>CM061544.1:224374209-234374209 GCA_030864215.1 Capsicum pubescens
TGATTGATGTTAGTCATTAGTAATGTTGGTGGTGATAGTTGTAACAGTGGGTATTGTAGTGACTGTTATGATGGTGGTGGTGGTTGTGAAGTGAAGTTGGTTGATATTAGTAGTTTGAGGTGATGATTATGATGGCCGAAGAATGAATGCATAATGGTTGACGATGTGTTGGTGCTAGTAGGAGATGTTGTTAGTTTGTAATGGTGGAGATGGTTGTTAGTAGAGATAAATTATAGCGATGATAGTGGTGGAAGAGGCGACGACACTAGTGACAATGGTGGTGGTGGATAAAGAATGTGCGGAGGTTGATGATGTATTAATGGTAGTTAACATTGGTGCTAGTTGTGATAGATGAGTTGGTCAGTAGTAGGGATTGGCCGGTAGTGGATGATGATGTCGTTGGCGGTGGCGGTGGTGGTGACGGTAGATATAATTAGAATAATGAAAGTGGTTGGTATGGTAGCGGCTGACAATAATGGTTGATAACGATGTTTGCTGTTAATAGTGGTTGTGATGGCGGAGGTGGTTGGTGGGTGGTGGTTGACAATGGTGGTGGTGGTAGAGATGGTTAGTGTTGGTGACTGATGATTATAGATAGAGTGGAGGTGAATATTATCCAACACAAAAATACCTCTTAATGATATTAAGACTTGGTTCTAGACCTGAATAATTAAGACCTATTCAAACTTATTAAGAGTTAAAATCTTAATAAAAAATAAATGCACTTAATGGTCTGAAGTCTGAATCATTCAGATTCAGACCTCCATTAAGTGCAAACAAATGAAGCATATATGTAGGAGTTAGTCTTGATGTGTCTATTTCGATATTTTCAAGACTCACCTGATCATCTTTGATTATATCTATAGGGATCAGTCTTGATGTGTCTATTTTTGATATTTTCAAGACTCACCTGATCATTTATCTTCGATGGATCTACTTCTTTATTGATCCAATTAGTCAGCAATATAATCTAGTATTTATAGAAAATTATGCTTATTGGTGTATATTTATTATAGAAAACTCTAATTTTTATTATATTTAGATTTAAGATGTGTCTATTATTAATGATTTTTTCATCTATAACCATAAAAAAAACTTGTAGCCAATAATTACACTATTTAACTACAAAGTTTAAATCATAGCCATTTAAAAAAAAAATTGTGACAAATTCTTTGTGACTAAATTGTTGTTAAATAGAGAAAATAATATAATTGTCACTAATTGTTTGATTTATTAGTGACAAAAGATAAGGTCGCAATGAAATATAAATTTTGTGGTTAAAGTTACAATAATTAACTACAGTTTGTAATTCGTCGCTATTGTGTCAATAGATTTTTTGTGACAAAACTTTTCGTGCCCAAATATTAATAAATTTTAGGACAAAAAATAATTTGTCACAAATTGGATACATCAATTAGTGACAAAATATTGTGTCAATTATATATTTAAATTCATAGCTAATAGTACTCCATAAATGGCGCCAAATCAATTTTGGCGGGAAATTTTAGTGGATAAAATTTTGTTACGAAATTTTGTATTTGTCACTAAAAGTATTTGCCTCTTAAATTTAAACACGAAATAAAATTTTCATCACAAAAAGTGAATAATTAGTGACGAATTTTGTTTCGTAGCTATATATCATATTTGTTGTAGTGACATGAGCTAGACTCCCCATGGATAACCTGCTAAAAGCATCAACAACTACATTAGTTTTACCTAGATGGTAGTGAAGACTCATGGCATAGTCCTTTAGCAATTCAAGCCACCTCCTCTGTCTAAGATTAAGATCTTTCTGAGTGAACACATACTGCAGGCTCTTATGATCAGAAAAGATATCAACATGCACCCTATACAAATAGTGATGTCAAATTTTCAATGCGAACACCACAACTAATAGCTTCAAATCACGAGTCGAATAATTCTTCTCATGAACCTTCAACTGTCTAGAGGCATAAGAAACCACCTTGTCATGCTGCATCAACACACAACCCAAATAAACCCGAGACGTTTCACAATAGGCGATAAAACCCTCGGTCCCCTCAGGTAGAGTCAAGATCGGAGCTGAAGTCAACTTATCTTTCAGCTTCTCAAAACTAACCTCGAAAATATCAGACGACAAGAACTTTACCTTCTTCTGAGTCAACTTGGTCAATGGAGCAACAATAGAAACTTTTTGTAAATCTTCTATAATAACCGGCTAAGCCCAAGAAGCTCCGAATATAGGTCGGAGACGTGGTTCTAGGCCACTTCTTAACCATATCAACTTTCTGAGGAACCATCATGACATCACCAAAAACTCAAAATGCCCATACTGGGTACAGAAAACTGTCTTAGGGATATCCGTCTCCCTAATATTTAACTGATGATACCTGAACCGAAGATCGATCTTAGAGAAGAACTTAGCACCCTAGAGCTGATTAAAGAGATCATCAATTCTTGAAAGAAGGTACTTCTTTTTTACCGTCACCTTGTTCAATTGTCGATAATCAATACACATCCAATGGGAACCATCCTTCTTACGCACGAATAACACCGGTGAACCCCATGGAGACACACTAGGATGGATGAAACCCTTGTCTAAAATACCCCTTAATTGTTCCTTAAGCTCTTTTAACTCAGCCAGAGTCATTCTATACGGGAGAATAGATATAGGATGAGTGTCCGGAATAAGATCTATCCCAAAATCAATCTCCCTATTAGAAGGAATACCAGGAAGGTCGTTAGGGAAGACCTCAGAAAATTCATTCACCACCAGGACAGAATGTAAAGAAGGACCCTCCGAGTTAGAATCTTTAACCTGGACCAGATAATAGATACATCCCTTGGAGATTAATCTCTGAGCTCTAAGATATGATATAAACCTCCCCTTAGGAGTTAAGGAACCACCCTCTCATTCAACAATTAGCCCATTAGGGAATTTAAGCATGACCTTATGGGTTCGATGGTTTAAAAAGCATAGTACGAGAGCAACCAATCCATTCCCAATATGACATCGAAATCAACTATGTCTAATTCAAATAGATCCACCAAAGTCTCCCGACCACCAACAGATACCACACAATCCCTAAAGACTCTTCAAGCAACTACAGAGTCACCCATAAGGGTATACACAAAAAAAAGGTCCGAAATACACTCGGGACCAAAACTAAAATGCACAGCCATAAAATAGGGTCATATAAGAAATAGTAGACCCGGGATCAAGTAAATTGTACACATCATGGGAAAAGAGTTTCAACATATCAGTAACGACATCGGGAGATACCTTGAAGTCCTGACGAGAAACAAGAGCATATAACCGATTTCAGTTAGTGCCGGTACCAGAAACAGAAATAACACCCTTTGGTGTAGGAGTTGATAAAGAGGAAACAGGAACCTTATTGGCCCCAGAAGCAACCCTAGAAGGACAATCACGTTGCATATGGCTAATTTGACCACAACTAAAATATATGTTTCTCCTCTTCTCACCCTGGCCACAGTTTGACTGAACACAGAATTTGCAAGGAGGATATGATGGAGCGGACTGGGCCCCACTAGCCTGAGATTCGGCACCCTGTGCCCTGTACCCTGTACCCTCTACCATGCTGAGAAAAACGATCACCCAATGACTTCGAGTAAGGAGTACTAGCCTTAGATAAGGAACCAAAATTTCTCCACTTCTTCTTAGGCCACTTTTCCCTATCTCTACCACTCTGCTGCTGGCCTCCACCCTGATAAAAAAATTTTGAACTTCTTACTTTGCCTCTCACCAATCTTACTCTGCTTCTTCTTTTCTTTCTCAACCTTTTGCATATAAATCAAAATTCGAGAAATATCCATATCCTTGTTCAATAAGGCAGCCTTACTCTCTAGAATCTACTCACGGGACAACCCAAAAGCAAAATTATGCATTCTAGCCCTCATACTAGACAGCAACTCAGGAGCATACCTAGACAACTGATGGAATTTCAAGGCATACTCCTTGACCGACATCCTACCTTGCTTCAAGTTAACAAATTCCTCTGATTTTGCCTCCCTCAACTCCTAAGGAAAGAAGAGGTCCAAAAAGGCACTAGAAAAGTCATCCCACAATGCAAAGTCAACAGCATTTCCCCTAAAATGTTCCCACTCTCTGTACTACTGGTACGCCACATCCTTCAATTGGTAGGCAGCAAACTCCACACCTTCAACATCTAACACGTGCATAATTTGGAAGATCTTCTCTACCTCATCAATAAAATCTTGAGGATCCTCCTCAACCTTAACACCAGTAAAAGTTGGAGGACTCAACCTCGTGAATTGGCCAACCCTTGTGGCCTCAGAAGATGGAGTAATGGAAGCACCACGCTCAGACTAAGAAGCTACCAACTGAGCCAACATATGAATAGACTAACGAAACTCAACATTCGTCACATTTGCCTGAGGAGCTAGAGGAGGGCTAGAGAAAACCGGTGGAACTCCAGGAGGGCGATCAGGAATTAGACCCCTAGATCGAGTCTGAACCACATAAGAAGGGTGTGTCCCATCAACAGTATCCCCAAGTAGAATAGAGAAGTCTCCATGAGCTTCAGATTGATGGGGAGGTATGATCTGTAAAAGCGAGCAAACAAGAATTAGAGAAGTCCAAGACCTTAGACTCTATAGCTCGAGTTAAGACAACAAAAAAGAAAAACATTCCTAAATGTCTCGTAGCCTCTCTCTTATAAGTGTGGCGCGCTACACACCCATAAAATAGACTCTAC
Organism: Capsicum pubescens; assembly: GCA_030864215.1. Lineage (NCBI taxonomy): Eukaryota > Viridiplantae > Streptophyta > Magnoliopsida > Solanales > Solanaceae > Capsicum > Capsicum pubescens. The sequence continues at coordinate 224,378,928 of CM061544.1, forward strand.
TCAACACGACTTTGTGGATACTCAATTAACCATGAACTTGGCTCTGATACTAACTTTGTCACGATCTGAATCAGGGCCTAGTCGTGACGAGTATCTCAAGTCCCACGTGGACTGGAGATCATTCCCTTCATCTAGCCTAACCAGCATAAAAAATATAAGTGTCAGATGAATTCTAAACATATAACAAGATAGCGTAGAATAAAACTAATAACCATTCATGATAAGTCTATACCAACCACCGGCAACCGGAAAACCATCCGTCACCAAACCACCCAAGTCCATAGTAGTCTAACAAAGCCTCTACAAAATCCAAAATCAATAATATGTCGGGACACGCCCCTAATAGTAGCCAAAACAAAGTCTATACAAAGTCTGAGACATAAAATATAAAGACCATGAAGTGAAGCCTTTTGAAAGATAGAAGATCACCACTTCAATGTCAACTCATGAACTAACTCGAGCTCCTTATCACTGCGTAGGAAAAGTAGAAGAAGTTTCGGTACCTGCATCGCGTGGGGATACAACGTCTCGGGAAGGTTAGCGATTGGAGTGCTAGCATGAAACTTGGGGATAAAGGAATAAAATAATGTCATTATTCAAAACCAAGTCAAACAACCATACGTATTCACATGTACACACATATATGTATCGTGTCGGGATAAGAAACAAGGCTTAGCATGAATTTTGGAAACCTTAACCTGGGTTGTGTAGCATAACAGTCATGTAACAAGGAACCCATGGTCTATATGGTCCTATCTCCCCCTAGCTTAAAGGGCCCCAATGCGTGTAGCTGCATGAACCAGAGAATATCAATATCTGTATATGTCTTTATAAGGGACTCGAACCTTCCAGCATGATCAAGGTGACTTAAGCACCAATGTATACAATATGGGGGACTCTAACCTCCAATTTATACATTCATTCAAGGGACTCAAACCTTCCGATCATAAAGACATCCGTACCGGTTAGCGCAGTTTTCAGTGTTAGTCCATTGGACTCCACTTTCACGGTCCAGCTACACATCCTGCTTTAAATCCTAATTAAAATATTTATTTTACATACACAACCATTAATCCAATTACTTACCAAAGGCACCCCGTTAGTATCGTCATACCAACCCCACTTGCAAGCGTACAATATGCCATAACGATTATTAATCAACTTTGGGACTCGAACCCATTATCTAAACAGAGACATCAATTCAATTCAACATTTAGGGACTCAAACCCATTTAGGAATTCAAACTAATTTATGGCAAACGAGGCTCTCATAAAACCATTTACCAACCGCTTACATTAGTAGGCTAATGCCTTAGTTCAAAACACAATTCAACATGTGACAAGATTATTCTCATAGGTAATTTCATAAATAGGTTGAGGGAATACCATTATCAAACCATTATTCAAGCCAAAAACCATCAAGTTAGGGTTAACTATGACCTATTATTTTAAATCACAATTCCCAAGCACCCGTATGTGCAAAACTATTGTCAAAACATGTATAATCACAATTTAAACCATGAGAAAAACAATACTCAACATTATGCATTTAAAACCCCAATCATGGTTTTCAAAACCACCACTAATGATTCATGAACAATGTTTAAAACACATGATTTTTGTGAACCAACAATGAAAGAAGAGTCATATGCCTGAGTTATAAAGATTCATGAAGAGAATTTGATCTTTAAGCCTCTAGATGACCACCTTAAAGAAACCCTAGCCCAATATTTCTTGAGAAGTTTTAGAGAGAGTTTAAAGAGTGTTTTTAATCTTTCTAGGTGTAGAATGAATGCCCAATAAGTGTTATAAGATGTGGGGTCTTAAAGGTTTGGAGTAAAATGTCCAAAATACCCTCAGCTTAAAAGCTGTAAAAAATTCACAGATGGGTACGAGATGACCCTCCAACTCATCACCACAACATACGAGTGGTACCTTCAAGTCATCACAAGATTAGAAAGTTGAACACCATATTCTGTCCAACATACGACTCACATGCCTAACTCGTCACTAGACCCTACGACTAGTACCATCAAGTCGTATCCAAGGCAAAACATCAAGGGCTAGACACTGGACAACATACAATTGGACCTTACTTTATCATCACATTACCATAGATTCATATGGAGTCTCTTGTAACTAGGACAGAAACTTGGCCAGTAACACACTGACCAACATATGACTAAGTTGTCAATGAGAATAATCTTGTCTCAAGTCTAAGTTGTGTTTTAAACTAATGCTTAGCATGAGAATGTTAATGAAGTATGAATGGATTATAAAGATTGTGATGACCATAAATTGAATTAATTTGTGTTTTCAACTAAGGCATTGGCCTAAGAATAATAATGATTTGGTAAATAGTTTTATGAAGGCCTTATTGGCCACACATTGATTTGAAAAACCAAATGGGTTCGAGTCCCTAAAGCATTGAATTAAATTGATGTTTTTGTTTAGACAATGGGTTCGAGTCCCAAGTTGAGTAATAATAGTTATGGCATGTTGTACGCTTGCAAGTGGGGTTAATATGACGACACCAACGAAATGCCTTTGGTAAGTAATTAGAATAATGGTTGAGTATGTGTAATGAATGTTTTAATTGGGCTTTAAAGCGGGATGTGTAGTCAGGTCGTGAAAGTGGAGTCCAAAGGACTAACACTAAAACCGCGCTAGCCGGTGCAGGTGTCTATATGAACGGGAGGCTTGAGTCCCCCGAATGAATATATGAATGGAAGGTTTGAGTCCCCCAATATTGTATACTTTGGTTCTTAAGTCACTTTGATTATGCCAGGAGGTTCGTGTCCCCCATAAAGGCATATAGAGATATGGATATTGTCTGGTTCGTATGGCTACACGCACTGGGGCTCTTCCAGCTAGGCGAGTATTGGGCCCATATAGCCCGTGGGTGCTTTGTTATATGACGGTTATGCTACACAACCCAGGTTAAGGTTTTTAAATTTATGCTAAACCTTGTTTCCCACCCGGCACGATATATATGTGTGTGTGTGTGTGTGCGTGTGTGTGCGTGTGTGAGATTACATATGGTTATTTAATTTGGTTTGGAATGATGGCATTATTTTATTCCTCTATCCCTGAGTTACATGCTAGTGCTCCAACCGCTAACCATCCCAAGACGTTTTATCCCCACACGATGAAGGTACCAGACTTCTTCTACTTTTTCTATGCATTGATCAGGTACTCGAGTTAGTTCATAAATTGACACTAAAGTGGTGAGCTTCCATACTTCAGAAGGCTTCACTTCATGGTCCTTATTTCCTATGTCTTAGACCTTGTTTAGACTTTATTTTTAGCTACTGTCAGGGGCATGTTTCGATATTTTATTGATTTGGGATTTTGTAGAGGCTTTGTTGGACTATTGTGGACTTGGATGGTTTGGTTGGTTGTTTGGCGATGGACGGTTGTCCGATTGCCGGTGGTTGATATAGACTTATCATTGGATTGTTATTAGTTCTATTCTACGCTATCTTGTTATATGTTCAGAATTCATCCGACACTTGTGGTTGTTGTGCCGGTTAGGCTAGATGAAGGGGTGATCTCCGATCCATGTGGGACTTAGGATACCTGTCACGGCCAGGCCCTGGTTCGAGTCGTGAAAAAACCTTACCCACTTCATCTCTCACCTCACTGGAAAACTCATATCCGACCACCATTATTGTCATTTTTTTCCTCTTCACCACCGCTATATCACCTTCAATTCTTTTTCTTCACCACCAAATATCACTATCGGGGTTTGGTATTATTGCTCGTTCGACTTTATAGTGGCTAATGACATAATTTCAAAAAAAATGAAGGTGATACATTAGTAAATGAAACAATCCAAAATAATGAAAAAAAATTATCAAGCTCTATTCTTTAATTAACTTACCCTTAGTTTATCAGGAAGAAAAAATCAGTACATAAACTATACCTTAATGCATCCTTCATCATCTTCAGAAGGATTTGGAAGTGGGTTCATGAAAGTGGGTTTGAATTTGAAATTTTTAGTAAAATCAATTTGTTAATTTCATAACAATATCAACATAAAGGTTAGGATGAAAGATATGAATATGATTCAAGTTTGATAGAAAAAAACGAAGCCGTTAAAATAATGTAAACTCACTGGAAAAAATAAAAGCTCGTCGGAAACAATGGTTCTCACCGAAATTAACTATCTCCATTATTAGATCCAATAATTTTGAAATTAAGATATTACTTTTAAGTAAAAAAGTTGAACAAACTATGTCACGCCCCAAATCCCATTGGAGCGGACTGGCACCCGTAGCCGAGGAGGCCCGGAAGAACCCGTTCATAACCTATACTTTCACATTTACATTACTTATGAAAATTAGAAATTTGGGCAGCACTTCGTTGTAAATAGAAGAAAACAGTACCTGTATCAGCCCAGCAGACACGCATATATATATATAAACAGTAATTGGCCGTCGGAGCCATCACGTTTATCAACCAAACACTTCTATGGCTGTACAATATGTCTACAAAAGCCTCTACATAGATACACAACTGAGTTAGGGTCGGGACAAACTCCCGCCCATAAAAGACTTTTATACAAATACCAAAAATACATATAGAAACGACTTGGGATGCCCCGAAACAACTGGAGCTCACCACTATCAAAAGAATTTCCTGGCTCTTACTGCGGAGGTGTACGACCTGAAGTACCTGTTCCTACAGGCATGAATACAGGTCCCCCGTGAGGAACGTCAGTACAGAAATATTTACTGAGTATGTAAGGCAGTGAGTATCAAGATGAGATACAAAAGATCAACAGAACCCAGATACCAGTGAATAAACAGTATGAGTAGACCACACTTAAAAGAGCTGATGGGATACCTGCACATTACTCTCATATCATTACTTCCCGTATTCCTTATCAATACATAACATATGTCATACAATGGCCAACTGATCAGTGGTACTAATACAATACATCAGGGACCACCCCTGGAATAGCATATATACATAATCTTTATAATACAATGGCCAACTGATCAGTGGTACTAATACAATACATCATATCAACAATTTAAAATAAAGACATTCCATTTCTTAATTCAATTAATCTTTGAGATTGGTTACTTTGTGGTCACACCTTATGGAACTTGAAACCATGATACCTCAATAGGAAAAACATGTAAATAGGTAATCAATATCATGAAAATGAAGTAGAGAATCATGGATACCTCATTAAACCATTTCGGAGTCAACAATAGTATATGGACATTTTTTTGACTAGCCGGACATCTTAAAAGTGAAAACAAGTTCAATTGGTAGTGTCGAAGATCATATGATGTTATTATGTGTCATGTGTCGTAGGACAATGTTGGAAGCTTACTTGAGAATGCCATGGGTCATTATTCATGCCAAAGATTAGATAGAGTATGTCTTACATACCTTGATATAACCACTTCAATACAAGTCCAACTTGACTTCCCGTACTCTTCGAACACTTATCTACAATAAGTCATTTGTGGCAAACTAGTATTAGCAACCAAACCTTACCATTTAGGTATTAACTTCACCAAATAATGTCTAGGAAGTAATCTTTTAACTCATCAATAAGAGTGCTACATACATCCTCTTATACTCTTATTACATTCACATATCATGCATTTTCATGCAATATCCCTCAACATCACTATTAGCCTTTATTTCCCCTCTTAATCACCATCCAATACCAACCTGATCACTAGGCATACATAACCACTAATATAATGATATATCACCACAATTCATCCTCCATAATCCAATACAACAACTTCCATAATTTACTACTAACAATTTATACAAAACAATTCATAACTATGTTTCTAGTTATCTTCCAACATCAAGACAATACTCATAATCCTTTATCAATACTTATTCATGGATAAGAATCAAGAATAAACAATATTCATACCTTAACAATGAACTCTTGTATTTAGAATCCTCCTAACATAACCATGGGGTGCTTCTCGAAGCTTTCGAGATGGTGAACACAACTACGGAACCAATTCGAATTTTCTACGGTTGAATCACAAAATATTTGAAGTTGAAATTAGGCTAGGGTTTCACCTTCTCTTAATAATTGGATGATATATGATATATATGAGGCTAAGTGTATGTTTATAAAGACCAATTTTCGTCCAAGAGGTAATAGAAAATGACCATTTTGCCCTAAAAATTTAAATAAATCCGAATCTGTCCCCAGTGGACAGTTTTGACAGGCTGAAGTAAATCGATCATAACTCTTTGCTCCGGTATTGGATTTGGGTGAAACCAATTGAATTGGAAATATAATTCAAATGTATTTCATTTTCATATAAATTATACCACCCAGTTCTTCCTGTACAAGTAGTTATGGTCGTTTAAAGTTGACCCAAAAATCTGTCCCAAAATTCTGTTTTTTTTTATAGGCTGTAGTAAAACGGGTATAGCTCCTTACTCAGACATTGGATTTGGATGAATCCAATTTCATCGGAAATAAGACTCTCGGAGATTTTCGTCGATATATAGCATCTCACACAGTTCTTTTTGTACAAGGAGTTATGATCGTCTAAAGTTGATCCAAAAAAAATTGCCTAGCTGCAGTAATTTTCCTGCAGATTTACTGTTCACAGGCTTCCCGACCACCGTTTTGAAATTTCGAATGTGCTCGCTTATATGAAATACTCCTCTGTTTTGGGCAAACTTTATATCGTTGGAAAGATTATTCCAATACCTATACATACTACTATTGACGGGATACTTCCGAACACCATAAACTTAATTTAACCCATACGCAAGCCTTTAGGACTCCATATAATCACGATAAATGTACGAAAAAATTTACGGGGTGTTACATTCTCCCCCTCTTAAGAACATTCGTCCTCGAATGTTAGCATAGTTACTCAATTAAGACATGTCCAAGCTTACAATTAACATATTCATCATCATAACATACTTGCATAAAAATAAACACTTACCTGTTATTGTTCTTCTTCCGTCTCATGAACTTCCTCTTCATCGTTGAATAGGTAAGGGTACTTAATCTTCATCGCTTCCTCGGCTTCCCATGTGATCTCCTCAACTTGTTGATTCCTCCAAAGTACTTTTACCGATGCTATCTCTTTATTCCTTATCTTTTTAATTTGGCGATCAAGAATAGCAATAGGCATTTCTTCAAAAGTGAGATCTTCTGCAACTTGTACATCTTCCGTAGTAGTGATGTGCAATGGATCTCCGATGTACTTACGAAGCATCGAAACATGAAATATGGGATGAACTGCTGAGAGCTCTTGAGATAGCTCTAACTCATAAGCAACTTGTCCAAATCTTTGAATGATCTTGTACCGACCTATGTATCGTGGACTTAACTTTCCTTTCTTGCCAAACCTCATCACTCTTTTCATTGGTGATACTTTCAAGAATACCCAATCGTCGATAGAAAACTCAAGTCCTCTTCTTCTAACATCCGCATAAGATTTGTGTCGACTTTGAGCTGTTTTAAGTCGTTGTTGGATCACTTTAACCTTCTCCATTGCTTGATAAACAAGATCCGGTCCAAATAAGACCGCATCACCTGCTTCAAACCATCCTATTGGCGATCTACACTTTCTTCCATACAATGCTTCATATGATGCCATTTTGATACTTGAATGATAGCTATTATTGTAGGCAAACTCGATAAGAGGTAGGTGATCATCCCAGTTGCCTTTGAAATCTAATACACATGCTCGTAGCATATCTTCAAGTGTCTGGATGGTACGTTCCTCTTGTCCGTCCGTTTGAGGATGAAAAGCCGTACTTAGATTTACTTGTGTCCCCAAACTCCTTTGAAAAGACTTCCAGAAATTCGCGGTAAATTGGGATCCTCGATCGGATATAATCGAAATTGGAACTCCATGTAACCAAACGATCTCCTTAATATACAACTTCACATACTCTTCCGCCGTATAAGTTGTCTTAACTGGTAAGAAGTGCACGGATTTGGTAAGCCTATCAATGATCACCCATATGGAATCAAACTTCCGAAATGTACGAGGCAAACCTGTGATGAAATCCATATTGATTTTGTCCCACTTCCAGACTGGAAGATCTATACATTGCATGTAACCACCGGGTTTCTGGTGTTCTACTTTGACTCTTTGACAATTCGAACATTCAGCTACAAATTCGGCAATATTCTTCTTCATGTCATTCCACCAATATATTGCTTTCAAATCTTGATACATCTTAGTCGACCCTGGATGGATGGAATACCTTGAACAGTGTGCTTCTGTCATAATTCTCTTTCTTAGCTCAACTACATCAGGTACACATAAACGATTCTGACACTGAAGCACTCCTTCTCGCATAAGCTCAAATACCTTTGTCGTGCCACTCTGCACATCCTCCTTAAGCTGCAATAAAATTGGATCTGCATACTGCTTCTCTTTCACTTCAGCTATCAATGAAGATTCCGCTGCATTACGTACAATAACCTCTTCATCTGGAGTTTCGAGAAGTCGAACTCCCAAATTAGCTAGTTGGTGAAGATCCTTAATCATCCCCTGCTTTTCTATAGATGCCATTTTAGACTTACGACTCAATGCATCCGATACCACATTCGTTTTCCCTGGATGATACAAGATATCAACATCGTAATCTTTCAACAATTCAAGCCATCTCCGCTGCCTCAAGTTTAGATCTTTCTGACTGAAGATATATTGCAGGCTCTTATGATCGGTATATATGTCAACATGAACCCCATATAAGTAGTGGAGCCATATCTTCAAAGCAAATACAACTGCAGCTAGCTCAAGATCATGCGTGGGATAATTCCTCTCATGTGGTCGCAACTGTCTAGAGCCATAGGCTATTACTCTACCATATTGCATTAATACGCATCCTAAGCCAATTCTCGAAGCATCACAGTACACTGCATACCCTTCTGTGCCTTCAGGAAGTACCAATACCGGTGTAGAAGTCAACTTGCTCTTCAGATCTTGGAAACTCTTTTCACAGGCATCATTCCATTGAAACTTGGAGGCTTTATGCGTCAACTTAGTCAAGGGTGCAGAAATAGAAGAAAAACCTTCAACAAACCTTCTATAATAACCTGCCAACCCGAGGAAACTATGAATCTCCGTAGGCGTCGTGGGTCTTGGCTAATTCTTCACAGCCTCAATCTTCTGAGTGTCAACTTTTATGCCTTCACTGGATACAATATGGCCCAAAAATGCCACTGACTTGAGCCAAAACTCACATTTAGAAAACTTCGCATACAGCTTACGATCACGAAGAATCTGCAACGCCTGCCTTAAGTGATTAACATGATCCCCTTCTGATCTAGAGTAGACCAGAATATCATCTATGAAAACTATCACGAACACATCTAGAAACGGCTTAAATAGCCTATTCATCAGATCCATAAAAACTGCGGGTGCATTTGTCAGCCCGAATAACATAACCAGGAATTCATAATGACCATACCGTGTTCGGAAAGCTGTCTTGGGTATATTTTTATCCTTGACTCTCACTTGATGATAGCCTGATCTCAAGTCAATCTTGGAAAAACACTGGGCACCCTGCAACTGGTCAAATAAATCATCAATTCGGGGAAAAGGGTATTTATTCTTGATAGTCACCTTATTCAATTGTCGATAGTCAATACACATCCTCAGCGAACCATCTTTCTTACGCACAAACAATACTGGTGCTCCCCAAGGGGACATACTAGGCCTGATGAATCCCTTCTCTAGCAAGTCTTTCAGTTGCTCTTTCAATTCTTGCAACTCTGCTGGTGCCATTCTATAAGGAGGAATTGAGATTGGCTGTATGTCTGGCAACATATCAATACCAAACTCCACTTCTCGTTCAGGAGGTAAACCTGGTAGTTCTTCAGGAAATTCATTCACAACCGGAACGGTCTGAAAAGTTGGCGGCTCTGCCTCTGTATCCCTTACTCTAACCAAATGGTATATGTACCCCTTGGAAATCATTTTTCTTGCCCTAAATTAAGAAATAAATCTACCTCTCGGCGCGCCAACATTACCCTTCCATTCAAGGACTGCCTCATTTGGGAAATAGAAATATACCTTCTTAGAACGGCAATCTACTGTAGCATAACAAGACGCTAACCAATCCATGCCCATAATAACATCAAAATCTACCATTTCTAACTCAACAAGATCGGCCATCGTATCACGACCACAAATATTCACAACACAATTTCGATAAACATTCCTAGCTATAAGAGATTCCCCCACTGGCGTTGATACTTCAAATGGCTTGGCTAATAATTCGGGTGTTCTTCCGAACCTTCCCACAACCAAAGGAGTAGCATACGATAATGTAGAACCAGGATCAATTAAGGCATACACATCAAATGCAAAGATGGACAACGTACCTGTAACCACGTCTGGAGAAGCCTCTAAATTCTGCCGATCTGCTAGGGCATACACACGGTTCTGAGCTCCGCTAGAACTAGCTGTTCCTCTATCACCTCTACCGTGACCCATAGGTTGTGCACCCCTACTCAAAGGAGGCACCGATGATGACGCAACAGCTGATCCGGTAGGTCGTATTATACCACCTGTGGTCCTGCGTGGGCAATCTCTAGCCATATGCCCCGGCTTACCGCACCAAAAGCAATTGTTCATTCCAAGCCGACATTCGCCAAAGTAAAATCTTCTACATATGGGGCACGGGTGTCGTGGAGGTCTCAATTGACTTATACTCCCTTGCCCTTGATACCCCACTGTTCGCGAACTCTGATTTTCACTGCTTTTCCCGAACTGATTACCTCTAAACCTTTGAATTTGCGGTGGAGCACTAATTGCAGGATAAGAAGATAACGGGCTAGGCAATCTATGAGAGAACGAACGCCTAAAACCTCCCTGAGATGCCATAAACTGCCCTATAGCTCTGGCCCGCTTAGAATATCCTTTCTCTGATTCCTGGGTTCTTCTTCTTTGCCTCTGATCTTCCATTTTCTGAGCGAAAGCTTGTATCCTCGCTATATCCATGTCCTTGTTCAAAGCAGCAATGGTACAATCTCTAACCAAGTATGGTTCCAATCTATCCACATAGTGATGAACTCTGTCATCCATAGTAGCTACCACATTAGAAACATATCGAGACAAGGAGTTAAATCGAAGACTATACTCCCTTACACTCATATTACCCTGACGAGGATTTAAGAATTGATCTGCACGGGCCTGACGAGTCTCAAATGGAAGATAATGATCAATAAATGCATCTTTGAACTCTCCCCACGTAGTTGGAGGTGCATCAATACCCCTAGATCGTTTCCAATCCTCGTACCACAATATAGCCTCTCCTTTCAGTCTATATGTTGCTAGCTCAACCATCTCTTTATCGGATATGTGCATAATATCTAGAGCCCTTTGGGTTTGATCGACAAAGTCCTGCGGGTCTTCGTTAATATCTAATCCGGTAAAAGTAGGAGGATCCAGTTTCAGAAAATCCTGTGTCCGAAGGCTAGCTGCTCTATCCGTACCACTAGAACCCGTGGTAGGAATAGCTTGCCCTTGAACTTGACCGGCAACTATACGCGTCAGAAGTTGTACTGCATCCCTCAAATCTCGATCAACAGCATTAATAGATGGCCCTTCCGGAGGAGAAGAAGCTCCTGATATATGCTCAGCTTGAGACTCACTTTGTTCAGCTTGTGCCGGTGGTGACTTACTAGTACCTTCTCCGGCCACTACATCTACTCGCTTCCACTTATTCTTTCTCCTTGTAATCGGCATCGTTACTATAATAAAAAAAAAAAAAAATTGGATTAAGCGATCGATTATGACTTTATCTCTAATATGGGCTCTATTGCACGATCTAAGGAATGGAGAATGGAAACAATCCCTAAATGTCCAATAGCCTCTTGTTTATAGATGTGGTGCACAACACACCGATAAACGAGATTCTACGTAGACACGACTTTGTAGACTCACTAGGACGAACTTCTCTGATACCACTTCTGTCACGCCCCAAATCCCATTGGAGCGGACTGGCACCCGTAGCCGAGGAGGCCCGGGAGAACCCGTTCATAACCTATACTTTCACATTTACATTACTTATGAAAATTAGAAATTTGGGCAGCACTTCGTTGTAAATAGAAGAAAACAGTACCTGTATCAGCCTAGCAGACACGCATATATATATATAAACAGTAATTGGCCGTCAGAGCCATCACGTCTATCAACCAAACACTTCTATGGCTGTACAATATGTCTACAAAAGCCTCTACATAGATACACAACTGAGTTAGGGTCGGGACAAACTCCCGCCCACAAAAGACTTTTATACAAATACCAAAAATACATATAGAAACGACTTGGGATGCCCCGAAACAACTAGAGCTCACCACTATCAACAGAATGTCCTGGCTCTTACTGCGGAGGTGTACGACCTGAAGTACCTGTTCCTGCAGGCATGAATACAGGTCCCCCGTGAGGGACGTCAGTACAGAAATATGTACTAAGTATGTAAGGCAGTGAGTATCAAGATGAGATACAAAAGATCAACAGAACCCAGATACCAGTGAATAAACAGTATGAGTAGACCACACTTAAAAGAGCTGATGGGATACCTGCACATTACTCTCATATCATTACTTTCCGTATTCCTTATCAATACATAACATATGTCATACAATGGCCAACTGATCAGTGGTACTAATACAATACATCAGGGACCACCCCTGGAATAGCATATATACATAATCTTTATAATACAATGACCAACTGATCAGTGGTACTAATACAATACATCATATCAACAATTTAAAATAAAGACATTTCATTTCTTAATTCAATTAATCTTTGAGATTGGTTACTTTGTGGTCACACCTTATGGAACTTGAAACCATGATACCTCAATAGGAAAAACATGTAAATAGGTAATCAATATCATGAAAATGAAGTAGAGAATCATGGATACCTCATTAAACTATTTCGGAGTCAACAATAGTATATGGACATTTTTTTGACTAGCCGGACATCTTAAAAGTGAAAACAAGTTCAATTGGTAGTGTCGAAGATCATATGATGTTATTATGTGTCATGTGTCGTAGGACAATGTTGGAAGCTTACTTGAGAATGCCATGGGTCATTATTCATGCCAAAGATTAGATAGAGTATGTCTTACATACCTTGATATAACCACTTCAATACAAGTCCAACTTGACTTCCCGTACTCTTCGAACACTTATCTACAATAAGTCATTTGTGGCAAACTAGTATTAGCAACCAAACCTTACCATTTAGGTATTAACTTCACCAAATAATGTCTAGGAAGTAATCCTTTAACTCATCAATAAGAGTGCTACATACATCCTCTTATACTCTTATTACATTCACATATCATGCATTTTCATGCAATATCCCTCAACATCACTCTTAGCCTTTATTTCCCCTCTTAATCACCATCCAATACCAACCTGATCACTAGGCATACATAACCACTAATATAATGATATATCACCACAATTCATCCTCCATAATCCAATACAACAACTTCCATAATTTACTACTAACAATTTATACAAAACAATTCATAACTATGTTTCTAGTTATCTTCCAACATCAAGACAATACTCATAATCCTTTATCAATACTTATTCATGGATAAGAATCAAGAATAAACAATATTCATACCTTAACAATGAACTCTTGTATTTAGAATCCTCCTTACATAACCATGGGGTGCTTCTCGAAGCTTTCGAGATGGTGAACACAACTACGGAACCAATTCGAATTTTCTACGGTTGAATCACAAAATATTTGAAGTTGAAATTAGGCTAGGGTTTCACCTTCTCTTAATAATTGGATGATATATGATATATATAAGGCTAAGTGTATGTTTGTAAAGACCAATTTTCGTCCAAGAGGTAATAGAAAATGACCATTTTGCCCTAAAAATTTAAATAAATCCGAATCTGTCCCCAGTGGACAGTTTTGACAGGCTGAAGTAAATCGATTATAACTCTTTGCTTCGGTATCGGATTTGGGTGAAACCAATTGCATTGGAAATATAATTCAAAGGGATTTCATTTTCATATAAAGTATACCACTCAGTTCTTCCTGTACAAGTAGTTATGGTCGTTTAAAGTTGACCCAAAAATCTGTCCCAAAATTCTAATTTTTTTTTTATAGGCTGTAGTAAAACGGGTATAGCTCCTTACTCAGACATTGGATTTGGATGAAACCAATTTCATCGGAAAGAAGACTCTCGTAGATTTTCGTCGATATATAGCAGCTCACACAGTTCTTTTTGTACAAGGAGTTATGATCGTCTAAAGTTGATCCAAAAAAAATTGCCTAGCTGCAGTAATTTTCCTGCAGATTTACTGTTCACAGGCTTCCCGGCCACCGTTTTGAAATTTTGAATGTGCTCGCTTATATGGAATACTCCTCTGTTTTTGGAAAACTTTATATCGTTGGAAAGCTTATTCCAATACCTACACATACAACTATTGACGGGATACTTCCGAACACCATAAACTTAATTTAACCCATACGCAAGCCTTTAGGACTCCATATAATCGCGATAAGTGTACGAAAAAATTTACGGGGTGTTACAAACTAGTATAATCTATCCTAATTTGTAACTGAAAAAGGTAAAAGAGAGCCACCAAATATACAGATTAATCTGCTATAAAGAGGAAAGAAATGAAGCTTTGAGAAAAAAGAAGGAAAAAAAGAAAGAAATATTAAATATGGAAGGAGGCCCAAATAATTCAGTAAGAATATAAACGTCCAATTAAGAAATGACAGGTGGCTAATTCAGTTAGTTTTAAATATTTTTTTCTTCACTCGCTTTTATGAAAATATTAATTTTGTCTTTTCCATGTCATTTTTTTGGGTTTAAAAAGGAGTAAATAACTTCACTTTTAAGAAGTTTAGGTGTGTAATAGGTCGCCACAATAGTTTAGGTGTGTCTTCGACTTTTTGAATATAGTTTAAGGTTGTTTTGATGACTTTTCTCTTTCTTTTAATGTACTTGCCATATTTTTAAATAAAGAAAAATTTACTAAATATAAGGAGTCCTTACATCTTACGAAGGATTAAAAAAATGTTTGCCTGAATCACAAAAATCAAATTTAATATATATAATTTATCAATACCTAAAAAATTAATTGAAATACAAAAGAGGAACTCAAGCATCATGATCAATCAATTTCGGTTTCTATAACTAAAAACTTGAGATTAATCGACTTGCTACCAAGCAAAGACATTGGGAGAAGATATATTACTTACATACGACACTGGTCGCAGTACACCAACAATATGTCTTTACACACAAAATTCACAAGAAGGAAAACACTACGTCGGATTACCGCAAGTATTATTTAAGTTAAGCATGTCAAGCTATACATCCTTCATATCTTTACACAGACAACATGGCTTCTCTCACTTGTGCTTTCTCAACAAAAATCTCCAGTAAAGAATGTGCAGTCAAATTCACCACGAAACACATACATTACTGTTGTTGTATCAGTGCTTATACTTTAACAAAAGAACTCCAACAACCGCTAGCAATTTAAGTAGGAACATCACAGAAAGCATAAAAATCACGGTTCATTAGAAGAAATTTCACAAAATCGAAGCATCAACACTCAACTCATTCAATAATTCAAATTAATTTGGTCGAGGGGAGAATAACAATTACAGAACCAATTCACAGAGTTCAATTAACTTTGACTATAAAAACTTTAAAGGTCAAAATTAGGGGTGGCAAAATTAGCCCAATCCGTTCAAGGTTTGATGGGTTTGGGCAAGAGTGATTTTGATAATGGGCTAATTTGGGCTAGCCCAAGTCAATCCATTACAAATCACCAACCCAAATAGACTCATGATGATGCCCAAACTTGACCCATCAAATTGCTTAAAGCTTTTACAAAACCTTGTTTTATTAATGGGGGACTTACAAAAATAGTCTAGGTTATAACAAAATGAGAGTATTTCTAGCCGAACTTTCAAAATTACAATTTATACATTTATTTCTCTTTTTTTTATTTTTTTATTTTGTTTTATCTCTAGCCTCAACTTCTCTTTCTTTTTCATTTTTTTTACTTTTTTTTATTTTTTCTTTTTTTCCTTTTTAATCTCTTCTGTTTTTTTTTCTCTTTCTCATTTTTTTCGTTTTTGTTGTATTTTATATTTTATATTTTTTATATTTCTGAAAAATATGGTTACGTCGAGTACAAGTCATGGAAGATGACAGATACATCATAACCTACCATTGTATTTATATTCACCATCATTTTTTTCTTTTATCTCTTTTTCATTTTCTTTTACTTTTTTTATTATTATTTTTTTATTCTCTTGTATTTTTTCTCATTTTTTTTCTTTTTCATATTTTCTTCCTTTTTTGTTTTTTTCTTCTTATTTTTGTTTTTCTCTTTCTTTTTTTCTATTTTTTTTCTTTTCTTTTCTCTATTGTATCTATTGCTTCTATTTCTCTTTTTTTTTTTGAATTTTTTATTTCTCTTTTTTTAAATTTTATTTTATTTATATTTTAAAAAATATGGCTATATGGAGCACAAGTTATGATTGATAACAAAAATATCACAATGACTTATCGTATTTATATTCGCACTATCATTTATATTTTTTATTTATTGATACAATTGCATTTGTATTTTATAATTCACACTTGTATTTATATTTGTATTTATATTTTATAGTTGACATTTATATTTATTTTTTATAATTCTACTTGTATCTGTATCTGTATTTTATAGTTCACATCATTATTTATATTTTTGTTTTCGTTGATATAATTGTACTTGTATTTTATAGTTCACGCTTGTGTTTATATTTGTATTTTATAGTTCGCACTTGTATTTGTATTTTATAGTTCTCACCATTATTTATATTTATACAATTTATCTTCATTGATACGAATTGCATTTAATTAATACAAATTGAACAATATAAATATAAATGATAAATTACAAAAATAAAATGTTAAATTATACAAATAAAATATTTACATTTGTATCGAATGATACATGTTTATACAACTTGAACCATACACATAAAAATGACACTTGTTTTATAGAAATGCAAATGATAAACTTGACATACAAATACTAACGATACATTTGCATTGAATGACATATTGCATATTAAATATTTTAGACTCAATTAAAAATAATTATTCCTTATAACTATTTCTATACAAACACAAATGATAAATTATATTCACGGCTAAAGTATTCAAATATAAATAATAAATTTATTTAAAATATATATGATACAAATAAATATAAAATTTAAAAAGTATATAAAATATAAAATACGACAACAACAATAAAAAAATAAGAGAAAATAAAAAGGAATTACCAAAAAATGAAAAAAGGAGAAAATGACAAAAAAAGGAAAAAAACGAAACAGAGAAAAAAGAAAATAAAAAAAAGTTGTAAAGAAAAAGTAATAAAAACAAAAAATAGATTAAAAATGAAAAAAAAAATTAGAAAAAAATAAAAAGGAAAAATGAAACAAAAAAAAAGGAAAAAATGGAATTAAAAAATGAAAAAAAAAAAGGAAAAGGTAAAAAAACAGGAAAAATAAAAAACTTGTTGGCGTTTTTAATTTGATTAAACTTGCATTTGGGTGGGTTGAATTATAACTCATGACCCATAGTTTAGCCCATCTTGACCCAAATTCATTTGGGCAGGGTTGGACATTAACCCAATTATTTGTTCAGCCCATCTTGATCGGCCCAACTTCAACCCAATCCGTCCATTTGTCACCCCTAATCAAAATCATAAAATGCAGTATGAAAAAATTGAAGGAGATATAATACCGACGACAAAATAATATGATCATCGTAGGAGTGTGAGTACTTTTTTTTTAAATAATAGACATATATATATATATATATATATATATATATATTCTATCACTAATAACTCATGCGTATTGAGATTCTTTGTTGCCGTGTGATTTCTATTTCTTGGAGATCAATTCTTGTAGAATCATGATTGAATAGGAAAGAAATTTTGTGAATCCTAATAAGAAAATAAAAGAGAATCTCCTTAATTTTTACTATATATGAGCAACTACACAAGCTGTTGTTGTTGGTCGTTGTCCTGCTTGGACAATTTTGGCATGTAGAACCATAATTGAATAGGAAAGAAATTTGGTTAATCCGGGTGTGTTTGGTATGATGGAAAATGTTTTCTTATTTTCTCTTGTTTGATTGTAGTTAAATGTTGAAAAATGTTTTTCATAACAACTTATTTTTCTCCATTTAAGGGAAAATGACTTCCCTCATGAATCAAGAATATTATTTTTCGGAAAATGACAAATGTGACTTATGCCTCCACCCCCACCCCTCTTCTCCACCCCAACATCACTCATATTCACATTTCTCAAAAAATTCACATTACTCGAAAATATTGTTCACTGTGCTTTGCTTCAATTTTTCACCACTTGAAATAAAAAATAGTGAAGCCTGAATTTTTTTCTTTTCCAATATTCGTTGAATATATTGTTATTTTCATATGCATAGAGGAAGACTTACCTATGTTACTTTTGCTAATTGCATATTTCATTTTGTTGTCGATGTAGCTTGTTTCACAAGGTTGAATAAGCTTGTCATTCCGTTGTATTTCTATTGATTGTAGTATCTTGAGAATGTCCTAACAAAATGTTGAAAAATGTCTCTTATATTTGCTAATTAGTAGTAGATTAAATTTAGTGATTGTAATATTTTAGTATTCGATATTGATATTATTTGTTATGCTTAAATTAGTTCTTACAAATTGTTGAGTTGCTAGAGGCACTAATATATTAGTTAACAGTTAGTTAGTAGTATTTTCTAAAAAATATTTTTTCACTCACCAATCAAACATTAGAAAATATTTTTCTAAAAAATATTTTCTAATCATCAACCAAACACCATAAAATATTTTTCACTCGTCAACCAAACATGAAAAAATAAGTAGAAAACCAACTTATTTTGCAGAAAAAACTTTTTCCAAAAAAACATTTTCCATCAAAAATATTTTCCATCATACCAAACACACCACTAATAGAATAATAGAAAAATAAAAGAGAAAGCAACTATAATAAATGTATTTATAATAACTGTATTTCTTAAGTTTTGTACTTTATAATAATTGTCATTGATGAGATTGTATTTGAACTTTTTCAGATTTGAACAGAATAGTCCTGCCACTTTTGGTTAATTCCACTGCATTTTCTTTTGAATTTTTCTGAAGACGTATGCGGGGCCGTCTGCCTTGTTGCTTCACGTATTAGTACTTAATTATTTATCTGTTTCAATTTTTTTTTTAATTTAATTTATTGTATATATTTACATAAAAAATATTATAAATCACGATAATTAATAATTTAAAATATTTAAAACTTTAATTGACTCTTTAAATTTTATCAATATTACATAAATCGAGATAAAAAATAACATAGATTATTTAAAAATTACAAAAAAAATCACAATAGATTACAATAATTAACAATCAAAGATATTTAAATACCATTAAAAAGTTTGGTTGACTTTTCAAACTCCATTTGTGACAAATTGAAAACTATAGAGTAATATATATTATTCTTATTCATGGAAATCAAAGTATATTGTTACTAATTTACCTTTAATAAATACCGTAAAAAAGATGCAATGATTCTTAATTGTTTCGTGGTTATGTAGAATATGCTTTACTTAAAGAAGGGTAAAACTGAAAGAAATCATTAATACTCTCTTAGTTATCAAAAAAAATCCAACCTGTTTAAAAACTAAATAAAAAAGCTAAAGCATCGCTTATTCAATAATGAACGGAGTAATATATGTTGGATGACCCAGGCCCAAATGCCTAGTATGATTGTTAACTATAGTAAATTTGTACTAATATTTTTTCCTCTGTAAATAACATAAATACCAACCCTTTTGGAATTAATTATATTTTCTCCCACTTTTTTAATTACTTTACTCTCTCTCCCTATTAATATACATAACATAGCCGACATATACATAGCATTCTATGTATATGTTGGGATTTTTGTTATATATTTAAGGAGTTGAAATTTTTTGTAATATTGAAAACATAAGTTGTGTATTTGTGTAATTTTTTTTTTCTTTTATCATATATTTAGGACTTTTTATTTTAAATATTATAAATATAATGATATAACACTGGGTATGTTGTTGTTGTAAATATAATGACAGAATAATTGAAGAAAAAGAAGTGAAAAGATAATTTTATCTATGCAAAGTTTTTTAATGAAGGATAAAAAATTTAAATCACTTTTCTAAAGATGTGTTCACACTTTTAATATATTATAGATATAGATGTAGATATAAATAGTTGATTATGCTCTTAATGTAACTAGAGCCCCCAATTAACATAATTATCAAACAATAAGAAGAAAAGGTCAAATATGCCCTAAAAGCAAGAAAAATTGAACAAATGTATCTATTTTTAATAATACAATTATATTCAAACAAATCCAATTTTATTAGATTTAATCAAATTTTAAAAAGTTAGACATTTTCGTGACAACCCCATTGAACCTCCTTTATATAATACTAGTATTTTTCCACTAAGAAGATCGGCTCTTGAGGATTGTTGATATTCCAAATTAGTATTGGTTTTAGATACTGTAATTAAACTTT
The DNA here is from genome assembly GCA_030864215.1 of Capsicum pubescens. Taxonomy (NCBI): domain Eukaryota; kingdom Viridiplantae; phylum Streptophyta; class Magnoliopsida; order Solanales; family Solanaceae; genus Capsicum; species Capsicum pubescens. The sequence goes on from CM061544.1 coordinate 224,399,543, forward strand.
ACTGTTGCAAGCTCTACAATTTCTTTTCATTAAACATGATGAAATTTGTTCATCCCTAATTTAGGACGCAAGTGCAGTGTAAATAATATGTGAATCGATTTCTGTAAAAAAAAATCATAAAATCAAGGTAAAAATTATATTCATAGTTACAATTTTTATCACCGAAGATATGAACATCTGTTACATCGATATTTTATTTACATCATTAGTACGTTAAAAAAATGATATTAACTTAAGATAAACTATTTACATCCAGACATAAATTGATGCTCGACTTTGATAGTTACACATACATGAGTAGAAAAAGAAAGTTAAATGTGCACATGTTAAAGAAATGTTAAAACATAAAATGAAGGGAATATTTGTTCAATTTCATATACTTTTAAAGGCTACCTTTTTTTGCCTGTTAATCAACTAATCAGGTTAATTGAGGGTCTAATTAAGCGCATAGTTGGACCAATTATCGAACGATAAAAGGAACGGGTGAGCTAAACTATTAATGAATGATATATCTGATCAATTTTTAATATTTTAAGGCATATTTAACCCTTTTCATCTATAATCTATATTTATATCTATAATATATTAAAAGTGTGAAGACCTTAGAAAAGTGATTTGAACTTTTTACTCTTCATTAAAAGTCGCTGCAATAGATAAAACCGTCTTTTCACTATTTTTTTCAAAATATTATCTAATTTTATTAGATTAATTAATTAATTTATGAGTCCTTTTAAATGTAGGATTTATTTTTTCCTTCCCTATTTTAATATGAAGGTGTTTCTTATTTTAGCAACCGATTCTCAATTGTGATATTTTAATTTGCAATGAATTCTATGATACAATCTATATGTCTCTTTTCACAATTTTTTGCAACATATTATCTAGATTTTGTTTGTATTTATTTTTAGTTTTTAATGTATGTATTTTGCATATAATTTTATAATTTGATTATGTTGTAAAGATTATTTTTAATTGTATTGTTCTGATAACGCGATCATATTGTAGTTTTTGTTATGTTATCATATGGTATTTTTTCTGTTTAATACAGGTGGTAAATAGAATATTAGGTTGGACTTTTGACAAAAAAATTATGTAGAGATAAAGTTTAATTGTTTGAATCCTAACTTCGAAAAGGGACAAAAAAAATATATTTTTCTTTCTTTTTGCTTCGTATATTATATGTAGAATCAGGCTCTTATACCAAGCATTCTTCCAAATTAGTCTATTCTCATTACGTCTATCGATTTCTTTTTACAAGATTTCAAGGTATATTATGCATATTAAAATTTTAAAAATCAGCATGGTAGTATAAGTTTACTTGGAAAATATTACAAGTGACTAGATCACTATACAATAATAATGGCAAAAAAGTTGATTATATTTTAGCTCAAATTGTTAATGAATTCAACAAATTAATGTGATAGTTTGATGGCTAACTTCCGAATCATAGAAGAGGAATATCGGGGATAACCTTCTACTTTGTATCTATTGTAGGTTCGGCTAACACTATACCTTTATAATGAATTCAAAAATTTGACAGTGTCATATGAACTTACCCAAATTTTAATTCCAAGCCTTTCTTTCTTACTTGTTTAAATTTTCGTGCATCCAAAAATAAATCCATTCATGTTGGTTTACGAATATTTTTTTCATTCATTGTTTGGGAAGTATAGTCATATATACACAAAAATAACTATATCCTTTTTATATTTATTATAATTGACTAACGTGGTATACACGTGCAGCGCACGTACACTTGACTAGTACATGAAAAATAATAGACCTAAATAACTTTATTATCATCGTTAACTTATTGTGCTTTTTAATAATTCTCGTGTATTTGGCGGCATTTTATTGAATGTGAGAAACGTGACTTTAGGGGATTGCGAGTGTTCAACTTTCAATATAAATGCATAGAGCGAAGGAAATAATGTTTCGTTTTCTGGTTGGTTTGAGCTAAAGGTTGTCCATCAAGAGGTGCTACAATAAAGTACGGATGCAGAGACATATTTGGACCAAAGTATTGACAAGAAGGATATTTTTAGACTAAATTAATAATAAATGACATTTTTATTTAATTTCACATTGAGCCTTTCCCGTAAAAATATTAATCATTGGGAAGTACTGGATAATATCTCCATATGATCAAGGATATAATTTAGTAAATGAGGTCTAATATTTATCCAATGGAGAACATTAATATATGTTGATTCTCCGGAATATCAGTATGTATTCATAGTGATCGATTAATCAGGAACAATTTAGATTAAATTTTCAAATACTCAACTCTCAGTAAACATAGATCTCAATAAAAAGTGATTCATTTATAGTCAAACTATCACATAATAATTAATAAACATGATAAGGAAAGCAAAAACGCCATGAACTAGTCCAAAATCAGTTGATTATAATGTAATTAAACTCTTTCATGATAAATTGAAATCTTGGCATAATACCATTTTATACACATAACTCACTACAAGTCAAACAAGTAAAGTTTCACTTACGATGAAATCCTATACTCTCACCATAAGGCAGTATTTCAACAATGGCAATCTAAGAAGGAACACCAATAGGTACGTAAATCATAGAGCAAAGTTTCCTTAAAATTACCAACACTTGTACGTCATAGAAAGTAGCATGAGGTAATTCAAAGATCAGAGTTTATCAAAGTATTCTTGAAATCGCCAAAACTAATATATCACAGAGATTAACATTACTTACGAAGCACATTATCGTGCATGTTAAGCTTTGATATAGAACCAGGGCATGATTTTAGCAATTTCTTGAATTGAAGATAATTAATGTTAGAGATTTTAACAAGCACAGCTTGAACTATACTAAGGGCAACCCGGTGCACTAAAGCTCCTGCCATACACGGTACAATTTGTTCTCATCAGGAACCTCTGGTGTTGGATATAGATTTGGAACTTTAGGATGGACGGTCCGGGGAAGGGCTCGACCACAAGGGTCTATTGGTAGCCATACCATGCATTTCTGCAAGATGTTGTTTCCACGGCTTGAACCCACAACAACTTTACCGGTACTTGCTCCAAGGCTTGAACCAGTGACCTCCTGCTTAAACTACTATACTTCAAATAACAAGGAGCAACATTTTGTACCCTGGAATAGTTTGACATGTTCCCGGAAATTGCAGCAAAAATTAAAAATAGAAGAAAAATCCTGAGTTATGTATCGCCCCAACCATGTAACTCCAGATGAAATGTTGGCTATGTTTGACCTATGGTTTCTCCGACATTGGTAAGCCTCACTTCCCATGGCTGAAGGGATGTTTACATATGAAGTTTAGATCATATAAAGAGTTTCCAGATGAAGCGATAAACAGATACAGAAGGTGTTTTTAAGCCTCTAACAAACTTTTTATTCAGAATCTAAATATTGTTGACAAACAAATAATGTGGGTAACAAATATTCCCACAATTTGGATCAAGATATTCAAAGACTGATGCCACTTTGATGACAAGCTATTCACATTATGAAAAATACCAAACGTCCTTTTACACTTTACTCCAACTTCATGTAAAGGAGCCTCTATATGGAAAAGTGGAAAGCCACTCTAATGCCTTGTCATTTCCCGGAAAATATTGGACACTCTAGGTGATAATCTCGGCAAGAATTTAAATAACTGGAAAGCAAATACAGTCTTCTGTTAGAGAATAGTAATATGGGTTGCATTGCTTCCAATATCATAGAGAAAGTACACATGATAAATGGATTTCTACAAACAAAAACAATGATATTTTAGAAATATTAGTAAAGAAGCCTACTGATACTAAAATTTCATTTCTTTTGAATGCATGAGGGTCATGTTGGAAATTCCAGAGAGGATGAGTACACTCTCAATTAATCATTTTATCTTGAAGACAAGTGAAGAAATGATTCTTATTTAGTTCACTCAACTTGCTTTCTCAATCAATGATTTATCTTTGAAGACGGGTGGAGGAAAATATACCTCTACCAACTTGACTAACATAAATATTGTAGTGCCTAGGCATTTAGAGGAACTCTATTAAAACGTACCTATACTAGTACATGCATCATAATTTGGTTCTAATCATTTCCTATTCCCTAGAACCTAGTTCATGAATAAAAGCATACATGTGTCTTAGCAATAATTTACTGATACATGAACTAGGTAAAATTTATGCACTCGGGATGAATGATGAATCTAGTTTACTTTTTCAGACTCTCCCATTTAACCAGATTCATCACTCCAAGAGATAAATCTAGAACACATAAATTTTTCTTGACTTGGTGAAGATATGCACAACTCGGTCTAATGACTTCAGAAACTTGAGCTCAACTTCTTTCTTAAATCTTCCTCTACTTTGTCTATGATCTCAGCCTCTCTGAGGTGAGCCATGTCTTTGATCTTTCTCCTTCAGAGATCCTATGGTTGCAAAGTTTGTTCAATAATTCTTGTTTCAGCTTATTTTGTTTTTCGCTCGTTCAATAATTCTTATTTCCGCTTATTTCGTCTTTCTTCACAGGCTAGTAAAGACCGTGCAAGCTCAGCAAGGTCATAGTTTCCAAATCCTTGCACTCTTCAATGACAACAACCACAAAATTAAATAGTGAATTTAAGGATCGTATAACTGTTGCAACGACCCAATCATCCTTTAAATCTTTCTTATTTTTGAGAAGGTAATGATTGTATTTACAAAACAGCACCAGGAGATTGCTGTAAATTCTAACAACTAAAGTATGACCTCTTCTAAACCTGGAGGGACTCTATGAATTCTAATAAAGCTCCTGTCTCTATAGCATATTCCAATTTAAACCAAGAATGCAACAAGATAAGGCAATCTAGCTTCATCCTCAGTGATGATTTGCGTTGCTCAGACTCTTCACAAATGTTGACGGGTGCGCGCCAGATACTCCAAAAGTAGTGCATTTTGGAGAATCTGACACGGTGCGGCAACAATTTTGGAGAGTCCGAGCAACATTGATGATTTGTGCTTCTCTTCAAAACATCTGGAGTTCGTTTTCTCCCAAACCACCCACCAGATACAAGAAAGAACAGCAGTTCACCATTTTTTTCTTACTTTGTCTTGTCCATAAACCAGCATCGCAAAAGATCATATGTAGTACCAGGCATGGACCATTTGATACCCAACAAATTTCGAAATAGCTGCCATAGCTTTTCAGTGAAAGGACAATGTAAAAAGAGATGATTAAGAGTTTCTGCTAGATTACCACATACATAACATCTATTGCATAGAGAGAACCCTCTTTTCTGTTGATTGTCTACTGCCAGGTATGATTCTTTGGTCACAATCCACGAGAAACACGCCACTTTGTAAGTAGCTTTTGACTTCCAGATGCGTTTCCAGGGCCATGGTTTAATAGATTGGAGTTGCTCTTCCTTGCATACAATTCTGCAGCAAGATTTGACAGAGAATTTCCCCTTTGTTATAGCCTTTCCCAAAGCAATTTATATGAACTTTAGGAGCAACTTTGAAAACTTTCAAACAGCTTCTGCAGTTACCACACACTTTGACATTCCCAATCACTCATAATTCTTCTGAAGTTTGACTGTCCAGGATCCATTAGCTTCAAACTTAGCCACCGTACCTTCAGTGCATGTCAATGCAGAAAACAAATCAGGGAAACTGATAATTTTGGGGACCATGGCTAATCCAACCATCATGTCGGAAAAAAGTTTTGCATCCATTTCCCACTTTAATAATACCTACGAGCTGCTTAAATTCAGGCCTCAGATTCCTAATGCTCATCCAGACTGACACCCCATGTGTATTTTCATTAGCTTGGTACACCAGCTACGTTAGATGCCATACTTGACCCTAACAACTCTATTCCACAGTGCTTCCTCTTCTAAGTTGAATCTCCATAACCACTTCATAAGCAAACATTTATTGTGCATTCTGAGATTTTTAATCCGTCTCCTATCCTTTTTATGTTTAAGCATTGTTCTCCATTTAACAAGGTCTTTGTTACCATACCATAACAATGACCTCCTTATTTTGTTTATTCTATGTTCAATCTTCACAGGTAGAGGGAATAATGACATAATATAAGTAGGCATTGAGTTCAATACACTGTTTACCAAGGTCAATCTTTCCCAGTGATAAATAGTGTCTTTTCCACTAAGTCTTCTTTCACATGTCTCCAGCACAATTTGGCATATGCTTTCCTCATCATCACTGTTGTCATCATCTTCATCTTTTCACGGGTTTCATACAAAGAAACCTTCTGAGAAATCACCAATCCTTTGATAGTCAGAGTGAATTTTCTTATTCATCTCATCATGACACAATATCATCTGCTACCTCTTTACTCAAGATTCATTGTCGTGCAACTACTCGATAAACAACTGCTTCGTTAGAGTTGACACCCTTGTTGGGCTCCTTGCCCTAAGAAAATCCTTCAAAAGCTATTCAACTTTTGAATCTTGGTAATTTCACCTACCGAAACAATTTCTTCAAGATGGTGCTTCTCTAGCACAACATCCTCGTAGTTATAGTAGCTGACCTCATTCATAATTATTTCACAAAAAAATCTCATTTCAATTTGAAAATTCATTCTTTCGAATCTTTTGAAAATTTGATTCTCCACAGGTTCTCCAAGACTATTCTGATGCCAAATGTTGAAATTTTTTGGAAAAGGTGAGTACCCTCAATCTTCTCTTGGAAGACAAGCGAGGAAGTGATTCTTCTTTATTTCACTCAACTTGCTTCTCAATGAATGATTTTCTCTTTGAAGATAAGTGGAGGAAAATATTCTTCTACCAACTTGATTTACATAAATGTTGTAGTGCCCAAGTATTTATAGGAATCCTTCGAACATTTATCTTTTCTACTACATGTATCATGATTTAATTCTAAATTTTTCCTGTTCCTAGTTCATGAATAAAAGCATACATGCATCTTAGCATTAATTTCCTAATACATGAATTCATGTTCTTGGCATGAATTTGGTTTACTTTGTCAACAGGTCAAAGAGAACTTTACATCATATATAGCTTGGATACTCTCTTGTAAATCAAAGAGAAAATATGCATTGGAGAGTAACTTTGACATTACTCAACCGATTGGCTTATTTTAAACAAGAAGATAATCCATGAGGGGCAAGGAGGACTTTACAGGTATATGCTTTGTTCACTTTCCAGATTAAAATAAAAACGAATACAAGTTATTCAAAAAATAGCACATACCCAAAGCTTCACACAGGCATCAATGAAAACCGGAACCAGGCAGACAAATATGGTTATCACTGCTTGATCAGCTTCAATACCATAATGCTCAGCAAGCACCTCGAGCAAAGTCGCCCAACCAGATTCAGAATGATACCTGAACATATGCACCACATTATCCAACATGATGCAGTGCCTTCCATTACTTTTAAGAAGTGGCAAATGCTGACAATTTGCAAAGACACAAATAGATAGCCAAGGAAATAGAAATGAATACGAAAAGATAAGAGAGTAAAATTAGGATTGGCGCCCCTAAATTTTGAGGAGATGGCAATAATAATTTTACATCTAGATGATGCACCTCGTTCAAGTGAAGTACTTGTACAAAGGAAAGCATATTAAAAGGTGTAGGTTACTTAAACCCTTTGCTTCTGTGAATTGGAAAGTAATGAACGACAGTTGACTTTCTTTTATAAATTAGCTAACATGGATATATTTACAGATAAATTAATATACAACATCCAATTTGGCCATAAGCACGAAATAGCATCAAATTTTACCCCAAAAAGATATCAGTAATCAGAATAATCACAAATGCTTTGCCGGTGTCGGAGATATTATTTAGTATCTTGTATCCAGTAAATTTGAGAAGCTTTACCTGCAGAAATTGACAAGAAAAATTTATAATTTATAAACACCAAGACAACTGACAAGTACACTTTTTTAACAAATCTAAATAACAACTAGGGCCACATTTTGTAAAGTTAAGATGTCTAAATCTGAAAGACCTTATCAAAATAAAAAATCTAAATAAATGCTTGATTATGAAGATATGACTATGTATTTGGGTAATTACGACTCTTTGTTTTCTCAGCATCTTAAATGTGTATACTTTATATTTATCTAAAAACTTGTAAATATAAAATTCAAATAAAATAAACTCCCCCTGTTTCAAAAAGAATGACCTACTTTCCTTTTTAGTCCGTTTCAAAATTTCAAAAAGAATGACCTACTTTCCTTTTTAGTCCGTTTCAAAAAGAATGATCCCTTTCCTTTTTTGGCAATACTTTAATTTTAACTTTCCACATGACATGTTTAGGACCACAAGATTAAAGAGCATTTTGGTACATTTGATACAACTTTAATTTAAGACCACAAGATTCGAAAGTCTTCTTTATTTTCTTAAATTTTGTGTCAAGTCAAAGCAGGTCATTCTTTTTGAAACGGAGGGAGTAATTATTATGGCCACATAATATTAAGAAAATCTTAAATTAAATGATATTGTAAAAATTGTTTGTTAGATGAAGTACACTCTAAAAGCTAGCGGTGGCGGTAGTTGTGGGTGGTGGTGGTCGGTAGTGATAGCTGTGAGGTGGTGGCTGGTTGTGGCTATTGTTAGTGGAGGTAGTCGTTAATGGTGGTTGTGCACTGGTGGCTGGTGGTAGTAGTGACCGTAAATGATGATTGTGCAGTGGTCGCTAGTGGTGTACGGCGGTGGAGGTGTTTGGTGGTGGTTGCGGCTAGTAGTGGCTGGCGATGATGCTAGTTGGTGGCAATGGTAAGTAATGGTGGTTGTGTGATGGAGGTAGTATGATTGGCAGTAAAGGTGGTTGGTGGTGCATGTGGATGAAAATTGGTGGTAGTGCTAGTGCTAGTGCGGTAATAGTGAATAGAGTAGTAATAAAAGATGACAGGATACAATAGGCAAGCTATGATCAAAAGCAATATTAGGAAAAAATGGCATTTAAGAAAAAACTTTTATTTATCTTAATCACACCAAGTCCAACCGAGTTTGTCATTTCATGTTAGCCTCTTTTGCCCATAACATAGATGATACCAGTATATAGGCAAACATACAGATTTGGAGGAAGAAAGATATTGTTCCGATATTGGGGAGAACTTACTTTACTCTCATTAAAGAACAAAAGAATGAACAATGAGACCCCAAAGACAAAGTCCGACCATATATTAGCAAATGCCTTGCGATTTTCTAATCTCCGCTCATCCCGCAGTTGTAACCTGCAAATGAGATGGTCCAGAGACTAACAGTATCATAAATCAATAAAGTCATGTCAGGATCTTAAGTGAGACATCTTATAAGATGATTTCAGGGAAGGATTTCACTGAAATATTATTCATTGTTTCATGGAGACAATCAGTTTGTCCAGATATGTCAATGCATTAGCAAAAGAAGAGGCTCCAAGAAGATGCTTTGATACAAGTTGGGAAACTGAAGATGAATTGAAGCACAGCTGGAATCAGCAAATTAGTTAGAAGTAGCTAAATTGTATTAGAATTCAAAATTTTGTTTTTACTGTTCATTGCAGTTATTACAGTAGCTCAAGTCACATAGTTAATCGGTTAGAGAGTTAGTTCCAGCTGTCAAGTGAGATTGTTAGCTATAAAACCAAGCATCACTGGTGTAATCATTCATTCATGAATAATATCTCAAGTTTCTCTCTTCTATATTCTCTCTATAATTTCTTTTTTAGCTACAATTCTCGGATTAATCCCTGATTTAGCTATCATTTTCTTCGAGCATAGCTCCTAGATTTACAAATTCCAGTCGCGAATCCCTTTAAGTGCATCAATTGGTATCAGAGCTTGTAGGTTCTTGGAATGATAATGGTGAGAAGTAAAGGTCAAGATAAATCTGGAGAAGAAATGGATGATAAATTGACACAAATTTTAGTTCAGCTGCAGCAGTTAATGGAAGGAATGTTGAGTATGAATGCAAAAAATCAACAAACTGATAAAGAATTGTTGGAGATTCGTGAAGCATTGGGGTCAATGGCACAGAAAGGGAAAGAATGAGAACAAAACAAAGTAGAATCCACTAATGGAAGGGCTGGTGAGCTACAGCAAGAGGAAAGGCCAAAAGAAGGTCATTACAGCTCAAATTCACATGGTAATTACTTTACAAAGTATTCTCGACTTGAATTTCCTAGCTTTTCAGGCCAAGATTTAAGGACTTGATTATATAAGGTCGACCAGTTTTTTTTTCCATGGATGAAGTACCTTTTGAGCAGAGGGTTAAGGTAGCATCCATCCATTTTGATGATGAGGCCATAGCCAGGCATAGATCATATAAGAGGTGCAGGAATTCTGTAGTGGATCCTACTTGGACTGAATATGTCATAGCCCTAAATGAGAGGTTTGGGGATGGATTTGAGGATCCAATCGAAGCCCTAAAGAACTTGAGACAAACTGGTAGTGTAAGGGAGTATCAGGCTGAAGTTGATAAACTTCTGACTAGGGTTAACTTGTCAAATGAAAATGCTATCAGATGCTTCCTAAGGGGTTTAACTCCAGCACTAAATAAGGTTGTTAGAATACAAGGTCCTAAAACATTGATGCAGACTTATAAGGTAGCTAGGCTACAAGAAGAGGTGTTTGAAGCACAAGCTCAGACATGGGGTTTGATGGTACCTTATAAGAGTAATAGTGACTTATTACCTACTCCTGCAGTGGTTAAGCCTGTGTATACGCAAAAACCTTCTTACAACCTTGCATCCAATTCCACTTATAAGCAACCTTCTAAAAAAAAGCAAATTGGAGGTAGCAAAAGTTCTGGTAAAAGGCTATCAGTAGCAGAAATGAATGAGAAGAGGGCAAAAGGCCTTGTTTTTTTCTGTGATGAGAAATATGTACAAGGGAACAATTGTAGATGTAACAGACAGTTGTATATAGTGGAGGTAGAAGAAGGGGACATGGAGCTAGCTGAAGTACGGGAATCAGTCCCTATTGTGACTAGTGAATCAGATGAGTTCATAACTATATCATTACAAGCTTTTACAGGAGTGACAGGATATCAAACACTTAGGGTCACAGGGTATCATGAAAAGAGACCCTTGCAGGTCTTAGTTGACACAGGAAGCACACACAACTTTATTGATCAAGATGTAGCCACAAAATTGCAACGTGAAACTTCTCTTATTCATGAGCAGTCTGTTAATGTGGCAGATGGTAGAAAAGTGCAGACTGCATCAGTATGTAAGAATCTCACTTGGCTTTTACAAGGCACTAAATTTTCATCTGATTTCCTAATCTTACCACTAGGAAACGTTGACATTGTATTGGGGTTCAGTGGTTAATTACATTGGGAAGAATCTTATTTGACTTCCAGAATAAATCCATTGAATTCATGTATCAAGGAAAGAAACATGTGTTAAGAGGAGCCGGAGTACACATAAAAGCTGCTAAGGCTAAGTCCCTAATCAAGCAGGAAAGCCAAGAAGCTCAAATGTTCATGATGACAGTAACCAACCCTACAGCAGATGAAGTAAATTGTTGCAGTATTCAAGTCACTCCAGGTACTAACTTGTTACCAGAAATGAAGCTCTTATTGGAACAGTTTGCTTGTATTTTTGAGTTGCCTGGCACCTTACCCCCTCATAGAGATGCATTTGATCACAGATGGATTCAGCAATTCCTGTTAGTAATAGACCTTACAAATATCTTGCATTTAAGAACGAGAAATTGGTACAGGAGATGATGGATCAAAGGGTTATTCAACATAGCTCTAGCCCATATGCTTCTCATGTGGTGTTAGTGGAAAAAAAGATGGGTCTTGGAGACTTTGTGTTGATTATAGAAGTCTCAACCAGTTGACTGTTAAAGACAAATTCCCAATTCCCATGAATGAAGACTTGTTGGATGAATTAGGGGGTGCTGTTATATTCTCAAAGATTGATCTTAGAGAAGGGTATCATCAGTTGAGAATGGATGAAGAAGACACCCATAAGACAACTTTCAAAACTCATAAAGGTCATTATGAGTTTTTGGCTATGCCCTTTGGTTTAACCACTGCTCCATCTTCCTTCCAAGGACTTATGAATGCAGTTTTCAAACCTTTATTAAGAAAGTCAGTATTGGTGTTTTTTTATGACATCTTAATCTACAGTAAATCCTTGGTTGATCACTTGGTTCATGTTCATGCTGTGTTTGAATTAATGAAACAGTACCAGTTATATGCTAAGATGTCTAAGTATGCCTTTGGAGTGACTAAGGTGGAGTATTTAGGCCATTTCATCAGTGCAGAGGGGGTCTCAACTGATCCTAGAAAGATTATAGTTGTTCAAAAATGGCCTTTGCCTGCTAATCTCAAACAATTAAGAGGATTCTTAGGCCTTGCACAGCAGGAGGTTTATACATGGCTTTGGAATTATATGTAGACCCCTTCATAATATGTTAAAGAGGGAAGGGTTCCACTGGTCTAAGCAAGCTTATAAGGCTTTCAGTACACTAAAACAGGCATTGGTTTCTGCTTCAGTGCTAGCCTTGCCTAACTATTCCTTACCTTTTGTTGTGGAGACAGATAGTGGTAACGGAATTGGAGCTGTGTTAATGCAACAAGGACACCCTATTGCTTATATAAGGCAAGTCCTTACCTCCTAAACATCAAGTTATGTCTGTATATGACAGAATTGTTTGTTCTCATTTTGGCAGTTACCAAATGGTCACACTACTTGTTGCACAACCATTTTATTGTGAGAACTGACCAAAAGGCTTTGAAACACCTGCTTGATCAACCAATTCACACTGATTTCTAGATTTCGAGTGTATCCAAACTAATGGCTTTTGATTTTAGTATTGAGTACAAAAAGGCTCTGAGAATAGTGTTGATGCATTGTCAAGAATGTCTGATGCTGAATCATTAGCAATCTCATTACTCACTCCACATGATGAATTGTACATGAAGATTAAGGCATCTTGGGAGATGGATCCTGCATACAGGTTATTATATAGAAAGTTCAGACTTAACCTTTTAAATCTTACACTTGGTGTGGTGATCAACTTAGATGGAAAGGAAGGTTAGTTATAGGTAATGATCAACAGTTGAAGACTGACATTATCTCCTTGTGGCATAGTACTCCACAAGGTGGACACTCAGGCATGGATGCTACTAGATGGAGGTTACAATCCCTCTTCTATTGGAAAACACTTACTACAGATGTGAGGAGGTTCATCAATCAGTGTGATGTTTGTCAAAGACATAAGTATGATGCAGCTACTTCTCCAGGGTATTTGCAACCTCTACCTGTTCCTGAAGGTGTATGAACTGATATTTGCTTAGATTTCATTGAAGGTCTGCCTAAATCCCATGGTAAAGATGTCATCTTGGTGGTGGTAGACAGGCTCATCAAATACAGTCACTTCTTAAGTCTGCAACACCCATACACAGCTCAGTCAGTTGCTACATGCTTAACATCTTTAAACTACATGGATTACCTGTTACCATGACTAGTGACAGAGATCCAGTCTTCTTAAGTGCTTTTTGGCAAGAATTATTCACCTTGCAAGGTGTACAACTTCAGAGATCTACTGCTTACCACCCTTAGACTGATGGCCAAACTGAGGTGGTCAACAAGACCTTAGAGACTTACTTGAGATGTTTTTGCACTGATTGTCCAAGAGAATGGACTAATCATCTTTCCCTTGGTACAATACTACCTATCACACCACTATTAAGTGCACACCCAATGAAGCTTTATATGGTCAAAAACCTCCCATTCATCTACCTTACTTAGTGGGTGAAAGTGATGTGGAGAAGGTAGATAGAAGCTTGGAGGCTAGAGAGGCTGTTATTCAGTTGCTAAAGTTCCATATTATCAGGGCTCAACAAAGAATGCAAGACATTGCCAACAAGCATAGATCAGATAGGTTCTTTGAAGTAGGTGACTGGGTTTATCTGAAATTGCAACCTTGCAGACAAGTTTCAGTGGCTGCCAGGCCTTTTAACAAACTTGCTGCTAAGTATTATGGCCCCTATATGGTTGAAGACAAGATAGGAGTTGTTGCTTATAAGCTCTTAATGCCTAGTGATGTTCTCATTCACCCTACCTTCCATGTCTCTCAACTAAAGAGGTGTCATGCCTTACCTCTGAGTTTCACTCATCCTCCTGTCATACATCTCTCTAGTCCTTATTGCCCTACTCTAGAGATGGTGTTAGATAAGAGATGGGTCAAAAGGGGAAACAAGGCTGTAGAGCAAGTCTTGGTGCAATGGACTGGAATTGGTGCAACACATGCTACATGGGAATATACTTCCGAGTTACTGCTGAGGTTTCCTTCCTTTAATCCTTGAGGACAAGGATGTTCTTTAAGGGAGGGGTATTCATGCAAGTTGGGAAATTGAAGATGAATTGAAGCACAGCTGGAATCAGCAAATTAGTTAGAAGTAATTAAATTGTATTAGAATTCAAAAATCTGTTTTTACTGTTCATTGCAGTTATTACTGTAGCTCAAGTCACATAGTTAGTTAATTGGTTAGAGAGTTAGTTACAGCTGTCAAGTGGAACTGTTAGCTATAAAACCAAGCATCACTGGTGTAATCATTCATTCATGAATAATATCTCAAGTTTCTCTCTTCTATATTCTCTCTATAATTTCTTTTTTAGCTACAATTCTCGGATTAATCCCTGATTTAGCTATCATCTTCTTCGAGCATAGCTCCTAGATTAAAAAATTCCAGTCGCGAATCCCTTTAAGTGCATCATGCTTGGATGTAAAGACAGACTTGCCCTAAATATAATATCAACAAACAAGTTGAGGAAAATAGTATGAAGCCCTCTCCAGCTAATAGGCTGACCTTATTCATGTATTTATTGATAAATTGTACAAGTTAGAGTCCAAAGTACAACGAACATACAAGTTCTATTCTAACATACATGCTAAGGAGAAAAACAAACACTCAGCATCCTGTGCGAGATATCTTTACTGCAGGTTGTTTCTTTTTTGGTCCACGCAACCAGATTTTCCCCAAGGAAAACACAAAACCCAAGGTGGAGCAGTCAGTTGCAGACTCTCCAACCCAATCTGTAGCTCAGAAGCGAGCTAAGGAAGAGGACGAACTGGAGTATGATTGCAAGAGATAAGTGGATTTGCCTTCCAGTATCGAAAGGTCCTCTTGACTGTCTGAAGATGACACGCACCAGGTTGATGGAGAAATTACAGAGGCATCGTGAACGGTATATAGAAAGATTTTATGATACAAGGAAATATTTCAGGCAAAGGAAAAGTGAGAGTTTGGAAAGGTTTACCTGAGCCAAGTTAACCACTTAAGGATATCAGTAATGTATCTGCGTTGGACCAACAAGTTGGATAATAACTTGATGCCAAGTGTGACAAAGGCTACTTAAGCCTTTCACAAAAGATTTGGATTGAATTGATGAGAGTAAGAAATCAACAGTTTGGATGAACCAAAAAGTACTAGGTCATCAACATAGATAAGAAGAATCAAGATATCATGGCCTTCGAGAAAAATAAACAAGTGGCAATCATGAGATTGTTGGAAGGAAAGGTTGAGAAAAAAGGTTCCAAGACATTGAAATCATGCATGAGGTGAGTGTTAAAAATTTCAAATGATCGAACCTCTTAAATTGCCTCATAAAAGCACTGTATTGCGACTTGTCATGAAAAAAAGCAGTGGACACGTCTAATTGGTTAATGAGCCAACCTTTGTACAATGATAAGGAAAGCACCAAAAGAACCGTGTTCATCTTATGATAGCTTCCGGTCTAGCCTAAGGTATATCTAGGGCTCTCTCCAGGAGATCATGACAAGATCTGATATACAAGGATGGAGGACATACACAGGTAATCTGATACAGATTGGGGAATGTCACAATCTATTTCAAGGTATTATATCCTGATTGGAGCGAATTTAATATCCTACAAAAGCAAGTGTAATGGCAAGATGAAGCACGAAAACAGAATACTGTGCCATGGCTTTAGCCACATGTGAGCTCATATGGTTAAAGCAACTTCTTCAAGAATAAAAACTCAAAGGACATGAAACAATGAACTGATTTGTGAGAATCAGGATACCCTGCATATGGCCTCAAGTTATGCATCTCGTGAAAGAACAAAGCACATCAAAGTATATTGTCATTTTCTTCATAGATTGTGTTAGGATGCATTGCTAATGATTTTGTTAACTCGACTAATCAGTTAGCAGATTTCCTTAAAAATCACTTCGAGGGCCAAGAATTGATTATATTTACGGCAAGATAGGAGCATACAACATATATACTCCCGTTTGAGAGGATGAGTTAAGAATGTAAATATAGAAAAACGTGATCCCTATGTCTGTGTTTACGTAATTAATGAACATCTAAGGAAACAATTATAGGTTTTCCTTTTTATGAAATGCTTGTAAACACTATAAAAGCCCTAACTTTTGAACGACTAAACATGGAATTCAATTCCTAATCCTCTTTTGTCACAAGGAAGCTTGTCATCCAATTTTTCATAGGGTAAAGAAATCAAAAACTAGGAAAGGGAGTAACATTATGGTGCAGGTTGCATCTGCCTAAAATGACAAAAGGAATGGAGGCTTGAATAAAAGACCTCAAACAACATTTGTGATGTGACCATACTCTCAGTCAGCATGACCATATTTGAGTCTAAGTGTAGGGACAAGAAAATTGATAATGCATGCCTTGTGATTTGAAAACAAAAGAGAACATTGGATTATCGCATTCTTTCCCCCCACCTGATTGAACAAAATAAAATTGAGTACAATTTGAAACAATGCATGGCACTCTTTGAATTTATCAAATGATTCCAATTTTCGTACATTAAACAGAACTTTATACCGTCTTCAATAAACAAAATGTAGTAAGGGTAAATAGAATTAGAAGGTGCTAGCCAAGCAGCAGAATAGATCAATTCAATGAAAAATTGGCAATATCATTAGAAGACTGAAAAGACAATCTGGATTGTTTGCCAAATTGATACACCTTACAAGTATTATTTTAAAAAGAACTGCAGGAAATAATCCTTTATTCACCATTATCAGTAAGAAAATTTGGCTAGGATTCCCTAAAAGGTTGTGCAGATGTGACGAAGAGGCATTGCTGGATAATGCAAAAGGAGATGAGTTGGTCTTGGCAAAATGAAGAGATAGAGAGCGCTAAGTTTCGACAGTGGTGCAACACTTGATTTATCTTCTTGTCCTTGACCAAAAAACCATTATCAGTAAATTATTCCAAGTGAAGAGGGTAGGTTCTATAAGAAACCCCATTTATTTTAGAATAAATTTGAGGATCACGGAGTCTAGTGAAAAGAAGTGAAAGCATTTCAGTTGAGGAGGAAGAAGAAGGACATACCATTGGTTTTGGGATATCAAGTAGCTGAGGATTTGAAATAGATAGAAAGGAGTCCAATCAAGCAAGCATAGTGGATGTGAATAATCTAGAAGCACTCTCAAACCAATAGATTGAGTTATTGCATGTATAAAGATGAATCATGCAAGCTCTAAATTTGTAAGTATAAATAAAAATATTGTAAAATACGAAGTCAAATATAAAATACAAATGTAATCTATCCATACATTTACCAGATCAAGGAAGAGAATATACAAAGTGGTATATGTCTTCTGCAGCCCCTTTGTTTTCCTTTTTACACTAGGAATTTTGTTGTTCAAAGCAAGATTATCCAATGTGTGTGCAAAAAAAACATGCTTCTTTCACAAAATCAGGTATTTCCTTCATACCAAGTCTTTTAACATCAGGTGGACAAGTAGGTGAAGAACGGAAGTAAGACGAGTATGTGAAGACAAGGTGTGAACTAAATTTCTTGGAATACTTCAGATAAACATAATTAAAACAGACATCAGCTGTGGTAAACTTTACGCTTTGTGTCGTAGCTCCAGATACAGCTCCTTTTCAGACAAATGTGGAGATTTACCAATCTCAACCTCAAGGCGGTAGCGTGCTTGCTCAGTCTTCAGTTCCTTAACCATCTCAAGCTTTTGGTTTCTTCTGACGTCAAGCATCTGTGCTGCTAAAGGTACAGTCTTAACATATCTGACCATGACAAATAAGACAGTCAACACAAATCTTAAATGGGAGTTCCGTTCACACTAGCAAAACCATCAGCAGGAAAAGTATCTTCTCAAGTAGTAAGTACTTGAATAGGAAATAAGCAAGCAAGAGGTGTAATATTTCCATTGAACCATATTGTTGTATTATCTTTACTCATCCAAAAAGTATAAAGTTCTCAAAGATTCAGAAGTCAGCCATGGTAGTGCAGGGATGTCTGCTCACAATCTCAAGAAATAAGCTAGAATAGTTGCGTTACCATGTCATTCCCAAGAGAGGAAGTTTCAGGTATCTTGGGTCTATAATCCAAGAAAATGGCGAGATCGATGAGGAGGTTACACATTGTATTGGAGAGGGGTGGATAAAAAGGAGGCTCACATCTGGTGTCTTGTGTGATAAGAATGTGCCACCAAAACTTAAAGATAAGTTTTATAAAGTGATTGTTAGACTAGCTATCTTGTATGGTGTGGATTGGACGGTAAGAACTCGCACGTCCAGAAGATGAAAGTAGCGGCAATAAGGATGTTGAGATAGATGTATGGGCATTCTAGGATAGATAGTATTAGGAACGAGGATATTTGGGACAAGATGGGAGTGGCTTTTGTGGTGGATAAGATTAGGGAAGCGAGAGTGAAATGGTTCGGGGATGTGAAGAAGAGATGCACAGATGCCCTAAGGAGGTGGGAGAGGTTGACTATGGTGGGTCTAAGGAGAGGAGGTCCCAAAGAAGTATTGGAGAGTGGTGATTAGACAGTACATGACACACCTGTAGCTTATCGAGGATGTGATCTTAGATAGGAAGATATGGAGGTCAAGGATTAGGGTAGAGGGTTAGCAGGTACCATGCATCGTCTAGTTTCCCTAATTAACATTACCATTATTTTTCTTCTACTTTCTTATTCTTCAATTTTACTATTACATGTTGTTTCCTTTACTTCTGTTATCGTATTATTTGTTGTTGTTACTGTTCTTTTTTCTATTATTTTCAACATGACGTCTTCCCTAATTATTTCTCTCATACCTATATTTATATGTTTTACTTGAGCTGAGGTTTATCAAAAACAAACCTTTTTGCCTTCACAAGATAGGGGTAAGGCTGCACATATACCACCATTTCACTAGGTATGTTGTTGTAGTTGTGCTACTACTCTACTGTCCATGATGAATGTGTCGTATTATGACATAGAAACAAGGAAGAGAAAACTTGCCAAAGGAAATGTAGGAAAACATTTGATAATAAAACAAAGTTAGGTACAGAAGATCAAACATCAAGCACTTCAAGTATGTAACCAAAAGGCATATAAATGAATCCAAGCAGAAGTTACCTGTCAAGAAAAGGCATAAGAACATAGTCATGGACTACAAAATCCAAAGCCCATGGGACAATTATCAGCACTGCCAAAAACTTAGCCTGCAGCAGGAAGAGAACAACTGCTCCTAATGAAAACCTTAATGAGCACATTGCAGATGCAATGTTTGGCAATTCTAAAAGCTGAGATCATGACGATATGAGACATGTTGCATGTTTCTACATTCATAATCTTTAGAATGAGTCAAGCAGAACAAGGAAAAGGAAAATAAATTGACTTGTGGAAGCTCCGCAATTTCGATACCTCCCTTTTGGACACATTAACTATTACAAAATCCCTTCTTGAGGTATTGAAAATACTCAACTACCTTATGTTCAGTGTACCAGGTAGTAAATTGCAAGGAGCTTTCTCATATGTAATTATTGGACCTAATTATTCTACATTCTAATATGCTTTTGCAAAGCTTTCACCTAAGCTGAGTCGACGAGAAGTTGAACCATAAAGCAGAGAAGCATTATAGACACTAAATGAACAATATGAAAATGAGAACCAAGTAAATTGAAGAGTAAAAGTACTCACAGAATTAAATGAAGCATACTGAAATATACGATCTTCATATAGCATATCATCTTTTTCCTTGCCGCTCCCTGGTATTAAATCACTAGGATCTTCCTGCATACTGTCTTCAGAGTCTCCCTGAACCCATGATGAACCATTACCTAAATCAACTGTTCCATCAACAAGCCAATCCTCCCACCTCTTGTTCTCCTCATTCTTTATACCTGCTTGTGCTTCCCTTAACTCCATAATCGCCTCGGCTCGTCTCTTCCAAGCTTCAAACTTTTCATTCTCTGATAATTCATCATCATCACTACCTAAACCTTCAGATTCAAGTCCATCAAGCATATCCTCATCCTTGAGTCCCAACCAATTCCCATCATCTTCAAGGAAGAACTTTCTCCACCAACTTTTCTTCTTTGAATGCTTCTTCTTCTTTGCATTTGGAGTAGACCCATAAAATTTCCTCCTCCCCCAACTAAACCCAACCTCAGTAATAGAATTTTTATGCACAAATATGGAGCTACTTTTCTTGAAGGATGGAAAACTTTGACATAAGACAACCATTGAAGTGCTCATTAAGGACATATATAGTAGGACACATTTTTCAGACTCATAGGGTAGTAATAAAGATGGCAAATTCAAGAAACTGCATATTACTTGTCCAAGAGACCATTCAGTGAAAAAGCAGTCACAATGTGCAAGAGGGTATTAAAGAATTAGCACAATACTGATGAGATAATCAAGAAATGCCGAGATTCAAGAAGATAAATTTAACAGCAAAGGCATTGCATAATACTGCTGTGCTAATCTTTATATGGTGGAAAAGGAGCAGTATCCTAGCGGGAGAAGAATGGGGATAACGGATTTTGTTCTATTTATTTCCATAAGATAAACTTTGATCTCTCAGAGTTAAAAAATAAAAATAAAAATGATCATAAATTTGTGATATCAAATTATAATTTTTATCTTAAACTTTAATAGCGTACAAATAGGACTAACTATTCAAAACCTCAACAAATATAACCTCTAATTTTACAACCCCATATGTTTTACTCGCGCCTATGTGGAAAGGTAATTCAATCACACGGTACCACATTATTAAAAGGGCTGACTTGGAGGGAGGTCATATTTGTACAGTTTTGAATAGTTAAAGGTGATATTTGTATACCGTCAAAGTTTTGTTTTTGTATTAAAAAGGCATCATTTTTTTTAATTATTATTATTATTATTATTATTATTATTATTATTATTTTTATTTTTTTTTATAGCTGCAACACCTAGTTTTTTTTTAATTAAAAAATCAAACCCGCACAGTAGGCTGAAAGAAGCAACCAAGAAGAGCAACTAACACCACTGGGTTATCTAAGTGTCTTGTTTCATGTGGTTCAACATTAATATACGTACATAAATATAGATTTTCTACCTTATATATATAACGTAATTTTTTTACCGAGAGGTTCGGGTGAACCCCATGGAAACCACGTAGGTCCACCCCTGCATTAATTTAATAATGTTTTAATAACGTTAATTTAATAATATTTTGATAACGTTAATTTAATATACTACTACTATCTTTAATAACGTTAATTTAATAACGTTTTATTAAAATTATAATTTTTTATTATTAGTATAGTTTCATCTTTAATTTAATAGTTAAATAAATTATATTTAGATATATTATATAACTTAAATTCGCCCTCTGCTTTATAATATATATACATACCCGCGCGATTTTTTCATATGAGACTGACCCACCTAATTAATAAATCTTCAATATTTTTTTTTTCCGCAATGACAAAAGAAATTAGATGTCATTTTCATCTTTGAGCCAAAAAAAATAGTGAAAAGTCATTTAAAGGTCATATTTGTGCAGTTTTGAATAGTTAAAGGTCATATTTGTGCACTGTCAAAGTTTAAGGTCATATTTATGTATTATGCCCTTAGATTTTAATTTGGACGCGCTCAGTTTTGCGTGTTAAACACGCATTTTGCCAAGTAGGATTGAAGGTCATATTTGTGCAGTTTTGAATAGTTAAAGGTCATATTTGTGCACTGTCAAAGTTTAAGGTCAAAGTTATAATTTGATGTCAAGTTTAGGATCATTTTTATGTATTAACTCCTTTCGGTATCTATTCCAACTTACTTTGTCATCTTTAAGGCTCCATTTGTTTTTATGAATTGTTTGGACGATCTGAAGTTGAATATCAATCTAAATTATATTTGAATGATTAAGATTATTTATTTTTTAATATTTGAATATTTAAAATTTATTTATTTGTATATATAATAAAAAATATAATTTACATTAAAAATAATAATATATTAGAAAAATATTTTATTTAATGCAATAAAATTATTATTTGATTTTAAAATATTTTATATTTATTAGTGATAATGGAGATGCATGATTAGTAATAGTGGTGGTGGTGGTAATGATAGATGTTATTGATTAATAATGTTGGAGGTGATAGTTGTGATGGTAGAGATGTTTGATATTGTAGTGACTGTTATGATGGCGGCAGTGATGTAAAGTTGGTTGATGTTAGTAGTTGGAGGTGTTAATGTGATGGCTTAAAAATAAATGCATGATAATTGACGATGTGTTGGTGGTAGTTGGAGATGTTGTTAGTTGTGATAGTGAAAATGATTATTAGTAAAGATATACTGTAGTGATAATGGTGGTTGAAGCGGTGGTAGAGGTGGAGACACCGGTGACAATGGTGGTAGTGATGGTGGCCGAAGAATGTGTGGATGCTGATGATGTGTTAGTGGTAGTTAGCGGTACCGTTAGTTGTGATAGATGAGTTAGTTAGCAGTTGGGATTGGTCAATGGTGGTTGATTGTGGTGGTGGCGTTCACGATGGTGATAGTGGCGGATAAAATTAAAATAATGGAGGTGATAGATATGGTAGCGACTGAAAATATTGGTTAGTAGCAACTATGATTGTGAATGGTGGTTGTGATGGTGGTGGTGGTTGTTGGCTAAGTAGTGGTTGACAATGGTGGTGGTGGCAGATGTAGTTAGTGGTGGTGACTGATGATTATGGATAGATTCGTGGTGAATATTATCCAACACAAAAACACCTCTTAATCATTAATACTTAGTTACAGATCTGAATGAGTATGACCTATTCAGACCTATTAAGAGCCAAAATCTTAATGAAAAACAAATGTACTTAATGGTTTGAGGTCTGAATCTGAAAGATTCAGACCTCCATTGAGCTCATTTGTTTGCACTTAATGGATGTCTAAATTTGAATGGTTTAGACTTCAGACTATTAAGTGCATTTGTTTTTTACTAAGATTTTAGCTCTTAATAGGTCTGAATAGATCTTAATCATTCAGATCTAAAATCAAGTCTTAATAGGTCTAAAGAGGTATTCTGGTGTTAGATAATATTCATTGACACTCTATTCATAATCATAAGTCACCACCACTAACCACCTCTACCACCGCCACCATTGTCAACCACCACCCACCACCACCAACCACCTCCACCATCGACAACAAATATCACTACTAACCACTATTGTCAATCGATACCACACCTACTACCTCTATTATTCTAATTATATTCACCGCCATTACCGCTGTCAACACCACCACTATCATCAACCACTACCGGCCAATCCCTACTACCGACCAACTCATCTATCACAACTAGCACCACCTCTAATTACCACTAATACATCACAACTTTCACACATTCTTCGGCCATCACCACCATTGTCACTAGTAACGCCACCTCTGCTACCACTTCAACCACTACCATCGCTACAGTTTACCTCTACTAACAACCATCTCCACCATCACAACTAATAACATTTCCAACTAGCACCAACACATCGTCAAACATCATGCATTCATTTTTCAGTCATCACAATAAACACCTCCAACTACTAACATCAAGCAACGTCCCATCACAACCACAACCACAACAACCACTATCAACCGTCACCATCATAACAGTCACCACATTACCAACCATCACAACTATCACCACCAATATTATTAATCACCAACATCAATCATTGTCACTGCAACCACCATTATAAACCATCTCCATTATCACTAAAAAACATAAATGTATTTTTTCAATCAAATAATAATTTTGTTGTATTAAATTACATACTTTTCTGATATATAATTAGTTTTTTACTTGAATTATATTTTTTATTTTATTATATATACAAATGAATTTATTTTGCACATTCAGATGTTGAAAAACAAATAGTCTTAATCATTCAGTTTTCAAATCTAGAGACAACATCTTAATCATTCAGATGTGCATTCAGATTCAGACGTCTGAATCTTAAAAAAATAAATGCAGCCTAAGTGCAAACAAATGAGGCCTAACTTTATTCCTACAGCCATTTGACATAATCTCTCAATTGTACCTGATATTAAGCCCCCATTTGGACATGAAAATTATAATTTTTCGAAGTTGGAGTTGGACTTGAAGTTGGAGTTGTGTTTGACCATGAATATAAATTAAAGTTGTTTTTAAAAATTTCTGAGAGAAGTATGAGTGAAAAAAGTGAAAACAAGCAAAACTTGTTTTCACTTTAGCAAATATAATTTCGAAATTGTATTTGAAATTCTTATGGACAAACCCCACAATTTTTACTTTTTTCACTGAAGTAAAATAGTTTTTTGAAAAAAAGTAAAAGATTACTCATGGCCAAACGGCTACTAAGTAGGCTTTGGAGATGCCATTTAATCTCGTGATTTGAAATCAAGCCACTGAAATTAATTTTTGGACATACGATTTAACGCGAATTTCATATTATGAGCCCAAATTTTCAAAATAAAACTTGATTTAGAATTTCCTTATTTTAACAAACACAAAAATTAATTCACGAGTTTATATTTTATAAAATAATCTCATCATTTATATCTATATCAATTATTTATTTCATAAATAAATAAAATGTATAGTTCATGTTATTAATCTTTAAACTATTTATATCTCATACAATCATTACTTTCACCAACATAAATTTTTTTACGAAAAAGAGCCTAAAATGTTCTTCATCTATTGAAAATGGTATAAAACACCCTTCATCCAATTTTGAACTCTACAATGCCCTTAATATTCACCGTTAGGCTCTAAAATGCCCTTATATTAAACAACCCCAATATTAAATTAAAAAATTATTAGTAACATGTCAACTTTTCATTGGTCTCATTTAATTAATTAAAATATTAAATAACCTATGTTCTCTTTTATTATTTTTCGCATTGTTTTTATTTTTGACCTGGTGAACAATTGTTATATATATTTATTCCTGATTAATATAAATTTGTTTAAAAATTTACACATGGACATTTTTTGTGTGTTGCATTTTTCTATATGATTTTGAATGTGAATCTGATTTTGGATCTTGTAGTGAAAAATATACATTACTATGCTTGAATATTATTAGTTTGATTTTTTTGTCTAATTTTATTGTTTCTTGCTTTCGTGAGGATTTGAATTCTATGGGTCATATTTAATTTCTCTGAATGCGCGAAAACGGATCTCAAACTAGACTAAGCGAGTTTTTGATCTCTGATAGCTTGTGTGTAATTAGCTTTATGGGTTTTACATTCTATGATGAGGAATTTAATTTTGAGGCATATGGAACTGGAAGTATTGCAACTATCAATGAATTTAGGCAAAAACAGTAAGAGATCATTTGGTAGAGTGTATTACAAAAATAATGCATGCATTAGTCTTATATGTCACACCCCTTTTTAACCAAAAAGATTAACATTAGGTTCGAAAGGATTTTTATTATCAAAGTGACAAGAAGGAAATTTATTTTGAAAAGAACTTTTAACAATCAAAATTCAGAGTCGCCACTTGACATAATCCGGTGTGCCAAGTCACCTTTGGAAAATCCTTTTCAAAATGATTTGACTCTTTAAAAACTGATTTGCGAATAAAGACTCCGGTTACGAAATTCTGTTGATCGAGGGGAAGGTATTAGGCACCCCTCGATCCTGTGCTTCGACCACGATCGCTTGGTGGAGCATATCAGCTAGTTTGGCACTATGAATGTATAAACCACACAAAATAATCAATCAAACAAACGAAACAAAATCAATCCAAAAATATAATGTCCAATCCAATTATACAGTCCCAAAGTAGAAAAATGTGTAAGTATAAATCTACGCTAACCTATACTAATCCTAAACTACGCTCCAATGTTTTACCCAATGCCTTGGACCTTGATCACGAACCACCTTCGAAAACAGGATACGTCGGGACATTCCCCGGTGAATAAATACACTTTTCTTCGGGGTATTTCCTGACCAAATGAGTACAATTGATCAAAATTCATAAAATAAAATCATTCAACAAATATTTTCAACATTCAATAATCCAAAAGTTCTAAATTTGCCTACCCGGCTCAACCTATTATGATTCTATCACGTTCAACTTCACCAATAAATCAAAATTTATTCAAGTTTATTTTTATCGAGACGATCCCTTCTCACATTCATTCTCAAAATAATTAATAACTCTTCAACAACCAATCCAAATTTCCACATTCAAATCCAACATCAACCAACACTAAACAAAGATTCAAACATGTCAAGCAACACATCATTCACATTCGCATAAAAAAATTAAAGGGAGAGAAGATAAGATTGGACCTCAATTTTTATTTCAACTCGTCAAAAGTATGTGATTAGAGCTTCAACCGAAATGCCTCGAACGACAAAACCTCAACCACATATTTAAACCAAGAAGAAGACGAAGACTGATGAGAAATAGTAATCGAACAGATTTAGACCAAGAAGAAGACGAAGACTGATGAACCACGAAACCATGATGATGAGCCAATCGAGACAAATAGAACCCAAAACCCAAACCAGTACGAGCAACCGGAGCGTCCAAAGCAGAAATCACGACAAACACCTAAACCCATATGTGAAAATTTATGGAATTAAATCAAATCGAGCGAGTTCGGCGGTGAAAAGTGTATTTCGGTGAGAGATTCACCGAAAAAATCAACACTGGCCGGATTTTCGTCAACCTCCTCGATTTTCGTTCACCCGTCGGAGTTTCTCCCATTTTTCGATCAGTTTTTTTCCATCGTGCGTGTGTATGTGGATTACTCCCTTGCCCGATCTCTATCTCACTATTTTTTCTCTCTATTTTTTGCTCACTGTATCTCCTTCCCCAATTTCTTCCTACTCCTCTTTTTTTCTTATGTTACTGTGAATGTATTGAAATTCTCTACTGTGTGTGTGATGTGTGGATTTCAATGATGTGAGGTGTGTGTTAATGGTGTGAGGTGAGTGTAAAAAATGGAGGATCTGTGTATATATAGAATTCTGTGAAATGGAAAATTGGATATGTGTAGTATATTCTGTGTATTGCTAATTGTGTGTATATATGAGATGATGTGTTCTATCTGTATATTCTTGTATCCCAAATCAGTTAAGGTGAAAAAGGGGTGAAAAACGTTAGAATGGGTAGGGGGTAGGGGTAAGGTACGTGGGGTATGTGGTGATGAGGGGGTGAGGGGTGCGAGGTGGTTGAGATAAAGTTTTTTAGGATAAGAGAATACTAAGGATTTAATTTGTTAGAGATTTATTGAAATTTTGTTTATTTTTTATATTTTTATGGGGTATAATCACATGGGTGAGAGTGTATGATAACGTGAGGTAAAAAATGGATGAATTGGACTTCGGGAGGGATAAAATTAGGTGTCTACATCATGTTCCTTTATGGGTGTAAAAACAAAGTGTTTTTAGATAAAAAAGTAGACGATGAGACCAAATTTTGATCCGACCATTATTCAAGGAAAGAAATGGAAGGAAGAAGGACAACCGAGTTGGAGACTCGAGTGAGGTTCTATCGAGGTTCCGGTCCGTGGTCCTGTCATTACATCAAAAATGAAAATTACAAGTTAAAACATAAATGAAATTACAAAAGTCCTATCTATGCAGTTTTCCTTAACTCTTGACTTGCTATTTCATCACCCTATTCTTCAGGCGGGCTCCTGACTTGTAATTTCTTCAACTTGTTGCTTGGCTTTCAACTTCTTCACCGTGTTGTTTGACTTTCAACTTCTTTACCCTATTCTTCAGGTGGGCTCCTGAGTTGCGATTTCACCACTCTATTCTCCGTGCGAGTTCCAGATTTTTAATTTCATCACTATGTTCTTCAAGCGGGCTCCTGAAATCACATCAAAACTAAAAAAAAATTATCCCAAACAAAGATTATTATAAAGAGATTTCATTTACCAGAAAAGTAAAGATTCAAACAATAAGAATTAAATTTTGTGCCCCAGTTTATCATCAGAGGTCCTTTGTGAATATCAAATCCAAATAACTACTTGCATGTTGCCATGATGAATCAAGACTCTGACCAAGAAATGCATCTCTTGTGAGTAATATTAAATGACCAAGACTAGAAAGTGTGTCTCCTAAGAATTAAAGTTAGGAATACTGACTATAAAGTGCGTCTTCTAGAGATAAAAGTTTAAGTTAAAAAAAGTGCGCCACCTAATAAATGAAAACTTTTAAAAAAAGTGCGTCACCTAATAAATGAAAACTAATAAGTGTGCCACCTAACAAATGAAAACTAATAAGGAAGTGCGTCTCCTAAGGGTTAAGTGCAATGACTCGATCAGGAAATACATCTTCTAGGAATCAAAAGAACAGACTCGACTAGGAAGTAAATCTTCTAGGAATCAAGGGGACTGACTCAACCAGGAAGTACATCTTCTAGGAAACAAGGGGACTGACTCAACCAGGAAGTACATTTTCTAGGAATCAATAGGGATGACTCAACCAGGAAGTACATTTTCTAGGAATCAAGGGGACTGACTCGACCAGGAAGTACATCTTCTAGGAATCAAGAGGGATGACTCGACCAGGAAGTACATCTTCTAGGAATCAAGGGGACTGACTCGACCAGGAAGTACACCTTCTAGGAATCAAGGGGACTGACTCGACCAGAAAGTACATCTTCTAGGAATCAAGAAGGATGATTCGACCAGAAAATACATCTTCTAGGAATCAAGAATTAAGTTAGGAAGTGCATCACCTAACAAGTAAAATTCGGATTACCCAATCAAGGAAG
Source organism: Capsicum pubescens (assembly GCA_030864215.1). Taxonomy (NCBI): domain Eukaryota; kingdom Viridiplantae; phylum Streptophyta; class Magnoliopsida; order Solanales; family Solanaceae; genus Capsicum; species Capsicum pubescens. The sequence goes on from CM061544.1 coordinate 224,428,495, forward strand.
TGCGTCTCCTTACTAATGCCGCTTGAATTACCAAAACAAGAAAGTGTGTCTCCTTACCAATGCCGCTTGAATTACCCAAACAAGAAAGTGCATCTCTTTACAAATATTGCTTGAATTGTCCAAACAAGGAAGTGCGTCTCCTTATAAATGTTGCTTAAATTGTCCAAACAAGAAAATGCGTCTCTTTACAAGTGTCGCTTAAATTACCCAAAACAAGAAAGTGTGTCTCCTTACAAATGTTGCTTGAATTACCCAAAATAAGAAAATGCGTCTCCTCACAAATGTCGCTTGAATTACCCAAATAAGGAAATGCATCTCCTTACCAATGCCACTTGAATTACCAAAACAAGAAAGTGCGTCTCCTCACAAATGTCGCTTGAATTACCCAAACAAGAAAGTGCGTCTCCTTACCAATGCCACTTGAATTACCAAAACAAGGAAGTGCGTCTCCTCACAAATGTCGCTTGAATTACCCAAACAAGGAAGTGTGTCTCCTTACAAATGTCTCGTGAATTAACCAAACAAGGAAGTGTGTCTCCTTACAAATGTTACTTGAATTACCCAAACAAGGAAGTAAGTCTCCTTACAAATGTTTTATAAATTAACCAAATAAGAAAATGCGTCTCCTTACAAATATTGCTTGAATTACCCAAACAAGGAAGTGCGTCTCCTTACAAATGTTTCTTGAATTTTCCAAAGAAATATGTCTCCTTACAAATATCACTTAAATTATCCAGACAAAAAAATGCGTCTCCTTACAAATGTCACTTGAATTTTCCAAGGAAATGTGTCTCCTTGACAAGGAAGTGTGCCTCCTAGAGATCTTGAATTATGAGTTTTACCATATTTTTTATTACCAAACCTGTGCAGCAACATTGCCTCTTGTATTTGTAGAAGTGAGAAATTATGGCCTTTGATGTTTAGGCTCAGAAATCCTTGATTTGAATGTAACATGAGTTCCTGTTTCATACAAAGAAAACTTGTGAGTTTAAAACATGGTGGTCGGGTTGTGGCTTTGGCTTTCTAGGCAATCGCTCTTTCCCCTTTCTTCCAACCATTAGTATATGTCATTGACTTGCTGCATCGTTGACCCAAACTCAAATTATTAAGAGTGACTCTGAAACAAACACAGTATCTCTGCTTTGCTATGCTCGTCAGATAAATCCTTTGAACCTTGGTATTTTCGTGAGTTCCCAGACTTGTCTGTTGACAATTTTTTGCATGCCTTATTTTGGCTCACAATCATGTCTCTTTTATGTGCTGGTCTTTTGTCTTGGCTGGTGCAATTGAATAAGCTGGAAGCCAGTTTTGAAATTTTTTCTCACTTATTTTGACCTAGACTTGACTCAAAGACAAGAGAAAAATGACAATAATTTTTTTATTTAGATAACTGACTCAAGAAAAGAAAATAAAAATAAAGAGAAGAAAGAAAAGACAATGAATGTACCATTTGAAACAAAAAAACAAAAAATTTATCTAAAAATGACTGTCAACTCTAATGATTATGCCATGCATTTTGGATTAAGGTGCTTGATCTTTCCATTCAAACTTTCTCCCAATTGTTCTTAAGTTAATGGCCCTGAAACCGAGTTACTTCCTTGGGCCAATTGCATTTGGGGACCTCATTCGGCTAGTGGAACCTTGAAGGGTTTTCTCCAACAAGCCTTTCTCATTTTTTTTTCTCAGCTTACCGTTGCCTTATGGTGTCCGTAAGAATTTTTCAACAATGAGACTCCCTTATTTCATCTCTTAACTCACCGTCATCTTACGGGGCCCATGAAGGTTTCACTGATAAGACTCTCTCATTTTTATCTCTCTCAACTTACCATCGTCTTACGATGTCTGTGAGGGTTTTCACCTATAAGACTCTTTCATTTTTATTTCTCTCTTGATTCGTTATGCTAAGGAAGACAAGTAGTTCCCAAATGTATGATCATATCCCTTACATACTTAGCCTTAACGTCCTCAAAGATTGATCTGAAGGTCTTTCTTTGGTTGTAACTTGGCTTTTGGATAGGGTTAGACAGAAAGGATGGCATGAGGCCCAAACGATACTTGAAGTGGGGTGGGACTTACAACTTTTGGAACCGACTCAAACAATGAAGATTAACTCATGCCCCAGTTTTATTTGACTGGGCAATTCTAAATTGTTCATTTGGTTGGATCGGGCCCAGAGTAGGGCAGCCTACGTATCTCACCCCTGAAAGAGGAGAATCAGCTCACACATAGTTCCGGCAATTTGTTCTTTTGATTTTTTTGTTTTTCTCTTTTATTGACTCTTTTTTGTACCTTTCTGACTCTATTTTTTCTTGACGCACTTTTCTTTTGAGCTTTGCTGACTCTATCTTGATTCCAAAAGAGGGGTATGAAAGAAAATAAAACTAAAGTTCAAATGGGGTAAACAAAGGATGACATGATGTTTGGATAGTAGAATGAAATGTCTTCGTCATATTAATCCTTGAAAATGCAAGTCAATATCATGCAATATGAAAGTGAGAGATGAAGATCATTTGTGACATCTTTTTAAGCATTAACTTTGACCGAGTCTGTGCGTCACTACTTCTTCTGTGCTTTTCTAGCATACAACTCCACTTTTGTTGTACATTCCTCACATTGAATGACTCATGATTTTATGAAGATGATTTTCTTTCTGTTCACGCAGCCACTATTTGACCTAATTAAGCCATGTCTTTCAATTGATGATCAAGTTATTCTTGTGATTCTCAAAATAAGTGCCTTAATTTTCAAAGAAGGCTTCAACTTGTCATCAAATGTCTCAACACTCTACCTATTTTCTCAGATGCTCTTTTTTTTCTAACTTTAACCCTCTGATTCAATGTTCATGCTTAAATTGGATTTCAAGATCTGACTGAAAATTCTGCTAGCATGTCATATCAGTAGAATCAACATAAAATGTGTTGTGTAAAGAAAATAAACAAATAACACAAATTTAAAACACAAAGAAAAAAAGGGGCATTCCATTTAATTAAAATGAAAGATAGAAGGGTTTGAACATAACGACAACGATACAAAACAAGATAGATCCCGAACAACCCTGAAATAATTCGGATAACATAAAATAAAACAAAACACACTACCAGACCTATTCCTAGTAGGGAGAAGGGTGACTTCTCAATTGCTCAACCTGACCTCTTAGCCATTGGTTTGCATATCAGCATGACTAGAGCTTTCCTCACCGTCAATGGTCTATACCATAATTGATTTATCTTGAATCATCTTTTCAATTTCTCTTTTCAAAGCACGACAATCTTTAATACTATGACCCTGAACATCAGAATGATCTGCACATCGTACATTAGGATCAAAGCTTCTTGAATGCGGGTCAGGAGTATACCTAAGGAGAGAAGTGACCATGCCCCACTGTACCAATCTTTAGAATAAACTGGCATATGACTCTCCAATTGATGTGAAACTATCCCTTGACTTCTGCCTCATTTCATTGTTTGGCCTGGACCGAAAATCTGGCCTAGAAGGGCTTTGGTATGTTTATGGAGTTTGATGATGACTCTGGGGAGTTGGTGCATGCCATTGTGGGTAAGAAAGGGATTGACCATAGGGTTGTGCATTGTATACTGGATATGGAGGTGGAGAAATGGAGTATAATGGATTTTGGGAGTGGTTCTGTAGAGCTTGGGTATGAATTTGGGTTGGAGCCTGAGAGCGACGACGACGTGGTCTTCTTGATCATGCCCGTTGTCCAACTACAATAGCAATTGTATCTTCCTCATTCTTTTTCCCTCCAACACTTTCCGAACCTGTTTGAATTGCTTGAGTAGTCATTTTCAATGTTGTGAAACTCATAATGCGATCGGTCTTAATTCCATCTTCTATCATCTCCCCCATTTTGAGGACCTCAATAAATGGCTTGCCTAATGTCGGTAACAAGTGTTGGTAATATGTTTCATCCTGCGCTTGAATAAACACCTCCACTATCTTGCTTTCTTTCATTGATGGCTTCACCCTAGCAGCTTGTTCATGCCATCTAATCGCATACTTCCTGAAACTCTCAATATTCTTCTTCTTCTTCTTCTTCATATTAGTTAGGGATTTCTCGTTGAGAATCAACTCCATATTGTATTGAAATTATTGCACGAATTCATTAGCTAGGTCATCCCAACTATTCCACTTGTTGATGTCTTGGTCAACAAACCATTCTGAAGCTAGGCTTGAAAGACTCTCACCGAAATATATCATGAGTAATTCTTCTTTCCCTCCAGCACCCCTTATTTGGTTGCAATAACGTCTCAAATGTGCTACAAGATCGCCATGTCCATCATACTTCTCAAACTTCGGCATTTTAAAACCAAAAGGGATATGAACACCTGGAAACATGCACAGATCTTTATATGAGACACTTTTGTAACCCCCAAGTCCTTGGAAGCTTTTCATACCCAGTTCTAAACTTTTCACCTTCCGGGTCATCTCCTTTTGTTCTTTTGTTCTAATAGGATTCTCAGTGTTAAGAGGAAATTCATGCGGTTGAGTGTAACAATAAGGGCCAGTCGACTTAATTATGGGCTCGAGAGCATAATGCTGATTATCAGAAATATTCAATACATGCTTTCCCGCAGAGTAGAGAGGCACAACCGCTGTATGAACATTAGTAGGAGCTTCAGGTGGGGTGGGGGTGCAAAAACATGAACAGTAGGTGGAGCCGAGTATGCGGTAGTTTTGTGTTGAGGAGTGAGGAAATGATTATTGGAAGTGTTTGGATAGTGTTGCCCCGGAGTAGACCCTAATGCCTGTTGTGTCATGTCAATAAAAATAGGGAACTATGCATGTGCCACTGAAGGCAAGCTAGAAAGATATCCCAGATTATCAGTGGAAAATGGAGGAGGTGGCAACCCATTAGCCCAAGCTCGATGCATTCCTATCATTTGCTGTCTTAATTTTTAGCTCCTAAATTCTCATTTCCCAAACTCTCTATCTGATTAGTGACAACAACCTCGATGTCCTTGTTGGCCATAACTTTCTCTTCGACTTGGTGTAATATGGAGGACCAACAAAAATGCCACAAACCAACTACCTTAAACTAACTGGACAAGAGATAACAAATGCGTTAGAGTTCAACAATTTTTCAAAACTCTATTTCTGCTTTTCTTTTGAAAAAATCACTGAACCCAAGAAGGGCGCCTATGTATCTCACCCGCGAAAGGGGAGAATCAAGTGTGCGTAGCTCGTGAAGTTTTGGCACAACATGGCCGATCAAACTCTTTTTTTTTTCTTGAAACTTTAAGAAGAAAAAAAATAACAAATTGTCAAAAGAATTGACAAATTTTTTTTAAAATTTTTTAGTTTTAAATTCCCTATACAAAATGAAATCTATAATTACCAAAGAAAATCTTTTTGGGTTTTCAATTTTTAATTTTATACGAAAATGAAACTTGAAACTGTTAAAGGAAAATCTTTTTGTGGTTTTCTTTTAGAGATGTATAAGACACCTACTCTAATAAAGAGTGAAGAATTTTTTTTTCAATTTTTCAAATAAGATCCCCGAACCAACAATAAGCTGCCTACGTATCTCACTCCTGAAAGAGGAGAATCAGGGGTGCGTAGTTCGTCCTGATTGGACAATTAGAGATTAAATAACAAACTACACCAAACCTGAGGGACACGATCAAAGACTATTGATGAAAAATGTCAATAAAATCTTTTTTGGAGTTTTTAATTTGACACTTCACATAAAAATGACACCAATAACTATGAAAGAAAAAAACTTTTTTATATTTTCGTTATATGAAATGAACAAAACTTCTACCATCTTTTTGCATTTTCTTTTATAAAAACCTCCTATTGTAATTTTTTTTTTAATTTTTGAATTGTGAATGCTTGCTAGAGAAACAAAAGGAAAATCTTTTGATGTTTTTGTTTTTTGAGAAATGAGTGCAAAAGATAAAAAAAAACTTTTTGAAATTTTGGATTGTGAAAAACAAAAGCCATAAAAACTCTACAAACTACAAAACTCTTTTTTTTTTCTTCTTTTATTTTTCGGTTTTTTCTTGCCTACACACTTTACTTCTAGCACATGCTTTCCCCAAATCAATTCGTCAAATGACCACATTACCCTCAGAGATGCAATATTTAGCACATAAGGATGCTTTAGAGGTGAGTCTCCTACAAAAGACTGAATGAGCCCCGCTAGGTCTCGATATAATGCACATAAGCATGACCTAAAGGCTAACCTACGTTGGGGTTCACTAACAAAGATGTTCGGGGAACATATGGTCGATAGTGGTTGCTTTGTTTTCCACCTACTCCATACAACTGACAACTCCCCCTCCTAAAATAAGGGTGACTCAACTAGAGGTCGTGTACAACACGTGTATTACGAACTTATTACAGAAAGAATGACTCGGGTTATGCATATGATGCCAGATATAAAGCGGTAACACGTAAGATAAAAACTGTAAACAAAGAGCACGTAGACACTCAACAATGATAAACAATAACACAAAACAATACAAACAAAATGTCTATACACCGATTGTGCCAAACTTAGCCGATATAACTCCAAAATAAGCTCGAATTCTGAAAAGTCCCCAGCAGAGTCGCCAGAGCTGTCACACCCTTTTTTTAACCAAAAAATTAACTTTAGGTTCGAAAAGAATTTTATTATCAAAGTGACAAAAGAAGAAAATTTGTTTCAAAAAGAACTTTTAACAATCAAAACTCAGAGTCACCACTTGGCATAATTCGGTGTGCCAAGTCACCTTTGGAAAATCCTTTTCAAAATGGTTTGACTCTTTAAAAACTGATTTACGAATAGAGATTTCGGTTAAGAAATTCTGTTAACCAAGGGAAAGGTGTTAGACACCCCTCGATCCCGTGTTTCAACTACGATCGCTTGGTGGAGCATATCGGCTAGTTTGACACTATGAATGTATAAACCACACAAAACAATCAATCAAACAAATGAAATAAAATCAGTCCAAAAATATAATATCCAGTCCAATTATACAGTCCCAAAGTAGAAAAATGCGTAAATATAAACCTACGCTAACCTATACTAATCCTAAACTACGCTCCAATGCTTTACCCGATGCCTCGGGCCTTGATCACGAACCTCCTTCGAAAACAGGATACGTCGGGACATTTCCCGGTGAATAAATACACTTTTCTTCGGGGCATTCCCATGCCAAATGAGTACAATTAATCAAAATTCATAAAATAAAATCATTCAACAAATATTTTCAGCATTCAATAATCAACAAGTTCTAATTTTGCCTACCCGAACCTACTATTTGCCTACTTGGCTCGACCTATCATGATTCTATCATGTTCAATATCACCAATAAATCAAAATTTATACAATTTTACTTTTATCGAGATCGATCCCTTCTCGCATTCATTCTCAAAATAATTAATCAATTCTTCAACAACCAATCCGAATTTTCACATTCAAATCCAACATCAATCAACACTAAACAAAGATTCAAACATGTCAAGCAACACATCATTCGCATTCGCGTAAAAAATTAAAGGGAAAGAAGATAAGATTGGACCTCAATTTTTATTTCAACTCATCAAAAGTATGTGATTAGAGCTTCAACCGGAATGCCTCGAACGATAAAACCTCAACCACAAACGAAATCAACTCGATATTGAGAAATAGCAATCGAACAGATTTAAACCAAGAAGAAGACGAAGACTGATGAACCACGAAACGACGATGATGAACCAATCGAGACAAATAGAACCCAAAATCCGAACCAGTACGAGCAACCGGAGCGTCCAAAGCAGAAATCACGACAAACACCCAAACCCGTATGTGAAAATTTAAGGAATTGAATCAAATCGAGCGAGTTAGGCGGTGAAAAGTGTATTCCGGTGAGAGATTCGCCGGAAAAATCAACACTGGCCGGATTTTCATCAACCTCCTCGATTTTTGTTCACCCGCCGGAGTTTCACCCATTTTCCGATCATTTTTTCCGTCGTGCGTGTGTATGTGGATTACTCCCTTACCCGATCTCCCCCTCACTGATTTTTCTCTCCATTTTTTGCTCACTGTATCTCCTTCCCCAATTCCTTTCTACTCTCCTCTTTTTCTTATGTTACTGTGAATGTATTGTATTCTTGAGTTTGTGTTCATGAAATTCTTTACTGTGTGTGTGATGTGTGGATTTCAGTGATATGAGGTGTGTGTTAATGGTGTGAGGTGAGTGTAAAAAATGAAGGATCTATGTATATATGAAATTCTGTGGAATGGAAAATTGGATGCGTGTAGTGTATTCTGTGTATTGCTAATTGTGTGTATATATGAGATGATGTGTTCTGTCTGTATATTCTTGTGTCCCAATTCAGTTAAGGTGAAAAAAGGTGAAAAATGTGAGAATGGGTAGGGGTAGGGGTAGGGTACGTGGGGTATGTGGTGATGAGGTGGGTGGGGTGTGAGTTGGTTGAGATAAAATTTGTTAGCATAAAGAAATATTAGGGATTTAATTTGTTAGAGATTTATTGAAATTTTGTTTATTTTTTGTATTTTTATAGGGTATAATCACATGGGTGAAAGTGTAGGATAACATGAGGTAAAAAATAGATGAATTGGACTTCGAGAGAGATAAAATTAGGTGTCTACATTGTGTATTATTAGTAACTTATTTGATACACTTTTGTAGTCATTGTACTAATAAATTAACTGAAAATTTGCCTACTAAGTTAAAGATCTATCATACAAATACCAATAAATTAATTGAAATTTTCCTCCAGGTATGTGTACCGCCAATAATTTGCAGACATTGATCCCTCGCGAAAGCTGCTTGTTTGGCCCAATTCTAAAATCTTGGGTGAGTGTCAATCACTTTGTAGGATTAGAATGAAAAAAATTACCTAAATAGGTCAATTTCAAAAGGGTTATTTAGTTTGTCGAAGTTTACTAGAACTTCAAGAAAATCTAAATTGATCTATTAGCTTTTGGTTGGGTTTTTTAATTTTTTTTAATCAATGAAAAGTTGACAAGTCACTGATGAATTTTTTTATTATTAAATATTACAACAACAACAACAACATACTCAGTGTATTCTCACATATTGAGGTTGTTAAATATAAGAGCATTTTGAATTCTAAAGGTTGATGTAAAGGACATTTTGGATTCCAAAGGTGGAAGTGAAGGGCATTATAGAGTTCAAAAATGGATGAATGACATTTTTGTACCATTTTCAATAGATGAAGGGTATTTAGGCCCTTTTTCAAAATTTTTATTATTTTAAACCAACTACTACTTTACATTAGCAACAATGTTGGTTCGTCTTCTCAGTCATGTAATCAAGAAATGCAAGTTCAACATGAGAGGACTGTCCATACTATGTGAAAGGGTTATATTAAAAAGTCTCATGTTTTATTTTACCTTTTTATTGAACTAAAATTTGATTAATAGATATTGTATTTTTTTTAAATAGTTTTGTGATAGTATATTATATTTTTGTTATAAATTTATCTTATTTGGTAAGATTATATGAAGAATTGGGCAATTTTAATAGTATGCACAACTAATGAGATTTTTATGCTTACGAAAAAACATACAATATAAAAAGTTCAAATAGTATGTCCAAATAAAACTCCAATTTCATCTCATAATTTAATTTCACATGGCCAAACATGCCCTAATATATGTTCCACTTCCATCCTATCATTCCTTGTCAATCCAATTTATAATACTTCTTATTTTTTATTTTGGTATTGGACAATGTTTATTTTACATAACTTTTAACTGATTAAAAACAAACTTATCTAATTAATCAAATATAAATTTTGATATGATGTTCTTAGTAAGTAATTTCAGTTATTAAGTTAATAGTTCTACTTTTATTCCAGTACTTACATAAATAGACAAATTAAAATATAGTGCTATAAAAGAATACATTCATCTCATTAATCAAGCATAAATGTTGATATGATATCCTTAATAAGTAATAAGTTTTAACTATTAATTACATATTTTCCTACAAGTACTTACACAACAGACAAATTAAATTAATGTACTAAATTACATTCTCATAATTTTTATGCATTTTATCTAAATCAAAAGATCATTATTTTATTCATTTGTCAAAAAAATGGACAACAGATGATATGTTTAGTTTTATATGAACCTATTATCAACAACATATTCAAGTGTATTCCCACAAAGTAGGATTTGGGGAAAGTAAAGTGTACGCAGTCCATATCACTACCTCATCTGAAGTAGAAAGGCTGCTTTCGATAGACCCTTGACTCAGGACAGATAGCAAATATGATCAAACAAAAATCATAAAAGCAACCAACAAAAAGGGATATCACATCGCTATATAGTAAGGGAAACAAAACACCCACAAAGTGATATTGTAAACTAACTATACGAAAACATCATCAAAACGTCACGAAAAGAGGCTACACGATACTATAGGCACAGATAAAAATAGAACACTCTTCCCTACTATTTTGAACGTACTACTACCTAGTACCCCTCTACCCTAATCAGTGTCCTCCACACCTTCCTATTAAGGGTCATGTCTTCTATGAGTTGTAACTGTCCCATGTCCTGCCTAATCACCTCCCTCCAATATTTCTCCGGCCTATCTCTACCCCACCTAAAATCATCCATAGTCAGCCTCTCATACCTCCTCTTAATATTAAATTATATAAATCTTTTATTCTGTTGTTCTCCTAAGGAATTTTCTTTCAACGACTTAGTTTTTTCCAACTGCACTCTATTAGCTTTGTGCAGTGGGTAAGATTGCTTTGCCTTTAATAAAAAATCTGAGACCCGAGTATTGGGTATGAATAAAATTTTACTGGGAGTGCAAACTCTAGTATGAATTATCAACACGTGATTTGAATTAGTCAAAAATTTAATATAGTTATCAAACACTAGATGGGAAGCCATTAAAAAAAAATTCTCACTGTTTATTTTCTACACTACAAAAATATAATATTTTGATAATACAAGGAAAATTTTATGGTAGACAATAAATCAATATATAAAAATAAAAGAGAATGTAAGCCCGTTGACGTGGCATGACTCTAAAGCCGGCCATTGAGATTTATCCTTTTTGTTAAATTTTTGACTTTTAAAATTATTTTTTATCAATAATTTAATATAATAATATTCACACATTAATGAAAAAGGCGTCAATGACATTGATTCTTCTTAATGGTTAAAAGATGCTATTGTTATGAAATATAAAACAAGAACAAGAAGAATGATGAGATAAGAGAGGAGACTTCTTTATTTCTCATGAGAAATTCTTGAGAGGTGAATTACAATGAAGGAAATCCTCTTTATTTATAGGGGAAAACTAACCTTTGGGTTTCTAACTTTTCCATAAATAAACATTCACTATATATGGTAAAGTAGACATTCACTATATATGGTAAAGTAGACATTCACTATATATGGTAATATATTTATAAAACTCCCCCTTGAATGTCTAATTGATAGGTAATATGTCTCGTTAAAACCTTATTAGAAAAAACCCAGTTGGAAAAAAAATCTAGTGAAGGAAAAAGAGTACACATCTCTAATAATACGCATATATGTTGCCTCATTAAAAACCTTACAAGAAAAATTCAGTGGGACAAAACCTCGTAAGGGAAAAAGAGTACAACACGTATTAACTCCCCCTAATGAGAACATCCTTAAAACGTTGCATCCCGATCTTGTGCACCATCTTTTTAAAAGTTTCAGTTGAAAGAGACTTGGTGAATAAATCAGTCATATTTTCACTTAAATGAATCTGTTGCACGTTAATATCACCATTATTTTGGAGCTCATGTGCATAGAAAAGCTTTGGCGAAATGTGCTTCGGTCTATCTCTTTTTATGAATCCTCCTTTAAGTTATGCTATACTATGCATACTGCATTATCTTCATATAAAATTGTGGGTACATTGTCTTATTTCAAACAATATTTTTCTCGAATGAGATGTATCATGGACCTCAATCATACACATTCTTGACTTGCTTCATAAATAGCTATTATCTCAGCATGGTTCGATGAAGTGGCTATGATAGACTGCCTTGTATATCTCCAAGATATGGCAGTATCCCCACATGTAAACACATTGCATTCTTGAGATCGAGATTTATACATGTCAGATAAGTACCCAACATCAGCATGACCAATTGTATGACCCCGCAAAATCTTAAGCTTAACTCAGTCCATTAAAGCTTGAAAAGAGGTACCAGACTTAGAAATTTCAGCTAAGTGTTTATACTTAGAATTATTTTAGCCTTCATAATTTGGCGATCTTATTTGACGACCCTTATGACCTTAAAATGTCGATCCTTGGATTGAATCATGAGCAGGTGTGTCAATAGGTTACTTCGAGTGAGTTTCAAATTTTTTGAACCTCGTTTGAATCATATTGAGGTGACCAAGATAGTGGGTCGACACGATCTCGGCGCGTCGCATCGCCAATCGCGTTGCCGAATAATTTTCCCCAGCTTTCAGTGCAATTCCAGTGAACCAACAAAACTTGACACAGTGTGTTAGTCATCGCGTTGATGCCATCGACGCGATGCGTCGCTCAACACGTCACTGGGCACGTTTTCAGTCATTAAAACCCGCGTTCAGAGGGGTATTTGGGTCATTTTCCCACCCTTAATCATCCCCAAAAATATGAGATTAACCTACTCTAACTCATTCTCTCTCAAATTCACTTAAGAACAAACCCTAGGGCATTCAAATTTCAAGACCAATCTTCAAGAACACACCATCAATCTTCAAAAATTTAATTACCAAGGTATGTTAGGTGTTTATTCATGGGTTCATTTCACCCATGAAGTCCCTGAACCCTTTTTAAAACAACAAGTTTATGATTTCATGATTTACATGTTGGAATTGGATTGTGTTTATGTGTGAATTGATGTTTAGGGTTTAATTCCATGATTTATGACAAGTTTCATGAGAACTAGATAATTGTGGGTTGATTTATGTGATCTTCATGTTGAACTCTTGAATTACAAGTTGAATTTAGTAGCCATGATATTATTACATGTTTATTGCTATATGAAATAACCATGCTCCCCAAGTGTTTGTTAAAATGCTTATGTGAATTAACTAGTGAAAGCATGACATGTTGTTATGTGATTCCATTCATGCACAAGCTCTTATATATCAAATGTTTGACAAAATGTCTAAATAAATGCATTGTTAGTAAGCAAGTATTATTATGCCTTTAAGGTTATGCTATGGTTTACTTTCCATTCTATCGAGTCCTGGGGGTATTCAATACCCAAAAATCTAGCTGTTGACCTAGATCTACAGTAGTTACATAATAGTCTCAGAAATATCACGACTAGTAGTATTCAATCAGTACAAAACTCAGTGTATTCAGTTAGATATCAGAACTCAGTGAACTCAGTCCAATTCCGTCAGTTAACAGGATCAGTAATAGTTCATTCCAACCTAGTACAATTTAGAAATCAGTCCAGTGTCAATTCAGTTCGGAGTAGAATTCAACATCGAGTGAACCCAAAGATGGGGACTCACCTGCCAGTAGAGGGAGTGATTCTTAGAAGCAGTCCTTGCATTCCAGAACTACGTGGCCAGCGTAGGTTGAGACATCAACCTGCCAGTTGAGGGTTGATAAGGTGTCTTACCTTCCAGTTGAGGGTACCATCGTTCTCATTCAGAGCACCTGCCAGAAGAGGGTGACTCAACAACTTGTCTTTACCCGTGGCACGGTACTGATACCCTTCTAACTGGGGTTACAAGTTGGACCCCAAATCAGTTCAGAGAGGGGCATGTCGGTTAGATGATTTACCTTCCACAGTTTTAATTTCAGTTTCAGTCTCAGTATAGAACTTAGTTCAGTTCTACAGAACCAGGACTGTCAGACATAGTCACCCAGCTCAGTATAGAACTCAATTCAGTTCTACAGAATCAGGACAGTCAGAAACAGTCACCCAGTTAATAGTAATACAGTTATCAGTAAACTAAGATATCAGTTATTCAATTATCAGAACTCAATACCCAGTGTTAATATGATCTCAGTTACAGTATACGTAGTTATGTGCATAGTATTGCATAATCAGTATATACAGTAGTTTCATATACACATGTACTTTCATTCAGATATATTCATGTTACCCAGTCAGTTATTGTTCATGCATATGAATCCATGCATTCATCCTTACCTCGCTTAGCATACCAGTACATTCAAAGTACTGACGCATACCTTTTTTTGTGCTATGATGTCTTATATTATAGGTTCAAATGCTTGGGCTCCTGATCGTACTTAGCAGCCCAACTTATCAGTAGCAGACTTAGTGGTGAGTCCTCATAGTTCGAGGACAGAGTTGTATTTCAGTATATTTTTAGTAGTCGGAGTTAGTTGGGGGCTTGTCCCATCAATTCCACTTTCATACAGTTAGAGACTTTCAGACTAGATTATTTCAGATAGATGCTCAGTTTTTCAGTATTTATATACCAGTATTTAATTTCAATTATGAACCTTATGGCAGATTCAACCTAATTTCTACATTATTACAATATTATTACTCTGTTATTGCAACAGGTACCAGTCATGGGTTAGCTTGTGGTCCTTCGAGATTATGAGAATAATGTGACGTTTGGGGTGTAGACTCGAGGCCTTACAAACTTAGTATTAGAGCCTAAGGTTCAACAGAGTCCTAGGAATTCTAAAAGCCGCATCTAGTAGAGTCTTGTGCATGGGTGTGTAGCATGGCACACTTATGAACAAGAGGCTATGAGGCGTTTAAGGAAAAGTTTCTCTTCTTTCAGTATTTATATCATGCAAGTGAGCATGAGCTCAAGTTAAAATCTCTGTCTAAATCAAGTTTCCCTTCCGTTTACAGAATATGACTCTAAAAAGGTCTAACGGAAGAAGAACGGAAAACCAGCCAGCACCTCCGCCCGTCCAGCCAGATCCCCTGGATGAGCATGTTGTCCATACAGAATTAGAGCAGCTTTCACTACTTTAGCTCATTCTGTGGCAACCCAGAATGAACGTCCTACTACCGTCTAGGCCAACCCAATGGCCAATACTGCTACAGCTAGAATTTGGGACTTCACCCGAATGAATCCCCCATTATTTATCGGGTCTAAGTCAGATGAGGCCCCATAGGAATTCCTTGATCAGGTACAGAATATCACAGATATTATGGGGGTGACTTCTAGTAAGAGTGTTGAGTTGGTCGTATATCAGTTGCAGGATGTGGCTCACTCATGGTTCAAGCAGTGGAAATCAGAGAGGGCCGCAGATACAGGGCCTATAGAATGGGAGAAGTTTGCCACTGCTTTTCTGGATAGGTTCTTCCCACTGGAGTTGAGGAAAGTGAAGGTTTTGGAGTTTATTAATCTAAAGCAGGGAAATATGACAGTGGAAGAGTATTCTCTCAAGTTTACTCAGCTATCTAGATACGCTCCTCATATGGTAGTATATATCAGATCTAAGATGAGTAAGTTTGGGTCGCGTATGTCTAACAGTGTGGTCAAAGAGTGTAGGACCGCAATGTTAATTAAGGAGATAGACATATCCAAGCTCATGGTCCATTCTCAGCAGATAGAGAAGTCTAAGAATAAAGAAAAGGAGAAGGAGAATAAGAGAGCTAGAATAGGTAGCTTCAACTTCGCTCAGCCTAAGTCGGAGGGTGTAAATCGTTCCTAGTTCCGCCCGAAATCTTTAGTTCCAGCTCCGTCCTCAGCCAGTGCTCCAGTGCCAAAATTCGGAGATGGCAATAAAGATAGGGCACCAGTCCCTAAACCTCAGGGTAGTGTTAGTAGTGCCCAAATAAATCCTCTTTGCTAGAAATATGGTAGAAACCATCAGGGTGTCTGTAGAGTTGGCAGTAATGTGTGTTTTGAATGTGGAAAGCTTGGCTATAAGATCAAAGATTGTCCTCAGTTAGGTTCTTAAGGTCTGTATAATTGTCCTTCAGCTCAGTTCGATTGCCCAAATCAGCAGTGTGCCACTTCTAGTGCCACCAGTGGGCAGCGCCCAAATAGACTCTATGCACTCCAGTCCCGACAGGATCAGGAAAGTTCTCCTGATGTGGTCACTGGTACGTTACAAGTTTATCATTTGCATGTTTATGCTTTGCTAGATCCAAGAGCTTCTTTGTCCTTTGTAACTCCTTATATAGTTGTTGACTTCAGAGTTAGTCCTGAAATCCTAACAGAGCCCTTCTCAGTCTTTACCCCAGTGGTAAATCTATCATAGCCCAACGGGTATACAAGAACTGTCCGATTATGGTATCTCAGAAAGTTACTTCAGCAGACTTAGTAGAATTAGAGATGATAGATTTTGATGTCATTCTCGGCATGGATTGGATTCATTCATGCTATGCTTCGGTTGACTACAAATTTTTTTTATCCATCTTCAGTTTCCGAATGAACCTGTCAATGGAGGAGTAGTACTTCAGTACTTAGGGGCAGCTTATTTCTTACCTAAGGGTAAGAAAAATGATATCTAAGGGTTGTATTTATCATCTTGTTCGAGTTAAGGATTCTAGTTCCGATACTCCCAGTCTTGAGTCAGTTCTAGTAGCATGTAAATTTCCAGATGTGTTTCCTGAAGATCTTCCTGGAGTCCCTCCTGAGTGGGAAATTAACTTCAGAATAGACCTTCTTCCAGATACTCAGCCTATCTCTATTCCTCCATACAGAATGACTCCAGCAGAACTCAAAGAATTAAAAGAACAGTTGAAGGATCTCCTAGATAAGGGATTCATCAGAACCAACATATCCACTTGGGGTGCACCAGTTCTATTCGTGCGTAAGAAAGATGGTTATCTTAGAATGTGTATAAACTACCATCAGCTAAATAAAGTCACAGTCAAGAACAAGTATCCACTTCCCAGAATCGATGACTTGTTTGACCAACTTCAGGGTGATAGACCTTAGATCAGGCTATTATCTGCTTAGAGTCTGAGAATGTGACATTTCGAAAATAACTTTCAGAACTCGGTATGGTCACTTCGAATTCCTAGTCATATCATTTGGTCTTAACAATGCTCCAGCAGCCTTTATGAACTTGATGAACCGTGTTTTCAAGCAGTACTTAGACATGTTCATCATAGTCTTCATTGATGACATTCTTGTCTACTCCCACAGTAAAAGTGATCATGCAGACCATCTCAGAATAGTATTACAAACTCTTAAAGCCCATCAGTTGTTCCCCAAATTCAGTAAGTGCAAATTTTGGATAAGGTCAATAGCTTTCCTTGGCCATATAGTTTCCGATGATGGCATTAGAGTTGATTCTCAAAGACTGAAATAGTAAGAAACTGGCCCAGGCCTATCTCTCCATTAGATATTGGGAGTTTCTTGGGTTTGGCTGCCTATTACCGATGGTTTGTTGAAGAATTTTCGTCCATTGCATCCCTCATGTCCAGATTGACTCATAAGAAAGTCAAATTCTAGTGGCCGGATTCTTGTGAGAACAGTTTTGAGGAGTTGAAAACTTGACTCACTACAACCCTAGTTTTGACTTTACCAGATGGTTCCGATGGTTTTGTTGTGTATTATGGTGCTTTCAGAGCTGGTTTGGGGTGTGTTTTGATGCAGAGAGGTAAGGTCATAACCTATGCCTCTAGACAACTTAAGCCCCATGAGAAGAATTACCCTACCCATGATCTTGAGTTAGTAGCTGTAGTGTTTACCTTAAAGATTTGGAGGCACTATTTGTATGGGGTTCATGTTGATGTGTTCACAGACCATAAAAGCCTGCAGTATGTATTTTCTCAGAAAGACCTGAATCTGTGTCAGAGAAGGTGGTTAGAGTTATTGAAAGACTATGACATGAGTGTTCTGTATAATCCGGGTAAAGCCAATGTAGTGACTAATGCTCTCAGTAGGATGTCTATGGGTAGTGTTGCCCACATGGAAGATGGTAATAATAAGTTAGTTCGGGAAGTTCACCATCTTGCCCGACTAGGTGTCTGCTTAGTCGATTCAACAGATAGTAGCATTTGGGTACAGAATAGTTTAAAATCATCTCTGGTTTCCAAAGTAAAAGAAAAACAGGATAAGGATCCCAGTATAATTAAACTGAAAGAGTTAGTCAGAGATCAGAAAGTAGAGGTTTTTTCCCAAGGGGGAGATGGTGTGTTATGTTTCCAGGGTAGACTATATGTGCCATGTGTAGATGGTGTGAGATAGTAGATTCTTGAAGAAGCGTATAGTGCACGCTACTCAATTCACCCAGGGGCCACCAAGATGTACCGCGACTTGCGGGAAGTCTATTGGTGGAGTGGGATTTATACCGGAGTGCAGTATGTCTACTTGGAAGTGGGAGGATATAAACATGGATTTAGTGATGGGTTTGCCTCGTACTCGTTGCTAACATGATTCGATTTTGGTCATTGTATACAGGATGACCAAATCAGCTTATTTCTTACAGTTCATATCTCTTATTCAGTCGAGGATTACGCCAAGCTCTATGTTAGAGAGTTGGTCAGATTGCATGGAGTTCTGTTGTCCTTCATTTTAGATAGAGGTATGCAGTTCACCTCTCATTTCCGGAAAGCCTTCCAAAAGGGTCTTGGTACCCAAGTTCACCTCAGTACAACATTCCATCCTTAGACAGTTGGTCAAGAAGAAAGGACCATTCAAACTTTAGAAGATATGTTAAGAGCATGTTCCATTGACTTTAAGGGTAGTTGGGATAACCACTTACCCTTAATTGAGTTTGCGTATAATAACAACTATCATTCCAGTATTTAAATGGCTCCGTTTGAGGCACTTTATGGGAGGAAATGTAGATCTCCCATTGGTTGGTTTGAAGTGAGTGAAGCCACAGTAGTAGGTCCTGACTTGGTATTTGCTACCTTAGAAAAAGTTCAGTTGATCAGGGAAAGGCTTAAGACAGCTCAGAGATGACAGAAATCGTATACAAATGTGCGAAGAAAAGATATTGAGTTTGAGATTGGTGATTATGTGTATTTGAAAATATCTCCTATGAAGGGAGTGAAGAGATTTGGCAAAAAGGGAAGCTCAGTCCCCAATATGTCGGTCCTTACTGAATTCTCAGCCATTTTGGAAATGTAGCTTACGAGCTTGAGCTGCCTTCAGACTTAGCTTCAGTGCACCCAGTGTTTTATGTCTCCTTGCTAAAGAAGTACATAGGTGACCCAGCACTTGTAGTCCCAATCGAGGGCATTGATGTACATAACAATCTCTCTTATAAGGAAATCCTAGTCAAAATTCTTGATTTTCAGGTTTGCAGACTGAGGAACAAATTGGTTTCTCTAGTCAAAGTTCTTTGGTGGAATCAGTCCGTTGAAGGAGCTACTTGGGAATCAGAAGAAGATATGCGGACCAAGTATCCTCATCTCATCTCCGCAAACTCAGACTCAGCTCAAGATAACAGTTTTCCTTGAATTTACTCAGTTCCATGCTTAGATTACCTTTACAGATCTATATCGGTTCAGTTGGATAGAATTCTTATATCATGCATACCTTAATGAAATATCTCATACATGTGTCATGTCTACAGAACTCAATCATGCTTCAGTTATGCATGTTCAGTATGATAACTCAGTATATCAGTAGTTTCAGTCATGTAATTATGCTTCAGTTGTGCATGTTCACTATATAAGTTTAGTCTATCAGTATTCTCAGCTTAGTCAGTCTCATTCGAGGATGAATGTTCCCAAGGGGGAGATAATGTAAGACCCTGCAAAATATTAAGCTTAACTCAGTCCGTTAAAGTTTGAAAAGAAGTCCCAGAATTAGAAATTTCAGCTAAGTATTTATACATAGAATTATTTTAGCCTTCAAAATTTGGCGATCTTATTTTATGACCCTTATGAACTTAAAATGTCGATCCTTGGATTGAATCATGATCAGGTGTGTCAATAAGTTATTTTGGGTGAGTTTTGGATTTTTCAGACCTCATTTGAATCATATTGAGGTGACCAAGATAGTGTGTCGATGCGATCTCGACGCATCGCGTTGCCTATGGCATCGACGAATAAGTTTTCTCAGCTTTTAGTGTAATTCCAGTGAGCCAATGTGAACTCAATGCAGTGCGTTGGTCATCGCATTGATGCCATCGACACGGTACGTCGTTTAACGCATTACTGGGCACGTTTTCAGTCATTAAAACTTCGCATCCAGAGGGGTATTTGGGTCATTTTCCCACCCTTAATTAGCCCCAAAAACATGAGATTAACCTACTCTAAAGGCTAAATATCTCATTCTCTCTCAAATTCACTCAAGAATAAACCCTAGGGCATTCAAATTTCAAGACCAATCTTCAAGAACACACCATCAATCTTCACGAATTTAATTACAAAGGTATGTTAGGTGTTCATTCATGGGTTCCTTTCACTCATGAAGTCCAAGAACCCTTTTTAAACCTACAAGTTTATGATTTCATGATTTACATGTTGGAATTGGATTGTGTTGATATGTGAATTGATGTTTGGGGTTTAATTCCATGATTTATGACAATCTTCATGAGAACTAAATAATTGTGGGTTGATTTATGTGATCTTCATGTTGAACTCTTAAACTACAAGTTGAATGTAGTAGCCATGATATTATTACATGTTTATTGATACATGAAATAACCATGCTCCCCAAGTGTTTATTAAAATACTTATTTGAATTAACTAGTGAAAGCATGACATGTTGTTATGTGATTCCATTCATGCACAAGCTCATGTATATCAAGTGTTTGAAAAAATGTCTAATTAAATGCATTGTTAGTAAGGAAGTATTATTATGCCTTTAAGGTTATGCTATGTTTTACTTTCCATGCTATCGAGTCCCGGGGGTATTCAATATCCAAAAATCTAGCTATTAACCTAGAGCTATAGTAGTTACAGAATAGTCTCAGAAATATCACGATCAGTAGTATTCAATCAGTACAAAACTCAGTGTATTCAGTCAGGTATTAGAACTTAGTGAACTCAATACAGTTCCATCAGTTAACACGATTAGTAACAGTTTTGTCTGACCTAGTACAGTTTAGAAATTAGTCTAGTGTCAATTCAGTTGAGAGGAGGATTCAGAACTGAGTGAACCCAAGGATGGGGACTTACCTGCCAGTAGAGGGTGTGATCCTTAGAAACATTCCTTGTGTTACAGAACTACGTAGCCAGTGTAGGTTGAGACATCAACCTGCCAGTTGAGGTTTGATGAGGTGTCTTACCTGCCAGTTGAGGGTACAACCATTCTCATTTAGAGCACCTGCCAGAAGAGGGTGACTCAACAACTTGTCTTTACCTGTGGCACGGTACTGACACCCTTCCAACTGGGGTTATAGGTTGGACCCCAAATAAGTTCGGAGAGGGGAATGTTGGTTAGATGATTACCTCCTACAATTTTAGTTTCAGTTTCAGTCTTAGTATAGAACTCAGTTCAGTTCTACAAAATCAGGATTGTCACACACAGTCACCCAGCTCAGTATGGAACTCAGTTCATTTCTACAGAATCAGGACAGTCAGAAACAGTCACCCAGTTAATAGTAATACAGTTATCAGTAAACTGAGATATTAGTCATTGAGTTATCAAAACTCAGTACCCAGTGTTAATAGTATGTCAGTTACAGTATACGTAGATATATGCATAGTATTGCATAATCAGTATATATAGACCATTTTCATATACACATGTACTCTCATTCAAATATATTCATGTTACTCAATCATTTATTGTTCATGCATATGAACCCATGCATTCAGCCTTACCTCGCTTAGCATACTAGTACATTCAAAGTACTGACGTATACCTTTCTTTTGTGCTATAATGTCTTATATCATAGGTTTAGAAGCACAGGCTCCTGATCGTACTTAGCAGCCCAGCTTATCAGCAACAGACTTAGTGGTGAGTCCTCATAGTTCGAGGATAGAGTTGTTATTTCAGTATATTTTAAGTAGTCGGAGTTAGTTGGGGTCTTGTCCCATCAACTCCACTTTCAAACAGATAGAGGCTTTCAGAGTAGATTATTTCAGACATATGCTCAGTTTTTCAGTATTTATATACCAATATTTGATTTCAGTTATGAACCTTATGACAGATTCATCATAATTTTCACATTATTACAGTATTATTACTCAGTTATTGCAGTAGGTACCAGTAGGGGTGTACAAAAACCGAACCGCCCAACAACTGAACCGATAAAAATATTATTGGGTTATTGGTATTAGGTTAACAGTTTTTTATTGGTTTTATAAAAAATTCTATTAGGTAAACGGTTCAGTTTTGGTTTTAGCTTATTGGGTTATCGGTTAAATCAATAACCCAATAAGGATACACTATATTATTATTTTATCCCTATTTATGTTATATATATAAATATCTCTCTCTCTTTATATATCTATCTATATATATATAAAGAGATAGATAGATAGATAGATATAGATAGATAGATAGATAGATAGATATGTATATGTATATATATTATATGCCCTACTTATTCACAATTCAGTGATTCACAAAGTATTAACCTATTCATGGCAACAAAGGTACAATATAAAGTTCGGCTATTATTGTATTGAAAAGCTTGAAACATTTATAGCTTCCAACAATTAGGATTTTTTTTTTCTAACTAATATTCAGTTCAAGTTTGAAGATTCTTGTAAACTAAAATGCATTGCGTAGGATTTTGGCGGTAACTAAGATTTTATTTTTTTATGTTAGTTGTTACTATTTCTATTTTATAAGTATTTTATTATTGGTTAAACTGAAAACCGAACCGTTAAGGACCAAAAATTGATAAACCGAAACTGATAAGAAAATATCTTATTGGTTGGTTATTGGTTTTACATATTTAAAAATCGAAAACTGATAAATCGAACCAGTAACACATAAAACCGAACCGACCGATGCACACCCCTAGGTACAAGTCATGGGTTAGCTTGTGGTCCTTCAAGATTATGAGCACCATGTGACGTCCGGGGTACAGAATCGGGGTGGTACACCAATAAGATCGAGACTGCAATCTTGCTAACAAATTAATTGAAAAGGCTATATCAAGCTTTATAGTATTTGCAAGATACATGAGTGCACCAATTGCACTAATATATGGTACTTCATAATCAATCCAAATTGGTATGTTTCTCATTTCTGCAAATAATTTATTGCTTTTGAAAACTCTCCAAGAGTTCCAATAATTTTCAAGCTATAAGCTTATACAATATAAGGATTATAAATAAGTTTCCTAGAAACTCTTATATGTTTCAAATATTTTAAATCCTTAAACAAGTTTCATGTAAATTTTATCATGTGACAATATTCAACGTATCGTGTGCGACATCTTCAAGTGTCTAGACTGCAAATAAAATAAGTTTTACGCTTACCAAGATACATACTTTCATGTCACCTGATAATGTTTATACGTCAGCATGTTTAAATAAACGTAGAATTCAGATCCTCGTAATCTTTCACAATATTGCGCCAATATTGTATCAAAGATATTAATGATATAACATTTCGTATCGGTTCACAGTGTGACATAACATTTTGAGATCTCATCACTTTATTATTTTCAGGTATCTGAACCTCTCATAAGGTTTCATGTAGTGTTATGTCGTAGTCTCTTCAAGAGCACATTGCCTTCTTATTATGATCATTTGCTCCTTATCCTTTTTAAGAATTATTTCATATTGGAACCGATTGGTCTACCACACTTCATGCGTGCGTAGACTTTGTCTTTTAAGACATAAAATAGGAGCAATTACAGCTTAAACATGAGTTGTTTTTAGCATTTGACTTTAATTATCTTTTGAATGAGGATCTGATGATAATTCCTAACATATTTCATAGCTTCTTATAATCTCTCCCTTATGTTAGGAAAACTAACATAAATCCTCCATCTTCTTTGAGGAATCCATCTTTGTGCATCATGACATATTTATTAATCGTATATCGCACATCTAAACTATTAGATGGACATCGTGTGATTCCTGACTTAGAACCAACTTTGAGGGGAAATTAATCATAATTTATTGGTTTGATGCATACAAGTACTTTTGTATATAATATTTCAAACAAACACATGAAGCTTTTGTTCTCATTAGTAATGATTTAGCTATTTATCAAAGGCATTCAATGCCAAACCAACTTTATCAAGATGAATTGTCTTGATTACACAATCTAAAAGTTATGCTCTTAACTCAATTTTATTGAGCAAGCACCTTTATGAATGTCAAACTGCAGGTTGACAAGAAACGTACAAGTGATCATCTTATATTGATGCATCTTAATAGATCACATGACTGGTGAACGGGCCCATATTCACCTTTTATACATTTCAGTTTTTGAGGGATCAAATCCCTACATTAGTTGGTCCAACCAACTTATCATGAGAACACGTAATATTAAAAGTAATGAAGAATTTTTTAATTCTTCAATATATGTTCAATACTCAGTATGCACATCTTTGGGATGTCACAATCGTTATGTCAATTTATAAACTTTTATTCTAGCAAACTCTAAGTTTACCATGACATATACCTTTTACTTTAGTAAATTTCAGATTTACTATTACATGAATAACAGATTTACTACTTTAGAAGTAGATTTCAAAATACCTCTGCTCGGTTATTCTGACTCATTCGGAAGTGAGTTGTGATACCATCACAATCAAGTACATATTTGCATTAATAAGCTTCTCATTCCCAGGAATAGAATATAATCGTGTCTTAAGCCTTTCAAATTATGATAGCTTATAACCTCTTTCATGATATTGCTACTTCAGGAGAAAATCGAGGCATAAATATGATCTAGTGAATTTTTCTCTAACATATCTTATGATCATAATATGCGTGTGAAAATATCATCACTTTTGATGATCATTATCATATTATCCCTCCACGCATATATTTGTGCACTCAATCACTTGGCTTCTTTCAGACATATTATTCACTGCTACCATATTCACTTTAGAAAATGAAGCATGTTCAATGAAACATGTTGCATGACTTTAACAAACCCCCATTATCTTGCCTTAGCCATCATAATATCATCAATATGATATATTAAGATTCAAACTCAATATCTTATCCATTATAAAAAGGCGTCTTAGGCTATTACTCGATGGGACTTGAACCCAACATCTTATCATCATAGTGCATTGGAACTTTTAACCCAATGTCTTACCTTCTTAATGAGAAAAGACTTAAATTCATCATCACATCTTTTAACAATATTGTACTTCATGAACAAATTAAAAACATAAGTGGTTCCAAACCAATTATATTTTCTCAAATCCAATAATAATTATATCATTAGTAGCCAAGGACAAATAACATAAGGAATTACTAACCTTGAAATTACCTTTAGATTTATAATCTCACCTTGTTTGGTAGTGTCTCATGCTGATAATGTTTTATGAAATATAAAGAAAAAAAAAAGAAGAATGAAGAGAGAAGAGAGGGGACGTCTTTATTTCTCATGAGGAATTCTTGAGGGGTGAATTACAATGAAGGAAACCCTCTTTATTTATAGGGGAAAACTAACCTTTGGGTTTCTAACTTTTCCATAAATAGGCATTCACTATATATGGTAAAGTAGACATTCACTTTATATGATAATATATTTATAACAACTATCAATTTTATTTATTTCTCCTTTTTATTTGTTTATGTTATATATGTTGAAGTATCCATCAATTACCTCATATAATTTCACTTAAATGTATTCATTATAAGTGATACGTTATTAACTACTGGACCCAATTTATTCTCTATTAACTATTTTAAGTTATGGCCTTTACATTTATCTATAATATTATGGACTCCCTTCAAATATTTTAGTTTTTCTAAAATTGGGGTTCAATATTACTGGTTCTTGTTTTAATATATAAGCAATATAGAATATAAAGCAAAAATGAAGACAAAAGATATTGAAAAGACTATTTCTTATTGTAGTACTCTTCCATCAAAGATGAAGTACCCTTTTATAGAACATACAAGTCTTCCGTTAGATAAAAGTATTAAGTGATAGAATTAGTAAGGTACATGTATATAAGAATCCATTGAATAAAACATCTCCCTTGAATGTTCAAAGATAATATGCCTCGTTAAAACCTTACTAGAAATGACCGTGAAAAAATTCTAGTGAAGCAAAAAGAGTACACGCATTTTCCAATATACCTTTAGTGTTGCCTCATTAAAAATTTTATCAGGAAAACTCAATTGGGACAAAACCTTGGTTAAGGAAAAAAGAGTACAACGTGTATTTTACTCCCCCTGATGAAAAGATCATTTCATTTCTCAGAGGCAACACATCCTAATCTTGAATACCAATTTCTTAAATATTGAGGTCGGTAATGCTTTAGTGAATAGATCCACCAAATTATCAACTGAGCAAATTTGTTGAACATATATGTCACCTTTCTTCTCAATTTCATAAGTGGAATTTTTTTTGGTGAAATATGTTTTGTTCTGTCTCTTTTAATATAACTTCTCTTCAACTGAGCTATACATAAAACATTATCTTCATACAATGTAGTTGGAATATCCTTATTCAATGAAAATCCATATATTTCTTAAATATGTTGAGTCATTGATCTTAACCAAACACATTCCTGACTCACTTTATGAATGACAATTTTTTATACATGATTTGAAGAGGTTGTGGCTAATGTTTTCTTCATTGAATTTGCTTCATTGAATGTCATGATGTAATTGTGCCTCCATATGTAAGCAAATAGCCTATATGAGATCGAGCCTTATGTGGATTAGATAAGTATCTTGCATCTGCATAGCCAATCATTTCTGTCTTGAATTCATTAGAATAAAATAATTTTAAGTCAATGATTCCATGAAGATATCTAAATATATGCTTGACACCATTACAATGTCTACTTGTTGGGAAGAGTTGAATATTGCCAATTAATTTACTACAAAACAAATATCTGGTCGAGTATTGTTAGCAAGATACATTAGTTCCCTGATTGCACTATGATATGGAGTTTCATCACCAAGAGGCCCTTCATTATTTTCTTGAGGTCGAAATTAATCTTTATTTATATCAAGTGATCTCACAACCCCTGGGGCACTCAACGGATATGATTTATCCATTTAAAATTATTTTAAAATCATTTAAGTAAATGTTGATTGATGAACAAAAATTTTATTTGCCAAATACTTAATCTGTAGGCCAAGAAATTTTTTTGTCTTTCCTAGATCTTTTATTTCAAATTCTTTGTTCAAACACTCAATAGCTTTTGAAAGCTATTTAAGAGTGCCAATGATATTCAAATCATCAACATACACAACTATTAAAGCAAATTCAAATCCAGACCTTTTTATAAAAATGCAAGGACAAATAGAGTAATTTTTGTACCTTTTCTTTAGCAAATAATTACTAAGATGATTGTACCACATCCGTCCTGATTGTTTCAATCTGTATAAGAATTTTTAAAGATTAATTGAACAAGTTTCTTGTGAACTTTTATATGCTTCAGGCACTTTGAATACTTCTTGGATTTTCAAAAATTATCGTTGTCCAATGAGCCATACAAATAGGTTGTGACAATATCCATTAAGCGCATTTCAAGCTTTTCATTAATTGCCAGATTTATTTTATACCTGAAGATAAGTTCATTCACCATAGGAGAATATGTCTCCACATAATCAATGTCAAGTCTTTGAGAAAAAACTTGTGCCATAACTCGTACTTTATATCTTATGCTTCACCTTTTTCATTTTGTTTTTGCACAATAACCCATCTGTATCCCACTAGCTTGACATCTTCAGGTGTTTGAACTATTGGTCTAGAAACTTCACTCTTTTCAAGTGAAGTTAATTCTGCTTGAATTACATTCTTACATTTTGGCTAATCATTTCTCTGTTTACATTCATTGACATATTTTGACTCCAAATCCTTATCTTGTTGCATTATTTCAACAACATCATAAGCAAAAATATTGTCAACCATAATATTATTTCTGTTTTATCCTTTTCTTGTTAAGGCATAACTTATTAAGATTTCTTCATTCTCATTATGTCACGACCCGAACCATGGCCTGGTCATGATGGCTATTTTAAGTCCTACGTAGACCGAAGATCACCCCTCCCCCCCTAATCAGCTCTATAACCTCAAGGGTCAAATGAATCCTAAACATATAACAAGATAGTGAAAAATAAGACTAATCATACCTCATGAAATATCTAAACCAATCTACTAAGCAACACACCCAAGTTCACAGTAATCTAACAAAGCCACTAAAATTCAAAGTCAATAAAATGTCACGACATGCCTCTGATAATAGCCAAAACCAAAGTCCAAACAAGTCTAAGACATAGAATATAAAGACTACAAAATGAACCCTTTTGAAGTATGGAAGCTCATCACTTCACTAAGACATAGAATATAAAGACTATGAAATAAAGCCTTTCGAAGTATAGAAGCTCATCACTTTAATGTCAACTCATGAACCACTCTAACACCTGATTATTATGCAAGTAAAGTAGAAAAAGTTCCGGTACCTACATCATGTGAGGATACAACATTTGAAGACGGTTAGTGGTTGGAGCGCTATCATGTAACTCAGGGATAGAAGAATAAAATAATGCCACCATTCAAAATCAAGTCAAACAACCACATGCAACCATATACATGCATACATACACACACACATATATTAACAGAATAGGAAACAAGGTTTAACATAACTTTGAAAACCTTAACTTGCGTTGTGTAGCTTAACCATTACATAACAAGGCACCCACAGACTATATGGTTCCAACTCTTCCCTAACTAGAAGGGCCTCAGTGCGTGTAGCCACACAAACTAGAGAATATCCATATCTGTATATGCCTTTATGGGGGACTCGAAACTCCCAAGATAATCAAGGTAACTTAGCACCAATGTATATAATATGGGGTATTGTAATGCCCCGAGACTACCCTCTGGATGTCACACGGTGCTTAGGACCACAAGTGATCCCAAGCTAACCCTTATACTAGCATAACTCATGAGCAACTAAATAAGAAACATTAATCTTAAAGAAATAAACAGAAGAGATGTCTTTACTAAGTAGGTTCAATACAAAACTGTATAAAATGATTACAACTCTGGTTATACAAAACAGAACTGAAATTAAATACATCAACTATAGTGATTGTCTATGAAGCCTCTACTAATACTGACTATAGGTAGCTGGGACATGACCCCCAGCTATCCCTAATCAATATGCTTGAATAAAAAGAAATGCTACTAGAACTAGAGTTAACTCGAGTCCTTGAATCAACAGAACTCTTCACCTGCTAAGTGGAAGCTGTAAACAGTCTGATGATGGTGTGTGAGCTACAACTGGCACCTACATTAAGAGACAATGTATCACATAGACATATATGTGTATCAACACTTCTGGAATGTACTAAGTATGTAGGGGTGAATGCATAAGTAAAACAATAACTGAATATACTCATAAAATTTTAAATAATGCATCCTAAGTATAGGTGACTCACCTTGAGTTGAATAAAACAAAGGCCGTAAAATCATAAAGATGAGCAATGAAGAAAAAGAAAAAAATATGTGATCCATAACACTTAGTCTCTAAAAGCTTTACATATTATTCTTTCTTAGGGAGGTTCTTCTAACTGACATAACCCATGTAAGCTATCATGGAGTCCAACGTCTTACCCACGTTGGGGAGAGCTATTCTACCCTTTCCATCGGAATAGAACCTTAACTTAAGCGATCACTATTTGTAACTTCATCCATATTGGGAATAATATTAACCCACGTTGACTCGTATTTCTGGGGCATACGACCTTGGACGCATACTGTAATACCCCATACCTTTTCTAGCTAGAATTTGTCCCTAGGATATTAAGGGATAGCTTCTAAAATGAATATTATTTAATTTGTGTGGAATTATTTAGGTTTGAACTTTCTATGTCATAGGAAATCAAATAATCTTTCCAACAATATAAGATTCGCCTAAATTAGATAACCGGGTAAGAAGTTATGGATATTTTAAGTTCCAGTTGTAAAACACTGTCATTTGGACCCTTAGCACATCACGGAGTAGTGTTAATTCCTAATTATCAATTTCTAGTGGCCCTCCACAATATTGGCACATCACGGGAAGAGCCAAATTCCTAATTGTCCAATTCCAGTGAAGGACTACAATATTGGCGCGTTGCATCAAGTGTCCAAGTCCCATCCAAGGTGGCAATGCGATACCACCACATAGCGCCACTAAGAATTTTCCCAGATGGAATTTTCTAGTGGCTTGGCGTGATAGTGGCGCGTCACGCCAAGGCCAAAAATTGGGACTCCAATTTATTTTTTCAATTTTGTTTAGGAGTTAAAGGGGGGTATTTTGGACTTTCCCCCAACCCTCAATCCATCCAAACACATGATTAAAGACTTTTAGAAGCATTATATGCTAAGTTTCATCAGAATTACTCTCATCTAAAACCCTAGGCTTCAACATTCATCTCAAAGAAACTCAAGATTCCACCATCCTTTTTTCCAAATTGTTTCAAGATTTAAGATCCCTAGACCAAGAGCTTCAAGAATCTTCATTCAAGATTACAAATAGCATCTCAAAAATCAAACTTATTCATTTAGTACATCATCTAAGGTATGTGGAGTTTGAAAAAGGATAATTCTTTCGTCCTTGTGCCCAAAAACTTGTTTTTTATTAAAGATTACACGATTTGCAAGTTAGGGTTGTTACCCAATTCTTATTATTGTGTTTATGAAATTATCATGTTATTTAAGGCTTCAATTGCAGGAGATTTACATATATCCATGTCTGAAATCATGAGATTCATATTATGAGTTATTTTCCACTATCTTGATTGACATTGTTGAAAGCTTTTAAGATGATTGTTGAGCATGAAGTTTAAGTATGATTGTTGATGTTTTAAAGCTTTATATTTTGAGTCCTAACTACCATTGATGATTTTATAAGGATTTTATGATCTTAAGTTTTATTGAAAAGTTTGATAAGTGCTTTCAAAAGTAAATATTGATCTTTTGATCTTAAGCTAAGCTAAGGAATCTACATTTTTTCCACATAGTTTGAGATTTACAGAAGAGAAGCATAATCGGTTTTAATTATAAACCCTTATGCTATTTTAAGGTGGATTTCCTAAAAGTTTTGAGCAATAAGTATGGGAGTAGTATTTAGCACTGAGTTGGGTATAATTCCAAGGTCTCATACCCCAGAACTATGCACCACCATAGGAATAAGATTATTCCTACTTCTACATGGATGACTAAGATTGTGATCACTCAAGTTAAGGTTCTATTCCGATGAAAAGGGTAGAACAACTCTCCCCAATATGAGCAAGATGTTGGACTCTATGTCAAATCACATGGTTTATGTCAGTTAGAAGAAACTCCCAAGCCCAAAGTCCCTGAGTCCCAAAGTCCCTAAGACCCAAAGCTTCTAAGTTTCGAAAGAAAAGAATGATAGAAAAGCTTTTTATAAGACTAAGTGTTATGACTCAGTAGATTTACAAGTATGATTGGTTATACATGATTTTATATTTTAATATTTTAGATAATCAAGCTTATGTGAGTCATATACATCCACATGCATTTACTTTATAATTATGATAATGTTTACCTATGCATTACACCCTCATATACTCAGTACATCCTCAAAGTGCCGATCCACATTATGTCTATGTGCTATATTGTCTTATAATATAGGTTTAGGTGCTCTGTATCAACAATGTGAGTAGTTCGAGCATCTTTATCTACGCTCCCACAGTTGGTGAGTTCTCATGATTTGAGGGCCTACTTCTTCAGATTTCCAGCTTTTATAGTGTTTGAGTTATCATTTTCAGTTTAGTCCTAGTCAGTTGGGGGTCTGTTCCAATGGGTCTCTAGTTCTTTATTAGTAGTAGAGGCTTGTCGGACTATGAGTTTATTTACAGACTTTCAGTATTTGTTGTTTAGACATTACCCACTATTTATTCAGTTTAGTTTTGGTATAATACAATATTATTTCTTGATTAGATGATCTTGAAGTAAGGTTCAGACTTAGTACCTGGCTCAAAGGGTTAGCTTGAGGTTACTCGTAGCCTTGAGCACCGTGTGATGTCTCAAGATCAGATTTTAGGGCGTTACAAACTTGGTATCAGAGCCTAAGGTTTAGAGAGTCCTAGGGAGTCTGACAAGCTACGTTACATAGTGTCTTGATCATCGGTGTGAAATGCGCCACATCTATGAGCAAGAGGCTATAGAGCGTTTTAGGAAAATTCTCTCTTTCTTTCATAATACATCGTGCTTACAACTGTCTCTATCTGTTATTAACTCATGCTTTTTTATGACAGAATATGCCTCCTCACAGAGCTAAAGCCCATAGAAATGATAACCAACTGCCTCAACCCGCAGATTCTTTGAATGAGAATATGTCACGTACAGAGTTTCGAGTAGCTTTTCAGGCGCCAGCCTAAGCTGTGACTGCTAATGTTCAAGGTAATCGTCAGGATATAGTCCTACCTTAGTAGTATGAGGATTTAGCCATAGTCAAAAGTTGAGACTTTATGAGAATAAACCCGCCAGAATTCTTTGGGTCGAAAGTAGGTAAGGACCCACAGCTATATCTTGATGAGGTGAAGAAGATCACCCAAGTGATGCATGTTACTATGGAAGAGAATATAGAATTGGCATTCTATAGGTTGAAGGATGTTGCTTATGATTGGGTAGTAATGGGGAAGAAGAGTAGAGGGGAGAATGCAGCTCCCATGACTTGGCAGACATTTTAGGATGCATTCTTAGACAAATTCTTCCCACTTAAGATGAATGAAGCTAAGATAGAAGAGTTCATGAACCTGAAGTATGGCTCCATGATAGTGAAGGAGTATTTCCTTAAGTTAAACCAGTTGTCTAAGTATGCCCCAGATCAGATGGCTGATCCTAGGTCAAGCATGAGTAAGTTTGTGACCGGTGTGTCGGGATTGGTAGTTAAAGAGTATAGAACTGCTATGCTCAACTAGATTGAAGGTGAATGATCAGTAGATTGAGGCATATAAGATGAAGGAAAGAGAGATAGTAAATAAGAGGGCTAGAACAGGGCAGTTTGAGTATGGTCAGACTAGATCCCATGGGGGAATCACCCACAGTTTCAGGACCGTTCGTCTATGTCAGTGCGATCTTTAACTAGTGCTCCCACTCCCAGAAGTAGGCAGGAGCAGTGGGGTAAGTCTTCTATGTCTAGATCCTAGAATGGTGTGAGTGGTAAGCCCAATTATCCTTCATGTGCTAAGTGTGGTAGAACACATCCCGATGAGTGCTTGGCCAAGTAGAAGGGTTGTTTTGGTTGTGGCAAGTTGGTACATAGAATTATATAGTATCCATATGATAAACATGGAAACAAAGATGTTCGTCCTCAGACTTAGGCTACCAGTGCACCAGCCCCTGTAGTTCGCCCAGCCCCTCCTCAGGGTGCTCTACAATCCCACCAGGAGCAGGAAGATTTGCTAGATATTATTACTGGTATGCTTCATGTTTTTTATTTTAATGTGTATGTGTTGTTAGACCCCGGGTCAAGTTTCTCTCATGTGACCCCGTTAGTTGCTGTGAATTTTAAGATAAGTTCTGAAAAGATTTTTTAGCCTTTCTTGGTTTTCACCCCTGTCGGTGAGTCAGTTGTTGCCAAACGGATTTACAAAAAGTGTCCTATCACTGTTCTTCATAGAGTCATGCTAGGAGTCTTGATAGAGTTAGACAAGGTTGATTTTGATCTTATTCTTGGTATGGATTGGATCCATTCCTGTTATGCTTCTGTAGATTGTCGTACCCGAGTGGTGAAGTTTCAGTTTCCAGATGAGCCAATATTTGAGTGGTCCGGTAATTCAATGTCTTCCAAGAGTCATTTCATATCTTATCTTAAGACCAGAAGGTTGATATCCAAATGTTGCATTTATCATCTAGTTCGAGTTAAAGACACTAAGTCTGAGACCCCAATAGTTCAGTCAGTCAATGTAGTAAATGAGTTTCCAGATGTCTTTCCAGAAGATCTCCCAGGGGTACCTCCCGATAGAGAGATAGAATTCGGTATTGACCTTCTCCCAGATACTCAGCCTATTTCTATCCCTCCTTATCGTATGGCTCTTGCAGAGCTTAAGGATTTGAAGGAGAAAATCAAAGATCTTTTAGATAAAGGTTTCATAAGGCCTAGTGTTTCTCCATGGGGCGCTCCCATCCTATTCGTGCGAAAGAAAGATGGTTCTTTGCGTATGTGCATTGACTATCGTCAGCTAAATAAGGTCACAGTCAAGAACAAATATCCTCTTCCTAGAATTGATGACTTGTTTGATCAATTTCAAGGTGCAAGTTATTTCTCAAAGATAGACCTTAGATCCGGCTATCATCAGCTTAAAGTTAGGGAATGTGATATTCCGAAGACTGCTTTTAGAACCCGTTATGGTTATTTTGAGTTTCTAGTCATGTCTTTTAGGCTAACCAATGCTCCAACAGCTTTCATGGACCTCATGAATCAAGTGTTCAAGCAGTACCTAGATATATTTGTCATAGTGTTCATAGATGATATCCTTGTGTACATTCATAGTGAGGATGACTATGCAGGCCATCTTAAAATTGTCTTGCAAACTCTTAGAGATTATCAATTATTTACCAAGTTCAGCAAGTGTGAATTTTGGCTAAGGTCAGTAGCCTTTCTCGATCATATTATTTTCGCCGATGGCCTTAGAGTTGATCCCCAAAAGACAAAAGTTGTAAAAAACTAGCCTAGACCTATCTCTCCGTCAGGTATTAAGAGTTTCTTGGGTCTAGCTGGCTATTACCACCGTTTTGTTGAAGGTTTATCTTCTATTGCATCTCCTATACCTAGATTCACCCAAAACAAAGTTAAGTTCTAATAGTTAAATTCCTATGAGAAGAGTTTTTAGGAGTTGAAGACTCGACTTACTTCAACCCCAGTGTTAGCATTACCTGATGGTACCGATGGTTTTGTGGTGTATTATGATGTCTTTAGAGTTTGTTTGGGTTGTGTGTTGATGTAAAGAGGTAAGGTCATATCTTATTCCTCTAGACAGTTGAAGCCTCATGAAAAGAATTACCCAACCCATGATCTGGAATTAGCTGCAGTGGTATTTGCTTTAAAAATCTGGAGACACTATCTGTATGCTGTTCATGTTGATATATTCATGGACCACAAAATCTTACAGTATGTGTTTACTTAGATGGAGTTGAATCTTCATTAAAAGAGATAGTTAGAGTTGTTGAAGGATTATGATATGAGCGTGTTGTATCATCTGGGCAAGGCCAACGTAGTGGCAGATGCCCTTAGCAGTTTTTCTATGGGCAGTGTCGCTCATGTTGAGAATGGTAAGAAAGAATTAGCTCGGGAAGTTCATCATTTGGCTAGATTGGGTGTTAGGTTGGTTGATTTAACTGAAGGTAATGTTTGGGTTTAGAGTAGTTTCGAGTTTTCCCTAGTTTCAGAAGTGAAGGAGAAGTAAGACATGGATTCTAGTTTGGTCAAACTAAAAGAGTCAGTTAAAGTTCAAAAGGTAGTGATTTTCTCCTAAGGGGGAGATGGCATGTTGAGATACCAGGGTAGATTGTGTGTGCCTTGTATAGATGATCTGAGATAGAAAATTATAGATGAAGCGCATGGCGCATGTTATTCTATTTATCCCGGTGCTATAAAGATGTACCATAATCTGCAAGAAATTTATTGGTGGAGTGGTATGAAGAAAGATATAGTAGAGTTTGTAGAAAAGTGTGCAACTTGTCAATAGGTTAAGGTAGAGAACCAAAGACCTGGTGGTACATTGCAAGAGTTTAGTATCCCCACTTGGAAGTGGGAAGAGGTAAATATGGATTTTGTCACTGGTTTACCCCAAGTGCGTCGTCATCATGATTCGATATGGGTTATTATAGACAGATTGACTAAGTCAACATATTTCTTGCCTGTTCACACGTCTTATACAGCTGAAGACTATGCTAAGTTGTACATCCGAGAGTTAGTCAGATTGCATGAAGTTACCTTGTCTATTATCTCGGATAGGGGTACTCAGTTTACTTTCCAGTTTTGGAGAGCCTTTCAGAAGGGTCTTGGTACCCAAATCCATCTTAGTTCAGCTTTCCACCCTCAGACAGATGGTCAAGCAGAGAGGACCATCCAAACTCTAGAGGATATTTTGAGGGCGTGTGCTCTTGATTTCAAAGGTAGTTGGGATAAGCATTTGCCATTGATTGAGTTTTCTTATAATAACAGTTACCATTCTAGCATTCAAATGGCCCCTTTTGAGGCTTTGTATGGGAGGAGATATAGGTCACCCATAGGTTTCTTTGAAGTGGGTGAGGCCATTTTTCTTGGGCCTTATGTAGTGTTTGAAGCTATGGAGAAAGTCAAGTTGATTAGAGAAAGATTGAAAATAGCCCAGAGTCGTCAGAAATTATTTGCGGATGTAAGAATGAGATATATTGAGTTTGAAGTTGGTGATTTAGTGTATCTGAAGATTTCACACATAAAAGAGGTGAAGAGATTTGTCAAGAAGGGGATGCTCAGTCCCCGGTATGTTGGCCCTTTCAGCATTTTGAGTTGTTTTGGTAAATTAGCTTATGAGATTGAGTTGCCCACAGATTTGTCAGCAGTTCATCCTGTATTCCATATCTCCATGCTTAAGAAGAGCATCGATGACTCCACCGTTGTAGTTCCTTTAGAAAGTTCAGATATTCAGAACATTCTTTCTTACGAAGAGATTCCAGTTGAGATTTTAGATCATTCGATCCGTAGACTAAGGAACAGAAGTTCCGTTGGTCAAAGTTCTTTGGCGAAATCAGTCGGTTGAGGGCGCTACTTAGGAAGCAGAAACTGATATGCCAGCCAAGTACCCTCACCTTTTCTCTACAAACTCAGATCTAGCCGAAGGTAATACTCTTCCTAGATTCAGTTCCTTTCTAATCAGATATTCAACAATATAAATTTCCTCATGTAAGTTCATGCACTCACCGAGTTACTCAGAAGCTTAGAATGATTTAGATTCAGTTGGTTAGTTCATTTCAGTTGTGCATGCTATCTTATATTCTCATATTCCTTTAAGATTTCAGCTTAACTAGCCACATTCTAGGACGAATGTTTCCAAT
Organism: Capsicum pubescens; assembly: GCA_030864215.1. Classification (NCBI taxonomy): domain Eukaryota; kingdom Viridiplantae; phylum Streptophyta; class Magnoliopsida; order Solanales; family Solanaceae; genus Capsicum; species Capsicum pubescens. Next base: position 224,465,498 of record CM061544.1, read on the forward strand.
GGGGAGATATTATAATACCCCGTACCTTTTCTAGCTAGAATCCGTCCCTAGGATATTAAGGGATAGCTTCCAAGTTGAATATTATTTAATTTGTGTGGAATTATTTAGATTTGAACTTTCCATGGCGTAGGAAATCTAATAAGCTTTCCAACGATATAAGATTCTCCTAAATTCAATAACCGGGTAAGAAGTTATGGCTATTTTAAGTTCCAGTTGCAAAACACCATCATTTGGACCCTTAGCGTGTTGCAGAGCAGTGTTAATTCCTAATTTTCAATTTTCAGTGGCCCTCCACGATATTGACGAATCGCGGGGAGAGCCAAATTCCCAATTGTCCTATTCTAGTGACGGACTGCGATATTAGCGTGTCGCGCCAAGTGTCCAGGTCCCATCCAAGGTGGCAACGCGATACCACTGCGTTGCACCACCAAGAATTGTCCCAGTTGGCATTTTCCAGTGTCTTGGTGCGATAGTGGCGCATCATGCTAAGGCCAAAAATCAGGACCCCAGTTTATTTTTTCAGTTTTGTTTAGGAGTTAAAGGGGGGTATTTTGGACTTTTCCTCAGCCCCGAATCCGTCCAAACACATGATTAAAGACTTTTAGAAGCATTATATGATAAGTTTCATCAGAATTACTCTCATCTAAAACCTTAGGCTTCAACATTCATCTCCAAGAAACTCAAGATTCCACCATCCTTTTTTTCTAGATTGTTCAAGATTTATCCCTAGACTAAGAGCTTCAAGAATCTTCATTCAAGAGTATAAATAACATCTCAAAAAGAAATCTTATTCATTTAGGTCATCATCTAAGGTATGTGGGGTTTGAACAAGGACAATCCTTTCGTTCTTATGCCCAAAAACTTAATTTTTATTAAAGATTACACGATTTGTAAGTTAGGGTTGTTACCCAATTCTTATTATTGTGTTTATGAAATTATCATGTTATTTAAGGCTTCAATTGTAAGATATTTACATATATCCATGTTTGAAATCAAGAGATTCATATTATGAGTTATTTTTCACTATCATAATTGACATTGTTGAAATCTTTTAAGATGATTGTTGAGCATGACGTTTAAGTATGATTGTTGATATATTAAAGCTTTATATTTCGATTCCTAATTACTATTGATGATTTTACAAGGAGATTATGATCTCAAGTTTTATTGATAAGTTTGATAAGAGCTTTCAAAAACAAAGATTGATCTTTTGATCTTAAGCTAAGTTAAGGAATCCAAAAAAATTTTCACATAGTTTGAGATTTACAGAAGAGAAGTGTAATAAGTTTTAATTATAAACCCTTATGCTATTTTGAGGTGGATTTCCTAAAAGTTCTGAGCAATAAGTATGGGAGTAGTATTTAGCACTGAGTTGGGTATGATTCCAAGGTCTCATGCCCCAGAACTACGTGCCACCATAGGACTATGATTATTCTCACTTCTACATAGATGATTAAGATTATGATCACTCAAGTTAAGGTTCTATTCCGATGGTAAGGGTAGAACAACTCTCCCCAATGTGGGAAAGACATTGGACTCCATGTCTGCTCACATAGTTTATGTCGGTTAGAAGAAACTCCCAAGCCCAAAGTCCCTGAGTCCCAAAGTTCCAAAATCCCAATGTCCCAAAGCTTCTAATTTTCTAAAGAAAAGAATGACAGAAAAGCTTTTTATAAGACTAAGTGTTATGACTCAGTAGATTTAAAAGTATGATTTGTTATACATGATTTTATATTTCGATATTTTGGATAATCAAGCTTATGTGATTCATATACACCCACATGCACTTACTTTCTAATTATGATGATGTTTACTTATGCATTGCACCCCCATATACTCATTACATCCTTAAAGTGTTGATCCACATATATGTCTATGTGCTACATTGTCTTATAATATAGGTTTAGGTGCTTTGTATCAACAACGTGAGTAATTCGAGCATCTTTATCTATGCTCCCACAGTTGGTGAGTCCTCATGATTCGAGGGCCTACTTCTTTAGATTTCCAGCTTTTATAGTGTTTGAGTTATCGTTTTCAGTTTTGTTCGAGTCAGTTGGGGGTCTGTCCCAATGTCTCTCTAGTACTTTATTAGTAGTAGAGGCTTATCAGACTACGAGTTTATTTACAGACTTTCAGTATTTGTTGTTTAGACATTACCCACAGTTTATTCAATTTAGTTTTGGTATAATACAATATTATTTCTTGATTAGATGATCTTGGAGTAAGGTTCAGACTTAGTAGTAGGCTTAAAGGGTTAGCTTGATGCTACTCGTAGCCCTGAGCACCGTGTGACATCCCGGGATCAGATTTTGGGGCGTTACACATACCCAACTCGATGCTAAATATTACTCCCTTATTACTTAGTGCTCATACTTTAGGAATTCCACCTTAAAATAGCATAAGGGTTATAATGAAAACCAGTTATATTTCTCTTTTCTTTAAACTATAATCAAAATGATTAAATGTGGATTTCATATCTTAGCTAAAGATTAATTCTTGCTTTAAGTCTTGATATAATCTTGTCATAGAATGCTTAAAAGCATAATCTTCTTGAAATCTCAACAATTAAACTTAGGGCTTAAAATTATGTTGTAAGCTCATGGTAATTCATACCAAAACTTCATGCTCAATATAATTCTTAAAATACTTAAACAATAACAAGTCAAGACAGTGCAATCTTATTCGTAATATAAATCTTGTAAGTTAAAACATAAACACATGCAATTCTTGATATACTCAAAACTTTAAATCTCATGATAATCACATGCTTTAAGAATATAGAAACTTGGGTATGAACCCTAATTCAAAACAAGTAAATTAAATCTTAAAATCATGAAATTTAGACACAAGGGTGAAAGGATAACCTTATTCATAACCCCACATACCTTAATTTTCTTGAATTGTGAAGAAAGCTTGAATCTTGGAACTTGAATGATGAAATTGTGAAAGAAACTCTATTCTTGATATTTCTTGAAGAATTATTGAACTTAGCAGCTTGAACTCTTAGATTTCTTGAAGGAATGTTGAAATTAAATATTGAATTCTTTGTGTTCTTGAGATAAAACCTTGAATTATAGTTCTTGGGAAAGGTTTTTTTTTTTTACGTGAGTTGTGAGAAAGATGGGCAACTAATGCCCCTTTTTTCTTTATAAATCGTGTTTGGACGACTGGGTTTGATGGGAAAAGACTAAACTTCCCCTTGGCCTTTTTATCCCGTGGAAATCACCATAGTGGCATGACCCTTAGTCGGGTTGACTAGCCATCGCGATGCGATGGTTGAATAGCCATTGCAGCGCGGGGCTATCGCAGCCCCCTACTGCCTCTCACGAAAAGGGTCATAACTTTTCACTCGAGTATCGGATTAAGGCAAAATTGGTATCGTTGGAAAGATAACTCAAATAGCTAAAATTTGGTGAGTTTTGAGCTAAAAAAATCTACATATATAAAAATTTATACACGTTCAAAGTAGACCCTTGTAGAATTGAATACCAAACTTTGGACGAATCAAAGGCTCTTAGCTCGACATTGTTCTAAGTGATTCCTATGAACATTTTTCACTTCAAAAGCACTTTAAACACTAGGATAAATATCATGACACATGTATTCAAAAGTAAATCATGGGATTAGTGTTAACACTCGTAAGAACGACGCTTCAAAGTCTAGCCCAAAAAAATGTGGGGTGTTACAGGGACTCGAACCTCCCATTCATATATCCATTCGAGGGACTCTAACCTCGCGATCATATAGACATCCGCACTAGCTAGTGTGGTTTCCAGTGTTAGTCCTTCAGACTCACTTTTATGGCTTGATTAGACATCCCGCTTTAACCATTAATCCAGTTACTTAGCATAGGCATACCATTGGTATCATCATACCAACCCTACTTGCAAGCATACAACAAGCCATAACCATTATCACTCAACTTTGGGACTCGAACCCATTGTCTAAACCAAAACATCAATTTAATTCAACATTTAGGGTCTCAAACCCATTTAGCCAATTAAACCAGCAAGGTTATAATTTTAATCAATTTATGGCCCACCAAGCCTTCATGAAACCATTTACCAATCATCAACATTCATAGGCCAATGCCTTAGTTCAAACACAATGCATATTTGACAAGATTCTTCTCATTGACATTTTTACAAATAGGTTGAGGGCATACCATAATCAAACCAATATCCAAGCCAAAAACTATCAAGTTAGGGTTAACAATAACCCCTTAGTTTAAATCATAATTTCCAAGCACCCACATGTGCAAAGCCATTAATAAAACATGTATAGTCATAATTTGAGACATGATAAAATAATACTCAACATTATGCATTCAAACCCTCAACCATGTTTTTCAAAACCACCATTAATAAATCATGAACAATGGTTAAAACACATGATTTTTGTGAAATAACAATGAGGGAAGAGTCACATGCCTGAGTTACAAAAATTTGCGGAGAGATTTCGATCCTTAAGCCTCTAGATGACCACTTTGAAGAAACCCTAGCCCAATTTTCTAGAAAGTTTTTTAGATAGTGTTTCAATCTTCTAAAGTGTAGAATTAAAGCCAAATAGGTGTTATAAGATGTGGGGTCTTAAGGGCTTGGAGTGGGAAATTTCCAAAATACCCTCAACTTAAAAGCTGTACAAAGGATACAGATGGGTATGATTAGATCCTTCAACTCATAACCACATCATACGAGTGGTAGCCTTAACTCGTCACTTGATCAAAAAGTTAGACACCATATTCTATCCAATATACGACTCCCTATCCTAACTCGTATCATCACCATACAACTAGTATCATCAAGTCATACCCTAGGCAAATCGTCAAAGGCTAGACACTGAAAATATATAGTTTGGACCCTACCTCTCGTCACTTGAACATACGACTTGTATGGAGTCTTCACGTATCTAGAATAGCACATGGCCTATATCACACTATCCAATATATGACTAGGGTCCCTAGACTCGTAACCACACTATACGAGTCATGGTGTGAGTCGTATGATGATCAGAAGGTTCAAGACTCATGAAATTTTGCAAGGGAAAAAGTTCAGGGTGTTTTACATTATTTTCAGGTATTTAAACCTCTTTGGTGGTCTTATCATTTGTTATTTCTCGAAGCTCCTTTTGAGTTATTTCCACTATATCGTGATTATTCTGATTATTTGTTCGTTATCTTTTTTGAGGTTTTAATCCTTGAAACCAATAGGCCTACCACATTTCAAACGTGGCCTATACTCATTTATATTTACAGTTTATCCTACTGGGATATCAACTCGAACTAAAGTACTTGCAACTGGAATATAAGACTAGTAACTCTTGGAAGGTTAGTAAATGCATCTGGTAGTTGATTTGTAATATTTTGCAAGTAAATCATCTTTTGAACCTCTTGTTCACATTGATTTGTTCGAGGATCTAAATGATATAGTGATAATGCATTCTAATCTAACTCATTTTTAAGCTTCTTATATTCTTCTCCTAATGTTATGTATACTGAATCATTAAAATGACAATCAAAAGATCTTGTTATAAACATATCTCCAGTCATAGGTTTCATATATTTTATAATGAAAGGAGATTTATACCCAATATATATCTCCAACCTTCTCTAAGGACCCATCTTTGTGCATTATGGTAAAGCAATTGACACATATACTGCACTCTAAAAAATTCTAAGATGGAAATATTTGGATCCTGAATAAAAACCAACTGTAATGAGGAGAATTCATGATAACTGGTTGGTCGTATGTGCACAAGTGTTGTTGCATGCAAAATAACATACCCACATATTGAAATAGTAAGTTTATTCCTTATTAACAATGATCTATCTATCAATTAAAAATGTTTAATCAATGATTCTTCTTGATCATTTTGAGTATGAACATGAGCAACTGAATGTTTACCTTTTATTCTAGTGGACATACAATAATCATTAAAAGTCTGAGATGTAAACTCACCAGCATTATCCAGATGAATTGTTTTTATTGCATAATCTAAAAATTATGTTTTCAATCTTATTATTTGAGCCATCAATCTCACAAAAGTCATATTGTAAATTGATAATAAGCACTCATATGACCATTTTGTAGATGCATATATGAAGATCATATAATATTTGAAAGGTCCGTATGAAGGATAAATTGATCCACATATATCACCCTGTATACGTTCTAAAAATTTAGGGAATTCAATCCCAATCTTAGCTACAGATGGTTTAATAACCAACTTTCTTTGAGAACAAGCAGCACAAGAGAATTTCTTTGATTGAAGAATATTTTGATTCTTCAAAGTATGCCTATATGAATTCTAAATAATTTTGCACAACATATTAAAATTGAAATAGTCCAATCGGTCGATCCAAATGATATAATCATTAAAACCTGTAAAATTTTATTTACTATGGCATGCAACTCAACCATACCAATGCTTTTATGGTATGATTCAGAAGAAAATGCGAGTAGTTTTTCATGCACAAATCTTTTACCTGCCTTTTTTATTGTAATATAAAGGTATTCAACCTTTACTTCATTTGTAATCTCAATATGACATATATCTTGGTGAATAACCTTGAAACTTAACATGTTTTTTATTAGATTTACTACAATACAATGCATTATTAATGGGCAATATTGTTCCCCCAAGGTAGTACTAATGTCACTTTTCTAGAGCCCTCAATTAATTTTGTACTACCGAATATTGTATTAACCTAGGCCCTTTTCAAAATCAAATTAGAGAAATGTTTTCTTTCTCTTAATATAATATGAGTTGTAGCACTATCAAGAAGGCATATATCTCTACTACTCATCTTGAATTCAATTGCAGATTGTGAAAATTTTATTTATCTTCATAAAAGAAAAATACATAATAAGAAATGTGAAATCTCACAATATTGCAATAAAATTTAAATGCCTTTTTTTTGAATAATAAAACAACATCTGTAAAAACATAAATAAGGTAACAACATATTCAACTTCTCCAATAAATTGATCAAAATTTAGTTCTGATCTCCAAAGAAATCTTCAATTTCCAAATGAGTAATCTCCTCAAGGTCATCAAAATCGTCACCTTTTAAAGTCAAATTTGCCTCTACATTGTCATCATATTTTTGTGAAGGCCTGATGTGCCATGGTTTCATGACACTTTCTATGCTTAAAGCAAGGAAATTATGCAAGAACTTTGGTATTTTTATTGGTATGCTGTGTTTTTGTGTTGATTGTGCTGAAAAATAGGTTTTGGAGGAAAAACTGAGAAAGAAAGATGGAAATTTGCTAAGTTGGTGACCCACGAGTTGATCCATGAATTGTGGATGAGACCTATAGCTTATGAGTGTACTAGTGAGGTGATTCTAAAGTTGAAAGGCAAAGTATGATTCTTACGAGGTAATCCACAACTCGTGATCCAACCCACGACTTATGGGTGGCAGTCGTGAGTAAAGTACTGAAGAATAAACCTGATCCTGGTTTCCATAATTAAGAGCCAGGACTCATGGGTTTGATCCCTAACTCCATCCACGAGTTGTAGGATGTTGCCATCCTGTTTTTCCTACACAGTTAGAATAGGATTCATTTTGTATCTATAAATATTCCCATTATGTTTTATGATTAGTTTACACACTTTTACATTATTTTGAGGTTTGTAGACACATTATTGATCTTGGAACTATTGAGCTTAGTTTTTAATCAATTTAATATTTTGGTTTTTTATCTTATTCTTGTAAGTGCACAATTATGCTTTCATCTATGAACTTTTATTGCGCGCTTACGATCATGAGTTGCTAAACCCCATAATTAGGGTTATGAATACCATGATTAATTAATGAAATATGGTTAAGTGTAAAGTCATTCTAGACTGGTGTGCTTGTATGTATTGGTATTTCCTTTGGTTTAATTGAATTCTTGACAGTTGCAAATGTTAAGAACTTGCATGTATTCTAAACTTGCTTGAAAGAGAGGTAGAGATTGAAAAAAGGAAATAACAATATAAATTTAAAGCTATCAATATTCATCTATTTAATTTGAGCCTTAACCAGGATAGTTAATTTGAGATTATAAAACAAGGGTTAGTGATGCGATGCTCTAAGTCCGAGAGGAGATGAGTGAAATTCATTCAACTAAGGTCGAGAGATGGTTACGTGATACATATCTTGTTAGATTTTGCATGCATAATATGCTAGCACGAACAATCTGTGGAGTTATGAAGTGATGGGGAACATAATCCTAGTGCATATCATATTGATCACAATCCAATCAACCAAAAACTGTTACTATTACAATATACTTTTACAGAAACCCCTTTTTCTATTTACTTAATTCCTAATTACATAGACAAACTTCTGATAGAATTTTGACCTTTTAGATCTATCTCAACCTAGTTGGGTTCTATATTTATTCAATGACCGCTTTATACTTCATTGCAAGGTGTAATATGGGCGACATAAAATTTTGACGTCGTTATTGGGGAATACAGTTACAAACTGATAAATTGAGTTTGTTGAAGTTGTTGGTTTGATTTGTTGATTTTTTCTTTTCTACTATTTCTAGGTCACACACTTATGTATGCCTAATACTTGGTGCCAAAGCAATCCCCTGATTTTATTTGAGCCTGAACCTAAGAGAGCTCTTAGACGAAATTGAAAAATAGAGATAGAAGAAGTTCATGATCAAAGATCCCTGCTCTAAAGGGTTCAAAAACATTGAATCAACCACTTCAACATGATGTTCCAAAAACTATAGAGCAAGTTACTACGCACTTAATGGCTGAGAAAACTGCTAGGCAAGCAACTGCCTGACTAACAGCTAGGGAAAAAAGGACTAGACAAGAAGAGAATGATAGCCTAACTGTTCTTGAAAGGGACAGAATAAAAAAAATCGAGGACAACAACCCATCCATCAATATCTTCTAGTGTATGATGATATATAAGAAGATTTATGGTATGTTGATCCAGTGGAAATGGGTGTAATTATTCCTCCAGAATTACCCTAAGGTACCAGTTTGATATTACAACTGCGGTAATATAGTTGTTGAATTTGAAGGGGGTGTTTCCTGGACTGCCTACTAATGATGCAAACATGCATATTATGAATTATGGGGATCTACACTAAATATAATCTATCTAGAATGAGTCAGGAGGCCATACGATTGAGGTTAGTCCCATTCTCTCTAACAAAGGAGGTGACTTTGTGTTTAGGAGAGTTACCTCATGGAATGAGTTAAGGACACAACTCTTGAACAAATTTTTCTGCTCTTTAGAATGTTGCAATTGAAGGATGAGATCTATAATTATAGACAATTGTATTTAGAGGAACTATATGAGACGTGGTTGAGGTTTTAGAAGAAGCTGTGGAATGTTCCAAATTAGAGAATCACGGGTAAAAACTTTCTTGAGATATTATACAAGGCCTTGAATGTTAATACAAAGGCTGTACCAGATAATATCATAAGTAAAGCCTTCATAAGTCTTCTTTAAGAGAATGCTTTTGAGATTTTAGACTGGATCACTAAAACCAAGAAAAGATGGAATACTTGGGAGCGGATAGATTAGGTACTTATGAAATTGGTGCCTCTAATAAGTAGAGAGTAAGAGATTAGATGATGGATTAAGAGGTTGCATAGTTGAGGATTGTGATTGTCTTACTTATGAAGCAATTTGTAGCAGTTGGAGCAGAAAAGGTAAATACAGTGGGATCATGAGGTAAGACTTTTAGATATGAAGAGTCAGATTCTGAGAAAGAAGCTAAGTATCTTGATAGAGAGATGGGGGTTTCCAAGTTAAGGGTTAAGGGTCTAAACAATACAATTAGAACTCAAGGCAAGGAAATCAAGGTCCAAACTATTATGGAGACATGTTTAGGGATACGAGTAAAGAGTGTGATGGTGACTGGAGGAGGAAAGATGACAATAAGAAAAATAGTGGCCTTTATGTTCCACTAGGGAATCGAGATGCTGAGTTTGGGAGTTCGAGAATGAAAGTGTTATTTGTAAAGCTTGTGAAGGGTTCAAAAAGCCAAGGGAGTTTCCTTAAGGAAATTAAAGCAAAAATTTTGGGGTAAAGCAAGAAGGTAGAGTCATATGCAACCGCTATTAAGTAGCTTGAGAAACAATGGGAAGATGTCTGCCATATTAGAATTTGAAGAGAAACAGTCATTGTCTAGCTATTACTATTCAGAGTGGTAAGGGCACTATTGATCTACCTATACCTGTGGTTAATAAAAGGAATAACCCTATACACATTGATAATACAGATGGAGATAAAACAAAAAAGTTGGTGATAAATGATGAAGCATCGCAGAAGCTTATAGTTGTATAAAAATAAGTTGGCACTAACTAAGGAAATGGTAAGGAGGTTACACCCGTATTGAAGTCCATTCTGTGACCTCTTCTACTTTTTTCCTAAAGATCAAAGAAGAAAGCCAAAGAAGGGAAATACCGGAAGTTCATTTTTATACTGAAGGAGTTGTCTGTCAACATCCCTCTGGGGAAGGATATAGAGTAGATGCCTAGTTATGTAAAGTTTAAAAAAGATTTGGTAACCAAGATGATAAAGGTGCTTGTGGATGATTTGCGCCACTTTAGTGCCATTGCCCCTCGATCTTTAGTTGAAAAGAAGGAAGACCCTAGAGCATTCACCATTCCTTACACTATTGGGTGTTCTAATTTTGTACGAGCCTTATGTGATCTGAGAGCTAAAATTAACTTGATACCGCTAGTCATTTACAAGCAATTGGGATTGGGGTCACCTGAACCAACCTCTATGAGACTTTTGATGGTGGATCACACTATGAAAAAATTGATTGATATCTTATGTGAAGTGTTGGTAAAGGTAGCCTTTTTTTATATTTTTAGATGATTTTGTGATTCTCGATTGTTAGGTTGACTTCGAGGTCCCTATCATATTAGGAAAGCCATTCCTAGACATGGGTAGGGCATTGGTTGATATGGAGATGAGAGAGATATAGTTCAGACTTAATGATGAGCAAGTTACCTTTAATGTATGTCAATCAATGAAACAACCAAAGTATATGCATGTGATTTCTGTAATAGATACTTCAGACGAAGATGTATTAGTTGTACCCATTGAGGAGAAGCTTGATATTTAGGCACTTGCAATTGTGATAATGAACTTTGACAGTGATGATATTGAATGGTATGATGAGATGGTAAATGCACTTATTGGTAGGGGTTCCTATAATTATGCACCAAAGAAAATGTATCTTGATTTGAAAAATAGAGCAACCCCACTGGCCAAACCATCCATTGAGGAGCTACCAGTTTTGAAATTGAAGGCCCTTCCCTTTTATTTGCGTTAGGCTTTCTTGGGGGCCAACTATACCTTGTTGGTTATTATTGTAGAAGATTTATTAGAATGGTAGGTTAAGGCCTTAGTGTAGGTTTTATAGAATTTAAGGGGTTATTGGTTGGACCATTACTGACATAGCTGGAATTCCACTCAAAATTTGCACTTACAAAATTCAACTTAAGTCGGAATATATACCTAACATTGAGCATCAACATACATTTAATCCACTTATGTAAGAGGGTATGAAAATAGAAATCATCTAGTGGTTAGATGCAAGTGTAGTTTATTCGATTGTCGACAACAAGTGGGTGAACTCGATTCAGTTTGTGCCAAAAAAGGGTGGAATCACTATGGTTCCCAATGAGAAGAATGAGTCAGTTCCTATGAGTTCAGTTACTATATGCCGAGTATGCATGAACTATAAGAAGCTAAATACATGGACCCAAAAGTACCACTTTCCTATGTCGTTCATGGATCAGATGTTAAACTATCTCACGGGTAGAGGATGGTATTATTTTCTTGATGGTTATTCGAGGTATAATTAGATTTCTATTGCTCTTGAGGACCAAAATAAACCACTTTCACTTGTTTATATAAGAAGTTTGTATTCAAAATAATGCCTTTTGGTATTTGTAATGCTCCCACAAATTTTTAATATTGCATGATGTCCATTTTTCTGATATGGTGGAGGACACTATTGAGGTTTTTAATATTTACACCTCCAAGAAAGTATAAAGCAATCATCTATCAAATATAGAATCCAACTAGGTTGGGGTCGATCCAATGAGGAATAGGCTGAAAATCCTATCAAGAGCTTGCTGACAAAATTGGAAATTGCATAAATAAAAAAAAGGGGTTTTGAATCAATTAGAGTAATAATAATGATTTCTGAGCAATTGGGGTTGTGATAAATATGAGATGAGCACTAGGATTGTGTTCCCCCTGATTTCATAACTCTACAGATTGTTTGTTCTTGTCAAACTATCTCGATGCCTTGCATAAAAAATCTATCAATTTAGGTATCACCTAAATTTATCTCGACCTTTATTTGGGTGAATTTTACTCATCTCCTCTCGGTCTTAGAGCATCATATTACTAACCCTTGTTTTATGATCTCATGTTAACTATCTCCTCTCGCTCTCAAGTTAATTAGATGAAGGTTGATAGCACCAAATTACTATAGTTATCTTGTTTTCTTAATGACTACCTCTTTGTCTTAAGAAAGTATCAAATACATTTGAGTTTGTAACATTTGCAATCATTAAGAAAATAATCAAAATGAAGGAAATTCAAATATATGCAAGAACACCAATCTAGAATGAATTCACACTTAATCTATTTTGTTAATTCATTAGGGTTTCCACAACCCTTGTTATGGGATTTAAATTCTCACGGTTGTAAGAACAAACACAAATTTCATATATGAAAGCATAATGTTGAACTCACAAAGAATAAGAAGAAAAAACCAAAATCTCAAATCAACTAGAAATCCTAAAAATCAAGAACAATAATTCCAATATCAATAGTGTATCTCAGAACTCAAAACAATGTAAAAAGTATGTAGAGTGCGTAAACTATTGTAAAAGAGTGTAAAATAATCATAAAATCCTATAGGATTATTTATAGATGCAAAACAAATCCTATTCTAAATTGTGTAGGAAATTTGGGTCGGCAACAACTCATGATTCGTGGGTTAAGTAGTAGGTACAACCCACTAATTGCACCTTCATATCGTGGAAATCAGAACAGACTTCAATCTTTCAGAATCTCTACTCACTAATGCAACTCAAGAGGTGGACTAGTAGAAATCAAACTCATCATAACATCTTCAGAACTCAACTCACTAATGCAACTCACAATTAGTAGGTAGTACCTACGATTAATAGGTGTACTAGTAGAAGTCAGTTCAACATACCGCCTTCAAAACTCAACTCATTAATCCTACTCATGATTAGTAGGTTCAACATACTAATAGTAGGTTCCACCTACAATTAGTATGTTCTACCCCCTGTTAGTAAGTTCTACCCATGATTGGTAGGTTGACTATTGGGTCACTATTTCAGTAACTCTTTATTACTTTTTCTCATTTGTTGCTTTGAACCCTATTTTTCTATAAGATCAACACAAATGCACATCATATCTAACAAGGATATCTAAGTTCCTATACAATTTCCTTATTTTAAGCATCAAAAGTGTCATGCAACCATGGCATATCAACACCCTCAACTTAGAATGTTTGCATGTCCCCAGGCAGCAAACAAACAATAAACAAACATGATGCTTAACTGAAAGAAACCTAAGGCACCTACGATAGTTAATTTATTCATTTTAGCTCAAACTTCCCACCCCTTTCTGTGCACAACTTTCAAAACCACTGTGTGTATCCATGTAGTATAACAATTTGACTCAAAAGGAATCAAGTGATGGCATCAAATTAACAACAAACAACCAAGCATGTATGCAATTGACATCACCCGAACAAATAAGTAGTTAAAAATGCAACCCATGCACCCTTACAACAAGGAAGTACCAACTCTCACAATATCATAATGAATATCAATATAGAGACTACATCAAAATACTCATGCTCACACAGAAGTTTAAACAATGTGCATAAAATACCATAGGCTTTCACGTTGTTTCTACGCCATAGTTTTCAGACAGTTGGACTGGGATCACTATAGTAATTTTCTTGGCTTGTAATGTAGGAATGAAGGTAGGTATGGTACATGTTGGAAATAGTGACTCATCCTCCTTAACACTACACTTATATTTTTGACTCCACTGCTTAACCATGCTTCTTTATTCTACCTTTTTCTCCTTTATTTATTTTCAGATTAGGTGTGGTTTTCTTCAGTCATTACATTTATTACCTTTTTTTCTTTTTTTTTCTTTTACACATTTTTCTACCACACCCAACCCTAGTTTCTTTTCTTTTATTCAACATCTTCTTCATACCCATCTTTAACTACACACCACAATGATAACCACCCTTAACTTAGGCAATTTGCCTGAGTTAATATACATAATATCCAAGGAGAGACTAAGGAAAAAACATGTTCATTGTAATTAAAATAGAAAGGTGAAAAGGTTAACAAAAAAAGCCAATTTAGGCTCAAATTAGGGATCAAGGGATACTTATTCTCATTTAGTTGCTGTTTTAGGCTACGAGTGGACTTTATCCAAACATGACTTATGATCATGTCCCAACCAACTATCCTAGTACCTACATAATACTAACCGGGCAAGTTCTCGATTAAACACACAAAGTGAACTAAGTAAACAACTTACACTCACATAGAAGGAGGTTATATTATCAACAGCTACCTATTCGGTTCATGCAATGCTAAGTTGTGATTATTTTGTCCCTAATAATAATTCCATAAAAAGATTCAACAATGGTCATAACATATCTCTCAACACATAGTTCACGAAGAATTTTAGGAGAGGTCTCATTTTTATAAAACACAATAAAAACATAAAAGTGTGACTGCACTAAGGTTTCTCATTTTTATCCTAGTCAAACAAAACACATATAACACATAACGAACACAATAATCTAAACATGTTAGCTCTACTAAGATGTCACTCTCTGGTAAAAAGAGACACGACAATAAAAATTCTGAGAGGACATATAAACTCACAAAGTAGCCCACCCTTAACTTATACACATATATTGTCCCTAATGCATTAGGACAAATTAAAACAAGATAGGTTGGAACATACTTAGGTCACCCTAGGTGTGAGGGTCTAATGTCAATCATAATAACTAGAATAAAAAACAAATGCAGAAATAATAAGACACCTTGGGTTGCCTCCAAAGCAGTACTTGATTTAACATCGCGACACGACGAGTTTCCCTTGATTATTAAGACTTCATCAAGATAAGGGTCATCAAAATTGTTTATTATCAAAACCATCTTCATGTCAGTTGGCTGCTTTATACTTCTGAGAACATTAAATGTGACTTCCTTATTATTCAGCATAAACTTTAGCTCACTCTTTTCCATATCCACCAAGGCTCTATCAGTGGCTAAAAATGGTCTCCTCAAAATTATTGTCATCTCAAAATCAACCTCGCAATCTAGGATAACAAAGTCGGGTGGAAAGATGAAGTTGTCTACCTTGACCAAAACATCAAACGATATGCCTAGCAAGCTTTTTAATTGTACAATATTCCATTAATAACCTCATTATCGTGGGTTCGGAGGGTCACAAGCCTAATTTTTTGTACACTTCCAACGATATCAAGTTAATGTTTGTACCTAAGTAACACAAAGACCTGGCAAATCTAGATGACCCAATTGTGCAAGGAATCATGAAGACACTTAGGTCACTCTTTTTTTATATAAGAGATCGAAATATAATTGTACTACAATGGTGGAAACCACCAATAACCTCACAGTTGTCACTAAATCCTTAATAAATTTTGAATAGCTTGATATTTATTCTAGATCGTCAAGAAGAGGGATCTTCACAGTCAACTCCTTCAGCATAGAATTAAACTTCTTATACTTTTTTTTGGCTTTCAACTTTAATCATTGGGGAAAAGGTGAAGGAGGTCGAGGAATGGGATTCAGTGGTGGTGTAACCTCCTTACCCTTTTTCTTTTTTTAGTTCCTTTTTCTGCAACTATTAATTTTTTATATGCCTCACTATCAGTCACTAATTCTTACATTTTAATTTCGACCTTATCATCAACATCCATAGTATCCTTCCTTACATCATCAACCAAAGGCATAGGTGGATCTATAGTAGCCTTAACACTCCGAGTGGTGATATCTAGGCAGTGACTATCGTTCTTCAAATTTTAAATAGTATTTCTTGGAAAAGTGCCCGATTGATGTTGATTCAATATGGAAGACATTTGCCTAAAATTCTGTTGGAGCTGCTTAATCACCGTTGCATACAATTTGACTTTCTATCTCAATCCTAAAATATTTGCCTTAATTTTCTTAAGGAAACTCTCTTGGATCTCTAAACCATTCACAAGATTTGCAAGCAATGCCTTTATTCTCAAAATTTTGGACTCAGTACGTGGTTCCCTGGTGGAATATAAAGGCCACTCATATCCTTGTAATCATCTTTCCTTCTCCAATCACTATCACGCTCTCTACTCTTACCCTTATACCTGTCTTCATAGTAGTTTCAACCTTGATTTCCTTGCCTCAAGTTCCATGTATCTTGATTGGACCCTTGCCTTTTGGCTCAGAAACTTGCTATATCTCTATCCAAATACTTTACTTCTTCCTCAGAATCAAATTCTTCATGTCTAGAAGCTTTACCTTGATCACCTACTGCATTAACTTTTTCTTCTCCCGTTACTGGAAACTACTTTGTTAGCAGGCCAATCTCAGTTCTCAAATGTGCTAACTCTTGGCCACTGTCTCTTCTAATGCTCCCTGCTCACTGGAAGCACCAATCGCATAAGTACTAACTGATCTATCTACTTCATAAGTATGCCAACCTCAGTTGGCTTTAGTGATTTGGTCTAAGACTTCTGAATCTTGATCCCAGTGCAGATTCATGAAAGCTCCACCTATATTAGTATCAACTACATCTTTGGTATTTGTATTAAAGGATCTATAGAATATATCAAATAAGTTTCTCCCTGTGATTCTGTGCTTTGAAATATTTATTAGCTTTTTCTTGAACCTCAACCATGTTTCATATAGTGCCTCTAAATATAAATATCTGAAATTATAAATCTCATCATTCAATTGAAACATAAAAAAGGGTGGAAAGAATTGGTTCAAGAACTTGATACTTTACTCATTCCAAGTGCAATAAATCTATGATGCAGCTCTCCTAACCATAAAGTGGCTTCTTTATCAGAGAAAATGGGAACCACTTGAGTCGTATAACTTCTTGACTTTTCCCGGGCAGATTATACAAAGTGCAAATCCCCACAAAATATATAAGGTGCATGTTTGCATCATTAGTAGGCAGATCAACAAACACTCAAATTTTGTCCTTTGGGGTAATTTTGGAGGATTGATTGCACCTGTCTCAACTAGTTCAACATATCCTGAATTTTTATCAGGATCATCATACACTAGCAAGTGCCGCTAAATGGGTTATTGACCTCTGTTCCTTCTAATTCTATCTCTATCAAGTGTTTCTCGATAATCATCTTCCTTTTGTCTATCTCCTTTCTCTATTGTTACTCGATGGAAAACTGTTTGCCTTACATTTTCCTCAACCATTAAACGAGCAGCGACCTACTCTACATTTTAATGAACACTATGGTATGGTGGTCAATTTAATGTTGTTGGGTCATCATGAACCATTTTTTATAGGACTCCTTGATCATAAGCTTCTTCTCTATCCATCTTACTATTTTGTTTTAAGATCGGTTCAAACTTGGATCAAATGGAATCAGGAGATTTCCTTGACTCCGAGTAGTGGGCATATTACGACGTGTGCCATAGAAATAGTAGAAAACACAAAAATAACAAATGAAATCAACAAGGTCAACAAACTCGATCAATCAATTCATAACTGTGTTCCTCAACAATGGTGCCAAAATTTAATGTCACTCAAATTATACCTCTAAGAAAGTATTAAATGGTCATTTGTCAAATATAGAACCCAACTAGGTTGGGGTTGATTCCATAAGGAATAGGCAAAAAAGTCTATCAAGAGCTCACTGATGGAATTAAAAACTGCATAAATAAAAAGGGGGGTTTGTAACAATCAGAGGAACAATAATAATTTTTGAACAATTAGGGTTGTGATCATATGAGAACAATCAGAGGACAGTAATAGTTTTTGAACAATTAGGGTTATGATCAATATAAGATGAGCAATAGGATTGTGCTCTCCCTGACTTTATAACTTCATAGATTGTTCGTGCTTGTCAAACTATCTTGATGCCTTCCATGAAAAATCTATCAAGTTATGTATCACCTAACCATTTCTTGACCTTGGTTTGCATGATTTCACTCATCTACTCTTGATCTCAAAGCATCGCATTACTAACCCTTATTTTATGATCTCACATTAATTATCTCTTCTCGGTCTTAATTTAATTAATTGAAGGTTGATAGCTTCAAATTACTATTGTTATCTCTATTTTCTAATCTCTACCTCTCTCTCAAGCAAGTATTGGATACATTCGAGTTCCTAATATTTACAACCATTAAGAAAATAATAATAAAAAAAGAAAATTTCAATACATGTAAGAACTCCAATCTAGAATGACTTTGCACTTAATCAACTTTGTTAATTCATCAGGTTTCCCAGAACCCTAGTTATAGGGTTTAGCTGCTTATGGTTGTAAGAACAAATACAAATTTCATAGATGAAAGCATAATGCTGAAATCACAAAGAATAAGATAAAAATCTTAAATCTCATATCAATTCTAAACCCTAAAACTCAAGAAAAATAATTCCAAGATAAATAGTGTATCTTAGAACTCAAAACAATGTAAAAAATATGTAGAGTGCATAAACTATTGTTTTCCTGCACAATTTCCTTATTTTAAGAATCATAAGTGCCATGCAACCATGACACATTAGTTTTGATGGATGACTTTTCAATTGTGGGTGATTCATTGGATGATTGTAGTTATGGGTAATTTGTTTCCTGATTACTTGGACCATTTGTCCAATGCCTTACAAAGATACGAAGAGTGTAATTTGCTCCTTAACTAAGAGAAATATCACTCCATGATTAAGGAAGGGACAATTCTCGGGCACAAAATTTTAAAAAATAGGATAGAGGTTGACAAGGCTAAAATTAAGGCGATTGAAAAGTTGTCTCCTCCAATTTCTATGAAAGGTATTCAGAGTTTCTTAGGTCATGCAAGTTTCTATAGGCGGTTTATCAGGGATTTCTCTAAAATTTCAAATCTACTGTGTAAATTGTTAGAGAAAAAAGTGAAATTTGTGTTTGATGTAGCTTGCCTTTAGACTTTTGAGTGCCTGAAAGAGTGGTTGACTTTAGCTTCTATTATTTTTTCCCCTGATTAGACCTTGTCATTTGAAGTGATATGTGATGCTAGTGGTGTGGCCCTAGGAGCAGTCCTAGGCCAAAGGAGAGAAAATATACTTCATCCCATCTACTGTGCCAACAAAGCACTAAATCCCACATAGAAAAACTACACAGTTACTGAACAAGAATTGCTTATAGTGGTGTTGTAACGCCTCGAGTTTTTGGTCCTTAAAAATTTCTGCAATTTTATCCTTACCGTCCTAATTACAACTCATTCTATGTGTCATAGGGTGTCTTGATGGGTTAGATGACCCTAGTCATAAAGTGTCCACTAAATGGTGTTTAGAATAACTATCTTGGGTACGACTTGGGGACACGAGTCATAAAAACACATGACGAGTTATCGAGATCGAATCGTAACCAAATTAGAAATTTAGTGGCAAAGTTTTGCTCTAAGTACGAGTGGCTCACTATGAGTCGTAAGGACTTATTACGAGTCATTGGGTCTAAATTGTAGGATGTCTAGTGTTTACCTAATTAGGTTCTGTGTTGATTACGATTGGATCCTATGAGTCATAGGGTCCCATGACGAGTGGTACTAGTTGAGTCATAGGGTCAGTAGTGTGTGGGTGTCTTGGGAACTGTATTGGTTATGACTCAGGGTGCTGACTCGTAATGTGTCTATACGAGTCATATAGTGACCCGTAGTCACTTGCAATAATTTTTCAGTCTCTTCATTAAGGGCACTTTAGACATTTGCCCTCTACCCCAATTGTAACCCATGGATTAAAACCCTATTGGGGACCCAATTAGCATTGTTAACTCACTAAAACACTTTAAAAAAAAAGCTCTTTTCAATTTTCTCAAGCAACCATATTTATGGTTTCCAAAGAGTAGGTCATACAAGGGCTTTAGAGTTGGATTCCTTCTGTGAAACTTGTTATTTTAGACATGTTACTATTCCCTCATTGTTAATTTTTTAAAAGCTTGTGTTTTAAAATAATGTTCATGAGATGTTTATGCTGGTTTGAAATCAGGGTTGAGGGTTTTCAATGCTTGTTACTGAACAATGTTTTCTCATGGTTTACATGTGATTAGTCATGCTTTAATTATGGTTTGAACTTATTGGTTCATGGGTAAGGTGAGTGAACTAGGGAATTATAATTTACCCAAACTAGTGACTTTTGAAGTGGTTATGACCCCAACCCTATATTGTGAAATTAGTTTTTAATTATGAGAAATATGGAAATTTATAAGATTAAACCAAGGGGGTTGTGAATTTCTCCAAGTGATGTAATTGTTTTGGCTTATTGTTGTTTCCTTGCAAGTGTAGTTTGTATGAAAATACCAATAATGTATGCCAAAATATGTATTGTGGTTCAATGTATAGGATTGTGTTATAAATGGTTGGGCTTTAATGGGGGTTGTGTAGCCGAGTCGTTAAAGTGGAGGTCTGAGTGACCAATATTGGAAACCGTGTTTGCCGACGCAGAAGTATAATTGACCAGGGAGGTTTGAGTCCCCCTCATTGTTAATACACGATTAGGGAGGTTCAAGTCCCCCACACATCATTATATGATAGGGTGTTTGTCACCTTAGTATATGACTAGGAGGTTTGAGTCCTCCGTGTATATATATGATATTATTCTCTGATTTATGTGGCTACACGCACTGGGGCCCAACCAGGGGTGAGATCTAGGGACCATATAGCCCATGGGTACATGTTATGATGGTTGAGCTACATAATCTAGGCTAAAGTTTTAAAGCGCATGTTAAGCCTTGTTCCCTATCTCGGCATGTGATATATCTATGTATATGTATTGGATTATGTGCATTGGTTTTGAAATTTTTTTAACTATTGATCATGATATTATGTTATACTTATCACTGAGTTACATGCTAGTGTTCAACCCACTAACCATCTCCAGACGTTGTATCCCCATGTGATGCAGGCGCCAGAGCTTCTTCTACTTTTCCTATATAGAGTTAGGTAGGTCGATTTGGTCCGTTGGTTTATGGTATTGTAGTGAAGTGGTGAGATTCCATTCCTTGAAAGGCTTAGGCATTTCACCAATTTTCATTCTTAGATTTGAGTTGATATTTATTTTCATTATCATTAACATTATCATTTTCATTCTCATTGTCATCTGTTGGAGTCGGGGATATGTCCCGACCAAGACTAGTTTTGGTTCTTTATTTAAAAGGCTTTGTTTGGATTACTGTGGTTATTAAGCAGTGTTGGTCGGTTGTTTGGCCAGTCATCGATCGTCGGTTATAGACTTGTTTTGACTTTGTTTAAGCTTGTTGCATGCTATCTTGTTATATGTTTAGAATTTATCCGACATTAGGAGATGTTGTGTTTGATTTGGTTAGGTGCAGGGGTGATCTTCGGTCGATGTAGGGCTTGAGATACCCATCACGGCCAGGTCTGGTTCGGTTTGTGGCAGTGTTCACTTTTTAAATTTTTTGATCCTACTTGATTGGAACCAAATTCATTGTGCACACTGATCATGTTACTCTTAGGTACCTTATGGTGAAGAAAGATGCAAATAGAAGGTTTATTCGTTGGGTACATCTTTTGCAGTAGTTTGATTTTGAGTTCAAGGATCAGAAGGGCACCAAAAACCAAATTACGTACCATTTATCATGCCTAAAGGAGGAAGATATGCTAAAACTAGGGGATAAGTTTGAAATAATGATACTTTTCCAGATGAGCAAGTCTTGACAGCATCACAAGACTTAATCCTGTGATTTGTAGACTTTGCTAATTATTTTGCAAGTGATCTCATCTCAGAAGATTTATCGTTTCAACAGTGCAAACGTTTTGTGCTTGAGTTGCAAAAGTTCTTTTGTGATGAGCCTCACTTATTTTGGGTGTGTGCTGATAGTGTAATTCAGAGGTGTATTCCAAAGATTGAAATGATGAGTATTTTGGAGGTATGTCATTCGTCCCCAATTGGGGGTCATCATAGAGGTACTCGCACTGTCCACAAAATCTTGCATTATGGTTACTATTGGCCTCCTATCTATAAGGATGTACATGATTATTATCTAGCTTGTGACCAAACCCGAGCCAAGGTAATAGTTCATAAAAATATGAGCTTCCTATGATACATATCCTTGAGCTTTTGTTGTTTGATGTTTGGGGTGTCGATTTTATAGGCCCATTTATGAGTTTCCATGGGATGAAGTATATTTGGTGGGTGATGAAGTATATCTTGGTGGCTATCGACTATGTTTCAAAGTAGGTGGAAACAATTGCGCTTCTAAACAATGAAGGTAAGAGTGTCACAGTATTCTTGAAGAAGAATTTTTTCTTCAGATTTGGTACCCCTCGAGCAATCATTAGTGATGGTGGGTCTCACTTTAGTGCTCATATTTAAAAACCTTACTTGATAAATATGGTGTTAAGAATAAGGTGACAATACCTCAAGTGGGCAAGTTAAGGTCTCCAACCAGGAGATAAAGTCTATTTTGGCAAAGACTGTGAATGCCAATAAAACTGATTGTCCAAGAAAGATAGACGATGCATTATGGGCCTATCGAACAATGTACAACACTCTTATTGGTGCATCTCTATATCATCTAGTATATGGAAAAGTATGCCACTTGTAGTTTGAGTTTGGTTAAGGCACTATGGGCACCGAAATAGCTAAACTATGAGTCGAGTGATGTTGCACACTTACGACTAGAGAAGATGAATGAGTTTGCCTCTGTGCCTATGAGAGTTCAACCTTGTACAACAAAAAGATGAAATTGTACCGTGATCAGAGAATTGAACAGAGGGATTTCCAACCAGGTGATTTGGTTTTGCTGTATAATTTGAGACTTCACTTGTTTTCTGTCAAGTTGAAGTCTTGATATTCTGGATCATTCACCATGGTGAGATATTTCCATATGGTGCAATCGAGATACATGGGGATGTGCCATTCAAGGTGAAGGAAAATGTGGTAAGCATTCTATGGAAAAATAGAATAGATTAAGTCATATGGGTAAGTGAGCCTTGATGAAGTTTTAGTAGTCAATGGAGATTGGTCATGCTGAAATATTAAATCAATCACTTCATGGGAGGCAACACATAGGCTTGTTGGTGAAGTTTGAGTACCCAACATAGTCATGTCATGCCGTGACGTTAAATCAAGCATTGATTGGGAGGCAACCCAATATTTTAGTGTTAACTTTTCTTTGTTGTTGTCAGGAAGGAAGCAGGCATGAATAATTGACTCACGGAAAAAATGGAAAAATCAGACAATTCCAGGTAAGTCAACTCACGAGTAGAGTCTACGGGTAGTGACTTAGGTCTACGAATCTTCGATTGGACTCATGAGAAATTTTGTGGATTTCCTTCTCTCATAACTTTACCCACGACTTCAACCCACGGTTCATGAGTCGTACCTACGACTCATAGGTCAAGTAGTGAAAATCAGAAGCTAATTGGGAGTCTTAGAACATTGACCCACGATCCTAACCCACGGGTCATGAGTCATACCTACGGCTCATGGGTAAATTTTTAGGGGCCTAGGTAATGTTTATTTTAAAAATTCTAATTCAAATCAAAGGGGTACACGTGACTAGACCTGCAGAACCAAAAAATCCGACTTCTCTTTGAAAACAAACCCAGAAACCTAATCCAAATATCAAAAAACCAACTCCGATTTAAACTCAAACACTCCTACCATATATTTCCCTCTTGTATCATACAAAAAAACCTTACTTTAGTATTCACTATGACCAAATCACCTCCATATGTGAAAAGCCCCCTTTGTGTGAAATCAATTTGCTATTTCTTCAATTTTTATCTATGAGAAGGTATGTTCTCTGAGTTTATGATTGCGTGATTATTTTAGGATTAATTCATTATCACCCCAATAAGGTCTATAATCATTATTTCTTATCCCCCCAAAAGTTAGACCAATATGTACTAAATGGGGATAAGTGTAAGTTTTGATCAAATTTGAACTGATTGGCTGAAAATATTGTGTCAATTGGACTCGAACAATCAGACTTGAAATTCTAAATCTCAGAACTTTGGTCTGACTTTAACGAGTCTGGGTCACGACTCGTGAACTCATTCCATGAGTCATGGATTGAACTCGTGAACTAAATCCTTTGTTCACGACTACAATCCACGAGTTTGTGACGACTCGTGAACTCATTCCACGAGTCATGGATTGAACTCGTGAACTAAATCCTTTGTTCACGACTACAATCCATGAGTTTTGAACCCATTCTATGAGTTATGGACTGGACCATGAGTGGGACCTGGAGATTTCAATTGTTTTTCAATATTTACCCACTACTGTAGTTTGATTACTATGTTTTTTATGCATGTACCATGTCGCCATAAGGAACACAGAAGAAGGCTGACACAAGCAAAAGGGCCTGAGCCCAAGACCCACAGTCTAGACTCTGAGATGAGTCCTCTAAGTAGAGTGGGTCCATTGAGGAGTACTTATTTGATAATGCACCATTGATACCTCACCATACACAATGCCAGACTCAAAAATAAGTCGCAGCCACGACTGCAATACAACCTGCATCTAAGCCTGCACCACAGGTTAGGCCCCAACCTAGGCCACAGGCTTCACCAGCTCCTATTGCCTGATAAATACCCAGATGAAGAATGCACGATGATCACCACCTTACCCCTACCTCTCCTTATATGATAAGGTGGAAGATGTATCTAATTCCGATGATAGTGAGGAGGACACAACCTCTCCCCAGTCTGAGGATGGGCAAAATCAGCTTAGTTATAGTGGTGAGAGAGATACAAATTCTCTTCAGTCTAAGGAGGGAGTAGAGTCTTCAAAGGCTGGTGAGGATGATACTACATCATCTTCTGGTGTAGAATCACAGGTCTCTACACACACCTCTACTCTATCGGCAACTTCAGAAATTTAGATATTGTGTGTACAGGACATGTAGAATATCTATGATCGAGATGTTGAGCCGACTAAGTGGGTGGGTTTAGACAGAACATAGCTGAGGAACCCCTCATCAAGATAGCTGACTTAGTAGGGATCCCTGACATTAAATCCACATTTGAAAGATACAGACTTGGATGGATAGGTGAGCCTTTCAGATCTTATCGTCTAGATTTAGTTCATGTGTTTTATGCTTCATACGCTACATCAGTAGACCTGATTACACCAGTGGGGAAAAAATCTTGGGACCAGACTCAACTGGCCCATACTGTAGTGAGAGGTACTTGAGTTAACTTATTTAAGTAGACAATTAAAAGATTACTATTTGGGCCTGAATATGAGATATTAACGACTACAGTTAAGTTTGATTACAGAATAGAGACTATGAGGAGCCTGATAAAGATAAAGGATTTGAATAAAAAATGAGATTTGTTACGTTAGTTTGCTCATTAGATTGCTAAGCACGGTGTTGATGCCCCTTGTTTTAGGGAAAGACAGATATCAAGAAGTTTACCCTGTACTTCGTAGGGAAATTTTAAAGAATGATAGTTTGGTAAAGATTCTGTCCGATGAGAGTTGATAATCCACTATCATTAGACCAGTCTATGCTTCTGGCCAACATCATAGCTGGGTATGATATAAACTTTGCCCGGTACATTCGAGATGAGATCCACGAGAGATTTTTCAGAGAGACTACCAGTAGACCATTCCTATGCTTGATTTTGAGATTATGTGATGCAACAAAATTTGTAGCATTACCATGTATTGATCATCTGTTATGACCCGAGGCTACCCCCTCGTTGTAACACGGTTCTTCGAATCACAAGTGATCCCAAGCTAACCCATGTACAAGCATACTACTTGAGCAACGGATTTAAATTATATAAAATCTAAATTTACTGAGTGGAAACATGATCATGAGAAAGACTAAATAAATGAAATACTGATAAATTTTCTAACCTGATAAAACTAAGGAAAGAAACTTGAATTACATGTAATGACTCTAACTGACTATCTATAAAGCCTCTACTATACTGACTATAGATAGATGGGATATGCCTCCAATTATCACTAATCAATACATATGAATAATAGCAATATAGTACATAAACTACAACTTACTGGAGTCCAAATAAGAAAATTCACCATCTACTGGCTGGAAGCTGTAAACTATCTAATTATGATGTGTGGGCAACAACTGATACCTACATTATGAGACAATGTAGCATACAGACATATATGTGGATCTGTACTATGGAATGTACTGAGTAAGTGGGGGTGAATGCAATAAGTAAAACTGAATAGATATATAATCTTAAAACATGCATACTAAGTGCAAGTAGACTCACCAAGAGACTAAAATTAACTGAAAACTGAAGTATCTTAAAGCATGAGTAACAAACATGATCTGATAAGATGGTGAATCACTACACTTTCATTAATCTTTACTTTCATAGAATAGTTAGAACTGAAGTTGGGAAGTGGTAAAATATGAATACTGTATGTAAATCTCATGTAAACCTGGACATGCTGTAAAACTGAACTGAGGATCATGTATAGATACTGAACATGAAAAACATGAACATGTAAAATTGAGAATGCAAGATCAATCATAAACATGTACTGACATGATATGAATAACTGAATAACTGATATCTAAATACTTGGTCATGGAAACCTAGACAGACACACCTTGAATACTGTACTGAGATTGTGGGAGCTAGCTATAACCGACATTTCCAATCGTAGCTATAGGTTTCCAACCTATAACACCAGTTATAAGGGTGCTAGTACCTTTCCAGGGGTACCAACATATGAATGACGACGTGGATCAACAAGGTTGATGTCCCAAAGACGAAGGTGTCATGCCTAACTGACGGGGGACCCCTCATAATCTACGATGGAGCCTTAGGTCTAGAACTTAGGGATTACAAATAATGACTCATTCCTAAATGATGGTGGAGACGCCATCCCTGCATTTACTCAGTGCTAAGTGTTACTCCCAACTGAATGACATTGGTGTTATTAGTCGTTTAACATGACATAATACGGTACTTGTAAGTGCTCAGCATGAACAAGATGTTCTAAATATGATAATAAAACCATGGTCTGACTAACTCGTTATTTGAACATAGAAATATGTAAAACATATAGGTGTATCGGGTGTTCATAACCCGCCAACACTGAATAATCACAAAAATACGATAGCAAAGTTTAACACAGTGGTATAGAATTATAGTTCAAAGATCCAAAACATAAGACATTTCAATACATGAGTATAATACAATGATTTAAGCATGGGTACGTATTAAACTTAGGAGAATAACAATTTCTCATCAAACTAACGAAATTCAAGACAAAACATCAAATTTGTATTTTAAAACAAGAATAAGTACAACTCTTATGCTCTTTAGTCCTTCAAAACACAAGATAATGCTATGGTTTCAACACATGAGGATTTGAGAATAAACCCTAACTTAAAACATGTAAATTCAACTTGAAAATCATAAATTCAGGCACAAGGATGAAAGATTAACCTTGTTCAAAACTCCACATACCTTAATTAGATGAATTCTTGAAGAAAGATTTGAGATTGGAACTTGAATCCTTGAGTTCTTGGAAAGAAAAGTTAAATTTCATTCTTGGGAAGAAGGGAGGGCTTTTGAATTGTGTACTAAATTTTTATGATTAAGTGAGTGGAAATATCATGATTTAAGAGCCTTAAATCATTTTAAAATGATTGGAAATGAGTTGAGGGTGTGAAAAAACCTCAACGCCCTTAAACTAAGTCAAAACGGAGCAATTTTTGGTACTGTGCTATTCCTAGGTGATGCATGCATATCGTACACATGAGGTTGTGCGGCGCATGCCAATAGCAAACCTCATCCAGTGGCTATTTGCGATTGCTATGCGACGCATGACCTTAGCCTGGTCATAAATTTTTGCTCAGGTATTAGATTAAGGCAAAATTAGTATCGTTGGAAAGATAATTCAATTATCTACAATTTGGTGGGTCTTATGAGGAAAAAGTCCACATATGTAAAAAGTTATACACATTTAAAGTTGACCCTTATAGAATCAAATACCAAGATTTAGCTGAATCAATGGATCCTAGCTCAACTTTGCTCTAAGTGGTTCCTATGAACATTTTTCACCTCATGATCACTCTTAACATTAGTATAATGATCATGATACATGTATTCAAATATAAATAATGGGTTTAGAGTTTACACATGTAGGAACAACAGTTTGATTTCTAGCTCAAGAACGCGCATTATTACATTATACCTCCCTTAGAATCATTCATCCTCGAATGATGGGTAAGAACTGGTTGAGACGTTAGAAGTATGAAATAATGTTGACATGACATGTCTGCTAACGAAGGATATAGTTGAGTTGAAACATTAAAACTTCTATCATGAAATTGATTTCTGAGTTGACTTGATGTATTGATTATAAGGAGCTGATTCATGTTAAAAGTTTAGAACCCACTCGAAATATTCATGATATGATCACACATATAGAATTGCAAAGTGATAATTGATACAACAAAATCACAAAAGTTACTATAGAGGAAATAAAGTACGTAACTTCTCACTAGGAATTGTTATAAATAAAACACGTACAAGAATCAAAAGAAAGGACTTTGTGGCATTGCCAAGCACATTATGCAAGAATGAATCATGAGACAACGAGACTAAGGTCATACAAGGGATATTACAATGTCTGAGCTGGAATACTTGGAAAACTGAGATCATTCACTGAACGCTTATGAACTGAATCATTCCTAAATATCTGAATCATAGACATGATGTATGAACTGAACTGAATTCATAATTTGCGTGGTCGTGAATGAATTACCTCATGGAATAGCCATACTCATGAAACTTCGGATAGTAAGACTAGATGGAAAGAAGGAAAACTATAGGATCTTATCTCGTCTGATTGTTGAACTGAATTATTGGCTAAAGACTGAATTATACTGAAAACTTAAACTCAACTGGAGTATTTCTTCAACATTCTTTCTAAAAAGTCTGAATAACATTAGAGAGCAAAGAATTATTGGGCATGATCTTAATAAGGAATCTCAATACGGCTATAGCTCTGCAACATGGAACATAGGCCCATAAAACATAAGTAGGATAGAATTACTAAGCCTTAGACAATGCAACTGCTAACTTTCAAGCTTAGACACACTTATCAAATACTCCCTCCACTATACTTTTCCCCTTAAATACCACATTCACTTGATTCAACTTGTAATTCACACATGGGTACAGGTAACTACTTCAGCCCATGTTTGAACTACATATTCTCAATATGTTCAAGCCTAACTCAAAATTACAAAGTGCAACACACCACACTGTAATACTAGTATAAGCCATGAATTCAATACCTCATACATGTATCACAACTCTCATCTCAAGAATAATTCTTCTTACCACTTCAACAACTAAATTCAACCTCTTACTAGGAATTTACTAGCTTACAATGCACCCATCCACTTATATACCAACATGACGTTCAAGCCTATAATAATAACCACATATAAACTTCTAGGCAAACAATCCACTAAAGCATATTTAGCATATTCTCTAATACCTCTATCAATAACAATTTCCATGGACTATCCCCAAATAAACACACATAGAATTCTCAACTAACTAGGAAACATACTAAAGGTTTTTCCCTCACTCTTTCTTCACTCTTATAGACTTTGATAAAACAAGCATACAATAATATTTTCCTTAATAAGGAACATTTACTCTCTTTCATCTAAATAATTGTTCATCGCCACTATCTTAACATAAAAAAAGGTCACTGAAAGGTTAGAAAATGAGGACCTGAAGCATCAAAAGGATACTATACATACCTTGGAACTTAATTGTGGCCTGAGGAATAGAGTTTCAAAGGCATAAATTTATTAAAGAGATCTAAACTGAGCACATACATGACATACTCTGGATTTTGCTGATCATTAAGAGTGTAGCATGAGTACCTAGAACTGAACATACTGTAAAGCATGAGTACATGAGTCATGAGTTCCATGACCTGAGTTTGGAGTTCATAAAGTCATGGAATATGATTTGTACTACTGAGTGTACTGGAACTCCTTATTTTAGGAACTGGGAACGTACACAATTCTATGGAAAGTGCATGAATAAGAACTATGATCATGGAGGTGACACATAGGGCATGAGTAGATATCGTGATGACTAAAGTACAAAAATTTTCACAGAGATAAGAATGAGTCGGGCATCTTCCTCCCCTACTAATGTTCTACAATACTCCGGCATCACTACTAGAATTTGAGAGCCTAACTTGGTTCCTGGTTCTGTTATCCCCCCTTAGATTTAAGCTATCATTCTAAGTCTATGGACCCCTTTTTACTAAACTCTAAACTGAACTACATGCATTGTACTCTAGAGTCTGAGATATAGCTGATACGTCCAAATTACACCTCTCTTACGAGAGAGTAAGCGGTCGCTGTCAAATATAGAACTCAACAGGGTTGGGTGTCAAATCACACGGGGAATACAGTGTTCACTAAGTATTATGATTATTATTAGACTGTTGATCTAAGGTTCCAAAATAAAGGGGGTTTGGAAATGTTAACGGTCTTCTTTTGTATTTGTGTTACACAAAAGTCCAGCTACTGAGAGTAAATATAGCTGTAATTTTAATGAGAATGAATTAACTAGAGTTATGTCACCAAGATGTTCAAACAATTAAGGTTGCAAGTTTGTGTTCGAAATCTAACTTATGTATCCAATTGCAAGAATTATTGAATTCTAAGGATTACCCATATGTTTCTCAACCTAATAAGTATTTCACCCTTTACTTCTCTCGAACTTAAAGGATTCATGCATTATTTAATAAAACTCTCATAAGGTTTGATCCTGTTAAGGCATCAACCCGTTAACCCAAAGGGTAAACCTATGGAGTTCATGTGAATCACTTCTTTTCCCAACATCTACTTTCTTGTCAGACAAGTGGTGTTTATGGGCTCACTTCTTAAGTTTACAACCAAGAGATGTCATTAATATGAAGAAAGATTCATACAATTTCGATAGATGTTAGAAATCAACCCAAAATAGTTCTTTACATCAAGGCTCCCACAACCCTAGTTATGGGAGTTTAGCTACTCATCTCCATATAAGAAATCAAAGTTATATTGATGTTCATAAATAACTTCAGAAAAGTACTTACAAAATTCACAATATTGTTCTTCTCAATCTTTGATGGAAAATATGAAAACTAATAATCAACTCTCAATCTCTCGATTTAAATCTCAATGAAAAGTAATACAAATCTTTCAATAGAGGAGAAAGTATGAAATTGAAGACAAAAGATACGGAATAAACCCTAATACTTGGTATTTATATGATTCTGGACTGGGTTTTTTAAAAATTCAAACACAGATTCTCCGCATTTTGGTCAACAGTTCAAGCGACGATTTATCGCATGTCCGATAGTCCATCGCCTGCACCATCGCTGGGTGTCCAGTGACTCAATGTTCTTTTTCTAGGTGACGGATAGTGCAATAACCTATCGCAAGGTCGATGGTCTATTGCCTGGACCATTGCAGGACTTACAGTGATGATTTGTTCTATATTATGGAGACGGTTTAGACCGACGGCCCATCACAGGGCCGATTGTCTATCTCCTGGACTGTTGCATGCTGTCCAGAGTCTATGCCTTCTACTTTTGGTCGATAGTTTAAACTTATGGATCACCTCAAGGTTGACGGTCCGTCGCCCAAGCCGTCACTGCTTATTTTACTTCTATTTTGCTCAATTTGTCCAAGTTACCCTTCACACTCAGTCCTTATCCTAAAAATGCTAAAATACTATGTTAAATACAACAGTGGCTGATTGAAAACACATAATTATCCTATGAAAAAAGTCTAAAATGTTTCGTCAAAATCCAGAACATCAACACCCTCAACTTAAGGCAATTGCTTGTCCTCAAGCAACTCAACGCCAGGATACATCTATGAACAATGTCATGATGGGCATTTCATAGTAAAACCAACAAAATCATACAATCATTCCACTACCCATTTGGTTATGCTATTTCAACACACATGGATCTACTACTGGCATTAACTATTAATCAACATATTCACAGCTATAGATACAACACACCAAAAAAGTAAATAGAACAGATATAACTCATCATGCCCTCACAGCCAAAGAATTCCACCTCACATAACATAGTTAAATCATGGACAAAACTAAGCTCTCACTCTCAGAAAATAAGTTACCAACACAGTGCATATCTATGAACTTGCCCTTATCTTCTAATGCTCTCTCATGTTTGACTCACCAAGATTAAATAGGACTTGCTACGGGTTATAATGAGGTTTTAGGCTTGGTGAAGGTTATTCATTTGGGTAAGTGACTTAAAGTACAAGAATTTCACTCCATTTACCCTTTTTGGTAGCTACTTACCAGAATCAAGGACCCTCTTATTCATTCGCAGTTATTCATCGGCGCTCTTATCATAACCCTTTCTTTTTAAGAACACAACATCAACCACCCTCAACTTATGCAGATGCAGAATATTGAGGTGCAGAATATCTATTTAGATTGCTAACTAGACCAGGGTCGGATGCTACCCCTTAAATTACTTTCAACTCAACCTCCTAGGCTGCTAATAATCCATCAGTAGCCACCCTCAACTTAGGTAATTTTCCTAAGTTAAAGTGCATAATGTCCATAATTGGACCAGGGCCAAAGCTAAATGCTTAACACTTTTTAGAGAGTGAATCAAACTTATTTGGACAGAAAAACACTACCACAGCTTAAAAGGGTTGACAAAGGGAACACAATGTTTTTGGTGGGTCAATCATTTGGCTAAGTGGACTAACAACATAAGATGGCCTACTATCATCTCTTATTGAGTCAAAACACATGACAATATCTGATGAAACAGGCAAGTTCTAGGTGTAACACTTATATCAGAATTACACAAATACTCACCCACACAGGAACTGAGTTAATTTCTATCCTACTAATTCTCGGGATCTAGATCACATAGCTATGCTTTGCTTTATTACTAACTTCTAATGCCATTAAGAGAGTCACACATAGTTGCACAACCCTTTGCCACTTGGTACGAGGAATTAATTATACAAAAAAATGAAAAACATAATTTTTCTACTATCAGTTGTCATTCACATATATACAATAAGGTGCTAACGAGAATGGAAATTTTATTTCATGCAACCATATTACCAATAAAACATGAAAATAAAAATAGTAAAAATAAAAATACAACAACTTAGACATGCCGATAATATCGACAGCACAGCTGCCCCATGGTACAAACATATCTCACCCCTACATAAAAAGATAATGCTTTGTCCTCAAATGTATAAAATTTTAAGTACATAGGAGGGGAAAATACTTGTCGTGCCTCTTATTCAATATGAGGCATTAGTGAAGTACGGTGAGACTATTGTGTCCTCACCCAGCACTATGTTGACTCCCATGGTGGTGGGAGTACTCATAATCTCTCCCTCCAAAATCAGAGGTACCACATCTCCAGCCGGATCTAAAGGTTGCCTTCTAGCTGGGGCAGAACTGGTAGACACTCCAACTGCTTCATCTTCTACTCTTTTTCTTCTTCTCTCCTCATCTCTCTTTGAACTCTTTCTTGCCTTTCTCATATCATACCCAAGTCTCTACTCAGGTGACATGGCTTCTAGCCTCTTTCTCTTGGCATCTTTCTTTGCAGCTTTCTCAGCCTTTTTATCTGGTTCAGCTACTTTCTTACCCTTATCCTTAATTGGGCGCCCAAATAAGTCAACCAGGCCCTCGTCCTCATCACTAAAAATCTGGAATGGATCAAAGATGTTCTCTATGGCTGCTGATTTATCTTGTCTACATCTGCCCGGAGTCGTCTAACCTCCTCCATCACTTTACCAAAATCTGGGATAGATATTGTATAAAGCTTCTTATTAATTTTCTCCTCCATGCTGTCCATTCGCAGCTGGATGTTTTTGAAAGGGTGCAATTGTAACACCCCGTATTCAAGTACGTGTATTAGCGTATTCAAGTACGTGTATTAGTCTTATTTATATGGAATTAATTTTTTATTTTATTTATACCGGAATTTGCCCGTCGATGGTTCCATGCAAAGGTTATTGAATAAGCTTTCCAACTATATAAAGATTTCCAAAACGGATAGATTTAGGATATAATCAAGCACGTTCGAAACTATAAAATGGTGGCCGGGATATTTGGAAATAGTAAATGTGCAGGAAAATTTCCTGCACACAAACTACTGAGGCCAGCCGAATTTTTGGGTCCACTTCGAATGATCATAACTACCTTAATATAATGAACTGGGAGAGATGCGACCTATGAAAAGAAAGATATTTGAGTATTCTTTCCAATTCAATTATTTTCATCCAAATCGAACATCTGAGTAAGGAGTTATACTCATTTTACTTCAGCCTATCAAAACAGATTTTTAGGGTCAACTTCAAACGACCATAACTCCTTGTACAGGACGAACTGGGTGGACTACTTTATATGAAATGAAATCCCTTTGAATTATCCTTACAACGATACCAATTTCACCCAAATTTGATGTCGGAACAAAGAGTTATGGTCGATCTACTTTAGCTTATCAAAATAGTCCACCAAAGGACAGATTTGACATTATTTAAATTTTAAAGGCATTTTGGTCATTTCCTATTATATTATGGACGGGAATATGTGTATATATACATGTATATGAGTTCAAAAACTCATTTTCATCATCAATCATTGAGAAAGAACAAACCCTAGCCAAATTTGACCTTTAAATTACTTTTGATTCAACCGTAGAAATTCCAAAGTAATCCGATAACTGCGTTTGTCATCTCGAGAGCTTCGAACGGCACCTATTATTTGTGCAAATAGGATTGCATAATCAAGAGGTGAATTCTAAGGTATGAATATTATTTGCCTTTGTTCTTTTCCATATGTATATGTGTGATAGAGGATTATATGTATTGGTTCTTATTGAAAGGTGATGGAAATAGGGTTATGGACTATTTTGCATGGTTTGGTTGTATTGAATTGGGGAAGGTGGATATGGTAATTGAGTTATGGAAGGTGGATATGGTGATATACTATTGAATTGATGATTATTTATGTCTATGGCTCAATTTGGTTTAATGGATTGGTTGGAAGGATAAATGAATCCAAACTTGATATTGGAGGATGTTGTATGAATATGCATGGCATGTGAATGTAATTGGAGTATAATAGGGTTAAAGTGACACCATTTATGGTGTAATTAAGGCTTACTAATTAACCATTAGTTTGGTGAATTCAAATAATTGAATTGTGACGTTTGGTTGCTAATACTAGATTGCTATATATGTTCATTGTAGATAAGTAATCCGAAAAGATGGGAAGTCCATTTGGGACTAGTATTGACGGTTGACAGTCAGGTATGTAAAGCATACTCTATACCATATCTTTGGCATGAAAGTGAACAATTGTTCTATTAAGAAAGTTTCCAAAGTTATTCAATAACATGTGATCCATAATGGTTTTGTATGATGTCCTACGTTACCAATGAACTTGTTTCCACCCTCCAAGATGTCAATACATTCCAATACTTACTTGTTTTCCAAATCTTACATGTTTATTGCACTAATGAATGTCAGAAGGTATCCGGTTACTCAAACAAGATCCATGTGCTATTAATGACTCCAAAACGTTTCATTGATATACCAATAAGTTCCTACTTCATTGTTATGGCATTGATGACTCCAAAATACTTCATTGTTGTGCCAATGAGTTCTTACTTCATTGTTATTGCATTGATGGTCTATTTATGTGTCTCTTATTGATGTATCATTGTTTCAAAGTATCAAAAATGCGGTGGCGACCGAAATAACAATCTCAAAGATTAATTAAACTAAGTGATGGAAGTTCTCTCTTATAGGGTGGTATCCCAGGGGAATAAGCCTATCATGGGTCGATCCCTATTTATGTGTTTATGGGTGGTATCCCAGGGGCATAAGCCTATCATGGGTCGATCCCAGTTGATATGTACTGGAGGCAGCCTAATAGTCACAGTAAAGTACAGTAATGATTACAAAGATGATAAGAACGAAGGTAAAGTGATTGAATAAATACAATGTATAGGTTGTCACAAGTTCTAGTAAATGTGGTCCACTCATATTATGATTTATTCACTCGTTTCTGATTTCTATTGAGCTCCTATATCATATATGATTATCTACAGCTTTACATACTCAGTACATATTTCGTACTGACATCCCCCACGGGGGACCTGCATTTCATGCTGCAGGCACAGGTACCTTAGCTCATACACCGCACAAGTAGGAGACAGGATATCCAGCTACTTTTGGTGAGCTTCAGTTTGCTTCGGGTCTTTCCGTGTCATATCCAGTCACTTTAGGTATTTTATAGAAGTTAGTTATATGGCGGGGTATGTCTCGACCTTAGTTAAACTCTGTGTATTGTCTAGAGGCTTTGTAGACCTAAGTACAGTCAAGGTGGTATTTTGTTAATAGACGTGATGGCTTCAACGATCAAGTATTGTATATACATATATATGTGTGCTCGAGCTTATACAGGTGATTATTTCCTTTTATATATGGCATGATGTTGTCCGAATTTTGGGTTGTCATAGAGGTATGCATGGGAAGTATAAGGTTATGAGCTGGTTGTCCCGGTCCTCCTCGGTTACGGGTGCCATTCCGCCCCAATAGGATTTGAGGCGTGACAGAAATGCTTCTTCTACAATCCGCTCAACAAAGGGTTTGAAATCATTCCCCCATATGGCCATTTGTTTTTCAACCTTTTTGACAGCCCATATAGTCTTTGCAAAGTTTTTATGGTTCACCCTGTACTCAGAATATTGCGGTGGGATAGACGCAGAGTCTGGAATTCCACCTGTAGGCATCGAATCTAAATCTACAGACGTAGTAGGAGGTACGTACGTAGTAAGTGGCAATGGCATACCTATAAGTCCCTCTGATGATTCAGGAACTAGCACTGACTGAGTCTGATGAGCTGGAGGTCTGCTGACTCTCATATCAAAACTCAATTCATCCCTCATTTTTTCAATAGCGTGTTTGTGCAGTGGTTGGACCTCATTATCAAACCCATTAATCAAAGGGACATTTGCTTGCTTGCACAAGTCAGTGATAAGGCAAGGAAATGGCAGCTCCACCTGAGTCTTGTGAGCATGGAAAAACAACTCATCAGAGATAATGTGACCAAAATCTATGGTTAACCCTTTAATCAAAGTATCCACAATCACAGCTCTAGTAAGTTCCAAGCGATCATCGCCTCCAGTGGGCAGAGCCTCAGTCACACAATCACCCACCAGAACTTAGCTCTGAAGATGAGGGATTTCTTCGATATTCGCTCATGGAGGTCATGTAACCATGCAGGCTCGCCCCCATCTGTCAGGATCCTCGCTAACCAGGGCCTTTGTGTAGCCCGTATGAACAATCGATGCTCCAACTCAGGAATTTCCCCTGGTATCTGGTAATCGGTCCCAAATAAGAACTTATTCAAAGTCCGCTCTAAAATGTCAATATCAACTCAACGGACAAGAATTATCTCCAGCTTGTTCATGTCGGCAACTGGTGCACCCGCGAGACAATTCTTTTTCAGCAATGCCAAATAGTTGGAAAAAAACTCTCAAACCAAGTTAGGTTGGTAGGATCCAAGTGGCTTAATCATCTAAGAAAACTTATACGGATTGAACCACTGCTCGAGTTTGGGATACTCGTGCAGGATTGTTATGATCTGATATTCCTCAGAAATTGCTCTTTTGATTGGCAACCTATCCGTTGGTGCCAACCCTTTGTAGAAGATATCTTGAGCACCCACCACTTGGCATCTTATGGCTCCATACTTGGGGATCCTTGCGTCAGATTAAGTTAGGATCCTCCTGTTGGGTAGCCTCCTCTTGAACGGGGTTAGAAGTTTTAACCCCCATATCAACTAGAATCAAACTGGAGCGATTGTTTCTACTGTCTTCAACCTCTTCTTCAGACGAGGAGGATGAAGAAACCACTTGACGACTTCGTCGAGTGTTACGGGCTGTAGCATCAGACCTAGATATTTGGACTCTACCCGACCTCTAGTTTGTGTTAATTTAGGAGTCATGATACTTGCAATTGAGACGTTATCATCTCCCAGACTTAAACCAGAAAGAAGGAACAATTATGGACCAGTGACGACTAGGGCGATGATTCGTTGGTCCTGTGACGGTCCGTAGACCCAAACCATCGGGGTCATTCCAGTTATATTGATTATGATAATGTGGCGATGGTTTGGGCGATGGTTTATCAAGTATTTGACGGTCCATCGCATTGATCGTCGCCTGTCATTTTTCTCTTTCAGGCTTTATTTTGACATTTTATCGAACACCTTGCACGCGTTCAGTTCAAGCACAAGTTCTTATGGTATTTTCAATATTAATCCACCTCTTATTTTGCTTTTCTTGATCCATGGGCTACTCAGACTTCACCCAGGAACTTTTTCAAGTTTCAACTCAGTTCAGCCCCACATATGAGAATTTCGAGATCAAAGAAAATTTCTTCACCATTAGAACCTTCTCATGAGTTCTTGATTCTTAAAGTTTTGTAGCATAAAGCGTAAAGAAGATTTCATACCTTAGCGTTGTTGTACTTGATTCTATCCTTGACTTGCACTCAAAACACAGGACACAGTAAGGTAATTTACTTTTGTGGAGAACTTTTGTTATTTGTGAGTGAAAGAACAATGAGGAGATGAAGTTTAAATAAAAGAGGGAAAAAGGGAAGTGGAAGGTCTTAAGAGAGAATAAAAGGTTTCAGGTGCGTTGAATAATATAGGGGTCATTCAATCGCTTTAAATTATCTATTTAAAATTGTTTGGGTTGGACAAGAATGAAAGATTTGGCTATTTAATCAATCTGACCCGACCAGCTAAAATAGGGTTAAATGCGACAGTTCGTTCGACGGTCCGTCGAATATGCGACGGTCCGTCGAATATGCGACGGTCCATCGAATATGCGATGGTACGTTGGTCCAGCCATCATCCCAATCCAGTAAACATACCTTGTAACTCATCAGTGACAGTTCATTCGATGGTCCATCGAACATTCGATGGTCTGTCGGTTAAATCATGACTCCTTTTCTAGTTTCCTGGTTTCTAGACATTGTCACGATGATTACCATGATGGTACGTCAAGCCCGCGATAGTCCATCGGGTGACCCATCAGTCACCTAAAACTTCTTTTTTTTCTATTTTCCCTGCTCTGTTATACCTGCACACTTCTACATACCCTCCATCTTGCACAAATCAACAAAACAAATAGTAAAATAACCTAAATTAATGATACAAAATAACACAATATGGGTTGCCTCCCACTAGCGCCTAATTTATCATTGCGACACGACTTAGTTATCTCGATTACTCAAACTTCATCGAGATAGAGAGTAGCAATATTTTTAATCGAGTCTTTTGGACTGATATAAAGTTTGACTTATTGACCGTTGACTTTGAAGACACTTACATCTTCATTTTCAAGCTCAACTACTCCAGATGAGTAGACTTGACTAACCTTAAATGAGCCTGACCACTTGGTCCTAAGTTTACCTGGAAACAGTTTGAGTCTGGAGTTGAATAGAAGTACCAAGTCACCTTTTTGGAAATCTCATTTTTCAATCCTCCGATCATGATACTTCTTCATCTTCTCCTTGTATAGGTATTCCCTTTCATAAGACCCAAGATGGAATTCATATATCTCATTTAATTGCACCAGTCTTAGCTCTGCTGCCTCCTTCCAATTCAGATTTAATCTTTTGAGTGCCAATAAAGACTTGTGCTCCAGCTCTATCAGTAAGTGACATGTTTTTCCATAGACTAACTGATATGGTGACATGCAGATGGGTGTCTTGAAAGCATTCCGATATGCCCACAAGGCGTCATCGAGTTTTCGAGACCAATCTTGCCTACTAGCGTTCACCGTTTTGGCTAGGATGGCTTTAATCTCTCGATTTGAAACCTCCACTTGCCCACTAGTTTGTGGGTGATATAGAGTTGCTAGTCTATGTTATTTTACCCCATATTTCACCAAGGCAGCTCGAAACACTTTGTTGCAAAAGTGAGATCCTCCATTGCTTATAATAGTGTGTGGTACTCCAAAGTGAGAGAAGATGTTCTTTTTGAGAAACACAAAAACTCTCTTTCCTTCATTATCAGCCAAGGCGACGGCTTCAACCTATTTTGATACATAATCAACAACAACTAGAATGTACTTCATCCCATATGATCTTACAAAATGGCCCATGAAATCGATGCCCCAAACGTCAAAAATTCTACTTCCAGCATCTTCATCAAAGAAATTTCATGTCGCTCGGAGATTGACCCCTGCCTATGACATTGGTCACAATCTATCATGAACTCATGAGCATCCTTGAATAAATTTGGCCAATAATAGCCACTCTGCAACACCTTTCTAGCGGGTCGATCACCTGCACGGTGACTTCCAACCAGGGAATCATGACATGCTTCCAATATACTCAATACATCTACTTCTGGCACACATCTCCTTATAATATTGTTTGCACACCCCTGAAACAGATACGACTCATCCCAGAAGTAATGTGTCACATCATGAAGGAATTTCTTTCTTTGATAAAAAGAAAGATTTTCCGGAATCAACTCGCTCACCACATAGTTTGCAAAATCAGCGTACCAAGGCATTTTCTCCATAACAGCAGCCAAGATCTCTTCATCCAAAAATGCATCATTGATTTCCATTTCACCTCTAACTGTTTGCTCACCTTCCATCCTGGACAGATGATCTACAACTTGGTTTTCGCAACCCTTTCTATCTTTGACTTCAAAGTCAAATTTTTGGAGCAGAAACACCCATCTAATCAACCTTGGTTTTGCGTCCTTCTTAACCATCAGATATCTCAAGGATGCGTGGTCAGTGTGGACCACCACCTTGGTTCCTAACAGATAAGCCCAGAATTTCTCAAAAGCATAGACTACAACAAGGAGTTCATGTTTGGTGACTGTGTAGTTCTTTTTAGCTCCATTCAATGCTTTTCTGGCATAATATATTGGACGAAACAATTTATCCTTCTTTTGCCCCAACACAGTTCCAAGGGCAACACCACTTGCATCACATATGATCTCAAATGGTTTTGACCAATCTGGTGCAACAATGATAGGGGCTTTAACCATCTTTTTTTTAAGGAATTCGAATGCCTTCAAGCAATCATCATCAAAGTAGAACTTAGCTTCGTTCTCTAAAAGTTTGCAAAGTAGGTGTGCAATATTTGAGAAGTCCCTTATAAACCTCCGGTAAAAGCCAACATGTCCAAGGAAACTACACACTCCCTTCACAGAAATGGAAGGTGATAGCTTCTCAATAACCTCTACCTTGGCTTGATCTACCTCTATCCCTTTTGCTGAAATTTTGTTCCCGAGAACAATGCCCTCCTTTACCATGAAGTGTCATTTCTCCCAATTAAGAACATGATTGAATTACACACACCTCTGCAAATCCCTACTCAAGTTCTCCAAACACAGCTTAAATTAATCTCCAACCACAGAAAAATCATCCATGAACACTTCCAAGGTGTCTTCAACCATATCTGAGAAAATAGACATCATACACCTTTGGAAGGTGGCGGGTCTATTACATAACCCAAACGGCATCCTCTTGAATGCAAAAGTACCATACGGGCATGTGAACGTCTTCTTTTCCTAATCTTCAGGAGCAATACAGATCTGATTGTTTCCAGAATATCCATTCAAGAAGAAATACCACCCCCTTCCTACTAACCAATCAAGCATTTGATCCATGAAGGGCATTGAAAATTGGTCCTTTAAAGCCCATGAGTTCAGTTTGCAGTAGTCCATGCAAACTCTCCAACCAGTCACAGGCCTGAGAGGAATCAACTCAGTCTTTTCATTTGCAACAACAGTCATGCCTCCTTTCTTGGGCACACATTAAACTGGGCTTACCCATTTACTATCAAAAATAGGATAAACCACTCCTGCGTCCAACCACTTAATAATTTTCTTCTTAACCACATCTTGCATTGGTGGTTTAAGTCGGCGTTGATGCTAGATGGTTGGAGTACAATCTTCCTCAAGTTGTATCTTATGAGTACAGATGCCAAGGGAAATGCCAATAATATCAGCAATAGTCCAACCTATTGCTCTTTTGTACCTCTGAAGCACCAAAATAAGTGCTTCCACCTGCTGCTCGCCCAAATCAGCTGCAATAATCACAGGTAACATGCTTCTATTTCCCATAAACAGGTACCTTAAATGCCCTGGCAGCTCATTCAATTCCAACACCGGTGACTCTTCAATGGATGGCTTCGCCGGTGGTGTTGGTCAAATCTTAAGATCAAGATCTAGCTTCTTAGGAGCATAAGAGTATGATCCTATTAATTTCAAGGTACAAACAGTCTCTTCATACTCCTCAATGCCTTCATGATCAAAATTCATAAGCACTGCAGCTAAAGGCTCGACAACAAACTTCTCCTTTATTGTCCCCTTCTGCTCATCTTCATAATATACATCAACAATTGAGAACACACTTATTTATTTATGCTTCTTCACTGATTGGTACACATCAAAGTGCACCACTTTATCATTCATACTAAATAAGAGCTTATAAGCTTGTAAATCAATCAACATATTTTCGGTTGCGAGGAAAGGTCGACCCAAGATTATGGGCACCTCAAAGTCCACCTCACAATCTAGAATTATGAAATCCACAGGAAATATAAAGCTAGACACCTTCACCAGCTGTAAGACTCCACAAATTTCCCTTGTAGTTTGAGCCTTGAGCGTGTCAAGTGAAGAATAATTCCGTCCTTAAAAAATTGAGAAGAGGCTTCCCAAGTGATTAGTATTTTAATCTTGTTGAATTTTCCTAAAAATGACTTTCTATAGTGTAGAGAATTGAATTAGATTTCCAATGATACCAATTTCGCCCAAATCTGGTATCGAGGTGAGAAGTTATAGCTGTTTTACTGAGAGTTGTCGGAACCGCCCAGGTGCGACGGACAATCCGATGGACCGTCAGTCTGCGATGGCCCATCGCTCTACCCGTCGCAACAAAGGCAGTAGCTCCCTTTTCTGACCCAAGTGTGACGTCCAGGATGATGGACCGTTAAGGCTACGACGGACCGTCGCCACTGAGGTAGTGTGGCCTCATCCTGGCCAATGTGCGATGGATGATCCGACGGACCATTGAGTTTATGATGGACCGTCGAGTTTGTGATAGACCATCACTGAGATCATCACATCGAGGTAGTGTGTTCTTTTTTTGACCGACGTGCGATGGACGATCCGACGAACCATCACTCCATCTGTCGCAGCCCCCGTTCAGTATTTTAAGTCATTTTTAAAAGGGAATCTTCGGTATTTCCACTCTTTTATCAACCAGATATATTCCAAACAAAGCAAATGACTTCATTCATCATCTAAAACACAAGAGAGCTAGGGTTTCTCCCTCAGGATCAAATCTAAAACCCTTCTCCAAGAAATCCAAGAACTCACCATAGATTCTACAAATTGAGTTGAGATTTAAGTTCCCCAAGTTCAAGAGTTGCAAGAACCCTCTCTCAATAGTAAGAAGAAGAGTTGAAGCAAGCTTGGTCATCCAATTTCATAATCTAAGGTATGTGGGGTTTTGAACAAGGGTAATCCTTTCATCCTTGTTCCCAAAGGCTTATTTAAACTACAATTTTCTGTAATTTATGAGATTTTACATGAAATTGAATTGGGGGGTTTTCACCCATTGTTATTGGTTGCAAGATTTTGATGTTTTCCATGAACTGAGAGTCTAATGGCCTGATTTTTACATGTTTTCTTGAGAAATTGCAGCTGGGTCTATACCCCATGATTTTAATCCTTGAGAATTTAAGAGTTTCAATGTTCTAGAAATTGAAGTACATGAGTATATTGATAGTTTGAGACAAATTGTTGTATCTTCCAGATTTCTACATGAATTATGAATCTATATGCTATCTAGTATGCATTATGATGAGTTTTAACTTGAGATTGAATTATGGGTCATTAAGCCCTACTTGAGACTTGCAATTTTATGAAGTATTATGCTATAAGAACCCATGATTTGAGTATTTTGAGATTATTAAGAAATGTTTTGACCTAATAGTCATAGAGTTTTGAAATCCACTCTACCACATGAGATTACAGATTTGATTGTTGGGTTCTTATGAACCATGAAATTATTTTAAAAGTGGATTTCCATGAGATGAGCGAGATAAACTAAAGGGAGTAGTATTTAGCATCGAGTTGGGTAAGTTACCATGGTTTCTTATCCCAGAACTACGTGCCACCGAAGGTTTGAGATTTTGGGCCCGAGGTCGAGATAATTAGGCCCGAGGTCGAGATAAGTGATCACTGAGTTGAGGTTATACTCTTTGGTAAGAGTATGACACCTTTTCCCAACGTGAGGTTTCTTCTTTAGGAGGACAAGACGTTGGACTCCATGTAGCTTGCATAGTT
Source organism: Capsicum pubescens (assembly GCA_030864215.1). Classification (NCBI taxonomy): domain Eukaryota; kingdom Viridiplantae; phylum Streptophyta; class Magnoliopsida; order Solanales; family Solanaceae; genus Capsicum; species Capsicum pubescens. The sequence goes on from CM061544.1 coordinate 224,510,192, forward strand.
TATGTCAGTTAAGAGAACCTCCCTAAACTAAAGTATTTTCCATTGAGATAGAATATTTTCCCTAAAGCTTTGGGATGAGATATTTTTCTAAAATGAATGAACTACTTTGAGTATTTTCCAAAGAAGGAAGTAGTTTTCTCTACTAATACGAGTTAATCATCGGTTTTCAAACCAAAGTTATATGATTCCGAGTTCCAAGTGTTTGAGTTCAAAAGAGTTATAAGTTCTTGAGCATTAAAGAAGTTTTACTCCCCATGAGATATTGCATGAGTTGAAAGTATTGTTTAATGTTTCCTTCAGCCTATGAGTAATGACAATAAGAGAAGAGTATAGATTTTAAAGCTAAAGTATAATGACTCACGAGATTTGTGTTACATGCTTCGTCATACATGATTTATGAGCTTTACATTTTGACTTATTCAAGCCATGTGAGCCATTCCTATTATATGCATGATTTGATTAAATTATGTAAATGTGTACACCCTCATATACTCAGTGCATTCCCAAGTGCTGATCCACATATACGTCTATGTGTTATATTATCTTATAATGTAGGTTCAGGTGCTCAGTCCCAGTCTCGTCAGTGATTCCTGAGTACCTTTGTCTACATTTCTCCAGTGGTAAGTCCTCATGGTTCGAGGGACTATCTTCAGATATTTTAGTAGTTGAGTGGTTATGTTATTACTTTCAGTGCAGTTTGAGTCAGTTGGGGATCTGTCCCAACGGCTCTGTAGTTCATGGAGTAGTAGAGACTTTGTCAGACTAGTTATCGGATTGTAATTATGTTGAGATTTCCAGTATTGTGGTCGTTTGGACCGAGTATTATCTTCGTATTTCCTTTCATTTGATATGACAGTGCCAGATTTTTGTATATTTCATCTTGAAATGAGTCATTATATGTGGTGACGGGCTCAAAGGGTTAGCTTGGGGCTATTTGTAGACTTAAGCACCGTGTGACATCCCGAGAGGTGATTTTGGGTCGTTATACCAGCACATCATACAAAATCACAACAGGTCATTTTACTGACCTATCCTCTATCATAAGTTACATATTGGTGGGTGTGGGATCTCCCAAACCCAACTTTTTATAAACAGCTAGCGGCATCATATTAATGCTCGCTCCCATATCACATAAGGCCTTAGGGAATTCCAGAGACCCAATTATACAAGGAATAGTGAATGCTCCTGGGTCTGCCTTTCTCTGCACCAAGGACCTTATAGAAATAGCACTACAATGATGTAGATTATCCACTATTTCGTAGCTCACTGCTATTTTCTTCATCACAAGATCCTTTATATATTTAGCATATCCCAGCATTTGCTCAAGTGCCTCTACCAAAGGCATATTTACTGTCAACTGCTTTAACATTGCCATGAATTTACTAAACTTCGTGTCATCATCCTTCTTCTTCAATCTCTATGGGATAGAAGGTGGTGGTGTTGGGAGAGTCTTCACCACTACTTCTTTTTCCTTCTCCTTCTCTTTTCTAACTTATCAACCTGCTGATGATTAGAAGGGGTATCAATGTTATCCATCTTTTCAGTCTCCATTGGATTACCTTCTTTAAGATCAATATCTTCATTCATAGCTTTGTCCAAAGAAGGGCCTGATAAAACCTTACCACTCCGTGTGGTAATATCCATGCACGATCCACCATTCCTAGGGTTCTAGATTGTATCACTTGGCAGTGTTCTACTTTTCCTGTGATTCAATACTACCGAAAGCAGGCTCATTTGTTATTCTAACTGCTTGATAGAGGTAGAGTGCGAGTTTACCAAATGACTCATAGAAGATAAATCTCTCTTCATGGTAGTCACTCCAGAGTTGGTAACTTTAACTCCCTTTAATAATTTCTCCATCATGTCCTCCATGGACATCTTTCCAGAGCTAATTGCAGCACTAACTCTGCTTTCGGGCGGTACATATAGCCCACTTCTATCATTCTTACCTTTCTAATTTCCTTTCTCCCTATCCTTGTAACCAACCTTGTCGTAGTAGTTCCGACCTTGATTTCCTTGCATATTGCCTCGAACCCCCTTGATTATTCAAATTGTTGTCCTTTTCTTCCTAATCAAAATCATCTCTACCTTTGACTGCAACAACTTTCACTTTTTCAGTCTTTGTAGTTAATAAATGCTTGGTCAACAGATCCATCTGCTTCTTCAAGTGTGCCATGTCTTGATCACATTCTTCCTTTTTCTTATGTTGCTCTGTAGTCATGCCAATAGACACATCAGGGTTAGCTACCAAAAAATCCCTGGTATGCCAAGCTCTGCTTTGTTTGGTCATCCGATCAAGCATCTTCGAGGCCTCCTAAAAAGTGAGATCCACAAATGATCCCCCTACAGTATTATCAACAACTGGCTTCATAATACATTTCAAAGCCCGATAAAGAGTCTCCATCAGATGAATATCTGTCATATTATGGTTTGTACACTGCATCAGCTTCTTTTGGAACCTCTCTCATGTCTCATGAAGGGCTTCGGTTGGAAGCTGCCTAAAGTTGCTGATCTCATCCCTCAATTGTACCCTTCTGGAAGGCAAAAAAAACCTTTCTAGGAAAGCCTCTTTCAATTTTCTCCAGTTGGTTATAGAATCGGGTGTCAGCTTATTAAGCCACAATGTTGCCTCCCTAAATAGAGACAATGGAAATGAACGCAGGTGGATGGAATTTTTTCCCACTCCTGAGTTATCAAAAGACTTGCAAATAGTGACAAAATTCACTAAATTCATATTGGGATCATCTCCCGGGAGTCCACCAAACAACTCCTTCAAATGAAGGAGCTAGATCATTATACTGGTAATATTGAACTTTGCTCCTGGTTCTAGAGGTGAAGGAATAATATCTCCAGTGGCACCAGCTCCATCCATTCCATCTTCATCATCATTAAGATCAACTTGAACAACTTGACGATCAGGTCTCGCCCTGAAAGGATAGTTTCTGTTCATATTTCTGTTCACTGGTGCAGCTATATTCTTTGCACGCCTTTGATTTGCAGGATCTAACAAGTCATCATCTCCCAAATCATCATCATCAGGATTAGGATGATGTGTATGCTGACCATCATTCTGCTGATTTAGTTGAGCTCTAGCCAACGCGGCTAGTCTCTCAGCATCCTGGGGTTCTGTCATTCTGCCAATAAGTTACGGTTCCTAATGTATTGGTAATAATGGTGTACCCGATCTCCGTGTACTTGGTATACACAACAAATACCCTACACAAACAAAAACAACAAACAAAAGTAAAATTTGGGAAACTTGACCAAAGGTCAATTAACAAACACAAAATTAATTGACAACCGTATTCCCCAGCAATGGTGTCAAAATTTGATATGCCCAAATTACACCTCTCTTACGAGAGAGTAAGTGGTCGCTATCAAAATAAAACCCAATTGGGTTGGGTGTAAAATCCCACATGGAATAAAGTGTTCACTAAGTATTATGATTGTTATTAGACTGTTAATCTAAGGTTCCAAAATAAAGGGGGTTTGGAAATGTTAACGGTATTCTTTTGTATTTGTGTTACACAAAAGTCCAGCTGCTGAGAGTAAATGTAGCTATAATTTCAATGAGAATGAATTAAATAGAGTTATGCTCACTAAGATGTTCAAACAATTAGGGTTGCGAGTTTGTATTCGAAATCTAACTTATGTATCCAATTGCAAGAATTATTGAATTCTAAGGATTACCCATATGTTTCTCAAACTAATGAATATGTCACCCTTTACTTCTCTCAAACATAAAGGATTCATGCATTTTTCAATAACACTCTCATGAGGGTTGATCCTGTAAAGACATCAGCCCGTTAACCCAAAGGGTAAACCTATGGAGTTCATGTGGATCACTTCTTTTCCCAACTTCCACTTTCTTGTCAGACAAGTGGTGTTTAAGGGCTCACTTCTCAAGTTTGCAACCAAGAGATGTCATTAAGATGAAGAAAGATTCATGCAATTTCGATAGATGTTATAAATCAAACCCATTCGCAACCCCAAACAAGTTATCTACATCAAGGCTCGCATAACCCTAGTTATGGAAGTTTAGCTACTCATCTCTATATAAGAAATCAAAGTTATATTGATGTTCATAAATAACTTCAGAAAAATACTTACAAAAGTCACAATATTGTTCTTCTCAATCTTTGACGGAAAATATGAAAACTAATAATCAACTCTCAATCTCTCGATTCAAATCTCAATAAAAAGTAATACAAATCTCTCAATAGAGGAGAAAGTATGTAATTGAAGACAAAAGATACAGAATAAACCCTAATACTTGCTATTTATATGATTCTAGACTGGGGTTTTCAAAAATTCAAACACAGATTCTCCACGTTTTGGTCGACGGTTCAAGCGACGGTTCATCGTATGTCCGATGGTCCGTTGCCTTCATCGTTGCTGGGTGTCCAGTGACTCCATGTTCTACTTTTGGGAAATGGGTAGTCCGAAGGCCCGTCGCAAGGTCTACGATCCATCGACTGGACCATTGCAGGACTTCCAATGATGATGTGTTTTGTATCATGGTGACAGTTTAGATCGATGACCCATCGCAGGGCTGACGGTCCGTCGCCTGGACCATCACATAATGTCCAGAGTCTATGCCTTCTACTTTTGGTTGATAGTTTAAATTGATGGATCGCCACAAGGTCGACGGTCCATCGCCCAAGTCGTCGCTGCTCATTTTACTTCTGTTTTGCTCAGATTGTTGAAGTTACCCTTCACACTCAGTTCTTCTCCTGAAAACATTAAAATACCATGTTAAATACAACAGTGTCTACTTGAAAACACACAATTATCCTAAGAAAAAGGCCTAAAATATTTCGTCAAAAGCCGACATATCAATAGCAAATACATATAAATAATAAACTCACCCTGAAAGACTACACCTAAAAGTGTAAAACCCGCTGCTAGTACTCCTCTCTGCGATACAACTCTTAACTTTATATAGCCCCAATAGTCATCCTATAATAACTTAAACACTGACTAACTTAGATTTTTCAGGAGTATCACCATACCCTGATTCACACCATCTAGAATTTCAACTCTTTTTCTTATTAGCTCAATCATCCAAGATTTAAACTTAGATTCTAACAGTTAACATAGATATTTCAAAACTATTAATGAACCATACTACTTCCTTCAAAGGCTACTAATATCACGTTTCTAAATCACACCCACACCATCATACTTAATTTTGAATCAACAAACATAAATTCTTGTATACACTATTTCAAGCCTACTATTCACCTTTCATACAACTAGTCCCACGGATACAAAGTCTACTAAATCCCGATAAGCATTATCCCCACTTTACAGCCATTAAATTTCTAGGTTCATACTTCTAACATCTAGATCATATGTTGTCATAAGATTCTGAGAAGGGATCTAAAAACACATCTGACTTTGTATTATTGCATGATTTTTCATTATCATGAATGAAATACTTTATACCTTGGCATATAAAGACACTGGTGGGATACTTTTGAGCCAACATGCAATCTCATAGCTATCTGCGGGGACTGTCTGAGAAAACTCTATCGATAGAAATTTAAGCTTCACTGTTTTTGTTACTTTGAAAATAAGGTAGAGTTTACATGAATAGAGCATGATGAGAATCTGTATAAGTTTCTCAGAGAATCTTTCTATAGCACGATCAAATACATAAAAGAAGGGAAATATTTCTTAAATGCCCTACAGCCTCTTGAAGAAAAGTTCAGACGTCTCTGTACCATTCCACAAGACTCTACTAGACACAACATCATAGACACCCTAGGACCCTTGAACCTTGTGCTCTGATACCAAGTGTGTCATGACTCGAGGCTACCCCTTAGTCATAACACAGTGCTTCAAATCACAAGTGATCCAAGCTAACCCATGTACTAGAATACTACTTGTGCAACTGATTTAAATTGTATAAAACTAAATTTACTGAGCCAAAAAATGATCATGAGAAAGACTAAATAAATGAAATATTGATAAATTTTACAACATGATAAAACTGAGGAAAGAAACTTGAATTACATGTAACGACTCTGACTAACTATCTATGAAGCCTCTACTATATTGACTATAGATAGATAGGACATGCCTCCAACTACCACTAATCAATTCATATGAATAATAACAATATAGTACATGAACTACAACTTACTGAGTCCAAAAAAGAGAACTCAGCACCTGCTGGCTAGAAATTGCAAACTATTTGATTATAATGTGTGGGCTACAATTGGTACCTACATTATGAGACAATGTATCACACAGACATATCTGTGGATCAGTACTTTGGAATGTATTGAGTAGGTGGGGGTGAATGCAATAAGTAAAACTGAATAGATACATAATATTAAAACATGCATGCTAAGTGTAAGTAGACTCACCAAGAGACTAAAATTAACTAAAAACTGAAGTATCTTAAAGCATGAGTAACAAACATAATCTGATAAAATGGTGAATCACTACACTTAGTTTCTTAAATCTTTACTTTTGTCGAATAGTTGGAACTAAAACTGGAAAGTTGTAAAACATGAATATTGTATGTAAATCTTATGTAAAGTTGGACATGTTGTAAAACTGAATTGAGGATCATGTATGGATACTGAACATGAAAAACATAAACATGTAAAATTAAGAATGAAAGACCAATCATAAACATGTACTGACATGATCTGAATAACTAAAATCTGAATACTTGGTCATGCAAACCTGAATTGAAATACTCTGAATACTTACTGAGACTGTGGGAGCTAGCTATAACCGATATGCCCCAATCTGAGCAATTGTGGTCCAACCTATAACACCAATTGGAATGGTGCTAGTAACTTGCCAGGGGTGCCAACACATGATTGACGATGTGGATCTACAAGGTTGATATCCCAAAGGACGAGGGTGTCATACCTAACTGATGGAGGACCCCTCATAATCTACGGTGGCACTGTAGATCTGGAACTTAGTGACTGCTACTAATGCCTCATGCCTAACTAACGGGGGAGACTCTATCCCTATGTTTACTCAGTGCTAAGTGTTACTCCCAACTAAATAACATTGGTGTTATTAGTCGTTTAATATGACATGGTACTGTACTTGTAAGTGCTCATCATGAACATGATGTTCTCAATATAATAATAAAGCCATGGTCTAACTGACTTATTATTTAAAAATAGAAATATGTAAAACACATAGGTATCGGGTGTTCATAACTCGGCAGCACTAAATGATCATTAAAATACGATAATAATGCTTAAAACAGTGGTATAGAATCATAGTTCAAAGACCCAAAACATAAGACATTTTGATATAAGATTATAATACATGGGTTTAAGCATGAGGATGTATTAAAATTGGAATAATAATAATTTCTCATCAACATAATAAAATTCAAGACAAAACATCAAACTTGTAATTTAAAATATGAATAAGTATAACTCTTATGCTCTTTACTCCTTTAAATCACAGGGTAATGCTATGGTTTCTACACATGAGGATTTGGGAATAAATCCTAATTTAAAACATGTAAATTCAACTTGTAAATCATAAATTTAGGCACAAGGATGAAAGATTAACCTTGTTCAAAACCCTACATAGCCTAATTAGATGAATTCTTTAAGAAAACTTTGAGATTGGAACTTGAATCCTTAATTTCTTGGAGAGAAAGGTTGAATTTTGTTCTTGGGAAGAGGGGAAGGGTTTTGAATTGTGTACTGAATGTTTAGGGTTAAGTGAGTGGAAATATCATGATTTAAGACCCCTTAAATTGTTTAAAAATGATTGGAAAGGAGTTAGAGGTGTGAAAAGGCCTCAACGCCCTTAAACTAAGTCAAAACAGAGCTATTTTTGGCACTGTGCTATTGCTGGGTGACACAGACCTATCGCACACATAAGGTTGTAAGTCACATGATAATGGCACACCTCATCTAGTGGTTTTTTGCGATTGCCATGCGACGCACGACCTTAGCATGGTCATAACTTTTTGCTCGGATATTAGATTAAAGCAAAATTGGTATCATTGGAAAGCTAATTAAATTATGTAAAATTTGATGGGTCTTGTAATGTACACATATGTAAAAATTTATACATGTTCAAATCTGACCCTTGTAGAATCGAATACCAAGATTTGGCCAAATCAATGGCACCTAGCTCAACTTTGCTCTAAGTGATTCCTATGAACATTTTAACCTCATAAACACTCTTCACACTAGGATAATGATAATGACACATGTATTAAAATATTAATCACGGGATTAGAGTTTACACACGTAGGAATGTCGATTCAATTGCTAGCTCAAAAATACGGGGTGTTAAATCATCCTATTGTGATATCCCAGATAGCTAATGGGGTTAATTTGAGATGACACCAACCCAGTTGCACAAAAGAGGTCACAAACTTACCTCATCTAGAGTTACCTTATTTGAGGGGCCTTTAGAGTCGATCGAGTAATTAGATAATCTAATACTGAGTGGTGAGCATGAGATAGGTAGTTAGTAGGTAGAGGGTTTAACTCTTGCAGGCAGTGAGGGGGTCACAAACACTTTAGATTTACCTTCTACATCTATAGTTCCCCTTAACCCACCTACTTTGGGTATGATTATGGTATATTAGGAATTTTTACAATGGTTGGTGGATAGATAGATAGAGCTAGTTGAGCTTTGGACACACATGCACCTAGTTGGCCAAGTTGGTGACTCAAATTTGGCCATGGGTGCGTACTACTATTTAGATGTCTGAGGCATTAGTTGATTCTCAAATAATGCCTACGATAGAGTAATTTACTAGAGATATAAATATAAGGATTGATAGATTTGAAATTTGGATGGGGGAGAGAAGGCTCGAGTTTTTAGTTTGTCAAGTTTGAAGGGGGAGGTGGCCATGTTGAGATCAAAGGTTCATGTACTCATCAAGATCCACACTTCTATTATCTCCTTAGTTATACCTCCCATTCTACATCCACTTTCTATACCACCACTATTGGTATTTTATTTACTTGATGATGTTGATAAGCCCCACACTACTAGGGACAAGAGAGCACGAGAGCCCACTAAGTGGACTGGTAGTTATGATAAGTTCAATAAGGACCTGAAAAGGGTAGACAAGAGTGAGCGTGAACAATAAGAGTTGGGAGCCTCCTCTAGTCAGCCACCACTACCTGCTGGGTCTAAACCCGATGTGTCTCCTAACACCCGACTGGGGAAGAGTCTACATCTGGCGCCTAGAGTATCACAAGTATGTCTCCACTCCTATGTTTTACTTCTTTTCTTAATTATGCACTAAGGACAATGCATCAACTTTTAGTTTGGGGTAGGGGTGTATCACTACTCGGGGTTTTTGTTGTCATGCCTCTTTTCCCCAGAGTGTGCATTATAGTAGAGCCGGCATGTCTAAGATATTGGATTTTGTTCATTGTGTTTATGTTATGTTTATTATGTTTCATTAGGAGAAAAATAAGGAACCTTAGTTATAGTCAATTTTTTTATAACGAATAAATGATACCTCTTCTATTTTTTGTTATGAACTGTGTGTTGTGAAGATATGAGATTGTGACCATTGTGAATCTTGTTATGGAATTAGTATTAGGGACAAAATAATCATTGCTTAGCATTGTATGAACCGAATAGGTAGTATTTGATGATGTAACCTTGTACTATGTGAATGTGAGGTGCTTACTTAGTTTACTTTGTGTGTGCAATCCCGAACTTGTTCCATTGGACTTGCCTACGTTTTAGGATATTTTCTTAGGACAAGATCATAGGCCATTCCTGAATAAGTCCACTTTTGGCCAAAATGATCGACCAAATAAAAATAAGTATCCCCTGATCCCAAATTTTATCCTAAAGTGATTGATTTTCTTATATTAGCCCATTTACGTTCCCGTTGTAATTACAGTGAATCTATTTTGGACTTGGTCCCTCTTTGGACATTGTGTACCTCAGCTCAGGAAAATTGCCTAAGTTGAGAGTGGCTAGTATAGGAGTATTAGTTGGATACAAATATAAATAAGAAGTTGAGAAAATAAAATAAAAGGTAGGGTTGGGTGTTGTAGAGGAAAAAAAGAAAGAGAAGAAATAAATAGAAAGTATGAATAAAATCACACCCGATCTGAAAATAAATAAAAGAGAAAAATGGAGAATAAATGAGCATGGTGGAATAGTGGAGACAAAATGATAAATGTAGTGTCAAGGAGGGAGAGTCACTATTACCCATATGTACCATACCTACTCCCAAGCCTACATTACAAGCCCAGAATAGTCCTATAGTGATCCTAGTCTAATTATTCAAAAAAATAAGGCGTCGGAAAAAAGGGCAAGCATATGCTATTTTATGCACATTGTTTGAACTTTTCTCTATGTGCTAGTGCATTGATGCAGTCCTTAGATTGATATTCATTATTATACTTTAAGAGTATAGAATTTTTTTGTCTTGAGAGTGCATAGGTTGCATTGTTAGTTGCTTATTTGTTTGGGTAATGTCATTTTCATATATGCTTGATTATTAGTAATATGACACCATCATTCGATCCATTTCGTGTCATGATATTATGCTACATGTATACACACATCGGTTTTAAAAGTTGTGCATGGGAGGGGGTTGAAAGTTTGTGCAGAACTGAATGAATTGGCTGCCATAGGTACCTTATGTTTCTCTTAATTAAGCATCATAGGTGTTTAGTGTGTTTTATTTGCTTAAGGACATGCAAACGTCTAAGTTGAAGGTGCTTATATGCCAAAATTTCATGGCACGTTCAATGCTTAAAATAAGGAAATTATGCAATAACTTAGCTATTTTTGTTGGGTATGGTGTGTTTTTGTGTTGATTGTGCAAGAAAATAGGTTTTGGTAAAAAAGCTGAGAAAGAAGGATGGAAATCTGCTAAGTTGGTAACCCACGAGTTGATCCACGACTCGTGGGCGGGACCTACGACTCGTGAGTGTACTAGTGAGTTAATTTTTAAGCTAAAAGGCAAAGTCTAATTACTATGAGGTGATCCACAACTCGTGACTTAATACACCCAAACTACAACTCCCTTTAAAGAGTGTAAATGGTCGCTGTCAAATATGTAACCCAACAAAGGTTGGGGTTGAATCTCACAGGGAATAAGGTGTTAATAAAGTTGTATGTAAATTAAATGAGCATTAATCATTAGTTTCCACAAAATAGAGGGTTTTGTTATAATACTAAATAAGTAACTGCAATATGTTTAAATGTCAAAGTATTCTCTATAACATGTTATCAGTCAACGAAGAACAAACTAGGATTATGTTCATCTGGGTGTTTAATCAATTTTGGACTCTAGGGTATGTGAGTTTATACTCATACATGCTATTATAGGGAAATTGAGATAAATTTTCCATCTAAGAGTTTCCCAATCTTCAAAGATGGTTTTCACTTTAATTCTTTCAAACTTAAAGTGATGAAATAACAATTTAATGTAATCCCCAAGAAATTAATCTGGTTAAAGCATTAATCTATATTTAGAGGCTGAAAACTCTAAATTCTTGTCACTAATCTCTTTACCAACATTAACTTCTTTATTCAAGCAAGCTAAGTTTTAATGCATATTCTAAAGTTTGCAACCAATAGATCGCATTAAATTGAAGATAAAATAAATATAATCCCAAGCATAGAACAAACTCAACAACCCATAACTTAGAATAAATATAATCCCAAGCATAACACAAACTCAACAACCCATAACCTAGAAGTGAAACTCCACCAAAGATTTTATAACCCTAGTTATGGAGTTTTAGCTACTCATGATCAGAAAGTAGATGTCATGACTCGAGACTACCCCTTAGTCGTAACACGGTGCTTAGAACCACAAGTAATCCCAAGCTAACTCATGTGATAGTATACTGCTTGAGAAACTGATTTAAATTGTATATACAAGCTAAATGTATTGAGAAGAAACATGATCATGAGAAAGTCAGAATAAATGTTATATTGATAAAGTTTACAACTTGATAAGACTGAAGAAAGAACTAGAATTACATATCATGACAACTAGAATTACATATCATGACCTCGACTAACTATCTATGAAGCCTCTACTATAATGACTGTAGGTGGCTGGGACATGCCTCCAACTACCACAAGTCAATACATAAGAGTGATAACAATACAATACATGAACTACAACTGACTGGAGTTCCCAAAATAAGATAGCTCATCTTCTGCTGGCTGAAAGCTGAGAACTATCTGACCCTGGTGTATAAGATATATTTGATACCTACATTATGAAGAAATATAGCCACAAATCCGTATATGTGGTCAGTACTTTGGAATGTACTGAGTATATAGAGACATACAATAAATTATAGAAATATTTATAATATTCTTTAAAACTGAGAACATAAGTTATTTTCTAAAACATACATTTAAAACATGGCTATACATAAAAACTGTAAGTCATAGTAAGATTTATAAATCATGAGATAAAAATAATTTTGTAAGCTAGAAAGCAGTAGAAACATGAATCATTGTATGTAAACCTCATTTAAAGCTGAACATGTTGTAAAACTAAACTGAGGATCATGTATGGATGCTGAGCATGAAAATATGAACATGTAAAACTGATAATACAAGACCAAGTATAGCATGTACTGACATGATCTGAATAACCAAATAACCGATATATGAATAACTGAAATCGTCTATAAAACTGACTGAATAAATACTAGAATCTTTCTAATTGGTCAAGCAAACCTGAACTATGATAAGCTGAATATTGACTGAAATTGTGGAGTTATCATATAATAGACATAAACCATGTGATCTATCATGGAGTCCAATGTCTGACACATGTTGTGGAGGCATGTGCTATCCTTACCATCGGAGTAGAATCTGAACTGGAGTGATCACTAAACTTAGCCTATATTGGGTAAGGGAAAATACTCTCTGGTGAGGCCCCTAAATCTATGGTGGCATGTAGTTTTTGGGAAAGTAGGATGCGCGGAACCCACATTTCCCTCTTGGTGCTTAATTATACTCCCAACTGAAGGACACTGAAATGATAACTGGTGCATACACTGAAGCTGATAAGCTCAGGTCATGGTATTTTGAAAACATCAGTGCATACAGAGTCTGAAGTAATCATAAATATGTAAATTGATAGTGCTCAACATGGTCATAACAAACTGAGTTTAATAATAAAATTATGGGTTGGCTGACTCATTACTTGAAAAGTCTAACATGTAAGTAAACATATAGGTGTCAAGTTTTGATAACCCACCAACCCTAAAGGATTATAGAATTTGCTAACAATATTTAAAACAGTGGCACAAAGTCATAACTCAAAGACCCAAAACATGAGATATTTCAATAGTCTAATACATTTCATGAATGTAAACATGGGAACGAGTTAACCTTGGAAAAATATCATGTTTATATAGTTTAAAGTATAATTTGAGAATTTGACATGATATTGATTAAACATGACATGGGTTTTTGGAATTTCAAGCATGTAGGAGCATAATTATCATGGGATAAAACTATTAACATGGCTTGGATGAACTAATGAGAAAACATGGATAAATTTCATAATTTACATGGAACTTAATCATAATTAGAGTAAAATTCATACTTGAATCAAAAGAGGGTTTTTGGGTTCAATAGGTGAAAGAGACCCATTGATGAATACCCCATATACCTTAATTGTTTGAATCCTTGCAGAAGAAGCTTGGAATTATGCCCTTAGATGCTTCAATTCTTGAGAATAAACTTGAATTTTGAGGCTTGAGAGATGACTTAGTGAGAAAACCTTAATCTTGATGTTCTTGAGAATGGAGAGGATTAATAACATTTAAAACTGACTAGTAATGGCTAATAACACCTATATGATGACTTAAGTCATGGGGAGTAGGGTTTAAGGTGAGGAAAAGACCAAAATACCACTAAAGAAACTGAATAAAAATCACATAAATTTTTAGTTGATGACTAAGTTGATAGCCTGTCAACTAGTTGATGGCTTATCAACCTAGTCTTCACTTTCTCTTAATGATCTGGTTAAGGCTGACGACTTAGTTAATAGCTTGTCAACTAGTTGATGGCTTATCAACCTAGTCATTACCTTTTCTAAGTAATGTAGATTATTTTCTGGTTAAGGCTAACGACGAGGTTGACATCTTGTCACTTAGTTGACGGCTTATCAGCTCAAGTCATCACCTAGTTGACAGACGACACTCCGAAGTAAAATGATCATAAATTTCTACTCCGATATCAGATTAAGGTGAAATTAGATGTGTTGGAAATAAGACTCGAAGATATTTCATTTGATATATAGTAGGAAACCTAAATCTTTATATTCTAAGAGATACATTCATTTAAAGTGGACCCTAGTTGGAGCATTCATTAAAACTCTATCAAAAAAGTCCTCAACTCGACTTTGATCTAAGTGCTTCCTATGAACATTTTTCACCTCGATAGCACTTCACTCACTGGGTAAATGATCATGAAACATATATTCATATCTAAATCTTTGGATGAGAGTTTACAAACATAGGAACGATGGTACAAATTCTAGCCCAAAAATGCAGGGTGTTGCAGTAGATTAAAAAGCTTGATTTCATAAATTGAAGGTTAAAGCTTATAATATAGAAATTTAGGATTTAAAATCCAAGTTCAAACCAAGAACACTATGTTTTAAAACTCCAAAAACTTATTTCTTAGCAATGCAATATATTACAAAAGTCCACTCCTTGTTAAAGATGCCTATTCTAACCCTAAGCTAGGTATTATAGGCTCCAGCAAAGTGGAGATTTAAATTTCAAATATTTGGGTTGTTGCATCATCGTTGACGATTGAAGGGATAGTCCGTTGGGTAGTCAATGGTTCATCGAGTGATCCGTCGCTTGTTTTCAGAGTTGGTCTATTATGTGTAAACCTCAGAGGCTTCAATGGTGGTCCATCACTGGTCTGATGGCCCATCGCGTATTATTCCTAAAAATCAATAGCTTTAGTGATGGTCCATCGCTGGTCTGATGGCCCATCGCCCAACTCATCACTTGCCTAGTGGTTTCCATTGATTTTGCTTAGTTGTGATGACTAGGGTGATGGTCCTTTGCATCCTCGACGACCCTTCATTTAGACCATCACCCAACTTTTACTTCTCCAGTTTGCTGGTTCTCATTAACGGATAGTTTGATGGTCTTTCAGGGTAGTGATGGCCCATCAGATATTACGTTGCAGGTCTATTTTAGCTTAAAGTTATAATTTTCCTACCTTTGAGTTTGATTACTGAGAACAAGCACAAAACACATTAAAATACCAACAGTTGCTGGAAAACATGCAGTTATCCCTTTTGAAGATGCAAAATATACCTTCATGATCCAGTACATCAACACCCTTAACTTAGGACGATTGCTTGTCCTCATGAAACTTAATACCATATCATGGATATATCCAGATCTATAAAGAATAAGTTATTGTAGGACATTGCATGGACCCAAACTCATATTGGCAATACGTACATAAGTTATTAAACATTAACTAGTAGCGATCTATGCTTGGCATTACACTCTAGATAGGTCACATACATTCACCTAATACACCTAATCTCAGAATCAACAACCACAAGTATCATTTACATGCTCTCACCTCAAAGAAGTCCTTTTCTCATAGATCTATTTAATTCAAGGAATGTCATTCAAATATCTTACTCTCACAATAAACTTCAAACAATGCATACACAAAACTCTAATCTTGCCCTTATCATTCTCCCTAGTTCTATAGTTGATTGACAAGGATCATTATAGGAATTTATTAGGCTTGTAATGAATACTTGATTGCATGTGAGTTATAATTTTGGAACAATAACTAAGCCTTCTTTGCCATTGTCGCCACTTAATCGGCTTAATTTACACTTCAAACCACCCTTTTCTTTCTTACTGACCTATTTTTTTGGGTTGAGCATGCTACAATCCTTTAGGGACTTATGCTAATAATTATTTTTTCTAGAAAATATGCTTGCGCACACTCTTGATGCTTTTTATTCAACCATACCCATTATGTCTTTCTACCTTAGCCACCCTCAACTTAGGCTATTTGTTTGAGTTAAAGTGCACGATGTCCATAGAAGGACCAGGGCCAAGATAAAGGTCTACACTAATCTATCTTTGTGACTTCTTTAATCATTAAATCTTTCTATAGTAGCCACCCTCAACTTAGGAAATTTGCTTGAGTTCAGGTACACGATGTCCAAGGATAGAACAGGGCCAAAATAGCAATTTAACAATAAAGAAAAGAAGTTCATCAGTTGTTGAATAAAAAGGCTATCATCTCAAACAGGGATCAATGGAATTTATACATATAAATACATTGTTTGGTCATGTTCTTAGGGATAAATGGGCTCATTTGAAACATGACCTGTGATCCTATCCTATACAACCAACTATCACCTAACAAGATGAACTAGGCAAGTTCTAGCTGCATCCACAAAGTAAGAATCTACACAAATTACTCTCACACACATTGCATTAAAATGACACTCATGCTACTAATTATAATATTTGTACTTAAGCTTACACATGCTTTACTTTGTTTAGAGATTCTAATGCTAAGTGCAAATCCATAACAGTTAACTATCAACATAACTATGAGCATGATCAAACTTATTGTAGGGTCCATATTTAACAATATTTACAAACACTATACAACAACAATATAGAAATAAAAAAACAAAATAACAAACCCTAAACATGCCAGTTCTCCTAGATAGCACATGAGGGAAAAAAGTATAGGTAACAAAAATCCCTGTGGAGACAAACTCCCAAACAATTACCCTACCACCACCCAAATAAAAATTCTTTATTCTTTATTTATAAATGATAAAGTATGGGATAAAATACTTAAAACGCCCTTAGGCTTGGGAGTCTAGCGAATAATGGGAGACGTGACTGGCCTCAGCATCAATAATAGTGACTTTAGCGGTGGCAAGGATGCTCAAATCACCAATGTCTTTACTAACTAGAATGGGTCTTGGTAATAAAAGTGGTATGAGACCATCTCCATGTGATGAACTGGTTGACACACCAGCTTCCTCATCCGTTCATCTCTTATTTCTTTTGTTCTCATCCTTCATTGACTATTTTAAAGCTTTTCTCTCCACTCTTTCTTCATCAACCTCATTTCGATTCTTTCTTTTTCTTGATTTCCTCTTATTACTAGATTAACTCATAGTATTGTCTTTGTTCTTTGGTGGTTGACCAATTAAATCCATGATATTATCATTTTATTCTACCTGCATAATCCTCAGATCAAATACACCTGGGATAGGATGCCTCTTTAATTCAGCTATATCTGTCTGTGCTTGCTTCAACTCAGTTATGAACCTAGCTAGGTCTAAAATTAAGAGTTCCCACAGCTAATTGCTTACCCTTTTCTCCATGTTATCTATTTTCGCATGTAGATTTTCCTATGGCTTTAAAGCCTCCACTATAATTCTATCCACAAACATCTTAAACTCTTTTGCCCATGCATTTATCTATCATTTGAACTTTTATTGAGCTTTAACCACTTTCACAAAATTTTTTGGGGTCAACCTTTACCCCAAGTAGACTGGTTGCAGAAGTGCCCTGTGGATCAATAGTAGTAAGAGGTAATGGCATACCTAAAGGGATTTTGGATGCTTCTGGAGTATTCTCGAGGGCCAAAATATTATGTCCTGTGCACCCTCATATCAAATTTAGTTCCATATTTTGTTTTCTCAATATCCTGCCTCTTTGAAGCCTTAACTTTATTATCCACATATCTGATGATTGAAACCTTTGCTTGTATACATAGCTCTATGATAAACCATAAGAAGGGTAAGGCACTAGCAGTCTTATGTGCCCAAATAAATATTTCATCAGCAATGATCTACCCAAAATCTATCTTTAGCCCCTTGATCAAACTAGCCACCAAGAACTCTCTTTGTGGATAAAGATTTACATCACCCCCAGTCAATATCAACCTCAGTCAAACCACAACCCATAAGAATTTTGCCTCAAAGTTTAATAAGGATTTGGCAATTCTCTCTCTATTTTTAACTAAAATGGCTTGACATGATCAATCAACACGCGTGCTGGCATGTACATTGGTTGTGTACTATAGTCATCCTATGATCAAGCTTCAAAGTGATGGTAGGACCAATGTACAGTTGATCAAAAATAAATTGGTTGAATAGTATAATTAGAAATATCCACTGTCACTCCCCTAACTAGGATTCTTGTCATGTTTCGTATGTCTGCACCTTTTGTCCCCTTTGGAAAATATTCTCTAATATCACCAAGTAGTTAGCAAATAATTCACTAAAAATCATAGGATAATATGAATCAAGAGGCTTGCTCAAACAACCCAGCATACACTCATTAAATTATCTCTCGAGATCTGGATATTCTGGCAGCTCTATGGTGATAATCTGATACTCTTCTCTAGTGAGCCTTTTCATGCTCCTATTCTATGTAGTTTGAAGACCATCACAGTAGTTCTTGTTTTCTCCCCTAACCTTCTACCTAATTAAGTCTCAAACTTTTGGGTCTTTGTTGTGGAACGCATCACCTTCTTCTTGTTCAGGTTCTTATTATAGGCTTGTTGTATTCCCTGTTCACTTTTCAAGTTTGGACTAAATCTAGAACTCCCATTATTCTCGCCATCACTACTGACCTCCACAATCAATGATTCCTTATCCTATTCAGATTGGGAGGACAGTCTATGTTTCTTCTTACTTTATTTTATGTGGTAGTTTAGGTCCTCGATGTCACTCTCAGGTTCATCCTAAGTCTTGATGCTATGGTTTCTTGGGTTCGCCCAGTTCTACCCCCATATCCCCTCAAAAATAGTTTCTGTGACATTGTACCTAAGATATAAAATATACCAGTATAGTGTTACAGTTAAGAAATAGAATTAAGATGAAAGTTCAGACATAATTTAAGACCGATGGGTTGGCTGATGATTCATCACCTAAGTTACGAACCGTAAGCCCATCCCTCACAACTTATGCAGCTTAGCTATCCACTTTTGGTTACCTACGATGGTTCCCATTATGGGTCATCACGAGGCTGATGATTCATCGAGTTAACCATTAATTCTATCAAAAATACACATGAAATTTCAGAGTTGGGTAATGAATGAAGCGATGGTCTGTTGCCTAGGCGATGGTCTGTTGCCTAGGCGATGGTCTGTCAGCCAATCCGTCACTCTGTAACCAGGGTTCGATGATTTGGGTAGTTAAGTTATGGGCCACGCAACGGACCATAAATGAAACAATGGTCCATCATCCTTTCCATCACGACTATCTGTTTATAAAATTGCCTTAGAGGCAATTTGTCAAACATGTGGTGGGTAGCCGTTTGAATACTTGAACGAAGATAAAATAGGCTTAACTTCCATAATGTCTAACTTGATGGTGGGTTTACTCAGACTTCATCCCTACGTTTGCTCCACCACAATGTATCAAACACCATTTTCAACCCAAAATTAAGAACATCAAAGCAAAACCAAAAGACGAAAACAAGTGGTTTTACAAACCAAATGAGTTAACAACTTACGCTAAATATTTAACAAGTAGGAATGTACCTGAATACGAATGCTCCTATATAATTATCTTGGTATGCAGACTAAGTGTACCCAAACAACAACATTAGAGATGAAAAAATAATAAATTGAAGGTGTAATGAGATAATTTCAGTGATAGAGTGAGTAGAGGCATACATAATGGTTTAAATAGTAGTGGAAGATGAAAAGAAAAGTTAACGGGGAATGAATATAATTTAAGGGTGATGGATGTGGGGAGGGGGGGGGTTCAATCATTTGGGCAGGTGAAGTAGAAAGAACGTGGTGAACGTGGGAATTTATTTCATATTTGCGCATGGGTGTTGTTGGATCGAGTCTTGGGCCCAAATAAAGGAAATTTTTGGAAGTTGTACCATATGGGTCGGGTCATATTTATACTTTAGACCAACTTACCTGTGATAGTCCGTCGATGAGTTGGCGATCCATCGTTTGGGTCATTGCTACTTTCCAAAATAATGCTATTTTTTCTGACCCTATGATGATTTGGTTGATGGGCCGTCACTTAGGTGATGGTACATTTCCCTTCTCATTGTTGAATATCCAGAATCCACCATAACAGTGCACCTAGGTTGGTTCCTTTGATGGTTCATCAACCACTCAATGATCCATCGCAAGGTCTATCACCCCTGATCCAGAATGTAGGGTTTCCAAACTTTCTTTGATGATCCAGGACTAACATCCCATCAATAGTGAGACACTCCATCAGTCCACTCATCGATGATGATTAGTATCTATCTCTTTTTGTTATTTTTAGTCTTTCAAAATTAGCACACAGATTACACAAATCAGCAAACTAAAAATCTAACTATATGATTTTACAACAAATTTTGGGTTGTCTTCCACTAACACCTAATTAACATTGCGGCACGACACAGATACATTGATTACTCAAACTTCATCAAGATACACCAATGCTACCAACATTACTTTATTTTGTATGCCGACATAGTTCTTGATAAACCATCGATTCACTTGAAACATCTTGTCATCCTTGTTTACGAGCTTTATTGCACCAAATACAAAGACTTGAGTCACTTTGAACAGACCGGACCATTTTGACTTGAGTTTCATTGGGAATAATTTGAATCTTGAATTAAACAATAACACCAAATCCCCAATTTGGAACTTTCTCTTTTCAATCTTTCATTCATGGTATAACTTCATCCTTTCTTTATAAAGGTTTAACCTTCCATATATATGGAGACAAAATTCATCGATCTCATTCAATTGATCCAATCTCAAATCCGCTACGTCTTTCCAACTCATTTTATAAATTTTAGCACCCATAATGCTTTATGTTCAAGCTCTACTGGTAGATGACAAGCCTTGCCAAACACTAATTGGTACGATGACATATCTGTTGGCGTTTTAAAGGTGGTACAGTAGGCCCATATGGACATCAAACTTCCTTGACCAATCAATTCGATTTTCATTCACAGATTTAGCCAAGTTCATCTTAATTTCCTTATTTGACACTTCCACTTACCCACTCGTTTAGGTGTGGTAAGGAGTATCCACCTTGTGTTGCTTCACGCCATATTTTGCCAATGTAGCTCTTCAATACCTTATTACAGAAGTAGGAGCCCCCATTACTTATGATTTTACGCGGAATTCCAAAATAATAGAATATCTTTTTTTTCAAGGACAACACCGGACTTTTTGCTTTATTATCTACCAATGCCACAACTTCTACCCATTTGGACACATAGTCCACAACAACTAGAATATACTTACGGCCATAAGAACTCACAAAAGGGATCACAAAATCAATACCTCACACATGAAATAATTCTACCTTCAACATAGTTGACGTAGGCATCTCTTGATGCCTATAAATCGATCCTTGTCATTGGCATTAATCACAATTTCAAACAAACTCATTAGCATCCTTGTGAATGGTGGGCCAATAGTACCCACTTTACAAAATCTTTTGAGTTATGCAATCACCCGCGTGATGCTCTCCATTGGAAAAGAATGACAAAAATGTAATATACTCAACATCTCCACCTCTGGAACACATCATCAGATAATATTATCTAAACACAATCAAAACAAATAAGGCTCATACCAGAAGTACATGTTCACATCATGGAGAAATCTCTTTTGTTGCTGGAAATTTAGATCTTTTAGAATAATATCACTCATAAGGTAATTTGTGAAGTCCGCATACTAAGGAACAAGGTCAAGAGTGTTGTAAGTACCTTTTTATCTGAGAATGAAACATCAATCTCTAACTCATCTGATATTCTCTATTTATTCTCCAATATGGATTGGTGGTTAACTACTTGATTCTTACAACCTTTTCTATTCTTGACTTTGAAATCAAATTCTTGTAGCAACAACATCCACCGAATTAACCGAGGTTTGGCATCATTCTTTACTATTAAGTATCATAACGCAGAATGGTCTATGTGGACAGCAACCTTAGTTCCCAAAAAGTCCAGCCTAAATTTCTCAAAGGCATACACAACAACAAGAAGCTCCTTCTTAGTGATGGTGTAGTTCTTTTGAGCTCTGTTTAGTGCCTTACTTGCATAGTATATTAGGTGAAACAACTTTTCCTTCTTTTGCCCAAGAATAATACCAAACCCTAATCTACTTGCATCATACATCAGTGCAAAGGGTTTGGACCAACCATGCCCAATCATAATGGGTGTTTCTACTAATTTCTCCTTAAGGCACTTAAATTATCTCAAACACTCATCATTCCACCCAAATTTTACCTCTTTCTCTAATAGCTTGTAGAACTGGTTGGCAATTTTGGGTAAGTCTTTGATGAACCTCTTATAGAATCTCGCATGGCCTAAGAAACTTTGTACACCCTTCACCAAGATTGGTGGAGGTAGATTTTTTATTAACTCAATTTTGGCTAGATCTACTTCGATCCCCTTTGCTGAGATCTTGTTGCCCAATAGTTATGCCCTCATTCACCATGAAGTGACACTTCTCCCAATTGAGAACAAGGTTAAACTTTTCATAATGCTACAACGCAATGCTTAAGTTTATCAAGCAGTCATTAAATGAATCTCCCACCACTAAGAAGTAATCTATGAAAACTTCAATTGTGTCCTCAAACATATCAAAAAAATCAACATCATACACCTAAAGTAGTTGGAGCATTACACAACCCAAATGACATCCACTTGAACACAAAAGTTCCATAGGGTCTTGTGAACATAGTCTTTTCCTGGTCTTCAGTTGTAATGGAAATTTGGTTGTATTTGGAGTACCCATCCAAAAAGCAATACCAATCTATTATAGTTAGTCTATCCAACATTTGATCTATAAAGGGCATTGGAAAGTGATCTCGGAGTGTTCATAAGGTTAACTTCTTATAATTCATACATACTCTCCACCCCATGACTGGCCTAAGTGGAATCAATTTTTTTCTCATTGGCCACCACGGTCATGCCTTATTTCTTAGATACACATTGGATAGGTTTTATTCACTTGCTATCTGAGATCAGGTATACTACTCCTACATCAAGCCACTTAATCATATATTTCTTTACCAACTCTTGCATAAGTGGTCTAAGACTCCGTTGATGCTCGATAGTGGGTATACAATCTTTTACTAACTAAATCTTATGAATGCATATGATTGGTTGAGTACTAATAATATCTGTGATTGTTTAACTAATAGCTCTCTTGTACCTTCTCAACACTGAAATAAGTATTTCAACCTGCTGCTCCACTAAGTTAGTTGCAATGATTACTCATAATGTATTACTCTCTCTCCTTAAAATACATATCATAAATAAATTGGTAATTCTTTTAACTCCAATACGAGTGTCTCTTTAATGGATGGATTTTTTGTGGTGGTGGTCTATTTTTCAAGTCCAAGTCAAATTTCTTGGGTTCATATGAGTATGAACCCATTTCGATCAATGTATACTTTGTTTGTCATACTCCTCAATTCCATCACTATTAAAGTTCATCAATACTGCTGCCAAAGTCTCAAGTGAATCGCACTAACTGGAACTATTATATCACTCTTCTCTACAACATCAATAACTAACACCATATTTAACGCCTAGGGCTACTTCATTGATTGACAAACATTGAAATTCACTTTTTCATCATCGAGCTTGAATTTGATCTATTCTGCTCCAGATCTACCAACACACTTTTAGTAGCTAAAAATGGTCTCTCTAATATTATAGGCACCTAAAAATTAACTTCACAATCAAGAATTACGAAGTCTACTAGAAATATCAAATTTGTCATCTTCACTATTACATCATAAAGAATACCCACAGGCCTCTTGACCGAATGGTCAGCCATCAACAACCACATAGAGGATGGTTTTGGGGTTCTCAAACCCAACTGTTGATAAATAAATAATGACATCAAATTAATTCTTGCCTTAAGATCACAAAGTGCCTTAGAAAAACTAAAGGCGCCAATTGTACACGGGATGGTGAATGCTTTCAGATCTGATTTATTTTGAACAAATGATCTCATAACAATGGCACTACAGTGATGAAGGTTATCTACTAGCTCATATCTCATTCTTCTCTTCTTAGTAACTAAGATTTTCATGAACTATGTGTATCCTGGCATTTTCTCCAAAGCCCCAGTCAGTGGAACATTCACTGACAACTACTTTAATATGGCCAGGAACTTGCTGAATTTATTATCTTCTACCTTCTTCTTCATCCTGTGTGGAAATGGAGGAGGAGGCCTAGGAATTTTTTCTAGAAGTGTTTCCACCTCCTTCTCTTTTTTATATCTCAACTCATCATCATCTCTCAATACAGATAGTTTCTCCACCATGGGTTTTTTCTCACCTAACTCTTCCAATTCCTTAGACTTAGTTGGGATTATTTTCATCTCACCATCATTAACCATAACCTCATCTTCAGATACATCATCATTTATATGTAAATACACCACTAGATGTGGCTCTAGTAATGTTTTACCACTCTTTGGGGTAATAGCCAAACAAGTACTATCATTCCTAGGGTTTCGCACCATATCACTTAAAAAAGTTCCACTCTTCCTTTGATTGAAAGTTGCGGACAAGTCATTTATTTGGTGCCCCAACTGCTTAATTGAAATAGAATGGGAATCCACCAACTGACTCATAGTTGATAAGTCACTTCTCCTCTTCTTGACACAAGCGTCAGTTGACTCCACCCTTTTCAGATATTTATCCATCATAACTTTCATTGACTTCTTTCACAAATCATTAGTAACATTGTCACAGCTCCCAGGAAGCACATGCAACCCTCTACGATCACCTTACTCTTCTAATTTTCTTGTTCACATTCTCTATAACCAACTTTGTCATAATCATTCTCCTTTTGATAGTTTTGAACTTAATTTACTTGGTCATTAGCCCAAAAAAACCCTGGTTATTCAAGTAGCTAGCCTCTTAACTATAATTAGATTTGGTAGCTCTACTGTGAGAAGAAATTGCCTCGACATTCTTAATATTACCCGATAATAAATGTTTGGTAAGCAAGTCGTTGTATAAGCATTACGTTGGTAACGTTCTTATTCTCTTTGATGTTGTTCTGTTGACATGTCAACGGAATAAGTGTTGCTTGATACCTCAGAATCCTTGGTATGTCAAACTCTACTTGTCTTTGTCAGCCTATCAAAGATCTCAGTCACCTTAGAAAAAGTACAATCCATGAAAGCATAACACATTGCATTATCCACTGTGGGCTTTATGTTTGAATTCAGTGACCTGTAGAATGTCTCCATCAAGCGTTCATCGATCATTTTATGATTCGAGCACTGAATCAACTTTTTTGACTTTTTCCTTGAACCTCAACTAAGTTTCACGAAAAGCCTCATCAGGTAGTTGCCTAAAATTATTGAGATCATCCCTGAATTGTAACATCCTGAAAGGCGGAAAGAACTTTTCTAGAAAAACTCCTTTCAATTCCCTTCAGTTTGTTATAGAATCGGGTGTTAGTTCAGCCAACCATAAAGTTGACTTCCCAGAAAAATACAATAGAAACAACCTCAATTGGATAACATTCCTCCCATCTCAAGGATAGTCAAAAGACTTACAAATATTGATGGAGTTCAGTGAGTACATGTTCGAATCATCACCAAGTAGTCAATCAAATAACCCTTTTAGGTTGAGAAATATTATCATCATGATTGTAATGTTGAACTTTACCCCTGGATCTAGTGGGGTAAACATAATTACACTAGTAGCACCATCTCCATCCAAACTAGCATCATCATCGTCCAATCCAAACTAAGTCAAAGGTTGTTGGCGTCCTCTGCCTCGTTCTTGTTAATTCTTGTTGGCTGGTGTAACATTATTTGCACGTTGCCTATTCAATGGGTCATCCAACTCATCATCTCCTAGTTCCTCATCATCCTTATTTCTCACATGATTGGGTACATCAACATTCTATTGGTTTAACTGTGCAGCGACATAAATACAACCAATCTTTCTGCCCTTTTGTTGTGCTTCTATGTTCCTCCTCAGAGTTTTAAGAAGTTTAGGATCAAAAGGTAGTAGAGGCTCGCTTGAATGACAAGTTCATGGAATGCATAATCAATAGACTAAAAACACAAAAATAACAAATAAAAGTAAAATTAAGAAACTAGACTAAAAGTTAGTTAACAGACATAAACTTAGTTGACAACCGTATTCCTCGGCAACGATGCCATAATTTGATAAACCCAAACTACAACTCCCTTTAAAGAGTGTAAGTGGTCGCTTTCAAATATATAATCAAACAAAGGTTGGGATCGAATACCACAGGTAATAAGGTGCTAATTAAGCTATATGTAAATTAATTGACCATTAATCATTAGTTTCCACAAAATAGGGGATTTGTTATAAAATTGAATAAGTAATTGCAGTATGTTTAAATTTAAAAGTATTGTCTATAATGTGTTATCTATCCAGAAAGAGAAAACTAGGATTATGTTCACCTTGGTGTTTAATCACTTCCAGATTCTAGGGTATGTGAGTTTATACTCATACATGGTATTATACGGAAATTGAGATCAATTTTCCATCAAAGTTCTTCCCAACCATCAAAGATGGTTTTCACTTTATTCTTTCAAACTTAAAGTGAAGAAATAACAATTCAATGTAATCTCCAAGAGATTAATAGGGTTAAAGCTTTAATCTATATTTAGAGGTTGAAAACTCTAAATTCTTGTTACTAATCTCTTTTTTCAACATTAACTTTTTTATTCAAGAAAGCTAAGTTTTAGAGTATGTTCTAAAGTTTGCAACCAATAGAACCCATTAAACTGAAGACAAAAGCAATAAAATCACAAGTATAACACAAACTCAAAAACCCATAACCTAGAAGTAAAACTCTACCAAGGATTCTATAACCCTAGTTATGGAGTTTTAGCCACTCATGATCAAAAAGTAGATGAAAAATCTTGATTTTATAAATTAAAGATTAGAACTTACAATATAGAAATTTAGGATTTTGAATCCAAGTTCAAACCAAGAACACTATGTTTTAAAACTCCAAAAACTCATTTCTCAGTAATGCAATATGTTACAAAAGTCCAGTCCTAGTCCAAAATGCCTATTCTAACCTTAAGCTAGGTATTTATAGGCTCTAGCAAAATAAGGATTTGAATTCTAAATTTGGGTTTCCGCGTCACTGCTGATGGTTGAAGTATGGTCCGCGGGTGGTCGATGGTTCACCGAGTGAACTGTCGCCTATTTCCAAAGTTGGTCTGTTATGTATGAACCTCGACGGCTTCAACAATGGTACATTGCTGGTCTGAAAGCCTGTCGCCCAACTTGCTTGGTAGTTTCCATTGATTCAATTTTTTTGTGATGGATTGGGTGATAGTCCATCGCAGCCTCGACGTCCCTTCAGCTAGACCGACACCCAACTTCTGTTTCTCTACTTTACTGGTTCTTATTAACAGCAACTCGGTGGTCCTTTAGGGAACTAACAACCCATTCTTACTACTTCGTAGGTCTCTTTTGGCTTAAAGTTATGATTTTTCTGCACTTGGACTTTGATTCCTAAAAACAAGCATAAAATACATTAAAAATACTAACGATTGCTGGAAAACATGCAATTATCCCTCTATAAAGATACAAAATGTAGTGTCATGGGCTGGTACATCATGGATCCAACTTATGACTCATGGGTGGTAGTCTTGAGTTAAGTATTAGAGACTTAACTCGAGCCATATTTCCATAATTGAGATCCACGACTCATGGATTTGATCCACGACTCTACTCATGAGCTATAGGATGCTGTCGACCTATATTTTCTACACAATTTATGATAGGATTCATTTTGTATCTATGAATACTTCCATGATGTTATATGATTAGTTTACACACTTTTACATTATTTTGATGTTCTTAGAGACATTATGATGTTGAAACTATTGAGCTTGATTCTTAGGATTTTTAATCAATTTGAGATTTTAGTTTTTCATTTTATTCTTATAAGTTCACAATTATGTTTTCATCTATGAATTCTTCTCGCATGCTTTCGATCATGAGTAGCTAAATCTCATAACTAGAATTGTGAGAACCATGACGACTTAACAAAATAGGGTTAAGTGTAAAGTCATTCTAGACCGTTGTGCTTGCATGTATTGGTATTTCCATCGGTTTGATTGATTTCTTGGGTTGCAGATGTTAAAAACTTGCATGTATCCTAAACTTGCTCGAGAGGGAGGTAGAGATTGATAAAAGAAAATAACAACAGAAATTTAAACCTTCATCTAATTAACATGAGCCTTAATCGGGATAGTTAATCTAAGATCACAAAACAAGGGTTGGTAATGCAACGCTCTAAGTCCGAGAGAAGATGAATGAAATTTATTTAACCAAGTTGATACATATCTTGTTAGATTTTGCATGCAAGACATCGAGATAGTCTTCTAGCATGAACAACCTGTGGAGTTATGAAGTCATGGGGAACACAATCCTAGTACTCTTCTCATATGTATCACAACCCAATCAACCACCAACTATTACTATTACAATTTACTTTTACAAAACCCTTCTTTTTTATTAACTTAATTCCCAATTACATAGATAAACTCTTGATAGAATTTTGATCAATTCCTCGTGGGATCGACCTCAACCTAGTTGGGTTCTATATTTTTTCAATAATCTCTTTATACTTCATTGCGAGGTGTAATTTGGGTGACATAAAGGTCATGCCTCATCATCATTTTTAAAAGTCAAGTTTGATTCTATTCGAGCATTAAAAAAGGAACTACCTTCATTCCTTTTCTTTTGAAAGAGTTTTGATAAAGTCTAGCAAAATTCTTAGGAGGCCGACATTCATTTTTCCGATGGCCTTTCAGACCCAACGATGACAAATGCCTTTTGAAGGATTGCTTTGAGAACCTATTTGTTTCTCTCTTTTATGGTTATCACCATCACGAAGATTATTATGTCATCCCCTGCCACTGCCATGCCCACATATATTATTTTGACCCTAATTTCGTCTTCTTTTAGGCTGGTCATGTACTTCTACCTTATTTTCTTCTGATAGCAGTTCCAGTGGGATGAAATCATGATTTTTCATCAAAAGAGCATTATGTTTCTCATCCACCAGAAGACATGAGATAAGTTTGAGATATTTCTTAAAACTCTTTTCATAATATTGTTGTTGCCATATAATATTTAAGGCATGAAAAGTTGACACGACCCAAATCGGGGCCTTATCATAATGGGTATCCCAAGTCCAACCAGGACCGGGGACCACTCCCGATACCCAACCCAACCATCTAAATGCACATCCCGAGTCGGATGAATTTTCAACATATAACAAGATAGTGTTTTGTGTCATTCCAGACTCTAGGATAGGTCTATAACCATGACCAACCCAAAAAAGTCCAACCATCCAATACCCAACCAATAACCATACCAAAACCAAAATAATAACCAAGTACGAGTCCATAACATAAAAGGATAGAACAATCATAAATACAGTTAAATGGTATCAGCCTCAATACTAATGCCAATACTAAGGCTGACACCAATACTGACACCACCTATACCAACCTATACTAGTTCCGCAAAGCCTCTAATCAAAAGTAAAATAATATTTAGTTGGTACATGCCCCCAACCATAGCCAAAACCAATGTCTATAAAATAACCAAAGTATGCAAAAATATCCATGACATGAAATATATCCTTCCAAAATATGAAAGCTCACCACTCTAATCCAACTGAGCTGATCCCGAATCCGATCACTAAGCAGGAGGAGTAGAATTGTCGGTTCCTGCATCGCATGGGGATACAGCCGCTCGAAGATGGGAATATGGTAAATGCTAGCAAGTACTTAGGATAAGGATAAAATAATGCTAACCTTTAAGACCAAGTAAACCAACCATATGCATTCACAACCATACATACATATATATAACCATGCTGGGAAAGGAAACCGAGTTTAGATGCCTTTAAAACCATTAATCTGGGTATGTGTAGCTTAACCGTCCTAGAACCACCCAAGGGCTATATGGGTTCAGTGTAACCCCTTAAATGGGCCCCAATGCATATAGCCACACAAATTGAAGATACCATAGAAGTAGGGGATTCCAAACTACCCTTCTCTCTCCATGATACATATGTACAAGTGTACTTAGGGGATTCTCGTATACCCCATAAGTACCATATATAGTCGCCATGACCAATCCTCATGTCAGAAAATATGAGTTTCCAGTGTCCGTCCACTGGACTCACACCTTCACGGTTAGCTCACCACCCCACCATTATTGCCCAATTAAAACTATTACCACACAACCCACTCACCATTCCATTAATTATTAACCAAGGCTATAAGTAGTGGTATCATCATCCCACTATATCTTACAAGCAATTTCCTTACCCATTCTTTTTAAGACAAGGGGGTTCTCATGTACCCATAGATTACATTATTAAGTTGACTTGGAGGAATCCCATGTACCCCACAAGTGATCATTATTATGCTTGCTTGGAGGATTCCCTTGTACCCCATAAGGCTTTTAATTAGACTAACCATAACCACCAAGACCTTACCATTTAAGCATTCCAAACCATTTAAACCATTTATACCATTTAGGGTTCCATTACCAAATTATATATACCATGCATAGTTTAATAAAAGTCTAACAATTTAACCAAAAACATTCTCATAGGCATTTTATCAAACAAGTTGGGGACAACCATGTACCAATTAGCCATTCTCGTGCAACCAAATGTCCAAACCACCAGAATAATATGAAAATCATAAGTAAAAGACATGGTAAAATCATAACCAACCATAGTAACCAAAAACCCCAACATGTATTTGAAAACCCAAAACCATACAACATTTATGCCCTGAAAATAATTCATAGAACATGACTTTAGTTGGACTAACAATGAGGGAGAGTAACATGCCTTAGATTACGAAGATGACGGAGATAAATCACCCTTGTAATCCCCCAAATTGATCCTACTGATAAAACCCTAGCCCTCCTTGACCCAAGAGCCTTGAGAGAATTTGAGAGTGTTTTAAGAGAGTTTGAGTGATAGACAATAGGTTAAATGATGTCCCAAGAGTGATATAAGTCGTGGAGACTTAAGAGGTTAAGAGGGGAAATGTCCAGAGTACCCCTAACTTAAACTGCTTAAAATTCCTGCAGGATGGTATGACCACCCCATACCAATTGTACCCTACCATACGAGTGGTACCCATCACTTATACCCTAGGACTCCTCTTGAACCCCAACACTGTCCAACATACGATTACCCAAGCCAAACTGTACCCAACTATATGATTAGTACCATGAAATCATCCCCTAGGCAGAATCATGAGAGGTTGAACATTGTCTAATATACGGATTGGACTATACGACCCATACCCTATCCTCATAACTCATGGTGAGCTACTCGGACTCAGATCCAAATTAAGTTACTAAGTTTCAGATTAAGTGAAAGAAAACCCAAACCATCAACCCGTTACCAACCATACGACTTATAGCCACCTAGTCGTACCCATTCCAGAAACTCAACCACCCAACACTGGACAACATACGACTAGGTCCCCTGACTCGTACCTTATCACACAACTTGTACCCCCTAGTCGCATGATGTCCAGAAGCCAAAAATTAAGAAATTTTCTAAGGATCAAAGCCCAGGGTGTTTCAAAAGTAGTAAGAGTCTTTTCCATCATGTCCTCAACGATAATAGTTTTCTCACATAATCTCAATTAAGAATCAATCCTGAACTCAGCAAAATTATATTCAACTATGATTTTAAAATCTTGAAACCGTAAGTACATCCACTCGTAACGAGCTCTTGGCAATATTGTGGTCTTTAGGTGGTCATACCTTCCTTTTAAATCAGACCATAATTCATATGGATCTTTCACTGTCAAGTATTCAACCTTTAATCCTTCATCCAGATGGTGACAAAGGAAAATCATAGCCTTGGCTTTGTCCCGACTCGACACTGTTTTATCCATGGGAATAGCAATATCTAGACCATTAGTGGCAAGGTAAATTTCAGTATCGAGAATCCATGACCAAATGTCATAAACTCAAGTTTTGACAAATTTAACATGATGAAAACTATCATAGAAAATAATTTGATTAATCTCATGATATTGGTTTCCTTATAATAAATAGTAAATTAATGTTCCAAGTAACAACATATAATACGAGAACAAAATAAATCATATACATGAACATAGAATTTTACAAAAATATGTTGACTCATGAAATAGTGAAACTATAAATTAAAGATATTTCTAACTATTCTAGAATATTAATCAATTAATTTCAATAGGTATTAACGCTATAAGTTGTAAGAAATTTAGGTTTAATACAATATTCATCTTCTTTATGACACCCAAACAATAATCATAAATATATGACGAAAATTAAAGTATTCTAACTAACCTGCTATTATAATGTATAGTATTAATTTTGAATTATATATAAGTTATAGGACATATACTAACATAACAATCTAAACATGAAATATAGGGATTATCATACCAATTCAAGTACTATAGTTATACCTAAAACTACTCATATATGAGATAATTAGATAGTTGATCAACGAGTTACGAAGATCCTATTAGAGATATTATAAATATAGGAATGTCTACCTGAATCAGAAAGAAAACTAACTACCTTTTATGGAAAAAAATTAATTCTTATTTCTTTTTTGTAGTATATCTTTCATCAAAGATGAAGTACCCTTTTATAGGATATACAAGTCTTCCGTTCGACAAAAATATTAAGTGATAGAATCAATAAGGTACATATATATAACAATTCATTGAATGAAACATCCACTATATCGAATGATTTCATACCAGTTCTTTCTTTTCTTAATTTTGTTACTTTTTTTTCTTTATCTTTGGTAGATTTTGTGATTTTGATATGTATTTGAGATCTTCTTCTAGAAATTTGTATATATTTGCCTAAAATATATAATTATTACTCTTTTATTTTTATGTTTTCTAATTTAATTGATATTAGTTGAAAATGTTGGGTTTAGATTTTTCTTGGAAGTCTTTTCTTCTTGAACTATTAAAAATTAAAATATTAAAGATGCTTTGAGTGTTAGTTTTTGGTGTCTCTTTATTCATATTTGATTAATTAAGTTGTATTATTGTTTGTCAGTTGGTTGGTGTGTCGAATTTTCTGGATTTGAGTTATTGTTTTTGAAGATATTATTAAATTGCATACCAAGACTTTGTAATATCACTGAATCAACTGTTTATATACAAGGTTGTTTACAAGAAAGATAGAGTACCTCTTATAGTTTTGTATATTCATCTCTAGAAGACGAAGCTTCCTTTCTCAATATTGAAAAGGTTAATTGGTTTATTGTTGTTTTCACTTGGTCGGTGTGTTGAATTTGTCGAATTTGAGTTATTGTCCTTGAAGATATTGTCAAATCAATATACCAACACTTTGTAATGTTTAATAAACTGTTTATGTACAAGATTGTTTACAAGAGAGATGAAATAGCTCTTCAATTTTTGATTATCCATCCCTATGAAAACAAAGCTCCATTTCTCGACACTAAAAATAATGAGTTGGAAAATAATAAACTTAATAGATTGAGTTTTTTTTCTTATATTCATATATTTCTCTCCTCTAGATAAATATAAACAACAAAAGTTTTCCATATAATCCAAAACAATTAAAGTTCTTCATATGAATTTGATAAATTCTAATGGTAGTAAATATATTTTTGGGCACTAGAAATATAGTCTCTATGAAACCATTATAATTTTTATTGGTCAACTCAGAAGATCATATATTAAGGAGAAAATGGTCTATTTACTCCCAACCTTTATCTAAAATCCAAACTAAACACTCAACCTTCACGAGAGTCTCATCACCCCACCCCCACCCCCAAACAATTTTTTCTATATTCAGTACCCTTCCAAGTGTTGACCTTTTAATATAAATCAAATAATAAGACATGCATGTTTACATGCTCTGGGCCCACTCCAACTTTTTCATTTCCCTCCTAAACAAAATAGGCCCCATTTTCTCCATTTTCTCAAAATATTCCTTCTTAAAATTTCAGACAACCTTTTCAACTTCCTCTCTCCTTTCTCTTCGTGATTTTTGATAACGTCCAAGCTACACCACTTCTCAGAAGATGATACGGTCGCTGTCAAATATAGTAACCCAATAACAGTTGGGGTCAAATCCCAAGAAAATATGTGGACTCGTGAATTTCAGATGTTGTAATCAATGGGCAAAAATTGGAAAAATAAATAGGGAGATTTGAATGGTAATATCGAACAAGGAGTAAATATCAACTTTGGTTGTAATCAGTTTTGGTGAACACTAGGATTGTGTTCCCCCTGTCTTCTCAACTCCATAGTCTTATCATGATTTATTGAACAAACCCGATATCTTGCATGCAGAATCGATAAGTTATGTACCATCTACAGTCGTTTGGACGAGTAGACAGATTTCACCCTTTACTTTTCAAGTCTCAGGATGTCACATTAGTAACCCTTATCTTCATCCCAGTTAACTATTACCTTTTGAGTCTCTAGTTATTAGATGAAATCTAACCATCTTACTAAGATAAACCCTAGAAGCATGGATCGATAGTTAAACTTTAAATTATTGTTGTCTTTATCTTTTCCTAGTCACTACTCCTCTTTTAGAGTAAGTAGCAATAATATATATGGGATCCTAACGTTGGCCGCCCATTAAGAAAACTATTGTATTAAAGATAAAGAAATATTTCCATGGGAATTGGTTCAGCACTTTCCCTACTTCGTCAATCTGTCAGGGTTTCCACAACCCTAGCTATGGGTTTCTAGTTGCTCATGCTTGCGAAGAAATCAACAACATTCATAATCTAAAGCATAGATGAAATCACAATAATAAGAAGTAGAAAAACCCACAACCATAACTGGATTAATCAACCAAAGTGAATACAAGAGAATCCCAAGATCAAATCGGATCTTGGAATCAAAATATATTTGTGTATATCCAAAGTGCATTACTCCAACTAAAAACACATAAAGGGTATTTATAGTGCATGAGAAAACCCTGAAACTAAAACCCGAACAAAATAGGAGAAAATAGGGTCGGTGGCTACATGTGGCCTGTACTTGTGCCCTGACCCTGGGTGCAGGAATACCTGTGGTCAACAGGGTGAGCGCAGGTATCGAATAAAAAAAATCTTGCAAGTCAGCTATCAGGATTTTGGACTTCTGGCACTTGCTTTGTCTACTTGCAATCTGTAGGTCCTACTTGCAGTCCATAGGTGGACTTATTAAGTGTCGGGAGTCATCTTTTCAGCTCTTTTTTAATTTTCAAATATGCTTTCATCACGAACAAGCCAGAAAGTGTCTCGAATATCCATAATTGCTCCAATAAGTAGCCAAAAACACCTTTTTTCCTCTTTTTCATGAACTTAGCGTACAAAACATGATTTTCTGCAAAACATACCCAAAATGCATCATATCTAACAAAGCAACCTCAGAAACTTGCATATTTTTCTCATTTTAAGTGTCGAAAGTGTTATATGTCTATAGCACATCAACACCCTAAACTTAGAACTTTTGCATGTCCTTAGGCAACAAAACATAACAGAATAAAAATGATGCTTAACTAAGAGAATCTAAGTTATTCAAGGTAGGCTGCCAACACTGTAAGCTCAAATCACAACACCCCTCCTATATTACTTCTCAAAACCAACAATCTATGAACATGGAGAACAAAAATGTAATGCAATAGGATCGAAGCATGACATTACATTAGAAATAGACAACCACGCATATGTACAGATTACACTACTCAAAACAAGTAAATAGATAGAAATATGACTCTAGTTCCCTCACTACAAAGATGCCCCACTCATTCATATGAAATAATGCATGCTAATGTAGGGACAGTCAAGATACACTCACACTCAGAAGAGAAGTTCCAATCAATGTGCATCAAATACCATAGGCTTTCCCTTATTTTCTTTACCTTAGTATTCAGACAGTCAAGATAGGATCACTATAGGATTTTTCTCGGCTTGTAATGTAGGCTTGGGTGATAGTATGGTACATATGGACATATCAAGTGACTAAGACTCCTTGGCACTACACTAACCTTGGGGTTTCACTCATTATCCAATTTCTTTTTTATTCCACCTTTATTTCTCTTTTTTATTCTTTATTGCACATTCAGGTTAGGTGTGGTCTTTTATTATCTCTTCTTCACTCTTTTACAATTTTTCTTTTCTTTTTCTTTTCTTTGCTACCACACCCAACCCTACCAACTTTTTCTTCTTATTTTACCCATCTTCATAGCCATTTTACATTATGCACCCCTATGATAACCCCCTTAATTTAGGCATTTTTCCTGAGTTGAGGTGCACAATGTCCAAGAAGGACCAGGGCCAAAATAGGTTCATTATAGTACAAATGGAAAGGTGAATAAGTGAAATAAGAAAAATAGGCTATAAGGCACAAAACAGAGATCAGGGAATATAATTCACACATGGAAGGTCATTAAGGCTAAAAGTGGACTAAAATAAAAAAATGGACTATGATCCTTTCCTAACCCGACTATCCTTCAACCTAGGCAAGACTAATCGAGCAAGTTCTGAATTCAATACACAAAGGGAACTAAGTAGCATCTCACACATACAGGGCACAAAGTCAATATTACAAACTACTACTTATCTGGTTCATGCAATTGTTAAAAAGTAATTATCATGTCCCTAATTCTAATGCCATAATAGGATCCATAATGTTCACACACAGTTCTAAAACATAAAATTTTGGAGGGGTATCATTTTCTCAAAAATTCATAAAAACATGATAACTACCCTAAATACTTAAAAATCTCCTAATTTCACAAAACATACCATAATACAAAACAAAATACAATACGACATAAATTAACCTAGACATGTCGGTTCTACAACCATACCGCGATCGACATGAAAAGAAGAACGACCAAAAAAACCCACGGTGGCATGGTATGCCCTTCCCCAACTAAAAACTGTGCACTATCCTTAATGTGCTAAAATAAAGTAAAGCAGAGGGAGGTGAGAACATACCCAGGATGCACTAAGCATTTGTGTCATGATATTCGCCAAATGGGGGTATATCCACTGGTGGAGGCCATGGTGGTGATGGTGCACTATGAGAAGATGCTCCTGCAGCTAGCTCAGCACGTCTCTGCCTTTCGACAAATGCAATGTTCGTCGAATTATAGGTGACCCTTTTCAGGGCTTGCTCATATGGACTATCTGGATTATACAATTCCCCCACTCGGCCTCTCTTAGTCCTAACTACGGGAACCTCCACATCATCCTTCTCGAATAAATCAAAGTATATGGGACCACACAAAGGTAATGTTTGAATAATTGTAGATACATCTAGAGAGATGGTTAATATGTGGCTCTCAGTGAGAGGGCATACCTCCACTCGAAAGATATCTGCCTCATCCCTCATATGTCCTAGATCTAATGTCTCAATCTCTATAAATTGGTCTACCACACATTTCTCATCAACACCTGATGCACTTGGTATACTGGTCTATGCAACAATATCCTCATCAATGATGTCTATTACAGACACCACTCGTATATCTATTAGTTGCTACACTGCCATGCACACATCAAACACTACTTGCTCACTATTCAGTTTGAAGGTGATCTCCCCAAGTCCATATCAATCAATACCCTACCAGTGGATAGAAAGGGTCTATCCAATATAATTGGGGCTTGAATATTCACCTCACAATCAAGAACCATAAAATCAGCAGGAAACATAAGGGATGCTACCCTTACTTATACATCACAAAAAACACCTTTTCTGTATAGATGAGTCTGCCATCAACAATTTTATGGATGTGGGTTTGAGTTCCCCTATCCTCAACAGCTTGTACACAGCCAGTGGCATCACATTTACTCCTGATTCCAAGTCACATAAATCCTGCTTGACATTAAAAATCCCAATAGAATAGGGAATGGAGACTGCTCTGGGATCCTCCTCATTTTTTACTATCGGTAAGAAAAGAGTCGCACTATAAGGGTGCACATAATCATTGGTATCAATGACCCAATCATCCCCACTATCATACTCAAAATCATCATCACCCCATGTTGATTTCTCAGACTCTGCCTCAGGTGCCTCATCACTATTAGTGTTATCACTCTTCAATTCCTCAGTAACAGGTACAGAGGACCATCAGTAGTGGCACCATAATCATTAGTGATAGATAGATAATGACTTATAGCTGGTGGACTCCAAAAATTTTCACTCAGAAGAGTAACAAGATGTTTCTATTTGATCATTGCAAATGTTTGCCCAAACTGGTGCTCCAACTACTTGATAGCAGTGGCATGAGACTCCGCCTTCTAGGTCAACCCTGAAATGTCAGCCTTAATTTACTTAAGGCTATTTTCTTAATTTTCTTGACCCTTCACCAGTTTGGTCAACATTTATTCCATTCTTGATTCAGTATCTCATCTGCTGGTGGAATGTACCTATCTTTCTTTTTCTTATAATTATCTCTCCATCTCCAATCACCTTCTCTATCCCTATTATGGTATCTATATCTATAATCATTATAGTTTTGACATTGGTTTCCTTTCTCTTGGGCTTGGAAACCCACCAACTGACATTCCTAATGCCTATCTTCCTCTTATAATGCAGACTCATAAGGTCTAGAAACTGCACCCTGTGCTCCTACTATATGAACTTTCTTGAAATTCATGATCACGAACTATTTTTCCAGCAACCCAAGATCAGTCCTCAATAGTGCAATCTCTTGCGCTACAGAATCATTGGCAACTCTCTGGTCACTAACAGCTCTAATGGCGTAAGTGATAGAATCTCTCTCTACCTTCTGAGTTTGCCACCCTTAGTTAGTAAGAGAGATCTGGTCTAGAATATTAGAAGCTACCTCCCAGCGTAATCTTATAAAATCTCCTCCATATATGGTGTCTACCATAGCTATGGAATGATGGTCATTGCTCTATAGAATAACTCCAATAAGTTGGTCCCCAAAATCTGATGGTTGGGCACCGTACTCAACTTCTTCTTAAACATGAACCAAGCCTCATACATGGACTCAGACTGTAACTGCCTTAAATTATAGATCTCATCCTTAAGCTGCAACATCCTGGATGGAGGAAAAAATTGGTTCAAAAATTATCTACGTAACTCATTCCATATAGTGATAGATCTTCTTGGAAGTTCCCCTAACAATAAATATTCTTCTCTTATAAGAAATAAAAAGAACAACCTCAATCTAAATGCCTCTTGGTTTACCCCTAGGTATGTATATAAAGTACAAATTCCAGTAAAATTAGCTAGATACATATTTGCAATATCTGTAGGCAACCCTGCAAATAAACCCTTCATGTATAAGAACTGGATCATAGCACTTGATATATTAAACGTAATGCTTGGGGTAAAACAGAAGGAATAATGGCACCAGTCTCTGTTGGCTCAACATACCCCAGATATTCTTTATCATTCTCATATGGTTGCAAGTACGGGTATGCTGGGATCACATGGGCTCGGCTACCTTGAGCTCTATTCTGATTTCCACTAAGTGTGGCTCAGTGGTCTTCTGCTTTTCTCTGCTCAGCTAACTCTGCCTCTGGAGCTATCCGCTAAGCATCTTCTATTGCCCTTCTCTTATTTTTAGCATGATCTAGTAGCACCTCTATCTACTGGTCAATAATATCCTAAACTCCTCCAGAGAAAGGGAGAGGCATATCATCATAAAATCCATCAGGAATATTGTTTCTCTTTGGCTCTATCATCCTACTAGGTGTTTGTAGGATCCTTTCTAGATTCAGATTTAGTGGGGGTAAGGGATTTCCTCTGCACCGTGTACTAGGCATACACCGGCATATACCTAACTAAGAACAAAAACAAAAAGATCCTAAAACTGCAACAACTTCAATTCACAACTCAACACTATATTCCCCAGCAACGGTGCCAAAATTTGATAATATCCAAGCTACACTGCCTCTCAAAATGATATAGTCGCTGTCAAATATAGTAACCCAATAAAGGTTGGGGTCGAATCCCAAGGGAATAAGTGGACTTATGGATATTAGATGTTGTAATCAATGAGAAAAAACTAGAAAAATAAATAGGGGTATTTGAATGACAATATTGAACAAGGAGTAAATATCAACTTCAATTGTAATCAGTTTTTGTGAACACTAGAATTATGTTCCCCTTGGTTTTTCAACTCCGTAGGCTTATCATTCTTTGTTTAACCAGCCCGATACCTTACATACAGAATTGATAAGTTATGTGCCATCTATAGTCTTTTGAATGAGTAGAAAGATTTTACCCTTTACCTTTTAAGTCTCAGGATGTCGCATTAGTAACCCTTATCTTGATCCCAATTAACTATTATATTTTGAGTTTCTATTATTAGATGAAATCTAACCATCTTACTAAGATAAAACCTAGAAGCATGGATTGACAGTTAAACTCCAAATTACGGTTGTCTTTATCTTTTCCTAGTCACTACTCCTCTTTTGGAGTAAGTAGCAATAATCTAGGCGAGATCCTAATGTTGTCCACCCGTTAAGAAAACTATTATATTAAATATAAAGCAATACATGTATGGGTATCGGTTTAGAAAAATAATAGCACCTCCCCTACTTTGTCAATCCGCCAAGGTTTCCACAACCCTAGCTATGGGTTTCTAGCCGCCCATGCTTGTGAAGAAATCAACAATGTTCATAATCAAAAGCATAGATAAAATCACAATAATAAGAAGTAGAAAAATCCACAACCGTAACTAGATTGATCAACCAAAATCAATACACGAGAATCCCAAGAGCAAAATTGGATCTTGGAATCAAAATATGTTTGTGTATATCAAAAGTGCATTACTCCTACTAAAAACACATAAAGGGTATTTATAGTACATGAGAAAACCCTAAAACCAAAGCCCAAACAAAATAGGAGAAAATTGGATCAACGGCCACATGTGACCTATACTTATGCCTTGACCTTTGGCGTAGGTAGTACCTATGGTTAGCAGGGTGAGCGCAGGTACAGGGAGCAGGTACCAGATAAAAAAAATTCTGCAAGTCACTCTCAGGATTTTGGACTTTTGGCACTTGCTTTGCATACTTGTGGTCCATAGGTTGATTTAGTAAGTGTTGGGCTTCATCTTTTCAGCTCTATTTCAATTCCCAAATATGCTTTCATCACGAACAAGCCAGAAAGTGTCCCGAACATCCATAATTTCCCCAATAAGTAGCCAAAAATACCTTTTTTCCTTTTTTTCATGAATTTAGGATCCAAAATATGATTTCTTATAAAACATACCCAAAACACACCATATCTAACAAAACAACCTCAGAAATTTGCATATTTTTCTCGTATTACGTGTCAAAAGTGTTATATTTCTATAGCATATCAATTTTCTCTTTTCTTAGTGTGGTAATTGAATCTTAATGATAAAGGGGTTTGGATTTTGAAGGTAAATCATCTTATTGCTAGTTTAATTTATTAAAGGTGAGTTTTTGTGCCCTAAACTGATTTTAATCTTAACAGAGTTTATTTCTAATCCCAAAATTAAGAATTTAATTATATGAAATTAAGTTGTGCGTCTTGCTATTATGTTGTTATGTTGTCTAAGTGTTCAATTAATACTATATTATATTCATAATTAATCTAATTAGGTTTTTTGTTGATTGTTTAAATCGAGTGATTCAAAATTAAGGCTTTTGTTGGGTTTACTATTAATCTTAAAAATTAAGAAATTAATTGTGTGTAATAGAATGTGCATGTTATTATTTTGTTGTGTAGGTGTTCAATTTATACCATATTACAACAATTTTTGTGAAATTAGTTTTTTTCTTTCCCGTCTAAGTCGCATGATGTTCTATATATATGTATCTTAGCATTAGGTTGTTACATTGTTCAAAGAGTAGCATATTACATTCATATTTTTATATTATGTGTTTTTATTCATCGTTTAAGCTTGATAATGTTGGATTAAAGTCTGTTAATGCTTGATTTTCAATAATATTGGTATACTAGCTATGCTACTATGTTTTATTTGATCTTTATTGTCATTAGATAAGACATGAATGAGTTTACTTTAATTATTGTAAGTGGTACAATGGTGGGGTGTTACATTTAAGTGGTGGGGAACCAGTTTATAATGGTGGAAAAATTACTAAATTTTTGGATATTGATGTAGATAAGATGTCATATTTTGAGTTGAAAGACTATACTAGAAAATTGGAATATAACACAAGTTGCGCACCTTTAGCATTAAACCACCTAGCAGTGGTATTTTGGTAGATATTGATAATGATATGGATATTTTAAACATGATGTGTTCCTTGGAATATGGGGATGAAGTGGAGTTATTTGTTAATAATTTGGTTAATGATCTAATTATGGGCCTCATGTTATTAGAAAAGGTTAGTCATGAGGATATGGAGGAATCTGGTGCATCTTTTAATACTAGGCCTAACTTTAGGGTAGGTGAGGACCATTTAAATGATGAGAACC
This sequence comes from Capsicum pubescens, assembly GCA_030864215.1. Classification (NCBI taxonomy): domain Eukaryota; kingdom Viridiplantae; phylum Streptophyta; class Magnoliopsida; order Solanales; family Solanaceae; genus Capsicum; species Capsicum pubescens. Next base: position 224,552,669 of record CM061544.1, read on the forward strand.
TTTTTACTTCTTTTTCAACCTTACCTCCTTTAACTAACACACATCATTTCACTACTTTAGATAGTGCTACTGCAGATAGTGCTGTTGCACCTAGTGCTATTGCAGTTGATGTATATATATTGGTCCTGCTGGAAGTGATTTCTCAAAAGAAGAAGTAGAGGGTTCAAATTACTCTATTTAGGATAGTGTTGAGTCAGAAACTGAAAGAGTTAGAGATGATAATGAAGATGAGTATAGTAGTCATGTACATGAGGATGTTAGGGGGTTGAGAGGTGAAAAGAGGAAGTTTTAAAGGAGAAAAGGAATGAGAGAGTACCAGCTGACAATGTAGAGGTACCAGTAGGTGAAGAAGGACCAGATCTAGATTTTAATGAAACTGAAACTAGGTAAAGTAAGTCATGAAGGAAGTGTAGGAGGTGATGAGCCTTACTTTACATGTTTTGGTGAAGCTAGTTTTGAGTTAGATGAATATGATTATTGTGGTGATGATAAACATGATTTGGTTGCATCTGGTAGGTCAAAAATTGTTAAGTTGTCAAGAAAAAGAAGGATAACATCCCAAAAAATCATTCATGACCCAACTACAAAGAAAGTTGTTTGGCAGTTGGGTATGGTGTTTAAAGATGTGAATGAATTTAGAAGAGCAGTGACTAAATATACAGTAAGGAAGAGGGTTTCGATAGAGAAGTGGGTGAATGAGCAAAAAAAGGCTAGATTTAGATGCAAGGATGGTTGTCCATGGATTTTTTATGAAGGTATTGACAAGGTAACAAATGATTTAATGATAAAAACTTACATTCCAAAACATACTTGCAACAAGACAACCAGAAATTACTTGTGCAACGTAAAGTTTTTAGCTGAAACCTTTAAAGAAAGAATAATTGAGCAACCAAACATAAGGGTATTTAAGTTGCAAGAGTTGATTAGAAAAAATTCAAATTGTATGTTGGTAAGACTACTGTGAGAAGAGCAAGAGCTAAAGTGTTCAAAGATATAATGAGTGATCATGTTGTAGAATTTGGATGAATTCTTAACTACAAGGATGAACTGTTGAGGAAAATTTTGGGGCCCAATTGTGTTGTTAAACTTGGTAAGGCTGATGAAGCAGGTAACCAAAATTTTAGAGTTTTTACATCTGTTTTGATGCTTTGAACAAGACATGGGTACATTGTAGGAAGTGCACAGGTTTAGATGGCTGTTTTCTTAAAGGTATTTGTAAAGGCCAATTGTTAGTTGTTGTGGCCAAGGATGGAAATAACCAAATGTTGCCACTTTCTTGGGTAGTAGCTAAAAAGAAGAACACAAACATATAGACTTGGTTTGTTGAGTGCATAAGGGATAACCTAGGACTTTGAGAAGGTGAAGGTCTCACCTTGCTTACAGATATGCAGAAGGTATGTACACAGTTTTATGTTTAATTTCTTTTTAGTTTAACCTAGTATATGTAATTTTCCTAATATCATCTTGTTTTATGGTATGTATATGTATTGTAGGGACTGTTTACAGTACTGAAGAGACGTTACCTCAATCTGAACATAGAAAATGTGCAAGGCACATCTTAGCTAATTAGGATAAGGACTGGAGAGATCTTCAAAGAAGACAACAATTTGAGGAGATATCCAAAAGTAAATTTGAGTCTCAATTGAGGAAAAACATATAGAAGATGAAGTTTCTTGGTCCTGAAAAAAAGATGGATGAGTTAATGTACTAGAACATTAATTACTGGTGCAAGCTTTACTTCAATACTGAAGTCAAGTTTGATTCTATGGATAACAACATATCTGAGTGTTTTAATGCTTAGACCTTGGAATCTAGGCGCAAGACCATCATTACCATGCTTGAAGAAATAAGAGTAAAGATAATGACAAAAATAGGCACTTTAAGGGAGTTTCCAAGTACTTGAAAGTGTAATTACTCTCCAATGTGTTTGAAGGTATTAGATGAAAACATCAATAGGTCTATGGATTGTACCATTGAGTTTAATGAAGTTGCTGATTTTGAAGTGAAAGAAGGGCTTTGTCAATACAAAGTGGATATTGTCAAGAGGACTTGTAGTTGTAGGGTATGGCAATTAAAAGGTATACCATGCGCACATGTTGTGGCTCTATTGTTATTCCAAAATTACCCTCTTTATGACTATATTAAAAGCTGCTATAGTAAAGAAACATATTTGAGGACTTATGTCAATGTTCTTAAACCACTAACAAATATGGAAATGTGGCTAATTTCTTTAAACATTACTGTTGCACCACCTAAAATCACAAGCCTGCCTGGCAGGCCGTCTAAGGTTAGGGGGAAGGAAGTTGGAGAAACAAAGAAATCAGGAAAATTACCTAGAACCGAAATAGCAACGACATGTAGTGTGTGCCATATTAGAGGCCACAACAATAGAGGATGTCCTTAAAGTGCACCATCAGTAGCAACACCACCTACTGGTGCAGGCAGAGAAAGAGGTAAATTAAAGGTAATTTTTACACTTGAATTTATTATATTATAACTTCTTTAATTTTTTATAACATTCTTTTTATATATAGAAAACTCCACTAGAAACACCTAATGCAATTCCTCAAGCAAAAAGTAATGGTTCAGGCAGGGGAAGAGGCAGACCAAAGGTATATTATACTTGAATTTAGTACTAATTAGCTCAATTTATAACATTCTTTTTATATGTATAGAAAACTCCATTAGAAGCCATTATTGCACCTCCTCAAGAAAAAAAAAAGGGATACCAAAAAAAGTAACATAAGTAGCACCTAGAGCACCTCCTGCACCTACTATTTTTCCAGCAACCACTTCTACACCTCCTGATTATTATGCATCATCTATAGTCGGAACTACAAAAACAGGAATAGGTAGTGGTAGGGAAACCCAGCTCCATTCAAAAGGCCAAGAGTAATGGGAATGAGTGTGTTCCAAGCTGAAAATGGCTTCAAAGTCCTGAATATAAATCTCTTACTTTGTTGTATTATGTGTAAATTATGAGTCTTTGGTGTATGTTGATTGTTAAAAAAAAATTATCCTTCATTGCAGTCTGGCAAGCCTAGCAGTAAGATCTACTCTACTGGTCAAGCAAAGGTGACAAGATCAACTGATGTAACTGGTGACATTGGTTATACATCAAGCACTTCCAATAAGTTAAAACAGAATGGCAAAGCAATAATCCCAATAAGAAAACTATAAGATCTTAAAGAGAAGAAAAAAAAGAAGACAGTGGGAAGTAGTTCAAACAATCCAAGCCAGAATACCACTCCTTCACAGTCAAAGATGCTATGGAAATTATAGTAATGTTGATGTATTTTAAGCAGTATTTTAAGTTAGTCCAGTTGACATGAAAATAGTTTATTTTGTATTTAAGAATGGTGATGGTAAACTGATTTGGGACTTAATATTTTTGGTTTTATTTGTTAATGAATGTTGCCGTTATGCATTATGAATGCGAATTTATTTTGGAATGAATGATGATGTTGTGTGAAGTTGGAATGGTTTGTTGATAAATGTTGCCCTATGTTGCCTTTTTGGGGATTTTGGGTGAAGTTGGAATGAATGATGATGTTGTGTTCAAATGAAGAAATTGCATATTGTTGTTTTCAAATGATGATGTTGTGGTGATGTAAAGTTGTGTTGTCACAATAGTTGTCTTTACAAAATGGAGGTGATGTTAGCTATATAGTTGTGTTGACACAACATTGTAATTACAAGATGTAAGTGTAAACAATTTACAAGATGAACATAGCAGCAACACAAGACACAATTGAAATACTTCTAGGTACAACTGAACAATTTACATAACATAACATAATCTGATATATACACACACATATATAGAGAGAGAGAGATGGATAGGTAGAGATACAAAATTTACACCATAAATAGTTGATCCAACTACTTTCAATAGATTTATTGTTGATGAACATAACAGCAACACAAATCAAAATACATAAAAATATCTTCCTATTGAACCTACACCATTTCCATCTTCCATTGAGTCTCGTCTCCAACGTCAAGTTGTCAATTTGGATCTGCTTAAGCCATAATTCTTCTTCCAAATCTTTGATTTTGTTCACCGATCTTGGTAGGATAAAATTTGATCTTGGATTCACTTTTTGTTTGTCCCTCCATAGAAAATATTACAATTTTGAGACTAAAAATTTGAAAAAATTAGTACAGTAGAATCAATTAAATCTAAAGTAGAGAAAAATACAATGCAAAATAATACACCATAGTAGGGGCAAGACTAAAATCTTCTTCCCGTATTTGATTTCGACCATGAAGTTTGCAAGTTTAGCAAAATACCATATTTACATCTTAGAACAACATTGAGCATTGGGTCTGATTCATCCATACAAAGCTTATTTAATTTCATATTTGTCATTTGATGAATCCTGGCAAAATCGATCAAGAAATTACAAACCCTAAATTTATAGTTATACCAGAATACAAATCAAAACTTCAAGAATTAAACTAGAAATTATGATTAATAACTAAACCCTAGGTTAAAGAAAGAAATTGGAAAAAATGGAGAAGATAAAGGCTTATGGTAAAGAAGATGGCATCTCTTAAATTGAGAAGATGACCGTTCAGGGGAGTATTAATTCATGAATTCATGAAGTGTATAATACATGTGGTAGACCATTTTTGTGATTTTGGAGTCTTGGTCCCTATACTAACGCACCTAGAGGAGGTGTTCTCACCTCCCATAACAAGTCAGCACTAGGGGGGGTACTAAATGAAGGAAAAAATAGTTCAGAGAGGTGATGGGACTCCCGTGAAGTTTGACTGTGTAGTTGGGATTTTGGGTAAAGGTTTAGGGGTAATAGACCATTTTCTCTATAGTAAGATTAAAAGATTAGAGAATCATCTACTCAATTTCATCTTTTATGAATGTTTTTTTTACAACCAATAGATTATCTTATTAATGCATTAACGGTCTCAAAGAGATAAAAAATGCTATCGCGTCATTTGCAATCTATCTAGAAAAAATAGAAATCCAAATAACTTGATCTAATAATAAACTAGAGAAAGTAGGTAACTTTCAAGGTCGAAGAAGACATGAGGGCAATTCGTAGGAAGCGTAGAGGTAAGGCAAATGGGCCAGATGAGATTTCAGTAAATTTTTGAAAGAGCACAGGTCGGGCATGTTTGGAGTGGCTGACGAAGTTAACGTTATTTTTAGGGAAGCAAAGATGAGCGTACTATGAGTCCATTATATAAGAACAAGTGGGACATTCAAAGTTGCAACAATTATAGGGGTATCAAGTTTTTGAGTCATACTATGAAAGTTTGGGAAAGGATAGTAGATTTGAGGCTGAGGAGGATCGTGACTATTTCTGAAAAATTAGTTCAGTTTTATGCCAGATCTTTTGACTACTGAGTCCATTCACCTCATGAGGAGATTAGTTAAGCAGTTTAGGGAGAGGAAGAAGTACTTGTACATGGTGTTCATTGACCTTGAGAAGTCATAAGACAAAGTTCACAGGAAATTTTATGAAGGTACTTGGAGGCTAAAGGGGTGATTGTGGCATACACTAGGTCAATTCAGGACATGTAAAATGACATGAAGATTTGTGTGAGGATGGTAGGTGGAGATTCAAAGTCCTCATTTTGACAGGGCTGCACCAAGGATCAACTCTTAGCTCATTTTTATTTGCCTTGGTGATGGATGTTTTGACACAATGTATTCAAGGGGAGGTGCCTTGGTGTATGCTATTTATTGATAATGTGGTACTGATTGATAAGACTCGAAGAGGAGTTAATGATAAGTTAGAGATTTGGAGACAGACCCTTGAGTCTAAAGGATTTCTATTGAGCAAGACCAAGACGGAGCACTTAGAATATAAGTTTAGTGATTCGTCGTAGGAGGTTGACACGGTAGTGGAAATGGATTCTCAGGACATTCAGAAGAGGGAAGTTTTAAGTATCTGAGGTCTATGATTCAGGGGAACGGTGAGATTGATGAGGATGCCATGCACCGTATTGGTGAAGGGTGGTTGAAATAGAGGCTCTCTTTGGGAGTATTATGTGATAAGAAGGTGCCTTCAAAGCTTAAAGGCAAGTTCTACAGAATGGCAGTCCGACCATCCATGTTGTATGGAGTAGAGTATTGACTAGTTAAGAACTCTCACATCTAAAAGTTGAAGGTGGCACAGATGAGGATGTTGCAATGTAGGTATAGCCTTACCAAAAGAGATAGGATTAGGAATGAGATTATTCAGGATAAGGTGGGAGTGGCTTCGATGAATGACAAGATACGAGAAGTGAGATTACGTTAGTTTAAACACGTGGTGAGGGGCTCGCATACTCCAGTATAAAGGTGTGAGAGGCTGGCTATGGATGGTTATAGGTGGGGTAGAGGTGGGTCGAGAAAATATTGGAGGGAGGTAAATAGGCATGGTATGGAGCAGTTACAACTTACGAAGGACATGGTCATTGATAGAAAGGTGTAGAGGACGCGAATTAGGGTAGAGGGTTAGGGGTAGAAGTGCGATTGTAACAACAGGAAAGAGTACTTTGTTTGTGTTTGGAGTTTTTTGTTTGTGGTGTTTGAGTGATGTCTATAATTTTGGATAGATAGTTTATAGTATATTTTCTTAGGGTTGTGTTGCTTCCTATATTAGCTAGTAGTGTTAGTTTATTTTACATAGTGTATTAGTTTATATTCTTTCATGTTTTTGTGATTGTTATACTGTTATCTGTACTGAGTCAGGGATCTATCGAAAATAAATTCTCTACTTCACCTGAGACAGTGGTATGGTCTACGTACACTTTACCCTCCCCAGACTCCACTATATGAAAATACACTGGGTATGTTGTTGTTGTTATTGTATCTTTTCTTTTTCTTTATATTTATCAATTTTATTACACTCACCTTTGATTATTAAGATGACCAAAGAAATTGAAAGTTAAAATTTATTTCATATTATCAGTAGCCCAAACCAATTTCACTTAATTACTTAAATTCCTAATTCATGTGTTGACATAAAATGTATCTTGCTAAATTAACTCATTTTTAAAAGTTTAAATTAAATATAAATTTTACAAGAATGGCTTTATTAGTTGTATATTGAAATGGGAGAATTAGAATGTTTTGGATTATGTCCTTAGTTTTCATTTTAGGAATTAAGGTATTTTCTTTTTCGTATTTTTCAATTGTTAGAATTGAGGCATATAAATATTGATTAATACACTCTAGCGGAATGAAGTTGGATGTAATAATATTATATATGTTTCAACTTCATTTACAAGTGAGTTATTTTATGGAATCTGTCCATGGTACGGTTGGTGGGTATGATTGAGTGTACCACTCATACCCTTAGGTATAAGTTAGGAAGGTGTGAGTTGTATAGAAACCAGTATATAGGGTCTTGGCATGGTCTTGGGTATGAGTTGGGGTACCACTCATACCCTAGGATATAGATGGTATGGGTGAGTCGTACCCAACTTCGTGACTTATTTTAATTTTAAGTCAAGGGTAGTCCAAACATTTCCTACTTCAAAACCCTTATGTACTCAAATTATATAACCCTTGGTGGCCTTTCATAACACTTACTAAAGGATGTAAACACTTTAAATACTCTCTCAAACTCACTCTTGAAGATTGGAGGCTAGGGTTTCTTTATGTGTTCTTTAAAGGAGCTCAAGAGTCATGTTTCTCTTAGGAACCTTATTGTATAAGGCATGTACTCCTTCCCTCATTGTTACTTCCAATTAAAGGCATACGTATTGCATTTTAAACTTTGATTTATGAATCATGAATGGTGGTTTTGGAAACATATGTTGAGGGTTTTGAAGCATATTGTTTGCTATTGGTTTAAACTATGCTTTTACAATATTTTGGTAATGGTTTTCACATGTGAGTAAAATGTGTCTTGAATGACCCTAATCATGATGGTTTATACTTTGGTTTTGGTCTTGGTAAAGGTATGCCCTCAACATGTTCGATAAAATGCCTAAAAGAATGTTTTCACTCTATTGTTGAACTTTCATTGAAACTCTTGCATGGTTTGGTTTGGTAATGGAATGCTAAATAGATTTGGATGGTTTTGCAAGGTTTAAATGGTATAAATGCTTTAAATGTTTGGCATGGTCAAAAATGGTTTGGAATGGTTAAAGGGTATAGGTTTTGGTAGTCATGATTGGCCTATTTTGGAAACCTTGCGGGACACATAGAGATCCTCAAGTGAATGCATTAATGGAATTGGTTTGAATAACGGTTATGGCTTAATTGGTTATTTTTTTGGGATACACGGGAATCCCCCAAGTGGTTTAATACGGTGAATGGAAGGGTACATGCAAGTCCATTAAACCTATAAATGGTTGGCTATGGATAATACTTGCAGGTATAGTCGGTATGACGATACCACTACTAATGGCCTTGGTTAATAAATGGTTAATGGATTGGTTGGTTGCTTGTTAATGGTTTTAATTGAGCAATAATGGCGGGTTGTGTAGCAAATCCTTGGAAGGTAGAGGTCTCGGAGAGACCAAAAATAGAAACTCATATTTGCTGATGTGAGGTTTAGTCCAAGTGACCGTGTGCATGATGTCACACTTTATATTTGGGGGATGTACTAGTCATCCCAGGTTTTCTTCCCTGGTCGTGCAGCTACATGCACTAGGGGCCATTTCAGCAGGGGAAGTTTAACCTATATAACCCATAGGAGGTTTAGGACGGTAAAGATACACAACCTAGGTAAAGGTTTTAAAGGCATGCTAAACGCGGTTCCCTTTCCCGGCATGGTTATAAATGTATATGAATGGTTGTGTGCATTATGGATAGTTTTAATTGGTTTTATAAATGACATTATTTTATCCTTATCCTGAGTGCATACTAGTGCTCACCCACTAACCTATCTTTGGGCGGTTGCATACCCACGTTATGCAGGGACCAACTATTCTACTTCTCCTTCTTAGTAATCGAATTCGGGGATCGTCGATGTTGGATTGAAGTGGTGAGCTTTCATAGTTACCAGATTTGGGGACAGTCGATGTTGGATTGAAGTGGTGAGCTTCCATAGTTCAAAAGGCATTTGTTTCATGTCATGGTTTACTTTACATATCTCTTGTCTTTCATAGACTTTGGTTTTTGGCTATGGTCGGGGGCATGTACCGACTAGGTACTCTTTGGTTGGCCTAGAGGCTTTGTATGGATAACTGTAGACTTGGGTATGGTATGGATTGGTCATGTTTCATATATATACATACATACATTGCCTTATTATCTTGGTTTTGGTTTAGGGTTTTGGCATTGGTTTGGTCGGACATTGGGTGGTTGGACTTGGTCGGGTTGGTCTTGGATATAGACTTATCCCAGAGTCATCACATGTTTGGATACACTATTTTGTTATATGTTAGGACTTCAGCCAACTCAAGGTATGTGCATGGTTCTTGGGTTGGGTCACGGGGGTGGTTCCTAGTCCTGGTTGGGCTTGGGATTGCCCATTACGATAAGGCCCTGGTTCGGGTCGTGTCACCTAGTGTGTCTCTGCAGTGTGCACCAATTTTGTTCGTGCGTAAGAAGGATGGTTCCCTAGTAAAGAATAAGTATCCTCTTCCAAGGATAGATAATTTATTTGATCAGCTTTAGGATGCTAAGTTTTTCTCCAAGATTGATCTTTGGTCTGGGCATCACCACTAAAGATTAATGAGGTGGATATCCCTAAGACTACTTTCTATACTTGGTATGGGCATTTTGAGTTTCTAGTTATGTCTTTTAGATTAACCAATGCCCCGGCGACATTCATGGACTTGATGAATAGAGTCTTCCGTCAGTTTCTGGATTTGTTCATCATTGTGTTCATAGATGATATTTTGGTGTACTCCAAGAGAAGAGGTAGATAATACCGATCACCTCCTCATTGTGTTGTGGACCTTGAATGATCAGTACTTGTATGCCAAATTTTTGAAATGTGAATTTTGGTTGAAGGCTATCACTTTTTTGGGTCATGTCATTTCTAGTGAAGGGATCGTGGTGGATTTACAGAAAGTTGCAGTGGTTAAGAAGTGGCCTATACCTATGACTCCAACCGATATTTGGAGTTTCTTGAGTTTAGCAGGTTACTACAGGAGGTTTCTGGAAAGTTTTTGACTATATCTATCCCGTTGACTAAGTTAGCTTAGAAGAAGGTAAAGTTTTATGGTTTGATGCTTGTGAAGGTAGTTTTGAGAAGCTGAATGATAAGCTAACTTTGGCACCGGTCTTGACTTTTCCTGAAGGCATTAATGGGTTTGTGGTCTATTGTGATACGTCCCATGTGGTGCTTGGTTGCATCTTGATACAGCATGACAAGGTGATAGCTTATGCCTCTAGACAGTTGAAGGTGCATGAAAAGAACTATTCGACTCATGAATTAGAGCTATTGGTTGTGGTGTTTGCATTGAAAATCTGGCATCACTATTTAGATGGAGTCCATGTGGATATCTTTTTTTATCTCAAGAGCTAGTAATATATGTTCACTCAGAAAGAACTCAACCTCAAGCAAAGTAGATGGCTTGAGCTTCTCAAGGATTATGATGTAATTCTTCACTACCATCCAGGGAAAGCTAACATGGTTGTTGATGCTCTTAGCAGGTTATCCATGGGGATTCTAGCTCATGTGGACGAGTAAAAGTGAGAATTGGTGAAAGATGTTCACTGTTTGTCTAACCTTGAAGTTTGCCTCTTAGACTCTGAAGATGGTGGTGTATTTGTTTAGGAGGTAGCAAAGTCATCCCTGGGTGTTGGGGTAAAGGAGAAGCAAGTGTTAGATCCTATCTTGATGAGGATCAAGGGTGATGTAGGTGGGCAAAAAGTAATGGCTTTTGAGGTTAATAATGATGGTACCTTGCGGTACCAAAAAAGGTTATGTGTTCCCGACGTAGATGAATTATGAGAGAGGATCTTGGCTGAAGCCCATGAGTTACGCTACACTATTCATACTTGTTCGACGAAATGTATCATGACCTTAATGAGATGTATTGGTGGAATAATATGAAACGAGATATTGCTAATTTTATGGCTAAGTACATGGTGTGCCAACAAGTGAAAGTTGAGCACATGAGGCCTAAAGGGTAATACCAAGAGATTGAGTTGCATGTGTGAAAGTGGAAAGGGATCAACATGGATTTTGTTATGGTCTTTCCCGGTCTCCAAATTAGTTTGATTCGATTTGGGTCATCGTGGATAGGATGACTAGGTCTGCTCACTTTTTGCTAGTGAGGACTAATTTTTCGGCAGAGGATTATGTGAGGTTGTACCTCCAAAAGATTGTGAGGTTGCATGGGGTGCCTATTTCTATAATCTCGAATCGTGGTACGCACTTTTAATATCACTTTTTGTGATCGTTTCTTAAAGGTTTGGGGACTAAGGTGAGTCTTAGTATGGCTTTCCACCCACAGTCAAATGGGAAAGCGGAAAGAACTATTCAGACATTGGAAGATATGTTCTGTGCTTGCGTGATTGACTATGGTGGTAGTTGGGTTGATCATTTGCCTCGTATAGAGTTTGCATATAATAATGCTACCACTCTAGAATTAGGATGGCTCTATTTGAGGCCTTGTATGGTAGAAGGTGTAGGTCTCCCATTGGGTGGTTCGAGGTTGGTGAGGCAAAGATGTTTGGTCGGGATTTGGTTCACCAAGCCATGGAGAATGTGAAGGTTATTTGGGATAGGCTTAAAGCTACCAAAAGTTCTATGCGGATGTGAGGCGAAGAAAGTTAGAGTTTGAGGTTGGTGATAAGATGTTCTTAAAGGTGTCTCCCATGAAGGGAGTGATGTGGTTTAGGAAGAAGGGAAAGCTTAGTCCCCGGTATGTTGGTCCATACTTGGTTTTGAGAAGGGTTGGCAGTATTGCATATGAGTTGGAGTTGCCTTCTAGTTTGAGATCCATTCACCCGGTGTTCCATGTTTCTATGCTAAGGAAAAGTGTGAGTGATTCGTCGCAAATTTTTCCTATCAAAGATATTGGTATTTCAGATTCCCTATCTTATGAGGAGGTCCCTGTTGAAATCTTAGATCAGTAAGTTCGGCGGTTGTAGACCAAGGATGTACATTTAGTAAAGGTTCTATAGAGGAACCACAAAGAGGAAGAGGCTACATAGGAAGCTGAAGAGGACATGAAGTCCAAGTATCCATTCCTATTTCCCGTTCTGGAAATCATGCTTAAGGTATGTGTTGATCTTAACATATTTGTTTTCTATCTTGGTAAAAAATAGATTGTGAATTCCTTAGTAATCTGTTTTGTCTTAAAAATAAAGAGTAGATATGTTTGGGGGTTTAATCATGCTAGTCACTGCCTTGTACCATCATTCGAGGACGAATGATCCAAGTGGGGGAGAATTGAAATACATTGGATTTTGGCCCTTGGAAATTTCCTAAGCTTTGAGCTCATTGTCCTAGTAACGACTCATCATATGATTTGTATGGGGTGGATACGGGTCAGGTGACCCTAGTCGTTAGGTGTCCAGTGGATGGTGGTTGAATTTTTTATCTTGGTAACGACTTGGTGGTACGAGTCGTTAGTGGTGGTGACGAGTCGTTGGGATGAACCTTAACCAAATTAGTAACTTAGTGACTTGACTTGACTCTGAGTATGAGTAGCTCACTAAGAGCCGTGAGAATAGGTTATGAGTGGTAGGGATGAGTCGTATGTTGTCCAGTGTTTAATCCCCTTGGGTTCTGTCTTGGATACGACTAGACCATACGAGTTGTATGGTCTGGTAATGTGTGGGATCATGGAGTCATATGGTGGATAGTTTATTGGTGTCCAACTCATTGTCTTGGTGACAACTCAAGGGTATGAGTCGTATGTTGTGGTCACAAGTCACAGGGGGCCAACTCATAACCACCCGCGACCTTTTTACTGTTTTAAGTTGGGGGCATTCTAGACATTTCCCCCGTTAACTCACTTTGATACCACGACTTAAAACACACTTTGGAACTTCATTAACACATTATTCCCTACAAAACACTTTTAAAGTCGCTCTCAAACTCCCTGTTCAAGAAAAAGGTAGGGTTTCATCAAGTTAATCAATTAAGTCTTTCAAAGGTGGTTTCTCTTCGTACTTCCTGGTGTCTAAGGCATGTTACTCTTCCGTCATTGTTATTTTACTCAAAGCATATGTTTTAATGTATGGTTTTCATGGTATTGTTATGGTTTTGAAATAAAGGTTGGGGGTTTTGGGATGTTCATGGTGGATTTATGTTTCTCATGGTTTAATTGTGGTTTTCCTTTTTAAAAAAATTGGTTTTGCACATGTGGATGCATAGGAATTGTGATTTAATTAAGGGGTCATGGTTGAGCCCCAAATTTGATGATTTTGGTTTCGATAATGGCATGTACTCAACCTGTTTGTGAAATTGTCCATGAGAATGATATTGTCAACAATTTAAAATTGTGTTTTTGAACTAAAGCTTTGAAATAACCTTGGTAATAACAAATGAAAGACTTATAAAGGCTTTGATGGTCATAAATTGAATAGCCCCAAATTTGATGATTTTGGTTTTGATAATGGCATGTCCTCAACCTGTTTGTGAAATTGTCTATGAGAATGATATTGTCACCAATTTAAAATTGTGTTTTTGAAATAACCTTGGTAATAACAAATGAAAGACTTATAAAGGCTTTGATGGTCATTAATTGAATTGTATTGAAAACCTTGTGGGGTACACAGAATTCCCCCAAGTGATTTTAACAATGGAGTTTGCGGGGTACATGGGAATCCCCTAAGGTTAGCTAATGACATTGCTTGCAAGCTATAGACGGTATGACGATGCCACTTTATAACATCTTAACAATTGACTCGTGGAATTGGTGGTTTGGTTATGTGTAAAAGGTTTAATTGGGCAATAATGGTGGGTTGTGATAGCTAACCGTGAAGGTGTGAGTCCAATGGACGGATACTTAAAACTCATATTTGCCGATGTGAGGTTTGGTCAAGGTGATCGTGTGCATGATGTCATACTTATATTTTGGAGGATGTACTAGTCATCCTAGGTTTTTCTCTGGTACGTGCGGCTAACACACACTAGGGCCCTTCCAGCAGGGGGAGATGAACCCATATAGCCCATGGGTGGATTTTATGACGGTTAAGCTACACAACCTAGGCTAAGGATTTAAATGCATGCTAAATCTTGTTCCCTATCCTAGCACAAAAGATATATATATATATATATATATGAATACATGTGATTGCATATGGTTATTTGATTTGATTTTGAATGATAGCATTATTTTATCTTTATTCCTGAGTGCATGCTAGCGTTAACTCCACTAACCGTCTTCGCGTGTTGTATCCCCACGCGATGTAGGAACCGGCCATACTATCATTCCTCCTGCTCAGTGACTTGGATCTGGGGACAACTTTGGGTCAGATTGAAGTGATGAGCTTCCATACTCCATAAGGCCCCATTTCATGTTATGGACTTCTTTATGACATTTTTACTTATTTGGTTTTGGTTTTAGCTATGGTCGGGGGCATGTCCCGACCGAATGTTCTTTGATTTTGGTTAGAGGCTTTGCCAGACTACTATAGGCATGGTGATATTGGTATTAGTGTTAGCATTGCTATTGGTATTGGGATTGGTATTGGTTAGATATTTGGTTGCGACTGTTTGGTTATGGTTATAGGCTTACTTTATTATCTTTAGATTATTATTTTTTTATCTTGTTATATGTTCGGAATTCATCCAACATGAGGTATGGGTGATTAACAATGGGCTATTGGGGGTGGTCTTTGGTCCTGGTTAGACTTGAGATACCCGAAATGACTAGGCCCTGGTTCAGGTCATGTCAACTCCACCTACCCCAAATCTTCACCAACTGACACGACCCGAACTAGGTCCTAGTCGTGTTAGGTGCCTCAATCCCAACCAGGACCGGAGACCACCCCTAAGACCCAACCATAACGCTCTGCAACCTATGTCGAATGAATTTCGAACATATAACAAGATATATATATATATCAAAATCAATTGAAAGATATTTAAAGAAGTTCATAACCATAACCAACCAAATATCCAACCAAAGACCCAATCGGTGTCATCCCTAATGTCAATACCAACACCAAGGCTGACACTAATAATGACACTGCTCATGCCCATAGTGGTCACATAAAGCCTCTATCTAATCAACAAGAACATCCGGTCGAGACATGCCCCCGACCATAGACAAAACCAAAGTCTAAGAAACAAAAATACTGTAAAGAAGTCCATAGCATGAAATAGAGTCTTCCGGAGAATGAAAACACACCACTTCAGTCTGACACAAAGGTTGTCCCCGAATCCATGTCACCGAGTAGAAGGAGTAGTATGGCCGGTGTTGACACCCAATTTTTGCTCCTTGCTTAAAATTAACGTCTTCAGGCTTCCTGATCATTAAAGGGGATGAAACAGATTTTTCACATATTTTTTACAATTGTTGACAAGTTATTGATAATCATCCTTAATTTAAAATTTTATCAATTTATTATCATATTATGCTTTTAATAATTTATTAATAATTCTCTGTACATTAGGATTTTTACCAATTCATTATCATTTTCAACATTTTTCACAATCATCTGCACACGTACACGACACGACATCACATTTTAAAATAATTTCAAATTAATTACATTTTTATATTTTTTAATATTCTTTACACTTTCTGTAGTTGCATATCAATACCTACATTCTTGTACATTTATTATAGCCAAATACTGAGTTGGATCGGCTATTTTAATACACGGTATAATAATTCGATGTCTTGTCACATCTAACAACGACCACACAATAATATCTTGTCACAACTGGCAATGACAACTCAATGACACTATCCTTTGAATAATAACTTTATCTTTTAATCAAAAGAATGAAAATCCTTTAATCAATAACTTAAGGACTAAAGGATTCTCTAATATAAAAATAGGGGACACCCCTTTATACATTGGATAATAAGGGGTGTCCAATTTTATTATTAATAAGGGTGGGGGGATTCAACATTTGGAAGAAAAAAGATATACACGTTTTTTATATTCTTCTTCTCTCTCAAAAAAATACAAACACATACATTTTTTTTGTCTCATTTTCTCTCTCTCCAAAAAAAATACACAAATACATATATTTTTCACTACAAATACACATTTTTTTACTAAAAATGCACACATTTCATCCCCCACATATTTTTCTCCCTAAATAAACAAGAAATACAATAAATACACATCCACAAACATTTTACAACCACCTTACTGATTTTGTTTCCTTCTCCCTCTCACAAACACGTAAAGCACGCTTTAATACATACACTCACACGTACACATACCCAAAATAAGAATCCCCCTTTTCCAGTAGCCACACCGCCATCACCAGCGAGCTTCACCACCGCACCTCCCTTTCTTCTCTCTATTTCTTCCCCACTCCCCTCACGCCTCTCTCCATCACTGTTGCCGTCGAATTTGACCACCAACAACGCCGCTGCTATCCTTTTTTCCCCTTTTTCCACTACTGTCTGCCGAAGAACGGGCCAAATCTGGTTGTTCTTTTATTTTTTTGGCTTTGCTTTAGTAAAAGTCATTGAAGCAATGCCGCCACTTATCGCTCCTTATCGTAATGTATTTTGTAAATATATTTTCTGATATTATTTAGCCGGAGTTGTACAGTTCCGATGAATTTCATGGATTTCGACATTTGTTTATGCATTTAGGCATCTGCTGTAAATTTTTGAGCTACTTTTATTTGTTTCTATACTGCTAACATATTTTGTTGGACTGCTCCGCCGATTTAGGGTCAATTTTTTATTGAGGAAATTTAATTCGATGCTTGTTTTGCTTAGCTATTGATTGGCTGATTTTGGATGGTTTTGAGTGTTTGCTTCGTCATTTATTACACTAATAATGAATAGTACTATAGGCTAATGATATTATCTCCCCATCAGATTTTTGAGGCCATCCCATAACAAAATATGGATTTTTATTTTTCAAAGTTACTTATTTTACATCAAAATAAACACAAGGTCGAAGAAGAAATTCTCCATCGATTTTTTAGGCCTCACCAAATAAAAGAAAGACTTTACATATACAAATACGTAACAAAAATAAATAACGGGCGATGATGAAATCTTTATAACATCACGACAATACAATGGATTTTCTGATTCGTGTCTTGGCGAAGCGATTTAGGATGACCGATAAATCGAGCAACCACTTCATAGCCATGGCATATCTAAAATCTAATCCGAGCCCACGTTCTAGTAAAATTCTATCTTTATTTATACATCTACATATATGTATGTGTACACTCCATTTTAATTTACTTTACTGACTATTTGTACATTCTAAATATTTTCTATCAAGTATATATACATATCCTCGGTAACACATTTGGGATGTTCGAAAGGAAGTTTCGAGCTCTGTATTTGTAATCTTATTTATTATAATTGTACATAAAGATGAAAGCATATTGAAAACTTTACTTTTGGGGTGTTGGGTGGGAACATTTCTACTCATACAATATTACATACGATTAGAAAAAATTTAGGTCGTCAATATTTACACAAATAAATCAAATTAATCAATTAATTCATACATTTACATTATAAACATTGTATAATTTTTCTTTTAAGTAAAATATTTATTCTTCTCTCCGTAATTTCGGTCAAGTAGATAGTATTATTTTCAAAATACTTTTTCTTTTTATAGTATATAAAAGATACTTTTCTTTTCATACATCACAAAATATCTTTTTATTTTCACATGAAATCTGTACATTTTTATTACATACATTTTACATATTTTCATAACAATAAGTTTGTTTATTCTCTTAATATACATACACCTTGACATTATTTAAATATTTATACATCCTCCCTCTTTGATAAATTTAGTCTAGTCGGATACCACATTTGTAGATCCTGGAAGGTGCCTAACCCCTTCCCTTCAGAATAATTTGAACCCTACCTAGAATTTTAATTGTTTTTTTTTCAAACTAAAACATCAATCATACGTGTTAATAAATAAATAAGTTTCCTTATTTTTCTTACAAATTAGGTGGCGACTCTGTACAAATTTTAATTCTTTTTAGAGTCCATAAGTCATGTTTGTTTAATCTTGATAAAATAGGGCATGACAGAATGGCGATTCTGCTGGGGATGCAACAGATTCTAACCATGATACACTCAATTTTTCAGTTGAGGGAGGTATCTTCACATTTTGGCATAAGATTAAATTCTTTGATTCATTACCTATTTCACACTATACATTATGTGTATTTGCTCATAAATTCTTTATTTTACTTGTACAAGTTAGTTCTGCTATCTTATCAATTTTTTTATTGATTATTTGTTTGATACATTATATATGTATATTGTGAAACTGCTACACATCATTTTCACTTCATTTGATCATAATCACAATTCCATTAAGTCTTTGGTCGTACACTCACACACCGTGGTTCACACGGGAGGTGTCTCACACTCCCCCAAATCTTCTTTGAATTCCATAGTCTCATAATTGGTGCATTTAGGTTAGTATGTTTTTTCGCAATTATCCAATCCTATTCTCAACCATTTAGGAAAATTTCTATTCTAAAAATAAATCACACCATGTACAAACTCATAAATCAGTTTGAACTATGTTTTAACCTGATTCTTGCCCTGACAAGATATGTAGGCAGCCTTGTATCAGGGTTCGAACTCTTCACTATTTCAGAATAATTTCTCTAGTATTCAAAGTGGAACAATTTTCTAAAACAGTTCAAAGACGCTCTCTAAAGGTCTCCAAGAGCATAAATAAATAAGTCCTCAAAATCCAAATCTCAATAACATTAGTGCCAAGCCGGCCTTCCTCCAAATCCTCACCCGATTTTTGATCGAGAAAACCTAGCTTCTTCTTTTGAACATCATAAAGCATTAAATTTATGATGTATCGATCCTAACTTTCAAAAGCAAGGGTTCGACACTCTTTCAGCCATATTAATCCTGCCAACTACGGCAAAATAAAATCATAACTTCTTCAATGTCTGACCTTCCCAACCTTGTCGAAATATTGAAGTAGTGTCAAAACTCTCATCATGCTTGGCATCCATACTCTCGATCATCCGATATAAAAATTTGTTGATGCTACGAGTCGTTCCTCCCTAATTGTCTCACATTATTTTTAAGGATGACCACCACTCTTGTACAATCATATATGCTACATACAAATTTATAAATTTACCTGAACTACGCAGACCTGATTCTTGTTTTTACAAGATACGTAGGAAACCCTCATTCGGGTTCGGTCCTATTCTTTTTACAATAAATAAAAAATTAAAATTTGACTTGGTTGGTACCAACACAGTTAGGAGTGAGCATGAGAAAAAACAGATTGGTATGATGAAAAGGATCAATTTCATGATAAACGATAGATTTTTTTGGTACCTTTAGTCAAACCTGAGTGATACTCAAAAGATTCTCTTGCATGCATCTAAGACAAGAACGAAGCCAACCTCATCATTTCAAGTGTATTATGTGGTGAGCTTTAGATTAGTTCATTGCATGGCATTGTTGATCTAGAACTTGGCCTGAATGTCTGTTGAGGTAAAATTCTGAGTTACACTGTATTTGGGAAAGGATTGTAGGCCTTCTTTGACCCGAGTGTGCCTTACACAGCCCACCAAATAACATTAATCCCTAGCATTTTCCCCCTTTGAGCCTCAAACTTTTTCCTTGGATAACCAGATCCGAGTCTATACCTTTGGAGTGCTTACATGCATTATCCCTTTCTTGGCCTACCTCCTTGAGTACACTAAATACGTGCAAGTTACGAATGAGGATTCAAGATCAAAGTTGTCAAAGGCGAAGGATGTATAGCCCTAGAAGAACAAAAACAAAGGACAACTTCAAAGAAGAAGGGGAGAAAAACCCCACAAAAAAAAAAAATTAAAAAAAATAACTCCGACAAAGATGGAGAATCACCATAAAAAATAATATATATATATATATATATAAGGAAAAACTCCAGCACAAGATTCAAACGAAGTCAAAGAAAATATGAAACAAAGGGCAAATAAGCATAACAATGAAGATCAAGCGTCAAAGTGCAACAAATGTCAAAAGCACGGATATAGTGCAATGCTCATTGAGGAATTAGTCACTTTCATCCCAAATATCATCCCACCCATCCCCAAGCCTACATTGCTTAAAATACATGCATTATAATCCATAAAAAGCAATGTTCGTCGTCGCTTTTTGTTATTCATAATAAATAAAAAGCGACGTTGGTCGTCACTTTTTGTTCTTCATAATGAATAAAAAAGCGACGGCCGTTGTCGCTTTTCTGCATTTTTTTGGATGCAGAAATCTGTATTTTCTGCATCCCACCTTCCAAATAAAAATGCAATTCAATATATACATCCCTCATGCAACACACATTATTATAATAATCATAAAACACACTACATCAACAAATCATTTAAGCAATCCAAATCAACAATACTTAAACAATGAATCCAACAACATTCAAAATACTTAAACACTCCTAAAGATTTTTTACATTTTCAAGTGATTACACTTTTACAAATTTCAAAATACAAGTTCACCTTTCAAGAACTACACTAAACCATTTTCAAGTCGCTAATCCACTTTTCAAGTGACTAGTACACATTTCAAAGCACTACACTTAACCATTTTCAACTCTCTATTCACATTTCAAGTGACTAAGCCTAACCATTTTCAAGTCATGAATTCACATTTTCAAGTGATTACACTTTACAAATTTCAAAACACAAGTTCACCTTTCAAGAACTACATTAAACCATTTACAAGTCGCTAATCTACTTTTCAAGTGACTAGTAAACATTTCATAGCATACACTTAACAATTTTCAACTCTCTAATTCACAATTCAACTAACTAAGCCTAACCATTTTCAAGTCATGAATTCACATTTCAAGTATCAACACTAAACCAATTTCAAGTAATGAATTCACATTTTCAAGTGATTACAATTTACAAATTTCAAAACACAAGTTCACCTTTCAAGAACTACATTAAACCATTTTGAAGTCGCTAATCCACTTTTCAAGTGACTAGTACACATTTCAAAATACTACACTTAACCATTTTCAACTCTCTATTTCACTTCTCAAGTGACTAAACTTAACCATTTTAAAGTCATGAATTCACATTTCAAATTTCAATACTAAACCAATTTCAAGTCATGAATTCACATTTTCAAGTGATTACACTTTACAAATTTGAAAATACAAGTTCACCTTTCAAGAACTACATTAAACCATTTTAAAGTCGCTAATCCACTTTCAAGTGACTAGTACACATTTCAAAACATTATACTTAACCATTTTCAACTCTCTAACTCACTTCTCAAATGACTAAACTTAACCATTTTCAAGTCATGAATTCACATTTCAAGTATCAACACTAAACCAATTTCAAGTCATGAATTCACATTTTCAAGTGATTACACTTTACAAGATTCAAAACACAAGTTCACCTTTCAAGAACTACATTGAACCATTTTCAAGTCGTTAGTCCTCTTTTCAAGTGACTAGTACACATTTAAAAACACTATACTTAACCATTTTCAACTCTCTAATTCACTTCTCAAGTGACTAAACTTACCAATTTTCAAGTCATGAATTCACATTTCAAGTTCCAACACTAAACTAATTTCAAGTCATGAATTCACATTTTCAAGTGATTACACTTTACAAATTTCAAAACACAAGTTTACCTTTCAAGAACTACACTAAACAATTTTCAAGTCGCTAATCCACTTTTCAAGTGACTAGTACATATTTCAAAATACTACACTTAACCATTTTCAATTCGCTAATTCACTTCTCAAGTGACTAAACCTAACCATTTTCAAGTCATGAATTCACATTTCAAGTGACAACACTAAATCAATTTCATGTCATGAATTCACATTTTCAAGTGATTACACTATACTAATTTCAAAACACAAGTTCACCTTTCAAGTAACTACACTAAATTATTTTCTAGTCGCTAATCCACTTCGCCAGTGACTACACTTGATCACTTTGAAGTCACTAGTACACATTTCAAAACACTACACTTGACCATTTTCAACTCTCTAATTCACATTTCAAGTGACTAAGCCTAACCATTTTCAAGTCATGAATTCACATTTCAAATGTCAACACTAAACCAATTTCAAGTTATGAATTCACATTTTCAAATGATTACTCTTTACTAATTTCAAAACACAAGTTCACCTTTCAAGAACTACACTAAACTATTTTCAAGTCGTGAATTCACATTTCAAGTTTCAACACTAAAGCAATTTCAAGTCGTGAATTCACATTTTCAAGTGATTACACTTTACAAATTTGAAAACACAAGTTCACTTTTCAAGAACTACATTAAATCATTTTCAAGTCGCTAATCCAATTTTCAAGCGACTAGTACACATTTCAAAACACTACACTTAACTATTTTCAACTCTCTAATTCACTTCTCAAATGACTAAACTTACCATTTTCAAGTCATGAATTCACATTTCAAGTATCAACACTAAACCAATTTCAAGTCATGAATTCACATTTTCAAGTAATTACACTTTACAAGATTCAAAACACAATATCACCTTTCAAGAATTACACTAACCATTTCAAGTCGCTAATCCACTTCTCAAGTGACTAGTACACATTTAAAAACACTACACTTAAACCATTTTCAACTCCCTAATTCACTTCTCAAGTGACTAAACTTAATCATTTTCAAGTCATGAATTCACATTTCAAGTTTCAACACTAAACCAATTTCAAGTCATGAATTCACATTTTCAAGTGATTACACTTTACAAATTTTAAAACACAAGTTCACCTTTCAAGGACTACACTAAACCATTTTCAAGTCGCTAATCCACTTTTCAAGTGACTAGTACACATTTCAAAACACTACACTTAACCATTTTCAACACTCTAATTCACTTCTCAAGTGACTAAACATAACCATTTTCAAGTCATGAATTCACATTTCAAGAGACAACACTAAATCAATTTCAAGTCATGAATTCACACTTTCAAGTGATTACACTTTACTAATTTCAAAATACAAGTTCACCTTTTAAGTAACTACTCTAAACCATTTTCTAGTCGCTAATCTACTTCTCAAGTGACTACACTTGATCACTTTGAAGTCACTAGTACACATTCCAAAACACTACACTTGACCATTTTCAACTCTCTAATTCAGATTTCAAATGACTAAGCCTAACTATTTTCAAGTCATGAATTCACATTTCAAGTGTCAACACTAAACCAATTTCAAGTTATGAATTCACATTTTCAAATGATTACACTTTACTAATTTCAAAACACAAGTTCACCTTTCAAGAACTACACTAAACCATTTTCAAGTCATGAATTCCCATTTCAAGTTTCAACACTAAAACAATTTCAAGTCATGAATTCACATTTTCAAGTGATTACACTTTACAAATTTGAAAACACAAGTTCACCTTTCAAGAACTATATTAAACCATTTTCAAGTCGCTAATTCACTTTTCAAGTGACTAGTACACATTTAGAAACCCTACACTTAACCATTTTCAACTCTCTAATTCACTTCTCAAATGACTAAACTTAACCATTTTCAAGTCATGAATTCACATTTCAAGTTTCAACACTAAACCAATTTCAAGTCATAAATTCACATTTTCAAGTGATTACACTTTACAAATTTAAAAACACAAGTTCACCTTTCAAGAACTACATTAAACCATTTTCAAGTTGCTAATCCACTTTTCAAGTGACTAGTACACATTTCAAAATACTACACTTAACCATTTTCAACTCTCAAATTCACTTCTCAAGTGACTAAACTTAACCATTTTCAAGTCATGAATTCACATTTCAAGTTTCAACAATAAACCAATTTCAAGTCATGAATTCACATTTTCAAGTGATTACACTTTACAAATTTTAAAACTCAAGTTCACCTTTCAAGAATTACACTAACCATTTCAAGTCGCTAATCCACTTCTCAAGTGACTAGTACACATTTCAAAACATTACACTTAACCATTTTCAACTCTCTAATTCACATTTCAAGTGACGAAACTTAATCATTTTCAAGTCATGAATTCACATTTCAAGTATCAACACTAAACCAATTTCAAGTCATGAATTCACATTTTCAAGTGATTACACTTAACTAATTTCATAACACAAGTTCACCTTTCAAGTAACTACATTAAACCATTTTCAAGTCGCTAATGCACTTCTCGAGTGACTACACTTGATCACATTGAAATCACTAGTACACATTTCAAAACACTACACTTGACCATTTTCAACTCTCTAATTCACATTTCAAGTGACTAAGCCTAACCATTTTCAAGTCATGAATTCACATTTCAAGTGTCAACACTAAACCAATTTCAAGTTATGCATTCACATTTTCATATGATTATACTTTACTAATTTCAAATCACAAGTTCACCTTTCGAGAACTACACTAAACCATTTTCAAGTCGTTAATCCACTTCTCAAGTGACTACTAGTACACATTTCAGACTTTAGATAAATCAAAATTTGGTGAACAACAGTGTTGAAAATTTGGAAAAACATTTGAAAATTCTCATGCTTGAGATGTGTCAAAAATATTGTCTCTAACTCCAAGGA
Organism: Capsicum pubescens; assembly: GCA_030864215.1. Classification (NCBI taxonomy): domain Eukaryota; kingdom Viridiplantae; phylum Streptophyta; class Magnoliopsida; order Solanales; family Solanaceae; genus Capsicum; species Capsicum pubescens. Next base: position 224,577,267 of record CM061544.1, read on the forward strand.
CACTTCACTAATTGAAATTTTGATTCAATTCTTCTAGTATCAGCTAGAAGAAAAAAACAATAAAATTAAATAAAGAGATAAAATTTAACACAATATAATATGAAAGGAAGAATTTATCTTGACGTATCTTAAAATTGAAGACATTGATTGTTGTTCTTTCCCGGCTTGGTCGGCAAAACGTGTAACTGATATTTGATGAATCTCTGCAACCAGTAAAGAATTAAACATTATTAGATATATGATAGAACAGTAGAAACATTGATCATTAGAATGAATCGCCTTATTAAAAGTTGCCCCACCAAAAAATGAGCCCAAAGATCAATTTCTCACAGTAATCAAATGTATATTTGCACACACATTATGTAATGAAGCTGAAACAAGGAAGAATGCATGTTTAATACATGCAAACTCAATATCAAAAATTTTAAATCAATAAACGTCATTATGTGTATGAGAAGTTTAGGACAGCAGAGGAGAGGAAGAACATGTAAAGTCGTCTTTAAATATTTAATATTGACTGACCCATCTAACATTTCTGTCGAATTTTGCATCCAAATGTTGGTCAGCCTAGCCTTCTTGAGAAAAGAAGATACCGCGAAAGCCACTTAATCATCCTCAACGACTGCTTTAATCTTAAACTAGCTAGCATCAACTATATGAATCCTATATACACTCCATTCTATTTAGACCATTTAATCTCAATATTCAATTATTATCTCTCAAGACAAATTATAGGTTCTCTAAAACTTACATTTACCTGGAGAGACGGTGGCGGCGTTGTTTCATCGGTGGCAGTGCTGGGCGGTTGCTGTTGAGGGATGAACGGAGAGGCAGAGAGGCGACGGAGGTCGGAGAAGCGGAGCGGCGATGGAGGTTGGGAATGGTTTTATTTTAGAGAGAAGGTAGAGAAGAGAGGGTTTGTAGAGAGAGAGAGTGGAGAGGCGACAGAAGTTTTTTGAGTAAACAGGGATTAGGGTTTTGTTTTGCTTAAAAGGAAAAAAGTGGGTGCTTTGGATATCAGCCGTTGGATCATTTTGATCAACGGCTGAGATAAAACATGACTAAAAAAAGGTTGAAATTGAAATTTAATTTATGGTCAAATTGAGGTCAATTTTGACTGTAATTGACACCAATTGAGTATAAAATTATTTAAAAGTTAAATACCAAAGAAAAATTGAATGGAATTGACTGTTATTTAAAAGTTAAATACCAAAGAAAAATTGAATGGAATTGACTGTTATTTTAACAATAATAATAGTGAAAATTGCGAGTGTGCGTATTTGTGAAAATAATTTAATTAGTTGCTACAATTTATATTTTATCCATATTTTCTTATTGGTTAAACCGAAAATCAAACCGTTAAGGATTAAAAATCGATAAAAAAACACCTTATTGATTTGATTATTGGTTTAACATATTTAAAAATCGATAATCGATAAACCAAACCGATAATATATAAAATCAAACCGAACCGACCGATGCACACCCCTAATTTCAAGAAAAAATAGTGAAAATTGATTTTAATATTGACCATTGATCAAATATGATGAACGGTTGAGATTGAAATTGAGGAGATGAGTCAAATTGGGATTAGAAATTAGGTTAAAAAAGATTGAATTGGAGATTTCGATTACGTTAATACAACGTATTAATATGATGAGTTATTGATTAATTAGCTTCATTATTATAACTTCAATAGTGTATTATTACCTTGATCATATGATGTTAACGTATTATTTAAAATATTTGGATAACTACTATGTACATCACTATACGAGAGATACGTATTTATACATACATATATATATATATATATATATATATATATATATTTGATTGACTATCAACTTTGTAATATGTACTATATACATCACATACACGAGTATATTACCTCGTAATACAGTATATTTTATTTCTACTCTGATGAATTATCGTTTAATTTACATTACATTATTATATTATAACCTCAACAATATATTATTACCTTGATCAATCGATCGTATGATATTAATGTATTCAATATATATAGTTGATTGACTATAAAATTCACAATATGTACTAGATACATCACAAACACATGTAAATTACCTCGTAATACAATATTTTGTATATGTACAATGATAAATTATCGTTTGATTTAGCTTATATTATTATATTATAACTTCAACAGTATATTATTTTTTGATCAATCGATCGTATGATATCAATGTATTCAATATATAATTGAATACATTTAATTTTATTAAATATAAAAATTATTTATTTAATAGTAAATTAAAATTATCAAATATCGACGGACAGTGTCGTTTTCATAAAGTTAATTTTTATTTAGTTTTAACAAAAGCGACGCTATCCGTCGCTTTTTTAAAAAAATAAAGAAAAATTAAAAATATTTACAAATTGCGACGGACAACGTCGCATTTCTAGAATTAATATTTTAAAAAATAAAATTATAGCGACGTTGTCCGTCACTTTTAATAAAAATAAATAAAAATAAAAATTAAATTTAAAAAGTGACGGACAACGTCACATTTCAAAAAAATAATTTTTATTTAGTTTTAAAAAAAGCGACGTTGTCCGTCGCTTTTTGTAAAAATAAAATAAAATTAAAAATAATTATAAATTATGACGGATAGTGTCGCTTTTCTAGAATTAATATTTTTATAAATAAAAATTAAAGTGACATTGTCCGTCCCTTTTAATAAAATAAACAAAAATAAAAATTAAATTTAAAAAGCGACGGACAACGTCACTTTTCAAAAAATTAATTTTTATTTAGTTTAAACAAAAGCGACACTATCTGTCACTTTTTGTAAAAAATAAAGAAAAATTAAAAATAATTACAAATTGCGACGGATAACATCGTTTTTCTAGAATTAATATTTTAAAAAATAAAAATTATAGCAACGTTGTCCGTCGCTTTTAATAAAAATAAATAAAAATAAAAATTAAATTTAAAAATCGATGGACTACGTTGCTTTTTAAAAACTAATTATTATTATTTGTAAATAAATTATGACAATATCCGTCGCATTTATTAAAAAAATTATAAATCATTTTTAATTAGTTGGCACAATAATCCGCAAAAAACAACAACGGATATTAAGACGTTGACCGTCGATTTTAATAAAAAATAATTAAAAATTAAAATTAAACTAAAAAAGAGATGGACAATGTCACTTTTCTCGTCGCTTTTTAAAGCGACACAGTTCGTCGTTTTTTGGCTTTTTTTTAATAGTGGTTTTCATAGCCCCGCCAGTCGAGAGACTGCTATTTTTTCATAGCCGCCCCAGTCGAGAGACTCTTATATTTTCATAGCCCCGCCAGTCCAGAGGCTACCTTTCAAGTGGCCTCACCAGTCGAAAGGCTCTTACATTTTCATAGCCCTATCAGTCAAGAGTCTATCACCTTTCAAAAAGCTACGCCAGTCGGGAGCTCTTACATTTCATAGCCCTGTCAATCGAGATTCTATTATCTTTTAATTGTTTCGCCAACCGAGAGCTTCTTTATTTCAATAGCCTCACCAGTCGAGAGGCTATTACCTTTCAATCGCTCTGCTAGTTGAGATATTCTTTATGTCAATAGCCCCGTCAGTCGAGAGGTTATTACCTTTCAATCGCTCCACCAGTCGAGAGGCTATTACTTTTTAATCGCTCCGCCAGTCAAAATCTTCTTTATTTCAACAGCCTCACTAATCGAGAGACTATTACCTTTCAATTGCTCCACTAGTCGAGAGCTTATTTATTTTAAAAGTACCATCAGTCGAGAGGCTATTATCTTTTGTTTCATCAGTCGAGAGCTCCTTTATTTCAATAGCCCCATCAATTGAGAGGATATTACCTTTCAATTGCTCCGTCTATCGAGATCTCCTTTATTTCATAGCCTCGCCAGTCGAGAGGCTATTACCTTTCAATTGCTCCGCCTGTCAAGAGCTCCTTTATTTTATAGCCCCGTCAGTCGAGAGGATGTCTTTCAATTGCTCCGCCAGCCAAGAGCTCCTTATTTCAATAGCTTCGACAGTCAAGAGGCTATTACCTTTCAATTGCTCCGCCAGTCGAGAGCTCCTTTATTTCATAGCCCCGCCAGTCAAGAGGCTATTACCTTTCAATTGCTCCGCCAGTCGAGCGCACCTTTATTTCATAGCCCCGCCAGTCGAGCGCACCTTTATTTCATAGCCCCGCCAGTCGAGAAGCTATTACCTTTCAATTACTTTGCCAGTTGAGAGCTCCTTTATTTCAAAAGCCCCGCCAGTCAAGAGCTTTTTTATTTCAACAACCCTGCCAGTCGAGAGGCTATTATCTTCCAATTGTTCCACTAATCGAGGAGCAATTAGAATTCAATCACCTCACTAGTTGATAACCCTAATCTTCATAGACAATTGAGGACGGCCATTATCATCAGTCTCTATAAATAATTAGAGATATCATGCTCCAAAACAACCAAAAGACTTTACCACAATTAATATACATCTCCTTAAATAATTGGAGGTATCATGCATCAAGTCTTCGTGGATAATTGAAGACATCATCATTCATCATATCAGTCCCCGTAAATAATCAGAGACATCATTCATCCTCAAGTCCTCATAAACAATCGAAGACGTTATGCATCTTTTCAAAATACAAATCAAAACAACAAGACATTCTTTCAAACTTCATTCAAAGAGTCCAATGCTAGCCACAAATCATACACTGGGGCAAATTTTGAGAATCATCTCAAAATTTTCCCTATCTTCTTATCTCGAACTACATTGACCTGATTCTCGCGACACTCGAGATATTTAGGAAACTCTATGCAGAGTTTGGTCATCACAATCACCTAACCATTCTTTTTCCGCAGCAAGTACCCAAATTTGCATCCCCAACATCTAACAACTTGATACTGGGGCAATTTCAAAAGGAGCATCGGGAATATGTGAGCATTTTCGTTCCCAAATAGTCCTCCTCTCAATAATCATTCCACATGATCATTCGCCCCTAATAATAAGGCAAGCGACAATCTGCCTATTTTTTTGAACTACACCCGACCTGATCCTCAACAACTCAAGGTATGTAGACAACTCTAACTTAGAGTTCGATCAAATTTTCTTCAAAAAATTATTTTTGGTCAAGCAAAATTGGCTACATGTCAATATTTTTGTTTGAAGACTTCTACATCGTCCTCAAACGAAAAGGGACAACTATTGACACCCAATTTTTGATCTCCCTGCTTAAAATTAACGTCTCCGGGCTTCCTGGTCGTTAAAAGTCACAAAACACATTTTTCACATATTTTTTAGAATTGTTGACAAGTTATTGATAATCATCCTTACTTTAGGATTTTATCTATTTATTGTTATATTTTGCTTTTCATAATTTATTAATAATTCCCTGTACATTAGGATTTTAATCAATTCATTATCATTTTTAACATTTTTCACAATCATCTGCACACGTATACGACACAACATCACATTTTAAAATAATTTTAAATTAATTACATTTTTATATTTTTCAATATTCTTTACACTTTTTCTATAATTAAATATCAATACCTACATTTTTGTACATTTATTACAGCCAAATGCTGAGTTGGATCGGCTATTTTAATACATGGTATAATAAATTCAATGTCTTGTCATACGTGACAACAACTACACAATAATATCTTGTCACATCTAACAATGACACCTAAATGACATTATCCTTTGGATAATAAATTTATTTTTTGGTCAAAAGGATGAAAATCCGTTGGTCAATAACTTAAGGACCAAAGGGTGCCCTAAAATAAATAGAGAGGACACCCCTTTATCCATTGGATAATAAGGGGTGTCCAATTTTATTATAAATAAGGGTGTGAATTTAAATTTTGGAAGAAAAAAGATATACACATTTTTTTATTCTTCTTCTCTCTAAAAAAAATACAAACACATATATTCTTTTGTCCAATTTTCTCTCTAAAACAACACAAATACATACATTTTTTCACTACAAATACACACATTTTTTTACTACAAATGCACACATTTTCATTCTCCACATATTTTTCTCCCTAAATACAAAAAAAATATAAAAAATACACATCCACGCACATTTTACAACCACCCCACAGATTTTGTTTCGTTCTGTCTCTCACAAACACATAAAGCACACTTTAATACACACATTCATATGTACATACCCCAAATCAGAATCCCCTTTTTTTGTTAGCCGCACCGCCATCACCGGTGAACTCCACCACTGCACCTCCCTCTATTCTCTCTATTTATTCCCCACTCCTCTCACGCCTCTCTCCATCACTGTTGTCATCGAATTTGACCACCGATGGTCGGTGAACTCTACCACTGCTACTGCTCTTTTTCCCTTTTTTCCTTTTCTACCACTTATTTGGTAGATGTGATGACCGACGAAGTCTCCAGCCACCAACAGTGCCACCACTACACTTTTTCCCCCTCTTTCGCCACTGTCCGCCCGAGAACGGGCCAGATCTGGTCGTTCTTTTATTTTTTCGGCATTGCTCCGACAAAAGCCGTTGAAGTAACGCTGCCACTCATCGATCCTTATCATAATGTATTTTGTAAATATATTTTTTGATATTATTTTGCCGAAGTTGTACAATTCCGGCGAATTTCATGAATTCCGACGTTTGTTTATGTATTTAGTCATATGCATTCCATTTTTAAGCTACTTTTGTTTGTTTCTATACTGTTGACATGTTTTGTTGGACTGCTCCGCTGATTTAGGATCAATTTTTTACTAAGAAAATTTAATTCGGTGCTCGTTTTGCTTAGCTATTGTTTGGATGATTTTGGACTATTTTGAGTATTTGCTTCGTCATTTATTACACTGATAATGAATAATACTAAATTGGCCGATAATATTATCTCTCCGTCGAATTTTTTAGACCATCCCGTAACAAAAGACAGATATTTATTTTTTAAAGTTTACTTATTTTACATCAAAATAAACACATGGTCAATGAAGAAATTCTTCGTCGATTTTTGAGGCTTCCCCAAATAAAAGACGGACTTTACATATACAAATACGTAACAAAAATAAATAATGGGAGATGACGGAATCTTTATAACATCACGACAATGCAAAGGATTTTACGATTCATGTTTTGACAAAGAGATTTAGGATGATCGATAAATCGAACAACCACTTCATAGCCATGGCGTATCTAAAATATAATCTGAACCCATGTTATAGTAAAATTATATATTTATTTATACACCTACATATACGTATGTGTACACTCGATTTTAATTTATTTTAATGGTTATTTGTACATTCTTAGTATTTTCTAGCACGTATGTATACATATCCTCGGTAACATATTTCGGGATGTTCGGAAGAAAGTTTCGAGCTATGTATTTGTAATCTTATTTATTGTAATTGTACATAAAGATGAAAGCATAGTGAAAACTTTACTTTTGGGGTGTTGGGCGGGAACGTTTTTACTTAGAAAATATTACACACGATAGCAAAATTTAGGTCGTCAATATTTACACAAACAAATCAAATTAACCAATTAATTCATACATTTACATCATAGACATTGTATAGTTTTTCTTTCAAGTAAAATATTTATTCTTCTCTCCGTAATTTCGGTCAAGTAGATAGTATTATTTGCAAAATACTTTTTCTTTTTATAGTACATAAAAGATACTTTTCTTTTTTACATCACAAAATATCTTTTTCTTTTCACATGAAATCTGTACATCTTTAATACATACATTTTACATATCTTCATAACAATAAGTTTGTTTATTTACTTAATATACATACACCTTAACATTATTTAAATATTTATACTTCCTCCCTCTTTGATAAATTTAGTCTAGCTCTGCGTACCACATTTGTGGATCCTGGAGGGTGCCTAACCCCTTCCTTTCAAAATAATTTGAACTCTTACCTAGAATCTCAATTGATTTTTGCAGACTAAAACATCAATCATATGTGTTAATAAATAAATAGGTTTCCTTATTTTCCTTAAAAATTAGGTGGCGACTCTGTAAAAATTTTAATTCTTTTTTAGAGTCAATAAGTCATGTTAGTTTAACCTTGGTAAAAATAGGGCATGACAACCGATTCCTGCATCGCGTGGGGATACAACGCCCGAAGACGGGTTAGCGGGTGAATGCTACCATGTACTCATGAGTAAGGATAAAATACTATCATTATTCAAAATCGAAGTAAATAGTAATATGCAATCACATACGTACATACATATATATCCCATGTCGGAAAAGAAAATCGGGATTAGTATGCATTTAAAACCTTTAACCTGGATTATATAGCTTTACCATCATAATCTACCCACAGGTTATATGGGTCTATTATTACCCCTGAATGGGCCCCAGTGCGGTAACCGCACAAACCAAAAATATCATAGGGGTTGAGAATTCCCGTGTACCTTCGCCCTCCATGATACATATATATAAGTATAAACTTGGGGGATTCCCGTGTACCTAACAAGCATATGGTCACCATGATCACCCCCCATGTCGACAAACATAAGTTTCCAGTATTTGTCTATCGAACTCACACCTTCATAGTTAGCTATTACAATCTGTCATTATTGCCCAATTAAAATATTTAGCACATAGCCAAACCACCAATTCCAAGAGTCAATTATCAAGGCATTCTGAAGTGGTATCGTCATATCGACAACAACTTGTAAGCAATGTCGTTAGCCAACACTTATGGGATTCCCATGTACCCCACAAGAATTCCAATTAAACCAAAACCATGGCCATTAAGGCCTTTTCAAGACATTTAAAATCAACCATACCAATTTAGGTTCCATTACCATATCATGCAATGCAAGGTTTCAATAATAGTCAAAATATGTGGCAAAATCATTCTTATAGACATTTTAACAAACATGTTGAGGGCATATAGTTTCCCAAACCAAAACTAAGTATCAATTGACCATTCCTATGTAACCACGTATCCAAACCATTATTATAACATGAAAAAACATAAGAAAATCATGGGAAAACATGATCCAACTAAGAACAACCAAACCCCCCCAACATATATTTCAAAACCTAAACATTACCATAATAATATCATGAGAACCATTTATTAAAACATGTTTTTAGTTGAAATAACAATGAGGGAGGAGTAACATACCTTAGACACTAAAGAAGATGGAGAGAATCCCTCTTGAAAGCCCCAAATTGATTGACTTGAAGAAACTCTAGCCTTTTTTTGAACCAAGAGTTTGAGAGACTTTTAAGAGTGTTTGATTGAGAATAATAGGTTAAAGAGGCCCCTAAAGGTGTTTATGTTGTGGGGTCAAAAGGAGTTAAGAGGGAAAATGTCCAAAATAACCCCAACTTAAATTGTAAAAATTCCGCTTGTGGGTACCACTGGACCCCCCAACTCGTACCCACATCATACGAGTGGTACCCTCTAATCGTATCCAAGACAGAAAGTTGGACACCACATTCTCTCCAACATATTACTCCCTTGACCTAACTCATACCATCACCATATGACCAGTATCCTTCAAGTCGTACCCTAAGCAGGACATCTAGGATAGATACTGGACAACATACAGTTGGGCACTATACTTCTCATATCATGAACATACGACTCATCACCACCAGCCCATAACCACAATAGAAATCCAATCACTAGACACTAAACATCTTACGAGTCGGATCATTCTGACTTGTACCCATTCTATATGACTAGTAAGGTGAGTCGTATGATGAGCAAAAAGTTCAAGACTCGAGAAACTTGCAAGGACCAAAAACCAGGGTGTTTCACCAACCCAGCCCAGCTAACTTTGTCTCCCTTTTAATTAAAATAACAAAAGCTCTCAGTTACAATTACATAGTTAATTCCAATTCCAAGGCTGAGGGTGCTGGCAAATAAATCTGATCAAACAATTATAATAACAATGACTACTTAGTGGGGAAAAACATATATGAACACATACATTTAACAACTATGAAAGTACCTATCAATGAAAAAATTAACTTCTACACATATCCTCCTATACACTATGAAAATCAGAGCAAAATTCTATTTTTTCAATCAAAATAGGAAAAATGATTGTCCACATGAAAGACTTGGAGTGCCGAAAGATATTGCTCTGATGGTTGGTCTTTTGGCTGGTGATGCTTCTGAATGGGTTAATGGACAGATTCTTCGTGTTAATGGAGGCTTCATCTGAATTTTTTTTCGCAGGAGCTTTGTGATATATTTGGTTATGATGCATTTTAATTTGTTTTTGAAATATTGTTGAAATCAAATAGTAAACCAGAAAAAAGTTTAAGGTTAAAATAATAGATTAAATTATTGAATAAATATTAATTTGCAAGTAATATTTATGAATTATTTGATGATTTTAATTGTCTTTGAGATTTCATGCAAAGATTTGTTGTCTTCGAGATTTCATGCAAAGATTTGATTATATGCCGGAAGTTCTGAAAATCCAAATGTTTACGCAATTCCATGTGCAATTTTTTTTAATAGTTTGTTATTTTAAATTTTTAAATAATGGTGGAGATGAATTTTATTTTAAAAAATAAATTTTAAATTTATTATTTTATTTTTTATTTAATATTACTGATTGATAATTTTAAAAATTAATTAAAATTAATTTCTCAATGGTAACGATTGATTTGTTGGTTTTAATTTTTCATATAATATTATTGATTTATGTGACGTGAATATGATGAGAATTTTCTTTGGGAGAGTGAGTCGCACACATATTCAGAGGAGTTTAAAATCTTGCATTTTGATGGGTTAAGAGGTTTAGATGATAAATTAAAAGACTAAATAAAGGTGTCCACTTTACAAACTCAGATAAGTACAAGGATACATCTGATCATTTCGTCAATTATATTTATTAAGATTGTGAATTTTTTTGTCAAAATGCTCTAGTGTACACATGTACCTGTCCTGATTGTAGACACTTCTACTTACACTTTTGTCATCTAAACCTTTTAATCCATCAAGCCAAAATATTTTAAACCCTTTACCCATCAAAACATAACATTTTAAACCCTTTTTTCATCCAACTAATATGAGTATAATACACTCGCCGACATGTGACATGTCATATCATTTTTCAATCACATGTAGAAAATTAAATATTTAGAATATATATAAAATATATATAATATTTTTTTTAAAAAAACCCACCCCATCCCCACCCCCGCGCACTCATTTGTTCAAAAAAATTATTTATATTTATATTTATATTTTTCTATTATATAGAAGAGGTGGTTTCGACCACCTCTTATGTAGTTACCAAAAAATCCCTCTACTCCCACTTAATTACATACCATACTCCAATATATAATAATTTCATTATTTCATTATAATGATTTAAATATTTAATATATTCTATTAATTTATATTAATTATCTATAACTACATATTGGAAGTAAATTTTATTTATTTATTTAATTGGCTATTATGTTCAAAACTAATTTGTTACCACAAATCACAATAATTAATAACTTAAAATATTTAAAAGATATATAGAAATTTTATTGACTCTCATTATTTTAGCAATGCCGCATAAATTGAGATAAAAGAAAAAGTACTGCAAATCATAATAATTAACTACTTAAAATATTTAAAAGATATATAAAAAATTTAGTTGACTCTCAAAATTGTATCGAAGCCACAGAAATTGGGGCACAGGGAGTAAATATATTATTTGATAATTATGTAAAAATTATTATAAATCACAATAATTAACAAGTTAAAATACTTTTTTAAAAATATATAAAAGTTCTATTCAACTCTCAAAATTTTATCGGTGCAGCATAAATCATGACAAAATAAAAAATTATCTTAATTAATTGCAACTAAATATTTAAAGTAAATCAATTTTATTATTTTAATTGACTTTTATATAGAAAATTAATCTTTTTATTTATTTATTTTAGTAAATTTAAATTTAAAATTATTTTTTTCTTATATAGAAATACTAATATTTAAACTTAACTTTAAATTTTTAAAGTACAAAATTAATAAATTTAATTTAATAAAATAAATTTCTAATGAATATTTTCTTAGAATTTGTGTTGGGTCAATATGTATCAAGTTAAAAAGAAATAAAGAAAAATATATAGTAGAATTTTATTATTGTGAAAGATAAATATAATGCACTATCCAATAATGTTTAATAATATCATATTTTGCATATGCAAATATAGCATACCGTATTTAATTAATATACTATTTCGGTGAATTATCGATGATTACTATTGGATATGATAAAATTATATTAATTTTTATAGTAATAACATAATCAATCACTGTTAATTAATTATTACGAGTCATCTAGGTATTAAGGAAATAAATAATATTTAATAAAAAATAAAATAGACATAAAATGCGAAATTAACTCTTAATGTTTTAAATTAAATTTTCGTCTTTCGAACGATGATTTTACTATATCACTCCTTATTGTAAGTTATTTATGTATTAGAAAAATAAGAATAACAAAATGATATGTCAACATAAATATTTGATTGACTATCAAAATTATATTAGTGTCACATAAATTGGAACGGGACAGAAGAAGATATAAAGCAACATATATTATTTGAAAATGAAATAAAAAGTATTGTAAATAACAATAATTAAAAAAAAAATTTAAAAATTGACTGATTTCTACTTCAGCTGCTTCAATCGTAATTTTAATGTACAGTGATGTTTAAAGAGGGTAAAATGACATAATGAGATTTAAAGAGGATAAAATGTATGTAGTAAAGTGTGGGAAGAATAAAGCATAATAAATTTTATTACTATATTTTAAAGAAATTAAAGAAAAGAAGTATAAAGATTATTTGCAAAAGATTTTTACAAACTAATTTAAATATAAATAAATTAAATTTAGGTACAAAAAACGTGTATCTATCACAAATTTACTACCAAACACTTCGCGCTTTTTTAACATTAGCAAATTTTCTATCAAATATGTGTAGCCATCTTTCTCAACTTTTTACAGCTCCTTAATGTTAATTAACATTTCTCTGTTTTAAAAATAAAATAAAGAAAAGAAAATATCAACTCTTCCTTCTCTATTAAAAAACAACACTCTTTTTCTGTGTTAAAAATAATAATTAAATAAAACAATAGCGAATCTAAGTTGTGTATTCTCTTTATCAGGTAAGTTTACATGATTCTTAATCTTTACGATATTGAAAATCAATAATCTGATGGATACTTGATTTATGCTATTTCATCAGATTTACGCCTATTCTTTCTTTATATTTTTATCGCAAAATTCAACAAGAAGATTTAAAAAAGGTTTCAATTGTGATCCCCTCAGCTCAATCTTACTAATGAAAATATTCTACTGCTCAAACTTTCTACTCCAAGATAAATCCTAAAACTTAAAAATTGCAATCCACATGTTCTACTATTAGGCCCGTGCTGACACGGGCCTTGCATTTCTAGTATATTTATATTTGGGACCTATCAAAATAATCTAAAAAATGACAATTTTATATATTATTACAAAAAATTGATCAAACAATTTGTTTAAATATATAAAAAATTTATGTCTGAATATATCAATAATCAACGATAAAAAAATAATATTCAAAACTCACATGCCCCTGAAATAATAAAGAAATAATATTCAATAATCTAATAAGAATGATCAAAATAATTGCTACTATCAAAATAATTTGTTCTATTTTTGAAACAATTCTTGAATTTGAATTTTTTTATGTGTGAAACCATTTATTTTTCTTTTGGATTTTTTTTGTGTATGTGCTTGGTGAGAGTGAGAATGGCTGGGGGGACGGGGGAAAGGGGTGGGGATGGGGAAAGGGGCGAGGAACTAGTGAGAGGTGGGGGGGGCGGGGGAGATGTAGGAGAGGGGCTGAGGGTGGAGGGATGAGGGAGATAGGAGAGAGGGGCTCGGGGTGCAGGGGAGATGGGGGAGCGGCTGGGGGTGGGGGTGGTTCACTCCAAAATGCAAAAAATGAGGCTCCTTTCCATTGTACACTGTAATAGGGTTTTTATGCAGAGAAAGAGGTAGAAAGATGAAGCCGGTGGTGGGAACAGTAGTGTCAAAAAAGATACAGAAATCAGTAGTGGTGGCTGTAGATAGGCTTTTCCACACCAAGACTTACAACAGACACGTCAAGCAAACCTCTAAATTCATGGCTCATGAAGACAAGGACGAATGCAACACCGACAATCGTGTATGTACCCATCTTTCTATTTCATAAATATTTGTTTTGAGGTATTGATTAAATTATGAATTCAGGTTAAGTTAGATCATTTAAGACCATTGAGCAAGCGTAAACATTGGGTTGTTGCTAAAATTTTGAAAAGAGCAAGGATTTATGTACCTCCTTCTGCAACATCCGAGAGTATGACTGGAGTTTCTTCCAATGTTGCTACTTAGCATAGGTATTGCTCCAACTTATGTTACACCCATCCGTTAAAAGTTTCTGATATTTACAAATTTTAACATATTCATAGTGCTGTAAGGGTCTATACATTACTTATTCCAATTGCCTTGTTCTGCTCTTTGTTCTATCTGTTGTTCTTATGCCTCGATTATTGTATTATTTTGTTGTAGTTTTCGTCTTGTTACTATCTGCTATTTGTTTTTTATCTATTGTTCCTGGTACTTTTGTTACTTCTTTTTCGAGAGTGCTTTGAACTGTGTTTTCTCGAGCCGGTGTCTACTCTCTATTCTCTACCTTCTAGGAGTAAGGTTTGCGTGCACACTGTCCACCCCGGACCCCACTTGTGGGATTAGGATTACACTGGGTATGTTGTTACAATTTCCTTGTGTGTATTTTTATTGGATGTGCTTTCCATTATGAAGTTACATTTCTTCATTTTTAGTTGTGAATACAACACAACTATTTGCATTTGACAGCTCATAAGCTAAGCGGTATTGTTGCTATTTTTTAAAAAAAACTTTTTTTTGACTCAGGATTATTATAAGTAGGGCTCCTTAGTCCTTACCTTTGTTTCAGTCCTGTGTATGGCGTTTTGTGAATTTTACTAGATTTTGATTATTCCCTGTATTGAAACTGGAATACAACTTTGCTTAGACCTTTTGTGCATGAAACTAATAAGTGTAGAGAAGATCTATGCTTGCATGTATGGCATCCGGTCCCATTGAGGGCAAGAATCTATCCGAGTTGATCCAAAATTTAGATAGTATTTTTTAACTCAATATCTTCACTGATGTCACCAGATTGATCCAATTTTAGCTAGTATTTTTTAACACTATCTTTACTCATTTCACTAGATTGACCCAATTTTAGCTAGTATTTTTCTATCCATTCTCATGTGATACACCTTTAGATGTGTCATCAAATAAATGGAGAGTCAATGCAACATAGTATTAGACCAGATACATAGTGAGGTGCCTTGGATAGAGAACTTCCTGAGAAGATGAGGGAAGTTTTAGGTGACAGTTTTATGCCATGAAATTAATGTAGATAGTGGGGACTGCACATGTCTTAATTGCCTGAGTGTTGACATTGCACTGTATCATGCAAGTTCTCATATTTAAAAGGTGGAGCAGAACTGCAAGCAGTGATCTAGTTAACATTTTTGAACTATGTTCATATTGATAAAGAACACCATCTGGCTTTTGTTGTGTGAGATATGCTTACATTAAAATGACCAAAGCCACTTATGTCGCTACCAGTTTTCTGCCAGATTATCTTTTTTTTGCAGTTTCATTTGCGTAGAACTAGTAGGTAGTTTGTACTTTACTAAATGCTACTGTGGCCAACCAAAGCCCAATTTTGGAATTTATCTGTTTTTGATTCAGTAGGTTCAATATCTAGATTTTGTTGGCCAAGATCGACTAGGCATAACCTGTAATACCCTAATTTTTTTTAAAAAAATGGGGGGCAGCCCGGTGTACTAAAGCTCTCGCTATGCATAAGGTCCGGGGAAGGTCCCCACCACAAGGGTGTATTATACGCAGCCTTACCTTACATTCCTGCTAGAGGGTGTTTCCAAGGCTTGAACACGTGACCTTTTGATCACATGACAACAACTACAACTTTACCAGTTACTTCAAGGCTTCCCTTCTCAAAACTTGTACCTACAGGGAATTGAACCCGCGATGTCACAAAATATAGGGAGCTCTCATCCGAATTCCGTACCAGTGCACCCAAATGAGCTTTTTTAATAGACAACCCGGTGTACTAAGCTCCCGCTATGCGCAGTGTCCGGGGAATGGCCTGACCACAAGGATAAAGAAGATAAAGAAGCAAATATCAATAAATGAATGAATAAAAGGGAAAATTTGGCCAAAACCCATTACAACATAAGGCTATGAAATTCAAAAGGGGTTAGGGTTAAGATCCTTGCATTACAATAGTAGCAGACAATAGTCAAATAAGAGCTAAAGGGGGAAATTCCTGCACATGGTGAAACTTTTTTATATATAACTAAGGCCTCTTAAGCACTTGCTGAGTATTCCAGGTATGCTTTTGATTCAAATTTTGAATTTTTGGTGGGGTCTTCATCCCCCTGTTCGCGGGATTGTTTGGGTATAAGAAATTTAATACCTATAACAAGTTAAAGTGAATTTTAAATAGTAAGCTCCTCAAAGGAACATAAAGCATTGTAATTCTAATCTGTTGTTATACTAGCCTACTATTACATATGATTGTTGGCTAGTTTTAGTTAAATTAAGATTTTTGAGATTGAAATAATAGTAAATGTTTCAAGTTACATTGAATGGATTTCTTTTTTGACGAAACAAATCAGTAGAAATGACCTATGAATTGGGAATAAAGGAAGTCATAGAAAAATTATCTTAATAGATCCATCAGTTGCTTAAATTTGATACTCCAAGTAAATTTGATACTCTAAGTAAAATTGGGACATGATAATTGAAGTTGTGATGGTTTCTAACTTGAATTTATTGGATTATGGAGTTGACGGATGGTAATAGAGAAACTTATATAGATTTATAACTTCATGCACGAATTAAGCGATAAGATCACATCGGGTTGGATGTTTTAGACTAGTTATGAGTTAGCTAAATAAAAGGAATTAATACGATATTGATATAATGTGATTGTAGATTGATCGAAGGAAGTCGTACGGATTTGCTCGAGGTGACGAGTTTGGAATTTTGACATGAGTACTGTGAGTAGTAATCTTACCACAAGTTGTGTTTTCATAACTTGCATAGTTTATACATGATTTTTAAGAAAACAAGTGTTACAGAATACTTTGAAATTGCGTATGAGACAAGTCTTTTACTTGATATGATATTGAAATGGTTATTTAAGATGTTCTCGTTGTTATAAGATATATTTATCGTTATTTTCAGATATGATAACTGTTATTGTAGAGGTTCTTCACTTACTTGAGAAATAAGTATCTTCGTATGTGTTTTGTTTAGGTTCTACAAATAATATGATTTAAATCCCCAGTACTATTTTGAAAAGGCTATTATACGAGTACCTATTGTTTATAACAAAAAGTATATGTGAGAGTAGTCCTTGATTTGGATCTCGTAGCTAATGCTGGGTTCGTTAGACCTGTTGCACTTTGTATTTACAGATTATAGTTATAGCCCTCTCTAGTGGGAAGGTAGAACTAGCATACTGTTATTGATTTCCCTCGTGTAGGGACCTACTGATATGATTATTTGACTCTTTTACGAGGGATCCGCAGTTATTGACTTTTCTTGAAGGAAAGTCACACTGATTACATGATTCATTCTTGGAAACCTCCAAATATATAATATTTGGCATGATACAATGCATATTAAGTTTATTACCGAATAATTTGTTAATCTTGCTTACGTGAATCAAATCATATTGCTTATCATTATTGTGTTCTGAAAGGGCATTAATTTCATGATAATTTCTGATTATCATACTAGAATGTTTTTCGGCTTGCCCCCATTAAAAATAGTTGTGCTTAAGTATTATTATTCACTGTGCTAGCGTCTCACTCTTCGCTATATTTTTTTCCAGAGATTGCTGGTAAAGATTGTGAGGATTTCATTAACTAGAGCGTCGAGTTGGCGTATTCTTGGTGAGCCCTGCTCTTGTTCGCGTGGACACTAGTTTATTTATTTTTTATAGTCCATTATTTGAACTCTTATAGTCGTTCCTTAGTCATTTCCTTTATAAGATTTATGAGTATTATTTCGTTTATAGACTTATGACTAGTATTAGACTTCTCTCCGTATTTGGTGATGATATTAGTATTTTGACTTGCGAATGAATAGACGATGAAAAGTATGTTTAGTTGAATAATATCTGCTAGTGGGTTTTGTTGTTATTTCTGAGTTAAGGAAAATCTTGATATACCCAAAAAGCAAGGAAAACTCCGCTCGAGTTTCTATAGATTACTGATGAGGCTTGCTTGGAACGCTAGCTACTAAGCACCATTCATGACCCTAATTTGGGTCGTGACATAATTTCTAGAGGTCGCCTAACATCTAATACCGAACTTCTATCTTTAATTTGAATTCTACGTGTGTGAAGGATATCTGGTCTATCAAAATAATGCTATTGAAGTGCAAAAAATGCTCTCTGGTACATTTCCCCAAAACTCTCTCTCCTACTTCTTGGGGGAGAGCACTTTTTCCGGTAGGTTGCCTGAGAACTACCACCCCCTTTAACTTTTCACGGCTATCTCCTTCTGCGATAGTTGTTTTTCTTTTTTAACTCTTTCCCTAGATAGAAATGGGGGAGAACAAAATACATTTCAATGCTGGTTTCAAATCTTATGATATCACTAGATGGAACTTTGATGGACTAATCTAGTATGAATGGGTGGAGAGGAGTCGAAGGATGATGAGGAGATCTATAGTCAATAGTAAGGTGATGGAGCGGATTTGCTTTTGGTTAAGAGAAGCATCAACTGATCAGAAAAAGAACATTAGAAGATGGAAGTTTGCTGACAAAAAAGAAGAGTACTTTTGTACCAGGAAACATAATGAACGTCATCTCTTTAAATACTGGGGGAAGATCTGTTATCATCATTCCAAGATTAGTAGTAAATGCTGGTTGGTGTGATATAGCATTTAAGCTAGAGGATTTCATTAAATGCTCCAAAAGACAGGTTCAACAAATATTTCAAGAATAACGCAACCCAACTATCCATATGGTAAAGCTCTACGAGATAGCAAATAGTTTTCTAAGGACCATCATGAGGCTACCACATCAGATAAACAGGAGGTTGGTCTTTTGAACAGATGTCTCATTGGGTTTTTGGAAAAGGTAAGCAAAGAACAGCATTCTTTATTTGAGATAAGAAGATGGTCATCGGTCGAGTAGAAGAAGACATTCGGGGTGAACATTTATGAGCTATACGGAGACCTGTTTCTATTTGAATTTCCCAACACATTCATAGCAGAACAGATGATACAAGGTTAATAAAAGTGGAGAATATAGCTTTCAACCTAGAATGGTGGTGCCCGGTGACAAGATACTTCCCAAATTCCTCAAAAACCAAACAAACTTTGATCAAAGTGGTGGAGTTCCCCTATATCTCTAGTCGCATCAGGTTTTCATGAAAATTGGTCGAATATGTGGTGGATGGGTTGCTACTGAAGAAGAGACTGAACTGAAGAATCATATGAAGTGGGCGAGAATTTTGGTAGCTAGCAACGGAAGAAACATACCAAAAGAGGTAAAAATCTCGAGAGGAGAGATCAATTATCATTCTCTGATATGGGTAGAAAACAAAGTGAGGTTCGAAGAGTCGTCAAAAAAAATTGCTGACCTACCGGAGAAGACAATCCCATGAAATACCCAGTTCAAGCCTTAGACATAAAGGTATTGCAAAGCTTCTGCTATTACTGCGATTCAGTATAAAAATCCCTAATTCTTAGGGATTCTCATTCAAAGAAGCACGTGGGGAAGGTCTATTGATAACTGCTAGTTTGGAGGACAAATATCCACGTGAGTGTCACATGAATCACTTAATGCAGAGTCTAATACTGGGCCTTTCTAGGCCCAACACGAGGGAGTTTAATGATGAAGAGGATAATAGGCCTGATCCAAAAAACTTTGTTATTTTTAATAAAATAACAAACCCAACTCAATTGATTATAAACAATGATCTTTACAACGAGCTTACCCCTGAAGAATTAATATCTCAAGTCTTCATTTCAGTTGTGCAAGCATCGGAACAGAGAATGGCGCAAGAAATTACCATGGTGAATTCTATTGGGTATTTGATAGAACCCATGCAAACTATAAAGGATACAAATATTCAAGAAGACATAAGGGGAGAATTTAATATGAAAAAAGTTGTAAAAACTGGAAAATCAGATCATAAGGGAGGGATTTCCATTAAAGATTGGGAGATTGAAGATGCAAAACCATTGCATATACAGGAACAACAACTTTTTGCGGAGAAAGAGAAAGAGGTCTCTGCATGGGTAAAAACTAACATGCTTAAATTAGGGAATTTACTGGGGGCTAATTTTCAAGGACATGAGGAAGAAGCCATGGAACTACTACTGTAAGTGGACAGCTCCAGACAAGCAAGATGTTAGGAATCTGCAATGGTGTGTAAGAAGATAAAACATAAAGGCTCTAAAGAACTGAAAAATTTAGTGGCTTTTAATGTAAAATTCAAGAGTTGTGGGAGTAGAGATAAGGGGGAAAACACCCGGACTATCTCATGATGCGATTCAAACTTGTATTATGGAATATAAGGGGCATGAACAGCAGGGACAAAAAGAGAATTTTAAAAAACCTAATGAGGGTCTGGAAAGCGGATATCATATGTTTACAAGACAAAATTAGACTGGTAGGATTGACTTTATCTTGGCCTTCAAGTTAAAAACCCTAAAATATAAATTAAAAGAGTGGAGTCGAAGTCAACGGGGAAACTTGGTGCAACACAGGAGGGGATTACTAGAGAAATTGGCATTTTTAGAAAGTGTTGCTACAGACAGAGTTCTAACAGAAGAAGAATCACTGGAAAAGACAACTATTCTCATGAAATTTGAAGATTTGATTAAGAATGAAGAAATATCATGGAGACAAAGATCCAGATCCCTGGGGATGAAGGGGATAAGAAAACCAAAATTTTCCATAAGATGGCTAATGCGCATAAGACATACAACAACATTGACCAACTTCTAATTCAGGAAAGCCTAGTCCAAGATCCAGTAAGGATTCAAGAGGAAATTATGGAGTTCTACCAGAAGTTATATTCTGAGGAAATAAAGTGGAGACCTGCTAGTAATTTCATAAATTTTCCAAGGCTGACACCGGACGAAATGGAAGATTTAGAAAATAATTTTGAAGAGGATGAGGTGCTGAGTTGCTTAAAGCAGTGTGCAATTGACAAAGCACCTGGTCTAGATGGTTTAACTACGGGATTTTTCATCAAATGTTGGGATGTGGTGAAACATGATATTATGCCGACCTTTCAAAAGTTTCATGAGCAAGAAAGGTTTGAAAGATGCTTTAATACTACTTTTATAGCTTTGATCCCTAAGAAGAAATGTGCTAAAGAATTAAGGGACTTTAGACCTATCAGCCTGATAGGTAGCGTGTATAAGCTCTTCTCTAAAGTACTCGCAGAAAGATTAAAAAGAGTGATGGCAAAGCTTGTGGATTCTCAGCAACTGGCTTTTATTCAAGGAAGGCAAATTATGGATGTTGCCCTTATAGCCAATGAGGCGGTTGATTCCAAGTTGTGTTTGAGAAAACCAGGAGTACTATGCAAACTTGACATTGAAAAAACTTATGATCATGTCAGTTGGGGATTTCTTATGAGTGCTAGAGAAGATAGGATTTGGGTACAAGTGGAGACAATGGATATACTACTGCATCTCAACAATAAATTTCCCCATCCTTATAAATAGCTCTCCAACAGGTTTCTTTAGCTTATAGAGGGGGTTGATACAAGGTGACCCCCTGTCACCTTTCTTGTTCATACTTGTAATGGAGGGACTCAAAAACATGATTAAGATTACAAACAAAGAATGTTGGTTAAGGGGTTTTGAAGTTGCTAGAACTGGAGGGGAAAGTTTGGAGATAACCTATCCGCAGTATGCAGATGACACTCTTATTTTCTGTGATGCTGAAGAGGAACAACTCAGAATTTTGAGGTTGATATTGGTCATTTTTTAAGGAATGTCAGGTCTACATGTGAATTGGAGGAAAAGCTTCCTCTATCCGGTCAATGTTGTGTCAAACATGGAAATGTTGAAGATGTTTTTTGTAACACCTCACACTTTTGAACTAGAAATCGAACTGTTGTTCCTACGTGTGGAAGCTCTAATATAAATTATTTCCAAATGAGAATAAGTGTCATGATCTTTATCCTCGTGTTTGAAAAGCTTTCGAGGCAAAAAAATCTTCATAGGAATCACTTAGAGCGAAGTTAAGCTAAGAACCTTTGATTCGGCTAAATCTTTGTATTCGATTTTACAAGGGTCTACTTTGAACGTGTATAACTTTTGATACAAGTAGAATTTTGCAGATCAAGACCCACCAAATTATAGATAATTGAGTTAGCTTTCCAACGATACCAATTTTTCCTTAATTCGATACCCGAACGAAAAATTATAGCTATTTTTGTGAGGGAGGCAGTGAGGTCGCTCGATTAGCGTGCGACGCACTCTCCTGTCCATCCCTAGTTTACAGCTGTTGGTTCCGCATTTTAAGGGCTTTTTAGTCTTTTCTTACTTTATAACTCCCAGCCCACGCCTGATAATCCTTAAGGGGTGATATTTTCCCCCTATTTCATCAATTAAACATCTTAAATCCTCTAAAAAACATAACCCTAGCTCTTGCCCAAAGATCAAGAATTCAAGCCTTTCAATTCAAGATTCTCAAGAAAGGTTTCAAGATTAGGTTTCCAATCTTCAAACTAATCAATATAAGGTACGAGGACTATCCTAAACCCCATGGGGATTGATTTTCAGTTTTCAAATTTGTTTTAAAGGATATGTATATATATATATGTATACGAAATTATTTCAAGATCATTGATAAACTTGTGTTGAAATTATTACATCATGATGAAATATTGCGAAAATTATGGTATGAAGCCCTAAACTTGAATTGTTTTCTTGTGACCATGATGATGATTAGATTGTGAACTTGAATGAGAGCATGGGATATGTAATTCCCTCTTTTGCTATGAAATTGTATTGATTTTACATGTTGAGAATGAGTTACACAAATTATTAAATGTTTGAGCCTGTTATGTATACATTGAACTGTTTTCATGAGATAATGGTAGAGTGATTTACTTGTTTTATGATGATCATGATTCTTATTTATACTGGCTTAAAAGTGATTGAAAAGGGTGACCACCATAGAATAAGTATGGAGAATGGTTTGTTTTTTCAACTGTTTTGAAATATGACATTTGTTCAAATAGTAGAGCTTTTGGGTCGTCAATAAGCATCTTTTGAAATAAGATAAGGACAGTAGAGATGTTGTTACATAGCTTGCAAGTCTGGGTATGACGATACCCTATTTTAATGTGCCCGAAGATTTTAAGAAAGAAATAACTTTAAGATGAAGAAGATGTATTTAAAAGAATATAAAATTGGGCTTAAGAGAGTTAGATGGTTACCTGAAGAAAGCACGAGTCAGATGACTCATTGCCCGAAATCGTGATTTGCTGACACAGGTTTATATTACCCGAAAGGGAGATTTTTACGCTGGCGACGACTCTGTGGCGTAGTAGATAAACAGATAGTCCAACCCTTGCGGCAAACTTGGGTTGGGGGCTTGGCCGCCGAGTCAAGGGCGGATTCCATATAGCCCGTAGAATAGCAGAGTTGTAGGGTGTACTAACTAGCGCAGAAGTAAGACAAAGAGTAGAGTTGTGATTTGCATAATGTGTTTTGAAAGACTCAGATTGTGCCCATGTTTTTTCAACTGTTTTAAGATAACATGTGATTTACGAAATGCTCTCACCTATGTTTTATAAGTATTCATATATTTTGTTTTTGGATTGTTCTGCGTACCAGTACATCTGTATTGACCCCCTATATTTCAGGATCTGAGGCACAGTCCCGGTGTCCTGTTAAGCAGTAGAGTTGTTTGGTTAGAAGTTGCAGTTGGTGAGCCTCCCTTATTTCGGAAGGCCTAGTTATGAGTTATTGTTATTTTATTTTGATTCATGGTCCGACTGGGGGCCTTGTCCCAGCTTTATTACGTATATTGGTTCTTGTATTTTTAGAGATTTCGCAGACTGGTGTCACATAACTAAGAGATTGACCATGTTTCCATATATTAATATTCCACATTTCTTTACTTTTTTATGAACGTTGTGTATGATTACCAGATAGAAAAGGACGCTCGGGCTTTCATGGTTCGAGATGTCCGTCACGTCCAGGGCCTCGGTTCGGGTCGCGAAAGTTTTAGGGGGTGAAGTGGGTAATCTTTCTACCATTTACCTTGGCTTGCCTGTAGGAGTAAAGTCCAAGTCTATGGAAATTTTGAATGGGGTGATTGAGAAATGTGAGAAAAAGTTAGTTAGATGGAAATCCTAATATCTTTCTCTAGGTGGAAATTGACTCTAATTAATTATTTTCTTGATGCACTTCCAACATATATGATGTCCTTATTTCCTGTACCAACAGGAATCATCAATAGGTTGGATAGCATCATGAGGAAATTTCTATGGCAATGGAACAAAGAAAGAAAGGGCTACCATTTAGTCAAATGAAAGACAGTGACCATTGAGAAGAGAACTGGGGGTTTGAGGATCAAGAACTTGAAGAATCAAAGTAAAGCTCTCAGAATGAAATGGCTTTGAAAGTATGCTAATGAAAATCAGAAGCTATGGCGCAAGGTCATCAGGAAAAAATATGAGGAAGATGATAACTGGATGACAAAAGAAGTCACTACTCCATATGTTGTCAGCTTATGGATGTCGATTAAAATGCTATTGGATGAATTCAAAGTCAACACCAAGATTGAAGTGGTAGATGGAGCTGAAACTATTTTTTAGAAGAATGATTGGCATGAAGCAGGCAAGATGGAAATCTTATTTGCAAACATATACAGTCTAGTTCTACATTAGCAAAGCACAATAGCTGAATTGTGGACACCTCAAGGGTGGAATTTTGAGTTTAGGAGAAATATCAATGATTGGGAAATTCCTAGAGTTATAGAATTTTTCAACACCATTAACCAGTTTAATGGTTTGAAGATGGGACAAGACATTCTAAAATAGCAAGGGAATAACAAAGAGACTTTTAGAGTAAATACAACTTACAGGATACTTGGCCAGACAAACCAACAGTTACTCAGATAGCCTTGGAAACATATTTCGAAAGCTAAAATCCCACACAAAGTAGCCTGCTTTGTTTGGTTATTGGCAAATGAATATGTGCTGACTTAAGATAGCCTGATGAAGAGGGGAATCTCATTGTGCTCTAGGTGTTTTCTTTGTGGGGGAAACAATGGTCCATCTTTTTATACACTATAGGGTAACTAGTTGTAATGACCCGAACTACCTCCTAGTCGTTACATGATGCTTACGATCTCGAGGGACCACAAGCTAACCCACAGGCTGGTATCTGCTGTGAGCACTGAATAATGTAATCATGAATGCAAAAAAATAACGGAAATGCATAAGGTTTTAATAATGAAATAACTACTGAATTATGACTCTGATAAAAATACTGAAATCTGAATAGTCTGAATAGCTAACTGTAGTGTCTGAAAAGCCTCTAAATTGAATACTGTGAGTTGATGGGACAGGCCTCAACTAACTCTACTAACTACTGAGATAAAGACATGAAGTAATATAATTTGTCCTCAGATGATGAGGACTCACCACTGCTACGTACTGCTGATAATCTGAGAATCTAGGTGCGATTCGGGAACTGAGCGTCAGCACCTATGATATGAGACATCATAGTGCAAAAGAAAAGGTATGCGATTAGTACTTTGAATGTACTGGTATGCTAAATGAGGTAGAATGATATGCATGGTCTCATGAATAGGAATAATAATAATTAACTGTATATGGATGTAAAACATGGAATACTGAATAAAGAGCACGGAATTTGTAGATACTGAAAATGCATGAAAAAACTGTAAATACTGTGAATGCATGACCAAGCATATAACACGAATTGAGTAAAATTTATAAACTGATATACTGAGATAAATGAAATCCGTATGCTTTGGTCAAATAACACTAAGACTGAATAACTGGGCTGGGACTGTAACTGAGACTATATCTGAGACTGTGAGAGGTATCATCTAACCGATATTCCCCAATTTGAGCTAATTGGGGTCCAACCTGTAACCCCAGTTAGATGGGTGTTAATACCATGCCACGAGTACTAACATTGGCTGTGTCGATCCACTAAACTGATATAATGTCCAAATGACTAAGGGTGTTAAAACTGAACTGACGGGTGACCCTTGCGAGATAGTCAAGCCTAATATGACGGGTGACTACTCATATCCTATGCTGGCTACGTAGTTCTGGACTATAGGGACAACTACTAACGACTCTGCCTATCTGACGGGAAAGCCGCCATCCCTACACTCGCTCGGTGCTAAATCCTACTCCCAACTGAAAGACACTAAGATACTAGACTGTTCTGAGTTGAATAACTGATATCTGACTATTCTGATAATGCTCATAATATAATCTGAAGACTATTCTGTAATGTACTGAGGCTAGACTAAATAAATAGCTATGGTTTTTGAGTATTCAATACCCCCAGGACTCGAAACAACAATACTGAAAAGACATTAAAGCTTGAAAGCCAAAACATGAAGGCTCTTATTAAATAAATCACTCTTGTAGGCATTTTATCAAACACTTGTACTTTATAGTTTAGTCAATTCATGGGAATAGTATAAAACTTGAAATAATAGCATGACTTTAACCTTTATAACACTAAATCATGACCTAATTCAAAGAATGACAATATCAAAACATGGGGGATTTGATAACAACGATAATTCCATTAAAGTATGGTATAAAATCAATATTCATGGAAGTTTATGGAGATTCATAGTTTTAAATCACAATTTAATATCATAAATCTTGAAAAGATGATAGATTTGTAATTAAAACAGATACTTGGACTCCATGTATGAAAGAAATCCATGGATGAATATCTAACATACCTGGGATGATGAATTTGGAAGGATTGATGGAGAGTTCTTGAGATTTAAGCTTGATTCTTGAGAGCTAGGGTTTCTTGCTCTTGAAAGAGGAGATTTTTATTTTGAGAGAAAGTGAATAATGTTGAGTATTTAGGTCAATTAGGGGTTAAATTTCGTATTTAGGGCGAGTTTAGTGCTTAGGAAAAAAAACCCAAATACCCTTAAACGCATTTAAAAACACAAGCTAGAAACTGAAATCCCAATTTTTGGCCTTGGCGCGACGCGCCACTATCGCGCCAAGCCATTGGAAAAGGGAAAACTGGTACCTGGAAAAACACCGTGATGTACCACCATCGTGGTAAGCCTGTGGATGCCAATTTGGCCATCTCCATTATGCGCCATGATCGCAGAGGCCACCTGAAATTGCCAAACGGGAAATTGGCCTACTCCGCGACGCGCCATGATCGCGGAGTCACACTGGAAATCGACAAATGTCAAATTTACCTATGGCGCGACACACCAGGATAGCGGATCCTCACTGAATTTTGCCAAATGGGAGATTGGCCTACTCTGCGACGCGCTAAAGGTTAAAATGACGGGGTTCTGCGTCTGAAACTTAAAATTGCCATAACTTCTTACCCAGTTATCGGATTTGGGCGAATTTTATATTGTTGTAAAGCTAATTGAATTTCCTATGCAATAGCAGGATTTAAACTAAAAAATAATTAGTGTTTCAAAAATTTCATATACAAATACTCATGTATTGGGACTTAGATTATTCTAGGGAAATACAGAGTGTTATAATATCTCCCCCTTGGGATCATTCATCCCCAAATGAAACTAATTAAGCTAAGGGAACTTATGGACTAAGCTTACACACTGAATATGCATGTATGATGCATGGAATGCATGACTGAACTGATTCATGAATGCACAACTGACACGAACATGATGTGTAGCTGAAGCTGAGCATGATAGAGAAATATCTTAAGAAGATTTGGTACCTTATATTGAATTTGGATTCGTGGAGAAGAGATGAGGGTACTTGGTCCGCATATCTATCTCTATTTCCCACGTGGCTCCCTCAACGGACTGATTTCGCAAAAGAACTTTGACTAGTGGAACTTCTTTGTTCCTTCGTCTCCGAACTTGATGATCAAGAATTTCGATTGGAACTTCCTTAAAGGAAAGACTGTTCTGAATATCTACACTTTCTAAGGGAACAACTACAGCTGGATCACCAGTATACATTTTCAACAATGAGACATAGAACACTAGGTGTACTGAGGCTAAATCTGAAGGCAACTCTAGCTCGTAAGCTACCTTTCCGAAACGACTGAGGATTTTGAAGGGACCGACATATCAGGGACTGAGTTTCCCTTTCTTGCCTAATCTCCCCACTCCCTTCATGGGAGAGATTTTCATGAACACAAGATTACCGACCTCAAACTCGAGATCCTTTCTCCTCACATTTGCATACGATTTTTGTCGGCTCTGGGCAGCCCTAAGCCTTTCTATGATCAACTGAACCTTTTCTAACACATCAAAATACCAAGTCAGGTCCTACTACTGCAGCTCACCTACTTTAAACCAACCAATTGGAGATCTATATCTCCTACCATAGAGAACCTCAAATGATGCCATACGAATACTGGAATGATCATTGTTATTGTATGTGAATTCAAAGGTAAATGGTCATCCCAACTTTTCTTGAAATCAACAACGTATGCTCTCAGCACATCCTTAAGAGTCTGAATGGTCCTTTCTGCTTGACCATCTGTTTGAGGGTGGAAGGCTGTATTGGGGTGGACTTGGGTACCAAGACCCTTTTGGAATGCTTTCCAGAAGTGAGAGGTAAACTGAGTACCTCTATCTGAGATGATAGACAAGGGAACACCGTGCAATCTAACCAACTCTCTGAGATAGAGATTGGCATAGTCCTTGGCTGAGTAAGAGGTATGGACTGGTAAGAAATGAGTTGATTTGGTCATCCTGTCTACGATAACCCTAATAGAGTCATGTTGATGACGGGTATGAGGCAAACCTGTCACAAAGTCCATGTTCACTTCCTCCTATTTCCACATGGGAATACTGAACTCCTGCATGGACCCACTAGGCTTCTGGTACTCAATCTTAACTTGCTGGCATGTAGAGCACTTAGTTACAAACTCTGCAATATCTTTTTTCATCCCACTACACCAATAGATCTCCCGTAATCCACGGTACATCTTAGTGGCCCCTGGATGAATAGAGTAACGTACACCATGCGCTTCTGCAAGAATTCGTTGCCTCAAATCATCTACATTAGGCACACACAATCTATCCTGACAATGCAAAACACCATCTCCCTCTTGGGAGAAAACCTTTTATTTCTGATCTCTGACTGATTCTTTCAACTTAACTAGACTGGGATCTCTATCCTGCTTTTCTTTCACCTCAGAAACTAGAGATGACTCTGAGCTACTCTGCACCCATACACTACCTTCTGCTAAATCGAGTAAACGAACACTTAGTCGGGCAAGCTGATGGACTTCTTGAACTAACTTCTTCTTACCATCCTCAACATGAGCTACACTACCCATAGACATTCTACTGAGAGCATCATCCACTACATTGGCCTTGCCCGGATGATAAAAACACTCATGTCATAATCCTCCAATAACTCTAACCATCTTCTCTGACGCAAATTCAAATCTTTCTGAGAGAACACATACTGAAGGCTTTTGTGATCCGTGAACACATCTACATGCACCCCATACAAGTAATGCCTTCAAATCTTTAAGGCGAATACTACTGCTGCTAGCTCAAGATCATGAGTCGGATAATTCTTCTCATGAGGTTTAAGATATTTGGAGGCGTAGGCTATGACCTTACTTCTCTGCATGAGGACACAACCCAAACCTACTTTTGATGCATCACAGTACACCACAAAACCATCTAAACGGTCTGGTAGAGTAAGAACAGGGGCTGAGGTGAGTCGAGTCTTCAACTCCTGAAAACTCTTCTCGCATGAATTTGACCACTGAAACTTAACTTTCTTCTGAGTCAATCTGGACATGGGGGATGCAATAGTAGAAAACTATTCAACAAACCAACCGTAATAGCTAGTTAAACCCAAGAAACTCCTGATATCTGATGGAGAGATGGGCCTAGGCCAGTTTCTCACCGCTTCGGTCTTTTGAGGATCAACTCTAATGCCATCACTGAAAATGATATGGCCAAGGAAAGCTATTGATATTAGCCAGAATTCAGACTTACTAAATTTAGTGAACAACTGGTGAACTCTAAGAGTCTGAAGCACTACTCTGAGGTGGTCTGCATATTTATTTTCGCTATGGGAGTAAACAAGGATGTCATCAATGAAGACTATGACGAACATGTCCAAGTACTGCTTGAACACTCGGTTCATCAAGTCCATGAAGGCTGCTGGGGCATTTGTAAGACCAAAGGACATGACTAGAAGTTTGAAGTGACCATACCGAGTTCAAAAAACTGTTTTTGGAATATCACATTCTCTGACTCTAAGCTGATGATAGCCTGATCTGAGATCTATCTTGGAAAAGTAACTGGCACCTTGAAGTTGGTCGAACAAGTCATCGATTCTAGGAAGTGGATATTTATTCTTGACTGTGACCTTGTTTAACTAACGGTAGTCTATGCACATTCTGAGAGAACCGTCTTTCTTATGCATGAATAGAATAGGTGCGCCCTACAGGGAGACGCTGGGTCTGATAAAGTCCTTATCTAAGAGATCCTTCAACTGCTCTTTCAATTCTTTGAGTTCAACTGGAGCCATTCTGTATGACGGGATAGATATAGGCCGAGTATCTGAGAGAAGGTCTATTCCAAAGTCGATTTCCTTTTCGGGAGGAACTCCGGGTAGATCTTCAGGAAATATATCCAAGAATTCATTTACTACTGGAACTGACTCAATAGTTGGAGCTTCTGAGTTAGAGTCTTTGACTAGCATAAGATGGTAAATACACCCCTTCGATATCATCTTTCTCGCTCTAAGGTACTAAATCAACTGACCCATAAGAGCTGTGGTACTACTGTAATGACCCAAGAACCTATCCCAAGACGTCACACGATGCTTAAGGTCACACGTAGGCTCAAGCTAACCCTCTAATCCTGTCATCACTTTCAGATCTCACTATATCACTAATCATGCTAAATAGGGAAGAATAATCATGTCATGAACATACTTGAATATGAAGAAATACTGGCCTGTACAAACAAAATACTGAAAATTCTGTACATACTGGTACTCTAGTCTGACAAAGCCTCTACTACAAAAGACTGAGGAACCATTGGGAAAGATCCTCAACTGACTCGCCTGAACTGAAAAGAAACAACCATCTACTATCAAGGCCAAAAATCAGGGACATAGGTCCTTGAACCATGAGAACTCACCAACTGTAAGAATGTAGATGGAGGTACTCAAAGATCACTCTCGCTGCTGAGACTGAGCACCTGAATCTACATCACGAGAAAATGTAGAACATAGAAGAGTATGGGAATCAGTAGTTGGGATTGTACTGAGTATGTGGGGGTGTATTCAACACTTTTAAACAATATCATAAATGTAAAATAATGTCATGCATGCTGACAATAATGACTCTCTTCGTTTGAATTTCCTGGAACATAATTTCCATAAATCATCGATAATAACACATACTTCACAAATCTCATAAATCATTGGACTCAACTCAAACTCTTTAACTCATGACTTAGAGTGACTCGGTAACTTAAGAAACTTAGACTATTATGGACTTGGGAGTTTCTTATAACAGACATAAACCATGTGAGCCGCATGGAGTCCAACGTTTTGCCCTCCTAAGAAAGGAACCCTACATTGACGGGAGCGTTATACTCTTTCCAGGGAGTATAACCTCAAACTCATCTCTGTGATCACAAACTCGGCTCTTTATCCCTCAAATCTCAATCCTACGGTGGCACGTAGTTCTGGGGAAGTAGTGATACGGGTGTACAAAGCTGTCCAATACATTCTCGACCATTCACACGAAGCCAAGCTCGGGAGTTACAAAAACTACAAGCCATGTTCATGCAAATAGCTGCGTGTGAGTTGGTACTTGATCCGCCAAAGAGCTTCAACGTTTTTAAGTGTGAAAATGAGCCTTGAAGTGTAATAAATTACACTCTAAGGGCACCCCATGACTGAAGGGTAGGAAGGTCATTTGTCCTTCATTTTGTGTGTAATATAAATAGATGCTATTTGGGTTATTTTCAGCACTTAGTTCATTCTTGATATTTCACAACAATAAGTCTTGTAACATTGAATATTTCTCTCTATTGTTCTTGAGAGTAAAACCTGAAATCTGTCCAACAAGTGTAGTTACACTTGTGTTGTTTCTTGGCTAGAAACTTGAGATCTTGAGGTTCATGAGTTCCTCTTGGTCTAAGTAAGAACTTGGTACTGAAATCTTTTGGTCTTAGGGTCCTTTCTTCAAGTTAGGGTTCATAGATTCTAAGATATCTTTGTGTCAAGTTACTATCTTTCATTTTGTACTCTTGAAACTTTGCAGTAACTTAGTGAAGCCGTGTGGGGTTGATTTTCAATTCACTATAGTTACTGCCATTTGTTGTTTTTATTGTTAACATTGTACTCTTTGTAATCTATCATCTTGTGTTGTTGAACCATTGTTTAATGTTATTGTTATCTTTTTGTTCTCCTTGTGTAGCTACTGTTTTGGTGTTGGTATTTCTTCAAAATTTTGTTATTGTTGTTGTCTTCACATAGTGGAGTTGTTATCTTCAAGCTCTCGGAATTGTAGTGTTTTGGACTGATTTTGTGGCAGATTTGATACGCTCCAAGTTAGTAGTGTATCATTTGGTATCAAATCCATCTTTGATTTTGTTCTAACAAGATCAATCTTGGGCTTGAGACTTGAAAACTACAAAAAAAAAACTGAAATCTTAAAATTCCAGAAATAGTCAAATCTGCTACCTTTGTGTTCTTGGACAAAAATTGTGATGTGTTGTTGTATGGGCCGAGATTTTCTTGTTTTTTTTGCTAGATCTTGTAGTATTTTGATTGTCTAGAGTGTTTCTAGTGTTGGTTTATTTCTCACCAACACTAAAGGTGTCAAGATCTAAAGTTTGAGCTTATAATATTGACCATAGTTGTGGTGCCTTGTGGCTTGCTGTTTGTTGTTACTTGTTGTTGACAATTGGTGGTGTTGTGTTGTGTTTTTGAAGAAGTTTTTGTTGAGTTCTCGAAGGTTGTTGTGGTGTTCATCAAGTTCTTCATCTTTTCTTACAACTTTAGACAACCAAAAAGTGTGATATAAATTCAAGAGTTGAAGCTGAAAATTGTAAAGCATGTTGTGAGAAGCCTTGAACTCATCATTTCTTAGACTAAGCTTCTACTTTTCAGCAACTTTTTCTTATTTCAAGAATCTAGTGTTGTGTGACAAGATACCTTTTTCTTATTTCAAGAACCTAGTGTTGTGTGACAAGATACCTTTTCTTATTTCAAGAACCTTGTGTTGTGGAACAAGTACTTTTTCTTATTTCAAGAACCTAGTGTTGTGGGACAAGGTACTTTTCTTATTTCAAGATTTATGTTTTCCCTCCAAGACCAATTGTCATTCTTTCCAAATTGTGTAAAGATTTAAATTTCAGAATTGGTGCTTAAATTGTGTGGGACCAAGACCAATTGCATGCTGCCATGTCACCCATTTGCTACTGTTCACATCACCCATTGGCTACTGTTCACGTCATTAATAAGCTCAAATTTAGGTTTTCTAGTTTCTAATTGTTGATTCTTAGTTTCATTACTTGGTTCTAGAACTAATTAACATGCTAGTACGCTCCTACTAGGTTGTCAATTAGTCCTTTTGAATTCTCTTGTTCGTGTCCATGTTTAGTTGGGTGCTTTTATTCGTTTGAATACGTTGTAACTTCTTAACTCTAGTCCGTCGAGAATTCTTTGAGTTTCAAACAAGAATCCACTCCAGACAAGAGCTTTACTCATATCTTAAGGATTCACGGTTACTAGCCAATCTACAACATTTGTGGAGCTCAAGTGGGGGTTACTAGCCGAGAGAGTGTGAGTGAGGAGAGGTTTAACGCTATCTTGTTTGCTGATTGTGTAGGTAACACCTTGACATGGAAGGAAGCACATCCTAAAGTGGGGGTACTACTGAACAAGACACTATGAAGGCCACACTTGAGGCCATTACCAGAAGTTTAGAGAGGTTGAACACGGAAGTTGGGGCAATGAGGGGAGATTTGACTATGATAAGTGGGAGATTGAAGCAAGTGGAGAGTCAAAGGAACTCTCGTCCATCCACTCCTCATCATATTCCTTCAAGTGGGAATGAAAGAACTTCATCCACAACTATCTCACCAGAAATATTGCACCAAATAATGAATCCACCTCTAGTCCCACTAAATGCCACAAATCATACCACTACTTTCCCTCCAAACCAAGAAGCGAATAGACCACACCATTCCCAAAATCCTCCAATTCCACAAGAAGGATGTAGCCGTCCATTACCTCCATAAAATCTAAACGTACCTTACCAAACTCCACCAAATCAAAGACCACCACCTCCACAAATCCTAATGCCTCCAAATCAGATTCTAAATCACCAAAACCGACCAACTCACTTTGAGGAACATGGTAGAGAGGAGTATGATGGATATGGAGCCTTTGATGATGTTTACATGAGAGAGAAGGATCTAAGAAGGGGCCGTGTTAATCCAAGGAGGTACCAAGGGTATGGAGAAAGGGGAAATTGACACCAAAAAAGAGACGTAGGCATCAATACCATCAAATTGAGCTTACCTATCTTTAAGGATGAAAGTGCCCCCGAGGCCTACTTAGCATGGGAATCAGCTTGTGACAAAAATTTTTAAGTTAATGATATCTCGGAAGAAAAGAAAAGTTGTTATGCCATAGCTCATTTTGAGGGTTATGCCAACACTTGGTGGGAGTACGTCAAGCGTTTTGGTGATGAATTAGTTGATGGGCAGCCACCACCTTGGTTTTGGTTAAGGTACTTGATGAGGCAACGGTACCTTCCCGAGAGTTATCGTCATGAATTGCTTACTAGATTGTACAACTTGCGTCAAGGCAATAAAAGTGTGATGGCATATTATGATGAGTTTCAACAACTCATGTTGAAGCTTGATCATCGTGGGGAACAAATCAGTCATGACATCATCCGGTTCAAGTGTGGGTTGAACAAAGAGATCTCCACTCATTTGACACTTCACAAATTTGATACCGTTGAAGGTATTTTCCAAGAGGCTCTTGAGATTGAAAGGGAGCTTAAAGAGAGGTCGTCGCTCAAGGCAAGGGGACAATCCATCTCAGGTTGGCCTAGAAGCAAGGACATGGTTCAATCCTCTTCGGGTTGGCCCAAAAACAAGGACCAACCCGCCACTACAAGGCTGCCCGAGTCCAAAACAGTCCACAAAATTCCTCTAAAACAAGAAGTTCACAAGTATCCAAACCCAAAAGGATTCCAATGTTTCAAGTTCCAAGGTTGGGGACATAAATCCAATGAATGTTCAAATCGATGCAACGTGATACTACGGGAAGGGAGATTGTATTACCTTGGTGAGGAGGTGGGTCTTGAAAAAGAAGAGGATGAGGCCGAGCCTCAAGATGGAGAGGAAACTGGAAATAGGCCACTTGATGATGATGATGATGGTAAAGTTATTTACCCACAAGAAGGGGAGTGTGTTGTTCCAAACTTTGTAGTTAGACGCGCTATGATTAGTAAGGCAATAGACGAACCTAGCCAAAGGGAAAATCTATTCCATACTAAATTCCTTGTAAAGGGGAATATATGCACTTTGGTGATTGATAGTGGTAGTTGTGCGAATGTCGTTAGTGTCGCTATGGTGAAATTTCTGAAATTACCAACTACACTTCATACTAGCCCTTACAAGTTGCAATGGTTGAACGAATGTGGTGAATTGAAGGTCATGAGGCAATATGTGATACGGTTTAAGGTAGGGAACTACCAAGACGAAGTGCTTTGTGATGTGATACCAATGCAAGCATGCCATTTGTTGTTAGGTAAACCTTGACAATATGATAGGTCTACCAAACATGATGGGAGGACCAACCGATATTCACTTGAGAAGGATGGTCGAAAGGTCACTCTTTATCCTTTTTTGCCATCACAAGTGAATGAATTACATCAAAAGATGAGGGAGTTGAAGGAGAAGGGAAAAAACCCTGAAAATGGTAAAATTGAGGGGAAAACCGTGGGTGGGGCAGTAGGGATTTCCGGGACTGCCTCAACGTCAAATGGGAAAGAAAACATGGTGATGTTGTCTAGAAAGAAGGAACTCTTCTTGGATTATGATGTGGACATGCCTATGCTTCTTTTGGCTCATTGTTTTAATACTAACCCCACTAATTCTTCTATTTCTCCTTTGATTTCTTATGTGTTGCAGGATTATGAAGATGTATTTCCCAAAGAACTTCCGCAAGGATTGCCCCCGCTTCGGGGAATTGAACATCAAATTGACTTTGTGCCAGGCTCATAATTACCAAATAAGCCGGCTTATAGAAGCAACCCTACGGACACCAAAGAATTGCAGCGTCAAGTTGAGGAACTCCTCAACAAAGGGTATATCAAGGAGAGCATGAGTCCGTGCGTGGTTCCGGTGCTACTGGTGCCTAAGAAAGATGGAACATGACGTATGTGTGTGGACTACCGAGCCATCAATAAGATTACGGTAAAATATCATCACCCTATCCCTAGGTTAGATGATATGCTTGATAAATTTAATGGTTCGTGTTTATTTTCCAAGATTGATTTAAGGAGTGGCTATCACCAAATAAGAATGCAACCCGGTGATGAATGGAAAACCGCCTTCAAGACTAAATTTGGTCTCTAGATGGTTATGCCATTCGGCCTAACAAATGCTCCAAGTACTTTCATGAGGCTAATGAATCATGTGATGAAGCCATTTATTGGAAAGTTTGTTCTTGTTTACTTTGATGATGTCTTGGTCTATAGTAAGTCAATTGATGAGCATGTGATGCATTTACAATGTGTGTTTGATGTCCTTAGAAAGGAAATGTTGTATGCAAATTTGGAGAAGTGCTCTTTTGGTGTTAATGAAGTTGTTTTCTTGGGTTTTGTTGTTAGTTCAAGAGGGGTCGAAGTGGATGAATCCAAGATAGATGCTATCAAAAATTGGCCAACCCCGCAAACCATTAGCGAAGTAAGAAGCTTCCATGGGTTAGCTAGTTTTTATAGAAGGTTTGTCAAAGGATTCAGCACCATAGCTGCTCTTTTGACCACGGTCATTCAAAAAGACCAACCCTTCAAGTGGGGTGAAGAGCAAGTTAAGGCTTTTGAAACCTTGAAAGATATGCTCGTTTCCGCACTTTTATTACAATTGCCCAACTTTGATAAGACATTCGAAGTTGAGTGCGATGCTAGTTAAGTGGGCATAGGGGCTGTTTTGATGCAAGATTTAAAACCCATTGCTTATTTTAGTGAAAATCTCAAAGGAGCAACTCTAAACTACTCCACGTACGATCTAGAGTTGTATGCCTTAATTCGAGCTTTGGCCACTTGGCAGCACTATTTGTGGCCCAAGGAATTCGTGATCCGAACGGACCATGAATCCTTGAAGCATCTTCGGGCACAAGACAAGCTTAACAAGCGACATGCAAAATGGATTGAGTTTCTTGAAACCTTCCCTTATGTTATTCAATACAAAAAGGGTAAGGACAACGTAGTAGCCGATGCTTTGTCTAGAAAACATGTTCTTGTGTCAACATTATCTTCAAAATTAATGGGTTTTGAGAGTTTGAAAGAATTGTATCCCGAGGACCCTCACTTTGCTCCTATCTTTAGGGAATGCCAAGAAATGGGTAGGGACAAGTGGGATTCGTCTAGGGGTTCAAATCCCTATGCCAAGTTTGATGGATACTTGTTTAAAGGTAGACGATTGTGTGTACCCTCCAGTTCTTGGAGAGAGTTATTTGTGAGGGAAGCCCACAATGGCGGTCTAATGGGTCACTTTGGGATCGAAAAGACCCTTGGAATATTGGAGGAGCAATTCTATTGGCCAAAAATGCACAAGGATGTGGCCAAGATTTGTGGCCAATGCATAGATTGCAAAGGAGCCAAATCGCGGCTCCTACCTCATGGGTTGTACACCTCGCTGCCCACTCCTTTACGCCCTTGGCTTGACATATCTATGGATTTTGTGTTAGGGTTGCCTAGGACTAGACGAGGTCGGGATAGTATCTTTGTTGTGGTCGATCGGTTTTCTAAGATGGCACACTTTATTCCATGCTTTAAATGTGATGATGCACCTAGTGTTGCCTCTTTGTTTGTTGATAATGTTGTCAAGTTGCATGGTGTTCCGAGGACCATTGTGAGTGATAGGGACTCTAAATTCCTAAGTCACTTTTGGAAATCCATGTGGGGTAGGCTTGAAACCAAGTTGTTATTCTCTACATCTTGCCACCCACAAACTGATGGTCAAACAGAAGTAGTAAGTAGGACTTTGGATGCTATGCTACGTTCCATGGTAAAAGGAAAATTGACTTCTTGGGAGGAACACCTACCATTAATTGAGTTTGCATATAACCGTGTCATACACTCAAGTACGGGAATGACTCTCTTTGAGTGCATGTATGGCCTCAACCCCCTTACCCCTTTGGATTTAACTCCTTTGCCTAGTGATGTTATGATTAGCTTAGATGGAAACAAGTGGGAAGATTCGATGAAGAAGTTACATGAGAAGGTGCGGTTTCAACTTGAGAAGAAAAATCAAGACATTGCAAGGAGAGTCAACAAGGGGAGAAAGAAACTCATTCTTGAATCGGGAGATTGGGTGTGGGTTCACCTTAAAAAAGATAGGTTTCCGTCTCAAAGAAAGTCCAAATTGATGCCAATAGGCGATGGTCCATTCCAAGTACTTGAACGGATCAATGATAATGCCTACAAGATTGACCTTCCCCCGGAATACCAAGTGCACAACACTTTCAACATGTGTGATCTTTCTCTAGTGGATGCGGTTGAGGATGACCAAATGCTGAATTTGAGGTCAAATTCCTCTCAAGATGGAGAGGATGATACGGGTGTACAAAGCTGTCCAATACATTCTCGACCATTCACACGAAGCCAAGCTCGGGAGTTACAAAAACTACAAGCCATGTTCATGCAAATAGCTGCGTGTGAGTTGGTACTTGATCCGCCAAAGAGCTTCAACGTTTTTAAGTGTGAAAATGAGCCTTGAAGTGTAATAAATTACACTCTAAGGGCACCCCATGACTGAAGGGTAGGAAGGTCATTTGTCCTTCATTTTGTGTGTAATATAAATAGATGCTATTTGGGTTATTTTC
Organism: Capsicum pubescens; assembly: GCA_030864215.1. Classification (NCBI taxonomy): domain Eukaryota; kingdom Viridiplantae; phylum Streptophyta; class Magnoliopsida; order Solanales; family Solanaceae; genus Capsicum; species Capsicum pubescens. The sequence goes on from CM061544.1 coordinate 224,616,659, forward strand.
AGCACTTAGTTCATTCTTGATATTTCACAACAATAAGTCTTGTAACATTGAATATTTCTCTCTATTGTTCTTGAGAGTAAAACCTGAAATCTGTCCAACAAGTGTAGTTACACTTGTGTTGTTTCTTGGCTAGAAACTTGAGATCTTGAGGTTCATGAGTTCCTCTTGGTCTAAGTAAGAACTTGGTACTGAAATCTTTTGGTCTTAGGGTCCTTTCTTCAAGTTAGGGTTCATAGATTCTAAGATATCTTTGTGTCAAGTTACTATCTTTCATTTTGTACTCTTGAAACTTTGCAGTAACTTAGTGAAGCCGTGTGGGGTTGATTTTCAATTCACTATAGTTACTGCCATTTGTTGTTTTTATTGTTAACATTGTACTCTTTGTAATCTATCATCTTGTGTTGTTGAACCATTGTTTAATGTTATTGTTATCTTTTTGTTCTCCTTGTGTAGCTACTGTTTTGATGTTGGTATTTCTTCAAAATTTTGTTATTGTTGTTGTCTTCACATAGTGGAGTTGTTATCTTCAAGCTCTCGGAATTGTAGTGTTTTGGACTGATTTTGTGGCAGATTTGATACGCTCCAAGTTAGTAGTGTATAGTAGGATGCACTGAACCCACACTTCCCACCCGGTGCTAAATACTCCTCCCAGACTCAGCTCAGAACGCGTTAGGAAATCCACCTTAATCAACTCAAGGGTCTATCATGAAGACCAAATCATAAATATATCTCATCTGTAAATCATATACAACTTGTGGATTCCTAACTCGACTCAAACTCAAACAATCTTTCTCAACATCAAGTACACTTTCTTATCAAATCATTTCAAGTATCAAAAGCTTCAAGAAAACATCATAGGACTGACTCATTCTTGACCCTCAAGCTCAATATCGATATATATATTCAATACTCAATCTTCTCATGGAAAAGCATAACTCATGAAACTTATCTTAAATCACTTAGAAATCATCAATACATAATAACAAAATACAATTTATGGCATAAATTCTCAATTTAAGAAATATGATGGTAAAATAATCATAAATATCAAACTTAATCAACTCAAATCTCATAAATCATAAATAAAGAAATTTGGGTGTAAACCCACTTGCAAGGATCATGAAATTCCAATAGTAAAAATCAATTCTTTGGGCACAAGAATGAAAGGATATTCTTGTTCAAGCCCCACATACCTTGGATTATAATTTTAAGATGAGAAGACTTGGTTGGAAACTCTTCTTCACACTTTTGAGCTAAGTTTCTTGATATCTTTGACTTAGAGAACTTGATTCTTGAACAACTCGGTGAAATATATGGAAGATTCTTGAATTTTCTTGGAGAAGATTTGGATTTGGAATTGGAGGAGAGAAACCCTAGATCTAGATATTTCTTGGAAGAGATTGGAGAGAAAATGAATTGCTCTTCTCTACTTGGATATATATATATAGAGGCCAAAATGGGCGGAAATGACCAAAATACTCTTGAGAAAATTCTAGAACTGGAGCCCGAGTTTTGGCCTTGGCGTGATGCGCCATGATCGCGGACCTTCACTTGATTTTGACAATTGGGAAACTGCTCAGTGGCGCGATGCGGGGAAATCGCGTTGTCACCTTGGTCGTGACCTGGGAGGGCACCACGATGCGGTGGAATCGCATTGGTGCATTGGAATTTGACAATCCTAAAATTGAGCCTTGACGCGACGTGTCAATATTCCAGAGGCTCACTGGAAAATGACAATTGCCATTTTGGCTGGCTCCGCGACGCGCTAAAGTGCCAGGTGGCACACTGTCTCATTAAAATGGCTCTAACTCTTCACCCGAGTATCGGAATTGGGCGAATTTGGTATCGATGGAAAGCTTATTCAATGCTCTATATTGAAAAAAGTAGAAATTAGAGAAATACAACATGGCATAAACATCAATCACTTTGGAAGTCATCCGTATTCACTCAAAAGACGGATTTTGGCTTAAGAAACGATCGGGGTATTACAACTACCCCTCTATTCAAGGACTGGTTCATTTGGCAACTAAAAATAAACTATTCTGTTTCTACAATCAACTGAGGCATAGCATGAGTGGAGCCAATCCATGCCGAGAATAACATCAAAATTCGTCATCTCTAACTCTACGAGATCAACTGAGGTAACTTTCTGAGATATTATGACCAGACAGTTTTTGTATACCTCTTTGGCTACAATGGAAATGCCTACTGGGGTAGACACTGAAAAGGGCTCTGCTAGAGTTTCGGGTCTGACTCCGAAATTGACGACTATATATGGAGTTACAAAAGAAAGAGAAGCTCCAGGGTCTAGTAAAACATAAATATATAAGTGAAAGACCTGCAACGTACCAGTAACTACGTCAGGAGAATTTTCCTAATCTTGGCGGGACTGAAGAGCATATAATCTGTTCGGACGTTGACCACTAGTAGCACTGGAAGCGGCACCTTGCTGAGTTGGACGGTCGAATGGAACTGATGACTGATGGGACTGGCCCTGTTGGAGCGCATCCCTACCTTTTTGAGCAACTATGCGACACTTCTGAATTCGATGGCCTGGATCTCCACACCCGAAGCACACATCACTGCCCGCTCTACACTTACCCTGATGGTGTCTGCCACACTTCTAACATAAAGGATTGGTACGAGTACTGCTAACACTGCCCTGGGACTTAGATCTTGGTGCCCATCCCTATTATTATTTCTGAATTTGGGTACTGGGGCACTGGCTGAAGAAGGTATTGGGGCTGAAGAACTCTGATGAAATTGAGGACGGTTACCACCTTCTGACTTTGGCTGATTGAAATTAAAACTACCCGTCATAGCTCTCTTGTTTCCTCTCTCTCTCCTTAATCGTTTGCTCATCTATCTGTTGAGCATGGACCATCAACCTAGACAAATCCATCTCACTAATCAGCATTGTGGTCCTACACTTCTTGACCATACTATCAGGCATGCCAGATGCAAACTTACTCATCTTGGACCTACTGTCAGCTACCACATGAGGAGCATATCTAGCTAATTGAGTGAACTTGAGAGAATACTCCCTCACACTCATGCTTCCTTACCTTAAATTAATAAATTCTAACACCTTGGCCTCCGTCAACTCTAATGGAAAGAATTTGTCCAAGAAAGTCGTGACAAACTCTTCCTATTCTATAGGTTCTGTATCAATACCTCTATCAACTTTTCACTGCTTAAACCAAGTATGGGTACATCCTGCAATTGATATGCATCCAACTCAGCACTCTGACTAGACATCACCCCCATAACATCCGTGACCTTTTGAACCATATCAAAGAATTCCTATGGATCCTCTTCAGACTTGGATCCCGTGAAAGAAGAAGGATTCATCCGGGTGAAATCCCAAATTCTAGTTGCAGCATTATTGGCCATTAGGTTGGCCGGAATACCAGCTAGCCATTCATTCTGTGCTGCTACGGAGTTCGCTAGAGTAGTGAATGCAACCCTGAATTCTGCGTGAGAGACATGCTCGTCCAGAGGATCTGCCTAGACGGTTTGAGGGGCTGGCTGAGTTCCTGTTCTTTTTCAATTCTTCTTGGGAGGCATGCTCTATAAACGGAAGGAGGAAATGGATTAGATTGAGAGTTTAACTTGACCTCATGCTTAATCGCACGACATGAATACTTGAAAGAAGAGAAACTTTTCCTAAATACCTTATAGCCTCTCATCCATAAGTGTGGCACACTACACACCCATGCACAAGACTCTACTCGATGCGACTTTAAACTTTCTAGGACACTTTTAAACCTATCTATAATACCAAGTTTGTAACGACCCGAGACTACCCCTAGTCGTTACACGGTGCTTACGGTCCCAAGGGACCACAAGCTAACCCATAAGATGGTACCTGCTGTGAGCACTGAATAATGTAATCATGAATGCGGAAGAATAGCTTAAATGCCATAAGGTTTTAATAATGAAATAACTACTGAATTATGGCTGATAAAAATACTGAAATCTGAATAGTCTGAATAGCTAACTGTAGTGTCTGAAAAACGTCTAAACTGAATACTATGAATTGATGGGACAGGCCCCAACTAACTCTACTAACTACTGAGATAAATATATGAAGTAATATAATCTGTCCTCAGATGATGAGGACTCACCACTGCTACTGTACTGCTGATAATTTGAGAATCTAGGTGCGATCCGGGAACTGGGCGTCAGTACCTATGACATGAGACATCATAGCGCAAAAGAAAAGGTATGTGGTCAGTACTTTGAATGTACTGGTATGCTAAATAAGGTAGGCTGATATGCATGGTCTCATGAATAGGAATAATAATAATTAACTGGACATGCATGTAAATCATGGAGTACTGAATAAAGAGCGTAGAATCTGTAGATACTAAAAATGCATAAAAATCAGTAAATACTGTGGATGCATGACCAAGCATATAACACGAACTAAGTAAAATTTGTAAACTGATATACTGAGATAAATAAAATCTGTATGCTTTGGTCAAACAACACTAAGACTAAATAACTAGGCTGGGACTGTAACTGAGACTATATCTGAGACTGTGGGAAGTATCATCTAACCGACATTCCCCAATTTGAGCTAATCGGGGTCCAACCTGTAACCCCTGTTGGATGGGTGTTAATACCATGCCATGGGTACTAACACTGGCTGTGCCGATCCACTAAACTAATATAATGTCCAAAGGACTAAGGGTGTCAAGACTGAACTGACGGGTGACCCTTGCGAGATAGTCAAGCCTAATCTAACGGGTGACTACTCATATCCTATGCTGGCTACGTAGTTCTGGACTATAGGGACAACTACTAACGACTCTGCCTATCTGACAGGGAAGCCGCCATCCCTACACTCGCTCGGTGCTAAATCCTACTCCCAACTGAAAGACACTAAGATACTAGACTGTTCTGAGTTGAATAACTGATATCTGACTATTCTGATAATGCTCATAATATAATCTAAAGACTATTCTATAATGTACTGAGGCTAGACTAAATAAAAAACTATGGTTTTCGGGTATTCAATACCCCCAGGACTCGAAACAACAATACTGAAAAGACATTAAAGCTTGAAAGCCAAAACATGAAGGCTTTTATTAAATAAATCACTCTTGTAGGCATTTTATCAAACACTTGTACTTCATAGTTTAGTCAATTCATGGGAATAGTATAAAACTTGAAATAATAGCATGACTTCAACATTTATAACACTAAATCATGATCTAATTCGAAGAATGACAATATTAAAACATGGGGGATTTGATAATAACGATAATTCCATTAAATTATGGTATAAAATCAATATTCATGGAAGTTCATGGAGATTCATAGTTTTAAATCACAATTTAATATCATAAATCTTGGAAAGATGATAGATTTGTAATTAAAACGGATACTTGGAATCCATAGACGAAAGGAATCCATGGATGAAGATCTAACATACCTGGGATGATGAATTTTGAAGGATTGGTGGAGAGTTCTTGAGATTTGACCTTGATTCTTGAGAGCTAGGGTTTTTTGTTCTTGAAAGAGGGGATTTTTAATTTGAGAGAAAGTGAATAATGATGAGTATTTAGGTCAATTAGGGGTTAAATTTCGTGTTTAGGGTGAGTTTAGGGCTTCGGAAAAAAACCCAAATACCCTTAAACGAATTTAAAAACACAAGCTGGAAACTGAAATCCCAATTTTTGGCCTTGGCACGACGTGCCACTATCGCATAAAACCATTGGAAAAGGGACAACTGGGACCTGGACAAATACCGGGATACGCCACCATCGCGGTAAGCCTGTGGATGCCAATTTGGCCATCTCCTCGATGCGCCATGATCGTGGAGGCCCACTGGAAATTGGCCTGCTCCGCGACGCGCCATGATCACGGAGTCACACTGGAAATCGACAAATGTCAAATTTACCTATGGCGCAACGCGCCAGGATCGCGGACCCTCACTGGATTTTGTCAAATGGGAGATTGGCCTGCTCCGCGACTCGCTAAAGGTTAAAATGATGGGGTTTTGCGACTGAAACTTAAAATCACCATAACTTCTTACTCGATTATCAGATTTGGGCGAATTTTATATTGTTGGAAATATAATTGAATTTTCTACGCAATGGCAGGCTCTAAACTAAAAAATAAGTGTTTCAAAAATTTCATATACAAATACTCATGTATTAGGACTTAGATTATGCTAGGTAAATACGAGGTGTTACACTAGTCAACTATGGAGAATATTTCTCAATCTAAAAAATATAGCCTGGATTATGCCTGGGAAAATTACAGAGACTCTAAACAGCTGGGAATAAGCAGGAGTACATACCAAAAACAAGAACAATTGGAGAATAGTTCCCGTTATTATCTGGTTGATACTATGGGAGGAGGAGAACCTTAGAGTTTTTGAGAATGTAGAGAATAGTATGCAGCAAGTAAAGCTGAACTGCATTTTGACTTTATATTTTTGGTGTAATAATATATACTCTAATGACACTGTCTCTATCATTAATGTCTTAGTCTCATTATAGGGATAAGACAATATATTTAGAGTTTTTATAAATATGGTTTTCAGTACAACCTATGTACTGTCTTACAAAATAGGAACAATTACCATTTTTTTTTTAAAAAGTATATGTAGTCTATCATAAAACCTAGGCATAATCATAATTTGTCACCTCTCTTATCATTTGAATGCATTTTGGTTCCTTTTACAATTCTTCCCCCCTCTACATTTCTCTTGCTCTAGTGTCATAATTCCTCTCTTAGTTCTTTTAATCTCTCCCGCCTTAATACTATCATCCCTTAGAAGGCATTGTATTTTAGGTGAGTTTGGTTGGGAGATATATTGTTTGGACTATCCAAAGTTGTCACACCCATGTTGGATCCTCAAAAAATACACTACTTTTGAAGGATCTGATAAGCACCTGCAATATTTTTAAAGAGTCCGAGCAACACTTGGGAGGATGAAAAAGACGAGACTTAGTTTTTGAAATCATGTTGAACCATTATTGACAAATGACGAATTTAGTTTTTGAAATTTTGTTGTACCATTATTGACAAATATATGACGAATTGGCTTATTTGAGGAATTTTTTTTTTTTTTTTTTTTGTAATTATGATGTGCTATTACCTATTATATTAATATATGAGCAACTGGCCATCATCAGAATCATGTAAACTTACGTGATTGCCTTGATCATCAGGTGAGAGTTCGACCCAAGTTTACTGCTCTTAACTTTGGAATGCAATCCAAAGAATCAGAGAAAAGGAGGATATTTAGCTAGTCGTCTGCATATGGATTCAAGATGTCGATTGATGTATTGATTGTATATTACTAAAGGGATTGACATTTTTCTCTTGTTTAGTAGTTCTTCCACAGGATATTGAGATTATATTTAGTTTGGAATAAAGTCACCAGTCTTAGATTCTTTATCGACAATCTATGGTGTCGTTTTGTTGGAAAACAAGTTATGTTGAGATTAGTTGTACTGGGATTATGTAATACCCTGAGACTCTAACCAATAGTGCAACCATGACTCAAGATCATGAGAAGTAAATTATAGTGCTTTGGTTGTTTTCTGATCAAGGGTGATGTGCATTAAGGCCTCAAAGATGTCCTAGCGATTAGGTGAATCAAAACATTCCTTACCGATTGAATTCTTGGGAAGGATATTTCCATATTCAACTTCAAATGAGAATATCTCTAGTTATACTACGAATTATTGAGATCATGACCTACCAACAGATACATAATTGAATTAGCTTTCCAACGGTACTTATTTCACCCAAATCCAGTATCGGAGTAAAGAGTTATGCCTATTTTACTCCAGCGTGTCAGCCTGGAAATTTCGTGACGACATTTTGTGACGACTTGTCACAAGCCTGACGGTTTGTCACAAAATGTCGTCACCATAAGCATAAAGTCACAAAATCCAACATTTTGTGACGACTTGTCACAAGTTTGACGGCTTGTCACGAATGTTGTCAGCTATTTTTTCCAGCAATTAAGGGACGTTTTTGCAAGGGTATTTTGATCTTTTCCCATCTTTTGGAGGCCTATATAAATATGAGAATCCCCATCTAAACCCTAATTTCTTCATTCTCTCTTCCAATTATCTTAAGAAATATATCTAGGGTTTTTATTTAAGGACATTAATCTTCCAAAAATCATCCATAAATCTTCAAGATTTCTTCAAGAATCAAGTTCCTCATAGTGTGGGCTTAGAGAATTATTTATTACAAGTGCGGATAGAGTCTCAAACACTCGAATTCATCCAATTTCAAAGATTAAGGTATGTGGGGTTTTGAACAAGAGCAATTCTTTCGTTCTTGTGCCCAAAGTTTTGATTTCTATCATGGATTTATATGATTTTGCAAGTGGGTTTATACCCAAATTACTTCATCATGAGATTATGAGAATATAAATTGTTCAAGCTTTGTTATACATGATTATTTTTCTATTCCCAAGCTATGACTTGATATTTAATATTGTGAATTTCATATTTCTACCATGAGTTGATATTTCAAGTGCTTTCAAGATATGTGTCAAGCTTTAAGCTTCCTTATGACAAATTGAATTATTGAGTATATTGATTCATGAGATTGAGTTGTTACAATGAGTCTTGATATTTCTTCAAAGTTATTGATGTTTCCATGATTTAATGAATTGATACATTTTGATATTGAGAAAGATTGGTTTGATTTAAGTCGAGTTAGGAATCCATAAATTGATTATGATTTGATAAGTGAGAAAGAGATTTGATTTGGTCTTCATGATAGACCCTTGTGATGTTTGTGGTGGATTTCCTAACGCGCTCTGAGCTTGTGTCTGGGAGTAGTATTTAGCACCGAGCGAGAAATGTGGTATTTCCCCGAAACTACGTGCTACCATAGGATTGATATTGATAATTGTGGGCCTGAGGCCGAGTATGAGATTATGATCACTAAATTTAGGTTGTACTCCCTGGCAAGAGTACGACGCTCCCGCCAATGTAGGGTTCTCTCCTTAGGAGGGAAAAACGTTGGACTCCATGTAGCTCACATGGTTTATGTCGGTTATAAGAGCCTCCCATGTCCATAAGAGTTGAGTTTCTTAAATTACTGAGTCACTCTGAGTCTTGAGTTGAAGAGTTGAGTTATTTATGATGATTTATGAGGTTTTTATCATATGATTTATTTACTATGAGATTATGAAAAGTATGTTTCAATCTAACTCAAGCCAAGTAAGCCATCATTGTACATATGCATATTTTTATGAAATTGATGATGATATTTGCATTGTTTCATGCACCCCCACATACTCAGTACATTCCAAAGTGTTGACCCACATATTTTCCTATGAGCTACATTTTCTCGTAATGTAGGTTCAGGTACTCAGCTGCAGCCGCGTTAGCGATTTTTGAGTGCCTCAAATATGTTCCCTCAGTGGTGAGTCCTCATGGTTTGAGGACTGTGTCTATATTTTTGGTGATATCATTCTATTATTATGGCTTTCAGTATTGTTTGAGTCAGTTGGGGGTTTGTCCCAATGGCTCCTTGATTTTGATGTATAGAGGCTTTGTTAGGCTAGAGGGTTGGTATGTATAGACATTCAATATATTTTGGTTGTACAGTTTAGTATTCTCCAGTATTTCTCTTGAACTCGATGTGGTATATCTCTTTGTTGTGCATGACTATTGTTGAATTGAATTCCTTGAGGTAGTGTCTGGCTCCGAGGGTTAGCTTGGGGCTATGTGTAGCCCTAAGCACCGTGTGGCGTCTCGGGATGAAATTTCGGGGCGTTACAGATTAGTTATCCGATATTACTTTTTAGTGGTTGTTTGATTTGTGGTACTAAAAATAATATGCATTGCATTCTTTTTAAAAATAGATAGTTTGTTTACAAAAATACCCTTCACCTTATTTAGCTTAATTATTTTCCTTCATATTAAACCATACAAAAGAAATTTAAAACTTACTATTTTTTTTTAACTTTATTATTTTCTTTTTCCTAAAAATACATGTTAAGAAATTTATGTTGATATTTCTTAAATGTGTTTGGAGCTTTAATATTTCATGTTAAGTTATTTATTTTGTCATAAATTCTATAAAATATTGATAATCTCTTTTTCGTGAAAAAAAATTCATCATAAAAAAAATGTGAAAAATAATTACTCTCATTTTTCATTATTTAGAACCCGTTTGGATAGGATTAAAATCTGGTCAAACTAGATTTAAATATCTTTTTAAGATGTTTGGTAAAATTAAAAAGTGCTTAAAAAAAACTAAAAACTGGTTAAAAGAATAAAAAAATAAGAAGCTGGGTACCCCAGCTTTTTGCTTTTTAGATTAAAATTATTTTAAGGTTTGACCAAAATATTTATCCTTTTATCCTTTATATTTTCCTCCAATTCCAACAATATTCTAAACTTGTAGTCCTTAAATATATAATCTTTTTTCTTTTTCTCTTTGCCTCTTCGCTTCATCTTTTTCCTCCAATTTCGTCTTCATCTTTCTTCTTTGTTTTCATCGAATCCATCATTAGATCAGAGAAATGTTCAAAAAAATTATTTTAGTAAAATTATAAATAATTCACTTTATTTATGGTGTTAACAACTTTAAGGACATTTAAGTCATTTTAACAACAAAAAAGTGCTTAACATCACTTGTTTACCAAACACATCAACAACTTTTTTTCAGTTTCAACACTTCTATCCAAACACTTATATGTTTAATTTATAATCACTTATTTTAAGCGTTTAATCACTTAAGCTAAAAAACTATTTTTTTAATCCTATCCATATGGGCACTTAGTATCATTAATATATGGAGAGTCAAATTGTATTTTGTAAAAAATTAAATTTTCAAATACTTTTAGCTAAATATAAAAAATATTTTCTTATTTAATAATTAAGCATTTATTAAGTTTGAAAGGGAATGTCAAGATACTTTAATTACTTGTCCATGATAATTTGTCAGGAAAAATGAAAACTTGAAATAAGATTAATAAACATATCTATAAAATAGAAAGACAATAAACTCTTGGATCAATTTTGAATTTGATTGTATAAATAGTTTTTATGGTGTCACTATCTTTTTTTCATGACTCATCACTTTTGTATCATTTAATAAGCTCATATAATTGTTCATGGATAAAAAATTATAGAGTAATTCAATTTTAAATTAGGGATATAATTGACAAAAAATTTTAATGCAAGGACTACAAAATCTGACGTTCTCTCTTATATATAGTGGTAAGGTAATATATATATATATATATATGAAAAGTGATAATCAAGAATTTGAAGGGTAATTGTGTCTTTTCATGGCTTTATCTCAAGGATAAATTAGGATGAGATTGTTATACCGCCAAATGTATGGAATAATATATTCCGATATTATTTGTTAGTATCAGAATAAGTTATCCCGAATTACGCAACCAAACAAAGCACCAAATTTTTATTTTGAAACTATTATTTTATCCCGAGACTATTTGAATCAGTAACTCACACCAAACGACCCTAAGTTTCAACTTTTTATGAGCCCCTCACTAAATTTAGTTGGTTAGAATGTGCTACAAACGAGCATGAAAGATCATATACATGGAAGGAAACATCATATTCAACAGCTTTTTACATCCTGTAATGCAAGAAGAAGAAGGAAAAAAATGTTACTTTTCAAATGATTTTTCTGGTTGGATTGTTAACTTTATAAGAACTAGTTTTTCAGTTACAATGAAGGACCGACACTACTAAACAAAAGGGGAAAATCGACCACAAAAACCGACCACAAGTGATCGATTTTTCCAAATTTTCGACCACAAAATTGACCAAACTGGGTGGTTGGTAAATTAGTGGTATCTTTTTAAAAACCGACCACATTAAACCGACCACATGTGGTCGGTTTTTTAAAAATATATATTTATCTTTAAAATTTATTATTATATTATTAAAATTTGAAAAATAATTTTTTAATAAATAAAAAATATTAAAAACCCGACCATAAGTGGTCGGAATAAACATCATCTATTTCGCTTTTTGGATTACGCGGATCAAGAACAACACAATTCAGAAATATATAGGAATTAGTCATCAATATTTCAGGAGGAAGATTATAAGGAGTGATAAATACATGCCAACATAAATATGGCGCAGCACCAACTAAAAAAGGAGAGAACCCATCCGCACATAATCCCAAATGAATGGTTCGTAGCTCAGCTGCAAAATCCGGATAAGTTGCATCAAAATACTTCCAAGTCTCTCCATCAGATGGATGACACGTAACACCAGTGGGCCTTCTAACCGATGAGAAACCTAACTTTGGCACCAATCTTTTTGTCTTATAGAAAGAATCAGGAACCTCCAAACCGGGGTCAACTAACTCTTTAATAAGGTCTATCATTGAGTCCATTCCTCCTTCAGCAATATTCCAGTTAGATTTAATACTTAATAATCTAACAGCAACAGACAAACGAGAGTGCGAACACCCGTCAAACAAAGGATGAGTAGTAGCATGCAATTCTTTGTAGAAATTGCCCGCTTCGCTATTAGGAACATCTTCAACATTTTCTCTAAAGTCAACCCTGTGTTGCATCCCAAAAGCATCGTGCACCATTTCTGTCATCCTAGTATCTTGATATTCATTATACCCTGCAGACCTACTACTTTCTCCAACAACAAAGTTATTTTGCGCAACATCCCCATGAATACCACGCAATCTTAAAAAGTCATCGTGAAACTCCTTTTTATAAAGATGTTCCTTTACATCTTCTTCACTTACAAGATTTATACCATCACATCTAACACAAGGACAACGAATAGCCCAAAAACGTGTCCAAACATCAAGTGTCTTAGCATGTTCAACAAATATTTTGACACCTTCAACAAATTCCTCCCTAATACTCATTTTATTATCATTGTTTCGTTGATATATCCAGCTATAATCAGGTTCCATCTACACAATCAATCAGATTCAACTAATTAGATCAAGTCACAAAAATTCAATTATCATCAACCATAACCACATTAAAAAAAGTACCTTTAAAGTCCCCACACTTAATCGTTTTCAACATACCAAGTCACCAAACATAACCACAATTAACCTACCAAGTCACCTTTAAAGTCCCTATACTTAACCATTTTCAAGCAACTAAGTCACCTACCAAACCACATTCACAACAAAAAAATCCCCATTAAAATCCCTACACTTAACCATTTTCAACCAACTAAGTCACCTAACAAACCACATTCAAAACAAAAAAATCCCCTTTAAAGTTCGTACACTTAACCATTTTTAACCAACTAAGTCACCTACCAAACCACATTCAAAATAAAAAATTCCTCTTTAAAGTCCCTACACTTAACCATTTTCAAGCAACTAAGTCAACTACCAAACAACATTCAAAACAAAAAAATCTCCTTTAAAGTCCCCACACTTAACCATTTTCAAGAAACTACGTCACCTACCAAACCACATTCAAAATAAAAAAATCACCTTTAAAGCCCCTACGCTTAACCATTTTCAAGAAACTACGTCACCTACCAAACTACATTCAAAACAAAAAAATCCCCTTTAAAGTCTCTACACTTAACCATTTTCAACCAACTAAGTTACCTACCAAATCACATTCAAAACAAAAAAATCCCCTTTAAAGTCCATACACTTAACCATTTTCAAGCAACTACGTCACCTACCAAACCACATTCAAAACAAAAAAATCCCCTTTAAAGTCCCTACACCTAACCATTTTCAACCAATTAAGTCACCTACCAAACCACATTCAAAACAAAAAAAATTCCCTTAAAGTCCCTACAATTAACCATTTTCAAGTGACTAAGCCACCAACCAAATCACATTCAAAACAAAAAAATCCCCTTTAAAATTTCTAGACTTAACCATTTTCAAGTGACTAAGTCACTAAACAAACCATATTCAAAACAAAAAAATCCCCTTTAAACTCCCTGCACTTAACCATTTTCAACCAACTAAGTCACCTACCAAACCACATTCAAAACAAAAAAATCCCTTTAAAGTCCCTACACTTAACCATTTTCAAGTAACTACGTCACCTACCAAACCACATTCATAACAAAAAAAAATCCCCTTTAAAGTCCCTGCACTTAATCATTTTCAACCAACTAAGTCACCTACCAAACCACATTCAAAACAAAAAAAACCCTTTAAAGTCCCTACACTTAACCATTTTCAAGTGACTAAGTCACCAACCAAACCACATTCAAAAGAAAAAATTCCTTTTAAAGTTCCTAGACTTAACCATTTTCAAGTGACTAAGTCACCAACCAAACCACGTTCAAAACAAAAAACTCTCCTTTAAAGTCCCTACACTCAACTATTTTCAACTAACTAAGTCACCTAACAAACCACATTCAAAACAAAAAAATCCCCTTTAAAGTCCCTACACTTAACCATTTTCAAGTGACTAAGTCATCAACCAAACCATATTCAAAACAAAAAATCCCTTTTAAAGTTTCTAGACTTAACCATTTTCAAGTGACTAAGTCACCAAACAAACCACGTTCAAAATAAAAAACTCTCCTTTAAAGTCCCTACACTTAATCATTTTCAACCAACTAAGTCACCTACCAAACCAGATTCAAAATAAAAAATCCCCTTTAAAGTCCCCACACTTAACCATTTTCAAGTGACTAAGTCACCAAACAAACAACATTCAAAACAAAAAAATCTCCTTTAAAGTCTCTACACTTAACCATTTTCAACTAACTAAGTCACCTACCAAACCACATTCAAAATAAAAAAATCCCCTTTAAAGTCCCTACACCTAACCATTTTCAAGTGACTAAGTCACCAACCAAACCACATTCAAAATAAAAAATCCCCTTTAAAGTTCCTAGACTTAACCATTTTCAAGTGACTAAGTCACCAAACAAACCACATTCAAAACAAAAAAATCTCCTTTAAAGTCCCTAAACTTAACCATGTTCAAGTAACTAAGTCACCAACCAAACCACATTCAAAACGAAAAAATTCCCTTTAAAGTCCCTACACTTAACCATTTTCAACCAACTAAGTTACCTACCAAACCACATTCAAAATACAAAATTCTCTTTAAAGTCCCTACACTTAACCATTTTCAAGTGACTAAGTCACCAACCAAACCACATTAAATTTTTTTTTTCCTTTAATGTCCCTACACTTAACCATTTTTAAGTGACTAAGTATCAAAACAAAACCACATTCAAAACACAAAATTCCCTTTAAAGTCCCTACACTTAACCATTTTCAAGTGACTAAAGTATCAAAACAAAACAATATTCAAAACACAAAATTCCCTTTAAAGTGCCTACACTTAACCATTTTCAACCAACTAAGTCACCTACCAAACCACATTCAAAACACAAAATTCCCTTTAAAGTCCCTACACTTAACCATTTTCAAGCAACTAAGTCACCAACCAAACCACATTCAAAACACAAAATCCCCTTTAAAGTCCCTACACTTAACCATTTTCAAGTAGCTAAGTATCAAAACAAAACCACATTCAAAACATAAAATTCCCTTTAAAGTCCCTACACTTAATCATTTTCAAGCAACTAAATCACCTACCAAACCACATTCAAAATAAAAAAATCTCCTTTAAAGTTCCTAGACTTAATCATTTTCAAGCAACTAAGTCACCAACAAAACCACATTCAAAACAAAAAAAAATCCTTTAAAGTCCCTACACTTTATCATTTTCAAGTGACTAAGTATCAAAACAAAACCACATTCAAAACTCAAAATCCCCTTTAAAGTCCCTACACTTAACCATTTTCAAGTAACTAAGTCACCAACCAAACCACATTCAAAATAAAAAATCCCCTTTAAAGTCCCCACACTTGTCCATTTTCAAGTGACTACGTCACCAACCAAACCACATTCAAAATAAAAAAAATCCCCTTTAAAGTCCATACACTTACCATTTTCAAGTAACTAAGTATCAAAACAAAACCACATTCAAAACAAAAAAATCTCATTTAAAGTTCCTACACTTAACCATTTTCAAGTGACTAAGTATCAAAACAAAATCACATTCAAGAAACAAGCAATAACAAGACCTACAAGATGTCAACAACAATGCTAGTGAATCGAACAAGGCCACACACGGCTTCACTAGACTTCAATATGAACAATAACTAGAAGATAACAACAATGCTAGTGAATTGAACAAGGCCACACACGGCTTCACTAGACTTCAATATGAACAATAACTAAAAGATAACAACAATGCTAGTGAATCGAACAAGGCAACACACGGCTGTACTAGACTTCAATATGAACACTAACAAGAAGATAACAACAATAGTGAATTGAGAGAAATTAACTTACCTTTTCTTGGCCTAAATTAAAGTGAAGGAGATAAGCGGTCACCGAATCAAGAACCTAAAAAAATCACGACAAAATATTCCAACTTTGAGTGATTTAGCAAAACTCATATAAAAAATAACAAGCTAAAGTGCTAAATCATAAAAGTAAATCCATTCACTTTAAAGACAACAAGCTAAACCCTCATCAAAAACAACAAGCTAAACCATAAAATCCATTCAAGAATCTTACAAAATCACAATTAAAGATTCCAACTTTGAGGATTTATACAATCAATAACTTCAATCAAGCAAAAGTCATATCTAAAACAAGAAGTTAAACAAGCAAAACTAGTTCAAACAATTATGTGTATATAATTGCTAAGTTGCTCAAAAATTCCGCAAATAACTAAACAAAATTCGAGCTACAAACGAGCTTAAAAAAACTAGTTCAAACTAACCTAATCTTTACCATTATAAATTTCGCAATTATATAAACTAGTACATCTATAAATCAATCTCAAAAAGCACAAAATTCACAAAATAAAATAAAATTCATACCTGAGTTGAGCTGTCGTCGCTGGAGTAGTCGCCGGAGCACAAATCAAATGGAAAAGGATTTACAAAATTATTTTGGGTGTGTTTAGGGTATTTTTGTGTGTGTGCGTGATTTTAGTGTGTGTGTTTATGTGTTTAGGTCGACTTTAGGCTAGTTTAGGTCGGGTCGGGTCATGTGGGGTGGGGTCGGGTAGGAGTTATTTTAGAAATATTTTTTTATTATTTTGTTGAAAATCGACCACAAGTGGTCGGTTTCTGGATATTTTAATAAAAACCGACCACATGTGGTCGGTTTTTAACAAAATAATAATAAAAAATATTTTAATTACTACAATTAATAAATTAATATTAATTTTAAACAAATTATTTTTTTAATAAATTCTATAATATTTATAACAATAATGCGAGTAGTATATTTCTTCAATCGTATAATAATATCAATGAATTTTATAATTTATGATAAATTTTTGATTAATTAGCTTTTAATTACGATATTATATATATATATATATATATATATAATATCATAATTAAATGCTAATTAACCATAAATTTATTGTAATTTCAAAATTCATTGATATATATATACCTCGTAATACAATATGTTAATCAAATAAATTATTGATTACTTGTCTTACGTTATTACAACTTCAACAATATACGCGTATCTACATATTGATACTAAATAGTATATCTATTTCCTCAATAGTATGATATCAATGTATTATTCAAAATATTTTGATAAATAAATTCAGTTATCGAGCTTCCAATTACTGCATACGTCACTACACGAGATATACATATATTCAATTGTCTTTCAACTTTTAAATACGTACTATAAACATCACATACACGATATTACTACCCCATAATAATATATAACGTAGTTCACATATACTCAAATACAAAATTTTTAAGCGAAAAAACTCAAATTCACCGCCAAAATTTGGCTATCGTTCGAAATTCGAAATTCAAAACAAATGGTTATAAGTATATGCCAGTTTCAGGATTCAATTTTCTGTCTCCCTCCCCTACTTCCTTCCTCCCCCATTTATACCTCGTAATACTTGTCTTACGTTATTACAACTTCAACAGCATAAGTGTGTCTACATTGACACAAAATAGTATATCTATTTCCTCAATAGTATGATATCAACGTATCATTCAAAATATTTTGATATACAAATTCAACTATCTAGCTTTCGATTATTGCATACGTCACTACACGAGATATACGTATATATACATATATTCAATTATCTATCAACTTTCAAATAAGTACTATAAATATCACATACACGATTTTAATATACTGCCCCATAATAATATACAACATATTTCACATATACTGATCAGATGAATTATTGATTAGATTATCTTATGTCATTAATATACCTTCACTATATAAATGTATATACTATATATATACCTATACATACACCCACATATACACACTATCGACTATATCAAGTTCTAAATACGTAATATATATATCACATACGTACACGAGTATATTATCCAATAATATAATGAGACGTGTTTCATGTACTTACTCTGATGAGTGATCGATTAATTATATTTAATTATTAGCTTAATTATATTCTACCAGGTTTTGACTACATCGTTCATCAATCGATCACTACATGATATATATATGTATAAAGATATTTATATATACGAACTCTTGAATGCGTATATATATATATAACATCCACAAGTATATTACCTTATAATAGAATACGTTCATTATATTCGGATGAATTATCAGTTATATATTACATTATTATGACTGAAATGGTAATATAATATCATTATCTCAACGGTATGATATATATATACACATATTCATTATACAAAGATCATGCATGTTTAACGTCATTTAATGTATATACGAAGAAAAATATTTATTTTATATATTGAAACATAAGTAAAAGATAAAGATTATGTTTAACGTAATTTGTTTGTTTTATTTGATATATTATTTAGTGTAATTTTTTCACAAAATTTAAGATTGATTGATTTTTATTATTATTCTACTGGTTATCGACTACGTGTGATCAGTGTAATTTTAAAAAATTATATATATTACCTTATATATATAATTATTTTTAATGAAACTAATATATATATTTGATTACATATATATATAATTATTGTTTACAAAATATTATTTATTTTTTTATTTTTTTTACATCAAAAACCGACCACAAGTGGTCGGTTTTTTTAAAAGTATTTTTTTTTTAATTAAAAATCGACCACTTGTGGTCGTTTTTTTTAAAAATAAATTTTAAAAAACCGACCACATGTGGTCGGTTTTTAAAAATATTTTTCAATTATATTTTTTTAAAAAGACCAACCACTAGTGGTCGGTTTTGTTATTTTTTTAAATTTTTATTTGTAAAATAAATAATAATTAATATAAAAATTATTGAAATAATTATTTTGATTTTTTAAAATATAAAAGCGACCACATGTGGTTGCTTTTTTAAAAAAAATAATTTAAAAATCGACTACTTGTGGTCGATTTTTTCCGACCACAATGTGTGATCGGTTTTTTGTGGTCGTTTTTTCAGTTTTTTTTAGTAGTGCGACTGGTTGACTGCATTTCTACTCTTCTGTATCTCACCTTATTCTTTCCATGCCATTTTTAGAGCTTGTGTTCCCTGGTTCCATGGAGGGAGTCATTTTCCTTATTTTTAAGGAACTTGTTTTCTTAGAAAAAATGTTTTTCAAAAATTATCTAGCCAAACATCAGAAAATAAGAAAAATATTTTCCGGCAATTGTTTTCCTCCATACCAAACACACCCTTAGTGTCCATGGTCTGAATCCTGAAGCAGTGGTGAATAGAATTTGCATGAAAAAGAAATGAGAATGTAATCCAAAATGGAAGTGTCATCATTGAATAAGAATATGTCCACACTCATCCTCTAGATTTTAGTTTGAAGGAAATGTATGCATTCATCCACAATAAGTTGTCATAAATCATAATAACCACATGAATGAGCTTATATTTTTAGTCGTTAACCCGCGAAGGTAGTGACAAGGTCCGTATATATCTTAGCTTCCTCAAATTTCGTTTGTAGAATTACATTGGATATGTTATTATTTTATTAGCCATTACAAGAATTATGACAAAAGTTATTCACCCATTATAACCTCATTTAGGCTCTTCACCTATATATACGCACATCCTTTTTTTTGGGAGGGATACCAAGAATGTAAAAAATATTCTTATTATTCTGCTAGTTTTCTACCAAAATAAATTTTTGTTAGTTCTTAATTTTATATTAAGAGCTTATTGAATTTCAAAGGATACACTCTAGTAATTTCTTTAAGGATAGCATTTTTGACGCATCTCAAGTTACAAGAGTTTTCAAGTATTTTTCATATTTTTTGAACAGAATTAGTGTTTTAAAAGGTGTTAGTGGGGCGAGCCTCGAGGCGAAGCGAGACATAGACAAAACGCAGAGAGGCATTGCGGGAAGATGAAAATATAGAAAGGTGTACGCCCCACTATTTAGGGCGTTTGTCAAAGCGTTGGGACATTCGCATAAGTACTGAGGTGTAAGTCCAAATATTTGATTGTTAAATACATACACACTCAATTCAAAAGTAAAATAAAACTTAAAAGTCACATTTTCAGACGTATTTACTGGTTGATGTCGATGGGGCCGCTACTCAAGAAGTTTATTGGGTGTACACTTTCTTCTTTGTAGTTCCTTTTTTTTTTTTTTTTTAAGTCACATACTGACTAATTTTTGAAGTTATTTACCATTTTTTGATCTCTTTTAAAATTACAATATGTGGTAAATGTGTGCATAAATATATTGATCAATTAATGGGACGTGGGTGTTGGTTAATTATTTACTACTTTTAGACAAACTCGCGCTTTTGAGGACATATAATACTTTATTATATGAAAAGTTGACTTTATATATTGATTGTATTGTGTGGCTTTGATTAGTTTTTTTTTTTTTTTTTTTTGCTGAAGCATCTTTAGATACATCTTTTATTTAGAAAAAAGAAATAGTTTTGATGTAATTTTTTTTGGGTGATTTATCTCTTTCAAAAATATTTATTTCTAATTATATTAATTTATAAAATATTAAAAATTAAAGGAGCCACCATGCCTTGGGGCTTATGCCTCGCTCCCTACCCGGTAAAATGCCCCGACTTTAAAAAAACTGGACAGAAACATCCTTTCCGACTTCGTCGTTCAACTCGAACACAGTAAATCCCTTCTATATGTAGGAACTGCAGACGTGTGTTTCTAAGGTACATCAATCATGAATTATCTGATAAATAAGAAGTGTATCAATCTTGAATCATGACTAGTTTTTGCAAACTGAACCTAATGAGCGCCTATTAATAGAATTTAGCCATTTCTCAAAATGCTTCTCTCCGGTGAATGTCATGGCACAAAGAAAGTCTAATTATCCAGCTTAGAGTTGTAGAGTGCACAAAAGGATTACGAAATCTAGTCATCTAGCTCAATTCTGCTAAACCCACAGCTTTTTCTCAGTTTTCCTTCTTTCATGTCTCGCCTTGCATCCTCAACCCCGGGCCAGTTTTCAGATTCAGCGTACACCAAGCTTAACAAAGCATAATTAGCAGCATTTTCGGGTTCAGATTTGGTGAGTCTATGAGCCAAACGCTCTGCAACTTCCAGTCTTCCATGTAATTTACAAGAGGAGATCAGGGAACCCCAAATTCCGTTGCTCGGTTTCGTAGGCATTCTGCTAATGACCTCACTAGCATCTTCTAGCTTACCAGCCCTTCCCAGGAGATCAATGTAGCAAGCATAGAGTTCCACAGTAATTGAGAAACTTTTATCCTTTGACGTTTCATCAAAAAACTTCTTTCCCTCCTCAAAAAGACCACAGTGATTACATGCTGATAAAACTGCAAGTAATGCAATGGAATCCGTCTTTATCCCACCCTCTTTCATTTCAAGAAAAAGTTTCAAAGCCTTGTCTCCAGAACCATGAGTCCCATAAGCACTGATTAATGCACTCCATGATGCAGAATCTCTTATAGACATCTCGTGGAAAACTTGAGCAGAGTCCTTAAGAAAACCACATTTTGAGTACATATTTATGAGGGAGTTACCAATGAACAAATGTGAACTAAGACCACTTCTAAAAGCATAGCCATGCATTACTTGTCCATGGTATACTGATAATAGTTTAGCACAAGCAGAAATTAGTGCTAATAAAGTAACATCATTCGGTCGAATTCCATTCAATTGCATCTGATTGAAAAGCCTTATAGCTTCTTGACAACCAGATATATTTCGAGAATAGCACGTTATGATAGCAGTCCACATTACCACATCTTTTTTAGTTGACCGATCGAATATTTTCTTTATTGCCTGCAATGCTTCCCCACATTCAGAATACATGTGTAAAATAGCAGATTGAAATTTAGTATCCGAGTCAAACCCATGCATTCCATGAATCTCTTTTCCATACTTCTCTATACCCAACTTAGCACAAGTTGGTAATATACTAGTCAATGTAACTCGATTTGGTTTAACATTTTCCACCTGCATTGAACGAAATAATTCAAGTACTTTGGCATACAACTCCTCAGCTATGCATCCAGATATCATAGCAGTCCAGGAGACTTCATTTTTCACTTCCATTATCTAGAAAACATCAAAAGCCAACTCCGGCTCACAGCATTTCCAGTAAAAGTCCATCAATGCAGTTTCCAAAAAAACCGAAATATCTAATCTGTCATCAACTGCCGTAAGAGCATGGATAGCTCTTCCTAATCTCAAATTCTTGGTCAGAACACAAGCCGACAGAAAGATGGCGATTAACTCAGGCTTGGGCACAAAACCCTGTACATACATCTCCTTAAATAACTCCAATGATTCTAATAAATACCCATTTAAATAACAGCAATTTATCATTGAATTCTAGGAGATGGTATCTCTCTCAGACATTTTATCAAACACTAGGTATGCATCTTTTGATTCGGAAAATCTCCCATACACAGATACGAAAGAATTAGATATTGCGAATTCCGAAGAATACCCATTTTTGAGGACATGGCAATGAAGCTGAAGGCCCAAGAATTGATGCGTTTCCGCATGGGAACAAGCCTTGATGATTGAAGGAAGAAGGACAGCAGTGAATTTTTGTACTGTAAAGCTCACGGGCTTGATCATATTTTCCGTTAAGAACCAATTGTTTGATTGTGCTGTGAACTTTCTAAGCGGCCGTCATGATATGAAATTGATACATTTGAAATTATGAGAAAAGTTTTATTTGGGCATGTAAGCTAGATATTTTTTTATGGAGTAAATTTATTGAATGATCATCACTCCTGTTTGGGAAATTGATTATAAATATTATTTTTATTTTATTTAAGATAAAAATATCATTCAACTTTCCTTATTTTTCTTAAATTATACTTTAACAGCTCAAAATCTCTCTCTCTTATTTGAAATGTCATGTCATAAATTTTTTTTTTCTTATAAATGTATAACTTATCAAACTTATTTAACTAAGGATTTATCCTAATTTTTTTTTTAAAATTATACATTATATATTAATCATTGAAGATTAATTTAACAACACCAAAAGCTTGAGTTATTTTATTTGATATGTACTCTTCAAAATTGCTTTTATTTAATTATTTATTTCATCACGTAATAATAGTTTTAAAATACAAGTGCTTATACAAATTGCTACAATAATATTTTTTGTCGTTTATTTTATATACTAAAAATTCTTAAAACGTAAAAGAAATAAAACGATGGATTTCATATTTTTGACAATAAGTTTGTTATTTATATGAGAATAAATGAATAATATCTCCTTTTTTAAAGGAAAGAAAAATTATGTAGTCTTAAAACAAATAATTTTTTTTAAGAAATATTAACAAAATGATACCTTCTTCAGTACTATTATAAATGAATTTTTAAAATATTACTCAATCAATTATTCTTTGCTTTTGATGGATTTAGAATGAAGTAAGGGTATAAATTAGCGTTTAATTGTATAATAAAATAAAATATAAATATAATGATCACGAAAAAAAATATAAATTAAAAATAACAATTTTTTTTCTAAATTTTTATGTCTTATCTTATGAATTTACTTGATTTATTTATGGGCAATTACTTGTAAAAGATTTGCAAGAAAAAAAAAATCATCTTTTCACTATATATTTATCAAAAATTATCTTGCATAAAAATTTGCAAGTAATCTATAACCAAATTAAAATTTTCAGGTAATAATACACATTAAAAATTTCTTAATGAGTTTTGTTTGACAACAAAAAATATGGTAGGTTTGCCATCAATGTTTTTAAATAACAAATTATATTCTTTTATTCTCTATTACTCTATATTTGAAGGTAATATAATATCTTTGGATTATATTAATCCAAAAATTCATTTGTATAGTCACGACTCGATTTTCGAGACACGATGACACCTACCATAACCCACCGTAGGTATGCTGACACCGTAACCCGGAGCTAACGCAATGGATTACCTAGGTGGAAATGTCCAACACGGACCCTATGTAGGTACACAATACAATAACAATATTCCACAAAAGTAATAACTGACACTCGAATACCAATACCATGACCTGATAGTATGAGTACAAGAGCAACTCTATATCCGACAATAAAATTACAATTCGATGTCTGACAACATAAATAGTCTTATACAATTGTCTCGAATACAAAAAACAAGTAAAGATAGAAGGGAAAGAGGAAAACTCGAACTCCAAAAGCTCACCCTATCTCCGATTGGTCAACGCGACATGATCCCGCCTCAACGACGGCAACTAGAACCTGGGTCTACACAAAAAAGGTACAAAAGTGTAGTATGAGTACCAAAACATGGGTACTCAGTAGGCATCATCGGCCGACTGAGCTAAATTATAATATAAGGACGATATAAGATAAGACAATAACTTAAAGTCAAAATATAGGATCGAACCTGAATTTTCTTCAATATCACTGTATAAATACTAATCAACTACCTCAATATTATGACATTCCATATCCGCATATACCATAACTTTCATACAACATGAATAATCATTTCGGAAGCGTAAATCCGCGTAAATATACAATAACAATCATGTATTTATTGTAATCAACACCAACCATCATTAGAATATAAAGCACAAGAACTTACCATGACATTCCATACCGCCGAAAAGTACACGCAAAAGAACACAACAAGGAACTCGTCACGGCGTCCCATACCATCAAAGAGTACACCAAAAGATCAAACCATCAATATATCAAGGAACAATTACACAATAACTTACATAAAGTCACGGATTCACATTCCCATCATGGACTCTTACCGAGGTCTACAGTCATTATTAAAACCGCATTTATATACAATGAAACCAAGATCACCATAACATAGCTATATAGTCATTTATTCTCTATTTCATTAATGAGCTCCAAGTCTAGTCTATATTAGCTAATCACCAAATCCATGAAGCACTAGTTTACAAGTCTTATAGTTTACTAATCATTAAATAAGGAAAACCTACAAGTTATCAACACCATCATTTATTCACCCATCTCAAGGCTATTATCTAGTTCACAACCTCATTATATAATTCGTCATTTAAGCCACCACGACGTCACATGCTAGAAGAACTTAACTATTCATCATACAATCTTAAGACCAATATCATTAGGCATATTATAACCTTAAGGACTAGTTTCCATATTTTAACCAAGTAAGATCCACCCACTAGTTTACTAAGTGTCTCGCCCACAAGTCATAGCCATTTATTATAAACAACTAGTTTTCACATAAGCCACTTTACTAGGCAAAATTCCATAACATAATCATTTATTCAAGTTAAGAAGATTACTAAGTGAGCCCTTAATTTTACACATGATTATCCTATCAAGTGGAATTAACCAAATCTTTAGCCTAACTTATCACTAGTTACTAATTAGAGTCAACAATGGGCACACCCCTTATTTAGTGATTAGTAACAAGGAATGAGTATCAATTACCACGAAAGACATCATGTCTCGAGTACATCAATGGTTAGCCACACACGACATAACCTTACATATATACATATGCACTTATATAAAGTTGCCCCACACGGCATCATAACATCATTACCTCTTACAGATTCACTGGGTATCATCATAACATCACTACCTCTTCCATATTCACCGGGCATCATCATAACATCAATATTTCCTCCAGATTCACCGGACATCATCATAGTATTAATATTTTCTTCGGATTCACCGGGCATCATCATAGTATCAATATTTCCTCCGGATTCACCGGACATTATATCCTTCGGATTCACCGTGCATCATCATAGTATCAATATTTCCTCCGGATATACCGGGCATCATCATAGTATTAATATTTCCTCCGGATTAACCGGGCATCATCATAGTATCTATATTTCCTCCGAATTTATCGGACATCATCATAGTATCAATATTTCTTGCGGATTCACTAGGCATCATCATAGTATCAATATTTCCTCCGAATTCATCAGGCATCATCATAGTATCAATATTTTCAAAGACAACAACATACACACATATATGACCCAAATCAATAAACATAAATAAGTTAACAATAATTGAGTAATAGAGATGTAAGATACATAAACCATCACACTTTATTACTAGTCATCATCATGATATGTGAGTAGGAGCATAAGCATGAATATCTAGATGATATACACAATTACTATCTTTCCATGGCTATCCACAACATGGAAATAAGACAACCAATCAAGTATACACATTTTCCAACCATCGATCTTATTCATAAATCGATAATCTGGTTTAACCCTTATAATCTCAATAACATAATTTATATACTCATCAAGTATCTAGGTTACCAAGGAGTTCCATAGTTCAAGCTTAAAGTTAAGGTGGGTTAAGTCCCACTTCTAACTCCGAATAATGCTAAAGTCACTTCTACAAGACTATTTTCTACCCGAATTTAGGCTACGTTATCTAAGTCACACCATAAGGGCTTATCAATCCTTACTAAGTCTATAAGAGAAATTTTCTTCAAGTATTATTTCTAAGTCAACCCAACACCAAGGCCATTTCATAATTAAGCTATAACTAGGTAAACATACTTTTAGGGTCATTAATCAATATCATTCGCATCTAGTATAACAACTAAAGTGTTCTCATACTATTTATGAGACTATACGTAGTAGAACTATCCAAGGTTCTAAGCTAAAGGTCAAGAATCATACTTTTACAAGTTTAACAAACTATGAGAATCAACTAATCCCAAGCATCATTATTCAACCATTTATCATCTAAAAACCCCTCCTAATCTCACAAGATATCAATAATTATATTGCAATCAAGCTCAATCTAACTACGGGTAAGCCTAACCTACCTCGAGTCCAATTGCTCACGAACCAACAAGCTTTGCCTTCCCTTTTCTTGAAGCTTTTTCTTTCACGAGCCAAGCTATCAACAACATAATCTAAGCATCAATACAATAACAACAACATCCATTATGGCACCATTATGCCATAGGTCAAAAATGACACCAAACCCCCAAATGGGTCCCACCTTCGAAAAATGAGTTTTCGAGACCAACCCATAGTATAAATATCATTAGGAAGCTAAAACCCTCAAGAATTAGAGTAAATGAATCACAATTGTGGCTAAAATTGAACCTCAAAGACTTAGGATTTTTGGGTCTAGAAATCAAGAAATTAATATAAAATTTGAAGGAATCTTACCTTAGATTTGTAGCAAAAATGGATTACACAAGTTATTTAAGCTTCTAATCAACCCACAAGACTCATTTTTTAGTCAACAATCTCTCATGGCTGCTAGGGTTCCCAAAAAATGAAAGATACCCCAAAAATGGGCCTAAAGTGCCTTTTATACGAGTTTAAATGGGCCCGCAAGGTCAAAACTTATTTTTGACCTCCCGGACTCATTCGTACTCCATTTTTCTCAAACGAACTATGTAACCCCACTAAATTCGACATTTTGGATGCATTGGTGAAGTTAGATTTTCTATCTGAGGTCATTTAGGCCACTTGTAGGTCCCACACTCATATATTTTAGTTTTTGACTTTTCGACTAATGGGTCGAAATGAGCTCGGGTGTTGTGATATCCGAACTAAGGGTCTACCAACCTTAAAATTGATATTACATAGATGCTAGCACAGTCAAAATTTGCATCCAAAATAATTTTACTGAAGTTTTCACTCGGCGGCCATTTGGAATCGAAGAAGACTTCAAATTGGAAAAGTGGTTCTAAAAACCAAACGAACTGTCAAGTAACCAAACTATCGATTCTAGCAAGTTACTAATAACTTAGGATGGATATGGAGGAGCTCTATCGGCGAAGATAATCAAGAACATGGATAATGACCTGAAGGATCATTACAACATCCACTACTAAGGAACTTTCATCCCTGAAAGTTAAAAATGAGGAAATACCTGAAGTCTCAAACAAGTGAGGATACTGCACTCGCATCTCGCTCTCTAACTCCTAAGTGGCCTCCTCCACTAGGTGGTGACTCCGCTGAACCTTAACTATAGATCTCTCCAGTACGCAACCGCCTCACATCACTAGCCAAAATGAGCACGGGCTCCTCTACAAAGGCCAACAACTAATCTAACTGGACTAAGTCCCACCTTAGCACATGGGACAGGTCAAGAATATACTTCCGCAACATAGAGATATGGAAAACTGGATGAACAACGGCAAAGTATGGAGGTAAAACTAACTCATAGGCTACCTCGCCACCTACACGGAGAATCTCAAAAGGGCCAAAACAGATATACACAACATATAAACAGAATGAAAACTACACCCAAGAGTCCAAAAATCATATAATATGTGAATGAGAATAATAAGAGAAAACATCCTATTCATATCCAAAAGTCTAACATAATAAGACTAAGAAGGTATCAGGGTGAACTATCTTATTCCAACTACATTCAATATACGTCAATGCTATACCATATATCCTAGGTATATATATGAATAAGAAGTGAAAGAAAGATATATAGTAATATACAAGGCGAAGTAACAACTATACAAAATGAACAACGAAGGAAGGGATATACGGTAGTATAATATCTTTATATAGATAAATATATATAAATATATATGCATATAAACATAAGGTCATCTCAAAGCATAACCTATATCATCATATTCTCATTTAAGACCTCATTATAACACTTATTAAGATTTAAATACTATCATACTCGGGGTTTCTAATCCACATAGCTAGATATGAAATAATCGTACATAATAATGCAATCATAAGATAGGAGAGGCCGAAAACGTACCTTAAATCCTGATATTGGATCAATGATCAATCTTTCATAAGCTAGCCATACTAATGATCATAACAATGATAACAATAATATCAATAACGACGTGAATAATCGATTACTCCGGACAACCAAATACCTAGTCGAGCCTATGCATATCCTCACCACCCCAAGCTCGGAAGCTTCCATCAACATATAAAGCATATTCTTCATCCATATCTATGCAACTATCCTATACCGGCTGATAGACATAGGTGCATACTGGTGATAGGCGATGCGCATGCAGGAATAAATGCAAGGTACACAATCAAGATCACAACTCATCATGAATTTCCTCATAAGGAATATCATTATTGTAATCAACCTTCGACCTTTCCGGGTATCAACACATCATCAATATATCCTCCGACCTTTCCCGGGTAAGAGCATCACAATAGTCATTACTGAATAACATACATTAAAATACTAATAAATATAATCATATCACCATAGAATATCTATCTAGTTAATACTTCCCAACCACTCGTTATTGGTTAACCAACACTTATTATAATAGAATCACTAGTTCGCTAGTCATCACATAACCTCTAGTTATTATCCTAAACCTTATCCTTCACATAATCCTTATTCAAGGGATAACAACTAACCACTATTTATTTAATAGTCAATATCTAACATCTAGTCAAGGTTCATCATTAGACCAAAACCGTCATTTATCCACCATTCATTATTATCAACTACTCATTTTATATCCGTTAATCATTACTAGACATACTACTTGTCACCGAACCATCTTTTACTAACTGACATCATTCTTTAACTAACCATCGTTAGCTACCATGTTTCAAATAAGCAAGATTCATTAACTAATACGTTAGATTCCTAGCCATCAAGTGCTATAGTCCCCTAATAGACAACTAGTTACCATAAAACATAATCGTCTAATAAGAAGAGCAGTCATAAGATCACATTTAAGCTATAATCACATAATTTATAATGGTAAATAATCATGAACCTATCGAATCTATGCATGCCATCACCAGTGTTTTGTCACGCAATGCTTCATAGATTAAGAGTTATACTCATCTAAAATATTAAAATAAATATTAAGATTTATCGATGTATTACATATTCAATCAGTGAAATAATAAGCATCATACTGCTTCTTCCTCCATCCCATACCAGAGATATAAGTATACACATATATATATTTATATTCATATACTGTAATCACATCGTTTATAATGATAAATACTTCTCGACTATTCAATCAATATCATAACACAACCCTTAGCCCATCAATTTATCCAAAATAATCACACTATCATAATCATGTCCTTAGGCCCATACACATATCCGTAACTCATATCAATAATCATATTTATAAGTTGTAGCATATCCCTAATCATCTCACATATAGGAGGCATAATATTGATAAGCATGTCATCATCTCTCACACAAGAGACATCTCACATCTAGGAGGAATAATATAGATAGATGATCTTGGGTGTATTTATACGCCTAAGCACCATAACTTACCCATATTTTAGCTAAGTTTGGAGAACAAAGTGCCTAGTTTCTTATGTTTTTACTCTACTTCTATGTAATTGAGCTAACCGATCTGATTAGAGTAATTTCAGGTATTAATAAGGTAGATAGAGATATAATGGGACTATGGAATGCGGATGACAAAGAACACAAGAGAAAAGTAGCTTGTTGGACCAAATGTGGCGCCTAGAAACTATGTCCAAGACTAATTTTTCATTTATAATTAGTTTAGGGACTTAGAAGGCAATTATGAGATAAGAGATTATTAAAAGACTTGATGCTGAATTTTTATTGAGGATTGAATATTCTGTATTATTTTGAGAGAGGAGAGTGGCGGCTTAGCACCAAGGGAGAAACACTACTTCATCTTCTCCACCAAGATTTTGTTTACTTTTTGGTATGATGAATATTTCTCTTGTGATTCCCGTTTTATTCATGAGTAGCTAAGTTTATTAGTTAGTGTTATGGAAGTCGTGTAGTATACAATCTATTACTTTGGGTTTTAAATTCATTATGCATTGATTTGTTTACATCATACTCTCTTCATTTATCTTGAATTCTCGTGGTTGCAAACATAGAAGATGTGCCTTTAAACACAACTTGTTCGAGAGAAAGGTTGTTGTTCGAAAAAGAGAGTAGTGACAAGAAAATAGGATTTCCAACCCCTATTTCATATGTTAATGCCTTAACAGGATTAACTACTTAGAGATTTCGTATCATTTTTGTAAACACTTTTGATTCGAGAGAACTAAAGTGAATTAGTCCTTGATGGTTGAGAAAAACTAGGATTATGTTATTAAATACAATATGTTTCTCTGTAAGCATGATACATGTATGAATTTGTAAAGCCCATAGTTAGAAAGTACTGAAAACTACAAGGTGGACATAACCCTAGCTTGCTATTTCTCTGAATTTGAATACTACTACACATATTTCATCTTGTTAAACTGAAACCATTAATTTGTGAACTGAATCAAATTTCCCCTTTTTGTTTTATGAAAATGAATGATTAAAAGTCAACTAATCTGCATACAACTTAATTAGCACCATATTCCCTGTGGGATTCGAGCCCAACCTAGTTAGGTTCTATATTTAATAGCGACCGCTTACTCTCTCGTAACAGAGGTGTAATTTAGGCGTATCAGTAGACATGTAATTGTCTATAGAATATCATATATCAATAGCTCATACATCATGACAACGAGGAGTATCACTTCTCTAGGCCAATTTCATATCCAAGAGGATCATCGTCTCTATAGGTCCAACAATCATGACTAAAGGAAATAACAAATCTATAGGCCAATCATCAAGCCTAAAAGGAAAATAGCATCTCGATAGGCCACATAACGTATCTAGGAGGAATATCATCTCTAAATGCCTAATATCACTTCCACATGAAGTAATCATAACCATAACTCAAAAGCCATAATCTGGGAACATCAGTACAAGTTACCAAGTTACGAAGTAACCTTATTCTAAGGTTTACTAGCCTCATCTATGTCTAACATCCACAACTATGTCCACATGACTTAACACAAGCTTAGGCCTAAGTAGGCCGAACGATCCCACTTCTAATCCACAATTTCCATAATTAGGCATACTATACCCCAAACTAGGCTAAAGTATCTAGTTCATCTTCTAGATGTCAAGTAAGTCATATCCAAGCCTAAGATAACAACTTTGACTAGAAATAAGGGCACTCAAGTCAACTCTACACAACTTACGATTTCAAGACTACCACACTAGCCCAATAAGGCTAAATATACAAATCATGCTTTAAATGCTAAAAGCATATTCCAAATATAGGATTATGTCATATCCATGCTATAACTAATCTAAACTAAAGAGGGAAGGCAATGGGATACAAAAGGGTTATAAACATGCCATCTTACGGGTCCAAAACCCTCATTTATTCCCAAACATCAACAATGAAGGTCAAGTTATCCTACTCATAATCAAGTCTAACATCCATATTCACATGCAACATATATCACACATCATCTATGAAGAAAAGTAGAAGGAAGCCTACCTCAAGGCCAAACTGCAAAACCTCACTTCATGCACCAAATGCTCGTCTTCACTTTACACTATCAAAACCATAATCTACTCATTAATACGAGTCTAATGATACCCATATTGCACTATTATGCTTCGAATCCAAAAATAACACCAAAATGCTAAGTGAGTTCCACATAAGGAAAACGAGTTTTCGAGGCCAACCCAATATTCACATGTGAACAAGGAATAATAACCCCAAAGAATGGGTAAAAACTAAGCATACTTTGGGCTAAAATCAAACCCTAAGCTAAATTAGGGTTTTGAGACAAACGAAGAAATTCAAGCATGAATTCAAGAAATTCTTACCTTAATCTTGAAAATAATCGTGATACGAGATGATAGTTAAGCTGCCAAGTCACCCCCATTTGCAATTTTGAGTTATTGAAAATATACTACAAACCAACTCAGACTCTTATCACGATATGAATGAAGAAAATAAAGGACTCCTAAGAATGTCACATAGCCTCCCGAATATAGGAAATGGACGTCAAAATTTCGATCCGCAAGACTCTATTAGACACTTGCTCTTCTATCAATAATACCGATGACACCTAGGCTCTGTTACCAATTTGTCATGACCTAATTTCTGAGACATGATGGCACCTACCAAAACCCACCAGTAGGTATGCCAACACCGTAACCCGGAGCTAATGCAATGGGTTACCTTGGTGGAAACATCCAACACGGACCTTATATAGGAACACAATACAACAACAATATTCCACAAAATTAATAATTTACATTCGAATACCAATCCCATGACCTGATAGTATAAGTACAAGAGCAACTCTATATCCAACAATAGAAATTAAAATTTGAAGTCGACAACATAAATAGTCTTATACAATTGTCTCGAATACAAAAAATAAGTAAAAATAGAAGGGAAAGAGGGCAACTCAAACTCCAAGAGCTTACCCTATCTCCGATTGGTCAACGCAGCATGATCCAGACTCAACGACGACAACTAGAACTTGGGTTTGCACAAAAAAAGTACAGAAGTGTAGTATGAGTACCAAAACATGGGTACTCAGTAGGCATCATCGACCGACTGAGCTAAATTATAATATAAGGATGATATAATATAAGACAATAGCTTAAAGTCAAAGTATAAGATCGAACCTGAATCTTCTTTAATATCACTATATAAATACTAATCAACTATATCAATAGTATGACATTCCATATTCGCATATACCATAACTTTCATACAACATGAATAATCATTTCGAAAGCGTAATGCCGCATAAATATACAATAACAACCATGCATTTATTGTAATCAACACCAACCATCATTAGTATTTAAAGCACAAAAACTTACCACAATGTCCTATACTGCCAAGAAGTATACATAAAAAAACATAACAAAGAACTCATCACGGCGTCCCATACCAACGTAAAGTACACCAAAAGATCAAACCATCAATATATCAAGGCACAATTACACAATAACTTACCTAAAACCATGGGTCCACATTCCCACTATGGCCTCTTACTGAGGTCTACAATCATCATCAAAACTGCATTTATATACAACAAAACTGAGATCACCATAACATAGATATTGTAATGCCCCAAATTTGGTACCCGAAATGTTACACAGTGCTCATAACTCCGAAGGACCATAAGCCAACCCATGACGGATATCTGTACTTGTACACTGCATAATATACTGTATAAATGCAAAAATAAAGGTTGTAAGGCCATTAGGTTCAAAACTGATAAGTTAATCTCTGAATGATATAGTATCACAATACCAAAACAAAACCTAAAATAAACTGTCTGAATATGATAGTCTGAAAAGCCTCTAACTGAATGAACTGTCTGAATATGGAGTTGATGGGACATGTCCCCAACTAACTCCAACTACTGAAATAAATTAATTAATAAGATAGTAAAGTAATAGTTATGTCCTCAAAGTATGAGAACTCACTGCTAACTCTGATTGCTAAGACTGGAATGCTACTGATGCACTGGAGTTTATGCTTCTGAACCTATGGTATAAAACACCATAGTGCAAATGCGTTAGTACGTTGTAATGTACTGGTATGCATATGAGGTAGACTGAATGCAAAGGGTTCACATGCATGAACTATACTAACTGACTAAATAACATGAACGTGAGAATGCATGTATGACTATATAGTAACTATAACTTAGTTCATGATAACATGATTACTGAATTTGAGTACTGATAACATGAGATACTGATAACTGTATAACTATATAACTGAAATAACTAATATTAAGCGACTGTATCTGACAGTCTAGTTTTGAATGGAACTAGCTGTGTTTCGTTCTGTTCTGAGTTGATTGTATCTAACAGTCCTTAATCCTGTAGAACTATCTGAGTTCCATTACTGAGACTGAATGACTGTATATAACAGTCTTGATTCTGCACTGAAACTGTGGGAAGTAGTCATCTAACCGACATACCCTAAATGAAGTAATATAGCTGAGTTGGGGTCTAATCTGTAACCCCAATTGGAAGGGTGTCAATACCGCGCCACTGGTAAAGACAAGCTGTAGGTGACCCTTATTTGACAGTGTCCCCAAAAGAGAACGGTGGAACCCTTATCTAACAGTTTTTATCCACCTCATCAACCCTCATCTAACAGTATTGATATCTCAACCTATGCTGGCTACATAGTTCTGGAATGCAAGGATGACTTCTAAGAATCACACCCTCATCTGATAGTGTGTGTTCCTATCTTTGGGTTTACTCGATGCTAATTCCTACTTCCATCTGAATAGACACTGAACATGGATTACTGAACTGAACTGGACTGGATTAACTGAGTTCCGTTGACTGACAGAATACTACTGAGATTATTGAGTTTACTGAGTTTTCCTGAGTCACATAACTGACCGAATTTCAATAAACATGGCTCGACTGAGAGTATCTTGAAAATATGAAACTGGCTCTAGGTACACAACTAATTGTCGGGTACAAGTACCCCTAGGACTCGATAGCCTGAAACTGACAAAGTATGACTTTCTTAAATACATGACCAATATCATAATCCATAATATAATAAGTTAGAGATTTTATGAAGTAGAAGTTCTAAAGCACCACAAGGCTACACATGTATCCATAATTCACTGACTTAGATAGTTCATCAAACATTTGACATGCATAAACTTGTACATGATTGGGGATTTCAATTATCATACTAGTATGACACTTTTCCTTCACATAGGCATTTAATCAAACACATGGGGATCATGCTTTGGTTATACAATCATCAACATATCTAATAATCATGGATACATCAATCAAAGTGTAAATTTAAGGGTTTATCATGATTATTATGCAAATCACCACATCCTAGGGTCAATCATTAGAATATGTAATTTCAAACATGAATCAAAACCCCACAACATCATGAACATGAATTTCAATTCAATTTAAATCTTGAACATTCATACATACACAAATCTTTGGATTTTGAAAGAAGATTCTTGAGCTTCATGGGTGAAAGGGACCCATGAATCAACACATGACATACCTGGGTTATGAGTTTCTTGAAGTTCTTGGACTTGAAGAACTTGAATATCTTAGTTTCTTGAAGAAGATTTGGATCTTTTTTCTTGGGGATTATCTTTAACAGAAAACCCTAATTTGATGTTGTAGATGGATAATGAACTTATGAGCCTTGGTCTGATATAATTAGGGGTTAAAACGGATAGAAAAAGACCCAAATACCCTTTTAAAATGACTTTAAAATAACTGAATGAACTATGCAATGGTGGGTGCGACGGTCCATCGCTGAGTCAATGGTCCGTCGGTCCTGACCATCGCACTTAGGTAGAATAGGGTTTCACTGTCTCTGCTGCGATGGCTTGGGCGATGGTCCATCGCTAGCTCGATGGTCCGTTGGCTTGAGCTGTCACCCCTATGCAGAAGATGGTCTCACTGCCTCCGCTGCGATGGTTTGGGTGATGGTCCGTCGCTAGCTCGACAGTCCATCGGCACTCATTATCGCACCTGGGTAGTTTTGACTGCTTTCTGGAAAATGGCCATAACTTTCTACCCCGATACCGGATTTAGACGAAATTGGTATCGTTGGAAAGCTAATTTCACATATATATAAGTGGATTCATCTTTCAAAGTAAGTTTCTAACATACTTGGGATAATTTCAAGCTAAGTAGAAGTACGAGTTATTACAATATCTCTCCCTTAAGAACATTTATCCTTAAATAAGACTGAGTGAGAGGAGAGAAGATAAACTGAAGTACATACTGAACATGATCTCATGGTTGACATGACTGATAACTGAATATATCATATCGAACATGAATACCTGATGCGTATGTAACTGATTCAGGAATGCATGACTGAGTGTTCTGATGAACTAAGGTTTTCACAATGAGAATGCATGCCTGATGCATAATTACATAACTGAACTGATACATGAATGCATGACTGAATATGCAATGGTATTTAATACAAAGTTTACAATGGAATTCTGAACATGAAATGGATACCAACCTTGTCACTGAAATCTGAACATGAAACTGAAAAAGCTTAAGGAGAACTGTTGCCTTGAGCTAGATCTGAGTTGGCGGAGAAGAGGTGAGGATACTTGGTAGGAATGTCTTCTTCTGCTTCCCAAGTATCTCCCTCAATGGACTTATTCCACCAAAGAACTTTGACTAGAGGGACTTCTTTGTTCCTCAGTCTACGAGTCTGGTAGTCAAGAATTTCGGATGGTATCTCTTCATAAGAGAGGCTGTTTTGAACATCTATGCTCTGAATAGGGACTACAACTGCTGGGTCACCTATGCACTTCTTGAGAAAAGAGACATGAAAGATTGGATGAACTGAGGCTAGATTTGAAGGCATTTCAAGCTCATAAGCTACCTTGAAGAAACGACTGAGAACTTTGAAGGGACCGACATATCTGGGACTGAGCTTTCCCTTCTTGCTGAATCTCTTCACCCCCTTCATGGGAGAGATATTTAGATAGACATAGTCACCAACCTCGAACTTGAGATCCTTTTTGCGCATATCTGCATAAGATTTCTATCGGCTATGAGCAGCCTGGAGTCTTTGTCTGATCAACTGGACTTTTTCTAAGGCATCGATTACTAAGTCAGGCCCTATAACTGAGGCCTCACTAAGTGAAAATCTTAAAAATTCCACGTATATAAAAGTGGATTCATCTTTCAAAGTATGTTTCTAACATACTTTGGATGATTTCAAGCTAAGTAGAAGTACGGGGTATTATAACTATATAGTCACTTATTCTCTATTTCATTAATGAGCTCCAAGTCTAGTCTATATTAGCTAATCACCAAATCCATGAAGCACTAGTTTACAAGTCTTATATTTTACTAATCATTAAATAAGGAAAAGCTACAAGTTACCAACACCATCATTTATTCACCCATCTCAAGGCCATTATCTAGTTCTCAACCTCATTATATAAGTTGTCATTTAAGCCACCACAACTCACATGCTAGAAGTCAACTTAACTATTCATCATACAATCTTAAGACCAATATCATTAGGCATATTATAACTTTAAGGACTAGTTTCCATATTTTAACCAAGTAAGATCAACCAACTAGTTTACTAAGTTTCTAGCCCACAAGTCATAGACATTTATTAGAAACAACTAGTTTTCACATAAGACACTTTACTAGGTGAAATTCCATTACATAACCATTTATTCAAGTCAAGAAGATTACTAAGTGAGCCCTTAATTTTACACATGATTATCCTATCAAGTGGAATTAACCAAATCTTTAGCCTAACTTATCACTAGTTTCTAATTAGAGTCAACAACGGGCACACCTCATATTTAGTGATTAGTAACAAAGAATGAGTATCAATTACTACAAAAGAAATAATGTCATGAGTACATCTACAGTTAGCTATACACGGCATAACCTCACATATATACACATGCACTTTTATAAAGTTGCTCCACACATCATCATAATATCATTACCTCTTCTACATTCACCGGGTATCATCATTACCTCTTTCAGATCCACCGGGCATTATCATAACATCAATATTTCCTCCGAATTCACCGGGCATAATCATAGTATCAACATTATCTCCGAATTCACCGGGCATCATCATAGTATCAATATTTCCTTCGGTTTCACCGCGCATTATCATAGTATCAATATTTCCTTCGGATTTACCCGGCATCATCATAGTATTAATATTTCCTCCGAATTCACCGGGCATTATCATAGTATCAACATTTCCTACGAATTCACCGGGCATCATCATAGTATCTATATTTCATACGAATTCATCAGGAATCATCATAGTATCAATATTTTCTTCGAACATATCAGGCATTATCATAGTATCAATATTTTCTCTGGATTCACTGGGCATTGAAACGCCTCTAGAGTACCCCCTGGATGTCACACGGTGCTTATAGTAGCGAGGGACCACAAGCTAACCCATGACTGATATCTGCTGTGAGCACTAAATCATAATACTAAAATAAATGCAAAATTATGTAAAAATGCCATAAGGATCAAAATCTAAAATACTAATAAAATATAACATTTGAAATAACAATCCATAAAACTGAATACAATCTGAAAATCTAGTCTGAAAGACTCTAATCTGAACTGTCTGAAAGTGGAGTTGATGGGACAAACCCCCAACTAACCCTAAATACTGAACTACTAATAAAATGAAATACTAAAATAAAATCATATCCTCGATAGATGAGGACTCACTACTAAATCTACGACTGCTGACTGGATCTGTCTAAGCGCGGTTGGGAACCTGAGCGTCCGAACCTATGATATGAGACATCATAGCGCAAAGAAAGAGTATGCGTCAGTACATGGAATATACTGGTATGCTAGATGAGGTAAGGCTGAATACAAGGGTTCATATGCAAGAACAATAGCCGACTGAATTATATATAGTAACTGAATATAGGAGTACATGGATAACTAAAACTACTGTAAATATTGAATATGTAATACTGTGCATATATGTATACTATAACTGAGATTTTCTGAAGCTAAGTACTGAGTTCTGATAACTGAGTAACTGATATCTTAAGTTAATGATAACTGAATTACTGATACTGAGTGACTGTGTCTGAAAATCCTGATTCTATAGAACTGAACTGAATTCTAAACTGAGACTGAAACTGAGACCCTGGGAGGTAATCATCTAACTGACATGCCCTAAATCTGAGCTGATAGGGGTCCAACTATTTACCCTAGTTGGAAGGGTTCTAATATCGTGCCATGAGTACTAATACTGGAAAACTAGGATGCCAAGCCTAATTGATAAGTGACACCTGAGCGAAGCA
This sequence comes from Capsicum pubescens, assembly GCA_030864215.1. Classification (NCBI taxonomy): domain Eukaryota; kingdom Viridiplantae; phylum Streptophyta; class Magnoliopsida; order Solanales; family Solanaceae; genus Capsicum; species Capsicum pubescens. The sequence goes on from CM061544.1 coordinate 224,656,711, forward strand.
AAGCCTAATCTGACGAGTGACCCCTGGGAGGTAGTCAAGCCTATTCTGACGGGTGACTCCTCATCCTGCACTGGCTATGTAGTTCTGGAGTACATGGACAGATACTAATGACTCTTCCTCTTTGACGGGGAAGCCGTCATCCCTGCACTCGCTCGGTGCTAAATTCTACTCCCAACTAAAAGACACTATACAGAGTATACAAAATTGGACTAGATTGATACTGAGTTATCTGAGTTTCCTGTTCTGTAACTGACTAAGTTCTACCGAGTTCTATAGCTGACTGAATTATACTGATCGTGACATGACTGATACTATTCTATAACTAACACTGGCTCTAGGTAAACAACTAGATTGTCGGGTATTAAATACCCTCTGTACTCAATATCATAAAAAGAAAGACATAACATGATCATAAAGGCATAACAATACGTACCTGCTAACAATGCACTCATTTAGACATTATGTCAAACACTTGATATACATGAACTTGTGCATGAATGGGATCACATAATAACATGTCATGCTTTCACTAGTCAATTCACATAAGCATTTCATCAAACATTTGTAGGGCAATAAGCTTGTACATGATTGGGACCACATAATAACATGTCATGATTCCACTATTTACTTCACATAGGCAATTTAGCAAACACTTGGGGAGCATGGATTATTTACATGATAATGGCCAACACATAAACATCATGATACATTAATCAATTTGTAAATTCAAGGGTTTATCAAGATAATCATATATTCATCACACATGCTAATCAATTTTCATGAAACTTGCAATTAAATCATGGGTTGAAACCCAACTATTATCATGAACATAAATTCAATCTAATTCAAACATGGAAGTTCATAATTCAACAAATATTGTAGTTTTAAAATAGATTCGTGGACTTTATGGTTGAAAGGAACCCATAGATGAACACCTAACATACCTCAGAAGAAGACTTCTTGAAGGTTCTTGGAGGATTTCTTGAGGATTGACCTTGATTCTTGAAGCTAGGGTTTTTGCCTCTTGAGAGAGAATGTTTTAAATCTTGAGAAAAGTGAGTGAATAATGAGGTATTAGGTTATTTAGGGTATAAATCCCGTGCTTAGGCTAATTAGGGGTTTTGAGAATTGACCAAACAACCCCTGAAATTAAATAACGAAAGCTAAAAATCCTAATTTTTTACCTCGGCGTGATGCGGTACAATCGCGCTGGCTCACTGGAAAGTGGACAAATGGGAACTGGGATGATGGTGCGATGTAGCGCCATCATGGTGCCTCACTGAATGGGAAATTGGGCCTTGGTGTGATGCGCCATTATTGCGGAGCAACACTAGAAAAGTGATAATTGGGAAATAGGCTGGTGGCGCGATGCGGTGGTATCATGTTGGCTCACTGAAAAATGACAATTGCCATTTAGACATACTCCGCGATGCGCTACTGTCCTGAATAACGGTGTTTAAGGACTGAACTTAAAATAGCCATAACTTCTTATCCGGTTATTGGATTTAGGCAAATTTTATATCGTTGGAAAGCTAATTTAATTTCCTACGTAATGGAAGGCGCTAAACTGAAAAATACTGAGTATTTAGAAAATTATTTACTGGATCACTCATATATTGAGAGTTAATCTTGGCTAGGAAAATATTAGGTATTACAATATCTCTCCCTTGAGAACATTTATCCTCGAATGAGACTGATTAAGATGAGAAATACTGATATACTGAGTTTACACACTAAACATGCATATCTGATGCATGGAATACATGACTAAACTACTGACAAGCTGAATTTTCCCATTGAACACGCATATCTAATGCATGGAATACATGACTGAAGCTGCTGATAAACTGAGTTTTCATACTAAACATGCATATCTGATGCATGAGTACATGACTGAACTGATTCATGAATGCTTGAACGAATATGTAACGATAAGGAATATCAAGTTTACAACTGTAACTGAATCATGGATCTGAGTAAATCTAAGGAAGACTGTCACTCTAAACTGAGAATACTAATGAACTTGAGATCATTTACTGAACATGCATGAACGGGAACATGAGAACATGACTGAGTCTGAAACATGATTCATGAACTGAATACCATGAACTAAACTAATTTCTTGAATACATGTCATGCCATGGAATGTTCATACGGCTAAGATTGGAATGAGAGAGTTAACTTATGAGTACCCATTAGTTCTAACCGAATCTTGTTATGTGAAGAGAAACTGGAAGGTTTAGGACATACAAGTTTAGGGGTTATAGTGCATCTCCCCCTTGGGACATTATGTCCCTCGAAGAATGCTGACTTGGCTGAGATACTGAGAAAAAGATGAGACAATGCACAGGGCACCTCTAAACTAAATCATGACTGAATATCTGGGATCTAAAACTAAGGCATGATACATGAACTGGGCTGAATTCGTAACTACTAGGATGCTCCATCTTAAAATGGGCATATTCAGGAGACTTCTGATAGGGCGACTGGGTGGAAAGATTGGGAAACCGTACGAATTATCCGCCTGACTGCTAAGCTAGATTCCTGGCTTACGGACTAACTCATGCTGCAAACTTATACTCAACTGGAGTATTTCTTGACACTCTTTTTAAAAAGTTCTACTGACTTTAGGGAGCAAAGAGATCTTGACATGGTCTGAATAAGGCATCTAAATGAGAATTCACCACATGGCTAAAATTCTGTAATATGGGCACTAATAACTCTACCTACTGAGGTCTGAGCTGGACTGAATTCTCCCACTATGTTCAAGCCTACTCAAATCTCTGAAATATATTTAGCTACTTACACATCAACATGACATTCAAGCCTATCTTCATAACTACAGCCTCGTGTAAAACAAGCATGCAATAATCTTTTCTTAACATGAAATATTTACTCTCTCCCTTTTAAGAAACTGCTTATCACTACATCATTTAATAAGGAGAGTTCACTGAAGGTAAAAACATGAGGACCTGAAGTATGAATGGACACTATACTAAATTGATACTTAATGAGGCCTGAAGAGTAGAATATCAACCTCATGGATTTATCAAGAGAACTAGACTGAGGATATACATGACATAAATCTGAATTTAATTGATCATTAGGAGTATAGCATAAGTCATGGAAACTGAGCACACTGTAAGGCATGAGTACATGAGTCATGAGCTGCATGACCTGAGTCATGAGTACAGACATCATCATAGTATCAATATTTTCTCCAAATTAATCGGGCATCATCATAGTATCAATATTTCCTCCAAATTCACCGGGTATCATCATAGTCTCAATATTTTCTCCGAATTCACTGGGCATCATCATAGTATCAATATTTCCTCCAAATTCATCGGGTATCATCATAGTCTCAATATTTTCTCCGAATTCACTAGGCATCATCATAGTATCAATATTTTCAAAGACAACAACATACATACATATATGGCCCAAATCAATTAACATACAAAGTTCACAATCATTGAGTAACAGAGATGTAAGATACATAAACCATCACACTTTATTACTAGTCATCATCATGATATGCGATTTGGAGCATAAGCATGAATATCTAGATGATATACACAATTACCATCTTTCCATGGCTATTCACAACATGGCAATAAGACAACCAATCAAGTATATACATTTTACAACCATCGACCTTATTCATAAATCGACAATCAGGTTTAACCCTTATAATCTCAATAACATAATTTAGGCACTCATCAAGTATCTAGGTTACCAAGAAGTTACATAGTTCAAGCTTATGGTTAGTGTGGGTCAAGTCCCACTTCTAACTCCCAATAATTCTAAAGTCACTTTTACAAGACTAACTTCTACCTTGGTTTAGGTTACGTTATCTAAGTCACACCATAAGGGATCATCAATCCTTACTAAGCCTATTGGAGAAATCTTCTTCAAGTATTCTTCCTAAGTAAATCCAACACCAAAGACATTTTATAATTAAGCAATAACTAGGTCAACATACTTTTAGGGTCATTAAAAAACATCATTCCCATCTAGTAGAGAAACTAAAGTGTTCTTATTCTATTTATGAGACTATACGTAGAACTATCCAAGGTTCTAAGCTAAAGGTCAACAATCATACTTTTACAAGTTTAACAACCTATGAGAATCAACTAATACCAAGCATCATCATTAAACCATTTTTCATTTATAAACCCCGCCCAATCTCATAAGATATCAATAATTATATTACAACTAAGCTCAATCTAATTACGGGTAAGCCTAACCTACCTCGAGTTCAATTGCTCACGAACCAACAAGCTTTGCCTTCCTCTTTCTCTAAGCTTTTACTTCCACGAGCCAAGCTATCAATAACATAATCTAAGCATCAATACAAGAACAACAACACCCATTATAGCACTATTATGCCGTGGGTCAAAAATGACACCAAACCCCCAAGTGGGTCCCACCTTCAAAAAATGAGTTTCCGAGACCAACCCATAGTCTAAATATCATTAGAGAGATAAAACCCTCAAGAAATTAGACTAAATCAATCATATTTGTGACTACAATTGAGCCTCAAATTCTTAGGGTTTTTGGGTCTAGAAATCAAGAAATTAATATCAAATTTGAAGGAATCTTACCTTTGATTTGTAGCAAAAATGGATTACACAAGTTATTCAAGATCCTAATCAACTCACAAGACTCATTGTTAGTAATCAATCTCTCATGGCTGCTAGGGTTCCCAAAGAAATGAAAAATGCCCCAAAAATCGGCCTAAAGGGCCTTTTATATGAGTTTAAATGGGCTCGCCAGGTCAAAACTTATTTTGACATCCCGGACTCATTCAGACTCCGTTTTTTCGCAAACGAACTATGTAACCCCACTAAATTCGACATTTGGATGCATTGATGAATTTGGATTTTCCATTTGAGATCATTTAGGCCACTTTTGGGTCTCACACTCATATATTTCAATTTTTGACTTTTTGACTAATGGGTCGAAATGAGCTTGGGTGCTGTGGGATCCGAACCAAGGGTCTACCTACTTTAAAATTGATATTACATAGCTGTTGGCGCTGTCGAAATTTGCATCCAAAATTATTTTACTGAAGTTTTCGCTCGGCGGCCATTTGGACTCAAAGAAGACTTCAAATTCGAAAAGTGGTTCTAAGAATCAAACGAACCGTCTGGTAACTGAACTATCGATTCCATCAAGTCACTAATAACTTGGGACGTCTATGGAGGAGCTCTATAGATGAAGATAATCAAGAACACGGCTAATGACCACATGAATAATCCAAAAAAGTGAATTTTATTCTTTTATTCTCATATAAATAACAAATTTAATGTCTAAATTATGAAATTTGTCATTTTTATTTCTTTTACATATTAAGAATCTTTAATATATAAAATAATAGCCAAAAATAAATTAAATGACTACTAATTTTTATAAGTACTTGAGTTTTAAATATTATTAAGAGGTGAAATAAATAAGTAAATTAAAGAAACTTTGAAAAGTAGATATCAAATAAAATAATTCAAGCTTTTGTGTAATTAAATTAATCTTCAATGATTAATATATCATATGTAATTTTTTGAACAAAGAATTAGGATAAAACCTTAGTTAAATAAGTTTGATAAGTTAAATAGATTTATTTATAAAAAAAATGAAATTTTAATGACATGACATTTCTAGTAGGAGAGAGAAGATTTTTGAGGTGTTAAGTACTTTTAAGGAAAATAGAAAGAGTTGGGTGATATTCTTGTCCTAAATGAAACAAAAGTGATATTTGTAGGCATTTTCTCAAACATGGGTGACCATCTAGGAAATTTACTCTTTTTATGTTGTATGTTTTATAATAAATGTAAAAATGTAATAAGTTTTGAAAATTATTAAAATTATCCCAATTCTTTATACAATCTTTATCAAATAAGTAAAAGTTTTTAACAAAGTATAATGCACTATCACAAAGCTATTCTAAAACTATAACATTTATTGATTAAACTTTAGTTCAGTAAAAAAGTAAAATTGAACATGAGTTGTAGTATACTATTTAATATACTCCTCCTACATAATACAGGCCATCTCCTCACGTTGAACCTGCATTTCTCGATAAGATAACCGAGAAGATGACTAACATTATTACTTTAAGTCATTTGTCAGTCAATATCATTAATGAGTAGCGATATCTTCAAGTTTATACCATGAATATTTCATTACTCCTTTAATTCCCTATGCAAAATTATAATTTTAGTGAATGACTTTGGAAATATTACATTTTTTAATGGTAAAGTAGGAGTTGGTTTGAAGTAATAATAAACTTATGTTGGTGAGAGTAATAGTTATAGTAGATATAAATGGTTTAAAGAGTAATAATATGAACTATAAATTTTATTTACATATAAATAAATGATTGTTAGATACAAATAGTGGAGTATTCTTTTACAAAATATAAACTTGTGGGTTAACTTTTGTATTTGAAAAATTTCAAATCATGATTTAAAATTCTCAAATCATTCTTTTTTGGAGAATTTTGAACTTCATGTCATGATATGAAATCATAAGATGAAATCGCATGATCAAACGGTGATTTTCTGTCATGATTTCATATCATAGAACTGAAATCACATGTCCAAATACCTACAAAGTAACTTAGCTTCTTTCAACTGCATATCTAATAAGTGTTATTAAAAGAATTTTCTGGGCCAGCGAGTCCATGGAAAAAAATATCGAAAACCTTTTTGGGGGTCGTAAATGAAAGGAGTAGATCAATAGTGCTTATGCCCAAGTTTTTGGGGAGTGGAAGCTCCAGGAGTAAAAAACATACGTCCTAGATGTTAAATTTGACTTTTTTTATTTTAAAAGTATTTTTTTCTATACATTATAATTTTGTTATTGGTGTTATGATATTTATACTTTATTATAACATATTTTCATGTCATAGTGATTTTTGTCAAAATACATAAATATAGAAGTTGGAGTAGATTGAATAGGTTTAGAGTTATCGACATGATGTTCATAAGTAATATCAAACCTTCAATTAGTAACTCTGAAAAATCACTAGAAGTGACCATCGAAAAACTCAACTAAATTATTAGTTGTCAGGACATCTCTGTCATGTCTGATAAAATCAAATCATTTTAACATTGCACCATATTTATGGTCTTCTCTTATTCAAATCAGCAGGATAATAAACTTTAAAATTGTTAATTTCTCGGATAATTAAAATTAGATAGTGGATCCTACAAGTTCGGCTTTGATATTTGGACTCAAATTCTACACTAACTGGAGTAGATAGAGGAGGATAAGCCTCAAATGACAACAAGCTCACCCTGCTTCGGATCAGTACTGAAAAATAGGAATCACGTCAATACCGGCTGCTAGTACTTAGATCTGCATCAGGAAAAAGATTTAGAAATGTAGTATGAGTACCAAACCAACGAGTACTTTGTAGGCATCATTGGTCGCCTGAGCTTAGCTTAATACATGAAAAGTATGACTAAAATGCAAGAGTGTAGTCTAAGTCAATAGTAAGTAGGGATAGAAAGATAAACAACTATCGATCTATAAAAATGTGATATAGGAAAAAGTAAAAGCGATACAGAAAGAAAAATAATGCAGTAATAAAAGGTAAACCAAACATAACCTAACTGGGTCCCCATAAGTCCATCAGGCACACTGAAGAAGATAATTAACCCAACCATGCCTCCATAAGCCGGCGGGACTGTCATGACCCGAGGCTACCCCCAGTCACGACAACAGTTCATACGGTTACAAGTGACCACAAGCTAATCCATGACCTGGTACCTGTTGTGAGCACTAAATAATATATTGATAATAGAAGACATATGTAGAAAATAACTGATAATGCCTTAAGATTTTAAATACTGAAACATATGATTTAAATCATAAGTCTGAACGTTTGATGATATACTAAAAAGACTGAAAAAATAACTGATAAACTGACTAACTGTCTGAATGTCTGAAAAGCCTCTCATTGACTGACTATGGAGTTGATGGGACAAACCCCCAACTAACTCTGATTGAATGGAACTACTAAACTACTAAGCTAAACTAAAATAAAGCAATCTTGTCCTCGATAGATGATGACTCACCACAATTGTTGCTGTTGATAAGATGAACTGTCTAAGCACAGTCAGGAAATTAAGCATTCGAACCTATGACAAAGACATCATAGCGCGAAGAAAAGTATGCGGTCAGTACTTTGAATGTACTAGTATATGATATGAGGTTAGGATGAAATGCAAGGGTTGACTGTGCATGAAATAATGACTGACTGAATAGCATGAGATGACTGAGTATGTATGCACGAGATCTTAAATACTGAGAATGCAAGACCAAGTATATAATGTTTCTGAAATAATCTGTAAAGCTGAATTATTGAAATCTGATAACTGTATAACTGGAAATTTGTATGCTATGGTCAAGAAAACCTGAACTAAATTCTGTACTAAATACTGAACTGAGACTATAGGAGATATCATCTAACCGACAATGCCCCACTCTAAGTTGATTGGGGTACAAACCGTAACCCAGTTGGAAGGGTGTTAGTACCGTGCCACGGGTACTAACAATGGCTGTGTCAACCCTAAAATGGCAGGAAAACATCTTGTCAACCCTAAATTGACAGGACTTATGAGATATATGTCAATCCTAATCTGGAAGGAGGACATCTCAACCTACGCTGGCTACATAGTTCTGTAACTCAGGGATTTCTACTAAGGGTCAAACCCTATACTGGAAGGAATGCCCCCATCCCTGGGTTCTCTCGGTGCTGAATCCTACTCCCAACTGAACTGACATTGATTACTAGGCTGAACTAAGCTTAACTGAACTAACAACTGATCATAATAACTGACCGAATAATAATGCTCATGGTTTATCTGAAACCGTTCTGCAAATACTGAAACTATGTAAACAATTAAGTTTTAGGTATTTATAGCCCCAACACTAAATGGAAATAACAATAAGGACGTATTAAATCTTTGAAACGATGGTAGGGAATCATTGTTCAAAATCCAATCATTTAGAAATTTTTCAAACACATGAAATTCGTAATCTTAAGCATGGGAATGGGTAAAGCATGCGAAAATAACATAATTACAATACCATAACTATGAATTAGGGATTCAACATGAAAACTTCATCATCTTAATGTGTAAGGGCTCATTCATCGAAAAACACTTGTAAACACATTATACAATCGAAATTCGTAAGAGCTTCATGGAGGACATTCAACATAAATATGTATACTTCATAATTTAAAACATGAAAAATAGATTCTTGGACTCCATGGGTGAAAAGGGCCCATGGATGAATATCACACATACCTTAGACCCTTAAACTTGAAAGGGAAACCCAATCTTGAAAACTTTCTTGAATGCTCTTGGATCGGGAAACACAAATTCTTGGTTTACTTAGAAGGAAGGGGATTGAATTTGATAAACTTGGGGAAGGAGAGGGTTTGTATTTGAGAGTAATTTGAAAAATTCGGGCGAATAATGCCCTAATTGAAGTTTAATCCTGTGTTTTTATAAATTGGTTCGGTGGGGAAAAGACATGATTGCCCCTCAACGATTAAATTCATAACTGGAATACTGTTTAGAGGGGCACCATGATGCGGTGATGTGCCCATCACTATACCCACCGCGACGCACCACTATCACTATGAGGTTCTGGAATTGAAATCCAAACGTGCCTCAATTCTCGTTTGGAAAATCCAAAACTTCCCCAAAATATGATTCTTACACCTCTGAACATGAATTAACTCAAAAAATTACGTCTCAGGGTAAGGAAGGCAAGTTTAAAAATCCTTGAAGTTAAGAGGCCAAAAATAAGACTAAGTCTCCAACACTTAGTAAAATTTTCAGGTTCTAAGCCTCTTATGTAAGAACTATGAGCTGAACTGAGCTAAGAAAAGTACGGGGTATTATAATATCTCCCCCTTGGGAACATTTGTCCTCGAATAAAACTGATTAATTTGAGACTATTGAGGAAACTGAGATCATATACTGAACATGTATAACTGGAAACATGATTACATGACTGAGCCTAAAACATGATACATGAACTGAACTAATTTCGTGAATACATAAAATGACACGAGAATGGTTATAAGGCTGAGATAGAAGCGAGAGAGTCATCTTATGAGTAACCATTACCTCAGCTGGATCTGGTTTCATGAAGGAAAGTTGAGAGGTTTAGGACATGAAAACTTGGGGTATTAAAATATCTCCCCCTTAGGATCATGCATCCCCTGAATGATACTGACTTGTATTAAATACTAAGGAAAGACTGAGATGATGTACGAGGCACTTATGAACTGAATCATGACTTAATACCTAAATCTGAATCATGATGCATGAACTAAACTGAATTCACAATTTACATGGATGCGAACAAACTATCTTTTGGAATGGCAATATTTGTGAAACTTCTGATAGTAAGACTAGATCGGAAGATGGAAAAACCATAGGAATTTGTCTGTCTGACTGCTAAACTAAATTGCTGGCTATGCAGACTAAATTATACTAAAAGTTTATACTCAACTGGAGTATTTCTTTAACACTCTTCCTAAGAAGTTATAGTATCAGTAGGAAACAATGAACTTGGGCATGGTCTGAATAAGATATATGAGTAAGGACTCTTAATAAGGCTATAACTCTGCAACATGGGTCATAGGCCTATGAAACATAAACGAGAATTGCTATGCCTTAGACAATGCGAATGCTTCTCTCGATCTTAGACATACTCCTTAAATACTCCATCAACTACACATTCCGCTTCAATATCACACTTCACTTAAGGCTACTGAACATGTTCATATAGGCACTGATAACTCTATCTACTGAAGTCTGAGCTGAACTAAATTCTCTCACTATGTTCAAGCCTACTCGAATCTACTAAGTACAAAACATCACACCATAACACTAGTCTGAATCATGAATTCAATACACCCTGCGCTTTCACAACTTCTTATCTCATAAATAATTCCTATTACCACTTTAACAACTATATTCAACCCTTACTAGACATTTACTGACGCGTAATGCATTCATCCATATATATATATATATAAGAACATGACATTCAAGCCTATTATCATAACCACATATGCACTTCTAAACAAACACCCATAAAAGCATCGTTCTTATCTCCTCCAAACCTCTATTATTAACAACTTCCCTGCATTACCCCAAGAAAACACACATAAAATTACAACTAACCGTGACTTATATCAAAAAGGTTGGCCTCAATCATACTTCGCACTTACAGTATTATCTAAAACAATAATAAAATAATCTTTCTCAGCAAGAAACATTTACTCTCTTCCATCTAAATAGTTGTTAATCATTACTATCTTGACCTAAGGAGAGGTCATTGAAAGGTTATAACATGAGGACCTAAAGCATGAAAGAATAACTTTGACATATAACTGAGGCCTGAAGAATAGAGCATCAATAATATGAATATATCAAAGAGGTCTAAACTGAAGACATACATGACATAATCTGAATTTTGCTGATCAATAGGGGTGTAGCATGAGTACATGGAACTGAACATACTATAAATCATATGTATGTGAGTCATGAGCTGCATGACCTGAGTTTGGAGTTCCTGAATTCATGGAACATGATTCATACTGCTGAGTGAACTGAAACTTCTCATACTAAGAACTGGAAGAGCATGATTTTCTATAAGGTTCATGAATATGAGCTATGATCATAGAGCTGACATGTAAGGCCAGAGTAGACATCGTGATAACTAAAGTACAAATACTGAAATAAGCATGGGTCAGGCATCTCCTCTCTAGTGTTGTTCTTCAATACACTGACATCACTACTAGAATCTGAGAGCCTGACTTGGTTACTGGTCCTATCATCTCCCTCTTAGCTTTAATCCATCCTCCTAAGTTGGTGGTACAATAATACACATAAGGATAAACTCACCCTGAAATACTATGCCTAATAACATAAGACCCACTGCTGGTACTTCCCTCTAATACACGAATTTCTAGCTTTCTATAGCCCCAACAATCATTATACAATAACTTAAGCACTAACTAACTTAGGTTTTTCAGGAGTATCACCATACCATGAGTTCACACCATCTAGTTCTTCAACTTTACTTTTTATTAACTCAATCTTCAAAGATTCAAACTTAGATTCTGACACTTAACATGGATATCTCCAAACCCTTAATGAAATATACTAACCTCCATTATAGCTTACTAATATCACATCTCTAATCTTATCTTCCTCTCTAAGCCATAAGAATTGACATTACACCTGGACATCCGACAACAACATCCTATAGCCCATAACATAGCTGGTAAGAACATCAATTACTACATTACTAGCCCCATTCAAACTTAGCACTCAAGGGTACTACATAAGTACACCTACTGTTAAAACTTTGAAAAAATACAATCCTATATCACTTTGGGTACACCTCTATATCATACACACATAATCATACTAAAATTTGAATCAACAACTTGAAATTATTGCATGCAATATTTCAAGCCTGCTGATTCACCTTCATACAACAAGCCCCACTTTACTGCTGCTAAACTTCTGGGTTCATACTTTAACTCTAGATCATATGCTATCATAGGATTTTGAGAAGGGATTTGAAAACACATCTGACTCCTAAGCACTGAAGTACTACCCCTTCATTCAATGCCTTTTCCTTGGGAAACCAAAATTGAACGACTCTATTTCTGCGATCAACTGAAGTGGTTTTTAAGGATACTATAATCGGGTAATTTCTTTAAACCTTTCTGGCTGTGATGGAGTCACCTACTGGAGTAGATACTGAGAAAGGCTTTGGGACTGACGCCAAAATTGATAGGTATATAGGGGATAACAAAAGAAAGTGAATCTCCGAGATCTAACAAAACATACCCAAGAAAATAAAGGTCCTGTAATGTACCTGTAACTATATTAAGAGAACTTTCCTGATTAGGTTGAGACTGGAGTGCATAAGGTCTGTTCTGGTGTTGACCGCTGGTGGCACTGAAAGTGGCATTTTATTGAGTCGGGCAACCTACTAGAGTTGATGGACGAATGGACTGGCCCTATTAGCGTAAATCCTTTCCCTTCCGAGCAACCACTGGACACTCTCTAACCCTATGGCCTAGTTGGCCATACCCAAAACACACACCACTACCAGCCTTACACACACCTTGATAATTCCTACCATATTTTTGGCAAAGTGGATTAGTACGACCATTGTTCACACTACTCTAGGGCCTATAGCCTAGCGCTCTATCCCGACTGTTATTTATGAACTTTGGCACTGACGCCTTAGATAAAGTAGGAGTTGGGGGTAAGAATTTGTAACGAAATTAGGTACGGTTACCACTCTTTGATGTTGACTTAAAACTACCTGTTCTGGCCCTCTTATTCTTTTTTTTCTTCCTACGCTTATCCTCCTCAACCGGTTGAGTATGAACCATAAGCCTAGATAGGATAATAGCCTACTGATTATTCTAAAAAACTAATAAATAAGCTAACGTAGTGAAGGAATCTCTGGACTCAGTGTGAGAGATGTGCTCATTCAGAGGATCTATCTAAACAGGTAAAGGTGCGGGCTGATTCCCTTTCCTCCTTCCGTTGTTCTTTTTGGGAGACATTTTCCATACATGGAAGAAAGAGCGGATTAGAAAGAGATCTTAAATATAACATCATTCTCTTTCGTATGACATGAATAATGAAAGAGGGGAAACTTTTCCTAAAAAGTCTTGTAGCTTCTCGTCCATAAGTGTGGCACGCTTCACACCCATGCACAAGACTCTACTCAATGTGACTTTCAGACTCCCCAAATCACTGTAAAGACTTAGGCTCCAATACCATGTTTTATCCCGACCCACGACTATCCCCTAGTTGTATCAATGTTGCTTATGGTCACAAGTGACTATAAGCTAACCCATAAGCTAGTACCTGCTGTGAGCACTAAATAATATACTGGAAATAAAAGACATATGTGGAAAACAACTGATAATGCCATAAGGTTTTAAATGCTGAAACATATGATTTAAATCATAAGTCTGAACGTTTGATAATGTACTGAAAATATTGATAAAATAATTGATAATTTTAACTGTCTAAATGTCTAAAAACCCTCTAACTGACTGACTGTGGAGTTGATGGGACAAACCTCCAACTAACTCTGACTGAATAGAACTATTGAACTACAGAGCTCGATAACGCTCAATCTACAGCTCTCGTAGGAGTGTAAAGCGGTCGTTAGCAAATATAGAACCCAACTGGGTTGGGTATCGATCCCACAGGGAATAGCTTGGTCAACAAGTAAGTAAAGGTTACTAGACTTTTAGTGCAAGTCTCGTAAAAAGGGGGGATTGTAATGTGTCACCAAAACAATAAAAGCTGAAAATAGCAAAGTAAAAAGAGAAAGATTGTTACGTAAGTTGTAAACAATGAGAATTGAGGCGTTGGGGTTATGTCCACCTTCTGAGGTATACGTCTCTATTGGCTATGAGTGTGTAGAATTCTGACATGCAATTGCTTATAGAGGATTGTAGTCGATGGTAAATCCAAGCGTCTCTCGACCTAAACAAGGATTATTTCACTTTAACTCTCTCGAGCTTAAAGTGTGTCTAACGGTACGAATTCTCCAAGAGGTTAGTCCAGTTACGGCACTAGCTTTTTAATAGGAAAGGGTGTCCTACTACCTTGACATTATCTCTTTTCCAGACAAATAACTTTTCTCTCGAACAAGTTAAATGTTAGACTGGCGTATTCTTGCGTTTGCAACCGCAAAGAATGTAGATTAAGATGAAGAGAATAATGATATAAGCAATATACGTGCCTCGAACTCACAAACTCACAGCAATAGATAGTAACTCATTCGGCTTCCATAACCCCAACAGAGAAGTTTAGTTACCCATGAATGCGAAGGAGATCACGATTGACATTGTTGTTATACCACAAGATTGAGTAATTTCGTGTAGCTTAGGTGGTAGGCGTGAGGCGTGAATTCCTAGGCAAAGTAACGATTCTCTTGTTGTGGAATTTAAGAATGGAAGAGTAGAAGAAGAAAAATAGAATTAATGGAAAGATTAGAAGAGTTGAGAAGATGTTAGAAGATGAGAGGGATGGAAGAAGGTATTGTGTTCTCCCTCTCGAGCTTAAAGTGTGTCTAACGGTACGAATTCTCCAAGAGGTTAGTCCAGTTATGGCACTAGCTTTTTAATAGGAAAGGGTGTCCTACTACCTTGACATTATCTCTTTTCCAGACAAATAACTTTTCTCTCGAACAAGTTAAATGTTAGACTGGCGTATTCTTGCGTTTGCAACCGCAAAGAATGTAGATTAAGATGAAGAGAATAATGATATAAGCAATATACGTGCCTCGAACTCACAAACTCACAGCAATAGATAGTAACTCATTCGGCTTCCATAACCCCAACAGAGAAGTTTAGTTACCCATGAATGCGAAGGAGATCACGATTGACATTGTTGTTATACCACAAGATTGAGTAATTTTGTGTAGCTTTGGTGGTAGGCGTGAGGCGTGAATTCCTTAGCAAAGTAACGATTCTCTTGTTGCGGAAATTAAGAATAGATGAATGGAAGAAGAAAACTAGAATTAATAGAAAGATTAGAAGAGTTGTAGAATTGTTTGTAGTGTAGAATAATAGAGGAGTAGAAGATGTGAGGGATGGAAGGAAGTATTGTGTTCTCCCTCCTTCCTCCCCCCTTTTTCTAAATCTCTAGCATGATAGGGTATTTATAATACCCATATCCTACTCCTACTAAGCTAATGAAATAAATAACCAAATCCTACTAGACTAATGAAATCCTTAACCCAAATGTACTAGGTTAAGGTAACATTATCATAATCCACATAAAATAATGAAATACATAACCTAATTGTACTAGGTTAATGTATCATTGTCAAAATCCAGCTTTGTGTCTGTAAGTCTCCAAAGTCTTCAGAATTGCTGTTTTAGCCCGGGACAGATTTTCCATGCAGCAGTTTTGGTCCCCCAAAGTCTTCAGAAATGCTGTTTTAGCTCGGGACAGATTTTCCATGCAGCAGTTTTGGTCCTTAGGCGAGTAAACTCCCTTCCCTTCCTTTGTGAGCTTTCTTTAGCGTCAAGTAGCCATAAAATGCTGAATTATGCATCATTTATACCTGAAACTTTACTAATCATGTTCGTTAGCTCATTTACAGGAAAAAGGACTAAAAGTGCATGAAATATATAATTTGTTCTCAAAACTAGGCTAAAATATGGGCAAAATATATTGATATAGGTGCGTAAATTCGCCTATCATCAACACCCCACACTTAGAGCTTTGTTCGTCCTCGAACAAACTATCATGTCCTTCTAAACGTCAACTTAGGGTTTTACAGCAACAACACAAAATATTCGTCAAGACAAGCACAACAATTATCAACAAAGAGTATCTTTTCGATTATAAGTAGAAATAGTTTAACCTCTAGCATAGACTCGGGATGGCGATCAACTCGCATACAAACGTTAAGGTACAAGGAATCATATATAACTACCCAAAACTCATCAACCATGTGTGTCTCACAATATATCACTCACAAGTATAGCATATTTTTCAAACATGGGTATCAAAATATCCTTGCTCTCGCTCTCACAAAGAATTCATATGTAGCGACTGATGACCATAGACTTGCCCTTAATGTAATACTCTACTAAATGTTGGAATGTTAAGATTAGGATCAAGTAGGTCTTTTGATGGTTGTAATGTAGGCTAAGGGACGGGTAGGACTATTTTGGCCAAGAATAGTGACTAGGTTCCTAAGCGCTTTAATACATCATTTTGTATCATTGACACTTTTTTCTTTCAACCTTTCTTCTTTCTTTTTTTCTACCACCCTTGTTCTCCTCTTTTTTTCAATTTTAAGCACAACTCACTTTTCAGCTTTCTTTTCTTTTTTCTTTTCACAACATACCTCTTATGATAGCATTTTTTTTTTCTTTTTCATAACACATTCAAGAACCATTCCAATTTATAGCATTATACTCACCCAATTTCCTTTTATGTTGTCACATGACTTTTTCACTTTAAAGCACTTAGGGATTTTGGGATCAAATTACGGTCTTGAAAGAAATGGATTAGGCTTACATACAAGGTTGTCAAAGAAATAGGCTAAAGGCTCAAAAGGGTTAACTAGGATGATGTCCATGGGTAGGTAAAACTGAAGGTAAACATGTATAGGTTGCCAAAGAAATGCCTAAATCATATCCTAAACTTACACTCCTTATTTTCGCTTTGCATACATACCAGGCAAGTTCTAGCATCAGTCATATACATAGAATATACTATTATCTCACACACACAAGGCACATGGTCGACTTTATTGGAGGTAATATAGACTCTTGACCCAACAAGTGAAGGAATTGAACCACACAATATCACATAATGAGTCACAACTAGAGCCTAAACGTCTCAATAGTCACAATTGTAGCACATACTCTTGTTATAATCTCATGCTGCCTATCAAAATAATTTCATGCGAAGCTAGAAAAAATTTTCTACTAAAAAAAACGAAACCAAAACAAAGCAAGCAAACATAGATGCGATAGAGGAGTATAGAAACATAGATGCGATAGAGGAGTATAGCATACGATACCTCCACCCCACACTTAGTCGGGACACTATCCTCAGTGGAAAATAAATACGAGGAACCTGGTTGGTCGGACTTATCCTCTATGTCTGGGGTCATACCCCTTGCATTGGAATCATCATCAGAGTCGTCATCCTCAGAAGTTCCTCATAAGTATCCCACTTAATTCCAAGCGTGAGTCGAGGTATTTGCAGCGAGGAGGGTTCTCCTTGGTCCTTGCGACTTCTCTTTTTGCCCTTTTGGGAGGTGGTAACCTTCTCCTTGCCTTGTCTCGCTTTAGGTGCCATTGTACCTGAGACTAGAAATAGTGTTAGTAGTAGCACAATATCAATGGATACAATCTATGCACAAGCAGTAGGGGTACCACCCCACACTTAGTTTTGTTGACACAAATCAGTGAAGTGAAAGTGGTCGATTACTCAGATTTCGTCGACATACGTTTTAGGAGTTGTATTCCGGCAAGAAAATCAGTGATGTATCACTACTTGCAGCCATTGCATTACTTTCATGTTAGATATAACAACACTACTACATAGGGGTTACCACATAATATAGTTACTTTCAACAATCACAACCTCCTATGTCGGCAGGCACTATAAGTCTTATCCCGATGAACGGGATAGCGTAACATGTAAGTATCCAAGTAGCAATTTTAAACAATGTTCAAGACTATAGCAATTCCGCAAATAGTATGACAATGCTATTAAAACCAAATTCAAGTCGGAAACAAGTCAAGATGATTCTAACGTATACGTTCACTCACATGATTTTGCATTAACATTCCAAACACATGAACTTCACCAACAATCTTTCAATATGTAGCAATTTATAATAGACATAGCAACATAGTACTTACAAGAAATAAATGAAGAATAAGAGAGTACTTACTTGCTTGAAGCTTTTGGAGGTGGTTTTGTGAATTGGAAGAGCAAAAAAGAAAATTTTGAGAGGATTTGGATGAATATGCGGCACCTTTAGGTCACTTTGCAATGTGTTGTGTTATAAAACTAAGTCCCCTTTATATAGGAAGAGAATGGGTCGGGTTATGACCCATTTACAATCGGTTTTGGAGGCAAAAATCCCACATATGCGGCGCATAATGCTTGGCATAGATATGATATATGCGGCGCATTGTCTATGGCATAATGGGACATATGCGCCGCATAGTCTATGGCATTTGTAGACATATGCGCCGCATAGTTTATGGCATATGAGATACTGAGACCAAATGCCATAGCATAGGCGGCGCATAGTCAAAAGCATACCTAGGAATAGGCGGCGCATAGTGTATAACACACTGGATTCCGAGACCTTAGGCTATAGGATAGGTTGTGCATCGTTCGTGGCCTAGTTTTACCAAGGCCTAGCCTTCCTCGATGCCTATTTTGGCGTGAGAAATGCTCAATCCATAGCCTTATGCATCACCATTCCTAACTTACCAACTTTACCATACAATGCGTCCAAATCGTCAATCTCTTCGTTGAATACCTTTTGCACCTATATTTGCTCAAAACAATAAAAACTATTAGTACGATGGGTTGCCTCCCACCAAGCGCCTTAGTTTTGGTCGTGGCACGACTCTTATTTTTGGATTTTCATTAATTAAAAACAAATCAAGTACTAGAATAAAAGAAAACGATAAACGATAAATGAAAAATGATAAACGATGGGTTGCCTCCCATCTAGCGCCTTATTTATTGTCGTGGCACGACATGGTTACCTCGAGTACTCAGACTTCGTCGAGATAGATGGTGGATCGTTTTCTGAATGGATTCAGACGACAATGAGGCTTACTTGTAGGAGGGATACCAATTATATCATCAATAGTCCAACCCATAGCTCTCATGTATCTCTTCAGAGCAGAGATGAGAGCCTCTACGTGCTGTTTACTTAAATCATCCGCACTCACCGGAAGTATCTTTATACTTTCCAAGAACACATACCTTAGATAATCGGGGAGCTCTTTCGATTCTTGCATTGGTGGCTCTTCAAGGGAAGTCTTCGCTGTAGGTGAAGGTTGATTCTTAAGATCACGGTCCGGTTGCTTAGGAGTATGGGAATAGGACTCTATTTCTGTTAGAGCACCCATAAGTTCTTCATAATCTTCATTATCCTCATGCTCAACTTTCAGTGGCGCAGCAGACAATGGATCAACAGTAGGCTGTTTCTCTATAGATAATGCTTTCATATCCTCATGATGAACATCAGCTACAGATAACTCATTCATATCGCTGGGCTGCTTCATGGCTTTGCATATATCAAAGCGGACCACTTCGTCATTAATTCGAAACAAAAGCTCATTATCTTTCATGTCAATAAGCACACTTCCAGTTGCGAGAAAGGGGCATCCCAAGATTATGGGAACGTCAGAATCCACCTCACAATCCAGAATAACGAAGTCTGCAGGAAAGATAAATGAAGATACCTTCACCAACACATCATTCAAGATACCCACAGGTCGTTTTACCGTCCTATCAGCCATCACGAGCCTCATATTAGTTGGTGTTGGATCTCCTAGCCCCAACTTCTTGTAGACGGATAGTGGCATCAAATTGATGCTAGCACCCAGATCGCACAATGCCTTAGAAAAATTCATAGATCCAACCGTGCAAGGAATAGTGAAGGCACCAGGGTCTGCCTTCTTCTGTACTAAGGACCTTGTGGCAATTGCACTGCAATGATGAATATTATCTGCCGGCTCATAGCTTACTGCCCTCTTCTTTGTCAACAGGTCCTTCATGAATTTAGCGTACCCAGGCATTTTTTCTAGCGCCTCTACCAACGGAACATTAATGGTCAGCTGCTTCAACATGGTCATGAATTTGCTGAACTTTGTATCATCCGCCACCTTCTTCAATCTTTGGGGAAAAGGTGGTGGTGGGTATGGCATTGTTCTCTCCACGGCTTTCTTCTCCTCTTGCTTCCGTTTTTCAGCTTTTCCAGGCTGCACGTCGTGAGGAGTGACGTTAAGGACATTAGGATCGGCTGCTGCGGCATCTTCCTCTTTTGCCTTATCATCAATTTTCGCCTCTTCGTCAGCCACTTGCTTGCCTTTTTCTGAAGTTTCCAGCACCTTACCACTTCTGGTAGTAATGGCCATGCATGACCCATCATTCCTTGGGCTTTGCACGGTGTCGCTAGGTAAAGTGCCAGCCTTTCTTTGATTGAGTGCTGCTGAAAGTTGGCTCAATTGCTGCTCTATTTTCTTGATTGAAGTGGAATGTGAATCAACTAATTGCTTCATAGAGGACAAATCATTTATTACCTCCGTTACTCCCGCGCTATTTGCTTCCACTCCTTTCAGTAATTTAGCCATCATGTCTTCCATACATCCAGAACTAGATGTGGTGGTGTCACGTCTTCCAGGGGGAACATACACACCACTATTGTCATTCTTGTTCTTCCAACTACCTTGGTCCTTGTTTCCAGATTTCTCATAGTAGTTCCGACCTTGGTTTCCTTGGGCATTGCCTCGGAAACCCCCCTGATTATTCAAGTAGTTGGCTTCTTTTTCCGAATCAGATTCGTCTCTTCCTTTTAGCGCCACAGCTTTCACTTTTTCGGTCTTCCCTGATAATAAATGCTTTGTAAGAAGATCCATTTGTGTTTTCATGTGCGCCATATCTTGATCACGTTCTTCTTGTCTTCTTCTTTGGTCTGCAGTCATGCCTATAGATAAAGTGGGGCTTGCTACCTCAGAATCCCTGGTATGCCAAGCTCTACTTTGCTTCGTCATACGATCTAGCATATTGCTTGCCTGACCAAATGTGAGGTCCATAAAAGATCCTCCAGCTGCGTTATCCACCACTGGCTTAGTTATTGAATTCAAGGCTCTATACAATATCTCCATGAGGTGAACATTAGTCATGTGATGGTTTGGGCATCTTGCTAGCTTTGTCTTGAACCTCTCCCATGTTTCATGAAGAGCTTCAGTGGGAAGCTGACGAAAGTTGCTAATTTCATCTCTCAATTGTGCTCTTTTGGATGGCGGAAAGAATCTTTCTAGGAAAGCGTCTCTCAATTGCCTCCAATTTGTAATAGAATCAGGAGTCAGCCCATTCAACCATAGTGTTGCCTCCCCAGACAGAGACAATGGAAATAAGCGTAACCGAATTGCATTCTGACCAACTCCAGGATTGTCAAAAGACTTGCATGTAGAAATAAAGTTGATGAGATGCATATTCGGATCATCGCCTGCTAGTCCACCAAATAATCCCTTGAGTTGCAATAACTGAATCATGGTGCTTGTGATGTTGAACTTGGCTCCGGGCGCTAATGGTGGAGGAATAATGGCTCCTGTGGCTCCGGCTCTATCAAGATCATCATCATCGTCATTGAACAGTATTTCACGTTGTGCATCCATTGATGCACTGAACAAAAACCTGCAGTAAACAAAAACAAAAACTAAAAGTAACAGTACGAGAATCTTTGACCAAAGGGTCTAGTAATTATTACGAACTTAATTGACACTTGTATTCCCCGGCAACGGCGCCAATTTTTGATAACGCTCAATCTACAACTCTCGTAGGAGTGTAAAGCGGTCGTTAGCAAATATAGAACCCAACTGGGTTGGGTATCGATCCCACAGGGAATAGCTTGGTCAACAAGTAAGTAAAGGTTACTAGACTTTTAGTGCAAGTCTCGTAAAAATGGGGGATTGTAATGTGTCACCAAAACAATAAAAGCTGAAAATAGCAAAGTAAAAAGAGAAAGATTGTTACGTAAGTTGTAAACAATGAGAATTGAGGCGTTGGGGTTATGTCCACCTTCTGAGGTATACGTCTCTATTGGCTATGAGTGTGTAGAATTCTGACATGCAATTGCTTATAGAGGATTGTAGTCGATGGTAAATCCAAGCGTCTCTCGACCTAAACAAGGATTATTTCACTTTAACTCTCTCGAGCTTAAAGCGTGTCTAACGGTACGAATTCTCCAAGAGGTTAGTCCAGTTACGACACTAGCTTTTTAATAGGAAAGGGTGTCCTACTACCTTGACATTATCTCTTTTCCAGACAAATAACTTTTCTCTCGAACAAGTTAAATGTTAGACTGACGTATTCTTGCGTTTGCAACCGCAAAGAATGTAGATTAAGATGAAGAGAATAATGATATAAGCAATATACGTGCCTCGAACTCACAAACTCACAGCAATAGATAGTAACTCATTCGGCTTCCATAACCCCAACAGAGAAGTTTAGTTACCCATGAATGCGAAGGAGATCACGATTGACATTGTTGTTATACCACAAGATTGAGTAATTTCGTGTAGCTTTGGTGGTAGGCGTGAGGCGTGAATTCCTTAGCAAAGTAACGATTCTCTTGTTGCGGAAATTAAGAATAGATGAATGGAAGAAGAAAACTAGAATTAATAGAAAGATTAGAAGAGTTGTAGAATTGTTTGTAGTGTAGAATAATAGAGGAGTAGAAGATGTGAGGGATGGAAGGAAGTATTGTGTTCTCCCTCCTTCCTCCCCCCTTTTTCTAAATCTCTAGCATGATAGGGTATTTATAATACCCATATCCTACTCCTACTAAGCTAATGAAATAAATAACCAAATCCTACTAGACTAATGAAATCCTTAACCCAAATGTACTAGGTTAAGGTAACATTATCATAATCCACATAAAATAATGAAATACATAACCTAATTGTACTAGGTTAATGTATCATTGTCAAAATCCAGCTTTGTGTCTGTAAGTCCCCAAAGTCTTCAGAATTGCTGTTTTAGCCCGGGACAGATTTTCCATGCAGCAGTTTTGGTCCCCCAAAGTCTTCAGAAATGCTGTTTTAGCCCGGGACAGATTTTCCATGCAGCAGTTTTGGTCCTTAGGCGAGTAAACTCCCTTCCCTTCCTTTGTGAGCTTTCTTTAGCGTCAAGTAAGCCATAAAATGCTGAATTATGCATCATTTATACCTGAAACTTTACTAATCATGTTCGTTAGCTCATTTACAGGAAAAAGGACTAAAAGTGCATGAAATATATAATTTGTTCTCAAAACTAGGCTAAAATATGGGCAAAATATATTGATATAGGTGCGTAAATTCGCCTATCATCAGAGCTAAACTGAAATAAAGCAATCCTGTCCTCGATAGATAAGGACTCACCACAACTGCTAGTGCTGATAAGCTGAACCATCTTAGCGCAGTCAGGAAACTGAGCGTCCGAACCAATGATATAAGACATCATAGTGCGAGAAAAAGAATACGGTCAGTACTTTAAATGTACTGGTATATGATATGAGGTTAGGCTGAAATACAAGGGTTACCTGTGCATGAAATAATGACTGACTGAATAACATGAGATGACTGAGTATGCATGCATGAGAACTGAAATATTAAGAATGCAAGACCAAGCCTATAATTTTTCTGAAATAATATGTAAAGCTAAATTACTGAAATCTAATAACTGAATAACTGGAAGTTTAAATTACTGAAATCTAATAACTGAATAACTGGAAGTTTGTATGCTATGGTAAAGCAAACCTGAACTAAATTCTGTACTGAATACTAAACTGAGACTGTAGGAGGTATCATCTAACCGACATGCTCCACTCTGAGCTGATGGGGTCTAACATGTAACCCAATTGGATGGGTATTAGTACCGTGCCACGGGTACTAACAATGGCTGTGTCAACCCTAAACCGGCAGGAAGAGATCTTGTCAACCCTAAACTAACAGGAAGACTCATGAGATATGTGTCAACCATAAATTGGTAAAAAGACATCTCAACCTACACTGGCTACGTAGTTCTATAACTCAGGGATTGCTACTAAGGGTCAAACCCTATAATGGCAGAAATGCCCCTATCCCTGGGTTTGCTCGGTGATGAATCCTACTCCCAACTGAACTGACACTGATTAATAGGTTGAACTAAGCTTAACTTAACTAACAACTAATCATAATAACTGATCGAATGATAATACTTATGCTTTATTTGAAACCGTTCTACAAATTCTGGAACTATGTAAACAACTAAGTTTCGAGTATTCATAACCCCCAACACTAAATGGAAATAACAATAAGGACATAATAAAGCTTTGAAACCATGGTAGAGAATCATTGTTCAAAATCCAATCACTGAGACATTTTATCAAACACATAAAATTCTTAATCTTAAGCATGGAAATGGGTAAAGCATGAGAAAATAACATAATTACAACACCAAAACCATGAATTAGGGATTCAATATGCAAATTTCATCATCTTAACGTGTAACGTCTTATTCATTGAAAAACACTTGCAAACACATTATACAATCGAAATTCATAAGTACTTCATGGAGGAAATTAATCATTAACATGTATAATTCATAATTTAAAACATGAAAAATGGATTCTTGGACTCCATGGGTGAAAATAGCCTATGGATGAATATCACACATACCTTAGACCTTTAAACTTGAAAGGGAAACACAATTTTGAAGACTTTCTTTAATGCTCTTGGATTGGGAAACATAAATTCTTGATTTTCTTAGAAAGAAGGGGATTGAATTTGATGAACTTGGGGAAGGAAAGGGTTTGTATTTGAGAGTAATTTTGAGAATTAGGGAAAATAATGCCCTAACTGAAGTTTAATCTCGTGTTTTATAAATTGGGTCGGTGGGTAAAAGACATGATTGCCCTTCAGGGATTAAAGTTGTAACTGGAATGCTATTCAGAGGGGCACCGCTATGCGGTGTTGTGCTCATTGCTATACCCATCGTGACGCGCCCCTATCATGGTGAGGTTTTGAAATCGAAATCTAAACGTGCCTCAATTCTCGTCTAAAAAATCTAAAACTTCCCAATGTAATGCTCATTACACCCCTGAACATGAATTAACTCAAAAACTTACGTCTCAGGGTTGGGAAGGCCAATTTAAAATTCCTCAAAGTTATGAGGAAAACTATAAGACTAAGTCCCCAACACTTAGAGAAATTTTTAGGTTCTAAGCCTCTTATACAAGCACTATGAGCTGAACCAAGCTACGAAAAGAACGGGGTATTACAGGGACACACAAGAAGTAATTATAGAAAATAAACATAAATAATCCATAACTGAACCAATCTCAAGAAATCATAGTAGTCATCCAAATATGCACCGGGCTAGAACTGACACCAATGGGTAGTAATAAGAGGCCAGACGTCGGGCTTGAACTTGTAGCGATATATAATAACAAGAGGCCATATGCCAAATTAGAACCAAAAATAGTGGTTAATAACATGAGTCCACATACATGATATACAACAGAACTCATAATCAGATGCAAAACTCAAACTAGAACTTAGAGGACCCATAACTCCCACAACAACAGTAATCAATTCCAGAACTCCTAGATCATCATAACCAGATGCCAGACTCGAATTGAAACTTATAGTAAGCATACCCAACTGCATAATTAAAATCCAAACCATACCATAACCAATTCCCAAAGTGGTGCAAGAACTCTTAATACATGACAGAAATAAAGTACATGCTGGCCCTGAACCATAACCAAAATATATTTAAGAAAATATTCGCATACTTAGTCAAAAAGGGATGAATCCAAGGTTTTACAACTTAATACCACACCCAAAGCTCATAATTACTACATCATACTAAAAGATAACATGAACAATATTTACTAGAACAGGGTCCTAACCGAATAAAATAAAGCATGAGATATTTTAAACGATACCCAAACTACAACCACTTGCCTAGAACTAGCATAATAAAACACAATTACCATTAATAATCTCAATCTAAAGAGAGGATAAGACTAGCCTACCTAAACGCCAAAGCTAAAAACCTCTTCGTGAAGCCTCTAAATAGTTTTCTTCTAGAACCCGAGCTTGAATAACTTGATGTAGATAAATTTTGATTTTTCTCTCAGGGACAATCTATAACATCAAATGGATATTTTTCACAAAAAACCTCACTAATTTTCATGAACTAAACCAGGTCCTATCCATAATGAGTATCTCAAGTCCCACATGGACCGGAGATCACCCCTTCACCTAACTAAACCAACACAACATCCCTAATGTTAGATGAATTCCGAACATGTAACAAGATAACATAAAGGTAAGCACAAAGCTAATTAAACCATATCTATAGTCCATTGACTGAAAACTGGCCAAAACATCCCACTAATGTAATCCAAATCCATAGTAGTCCTAAAAAGCCTTCCAAAACTGAAAGTCAATGAACTATCGGGATATGCCCTCGAAATAGCCAAAACCAAATTCAAAGAAGTAGTTATAAAAAATATAAAGTAAACCATATCATGAAATGTGGGTCTTTTGAACTATGAAAGCTCACCACTTCAATCTAACTTGCTTGCTAATCCCAAATCCTAGTCACTGAGCAGGAGATGTGGAAGTATGGCCAGCTTGCATCACATGGGGATACAATGTCTGAAGACGGTTAGCGGTTGGAGTGCTAGCATAGGGATAGAGAAACAAAATAATGCCATGATAATAGTTCAAAACCAATACAACATTCAATGCATCATAGCATATGAAGTACATATATGTATACATAATCTTATATAGTGGGGGTAGGGAACAAGGCTTAGCATGAACTTTAAAAACCTTAACCTGGGTTATGAAGCTTGATCGTAATAAAATACACCCACGAGCTATATGGTTCCAGTTTTACCCCTTAGACGGGCCCTAGTGTGTGTTGGTTGCATGAACTGGAGATATCATAGATGGCCAGGGATTCCCTTGTACCGCTCACGTTCCATGATACTTATGTACGTGTATATACTTGGGGGATTTCATTGTACCCAACAAGCGTATGGTCATCAAGACCAACCCTCATGTCGGCAAACATGAGTTTCCAATATTAGTTCTTCGGACTTACACCTTCACGGCTAGCTAACACAACCCCCATTATTGTCCAATTAAAGCATTTAACACAAAATCCTACCACCATTTGTAGGAGTCAATTGTTAAGGAATTATTAAGTGGTATCGTCATACCTACTATAGCTAGCAAGCACTATCATTAAGCCAACACTTTGGAATTCCCGTGTACCCCGCAGACCCTATAATAAAAATCACTTGGGGGATTCCCGTGTACCCTGTAAGGTTTTCAAGACCATTAACATCCAATTAACCAATTATGCTATGCATTAATGTAAAGAAAAAAAACCCTAAACCAAGTGATAATGCACATTCTAAAACCAATTATGCAAGTGGGTTAAGGTTGTTACCAATTTCCATACCAAACCAAATAATTTGGGGATTTCTTTGTATCCCTATTTCTATGATTTATCAATTTAGGGATTTCATTGTACCCATGTCCATCCACCATTCCCATACACCCCAAAGCATTTACCTACCATCAATTTAGGCAAATAATTTCATAAATATCATAAAAGAAGCATTTAAATAATTTATATTCAAAACCCTCAACCCATAGTTCAAATCCCAACATCAAAACCTTGTAAAAGTCATCCAATCATGCCATTAAGAAAATACAAGTATAGGGGAAGAGAAACATGCCTCTAATACCATGAAATTTGGAGCAGATAGCACTCTTAGAATCCTAGCTGATCACTTTCTTTGAAACCTTAGCCTTGAATTGAAGGGAGAACTTGAAAGAGAATTTGGGAGTGTTTGATTGGGAATAGTGGTGTAATGAAGCCCCAAATGTGGTTTTAAGTTGTTGGGTCTAAGGGCTTAATGTGGGAAATATCCAAAGTCCCCTCAACTTAAAAGATGAAAAAGTGTCGCCCTTGGCTACGAGTCTATCATCAACTTGTAACCACACCTTATGACTCATCTCTACGAGTCGTAACCAGAACAGTCTACAAGAACCCATCGACTGTTGTCCTTATGACTCGACAAATGACCCGTCACTTGATCCTATAACTCATGGGGTCCAAGTCATAACCAGAGAAGATCCAAACTGGAGGGACACTAGACATCCTACGGTTTGGACATTACGACTCATAACGAGTCCTTGCGACTCATAGTGAGCCACTCATACTAAGAACAGAACTTAGCCAGTGACCATATTATGATTTGAATCCACGACTCATTACCTCTCTCTTTGACTCACAGAGGTGAGTCATAACTTGGACAATAAGGGAAAAGGTTCAAAAATTTTTAAGGACCAAAAACTCGGGGTGTCATTCTCCCCTTTTTAGGATCATTCATCCTCGAATGACAGGACAAGGAATTTACTAGCACGATTAGACCTCAAACATCACTACACTTACCTTTAATACAAAAAACAAAATGGTAAGGAATTACACATACCTTAAGTACGAATGTTTGAATCGGTGAACAAAAACGGATGCTTGGACTTCATGTCCTCCTCGGCTTCCCAAGTAGATTCCTCAAACTTTTGGTTCCACCATAGAACCTTTACCGAGGCCACGTACTTTGTCTGTAACAAATGGACTAGCTGATCCAAGATCCTCATCGGGACCTCATCATAGGACAAGGAATCTGATACACCAATGTTCTCTAAAGGAACTACCAACGAAGAATCCCCGACGCATTTTCATAGCATAGACAATGGAACACCGGGTGAGTGGAACTCATACTAGAGGCAAAATCTATCTCATATGCAACATTAAGAACTCTCTTCAAAACCAAATATAGGCCAACATATCGAGGACTGAGCTTTCCCTTCTTTCTAAACTGCATCACTCCCTTCATGGGAGACACCTTTAAAAACACCCAATCTCCAACATTAAACTCCAAATCTTTTTGCCTCACATCAACATAGGATTTTTTGCAACTTTGGGAGGTCTTAAGACTATATTGAATCACCTTCACCATTTCCATCTCTTGGTGAACCAAGTCCGAGCCAAATATCGTAGCCTCACCAACTTCAAACCACCCAATAGGAGATCTACACCTCCTTCCATATAACGCCTCAAGTGGAGCCATACAAATATTAGAATGGTAATTGTTGTTATATGCAAACTCAATAAGAGGCAAGTGGTCAACCCAACTACCACCAAAATCAATCACACAAGCTCTAATCAGGTCCTCCAATGTTTGAATCATTCTCTTCGCTTGTCTATCCGTTTGATGATGCTCACCTTAGTCCCCAAAACTTTCATAAAAGATTTATAAAAATGGGATGAGAATTGCATACCTCTATCCAAAATGATGCACGCTGGAGAACCATGTAATCTAATAATTTTCTTAAGGAACAACTTGGCATAATCATCACCAGAATAATTAGTCCTCACCGGCAAGAAGTGAGTTGACTTGGTCATCCTATCCACAGTGACCCAAATGGAATCAAACTGGTTATGAGATCATGGAAGATCGGTAACAAAATCTATATTAATTATCTCCTATTTCTATAGTGGCAACTCAATTTCTTGAGACAACCCACCGGGCCTTATGTTCTCTACCTTTACTTGCTGACACATCATACATTTAGCCACAACGTTTGCCACATCCCGCTTCATGTTATTCCACTAATATACTTTCTTAAGATCATGATACATCTTCGTGGATTGGGATGAACCATATACTGTGATTCATGGGTCTCGAACAAAATCCTACCAAGCAACCCATCAATATTGGGAATACAAACCACCCTTAGTACCTTAAGATACCATCACTTCCGACCTCAAACACCATCACCTTCTATCTACCCACATCATTTTTAATTAGCATCAAGATAGGGTCATTTGTTATCTAATACCAAGCGATACTAAGCGATAACAACACCATCTATTGTACAAACAAACCACCATTCTTAGAGTCCAAGAGACGTACTCCAAGGTTAGACAATCGATGAATATCTTTCACCAATTTCTGCTTTTTGTCATCTACATGCGACAAGCTACCTATAGACAACCTGCTAAGAGCATTACCAACTACGTTAGCTTTACCTGAGTGGTAGTGAAGACTCATATCATAGTTCTTCAACAACTCTAGCCACTTTTTTTGCTTGAGATTTATCTCTTTCTAAGTGAACACATATTGCAGGATCTTATGGTAAGAAAAGATATCTACACAGACCCTATATAGATAGTGACACCATATTTTT
Organism: Capsicum pubescens; assembly: GCA_030864215.1. Classification (NCBI taxonomy): domain Eukaryota; kingdom Viridiplantae; phylum Streptophyta; class Magnoliopsida; order Solanales; family Solanaceae; genus Capsicum; species Capsicum pubescens. Next base: position 224,687,312 of record CM061544.1, read on the forward strand.
AATGCGAACACCACACCTAGTAACTCCAAATCATGAGTTGGGTAGTTCTTATCATGATCCTTCAACTTTCTAGAAGCATAAGCAACCACTTTGCTATGCAACATTAATACACAACCTAGTCCTACCCGAGACCCATCATAATTGACAACACAACCATCAGTGCCCTCAGGCAGAGTCAACACTAGAGATGAAGTCAACTTATATTTTAGTTTCTTAAAACTACCCTCACAAGCATCTGTAAGACCTCACAAAATTCTAAGCTTGACTCAGTCCTTTAAAGCCTACTAAGGGGTCCCATACTTTGAAAAATTCAGCTAAGTATTTATACTTAGGGTCATTTTAGCCTTCGTTGTTTGGCAATCCTGGTTTACGACCTTCTTATTTTGTAAATTTTCAAATTGATTCATCATCAGGGTCACTTGTAGGTCATCTCAAGAGAGTTTTAGGTTTTTTGAACTTGCGTAAAGGCGAGTTTAGATGCCTAAAATAGTGAAGGGTTGCGATAGCCCCGCATCGCGAGGGCCAGTTAACCCAAGTAAGGGTCGTACCGCGATGGCTACTTGACCCGGGTAGGGGTCACATCGAGATGGATACTTGACCCAAGCAGGGATCGCGACGCAAGGATAGCCCTGTTTAGCATTATTTTAATATGGGTTATGGAGGCAAATAGGTCAGTTTTCCCACCTTATTCATCATTAATGCAAAATTAATCAGCCTATAGGGCAAAATCTCATTCTTTCTCTCAAACTCTCTCATGAACAAGCATTAGGATTTTCAATTCAAGATTCAAATCTTAAGAATTCTACCATCAAACTTCTCAAAAACAAGCATAAAGGTATGTGAAGTGTTCATCTAAGGGCCCTTTCACCCTTGGAGTTCAAGAAACCATTTTTAAAATCTTAAATCATGATTTCCATGTTGTGGGTTGTTTGTATTCATGTTAATCTTGTTGTGTGATTTCCAAGATGATGTCTTTAATGAATTTCATGAATTTATGTCAGCATGTGGGTTGAAATTTTTGAAATTGTAGTGATTAATGTAGCCATGATGTATTGAATTATTATTCATGCCCAAGTATAATGTGATGCCTCCCATGTGTTTTCCAAAAATGCCTAAGTGAAGTAATTGTGAAATTTGACCCATTGTTGATCTCAATTATGAACTCATGAAAGAACTACATGTCTAAAGGGCTCCCATGTTAAAGCTATGCCTTGAAAGTGTTTGTTGAAATGCCTATGTGAATTGTTAGTGTACTTATGACATGATTTCATGCATCCTTATACATGAACAAGTTCAAGATTTACAAGTGTTTGATGAAATTCCTTAGAAAGTGAATTATAAACATGTGGCCATTGTCGTGCCTTCAAGATTTATGTTACACTTTACTCTTTACACTATAGAGTCATGGGGGTATTTAATACCCAACAATTTAGCTGTATACCTAGAGCCAGTATTAGTTACAGAATAGTCTCAGTCAGGTCACGATCAGTGGTACTTTTAGTCAGTTCTAGAATCCAGGAAAACTCAGTAAGCTCAGTACTAATCCAGTCCAGTTCAGTAAAGCCTAGTATGAACTAGGAAATCAGTTTAATGTCTATTCAGTTAGGAGTAGGATTCAACACCGAGTGAACCTAAGGATGGGGACTCACCTGCCAGTAGAGGGTGTGATTTTTAGAAGCAATCCTTGTATTCCAGAACTACATAGCCAGTGTAGGTTGAGACATCAAACCTGCCAGTCAAGGGTTGATGAGGTGTTTTAACCTGTCAGTTGAGGGTTCCACCATTCTCATTAGAGTACCTGCTAGTTGAGGGTATCTCTTCAGTTGTCTTTACCTATGGCACGGTACTGGAACCCTTCCAATTATTGATACAGGTTGGACCCCAAAATCTATTTAGAAAAGAGGCATGCCAGTTAGATAATTACCTCCCACAGTCTTATTTTCAAATTCATTCTCAAATTAGAACTCAGTATAGTTCTACAGACTTTAGGACTGTCAGATACAGTCATCCAGATAATCAGTAATACAGTATCAGTAAACTTAGATATCGGTAAATTAGTATTCAGATTCAGTATTTAGTATCATCACAATTTTAGTTACAGTATACGTATTCATGCATACACTCCCATTAAGTCATATCCATGTTATTCAGTTAGGATTGTTAATGCATCATGAACCCATGCATTTCAGCCTACCTCACTGAGCATACCAGTACATTCAAAGTACTGACGCATGCTTTTTATGCTATGATGTCTTATATCATAGATTCAGATGCATGGGCCCCAGAGCATCCTCAGTAGTACAGCTTCTCAGCAGACAGCGTAATGGTGAGTCCACATATTTTGAGGACATAATTATTGTTAGTATTTCAGTTATTTCAGCAGTAAGTCAGAGTTTGTTGGGGACTTGTCCCATCAACTCCATATGTCAGACAGTTTAGATGCTTATCAGACTAGAGTGTTTTCAGATAGTTGTTTTCTAGCATTCTATTTTCCGTATACAGTATTGTTTTTAGATTTAAACCTTGTGGCAGTTCCGCATTTACTTTCTTATTTTGTTATTACAGTGTCCTTATTATTCAGTGCTCACAGCAGGTGCCAGTCATGGGTTAGGTAGTGGTCCTTCGGGATTGCTAGTGCTGTGTAGCATCTAGGGTACAGACTCAGGGCTTTACAGCATCAAGACCACAAAGACTTCACTTTCTTTTGAGTCAACTTGGTCAAAGGGGAAGCAATCGACGAGAAGCTTTCCACAAACCTTCTTTAAGCTAAACCCAAGAAACTCCTAATATTAGTTGGAGTCGTGGGTCTTGGCCACTTCTTCATCACCACAACCTTTTGTGGATCTACCATAATCCCCTCACTAGAAACAACATGACCCAGATAAATCACAACATTCAACCAGAACTTACACTTAGAGAACTTGGCATACAAATATTGATCCTTTAGGGCCTTCAACACCAGGCGGAGGTGATCAACATTATCCACCTCACTCTTGGAGTACATCAAAATATCATCAATGAAGACAATTACAAATAGAAACTGACGGAATACTCTATTCATTAAGTCCACGAATGCCGCTAGGGCATTGATCAACCCAAAAGACATGACCAAGAACTTGAAATTCCCATACCGAATACAGAAGGCAGTTTTAGGGATATCCACTTCCCTAATATTTAATTGATGGTACCCAAACCAAAGATCGTTCTTGGAGAAAAACTTAGCACCCTGAAGCTGACTAAACAAATCATCTATCCTAGAAAGAGGGTACTTGTTCTTTACCATAACCTTATTCAATTGCCGATAATCAATACACATCCGGAGGGAACCATCCTTCTTACGCACGAAAAAATAGGTGCACCCCATGGGGACACACTAGGACAGAAAAACCCTTATCTAGAAGATTTTTCAACTACTCCTTAAGTTACTTCAACTCAGTTGGAGCCATTCTATAAGGAGGGATAGGGATGGATGAGTGTCCGAAACAAGATCTATCCCAAAATAAATCTCCCTATCAGGAGGGACACCAGGAAGATCATCAATAAAGACATAAGACAGAATGTAAGGAAGGGCCGTCTAAGCCAAAATCTTTAACTCAGACCAAATGATAGAGATAACTTTTGGAAATTAGTTTTGGAGCTCTAATATATGATATGGACCTCCCACTAGGTAGCAGGGAACTCCCCCACTCAATAATTGGATCATTAGGGAAATCTCAGGAAGCATAGCACGAATGCAACCAATCTATCCCCAGTATGACATCGAAATCAACCATGTCTAACTCTATTAGACCTACCAAAGAATATCTATCACCGTCAGACACCACACAACCCTTATAGACTCTTCTAGCAACCATAGAGTCACCTACTGGGGTAGCAATGGAAAAGGGTCTGATACACCCTCAGAAATGAAACCAAAATGCACAGCCACAAATAGGGTCACATAAGAAAGAGTGGACCCTGGAATAAGTAAATAGTACACATCATGGGAGAAGAGTTTTAACTTAGTTTCAACATACCAATGAATACATCCAGAGATGCCTCGTACTCCTGACGAGTAGTGAGAGACTTATTGCATACAAACCACAAGTCGAGAAATATCCATGTCCTTATTTAACAAGGCAACCTTACTCTCCAAAATCAAGTCTTGGGACAACCCTAAAGAGAACTTCCGTATTCTATCCCTCATGCTAGACACCAACTCCAGAGCATTCCAAGATAACTAATGATACTTGAAGGCATACTCCTTGTCTGACATTTTGCCTTGCTTCTAGTTAACAAACTCTTCCGCCTTTTCCTCCCCCATATCTTGAAGAAGTCCAGGAAAGCATGAGAGAAATCATCCCATAAAGTAGACTCAACGTCATCGCCCCTAGAATGGTCCCATTCTTCGTACGACTTATCCACCATATCTTTTAATTGGTAGGTGGAAAATTTCACACCCTCCAAGTCAGTGGTATGCGTTACATGAAAGATATTTTCTATCTCATCAATGAAATATTGAGGATCTTCCTCAATTTTAGAACTAGTAAAAACAAAAGGACTCAATCTCATGAATCGTCCAACTCTAGTAGCCTTATAGGATGGAGCAATAGATGCAACACACTCAGTCTGAGAGGCCACCAACTGGGTAAGCAAGTGAATTGACTGGCAAAACTCAGTATTAGAAACATTAGCTTGAGGTGCCTGAGTAGGAATAGGGGGAATCGGTGGAGCTCCATCAGGGAAATCATAAGCAACGACCCTAGACCGAGTTTGAACTCCTAGAGTAGGATGAGCTCCATCCATATTGTTCTTAGACATAAAAGAGTTCCCGTGGACATCAGATCTTTTTGGAGGTATGATCTAAAAGGAGAAAAAACGAGAATTAGAGAGATTCTAGGTCTTAGAATCTATATATTGAAACAAAACAACAAGAAAGAGAAACATTCCTAAATGCCTTATAGCCCATCCCTTATAAGTGTGGCACACTACACTCCCATAAAAGAGACTCTACTTGACAAAACTTTTTGGACACCCAATTGACCATGAATCTAGGCTCTGATACCATCTTTATCATGACCTAAACCAGGGCCTATCCATGATGGGTATCTCAGGTCCCACGTGAATCACAGATCACCCCCACCTAGCTAAAACAACACAACATACCTAATGTTAGATGAATTCCAAACTTATAAAAAGATAACATAAAGGCAAGCTTATAGATAATTAAATCATATTTATAGTCTATCGACCAAAAATCAGCCAAAAAATCTGATCAACGTAACCCAAATCCACAGTAGTCCAACAAAGCCTCTACAAAACTAAAAGTCCATGAACTATCAGGACATGCCCCCGACAATAGCCAAAACCAAATCCAAAGAAGTAGTCAAAAAAATATAAAGTAAACCATAGCTTGAAATGGGGGATCTTTCATAGTATGGAAGCTCACCACTTCAATCTGACTCGCTCGCTGATCCCGAATCCTAGTCACTGAGCAGGAGATATGGAAGTATGGCCAGTTTCTGCATCGCATGGAGATACAATATCTGAAGTTGATTAGCGATTGGATCACTAACATAAAACTCAGGGATAGAGGAAAAACATAATTCCATGCTAACAGTTCAAAACCAGTACAACATCCAATGCGTCATATCATATAAAGTACATTTACGTGTACATAATATCACATAGCATGAACATCGAAAACCTTAACCTGGTTTATGCAGCTTGACCATCATAAAACCCACCCACAAGCTATATGGGTGCAGTGTCACCCCCTGGATGGGCCCCAATGCGTGTTAGCCACACAAACTAGAGATATTATAGATGGCTAGAGATATTATAGATGGCTAGAGATTTCCTTGTAACCTTCACCTTTCATGATACATATATACGTGTATACACTTGGGGAATTCCCTTGTACACTACAAGCACATGGTCATCAAGACCAACCATCATGTAGGCAAACATAAGTTTCCAGTATTAGTCCTTTGTATTTACACCTTTACGGCTAGCTAACACAACCCCCATTATTCCCCAATTAAAGCATTTTACACATAATCCTACCACCATTTGCAGGAGCCAATTATTAAGGCATTATAAAGTGGTATCTTCATACCGACTATTGCTTAAAAGCATAGTCAGTAAGCCAAAACTTAGGGATTCTCGTGTACCCCACATACTCCATTATAAAAATCACTTGGGGGATTCCCGTGTACCCCACAACTTTTTCAAGACCATTATCATCCAATTAACCAATTATGCCATCCAGTAATGTTAAAAAAAATCAAACCAAGTGATAATGCATATTCTAAAAGCAATTATGCAAGTGGGTTAAGGTTGTTACCAATTTCTATACCAAACCAAATAATTTGGGGATTCCTTTGTACCCCTATTTTCATGATTTATCAATTTAGGTATTCTATTGTATCCATGTCCATCCACCATTCCCATGCACCCCAAAGAATTTACCAACCATTAATTTAGGCAAAACAATTTCATAAATATGATAGAAGAAGTATTTAACAATTTATATTCAAAACCCTCAACCCATAGTTGAAATCCCAACATCAAAACCGCGTAAACATCATCCAATCATGCCATTAAGAAAATAAAAGTATAGGGGAAGAGTAACATGCCTCGAATACCACGAAACTTGGAGGAGATAACACCCTTAGAACCGTAGATGATCACTCTTTTTGAAACCCTAGCCTTGACTTGAAGGGAGAGTTTGAGAGAGAATTTGAGAGTATTTGATTGGGAATAGTGTGGTAATGAAGCCCCAAAGATGGTTTTAAATTGTAGGTCTAAGGGGTTAAAGTGGAAAATGTCAAAAGTGCCCTCAACTTAATAGCTGAAGAAGTGTCTCCCTTGGCAACGAGTCCACCTCCGACTCATAACTACACCTTATGACTTGTCTCCATGATTCATAACTAGAGCAATATACAAGACCCCGTTGACTGTTGTCCTTAAGACTCGATCAAATGACTCATCACTTCACCCTATAAATCGTGGGGTCCAAGTCGTAACCAAAGAATAACCAAACTCAGGGAACACTGCATATCCTATGGTTTGGACATTACGTCTTGTAACGAATCTTTACAACTCATAGTAAGCCACTCATACTCAGAGCAAAACTTAGCCACTATTACACTAACCATATTATGACTCTAGTCCACGACTCGTTACCTCTCCCCACTACTCGTAGGGGTGAGTCGTAACCTGGAAAGTAAGGGCAAAGGTTCAAAAATTTATAAGGACCAAACACCTAAGGTGTTAGACTAATATATATGTACAATAATATATGTAACAACCTATATATGTTGTCTTTTATAAAAGTGATACAAAATGAATGAAAGCTAGGTAATGATAATTATATTCCTAAGTTAACAATATATACATGTCCTAATATACTTATGATGACATAACACCTAAATATGACACTTGGCCAATAATTTGACACTTGTTTAACACATGTAATAAGGGTAATGCCAACCTTAGCCTTTGATAAGTAAAACTGCCACATATATATACATATGTATAATATATAGATCTAATCCCATTATGTATAAACTCAGATATTGCATAGGTTTGTGAAAAAATAAATACAATTTTTGAATATTCCATAATTAATAGAAAATTATTTCTAATAAAAACTCTATAATATAATAGTATATTTTAACATATCTAGATTTACTATCTCTGCTTAAAATATTAATAAGCTATAAACCTATTTATAAAGTACCGTAGATATACCATAACTAAAGAATTTTATAAAAATTAAAAATATTTTAGAAAGGTAGTAAATTATATTTCTACTAAATGCTAATTTAGATTAAATATTCAACAATATATTTGGTATTACTAAAATTCTCAATTGAACCACCCGGAAAGCCAACTGTCAGTCCCAATAAGTCATAAATAACTTAAGACAGTTATAAAAAAGCTCTAGAGATTGAAAATGTATGAAAATAAGAAAAATGACCGTGAGAGTCATTACCATATCCACTACTAAAAGGACTTTTGTTCGTGAAAGTAAAGGAAAAAGAAGTACATGAAAGCTCAATCAAGTAGAGATAATGGGGCTGCATCTCGGTTTCCCAGGTAGCCTCCTACACTAGACGGTGACACCACTTAACCTTAACTACTGGAATGTCCCTGGAGCGCAATCATCTAACATCTCTGGACAACATAGACATTGATTTCTCTATAAAGGCCAAGCTCTCATCCAACTTAACTGAGTCCTACCAAAGTACGTGCAACTTATCTACATTGTACTGCCGCAACATAGATACATGAAACACTAGGTGGTTGGCTGAAAAGTCAAGAGGCAATGCCAACACTTATGCTACATCCCCAACTATCTGCAAGATCTCATAAGTCTAATATATTTGGGGCTAAGCTTTCCCCTCTTCTCAAACCTCATCGCGCCCTTCATGGGTGATACTTGCAAGAAGACCCTATTATAAACTCTGAACCTCAATAGACGATGTTTGCAGTCAACAAAATTCTTTTGTCTACTCCGAGCTGCTTGTAGCGTGTCCTGAATTACCCGAACCCAGCCTAATGATTCACTAAGAAAATTTGTACCACGAGGCTTAGCCCCAAAAGTCTCGAACCAACCAATAGGAGATGAACATCTCCTACCATACAATGCCTCAAATGGTGTCATTTAAATACTTGAATGAAAGTTGTTATTATACAAAAACTCTGTCAGAGGTAGAAACTGGTCCCACTAACCCCCAAAATCCAATACCCAAGCGTAGAGCATGTTCTCTAAGTCCTAGAGTGTACACTCTGACGGCCTATCAGTATGAGGGTGAAATATGGTGCTAAGGTCAACCTGGGTACCCAACTCCTCCTGAAATGTCCTTCTAAAGATAGAAACAAACTAAGAGACTTAATCTAAAATATTGGACACAGGAACCCAATGTAAGCAAACCACCTCCTAAATATAAACCTGAGCTAAACTCTTGGCACTGTAAGAAACTCAAATAAGGATAAATATATAGACTTGCTCAATCGATCCCCAATGACCAAATATTATCAAAACCATGGGAAGTGTGAGGTAATCAACCTACAAAATCTATAGTAACTCTCTCCCACTTTCACCCGAGAATGGGTAGCTGCTGAAGTAATCCATTACGCCTCTGGTGGTTAGCCTTTACCTCCTGACAATAAAAGCATCAAGCTACAAATCCTGTAATATATCTCCGTATACCACTCCACCATTAATACCGCCTTAAATCCCTATACATCTTAGCTATCCTAGGGTGAATAGAGTATTTAGAGCTATGATCCTCGCGAAGAATCAACTGAATTAAATCTCTAACCCTTGGAACACAAATACAACCATTAAACCCTAGGAGACCCTCAAAATCTAAGGTATTCTTCCTATACTCACCTTCAACACCTGTCCTCGAATGCTATGAAGTTTGCTATCCTTAAATTGATGGCCCAAAATATGCTTTAACAAGGTAAATCTGGCCTCAAAATTAGCAATAATCTTTTAGGGGGGGAGGGGTCAAAAATATCAAATGAACCATGAATTTAGCTAAGGACTGAGTGTCCAAAGCCAATGGATATTAATAAATTGAAATAAAGGCTAAGATACCCATACTCACTGCTTTTTGGCTCAAGGCGTCTGCTACCATATTTGCCATGCCTGAATGGTAGAAAATAGAGATATCATAGTCCTTCAGCAACTTAATCCATCTACGATGCCTCGAATTAAGCTCCATCTGGGTCATAATATACTGAAGACTATAGTGGTTCATAAATATCTCATAGTGAACCCCATATAAATAATGCCTCCAAATCCTAAGCACAAATGCTACTACTGCCAACTCCAAGTCATGAGTGGGGTAGTTGTGCTCATGCACCTTAAGATACCTCGATGTATATGCAATTATATGGCCTTGTTGTATCAGAACACACACCAAACTAATACCAGATGCATAATAATAGATAATAAAAGCCTCGCCCTCAATCAGAAGAGTCAAAATAGGAGCTAAAGTAAAAAAATCTTTAAGCTTCAGAAAGCTAACCTCACAACTCACAGATCACTGAAATGGAATATCCTTCCTGGCCAATCTAGTCATAGGCGCTGCAATAGAAGAAAAACCTTCAATGAACCAACTATATTAACCTACCAACCCAACAAAGCTGTGAACCTCAGTAGGTGACATAGGCTTAGCCCAACTATGAATAACCTCAAGAAAGCTACAGACTCAAACCAGAACTCACACTTTGAGAAATCGACATAAAATAGATGATCTCTCAAAATGTAGAGCACAGTCCTTAAATGCTGCTCGTGCTCTTTCCTACTCTTAGAATATACAAGAATGCCATCAATAAATACTATCACAAGGAAGTCCAAATACTTTCTGAATACACAATTCATCAGATCCATAAAAGTTGTTGGGGAATTGGTTAGCCCAAAAGACATCACCAGGAACTCATAATGACTGTAATGAGTCCTGATGACTGTCTTAGGGATGTTTGCAACCTTAACTCTCAATTGATGGTAACCATACCTCAAGTCAATCTTAGAAAACACTACTGCACCCTATAGCTGGTCAAATAATTCATTGATACGAGGCATCTGATACTTATTCTTCATGGTCACCTTATTCAACTGCTTGTAGTTGATACACATACGCATAGATCCATCTTTCTTCATCACAAACAAAACTGGAGCACTCCAAGGCGATGCACTTGGTCCAATAAAAACCTTATCTAGAAGATCTTGAAGCTTACTATTTAACTCCTTTGGCTCGGCAGAACCCATACGATATGGATCTATAGAAATAGGCGAGTGCCTAGTTTAAGGTTAATAATAAAATCTATATAATGCTCAGTAGGAAGGCCAGGTAGGTCGGTCGGAAACACATTAGTAAACTTGCGAACAATAGGGATGGAGTCAAGTGATGGACTCTCAGCACTAACATCTCGAACATACATAAGAAATGACTCATAACCACTCGATATCAGTCTCCTAGCTCAAATGTAAGAAATAATCCCCACCGGCGTGCAACTAATAGAACCCAACCATACAATCGGGGGTACGCCAGGAAAGGATAAGGTAACAGTCTTAGGAAAACAATCGAAGATTACATGGTAAGGGAATAACTAATCCATGCCTAGAATTACATAAAACTCTACCATATCTAGGATAATGAGATCAATCTAAGTATTAAACTCCCAAATATTCACCAAATAAGATATATATACCCAATCCACTACTAAAAACTTACCCACGGGGGTAGCTACATGGAATGAAATATATAAGGACTCCGAACATAAACCCAGAAGTAATGCACAATAAGTAAAAACATATAAAAATGTGGAACTGAGATCAAACAAAGCATAAGCTGGCTGATGGCATACAAAAATGATACCTTTGATCACATTATTCGAAGCCTCAATCTCTAGTCTACCTGGTATAACATACAAATGACTTTGTCTAGTACTAGACTGGGTGATTATCTGACTATCTGTACCACCTCCATATGGACCACCTCTGGAACCCTAGGGAACACCCCTAAGAACCTGTGCACCACTACTAGCTGGCGGCAATACTGATCTGATCAGCTGTGTAGTTTGAATTGAAGGTGCTATCATCCTACACAGAGGACACTTATGGGCAACATGACCAATAACCACAGTCATAACATTCCCCAGGAACCTTTCCCCATCTAGAAGGTCTGACGAATCTAGAACAACTACCCTAACTTGATGATTATAACTATTCACCTCTCTATGGCTGACTACTGCTCTGACCACTATAATTGGGCATACCCATATCTGCTATCTGAAGTGATGCTTGAACTGGCAGGCTAGGTTGACCCTGATGCTGATAAGGTTACTGCTAGGGGTTCTTACAAAAAAACCCTCGACCTGTGAGCTGTGAACCACTATAGATCCTACTATAACTGTCCTGGTAATGAGGTTTCTTATAGATGTCCCTTTGGGCTTTATGATCCATCTCTTCTATAGAATAAATATGCTCAAAAATATCAGAAAAGACTTCCTTGAAGTCACTAAACTCTATGTAGCCATTCAAACCGATAATCTCAATCCCCTAAATCATCAAATCTGTTCATACTCTGTAGGCAGAATCATAGTGGCGTGCCAGGATAACTTATGAAATCTCTCTTCATACTCAGCCACAAACATAGAACCTTTTCTCAAAGTAGAAAACTTATCTCGAAGATGCTCGCGTACACCGCAAGGAATATACTTCCCCAAGAAAGCTTCATAGAACTGAGTCCAAGTCACTAGTGGAGATCTAGATGGCTTGGAATCAAGATAACCTTTCCACCACCTCCTCGCTGTCATGTCTAAATAATAAGTAGTGAAGTCCACTGCATGAAACCCGACCAACCCTAAATTTTGTAAACTCACCTAGCAACTAGATAGGAACTCATAAGCATCCTCTCTTGGGGTCCCGACAAAACTAGGTGGATTTAATCTAAAAAAATTGGCCTAACATATTCCGCTTCTTTGAAGACATAACTAGCTGGTCTACTGTCGGCCATGAGACTATCGGTGTTGGCAGAACCCTTACCCTAGGCACCATTGTTGCAGGTTATGCCCCTAAATCAACACCACCCCGTGCTGGTGACTGAGCTCTATCGGTTGGTAGACCATTAACTAACTCCAATAACTGTACCAATGTATGCCAAAGGACTAAAGAAGATATAAACCCTGATGGAGCCTAGGATGCCCCTTAGCCCACTGCTGCTGTGATGGCAAAATGCCTGGATCTCTCTTAGTCTCAAGAGATATGATAGGATCAAGTGATGGGTCCCTTGCCTGATTTTGAGGTGGGGTTGCTGCTCTATCCCGTACCTTACCTCTGGGTCAACCTTGGCCCCTAATTGGAACTCTAGCAGCTGGCTTGGGGTTTTTTATCCTCGGCTTCCACACCTCACATCCTAACCATATACATAAAGAGTGAACCAATAAATATTAAAAACCAACTCAGACCCAAAGCATGGAAATGGATCAAGAAAGTGGGATTTTTCTCTAAAAATACTTCGTTGCTCCTAAAGATAGGATACAGATGTCTCCATACCGATCCACAGGACTCTACTAAACATCGGCTCCAGTACTAACAGTACCAATGAATCCTAGGCTCTGATACCAAGCTATTACAACTCGATTTCTCAAGTCATGATGGTGCCTACCTTATCCTACCAACATGCAAGCCAAGCCATATCCCGAAATGATAGATAATGTGCTAAAGGGAAGAAACTAGAAAGACCACATATAGTGATAACAGTAGTACAAGTAAGCAAAAAATAGAAAGAATACACATAAAGTATATCCAAACGAGAAAATGACAAAATATATAAATGAATCCCTCCCAAGACCTAGTAAAGGTCGGTACTGGTGCCACTACTAAAGCATACCCAGAGTACTAGATATAAAATAACACAATATATACAAGTAGTTTCGAGTACAAAAGACTAAATTGGAGTAGATAGAGGAGTATCAACCTCGGATAACAACAAGCTCACCTTGCTCCGAATCAGTACTGAAAAATAAGAATCACGTCAATGCTAGTAACTAGTACTCAAATCTGCATCAGGTGAAAGATACAGAAGTGAAGTATGAGTACCAAAGTAATGGATACTTAGTAGGCATCATCAGCAAACTGAGCTTAATATAGGAAAAGTATAACTAAAATGCAAGGGTGTAGTCTAAGTGAATAATAAGTAGGGATAGAAAGCTAAGCAACTATCGAGCTACGCAAGTACTATATAGGAACAAGGAAAAGCGATGCAGAATTATAAATAACACAGAAATAAAAGAAAAACCAAACATAACCTAACTGGCCCCCATAAGCTCGCCAGACACACTGAAGAAGATAATAACCTAATCGTGCCCCCGTAAGCTAGTGCGACACATAAGAAGTAATTACAGAAAATAAACATTAATAATCCATAATTAAACCAATCTCAATAAATCATAGTATTCATCCAAATGTACACTAGTCTAGAACCAATACCAATGGGTAGTAATGAGAGGCCAAATACCGGGCTTGAATAAGTAGCGGTAAGAAATAATAAGAGGCCATATGACAAATTTGAACTAAAAGTAGTGGGTAATAATGAGAGGCCACATACATGAAATATAACATAACTCATAATCAGATGCTGAACTCAAAGGAACCCCAACTCCCAAACAACATCAATACCAAAACTCCCAGATCATCATAACCAGATGCCGCACTCAAACTAGAATTTATAGTAACCATACCCAATTATAAAATTAAAACCCCATTCAATAATCAATGCCAAAGAGGTGTAAAAATTCTTAATACATGTCAAAAATAAAGTACATACAACTACTAGATTATAACTGGAACACATTTAAACAAACATTCGCATACTTAATTAAAAAAGGATGAATCCAAGGTTTCGCAACTTAATACCACACCCTAATCTCATAATTACTAAATCATACTAAAAGATAACAAGATTAAAATTTACTAGAACGGGGTCTTGATCGGGATAAAATAAAGCATGAGATATTTCAAACAATACCCAAACTATAAAAAATTTCCCAAAACTAGCATAATAGCATATACTTACCATAAATAAGCTCAATCTAAAGAGAGGGTAAGCCTAGCTTACCTGGATGCCAAATATAAAATCCTCTTTGTGAAAACTTTGAATAGTTTTTTACTAGAACTCAGCTTGAACTACTTAATATAGATAATTTTTTATTTTTCTCTCGGTGACCAGCGGTAACATCAAATGGATATTTTTCACAAATACCCTCTCTAATATATATGTACAATTATATATGTAATGACCACTATATGTTGTCTGATGTTCTATGGTTTCATAGAACTTTCGATGCTTAAAACTACGAAAATATGCAACTACTTAGGACGTTTTATTAGATATGATGTGTTTTGTGTTGTATTTTGTAGAAAACTAGATTCTAGGAGCTAAAGCATAGAAAAAAGTGAAAAATAGAGTTTTGGACCACCTACCTGGGCACCCACGGCACGTAGGTACTACCTATATGGCATATGTGCCAGAACAAGTGTCGAAGAGCTTAGAAACTGAGATTCCAAAGATGGAAAATTTGACCCTGTGTCCTACAATGGGCATCTATGGCTCGTAAGTGCCATCTATGGTTCGTAGGTGCCAGTAAAAGTTCCAGAGGGTGAAGTTTCAAACATCCTGCAGAAGTTTTGGGAGTCTGGCACCTATGTGCGGCCACCTACGGCCCGTAAGTGGCTTCATATGTGGCCACTAATTCTAAATTTCCTCTTTTGTTTTGGATAGGTTTAGGGGTTTCATGTATTCTATAAATGCCCTTTCAACATTTTTAGTTAGTTTACACACTCTTATAATTAACAAACACATATTTTGATTTTGAGATTTGCTTTTGATCTTAGGACTATGTTCTTGGATTTTTGTTTATTATTCGATTTGAGACTTTGGGTTTTTATCCTAAATTATTGTGAGATTGATTTAATGTTTTCAATTATAAAGTCCATTAATTATTTCCCAACGATAAGCAGCCAATTCCCTTATCTAGGGTTGTAGGAACCCTAGCCGATTGATGAAGTAGGGGAAATGTGCAATCTTTCTAACTCATTACTGCTGCATGGATTGTGGTTTTCTTTGCTCTACTGACTTCTTAACAATTGCAAATGCTAGGATCCTTCATGTATTCACAATGAACTTAAGTGAGAGGTAGATATTAGGAAAAGAAGACCACAACAGTAATTTGAAGATAATTATTGATATAAGCTTATCACATTCATCTACTTAAGCTACTTATCTTCTACGAACTCGATGGAGAGGCAGAGATTGGGAAAACAAGATCACAACAGGAATTTGAAGATAATTATTGATATAAGCTAATCATATTTATCTACTTAAGCTAATTATATTCATCTAATCAACTTGATACCGATAGGAGATAGTTGAATTGGGATCTAAGACAAGGGTTAGTAATACAACACTTTGAGATCGAGAGAAGATGAGTGAAATTCACCAAAGGGTGTCAAGAGGCTTTTGGTGATACATAACTTATCAAATTTTGTTTCACGGCCCAATTTGTAAGTCATAATGGCACCTACTAAATTCTGCCATAGGTAAGCCCAACCTTAATCGAGACATAATGCAATGGGTTAATTCAGTAGGAAATTTCCAACATAGGTGAAATTCAAGAACACAATTTATAAATAACAAAGGTTCTAGATAGATAAAACAGTCAATACAAGACACCAATCCCACAACCTAGAAGATCCAGTACAAGAGTATCTAGTAGTATCAATACAACTCAAAGTCTAGAATAGTCAATACATCTGTCTCGAAACAAAAGATTATAAATAAAGATAGAGGAAGTGGGCAACTCAAACTCTAAGAGCTCACCCTTGCATTTGTGACCTCGATGCCACGGGTACTCATACTTCTCGTGCATCCATGGCTCAAAACCCAATCACGATGCTTTTTTCTTTATGAATGTCGTCACTCAGTCTATCATAAGGAAAAGCTCATCCAATATCACCATACGCAAAATAAAGATAAACTAAAAATCTAAGAACAAAAATGACTAATCCATACAAATGTGGGCACCATCAGAGTGCCCGAATATTACAGTCGCAATAAAAATATCAAACCCAGATCACCCCCATGAAAGGTAGGAATACACACTATTATACTACAACGATGCTATTTTGATAACTCTCACCTATACCATTAGAATTGGTAGAGTACGGTCGTTATCAATAGCTTAACTTATGTTGAGGTCAAATCCACGATGAGAAAAATTAGAATTCTAGTCCTATAGGTGTTAAATGCTACTAATAAGCTACTCGCAATATGAATAAAACAAAATGCATAAATAAAAATGGGGGGAGGGGGTTTTGATTTGGCACGTATTTGTCAATAGCAACTCAAGTCAACAAAGTAATCAACAATTGTGATTTAAATTTGACATGAGAAGAATTTTGGGATTATGTCTACCTAAGGGCATGTTATGCATGGGTGCATGAAGATTTAGGATACATGCTAGTTATCAATAATATGGTAGGCTAGGTCTAAGATCCTTAAGGCTAGTTTATCAAGAAAACCTCAAGAATTTCACTCGTTGACCCTTTCGAGTACCTAACAAGTATGTCAATTTCAACAACCTATTAACTCAATTGGGCATCCCAATTTCTAGGAAGATGCCCAAGATATAGTCAACTTCTTAATCACCCTTATATCTAAGATAGTAAAAATTAGAAAACTATATCCATTAATTATATACTATCACCTTGTCACCCACATCCCTCTTTCAAGGATTATATGGGTTTGAAAAGTTCATTCAAACCCCTCTTTCAAGGATGGTTTGGGCTTTCAAGAGTTTGATGTTTTCACCCACAAACCCATTTTGGGTATTTGAGGTTTTCACCCACGAATCCCAACAAATTTAACCAAGCAATAGCAAACCCCATCATTAATAAACTAGCATACACACAAATACATCACAACCCACACATAATTTCACCTTAGTTAAATATAATCCCAAGACAATGAAAGCTTAGCTACTCCTGAAGAAAAGAGAGAAAAATAACCATAAGGATTGTTCAAAGAATCCATTCTTCAATTATGCTAAATTCAAAGCATCCAAAATAAAAATACAAACTATTTCCCAAATTAAGGATTAAACTTCAAATTCAAAATGTTGCAAGAGTGTAGAATTCCCAAAAGAGAAAGGGTTTTAGCCTTTCAAAGGAATTGGGTTCAGACGCATGAATTTAAAGAACTGCCCCTGGGTATATTTCCCGCTTAGCCATGATTGTTGAATCTTGTCCACGATCGCGGATACTGCGACCACGGTAAGCACTCTGCGATTGCAATACTTTGACCTGCTTGATTGGCCGCAATCGCTGTAACTGAGGCTTGTTTTTGCTTCAGGTTTTCCAACTGTACTTCTTTCTCCTATTTGGTCTTTTTTAGCTCGAATCCATATATTTCATTCTCCTAACCTGTATGCCTGCAAAATGTGGGAATTAGTGCATTTAATCACCAATTTGTCTCACTTATACCTTCAAATCATAGTAGTGTGCATGATTTTTAAGTGCAATTGAGTGGTAAATTCATCACTCATCAACAACCCCAACTTAAGACTTTGCTTGTATTCAAGCAACACTACTTTTTACTATGAGACAATGCACATGTATGCCCAAATTATATGACCCAATGATCACAATGACTTCAACTTGATTACTACCACAAATAGCTCTTCAAACATGGGAAAAACTATTTTCACGACACCCCTCAACATAACATGTAATTTTCAAGGATGAAAAAACTTCAAAGAGCAACTATGCAACAATCACTAATACTCTAGAAGTGATTCACCTTTTGACCTCAGCTACATTATACTCCTTTTGCCTCATTTCTCGGGAGATGGCAAAATCACCCACCTCAACTTATTTACATGCTTCCTCACAAGAAGGAAAATTTCACACACCATGTTGTAAAATATGTAACAAGGGATTTAAGTGCAAAACTTTCTCTCTCCCAAGGACTCTCTATGCTAGCAAGTACCATGCCATAGGCTTACCCCTATTTTAAATTGCCACTACAATGAATACACTTAGTTGGAGATATAGAAGGACTTTTTGAGCTTATAACGTACGTTTGGGGTAGGGTAGGATATCATTTAAGAACAACATGTCTATACCCTCCTTGAACATCTACATCACATTATTCTATTAAACTTTTGATCATGGGCCACTTTTTTTGTTTTCACTCTTTACACATGTGCCTACTTTTATTTCCTTGGTTTACCCATTTTCTTTTCATTTCTTCTTTTGCACACTTAGTGATTTTCTTTCCTTTGTTGGATACTTCTTTTTCCTTATTCATTTTTTCTTAATGCTTAAGCTCTTAGGCACTCACTTACAACTTTGTGGCCCAAATTTACCTCTTCCAATCTTTACTACCCCCAACTTAGGCTTTTAGCCTCAAGTTGTATTTTTAAGTTCAAGGAGGATAGGGTTCAAAAGAGGGATAAGAACGGAAAGGCTCACGGCTGGCAATGTGTTTTCCAAATAAAGGTCCAAAGTCTTAAATTGGGTGACTATGGATAACATCTAGGCAAGGGTAGGCTTTTTATGCTAAAGTGGACTTTCAATGTCACAAAGATGGCCAAGGATCATCTCACCAACCAAGTACAATCAAAATTATCCTTGAGAGACTAATGTGGCAAGTTCTAGATCGTACAAGTACACATGAGATTGAGACAAACAAACTCACCACACAAGGCATGAAAATTCACCAAGGAGGCTAAATTACCCCTCTCGCCAGGGAAAAAAATGGAGTATCTATCAATTTTCACAAGCTAATATTTTTGGAGTCACAAAAAAGAGAAAAGGTATTGTTATAAGGTTGCTCAAGTCCATGCCCTTGATTTTTTTTGAAAATTTTTTGACGGACGGGGGTATTTGCTTTGAATTTGCACCATGCACATGGCACCAACCCAAGCCTTTGTCTCACATTTTGGCTTTCAAATGGGCAAACCACATGGGTACACAAACTTCTCCATAGGTTTAAACGCGATTCCAAATCCAAAATGCCACAGGTACTCAGACTTCCTTGAATTTGTGACCTCAACGCCATGGGTACTCAGACATCCCCTACATCCAAGGCTCAAAACCAAATCACGACACTTTTTCCACTCAGTCTATCATAGGGAAAATCTCATCCAATATCTCCACAAGTAAAATAAAGATAAAATAAAAGTCTAAAAAATGACTAATACATGCAAATATGGGCACCATCAGAGTGCCCAAATATTACAAACCAAATAAAAATATCAAACCTGGGTCACCCACATTACAGGATGGAATACTCGCCACAATACTGCAATGATACCATATTGATAACGCTTACCTATACCATCAGAATTGGTAGAGGATGGTTGTTGTCAATTGCTCACCTTATGTTGAGGTCGAATCCACGAGGAGAAAATCTAGAATTCTAGTCCTACATGTGTTAAATACTACTAATAAGCTACCCGAAATGTGAATAAAACAAAATGCATAAATAAAAATGGAGGGGGGGGGGGTGATTGTTTGGCACATGTTTGTCAATAGCAACTCAAGTCAACAAATAATCAACAATTGTGATTTAAATCGATACGAGAAGAATCTTGAGATTATGTCTACCTAAGGGCAAATTATGCATAGGTGCATGAAGATTTGGGGTACATGCTAGTTATCAATAATATGGTAGGCTATGTATAAGATCCTTGAGGCTATTTTATCAACAAAACCTCAAGAATTTCACTCGTTGACCCATTCAGGTACCTAACAAGTGTGTTAATTTCAACCACCTATTACCTCAATTGGGCATCCCTATTAATTGGAAGACGACTAAGATATAGTCAACTTTTTAATCACCCTTATATCTAAGATAGTGAAAATTAGAAAACTAATTCCATTAATTGTTTACTACCACTTTGTCACCCACATCCCTCTTTCAAGGATCATATGGGTTCTAAAAGTTCATCCAAACCCCTCTTTCAAGGATGATATGGGTTCCAAAAATTCATCCAAACCACTCTTTGAAGGATGGTTTAAGCTTTCAAGAGTTTGGGGTTTTCACCCACAAACCCATTTTGGGTATTTGAGTCTTTTACTCGGAATCCCAACTAATTTAACCAAGCAATAGCAAAACCCATCATTAACAAACTATCATAAACACTAATACATCACAACCCATACATAATTGCATATTAGTTCAATATAATCCCAAGACAATGAAAGTTTAGATACTCCTAAAGAAATGAGAGAAAAATATACCATAAGGATTGCTCAAAGTATCCATTCTTCAATTATGCTAAATTCAAAGTCTCCGAAATAAAAATACAAAATGTTGCCCAAATTAAGGTTTAAACATCAAATTCAAAATGTTACAAGAATGTAGAATGCCAAAAAGAGAAAGGGTTTAAGCCTTTAAAAGGAATTGGATTCGGCTGCATGAATTTACAAAACTGCCCATGGGTATATTTCCCGCTTACCCGCTATCGCTAATGCTTTTCCGTGATCACGACTACTGCGACCACGGTAAGGACACTGCAATCGCGATACTTTGACCTACTTGACTGGTTGTGATCGCGACCACCAAAACGTGATCACGATAACTGAGACTTTAATTTTATTTTAGGTCTTCCAGCTGTATTTCTTTCTCCTTTTTTGTCCTTTTCAGCTTGAATCCACGTTTTTCATTCTCCTAACCTGTATGGCTGTAAAATATGGAAATTAGTGCATTTATTCACCAATTTTTCTCACTTATACCTTCAAATCATAGTAGTGTGCATGATTATTTAGTGCAATTGAGTGGTAAATTTACCACTCATCAATCATATAGCCTCTAGTCACCATTTAGCAACTATTCTCCACATATCCACTAATCAACGTGTATTAGATAACCATTATTTATGAAATAACACCATTTACCACTAACATTGTTTATTGACTAATCACCATTTGCCAACTAATCTTCATTTAACAACTAGTCATGATTAGTCACTTAACAATATCCACCACTAATCCTTATTCATTACTAAGCATCAACTATATAACTTTTTAATCATTTATCATTAACAAAAAGTTATCATTAAACCTCACGAGTCCACTAATTATCATAATTACCACATTTGGGCAATACCCAACATCTCTAACATCGACATCATCCCAAACTACATATAAACGTGTGCAAATATATAATTTCCATACATAGGGCATAGCCGGACTCAAAGCAGTAGATGTATGCATAGGTACATCAATAAAATCATCATTCGACCTTGACGGGCATCAATGTCATCATAATATCCTCTGGCCTTGCCTGGTATCAATATCATCATAATATCCTCTAACCTTGTTGAGAATTAATATCATCATAATCGTCTTCCAGCCTTGCCGGGAATCAATATCATCATTATATCCTATGGCCTTTTTGGGTATCAATATCTTCATAATCATCTTTCATGCTTTTCGGGTATCAATGTATCATCATAATCATCCTGCGTCCTTAACGGGCATCAACATATCATCATAATATCCTCTAGAATTGCTGGACATTAATCTCAATGTCATCTTCCTGAATTGAATCAGATATATAATCAATGCCATAAGTGCCAACATAATCAAGAATCATGCTTTCTAGCATAATTAATCGAATAAATTCCCATAAAATAAATAATCATGACTTCTATCACAAATAATAACACAATCGCTAACTTCATCAATACAGATGTTTTCTAACATGATTACTAGCATTTGTTTAAAATGATCATAATCATAAGCAATATCATGAACAATGACTTATCAATAGTATATTCAATGGCTTATCATTAACATAAAAAATAGCTTATCAATAGCTAGTCTATGACATAATCTATAGCTTGTTCATAACATAGTCAATAACATAATTTATGGCGTAGACAATATCATAGTCAAGGGCTTATTCAATGGTATATTCGTTATCCCAATCAATAGCCAGCACAATAACTTAATCAATAGCCCTTCATATGCTTAACCAATAAATCATATGTATGTCATAATCGTTTAGGTATTACTTCCAATGCCATTCATCATAATCGATAAGTACCATAGTTCATTAATCTTGCCTCAAAAGGGCATTCTCTAGTTATTTAATAAGCGTATAAGGGTTTCAAGAGAACTAATCATCAATATTGACTTAAGGTGGGTCGAAGATCCCACTTCTAAATCTCCAAATACATTTAAAGTCAATTTGAACCACGGACTAGGCTAAGGTATCTAAATCCATTTTTGAATGTATAACAAGCTACAATTTGCTCTAAGGTAAAGTTTCTACTCAAGCAGTTTAACTAGTCCAATTGAAAGTAAGGAAACCTTTATTAGCATAAGCAACTAAGACCAAACTTACCCTAAGCATGAGCAACTAGAGCATTTTACCTAATTTGAGTTATTTAGGGCATTCTCATGCTAAGCATGAGTAATGAAGTCTAGTTTGCTAAGGTTCAAGGCAACAAGCTAAGTAATCCAATTCTTCGATTTCAAATGACTTAAATGGTTCAACTAATCCCTAATCTTGCTTATAATCAATCCAACACCTAAAACCCATCCTAATATAACAAGAGATCTTAAATATATTGTGACATAGCTCAATCTAATAAGGAATAAACCTAGCCTACCCTATCGTCGAAGAAAGCTCAACAAATGGCTAAACCTTACTTTTCCCTTCCAAGAATCCTCTTCAAGATGCCATGCTATCAAAAATACAATCTACTCATCTTTACAAGCATAACGATACCCATATCGCACCATTGTTCTTAGGGTCCAAAAATTACCTCAAAACCTCCATGTGGATCCCACTTATAGAAAATATTTTTTGAGACCAACCCAGCTTTCATATAAGCTCAAGGAATCATTACCCTAAAAATGAGTGAAGATCAAGCTAATTTAGGACTAAAATCAAGCCCTAAGGGTTTTTTTTTGGGGGGGGGGGGGTGAGCAATAAATCAATAAATTTCACCAAGAAAAGGGTGAATTCTTAACTTAATGCGGATTATAATAACTAAAATAGATGTTATTCTATCTTCCCAAGATCCCATAAGCTTCAATTTTAAGCTAACATACTATTTAGGGTTTTTGGCTTTCAAGACATGAGTGAAAATAGGAAAAATCATGGACCAAGTAGTCTTTTTATACAAAGTCTAGGTCTTTAAAAGTCGCTATTGCGACCTGCAAGTATGCGATCACAACATCTTATGGTCTGTACAACTTGTTGCTATCATGACACCTACGTGTGATCGTATCACCACGATCGTGACCTATGGATGTTGATCACGTCTGCATCAGTTGACAGCTGAAGACATGGATATCTTCCAAGTTTCCTCCAAGGCCTCGGGATTCATCTGGAATCCTGTATACACAAATGAACTATGAAACCACACAAATTTGATATTCCAGATGCGATGGCGCACTCAGAATTTCCTTCCGATGTCGTTTCAACCAAATATGGGTCCTGCACCCATACTTTATTTTCTTAACTTTCCGACCAATAAGCCGACATGAGCTCGGGTTCTTTGAGACCCAAACCAAAGATCTATCTAGCCTAAAATCAACATTCCAGAGCTACTTGCACAACCAGAATTTGCATGAGGTCATTTTGTTGAAGTTTTTTCCCGACGACTATTTAGAACCATTGAAGACTTCAAAATAGGGAAATGGCTCTAAAAACCAAATGAACTGTCTGATAACTCAGTTGTTAGCTCCAGCAAGTTGTAAATGACTTGGAGCAGCTATGGAGAAGCTCTAACAACAAAAATCAGTGGAAATATTAAAAATGACCTAAGTCTTAAATAGGTGAGGCTATTGGGTCCATATCTCACTCTCGATATCCCAAGTTGCCTCTTCCACTTGGCAGTGCCTCCACTGAACCTTAACTACAGGAATCTCTCTATTACGCAACCGCCTTACATCATTAGCCAATATGAGCACCGACTCTTCTATGAAGGTAAAATGCTCATTCAGCTGGACTGAGTCCCATCTAAGCATATGAGGCAGTTCAAGAATATATTGTCACAACATAGAGACATGGAAAATTGGATGAATAGTGAAAAAATCTTGAGGTGGAGCAAACTCATAAGCCACCTCACCAATTGCGCGAAGGATATCAAAAGGTCCAATATATCTAAAAATGAGCGTACCCTTCCTCTCAAACCTTATCACACCCTTTATAGAAGATACATAGGGGAATATACGATCACCAACCCCAAATCTCAAGGCATGAATACTATGGTCTGCATAGACCTTATGCCTACTCTGAGCTGCTCTCAATCTTTCCTGAATCACCCTGACTCTATCCAACGACTACTGAAGAAAATCAATACCATGGGGCCTAACCTCAAAAGTCTCAAACTATCTAACTAGAGACAATATCTCAAACCAAACAAAGCCTCAAAAAGTGCCATATCAATACTTGAATGATAATTGTTATTATAAGCAAACTCTGCCAAGTCTAAGTGCTCCTCCCACTGGCTCAAAGCATATCCTCAAGCACCTGAATGGTTTTCTCGGACTGACCATTGGTCTGCAGATGAAAGGCTGTACTCAAATCCACTTAAGTACCCAACTCCTCCTGAAATGCTCAACAATATCTTGAAGTGAACACATAACCACGGTCTGAAATAATAGAAATGGACGCACTATGCAAAAAAACTATCTCTCGAACATATATATGTGATAATTTCTCAGCACCGAAGGACATCTGAATAGGAATGAAATATTTTGACTATTTCAAATAATCTACAATGACCCAAATACCATCAGAACTACAAGAAGTGTGAGGCAAACCACTAATAAAATCCATGGTAATCTGCTATTCCACTCGGGAATGGGCAATCTCTAAATCAATCCACCCAGTCGTTGATGCTCGGCCTTTACCTACTGACAACATAGGCAATAACCTATATAGTCTGCCACATCTCTTTTCATTCCATTCCACTAATAGTGATATGTTAAATCTCTATAAATCTTGGATGTGTTGGGGTAAATAGAATATCTAAAGTTTTAAGCCTCATGCAAAATCAACTAAATCAATTGATCAATCTATGAAACACAAATGTAGCCATTAAATCTCAAAACACCCTCGAAATCTATCGTGTTCCTCTCGAACTCACCACTCAACACCTGATCAAGAAGGAAGTAAAGCTTACTATCCTAAAATCGACGATTCTGAATCTGCTCAAATAATGAAGACCTTGCCTCAACACTAGAAAGAATCCTCGTAGGGTCTGAGATATCAAGGCGAACCATGAAGTTGGCTAAGGACTGAATGTCACAAGCCAATGGGCCCTGAGAAGCTAAAAAACAGCTATGCAACCTATAATCACTGCCTTCGTACTCAAGGCATCTGCCACTATATTTGCCTTGCCCGGATGATACAAGATGGAAATATCATTGTCCTTAAGCAACTCCTTCCATCTACGCTACCTAGCATTAATCTCTCTCTGGGTCATAAGATGCTAAAGACTATGATGATCGATAAAAATCTCACAATGCATGCCATACAGATAATGCCTCCAAATCTTAAGCGCAAAAACTACCCCCGCCAACTCCAAATCACGAGTGGGGTAGTTTCGCTCATGAACTTTAAGTTGTTGAGAAGAATAAGCAATGACATGACCTTGATTCATCAATACACAACCTAGACCAACACCAGAAGTATCACAAAACACGGTGAATCCCTCACCCTCAATAGGAAGAGCTAAAATAGGATCTGAAATGAGAAAGTCCTTAAGATTTCCAAAGCTCAACTCACACTCCTCGAACCATCAGAAAGGAACCTCCTTCTGAGTCAATCTGGTCATAGAGGCTGAAATAATAGCAAAACCCTCACCGAAATATCTATAATAACTAGCCAACCCAATAAAGCTACAAACCTCAATCGAAGATATAGGTCTAGCCCAATCACGAATCACCTCAGTCTTGGTTGGGTTTACCATAATACCATCCTTAGACACCACATGTCCAAGGAATGTCACTGACTCAAACCAAAACTTACACTTAGAGTATTTGGAAAAAAACACATGATCTCTTAAATTCTGGAGCACAATCCTCAAATATTGTGCATGCTCCTCTCTATTCCTCGAATATACAAGGATGTCATCAATGAACACAATCACAAAGGAATCCAAATACATCCTAAATACTCAATTCATCAAGTCCATAAATGCGGATAGGGAATTAGTCAACTCAAATGACATCACTAGGAACTCATAATGATCATAATGGGTACTAAAAGCTATCTTTGGGATGTCCTCGGCCCAAATACTCAACAGATGGTAACCAGATCTTAAATCAATCTTAGAAAACACTACCATACCTTGAAGTTAGCAAACAAATCATCAATGCGAGGCATAGGATAACAGTTCTTTACCGTCACCTTATTAAGCTACCTATAATCAATACACATCCTCATGGAACTATATTTCTTCCTCACAAACAATATAGGAGATCTCCAAAGGGACATACTCGGTCTAATAAAACCCTTACCAAGAAGATCTTAAAGAAGAAAATTTAACTCCTTAAGCTCAACAGGAGCCATACTGTAAGTTTCCATAAGAATAGGTTAGGTGCAAGACTCGAGATCATAGCAAACTCAATCTCATAGACAGGGGGAATACCAGACAGATTGGTAAGGAACAATCAAGAAATGCACAAATAATAGGAATAGAGTCAAGCAACGGATTCTCTACACTTGTATCACAAATATAAGCGAGATAAGAGTTAGAACCCCTCAAAATAAGCCTTCTAGCACACATAAAAGAGATAATCCCTGTCGATTTATGGCTAACAGCTTCTTGCAACATGACTAGGGGTATACCGGGCATGGCTAAGGTAACGGTCTTGGATAAATAATCCATGACAACATGATAGTGGGATAACCAGTCCATGCCAAAAGTCATATCAAAATCCACCATATCTAGAATAATAAGATCAAAATAAGTATTAACATCACTGACAGTCATAACACATGATATATAAACTCAATCCAATACTAGAGAATCACCTACAAGAGTAGATACATGCAATAACACAGATAATAGATCACTAGTCAACTGTAATCTTAGTGCATAATAAGCAGAAACATAAGAATAATTGGATCCCGAATCAAATAATTAAAGGGCTGACTGGCAGCATACCAAAATTGTACCTGTAACTACAACATCCATAGTCTCAGCCTCAGGCCTAGAAGGTCATGCATACTACAGACCACACCAACCACCTAGATAGGCACCTGACCAACCTCCTATCCTACCTACCTGAGAACCTCTTCGAGTACCCTGATGACCACCTTTGCAACCATAAGAACTACCTATTACTGAGGGATAGACTACTCTAATAGGGGAAACAATCTAAGCTAAAACAATAGTCGCCCCACGACTAAGGAAATCTCACGAATAGTGAGCAGAAAGTTCACAAGTAAAATAGGAAACATGAGTTGAACCAGAACCAATAGATCCAGCTAACTCAGAATAACCACCACATCTAGCATGGCCAGATAATTAACCTCTCAAATACTGACCTGTGTCCTTACCAGGGAGATCACTAGAAATAGACTAATCTCCGTTAGTAATCTGAAGCACTGCTTGAACAAGTCGACTAGGTTGACTCTGAGAATAATAGGATGGACGCAGAGGATACCTACTCTTAGAACTACTATCTATGTGCCGAGAACTATGATGAATCCCACAGAATCTTCCCTAAAACCTAGGCCTCTTATCACGACCCTTATGGTGCATCTCCTCCATCACCCTAGCATGATCTGACACCTCCAAAAAAGACCTACCCGCAGTAACCAAACTCTTAGTAGACATGAAAATGGGAAGTCTCAACCCTCTAACAAAGTAATAAACTCTTTCATACTCAGTATCCAGTATAAAAGTCGCATGCCTAGCTAACTTATGGAAATGAGACTCACACTCTACATCTATAATGGAGCCCTACTCCAATCTAGAGAATTGCTTTCTCAAATAGTCTTTAAGGATGTGAGGCATGTACTTCTTCAAGAATATCTAAGAGATCTAAGTCCATGACAATGGAGAAGATCTAGAATCCTTGAAACCTCTCCACCAAAATTGATAAGAAAAATTAAACTGAAATATGGTGTAATCTACACCATGAGTATCAATAAAGTATCCTCACAAATAATCAAAAACTCATATGCATCCTCTCTTGGAGCACCAAAAAACCTAGGTGAAGCCAATCTCAAGAATATTCCCAACATCTTTTTCTCCTCAGAAGACATAGCAGGCTGAGAAACCACTTGCTGAGTAGCTACCAACTTAGCAACTACAGGTGCAGAAGGAACCTGAACTCTGGGAGCTGCAGCTACAGGCTACACCTCTACTTCAGTACCACTCTAATCTATAGGATGTGCACCATTAGACGATGCACCACCATCTAAACCCAAAAGCTCAACCAACACATCTTTGATCACTGAAGAAGAAATAAACCCTAGTAGACCCTGGGATGGTCGCTGGCCCACCGTAGGCTGTGGCAGAAGAATCTCTAGATAAGGAGTAAGAATAGGGTCTAGAGGGGGACCACTATTTTGGCCCCTAGCTGGGAACACATCTTGTGGACCATCACAACTTCTGGGTCATCCACAAATAGGAGTAGGATCCCTAGGCTCGGTCTTGAGACCCTCATCTCATATAGTGGTAGTATGTGTACTGGTCATCTGTAAAAGATTAAAGTCAAGGGAATAATTTTACAAACCAACTCAGACTCTTACCACAATATGAGTGAAAGAAGTGAAGAACTCCTAAGAATGTCTCGTAGCCTCCTAATGATAGGAATCGAATATCATTATTCCGATTCGCGGGACTATACTAGACACTTGCTCTTGTACTAATAATACAGGTGCAACCTGGCTCTGATACTAATTTGTCATGACTTGATTATTGATTCAAGATGGCACCTACTAAATCCCACCAATAGGTAAGCAAAACCTTAACGCAAATCTAACACAATGGGTTAATTCGGTAGGAAATTCCCAACATAGGCAAAATTCAAGAACACAATTTCTAAATAACAAAGGTTCTAGATATATAAAATATTTAATACAAGATACCAATCCTATGATCAGGTAGAGCCGTTACAAGAGCATCTAGTAGTATCAATACAACTCAAAGTCTAGAATAGTCAATACATCTGTCTCGAAACAATAGACTGAAAATAAAGATAGAGGGAAATGGGTGACTCAAACTCTAAGAGATCACCCTATCTCTTGAAATCATTAACCACAAGAACAAAAATCAACATCGACAGCTAATACTCAGATCTGCACCCAAAAGGTATAGAAGTTTAGTTTGAATACCAAAATAATGGATACTCAGTAGGCATAGAAGTCTAATTAAGTCAGGTATAGAGAAGGGTAAATCATGATATATGTATGATAAAATGCAAGATAAGATAACTAAGTCAGGTATAGAAAAAGAACCTAAATCATATCCAACACTGTTGTACATAATAAGCAATTAAACTAGAATAAGAAAATAACATAAGGCATCAACACATGCCAATCACCACTTGAACGTAACAAGTAAACAATTTGAGATAATAAAGTATCATAAAGTATTAACATAAGCAACCATAAACTGCAAATGGTCTCCCATACGCTAATTGGTGCAGAAAAGTAAAAAACTCATCACAGCCTCCCATACTACTCTAGAGTACACTCAAGAGAAGAATAAATCAATCAAAAAACATTATAGCTAACTTTCATAGTCATTTAAGCATCATCCCATAATCATCATCAATCGATCATTAATGATATTTCATAATTTACCAACATTTAACAATATACCCATATTCCATAATGCTACCATCATTTAACAAAATCATCATCGATACTCACTAGTTATCGATTTAAGAGCTAACCATCTTTTTTTAACTAATCCCTTTTATTAAAAGTCATCATATAGCCTCTAGTCACCATTTAACAACTATTCTCAATATATCCACTAATCAATATATATTAGATAACCATTACTTATCAACTAACATCACTTATCCACTAACATCATTTATTAACTAATCATTATTTGCCAAATAATCCTCGTTTAACAACTAGTCATGATTAGTCACTTAATAATATCCACCACTAAACCTTATTCATCTCTAAGCATCAACTATACCATTGTATAATCATTTATCATAACCAACAATTATCATTGAACCTCACGAGTCCACTAATTATCATAATTACCACATTAGGCCATACCTGACATCTCTAACATCAACAACATACCCAAACTATATATAAATATGGGTATATATATAATTGCCATACATAGGGCATAGACAAACTCAAATTGATAGATATACGTATATGCATATAAATAAAATCATCCTCCGGCCTTGTCGAGCATCAATATTATCATAATATCCTCTGGCCTTGCCTGGTATCAATATCACTATAATATCCTTCATCCTTGTCGGTATCAATATCATCATAATCATCTTTTGACCTAACCGGGTATCAATATCATCATAACATACTCTGACCTTACCGGATATCAATATCATCATAATTATCTTTCAACCTTGTTAGGTATCAATATATACTCATAATCATCCTTTGTTCTTTTCGTACATTAATATATTATCATAATATCCTTCAGTCTTGTCAGGCATCAATATCAACATCTTTTTTCAAAATTGAATCGGGTATATCAATGTCATAAGTGCCAATATAATCAAGAATCCTGATTTCTAGAATAATTGATAGCATAAATTCTCATAAAATCAATAATCATGTATTCTGGCACAAATAATAACACAATTGCTAACTTAATCAATAAGAATATTTTCTAACTTGATTACTACATAATTGTTTAGCATGATCGTAATCATAAGCAATATTATGAGCAGTGATTTATCAATAGTATATTCAATGGCTTATCATTAGCATGAAAGATAGATTATCAATAGCTTGAGCAATAGCTAGTCCATGGCATCATCTATAGCTTAATCATAGCATAGTCAATAACATAATTTGTGGTTTAGATAGTATCATAATAAAGGGCTCATTCAATGGTATATTAGTTAGCCCAATCAGTATCTAACACAATAACATAATCAATAGCTCGTCATAAGCTTAACCATCAAATCATACATATAGAATAATCGTTTAGGCATTACTTCTAATGTCATTCATCATAATCGACCAGTAACAAGGTTTCTCAATCTTGCCTCAAAAGTACATTCTCTAGGTATTTAATAAGCATATAAGGGTTTCAAGAGAACTAATCATCAATCTTGACTTAAGGCGGGTCGAAGATCCAACTTCTAAATTCCCGAAATACATTCTAAGTCAATTTATTCCATGAACTAGGCTAAGGTATCAAATCCATTCTTAGATGTATAACAAGCCATAATTAGCCCTAAGGTAGAGTTTCTACTCAAGCATTTCAACTAAGTTCAATAAAAACTATGGCAACCTTCATTAGCATAAGAAACTAAGGCTAAACTTACGCTAAGCATGAGCAACTAGAGAATTTTACCTAAATTGAGTAATTTAGGGCATTCTCATGCTAAGCATGAGTAATGAAGTCTAGTTTGCTAAGGTTCAAGGCAACAAGCTAAGTAATCCAACTCTACGATTTCAAATAACTTAAATGGTCCAACTAATCCCAAGTCTTGCTTATCATTAATCCAATACCTAAAGCCCATCCCAATCTAACAAGAGATCATAAATATACTATTACATAGCTCAGTCTAACAACGGATAAACCTAGCCTACCTCATCACCAAAGAAAGCTTAACGAACCTCTAAACCTTCACTTTTCCCTTCCGAGAAGCCTCTTTAAAATGACAAGCTATCAAAAATACAATCTACTCATCATTAAAAGCATAACGATACTCATATCACACCATTGTACTTCAAGTCAAAAAATTACCTCAAAACCCTATGTGGGTCCCACTTATGGAAAATGCATTTTTGAGACCAACCCAACATTCATAAAAGCTCAAGGGATAATTACTAAAAAATAGGTAAAAATCAAGCTCATTTGGGGCTAAAATCAAGCCCTAAAGGTTTTGGAGTTTTGAGCAATAAATTAAGAAATTTAACCGAGATAAGAGTGAATTCTTACCTTAATTCGAATCGTAATCACAAAAATAGATTTTACTCTAGATTCTCAAACTTCCATAAGCTTCAGTTTTAAGCTAACACACTATTTAGGGTTTTTGGCTCTCAAGACATGAGTAAAAATGGGCAAAATCATGGACTAAGGGATCTTTTTATGCCTAGTCCAGGTCCTTAGAAGTGGCTATCACGATCTGCAGGTATGCGATCATAGCATATTAGGGTCTACACAACTTGTAGTGATCATGAAACCTATGTGCAATCATATCAGCGCAATCACGGCTCAAGTATGGAGATCGCAGATGCAAGTCTCCTCCAAGGCCTCAGGGTTTATTTGGAATCCCGTATATGCAAATGAACTCTGTAACTATACTAAATTCAACATTTTAGATGCAAAGCACTCAAAATTTCCATATGAGGTTTTTCAACCAAATGTGGGTCCCATACCCATACTTTTTTTTCTTAACTTTCTGACCAATTGGTCAAAATAAGCTTGGGTGCCTTGAAACCCAAACCAAAGGTCTACCTAGCCTAAAATTAAAATTTTAGAGCTGTTGGTGTAGTCAAAATTTGCATATAAGGTTGTTTTACTGAAGTTTTCACCCTATGGATATTTAGAACCAGCGAAGACTTCAAATAGAAAAATAGCTCTAAAAATAAAATAAACTGCTCGATAATTGATCTGTCAGTTCCAGCAAGTCATAAATGACTTAACGCACTATAAATAAGCTCTAACAACCAAAGTAAGTGAAAATATGGAAATTGACCTGAAAGGTCATTATATTCTGCATGCATATCAGTGAGGTAGTTGGAGAGGACATGATAAACACATGGAGTTAGAAACCAGGAAAAACACAAGCCTAGGGTTTGTTTCATATCATTTACAACCCAAAGAATTTTGTTTTACTTCTTGTTGTTCATAGAAAAATCCTCTACTTACTATTTTTGCACTGCTTGGTGATTTCAGCAAGTTTGAGAGATAGTTCCCTGTATTCCCTATAGGTTCGACCCCAACCTAGTTGGGTTACTATATTTGACTTCGACTGTATTATACTTCTTGGAGCTTTACTTTTAAGCGACAATAAAATTTTGGCATAGTTGCAAGGAAATATGGTTGTGACTTATTGATTGAAGTTGTTGAAGTTTTTGATTTTATTTTTTTCTTCTGAGGGCATATGCCAATGTACACCTAGCATAAGAAGTTAAGGAAATACCTTACCTCCTATTAATGCTGAACTAGAAAGAATATTACATCTAAATTATAGGATGGAAGAATACGAACGAGAAGGTGAGCTTGAAGGGGTTCAAAATAACCCAAATAATTTGCCTCTCCTTTTGTCTGGTGGGATTCAGGAGAATGTAGATCAAACTACTAATAGATTACTAGTGGAAACTAATGCGGCGAGGGATGTAGAGGCCCGTTGTATAGCCCAGGAGGCAAAAATGACAAGGCAAAGACAAGGAGTTGAACGTCGAGCAGGACTCAACAGAGGTAGATGGGATAGATCTCAAGTACTCCCAGCCTATCAATACTTCCTACTATATGATGATATGGAGGAGGACTTGAGATTCGATCAACTTACAGAGATAGGATCTATTATTCCTCCTGCATTACCACCAAATATAAAGCTTGATATCACTTGTGCAATGATCCAGCTATTAAATTTGAAGGGTGTGTTTGCGAGTTTGTCCTCGGAAGACACAAACATGCACCTTATTAATTTTATTGGGATTTGCTTGTCATACACTATACCGAGAGTGGATCAGGAAGTTCTTAAACTTAGTTTGTTCCTTTATCTCTAACTTGTTCCTCTATCTCTAACCAGTAAAGATACATTGTGGTTAGGAAAACTTCCTCGAGTGTTAATGGAACTTCCTCGAGGGTTAATTTTTGATCGTTTATTTCCACCATATAGAATGCTAATCTAAATTGATGTCTGAGTCATGGTTTTGATTTAAAATAAATTGATGATGGTGTTGAATTATAGAATTATGGGAAGAAATTTTCTTGAGATATTGTATCGAGCCCTTAACACCAGTTCAAAAGCTATGGCAGACACTATTACTGGTGGAGCATTCATGCACCTGTATTGGGAGGCAACAATGGAGATATTATACAAGATCTATCTCACCAATCAAGGGAGGCATACTCAGGAGGCAGAGAGATGCACTGACACTTATTCTATTGGTTCTTCTAGAAAGCACAGAGTTATTAATGACACAATGGCACAATAAGCTGATTAGATAAGGAAAAAGGTTGGGTTTTTAACAAATCAATTGGCGATGATGAATTTTGAGAAGGTGAATGCAGTGCGCTCGTAGGGTAAGGTCTCTAGATCATATAATTCTGACTTAGAAGAAAAGGCAAAATATCTAGATAGAGAGCTGGTGAGTTTTTGAGCCAAGGGGAAAGAAAACCTATGTTAGAACTACTACAGGGATAGGTACAAAGATCAAAGTCAAGATAGATATGGTGATTAGAGATGCAAGGATGATTACAAGGAGAAAGGTGGTGCATATATTTGACCAGGCAGCCATGACACTGAGTTAAGGATGAAGGTTATGTTGTCCAAGATGGTAAAAGGACAGGAAAGCCAGGAAAATAAGTTTAAAGAGATCAAAGCAAATATTTTAGGGTTGAACCAAAAGATAGGGTTGCATGTTACCATGATAAAGCAATTGGAGCAACAGTTTGGACCAATGTCTGCAACCTTGAATCAAAGGCAGTCGAGCACCCTTCCGAGAAATACAGTGCAGAATCCTAAGAACGATGATCATTGTCTATCCATCATCACTCAAAGTAGTAAGGAAACTATTTATTCCCCCATGCCTACAGTTGATCAGCCAAGAAATAATATTGTTGAGGTTGATGTGACACTTGAAGCGGAGTCAGAAAAGTTGATAGGTGTTGATCATAATGTTGAGAAGGAGAAAGTTAAGGGAAAGGTCGATGAGTAAGTAGTGCAAACACCTCCATGACCTTCTTACATTTTCCTCAAAGGCTTAAGCAAAAAAAAAGAAGAAAGGAAGATAAAAAAGTTCACTGCTATGCTGAAGGAGTTGAGTCTAAATATCCCTATTCTAGAAGCTCTCGAGCATATGCCTAGATATGTGAAATTTATGAAGGAGTTGTAACAAAGAAGAGAGCTTTTAGTTTTGAGGATGTTGATGGGTTGCATCATTGTAGTGAAATAACTTCTTAATCTTTGGCACCAAAATATGGTGAGCTCAAAGCATTTATGATCCCATGCATCCTTGAGACATCTAGGTTTGCCAGAGCATTACGTGACTTGGGTGCCAGCATTAACTTGATACTGATGGCAATGTTCAAACAGTTGGACTTGAGCCTTCTAGAATCAATGATGATGCAATTATTGATGGCAGACCGTACAGTGAAGAAAATCGTAGGCATATCATTTGATATTTTGGTCAAGGTAGAAGACATTATCTTTCCGGTTGACTTTGTTGTTTTGGATTGTGAAGTTGACTTTGAGATGACCATAATCTTGGGGAAACCATTTTTGCCACGTGTAGAGCATTGTGGATATGGATAAGGGGGAGATTAAGTTCAGGTTGAATAATTAAGAGGTCACCTTCAATGTTCGTAGAACCATGAGGCAATTGACTAACATGAGGGTGGTTTTAGAGATAGATTATATTACTGATCCTAGAGGCCATCTCAATGGTTACCTTGATGTAGTTTGAGTAATTAAGGTACCCACATAGTGCCGCGGCGTTAAATCATGTGCTACATAAGAGGCAATCCATGGGTTTGTTGGTGAATTATGAGTAACCAACATAGCCACGTCATGCTGCAACATTAAATCAAGTGTTGGGTAGGAGGAAACCCACTATTTTAGTGTTCATGTCATTTTTATTTTTTTGTAAGTGCGTAGAATGAGGAACTACCCGGAACATGGTAAAAAATTGCTAAATTCAAAAAATACCAGGTAAGGGGACTTATTGATCCACTTATAGGGGTCATAAATCCCACCCAAGCTAGATAAATTGTGCAATAAATGTCAGAAGGAAATTTTGAAGATTTTGGGGACTCTCAACTATTACATACGAACCTATTTAAGGGGATGTAAGTATCACTTACGACCTTGAAAGTAGTGTTGTAGGTGTCAGAACTAAAATTCTAGAGAGACATAACAGGGTGAAAAGCTTTGTTTACCTACAAGTTGTAATTGCTTTGTAGGTACCCAAAATATTTTGGCCAAATATTTTTAGAATTTGGGCCAACCCAAGCCTGACCCGGCCCAAAAATGGCCTACCCTCACTTTACAAGTTTAAAAGCCAATCCTTAATCCCCATAATCCTCAAATTTCCAACTCTTTATAAAATCTAAACTCTTTAATTTCCTCCCAAATTCTATATAAGTCAAGACTCATCCCTCAGTCCATCACTTGCATGCATAAACATCTTTTAAGGCTAGGGTTTCTACACTTCTTCAAGTTTCTACTTTTATCATTCAAAATCAAAAATCAAGGGAAACTTCTTGGCTCCTATGAGTATTGTAATATGATATTAACAAAGAATAAATGAGTTGGTACTTGGTACTTGAATATGCTTGACAATTATGTGAAACTCAAGATTCTTATTTGTGAGAGCCTAGAATTATAAAACAAAGTTAAAATTGGTGCATTGTTATTGAATTAAAACCTAGTGATCATGCCCTATTTGGAAGTAGAAGTTAAAAAGGTTGATGAAACCCAAAAGTTTGTGTGCCTTTCTTATGTTTTGAAAATTGATACAAGTTGTATGAGCATTATTGGACTGGAATGGGCTAAAGTTTACTATATAGGGATGTAAAACTTGAGAAAAATTCAATGTTTAATAATTTTGATTTTAATTTTAATTTTGCACTTCCTTACTTTCCTCCCTGCATTAACACTTGATTTTTTAGGTACTATGACACCAAAGGCTTCGACAAAGAGGGAAGGGAAGTGAAGACGTCAAGATGAATCCCCTGAGCACAGTGGATCAGTAGAGGAGTACTCGAGCATCTCGGGAAGACCAGTAACCCCATGAACTAGGGACTAGAGATATGCTACAGCTAAGGCCATTGTTGCAGCCACCCTAGCCATTCAAATACCAGCACAGACATAGTAGGGCTCTCATCCTATATCTACATAGGCTGGAGCCCAAAAAACCATAGCCATACTAGTTCCTAGGCCAAGGATAAAGTTGGATAGGCTTCACCCCTACACTCTCCCCAGTCTAAGGAGGGAGAAAAAACTTCTAAGGAGAAGGGTGAGTTTTATACAATGGAGGAGGAGACTACATAGGACCCTCAATATGATGAGGGGTTAGATGATCAGTCAGTATCAACAGTGCCCTAGTCTGAGAAGGGTACAACTTAGGCATCACATAAGGTGCCCTCATATATAACACCATCCATAGATCTCCCTACACAGAATCCTCAGCCTCCTAGTTCACCATAGAATGACCCAAATTTGGAGTCTATACACACTTTGACTGTGCCTATTACTGAGGTAAACCCGAGTGGTATGTAGCATTATAAGCGAGATACTTTCATTACTCAGGTAGGTCAACCAAAGAGGTATATTTAGAATGAGAGAAGGATTGAGTTATTAGGGATAGCAGAGGCATCGAACCTGCGGGCTGCATTAGATTGATACCATTTAGGGTGGATGACTAGACCCTAGGGTTCTTATAGTCAATCTTTAGTTCACGAGTTCTACGCGTCCTATGCCACCATAGTTGCTTTGATAATATGTATAGGCAGTGGAGGTGTATCACAACCCCAGTTAAAGTCCACTTTGATGAAAGGGGTTCAGGTTGATCTTTTAGCGATGGCCATCCACCAGGTTCTTTTTAGGCCTGAGTATGTAGCCCAGGCCTCTACTGTTAAGTGTGACTAGAGATTTAGGTTTGCACAGAATAAAAAGAAAGAAGGGATATAGATTATAGGAGATGAAAGCTAGATTTTGCAATATGGATCGCCAACCCAATTTCTAACAAGGGAGATAATGCCTCCTGGATAGAGGGAAAGGGAAAGATTAAGAAGACAACATTGAATTTTTCCGCAAAGTTCTGGTGGACCGTGGTTCATTTTAAATTATTTATGACTGTTGTGGATAATTTGTTGACATGGGCATGAGCTGCATTGATTACGAGCTTAACATAAGGATATGAGGTTGACTTTGTAGGGGTTATCAAGTATGAGTTACATGATAAAGCATTCGAGGATTTAACTACTATGCCTTTTACTTGCCTCATTAATGAGTAGTATGATAAGATGGGAGTTCTTGAGATCTCGGATGTTGATAGGAGATTAGAGGTGACGAGTGTTGCATAAATGAGTATGATCAAGGATTCTATGAACCCGATCCTCTCCAAGAGAGCTCGTGCATCTCTAAAATTTATTCTGAACCTGTCTGAGGGGCCTTCAATTATGATAAAGCATATTGATAGGCGAAAGATGGATGTTGATAATGCGGGTGTTCATGTTGAATTTAAGATGGGTGAGCATAGTGATGAGATAGAGATGAGTACTTAGGGAGAAGGGGGCCTAACTATTTCTACTTTAGCCCTGGCTTCAACTTTTGAGTTGATTAGAGTCCTTCTGTGCCCCTCATCCCTCAACTACAACTCCAACCATAAGTTTGATAGAAGTTCCATAAAAGTTTTTACAGTGCTTAGTAGAGCACCAGGATGTGATGAATGTAAGTGTGATGGATACCTGGCTTGAGAATGTAAGACAAACCTTGCATTGCTATATGGGTAGATTCGGCCTTGGCTCTAGAAAACATTAGAGAATACTGAGATTAGGATGTGGGTTATACTTTGACCTGAGATATTGGAGTTCACTGTTGAGTTGCATGCCCATATTGATGTTTTTAAGAGATGGGTGTCAGCTCGGTTTAGCAATGTAGAGGATCTTGACTTAGGTGAGATTTGGGAGGAGGTGACCATACTATGAGTAGAGGTATTCTCTATTACTAAGAGACAGATTCCAACCATTACTCTAGTTATTCTTTTATTTGCTCAGCCTATGCCTCCGCGCAACCCTAGATGATTTAATTTGTTCACATAAGAGGATGAGATGGTCCCAGCTATGGTGACCAAAAGAGCTAGGATGGAGGACCTACAAGACCCCTCTATTCTATTTGATCAGGCCCTGAGATGGGCCACCCATGATTATAGGGCATCCAAAGTAGTTGATGTTGTATGACGAACTGAGATTATCGTGGGTCCATCTTCCAGTAGTGCACCACCCGCGCCTCCACCACCACCACCTCTAGTTAAGATACCCTTGAATGGGAAACGAGAATGACATGGATTCCTAGTGCATCAAAGTTATGGCCTTATTTCTTTGCTTTATACTATTTACCCGTACTAGTGATATTACATAGTCTTTTAGTTATGGGTGGGGTATACTACCCACCGTGGGTTTTTATTGTCGTGCTTTTTTTCCTGTCAGTCATGGTATGATTGTTGAACTGATATGTCTAGGGAAATATTATTTCATATTGTGTTTTTTTGTATTGTTTTGTGTTTTTATGCAACTAGGAGAAAAATGAGTATCTAAGACAGTTGATGTACATTGTTTTAATTTTTTTTAAAAAATAATAATACCATACCCCTCTGAAAATTATATTTTTAAATTGTGTGATGTGTATGTATGTGTAACCATTGTGAATCACATTATGAAATTAGGATTAGGGATATAATAATCATAGCTAACAATTGCATGAACCAGATAGGTAGTAGTTTGTGAAGCAACTCTGTGTCGTATGTGTGAGATGCTTACTTTGTTCCCTTTGTGTGTGGAACCCAAAACTTGCTTGGTTAGTCTTGCCTAGGTTATATGATAGTCAGTTAGGAAAAGATCATAAACCACTTTTGAAATTAGTCTACTATTAGCCTAAACGACCTTCTAAATGTGAATAAGTATCCTTTGATCCTTATTTTGAGCCTGGAAAAATTATTTTTCTTGTTTCATCTTTCGCCTTCATATTTTGTTACAAAGAACCTATTTTGGAACTGGTCCTCCTTGGATATTGTTCACCTCAACTCATGATAGTCGTATAATTTGAGGGTGGCTATCCTAGGGGTGCGTAATGTAAAGTAGGTATGAAGAAGGGTAAATAAGAAAAAAAAAATAGGGTTGAGTGTGATAGAAAAAGTATAAAAATAAAAGAAAAAAAGAATAAAAGAAACCATACCCAACCTGAATGTGCAATGAAAAAATATAAAAAGGATAAATAAGGGTGGAATAATAGAAAGTTGGTTGATAAGTAGACCCTAAAAGTAAGTGTAGTGTCAAGGAGGCTTAGTCACTAAATGCCCATATGTACCATATCAGTCCCCAAGCCTACATTACAAGATGAGTAAAGTACTATAGTGATCCTAACCTGACTGTCTAAAAGCTAAGGTAAAAAAAATAAGGGAAAACTTATGGTATTCTGTGCACATTGTTGCAATTTCTTTATGAGTGTGAGTGTCTCGTGATTGTCCCTATATTAACATTCATGATTCCATTGAGTAAATGATACTTCTTTGTTGAGAGCGTACATGGGTTGTGTTTCTATCTGCTTATTTGTTTGGGTAGTATAATTTATGCATATGCATGATTGTTTGTTGCTAATGTAATTCCATATCTTGATTCCCTTGTGTCATATTGTTTTGCTATATTGATATATATAGTTGGTTTTGAAGGGTTAAAATTTGAGGGTGTAATATTTTTTTAGCTGAAGTTGATGGTTGACTATCATAGGTGTCTTAGGTTTCTCTTGGTTAAACATTGTTATGTTATTTAGTTGTGTTTTGTTGTCCGAGGACATGTAAATGTTCTAAGTTGAGGGTGTTGATATGCTTTGGTTTCATAGAACTTTAGACACTTAAAACTATAAGAATATGCAGTCACTTAGGCCATTTTGTTAGATATGATGTGTTTTGTAGAAAATCAGATTCGGAGAGCTAAACTAGAGAAAAGAAGTGAAACTTGAGTTTTGGACCACCTACGTGGGCACCTATGGCTTGTAGGTACTACCTATATGGTATAGGTGCCAGAACAAGTGTCAGAGAACTGAGAAATAGAGATTTAGAAGCCGGAAAATTTGACCCTATCACTTACAATGGGCACCTACGACACTCAGGTTCCACCTATGGTCCGTAGGTGCTAGTACAAGTTCTAGAGGGTGAAGTTTCAGAGACCCTGCAAAAGTTTTGGGAGTCTGGCACCTATATGGGACCACCGACTCCAGTTTTCCTCTTTTGTTTTGAATAGGTTTCCTAGGGTTTTAATGTATTCTATAAGTACCCATTTGACATTCTTTAGTTAGTTTACACACTTTTATCAATCATAATCATATATTTTGATTCTGAGATTTGCTTTTGATCATGGGATTGTGTTCTTGGATTTTGATTTATTATTCAATTTGAGAGTTTAGGTTATTATCGTAAATTATTGTGAGATTGATTTAATGCTTTCAATTATGAATTCCATTAATTATTTCACAAGGATAAGTAGTTATTTCTCTTAGCTAGGGTTGTCGGTACCCTGGCGGATTCACAAAGTAGGGGAAGTGTGCAATTCTTTTAACTCATTGTTGCTGCATGCATTATGGTTTTCTTCACTCTTACTGGCTTCTTAATGGTTGTAAATGTTAGGATCCCATCTGTATTTATTACGAACTTAAGAGAGAGAGAGATACTGGGAAAAGAAGACCATAATAGTAATTTGATAATAATTATCGATATAAGCTTATCATATTTATCTACTTAAGTTTATTATCTTCATCTAATCAACTTGAGACCGAGAGGAGATAGTTGAATACAAGGTGATAACGCTCAACTTACACGACAATTTAAGTGCAAGGTGGTTGTTGTCAATATAATTACCCAACAAGAGTCGGAGTCGAATCCACGAGGAGCAATGTGAGTGGCGACTGAGTAAGTCCGTAATAATAGTTGCTTACTAAGTTCAAACCTATGGTACAAAATAGGTTGGGGGTTCTCAACCTTTTCAGATGTGAAAGTAATTCTTGGGTTTCTAAAGACTAATTGGAGACTAAGAATAATTAGAGTGTAATCAATTAGGCGTAGATCTTAGGATTATGCCCTCCTAGGGGCAAGTCATGCATGGGTTCGTGAAAATTTGATGCAAACTTTAATTGTTGATGATGTGGTAGGCTAGGTCAAAGATCTTTGTTGTTAGTCTTTCAACAAAACCACAAAGATTTCCCATTGGCTCTTTTGAGCATAACGAATGTGTCAACTAAACCCACCCAATACCTCAATTAGGCACCCCTATTTCTAGGATGGTACCCAAGGGATAGTCAATCTCATATTCACCCTTATCTCTAATATGATGAATATTAGCAATCTAAGCCCAATAATTTCCTACTACTGTCGTGGTTCCTACATCCCTCTTTCAAGGATGATATGGGCTCTAAAAGTTCACCCAAACCCATCTTTCAAGAATGGTTTGAGCTTTCAAGAGTTTGGAATTTTCACCCATCAAACCCATTTGGGTATTTGGGGCATTCACCCACAAATCTCAACAAATTTAGTCAAGCAATAAAAAAACCCATCACCAACGAACTATCATATGCACAAATGAATCACAACCCACACACAATTGCACTGTAGCACCTCGAGAAAACTTAAATTAAGTACAACTTTGATCTATAAAGGAAATTATGGTACAACAAAAGAACAAAGTGAGCATGAGGTGTACGTATCTTACGAAGAATTATAGTGCATACATATATATAACTATTGTGTATGTAAGTTATATGATTTGCTACTTTTTAGTGGGGCCCACTTTAGTTTTTAAATATACTAATGTGATAAAAAAGTAAGAAAAAGGAAATTTTAGTTGGAAAAAGGTGTAGTAGTAGTAGTGCTAGTATTTGATAAAAGAAAAAAGATAAAGATTTAATTTGGAATTCACTGGAACTCCTGGCAACTATAAGGGAAAGAAAAAAAAAAGGAACATGAAGGGCCCAATGTTTCATCT
This sequence comes from Capsicum pubescens, assembly GCA_030864215.1. Lineage (NCBI taxonomy): Eukaryota > Viridiplantae > Streptophyta > Magnoliopsida > Solanales > Solanaceae > Capsicum > Capsicum pubescens. The sequence goes on from CM061544.1 coordinate 224,730,956, forward strand.
CTTTCTTCTTCCGGCAAATACAAAAAGAAGAAATTGGTTTTCGTACTTAGGGTTCTAAGGTGTGAAGAAGAAGTACTATTAATACTCCTTCTGTTTGTCCCCTTATCTTCTTTCAACATCGAGGAATCAATTTCATATTTAGACTTGGGATTGAATTTTAAAGGGTAAATTCTCTATCATTTTCTTGAATTTATTTATAAATACATATTTAGAATTAGTTAATTTAAATCTTGGTACTAGCTCTTAAAGTGGATTTGCTAATTGGGTCCTTAAGGAAGAGGGGGACTGTGAAGTTTTGATAAGAGAAGAGTTTTTATTTATGGATTCCTATCAATAGAGTGGATTTGACACTGAAGTATGTAAGTTAGAAAAGTTAGAATCTATTCCGAATTCTTGTTAAGGAATTCGATCAATTTCGAGCATAAGTGAAGATTATTGGGGTAAATTATGAAGTGCACATACGGATTATTGATGGGAATATATGTTATCCTTGTAGCTAGTGAATTACATATTGGGTAACAAGAACTAGTGGTTGGGAAGATAAAGGCTACACTCCCGCGGGTTGAATTACTTGAGGCTCAAACTATTACCATAGCTAATAAAGCATTAAGGTATGTAAAGCTAAACCTTCCCTCGCTACTAAGCCACCACCCTATATCACATGCTCTTTCCCATTTAATGTTAGTATAATTCTCATGAAATACGAAAGTGGAATCTTTATATTACCTTACATATCATTCTCTCTCTCTACCACCAAGCTTATAAGTATCTATCTTTCCCTCTTTGTGTTAAATTTCTATGGTACTTCTATATTATCATGAGTTTCTATACTTGATGCCCTTATACGTTAGGAGTAAATAGTAATGGCATAGTTTTACTCGTATATGGTAGCTAAACGATCATTATCATAAATCACATATCATAGGCCTTTAAGGCGTTACTTGATGAACATTAACAACAGGAGGGTACATAGGTTTGTCTTGGCATATCGCTCGACGTGATTCTCGGCACAAGATCAAGACCAAACCACTATAGTGAGCCCAATCAATAGGCATACCCGCCTTTGTGGCATCATTTGTATTTGAAGTCAGCTGGAACATCATGTATTGGTTTCCCCTGACTTGATCCAACATATGGCATATATGGCCTGTGGGTAGAACCTCATAGTGAGCCCCTGGTCGGGGCGTACCTGGATACAGACTGCGATTACAGTTACACATATGAGATTATAGCAATGAGTATGTGAGCAACATATGCTTTATACTTGCCTCAGATTGCCTTCGAAAGGTCATCTTGTGATTATTTGTACAACTTATAGGATAAGTGCATTACCTAGGCAAAGTATAAGTCCTATATTACAATGAATGCTTTTCTAAATATCATATATGATGCTAATAAGGTTGGTGCATAAGTTACCAGTTCATATTATATATGTGTTACTTGTTGGCTCATACATTTTTCACTTTACTATTTGACTCATATAAGCTTCTGTACTTGTCCAGCTGTTATTTTGTCTACTTTTATACCAGTACATGTGGTTTATGTACTGACGACGTCTTGGGCTCACCATGTTTTATTATTGCAGGCCCAGGCCCTCAGGATAGCCGACGTCCATAATAGGCCCTATTGTCGTTTTCAGCTGATATTTTGGTGAGCTCCAACTCTCTCTGGAGCCAGTCTTTGCCTAGTATTTTTTGATTATATGTACAGGTCTCTGGTTGGTCATGACGGGATAGATGCCAACTAGTCACTTGTAGTATAACGTGTTAAACTGACTAGAGGCTTCATGGATATCGTGTAGTATTGTATAGTTTTGTTAATATAACTCCCTCATGTATATATGCAACTCTTATTGAATGTCATTCCCATTATTATCTCATATCCTCGCGTACATCATAGAGTGCTTGTAGAGTAAGTGTATATAGTTCTTGTTCATCCTTATTAATTTGGGACGTAACATGCACCCTATTCTAACATAATCCCAAGAGGAAGAACTAGCTACTCATAATGATAATAAACAAAAATAAACCAAAATCCCCATTATATTGACTCATCAAAAATAAAAAGAATGCAAACCACACTTTAAGTTTCAATGAATCCTCAATGGGATTAGCCAATTCTCCACTTAGAAGTCACTCTAATGTCTTATTAGCTCAAGATTAGTACAAATTTAGATCCAAGATTCAAGAAAATTTAAAAACCCTAAACTAACTATGAGAGGTAGGGTTTTTGATTGATATCCCTAGAATGAAGGGGTTTTGAGCCTTAAATGGGATTTTGGGGTCGGCTGGTCAAAATAACATTTTTGCCCTTGGGACATTTTCTGCCCTTACGCGATCCGGGAGGATTAGTCGCGATTGCACTCACTGCAATCACACTTTAATTCCCTTTTTGATCCTTTTCAGTTTAAGTTTGCTTCTTTTCTTCTCATCACTCGTACACCTACAAAATATGGGAATTAGTACATTTAACCCCAAATGTGTCTCACTTTTACATTTAAATCATAGTAGTGTGCACAAATGTTGAGTGTAAATGGGTAGTAAATTCACCACTGGTCACAAGGGAAGGGTTAGTAATGAGATTCTCTAAGGCCGAGAGAAGATGAGTGAAATTCATAAAAGGGTTTTGAAAGGCTATTCGTGATACATAACTTATAAGATTCTGTATGCACATCAGTGAGGTAGTTGGAGAGGACACGATAAACGTACAGAGTTAGAAGCCAGGGGGAACACAATCCTAGTGTTCATTTTAGATTGTTTACAACCCAAAGTATTCGAGTTTGTTACTTCTTACCATTCATAGAAAAATCTCTCTATTTACTTTTCTGCATTGCCCGGTGATTTATGCAAATTTGAGAGATAGTTTTCCGTATTTCCTGTGGGTTCGACCCTAACCTAGTTGGGTTACTATATTTGACTTCGAACACATCATACTTCTTAGAGGTGTAGTTTTGGGCGACATCATTGTCTTTAGTAAAAGTAATACAAAATGAATGGTAAATAGGTGATATTGATAATCATATTCCTTAGTTAGCTAATATATACATGGCCTAAATACGTATGATGATATAGCACCTAAATATGACACTTGGCCACTAATTTGACCCTTGTTTAACACACATAATAAGGATAATTCCACCCTTAGCCATTGATAAGTAAATCTTCCATATATACATACATACATACATCATATATATATATATAAATCTAATCTCATTACGTATATACTCGGGTATTGCATAGGTTTGTGAAAAAATATACAATATTTTTAATATACCATAATTAATAGAAAATTATTTCTAATAAAACCTCTATTATATAATAATATTATTTTAACATATCTAGATTTACTACCTCTGTTTAAAATATTAATAAGTTATAAACCTATTTATAAAGTAACATAGATATACCATAACTAACGATCTTTATACAAATTTAAAATATTTTAGACGGGCAATAAATTATATTTCTAACAAATTCTAATTTAGATTAAATATTCAACAATATATTTGGTATCACTAAAATTCTCAAACGAACCACTGGAAAATCAAATTGTCAGCCCCAACAAGTCATAAATAACTTGGGAAAGTTACAGAAAAGCTCTAGACATAAAAAATATATGAAAATAAGGAAAATGACCTTGAGGGTCAATATATTTATGTAGAGAGAGGTACAATAATGGAAGATAAATTTGAAGCATTTAATACCGATGAGTTTAGTGCAAGCACAGAATGACGATGACAAAAAGAAAACGGTTCGAAGAAATATTTTGTCAAACTGTCAAGTACTTTTAGCCTTCTTCCTACAATTACCACAACTTCTAGCTCAACCTAAATATTTGTTTAACTATATCTCCTTATCCAACTTCTGCCTATACGATCTGTCTGTAAATGTCATAAATATATGCTACCAATCCCAAAAATTTCTAGCTTACCATGATGCCAAATATCCATTTTCTCACAATTGTGCTTTCTTTTAGGGAAAATAAGCATGACTAACTAACAGTTCATTAATATGCTAAACGCTGAAAAGAGATCCTTTCAATTCACTATGAAAATCTGGGCAAAGACCTCTATAATCTGAGAAATGCACTTGATGAAGAGTTACGCTTAAGAAATTACCATAGTCTAAAATATGAAGACTTGTATGTGTAACAAATTATTGAGCTTCCTCCAGGGTAAATCTACCAAAATTTAACATTTTCAATAGAGAAGGACATCTCATTTCTCACTGAAAGGACTAATGCAGCAGATTAGTTGGAATTAGACATGATGAAGCCATACAAATGATACTATTCATTTAACGTTTATCAGGGTTGGAACTCGCTTGGTATGCCAAACAAGACTTTATCAAATAACATACATAGGAAGAAATGGCTCGCGATTTTGTGAAGCAATATGAGTTTAACATCGGAGGCAATCCACACATGACTAATTTGCTCAAAATAAAGAAAATACATCATGAATCTTTTCATGATTATGCCATATGATGGAGGTTAGAATATTCAAAAATTCATCCTCTACTTTTTGAGAGGGATTTAATCTTAGCCTTCACCAAATTCAAGTATGTCTATATTATGATAAGTTGTTTGGAACTTATGCATGCAAATTCTCCTATTTGATTCGGATTGGCAAAGATATAGAAAGTGGCATTTAATAAGGAAGAGTTGTAGATGACTTAGCACCACCATTTGATCTAATTTTCTGACCAAAGATACCGAGAAATATGCAAAACAAACATAACTCAGCTTTCGTGCACCAATTGCAATGTCATCAAAGTCTCTGATTTTTGTAATCTCGTGCTTGTTCTGACCTTTGCAATGTGCATTTCCAGCCTTCTTGTCAAAAAAATTTAGAATAGCTCCCAGCAATAGTTTTACCATGTATAATCTACCTCACAAAAATATAAGAAAATAAAATCTTTCTCTTTCACTCCTCTAGATGAGCCATTGGCTAATACATTTGAGAGATTGAAAGCAATTGGACTTCTGCAATTCAAGGAGGGATTTTTATCTAAGTATCCATCTCTGAAGTTTGATTTATCCAAATATTATATTTATCATTCAAATATTCAAGGACATGATACTGAAGATTGTCTAGCACTAAGATTCAAGATTCAAAGCATGATTAAGAGTGTCAGGATAATAGTGCAGCAAGAGCCCCCAACCAGCAGTGATGATAACACAAAAAGGGCACACCTTTTGTTAAGGGAGATCCATAAAATTGGAATCAATGCATTTGAAGAAAAAGCATACAACAAGTCTAGAGAATTGATAAGGGAATCATTTTACAAGTTAAGAATATTATTCTCCTTTTCCCTTGTTTATATATGGCTACTATTTTATAACTCGAGAATGTCATTCTCTTTTTTCCTCCTTTATGAATGGCTAATATTTTATATCCTGAGAGTATCATTCTCATTTTCTTTCTTTTATGAGTAGCTACTATTTTGTAATCTTTTCTAGACTCTTATATAAACTACGTCTGACCTAATTTCTGTTAGTAGCGGGATACATAGGGCCTATTCTGGGTTCGATAATGAAATCATAAAAAAATTATTTCCCCATAGTCAAAACTGGAGCAACTTTGTAGATAGCCTATCATTATTTTGAAGTTTGAGATCAAAAGCCACATTCTCATTATCAAATTGCAGTGATGTCATAACTATAAGAAGCACAAATTCAAGGCCAAAATTTTATGGTTCAATGCAAGATAATCATTTTTTTATAATAACAAGTTTTATTTGAGTAAAACATATGCAAATTTTCAACTATTCTTGAACTATAACACATGTTAGCAAATCACAAGAAAGGCAACACAAAAAATGATGCAAAATCAATGCGATTTAAATTTCAAAAATTATAATTCTATCTGAGTGTAGGAACATCCTTCACAAAAAAAATTGTCAAAGAGAAAAATCACAAATTATGATACCACATTATGAATGGTCATTATTATGGCACTGCATCATTAATATTTGTTAACGTAAAAGAACCACACCTTGATTATTTTTTATGTTGGGTGTATTTATGCATTCTAGCATCACTATTCTAGCCTTTGTAGCCTTGTTTTGAGGAAGATTCATGCGATATATGAGTTGATAATGAGATAAATATGTATCATAGTTCTGAAGCATGTGTTTATGATGTTAGGAGTGAGTTCCAAATAATTTTGTGCTTAAAATATTCATTTAGAGTTCAACCCGGAAAACTAGTGCTACTAGCTTGAGCTAGGTGCTTGTCTAGTAAATTTCGATTGATTCTATTGTGTTGAAAGTGTTCCAAATGGTATTTATGTGTTATTATGAGTGTAATAAAGTGTTGGTAATGAGAAAATTTCAATTTAAATGAGTATACAGCTGGAACGATAAGTGAAAGATCAATGCGAACTAGCTTATCTTAGCTCTTGTTTTGATTCATTGTAATGGATGTAGTGTTGTGTTTTCTTCTTAATTCGTGTTGTATGGTTGTGTAGGATGATTTTTTAGATGAATATGATGATATTTTGATATTAATAAGGCTTGGAATTCATGGTAAAGATGCCACAAGACAAGGGTTCAAGAGGGGAGACTCAATACTTAAACCAAATTTTGGAGAGAAAATTCTAAAGAGCCTGGGTGATATTAAGGTGCCTCCCCACATGTATCAGGGATGTATCCAGGGATCCACCCCACCTGGAGTGGGGGGACACCCAGGGTACAGCCCCACCTAGTCCCATGCTCAATATCTGAAGGTTTTCTTAGCCAACACGGATTGGGATTACTCCTACACTATAAATACATATTGTATTACGTTTTAACACATCTTTTAGCTTATTTTGGAGATCAAAGGTCTTCTACAACTTATTCATTAGGATTTTATTATTTTTATTTAGTTCATTCATGTGTTTAGTCATTAATTACTATTTTGTGATTACGACTATGACTATGCATGGCTAAACGCCCCTTTTCCGGGGTTGAAGCCAAGAACATGATTATTATTGCTATGGATTAAGTTTTTTTTCATTGTTTATTAATATTGGTTGTTTTTTAATTCTTATTATAACTATTTTAAGGATTCTCGACACTTAGAATACATCCATTGTCAACCTTGTGAACTCGAAAGAGGCAATAGGGCAATAGAACATGGGAATAAGTAGAGTATTGTTCTTGATTCTTTATAAAATAAGAAAGTTGAATTAGTATCTAGGACAGGGATGTACTTAGATACCTTACTTGATTCATATGTAGGATGATATTTTTTAAGAACTTAAGTAAATTATTACATTCCCGCTCAACGATGTAGGTGTAAGGTTCAACATAGGTAATAGATTAGAGGTTGGAAAACCATAATCGCGAAATTAACCCTACGAATCAAAACCAAGATAAGAAAGTTAACGAATCAAATACAATAGCATAATATGATTGTTCAGAGTGCTTCAACCCTAGATTTTCTCCTATTGATTGTTATAAGATCTTTACTTTATGGTTTGTTTACTTTCCTTGCAATTATAACTTCCAGACTCTCTTTGGTTACTTTCGTATCAATTGAATCTACACTGTGAACTAAAATCAAATTATTGCCAAATCTAGTCTCTGTGGGATTGATATCTCCGCTTTTTTGAAGGCCAATATATTACTTGGTAGACCACGTACACTTGCGTGTGCGCTGTCATATTTTTGGCGCCATTGTTAGGGACTTTTTATTCGGCAGTTGTTTTTATTTTAGCTTTACTTTTAGATTTATTTGGTGCTTTTATGCTTGGTCTTGTTTTTGTGTTTGCAGGAGACAGGTTTCTAAGTTTATAAGCTGGCAAGGGATTGGGAGTTGGTAGAACCAATCCCAGAACCCAAGTAACTTTAATATCAATGTAGGAGAGAAACAATCCTTCTCCCCAGAATTCAACAAATCCATGAAGACCAAGATAACACTGCTCCTACAACTGAACAACAAGCAACTGGTAGGAAGGTTAGGGAAGTGGCAGTCCCATTTCCAATGAACTTAACTTCCCTAATTCGAAGACCGGCAGTTGGGGGGAATTTCGAGTTGAAACACAATATGGTTCATCTTCTTATTAGCAGTGGGAAGTTTGCAGGGCTTTCATATAAGGATCCACAAGTCCACTTGCAGAATTTCATCGAGCTTCCTGATACATTCACTCCAACTGGGGTAACTCCAGATTATGTGAGGCTGATACTATTTCCCTATTCACTTGTGGGGGAAGCTAATAGGTGGTTGAATGCAAAGCCGGCCAATTTAATCACATCATGGGGCGACTTAGCCAGAAGGTTCCTTATCAGATTCTTTCCTTCAGGCAAGACTGTGAGACTTCATAGTGAGATAGTGAGCTTCAAACCGAAGCCTGATGAAAACCTGTATCATGCTTGAGAACGCTTCAAGACCCTTCTTTGACATTGTTCACACCACCAACAGTCGAATGAGGTACTTTTTCTTACTTTTGTAGAAGCTATTGATCACAATACGAAGATTTTTCTAGATTCAGCCGCAGGTGGTCAAGCATTGGAGCTAACTTATGATGAGATGTACACATTGCTGAACCACATAGCAAAAGAAATTCCAGAGTGGCATTCAGATTCTAGAAGTGCCACGAAAAGAATTGGGTGTGTGTTGAAGGTGGATTAATTCACAGCCCTATCAGCTCAGGTTTCTGCATTGCAGAATTTTATCAACACATCATTCAACAGCATAAAGTTGGGAGCAACACAACCTGCAGCCACAGTCAATGCCATCCAAAAAGCTATAGGTTGATGTGAAGTATGCGGAAATAACGGTCATGCAGCTACCATGTGTGCTTCAAATCCAAAATATATGATGTATGTAGGCAATGTTCAAAGGCCAAATTACGGTAATGCCTACAACATGAAGTGGCAAACTTAGCCACCTAATCAGAAATGAAATGCCCCACACCCATAGTCTTAATCAAATCAGTCTATGAGCAACATGGAAGAGATATTGAAACAAATCTTAGCTGGTCAAACATAATTGATTGTGGATCTAAATAGTCAAAGGGCGGAATTACAAAATCAAAAAGTGACCCAGAGAAATTTAGAGTTGCAGGTTGGGTAGATACAATAAGTGTTAAATACCATACCACAAGGTGGTTTGCCAGCTGATATATAAAATCCAAAGCAAGGCATGGTAATCACTTTGCGGAGTGGTAAAGAGCTTCAAGGAGAACCTCCCATGGAAAAAAATGAGGTAGACGCTGATATGGTGACCAAAAATATGGATGAAGAAGTTACTAAAAATTCAAGAAAGTCTGAATACTTGAATGAAAAAGTTGTTAAACCAGAAAAGAAGAAGACGCTACCACTACCTTTCCCTCAAAAGTACATAAAAGCGAAGGTGGATGCCTTGTTCAAAAAGTTTATTGACATATTCAAAGAGCTTCATATTAAATTACCTTTGCTAGATGTTTTGAAGAGTATGCCTTAGTATGCATAGTACTTGAGAGATGTGGTTGCTAAAAAGGTAAAATTGTAAGAGGTAGGAGCTATAACACTCACTAAGAGTGTAGCACGGTGATTTCACATAAAATCCCTAAGAAATTAAAAGATCAAGGGAAGTTTTCCATTTCTATTCAAAGTGGGAGTAAGGAGGTTCATGCACTAAGTGATTTAGGGGCAAGCATAAATTTGATGCCCCTATCATTATTTAGAAAATTGGGCTTGGGAGAGCCTAAAACAATATGAGTGGTTATGCAGCTCGCAGACAGATCCATAACATAGCTGGATGGAATCATAGAGGATGTCCTCATAAAGGTTGGTAAATTTGTTATTCCTGCTGACTTTTTTGTTCTTGATTTTATGGCAGACAAACAGGTACTAATTATCTTGGGGCACCCATTCTTAGTGAGCGGAGGTTCTTTGATTGATGTTATAAAAGGCATACTCAAGATGACGGTAGATAATGAAGAGGTGGTATTTGATGTTTACAAGGTCCCCATTGAAAATCCCTTATATAAAGATTTATGCATGATCAATGTGTTGGAAAGGGATGAGCGTGGGGTGCCTAAGCCACTAAAGATTTCTTTCGACTACCTGATTAAACGGCCTAATATGAAACCACCGATTCTCAACATGTTTAAAGGTAAAAAAGGTCTGAAATGAATGAAAAAATGGCTCTCAAAAGGGAGTAAAAGGGTGAAGGAATATGGTTGAGTTGATATGGTTCATGCCGCGACACTAAATTACGCAACCCAAGTTAATTAGGTATGTTTTTTTTTTAATTTTTTAGTTTTTATTTTATGTGGTTTTTGTTTTTGGTTGAGTCACAGGTTATTGGGAAGTCTGAGTACCGGAAACCTGAGCTAAGAGCATGACAAAGACTGTGTGCGGGGTCCTATAGATCCCATTTATGTGTAAAGATGATACTAGCCAGGCCTAAAGGCCTCAGGGATTATTTCTATCTCTTACCTTTAAAATTCACTTTGGGGACAAAGTAGATTTTTAAGTGTGGGTGGGTTGGGGAAATTCATAAATATTGGCTCAATTTTAAAAAAATTATGTGAGATATTATTGTTGATACTATTTTTTATTACATGATGCGGGTGGGTTTATTTGTAAAAGAATGTTGATTCAGTGAATTGATATTTTTGAAACTCTTAGGCTCAAGTTTATGACTCTTGTTCATGTTGGCTTAATTTTGAATTTATGTTATTATTTGGTTGGGAGTCTATGATGATCCTATTGAGTTGAGCATGTTCCGTGTGCATGTGAGTTTTTTGTATAGTCCTTGTTGCATGTGATGTCTAGAACTTGCCCGGTGTGTGTGTAAAGTGAAATAAAGAGTGTGGGTTTAGAAGATGATTTAGGCATTTCTTTGATAGCCTTATTCTATAACCTTTTATTTGTCCTACCCATTGTGTATTATCCTAGTTAACCCTCATTGAGACTTTATCCTTTTCTTTGGTAGCTTCATATGTAGCCTAATACTCTTCTTTGATAGACCATAATTTGATCCAAAACCTCCTAAGTGCTTTAATGAAAAAAAGAAATAATTGAAAAAAGAGTTTGAGAAATTGAAGAAGAAAAAGGTGAAATTGATGTCCCAAGGTAATAGGTATTGGTGTTTATAATTGATGTGTGGTAGTTGGGATTGATATAAATGGTGTTAGAAATATTCTCATAATTGTAGAGAATGAGAAAAATTAAATCTTGAAGGAATAAAAAATATACCCACAAGTGTTTGTGAAAATGCTTAAAAGAGATTGAGCAAAAACAAAAGGTATGGATGAATGAATAAGTGTAGTTTGGTTGTTGGAGAGTGATTTTAAATGTATAATGTAGTGTATTAAAGCGCTTAGAGAGTTTAGTCTTTATTTCCAAATAGTTCCTACACATCTCTTAGCCTACATTACAACCCGAAAAAGTCCTAAGTGATCTTAAGCTTTACATTTGACTATTAATAGAGAATTACACTAAGGTTAATCCTATGGTTCATTTGTGTGTAACTTATGAATTCCTTGTGAGAGTGTGACAAATTTTATTCTCGTACCCATCATGTTATGAATTGCTTAATTGTGAGTGATTATGGGTAACTCTGTTATTGTGAGGGACACACATTTGATGAATGTGGGTGATTTGTATGAAGTTCTTAATTGAATTATAAGCATGAGTTTTCCAATTAGGTAAGTCAATTCTTAAGGCTAGGATGTTTTGGAGTAGTGTTCATGAGCTTTTAATTGTGTTGTAGTCATGGTAGTACTAGCTTGAGTGCCTTGCATAATAGTAGATGTGTAGATTCTCCAGCTCATGATAATTAGAGCTAAGTGTTGTTCAAGGACGAATAAGGGTTTAAGTATGGGTGGTGATGTTGGGTGTATTTATACATTCTAGCATCACTATTCTAGCCTATGTAGGCTTATTTTGAGGATGATTCTTGTGATATATGAGTTGATAATGAGATAAATGTGTATCATAGTGATGAAGCATGTGTTTATGATGTTAGGAGTGAGTTCCAAACAAGTTTGTGCTTAAAAAATTCATTTAGAGTTCAACCCGGAAAACTAGTGCTACCAGCTTGAGCTAGGTGCTTGTCTAGTTAATTTCGGTGGATTCTATTGTGTTGAAAGTGTTCCAAATGGTATTTATATGTTATTATGAGTGTAATAAAGTGTTGGTAATGAGAAAAGTTCAATTTGAATGAGTTTACAGCTGGAACAAAAAGTGAAAGATCAATGCGAACTAGCTTAGCTTAGCTCTTGTTTTGATTCGTCGTAATGGATCTAGTGTTGTGTTTTCTTCTTAATTCGTGTTGTGTGGTAGTGTAGGATTATTTTGGATCTGAATATTATGATATTTTGATGTTAACAAGGCTTGGAATTCATGGGAAAGACGCCACAAGACAAGGGTTCAAGAGGGGAGACTCAATACTTAACCAAATTTCGAAGAGCAAATTCCAGAGAGGCCGGGGGATATTGAGGTTCCACCCCACCTTTAGCGGGTCTGTATCCAAGGATATTACCCACTTGGAGCATGGGGATACCCAGGAATCCGCCCCACCTAGTCCCATGCTCAACATCTAAAGGTTTTCTTGGCCAACACGGATTGGGATTACTCCTACACTATAAATACATGTTGTATTATGTTTTAACACATATTTTAGCATATTTTGGAGAGAAAAGGTCTTCTACAACTAAGTCATTAGGATTTTATTATTTTTATTTAGTTCATTCATGTTTTTAGTCATTAATTACTATTTTATGATTACGACTATGACTATGTATGGCTAAACGCCCCCTTTCTGGGGTTAATGCCAAGAACATGATTATTATTTCTATGGATTAAGTTTATTTTCTTTGATTATCAATATTGTTTGTTTGTTTATTCTTATCATAACTATTTTAAGGATTCTCGACCCTTAGAATACATCCATTGTCAACCTTGTGAACTCGGGAGAGGGAGTAGGGTGATAGAACATGGGAATGAGCAGAGTATGGTTCTTGATTCTTTATAAAATAAGAAACATGAATTAGTATCTAGGATAGGGATGTACTTATATACCTTACTTGATTCATATGTAGGATGATATTTGTTAAGAACTTAAGTGAATTACATCTCCGCTCAACGATATAGGTGTAAGGTTCAACATAGGTAATAGATTAGAGGTTGGAAAACCATAATCGCGCAATTAACCCTATGAATCAACAACCAAGATAAGCAAGTTAACGAATAAAATCCAATAGCATAACATGATTGTTCAGAGTACTTCAACCCTGGGTTTTATGCTATTGATTGTTACAAGATCTTTAATTTACGCTTTGTTTACTTTCCTTGCAATTATAACTTCCAAACTCTCTTTGGTTACTTTCCATCAATTGAATCTACACTGTGAACTAAAATCAAATTGTTGCCAAATCTAGTCTCTATGGGATCAATAACTCAGCTTTCTTGAAGGCCACTATATTACTTGGTAGACCACGTACACTTGCGTGTGCACTGTCAAGTTTTTGGTTTTGTTTCTGGAGGGATGAAAAAAAGTGTAATTTGGTGTAGTGTATTAAAGCTCTTAGAGAGGTTAGTCACTATTCTTGGACAAAATAGTTCCTACCTGTCCCTTAGCCTACATTACAACCCGAAAAAGTCCAAATTGATCCTATATTTCACATTTGACTATTAGTGGAGCATTACACTAAGGAAAAACCTATGGTTCATTATGTGCAATTTGTGAATTCTTTGTGAGAGTGAGTGTAACTTAATTTTTATACCTATTATGATAATTGCATTATTGTTAGTGTTTACGGGTAACTCTCTTGGTTGTTAGGGCATATGTTTGATGAATGTGGGTGATTTGTATGATGTCTTATATTCAACAATATGCATGATTTTTCCATGTATGGAGTCAATTCTTGAGGCTAAGATGTTTTGGAGTAGGATTCTTGAGCTTTCAATTATGTATAACATGCATAGTGTTGTAAACTTGCATTCCATATAGTCATTGTAGTACTAGCTTGAGTTTCTTGCATGTATTAGAAGGGTGGAGTCTATTTATCTCATGATGATTAGAGTTAAGAATTATTCGAGGACGAACAAGGCTTTAAGTGTGGGGTGGGGATATTGGGAGTATTTTTGCATTCTAGTGTCACTATTCTAGTTATTTTAGCCTTGTTTTGAGGATGATTCATGTTCTAAATGTGTTTATAATGATATAAGGGGCATTTAAGTGTCCATGTATGTGTTTACAAGGTTTAATGGTGTTTTCACATGAATTTTGATTCAAATTGATCATTTAGAATTCAACCAAGAAAACTAGCGTGACTAGCTTGAGCTAGGTGTTTGTCTAGTCTATCGTGTTGGGTACTAATGTGTTTAATGAGTTTATAAGGTTTTTATTATGTATTTATATGTGAAAAAACTTTATTATAATGTCCAAGGGTCAATTGGATCATAACAAGAGTCAAAACAATGAACTAAAGATCAACGTGAATGAAGCCTAGTCTTAGCTCGTGTTTCTATTTTGTTGTATTGGATATTGTATTGTTTTGATCTCTAAATTGTTATTTTTAATGTTATAGGATGCTTGTTGAATGGATTATGATTATATATAAAGGATATAAAAGCTTCAAATCAAGTGGAAACAACTCAAAAAGGCTTGGAATGGATCACAGAAGCACAATACGCTACTTGACGCCAATTTGGACACTTGAAATGTCCAGGGGAAGTGAGGGCGTGTGAGAAATCCTATTAGAACATGAGACACACCAAAATTTTCCGAAGGAACCACAAAAGTGAACCAAGGTGAAATGGAGGTACCGCCTTTCATGGAGCAGCGCTCAAACCAACGTGCAGCCTTGCCTGGAGTGGGGCTATAGCCAGGGTGGTTCCCTCTCCAGTACCGGGCTCAATATCTGAAGGTTTTCTTGTCCAACATGGAATGGAATTGCTCCTATACTATAAATACATGTTAATAATGTTTTTACATACTTTTGGACATCTTGGAGCATTAGAGGCTACCACGACTTCTTTTTAGGTTTTATCATTCTTTAATTTAGTTTCTTTATGATTTTGTATCATCAATCCAAGGGATTGGATGATGAATATTTCCATTAAAGGCTAAACTCCCTCTCTGGGGTTAAGGCCAAGATCATAACTACTTTATTTTTGAATTAATTTCATTTAAGTTGCTTATCATTATTGGTTGTTTGTTTATTCTTGTTTTAACTATTTTAAGGATTAGCTACCCTTAGAATACATCAATTGTCAACCTTGTGATCATGGGAGGGGGAATAAGAAGATAAAACATGGGAATAAGCAAAGTAGGGTTTTTGTTTCTTTATAAAAGAAGAGACTTGAATTAGCATTTAGGACAGGGATGTACTTAGATGCCTTACTTGATTCACATGTAGAAAGATAGCTTAAATAACCTAATTGGATCATTATATCCCCACTCAATGATGTAGTTGTAAGGTTCAACTTAGGTAAAAGATTAGAGGTTGGGAAACCATAATCGGACAATTAACCCAACGAATTAATAACAAAGATAAGCAAATTAACGAATGAAGTTCAACAACATAGTATGATTGTTCGTAAGCCTTAACCTTGGGCTACTGTCCATAGATTGTCCTAAGTCATTACTTTTTTGCATTAGCTTAGTTTAGTTGTAATTTACAACTTTAAAATTCTATTTGCTACTCTCCTCAATTGATTAAACTAGAACTAGATAGACGACAAACGCAAGTCCCTGAGAGATCGATACTTGGGCTTCCTTGAAGCCACCTTACTACTTGATAAGACCACGTACATTTGCGTGTGTTCTTGGGCACTGTCAATTTTCTATGGCAATGGCACTGCACCAAACTTTCATTGATTTATGAACATTTGGTTATGAGAAAATCGCACCAAGCTCTTTGCACTATATTAATATTTGTAAGTTTGCAATACATATTGAGTTTGTCTATCCTAAAATAAAACATATTGGGTTTGTCCATCCTAAAATAGCTTAAATTGGATTCATCTATCCTAAAATTGGATAAATGGAGTTTGTCCACCCTAAAATAGGATACTTTGAGTCTGTTCACCCTAAAATAAGATAAATTGAGTTTGTCCACTCTAAAATAGGACATGTTGAATTTCTCCACCTTAAAATAGGACATATCAGGCCCGTTCACCCTAAAATGGGACATCTTAGGTCCATCCACCTTAAAATAGAATATTTTAGATTCATCCACCCTAGAAATAGGATATTTTGGGTTCGTTCATCCTAAAATAAGATATTTTGGGATAATCTGCTCCCCAATAAGATATTTATGCATATCTGCTTTTAATAGGATATTTATGGTTGCTTGCCTTTACTTGAACATATCGCAATGCCTTAATCATTTAATTATTTTTATCATTATTATTTTTCTTAATTTGTTACGCACTACATGCTATATTTTACATTTCATGAAAAAAATCAAGCTTAGTTTCTCATTTTTATTTTATTTAGCACTGCTTCTCAGTTTGATGAATTTTGCAGGCATATAATTTCAGAATAAATTGGGTTCTTCCACACTAAAATAAGATATATTGGGTCCGTCCACCCTAAAATGAGACATATTGTATTAGTCTGTCCTCTAATAAGTCATTTTATGCATTTCTTCCTTAAATTAGATATTTATACATGTTTGCCTTTTGTTAAATATTTTTTAATGCCTTATTTTTTATTAATTAATTAATTTATTTTTAATTATTTAAGAACTGCATGATATCTTTTTAGTTTCTTGAAAAGTCAAGCTTAATTACTCATTTGTCTTTTATTAAACATTGATTTTACTTATATTTATATTTAGTTTGATGAATTTTTTAGCCATATAATTTGAATTTTTTATTTAAAAATACCACACATTCGATTAATCTCATCTGAAGAATTAGTTCAAAAGCATGCGTTTGTTTTATGATCTTTTTCATTAGACTTTTATTTATATTTTTTGCTAATTATTTTATCAAGACTTGTTAGGAAGCACAACCCACATGTAGAAACAAAAGACATAATACAACGTGAAACTTTATCTTAGCAGTGAACTGGGGCAATTTGTAGGAGAGTCAAACTCACCAAAAATGGTCAAGGATTTACTCTCGAATGGTACTCAACCTACGTCTCACATTTGGGACCTATAGAAAATTTTACATCAACCTTTTCATTTTCAATAACAAAATTTTAAATCCCGCTTGTTTTTTCATCTTTAGCCCCTTCTCTTTGTTTTCTTTATCAATCTTCATACCCAATCTAATTGTAATTTGATACTAGATAGTTTTTAGAAAAGTATCATTCTTTGGCTATACTTTTATGTTATTTCATCCAATATATCTATTTTGATAATCCCTAGTTTCAATTCAATCAAATCCCATTTACTTTTTGCCCTCTTAAAAGTTCTATATTTTTACTTCAATCCATTTTCAAACTTTTACATGTTTAACCCTAACCTTTTGCTTAGCCGCCATCATTCTCTTCATCGTGCATCGACTCAGGGTGACTTTTGGGAATATTGTTTCTTAAAACTCACTCTTCCACCTCTATCATAAATCTTGAACTACATTTGGCCCGATTCTCGTGCAATCCAAGATATGTAGGTAACTTAGAAATCAAATATCGGCCATAAATTTTTAATAATTTCTCCCCCCATAACTTTTCTGAACTACATTGCAACTCCGTTGACTGGGACAAAATTGGCTACTTTAATTTTTTTTTGAAAATCTTCCATCATCTCCGGTAAAAGAGGGATAGCTGTTGACATCCATTTTTTACCCTCCTTTATTCCAATTCATTTTTTTAGAGCTTCTAAATTTATACCTATCCAAATTATTTTGTTTTTAATAATAAAAAATATATTATTTTGTTATCGAGATTGTTATTATCATTTTACACCTATTTTTTCTTAAGCAATCATTTTCTCATTATTTTATCTCAAGTTTCATACTTATTAAGTTGGTTATAAGTTGATATTTTGTACTGATATTTCATGTTAAACCATTTGGCAGAAAATTATAACGTTAATACTCTATTTCTACATGCTAATTATTATTGACATTGTATTATATATTGTATTAGTTACTAATTAAGTTAGAAGCTTTTTAAAAAGAAGAAAGTGAAAAGGGCTTCAAATTCAGCCAAAAGTCCATTACCAAATTCGAGCAGCCTACGAAAATCAGATAGCTTTCAGCCCGCAAAATTGGTCTTCAGCCCCAAAATACTAAGCAACTATCCAACCCAATCTAACCCTAATTTTGTATTGTCTCATCCAGAACAAGTCGTGTCTCCTTCGTCTCTCTCTCCCTAAACCAGTATCTATCACTCCTAGTCTTTTTTCAATCCTCAGTGCTAAGGTTGCGTGAAAAAGGGTTTTAATGTGATTTGTCCCTGTCCCTTTTCTGTTGAATCTGCTTATGTTATAACATATCTCAAATTTTTGGATTAGAACTTTCTTTGGATCAATTTTAAATCATAAAATTCAAGATCGCACCTAATTGCTTAGCGTCATGACTAGGCCCTAAATAAGGGATTTAAAATTGATCCAAAGAAAGTTCTAATCCAAAAATTGACTAGGCCCTAAGCTCTTCCTATAAATACTTGTCATGACTCGAACTAGGGCCTAGTCATGACGGGTATCTCAAGCCCACCATGGACCGGAGACCATACCCTTAGCCTAGCCTTCAGAGAATAATATAACAAACAATGGAAGCCAACTGAAATAGTAAATAAGATTGATGAAACAAATGAAATCTAAGAGTCTAAAACTGACAACCAATCATCTCATTACTGTCCACAAAAGCCTCTAAAACCAGAAATACCAAACTAGGTCGGTACATGCCCCTGACCATGACAAAAGAGTATTTACAATTCCCAAAATATGAAAAGAAACCTAATAAAATAGCAGAACTTTTTGAAAGATGGAGGCTCATCACTTCACAACAACTCAACCAACGTACCACACCACCTAATGCTGCACAAGAGTAACAAAAAATCCCTAGGACTTTACATCATAAAATGATATAGCATCTAGGAATGTTCAGTAAGGAAAGCACTGACATGTAACTCAGGAAAAAGTGATAAAATAATGTCATTGCCAAAAATCAGTCAAAACCACAGACACATCATTTCTATATACATATATAGGATGTCGGGATAGGGACAAGGATCAAGAACAAAAGAGTTTAAGCCATTAGACTAAAAGGTGTATATCGCTCCATCTTAAAAGAACCCATGCACTATACGGATCCAGCTTCCCATGTTGAAAGAATCCCAATGCGTGTTAGCCGCACGAATCGAGAAAAAGCTAAATACACCAAGATGATGTTTATCCAAAAAAATATTGTGTGTATCCAAACATACGGTCATATAGACTACCACACCGGAAAATGTGGTTTATAGTGTTGGTCCGCTCGAGACTACACCTTCACGGAGAGCTACACAATTTTCTTTAAACCCAAATTAAAACAGTTTGCACATAATCCAACCATTTACCAAGGATTATTTATTAAGGAATTTTTCCAACCTGGTATCATCATACCAATATGCTTGCAAGCTTATATAATTATGCCAAACCAATCCATGTAACCATTAGACTCCCAAGTTTTATTTAAAATCCAAACTATGGCCACCAAGGGCCTTCAAAAACTATTTTTATCAATTTATCCTTTAATGCAATACAATATTTTTCAAAGATAAGTTAAATTATACAATTATCCAAATTCAAGATCAAATTTATAAGGCGGGTTGAGGCTAAGGACATTACCAAGTCAAAAATCCATAAATTTGGAAAACCCATGTCACTCATTCCAAACCCTAACATGTTGCACCAAATAAGTCAAACAAACCATTTGTCAAGAATGAATAACACATTTAAAACACGAAAAAAAATTCAAGTAAAAATCAATTAGAAGCCCTCAACCCAATTTCAAACCCAACAATTTAAACACATGGAGGTTGAGTATGTAAATGCCACAATATTAAAACACAAGTTAGGGAAGAGCAACATCCTTGTAAAACCCTAATATCTCTTGTTTTGGGAGTTAAAGAGGAAAAAGTAAGGTTTGATTTTGATAACTGATGGCAGAGGGGTAACTTGGGTGTGCTTAGTCGCGGAAAAGAGTTGGAGGGAGGAAAAGATCAAAACGACCCTCATTATACAAGAAAAGTTGGGAATAGTCGTCACGGCTTGAATAATGACTCGTGAGGTCTGACCACGAGTTGTGGCCTGGAGTCATTACCAGGATCGATAATCTAGTCGTTCACTATTATGATTACAGTTCCCTTATAACGACTTATTGTGTCTTACAATGATTCATACCCTGGACTCATTTTCAAGGGACCAAAGTCTGGGCTTCCTTACTGCCATGGCAATGAGTCCTCCTGACGACTTGTTATGTCTGACAATGAGTCATCGTTAGAGCCGCTGTCACGGGAAGTTTGGCATAACCACAGCACTTTGGCCATAAATTTTTACCCTAAGCTTGGATTAAGGCGAGACTAGCAACGTTGAAAATCTTATCTAACTATTTATCTCATGGAGGGTCTAGTGCTCAAGAACTTGGGGTATTACAATACTGGTCTTTGCACTTATTTTGGAGAGGCTTTTATCCTCCGCCCCTATGCCATTTTAGCTATTAGATTGCGATAAAGCATCTTTGTTTTATACTCCCATTTGGTATCTGGCGAAACTCTAGTTTTTAAGTCTGTTTCGATCTCATCATCATCTGGTTTTGAGCATAGACTAAGGATCAAAGCACCCCTTTTACTGCCCTGCATCAGGTACTTCCATCTCCTTTTTCCTCTATTTTGTCTCTTTAATAAAATGTTATGTTATGTGATTTCGAGAAAATTTGAGTACCAAATATTTTATTTAAGTTAATTTGCTATAGTTTTAAAATGTATTTTCCTATTTTAGTTTAAGGCTTGAGAGATTCAAAGTTTCATTCCTTTCACTTTTTGGTTGTCATGAATCTAAGAATGATTTCTTGTTTTTGGATTCATTACTTGCACAAAATCAGTTATTTTTCTTTTTTATATTAATATCAGTTATGCAGTTCTCTGAAAAAATGAATTGCTCAAAGGATATGTTGCTTTGTCAAATTTAAAGATATTATACGGACTTTTGTCAAACTTCCTCTAAATAGACTTTTTTTGTCGTTCTTTTTAAGTCTTTGTATTTGTTTCGTTCAGCAAATATATGTTGGTAAGTTATGGTTTTAAAATGTTATCATACCTGGAATACTCTTTGATCATTCTTTCGTTCATCTTTTAGAAAATAATGTCTTCATTATACTTTAAATCTAGTAGATGTGAGGATTATTTTATGAGCATATATCACAATTTATCTATTTTAAGTTTGTTTTGAAAGTCCTCAATTGTGTATGGTTATGTTGTTTGACACTTGCATATTTTGTGTGTAGTATGGTACCTTTGTTATGTAACTTATCTACATTTTTTTATTCAAAACTATTGAGGAGTTGAACCGACTTTCACTCTTAGTTATTAGTTTGTGTGCTTTCGAGAAATTTGTGTACCAAATGATTTGTTTAAGTTACTTGGATATAATAAAAGTAGTGTTAAAATACATTTACTTTTAGTTTAAGGCTTGTAGATTATTCGAAGTTACGTTTCTTTCACGTTTTGGCTATCATGATCTTTAGAATATATTTTTTGTACTGGATAGTTGTACAAAATAAGTTTTTTTTTTCATTTCTAAATTGACATTAGCTATGTAGTTTTTTGGAAAACGAAAAATAATTAAGGAGATGCAACTTTTGGTTAGTTTTTTTTTTTTTTTTTAAATATATTGAAGATCATTTGCCATCTATCCCATTTAATAGAATGTGAACCCACAATTCTCGAATGCATTGCCTACAATTTACTTCATTTCTTCATACACATATATCTTTTTTTCTAAGCCTTTATACATTTTGTTGGCAGGAAATGTTGTATATAAGTGTTCATTTTTTTTAGAACATATAACGTGTTGAGGTTCCGAAAGTATTTTTCATGTTTTAAAAGAGATGTGTTTGGGTCTTGTTTGAGACTTGTACAAGTTTGTATCTAATCTCGCCTAACATAGACATTATTGATTCAAAAATGATTTATTTTGGGTACAAAAATAAGTTCAGTGATAACGCTCAAACTACAGCTCTCTTAAGAGTGTAAGCGGTCGTTGTCAAATATAGAACCCAACTGGGTTGGGTCTCGAATCCCACAGAGAATACTTGGTCACTAAGTAAGCAAAGATTAATAGACTTTTGGTGAAAGTTTCGTAAAAGGGGGGATTGTAACGTGCAATAATGTAACAAAGTGAAAACGGAAAATAGCAAAGTAAAAAGAAAGAATGTTTAGTAAGATGTTTAACCAATGAGAATTGAGAGTTGGGGTTATATCCACCTTATGAGTTATACGTCTCTATTGGCTATGAGTTATGCGGAATTCAGACATGCATGTGCTTATAGAGAATTGTATTCTATGGTAAATTCAGGCGTCTTTCGACCATCAAGGATTATTTCACTTTAACTCTTTCGAGCTTAAAGCGTATCTAACGGTACAAATTCTCCAAGAGGTTAATCCAGTTACGACACTAACTTTTTAACAGGGGTTGGTGCCCTATTACCTTGACATTATCTCTTTTCCAGACATATAACTTTTCTTTCGAACAAGTTAATGCTATACTGGCGTATTCTATGTGTTTGCAACCACAAGAATTTAGATTAAGATGAAGAGAGTAATGATATAAGAAGCATACGTGTCAAGAATTCACAAAATCATAGCAATAGATAGTATATCATAAGGCTTCCATAACCCCAACAGAGAAGTTTAGCTATGCATGAGTGCAACGGAAAACACAATAGACATTATCATCATAAAAATCTCACGTGAATTCCTTGCAAATAGCTTTTCTCTTGTTGTAAAAATTAAAAGTCGAATATATGAAAAATAATGTCAACAATGAATTAATGAAGAAAAAGGGGAAGGATAGAATAGGGATGAGGGTGGTGGAGAATTGTTTTGATGGATGGATGGATGGTGGATGGATGGATGGGAATAATAAAAATCTCCAGCAAAATAGGGTATTTATAACACCCATATCCTATTCCTACTAAGATACTGCATTACTTATCCTAGTCCTACTAGGTTACTGCATCATTATCCTAATCCTACTAAGTTACTGCTGATCCCCAAAGTCTTTAGAAATGTTGTTTTTGCCCGGGACAGGTTTTCCATGCGTCACTTTTAGTCCCTAGGCGTCCAAGCTCTCCTTTCCTTCTTTCGTGAAGCTTCCTTGGGCGTCAAGTTATCCATAAAATGCTGAAATCTTCATCATTTATACCTGAAAACTTGCTAATCACGTTTGTTAGCTCACTTACAGGAAAAAAGACTAAAAGTGCATGAATTATATATTTTGTCCTCAAAACTTAGCTAAAATATGGGTAAATTATAGTACTTTAGGCGTGTAAATATGTCTATCATCAACACCCCACACTTAAAGCTTTGTTCGTCCTCGAACAAAATATCATGTCCATCTAAACATCTACTTAGGGTTTCGCAGTAACAGCACAAAATATTCATCAAGACAGGCACGACAATCATTAACAAAGAGTAGTTTTCTGATCACTACTAGAAATAATTTAACCTCTAACATAGACTCGTGATGATGGCTAATTCGTATTCAAAAGTTAAGGCACAAAGAATCATACACAACTACCCAAAACTCATCAACCATGTGTGTCTCACAATATATCACCCATAATCACTCACAAGTATTTTCATCTATCGAAGCATGGGTATATGATTATCCTTGCTCTCGCTCTCACAAAGAATTCATATGCTGCAACTGATGACCATAGGCTTGCCCTTAGTGTAATGCTCCACTAAATATCAGAATGCTAATCTTAGGATCAAATAGGTCTTCTACAGGTTGTAATGTAGGCTAAGGGAAGGGTAGGACTATTTTGGCCTGAAATAGTGACTATGTTCCTAAGCGCTTTAATACATCACATTATGCCGTTTAACACTCTATTTTGAACAACCTTTCTACTTTTTTTTAATCTACCACCCCTTCTCACCTCTTTTGTTTTTCAATTTTAAACATAACTAACTTTTTAGTTTTCTTTTCATTTTTCTTTTCATAATACACCTCTATGATAGCAATTCTTTTTCATAACGAATTCAAGCACCAATACATTCTAAGGCATCACACTCATTCAATTTCTTCTTATTTTATCACATGACTTTACAATTTAAAGCGCTTAGGAATTTGGATCAAATTATGGTCTTGAAAAAAATGGATTAGGCTTACATATGAGGCTGTCAAAGAAAATAGGCTTAAAGGCTCAAAAGGGTTGACTAGGATAATGTCCACGGGTAGGTAAAATGAAGGTAAACAATTACAGGTTGCCAAAGAAATGCCTAAATCATCTCCTAAACTCACACTCTTTATTTCGCTTCACACACACACCAGGCAAGTTCTAGCATCAGCCACAAACACAGAATATACTATATCCTCACACACACAAGGCACATGGTCGACTTTATTGGGAGTAGTATAGACTCTTTACCCAACAGATGAAGGAACTGAACCACACAATTATCACATAGTGATTCACAATTAGAGCCTAAACATCTCAATAGTAATGATTTTAGCACAAACTCTTGTTATAATACCATGCTGCCCCTCAGAACAATTTCATGCAAAGTTAAAAAAATTTTAAAAAATTTAACTACTAACAAACAAAACAAACAAACATAGATAGATGCAAATGTAGATAAAGAAGTAAAGCATACAAATACCAGCACCCCACACTTAGACGGGACACACTGCCCTCAGTGGAAAATAAATAAGAAGAACCTGGTTAGTCGGACTCCTCCTCTATGTCTGGGGTCATACCCCCTGCGTAGGAATCATCATCAGAGTCGTCATTCTCAGAAGTTCCTCATAAGTACCCCACTTGATTCCAAGAGTGCGTCGAGGTATTTGCAGCACGGAGGATTCACCTTGCTCTTTTCGTCCCCTTTTGTGGCCTTTTTGTGAAGTGGTTGCTTTTTCTTTTCCTTGTCGTCCTTTTTGTGCCATTCTACCTGAGATCTCAATTAAGTCATGTTATCTTTATCTCGGAAGATTCAATCGACAAACAGACAATAGTGGCACCACCCCACACTTAATTTGTTGACACAAACTAATTAAGTGAATGATGTCGATTACTCAGACTTCATCAACATATATTTAGGTGATATGTTTCAATAATATGTTCAGCACAGTC
Source organism: Capsicum pubescens (assembly GCA_030864215.1). NCBI lineage: Eukaryota > Viridiplantae > Streptophyta > Magnoliopsida > Solanales > Solanaceae > Capsicum > Capsicum pubescens. Next base: position 224,756,173 of record CM061544.1, read on the forward strand.
ATACTTTCATGTCCTCTTAACGTTATGCAATCTTGACAATGCTTTCGTGTTTGGACTAATTCATCTTTTGAACAAAACTACTACATAGATATCGTATCAATTTATGGAATAGAAATAATCACAATATCGCATGTTTGTAGTCACCCATGATTTTCATCTCAATGAACAAGTCATTTCAACATGTAAGCTTTCAAGTTACAAGATTATGCAATTATCTTGACCATGTCGATTTCACAAAAGTATGACAGTGTATCAAAATCAAATACAAGTTGGAAACAAGTCAAGAGCATCCATACATATTCTTTCACTCACTTAGTTGTATCAACCACATTCAAATCACCAACACTACTTCACGATTTAACAACTTATTATAGGCGTAGTATTGTAATACTTACGTAATATAAAAGAAGAGCAAAGAAGTACTTACTTGGTTGATGGCCTCGGAATATGTTCTTGCAAAGTTAAAACAACAAAAATAAAAGTTTTGAGAGTTTTGGGAGGCAAAGGCGACGCCTTTAGCTTTGCCTAGTTGAGAAGAAGGCCATAGCATAGGCCATGCCTAATGTTTTGCCTAGTTGAGCAGAAGGCTTTTGCATAGGCGGCGCCTATGCTATGGCATTGTTGAGAATAGACGGAGCCTATGCTATGGCATTGTTGAGCATAGGCGGCGCCTATGCTATGGCACTCTAGAATCCGAGAGCTTATGCCATAGCATAGGCCTTGCCTTGTTCGTGTCCTAGATTTACATAGGCCTTGCCTTGTTCTTTGCCTATATTTTCATAAGCAATACCTAACCCATAGCCTTTTGCTTCTTCATTCCTAACTTACCACCTTAAACATGCAATACTTTCAAATTAAAATTTGAAACCAATCTCCTCCTTTACACCTCTTGCACCTACATTTACTCAAAAACATCAAAAATGATTAGAACGATGGGTTGCCTCCCATCAAGTGCCTTAGTTTTGGTCGTGGCTCGACAAAATCCTAAGAAAACAAAAACAACAAAAACAATTAAAAACGATGGGTTGCCTCCCACCAAGCGCTTGATTTATTGTCGCGGCACGACATAGTTATCTCGATTACTTAGACTTCACCGAGATATTTGGTGCAGCATTTTCTGAATGGATTCAGACGAAGCTGATGCTTCATTGTGGGCACGCAATCTTATTCGAGATGCATCTTGTGCATACATATCCCAGGTGGGATACCAATTATATCATCAATAGACCAACCAATGGCTCTCTTGTACCTCTTTAGAGAAGAGATGAGAGCCTCTACGTGCTGTTCACTTAAATCATCTGTCACACTCACCGGAAGTGTATTTCTACTTCCCAAGCATGCATACCTTAGATAATTGGGGAGATCTTTCGATTCTAGCACTGGGGGCTCTTCAATGGAAGTCTTCGCTGTTGGTGACGGTTGATTCTTAAGTTCAAGGTCCGGCTGCTTAGGAGTATGAGAATAGGACCCTATTTCTGTTAGAGCACACATAGTTTCTTCATAATCTTCATCAACCTCATGCTCAACATTCAGCAGCGCAGTAGACAATGGCTCAACAGTAAGCTGTTTCTCTACAGATAATGCTTTCTTATCCTCATAATGAACATCAGCTACAGAGAACACATTCATATCGCTGGGCTGCTTCATTGCTTTGCATATATCAAAGCGGACCACTTCGTCATTCAACCAAAAAAAAATCTCATTAGCTCTTATGTCAATAAGCACACTTCTTGTTGTAAGGAAAGGACGTCCCAAGATTATGGGAACTTCAGAATCCACCTTACAATCCAAAATCACAAAGTCTGCAGGAAAGATGGAGGTGGAAACCTTCACCAACACATCATGTAGGATACCAACAGGTCGTTTTACCGACCTATCTGCCATTACAAGCCGCATATTGGTTGGTGTAGGGTCTCCCAACCCCAACTTTCTATAAATAGATAGTGGCATCAAATTGATGCTAGCTCCCAAATCGCACAATGCCTTAGCAAAATCCAACGACCCAATTGTGCAAGGAATAGTGAAAGCACCAGGGTCTGCCTTCTTTTGAACTAACGATCTCGTGGCAATCGCACTGCAATGATGAACCTCATCTTCCAAGTCATAACTTACTGCCCGCTTCTTTGTCAAAAGGTCCTTCATGAATTTAGCGTATCCGGGCATTTGCTCTAGCACTTCTACCAAAGGAACATTAATGGTCAGCTGCTTCAACATCGTCATGAATTTGCTGAACCTAGTGTCATCATCTTTCTTCTTCAGTCTCTGCAGAAAAGGTGGGGGTGAAAGGGGAATCATTTTCTCCACCACTTTCTCTTTATCTTGCTTCCGATTATCAACCTTTTCAGGAGTGTCATCAGCCTTCTTCTTCAGTCTCTAAGGAAAAGGTGGTGGTGGAAGGGGAATAGTTTCTCATGAACGCTCTCATTTTGATTTGCAGCTTCTACAGAATCATCAAAATCTGCATCACTAACATTCTCTGCTATATTATCAACTACCTGCTTGCCTTTGGATGGATTTTCCAACACTTTACCACTTCGGGTAGTAATAGCCATACACGATCCATCATTCCTCGGATTTTGCACAGTGTCGCTAGGTAGCGTTCCAGCCTTTCTTTGATTGAATGCCGCTGACAGTTGACTCAATTGTTGCTCCAGCTATTTTATTGCAGTAGAATGCGAGTTAACCAATTGATTTATTGAAGACAAATCATTCTTCACCTCGGTTACGCCCAAGTTGGTTGCCTCCACTCCTTTCAATAGCTTAGCCATCATATCTTCCATGGATATCTTCCCAGATCCAGACGCCACAGCCTCACGATTTCCAGGAGGAACATACAAACCACTCTTGTTAGTCTTATTCTTTGAACTACCTTGATCACGGTCCTTGTATCCTGATTTATCATAATAGTTCCGACCTTGGTTTCCTTGGGCTTTGCCTCGGAAACCCTCCTGATTATTCAAGTAGTTAGCTTCTTCCTCAAAATCAGATTCATCTCTTCCATGTGCTACAACGGCCTTAACTTTTTCGGTTTTCCCTGATAATAAATGTTTGGTAAGAAGATCCATCTGTGTTTTCATGTGGGCCATATCTTGATCACGTTCTTCTTCTCTTCTCCTTTGTTCTGCAGTCATGCCAATAGACAAAGTGGGACTTGCTACCTCAGAATCCCTGGTATGCCAAGCTCTACTTTGCTTCGTCATCCGGTCTAGCATATTGCTTGCCTGAACAAAGGTGAGGTCCATAAATGATCCTCCAGCCGCATTATCCACCACTGGTTTAGTTATTGAATTCAAGGCTCTGTATAGTATCTCCATTAGGTGTACATTGGTCATATGATGGTTTGGGCATCTCATAAGCTTCTTCTTGAATCTCTCCCATGTTTCGTGGAGAGCTTCAGTTGGAAGCTGTCGAAAATTGCTGATTTTATCTCTCAACTGTGCTCTCTTGGATGGTGGAAAGAATCTTTCTAGGAAAGCATCTTTCAATTGCCTCCAATTAGTAATAGAATCAGGAGTCAGCCCATTCAACCATAGAGTTGCCTCCCCAGACAGAGATAATGGAAATAAGCATAGTCGAATTGCATTCTGTCCAACGCCAGGATTGTCGAATGACTTGCATGTAGAAATAAAGTTGATCAGATGCATATTTGGATCATCGCCTGCAAGTTCACCAAATAAACCTTTGAGTTGCAAAAGCTGAATCATGGTGCTAGTGATAATAAACTTGGCTTCGGGTGCCAAGGGCGGAGGAATAATAGCTCCTGTGGCACCAGCTCTGTCCAGATCGTCATCATCATCATCAAACGGAATCTGCATAGCTCGGCGTTCCGGTCTAAATCTGACTTGACGATCTCTTCTATTAGCAGGTGTCGCCACCTCGGCATCACGCCTAGGGTTTAGTAACTCGTCATCACCTAGGTCCTCATCGTCAGGATTTGTTGCTCGCCCAGGGTTATCAATATTCTGTTGATGCACTTGAGCGGCGGCCAAAGCAGCTAATCTAGCCTGCTCCTGTTGAGCAACCCTTCTTTCAATGTCACGTTGCGCCTCCATTCTGCCAATACGATGTGGTTCAGGATTGATAGGTAATAACGGTTGACCAGAACTTCGAGTATGGGGCATGCACTGAACAAAACCTGCAGAAAACAAAAACAACAACTAAAAGTAAAGTACGAGGATCTTTGACCAAAGGGTCTAGTAACTATCACAAACTTAGTTGACAACTATATTCCCCGGCAACGGCGCCAATTTTTGATAACGCTCAAACTACAGCTCTCGTAAGAGTGTAAGCGGTCGTTGTCAAATATAGAACCCAACTGGGTTGGGTGTCGAATCCCACAGAGAATACTTGGTCACTAAGTAAGCAAAGATTAATAGACTTTTGGTGAAAGTTTCGTAAAAGGGGGGATTGTAACGTGCAATAATGTAACAAAGTGAAAACGGAAAATAGCAAAGTAAAAAGAAAGAATGTTTAGTAAGATGTTTAACCAATGAGAATTGAGAGTTGGGGTTATATCCACCTTATGAGTTATACGTCTCTATTGGCTATGAGTTATGCGGAATTCAGACATGCATGTGTTTATAGAGAATTGTATTCTATGGTAAATTCAGGCGTCTTTCGACCATCAAGGATTATTTCACTTTAACTCTTTCGAGCTTAAAGCGTATCTAACGGTACAAATTCTCCAAGAGGTTAATCCAGTTACGGCACTAACTTTTTAACAGGGGTTGGTGCCCTATTACCTTGACATTATCTCTTTTCCAGACATATAACTTTTCTTTCGAATAAGTTAATGCTATACTGGCGTATTCTATGTGTTTGCAACCACAAGAATTTAGATTAAGATGAAGAGAGTAATGATATAAGCAACATACGTGTCAAGAATTCACAAAATCATAGCAATAGATAGTATCTCATAAGGCTTCCATAACCCCAACAGAGAAGTTTAGCTACGCATGAGTGCAACGGAAAACACAATAGACATTATCATCATAAAAATCTCACGTGAATTCCTTGGAAATAACTTTTCTCTTGTTGTAAAAATTAAAAGTCGAATATATGAAAAATAATGTCAACAATGAATTAATGAAGAAAAAGGGGAAGGATAGAATAGGGATGAGGGTGGTGGAGAATTGTTTTGATGGATGGATGGATGGTGGATGGATGGATGGGAATAATAAAAATCTCCAGCAAAATAGGGTATTTATAACACCCATATCCTATTCCTACTAAGCTACTGCATTACTTATCCTAGTCCTACTAGGTTACTGCATCATTATCCTAATCCTACTAAGTTACTGCTGATCCCCAAAGTCTTTAGAAATGCTGTTTTTGCCCGGGACAGGTTTTCCATGCATCACTTTTAGTCCCTAGGCGTCCAAGCTCTCCTTTCCTTCTTTCGTGAAGCTTCCTTGGGCGTCAAGTTATCCATAAAATGCTGAAATCTTCATCATTTATACCTGAAAACTTGCTAATCACGTTTGTTAGCCCACTTACAGGAAAAAAGACTAAAAGTGCATGAATTATATATTTTGTCCTCAAAACTTAGCTAAAATATGGGTAAATTATAGTACTTTAGGCGTGTAAATACGCCTATCATCATTCAGCTTCTTTGATTTCATTTCAAGATATGTACTCATTTGGTGTCTTTAATAAATCTGCATCTCGCATAGAAACTTGTTTAACAGAGGTATTTTTATTATTTTGTTTAGTTAGAAACAATTGTGCAGATTAGTGGCTTTGTATGGTAATGTTTGTGTGCATGCATTGTAGCTTTACTCTAATCTCCATACTTTGTAAAATATGAGTTACTAAGCTTTTTCCCTATCCTGTTAGCAGATGATATATGTGTTCAAATTTTTTTAAGTGTTTAAATAATTGGGATGTAAAAACTCTAAGCATCGTGGTTTGATTTAATTCATTGTTTTAGTTTTTGTTTAGATCGAGTCAACGAGTCCAATGAATCATATGAATCAGTTCTCATTTTTTTAAGTTATTGGTTTTGTTGTGTATTTATATGGTGATGTTTGCTTTGTTTAGTTTAATATATTACCTAGATTTTTGTTAAGTTTTTTTTCTCTAAATAGAACGAGAATCCATATTCTGTTAGCATAGCCAAAAGTTTGATATATGTTCTGTTAGCATAACTACGTGCATTTCTTAAAATATTGGAATATGTTTTGCATTTAAAATATATATGTTGTGATTCAATCATTTTGAATTGATTCAAAAGTTCTTATTAGGCATTTGCACATCACCATCTTTCAAATATTATATATTTTAAGCAAACATTATTTGATTCTTTATAAGTTGAACTTTCTAATTTCGTTACTCTTTCTTTAATTGCATGAACACTTTGGGAGCAAAAAATGGAGTCTTTCTACAAGACTCATTTCCATAAGATAAGTCTTGCTCTTAAGGCTCGATGTACTAATGGAAACGCGCATCCCTCATTATGCCTTGCCCTCGTTTCTCCCATCCAAACAGAAAACAAAAGAAAAAAGAGCACGAAGGAGTCACTACTTCTATAATAGCCTTTCCTTTTACTTGGCTCTTTATATATTTTGTTATGTTTATTTATTTGGGGTTGTCTTCAATATTTTGAATGTTTTTCATAGAATCGAAAAGTCTGAAATAACTATGAACTTAGAAGGGTTAGTGATAACACTCAACTTATACGTCAATTTAAGTGCAAGACGGTCGTCGTTAATATATTTACCCAATTTTGGAGTCGGGGTCGAATCCACGAGGAACAATGTGAGTGACAATCAAGTTAATTTGAAATAATAGATACAAGTTAAATTCAAACCAATGGTACAAAAAGATAAAAATGGGGGAGACAAGTGTCTACACTAATGTTTCTTTTTGGGTTTCTCTAGTGTAAATTCGGGGCTATGAATAATTAGAGTTTTAACAATTAGGCACGGATCTTGGGATTGTGCATTACTAAGGGAGTGACATATGAATGCTAATATTTAACTTTATTATTAGTAGATCAAGTGTGGGTAGGTTTGGTTATAGGTTTTGATACTAGTCTTTCAACAAAACACTAAACTTTCACCCATCGATTCTTTTGAATACCTAATGGGTGTGTACAATAATTGGTAACCGCAACCTTAATCTAGGCATCCCTATTTCTAGGATGATATCCATGGTATAGTTAACTTCAGAATCACCCTTATGTCTAAGATAGTGAAAATTTAACATACTACACACATAATTTTCTATCATTGCTTTGGCCTCCACATCCATCTTTCAAGGATGATATGGGTTCCTAAAGTTCACCCAAAATCCTTCTTTAGAAGATGGCCTTGAGCTTTCTAGAATATGGAGCTTTCACTCATCAAATCCATGTGGGTATTTGGTGCTTTAATTTACAAATCTCAACCAAGTTAGCATAGCAATGATAAAATTCATAAACATGAACTACCAAATAGAAGCTAACAATAACAAACTGCACACACTATTAACCCCTATTCACACATAACCTCAAGAAGGAGATCTAGCTACGCATAATATAAATAAGCATAAATATATCCAAAATCTCCATTGAAATGACTTGTTGAAGATTAAGTGAATGTTATTTTAAACTTGGCACTCCCATAAATCAACAATGGAAATGAGCTAATCCTCCACTTAGAAAGTCTCCGATGTATTCTTCACCTAAAATTTATACAATATTTTTTTCTCCAAGTATGGAGGCTATGAACTCAAGAGCTAAGCCTAAAATTTGGGGAAGATAGAATATGATGAATTACTTAGGGTTTGACTCTTTTTACCAAGAATTTAGGATCAGCCACGTGCATATCTAGATTTGGCCTTGGGCTGCATTCTTCCGCTAGGCTACGCTAGCGCAGGTCAGGACACGACCGCGGCTACGCGATCTCAAATATCTTCCGTTACCATGGTTTCTTGACTTCTGCTTGACTGCCACGATTGCGGTCATCAGACGTCGACCGCTGTAACTGAGACCAGTTCCTGCTCCAAGTCTTCAACTGCACTTTCTTGCCCCCTTTTGATCATTTTCAGCTCCAATACACATCCTTTTATCTTATCAACTCTATACCTACAAAGTGTGAATATTAGTGCATTAAATAACAATTGTGTCTCTTTTATTTATTCATGATAAGGTAATGTGCACGAATAATAAGTGCGAATGAGTGGTAAAATCACCACTCATCAACAACCCCAACTTAAAGCTTTTTCTTGTCCTCAAGAAACACTACCTCTCACCACGAGACACAATTATTTATGTCCAAACCTTATGCCTTAAAGATCACAATGACTTCAACCTTAGTCACTACCACACGTAGCTCATTGCGCATGGGCTAAGATATTTTACACTACTCTCCTCATCATCAGATACACTATCAAAGGCTACAAAAAACCTCAAAGAGCAATCAAACAACAACAAATAATGCTCTAGAAGTGACTCACTTTTTTGACCAAAATTAAGTTATACTCCATTTGTCTCATCGCTCGGAAGGTGACGTAATCACTCACCTCAACTTGTTTCATATGCCAACCTCATAAGAAAAAAAATTCCACACACTATGCTATCAAATATGTAACAAGGAATTTAAATACAAAAACTCTCTCACTCATAAAAGAAAACTCCATGCAACAAGTGTCATACCATAGGCTTGCCGCTATTTTCAATCGCCACAACAAAGAAAGTAAATAGTCGGAGATCTCAAAGAGCTTTCTAAGCTTGTAACATAGGTTTGGGTTAGGGTTGAACATCATTTGTGAACAACATGGCTACACCCTTCTTTATTCACGTCACCCTTTTCAATCCGCTTTTTTTTACTATGGGCCACTCTTATTTTATTTCTCTCTTTTATCATGCCTACTTTTTGCTTTCTTTGTTCACCCATTTCTTTCATTTTTTTTTCTTGCCACTTTCATGCAATTTATTTTTTTGTTGGATTATCTCTATTTACTATTCATTTGATTTTAATGCTAAAGCACATTAGGCATTTCACTTACAACTTTGTGGTCCCACACTTACTTCCATCAATCTTTACCACCCCCAACTTAGGCTTTTAGCCTCAAGTTGCATTTTTAAGTTCAAAAAGAGTATGGTTCAAAAGAGGGATAAAAAGAATGGTTCACGGCTTGTAATGTAATTGCCAAAGAAAGGTCCAAAGGCTCAATGTGGGTAACTAGGGATTACATTCATGCTTGAGGTAGGGTTTTTAGGATAAAGTGGCTTCCAAAATCTCAAAGATGGCCTAAGATTATTTCTCCAGTCAAATACAATTAAAATTAGCTTTGAAAGACTAACAGAGCAAGTTCTAGATAACATAGGTATACAAGAGATAAATGCAAAGAGCTCATCACACGTGGCATGCAAAACCTAGAAAAGGGAGCTCAAATGTCCCTCTTGATAGAGACAATATTGGAGTATCTATTTCTATTCATAAGTCAAAAATTTATGGAGCCATAAAAAGAGAAAAAATTTTGTTACAAAATTGCTCATGTCCATGCCCTTGATTTTCTTTTGAAATTTTTTGGATGGAGGGGGTTGTTCATTTAACATTAAGACCACACACAATTTGCTAAACTATGGCAACAACTAAAGCCTTATCCTCACATTTTGGCTCAGAATGGGCAAACCACCCATATGTCTACTCAGACTTTGCCAATGGTGTATAATGTGATCCTAAATCAACAATGCTATGGGTACTCAGAATTCCCCTGTATCTATGTCTCAAAACACAATCACGATGCTTTACCCTTAAGAATGTCGTCACTCAATCTATTATAGGGAAAAGCTAGTCAGGTATTATCAAAATCAATATAGAACTATAGTAAGAAGAAAAACTAAAACTAAAACCACATGATAATCCATAAGACATGGGCACCATCAGAGTGCCCAGAAATGTAGTATCTTAAAAATAAAATAATATCCAAGGTGTCATCCCAAAAAAACAAAATAAAATGAAATATTCATCAACACAACATCATAACAATACAAATTCGGGGGAACCCCCAACTAAAACAAAATACAGTGTCCTCACTGCATGTGCAATAAAGCAAGAGTAAAAGGGGTCTCCCTAATTGTGCATAAAGATCTATCCTCTCCCACTGACTCTGCACAATCAACCTCAGTATCATCAGCAGACCAATCAGTAGAGTCCTCATCCTCACTATCCATCGTAGGTAAAGATAGTCGATGGTTGCGCTTGAGCACCTTGAAGATGCCCTTCTCACCTTTCTATAGCTTTTTAAAGAATTTATCTCTCTTCTTCTCTCTCTTTACTATTTTCTCATATGAAATCCTGAGGTCCCTGTGTGATGCAACTAAGGCTGAATAAGCTCTCTCCAAATGGGCAACAGTGGCTCCCTACTTCTTTTTTTTTCCTGTATTTCTCATAGTCTGACTGAGCTATGTATGAGTGGCGAGTGGTATAGGACTCTCCCGCTCACTGAGGCAGTCTAGAAAGTAGTTCTCTCACCACTTGTATCTGACCAGATATGTCATCAAAGGCGGTGGCTGATGAGGGTTTGCAAGAGTTTGTATCCTCTTAGACTGATTTTCTTGAGTCTATTTTCTAATTTTTGCTTTGACCTGAGGCACCCTCACCCCTAAATTTAAGTGGGAATATGCAGGGGCCTAGGAGAACCCAGGAATCTATAGCATACTCCTCCATCTGTGCTCTCCTGCATAGCTCTAGGATAAGGGAAGGGAGGAGAAGATGTGCACCTCCATGATTTCTAAAGTACCTCCATTCTGAATGCACAATCTCGCCCACATTCAGGGTGATTCCAGAGAGAAGATAGGACATTATCCAAGATCACATATCTATGACAATGGTCATATGAGTGCACGACGATACTCAGCTACAGATGATATTCAGTCAAATCTTAGCCTCTGCTGTGAAATCATTCATCAGAATGTCTCTCTTGGTGGTGGCCCAAGGAACCTCTTTGCCAGCATATAAAATATCTTTCATCCAGGACCTTAGCTCATATGTTTTTTCATGAAATTGATCCATGTCAGTATCCAGGAGCCCATATACCTTGTTGATCTACTCTATCCTAAAGTTCACTTCCCTTTCTCTAATAGTCATTACTGGCTTTATGAAAGAAGCTACACTTAGATTAGCATAGAATTCACTTACCCAGTGCATATTAGCAATACAGGGGTCCGGGGAAAAACACATCCACCTGGTCTGATTAAGTCTGGCATGAAAACTTAGGAACTTTTCCTCCACTTTATCTAAGTTGATACCCCTTTCAGGGAGAAACTTAGTTCTGTGCAATTCTGTATTGTGGAAGTTTTGACATTGTGGGGTTATGAATTTTTTGTTAATTTTTTTTCATATTTGAGGTGTCTTAGTACCTGTAAGTGGTGCAACTCAGACCAACATTAGTATTGTCATAACAAAAATATGCTAGATCAAACAGATAAGCTCATGTGGTAGTGTTATGAAAGGTTTTGGGGGTAGCATAGGGTGTGTAGAAATTTTGATATCTGCCAAAATCTGCCCTCAGGGATGGCGATCGCGGAGCATTGACCGTGACTGCAGTCATCGGGACCGCGATTGTGGTACCTGAGACCAGGTTTGATAGTTTCTGCACAGTGTTTGAAATGCAATTTTAACCCTGATTCTTCATTTTAACTAGGCATATCAACAATATAAGCAAAGAATTTAAGCCTAGAGTGTATGATCACAGCCCCAAACTTGAAAAATTTAACATGTAATTTGTAGGAGCTTTGAATCGAACACATAGTGTACACGTTTATCTCAATCGTTTAAGGCCTAATTTTGGGTACTCAAGACTTCCCCATTGGTGTGTACAACAACTACAATAAATAACCACACAACAATCGTCAACAAACATGCATTTTTCCATGAGAACATTACTTCAGGCCTTTCCTAAACTATAAGTTCTAAGTATGTAATTGTATCCAAATCAAGGAAGTTATGACAACTTACCAAATTTTATGATACAAGGAATGAATTGACACTTAAATATGCAATGCAATGCGAAAAAGTAAAGAGAATTTTGAGAGAAATTGAGAGAAGGGCATGGGAAGAACTGGCATTCGAATGGTTATTCAAACTAGTTTGACCGCGATCGTGGTCCTAGTTATGCAGTCACAGTCATATGGCCTCTGCGATCGCGGTGTCAAGGACCGCGGTCGCAGTAACTTAGACCAAGCAACCGGGTTTCCTACACTTCTTGTTCAGTCTAAATTGCCAATTTCACATGTTTCTTTTTCAAATTCAATCAAAATTTCTCTTAGCACCAACATTTCATGGATTATGCAAAACAACAAAAATGAAATCTATTCTACATGCATAAATCAAAAGTATATGTGCCACTTTTCATTGCGTGATGGGTTGCCTCCTATCGAGTGCTTAGTTTAACGTCCTGGTACGACACCTCCACCACTTCCTTTTGTGCTTCCACTTAGATTATTTGAATCTCCATCCCAACTTTTGTTCAATATGTAATGAGAGGCAGAGAGACAGAAAACTCAGATCTTCCAAGGTGAAACTTGGAAAATGTGAGAACATGTCGAGCAAGCTTTGATCTCTCCATTTTAAAGATTTGAATCTTTTACCTAACTTTATATCGAACTTTCAGTTTGGATCCTTGGGTAAAAGAGAGTACATAAGTAGGACATTCCTTGTACGTTGGAAGTTGAGTTCCTTGGCCTTGATGGATGGAGTTCTATATGCCCCTTTGGAATATCAAATTCCAAGGTATAAGGATTGTGCCTCTCCTCCTCACAATCCACCATTTGCCTAGGTAGATGGATTCTGATCACATCTTCTAAGCACAATGTTAATAAATGGTTTGAATGAGGTCCAACCCTAAATTTTGGAATTGCTTCCTCCAAAGCATTTTCTCCCCGGAATGATCTAGAGTCATCATAAGAGATTCTCCTTGATTCTTCTTGAGACTCTAGCACCATTCCTTTTATTTTGACTTCTTATTCCTCATTTGATTTGGTTTATTGGGAAGTCACCGAGGAGTCTTCACTACCAAGCTCACCATCATAGCTTGGTTTTTCTTCTTAATAAACCTCCTCTTGGACAATAGACAAAGTAGTGGTGGTTTCAAGCTTTCCTTATTTGCTGATTTCCTCCATTTTGACACTTTTCCTTATTAATGCCGCTTGATGCATGTCTTCTAGATTTCCCCCCTTTGTATCCAACCGATCCAAAATAGCTAGTAGCCTTGGGTCAATGCTCTTGGATTCAGTATGTTTCTCTTTCTTCTTTTCATCATAAGACCTATCAAGCTCATAAGAAAAACTAGCAACCCAGTTAGCATAATAGGCAGAGGGGGCATTCAGAAATCATCCCAATGTCCATTTTAACTACCACATGAGGTATAACCATACTCCACATAGTATCAAGATGATGATTCTATCTCTTTCCAAGGAGTATAGTTACAATCTCTCCTGAAGTGTGGTCCTTTAAAATATAGACATATGCCATTAGTATAGGTGATCCAACTACCAAAATCATATTTATCAAAAGATGCCACAACAAAAAGTAAAAATAAAATAAAATCAACCTACAAAGAAAATCACAAACAAATATATACAAATTGAATTCAAGCAACTAAGCTAAAATTCCAAACTAACTTAATACGCCAAATTGTTCCCTGCAACAACGCTATTTTTGATAATGCTTAACTTATAGGTCAATTTAAGTGTAAGGCAGTCGTCGTCAATATATTTTCCCAACTTTAGAGTTGGGACCGAATCCACGAGGAAATAATATGAGTGGCAATCAAGTTAATTCAAAATAATAGATACAAGTTAAATTCAAACCAATGGTACAGAAAGATAAAAATGAGGGAGACAAGTGTCTACACTAATGTTTCTTTTTGGGGTTTTCTAGTATAAATTTGGGGCTATGAATAATTAGAGTTTTAACAATTAGGCACGGATCTTGAGATTATGAATTACTAAGGGAGTGATATGCGGATGCTAATAGTTAACTTCATTATTAGTAGATCAAGTGTGGGTAGGTTTGATTATAGGTATCGATGCTAGTCTTTCAACAAACACCAAAATTTCACCCGTTGATTCTTTTGAATACCTAATGGGTGTGTTCAATGATTGGTAACCGCAACCTCAATCTAAGCATCTCTATTTCTAGGATGATACCCATTGTTTAGTTACTTTACAATCACCCTTATGTCTAAGATAGTGAAAATTTAGCAAACTACACACAAAATTTTCTATCATTTCTTTAGTCTCCGTATCCCTCTTTCAAGGATGGTGTGGGTTCCTAAAGTTCACCCAAAACCCTTCTTTCGAAGATGGCCTTGAGCTTTCTAGAGTATGGAGCTTTCACTCATCAAACCCATGTGGGTATTTAGGGCTTTCACCCATAAATCCCAACCAAGTTAGCATAGCAATAATAAAATCCATAAACATGAACTACCAAATAAAATCTAACAATAACAAACCACACACACTATTAACCCCCATTCACACATAACCCCTAGAGGGAGATCTAGCTACACATAAGATAAATAAGTATAGATATACCCAAAATCTCCATTGAAATGGCTTTTTGAAGATTAAGTGAATGTTACTTCAAACTTAGTACTCCTATAAATCAACAATGGAAGGAAGGCAATCCTCCACTTAGAAAGTCTCCAATGTATTCTTCACCTAAAATTTATACAATATTTTCTTCTCCAAGTATGGAGTCTATGAACTCAAGAGCTAAACCTAAAATTTGGGGAAGATGGAATATGATGAATGACTTAGGTTTTGAGTTTTTTTGCGAAGAATTTGGGATCAGCCACGTGCATTTCCAGATTTTCCCTTGGTCTGTATTCTTCCGCTAGTCCGCGATCGCGCAGGTCTGGCCACGACCACAGCTACGCGACCGTGAATATCTTTCTCGACCGTGGTTTCTTGACTTTTGCTTGACTGCCGCAATTGCGGTCATCAGACCATGACTGTGGTAACTGAGGCCAGTTCCTTCTCTAAGTCTTCAACTTCACTTTCTTGCCCACTTTTGATTATTTTCAGCTCCAATCCACATCTTTTGATCTTATCAACTCTATACCTGCAAAGTGTGGATATTTGTGCATTTAATCATAATTTTGTCTTTTTTCTTCATTCAAAACAAGGTAATGTGCATGAATTATGAGTGTGAATGAGTGGTAAAATCACCACTCATCAGTTAGTAGAAAATGTGAGAGTACTCTTTATTAATTTCTGCAACACTTCAATGGAGATAGTTGCTCTTTTTTTAGAATCAAGTTTTCTTATGTTTAAGATCAAAAGGTCCTTCTGAAATTTGCAAAATCACTTTAAGCATTTGATGGTTCTCTTTTAATTGAAAACAAACATGTTTCAATTTTTCAAAAAATTATTTTTTATTAAGGTTTTTAACTCATTTTTTCATACTTGCAAGAATTGGAAGAGCCCTGCTTTAGTATGTTCGAATTTCCTAGCTTAAAATTAATTTATTTTGTTTCAGTTTTCTAATATGTAAACATTTTATGTCTCTTACTCTTTCGAAAAAAAGGGATAAAAGGTTGCTAATAGCAATGAGCCTGATTTTGTTTTAGTTACGACCAAATGACCCTTAAGAAAAATTAGCTTTTTTTTTTTCGTCAATGCAAAAGTTTTTTCTTGAAGTTTAAATTTACCCACTAAAGTTTGCAAAATGTTTTCTCACTTAATTTCCTAACTTTTAAAATTTTCTTATCACTAATTTTGTCTTTAAATAGTTAACCTAAGTTTGATCGGTTAATCGTAATTCGCGAATGCTTTAGGCTGTCTAATCCCTGAACTTGATTCTGTGATTTTTTAATCGTATATTGCCATTGAATATAGAACATCGAATTTAGTCTAATCGAATATTTTCTTTCCTTCATAGAATTCTGAATGAATCTCGAGGGCTTGATCCACAACTATACAATTTTAGCAAAGTTGTTGATACAACAAAAGTCTGGTGTAGCCGGTTTAGCGGCTTAAGCACTGCTTAAGCTAAGGCCCAGCTGACAGCTCACTATAACTAAAGTGGACCTTGAATACTTAAGTGGTAGGGAACCACTTTAGCGGCCTCCCATTAATGGCCTGGACCGCTTAAGCAATGACATGAACGCTTTAGCGGTCATGGCTAGTATAGTATAAGAATTTCTTTTCTCATTCTTCTCCCATTTTTCTGTCTTTGAACTTCGTGTTAAGAGATTTTTGGATGATTTATTCCATTTTTGATCTTGGGTAAGCTCCAAATGACTATTTTAATTATTTTATTATTATTATCATCTCAAACCCATTAAAATGTAATTTCAAAAGTGAAAATTGGGGATTTTAGCTCGGAAGGCCTAAAATAATTTTTCTTTGATTCAAGCCCCGTTCATAGCCCATTTTCACTTAAGTTTTGTCCTATGACTTCCTTTAATCATGGATAAAGTGCTTATAAACAAAAATTCTTGTTTTACCCTATCTTTTTGAAAAATCATTTTGAGGGTCCGTTTTAGTCTATCTAAAAAATTGGGGAATATGGGTATCATTGACTTTCTTTTAATGTATAGATTCTATACTTGTATTTTTAGTTATTTTCGAGGTCATTCAAGAGGATAAATCTCTATGTAAAAGGTTTTAGGATTGGATGTCATCGTCATGAGGTAGGTTATGTCTTAACTTTCTTCAGACTTGGTTGGGTAGTTAATATTTATTAAAAGTATGCAATGGGTATGGTAATAATCATGAAAATAAAATTATAACTGTTGTGTGCCCGTGTGGCAGCTAATATTATTATTGTTGGTGATTTGAGATGATATTTACTATGTGTCGCCTGTGTAGAAGCCTTATCTGATATCATTGGCCTTATGTATGCATTTGGTTACTCTCTTCATGATAGAAATACATAAGTTGGGGTTAATGAGATATTAGTGGTGTCTTACTTGAATTTGTCACTCTAATGGTATGTTGCTTGAGCAAAATCATATTTGGTTGATATATTGAGTGAATTTTAAGCTCACGTGTACATTTATTGAATGTTTTTTTAGATTTTTATACTAATTTGGTTGTGAGCATTACATTCTCATATCAAACATATATTCATGAGATATTGATACTATTATGAAAACATTGATTGTGACAAAAATTAGATATTTTGACAAAACCCTCTGTTGTAGCCCATGAGTCAGAGAGGAGATATACATATTGATCTTGGAATTGAGTATTGAGATAGTATATGGGTTTCTAACCCCCCATGGGTCCTATCTGGAATCACTAAGGATCGATAGGTGTATACGGATATTAGTCAATAACCTTAGTCACATCATATCATTATTATCATCATCATTGTATTTCATATATTATGCATCTTCAGTATTATGCTTTTATGTGTAATTCAATGCATATCTATTCTAGTTCTTTTATATACCTATTTTTCTTGCTTATGTGCTATATTTAAAAATATTAGTTAGACAATGTGAGATATCATTTGGGATATTTTTTGATTGCAAATGACGTGCTTATAGTATGTATTTATGTATCTTATTTTTTACTTTGCTTAGTCGGTGTATGATACCTATTGCGTACAAGTGGACCATACTCATTTCTACTATGCCCTTTTAGTGTAGATCCATGTACGTGCGCACCATGTGATAACTGAGTTCATATTGGGATCTTTCACACTTTGAGGTATTGGCCGCTATGCCTCTAGAGTTGACCCTTGACCCCCTATCCAGTTTATGTCTTATTTGTATTCAGAGACAGACTTGTAGTTTTCTAAATTTTCAGTTATTTTTGCAGACTTTGGGTTGTATTAGGTTGGTCTTACACTGTGATACCAGGTTTTGGGATGGCGTGTTGTATTATTATTATTATTATTATTATTATTATTTAGTCTTTCACTATTATTGTACATGTATGGTTCGATTTCACTCTAGAAGTTTCACCTTGAGATTTGAGTTATGTTATCATATTACATATTAGTTTAGGTGATTGACATACTTGCCAAGGCTTAGCTATGACAAGTGCCATCATAGTCTTAGTTTTTAGGTTGTGAAAAATTAGTAGCAGAGCATCCAGGTTCATTCATCTCATCAATGTAAAAGAAAAACATCTGGTAGAGTCTCACAGATCAAAAACAACTGTTAGATTCTCGTAGATCGGTATGTAGATATCTATATCAATCTTTGAGAGGCTATCTGATATTTTTAGGAAACTTCCTTATTTTGTTCCATATCCTGTGGGCCTTTTTCCATATCCTTTATTCTTAATTGAGTTTTACTCTTTTCCATAAAGATGGTGAAGACTAGATCTCGTAAGGCTAAAGATGTTGAGCTGGCATCCGAGGAGGGAGCCCAGCCTAGGGGATGAGTCAAGGGTCACAGACAAGCTCGAGGTAGAGGATGGGCATGAGGATTTTCCCCTTCCAGAGGTAGTACTAAGGGGATCTCCTTTGAGCTCGAGGTTGAGCATGCTAGATATTTAGGGCTTACTCAGGATCCACAAAGTACTACTACCCCAGTCTTGAAAAGTTTATTGATTTGTATACTGACTCATTTAGAGGGTGTTCTTTTGATTGCACCTGGTATTTCTCCAACTCTGAGTATTGTACCTCCATCTGCGTCAGAGAATACTTATGGTATTCTTTCAATTTTGAGTTTGGTTCTTTATCAGTACCGACATCTACTTATGGTATTTCACAATCTCTGAGTGTTTTTCCTTCTTCTGTGCCTATATCCGAGTATAATAATATGAGTCTAGGGGTTCAAACTTTATCTATATTACCTCCTCAGGTAGGATCATGGAATACTGGATTCACTATACATCATGTTGCTTGGGATCTCGTTATGTCTTCTGAGGATCAGAAGAGCTTTGATAGATTTACCCTCTTGGGTCTTCCCAAGTTTTGTAATGTTATGGGCGAGGATATCTATGAATTCTTGATTGATTGCCCGGAGAAGTTTTATAACATTGTATTACTCGAGTAGCATGGAGTTGCTTACACTACCTACCAGATGAGCAATGTAGCTAGAGATTATAGAGGTTATTTGTTAGCTACAGACTCTTTGTTTGCTAGAGATACTTAGGATCAGTTTGTTGAGGCCTTTTTAGACAGATTTTTGCTATACAGTTAGAGGGTTCAAATGAGAGACGAGTTTGATCACTTAGAGAAGAGATCTATGACTATTATTGAGTATGAGGCACGTTTCCATGCCTTGTCAAGATATTCTATTGTCATTATTGCCACTGAGTCTAAAAGATTTAAAAATTCATGAAGATATTGAATACTACTTTTTAGTTGGCTACTACCCAGATGGTTGTGTCAGGGGTGTTATTTCAGACTATAGTGGATCATGCAAACATGCCTTAGGCTATTCTTTGATCTAATTAGGTAGGTGTCAAGAGGGTGAGTCATCTGGGCGAGTTTAGTAGTAATATCCCTTGAGGTGGAGATTTCACAGGTTCCCATGGGTACCATAGTAGACTAATGCTAACATCTTTGTAGGGTTCAGGCAGTAGGTCTTCTAGTTCAATGACATTGGGTAGTTGAGCGTCATCCTAAGGTAGTCATTCTAGCTCAGTCGTACCTTTTTAGATTGAACCTGTTCGCAGAGGTTGCTAAGTGCATAATGAGTTTGACCATGTAGGCAAGGATTACCCCTGCTATGTTTTCAAGCCTATTCTTATATCAAGAATGAGTGACCATGTGGTCAAGGATTACCCATGCTATGTGTGTGATGAGTTTGACCATGTGGGCAAGGATTACCCCTGTTGTGTTCTTAGTCCTATTCTTATATCAATAATGAGTGACCATATTGGCAAGGATTACCTCTGCTATATGGGTTATGGAGGTGCGTAAGGCAGAAGTAGTGGTGCATGATGGTTATTGTGGGGCTACTCAATCTGGTAGCAAAAGTAGATAATGCTATAGGATACCTTCTAGACTTGAGATAGACGCTTCTGATGTTGTAATCACAGGTATTATCCCCATTCATTTCACATCTATATCTTTGTTATTTGATTCGAGATCAACTTTCTCTTGTGTGTTTGCAAATTTTTCTTTGAGTTTTAATTTTATTAGTGAGCCTTTTTCCATGCCTATCCATGTATCTACCCCTATAGAATACTCTTTAGTGGTGGATCATATGCACCGATATTGTGTTGTGACCTTTGTGGGTTGTGAGACTTAGGTGGATCTGATTATCCTAGATATGGTAGATTTTGATGTCATCATGGGTTTGGATTGTTTATCTTCCTATAATGTTATTCTACATTGTTGTGCTAAGATTGTAACTTTAGCTTTGCCGGGTGTGCCAAGGATAGCTTAAAATGGTACACTTCATTCGGGTCCAAAGAGAGTTATTTTCTTTCTGCGGGTTCACCACATTGCATAAAGGAGATACTTGTCTTATTTGGCCCATATTCATGACACTAGTGTTGATTCATATAAGAGATGCTTGCCTTATTTGGACCATATTCATGACACTAGTATTGATTCACTAACTCCCTTGGATTCTGTCTGTATTATCAGTGACTTCATGGATGTCTTTCATACGAATTTGTCTGGTATGCCTCTAGAGCATGATATTGACTTTGCTATTGATGTTGAGATAGTAATCATGCCTATTTTTATTCCTCCTTATAGGATGTCCATAATGAAGTTGAAGGAGCTTAAGGATCAGTTACAGAAATTGTTGGATAAGGGATTTATTCAGCCTAGTGTATCACCTTGAGTGCGCCTGTATAGTTTGTAACAAAAGATGGGTCTATGCATATGTATATTGATTATCAACAGTTGAACAAAGTAGCGGTTAAGAATAAGTTTTCTATATCTCATATTGGTGACATGTTTGATCAGCTTCAGTGTGCTTTGGTATTTTGAAAGATTGATTTGAGGTCAGGGTATCACCAGTTGAGGATTAGAGATTTGGATATTCCGAAGACTGCTTTTCAAACTCGTTACGATCTTTATGAGTTCTTGGTCATTTTCTTCGGATTGACCAATGCCCCAGCCATATTTATGGAGTTGATGAATTGAGTATTTTGACCTTGCTTTGACTCTTTTGTCATTGTATTTATAAATGATATCTTGGTTTACTCCAAGAGTTTGTCAAGACATAAGGAGATTTTGTGGATTGTACATTAGAGATTGAGAGAGCAAAAATTGTATGATAAGTTCTCCAAGTGTAAGTTTTTGTTGGAGTATGTCTCTTTCTTGGGTCAGGTAGAAACCAAGGATAGTATCATTATCGATCCGACCAAGAATGTAAAAGTTTGTGATTTGGCCAGGCCTACTTCTCCTATAGAGATAAGAGTTTTGTTGGTTTAGCAGGATATTTTTAATGATTTGTTGAGGACTTTTGATCATGCCTAAGCTACACCTTCAAGCTAAAAATTATGCGGTCGTTGTCAAATATCGTAACCCAACAAAGGTTGGGGTCAAATCATAAGTGAATGCATGGAATTATGGCCCATAACTATTGTAATCCACGGGCAGAACTGGTAAAGTAAATGAGGGGTTGTAGTGACAGTATCACACACCCCTATGATAGCCACCCTTATCTTAGGTGATTTGCCTAAGTTGAGCTGCACAATGTCCTAGGAAGAATGAGCCAATATAATTTACATAAGGAAGGTTATTTAAGATAAAAGTGGACTATCATAAAAAATGACCTATGATCCTCTCCTAACCAACTATCCTACAACCTAGACTAGACTAACCGGGTTAGTTTTGGATTAACACACAAAGGGAACTAAGTAGTATCTCACATACACATGGCACAGAGCTAATATTACAAGCTATTACATGTTCGGTTCATGCAACTATTAGTAAATGATTATCATGTCCCTAATCCTAATGCCATACAAGATCCACAATGTTCACATATATATACATTCACACAACTTTAAAATTTTGGAGGGGTATCATTTTTCTCAAAAATTAATCAAAAGCATGCCAACTGCCCTAAATACTTAAAAATCTCCTAATTAAACAAAAACACAATACAATACAATATGAAACAAAACACAATACAACACAAATTTTACCCTGGATATTCTAATTCTACAATCATACCATGGCCGATAGAAAAAAAAACACGCAATAAAAGCTCACAATGGATAAGGTATACCCCACCCCAACTAAAATACTGCAAATAGTCCCTAATATACTAAAATAATATAAAACAAAGGGAATGAGGACACACCTGGGATTCACTAGGAATCCATGTCATCAGCATCCCCAGATAAGGGTATATTTACTAGCAGAGACAGTAGTGGTGGCGGTGCACTAGTGGAGGAGTCACTCACTGCTATCTCACTATGTCTCTGTATCTCAACAAATGTAGTCTTATGAGAATCGTAAGTGGCCTTTTTCATGGCCTGCTCATATGAAATATGTAGATCCTACAAGTCCTCTTAGCCTATCTTGGTCCCAACAATGGGACCCACCTCGTCATCCTCCACAAATAAATCAAAATATGTGGGTCCAGGTAGAGGTATCAATTATAAAACTAGGGGTATAAACAGAGGGATGGATGATGCATGGCTCTCAGTCAGTGAGCTTACCTCAGCTCTAAGTATATCCATCTCCTCTCTAATAGCTCCAAGATCTGGTGTCTCAATTGTTGTGAACCTGTCTGCCATACGTCTCTCAAAACAATAATACATAAATGTATATCAGCATGTATCTATGACATAGTAGCTATGCTTCAAACTCCCATCGAGCCTCTACCATCTCTAGTCTATTTTAGACTCACGGTCGGATCTGCTCATACAAAGTAGCCACCTCTGTCTCTACATTCTCTAGCCATATGATGGTGGCGCTCTAGCTATCCTCTAAGATCTTTAAGAATGTACGAGAAACTAACACCATACCTAATGTAATAGCTAAAGTGGATAGGTGAGTGGTTCCTGAAGATACGCCAATTGGCTCAGATTTAAAGCCGGGGACAATGTGGATATCAATGGGGTCCCCTCACCCTGTGTACTAAACTTAGGGGTCTCTCTCTGCTCCCTTATTATTAAATCCACACCTGTTCCCAAATTTTTTATCTATACCTCGCTAGGTTGATGGGCCCTCAAACAGGACCAGAGGCACTGTAGTGGACTATTAGGTTTCCTGGGAAGGGTCGGGCATACTAAATCCTGCATCATCTTTGTTTGTGTAGTGGTTATCACTTGTACTCTCTCATCAACTCTTGGTATCTCTAGTACACCAACATCATCACGCAATCTTTGAATAAGACAAGGAAATGCAGATTCATCGACTCCCCAAAGGCTCTATCATGAATCTTATGTCGGAGGATAGCAGTAAAGTTAATATCATACCCAGCCATTATACTAGCAATTAGGAAATCTTTTTCCCAAGTCAATATATTATCTGACTCAGTCGGGAACAATTTATATCTAATAATCAACCACCAAAACTTAGTAGAAAAAGTTAATAATGCCTTTTTTATCATGCCCTATCCCTCGATCCAAAGGGTCTCATCACCCAAAGGTAAAATGTAGCCAGCGATCCCCCAAGCCATCTCAACTTTCTTATGTCTATGCTCAGCCTCCTCATAATATGCCTATCACGTGTGACTCTCAATATATAGTCATACTTTGTCGTGGATGCTGGGGAAATATAGTCTGGACCAAAGAGAACTCGCCAGATGGTCGTTGCTGAAATATAAACCCTGACCCCTCTCAGAAGGGTCTACTCAAGCTGTGGATACTCCATATGTCTTATCAAACCTATAAATATTTTTATAAAAAAACTACCCTGGAATAATATGATGCATAAAACTCTCATACCAAAGTCGGGCTGTAAGAACCGAGTGGTCGCTCCAACTGATAACAATTAAAGGTTG
Organism: Capsicum pubescens; assembly: GCA_030864215.1. Taxonomy (NCBI): domain Eukaryota; kingdom Viridiplantae; phylum Streptophyta; class Magnoliopsida; order Solanales; family Solanaceae; genus Capsicum; species Capsicum pubescens. Next base: position 224,779,990 of record CM061544.1, read on the forward strand.
CCCACAACTGTGGTACTCTACCCAACCCAGACAACTCAATCCCGCGCTTCTAAAAAATAGGCCTCTTAGACCGACCGGTCTATGAAATTCCACTGTCTATATCTAATATCATCTGCATTCCCTCCATACACCACATCGGGTTATCCTCCTCAAGAGGTACCTTCAAGGTATGTGTAGGGATAAAACTTTGTCCCTGCTGTGCTGGTGCCTTCTCATATGGAATGGGCACCTCATGAGAAACCTTCCTTGTACCCTCCTTAAACTTGGGTACACCTAACAACTTTGCATGAGTTATGGTACCTTCCTCATACTAGGTTACTGCTAATGACTCTTCTTGATCTACAGCCTTAGATGAGTGTTGGGACCCCTCCTCAGACTGGGGGTCCTAAGCTACACCTTGTGGAACTGGCTCGAAATCTACCTCATCCTCATCATTATCATCACTCGACGTAGGAGAGTGTAGAGGTGATCTCTTGGCCAACTTCATCCATGATCGAGCTAGATCTACTTGGGCAGCCTGAATGGCCTCAGTTTGAGACCTAGGCCGGGTAAAGGCTGGCCTTTTTCCCTACAATGAGTGCTTAGGCAGCGGTGATCCCATAATGCCCAAAATAATAGTCTAAGTTATCTGGCGAACTTGGCCTCTAGTCACTCTATATCTTACCCCAATCATAACTTCTTTAATCTATGTAATAGGGTGCTTCTCCACTGATCTACTAGGCTCAAAGGACTCAGCTCATATCCTCGATGCATCAACCTTCTTCTTTGTAGCTTTGGGTTCCATCTGTACCTAAAAAAAAGTGTTAGTATTCAACCAATAAGGAAGGAATGCAAAAAAGGAAGAAAAACTCAGAATTCAAAAACTTCAAATTTATCCTCAATTCTCACTCCCCTATAACTTATTAATAGTACCAACACGTCCAATATGCAGACATATACAATGAATCACAAATTTTAATGCAAACTAACAAGCCCAACTTTTGGTATTCCTCTATTTATTCAAGTTCAACTTTTGTTTAGGGCCTAATCTTAAGGTTTAATTCAAAACAAAGCCACACATTAAGCTTTTAGGTTACTTCAAGGATCCTACACACAAGCATGATTGTTTATTTATTTTTTGCATGAAAATAAACATATCAACTTTCTTGTTTAATATTTAGAACAGGATACTATTATTATGAGCGGAAAAAGTTACCTTTTATTTGAGAACCCAAAAGTGAACTGTGAAGAAGTGAAGCAAAACCTAAGATTGAACTTGCATTTAGACCTTTAGGACAAGTTGGTACCCCAAATATATTTTAATTAACTCCTTACTTAAGTGTTGGAACGTGGGTAGTTTGATATTTTGAGAGGGAATTTGAGTTTCTTTAAAAGAATTTTTTTTTAAGGATTTGAAAGAGTTACAATGACTTAAAAAATCTTAAATAGCAACAGAGGGGCGGTTTAGGTCTTTTCTAAGCATGGGTGGGCCCAAAATTTTAAATAAAATTTGGGCCCACAAGTGACCACTTGCATCTGCCATATGCGGGGTTGCATATAGTACATACGGTCCATATGTGCAGACCACAAGTAGGCCACAATTATCTACCCAATCTTCTTACTCTGCGAACTTCACATTTTGATGATTACCCTGCTACTTATGGTTTTATAACTTGTAATTATGACTCCTTAAGTAGGGTTATGTATCAAAGTCCAAATTTTCCATTAGGATCCTCAAAATTCCATCTTTTTAAGTATCTCACAACATTACCTGGCCCGAGTAGAACTTGTGACCCTGATGAGTTGGTCACAAAGTCCCCTTACCTAAAAATTATGAATATAGCAGTCCTACTGTATTCTAGGTAAGTCCATAGCTATTAACCTACAAAACAAAAAAAATATAAGGAAACACAAAGTTGGTTCATTAACAAACTTGTCCAACTCTGCATGTTCTTCAACTGCATACCTAGTAGTAACTTCTCTAAATTTATTAACATTTGCAAAAGCTAGACCAGTTTTCCAAACAAATTAACTTACAAGTAGGATCAAACACAAATCTTTTTTAGTTCTTTTTGCTCTCCTTGATTATTTCACATTTCTTATAGGTTGTTAAACCTCATTCTCATCATCAACATCTACATCAGTATCTATTTCAAAATTAGCATCTTCATGTGAGTCAAAGTATGGCTCATCACTATATAACTTAGCCTCTAGAGTACTCTTTTCTTGGAATAATGTCCTTGTTAGGAAGGTACAGAGGAATGAAATTAGGGTAGAGGTCTAGTAGGTAGGAGTTTGATCATGATAGTAGGGATGAGTGTTTGGTTTGTATCTGCACTAGAAATTTCTTGCTCGTGGTGTTTCAGTGATGTATACGATTTTATAGTATTACCTTATGGGTTTCTTGCTTCCTTTATTATCTAGCAATGCGTTATAATTTTTTTGTGTTCTTATATATAGATACATAGTTATACTATTATCCATCATGAGCTGGGGGTCTATCAAAACTAGCCTCTCTACTTCATCTGAGATAGTGGTATGGACTACCTACACTTTACCCTTCCAAGACCCTGATGACATCCAAGCAACACCTCCTTTTAGGTGATGATATTATTGTTGTCAAGATATATTAACCAAACTAAGGTTGGGGTCGAATCCCAAAGGAACACATGGTTTTCAATTATCAGTTGTTGTAGTCTATAAGTAGTACAGGAAAGTAAATGAGGGGATATGAAGATCCTCAGCTCTTTATTGATGAGGTGAGAAAGATTACTTAGATTATGGATATTACTAAAGATAAGAGTGTAGAGTTGGCATTCTATAGGATGAAGGATGCTGCTTATGATTAGGTTGTTATGTGGAAGGAAGGTACGGGTGAGAATGCAACTCCTATAAGTTGGTAGGTATTTTAGAAAGATTTTCTAGACAAGTTATTTTTGCGTAAGATGAGGAAGGATAAGGTGGAGGAGTTCATGAGCCTGAGGCAGGGCTCTATGACAGTGAATGAGTACTGCCTTAAGTTCACTCAGTTTTCTAAGTATGCTCCCAAGTTGTTATCTGACTCTAGAGCTCGTATCAGTAACTTTGTTAATGGGATGTCTGATTTGGTGGTCAAAGAGTGTAGGACTGACATGCTGATTAAGGATATAGATATTTATCAATTGATGAATCATGCTCAACAGATTGAGGTAGAAAATTTAAATGAGAAAGAGAAGAGAAACAAAAGATCAAGGACTGGACAGTTTAGGTTTACTCAACAAAATCTATCTTCAGCCAGTGCCCCTACACACAAGACACAACAAGAATAGTGGGGAACGACTTTGAATTCTAGGTCTCAGAACAGTGTAGTCGGGAGGCCCAATTACTCGACATGTGCAAAGTATTGCAGGACCCATCCTAGTGAGTGTTTAATGGGCATAGTGGGTTTCTATGGTTGTGGAAAGTTTGTCCACAGGATCAAAGAGTGTTTGTATACTAAGCAGGGAAGTAGGGATATTGGTCCTCAGGCTCAGGTTACGAATGCAGCAGCTTAGGCAGGCCGCCCAGTTCCTCCACTGAGCGTATTATTTAGTACCGGTGGTGGTCAACGCTAGAATTGGTTTTATACTTTACCATCTCATCAAGAGCAAGAGGGTTTACTAGATGTTGTCACTGGAATGATTCATGCCTATTACCTTGATGTATATGTATTGTTAGATCGGGATCGAATTTCTCTTATGTAACTCCATTAGTTGCTGTAAATTTTGGAGTAAATCCTGGAAATCTCTCTCCAAGCCCTTCTCAATTTCTATGCCAGTGGGTGAGTTAGTTATTTCTAGACGAGTCTATAGGGAGTGTTGTAACACCCCGAGATCCCATCTCATTACGTCATACGGTGCTTATGGACCCAAAGGACCACAAGCTAACCCTTTACTGATATCTGTACCTGTACACTGCATAATATCTGAAATAAATGTGGAAACTGGCCATAAGGTTCAACACATCTATACATACTCAAACTGAAAACTAAATACTAATACATCAACATCCGTCTGAAAAGCCTCTAAACTGTCTGAACTATGAAGTTGATGGGACATGCCCCTAACTAACTCCGTCAATTGACAATATAAACAAAATCTGATGCAATAATAGTAAACTGAGATTTGTCCTCGAAGGAAGAGGACTCTCTACTACTGCTGCTAACTGGGACTGAACTGCTGAGGAAACTCTGAATCCTGTGCCTCTGGAACTATGGTGTCAAATAAAACACCATAACGCAAATGCGTCAGTACAAAATATATCGAGTATGTAGACGAGGTAAGGCTAAATGCAAGGGCTCATGCATGCAAAAGTGTAAACTAAATAATCATGAAAACATCACACGAGAACACATACATAAATGCACAGGTCATAATCACAATCATCACAACTCTAGAGACTGGAACTCAGATACCACTTTACTGCAGTCACTGCTGACACTGAGATACTGAATCATAGACTCATCTGATACTGATAACTAGGAATATGGATGCACTTACATCAAGGCATGAGTTCTGAAACTTTTGAAATGGATAGCAACCCTGTCTAACAGGTTGTCTTTGAGTCTGTGGATAACAGTACTTCTTGATAAAATAATTTTTGAGGTCGGCCTATCTAGCACCGGATCTTTGAATTAGCAAGTAATCATACTTAATGTCCTGTATCTAACAACATTAAATTCTGTACACTGAACTGAGCTCTTTCTTGAAGTCTGAGACTGATTCTGACACTGAGACTGTGGGAAGTAGTTACTTAACCGACATGCCCCTACTATCTCTTAGGGGTCCAACCTCTACCCCCGATTGGGAGGGTGTCAATATCATTCCATGGGTAAAGACCTTATCTTTATATAACCCTCATCTATCAGGTCCTCATACAAGAACGGTGGAGCCCTTATCTAACAGGTCAAGCCACCTCATCTACCCTCATCTAGCAGGTATGATGTCTCTCATCCACCCTCATCTAATAGGTGTGATGTCTCAACCTACACTGGCTACATAGTTCTGGAGCACCAGGATCGCATCTAAGGATCACACCCTCCACTAGTAGGTGAGTCCCCATCCTTGAGATCGCTCGGTGCTAGTTTCTACTCTTAACTGAAAGACACTGATTTGATTCTTAACTGAACTTAGACTAAGCTGAATCTGATACTGATTATATTTCTCAAGAGATCTGACTGAGTTACGCTGAGATTACTTAGTTCCTTATCTGACGGAAAGGTATCGAATCATAGCATCTGACTGATGATGCTGAGCTTGAATAGATTATTCAAATCACTTCTGAGATTAGAATTGAATCACTTGAATACTATTAGATCTGAGATGATTACAGGTCGAAGGCTAGATTACTAGCGATACAGAGATTATAGAGATAACTGAGATTTCAGAGCCTGATTAAGCTCCGCACTTGTCTGAAGATACATAGTTCTATAGTTAACTGAGTTCTGAGAATCGTGGCTCAATTGGAATTATCGCGAAACTAACACGAACTCTAGACAACAACTCTATTGTCAGGTATAAATACCCCCAGGACTCGATAGCATAAAAGTAAAACATAATCATTCTCACATCATCACAATCATCCATTCACCATCACAATCATTCATGCATCAACACAAACATTCCTTCATCATCATAATTATTAAAGCATCTCTCCAAGTAATTAGAAATCATAACATACTTCCCCCCCTCAAAATCCATAAGGCATCACATCCAACATTTAGGAAACATAGACCTCTATTCATCACCACAATTACCAAAGGGTCTCTTTAAGCATCTCAGGATATTAATCACATAATAACATAGAGAAAATATGCTATTAGATCGTATTCCATTCAACAAGGTTTTACTTCAACTATTTCATACCTATATCGGTCTCAATATGTATTTGGATTTCACACCGCTTGGGAAACTTCATACTATCATGTCATAGCTTACTTGCTAATCACTTGGCATATATTAAAAAACTTAACATATATCAAAGGAAACATAATGGGGAGTTTACAACTATCACATCTCCACTCGTTCACTAAGGTCCTTCAACAAACACTAGACATGCATAGGCTCACACTTATTTGGGTATTTCCTACTAGAATGGAATAATTCATTCACTTGGTCATTTTATCAAACACTAGGCATGCATAGACTAGCTCACAATTTGGGGCTTCCTATTCAACAATCTATAATGGCCCATATTCTTCTTCTAATCTTTGATCAACCTATTGGAGACATACTCTTCTAAATCAACCAATTCTACACCCAAAAGTCATGAACACATCAACAATCGTAACACATAATCGTATCTTAGAAGTCATTAATCACGATTTAACTACAATGCTCAATTTCTAGTCTCTTAGACATTTTATCGAACACCTCACATGCACAACTTAGGCATAAGTATAATAACACAACTACTCATCATGAACAACCAAATTTCACATGTTTCCACTCATATATTATCATATATTCATACAAACCACACAAGTATCCCATCTTGGAGGTCATTCAACATCAAAAACAAGTAAATAATCCATTTACCACACAAATACCACATACTAAGGCCAAGTCTTGATAATATTGTAGACAAACATGAACCACAACTCAATCATAGCAAGAACATCAATTTCAACTCACAAGAATCATTAGAAATTCATAAACATAAATCTTGCAGATTTAGAAAAAAGGTACTTGAGCTTCTTGGATGAGAGGTACACAAGAATCAACATCTACATACCTTGGGAAAACTCTTTCTTGAAAACCTTCAGAAGAATTCTTGATTTTTGCTCTCAATTCTCTCTTAATTTTTTGGTGGAAGAAGAGAAAATTTTTTATTTTTGGAAACCCTAGTTTTTGGGTGAAAGAAGAGAAAAGAAATGAGGCCTTCAACCCTTAAGTGGGTATTTATAGGGGTTGAGGAAAGAGTGGAAAAAACCAAAATGCCCCTTCAAAATTTGTCTAGAAAATTCCGATCGGGGTCTGTGACGGTCGACCTGATGGTCCTTCATAGGAACTGACAGTCCACCAAGTCGTCCGTCACTCAAGTACCAAAATTGGAACATTCTGCCTCGATGTGATGGTCAAAGTGATGGTCCGTCAGAAATCTTACGGTCCACCAGATCGTCCGTCACTCGAGGGTCAGGAATGAGCCATTCTGTTTCGACCTGATGGACCCCTTAATGGTCCGTCAACTTTTTGATGGTCCACCACTTTGGCCGTCACTCGGGGGGAAGAAATGGGATGTTCTGTATTGGACTAACGGGACACTTGATGGTCTACAAAGGACTTGGCGGTCCGCCAGGTCGACCGCCAAACCTGGGCATTTCCAATACCGTTTAGTAAAACGGCCATAACTTCCTCGTTCGATGTCAGATTTTGATGAAATTGGTATAGATGGAAATCTTATTCAATGATCTATATGAAAAAAAGTTAAAGTTAGAGAAATACAACACGATTCAAAGTGTTTCATACTTGGGAAGATATTTTTAAAATTTTTAGACTCAAATTTTTTCTTTACCAAAAACGCTCTAAGGCTCAGACTAGGAGAGAACTTTGTGTGGTATTACAAGTGTCCTATCACCTTTATCCATAAGATCATACTAAAAGACCTAATAGAGTTAGAGATGGTGGATTCCGATATTATTTTGGGATGGATTGGCTTCATTTATGCTATGCATCAATAAATTATCTCACCTGCATGGTAAATTTTTATTTTCCTAATAAAGCAGTTTTTGACGTCCAGGAAACACCTCCCTTTAGGTGATTATATGGTTTTTGTCAAGATATATTAACCCAACTAATATTAGGATCGAATCACAAGGGAACACGTGGTTTTCAATTATAAGCAGTTGTAGTTTATAGGCAGTATTGGAAAGTAAATGGGAGGATTTATTTGTAGTAATCTCGAGCAAATAATGATATTACATTTGGTTGGTGCCAGTTATGGGTGAACACTATGATTGTGTTCCCATTAGCATCTCAACTTTGAAGGTTTATGTGCGTTGTTGAACAAACTCAATACCTTGCATGCAGAACCGATAAGTTATGTACTTCCTACAGTCTTTTAGACGAGCAGGAGGATTTCACTCTTTACCTGTTGAGTCTCAGAGTGTCGCGTTACAAACCCTTACCCTAGTCCCAGTTAACTATCTCTATTTGAGTCTCAAGTTATTAGATGAAGGCTAATAATCATTCGTATATTATTTTGCAACGGATCGACTATTAACTCCCTAAATTATTGTTATCCTTATATTTTCCTAGTTACTACCATTTTGTTAGAGCAAGTAGTAATATCTAGGCGGGATCCAATTATTTGTAACTGCTAAGACAACTGTTATAATAAAGATAAAGCAATGCATACCATGGGTATCAGTTTCCCATCAACAGTTGCACTTCCCCTACTTCATCAATTTTCCAGAGTTTCCACAACCCTAGATATGGGTTTTAGTCACTCACGATTGTGAAGAAATCAATAACATCCGTATTGGAAATCAAAGATAAAATCACAATGATAAGATGTAAGAAAACCCACAATCGTAAACTGAATAATCTATCAAATTCAATACAATGAAATCCCGAGATCAAAGATGGATCTTGAAATCAAAATATGTTTCTAAGTGTTAAAAGTGTCGACCTCTCTATATCTCTGACTAAAAAGTACATAAAAGGTATTTATAGTACAAGAGAAAACCCTAAAATAAAGCCTAAATGAACTAGGAAAAAATTGGGTAGGAGGCCACCTACTCTCTATACCTGCGGTCTGGCAGGGCGTATGTACTACCTGTGGCCCAGGTACAGGGCACAGATAGTAGGTGTAGGTCATAACACTCAACTCACTCCAATAATTGGGGGGTGAGGCGGTCATTGCCAAGTAACCCGATTTGTATTGGGGTCGAATATCAAGGAGAGAATTATAGACTTCAAACACTATGGGTGCTCAAATTACTACGAGATTACTCAGAATGCTAACAAAAATGACATGTAAAATAAAATTAAGGATTTTTTTGGGAACTTTTGGTACGATCTTTAGCAAATGATCAAGAGATAACACTTTTGTTTTAAGTAACAATGTTAGGGGAAAATATTGGGATTATGTCTACCTAAAGGTAAAAGAATGTGGGTTAATGATGGTTTAGCATGAAATTTAGTTTTTAACTAAAGGATAGCCTAAGTCAAAGGTCATTGTGGTCAACCTTTCGATAAAACCACAATGATTTCACCTGTTGGCTCTTTCAAGCACCTAACAAGTGTGAAATTCCTAATCACCCAAAACCTCAATCAAGCATCCCTATTTCTAGGATATATTTTGACATGATTTGCACTCCTAATACACTTATTTCTAATATTGCAAAACGCAGCAAACCACAGGCTTAATTTTCCACCATTGCCTTGCCCCCTTATAATCCCCTTTCAAAGATGTTATGGGTTATCTCATATTCACCTTCATCCCTCTTTTGAGGATGATAAAGGGTTTCTAAAGTTTGGGGTTTTCACCCATCAAACTCATTTGGAGATTTGGGGCTTTCACCCATCAAATTCCAACTCATAAGCACAAACAATGATGAAATCCTTACTCAACAACTAACAATCATGCAAGCACAATAATACCTACACACAAATTACACTCTAGTTCAACATAATCCCAAGACTAAATTACTTAGCTACTCATGAAGAAAGTAAAGAGAGATATACCATAAGGATTATCCAAAGCATTCATTCTTCACAAAAATCCTAAGAAATTTAGCCTCCAAAGTTAATTACACAATTGCCCAATTAGGGTTTAAAGTCTAGAATTCAAAGATATTTTTTTAGGTAAGCAATTCCTAAAGAAGAAGGGGTTTTTTCTTAAATATGGCTTGGGATGCATCTAAGTGATTTTACAGATCTTCCCCTAGGCATATTCCCGCTGAACTGCGATCGCGCACGGCTCTCTACAACCACAACCACACGACCACAATTGTCTACCGCGACCACGTTGCTCTAACCATCTTGACTTATCTTGACCGCGGATAGAGGAACACGGTCACAGTAACCGAGGTTGATGTAGTCCAGGTTTTCAGCTGCTCTCTTCTTTGCTCCCTTTTTATCATTTTCAAATCCAATCCACATCTTTTGGTTTCATCAACTTTATGACTACAAAGAGGGGATATTAGTGCATCTAACCATAAATTTTGCCATATTTATTTATTCAAAATAAGGTAATGTGCATGAATAATGAGTGTGAATGAGTGGTAAACTAACCACTCATCAAAACCCTCAACTTAATACCTTGCTTGTCCTCAAGCAATGCTACCTCTTACTTTGAGACAATGTCATATGTATGCCCTTTTTATATCACTCGATGATCATGAAGACTCAAACTTAATTGCAACCACTAAAATCTTTTCACACATGGGCAAATAGGTTTTCAATGACTCCCCTCATCATAAAATAGAATAGTGAAGGATGCAATAGACATCGACAAGCAACTATATAATAATTAATAATACTTAAAAAATAACTCACATGTTGACTACAATCATTCTATACTTCCACTTGTATCTTTGTGCGGAAGATGACAAAATTACCCACCTCAACTAGTTCACATGCCTCTTCATAGGAAAGAATAAAATTTACTCACCTAGTTACAAATAATACAATAAGAAATTTTAAGTGCAAATACTCACTCTCTCAAGAAATTCTCCATGTTAACAAGTACCATGCCATAGGCTTTCCCCTATTTTCAATCACCACTACAATGACCACATTTGGTTGGGAATCACAAAGGGCTTTTTGAGCTTGTAATGTAGGCTTAGGGTTGGGGTAGGATATCATGTAAGAATAACATGGCTACACTCTTCCTTGGGTTGGGGTAGGATATCATGTAGGAATAACATGGCTACACCCTTCCTTGAACATTCACATCTCACCCTTTTTTTCTTGCTTCACTTATTGGGCCACTTCTTTTCACTTTACTATTTTGCCTACCTTGGATTTTTCTTGGTTTTCCCACTTTCCTCTTTTTTTATTCTTCTATAATTTTTGCACATAGATAAAGCCTTTCTTTTCTTTATAGAATTTTTTCTTTATTCAAATCCAAAAAGCATCACTTTCTTAAGATTGTAGGAACCTTCTTATGACTTAGTGGATCAACTACACTTCTTTGTTTTCTGCCACCCCCAATTTAGGCTTTTAGCCTCAATTTGTAGTCTCAAGTTCAAGGAGGATGGGGTTCAAGAGCGGATAAATAGAAGGGTCACGACTTGTAATGCGTTTTCCAAAGAAAAGTCCAAAGGCTCAAAGAGAGTGCCTAGGGGTAAATCTTATGTGTTGGTAAGATCTCTAGGCTAAAGTGGGCTTCCAAAATCACAAGATGGCCTATAGTCATTTTACCAACCAAGAACAGTCAAAAATTAGCTTTGAAAGACTAAAGGGGCAAGATCTAGATAGTACAAGTACACATGAGATGAAAATAATTAATCTCACACAAATGGCATGTGAATGTCATCAAGGGGATTCAATTGTTCTACCCTCTCTAGAAAAAGATGAAGTATTCCCTATTTTTCCAAAGTCAACTTTCAGAGTCATAGAAAGAGGGAAAAATTTTGTCACAAATTTGCTCACGTCCGTGCCTTCAATTTTTTTAAAAAATTTTGGACGGAGGGGTTTTTTTTTTGTATCTGCACCACATATAATTTGATAATCATGGCAACCATCCAAACTATCATCTCACATTGAAGTTCATAGTATGGGCAACCCACCATATAGTTACTCAGACTTTACCAATAGATCTTAATGCAACCCCAAATTATCAATGCTTCAGGTACTCAGACTTTCCTTGCATTCTACGGCCTTAATGCCATGAGTACTCAGACTTCCCCTGCATCTATGGTTAGAAACCCAATAATGAAGGCAAAGCTCGACTAATAAAATTTAGACTAAAATGGAAAACTAAGAACAAAATGACTAATCTATTCAAATGTGGGCACCATCAGCATGCCCGATTATTACAACCTAAATAAAAATAAAGATGAGAATTATCCAAAAAAGCATGATGAAATATTAGTAATACAGGCCTAAATTAAATAAATAAGAATAAAGAGACACTCCCAACTGAAAAGATAGTAGTGTCCCTACTGCAGAAATAATCAAGGGTACAAGAGATGAGGGTGCTCCATGAAACCGTATCAAGGGCTAATATCATTGTTGGACTCTGCAACACCACTCTCTTCCTCAAGATCAGATCACTTGGATAGGGCCTCATCATTACTTTCCACCCAAGAAGAAGGAAGTCTATCTCAGGGCCTTAGAACCTTCCATATGCCCTTTATACCCTTTCATATCTTGATAAAGAATTCATTCTTCTTCTTCTCCCTTGTAACCATTTTCTCATGTTCTATCCGTAGGTCTCGATGTGACTCCGCCAAAGAAGTGTAGGCCATTTCAATCTTATCAATGGTATATTCTTGCTTCTTTTGGTCCTACTTGTACTTTTCATAATCGTTACATAACATATAAGAATGATGAGCGGTGAAAGGCTCTCCCGGTCCTTAGGGAACACTAGACACAAGCTCTTTTATGGTTGCAATATTTACTCCAATATCCTCAAGGGGTCACGTGGTGGTTGGCCTATGTGACTCAGTTTCACTGCATGTCGGCTTTTTCTTGTCGATCTTTCTTTTCTTGCTTTAGTCGGGTGCACCCTTACCTCTAATCCTTAAGGGGTAAATGGGATTATTAGGGCGTACCCATGTATCACTAGCATACTTGTCCACGCCTACTTTCCTCTAAAACTCAGTAATTAAAGAGGGAAAGAAGAGATGTGTACCACCTTGGTTCTTGAAATAATCTATTTCATTAACCACAAGTTGACCAACTTTAGAGGGATGCCATATAGAATGCACGCAAACATCCTAGTACGCAATACTGAGATTATTGTCATGTAGCTGCAAGGAGAAACTCGACTACAAAATATGTGCAACCATATCTGAGCCTCGCAGGTAAAGTCGTTCATGGAAATATTTCTTTTAGTTTTGGTCTATGAGACTTTCCTTCTGGGGCATAACCGTTGTGTTAACAATTCCCCAATTTACACCCCTTCGCTTTGAATTCACCCATATCTGCCTGCTTGATACTATTAACATCATTGATTTGCTTATCCCCAACTTTCACTGGCTTTCCCCGAATCTTGACAGTCACATTGAGTGGGTCCAAAAAAGAGACTTCATTAATGTTTGCATAAAATTCACGGACCCATTAATCATTTGCAATGCATGGATCCGGGGCGAAGCACCGCCACCCAATGGTTTCAAATTTTTCATAAAGTGTCGATAGTTTCTCCGGCATATCATCCAAGAAAATTCTTCTCTCCGGGAGCAGTTTTGTCCTTGGAAGGTCCCTATAGTAAAGAGTGGCACTTGGGTGCCATGAATCGGATGTGATCATACTTATTCATGAGGTTGTCCTAAAATCACTAAGCACACATTATATTTTTCGATGATATTTTAATGATTTAAAATGTTCTATATTGATCACTAGAGTTCATTGAACTAGGTGCTTGGCATTGTTTGACTAAAAAAATGGAAGTGCAGGATTTTTGGCATGGAAAGAAACTGTCCTCAGTTACCGTGATCATAAGTCAGGACCGTGTTCGCATTACCGTGATCGCATCTATTACCACGGTCGTGTTACTTGAGGTTGGTTCTATGTTAGCTCTGCATGCTCAGATTTCTTCCAAATTTAAGCTACTAGTATATTCCAAAATATGGGTGCATATGAATATCATTGGAACGATGCTAACAAGTGTGTGAATGTTCCTTTTAGAAAGCAAAATATAATATTGAAAGTTCATTTGAGCATTTTATCAAATACTTAGTGTGCATAGCTCATTTGTCTACCTTTTTTACACACCATTGGGTAGTCATGATTTCCCCACTTGTGTACACACATTAATCAAATAGCCAACACCTCATCAATACCAAGTATGACAACATGGAAAGCATAGCAATCAAAATATTATTCCCTTTCTTAATCATGCATTCTATGGCCTATTTTCACAAGTAAAGTCATGGATTCATGTCACATACCGGAGTTTTGATGCAATGGAATGCAAGGATGTTGTTTGAGCTCACAAACCTGGCCAGAAATTAGACAAAATTAGAGAGTACAATCTTAAAAGGCAGTGTGAGGGAAATGAGGGAAACAAGGGGTTAAATGACAGAAAGTAGCTGCGACCGCGGTCAAGGGACTGCGATTGCGGACACCTGCATGACCATGATCACAATTAGGGACCACAATTGTGGTAACCGAGAGCAATTATCCTCCCCTGTTTTCCCTTGTTTAGCATTTTACTCAATTTTGACATATTTCTTCCCTGTTTAGCTTATCCAATGCACTCGAAGTGCCATAAATGCATGGGTTATTCATATGCAAAAGATAAGATCTACCCTACAAAAATATAAAAAAAAGGATATGAGCCACTCTCATGGCATTTGTGGGTTGCCTCCCACCTAGTGCCTTAGTTATCGTCATGGAATAATGTCTTTATTCCTTCATTCTCAAGGTGATTCCTTGAACTCCTCTTCATTCCTCTTCTCATTCTCAACATCCACTACCGATACTACTTGCAACTCTACGGTTTGCTTCTTTGACTTGAAAATTTTGAAAGAGACCTCATCCTCTTGCACTCTAAATTTTATCTCCCCTAGCTCTAGATCAACAATGGCTCTCCCAATGTCTAAGAACGGAATTCCAAGAATGATCGACACCTCTTGGTCCATTTCATAATCCAATACCAGGAAATTTGACTAGAGGATGAACTTGTCAACTTTCACAAGGACGTCAAACAATATACCCACCAGCCTTTTTATAGAGTGGTCTGCCATCAAGAATCGCATAGAGGTTGATGTCGAGGTATCCAGACCAAGTTTCTTGTATATAACAAAAGGCATTAAGTTGATGCTCGTACCAAGGTCACAAGAGCTTTTGCAAATTCATGCGTCCCAATTGTGCAAGGAATAGTGAATGCTCCGAGGTCATCTTTCATTTCCTCAACATTGTTATCTATGATAGCGATACATCCATGAGTGACCTCAATAGTATCACCTTCAACAAGTTTCTTCTTGGATATCAACTTTTTCATCAACTTAGCGTATCCTGGGATCTCTTGGATAGCTTCAAGCAACAGGATGTTTATCGATAGGTTGCTATGTTTGACCATGAACTTCCTCAGTTTGTAATTCTCATATTTTTTATACAAACATTGAGGAAACGGGAGAGGAACTTGTATGGTTGGTCTTCCTTTATCTTGTGGCCTTTCAACTTCATCCACCTCCTCATCACTTTCATTGACCTCTTTCTCATAATTTTCCCCTCTTTTTTGAGGCGTCACCTCCTTTGCTTTGGCCTTGGGCATATTCTCACTCACGTTTCTTATAAAAGGTTCCTCAAGTTCTCTTCCACTCCTTGTAACAATTGCTAGGACTTGTGCATGATTATTTGGGTTAGCAATTGTGTTACTCGAAAGACCACCTTTAGGTATAGCATTTAATTGCATTGATATTTGCCCTTGTTGGGTCTCTAATTACTTGATAGAGGAGAAGTACACCACCATTTGAGAGAGTTGGGAAAAATCACCCTTCAAATCATGGACCATCTTGTCCGTGCCTTCTACTCTATTCAAGATCCTTGCTAACATATCCTTGGTTTTGAACTTTTCGGGGTTAATGGAATTGGATTCCTTGGATTTAGATCGATCATAAGGAAGAACATAACGGTTATAGTCATGTTCATGATCTCTCCAATCTCGATCCCTCTCATGATCCATCCAACCTTGCTTCCTACCTTGCCTTTGATAGGCGGGGCGGGAACCCCCTGAGTAGTTTTCCAAGTATTGGATTTCTTCATCAACCTTCTTTACCTCTTCATTATCTTCATAATATTTTGATGCCACGGTGTTCACCACTTTCGCGGGTGCACCTATAACATGCTTTTTCAAGAGCTCAAGTTGGGTCATCATGTTGGCCATGTTCTTCTCCTTTTCTACTTCTTGTTTTCTTTGTTCATTAGCCATCACAGAGGTAGTAAAAGGAGTTTTGGAAACTTTGGTATCTTGAGTATGCCAACCCTGATTTTTCTTTGATACTTCTCCTATCAATTGAAAAGCTGCAAGATGATGCAATCTTACTATAGAGCCGCCCGCCGCATTATTCACCACCATTTTGTTCAATGGATCAAGAGCCCTATAGAAAATCTTAAGGTGCATCTTTTCTGGACCTCATGATTTGGGCATTGGGATAACTTTCCATTAAACCTCTCCCAAGCTTCAAATAACGGTTCTCCATTCATTTGTTAGAAGTTCACAATCTTATCCCACTTTTGAAGCATTTATTATGGTGGGAAGTATCTATAAAGAAATACTGTGGTAAGATCTTCCCATGATGTAATTGAGCCGGGTGGAAGTGAGCGAAGCTATAAAACCGCCTCACCCATTAGTGAGAATGGGAAAAGTCAAAGCTGGATGGATTTTTGTGTAATATGTGCTATGTTAAATAGCGCACAAACTTCCACAAAGTTCTTAAAATGGACATTCGAGTCCTCATATTCTTGACCCCCATACAACCCTTTCATTTGTAACATGTGAAGTATAACGCTAGTCACATAAAACACTCTATTCCCGTTGGTTGGCGGGATACAAATTGAACTTGTTTGCCCCGCTTCATTTAATTGACCTTCATCATCAAAAGGGGCATCTAAGGGGCCTATATTTCTTGAGTTATCGCTCATTGCTCTATTTACACTTTGATCACCTACAAAAGATTCAAAAATAACAAATAAAGTAAATTACCTCACTCTGGGTATTCTCAAGTAAGAATGATACTACACAAGCAAAATCTATATTTCACTCCCTAGCAACGACGCTATTTTCATAACTCTCAACTCACTCCCATAATTTGGGGGTGAGGCAGTCGTTGTCAAGTAACCCAATTTGAATTGGGGTCGAATCACAAAGAGCGAATTATAGACTTCAAACACTATGGGTGCTTAAATTACTACAAGATTGCCCGAAATGCTAACAAAAATGACATATAAAATAAAATGGGGGGATCTGTTTGGGAACTTTTTGTATGATCTTTAGAAAATGATCAAGAGATAACACTTTTGTTTTAAGCAACAATGTTGGAGGAAAATCTTGGGATTATGTCTACCTAAAGGTAAAAGTATATGGGTTAATGATGGTTTAGCATGAATCCCAATTTCTAGGAAGATGCTCTTGACATGATTTGCACTCCTAATACACTTATATCTAAGATTGTAAACGGGAGCAAACCATAGGCTTAATTATCCACCATTTCCATGTACCCCTACAATCCTTTTTCAAGGATGTTATGGGTTATCTCATATTCACCTTCATCCCTCTTTCAAGGATTATAAAGGGTTTCTAGAGTTTGGGGTTTTCCTCTATCAAACCCATTTAGAGCTTTGGGGCTTTAACCCATCAAATTCCAACTCATAAGCTTAAGAAATGGTGAAATCCGTACTCAATAACTAACAATCATGCAAACACAATAATACACACACACAAATTACACTCTAGTTCAACATAATCTCAAGACTAAATTACTTAGCTACTCATGAAGAAAGTAAAGAGAGATATACCATAAGGATTATCTAAAGCATTCATTCTTCACAAAAATCCTAAGAAATTTAGTCTCCAAAGTTAATTACACACTTGCCCAATTAGGGTTTCAAGTCTAGAATTCAAAGATATCTTATGAGGTAAGCAATGCCTAAAGAAGAAAGATTTTTTGCTTAAATATGGCTTGGGATGCATTTAAGTGCTTTTACAGATCTGCCCCTGGGTATATTCCCATTGAACCTCGATCGCACACGGCTCTTCACGACCGCGATGATGCGACCGCAGTTGTTTGTCGCGATCGCATTGCTCTGACCATCTTGACTGATCGTGCCTGTGGATAGAGGACCACGGTCGTGGTAACTGAGGCTAATGTAGTACAGGTCTTCATTTGCTCTCTTCTTTGCTCCCTTTTTATCATTTTCAGCTCCAATCCACATATTTTGGTCTCCTCAACTTTATGTTTGCAAAGAGTGGATATTAATGCATCTAACCATAAATTTTGCCTCATTTATTCATTTAAAACAAGGTAAAGTGAACGACTAATGAGTGTGAATAAGTGGTAAACTCACTATTCATCAGTAGGTAGCAAGAGCAAAAATCTTGCAATGTTTAGCTCTTGGGATTTTGACTTTCTGGCATCTGCTTTGTGTACATGTGGTCCGTAGGTCCTTCTTGCGGACACATGTTGATTTGGTAGGTGCTGGGAGTCAGTTTTTCAGATCTTCTTTGAATCTCAAACATGCATTAATCATGATCAAGTTGGAAAACATCCCAATCATCCATAATCACTCAAAAGTAATCAAAAATGCCTTTTTTCACCATTTTCATGAACTTATCATCCAAATCATGGTTTTCTGCAAAATATATCCAAAATAGATCAAATCTAACAAAAAGCCTTCAGAAACTTGCATATTTTTCTCAGAAATGCCTTGTTTTTCTGAAAGTGTTATATTTCTATAGCACATCAGCACCCTCAACTTAGAATGTTTTCATGTCCTCATGCAACAAAAACAGAACAAAGCAAAAGTGACACTTAACTAAGAGAATCTAAGATATTCAAGGTAGTCAGTCATCACAGTTAGTTCAAAGCACAACATCCCCTTCTACATTTCTTTTTCAAAATAAGTTGTGTATGAATATAAAGCACAACAATATGACACAAAGGAATCAAGGTATGGAAACTACATTAGCAACAGATAACCACTCATATGTACAAATTACACTACCCGAAATAAGCATATAGCTAGCAACATGACTCAAGTGCCCTCACAACAAGAATATCTAACTCACTCATATGAAATCATGCATGTCAATGTAGGGAAGGTCAAGTGACACTCACACTCAACAAAGAAGTTCCAGTCAATGCATGTCAAAACCATAGGCTTGCCCTTATTTTCTTTACCTTAACATTCAGATAGTCCAAGTCAGGATCACTACAGGACTTTTCTTGGCTTGTAATGTAGGCTTGCAGGCTGGTATGATAGGTATGTACATTTAAAATGACTAAGCCTCCGTGGAACTACACTAACTTTGGAGTCTCACTAACTAGACAATTTATTTTTTATTCCACTCTTATTTCTCCCTTTTTATTTTTTATGCACATTCAGGTTGGGTGTGGTCTTTTATTCTTTCTTTTTCACTTTTTCACAATTTTTATTTTTTTTCTTTTCTACCACACGCAGCCCTACTAACTTTTATCTCTTATTTAACCCTTATTCATACCCATTTTACACTCTCACTTCTATGATAGCCACCCCTAACTTAGGTTTTTTTCCTGAGTTAAGGTACACAATGTCTAAGGAGGATCGGGCCAAAACAAGTTCATTGTAATATAAATAGAAAGGTGAATGGTGAAATAAGAAAAATAGGCTTATAAGGCTCAAAATAGGGATCAAGGGATACAATTCGCACATAGAAGGTCATTTAGGCAAAAAAGGACAAAAATGACATATGATCCTTTCCTAACCAACTATCCTTCAACCTAAGCAAGACTAACCAGGCAAGTTCTGAATTTAACATACCAAGGGAACTAGATAGCATCTCCCACTCACATAGCATAGAGTCAATATTACCAACTACTATATATTCAGTTCATGCAACTGTCAGCAAATGGTTATCATGTCCTTAATACCAATGCCATAACAAGGTCCACAAAGTTCACATATATATATCCACATAGTCTAAAACACAAATTTTTGGAGGGATATAAAAAATCAGTCAAAATCTGACTACTATACTAAATACTCAAAATCTGATAATTACACAAAACATCACGAAACAAAACACAACACACCTAAACATATCGTCTATACTAGGAACAAAACTCTGGGGAAAAGAGGCACGACGACAAAAACCCCAAGAGGACATCAAGACCCACAAGTAGCCCTACCCCCAACTGAAAATCATGCATTGTCCTCAATGCATCAAACCAAAATAAGAGAGTTAGGAACATACATGTGACACCGTAGGTACGAAGATCCAACGTCAATCACACAATATGAATACAAAACACATACCTTGGGTTGCCTCTTAAGAAGTGCATGATTTACTATCGCGGCACAACTCAGCTCCCTTGACTACTTAGACTTCGTCAAGGTCCGCCTCTTCACAAACTCTAACTTCTTCCAGGTTTCCCATGTAACGTTTCACACGTTGCCCATCAAATTTAAATGGGACATCACCATCACGCTTTACCTCAATAGTACCATATGGGAATACCTTAACCATAGTGAACGGTCTGGTCCATTTTGACCTTAGCTAACCAGAAAACAAGCGTAGTCTTAAATTGTACAGCGAGACCAAATCACCGGGTTTGAACATTTTCTTCACTATCTTCTTATCATAGTACAACTTTATTCTCTCCTTGTATATGTTTGAACTCTCATAAGCATGGAGTCAGAATTCGTCCAACTCATTTACCTTGCTCAACCTTAAATTTGTTGTATCACGCCATTTAAAATTTAGCCTTTTCAACGCCCAAAATGCTCTATGCTCCAACTCAACCGGTAAGTGACATACTTTGCCATAAATAAGCTGATATGTAGAGGCACCTATGGGAGTTTTATAAGCTATCCGGTAGGCCAACAATGCATCATCTAGATTTCTAGACTAGTCAGTCCTATTAGAATTCATAGTCTTCATCAATATGGGCTTTATTTCTCTGTTGGAGACTTATACTTGCCCGTTAGTCTATGGATGGTAGGGTGTTGCAACAATATACCTCACAGTATATCTATCAAGAAGGGCCTTGAACAACCGATTGCAGAAGTCAGGACCACTATCACTAATAATTGCACATAGGGTGCCAAATCTGGAAAAGATATCTCTCTTTATAAAAATAGTGACACTTCTGCCTTCATTGTCTGAGAGTACAACTGCCTCCACCCATTTTGATACATAGTCAACTGCTACTAAAATGTACCTCATGTCATAAGAGCTCATAAATGGACCTATAAAATTAGTTCCCAACACATCAAATAACTCCAACTCTAAGATAGGTGTCATAGGGAGTTCATGGTGTCGAGAAATATTACTTTGACACTGACATTGGTCACAGGCCTGTGCAAAATCATGAGCATCCTTGTATATTGTATGCCAATAGAACCCACATTGTAGAATCTTATGGGTTGTTCGTGTACCACTAAGATGACCCCTAATTTATGATAAATGACAAGCCTCTAGAATGCTCATCATCTCCACCTATGGTATACATCTTCGAATCACTCCATCGGCACAAATCGTGAACAAATATGGCTCATCCTAAAAGAATTTCCTTACCCCATGCATAAATGTCTGTCATTACTGGAAAGATAAATCTTGTGGAACGAGATCACTTGCCAAGTAGTTGACAAAATCAGCAAACCAGGGAATCAGATCATGAGATTCTGCTAGCACATGCTCATCTAGAAAATAATCATCTATCTTAAGATTATCCCTAGTTTCTAGATCATCTCCTCTTCAAGTATAGATAAGTGATTCGCGACCTGATTTTCTTTCCTTTTTTGGTCCTTGACCTCAAAATTAAAATCTTGTAGCAAGAGTACCTAATGAATCAATCAAGGTTTAGCATCTTTCTTCGTCATCAAGTACCTAAATACTGCGTGGTCAGTATGAACTATTACCTTGCTCCAGATCAAGTAGGACCTAAACTTCTCAAAATAAAAAACCACCGCGAGTAGCTCCTGCTTTGTTACAGTGTAATTTTTCAGCACGGGGTTTAAGGATTTTCTCGTATAATAGATGGGATGAAAGACTTTTCTCTTCTTTGTCCAAGGACAATGCTTAAGTCCACTCCACTCGCATCACAGATTACCTCAAAAGGTGCAGACCAGTCTGGTGATATAATAATTGGTGTTGAAATTAACTTCTTCTTTAGGCATTTGAAAGCCTTGAGACACTCATCATCAAACACAAACTTCACCTCCTTCTCTAAAAGTTTTCATAGTGGGGATGCAATTTTAGAGAAGTCCTTGATGAATCTTCTATAGAAACCAGGGTGACCCAAAAAACATCGTATACCTTAAAAGATACTGGCGAAGCTAATTTCTCAATCACCTCTATCTTCGCTTTGTCTACCTCAATTCCATATTTGGAGATCTTGTGCCCTAACACTATACCTTATTTCACCATGAAGTGACATTTTTTCCAATTTAGCACCAAGTTGCATTCTTTATGTCCTTGTAGTGCACTGGCTAAATAGGCTAGGCAATCATCAAAAGAATCTACGACAACTGAAAAGTCATCCACAAATACCTCGATTGTATTTTTTACCATATTAGAGAATATAGATATCATACATCTCTGAAATGTGGTAGGTACACTGCAAAGTCTGAACGACATCCTCTTAATTGCAAAGGTCCCATAGAAGAAAGTAAAGGTTGTATTTTCTTGATCCTCAGGAGCAATCATGATTTAATTGTATCCCGAGTACCCGTCAAGAAAACAATACCAATCCCTGTCGACAAGTCTGTACAATATTTGATCCTTGAGCCACATAGGAAAGTGGTCTTTTTGAGTCCATTTATTTAGCTTTCTGTAATCCTTGCATACTCTCCATCAAGTCACTGGCCTCACTAGTACTAACTCATTCTTTTTATTTGGGACCACTATGATTTACCTTTTTTTCGGTACGCATTGAGTCGGGCTAACCCATCTACTGTCTACAATTGAGAAAATCACCTTATCATATAACCATTTAATTATCTCCTTCTTCACCACTTTTTGTACAGGAGGGTTTAGTCATCTCTAATTCTCAATACTGGGAATGTTGTCCAACTCAAGTTATAACTTATGTGTGCATATACCTGGTAGGATCCCTACAATGTCCGCAATGGTCCATGTAATAGCTTTCTTAAACTTCCATAATACCGATATCAAAGCCTTCACCTGTGCTTCTGCCAAATCTACTGCAGTGACCACTAGTAAGGTATTGTTGGCCCCCAAGAATGCATACTACAAGTGAGGAGGGAGGACCTTTAGTTCCAATACCAGTTGTTCTTCAATCGAGGGTTTAGCAGGAGGTGTGGTTCTATTCTTCAAGTCAAGATCAAGCTTCTTAGGGGGATACTTGTAAGAGCCCATGCCATGTAGAGAATGAACCATTTTATTATAGTCAGCTATTTCATTGCTCTTAAAGTTTAACATTTCTACAGCCAAGGCTTCTACCCCTAATATTTCCTTAATAGACAAATCAACTGTGATCATATCATCATCAACCGCATCTATCACTACCACAACTCTCATATAATCTTGCTTTTAGACTGTTATACATATATTCAAAACAATTTGCGCATCGTTCCACTTGAAAGTGGTCTCTTCCAATTCCATGTCAATCAATACTCGGTTTGTAGCTAGGAAGGGTCTACCCAATATGATTGGAAAATGGGTATCAACTTTGCAATCTAGAAATATGAAATCTGTCGAATAAGTGAATGATGCTAGTTTGACTTCTATGTTACGCACGATATCTACTGGCTTCTTTATCGATAAATATGTCATCAATAACTTTTCTGAGGTAGTCTGTAGTTCGCCTAACCCCAAGACCTTGTATATCACCAATGTCATGATATTTAATCTTGCTCCTGTATCATATAGGGCCTGACTAATCTCACACAGTCCAAAAGAACATGGGATGTTAACTGTACCTGGATCTTCTTTATTTTCAACTGAAGTTGTATGAAAACTTGAGCTAAATTCACTATGTTTTGGAGATCTTCGCCAATCCAATTATCATCAACATCACTGTTGAAATCATCATCCGTACAACTCATCTTCTCAAACTCTGTCACAGGTGGCTAATCTGTATCAACATCTTTCTTCTTGGGCTCATCAGTAGAAGGTAAATAGTGCTCCTCATATGAGAAGTCATCCCAAGTATTAATAGCCATATAGTGAACAAGTATCTGAGGTTTCTGCATATTATCTTCAGGTACTGCTTTTGACTGTCTCTCCACCAAAGTAATAAAGATTTGCCCATACTGCTGCTCCAACTACTTAATAGCAGTTTTATGTGACTCTACCTTTTGGGCTAGTCCTGAAATTTCAGCTTTAAGTTCATTTAAGCAAGCTTCTTGACTCTCTTGTCTCCTCATCAACATGGACAACATCTCTTCTATTCTAGATTCTATCTTTCGTCTGCCAAATAGAATATTTTGATCCTTCACATCATGATTGTTCTGAACTTGAATCCCTTTCCCTTGGGCTTAGAAACCCATCCACTGACAATCTACACATTTTGCCTCCTCAGATACCCCAACTTCATGCACTTTTGAAGAATTGATAGTTGCAAATTGCTTGACCAATTCACTAATTTCCGTCCGTAATAATGAAATCTCCTGGGCTATAATATCCTCAGCTACTCTCTGTATACTGGAAACTCCAATGCCACGCATATCAGAACGTCTCTTAACCTCCTAAGTTTGCCACCCCCGATTAGTTAATGAGATCTGATCCATAATACCCGAAGCTATCTCTCATTATAATCTCTCATAAAGTCTCCTCTAGAAATAATGTCTGCCATCACTCTTGAATTAGTAGTCAGGGCTCTATAGAATATCTCTAACAAGCTAATCCCTGATATCTGATGGTTGAGTACCATACTCAGTCTTTTCTTGAATCAGAACCAAGCATCATACATAGATTCTGATTTTAGCTGCCTGAAATTATAAATCTCATCCTTGAGATTCAATACCCTGGATGGAGGAAAGAACCTATTCAAGAACTGTTAGCGTAGCTCCTTTCGTATAGTAATAGCTCCTCTTGGTAGATCCCAGAGTCATAATGATACTTCTCCAGTAAGCAAGAAAGGAAAAAGTCTTAATCTTAGTGCCTCCTGATCTACCCCTGGTATGGTTTAATAAGTGCATATCTCAATAAAATTTGCCAAGTGTATGTTTGCGTCATCTGTCGACAACCCTGCAAAAACACCCTTCAAGTATAAGATCTAAATCATAGTGCTTGAGATATTGAACTTGATATCAGGAAATAAAGCAGGAGGAATAATGGTTCTTGTAACAGCCGACTCATCGTATCCCAAATCTTCATCATCATCAACATAAGGTTGAACAAAGTGACATTCTGGGATCGCTATCTATCGGCTTCTTGTCTGATTTTCACCGAGTGCTGCTCGATGGTCTGCTGTCTGTCTCTCAACAACATCTCGAACTCCAATTTCAGGGAGATTGTCCCTCGTTGCTTCTGACACCTACTATGTGATTGTAGGATCTTCTCTGAAATAAGTGGGGGTAGGGGATTGCCTCTACTCTGTGTGCTAGGCATACATCGGCCTATGCCTAACTAAGAACAAAAAAGAAGAACATAAAAACAGCAACAACTTTAATCCACAAATCAACACTATGTTCCCCGGCAACGGCGCCAATTTCCTTGATGACGTCTAAGGAACACCTCCTTTTAGATGATGATACAGTCGTTGTCAAGATCTAGTAACCCAACTAAGCTTGGGGTCGAATCCCAGAGGAACACATGGTTTGCAGTTATCAGCAGTTGTAGTCTATAGGCAGTACTTAAAAGTAAATGGAGGGATTTGTTTATAGTAATCTCGAGCAAGTAACAATATTAAATCTGGTTGGAATCAGTTATGGGTGAACACTAGTATTGTGTTCCCCCTGGCATCTCAACTTTGTAGGTTTATATGCGTTGTTAAACCAACTCAATACCTTGCATGCAAAATCGATAAGTTATGTACCTCCTACAGTTTTTGGATGAGCAGGAGGATTTCACCCTTCACCTATTGAGTCTCAGAGTGTCACGTGACTAACCCTTCCCCTGGTCCCAATTAACTATCACCATTTGAGTCTCAAGTTATTAGATGAATGCTAATAATCATTCGCATATACCGTTGTGCTGCAACGGATCGACTATTAACTCCCTGAATTATTGGTTTCTTTATCTTTTCCTAGTTACTACCCCTTTGTTAGAGAAAGTAGCAATATCTAGGAAGGATCCTAACATTTTCAACCGTTAAGACAACAGTTATAATAAAGATAAAGCAATGCATGCCATGGGTATCAGTTTCCCGTCAACAATCACACTTTCCCTACTTCGTCAATTTGCTAGGGTTTCCACAACCCTAACAATGGGTTTTATCCGCTCAAGATTATGAAGAAATCAATAACATTCATATTGGAAAGCAAAGATAAAATCACAATGATAATATGAAAGAAAACCCACAACCATAAAGTAAATAATCAATCAAAGTCAATACAATGAAATCCCAAGATCAAAGATGGATCGTGAAATCAAAATCTATTTCTAAGTGGTAAAAGTGTCAAACTCTTTGTATCTGTGACTAAAAAGTGCATAAAAGGTATTTATAGTAAAGAGAAGACCCTAAAAACTAAGTTCGAATGAACTAAGAGAAAACCGGGTCGGTGGCCACCTACTCCCTGCACCTGCGGTATGGCAAGGCGCAGGTACTACCTGCGGCCCAGGCACAGGGCGCAGGTAGTGGCCGTAGGTAACAGGAGAAAAAATCCTGCAATGTTCAGCTCTCAGGATTTTGACTTTCTGGCACCTGCTTTGTGTACATGCAGCTCGTAGGTCCTTCATGCGGCCACATGTTGTTACTTGGTAGGTGTCGGGAGTCAGTTTTTCAGCTCTTCTTTGAATCTCAAATATGCATTAATAACGATCAAGCTGGAAAACATCCCAATCATCCAAATCGCTCCAAAAGTAACCAAAAATGCCCTTTTTCACAATTTTCATGAACTTATCATCCAAATCATGGTTTTTCTGCAAAACATAGCCAAAACAGATCAAATCTAACAAAAAGTCCTAAAAAACTTGCATATTATTCTCATTTTAAGTGTCGAAAGTACTATATTTCTATGGCATATCAGACCCCACTTTGTGGGAATACACTGGATATGTTGTTGTTGTTGTACTCATTATATCCCCAATCAACTCCCTTTTTACCTAAATGAAACCTTGGCAACTCTCTTTTCTTCTCTCAAAATCCTAACCTCCTTATAAGTATCACTACCATATTCATCATCATATTTAAGCAAATCTGCATAATCTGAATCTTCACTATCTTGAGTATCACTTTTAAATCAGAAAGTATTATTGGAACATATGATGTAGTAGCAACAGAAGTCCCACCTAAATCTTCCTCAACACTAGAAGAACCCCTACCCTACTCCTCCACAACATCAGCATAAGCCCCACCCAACTGCTCTCCAATAGTAGAAGAAACTCTACTTAATTCAATAGCTGAAGAAACTTTACCAACACCAACAGTAGGTTGTGCAACTTCTCCAAGTTGTGTAGCTTCTTCTAATACTAAGTTATCACTATCCATAAAGGTTTGTGTAGGCTCTTTATAAAAAAAAGCAGAAGATTCTCCACTCACATGGGTTACATATTCAAGGACAGAGGGGACCACAATAGGTTCTTCAATTATGTGTGACACGTACAGTTCAACTATATCCTCATTTTTTAATAGAGGTACAATACCCAAAATATCCCTATCACATGTAACCTTTAGCAAATGATTAGACTTAGGTAGTCTAATAAAAATAAGACAAGAGGAACAATTATATCCAATTTCCTTAACATAACCCACAAACTCAAACTAAGAAAATTTATCAATATCTACATTTCAACAATTAGTCTCAATGCCTCTTATGTATTTAATACGAGGTTTTTGTTTTAATATTCCTTCATGGTGAAACTTCAATGTAATATACACAAATTATTGTCAAATTGTACATTTTTTAAAATAACATGATTTTAAGTGTAAATTGAAAATCAGAAAATCAAACTCTTTGAAAATAGATTGGATAAAAATCCTAGATGCAAATTGATATTAATGAAAAAAATACTAATCTCCATGATTAGGTTATTTTAGTAGTTGTCCAGAAAGCACATCCAAACTTGATGAAAAACACATCCATGATTGAATAATGTTAGGGATTAGATTTTTTGGATATTTTTTAATAGGAAATGACAGGTAGGTTTAGATTTAGGGGTATTTGTTATAACAAAAGATTAGGTTGGGTCGAGTTTAATTTGACAATGGATCGGGTAAAATTTGAATCATTAATGATGTGGATAAATCAAATCACGAATGGTTATACAATAGTCAGGTTTGACTTAGTCTGATCCACGAAGAAGCAAATAATACACTTTAAAATTGTTAAAGGGCGGGGGGGGGGGGGGGGAAATAATTGTCAGTTAAGTTTAAGTGCTAAAGTAAGTTGTGGTGACAAGTTTAGGAGGATATTTGTCATAACCCCAAAACAAGATCATGATGGCACTTGTTGCGGTGAACCTTGACAAGTAAGCATATCACCCAAACTGATACGCAAGGGGGAAAAGGAAATAACAACCCCAAGGTAAGGCTTCTAGAATGAAGCCGAACCCTATAATATCACAAATGCGGAAAGAAATAAATCAAAATACCATACATTCCCAAAATCTGGTATCAACAGTGTAAAAACATATCTAATACAACTCGAATCCAAATGAAATACATAAGATGTCCAAAATACAAGAGAAACTTTATCTCTAAAATAAAAGTAAAGACATAGTCTATAACGAAAGGTAGTAGAAGACATCTGGATGCCAGAAAATCACCCACTTCCTTGAAAGCTTCAAATACTGCCCGAATCAAGCAACGTGGGGCACACCCAAACTTGAATCTGCATCAGAAGGGTACAATAGGAGTGACTACGGGTCACTTGTACTTAGTAGATGTCATAGGCTGACCGAGCAAAGTAGAAAATAAAATATACAAAATACACACTAAGGACACAACACCTGCAATCAGAAAATGTCCCATAACGATAGCCCACATCTCTTACACCAACAGTTCTATAATATCACATATTTCAAAAAATCATAAAGGATCACAAGTATACGATATAACACATACAAGTAGCAAAAGGAAGAACAATATATACAGGATTATCAAATACAAGTAAAAGAAGATAGAACAATTAGGTAACTGACATTCTAAAATAAGAATATCATCACATCACAAACATAATGAAGTGAATACAATGAGAATGATGATGACGATTATGATGCACGAGGTTGTAGCACAGTCTCCTTATACACATACGGAGCTAAAGCTTCTCGATGTAGGACCCATGGAGGGCTCATTAACCCGTATATAATCCATAAATTATATCTCTTCCTCGATACATTTCTCAGGGAGGGTTTCATAAGATATCACAATATCTCCTCCCCGGCACATCCCTCGGAGAAGGTTTTATAAAAAGGTGTTGCCAGTGTTTCTCAGGTGTTGCCACGGTGGTACCAATGTTTCATGCATGAGTATGATATGAGGATGTAATGTTCACAACCAATTACAATGAATATTTTCACAATCAACCACATGATGTTTTTTCACCACCAACCACAATGATATATTTTCACAACCACGTGAGCCAATATCCACTGATTATTTTCAACCATCCATGAATTTTCACATGTTTTATATGTCGGTGAAGTATGAATACATCACAATACACACATGACACCATAACATGCTTTTTTTCAACAAGATACAATTATTCACATGTGTATAAGGCTATCAACATTACAAAAAAGACCCCACACAGTCACACATATCACATAATCTCTCAAAAACAACAATTATACCAGATATAGACTCCCACACGAGCACAACACATTAAGATAACCAATTTCATGATTAGTTTCCATCCCTTTCACATGTATTTTGTATATAAATTAACTACCCAATCCAGTCTGAAAGAGTTAAGCCATAACCTACCTCGAATGTTAAAATTGATCTGCTACACTATGAGTCTAAAGCCCTACTCCTCACGAATGGATTTGAAATCAACTAAAATACTAAAATATAAAATCTACGCGTTAAAAAGAAGCCAACGAAGCGGATCCAGGATTTCAACGAAGGGGATTCCATATTCAAAGATAACTTAGGATTTCAACTAAGGGGTTCCATATTCAAAGAAAACTTAGTCGAAAGGGGTTCAACACTTACTATAACCACATAAAAAATAATTTTAATCATGTATAAATAGTATGTTTCCGTCGAAGGGGGTTCGGCCGAACCCTGAACAGAAGGCTGGCTCTGTCCCTGCCAACGACACCCATATTGCCTAGTTTCAAATTGGGGTCAAAACAGACCTCTAAAATAAATTTTTGAAAAAGAAGGGCAAAATCGTAACTTTATTTCAAAAATATGTTTCTCATATTTTTAAGAGTCTACAACTGAAAACTCAAGCTCAAATAAGTTTAAAATGAGGCTTAAATCTAAGAAAAATTATTTTTAAACTTTACCGGATAAAAATATTTAAAATCCTTTTTAAAATAAAGAATTGAAGTTGTTTTGAAGGTGAAATCGAGGAAAATCGAGAAATAATAGGATTAGGAACATTATTCAAGTGAAAAGGTGTTGAATTGAGGCTTAATTTGAAGAAATACAATTTTGGACATTCGGGGCCAAAATCTCAATTTCCATTTTCAAATTCGAATTAAAATAAGAATCTAATGTTAAAGATTGAAGAAATTAATTGAAATGATTGTAATGGAGCTTACCCAAGCTTAGAAATGGAAAAGTTGCTCAAAATCACGAAACACTAAGCTCTAAGCCTAAAAAATGATGAAAAATGACGAAACCAAGGTATATATACCCAGGTGCCGCTATTGCAAACCTCGGGTCGCGATCGCAGTACCCTAATAGACAGAGGTGTCGTGATCGCGGACAATGGTCGTGATCGCAACATCACCTCTGCTGGCCCAGTCACAATTGCGACACGTAGTTCGCGATCACGGGTGCACCAGTTGGGGATTTGGTTCAATTCAAGTCCCCGTGGGCCCCTCAAAATTCATCCGAAATTTTGTGAACGCAAACAAACTATGCTATCCTATCAAATTTGACGCTCTGAACTCAATGGCGATATTAGTCCTTTGAAAAGTCATCATTTTCACAAAGTTGACCCCCGAAATCCAAAATCATAATTTTCTAAATCGGGGTCCGAATGAGATTTAAAAGTCAAAAAATCGAACCCAAGATGTTACCACCCTAAAATCGATGTTACGAACCTGCTGGCACAGTCCATTCTTCCATCTGTCACACGGATCAAAAGATAACCACAGAACTCCATAGTAAGCTTCTTGAAGCCATCAAAAAACACAATATCGCATAAATGACACCAAAATGCATTGGAAACCATGTCAATCAACCCCACACCTCAAAAATACCATAATGCAACTACGAAGAGGGGTAAAATAGTCAAATCACACAAAACACATATTACATATTTCATCAAAATTCAAGTCGTTACAGTATTTGTGCATTTTCCCTTTCTAAAAGTCTTTTACATAGTCGACATGTACAGGTTAAATCTAAAATCTGTTTGACCAAGGATATTATTCATTTTATTCCGTAATCCTTGCATAAACAGAACAATAACATTAAATTGATTTTGTTCTGAAATACTTATTCACTTTATTCACGGATAGCTTGAACTTGCGAGATCACTTTATTTGGTTTCCTTTTTATTTTTTTTCAAAAAAACACATTTTTTTTATAAACTAAACCCATTTAGATTATGTTCCTTGTTCAAATCATATTTTATATTTTTCTAAAAAATACATTTGAATTCTAAATATTAACGGTACAAACTGTGGTCAAACACAACTCCAACTTTAAAAATTTCAAATAAAATAAATTTATTTTCAAGGCCAAACACCTTATAATATGTAAACACAGTTAATTATATTGGTTTGTACTCTCTCTTCACAGACTGCTAAAAATATTTGAGCTCACAAATTAAATGTACAACCGAACATGTCAACTACCACATAACATTGGGATTGTGCAAAGGATTTTTTTATTTTATTTACACAAGTGCTACTCTCTTCGTCTATTTTATTTGTATACTTTTTTATGTTGAGATGTATAATAATACTTATCGAGTTTATAAAATCAATGAATAATTTAGGTATTTCTATCCATTTACTCATAGCATTAAATACGATTCATTATCTAATGCATTTTTCAAAGCATTAAATTTACTATATTCAAATGATAATGTGATAAAATTATGCCTATCATTTACTATTTCTTAATCTCTCTGCCAGTACCAAATAAGAAAGTGAACAAGTAAAGAGGCTGCATCCAACTATGACTCTCACACCTATTACTAGTTCTCCCATCCTATTTAAATCATCCTGTTTGATTGGGCATGGATATCAATTTCAAAACTGAAATTTTTACCAGTCTAACGTCTGTATATTAACAAATGTCATTCAGCCATAGCTTACAGTGGATTAGAAATTTAGAATGCAATACCTGAATCCAACATTAGGCCGTCTTCATGTTTCACAGATTAGACCTCCTCACATCTTGGTTAAAATGCCAACGCCTACACGAAGTCACTTTTT
The DNA here is from genome assembly GCA_030864215.1 of Capsicum pubescens. Taxonomy (NCBI): domain Eukaryota; kingdom Viridiplantae; phylum Streptophyta; class Magnoliopsida; order Solanales; family Solanaceae; genus Capsicum; species Capsicum pubescens. Next base: position 224,812,492 of record CM061544.1, read on the forward strand.
AAACAACTAGAAGCAGATATCATATTCGAAAAAAGTTTATAACAAATGGATACAAATACCTAGCATCCACCACACAGCATACTTTGATTAGCGGATGTTACATAGCAGGATTACAAACTATATCCTTAAACAAATTAGATAGCTGGGAAGAAAGTTTCAGTATGTCACAAAATTATCCATAGCAAGAGAACTAGAGCCGTTGTCATCCTTGTACAATCAATTATTTGTTCTGCCCCTCCATAGTATGGTTCAATCATGATACTAAACCTGCAACTTGGAGTAGATGGATCCGACTTTGTGATTGTCCCAAGCCCTGAGATCTTGCAGGCCTCATCAAGCTGATTGTTTATCTGATAGTAGCTATTGAATGCATATGAATTGTTTCCGCGCGCATCCAGGCCTCCACACGATGTCTCATATCCAAGGCTTGTGCAATCAGCCCGTGCACAAGCATAACTCACACTAGGCGCAACCTGGGGGTCATCCAGCTTAGCATTTGGCTTGAGCACACACCATTTCCTTTCAAGATACTTCACATTACTAGCTGGAACTAAAGATCCAGAATTTGTGGTGCCAAGGTTTAGCGAGTATTTTGGTCGTCCATCATAGGTGAATTATTCCCCAGTGACGTTCGAAATTACCAGGCTGGATACTTTTGGCATCCTCATCAATTAAACTAAACAGATAGATATCAACAGGCCCAGGACTCCTAGGGGTGCCTTTTCCTCCTGATATGTGAGCCAAGAAGCCTTGGTTGAAACGCTGTGCCAATTGAAGGTTAGCATTGCGGTCACCGTCTGTGGGCCAACCGACTACTCCAACTATAATGCGTAGGTTCCCAAACCCATTCTTCTTTAAAGCCCACACAAGGGTATCATGATTTGCATCAAACATGTTGGTGTAGATTGTACCTCCATCATTTAGAGATGTTGCATTCCCATCAAAGAATGCATATTCAACTGGATAGTTGGAATCTATAGAGAGGCTTATGAATGGGTAGATATTGATAGTAAATGGGCAGCCATTATCACTTAAGAACTTGACTATTTGGATCACAAAGTCATGGATGTCTGCTCGAAAATCACCACCTGATGGCAAACTACTAGCACTCTCATAAACATCGGCATTGAGGGGGACAGTTACCTTTATTTGATTACCATGGCCAGCCTTTACGAGTGCAGTTTGAACATTTTGTAGAGCAGAAAAGTTGTTTTTAGGAAGCTTCCGTTGTATGTTGCCTAGAAAGGCTCATTTCCAACTGCAACGTACCTACAAAATCAAAGTAAGTGTATGTACACATTGAGATTTTATGGATTATCCGATCCCTAAGTACCATGATTGGGAAATCAATATTTATAGTACAACATATATTTGGTCGTGGATAACTAGTAATTTGATTCTAATGGTAGTCAATACATAGAACGAAACAGAACAAAACATAGAACGAAACAGAACAAAAAACAGAGAAAGAAGAAACAAGGATAAGATATAATCATTCTGGTTACAATGAGTTCAGTGTAATCCAATTCGCTAATTCCCTCTCATGATAAACAAATTTAAACAACAATCATATTAGAGATAGAAATATCACGGGGAATTCTGATTTGCTACACAAGATCCCATTCAAGAAATCACTCAACATTATCCAAATACATTGTCTATCAACTAGGGAGCTCCACAATTTGTAAGGACGGTTACTTGCATATAATTATATAATCTTAATACTCCTTCCTACATTAGAATATGTGCACATTACTATTTAAACCTCCAAAAGCTAGAGGGAATAATCAAGTCGAACATCTCAGCAACTGCTTATAAAAAATAGAGGAAGAGCTTCCAGATATATGAGCAACTGAGTGAATTCACCTGACGTTCACGTTGTTTTCAGAAAGATGGACAGAGATGTTGGACACCCATTTTTCAGCAGTTTTCAAGCTGCCTAAGGTTGTAAGCATGTCATTAGGAATACCAACCATAACTTAAATGCCAGAGTTGCCCAAAGCCTTTGTGTCATAATCAGCATCAAATAGTTTAACCTTTTGGAACCCATTGTCCTTTAGCATTTTGACGACTATATCAGGAGGCAAATTGTGTGTTGACTGAGTTCCCCAGTTGGCACCTATCCCAAAAGCTGAGGAAAACATTGACAAGATTACAACACATAACACCCCAAAAAATCCCATGAGGAATAATAAATGCTCTAGTACTCTAGAGTGAAATCAATTACAAAGCATGATTTTTGTATGCAGCTCAGGGCAACGAAGAAAAAAAAGATCTACAGATTATTATATAAAATGTAAGCCTGAAATGCCAACGTCCTAACAGGAAGATGAAGATGTGAAAATTGGCCTTGGGCCTAACTCACACCCCCAAAAGTTAGCTCATGAAGAGAAGGATTGTCCAAGTCTCTCGTAAGGAGACGAAAGACCCTTTTCTCTTCCGATGTGAATACTTAAAACACTCCCCCGCACTCCCAGGCTAACTGGAGACTGAACATATGGTGCCCCACCATCGGTGAACAATTGAGATGGACCTGACTTTGATATCATGTGAAAATTGGTCTTGGGCCTAACTCACACCCCAAAAGCTAGTTCATGAGGAGGAGGATTGCCCAAGCCTTACCAGGACACCAAGGACCCTTTCCTCTTCCGATGTGGGATACTTAACAGATGAGATCACGCAATTGAAATTATTGTTGGATGGAACAAGAGTTAGAAGTTGGAGTTGAGAACCCAAAAAAAGGAAAGTTGCTGCACTATAAAGCTCTTTGAAATTTGAATAAGAATCAGATTACAAGAATCTATTATAAGTAGAAGAAAATAAAAAAAGTGTGTGTGCATGTTGCAAATCAAATCTCTCCGTTCTATTGAGCTGAATCTTAAAACTCCAAAAGAGTGTCTGCAAGTTCTTTGAGGCTATATTGTTTTTTTCTTTTACACTACAATTTTCACTACTTCTTACAGGTGCTCTCATTATTCATCAGTCCATGTATTACGATCGAACATCACTTTCCGTGATTCCGTTATTCTACCCGTCTATCCTTCTTCACCAACTTATAAAATCGCGGCTTTAATATTGATTTGATAATTTTTATCAACATAACCTTTTTGTTTATTAGTTCACTCTTAACAATATTTTTTATCAACTTTCACAAGTCCAATGTACTCTTCCTTCCCTATTATTTATGTGATATTGTTTTTTTTTTAAAAAAAAAAAAATAATGATACTATATTTTTTATGTCTTGAAACATCAAACATAAAGGCCAATTATAAACTTTCAATAGGGTAAACTGATGAATCGCATATAAATACAATAAAAAGAGAATATACATAACATTAATTAAATTATTATGCTTAGTAAAGAAGAAAAATCATTTCTTTTTCAGATTTTGTATCTTCAAATTTTCCCCCATCTGAATGTACTATTTTGACGGAAAAAACTTATACGTATTGGTCTTTACAGTGAGCAAATTTATTTGTACGTTAATTTTATCACTTAATTATAATTAATTATTATATCATCAGTTGACATTATCACTGTAATGGCCATAATAACTTATATATAATTTGTCAATTTAAATAATACTTTATCCAATTTGATGTAAATATAGTGTGTGCACAAATATTTTGAATTAATTCCTCTAAGAAATATAGACAGATAGATACAAATGGAGATGACGGATCGTGAGGATGTCATCCCATCCCATGGATATATATTCTTCATTTTTAAGTCGGATGGCTAAATAAATTTTCATCTGTTTAGCATAAGATTTTGTAATTATCTTTAATACACTCAATATATAGTGTGTCCACATTGATTATATACTGTAATTGCATCTGTTAAAAATTAAAGGATTTAAAAATCAAAACTTTTCTTTGTTGTAACCTTGTTCAGGTGTATGTAGCTAATGTCCCTAAATAAATTATGTTAAAAGAATAAAAAGACGTGAATAAGCAATAAGCAAAGCCCTACTTTTGAGGTCATGCCTTTTTCCCTTATATTTGGATTTAACATCGTACGATGTTACTCTTTTTCTTCTTTCAAATATATAATTTTTGGGTGATCCTAAAAACTAGATTAGGAGAAATAGGTGGTCTAGATTCATACAAGGAGACTGTTCCTCAATTAATGTGAGACTCTAATCCGTTCTAACATATCCTCGCACGTTCAGATCATCAATTGGAGTATAGACAATATAGCATGAGGAACAAATATATTGCAAGATGTTAGTCTATCACCTTCAGTCAACTCAAATAAGAGACCACGAAGAACATTGTTGACGGCTCACTGAGTGCTTCTAGATTAAAAGAAAGCACCAGACTCACTCCACCGGAACTCTTTTTCGGCGGTGGATGTGACTCTAATACCATCCATAGAAGGATATAATAACTTACAGACTACAGTATCATTTCAAGAGGTAAACAATATAAATACACATCCATCGATCATATGCCAACAAAAGGAAAAAATAAAGAGATGCTTGAAAATCTGTTATATATCTATATATGAGTTACATGTATTACTTAAGAAAGAGTTTATCTGTTTTTTCTTTGAGATTAATTTTGTACTTTTTTAATTACTAGCTGGGTTTTCTTTGAGTTTACATTTTCCATATATTTTTTCCTAATCGATAGCTGGGTTTTCTTTGAGTTTACATGTTTCTAATTTAATCTCACTATCATTAAAATTATTTTTTCTTCTATTATCTTTTTCACTCTATGGGCAACGAAATTTTATTAAATTAAAATTCATACGAAATTTGAATTATATTAAATTCAAAATATATATTTCCAAATAAATATTGTGGATTAATATAATTGGATTAATTATTTAAGTCCAAACATATATAGATTTAATTAAAGTTCAATTTTTATTGGACTGACCCATTGATTTGGGCTACAAATGATGAGCTCACTTTGCTAAGTCCAAGATATTGTCATATTCTAGAGACCAAAATAAGCGTCACGTGTCGAATGACATGGCATGACAAGTCAAGTGAAGGAGCCAATACGACCATGCCACATGTCAAAATGATGCAGCAGGCCTAGTGAAATTAAAAGCCCATAAAAAGTGTCATGTCACTTGAATCTGATTGGTCAAATGAAGTTCATATTCACCATGACTCTTTACTTCCTACAACTATAAATAGGGGTTTCATAATTCAGAAAAAGAATCAAGAATTCTAATAAGAAGTAAGAGAGAGCTCGTGGATCAAATGCCATAATTATTCTACAAAGTTCAAGCATTCAAATCCAGTTCATCAAGATTCAAGATCCAGACTAATGTGCTATGGAAATATAACACTTTCGACGCTTAAAACAAGAAAAATATGCAAGTTTCTGAGGTTATTTTGTTAGATATGATGCATTTTTAATATGTTTTTGTAATACCCCGTGTCTGGAAGCCACTTTCCAACATATGACTTAATTTCTTGAGTCGTACATACTTCATACAAGTCATATATAGTGAGTCGTACCCATGTCAGTATGGGGTGATATGAGTTCTGTTCAAGTTACGAGTTGACCCAAGAAGTCGTCAAGAATGGTACGAGTCGTATGAAGGGAAGTCGTGAGTTCCTTAGTGTAGGCTCCCTAAGGTTTTGTCCAAGATACAATTGGTTGTTTCCAAGTCATATAGACAGGTAACGAGTCGAATCTTACCACTCGTATGTTGACCAGTGTATACCATCTTTAATTCTGCCAAGCTTGTGAGTTGATAGGCCTAGTCGTATCCTCACCATACGAGTCGTATGGTTGACTCGTGAAGACTGACAATTAATTTCTGTGAAGTTCAGTTAAAGGGCTTTTTGGTCTTTTTTCTTTTTATAACTCCAACCCACGACCTATAACCCCCAAAGAGGCGTTATTTTTCTATATTCCTCAAATAATTAACAACATTATCTCTCTTTCTATCTTCAAGAACATTAAGATTAGGGTTCCTTACACAAATTTATCTTTCAAGTCCCAAGGTTCAAACTCTCTTCACAAGCCAAGAAATTCCAAGTATGTGAGGTTTATGAACAACATTATTCTTCCATCCTTATGCCCAAAGTGCATGATTTTGACATTGAATTTACTTTTTTTGAATTAGGTTTCATACCCAAATAACCATATTCTTGAAGTATGACATTATTATGTGATGGAAAGCTTTAAGTGCATCAAGGTTTACATATATCCATGTTTTGACTCATAAGATTCATATTGTGATTTGAATTTCATTATCTTGACTGAGATATTGTTGAAAGACTTCAAGATGATTATTTAGCATAATGATTTGTTATGAATTTTTATGAACTAAAGCATGAGTTCCACGTCCTAAGTATAAGTACTAAGTTTACAAGAAGTTTATGCTCTTACATTCCATTGTTATGTGTTATAAGATGATTTAAAGAGAAGTTTGATATTTTGATCTAAAAATAAGACACGGAATCCACATCTGTTCATCTTGATTATGATTTAAAGTAAAGTTAAGCTTAATTTGGTTTTCAGTCTATAAGACCTTATGCTATTTTAAGAAAGATTTCTTAAGTATGAGCATATAAGTATTTTGGGAGTAGTACTTAGCACCGAGAAGGGAATGCGGATAAACGTATCCTAAATTCCTGGAAACTACGATCCACCATTGGTTAAGATTTTTCCCAATATGGATAAAGTTGAGTGATCACTTAAGATAAGGTTCTATTCTGATGGCAAGGGTCGAAAAACTCTCCCCAATGTGGGTAAGACGTTGGACTCCATGGTAGCTCACATGGTTTTTGTCGGTTAGAAGAATCTCCCATAAGAAAGAATGAAAGTAAAGACTTTAGAAACTAAGTTTCATGGCTCACTAAGTTCACTCATATGCATTATTATTCATGTTTTATGATCTTGCATTTCTTTATTTTATTCAAGTTGAAGGTGAGTCATTTACGCTTAGCATGCATCATTTGAAAGTTTACTTATATATTTAGTTATTGTTTTACTTATACATTCACCCCCACATAATCAGTACATTCCAGAGGTACTGGCCCACATTTATGTTATGTGCTATATTGTCTTATAATGTAGGTTGTGGTGCTCGATTCCAGCAACACGATTAACTACGGTCATGATCACCTACATCCCGACCTTTAGTGAGTCCTCATAGTCCGAAGACCCAACTTATCTAACTTCTTTTTAGTTATATAAGTATTTTAGTTATATGATTTTTGTTTATGTTCGGGTCAATTGGGGTCTGTCCCAGTGACTATCTAGTTAGTAGTGTAAGCTTGTTAGACTGTGTATATTTTAAGATCAAAGAGTTTGTCTAAAATATCCAAGTTCAACACTTTCATTAAGTTATGAAATTATTTACCTTCAGTTTCTATATATGTTAGTTCACTTTTCGTGTTAGTTTCAAGCTAACTAGATATCATGGGTTAGCTTAGGGCTATTCGTAGTCTTGAGCACCGTGTGACATTCAGGAGTACTTTTGGGGCGTTACTAACTTGGTATCAGAGGCTAAGGTTTTGAAGAGTTTGAGGGAGTCAGACAAGCCGCGTTACATAGAGTCTTGATTATGAATTTGAAGCGCGCCATATTTATAAGCAAGATTCTATGGAACGAGTTAGGAATCATTTTTTCTTCCATGATCTATCATGTTTACAGTTGTCTATATCTTTCTTAACTCGTGCTCTTATGTGACAGAATATGCCTCCTCGTCGAGCCTAAGCATGTAAAAATGGTGATCAACCACCACTGCACACAGACCCTCTGAATGAGAATGTATCTCATGCTGAATTCCAGGATGCCTTTCAAGCATTGATCCAAGATGTGAATGCCAATGTTCAGGAAAACCAGCAGGCAATAGTCCTACTTCAGCAAAATAGTAATTTAGCTGTAGCCAGAATTTGGGACTTTACAAGGATGAATCCACCCGAGTTCCATGGGTTAAAGGTGGATGAAGATCCTCAACTCTTTATTGATGAGGTAAGAAAGATTACTCAGATTATCCATGTTACTGAATATGAGAGTGTAGAGTTGGCATCTATAAGATAAAGGATAATACTTATGATTAGGTTGTTATGTGGAAGGAAGGTAGGGGTGAGAATGTAACTCCTATGAGTTGGTAGGTGTTTTAGAATATTTTTCTAAACAGGTTGTTTTTGCGTGAGATAAGGGAGGCTAAGGTGGAAGATTTTATGAACCTGAGGTAGGGCTCTATGATAGTGAAAGAGTACCACCTTAATCTCACTCAGTTGTCTAAGTATGCTCCCGAGTTATTATCTGACTCTAGAGCTCATATGAGTAAGTTTGTTACTGGGTGTCTGATTTGGTGGTCAAGGAGTATAGGACTGCTATGCTGATTGGGGATATAGATATTGCTCGATTGATGACTCATGATCAATAGATTGAGGAAGAAAATTTAAAGGACAAAGAGAAGAGAAATAAGAGAGCTAGGACTAGACAGTTTGAGTTTAGTCAATTAAGGTCTGGAAGGGGAAACCATTCAAAGTTTCAGGGTCATTCATTAGTGCCCATGCTATCTTCATCTAGTGCCTCTGCACCTAGGACCCGACAGGAATTGTAGGCCAGAATTTTGAATTCTAGGTCTCAGAACAATGTAGTTGGGAGGCCCAGTTACCCGACATTGTGCAAAGTGTGGCAAGACCCATCCCGGTAAGTGTTTGATGGGAAAAATGGGTTGCTATAGTTGTGGCAAGTTAGGACATAGGATCAAGGAGTGTCTGTATGCTAAGCAGGGAAGAAGAGATATTCGTCCTGAGGCTCAGGTTACAATGCAGCAGCTTAGCCAGGCCGTCCAGTTCCTCCACTGGGCGCATCATTCAGCACTGATGGCGGTCAGTACCAGAATCAGTTTTATGCTTTACCATCTTTTTAGGAGTAGGAGAGTTCACCAGATGTTGTCACTGGTATGCTTTATGCTTATCACCTTGATATGTATGTATTGTTAGACCCGGGATCGCATCTCTCTTATGTAACCCCATTAGTTGCTATAAATTTTGAATTAAATCTTGAAAATCTATCTCTAAACCCTTCTCAGTTTCTACTCCAGTGGGTGAGTCAGTTATTGCTAGACGAGTCTATAGGGAGTATCGTATCACCGCCCTCCATAAGATCATACTAGAGGACCTAATAGAGTTAGAGATAATGGATTTCGATATTATTCTGGGCATGGATTGGCTTCATTCATGCTATGCATCAATAAATTGTCACACCCGCGTGGTGATATTTTATTTTCCCGATGAAGCAGTTTTTTAGTGGGAGGGCAGTTCAGTGTCTCCCAAATGTTGTTTCATCTCTTATCTTAAGTACAGAAAGTTAATATCATAAGAGTGTATCTATCATTTAGTTTAAGTCAAAGATGCTAAATCTGAAGCCCCAATAGTTTAATCAGTCCGTGTAGTCAATGAGTTTTTGAAGGTTTTCCTTGAAGATCTGCCAGGGGTACATCTAGATAGAGAAATAGAATTTGGTATTGATCTTTTTCCTGATACCCAACCTATTTTTATCCCTCCATATCATATGGCTATGGATGAGCTTAAAGAGTTAAATGAGCAGATTAAGGACCTCTTTGATAAAGGTTTCATTAGACCCAATGTCTCTCCGTAGGGCGCTCTAGTCCTTTTCGTGCATAAGAAAGATGGCACTCTAAGAATGTGTATAGATTGCAGACAGATAAATAAGGTTACCATCAAGAAAAAGTATTCCATTCTTAGAATCGATGATTTGTTCGACCAACTTCAGTGTGACCAATTGCTTTCCAAGATTGACTTTTAGGTTAGGATACCATCAGTTGAAAACTAGGGAGCAAGACATTTCAAAAATAGTTTTCTGAACAAGGTATGGCCATTTTAAGTTTGTGGTTATGTTATTTGGACTAACAAATTCCCCGACAGCCTTTATGGATTTGATGAATAAGGTCTTCAAGCAGTACTTGGATACATTTGTTATTGTATTTATAGATGACATACTAGTGTATTCCAAGAGTGAAGAAGAGCATATAGACCATTTGAGAATAGTGTAGCAGACCATCAAGGACTGTCAATTATATGCAAAGTTTGGTAAATGTGAATTTTGATTGGAATTTGTTACCTTCTTGGGGCATATCATTCAGGGGTTGGTATTCATTTAGATGCTCAAAAGACAAATATAGTGAAGAACTGTCCTAGACCCATCACTCCATCTGATATCAGGAGCTTTTTGGGTTTGTATGGGTATTATAGAAGATTTTTTGAAGGGTTCTCCTCTATAGCCGCGCTATTGACTAAGTTGACCCAAAAGAAAGTGAAGTTTATAAGGTCAGATAAGTGTGAGAAGAGTTTCCCCGAGTTGAAGGATAGATTAACTTTGGCACCATTGTTAGCTCTGTCGGAGGGGTTAGATGGATTTGTGGTGTATTGTGATGCTTCTAGAGTTGGTTAGGTTGTGTGTTGATACAGAACAGGAGACTGATAGCTTATGACTGTATGAAACTTAAGGATCACAAAAAGAATTACCCAACTTATGACTTAAAATTAGCTGTTGCGGTATTCGCCTTGAAAATTTGGAGTCATTACCTCTATGGTGTGCATGTTGATGTTTTCACTGCCCATAAAAGTCTTCAGTATGTATTTTCTCAATGGGAGCTGAATCTTCATTAGCGAAGGTGGTTGGAATTATTGAAAGACGATGACATAATTGTACTCTATCATTCGGGAAAGGAAAACATAGTGAAAGATACACTAAGTAGGATATCTATGTATAGTATATCTCATGTGAAGAAGGAAGAGCGAGAGTTGGCTAAAGAAGTGCATAGATTGGCCCATTTAGGGGTATGTTAGCTTGACATTAATGATGGGGGAGTATTAGTTCAAAATAGTTCGGAATCATCTTTGGTAGTAGAAGTGAAGGAGAAATAGGGAAATGATCCCATACTTAGCCAAATATTGAAAACAGTCTAGCAGCAGAAGATTGAGGTTTTCTCCCAAGGAGGAGATGGTATACTTCGCTATCAAGGTAGGCTTTGTTTTCCGAATGTAGACGAGTTGAGGGAAAAGATACTAGCTGAGTCTTATGATTCAAGGTATTCCATTCATCCGGGTGCTGCTAAGATGCACCACAACTTATGGGAAATTTATTGGTGGAATGGTATTAAGAGGGACATAACCGAGTTTGTAGCCAAGTATCCCAACTGCCAGAAAGTTAATGTTGAAAACCAAAGACCGGATGGTACATTGCAAGAGATTAGTATCCCTACTTGTAAGTGGAAAGTAGTGAATATGCATTTTATCACAGGGTTGCCTCGTACATGACGTGAGTGTGATTCAATTTGGGTCATAAAGATTGAATGACTAAATCAATTCAGTTCCTACCTATCAAGACTTAAGATATTGAGAAGGATTATGTTAGAATATATATCCGCGAGTTAGTTAGGATTCATGGGATACCCTTGTCCATCATTTTAGACAGATGCATACAATTTACTTTGCAGTTTTGGCTATCTTCTCAGAAGGGCCTTGGTACAAAATTTAAGGTTTTGTACTGCTTTTCATCCACAGACCGATGGTCAAGCTGAACACAGAATTCAGACATTAGAAAACATGTTGAGGGCTTGTGTTTTAAACTTTATAGGAAGTTGGGATATCCACCTACCTTTGATTGAATTCGCTTATAATAATAGCTACAATGACAGCATTCAGATGGATCCATTTGAAACATTGTATGGGCATAGGTGCAGATCACCAATAGGTTGGTTTGAGGTTGGTGAAGCCGGACTCTGTTATTGAAGCTATGACAAAGGTTCAATTGATTCGTGAGAGATTGAAAACTGCTCAGAGCCGTCAGTAATTGTATGCTGATGTAAGAATAAAAGAGTTTTAGTTTGAAGTGGGTGATTGGATATTCTTGAAAGTGTCGCCTATGAAGGGAATAATGTGATTTGGAAAGAAAGAGAAGTTGAGTCCGCGATTTATTAGTTTGTATGAGGTAGTGAAGTGGATAGGAGAGGTTACTTATGAATTAAATCTTCCTCTAGCGTTAGCTGCAGTTCATCTAGTGTTCCATGTCTCGATGCTTAAGAAGTGTATTGGAAATCCATACTTAGTAGTTCCCCTAGAGAGTATTTGGGTCAAAGATAACTTGTAATATGAAGACATTCCTATGGAGATAATTGATAGGCAGGTTCGAAGGCTAAGGCATAAGGAAGTAGCGTCAGTAAAAGTTCTTTGGAAAAAACAACTGGTTGAAGAGGCCACTTCAGAGGCTGAAGCAGACATGATGACCAAGTATCCTCATCTATTTTCCATCAATTCACTTCCTACCTAAGGTAAAGTGTTATTTCCATCAAGTTCTTTCTCTTAAAGTCTGTTTAAGTGCTCCTATATTGTATCTTATGTTTTGAGAAATTGAGTCCATGTGGTAGTAGTAAGCTAGATTGTATGTTTCAGTGTGGGGATGTTGATTCTTTTCCAAAAGCCAATCCTAGATGAATCACATTTAAGGAAAAATATTTCCAAAGAGGAGAAATTATAATACCTCATGTCTGTAAGCCACTGTCCAACATACGACTCAATCTCTTGAGTCATACATACTTTATACGAGTCATCTATAGTGAGTCGTACCCATGTTAGTGTGGGGTGATGTGAGTTCTGTTCAAGTTATAAGTTTACCTTAGAAGTCATCAAGAATGGTACGAGTCGTATGAAGGGAAGTCGTGAGTTCCTTAGTGTAGGTTACCTAAGGTTCTGCCAAAGATACGATTGGTTGTTTCCAAGTCATATAGACAGGTAACGAGTCTTTCAATACCGATTGTATGTTGACCAGCGTATATCATCTTTGATTCTTCCAAACTTACGAGTTGATATGCCTAGTCGTACCCTCACCATACGAGTCGTATGATTGACTTGTGAAGACTAACGATTAATTTTTGTGAAGTTCAGTTTAAGGAATTTTTGGTCTTTTCTCTTTATATAACACCAACCCACGACCAATAACCCCAAAATAGGCATTATTTTTCTCTATTCCTTAATCAATTAGCAATATTATCTCTCCTCCCATCTTCAAGAACATCAAGATTTGGGTTCCTCACACAAATTCATGTTTTAAGTCCTAAGGTTTAAACTCTCTCCACAAGCCAAGAAATTCCAGGTATGTGGGTTCATGAACAAGGTTATTCTTCCATCCTTGTGCCCAAAGTGCATGATTTTGAGATTGAATTTACTTGTTTTGAATTAAGGTTCATACCCAAATAACCATATTCTTGAAGTATGACATTATTATGTGATTGAAAGATTTAAGTGCATCAAGGTTTACATATATCCATGCTTTGACTCATAAAATTCATATTGTGATTTGAATTTCATTATCTTGACTGAGATATTGTTGAAAGACTTCAAGATAATTATTTAGCATGATGTTTTGTTATGAATTTCTATGAACTAAAGCATGAGTTCAAAGTCCTAAGTATAAGTACTGAGTTTACAAGATGTTTATGCTCTTAAGTTTTATTATTATGTGTTATAAGATGATTTAAAGAAAAGCTTGATCTTTTGATCTAAAGATAAGATATGGAATCCACAACTGTTCTTCTTGATTATGATGTAAAGTAAAGATAAGCATAATTTGGTTTCATTCTATAAACCCTTATTCTATTTTAAGGTGGATTTCTTAAGTATGATCATATAAGTATTCTGGGAGTAGTATTTAACACCGAGAAGGGAATGCAAATGAACGTATCCTAAATTCCTAAAAACTACGAGCCACCATAGGGATGGGTAAATTTTAGTGATCACTTAAGATAAGGTTCTATTCCGATGGAAATGGTAGAAAAACTCTCCCCAACATGGGTAAGATGTTGGACTCCATGATAGCTTACATGGTTTATGTCGGTTAGAAGAATCTCTCATAAGAAAGAATAAAAGTAAAGACTTTAGAAACTAAGTGTTATGGCTCACTAAGTTCACTCATATGCATTATTATTCTTGTTTTTTAATCTTGTAGTCCTTTATTTTATTCAAGTTCAAGGTGAGTCATTTACGCTTAGCATGCATTATTTGAAAGTTTACTTATATATTCAGTTATTGTTTTACTTATTCATTGACCCCCACATACTTAGCACATTCCAGAGGTACTGACCCACAGATATGTCTATGTGCTACATTGTCTTATAATGTATATTCTGGTGCTAGTTTCCAGCAGCGTGATTGACTACGTGTATCATCACCTACATCCCAAACTTTGGTGAGTCCTCATAGTCCGAGGACCCAAGTTATCAGACTTTTTTCAGTGATTTAAGTATTTTAGTTATTTGATTTTCGTTTATGTTTGGGTCAGTTGGGGTTTATCCCAATGGTTCTCTAGTCAATAGTAAAGGTTTGTTAGACTGTGTATGTTTTAAAGATCAAGGAGTTTGTCTAAAATGTCCAAGTTAAAGACTTCCATTAAGTTATAAAATTGTTTACCTTCAGTTTCTATAAATGTTAGTTCACTTTTCATGTGAGTTTCAAGATAAATAGATATCATGGGTTAGCTTAGGGCTATTCGTAGCCTTGAGCACCGTGTGACTTTCAGAGGGTATTTTCAAGGCATTGCAGTTTTGCAGAAAATCATGTTTTGGATGCTATGTTCATGAAAAAAGGTGTTTTTGGCTACTTTTAGGAGAAATTTTGGATGAGCGAAATGTTTTCCAACTTGTTCGTGATCAAAGCATGTTCGAGAGTTGAAAAAAGATGACTCCCGACACTTAACAAGAAAACCTACGAATCGAAAGTAGGACAAACAGGTACCAGAGTCAAAGTCTCAGGAGCTAAGCTGCAGGATTTGTACCTTCGGCCTGCACCTGTACTCACCTTGCTGACCGCAGGTACTACCGCCACCCAGGTTCTGAATGCAGGTACAAAGAGTTGGTGGCCACCGACCCAATTTTCTCCTAATTCATTTGGGATTTGGTTTTAGGGATTTCTTATGTACTATAAATACCTTGTATATTTTTTTAGTAGCAGTTACATACTTTTGATATTCACAAACATATTTTGATTCCAAGATCTGATTTTGATCTTGAGATTCTTTTGTATTGACCTTGGTTCATTAATTCAGTTACGGTTGTGGGTTCTTACAATTCTTATTATTGTGATTTCATCTATGCTTTCAATTATGAATGTTATTGATTTCTTCAAAAAGCATGAGCGGGTAAAACACATAGCTAGTGTTGTGTAAACCCTGGCAGATTGACGAAGTTGGGTAAGTGCAATTGTTGATCTGAACCAATACTCATGGCATGCATTGCGTTATCTTTATTATAATAGATTTCTTAATGGATGCACACATTAGGATCCCGCCTAGATATTGCTACTTACTCCAAAAGAGGAGTAGTGATTAGGAAAAGATAAAATAATAGTAATTTGGAGTTTAATTGTCAATCCACGCTTCTAGGTTCTATTTTAGTAAGATGGTTAGATTCTATCTAATAACTAGAGACTCAAACGGTAAAAGTTACTGGGATCAAGATAAGGATTATTATGGCGATATCTTAAAACTCAAAAAGTAAAGGGTGAAATCCTTCTACTCATCCAAAAGACTGTAGAAGGTACATAACTTATCGATTCTGCATGCAAGTTATTAGGTTGGTTCAACAATGCACGATAGCCTACTAAGTTGAGAAGCTTAGGGGAATGCAATCTTAGCATTCAAAGACCACAAGATTCAAGAATAAACCCAAAAGCCCTTGAATTTAAGTACAAGTCCAGATTAAATTCATCAAATTCACAAATTAACTTCAAATTAAGATCAAGCTTAAAGCCCTTGAATTTATATTTGAAAAGGCGAATCAGAGAATTCATAGAGATTGTAACACTCACACATTGAAATCAATAAAATGATTGTTGAAATATTTTTCTTGTTTCGATTATTTATTTTTTTATCTCAGTATTTTATTGTCCAATAAATTCTGGAACGCCCAGTGGGACAATCTCTACCTATCATCTCAACTTTTCCAATATCAAAATCCAAGAACACTGAAATGGCTTCCAAGAAGGTCAATTCTCAATCAACTGCTTCCAAGGCTTCTGATTCCAAATTCTATGCTGAAGTTGAAAACATTATTGGTGTTACTTTTGGAAGCTTTGGAGCTTTCAAAAAGAGTAAAGATAACATACTAGGACAACAAACACATCAGTGTCATCCGCGCCAACTTTAATTTTTGGATCTTTAACCCCAAAAGGAGCGAGGTCCCATGAAGTGTTTTAGAAGAAGGAAGCAATGTGGCAGAGTTACTTAAGAAGACTCTAGCTCTACTTGAGTATTCTGGTTTAAAATCTCAGGTACAAAGAATAATGGCCGTTCAACTAACACATCATCTTTACTTACACTGCATAAGGTGAGCACTTTGAAGATCAACTTATGCGATAATTCGTGTTACTCTCCAACATCTTCAGTGATCATGCAAGCAATGGTAACTGATGCCTCGTCTATAAAGGAGCAACTTGTAAATTTGACAAAGGCAATTAACGGTCTAAGTAAATATATGAAAAATTAAGACACCCGAATTGATAAGTTGGTGGATTGGATGGATGGATTAATAGAAGGAGAGTCTAGCCATGCACCTGGAAAGGCTCCAGAAGTTCACGAGGTAGAACATCCTATAAAACAAACACCACCAGCTAAGGAGGTACACATTTTTTCTGAGGGGATGATCCTAATTGATCAGTTGAAAGAGTTCATTGAAGGGACTCGAAAAGACAAGTATGTTTTTGTCACTAATTTTTCTTGGCATATGCCAAGCTCTACGTTGCAAGAATTGATAACCTCAAAATGCCCGCCGGTTATCAAGCCTCTATATTTTAATAATTTGAGGGCAATAGGAACCAAAACAAATATGTCGCATGCTTTGTTGAGACATATAATAATGCTAGAACTTATGGTGACCATCTTGTCAAATGATTTGTTTGTTCCTAAAAGGGAAGCACCTTCAATTGGTACACAGACCTTGAGCCTAACTCCGTCAATATTTGGGAGCAATTGGAGCATGAGTTCCTTAATCACTTTTATAGAACAAGAAGTACAGTGAGCATGGTAGATATCACGAATACTCGACAAAAAAGGATGATCTGTGATTGACTTCATCAATCGATGGAGAAATACGAGTCTAAACTACAAAGACCGGCTCAACAAAACTTCTGTAATAGAGATGTGCATCTAAGAAATGCACTGGGAGATTCTCAATATCATGCAAGGCATTAATAAAAAATCCTTTGAAGATTTAGATACTCGTGCTCACAACATGAAGTTGAGCATGTCTTCTGCTAGAAAAGGCGTAACGCCTATCCATGACCCTCAAAGGGGAAGGATATGAAAGAATCCAAAAGATGGGACAAGTTTGTCCCCAAAAAATGACAATAATGAATTCATGAATATCGATGTGTCTCCTGTGAAGGTCACCTGAAGGTGAGAAAGAAGCAAAATGTAAAGATAACTTCTCGAGCACATCCAAATCAAATGTTAACTTTAAAGAAAATATAAGAAAAGGAATACCCCTTTCTTGATTTTGATATTTCTAAGATTTTCAATGAATTCATTAAACATAAGCTCATTAATCTATCAGAGATGAAGTGTCCTGACGAGGCTAGAAGGACTAATGACCCAAATTATTGCAAGTATCATAGGCATGTGGGTTACCCCCTGGAGAAATGTTTTATCTTCAAGGAAAAACTCATCCAACTGGAAAATGAGAAGAAGATCTTCTTCGATGATGAGAAGGCCATTTCTTATCAAATCTCTATTATTTTTTGCTCGCTCGATCTGGTTTAGATATACGTCGAAGAGCATAATGATAAACTGTTAGAGCATGACAAGTCTTCAGTTGACGAAGATGATAATGAAGGTTGGACTATGGTAATGAGGCACAAACATGAGAAGATGAGTCTACAAAATAGGTCATCTGAATAGCCAACTAGAAGAAAGATGGTGAAGAAATTGAGAAATAGAGGTTGGTTGAGCTTTCAAAGAAGTAGAGGGTAATGAAGCTTCAACACCAAAAACCACGGTATCTTATGGATTTGGAAGAACACTTAACAAGTTGCATCCGTGTAAAAATGACTCTATTCAACCTTGAGACATCTTGTTTTAGTACTGGCAAAAAGGGGGCAAAGGGTGAAAATCTACCCATAAAAGTTCCTTTATCTATTGAAAAGCCTACCTAACCTCTTTGCTAGCCTTTACAAATAACTTGTAAGCATTCGAATGAAAAACTTCTTTTGTATGCTTCACAACAAGTGTCACATCTTGCGATGGATTTTGAGCCACAAATTCATCAAGTGGCCTTGAGGATAGGTATATGGCGTCAATCATCTTGATAGGTAGAGTTAACCATCTTAGTGCATTATTTTAGGCATCAAATAAGTGATATTTCTATTTCTTTACCTTTGCTACATAGACAAGAATAAGAGTTGCCTTCTTTTTCATGGATACAATGCTTTATTTATTCGAATTGGAGGGAGGCTTCTTATTGAAAACGTCTTTGATAGCCACTGCGACTTTCTTCACTGAAATATCATCACACTTGCTTTGTGATATTATTAACATTTTTCTCAAGAACAATATAATTCTTCAAGTAGAATTTTGCATCGACAAAGTGTGACTCAGCTTTAGTGTATGGCTTATCATAAGCAATTATTTTTCTTTCTACTCCACCTTCGATATACTTTAAACATTTATAGTATAACAATGGGACAATTTTTTCCTCGAGTACCCAAGGCCTACCAAGTAACATATTGTATAAATTATTGGCATCGATCACATGCATCAATACATTTGATTACAAATCATCCATCTGAATCCCCAACTTGATAGAGCCCATGGCTCTATGACCCCCTTGGTTGAAGCTTGGATCATCAAAAAACTTTTGGTAAGTTTATCAGTAGAAAAGTACAACCAGGAAGGCACGTGAAGGCCTAGGCTACACGCCGCCACCTTCAGTTTGTATCTCCATAAAATAGGCAGTTAGTAACTACAACACTGTAGAAGAGGAGTCTACTACTCCTAACAAAAGGTTTTTGGTATTTTATTGATTAGGAGAACCAAATACAAGAACTGCTATTTTTGAGAGGTTAAGTCTACTACATACCAAGAAAGACAAAAAGTGTTGGATAAATTTTCAAAGCACAACAATGCACTCTCCACCTAAAATCTAGAAGGATTTCCAAAGTTTGATTTCTTCTAGAATGAGGCAATAGACAAAACTTGTGATTTTATGAAAGAAGGTGTTAAAAGAAAATACTCATATTGTTATTTATTCCAAGGAACGTGAGGAATATGGAAAAAATGTGGTCTTTTCAAATCATATTACAATCCAAGATGAGAATGATATCTCATCTCAAATGAAGGTTGATAAAGAGTTGTAAGATATTTCTTGGTGTTACCATATATGTATCAACGATGATGATCCTCAAGAGGAGGAATATGCTGGATATGCTCTGTTGGAACTCAAATGAGTGAAGACCTTAATTGATTCCTTGAAGAAAGTTAATTTTGGCACTGATGAAGATTCGAGACCAACTTACCTGTGCTTCTCTAGAAATAGAAGAAGAGATTACTTATGTGGACATTCTTAAAGAATATAGGGATGCCTTTTATTGGAGTTACAAGGAAATGCCCGACTTAGATCTAGAAGTAGCAGTCCATTAGTTGGCAGTCAAGAATGATGTTTGCCTTGTTAAGCAAGCCCAAAGACGTTTTAAGCCAGAAATGTTCCCATTGATTCAAAATGAGGTTAACAAACTCATAGAATCAAAAATTTATTCGTGAATTTAAATACTCCATATGGATTTCAAGTATTGTTCCTATGCAGAAAAAAATGGCCAAATTTGAGTTTGTGTCGACTTTAGGGATTTCAATAATGCCTTTCCTAAGGATGATTTTCCAATTCCTGTTCTAGAGTTGCTGATTAATGTGACCCCTGGTTATGAGGCAATTTCCTTTATGGATGGTTCATCCGGCTACAACCAAATCCACATGGCATTAAAGGATGAAGAGCACACTACATTTCATATGTCCAAAGGTATTTATTGCTACAAGGTGATGCCTTTCGATATAAAAAATAATGGTACCATTTATCAAAGGACTATGCAAAACATCTTTGATGGCCTACTCCATAAAAATATTGAGTGTTATGTGGATAACTTAGTGATAAAGTCAAGAAAGCGAGATGATCACTTGAAAGACCTAAGAATGGTATTCGAGTTGCTTCGAAGATACCAACTTAGGATGAATCCATTAAAATGTGCCTTTGGAGTCACCTCTGGGAAGTTTCCTGGATTCATTGTACTACATCGAGGAATTAAAATTGATCAGGCTAAGGTCGATGTGATTTTGCAGATGCCCGAGCCTTTAAACATCCATGAGTTAAAAAGTCTTCAAAGAAGGTTAGCATATTGAAGGAGGTTCATCTCAAACCTGGATGGGAAATATCAACCTATAGCTTCCTTATGAAGAAAGATACTCCTTTGTAATGGGACCAAATATGTAGTAAGGCTTTTAAAAGTATCAAATCATACTTGATGAAGCCTTCAGTTCTCATAGTACCTTTACCTGAAAACCATTGATACTCTACATAACGGCACAAGAAAGGTTAGTTGAAGCACTAATGGCTCAAGAAAATATTGTAGGCAATGAAAACTCTCTTTACTATCTGAGCAGAATGATGACACCAAATGAGTTGAACTACTATCCTATCAAAGAGTTGTGTTTGGCGCTAGTCTTCTCAATTCAAAATATGAAGAACTACTTTTAAGATCATGTCATTCATCTTGTGTCTGGGGAAAATCCCATCAAGTTTGTGATTTCAATACGAGTCCTTAGTGATTGACTTACAAGGTGGTACCTTTAAATTCAATAGTTTGAGATCGTGTATATTCCCCAATAGGTTGTAAAAGGGACAAGTATTGACAGACTTCTTGGAAGATCCCCCAATATCTGATGAATAGGAACTGACCGATGAACTTTTTGATGAATATACAATGGTTATTAAAGCCAGACCCCCGTGGAAGATGTACTTTGATGGTGCGGCACATCAAGGTGGAGCTAGTGGTGGTGAGTTTTTTTTCACTCCACAAGGAGAGGTCATCATATACTCTTTTAACTTGACAATCCATTGCTCTAACAATGTTTTTGAATATCAAGAACTAATACTCAGACTTGATATGGGAACCGACATAAAGAAAATGGAATAATTACAAGTCTTTGGTGACTTTCGATTGGCGATCAAGCAGCTCTTGGAAAGATATGAATTTAGAAATCTTGAGCTAAAACTATATCATGATTATGCTCAAAGGTTGATGGGATGGCTTAGTGAAGTGACCCTCCAGCACGTGCCAAAAAAGAAAATAAGCAAGCCAATGCCCTAGTTGTTTTAGCCTCAACCCTAACTCTTTAAAACCAGACATGAGTTACTATTTTCCAAGAATGGGTAGTAACGCCAATGAATGAGGATGAAGATATATGATGTAAGTTTTATCACCTCGTCACCATGTCTGAAGCCATAAAGTAAGATTGGTGAAAATCTTTCATTGACTACTTATGTTATGGGATACTTCTAAGGGATCCAAGGAGAAAGACTGATATCCGTCGTCATGCACCTCGCTTCCTTTACTATAAAGGCACACTATATAGAATATCATTTGAAGGAGTAGTCTTGTACTGTTTGGGAAAGGAAGAAAAAGTTCAATCTTTGGAAGAATCACACTCTGGGGTTTGTGGATCTCATTACTCCAGGCTGAAGCTCTATTTTCACATTAAGAGGATGAGGTATTACTGGCCAATGATGGTGAAATATTGTTTGGACTATTCTAGAAGAAGCAAAGCTTGTAAATTTCATGCAAATTACATATATCAACCTCCAGAAGTATTACACCAAATTATAGCATCCTGGCCATTCAATGTTTGGGGATTGGATATTGTTGGACCACTGCTAAAATCTTCTGGTGGAGCTTGTACATCTTGGCTACAACTGATTACTTCTCAAAATAGGCTGAAGCTGTTATTCTCAAAGAAGTGAAGAAGGAGAATGTGGCAAACTTTATTTGAGTGAATATCATTTATCGCTTCAAAATTCCTCAGTACATAATAACTGACAACGATAAACCATTTGATAACAAGTTGATGAACAAGATTTGTGATCTCTTTGATTTCAAGCAGTGTAAATATTCTATGTACTATGATGTCGCCAATGGTTTATCCAAAGTATTTAATAAAACTTTATGCAATCTATTGAAGAAAGTCATCTCCAAAGCCAAATGAGACTGGTATGAACGAATGGCAGAAGCTTTGTGGTCATATAGGATGACTTACCGCACACCGATGCAAGTAACACCATACTCACTTACTTTTTGAGTTGAAGTAGTCCTACCACTTGAGAATCAAATACCTTCTTTAACACTAACTATTCAAGAAAGACTCACTAAAAAAGAAAATGCTAAGTTGCGTCTTGTAGAGTTTGAAGTTCTTGATAAAAAGAGACTAGAGGCTCATCAAAATTTTGAATGTTACCTAGTTTGTCTATCTCATTCTTTCAACAAAAGAGTTTGATTGAAGTGCATTCAAGTCGGAGATCAAGTCCTTGCAGTAAGGAGGCCCATTATTACTTCTCTATGATGGGAGCAAATTTAGTCCAAATGGGATAGACCATATGTCATACAGGAAGTATAGTCAAATGGTGCTTACAAGCTTGTCGATACAGATGGTGTGAAAATTGACCCAATCAATGCCAAGTTCTTAAAGAAGTACTATCCTTGAAGGAAGTTGAAACTCCTTAAAGCAGGAGTATAAATTACATGTTCACTCCTAGACCGCAAGAGTATAAACTGTGTAAGACTAAAAAAAAAAGTTTTCTAGGTTTAATACCTTGAAAGAGGCGGCCTAGGAAAAATTTAGGATGCAAAAAAAACTCACCCAGATCTACGTTGTGACTTGATCCTCTTTATCGAGGTACGTAGGAACTTAGAATTTCATTCTGAGTTAAGTTGCATGAGTGTAAAAATAATATGTTACTGCAGTATGTACCTTATGAATGCCAAGTATGAAAATATTCTAATTAAATTTTGGACTCACTCTAAATATTTGTGGCTGAATAAGAGCAACCCGTAAAAAAGAAAAGAAGTTCCTTCAATGAGATTTGGCATTCTAAAGTTCTCCAAGCCTAAGACTAAGGGCATAAATCTACCAATCCTGTAGTTTAAATTAAATTTTTTTTATTAAGCTTGCAAGCTGAAGTTGCCAAATTCACCAAATTTTAAAGTTGAGCCGCCCAAATCGCCATGTTTGCAAGTGGAAGTTAACAAAATATCCAAGTCTTTAAATTGAGGCCTCCTAAATTTCTATGCCTTAAGGTGGACAAAATTTATCCCTTTGCACCTTAAGCTGGCCTCTACGGGTTTATCCTTAAAAGGATCTCAAAATTTTCTTGCCTTAAGGTGGACTAAATTTGTCCTTTTGCACCTTAAGCTAGCCTCTCATGGGTTTAACCTTAAAAGAATCTAAAAGTTTTCATGCCTTAAGGTGGATAAGATTTGTCCCTTTACACCTTAAGCTGACATTTGAATGGATTTGTTATGTATACAGACCATCTACAAGCCAAATTGCTCGGTCTTAAGGTGTACGAAGGTGAAGTTAAACTCTTGCACCCTAAGCAGATTGTTGCATAGATACCATCTTGAAACCAAATTGGTCAGTCTTAAGGCGTACGGAGGTTTAGTTAAACTCTCACAACTTAATTCAATTGTTGCATATTTCACCTGCTTTGATTCTACAAAAGAAAAAAAAGACAATACAAAGAAAACACAAGTAGGAGGGAGATTGGTACCTGAAAAGATGTTTCGAACTTGAAAGTCATGTATCACCAACTTGGATTGAGACAAAATATTTTGGTGAGAATGAAACCCTCAAAATTTGATTTTAAAAAATCAAAATACCCTTTGATGGTGACGTTTCTACATCAAGATATAAAATATTTGGTGAGGCGGCACAAATCTGAAATTCTCTATTGGACAGAATCTAGGATCAATTTCAAAAAATTGTCTAGATTGATTTTGAAGGTGATAAATTCCAAATCTTAGATATGTCTTACATGCATGTTTCTGTCATCTATAGAATCAAAAGGATCATGATTTTGATACTCCTACATTGAGATACAAATTTTTTGGTGTCATCATACAAATCTGAAACTCCTAGTGCATCAAAATCTACTGCCAATTTCGGAGTAACACCTAAAAAAATCTAGAATGTTGGATATATTATAGATCTTTGTGTCCAGTTTCACAAGAATCAAGGGTCTTATGATTTCTTCCTTCCCACTTCAAGATATGAAAGTTTTGGCAAAGACGCATAGCTCTGAAATTTTTAGCATGATAAAATTTAAGGCTAACTTCAAAAAGTTATCGAGAATTATATTGAAGGATTTTAAATTTGAATTTTTGATATGTTATAGATCTCAAAGTCTAGTTTCTGGAATATCAAATGGTTCATGATTTTGATATTCTTACAATGAGATATGAAGTTCTATCACTAACATGCTAGGCTGGAAAAAGGTGATAAAAAATAAAAGAAAAATAGAAGGGAAAGAAATTACCTCAGTATTATTCATGGCTTGAAAACTCCAAAATTGATATTGAAAAAGTGGGAAACCTACATCCTTTTATAGAGTTGTAGGGTGATTGTTTCCTTCTCCAATATAAATTCAAATTGAAATAGGTTCCATCTCTAATATAAATTCAAATTGGAGGTTGTTTCCTTCTTTAATATAAATTCAAATTGAAGGTTGTTTTCTTCTCCAATATAAATTTAAATTGAAAGTGTTTTCCATATCCAATATCAATTCAAATTTGAGGTGTTTTTTCTTAAATATAAATTCAAATTGAAGGTTGTTTTCATCTCCAATATAAATTCAAATTGGAAGGGTTTTATTATCGATATAGTAAGGCGGTAAAAAGTTTTTCAAAATCTATTTGGAATTAGACAAAGTCAAGATATCCTAGTAAAGTGGACATCATTAAGAAATTCATTATTGGAGTTGTATATCATGTCTCAGTAATGGGTCTTATGTGTAGAAATTCATGAAATAAATTAGGTCTAAAAAAATAATCTTTAGAGGTAATATCAATATGCAAATTGCATGGTTCAACTTTAAATTTTCTCAACTATTGAAATAGGGTGTTCATATGTATGAAAATCTTTGAAGCATGAAATAAGTATGTTTAAATAATATTACTTCAAGTCTAATCTCTAAAATATACACTTGACCAGCCTTGAAGTAGGGGGCATTTTATGGGCAACAAAATTTTATTAAATTAAAATCCGTATGAATTCATATTATATTAAATTCAAAATATATTAGTCCCAAATAAATATTGTGAATTAATATAATTGGATTAATTATTTAAGTCCAAACATGTATAGATTTAATTAAAGTATAATTTTTATTAGGCTAGCCTATTGATTTGGGCTACAAATGATGACCCCACTTTGCTAAGCCCAAAATATTGTCATATTCTAGAATCCAAAATAAGCACCATGTGTCGAATGACGTGGCTTGCCAAGTCAAGTGAAGCAATAGGAGCATGCCACATATCAAAATGATGCAGCTAGTCTAGTGAAATTAAAAGCTCATAAAAGTTATGTCACTTGAATCTGATTGGTCAAAAGAAGTTCATGTTCACCATGACTCTTTACTTCATACAACTATAAATAGGAGTCTCATAATTCAGAAAAAAAGATAAAAAATTCTAACAAAAAGTAAGAGAGAGATCGAGGATCAAGCACCATAATTTCTCTACAAAGTTCAAGCATTCAAATTCAGTCCCTCAAGATTTAAGATCAAGACCACAAGATTCAAGAATAAGTCCAAAAGCCCTTGAATTCAAGTACAAGTCAAGACAAAATCCATCAAATTCATAAATCAATTTCAAATTCAAGATCAAGCTCAAAGCCCTTGAATTTATATTTGAAAAAGCAAATAAAAGGATTCATAGAGATTGTAACATTCACACATTGAAATCAATAAATGATTGTTGTAATATTTTTCTTATCCTCTCAAAATTTTATCGTCCAACACACTCAATTAAGGGTATGTAAACTTTGTTCAAACCATGTTTCTTCTGATGCACAACACACTTGCCTCGTTTAATTTTAGCAAATATCACATCTTTTATTTTTTCTGTTGATCATAAATCAAGTGAGAGTGTGATTATGGGGATTTCTATCCAGCAAAGTAAAATTTAATATTGATGATGCTTGACATTTAAAATCAAAAGAAATTCTATCAACCCATAGTAGTCCTGATATATTTATTTTTGTTCTATAGGGTATTGATAGTGAATCGCTTTTATCATTCACGTGTCACTAAGTGGTGAATTTTGTATTTTTCATGTTTTTGTATTGATATATAGAACTTTTCAATTATCTGTAAAGTGAAACGAAGTAGAGATTCGTAGGAGGAAATTAAGGTATTTCTTTAAAAACCAAGTTTTTTGACTAATAGTTGCCTACCCTTTCATTGTCCTTAGTTAGCCTTCTTAAGTATCTTTTACCCTATTTTCTGGGTAGCCTATCACTATAATAACATCTTACACTTTTGGACTAAGATTTAAATTGTTCTGCTTGTGGATAGACCCAAACTAGATGAATTTTAATTATACATAGGTGTTAAGACCATTCTTTTGTTTGGGATGCATATTGGATATGAATTAAGGTCATAAGAAATCTCTGGCATGAAGTTGATTTGAGAGTTTTCCTATTGATTAAGTGTTATGTAAGTTCTTACTAGAGTCAATTTTAAATAAGCACTCCTCCTAGAATATGAAAAGTTACATGTCCTACTCAAGTTAAAGACTTTTGAGTTTTTTCTAACGACACTGGTTGTTCGTTAATCTGAGTTAGGAGTAAATAATTATGATCGTTTTACGTGAAGAGACTGAACTACCATATTTTCATGGATAGGTTCACAGTCAAGTTCACGGTCCGTAGCCAGCTGCATGGTCGTGCTTTGCACCATGAAAACTATTCAGAGATATGAAAATTCACCCAAATTTCAATGGCTTGATCCAGGTTCTGTGAAAACAGAACACCCCCTTTGGTTAGTCAAAACAGGACACAATACAACTAGCAGAAGATGAATTCCAACATATAACAAGATAGGTTGAGTTCCAAATATATAACAAGATAGGCTACTTACTAACTCAGATATGAATCTAGGAATTTCAACAACCATCTCAATCCACAGTAATCCATAAAGTCTTTAAACATACCAAAACCAATCAAGTTGGGACATCTCCCCGACGATAGCCAAAATAGTCCAATAGAAGTAGTTTAAGACATAAATGAAATAAGACTTTAAAATCATAGACCTTACAGAGAATGGAAGCTCACTACTTTAAAGCAAAGCTGACTGCTAACAACCCCAAAATCTTATCACTGCACAGGAAAGGTAAAAGTGTCCCCGATCTTTGCATCGTGTGGGGATACAACTTTCAGATACGGTTAGCGGGTTGAGCGATAGCATATAATTCAGAGAGGGGATAAAGTAATGCTATAAGCAATATTCCAAAATAATTCAAAGCCCATGCATATGATAATATACATACATCAAAAAATGTTGGGATAGGTAAACTAGGCTTAGTATACAAGTAAAACATTAGTTTGGACTATGTAGCTTAACCATCGTAAAAGGGCACCCACAAGCTATATGGGTTTAGCTTCCCCTGCTGAAAGGGCCCTAGTGCGTGTAAGCTGCATGAACCTGAGGTATCAAGAAAGACCAGGAATTTCCCTACCCCCACATCAATCCAAGATACAAATAAATATCAATAGTATGAACCATGCACACAATCATCAAGACCAACCCTTACACGACAAATATAAGTTTCCAATATTGGTCCTTTGGGACGTCCACCCTCACGACTTAGCTACATAACCCCATTAAGACCAGTTAAAATAAGTTTCACATAACCCATCAATTTAACAAAGGAATTTACCGCTAAGGCACACCATATGTATCATCATACCCTTACACTTGCAAGCTTATAATTATGCCATTACAATTTCATTAACTTGGGGGAATGCCTCATCCCTCTTTGTTTATTAAATTAGTGTAGGGGGATGCCACGACCCCCTTTGTTCATTAAATTAGTATGGGGTAATTCCACGAACCCCTTTGTTCATAATATCAAATTTGGTTCTTTAACCTTTTATATTATGAAATAGTTCAAAAGGTATTTTCAATGCTCATTCTCATGTTCAAAACAAGTTTTACAAGGTTTGGTTGAGGTTAGCACCAATTCAATTATCAAAATCCACATAATCGGGGGAATTCATAACCCCCTACTTTATCATACCCATGTACCCACACGTTCAAAACCATCACCAAAGCATGAAAAATTACATATAAACCATAGGTCCATCATTTAAGAAAACAATTATTCAAAACCCTCAACCCATATTCCAAAGCCAACATTCAAAACCACTTGAATAACAATTTAAAACACATGCTTTAACAAAATAATATTTGGGGAAGAGTAACATGTCTGAGATATTAAGAATTTTGGAGAGAAATCAACCCTTGGAATGTTCAATTTCCGATTTCTTAAAATCCTACGTGTTCTTGACTTGAGGAATTTAAGAGAGAAAATAGTGTGTTTTGATTTGTTAAAAGATAGAAATAACCCCTTTTTGTTATTTTATGGATGTGGGGTCTAAATGGGGGAAAGAGGGAAATATCTAAAATTCCCATAACTAAAAGATGAAAAATTATTGCCAATGACGATGGGTTACCCTACGACTCATAAGGATACGTTGAGACTCGTCACCATGAGTCATAGTCTTGACATTAGCATAAGGCACCCACACTGGTATGACTATGATTCGTACCCTACAAGTCATGCTCAGACCTTACGACTCGTGAGATTCAATCGTAGACACATTAGAAACAAGGGTTCATTACACTCGTTTGGCTATGAAAGGGACCTTACGACTCGTAAAGAGTATATATGACTCGTTATATCTTAGTCGTACTCAGGTCAGAGATATTGGGTAACACACTAGTCACTCTACTATTTGGGGTCCTTTGACCCGTAATGACACCTTACGACTCATAAGGTGAGCCGTAGGTTGGGAAGTAAGCTCAAAACCAAGAAATATTTTAGCCCAAGAATCTGAGGTGTTAAATCCCCCCCCCCCAGGATCATTCATCCCTGAATGATGCATTAAGGAATCCATTAGCATGATTTAACATAAAAATACAACCACACCTTTCTTTAACAAATTCAGAAATCAAAGATATTAAAGAGAACATATACCTTAAGCATGATTATCCATGGAAGGGAACAAGAATAGATATTTGGACTTCATGTCCTCTTCAGCTTCCTAAGTATCTTCTTCAACCTTAAGATTCCTTCATAGAACCTTCAGTGAAGCCACATCCTTAGTACTCAAATAACAGACTTGACTATCCAAAATCTTCACCGGGGCTTCCTCATAGGACAAGGAATCTGAAACGCCAACACTCTCCATAGGAAAAACCACAGAAAAATCACCTATGCACTTCTTCTACATCAAAACATGGAACACCGGATGAATAGAACCCAAAATCAAAGGCAATTCCAACTCGTAAGCCACATTACCCACTTTTCTTCAAATCAAGTATGGGCTAACCTAACGGGGGCTAAGATTTTTCATGGGAGATACCTTCAAGAACACCCAATCACCAACATCAAACTTCAATTCCCTACGCCTCACATCCGTATAGGAGTTTTGGCGACTTTGGGAAGTCTTAAGCCTATCCTTATTTACCTTCACCTTCTTTAAGGCCTGGTGAACTAAGTTAGGAGCCATCTGAATACTAAAATGATAGCTCTTCTAATACGAACTCAATGAGAGGCAAATGGTATATCAAACTACCACCAAAGTCAATCACACAAGCCCTTAGCAAATCTTCCAAAGTCTGAATGGTCCTCTCTACTTGTCCATCCGTCTAAAGGTGAAAAGCGGTGCTAAGGTTTACCTTAGCTCCCAAAACTCTCTAAAATGATCACCAAAAATTAGATGAGAACTTTGTACCTCGATCAAATATAATAGAAACATGCACACCATGCATGTTGACGATCTCCTGAATGAAAATCTTGGCACAATCCTTCAAAAAATAATTAGTCCTTATGATCAAGAAGTGAGTAGACTTAGTAATCTTATCCATGATGACCCAAATCAAATCAAACTAGTTTCGATACCATGGAAGACGAGTAATAAAGTCCATGTTAATTATTTTCCACTTCCACACGAGCAATTCAATCTCTTGAGATAAACCACCAGGCCTTAAGTGCTCCATCCCTCTTTATGTTATTCCACTAATACATCTTTTTCAGATCATGGTACATCTTTGTCGAATAAGGATGAACCGTGTACCTCGACTCATGAGACACAACTAAGATCCTCTCTCGCAGAACATCAACATTGGGAACACACAATCTACATTAGTACCTCAGGATACCATCACCACCAATCTCAAAATCCATGACTTTCTTCTAACCCATAGCATCCTTAATCTGCATCAAGATAGGGTCCAAAACCTGCTTCTCCTTCACCTAATCACCAAGAGATTACTTCACCTCATCTTGCACAATCATACCTCCAGACTCATAGTCCAAAAGAAGGACTCTAAGATTAGCTAAATAATGAATATCCTTCACCAAACCTCACTTTTTCTCATCAACATGAGATAAGATCCCTATGGAAAACCCGCTAAGAGCATCCACAACCACATTAGATTTACCTGGGTGATAATGGAGACTCATATCATAATCCTTAAGCAACTCAAGCCATTTCCTTTTTCTGAGATTCAACTCTTTCTGGGTGAACACGTATTGTAGGATCTTATAATCAGAATATATGTCAACATGAAGTCTATTCAAATAATGACACCAAATATTTAACCCAAAAACTACAACCAATAATTCCAAGTCATGAGTCGGATAATTCTTCTTAAACACCTTAAGCTACCTAGAATCATATGCCACAACCTTACTATGTTGGATCAAAACACAACGCAGTCCCATATGGGATGCATCATAATAAACAACGAAGCCTTTAGTACCCTCGGGTGGGGTTAAAACTGAAGTTGAAGTAAACTTTTCCTTCAACTTCTCAAAGCTACCCTAACAAGCATAGGACCATAGAAACTTCACCTTCTATTGAGTCAACTTAGTCAATGAAGCAACGATAGATGAGAAGTTCTCCATAAACATCCTATAATCCCCGATTAAACCCAAGAAACTCTAATTATAGATTGGAGTCGTGGGTCTAGGCCATTTCTTAACCACCTCAACCTTCTGCAGATCCACCACACTCTCCTCACTAGTAATAACATGACCAAGGAATGTCACAATATTAAACAAGAACTCACACTTTTAAAACTTAGCATACAACCGTTGAACCTTAAGAGTCCGTAACATAATACAAAGGTGATTGGCATAATCCTCCCCACTCTTAGAATATACAAATATGTCGTTAATAAACATAATAATGAATAAGTCTAGAAAATGATATAACATTTGGTTAATAAGATCCATAAATGTTGATGGGGCATTAGTCAAACCAAACAACATGACCAAAAACTCAGAATGGCCATACCGGGTACAAAAATTAGTCTTAGGTCTATCCACCTCCTTAATCTTGAACAAATGATAACCCAATCAAAGATCAATCTTAGAAAAACATCTAGCACCCTGCAGCTGGTCAACCAGGTCATCAATCCTAGGAAAAGGATTCTTATTCTTCCAGTTACCTTATTCAACTGTCGATAATCTATACATATTCAAAAGGAACCATCTTTCTTATGAATGAAAAGAGCATGAGTACCCACAGAGAAATACTAGGGTTAGTAAAACACTTATTAAGAAGATCTTTCAATTGCTCCTCCAATTTCTTCAACTTAGTCGGAGCTATTTTATAAGGAGGGATAGAGATAAGATGGGTATTCGGTAGAAGGACAATCCCAAAGTATATTACTCTATTAGGAGGAATACCAGGAAGATCATCGAGAAACACTTTAGGAAATTTGTTAACTACAGGGACTTATTATAAAGAGCAAACCTCAGAACTAGAATCTTTAACCCAAACTAGATGGTACAGTAACCCCTTAGAAATCAGCTTTTGGGCTCTAATATAAGAAATAAACCTTCCCTTAGGTACTAGGGAACTCTCTTCTCACTCAATCACCGGTTCTTTTGAGAATTGTAAACTGACCCTTCAGGTTCTACAATCAAGAGACGCATAGCATGAATGGAGGCAATCCATCCCCAAAATAACATCAAAGTCTAATATATTCAACTCTATCAGATCCACCAACATCTCCCTACCATCGATAGATACCACACAATCTTTATATATTTTTATAGCCACATCAGAGTCACCCACATAGGGTAGACACAGAAAAAAAATAGAAATACACTCACGACCGTAACCAAAATGAATAGCCACATAAGGGATCACATAACAAAGAGTAGACCCCAGATAAATTAAGTAATACAAGTCATAACAGAAGAGTTGTAATGTACTAGTGACAACGTCAGGAGAATCCACTCATTTCTATCAGGTGGAGAGAACTTACAAATAATTCTGACCAGTTCTAGTACCAGAAGTAGCACCCTTCGATGCTGGAGTTAAAGACGTAGCAACCTAAACCTTATTGGCTCCAATAGCGACATTGCCTGAAGGATAGTTCCTCAGAATATGGCTAGGTTGGCAACATATGAAATATTTATTCCTCCCCTTATCACAAAAACCACAATGCAACTATCCATAAAATATGCAAGAAGGATATGATGGAGCTGACTGGGTCCCACTGGCTTGAGATTGGGAAACTTATGCCTTAAACCCATTGTTGCTATAAAAAAGACGATCGCCAGGCGACTTAGGATATGGAACACTAGCCGTATAATAGGAACTAGAATTTCCACCAGATTTCTTCTTTCTCCATGACCTACCATCTCTACCATTGTTCTGCTGGCCTCCACCCTGCTCTAAATATCTAAACTTCTTACTCTGTCTCTCTCTTATTTTTGCTTTTTTCTTCTTTTCCTCTTCAACCTATTGCATATACACTACCATCCTAGAGATATCCATGTCATTATTCAATATCGCCACTTACACTCTAGTACCAAGTCTTGAGACAAACTCAAAGCAAACTTTCTAATCCTAGCCCTCATGCTAGACACCAAAACCAAAGCATAATTATGAGTGGTGAATTTACCACTTATTTGCACTTATTATTTGTGTACTCTACCATGTTTTGAATGAATAAAAGAGACATAATTATGATTAAATGAACTAATATCAATATTTTGTAGGCATATAGTTGATAAAATAAAAAAGTGTGGATTAGAGCTAAGAAGGGGTCAAATAGAAGCAAAGGAGTGCAACTGGAGACCAGTGCAGACATAGACTTAGTTATAGTGGTCGCGGTCTTAGGACCGTGATCGCGTACAGTCAAGAAGGTCACTCAGCCGCAACCGCATGGATCTGACTGCGGTCGTGGTAGCTGCATTTGTGGTAAAGCTATGTGATCGCGACCTAGTGTGATTAATGAGAAAGGGCATTTCAATTAAATAACACAGCTGATTCAAATTCCTATAGAATACCCAAAATTCTTTTCCCCGTGGACATTATAGAATAGAGAATATTTGAAAACTTGACATTGGTGCAACCCTAAAATTTGTGGGAAAATTTACTCTTCTTTATTTTATATTGGTTATTTCAAGTAGAGATTAGTGAAACTGAAGAGTGGAGCTGAAGATCATCTATACCCTTCTTTATTATGGATGCCATGAATGAATTTCTAGGTAGATTTCTTATCTTTAATTTCATGAGTAGCTAATTTCTCCAACTTGGGATTATATTGAACTAAAGTGTATGTGTGTGTGTGGGGGGGTATTGATGTGTTTGCATGATTTTTAGTTGTTGAGTATGGATTTCACTATTGATTAAGCTTAATAGTTGAGATTTGTGGGTGAAAACACTAAATCTCTAAATGGGTTTGATGGGTGAAAACCCCAAACTCTAGAAAACCTTTATCATCCTTGAAAGAAGGATGAAGGTAAGCCCATGGGAACCCATAACATTCTTGAAAAAGGGTTATAGGGAGACAAGGCAATGATGGACATTTAAGTATGTGGTTACTACATTTTGCAATCTTAGAAATAAGTGTAAATGGAATGTAAGTCATGTCATGGGTATTTTCCTTGAAATAGGGATGCCCAATTGAGGTTATGAGTGACTATGGATGGAACACTTGTTAGGTGCTCGAAAGAGCCAATGGGTGAAATCTTTGAGGTTTGGATGATTGACTAACCGCAAAGACCTTCGCCTAGGCTATTTCTCACTCAACAACTAGATATCATGTTGAACCATCTCTAACCTACACACTTTATACCTTTAGGTAACATAATCCCATGATGGTTTCTAACTTTGATTTCAATCTAAACTGTTAGTGTAGCTTGTAGTGTGAC
Organism: Capsicum pubescens; assembly: GCA_030864215.1. Lineage (NCBI taxonomy): Eukaryota > Viridiplantae > Streptophyta > Magnoliopsida > Solanales > Solanaceae > Capsicum > Capsicum pubescens. The sequence goes on from CM061544.1 coordinate 224,846,988, forward strand.
TACAGATTGGTACAGTCCACTTCAAATCTAAACCTCCCACTTTACATTATATGTCATGTTTTCTTTCACTTTGGGTATCCCTTTTGTAATTAGAACACCCATTAGGTATTAAAGTTTAAAGCCCACTCCATGTGGATTTGACCACAATGTAAGTTGGGTTATAAACAATGACCACCTTACCACTCAAAGATAGGAGTAAGTTGAGCATTATCAAAATGGCGCCATTGCCAGAGAGTGGAATATAAATTTCACTTGTGCGGTGTGATTTTTACTTGGGCATACCCATGGTGATTTTGATTTACCTTTTTTGTTGTTTTTGATTTTTTCTTATGTAAGCATTATTATTTTTATATAATCATGAGTCAAGATGGCTCGGAGTGCCTTGGAACCAAAGGTAATGACAGTTCCATTCGTATCCCCCCCATCAAAGAGCATGGAATTTTTTTTATCACAAGTGTAATGCTAAAATTACTCCATTTAAAAGGACTTTTCGGGGGTCAATCCCATGAGAACCCAAATGCACACTTAAAGGGATTTGTGGAAGTTTGTGATCCTTTTAATATTTCACACATATTACAAGAATCCATTCAATTAAATATTGGTTACTTCCTACTCGACTGCCACTCAATAATTAGAGGCAAAAGAGAATCAAATATTATGGTTTCTCATGGAAAGGCAAGGTGATGAAATACAAAATGCGGAAGAAACAAAGGCAAAAAGAAAAAGGTCCAAGGATGGGGAGCCAAAGCTAAGTGAGATTTAGATGGGAAAGCCAAGGGTAAATGACTGTCAGTTGTCTCTATACCATCGAGCCCTATGCCTCCTTCTTTCCCCAATTGGTCTAAAAAAAGGAGAGAAGATGTAAAACTTAACAAGTTCTTAGATAAATTTGGCACCCTATCTATTACTGTTCCTCTTATTAAGGATTTACAAGATATGTCGGGTATGCTAAATTCATGAAGGATTTGGTATCTAAGAAGAAACTTATGGAGGATGAAACAATTAAAGTAACACATCATTGTAGTTCCATTATATGAAGAACATTTATGGAAAATAAGAAGGACCCCAGTGCATTTACAATTCCATACACCATTAAAATGTTTAAATTTTCAAGGGCATTGTGCGATCTTGGAGAAAGTGTAAACCTAATGCCTTATTCCATATTTCACAATCTTGGATTGGAAAAGCCGAAGACTACCAAAATGAAATTGCTCAAGGTAGAATGGTCTTTCAAAAAGCCAATGGGAGTGCTTCATGATGTGCTAGTAAAAGTTGACTGGTTCATATTCTCAGTCGACTTTGTGATCTTGGATTGTGCAATGGATGTTGAAGTTATCATTATCCTCGTGAGACCATTCTTGGCTATCAGGAAATTTTTATTGGATGTGGAGTCCAGCGAGATAAAGTTTCGGTTAAATATTATGGAGGTATCCTTCAATGTTTGCAAGTCTATAAAGTAACCGATGAACTTGCAAATCATCTCGGTGATTGATGTTGTTATTGGAGAAGTGGTAAATCATGTTTATGTGAGCTTGTTGGATGATCCTTTGGTAGGAGTTCTATGGAATTATGAAAAGGATAAATTGGAAGAGTATGATGAGGTGGTTGGATCTTTAACGAGGCTTAGATTTTACACCAAGAACCCGGTGAAGTTGGACTTTGATCTAAAAAATAGTGAGAGCCCACCCGTAAAACCATCCATCCTTGAGCATCCCAAAGTTGAATTAAAACCTTTACCACCCCATTTTAAATATTTGTTCTTAGGTGATGGAGATACATTACCAATCATCATCGCAAGTGACCTCGAACCCTCTCAGGTGGATGCATTAAAAGTAGTGGTAAAGAAGTTCATTTGAGAAATTGGATAGACAATAGTTGATATAATAGGAATAGCCCCCGACATTTTCTCTCACAAGATTAAACTTGGGCAAGGTCATGTTTCGAGTGTGGAACACCAAAGGCGATTAAATCAGCCCATGAAACGGGTGGTGAATAAAGAAATTATAAAGTGGCTTGATGCGAGAGTGATACACCTAATATCTAATAGCACTTTTGTGAGTCCGAAGCAATGCATCCCAAAAAAGGGTGGTATCACAGTAGTTGAAAATGAGAAGAATGATTTTATTCTTGTTCAATCGGTCACTGGGTGGCGAGTTTGCATGGACTAAAAATTTAAACTCATAGACCAAAAAGGACTATTTTCCAATGCCTTTTATAGATCAAATATTGGATAGGCTAGCAGGGCGAGGATGGTATTGTTTCTAAGATGGTTATTTAGGGTACATTTAAATTTGTATCGGCCTGGAGGACCAATAGAAGAAAACTTTAACTTGCCCATATGGGACGTTTGCATTCAAGCGAATGCCCTGTGGGTTATGTAATGCCCCGACAACCTTTCAACGTTGTATGCTATCAATATTTGCGGATATGGTGGAAGACTCCATGGAGGTTTTCATAGATGAATTCTCAGTGGTGGGGAACTCTTTCTAGTCATGCCTCAAATATTTAAGAAAGGTGCTTGAACAATGTGTGGAGATAAACCTTATGTTGAATTGGGAGAAATGCCATTTCATGGTCAAAGAAGGCATTGTCTTGGGCTAGAAGATATCGAGAAAAGTCATTCAAGTCAATCAAGCCGAGGTTGAAGTAAATGCCAAGCTTCCACCTCCCATTTTTGTTATGGGTGTCCGGAGCTTTCTTGGACATACCGGGTTCTACCGACGTTTCATCAAGGATTTTTTCAAGATATCTCATCCAATGTGTAAGATACTTGAGAAAGAAACCAAATTCAACTTTGATGAGGCATGTTTGAAATATTTTTAACATCTCAAGGAATTGCTTATTTTGGCCCCTATTATTGTAGCCCCAGATTGTTCATCTTCTTTTGAGGTAATATGCGATGTAAGTGGGATTACATTGGGAACGGTGTTAGGTCAATGCAAGGAAAAAATCTTCCATCCTATATACCATGCAAGTAAGACCTTGAATTATGCAAAACGCAACTACACCGTTATCGAACAAGAATTATTGGCGGTTATGTTTGCTTTTAAAAAATTTTGTGCCTACTTGTTAGGCACGAAAGTAGTGGTGCACACGAATCATGCCGCCCTCAAATACCTCATCACCAAAAAGGAGGCAAAGTCGCACATAATTAGATGGATTTTTCATCTTCAAGAATTCAACTTTAAGGTAAAAGATTGAAAGGGGTACGAAAACCAAGTGGCCAATCATATCTCATGTATTAAAGGTAATCATGAAAAGCAAGGAGACTATTGCAGGAAGAACTACATCATTGTATACTGATTTTTTCAACTATGTAGCGAGTGGTGTGATTCCCGAGGGAATGGGCTACCATCAAAATAAATAGTTCTTGTTTGATACAAAGAGATGCTTTTGGGATGAGCCATTCCTATTTTAGGCGTGTACAGATGGAATTATTAGGCGATGTGTCATTGAGGTAGAGATGAATGATATCCTATAAGCATGCCAATCCTCACCTTATGGTTATCATCATGGATGAATTTTCACCGCCGCCAAAATCCTTCAATGTGGGTTTTATTGGCCCTCCATGCATAGGGATGCCATTGAGTGGGTAAAATCATATAACCAATGTCAAATGCATGGTTGTATTTCAACAAGGCATGAAATGCCCCTCAAACTAAACCTTGAAGTGGAACTATTTGATATGTGAGAAATTGACTTTATGGTCCCATTTGTGAGCTCATATGGAAACAAATACATATTGGTAGTGGTTGATTATGTTTCTAAATGGGTGGAGGCCGTGGAACTTTGATGTTGGGTGTATTTATGCATTCTAGCATCACTATTCTAGCCTTTTTAGCCATGTTTTGAGGATTATTCATGTGATATATGGGTGGATAATGAGATAAATATGTATCATAGTGTTAAATCATGTGTTTATGATGTTCAAAGTGAGTTTCAAAAAAGTTTGTACCTAAAAGATTCATTTAGAGTTCAACCCAGAAAACTAGCATTACTAACTTGAGTTAGGTGCTTGTCTAGTTGATTCTGGTGGATTATATTGTGTTTAAAGTGTTAAAAATGATTTTTATGTGTAATTATATGTGAAAAAATTTGTTGATAATGCTCAAGGGTCAATTGGATCAAGCCAAGGGTCAAAACAATGAGTTAAAGATCAAAGTGAAATTAGCCATGCTTAGCTCGTGTTTCTAGTTTATTGTGTTGGATGTTGTGTTGTTTTGATCTTTAATTTGTTGTGTTTAATGTTATAGTATGCTTTGTGAATGTATTATGATGATATATGAAGGATATACAAGCTTAAAATTAAGTGGTAACAACTAAAAAAGGCTCGGAATGGCTCAACGAAGGCACAATACACAGATTGACGCACTTTTGGACCCCTGGAATATCTAGTGCCCGTTTATATTGTAGGAGTTGCTAATAGAACTGTTCAAAACACTAGTGGATTCAAAATAGGCTCAAAATAGTAACCAATAGGCGCATGGTGGTCCTAAAGGCGATTATCCCGCTACTCAGGCTTATTTTGGTGCTCCTGCGCCTTAGAAAATGTCTGAACAACAAATTCAGAGAGGGCGTGCAATTAGCGTGAAAAACATGCTCTATTCCTATGGAATAGAGAGTGTGACGCATGCTCCATTCCATAGGAATAGAGGGTGTGGCATACGCTTCACTCCACACCTTGGCGTTTCAAGCTAATTTGACTCCTACACGAACTTGGCTTACCCTTATGCTATATATACATGTTGTATCACATTTTTACACATATTTGGACATATTTTGGAGATAATTAGGCTTCTACAACTTCATTATTAGTTTTTGATTAATTTTATTTAGTTCATACATGTTTTTAGTCGCTAATTACAATATTGTGATTGTGATTATGACTATGCGTGGCTAAACGCCCTCTTTCCGAGGTTGAGGCCAAGAACATGGTTATTATTGCTATGGATTAAGTTTTTTTTCTTTGATTATCAATATTGGTTGTTTTTTTATTCTTATTATAACTATTTTAAGAATTCATGACCCTTAGAATATATTCATTGTCAACCTTGTGAACTCGGGAGAGGGAATAGGGCGATAGAACATCGGAATAAGAAGAGTATAGTGATACGCCCAAATTACAACTCTTTTACAAGAGTGTAAGCGGTCGCTGTCAAATATAGAACCCAACTGGATTGGGTGTCGAATCCCACAGGGAGTACTGTTATCACTAAGTATTATGGTTGTTCTTAGACTGTTGGTCGAAGGTTTCGGAAGAAAAAAAAGGTTTTTGATTTATCAACTGTATAAAAATGCTTGTCACAGAAAGTAATCCATTTGTTGATTGTATTAAAAATAGTAATTCAGTAAGAGTAGTCAAACTAGGGATATGGTTACCAAGATAGTTAAATAGCTAGGGTTGTGAACTATTTTGAATTCCCTATGAACAATTCTAATTGCAAGAGTAATTGAATTCTATGGTTTACCCATTAGTTTCTCAACCTAAATGAGTAATTTTACCCCTTAATTCTTTCAAATATAAGGAACATATTATTTATTCAACTATATTCTCACATGGGTTGATCCGGTTAAGGCAACTACCTTCTATCCAAAGGTTAAAGCCTTTAGATTTGTGTAAACCCTTTCTTTTTTCAACAAACACTTTTCCATTCAAACAAGTGATATTCTTGGGATCACTTTCCAAGTTTGCAACCAAGAAAAGTCATTAAAGTGAAGAAGGGTTTATGCAATATCAATTAATCATGGGATCTACTAGATTCACAACCAATTCAGTTTTTCACATCAAGGCTCCCATAACCCTAGTTATGGGAGTTTAGACACACATCTCCATAATAGAAAGAGAAAAAATCATTGTATTATTCATTAATTAATTCAAGATTTACTTACAAAGGTTACAAGAATTTGTTCTTGAATCTTCAATAGAGATGGAATGATTAGATCCACAAGATTTGCTTAATTTCCCAAAATACTAGGTTACAAAGAGTTTCTAGATATGGACTATGATAACCAATGAAAAATGAAAGATACCCCTAATAATAAAACCTAAAACTGGTATTTATACGTTCCCAGGTAACAAAAAAGAATCTAAATTTTGAATTCAGAAAATCGCGTCCAAACTAACGACCAAATTGGTGGTCTGTTGAGGGGTTGACAGTCCACCATTTGATCCGTCGTTGTTGATATTGGATAGTTATATTATGGATAAGGCTGACGGCCAATCTAGTGGTCTGTCAAAAGACTGACGGTCCACCATTTGGTCTGTTGCTGAGTCTTTCAGGAGGCAATGTTCTGGATAAGGCTGACGGCCAATCTGATGGTCCGTCGAAAGATTGACAGTCCACCATTTGGTCCGTCGCTGAGTCTTTCAGGAGGCAATGTTCTGGATAAGACTGACGGCCAAGCTGGTGGTCCGTCGCAGATCTGATGGTCCACTATTTGGTCTGTCATTGAGTCTTTCAGGAGGCAATGTTCTGGATAAGACTGACGGCCAAGCTGGTAGTCCGTCGCAGATCTGACGGTTCACTATTTGGTCCGTTGCTGAGAGTTTTGAAACATTGGGTTCTGCCTAAGACTTGACGGTAAGGTTGGTGGTCCTTTGAAGGTGTGACGGTCCATCATTTCAACCGTCAGAAGCACTTTTCTTCCACTTTCCAGTATCTTTTCCTTCAGCTAACTGCTTTTCCTGAAACACTAAAAACCCACATCAAATGCAACCTTAGTTGCTTGAAAACATCCAATTTTTCCAAGAAAAGATGCAAAAATGTTCCGTCAAAAGCTGGAACATCAACACCCTCAACTTAAGATCATTGCTTGTCCTCAAGAAACTCAGTACCTAATTTTTAACATGAACAATATCATGACAAGAAACCAACTAATGAATCATTTTGTCATAATCATTCACTCATCATTTCACTCACATGAATTTAACACATCAGGTTCTACGCCCAGCGTTGATTATAATTCAGTACACACACATGGATGTTATGTCCCATAGAGAAAACTAAACCGAAGTAAAACTCCACTTGCCCTCACAACAAAGAAGTCCACTGCTCATTATATCATATGGACACAATCTAAGATCTCACACTCACAAAGACATTACAAGCATAGTCCAAGTGCCCATAGGCTTGCCCTTGCCATACGACTCACCCTCACAGCTGATTTTCTAAGATCAAACAGGTTTTTTCTAGGCTTGTAATGAGGCTTCAGGCTAGGTGAGGATACACTTTTGGGTAAAGTGACTCGTTAAGACTCAACTCTCCTTTCTCTAGCATCTTTGAAACCCCAATCTGCTATTTTAAACAGCTTGTTTTCACTCTCCATTATTCACTTCTACTTTTTTTAAAGGGATCAACCACCCTCAACTTAGGCTGACGTACCCAACTAGGTGCATAATAACTTTGACAGATCAGGGCCAAATGACTTTAACTAAGTTCTAAACCAACTTTACACCGGGTACTTTTATTTTGACAATAGCCACCCTCAATTTAGGTGTTTTGCCTGAATTAAGGTGCACAATACCCTATATTTCGTTAGGGACAGAGTTGAACTTGAATGCTAAAGTCTTACGAAGAGTTAATTAACATTATTTTTCAATAAAAAACTACTAAAAGATCTAAATGGGTTCAAGTGAGGGAGCAATCAATTTGGTGGGGTTAATTATTTAGGCTCAGTGGACTGAAGGTACAAGGAGTCCTGCCATCCTATCCTAGTGAATTAGCTAGAAGATAGTATCAATGAATCAGGCAAGTTCTAGGCATTAGACTATGCAAGAACTGAAGATAAATCCTCACACCCATAGTCAACAGAGTTAAACTTCTTCTGCTACCCTTAGAATCTTCATCACATGATTCATGCACCTCTTACAAATTAATGCCAAATGCAGATTTACTGAAGGTTATGTACACATGCTTGCATGATTAAAGTAAAAAATTACACACACATGCTCATAGTCTTATTCCAACATCATTCATTATTCTTATCTACAAAGGTACTGAAACTGAGAATTTTATAAATAACATTAAACACAGATATTTACATCACAAGCTTAAGAAATCTAACATGCAGAACTAAAACACCTTAGACATGCCGCTTATACTAGATAATGCATGATAGGGTTCAGAATATCGGCAACACAAACCCCCACACAAAATTATATGCATTATCCTCAAAGCATTCAAAGTAAGGTACAAAGGATTGAGTATACTTGTTTTGCCTCTTATTTAGTCTGAGGTATCTGTCAAGTGTGGTGAGATGTCTGTATCCTTGCCTGGTGCAATGTTGGCCCCTATGGTAGTAGGGGCACTCACAACCTCACCCTCCACAATTGGAGGGATCATCTCCCGAAAAACCTGTACTTTTCCCCCTTGCTGGGGCGGCGCTAGTAGATACTCCTGCTGCTTCTTCTTCTTCTCTCTTTTTCCTTTCTGCTTTATATTTCAATGAATTTTTTAGCCTTTTTAATAGCATGTTATTGTTGTTCCTCCGGTGACATTGCTTCTCTCTTCCTTCTCTTTTTTCTTTCCTTATGGATTTTTCTTTCATTTGCTGCTTTTCTTTTCCCTTCACAGGTCTTCCCATCAAATCCACAATGCCTTCATTATCTTCGCTTACCACTAAAACTAGATCAAACACAGGCTGCTGTGACTGCTTTTTCTTTAACTCTACTATGTTAGCCTTTGTTTTCTCGAATTCTGCCATGAGCTTGGTAAGATCAGATAGAGATAATGAATCTAGCCTTTTGTTGATGCGGGCTTCCATGTTATCCATCCTAACTTGGATAGTTTGAAACGGCCTGACTGCTTCCGCTACATTTTCATCAACAAATGGCTTGAAGTCTCCAGCCCACTTTTCTAGTTGTCTTTGAAATCTCTTTTGAGTCTTCACCACTTTAGCAAAGTTTTCTGGATTGAACCTGTACTCAGCAAAATCTGCTCCACCCATAGACTGTGCATAACCTGACCCTGCATACATACCTTGGGGCATATAATCAAGTTGTACATACGTAGTGATGGCTAAAGGCATACCTTCGGGCATTTCTGTAGCATCGGGAGCTGGCGCAGACTGAGGCTGATAAGCTGGAGGATTGGTGACACGCATCTCGAACTTCAATTCATCTTTTGACTTCTCAATTTCCTGTCTATGTGTAGCCTATATTTCATTGTCAACTCCATGAATCAGTGGCACACCGGCTTTCTTGCATAACTCAGTGATTAAACATAGGAAAAGCACTGAACTGGTTATTTTATGTGACCTCACGAACAAATCGTTTGCAATTAACTGGGTAAAATCAATCGGCAGCCCTAAAACCAAGATAGCTACCAACAAAACTCTGTGATGATCCAAGTTCCCATCCCTTTCTGTCGGCATTAACCTCAAATGAACAACAGCCTACCAAAACTTATCCTTGAAGCTAAGGGTTGATTTTACAATGCGCTCTCATGAGTTCGTCAACCAGGAAGGGTTACCGTCATCAGTCAACAATGAAGCCACCCAAGGTCTCTGAGTAGATGCACTTCTTATTATATACTCAAAATTAGGGACAATGGGTGGAGCCTTGTATCCTGGCCCAAACAACATTATGTTGATTGTTCGGCCTGAGATATCAACAGTGACCCCTCAGACCGGTACAGACTCTCTGTTTGGTCTGTTTGGGATTGGCGTCCCCTTCGGGCATTCCTTTTTCACCAGACAAAGATAATTGGCAAAGAATTCTCTTACCCAGTTTAGTTGATATGCTCCTGGTAGCCTGCTCATCCATGCTAGTCCATACTCATTGAAACGACGTTCCAACTCAAGATATACATGTTGCTCCATCATCATGATCTGATGTTCTTCCATGAATAACCTTCTGATCCCTTTTGCTATGGGTGTCAACCCATCATAGAATTCTTTTTACACTCCTTCTATCTTCCACCTAATTGCATCTCGAATTTGGGGATCCTTTCGCCTGATAACATTAGCATCCTCTGGTTCAGCTTCCACATCTAGAACTTCCATTGGTTCTCCCAAGTTAGCAACTTTAGTTTCACCCTCTACAGGTAATGGTTGAGTTTCAGCAATCGTTGCTTCATCGAGTCTTGAACTGGTACAGCTAGTGCTACTCTCACTCTCCTCCTCAGACTGGAGAGTACCAGATTTTCTATTTTGTGTTGTCTGGTGTTGTAGGAAGGTGAGGATGTATTTCTACCCTTTTGAGATCTTCCACCTCTGATTTGTTGAAGTTTGGGAGCCATAACGCCTAAAAAAGAAGTAAGAAATTAGTTCAAATCTCAAAAACAATCAAATCATTGCATTTTCTATTTTGACGATCAAAGTGGTGGTTCACCAGTGATGGGATAGTCCACTAGTTTGACCGCCGATCCTTAACCAGTGTGCAAAAAATTTCAGAGCCCTATGATGGTCAATTTGGTGGTCCGTCACAAAGTTGACGGTCCACCAGCTTGTCCGTCGTGGCTTATCCAGTAAGTGCCATTTTAATGAGTCCTTCAACGGTCCATTTGGTGGTCCGTCACAAAGTTTATGGCCCACCAGTTTGTCCGTCACACCTCCGTCTTTAGCTACAATTTTTTATTCGACCTTATGTCGAGCAACTCATATGCCAGATCAATTTTCAGCTATAGCAACGACGTGAAATTCACATTTGAAGCACCATTCTTCTTATTTTAAGCAATTTAATTTATTCAGACTTCACCCAATAGGATACATTGAAGTTTTAACTCAAAACCTCCATACTTAACATAAAAGAAGCACTCCAAGAGAACAAATCATGCTTTTACATTTCTTATAGAGAACAAAAAGAGAAGGTTATGCGCATACCTTGGTTTTGCAGTAATCTACTTGCTTGGAACTTCAGGGGAAAAAATTAGCTTAGAAATTTAGTACTTCTTTCATTCTTTGTTTGTGATGAAAAGAAGGAAAGATTGATCTTGATTAAATAAGAGAAGTTGAAGGAAATGGGGAGTCTTAGATGGAAGAACTCTCTTCAGATTCTTTGAACCTAAGGTAGGGGAACAGTCCAAGGACGCAAAATGGATACAATGAATGGAACCACTCAATTTTATCTTTAACACTCATTTGGGTCAAATACAGATCACTTAAGAAAAGTACAAATTTAACCTGACCTAATTTAGAATTAGGGTTAAGACGATGGTGATACTGACGGTCCATCATATGTACGACGGACCACCACCCCGATCGTCGTTTCTTACCAATATTTTAGTGATTCTGCTTCATTGTGATGGTCATAGGGACTGACCACTAAGATTTTAATGGTCCACCAGTTTGACCGTCATACCTTACCAGAACGTAGGTTACCCATATTGAGTTTGAAGGTTGACTTGACAGCCCACCAAGATTGACGGTCCACCATTTAGTCCGTCGCTGAATCTTTCAGGTGGCAATGTTCTGGATAAGACTGACAGCCAAGCTGGTGGTCCGTCGCAGATCTTACGGTCCACCATTTGGTCCGTCACTGAGTCTTTCAGGAGGTAATGTTCTGGATAAGACTGACGGCCAAGATGGTGGTCTGTCGCAGATCTGACGGTCCACTATTTGGTCTGTCGCTGAGAGTTCTGAAACCTTGGGTTCTGCCTAAGACTTGACGATAAGGTTGGTGGTCCTTTGAATGTGTGACGGTCCACCATTTCAACCGTCAGAAGCACTTTTCTGCCACTTTCTAGTCTCTTTTCCTTCAGCTAACTCCTGGCCCTGAAACACTAAAAAACCACGTCAAATGCAACCTTGGTTGCTTGAAAACATCCAATTTTTCCAAGAAAAGATGCAAAAATGTTCCGTCAAAAGCCGAAACATCATATAGTTCTTGATTCTTTATAAAATAAGAAATTTGAATTAGTATCTAGGACAAGGATGTACTTAGATACCTTACATGATTCATATGTAGGATAATATTTGTTAAGATCTTAAGTTAACTATTACATCCCCGCTTAGTGATGTAGGCGTAAGGTTCAACCAAGGTAAAAGATTAGAGGTTGGGAAACCGTAATCATGTAATTAAAACTATGAATCAACAACCAAGATAAACAAGTTAATGAATGAAATCCAATAGGATTTGTTCAGAGTTCTTCAACCCTGTGTTTTCTCCTATTTATTATCTCAAGACCTTTACTTTTTAAATTGTTTAGTTTTAATTTACAATTTCCAAACTCAATATTTGATTACTCTAGCATCAATTGAATCTAAAGTGTGAACTAAAATCAAATCATTGCCAAATCTGGCCTCTGTGGGATCGATAATAACTCGTCTCTCTTGAAGGCCACTATATTACTTGGTAGACCACATACACTTGCGTGTGCGCTTAGGCGCTATCACATTTTTGGCGCCGTTGTCGGGGACATGTATTTCGGTAATTGTTTATTTTAGTTTTACTTTTAGGTTTATTTGGTGTTTTTATGCTTGGTCTTGGTTTTTTTCTCGCAGGAAACATGTTTTTAAATTGATAAAATAGAAAAGGATCGGGAGTTGGTAGAACCAAGCCTGTAACCCGAGCAACTTTACCATCAATGCAGGAGTGAAGCAATACTTCCCCCTAGAATTCCTTAAATCCAAGAAGGCCAAGAGAATATTGTTCCTATAGATGAACAACAAACAACTGGTATAAAGGTTAGGGAAGTGGTAGTCCTACTTCTAATGAATTTGACTTCCCCAATTCAAAGATCGACAGCTGGAGGGAATTTCGAGTTAAAACATAATATGGTGCAGTTTCTTATTAGCAATGGACAGTTTGCAGGTCTTTCACACGAGGATCCACAAGTCCACTTATAGACTTTCATTGAGCTTACTGATACATTCACTCCGACTGGACTGACTCCAGATTATGTGAGGTTGACACTGTTTCCCCATTCACTTTTAGGGGAAATGAAAAGGTAGTTGAATGTGAAACCGGTGAATTCAATCACATCATGGGATGACTTAGCCAGAAAGTTCCTCATCAAATTTTTTCCATCAGGCAAGACTCTGAGACTTTGCAATGAGATAGTAAGCTTCAAATAGAAGCCTGATAAAAACCTCTATCATGCTTGGGAATGTTTTAAGGATCTTCTTTGGGATTGTCCACATTACCAACAGTCGAATGAGGTACTTGCTCACACTTTTGTAGAAGCTCTTGATTATAATACGAAGATTTTGGTAGATTCAACCGCAGATGGTCAAGCGCTGGAATTGACTTATGATGAGTTGTACACATTACTGAACCGTATAGCATAAAGAAATCCAGATTAGCATTCAGATTCTAGAAGTACCACGAAGAGAATTACAGGTGTGTTAGAGGTGGACCAATTCACAGCCTTATCAGCATAGGTTTCTTCATTATAGAATTTAATCAACACTAAGTTCAACAACATAAAGTTGGGAGCAGTACAACCTGCAGCCACAGTCAATACCATTGAACAAGATGCAGGTTGGTGTGAGGTATGCGAAAATAGTGGACAAGCAGTGGCCATGTGTGCTTCAAATCTGGAATCCTTGATGTATGTAGGTAATGCTCAAAGGCCTAATTATGGTAATGCCTACAACATGAAGTGGAAAACTCAGCCACTAAATCAGCCATAGAACTCCCTACTGCCATAGACCCAATTAAATCAGTGAACAATCAACATGGAAGAGATGATGAAATAACTCCTAACTGGTCAAGCATAATTGTTTGTGGATTTGAAAAGCCAAAATACTAATTTACAAAATAATCAAATGGCCACAAGAAGTTTAGAGTTGCAAGTGGGCCAATTATCACAGGTACTACATACAAGACCACAAGGTGGGTTGCCGGCAGATATTGAAAATCTAAAGCAGGTTATGGAAATCACCTTAAGAAGTTGTAAAGAGCATCAAGGAGAACCTCCAAAGGCAACAAAGGGGGTAGATACTGAGGTGGTGACCCAACAGGTTCCCAAAATAGTTGGTGATAATTCAAGAAAGTCTGAGTACTTGAAATCAAAAAGTGTTGAACTAGAAGTGAAGAAAATACTGCCATTACCCTTCCCTCAGAAACACATAAAAGTAAAGGAGGATGCCTTGTTTAAAAAGTTCATTGATACATCCAAAGAGCTTCATATTAAGTTACGTTTGCTAGATGTTTTGAAGAGTATGCCTAAGTATGAAAAGTACTTGAGAGATGTGGTGGCAAAGAAGGTGAAATTGCAAGATGTGGGAGCAATACCACTCACTGAAAAGTGTAGTGCGGTAACAACACAGAAAATCCCCAAGAAATTGAAAGATCAGGGAAAGTTTTCTATCCCCATTCAAATTGGGAATAAAGAGGTCCATGCACTGATTGACTTAGGGGATAGTATTAATTTGATTCCCCTATCGTTGTTCAAACCATTAGTCTTGGGAGAGCCTAGATTTACACCTGTGGTTATGCAGCTTGCAGATGGATCCATAACACATCCTAAAGGAATAATTGAGAACGTTCTCATAAAGGTTGGTAAATTTGTGATTCCTGTTGATTTTTTCGTTCTTGATTTTATGGAAGACAAACAGGTACCAATCATCTTAGGGCATCCATTCTTAGAAACCAGTGGAGAATTAATTGATGTTAGAGAAGGCACGCTCAAAAAGAGGGTAGATGATGCAGAGGTGGTATTTGATGTTTACAAAGCACTCATTGAAAATTCCCAATACAAATATTTGTGTGTGATAAATGTAATTGAAGGGGAAAAGTGTGGGGTGGCTAGTCCTTAAAAGACCTCTTCAAACTACCTGATTGAGCATCTTAAGTTTCTATCTCCTAAGACTAACATGGTGGAAGGTGATGATCCTGAAAAGGCTAAAGTGGAGAACCCTATTGCTCTTGAGAATTCATATCCAAAAGGGTGAAAAGGATAAGAAGATAGCCATCAAATATGAGGAGAAAAATAAAGGAATATCGTTGAGTTGAGATGGGTCATGTCGCGATACTAAATCAGACGCTGCTTTGGAGGCAACCTAAGTAGGTATGTTTTATTTTTATTTTATTTTTTGTTTTTATTTCACGTAGTTTTTGATTTGGTTGAGTCATAGGTTAATGGGAAGTCTGAGTACCATAAACTTGAGCTTGAATCATGGCAAAGAATGAGTGTAGGGTCCCATGGATCTCCTTTATGTGAAGATGCTACTAGCTAGGCCTAGAGGCCTCAGGGAGTATTTCTATCTTTTTACTTTTACATTCACTTTGGGGACAAAGTAGATTTTTAAGTGTGGGGTGGGGAAATTCCCAAATTTTTACTTAGTTTAAAATTTTTTAGGTTAGGAATAAGTAAGATATTCTTGTTGGTTCTATTTTTGATTACATGATGCAAGTGGTTTTGTTTGTAAAAGCATGTTAATTGATGTGAATTGCTATTTTTGAGACTCTTAGGCTCAAGTTTATGACTCTTGTACTTGTTGGCTTAATTTTGAATTCATTCTAATATTTTGTTGGGAGTCAATGATGATCCTATTGAGTTGAGCATGTGTCATGTGTGATGTGAAATTTTTGTATATTCCTTGTTGCATATAATGTGTAGAACTCACCTGGTGTGTATGTTAAGCGAAATAAAGAATGCGGGTTTAGGAGATGATATAGGCATTTCTTTGATAGCCTTGTTTTATACCTTTAATTTGTCCTACCCTTGAGCATTATCCTAGTTAACCCCTATGGAGCCTTTAGCTTTTTTCTTTTGGTAGCCTCATGTATAGACTAATCCCTTCTTTGATAGACCTTAATTTGATCCAAAAAACTCCAAAGTGCTTTGATAAAAAATTGAATTAGTAAGGAGTTTGTGAAATTGAAGAAGAAAAAGGTGAAATTGATGCCCCAAGGCAATGGTTATTAGTGTATAAGTGATGTTTGGTGGATGGTTGTGATATAATTTATGCTAAAAATATTTCCATAATTGTGAAAAAGGAGAAAAAATGATTTTTGTGGTAGTAAACTATGTGTCCACTAAGTGTTTATGAAAATTCTTAAAAGAGATGGGGTAAAAACAAAACCTAAGGGTAGACAAAAATGGTGTAATTTGGTTGTTGGAGAGTGATTTTAAATGTTTAATGTAGTGTATTAAAGCACTTAGAGAGATTAGTCACTATTCCCAAATAGTTCCTACCCGTCCCTTAGCCTACATTAAACCCAAAAAAGACCTAATTGATCCTAAGCTTTACATTCGACTATTAGTGGAGAATTACACTAAGTGAAAGCCCATGGTTAATTATGTGTAACTTATGAATCCCTTGTAAGAGTGAGCATAATTTGATTCTTGTACCCATCATGTTATGAATTGCTTAATTGTGAGTGATTATGGGTAACTCACTTGTTGTGAGGGGCACATGTTTGATGAATGTGGGTGATTTGTATGATGGTTTTGATGGAATGATAAGCATGAGTTTTCCAACAAGGAGAGTCAATTCTTGAAGCTAGGATATTTTGGAGTAGTGTTCATAAGCTTTCAACTGTGTTTATAACATGCTTAGTATAGAAACTTGCAATCGGTGTAGTCATTGTAATACTATCTTGAGTGTCTTGCATGTAGTAGAAGTGTAGAATATTCAACTCATGATACTTAGAGTAAAGAGTTGTTCGAGGACGAACAAGGCTTTAAGTGTGGGGTGGTGATGTTGGGTG
Organism: Capsicum pubescens; assembly: GCA_030864215.1. Lineage (NCBI taxonomy): Eukaryota > Viridiplantae > Streptophyta > Magnoliopsida > Solanales > Solanaceae > Capsicum > Capsicum pubescens. The sequence continues at coordinate 224,863,585 of CM061544.1, forward strand.
TATTTATGCATTCTAGCATCACTATTCTAGCCTTTTTAACGTTGTTTTGAGGATGATTCATGTTATATATGGGTGGATAATGATATAAATTTTTATCATATTGTTAAATCATGTTTTTATGATTTTCAAAGTGAGTTTCAAACAAGTTTGTACCTAAAAGATCCATTTAGAGTTCAACCCGGAAAACTAGTGTTACTAGCTTAAGCTAGGTGCTTGTCTAGTTGATTCCGGTTGATTCTATTGTGTTTAAAGTATTTCAAATGGTTTTTATGTGTAATTATATGTGAAAAAACTTGTTGATAATTCTCAAGGGTCAATTGGATCAAGCCAAGGTTCAAAACAATGAGTTAAAGATCAAAGAGAAATTAGCCTATGCTTGGTTCGTGTTTCTAGTTTGTCGTGTTGGATGTTGTGTTGTTTTGAGATTTAAATTGTTGTGTTTAATGTTATAGTATGCTTTTTGAATGTATTATTATGATATATGAAGGATATACAAGCTTCAAATCAAGTGGTAACAACTCAAAAAGGCTCGGAATGGCTCAACGAAGCTACAATACACAGATTGACGCTGGAATGTATAAGGCGCGTGTTCCATGTAGGAGTGGCCAATAGACACATTCAAAACACCAATGGATTCATAATATGCCCAAAATAGTAACCTATAGGCGCGTGGTGGTTCTAAAGGAGATTATCCTTGACGCGGGCTCATTTCGGTGCTCCTGTTCCTTAGAAACATTCTGAACAACAAATTCCAGAGAGGGCGTGTGATTAGTGTGCGCAACATTCTCTATTACATAGGAATAGAGGGTGTGACTCACTCTCCACTCCACATATTAGAGTTTCAAGCTAATTTTACTCCTACACGGACTTGGCTTACCCTTATGCTATATCTACATGTTGTATCATATATTTACACATATTTGGATATTTTTTGGAGATCAAGGGGCTGGTACAACTTCACTAATAGGTTTTTATAAATTTTATTTAGTTCATACATGTTTTTAGTCGCTATACAACATTGTGATTGTGATTATGACTATGCGTGGCTAAACGCCCTCTTTCTGGGGTTGAAGCCAAGAACATGATTATTATTACTATGGATTAAGTTTGTTTAATTTGATTATCAATAATCGTTGTTTTTTTATTCTTATTATAACTATTTTAAGGATTTTTGGCCCTTAGAATACATTCATTATCAACGTTGTGAACTAGGGAGAGGGAATAAGGTGATAGAACATGGGAATAAACAGAGTATAGTTCTTGATTCTTTATAAAATAAGAAATTTGTAGTAGTATCTAGGACAGGGATGTACTTAGATAACTTACTTGATTCATATGTAGAATGATATTTGTTAAGAGCTTAAGTTAACTATTACATCCCCGCTCAATAATATAGGTGTAAGGTTCAACTGAGGTAAAAGATTAGAGGTTGGGAAACTATAATTATGTAATTAACCCTACGAATCAACAACCAAGATAAGCAAGTTAAAGAATGAAATCCAATAGCATAATATGATTGTTCAGGGTGCTTGAACCCTGGTTTTTATCCTATTGATTGTCTCAAGACATTTACTTTTTGCATTGTTTAGTTTTAATTTACAATTTCCAAACTCTTTATTTGATTACTCTCGCATGAATTAAGTTTAAAGTGTGAACTGAAATCAAATCATTGCCAAATCTAGTCTTTGTGGGATAAATAAATTGGCTTTCTTGAAGGCCACTATATTACTTGGTAGACCACGTACACTTGTGTGTGCACTTGGGCACTGTCAAACTTTCTTATAATGAGATCAATAGTGTTACGTCCTTTTTGAAAAAGCATATTTTCACAAGGTTTGGAATGCCGCGCACCATTATTAGTAATGTCGGCTCATATTTTTGTAATTGGGTATTGGGTCCCTTCTTGACAATTATGGGGTTAAGCACAAAGTAGCCACCCTGTATCACCCCCAAACAAGTGGCTAAGTCAAAGAGAATTCAAAGAAATACTTGAAAAGATGGTGAATGTAGGCCAAACAAATTGAGAAAGGCAGCTGGATGAAGCATTTTGGGCTCATAGAATGACTTACAAAACCCCTATTGGCATGTATCCCTACCAATTGGTGTTTGGATAGACATGTCACTTACCAATTGAGCTTGAGCATAAAGCCTTATAGGCTTTAAAGAGGTTGAACATGAATTGGGGAGAAGCCTTCGAGGCTAGGGCTACAAGACTCAACGAGTTGAAAGATTTCTGACTCAAAGCTTATGAGAGCTCCGTATTGTATAAGGAGAAAATAAAGAGGTGGCATGACGCTCGTATATTAAATTGTCGAGGCCATTGTAGTTTCTATTCTTTATCCTAGTTGGTGTCGTTGAATTGGAAGACCAAGAAGGAAAGAAATTTGTGGTCAACGGTCAAAGGGTAAAACACTAAAACATAAAAAATCCCATGGTAGCCAAGGTGGAGTTTGTGCATTTCAAAGATGCTAAGTGGTGAAAGAGAAAAGTCATGCCATGACATTAAATTAGGTGCTTGATGGGAGGCAACCCATTCTTGACGCACTTTTTGCTTGTTTTGATGTTTTGTAGGATTTTTTACATAAGTGTCATGTCCAAAAAAAGAGGAAAATTGAACTAGAAAGCTGGCTATTGTGCAGGGAATAAAAAACATAGCAATTCAGTCTCATTTACTGCGATCGTGAAGTCACAATCGCAGACCTATTGGTACGATCACGACACCAAATTACGCGACACCTGTTGTTTAAGGGAGCCCCTCTCAACCCTTATGATTCGTAATTTTACTTCAGTGAGGGAACTTCAAACATTTAAGTTGAGGGTGTGTGCGGTGAGGTTACCTTAAATTTCTTAATTTTATGGACGAACTTTTCCCTGTAATAGAATGAGTGACATCATTCTTAAAGGAAAAGTATCGTCATTGGGTTTAAAATCATGGATGAAGGGGAAGTCTAAGTACCTATGGCATCAAGGCCATAAATGTAAGGAAATTCTGAGTACATGTGGCACTGAGAATTTGGGAGCCAAAATGGGTATACCCAAAGAGAAGACTGAGTAGCCTTATGGTTGCCAGTGTAAAAGCCAAAGTGTGAGACTAAGGTTGGGGTTATTTCCATATTTAGAAAACTGTGTGTGGTGATAATGCAAAACAAAAGCCCCTTTCTTCTGTTCAAAACTTTTCAAAAAAATCAAGGGCATAGACGTGAGTAACTTTGTAACAAAAAATTTTCTGTTTATGTGGCTCCACAAATTTATGACTTGTCAATACTAATAGATACTCCAATTTTGTCTCAAGCGGGAGGGACAATTGAGCCTCCTTGGTGAATTTCGCATGCCATGTGTGGTGAGCTATTTACATTAATATCTTGTATACTTTTATTATCTAGAACTTGCCCCATTAGTCTTTCAAAGCTAATTTTGATTGTATTTGGTTGGAAAAATGATCTTAGGCTATCTTTGTGACTTTGGAAGCCACTTTATCCTAAAAAGCTTGCCCATGTATAAATGTAATCCCTAGTTACCCACTTTGAGCCTTTGGACCTTTCTTTGGCAAACACATTACAAGCAGTGAACCATTCTTTTTATTCCTCTTTTGAACCATACCCTCCTTGAACTTGAAATTGCAACTTGAGGTTAAAAGCCTAAGTTGGGGGTGGTAATGATTGCTGGAAGTAAGTTTACGGCCACAAAGTTGTTAGTGAAATTCCTAAGTGCCTAAGCATTGAAAATAAATAAATAAAAAAAGAAAGGGTCCAACAAAAGAAAGAATTGTATGAAAATTGCAAGAAAAAGAAATGAAAGAAAATGGGTAAACAAAGGAGGCAAAAAGTAGGAATATGAAAAGAGAAAATATCAAAGAGGAGTGACCCATATTTAAAAAGGTGGATTAAATAGTTTGATGTAGATGTTCAAGGAATGGTGTAGCCATGTTGTTACCAAATGATATCCTACCCTAACCCGAACCTACATTACAAGCTCAAAAAGTCCTTTGATATCTTCAACTATTTAATTTCATTATTGTAGAGATTGAAAATAGAGGCAAGCCTATGGTATGACACTTGTTGACATAAAAATTCTTTTGTGAGGGAGAGAGTTTTTGCACTTCAATTTCTTATTGCACGTGTGGTAGCTTGGTATGTGAAATTTTCTTTCTTTTTAGGAGGCATGTGAGTAAGTTGAGGTAGGTAATTTTGTCATAGTTCGAGAAATGAGGCAAAAGGAGTATCTCTTGGGTTTGGTCAAAAGTGAGTCACATCTAGAGTGTTGGTAGTTATTGATTTATTGCTCTTCAAAGTCCTTTGAATCCTTGAATACCTCATTTTATTATGAGGGGTGCCGTGAAAATAGCTTGGCCCATGTGCAGGGAGCTATGTTTGGTAGTGACTAAGCTTGAAGTCGTTATGATCTTTGGGGCATGAACTTTGGGCATAAATGTGCAGTGTCTTATGATAAGAGGTAGCGTGCCCGAAGACACACAAAGCTCTAAGTTAGAGTGTTGATGAGTTATGAATTTACCACTCATTTTCACTCATTATTCATGTATGCTACCATGTTTTGAAGTAATAAAGGATACATAATTGTGATTAAATGCACTAATATCCATATTTTGCAGTCACATAGTTGATGAAATAAAAAGGTGTGGATTGGAGCTAAGAAGGGGTCAAATGGAAGCAAAAGAGTGCAACTGGAGTCCTGGAGCAGACACAACCTCAGTTACAATGGTCTCGGTCTGAGGACCGCGATCACGACCAGTCAAGAAGGTCACTCTGTTGTAATCACGTGGATCTGACCGCAGCCGCGGCAAAGATATGTGATCACGGCCTAGCGAGATTAATGAGCAAGGGCATTTTAGTCAAATGGGATAGCTGATTCAAATTTCTATAGAAGACCCAAAATTCTTTTCCCCATGGACATTATGCAATAGAGGAGATTTGAAAACTTAACATTGGTGAAATCCTAGAATTTGGGGGAAAATTCATTCCTCTTTATTTTGTATTGGGTATTTCAAGTAGAAATTGGTGAAATTGAAGAGTGGAACTGAAGATTATCTATACCTTTCTTTATTATGGATGTCATGAATGAATTGCTAGGTAGATTTTTTCTCTTTCATTTTATGAGTAGCTAATTTCTCCAACCTTGGGAATATATTGAACTAAAGTGTATGTGTGTGTGGGTATTGATGTGTTTGCGTGATTTTTAATTGTTGAGTATGGATTCCACCATTGATTGAGCTTAATAGTTGATATTTATGGATGAAAATCCCAAATCTCCAAATGGTTTGATGGGTAAAAATCCCAAACTCTAGAAAACCTCCATCATCTTTGAAAGAGGGATGAAGGTGAACCCATGGGAACCCATAGCATCCTTGAAAAAGGGTTATTGGGGTATAAGGCAATGGTGGACAATTAAGTATGTGGTTTACTACCTTTTGAAATCTTAAAAATAAGTGTAAATAGAATGTAAGTCATTTCATGGGTATCTTCCTAGAAATGGGGATGCCCTATTGAGGTTATAGGTGACTATGTTGGTACACTTGTTAGGTGCTCGTAAGATCCAATGGGTGAAATCTTTAAGGTTTGGTTGAAGAACTAACCGCAAAGACCTTCGACCTTGCCTATTTCTCACTCAACAACTAGATATCATGTTGAACCTACACACTTTATACCTTTAGGTAGACATAATCCCAAGATTGTCTCTAACTTTGATTTCAATTCAAAAGTGTTAGTTTAGCTTTTAGTATGACTAAAGATTGGCACAGTCCACTTTAAAACTAAACCCCCCACTTTACATTACATGTCATGTTTTCTTTCACTTCGGGTACCCTTTTTGTAATTAGAACACTTATTAGGTCTTGAAGTTTAAATCCCACTCCTTGTGGATTCGACCCCAATGTATGTTGGGCTATAGACAATGACCGCCTTACCCTTCAAAGATGGGAGTAAGTTGAGTGTTATCATATAACTAGACAATTGATGGAACTTCAAAGCATACTCCTTTATAGTCATCCTTCCTACTTCAAATTTACAAACTACTTAGCCTTTTCCTCCCTTACTTCTTGAGGAGAGAAGCGATTAAGAAAAGCACCAAAAAACTCATCCTATCAGCTCAACATCATCCACTATCAACTGTTACTACTCCTCATACCATTGATATGTCACATACTTCAACTGATATACGGTAAACTCCACACCCTCCGAGTCAAATGCATGTATCAATCGAAAGATATTTCCCATCTCGTATATGAACCCTTGAGAATCCTCCTCATCCTTAGAACCAGGGAAAGTCGAAGGACTCAATATCATGAACTGGCCAACTCTAGTGACCTCAGAAGATGGAGCAACAGAACCAACACTGTCAGGGTGACAACAATAAGAAGTCACCACATGAGTCTGCAGATGAATAGATCGATGGAATTCGACATTAGAAATAACTACTTAGGGTGGTGGAACATAGACACCATTAGCCTGAGAAGTCCGAGGAGGACTGGTAGGGATCGATGGAACTCCACGTGGACAATCAGGAGCAGGGACCATAGACCGGTCTGTACTCCATAAGTATAATGAGTTTCATCCACATTATCCTCAAGTTGGACATAAGGGTTTCCACGAGCATCAGATCTTTGGGGAGGCATAATCTGAAATGAGAACGAACGGAATTAGATGAGATTCAAGACCTTAGACTCCATATCCCAAAAATGGAACACAATACAGAAAACATTCTTAAATGTCTTGTAGCCTCTCCCTTGTAAGTGTGGCGTGATACACATCCATAAAAGAGACTCTACATGACAGAGCTTTTGGACACCCAATGAACATGAACCTAGGGCTTGATACCAAGATGGTCACAACCCAAACTAGGGCTTAGCTGTGATGGGTAAGCTAAGTTTGTTGAGGACCAGAGACCACCCTATTTCCCTTGTCAAAATAGAACACATTATAACTAGCAGCAGATGAATTTTAAACATATAACAAGATAAGCTGAGTTCAAAACATATAACAAGATAGGCTACTCAACTAACTCAGATAAGAATCTAAGAATTTCAACAACAATCCTAATCCACAATAATCCATAAAGCCTCTAAAATGACCAAAACCAATCTAAGTCAGGACATACCTCTGACTATAGTCAAAAGAGTCCAATAGAAGTGTTCTAAGACATAAATGAAATGATATTTTTAAATTATAGCCCTTCTGAAAAATAAAAGCTCACCACTTCAAAGTTGACTGCTGACAACCCAGAAATCCTACCACTATGAAGAAAAAGTAGAAGTGTCTCCGGTTCTGACATCACATGGGGATAAAATGTCTGGAGACGGTTAGCGGGTTGAGTGCTAGTGTGTAACTCAGGGAAAGAATAAAGTAATTCCATAAGCAATAGTCTAAAATCATTCGAAGGAAATTCACATGATCATATACATACATAAAACATACTGGGATTGGGAAGAAATGCTTAGTAGAGAAATAAAACATTAGCATAGACTATGTAGCTTAACCGTCATAAAAAGGCACCCATGAGCTCTATAGATTCAGCTCCCCCTATTGAAAGGACCTCAGTGCGTATTTGTCATGACCCAAATAGGGCCTAGTCGTGTCGGGAATCTCAAGTCTAACTCGGACCGGAGACCACCCCCAATACACAACTAAAACTGCCCTGTACCCTATGTCGGATGAATTTCAAACATATAACAAGATAAATCCATAATAATTCAAAGATATTAAACAAAGTCTATATTCGTAATCCAACAACCTCAACAAAATATCCAACCGGTGCCAACGCCAACACCAATGCCAATACCAATACAAAGGCTCACACCAATACCAACACCGCTCATGCCTATAGTTGTTTGACAAAACCTCTAACCAGAATCAAGCAAAATCTGGTCGGTACATGCCCCCGACCATAGCCAAAACCAAAATCCAAGAAATAGAAATAATGAAAAGTACATAGCATGAAATGAAGTTTTCCGGAGTATGGAAGCTCACCACTTTAATTTGACTCAAAGTTGTTCTCGAATCCAATTCATTGAGTAGGAGAAATGGTAGTATGGCCGGTTCCTACATCGTGTAGGGATACAATGCTCGAAGACGGTTAACGGGGTGAATGATAGCATGTACTCAGGGATAAAGATAAAATAATGCCAATATTGAAAACCAAATAAATTAACCATATGCAATCACACATACACACACATATATATATCGTGTCGCGATAGGGAATCGGGTTTAGTATGCATTAAAAATATTAACCTGGGCTGAGTAGCTTGACCATCCTAAAACCACCAACGGGCTCTATGAGTTTATCTCCCCCGGCTAAAAGGGCACTAGTGTATGTTAGCCGCACGACCGGAGAAAAGAACCTGAGATGACTAGTACATCTCCCAAAATATAAAGTGTGACATAATGCCCACGGTCACCTAGACCACCCTCACATCGATAAAGGTTAGTTTCCAGTATCGATCCCCCGGAACCCTCACCTTCCACAACTTTTCTAATCGACCCTCTTTAATCCCATATTAAAACAATTTACATATTCCATCCATTTACCAAGGAGTCTTTTAATTAGGCATTAACCATTAGTATCGTTATACCCAAAATAAGAGCTTGCAAGTCTATCCTTTTATGCCATACTAAAACTATTAAACCAAGTTGACTCCAAAGTTTCCAATTAAACCTAAACCATGGCCACCAAGTCCTTTCCAAACTATTTAAAATCAACTAGGCCGATTCAATTTCCATTACCATTTATGCAACACAAAGATATCAAGAGTAGTTAAACTATATGACAAAATCATTCTCATTGGCATTTTAACAAACATGTTGAGGGCACATAAGTTTCAAAACCATAACCTAGAAGTTTGGGGAATCCATAGTATCCTGAAATCCATTTACCATTAATATGCATCCCACAATCTCAAAATCATACTAAAATCATAAGAGAAAACATAATTAAACCATGAGAAACATTATTCAACCATGAGCATCCAAAACCCCTAACAATTATTTCAAACCATAATTATATCATGAAAATCATACATTAAAATACATGTTCTTTGTAAAATAACAATGACGGAGGAGTAATATGCCTTAGACACCAAGGAAGACGAAGAGAAACCACCCTTGAGAGCTATAATTTATTATTTTGATAAAACCCTTTGCTTGAGAGAGAGTTTAAGAGAGATTTTGAGAGTGTTTGATTGGGAATAATAGGTTAATGAGGTCCCAAAAGATGTTTTAAGTCCTGGTGTCAAAGGAAGTTAAAAGAGAAAATATCCAAAATGCCCCCAACTTAAAAATGTAAAAATACCAAAGGTGGTTACGAGTCAACCCTTATGACTCGTGACCACAACATACGACTCGTACCATTGAGTCATCTCCAATACAGTGAGTTGGACACCTACACACTGCCCACCATACGACTTCCTGAACCCACTCGTTACTAAACCATATGACTCATATGTCCTAGTCGTACCTAAGATAAAATCCAAAGGGATTAATACTGGACAATTTACAACTAAACTATACCACTCGTACCCTATACTTACGGCTCTTAGGGAGCCACTCATATTTAGAGCCAAGTAAAGTCACTAAGTTACTAATTTGATTAAGGGACCAACCAAACAAACCTTCACAACCTCTAACGACTCGTACCATCCCAATCATAACCATAGTAGAATCCTAACCACCATTCACTGGAGTCCTAAAAATTAGGGTCACCTGACCTGTAACCACACCATACAACTCATATGGTAAGTCGTTACTAGGACAATGAGTTCAAAACTCAGGAAATTTCCAAGATCCAAAACCTAGGGTGTTTCAGTGTTAGCTGCATGAACAAGAGGTATCAAGGAAGACTAGGGAATGCCCTAAGCCCACATCAATCCATGATACAAATAAATATCAATAGTATGAACTATGCACACAGTCATCAAGACCAACCCTCACACTGGCAAACACAAGTTTCTAGTATCAGCCCATTAAGCTCAGTTAAAATAAGCTTCACATAACTTATCCATTTAATGAAAGAATTGACCAATAACGCACACCATTATCAGACCCTTACACCTGCAAGCTTATAATTATGCCATTATAATTCCATTAACTTGGGGAAATGCCTCAACTCCATTTGTTCATTAAATCAGTGTGGGGGAATTCCACGACCCCTATGTTCATTAAATCAGTGTAGGGGAATACCACGACCCCCTTTGTTCATTAAATTAAATTTGGTTCTTTAGCCTTTTATGCTATACGATAGTTCCAAAAGTATTTTCAATGTGTATTCCTAATGTTCAAAGCAAGTTTTACAAGATTGGGGTGAGGTTATCACCAATTCAATTATTAAAATCCACATAATTTGGGGAATTCACTACCCCCTAGTTTATTCACCATGCCCATGTACCCCACATGTATAAAACTATCACTAAAGCATGAAAAATACATACAAACCACGGGACCATCATTTAAGAAAAAAATCATTCAAAACCCTCAACCGACATTCAAAGCCAACATTCAAAACCACTAGAATAACTATTTAAAATATATTCTTTAACAAAATAAGATTTGTGGAAGGGTAACATGCCTGAGATATCAAGAATTACGAAGAGAAATTAACACTTGGCAGCTCTAATTGCCAATCTCTTGAAACCCTAGGTGTTTTTTTACTTGAAAGAGTGTTTTTTGATTTATTAAAAGATGGAAATAACACTTTTTTGTTGTTTTATGGACATGGGTCTAAGTGGGGGAAAGTGGGATGCCCAAAGTGCCCTTAATTAAAATCTAAAAATTTATCGACAGTGATGATGGGTCACCCTACAACTTGTGAGGACACGTTATGACTCATCACCACGAGTAGTAGTCAGGACAGTCGCATAAGGCACCACACTAGTTTGACTACGAGCCATACCCTATGACTCATTCTCAGACCTTACGACTCATGAGGTTCACTCATAGACATAATAGAAACAAGGGTCTATTACACTGGTTTGGCTAAGGAAGGGACCCAATGACTTGTAAAGAGTCCACACGACTTGTTACTTCCTAGTCGTACTTAGGTTGGAGACGTTATGTAACACATGGGTCACTCTATGATTTGGGGTCCTACAACCCGTAATGACACCTTACGACTCATAAGGTGAGCTGTAGGTTAGGCAGTAAGTTCAAAACCAAGAAATTTTCAGGCCCATAAATTTAGGGTGTTACAAAACTACAATACACAACTTAAAAACTTTCAAAAAGGGAATAAACTATCAAAAACATCAATTCGCTAAAAACTTATTGACAACATGGATGGATTGCAAAGAAGGGCCCTCAGAATGAGAATCCTTATCCCAAACTAGATGATATAAACACCCCTTGGAAATCAATTTTTGAGTTGTAAAATAAGAAATAAAACTTCCCTTAGGCACCAAGGAACTCCCTTCCCACTCAATCAGCACTTCATTCGGGAATTGGAAACTGACCATTCGGCTTCTACAATCAAGAGACGTATAGAACGAATAGAGCCAATCCATCACCAATATCACATCAAAATCTAACATATCTAACTCTATTAGATCCACCAACATATCCCCACCATAGATAAATACCACACAACCTCTACAGACCCTTTTAGCCATAATAGAGTCACCCACCGGGGTTGATGCGACCCAAACCAGGGACTTGTCGTAGTAGGCATCCCAAGTCCAACCAGGATTGGGGACCACCCCCATTACCCAACCCAGTCTCCAAATACGCATACCTTGAGTCGGATGAATTTCGAATGTATAACAAGATAGTGTTTATTCTGATTCCAGACTCTTGGATAGGTCTATAACCATGACCAACCCAAACAAGTCCAACCATCCATTAGGAACTAACAACCATAACCAAACTAATATAAAATCCAAGTTCATGTCCATAACATAACATAAAAGTATGGAACAATCATAAATTCAGTCCAACGGTATCAACCCCAATACTAATGTCAATACTAAGGCTGATACCAGTACCGACACCGCCCATTCCAACCCATAGTAGTCACACAAGACTCTAACTAAAGGAAAAACAATATCCTATTGGGATATGCTCCCAGCCATAGCTAAAACCAATAACCATAAAATGACCAAAGTATGTAAAGAAATCCATGATATGAAATGGAGCCTTCCAGAGTATGGAAGCTCACTACTTTAATCCAATAGTTGATCCTAAATCCAATCACTAAGCAAGAAAAGTAGAATGGTCAGGTCTTGCATCACATGGGGATACAGTTGCCTGAAGACAGGTAAGAGGATGAACACTAGCCTGAACTCAGGATAAGGATAAAATAATTCCATCCAGTAAAACCAAGTAAACCATCCATATGCATACAAACCATACATACATATATATAACTATATCAGGAAAGAGAACCGGGTTTAGCAAGTATTTAAAACTATTAACCTAGGTATGTGTAGTTTTACCTTCCTAGAACCACCCATAGGCTATATGGGTCAAGTGTAACCCCCTGAACGGGCCCTGATAGATATACTGCACAAACCGGAGATACCATAAGAGTAGGGGATTTCCAAGTACCCTTCGCTCTCCATGATACATATGTACAGTGTACTTAGAGGATTTCCATGTACCTCATAGTATCATATATGGTCGCCATGACCAACTCTCATATCGGCAAACATGAGTTTCCAATGTCTATCCATTAGACTCGCACCTTCACGGTCAGCTATCACACTCCCGCCATTATTGCCCAATTAAAACCATTAACATCCAACCAAACCATTATTCCATTATTATTACCCAAGGCTATGAGTAGTGGTATCGTCATACCAACTATAGCTTGCAAGCAATGTCCTTAGCCAACCTTTTTATGTAAAGGGATTCTCATATACCCATAGATTATATTATCAAGTTAACTTGGGAGAATCCTATGTACCCCACAGGTGTTCCATTATTAAGTTTTCTTGGGGAAATTCAATGTACCCCACAAGTTGTTCATTTACATGTTTACTTGGGGGATTCCCTTGTACCTTACAAGAAAGTTTAATAAACCATAACCATGACCACAAAACCTTACCATTTAACCATTCCAAACCATTTAAACTATTTATCCCATTTAGGATTCCATTATCAAACCATACCATGCAATAGTTCCATTAAAAGTCCAATAATATAGTAAAAGCATTATCATAGGCATTTTATCAAACACGTTGGGGGCATAGCGTTTCCAAAACTAAATCTAATTACCAATTAACTATTCCCATGGTACCAATTATCCAAACCACCATTAAAGCATGTGAAAATATAATTAAAATATGGGAAAACCATAACCAAGCATTTAATACCAAAACCCCAACATATGTTTGAAAGCCCCAAAATCATACAAGAATCATGCCATGAAAACATTGTATGAAACATGCCTTTAGTTAGAACTAAAAATGAGGGAGTACATTCCTTAGATTACGAAGATGATGGACAGAAATCACCTGTACCGGCACAAAATTGATCCTATTGATGAAACCCTAGCCTTCTTATACCCAAGAGCCTTAGAGAGAATTAGAGAGAGTTTTTAAGTGTTTTAGATTAGAATAATAGGGTAAATGATATCCAAATTATGATATAAGTTATGGGGCCGTTAGTGGTTAAGTAGGAAAATGTCTAGATTACCGCTAACTTAAATTGCTTAAAATTCCCGTCAGATGGTACGACTCCTCCATACAAATAGTACCCTCAAATACGAGTGGTACCTACCACTTTTACCCTAGGCCTCCCTCTTGGACCCAAAACTATTCAGTATATGACATACCCAAACCAAGTCGTACCCAGCCATACGACCAGTACCCCCAAATTATATCCCTTGCAGGATAGAACCAAAGAAAGTTTGAACACTGTCTACCATACGAGTCAATGGTACGACTCATACCTTATCTTATAGAACATGGTGATCCACTCATACTCAGATCCAAGTTAAGTTACTAAGTATTAGATTAAGTGAAGGAAAAACCCAAACCATACGACCCATCACCAACCATACGACTCGTATCCATCAAGTCATACCCATTATAAAAACCAATTCAAACCACCAACACCGTTTAGCATACGACCAAGAGCATACCAACCGTACCCTATTATATGACTGGTACCCAAAAGTCGTACGATATCCAGAAACCAGAAATACTTAAAATTTTCTAAGAGTCCAAACCCAAGGTATTTCAGGGGTAGACACAGAAAGGGATTAGAAATATATTTGGGAACAAAAATAAAATGAATGGACACATAAGGTATCACATTAGAAAGAGTAAACCCCAGATCAATTAAGCAATACATGTTACGAGAGAAGAGTTATAATATTCCAGTGATAACATTAGGATAAGCCTTAGATTCCTGATGGGTTGCAAGATCATACAGATGATTTCAACCAGTACCGATACCAGAAGAAGCACCCTTTGGTAATGGAGCTAAAGATGTAACAATTGAAGCCTCATTATCTCCAGTTTGACATTGGATGTAGGATAGTTTCTCTGAATATGGACAGGATAACCATATCTAAAGCTCTTATTTTCCCCCTCAGTAGAAAAACTATGGTGCAACTATCCACAAAATCTACAAGGAGGATATAATGGGGATCACTAGGCCCCACAAGGCTGAGATTGGGCGCCTTGTTCCTTAAACCCACTGTTGCTCTGAAAAATGACTATCACCAGATGACTTAGGATATGGAGAACTGGCCATGGAATAAGAACCAAATTTTCCCCACTTCTTCTTAGACCACTACATTCTATATCTATCACTATTCTTTTGGCCTCCACCCTGCTCAGAATACCTGAATTTCTTATTCTGCCTTTTTACTATTTTGGTTTGTTTCTTTTTTTATCCTCAACTTGTTACATATACACCGCAAGCATAGAGATATCCATGTCAATATTCAGCAAGGCGGACTTGCACTCAATCACCAAGTCCCAAGATAAGATTGAAGCAAACTTTCTCATCTTATCCCTCATAGATGACACCAACTTCGGGGAATAAAGAGACAACTGATGGAATTTCAAGGCATACTCCTTCATAGTCATTCTGACTTGCTTTAAATTCACAAAATCTGTAGCCTTCTCTTCCCTCAGTTCCTGAGGAAAGAAGAGATGAAGAAAAGACCAGAGGTCATCCCACATAGATGGCTCAGCATCATCTTCTCTCAACTATTCCTACTTCTCATACCACTAATATGCTACATCCTTTAACTAATGTGCAACAAACTCCACACCCTCAAAGTCAGAAGTTTTCATTAATTAAATTTTTTTCCATCTTATCTATGAACCCCTGAGGATCCTCCTTAACTTTGGAACTAGTGATAGTTGAAAGACTCAACCTCATGGACTTACCAACCCTGTGGCCCTAGAAGAAGGAGTGACAGGAGAAACACACTCAAACTAGTTTGAGTGGGGGGCCACAAACTGAGTAAGCAATCGAATCGACTAGTAAACCTCAACCTTAGACACATCCCCTGAGGCATTAAGGTAGAATTACCATCAACCCGAGGATCCTGAGGAGGACTATTAAGGACCGGTGGAACTCTATGAGGGCAATTAGAAGTAGGAAACCCTAGACCAAGTGTGTACCTTATAAGAAGGATGAGCTTCATCCACATTATCCTCAGGTGGGACAGAGGAGTTTCCACGAGCATCAAACCTTTGGGGAGGCATGATCTGAAATGTGAACAAATGCAATTAGAGAAGATTTCAATATTCTAGACTCTATATACCTAAATTAGAACATAAGAAAGGGAAATATTCCTAAATGACATGTAGCTTTTCCTTATAAGTGTGGTGCGCTATGCATCCATAAAAGAGACTCTACTTGACACTGCTTTATGGACACCCAATTAACCATAAACATAGGGCTCTGATACCAATTTATCACGACCCAAACCAGGGACTGGCTGTGATGGGTATCTCAAGTCCGCCAAGAATAAAAGACCACCCCTTTTACCTACCCAAATAGAAAAAATATATCTAACAACAGATGAATTTCAAATATATAACAAGATAAGCTGAGTTCTAAACATATAATAAGATAGAAAACTCAGAAAAAGAAATTTAAGATTTCAAAAACATCCCAATCCACAGTAATCCACAAAGCCTCTAAACATACCAAAATAATTCTAAGTTGGGACATGCCTGATAGCCAAAAGAGTCTATGTAACACCGCATATTTTTGGGCTAGAATTTAAATTATTGTTCCTATGCGTACAAACTTGAATCTAATTATTCTATGTATATATATGTGATTATCAAATATATGATGTGGTAATATTTTTTTATATTGATTGAGATCATTATACCCTCCTAACTCAAAGACGAGTTGAGGACTGTTCCATCGATAGAGTTTTTATGAATGCTCTAGATAGGGTCTAATTTAGATTATGTATCTCCTAGAATATATCAATTCAGGTGTTCCACTATATATCAAATGAAAGGTATTTGAGGTATGTTTCCAATGCATCTAGTTTTACCTTAATCTGATATTGGAGTGGGAAGTTATATCCATTTTACCTCAATATATCCATTTATCATGAAGGGACAACTAGGCTGATAGGCTATCAACTAGTTGACAAGCCATCAGCCAAGTCATCAACCATAGGCATAATCACTGAAAAAGGTGAAATCTAGGATAATATGCTATCAATCAGTTGATAAGACATCATCCAAAGTCATCAACCTTAGGCAGTAACTCTGAAGAAGGTGACGACTAGGCTGATAGGCTATCAACCAGTTGATAAGTCATCAGCCAAGTCGTCACCTATAACCAAAACATGAAAGGATCTGACGAATAGGATGATAGGCTATCAACTAATTGATCAGCCATCAACCAAGTCATCAATTATAGAAATTTTTAGAAATTTTTATTCAGGTTTGGAAAGGTATTTTTGTCTTTTTCTTACCTTAAACCTTATCCCCCATGACTTAAAGCAGTCAATAGGAGTATTTAAACATTATTAATCAATTTTAAAAGGCATTAACCCTCTCTACTCTTACGAACAGTAGAAATTAGGGTTTTCTCTCAAGTCATTTCCAAAGTCCCAAAGTTCAAATTTCTTTGAAAGTCAAGCAATTTCATGTGTGATGTTCATCCATGGGTCCTTTTTACCCATGGAGTTCAAGAATTCATTTTTATGTTTTAAATTATGAATTTTACATGTTTATGATGAATTATCTCCATGAAACTCTTATGAATTTTGATTATAAATTAGGTTTATAAGTGTTTTTTGATGAATGAGCCTTTAAACATTTTAAAGATAGAATTTTCATGTTAAAATCATTAACTCATAGTTTTAGTATTGTAATTATGTTTTTAATCGCATGCTTTAACCATTCCCATGCTTAAGTTCATGTTTTCCATATGTTTGATTAATTGCCTAAGTGTTGGTTTTTAAACAATGACCCCTTATTATGGTTTTTAAAGCTATATATGTTCATATTGATATTTTCCTTCAGTGCTGGAGGGTTATGAACACCCGATATTTAGTTGTTTATATAATTTTAGTATCTTCAGAATAACTTTAGAAAAACTATGAGAATTATCATCCAATTAGTTATCATGATTAGTTGTTTGCTTAGTTAAGATTAGTTTAGTCCAGTAATCAGTGTCATTCATTTGGGAGTAGGATTCAGCACTGAGCGAACCTAAGGATGGGGGCATTCCTGCCAGTATAGGGTTTGACCCTTAGTAGAAATCCCTGAGTTACAAAATTATATAGCCAGCATAGGTTAAGACATTTTTTCGTCAGTTTAGGGTTGACACATATCTTAGTAGTCTTTCTGTTAGTTTAGGGTTGACAAGATATCTTTCTGCCAGTTTAGGGTTGACACAACCATTATTAGTACCTGAGGCACGGTACTGACACCTTTCTAACTGGGGTTACAGGTTGGACCCTTATTAGCTCAAATTAGGGCATGTCAATTAGATGATATCTCCCACAGTCTAAGTTCAGTATTCAGTACAGAATTCAGTTCCAGTTTGCTTGACCAAAGCATACAGATTATCAGCTATTTAACTACTAGATTTTCTTATTTTAGTGTGACAGATTATTTCAGACATATTATATGCTTGGTCTTGCTTTCTCAGTATTTCAATTTTCATGCACTCATATTTAATCATCTCATGCCATTCCGCTAGTTATTATTTAATGCATATGGACCCATACATTTCAGCCTAACCTCATCTCATATACCAGTACATTCAAAGTACTGATCGCATACTCTTTTTTATGCTATGATGTTTAATATCATAGATTCAGATGCTCAATTCTCGATCGTACTTAGACAGTCCAGCGCTTCAGCAGCAGCAGCAGTGGTGAGTCCTCATCTATCTAGGACATGATTCTTTTATTTTAATTTATCTTAGTAGTTTAGTATTTCCATTCAGTCAGAGTAAGTTAGGGGTTTGTCCCATCAACTCTACAGTCAGTCAGCTAGAGGCTTTTCAGATATTTAGATAGTTAGTCATTTTATTAGTTATTTTATTAGTCTTTTCAGTATGTCTTCAAATATTTTAGATCTATTATTTAATTGTGTTTTACTGTTTAAACCTTATGGTTTTGATTATTGATTTCAGCATATGTGTATTTTGTTACTTTATTGAGTGCTCACAACAGGTACTAGATCATGGGTTAGCTTGTGGTCACTTCTGAATGTAAGTATCATTGTCACAACTAATGGGTAGCCTTAGGTTGTGACAGTCTAATAAAATTAGTCTAAGACATAAATAAAATAGGACGTTAAAATAATAGCCCTTTCGGAGAATGAAAGCTCACCACTTCATAGCTGATTGCTGATAACCCAGAAATTCTATCACTATACAAGAAAAGTAGAAGTGTCTCCAGTTCTTACATCACGTGAGGATATAGCATTTAGAGATGATTAGCAGGTTGAGTACTAGTATGTAACTTAGGGAAGGGATAAAATAATGCTAAGTCAAAACCATAGTAAAATCTACATGCACACATTGTACATACATATATATAACATGTTGGGGTAGGAACAAGGTTTAGCATGAAACTAAAACATTAGCTTGGACTGTGTAGCTTTCCCATCATCTATTCACCCACGGGCTATATGGGTCCAATACCCCCTGCTGGTTGGGACTCAGTGCATGTTAGCTGCACGAACCAGAGATATCCAAGGATGACCAGGGAATGCCCTGACCTCATGTTAATCTAGGATACATGAGTATAAAATAGTATGAACTGTGCAAACGGCCATCAAGACCTCCACGTCGACAAATGTGATTTTCAGTGTTCATTCTTCCTGGGTCTTACACCTTCACAATGATCTACACAACCTCTTTTAATCCCAATTAAAACAAGTTTCACATAACCCATTCATTTAACTAAGGAAGTATTCATTAAGGCACACCATAGGTATCATTATACCCTTACTCTTGCAAACTTATAATTGTGTCATAATAATTCCATTAACTTGTGGGAATGCCTCAACCCCCTTTGTTCACTAAATAAAGTTGGGGAATGTCTCAACCCTCGAGCTTCCAATTTAATATCAAAACATGGACAATAAGGCTTTTAAAACTATTTTTTATCCATTTAACCTTTTATGCATTGCAATAACATAGGTGAGTAAGTCAAATCATGCAACAAATTATATTCTAAGCCAATTACACAAGTGGGTTAAGGGAATACAATTTAAAAAACTAAATTCCAAACTAAAATTATCAAATTAGGGGAATGCCTCAACCCCCTTTCAAATTCCCATACCCATGCACCCTATTAGTTCAAAAACCATTGATAAAGCATGAATAATTCATATGAAATCATGGATATCTAATTCAAATAACATTTTTCCAAAACCCTCAACCATATCAAAACCCATATTCAAATCCACCTGAATAATCATTCAAATACATGCTTTAAGTAAAATAAGTTTAAGGGGGAGAGTAACATGCCTGGGATATCAAGAAATAGGAAGAGAAATCAACCCTTTGATTCTCTAATTGCCAATTCCTTTAGAAACCTTAGTGTTCTTAACTTAGAGATTTGAGAGATAAGAGAGCATGCATTTGATTATTAAAATGATGGAAATAACCCTTTTTGGGTGTTTTATGTACATGGGTCCTAAGCGGTGAATGAGGGAAATGACAAAAATTCCCTTACCTAAAAGTGTAGAAAAAGTTGCCTTGTCATCACGGGTCACCTTACGACTCGTGACATCTGGATACGAGTTATCTCCACGACTTGTAGTCTGAGCAATAGCTGAAGGACCCTTCACTGTTGACCTAATGAGTCAAAGATTAGAACTTGTGAGGTGTCACTTTGACACATAGGGTCCTATTCATGGTCAAGGCAAAAACATCAGGCACTTTACTGGTTTGGCTATAAGAAGCACTATACAACTCGTTTAGAGTCTTGACGACTCCTTGAGTCTAGTAGTACTTAGAACAGACACCCTGGGCAACCTCACTGGTCACCCTACAGTTGGGGTCTTATGATTTGAATAGTGACCTTAAGACTCATAAGGTCAGTCGTAGTCGGGGCAGTGAGTTCACAAACTCAGGAATTTTCCAAGGCACAAAAAATTTGTGGTATTGCAATTTCTATATTCAGTCTTTAGTTTTGAGATAGATTTATTGACTATTCTTAATACTTGGTTTGTATTATTATACTAGATGCTCTTGTACTAGCTCTACTAGGTCATGGGATGGTATTTATGTAGTGACTACCTTTAAACTATTTATATTGCCTGGCTTATTTACTGTGTTGGATTGCCTATTAGGCCCTTTGGGGGCATTTACACCAAGTTAACCTATTGTGTTTAGCTCAGGATTACAGTTTAGCTTACCTACTGGCGGGATATAGTAGGTGTCATCATGACCCATAAATCGGGTTGTGACATAACTCTAAGTCAATAATCACCTACCTCAATCCAAGCCCCGTAATGCTCTAAAAAAATAGAGCCTTGCATTTTTCTTGAAGCGTTGGCTTGATTTCAGTCTATAACTAATATATAGGATACAATTCAACAAATATTCTAATAATTCTTGGTATTTAACTTATTTTCGGGATCCTAACATCAAGTTCCAAAACAATTCCATTTTTCTAGGGTTTTTTGTACCCTTCACTCCACCCAAAGATTCCATACATTATGATTAAAGGTAATATTTTAGTTTACAATACTTAATTTAACATTTCTAAACCACTAACAAGCAATTCCAATCCTTCTTCAATCATAACAACTTAATTTCTGATACCTAGGGTTAAACCTTTCATCCCCTCCATAATCAACCTATGATGATTCTAAGTATTTCAGGATTAAACGTAGGTTAAATTGATGGAATTAGTTACCTCAATCATAGAATAAAATAAAATTTGAAGAAAATCACCCAAAATTACTTCTCAGTGACCTTTAAATTTTTGAGTTAAAATAATGTTTAAGTCCAAAATTTGCATTTTATTGCACATAGCCCACTATAGTGGCCATATTCTCGCTATCGCTAGATCTACCCACTATAACAAGACTTACTGATGTTGACTACTTCAATAGTGAAAAAAATTCTCACTATAACAAGACCATGGTAGTGTAGTGCCTTCCACTATAGTAGAGTAGGAAAGGCAGTAACTCTAGCAGTCTTAACTTTTTGCCAATTACAATAAATTTCTATATTTTGACATCCCAAACTAACCCCATTATGTGTAGTACCCAAACTATCTTTATATGTAAAAATGCTTGAAAAAATGTTACGATGAATAACATGCTCCTAATGAACCTGAGGAAATTTATTTCATAGGTAAAAAAAGGCCTAACTAATTGGGCCAAGAATTAAAACAAAAGATTAAGTTGGCCTGTCGCTTTCCACTGTAGTAGTTACCCGGTAGCAGCCTGCCCAAATAATTTATAAATCCCTCTTTTGTTTCAACTCTTCTACATTATTTTTTCACCTAAATACACCCTGAAAACCCCACTTCCCAGCCATGAGATTTCACATACTAAGCTTCATAAAGGTAGTTTTAAGGCACACCCAATGGTAACCCGGCATAGTAAGATGCATAACATGTATGGGATAACTTTCTCCTCTCAATATCATTATGTTTTATCTATGAGGTAGGTTATGATTTAATTTTAATGGAATTTGGTTTGATTCATGTAATATTGGTAGTGGTGTCAGAAGATACTGTGTCTTAGGACTTCGCGCATAATGTTTGGATGGACAAAACTAATAATATCTGGGTAAACTTGAATGATATAAGGATTATTACTATAACTTGTTGGGGTGACATACATATAGATATTTAGCTAAATGTTGTAGGAATTAGGACCCGTTGAAGAAATGTGCGTTCGTACAATTAAAGTAGAGGTTAAATATGACAAAAAGGAAATAAATCAAGGTTGAAGTGGGTCGTTATAAGTAATCTCAATAATCTAGTGTTGTTTAAGATATTTAATAAATTGTGAGAATGATGTATAGGCTATGTTAGCAAGGTGATAAAGACTTATGAGTGTGAATAGTCATCAGTATTTAAGAGGTAGAAATTGACCCTCAAAATAATTACATGTGAACAAAAGAGGTTTATGTGAATAAAAGTACCAAAGGTATACATATGCATATTATAATGAACATTTAATTGACTGAGAAAGAGAATAGTATAGTTAAGAGGGATGTGATATTGTAGGGATCAGTATAGGTGAATGAGTTATGGTAGTCCCTTTAGGTTTGTATATATGTCTATGATTGAATGCAAGTAATTTATTTTAGGCATTATTTGTGATTGTGACTTTATTTTCATACCCCTCCGTGATATTATTATTGCTAATGATGGTGATGGTGATGATGATGATAGTAAGTTCATGATGTTCATGATGTTGATGATATTGATGTTGATATTGGTGATGATGAGTATGATTTTATATCAAGATATTGATGATTTGATATTATTGATGATGATGGTGACGAGATGAAAAGTGGAAGAAAAGTTTTTTATTGGATACATTTATTCCTCATATGGATTTGGTGTTCTTTCCTATTTATATATTGTCATTATCTAGTCTATGAACACCTATAATTATGTTTGATGGTTAGATCTTGCTAGTCAGTCTCGAGGGATTATGTCCTGAGTATGGGTATCTAAAATTACATAATTAGACTTGCGACACTACTTAGGAATTAGATAATGAGTAACTTGGCTACCCCCAGTGTTCCTAAGAATTGATATAGTGAACCCAGTAGAGTTAGTTGGACTAGGTAAGAAATAAGGTTACATGAAATTGAATAACAATATACGGTAGAACGGGTCATTAAGTACAAAGATATACAAGAAAGTTAAATGACAAGTAGTTCACAAAGACACTAAGAGTTAATAGTAACATGTGCATGGACGGGCTCTAGAAACCAGAGTTTTATTTAAGTTCATGGATTCTTTTCTATTTGCAATTATTATTATTTATTCTAACCCTAGTCGGTTGATAACACATGCCACATACTATTTTGATGTAGTTATACTAATATTACATTTACTATATCTACTTATGGGAATACAAATATGTTGCAAGTCAATTGGAGTTTCTATAGCAACAACTATGATCATTCCACCAATATCTCCTTCCCTCTCTATCTTGCATGGAAGTTATGTTACAGATTTCCCTACACTTTGTCCTATACTCTTGTACCTATTTAGGCTAGTTTCTAGGTATTCATTTTTTATTATTTTTCACATTAGTTTTACTTATTAAATGTATTAAAAGTGATTTATAAGTATCAAATGAACTAAATGAGTTAATAAGAACTGATTTTAATTTTTGCATAAGATGTATGATTGGGTAGTAAGAGCACTCCTATCTAGGGTAGGTGTTATGTAGGTGCCCACACGATCTGTGTCTTAGGTCATGATAAGATGATATCAGATCTTAGGTTATCATTCTCCCAGTACAAGAGAAAATTTTATGTAGAGTCTTGCATATTGGTGTGTTGACGTCCACATCAAATCTGTACGAGGCTACAAGGCATCTGAGAAATTATTTCACTTTCTTTTCTCCTTTAGTACCATCTCTATGTTGTCTCCCTGGGTTGAGTCCAATTTTTATCTCAACCATAACATTTGGGATTAGTTCAGCCAAATTAGTATCTTTTATGTTGAAGATTGGAACAAGACATGGAGTTGATTGTTGTATTTTGCTTGATGTTTTCTAAAGTGCTTGCTGTAAGGAAATAATTCGTAGGAATGTGATATTTTGATTGTGCTAAGGGTAGTATATGGTGAACTATTATATGATGGTTTGCACATAATTGTAAATTATTGTGATGTGTGTGGATTTAAAATATGTGGGGCCAAGGGGATCGAGAATTGTGAGGACCGAGTATGATCTAAAGGTGTATCACCACTTCTGCAACATGAGACATATCTTTCTCTCCATGATTCGGAGTATTCCTTCATTTTTATTCGAATTCTGACAAACTACCTTGGTGCCTAGCAATTTTAGGGGTGGAAAAAATGTTTTGAAATAGCTAATTTGGGTTGATATTTTGTGTAGAAAAAAGGTAATAAACAATAAAATTGTTTTTGTTAAAGTATTATGTAGAAAAAGGGGGCTTGGGGCTGGTTAGAAGAAGAAAAAGTGGAACCACTAGAGGGTACCACTGCAATGGAACTTTTACTGATGCATCTCTAAGATAACTGCTGTAGCAGTTCCAGGAATTAAGCTCCTTGAAATTCTTCCCCTTTTCTTCATTGTAATAGCGATCCTGCATTCTCACCAGTTAAAGATAAAAATCATTTCTGACATCCAATGTAAGCTGTACGATTATTATTGAAGTATAGTAGCAACAAATGTCTCATAATATGTGGAAAATAAAAGAGTAATTGCTTATATACTTGGAAAATAAAAGAGTACTTGTTTATAACAAGCCCCAAACAGGGGCAACCCAAATCTAGTCAACAAAAGAAGCATAAAAACATGGCATCATTTCCAAGGCTTAAGATATCCAAACCCTCATATTCTATCCTGCTAACGTATGAGAACTCATGGCATCATTATTTGTCAGTTTTGGAAGTTTATTGGTAGGGGAGGTGCATTTGAACATCACTTGCACTGCCTTCCACATCCTCACTAGCATGTAATCCCTAGAGAAATACTTTTTTTTTTCTCTTTATCAACCTCTCTTCGATGCTCATCACAGTCTTGGGGCAGGTCTACTTGGGCAATAGAGCTTGGAGGAGCCAACTCGGGTTTAGGAAATCGAGTCCTCTCCGAATAACCATAAATAATAGCAAGGTTAGTGTCCCAACCACTAAGAGATATGAGAGATTGGTTAGAGGGGTGGACATAATCCTTAACCCCACTAGCTCGACTAAGCTAACCTTATTATCCCACCATTCTTCTCTTCTTACAACCTCTCTGCATGCCCCTACCCCTATACAGGTTATATGCCACATCATACTCTTCCATAGTGTCATGATCATCTACAGGTACATCCACCTTCGTGTATAGATCCGTAATAAAAAAAAGGCAAAAAAACACTTATCGATCTTTATCGAGCATAAAAGTGCCACCACTCATCCACAATATGTGCCCCCACATTCATCTTGATCACCGCTAGAGCACACGACACCACCGTATTGTAACACCCCATACTTAATTATGTGCATTAGCCATGGTTATATGTGTTGGAGTATAAGTATTGATCCTAAGGTATATATGAGTTTAAGTATGAGTATTGATTATTTTGAGATGGTTTCAAGTGTATAGTTTGATTATATGTGTATAGGAATCGACTGTATTTATATCGGAATTTGCCCGTCGATGTTTCTATACGAAGTTTATTGAATAAACTTTCCAACGATATAAAGATTTCCAAAAACGGATAAGTTTCGGATATAATCGAGCACGTTCGAAACTATAAAACGGCGGCCGGGATAATTGTGAACAGTAAATGTGCAGGAAATTCAAACTACTGAGGACTGCCAGTTTTTTTGGGTCGACTTTGAACGATCGTAACTCTCTCAATATAATGAACTGGGAGGGCTGCGACCTATCAAAAGAAATATCTTTGAGTCTTCTTTCCAATGCAATTGGTTTCATCCAAATCCAACATCTGAGTAAGGAGTTATACTCGTTTTACTTCAGCCTCTCAAAACAGTTTTTTAGGGTCAACTTCAAACGATCATAACTCCTTGTAAAGGATGAACTGGGTGGCCTACTTTATATGAAATGAAAGCCCTTTGAATTATCTATCCAAATATACCAATTTCACCCAAATCCGATATCGGAGCAAAGAGTTATGGCCGATTTACTTTAGCCTGTCAAAACAGTCCACCATGGACAGATTCGGATTTACTTAAATTTTTAAGGGCAATATGGTCATTTTCCATCATCTCTTGGACGAAAAATTGGTCATTATATAGATATAATTGGTCTTATATCCATCAATTATCATCATATTATTGAGAATAAGGAAACCCTAGCCTAATTTCAACTCCAATTATCTTGTGATTCAACCGTGGAAAGTCCAAATTGATTCCGTAGTTGTGTTCATCGTCTCGAGGGCTTCGAGAAGCATCCCTTATTTGTTCCAACAGGACTTCGAAATCAAAAGGTCCATTTTATGGTAAGAATGTAAATTATGTTGGTGTTATTTATATGAATATGTATATATATATATATATATATGCATGTGAGCATAAGAAGTATGCTATTTGATTGTTGTTGAAAAATGATTGGGAAATGATGTTGGATTATGTTGAATTGTGAAGGGATGATGTGGTATTGAAATGATGATTATATATATATATATATACACATAAACCTATTGTTCAAGTTGGTTTTTGGAATGTTTTGCAAATAGTGGTTGTATGGAATTATGGAAGAGAATTGTGGTGTTGGGTTGCTAATACTAGATGCCAAATATTTCATTGTAGATAAGTGATTTGTAAAGGCGGGAAGTTGTATTAAATTGGTATCCGAATCTACAACGAGGTATGTAAAGCATATTCTAACAATGTTCTTTGGCATGAAAACACCAATGTTCCCTCAAGTAAGATTCCAAGGTTGTCCAAAAACATGTATTGTTCTACATTACCAACGAAGTTGTTTCCATTCTATAAAGTGTAAAAATGTTTCATTGATATACCAAAAGGCTCCTATTTCATTGTTGTGATATTGATGATTCTGAAACACATTGTTGATGTACCAATGAGTCTTTATAACATCGTTATTGTATAGAAGGTCTATTACTTGATTCCTATTGATGTATCATTGTTCCAAAGGTACTATATTGGCATGAACACTAATGTAATAATCTCAAAAGCTTTTGAACTAAGTTGTTGGAAAGATCTCTTATGTGTGTTACTTGATATACGTGTGGGTGGTATCCCAGGGGCATAAGCCTAGCATGGGTCGATCCCTATTTATGTGATTATGGGTGGTATCCCAGGGGCATAAGCCTAGCATGGGTCGATCCCAGTTGATATGTACTGGAGGCAGCCTAATGGTCACAGTACGGTACAATATTGATTATTGTTAGGTGGTTGGAGGTTCGGGAGGAGGAGGTAATGGCGAATGATAATTGTAAAGAATGAAATGAACGAATGTATACCGTTCCACAAATGTGTTCGAATTCACGAACCCAATTCAGATTAATGATAATGTACATGATCCTAAAAGTGTTTATGAAGTGTGGTTCACTTCTATTATGATTTATTCACTTGCGTCTGATTTTCCTGATCCCCTATATTACATATGATTATTTACAGCTTTACATACTCAGTACATATTTCGTACTGACGTCCCTCACGGGGGACCTGCATTTCATGCTGCAGGCACAGGTGCTTCAGGTCATTCGCAGCATAGATAGGAGCCAGATCATACAGCTATTGTTGGTGAGCTCCAGTTTGCTTCGGAGCTTTCCGAGTCGGTTCCTTATGTTTTGTTATTGTACAGGAGTCATGTGTGGGCGGGGGTTTGTCCCGACCCTAGTTATGTCATGTATATCCTAGAGGCTTTGTAGACATAAGGAAGGGTCAAGTCATGGGAGTTTATATAGTGATGTTATATTTGTATATGTGGTGGCCCTGACGGCCAAGTATTATATTATATATATATATTTGTGCGTGTTGTGCTGATACAGGGAATTAGACCCTTCTGTGTGTAATGAAGTGCTGCCCAAATTTTTTGTGAATGTAAGGGAAAGTACAGGTATTTGAACGGGTTCTCCCGGGCCTTCTCGGCTTCGGGTGCCAGTCCGGCCCGATGGGATTTTGGGGCGTGACAAAAGTGGTATCAGAGAGGTTCGTCCTAGTGAGTCTACAAAGCCGTGTCTACGTAGAGTCTTGTTTATCGGTGTGTTGTGCACCACATCTATAAACAGGAGGCTATGGACATTTAAGAATTGTTTCTTTTCTTTATGTCTTAGATCGTGCGATAGAGCTTATATTGTATATGAAGTCATAGTTGACCACTGAATCAGTTTGTTCCTCTTATTATAGTAATGATGCCGGTTACCAGAAGCAAAAATACCGGTAAGCAAGTAGATGTGGCTGCCAGAGAGGGGACTAGTAAGTCACCCACTATACCAGCTAATCAAAGTGAGGCTCCAGCTGAGCATGCATCAGAAACTTCCCCCAGTCCGGAAGAAATAAGGGGGAGGAGAACTATATCCCCAGAGCCACCTATTAATGTTGTTGATCAAGATCTTAGAAATGCAGTGCAACTTTTGACTCGTATAGTTGCTGGGCAAGTCTAAGGGCAAGCTATTCCTGCCGCGGGTTCTAGCGGTACTGATAGGGCGGCTAGTCTTCGGACGTAAGATTTTCTTAAGATGGATCCGCCTAATTTTACTGGATCCGATCTTAACGAAGATCCGCAGGACTTTATTGATCAGATCCAAAGGGCCCTAGAGGTGATGCACGTATCGGGCAGAGAGACAGTGGAGTTAGCCGCGTATAGATTCAAAGGTGAGGCTATATATTGGTATGAAGACTGGAAACGGTCAAGGGGCATTGATGCACCCCCAGCTACTTGGAAAAAGTTCAAAGAGGCATTTATTGATCATTATCTTCCATATGAGACTCGTCAGGCCCGTGCGGATCAGTTCTTAAATCTTCGGCAGGGTAATACAAGTGTGAGGGAGTATAGTCTTCGATTTAATTCCTTGTCCAGATATGCTCCTAATGTTATAGCTACTATGGATGACAGAGTTCATCGGTATGTGAATGGATTGGATTCGTATTTGGTTAGGGATTGTACTATTGCTGCACTGAATAAAGACATGGATATAGCTAGGATCCAAGCATTTGCACAGAAAATGGAAGATCAGAGGCAAAGAAGAAGAACACAGGAATTTGAAAGCAGATCTTCGAAGAGGGCCAGATCTACAGGGCAGTTTATGGCGCCACAGGGAGGTTTTAGACCTCAATTTTCTGCTAGACCACCTAGGCCATTATTTTCTTATTCTGCAGCTAGTGCTCCACCACAGCATCAGGGGTTCAGAGGCAGTCAATTTGGGCAAAGAAGTGAGGGTCATAGTTCGCGATCTATGGGTTATCATGGGCAAGGGAATATGAGCCAATCGAGACCTGCTCGAGAGCCATGCAATAAATGTGGAAGGCATCATATGGGCGTATGTCGAATGGGAACAAATGTTTGTTATTGGTGTGGTATGATGGGGCATATGATGAGAGAATGCCCACGAAGGGGCGCAGGTGGCATAGCACGACCTTCAGGATCAGCTGTTGCATCATCGTCACCGGTATCTTATTCTGGTAGGGGTGCACGACCTGCGGGTCACGCTAGTAATGAAAAAAGAGTCGCCAGTTCTAGCGGGACTCAGAATCGTACTTATGCTTTAACGGATCGACAGAATCTAGAGGCTTCCCCAGATGTGGTTACGGGTACGTTGTCCATATTTTCATTTGATGTATATGCTCTAATTGATCCCGGTTCTACATTATCATATGTTACTCCTTTGGTTGCTGGAAAGTTCAAAAGGACCCCCGAATTGTTAGATAAACCGTTGGAAGTGTCTACCCCGGTTGGGGAATCTATTATTGCTAGAAGAGTTTATAAAGATTGTGTAGTAACTGTGTGTGGTCGAGACACGATGGCCAATCTTGTGGAACTAGAAATGGTAGATTTTGATGTTATAATGGGTATGGATTGGTTGGCGTCTTGTTATGCCAAAATTGACTGTTGTACGAAAAAGATGTATTTACATTTTCCTGATGAAGCAGTTATTGAATGGCAAGGTAAGATTGGCGCACCAAGAGGTAGATTTATTTCTTATTTCAAAGCGAGAAAAATGATTTCCAAGGGCTACATATGTCATTTAGTTAGAGTAAAGGATACAGAATCGAAATCATCAGATCTTCACACGGTACCAGTGGTAAATGAATATCCTGATGTATTCCCTGAAGATCTTCCAGGTTTGCCTCCTAAACGAGAAGTAGAGTTTGGTAGTGATGTAATACCAGGCACCCAACCAATCTCCATTCCTCTGTATAGAATGGCCCCAGCAGAATTACGAGAATTGAAAGAGCAATTGAAAGATTTGCTAGAGAAGGGATTCATAAGGCCTAGTATGTCCCCCTGGGGAGCACCAGTGTTATTTGTGCGCAAAAAGGATGGCTCGCTGAGGATGTGTATTGATTATCGGCAATTAAATAAGGTGACTATTAAGAATAAATATCCTCTCCCAAGAATTGATGATTTATTTGATCAGTTACAGGGCGCCAAGTGTTTTTCTAAGATTGATTTGAGGTCAGGTTACCACCAAGTGAGGGTCAAAGAAAAAGATATACCCAAAACAGCTTTCCGAACAAGGTATGGTCATTATGAGTTTCTAGTTATGTCATTTGGGCTAACAAATGCACCTGCAGCTTTTATGGATTTGATGAATAGGGTGTTTAAGCCATTCCTGGATGTATTTGTGATAGTTTTTATAGATGATATTCTAGTTTATTCTAGATCAGAAGAGGACCATGCCAATCACTTACGACAGACATTGCAGACTCTTCGTGATTGTAAGCTTTATGCAAAGTTCTCTAAATGTGAGTTTTGGTTAAATTCGGTGGCATTTTTGGGTCATATTGTATCTAGTGAAGGGATAAAAGTTGATGCTCAAAAGATAGAAGCTGTGAAGAACTGGCCAAGGCCCACAACGCCTACGGAGATTCGTAGTTTTCTCGGGTTGGCCGGTTATTATAGGAGGTTTGTTAAAGACTTTTCTTCCATTTCAGCACCCTTAACCAAGCTAACCCATAAAGCATCCAAATTCCAATGGAATGATGCGTGTGAGGAGAGTTTCCAAGAATTGAAGAATAAGTTGACTTCTACACCCGTATTGGTACTTCCAGAAGGTACAGAAGGGTATACAGTGTATTGTGATGCTTCCAGAATTGGTTTAGGATGTGTATTGATGCAGCATGGTAAGGTAATAGCATATGCTTCTAGACAATTGCGGCCACATGAGAAAAATTATCCTACATACGATCTTGAGCTGTCAGCAGTTATTTTTGCTTTAAAGATATGGCGCCACTACTTATAAGGGGTTCATGTTGATATATATACTGACCATAAGAGCTTGCAATATATTTTTAATCAGAAGGATCTAAATTTAAGGCAGCAGAGATAGCTTGAACTATTAAAGGACTATGATGTTGATATCTTGTATCATCCAGGGAAAGCAAATGTGGTAGCTGATGCGTTAAGTCGTAAGGCTATGATGGCGCCTATAGAAAGGCAAGGGATGGTTAAAGATCTTCACTAGTTAGCTAGTTTGGGAGTTCGCCTTCTTGAAACTCCGAATAAAGAGCTTATCGTACATAATGCTGCGGAATCTTTATTAGTAGCTGAAGTGAAAGAGAAGCAATATGCAGATCCTATTTTATTACAGCTTAAGGAGAACATTCAGAGTGGTGCGACCAAGGCATTTGAGCTTACGCGAGAAGGAGTACTTCAGTGCCAAAACCGATTGTGTGTGCCAGATGTAGACGGGCTAAGAAAGAAGATTATGACAGAGGCACATTTTTCAAGGTATTCCATTCATCCAGGATCAACCAAAATGTATCAAGATTTGAAAGATATGTATTGGTGGAATGACATGAAGAAGAGCATTGCAGAATTTGTAGCTGAATGTCCAAATTGCCAACGAGTTAAAGTGGAACATCAAAAGCCCGGAGGCTATATGCAATGCATAGATCTTCCAATTTGGAAGTGGGACATGATCAACATGGATTTTGTTACAGGTTTGCCTCATACAGCTCGAAAATTTGATTCTATATGGGTGATTGTGGATAGGCTTACTAAATCCTCACATTTCTTACCCGTTAAGACCACTTACACAGTTGAAGAATATTCGAAGCTGTATGTTAAAGAAATAGTCCGATTACATGGAGTTCCAACTTCTATTATATCGGATCGGGGAACTCAATTTACTGCAAACTTTTGGAAGTCTTTCCAACGGTGTTTGGGAACACAAGTGAATCTGAGTACAGCTTTTCACCCTCAGACGGATGGACAAGCAGAGCGCACCATTCAAACACTTAAAGATATGCTACGAGCATGTGTTATAGATTTTAAAGGCAGCTGGGATGATCATTTACCTCTTATTGAGTTTTCCTACAATAATAGCTATCATTCAAGTATCAAAATGGAACCATATGAAGCTTTATATGGGAGAAAGTGTAGATCACCAATAGGATGGTTCGAAGCGGGTGAAACTCTTATGTTCGGACCGGACCTTGTGTATCAAGCCATAGAAAAAGTCAAGGTGATTCAGCAACGGTTGAAAACAGCCCAAAGTTGGCACAAGTCATATGCGGATAGTAGAAGAAGAGAGCTAGAATTTTCGTTAGGCGATTGGGTATTTTTGAAGGTATCGCCAATGAAAGGGGTGATGAGATTTGGCAAGAAAGGAAAGTTGAGTCCACGATATATAGGCCCGTATAAGATTATTCGAAGATGTGGGCAAGTTGCTTATGAATTAGAGCTACCTCAGGAACTCTCATCAGTGCATCCAGTATTTCATGTATCGATGCTTCGAAAGTGCATCGGAGATCCGTCCCTTATTACTTCTACTGAAGATGTGAAAGTAACAGAAGATCATACCTATGAGGAGATGCCTATTTCTATATTAGATCGTCAAGTTAAGAAGATGAGAAATAAAGAAGTAGCATCGGTGAAAGTACTTTGGAGAAATCAACAAAGGGAAGAGATTACATGGGAAGCGGAGGAAGCAATAAAATCGAAATACCCTTATTTGTTTAAAGGTGAAAAAGAAGTGCAAGGAGGGCAACTGGAACACTAACAAGTGAGTTTTTACATATGCATAATATCTATATGATGACGTGAATATCAATTATGAATTCGAACTTGTTTCGGCTAAATAACTACATTTACATTCGAGGACGAATGTCCTTAAGGGGGGAAGGATGTAACACCCCATACTTAATTATGTGCATTAGCCATGGTTATATGTGTTGGAGTATAAGTATTGATCCTAAGGTATATATGAGTTTAAGTATGAATATTGATTATTTTGAGATGGTTTCAAGTGTATAGTTTGATTATATGTGTATAGGAATCGACTGTATTTATATCGTAATTTGCCCGTCGATGTTTCCATACGAAGTTTATTGAATAAGCTTTCCAACGATATAAAGATTTTCAAAAACGGATAAGTTTCGGATATAATCGAGCACGTTCGAAACTATAAAACGGCGGCCGGGATAATTGTGAACAGTAAATGTGCAGGAAATTCAAACTACTGAGGCCTGCCAGTTTTTTTGGGTCGACTTTGAACGATCGTAACTCTCTCAATATAATGAACTGGGAGGGATGCGACCTATAAAAACAAAGATCTTTGAGTCTTCTTTCCAATGCAATTGGTTTCATCCAAATCCAACATCTGAGTAAGGAGTTATACTCGTTTTACTTCAGCCTCTCAAAACAGTTTTTTAGGGTCAACTTCAAACGATCATAACTCCTTGTAAAGGATGAACTGGGTGGCCTAATTTATATGAAATGAAATCCCTTTGAATTATCTATCCAAATATACCAATTTCACCCAAATCCGATATCGGAGCAAAGAGTTATGACCGATTTACTTTAGCCTGTCAAAACAGTCCACCATGGACAGATTCGAATTTACTTAAATTTTTAAGGGCAATATGGTCATTTTCCATCATCTCTTGGACGAAAAATTGGTCATTATATAGATATAATTGGTCTTATATCCATCAATTATCATCATATTATTGAGAATAAGGAAACCCTAGCCTAATTTCAACTCC
Organism: Capsicum pubescens; assembly: GCA_030864215.1. Taxonomy (NCBI): domain Eukaryota; kingdom Viridiplantae; phylum Streptophyta; class Magnoliopsida; order Solanales; family Solanaceae; genus Capsicum; species Capsicum pubescens. The sequence continues at coordinate 224,897,830 of CM061544.1, forward strand.
AATTATCTTGTGATTCAACCGTGGAAAGTCCAAATTGATTCCGTAGTTGTGTTCATCGTCTCGAGGGCTTCGAGAAGCATCCCTTATTTGTTCCAACAGGACTTCGAAATCAAAAGGTCCATTTTATGGTAAGAATGTAAATTATGTTGGTGTTATTTATATGAATATGTATATATATATATATATATATATGCATGTGAGCATAAGAAGTATGCTATTTGATTGTTGTTGAAAGATGGTTGGGAAATGATGTTGGATTATGTTGAATTGTGAAGGGATGATGTGGTATTGAAATGATGATTATATATATATATATATATACACATAAACCTATTGTTCAAGTTGGTTTTTGGAATGTTTTGCAAATAGTGGTTGTATGGAATTATGGAAGAGAATTGTGGTGTTGGGTTGCTAATACTAGATGTCAAATATTTCATTGTAGATAAGTGATTTGTAAAGGCGGGAAGTTGTATTGAATTGGTATCCGAATCTACAACGAGGTATGTAAAGCATACTCTAACAATGTTCATTGGCATGAAAACACCAATGTTCCATCAAGTAAGATTCCAAGGTTGTCCAAAAACATGTATTGTTCTACATTACCACCGAAGTTGTTTCCATTCTATAAAGTGTAAAAATGTTTCATTGATATACCAAAAGGCTCCTATTTCATTGTTGTGATATTGATGATTCTGAAACACATTGTTGATGTACCAATGAGTCTTTATAACATCGTTATTGTATAGAAGGTCTATTACTTGATTCCTATTGATGTATCATCGTTCCAAAGGTACTATATTGGCATGAACACTAATGTAATAATCTCAAAAGCTTTTGAACTAAGTTGTTGGAAAGATCTCTTATGTGTGTTACTTGATATACGTGTGGGTGGTATCCCAGGGGCATAAGCCTAGCATGGGTCGATCCCTATTTATGTGATTATGGGTGGTATCCCAGGGGCATAAGCCTAGCATGGGTCGATCCCTATTTATGTGATTATGGGTGGTATCCCAGGGGCATAAGCCTAGCATGGGTCGATCCCAGTTGATATGTACTGGAGGCAGCCTAATGGTCACAGTACGGTACAATATTGATTATTGTTAGGTGGTTGGAGGTTCGGGAGGAGGAGGTAATGGCGAATGATAATTGTAAAGAATGAAATGAACGAATGTATACCGTTCCACAAATGTGTTCGAATTCACGAACCCAATTCAGATTAATGATAATGTACATGATCCTAAAAGTGTTTATGAAGTGTGGTTCACTTCTATTATGATTTATTCACTTGCGTCTGATTTTCCTGATCCCCTATATTACATATGATTATTTACAGCTTTACATACTCAGTACATATTTCGTACTGACGTCCCTCACGGGGGACCTGCATTTCATGCTGTAGGCACAGGTGCTTCAGGTCATTCGCAGCATAGATAGGAGCCAGATCATACAGCTATTGTTGGTGAGCTCCAGTTTGCTTCGGAGCTTTCCGAGTCGGTTCCTTATGTTTTGTTATTGTACAGGAGTCATGTGTGGGCGGGGGTTTGTCCCGACCCTAGTTATGTCATGTATATCCTAGAGGCTTTGTAGACATAAGGAAGGGTCAAGTCATGGGAGTTTATATAGTGATGTTATATTTGTATATGTGGTGGCCCCGACGGCCAAGTATTATATTATATATATATATTTGTGCGTGTTGTGCTGATACAGGGAATTAGACCCTTCTGTATGTAACGAAGTGCTGCCCAAATTTTTGGTGAATGTAAGGGAAAGTACAGGTATTTGAACGGGTTCTCCCGGGCCTTCTCGGCTTCGGGTGCCAGTCCGGCCCGATGGGATTTTGGGGCGTGACACGTATCCTAGTGGAGAACCACATCAGTCATGTTTCCTAAAGGATAACTTCTCAAGGACACCAGGTGTAGGCCTATCTTAGCCTCCACTGAAAAATAAGCACTTTTGGACCCTATGACCCAACTACTTCACCTTATTTTCTCGACCCTAAGACGAAAAAATAACTGCGCTCAAACGTATATGCTACTTCTGTATTTTTTAAATAACTGCGCGCTGATACCATTTGGAGGGGGTGCGGATTAGGTGCGTAGATTCAACTAGATAATAAATACGTATGTATTTATTTTTATAATGAATATTATTGATTGGAATAATTTTCATTTTTATCTTCTTGACTTTAGATGTTTTATTAATTCATATTCTAAATTAGATATTATCGTGATTAGATTATCTAGTGTTTTAGGATCCTCGTTAGTAATATGTAATCTTTTGTATTCTAGGTATAAACTATATAGTTGAGTTTCTATTTCTTTTAATGATTTATCCTTTTCGTGAGATGTATTCATTAATTTATTTGGTTTATTATTTTATCCTGTAGTAACTGCAGAGTTACAAATTTTTGTATAATAATTTATCCTATCTGTACTGTAGTATATATCTAATTCTAGATTTTCCATATCATTTATTATTTTGTGTTGTTCTTCTCGTAGTGAGTTTTTTAAATTATGTAAACTATCACATGTATTTTTTTCTAAATTTTCTAAGGTTTTTTCTATCCATATTAACTTTTCTTTTAGATCTTCCATTATTTTTTTAATTTGGTTTCTGTAATTAATTTCATTATTTCGACTATCTTGATTTTCCCTAGTTTTTCTAATATATTCTAGCATCCACAGTCTTGATCTGAATAATATCCTTCCGGGTAAATGTCTTCGTATATCTGTTCTAACGCATTTATTGTTTCAATTTCGTAGTTTATTACTTCTCCTAATATTATTTTCTTAATATCTATAATTTCTATGTCTTTAAGTATATATAAGATTAAAACTTTAAAGTAGTCTAAATGATCTATTTTCTAAAATTGATATTTTATAATTGTTTGTTTTAGCCTTAGTAGTTCTTGCATATTTTTATTAAGAGATTTTATATAAAAAAAAATTATTTTTCATGTATTTGTCTATATTTATTTTCATCTGTTTTTCTAGTAACTGTATATTTCTCATATCTTTTTCTAAAAATTCTATGTAATTTATCATGCTAAGTATTTATAAGAGTAGTTAGGTAGGTATGGTATGTAATTTACTCTAGTCATGTAATATTTACCAAATGTTTTTTCTAATATGATTTTTCTTATATCTACTACTTTTATATCTTTAAGTGCATACAAAATAAGTATTTTAAATTTATCTACCATCACATCAGATAAATAATTATTCATTTTCATAAAATTGTTTTTTTCAAAATATTCCCTTCAACCATGTTCATAACAAAATATGGTCATCTTAGATTACTATATACTAGATTATTCTTAAATAACATGTTCTTCGGTCACTATTAACATGGTAATCTGGATATTTTCCCTTAAACAGCACCTCTACTCTAGTTACTCCCCACCACGGCTTCTTGCCTTATTGGTTTCACCTTTAGGATGTCATAGTTCTTAGGGATTTTTCTCCTTTTCCACTTTGCTAATAAACTTCTTAACATATTATTCTTCGAATAATTCTACTATAAAGTAACTAACATGAATTTATTTTATCATATCATGATTGTTGGGAATTATGAATTTAGCTATTCATAATCATAAATAAATATACCTGTTCGGGTAGGTTTGATATTTCTGAGCTTTGTTCCTCCATAGATTTTTCCATTGAAATATACCTATTTTTAATAACTAAGCAAAAATATTTTTTTGTGGATTTGAGAGAGTATTTGCTTTAACGCATGAAGGCTTGCTTTGCAATGCCTTCTTGCTTCTTTATTTATAGAGTGAACGAACTTTACAAAGTACTTTACATGTTTTTTACATGTTTTCTGAAAAAGCTAAAAAACAAAATAAAGACTTAAAAAGTCCTAAAGTCTATTTCCTAGACTACCTAAAAGTCTAAGTCTAAAAAGTAGTGTTTACAAGAATAGTAGTTTACAATAGTTTTGAAGACTTTTACGTAAATAAAATCTGTACAATAAATATCTTGTCTCCGTTGATTTTGTCGTATCTGCTATATCTCCATTATTGCTCCTTATCTTATCTTCCTGGTTCTTTTATTCTAGGTGGACTTCTGGGATAATATTATCTCCTCCATTACATCTCGAACATTGATGGTCTGGATATTTGTGTCCAATTAGCTTGCAATATCTTGTCAATAATCCGTCTGAAATAAATGCTCTCTTAATTGCTCTTGCAGTAGATTGTTTTTCTGGGTTAAGTAATGTCATTATCCATTGCCTAACATCTTCCATATCTTCTTGTCGTAGTTCTTTTGAATTTGAATAAATCATCTGATGATCTCTTGAATAATAGCTCCATATTGGGTTCCCATTGGTATAATTATTTGCTAATTCTTGAATAATTGTAGCTAGTCCAATAAGTCGTTTATTTGCGTAGAAATCAGGTATTTCATTTCTGGATATCTCTGGCTGCTGCACAATATCTTCTGGTATGATCATATCTCTGGTTAATCCTATTTTTACGACTTGTATAACTGGTTTTATTTCGTCGTATAATATCTCTGCTGGTGCAGTATAACATTTTATATAAAATAGATTTCCTTTGGTTATTCTTTTATAGGTGGTGAATATTTTATGTAATTCGTCCATAGCTGTTAGTTCTTCTCTGTCTTGGGTATATATGGTATTTAATAATCCGTAACCGAAATAAGTCTTTATTAAGCCTGGATTGGTTTTGGGTAGTGCAATTAGCTTGTTGTAACCTTGTAATTTTTGGGTTATGTAATTTGTGTTTGGTTATTTGATATCTGTGGCTCTGGGGTTAAGGTTTAGGAAAGCTTGTACTCTATAAATATTTTCTATGTATTTTTGGGCTGTGTAGTTATAAACTTTTTTATCTTGGTTCAGACTATCTCGGTATGTGGTAATTTGTGGGGGTATGAACAAGGGGTCTTTTTGTGTTTTCGGTATAAATGGTTTCTCAAATATTTTATTCATATTCATGTTCTGGTATCTTGGTCGACTAACTCCTTTGCTTGTACCTGCAGAAGTAGATTGATAAATATTATGGGTTTTATGGAGTATCCCAACGTCTCCTTCTAGCTCTGGAATTTTAATGTCTTCCGATCGACATAGTTCTGCACACTGCTGAGTTATCTGATTTGTAGCTATAGACTTCAGTTTATCTTCATTAGTCTTTAGCTTGTCTATCTCATTACCCACACTGTCCACTTTTATTGAAAGTGTAGTTAGGGTGTTGAGTATTTTTTCTAGAGTATCTTCTTCTATGATATCAGTCTGTATAACTTTGTCTTGATATGTAATCTGCAATAACATTTTTGTTAGTACCAATTACTTCAATTGTAAATGTAAAATTTAATATATTCAATACTAGTCTCCGAATTTCTTTTGTTGTAACTGAATTTTGTATTTTCTTTGTTAGCCACCAGCGTACTTGTGTATTATCTGTTCGCACAATAAATTTATTATATACAATATATGGCTCAAACGCTAACAAACATTTATATAATGAACATAATTCTTTCCTATTTATTTCCCATTTTATTTCTGTCTCGTTGAACGTACCTGAGTAATATCTACAATGGTGTTCTATTTTTTCTGCTTCATATTTATATTTAAGTACTCCTCCGTAACTATATTCACTAGCATCTGCTTCTACTATATATATAAATTTTCTATTTTCATCTGGAAATTGTAATTTTGGTAATTCTTTACAAAGTATTTTTATTTTTTGAACTTGTTTTTTATCTTCTTCATTATAATTATATTCTACATCCTTTTTTAATTTTTTCTGTAAGGGCTTTAGATTTTCTGCTAATTTTGGTATATATTCTCTAACTTGGTTTACTAATCCTAAGAATGATTGTAATTTCTTTTTCGTATCTAATTCTTCTTTCGAATTTTTTTTTTTGTACTATATGTTGTTGCATTTTTACTCCACTTTTATATATTTGTATTCCTAAAAATTCTATTTTATTTTTCATAATTTCAGCTTTCTTTTTTACTTAAACTTATTCCCGATTTTTCTATTATATCCGTAAATTGTTCCAATAATTTTAAATGTTCTTCTTTGGTTTTTGTATATAATAGTATATCGTCTATATATACTATACAATTAGGTAGTTGTTTAAAATAACTATCCATAAAATGTTGATATCTACCTGGTGCATTTTTATATCCAAATGGTAGTACATTCCATTCATAAAATCCTTGTGGTACCGTAAATGCGGTTAATTCCTTAGATTCTTCTTCTAACTTTAGATGGTAAAGTCCTGATTTGCAATCAAATTTACTAAAATAATTATATCCTTGTATTTGTCTTATTTTTAATATCTTATTTGGTATTGGGTAATTATAAGTTATTGTTTTTGCATTTAAATTTCTATAATCAATAACCATTCTACTTTTTCCTCTTTTTTGTTCACTATGTTTATTTACTATAAATGCTGGGCTATTATGTTTGCTATTACTTTTTTGTATATATTGTTTTTCTAATAATTCATCTATATGCATTTTAAATTCTTTTAAATCATCAAAATTATATGTTAATGGTTTCTGGGTTATTATGCTATTTTTATCTATTAATTCAATTTTTATAGTAGTTTTATGTTTTTCCCACCCTCTTAATGGATCTTCACTATATAATTGTTCTAATTTTCTGTTAACTATTTCTATCTTATTTATTGAAAATATAGTTATTTCTGTTTTATTTATCGAAAATACGACTAGTTCTATTGTATCTTCAGTATTTTTTATATTTTCTAACTTTTGTGTAATTTTTTCATTTCCTTTTATCCAATCAGTTTTCTTTCTTATTTTATTATTAACTCTTTTTGCTCTTACTTTCTGTTTACATGGTGTTGTAAACCATCCAGTCTGTTCTAGTTATTATATGTGGGTATAATTTATCTAAAAATGGCATTCCTAAAAGTATATCTTTTGATGTTAGTTCATAATTATAAATTTCTTCTATTGTTAATATTTTATCTCATACTTGTGTTTTTACATTCTTAGCTTTGTAAGTAATTAAGCTTCCTTCGTTATTAAATCCTTTAACTATTATTGGTGTTTTTAATTTATCCCATTTACTTTCTGGTAAGCAATTATATCTACATAAATTAGCTTCTGCTCCTGTATCTATCATAGGTGTATAATATCTACTGTAATATCCTTCTACTACTATCTTCATTAATACATATATTTTCATTTTATGTTAATGCTCTTCTTAAGAATAATTTCTCTCTGTTATATGTTATAGTTAATTGTGTATGTTCTATATTATATGGTTTTACTTGTTCTAACCATTTTATTCCTAATATTATGTCTGTTTTTTGCATTTCTTCTTTTACTTCAAATTCTATTTTTATTTTTCTTACTCCTATTATTATTTCTTTTTCTGCTATATTTTTAATGTTTATTAAACTTCTTGGTAGATCTGGGCATATATTATTGTCGGTTTTTATTTCCTCATTTTTTACTAGATATTTTGCTATATAATTTTCTTCTTGTCCTGTATTTAAGAGTATTAAATATTCTTTTTCATTTACCTTTCCTGTTATGTAATATTGGTTTGAATTATCTATTGAACTTGTTTCATAACTTATTCTTTTTGATGAGCTTGATGATTCCGGTTTATCATAAGTTGTTCTTTTTGTTGTACTTATTCTATCATTTATTATTTCTAGATTTTCTTCTACATCTATGTCTCTATAGCTATAATCATTATAATCTATTGTTTTTACAAATTGTTCGAATGAGCTATCTATTTGTATCTTGTTAATCTTATTTTTTCCTGTTATTTTATGTTTTGTCATTAATACATATAAATTTTTGCATCTTGCTGTAAATATTTTACTTCCTGGGGTTAATTCTATTCCTGATATCTTCCAATATAATACTAGTGATTTATCTATATTTCTATCCGTTACTGCTACTGAATAATTTGCACTTATTATAAATTTAAATTTTTGGTATATTAAATTTCCTTTTATGGCAGTTATTATACTTTTTTCTATAGGTTTTATAATTCTATCATCTGCTAAATATAATTCTATTGGTGTATCTATTCCTTCTCTAAAACATGCTTTTATTAATATTTCTGTACCTTCAAGGTGTACATATTTTATTAGGTCTCTACTTTTTATATCGTTTATCTCTTTATTAATTATTCTTTTTGTTACTAGTGGTATACTAGCTTTACCTTTTGCATATCTACAGTCTATTACATGTTCTTTTTGACTTACTACATAATATTCTTCCTTTTTTCTAGTAAATATATTTTTTATTGTTGGTATTTTAAATATTTTTTCTACACTTAAGTCTAACTCTTTTCCTTTTATTTCATCAAATACATTGTTATCAAATATTATTTTTTGATCTGTTCCTTCGTCATTTAAATATTCTTCTTTTGTTAATATTTTTATATCTTCTTCAGTCATTTAATTCATCTAATTCACTATCTATTTCGTTATCTGTTTCATTCTCTGAAATTTCATATATACTGTCTTCACTTTCTAATTCGTAATCTATGTAATCTATCTGCATATATTCTGTTTTTTCTATTTTTATTTCTGATATTTGTTTATTTTTTGGGTTTTTAGTTAATTTACAATCTCTAGCTAGATGTCCTATTTTTCCGCAATTATAACAAGTACATTCTTTTATAGATTTCTTTTTCCTATATGGTCTTTTATGTTTATAGTTTTTTACATAATATCTTTTTCTTGGTTTCTTATACTTATATTTTGATTTTTTGTATTTCTTATATTTCTTATGTCTTTTTCTTTTCTTATAATATCTATCTTCGCATCCAAATTGAGGTGCTATCTTATCTTTGCAACATGCTAAATTTCTTATTAATGTTTTTTCCATTTTTATTTCTTCTCTATATTTTTCACATAGGTTTCTATACCATTGTTGTAAAAATTTTATTCTTGCTCCTAGAGTATCTACTATTTTTGTTTCATCCCAATTTTTTATTATTTTTGAACTAAATGGTTCAGGTAATTTATTAAAATATAATTTTCTTATTTCTTTACTTTCTTCTATATTATATGCTCTTTTATAATAATATTCTTTAAATGCGCAAGTATATTCATCTATGTAGCACATATTACATATTGCTAATTTTAACATTAAATTCCTATTTATATCTTTCTCTTCATTTTGTTCTTCTTCTGTTGTTGTCATGCTACTAAATTCGTCTTTTATAGCTGTTTCATATTTTTTTAATAATTCTATAGGTGTTAATATTTTTCCTTCTGTAGATTTGTCAGTTCTTAATATTCTTTTACTATTTTTAGTTAGATTTAAAAACTATAATTTCACTGTTCCTATTAGTGTTCTTTCTATATATTCTGGTGCATCTGTTACACTTATATTATTATCTAATAATTATTTTGTCATATATCTTATCCATAATTGTATCGTTTTTTCTGTATCTATTACACAATCTAAGTCTAAAAAGTTATAATTTTTATTAACTATTTGTTTTGGTGTCCATTTGTCATATTCAGTTTTTAGATTATATCTTTTAAACTTATTCTTATAATATGTAGGTTTCCTTATTTCTGATGTACTAGGTATTATATTTTGGTCTTCTTTTTTATCAAGAGTATTTATTTCTGTGTTGATATTTTCTAAGTTTTCTTCATTAATTACTTCTTGTTTTTCATTGATTTATAAGTTTTTTGTATTTGTTAATATTTCTGTATATGTTTCACTATCTTCTGAATCATAATTATCTGTTTCTTCTACATCTATATTATTTATTTCTAATTCCTTATTTTTTATTTCTTTATTGTCTATTTCTAATTTTTTTTTAAATTGATTTATCTCGTTTAATAATTTTTGTTCTTTATCTTTTTCTTCTTTTTCTTTCTGTCTTTTTTCATACAGATCTTTTAACATTTGTAATTCTTTTTCTAATTCAGCAATCCTACTATTTTTAGTTTCTTCTATTTTTCGTATTTCTTCTGTAGTTTGTTGTTTTATTTTTTCTATTTCCTTTTTTCTATCTATTTCTTCGTTTTCTCTTTCTATTCTTACCATAGCTGTCAATTTATCTTCTAATTTTAATTCTTCTTTTTCTAAGATTAAATATAAATGTTCGCCTATTTTCTTATATCTTCTTCCTAAATTAGAAAATACTATTCTTATTTTTAATCCTTCGTGATTTTCATATATTTTTTCGTCTATTATAAATTCTTCTTTGTTCATTTTATTGTAAATAGTTCATGTTGATATATATATTCTAAACTATCTATTTGTGATTCTAAATTTGATATTTCATCTTTTTGTGCATTTATTGAGTTTTTACTAACTCCGGCAAATATATTATAATTTAATCTTTCTATTCTTATTTTTAATTCTTTACGTTTTTCAGATATAGTTTGTTTTAGTTCTTTGTATTTTTGTATTTTATTCATTCAAACAATATTTATAGTACTTTGGTGGATATCTAAATCTAATTTTATCATAATTAAGCGGTATATATCTCATTCTTCTAGATTTTAAATGAATTATTAATTTTGCTTCAATACTAGATATTAAGGTAATTAGGTAAGCTAATCTTTGTGGGTTTTCTTTTGTTTTATTTAGATTTATATATTCTGAATAATTACTAATTAAAGATTCTTTAATTTTTCTAAAAGCTTCTCTGTTTTTAAATGGTCTTCTCATAATTAATATTGATTAATTATTGTCAAGTAAATCCAATCTAAATACATAAACTAAACTCAAACATATATAGTACTTCTAAATTCATAAACACATAAACTCAAACGTATATGCTACTTCTGTATTTTTTAAATAACTGCGCTCTGATACCATTTGGAGGAGGGTGCGGATTAGGTGCGTAGATTTAACTAGATAATAAATACGTTCCCAGAGTATTATTGATGTAAGTAGAATCCACTAGGAAAAAAGTCTTTCCTTGAATGAAAACATTGGGGGAGAGGCAATGACTACTCCATAGTAGGGAGAATATCATAAAAATCCCGGACAAAGGCCAAGGTAAACTCCGGGATAAACTCCATAAGAATTTCTAATCTAAAATTATTAGCTGATTGTAGAAGTTTGGGTTTTGTCTTTTACGTCACTTATTACAAAGCCCCTCCAGTAGAGAAAGCATCCGTTGTACCGCCCTTCCTCATAATGATCACAACTAGCGGTCTCGAGGAATTTTTGATATCATGATTGGTGATCAATAATAGTTTTACAATACATTACAATAATAGAGATAGAAAGCAAATTAGGGTACCCCGAGATGGAAGAAATTCAAAAAGTTGAAGAAACTAAAACTCTAGGAGGGCTACTATAAGGTACCACTACAATATTTATTATTCGTTGTGGGGTAACTGACCACTGCAGCAGAAAAGTTACCACATCAGTGGTTACGCCACCCTCAAGCTATCAACATTCCCTCTTATGGAATATTTTTATGTTTTTATGTATTTTTTAGATTCAAAGGTAAATCGGGCATGGTGAAGTTCATATGAACCTTTCTACACTAAAATGGGAGTGTATGACACCCAATTTCATAACCAAATGACCAAAATTTTTTAGGGAAGATGACCCCTCACCTTCCACCCCTCCATGGCCAGAATCCACCATGAACAAAGTCAATCTTACTCTCAGAATTCCCTAGGAGAATTGTACATGTAAGAGACCCTAACATGCTCATCATTTCATGCAGAACACCACCAAATTAAAAATCAAAATTGCATGCAAAAACCATTCAAAATCCTCTAATCTAATGAGGTTTCTTTGATTTTACAAAATAAATACATAATTTAAAAAGTAAGAAAGAGAAATTACCTTAAAATTAATGCCCATAAGAGATTGCACAAAGAAAATTTAAGAGAGTTTCATAGTGGGGGAGTAAAAATAGGGGAAATGAAACATTTACCCCTATTTGAATTGTTACTAACCATTATTGTAGCAAGTTTACCAATATAATGGTGAATCTGCCGCTGTAGCAGAAAAATTCTCTAAGTGTTAGTTTTCATCTTGACTTTTCTTGTGTGTTGCAGTATTAAGTAATATCCAAGTATTTTGAAATAGTGGACACGTGAATACTTTCATAAATTCCTTTCCGTATCAAGTACGTATGGCAAACAAAAAGTGGAATAATGTCAGTAATTGCTAATGTTTATGATAGTTATTATGTTAATTCCATTGTTGGCATGGTCTGAGTAGATAAGCAAGTTAGTGAGGATTAAAGTTTTCCTTCCTTTTCCTATTTTAGGCAAAATTCCTTTCCAAGTTATGCCCAAAATCTTTTACCTTTACCCTATGGGCATTTGGGAAAGAACATGTAACGACCTAAAAATTTGATGAAATTTATGATTTTATGTGATTTGACTATTTTAGCCCTCCTCATAATTGCATTATGGTATTTCTGGGGTATGGGAGTGATTGACATGATTTCCGATGCATTTTGATATCATTTATGTGATATTGTGTTTTTGATGGCTTCGAGAGCCTTATTTTGAACTTATGTGGATATCTTTTGATTCGTGCGACAGATGGATGAACGGACTACAGCAGCAGCTCTAGAACATCGAGTTTACTCTAGGTAGACCTTTGGTTTAGGTCCGGTGCATCCAAGCTCATTTCGACCTATTGATTGGAAAGTAGGAAACTTGAAAATATGAGTGTGGGACCCACATTTGATCGAAACGACCTCGGATGAAAAATACAACTTTGCCAACAGATCCAAAATGTCGATTTTAGGGTGGTGACATATTTTGGTGTAATCTTATGACTTTTAAATCTCATTTCGAACCTCGATTTGGAAAATTACGATTTTGGATTTCAGGGGTCAACTTATTGAAAACGATATTTTTTAGAAAATCCAACTTCTCCAACGCGTTCAGAATGTTGAATTTAGTATAGTGACATTGTTCGTTTGTGTATATCGAACTCTGAACGAATCTCGGGCACCCTGTTGAAGTCCGAATTGACTTAAAATAAAGAAAAACAACAATTTTTTCTTCTTTGCTGGTGTAGATTTTACTGCACCATTAAATTAGTTTTTAGGCCATTTTTGCCCATTTTTCATCCTGCCTATTGTGAGTTAAACCATAAAATAGTGTGGGAGCTTGGGAAGCTAGATTATCATCTATTTCTTGATTCTATTATGGATTTAAGGTAAAAATTCACTGTTTTCTTAGTAATTTCTTGATTAATTTCTCAAAACCCCCCAAATCCTAGAGCTTGATTTTAAACCTCAATTTCACTTCTTTTTACTTGAATAATATTTTTATCTTATAATTACTAGTTTTTCATCAATTTAACCTTAAAAAAAACTCTGATTCTTGATTTTAACTAGGATTTCAAAGATTTTACCCGGTAAAGCTTAAACAATATTTTTCTTCGAATTGAACCTCATTTTTTTACTCAATTTAACTTGGGTTTTCAGATGTAGGTTCCTAAAAATATGGGAAACATGTTTTTGAAGTAAATTTCTAGTTTTGCCTTTTTTTTGGAAACCCATTTCGGGGGTCCGTTTTGACCCCAAACCAAAAGTAGTCATTATGAGTGTCGTTAATTTTTTTTTGATGGATAGATTTCATATTTGATATTTTTAGTGGAATTTGAGATTGTTCGTGAAAAGTAAGGTCGTGAGTTCGAAGTGTAGCAGATCGGTTTTGGCTTTTAAGATAGGTTATGGCTTAACGGATCGATTTCGACTTTTGAGGTAGGTTACAGATTGTGTTGGGTAGTAAATGATGATACAAAATGCATGTTAAGGGTGGGAACCAATCATAAAAAATGTCTATTTATGTGTTGTGTCCGTGTGGGGGCCTATATGTGATGTAATTATCGAAATTAAGTTATTATGTGATATGTGTGACCGTGTGGGGTCCTATGTGATATTAATAGCCTTGAATACATGTGAATAATTGTATTGTGTTGTTAAGATGCTTAATATAGTACAATTAGTGTATTTTGATTATATTCATACTTTATTGGCATACAAGATATGTGAAAATTCGTGGATGAAACTGCAATAATGAGTGAATATTGGCTCACTTGGTTGTGAAAATATATCATTATGGTTGGTTGTGAAAATATATCATGTGGTTGGTTGTGAAAATATATCATTATGGTTGGTTGTGAAAATATATCATGTGGTTAGTTATGAAAATATATCATGCAGTTGGTTGTGAAAATACTTATTGTGATTGGGTGTAAGCATTACATCCTCATATCATACTCATTCATGAAATATTGGTACCACCATGGCAACATCTGAGAAACACTGGCAATACCTATTTAAAACTCTCCCCGAGGGATTTGCTAGGGAGGAGATATTGTAACACCTTATAAAATCCTTTTCGAGGGATATGTTCGAAAGGAGATATAAGATATGTGGATTGTATACGGGTTGACGAACCCCCATGGGTCCTGAGTTGGGAGGCTTGCCTCCATAGGTGTATACAAGGATTGTACAATGATCCCGAAGGTTGTGTGATGACCTCATGGATCATAATCATCATTATCATCATATACATTGCACTTACTTTATTATCTTTATATTGTATTGTATTGTCATATTAACTTTCCATCTATGTAATTGTCTTGTCTTCCTTTACTTTTATTTGCTAATCTTGTATATGCATGTTCCCCTTATTCTACTTATATGTGATATAATGCATACTTGTGTTCTATCTTAGTGTGATGTTATAATAAATGTGATATATATTAGAACTGTTAGGGCAAGCAGTGTGGGCTACCGTTGTGGGACATTTTCTGATTGCAGGTGACGTGTCCTTAGCATATATTTTGTATGCTTTATTTACCACTTGGTTGGTCATCCTATGATACCTACTAAGTACAAGTGGACCATACTCATGCCTACTGCGCCCTTTCGGTGAAGGTCCTAGTTCGAGTGCGCCTCATCTTGCTTGACTCAGACGATTGTTGGAGCTTCCAAGGTAGCGGTTGGACATTTATGCATCCGAAGTTCACCTCTATCATTCTATAGTATTTATGTCTTTATTAGTATTAGGAGACAAATATTATTCCTTTGAGGTTATTTTTCTGATGTATTTGACTCTTGTATTATATTAGTAGTTCTTACACTATTGACAATTGGTTTTGGACATGATTGATGTTTTGGATAAGTTTTTTTCACATTGTTATGATTACTTATATGGTTCGGCTACGTTCTATAAGCCTTACCTTGGGATGTTTCTATTTTTTCCTCTTTTTGTATTATTTTGAGTGATAGGCTTACTTGTCAAGGTATGCTGCGACAAGTGTCATCATGACCCTCATTTTTGAGTCGTGACAGAACAATGGGTAAATTGGTATATAATATAATGATCAAAAACATCATTACGTGTGAAAACACCTTAGAAAAATGTTACGATGAATAAAATACTTCTAATGGACCTGAGGAAATTTATTTCATGGGGTAAAATGAGGCCTAATGTAATTGGGCCAAGAATTAAAAAAGGAATGAGACAACCTATCGTTTACCACTACAATTGTAAGTCAACTAATGCAGTGGTAACCTAAAAGTGGCCAGCTCGAGTTATTTTCAAAATCATCCTTTGTTTCAATTTTTCTAGGTCATCTTTTTCCTAAAGAAACAACCTAAAAAACCCTACTTTTCAAGCCATGTGATCTCAAAGACCAAGCTTCATGAGGGTGGTTCAAGGCACATATGATTGGACCCTAACATAGGAAAATGCTTAGCACTTGCGGGACAGCTTTCTCTTCTTCATAGCAATATGTTTTGTCAATGAGGTATGTTAGGGTTTAATTATAGTGGAATTAGGTTTGATGCATGTAATATTAATAGTAATGTTGAGATATTCTATGTCATAGTCCTTAGGGCTTGGCGTCTAGATGGAAGAAACTAATAATTATCAAGGTAGGCTTGAATGATATAGGGATTATTGTTATAACCAGTTGATGTGACATACATAAGGATATTTAGCAAAATCTTGTGGGAATTAGGGCCCTTTAAACAAATGTACGTGTGTACAAGCAAAGTAGAGGTTAAATTTGATAAAAAAAGGAAGGAAAGGAAATAAATAAGGGGTAAAGTGGGTTATTTTCAATAATCTCGATAACCCAGTGCTGTTTATGATTTTAAATGAAATGTGAGCATTAAGTAGAGGTTGTGTTAGTAAGGTGTCTCAAGTGGTAGATGATAATGCTCAACTCACTCCAATGAATGAGGGGAGAGACGGTCATTGTGAAGTAACCCAATGTAAATTAGGGTCGAATCTCAAGGAGTGAATGCTATAGACTTCAAACCTATGGGTGCTCAAGTTACTATAAGGTTACCCGAAATGCTAATGAAAAAAACATGTATAAATAAATGGGGGGAATTGTTTGAAAACTTTTCGTACAAACTTCAACAAGTAGGCAGTAAATGCTATCTTAGGTGTGAACTCAAAGTTTGTAGAGATCTTAGGATTACGTATCCTTAGAGGTAAAGCATGTGAGATAATGTTGGTTTATTACAAAATTTAGTTGTTAATTTATGAATAGGCTAGGTCGAAGATCATTGAGGTCAATCTTTAAATAAGACCCCAATGATTTCACCTATTGTCTCTTTCGAGCACCTAACAAGTGTGGAGTTTATATAACCACCTAAAATCTCAACCAACAATCCCTATTTCTAGGATGATTCTCTTGACATAATTTACACTCCCTAAGCACTTATTTCTACGATTGCAAAGGGTAGTAAACCGTAGGTTTAGTTGTTCACCATTGCTTTATCCTCCGATAACCCTCTTTCGAGGATATTATGGGTTACCTAATATTCACCTAAATCCCTCTTTCGAGTATGACAAAGGGTTTCTAGATCTTGGAGCTTTCACTCATCAATCCCATTTGGAGATTTGGAGTTTTCACCCATCAAATTCCAACACATAAGCTCAAGAAATGATTAAATCCATACTCAACAAATAAATTCCATACAAACACAACAATACCCACTCACATTCACACTTTAGTTCAACATAATCCCATGACTAAATTATTTAGCTACTCATGAAGAAAGTAAAGAGAAATATACCATGCAGGTCATCAAAATAATTCATTCTTCACAAAACAACTAAGAAATTTGAGTCTCCAAAGTTAACTACAAATTGCCCAAATTAAGGTTTCAAGCTTGGAATTCACAACTATCTTAAGAGGTAAGAAATATCCAAAGAAGAAAGGGTTTTTTCTTATATATGATTTAGGATTCGTCCATGATATTTTGAAAATCTACCCTTTGGGCCTGTTCCCACTGATCCGTGATCACGTGTGTTTGTCTGCGACCTCGGTTATGTAATCATGGTTAGGTTTCGCAACTGCGGTTTGCTAACCACCGAGACTGACTGTGACCGCAGCCTGAGGACCACGGTCGCAGTAAATGAGTCTGACTACTTCAGGTTTCCAGCTGCACTTCTTTCTTTTCTATTTGCTCCATTTTTAGCTCTATTCTACATATGTTCAGCTTATCCACTTTATACCTGTAAAATGTGGGTGTTAGTGCACTTAAATCCATATAATGCCTTATTTTCTAATACAAAACATGGTAGTATGCATACATGATTAGTGTGAATGAGTAGTAGGATTACTACTCATCAACACCTCCAACTTTGTACCTTGATTGTTCTCAAGCAACACTACCTATTGCCATGAGACCCTTTCCATGTATGCCCTTATTTATGTTCCCAATGGCCATGAAGACTCCAACTTGGTTGCTACCACAAAAAGATTTTCACACATGGATGGAAAAGTATTAACACTACCCCTCATCATAAAATAGAATGATGAAGGATGTAATGGATCTTAAGGAGTGACTATGTGACAATTACTAACACTCTAGAAGTGACTCACAAGATGGCTACAATTATGTTATACATCAACACATCTCATTGCACGAAAGATGACAAAATCACCCACCTTAATTAACTCACATGCCCCCTCACAAGAAACAAAGGTCCACACACCTAGTTACCAATTACACAACAAGGAACTTTAAGTGCAATCATTCACTCTCTCAAGGAACTATCCATGTTATAAGTACCATGCCATAGGGTTGCCTCTATTTTCAATTGGTACTACAATGGCCACACTTGGTTGGAAATCACAAAGGGCTTTTGAGATTGTAATGTAGGTTTAGGGTAGGATAGAAATTTAGGGCAATAAGGCTAAACCCTCCTTGAACTTCTACATCATATACTCATCACTTTTTGATAATTGGACCACTTCTTTGTCTTTTGCTGCTTTACCCACTTTGTCTCTTTTTCTTTACCCAAAGTCTTTTCACCTTTTTTCCTCACTTCTTATGCTTGCCTCAAGCTTTATGCAACTCATTCTTTCGATGGACTATTTTTTCCTTCAAAGCAAAATGTTACTTGCTAGATTTGAATATTCTTTTTCTTTTTCTGACTTCGTGGCTCACTACACTTCCTTTATCTTTCCATCACCCCCAACTTAGGCTTTTAGCCTCAATTTGCATTCTTAAGTTCAAGGAGGATAGGTTTCAAGAGAGAGTAAGTAGAAGGGTCACGACCTATAATTTGGTTGCCAAAGAAAAGTCAAAAGGCTCAAAGAGGGTGACTAGGGGTAACTGCTATGTATTGGTGGGCATTTTAGGCTAAAATAGGCTTCCAAAATAACAAGATGGCCTATGATCATTTTACCCACCAAGCACAACCAAAATTTAGTTTTGAAAGACTAATGGGGCAAGTTCTAGATGGTACAAGTACACATGAGATGTAGACAATTAAGCTCACACATACGGAATGTGAATGTTGACAAGGGGGTTCAATTGTTATCCTCGCTCGATACAAGGGTGGAGTATCCCTTATTTTTCCGTAATTGACTTTCAGAGTTAAAGAAATAGAGAGAATATTGTCATAAAGTTGCTCACGTCCATGCTTTCGAATTTTGCAAAAATTTTTGGATGGAGGGACTGTTTTCTTTTGTACCCAAACCATGCATAATTTTTCTAATTATGGCAACAACCCAAGCTATCATCTTACATTGCAAACTATAGTATGTGGGAACTTCCATATGGTTACTAAGATTTCACCAATGGTGTAAATGCAAATCCCAATCATCGATGACATAGTTACTCAGACTTCCCTTCCATCTATGGTTAGAAACTAAACTCACGAATTAACAAAATAAGAATAAAATGAAGATGTGGTCACCATCAGAGTGCTCGAATATTACAAACCAAATAAAAAATAAGAATTATCCAAAAGAGCAGAAAAGTATACAAAATATCAATAATATATGACCAAATCAAATAAATAAGGAAACACCCCTAACTGGAAAGGTAGCAGTGTCCCCACTACATAAATAACAAGGATAAAAGAGATAAGGGTGCTCCCTGAGTCCACATCAAGGGCTGTAATCACTTTCGAACCCTGCAACATCACCATCCTCTTTAAGATCTGACCACTCAGTCGTGGTCTCATCATTACTGTCCACCCAAGACGTAAGAAGCCTATTTTGGGGGTTTAGGACCTTCTATAGACCCTTCACCCTTTTCCATATCTTGATAAATAATTCATCCCTCTTTTTCTCCCTTGTGATCATCTTTTTATGTGTGCTAAGGAGGTTCCGGTGTGATGCCTCCAAAGAATACTAGGCTTTCTCAAGCCGATAAATAGTAGCATTTTGCCTTTTTAGGTCCTCCTTGTTGTAATCCTAATCAGCACTAACACATATGAGTGATGGGTGGTGGAGGAATCTCCTGACCCTTGAGGCAAGCTATACACAAGCTCTTTAATGGTTGCAATATTAACTCCAATCTCATCAAGAGGTCCCATGGTGGTTGGCCTATGAGGTTTGGGTTCACTACATGCTGGCTCTTCCAAGTTGATCTTTCTTTTCATGCATTTTCCTAGTGCGCCCTCTCCTCGAATCCTTAATGGGTAGATGGGGGCCCTAGGACGCACCCATGATTTACTAGCATACTCTTCTACCCCCGCTCTATTTCAAACCTCAGTAATCAAAGTGGGGTAAAATAGATTCGTACCACCTTGTTTTTTGAAATGATCTATTTCATTGACCACGAGTTGACAAACATATAATGGAGTGCCATCTAAAATACAAGAAACCATACGAGCACTAGTTCAGGGACTGTTGTTATGTGAGTGTAATAAGACACTCAGCTAAAAATGATGTGCAACCATATTCGAGCTTCAAAATTAAAGTCATTCATGGAATTATTGCTTTTAGTTTTGGTCTGTGAGACTTCCTTTTCGGGACATAGCCGTTGTGCCAACCATTTCCCCGATTTACACCCCTTTCCTTTGAATTCACCCATGTCTGCCTGTTTGAGCCTATGAATATCATTGATTTGCTTAGCCCCAACTTTCACCGGCTTTCCCTGAATCTTTACAATCACATTGAGTGGTTTCGAGAAAAATACTTCACTGATATTAGTGTAAAATTCACGAAACCATTATTCATTTGCAAGGCATAGATTCGAGGCAAACCGCTTTCACCCTGTGGCTTCAAGTTTGTCGTGGAAGGCCGGTAGTTTCTCTGGCACATTCTACAAACACATTCCTCTTTCCAAGAGCAACTTTGTCCTTGAAAGATCACTGTAGTAGTGAGTGTGGCATTCAGGTGCCATGAATTAGATAAGATCATAGTTATCCATGAGGTTGTTATGGAAGCACTAAACACACATTATATCTTTTGATGTTATTTTAAGCATGCAAGTTATGCTATATTGATCATTAAAGTTCATTGGACTAAGTACTTGGAGTTTCCTGGCTAAAAATTGGAAGTGCAAGATTTTTGACCTGGCAGGGACCTGTCCTCAGTTACTGCGATCTCGAGTCAGGACCGCGATCGCGACACCAAAGGCTAGTTCCATGTCAGCTCTGCATGCTCATATTTTTTCCAATTTTAGACTATTAGCATGTTCTACAATATAAGTGCAAATAAAATTAATGCAAACAATGCTACAGGTGTGTGTGAATGTGCCCTTTAAAAAGAAGATATTACTATAGAATATTCATTTGAGAAATTTATCAAACACTTGGCATGCATATCTCATTGGTCTACCTTTTGTACACACTATTAGGTACCCAATATTTCCCTACTTGTGCACACCTCAATCATGTAGCCAACATCAAACTAATAATAAAAATAACAACATGGAAAGCATAACAATTTGCAATTTTAGGACCTTTCGTAGTCATGCACTCTATGGTCTATTTTAAAAAATAAAAGCATGGATTCATGTCACTTACTGGAGTTGTGATGCAAAAAGAAATGTGCAAAGACAACTTGACCAAAATTTAGCCTAAATTTGAGAGTAGAATATTGAAAGAGGGTGTAAGATAAATGAGGGAAAACTAGGAGTTAAATGACTGAAGTGACTGCGACCGTGGTCAGGGGACCACGATCGTTGACACCCGCACAATTGCAATCGCGCATGAGGGATGCAGTTGCAGTAACTGAGAGTATTTTTGCTCCCTTGTTTTCCCCTGTTCAGCATTTTACTCAATTTTCACAGATTTTTCCCTGCTCAAATTTATCAAAGAAGACTTGCACACTTTTCCTTTTTAAGCTCATTCAATGCAATCCAAAGTACCACAAATGCATGGGTTATTCAAATGCAAAATACAACATCTACATTATGAGAACATAACAAAAAGGATACGAGCCACTCTCGTGGCATTTGTGGGTTTCTACCCACCTAGCGCCTTAGTTATTGTCGTGGCACGACGTCTTTCTTCTTTCAATCTCACGAAGGGTGCTCAATCCCCTCATCATTCACTTTATCATTTTCAACATCCACAACAGATACTACTTGGAGCTCTGCGGTTTGCTTTTTTGACTTGTAAATTTTTAATAAGACCTCATCTTTATGTACTAAAAATTTTATCTCCCCCAGCTTTAGATTGAGAATGGCTCTCCCGGTGGCCAAGAAATAATGACCAAGAATGATAGAAACCTCTTGTTCTATCTCACAATCCAATACTATAAAATCCATAGGGAGAATAAATTTGTCCACTTTCTCAAGGATATCAAACAATATACCCACCGGCCTTTTTATGGACCGATATGCCATCAAAAGTTGCATCAAGGTCGGTGTAGGAGTGTCCAAGCCAAGTTTTTTATAGATCACAAAGGGCATTAGGTTGATGATTGCACCAAGGTCACAAAGATCTTTTGCAAACTCATGAGTCCTAATGGTGCAAGGGATAATGAACTCTATGGGGTCGTCTTTCTTTTCTGCGACTTTGCTATCCATGATAGAACTACACCCATGAGTAACCTCAATGGTATCACCCTCAACGATCTTCTTCTTGGACGTTAACTTCTTCATTAACTTAGCGTATCCTGGTATCTCTTGGATCGCCTTGAGTAGTGGGATATTTATTGAAAGATTGCAAAGTTTTGTCTTAAATTTTCTCAATTTGTCACTGTCTTCCTTTTTATACAATTGTTTAGGGAACGGGGGAGGAACATGGATTGTTGGCCTTGTTTCTCTTTGCGTATTTTCAATTTCGCCCACTTCCTCATCACTTTTATCTATCTCTTTCTCATGATTTACCTCTCTTCTTTGAGGCATCACCTCCTTTGCCTTGGCCTTGGGAATATTTTTAATCACATCTCCCTTAAGTGTCTTGTCAAGTGATTTTCCACTTCTAGTGTCTATTTTTAGTATTAGCAATTGTGTCACTCAGAAGTCCACCTCTAGCCCTTACATTTCGTTGCACGGAGATTTGCCCAACTTGGGTCTCCAATTGTTTGATGGAGGCGGAGTGAGACACCACCATTTGGGAGAGAACAGAGAAGTAACCCTTCAACTCATGGACCATTTTGTCCGTACCTTCAACTCTAGTCAAGATTCTTGCCAAACATCTTCGGTTTTGAACTTTTTGGGGTCGATGATATTTGAATCTTTGGCCTTAGCCCTATTATGAGGAGGAATGCAGTGGTCATAGTCACGTTCCCTATTTCTTTAATCTCTTTCTCGGTTATGATCCATCCAACCGTGGTTCCCACCTTGCCTTTGATAGGTGGGGAGGGAACCCCTCGAATTGTTTTCTATGTACCAAATTTTTTCATCCAACTTTTTTGCCTCATCATCTTCTTCATAAGTTTTTAATGCTACGGCATTTTCTGGTTTCGCGGGTGCACCCATAAATTTTTTTGTTAAAAGTTCAAGTTGGGTTATCATCTTGGCTATGTTCTCCTCCTTCTCCTTATCTTGTTTTCTTTGCTCATTCGTCAACAAGGAGATAGTAGAAGGTGTCCTATGAGCATCGGCATAACGGGTATGGCACTCTCGATTTTGTTTTGATACTTCACCTATCAATCGGAAGGCAGCAAGATGATGCCATTTCATTATAGAGCCACCCGTCATATTATCCACCACAATTTTGTTCAATGGGTCAAGAGCTCTATAGAAAATCTCAAGGAGAATTTTATCTGGGACTTCGTGATTTGAACATTGATTTAACTTTCCATTAAATCTCTCCCAAGCTTCAAACAATGGTTCTCCATTCATTTTCTGGAAGTTCACAATCTCATACCATTTTTGAAACATTTTCAATGGTGGGAACTATCTATCAAGGCACACCATGGTATGATCCTCCCAAGATGTAATTGAACCAGGTGAAAATGAGAGGAACCATAACACCGCTTCGCCTATTAGTGAAAATGGGAAGAGTCGAAGCCTAATGGATTCTTGTGTAAGATGTGCTATGTTAAATGGCATACAAAGTTCTTCAAATGGACATTTCGGTCCTCATATTCTTACCCCCATATAACCTTTCATTTGCAAGATGTGAAGCATAACACTAGTCACATAAAACGTACCATTCCCATTGGTTGGCGGGATGTGAATTGCACTTGTTTGCCCCACCTTATTTAATTGGCCCTCATTATCTGGTGGGTCATCAAAGGATCCCAAATTACTTGCATTATCTCTCATCGCTACGTTCACACTTTGATCACCTACAAAATATTTAAGAACAACAAATAAAGTAAATTACCCTACTCCGGATATTCCCAAGTAAGAATAGCACCACAAAAGTGAAATCTATATTTCACTCCCCAGCAACGACGCTATTTGGATAATGCTAACCTCACTCCCATGATTGAGGGGTGAGGCGGTCATTTTCAAGTAATTCAATGTAAATTGGGGTTGAATCTCAAGGAGTGAATGTTATAGACATTAAACCTATGGGTGCTTAAGTTACTATAAGGTTACCTGGAATGCTAATGAAAACAACATGTATATATAAATGGGGGGAATTATTTGAAAACTTTTCGCACAAACTTCAACAAGTAGGCGATAAATGCTATCTTAGGTTTGAACTCAAGGTTTGGAGAGATTTTGGGATTACGTATCCTTAGAGGTAAAGTATGCGGGATAATGTTGGTTTATTATGGAATTTAGTTGTTAATTTATGGATTGGCTAGGTCGAAGATCATTGAGGTCAATCTTTCAATAAGACCCCAACGATTTCACCCATTGGATCTTTCGAGCACTTAACAAGTGTGGTATTTATATAACCACCTAAAATCTCAACCATGCATCCCTATTTCTAAGATGATGCTATTGACATAATTTACACTCCCTACGCACTTATTTCTAAGATTGCAAAGGGTAGTAAACCATAGGCTTAACTGTTCACCATTGCTTTGTCCCCCGATAACCCTCTTTTAAGGATGTTATGGGTTACCTAATATTCAACTAAATCCCTCTTTTGTGGAAAACAAAGGGTTTCTAGAGCTTGGAGCTTTCACTCATCAAACCCATTTGGAGATTTAGAGTTTTCACCCATCAAATTCTAACACATAAGCTCAAGCAATGGTGAAATCCATACTCAACAACTGAAATCCATGCAAACACAACAATACCCATACATAATCACTCTCTAGTTTAATATAATCCCAAGACAAAATTATTTAGCTACTCATGAAGAAAGTAAAAAGAAATATACCACGTGGGTCATCAAAATCATTCACTCATCACAAAGCAACTAAGAAATTTGAGTCTCCAAAGTTAATTACAAATTTCCCAAATTAGGGTTTCAAGCTTGGAATTCACAACTATCTTAAAAAGTAATCAATACCCAAAGAAGAAAAGGTTTTTCCTTATATATTATTTGGGATTCGTCCATGTAATTTTACAAATCTGCTCTTGAGCCTATTCCCGCTGATCCACGATTGCGTGTGTTTATCTGTGACTGCGGTTACGCAATTGCGGTTAGGTCCCGCAATCACGCTTTGCTGATCACCTGGACTGACTGCGACCGCGGTTTGAGGACCACGGTCGCGATGACTGAGGCTGACTACTTCAGGTTTTTAGTTGCACTCCTTTTGCTTCTATTTGCTCTATTTTTAGCTCCATTCCATATATGCTCACCTTAACTTTATACATATAAAATGTGGGTGTCAGTGCACTTAAATCCATATAATGCCTCATTTTCTAATACAAAACATGATACTATGCATGCATGATTAGTGGGAATGAGTGGTAGGATTACTACTCATCAGTAGTATTCTGTTTATAAATATTATTTATGAGGGAAAGAAAAACTTAAGAGTGCGAATACGTGTCAGGAGTTTTGGGATGTCCATTGTCCCTCTAAATTACTACATGTGAACTAGAGGGGGTTAAGTGAATAAAAGTACCAAAGTTATATATATGAATATTATAAATGAACTTTTAATCAATCAAGAAATAAGATAGAATGGTTAATAGGGATGTGATATTATGGGGATCAGTACAGGTGAAGTGGGTGTGGTAGTCCCTCTAGGTTTGTTTATAATTCTATCATAAAATGCACGTAATTTCTTTTGGGCACTGTTTGTGATTTTGACCATATTTCAAACTTATTCATGATATTGTTGTTGATGATGATGATATTGAGCTCATGATGTTCATGATCCTGATGATATTGATGTTGATATTGATGATGATGATGATGATGATGAGGATGGTATATAATAATGTCAATATTGTTGATGATGATGTTGATAAGATGAGAGGGGGAAGAGAAGTAGTCCATGCTGTATGCATTCTTTCCTCATATGCATTAGATGTTCTATCTTATTTATATATTGTGATTGTCTATTTTATGGAAACCTGTAATTATGTTTGATGCTCTGGTCCTGCTATTCATTCTCGAGGGAATGTTTTATAAGTATAGGTGTCTAAAATTACATAATTAGAATTTCCATGCTACTTAGGAATTAGATAATGAGAAACCTTTCTACTAACAGTGCTCCTAAGTATTGATATAGTGAGACTGAAAGAGTTGGTTATACTAGGTTAGAAGCAGGGTCACACAAAATGGAATAACTATATTAGGTAGAATAGGTAATTGAGGACTAATATATATGAAAATGTTGAATTACATGTAGGTAATAGAGAGACTAAGAGTTAATAGTAACACATGTATGAATGGGCTTTTGTAACTGGGAGTTTTATTTAATGTCATGGATTATTTCCTATTTGTTATTATTATTATTATTGTTATTATTATTATTACTATTATTATTATTATTATTATTATTATTATTATTATTATTATTATTATTATTATTATTATTATTATTATTATTATTATTATTATGTGTTTCTAACCCTAGTCGGCTGATGATACCTTCTAATATGTGTGGTTGTACTAACACTGCTCTTACTATATCTCCTTTCGGAGATATATCCTTGTTGCATATTTGTTGGAGTTTCTATTGCAGTGACGTTGATCTTTCTCTAACAGATCATTCCCTTTCAATCTTGTATGGATATAGTGTCATGGATTCTCTTACTCCGTGTCAAGTTCTCTTGTACCAATTTAGGCCAATTTTTAGGAATTTACTTTTGGTTATATTTCACATCAATTTTACTTATAAAATGTATTGAAAGTGATTTCTATATTTCAACTGAATTAAAAGAGTTTGGAATAAGAACTATTTTTAATTTCCACATAAGATGTATGATTGGGTAGTAAGGGTTATCTTATCTAGGGTAGGTGCTAGGTAGGTGCTCGCAGGATCCGTGGCTTGGGTCATGACATTACATCAAATGTTATAGATAAAGTTCTACTATCCCAAATTCAATTATGAAAGTTTCTATAAACTCCTTAACACCTTAATGAATGACATTACACATTACATTATTGAATTTACCTAGAAAAAAATACACATGGAGTTCATCCAGGTCTAGCATAGCCACAAATTTCTAAAACTCTATCTAGGGAGAATCTTAACACAAATTTTCTCATGCTAAGCTATGTTATAATGATGAAAAAGACCGTTATAGATATCCCCTAGATTTCAACTATATCCACATATCTTGTCAAATTAATAACCAACTTTTCCTCGAATACCAATTCTAATCTAACTGAAACAAACTCGATTGAAACATGCGAGAAACATACACGATATACCAGAATTATATACGAGTAAAACTGAGTTAACACCCACCAAGGCTATATGCAATCTAACTCATAAATTGAATTACCAACCACAATCTCTAAGTCTGGCATCCTTAGATTCTCTCTATAATTCTCCAAATCTTGTCTGGAAAATCACATAACACCTAAGTGGCCCACTTACCAACCTCAGAAGGATAAAACTAGCACTCTTGAATGCTCAAATAATAATGGCTCATATACATGATATCTACCAAGGCCAAGGTCATTATTCCAATCATTCTTGAGTATAAATTTGAGTCAACCCCTCTAAACTAAAGAAATACTGAACTGATAGGTAGTAAGTTGTCTTAGTCATCTTATCAATAATGCCCTAAGTAGGATCAATAACTCTAAAACATATGTTATAAGTAAGTCACGAAACCTATAGCTATATGCTTAGCTTGTAAGCCAAACCACCAAGCCTCGAGTGTCTAAACTATAATTGCCAAAAAACAAGCATCTAAATACAAGACCTATCATACACCTCATGTGTTTCTCTTGATGATTCAAAATCAAATTTGGTGCCAATAAGGCCTTGAGACAAAAAAGGCTCATCTCATACATGTCATACCACTAGAGATAAATGTCTGTAAATCAATCTGGTCAACTATTCTACTTAAAGGAAAACCCAAACCAAGATATTTGATATAATTGCTAACCCGACACACCATCATACTAAGTAGGAGAAATAATCCTAAAATCAACAAAGAAATACCTTGATCCTCTCTATGTGTACCATCGATATATCATCAGATACTACGTGCCCTAAATATATCATGGAGCTAAGTAAATATCCCAGTAAGAACTTAACACATATTTGTTGATCCCACAAAGGCTGAAGCTAAGGCTCCATTAATGATCACTATCATAAATGAGTCTAATCAAGGCCTGATCAAATGATCTATCTATTATGACTTGATTTAATGAGTCATGATGGCACCTAATTTAACCCACCAGTAGATAAATAAAACCATAGCCCAGAATGAAAAGTAATGTCCTAGTTGGTGGAAAGTAAGGTAAATACTAAAATTATGCAAGTAATTAGATTACGAGACATAAAATATAAGGATGATAATGGAATTGAAGATAAAAAAGAAAACTAGTACACAATCTCATGACCTAGTAAGGTCGGTACAAAAGCCTCAAGCAAAAGAATAAGTGTACTCTAAGTATTAAATGTACAATAGTCTCTGATAGAAAGACCATAAAAAAATAGAAGGAGAGAAAGTTAGATCCAGCTTTGAAAGATCACCCTATCATCTAATTTCAACCAGTACTAGTACAAACATCAATAATGACAGCTAGTACTTGGATCTAATCATAAAAAGATGCAAAAATGTAGTACGAATACCAAAACAATAGGTACTCAGTAGACACAATCTCCCGACTAAGCTAAATAATAATAGAAGTACAATAAGATGTAAAATAATAAACAAAAGGAAGGAAAAAGGAAAATCTAGAATAGTTCTCCAAACTATAAAAGTAAACCGAATAAATAATATCAAAGAGAACATGATTAACTATAGCCTAACTGGGGCTCTATAATCCCAGAAGATGCAAACAAAAATAAATAACCCAATCGTGCCTCCGTAAGCCCGGTGGATGTTATCAAGAAAGAAATACTAACAGTATCACTCATAGGATATCTGAACATCAAAACTATAACTGTGGATCCTCCCTTTCAAAAAACACCGGACTCAAATTGGTTCCATAACATTCATAACTAACCTCTCAATAAAAGATACGAATCGATCTTTATAAACCCAAGGTACAAGCCTAGTCTAAGTCGAAAAATGAGTAAATCCTCCTCCAGATCAAGAATATAAATAGGATGATGGAAGAAGGCATCCTAGTCTACAAAGAGGTAATTATTTTGGCCTAAAGTGGGCCGAAGAGGACTACTTTTAACCTTGGAAGTCCATACAGAGTCACTTTCTACCACAATCTAGACTAAGATTCCAAAATCCTACTACAAGGTGCTAAATAAGTTTCATGAAGCCAAAGGTTGCAATTCAACCCCGGGAATGGGTAGTTAAGTCAAATTCTCCTATATACGGCTCACTAATTGGCTAAATAATCAAAATTTTACTAACTATACAATCAAGTCGTAATAGACAACCCAAGACTTGCATAATATCATACCAATACCATAAAAAATCTCAATTTAATAGGAGAGTAAGCCAACCTACTTAGATGCCAAAAGGGTACTTGATAAAGTCCACTAAATTGGAGGTTTTCCCTTTTGAGTAGCCTCCACATGCTGCCATGTTATCAAAATAGTGATCTACTCATAGGTACAAGAATAATGATTCCCATATTATAATTTAATGTTTTGAGTCCAAAATTGAGTCAAAATCCCATGCAGAGCCTACTTGCAGAATCACAATTTTGAAACCATCAACACATCGCCTATGTTCAAGGATTATTTACCCTCAAGAATGAGTTAATTTTGAGCTCAATCGACACTCAATTCAACCCATAAAGGAACTAGGGACTTATGACAAAATCATAGAATTAAATCAAGAATTAGATAAAAATTTACAAGGGTTACAATGAGAAATCGACTTTCCCGAGCGCATCAACACCCCACAATCTCCCAATGACCAGTGTCTTAATTTCCAAAGCTCTATCAGGTTATATAGATCTTGGGACTTAGAAAAAATTTGGTGAAGAGGAGAATTTAATGTCCTTGTAGTTACCGTTTAAGAGGCACATGGTTGCTTAAGCGACCCTTGCTTTTGGTTGACCACCGCTTAGTGGATAACACGTTACTTAAGCCATATCCGCTAAACTAGTTACGCCTCCACTAATGTGACAGAGGTAGGGACAAGCTTGTCCACTAAAGTAACCCACTTGTCCTCTTAAGAGACCATCAATTAAGAGACCAAAGGTCTTCTTAAGCAGCTGCACCAGCTGAAACTTAGTTTTTGCCAAGTTTTCATCGACTTCTCAAGATTCATTCAGAATCCCATAAACGTAAATGAACAGTGCTACACCATTAAGTTCGATATTCCATAATCAGTGATGCCATTTAAATTTCTATCTAGAGATGTTCCGATGAAATATGGGCCCCAACCTTAAAGGCCACTTTTACCAAAATCCATTCAATAATTCAAAATGAGTTTGAAAGTCTAGGAACCCAAACTAAAGGTCTTCCTATCCTAAAATAGACCTTTCAAAGATGGTGGAACTGTTAGAATTGGCCTACAAGGTTTTTAACCTAAAGTTTACACCTGATATACAATCCTTAACAACAAGAACTTCAGAATAGGAAATTGGCTCTAATAAACAAAGGAACCGCTCGATAACCGAATGTCAACTCCAATAAGTCAAAATGATTTGGGGTAGCTATAGAAAAGCTATAAATGACAAAAAATGTGGAAATAAAGAAAATGACCTAAAGGGACATTATAATATCCAATACTAAATGAACTTTCATCCGTAAAAGTAAAGGGTTAAGATATACCTAGAAGCTCAAATATATAGAGATACTAGGCCCACATCTTATTTTCAATCTCCTATGTAGCCTCTCTACTTGGTAGTTTCTCCACTAAACCTTAACCACTGAAATCTCTCTAAAGCACAACCGCCTGGCATCCCTTGCTAAAATAAGAACTCGCTCTTCCACAAAGGTCTACCTCTCATCCAATTGAATCAATTCCCACTGAAACCCATGTTTCTCATTAGGTATATAACACCACAACATATAAACTTGAAAGATAGGATGAACAGTAGTAAGAACTGGGGGTAAGGCTAGTTCTTAAGACACATCTCAAACTATGCAAAGTATCTCAAAAGGCTTAATATATCTATGGTTGAGCTTTCCTTTTATCCTAAACCTCTTTAAACCCTTCACGTTGATGCTCAAAGAGACACTCTATCTCCAACTCCAAGCCTTAAGGCACAAAATATACAATCTCCATAAGCCTTCTGCCTTCTTTGAGTTGCCCTCAACTTATCTTGAATAACCCAAACTCTATCCAACCACTCTCGAGAGAAGTTAGTACACAGGGCCTAACCTCAGGGTCTCAAACCACCCAATCGGAGATCGATAATGCCTATTTATATAGTGTCTCAAATTTTGCCATCTCAATACACGGATAGTAGCTATTACTAAAGGTGAACTCCACCAAAGCTAAGGGATTCTCCCACTAACCTCCAAAGTCCATAGTACAAGCCCAAAGTATATCCTCAAGAATTGTAATAGTCCTGTCACGACCCAAAAACCAAGGGCCTTTATGGCACTTGTCGCGACAAGCCTTGAAAAAAAGTCTATCACCCAAACTGATGTATTGACAAAAACAATACCAAAACCTAAGGTGAGAGTTCATGAATGAAGTGAAACCACATATATCTAATAAATAGCAGGAAATATATTCCAAAAATAGCATGAAAATATACTCAGAAACCTGGTGTCATAATATAAAAAACAACTAAGTATATCTCAAATGTCAAAATATACAGTGATAGTCCAAAGGATCATAATTTGTCTCTTAAATACAACACAAGATATGAACTATATAGAAAGAGGTAGTAGGTCAACTCTGGCAGCATAGATCGGTCGCTACCTAGAATATACTCCTGATACCTCCTGAATTAGCTATAGTGTGACGCACTCGTACATCAATTTGCACCAAAAGGGCATAGTAGGGGTGACTATGATCCACTTATACTTAGTAGGTATCATAGGATAACTGAGCAAAGTAGAAAATAAAACATATAAATACACACTATGGACATGTCACATGCAATTAGAAAATGTCTCAAATGGTAGCCCACACTGTCTCTACTAATAATTTTACCATATACTCAATTACCAAAATACAAGTACAAGAAAGAATAACATTTAGATTAATATCACATAAATAAACAAAATACAACACAGAATGCATGCAATATACAAAATGCAATTAAGATGATGATGATAACGATGATGTGATGCACGAGGTGTCGCGCAACTTTTGTATACACCTACTGAGTTGTGGTTCTTAGCTAGGATGCATGAGGGTTCATCAACCTATATAAAATCTAATATCCAATACCAATCTAGTATCACAACACCTTTTCAGCAAATAAATCGGCAAAAGGTTCTTAAAGGTGTAATATTTTTTGCCAGAAAAAGCAAGTATTTCCAGTATTTCCATGGTGGCACCAGTGTTGGTGGTACCAATGTTCATGAATGTATATGATAAGAGTATGTAATGCTCACAACTAACCTGAAGGAGAATTTCCAAATCGGATCAATATACCAATCCATGTGAGTCAAAATCCACTCAATATGCCAACTATCCATGATCCAATATAACCCATATGCAAATAGAGCAAAATACACAACAATATGTTATTGATACCATATAAATTCTAATTTTGGCTTTTTCATAAGAAAACATACAATAAGATATACATACACAAGTCCAACTTTACCATATAAGAACTCACACGATAATATATAGAAAATAATGTCTCGAAACCAAAAAATAAGAACAACATAGGCCCCCACATGGACACAACACAATAATAAATCAATTTCCATGACTAGTTCCCTCATACATAACATGATTTTATATCAAAATTAACCACCCAACCCAGTCTAAAGAATGTTAAGCCATAACCTACTCGGAATACCAAAATTTGGTAAAAAAAACCTTCAACACAGAGCTTTCACTTCAAGAATAGTTCCAAAATTAGCTAAAACACACAAATATGGAATCTACGAATTTAAAGGAAGCCAATGATATCCACATTGCCTATTTCTTGGTTGGAGTCAAAACAGACCCCCAAAATGGGTTTTTGAAAGAGAAATGTAAAACCAGAATTTAATTTCAGACCAAAAATATATTACCCATGATTAAAGGAATCCACAGAAGAAAACCCAAGTAAAATGGGTTGAAATTGGTGTTTAAATTGAAGAATTTCTTGTTTACGACTTTTGGGCCAAAATTCCCAAATTCCATTTTCTTGAATTCAAATATAACAAGATTTAAATGATAAAAATCACAAAAAAATAATTGAAATAGGGATTTAGAGCTTACCCAAACTAAGAGATGGAAGAAATCTCCCAAAAACACTAAACTCCATGCTCCAACTCTAAAAAATGGTGAAGAAATTGCAAAATGGGGAATTTATATTGCCCAGGAATCGCTTAAGCGAACACCGAGTCGCTTAAGTAACCACCATTTAAGCGACCAGGTATCGCTTAACTGATACCCATCTAGCATGCGAGTTTTGCGTAAGAGACTAGGCTATATCATAAGCAACAATCGCTTAAGTGAGCATGGTATCGCTTAGGTGACACTTTCGATGTCAAGCCAAGTCGCTTAAGCGATGCACTAGTAGGATTCATCCAAAATCCCAAGAATGCAAATGAAATATACTACTGGATAAAATTTGATATTTCAAACTCAATGATGATATCAAAAATATTATTTTCACAAAGTTGACCCCCGAAATCTAATTTCACAACTTTCCGAATTGAGGATCGAAATGAGATATAAAAATCATAAAGCCACACCCACCATGTTATAATCCTAAAATTGACATTTTAAATCTGTTGGAGTAGACCATTTTACCATTTAATGTATAGATTAATAAATGTTGACTGAATATAACTAATAATCCTTTTTAACCACCAAAAATCATAAACTCACACAAATTATACTGAAAAGCAATGGAAATCCAGCAATAATCCCCACACTCCAAAAACACCACAAAAAACCACGGGGAGTGGTAAAATAATCAAATCACAAAAAAATAAGTATTTTAAAAGAAAATCACCAAAAATTTGGTCATCACATGTCCATTTTGACTACTCGTCGGTCTGAGGGTGAAATGAGGTGCTAAGATTTCCTTAGTACCCAACTCCCCCTAAAATGCCCTCCAAAATCTAGAAGTGAATATCAAGCCCCTGTTTGAAATAATAGATATAGATACTTTGTGTAGGCAAACTATCTCACGTACATAGATATGGATGAACCTCTCCACACTGAAGGATGTCTAAATAGGATGAAAATGTTCTAGTTTGATTAACTGCTCTACAATAACCCAAATATTGTCAAAACTACTAGAGGTGTGAGGCAAACCACTACTAAATTCCATGGTTATCCACCCCCACTTCCATATAGGAATTGGTAATCTCTGAATTAGGACACCAGGTCTCTGATGCTCGGCCTTCACCTGCTAACAACGTAGGCAATAGACTATAAAGTCTACTACATCTCTCTTTATTCCACTCCACTAGTAGTGCTACCTCAAATCACTATACATCTTAGTTTTCAAATGGTGCATAGAGTTATTGGAGCTGTGAGCCTTATGTCATATCAACTAAATCGATTCTCCAACCTTTTGAACATAACTATGGCCATCATATCTCAACACACCCTCATAATCCAAGGTAGACCTCCTGTAGACACCCCTCAGCATCTGATCACAGATGCCGTAAAGTACCCTATCCATATACTAGTGACTCTCAATCAACTCAAATAAGGTAGGCCTATCCTCAACACTAACAAGAATCATATTAGAGTCTGAAATATCAAGTCACACCATCAAGTTGGTTAAGGATTGGATGTACCACGCCCACAGATACTTTGAATTTAAAATAGAAGCCAGCTACCCATACTCACCGCCTTCCAACTCAAGGCATCTTCTACTATATTCTCCTTGCCCAAATGGTATAAAATAGAGATGTCATAATCCTTCAGTAACTCTCTCAAACTATGTTATCTTAAATTAATCCCTCTCTAAGTCATAAGGTGTTGAAGACTATGATGATCATTGTAGATCTCACAATTAATGCCATAAAAGTAATGCCTCCAAATCTTAAGTGCAAAAACTACCACTGTCAACTCTAAATCATTAGTAGGGTAGTTGCTCTCATGAACCTTCAACTACCTT
Organism: Capsicum pubescens; assembly: GCA_030864215.1. Lineage (NCBI taxonomy): Eukaryota > Viridiplantae > Streptophyta > Magnoliopsida > Solanales > Solanaceae > Capsicum > Capsicum pubescens. The sequence goes on from CM061544.1 coordinate 224,933,127, forward strand.
GGTACATAAATAATAACTTGGCCCTGCTGTATTAAAACACAACACAAACCAACATCAAAAGTATCACAATATATGGAAAACTACTCACCAAAATAGGAAGAGTTAATATAGGGTCTGAAGTAAGAAAATCCTTGAGCTTCCAAAACCTCAACTCGCATTCCTCAGGCCACTAGAAAGGAACCTCCTTTTAGGTTAATCTAGTCATCGGCACTGAAATAGTAGAAAACCCCTCAATAAACTGCCTGTAGTAACCTGCCAAAGCAATAAAGCTATGAACATCAGACAACGATGTAGGTCTAGCCTAATCTAGAATAGCCTCTATCTTTGTTGGATCGACCATAATTCCATTCTTAGACACCACATGTCCTAGGAATGTCATCGAATCGAGCTAAATTTTATGTTTTTTTAAAGTTTGGAGCATAATCCTCATATGTTGCATATGCTCTTCCGTACTCTGTGAATATAAGAATCTTCCGTACTCTGTGAATACAAGAATGTCACTGATGAATATAATAGTGAAAGAGTCCAAATAAAGTCTAAAAATGTGATTCATCAAATCCACAAACACAGTTGGGGCATTGGTAAATACAAAAGACATCACCAAGAACTCTTAATGGAGGTAGTGAGTCCAAAAGGCTATCTTTGGGATGTCCTTAGCCTTAATTTTCAACTGGTGGTACTTGGACATCAAGTCAATCTAAGAGAACAAAACCGCTCCCTAAAGATGGTCAAATAAGTCATCAATATGAGGAATAAGATACCTATTCTTTATTTTCACATTATTCAACTACTTGTAATAGATACATATCTACAAAGATCCATCCTTTTTCTTTGCAAAAAAGACAAAAGTACCTTAAAGTGGTACACTTAGCCTTCTGAAACCCTTACTCCGAAGATCTTAAAGCTAAAAATTTAGCACCTTAAGCTTGGAAGGATCCATACGGTAAGGTACCATAGAAATTGGTCAGAGGCTCAGCTCAAGATCAGTAATAAACTTATTATCACATTCAGGAGGAAGGTCAGGTATATTGGTAGAAAGGACATCATAAAAATCATGGACTATAGGAACATAATAAAGCAAAGGACTCTCCACATTAACATGTCGAATTTATGCAAGATAATACTTGCAAACCCTTGATATAAGTCCCCTAGCTCGAACATAAGAAATAATCCCCATCGATGCATTGCTTATAGATCCCTAACACATAATTAGGGGTATAGAAATGGCTAAGGTAATGGTCTAAGTGAAACAGTCCATGACTGCATAATAGAAAGATAATAGTCCATGCCCAAAATCATATTAAAGTCCACTATATCTAACAAAATAAGATCATCCTAAGTATCAAACTATCAAATAATAACAAAATGTGGTCTATAAACTCGATCCACTACTAAAGAATCACCTAAGGAAGTAGATACATGCAACGACATAGATTAAGAATTCCAAGAAAACTCTAAATGTGGTGTATAATAAGCGGAGAAGTATGAATAAGTGGATCCCGGATTGAATAAATCAAAACCCAATTGATGGAACTCTAAGATCATACATGTAATAACAATATTCAAAGTCTCTACCTTTGGTCTACTAGGTACAACATATAAATAACCTTGACTATAACCTGGTTAGAATTCTGACCGACAACCTACCTACCTACTTAAGGACCTTCTTGAGAACCCTATATACCAACTCTAGCTAAGGGGATCCACTATCTTAATTGGTAAAACACTATGCGCTTTATGTATAAATGTCACACATTAGGGATATTCTCTAGAAAAATGGATTGAAGGCCCCAACTCATAATAGGTTCTAGGCATTACATTATCTCCGAAAGATCTAATTGCCCTAAAATAGCCATCTCAGCTAAAAAACCCAAAATGTGCATCTCTTAAAGATTGTCTTTTACTCTGGCCTAGATAATCACTGTAGTTAGGTTAGGCCTAGCAGTAATCTAAAATGCACCATTACCAGTCCTGCTAAACTAACCTAAAGCTGATAAGACTGGCGTGGAAGTACCTACCCTGAGAATTTCTGCTTCTCAACCATAAGCTACTCTAGATCCCTTTGAAAAAATCTAGGTAATATGGTCTTTTATTGCTTCCCCCTTGGGCCTCACAATGCATCTCCTCCAAGGTCTGAGCATAATCATAGACCTTAATAAAATACCTTCCAGCAGCAGCCAAACTATTAGTAGCCATGTGAAGGAGATGTCTTAGTCCCCAAATAAAATACTGAATCTATTCACACTCGATCAATAAGATAATTGTAGCATACCTAGCTAACTTATGGAACCAAGCCTCATACTTTAAGATAATTATAGAACCCTTCTCTAAACTCAAGAAATAATATTTAAGACACTCTTTAAGGCTTCAAGGCATATAATTCTCCAAGAAAACCTCTGAGAATTGAGTCCATATCAATGGAGGAGAATGAGTTGGACTAGAATTAAGATAACCTCTCTAACAATGTCTAGCTGCCAGATCTAATTGAAAAGTAGTATAGTTAATGCTGTAAGTTTCAACTAGGTGGAGCCTATCCTCACATACAGTCAATAACTAAAATTCATCCTTGCTTTTATGCCCTAAAAAATAAAGGTAGAGTCAATCTTAAAATTCTGCTCAACATATTTTGCTTCTCAAGAACCATAACAGGTAGGGCGACTGATGGATAAGAAACTACTAGCACTGGAGGAATCTCTACTCTAGGGTCCACAGCTACAGGCTATAACCTTATCTTTGTACCACTCTAATGCGAAGACTGAGAACCATCATACGGTGTATAATAAACCAAATCCAACAACTAAATTATAGTATCTCTTAGAAGTGATGATGGAATTAACCCCAATGGAGTCTAGGCTACCCCCAGTTCACCACTGGCTAGGGTGGAGAAATTTCTGGTGCGGGAGTAGGAATGGGTTTGGTGAAGTCTCCCTATACAGACCCCTAAGTTGACTACAACTCACACCTGCCCCGACCTCTAATTAGGCCATGACCTTCGATAAGACCCCTAATCATAGACTCATGATCCTCGTATCTAGTAGGAATATCTAACTTCCTATCCATCCACAAAAGAGTGAAACAAGGTGAATTTTAGAAAGTTACTCAAACTCATAGCATGAAATAAATGAATAAAGTAAATATCTCCTAAGAATTTACTATTGCTCCTAAGGATAAGAAACATACATCATTCTAATCTATAGGACTCTACTGACACTTGCCCTTGTACCAATAATACCAGTGAACGCTCTAATGCCAATTTGTCATAACCCAATTTTATGAGTCATGATGGAACCTACTTTAAAATGATAGTAGGTATGCCAAACCCTAGCTCAGAACAACAAGTAATGGGATAGTTGGTGAAAAGTATGGTTAATATTGAAATTATGCAAGTAATTATATTAAGACCCTTAAAATACAAGGATGATAATACAATTGAAGATAAATAATAAAAATAGTAGAACATCAACCTAGTAAGGTTGATACAACAACCTATAGCAAATTAATAAGAGTAATATAGGTATCAAATGTAGAATAGTCTTGAATAGAAAGACCATACAAAATAGAAGATGGAGAGAAAGTCATCTCTTGCTTTAAAATCTTATCCTATCTCCGAACTCCTACCAATATTAGTACAAACATCAATAGCAGTAGCTAGTACTTAGATCAACATAAAAAGGATGTAAAAGTATAGTATGAACACCAAAACAATGGGTAATCAATAAAAATCATCGGTCAACTGAGCTAAATCATAATATAAGTACAATAAGATATGGGATAATAGACTAAAGTTAGAAAAGGGAAAACCTGGAATAGTTCTCTAAAGTCTAAAAGTAAACAACTAATGAAATAATATCAAAGAGAACACACTAACTACAACATAACTAGGCACCCATAATCTCAGAAGATGCAAAAAAAAAAAAAATAACCCAATCACGCCCCTATAATCCCAAAGGATACAATCAAGAAACAAATACTAATAGTATCACTCATAGAATATACAAACCTCAAATCCATAACTATGGATCCTTCCATAGCATAAAGACCAGACTCAAATGGATTCCATAACTATCATAAGTAACCTCTTAATGCCTGGTTCAATTTGTTCTTAAGAAAACCCAAGGTACAAGCCTAGTCCAAGCCAAAAATAGTTAAATCCTCGTCAGGCTTAAGAATATAAATAGGATAGCGAAAGAAGTCCTTCTAATCTACAAGGAGCTAATTATTATTTTTATCTAAAGTGGGATGGAGGGGCTCACTTTAACCCCAGAAGTCCATTCGATGGAAATTTCTACCACAAGCTAGACTAAGGTTCAAAGATACCACTACATGGTGCTAAATAAGTTTCATTAAGTCCTAAGGTAGAACATCAACCAAAAGAATGGGTAGTTAAGTCAAATCTACCTAAATACGGCTCACTAAGCAGCTAAATAATCTAAATTTTCCTAACTATATGATCAATTCATAATTCACAACCCAAGAGTAGCTTAATATCATACAAATAACATAATAAAGCTAGACTAATAGGAGAGTAAGACAAAACTACCTGGACTCTAAAGAGTGCGTGGTAAAGTCTGATAAAGTAGAGATTTTCCCTTTTGAGTATCCCCCGCATGATGCCGCACTATCAAAATAGTGATCTATACATTACAAGAATAACGATGCCTATATTGTATCTTAGTGCTTTGGGTTCGAAATTAAGTTAAAATACCATGTAGGGCCCACTTATAGAATTATAATTATGTTACCATCAACACATACCTCTACGCTCAAGGATCATTTACCCACAAGAATGAGTAAATTTTGAGCTCAATCGACACTTAATTGAAGCCATAAAGGAACTAGATATTTATGGCTATATCAAAGAATCAAATCAAGGATTAGATAGAAACATATAAGGGTTATTGTGAGGATATAAATTCCCAAGCTCTCTAACATCCCACAATCACCCAAGTATCAATCCCCTAATATCCAAATCTCTCTAGAGTTTTATAGTCCTTGGGACTGGGAGAAAATGGCAGAGAATCAGGTGAAGAGAAGAACTTAATGCCCCTACAATTACTGCTTAAGCGGTCACTTAATCACTTAATCGATGGATGCTAAAGCAGAACATGGTTGCTTAAGCGACCCTTAAAACTATCCGACCATCATTTTAGCAGACAACACATCGTTTAAGAGGATTCCGCTAAAGCAATTGGGCATTTAATAAAGAGAAAGGGGTAGGGACCATTTTGGATACTAAAGAGACCCACTTTTCCGCTTAAGTGTCCACTGCTTAAATGACCAAAGGTTCACTTAAGTTGTTGCACCAATTGAAAATTAGTTTTTGCCAAGTTTTCATCGGCCCCTCTGGATTTTTTCAGAATCCCATGAACACAAGTGAACTATGTATCGGCGCCCTATTTCGAATCGGTCAAAAAAGCACACGATGTATGGTAGCGTTTAATGACTCTTGGGATTTGATAATTTATTTTAGAGTCGCAACCTAACTTTTAGGAAAATTAACAAAAAATATTTTTTATTGTAAAACTCTATTTTAGTCTATCGAAAACGTTTTGAGATTCTGAGTAAGGGTTTTGGTTACTCGAGGGGAAGGTGCTAAGCACCCCTCTGAGCCTATCTGAGGATAGTCCTTACGCTTAGTTCATGAAAAATCACTGCTTTTGTTTACTTGCGAAAATGGTGATAAGGAAACTTTCATCATTCTTTTCTATTTGTTATTTTATATAAAAGAAAGAAAATTTAAGGTATAACAAACATGACGCTAACATGTACAAGGAAATATTACAATCATCACGTATGCAAACATATATTACATGAATATTTTAAGATATGAAAAATAGCTTTTTATTTTTTATGATTTGGATAAGATGACGAGAAAAGTTTATTGTCTTTATATGTATAAAATTGAATGGGTAAATAAAATTTATAAAAATATTTAAAGTGTGGAATAATTTAAGATAGTGTGAATATGAATATATTTGAAAGTATGAAAAAGTTGTAAAATTTTAATTAATTTGTAAAAAACTTAAATAGACTTAGACTAGAAATAAATGAAAAGAAGAATGCGAGCGTAAAAAAATTGAGATAATAAACATAATAATAATAATGGTAAAACAGTAGTATTAATAATGATGATGATAATAATAATAGTAATAATAATAATAATAATAATAATTGAAAAAAATATTATGGTGTTAATAATAGTGGTAATAATAGATATGATGTAAAATAGTTGTTGTGAAAATAATGCGATGTACCTTGTGCGCGGTAGCGAAAGAATGTATATACCTCATATTTTCTAATCTCTCAAGAATCTGAAAACCCGAAAAACATTAAAAATATATAATATAGCTTGAAGCATTAAAGCTATGTACTAAAAATGGTTAAAGTTGATGAATAAACTCTTTTTGGGAAAATCTAAAATTTTGATAACTTTTAAAACTGACATTTTATTTAATTATCTTTGTTATATTTATAGAAGAATGTGGAAGTTACTATGCTAATCTTATTTAGGAGCATTTTTGGTAATTTCAAAAGAATTAGCCGAATTTGAAAATGTTTTTTTAGGACAGTAATCGTGTTTCATTTGCGAAATCGGAAGGTTAAGACTACGTTCTAAAAGGACAAACTAATAATACGTCAATCACAAGTTCAATAATCTAATAAAGTTACCACAAACAAATTCAACCACAAGAGTTAGTTAATACAAAAACTCAACATAAATTAAACCCAAAGGATAAGAAATACAAGATTCCGTTTAGGAATTGGGTTTTTCAATTTGCGCAACTCTGAAGCTCTCGTGATCCTAGTAGTGTTTGACCCGATGTTAGGTCGAAACGAGTTTCGTTGCGAGACTCCAACTCCCGAGTTCATATGTGAAAAAATAAATGGTAAAGATTAGATACTTATTAAGTTCAAATAAATAAATAAATAAAGCATGGAATAAAGTATAACACAAAGCATTCATACAATTATAGTCATGGTCATAGGGGAGACATATGCTACCATTACTCATTCTGTTAGTTTTTCTTTACTGTCATGGGTTTCAATGATCTAACTCGTTTGTTATTCAAAACAATTAAAAACTTTGAACGACACTTTTCGTCACCCTATTTTTCAACCAACTTCAACAAAGGCGTACAAGATTTTTAGCAATGGGTCGTGTGTGTGTTGAGATAACATATTATAAGTGAGGGATCCATTCAAAGCACTCATAATTCGACTGAACGTCTAAAGACATGTCCCTGCTGCTTAAAGAAAGGAAAAACGAAATCTTGGAATACCTTTCTCTATAATCCTTACAACCAAAAATAGTCTATTCAATATTATTGATTCAAACAGTAAACTTTCAATCTAGTGCCACCTCACAGGAGCTAATGTTATCTTTCAGATGCAATTATTATTTAACCGGGTGTGTTTGGTATGAAGGAAAATGTTTTCCACAAAAAAACATTTCCTGAAAAATAAGTGGTTTTCTTACTTGTTTTCTGGTGTTTGGTTAGTAAAAAAATATTGTTCCAAAAATATTTTGGTATAATCTAGACAAACAATATGAGATCGGACCTTAATTTCCACCCTTTCACACCGACCTGTACTCCAAGTGAAGTCGAAAGAGATCTAATGTCTTACATAAAAACCACACCCCAAGTGTCTTCCCCTTTTCTAGCAACAACTATATTGTGCGGAGAAGCCTATATAGGCTACAAGAAAGTAAAGAATCCACCCTTCCAGTTAACCTTACATGGTAAATAGCTATCTAGATTATCTCCTTACCTATTTAAGACATTATCATATTACACAGAACATGCACTTGATTCCAATATATAAAAAATTATCACAGCTTAACAATATTTTACCAGACACAGAAGCTTTCAAAAAGTCTCACCTCTTCAGAAGACAAATTAAAGGCAAATCATATATATATATATATAAAAGAGAATTTAGTAAAAGCTGACGTGGCATGTCTCATTGGCCACTATCACTAGTTATCTATTTTCTCATAATTTTATACTTTTTTCTGATTTTTTTATTTTAAAACCTATTTAAACAATCTCTTTCCTTATTATTACTCTTTATTACATTTATTATTCCTTTACTATAATGATGCAATTAATTCTTCAATTACCCATTCTTTACCTTATGTAGAATCAGTAATCTTATGATTTGGTTGATGGTTTTGAGGTTTAGGGGTGTTTTGGTCACTGATTCGTCCTATTGTGATGGCGGTTTCCGGTGAGATTTTTGCCGAAAAATAGTTCAAAAAGGAGGAAACAATGATTTGGTCGCAGATTTTGGTGGTGCTGATGAATTTGGGTGTTTGGACGCTGGTTAATGGTCTTTTTTGATCGGAATGGGTCGTTTGATCGCCGGTGAAAGTGGTGTTTCTGGAGAAGTTTTTTTTCTTCTCCCTTTTCCTGCTTTCTCTCTTTTCTCTGTGTGTTATCCATTGATTTTCCTTTAATTGGTTGTGTACTTCAATGTGTGTTGGTGTCTATCTCACTGAGTGTGATTTGCATATATTGTTATCACATTTTTCCTCCTTTTTTTTCACTAGCAGATGTAATGTTCTCAATATTGATTTTTCCTATTTTCTGTTTATGGTTCTAGAATTTACTCTTAACATTTGCTATTTTTGTACAGGAAGTCTATGAGGAATTGAAAAGCATAAAAGAAGGAAATTAGTGTTCTGTGAGTGTAAATTTTTTTTTCTACTCGTGTGTCGATATTGATGTTTTTAGTGGGAATTGTTGCTATTGTTAGTTATAATCGGTTTAATGGCAAAAAATTCTCCATTATGTTTTTTTCCTTTTTGTGTAATCGTGTGTATATATATAAGAAAGAAAAATTAGAGAAAAGTAAATGTAAACAACAAAATTGTTGCCATTGTTTGTTATTATAGGTTGCTTTTAATGGCAAAAAAAATCTCCATTCTGATTTTTCCTTTTTGTGTAATCGTGTGTATATAAGAAAGAAAAATTAGAGAAAAGTAAGTGTAAACAACAAATTAGGATAAAACTTGAAGCTAATATATTCGTACTCTTCCTCGGAGTTGCGCTTTCTATCACTGCATCTGTTCTTGCAAGAATACTCGCGAAGCTGAAGCTTATCAACATAAAAATTGGTAGGATAGCCATGTTGGCCTCTCTTATTAATGATATCTTTGCATGGATTCTCTTGACTTTTTCCATTGCCTTTTCTGAAAATAAGAATATGGCTTTGGTAGTATGGGTACTTCTCTCAAGTGTAGCGTTCATTATTTTCTGCGTTATAATTATTTGGACTTTAGTTGGATGGATGATAAGGCGAATCCATCAGCGAGGTCTCTATATGTATCATTCTCTCAGGGGTCTTGATATGTGGATTCATAACAGATGCTATTGGAATACATTATATTTTTAGAGCTTTTATCTTTGGTTTGGTCTTTCCTAATGGTCCCCTTGGCGTTACACTTATTGAAAGGCTAGAGGACTTTGTTTTGGGGATTTTGTTGCCTTTTTTCTTTGACATTAGGGATACGGAGATTAGAAAGATTGATGGAGTTGGTACATGGGCCCTATTAGTTCAGGTCACAGTCCTAGCTTGTGCTGGAAAAATTGTTGGCATAGTCCTTGTAACTCTCTATTGTAGAATACCAATTCATGAAGGTGTTATTCTTGGTATTCTCATGAATTTCAAAGGACTCATTGGGATGATTGTGATAAATATTGGTAAAGACCAAAAGGTACATTCTTAATATTATTTTCGCCATATAGAGAAATTAATTAGTAGTACTATACTAATATTTGCTCATTAACATGAAAATCCATGTTTGTAGGTTCTTGATGACAAAACTTTTGCAATTATGGTTATAGTTATTGTGCTTATGACTGAAATTATCATCCCTATTGTGACAAAAGTTTGCGCCATATAAAAGAAGAACAGTTCAAAGTACAAAACCAGATAGTGAATTTAAGGTACTGTCTTGCATCCACACACCTAGAAATGTACCAACAATTATCAATCTTCTTGAAGCATCTTGTCCTACCAAGAAATCTCCAATATGTGTTTATGTCCTTCATCTTGTTGAGCTTACTGGATATGAATCTTCCGTGCTTATTGTTCATAATACACGAAAAACTGGCAAGCCAGCGCTTAACAGAACTCAAGTTGAATCAGAATACATCATCAATGCATTTGAGAACTTTGAGAAACATGTTGGATGTGTCTCCGTGCAACCCCCCACTACCATCTCCCCTTACTCCACAATGCATGACGATATTTGCAGCATTGCTGAGGACAAACGAGTGGCATTTCTAATCATCCCTTTTCACAAGCAGCAAATAGTTTATGGAGGAATGTAAATCATGAATCCAAATTTCCGAATGATAAACCAAAATGTATTAGCAAATGCACCTTGTTCTGTTGGGATACTTGTCAACAGGGGCCTCAGTGGATCTACAAGGCTAGCAGCAAATCAAGTTACTCGCCATGTGGCCGTTCTATTCTTTAGAGGTCCATATGACCGCGAAGCTTTGTCCTACGAATTGAGAATGAGGGAACATCCAGGGATCAACCTTACTATAATGAGATTCCTCCCTGGAGAAGCTGCACTTGGAGATAGATCAGATTCAAGAAAAAGTAGTATGAATAATGATTCAAGTGTACCAATAGTGGTAACAGACGACGACAAAGAAAAACTGCTAGACAAGGACTATATCAGCAACTTCAGGGCAAGAACAACTAATGATGATTCAGTTTTATACATTAAAAGAGTAGTAAACCATGGAGAAGAGACAGTAGTAGCAATAAGGACTATAAACCTCGACCAAAAAAAAAAGGACTATAGACCACGCGCATGAGCTTTTCATAGTTGGTAGAGGAAAAGGCACGATATTGCCATTGACAGTAGGACTTACTGACTGGAGCGAGTGCCCGAGCTAGGTGCAATAGGATATCTATTGGCATCCTCGGATCAGGCATCAGTTGTTTCGGTGTTAGTTGTGCAACAATATGGAGGAATGGGACAAGGGAATCATATTCTCACACCAGATAGTCCTGGACAACAACTACATGACCATTTCAACTTTAGCTATCATCGGACACAAATTCATGCCTTAGAAGCTTTCATTGTCATTTATCTTTTTTGTAGTTTTTTTGGACATTAATTGAGTTTTCTCCACATTGAAAATTCTTTTTGTATTAATATATCCAATTAAAAAATAATAAATAATGGACTTAAATAACAATTAATAGTAGTACTATAATGAAAAAACCATTCCTCATGTTAATGTAATCGAAGAAAGAGAACCAGGAGGTTACATAATCAACATTTACTTCATTGTAATTTTAAAATCAAGAGAATTTGAAGAGTTTTAGTAAATAAATTTAATTTAGACTAAAATCACTGAATCAATTTAATGCAAATGAATTTTATCTACAAAAAGGTTCATGCTATAAATGGCCAGCAAAACGAAACTTTTCCTAAGGTTACTCAAAAATTATTTTTTTGTCTTGAATATTGCGCTTTGATTTTTATGTGTTTTGTGACTCTTTATATTATGCACATATCATTGGTTGCTATATGTAATGCTAGAATTACAGAAACATATGGAAAGAAGTTGCTGCATGTTGGTATTGTAATGGACTGATATTGGTTGAAAAAGAAATTCTCAATAAGCTATTGTTCGGAGATGAACAACCTTTATTGGTTCCTTTTGAACTTAATTACTTAGTATCTTGCATGTGTAACAGTTTTTTGTGCTTTCGCCCATCCTCCATGTCCACTCTAATGATGATTTTTTATTTTTTTTTGCACTTTGTTATTTATCTAGATTGGATAGGTTTCCTTACATGTATTATTCTTGTAAAAATAATATTTCCATATACTTTTATGATGATTTTATTTTCCTATTGAAATATTTTGTATTATACATGAAGAAATTAATGAGATCTACTTATAGTGTATCCATATTATTATGTTATGTTGGTATTTTTTTCAGTCCTAATGTATCAATGAAATTTGTAATAAAACATTAACCAATTAATGTGACATGTTTCTTTGACTCTTGATAGAATATTCTACTTTTATATAAATTCTTGATAAAAATTTTAATCCATGAGAATAAGTAGTGGGAGTGTTAAGTGAATAGAGAGCTATTCAATTATGTATTGGAGTGGAGTACGAAGTGAATTACTCTAGATAACTAATTCTTTATTGTACGAAGTGAATTACTCTAGATAGACAATTCTCTATTGAATTTTTAAGTGAATATAAAGTGCCATATTTATTGGAATAGTAAGAAGTTCATTTAGTTAAATATTTCTTGATTTCTACTCAATAATTATAACTTAGTTATTAAGGTATAAGAGTAAAAAAATAAAAATACATCTTCAATCACCGGCATTATAAGAGTTGTGCCAAATGTAAAGGAGCTAAGTATTTTGAAATGATGAAAGTACTTATATAGAATTTAAAAACCACTTCCGACTTTCAAGTTCTTCATATTTGACTTTTATTTTGGTATATTTGTGCATTCAATGAGTCGATAAAGTTGTTTGATTTGACAAAAAAATTAATTTTGTTAGGATAATCTCATGGTTCATCTTGAACTTGAAGTATCTAAATCTAAAATTCCCTTTGCAATAACAAAAAAGGTATCACCTATTTTTATTTATCTTCTTCTTTTTGTTGTATTTTTTCAAAGTCTTTTTTTTTTCATAAAAATAAAGTTTGAGCTCATATTTAGGATACAAATTAATTTACAGTTTTATGAAGGCGAAATTCTTACTAAATCAATCTTAAATATCTTTTGAATATGCAGATTATATATGGAGCCACATCTAAAGTACTTGATTTGGATTAAATGATCGTTTACCGTGATAAATGATTGATATAATTGCCTAGGGTAAGGAAATTATTTAGTCAAAAGCCTTACATTATCTCTTCTAACCTTTATATGATAGTACCTCTTTTTGACCAAGAAATACAATTAGCTTTTTTTCTTTTTTTTGAGCTTTTCTTTATTTTTTCCTTCATTAATGTGCTATGTTAAAAATTCAGTCATTTTAACTTTGTTGATTATATTAATTATGTAATGTTGACAAACTAAGGTCATATCTTTAAATTTCTTTAATGTAAGCAATGTTTTATTATCATAACCTCAAAAATGATTAATATTCATATTCACGACATTATTGATATTCATATTCTAGTCCTATAAATAGAGACATTGTAAGATTTTGTATAAATGGTCATCAATCTTATAAGTTGTTATGTTTTTTATGCTTATTATCTTCATGCTTTATCTTGACCCGAGGAATAAAATAAAAAATATTGAATGGTGATCAACTTGTGAAAGAGGATAAGACAAGAGCCGAGAAAATTGTACACCGCTTTCGTATTTTTTCCTTCTATTTCTAAAGATTAAGGCCATAAGAATGATGTTGCACTATTTTTTTGTTTGTTCTCTTTATTTTGTATTTTATATAAATTTTTAATTGTTTAAGTTCATAGTTTTTTTTCCATTCTAAACAATAACTTATGACTTTGTTGAAAATCTGCGAACTACTAACTAAATAATTTTCCACTATGAAATTGATTATACCTTTAAAATTATTGATATATTACCATCTCTTTTATTATCGCGCGATGCGCGAACAAGTTGACTAGTTTGATAATAATACTGAATAGAGAAGAAAACTTCCTACCAACAAGGAGAAAATAAAATACATACGGACAATTGAATTCAATGAGAACACTCCCTACCCCAAAACATGTCACCAACAAATTTTAAAAGAAATCTTAAAAATTCTTATCCTATTGAACTACACTAAAAAAAGATATTTAGAGAGAATTAGTTAATGGCCATAGCTTAATTGCTTCTAAACTATGTATTTAGAGGCCATTACTATATTAGTGACATCGATATTTAGAAATCTTTGTAAATGCCCCTCAGGAAATAAATAAGCACTACAAAAGATACGGAAGCCACCCTTCGCTTTCAGCAGGAACTTACAACCAACACAGAAACAAAAACTATGTAGATTCTACCAATTTTATTTTCATTACTCTTCAAAGATTTATGAAACATATATAAGCACCATTCTCCTTAAGAGACCAAGACTAACGATGAGACTTAACTTACAACATTCATATATATAGGCATCCATGAATCAGTGAAAAACACAAAATTTTCAGACATGCTGAAAGAGGTAATGATTAAACTAGGCCAACAATTTTTGTCTTGTTTTGACACAATAACATGAATAAAATGGTGACTTTGCAAGTTATATACACAAAGGGAATGAAGAAAAAGTTTCTTCAATATACTAATTTTATAAGTATGGCAACTTCATAAATGATTAAAACCTATACAAAATATCAAGAATAATTTTACAAATATTAAAACAATGTGATGCGGCTTTATAGATGTAAGAAATTCGCGTAAAAGTAAACTTAACTGTGTAAAAGTACCATCTTAATGGACATAACATGTTAAGCATAAAAACCTGTGCAATTTGACAATTAATTAAGTTTAGGAAATCATGGTTCCCTCATATAGTTTATGAGAGTAAGGTAATATGACCCTCACATGAGTGGCGGAGTTAGATTTTTCGCCAAGGGTATTCATATTTTAAAGAAATTTTTGTTCTTTCTAAAAAACCCGAATAGTCGACTCAAGAGAAGGCGTAAAACACATAAAGTTAAAAACTGTGACGACAAAGTGCTTTCTACGAACCCAAAGTTCCGTGAGAGAACATCTAAAAGGACGAAAGGAGGACGAAAGCTTGTGTATAAACTAAAGGTAAAAATCAAAGATGCAAACAATGGTTCTTTGAAATCGCAAGCAGCCACTTATGCACTTAATTTGCAACAAACGCCACCAGTTCCAAAACAAATAGACACACAAACACACATATCCGCACACATATTACCACACAAAATAAAATTTCAGGACAAAATTACATTCATCCGCAGGAAGATCACTAATAACCTAAGTTTGAACAAAGTTAAGACAATCTCACGTATTTATAAACTCAAAAAAATAAAAGATAAAATAAATGAAATTGATGAATCCGCACCTTGTTTGGCGCAGCAAAACTGAAGCTTTGATGTTTAAGGATTTAAGGATGATAATAATAATAATAATAATAATTGAAACAAATATTATGGTGTTAATAATAATGGTAATAATAGATATGATGTAAAATAGTTGTTGTGAAAATAATGCGATGTACCTTGTGCGCGGTAGCGAAAAAATGTATATACCTCGTATTTTCTAATCTCTCGAGAATATGAAAACCCAAAAAACATTAAAAATATATAATATATCTTGAAGCATTAAAGCTATATACTAAAAAGGGTTAAAGTTGATGAATAAACTATTTGTGGGAAAATCTGAAATTTTTATAACTTTTAAAACTGGCATTTTATTTAATTATCTTTGTTATATTTATAGAAGAATGTAGAAGTTACTATGCTAATCTTATTTAGGAGCATTGGTGGTAAGTTCAAAAGAATTAGCTGAATATAAAAATATTTTTTTTTAGGACAGTAATCGTGTTTCATTTGCGAAATCGGAAGGTTAAGACTACGTTCTAAAAGGACAAACTAATAATAAGTTAATCACAAGTTCAATAATCTAATAAAGTTAACGCAAACAAATTCAACCACAAGAGTTAGTTAATACAAAAACTCAACATAAATTAAACCCAAAGGATAAGAAATACTAGACTCCGTTTAGGAATTTGGGTTTTCAATTTGCGCGACTCCGAAGCTCTCGTGATCCTAGTAGCATTTGACCCGATGTTAGGTCGAAACGAGTTTCATTGCGAGACTCCAACTCCCAAGTTCATATGTTAAAAAAGAAATGGTAAAGATTAGATACTTATTAAGTTCACATAAATAAATAAATGAGGCATGGAATAGAGTATAACACAAAACATTCATACAATTATAGTCATGGTCACAGGGGAAACATATGCTACCATTACTCATTCTGTTAGTTGTTACGAAAGAAATTTACTGTCATGGATTTCAATGATCTAACTAGTTTGTTATTCAAAACAATTAAAAACTTTGAACGACACTTTTCGTCACCCTATTTTTCAACCGACTTTAACAAAGGCGTGCAGGATTTTTAGCAATGGGCCATGTGTGTGTGTTGAGATAACATATTATAAGTGAGGGATTCATTCAAAGCACTCATAATTCGACTGAACGTCTAAAGACATGTCCCCGCTGCTTAAATAAACGAAAAAGAAAATCTTGGAATACCTTTCTCTATAACCCTTGCAACCAAAAATAGTCAATTCAATATTATTGATTCAAACAGTAAACTTTCAATCTAGTGCCACCTCACAGGAGCTAATGTTATCTTTCAGATGCAATTATTATTTAACCGGGTTTTTTTGGTATGAAGGAAAATATTTTCCACGGAAAAACATTTCCTGGAAAATAAGTGGTTTTCTTACTTGTTTTCTGGTATTTGGTTAGTAAAAAGATATTATTCCAAAAATATTTCGGTATAATCTAGACAAACAATATGAGATTGGACCTTAGTTTCCACCCTTTAACACCGACCTATACTCCAAGTGAGGTCGAAAGAGATCTAATGTATTACATAAAAACCACAGCCCAAGTGTCTTCCCCTTTTCTAGCAGCAACTATATTGTGCGGAGAAGCCTATATAGGCTACAGGAAAGTAAAGAATCCACCCTTCCAGTTAACCTTACATGGTAAATAGATATCTAGATTATCTCCTTACCCATTTAAGACATTATCAGGTTACACAGAACATGTACTTGATTCCGATATATAAAAAGTTATCACAGCTTTACAGTAGTTTACTAGACACAGAAGCTTTCAAAAAGTCTCACCTCTTCAGAAGACAAATTAAAGGCAAATTTGATAATAATACTAAATAGAGAAAAAAATTCTCAACCAACAAGGAGAAAATAAAATACACACGGACAATTGAATTCAATGAGAACACCCTCTACCCCAAAACATGTCACCAATAAATTTTAAAAGAAATCTTAAAAATTCTTATCCTATTGAACTACACTAAAAAAAATATTTAGAGCGAATTAGTTAATGACCATAGCTTAATTGCTTCTAAACTATGTATTTAGAGGCCATTACTATATTAGTGACATCGATATTTAGAAATCTTTGTAAATTCCCCTCAGGAAATAAATAAGCACTAAAAAAGATACGGAAGCCACCCTTCGCTTTCAGCAGGAACTTACAACCAACACAAAAACAAAAACTATGTAGATTCTACCAATTTTATTTCCATTACTCTTCAAAGATATATGAAACATATTTAAGCACCATTCTCCTTAAGAGACCAAGACTAACGATGAGCCTTAACTTACAACATTCATATATATAGGCATCCATGAATCAGTGAAAAACACAAAATTTTCAGACATGCTGAAAGAGGTAATGATTAAATTAGGCCAACAATTTTTGTCCTGTTTTGACACAATAACATTTATAAAATGGTGACATTGCAAGTTATATACACAAGGGAATGAAAGAAAATTTTCTGCAATATACTAATTTTATAAGTATGGCAACTTCATAAATGATTAAAACCTATACAAAATATCAAGAATAATTTTACAAATATCAAAACAATGTGATGCGGCTTTATAGATGTAAGAAATTCGCGTAAAAGTGCACTTAACTGTGTAAAAGTACCATCTTAATGGACATAACATGTTAAGCATAAAAACCTGTGCAATTTGATAATTAATTAGGTTTAGGAAATCATGGTTCCCTCATATAGTTTATGAGAGTAAGGTAATATGACCCTCACATGAGTGGCAGAGTTAGATTTTTTGCCAAGGGTATGCATATTTTAAATAAATTTCCGTTCTTTCTAAACAACCCAAATAGTCAACTCAAGAGAAGGCGTAAAACACATAAAGTTAAAAAATGTGACGACAAAGTGCTTGCTACGAACCCAAAGTTCCGTGAGAGAACATCTAAAAGGATGAAAGGAGGACGAAAGCTTGTGTATAAACTAAAGGTAAAAATCAAAGATGAAACAATGGTTCTTCGGAATCGCAAGCAGCCACTTATGCACTTAATTTGCAACAAACGCCACCAGTCCCAAAATAAACAGACACACAAATGCACATATCCGTACACATATTACCTCACAAAACAAAATTTCAGGACAAAATTACATTCATCCGCAGGAAGATCACTAATAACATAAGTTTGAACAAAGTTTAGACAATCTCACGTATTTATAAACTCAGAAAAATAAAAGATAAAGGAAATGAAATTGATGAATCCGCACCTTGTTTGGCGCAGCAAAACTGGAGCTTTGATGTTTAAGGATTTACGACGACGAAATAGACTCTTAGAACTCTGAATCAAAAGCAATCTACTGATTTTCTTATTTCTCCAAATCTTTTTCTCTTTTTTCCGACTTACTTCCTTCTCATATTTCTACTCCCTCTGGATCTCTTCTTCCCCGACTTATTTCTTTTACTCTTACCATTTTTTATTGCATTTTCCCTTTCTTTTTCCCTTTTTTTCACCTTCTCGCCTATATTTATAGTTGAAATCCAGACATGAAAGTCTGAATTTGAACACAAAAGAAGGGCTCCAACAGACAAAACTCCTAATAAAGAAAATCAATAAAGAAAATCAATAAAGAAAATCCCTCTTTGAAATCAAAACTTACAGCTTTTAGACCTCCCCTTTTGATGATTTTCGGACCTCAAAACGCGAATTTGAAATCGATTTTGAATTGTTGCACCAAATTGGGACCTGATTTGCCTTTGGCTTTTGGATTCACGGGCTGGCCAAACCGAAAGTGGGAGAATCTTCGCAGACTAGCCACAGATGGTGGCTCTCTTTGTTTGTTGCTCCTCTTCTTCCAAAGCATTGAATAAATGAAGAGAGTGACCCTAGAAGAGGAGGCAATCTCTGACATTTTACTTATACTTTACTCTCAACTTTGAGAATTTCAACCCAGCTATGAAGATTTTAAGGGTTTCTCATTTGGGGTGGGAGGAGAGGAGGAAGAGAAGTGAGGGAGAAAGGAAGATCGATGTTTGAGAGACGATTGTGGAAAAAGATGGTGACCCATCAGATTTTTGGGGCAGAGGGATATGCGCGCGTGATTTGTTGTTTGTATTGCTTTGTTAACTGAAATATGGGTTATCCGATCGTTTGATAGACGGCTAAAAATAGATAATAACAATGGTAAAAAATATATATATATTTATTTACATATATAGAGAGATAAATACAGAAGTAAATTAAAGCTGCTTATTTTTATCCGTCCGATCATTTAATCGGACAATTTAAAATCAATAATAATAAAATAAATAAATAATAATAGGAAAATATATAGAGAGAGTAAATATAAATTATAAGGTTGAAAATTTCATATATTTGGATTGAAAAATAAATTAACGGGCTAGATTGATTGATGCTGGTTGAATGAAATGATGAAGCGGGCATGGATATTGTACTGACTTTTGAACTAATTTTTAAGCTCTCGACTAAAACTTATAGATAAAGTTGGGCTTGGCCTAAAAACAGAAATGAAATTGAATTATGATCAACCCGAATATTCTCTTTCTACTAAAATCAATTTTATCAATGCTCTCTGCTGTCATAAAATTATTTAGTATGACCATTTATAAATTACAGACATAATTTGCATATATATATATAGAAATAATAATATAATAAAATATAAAAATATATATTTTATATAACAAAAGTATAAATATATATGGTCACAATATTGCCTAAAGAATAAAATTAGAAAAAAAATGTGAATGTTATCACTAAAGATATTTTATTTTATCTGTTAAAATATTTAAGTATATTAAAATATTTTATAAAAAAAATAGAAAACTTATAAAAATAGATATAAAAATACGAGTCTTATTTCTTATTTAATTTTAAAATTAGTTAGGGCCAAGAACATCGATAAAATTAATTAGAGGGAAAGAGCGAGCCAAAATTGAGTGTCAACACTATGATACCCCATCAAATTTGACATTTTAGACTCAACGATACCATATAAATTTCTATCTAAAGTTGTTTCAATAAAATGTGGGTCCCATAACTAAAGGCCCAAGTCTATCCAGTAGCCCAGAATGAGTCTTGAAGCCTTGTGACCCAAACCAAAGGTCATCCTATCCTAAAATCAATGTTCCAAAGAAGATGGAACTATAAGAATTGGCATATGATCTTGTTCACCTAAAATGTATGCTTGATAGCCAATCCTTAATAGTGACAACTTTAAACATGAAATTGGTTCTAAAAACCATGTGAAATGCTCGATAACCAAAATGTCAGCTCCAATAATTCATAAATTACTTAGGAAAGATATAGGAAAGTTAAAAAGGTAAAAAAGTGTGTAAATGCAGAAAGTGACCTGAAGGGTCCTTACAACATCCAATACATGACTATTGTAGAGCGTGGTGTCACGACCCGAGTCTGCATCCTAGATGTAACATGGTGCTTAGAGCCATAGGTGACCCTAAGCTAACCCATGACATGTAATATCACTATGAACACTAAATATATGTAATACCGAGAGCAAGAAAAACTTAATATTATATAAACACTAAATACAAAAGAATTCTAAATCAAATACTAATACTAAAAAGAAAATCTAAATTATCTAACACAAACCATAAAGTTGAAATAACTATTGGCTATTTGAAAGCCTTTACTAACTGATGAGTTGCTGGGACAAGTCCCCAAATATTTCTAAATGTCTGAAACTAAAGATATTATTGAAGTAATATATAAACACTTTTAACCTTGGATGATGAGGACTTACCACTAAGAGTTGTTGAGATAGCACTAGGGCGTACTAACTGTGGGACTAATGTTGAGTATCCAAATCTAAATCATAAAATAGCACAACATAAGAGAAGGTATGCAATCAATACTTTGAATGTCCTAAGTATGTGTGATATCCAACTATAAATAACCTAAATATGTTGGAAAATACTGAGATGCAAAACTAAATGCAAAGCTAAACTAAAGTACAATGACCTTTTATAAGATGTGAGTGTGTGTATACACTAATATAAAAGAATTATCTACAAATTCATAAGTTTAAGTAAATAATACTTAGGCTAAGGGTCATGTACAAATAACGAGTGTAAAACTATAGGAGGTTCTTATAATTGGCATAGACCATGTGAGTAACATGGTATATAAATTGTAACCCAAGTTGGTAATATGTTCAAACCTTATCATGGGTATAACCATGAATAGAAAGAATTCACTCAAAAGCCTAGTCAAGTGAAGGAAAACACTTCAACTTGCAAGGACCCCTTAACCTACGATGACACATAGTTTTGGACTTGGGTTAATTGAACCTGTGTCCTATTTTTGATAAGTACTAATCTAATATTCATATACATGTTCTTGTAATTATAGTGAAATCTGAGTGAAACATATGAACTAGTTTAATTTAGTGTTACTAAATACGACTAAAACCATGGAACTAGTATATGTATTTTACTATCCTATGAAAATTATGGAAAACATGGTGTACTGAATACTTAATTGAAATATGCCTTAATTAGATAACTATTTCTAATTTCCCAAGAATCTAGGATCTTGTTTCATAACACATCAAACATATATGTAAACCATATTTAAAATTATGCATAAAAATACAATTCTTGGTCATAAGATATTTTGGAAATGGATACTGAAGAATCATAAATTGAATTATTTTGGACCTTACTGTAATACATGGAACTTTAAAACCAATATTTGGATGTAATGTTAAAATAAGATGCTTATTTTATACCACATACCTGAAGTTTTAAAATTCTTGCTAAAAAACCTAGACCTTGAAGCCTTTGGGGTAGAACCATAGTTTTTCTTCTATTTTGAGGATATGAATCACCTTTTTTTAATTTTATCTTAGGATAATGAGGGAAAATAAATTATTATATCCCTTTAATCCCCCCAAAGTATCCTTAAAATAGCGTAGTTTAGGTATAGGAAGTATGGTAAGTAAAAGAATACCTCTGAGAAACCATATTTAAAAATAGAATGACATAGATAAAGACATAATATGGCTAATCTTATGGACCAGTGAGTCCTTGATTTGACTCATGGTTACTGGGACATTTTATTGGGTTTCTGACTTTTTCCAAACGACCATATAGAATGACTCATTGATGGTCACTATGAGTCATCTTGGGCAAGTCAGTGGTTCCTGGAGGAGATTTCCTAGTAAACAATAACTACATATTTCATTAGTTTGTCTAGGAATTCCTATTCTAGTGGTCCGCTGAGTGTGAGTTAAGCATTCTAAAGCTTAAGGCTTTACTTATTTTAGCTTTAGTTCTGGCACTTTCAGTTAAGAGACAGGGTTTTTAGCATGTTATAATTCTTTTGGAATTGGTTTAGATTATTTTATGATGTAACAAGGCAAAGTGATAACATATGTTTCAAAATAGTTGAAGATGAAAAAGCATAACTACCCTACTAATGACATGGAATTGGTGGTGGTAATTTTTGTACTTATTATTTATACATAGTACCTTTATGTCATTTATTTCAAGATATTCACCAATCATTATAGACTATAGTATATTCTAAGAAAGAAGGATCTAATTTGAGGTAGTACAGGTAGCTACAGTTATTAAAAGATTGTGATCTTTATATACTATACCTTGTAGTCAAGGAAAATATATATAAAATGCCTTGAGCCAAAAGATAGTGAGTATTGGGAGTTTGGTATTTCGTATAGTGTTAAAGTGACTACTAGCCTTGTACATATAGTCCTCAGATAATAGGTTGGTTATACTTTATATTTCATACCCTAGGAGGATTCTTACTCATGTTAAGGCTCAGTCTACCTTATTGAAGTATATTTAAGATTAAAGAAGTTAAAGATAATAGATTATGTGGGATGCTAAATCAACTAGTTATGGGAGAGTCTAGGAATGCTGCCTTATATATGGAGGGCATTTTGAGGTTTGAGGGTCATTTTTATTTTTATAGAC
This sequence comes from Capsicum pubescens, assembly GCA_030864215.1. Taxonomy (NCBI): domain Eukaryota; kingdom Viridiplantae; phylum Streptophyta; class Magnoliopsida; order Solanales; family Solanaceae; genus Capsicum; species Capsicum pubescens. Next base: position 224,956,125 of record CM061544.1, read on the forward strand.
TCAGTGATTTAATACAACTGATATTGTATGAGGCTCATTGTTCAAGATATTACATACATCCTGGCGCAACAAATATGGTTGGTCTACCCTTGAATTTGGAGAAGTTTGATTCTATTTGGGTGATTGTGGATAGGCTGACTAAATCCCTAAATTTTATACTTGTGAGGGTAAGCTATCATGCAGAGAAGTTGGCCAGGATCTACATTCAAAAGATTAATCAATAGCATGGTTTACCTATATCTATTATTTTTGATAGAGGTACTTAGTTTACCTCAAATGTTTGGAGTTCAATGTCGAGTGATTTGAGTACTCAGCTTTAAATGAGCATAAATTTTCATCCTTATATGGATGGCCAATAAGAGAGGACCATTTAGGTGTTAGAGAACATGCATTGAGTGTGTGTCATTGATTTTGGTTGTCATTTGGACTAGTACTTGACCTTAGCATAGTTTGACTACAACAACAGTTACTTTTTTAGCATTTAGATGGTGCCTTTTGAGTCTTAGTATGGGAGGATGTATTTATCCCCTGTAGGATAATATGATTCATGTTACGTTAAGCCTTGGAGCACTAATTTGTTGAGGGAGTCGATGGACCGAGTTTAATTGATTAAGGAGAGGCTTGTATCTATCTAGAGTAGTGGAAGAGTTGTGTTGACCATCAAGTTTGTGATGTAGAATTCATGCTTGGTGAGCGGGTTTTGTTGAATATTTATAATGCTCAAGTTATACCATATAAGTATAAGCGACCTTTGTCAATATATTTTACACAACAAGAGTTGGGATCAAATCAATAGGGAATGAGAGCATTAGCTTCACTCTCAAGTGTCACAAGCGACTACAAATTGGCTCGTAATGCAAAAGTTACATAGTAAATTAAAAATGGGGGATGGTTGTTTATTTAAACAATTTCTGTCAAGTTGAAAATTTCAGAGTTTGTTTGTAAAAATGATCACTATTAGAGTGTACTCAATGGATTAAACACATAGGGTTATGCCTTTCTGAGAAATATTATATGCATGAGTACATAAGAATACACCTACTATTCACTCATAAGTCATGATTAGGTTAGGTTTTAGGTATTGGTGAGGATCTTTCAACCCACCACCAAATCTCACGTGGGTTTCTTTCAAAACCCAACATGTCTACACTACTATGCAACCATAGCCTTAAAATGCGTAATCTGTTTCTAGCATTACCACTTAAATGAGCATAGCTCAAGTTTTGTTATCTAAATCTCATCAATAGTTCATTCTCTTCCAAAAAGCATACAAGTTTTATACGTAAACCAAGTTTGCAACCTTAATCTATAAGTTAAAATATAGAGATTTAGCTGAAGTCATAACATACACACTAGTACTAAGGTAAATACTCACTACCCATACAACAATCAACACTTAATAATTCCTAACACCAAGTTTGGTAGATAAGCTACTCATAATGTAAGAAAAAAAAATTATACCAACTTCCTCGTCCATATTCACCATGGTATATTCCCCATGGTATCAAAATGTTCTCAAGAAAAATCCAAATTCCTAGCTCAAAGTATTTAGTCCTAGAATTAGGGATTTATTACAAGATTAAGATATTGAAAATTGACAAAAAATAGGGTTTTCAATGGCCGAAAAGGCTAAAATAGCATCTACAAAAATAGGCTACATAATTACAAAATTGCCACCACTTGGGAATTCAGTTGAGCATAGTCTATTGCTGATTGAATCAGCGCTGCGTTGAATTTCTTGTTTCTCGCTGATTCTTCAATATGACAAGCCCCATGTGTCATCTCCTATAACTTTTGTCGTTGTAAAGTATGGTCCACCAATTTGGTCGGTAATGCACTGAAATGCATGATGCATCATCATTTTGTCTTTGTCACGACCCAAACTAGGGCCTAGATGTGACGGATATCTCAAGTCCTATGTGGACCAGAGATCACCCCCTTCACCTAACCTAGTCAGCTAAACAACCTCAAGTGTCGCATAAATTCAGAACATATTATAAGATAGCGTAAACTAAGACTGTTATTTATTCATGTAATGTCTACACCAAACACTGATAACCAGACAATCATCCATCACCAAGCCAATCTACCAAAACAACACACCCAAGTCCACAGTAATCCAACAAAGCCTCTATAAATCCAAAGTTAATAAAATGTCGGGACATGCCCCGGACAGTAGCCAAAAACAAAGTCTAAACAAGTCTGAGACACATAATATAAAGTCAATGAAATGAAGCCTTGCAAACTATGGAAGCTCACCACTTCAATATCAACTCACGAACCACTCGAACACTTGATCATTGGGCAAGAAAAGTAGAATATGTTCTGGTACCTGTATCGCATGGGGAGACAATGTCCGAAGATGGTTAGTGGTTGGAGCGCTAGCCTGTTACTCAAGGATACAGGAATAAAATAATGCCATCATTAAAAACCAAGTTAAATCATCATATGCAATCACATATTTATATATATATATATATATAACATGCTGGGATAGGGAACCAGGTTTAGCATGAACTTTGAAAACCTTAACCTGGTTTGTGTAGCACAATAATCATGTAACAAGGCTCCCACAGGCTATATGAGCCCAACTCTTCCCTAGCTAGAAGGGCCCCAGTGCGTGTAGCCGCACAAACCAGAGAATACCCATAACCGTATATGCCTTTATGGGAGACTCGAACCTCCCAGCATAATCAAGGTGACTTAAGCACCAGTGTATACAATATGGGGGACTCAAACTTCCCATTCATATATTTATTTGGGGGACTCGAATCTCCTGGTCGTATGGACACCCACACCAGCTAGTGCGATTTCCAATGTTAGTCCATTGGCCTCTACTTTCACGGCCTGGCTACACGTCTTGGTATAAAGCCCAAATTAAAACATTTATTACACATACAAAACCCTTAATCGAATTACTTACGAAAGTCATACCATTGTTATCGTCATACCAACCCCACTTGCAAGCGTACAACATGCCATAACCATTATTAGTCAACTTTGGGACTCAAAGCAATTGTCTAAACCAAGACATCAATTCAATTTAATGTTTAGGGACTCAAACCTATTTAGCAATTCAAACCAATTTATGGCCAACAAGGCTTTCTTAAAACCATTTACCAATCACTTACATCATTAGGCCAATGCCTTAGTTCAAAACACAATTCAACATGGGATAAGATCATTTTCATAGGAAATTTCACAAACAGGTTGAAGGCATACTATTATCAAACCATTATTCAAACCAAAAACCATCAAGTTAGGGTTAACCATGACCTCTTAGTTTAAATCACTATTCCCAAGCACTCACATGTGCAAAATCATTATAAAAACATGTATAATCATAATTTAAACCATGAGAAAACAATGCTCAACATTTTGAATCCAAACCCTCAACCATGGTTTTCAAAACCCCAATTAACTGTTCATGAACAATGTTTAAAACATATGATTTTTGTGAACAAACCATAAAGGAAGAGTCACATTCCTGAGTTATGAAGATTCACGGAGAGATTTTGATCCTTAAGCCTCTAGATGACCACCTTGAAGAAACCTTAGTCCAATCTTTCTTGAGATATTTTAGAGAGAGTTAGAGATTGTTTTAATCTTTCTAAGTGTAGAATTAATACCCAATAAGTGTTATAAGACATGGGGTCTTAAGGTTTTGGGGTTGGAAATACCCCCAGCTTAAAAGTTGAGGAAAACTTGCAGGTGGGTACGAGTTGACCCTCCCACTCGTCACCACCTCATACGAGTGGTACCCTCAAATCATTACCAAAATAGAAGGTTGGACACCATATTCTATCCAACATACGACTCCCTTGCTCAACTCGTCACCATACCATGGACTAGTACCATCAAGTCATATCCAAGGAAGAATATCAAGGGCTAGATACTAGACAATATAAGATTAGACCCCATTTTCTCGTTACAAGACCATACGACTCATATGGTTCCTCTCGTATCTAGTTCAGAACTTGGCCAGCAACACACTGACCAACATATGACTAGGGTCCCTAGATTCGCCACCACACCATATGACTTATGATGTGAGTTGTATGATGAACAAAAAGTTCAAGACTCGAGAAATTTGTAAGGGCCAAAGTTCAGGGTGTTTCAGTCTCCCCCACTTAGGATCATTCATCTTTGAATGATGGGACAAGGAAATACAATCACACTTTAGACTCTACACCCCTCTACTCTTACTTTTAATTAAGTTAGAAAACAAAGATGCCAAACAAACCACCCTTTTTCCTTTAAAAAAGGAATGAAAATAGGGATGTTAAGAACAACACATACCTCAAGCACGAATTTCCAGAATTGGGAATAGGAATGGATACTTGGAATTCATGTCCTCCTCGGCTTCCCAAGTAGCTTCCTCGGACTTTTGGTTACTCCCTAGAACCTTTACTGAGGCCATATCTTTCGTTCACATCCGATGAACTTGCCGATCCAAGATCCTCACCAGGACCTCCTTATAGGAAAAGAATAAAAAATACCAATGTTCTCCAAGGGAACAACCAACAAAGGATCACCCACACAATTTTGCAACATGGACACATGGAATACCGGATGAATGGATCTCAAGCTAGAGGGCAATTCTAACTCATATGCGACATAACCAATTTTTCTCAAAACCAAGTATGGGCCAACATACTGGGGAGTAAGCTTCCCCTTCTTCCCAAATCGCATCACTCCCTTAATGGGAGATGCCTTACCTAATCTCCAATCTCAAACTCCATGTCCTTTCGCCTCACATCCGCATATGACTTTTGGAGACTTTGGGCGGTCTTAATCCTATCCTGAATTACCTTCACCTTCTCTATATCTTGGTGAATAAAATTTCGGCCAAACATCTCCACTTCACCAACCTCGAACCACCCAATAGGAGATCTACCCCTCCTTCCATACAACGCCTCAAATGGGGCCATAGCAATGCTAGAATGGTAACTATTATTATCGAAAAATTCAATGAGATACAAGTGGTCGAACCAACTACCACCAAAGTCGATTACACAAGCTCGCAAAATATCTTACAAAGTCTGAATAGTCCTTTCAACTTGCCCATCCGATTGCGGGTGAAAAGTCATACTAAGACTCACTTTGGTCCCCAAACCATGCTAAAACGAGAGCCAAAAATGCAACGAGAACTAAGTTCCATGATCCAAAATAATTGAGACAAGTTCACCATATAACTTTACAACTTTCTGAAGAACAACTTTGCATAATTCTTGGCAGAATAAGTAGTTCTTACTGGTGAGAAATGAGCGGACTTAGTCATCCTATCCACGATGACCCAAGTGCAGTCACACTGATTCTGTGACCATGGAAGAACGGTAATGAAATCCATGTTAATTACCTCCCATTTTTACACCGGCAATTCAACTTCTTGGAGTAGCCCACCGGGCCTTATGTGCTCCACCTTCACTTGCTGACATACCATATACTTAGCCACAAAGTTGGCTACAACCTATTTCATATTATTCAACCAATAAACCCCCTTAAGGTCATGATACATCTTTGTCAAACCGTGATGAACTGCATACTGCGACTCATGGGCCTCAACCTAAATCCTGCCTCGCAACCCATCCATGTCGGGAATACATAACCTCCTTTGGTACCTCAAGATACCACCGCTGCCGATCTCAAAACCCATCACCTTCTTCTTACCCACATCATCCTTGATTTTCATCATGAGAAGGTGTAATACCTATTTATTCTTTATTTCTTAACCAAAAGATGATTGCGCCACCTGTTGCACCAACACACCACCATCATCAGAGTCCAAGAGAAGAACTCCAAGGTTAGCCAAATAGTGAATATCATTCACCGATTCCCGCTTATCCTCATCCATATGAGCTAGACACCCTATGGATAACCAGCTAAGAGCATTAGCAACTATGTTAGCCTTACCTAGATGGTAGTGAAGAATCATATAGTAGTCCTTCAGAAACTCAAGACACCTCTTTTTCCTGAGATTAAGCTCTTTCTAAGTGAGAACATACCTCATGCTCTTATGATCAGAAAATATATCAACATGGACCCCGTACAGATAATGATGCCAGATTTTCAATGCAAATACCACAACCAAAAGCTCTAAGTCATGAGTTGGATAATTTTTCTCTTGAACTGTCAACTTTCTATAGACATAAGAAACCATCTTGCCTTGCTGCATCAACACATAGCCCAAACCAACTTGGGATGCATCATAATAGACAAAGAAACCCTCGGTACCCTCAGCTAGAGTCAAGACAAGAGCTGAAGTCAACTTATTTTTTTGATTCTCAAATCTACCCTCGCAAACATCTGGCCATAAGAACTTTACCTTATTATGAGTCAAATTGGTCAATGGAGTAGCAATAGAAGAAAATTTTTCCACAAACCACCTATAATAACCGATTAAACCCAAGAAGCTCCAAATATCGGTTGGAGTTGTAGGTCTAGGCCACTTCTTAACCACAATAACTTTCTGAGGATCCACCATGATCCCCTCCCAGAAATTTAACAACATTCAACCAAAATTCACATTTGGAGAACTTAGCATACAACTGTTGATCTTTTAAGGTCTTCAACACAAGACGAAGCTGATTGGCATAATCCTCCTAACTCTTGGAGTATACCAAATTTCATCAATGAAGACAATCCTAAACAAGTCTAGAAACTAATGGAAGACCCTATTTAGCAATTCCATAAATGCCACCGGGGCATTAGTCAAACAAAAGACATAACCAAGAACTCAAAATGCCCATACCGGGTACAGAAAGTTGTCTTAGGTATATCCACCTCCCTAATATTTAACTGATGATACCTTAATCGAAGATGAATCTTAGATAAAAACTTAGCACGCTAAAGCTAATTAAACATGTTATCTATCCTCAAAAGAGGGTACTTATTCTTTACCATCACTTTATTCAGCTGTCGGTAATCGATACATATTCTAAGGGAACCATACTTATTACGTATGAATAACACCGATGCACCCCATGATGACATACTAGGAAGGATGAAACATTTGTCTAAGAGATCCCTTAATTGCTTCTTAAGCTCTTTTAACTCAGCCAGAGCAATTCTATATAGATGGAATAAATATAGGACGAGTGTTTGGGACAAGATCTATCCAAAAATCAATATCCCTATCGTGAGGGATACCAGGAAGGTCATCATAATAGACCTCAAGAAATTTATTCACTGCTGAGACAGAATGTTAAAAAGGACCCCCCGAGTTAGAATCTCAACCCGAACCAGATGATAGAGACACCCCTTGGAAATTACTCTCCGAGCTCTAAGATATGATATAAACCTACCCTTATGATCTAGGGAATAACCCTTTCATCAATAAATGAATCATTTGGGAACTTAAAGATACTTATGGGTCTAACAGTCTAAAGAAGCATAGCATGAGTGCAACCTGTCCATCCCTAATATGACATCGAAATCAACCATATCTAATTTAAAAAGATCAACTAAAGTCTTTCGAACACCAACAGATACCACACAACCTATATAGACTCTTCTTGCAGCCACAGAGTCACCCAGCTAGGTAGACACAGAAAAAGGGTCCAAAATATACTTGGGACCAAAACCAAAATGCATAGCCACAAATGAGGTCACATAATAAAGAGTAGACCCTAGATAAAGTAAATAGTACACATCACAGGAAAAGAGTTTCAACATACCAGTAACTATATCAAGAGATGCCTCGAAGTCCTGACGAGAAGCAAAAACATATAAGCACTTCCGGCTAGTGCCGATACCAGAAGCAGAAGTAGCACCCTTTGGTGTAGGAGCCGATGAAGAGGAAATAAGAACCTTATTAGACCCAGAAGAAAACCTAGAAGGATAATCACGGTGCATATAGAAAATCTAACCACAATTTAAACATCAGTTTCTCCTCTTCTCGCACTGTCCATGTTGTGGCTGAGCACAGAATCTGCAAAGAAGATATCATGAAGCAGACTGAGCCCCACCAGCCTGATATTGGGCACTCTGTGACCTGTACCTTCTACCATTCTAAGAGAAATAATCACTTGGTGACTTCGAGTAAAGAGTACTTTCCATAGAGAAAGAACCAAAACTCCCCTACTTCTTCTTAGGTCCCTTCCCCCATCTTTACCACTCTACTGTTGGCCTCCTCCCTGATTAAAAAATCTGAACTTCTTACTCTTCCTCTCACCTATCTCAGCCTGCTTCTTCTTTTCTTTCTCAACTATTGTATGTAAACCACAATTAGAGAAATATACATATCCTTGTTCAACAAGGCTACTTTACACTCCAAAATCAACTAACGGGATAACCCAGAAGCAAACTTTCACATTTTAGCCCTCATGCTAGACACCAAATTAGGAGCATACCTGGACAACTAATGGAATTTCATAGCATACTCTTTGACCGATATCCTACCTTGCCTCAAATTCACAAATTCCTCTGTTTTTGCCTCCCTTAAATCCTGAGGAAAGAAGCAGTCTAAAAAGGCATTAGAGAAGTTATCCCATAATGCAGAGTTAACATAACTTCTACTAGACTGTTCCCACTCTTCGTACCACTGGTACACTATATCTTTCAATTGGTAGGCAGCAAACTCCACACCATCAACATCTGATGCATGCATAATTCAAAAAATCTTCTCCGTCTCATTAATAAAAGCTTAAGGATTCTCCTTAACCTGAACACCATTAAAAGTTGGAGGACTCAATCTCATGAATTGGTCAACCCTTGTGGCCTCAGAAGATGGAGTAACAGAAGCACCACGCTTAGACATAGAAGCTACCAACTGAGCCAACATATAAATAGACCAACGAAACCCAATGTTCATCATATTTACCTGAGGATCTTAAGAAGGGCTAGAGGGAATCGTGGAATTCCAGGAGGGCAATAAGGAATTAGACCCCTAGACCAAGTCTAAACCCCATAGGTAAGGTGTGTCCCATCAACAGTGTCCCCAAGTGGAACAAAGGAGTTCCCATAAACTTTAGATCATCTGGGAGGCATGATATGGAAATGCGAGCAAATAAGAATTAGAGGAATCCAAGACCTTAGACTCTATATCTTGAAGTAACACAACAAGAAAGGGAAATATTATTAAATGTCACGTAGCCTTTTTTTATAAGTATGGTGCACTACACACCCATAAAAGAGACTTTACTTGACATGGATTTGGGTACACCCAATTGACCATGAACTTAGGCTCTAATACCAACTTTGTCATGACCCAAACCAGGGCCTAGTCGTGATGGGTATCTCAATTCCCACTTGGAGAGGAGATCACCCCTTTTACCTAACCTAATCAATGCAACAAACTCAAGTGTCAGATGAATTTCGAACATATAATAAGATAGCGTAAACTAAGACTGTTATTTATTCATGAAATATCTAAGCCAAACACCGGTAACCGGACAACCTTCCATCACCGAGCCAATCCACCAAAATAACAACCCAAGTTCAAAGTAATCCAACAAAGCCTCTATAAATCCAAAATCAATAAAATGTCGGGACATGCCCACGACATTAGCCAAAAAAAAGTCTAAACAAGTCTGAGACATAGAATATAAAGACCATGAAATGAAGTCTTCTAAAGAATAGAAGCTCACCAGTTCAATATACACTCACGAACTACTCAAATACCTGATTAGTAAGCAAGAAAAGTAGAAGAAGTTCTGGTACATGCATCGCATGGGGATAAAACATCCGGAGATGGTTAGCGGTTGGAGCTCTAGCTGTAACTCTGGGATAGAAGAATAAAATAATGCCATCATTCAAAACCAAGTCAAATCATCATATGCAATTGCATACATACATATATCTCATGCCGAGATAGGGAATCGATTTTAGCATGAACTTTGGAAACCTTAACCTGGGCTATGTAGCAGAACCATCATATATCAAGGAACCCATAGGCTATATGGCCCAAGTTATCCCCTAGATAGAAGGGCCCCAGTACATGTAGCCACATGACTTGTGGTGTAAGTCGTGTAATGAATAGAAAGTTCGAGACTCGAGAAATTTGCAAAGGCCAAAGTTTGGGGTGTTTCAGTCTTGATAACTCTTAGCCCCAAACTCTAAGAATCACGAATAGTTGAGTCCATTTAGAAACATACAGGACACATTTGTGATGTATCTATTATCATTTGCCTTACCTTTGTGTATTTTAACTCCAATCTCTATCCTTTTTTCTTTCTTTTACTATTTTAATCACTTTTCGACCTTGACCCTAAAATTTAACAAAAACAACATGAAAATGCATTCAAGTTAGCATTGAGGTCATGTTTTCTTCATATTATTAGAGCAAATATGTCGCAATTTGCTGGCTCATCAACACCCACATCATAAACTTTTGCTCATTCTCAAGTAAATTAATGCACACATAACAAAATCACCAATGCCTTCAAATAGTACAACTTAGGATCTTAGACACATCTTTAATGATGTTGAAAATAAGGGCCTATTTTTTCCATATTAAGCTCAGAATATGTCAATAACAAGAATCAAATCTTGGTTAAATATTACCAAGTCAAGCATATGCTCATCAACATCAATTGAGATTGAACAAGATTCAAGCATAGCAATTAACCACCCTCACACAATGAATTCCTTATTTTTAAGACATGATTATTAATAATTTTTTCGGTACTGGCACGAACTAGTCACTCTCCAAAAGATGACCAAAGACATAAGTACCACAACATAGGCTTGCCTATAAGCTCTATTTCACCATATTTAAGAATACTACTTTGGAGATCACCTAGGTCTTAGCTAGTCTTGTATCATAGGTTATGGTAAGGTAGGGAAAGTTAAGGTTATAGTGACTCTACCTCATCAACTTTCTAAAGAGACCTCTACGCAATAAATTTTCCCAAGGTTTACTCTTTGCATTACTTAACAGACCACTTTATTTTAAAACTACTTACCTCTTCCTATCCTTTCAAACTTTAATAAATTCATATTTACATCTATAAATAATCTAAAACACTTTTTGATTCTTTTTAAAGTCTTTTCATATCTATATATATATAAGTATATAAATATATATGTATATATGTGCATGTATATATATATACACAATGGATACATGGATAATTGGAAGTGGGTTTTAGTGGTCCCCATATTTACAAACAACCAAATAAATGAAAATCTTAAGATCGCCTCCACCCCAACTCAGGATTGTGGCCTATGCTTGTATTTTGCCTCACTTAGATGCTTTGAAAATGTTTGGTTCAATAGAGGGATATGAAAGAAAAAGATTTCAACTTGTAATAAGGTTATTCAAGTAACAGGGTTCCAAGGCTAAATAAGTGACAAAGTTGGTCACTCAACTCACCAAGGGTTGGATAATTTTTGTCAAAAAGGTGGCTTGCTCTCGATTTATGGCCTGAGATCATATCTCCAAAATTGCGTACTCATTGATTTAGAAGCAAAGTAATTGATTAAGTTCTAGGTGAACTCGATGCATGAGTTCAAAACAAAATATCTCTTGCACGTAGCACTCAATCACATACTCAAAGTACTCTTCCTCAATTGTTGTACCATAATCATAGCACATATCAAGGATTGTATTCAAGTAGCCAAAATGAGATACAAGTTTTCACAAAAATCATAGCCTAGGCTTAAATAATCCAATGGAATTTTGAAAATTTAATATACATTGCAATGGATAATGAAATCAAGAATAACACATGTGAATAACCTACCCAAGTGTACAATTCAAGATAAAGTGTTTTTGCTAATAGACTTTCCTCTTAAGAATGCATTCTAAAATGAATTTAAGATGTATTGCAATTAAAAACTACTAAACTAATAAAAATAAAATTGAATCAAAATAAAGAACACATCAGAAATCACACAAAAAATAAAATCCAAAGCACCAAATATCTAAATAACCCAAGTCGAATAAATAAGTATCCAAATGTCAAATCCACGTAAAAAAATAAAAGAAAATATCCTAAAAGTATCAAAAGATAACTAGGCACTAATATTAAAGATCCAAATAAATGGGCACCCCATCCCCAACCAAAAAGTATGCATTTTCCTCAATGTAATAGGACTAAATAAAATAGATAGTGAGAGTGAGGATCTCCCTTAATGTGTCTAAGACTGAGGTAGCGACTGGATCATCAAAGTTACCATTGTCTAGACATCAGTACCAACTTAGCAGATGAGTCTTAATGGTGGATCTGGTACAGAATTTAAAGTTTCAATAGTAGCAACTGGGCTGGAGGTCCTAGTGTGTGAAATCTCCTGGATCGACCTCTCTTAAGAAGCAGTAGAAACAAGTATAACATTCTCAGTCTCCTGCCTGTCAACCTGCTTAGTTGCCATAGTCTCTACCTGGATGCCAATCTGGTCCTCAACATTATCAACCGCCTCATCAGAAGCACATTTATCCTCATCAACTCTTCCTCAACCACAGTGTTAGCATCATTAGCATTAAAAGAAATTAGAGGTGGTGTATTAGATGGATCTCCCTATAGATGTGTAACATCAAGGAATTAGTGGTCATCAACATGCTTCTGAAAGAAAGACTGCTCATTCTATATCTTAGTCAAACTCTCAAGCATAAAAAGTTGTGGTGCAGCACTCAACTAGTAAAATTTCTTTGGAAAGTGTCGAATGGTTTCATGAACACCTTTTATCTCCTCATGAACCAGATCCATAATGACTTTTACCATAGCAACAATCATTCCTTGTATCTCCCTCTAGAGTTTAGCTGAGCTAACATCTCCTAAATAAGCCAACTCCCTCATTTTGATACTGTCAGCCTAAGAACTGGGGCCCTTAAAGAATCTAAAGTAGTGGACGATAGATAAATAGGGACATTAGGTCTGGGTGGCTATAATGATGAACCTGAGGGAGGATCTATATGAGTAGGAGTCGAAACGGACCCTGAGGGGGTTGTAGTAGAATCAAGAATGGGTTGTTGTCACCAATATAAAATATTGGGGAACCTTATTCCTAGAATTTTTTATTTCTCACCTCATCAACTAACTTAATCCTTCTAAATATCTATGCTTGAGACAAGAGAGTACTTAAAATCCTTTTATTGTCAAAAAAACTTTGCACGTCAGTATAAATTTGCAATCAAATATAAAAAAAAAAGGGAGGCATGCTTTTACTAGGATTGACTAGCAATATCTGGGACAATGAGCACTCTAAAGTTCAAAGCCTCCTTTCCAATAATTGATCCTACAAGCATCTCCCCAGGACTCACCAAAATAGAATGATTTCTAGAGGGTAACAAATTTCTATAAACAAAACTCAACCAATATCGAGCTTCCAAGTGGATGTCTGACATATGAATGTAACTATTTACTGCATGCCACAGAAGCTTAATATTACTAAAAAATAAGGATAACCAAACTCGTACATCCTCTACTAGGTTTTTCAACCATGCACTTAAGTAGTTCTATGCACTTAAGTAGTTCTTGCTAATTTGTGTACATCCTATGACCACATTTATAATATTGACATCATACAACTCATAAACCCCTCACAGCCTAACAACATCCCACATCTCTTAAGGACCTCTTTTTTTTCCAGTAATGATTTTTCATAGGCCTCATAAAACTCCCTAACCCAATTTTTGATATAAGGTTTAAGGGGTTCAACGAATACCCAAAAGTCATGATAATGAAGTGTTGAACTGACCCAAGGATACTTGACCTCTAAAAATTGCAAGCTCAAGCATTTGTTTCTCTATGATAATTCATTGATGGAGCACTTTAAGATGATTCACAACATGATGGCTTCCGTGAGGATGCACAAAAGGTACTTCAGTGGTGGGAGGTTGCTCAACCTTTATTTTTTTTGCCAGAGCTACCTCAGAAGTGCAAAGAGGTGCATGTATGGGTGTAGTTTTCCTTTCCTCCAAGGAATCAAGATTTCCCTTTTCAAAGTTAGAGTTGTGCTCTAAGTTCAACAATTGGGACCTTAGATTTTCCATCATAATCTTTTTTACATTTGTTGACCTTTTTGGGACTTTCTTCATCTTGAATCATGGCCCCCTAAAGAAGTTTTGAGGTGGGAGGAGGTGACTTGGCATGTTTCTTAGACACACACTTCATAAGAGACATGCCTACTCATGGAAGCAACAATAGGCTAGACCAATGTTAGCAAAACATAAAAAGTAACATTTCCAACATACATCATCAAACAATATGGTGCATCATTAATTAAATCGGCACAGAGAATGTGCATTGATGAATCTCATAGAAAAATTAGGGTACCAATAAGTGAAGCAAGGTGGGATATCGGCAATACATTGAAGGATTTTGAGATGATACTCGAGCAACATTTAATTACTAAGGAATCACAAATTCGCACCTTGATTAGTCAACCTTTTGATAACTTTTTATGATAAGGGAAGAACTTCGGTGATGCTCCATACAGTTTGGTGCATCACCAAGGTTCTTAATATATTGCGTATTTGTCATCTTCCCTAAACTTTAAGTCATGAATTCATGGCCTTTAATGGAGAATTTTAAGATTTCTCAACCTTGGGTGCTCAGACTTCCCCAGGAAGGTTTCACTTTTAACTACACTACAATGATTTTGCTCTTAAGAATGGTGTCACTCAATCTATCATTAGGAAAAATTAGTCTTTTTAGAATCAACCTACTATAATTTTAACCATTTATCAAATCTCAAATAATAAACATTCAAAAGACACGGTATCAAATTTACATCTTCAATAGTTAAGAAACCAAATTCAATGATCATCAATCTAAACTAATCACTATTCAAATTCCCAAAAACAAAATTCTTTTACATTATATTATTTGTTAACACACAATTAATTTCAACACCAATTGACACTATGAAATATTTAATCTATCAAACAACTTTAAATTAAAGTATAAAATGAATTCTAACCTTCAAAGCTTATGTATAATCATTCAAAGAAGACAATAAAATCCAATCTAATGTGCGAGTGTGATGTTGGTGAAATAATTCAGAAAAGAGATGTGTGTGTGATTTTTACAAGTACAAAAGCTTATAAAAGCGATAGAGTGAATAAAAGAAGGAAGTCAGAAGATGAAAAGATTTTTAAATAAATACCAAGGGTCAAAGGATAATGAAAAGTCAAAGGTCTATAAATTCAAATTATCACTTTAAAAAACTGACTAAATAAATGTCACTTTTTCTTCATAGACTACATCAGTGATGCACCGATGGGGCGTTCAATCATCGAATGTGATAATTCATTATACCTTGGGTACTCAATTTGGTGGAGTAAATCGAAAATGGATTTTATATTGAAAAACGCATCAGATATATGACGATTATCACTTACCATCGCTAATGTAACACATTGTTTGATTTTGGAAAAGCTCTTTGGTGAGGGTCTTCGACGAAGCCGAATTCCTCAGTGCATCACCAAAGCCTCCTCGCTGAAGCTTGGCACAAGATTTCCCAACTTTTTCTTCTCTGACTTGGGTCATTTCATGTATTCTACTTTTTAACTCAATCATTCACCTACACAAATCAGCAAAAGTTATTTAAAACAACAACAAAAATAAAATGGTTTGCCTCCCAAAAAGTGTCTTAGTTATCATTGTGAGATGACGTTGTTCTTTATTCTTTGTGCATCATCAGGTAGATCATTTTCAAGAAATCCACCTTCTGGATTAACCTATGGTAGTGCTTAACTAGCTGCCCACTCACAGTAAATTAAGATACTAAATTATTCTCTAATTCAATTGCTCCACTAGGAAAATATTGCACCACTTTTAAAGGACCCGACAACCATATTTGGAGTTTACATGAAAATAACCTAAACCTCAAATCAAATAATAAGACATCATCACTTACCTTGAAATACCTCTTTAGAATCTTGGCATCATGCCACCTCTTTATGTGCTCCTTGTATGTAGTGGAACTCTCATAAGCTCTTAAATAAAATTCATCTATCTCTTGAAGATGATCAACGCTCGACTTGAGGGAATCATTCTAATTTATAATCAATCTTCCCAAGGCCCATAATACCTTTTGTTCTATCTCAATTAAAAATGAAAAGATTTTTATAATACCAATTGACATAGAGACATGCCGATGGGAGTTTCAAGTGCAATCCTATAGGACCATAAGAAATCATCTAGTTTTTGTGCCCAATTTATTCTACTCTCATTCACAACTTTCACTAGAATCTCCTCTATCTCTAGATTAGAAACTTATGCTAACCTATTGGCTTGAGTATGCTATGAGGAAGTCATTTGATGAAACACCTTAGGTTTTGGCCCTTTGAAATTTCCCGAGCTCTAAGCTCACTGTCCTAGTAACAACTCACCATATGAGTCTTATGGTTTGGGTACAGGTCAGGTGACCCTAGTTGTGAGGTTTCCAGTGAATGGTGGTTGGGGTCTTATGATGATTACTGTTTGTTGGTATGAGTCGTAGGGGTGGTGATGGGTCATTTGGTCAAATCATTCTCAAATCAGTAACTTAGTGACTAGACTTGGATCTGAGTACGAGTGGCTCACTAAGAGCCATGAGGATAGGTTATAGATGGTAAGGTTGAGTCTTATATTGTCCTGTGTCTAATCCTTTTGAGTTCTATTTGGGATACAACTAAACCATATGAGTCGTATAGTTTGGTAATGAGTGGGGCCATAAGGTCGTATGGTGGACCGTGTATGGGTGTCCAACTTATTGTATTGGTAATGACTCGAGGGTATAAGTCATATGTTATGGTCCTGAGTCATGGGGGTCGACTCGTGACCACCCGTAATATTTTTACAGTTTTACGTTGAGGGCATACTGGACATTTCCAATTTTAACTCCCTTTGAGGCCACAACTTAAAACACCTTTTTGGGACTTTATTAACACACTATTCCTAATACAACACTCTCAAATTCTCTCTCAAACTCTCTCTTAAAGTAAAAGCTAGGGTTTTATCAAGATAATTAATTAAGTCTTTTAAGGGTGGTTCTTCTCCGTATTTCTTGGTATCTAAGGCATGTGACTCTTCCCTCATTATTATTTCAATAAAGGAATATGTTTTAATGTGTTATTTTCATAGTGTAGTTATTGTTTTGAAATAAATATTGGGTTTTTTACATGTTTATGGTTGATTAATAATTCTCATGATTTTAATTATGGTTTTTCATGATTTACTTATGGTTTTCCATATGTGGGTGCATCAGAATGGTGGTTTGATTGAGGGTTCATGGTTGAGCCTCAAGCATTGATGATTCTGTCTTTGATAATGGCATTCCCTTAACTTGTTTGTGAAATTGTCAATGAGAATGATTTTGTCACATAGTATGATTACTCTTGGAATCTTTGTATTTCATAAATAGTTAAAGAAACATAAATTGGTTTTTCATTAGTTTCACATGGTTTTGGAAAGGCCTTGGTGGCCATGGTTTAGTTATAAATGGATTTGGTTTAATTGGAAATGGTGGTCTAATTTGGTTTATATGTCATAAGGTAATAGACTAGAAAGCTTTAATTTTTGTATGACGATACCAATGGCTAATGCCTAAATTAACAGACTCCTTGGTAAATATTTTGGTTATGTGTAAAAGGTTTAATTGAGCTTTAGGTGGGTTGTTTTGGAAAGTCATGGAAGGTGGAGGTCCATGGGCAATCGACATTGGAAACTCAAATTTGCCGATGTGAGGGAGGTTTGGTGGACATGTGCATAATGTCACACTTTATATTATGGGGATGTACTAGTCATCCCATGTTTTTTTCTTAAGTCGTGAGGCTTACATACCCTGGGGCCCTTTCAGTAGGTGGAGCCAAACCTATTGAAACACTCTAGTTTTGACCCTTAGAATATTTCTTTAGTTTGAGCTTCTGGACATCATACGACTAGAGGGTACTAGTCGTATGATTGGGTAAGATTTAGGGCTTCCTACTCATATATTGATCAGTATTTTTTGTTTGGTTTTTATTCAAGATATGATAAGGCATCATATTAGTCATAGGTTGGGGTACTAGAAGTATGATGCCAACCATATGATATCCTATATCTAGCCTAAATATTTCTATTCTGCCTAGGGTATGGGTTTAGGGTACTTGTCATATACTAGGGTAAGAGTTGGCCCTTATGGTCATATGTTGGATAGTTTTGATGTCTAAGTTGATGCCTTGGGTATGAGTGATGGGTACCACTTGTATGTTAGGGTACGGTTTGAGGGGATGTGGTCGTACCCTCTTGCAATTATGTTTTTAGCTTTTAAGATGAGGGTATTTCAGATATTTCCCACCCCAAAGCCCATAAGTACCCACGTCTTATAACATGTTGTGGCCTTTTATAGCATACTTTTGAAAGATCAAACACTCCAAAAACACTCTCTAAACTCTCTATTGAATATTGGGCTAGAGTTTTTTTCAAGTGTTCATCTAGAGGCTCAAGGGTCAAGTTTCTTGTTTGAATCTTCGTGAATAAGGCATGTGACTCTTCGCTTGTTAGTTATCAAATATCATATTCTTTAAACATTGATTATGATTCATTAATGGTGGTTTTAGAAACCCATATTGAGGGTCTTGTTGCATATTGTTGAGTATTGTTTACACTTAGTTTAAATTGTGTTTATACATGTGTTTGGTGATGAGTTGGTCATATAGGTTCTTGGTAATGGTGGTTTAACAATTGGGTATTGTTTCACCCTAAACTTGATGGTTTTTACTTTGGTTTTGGTCTTTGTAATCACATGCCCTGAAAGTGTTTGTGAAAATGACTAAGAGAATAACCTAGTCAAAAGTTAATGGTGTTTTAAACTAAGACATTAGCCTAATGAATATGTATGGTTGGTAAATGGTATTGTAAATGTCTTGTTATCCATGTAATGATTTAAATGGTAAATAGTTTATTAGTTTAGTCTTGGACATTGGTTTTGTCTATGGTCGGGGGCATGTCCCGACTAGATTTTCTTGGATTTCTATAGAGGTTTTGTATGGACTAAATGTGGACTTGGGTACGTTATGGTTTGGATATGGTCTTGGTTATTATTTTAGTTTTTCTATGGTTAGTTGTTGGCTATTGGATGATTAGACTTTCTTGGGTTGGTCATGGTCTTTGACCTATCCCAAAGTTTTCGTGTTGTTAATCACCTTATCTTATTATATGTTTGGAATCCATATAACTTCGGGTATATGTTTGTTAGTTGGATTAGGTAGAGGGGTGATCTTCGGTCCTTGTTGGGCTTAATATGACCGTTACAACAAAGCCCTAGTTTGGGTCATGTGAAGTTGGTATCAGAGCCTAGGTTCATGCTCAGTTGGGTGTCCACAAATCCATGTCAAGTAGAGTCTCTTTTATGGGTATGTAGCACATCACACTTATAAGAGAGAGGCTATGAGACATTTAGGAATGTTTCATTTTATTGTTTTCTTATTTTGAGCTACAGAGTCTAAGGTCTTAAATCCTTTAATTTTTGTTTACTTGTCTTTTAGATCATGCCTCCAAGAAGATCTGATGTTCATACAAACTCCTTTATTCCAGCTGGGTATAATATTGATGATACATGCTCTACCTCTAGAGTCTAGACCAGGTCAAGGGTCGTTGCATTTGCCTTTCCTCGTAGGTCCGAGGAACAGGGTGCCCAATCTCAGGCTAGTGGGGCTCAGTCGAATCCATCCTACCCTCGTAAATTTTACAGGCGGTCGCACCGTGGGTTCAGTGAGGAAAGGAAAAACAAATGTTTTTATTATGGTCAAATTGGTCACATGCAGTGTGACTATCATATTAGAATGGCTTTAAGGGATAACAAGGTCCCGATGGCCTCTTCATTTGCTACAACACAAAAAGGTGTTGCTTCTACATCTATTTCTGCTTCTGATACCGGCACTGGCCGAAATCAATTATAAGCTCTTGCATTTTGCCAAGATTATGATGCATCTCTCGATGTCATTATAGGTATGTTGAAACTTTTCTCTCATGATGTGTATTGTTTACTTGATTTAGGGTCCACTCTTTCTTATGTGACCATGTGCATTTTTTTTGGTCCTGGGATTATTTTTTATCCTTTTTGTATTCTACCCCGGTTGGTGACTCTATGATTGCTAAAAGAGTCTATAGGGGGGTGTGGTATCTGTTAGTGGTAGAGAAACTCTTGTGCATTTGATAGAGTGGGATATGGTTGACTTTGATGTTATATTAGGGTTGGATTGATTGTATTCGTGTTATGCTTCCTTAGATTGTCGGACCCGTAAGGTCATGTTTAAATTCCCTAATATCATAGCTCAAATATTTGAATGAAATTTCTTGATAAAATTAAGAGGCTACTATTCCTCTAGATAGAACTAACAACTTAAATAAATCATAAAAATACATAACAACAAATGTTGTGTGACAGCGATGCGGCATGTTTGCATGTTAATTTAACAATGACTTTAGGGGGAAGATATGACCATGTTGCAGTAGCTTAGTCATTATTTGGGAAAAGGGTTCTTTAGTTCCTAAGGGGAGGCTCATCTCATATCTTAGAGCCCAAAAGTTGATCTTCAAAAGGTATTTGTATCATTTGGTCTGGGTTAAAGATTTTAACTCGAAAGGTCCTTCTCTAGAATCTATCCCTGTGGTACATAAGTTTCACGAAGTTTTCCCTGATGATCTTCCTGGTGTTCCTCACGATAGGGAAATTAATTTTGGGATTGATCTTGTTCCTGACACTCATCCTATATCTATCCCTCCGTATAGGATGGCTCTGGTTGAGTTGAAGGAGCTTAAAGAGCATTTAAAGGATCTCTTAGATAAAGGGTTTATTCATCCTAGTGTGTCTCCTTGGGATGCTCCTTTGTTATTCATGCGTAAGAAGGATGGTTTCCTTTGGATGTGTATTGATTATCGTCAACTAAATAACGTGACTATGAAGAATAAATATGCTCTTCCTAGGATCGATGACTTGTTTGATCAACTTCAAGGTGTGAAGTGTTTCTCAAAAATTGATCTTAGGTTGGATTATCATCAGTTTAAGATTAGGGAAGTAGATATCCCTAAGACTATCTTCAGGACCCGGTATGGTAACTATGAGTTCTTGGTTATGTATTTTTCACATGACACAAACTAGGGCCTTGTCATGATAGGCAATCCCAAGCCCAACCAGGATCTGGAACCGCCCCCGTTACCTAACCCCAACCACCAAATGCATACCTTGAGTCGGCTGTAACCCGACCATATAACAAGATAGTATGTACAACCATGTGGATACTTTGGGATAAGTCTATAACCAAGACCAACCTAATAAATTCCAACCACCCAATAATCAACCAAGCCAATTTGGAAGCCATAAACCAATACCATGTTAATAAGTCAATGTATATTTATAACAAGAATAGTCCGTACCATACCTAAGTCCATAGTTGTCAATACAAAGCCTTTAGACAAACCAAAGAGTACCTATTCGGGACATTCCCCCGACCATATCCAAAAACCAAAGTTTATGAAAGACAAGAATTATGCAAATTAAACCATGACATGAGATAGATGCCTTCCAAACTATTAAACCTCACCACTTCAATCAAAAATTAACTGTACCCGAATCTGATTACTAAGTAAGAGGAGTAGAATGCCGGTTCCTGTATAGCATTGGTATACAACCGCCAGTAGATGGGTTAGTGGGTGAACACTAGCATGCACTCAGGATAGGGATAAAATAAGGCCAACCAGTGAAAAACCAAGTAAGCCAACCAATGCACATAAACCATACATATATATAACTATGATGGGAAAGGGAATCAGTTTTAGCATGCCTTTAAAACCATTACCTTGGTGTGTATCTTTGTCATCCTAACCGCACTCATGGGCCATATGGGTTCAGCTCTTGAATGTGTCAGTGAGCTCGATGAAATTCTGCAAGTGGACCTGTGGATCTTCATGTGCCAGCCCTGTAAACTGCTCACTGCTCATCAATAGCTGTACCATATTTTTCTTTAGCTCAAACCTCCCTCCAGCAGCTGGTTTCTGAAATGGGGAGGTCAGATTTGTGGGAAGTGGGATTGCCACATCTCTAACTGTCCTGCGGGCTGCTTGTTCTTCAGCTATTGGAGCAGGAGCTTCTTGATCTTCTATAATTTATGGAATTCTGGGGAGAAGGATTGATTCTCTCCTGCATTCATGAAAGTCTTTCTCGGGTTCAGGTCTTGGATCTACCAACTCCCGATCCCTTGCTAGCTTACTAACCTTAAAACCTATTTCCTGCAAATACAAAAACAAGACCAAGCGTAAAAACACCAAAGAAATCTAAAAATCAAAACTAAATATAAAACAGTTGCCAATTGCAAGTCCCCGATAATGGCGTAAAAAATTTGACAGCACCCAAGCTCACATGCAAGTGTACATGGTCTATTAAGTATTAAAGTGGCCTAATTAAAGCCAAGTGTTAATCCCACAGGGACTTGGTTAAACAATGCTTCGATTCCAGTTCACAGTTTAGATTAATTTAGTGCAAGAGTAGCCAAAAAGAGAGTTTGGAAATTGTAACTTGAAATTAAAGTAAATAATGCGTAAATTAAAGTCGTGAAACAATCAATAGAATAAAGGTCAGGGTTAAAGCACTTTGAACAATCTTACTATGTTATTGAATTTCATTCGTCAATTCGCTTATCTTGGTTGTTGATTCGTAGGGTTAATTACATGATCATGGTCTCCCGACCTATAATCTTTTACCTAATATAGACATTACAACTACATCGTTGAGAGGGGATGCAATAATCCAATTAAGTATTTTAAAGCTATCATCCTACGTTCAAATCAAGTAAGGCATCTAAGTACATCCCTGTCCTAGACACTAATTTGAATTCCTTATTTTATAAAAGAATACAAACCCTACTTTGTTTATTCCCATGTTCTATCTCCCTATTCCCTCTCCTGATATCACAAGGTCAACAATATATGTATTTTATGGGTGATCAATCCATAAAATAAATAAAACAAGAATAAACAAACAACCAATAATGATAAGAGAATTAAACGAAATTAATCCAAAACAATAATAATCATGTTCTTAGCTTTAACCCCAAAAAGGAAGTTTAGCCAATAATATTTATAATCACGATCCAAATAATTGAATACATGATATGATATAATTAAAATCTGAATAAAAAATGATAAAGCCTAATAAAGTGCAGCATCCTCCACACAATTAATCCACCGCCACACCGCCTTTTCAAGTATTGTCCAATTCCTCTTTTTAAATTGTACAACAAGTGTATATATATATTATAATAATCCTAATCTGATAGGATTAAGTAAGTTGTAAAGTTCCAGCTTCCCAACACACCTAATCATGTGCATGGTGTATTGTATTCACCATATTCCATCAATGTATAAGTGAGATTTGATAAAAATTGGAGCGGTGGATTGTAGCCTGGGTCACGTGCATGAGAGCACCAAAATGAAGCCCGCATCGCAGGCATATCGCATGCCTCCACTGGAATTGTGTCTCTAAATATTTTCTAAGTCAAGGGATCACTGAAATGGACCATGCAACATGGGCAAATCGCGCACATCCACTGGAATTGTGTCCAAAATTTTTGGCTAAGTCTTTATCGTCGTATTTTTCATCCCTTGTATCATGGTGTATTTCCAATGAATTTTTAGTCTTTATATCATCAATATATCACCGTATTCAGCTAACAAATCTTCCTACATAATCACACACCACAAATTAGAGATAATAATAACACAATATTCTCAACGACAAATCAAAACAAGAGCAAAGATAAGGATAATTTGCACTGATCTTCACTTATTATTTTGACTCTTGACTAAATCCAATTGAAACTTGCACATTAAAAATAAGTTATTCCACATATAATTACATCATTAAAACAATTTGGAACCTTTTAAACGCAATAGAATCCCACGAAACTGTAACTCCCCAAGAACCTATTCCGAGACGTCACACGGTTCTTAAGGCCATACACAGCCTTAAGCTAACCCTCTGAGCCTGTCTTTACTCCTATAATTCACCATGACAATAATCAAGCGGTAATAAGGAAGCATAATCATGCCATGAACACACTGAGATACAAAGTAATACTGTCCTGCACAATCAAAATACTGCAGTTCTGTATGTACTGGTACTCTAGTCTGACAAAGCCTCTACTACATAGAATTAAGGAGCCATTGGGACAGATCCCCAACTGACTTGTACTAAATTGAAAGGAAATAACCATCTATTAACAAGATAAAATGAAATATACAGGTCCTCGAACCATGAGGACTCACCAACTTCAGGAATATAGATAAGGATACTTAGAGATCACTGTCGCTGCTGAGACTGAGCACCTGAACTTATATTAGGAGGAAATATAGAATACAATAGAGTATGGGAGTCAATACTTGGGAATGTACTGAGTATGTGGGGGTGGATGCAACATTTTGAATAATATCGTAAGTGTATACGAAAATCATGCATGCTGACAATAATAACTCTCTTCGCTTGAATTATCTAAAACATTGTTTCCGTAAGTCATCAGTAATAACATATGCTTTATAAATCTCATAAATCATTTAACTCAACTCAAATTCTTTGACTCATGACTTAGAGTGACTCGATAACTCATGGTACTTAGATCATTATGGGTTTGGGAGTTTCTTATACCGACATAACAACTCCATGTGAGTCGCATAGAGTCCAACATTTGCCCTCCTAAGGAGAGAACCCCACATTGGCAGGGGTGTCGTACTCTTTCCAGGGAGTACAACCTCAATCTCATCATCACAATATCATACTCGGCCTTTGTCCCACAATTAACAACATCAATCCTATGGTAGTACGTAGTTCTGGGGAAATACCAAATTTCTCGCTCGGTGCTAAATACTCATCCCAGACTCAGCTCATAACGCATTAGGAAATCCACCTCAATCAATATCAACTCATGGGTTTATCATGATGACCAAAACAACAGTATATCTCATCGGTAAATCATATACGACTGTGGATTCCTAACTCGACTCAAATTCAAATAATGTTTCTCAACATCAAGTACATTTGCTTATCAAATCATTTCAAATGCCAAAGCTTCAAGGAAACATCATCAAACTCATTCTTGACTCTCAATTCAAATATCGATATATATATATGTATATTCAATATTCAAATTTCTCATAGAAAACACAAATCTTGACACTTATCATAAATCACTTAGAAATCATTAATATATAATGACAATATACATCTCATGGAATAAATACTCAATTTAAGAAGCATGATGGTGAAATAACCATAAATATCAAGCTTATTCAACTCAAGTCTCATAAATCATACATAAAGAAATTTGGGTGTAAACCTACTTGCAAAATCATGTAAATCAATAATAGAAAGTAAATCTTTAGGCACAAGAATGAAAGGAGTGTTCTTGTTCAAACCCCACATACCTTGGATTTTGATTTGAAGATGTGAAAACTTGTTTGGAACTCTTCTCACACTTTTAGGCCAAGATTCTTGATGCCTTTGACTTGGGAAACTGTTCTTGAACAATTTGGAGAAATTCATGGAAGATTCTCTGAATTTCTTGGAAGAGGATTTGGATTTTGGATCTTGTAGAAACCCTAGTTTCTAGGAGATTCTTGGAAGATTGGAAGAGAAAGGAGAAGGAAATAAGTGGATCTTCTCCACTTTGATATATATATATAAGACCACATGGGGAGGAAATGACCAAAATGCCCTATTTTGAAAATGCTGAAATTTGCTGATCGGGGCCTGTGACGGTCGATCTGAAGGTCCGTCAAGTCTCCTGACGGTCCACCAGATCATCCGTCACTCGAGTGCCAAAACTGGAACGTTCTGCCTCGACATGACATTCCGTCAGGAAACTGATGGTCCACCAAGTTGTCCATCACTCGAGGGCCAGAAATGAGACATTCTGTCTCGACCTGACGGACCCCTTGACGGTCCGTCAACTTTTTGACGGTCCACCAACTTGGCCGTCGCATGATGGCCTAAAAAAGGAGTCACTGCCTTGGCTTGACGGGGCACTTGACGGTCCACCAGGGACCTGACGGTCCACCAGGTTGACCATCAAACCTGGGCGATCCGATACCGTTGATTAAAACGGCCATAACTCACTCATCCGATGTCGGATTTTGATGAAATTGGATCGATGGAAAGATTATTCAATGCTCTACATGACAAAAAGTAGAAATTAGAGAAATACAACATGGTTTAAACATCAATCACTTTGAAAGTCATACATATCTACTCAAAAGATGGATTTAGGCTTAAGAAACGATCGGGGTATTACATAAACCAACTAGAACACTAGTTTTCCGGGTTGAACTCTAAAGGACTCAATTAAGCACAAACTTGTTTGGAAAATACGTTGAACACTGCAATAACATCATTGGACACTTAAATCCTTAAATAACTTAATATTAACATATTAAGAACTCAAGTTATTCTCAAAACAAAGTGAAATAGGCTAGAATAATGATACCGAAGTGTATAAAACAACCTCAGATCAACTCCCGCTGCCGAAGGCCCCCAGTGAGTTTAGCCCCATGACCAGGAATATCCCATGGGATGACTGGTACATCCCTCCAATATAAAATGTGACACTCGCACGTGGTCATCGAAGACCCCTCATATCGGCAAATATGAGTTTCGAGTTTTGGTCCCCCCAGGACCGCTACCTTCCATGACTTAGCTACACACCCTGCCATTAATGCCCAATTAAAACCATGTCCAAACAATCCATTTACCATTTATTAACCAAGGCCAATGTTGGAGGTATCGTCATACCATCCCATTACTTGAAAGCATTATCCATAGCCAAACCATTTAGGTTAAGGGGACTTTTAAGAGCCCTTCCAATTACCATATTTGACCTCTTGGGAGACTTCCATGTTCTCCACAAGCGGAACCAATTTATCCATGACCAATTATTCAAACCAATTCCATTAATGCATTCAATTGGGGGACTTCCATTTATCCCGCAAGGTTTTCAAAATAGACCAACCATGACCACCAAAACCTTTACCTTTTTAAATCATTCCAAACTATTTAAGACAATGCCAAACATTTAAAGCATTTATATCATTTAAACTATGCAAAACCATTTAGAGTTCCGTTACAAAACCAAACCATGCAAGAGTTCTAATGAAAGTTCAACAATAGAGTGAAAACGTTCTTTGAGGTATTTTATCGAAAATGTTGAGAAATACCTTTACCAAGACCAAAACCAACGTGTAAATCACCATAATTAGGGTTACTCAAGACCCATTAGTTAAACCATAACAAACAACGAACCACATATGCAAACAATTACAAAAAACATGGAAAAATTTAGTTTAAACCAATACCAAACCATATGCATCAAAACCCTCAATAATATTTCAAAATCCATAATTATAGATTCTTAAGCCAACCTTTAAAACACAATACACATGACTTTATTTTGAAATAACAATGAGGGAAGGAGTACATGCCTTATACATAAAGATTCATGGAAGAAATCTTTGTCTTTGAGCCTTTTGAAGAACATATGAAGAAACCCTAGCCTTGAATCTTCTAAGAGAGTGTTTGAGAGAGTATTTGATGTGTTATGATCCTTTAATAAGTGTTATGGAAGGCCATATAGGGTTATATAATGTGAGGACATAAGTTTTTAGGAGTAGGAAATGTCCTAACTACCCTTGACTTAAAAATTAAAACAATTCACGTCCAGGAGTACGAATAACCTTAGCATTTATATTCAAGGGTACGAGTGACACCCCAACTCATACTTCAACTCGTACCCAACCTTGCCAAGACCTTAAATACTAGTTTTCATATGACTTACCCTCCCTAACTCGTACCTAAGGGTACGTGTGGTAACCTCAATCGTATCCCCCAACCTTATGGTGGATAGATTACACTAGACAACTCAAACATGCACCATACGACTAGTCCTATACCACTCGTAAGATCCCATATGACTCTTACCCATATAAGTCATACCTTGGGTAGTAAGTAAGACATCCTTACTGCCTAGGGTATGATTGGACCACCTAGGCACCCTAAGACTCATAACCGAGGGTATGAGTGACTCCCTTGATTCGTAACAAGCCAAAAAGGGTCCAAGCTTTGGAAATTTTTCAAGGGTCCAAATCCTAGGATGTTTCAGTCTCCCCCACTAAGAACATTTATCCTCGAATGAAAGGTAAGGGTAAGGATAAGAAGGAGGTAACACATTAACACACATCAAAATTTCCTCCAACCATTATAGAGGACAGGAACGTAAACAAAGATAAGAAGATTACAACATACCCCAAGCATGATTTATACCCCAACACCTCTATTCCGGCCTCTAACTAAGTTAGGAAACAATGATGCAAGAAGAACCATTCCTCACCTTAAACAAAGTTTGAAAACAAAGAAGTATTGAAGAACACACACCCTACACACGAATTTCCAGAACAAAGAACTAACGCGGATCCTTGGACTCCATGTCCACTTCCGCATCCCAAATGGCTTCCTCGGGCTTTTAGTTCCACCATGGAACCTTTACCGAAGCATTACCTTTCGTTCGCAATCGGTGAACTTACCGATACGAGATTCCCTTTGGAGAACAAGGAATTTAAGATACCAATACCACCCTAAGGAACCAACTACATCTTACCCCAACACAAACACATAGGATACCGAATGAATGGAACTTACACGTAGGATACCGAATGAATGGAACTTACATAGAAAAGCAAATCCAATCCAACTTAGAAATTACCGAGACACATCACTATGAGAGGTTGAGTCTAACTATACACCACCAGTTCCATATTCAAGCCTATCCAAAACACAAAGAAGCAAACTCAAGCCACCGAGCTCCACTCCTTACATCTATCCCAAAATACTACTCCACCTACATCACCATTATAACATGAAAACCATGAGTAAGGGACATAGACAAATGATATCCAATTATCACAACCAAAACCACCAACCTATAGTTGAACACCCAAAACCAATACAACTATTATGCCATGAAAACAATTCATAAAACCATGCCTTATCAAACCTCTCAAGTACCCAACATAGTTATTGGTATATACACCAACCACAATATTCAAGCCTACCGCTCATATATACGCGGTATGATCTACCCATCAAAAGATGTAGCCCCTTTATAACTTCACCAAGGTTTTCACCACCTATTTCTTTCCTAACCTTTTCCCATGGCAACAACCTTACCTCTCCTTTCGAAAGCTTAACTCTAGTAGTCACCTGAGACTCTACCCCACTTAGGGACTTTTATATTCCCTATTATGAAACACCACTATGCTTTCCAAACCACTACCATACTAATCATAAGAAGAGTCATTAAGGAACCAAGGTATAAGAATTATCCTTACAACCTTAGTTAAGATAAAGACTTCCCAAAATAAGACATGATACCAAAGGCGTAAAGTACTTTATAGCAACCACTTAAACACTAATAAAGAACCATCCTGACCAAACCATACCACAAAAAGGAGTCATTTGATATAGACACTGAAAGAAACACAACCACCTATACCATGAGTAATGCAATGTAGAGTCAAGACTCATATCCAAGGAATAAGGTAAAAATAAAATACAACCCTTAAGCACAAGCGCTATGATAATACATACAACACTAGTAGAGTACTTTTTTAACTGAGATAGAAGAGAGTTATTAGAATATGTAAGCCGACCTTCCATTAAAGTCAAATGCTAGGAGTAAATTCAAGACTGACAGCCAACCTTCATCCTATTGCACGTACATGCACAACACTCCACCCTAATGGGTATCACCAAGGATGTACACTAGTGACACTTAGTTTTCCCATACCCAAATCTCACCCACCCAAAGGCTACCTTGAGCCTAGAAAAGACATGCTAAAACCATTAGACCAAATCGACTCCAAGTTTTCCAATTAAAATAAAATCATTCAAAATTAAACTAAGACCACCAAGGCCTTTCAAAAAAATCATTTGAGTCCAACCAAAACCACTTCATGTTCTCTTAACCTTTTATGCAATACAAGGATTTAAGAATAGTGAAACCATATGGCAAAATTATATGAAATGGAAATTTCACAAATAATTTAAGGCTATTTAGTTTCCAAATCTAAAATCGAGTAATTTGGGGAATCCATAGTACCCCAAAATTTATTTACCATTCCCATGCAACCCATGATGTTCATAAACACTAATAAGTATTAATAAGGCATCATAATCCATGAAAATCAACTTAAATGAGTAATCATGTTAAAATCCTCAATTGTGCCAAAACCCATTTTCAAAACCATGAATTTAGAAATTGATTTCATGCCAATAACAAAATACAAATATAGGGACAAAGATATATACAAGCTCCATGATCTAACCTATCAAATGACTAAATCCCCAGTCCCTCCATTTTACCTGAACTATCCAGCCCAAGTCACAACCTTTCCACTATTGTATTCCTCAAATTATCAACCTCATCCAACCTACCAATTTACCTCCACAATTTTGCATTACTATCTAGAGCTAACATACTCCCCTTACCATGATAAAGAATCTAGATTCAATCCTAGGATCTACTAACGACCATGTACAACTAGCAAAGTACCCTCATATCAAATGAAATATACCTATAAGGTCTACCCCATAAGGAGAACACTTCTAATTCCTTAGTCACCACCGATAACCTATCCATTTCCAAGAAAAACCATTCCCTCTTATGCATGCAAGAACAAAAAATTCCACAGAGAATCATCAAGAATGACGAATCCTTTATCTAAGAGATCCCTTAATTTCTCCTTAAGATCTTTTAACCCAACCAGAACCATTTTGTAAAGAAAGAATAGAAATTGAACAAGTGTCTGAAATAAGACCAGTTCCAAACCAACCTCCCCATTAGAAAGACACCATGAGAGTCGTCAAAGAAGACCTTAAAAGATTAATTCATCATTGTAACCAAAACAAAGAAGGACTTTTCGAGTTAGGATCTTTAACCCAGACCAAGTAATTAAGACACTCATTTTTAGAGAGCGATCTTCGAGTTTTAGGACATGATATAACCTTTCCCTTAATAGCTAGGGAATGAAACCACCCCCCAATCCACAACTGACTTACCATGAAACCTAAAAACAATCCTTATGGATTCTAAAAAATCTAATAATGAATAGCACTAGTATAACTAATTCATTTCCCCGAATGACATTGAGATCCACCAAATTTGAGTCAAACAAATCCAAAAACACCCCTTTACTACCAGTAGATACCACACACACCCATAGACTCTTTTTGCAATTGTAGAGTCACCTACCGGGGTAGAATTAGAAAATGAAAAGAGTCTGAAACAACCTTGGAGCCATAATTAAAATGCACAACCACAAGTGGGGACACAAGAAAGAGAGGACCCCGAACCAAATAACCCACACATACCATAAAGAAAAGAGTTTTCAACACACCAGTGTCGGCATCAAAAGATGCCTCGGACTTTTAAGGGATAGTAAGGGCATTGAGACGATCCCTACAAATACCGAAATCCAAAGTAGCACCCCTCAGTACCACCCCTTAGTTAGAAGAACCAAAACATCCTTACCTTACCTATTTCCAACCTCATCTTATTCCTCCCCATACCAATAGGACTAGACTGGCATGACAGAGCTTCCACTATCTGGATCCATAGATTAATAGAATGTCGAAACTCAACATTAGTAACCTCTCCTCGAGATAACCAAGAATGAGTTCTTTCTTTCAAGATAGGGTCAGTAGAGACCGACAGGACTCCACAAGGAAAACCAAAAGTTGCAACCCTTGACTAGGTCTGTGCATTATGATTTGGACTAGATCTATCTATGTTATCATTTAGTGGGATAGGTGAGTTTCCAAGAACATTTAGTTCATTAAGGAAGCATGATCCGAAGAGTGAACCAAAGAAAATTTAGAGAAGAGTTCAAGACCTTAGACTCCATAGCCTAAAAGTAGAATAACCAAGAAAGTGGAACATTCCTAGATGCCTCATAGCCTCCTAATTATAAGTGTGGTGCACAACATACCCATAAGCAAGACTCTACTCAACATGACTTTGTGGATACCCATGACACGAAAACCTAAAGCTCTGATACCAACTTGACACAACCCAAAGTAGGGCTTTGTCATAATGGGCAATCCCAAGCCTAACCAGGAATGGTAACTGCCCCCGTTACACAACCCAACCACCAAACACATAACTTGAGTCATCTGAAGCTCGGCCATATAACAAGATAGCGTGTACAACCATATGGAGACTTTAGGATAAATATATAACTAAGACTAACCCAATCAAGTCCAACCACCCAATAATCAACCAAGCCAATGCAGAATCCATAAACCAATACCATGATAATAAGCTAATGTATATTTATAACAAGAATAGGCCATACTATACCCAAGTCTACTGTTGTCCATCCAAAGCCTCTAGACCAATAAAAGAGTACCTAGTCGGGACATACCCCCGACCATAGCCACAAACCAAAATCTATAAAATAAAAGAATTATGTAAAGTAAACCATGACATAAAATAGATACCTTCCAAACTATGGAAGCTCACCACTTCAATCCAACATTGACTGTACCTAAATCCGATCACTAAGAAAGAGGAGTAGAATGGTCGGTTCCTGCATAGCATGGGTATACAGTCGCCAGTAGATGAGTTAGTGGGTGAACAATAGCATGCACTCAGAATAGGGATAAAATAATGCCAACTAGTAAAAAATCGAGTAAATCAACCAAGGAACAAAAACCATACATATATATAACCATGTCCAGAAAGGGAATCGGATTTAGCATACGTTTAAAACCATTACCTGGGTTGTGTATCTTTGCCATTCTAACCACACCCATGGGCCATATGGGTTTAGCTCCCCTTGCAGAAAGGGTTGCATTACATATAGTCGCACGACCAAGGAATATCCCATGGGATGACTAGTACATCCCTCCAATATAAAATGTGACACTCACACGTGGTCATCGAAGACCCCTCATATCGACAAATATGAGTTTTGAGTTTTGGTCCCACCAGGACCGCCACCTTCCATGGCTTAGCTACACACCCCACCATTAATTACCAATTAAAACCATGTCCAAATAGTCCATTTACCATTTATTAACCAAGGCTAATATTGGAGTTATCTTCATACCATCCCATTACTTGCAAGCATTATCCATAGCCAAACCATTTAGGTTAAAGGGACTTTCAAGTGCCCTTCCAATTACCATATTAAACCTTTTGAGAGACTTTTATGTTCTCCATAAGCACACCCAATTTAGTCATGACCAATTATTCAAACCAATTCCATTAATTCATTCACTTAGGGGATTTCCATGTATCCCGCAAGGTTTTCAAAATAGACCAACCATGACCACCAAAACCTTTACCTTTGTAAACTATTCCAAACCATTTAAGACCATGCCAAATATTTAAAGAATTGATATCATTTAAACCATGCAAAACCATCCAAAACCATTTAGAGTTCTGTTACAAAAGCAAACCATGCAAGAGTTCTAATAAAAGTTCAATAATAGAGTGAAAATGTTCTATGAGGCATTTTATCGAATATGTTGAGGGCATACCTTTACCAAGACCAAAACCAACGTGTAAATCCCCATAATTAGGGTTACTCAAGACCCCTTAGTTAAACCATAACCAACATACAACCAAATATGCAAACCATACCATAAATATGTAAAAACTTAGTTTAAATCAATACCAAACCATATGCATCAAAACCCTCAATAATATTTCAAAATCAACAACTATAGATTCATAAACCAATGTTTAAAACACAATACACATGACTTTATTTTGAAATAACAATGAGGGAAGGAGTACATTCTTTATACATGAAGAATTATGGAAGAATTCTTGGCCTTTGAGACCTTTGAAGAACATATGAAAAAACCCTAGCCTCCAATCTTCTAAGAGAGTGCTTAAGAGAGTATTTGATGAGTTATGATCCTTTAATAAGTGTTATGGAAGGCCATATAAGGTTATATAACGTGAGGACATAAGGATTTAGGAGTAGGAAATATCCAAACTACCCTTGACTTAAAAATTAAAACAATTCACGTTAAGGGGTATGACTCACCTTACTATTTGTATTCAAGGGTACAAGTGACACTCCAACTGGTTCCCCAACTCATACCCAACCTTGATAATACCTTAACTACTAGTCTCCATATGACTTACCCTCTCTAACTCGTACCTATGGGTACGAGTGGTAACCTCAATTGTATCCCCCAATCATATGGTGGACAAATTATATTATACAACTCAATCATGCACCATGCGATTTGTCCTATTCCACTCGTAAGCTCTTATATGACTCTTACCCATTTGATTCATACCTTGGGAAGTCGCTAAGCCATCCTTACTACCAAGGGTACGATTAGACCACCTTGGCACCTACGACTCATAATCGGGGGTACGAGTGACTCCCTTGAGTCTTACCATGTCAAAAAGGGTCCAAACTTTGGAAATTTTTCAAGGGTCAAAATCCTAAGATGTTTCAATTTTGGGTTGACCAATGCCCTGGTGGCATTCATTGGTTTGATAAATAGGGTCTTCTGTTAGTTTCTAGATTTGTTTGTTATTATCTTTATTAATAATATCTTGGTATATGCTAAGAGTAAGGTGGATCAAGTCGATCACCTTCGTGTTGTGTTATGGACCTTGAAGGATCAGCATATGTATGTCAAGTTCTCTAAATGTAAGTTTTGGTTGAAGGTTTATGACTATTCTTGGTCATTTTATCTCTAGTAAGGGGATCATGGTATATCGACAAAAGGTTTTAATGGTTAAGAAGTGTCCTAGACCTGCGACTCCAATCGATATTCAAATTTTTTTGGGTTTGGCCAATTAATACAGGAGATTTTTGGAAAACAATTTTACTATACCTGTCCCATTGACAAGTTGATCTAGATAAAGGTTAAGTTTTTATAGTCGGATGTGTGTGAGGGTATTTTTGAGAAGTTGAAGGATAAATTGACTTTAGCTCTGGTTTTGACCCTGTCTGAGGGAAATAATGGCATCATAGTGTATTGTGATGCTTCTTTTATTAGGCTTAGTTGTGTGTTTATGCATCATAGTAGGGTGGTGTCCTATTTTTCTAGGTAATTAAAAGTTCATGAGAAGAGCTACCCTACCCATAATTTGGACTTTTAGCTGTGGTATTTGTATTGATTATTTGGCATCACTATCTCCAAGTGGTTCATGTTGATATTTTTTCTGATCATAAGAGCCTATAGTATGTGTTTACTCAGAAAAAGTTAAATCTTAGTCAAAGGAGGTGGCTTGAGTTGATGAAAGACTATTATATGAATGTTTACTACCATCCAGGTAAAGCTAACGTAGTTGCTAATGCTCTTAGCAGGTTGTCCATGGGGAGTTTAACTCATATGGATGAGGATAAGTGGAAGTTGGTGAAGGAAATTCACCATTTGGCTAGTCTTAGAGTTCTTCTCATGGACTCTGAAGATGG
Source organism: Capsicum pubescens (assembly GCA_030864215.1). NCBI lineage: Eukaryota > Viridiplantae > Streptophyta > Magnoliopsida > Solanales > Solanaceae > Capsicum > Capsicum pubescens. The sequence continues at coordinate 224,991,518 of CM061544.1, forward strand.
AGGTATGTTTTTACATCAGGTATCACAGTCGTCTCTTGTTGTTGAGATAAAGAAAAAGCAAATATTGGATCCTAGTTTGATGAAGATTAAGAGAAATATGGGTCAGCAAAAGGTTGTTGACTTTGCGATAGGTGGCGATGGTATCATGAGGTACCTAGGTAGGTTATGTTTTCCTGATGTCAATGGATTGAGAGAAAAGATTTTGGCCAAAGTGCATATATCTCGCTATGCTATTCATCCTGGTTCTACGATGATGTATCATGACCTTAAGGAGTTCTATTAGTGGAGCAATATAAAGTAGGATGTGGCTAACTATGTGGCTAAGTGTATGGTGTGTTAACAAGTGAAAGTTGAGCACATGAGACCCGAGGGTTTGTATCAAGAGATTAAGTTGCCAAAATAGAAGTGGGAAGTGATTAATATGGATTTTATTATCGGTATTCCTCGGTATCAAAATCAGTGTGATTCAATTTGGGTCATTGTGGATAGGTTTACCAAGTCCGCTCACTTCTTATCAGTGAGGACTAGTTATTCGGCGGTGGATTATGCTAAGTTGTATCTTATAGTGATTGTCAATTTGCATGGTGCTCCTATTTCTATCATTTTAAATCATGGCACTCTATTCTCATCATATTTTTGGAAGTCATTTTTGAAAGGTTTGGGAACTAAGGTGTGCCTTAGTACCACTTTCCACTCACGGATGGATGGACAGGAGGAGAGGACCATTCAGACATTGGAAAATATGCTTCGTTCTTGCGTGATTGACTATGGTGGTAGTTGGTTCAACCATTTGTCTTTGATTGAATTTTATTATAATAATAGTTATCACTATAGCATCGGTATGGCTCCTTTTGAGGCATTATATAATACAAGATGTCATTCTCCTATTGGGTGGTATGAAGTTGGTAAGGGCAAGTTGTTTTTCCCTTATTTGGTTCACCAATCCTTGGAGAAGGTTAAGGTGAATCATGATATATTGAATGCTGCTCAAAGTTGCTAAAAGTCCTATGTGGATATAAGTCATAAGGATTTGGAGTTCAAGGTTTCAGATTGGGTATTCTTGAAGGTGTCTCTCATGAAGGGAGTAATTCGATTTGGTACGAAGGGGAAGTTCAACCCTCGATATGTCGGCCTATACTTGGTTTTGAAAAGGATTGGCAATGTTGCTTATGAGTTGGATTTTCCTCCTTGTTTAATCTCCGTTCATCTAGTTTTCCATGTCTCTATGTTAAGAAAACTTGTGGGTGATCCTTCATTAGTTGTTCCTTTGGAAGGGTTGGGTATCTCGAATTCCTTATCTTATGAAATAGTCCCGGTTGAGATCTTGGATCGTCAATTCAATTGGTTTAGAACAAAGGATGTGGCTTCACTAAAGGTTTTTTGGAGGAACCATAAGGTTGATAAAGCTACTTGGTAAGCGGAAGAGGACATGAAGTCTAAGTATCCACATTTGTTCCCCATTTTAGAAATTGATGCTTGGGGTATGTGCTGTTCTTAATATCACTCTTTTATGTCTTTGTTTTCTAACTTGGTTAAAGTTTAGTTTGTTAGGTAATAATGTGTTAAATTGTGCCTATGATTGCCTTAACCTGTCATTCATGGACGAATGATCTAAGTGGGGGAGAATTGAAACATCCTAGTTTTGACCCTTAGAAAATTTCTTGAGTTTGAGCTTCTGACATCATACGACTAGAGGGTACTAGTCATATGATTGGGTACAATTTAGGGCTTCCCACTCATATCTTGATAAGTATGGTTTAGTTGGTTTCTTTCCAAGATACGAGAAGGCATCATACTAGTCGTATGTTGGTGTACTAGATGTATGATGCCAACCGTATTATGTCCTATGTCTAGCCTAAATTATTCTATTCTGCCTAGGGTATGGTTCTAGGGTACTTGTCGTATGCTAGGGTATAATTTGGACCTTGTGGTGGTATGTTGGACATTGTTGAGGTCTAATTTCATGCCTAGGGTACGAGTGATAGGAACCACTCATATGTTAGGGTACAGTTTGAGGGGGTGTGGTCGTACCCTCTTGCAATTATGTTTTTAGCTTTTAAGATTAGGGTATTTTGGATATTTCCCACCACAAAACCCTTAAGTACCTACGTCTTATAACATGTTGTGGCCTATAATAACACATTTTTGAAAGATCAAACACTCCAAAAACACTCTCTAAACTCTTTCTTGAAGATTGGGCTAGGGTTTTCTTCAAATGTTCATCTAGAGGCTCAAGGGTCAAGTTTCTTCTGTGAATCTTCGTGAATAAGGCACGTGACTCTTACCTCATTGTTAGTTCTAAAATATCTTGTGTTCTAAACATTGATTATAATTCATTAATGGTGGTTTTGAAAACCGATGTTGAGGGTCTTGTTACATATTGTTGAGTATTGTTTACTCTTGGTTAAAATTGTGTTTTTACTTGTTTTTGGTGATGATTTGCACATGTGGGTTCTTGGTAATGGTGGTTTAATAATTGGGTAATGTTTAACCCTAAACTTGATGGTTTTTACTTTGGTTTTAGTCTTGGTAATGGCATTCCATCAAAGTGTTTGTGGAAATGCCTAAGAGAATAAACTAGTCACATGTTAATGGTGTTTTGAACTAAGGCATTAGCCTAATGAATATGTATGGTTGGTAAATGGTATTGTAAAGGTATTGTTGGCCATGTAATGATTTAAATGGTAACCTTTGTGGTTTAATTGGTTAAAAAGGGTTTGAGGGCCTAAACAATAAATAGATTTATATCTTAACTAGACAATGAGTTCGATCCCTGAACTTTGAATTGAACAAGTGTCTTATTTAGACAATGGGTTTGAGTCCTAAAGTCAAATGAATAATTGTTGGATTGATAATAGTTGACATCACATGTGTAAGTGTATGTGTTCTACCAAGTAGTAAAGTGGCCTTCAAGAAATCAGAGTATCGATCCCACAGGGACTTGATCTAACAATGATTCAATTCTAGTTTAACTTCTAAGATTAATTTGATGCAAAGGTAACCAAAAAGATGTTTTGAATATTGTAAAGTGCAAATAACGTAAACAAGGCATAAAATAAAGTACTTGAAACAATCAATGGAGTAAATCCTAGGGTTAAAGCACTCTTGAACAATCATACTATGTTGTTGAACTTCATTCGTTAACTTGCTTATCTTGGTTGTTGATTCGTAAGGTTAATTGCATGATCATGGTCTCCCGACCTCTAATCCTTTACCTAAGTTGAACCTCACAACTACATCATTGAGCGGGGATGTAATAATCTAATTTAGTTATTTAAGCTATCATCCAATGTATGAATCAAGTAAGGTATCTAAGTACATCCCTGTCCTAGACACTAATTTGAATTCCTTATTTCATGAAATAACACAAACTATACTTTGTTCATCTCCATGTTCTATCCCCTATTCCCTCTCCCGAGTTCAAAAGGTAGACAATAGATGTATTTTCTGGGTGATCAATCCATCAAATATTTAAATCAAAGATGAACATACTACCAATAATGATAAGAAAAGTTAAACAAACTTAATTCAAAATAATAGTACTCATGTTCTAGGCTTTAACCCCGGAAAGAGGGTGTTTAGCTAGGCATAGTCATAATCGTAATCACAAGGTTATAATTAATAACTATGAACATGAATGAACTAAATTAGAATAATAAGAACCTAAAATTTGAAGTTATAGCATACCATTAATCCTCCAAGACGTCCAAAGATTCCTAAAAACGTTTACAATGTTGTATTTATAGCCCAAGGTAGGCCAAAGCCGTGTAGAAGTTGGAACCGAACAATTTGTGAGCACGGGAGTGGAGGGGGCGCTTCCCTAAGTAGAGCACCAGTACAGGTAAGGCTTCACCCTGGGTATAGAACCTCTATATGTGGGGTGTCGCGGGCTCTAGAGCCCCTCTATGGCTAAGGCGCCGCGGACTCATAGCCTTGGCACACTGGAATTTGCTTCCATAAATTTGGTTAAGTGTTGATAATCCAATCTTTCATCCCTTAACTTGTGGTGTATTTACCATGGATTTACATCCTTTATATCATAAATATACCACCATATTCAGCTCAGAAATCTTCCTACATAATCACACCATACGAATTAGAGATCATAACAACACAATATCCATGACGATGAATTAAAACAAGAGCTAAGACTAGGCTAACTCACATTGATCTTTAACTTTATGTTCCGACTCTTAACTTAATCAAATTGAACCTTACACATTAAAAACAAGTTATTACACTAATAATTACACATTAAAACCATTTGGAACACATAAAACACAATAGAATCCAACGGGATCAACTAGACAAGCACCTGGCTCAAGCTAGTAACTCTAGTTTCCACAATTGGACTCTAAATGACTCATTTAGGTACAAACTTGTTTGGAATTCACTTTGAACATTGTAAACATGTACTTTAACACTTAGATGCACATTTATATCATTATAAACCCATATAGAACACGAATCATCCTCAAAACAAGGCTAACAAGACTAGAATAGTGACACTAGAATGCATAATTACACCCAACATCACCACCCCATACTTAAAACCTTGTTCGTCCTCGAACAACTCTTTACTCTAAGCATCATAGGTTAAGTAGACTCTAAACTTTCACTACATAGAATACACTCAAGCTAGTACCATAATGACTACATAGAAATACAAGTTTCCTTCACTAAGCATATTACAAACACAATTGAAAGTTCATGAATACTACTTTAAAACATCCTAGCCTCAAGAAATGACTCACCTAGTTGGAAAACTCATGCATATTGCTTAATCAAGGATATCATACAAATCACCCACATTCATCAAATATGTGCCCCTCACAACATAAGATTTATCCATAATCACTCACAATTAAGCAATTCATAACATAATAGGTACAAGAATCAAATTACGCTCACTCTCACAAGGAATTCACAAGTTACACACAATGAACCATAGGATTGCCCTTAGTGTAGTACTACACTAATATTAGAATGATAAACTTATGATCAATTAGGTCTTTTTAGGGTTGTAATGTAGGATAAGGGATGGGTAGGAACTATTTTGGCTGAACAATGACTATCTTCCCTAAGCACTTTAATACATCACTTTTTACAATGAACAGCAATCTCCAACAACCGAATTACACCATTTTTGTCTACCCCATTCTTTTATTTTTCACCCCATCTTATTAAGCTCATTTACATCACTATGGTGGGAGTATTTTATGAACAACTCATTCAGTTTGAACAAATTTTTATTCTTTTCATTACTCAACTCCCAACCATGACACATAACAATTCTTTTTTTTTTAACACAAATAACTATCTCTTTAAGGGCTTCAACGTTACCTTTTTATTCTTCAATTTCACAATCCTTACTTACTTGATTTTTCATTAAAGTTCCTAGGAGATTTTTGGATCAAATTATGGTCTATCAAATAAGGGATTAGGATACTTATGAGGCTGTCAAAGAAAAAGCTAAAGGCTCAACGGGGTTTACTAGGATTAAGCACAAAGGTAGGTCAAATAGAAGGTATAAAACAAGGCTATCCAAAGAAATTCCTATATCATCTCCTAAAATCACATTCTTTATTTCACTTTGCATATACACTGGTCAAGTTCTAGACATCATATGCAACAAGGAATATACAAAAACTCACATCACACATGGCACATGCTCAACTCAATAGGATCATCATAGACTCCCAACCAAACAATAGCACGAATTCAAATTTAATCCAAAAAGTACAAGAGTCACAAAAATAAGCCTAAGAGTCTTAGAAATAGCAATTCACTCATTCAACATGCTTTTACCATACAAAACACTTGCACCATGCAATAAAAAATAGCACCAACAAGAATATCTTACACAAAAAATTTTAAATTGAGCCAAAAATAGAGAATTTGCCCACCCCACACATAAAAATCTACTTTTTCCCCAAAGTAAACTTAAAAGTAAGAGATAGAAATACTCTCTGAGGCCTCTAGGCCTAGCTAGTAGTATCTTTCACATTAATGGTATCTGCAGGACCCCACACTCATTCTTTGCCATGCTTCTTAGCTTAGATTTTTGGTACTCGGACTTTTCATCAACCTGCAACTCAATCAAAAACAAAAACTACGTGAAATAAAAACTACAAAAAAAATAAAAATAAAACATACCTACTTAACTTGGGTTGCCTCACAAGCATCACTTGATTTAGTGTCGCTGCACGACCTAACTTAATGACTTAGTCGTTCTCTTTTCTTCTCTTTCTCATGCTTGGTCTCCATATTCTTATTCTTTTCACCCCTATTGGGTGTGGATTCTCAAGGGTAATCTATTTCTCAACTTTAGACTTTTCAGGCTCATCAACTTGTATCATGTCAGGCAATGATAGAAGCTTAGGCAGCTCAATACAAGTGTTTGGAAAGGTCTTTGGTGGACTAACCACCCCACACTTGTCCCCTTCAATAATAGTGAGCATTCATAAATCCTTATAATGGGACAATGTGTTGAGTGATTTGTAAACTTTAAATTCTATCTCTTCATCCTCCAACCTCATTTTGAGTGTGCCTTCTCTTACATCAATCAAAGCTTCTCCAGTTTCTAAGAATGGATACCCTAAGATGATTGGTACTTGTTTGTCTTCATGATAATAAAGAATAATAAAGTCAGCAGGAATAAAAAATTTACCAACCTTTATGAGTACATCCTCAATTATTCCTTCCGGATATGCAATGGGCCCTTCTGCCAGCTGCAGAACCACGGTGGTCGGTCTAGGCTATCCTAAGAGCAATATGTTGAACAAAGATAGAGGCATCAAATTTGTGCTTGCCCTTAAGTCGCTCAATGCGTGGACCACCTTACTACTCTCAATTTGAATAGAGAGAGTGAATTTCCCAGGGTCCCTAAGATTTATAGGTATTTTCTATGTTAACACCGAATTACACATCTCAGTGAGTGTTATTTCCTCCACATCCAAAATTTTTACCTTATTAGAAACCACATCCCTCATGTACTTAGCATATTTGGGCATACCCTTCAAAATATCTAACAAAGGTAAGTTAATGTAAAGCTCTCTGAACATGTCAAAGAACTTCTTAAAATAAGCATTGTCCTTCATTTTGTTGTATTTTTGTAGAAAAGGGAGTTTCGGTATCTGTTTCTCTACTTCTGCAGTAATTTTTTCTTTCGAGTACTTAAACTTTCTCGAATTTTTGGAAACTCTACCATTTACCTGTGGGGGAGTCAAATCTGTATCTACCTCCTTTATTGCCTTGGAAGGTTCTCCATGAAGCTCTTTACCACTCCTCAAGGTGATTGCCATAACTTGTTTTTGATTTTCTGTACCTGCTGGCAAACCACCTTGAGGCCTAGTATTTAATGTTTGTTGTAACTTCCCCAACTGTAACTCTAAACTTCTTTGAGATGTTTGCTGATTTTTTACATCAACTGCCAACTGTGTCTGATTAGCTAAAACTTGCTTCATTATCTCTTCCAAGTTGCTAGTTCACTGATTTGGTTGAGCCTGTGGCTGTGGGGCATTTGATGTCTGTATTGGAGGTTGAGTCTTCTACTTCATGTTGTAGTCATTACCATAATTAGTCCTAGAAGCATTGCCTATATACATCACAGATTTCGTATTTGATGCACACATAGCAGCTGTTTGGCCACTATTTCCACAGACCTCACACCAACCACTAGTTTGCTGAACTGCATTAACTGTTGCGGTAGGCTGTGTGGCTCCCAATTTTAGGCTGTTGAACTAAGTGTTTATCATATTTTGCAATGTTGCAACCTGAGCTAATAAAGTGGTGTATTGGTCCACCTTCAACAAACCTGCAACTTTCTTGGTGGCACTCCTAGACCACCATGTCATTCTGGATTTCCTTGAGCTAAGCGATTTAATAGAGTGTACATCTCATCATATGGCATCTCAAGAGCTTGACCACCTGCAGCTGAATCTAATTTCGTATTATGACCAATAGCCTCTAAAAAATATGAGCAAGTACCTAATTAGAATTTTAATGGTGTGGACAGTTCCTAAAAGAGCCTTGAAGTGCTCCCAAGCATGATAGAGATTCTTGTATAGCTTCTATTTGAAGCACATTATCTCAATGCGAAGTCTCGCAGTCTCACCATATGGGAAGAATCAAATATGGAATTTTCTGGCCATAGCATCCCATGATGTGATTGAATTTTCCGTTTCTACATTTAACCACTTTCTTGCCTCCCCAATCAGTGAAAAATGGAACAAAGTCATCCTCACATAGTCTGTATTTACACCCATAGAAATGAATGTATACTGATTTCCAAAAAATTCTATAAGTGGACCTATGGATCTTTATGTGAAAGCCATGTGAACTATCCACTGCTAACTAAAAGATGTACCATATTTTGTTTAAGCTCAAAATTACCTCCAGTTGTCGGCTTCTGAAATGGGGAGGTTAAATTGGTTGGAAGTGGGATTACCACTTCTCTGACTATCCTGCTGACAGTGCCCAAACACACATGCAAGTGTACGTGGTCTTATCAAGTAGTAAAGTGGCCTAATGAAAGCCAAGTATCGATCCCACAGGGACTTGATTCCACAACAATTCCATTTTAGTTCACAATTTAGATTCAATTGATGTAACAGTAACCAAAAAGAGAGTTTGTAATTTATAACTAAAAAAAAGTAAACAATGCGTAAAGTAAAGATATTGAAACAACCAATAGGAAAAAACCAAAAGTTAAAGCAGTTTGAACACTCATACTATGTTATTGAACTTTATTCGTTAACTTACTTATCTTGGTTGTTGATTCGTAGGGTTAATCGCATGATCATGGTCTCCCGACCTCTAATACTTTACCTAAGTTGAACCTTACAACTACATATTTGAGCGGGGATGTAATAGTCTACTTAAGTTCTTTTAAGATATCATCCTACGTGTGAATCAAGTAAGGCATCTAAGTACATCCCTATCCTAGATACTAATTTGAATTCCTTATTTCATAAAAGAATGCAAACCATACTTTATTTATCTCTATGTTCTATCCCCTATTCCCTCTCCTGAGATTAAGAGGTAGATAATTGATATATTCTAAGGGTATCTAATCCTCAAAATAGTTAAATCAAAGATGAACACACAGCCAATAATGATAAGCAAAGTTAAACGAACTTAATTCAAAACAATAGTACTCATGTTCTTAGCTTTAACCCCAAAAAGGGAGATTTTAGCCACTCATAGCCATAATCAACATCCAAATAATTGTATGAATGATTAAAACCATAAACAAAGATAAATTAAAGAAATAAAAAAACTAAAAAGAAGTTGTGGTAGCCTCCAATATTATTCCAAGCAATCTAGGGCATTCCGAGATGTTCAAAACGGAATTTAACATGTTATATTTATATTAGATAAGTCATAAACCGAATGGGATTGGGTTTCCACGTTGTTCTTGTTCAGAAAGGCTATTTTTTCCAATTTGATGGTCACTGCAGAGTGGTATAGTGCCAAATTCCATCACTTGGCACTTTTTCCCGATTTTGGTGCTCACCGTTGAGCGGTATAATCGCGTTGAACTTCTATTTTTGGAAATATGCCAATTGACATATCACCGCTGAGAGGTGGATTACAATATTAGGACCCTTTTGAATCCAATGGTATACATCACGTGCCCATTGGCCAATCACACAGTCCACACACGCCCAAGACATTTCAGGGGTCCAAATTGTGTCAATTTTGTGTATTGTGCTTTCGTTGAGCCATTCCAAGCCTTTTTGAGTTGTTTCCACGTGATTTGAAGCTTGTATATCCTTTATATATCATAATAATCCATTAAAAAAAGCATCCTATATTATTAAACACAACAATTTAGAGCTCAAAACAACACAACATCCAAGACGGTGAATCCATAACACGAGCTAAGCATAGGCTAATTTCACTTTGATATTTAACTCATTGTTTTGACCCCTGGCTTGATCCAATTGACCGTTGAAGATTATAAGCAAGTTTTTTACATATAAATACATAATAAAAACCTTAGTAACTCATTAAAATATTAGAATCCAACATGATAGACTAGACAAACACCTAACTCAAGCTAGTCACACTAGTTTTCTCGGTTGACTCTAAATGCTCACATTAAATCGAAACTCGTGTGAAAACACCATTAAACATTGTAAACATATAAATGGACACTTATATGCACATTTATATCATTATCAACACATATAGCATAAGAATCATCCTCAAAACAAGGCTAAATAGACTAGAATAGTAACGCTAGAATGCGTAAATACACCCTACATCACCTGCGGGCTGCTTGATCATCATCCATGATGGTAGGATTCTCTTGGTTTTCTACGATTTGAGGAATACGGGGGAGGAGGATTGATTCACTCCTTCATTGATGAAAATGTTGCTCAAGTTTAGGGTTGTGTTGAACCAACTCCCGATCCCTTGCCAGCTTTTTACTTTGCAAACCTGTTTCCTGCAAAAATAGAACCAACACCAAGTGTATAAACTCCAAATAAATAATAAAAGGTAACTAAAATAAATGGTTTCAAAATTATAAGTCCCCGGCAACGGTGCCAAAAACTTGACAGCATCCAAGCACACACGCAAGTGTAAGTGGTCTACCAAGTAGTAAAGTGTCCTTCAAGAAAGCCGAGTATCGATCCCACAGGGACTTGATCTAACAATGATTCAATTATATTTTAAATTCTAAGACTATATTGATGCAAAAGTAACCAAAAAGATGTTTTGAATATTGTAAAGTGCAAGTAACGTAAAAAAATGCATAAAATAAAGTACTTGAAACAATCAATGGATTAACTCCCAGGGTTAAAGCACTCTTGAACTTCATTCATTAACTTTCTTATTTGGTTGCTTATTTGAATTTTTAATTGCATGATCATGGTCTCCTGACCTCTAATCCTTTACCTAAGTTGGACCTTACAACTACATCATTGAGCGGGGATGTAATAATCCAATTTAGTTCTTTAATTTATCATGCTACGTATGAATCAAGGAAGGTACCTAAGTACATCCCTATCCTAGACACTAATTTAAATTCCTTATTTCATAAAAGAACACAAACCATACTTTGGTCATCTCCATGTTTTATCCCCTATTCTCTCACCTGAGTTCAAAAGATAGACAATAGATGTATTTTTTGGGTGATCAATCCATCAAATAGTTAAATCAAAGATGAACACACAACCAATAATGTTAAGCAAAGTTTAAAAAATTTAATTCAAAACAATAGTACTTATGTTCTTGGCTTTAACCTCGAAAAGAGGGTGTTTAGTCATGCATAGTCGTAATCGTAATCACAAGGTTGTAATAAACAACTAAGAACATGAATGAACTAAATTAAAATAATAAAAACCTAAAAGTTGAAGTTATATCAGCCCCTTAATCCTCCAAGAATTCCAAAGATACCTAAAAAACGTTTACAATGTTGTATTTATATCCCAAGGTAGGCCAAAGCCATGTAGGAGTTGGAAACAAACAATTTATGAACACGAGAGTGGATGGGGTGCTGCCCTAAGTAGAGCACCTCTCCAGGTAAGGCTATGCCCTGGGTAGATCACCGCTCGAGGTGGGGCATAGAGGTATCTATATACCCTCTATGTCTAGGGTGCCACGGGATCATAGCCTTGGCACACTGGAATTTGCTTCCGTAAATTTGTTAAGTGTTAATCATCCAATCTTTCATTCCTTGACTTGTGGTGTATTTCCCATGGATTTCCAACCTTTATATCATCAATATATAACTATATTCAGCTCATAAAACTTCCTACATAATCACACCACACGAATTAAATATCATAACAACACAATATCCATGACGATGAATTAAAACAAGAGCTAAAACTAGCTAATTTGCAATAATCTTAACTTTATGTTCCGACTCTTAACTTAATCAAATTGAACTTTAAACATTACTAAAAAGTTATTACACTCATAATTACATACTAAAACCGTTTGGAATACATAAAATACAATAGAATCCAACAGGATCAACTAGACAAGCACCTAGCTCAAGCTACTAATGCTAGTTTCCACGATTGAACTCTAAATGACTCATTTAGGTACAAACTTGTTTAGAATTCACTTTGAACATTGTAAACATGTAATTTAACACTTATATGCACATTTATCTCACTATCAACCCATATATAACACGAATCATCCTCAAAATAAGGCTAACAAGACTAGAATAGTGACACTACAATGCATAAATACACCCAACATCAATTATAATTGCATATGGTACGCTTGCAAGTGATGTTGGTATGACGATACCAATAGAGTTCCTTTGGTAAGTAATTGACTTAATGGTTGTGTGTGTGAAATCGTGGTTTAAATTGGTCTTTAAAATTAGGATGTGCAGTTGGGCCATCAATGTAGAGTCCAAAGGACTAACACTACAAACTGCGCTGCCAGTGCGAGTAGCTTTGTGACCGGGTGGTTTGAGTTCCCCAAATGAATATTTGAATGGGAGGTTCGATTCCTTCATAATCCATGTATTAATGCTTAATTCACCTTGATTATTTCAGGAGGTTTGACTCCCTTATGTAGGCATATACAGTTTTCGGATATCCTTTGGTTCATGCGGTAACACGCACTGAGGCTCTTCAAGCTAGGGGAGAGCTGGGCCCATATTGACCATGGGTGCCTTGTTCTTTGACAGCTATGCTATGCAGCCTAGGTTAATGATTTCAAAGTTCATGCTATTCTTTTTCCCTACCCCAGCATGGTATAACTGTATATGTATATATTGTATTGGTTATATGCATTGGTTGATTGGATATGAACTGTTGGCATTATTTTATCCTTATCCTTGAGTTACATGCTAGAACTCTAATCGATAATCGTCTTTGATGTTATATCCCCATGCAATGCAGGTGTTTGTCATATTCTTACACCTCTTACTCAGGGATTGGACTCGGGAACATCCTATGTTGACTTGAAGTGGTGAGCTTCCATACTTCGGAAGACTCTATTTCTTGCTTTGAGTTTTCTTATGTCTTTATTGGTTTAGTCTTGGACATTGGTTTTGGCTATGGTCAAGGGCTTGTCCCGACCAGATATTCTTGGATTTCTTTTAGAGACTTTCTATGGACAAACTGTGGACTTAGGTACGTTATGGTTTGGATATAAACTCGGTTATTATTTTGATTTTGTTATAGTTATTTGTTGGTCATTGGACGATTAGACTTGTATGGGTTGGTCAGGTCTTGGACCTATCCCAAAGTCTTCCATACTTTAGGTATATATTAGTTGGCTAGATTGGGTAGTGGGGTGATCTTCGATCCTTGTTGGTCTTGAGATTCCCATTACGACAAAGCCCTAGTTCAGGTCATATCACCATATAGCCCCTGGGTGATTTTAGGACGGTAGAGATGCATAACCCAGGTTAAGGTTTTAAATACATGCTAAACCTTGTTCCCTATCCCGATAAGATATATAGGTATATATGATATTGCATATGATTATTTTTTATTTGGTTTTGAATTAATGGAATTATCTTATCTGTATCTATGAGTTATATGCTAGCATTTACCCCGTTAACCGTCTTCGAGCACTGTATCCCCACGCATGCAGGAACCGTCACCACTACAGTTGCTTCTTCTTAATGACTTGGATTCAGGGACAACTTTGAGTTATATTGAAGATGGAAGACCCTATTCATCAAATCCATGAATTCCAATGGGGCATTGGTAAGCCCAAAGGACATAACTAGAAACTTATAGTGACCATATTGGGTTCTAAAATAGTCTTAGGGATATCCATTTCCCTAATCTTAAGTTGATGATAACTGTATATAAGATCAATCTTAGATAAACATTTTGCACCCTAAAGTTGATCGAACAAATCATCTATCCTAGGAAGAGGATATTCATTCTTTATGGTCACGTTGTTCTACTGATGATAATCAATGCACATATGAAGGGAGCCATCCTTCTTGCGTACAAACAATATGGGATTACCCCAAGGACACACACTAGGATGGATAAAACCTTTATCTAAGAGGTCTTTCAATTTCTCCTTAAGCTCTTTTAGCTCCGCCGGAGCCATTTATAAGGAGGGAAAGAAATCGGGCGAGTGTTCGGAACAAGATCAATCCCAAAATCAATCTCCCTGTGGGGAGGAATATTAGGAAGATCATCGGGAACCTCGAGAAATTCATTAACCATGGGAACGGACTCTAGATAAGGCTCTTTCGAGTTAGAATCTTTAACTTGAACCAAGTGATACAAACACCCCTTTGAGATCAACCTTTGGGATTTAAGATACTAAATAAACCTTCCCTTAGGCACTAAAGAACCACCTTCCCATACAATGACTGACTCATTAGGGAATTTAAACATGACCCTATGGGTCCGACAATCTAAGGAAATATAGCACGAGTGGAACCAATCCATCCCCAGAATGACATCAAAATCAACCATGTCCAATTCTATCAAGTCTACAAGAGTTTGTCTACTACTAACAGATACCACACATCCCCTATAGACTCTTTTAACAACCATAGAGTCTCCTACTGGGGTAGAAATAGAAAAAGGAACTGACAGACTCTCAGGACCAAAATTAAGATGCACAGCCACATACGAGACCCTGGATCAAGCAAAAAATACATATCACGAGAGAAAAGTTTCAAAATACCTGTGACCACATCAGGAGACACCTCAGAGTCTTGGCGAGTAGAAAGTGCATACAATCCATTCCGGCCAACACTGGTGACAGAAACAGAAGCAGAAACAGCACCCTTCAGTGTAGGAGCAGATAAAGTAGCAATAGGATCCTTGTTGGCCCAAAAAGTTGCTAGAGAGGGGCACTCATGCTTCATATGCCTAATTAGACCACAACCAAAATATTTTTTTCTTTCCTTCTTATACTAACCATTATGACTCTGACCACAGAATCTGCAAAGAGGGAGAGGTAGAGCCGACTGAGCACCACTAGCCTAGAATTGGGCACCCTATGCCTGGAACCCACTACAAAACTGAGATCAAAGACCACCCGATGACTCTGAGTAAGGAGAGTGAACACTATCCAAGGAGAAAGAACCTAAACTCCCCTACTTCTTTTGTGGCCACTTACCCCCATCTCTACTACTATACTCGGAATACCTAAACTTCTTACTTTGTCTTTCACTAAACTAAATTTTTTTCTTTTTCGCTTCTTCCACTTGTTGCATATACAAAATCAACTAAGAGATGTCCATGCTTTCAATCAACAAGGCCGTCTTTCTCTCAAGGAATAACTCATAGGAAAATCCCGTGACAAACTTACGCATCCTAGCCCTAATGTTAGAAACCATTTCGGGAACCTACCTTGACAATTAATGGAATTTCAAGGCATACTCTTGGATAGTCATCCTTTCTTGTTTCCAGTTCACAAACTCTTTTTCCTTTGCTTCCCTCAACTCCTAAGGAAAGAAGCAGTCTAAGAAAGCCTTGGAGAAATCCTCCAATATGGCAGGACTAGCATCAAAACCCCTAGACAACTCCCACCCTTCATACCATTGGTACGCTATATCTTTCAATTGGCAGGAAGCAAACACAATAACCTCAATCTCCAAAGCATGCATGATTTGGAAGATCTTCTCCATTTCATCAATGAATCCTTAAGGATCTTCTTCAACCTTTGTACCCATAAACATGGGAGGGCTCAACCTCATCAATTTGCAAATTCTTGTGGCCTCAGAAGAAATAGTAGCTAGAGCACCACGCTCTGATTAAGAGGCTACCAATTAAGCTAAGAGTTTGATGGGGCGATGAAACTGAGCATTAGTAGCATCCTCTTGAGGTAACAAAATAGGAAGGTCACTTTCATAGTCGGGGCTAGTGGGGATAGGTGGAACCCCATGAAGATGGTCGAATATTGCAGCCCTACCCCGGGTATGAACTCTAGAAGTTGGAGGAGCTTCGTCCATAGGGCCCTCTGTCGGGGCCGAGGTGTTTACCTGAACCTTAGATCTCCTTGGAGGCATGATCTAAAAGATACGAAATAGAAATCACAGGAATCCAAGATCTTAGACTCTATAGCTTGAGATTGAAACACAAGAAAGGCAAACATTCCAAAAATGTCTCATTGCCTCTCTCTTATAAGTGTGGTGCACTTCATACCCATAAAAGAGACTCTACTTGACATATTATTATGGAAACCCAACTGCGCATGAACCTAGGATTTGATACCAACTTTACATGCCTCAAAACCGGTCCATGTAGAGTGGGCACCTCAAGACCACATGAATCGAAGGTTTTCCCATTAACTCAACCCAAACACTGCATCAATCACATGAGTTGGATGAATTCCAACCATAAAGTAAGATAGAAAAAATCATACCATAAGTAATATCTTAAACATGTCTAATCACTTCATTAGATTTGTCAAGATAGTCATCACACTAGACAATAAACCCAAGTCCACAGTCATCCATAATACCTCTATGCAAATCGATGTATAAAAGTATATATGTCAGGACAAGCCCCCGACAATAGCCAAACCAAGTCTAAATAAAACTAAGTCTAAAGATAAGAGACCAAGAATGATTGTCTTCCAAATTAAGCAAGCTCACCACTCCAAAGTCAATGCACAAACTTCTTCGATCTCCTAATCACTACACAGGAAGAGAAGAAGAAGCTCCAACCCCTATGTCGTTTGGAGACATAGTTTCCAAATATGGTCAGCGGTTGGAACATTAGCATGTATATTAAGGATATGGATAACATAGCATCATCATTCAACAACAAGTAAAATATCATGTTCAATCACATTTATACACATATCTATCCATATAGATATATCACAAGCCAAACAAGACAACAAAGCTTATTGACACTCTTGAAGCATGCATTCACTGTACATGAAATGGAGGACTCCGACCTTCCACACTTATAGATTCAAACATTCTCAATTGACAAGGAATTTAACCACATTCACATTATTATTAGACAAAGGGACTATAACCATAGACACATTCATTGAGCAAGGGACTTTAACCTCATGCACTTCTATTTGTCTAGGTACTCTAACCTCAAGCCATAGTATATAAGGGATGTTAACCCAAGTCGGTATTTTAGATTAGGCAATGGACTATAACCACAAGCAATTTCATTTAAGCAAGGTACTTTAACCCCAAGACATATAGTAGGCAAAGGACTTTAACCACAAGCCATTACGACTATCATTGTCAACATTGGGACTCTAACCCTTTGTCTATACATCATCATCTATTTAATTCACACTTAAGGACTTTAACTTATTTATCCAATTCAACACAATACATGACCACAAGGTCCTTATGGGAGCCTTTATTGATCAACCATTTCAATAATTTAATTCATCATACAATTCAATTTATGGTCATCAAGACCCTCTCTAACTATTCACATTTCATTACAAATCTTACAACACATTCTCACCATACTTTAGTTCAATACATATTTCTGGTTCATTTTCATGTTTAGAAACTTTAACCCCTTATTAGCTATCAAACCAACAAGGTCAGTAATTTTACAATAAATGGATCATAATACCTTTACAATATCATTTATCAACCACTCGTATCTATTAGGCCCTTGCCCTAGCTCAAAACAAAATTAACATGAGACTAGATAATTCACTTAAACATTTTCACAAATACCTTATGTGCTTACCTTTATCAAGGACAAATTCAAATTATAAATCATCAATATTAGGGTTACTCAATAACCCTATTCTAAACCACAATTAAGAAGAATCCATATGTACACACCATCAGTATTATCATACATAAACACAAGTCTAAGCAAGGACAAACATTACTCATCATTTGACAACAAAACCCTTTTCATTTGATTTCAAAATTCACCATGTACACTTGCTAATTCAAGTGTGAGATACTTGGTTTTTGAGTAATTTAATAATGGAAAGAGTTACATGCCTTAGACGACTTGATTCACCAGGAAATTTCACATCACTTTGCTCATAGATGAACACCCTTGGAACCCTAGCCTCTAATTCTTCAAAATGTGGTTGAGAGAGTATTTTGGATTTTTGATCCACTCAAAATGTGTTTTAGGAGGCCATATACACTTATATAGTGATGGTACTTAGGGTTTTGGGCTTAGGAAATGACCATAAGGCCCTTAGTTAAAAGCTGGAAAATGGCCATGATATTGGGTACGACTCACTTGAGTCAATCGTACCCTATGGTACGAGTGGTACCCTAACTCGTACCCTAGGCTTCTCCTAGGTTACATATACTGGTTAAGGTACACACCATTGATTCGTATCTAAGGGTTATGACTCATGCCCTAAATTGTACCCACCACCCATACCAAAAATAGTCCACTCAAGTTTAAGACTTTACTCCATATGATTGGTCTTGGTACGAATCATACCTTAAGGTATGATTAATGGTAGGTTAATCCACACCTAGGACAGTGAGTGACCCTCACCACACTACCTAGGGTATGAGAGAGGATAACCAACTTATATCCAATGGGTATAAATGGTACCCTTAGTCGTACCTAGACCAGAGACATCAAGTGAGGGAATTTTCTCAAGGTTCAAAGCCTAGGTGTTTTAATTCTCCCCCACTTTGTCCATTCATCAATGAATGACGGGTAAGGTAAGCATAAATACAAGTTAATACACTATCACACATCAAAACAACCTTTAGACAAGTTAGAACAAAGAATACAACAAGGATAAAACATACATCATGATCATCATCAATCAACTCTTTATTTCATAGACTTTGGGACTCAAACCCATTGTTTATCAAAACACTTACTCATTTCACAACTTGGGGACATTAACTCATTGATTAATTAAAGATGCTTACTTGATTCAAAGACTAGGGACTCAAACCCATCATCTATCAAGGACATGAATTAACTTTAAAGTATTAGGGACTCAAACCCATTACAGCAAGGGCACACATAATTTCAAAGCATTAGGGACTTGAACCCATGGTCTAACAAGACATAAATCGATTCAAATCTTGGGGAATTTATCCCATTATCTATCAATATAGAACTCAAGGTAAGAATATTAGAAAATACCTCAATCATAAGTTTTTGGAACAAAAAACAAATATGAATACTTGGAATTTATGTCCTTTTCTGCCTCCCAAGTAGCTTCCTCTGACTTTTGGTTCCTCTATAGAACCTTTACCAAAGACACCTCTTTCGTTTGCAACCAGCAAAGTTTCTGACCCAAGATCTTTACCAGGACCTCCTCATAGGACAAAGAGTCTGAAATACCAACATCATCTAAGGGAATAACCAAGTAAGGGTCACCCATATATTTTTGTAACATAGAGACATGGAAAATTGGGTGAATGGAGTCCATACTAGAAGGCAACTCACACTCACAGGCAATATTTCCAACCCTCTTCACATTAAAGTGAGGAAAAATATACCGGGGACTAAGATTCCCCTTTTTATAGAACCACATCACTCTTTTCATGGGAGATACCTTTAAGAATACCCAATCGCCAACACTAAACTCTAGTCCCTATGCCTCATATCCGTATAGGACTTTTGGCGACTTTGAGTGGTTTTCAATCAATCAAGAATCACCTTCACCTTCTTTAAGGTGTGGTGAGATAAATCGGGGCCAATAAATTACCCTCACCAACCTCGTACCACTAAATAGGAGAATGACATCTCCTACCATGCAATACCTCAAAAGGCGTCATGCCAATATTGGAGTGGTAACTATTATTATAGGCGAATTCAATAAAAGGTAAGTGGTCATACCAACTACCACCATAATCAATCATACAAGCCCACAACATATCTTCTAACATTTAGATGGTCCTCTTCACTTGCCCATCTGTTTGTGGGTGGAAACTGGTACTAAGGCACAACTTAGTGCCCAAACCTTTTTGGAATGACTTCTAAAAATTAGATAAGAATGGAGGGCCATGATCTAAAATGATTGAAACCATATCACAATGAAACTTCATGATATCTGCAAGATATAACTTAGCATATTCTTCCATCGAGTAATTAGTCCTCACGGGCAAAAAGTGAGCGGACTTGGTCATTCTATCCATAATAACCCAAATAGAATCACATTGATTTTGAGATCAACGAAGACCGATAAAAAAATACATATTTATTTCCTCCCACTTCCATTCAGGCAACAAAATTTCTTTGTACAAACTATCGGCCTCATCTTCTCAACTTTCACTTATTGACGCACCACACACTTAGCCACATAACTAGCCACATTATATTTTATATTATTCTACCAATAGAACTCTCTAAGGTCATGATACATCTTGGTAGAACCAGGATGTATAGCATACTGAGATACATAAGCCTTATCCATAATACTTTTCTTCAATCCATCAATGACGGGAATGCATAGACAACCTTGGTACCTCAAGATATCATCACCACTAATCCTAAAGTCAAAAACCTTTTGTTGACCCATATTACTCTTAATCCTCATCAATTTGGGATCAAATGCTTGTTTTTCCTTTATCTCAACAATAAAAGATAATTGAGATACCGGATGCACATACATACCACCATTATTGGAGTCCGGGAGCCAAACTGTAAGATTAGATAAAGGATGAATATCCTTCACCAATTCCTGCTTATCCTTATATACATAGTCCAAACTTCCCATGGACAATCTACTAAGAGAATTAGCGATGACATTAGCCTTACCCGGATAATAATAAAGGCTCATATCATAGTATTTCAACAACTCAAGCAACCTCCTTTGTCGGAGATTCAACTCCTTTTAGGTAAACACATATTGAAGGCTCTTATGATTGGAAAATATTTCTACATGAACACCATAGAGAAAATGTTGCCAAATCTTCAAGGCAAAAACCACGACTAGCAATTCTAAGTCATGAGTGGGTAGTTCTTCTTATTAACTTTTAATTGCCAAGAAGCATAGGAAACCACCCTATAATGTTGCATCAACATGAAACCAAGCCCAATACGAGAAGCGTCACAATATACCAGAAAACCATAATTACCCTCGAGTAAGATCAAAACTGAAGTTGAAGTCAATTCATCTTTCAAATTCTTGAAACTACTATCATACGCATATGACCATAAGAACTTGACCTTTTTCAAGGTTAATTTAGTCAATGGGGAAGCTATGGTCAAAAAACTCTCCATAAACCTTTTATAGTAATCGGCTAGACCCAAGAAACTCTGAATGTCGATTGAAGTCGCAGGTCGCAGGTCGCAGGTCTAGGCCACTTCTTAACCACAAAAACCTTTTGGGGATTCACCATGATCCTTTCACTAGAGATAACATGACCAAGGAAGGTCACAGCTTTCAACCAAAAGTCACACTTGGAGAACTTAGCATACAAATAATGATCCTTTAAAGTTTGCAACACGACACAGAGATGATTGATATGATCCGCCTTATTCTTAGAATAGACTAAGATGTCATCAATGAAAACAATCACAAACAAGTTTAAGAACAGATGGAAGACCTTATTCATCAAATCCATGAATATCATTGGGGAATTGGTCAACCCAAAGGACATAACTAGGAACTCATAGTGACCATACTGATTTCTAAAGGTAGTCTTAGGTATATCCACATTCCTAATTTTAAGCTGATGACAACCCGATCTAAGATCAATCTTAGAGAAGAACTTTGTAACCTAAATTTGATCGAACAAATCATCTATCCTAGGAAGAGGATATTTATTCTTTATGGACACTTTATTTAACAGATGATAATTAATGCATATATGAAGGGATCCATCCTTCTTGTGCACAAACAATACTGGAGCATCCCAGGGAGACACACTAGGACAGATCAAACTTATAACACCCTGGGTTTTGACCCTTAGAAAATTTCTTAGAATTTTGGTCTTTGGACCCAATATGACTCATGGGTATGAGCCATATGTTGGGGTAATAATGGTAAGTTCCAGCCGTATGCTGACTAGTGTTGGTTGGTGGGATGGATTTTGGTTACTAGAATGGATACGACTCAGGGGTACGAATCATATTGGTGGGTACGCATCATTTGGTTCCTTAAATTAATCTAAGACTTGGTTACTTAGGTTTGATCTGAGTAAGAGTGGCTGACCATGAGCCGTAATCTAAGGTATGATTCATACCCAGGACTCATATAGTGGACAATGTCTAAATCTTCCTCGGTTTTAATCTGCTAGGGGCACGGATAAAGGGTACGAATTATATGCTTCGGATACGACTTGGTTGAATGAGTCATATACTAGATAGTATTTGATCTAATGGTTGAGACTAGGATATGAGTGGATGGTAACAATCGTATTGGAGGGTACGACTCATGAGGGTCAGTCAAACCCTTGGGACAAGATTTTGTGCAACTTCAGTGGGGGTATTTAAGACATTTCCCCTCTTATACTAATAATTTGCCATGACTTCTTACCTATTTGGGAGGTTATTTACCCTATTATTCCACTCATTAACACTTAGAAACTCTTCTAAACACTCTATAATTCTCTCAAAATCTTTTGGGCAAGGGAAGCTAAGGTTTCAACTAGAGGATTAATTGAGGCTTGTCTTGGTGATTTCTTTCCATCATCATCTTAGTTTAAGGCATTTTATCTTCCCTAATTGTTAATTCTAACTAGAAGCATCATTTTTATGAATGTTTTCATGACTTCATTGACTGTATGATTTTGGTTTTTAAATAAGAATTGTCGGTTTTGTTATTAAATAGTTAGTTTTGGTTTTCCCATGGTTTTAATTATGCTTTATGTGCATTAATGATGATTTTGGATAATTTGATTATATGGGAATGGTTTAATGGTAATTGAAATTAGTTTTGGTTATAATATGCCCCTAATGTGTTTGACAAAATTCCTATAATAATGTTTTCATTGCATTGAGTACTTTTAATGGAACTCTAGATTATTTTAAAACTTGGTAGAGGAATTATGCATGGTTTAAATAGCTTTGAAAGGTAAATGGCTAGATGGTTATGCTTGTGGGGTACATGGAATCCCCAAGTGGTTTAATATAGTAAATGGAAGGACACTTGGAAGTCCCTATAAACCTACATGTGGTTGGATATGGATAGTACTTGCAAGTATGGTCGGTATGGTGATACCACCACTAAATGGCCTTGGTTAATAAATGGTAAATGGATTGGTTAGTTTCTTGGTATTGGTTTTAATAGGGTAATAATAATGGGATGTATAGAAAAGTCGTAGAAGGTGGAGGTCCCGGGGGGACCAAAACTGGAAACTCAAATTTATTGATGTAAGGTTGGTCTTTGTGACCGTGTGCATGATTTCACATTATATTTTGGTGGATGTACTAGTCATCCCAACTTTTTCTTCCCCGGTAATGTGGCTTCACGCACTAGGGCCCTTTATATAGAGGAGTTGAACCTATATAGCTTGTGGGTAGTTTAGGACAACAAAGCTACATAGCCCAGTTAAAGGTTTTAATGGCATGCTAAACACGGTCCCCTTTCTTGGCATGGTTATATATATATATATATATGTATGGTTATGTGCATATGGATGGTTTTACTTGGCTTTATAAATGGCATTATTTTATCGTTATCCTGAGATCATGCTAGCATTCACCCACTAACCCGTTTACTGGCGGTTGTATACCTACGTTATGTAGGAACTGACTGTTATACTCCTCCTAAATAGTGATTGACTTGGGGATCACCTTCTGGACTAAAATGGTGAGCTTTCTTCCTTTTAGAAGGCTCTATTTTATGTTATGGATATTTCTAGTCACTTTGATTTTATTTTGGATGTTGGTTTTGTCCATGGTTGGTGAAATATCCCAACCGTATTTTATTACTCTTTTGGTTAGAGACTTTGTGGTACTGCTATAGATTTGGATGTGAGGGATCGGTATGGGTGTCGACCTTGGCATTGAAATAAGCTAGCGGGCTGACATCATTATGTTTTGGGATTAATTATACTATGTTTTGGAATTTATTTGGTTATGGTATGTTTTATGGCCTTTGGTATAGTTTGGTACGGTTGAGCGGTTGGTGTGGTATGGTTGGACTCGGTTGAGTTAGTATGGTTGTGAACCTATCCCAGAGTCTTCATATGAGCTATTACACTATTTTGTTATATGCTTGAACTTCATCCAACTCAGGGTAGACAGTTGGAGGTTGGGTTGGGTAACGGGGGTGATGTTCGATCCTGGTCAGACTTGGGATGCCTATTACAACAAGGGCCCCGAGTGGGTCATGTGAAATTGGTATCAAAGCATAGGTTCATGGCCGATTAGGAGCCCATAAGCCGTGTCGAGTAGAGTCTTTTTTTCAGGGTATGTAATGCGCTACACTCATAGGGAGAGGCTACAAGGCATTTAGGACTGTTTCACTTTATTGGTATTTAATTTTCAAGCTTGGAGTATCAGTCCTGGAGTCTTCTCTAATCCTTGTTTTTTCATCTTTCAGATCATGCTTCGTAGATCTGGAACACAAGGAAATTTTTCTATCCCATTTGGGGGTAATGCTGAAAGGGTGCATCCTACTTCTGAGATTTATTTCTGATCTCACGGTCATATCTCTAATAGTTCTGGAGTTTCACCAGTTGCTACTAGTGCTCCTCAAAGTAAGGTGACTAATGTGGAATTTTGTCAGTCTATTCATGTTATTGCTTAGATGGTCGTTGCTCAGGCCGAGTGGGGTGCGACTGGTGCTTTGTCTGCTGAGGCCACAAGGCTTGGCCAATTCATGAAGATGGGTCCACCCATTTTTTTGGAGTAAAGGTGGAAAAGGATCCATAGGGTTTATTAGATGAAATAGAATAATAATTTTGGGTGATACAGGCTACCAATGTGGAAGGGGTAGACTTTGCAGCTTATCAGCTCAAAGATATTGCATATCAGTGGTATGAAGAATGGGATAGGGATAGGGATGATGTGGAAGAATCAATCTTGTGGGATGCTTCTTCTAAGGCCTTCTTTGATTAGTTCTTTCCCTAAGAGTTGAGGGAATAAAATATGGAGGATTTTATGAACCTCAAGCAGGGAGGATATCTATCAAGGAATATGCCTTGAAATTTCACCAATTGTCAAGGTATGCTCCTGATTTAGTCGCTGACATACGGGCAAGACTGAGAAAGTTCACTTTTAGGTTGAACTGGGATTTTATTTTGGAGAGTAAGATTGCCTTGCTAATTAAAGATATGGATATCTCTAGGTTGACTATTCATATACAACAGGTAGAGAATGAAAAAAGGAAACAAGCGGAGTTTAGAGATAGACAAGGTAAGAGGAGTAGGTTTTCTAACTAGGGAGGTGCTCAGTCTCAGGGTGGTCAGGATAGTGGCAACTTATAGAAAAAGAAGTGGGGAGTTTCGGTTCCTTCTCTTCTGCTAGTGCTCCTTACCAGGTGGGCGACAGGCGCCATCAAGGTAGTGATAATTTTTTAGAACAGGGTGACTTATCTCATGCCAACAGAGGCTAGTCGATTTATTCAGGCCCTCCTTGTTGGTTCTTTAGTTGTCCTCATTGAGGTTATTACGATGAAGAGAGGGGCAAATGCTTCAAGTGTGACCAGAAAGGCCATCGTCTCAGGGATTGTCTAGTTAATAAGGTTGCTACGGGGATGAATAAGATTAATGTGGCTTCATCTTCTACTCCTACACCTAGTGGTGTTGCAACTACTTCTATTACTTGAAACAAGTCGTATGTTTTAGTATCTCGACGGGAATCTGAGGCCTCACCTAATGTCGTTATAGGTTCGTTACAGGTTTTCTCTCGTGAAATATATTATTTGATTGATCTGGTGTCCACTCTCTCCTATGTGACTCTTTATATGGTTGTATCTTTATGTTTTGATTTGGAAGTTATTTCAGATTTTTTTTCTATTTCTAACCTGGTAGGTGACTCAATTATTGGTAAGAGAGTCTATAGGGAGTGTGTGGTATCTGTTGGTGGCAAGCGAACCCTTGTGAATCCATTTGAGTTGGTATAGCTGATTTTGATGTCATTCTATGTATGGATTGGTTGCACTCTTATTATGCATCCTTGGATTGTCGGACCTGTAGGGTTGTCCTTAGGTTCCCTAGTGGACTGGTTATATAATGAGAGGGTGGTTCTTTAACTCCTAGGGGGAGATTTATTTCTTATCTTAAAGCTTGGAGGCTAATATCCAAAGGTTTTCTTTACCACTTGGTCTGGCTTAAAGATTCTAACTCAAAAGGTCCTTCTTTCCAGTCAGTTTCAGTGGTTAATGAGTTTCTATAGGTCTTTCAGAATGATCTTCTTAGTTTTCCTCTGGATTGGGAAATTGAGTTTGGTGTTGATCTAGTCCCGAAAACTCATCCAATTTCTATTCCTCCATATAGAATGGCTCTGGCTGAGTTGAGAGAACTCAAGGAGCAACTTACGAATCTTCTGGATAAGGGGTTTATTCCTCCTAGTATATCTCCATGTGGTGTACTAGCATTCTTTGTGTGCAAAGAGGATGGTTCCCTTCAGATATGCATTAACTATAGGCAATTGAGCAAGGTGGCAGTCAAGAACAAGTATCCTTTTCCAAGGATAGATGATCTGTTCGATCAGTTGTAAGGTGCCAAGTTCTTTTCTAATATAGTTCTTTGGTCTGGGTACCATCGGCTAAACATTAGGGAGGTGGATATCACTAAGATGACTTTTCATACTCGGTATGGGAACTTTGAGTTTTTGGTAATGTTATTTGGGTTTACTAATGCTCCGGTGGCATTTATGGAGCTGATGAACAAGGTTTTTAGTCAATATTTAGATCTTTTCATTATTGTGTTTATTGTTGACATTCTAGTTTATTCAAAGAGTGAGGTGGATCTTGTTAATCACTTTCGTATGGTAATGCAGACCTTAAAGAAACAATATTTGTATGCCAAGTTCTCTAAATATGAGTTTTGGTTGAACACTGTAACTTTCTTAGTTCATATTATTTCTAGTGAAGGGATCATGGTGGATCCGCAAAAGGTTGTTGTGGTGAAGAGGTGGCCTAGACCCACGACTCCATCCGACATTCGGATCTTCTTGGGTTTAGCTGGGTATTATAGGTGGTTTATGGAAATCTTTTCATCAATAGTTGCTCTTTTTACTAAGTTGACTCAGAAGAAGTTCAAGTTTTCTTGGTTGGATGCTTGTAAGGGGAGTTTTGAGAAGCTGAAAGATAAGCTAACTTTGGCTCTAATTTTATCCTTGCTGAAAGGCATGATGAGTTTGTGATTTATTGTAAAGCATCTTGGGTAGGGATTGGTTGTGTTTTGTTGCAGCATGGGAAGGTGATGCCTATGCTTCCAGGCAATTGAAAGTGCATGAGAGGAATTATCCTACTCATGATTTGGAGCTACTGGCGGTTGTGTTTGCTTTAAAAATATGGCTGCATTATTTGTATATTGTTCACGTGGATATCTTTTCTGATCATAAGAGTCAACAATATGTGTTCACTCAGAAGGAGCTTAATCTCAGACAGAGGAGATGGCTTGAGCTTCTCAAGGACTACGATATAAGTCTTTACTACCAACCCGGTAAAGCTAACGTGGTTGCTGATACACTTAGCAGGTTATCCATGGGGAGTTTGGCTCATGTGGAGGAAGAAAAATGGGAATTGGTGAAGGATATTAACTGTTTGGCTAATCTTGGAGTTCCCCTCTTGGACTCCATGGATGGTGGTATGGTGGTGCAAGAAGTGGTTCAATTGTATTTTAGTATGGAGATTAAGGAAAAGCAAGAGTTAGATCCTATCTTGATGTAAATCAAGAGTGATATTAGTAGGAAAAAGGTAATGGTGTTTGAGATCAGTGGTGATGGTACTTTATAGTACCAAGGGAGGTTGTGTGTTTCTGATGTTGATGGGTTACGACAAAGGATTTTGGTTGAGGAGCATGAATCGTGCTATGTTGTTCATCCCATCTAGACTAAGATGTATCATGATCTCAAGGAGATCTACTGGTGGAATGGCATGAAGAGGGATGTGGCTGATTTTGTAGCCAAGTCATTGTGTGTCAACAGGTTAAGGTTGAGCACATGAGGCCAGGAAGGTTGTATCAAGAAATTGATTTGCCCAAATGGAAATGGGAAGTGATTAATATGGACTTCATTACCGGTCTTTCTCAGTCTCAGAATCAACATGATTTGATTTGGATCATCATGGATAGGATGACTAAGTCTGCACACTTTTTGCCAGTGCAGACTACCTTCTCCATGGAGGATTATACGAAGTTGTATCTTCAGGCGATTGTGAAGCTGCATGGGGTACCTATTTCAATTATTTCTGATCGTGGTACGTAGTATTCATCTCACTTTTGGTGATCTTTTCAAAGAGGGTTGGGGACTAAGGCGATTTCGAGGACTGCTTTCCACCCATAGATAGATAGGCAAACGGAGAGAAGTATTTAGATATTGGAGGATATGATTCAGGATTTTGTGATTGATTATGGTGGCAATTGGGTTGAGCATCTACCTTTCGTGGAGTTTTCTTACAACAATAGTTATCATTTTAGTAATGGTATGTCCCCTTTTGAGACATTGTGTGGTAGGAGGTATAGATCTCCTATTAGTTGGTTTGAGTTTGGTGAGGCGGACATGTTTGATCCCGACTTGGTTTACTAAGCTATGGAGAAGTTGAAGGTGATAGACTTCCCAAAGACACAAAAAGTCCTATCCAGATATTAGGCATAAATACTTGGAGTTTGATGTTGAGGATAAAGTTTTCCTTAAGGTATCTCACATGAAGGGAGTAATGCGGTTTGGCAAGAAGGGGAAGTTTAGTCCCCGGTATGTTGGTCCTTATTAGATTTTGCAAAGAGTTGGTAATATGGATTAAAAGCTAGAGTTTCTTTCTATCTTGAGCTTGGTTCATTCGGTCTTTCATGTTTCCATGTTGAGGAAGTGCATTAGTGTAAGACCTCACAAAGTTCCCTCATAGTTTAAACCTTGGAATGCATGTCGAATAAAGTGTATTTCTGGTACTAAGAGATTAATAAAGGACTCCCTAATTGATTAGTGTTTTAATTTTATGGATTTTTCCTAAAAATGACTTCCTATGGTGTGGGAAATTGAGTTAGCTTTCCAATGATACCAATTTGGTCAAAATTCAGTATCGGGGTGAGAAATTATGGCCGTTTTCCTAAGCGTTATCGGAATCACCCAGGTTTGATGGTTGATCTGACGGACCGTCAAGTCTTCGACAGACCATCAATTCTTCGACGGACCGTCAATTGTCCCATCAAACCAAGGTAGTGACTCCTTTTTCTAGCCATCGTGCGACGGCCAAAATGGTGAACCGCCAAAAATTTGATGGATCGTCGCAATGACCGTCAAGTGGAGGCAGTATGGCCTCATCTTGGCCCTCGTATGAAGGAAGATATGGCAGACCGTTAAAATTTTGATGGACCATCATTTCGACTATCGCATCAAGGCAGTGTGTTCTATTTTTGGCCCTCGAGCGACGGACGATCTGGCTGACCGTCAAACTTCTGACGGACCGTCATTTCTATCATCGCAGACCCCGATCAACAATTTTTAACTCATTTTTAAAAGGGTATTTCGGTCCTTTCTAATCCTTTAAACCCTCATATATACTCTAGATGAACCAGCTGGCCTCATTTGCTCATCTCTAACACTTAAGGGCTAGGGTTTTCTCCTCCAAATCATATCAAAGCAAGAATTCTTCCCCAAGAAATCTAAGAACTCACCAAAGATTGCTCTAGTGAGTTGAGAATTGAATCTCCCAAGTTCAAAGACATCAAGAACCCTCTCCTAAGAGTAAGAAGAGGAAGTTTAGAGGAAATTTGCTCATCCAATCTCCTAATCTAAGGTGTGTGGGGTTTTGAACAAGGGTAATCCTTTCACCCTTGTACCCAAAAGGTTTATTTACATCATGATTTTCCTAAAATCTATGAGGTTTTACATGAAATTGAATTGGGGGCTTTCACCCATTATTATTGAATGCAATATCTTGATATTCCCCATGAATTAAGAGTCAAATGGCATGATTTTTGCTTGGTTTCTTGAGAAATTACAGATGGGTATAAACCCCATGATTTTACTCCATGAGAAGTTAATGTTTGCAATGTTTGAGATATTAAGCATATGACTAAATTGAGACTTGAGATAATTGCTGAAATTCCTAGATTTCCATATGATTTATGAATCTATATGCTATATATTATGCTTTTGAAGAGCTTTAACTTGATATTGAACTATGGGTTAGAAAGCCCTATTTGAGACTTGTGAATTTATGAACTCTTGTGCTATAAGCCCCCATGATTTGAGTATTTTGAGATGATTGAAAAAAGAATTGACCTAATGGTCGTTGAGCTTTGAAATCCACTTCACTATATGAGATTATCGATTTGATCATTGGGTTCGTGGTGAACCATGAGATTATTCTAAGAGTGGATTTTTGTAAGATGAGCGCAGATAATCTAAAGGGAGTAGTATTTAGCACCGAACGGGTAAGTCACTACGGTTTCTTACCCCAAAAACTATGTGCCACTGTAGGTTGGGCCTGAGGCCGAGTTTATGATGATCATGATTGGGCCCGAGGTCGAGTTTCATTTAGTGATCACTAGACATAGGTTATACTCCTTGGAAAGAGTATGACGCTCCTCCCCAATGTGGGGTCTCTTCCTTAGGAGGACAAAACGTTGGACTCCGTGTAGCTCGCATCGTTTATGTCGGTTACGAGAACCTCCCTTGCCCTTTTAAACTTGAAATCAGCTACTCCTTTGAAAACTAAGGTATTTTCCCTCCTATGAACTATTTTCATTAAACTAGAGTATTTTGCCTTGAGATAGATGATTTCTCCTAAAGCTTGAAATGAAATATTTTCCTAACTTGCATGATATGCCTCTACGTATGTTCTAAAAGCTCATGAGGTCGTATTTATAGTATTTAAGTTTGAAGAGATATAAAATCTTGAACATTAAACGTAGTTTTACCCACCACCCCATATGCATGAGTTGATGGTACTGTCTAAAACCCTTTTTACCTTGAGTATTGAGAATAAGATAAGATTTCTGATTTTGAGGTTGAAGAACGATGACTCACGAGATTTGTGTAATATGCCTCATCTTATATGATTTATGAACTTTATATTTCATACTTATTCAAGCCATGTGAGTCATCTCATATTGCATACATGATTTGAATGAAGAAAATTGATACTGTTTTATATACATGCATTCACCCCCGCATACTTAGTACATTCCCAAGTACTGATCCACATATATGTCTATGTGCTACATTGTCTCATAATGTAGGTTCAGGTGCTCAGTCCCATCCTTGCCAGTGATCTCCGAGTACCTCGCATACATTTTCTATAGTGGTGAGTCCTCTTGGTTCGAGGACCGATCTTCAGATATTCCAGGGACTGAAAGACTATGTTGTTACCTGTAGTTCATCCCGAGTCAGTTGGGGGACTGTCCCATCGGCTCTCTAGATTATGGATTCATAGAGGATTTGTCAGACTATTTGGTAGATTGTGGTTTTGTTGGGATTTCTTTATCATGACCATTTGGACTAAGTACCCCTTCTTTCCCTTATTCCCTTCTATAAACATAGATGTTCTAGTGTTTGAATTCAAATTTTCTCCTTGAATTAGGGGTTATCAGCAGGAACCAGCTTTATGGGTTAGCTTGGGGCTACTTATAACCCTAGGCACCATGTGACGTCCCGGGAGGCGATTTTGGGTTGTTATAAAGTGGTATCAGAGTGAGGTTTCTAAGGAGTCCTAGGGAGTCTGACAAGCCTCGTTGAGTAGTGTCTTGCTCATCGGTGTGTAGCGCGCCAGATCTATGTGCAGGAGGCTACAAGACATTTTAGGAAAAGTTGTGTCTTTTTTTCAGATTCTATTAAGCCTCCGGTTGTCTCCTCCTTATCTAATGATCTGTGTTTCTCTATTTTTAGAAAATTCCTCTTCGAGGGGCAAATGTTTGCGGTAACAATGAGGAGCAGCCCCCACCCGTTGATCCTCTGAATGAGATGGTATTCCACGCTGAATTTAGGGCGGCCTTTCAGGCGTTGGCCCAAGTAGTCATTGCTAATGTTTGGGCCAATAACTAGGCCCCAGCTACTAATCAGCAGGCAGGTGACATAGCCGCGGCTAGAATTCTTGACTTTCTACAGATGAACCCTCCTGAGTTCTATGGGTCGAGAACTGATGAGGACCCACAACTATTCTAGGAAGAGGTAAGGAAGATCACTAATGTGATGCATGTCTCAAAAGAATAAAGTGTTGAGTTGGCATCTTACAGACTGAAGGACATTGCTTATGATTGGGTTGTGTCGTGGAGGAAGGGTTGAGATGAAGAGACCGCTCCTGTGACTTGGCAAGTATTCCAGGTTGCATTCTTAAACCAATTCTTTCCGCTTGATATGAGGGAGGCCAAGATTGAGGAGTTCATGAACTTGAGGCAGGGCTCCATGACTGTTAAGGAGTACTGATTGAAGTTCAGTTAGTTTGTCTAGTACGCTCCTGATTTGATCTCTAACAGCCGGGCTTGTATGAGTAAGTTTGTGACCGGTGTTTCTGGGTTGGTGCTAAAGGAGTGTAGAACAGCGATGTTGAATAGGAATATAGATCTAGCTAGGTTGATGATTCATGCCCAACAGATAGAGGTGGATAATCTTACGGAGAGAGAAAGAACGAGGGGTAGCAAGAGGGCAAGATCTGATAGCATGAGTTTAGCCGACCTAGGTTCCATGGAGGGAACCTCCCTCAGTTTCAGAGACGTCCATCTGCTCCAGTGCCTTCATCATATAGCACTCCCGCGCCTAGAGGCAGGCTAGAGCAAGGGGTAGGCCTTTCATGTTTGGATTACAGAACAGTGTTGGTAACCGTCTCCATCATCCTCCTTATACTAAATGTGGTAGGAATCATCTCGAGGAGTGTTTTGGTGATGCGAGGGGCTATTTTGGTTGTGGAAAACAGGGCCACAGACTTAGAGATTGCCCCCATTCCATACAAGGGAATAGAGATGCTCGACCTTCGGCACAGGCTACTAGTGCACCAGCTGATGTACCTCGTCCTGCCCCTATTTAGGGCACTTCTTCTAGCACTGCTAGCGTTCAGCGCCAGAACAGATTTTATACTTTGATATCCCATCGGGAACAGAAGGACTCCCCTGATGTTTTTACTGGTATGCTTTGAGTCTTTTGTCTTGATGTTTATGTGTTGTTGGACCCCGGGTCAAATCTCTCTTATGTGACCCC
The DNA here is from genome assembly GCA_030864215.1 of Capsicum pubescens. Classification (NCBI taxonomy): domain Eukaryota; kingdom Viridiplantae; phylum Streptophyta; class Magnoliopsida; order Solanales; family Solanaceae; genus Capsicum; species Capsicum pubescens. The sequence continues at coordinate 225,024,658 of CM061544.1, forward strand.
ACTTATGGCTATGAATTTCAAAAGGGGTCCCAAAAGGATTCTCGAGCCTTTCTAGTTTCTACACCAGTTGGAGAGTTAGTTGTTGCTAAACAAGTGCATAGAGATTGTCCTATCACTGTGCTTCATAGAGTCATACTTGCATACTTGATAGAGTTAGACATGGTAGATTTTGACCTTATTCTGGGTATGGATTGGCTTCATTCTTGCTATGTGTCTATAGATTATCGTACCCGTGTAGTCAAATTTTAGTTTCCTGACGAACCAGTGTTTGAGTGGTCCGGGAGTTTGGTATCTCCCAAAAGTCATTTCATCTCCAGTATCAAAGACAGAAAGCTAATATCCAAAGGTTGCATCTATCACCTAGTTAGAGTCTAAGATACTCAGTCCGAAACTCCAACTATTCAGTCATTCGATGTTGTTAATGAGTTCCCAGATGTCTTTCTGCAAGATCTCCCAAGGGTACCTCCCGATAGAGAGATAGAGTTCGGAGTTGATCTTTTTCCCGACACTCGGCCTATTTCTATCCCTCATACCGTATGGCACCTGCCGAGCTCAAGGAGCTAAAAAAGCAATGAAAAGATATTCTAGATAAAGGTTTTATTAGGCCTAGCATTTCTCCTTGGGGCGCACCTATATTATTTGTGCAAAAGAAGGATGGATCCTTGCATATGTGTATTGACTACCGTCAACTGAACAAGATCACAATCAAAAATAGGTATCCTCTTCCAAGAATTGATGACATGTTTGATCAGTTACAAGGTGCAAGTTATTTTTCCAAGATAGACCTTAGATCCGGCTATCATCAACTTAAGGTCAGGAAGTGTGATATTTCAGAGACAGCCTTCCGAACCCGCTATAGTCACTTTAAGTTCCTAGTTATGTTCTTTGGGCTAACCAATGCCCTGGCTTCTTTCATGGACCTTATGAATCGAGTGTTCAAGCGATATTTTGATATGTTTGTCATTGTCTTCATAGATGACATCCTTGTGTACTCTCGTGATGTGAATGACCATGCACAGCACCTTAGAATTATCTTGCAAACTCTTAGAGACCATCAGTTGTTCGCCAAATTCAGTAAGTATGAATTTCGGCTAAGGTCTGTAGCCTTTCTGGGCCATGTTGTTTTAGCCAGGAGTATTAGAGTTGATCTCCAAAAGACCGAAGCTGTAAGAAATTGGCCTAGACCTATCTCCCTATCCGACATTAAAAGTTTCTTGGGTCTAGTTGGCTATTACTGTCATTTTTTTGAGGTTTTTTCTTTCCTTACATCTCCTATGACCCGATTGACCCAAAAGAATGTTAAATTCCAATGGTCTGAGTACTGTGAAAAGAGTTTTCAAGAGCTGAAGACTCGACTCACTTCAGCCCCTGTGTTGACTTTGCCTGATAGTTTTGATGGTTTTGTGGTATATTGTGATGCCTCTGGAGTTAGTTTGGGATGTGTGTTAATGCAGAGAGGTAAGGTTATAGCCTATGCCTCTAGATAGTTGAAGCCGCATGAAAATAATTACCCGACCCATGACCTTGAGCTAGCTATTGTGGTCTTTGCTTTGAAAATTTGGGACACTATATTTATGGTGTCCATGTGGATGTGTTTACTAATCATAAGAGCCTGCAGTATGTGTTCACCCAGAAGGAGTTGAATCTTAGGCAGAGGAGATGGTTGGAGTTGTTGAAAGATTATGATATGAGTGTGTTGTATCACCCGGGAAAGGCCAATGTAGTGGCGGACGCCCTTAGTAGATTGTCCATAGGTAGTGTTGTGCATATAGGGGAAGGTAAGAGAGAGTTGGATCGTGATGTTCATTTTTTGGCTATGTTGGGTGTTAGGTAGCTTGATTCAGCGGAGGGGAGTACGTTGGTGCAGAGTAGTTCCAAATCCTCTTTAGTCTCAAAAGTGAAGGAGAAGTAGGATAGGGATCCTAGTTTGGTCAAACTGAAGGAGTCAGTTAAGGACCAAAAAGTTGAGGTTTTCTGCCAAGGAGGAGATGGTGTGTTAAGATTGCATGGTAGGTTGTGTGTCCCATGTATTGATGATTTGAGGCAGAGGGTTTTGGCTGAAGCTCTTGGCGCGTGTTATTCCATTCATCCCGGCACTACCAAGATGTACCGCGACTTAAGGGAAATCTATTGGTGGAATGGTATGAAGAAGGACATAGCTGAGTTTGTAGTGAGGTGTGCAACTTGTCAACAAGTTAAGGTAGAGCACCAAAGACCTGGTGGCGTGATACAAAAGTTTAGTATACCCACTTGGGAGTGGGAAACGGTGAATATGGACTTCGTGACCGGATTGCCTCTTTAGCGTCGTCATCATAAACCTATTTGGGTTGTTGTAGATAGGTTGACAAATTCCGCACATTTCTTGCCCGTACATACTTCTTATACGGCTGAGGATTATGCTAGATTGTACATCCGAGAGTTGGTCAGGATGTATGGAGTCCCTTTGTCTATCATTTTGGATAGGGGTACTTAGTTTACTTCTTAGTTTTGGAAGGCATTTCAGCAGGGTCTTGGAACCCAAGTTCTCTTGCGTTCCGCGTTTCACCAGAAGACAGATGGTCAGGCTGAGAGGACCATTCAGACCCTGGAGGATATGTTGAGGGCATGTTCTCTTGATTTCAAAGGTAGTTGGGATGAGCATTTTCCATTGATTGAGTTTGCCTATAATAATAGTTTCCATGCTAGCATTGAGATGGCACCGTTTGAGACCTTGTATGGTAGGAGGTACAGATCGCCCGTGGGTTGATTTGAAGTGGGTGAGGCATCCGCGATTAGACCTGATGCAGTGTTTGAAGCTATGGAGAAAGTTAAGTTGATTAGAGAAAGGTTGAAGATGGCTCAAAGTCGTCAAAAGTCTTATGCTGATGTGAGAGGGAGAGATCTTGAGTTTGAGGTGGGTGATTTGGTGTACTTGAAGATTTTACCCATGAAAAGGGTGAAAAGATTTGGTAAAAATGGGAAGCTGAATCCTAGTTATATTGGCCCGTATAGAGTCTTCAGCCGTGTTGGCAAGGTATCATATAAGGTTGAGTTGCCCTCAGATTTGTCCGTCGTTTGTCACGCCCCAAAATCCCATCGGGCCGGACTGGCACCCGAAGCCGAGAAGGCCCGGGAGAACCCGTTCAAATACCCGTACTTTAACTTACATGTCACCAAAAATTTGGGCAGCACTTCGTTACATATAGAAGGGTCTAATTTCCTGTATCAGCACAACACGCACAAATATATATATATATATAATACTTGGCCGTCGGGGACACCACATATACAGATATAACATCACTATATAAACTTCCATGACTTTACCCTTCCTTATGTCTACAAAGCCTCTAGGATATACATGACATAACTAGGGTCGGGACAAACCCCCGCCCACACATGACTCCTGTACAATAACAAAACATAAAGAACAGACTCGGAAAGCTCCGAAGCAAACTGGAGCTCACCAACAATAGTTGTATGACCTGGCTCCTACTTGTGCGGTGTATGAGCTGAGGTACCTGTGCCTACAGCGTGAAATGCAGGTCCCCGTGGGGGACGTCAGTACGAAATATGTACTGAGTATGTAAAGCTGTAGATAATCACATATGATATAGGAGCTCAATAGAAATCAGAAACAAGTGAATAAAGCGTAATAGGAGTGGACCACATTTACTAGAACTTGTGACAACCTGTACATTGCATTTATTCAATCACTTTACCTTCGTTCTTATCGTCTTTGTAATCATTACTGTACTGTACTGTGACCATTAGGCTGCCTCCAGTACATATCAACTGGGATCGACCCATGCTAGGCTTATGCCCCTGGGATACCACCCATAAACACATAAATAGGGATCGACCCATGCTAGGCTTATGCCCCTGGGATACCACCCGATAAGAGAGAACTTCCATCACTTAGTTCAATTAATCTTTGAGATTGTTATTTCGGTCGCCACCACATTTTTGATACTTTGAAACAATGATACATCAATAGGAGACATATAAATAGACCATCAATGCAATATCAATGAAGTAAGAACTCATTGGCACATCAATGAAGTGTTTTGGAGTCATCAATGCCATAACAATAAAGTAGGAACTTATTGGTATATCAACAATGTGTTTCAGAATCATCAATATCACAACAATGAAATAGGAGCCTTTTGGTATATCAATGAAACATTTTGACACTTTATAGGATGGAAACAACTTCGTTGGTAACGTAGAACAATACATGTTTTTGGACAACCTCGGAATCTTACTTGATGGAACATTGGTGTTTTCATGCCAAAGAACATTATTAGAGTATGGTTTACATACCTCGTCGTAGATTCGGATACCAATTCAACACAACTTCCCGCCTTTACAAATCACTTATCTACAATGAAATGTTTGGCATCTAGTATTAGCAACCCAACACCACAATTCTCTTCCATAATTCCATACAACCAATATTTGCAAAGCATTCCAAAAACCAACTTGAATAATAGGTTTATGTGTATATATATATATAATCATCATTTCAATACCACATTATCACACCAAATCCCTTCACAATTCAACATAATCCAACCATGCACAAGAATAATCCAACATCATTTCCAATCATCTTTCAACAACAATCAAATAACATACTTCTTATGCTCACATGCATATATACATATCCATATAAATAACACTAACATAATTTACATCCTTACCATAAAATGGCCCTTTTGATTTCGAAGTCCTGTTGGCACAAATAAGGGGTGCTTCTCGAAGCCCTCGAGACGGTGAACACAACTACGAAATCAATTTGGACTTTCTACGGTTGAATCACAAGATAATTGGAGTTGAAATTAGGCTAGGGTTCCTTATTATTCAATAATTGGATGATGAATGATGGATACTAGGCTAATTATATGTATATAATGACCAATTTTCGTCCATGAGGTGATGGAAAATGACCATATTGCCCTTAAAAATTTAAGTAAATCCGAATCTGTCCATGGTGGACTGTTTTGATAGGCTAAAGTAAATCGACCATAACTCTTTGATCCGATATCGTATTTGGGTGAAATTGGTATCGTTGGATATATAATTCAAATATATTTCATTTAATATAAAGTAGGACACCCAGTTCATCATGTACAAGGAGTTATGATCGTTTGAAGTTGACCCTAAAAAACTGTTTTGATAGGCTTAAGTAAAACGAGTATAACTCCTTACTCAGATGTTGGATTTGGATGAAACCAATTGCATTGGAAATAAGACTCAAAGATATTTCTTTTGATAGGTCGTATATCTCCCAATTCATTATATTAAGGGAGTTATGATCGTTCAAAGTTGACCCAAAAAACTGGCAGGCCTCAGTAGTTTGTGTGCAGGAAATTTTCCTGCACATTTACTATTCACCATATCCCGGCCACCGTTTTATAGTTTCGAATGTGCTCGATTATATCCAAAACTTATCCGTTTTTGGAAATCTTTATATCGTTGGAAATCTTATTCAATAACCTTCGTATGGAACCATCGACGGGCAAATTCCGGTATAAATAAAATAAAAAAAATTAATTCCATATAAATAAGACCAATACACGTACTTGAATACGCCAATACATGTACTTGAATACGGGGTGTTACATCCTTCCCCCCTTTAGGACATTCGTCCTCGAATGTTAGCGTAGTTATTCAACCATAACAAGTTCAAGTCCACCATTAACATTCACATCATCACATAAATACTATGCATATATAAACAAAAACTTACTTGTTAATGTTCTAACTCCGTTTCTTGAACTTCCTCTTCATCTTTGAACAAAAGAGGGTACTTAGATTTCATTGCTTCCTCAGCTTCCCATGTAATATCTTCCCTTTGTTGATTTCTCCAAAGTACTTTCACCGATGCTACTTCTTTATTTCTCATCTTCTTAACTTGACGATCTAATATAGCAATAGGCATCTCCTCATAGGTAAGATCTTCTGTTACTTTCACATCTTCAGTAGAAGTAATAAGGGACGGATCTCCGTGCACTTTCGAAGCATCGATACATGAAATACTGGATGCACTGATGAGAGTTCCTGGGGTAGCTCTAATTCATAAGCAACTTGCCCACATCTTTGAATAATCTTATACGGGCCTATATATCGTGGACTCAACTTTCCTTTCTTGCCAAATCTCATCACCCCTTTCATTGGCGATACCTTCAAAAATACCCAATCGCCTAACGAAAACTCTAGCCCTCTTCTTCTACTATCCGCATATGACTTGTGTCGACTTTGGGCTGTTTTCAACCGTTGCTGAATCACCTTGACTTTTTCTATGGCTTGATACACAAGATCCGGTCCGAACATAAGAGTTTCACCCGCTTCGAACCATCCTATTGGTGATCTACACTTTCTCCCATATAAAGCTTCATATGGTGCCATTTTGATACTTAAATGATAGCTATTATTGTAGGCAAACTCAATAAGAGGTAAATGATCATCCCAGTTGCCTTTAAAATCTATAACACATGCTCGTAGCATATCTTCAAGTGTTTGAATGGTGCGCTCTGCTTGTCCATCCGTCTGAGGGTGAAAAGCTGTACTCAGATTCACTTGTGTTCCCAAACTCCGTTGGAAAGACTTCCAAAAGTTTGCGGTAAATTGAGTTCCCCGATCTGATATAATAGAAGTTGGCACTCCATGTAATCGGACTATTTCCTTAACATACAGCTTCGAATATTCTTCAACTGTGTAAGTGGCCTTAACGGGTAAGAAATGTGCGGATTTAGTAAGCCTATCCACAATCACCCATATAGAATCAAATTTCCGAGCTGTACGAGGCGAACCTGTAACAAAATCTATGTTGATCATGTCCCACTTCCAAATTGGAAGATCTATGCATTGCATATAGCCTCCGGGCTTTTGATGTTCCACTTTAACTCGTTGTCAATTTGGACATTCAGCTACAAATTCTGCGATGTTCCTTTTCATGTCATTCCACCAATACATATTTTTCAAATCTTGATACATTTTGGTTGATCCTGGATGAATGGAATACCTTGAAAAATGTGCCTCTGTCATAATCTCCTTTCTTAGCCCGTCTACATCCGGCACACACAATCGGTTTTGGCACTGAAGTACTCCTTCTCGCGTAAGCTCAAATGCCTTGGTCACACCACTCTGAACGTTCTCCTTAAACTGTAATAAAATAGGATTTGCATCTTGTTTCTCTTTCACCTCAGCTACTAATGAGGATTTCGCGGCATTATGCACAATAAGCTCCTCGTCTGAAGTTTCGAGAAGACGAACTCCTAGACTAGCTAATTGATGAAGATCTTTAATCATCCCTTGCATTTCTATAGGTGCCATCATAGCCTTACGACTCAACGCATCAGCTACTATATTCGCTTTCCCTGGGTGATACAAAATATCAACATCATAATCTTTTAATAGCTCCATCCACCTTCGTTGCCTCAGATTTAGATCCTTCTGACTGAAAATATATTGTAAGCTCTTGTGATCAGTATATATATCAACATGAACCCCATATAAATAGTGGCGCCATATTTTTAAAGCAAAGATAACCGCTGCCAACTCAAGATCATGTGTGGGGTAATTTTTCTCATGTGGCCTCAGTTGCCTTGAGGTATATGCTATCACCTTACCATGCTGCATTAATACACATCCTAAACCAATTCTCAAAGCATCACAATACACTGTATACCCTTCTGTACCTTCTGGAAGTACCAACACAGGTGTAGAAGTCAAGTTATTCTTCAATTCTTGGAAACTCTCCTCACACGCATCATTCCATTGGAACTTGGATGCTTTATGCGTTAGCTTGGTTAAGGGTGCTGAAATGGAAGAAAAGTCTTTAACAAACCTTCTATAATAACCGGACAACCCGAGAAAACTACGAATCTCCGTAGGCGTTGTGGGCCTTGGCCAGTTCTTCACAGCTTCTATCTTTTGAGCATCAACCTTTATCCCTTCACTAGATACAATATGACCCAAAAATGCCACCGACTTTAACCAAAACTTACATTTAGAGAACTTTGCATAAAGCTTACAATCACGAAGAGTCTGCAATGCCTGTCGTAAGTGATTGGCATGGTCCTCTTCTGATCTAGAATAAACTAGAATATCATCTATAAAAACTATCACAAATACATCCAGGAATGGCTTAAACACCCTATTCATCAAATCCATAAAAGCTGCAGGTGCATTAGTTAGCCCAAATGACATAACTAGAAACTCATAATGACCATACCATGTTCGGAAAGCTGTCTTGGGTATATCCTTCTCTTTGACCCTCACTTGGTGGTAACCTGACCTCAAATCAATCTTAGAAAAACACTTGGCGCCCTGTAACTGATCAAATAAATCATCAATTCTTGGGAGAGGATATTTATTCTTAATAGTCACCTTATTCAATTGTCGATAATCAATACACATCCTCAGCGAGCCATCCTTTTTGCGCACAAATAACACTGGTGCTCCCCAAGGGGAAATACTAGGCCTAATGAACCCCTTTTCTAGCAAATCTTTCAATTGCTCTTTCAATTCTCGTAATTCTGCTGGGGCCATTCTAGACGGAGGAATGGAGATTGGTTGGGTGCCTGGTATTACATCAATACCAAACTCTACTTCTCATTCAGGAGGCAAACCTGGAAGATCTTCAGGAAATACATCAGGAAATTCATTTACCACCGGAACAGCGTGAAGAGTTGGTGGCTCCGCTTCTGTATCCCTTACTCTAACTAAATGATATATGTATCCCTTGGAAATCATTCTTCTTGCCTTAAAATAAGAAATAAATCTACCTCTTGGCGCGCTAATTTCACCTTTCCATTCAAGGACTGATTCATTTGGAAAATAGAAATATACCTTTTTCGTGCAGCAATCAATTGTGGCATAACAAGACGCCAACCAGTCCATACCCATTATAACATCAAAATCTACCATTTCTAACTCCACAAGATCAGCCATCGTATCACGACCTCAAACAGTTACTATGCAGTTTTGATAAACCCTTCTAGCTATAATAGATTCCCCGACCGGTGTGGACACTTCAAATGGCTTAACTAACAGTTCGGGTATTCTTTCGAACTTTCCAGCAACCAATGGAGTAACATAAGATAATGTAGAACCGGGATCAATTAAGGCATATAAATCGAATAAAAATATAGACAACGTACCCGTAACCACATCTGGGGAAGCCTCTAAATTCTGTCGATCCGCTAGAGCATACGTATAATTTTGAGCCCCGCTAGAACTCGTGGCTCCTCTATCACCTCTAACACAACCCATTGGCTGTGCACCCCTTCCTGAATAAGGCATCGATGATGATGATGCAACAAATGACCCTGCAAGTCGTGCCATACCCCCTATGTCCCTTCGTGGGCATTCCCTCATCATATGCCCTGACATACCGCACCAAAAGCAAACATTGGTCCCCAGCCGACATGCACCTAAATGATACCTTCCACATTTATTGCATGGCTCTCGAGGAGGTCTCGATTGGCTCATATTCTGTTGCCCTTGGTAACCCACTGATCGCGAACTATGACCCTCACTTCTTTGCCCAAATTGACTGCCTCTGAACCCCTAATGTTGTGGTGGAGCACTAGCTGCAGAATAAGAAAATAATGGCCTAGGTGGTCTAGAAGAAAATTGAGTTCTAAAACCTCCCTGTGGCGCCATAAACTGCCCTGTAGATCTGGCCCTCTTAGAAGATCCGCTTTCAAATTCCTGTGTTCTTCTTCTTTGCCTCTGATCTTCCATTTTCTGTGCAAATGCTTGTATCCTAGATATATCCATGTCTTTATTCAGTGCAGCAATAGTACAATCCCTAACCAAATACGGATCCAATCCGTCCACATACCGATGAACTCTGTCATCCATAGTAGCTATAACATTAGGAGCATATCTGGACAAAGAATTAAATCGAAGACTATACTCCCTCACACTTGTATTACCCTGTCGAAGATTTAAGAACTGATCCGCACAGGCCTGACGAGTCTCATATGGAAGATAATGATCAATAAATGCCTCTTTGAACTCTTTCCAAGTAGCTGGGGGTGCATCAATTCCCCTTGATCGTTTCCAGTCTTCATACCAATATATAGCCTGACCTTTGAATCTATTCGCGGCTAACTCCACTGTCTCTCTGCCCGATACATGCATCACCTCTAGGGCCCTTTGGATCTGATCAATAAAGTCCTGCGGATCTTCATTAAGATCTGATCCGGTAAAAGTGGGAGGATCCATCTTAAGAAAATCCTGTGTTCGAAGGCTAGCCGCCCTATCTATACCACTAGGACTTGCAGTAGGAATGGCTTTCCCTTGAGCTTGCCCAACAACTATACGAGTCAAAAGTTGCACTGCATTTCTAAGATCTTGATCAACAACATTAATAGGTGGCTCTGGGGATATAGTTCTCCTCCCCCTTATTTCTTCCGGACTGGGGGAAGTTTCTGATGCATGCTCAGCTGGAGCCTCACTTTGATTAGCTGGTATAGTGGGTGACTTACTAGTCCCCTCTCCGGCAGCCACATCTACTTGCTTACAGGTATTCTTGCTTCTGGTAACCGGCATCATTACTATAATAAGAGAAACAAACTGATGCAGTGGTCAACTATGACTTCATATACAATATAAGCTCTATCGCACGATATAAGACATGAAGAAAAGAAACAATTCCTAAATGTCCATAGCCTCCTATTTATAGATGTGGTGCACAACACACCGATAAACAAGACTCTACGTAGACACGGCTTTGTAGACTCACTAGGACGAACCTCTCTGATACCACTTTTGTCACGCCCCAAAATCCCATCGAGCCGGACTGGCACCCGAAGCCGAGAAGGCCCGGGAGAACCCGTTCAAATACCCATACTTTCACTTACATGTCACCAAAAATTTGGGCAGCACTTCGTTACATATAGAAGGGTCTAATTTCCTGTATCAGCACAACACGCACAAATATATATATATATATAATACTTGGCCGTCGGGGCCACCACATATACAGATATAACATCACTATATAAACTTCCATGACTTTACCCTTCCTTATGTCTACAAAGCCTCTAGGATATACATGACATAACTAGGGTCGGGACAAACCCCCGCCCACACATGACTCCTGTACAATAACAAAACATAAAGAACCGACTCGGAAAGCTCCGAAGCAAACTGGAGCTCACCAACAATAGCTGTATGACCTGGTTCCTACTTGTGCGGTGTATGAGCTGAGGTACCTGTGCCTGCAGCATGAAATGCAGGTCCCCATGGGGGACGTCAGTACGAAATATGTACTGAGTATGTAAAGCTGTAGATAATCACATATTATATAGGAGCTCAATAGAAATCAGAAACAAGTGAATAAAGCATAATAGGAGTGGACCACATTTACTAGAACTTATGACAACCTGTACATTGCATTTATTCAATCACTTTACCTTCGTTCTTATCGTCTTTGTAATCATTACTGTACTGTACTGTGACCATTAGGCTGCCTCCAGTACATATCAACTGGGATCGACCCATGCTAGGCTTATGCCCCTAGGATACCACCCATAAACACATAAATAGGGATCGACCCATGCTAGGCTTATGCCCCTGGGATACCACCCGATAAGAGAGAACTTCCATCACTTAGTTCAATTAATCTTTGAGATTGTTATTTCGGTCGCCACCACATTTTTGATACTTTGAAACAATGATACATCAATAGGAGACATATAAATAGACCATCAATGCAATATCAATGAAGTAAGAACTCATTGGCACATCAATGAAGTGTTTTGGAGTCATCAATGCCATAACAATAAAGTAGGAACTTATTGGTATATCAACAATGTGTTTCAGAATCATCAATATCACAACAATGAAATAGGAGCCTTTTGGTATATCAATGAAACATTTGACACTTTATAGGATGGAAACAACTTCGTTGGTAACGTAGAACAATACATGTTTTTGGACAACCTCGGAATCTTACTTGATGGAACATTGGTGTTTTCATGCCAAAGAACATTATTAGAGTATGCTTTACATACCTCGTCGTAGATTCGGATACCAATTCAACACAACTTCCCGCCTTTACAAATCACTTATCTACAATGAAATGTTTGGCATCTAGTATTAGCAACCCAACACCACAATTCTCTTCCATAATTCCATACAACAAATATTTGCAAAGCATTCCAAAAACCAACTTGAATAATAGGTTTATGTGTATATATATATATAATCATCATTTCAATACCACATCATCACACCAAATCCCTTCACAATTCAACATAATCCAACCATGCACAAGAATAATCCAACATCATTTCCAATCATCTTTCAACAACAATCAAATAACATACTTCTTATGCTCACATGCATATATATACATATCCATATAAATAACACCAACATAATTTACATCCTTACCATAAAATGGCCCTTTTGATTTCGAAGTCCTGTTGGCACAAATAAGGGGTGCTTCTCGAAGCCCTCGAGACGGTGAACACAACTACGGAATCAATTTGGACTTTCTACGGTTGAATCACAAGATAATTGGAGTTGAAATTAGGCTAGGGTTCCTTATTCTTCAATAATTGGATGATGAATGATGGATACTAGGCTAATTATAAGTATATAATGACCAATTTTCGTCCATGAGGTGATGGAAAATGACCATATTGCCCTTAAAAATTTAAGTAAATCCGAATCTGTCCATGGTGGACTGTTTTGATAGGCTAAAGTAAATCGACCATAACTCTTTCCTCCGATATCGTATTTGGGTGAAATTGGTATCGTTTGATAGATAATTCAAATATATTTCATTTAATATAAATTAGGACACCCAGTTAGTCATGTACAAGGAGTTATGATCGTTTGAAGTTGACCCTAAAAAACTGTTTTGATAGGCTTAAGTAAAACGAGTATAACTCCTTACTCAGATGTTGGATTTGGATGAAACCAATTGCATTGGAAAGAAGACTCAAAGATATTTCTTTTGATAGTTCGTATATCTCCCAGTTGTTTGTATTAAGGGAGTTATTATCATTCAAAGTTGACCCAAAAAACTGGCAGGCCTCAGTAGTTTGTGTGCAGGAAATTTTCCTGCACATTTACTATTCACCATATCCCGGCCACCGTTTTATAGTTTCGAATGTGCTCGATTATATCCAAAACTTATCCGTTTTTGGAAATCTTTATATCGTTGGAAAGCTTATTCAATAACATTCGTATGGAACCATCGACGGGCAAATTCCGGTATAAAAAAAATAAAAAAAATTAATTCCATATAAATAAGACCAATACACGTACTTGAATACGCCAATACATGTACTTGAATACGGGGTGTTACATCGTTCACATTATCTTTCATGTCTCCATGCTCAAGAAGCATATTGGTGATTCTATTGTGGTTGATCCTTCAGAGAGTGTCAATATTCAGGATAGTCTTTCCTTCGATGAGATTCCCGTGGAGATCCTTGATTTTCAGATTCGTAGACTCAGGAACAAAGAAGTTCCCTTGGTCAAGGTTTTGTGGCGGAACCAATCTGTCAGGGTGCTACTTGGGAGGCAGAAGTAGACATGCGAGCCAAATACCTACACCTCTTTTCCGTTTGTTCAGATCAATCTGAAGGTACTATTCTTCTTAAATTCAGACCTTCTTATCTAAAGTTTAGCTATGCATCCATCGTTGTATGAGTTTTTGCAATATCCGGAGTGTTCATGAGTTTAGAAAGATCTGGAACCATTTAGTAATTATTTCAGCTATGTGTACTCTATTTTTTCTGTACCTCTAGCCTAACTAGCAATATTTGAGGACGAATGTTCCCAAGGGGGAGATATTGTAAGACCCCGCAAAGTTCCCTTGTAGTTTGAACCTTAGAATGTGTGTTGAATGAAGTGAAATTCCATCCCTAAGAGATTGAACCCTAATGTGTGTCACATCGAGGCAGTGTGTTCCATTTTTGGCCCTCGAACAACGGACGATCTAGCAGACCGTCAAACTTCCGACGGACCGTCATTTCGGTCGTCGCAGACCCCGATCAACAATTTTTAACTTGTCTTAAAAAGGGTATTTTGGTACTTCAACTCCTTTAAACCCTCATATATATTCTAGATGAACCAACTGGCCTCATTTGCTCATCTCTAACACTTAAGGGCTAGGGTTTTCTCCTCCAAATCATATCAAAGCAAGAATTCTTCCCCAAGAAATCTAAGAACTCACCAAAGATTGTGTTAGTGAGTTGAGAATTGAATCTCCCAAGTTCAAAGACTTCAAGAACACTCTCCCAAGAGTAAGAAGATGAAGTTTAGAGGAAACTTGTTCATCCAATCTCCTAATCTAAGGTATGTGGGGTTTTGAACAAGGGTAACCCTTTCACCTTTGTACCCAAAAGGTTTATTTACATCATGATTTTCCTAAAATCTATGAGGTTTTACATGAAATTGAATTGGGGCCTTTCACCCATTATTATTGAATGCATTATCTTGATATTCCCCATGAATTAAGAGTCAAATGGCATGATTTTTGCATGGTTGCTTGAGAAATTACAGCTGGGTATAAACCCCATGATTTTACTCCATGAGAAGTTAATGTTTGCAATGTTTGAGATATTAAAGCATATGACTAAATTGAGACTAGAGATAAATTTCTAAATTCCTAGATTTTTATATGATTTATGAATCTATATGCTATATATTATGCTTTTGATGAGCTTTAACTTGATATTGAACTGTGGGTTAGAAAGCCCTATTTGAGACTTGTGAATTTATGAACTCTTGTTCTATAAGCCCCCATGATTTGAGTATTTTGAGATGATTGAGAAATGAATTGACCTAATGGTTTTGAAATCCACTTCACGATATGAGAATATCGATTTGATCATTGGGTTCGTGGTGAACCATGGGATTATTCTAAAAGTGGATTTTTATGAGATGAGTGCAGATAATTTAAAGGGTGTAGTATTTAGCACCAAGTGGGTAAGTCACTACGGTTTCTTACCCCAAAAACTACGTGCCACCATAGGTCAGGCCTGAGGCCGAGTTTATGATGATTATATTTGGGCCCGAGGTCGAGTTTCGTTTAGTGATCACTAGACCTAGGTTATACTCCCTGGCAAGAGTATGACGCTCCTCCCCAACGTGGGGTCTCTTCCTTAGGAGGACAAATCGTCGGACTCCATGTAGCTCGCATGGTTTATGTTGGTTAGGAGAACCTTCCTTTCCCTTTTAAATTTGAAATTAGCTACTCCTTTGAAAACTAAGGTATTTTCCCTCCTATGAACTATTTTCACTAACTAGAGTATTTTTCCTTGAGATAGATGATTTCTCCTAAAGCATGAAATGAGATATTTTCCTAACTTGCATGATATGCCTCTATGTATGTTCTAAAATCTCATGAGGTCATATTTCTAGTATTTGAGTTTGAAAAGATATAAAATCTTGAACATTAAATGTTGTTTTACCCACCATCCCATATGCATGAGTTGATGGTATTGTCTAAAGCCCTTTTTTCCTTGAGTATTGAGAATAAGAGAATATTTCTAGTTTTGAGGTTGAAGAACGATGACTCATGACATTTGTGTAATATGCCTCATCTTATATGATTTATGAACTTTATATTTCATACTTATTCAAGCCATGTGAGTCATCTCATATTGCATACATGATTTGAATGAAGAAAAGTGATACTATTTTATATACATGCATTCACCCCCGCATACTATATACATTCCCAAGTACTAATCCACATATATGTCTATGTGCTACATTTTCTCATAATGTAGGTTCAGGTGCTCAGTCCCATCCTCGCCCGTGATCTCTGAGTACCTCGCATACATTTCCTACAGTGGTGAGTCCTCTTGGTTCGAGGAACGATCTTTAGATATTCCAGGGACTTAAAGACTATGTTGTTATCTGTAGTTCATCCCGAGTCATTTGGGGGACTGTCCCATCGGCTCTCTAGATTATGGATTTGTAGAGGCTTTGTCAGACTATTTGGTAGATTGTGGTTTTGTTGGGATTTCTTTATCATGACCATTTGGACCGAGTACCCCTTCTTTCCCTTATTCCCTTCTATGAACATGGATGTGCTAGTGTTTGAATTCAAATTTTCTCCTTGAATTAAGGGTTATCAGCAGGAACCGGCTCTATGGGTTAGCTTGGGGCTACTTATTGCCCTAGGCACCATGTGACGTCTCAGGAGGCGATTTCGGTTCATTACAATTGGTGATCCTTCTTCGGTTGTTTGTTTGGAAGAATTAGGTCTCACGGATTCTCTTTCTTATGAGGAAATATCAATTGAGATCTCTGATAGGCAGGTTCTTCGGTTGAAGACCAAGGATGTGGCTTCGGTTAAGATTTTATGGCAGAACCATAAGGTGGAATAAGCTACATGGAAAATGAAGGAGGACATGAAGTCCAAGTATTCACTACTATTTTCTGCACTTGGGATTCATGTGGAAGGTATGTGTCTTCAACATATCTTTATGTTCTGAGTTTATTAAAGGAAAGATTAATATCTTTTCCTCTTTGTTTTCAAACTTTGGTAAAGATTGGGAATATATTTGATAATACAAATGACTCGTGCGTGTGGTTACCCCTACCTTATCCGTCATTCAGAGATGAGTGTTCCTAGTAGGGGAGACTATAACACCCTGGGTTTTAACCCTTAGAAAATTTCATAGAATTCTGGTCTCTGGACCCAAAATGACTCATGGGTAAGTGCCCTATGTTAGGGTACGGATGGTAAGGTCCAACCATATGTCGACCAGTATTGGTTAGCGGGATGGATTTTGGTTACTTAGATAGATACTACTCAAGGGTACGAATTGTATTGGTGGGTACGAATTGTTTGGTTCCTTAACTTAATCTTAGACTTGGTTACTTAGGTTGGATATGAGTACAAGTGGCTCACCATGATTCGTAAGATAGGGTACGAGTCATACCCAGGACTCATATAGTGGACAATGTCTAAATCTTTCTTGGGCTTAACCTTCCTGGGGTGCGGATGAAGGGTATGAATCGTATGCTTTGGATACAAATTAGTTGGATGAGTTGTATGCTGGACAGTGTTTGATCCAAAGGTTGAGGCTGGGATTTGAGTTGACGGTACCAATCGTATTGGACGGTACGACTTGAGAGGGTCAGTCATACCACTGGGATGGGATTTTGTGCAACTTAATTAGGGGTATTATGGACGTTTCCCCATTTATCCTAATAAGTTACCACTACTTCTAACCTACTTGGGAGGTTATTTACCCTATTATTCCATTCATTAAAACTTAGAAACTCTTCTAAACACTCTATAATTCTCTCAAAAACTTTTGGGTAAGGAAAGCTAGGGTTTCAACTAGAGGATTAATTTGGGGTTTGTCTTGGTGATTTCTTTCTATCATCATCTCTGCTTAAGGAATGTTCTCTTCCCTCATTTTTAAATATAACTAGAAGTATGGTTTTTATGAATGTTTTCATGACTTCATTGAGTGTATGATTTTGGTTTTCAAATCGAATTGGGGGTTTTGATATTAAATGGTTGATTATGGTTTTCCCATGGTTTTAATTATGCTTTATGTACATTAATTGTGGCTTTCCATAATTGGATTGCATGGGAATGATTTAATGGTAATTGATTTATTTTGGTTATATTATGCCCCCAATGTGTTCGACAAAATGTCTATAATAATGTTTTCATTGTATTAAGTACTTTTAGTGGAACTCTAGCTTGTTTTAAAACTTGGTAAAGGAATTATGCATGGTTTAAATGGCTTGGAAAGGTAAATGGCTAAATGGATATGCTTGTGGGGTACATGGAATCCCCTAAGTGGATTAATATGGTTAATGGAAGGACACTTGGAAGTCCACTTAAACCTATATGTGGTTGTGTCACGACCCGAATCGGGGCCTTGGCCGTGACGGACATCCCGAATCATGAAGGCCCGGACGTCCTACTCTATCTGGTAATCATGCAAAACATTTATATAATAAAAGAAAATGCAGAAATATAATTTAATATGGAAACATGATCAAAACTCTTGGTTCAGTTTAACAATAAGGAATGAAATCCGAAATCAACTAAACAACATCTGGAACAGTCTGCGAAATCTCTACTACATAATCAAGTGACAACTATCTGAAAACTGGGACAAGGCCCCCAGTAGACCAAAACAAATAGAATAACATAATCTAAAATAAACAGGCCTTCTTGAATAAAAAAGGCTCACCACTGCACAGATTACTTCTCTCTGAAATACTCTACTGCTTAGTTGAACCCCTAGATTGAGCCTCCGAACCTGGGAGGTAGCGGGTCAATACAGATGTACTGGTATGCAGAGCAAATACAAAATAATAATTTATTTTGAACATATATGAGAACAATTTAAAATAGTTCATAAACATATCGTATAGTAAGAAATCACATGGGCATTTTGAAAGACTCTGTAAAATCATATGAACTCTGTGGCACTGTTTGTTTTACTTCTGCACTAGGTAGTATACCCTACAACTCTGAAATTCCATGGGCTATATGGAAGCTGCCATTAACTAGGCAGCCAAGCCCCTAACCTAAGTGTGCTGCAAGGGTCAGAGTCTCTGAATCTACTACGCCACAAGGACGTCACCAGTGTACAATAATAATCTACCCATATCGGCAAATATGGTTTTAGGCTAAGAGTTACTTGAACTCAAGCCTTCTTTGGGTAACCACCTAACCCTCTTTATGCCCATTTTTAACTCTTTAAAACATGCATTCTCTGAAAACATACTCTGAAAACATACTCTGTTATGGCATACATACTTATGGTATCGTCATACCATTGACTTACAAGTCATATCTTTAAGCCATTGATAGTTTATTATAATCTTTGTTTTCAAAATATAAAGTTTGGGACCACCATATCGATAAATCAGTTTGAAGAACCCTTTCTTTAAATGCTCATGTAAACACATGTATGCAACTCTCTTTGACAACATTTCAATGATACAAGGTGGTCATGTCAAAAATTCGTAATCTTATGCAAATCTTGCTCTCTTTAAAAAAATATATTTATGTCAAGAAACTCTCTCTCAAAATCTCTAAATCATGCTCAAAATACTATGGTATTTGAGTAAACTATTTTCAAGCCATAAATCATGCATTTCAAATCCTTCACATTAATATCATAAACTTAAAGTTATCACAAGAGAGGGCTTTCATAAGTTGTGCTCTCAAACAATCTTCAATCTAAATCTTCATTCATATGTATATACATGTAAATCAATTTAAATGGGGGAAATGCCTAAACACCAAATCAACAGTACAATTAAACATTCATAATGTATAATAAAATCATGTATTTCAAAGACCCTTTTCTAAATTCATGCTTGATAATATTTAAATCATGTTCTAGTGTTTACAAGTCCATGTAGTTTTTAGGATAAACCCCACATACCTTAGATTATGAACTTTGGATGAACATTAGCTTTTGGGACTCTATTTGTGCTTTTGATGGGTGATTCTTGAAGATCTTAGTTTGGGGATTCTAATTCTTGAATCAATTTTGGAATTTAATGGTGAAATTTTGAGGGATCTTGAATCTTAGGTTGAGGCCCTAGGGTTTGGTTCTTGAGAGGATTTGACAGAAAGGAGTGCATTTTTGGTGAAATGGAGGTTGAATTCAATGTTTATGGAGTTATGGAGTGAAGGGAAAATACAAAAATACCCCTCCAAAACCGTTTAGGAAATGCTGAATTTTAAAGGTGACGACCTTGGCTGATAGGTCGTCACATATGTGATAACTTATCACACCAGGTCATCACTCAGAGGCTGATTTTTGTGAGTGATTGACTTGGGATGACGACATGGCTGATAGGTAGTCACATATGTGATAACTTATCATCTCAGGTCATCACTTGTCGACAGACAGACATGCTGAAGTCAAATGGGTATAACGTTTTTCTCCAATCTTGGATTTGAGCAAAATTGGTATCGTTGGAAAGATAATTCAAAGATATTTATTTGATATATAGTAGGACACCCATTTCATCATATACAAGGATTTATGGTCGATTGAATCTGACCCAAGTTTTGATGTTCACTCAAACTCGAACGATAGGAAAGCTTTTAACTCGTCCTTGAGATTGGGGACCTCTATGATCTTAATTAATGCTAAAATAGGTTCCCACACTAAATAATTGATTAACATGTCAAATTTTTATAGGATTTATGGTTTTTGGTTCATCTACGCATAGAAACGATGATTTTTTGTTCTAGCCCAAAATGCGGGGTGTTACATTATCTCCCCCTTGGGATCATTCGTCCCCGAATGATGGGTAGAAATGTTGAAGTATTAAAGGTATAGAATAAAGTGGACATGATATGTCTTCTAAGAAAGAATATAGCCGAGCTGAAACATTTAAACTTTTATCATGAAACTGAATTCCGAGCTGAGTTGACTTTACATGCTTTAAGGAGCTAATTCATGCTAAGATTTTTGGATTTCCTTGAAGTGCTCATGATCCAATCATATATATTGAATTGATCAGTGATAAATTATGCAAGTACGAACCATGAGGCAACATGACTTAGATCATGCCAGGGTACTGTACTGCTGAGCTAAAATACTTAGAAGTATTTGAAATTATGCTCTGAACTCTTATGAACTGAGTCATGACTAAGTAGCTGAATCTGAAACATGATGCTTTGAATGAACTGAAATTGCAACTTACATGGATGGAATAGATTATCTCTTGGGATGGTCATACGCATGAGACTTCGGATAGTAGGACTGGGTGAAAAGGTGGAAAACCACAGTAACTTGTCTATCTGACTGTTAAACTGAATTACTGTCTATACAGACTGAATTTTACTGGACCCTTATACTTAACTGGAGTATCTCTTCAACACTTTTTCTAAAGAAGTCCTAGTAGAATTAGGGAGCAAAGAATCTTGGGCATTAGTTACACAAGACATCCAACTAAGGAATCACAAAATAACACTTTTTCATAGCATGGAATATAGACATATAACTCATAAACTAGGATAGAATTATTAGGCCTTAGGCAATGCCACTTCTTAGTTTCAAGCTTAGCACACTTCTCGAATACTCCCTTAGCCATACTATCCCTCTTAATTACCATACTCATTCCATTCAGCTTAAAATTCTCATATGGGCATCAATAAATCTTTCTACTAATATCTAAAGTAGCTTAAATCCTTTTACCGTGATCAAGCCTAACTCTAAATCACAAAATACAACACGCTACACCACGATATTATTCTAAACCATCATCAATACAACTCCCACGCTCTACCCCAAGAACATACACACACAAATTTTCCATTAACTATCACATGTATCAAAAACTTGGCCCCAAATTTCACTTCACACTATGGACTTATCTAAAACAAGCATACAATCATCTTCCATCAACAAGAAACACTCACTCATCACCACTATCATTACATAAGGAGTCACCAAAAGGTTAGAACATAAAACCTTGAAGCATGGAAGGATATTATATAAGACTTGACACTTAACTGAGGCCTGAGGAATAACAAATCAACATTAGGGATTTATCAAAGTAAATCTGAATTGAGGGCATACATGGATATAAGCTGAATTTTTGCCAATCATTAGGAGTATAGCATGAGTTATAGGAACTGAGCACACTATAAAGCGTGAGTACATGAGTCATGAGTTGCATGATCTCAATTTGGAGTTCATAGCATATGAAATGTGATTCCGACTACTGAATGAACTGGAACTCCATATTTTGGAACTGGAAGAGTACATGATTCTCTATCATACGAATGAACATGAACTATGATCATGGAACCGAAACGTAAGGCATGAGTAGGTATTGGGATAGCTGAAAATTACTGAGATAAGAATGGGTTGAGTCCCACCCTCACTTTTTGATGTTCTATATCATACTGGCAATACTATTAGAATCTGAGAGTTTGACTTGGTTAATTGTTCTATCATCTCCCCCTTAGCTTTAAGCCATCATCTTAAGTTTGAGAGATCCCTTGCTAGACTCTAAACTGAACTACACTCACTGCACTCTAGGGTATGGAATGCGACAATACACGCAATTAATAGAACTTAACCCGAATGACCATACCTGAAAGTGGAAAACCCACTATTAATACTACCTTCTGAGATACACTTTATCTTTCTATAGCCACCAATAGTCATCATATAATACTTGAACACTTACTAACTTCGAATCTTCATGAATATCCCCATAGTTGAAGTGCACACCCTCTAGTGCTTCTACTCTTATTTCTATTAGTTCAACCTTCAAAACTCAAACTTAGATTCTAACACTTAACATGGATATCACCAAGCCTTTGATGAACCATACTTCTTCCGTCATATCTTACCAATATCGCGACCCCAAACTTATATCTCTCTACCATGAGGATTAAGATCATATCAAAAGGCTCAATGCTATCAGTCAAAACTCCTTAACTTGTCCATTTAGAACACTATGTATCATCTACTAGTATTTCTCCAGCTAGCAACTCAATGGTACTACTAGCCACACGCAACATGTAGTAGCCTTAGAAAAATACCACAACCTCATATCACCTTGGGCATACTTCTACATCATACATACAACATCATACTTCATTACGAATCAAATAAACTTAAGCTCTTGCATACACCGTTCAAGCCTATTAGATCACTTCCATATAACTAGTATCATTAACCAAGAAATCATCACATCCACCTTCATGGACATCAACTGTTCAAACTTAATGTCTAGTGCTAAACATGATTTACAAACCAACCTTACACATAATTCTCGCAAAACATACATCATTAATCTTAAGCCTAGTTCTTACAACCATATTCTACATTTGAATTTAAGTCTATAGTCTAGCATCAATCATCTACCATTAATGAAAAATGCAACATAATATACTAGTCCACCAAATTGGGACATCCTACCCAAATACCTTATTTTATCTAGCTACTACCCACGACTAAAACATCTTTATGACATTACTGTTGTACCTCAAAAATCTACTACATACCTTCTCACAAATAGTACTAGTTTACAACTACAATGAAAAGAAGGTCAAGGGGTAAAGTCACATAATAGACATGGTCAACCTTAATCTTATATCATAACACCATACAATCTTATCTACTTATACGGATTTCTAACATCACATTTACTTACCCAAGCGTACATTTAGTCTACCTTCAAATTCCACAAACATCCATGAGTCTATAATTATAATTTACTGGCTAATCTAGCCATTTTCATACTTCAA
This sequence comes from Capsicum pubescens, assembly GCA_030864215.1. Classification (NCBI taxonomy): domain Eukaryota; kingdom Viridiplantae; phylum Streptophyta; class Magnoliopsida; order Solanales; family Solanaceae; genus Capsicum; species Capsicum pubescens. The sequence goes on from CM061544.1 coordinate 225,047,885, forward strand.
GCAACAACAATTCACCTTAACTAATAACTTTTTCCCTACATTTTACTAAACTAACACACAAGGACATATCACTTCATTACCAACTCAATCTCATGCAAAAAAAATTCAACTATACATATATTCAATAATCCGTCCTTACCACTTTTCTTGTCATTATGCCTCTAAACCCCCAGTTCCAACCAACACAAGAACAACAAGATGAACAATAAGTTGCTAGTGACTTGAAATAGGCCTCACACGGCTTCACTAGACTTTGATTTTGTGTTTTGAACAAGGAAATGAGATAAATGACAAGGAAACTATTCTAGTGAATCGAAAGAGCCCTACATGGATTCACTAGACTTTAAGTTTCAACAATACAATGATAACAAGATTACAAGAGATAGAAACTTAACAAAAAATATTCAATGATCTAAGAATACACATTTTACTCTGTATAAATAAAAATATGAGTCAAACACTTCCCCACAGACTACCATACAATCCACACATACTACTAGCTACCACATTAGTGTATCACTATAAATGGGTAAATTATCCTCAAACATCGGTTATCCAACTAAAATATTTGTTTACACAAAAGCCACCCTCACTCTGACTTCTAACTTTGTGACTTCACATCACCAACTTCTTGGTCCAATATCACTACCAATAGGTCATGACAACAACACTTTAACTCATACTACTATTCGGGTAGAAATATAGTTTCAACATTCTCCTAAACCTCATTCCCCTTTTTAGGCATGACATCTGCAACATAACTTATTTATTTTTTGAAAATGGCCGAATACACTTAATACTACAGGCTGAAAAGCACGATCTCATCAGAATCAAAGCTCACACTAGAATCAGTACACTCTGAAGCACTAACGGACTCTTCTCAAGCCCTTGCACAATTTTTAAAATCTTATATGACTCAATTAGAAAGGACCATACCATTTAGACTCTAAACTTTTGCACTTGAATCACCCCAATAATGAGACATATCTGAGCACATCAAAGTAAGGAAAGAATTGGGATAACTTTACTTTCATATGGGCGACACCATAGCATGAATTAGAGTATAAAAGAGGAACATTCTGACTCCATAGCACAATTAGAACATGAAGAAAGAGAGACATTCCTAAATGCCTTATAGCCTCCTTCTTATAAGTGTAACGCGCTACAAACTCATAAACAAGACTCTACCCGACGTGATTTCACAGACACCCTGGGACCATAAACCGTGCTCTGATACCAAGTTTGTCATGACCCAAACTGGGTCCCTGGCCGTGATGGACATCCCGAACCATGAAGGCCCGAACGTCCTACTCTATCTGGTAATCATGTATAATATTCATATAATAAAAAAAGAATGCAGAAATATAATTTAATACAAAACCATGGTCTAAACTCTTTGTTCAATTTAACAATAAGGAATGAAATTAAAAATCAACTAAACAACATCTGGAACAGTCTGTGAAATCTCTACTACATAATCAAGTGACAACTGTCTGAAAACTGGGACAAGGCCCCCAGTAGACCAAAATAAATGGAAAAACATAATCTGAAATAAATAGGCCTTCTGGAACAAAGAAGGCTCACCACTGCACAGATCACTTCTCTCTAAAATACTCTACTGCTTAGATGGACCCCTAGATTAAGCCTCCGAACCTGGGAGTTAGGGGGATCAATACAGATGTACTGGTATGCAGAGCAAATCCAAAATAATAATTTATATTCATCATATATGAGAATAATTTAAAATAGTTCATAAACATATCGTATAGTAAGAAATCACATGGGCATTTTGAAAGACTATGTAAAATCATATGAACTTTGTGACACTCTTTGTTTTACTTCTGCGCTAGGTGGTATACCCTACAACTCTGAAATTCCACGGGCTATATGGAATCTGCCATTAACTAGGCAGCCAAGCCCCTAACCCAAGTGTGCTGCAAGGGTCGGAGTCTCTGAATCTACTACGCCACAAGGTCGTTGCCAGCGTACAATAATAATCTACCTGTATCGGTAAATATGGTTTTAGGCTAAGAGTTACTTGAACTCAAGCCTTCTTTGGGTAACCACCTAACCCTCTTTATGCCCATTTTTAACTCTTTAAAACATGCATTCTCTGAAAACATACTCTATTATGGGATACATACTTATGGTATCGTAAAACCATTGACTTGCAAGTCACATCTCTGAGCCATTGTTAGTTTATTATAAAAAAAAATTTCAAAACATAAAGTTTGGGACCACCATATCGATAAATCAGTTCGAAGAACCCTTTCTTTAAATACTCATGTAAGCTCATGTATACAACTCTCTTTGATAACATTTCAATGATACAAGGTGGTCATGTCAAAAATTCTTAATCTTATGAAAATCTTTCTCTCTTTAACAAAACACATTTATGTCAAGAAACTCCCTCTCAAAATCTCTAAATCATGCTCAAAATACTATGTTATTTGAGTAAACTATTTTCAAGCCATAAATCATGCATTTCAAATCCTTCACATTAATATAATAAACTTAAAGTTATCACAAGAGAGGGATTTCATAAGTTGTGCTCTCAAACAATCTTCAATCTAAATCTTCATACATATACATATACATGTAAATCAATTTAAAGGGGGGAAAAGGACTAAAGACCAAATCAGCAGTACAATTAAACATTCATAATGTATAATAAATCATGTATTTCAAAACCCCTTTTCTAAATTCATGCTTGATAATCTTTAAATCATGTTCTAGTGTTTACAAGCCCATGTAGATTTTAGGATAAACCCTACGTACCTTAGATTATGAAATTTGGATGAACACTTGCTTTTGGGACTCTATTTGTGCTTTTGATGGATGATTCTTGAAGATCTTAGTTAGGGGATTCTAATTCTTGAATCAATTTTGGAATTTAATGGTGAAATTTTGAGGGATCTTGAATCTTAGGTTGAGGCCCTAGGGTTTGGTTATTGAGAGGATTTGAGAGAAAGGAGTGTATTTTTGGTGAAATGGAGGTTGAATTCAGTGTTTATGGAGTTATGGGGTGAAGGGAAAATACCAAAATACCCCTCCAAAACTATTTAGGAAATGCTGAATTTTAAAGGTGACGACCCTAGCTGATAGGTCATCACATATGTGATAACTTATCACACCAGGTCGTCACTCAGAGGCTGATTTTTGTGATTTACTGCCTTGGGATGACAACATGGCTGATAGGTCGTCACATATGTGATAACTTATCAGCTCAGGTGGTCACTTGTCGACAGACAGGCATGCTGAAGTAAAATGGGTATAACTTTTTGGTCTGATTTCAGATTTGGGTAAAATTGGTATTGTTGAAAAGATAATTCGAAGATATTTCATTTGATATATAGTAGGCCATCCAGTTCATCATATACAAGGAGTTATGGTCGATTGAATCTGACCCAAGTTTCGACGCTCACTCAAACTCGAACGATAGGAAAGCTTTTAACTCTTCCTTGAGTTTGGGGACCTCTAAGATCTCAATTTTTGCTCAAACAGGTTCCCACACTACATAATTGATTAACATGCCAAATTTTCATAGGATTTATGGCCTTTAGATCATCTACGCATAGAAATAATGATTTTTTGTTCTAGCCCAAAATATGGGGTGTTACAGGTTGGCTATGGATAGTACTTGCAAGTATGGTCGGTATGATGATACCACCACTAAATGGCCTTGGTTAATAAATGGTAAATATATTTTTTGGTTTCTTGGTAATGGTTTTAATTGAGCAATGATATCGGGATGTGTAGCAAAGCCATGGAAGGTGGAGGGCCCCGAGGGGACCAAAACTGAAAAATCATATTTGCCGATGTGAGGTTGGTCTTAGTGACCGTGTACATGATGTCACACTATATTTTGGGGTATGTACTAGTCATCCTAGATTTTATCCCCAGGTTGTGCAGCTTCACGCACTAGGGCCCTTTAAACAAGGGGAGCTGAACCCATATAGACCATGGGTAATTTAGGACGGCAAAGCTACATAGCCCAGGTAAAGGTTTTAATGGCATGTTAAACCCGGTCCCCTTTCCCGGCATGGCTATTTATTCATATATGTATGGTTGGGTGCATATGGATGGTTTTACTTGGCATTAGTTTATCCTTATCCTGAGATCATGCTAGTGTTCACCCGTTAACCCTTCTATGGGTGGTTGTATACCCACGCTATGAAGGAACCGACCGTTTTACTCCTCCTACATAGTGATTGACTTGGGAATCAACATTTAGACTGAAGTGGTGAGCTGGAAGGCTCCATTTCATGTTATGGATATTTCTAGACACTTTAATTTTATTTTGGATATTGGTTTTGGCCATGGTTGTGGGTATGTCCCAACCAAATTTTATTAATCTTTTGGTTAGAGGCTTTGTGGTACTGCTATGGGTTGGAATGTGCGGGATGGGTGTGGGTGTAGTCCTTGGCATTGGAATAAGCTAGAGGGATGACATCATTCGACATAATTTCTCACTGTTCCATCATGTTATATTTTGGGATTAATTATATTATGTTTTGAAATTTATTTGGTTATGGCCTGGTTTATGGGCTTTGGTATAGTTTGGTACAATTGGGCGGTTGGTGTGGTATAGTTGGACTCGGTTTGGTCTGTCACAATTGTGACCCTACCCCAGAATCTTTATGTGAGTTGTTACACTATCTTGTTATATTCTCAAACTTAAGCCAACTCAGGGCTGGCGGCTGGAGGTTGGGTTGGGTAATGAGGGTGGTCTCCGATCCCGATCGGACTTGGGTTGCCCATTACGAAAAGGCCCCCGGGTGTATCGTGTCAAAACCTTTATCTAAGAGGTCTTTAGATTTCTCCTTAAGCTCTTCTAGCTCTGTCGAAGCCATACTATAAGGAGGGAGAGAAATCGGACGAGTGTCCGAAATAATATCAATCCCAAAAGAAATTTCCCTATCGGGAGGAATACCGGGAAGATCGTCGGGAAACACCTCGGTAAAATAATTAACCACGGGATCGGATTCTAAAGAAGGCTCTTCCGAGTTAGAATCTTTAACTCTAACCAAATGATACAAATACCCCTTTGAGATCTACCTTTGGGCATTAAGATATTAAATGAAACTTCCCTTAGGCACTAAAGAACCAACTTCCCATATTATGACCGGCTCATTAGGGAATTTAATCATGACCCTACAGGTCCGACTATCGAAGGAAGCATTGCACGAGTGCAACCAATCCATCCCCAGAATGACATCAAAATCAACCATGTCCAACTCTATCAAGTCTACAAGAGTTTGTCTACCACTAACAGATGCCACCTAATAGAAGTTCAACATCTCCTACCATACAATGCCTCAAAAGGTGTCATACCAATACTAGAGTGGTAACTATTAATATAGGAAAACTCAATCAAAGGCAAGTAGTCATACCAACTACCACCATAATCAATCACACAAGCCCTCAACATATCCTCCAATGTTTGGATGGTTCTCTCCATTTTCCCATCTGTTTGCGGGTGGAATGTGGTATTAAGGCACACCTTAGTTCCCAAACCTCTTTGGAACAACTTCCAAAACTCGGATGAAAATGGAGGACCACGATCCAAGATAATAGAAACCAGAGCATCGTTCAACTTCATGAACTCCACAAGATACAACTTAGCATAATCTTTCACGGAGAAATTAGTTCTTATAGGCAAGAAATGGGAGGACTTGATCATTCAATCCACAATGACACAAATAGAATCACATTGATTCTGGGATCTATGAAGACCGGTAATGAAATCCATATTAATTACCTCTCATTTCCACTCAGGCAACACACATTCTTGGTATAAACCACCGGGCCTCATGTGGTCAACCTTCACTTGTTGACACACCATACACTTTGCCACATAGCTAGCCACATCATGCTTCATATTACTCCACCAATAGAACTCCCTAAGGTCATGATACATCTTGGTGGAACTACGATAGATAGCATAACAGGATCCATAAGCCTCGACCATAACCCTTTCCCTCAATCCATCGACGGCGGGAACACATATCCTACCTTGGTATCTCAAGATACAATTACCACCAATCACAAAGTCTGTAGCTTTGTGTTGACCCATATTACTTTTGATCTTCATCAATTAAGTGTCCAATACCTCCTTCTCCTTTATCTCAACAACAAGAGACGGCTAAGATACTGGAAGCACAAATACACCACCATCCTCGAAGTCCGCAAGTCAAACTCCAAATCAAGCCAAACGGTGAATGTCCTTCACTAGTTACCACTTGTCCTCATCTGTATGGGCCAAAACTCCCATGGACACACGGGTAAGATCATCGGCGACTACATTCTTCTTACCAGGATGGTAATGAAGACTCATATCATAGTCTTTAATAGCTTGATCCACCTTCTTTGCTAGAGATTCAACTCATTTTGAGTAAATACATCTTGGAGGCTCTTATGATTGAAAAAGATGTAGACATGAACACCATAGATATAATGTCTCCAAATCTTTAATGCAAAGACCGCGTCTAATAACTCTAAGTCTTAGGTGCGGTAGTTCTTCTCATGAACTTTTAATTGCCTAGAAGCATAGGCCACCACCCTACTATGTTGCATCAACACGCAATTGAGACCAACACAAAAAGCATCACAATACACCACAAAACCATCACTACCCTCGGGAAAGGTCAAAACGTGAGTTGAAGTTGATTTATCTTTCAACTTCTAAAAACTAGCCTCACACGCATCGATCACAAGAACTTGACCTTCTTTTAGGTCAACTTGGTCCACAGGGAAACTATAGTGGAAAAACTCTCCACAAACCTTCTATAATAATTGGCTAGACCCAAGAAGCTCTGAATACTGGTTAGAGTCGTAGGTATAGCCCACTTTTTAACTGCCGCAACCTTTTGGGGGTCTACCATGATCCCTTTACTAGAGATGACATGACCAAGAAAAACTACTTCTTTCAACCAAAATTCACACTTGGAGAACTTGGCATACAAATGATGATCCTTCAAAGTTTGTAACACGGCACAGAGGTGATCTACATAATCCTCCTCACTCTTACAATACACTAAGATGTCATCGATGAATACAATGAAGAACATGTCCAAGAACTAAAAAAAGATCTTATTCATCAAATCCATGAATTCCGTCGGGGCATTGGTCAACCCAAAGGACATGACAAGAAACTCATAGTGATCATACCGGTGCTAAAGGTAGTCTTAGGGATATCTGCATCCCTAATCTTAAGCTGGTGATAACCCGACCTAAGATCAATCTTAGAGAAACACTTCACACCCTGAAGTTGATCAAACAAATCATCGATCCTAGGAAGAGAATATTTATTCTTTACAATCACTTTGTTCAACTGATGATAATCAATGAACATAGGAAGGGAACCATCCTTCTTGCACACTAACAATACAGGAAGACCCCACAAAGACACAATAGGGAAGATAAAATCTTTATCTAAGAGGTCTCTCAATTTCTCCTTAAGCTATTTTAGCTCTGCCAGAGCAATTATATAAGGAGCGATAGAAATCAGATGAGTTTCTGAAACAATATCAATCCTAAAATCAATTTCCCTATCAGGAGAAAAACTAGGAAGATCATCGAGAAATACCTTGGGAAACTCATTCACCCTAAGAACGGATTCTAGAGAAGGCTCTTTTGATTTATAATCTTTAACTCGAACCAAGTGATACAAACACCCCTTAGCAATCAACCTTCGAGCTTTATGATAAGAAATGAATCTTCCCTTAGGAACTAGAGAACCGCCTTCCCATACAATGACCGGCTCATTAGGGAATTTGAACATGACCATATGGGTTCGACAATCTAAGGAAGCATAGCAAGATTGCAACCAATCCATCCCTAAAATGACATCAAAATCAACTATGTCTAACTCTATCAAGTCTATAAGTATATCTCTATCACCAATATATATCATACACCCCCTATAGATCCTTTTAACAATCATCGAGTCTTCGATCGAGGTAGAAATAGAGAAAGTAACTAATAGACTCTCGAGACCACAATTAAGATGCACAGCCACATACGGGGTCACATAAGAAAGAGTAGACTCTATATCAAGAAAATAATGCACGTCATGGGAGAAAAGTCTAACAAACCCGTGACAACATCAGGAAATGCCTCAGAATCTTGGTGAGCAGCAAGTGCACACAAGTGGTTCCGGCCAGCGCCGGTGCCAGAAATAAAAGCAGAGACAGACATAGCACCATTTTGTATGGAAGAAGGTGGAGTAGAAATAGGGGCCTTGTTGGCCTAAGAATATGCTAGAGAGGGTCACTTACGCTGCAACCTGACTACCATAAAAACACTGGTTTCTCCCTTTATCACACTGACCACAATGACTGACCACAGAATCTGCAAAGAGGGTGAGGTGGAGTCGACTGAGCACCACTAGTCTTGAATTAGGCCCCTTGTGCCTGAAACCCTCCACTAAACTGAGACCGCAATCACCTGATGACTTTGGGTAAGGAGAGAGAAAAGTAGCTAAGGAGAAAGAAATCAAACTCCTCCACTTCTTTCGTGGCCACTTGTCACCACTTTGCTCAGAAGGCCTAAATTTTCTTGCTTCTGACTAAGCTCAACTTGCTTCTTTTTCTCATCCTCTACTTGTTGCATGTACACAATTAATCTAGAGATAACTATGTTCTCAATCAACAAAGCTACCTTACTCTTGAGAACTAACTCACTGGACAATCTCAAGACGAACTTGCGCATCCTAGTCCTCATGCTAGCAACCATCTCGGGAGCATACCATGACAATTGGTGGAATTTAAAGGCATACTCTTGAACGGACATCCTTCCTTCCTTTAAGTTCACAAACTCTTATGCCTTTGCTTTCCTTAACTATTGAGGAAAGAAGCGGTCTAAGAAAGCCTCATAGAAATCCACCCATGAAGCCAGACTAGCATCAATGCCTCTAGACAACTCCTACCCTTCATACCATCAGTACGCTATATCTTTCAACTAGTAGAAAGCTAGCTCAACACCATCAATTTTTGAAGCATGCATGATTTGGAAAATATTCTCTATTTCATCGATGAAACCTTGAGGATCTTTATCAACCTTCATACCCGTGAACATAGGAGGGATCAACCTCATAAATTGGCCAATTCTTGTGGACTCAGAAGAAATGATAGTCAGAGCACCACGCTCTGATTGAGAAGCTACCAGTTTAGTCAAGAGGTTGATGAAGCGACGGAACTCTGCATTAGTAGAATTTCCTTGAGGGGGCTAGGGAGGAGAATCACTCTTATAGGCAGGTTTGAGGGGTGGAACCCCACGAGGATGGCATATCTTGCATCCCTAGCCCGGGCCTAAACTCCAGAAGTTGGACGAGCTTCATCCATTGGACCCTCAGTCCCGGCTGAAGTGTTTGCCTAAGTCTAAGATCTCCTTGGAGGCATGATCTGAATGATAGCAAACAGAATTAGAGGAATCCAAAAACTTAGACTTTATAGCTTGAGATTTAAACACAAGAAAGGGAAACAATCCTAAGTCTCTCATAGCCCCTTTTTTATAAGTGTGGCGCGCTTCACACCCATAAAAAAACTCTACTTGACATGGCATCGTGAACACCCAACTGACCATTAACCTAGGCTATTATACCAACTTGACATGACCCAAACCTCGAGCCATGTTGTATGGGAACCCCAAGCTCACATGAACTAAAGGTTTCCCCGATAACCTAACCCAAACATCTCATCATACAATAAAAGTTAAGAAAACTCCAACTCATATGTCCAGATTGCGGAAATAATAGCGTAAGTCAATATTAGGTTCATAATGTCTAACTCACACGCAAGTTCACAGTTGTTCACAATACCTCTATACAAAATAGAAGTCAATAAATGTATATGTCAGGACAAGCCCCCGACAATAGCCAAACCAAGTCTTAATGAGACCAAGTCTAACAATAAAAGAATAAGTGGTGCATGTCTTTCAAAGTAAGGAAGCTCACCACTTCAAGTCAATGCAAAAACCGCTTCAATTACCTAATCGCTATGCGAGAAGAGAATAAGATGCTCTAGCCCCTATGTCGTATGGAGACATAGTGCCCAAAGATGGTTAGCAGTTGGAGAGCTAGCATGTTACTCAAGGATAAGTGATAAAATAACATCATTAATCAACAACAAGTCAATATATCATATTTTATCACATTCATACACGTATCCATACATATAGGTATATCACATGCCAAACAAAGGAACAAGTCTTATCAATATGCTTTAAGCGCTCATTAATCATTCATGAGGTAGAGTACTATGACCTTTCATACTTATAGCTGCAACCATTCCCAGTAGACAAAGGACTTTAACCCTATTCACATTATCATTAGACATGGGACTCTAACCATGCATACACATTCAATAGTCAAGGACTTTAACCACCTATATTCATCCAAATAAAGGACTTTAACGACACAATATTTATCTAAGCAAGGGACTCTAACCTCTTGCCCATTTATTGAAAAGGGACTCTAACCTCATGTCTCACTTGGACTTTAACCACAAGCCATTTCCTTCAGCGAGGCACTTTGACCTTAAGAGATCTCTTTAAGAAAGGGACTTTAACCTCAAGAAATATCATTGGGCGAGGGATTTCAACCTCGAGCCATTTATAAGGAAAGGGACTTCAACCTCAAGCCATCACATAAGGCAAGGGACTTTGACCTCAATCCATAACAACTATCATCAGCTAATATTTGGGACTTTAACCATTTGCCCATACATCAACATACATTTAATACAACATTTCAGGACTTTAACCATTTTAGCCAATTCAATACTATACATGACCACATGGTCCTTGTAAGAGCCTTCATGTCTCCACCATTTCAATAGGCCAATGTTTTTACTTAATTCAACATACAATTCAATTTATGGTAATCAAGAACCTTATAATAAATCATATTTCAATAACAATCTTATACCACATTCTCACCGCAATTGGGTTCAACACACAATTTAAGTTCATCTTTATATCTAGGGAATTTACACTTCTCATTAGACATCAACCAACAAGGTTATCAATTTCAACACACATGGTTCATAATTCCTTTAAAATATCATTTATCAAGCATTCATGCTCATTGGTCCATCTTCCTATTTCAATACATCACCAACATATGACTAGACAATTCACTTAGATATTTTTACAAACACCTTGGATGCACACCTTCAACAATGCTATTTCCATGGTAGATATTATCAAGATTAGGGTTACTCAAAACCCTCATGTTAAACCACATACAAAAAGCACCCACACATGAAAATTATCATCAATATCACATATAAACATAAGTCTAAGAAAGATTTAACATTATGCATTATTAGGCAACAAAACCCTTTTCATTTGATTTAAAAACTACCATGTACACTTACTAATCCAATTGTGAAATACATGGGTTTAGAGCTATTTAAATATGGTAATAGATACATGCCTTAAACAAGATGACACACCAATAATCTTGGCTCCTTATTTCCACTAGATGAGCTTCCTCAAAACTCTAGCCTCCAATCTTGCTTCAAGAAGCTTTTAGAGTGTTTTGGAGTGTTTGAGTCTTGTAAATGAGGGCTTAGGAGGCCACAATGACTTATATCCTAGAGGAGATTAGGATTTTAGGAAAGGGATATGACCACAAATCCCTTAGTTAAAAGCTTAAAAGTGAACTCACCCAGGGGTATGACTCCCCCATATGATTTCCTTAGTAATTGTACCCTTGGGTATGAGTGGTACCCTAACTTGTACCCTAGGCTTCTCCTTGGTCAACCATACTATTGTGGGTATGAGTGGTCACCCTTGAGTTATAGACAAAGGGTACGACTCACCCCATAGTCATATACACAAACCATATACCCAATAGTCCACTCCAAATGGAGACTACCCTCTATACATTGAGTTGCATACGACTCGTATACATGGGGTACAATCATGGGAAGGTCATGTCATCTATAAAATAGTATGCTACCCTAACATGTTTTCCAAGGTATGAGAGGGGGAGGGGAGAGTGGATACGACTCATATCCATGGGTATAATTCAAGATCCTAGTCGTACCCAACTTAGAGACACAAAAATGAAGTTGTTCTTTAATGGTTCTAGACCTAGGTGTTTCAATGTCCTTCATCAATTCTCGTTTATCCTTATCTACGTAGGACAAAATTCCCATGGACAATCTGCAAAGAGCATCGGCAACGACATTATCCGTACTCAAATGATAATGATGACTTATATCATAGTCTTTCAACAACTCAAGCCACCTTTTTTGTCGGAGATTTAACTCCTTTTGGGTATATACTTAAGGTTCTTATGATCAAAAAAGATTTCTACATGAACACCATAGAGATAATGCCGCCAAATCTTCAAGGCAAAGACCACGACTAGCAATTCTAAGTCATGAGTAGGGTAGTTCATCTTATGAACTTTCAATTGCCTAGAAGCATAGGCCACCACCCTACCATGTTGCATTATGTAACCAAGAGCAATACGAGTAGCATAAAAATATACCACAAAACCATCATTACCCTCGAGTAAGGTCAAAACCAGAGCCGAAGTCAATTTATCTTTCAACTTCTTAGAACTAACCTCACATGCATCCGACCACAAGAACTTGAACTTTTTTGGGTCAATTTAGTCAATGGGGCAGTTATGGTTGAAAAACTCTCCACAAACCTCCTATAGTAACCAGCTAAACCCAAAGAAATTTGAATGTCGGTTGGAGTCTCAGGTCTAGGCCACTTCTTAACCGTCGTAACCTTTTTGGGGATCCACCATGATTCCTTCACTAAAGATAACATGACCAAGAAAGGTCATAACTTTCAACAAAAACTCACACTTGGAGAACTTGGCATACAAATGATGATCCTTCAAAGTTTACAACACGGCAGGGAGGTGATCGACATGATTCGCCTCACTCTTAGAATAGACTAAGATGTCATCAATGAAGACAATGAAAAACATGTCCAAGAACGAACGGAAGACACTTTTCATCAAATTCATGAATGTTGTTGGGGCATTGGTCAACCCAAAGGAGGTAACTACAAACTCATAGTGATAATACCAAGTTCTAAAGGCAGTCTTAGGGATATCCACATCCCTAATCTTAAGCTGATGATAATTTGATCTAAGATCAATCTTAGAGAAGCACTTCGCACCCTAAAGTTGATTGAACAAATCATCTATCCTAGGAAGAGGATATTTATTCTTTATCATTATTTTGTTTAACTGGCGATAATCAATGCACGTACGAAGTGAGCCATCCTTTTTATGCACAAACAATACAGGAGCACACCAAGGAGATACACTAGGATGGATAAAACTTTTATGTAAGAGGTCGTTCAATTGCTCCTTAAGCTCTTTTAGCTCCGCCAGAGTCATTCTATAAGAAGGGATAGAAATTAGACGAGTGTCCAGAACAAGATCAATCCCAAAATCAATTTACCTATCGGGGGAAATATCGGGAAGATCTTTGAGAAACACCTCAGGAAACTCATTAACTATGGGAACGGATTCTAAAGAAGGCTCTTCTAAGTTAGAATCTGTAACTCAGACCAAATGATACAAACACCCCTTTGAGATCAACCTTTGGGCTTTAAGATATGAAATGAACCTTCCCTTAGGAACCAATGAACCACATTTCCATACAATGACCGGCTCATTAGGGAATTTAATCATGACTATATGGATCCAAAAATCTAAGAAAGCATAGCACGAGTACAACCAATCCATCCCTAAAATAACGTCAAAATCAACCATGTCTAACTCTATCAAGTCTAAAAGAATTTTTCTACAACTAATAGATACCACACACCTCCTATAGACCTTTTTAACAACCACAGATTCTCCTATATGGGTAGAAATAGAAAATGGAATCGACTGACTCTCGGGACCAAAATCAAAATGCACAGCCATATACAGGGTCACATAGTAAAGAGTGGACCCCAGATAAAATAAATAATACACATCACAGGAGAAAAGTTTAAACATACTTGTGACTATATCGGGAAATACCTCAGAGTCTTGGCGAGTATCAAGTGCATATAAATGATTTTGGCTAACGTCAGTGCCAGAAACAGAAGCAAAAGAAGAAACAAAACCCTTCGGTGAGGGAACAAATGAAATAGCAATAGAAGCCCTGTTGGCCCAAGAAGCTGGTAGAGAGGGGCACTCATGCTACATGTGCCCAATCTGACCACAACTAAAACATACGTTTCTTCCCTTCTCATGCTGATCACGATGACTCTAACCATAGAATCTACAAGGAGGGTGGGCTAGAGCCAACTTAGCACCACTAGCCTGGAATTAGGCTCCATGTGCCCAGAACACACCACTAAACTTAGATCGATGACCACCCGATGTCTCAGGTAAGGAAAGTGAGCACTAGCCAAGAAAAATGAACTTGAACTCCCCCACATTATTTGTGGAAACTTACCCCCATCTCTACCACAATGCATGAAAGACCTAGACTTTTTCCCTTGCCTTTGACTAAACTCAACTTGTTTTTTTTCTCTTCTTCCAGTTATTACATATACATGATCAACCTAGAGATGTTCATGCTTTCAATCAATAAGGTCGTCTTTCTCTAAAAGACTAACTCATGAGACAAACTTATGCATCCTGGCCCTCATGTTAGAAATTATTTTGGGAGCATACCTTAACTATTGATGGAATTTCAAGGAATACTCTTGGACGGTCACCCTTCCTTATTTCATGTTCACAAACTCTTCCTCCTTTGCTTCCCTCAACTCTTGAGAAATGAAGCGATCTAAGAACTGCTCAGAGAAATCCTCCCATATGGCAGGACTAGCATCAACACCCCTAGATAACTCCCACCCTGTGTACCATTGGTACGCTACATCTTTTAATTGGTAGAAATCAAATTCAATGGCCTCAGTCTCGAAGCATGGATGATTAGGAATATTTTCTCCATTTTATCAACAAAGCCTTGAGGATCTTTGTCAACCTTCATACCCATAAATATAGTAGGGTTCAACCTCATCAATAGGCTAATTCTTGTGGACTTAGAAGAAACAATAGCCGGAGCACTACACTCTGATTGAGAGGCTACCAATTAAGTCAAGGAGTTAATAAAGCGACAAAACTCAGCATTAGTAGAATTTTCTTGAGGTGACAGAATAAGAGGGTCACTCCTATAGAAGGGGCTAGTGGGGATAGGTGGAACCCCATAAAGAAGGTCGAATGTCGTTGACCTAGCCCGGGTCTGAACTCTAGAAGTTGGAGAAGCTTCGTCCATAGGGCCCTCAATCGAGGATGAAGTGTTTACCTGAACTTTAGATAGCCTTGGAGGCATGATCTGAAAGATAAAATATAGAAATCAGAGGAATCCAAGATCTAAGACTCTATAGCTCAAGATTGAAACACAAAAAAGGGAAATATTCCTAAAATGTCTCATAGCCCCTTCTCTTAAAAGTGTGGTGCTCTTCACACCCATAAAAAAGACTCTACTTAACATGGCATTGTGGACACCCAACTGACCATGAACCTAGGCTCTTATACCAACCTGACACGCCCCAAAACTGGGCAATTTTAAGTAGGCACCTCAAGCCTACATGAACCAGAGGTTGCCCCGTTTACTCAACCCAAACACCACATCAATTACAAGATTTGGATGAATTCCTACCATAAAGTAAGATAGCCAAAAACATACCACAAGTCATAGTTTAAACATGTCTAATCACTTTATTAGATTTATCAAACTAGTCAACACACTAGCCAATATACCCAAGTCCACAGTCATCCATAATACCTCTATACAAACTGATGTCTAGAAATGTATATGTCAGGATAAATCCTGACAATAGTCAAACAAAGTCTAAATAAAACTAAGTCTAAAGATAAGAGACCAAGAGTGAATGTATTCTAGAGTAAGGAAGCTCACAACTCCAAAGTCAATGCATGAACTGCCTCAATCTCCTAATCACTGCACAGGAAAAGAAGAAGAAGCTCTGGCCCCTATGTCCCCAAAATAGTTAGTGGTTGGAGCGCTAGCATGTAGCTTAAGGATAAGGATAAAATAGCATCATCATTCAACAATAAGTCAAATATCATATTCAATCACATTTATACATATATCTAAACATATAGATATATAACAAGCCAAACAAGGTAACAAGTCTTATTGACACTCTTGAAGCACACATTTATTGTACATGAAATAGAGGACTCTGACCTTCCACACTTATAGATTCAAGAAATCTCGACAGACATGGACTTTAACCACATTCACATTATCATTAGACAAAGGAACTTTAACCATATGCACACTCATTGAAAAAGGGACTTTAACCTCATGAACTTCTATTTGGCTAGGGACTTTAACCTCAAGACATAGTAGATAAGGGACTCTAACCCAAGCCAGCCTTTTAGATAAGGCAATGGACTCTAACCACAAGCCATTTCATTTGAGCAAGGGACTTTAACCATAAATCATATAAGTAGAAAAAATACTTTAACCACAAGACATTACGACTATCATAGTCAACATTGGGACTCTACCCCTTTGTCCATACATCATCATCTATTTAATTCATACTTAAGGACTTTAACCTATTTAGCCAATTCAACACTATACATGACCATAAAGTCCTCATGGGAGCCTTTATTGCTCAACCATTTCTGTAAGAAAATTCCTTAATTCAATTCATCATATATTTCAATTTATGGTCATCAAAACCCTCACAAACTATTCACATTTCATTAGCAAGCTTATACCATATTCTCACCACACTTACTTTAACCCCTTATTAGTCATTAAACCAACATGGTCATTAATTTCATAATACATATCTTAAAATACCATTAAAATATTATTTATCATCCACTCATACCTATTGGGCCCTTTCCCTAGCTCAAAACAACATCAACATAAGACTAGACAATTCACTTTGATATTTTCGTAAATACCTTGCGTATATGCCTTTATCAAGGCCAAATTCAAAGTAGAAATCATAAATATTTGGGTTACTCAATACCCCCATGCTAAACCACAATCAACAAGCACCCATATGTGCAAACCATCACTATTATCATGCATAAACACAAGTCTAAGCAAGGACTAACATTACTCATCATTTGACAGTGAAACCCTTTTCATTTAATTTCAAAATCACTATGTACACTTAGTAATTCAAGTGTGAAATACATGGTTTTTGAGTTATTTAACAAGGGAAAGAGTTACATGCCTTAGACAACTTGATTCACCAAGAAATTTGACTTCACTTTTCTCCTAGATAAACACCCTTGGAAACCTAGCCTCCAATCCTTCAAAATATGTTTGAGAGAGTGTTTTGGATATTTGATCCACTTAAAATATGTTTTATGAGGCCATATACTCTTATATAGTGAGGGTACTTAGGGTTTTGGGCTTAGGGCATGACCATAAGTCCCTTAGTTAAAAGCTGGAAAATGGCCATGATGTTGGGTACGACTAACTTGAGTCAACCTACAGTAGGGTACAAGTGGTACCCTAACTCGTACCCTAGGCTTCTCCTAGGTCATCTTTATTATTTAGGGTATGAGTACAAACCATTTAGTTATATCCAAGGAGTACGACTCATGCCCTAAACCATACCCACCACCAGTACCAAAAATAATCCACTCAAGTTTAAGACTTCACTCCATATGATTGGTATTGGTATGACACATACCTTAAGGTATGATTAAGGGGCGGTTAACTCTTACCTATGACAGTGAGTGAGCCTCACCACACTACCTAGGGTAATAAAGAGGGTCACCAACTCATATATAATGGGTACGAGTGGTACCCTTACTCGTACCTATCCCAAAAACATCAACTGATGGAATTTTCTCAACGTTCAAACCCTAGGTATTTCAACAATGCTGAGTCAGCCCTGTGTGATGATTTATCTAGTGATTTTTAAGACCGCTTCTTTCCTCGGGAGTTGAGGGAGGTTATGGCGGAAAAGTTTGTTAACTTAAAGAAATGCAAGATATCAGTTAATAAAAATACCTTAAAGTTTCACCAGTTATCCTGATATGCTCCGGAGTTGGTTTCTAGCATGAGGGCTAGAATAAGAAAGTTTGCTTCTGAGTTGTCTCCAGAATTGATTTTGGAGAGTAAGGTTGCCTTGTTGAACAAAGATATAAACATCTCTAGGTTGGTTGTATACATGCCGTAGGTTGAGGAAGAGAAGAAAATACATACGGAGATAGGGAAAGGCAGAGCAAAAAGTTTAGATTTTTTTATCAGAGTGGTGGTCAATAGTAGAGTGGCAAAGATGGTGGAAAGTGGTGAAAGAAGAGGTGGGTAATTTTGGGTCTTACTCGATGACTAGTTATCACTACCTAAAGTCATTGGGTGATAAGCATTTTTAGAGTGGTGACAACTATAGGGCACAGGGTGCCCAATATCAGGCCAGCGGGGCCCATTCAACTCCATCATATCCTCCCTATAGATTTTATGGTCGACTAGATTGGGTTTATTATGATGAAGGAAAGGACAAGTTCCTCAATTATGGTCAGCCAGGGCATATGGTTAAAAGTTTTCCTTTTAGTAAGGTTGCCTCTAGGGAAAATATAGTTCTTTTTGCCTCCTCTTTAGATCTTATACCAAGGGGTTCCCCATCTAGCTCTAGCACTTGTTAAAACCACTCTATGCTCTCACTACTCGTCAAAAGTCTAAGGCATCACCCGATGTCGTTACTTGTATGTTGAAACTCTTTTCCTAGGATGTGTACTATTTACTTAATTTGGGGTCCACTCTTTTTATATGACCCCATTTGTGGTTGTGTATTTTGGTTTCGATCTTGAATGTATTCCAAGATCTTTTTTTATTTCTACCTTGGTGGGTGACTCTGTGGTGGCTAACAATGTCTATAGGTTTTGTGAGGTGTCTGTGGGTAGTCAAGAGTCTTTGTTTGAAATGTTTGAATTAGACATAATTGATTTTGATGTCATAATAGGGATGGATTGGTTGCACTTGTTCTATGCTTCTTTAGAGTGTCAAACCCATACGGTCATCTTTAAATTTCCTAATGAGCTAGTTATTAAATGGGGGGGGGGGGGGTTCCCTAGCTCCTAAGGAGAGGTTTATATCATATCTTAGAGATCAAATATTAATATCCAAGGGGTGTCTTTATCATTTGGTCTGGGTTTAGGATTATAACTCGGAGGGTCCTTCACATTTCATCTCGATGGTGAATG
This sequence comes from Capsicum pubescens, assembly GCA_030864215.1. Taxonomy (NCBI): domain Eukaryota; kingdom Viridiplantae; phylum Streptophyta; class Magnoliopsida; order Solanales; family Solanaceae; genus Capsicum; species Capsicum pubescens. Next base: position 225,067,062 of record CM061544.1, read on the forward strand.
AATTCCCTGAGGTCTTCCCTGATGACCTTTTTGGTGTTCCTACCAATCGGGATATTGATTTTGGGATAGATCTTATTCCAAACACTCATCCTATTTCTTTTACCCCGTATAGAATTGTTCTAACTGAGATGAAGGATCTTAAGGAGCAAGTAAAGGATCTTTTAGACAAGAGTTATATCTGTCCTAGTGTGTCTTTGTGGGGTGAACTAATTTTATTCGTGTGTAAGAAGTATGGTTCTCTTCGAATGTGTATTTATTGTTGGCAATTGAATAAGGTGATAGTAAAGAATAAGTACCCTCTTTCAAGGATAGATGATTTGTTTGATCAGTTTTAGGGTGCTAAGTTTTTCTCCAAGATTTATCTTTGTTCTGGGTATCATCAGGTAAAGATTAGGGAGGTGGATAATCCTAAGACTACCTTTTGTACCCGATATGGGCATTTTGAGTTTCTCGTTATGTCTTTTGGGTTGACTAATTCCCCAATAGCATTCATGGATTCGGTGAATAGAGTCTTTCATTATTTTCTAGATTTGTTCATCATTGTTTTCATAGATAACATTTTAGTATGCTCTAAGAGTGAAGGGGTCATGCCAATCACCTCCACATTGTGTTACAGACCTTGGAGGAGGAGGAGCTGTATGCCAAATTTTTGAAATATGAATTCTGGTTGAATGTTTTCACTTTTTAGGGTCATATCATTTCTAGTAAAGGGATCATGGTGGATCGAAGAGAGTTGTTGAGGTTAAGAAGTGGCCTAAACCTATGACTCCAACCAATATTCGAAGCTTCTTGGGTTTATCCAGTTATTACAGGAGGTTTATGGAAATTTTCTCTTTTATAGCTTCCCCGTTGTCTAAGTTAACTCAAAAAAAGGTAAAGTTCTTATGTTCTTATGCTTGTGAGGGTAGTTTTGAGAAGCTGAAGGATAATCTGACTTTGGCTCTAGTCTTGACTTTGTTTATAGGCACTGATGGATTTGTGGTCTAGTGTGATGCACGTGTTGGGCTTAGGTGTGTTTTAATATAGAATAGCAAGGTGATAGCTTATGCCTCCATACAGTTGAAGGTGTATAAGAAGAATTATCTGACTCATGACTTGGAATTATTGTTGTGGCATTTGCATTAAAAATTTAGCGTCACTATCTGTATGTTGTACATGTGGATATCTTTTCATATCATAAGAGCCTGCAGTATGTGTTTACTCAAAAAGAACTGAAACTCAGGCAAAGGAGATAGCTTGAGCTACTCAAGGATTACAACATGATTCTTTACTATCATCCAAGTAAAGCTAATATGGTTGTTGATACTCTTAGAAGGTTATCCATAGGAAGTCTATCTTATGTGGATGAAGGAAAGTAGGAGTTGGTGAAACATATTCATTGTATGGATAACCTTGGAGTTTGCCTCTTAGACTCCAAAGATAGTGGTGTGTTTGTTTAGGAGGTGGCAAAGTCATCCCTGGGTGTTGAGGTGAAGGAGAAGCAAGTGTTGGATCCTATCTTGATGAGGATTAAGGGTGATGTAGGTGATCAGAAAGTGATCGCCTTTGAGGTCATTGGTAATGGTACCTTTTGGTACCAAGGGAGGTTGTGCATTACAAATATGGATGGATTTCAAGAGACGATCATGGATGGTTCGATGAAAATGTATCATGACCTTAAGAAGATATATTGGTGGAACAATATAAAGCATTTTGTGGCTAAGTTCATGGTGTGCCAACAAGTGAAAGTTGACCATATGAGACCTAGAGGATTGTATTAAAAAAATTGAGTTGCCTGTTTGGTAATAGGAGGTAATCAACATGGATTTTGTTATCGGTCTTCTTCGGTCTCGAAATCAATTGGATTCAGTATGGGTCATCGTGGATAGGATGACTAAGACTGCTCACTTTTTTCCAATAAAAGATAACTTATTATAGAGGATTATGTGAGGTTGTACCTCTATAAGATTGTCAAGTTGTATGGGGTACCTATTTCTATCATCTCAGATCATGGTATGCAGTTTTTATTACACTTTTGGCGGTCATTTTAGAAAGGCTTGGGACCAAGGTGAGTCTTAGTACTTCTTTCCACCCGCAGTCAGATGGGCAAGCGGAAAGGACTATTCTGACATTGGAAGATATGCTTAGATCTTTCGTTATTGAATATGGTGGTGGTTGGGTTAAGTATTTTTCTCTTATAGAGTTTACATATAATACTAGCTACCACTCTAGCATTGGGATGGCTCCGTTTGAGGTCTTGTATGGTATGAGGTGTAGATCTCCTATCGGGTGGTTCGAGGTTTGTGAGAAAGAGATGTTTGGTCCATATTTGGTTCAGCAAGCCATAGAGAAGGAAAAGGTGATTCAGGATAGGCTTAAAGCTTCCCAAAGTTGCCAAAAATCTTATGCAAATGTGAGGTATAGGAAGTTAGAGTTTGAGGTAGGGAATAGGGTGTTCTTGAAAGTGTCTCCCATGAAGGGAGTGATGCGGTTTGGGAAGAAGAGCAAGCTCAGTCCCTGGTATGTTGGTCTATACTTGGTTTTTAGAAGTATTGGAAATATTGCATATGAATTGGAGTTTCCTCTAGTTTGATCTCCATTCACCCGGTGTTCCATGTTTCTATGTTGAGAAAGTGTGTGGGTGATCCATTATGGATTACACCTATTAAGGATATTTGTATTTTGGACTCTCTATCTTATGAGGAGGTCCCAATTGAAATCTTAGATTGGCAGTCTCATCAATTGTGGACCTAGGACGTAGCTTCAATAAAGGTTCTATGGAGGTACCATAAGGTGGAAGAGGCTACATGGGAAGTTGAAGAGGATATGAAGCCCAAGTATCCATTCCTATTTTCCATTTTGGATAATCATGCTTAAGGTATGTGTTGTTCTTAGCATCTTTGTTTTTTGTCTTTGTTACAGGTGGATTATGAATTCCTTGGTAATCTATTTTCTGTCTTAAAGGTAAGAGTAGAGACGTTTGGGAGTTAAATCGTGCTAGTCACTGCCTTGTTCCATCATTCGAGGATGAATGATCAAAGTGGGGTAGAAATAAAACACCCTGGGTTTTGGCCCTTGGAAATTTCCTAAGCTCTGATTTAACTGTACTAGTAACAACTCACCATACGAGTTGTATGGTATGGGTATGGGTCAGGTGATCCTAGTCGTGAGGTTTCCAGTGAATGGTAGTTGGATTTCTATGATGGTTATGGTTTGGTGGTATGAGTCGTTAGGGGTGGTGATGTGTCATTTGGTCAAACCTTCTCAAATCAGTAACTTAGTAACTAGACTTGGGTCTGAGTATGAATAGTTTACTAAGAGCTGTGAGGAATGGTTACGGATGGTAAGGTTAAGTCGTATGTTGTCCAGTGTCCAATCCTTTTGAGTTTTATCTGGGATATGACTATACCATACGAGTCGTATGGTCTGGTAACGAGTAGGTCCATAGGGTCATATGGTGGACCATATCTGGGTGTCCAACTCACTATCTTGGTGACGACTCGAGGGTACGAGTCATATGTTGTGGTCACGATTCACAGGAGTCAACTCTTAACCACTTGCGACATTTTTATAGTTTTAAGTTAGGGGCATTCTAGAAATTTCCCCTTTTAAGTCCCTTTGAGGCCACGACTTAAAATACCTTTTGGGACTTCATTAACATATTATTTCCAATACAACACTCTCAAATTCTCTCTTAAACTCTCTCTTCAAGTAAAAGCTAGGTTTTCATCAGGACAATTAATTAAGGCTTTCAAGGGTGGTTTCTCTCCGTATTTCTTGGTATCTAAGGCATGTGACTCTTCCCTCATTGTTATTTCACTAAAGACATATGTTTTAATGTATGATTTTCATGGTGTTATTATGGTTTTGAAATAAAGGTTGGGGGTTTTGGATGCTTATGGTTGATTAATGTTTATCATGATTTTAATTATGGTTTTTTCATGTTTTGCTTATGGTTTTCCACATATGGGTGAATGAGAATGGTGGTATAATTGAGGGGTCATGGTTGAGCCCCAAGCATTGATGATTTTGTCTTTGATAATGGTATGCCCTCAACCTGTTTGTGAAATTGTCAATGAGAATGATTTTGTCACATAGTATGATTACTCTTGGAATCTTGCATTGCATAAATGGTTAAAGAAACATAAATTGGTTTTGGTTGGTTTCAAATTGTTTTGGAAAGTCCTTGGTGGCCATGGTTTAATTATAAATTGTTTGGGTTTAATTGGAAATGGTGGAGTCTAATTTGGTTTATATAGCATAAGGTAATAGACTTCCAAGATCTTTGTATGACTATACCAATGGTTAATGCCTACATTAAAAGACTCCTTGGTAAATGGTTTGGTTATGTTTAAAAGGTTTAATTAGGATTAAAGGGGTTTGAGTAGCAAAGTCGTGGAAGGTGGAGGTCCCAAGGGGACCGACGTTGGAAACTCACATTTGTCGATGTAAGGGTGGCCTTGGTGGTCGTGTGCATAATGTCACACTTTATATTTTGGGGATGTACTAGTGATCCCAGGTTATTTTCTCCGGTCGTGTAGCTAACAAGCATTGGGGCCCTTTCAACAGGGGGAGCTAAACCCATATAGCCCATCGATGGTTTTAGGACGGCAGAGCTACACAACCCAAGTTAAGGTTTAAAATCCATGCTAAACCTTGTTCCCTATCACGGCATGATATATAAATGTATTTATGATATTGCATATGGTTATTTGATTTAGTTTTGAATTGATGGCATTATCTTATCTTTATCCCTGAGTTACTTTCTAGTATTTACCCCGCTAACTATCTTTAGACATTGAATCCCCATGCGATGTAGGAATTGGCCATACTAACATTCCTTCTTCTCAGTGACTTAGATTTGGCGATAGGTTTGAGTCAGATTGAAGTGGTGAGCTTCCATACACTGGAAGACTCCATTTCATGCTATGAAATTCTTTTCATTTTTGTTATTTCTTTGGTTTTGGCATTTTCTATGGTCAGGGGCATGTCCCCACTGGATGTTCCTTGATTCTGGTTATAGACTTTTTTTAACAACTATGGGCATAGGTGTTGTCAGTATTAATGTTAGCCTTCATATTGGTATTGGCATTGGGATTGGAAATGGTTGGTTAATTGGTTGTGGATTTTGACTTTGGTTTTAAGCTTCCTATCATGTCTTTTATTATTAAAGTTTTATCATATTATATGTTCAAAATTCATGCGACATGTGGGTAGGTTGGTTAACGGTGGGGTAGCGGGGGTGGTCTCCGATCCTGGTTAGACTTGAGATGCCTGACACGACTAGGCCCTGGTTCGGGTCGTGTCATTTTATGCTTTACTGCATATTTGGTAAGCAAGGACCAAAATGATTGGTTGTAAAAATAAGAATCCCCATCACTCATGATAGCATGAGGAGTGCCAAACTAGGTGAAAATGTACCTCTTCAAAAATTGATTAATACTTTTAGCATCATTATTTGGCAAGGCAACGATTTTTACCCACTTGGAAACATAGTAAACCACTGCCAAAATGTATCAGTTTCCATACAAACTTATGAAGGGTCCCATGAAGTCCAAACGCATCCATGCTTTGTTGTAAGGGAATTTCATGTCTCCTTGATATCCCTCCATGACTTTGGCATTATTCGCATTCCATAACTAAATCATAAAAATCACAAAACAATATGGTATAGTAGAATCCACTTTGGACAACCTGGTTGTACGCACACCATCATGATAGCCTCTAAACGATGATGAATACTATGCCTCAAGAAAGTCTCTCATTTCTCCCTCTATATCACAACACCTAATCACTCCATATGTAGAATCCATAGAGTGATAGGGTTCATCCAAATATTATCGTTTCACTTCATGGAGAAATTTCTTCTTTTGATAAAAATTCTGATCTGTCCCACACACTATGTAGTTTGGAAAATCAGCATACTAAGGCACCACTTTCTCCAAAGGGCGATGATGAGCTCATCAGGAAACTCATCATTGATATCTAATTAGTTCTTCCTCATATCATCCAATTCAAGTTGATATAAGTAGTTTGACACTTGATTTTTACACATCTTTCGATCTTTAACCTCAAATTCAAACTCTTGTAGGAATAAGATCCACCTTATCAATATAGGTTTTGCTTCTTCTTGGCCATTAAATAACAAAGCGTTGCATGGTCTATGTGTATAGTAACTTTTGTACCTAAAAAATAGGCACAAAACTTTTCAAAAGCATAGACCATGGAAAGCAGATCATGCTTCATCACCATATAGTTGCGTTGGTCATCGTTCAAAGACTTGCTAGTATAATTGATTTGGTAAAAAAGTTTATCTTTTCATTGACCCAACACCGCAAAGAATGCCAACACCATTTGCATCACACATCAATTCAAAAGGTAATTCCCAATATGGGGCTATAATGATAGGATTCAACACAAGCTTCTCCGTGAGGCAATTGAATGCTCTTACACAATTACCATCAAATTCAAACTTTGACTTTTTTTCAAGAAGCTTACACATAGGATGCACTATCTTGGAGAAGTCTTTGATAAAATATCTACAGAACCTGCATGCCTCTAACACCTTTTACGAATATAGGAGGACGTAACTTATAAATAACATCTACCTTTTCTTGATCAACTTGAATGCCCCAACCAATATTTTATGTCTAAGAATTATCCCTTTTTTGACAATAAAATATCACTTCTCTCAATTTAATACAAGCTTTGTTTTAACACAATGTTCAAGGACTTTATCTAAGTGCTTGAGGCAAGATTAAAATGAGTCACCAACAATGTAAAAGTTATCCATGAAAACTTCCATAGTATCCTCCACCATATCACAAAATATAGAAAACATGCACCTTTAAAAGGTGGAAGGTGCACTGTATAGCCTAAAGGGCATGTGCTTGAAGGTACAAGCCCCAGAAGGGCATGTAAAAGTAGTTTTATCTTGATATTTGAGTACAATAAAAAAAAATTATAGTTGTAATACCCATCAAGAAACAACTACCACCCACGTCCGGCCTATCGATCTATTATTTGGTCCATAAATAACATAGGGAAATGGTCTTTTCCGATCCAAGAATTCAATTTTTGGTAAACCATACATACCTTCCGACCCGTGACCCATCTGATGTTACAAAATAATTGTTCTAATTTAGGACCACCATAATACCACCCATTCTAGGAACACAGTAGACTGGATTCACACATGTACTATCTGAGATCGAGTATACAATACCTACATCTAGCCACACTTGATTATTTCCTTCTTGACTACCTCTTGCATTAGTAGATTTAGACTTTGTTGGTGCTCCACACTAGGCATATGATAAACCTCCCAACTTTATTTTATGGGTGCAAATACTAGGAACAATGCCAATGATGTTTTCTATGGTTCACCCTATGGCTCAAATGTACTTCCTCACAATTAATTTAACGGCTTTCACTAGCCAAGCCAAATGATTATCCGCAACAATAATAAAAAAAGTGTTACCTTTACCCAAAATGATCCGATGAAGATAACGAGTCAACGGCTTAATTTTGAGTTGAGGGGCTCAACAAATAAGGACTTGGCTAGACGAGTTTCTCAGTCTTTCAACTTAAGGTCCAACTTACATGGATTATTAGTATAAGAACAAAGACTTGTCAAGTATGCAACCACTTCTTCATATTCCTAAGTTTTCTCCTTTAGGAGGTTCGACAAAACACATACTAACAAATCACTCACAAAATCAACTTCCATAGTAGTATCTACTTCATCATCAATCACGTCGATTATGAAGGCCACTTGATCGATTAATACTAAACCAGTAGCCAAGAATGGCCTACAAGAATAATGAGGAACTTATGAACATTTTTGCAATCCAAGATCGTAAAATCATCAAAAGAATATAGCGGTCCACCATCATAAGTACATCATATAACACACTAATGACGTCCAAGAAATACTTCCTTTTAGATGATAATACGGTCGTTGTAAAAATATAGTAACCCAACTAAGGTTGGGGTCGAATCCTAAGGGAATATGTGAACTTGCAGTTATCGGCAGTTGAAGTCTACGGGAAGTACTAGAAAGTAAATGGGGGGATTTGTTTGTAGTAATCTCGAGAAAGTAACAATATTAACTTTAGTTGTAATCAGTTGTGGGTGAACACTAGGATTCCGTTCCCCCTAGCTTCTCAACTTCGTAGGTTTATCATACTATGTTGAACCAACCCAATACCTTGAATGCAGAATCGATAAGTTATGTACCTTCTACAGTCTTTTAGATGAGTAGAAGGATTTTACCGTTTAACTTTTGAGTCTCAGGATGTCACATTACTAACCCTTATCTTGATCCTAGTTAACTGTTACTTTTTGAGTTTCTAGTTATTAGATAAAAGCTAACTATCTTACTTAGATATTACCTAGTAGCGTGGATCGACAGTTAAACCTCAAATTACTATTGTCATTATCTTTTCCTAGTCACTACTCCTCTTTTGGAGTAAGTAGCAGTATCTAGGCGAGATCCTAACTTTTGCAACAGTTAAGACAACTATTATACTGAAGATAATGTAATGCATGCCATGGGTATTGGTTTCGTTCAACAATCACACTTCCCCTACTTCGTCAATCAGCTAGGGTTTACATAACCATAGTTATGGTTTCTTAGCCACTCATGCTTGTGAAGAAATCAATTACATTCATAATTGAAAGCTTAGATAAAATCACAATGATAAGATGAATAAAAACCCAAAACCATAACTTGATTAATCAACTAGAGTTAATACAAGAGAATACCAAGGTCAAAGATGGATATTTAAATCAAAATATGTTTTTGAGTATCAAAAGTGTGTTACTCCTACGAAAAAGTACATAAAGGGTATTTATAGTACATGAAAAAACCCTAAAAACAATGATAGAACGAACTAGGATATAACAGGGTTGGTGGCCACATGTGGTCTGCACCTATGGTTTGGGCAATAGCATAGGTTGTACCTACGGTCTGGCTCCGGGCGTAGGTAAGGACCGCAGGTAGCGGATGGGAAAAAATCCTGCAAGTCAGCTCTTGGGATTTTGGACTTCTGTCACCTACTTAGTGTACCTACGGTCCGTAGTTCCTTCCTGTGGTCCATGGGTTAACTTAGTAAGTTTTGGGAGTTAGTTTTTCAGCTCTTGTTTTATTCTCAAACATGATTTAATCATGATCAAGCCAGAAAACATATCGATCATCCATAATTCTCCAAAAAGTAGCCATAAACACCTTTTTCGTAAACTTAGTATCTAAAACATAGTTTCCTACAAAACATAACCAAAACGGATCATATCTAACAAAAAGGCCTCAAAAACTTGCATCTTTTCCTTGTTTAAAGCATTGAAAGTGCTATATTTCTATATTACATCAACACCCTCAACTTAAAATATTTTCATGTCCTCAGGCAACAAAAACACAACAAAACAAAAACAATGCTAAACTAGGAGAATCTAAGAATTCAAGACAGTCAGTCATCACATTAAGTTTAAATCACAACATCCTCCTCCAATCTTAATTTTCAAAACCAAATGTGTATGAACATGAAGCACAACAGTGAGACACAATGGGATAAAGGTACGGCAATTACATTAGCAACAGACAACCACTCATATATACAAATTACACTACCTAACAAGCAAATAGATGGAAATATGACTCAAGTTCCCTCACAACAAAGATTCCCCACTCACTCATATGAAATAATGTATATCAATGTAGGGACGGTCAAGAGACACTCATACGCAACAAATAAGTTCCAATTAATGCATGTCAAATACCATAGGCTTGCCCGTATTTTCTTTACCTTAGCATTCAGATAGTCAAGTTAGGATCACTATAGGACTTTAGTCGTCTTGTAATGTAGGCTTAGGGGGTTGGTATGATACATAGGGAGATTTAGAGTGACTAAGCCTCCTTGGCACTACACTAATTATGGGGTCTCACTTACTAACAAATTTCATTTTTATTCCACCCTTATTGCTCCTTTTTATTATTTTATGCACATTCAGGTTGGGTATGATATTTTATTCCTTCTTTTTCGCTTTTTCACACAAAAAAAATCTTTTCTTTTCTTCCTTCCACACCCAGCCCTACTATCTTTTTCTCTTATTTTACTCTTCTTCATACCCATTTTACACTATGAACCCCTATGATAGCCACCCTTAACTTAGGCATTTTGCCTGAGTTGTAGTGAATAATGTCCAAGAAGGACTTAGGACAAAACAGGTAAATTGTAATCCAAATGGAATGGTGAATGGTGAAAATAAGAAAAATAGGCTTTCAAGGCTCAAAGCAGAGATCAAGGGATACAATTCGCACATGGAAAGTCATTTAGGCTAAAAGTGGACTAAAATCAAAATTGGTCTATGATCCTTTCCTAACTATATCCTTCAACCTAGGCAAGACTAACCAGGCAAGTTCTGAATTCGACATGCAAAGGGAACTAGGTAGTATCTCACTCACACATAGCACAGAGTCAATATTACCAACTACTACTTATCCAGTTCATGCAATTTTTAGCAAATAGTTATCATGTCCCTAATCCTAATGCAATAAAAGGATCCACAAAGTTCACACATATATACATCAACACAATTCTAACAACTCAAAATTTTGGCTGGTATCAAAAAACAATCAAATCATGACTACTTCCCTAAATACCTAAAAATCTCCAAATTATGCAACACATCGTGAAACAAAATACAATACGCCTAAACATGTCGACTCTACTAGGAACAAAACTTTGGAGAAAAGAGCCATGGCAAAAAAAAAACAAGAGAACATCAAGACCTACAAGCAGCCCCACCCCAAACTAAAAATCATGCATTATCCCTAATGTATCAAACCAAAACAAGAGAGTTAGGAACATATCTGTGACACCATAGGTGTGAAGATCTAACATCAATCACACAATACGAGTACAAATAATAGAATACTTTGGGTTGCCTCCAAAAAATTGCTCGATTTACTATCGCGGCACGACTTAGTTCCCTGGGCTACTCAGACTTTGCCCAGGTCTATCTCAGCACAAACTCTAACTTCTTCTAGGTTTTCAATATAATATTTTACTCGCTGCCCGTTCACTTTAAACAAGACACCACCATCACGCTTTACCTCAATAACACCATATGGGAACACCTTAACAACAGTGAATGGTTCGGTCCATCTTGATTTCAGCTTACTAGGAAACAAGCGAAGTCTTGCATTATATAACAAGACCAAGTCACTGGGTTTGAATATTCTCTTCTCGATCTTCTTGTCATGGCACAGCTTCATTCTTTCTTTGTATATGGCCGAGCTCTCATAAACATAGAGTCAGAATTGATCCAACTCATTCACCTTGCTCAACCTTAAATTTGTTGTATCACACCATTCAAAATTTAGCCTTTTCAACACCTATAGTATCTTATGCTCATGGGGAGTTTATGGCGTCTGGAGATATTACCTTGATGCTGACATTGGTCATAGGCTTGTGCAAAATCATGAGCATCCTTATAGATTATGGGACAATAAAACCCACACTGTAAAATCTTATAGGTTTTCCATGTACCACTATGATGACCCACAACTGGTAAGAAATGACAAGCCTTTAGAATGCTCATTATCTCCCTTTCTGGTATACATATTTGAATTACACCATCGATACAAACCCTAAAGATATATGTCTCATCCCAAAAGAATTTCCTTACCTTATATATAAATCTCCATCTTTGCTGGAAGGATAAGTCTGCTGGAATGAGATCGTTCGCCAAGTAGTTGGCAAAATCAGCAAACAAAGGGATCAAATAATGACATACCTCTAATACATGATCATCTAGAAAATCAACGTATATCTCAATATTATACCCTATTTTATATGTAGTCTCCTCCTCAAGTCTGGATAAGTGGTCTACAACTTGATTTTCTTTCTCTTTTTGGTCCCTGGCCTCAAAATAAAACTCTTGCAGTAATAGTACCCAATGAATCAATCATTCTTTGTCATCTTTATTTGACATCAAGTACCTCAAATTTTCATGGTTAGTGTGCACTATCGTCTTGGTCCCAATCAAATAAGACCAAAACTTCTCAAAAGAGAAAACCACCGTAAGTAGCTCATGTTCTGTGATTGTATAATTTTTTTATGTGGAGTTTAAAGCTTTATTGGCATAATAGATAGGATTCAATATCTTCTCTCTTATTTAGCATAGGACATCACCCAAGGAAACTCTACTCGCATCGCACATAAGCTTAAAAGGTGCAGACCAATCCGACGATACAATAATGGGTGCCGAAATCAAACTCTCCTTCAGGCATTTGAAAGACTTGAGACACTCATCATCAAAAAAAAAATTTACCTCCTTCTCTAAAATTTTGCATAGGGGAGTCTCAATTTTAAAGAAGTCTTTGATGAATCTCCTATAGAAACCTGCATGACCCAAAAAGCTCTGTATGCCTCTAACTGATATTGGCAGTGGTAATTTCTCAATCACCTCAATATTCTCTATGTCCCCCTTAATACCATGTTTTTATATTTTATTCCCTAGCACCAAACCTTCTCTTACCATAAAGTAGCATTTTCCCAATTTAGTACCAAACTGCATTCTTTGCATCTCTATAGTTCATTGGCCAGATGGGCCAAACAATTATCAAAAGAATCCCCGACTACTGAGAAGTTATCCATGAATATCTCGATTATGTATTCCACCATATCAGAGAATATGGACATCATACATCTCTGAAAAGTGCCAGGTGCATTGCGAAGTCCAAACGGCATCCTTTTGAATGCAAAAGTCCCATAGGGGCAAGTAAAGGTAGTTTTTTCTTGATCTTTGAGAGCAATCACGATTTGATTGTAACCTGAATATACATCAAGAAAACATTACCAACCACTCCTTACTATTCTGTCCAGTATCTGATCCATAAACAACATCGGGAAGTAGTCCTTTTGTGTCCACTTGTTCAGCTTTCTGTAATCCATGCACACTCTCCATCAGGTTACTGGCCTCATTAGTACTAACTAATTCTTTTTATTTGGAACCACTGTGATTCCCTCTTTCTTTTGCACGCATTTAACTGAGCTAACCAACTTGTTATCTGCAATGGAAAAGACCACCCCCAACATCCAACCACTTGATTATCTTCTTTTCACTACTTCTTGCATAGGAGGGTTTAGTCATCTATGATGCTCAATACTAGGAATGTTGTCTAGATCAAGTTGTATCTTATGTGTGCATATACCTGGTGGATCCCCATAATGTCTACAATGGTCCATGCAATAGCTCTCTTGAACTTTCGTAGGACTGGTAGCAAATCCTCCACATGTGCTCCTGCCAAATCTACCATAATGATTATCGGTAAGGTATTGTTGGCCCCCAAGAATGCATACATCAAATTAGGAGGAAGGGATTTCAATTCTAATACTGGTGGTTCTTTAATTGATGGTCTTGAAGAAGGTGTGGTTCTATTCTTCAAGTTAAGATCTAGCTTCTTAGGAGCATAATAGTAAGAGCCTATGTCATGAAGTGCACTATCCATCTCATCATAGTCTAGTATACTATCACTCTCAAAGTTTATAATCACCGCAGCTAATGCTTATACACCTAGCCTCTCATAAATAGGCACATCAACTGTGATCCTATCATCATACACCACATCTATAACTTCCACTACTCTCATGTTATCTGGTTGTTGTATGGTCATGCATATATTTAAGACAACTTGCTCATCATTCCACTTGAAAGTGATCTCTTCTAAATCTATGTCAATCAACACTCAGCTAGTATATAAGAATGGTCTACCTAATATTATAAGAGAATAGGTATCCACTTGACAGTCTAAAATCATAAAATCTGTCGAATATATGGATTTTGCTAATCTCCACGTCACACACAACACCCACTGGCTCCTTTACATATGAATTATCCATCACAAGCATTGCAGATGTAGGCTTGAGTTCTCCTAACCCCAATATCTTGTATATCACCAGTGTAATAACATTTATTTCTACCACCGAATCACATAGATCCTTATTAACATCATAAGGCCCAATAGAACATGGGACGGTCACTACTCTTGGGTCCCCTTTCTTTTCTAGCCATGTTGCCTGATAGTCTGAGCTAAATTATTGTACTTTGTTTTGGATATCTTCTCCAATCTAGTCATCATCACAATCACTATCGAAATCGTCATCACTACAATTCAGCTTATCAAACTCTACTTCTAATGGCTCATCAACATTAACATCCTTCTTCTTAGGCACATCAATAATAGGCAAAAATTGCTCATTAGGTGAGAAGTCATCCCAAGTGTCAATATCCATACAGTGAAATAGTGTCAGAGGATTCTGCACATTGTCACAAGGTAAATCTCCTGACTGCATCTCATCTAAAGTGATCGATATTTTCCCATACTACTGCTCCAACCGCTTAATATCACTCGCATGTGATTCAACCTTTTGGGATAAACTTGAAATTTTAGCTTTAAGTTCTATAAGGCAAGCCTCTTAGCTCTCTTGGCCCTTTATTAGCATGGTCAACATCTCTTCAATTCTAGACTCTGTTTTACTTCTGCCAAGTGAAATGTACTTATACCTCTCATCATGATAGTTCTAACCTTTATTCCCTTGCCCTTAGGCTCAAAAACCCACCAACTGATGATCTACAGAAATGCTTCCTCAGATATCCCAACTTTATGTGCCTTAGAAGAATTGGTGGATGCAAATTTCTTGACCAACTCACCAATCTCTATCCGTAATAGTGAAATCTCCTGAGATACAGAATCCTTAGTTACTCTGTATTCACCAGAAGCTCCAGTTGCAAAAATATCAGAACCTCTATCAACCTCCCAAATTTTCCACCCTCGATTAGTTAAAAAGATCAGATCCATAATACCTGTATCTATCTCTTATTGTAATCGCATAAAGGTTCCTCCAAAAATAGTGTCTACCATTGCTCTCGAACTTGTATTTAGGGCTTTATAGAATATCTCTGACAAGCTTGTCCCTGATATTCGGTGGTTGGGTACCATTCTAAGACTCTTCTTAAACTGGAACCATACCTCATAAATAGACTCTGCAGCTTCCTGAAATTATAAATCTCATCCTTCATCTGCAATACCCTAGAAAGAACCTGTTAAAGAATTGTTTTCATAGCTCATTCCATGTAGTAATGTACCCTCTTGGCAGTTCCCCAAGCATAATTATGTTTCTCCAGTAAGCAAAAAAGGAAATAGCCTCAATTTCAGTGGCTCTTGATCTACCCCCAAAAAGGTATATGAAGTGTAGATCCCAGTATAGTTTGCCAGATGTATGTTTACATCATCTGTAGGAAACCTCGTAAACATACCCTTCAAGTACAAGAGTTGGATCATAGCACTAAAGATATTAAACTTGATATTTGGAGGTAAAGAAAGAGGGATAATGGCTCATGTATCACTCGGCTCATCGTATCCCAAATCTAGTTCATCAATAACATATGGATGAACATACTAATATGTTGGGATTACTTGAGGTCCACCTTTGTTCTAATTTCCATTGAGTACTTCTCGGTAGTTTATTGTCTGTCTCTGCTTAGTTAACTTTGTCTAAGCTAACATCTCACTAGTCTGTCTATTAACGACCTCCTAAACTCTGTCTTCGGGTAGATTGTCCCTCTTCAACTCTAACATCCAACTATACAAGTGTAGGATCTTCTCTTAAATTAGTGGGAGTAAAGGATTAGCTTCACTCCGTGTGCTAGGAATACACCGGCGTATGCCCAACTAAGAATTAAAGGAAAAACCTAAAGATTGCAATGACTTCTATCCATAAATCAACACCGTACTCACCAACAACGATGCTGATTTCTTGATGGCGTCAAAGAAACACCTCTTTTTAGATGATGATACGGTAGTTGTCAAGATATAGTAACCCAACTAAGGTTGGGTTCAAATCCCAAGGGAATATGTGAACTTGCAATTATCAACAGTTGAAGTCTACGGGTCGTACTAGAAAGTAAATGGGGGGATTTTTTTGTAGTAATCTCAAGCAAGTAACAATATTAACTTTGGTTGTAATCAGTTGTGGGTGAATACTAGGATTGCATTCCCCCTGGCTTCTCAACTCCATAGGTTTATCGTGCTATGTTGAACCAACCCAATAACTTGCATGTAAAATTGATAAGTTATGTACATTCTACAGTCTTTTGGACGAGTAGAAGGATTTCATCCTTTACCTTTTGAGTCTTAGGATGTCGTATTACTAACCCTTATCTTGATCCTATATACTATTACCTTTTGAGTCTCTAGTTATAGATGAAATCTAACCATCTACCTTAGATATTACCTAGTAGCATGGATCGATAGTTAAACCTCAAATTACTATTATAATTGTTTTTTTCTAGTCGTTACTCCTCTTTTGGAGTAAGTAGCAATATCTAGGCGGGATCTTAATGTTTGGAACCGCTAAGACAACTATTATACTGAAGATAATGCAGTGCATGCCATGGGTATTGGTTCCATTCAACAATCACACTTTCTCTACTTCGTCAATCCGCCAGGGTTTGCACAACCCTAGCTATGGGTTTTAGCAACTCATGCTTGTGAAGAAATCAATGACATTCAGAATTTAAAGCTTAGATGAAATGACAATGATAAGATAAATAAGAACCCAAAATTGTAACTTGATTAATCAATTAGAGTTAATACAAGGGAATCCCAAGATCAAAGACAGATCTTGAAATAAAAATATGTTTCTAAGTATCAAAAGTGTGTTACTCCGACTAAAACATACATAAAGGGTATTTATAATACATGAGAAAATCCTAAAAACAAATCCCGAACAAACTAAGAGAAAATAGGGTCAGTGGCCACATGTGGTCTGCACCTATGGTTTGGGCATGGGTGCAAGTTGTACCTGTGATCTGGCTCCGAGCGCAGGTATGGACCGTAGGTATCGGATGGGAAAAAATCCTGCAGGTCAGCTCTTAAGATTTTGGACTTCTGGCACCTACTTTATGTACCTGCGGTCTATAGGTCCTACTTGCAGTCCGTGGGTTAACTTAGTAAGTTTTGGGAGTCAGTTTTTCAACTTTTCTTTAATTATCGAACATACTTTTATCACGATCAAGTTGAAAAACATTTCAATCATCCATGATGAGCCAAAGAGTATCCAAAATCACCTTTTTAACCTTTTTCATGAACTTAGCATCTAAAACATGGTTTCCAGCAAAACATTCCCAAATTGGATCAGATCTAACAAAAAGGCCTCTGAAACTTGAATATTTTCCTTGTTTTAAGCGTTGAAAGTGTTATATTTCTATAGTGCATCACACACCCACGGGTATCTTTATCAAATGATCCACTATTAGGAGCCTCATAATGGTGGGCTTGGGATCACCCAAGCCTATCTTTCTAAACATGGCAAATGACATCAAATTAATATTCACACCAAGATTACATAAAGTTTTTCTGGACTAGTACACTACAATGGTGCATGGGATGGTGAATAAACCCAGATACTCTTTCTTAATTACCATAGTGTTAGTCATGTTTGCACTACTATTATGTTTCTCCTCAATCATTATTAAATCTAGGACCTACTTTATTGCCACTATGTTATGCATGCTTTTAGTATACTTGGAAATCTATTGTAAGGATTCCAAAATGTTATGTTTATCGAAAACTTAAAAACTTATCATGTAACTCCTTAAACATTGAATCATATTCCTCTTTCTTAAGCCTTTATGAAAATAGAGGAGAGACTTTTATTTGTGTCTTTGAGGTAACCAAGCTTTTATCCAGTTTTGGAATATTACCATCAACCACTTGTGGTTCTTCTTCACTTTTTATGTTCTCTTCCAGCTTTCTCGACTTCTCAAGATTTGGATTTTTTGGCATAGTGACTTTTTCATTAAACTTATCAAGTTTATTTCTCTTCTCACTCTCTTTTTCATCAAATCCCCTCTTATTAGGGTATTCTTTGAGATTCACAATATCATTATCTAAAGTCCTTCCACTCCTTGTGACAACTACCATGACATGAGAATCATTCTACTGGTTTGCTATCGTATTTCTAGGAAGGCCTCCTTTTTGCCTTGCACTCAAATAAGAAGAAATTTAACCCAATTGGGTCTTAAGTTGTTTGATCGAGGAAAAATTCAAAGTGATTGTTTGATTGAGTTGTGAAAAGTCACTTGTCATCTCTCCAAGCATCTTATCACTTCTTTCAGCTCTAATAAAGATATGTTCTTAGCACACCTTCTTTATTATACTTTTCCAAATCATTGGAGGTCTATTATTTATCTTTTACCCAATCATGTAGCGGAATGTACCTATTGTGGTCATGATTTTATTTCTCCAATCATGTTCTAATCTCTTTTCTTTTCCCTCCAATTTCTATCTCGATCATGATACTTCTAATCATGATCCCTTTCCATCCAACCTTAATTCTCAACTGCCTTAGATAGGAAGGTTGAGAACCCCTCTTTTTGTTTGACATGGACCAAATTTATTCATCAAGAGCCTCTTCCTTATTATCATCATATGCTTTAGTGACCTTAGAATCAATGGCATTGACTACCTTTGGAGTCGATCCCATTACATGCTTGTAAGGAAATCTAATTATGTCAAAACTTTATATCTCTGCTCATCCTTCTTTACTTATTCTTGGCTCACAAAAGATATAGAGATATCCCCAACGGACACCTCGTTATCTTTTTTATGCCAACATTGACTTTTCTTGGTCACTTACACCAATAACACCACCACAACACCATAAGTTTGTTTTATTATAGACCCACTGGCTGTGTTATTCACCACCGTCTTGTTCAATTGATCTAATGCTTGATAAAAGATTTAAAGAATCACTTTATCCAAAACCTCATGATTTGATCATTACAACAACTTCTTGTAAAAACTTTGCCAAGCCTCATGTAATGGCTTGCCACTTAGTTGGTAAAAGTTAATGATTTTATCCCTTAATTATAGCATCCATAATAGTGGAAAGAATATGATCCAAGAATTCTTGTGACAATTCAACCCATACAGTGATAGAACCCACGATCAACTCCCACAACCATAATTCTGCTTCTCCCATCAATAAAAATGGTAAGAGTCATAATCGGATGAACTCTTGAGAAATGTGGGAAGTATTGAATAAATGACATACATCAATGAAATTCTTCAAATAAAGGTCGGCATCTTCATAGGATTGATCCCTAAACAAACCCTTATCTGAAGTAAACAATTGTAATAGAAAATACTCAATTTCCCACTATTAGTTGTATACAAATGGCACAAGCTTGACCAGCATCCCTAAGGTGATCCTTGTCCTCCAGGTGTCCATGAAAAGTAGTGGATGTTAGACCCATACTCTCATAATATGTTTTAATACAACAAACTAAAAAACAAATATTTTACAGGATACATCAAAGATACAATCGCATCAAAAGGATCCCTAAGGAATCAATCTAGGATCTCCTAGAATCTCCAAGAATATCTCGCACAAAAAAACAAACATCCACTCACAAAGGATCCAATGCTAAACTTGGAATTGCATTAATAATGGATCTCATTAGATCCCCAAATATAAGGTAGATGACTGATAAATCAATCATAACAACATATTTCATGAAATAGCAAAAAGGAAAGAAGATCACGCCATCTACATAGACATATATGATATGGATTTGTATGGCTGTGAAACGAAGGTTGCACCATGTATGGACATATCTGATACGGACATACCATATGGTGCAATCCCTCAATAAAGGAATCAATTTAAATCCTTACTTGAGAAGAAATACCTTGGGTTTCCTCATGAAGAAAAAAAGTTAAAGCAGCTAAGACTGAAGGTTAAAGAACTTACACAACTTAAAAGAAAATTCTTAGTGTGTCTCAATATTAGTCTCAATAAACATTTGTACTTCTTAATTTACAATAGTTACACAAGAGTAAGATTGATTCAACATAGTCATACCGATTGAGGTTGTGTCACAAGATCTGAAAATCAAAATAAGCTTCAAAACTTGTTTATTGCACTTGTACCTCAGAATCTTCTTTAAAAAGCTCTGGGGAAACTTTGAAACCCAAGGGGATTGGAAGTAGGCACCACATTGGTATTCCAAACTAGGATAAATCTCTGTGTCTCTATTCCAATTACTTATTTACTTGCTTATTCATTTAAATCTAATCTACTTTGTTAAGTATACTGATCTGCAGGTGAGTCAACTGTGAAGGCTTAGAAGTCAACTTAAAGAAATTTTTCAATTCACCCCTCCCCCTGTTGAATTTCAATTGGTATCAGATAGGGTCTCACTAATAATGTTGCTTAACCGTAAGTGAGTAAAGATCCAATAGAAAACTATTATTTTCCAGGAGCTCTTCTTCAATATGGTCACTCCTCCACAAGACTGCCATACTTCAATAGACAACACTACACCTATTGTAAGAATATATTTGGAATCTTTGTTCAATCAAATAATTTCCAGGCGTAGATTGTCATTATGAAGGGACCAAAGCCCATTACAGGACTCAAAGAAAAAAAAGACAAGGAATCAAGCAGTGATGACATAGAAGACTTTGAAAATTTCAAAGTTACCAAGGAACAACAAGAGGTAATTCAAACTAATGCAAGAGTTATACGTTTACTTCTTTATGCAGTTAGCGGTGAAGAATATGATAAGATATCAACATGCGAAACTGCATAAGAAATGTGGAACAAATTAGAAGTAACCTATGAAGGAACCAACAAAGTCAAAAAAGCTAAAATATATGCTCTAGTCAATGAGTACGAGCTCTTCAAGATAGAAGAAAATGAAAGTGTGGAAATAATATTTACTAGATTCAGTAAATTTGTATGTGAAGTGAAGTCATTAGGGATGATCTATCCACACAGTCTATAATTTCAAAAACTTGTGAGAAGCCTTCCAAAATCATGGGAGACCAAAGCTGCCATTCTAGAATATGAAGATCTCTACAATATGACCTACAACAAACTACGAGATAATCTCATTGCCTATGAACAAAATTATATCAACAGTTACAACAAGGAGGAAAAGAGAAAACTAGTGGCCTTTAATGTTGTAACCACTAGAGAAGAAAAATCCCTAGAAGAAGACAATAGTATGGGTATTTCTCTTATAAACCGCGGAGTAAGGTAGATCTTGAAACAAAGGCAACAGAGACCACAAGGATTCAAGAATAATAAATTCACAAGGAATGATGATCATTGTTATTACTGTGAAAAGACGAGTCACATTAGTCAAAACTATCTAGAGTTGAGGAGGCAAAAGAAAAAAACTTTGGGGCATAGAGTGATGAAGATGAAATAGAAGAAGAAATAGAAGGGGCCAACTTGTACTTTACGGTAAAAGGTAAATCAAGTGAGGTAAGATCACATAATTGTTATAATTGAAACTAAAACAAATATTGATATGATTACTAATTACCTTTAAAAGGTTATTGATGAATACAGTAAAATTTCTCAATAAATGAAAAGTTGGGAAGATTGGTTAAAACAAAAGCTTGAAGAGGAACGAAGGAAGTGGCAAATTGAACTTGAAGTATGTCAAATTGAAACTGACTTACTTCAAAAAGAAATTGATGATGTGAAAATGCAATTAAACAACATTAGAAAATCACCAATTCATAGTTCCATAAGATCTAACTCTTTTAAAATAAAATCAAGTTCCTCATCAAGTTCGTTTGAGTCAGATAATACCTCTTTTTATTTATAAAGATTTGTCTGTTATACTTGTGGTAAGAAGGGACACAAATCATACAACTGTATACAAAGATCTAAAGGTGTGTGGGTTTGGAGACCCAAAGGAAATACATCTAACCCTCAAAAACCCAAGACTACTTCGATACCTAAATAAAATTGATCTTCTTGTTTTGCAGGGACATACACGCAAAAACTATAAGAAAGGAATTTGGATCATCGACAGTGGGTGTTCCAGACATATGACCATAAATAACGAAAATTTTTGTTCTCTAATGGTAATAAAAGAAAGATCACTCAAATTTGGTGATAACGCCAAAGGTGATGTCATTAGAGTCGGCCCAATGAAACTCAATTCCTCATATGAACTCATTGAAGTACATCTCGTGGACAGACTCAAACTCTACCTGCTCAGTATCATTCAACCGTGTGATGCAGGATTCAGAGTCTCCTTCAAAGGTGAGAGTTGAACCATCAAACATAAAAGGAGAGATATTTCTCTTATCAGTGAATGTGTTGACAATATTTATGTTCTTAATAATCCTGACTTTGCAACTCTAACTTATCTGACTGTGCAAACCAAAAACACTTGGTTGTGGCACAGAAAGTTTGTACATGCTAGTCTGCATGCCATTGAGAAACTCTTAAGACTTGAACTGGTGAAAGGCATGCCAAAGCTCAAGTTTTAAAAGGATCACATCTTTGATGCTTGTAAACTAGGAAAATAGACTCAGACATCATTCAAAGTCAATGATATTTTCACTACCACCAAACCCCTTCAAACAATCCACATGGATTTTTTTGGCCCCACCAAGACCACAAGTACTGGTGTAAAAGGTATGTATTTGTTATTGTTGATGATTATTCTCGATTTACCTGGGAAATATTTCTTTCACACAAGCATGAAGCATTCACTAATTTTGAGATCTTTTGTATAAAAGTATAAAGAGAAACAGGACACTTCATTACCTATGCTCATACCATGGAGGACAAATTGAAAACAAAGATTTTTAGGAATACTGTGCTCAAAATGGCTACTCTCAGAACTTCTCATCTCCTCAATCTCCCCAACAAAATATTGTAGTGGAATGAAAAACCAATCGTCGTAAGAAACTAAAAGAACCATGCTTCTAGAACATAATCTACCATATTTTTTTTAGGCAGAAGCAGTAAGCACAGCATGTCACATTATCAACAGATATCTCATCAAACTAATCCTAAAGAAAAATCCTTATGATCTATAGAGAGAGAAGAAGCCTAACATATGTTACTTTCATTCTCTTAGATGTACATGCTTTATCCACAACAATAGTAAGAAAAATTTTGGGAAATTCGACCCATGAAGTGATGAAGGTATTTTTCTTGGATACTCTCCCACCAGTCGTGCCTACAGAGTCTATAATAAAAGAACTTTATATGTTGAAAAATCTATGTATATTGTAATTGATGAATCTAACCACTCTTCTATGAGTTGAGTATTGATGAAGAGAAGGAAAATGATATACAATCAGGAGCCAAAGCTAACACAACTCCTAAGCTACCAGATGATGAATAGACTACAGCCCCTCCAGAGTCGGCTCCCACTAATGAAATAACTAAAATAAATGTTCCAAGAGAATTGAGACACAATGCTAGTTTTACAAATGAATTTATCCTCGGAAACCCAAATGATAAAATATAAACAAGAGCCTCATTGAGAAAGAAAACATTCATTGCTCTTATATCTCAAATTGAGCCCAAAAATTTGATGAATCCCTCAAAGATGAGTCCTGGGTCGATGCCATAAAGGTATAATTATATCAATTTGAACAAAATCAAGTCTAGAATCTAGTTGAAAGACCCAAGAACTGCTCCATAGTTTAAACCAGATGGGTTTGAAGGAATAAATTAAATGAAGAATATAAGGTTATCAAAAACAAGGCCAGACTTGTAGCTCAAGGCTACTCCCAACAAGAAGGTATTGAGTATGACAAAACTTTTGCTCCTGTAGCAAGATTAGAGTCAATTCAAATTTTGTTAGATTTTGCTGCCTTCAAATGCTTTAAGTTATATCAAATGGATGACAAAAGTGCCTTTTTAATGGGTTTATTCAAGAAGAATTTTTTGTAAAATAAACTCCCAATTTTGAAAATCCATCCTATTCAAACCATGTCTTTAAACTATCAAAAGAACTCTACGGTCTCAAATAAGCTCCAAAATCTTGGTATAAGAGATTGAGTAATTTCCTATTAAACAATAATTTCCAAAGAGGTAAATTGATACAACTCTTTTCACCCAAAAGCTTGACTCTAATTTACTAATTGTGCAATTTATGTTGACGATATTATCTTTGGTAGTCCGAATGTTTCATTGTGTGAGAATTTTGTAAACTTAATGAAATAAGAGTTTTAAATGAGTGTCATAGGTGATCTCACATTTTTCTTGGGATTACAAATCAAGCAAACTCCCAAAGGCACTTTTATCAGTCAAGCTAAATACATGAAGGAACTTATCAAAAATTTGGTATGGAAAAGGGAAAGGCCTATGGAACTCCAATGAGTCCCTCCATAAATCTTAATTAGACTCATCTAGAAAAGATGTTGATGAAAAGACATATAGAGGAATGATTGGATCACTCCTCTACTTGACTGCCATCTGGCCAGATATCAAGTTCAGCGTGTGTAAGTGTGCAAGGCTCCAGTTGGGTCCTGAAGAGTCTCATTTGACTGTTGTTAAAATAATTATTTGATATCTCATCAGAACACAAGATATTGGACTATGGTACCCTCGTTCCTCTCATTTTAATTTAATTAGATATTTAGATGTTGACTTTGCAAGTGATAAAAATGATAGAAAAACACTAGTGGAACATGTCAAATTCTTAGTGATGCCCTGATTTCATGGTGTGGCAAGAAGCAGATTTCAATTGCAGTATCAACTATTAAAGCTGAATTTATAGTCGTTGGAAGTTGTGGTACTCAAAGTCTTTAGATTATGCATCAATTTCTTAATTTTTATTTGTCATTTGAATCTGTGCCTATAATGTGTGACAATACCAATGCTATTAGCTTGTCTAAATATATTGTGCATCATCTAGAGCTAAGAACATTCATATTAAACATCATTTTATTCGAGATCATGTAGAAAACAACGATTTTTCCCAAGCACTTGTTTATTCTAAAAATTAGCTGGCAGATATTTTTACTAAACCATTTATAGAAGAAAGATTTTCTTCCTTAAGAAAAAGGTTTGGTACTACCAACATTGAGGACTTGAACCCTTATTTTTGGTAAAAAAAAATTTAACTTCCACGGTATTTTTACCCCCTTAACAATTTTTTTTAATTTTGGTAAACCTATTTTTAAATTAGCATCATCATTATTTTGACCTCTTTCAATGCCACCTTTTTTTCTCTCCTCAATTACCGCCTCTTCACCCTTTTATCTTTGTAACACGCGTCGACCGTCCTTTTACTTCAGTAGTCGCCTCTATTCACTCATATCTTTTCAGTTTCCCACTGGTTCACTTCACCCTGCTTTATCTATCCACCTTTTTATCTCTCTCTCCGCACTTTTAAAACCCTTGGCAAGATTCTATCTCTCTCAAATGACCAGAACTCATTCCCTAGATAATCTCACCAAAACCCTTCCTGACTATCACTCTGATAATCTTGATCATGTCCTCATCAGTCAAGACACCTAGTTCAACTCCTCTGTATCATCTTCCTCTAGAGGACATGCATAAATTTTGGACTAGTTTGCAAAAAGATAAGTTTAAATCTTTTAAAAATCTCTCAGTTGTGCCTGGTCAAATAGTGAATCCTTCCTAATTAAAGGAAGCACATTGCAATGCAAGTTCTTTTTTTAAATATCAAGACTTATCTCTAGTTTTTCATCTCTATGAATTTGAAGTGTATTAGGACCTTGTTCGCATGTTCTATGCAAACCTCCGCCATTCTCTAGACAGTGGTGAACTGGAGACTCTTGTGCTTGGCACAAGAATCATACTCAATGATTTCTAGTTTGAAAAGGTTTTCAATACAAAATTCTCTGGGGTAATTCCCTTTATGAATGGCTCCTGTCCCAATGATTTTGAAGTCAACTTCGAGGAAGAAAAAATGGTTGTGTCCAACCTAAAAATAATTTCATTCAACTTTGGTCCCTTGTCTCTCTGCTTTAAGTACCATATCATGTCTCATATAATTACCACCATACTGATTCCCAAAAAAGTCTCTCTTAGTAATGTAACCTATCGAGATATGTTTTTGTTATGCTGTATGGTGAAAAAGTACAATATAAATTGTGTTGTTTGGTTTCAAGAATACATGCTTGAAAGTACTGCAAATGCACATGCCTTCGCTAGCCTTCCTTATGGACCGTTGATTACAAGAATCCTCCTATATTATTCCATTGATTTATCTGTATACCCAATAGTGGAAGTATATGCCACTTATGACTCCAAGACCTTCGCTAGCATAAGCTACATCTTGGTTGACAATGAATGGTGCAAGAAGGACTCTGCAAAAGCAAAATTATATATTCTTAAGGTAAGCAAGTTAGTATCTATCCCCATGCTTCCTGTGATGAAGGAATTGGAGGAGATTAAGGATCGACTAAAGACTATTGAGGAAGGATTGATGCTACTTCAGGAGTCGACTTCCAAGTTGCTACAGCTGGGGAAGGACACTAGCACGGATATAGGTAAGGTACGGCTGACTATTGATAGATTCAAGCAGAAAGGCATTAAGATATTTAGTAAATTGTTACTCGCACGGATTCCATAAAGTCTAAAACAAACTCCTCAAAAAACGACCTTGCAATATCAATCCAGAATTCTTATTCCTCTTTTTCAAAGAATGTTAGGAAATCCTTTGAGCGGTTCTGTCACAACATGTATAATACTCTTACCTACTTTTTTGCCAAGCGTTAAAATGATGGTTGCGATTCAAAAAGGGGTCATGTCCCTTTTTCTTTTGGGTTGTAAAATGACTTTTTAAGCATTGTCTGTCACATTTTTTTGATTACGTAACTTGACTTCTTATCTGCTATGTGCCTGCTATTTCTATTTGTTTGTAAGTTTTGTTTATTGTATTGCTCTTTTTTAGTATGTCAAAAAAAGGAGAAGACAGAAACATCAGAGTGTATTTCGAGTCAGGGAGTAAATCCGACTACAAAAGCATAGAAATCAACTAATTCTCCAAGACAAGAGAGCAAGCGAGAAAGGGGAAGTAAATTGACTACCAGAACAGAGAAGTCAACTGATGTTTATTATTTGTTATTATCAAAAAAGGGAGATTATTAGACCCAAACTCACCTAATATGTTTTAATAATGACAAACTAATAAACAAATATCTTCCAGGATACACCAAAGATACAGTGTCATCAAAAGGATCTCGAAGGAATTAATTTAGGATCTCCTAGAATATCCAAGAATATCTCACACAATGAAAAAAACATCCACTCATAAAGAAGCCAGCACTGAACTTTGGATAGCATCAATCATGGATCTTATTAGATCCCTAAATATAAGGAAGATGACTAACAAATCAATCACAACAACACGTATCAGAAAGAGCATAAAGGAAAGAAAACCACACCCTCTACATGGACATATCTGATATGAACATTTATGGTTATAAAAAGAAGGTTGCACCACATATGGACATACCATAGGATGAAATTGTGATGACCCAAACCCGGGCCTGGCCGTGAAGGGTATGTCCTACATGGACCAGAGATCACCCCCTGTACCTAACCAAACCAAATGCACCACACCCCAAGGTCAGCTGAATTTTGAGCATATAACAAGATAACGTACAATAGGATAAGAAAGTTTAAATGCATGTCCATAACCAAGCACCAATGATAGGCCAATAGACCAACTGATACCTCCCAATATCAATAGTAGTCTAAATAAAGCCTTATAATCTTTGATCTAAAACTAAATATCAATAAAGTGTCAGGACATGCCCCGGAAAATAGCCAAAAACTAAATCCAAAGGAATAGTTAAAATATAAGGGAAACCATAATCATGAAATGGGGTCTTACAAAGTATGGAGCTCACCACTTCAATCTGACTCACTAGCTAATCCCAAATCCAAGTCACTAAGCAAGAGGAGTAGAAGTATGACCAGTTCCTAAATCGTATAGGGATACAACGTTCGAAGATAGTTAGTAGGGTGAACACTTGTATGAAACTCGGGGATAAGGATAACATAATGATATGATCAATAATTTAAAATCACTCAAAACCAATGCACATAATCAAAAGTATAAACACACACACATATATATACTACATGTAGGAATAGGGAAAGGCTTAACATGCTTTTCAAAACCTTAGCCTGGATTGTGTAGCTCAATCATCAAAGAATAGTACCCATGGGCTATATGGTCCCCAGCTCTCACCCCCTGGTCGAGCCCTAGTGCGTGTAGCGCACAAATCATAGAATAAAATTATAAATATGCACATGAGGGACTTGAACCCTCCAATATATACCAAGGTGACTTAAGAACCCAATCATATAATGATTGACAGGGGACTCAAACCTCCCTAATCATGAAATAATAATAAGGGGTACTCGATCCTCCCAAGTCACTTTTACCCCACGTCGGCAAACGCAATTTTTAGTTCGATCACTCAGACCTCCTTCTTCACAACTCAGATACACAACCCTTATTATAGCCCAATTAAAATAAGAATCACACATTTTGATTAAGTTAATCACATTCCACATTAAGGCATATAATGTTGGTATAATCATACCAACTACACTTGTAAGGTAACACATCATGAAAAAACATGTCCCATTAACTTATGGAGAGCAACTCCCTTTGTTCATTAATACACATTAGGGAACACCGACTTCCTTTTTCATTAAATCATACCATTGTATTTCAAATGCCTTTTTATATTATGCAATAGTTCAAGACTTGTTCAATTTTACATTTTTTCACAGTTCTCATAATTAAAACCAATTTAATAATATGGGGTTGGGGTTGAGGTTATAACTACTTCAAAAGCCACAAGTTTGGTAAAATGATAATCCCGTAGTTAATTCACCATAACCATACACCCACAAGTTCAAAACCATGTTTAAAGCATGGAAATCATAAATAAATCATGAGAAACTTTTTTTAGTTCATAAACAATCAAAAAAACCCAACCTTTATTTTAAAACCATCACAATAATCTCATGAATAATACTTTAAATCACATTATTTTATAAAATTAACAATGAGGGAAGAGTAACATGCCTATAATAGTAAGATGTGCAGAGAGAAATCACCCTTGAGAGCCTTAATTGATCAACCTTTTAAAAACCCTAAGTGTTCTTGACCTTGAAGATTTGGGAGTATTTGAGGAGTTACTTAGATGTTTTTGAGAGATAATAACACCCTAAAAAAGGTTAGAAGTCATGGGTTTCTATTTGGTTAAGAGGGGAAATGCCTAGAATGCCCTCAACTTAAGAAGCTGAAAAGTGCCTCCTTTAATTATGAGTCAACCCCTTGACTCGTAACTACTCTTTAAGACTCATCACCACTAGTGATGGGACCTTACAAATCATAGGGTCCAGTTGTATTCAACACAGAACATAACTTGGGACATCACTGGACACCCTATGATTACACCTAACGACTCATAATATCTCATTACGGCTCTTAGTTAGCCACTGCACTCAGAGTAAAATCAAGCCATAAACCTACTGGTTTGGTTACGACTTATCCCATCAATTTTTCAAGACACCCTATGAATTATAGGGTTCAATCGTACCCAGGCCAGTGAGCTCAAATCTTAGGAAATTTTCAAGGGCTAAAATCCAAGGTGTTTAAATTTTCTTCCACTTGGATCATTCATCCTCGAATGATGGCAAGGCAATTGCTAGAACAATTTGACTCTATATACCTCTACTTTTACCTTTAACAAACTCATAAAATAAACATGTTAAGAATAACACATATATTATCCATGATTATCTGGAAAAAAAACAAGAATGGATACTTTGACTTTATATACTCTTCGGTTTCCCAAGTAGCCTTTTCAACTTTGTGGTTCCTCCATAGGAATTTTACTGAAGCTACATCCTTTGTCCACAACCGATGAACTTGCCAATCCAAA
This sequence comes from Capsicum pubescens, assembly GCA_030864215.1. Taxonomy (NCBI): domain Eukaryota; kingdom Viridiplantae; phylum Streptophyta; class Magnoliopsida; order Solanales; family Solanaceae; genus Capsicum; species Capsicum pubescens. The sequence goes on from CM061544.1 coordinate 225,096,814, forward strand.
ATTTCAATCGGGACTTCCTCATATGATAAAGAATCAAAAATATCAACCTCCTCCAAAGAAATAACCATCGAAAAATCACCCATGCACTTTCTCAACATTGAAACATGAAATACTGAATGGATGGGGCTCAAACTAGGAGGCTACTCCAACTCATATGCAATATTACCAACCCTCTTCAAGACCAAGTATAGGTCGACATATCGGGGATTGAGCTTCCCCTTCTTCCCAAATTACATTACTTCCTTCATGAGAGATATCTTTAATAACACCCAATCTCCAACCTCAAACTCTAACTCCCTAGGCCTCATATCCACATAGGACTTTTGGTGAATTTGGGAAGATTAAAGTCTATCCCAAATCACCTTCACTTTCTCCATCACTTGGTGAACCAAATCTGGTCCAAACATCTCCGCCTCACCAGCCTCAAACCACCCAATAAAAGACCTACACCTCCTACAATACAACACCTTAAACAAAGTAATTCCCAATACTATAGTGGTACCTATTTCTATACACAAACTCTATAAGAGGCAAATGATCAACCTAACTACCACCATAGTCAATCACACAAGCTCAAAGCATACCTTCCAGTGTATGAATAGTCCTTTCTGCTTGCCCATCCTACAGCGGGTGTAAAGCAGTACTAAGGCTCACCTTAGTTCCCAAACCTCTCTGAAATGAAGGCCAAAAATGTGATAAGAACTGAGTACTGCCATCTGACATGACAGAAATAGGCGCCCGATGCAACTTAACAATCTCTTGGAGAAACAACTTTGCATAATTCTCTATCAAATAATTAGTCCTCATTGGCAAGAAGTGATCAGACTTAATCATCCTAATATATATATATATATATATCCACATTGACCCAAATTGAATTAAACTAATTCTGAGACCGAGGAAGACTGGTGACAAAATCCATATTAATTATCTTTCATTTCCACACCAGCAATTTGATCTTTTAAGTTAACCCACCGAGACTCAAGTGCTCAATTTTCACCGCAACCTTATTCAACTAATGGTAATTGATGCGCATTCAAAGGTAACCATCCTTCTTATGCACGAACAAAATTGGTGGAGAGTTCATCTTGATTCCAGTCTAGCTGTATATTCTACTTTGACATAGACTTATTTCTCTGAGATATTCTTGGAGAAATATATGCTTCACAGCATAGAGATCATTTTAAGGATCAATTTTAAAGGTTGGAGCAAGGCTCCATGATTATTCTGAAGTAGGAGCCTTGATTTTATGAGTGGTCTAGGCATTTATTTAGGGATTGAGACTTCCTTTTTGCATATCTGCACAGACTTTGGTTGCTATGGGGTAGGTATTTTATGAGGTTTCTTATCATGCTAAAGTTATAAAGGAGTTGTATCGAGACCCAAAGCTGCAGTGATAAGAGGTTGCGATATCAGGGTAGTTTGGAAGCCAAAGTGGCTTTCTATTTAGAGGAAGTAGTTCTCATGGTAAGTACCATCTATGTTAGATGTATCAGCATCAAGGTCATTTTGGTAGGCTCGTTCAGGCTGTACTTTAAATTATTGATGGAGGCTAGTCTAGTTATAGTGATCATCGTAGCCAGAGTAGTGGTCAGCCTCTAAAAGCTTCTTCTTCTGGTTATTCTAGTTGTTGTAGTTATTTTGGGTTAGTCAGATCTTTTGATTTTAGTGGAGCACCTGAGGCATGTTATGGTTGTAGGGTTTTTATCCATTTGTTGAGAGAGTGACGTAGTCGTGGAACGATGATTCCTTTAGCTCAGAGTGCTCCACTAATTAGAATGGTATATCCCTTAGCTAGAGGTGGTGTGCATGGTCATTGGGGTAGTTCCTAAGGTGCATGTGTATGTTCTCATGCAAGTAGGATAGGAGATTAGTCAGAAGCCCTGCCAAGTGGTGGGCGTGGTTAGTTATATGTCGTATCGGCTAAACCCAAGGCTGAGTCTTTAGATCTTGTTATCACAGGTATGATCTTGGTATGCCATCAATTATCTTTTATTTTATTTTATCCGAGATCCACTTATTCTTTTGTGCCTATTTATTATGCTCCATGGTTAGAGTTGTCTTGGGACTTTTATGTGGGTTATTTTATGTATCTACTCCCATGAGTGATTCTTTAGTAGTGGATTGGGTTAATAGATAATGTGTTGTGATTTCTTGAGAGTTTGATACTCTGGTTGATCTTATTGTGTTAGATATAGTGGCTTTTGATGTGATTCTAGGCATGTACTAGTTATCCTACTACCATACAGTCTTGGATTGTTTTTCCAAGACTATTACCTTAGCCATGCCTGGTATACCCTTGATTGTGTGGTAGAGATCTACTAGCCGCATACCAACGAAGATGTTTTCTTATGTTTAGGATCAGAGACTTATTTTGAGGGGTTACGATTCTTATCTTGCCTAAATTCATGATGTTAGTATGGAGAGTCCATCACTTGACTATGTTCTGATAGTTTGTGAGTTTTTTTATATTTTCCCTAACGATCTACCTAGCCTTTCTATTTAGACTAATACTGAATTAGTTATTGATCTTGAGTTGGGTACCCGACCTATTTTTATGGAAACTTACTGTATGGATCTTTCCAAACTTAAGAAGTTTTATTAGACCAAGTGTTTATCCTTGGGGATCTTATATCTTGTTCGTGAAGAAAAAGGATGGTTCCACATATATGTGTATTGATTATAGGCAACTTAATATGGTGATGGTGATGAACCAATATCCAAGGTGCAGTGGTATTCTCTAAGATTGACTTGAGTTTCGACTAACATTAGTTAATGATTTAGGTAGAGGATATCCTAAAGACAGCATTTAGGACCCGGCATGGTCATTATGAGTTCTTAGTGATGTCTTTTGGGTTGACCAATACGCCAGCCATATTTATGGCTTTGATGAAATGTGTGTTCAAGCCTTATTTGGATTCCTTTATGATTCTGTTCATGATGACATCCTTGTGTATTTAAGAAGCAGAGAGGAGCATATCCATCATTTAAGTATTGTGCTCCTTATTTTGAGAGATCATAGACTTTTTATAAAATTCTATAAGTGTGAGTTTTGACTTGAGTCAGTGACATTCCTTGGGCATGTGGTTTCTAAGGATGGTATTATGGTAGACCTTGCAAAGATTAAGGCTATTTGTGATTAGTCCAGGCCTATATCTCTATCTGAGGTTTGTAACTTCATTGGCTTGGCCGATTACTATAGAAGGTTCATTAAGAGTTTGGCCACTATTACAGCTCCAATAACCAGATTGATTTCAAAGGAGGTTCTTTTCTGATGGTCTGAGGAGTGTGAGTCAAGCTTTTGAAAACTCAAGGGATTTTTCACTTCATCAACCATCTTGGCTCTTTCTATAAAGGGTGATGGATTCACCTTATATTGTGATTCTATTAATGCAGATTCCTTTATGATTCTATTCCTTTGCTTATATCATTCTAAGCACAGTAGATGGATGGAGTTGCTTATATTATGACATCTTTTTTTGTATCATTCGAGCAAGGCAAACATGGTGGCAAACACCTTGAGTCGAAAGGTTGTTGGTATTGGTTATTTGGCTTCTATCTCAATTTCGTAGAGGTTGTTGGCATGGCACGCCTATTCCTTAGCCAACTTGATAGTGCAACTTGATATTTCATACCCTGGGAGGATTCTTGCAAGCTTTGAGGTGAGGTCTTTGCTATTTGAGTAGATTTGGAGTCGTCAGTTTGATGATATGAGACTTTGCATCATCCATGATCAGGTGATTAGTGGTGAGTACAAGAGGGCTAACATAGATTTTGAGGTTGTTTTGAGATTTAATAGTCGCATTTGTGTTCTGAGGGTTGATGACTTAATTCAGTCAATTTTGCGTGAGGCTCATAGCTCTAAATATTTTGTTCACTCGAGTATAGATAAAAATGTATAGAGATTTGAGGCAGTATTATTGGTAGAGTGGTATGTAGAGAGATGTAGTAAACTTTTTAGCTCGTTGCCTATGTTGTCAGTAGGTGAAGGGCGAGCATCAGAGACCTAGTGTCTTGATTTAGAGGTTTCCCATTCCCAAGTGAAAGTGGGAGTAGATTACCATGAACTTTCCTAGTAGTTTGGCTTACATTTCCTGTGGTTCTGATGGTATTTAGGTTATTATGGATCGATTGACCAAATTGACACATTTCATTCCTATTCAGATGTCTTTCAGCATCGAGAGGTTAGCCCCTATCTATATTTGTGAGATAGTCTGTTTGCATGGTGTGCCAATATTTATTTTTTTTATCAAGGTTCAGTGTTCACTTATAGCTTTTGGAGAGCTTTTCAAGAAGATTTAGGTACTCAGGTAGATCTTAGTACAACCTTTCATCCTCAGACTGACAGGCAGTTAAAGCAGACTGTTTAGGTTCTTGAGGATATGCTTCGAGCCTGTGTTATGATTTTAACTTTGATCCTGATTGCAATCAAGACTGGTTCATAACTTGAATATCCAACCAATGCTTTAGGCACACTCTCTCTTCAATTAATCTCAAATTGCAACCATATTTTAATTTGTTAGAAGCATCCAATAGTGCATTGCATCATCTCTGCATTAGATAAAAAAGTGGATGCTCTTTATCATGAAAATTTTTGTATTGCTACTTGAGCTGAGGTTAAAGATAAAGTGGGAAGAGTGAGATGAACTTTTGTTATGTTAAATAGTTAAGAAAGGGAGACATGGTGAGAATTCATAAGGGCATAGGGTCATTTGTGTTTCTGTTGGTGCCATGAATGTTTTATGAGCCAAATGAGTGATATGTGAAGAATGCACAACAATGCCGAGTTCAAAGTGTTGAGTGTTATGATAAACGTGTCCCATGAAGTGTAATGATGAAGTTACCTTGCATCCACCTAAGTTTTTTCTTTAACTTTACTTTCCTTCTTAATTAACAAAAAATCCAAAAACATGTTTTATCTTTTATCTTTTTTTGTGTTTTCTTTTCATAGAAATATCTCCAAGGAAAAGTTTGCCACGAGATGATAAAAGGGTTTATGCTCGGGGGGGGGGGGGGGGAGGCCAGGTAGATTAGTAGGGAAAACATCTGGAAACTCATGAACTAGAGGAACAAAGTCAAGCGATGGACTCTCCTAGAAAAGGTGTGGGTTATCTTTACTATTTGTAAAAGGAGAAGAATAAGAAAAAAACTTTTTGATTTGATAATAATTTTAAAAAAAAAAGTGTTAAATGTATAGTTCATTTCTTAAACTTTGTATTGTTGTGAATTAAATTGGGACAAAAATTAAATAGAGCAAGTGCTCTTCGCTTTGCCAGAGTTTGCATACAATAAGAGCTATCATTTAAGTATTGAGATGGCACCTTTTGAGGCTTTTTATGGTAGGTGATTTCATTCCACGATTGGGTGGTTTGATCTCTCTGAGATTAGACCGTGTGCCTACTTTAGGAGTCATTGGATAGAGTCAGGGTGATTAAGGATAGGTTGAGGGTTGTATAGAGTAGTAGAAGTCTTACACAGATCGTAGACTTCATGCCTTGAGATTTGGACCTGGTGACCAGGTATTTCTTTATACATTGCCCATGAAGGGTCTAAATAGGTTCGGGAGGAAATGCAAGCTCAGCCCCATATATATTGGACCTTTTGAGATCCTTTGCATGGTTGGTAATGTGGCTTGAGTTAGCCTTACCCCCAGATTTAGTTGTTTTCCATCCATTTTACCATGTTTCAATTTTGTGGCATTACATTCTAGATGCATCTCATGTGCTTATATGGAACTCAATTTAGTGTGATGAGCGGTTGACATTTGTGAAGGAGACGGTGCTCATCTTAGTTGGTGATGTCAGGTGGTTGAGCTCTAAAGAGCTTCTAGTAGTTAAGGTTAAGTAGAGTCACTACCCAATAGAGAAGGATACTTAGGAGATCGAGAGTGAGATATATACCCAGTATCATCACTTGTTTGAGGCTTCAGGTACATTCTACTCTTTTTCTTTTGTAGACAAAACTTTTTTAAGTAGTGGATATTATAATGACCCTCTGGGTCATTTTCTGTATCTCTTCAAATTTTTGTCATTTAGAGCTTCATATAGCTGCCATAAATCACTTATAACTTGCTGAAGCTGACATTTCAGTTATCGAGTAGTTCATTTAGTTTTTAGAGCTAATTCCCTGTTTTGAAGTCTTCACTTGTTAGAATTGGTTATGGGCATAAATTTCAGTCAAACGACCTTGAATTCCAATTTTGATAGTTCCAACAGCTTTAAAACATCAATTTTAAGCTAGGTGTACACTTGGTCTGGCTGCCAAGGTTTTTAGACTCATTTTAGGCTATTGGTCGGAACTTAATAAAAATGACATGGGTGTGGGACATATTTTTCATCGAAATGACCTCGGATGGTAATTTCGAAGGAGCCATTGAGTTTGGAATATCAAATTTGATAAGGTAGCATAGTTTTTTATGTTTAGGGAATTCTAGATGAATCCCGAGGGGTCAGCGTAGACGCCAAAAATTCAAAGTCTCCAGTTGATGCATTTCAGCTGCTATGACCACTAAAGCGGCTCCTTAGGTGCTTTAGTAGAGGGTGCTTTAGAAGAAGGCACTTTAGCGGCCTTTTGATGCTTAAGTGCCCCTGTCCATCTCCGTAAGTGTCGCTTTAGTGGCATGTTGGTCGCTTAAGCACAAGCCATTTTAGCTCTAATTGACCGCTTAAGCGACCCGACCCAAAAGCACGTGTATCGCTTTTACAGCACCTGTTTGCTTTAGTGTTTACCATTAAAGTGGATCAAGGCCCGCTTTAGCAGCACCAGGACCCTGGGAATACTATAAATTCCCCACTTGGGAGAATTATTAGTGGGTGATTTTGGAGTGTTCGTAAGCTCGAGTAACGCATTTCTTCTTGAATTCTTGGTAAGCTTTCATCAAGTTCATGATTAAATCCTTTATCATTTTCCAAAATCCCTAAAATATTAGTGGGTTGATTATAGCACCATTTTAGCTCAAAATGCACTCATTCATAAGGGTAAATATTCCTTGATCATAGAAGGGCGTATTATCGATTTTAAAAGTGTGATTCTACAAATGGGCCCCACACGGGATTTTTATGTTATTTTGGACACGAAGCACAATAGTGCAATATGGGTATCATTGTTCTCGAATTGATGAGTAGATTATGATTTTGATAGCGTGGAATCTTGAAGAATCTTCTTGGAAAGGGAAAGCATCGATTTAGTAGATTCTTTAGGCTTTTCTTCTGCTCCAAGTAGGCTAGGTTTACCTTCTTCATAGATTGAGCTAACTCATAGTATAATATGATATTATTCTAGATATGAATTAGATTTAGGTATTGGATGAATGATTGATATAATTAGCATTATTTAGATTGTTTATCTTATTAAGGAATCATAATTTAGGCAAAATTGACTTAGTTACTCATGATTTAGGTAGAATTTCTATCTTAGGGCTAATTGTGGTTTGTGTAAAATCTAGAAGTGAATTTAGATACCTTACACTAGTCTGGGGTTGAATTTTCCTTAGAATGGATTTTGGAGATTAGAATTAGGGCCTTTCAGCCCACCTTAGGTCATGATTTATGTTAGCTCTTATAAACTTTTATACATATGTTATACCCTTTAAAATGCTTATTTTGGGACTTTGAGGAGATTAGACACTTAATGATTATGCTAGTTTGGTACTTGATAGTTGATGTTAATTTTAGGTAAAACCTAGTGGTTTGTTGATACTGAATTCTAATTCAAGTCTGGCAATTGATGATGATATTAATGACATGAGTTTTGATTCAAGTCTGACAAATGATTATAATTATGATGATGTTATTGAGGTTTGATTCGAGTCCGACGTTGAGAGTTTATCTATGATATGAAATAGTATGGATGGATTCATGGTTATGGTTTGATTCAGTAAATTTATGGATCTTTGGTTATTTACTTTTCTTTGATTGCGCCCTCTGGGCTTATGGATGCCCACGTTGGGTTATTTACTTTTTCGCACTTATTGGCTTATGGGGCCAGTCTTGTAGTATAAATTATGCTTTCTTTCATATTATATCTATTTAATTATTTATTTATAGTGTTGGAGCTTATCTCTTGTTTTTCCCTTTTACCTTAACTTAGATTATTTATCTTGCATCATTATCATATTAATATCATAATTTAGCTCAGTAGGATGATACTACCTACCGAGTACCCGTGGTTTGGTACTCATACTGCAATTCTATACCTTTTTGGTATAGATTTGAGTACTAGTGGTCGTCGTTGATCTGACAATCATGCTAAGTTGATTTCGGATATAGGGTGAGCTCTTGGAGTCGGAGTTGCCCCTTATTTCTTCGATTATCTATGTCTAATCTTTCACTATTCGAGATGAATTTGTATTTGACTATTTTAGTACTTATGTTTTATTTGTAATAGCTCTTGTACCGACACTACTAGTTCATGGGATGGTTATTAATGTTTTATCTATCTTTTATACTATTATTGTTGCCTTATTATTATTGTAAGTCTTTACTTGCAAATACTTAGCTTTTACACTTTTTTAACTAAATTATCCCATTGCTTATAGCTCTGGGCTATGGTTCGACTTACCTACTGATGGGATAAAAGAGGTTCCATCATGACTCATAAATTGAGTTATGATAAATTGGTATCAGAGACAAGTTCACAAAACAAAAAGTGTCTAAAAGAGTCACGTGAATCGGAACAAAGACATCTCTTTCTTATCTTTAGGAGGCTATTGGACATTCTTAGGAATTATTCACCATTTTCAATCATTTCAGGATAAGAGTCTTAGTTTGTTCTAAAGAATTCCTATGTTTTCACTGTTTTGCAGATGGCTAGGACATACTAACGCTAGAAGAGTCGAGGATATAGAATCTGAGCCTACGGAATCTATTTCTATTTGGGGATGACCTAGAGGTAATGGATATCCTAGAGATGTATCTCTATATAGGCACCAATATAGGGGGCCTTCACTTGACCATATTCCTACTCCTGAGCCAGTGATTCTTCTGCCCTAGCTAGCGGTGAGCCATGGACCAGCCTAGATTCCATCGGGGTATTTTTCTTTTTTAGTGTTTAGGGATACATTGGTTTAGCTCTTGGGATTGGTTGGCGGTGCACCATCTGATGGTGCACAGTATGTGGACCATAGCGATACTAAGGCGGAGGCACGGCCTATAGATATGACTTCCAAAGTTGAGGTTCATCTTACGCTGGTGGTTCCTCAATCGGTACTGGTTTCTTAACCGATAGTGGTGGCTCAAATAGTAGTTCCCCAACCTGCTATGTCTGTTGAGGAGCAAAAGATATTGGGTAGGTTCTTGAGAATGGCTCCGCTTAGGTTTTTGGTGCACTGTGAGAGAAAGAATATGAATTCTTGATTGCTTGTGAGGATTAGCATAATTTTGGGCCTAGCAGAGACTCATGATATGAATTACACTATTTTTAAATTGTACTTGGTCTCTCTGAATTTATGGAGAGGTCATCTTTATTCCAGGCCAGCTGGATCTTTCCTTTTGACATAGACTTAGTTTTTTGAGATATTCTTGGATAATTATATGCGTCGTAGTCTTAGGGGTTATTTTAGGGATCAGTTGTCGAGGTTGGACCAGGGCTTCATAATTTTTGTGGAGTATGAGTCTCGATTTCTTAAGTTGGCTAGGCATGATACTTTTATTTTGACCACTAAGTATGAGAGGGTTTGTTGCTTTGTTCGGGGATTGAGACTTCCTCTTCGCATGTCTATATAGAGTTTGGTTTTTGTATGTAGGTCTTTTGTGGAGGTTTTTTATCATACTCAGGTTATGGAGAAGATACAATGAGATGCCCAAGGGGGTAGCAGTAAAAGGTTGCAATATTAGGGTAGTTTCAGTAAGGGCTATAGTGGCTCATGGTGTAGAGGCAGTGGTTCTCAGGGTAGGTATCCTCTGCATCAGCATCAGCATTAGCATTAAGGTCATCTTAGTAGGCCCTTTCAAGCTACACTTTAGATTTCAAATAAAGGCTAGTCTAGTTACAGTAGTAATCTTAGCCATAGTAATGGTTATCCTCTAAGGGATTCATCTTTGGGTTATTCTAGCAATTGTGGTTATTCTAAATCTGTTGGATCTTATGGTTTTACTGTAGTTCGTGGGGTATGTTGTGGTTATGGGGATTTTAGCTATTTCTTAAGAGAGTGCCACGGTTGTGGTGCGATGGTCCCTTTAGCTTGGAGTGCTCCACTGATTAGGATGGTACATCCCCTAATAAGAGATGGTGTGTATGGTCGTCAAGATGGTTCCTAGGGTACCTATGGAGGTTCTCAGGCAGGTAGAATAAAAGATCGGTTAAAAGCCCAGCAAGGTGGTGGACATGGTTAGTTGTATGTCATACATGCTAGACCCGAGGTTAAGTCTTCAAATGTTGTTATCATAGGTATGATTTTGGTGTGCCATTAGTCGGATTTTGGTTTATTTGATCTGAGATCCACTTATTCTTATGTGTTTGTTTATTATTACCCATGGTTAGAGTTATCTTGGATTCCTTATAGGTGTCATTATGTCTATTTACTCTTATTGGTGATTCCTTAGTAGTATACTGGATTTATAGATCATGTATTGTGACTGTTCGAGAGTTTGATACTCAGGATGCTCTTATTATGTTAGATATGTTAGATTGATTATAGGTATTTATCGGTTATCCCACTATAATGCATTCTTGGATTGTTTTTCCAAGAATGTTACCTTATCTATGCCCGGCATATCCCTAGCTATGCGGCCAAGAGCTATTAGCGATGAGACAATGGGGATTATCTCTTATATTCGGGCTAGAAGACTTATTTCGAGTGATATGAGTCTTATCTCGCTTATATTCATGTTGTTAGAATGGAGAATCTGTTACCTGACTCTGTTCTAATAGTTCGTGAGTTTCCTGATATTTTTCCTACCGATCTATCTGGTCTTCTTATTGAGAATGATACTGAGTTTGTTATTGATCTTAAGTTAGGCACCGGACCTATTTCTATGGCACTTTATTTTATGGCTCCTACCGAGCGTAAGGAGTTGAATTCACAGCTTTATGATATTTTTGGTAAGGTTTCATTAGATTGAGTGTGTCTCCTTGGGGAGCTCTTGTTTTGTTTGTAAAGAAGAAGAATGGTTTCATGCCTATGTGTATTGATTATAAGCAGCTTAATAAGGTGAATATAAAGAACAGATATCCTATGCCTCGCATTAATGATTTATTTAACCCACTTCAGGGTGCAGCAGTGTTCTCTAAGATTGATTTGAGGTTCAGTTACCATCATTTGAGGATTCTGGCTGAGGATATCTCGAAACTAGCCCTTAGGACCTGGTATAATCATTATAATTTTCTAGTAATGTCTTTTGGATTGACCAATGCCCAAGCCATATTTATGGATTTGAAAAACCACGTGTTCAAGCCTTATTTGGATTCCGTCGTGATTGTAGTCTTCGATGACATCCTTATATATTCGAGGATTAGGGAGAAGCATATGCAGTATTTAAGGATTATGCTCTAGACTTTGAAAGATCATAGATTTTATGCCAAATTCTTTAAGTGTGAGTTTTGGCTTATGTGGGTGACATTCCTTGGTCATGTGGTGTCTAAGGATGGGATTATGGTAGACCCAGTAAATATTGAGGCTTTTTGTGATTGGGCCAAGGCTGCATCTCCATATGAGGTTCGTAGCTTCATTAGTTTGGTCGGCTAATATAGAAGGTTCATTGAGAGTTTTGCACTATTATAGCGCCGATGACCGGATTGACTTGTAAAGAGGTTCCTTTTCGATGGTCTGAGGAGTGTGAGTCAAACTATTGAAAGTGCAAAGGATTTCTCACTTCTACTCTTATCTTGGATTTTCCTGCTGAGGGTAAGGGACTCACCATATATTTTGATGCCTCTGGTGTTAGGTTGGATTGTGTGTTGATACTTTTGGGTCGAGTCTTTGCTTATGCATAGAAGCAGTTGAAGTTATACGAGCATAACTACCCCACTCATGACTTGGAGTTGGCGGTGGTAGTTTTTGCATTCAAGATTTTGAGACATTATCTTTATTGTGTGCATTGTGAAATTTTCATCGATACTCATATTCTTCAGTATCTTATGACCAAGAAAGAGTTTAATTCTATGCAGTGTAGATGGATGGAGTTGTTTAAGGATTATGACATCTCTATTTTGCATCATCCAGGCAAGGCGGACGCTTAGAGCTAGAAGGCGATGAGTATGGGTAGTTTGGGATCTATCTTAGTTTCTCAGAGGTTGTTGGCGTGGGATGTCCAATCCTTGGCCAACTTGATAGTGCAACTTGGTATTTCAGAGCCGAGGAGGATTTTTGGTAGTGTTGAGGTGAGGTCTTCTCTATTTGACCAAATTCAAAGTCGTCAGTTTGAGGATATAAGACTTTGAATCATCTAGATTGGTCATTAAATGGTGAGTCCGAGAGGGCCACCATAGATTCTGAGGGTATTTTGAGATTTGGTAGCCATATTTGTGTTTCGAGGGTTGATGACTTGATTCAGTCGATTTTGTGTGAGGCTCACAGTTTTAGATATTCTATTCACCGAGTACAGCTAAGATGTATACAGATTTTAGGCAGGATTATTAGTGGAGTTGTATAAAGAGAGATGTGGTACACTTTGTAGATCGTTGCCTATGTTGTCAGTAGGTAAAGTTCGTGCATCAGAGACCTAGTGGCTTGATTCAGAGGTTGCTCATTCTCGAGTAGAAGTGAGAGCAGATTATCCACAAAACTTCATTAATGATATTAAGAATATTCTCCAGGTTATGTAGGTGAATGAGGTTGTAATTCTTGAACTGGCTTCCAATCATCTCAAGGATATGGCTCATTTAGGTTACACTTAATGGAAAAATAGTTGTATAAAAAATGTGTCTCTTACAGTTTGAGATGTCATCATTGATGATTTCCTTGATCAATTATTACTTAGGGTATTGAGGTAGGAAAAGGTTGGTTCATGAACTTAAAATAGGGTTTTATGTCAGTAAAGGAATATAATTTTAAGCTCACTCAACTATCCAGCTATGCTCTAGAGATGGTGTCCAATCCAAGGGATAAAATAAGTAAGTTTATTTTTAGGGTTACAAATTTGGTTAACAATGAGTGCAAGACTACTATGTCAATTAAGGATATGGATATCTCTAGACTGATTACCCATGCCTGGCAGATTAAGGATGCAAAACTAAAGAAGAGATAAGGGGAGAATAAGAGGGCCAAGACCGGTAACTTCGCATATAATCAGTAGAGAACCAGTGGTGAGCCAATCTTTTTTCCAATAGAGGTCTCCAGGACAAGCGCCATCATCGGCTATTATTTTATCTCTAACATCCATACCCTGACAAGATAAGAAGAGTAGAGCATCAGGCTCTCATTCATAGGAAAGTATTGCAAGGGGCATACTTACTTTACTTGATACAAGTGTAGTAGGAACCATTCAAGGGAGTGTTTGTATGGCAAGGAGGATTATTTTTGTTATGGTCAAACAGGTCATAAATTAAAACCTACCCCTCTGTCAGGCAGCGTAATAACAGTGGTTAAGCTAAGCCTACTTCTTCAATAGCTCAAGTAGGTCATACAGTTAGAGAGGGTGGCACTTCCGGTGCATGCGGTGGTCAATACCAAAATTACCTCTATGCACTTTCATCTCGTCAGATCAATAGAGATCACTAGAAGTAGTCGCAGGTATGTTTCGGTTCTTTTCTCATGATATGTATGCTTATACCCTGGGAATTTATTGCCATTTGTGACCCTATACACTACTTTTAAGTTTAGAGTCAATCATGAACAACTTTGAACCCTTTTTTTGTTTCCACTCTAGTTGGTGAATCAGTCATAGCTAGAAGGGTATATATAAATTTCCTAGTCTCAGTTCTCCATTGATTTACCACATCTAATCTAGTTGAGTTATACACGAATTACTTTGATATCAATATTGGCATAGATTGACTATATTCCTATTATACCTCAATCACCTACAAAACCAGAGTCGCAAAATTTTAGTTTTTGAATATGTCCTAAAGTGGAAAGGTAGTCATACAAATCCTACAGGTCATTTCATCTCTTACCTTAAGCTGAGAAAGATAATTTATAAGGTGTGAATCTATCATCTAGTTTTAGTTTAGGACTCTAGGTCAGACACCCCATATCCTAAAATACTTAAAATCTCGTAATCACACAAAACATCACAATACAAAAAAAATAATATGACACATAATTATCCTAGACATGTTGGTTTTACAATCATACTGCAGTCGGTAGGAAAATAAGAACGGCAACAAAAACTCGTTGCGGCATGCATGCCCACCCCTAACTAAAATTTGCACACAGTCCTTAATGCACTAAAACAAAACAAAACAAATAGAAGTGAGAACATACTCGGGACACACTAAGTTCCCGAGTCAAGAGCCTCCTTAGATGGGGGCATGAAATATAGAGGAGGAGGTGGTGGTGGCGGTGCACTACTGGATGATGCACCTATTTCTATAGCATCGTGCCTCTGCCTATCTATGAATTTAATCTCTAAAGAATCATGTTTGGACTTTTTAAGGGCCTTCTCCTCTATCATAATAGGATCCTGCAAATCGTGCAAGTGACCTCTCTTAGTCCCAACTGTTGGGACCTCCTCACCATCCTCTACAAAAAAGTCAAATTATCTCATCACACACAAGGGTGATATCTGGACTATAGAGGGTATCATAGAGGGAGTAGTTGAGATACAACTCTTTGTAAAAGAGCGTACCTTTACTCGTAGGATATCAAAATTCTCTCTTATTTAAATCAAATCTGGCGCACCTATCTCTGTATATCAGGATGCAACCCATCTCTCCAACTCATCAATCTGTGTCTAAAAATTGACACACATCTTTGATAGTGCGGCTTTCTAAGAAGCCTCCCATCTAGACTTGGCCTGCTTAAATCTAATCCTGACCCCTAATCTCATCTTCCCAAAGAGGGTTGTCATCTTGGTCTCGACAACCTTCAATCGAGTGGTTGTATCTCTATGGCTATCCATTATGCTATACAAAAAATCTTGTATACATCAATCATACCTATCGTAGGAGCTGTAGTGAATGGGCGAGCAATCTTTGTAGATGCACCAACTAGGTCTAAGGTCGAAGTTGGGGCTGAAGAAGAAGTATCTTGTGTACCCTCATTCTGAGTACTCAAAACTGAATCATCTCTTAGCTCCCCTATCTCCATGTCTATACCAACACCTGCATCATTTATATGTGCCTCATCAAGCACTGCAAAAACTATCAGGCACTCAGTCTAGGCCTGTGGTGCTGCTGCCTGCTGTCTAGATCTCTTAGAAGTGCCTAAATGTGCTAAACCCTTTAGGTTCCTTATTTGCGCAGTTACAGTAGAAACCACTCTCTCATCAATACCTTGTAACTCAGGCACACTTGCCTCATCATATAGCCTCTGGATCATTCAAGGAAATGGCACATTAGTCAGCTCACCAAAGGCTTTATCGTATAGATCATACCTGAGGACGGCAGCAAAATCAATATCATAACCAGCCATTAAGCAGGCAAACAATGCAGCTCCTTTCCACATTAATGTATTATCAAAAGTAGTGGGAAGCAGGCGATATCAAATCAGCAACCACTAAAATTTGTCCTCTAGTATCAACGGCCCCTTCTTGATCATAGCTGGCCCCTCAATCCATGGGGCCTCATCACCCAGTAGTGAAATATAATCGGCTATCAACCTAGCCATCTCGATCCTCTCAGCTCTGTGCTCAACATCCCGTACAATATGATGATCCCTTGTGATCCTCAGTCTATGGTCGTACTCAATTGTAGATGCATGAGTGATGTTATCTAGGACAAATATGACTCTATGGATAGTCTTCTCTCTGATATCAACTATGACCCCTCTCACTAATGTGTGATCAAGCTATGGCTGTAGAACAAATATAATAAAACCTAAATGGAGGTGCATGGGAAGGACTATGGTGGCTCTTTAAGAAGCATAAAATCCTGCAACATAGCTGGGCTATAAGTACCGAGTGGCCAAGTCATCCACTACAGTTGATATCTTTCAAATATTGCCTGAAGTTGTGGTAACTGCTCTAGCCGCGATAAGTGTCACGACCCAAATCGAGGCCCTGGCCGTGATGGCATCCCAAACCATGAAGGATCAAGAGCCCTTCTCTAACTGGCAATCATATACACAATTTATATAAAGTAAGAAAATGCAGAAATATAGCGAAATTGAAACAAGGTCATTCTCCTACTTCAACTGAACAATACGAAATTTAATTCAAAACGTTTGAAAACACACGACACCAGTCTGCGAAATCTCTAACAATACCAAAGACCAATATCTATATGAAAGTTGGGACAAGGCCCCCAGTCGGACCATAAATCAAAATAAACTAACAATATTCAAAAATAGGCCTTTCAAAATATGGGGAGGCTCACCAACTGCAAACTCTGAAAGGATTCGACCTACTGCTTAGTGGGACCCCGGGATTGTGCCTCAAATCCTAGAATATAGGGGGTCAATACAATTGTACTGTTATGTGAAACAACCCAAAAATAGCATGTTCTTTATACAAAATAGATGAGAGCATTTCGTAATAACCATGAACACAAAGCAAGAAAAAAATACATGGGCATACCTTAGTGCACTTCAAAATAATTCTTGACAACTTTGAATCACTCTTTGTTATTCTTTGAGCTAGTTGGTTCACCCTACAAATTTGGAATTCCGTGGGCTATGTGGAACCCGCCATTGACTCAACGGTCAAGCCTCCAATCCAAGTAGCCGCCAGTATTGGAGTGGTGATACCCCCCATGTGAGCACACCGCATGAAATCCCCCTATGCGAGATGTCCAAAAAATGTCCTTTCATGTAGGATCATATATCATAATTACCGCATCAGCAACTACGATTTCCAGCGATGAGCCCTTGCACTCAAACGCCTTCTTATGGTAACCTACTATCACTCTTAAGTCCAACTTTTAGTTCTTTAAAGTAAAAATATCCATACTTTCAAAACATTCAACACTATCTTGTTAAGGGCATAAAATTATCGGGTATCATCATACCCTGACTTGCAAGTTAATCAAATCACATCATTTCATATTTGCAGTATTTTCCACTTATTATCATATTAATGACCACCGCTAGCTTTTAAACATCAGATGAGAGAGAGTTATGCAATAGACCTTTCATTCAAATTTTCATCAAAATATTCTCCTCCCGATTGTAAAATCAATAAGTGGTCACCTCATATTTGTAATTTTGTAAAACTCATGGAAAGTGTTAATTTGACCAAGTAGACATTTACCATAGGAAAATACCCCCTCTATATACAGTAAGCCGAATTGTTCATGATCATCAGTAAAGCATTCATCATTTAGTTTCCTTTCAAGAAATTATACATTTACATAAGCCACCACACTTGAAATAAAAAATAACATCATAGGAAAGGGAGTTTAATCATTCATGCTCTTATTCACTCTTTAAAATACAATGAAATCATATATATTTATTGCAACGGTTCAATTTCGTAAAAACTAAGATCGAGAGAAACATATGCTTGCTTCAAAATGATTCCATAATATATGCTTTTCAAGATAATAACAAAACACTCTTTTATAAAACATGATTGAGGATCTTTAATATAGATAAAAATAGTAAAAATTATGCCGATGGTGTTTAGAGTAGTCCCTCATACCTTATGTTATTTTGTTAGAAGAATAGAATCCAAATCTTGATTTTTTTCTTGAAAATCTTGAACTTAAACGCTTGATTCATGATCTTTGGGGGAGGAGTTAGGCTTTGTTTTGGGAGATAATTTATGTAGTTTTGGGCATATAATGCCCTAATGATTCTTAAATATTTAGTTATCATGACTAGGGACTGTAGGCAAAAGTCAACACTGCCCATCGGAGTTAAAATTTGTAACTGAAACCCGATTTAGAGGCTTACCGCAATGTGCCACTATCGTGGTGGATTACTGGTCCTGACGAAAAATGATCATAACTTTTTGCTCAGGTATCGGATTAAGGCAAAATTGGTATTGTTGGAAAGCTGAATCAACTATCCATAATTTGGTGCGTCTCATGTTGAAAAATTCCTCATACATCAAAAGTTATACATGTCAAAGTTGACTCTTGTAGAATCAAATAACAAACATTGGACGAATCAAATGTTCTTAGCTCAACTTTGCTCTAAGTGATTTCTATGAATATTTTTCACCCATAGTCACTTCACACACTAGGATAAAGATCAGACACATGAATTTAACTATAAATCATGGTATTAGAGTTTACACGCGTAGGAACGATGGTTCGATTTCTAGCTCGAAAATGCGGGGTGTTACATTATCTCCCCCTTGGGATCATCATCCCCGAATGATGGGTAGAGACTTGTTGAAGCTATAAGAGTGTAGAATAAAGAACGTAATCTTGTATAAAAGATTTTTCCTCAACATAATATACAAAGACATCAAATGAGCTTCATGATTACCCCTAGTGAAACGTGTAAGCATAAAGCGTGAGTTAATAAGAATTTATATAGAGATGACCCTGCACATGAGTTATAGGGATCATAATCATCACAGCATAGGGTATGAGTTTATTTGGTGATTATAGGCCTGATTTACATCAGTACTAATCATGAAATAAGGTTTTCACAGGACAGAGGATTAGAAGCATTCTCTACTTTACAAGATACAACGAATAGACTTAAACTTAGAGACACTACTCGTCTATGCCCCAACATTAAATAACAAACTTCATCCTTTCCATCTTACAAGTCTCCCATCACACATCTAACCACAAGAGTTTGAGTCTACTACATAGTATGTCTATGTTGAAGCCTAACCCAACATTGAAAAGTATAACTTAAGATATGGGAACCCATGCTCTACATCCCTTTTAGAATATTACCTCACCTTATCACTATCATCAAATACCCTCAGGTGTCAAATTAAGGAGTCTCAACCACATAACACATTGGTTTGCATTTTCACCAATCACATTATTCAAGCCTATCTTTACTACACCCATTTCATGGATTTCCCCACTATGACCAGTAAACTCAATCCTTCTCACAAAGATTTTTGCCATATATCTCTTTCCTACTATTTCATATAAAGAAAGTTCATCTCCTTCTTCCCCCTTATCCTATAGCCTTAGCTCAAAAAAATCACATAAAAATTTCCACCTTCAAGAATATCTGCTCCCCCTTCTTAAGTCACTACTACTCTTCCATAACCACTATCATACTATCATTCGGAGGGTCATTGAGGGACCCGAGCATATAAATTAAGAAAATGAGTAACATTATTTGATTATAACATATACTTACTGCACTACTCAAGGTGGGATATGAGATAAAGATGCAATACAATAGACAGGAAGTGCTCCATATATCAAGTGTCTAGATCATAAATAGAGAGTCGTTCGGATGTAAACCTACACAACATGGGTTCTTAGGATTGGGCACCATGAGAAATAAGTGAGCATATATCAGGAGCGGTATAACATAAAGTCGAAATGCATAAAGTCAATGATTGAGACAAGGTTTGGTACCTGAAGCTATTGCTTCTTATTTTCAGAGTTGAGATCATCATGAGTTTGCATAAACTTTATCACTTTGGCTAAACCCGACATAAAATGAATCGGTGACATATAGAAACATATTTTCTTAGGTCTAAGCATGATATGAAGTATGGGTTTTTATGGATCATGAGAAACATAACATAGGGCTTGAATACTTAAAATATTAGGCTACTGAGGCATCATTGCTTCTAGTTTGGAGAGAGTATCATAACATAAGTTGCATAGATAACTTGAACCTTGGGCATAGGCACGACTTCAATACCGAAGACATTGGTAGAATATCCTCATTAAATTGAAATAGTAGGAGTTTGCTTGAATAGGAATAGATTTTGTCATGACTCCCTCCTGAAACTTGACACCTCAAGAAAATTTGGGAACTACCTTAATTCACCATCTCCCCCTTAGATCAAAGTCACAATCCTAGACCTGTGGACATATCCCCTCATCAAATTCATAACCACAACTCTCAACACAATGAGGGGTAATATACCAATGAACACAACTCCCTTCAATAATTTTTAATAAGAACAAACAAATTTCTTCTAGGACCTCCCCCTTCCGGGATACTAATCATAACTTTCTCCAACCCCCAAAGTGATAGACTTATGACTAACATTATCGTGGGCGTGGGTATCCATTCTTCTAAACACTTAACACTTCATCTTCAACTCCTTAGAATTCTAACATTACACCTCTAATCACCTAACTTACAACTTAAAAAAATTTGTAAAACTATACCAAAAGGCGCATACTGCCTACCTAAATTTCCTCAAGTTCAACTCTAAAGATCACCATACAACAACTCACCAGATTTCTCTATACTACAAAATTTAAGAATGTGAACTAAGTACACATGATACTTATACATATATAAACCTTATCTAACAACATTCTACCTAGGGGATTTCAACTTATTCTTATGTATTCACGTTTTTAACCACTTAATGATTCAACCACAATTCATCTCTATTCACTCTTGTTCTCCTATATATATATGTGTGTATGTGTGTGTGTGTGTATATATATATATATGTATATATATATATGTATATATATATATATTTATATATATGTCATAATTTTTTCCACAAGTTTCCAATCTAGGCTATTGCATATTGCACACGTCAAATCAAGCCTACTACTTACTCCCACAAAACATGCATCATAAATCTTAAGTTACTATTCTTATTACCACCCTCCACATCTATAGTTCAAGCCTATAGTCCAGCAACACCAATCATATGAAGCATGCCATTTAATATACTAATGGGCAATATTTGCCCTAACTGAAGATATACTTCATCCATTTATGAATTGGAATAAGAGGAAAAGACTACATTGCCCTTCTGGCAATTTAAATTTACGACTGGAATGCCAATGACAAGGTCACTGTAATACGGTGAAGGCCTCACCGCTATTACCTCCGCGATGCGCCACTATCGCGGTGAGGTTCTGGAATTGAAATCCAAACTTGCCCGAACCCTCATCTAAAAAATTTGAAACTTCCTTGAGACATGCTCCTTACATCCCAGAACATGAATAAACTTAAAAGTATACGTCTCGGGGTCAGGAAGACCAATTTAAAAAATTTCAAAGTTAAGAGGCTCAAAATATGCCTAAGTTTCTCAACACTTAGAAAAGTTTTCAGGTCCTAAACTTCCCATGCATACATCACAACTACCTTCAAAATTTCATATACAGCAATGAGTCTATACCTATAACTTATTGGCTAATCTAACCGTTTCCAATTATAGCCTATAAGGGATTTCTATAACCATCATAACTGTCCACTCTAGGCTCCTTCCCTATTTTGAATGGATATTAATCATAGCCAAACACTTTATCCACAAACTACCATACAATCTACAAATATTGCTACCACATTAGTCTATCACTAAAATGGCAACCAATCCCTCAATCAACGGTTATACAACTAAACTAGCTTCTTTATGCAAAAGTCACCCTTATTCTGACTTCTAAGCTTATGACGTCATATCACTAACTTTTGGATCATCTTACTACAAATAAGGTATGACACCTTAGCACATACTACTACTCGGGTGGAAATATTGTTCCAATATTCTGATACATAGCACTACCCTTAAGCATGACATCTGCAACAAGAATTTTGAAAGTGACAAAATACACTTCATACCTCGAACTCAAATACACGATTGATGTAGATAGGGGTATAAGTTTAAATCAATACTCTTTAAATCACTTATGGACTCCTCTCAAGTCCTTGTGTAATTTTATAATAATTTATGACTCAATCAAAAAGGACCACATCATTTAGACTCTAAGCTTCTGCACTTGAATCACCTCGATAATGAGAGATTCTGATGATATTGGAGTAAAGAAAGAATTAACCTTAGTAGGAACCCCAAGATTGTGCCTTAGATCCTAGAATATAGAGGGTCAATACAATTGTACTAGTATATGAAACAACCCAAAAATAGCATGCTTGTTATAAAAAATAGATGAGAGCATTTTATAATAACGATAAACACAATGCAAGTAAAAATACATGGGCATACCTTAGTGCACTTCAAAACAATTCTTGACAACTTTACTCACTCTTTGTTATTCTTCTTAGCGAGTCAGTACACCCTACAAATATAGAATTCCACGGGCTATATGGAACCCGTCCTTGACTCGGTGGCCACGACTCCAATCAAAGTAGACGCCAGGATTAGAGTGATGATACCCCATGTGAGCACACCACAGGAAATCTCCCTATGTGAGATGTCTTAAAAAGTCCTTTCATGTAGGATCATTCATCATAAGTATGACATCAGCAACTACGGTTTCTAGTAATGAGCCCTTGCACTCAAATGCCTTCTTTGGGTAACCTACTAGCTCTCTTAAGCCCAACTTTTAGTTCTTTAAAGTAAACATGTCCATACTTTCAAAATATTCAATACTATCTTGTTAAGGGCATAAAATCATCGTGTATCATCATACCCTGACTTGTGAGTCAATTAAATCACATCATATCATACCTGCAGCCCTTTCCACTTATTAACATATTAATGACCACTCCTAGCTTTTAAAAATCAGATGAGAGAGAGTTATGCAATAGACCTTTTGTTCAAATTTTCATCAAAACATTCTCCTCCCAATTGTAAAATTAATAGGTGGTCACCTCATATTTGTAATTTTGTAAAACTCATGAAAAGTGTTAATTTGACCAAGTAGACATTTAGTATAGGAAAATACCCCCTCTACATGCAGTAAACCAAATTGTTCATGATCATCAGTAAAGCATTCATCATTTAGTTTCCTTTCAAGAAATTCATACATTTACACATGTCACCACACTTGAAATCAAAAATAACATCATAGGAGAGGGAGTTTAATCATTCATGCTCATATTCATACTTTAAAATACAATGAAATCATATATATATATATATATATATTGTAGCGGTTCAATTTTGTCAAAAACTAAAATCAAGACAAACATATGCTTGCTTCAAAACGACTCCATAATACATGTTTTTCAATATAATAACAAAACACTCTTTTATAAAAAATGATTGGGAATCTTTAATATTGATAAAAATAGTAAAAGTTATGCCTATGGTGTTTAGAGTAGTCCCACATACCTTATGTTATTTAGTTAGAAGAATAGAACCCAAATCTTGATTTGTTTGTTGGAAATCTTGATTCTTGATCTTTGGGGGAGGAGTTAGGGTTTGTTTTGGGCGATAATTTGAGTAGTTTTGAGCATATAATGCCCTAATGACGCTTAAATCTTCAGTTATCACGACTAGGGACTGTAAGGAAAAGTCAACACTTCCCCTCGGAGCTAAAATTCACAACTAAAACCCAATTTAGAGGCTTACGATGATGTACCACTATTGCAGTGGTTTACTGGTCCTGATAAAAAATAATAATAGCTTTTTGTTCGGGTATCGAATTAAGGCGCAATTGGTATCGTTGTAATGCTGACTCAATTATCTACAATTTGGTGGGTCTCATGATGAAAAAATCCTTATACATCAAAAGTTATACATGTCAAAGTTGACCCTTGTAGAATCAGATACCAAACTTTAGACGAATTGAAAGTTCTTAGATCAACTTTGCTCTAAGTGATTTCTATGAATTTTTTCCACCCCATAGTAACTTCACACACTAGGATAAATATCATGACACATGAATTTAACTATACATATTGGGATTATAGTTTACACACGTAGGAACGACGGTTCAATTTCTATCTAAAAAATATGGGGTATTACAATAAGTCAATCTATCTCTTCTCATAAATACATCACATAGGCCTGCCTATATCCCATATATGATTGTAAATCTCATAGATTTATCATATCCCTTCCACACACCACCTTAGATGTCCCTTCTCGGAAGGTGCATCTGGGTATGTGCAGCATAGGATGCCTATTTTGTACCTTCCTCAGACTGGGTACCTGTTTATGCTCTGTATGGGTGGAGATACCCTCCTCATACTTGGGCATCGCTGATGAATGCTCTTGATCAACCTCCTCAGAAGAATCCTGGGACCCCTCTTTAGACTGGGGGTCCTGAGCATTAGCCTGTGGAGTCGACTCAAACTTTATCTCATTCTCATCTTCATCATCATTGGGTGAAGGAGTATGTGGTTGTTATATCCTTGTGAACTTCACCCTTGGTCGGGTTGCAGCTGACTAAGTAGCCTAATAAGTCTATCTTCGTGGGACTCTACGTGTTACTGCAACTGCAGCATCAATATGATGTTGTCTCGGATTCTTCTTTACCGCATTGCTAAGCTCAGGAGACTTTGCCCGTCTCCTCAAAGTACCAGTTGCTTTCTTCTTTACATCTTTAGGTTCCATGTATACCTAAAAACCCATTATTATCTTCCAACAAAAGTGAGCGATAGTGAAAGTTGAAGAAAAATTCAAAATTCAAAAACTTAAAATTTTTCCTCACTTTTCACACCACTATAACCTATTTGAAATCCCAACAAGTCCAGTGTATACACACTACTCAAGAATCATGAATTTCAAAGTAAACAAACATGTTCAACTCGTGGCATTACTTTCATTCATTCAAGTTCAGCTACGGTTAGGGCCTAAACTTAGAATTTTACCTCGAAACAAGGTCCAACATTATAATTTTAGGCTTATTTCATGGCTTCCTTATAAAATCATGATAGTTTCAATATATTTAGAAATGTAACACATTAATCAACTTGTTTCTTTGATATATAAAATATTATATCACCATTAGGAGCCAAGAAAGTTACCTCTTATATGAAAATTTAGAAGAGAATAATGAAGAACTCAAGAAAAACCAAGATTGAAACATGTTTCTAGCATGTTTGGACAAGTTGGTATCTCAAACAAGTGTCAAATTCACCTTTTCTTATGTGTAGGGTTGGTTTATGTTTAAGGTGGGAAGTTTGAATTCAAAGAGAAAATTAAAGTTTTGAGGATTAGAATGAGTTAGAATGAGGGTTTGAATGTTTTTATATAGAAGGGAGGTTGTTTTAGATCATATTTAAATGTTGGTGGGCCTAAAATTTGATTAAAAAGTGGGCCCAAATTTGACCTAATCATGGCACCTACCCGCGCCCTGTACCCACGGTCGGGTCCTGGGTACAGGTAGCACCTACGGCCCATAGGTGCTGGGCGCAGGTGCCAAGCCAAAACTTTTGGCCTGCTTTTCCGTAATCTGGACTTGGCATATTAACATTTTTCCAGAAACTTATGATCCCGCAACTTAAGTTTTTGGTTCCAAAGTAAAATTAGGTGTCAAAGTTCATAACTTACCATTTTTCATCCTCAAAATTTCAACCTTTTTAATTTTCTATTCAACTTACTGTGTGGTACTTGTGACCATGATGGGTTGATCACAGAAACCTCTTACCTAGAAATTGATGAATGTAGCAATGTTTATCATATTCTACGTAAGGTTCAAAAGCTAAAAACCTACAACAACAAAAACATAAACACTAAATTATAGTGGGTTGCCTCCCACTCAGCGCTTGATTTTAATATTGTGGCACGACGTGGTTATGTTGGTTACTCAGACTTCACCAACAACCCCATGAGTTGCCTCCCATGTAGCGCTTGATTTAACGTCGCGGCATGATGCAGGTATCTTGATTACTCAGATTCATAATGATACCTATAGGAATATCCTCCAAGATCATCAATACAATCAATCACTGATACTACCTTCATGTCAATTGGTTGTTTTATAGACTTTCAGATATTAAATGTCGCCTCTTCACCGTTGACTTAAAATTTTAGCTCTCTCTTTTTCATGTCAACCATAGTTCTACCTATGGCCATGAATGGTCTTCCCAAAATAATGGGCATCTTGATGTCAACTTCACAGTCCAAGATAACAAAGTCAATCGAGAAAATGAATTTGTCCACCCTAATAATCACATAACAAGAGATTACCACAGGCTTCTTCACTGTGCGTTCAACCATCAATAGCCGCATCAAAGTTAATTATGAAAGGTTTAAGTCTAGTTGCTTGAAGACGACCAGCAGCATCAAATTAATGTTGGCCCCTAAATCACACAAGGCTCGGGCAAATTTGGATGACCTAATAGTGTATGGTATAGTAAATGCTCCAAGATCACCCTTTTTCTTTGCCAAGGACCTAGTCGTGACTGCACTGCAATGGTGCACACCCTCAATATCTACAAAAGTTACTCTTTTCTTCCATGTGACTAACTGTTTCATGAACCTGGCGTATCCAGGCATCTTCTCTAATGCCTCAAGAAGGGGTATGTTCAAAGTCAACTATTTTAGCATCTCAATAAATTGCTTGAACTTACCTTTCTCTTTCTTCTACATTAGTCGTTGAGGAAAAGATGGAGGTTGTCTCGGAATTTATCTTAACTCTAGTTCAATGATTGGTCCCTTACCTTTATCTTTAGCAACTATACCTCTATCACCTGTTACCTTCTCAGACTCGGCAACATGTGTCTTATCATCAACAAATTTTGTAGCAGGTAGTGAGGATCCATAGTAGTGATACCACTCCTTGTGGTGATAGTAAGTACATGATCGTTGTTTTTTGGATTTTGCACTATGTTGCTCAAAAGGGTACTTGGCTGCCTCTGGTTTAGAGTTGCCGACATCTGCCCAAAATGGTGCTCTAACTGCTTGATAGCAGTGGCATGTGACTCAACCTTCTGGGTCAATCCTGAAATATCAGCCTTAATCTTCTTAAGGACGGTCTTCTGATTTTCCTGACCCTTCATAAATTTATTCATCATCTCTTCCATTTGGGATTCTGCATCACGTCTACTAGGTAGAATGTATCTATCTCCCTTATGTATATAGTCATCCTTCTTCCTTCAGTCACTATCTCGCTCTCTGCTATGGTCTCTGTACCTATCATAATAGTTCCGACCTTGGTTCTCTTACCCTTGGGCTCAAAAAACTGCTATTTGACGATCTAAATAATTAGCTTCCTCTTACAACTCAGACTCATATGCTTTGGAAGCTGACACTTATGCTGCTACTACATTCACTTTCTCAGAATTTATTGATACAAACTGGTTTGTTAGCACCCTAAATCAGTCCTTAGTAATGCAATTTCTTGCACTACTGTATCGTCAGCTACTCTCTGGTCGCAGGAGGCACCAAAGGCATAAGTACCAGATCCTCTCTTACCCTCCCGAGTTTTCCACCCTCGGTTAGTGAGTGAGATCTGATCTAACATCTCCAAAGTTACCTCCCAACGTAGTCTCATAAAAGCTCCTCCAGAGATAATGCCTGCCATTGCTCTGGAGCTTATGTTCATGGATCTGTAGAATATCTTCGAAAAGATTTTCCTTGAATACTGATGATTGGGAACCAAGTTCAGCTTCTTTTTAAACCTGAACCAAGCCTTATACATGGACTCTGACTGTAGCTGCCTGAAATTATAGATCTCGTTCTTAAGATGCAACATCCTTAACGGAGGGAAGAACCTATTTAAGAATTGCCAGCTCAACTCATTCCAAGTCGAGATAGAGCCTTTTAGCAATTCCCCTAACCATAAAAATACTTCTCTTGTAAGTGAGAAGGGGAAAAGCCTCAATCTAAGTACTTTCTGATTTACCTTTGGATTGGTGTATAAGCTACAGATCCCAAGGAAATTTGCAAGGTGCAAGTTTGCATCATCGGTAGGCAATCCTGCAAACACATCCTTCAAATTTAGAAGTTATATCATGGCACTCATAATATTAAATTTGATGTCGGGGGCAAGATAGGAAGTACTATGGCTCCATTCTCTATCGGCTCAACATATCTCATATCTTCCTCATCATCGATGTATGGCTGCATATACGGGTATGTTGGGATAACTTGAACATAGTCACCTCTATCTCTATTTTTATCCCCACCAAGTGCTGCTCGGTGGTCTGTTGCATGTCTCTGTTTAGCTAGATCTATATCCCTAGCTATCCTCTTAGTTTTTTCTATTTCTCTCCTTTTAGCTTCAGTTTGAGCTAAAAGCTCACCAGTCTAACAATCCATAATATATTGTACCTCTTTGGTAGGAGTCACAACATTATGAACCCCTTTATGATTATCACTTCTCTTTGGCACATATCTTTGTCTTAGACATCCTACCAAGAGTTTGTAGGTTCCTCTCTAGATTCGGATTTACTGGGAGTAAGGGATTGACTTTACTCCATATGTTAGGCATACACCGGCGTATGCCCCACTAAGAACAAAAAGGAAAACTAAAAACCCAAAACTACAATAGCCTCAATCCATAAATTAACACCATATTCCCCGGCAACGGCACCAATTTCTTGATGACATCCAAGCAACACCTCCTTTAAGATGATGGTATGGTTTTTGTCCAGATTAAGTAACCCAACTAAGGTTGGGGTTGAATCCTAAGGGAACACGCGATTTGATAGATCTCAGGGGTTACATTCTATGGGCAAAATAGGAAAGTAAATGGAGGGATTTTTTTGTAGTAGACTCGAACATAGAACAGTATTACCTTGGTTGAAAATCAATTGTAAGTGAACACTAGGATTGTGTCCCCATGGAATCTCAACTCTGTAGGTTTATGTGCATTGTTGAACTAACTCAATACCGTGCATGAAGAACTGATAAGTTATGTACCTCTTATAGTCTTTTGAACGAGCAGGAGGATTTCACTCTTTACCTATTGAGTCTTAGAGTTTTGCATTACTAACCCTTACCCTGGTCCCAGTTAACTATCACTTTTTGAGTCTCAAGTTATTAGATAAAGGCTAATAATCATTCGCATATACCTTTGTGCTACAATGGATCGACTATTAACTCCCCATATTACTGCTATTTTTATCTTTTCCTAGTTACTACCCCTTTTTTAGAGCAAGTAGTAATGTCTAGTCGGGATCCTAATGTGTGAACCCATTAAGAAATCAATCATATCAAAGATAAAGCAATGAATTCCATGGGTATTTTTTCCCGTCAACAATCGCACTTACCCTACTATGTCAATTTTCCAGGGTTTCCACAACCCTAGCTATGGGTTTTAGCTGCTCATGATTGGGAAGAAATCAATAACATTCATGATGGAAAGCAAAGATGAAATCACAATGATAAGATGAAAGAAAACCCATAATCGTAAACTGAATAATAAATCAAAGTCAATACAATGGAATCCCAAGGTCAAAGATGGATCTTGAAATCAAAATATGTTTTTAAGTGTTAAAAGTGTCGACCCCTTGCTAAAAAGTACATAAGGGGTATTTATAGTACAAGAGAAAACCCTAAAAACTAAGCTCGAACAAAATAGGAGAAAATAGGGTCGGTGGCTAACTATTTCTTGTACCTGCAGTTTGGTACTTCCCATGGATTGTACCTGTGCTCTGCTCTAGGCGCAAGTACAAACCACAGGTACCGTATAGGAAAATTCCTGCACGTTAGCTCTCAGGATTTTGGACTTTTTGGTACCCACTTTGTCTACCTATGCTCTGTAGGTCAACATGTGGTCCGTAGGTTGACTTAGTAGGTGCCGGGATTTAGTTTTTCAGATCTACTTCAAATCTCAAACATGCATTGATCACGATCAAGCCGAAAAATATCTCAATTATCCATAATAACTCCAAAAGTGGCCAAAAGCACCTTTTTCACCATTTTAATGAGCTTATCATTCCAATTATTATTTTCTACAAAACATACCCAAAACGGATCATAACTAACAAAAAGGCCTCAAAAACTTGCATATTTTCCTCGTTTTAAGCATCGAAAGTGATATATTTCTATAGCATATCAACTGGTCACTGTAATACCCCAAAAAATCCAAACCAATATTAGAGCCATGTTTCAAGCTCATGCATAATACATCATGGTTATTTATAGTTTTATAAGCAAGTTATATGTATATTAAGTCTTCAAATAACTCCCAGCTATCAGACGAATCAAAACATTCCTTACTGATTGAATTCTTGGAAAGGATATTGCTATAGTCAACTTCAAATGAGCATATCTCTTATTATACTACGAATTATTGATATCATGACATGTTAATAGATATATAATATAATCATCTTTCCAATGATACAAATTTCACCAAAATCCGATATTGGAGCAAAAAGTTATGCCCATTTTACTCCAGCATGTCAGCCTGGAAACTGAGTGACAACATTTCTGACGACTTATCACATTGCTGATGACATTTCTGATAACTTATCACATTTCTGACAATATTTCTGACAACTTATCAGCCATGTCGTTAGGATTAGAAAGAAATCCAAAAATTTCAGCTCCCAGGTGACGACCTGGGCTGACAAGCTATCACAGATCTGACGGCTTATCAGCCTTGGTCGTCAGCTAATAATTTCAGCAACTGGGAGGTGATTTCATGGGAGTCTTTTGGTCATTTTCCCTCACTCTAAATGTGGTATTAAATCCCTGAGAAGGCTATTATCCCATTATTTTCTCATTATCCTCAAGAACAAGAATATTCTCTCCCAAAGGGGTTAAATCCTAGTAAAGAAAAATAAAGAACAAGCCTAAGGATTTCTTCAAGAACGTTAAAGAAACATTAAATCTGTTTCAAGATTCAAGTCGATTCCACCGCTAGTTTTCACGAATCTTCAATCTAAGGTATGTGTAGTGTTCATCCATGGATCCCGTTCATCCATGGAGCTTAAGAATCAAGTTTTAAAATCATGAATTGTGATTATCTTGTTGTGGTATGATTATGTTCATGTTGATGGTTGTTATTTGGTATCTTGATGTATTTTCATGAAGTATGTGAGCATGTTAGTTGAAATCCATGAATTTGGGTGGCTTAAGATTGTTAAATTGATAAGTATACCTATGCCCAAAGTTGTACATGTAAGGTGTTTGATAAAATGCCTAGAATGATAGAAATCATGTATTATTGCTTAGGGATGAACTATATAATAAATTCATGCTAGTCTATTATGTTCAAAGGGATCACATATTGTTGTTGTGCAATATATGTGTTAATGGAATGTACATGATGATTGGAGAATGGATTCATAGTGTGTCTATATGCATTCCATGTTATGTACAACATCATGATTATGAAGTACCACATGAGTTATCCCCCAATTATTACAATATGAACTAAATGCTACATGCTTGCCATTTCCTTATGTTTAAACGGTTTCCATGCTATCATTATGAAAAGTATATGTTGTCGGAATGCCATGTTATTAGAACATGAGGTTTATAACTTGATTTCAAGCATTCCCATTCATGTTAGATATTATGATAACCATGCACCTCATGAAATCCCTCACTCATGTATTATGGATTATTATTGATGGTCATGTATTCAAGAAAGTCACGTTGTGTCAGTTTCCTTCCATCGAGTCCTGGTGGTACTTGTACCCAAAAAATATAGTTGTGTGCCTAGAGCCATGTTATGTTTTCACGATACTCTCAGTCAAGCCATGATCTGTAGAATTCAGTCAGTCATGTCACTCAGGAAAATTCAGTAAACTTAGTTAATTTCAGTTAATTTCAGTAATCTCAGTACTCAGTAACTTCAGTAATCTCCGTAATTTAGTACTCTCAGAAATCTCATGAACTCAGTACTCAGTAAGATCAGTAATCTCATGAACTCAGTCAGTTATCAGATCTCAGTAGTATTACATCAGTCAATGGAATTCAATAAGCTCAATCCATGTATAGTTCAGTTAATCATGTTCAGAGTCCATTCAGATGGGAGTAGAAATTAGCAACGAGTGAACCCAAGGATGGGAACACACACTATCAGATGAGGGTGTAATTCTTAGCAGTTATCCTTGTATTTCAGAACTATGTAGCCAGCATAGGTTGAGACATCAACACTGTCAGATAAGGGTTGATGAGGTGGATAAGCACTGACAGATAAGGGGCCCACCATTCTCTTTTGGGGATACTTTCAGATGAGGGTTACCTGCAGCTTTTCTTTACCAATGGCGCGGTATTGATACCCTTCCAGTCAGAGCAGAGATTGAACCTCAGCTCAGCTATAATAGCATATATGGGGCATGTCGGTTAGATAACTACTTCCCATAATTTCAGTTATAGATTTCAGGACTGTCAGATACAGTCACCCAGACTCAGTAAAAGAATTCAGATAGCTCTTCAGATTTCAGGACTGTCAGATACAGTCCACTCAGATATAGTACGGAGCTCAGATTGTTCCATCAAATTTCAGACTGTCAGATGCAATCATTCATGTTATCAGTTATATTAGTTATCAAAACTCATTTATCAGTCATGTTAGATATTAGTAAACTCATGCTATCAGTACTCAGTTTTAGGACTGTCAGATACAGTCAATCAGACCAGTTCTTCATAATCAGAACTGTCAGAATAATCATTCCTTTATCAGTAATATAGTATCAGTCTCCCAGTATTCAATAATACAGTATTAGTTCCTCACTTATTAGTGAACTACATATCAATATCAGTAAACTCAGTCATTTAGTACCTCAGTATCAGTAAACTCATGTTGTCAGTATTCAGAATCAATAGTCAGTATCGCCATGAAGTCAGTTGCAGTTACTTATGCATATATGTACTCTCACGTCCATATCAGTAAATATTGTTCATATATATAACCCTTTGCATTTATCCTACCTCACTCGTATACTCAGTACATTCATTTGTACTGACACATTCGCGCTATGGTGTTTTATTTTACGCCATAGGTTTAGAGGCACAAGTTTCAGAGCAGCAGTAGCATGGCAGATTTCAGCAATCAGAGTTAGCAGTGAGTCCTCTTCATTCGAGGACGATATAACTATTTATTTATTTTAGTACCTTAGTACTTAGACATTTCAGTAAATAGAGTTAGTTGGAGATATGTTCCTTCAACTCCTTATTCAGACAGTTAGAGGCTTTCAGACTATCATGTTCAGACAGTTTATATTAGTTGTTTTGGGTATTTCATACCTCACTCAGATGTTATGTTTTTATCAGATTTGAACCGTATGGCCTTTCAGCCTTTTATTTCTGTATTTTTTTAGTATATTACGAAGTGTACAGGTACAGATGTCAGTCATAGGTTAGCTTGTGGTCCTTCAGGGTCATAAGCAACGTGTAGCATTTTGGGTACCAGATTCGGGGCGTTACAGTCACACAATTGGAAAGTTGTAAAATCTACCCCATTGGAGTCTCCCTGGCCCAAACTATGCAACCTCTCATGGTAACTAAGAACTCATAAGCATCGACCTTTGGATCTCCATTGAAGCAGGGGGGGATGGCCTCATGAACTCCATAAACCTACTTTATCCTTTCATAGACATAGTGGATAAGGTGATTAGATATAGGGAAAAACCCTGCAATATCACATCCTCACTAATGGAATCTATAGCAATGGCTAGTTGTGTATCTAGATTACGAAGCCCTAAAGTAGTGTGTTGAATAAAAGTCTTGAGTCATCTCATTAATGAAACCTAACACCTATACTATGAAATCCTCAAGCATATATATAGACATGATAACATGTGGTGTCTATGTTGGGTTCAACCCCTCTATCTCAACAAACCCATCATTATCATTAACTTTTGAACCTGATGAGGGTCCCAACCTCACCTCTATCTAGTCCAGGTGCTCAAGTATAACTTTTGTCTTGAACTTTTCCACTACCACATAGCAAATGCTTGGGCTATGAGTTTTTTGCCAAAGAAGAATATGTTCTCACCATCTGTAAGAGAGTGAATAAGATGTTTTTGAGTCACATTAAGCTATAAATGCACGACACTGAGTGAAGAAGTTGATTTCTCCTAAAGTCATGTGACCTCTCAAAAATAGATGATGGATGTCTCCACGTCAATCTTCAAGACTCTACTAGACTCGACATATACTTATGAGACCAATAAAACTAGGGCTCTAATATCAACTTCTCATTATCCAAAATAGGGACCATGATAGTACTTGTCAGACCCTCAGAGGTAAGCCTATCCCAACTCAAATACAGTAATCAAAGAAAAACAAAAGTACAAGAAGTAAGAAATAGGAATAATTCCTAAATTATAAGGTATAATCTCAACATAACATCTCTAATCTGGTTATCACTACTACAACCTCTAATGCTGAATACAATGTTATAGTCTGAAGTATCTCAAATGAGAATAATCATAAGATAAAATAAGATAAGATGTAGGTAATCTCTGAGATCCAATAGTCGCTACCTCAATCTCTGGAAAAGTCGACACTAGGAGTCATAATCAATGCTTAGTTACTCGCTCAATACTTGTATGTAGATGCAGAAAAGAAAAACATGAGTGAGTATGAAATATGTGACTCAACAAGCATCATCAATAATCCACCCTAATCCAGAGTGATGGCGGAAACTACCACACCAACCATTCAAGATTACCCTGATAAACCTTTACTCAGAAAAGTACCAGCCTATTCTAGCAGATAGAAATAATTAACAAAGTAGCCAATTTAGTTCAATTAAGGCAGATACGAACAGGTTTAATATCAACAGTAATAGTAATAGGTCACATTAAGAGTTAATTTCACTGACACAATATATTATATATACTCACCAAGACAAATCAGCAACCCAAGATAAGATATAAAAATGCATGTCATGCAACCAACAAATGTGATGCAACAGTTTCCATGGATCAAGTTGTAACCAATACACAACATATAGTACTTTCTCAACCATAATATAACCCCAAGATAAAGTGCAATGCAATGTAGTGATATGATATGAAATGCAATGGCCAAAGTACAATCTATACCTTCTAAGCCTAATATTCTTGGAGAGGACCCATGGGGGTTCATGATGTGCCATGATTTCATGGCACTTTCGATTCTTAAAACAAGAAAATTATATAGGAACTTAGATATTCTTTTTGGATATGATGTGTGTTTGTGTTGATTTTGTAGGAAAACAGGTTTCAAAGAAAAAAATTGAGAAAGAAATAAAGAGTTGTTGAATTGGTGATCCAAGAGTCAACCCACGACTCATGGGTAGGACCTACAGCCTGTGAATGTGTTCGCGACTTGAAGTTCTAAAGATGACTTGCGGATTCTAAAGTCCATGGGTCCACCCACGACTCAAGAATGCAACCCACGACTCGTGAGTTGCAGATGTGAGTTGAGTTTTGAAGAAGATTGCCAAGTCTGAGTTCCACGAAGTCAACCTACGGGTCGTGACACCAACCCATGCCACGTGAGTTGGAGTAATGGAATCATGTCTTGAAAGTTGAGGTCAGCTTTGATTTCCATGGTTGCAAGGCATGACCCATGGATCTAATCCATGACTCAACCCACGATCGTAGGTGTTGCCGAGCCGATTTTCCTACACAGTTTAGAATAGGATTTATTATTTATCTATAATATATTAAAAGTGTGAAGACTCTTAGAAAAGTGATTTGAACTTTTTGCCCTTCATTAAAAGAAGTCGTAATAGTCAAAATCATCTTTTCACATATATTTTTAATTATTATTTTATTAAATTGAAGACTCCTAAAATATTTGAGACCCTAATAACATACATATATGAAAAAAAAATTAAATATCTATATTTAGTACTAACTAAAAGAATTATGAAAGTCGTACCTAAAATATATGAATTCTAAAATATATGAATTCTAAAAAAAATATGAAAAGGATTGATTGATCACTTAATTAGTTATACCAACGTAGCAATGGTAGCGAAATATCATTAAATTCGGATAAAAACTAATGGATAGTAGGTAGTAATTACAATCAAGGCAATTGTGGTCAAGCCCATAATAATCATATTTAGTGGATTCCTTAATAATCTATAATTGGTGGATTACGATCAATTATGAAACTAAGAAACACCCGCTCATATTTTGTTATTATTTACTTATGAAACTTCTAAATATTAGGATTTAAGTACATTGTCCAAATATCGAAAAATTTAATAATCAAGATTTTATATCAAAAACTTTTAATTAATTATTTTTAAAATAAACGAGTTCTGAAATATATAAAAAGAAAAACATTTATGGTAAA
This sequence comes from Capsicum pubescens, assembly GCA_030864215.1. Lineage (NCBI taxonomy): Eukaryota > Viridiplantae > Streptophyta > Magnoliopsida > Solanales > Solanaceae > Capsicum > Capsicum pubescens. The sequence goes on from CM061544.1 coordinate 225,132,804, forward strand.
AAGATTAGGAGAATTAATAAAATGGTGTGCACCTGAGTAAAATTTTAAATTAGATCTAACTCTTTTAAGCATATAATATTTTTATTTACTTATTTTCCTTCTTTAACTTAAGTAACGATTCATAATGAATCAATTAGAATTTTACCTTATATGAAAAAAGAATTTCTACAATTCTATTTAAGTAATTTTTTAGATCAGACATTACAAGAAACATGCTTTTTTTACTTCTATGATTTTTTTCTTCTTATTTTTTCCTTTGATTCAAGTGTATTTTTACCTTCATAATAATCGTTCTTTGTCTTTCTTTATTTCTTTTAGTTAGTAGTTTTTAAGATTTTATATGAGTTATACATATTCAATAATTTGACAATGGATTCTCCCTTCTGATAATTTTTCATGTTTTTCTTTCAGTTAAAATTGAAAGTTTTGATCGAAAAATTGAACGAAAAAAACATATTGTCGCCAAATAAAGTAGCCAAAATAATCAAAGGTATATCTCCTCTCCATTTTAATTTACTTCTTATTAAGTCCTGAATGTTTTTTGTATGTAGGACGTGGTATTTTTAACCCCGTCCATTTTTACTTTCTTTCAGATTTAGAAGTTATATATGTTTTCTCATATTTTAGAACGGTTACATCTAGATTTAATCTATATCTAAATATATATAAATTTATATCATCAATACAGAATTTTCAAATAAAAAAAATAATACTTTTACATGATAGAAAAATATTAAAGAGATTCAAAAAGCGATAGAATCAAAAGAGTCGAACTAGAATATTTCGTATAGTATTATCATGAAATATAAACTATAAACTATAGTTACAGTTAGTTTTTTAAACTTTAAAATGCACTAATATATACAAACAATTATTTAAATTTATTTTAAATTGACAAAACTTTTAAATATGTATAAATGGTGAAAGAAATTATAGATAAAGCCAAATCGATTATAGTAGCATGTTACATGTCAAAATAGTTATCTATAATCTATAATCTATAATCTATAATCTATAATCTATAATCTATAATTTATATCTATAATCTATAATAAATTAAAAGTGTGAAGGGCCTTAGAAATATCGTTTGAACTTTTTGTCATTCATTAAAAGTATTTGCTTAAACAAAATCGTCTTTTCACTATTTTTTTCTAATATTTAATATTTAAAAATTAATTAAATATATTTATGGTTAAACCTTTCCTTATTAGAAGTCAGCAGAATTAATGACAATTAATACTTTTTTCATTAGTTTAAGAATTTTAAATCAACTAAATTTAAATTTAAGAAGATTAAAAAAATCTAGAAATATATATATAAAAGCGTTAGAATAAGAAAAATTTAATAAGTACCAAATTTTTAAAAGTTTTAAGTACGTAATAAGAATGTAATCACTGATTTTGTAAAGAATTAACTTTAAAAATAAGGAAAAATTTTAAATATAGAAGCAAATAAGAAAAATAATTGTACCACAAATATGATTCAAATTGATGTGTCTCTTTTAACCTTTGGCAGCATGGGAAAGAGATACTGCATGATAAACGCAAAAGTGATAATGTAAAATATACATGTGCTTACACTAAAACATATGTTTATGTTTACATTATTATATCAAAGTGGGAAAAATCTTTGAAAAGTGATTTAAACTTTAACACTTCATTAAAAATATACGGATTAGATAAAATTATTTAATTTTAAATAATCAAACGTTACACGTGCGAGGCACGTGTGGCTAAACTAGTCTATAAATACTCTCTTGATGTTTTGTTATCAGGTTACGCACTCTATATACTTTTTAAATTATTTTGTGTTTTGAGATACATTATTGATCTTAGAATTATTGATATTGTTTTTTAGGGTTTCTAATCGATTTGAGATTTTGGATTTTTCATCTTATTCTTTGTAAACAATATTATGTTTTCATCTAAGAAATTTTTGTGTGTTCGTACGATCATGAGTAGCTAAACCTCATAACTAGGGTTGTGGAAATCATGATGAATTAACGAAGCAGGATAAGTGTGAAGTCATTTAGATCGGTGTTCTTGCATGTATTGGTATTTTCTTTGGTTTGATTGTTTTCTTGATGGGTGAACCTGTTAGGAAATCACCTATATTCTAAACTTACTCGATAGAAAGGTAGATATTTGAAAACTAATAACAACAGTAATTTAAAGCTACCAACCTTCATCTAATTAACTTGAACTGACTGAGATCATAAAACAAGGGTTAATAGTAATGTGACGCTCTGTGCTCAAGAGGAGATGAGTGAAATTCACCCAAACCAAGGTCGAGAGATGATTAGGTGATACATAACTTGTTAGATTTTGCATGCAAGGCATTAGGATAGTTTGATAAGCATGAAAAGTCTGTATAGTTATGAAGTCACGGGGAGCACAATCTTAGTGCTTGTACTGATCAAAATCCAATTAACCAGCAACTATTACCATTACTCTTACTGTTACAAACCCCTTCTCCCATTTTTTATTTATGTAACGCCCAATTATATCAGCAAATTCTTGATTAAATTTTAGCCTATTCCTCATAGGTTCGACCCCAACCTATGTAACACCCCGTATGCTACACGGTGCTCATAATACCGAAGGACCACAACCTAACCCATGGCTATTACCTGCTGCAATAACTGAATAATAATACTATATAATGCGGAAATTTGACGGAAACTTGCCATAAGGTACAAAACTGAAATACAACTGTATAAGGTATAACAATACCAAAACTAAACAACTATCTGAAAAGACTCTAGTCTGAAAAGCCTCTAATCTGTCTGAACTGTGGAATTGATGGGACAATCCCCCAACTAACTCCATCTACTGAAATACTAAATCTAATGCAATAATAAAATAAGGAACATCCTCGAATAATGAGGACTCACTGCTAAGTCTACTGCTGCTGGCTGAATCTGAACTGCTAAGGGTGCTCGGGAGCCCGTGCGTCTGAACCTATGGTATAAGACACCATAGCGCAAAAAAGTATGCGTCAGCACATGGGAATGTACTGGTATGCTATATGAGGTAAGGTTAAATGCAAGGTTTCATATGTTCATAAAACTGACTGAATAACATGAGACTACTGAATGAGGATGCATACATGAAAACGTAAACTGTAACTGAGGTCGTACTAACACTGGATACCGAGTTTTGAATACTATCTAAATGTTATCTGAGTTTACTAATATTGTAATACTGATAACTGGATCTCTTAGTATTGTATCACTGATGACTGTTGTGGGGTCGATCCTATCTAACGGGTGACCCCTGAGATAAGTCCTATCTGGTGGGTGATCCCTGAATCTACTGATACTGATATTGATTGACTGTATCTAATGGTCCTGAATCTATAGAACTATCTGAGTTTTTTACTGAGTTGAGTGACTGTATCTGACAGTCCTGATTCTGTAAAACTGAACTGAATTTTATTCTGAAAACTGAGATTGTGGGAAGTAATCATCTAACCGACATGCACCGAATCTGAACTAGTGGGATCCAACCTGTAACCCCAGCTGGAAGGGTGTCCATACCGTGTCACGGGTAAAGACACTGTTGTGGTCAAGCCTATCTGATGGGTGACCTTGAACAAGAAGTCAAGCCTAATCTGACGGGTGACCCCTGGGAGGTAGCCAAGCCTTAATATGAACAGTGACCCCTCATCCTGCGTTGGCTACGCACTTCTGGAGTACAGGGATTGCTACTAACGACTCTGCCAATCTGACGGGGAAGCCATCATCCCTGCTCTCGCTTGGTACTGAATCCTACTCCCAACTGAAAGACACTGAACTGAGTATACTGGACTGGACTAGACTGAGACTGAGTTTACTGAGTTTTCCTAAGTTTTGTAATTGACTAAGTTCTACTGAGTTCTGTAACAGACTGAGAGTATTGATCGTGATATGACTGATAATATTATGTAACTGACACTGGCTCTAGGTAAATAGCTAAATTATCGGGTATCAAATACCTTAGAACTCGATAGCATGGATAGTATAAAGCATGACAATTTTTGAATAACATGACAATAGTCTATCATTCACAATACAATCAATGAGGCATTTCTTCAAACACTTGAAAGTCATAAACTTGTACATGAACGGGAATGCATATTATTATGTCATGATTCATTCACTAAGTCCTTTCATCAAACACTTAGCATGCATTAACTTGTACATAAACGGGGATCTCATGTTGACATGCTATAATGGCACTTCTTCATTCACATAGGCATTTTATCAAACATATGGGGAACATGATTTGGTTATACAACAATTACTATATCTAAGTATCATGGCTACATCAATAAACTTGCAACTTGAAGGGTTTATCATGAACATCATGCAAATCAACACATACTAGGATCAAATCTTAGAACTTGTAATCTAAAACATGAATCAGCACCCAACAATAACATAAACATGAACTTCAATTCAGGTAAATCATGAAAAACTCATAGATACACAATCTTGTACTTTGAAAAGAGATTCTTGGGCTTCATGGGTGGAAGGGACCCATGAATAAACATCTAACATACCTTAATTCGTGAGTTTCTTGGAGTTCTTGGAGAGATTCTTGGGATTGACCTTGATTCTTGATATTAGGGTTTGCTAATTTGAGATAGTGTGCTTTTGTTCTTGAAGAATAGTGAACATAATGAGCAATTTTCGCTATTAAGGGTATAAAACCCATATTTAGGCTGATTAGGGGCTTTGAGAAATTACCAAATGGTCCCTGAAATTAAATAACGAAACCTGAACAAAAATCCTAAATTTACATGCTGGCGCGATGCGGTGATGTCACGCAAGCTCACTGGAAAATGGACGACAGGGAAACTGGTTGGTGGCGCGATGCGGTGGTATCACGTTGCCACCTTGGATGCGAACTTGAAGGGCACCGCGATGCTGTGGGATCGCGTTGGTGCACTGGAAATTGACGATTCTGAAATTAAGTCTTGGCACGATGCACCAATATTGTGGTGGCTCACTGGTTTTTGAAAAATGCCATTTTAGCTGGCTCAGCGATGCGCTAAAGTACCAGGTGATACACTGTCTCACTAAAATAGCTCTAACTCTTCGCCCGGGTGTCGAATTTGGGCGAATTTAATATCGATGAAAAGCTTATTAATTTTTCACATAATGAAAAGTCAAAATCTTAAAAATTCCACATGTATAAAGGTGTATTTATATTTAAAGAAAGTCTTTAACATTTTAGGGATGAATTTAAGCTAGGTAGAAGTACGGGGTATTACAACCTAGTTGTGTTCTATATTTGATTCAGCTACCATTTTATACTTTCATAGAGGTGTATTTCGAGCAACATCAGTTCGCAATTCATATACTAATCACAATATCATAAATCAACCTTGGTGGTGCATCCCTTGGCTAAGGTGTTTTATAAAATGGTTCATTTTCTTTTGCATAAAATCCAAGTTTCCATTGTAGTACCAGTTTCCATTAAAATGGGTGATGAATGAGTATGCATGATCATGGTAAAATCAACAATGTAAAATAATCAACTTAATAGTGGTATAAATGAACCTGTCACCCAAATCTCTATAAATTATGATACAAGCCCTCAACACGAGCACCACAATAGTAAAAGAATTAATTAAGACATTAATGAAGTTCACAAGACCCCACTCAGGCATCACACTGATAATAAGATTTCTAATCAATAATAAGGTCAACACCAGCCCTCGCTCAGGCGTTGCTATGATAATAAGCTCTCTAAGAAATAAATAAGTCAACACAACCCCACTTAATATTCCCCCGATCAATGATAAGGTTCACAAAAACCCACACAAGCATCACAATAATGATAATCAAGGCATCACAATAATGATAATCAAGGCATCACAATAATGATAATCAATCTAAATAAGATAAACATTAAGTATTCATACAATCCATAGCATACTTTACATGATAACTTTCCTACATTTTTCCCATCTCTGACACAACTAGACTGAAATACTCAGAAGGGAAATATACTTCTTAACAAACATATTTAGAAGTTCACCTTAATTCACAATACATGGTAATTACACCAAGATTCATCTTTTAACTTCTTATTTATAAATTCAATCTCTTTATACCTTAAGCAGTTACTAACCTCAATCTCTTTATATCTTAAGCAATTACTAAACTCTAATTTTTTCATCAAATTCCACGAAAAATGATTCAACCCTCAAGTACATACTCATTATCATTTTATGCATAATCAACAAGTTATTTATCAACACAATTTATCATAAACAAGTCAATAAGTAGAGATAACAGTCAAAATGTTCATTATATTATTTTTAACTGAACAACAAACACTGGTACCCGCATAAATGCTCCCCATCTCATTTATATAGGACCCCTAAATACCTAGTTTTTTACAATATACGAGTGACAAGCACATAAACACCTTAGAAAAGAGTCAGGTAATCTCTACTTGCCTTAAAGACGATCGGGAAAGACAAATAACAACCCTAAGAATCAAAGAGAAATGTCAATCCCCCGAAATGCCTCCGAGCAAGTTGAATTATTCAAATATGAGATCTACACATAAATATGAGACCAACGATACCCATATTTACATACTTTTGTTTTGGGTCCAAAATTACCTTAAAAATCAACTCCAAAATAAATGGGTAAAACTAAAATTTTAGTAGAAAATCACTTTACCCATGTTTAAGGGTTTCAAATAAAAAATTCACTAAAAATGGAGTTGAAATCGAGTTAGAAATCATTTAAATATTAATATTTCACCTTTACCGATAAAACTCCAAAATATCAAGTTTAAAAAACCTTAATTTGAAGATGATTTTACAATTTAATCAGTGGGTAATGATGAAAACAAGTTTTAGAAACTTACTCGAGGTTTAGATCTAGAAAATCTTCTTGAAATCACGTTAATTTGAGATTCGAAGCCCTAAAAATGGTGAAAATAGAGTTTGTGGCTGAAATTTCACATTTTAAAGATGCCAGGCCTTGCCTTCATTGTGAACGCAACCTAGGCCCCACGATCGTGAAGGCAAAACCTAACCCGGCCCAGAGGCACCCTTCATTGCGAATGTGATCCTCCCTCTGCAAACGCAATGTACAAGGACCTCCTTCATCACAAACGTGAGGGTTGGACCGCAAATGCGATGAAGAAGTTGCATGGCACCAACATCAGCAACTAAACTAGCTCAATATTTTTCGACGGACCCTCAGAATACGTTTGAAATCCCGTGAACACATTTCAAGTATGTTACTAGGCTAATTTCGGCACTTTAGAATCAATGGGACAACCAGAATTACCAATAGAGGTTGTTAACAATGAGTTATCCCCAAAACCAGCTCTAGGCAACATAAAACTAATTTCTCGTCTAAAGACTCAAAATCAAGCTGAAAATCTCAAAACCCAAACCAACCAAGCTACTAATCCAAAATCAATATTCCAGAGTTGATTGAACAGACAAATTTTTCATCTAACGCTCGGATCACAAAATGTTGACTAAAGTCAACTATATCAACTTTGGGGATCGTTCCACCCACTCCTGAAACTATGTTATAAGGCAACAACGAAGAGGGGCAAAATAATCAAAACCTATAAAATACTAAAAGTTACTACAAGGATTGTTACATTATGTAAGTTTCAAATTACTGTTAGTTGACAAGCGAGGGTGGATTTTAGATGGTGATCAGAGACGGCAAAGGGAGAATGCAGAGTCGGCTTGATCAATTATGCGGCCTAATGAAGAATCTTCACACAATACAATACTGAAGGAGGACAACTTACGAAATAGGATTTTTAGTTAGGTTCTTGTAGCGTGTAAAATCATATCATTGAACTTTACTACTTTTGTGTGTGAATTATGTTTGCTATAGAATTTGGATTAGTTAATGAAATGGTAGGTTTGGTATGTTATGGTTGAGAATGATTTCTTCATTTATTTTATATGAGTGTGACAAAAAAAGGATTGCCCTTCTATGATGGTGTCTCCATTGGTGAATCAAATTAGAGACGTAATTGTAAAAATGGGTCAAAAAAATTAGTGGAGCATATCATACAATTGTGATTCTTTTGGTTTTTGGTACCAAGGTATAGTTTTACTCTTCTTTCTCCAATTATTGTTTGTTTCAAAATCGTATGTTTTTTGAAAATCATAAGGGCTTCATTTGATCGATCCATTGGTTGCAATAGCTTGACGTAACTAATAAGATAAATCAGTTGTTCGTTGTTTTCTTCATAAAGCGTATTGGAATTAGAAGTTTCAATATTTGCATCTCCTTTTCTTCTATTTTAAGCAACGGGGTATATAACTCCTATATTTATATGTTACAATAAGAAAATACCATATACAAAATAATGCATGCATAATAATTACAGGAAATTTGAATTTGCTCATTTGGTTGACTATCTAAACTTTCATCTTGTCGTGAGGGTTCAAATATAATCATTTGTCATTCACCAAAGCTGTTTGAACAGCCTGATTATTCATAAATTTCAGCTTATATTTTCACTAAAAAATTTGTTTCTCATTTCTATCGGTACACTATTTGCTGGGGACACGTGCAAATCAGAAACTAGTGAAGAAATAAATGGTCATCTAGTTTTTCACCAATTTGATCCAAAGCGTCGCTTTAGGAAACAGATAAATGGCAGTTTAATGAGATGTATGATTTTCGTACTGGGTGCGTTGAAAGTCAAAAACCTTAGACCACTTATTTTGGACCTGAGAAACTAATGTTTCATTTTTGCTGGCAATAGTTACTTCAGAGTGGTACTTCATCAGCTATCCATATGGACACTTCACTAGAAAAAGCTCTAGTATTTGTAAGTAGTAACCCCTCCCACAAGCTGATGAAACAGGGCTAAATTTCATTTTTGAAGTAAAACTCATATAGTTCGCTGCAAGTACATGGTGACCAAGTTTTGTCAGAGAAAAAGTTGATTTTCCTTGAGCAATTTTTCCTGTCTTGCCCATCATCTTTCAATGTCCCCAAGTTAAATAAGCTGCATTGGCAGTCACTTCTGAACTGCTCTGCAATGGAATGTGCACAAATGACTTCCAAATTGTGATACAATATCCACTATACCTCCGTAACCAGCTACTGCTGTGACCTGAAAGTAATGTACAAGTGGAACTGTGACCAATAACGATAATTAAACGTTGCACTATATCCTTCCCGCCACAATGGTGATTCAACTTCAGTTTTGGTGTATATGCTATTTCTAACTTTTTATACAAAAAAAGAGGAGAGTTACAAATCTACCTAAAAATGCTGATCACACTGGTGAAAATATGAATATCACCAAACTAAAGAAAAGTAGTCTCTTACCCCTGAAGGATGTGCAGAAATGGAAAACAATGACTCAGGAGCACATGGTATCTGTGAAACAATATCTCCATTCAGGTCAAAGCGGCTAAGCAGTGGCTCCGCTCCAACCGCCAAAACCTGACAGGAAAATTAAAGCTCCTTAGGATTAAAGGAACTGGAAATAACCAAAAAGCATTTGACGGAATTAGTTACTCCCACTACAGTGGTGGATAGAAGACTGCAATCAACTAGATTGAACTTAGATAGTCCACAGGCACAAAAAGAGGCAACATATATGCAAAAGGGATACATTAAGCAAAAAAGATTATACTACACTTTTTGCAGGCAAAGAACATTAAGTAAAAATAGTGCAAAGATAAAATATTTGGAAGGCTAGTGCTTGTTGAGATTTACTATAATCTAAGTACAAAGATCTGTGCTCAGCTTCAGCTTTTAGATGAGATTGGTTGTCACTTCAACGTAGTATCAGAATAGAGAGAAGTTTTGAGTTCGAATCTTACCGCCGCCCATTATCAAAAATATAATAATCATGAGCTTGGGTAAGTTTTATTTTCTTTTCCCTTTCCCTTTTGGTTGGTAGCTGGCCATGCAAAGGTGAGGGATGACTAGCCCCTTTGCCCTCCTTCAACAAGTACTTTAAGAAGAAATCAAAATGATTGGTAAACAGACAGATTTTGCCAACTACTGAATTCATGTTCAATAGAATAAGACAACAGACAGGCTAATTTGGGTTAACAGTAGGGATAAGGTATTCTCAGTCAATAACTGCTACAAAATGTTTTTGCAACAGTTTAGTCAAGGAATTTCCAACTGGCCATGGAAGAATAATGAAGATCATTTGGAAAATCAAAGCACCTATGAAAGCTGCTTTTTTTGGTTGGCTAGCAGCTAGGATGATTGCCAAACACACAAGTTACTGAGGAGAGTTTTTTCCTTGTGCAGCAGATGATATTTCCAAAGTTTAGAGGAAGAAACAGTTTGAACATCTTTTCTAGCATTATAGATTTTCAAGACAATGTTAACTTTCCATTAACATTGTATTATTGAATATGTTAATTGCTATTGTATCTTGTTTTATTATTATTCCTTATCTTATCTTAGATTGCTTTATTTTGAGTTGGGGGTCTATCGAAAACAGCCTCTCTATCTCACATTTGAGGTAGTGGTATGGACTGCGTACACTTACCCTCCCCAGACCCCACTTGGTGGGAATATACTGGGTATGTTGTTGTTGTTGTTGTTGTTAACTTTCTATTAACATAATGGGCATATCGTTGGTGTTACCAGAGAAATTAGTAGCTTGTTGGTAAGTGTGGCAATCACAGGAGGTCAAAAAACACTTAAAGCCAATATGTAGAACTATTCCCAATTGCATAATGTGGACCCTATGGCTGGAAAGAAACAAGGCATGCTTTGATGGGAAGACGTAACAGATTTTTAGAGTATTAACATAAATGCATTAAGAATCAGTACTTTTGGTGCTATAGCAGCACTAAAGATATGATTAGTTGGTACAGTTTGGACTTTTTGCACTTGCTAGGAGACAATATGTAGTATCGGATTGTAGAGTTTGCCACTAAGTCATGTACCTTTTTCTGTACCATCTTGGTACTCTCTAAATAAAATCCTTATCAAAACAAAAGTACACTTCAATACTAAACTAGTTGGAGATCAGTTATATGAATGGTATGTATACATTTTGCTCAATTTTTGGTCCATTTCATTCCATAATATCATTAATTGTCCTTGCGACAAAAGGAGCGTCATTTCACTGAATCTCACATAATCGATATACAAATATCTCACCAAACTAAGACTTATGGAGAACACCCCACTAAGGTAAGTGTAGAAACTTCCTACATAGTAACTCGGTTTTGTCGAACCTCCATTTTAACTTTATCCATTAACATCTTCACCTGTTATGCCAATTTCATAAAAGACTTCACTTAGATATCTGAATTGTTTGCCAGTCACCAGTTTCAAAAGATCTGAATTGTTGCCACTTACCAGTTTCGAAAGATCTGAATTGTTTGCATTTTGGCAACGCAATGTCGTCCGGTTTCACCTCAATTTCATTAACATGCAAACTGAACTTGTACCACTCATATTTTTTCCTACTTCTACTTATCGTAAAAGGGTCAAATATACCCCTATACAATCAGAAATAGTTTAAATATACCCTCGTTCTACTTTCAGTCAAAATATACCCCTCCCATTATACTTTTTGTCCAAATATACCCCTCCCACTATACAATAGCACAAATTTACCGAGAAAATGTCATAACTAGTCCCTTAACTATAAGAGTGGGTCTAAAATAGTCCCTTAACTATACACTTATCACTTTTGGTCCTTTAACTATTTAAAAACTTATCAAGTTTGGTCTTTGACTATTTTTTATAAAAACAACGTAGAATTTATAATAATGAAATTTTTGTTTTCGTGAAATTAAATCGTAACTCATTTCCTTAATTGTTTCTCTCTCCTTGCCACCTTTTCCTCAAATTCCTCTTGTGAAAAAATCCCTAACCTCAACAATTCAAAATAAAATTTCTCACGGAAGAAGACACAAATTCTAATAAAAGGAAGTATATTGTTGTTGCTAATGGCTTGAATATGCTATGTTTCAGAGAAGATGACAATAACGACAAAGTTCGATGTAAGAACAAACTTTTATTACCATTAAAGACAACTTGAACAAAGCAAAATTCAAGACGAATTTTAGTGGAAATTTTAACAATAAAATCTCCGTCTTGAATTTTTATCAAGTTTCATATTTGTCTATTTTTATTATAAAATACGTAGGATTATACTAACGGAACCCTGCCTCCGTGAGATTCTCTCTTTCTGCTACTTTTTCCCGCGATTTTGCCATTTTTGCTATTAATTTTCTCTAGCCACTTTATTTAAACTACTCGAACCATGCCCAAAATCTCTGTCTTGAATTTTGCTTTGTTCAAATTGTCTTCAATGGTAATAAAAGTTTGTTCTTGCATCGAACTTTATCGTTATTGTCATCTTCTCCGGAACATAGCATATTCAAGCCATTAGCAACAACAATATACTTCCTTTTATTAGAATTTGTGTCTTCTTCGTGAGAAATTTTATTTTGAATTGTTGAGGTTAGGGATTTTTTCACAAGAGGACTTTGAGGAAAAGGTGGCAAGAAGAGAAACAATTGAGGAAATGGGTTACGATTTAATTTCACGAAGCAGGAATTTCATTAATATAAATCCTACGTTGTTTTTATAAAAAATAGTCAAAGACCAAATTTGATAAATTTTTAAATAGTTCAAGGATCAAAACTGATAAGTAAATAGTTAAGGGACTATTTAGACCTACTCTTATAGTTAAGGGACTATTTATGACATTTTGTCCAAATTTACCCTTAATTTTAATGAACACGTGTCAAGATCATAATCAAATGACTCACCCCAATTTTAAATATCCGATTTTTAAAAGATCCACCAGCTTAACGGCCTAACCCATTTTTGTTTTTCCTTTCATCTTCTTCACTTTTGTGGCCGGAAAAATGGTATCACCAGTGATCCTTCATCTCCTTTCTCAAATCCCAGTCATGATACACCAAAAAGTGTAGTTTGAATGAGATCTTAGCATGTTGTCAATGGAATGAAAATATTGATATTGTTTCAACAACAACAAACCCGGTGTATTCCCACACAGCGGGGTCTGGGGAGGGTAAGATGTACGCAGTCCATACCACTACCTCCCGAGAAGTAAAAAGGTTGTTTCCGATAGACCCCCGGCTCAAGACAAGGAATAATAAACAAATCCGTAATAAAGCATGGGACAAGATGACAAGACATAAATACGCCACCCCCAAGGAAAAATAAACAAGGAATATTAAAGAAATTCGTAATAAAGCCTGCAACAAGTTGGCCTAACAAGAATAATACACCTACCAAGTAATGCCCTACCCTAACGACCCAAACTGGCACTAGCCTTCTATCCTAATCCGCGTCCTCCAGATCTTCCTATCTAGGGTCATGTCCTCAGTGAGCTGTAACTGCTCCATGTCCCGCCTGATTACCTCTCTTAAATATTTCTTCTGTCTACCCCTACCCCGCCTGAAACCATCCAACGCTAGCCTCTCACACCTACGAACCGGGGCATCCGTGTCTCTTCTCATCACGTGACCGAACCATCTCAATCGGATTTCCCGCATCTTGTCCTCCACCGAAGCCACTCCAACCTTTTCTCGAATAGTCTCATTCCGAACTCTATCAGCCCTAGTAAGCCCACACAAAAAGCGTCATCCGCATTTTCGCCACCTTCAATTTTTGAATGTCAGAGTTCTCGACTGGCCAACACTCCGCTCCATACAACATGGCCGGACGGACTATCACCCTGTAGAATTTGCCTTTAAGCTTGGGCAGCACCTTCTTATCACACAACACCCCCGAGGCGAGCTTCCACTTCATCCATCCCGCCCCAATACGGTGGGAGACATCCTCGTCAATCTCACCATTCCCCTGAATCATGGCCCCAAGATACTTGAAACTATCCCTCTTACAAACCACCTGGGAATCCAACCTAACAACCACCTCGTTTTCCTGCCTCAAGTCATCAAACTTACATTCCAAATATTCTGTCTTGCTCCTACTCAACCTGAACCCTTTAGACTTAATGGTCTGTCTCCACACCTCTAATTTAGCATTCACGCCTCCCCTCGTCTCATCGATCAAAACTACATCATCTGCAAAAGCATACACCAAGGCACCTCACTTTGAATACGTCGCGAACACATCCATCACCAAAGTAAACAAAAATTGGCTAAGAGTAGATCCCTGGTGCAACCCTGTCAAGACAAGGAAATGCTCAGAATCTCCTCCCGCTGTCCTCACCTGGGTCTTAGCTCCATCATACATGTCCTTGATTGCTCTAATATACGCCACCGGGACCCCACTCACCTCCAAGCATCTCCAAAGAACCTCCCTAGGAACTTTGTCGTACGCCTTCTCCAAGTCAATAAACACCATGTGCAGATCCTTCTTCCTTCCTCTATACTGTTCCACCAGTCTCCGCACCAGGTGAATTGCCTCCGTCGTCGAACGCCCGGACATAAATCCAAACTGGTTCTCCGAGATAGACACTATCCTTCTCAACCTCAACTCGACCACTCTCTCCCAAATCTTCATAGTGTGGCTCAATAACTTAATACCCCTATAATTGTTGCAACTCTGAATGTCACCCTTGTTCTTATATAGAGGGATCACAGTACTCCATCTCCAAGCCTTGGGCATCTTTGCCGACTTGAAAACGCCGTTAAACAAATCAGTCAACCATCTCAAGCCAGCCTCGCCAGAAAACTTCAAAAAAATCCACAGGAATCTCATCAGGTACCCCTACGCATCCTGCGAACAGCCTCTCTGACCTCTTCTACCTTAAAGCGTCTAAAATAACTAAAATCAGGACACTCCTCTGAGTGCTCCAGCTCCCTTAACACAATAACTCTATCCCCTTCATCATTCAATAACCTATCAAAGTACGAATGTCATCTCTTCCTAATGTGACCTTCCTCCACCAACACTCTACTATCCTCCCCCTTAATGCACTTCACCTGATCGAGGTCACGACCCTTCCTCTCCCTAGCCTTAGCAAGCCTAAACAACCTCTTTTCCCCTCCTTTCTCCTCCAACCCCGCATACAAGCTCTCGAACGTTGCCGTCTTGGCCGCCGTAACTGCTAACTTAGCCTCCTTCCTAGCTGTCTTGTACTCCTCCCTATTAGCCCGCTTCTCATCTTCATCCTTGCTCTCAACCAACTTAGCATACGCCCCCTTCTTCATCTCCACTTTCTTCTTAACTTCTTCATTCCACCACCAATCCCCCCGACGATGACCAGCCCGGCCACTGGAAATAACCATCACCTCACTAGCAGACTCCTTGATGCATCTAGCCACCCTGTCCCACATACCATCCACGTCCCCTCTAAACTCCCACACCTCCATTCCCGCCACCTCCTCTATATCCCGCGCAGTCGCTGGTGTTAAGCCGCCCCAGTTAATTCTAGGTCTACCTTCCTCACCTCTTCTCTTCTTATCTTTCTTAATACCCAAGTCCATTACCAAAAGCCTATGCTGGGTCGAAAGATTCTCGCTCGAAATAACTTTACAGTCCTTACACCACCTTATCCCCTCTCCTAAGCAGCAAAAAGTCAATTTGGGTTTTGGCTATCGCGCTTCGAAAGGTCATCAGGTGATCGTCCTTCTTCGGGAAGCTCGAATTCACCACTACCAACCCAAAGGACCTCGCAAAATCCAACAGGAAAGCTCCCTCTTCATTTCTCTCCCCAAAACCAAAACCACCATGCACATCGCCAAAGCCTCCCAGTAACGCCCCAATGTGCCCATTGAAGTCCCCTGCTATAACAATCTTCTCAGAACTAGGCACTCCTCTCACCAAGTCATCCAAAGCCTCCCAAAATCGCCTCTTTTCCTCCCCATCCAAGCCCACCTGCGACGCATAAACACTACACACGCTCAAAGTAAACCCCCCAATGACCAACTTAACAGTCATCAACCTATCGCTAATCCCCTTAACCTCCACTACCTGTCGTCTAAGCTCTTCATCCACTAAGATGCCAATTTCACAAATTCAGCTGTGAAACGCTTGCTGCGACGAACCCGCGAAATAGTGTCCTAGTTAATAACTATGGGTTAAGTCATTTGTTCAGCTCAGTGTCTTATATGTATATTAGCATCTCATAATTTTTAGGTTTTTATTTGCTACTAGTTGATTGTGCAATAGTGGAAAAATTGGAGATGTCAATTGATGTACCATTATCTTTTCTGCCACAATTTCCAATTAATCTTATTTGGAGTTAGTTCTGGATCAAGTTCCAGCAACTTGGCAGCCATGTATAGTATATTTTCAAGTTGATGTCATGGGAAAAAGTGACTTCAGCAATAACGAGCTTGCTTGTCTGATTTTTCTGATGTTTATTGCTGGACATACCATTTTTTTCGACAACAAAAGAGAAGATGAAAAAAGAAATGGGCCAACTCGGGTTAAATGGGTGGGTTTTTAAAGAAATTGGGTATTCAAAATTAGGAATGGTCATTTGATTTTGAACTTGACACGTGCACCTCTATCACAATTGAGGACAAATTTGTGCCAATGTATAATGAGGGGTAACGCAACACATTCAAGGTGAGGTGCCTTATTGTTTGCTTTTTGCGGATGATGTAGTTTTGATTGATGAGACACGTAGTGGAGTTAATGCTAAATTGGAGGTTTGGAAGCAAACTCTTGAGTCTAAAGGGTTTAGGGTTGAGTAGGTCCAAGACGGAATATTTGGAGTGTAAGTTCAGCGAGGTGTATCATGAGTCTGATGTGGTTGTTAAGCTTGATACTCATTCTATAAGTAAGAGAGATAGTTTCAAGTATCTAGGGTCTATGATTCAGGAGAACGGAGAGATTGACGAAGATGTCACTCATCGGATTGGGGTAGGGTGGATGAAATGGAGGCTCGCCTCTGAAATCTTGTGTGACAAAAAGGTACCTCCCAAACTTAAAGGCAAGTTCTATAGAGTGGTGGTTAGACCGGCGTTGTTGTATGGGGCGGAATGTTGGTCTGTTTAGAAGGCCCACATCCAGAAGATGAAGGTGGCAGAAAAGAAAATGCTTAGGTGGGTGTGGCTTCGGTGGAAGCCAAGATGAGGGAAGCGAGGTTGAGATGGTTCGGTCATGTGATGAGGAGGAGCACGGATGCCCCAGTGCGGAGGTGTGGGAGGTTGGCTGAGGATAGTTTCAAGCGTGGTAGAGGTAAACCAAAGAAATATTGGAGGGAGATGATTAGACATCACATGAAGCAGCTCCAGCTTACCGAGGACATGACCTTGGATAGGAAGTTATGGAGGAGCCGGATTAGGGTAGAAGGTTAGTCTGAGTTTAGGGCATGGTATCTTTTAGTGTGTTATTTGGAGTATCTTGTTTATGGCATTATTAAGTTTGCTAATCCCTATTATATCTTGTTCTTTTACTATTCTTACTATTACTATTCTGTATCTTAGATTGTTCTATTTTGAGCCGGGGGTCTATCGAAAACAGCCTCTCTATCTCACATTTGAGGTAGTGGTATGGACTGCGTACACTTACCCTCCCCAGACCCCACTTGGTGGGAATATACTGGGTATGTTGTTGTTGTTGTATAATGAGGGGTATATTTGGACTAAAAGTATAACGGAAGGGGTATATTTGGACCAAAAGTATAACGGAAGGGGCATATCTGGACCAAAAGTATAACGAGTATTATTTTTTGATAACCACAATGAGGGGTATATTTAAACTATTTCTGATAGTACAAGTGTATATTTGACCTTTTTCCGTATCTTAAAACCCCAACTCTTCAGAGTATTTTTTCCATAGTTCAAGTAGTTGGTAGATATTCCCACACTAGTTTCATCATTTTAACATAATACCATTTGCTAGTCACATACACCAAGAATCTATCTTGTATATTAGTTGTTCGTTCATCCATAATTTGGGTAAATATGTACGGTCTTTCAAGGATGATCCTTAGTATAAACCCACGGTTATGGGTAATATCTTCATCTCTTTTCACTTTTCTCACACTTGTGACGGATTCTTTGTAAAATATCCTTTAAGTCATGTATATATTTATTAACAATTCCTTTTTGTTTCAATACCCCTGGAAGACATATCTATGCATTCTATTGTACGCTTTCTCCAAGTCAATGAGTACTACCATGTGATGATTCTTTTTCTACTTCAAATAGATACAATAGTTCTATCTTTTTAACGTATTGGTGGTTGGCCCTGGATATTTATCTGGAAAGTAAACATCCTCTACACAGTTTCTTGCTTTACTAGGCTTCTTGCTAAACAGGCAGTTGACTGAGGAAAACCTCATGAAAAGGGGTATCCAGCTGAGTCCAAGATGTTTCCTATATGGAGAAGAGGCTGAGACAGTCACTTACCTCTTCATACACTGTAGGATGATCACTAATCTTTTGTGGAAAATCTTCATCAATATGAAGGGTCTGAACTGGGTGATGCCACGGAGAATAGTAGAAACCTGAAAATCTGGAGTAGCTATGCTAACATTTTTGGTCATAGAGAAAGATGGAAAATCATATTTGCATGCATTTGGTGGTCTGTGTGGAACGAAAGAAACCTCAGGTGCTTCCAGAACTAACAACATTCAGAAGATGAAGATGAGTTGCATACTTTTGTTTCATTGTTGGTGAAAACAGGAGTATTTGGAAGATCTAAAATCAGTTATGGATTAGGTTCTTTATAAATTTGTGATATAGGGTTGAAGATCTTCCTGATACTCTCCTACATTGTAATTATGAAAACCACTAACATGTTGTGGCAGGTTTGACTTTTGAAATCAAATACAAGTTGTTACTTTCTCAAAGGAAAAAACATAACTGCTAAATGCATAATGAACTCAAGAAGCCTATCATGGCCTTTATATCACTTGCAATAGGAAAAAACAGTAAAGAAATTCATTTGTACTTAATAATAATTATATATTCAACCTTGCTCTCAAAAATCCGTGCATTTTTTCCATCCAACTAGTCCACCATAATTTAGGCATATTTTTATAACTCTATTTTCAAATATTGGATTATTTTTACTCGAATCCCTGCGTCTGTATCTAGATTCGTACCCCCCCAATATTAACATTTAAATCATGAAGGATCCGACCTCACAATCCGCACCCATATCAAACACCCGCACCCCAGCAGCTTCGCTCTTGTTACCATACTCGGAAAAACTATCATATACTCTTTTGTACAGGTTTTGTATTTCAATGTCTTTCCACAACCATTGTGGCTGAGGTCTTAGGCAGTGAGACAGACCTAACTTCACATGTTAATTTCCTAATGAAGTTGTCATTACTTTCCACTATGATGGGTGTGTTTGGTATGGAAAAATGTTTTCCAACTTTCCAATGGTTGGTCAAAATGATTTTGTAGAGCATTTTTTTATAAATATAAAGTTTGAGATTAAGGAAAATCATTTTCCCGATGGGAGTAGGAATAACAAGCTCCATAAGTGGCATTCCAAATTCATTGTCAGCTCTCTAACCCCCAATGCCCCTGACCCGACACGCACCGCCTGACACCCCTATCCCCACACCTACCCCATAATATTTTCCTAGATTGCATATAAATGCTCTTGGGACAGTATTTTTTGCTTACCTACCAACAACAACAAACCCAGTGTATTCCCACATAGTGGGGTCTGGGGGGTAAGATGTACGCAGCCCATACCACTACTTCAAGAGAAGTATAAAGGTTGTTTCCGATAGACCCCCGGCTCAAGACAAGGAATAATAGACAAATACTTAATAAAGCATGGACCAAGATGTCAAGACAAAAATATGCCACCCACAAGGGATAATAAACAAAGAATAGTAAACACATTTGTAATAAAGCATACAACAAAGTGTCCTAGCAAGAATAATACATCTACCAAGTAATGTCCTACCCCAACGACTCAAACTAGCACTAGTCTTCTATCCTAATCCGCGCCCTCCAGATCTTCCTATCTAGGGTCATGTCCTCAGTGAGCTGTAACTGCTTCATGTCTCGCCTGATCACCTCTCCAGTATTTCTTCGGCCTACCCCTACCCCGCCTGAAACCATCCAAACCAAGTTTCTCACACCTACGAACTGGGGCATCCGTGCCTCTCCTCATCACATGCCCGAACCATCTCAATCGGACTTCCCGCATCTTGTCCTCCACCGAAGCCACTCCAACCTTTTCCCGAATAGTCTCATTTCGAACTCTATCACCCCTATTAAGCCCACACATCCAACGCAACATCCGCATTTCTGCCACCTTCAATTTTTGAATGTGAGAGTTCTTGACTGGCCAACATTCCGCTCCATACAACATGGCTGGCCGGACTGCCACCCTGTAGAATTTGCCTTTAAGCTTGGGCGGCACCTTCCTATCACACAACACCCCCGAGGCGAGCTTCCACTTCATCCATCCCGCTCCAATACGATGGGAGACATCCTCGTCAATCTCACCATTCCCCTGAATAATGAACCCCAAATACTTGAAACTATCCCTCTTACACACCGTCTGGGAATCCAACCTTACTACCACCTCGTCTTCCTGCCTCACGTCATTAAACTTGCATTCCAAATATTCTGTCTTGCTCCTGCTCAACCTGAACCCTTTAGACTCAAGGGTCCGTCTCCACACCTCTAATATATCATTCACACACCCCCGCGTCTCATCAATCAAAACTACATCATCTGCAAAAAGAATACACCAAGGCACCTCTCCTTGAATACGCCGCGTCAACACATCCATCACCAAAGCAAACAAAAACGGGCTAAGAGTGGAACCCTGATGCAACCCTGTCAAGACAGCGAAATGCTCTGAGTCTCCTCCCGTCGTCCTCACCTGAGTCTTAGCTCCATTATACATATCCTTGATTGCATAAGAAACCACTTACTCCCTCCATCCCATTTTATGTGTCATCATTTCCTTTTTGGTCCGTCCCAAAAAGAATGTCATCTTTCCTTATTTGGTAACTATTTAAAGACACAATTCCACTTTTACCCTAATTGGTCCCACTTAATTAAAAAAAAGTAAGTAGCACATTTTTTGATAAAGGGCAATTTGGTAAACATTACCAAGTCTTCCCTTATTTCTTAAATTTCGTGCCCGGTCAAATGGCGACACATAAAATGGGACGGAGGGAGTATTTTCTAAGGAAAATGTTTTTTCATGGCACCCTATGTATCTGTGTATGCTTTTAAGTTTCATGCTCTCGCTCCATCCTTCTGTAGTCTGTTCTTAAATGTTACACCCTCCGTTTTAATTTGTTTTTCAGGTTTTCACTTGGCACGGAGTTTAAGAAAGGAAGACTTTTGAATCTTGTAATCTTAAACAAAAGATATGTAGAACGTACCAAAATGCCTCTTAATCTTATGGTCTTAAAAATGTCATGCAGAAAATTCAAAATTAAAAAGTTGCCAACAAAGGAAAGAAGAATTCTTTTGAAATGGACTAAAAAGGAAAGTAAGAAAAACAAATCGAAATGTATGGATTATTTGGTTTGTATCGTTGTGCGCATCATTGAATTATCAATTCTGTGCAATTGCTATCTGTTCTTCACTCGTTTGCTTTACATCCAAAACTAGTTGGTGGCAATGATTCCTATCATAAACATTGTAGTCCTTACATATGGCGATGCCATTTCTTGTAAGGATGAAATCAATTTAGCTATAACTATCTTCACTCTTAAATGTTGTATAAGAAGATAGGTTTGATCAAATAATGAATTGCTTTGTTGGAGATATAAATGAAGTAAATAAAGTATGCTCTTTTTAACGACATAAACTTTTAGTTTTAGATGAGAAGATCACACGACTTCAACATGGTATCAGAGCTATTGTTCATGCTATTGTAAATAAAATTTTAGCTCACGAGGCTCATCCCAAATTGTAATTTTACCTGATGTTGGGCTCCAATATTATATCGTTCACGCTTCAACGGGAAGACCTAGGTGTGCAGGGTTTGAGTTTGTCCTACATCTGTTGTGGGATGAGGATTTGATCTCCTTATATGATCTTGGGCAATCTTCGCCTCATGAACTAGCTTTTGGGATTGAATTAGAGTTAAGACTCGAGGCTCATTTTCTTATCATAATACCAGAGCAGAGCTCTACGGTTCGAGTCTCACAGTCACCTATTATTACAAAAAATCCACATTTTGGCTCATGAAAAATAATCAAGTGCACACGTAGGTGGACGTGTTGGAGATATAAATTAAGTAAATAAAAGTATGTTCTCTCCAGATGAGATGGTCACACAATTGCAATAGAGTTTTGATCTAACAAGACCTATAGTACTGCTTGCAAACAACAACACAGCGAGAATCAGAGGAACCCATCGAAGACAAGCGATTTAAAGAAGGATAATTATGTATTCTCTTTGAAAAACACAGGAACCATCAAAACTATTTGGAATTTGATGTAAGTTAAAGAACTGACTTGATTATCATCAAATAAGGCATCCTGGATAGCAGCACTTGTCATAATACGTGAAACGCATTCATAAGCTGGAAGATTCCAAACAGATAAAGACCGGCCACTTCCACAAGCCTGTGAAATAAACAGAGTGGCTATAATTAATATCCTTGATGCTGGAAAGTTATTTATACGCATGAAAAAATAAAGAGAAAATTCATTTTTCTAATCTCAACCTCAAAGGTGAGAGGCAACTGAAAACCAAGCAAAAGAAAATGATAAAAGAAGCACAATGAAACAAACAAGGAGATGATATATATCTCCTGTATAAATGTAAAGGAACAGATATTTTCTTTCTGTTGATTGCATTGTCAGATGCAAAACATACATCAATAAGAATTTAGAACATCTAACTATTAATCAAGATGAAACTGCTTTATTTTGATAGAAACAATCTTTTTCTGGAGAACAAGAACACTTGCTAGAGAGTATATGTGAAGAACAACTTCACTTGGCAATGCAAGAGTTTCAAATGAAACTCAGTCCAATTGTTAATCGCTAAGAAGTTCATGCATCTATCTAGAGAAAACTGTTGAAGATAATGATCAAATAGAAGATAAGGAGAGTGTACGTTAGCTGATTCCATTAGAGTAGCTGATTCTGTTAGAGTTAGATATGCTTTGCATCTTTAATTGTACCAGTATTCTAGTAGTAGTAAACATCTACTCGTATATGTAGTTGCCTAGTGATACAACTCTTAAGTCTTCAATATTGGCATAGCTAGGACTCTTGTAAGTAGTCTATGACTCTACAACTACACTGTATTCAACTCCTATGAGCAGGAGCATGTACTCAACTCCTTAATAATAAGAACTATACTTTGATTCTGTTCAGTGTGCTTGAGAATTCTACATGGTATCAGAGAATTAAGCTCTTTCCGCTGATTAAATATTAAAACCAAGAACTGAACATCTCAAACCCTGAGATGGCTCATTCTACATCCTCTGCCAATTCTCTTTCCACTTCTTCTCTTCACCACCTCATTGCTTCCTGTTCTATTAAACTTAAACCAACAAATTATCTCATATGGAGGACACAAATGATGCAGTTGATCCCAGTCATGAGATTAACTTATCTCATCAAGGAGAAGGAACCAACTGTGAATGAGCCAACTACTGGAAAGGCTGCTGAGAAAGCTGTGGTCACAAGTACTGAGAAAGATGAAGAAGATGGTAAAAATATTGATGACTGGGAGGAGAAAGATGTACTGCTGAGGAGTTGGATCTCAGGTACCTTGACAGAAGAATGCATGTACCTCATAGTAGGTTGCTCCCCTGCCAAGGAGATGTGGGAATGCTTGGAAGAAGCCTATCTTCAAGCAACAAAGGACAAAGAATTTCACCTCAAACAACAATTGTAGAGTGTTAGGCCGGGAAACAAGAAGGTTGATGAATACATCAGAGTTCAAAGGCATCAAAGGCATATGTGATGAACTTGCAGCTATACACAAGCTTGTTGATGAGGACAGTAACGTTATCGACTTTGTTAGAGGCTTAGGTCTCAAATACAAGACATTCAGGACTGTCATGTTAGGTAAGGCACCCTATCCTACACTAAATCAGTTTATTAATGCACTCAGGGGTTTTGACATGAGGGAGGATGAAGAAAAGGTGCCACAACCAAACTCCAACATGGCATTCTATGTTGTCTCAAGTCAAAGAGGCAGAGGAAGAGGAAATTTCTCCCGAGGAAGAGGAAATAACAACTTTAACTCCAGAGGAAGGGGTTTTAGACCTGCTGCACCATATAATTAGACTAGTGGAAATCAAAATGGAAATCAGAATAAGGAGAAGAATGCAACTGAGTCATGTCAAATTTGTGGTAGGAATAACCACACTGCTCTTAAGTGTTTACAGGTGGGACTATTCTTACCAGGCTGCACTATTCTTACAGGCTGCAAATGAACTTCCACAAGCACTTGCTACTGTGAATTTGCAAATTCATCAAGTGGTGATGATACTTTGTATGTGGACTCAGGTGCTACCAGTCACATGACAAACAACTCAGGTACTCTATCTGATCTTAAACATTATAAAGGTTCTGATAAGATCATTGTTGGAAATGGATCTCAATTAGATATTACACATGTTGGCAATGCAGTCAGATCAGGGATGAAATTACAAGAAGTTCTTGTAGTACCTAAGATTGCTAAAAATCTGCTCTCAGTTAGTAAAATTGCAAAAGATAATTCCTGCACTCTTGAATTTGATGAAACTGATTTTGTTGTACAGGACAATAAGACAAAGACACTACTGGTTAAGGGATCTAAAAGAGATGGACTTTATGCCTTGAAAGATAACAATCTCTATGCATTGATTGCCATACAAGACTGAAAAACCTCAAACAATATTTGGCATAATAGATTAGGACATTCTAGTTTGAAGATTTTAAAGATTTTGAGTAGTAATAGTTGCATTAATGTTAGTAGTTGGAATAGAATCCATACTGTCTGTTCTAGTTGTCAGTTGGGAAAAGGTTGTAAACTAGCACCTTTATTGGCTTGTGGAATAAAGTTGAGAAGGAACCGTTATTGAAAATTCATTGTGATATTTGGGGTCCTGCACCTGTTGAATCTACTCAACACATGAGATATTATGTAGTGTTTGTAGATGATAACACAAGATACAGATGGCTTTATCCATTAAAAAAGAAATCTGAATTTGCTGATGTATTTCTCAAGTTCCAAAAAATGGTAGAAAGGCCGTTATCTAAAGTTATTAAGATTTTTCAATGTGATGGAGGTGATGAGTTCATCAAAACGGAATTCATTAAGCATCTAGAAAGTTGTGGTATTGTCAAACACATCTCTTGTCCTAATACACCTGAACATAATGGAATTTCTAAAAGAAAACACAGGCACATAGTTGAGACTGGACTTACTCTGCTACTTCATGCTAACCTACCTCTTTTTCTATGGGTAGAGGCCTTCTTAACTGTTGAGTTCCTCATTAATAGATTGTCTTCCTCGGTACTAAAAAAGGTAACTCCTTTTGTCAAGTTATATGGTGCACAACCTGACCATAACAGCTTGAAGGTGTTTGGATGTAGATGTTTTTCGTACATTAAGGGTGATACCAAGTTTAGCCCAAAGTCTTATTCATGTGTTTTTATAGGATACAGCAGTCTACATAAAGAATATAGATGCTATCATCCTCCAACAAGGAGAGTCTATATGTCAAGGCATGTCATTTTTTATGAGTGTACGTTGCCTTATGTACAACCAATACAGACTCAAGCTAAAGCTGATGTCTCACCTCACCTAGCTACTTTTGTTGAGTTTCTAATAAAGTCACTCCAGGGGAATTGTTGCCAGCTGTGATGAATCAAGCTACTCAACCAATTGTTGAGGATCAAGCTACTCATGTAGTTGATCAACCAGCACTTGTTGAGCCTGTGTTGCCGACTCTTGATAACCAAACAACACCAGATGATCCTGTTCTAACCACTTTTGTTGATGATGACAGGGATCCTAGTTCCATATCTGCAAATGAGCCTTCTGAAATGCTTGACATCTCAAATGTTGAAGCAATAGAAGATGCTTCTGAGCCACCTAGCATGCCACAACCTGCATTACTCTCAGTGTCTAATCCACAAGATGATAGTGCAGGTGCAACACCTATAGAAGATAGTGCAACTCAGATATCACTAGAACCACAAAGACATCACATGATCACCAAATAAAGGCAACATCAGCTGCTTTACCTTACCTATCTCTTGTTGCAAGCAAAGAAGAAATCATAAGGGAATCAAAATCAACAAATGAAGCACTGAAGACACCACATGGGTTTGCAGCTATGCAGGATGAGATAAATGCTCTACACAATAACAAGACCTGGATACTAGTACCTAAACATGCAAGTATCAACTTGGTTGGCTCCAAATGGGTGTTTAAGACTAAACTACAGGCAAATGGAGCAGTTGACATGTACAAAGCAAGGCTTGTTGCTAGGGGTTTCTCTCGGCTTGAAGGAATAGACTTTGAAGAAACATTCAGTCCTATGGTTAAGGCTACAACCATTAGAGTCGTTCTGTCAGTAGTTGGTGCTTCAAAATGGCATATCAGACAACTTGACGTCAAAAACACATTTCTACATGGCCACTTGCAGGAAGAAGTATACATGAGTCAACCTCCAGGATTCATTAACCCCAGGTATCTGTATCCAACTCATGTTTGTTTGTTAAAGAAGGCATCGTATGGTCTTAAACAGGCACCTAGAGCATGATTTGACAAATTCAGTCTGTATTTGCTTCACCTTGGTTTCACTTGTAGTAAGGCAGATCCCTCTTCGTTTACTTTGCATGGTAACAGAGGGACTATCTTATTATTACTATATGTGGGTGATATAATTATCACAGGAAGTGATCAAAAGCATGTCTCAGAGGTAGTTGCTAAACTTGGGAGAGAATTCTCTATGAAAGATCTTGGTCCTTTACATTTCTTTCTAGGAATTGAGGTTAAGTACTTCCCAGGTGGACTGCACTAGAGTCGGGGGAAGTATGCTACTATACTACTGAGTTGCTTAATAAGACTGATATGACTCGGGTAAAAGCAATGAATACACCTCTTGCACAGAAACATGGCTTACATGAAGCTGTTGGAAGCCCTATTATGGAAGGATAGTGGGAAGTCTTCAGTATTTGACACTCACAAGGCCTGACATCACTCATGCAGTAAATCTAGCTAGTCAATTCATGCAGAGTCCAAACAGTGAACATCTTCAAGGTATTAAAAGGATCCTCAGGTACATCAGAGGAACTTTACATCATGGGCTCAGAATAATCTCACAATCACCCTGCAGGTTATATGGCTATTCGAATGTTGATTGGGGAGGCTGCACTACAACTAGGAGGTCAACTATAGGTTACAGCATCTACTTAGGTGCAAATTGTATCTCTTGGACCTCTAAGAAACAAACCACAGTGGCAAGGTCCAGTGCTGAAGTTGAATATAGAGCCTTAGCTTCTACTACAGCTGAAATGACATGGATCCTTAAAACTTTTTCATGACATTGGAGTATATCTCAAGACAGTGCCTATACTGTATTGTGACAATTTAAGTGCCTTGTACTTGACAGTTAATCGAGTGATGCATGCTAGAACAAAGCATGTAGAAATGGACTACCAGTTTGTTCGAGAAAAAGTATCCAAAGGACAGCTACTCACTCACACAGTTCGTCAAGTCTAGAGATCACCTAGCTGACAGTCATACAAAGGCCTTGACAAAGCAAGTGTTTGCTGATTTCAGAAGCAAGCTAGGAGGGAGTGTTCCACCACTCACTAGCTTGAGGGGAAGTGTTGAAGATAATGATCAAATTAAAAAGAAGGAGAGTGTACAATCGCTGATTCTGTTAGAGTAGCTGATTTTGTTAGAGTTAGTAGAGTTAGAGTCAGCCTATGCTTTGCATCTTTAATTGTACCAATATTCTAGTAGTAGTAAGCATCTACTTGTAGATGTAGGTGCCTAGTGATACAACTATTAAGTCTTCAATATTGGCATAGCTAGGACTCTTGTAAGTAGTCTAGGACTCTACAACTACATTGTATTCATCTCCTATAAGTAGGAGCATGTACTCGACTCCTTTCTGACAAAGGGAATATTTGTATATTAATCATCAGCTCGAAGGCTGGAATCAAAAAATTTACAACCCAGCCTACATCCAATTTGTACGATCAAACATCTAAAAAGAAAAGGAAAAGAAGAAACTATTTCTAGATCCTATTTCATTTTACAAGGAAACTAGTATGTCTATGATAGCCACAGGGTCATTTATATACTCAGAACTACACCAATAGCAAAAAGTGATAATGCAGTCCGTTTTGATATTGTGCAGCGAACTACTCTTATTTTCAAAACATCTAGAGTTTCTCTCCTTCCATATGGTCCACCATATTATTGTTGGGACAATTCTCCATCTGTTCCTATCTATGCTGCCACTGCCCTCCATGTTCCAGCTTACTAGAGCTTGTCCTATTCTCTCAGGTACAGGTCCATCAAATACCCCTAAATCTGGTAAACAAATTCCACAGCTGACCAACCACTTTACAGTGTAGAAACAGATGATTTGTTGTCTCTGGCTCTCTGCATGCTGCTCGCAAAAGAAACACCTTGGACACATATGTATTCCTTTCTTCATGAGATTTTCCTGTGTAAGAACAACCTCTTTCACCACCAACCAGGTGAAAATTGTCCCTTTGTAAGGGATTTTCACCTTCCATATGAGTTTCCAAGGTAGAAAATTAACTTGGGTTATAGGCGGAGCCTACAGTGAACAAACCTTTGCTATTGCATTTCCATCTAAGAGTGTCTTCCCCTTTCTTCAGGCCTATGAACTGATCAAGTGTGCCATAAAATTCAGCTAGTCTCTCGATCTCCCAGTCCTGTATTAATCTTCTTGTATTAATCTTCTGTAGGTCAGGTTCCACCCATGTTCAGACCAGACTTCCTGAATTGTGGACATCTGTCGTTGGTTCAGCAGATAGATATCTGGGAATAGAAGTATGAGACTTCCACTCCCAAACCAGTTATCTTCCCAAAACCTAATCTTCCGGCCATTGTTCATACTGAAATTTGTTTTCACATAGAATCCATGCCATAGATTCCTGATTGATCTCCATATACTAGTCCCGTATGTTGAGTTGACTTCCTTTGTTTTCCAAGGCCCTTTTTTTCCATATTTAGCTTGGATCACCTTACACCATAGAGTTTGTTCTTCTTTTGGGAACCTTCATAGCCATTTCATGAGAAGGCTCCTATTATGTTTTCTCAGATTCCTGATGGCCAAACCTCCCTTATTTTTTGCCAGTAGTAAGGTTTTCCATTTGAGAAATGGAATCCTTTGTATTCCTTCTCACCATGCCACAAAAAAATTCTCCTCAAAGCATCAATTCTTTCTTCCACTTTGACCGAAATGGGGTACACTGACATCAAGTAAGTAGGGAGAGCATCTAAGACTGAGTTGATCAAAACTAATCTGCCACCTCTGGATAAATAATGGGACTTCCATCTAGACAATCTCTTTTCACATCTCTCCACAACTCCATTCCAAATCTCTTTTGATTTGCTTTTGGCACCTAAAGGCATGCCCAGGTAGAGAGCTGGAAGCTGTCCAATTTCCCCACCCAAAATGTCTGCAAGTTGTTGTATCTTGGGAACTTAATTGATTGGGAAGATGTCTCTTCCTCCAATTAATGTGAAGACCAAATACAGACTCAAACGGTATTAAGATTATCCTTAAAAAATTCAGTCGGCTATCTTCAGCTTCACAGAAAATCAGGGTATCATCTGCATATTACAGATGAGTGACTTCCACTCTAGCACCCACCTCCTTGGCAACATTGAACCTCCTTATCCATTCATTGTTGTGTGCAGTTTTAAGCATATCGTTTAGACCTTCCATGACTAGTAAGAACAAAAAAGGCGAAAAGGGATCACCTTGTCGAAGACCTCTACTTGCTGAAAAGAAACCTTTTGGAGAGCCATTTATCAATATTGAGAATCTGACAGTGCTGATGCAAAATCTCATCCGTCTAATCCATTTCATCCTGAAACCCATACTGCGCAAAACTCCAAGCAAGTAATCCCAATTGACATGATCATACGCCTTCTCTATGTCCAATTTACACATTATTCCTGGATTCTTATCTCTCGACCTAGAGTCTAAACACTCATTTGCAATTAGGACGGCATCTGTAATTTGTCTTCCTCTCAGAAAAGCCATTTGTTGATTATCCACTAGCTTTGGCATCACCCTATTCAGTCTTTCTGTGAGGAATTTAGAGATCAGTTTGTACACTTCCTATCGGACTAGGTCTGAAGTCTCTCAGCTCCTTAGCTTTATTCTTCTTTGGGATGAGTGCATATAGGTTGCATTGAAACTCTTTTCAAAGACTTCCTGAGAGTGGAAATTTTGAAAAGTTTCCATCACATCCCCCTTCAAGATCTCCCAGCATTATACAAAAAACCCCATTGTGAGCCCATCCGGACCTGGTGCCTTGTCTATAGCACAAGCCTTGAGTCCCAGCAAAGCTACTTCTTCATCAAAAGGTTTCTGTAAGTCTTGTTGCTCCTCTCTACTGATTACTGGACATGAATTCATGTTGAAAGTAGGTCTCTAATCTTCACTTTCACTAAACAAGTTTGTATAGAATAGAACCATCTCTCTTGTGATGTCTGCAGCCTCTATTAGTTCCAATCCTTTCACCGCAAGTTTATCGATATGATTAACTCTCTTATGCACATTTGCAATCCTTTGGAAGAACTTAGTGTTCTTGTCTCCTTATTTAATCCACAACGTCCTTGATCTCTGCCTCCAAGCTATCTCTTCCTTTTTAACATAGTCTTCAAACTCCTTGACAAGATTTGCCTTTTGAATTACTTCCTCATCAGCTAAGGATCTACTCTGTTGAATATAGTCGAAATCTGCAATCTTGTTGAGCAATTCTTTCTTCTTCTTCCCCAGATTTCCGTAAGTGGTTGAACTCCACTCTTTTAGTTTGATCTTCAAAGCTTTTAACTTTGAGGCTAGTATATAGGCAGGTGTCCCTTCAAACTTAAGAGATGTCCACCACTCCTTCACTCATATCATTGAATCCTTCCGTCTCCAACCACCACCCTTCGAATTTGAAATAAGATTTCGTGTAGATCCAACTGCCACTGGTAAGTGCGTGATCTGAGCATACTCTTGGCATCACTTCCTGCTTGATGTTGTTGAATTTTCCCCCCATTTAGTTGAATATAGAATCCTGTCTATTCTAGAAGCAGTTTCCAAGTTGTTTCCTCTAGTCCAGGTATAAACTCCCCATTCAAGTTGGGGGTCGACCAACTCCATATCCTCAATCATATCAGAAAAATCATTCATATAGATAGAAGTCCTCGAACAATTCTTCTTTTCTGAAGCATATCTGACAACATTGAAGTCCCCACCTAGAACCCAAGGTCCAGTGAATAGACTTCTACTTCTAACTGCTCCTATTTCCCACCATACTTCCTGTCTTTCCGTATTGCACGTTGGTGCATAGACCCCTATCATATGCCATTCAAAATCACTGACTTTTGATCTGAAGTAGCACGTCAAAGTGTGCGAGCCAATTTTTAGAACTTCCCCCTCCCAAATCTTGCTATCCCACAACATGAGAGCCCCCCCTCTAGTGCCGCTAGCCTCCAGTTGGCCATATTTGACTCCCCTGTTACTCCACACTTGTTTAATTGCTTCCCCATTTTCCCCTTCATGTTTTGTTTCTTGCAGACATATGACATCTGTCTTCTTCCACTCCTGAAACACACTATTGATAATCCTCCTCTTTTCCCCACAATTCAATCCCCTCATATTCCATGATATTATCTTCACATTCATCGTGCACCTACTGTTTTTCCTTTCCCCCTGGTTCTAAACACTTTTCTTTCAAAATTCATGTCAATTGTAAGCCCCTTTAACTCCTGCATCCCCTTGATTTTGATGTTTTCCCATTCGTCTTTTTGTTTCCTTGATGTTAGTTTGCCTCTTACTATCTATTTTCATGAATAGACTTATAGCTTCCTTCCTACCTCCATCGAAAGCCACTCCAAATCTCTTGCTCAACTTAATAATATTTTGATGCACCCAAATTGATACATCCACCTCTCCATCACTATCCTCTTCTACATCATGGTAATTCAATGGGACCACCTCCTCGATATTCTAGGGCGTTGTTTCTACACCATCCGCTATTTGCATGTTTGATTAAAGGTCATTGATGGCAGCATTGTCTTCTCCTTCATCTATAATTGTGATAGCATTGGCAAAATCCTCTTCATTTGCAGAATTTTTAATTTCCACCATAGTGTTACCTTGCTCTTCTATGGTCGCATTCAAATCACCGGTAGAAGTGTCGAAAAATTCACCATCAGTGGTGTTTTCTTCACCTTCAGTTAGCATAGGGTCTAACTTGGGTGGCAGCGCAGCGCCTCTTTTGACAGAGAAAATTCCAGTAGATGGGCCTCATTAAAAAGAATTGGGCCATCATTGGAAAAAGCCCCACAGAAATCTATTTTTTTCTTTTGCCCCAAAATTGGCCCATTACTTAAAATATCCTCCGGTGCACATGCAACTGGGCCCACGCCAGCTGTTGGATCTGATGTAGAAACCACGTGTCCATACCTATTTTCACCAGCATAAAAACCGTTGTTTCTTTCTCTGTTCTCTTCTATTAACCAGCGGTCATTGTCTTTCGTCTTCTTCACCTTGCCGGAGTTGCTATTTCTTCCTCCATGATTTATAGTTATCCACGAGTGATTATCCAGCGACTTCTTCGGCTCTTCGGTCACCACCAAGGTCTGAATTTCCAGCCAGATCGGAATAATAAAGGTAAGACCTTTATCCGATAGCTTGACATCTTTCGGTATGTTTTCCCCATCACCTTTGGCTCTCACCCTTGCCCACTTCAGGTGATTCTTTAGGGAGGTTTCTTCTTCAGTTTCTAGCCATCCACCACATTGTTCACCAATAGCTTTGAATGCACTTTCTGTCCAGATATGTAACGGGAGGCCCATAGCTCTAATCCAAGTTGAGTTCTTTCGTTGCGAACAACATCCCACTGTTGGTGGTCCACCATTAGAGATACAACTTCAGATGCTTCCAAGTCCACTCTCCATGAAGAATTTGTTCTGCCATGTGCTTATTAGGGAACTTGAAGAGGAAAGAGTTTCCATTCATCTCATAAATGTTGACCCCAAAAACCTTGTTCATGTAATGGTGGCCCATCTTCTAATATCTGCAAGAGTGGGTATCCCCTTCATCCTTGCAGCAAAGGTCCCAACAATACACCTTCCAAGTAGACCTTTTTGAGCTTCTGCATCAGCATCATTTATGACCATGTCTCCCCTGTTTTGACATATTTTTGCATCAGATGTTGCCTTTGATTGCCACTTGCTGGTTCTGACTGTGTCGGCATAAAGGGTTTTTGGGTTTGTTCTTCTAGATCTGCTTGTACTTGTACTAGGGACTTCCTTTCGATTTTTAATGGAGCTATCTACCTTTAATGCTATGTCCCCCCACCCCTTAATTAATGCAAATTCTGGTATTATAATAACTGATCTGTTCTCTCCTTGAACAGTAACAATGCTAATAAATCTGCCAAACTACTTGTGTTTTCTGGCACAATAGAAATCTGCAAATTTGTCATTGAGCTTCCACCATCTTGTATGCATTCCAGTGTCCCTCGAGGCTTCTAGCAAAACAAAAACTAACCACTCCATGGTTTTCTTGTTAAACTTGGTTCTGCGCATCAAATTCCTACTTCTTTCCACCCATTCAAACCAGGTTTCTGTCCTACTGATCAATCTCGTAATATCATAGGACTTGAACCCAACTGCAAAATAAATTCTGTTCTCCCCCATGACCTACTAACACCTATTTTAGAAATTGTTTCAGTGATCACAGTGGATGATAATTGTTGGCTAAAGGAAGGAAAGGTTAAGTTTCGGTTGAGACTCGCCGGAAAAATGTGTTCTGCAAACCTATTTATTGTTGTGATGATACCGAAATGAGCTCAAATGATGAAATGAAGATTCATATAACCGACCCAATTTAGTTGGGACTGAGGCGCAGTTGTTCTTGTTGTATATGTGCCTCTAACATACACTCCCCATCAGATATGATCATTTCTTACTCAACTCCTTAATCATAAGAAATATACTTTGATTCTCTTCAGTGTGCTTGAGAATTCTACCAAAACCACTGTTCAGTGGATTCCGACAATGCAAGTCCTTAAAACTTCAACAGTGAAATAGAAAAACCCTTCATTATACTAATATACTCGGATCGTACTAACTGGAAACAAAAAATATCTAGCTTCTCTGGCGAATGGGAATAACAAGTACTTTACACATTCATGGAAGTACCGCCATTACTTACAGTTGCAAATACCTCAAATGTCCAGTAGCAATCAAGCAACACAATACCTGGCTCGAGGCTCTACATCTAATGTATGGAGCTGCTCCCATTACCATGTTATCTCAACATGAACTTAATTTCACAAGGCCAAAGACAGGAAATGCTCTATGTAAACATAGTCAGTAGTCCTCCCCACCCCCCACCCCTCTTTATTTTATCCTTTGGCCGGTAATGATGTATACCTACTTTTTTTTTTTTCAAGTTTTAAAAGGAAAGAGAAATAACTTTAGTATGTAAAGCTTTTTTGGAGAAGGGGGAGGAATGTTTCGTAAAAGAAGTGGCAGAGGGTCAAAGAATCACACACCAAGTTTGAAGACTGCTATCTTAATCTGTTTCATCAAACATAACAAACAAAATCATTAATGCAAAGTGTAAACTCTCCAAAATTAGGAGACTCATATCTTGCTGTCATCTTCAGCAAGCCCACTCATCATTGACAAGATTATTATTACATGTCATCAACAACATTAACTACAATAGTAAGCTTCAGTAATTATACTGTCAACGGAAGCAATTGCAGTATGACAGCAACAATTATAATACTTGTACAGTAGCAAACTTACGAGAAAGTTAGTTTGGTAATGGCATCTGAACTCTTACCAGCCAACTCTCGCTTGCATCAAGAGCTATGCAACTGACATATGGAAACAACTCCTTCAACTTCTTATCCTTCTGGGGATCAATTATTTGAATACATTTTCCACTTCTGCAATCTAAGGCAATTTCATAAATGGCAGTAAATAATCAACACATAAAGACGTATCAAAATTGAGAAAACCATGTGTTACTCCCAACTCCCAAGTAAGAGAGAGCCCAAAGCAATCAATCGTCAAGGCTGGCCTTGTGCTCCAATTTTTTTCGATAACTACCGCTCCTATTATTGAAAGAGTATAAAAGATATACCCCATATTCGTGCTGTCCCATCCTCTGAACCAGTTATAACCTAAAATTGCCGAGGGAGACAGAGAAGTAAAAAGTAATCACTAAGCAATAAAATTGGGTAAATTCCAAGAAACAATTAAAGTTTCCAGGAACATTACTCTTTCAATAATAGGAGCGGTACGTATTAGACACAGAGTGCTGTAACAAGTGCATAAAATGGAAAAGGGTAAGACTAGACACAGAGAAAGAGTGTGTACGTATTAGAGACACAGAGAAATTTTTACCTGATTGTGAGAATTTCGCGCAACAATGCAATGCAAGTAGTCTGAATGTCCTTTGAAAACCATCTTTATTTCACTCTTCTCCTGAGCACCATAATTTAAATCATATAGTCATAAGAGAAATCTTATTTAGAAGATTTGTTTCTCCTTTTATTTAACAAAAGAAAGAAATCCTTTATAGAAGAAGCAATGATATATACGTAGGGGCTAGGGCAAACAAAAAGAAATAAGTGATTAAGAGTTATTATAATATGATAATCAACCATGCACCTTGTACAAATACATACCACATCCCAGCAGTATGCACAAGAATCACCAGAAGCAGCAAAAATGGATCCGGTCTACAATAGAACACAGAAAATGAAATTATAATATGTAGACTGGACAACTTTGAGGTAGGGTATTGGACTTGAGAGAAGCAAGAGAAGAATCCATGAGATATAAACGCTAAACGCACAAGTATAAACAAAAAGTTAGCAAGTCACATGCCTTGAACTAACAGCTCCAACTACGGCATCCAGACCCCAAAGTCCACCCAACATGAACGCCTAGGTGACTAATTTATTCTTCTCTCCTTAACACCCCATAGGGTTGTTGCAGAAGCCTTCTCCAAATTTGATATCATAAAATCAAATGCACAAAACTACAATTCCGGATGGATTAGGTTGATGATGCACAACCCACCCACCCTCGCATCCCATTTCTCCCCGGTCCAAACACACACGTAGCATCAAAGAATCAGATGAATAAGAGTATAAAGCAAATTGTCCACTACTATAAAGTTCTTTTGTAGTTAAGTAATTGCATGATCTGACAACATGATAGCTTCCACCACCACCATGCTCCACTCTTCTTCATAAAAAATGAAATGAAACAAACTATCGCCTCACTGCAGCACAGCAGATAGGTTTCAGATGAATATCATAATCTAGTGAAGAACCCAAGACATGCCTTTTCAACGAAGAGCATCTGTAGTGATACAGCTGGTTTTGTCTCTCTGATTTAAAATGCATCTAACATTAGACGATAATTGTAATGACCCTCCAGGTCATTTTCTGCATTTCCGCTCATTTTCGCCATTTAGAGCTTTCCTATAGCTGCCCCAAGTCATTTATAACTTGCTGGAGCTGACAGTTCATTTGATTTTTAGAGTCAATTCCCTGTTTTGAAGTCTTCGATGTTTAGAATTAACTAGCAAGCGAAAACTTCAGTCAAACGACCCCGTATATCAATTCTAATAGTAGCAACAGCTTCGAGACGTTGATTTAGGCTAGGTGGACCCTTGGTCCAGGTCCCAAGGCTTTTGGACTCATTTCGGGCTATTTGCCGAAACTTAAAAAAATGGCACGTGGGTGTGAGCCCCACTTTTCGTCGAAACGACTTCAGATGAAAATTTAAACTATGTCATTGAGTCCGAAACGTTGAATTTGATAGGGTAGCATAGTTCGTTTGCGTATACGGGGTTCCAAAGGAATTTCGAGGGGTCAGCGAAGACTCAGAAAATTCCAAGTCCCCAGCTAATGCATTTCAGCTGGTGTGACCGCTAAAGCGGCCTCTTGGGTGCTTCAGCGGAGGGCGCTTTAGCGACCTTCCAACGCTTAAACGGCCTGGTCAGCTCCGCAAGTGGCACTTTAGCGGTATGTTGGCCGCTTTAGTGCCAACTGACCGCTTAGACCCGCCCCATCAGCGCGAGTACTGCTTTAGCGGCACCTGGGCGCTTTAGCGTTGACCGCTAAAGTGGGCCTCGGGCCGTTAGCAGCACCATGTGTCGGCCGCTTTAGCAGCACCTGGACACATGGGAATGGATTCCCAGTTAGCCTGTTTTCTTCCATTTTTCACCCATTTTGAAGAGTGTATAACCCTAAAAGGTGTGAAAACTTGGGAGAACTGTTAGTGGGTGATTTCGGGTGTTCGTAAGCTCGAGCAACGCGTTTCTTCTCCGAATTCTTGGTAAACTTTCATCAATTTCATGATTATATCCTTTATCATTTTCCAAAATTCCTAGAATATTGGTGGGTTGATTGTAGCACCATTTCAGCTCGGAATTCGCCCATACTTGAGGGCAAATGTTCCTTGAGCATAGAGGGACGTATTGTCCGGTTTCAAAAGTGTGATTCCACAAACAGGCCCCACATAGAATTTTTATGTAATTTTAGACCCGAAGCACAATAGTGCAAAATGGGTATCGTTGTTCTCATATTGATGAGTAGATTATTTTGATAGCGTGGCATCTTGCGGAAGATTCTCAAAAAGGAAAATCTTCGGTTTAGCGAATTCTTCGGGCTTTCCTTTAGTGTCCAAGTAGGCTAGGTTTACCTTCTTCATAAATTGAGCTAATGCATAGTATAATTATGATATTATGCTAGATATGGGATGGAATTTAGGTATTGGATGTATGATTGATATAATTAGCATTATTTGGACTGTTTAGCATATTAAGGAACCGTAATTGGGCGGAATTGACTTAGTTGCTCGTGATTTAGGTAGAATTGCTATCTTAGCGCTAATTATGGCTTGTGTAACATCTAGAAGTGAATTTAGATATCTTAGCCTTGTCCTGGGTAGAATTTGCCTTAGAACCGATTTCGGGAATTAGAAGTGGGCCCTTCCGGCCCACCTTAGGTCAAGATTTGTGTTAACTCTCATAGACTTCTATACACATGTTATACCCTTTAAAGTGTTTATTTTGGGACTTTGAGGAGATTAGATACTTAATGATTACGCTAGTTTGGTACTTGGGAGTTGGTGCTAATTCCGGGCAAAACCCGGTGGTTTATTGATATTGAGTTTCGGTCCAAGTCTGGCAATTGATGATGATATTAATGATATTGATGATATGAGTTTCGGTTCAAGTCCATCAAATGAAGATAATGATGATGATGCTATTGAGTTCCGGTTCAAGTCCGGCATTAAGAATTTATCTATGATATGAAACGGTATGGATAGGTTCATGGTTATGGCTTGATATTCGATAAATTTATGGAGCTTTGATTATTTACTTTCCTTTTATTGCACCCTCTAGGCTTATGGGGGCTCGCGTTGGGTTATTTACTTTTCCGCACTTACTGGCTTATGGTGGCTAGTCTTGTAGTATACATTATGCTTTCTTTCATATTATATTTTTTCCAATTATTTATTTACAGTGTTGGAGCATATTTCCGGGTTTGCCCTTTTATCTTGACTTAGCTATTTATCTTGCATCTTTATCGTATTTATATCATGATTTAGCTTAGTCGGTCGATGATGCCTACTAAGTACCCGTGGTTTGGTACTCATACACTACACTTTTGTACCTTTTTGGTGTAGATCCGAGTACCAGTGGCCGCTGCTAACGTGACGATCAAGCTAAGTTGATTTCGGAGATAGGGTGAGCTCTCGGAGTCAGAGTTGGCTATTTTTCCTTCTATTATCTATGTCTAGTCTTTCACTATTCAAAACGGATTTGTATTTGACTATTTCAGTACTTATGTTCCTTTTGTAGTAGCTCTTGTACCGACACACTAGGTCATGGGTGGTTATTGACGTTTTATCTAATTTTTAGACTATTATTATTGCCTTATTATTATTGTAATCTTTACTTGCAAATTTTCGACTTTTACGTCTTTTTCTACCAAATTAGCCCATTGCTTATAGCTCCAAGCTATGGTTTGGCTTACCTATTGGTGAGATAAAGTAGGTGCCATTATGACTCGTAAACGGATTGTGACAATTGGTATCAGAGACAGGTTACCAATATTGTTGGTACAAGAGCAAGTGTCTAGTCGAGTCCCATAAATCAGAATGAAGACATCCGTTTCTTATCTTCGGGAGGCTATAGGACATTCTTAGGAGTTCACTTCTTTCACTCATTTCGTGCAAAGAATCTGAGTTGGTTTCTAAAGAATTCTTTTGGTTTCACTCTTTCGCAGATGGCTAGAACACATGTTACCGTTACACAAGACAAGGATCCTGAATTTGAGCCTAGGGATCCTATCGTTGCTCGGGGACGACCTAGAGGTCGTAGACAGCCTAGAGATGTGTCCCAACTAAGGGCTAGGCTAGGGGGCCTTCACCGGACCATATTCCTACTCCTGACCCAGAGATTCTTCCGCCCAGACAGCGGTGGGCCAGGGACCAGCCCAGGCTCCACCAAGGTTTATTTCTTCTACAGTGCTTAGGGATGCATTAGTTCAGCTCTTGGGATTGGTTGGTGGTGCACCGTCTAATGATGCTCCAGGCTGCCGATCAGAGTGGTATTGAGGCGGGGGCGCAACCTGTAGCTGCAGCTCCCAAAGTTGAGGTCCTTCCTACATTGGTGGTTGCTCAGACGATAGTTGCCCAGCCTGCTATGTCTATTGAAGAGCAAAAGATGTTGGGTAGGTTCTCGAGATTGGCTCCGCCGAGGTTTTCTGGTGCACTGGAAGAGGAAGCTTATGAGTTCTTGGTTACTTATGAGGATAGGCTCCATAGTTTAGGCCTAGTTGAGACTCATGGTGTGGATTACACTACTTTTCAATTGGACTTGGCAGCTTGACATTGATGGAGAGGTCATCTTGATTCCAAACCAGCAAGATCTTCCCTTTGACATGAACACAATTCTCCGAGATTTTCTTGGAGAAGTATATGCCTCGCACTCTTAAAGATCGTCTGAGGGATCAGTTCTCAAGGTTGGAGCAGCGCTCCATGACTGTTGTCGAGTATGAGGCTCGATTTTATGGGTTGGCTAAGCATGCTACTTCTATTTTGACTACAGTATGAGAGGGTTTGTTGCTTTGTTCAGGGATTGAGACTTTTTCTTCGCATGTCCACACAGAATTTGTTGTTGCGGGTAGGTCTTTTGTGAAGGTTTTTTATCATGCTCAGGTTATGGAGGAGATGCATCGCGAGGCAGGCCCAAGGGGTAGCAATAAGAGGTCGCGATATCAAGGTAGTTTCAGTGAGAGTTGTAGTGGCTCACGATTCAGAGACAGTGGTTCTTAAGGTAGGTGCCCTCCGCGTCAGCAGTATCAGCATCAGGGTCAGTCTTGTAGGCCCGTTCAATCCACACTTCAAATTACTGATGGAGGCCAGTCTAGTTACAGTAATCATCCTAGCCAGAGTAGTTCTCAGCCTCTGAGTGGTTTGTCTTCTGGTTATTCTAGTTGTGGTTGTTATTCTGGGTCAGTCGAAACTTCTGGTTCAGTGCAGCGCTTGGGGCATGTTATGGTTGTAGGGATTTTCGCCATTTCTCAAGAGAGTGCCCCAGTCGTGGAGCGATGGTTCCTTCAGCTCAAAGTTCCACCGATTAGGGCAGTACATCCCCAAACTAGAAGTGGTGTGCATGGCCGTCGAGTAGTTCCCATGGTGCTCGTGGAGATTCTCAGGACGGGAGATCGATCAGGAGCCCAGACAGATAGCGAGCGTGGTCAGTTGTATGTCGTACCTGCTAAACTGAGGCTAAGTCTTCGGATGTTGTTATCACAGGTACGATTTGGGTGTACCATCAGTCGGCTTTTGCTTTATTTGATTCAGGATTCACTTATTCTTATGTATGTGCTTTCTAAGCCTCGCAATTAGAGTTATCTTGGGATTCCTTATCTGTTTCATTATGTGTATCTACTCTCATGGGTGATTCTTTAATAGTGGATTGGGTTTATAGATCATGTGTTGTGACTGTTCGAGAGTTTAATACTCAAGTTGATTTTATTGTGTTAAATAGGGTGGATTTTGATGTGATGCAAGGCATGGACTGGTTATCCCACTATTATGCGGTCTTGGGTTGTTTTTCCAAGACCGTTACCTAAGTCATGCCCGCATACCCCCAATTGTGTGGCAGGGAGCCATTAGTCGCGAGCCGGCGAGGATTATTTCTTATATTTGGGCTAGGATGCTTATTTCGAGGAGTTGCAAGTCTTATCTCGCTTATATTCGTTATGTTAGTATGGAGAGTTCATTGCTCGACTCTGTTCCGATAGTTCGTGAGTTACCTGATGTTTTCCCTACTGATCTACGTCGGTTTCCTCATAAGCGTGATACTGAGTTTGTTATTAATGTTAAGCCTGGCACCCGACCTATTTCTATTGCACCTTACCATGTGGCTCTTGCCGAGCTTAAGGAACTGAATTCTTAGCTTCAAGATCTTTTGGGTAAGGGTTTCATTAGACCGAGTCACTCTCTTTGGGGAGCTCCTGTCTTGTTAGAACCCAACTTAGTCGACAGCTCCAACTCATAAGCCACATGGCCCACTCGCCTCAAGACGGACCAACATACCAGGGACTGAGCTTCCTTTTCTTTCCAAACCGCATCACTCCCTTCATGGGAGATACTTTCAAGAACACCAAATCATCCACATTAAACTCTTAACTCCCTACGCCTCACATCCACATAGGACTTTTGGCGACTCTAGACAGCCTTCAGTCTATCCCGAATCACCTTCACCGTTTCCATGGCTTGGTGAACCGAGTCAGGACCAAATAACCTATCCTCACCAACCTCAAACCATCCAATAAGGGACCTATACCTCCTACCATAAAGGGCCTCGAAAGGAGCCATTCCAATACTAGAGTGAAAACTATTATTATACGCAAACTCTATGGGAGGCAAATAATCAACCCAGCTACCGCCAAAATCAAGCACACAAGACCTTAGCATATCTTCCAAAGTCTAAATTGTTCTCTCCGCTTGACCATCCGTTTGAGGATGAAAAACGATGTTAAGGTTCAACTTAGTCCCCAAACCTCACTGAAAATAATGCCAAAAATGAGACGAGAACTACATACCGCAATCAGATATAATAGAGATAGGCGCACCATGCAACTTGAGACTTCCTGAATGAAAAGCTTAGCATAACCCTCCGCCGAATAAGTAGTCTTTACTGGCAAGAAGTGAGCGGACTTAGTCATCCTATCAACGATGACCCAAATCGAATCAGATTGATTTCGGGATCGCGGAAAACCGATAACGAAATCCATATTAATCACCTCCCACTTCCACACAGGCAATTCAATCTCTTGAGACAAACCGTCAGGTCTCAAGTGTTCAACCTTCACTTGTTGGCACGCCATACACTTGGCCACAAAATTTGCCACATCACGCTTCATGTTATTCCATCAATAGGTCTTTTTTAAATCATGGTACATCTTCATCAAACCAGGATGAATAGT
The DNA here is from genome assembly GCA_030864215.1 of Capsicum pubescens. Lineage (NCBI taxonomy): Eukaryota > Viridiplantae > Streptophyta > Magnoliopsida > Solanales > Solanaceae > Capsicum > Capsicum pubescens. Next base: position 225,175,382 of record CM061544.1, read on the forward strand.
GTACCTCGACTCATGAGCCTCCGCCAAGATCCTCTCTCGCAGCCATCAACATCGGGAACACGCAACCTAGTCCCACACGGGATGCATCACAATAAACAACAAAGCCATCAGTACCCTCGGGTAGGGTCAAAACCGGAGCAGAAGTCAATTTATTCTTCAACTTCTCAAAACTACCCTCGCAAGCATAGTTACATAGAAACTTCACCTTTTTCTGAGTCAACCTAGTCAATGGGGCAGCAATATAAGATAAAACTATCCACAAACCTCCTATAATACCTCTTATAATAACTGGACAAGCCCAAGAATCTCCGAATATCGGTTGGAGTCGTGGGTCTAGGCCACTTCTTGACCACCGCAACTTTTTGTGGATCCATCGTGATCTCTTCACTGGAAACAACATGACCCAGAAAAGTAATAGCATTCAACTAGAACTCACACTTCAAAAACTTAGCATACAAACGTTGATCCTTAAGGGTCAGCAACACTATACGCAGGTGATCGACAAGATCCTCCTCACTCCTTAGAATAAACCAAGATGTCATCAATAAACACAATAACGAATAAGTCCTGAAACTGACGAAAAATCCGGTTCATAAGATCCATGAATGTCGCTGGTGCATTAGTCAAACCAAAGGACATCACCAAAAACTCAAAATGACCATACCGAGTTCGGAAATCAGTCTTAGGGATATCCACCTCCCTAATCTTCAACTGATGATAAACCGACCGAAGGTCAATCTTAGAAAAGTACTTCGCACCCTGCAGCTGGTCAAAAAAGTCATAAATCCCAGGAAGAGGATACTTATTCTTCACTGTCAGCTTATTCAACTGGCAGTAATTTATACACATTCGAATGGACTCGTCCTTCTTACGCACAAAAAGTACCGGAGCACCCCACGAAGAAATACTAGGGCAAATAAAACCCTTATCAAGAAGATCTTTCAACTGTTCCTTGAGTTCTTTCAACTCAACTGGAGTCATTCTATAGGGAGGAATAGAGATAGGACGAGTGTCCGAAAGAAGATCGATCCCAAAATCAATTTCCCTATTGGGAGGGACACCAGGAAGATCATCAGGAAGCACTTCGGGAAACTCACAGATTACAGGGACAGATGACAAGAAGGGACCCTCGAAATTAGAATCTTTACCCGAACCAGGTGACACAGACACCCCTTGGAAATCAATTTTCGGGCTCTAAGATACGAAATAAACCTTTCCTTAGGCACTAGGGAACTACCTTCCCACTCAATCACCAGCTTATTCGGGAATTGAAAACTGACACTTTGGGTCTTACAATCAAGAGACGCATAGCACGAATGGAGCCAATCGATCCTCAAGAAAACATCAAAATCTAACATCTCCAACTCTATCAAATCCACCAACGTCTCCCTATCACAGATTGTTACCACACAACCCCTATAAACTCTCCTAGCCACAATAGTCACCCATCGGGGTAGAAACAGAAAAAGGATCAGGAATACATTTAGGACCAAAACCAAAATGAATAGCCACATAAGGGGTCACATAAGAAAGGGTAGACCCGAGATCTAGCAGACAATACACATCACAAAAGAAAAGTTTTAGCCCACCAGTAACAACATCAGGAGACGCATCAGAGTCCTGACGAGTGGCAAGAGCATAAAGACGGTTCTGACCCGTGCCGGAGCCCGAAGTAGCACCCTTTGGTGCAGGAGCTGAAGAAGCAGCAACCGGGACCTTATTAGCCCCAGTAGCAAGTTGGTTCAAAGTTAGTGAAGCCTCAGTTATAGGGCCTAAAAGAAAGCCCAGTTGATCAGAGAAAGACTTCGGGCTGCTCAGAGCCGACAGAAGTTTTATGCAGATGTGCGCAGGAAGGATCTCGAGTTCGAGATTGGTGATTATATCTATCTAAAGATCTCTCCCATGAAGGTAGTGAAGAGATTCGGCAAGAAGGGAAAGCTCAGTCCCTGATATGTCGGTCCCTTCAAAATTCTCAGTCGTTTCGACAAGGTAGCTTATGAGCTCGAATTGCCTTCAGATCTAGCCTCAGTGTATCCAGTCTTCCATGTCTCTTTGCTCAAGAAGTGCATAGGTGACCTAGCAGTTGTAGTCCCTATTCAGAGCATAGATGTTCAGAACAGCCTCTCTTATCAAGAGATTCCAGTCAAAATTCTTGACTACCAGACTCGTAGACCGAGGAACAAAAAAATCCCTCCAGTCAAAGTTCTTTAGCGGAATCAGTCCGTTGAGGGAGCTACTTAGGAAGCAGAAGCAAACATGCGTACCAAGTATCCTCACCTCTTCGCCGCTAACTCAGATATAGCTCAAGGTAACAGTTCTCCTTAAGCTTTTTCAGTTTCATGTTCAGATTTCAGTAACAAGCTTGGTATCCATTTCATGTTCAGAATTCCATTATAAACTTGGTATTAAATACCATTGCATATCCAGTCATGCATTCATGTATCAGTTCAGTTATATAATCATGCATTAGACATGCATTCTCATTGTGAGAACCTTGGTTCATCAGAACACTCAATCATGCATTCATGAATCAGTTACACATGCATCAGATATGCATGTTCGGTACGATATATTCAGTTATCAGTCATGTCAGTCATGAGATCATGTTCCAGTTATTCATGTTCAGTATGTACATCAGTTTATCTTCTCCCCTCTCACTCAGTCTCATTCGAGGATGAATGTTCTTAAGGGGGAGATATTGTAATACCCCATACTTTTACTTAGCTCGAAATCGTCCCAAGTATGTTAGAAGCTTACTTTGAAAGATGAATCCACTTCTATATACGTGGAATTTTTAAGATTCACTTTTTGTCATATGGGAAATTGAATTAGCTTTCCAACAATACCAATTTCGTCCAAATCCGGTATCGGGGTAGAAAGTTATGGCCGTTTTACAGAAAGCAGTCAAAACCGCCTAGGTGCGACAATGAGGGCCGACGGACCGTCGAGCTAGCGATGAACAGTCGCCCAAGCCGTCGCAGCAGTGGCAGTGAACCCCTATTCTGCCCAGGTGCGACGGTCAGGACCGACGGACCGTCGACCCAGCGACGGATCGTCGTATAGTTCGTTCAGTTATTTTAAAGTCGTTTTTAAAAGGGTATTTGGGACTTTTTCCACCCATTTTAACCCTTAATAATATCAGACCAAGGCTCATAAGTTCATTATCCATCTACAACATCAAATTAGGGTTTTCTCTCAAAAATAATCCCCAAGAACAACATACAAATCATTCTTCAAGTAACTAAGAGATTCCAAGTTCTTCAAGTCTAAGAACTTCAAGAAACTCACAACCCAGGTATGTCATGTGTTGATTCATGGGTCCCGTTCACCCATAAAGCTCAAGAATCTCCTTTCAAAATCCAAAATTTGTGTATGTATGAATGTTCATGATTTAAATTGAATTGAAATTCATGTTCATGATGTTGTGGGGTTTTGATTCATGTTTGAAATTACATATTCCAATGATTGACCCTAGGATGTGGTGATTTGCATAATAATCATGATAAACCCTTAAATTTACACGTTGATTGATGTATCCATGATTATTAGATGTGTTGATGATTGTATAACCAAAGCATGCTCCCCATGTGTTCGAAGTTAGTGAAGCCTCAGTTTATTGATATTGAGTTTCGGTCCAAGTCTGGCAATTGATGATGATATTAATGATATTGATGATATGAGTTTCGGTTCAAGTCCGTCAAATGATGATAATGATGATGATGCTATTGAGTTCCGGTTCAAGTCCGGCATTAAAGAATTTATCTATGATATGAAACGGTATGGATAGGTTCATGGTTATGGCTTGATATTCGATAAATTTATGGAGCTTCGATTATTTACTTTCCTTTTATTGCACCCTCTAGGCTTATGGGGGCTCGCGTTGGGTTATTTACTTTTCCGCACTTACTGGCTTATGGTGGCTAGTCTTGTAGTATACATTATGCTTTCCAATTATTTATTTACAGTGTTGGAGCATATTTCCAGGTTTGCCCTTTTACCTTGACTTAGCTTATTTATCTTGTCTCTTACTGTATTTATATCATAATTTAGCTCAGTCGGTCGATGATGCCTACTGAGTACCCATGGTTTGGTACTCATACTACACTTTTGTACCTTTTTGGTGCAGATCTGAGTACTAGTGGTCGCCGATGACATGACGATAATGTTGAGTTGATTTCAGAGATAGGGTGAGCTCTCAGAGTCGGAGTTGCCCCTTTTTCCTTCTATTATCTATATCTAGTCTTTCACTATTCAAGACGGATTTGTATTTGACTGTTTCAGTACTTATGTTCCTTTTATAGTAGCTGTTGTACCAACAGTGCTAGGTCGTGGGATGATTATTGATGTTTTATCTATCTTTTAGACTATTATTATTGCCTTATTATTATGGTAAGTTTGTACTTGCAAATCGGCTTTTACGCCTTTTTCCACCAAATTAGCCCATTGCTTATAGCTCCAGACCATGGTTCAGCTTACCTACTGATAGGATAAAGTAGGTTTCATCATGACTCATAAATTGGGTTGTGACAATAATTAAATCACGATTCACATATACCTCCTAGAAAAATCGGCTAACGCAAAACCAGAAATCAAACTTACCTATAAGTTTTATCCTCTCACTCAATAGTATCAATCAAGAAACCACTCAGCTGGTTTAGAAAAAGATAACAAGGATAATGTACCTGATTATTAACAGCCATGCAATTATTTTCAGGAATTGGCGAAAGCGCACCCCACGGACCTCTGAAATGTGATAACATGGTTGGAACATAATTAAGGCAATAATAGTGAAAAGTAAGGGAAGATGAAATAATAGACCATCATAAGCAGTAGCTGCTAATTTTTAGATATAGAAGGCAAATGTCAAAGAAAACATATCATCCACAACCAATCTATAAAAGTTTTTAAATTAAAAGCAATATCTTTAATTGCATAATTTATTTGTTCAGAGTCCCCCCCCCCCAAAACCCCAACAAGGTAAACAATTAAAGCTACTAACAATAATGTAAAGGAATCTTCTTAATCATGACGCATGAGAGGAAAATTTCAATAACCATCAGTAAGCAGGAAACTGCAAATAAAAATGTTTAAATCCTGAACAAGAAATCTTTTTGTTGCACATCAACTGTAAGGATGCAATATCAGCACCTAGCAGTAATGCAAACTGTGTGAGAAGGCAGTAAAATTCCTTAATCTGAAATTATTTCGTTTCTTGATAACTTACTTCTTTTGAGGATTTACCAAGTCAAGTACTGGCTTTGATACGCCTCCTGAATAGTAACAAAGGAAAAGTAAGCAGAGAATCCAGCTCATTGCCAAATGCGGTAACAAAATAATTTCAGGTTGCACCATCATCACAGTGAGAACCAGATAGCCTTTGGGCATTCAGCTGATGCTTTGTTTGCAAAAATTTTCTGCCCAAACAGAAAAAGGATGTTGATGTTCAAAAGGTAATTTGGTTTGTGGCTGCTAAACTAGTATCTAAGAGGGCACACAACAAAATATAATGTGGGAACTAAGAAAGGGACATCTTACAGAAATAAGCAAGAACATTTCATGACTAATATTTTGCCAGTTCATTAGGTGTGCATTTCCACATTTCTGTCATCCAAGACTAACAATATTTCTTGCAGTGTTGCACTGGTAGTTCTATAATGCAATAGGGCCACAAGTATTAGAATCCAATGTACTACTATCTTTCTTTGCTTATGTTGAGTCCCACATGGGTGGGCTTAGGGAAATCTGGTCTCCTTATATGGTCTTGAGCAATCCTTTCCTCATGAGCTAGCTTTTGGTGTTGAGTTAGGCCCAAGATCCATTTCTTTACCATGATATCAGAGTCATGCCCATCACAATTCATTGTTTCCAATGTTGGGGCCCCCATTATATATTGTCCACGCTCCAGATGTCCAGTCCTAGGCGTGCGGTGGAGTGTAGGAGTCTCACATCGTTTGAGGGATGGGAACAGGGAATCTGTGTATGGTCTTAGGCAATCTTCCACTCTTGAGCTAGTTTTTGGGGTTGAGTTAGGCCTAAAGAAATGGACCTTGGGCTAACTCAACCCCCAAAAGCTCAATCATGACGGAAAACTCGCCCAGAACGATACAAGGAGACCAAATTTCCCTAAGTCTACCGACGTGGGACTCAACATCCCCTGCATGCCCTAGAGATCTGAAGCGTGGACAATATATGATGGGGGGCCCCAACATTGGATGAAACAATGAATTGGGTTGGGCCCGACTCTGATATCACGATAAAAAATGGAACTTACCAAACTCAATCTCAAAAGCTAGTTCAAGAGGGAGATTACCGAGACATATAAGGAGTCCATGTTCCCATCCCACAAACGATGTGGGACTCCAACAACTTTTTACCTATGCAGAGGACATCTTGCCACACCCTCGTGTTCCTCTCCTTGTTATTAATATTCAGTTTCTCTTTTACCTAACAAGAACATACCGCATGAAGGATTGACAAAGGAGGAGAAGCATCTTACTTCTAAGTTTTGCAATCAAAAGAGGTAGTCCAATAATAATTTGCATGGCTGATCAGATTTACTCTTACATTCAGCATAATTTGAGTGGCCTGCTACTTTTTCTCCGCTGAAATTTTTCTTCTAATTTTAACCTTTTACGATCTGATTTCCCTTTATTTTCTTTAGAACTAACTTTTATTGGTAAAAAGCATGCTCAAGGCATTTACCCCAGAAGGCCAGAAATGCATCCTTGTCTTGACTTTCTCTTTTTGAAACGTTTAAAGAATCAGACAATTCCATAACCTAGATCACTATACAGACACAAACTATATGCTTGCATTTCTTTTGTCCCTGCAGTCACCACCCAACTCTGGGATATTTTTTTTGCTATGATAGGTTCGAGCTGGACAATACCAGGGAGTTCACTGGAGATGCTATCTAGCTGGTGCAGAAAAGAGGGCACCAAAGATTAGAAAAGAAGATGGAGCATAATCCCAGGATGCATATGGTGGCCTATTTGGAAGGAAAGAAATTTGAGATGCTTTGAAGGCAAAAGCAAATCAATCAAAAAGATAAATCTTAGTTGTATTTTGCTATTTTATTTTTGGTGTAAACAAGAATAAATAGAAGACACTGAGGCTCTACTTCAAGTCCTAGAGCCTCTATAGTTTTCCTTTTTACCAGTAGATATATTCCTAGAAGAGCAGTTTTTCCTTCTTATACTCCTGTATATACTGGCTTCACAACTTTTTTTTATTTACCTTCGTCAAAAAAAAAAAAAAAAAAAGATGTCAGCAAACCAAAACGGCTACAAGAGGGACAGATTGAAAATGGTAAGTTGCTGGATCGACATTTTAAACTTCTAATTTGTTAAGCTTATGAAAGACAAATACACATATGCATATGCATTGCAACCCCCATTCTTTCCCCTCCTGAACTTCCTTTTATAATGTGAGGACATTATAACAAGTTTGTCTGGCAAAGAAATCATTCAGCTGCATGAGTTTCAGTACAGCAAAAGAGTGGGATGCTAGAACTGGAAGCAAAGCCAAGCAGAGGAGCTCGACATTTTATTTTTTATTATTTTTGATAAGGTAGATAAAGCCAAGCAGAGGAGCTCAACATTTTCGAATGTTCAAAAATAGTATGCTAAAATCCGTCTTCCAACAACAATATAACTACACCTCAATGACAAAGTACTCAAGGATTCATTACTGCACACACAAAAATGATGGTACCTTGTGCTGATTCTTTAGACCCCAACATTTCTTTCCACTTCCATCCTTGAATCCGACCATCATCACCACAACTGAATGAAATTTACATATGTTAACAAAGAATTGGCGCGTATTATAGAATATATAACACTTGCTGGAGAAAATTATAGGAGATATTTTGTGATCAGTACCACGAGATAATTGTCTCTCTTTTTTACTTGATTAAAAAGAAAATTAATTCACCTAGCTTCACAGCCCAGTCATTACCTACAACTCTCTAAACTTACAGTGTCAAACAGTTTTACAGCTTTTTCTCTTGCCACGACATGTGATCTCTAGTCAACTTAATAGTTATGTACCTGCATTTTGAATACTTGACGTAACATTTTCCCATAATTTTGATTCTAAACCCAAAAAAAAAAAAAAGGTAGCACCAACTCCCATGTGTGCAAATTTACCTAGTGTTATTATCAGTACAGATAGAAGCAAAATTTGAAACGATACCTCAATAACAGTGAATCTTCATGGTTACCATAAAACTTAACATCGTAAGCAGGTCCATCATGGCCTTGCACCAGCCAACTAGGTTCAGCTACTAGCACCAATGAACTAAACCAAATAAAATATTAATCCAAACTAAAACTGACCACCACACTTCGAAATCATCGAGAAAACAGAAACTCACTTGCCCACGGAGCTCAATCCCTATGAAGAAGAAACAGGAAACAAATAATAGTTAATTCGTTTGTAGAATATAGTAATCCTTATATTAACATTATGAGATATTGAGCTTACAAGGCAAGAAGAGATAGAGTAAGAGGCAATGGAGCCATCGCTAATGGCGGCGGCGATGAGGTCCGGATAGGAATTATGGTCCGGGTTGGGGGCGAATGCAGTGCGGAAGACCGTTCGACATTGGGATTCTCTCTCCAGTATAATGGAGTTTCTGTATATGTCTTCGTTCCAGTTTCTGCAGTCCATGGTTGTCGCCATTCTTACCAGAAAGAATTAGGGTTCAGCCAGCGAGTGGAAAAAATTTATTGGGTATGAGATATGTCAACTCATACTTGTACAGGCATTCTGTTGACAAATGGATACTACTTACAAGCAAAGAATCATTTCCTTTTCTATTGTCATTTACCTCTTTTTTTTCCTTATTTTTTGTTTTTCATCCTCTTTCAAAATATTTTATTTTTCTATTTTATTATATGTCTTTCAAAGAGATTTTATAATTTATGTATTACTTTTGTGACATAATTTAGAAATATTTTTGGATTTACAAGTTTAAAGTTAGAGAATGTTTTTTGAAATTTTGATTAGCGGACCTAATTAATTTGTGGGGGGGGGTCATTCAGTTAGTTTTGGTCAATTTTTTGTGATCGGTATATGAGTTTTAAGTAGGATTATTCTTTTTAAAAGAAAAAAAACTTAAGTAGAACTATTCATACTTTGGTTTGAATTGATTTTGGCTAAAATCATAAATCAAAATCAAATGTACATGGAGATTCATATAATAATTTCAGCCAACTATTAACTCAAAATTTGAATCTGCAATTTGGAGTTTTCATTCAAAACAAGGTTCAAACAATGTATTAGAAAATGTTAGTATCAATGAAAAGAAAATTCAATAGATCTCTGAAGCAAATTCTACAACAGATTTTATATTTTTTTAATACCATGAATATTTAGATGACAAATATTTTTGCTATTGACATTAGAAATGACATGCAAATAAAGATTTGTAGAGATATAAATTTTTCATACTTTGGTTTGAATTGATTTTGGCTAAAATCATAAATCAAAATCAAATGTACATGGAGATTCATATAATAATTTCAGCCAACTATTAACTCAAAATTTGAATCTGCAATATGGAGTTTTCATTCAAAATAAGGTTCAAACAGTGTATTAGAAAATGTTAGTATCAATGAAAAGGAAATTTAATAGATCTCTGAAGCACACTCTACAACAGATTTTATATTTTTTTAATACCATGAATATTTAGATGACAAGTATTTTTGCTATTTTGACATTAGAAATGACATGCAAACAAAGATTTGTAGAGATATAAATTTGTTTATTCATTTATAAAAAAAAAATCTTATTTATGTTGAGATATAGAACAAAAAATAATCATGAAGATGAAACAAGATTCATACTTGAAAAATATGGATAAATGAAAGTAGCAGATGACCAAGTAATATGAATTTGAGAGAATAACCAAAATCTGACAATAATTTTTTACTTTTTTTTAATCTTCAACAAAAATATCAACATTTTTCCTTAGCGCTAGCAGCATTTCAAATTGCTAATCAATATTTAAACGCTAATATTTAAAGAAATTGTAAATTTAATTTTAATAGATGAATATGCAATTTTGATTTTTAATAAAAGTATTTAGATAAATAATGAAATGAATTTTTTTTGGTTTAGAAGCAAATTTTTCTCATAAAGAAAAAGTAGAGAAGTCTAAAATAATTGAATGTTGATTGGAAATTGAAATGCCAATGAATACGTTAACCCCCTCTACTTTTAATAACTTTAATATTATTTAACTTATTTTTATATGGACCCCGCAGTCCACTTTCAATTTTTGCTCAAATGGTACTCTTTTTTTCTAATTTCCTTTCATAACTTTAAATTAATAAATAGGTCCAATATTCCATGTGTCAAGAAGTTGGTGGAGCCTCATACAAGTTTATTGATTGAGTCTCATTCAAAATAAAAATCTTCCCAACGAGTTACCAAAGGAATTGAAAAACAATTAGGTGGAGTAGCCACTTTTTGGATCAATATTTAGTGTGTTTAGTATGAAGAATTTCAATTTTCAATTTTCTATGTTTGGTTGGTTTAGTGCCTATTTGGATGGTGATTTTCCATGGTATGATATGGTATGGGTTATCAAGGAAATCATGTATGGTATGGTATGGTATTTTCTTATGGTTTGATAACCATAAAATCTCTCAATTTTTAGAAGGTTTAAGTCATCGCTAGCCACTTAAACTTGTCCCAAAATTTCACTTATACCCCTCAACTCAGGCTTGTACCTATCAGGCCCTTAACCTACCTCCACCCGAGCCATTTTTTGTCATGCCTCATTAATCTGTTTCACGTGTTATCAAACGCGGCTGATGTGGAAAGTTACTCCATTCAACATTTTTCATGCGGATTAAATATATTCACTTTTTTTTAATAATGTTAAACCAACTTTCTTTTTCAATATTTTCCACCCCCACCCCACCCCCTCCCCAACCATTAACACCCAACCCTTCTCTTTCCCTGCAAAAGTACCATTGCACACATCAATGGCTTTTTTCTATTTTGTGATATGAAAAATAATAATTTATTTTTATCAATCTTGTTTTCTGATTCTTGCTGACTATTCTTCTCCCATATTCTCAATCAAATTTAAGATTTTATTTTTATTAATATTTTATCAGATTTTTTTTTGTATTGGATTGTTTGAATTGTAGTCTTGATTGGAATTGTTTTATCCGCCTGTCTGTCCCCAATAATTAATTCTCCCTGATCATATTTATAGATCATCGAATCAACAACAATATCATATACATCATCGAATCAACAGTAATAATCTTCAAGAGGTTCATATGACAATGGGGTTTAAGATATAAGGGCTTGAAGAGGAGGCTCCTATGACAATGGGGTTTACGACAAACAAAACAAGTTCATCATTCGATGCACTAAAGATCCCTGGAGAGGATCATCCATTTTTTGGGCAAAAGCAGCAATAACTTTCTTCTCCTTTAAATACTTTTGCTAATGTTTTCATGTCTTTAGTTGGTGCAGGAGTTCTTGGACTTCCATATACATTCAAGAAAATAGAATGGGTAATTGGCTCTTTCTTGTTCATCTCAGTAGCCACTCTTGATTATTATTGTATGATGCTTCTTGTTTATTCGAAGTGTAAGCTTGAATCGCAATCTGAAGCTATCAAAATCTCATCTTTTGGTGATTTGGGATTTGCTATGTGTGGATCTGTCGGTCGCATTGTTGTTGATGCTATGGTTGTTAAGGATAGCTATTTAATTTGGTCGATCTCAAGGAAAAAAAAGAATGGTTGTTTAATTTGGTTGGTTGAGGAAGACAAGTCAAGACTTTTTATTTTTTTTATATTTAAATATTAGCTTTTCTTTTTGTTGACATGACAATTTTTGATTGGTTTCTCAAAAAAAAAAATTGGCTTCATGCGCGCACGGCAAGTGAATAACACTCGAGGTGCCATGTAGGCAAAAAATGATTGATTGGATCAAATTCAGGTAGATTAGGGGCCTGATAGGTACATGCCACAGTTGAGGGGTCTAAGTGAATTTTCGGGACAACTTTAAGTGTCTGTCGATGACTTAAGCCTTTTTAGAACCACCAATTTGGTGGTATCCCATGGTTTTATTTTTTTTTTCCGATTACACCCTTACGTAATGTTATCTAATCCTATTTTATCTTTTACACTATATTACTTTCAACCCTGATATATTATTATTATTACGTTTTTCCTCTGCATTCTTCTTCGTTCTTCCATGTATAAAAGTTAAACCCGTATAATAAATAACACTGTTATTCTGGTGGTTGTTCAGTGGTGACTCGTGCATTATGAATATTGCACATGCTTCAACACGAACTAGCTAAAGAGCAAGAGGAATATGTATACTGAAACTTTGATTCTTTATTAATAGGTAGAAGGAATAATGCATTTTATGTTTTAATAGGCAACTACTCTCTAAATATCCCTTACTTTACGAAGACCAAAGATACTAATAAATCCTACTTTGTAACACATTTAATAACCTTAACCTAAAACTTTATAGGTTGCATTGTTGTTTCATTGTTGATTACAATACATGATTTGTGATAAATTTGTAGAAAAAATTATTTTATAAATAATTATTGATAAATTTATAATTTATAATTTATAATAATTAGGGAAATTTTAGTAAACTTACCCATTACGATATAGTACCATACCATCAAACCAAATAAAAAAACTGTTATTAAACAGCAATGAACGATACAGTTTATCCAAATAATGTATTGTACTATACTATATAGTACAATACCATACCACACTATACCGTACATTACGAAACCATGACAAACTACCATCCAAACAGAGTGTTAAAGGTTTTAGAAGATGTTTTCTAAGTAATTTATTTTTCTCAAATTTTAAAAAAATGAGTTTCTTTAAAAATTAAAAAATAAGAAAAATATTTTTCAAAATTCATTTTCAACCTCACTCTTAATTAAAATATTCTCATGCGACTTTCAAAATCATCCATACCTATTCGACACCCCCCCCCCCCCATTCCCATCACCCCAATCCAAAAAACATATTTAGTTTTTTTAAAAAAATTTTAAAAAAATTTCTTAGCTCATTTAATTTAAAAATAAATAAATAAATTTTTTCTTATCCCACCTCCTACCCTACCCCCACCTCCCTAAATAATTAAAATTTTTAATTTATTTTTTAAAAAATTCAATTTTCTCTGACTCTACCTTCACACCCTACCTCCACCCCCATGCCCTACTAGTCATCGCCCCCTCTCCTTCTACCCGACCACCCCTCAAAAAATTATTATTTTAATTTTTTTTAAGAAAAAACTCAAAACATTTTTCTTACTCCACCCTTACCATCTATTTTGACCCTCTTCCCTCCCCCTCCCCCCCATCAACCTCCTCTCTTTTCAATTTTTTTTAAATTTATTTTTTAAAAGAAATTCAAAACTTTTTTCTTACCCCACCCTTCTTACCATATTCGTTTTCATTTTTTTTTATTAAATATATACAAATATTTTTAGAGAATATTTTTCTACTGGCATAATAAACACAAGAATATAAGTAACAAACAATTTATTTTCCTAAAAAATATTTTCCTCCTCCATATTGAACACACCCTAAAGAAAAAAAATTGGGATAAAAAATTATTTTTACAAAAAGTATTTTCAACTCTTTAGATAAACATTAAAATATATTTTCTGAAAAATATTATTTTATTTACCAATCAAATACTAGAAAATATTTTTCACTTACCAATCAAACATAAAAAAAAAAGAGTAAGAAATCAACTTCTTTTCCATCATAATATTTTTTAGGAAAATATTTTTCGTGGAAAACATTTTTCCTCATACCACACATACAAATCTAGCCACATTTGAAAAAGAATTTTGAATTAAAAGTGACAAATAAGTTTGCCAACTAAGTGGGGGGTCCTCCATGTTTTAAAAATTAGGGAAATGACAAAAAAATTGTAGTATTTTTTCTAATAGTTTCTTCCAACAATGATAAAAAGTTGTCTCAACAACTCTAGAAGTTGTTCGACAATTGTATGAAGTTGTTGGACAATTGTTGAACAACTGTCTCCAGTTGTTTGAGTGACCTTACTTTTTTAACTTAATAATATATGAGACCAACTTATTACCTTTATTCAATTGATGAAGACTTGAGAGGTACTCTCAACTCATTTTTCTCCATTTGAAAATGTATAAGTAGAAATAAGTAATTATTTCTTAATGCGAAAATAGAATTTAAGCAAGAAAAAATATATAAAGTCCCTTTAACTTGCACCTAAAGTTTGCGGGGCTCCTATTATTCTATGAAATTATTTTAAATCACAATAAATATACCCCTTTGATCTATTTTCAAAGCAACTGTAATCTCACATTTAAGGGGAGTGTTAAAAATTTATCTGCAACCAATGTATTAGTGTCACATGGCATTACCAATTTGAAACTTTTCTTCTTTGTTGAATAGACCCACTTCTCATCTTCCCTAAAACCTCTATTGATAGTAATTAAAGAGCTTTTCATCTACAACTTAAAAAAATTCTCTCAATCCTCAACAAAATCATATTAAAAAAAGTGTTCGATTTAGTGATTTCTTCCCTCTCCTAAAAAATTTTCAGTGGCGATATCATCCAAGTCGATGAACACAACTATACTCTGAGTAGTCATTACTGAAGCAAAGAGAAACAGAACAAGCTACAAAATCAATGATGTTTTTTTCTGTGATTAATTATTATTGAGTTTTTGAGAGAAAAGGTCTGGCTATAACCATTTTACGATATATTTTTTAACTATGATAATATGTGACGAGAATAACTAGAACCTTTAAAAAAATAAAGAAAGTGATGGTTGTTGTAGGGATTATGACGGTGGTGATTATATTGGAGGAACTTTTGCAGAAGAAGAAACTGATAACAATGTAGGTTTTTGGGAGAAAAGAAAAGAAAGAAAAAGAATAGGAATCAAATAGAAAAGAAATTAAATAAAATTAAAATAACACATGACAAATAATGATTGGTGCGTAATTTGTGCATAAATTCTCATAATTGGGAATGGACGAATTACAATAGTTTCGTGGGGTAATAAGACCCCTGCAAATTTTAAATGTCTACTTAAAAAAAGTTTTAAGTTAATGGGAGACATTTATTTTCTCATTAAATAAAAATACTCTAGGAAAAAACTTCAGAAAGTTTTAATAAAATTTTGAATGTGACACTTTAAAACTTCACGAATAACATATAACTATGAATTTTGTAAATTCTTATATTTGATATGAGCTAACTATGATAACAAATATATAAATGAAATTGAGGTATTACTAATAAAAATGAGTACCATAAGTGAAATTAAGGAGCAATAGTTGTCAGACCATGACAAGTTGTAACACACCAAAAGTCTCTAAGATCATACCGTATATGCCGATTCTGACTATTCCCACAACTCCTAAACGTCGATTTTAGGTTAGAAGGATCCTTGGTTAGGGTTTCGAGGCTCCTAGACTCATTTCAGGCGATTGATCGAAAGTTAAGTAAAATAGCACATAGGTGTGGGACCAATGTTTTGTTAAAGTGACCTCGGATGGAAATTTTGACTGCGCTATTGAGTTCGAGCATTAAATTTGATAGGATAACATAGTTCATTTGCATATACGAGATTTTGAATGAATCCCGAGGGATGGGTGGAGACTTGGAAAAATTCCAAGTCTCAGCTGGTGTTGGTGTATTGCTTAAGCGCCCATGAGGTCACTTAAGAGAATGCCGCTAAAACGAACTAATATTGCCCTACAGGTATTGCATAAGCGGTACCTTTGGCAATTAAGCGATGGCCGCTTAAGTGACCAAAGGTTGCTCAAGCAGTATCTGTGCTGACATCAGATGTCGCTAAAGCGACATTGTGTCACTTAAACGACCTAGTTTTTGCTTAAGCGACACCTGTGGACCTGGGAAGGATATAAATACCCCCACTTAGCCCTATTTTCACCATTTTCATCTATTCCCTAGAATATTAACCCTAAAAAGTGGAAAAACTTAGGAGAATCATTTGTGGGTGATTTTGGAGCTTGGGTAAAGTTAATTTACGTATTTCTTCTTTGAATTTGTGGTAAGCTTCCATTAATTTCTTGATAGAATCTGCCATCTTTTTCTAAAATCCCTAAAATTTTGGTGGTTTGATTGTAGCACCTTTAGAGCTCAGAATTTACCCATTTTTTAGGACAAATATTTCTTGAGCATAGATGGACGTTGTTTTGATTTCAAAAGTGCAATTTCGTAAATGGACCCCACATGGGATTATTACTAATTTTGGACCCGAAGCACAATAGTGTAATATGGGTATCGTTGTTCTCATTTTGATGAGTAGATTGTAATTTTGATAGTGTGGCACCTTCTGGAAGATTCTTAGAAAGGAAAATTCTGGAAGATTCTTAGAAAGGAAAATTAGTGATTTAGCAGATTCTTCAGGCTTTTCTTCGGTGTTCAGGTAGGCTAAATTTATCCTCTTCATAGATTGAGTTATTTCATAGTATGATTACAACATTATGCTAGATATGGGATGGGATTTAGGTGTTGGAGGTATGATTGAAAATATTTGGGTTAGTTGGACTGTTTAGGCTATCTTGAAAATATAATTAAGGCGTAACTGACTTAGTTGCTCATGTTTTGAGGAGAATTCCTATCTTAGGGCTAATTATGGCTTATATCTTAGAAATGAATTTAGAAACCTTTTCATAGTCTGGGGTAGAATTTGCCTAAAATGGGTTTCGGGGATTAGAAGTGGGCCTTCTGACCCACCTAAGGCCAAGACTTGTGTTAGATTTTGTAGATTTATTTATGCACGATATACCCTTATTAATGACTTTTTGGGACTTTAAGGAGATTAAATGCTTATTGATTATGCTAGTTTGGTAGTTGAAAGTTAGTTCTAATTTTATGTCATGACCCGAACATGGGCCTAACCGTGGCATGTATCTTAAGTTCGCTGTGGATCGGAGACCACCCCCTTAGCCTAATCAACAGAGCATACACACTACTGAGATTGGATTCCGAACATATAACAAGATAAAAAGGTAAATTCAAAGACATATATGATATGCCAAAAGAACCAATAACAAATACCTAAGTCCACAGTAATATCCACAAAGCCTCTATAAAAAACAAAGACAATCTAAGTCGGTACATGCCCCCGATGATAGATAAAAAGGGCCAAAAAAATAGTCTATGACAATATGAAACCAAAACATGAAATGAGGTCTTTCAAAGTATGAAAGCTCACCACTTTAATCCGACTCCCGAGCTATCCCACGATCACCTAGTCACTGCACAGGAAAAGTAAAAGTATTTTTGGTGCCTGCATCATATGGAGATACAACATTCAGAGACGATTAGCGGGTTGAGCGCTAACATATAACTCAAGGATTAGGGATAAAGTAATGCCATGATCAATAATCCAAAATCAGTCCAAAAATCCAAGTGCACACAAGAATATGCATATACATAAATATAACATGCCAGGGTAGGGAACAAGGCTCTGCAATTTGAAAACCTTAGCTTAGATTGTGTAGCTTGATCATCATGAAACTACCCACGGGCGATGAGTCTAGTGTCTCTCCCTGGGCGGGCCTAGTGCTTGTTAGCCGCACGAATCGGGGATATCATAAAAGGCTGGGGAATCCTCATACCCTACGCCAACTATGATACAAATATACATATATATAGTGTGACATAAGTATACAATCATCTAGACCAATCCTCTTGTCGGCAAATGCAAGTTTCCAGTATCAATCTTTCGAGACTCGCACCTTTATGACTAGCTAACACAACCCCCTTTAAGCCCAATTAAAACATTTAACACATAACCCATCTATTACATTAATGAGTCAATCATTAAGGCATCGTTAAGTGCTATCATCATACCGACTATAGCTTGCAAGCGAATGTCATTAAGCCATTACTTTGGGGAATCCTTGTACCCCAGACTCCATTATTAAAATCAACTTGGAGGATTCCTTATACCCCACAAGGTTTTCAAAATCATTATTATCTACTTGGGGTAATCCTCGTACCTCACAAGGTTCTCAAAGCTATCCTTAACCATTTTGCCATTTATACAATGCATTAGTTCTAAAGAAATAAGTTAAGCCAATTGATAAATACATTCCCAAAACTAATTATGCAAGTGGGTTGGGGTTCTCACCAATTTAAATACCAAAATCCAAGTGAGTTGGAACAGATGCCTGGTTACACAAAATTCATGATAGATCTGGTCACTAGAAAATAGATAGTGAGTTATGATCCTATGGACAATGTGCATCATTGTAGTTCTGTGGCCTCAAGATCGTTGGTTGAGAAGAAGGAGGACCGTAGAGCCTTTGCCATTCCATGTACCACTGGGTCCTTCAACTTCGCTCAAGCTTTATGTGATCTGTGAGCCAGTATTAATCTTATACCTCTGGTTGTATTTAAACAGTTGGGGCTGGGGGCACCTAAATCGACATCAATGAGATTGTTGATGGCTGACCGAACCATGAAAAATCCAATAGGTATTCTTTGTGAAGTATTGCTGAAGGTGGGATCTTTCATATTTCCAGCCAATTTCATGATACTTTATTGTGAGGCGGACTTCCAAGTCCCTATTATCTTTGGCAGACTCTTTCTAGCTACGGGTATGGCATTGGTTGCTATGGAATTAGGACAGATAAAGTTTAAACTCAATGATGAACAAGCAATCTTTAATATATGCCAGTCGATATGGCAACCAAATGATATGAGGGTTGTGTCTATGATAGACACCATTGATGACGAGGTTGGTGCAGTGACTATTCTAATTGAGGAGTGGCTGGGTGTTGAAGCATTAGCAACAGTGATTATGAATTTTGATATTGATGGGATTGAGAAATATGACGAGATGGTAGGTGATCTGTATTGGAGAGGTTTTTACACTTATGCTCCAAAGAAGCTTGATCTAGATTTAAAAATAGAGCCACTCCTCTTGCTCATCCATCAATTGAATAACCATCGATCTTGGAGTTAAAGGCCCTTCTATCTCATTTGCGTTATGTATTCTTGAGGGACAACAATACCTTGCTAGTGATTATTATAGTTGATTTGGTCGAGACAGAGGTAGAGACATTATTATCAGTATTGCAGAGGATCAAGAGAGTTTTAGGGTGGACCACTGCAGATATTATAGGTATTTCACCAGGCATTTATACCCATAAAATCTAGTTTGAACCAAACTACATCCCGAGTGTTAAGCATCAATGCCAGCTAAATCCTCCTATATGGGAGGTGGTAAAGAAATCATGAAGTGGATGGACGCTGGTGTAGTTTACCCCATTGGTGATAGCAAATGGGTCAGTCTTATATAGTGTGTCCTAAAGAAAGGTGGAATTAGTGTTGTGCCAAATGAAAAGAATAAGCTCGTGCCAATGAGACTAGTCACAGGTTGGAGAGTGTGTATGGACTATAAAAAACATAATACATGGACATAAAAGGACCACTTCCCAATGTTTTTCATGGACCAGATGCTTGATAGACTTGTGGAAAAGGGCTGGTATTGTTTTCTTGATGGTTATTCGAGTTACAATCAGATCACTATTACTCCTACAGATTAGGAGAAAATGACCTTTACTTGCCCTTATGGGCCTTTTGCATTCAAGAGGATGCCATTCGAATTGTGCAATGCTCCTGCTACTTTCATAGATGCATGATGCCGATATTCTTTGATATGGTGGAAGATACCATTGAGGTATTTATGGATGATTTTTCTGTGGTTGGTGATTCTTTTGATGACTGTTTGGTCCATTTGGCTAATGCTTTGCGTCGATATGAGGAATATAATTGGTGGTAAACTAGGAGAAGTGCCATTTCATGGTGAAAGAAGGAATTGTACTTGGGCACATGATCTCGAAACAGGGAATAGAGGTTGATAAGGCAAAAATTAAAGTGATAAAAAGTTACCCCCTCCAATCTCGGTAAAGGGTATTCAGAGTTTTTTAGGCCATGTTGGATTTTATAGGTGATTCATCAAGGAATTCTCAAAGATTACAAATCCCCGTTGCAAACTTTTTGAGAAAGAGGTGAAATTTGATTTTGATGAGGCATGTCTAAAGACTTTTGAGTACTTGAAAGAGCAGTTAGTGTCATCATCTATTATAGTGTCCAACGATCGGTCCTTGCTACTTTAGATCATGTGTGATGCAAATGGTGTGGCTTTAGGTGTTGTCCTAGGACACAGGAGAAAAAAGGTACTTCACCCTGTGTACTATGCTAGTAAGACATTAAACCCTGATAAAAAAAATTATAGTGTTACTGAGCAAGAGTTGTTAGTAGTGGTTTTTGCCTTTGAAAAGATTCGGTCATATCTGATTGGGACTAAGGTCATTGTTCATACAGGCCATGCAACAGTGAGATACCTAATGGCGAAGAAAGGTGCAAATCCAAGATTGATTTGGTGGATTCTCCTGCTACAAGAGTTTGATTTTGAGGTAAAGGATCGGAAAGGAACAAAAAATCAGGTTGCAGATCACTTATCCAAACTTGAGGAAGAAGCAATGCAAAAAATAGGAGATAGGCTTGAAATTGATGATACTTCTCCAGACGAACAAATTTTGGCAGCATCGCAAGACCTAATTCCTTGGTTTGCTGATTTTGCCAATTACTTGGCAAGTAATCTTGTTTCAAAAGACTTATCCTTGTAGAAATGGAAGAAATTTATGCATGAGATAAGGAAATTCTTCTTGGATAAACCTAATTTATTTAGAATTTATTCGTATGGTATAATTGATAGATGCATCCCAGAGGTGGTGATGAGTATTCTTGAGGCTTGTCATGCTTCACCTGTTGGGGGTCACCATGGAGGAACCCATAAAATCTTGTAATATGGGTACTACTGACCGATAATATACAAAGATGTTCATGACTTTGTTGTAGCCTGTGACCAATGCCAGCATCAAGACAATATTTCAAGGCATTATGAACTCCCTATGACCCCTATTTTAGAGCTGAAGTTGTTTGATATGTGGGATATGGATTTCATAGGGCCATTTGTGAGCTTTTATGGCATGAGGTATATCTTGGTTGCGGTTGATTATGTGTCCAAATGGGTGGAAGCAACAACGCTCCCCAATAATGAAGGTAGAAGTGTCACCGTACTCCTGAAAAAATATATCTTTTCCCGATTTGGCACTCCACATGCAATAATTAGTGACGGTGAGTCCCAACTTCTATAATTGCTTGTTCAAGAGTTTGCTTGAGAAATATGGAGTAAAGCGTAAGGTGGCAACACCTTATCATTTTATGACAAACAGACATGTTGAGGTCTCCAATAGAGAGATCAAGTACATTTTGGTGAAGGTTTTGAAAGCCAATATGACTGATTGGTCAAGAAAGTTGGATGATGCATTATGGGCCTACCGAACAACTTATATAACCCCCCATAGGTGCCTTTTCATATCAACTTGTGTTTGGCAAGGCATGCCACTTGCCTATTGAACTTGAGCACATGACACTATGGGTGTTAATGATGTTGAATTTTGAGTGGCATGATGCATCAAAGCTGAGGTTGAGTAAAATGAATGAGTTGGATGAATTTTGACTCTGGGCTTATTAAAGTGCTGCACTATACATGGAGAAGAATGAAGCTGCATCATGATCGAAAAATCGCGAAAAGAGTATTTAAGTTAGGTGACCAGGTGTTGTTGTATAATTTGAGACTTCACTTGTTTCTAGTTAAGTTAAAGTCTAGATGGTAGGGGACATTTACTGTTGCGAGAGTATTCCCATATGGTGTTGTAGATTTGAAGCATGATGGTAAAACACCATTCAAAGTGAATGGGCAAAAGGTCAAGCACTATATGGGGAACACTGAGAAAGTAAAGGTGATTGATGAGTTATGCCTTGGTGAAGTCTGAGTAACCAAGAAATCTGAGTTATGCCGCGACATTAAATCAGGCGCTGTATGGGAGGTAACCCATGAGTCTGGTTGGTTAAATCTAAGTATCTAACCTATCCACATTGTGCCGCAATGTTAAATCAAGCACTGCATGAGAGGCAACCCATGTTTTGAACTTATTTGATTATAGGGTAACTTGGGTGATCAATGTGCAGGGCTGGAGATTGTAGAATAAAACCTACAAATTTTCTAGTACCAGGCCTCATGACTCTCTTAATGAGTCATAATTATACTTAACGACTCGTACACACGAGTTGCAGGGTGCTGGAACTCAGACCATTCTCATGTGTTTTTTAGAGTCGTTACGACTCATCACCTTGTGTCGTAATGACTGAAAACCCAGGTAAGGTTCCAGTCCTCATGGAGGAAGTCTAAGATTCGTAGTCACTGGTTACGAGTCGTTACGACAACTCGTAACCAAGTTCGACATAAGATACCCAATGGGTCAGCCCAACCCAACTCTAATGATTAAAATTAAATATAATGTAGGGGCCAATTTTTCAAAATCCGAGGCTACCCCCAAGCCGCGATAACGGTGCTTCCAATAAAAAATGACCACGAGCTGGTACCTGCTGTGAGCACTAAATAAAATAATAATCATACACATGTGTGGATGATAAACTATTGAAGTAATGCAAATCTGAATACTAAAAATATGGTTCAACCACAAGTTTGAAACATCTGCTGAAATACTGAAATCTAACTGTCAACTCGAAACAACTAATTATACTGAGAAGACTGATAAACTAGATAATTGTCTAACTGACTGTCTGATTGTCTTAAAAGCCTCTAACTGACCGAGGAGTTGATGGGAAAAGCCCCCAACTAACTCCGATTGACTGAACATAATGAAATACTAAAGTACTGAATGTGAGATAATATGTCCTCGATGGATGAGGCTTCACCACTGTGGTTGCTAAGTAGCGCTGGATGTCTAATTGCGGTTGGGAAACTGAGTCTCTAAACCTATGATATAAGATATCATAGCACAAAGAAAAGTTTGCGGTCGGTACTTTAAATGTACTGGTATATGAAATGAGGTCTAGCTGAAATACACAGGGTACTGTGCACATGAGATAAGGACTAACTGAACAACATGAAATAATTGAGCATGAATGCATGAAAATTGTAATATTTGAGAATCCAAGACAAAGAATATACATATTTCTGAAATAATCTATAAACTGAAAGACTAAAATCTATATAATTGAATAACTATAAATCTGTATGCTTTGGTCAAGCAAACCCGAACTAAATATATACTGAATACTTTACTGAGACTGTGGGAGCTATCATCTAACTGATATATCCCAATCTGAGCTAATCGGAGTCCAACCTATAACCCCAGTTGGAAGGGTGTCAGTACCATGCCACAGGTACTAACACTGGCTGTGTGGATTGATGAGTGGTGATTTTACCACTTATTTGCACTTATCATTCGTGCACATTACCATATTATGAAGGAATAAATGAGGCATTATTATGATTTAATGCAATAATATTCACATTTTGCAGGCACATTATTGATGAGATGGAAAAATACGGATTAGAGCGAAAAAGGATAAAAAAGAAGCAAAGAAGTACAGTTGAAGACTTGGAGCAGACATAGCCTCAGTTATCATGGTCGAGTTTGGAGGGCCATTATGGAGGTCAGTCAAGAAGGTCAACCAACCGCAAACGCATAGATCTGACCACGGTCGCGGTCGCTGCGGTCGTGGTGAAGTCTCTGCGATCGCGGCTTGGCAGAAAAATAGAACCCAAGGGCAAAAATATAAATGCACGTGTTGATCCCAAATTTGACAAAAGGAAGACTCAAACCCTAATCATTCATTCATTCTATATTCTTCATAATTATTGAACATTGTTCTAGCTTTTAGCCTCTATACTTGGAGAAGAAAATATTGTATTAATTTTAGGTGAAGAATACATTAGAATGGTTTCCAAGTGGAAAATTAGCTAACTCCCATTAGAGATTTGAGGATGTTCAAAGTTTGAAGTAACATTCATTTAGTTTTCCATAGATCTAATCAATGGAGGTTATAAGGTATATCTTGTTTACTATTTCTATGAGTAACTAGTTTTTCCTCTTAGGGTCATACTAGAGTAAGGTGCAAATATGTGTTAGATATGATTTCCTTGTGCGTTTACTAGTTTTGGATGTTAGGTTTTATTATTGCTTGACTAAATTGGTTGGGATTTATGGGTGAAAGCCTCAAATACCCAAATAGGGTTTGCGGGTGAAAATCCCAATCTTTTAAAAGTCTAAACCATCCTTGAAAAAAGGATTTAGGTAAACTTCAGGAACCCACACCATCCTTGAAAGAGGGATGTGGGAACCAAGGCAATAATAGACAATTTATGAGCATGGTTGACTAGTTTTCACTATCTTAGACATAAGGGTGATTGTGAAGTTGCCTATACTTAGGGCACCATCCTAGAAATAGGGGTGTCTAATTAAGGTATTAAGTGAATTTGATTAAATCACTCATTAGGTAATTGAAAAGGTCAATGAGTGACACCCTTGAGGTTTGGTTGACAAACTAGCCTCAAGGATCTCTAACCTAGCCTACCACATCATCAACATTTATAATTTGCACCAAGTCATCATACGCTCATGCATATGTCGCCCCTAGGAAAGCATAAGCCCAAGATCCGTACCTAATTGATTAGACTCTAACTATTTGTAGCCCCAAATTAATACTAGAAAATCCTAAAAAGAAATATTAGTTGTGACATTTTACAACCCCCCCACTTTTATCTTTCTATATTCTAGTTTTGAATTTAGTAAGTATCCATAATTTCGAGCTAATTTGATCGCCACTCACATAGTTCTTCGTGGATTCGACCCCGACGCCAAAGTTGGATAAATATATTAACGACGACCATCTTGCACTTAAATTAACATGTAAGTTGAGTGTTATAAAAAATGGCACCATTGTCGAGGACCAATTTGGCGTATTAAGTTAGTTTGAAACTTTAGCTTACTTCCTTGAATTCAAACTTGTAAAAATTTGTTTGTGATTTCCTTTTGTTCCTTGTCTTAGGTAGATTTTTGTTTTTGTTTTACTTTTCTCTATGACATCTTCCGACAAATATGATTTTGGTAGTTGAAAGTCCTATCTTAATGATCCATGTCCATATTGTGATGGACCCCACTTTAGAAGATATTGCACATATGCTCCCCGGAGAGAGATGGAACCACCATCTTGATCCTATTGGGAGTATGATTGCTCTTTGTGTGGTGGTTGAGATGGACATTGGAATTATTGTCCAAATGTCGCCTCCCTTTATTATTCTAACCGAAATGCTAGTTTTTCTTATGAGTTTGATAGGTCCTATGATGAGATGAAGGAAGAGCAACATATCGTGTCCAATAGTTTTGAAGCAAGGCTTCAAACCATTTTGGATGGGGTAACTACAAAGGGGGAGAATATGCAAGACATACATTAATCTAATGAGGCATTTGGAAAGAAAATTGTCAAGATGGAGGAAATGGACAAGGAGACAACGCTTGCAAATACAATTGCCTGGCCCACTTTCCAAGAGGAGGTCGACCAAGAAGAGAAACCAACCTATGATGATGAGCTTAGTAACAAAGAATCCTCGGTGATTTCCCAACCAACCAAACCAAATGATGATAAAGATGCCAAAATAAAGGAAATGGTACTAGAGTCAAAAGAAAAATCAAAGCACATCTCTTATGACGACTCTAGTTCATTTCGGGGTGAAAGTGCTATAGAAGAGGAAATTCTGGAATTAAGGGTTAGACCTCATTCAAACCACTTGTCAATATTGTGCTTAGAGGATGTGATGAGAATCCATCCACCTAAGCAAATGATGGACTATGAGGAGAAGGAGTACCATCACTACATTTTGGGATTTGACATTCCAAAAGGGCATATGGAAGCTCCACCATCAATGGCTACGAAACTCAACTTCCGCTATACCACTAGTGGCCTATTGATATGTACACCTTTTCCCAAGGATCCAAATAGGAATTGTGATGTGAAGTTGGGTAAAAGGTTCAATTCTTCAAAATAGCGAGATTGATGCTCCCTCATTATTTCATCACATCTTCCAAGTTTAATCTTCGAAGATCTGAATCTTTTTTCCCTCTGCCACTCAATGCATCATGAAAGAAATTTGGGAGAGAGATTCAAATCTTCTACGTGGAAGCATAAATGGGAGTTGAGGAGGCATCATGCCAAGACGTTAAACTAAGCACTCGATGGAAGGCACCCGATCAAGCCACTAAAAGTGGCCCTTATCCTTTTATTTATGCATGATAGAGTAGATTTTATTTTTGCATTTGTTCATGCATAATCTTTAAAAAGAGGCACTGTGAGAAGTGTTGATTTAAATTTAAAAAGGGAACGTGTGAAATTAGCATGTTTGAACTAAATAGGGGAGTGCAAGAGACCTCAATTTTGGTTTCAGTTACTGCTACTTATGCCCGTGGCACCGTAATTGTGGAGGCCTCGTGTCCGCGATTGCAGAACTAGGACCGCAATCGTGGTCACATCAATTTAAATAACCATTCGACTGCTATTTTCCCCACACACCCATTCTCATTTTCTCTAAATTTTGGCTGTGTTGAGTACCCAAGTGTTTTTTCAAATCATTTGCATTATATACTTTGTATGTTGTCTCAAACTCTATTATTTTTAATGCAATTTTATGCTTAGAACTTGTATCTTAGGGATAGGCCTGAAGTATCATTTTAAACATGAGATCAATACTTGTTTGTAAGTATTGTGGTGGTTAGCTGTTGTAGATGGTGTACACACCAATAGGGAAGTCTTGAGTATCCAGAATTAGGCCTTAAACTGTTCAAAATAATGTGTACACTATGTGTTCGATTCAATGCTCCAATGAGTTCCATGTTAATTCCTTCGATGGTTGGGGTTGGAAACGCACATTCTAGGCTTAAGTTCTTTGACCATGATATTTATGTGCCTAGTTGGAACATAAATTTGGGGATAAAATCTAGTGTTTTGAGTGATGTTCAAAACTGTCGACCATGCTCTCAAGTACCGCGATCGCGGCCCTGATGACTTTAATCTCAGCACCGCGATCGCCATACCATAGAGCAGTTATCCGCTAAAACCAAAAGTTCTGCATTTCTATTCTTTTACCCCAAAACCCTCTATAACATTACTACATGAGTTCATTTGATTAATCTAGCATGATTTTAGTATGACAATGCTAATGATGTTCTAGATTGTATTGCTTACAGGTACTAGGTTGTAAAGATGAGAGACTTTAAAAATACCAGATTTATGTTCGCTGAATGCCAAAACCCTTACTATGATGATCTACCTAGGACAAAATTAATCCCCAAAAAGGGTATTTGCCTAGATAAAGTGGTGGAGAAACTTTTGGGATTCCATGCCAGACTCACTGCTTACGGGTGGATGTGCTTTGCCCCAGAACCCTGCTATGCTAATGAGCATTGGGTACGTGAGTTCTATGCTAACCTTAGCATAGTCTCTCTTGCAAACCCTGTGATGGTTATTCTGGGAAAGAAAGTATATTTTGGAGCTGAGCGGGCTAATGAGGTATATGGTCTTCCTGATGCGGATATGGCTTAATTTCAGGTGAAAGTATGCGAGCCAGGGACCTGGATGGCGAACATATTATGTTCTGGCAAGGAAGTTCCCTGGGCTACTAGCAAGAGAGGCATTTTTATGAATGATTTTTCAGCAGAGGCCAAACTTTGGTTAAATATCATTTATAACAGAGTGTCGCCTTGCACACCCATGACGGTTGTCACAGATTTGCGCACACGGATGACGGCTTGCATTTTATTTGGCATTGATCTGAATGTAGGTGAGATTATGCTTTCAGAGTGGTGGCACTTCAAGAGCCAAGAGGGTACATCTCTTTTCATTCCTTCCCTTATTACTGAGTTATTCAGGAGGGCAAAAATAGAGAAATATGCTGTAGATACCTAGGTGCATCTAGGTCCCCGCATCTTCCCACTAAAGATCCAGGGTGAGGGTGCTCCCAGTCAGA
This sequence comes from Capsicum pubescens, assembly GCA_030864215.1. Classification (NCBI taxonomy): domain Eukaryota; kingdom Viridiplantae; phylum Streptophyta; class Magnoliopsida; order Solanales; family Solanaceae; genus Capsicum; species Capsicum pubescens. Next base: position 225,203,332 of record CM061544.1, read on the forward strand.
GTAAAAAGAGAAAAGTCGACTTAGGCAAGTCCACAGCTAAAGAGTCAGAGTCATTTAGACTATCCACTACGGGGTCCTTGGAGGACAATTGTGTGGACATCAGGGCCATCTAGGAGCTTGTTTCAAGTTTGCCTTAGGGGCCAGGAGAGCCATCCACCAAGCGTCACTCGTATATGTCTCTCGCAGATTATGAGAAGTACAAGAAGGAGCAGGAGACACAAGGATCCACTATGGATAGGCTTGAGAGAGCATACTCAACATTGGTATTGTATCACAGGGATCTCAAGGAGTCGCATGACAAGATGAAGAAGAGGGACAAGTTCTTCACCAAAATGTGGAAGGGAGTTAAGGGCCTATGAAAGGTCCTGAACCCCACGATAGATTGCCTTCTACCAGGGTTGAGAGTGATGATGAGGTCCCTTTTGATTGGTCGGATGCTGAAAATGATGGAGATGATGCAGAGTTTGCTGGAGAAAGCACTTCCTGAAGCTGATTTAGTGAGCATCCTTTTCTCTTGCCTTATTGTCTATGCAGTGGGGACACTGCTAGCTTTTCAGTTGGGGGTGCCTCTATATTGTTCTGATATATTTTTGGTTATGTTTGGTGACATTTTGGATGATGTTTTATTTTTGTTTTGGGATGCTACTTTGGGCACTCTAACGGTGCCTAAATTTTCATAGATTATCATTTTGTTTTGTTTTTAGATTTTTGTGTTACTTTAGTTTTAGTTTGATTATGGTGATGCATAACAAGCTTTGCCCTATGATAGATTGGGTGACGACATTCTTACGGGTAAAACGTCGTGTTTGGGTGTTGAGTTATAGATATAGGGGAATTCTGAGTACCCGTGGCATCAAAGTCATAAATGCAGGAAAAGTTTGAGTACCTGTGGCATTGTAAATTTAGGATCACATTGTACACCATTGGCAAAGTCTAAGTATCTATATGGTTGGTTTGCTCTTATTGAGCCAAAGTCCGAGACTAAGGCTTTGGTTGTAGCCATAAGTTAGAAAATTGTGCACGGTGAAAATGCAAAACAAATACCCCACTCCATCCAAAATCTTTCAAAAATCAATGGGTTGGACGTGAGCAATTTTGTAACAAAACTTTTCCTATTTTTGTGACTCCAAATTATTTGGCTTGTACATATTGATAGATACCCTATATTTGTCCCTTACGTGAGGGGAAAATTGAGCCTCCTTAGCGAGTTCACATGCCATGTGCAGTGAGCTTGTTTGATTAAATCTCATATATATTTGTGTTATCTAAAACTTGCCCCATTAGTCTCTCAAGGATAATTTTGCTTGTATTTGGTTGGAGAAATGACCTTAGGCCATCTTTGTGATTTTTGATAGACAATTTTAGCCTTAAAAGCCTACTCGTGCATAAATGTTATCCCTAGTCACCCATTTTGAGCCTTTGGACCTTTCTTTGGCAATCTCATTACAAGTCGTAAGCCTTTGAACTTTTATCCCTCTTTTGAATAACACCTTTCTTGAGATTGAAAATACAACTTGAGGCTAAAAGCCTAAGTTGGGGGTGGTGAAGATTTTTGGAAGTAAGTTTGGGGCCACGAAGTTATTAGTGAAATGCCTAAATACCTAAGAATTAAAAACAAATGAATAGAAAAAGAGAGGCTCTAACAAAGGAAAAAATTGGATAAAAGTTTCAAGAAAAGAAATAGAAGAAAATGGGTGAAACAAAGAAGCAAATAGTAGACATGTGAAGAGAGAGAAAACAAGAGATGTGGCCCATAGTCAAAAGTGGATTAAGTAGTGTGATGTAGATGTTCAAGGAGGGTATAAGCCATGTTTCCAAAATGATACCCTACCCTAACCCGAACCTACGTTGCAAGCTCGAAAAGTCCTTTGAGATCTCCGACCATTTACTTTCTTTGTAGTGGCGATTGAAAATAGGGGCAAGCATCTGGTATGATATTTGTTAACATAGAGAGTTCTTGTGAGGGAGGGATTTTTGCACTTAAATTCGTTGTTGCAAAGTTGGTACTTGGTGAGTGGAATTTTCTTTCTTGTGAGGAGGCATGTGAAATAGTTAAGGTTGGTGATTTTTTCATCTTCCAAGAAAAGAAGGAAAAAGGAGTATGGTTTGGTGTTGGTCAAAAGTTAGTCACTTCTAGAGTATTGGTTGTTGTAACTTGGTTTCTCTTTGAAGTCTTGTGCATCCTTAGATATTGTTTTTTTATAATGAGGGGTGTAGAGAAAATAGCTTGGCCAATGTGCAAGGAACTAGTTGTAGTAGTGACTAAACTTGAAGTCATTGTGATCTTTGAGTCATCTAATTTGGGTATAAATGTGATTGGTCTCATGATTAAATGTAGTGTTGCTTGAGGACAAGCAAAGCTTTAAGTTGTGGGTGTTGATGATTGGTGATTTTACCACTCATTCGCACTCATAATTCGTGCACATTACCATGTTATGAAGGAATAAATGAGAAATTATTGTGATTTAATGCAATAATATCTGCATTTTGTAAGCACATTATTGATGAGATGGAAAGATGCGGATAAGAGCTAAAAAATATCAAAAGGAAGCAAAGAAGCGCAACTGAAGACATGGAGCAGACACAACCTCAGTTACCGCGGTCGCGATATGAGGGTCACAATCGCGGTTAGTCAAGAAGGTCAACCAACCACAAATGCATGGATCTGACCGCATTCGTGGTAAAGTTTCTACGATCGCGGCTTAGCGAAAAAATGCAGCCCGATGGAAGAAATGTAAATGCACGTAGATGATCCCACTTTTGAAAAAAGAAAGACTCAAACCTTAATCATTCGTTCATTCTATATTCTTCCAAATTATTGAACATTGTTCTAGCTTTTAGCCTCCCTGCTTAGAAAAGAAAATATTGTATTAATTTTGGGTGAAGAATATATTGGAGTGGTTTCCAAGTGGAAGATTAGCTAACTCCTATTGGAGATTTGTGGATATTTAAAGTTTGAAGTAACATTCACTTAGTTTTCCATAGATCTAATCAATGGAGGTTATATGGTATATCTTGTTTACTATTTCTATGAGTAGCTAGTTTTTCCTCTTGGGGTCATGCTAGAGTAGGGTGCAAATATGTGTGAGATGTGATTTACCTGTGCATTTACTAGTTTGTGATGTTAGATTTTATTATTGCTTGACTAAATTGGTTGGGATTTGTGGGTGAAAGCCTCAAATACCCAAATAGGGTTTGTGGGTGAAAATCCCAAGCTTTTGAAAGCCTAAATCATCCTTGAAAAGGGGGTTTAGGTGAACTTTAGGAACCCACATCTTTCTTGAAAGAAGGATGTGGGAACCAAGGCAATAATAAATAATTTATGAGCATGGTTGACTAGTTTTCACTATCTTATATATAAGGTGATTGTAAAGTTGACTATACTTAGGGCACCGTTATAGAAATAAGGGTGTCTAATTGAGGTATTAAGTGGGTTTGCTTGAAGCACTCATTAGGTACTCGAAAGGGTCAATGAGTGACACCCTTGAGGTTTTGTTAACAAACTAGTCTCAAGAATCTCTAACTTAGCCTACCACATCACCAACATTTAGAATTTGCACCAAGTCATCCCTCGATCATGCATATGTCGACCCTAGGAAAGCATAAGCCCTAGATCCGTGCCGAATTGATTAGACTCTTATAATTCATAACACCAATTTTATACTTGAAAACACCAAAAAGAAGTATTAGTTGTGACATTTCACTCCCCCCACTTTTATCTTTTTGTATTCTAGTTTTGAATTTAGTAAGTATTTATTGTTTCGAGCTAATTGGTCGCCACTTACATTGTTCTTTGTGGATTCAAACTCGACTCTAAAGTTGGGTAAATATATTGATGATGACCGCCTTGCACTTAAATTAACGTATAAGTTGAGCGTTATCATGGATCCACTAAACTAGTGTCCCGAAGGACTAATGATTCACCCTCAACTAGCAGGTGCTATAGTGAGATACGTGTCACTTTCGACTGGCAGTAAACACTTTGTTAACCCTTCACTGGCAGGTAGACATCTCTAACCTATGCTGGCTATGTAGTTCTGTAACTCGGGGACTGTTAGTAAGGGTCACACCCTCTACTATCTGGTGAGCCCTTATCCCTGAGTTTGCTCATTGCTAAATCCCACTCCCTACTGAACTGACACTGGAACTGAATTGAACTAAGATTGACTAAACATGATTTCATAACTTATAATGCTTATCATGCTTACATCAGCTGAGTAAATAATAGAATTCATGGTTTAACTGAATCATGGCTAAATTAATCTGAATTCATATAAAAACACTTAGGTATTGGTTATTCATAACCGACAAGCACTGAATGATCACTGAATGTAATGATAAGCTTAAAAACTCTTGGTAAAGGATCATGGTTCAAAACCCAAAAGCATAGACATTCTATCAAACTTGTGGGGATCATGAATTTAAACATGGGGATGCTTTAAATAGGGGAAAACAACATGATTACATGACTAAAGTCACAAAGTTGCGGATTTAACATAGAATTCACTTGAATAAAACATGGGAAACTCAAATTCATAACATGAGGAATTCAAAATCTTGCATGGAATCATACATGGGTTGAATTGAATTAAAATCACCATGAAAACATGAATTAAACCCATCTTGGGCTCCGTGGGTGAAAAGAACCCATGAATGAACACCCTACATACCTTAAACTTTTAACTTGAAAGAGAAACACCAATCTTGATGCTTTCTGAAAGTTTCTTAAACTTGGGGAAGTTGAATTCTTGATTTCTTGGGGATAAAGGAAAACATGATTTCTTGATACGTGAACTGAATTGATTTCGTGAATACATGAAATGACATGGGATTGATATTATAGCTGGAACTAAGAATAGGAAAGAGTCAATCTAAGAAAAACTGTTACCTCAAGCTGAGTCTAAGTTTGCAGAGAAAAGATAAGGGTACTTGGTATGAATATCTGCTTCTGCTTCCCAAGTAGCTTCCTAAACGGACTGATTTTGCCATAGAACTTTAGCCCAGGAAACTTCTTTGTTCCTTAGCCTACGAATCTGACGGTCTAGGATCTCAATTGGGACTTCTTTGAAAGAAAGGCTATCCTGAACACCTGTACTTTCTAAAGGAACAACAACAATTGAATCACTAATATATTTCTTTATCAACGAAACATAAAACACTGGATGCACTAAAGCAAAATCTGCAGGCAACTCTAGCTCATATGCTATATTCCCAAAATGGCTCAAAATTCTATAAGGGCCAACATAGCGGTGAATGAGCTTCCCCTTCTTGCCAAATCTCTTCACTCCCTTTATGTGTAAGATTTTCAAATAGACTAAGTCACCTATATCAAACTCAAGGTCTCTTTTCCTTACATTCGCTAAGATTTCTGGCGGCTTTTGGCTGTCTTAAGTCTCTCCCTAATTAACTGAACTTTCTCCATCGCATCAAACATTGAATTTGGACCTATCAAAGTAGACTTATCCGCCTCAAACCAACCAATAAGAAATCTACACCTCCTCCCATAGAGAGCCTCAAATGGAGCCATCTGAATACTGGAGTGATAACTATTATCGTAGGTGAACTTAATCAAGGGTAAATGGTGATCCCAATTACCTTTAAAATCAATAACACATTCTCTCAACACGTCTTCTAAGGTCTGAAGGTCCTCTCTTCCTGACCATCTGTCTAAGGATGAAAAGCTATACTGAGATGAACTTGGGTACCAAGACCCTTCTGAAAAGCTTTCCAAAAGTGATATGTAAATTGAGTACCTCTATCTGAAATAATTGACAAAGGAACTCCATACAACTTAATCAACTCTCTAATATAAAGCCTGAAATAATCCTCAGCTGAATACGAAGTATGAACTGGCGAGAAATAAACTAATTTTGTCATTCTATCCACAATGACCCATATCAAATCATGGTGTCAACGTGTACGAGGCAAACCCATCACAAAATCTATGTTCACCACTTCCCACTTCTAAGTGGGGATGCTGAACTCTTGCAATGTACCGCTAGTCCTCTTGTGCTCAACTTTAACCTACTAACAATATGAACACTTAGCCACAAACTCCGCAATATCCTTCTTCATACAATTCCACCAATAGATTTCCCGCTAGTCACGATACATCTTGGTGGCTCCTGGATGAATGGAATATCACGCACCTTTTGCCAAAATTTGCTTCCTCAAGTCATCAACACCTGGAACACATAAGCTGCCCTGGCAACGCAACACACCATCTCCCTCTTGGGTGAGAACCTCTACTTTCTGGTCTCTGACTGATTCCTTTAATCTAACCAAACTGGGATCCCTATCTTGCTTTTCCTTCATTTCAGCAACCAAAGAAGATTCTGGACCATTTTGAACCCATATACTACCTTCAGCTGAATCAACTAATCAGACACCCAATCTAGCAAGATGATGAACCTCCCTGACTAAATTCTTCTTATTATCCTTAACATGAGCTATACTACCCATAGACGATCTACTAAGGGCATCTGCCACTATATTGGCCTTGCCCGGATGATACAAAACACTCATGTCATAATTTTTTAACTACTCAAACCACCTTTTCTGATGAAGATTCAAATCTTTCTGTGAGAGCATATACCATAAACTTTTGTGATCCTTGAACACATCAACATGAACCCCATAAATATAATGCCTCCAAATTTTCAAGACAAAAACAACGGCTGCTAACTCAAGATTATGGGTAGGATAATTATTTTCATGGGGTTTAAGTTGTCTAGAGGCACAGGATATGACCATACCTCTCTGTATCAATACACAACTAAGACCAATTATAGAAGCGTCATAGTAAACTACAAACCCATCTGAAACATCTGGCAAAGTCAATACTGGGGCTAAAGTGAGTCGAGTCTTCAACTCCTAAAAACTCTTCTCGCAAGAATCTGACAACTGAAATTTGACTTTCTTTTAAGTCAATCGAGACATGGGGGATTAAATAGAAGAGAACCCTTCAACAAACCATCTGTAATAGCCAGAAAAACCCTAGGAACTCCTGATATCTGATATAGATATGGGACTGGGCCAGTTTCTCACTGCTTTGGTCTTTTTAGGGTTAACTCGAATGCCTTCACTGGAGACAATATGGCCAAGAAAAGCTACTGATCTTATCCAAAACTCGCACTTATTGAACTTGGCAAACAACTGATGAGTTCTAAGGGTCTGCAATACAAATCTCAGATGGTCTGCATGATCTTTTTCACTTCAGGAATAGACAAGAATATCATCAATGAAGACTATAACGAACATGTCCAAGTACTGCTTGAACACTCTATTCAACAAGTCTATGAAAGCTGTAGGGGAATTCGTTAGTCTAAGAGACATATCTAGGAATTTGACGTGACCATACCAAGTTCTGAAAGCTATCTTCAAAATGTCACATTCTCTGACTCTAAGCTGATGATAGCTAGATCTGAGGTCTATCTTAGAGAAGTAACTGGCACCCTGAAGTTGGTTGGACAAGTCATTAATCCTTGGGAGATGATACTTATTCTTGATTGTGACTTTGTTCAACTAACGATAATCGATGCACATTTTAAGAGAATCGTCTTTCTTACGCACAAAAATAACTGGAGTGCCCCATGGGGAAACACTAGGACTGATGAATCCCTTAGCTAAGAGATCCTTCAACTATTTTTTTAATTCCCTAAGCTCATCTGTAGTCATTTTGATGGGTAAAATATAGATAGGCTAGGTGTATGGAAGGAGATCTATTCCAAAGTCAATTTCCCTTTCGGGAGGAACTCTGGGAAGGTCTTTAGGGAACACATCTGGAAATTATCTTACTACTAAAACTGACTCAAGACTTGGAGTCTTAGAACTAGAGTCCTTGACTTGAACAAGATGGTAAACACATCCTTTAGAGATATTTTTTTTGCCCTTCCCTAAGCATTGAAGTACTACTCCTCCATTTAGTGACTAGTTCATTGGGAAACTAAAATTGAATGACTTTATTTCTAAAATCAACTGAGGCATAACATAAATGAAGATAATCCATGATGAGGATGACATCCAAATCAGTTATCTCTAACTCCACAAGATTAACTGAGGTGATTTTTTGAGTATTGTGACAGGCAATTTCTGTATACCTTTCTGACTATGATAGGTTTACCCACTGGGGTAGACACTGAGAAAGGTTCTGCTAAAGATTTGGGTCTATTACTGAAATTTACTACTATATAAGGAGTTACAAAGGAGAGTGAAGCTCCGGGGTCTAATAAAGCATAAACATGGAGATAAAAGACCTGCAACGTACCCGTAACTGCATAAGGATAACTTTCCTAATTATGCTGGGTCTTGAGGGCATATAACTTGTTCTGATGCTGCCCACTGGTTACGCTAGAAGCGACACCCTGCTGAGTCGGGCGACCGACTGGAACTAGAGGACGGTTGGACTGACCTTGCTGATCAGCCCTTGGGCAATCTCTAACTCTGTGGGCTAGCTTACCATATCCAAAACACACATCACTGCCAGCTCTACCTACACCCTGATGATGCCTGCCATATTTCCTGTAGAGCGGATTAGTACGACCACTGTTCATACTACCCTAGGATTTAGAGCCTGGCGCCCTATCCCGATTATCTTGCCTGAACTTAGGCACTGGCGCACTAGCTGAAGATGGAGCTGGGGTTAAATTTTTTTGATAAAATTGAGAATGGTTACCACTTTCCGACCTTGGCTGAGAAAAGTTAAAACTACCCATTCTGGACCTCTTATTATCTCTCTCTCTTTCTCCTTTAGTTTCTCTTCCTCAATATGCTTAGCATGAACCATAAGTCTAGATAAGTCTATCTCCTTAATAAACATGGCAGTCCTACACTTGTTAACCACACTAGATATGAACTTACTCATTCTAGACCTATTATCTGCAACCACATTAGGAACATACCTTGCCGACTGAGTAAACTTAAGTGAGTACTCCTTCACACTCATGCTACCTTGCTTTAACTTAATGAACTCTTGAATCTTAGACTTCCTCAACACTAATGGGAAGAACCTATCTAGAAAAGTTGTAGCAAATTCTTCTCACTCAACCGGCCCTGTATCAACACCACAATCCTTCTTCCACTGGTTAAACTAGGTGTGAGCTATATTCTATAATTGATATGTAGCCAACTCTGCACTCTTACTCGAAGTGATGCCCATAATATCTGTCACCTTCTTAACCATATCAAAAAACTCCTACGGATCCTCTTCAGACTTGGATCCCAAAAATAATAAGGGATTCATCCGGGTGAAATCCCGAATCCTCGCTGCAGCTGTATTCGCCATAGGATTAGCTTGGGCAACAACTTGCTGGTTGTTTTGAGTAGTTATTGAATGGGCTAAAATAGTAAAATCAGCTCTGAACTCGGCGTGAAATACACGTTCATTCAGGGGATCTTCCTGAACAGATGGAGGTACAGGTTGGTCCCCATTCCTTCTTCTGTTATTTCTTTTGGGAGGTTTGGTCTGTAAACAAATTAAAGGATAAGTCAAAAGTAGAGTATAAATAGAGCTTATTGCTCTTTCTCATGACATGAATACTGAAAGAAGGGAAACTTTTTCCTAAAACATCTCATAACTTCTTGTCGATAAGTGTGGCGCACTTCACACCCATGCACAAGACTCTATATAACATGGCTTTCAGACTCTCTTGGACACCTCTTAACCTTAGGATCTGATACCAAGTTTTTTCATAACCCGAGTCTACCCCCTAGCCGCGATAATGGTTTTTATGGTCACAAGTGACCACAAGCTAACCCATGAGTTGGTACCTACTGTGAGTACTGAATAAAATAATAATCATACACGTGTGCGGAAGATAAACTACTAAAGTAATGAAAATCTGAATACTGAAAATATTGTTCAACCACAAGTCTAAAACATCTGTGAAATACTAAAATCTAACCGTCAACTTGAAACAATTGATAATACTGAGAACACTGATAAATTAGATAAGTTTCTAACTGACTGTCTAATTGTCTGAAAAGCCTATAACTGATCGAGGTATTGATGGGACAAGCCCACAACTAACTCTGACTATCTGAACATAATGAAATACTAAAGTACTGAATAAGAGGTAATATGTACTCGATGGATGAGGACTCACCACTATGACTGCTGAGTAGCGTTGGTTATCTAACTGCGGTTGAGAAACTGAGCCTCCGAACCTATGATATAAGACATCATAGCACAAATAAAAGTATGCGGTCAGTATTTTTAATATACTAGTATATGAGATGAGGTCTGACTGAAATGCATGGGGTACTGTGCACATTAGATAAGGAATAACTGAACAACATGAAATCACTGAGCATGAATGCATGAAAACTGTAATATCTGAGAATGCAAGACCAAGCATATACATATTTCTAAAATAATCTATAAACTGAAAGACTAAAATCTGTATAATTGAATAACTATAAATCTGTATGCTTTGGTCAAGCAAATCTGAACTGAATATACACTGAATACTATACTGAGACTGTGAGAGATATCATCTAATTGACATGACCCAATTTTAGCTAATCGGGGTCCAACCTGTAAACCTAGTTGGAAGGGTGTCAGTACCATGCCACGGGTAATAACACTGGCTGTGTGAATCCACTAAACTGGTGTCCCGAAGGACTAATGAGTCACCCTCAATTGGCAGGTGCTCTAATGAGATATGTGTCACCTACAACTGGTAGGTAAACACTTTGTCAACCCTCAACTGGCAGGTAGACATCTCTAACCTATGCTGGCTACATAGTTCTGTAACTCGGGGATTGTTACTAAGGGTCATACCTTCTAGTGTCAGTTGAGCCCTTATCCCTAAATTTACTCGATGCTAAATCCTACTCCCAACTGAACTGACACTGGAACTAAACTAAACTAAGCTTGACTGAACATGATTTTATAACTTATAGTGCTCATCATGGTTACATCAACTGAGTAAATAATAGAATTCATGGTTTAACTGAATCATGGCTGAAATGATCTGAATTTATGTAAAAATATGTAGGTATCGGGTATTCATGACCCACTAGTACTGAATGGTCACTGAATGTAATAACAAGGTTAAAATTTATAGGTAAAGGATCATGGTTCAAAACCCATAATCATAGACATTCCATCAAACATGTGGTGATAATGAATTTAAACATGTGGATGCTTTAAGTAGGGGAAAACAACATGATTACATGACTGAAATCATAAGCTGCGAATTTAACATGGAATTCACTTGAATAAAGCATGGGAAACTTAAATTCATAGCATGAGGAATTCAAAATCTTGCATGGAATCATACATGGGCTGAATTGAATTAAAATCACCATCAAAACATAAATTAAACCTATCTTAAGCAATATAAATACCATAATAATAGAAAAATCCATTCTTTAATTGAAAAGAGAGTTTTTGGGCTCCATGGGTGAAAAGAACCCATGAATGAACACCCCACATACCTTAAACTTTTAACTTGAAATAGAAACACCAATCTTGATGCTTTCTTAAAGGTTTTTGAACTTGGGGAACTCAAATTCTTGATTCTTTGGGGATAAAGTTATTGAATTTGTATTCTTGGGGAAAGGGAATGCTTTTCTTGGGAGGATAATTAGAGAAGAAGGGCAAAATTATGCCCTAACTGATGCCCAAGTCATGTTATAAATGATTGGGTTGAGGGGGAAAAGACCCAATTGCCCCTTTGATATTTAAATTCATAACTGGATGTAACAAGCTTACCACGACGCGGTCTTATCACAGTAGTGCATTTCCCTCACTGCGATGTGGTCTGCATGACAATTGGAATAACACCACGACGTGGGCTTATTGATTTAACCCACTAGTTTCATAATCAAAACATGACCCAAACCCCGTTTGAAAAAATCCAAAACTTCTTTGAGACATGCTCCTTACACCCCTGAGCATGAATTAACTCAAAAACCAATATCTTGAGGTTGGGAAGACCAATTTAAAAATACCCCAACTTTAAAATCATTAAAAATGACTATGTCCCCAACATCTAGTAAAATTTTCAGGCCTTAAGCCTCTTATGCATGCAACTGGAAGCTGAACTGAGCTAAGAATAGTACGGGGAATTATATAAATGATTGGTATTCCAATCATTTAAATTAGATACTCCATCTATTCTCCTAAGCTTTTTAACTTAATGCAACAACTTCCTAAACTCATCCCAATATCTACTACGCAAAATTTCCCAAGAATCAAACAAGCTCAATGAGTAGGGCTTGAAATTCTGTGAAATTAAGCGCAAAATGCAATGAAGTAAGAGTTATGTGTTTTAATTCCAAATTGTTAAATAAATGCTTCAATGTGAAATAAACTTCTTGATTTCTTGTTCAAAATGTGTATGAGTATAAAGTCTATGAGCCCTATTCATGAAGAAAAATTATTATGGGAGAAAATAATTGTATGTGAACCAAAGTTAGCTGTTAGGGATGTATTAAGGGTGCTTGAAGTTGTATATTTATGTATTATTATGTTGGGATTAAAAATAATAACCAACTTCTCTAATCACTTATGTTGTAGTGGCTACAGGACTCTTAACGAATCGTAAAGTCTCTTAAGATCATTATGTATCTCGTAACCACTAGAAACATGGTTTATTTGAAGAGTGTAGGTTCTGTGAACATTATGACTCATCTCAAAGAGTTGTTTTCACACTATATGACTTGTAGTCAGGTGTTATAATAACTGGAAATGGGCATTGCACTAGAAAAGTATTTCTAGTCACATAACGAGTATTGGTAATAAGTCATAGTCTAATATTATGACTCATTAGGAGGACTCGTTTCCTGACCAGTGAATACTGAGTAGGCAACCTTCCACCCTACGAGTCTCACTATGACTCATAGATAAAGGTAATGACTCACTTTCACGAGTCGTAGTGTGCCCAGACCCTGCCATACTGACACCTTATTTTTTTTTTATTACTTTCTGGGTTATCACTAATGGGGCTATTTCAAAATGGTACCAGTGACACCCAAATGTGATTCATCGAAGAAGTTTACAACGAAGAAGAACACCCAAAAGAAGCTTGCCCCTAAGTCCATTTTCACCTTAGAAATAAGGACACCAATGAGTCAAATGGTGACCTCGAAGAATATCCAGTAAAGGAGTAGGTGGAGCCAAGGGAAAAGTGACCCAGGGGTAAGATAGCAATTTTTGTAGAGGAGAACACATACCCTAGGTCCACACTAAGCATGAAGAACCCTAGTACCTCACTACCTCATTTACCATCATTATCTGATGAGAAAGATGATAAAAATAATAATAAAGAAGAAAATAATGTGGATGCTTGTGAAAAAAAATCAGGGCCCAAGGATGAAAATGAGGATGACGACGAGTCTACTTCTAGGGAATACAATAGTGAGGAGAGTGGTAGTTTAGTTAAGTATCACCACCACAAGTACCACCCACTTCATTTTTCATTGAGGCTGCTCTGGTTCCCATCATTGAATGGTGGGGGTATCGTAGAATACAGGCCCTATATGAATAACATAGTGCCATAAATCCTGAAAATAGAAAGCCCCTACGAGGTCTTAATCTTGAGAGAAGGTTGGCCACAATAGACATGTCTGAGATGCCTGCATTTGATGTCCAGTTCAAGCAATATAAGTTTGGGTGGATGACTAAAACATTAGGTCAGTACAACAAAGCATTAGTACGTGAGTTTTTTATTGTGTATCAGATAGAGTTGAAGAGGTAAAATATATAGGGAAATTTATTGAAGGGGTGCAGACCCAATATCAAACTTGGTGTTCGAGTGAATATCTTAGCTCAAACGATCTCCTAGATATTACATAGGCTAGAATTTTTATTTTCAACCAATATCGCAGAATTGGACTTTCGTGTAGAAGAGATGAAGAAAGTCAAATTAAAATAGATAGGTTGGAAGATAAGATTGTTCAGCTCTGGTGGATGGCTGAAATTATTGCTTCAGCTGGGGAGGAGGCCCTGTGGGAAGTTGGTGGTGTTGGAGGATTATCATCAATCAAGAAGTATAGCCTAAACTTTTAGGCCAAGGCTTGGTGGACACTGGTTAGGCACAGGTTGAGTTCAAATTTATCGAACAATGTTGTGGGTTTAGATAAATCATCACTGACATTAAGCATAATGTCGGGCTATGAGATTAATGTAGCAAGTGGGTAGCTTGTGAGATCAGGGATATGGCTACTAGTAGTGATACAATGCTAGCCTTCTTTTGTTTGTTGACTAAGATTTGTATAGAGGTGGTAGTGCTAAAGATTCTAGATATTAATTGATTTTTGAGTTTGAGGTCCATGACTGATTTATGGTTAATAGAGATATTACCAACCCTATCTCAAAGATGGCAAAGTTGGATGCATCGATAATTAGTGAAGCATATAAAGTCGGAGAAGATGACACTGCAGAGTTTATTGATATGGGTGACACCCTAATTGAGATCGGCCAATTTGCACCCCAGGCCTCTAATGTAGCAGGTACATCTAGTACTTTCACTCCACCAAGTACTGCAGCACCACGACCATCCACATCCAAGTTAGTTCCAGCCGGCTATGTATTGGTGCCACAGTTATTTCTGACTGAGGTTATGTATTATGGAGACAAATGTATGACATATAGAGAGAAGAGTAAAAACATGGGTTGAGAAGTGGCTTAGTGACTAAATAAGGATAATACAGACATGGTCTGATGTGTTTATGAGAAGGATTACTCGACAACTTGAGAGTATCCAATCCCCAAACTTAGCAGGAATACAGGCCGAGTTGACCGAGCTGTGAAAATTAGTAGATAAGTTGTATGATAGACCAATCCTCTCAATGCCTATTGTTAAGAAGACCCATAGAGAAGACATAGTCAAAAATATTTAGGCAGTTGATGATATAACCCCTGCACCCGCTATGAAGAAAAGAAAAAAAAAAAAAGACAGAGAACTGAGGAACAAAGCATGAAGATGGCAAACATAGTGAGTATGCAAGATATGTTGGACCGGAAAGCTAGAGTCCAAGAGATAACAGAAGGGGCAGTTGGTGAGTGCCCAACCGATAGGTGCCTAGTTGGTGAGTGCTGTAATCCCTAGATTTTTACTTCAGAAATTTTTGAGTTTTCAGCTCACTGCCCATGGTAC
Organism: Capsicum pubescens; assembly: GCA_030864215.1. Taxonomy (NCBI): domain Eukaryota; kingdom Viridiplantae; phylum Streptophyta; class Magnoliopsida; order Solanales; family Solanaceae; genus Capsicum; species Capsicum pubescens. The sequence goes on from CM061544.1 coordinate 225,218,436, forward strand.
GACTTTGGTAATGAGTTGTGAATATGCTATACGAGTTGTATAGTGTTATTCGTAGCCAAACTAGTGTTGGTTCCCTAAGTTTTGGTCCTAATAGTGATAGGCAACTAACAAGTCATAAGGTAAGGTCACGAGATAAGTGGGAGTCGTGACCAAACCAGTAAGATGGCCCTAGGTTACTATCTTAGTAACGACTAAGACTCTACAGTTGTAAGGTTTTGTCATGAGTCGTAGGGTGTGGCTCATGACCAAACTAGTGAAGGGTGCCCAAGAGTCTACCCAAACTATGATTCCAGGCTATGACTCGTACCCAGTCATCACGAGTCGTTACATGACCCGTAATGACTGGGCGTCTTTTTTTGCATTTTTAAGTGAGAGAATTCTTGTCATTCCCCACTTTCCTCAAATAAAATACACGACCTAAAATACTTTAAGAGACCCCATAACACTTTATTACTCCATCATAAACTACTCTCTACTCTTTCAAATTCCCCAAGTTAAGAACTACTAGGGTTTCTCTAGGTTGATCATCTAGGGATCTAAGCTTGGTTTCTTCTCCATACTCTTGATATCTCAGGTATGTATCTCTCCCTAAACTTGTATTTTCATTATAACATGCAATGTCTTGATATTTCCATGCCTTTAATGTTTGCTTTTAAATAAAGGGTTGAGGGTTTTGGATGTTAATTATTTAAATGCTTTTTCCATGGTTTTGAATTGATTATATATGATTTATCTTGTGGTTTTGAACTGAATATATGCATGTGCATGGGAATTGGAAAGGGGAACATGGGTTTCCCCAACTTTACGATTTAAATGGTTTGGAATTGGCTTTATCCCTAACCCAACTTTTCTAATTGATTTTGGAACATGGGTGCTTGCATAATTGAACTCATTTTTTGAACCTTACATTGCATAATTGAACTTATTTTTTGAACCTTACATTGCATAAAAGGTTAATGAAATTTAAAATGGTTTTTGAAAAGCCTTTGTAGCCATGTATTGTTTTTCAATTAAAATTTTTTAGAGTTATTTTGGTGAAATAGTTTGGGAAATGGAACAATAGAATTGTCTTGCAAGCTTGATATTTGGTATGACGATACCAACGGTAAATGCCTACTTAAAATACTCCTTGGTTAATGGATAGGAATGTGTAAATAGTTTTAATTTGGGCTTAAAGGGGGTTGTGTAGCTTGCCGTAGAAGGTGGAGGTCCCGGGAGGACCGATACTGGAAACCACAATTGACAGTGCAGGGGCCTTTATGGCCGTGTGCATAGTTCATACGTAATCTATCTATATTATTGGAATGGTTAGAGCCTCGGTGTGTCTGGCCCTTTTGTAGATTTCTCCGAATCATGTGGCTAACACGTACTGGGGCCCTTTCGGTGGGAGGTGCAGACCCATATATCCTGGGGGTATTTTTAGGATGGTAAAGGCTACAAAGTCCACGTTAATGGTTTGAAAGTTCATGCTTAAACCTTGCTCCCTATCACAATACTATGTATACATGTATATTTTCATGTATGTGAAACCATGTTTGCCGGCATGGGGTCCTTGGTGGCTGTATGCATACTTCACACTTTATATATCTATATTATTGGAATGATTGGAGCCTCGGTCTCTCTGGCCCTTTTGTGGATTTCTTTGGTTAGTGAGGCTAACATGTACTAGGGCCTTTTTGGTGGAAGAGCCCAACCCATATTGCCTATGGGTGTTTTTAGGATAGTTAAAGCTATACAGTCCAGGTTAATGGTTTTGAAGTTCATGCTTATACCTTATTTCCAATCCCAGCACTATGTATATATATATATATGTATATTTGTATGTATGTGAACATATACATTATATTTGGATTGATTTTGAATTGACAATATTTTTTCCCTTATCCTGAGTTACATACTAGTGCTCTCTCTGCTAACCATCCTAGGATGCTGCATTATTTTATAATGTAGGGTCCGAAGACACTTGTTTTATCGCTATGCAATGTTAGGTGATCTGGTTGGTCCAAGGTAAAATGGTGAGCTTCCATCCTTCTAAATTATTGGTCATTCCATTTGTTTTGTTCTATATTTTGGAATTGAAGAGTTCATATTAACATTGTCATTGTCATTATCACTATCATAATCAGGGGTATTTCCTGACTTAGGTTTATGTTTCGTTTTCTTAGATGTTTTTATGGACTACAAATTGTGGGTGGATTGTGTTTAAGAATTCTAAGATTCCTCTTGGCAAAGAGTGTACGTTCAGTGTCCATGGGTGTCCACAAAGCTGTGTTGAGTAGAGTCTCTTATATGGCTGTGTAACACACTAGACTTATAAGAGGGAGGCTACGAGAAATTTAGGAATGTTTTCCTTTCTTATGTTCTATTTCGGTATATAGAGTCTGGTGTATTGAAATTTCTCTAACCTTCAGTTTTCTCACATTTTAGACCATGCCTCCCCAAAGATCTGATGTGTGTGGAAACTCTTTTGGCACTTTTACCTCACCCGAGGGGAATATGGAGGGGACTCGCCCTACCAATAGAGTATAAACCCGATCTACGGTCCTTGTTCCTAATAGTGATGCTCCACCTGAGGTTCTACCGATCCCCATTGATCCTTCTCCAATTAGTGACAGTCATGCTCAGTCACCATAAAGAGACATCTCTAATATAGAGTTTCACCGTTCTATTCATCTGTTGACTTAGTTGGTGACATCTCAGTCCCGTCAGCCTGATAATGTAGATTCTATTGATCCTTCTTTTGAGATCACCCGAGTAGGGTAATTTAGAAGTTTGAGCCCTTCGAACTTTACTGGTTCTAAGGTTGAGGAGGACCCTCAAAGTTTTGTCAATAAAATGGAGAAGGTATTCAAGGTAATGCATGCTACTGATGTGAAGGGTATGGATTTAGTCGTATATAAGTTTAAGGATGTAGTATATTAGTGGTTTGAGGAGTGGGAGTAGTCGAGGGGTGATGATTTTGAGCAGGCTATGTGGGAGGAATTTTTTGGTATTTTTCTTGATTGTTTCTTTCCTTAAGAGTTGTGGGAGGCTAAAGCTGAGGAGTTTGTGAACTTGAAGCTGGGAAGGATGACTGTAAAGGAATATGACTCAAAGTTCCATCAATTGTCTCATTATGCTTTGGAGTTGGTGTCTAGCATGAGGGCTAGGATGAGGAAGTTGGCTTTGGGTTTGTCTCAGTACTTAGTACTAGAGTGTAAGACAAAGATGTTGAATAATGACATAGATATCTCTAGACTAGTGGTGTACATGCAGTAGGTTGAGGATGAGATAAAAAAGCAGGCAGGAATGTGAGAGAGACAAAGTAAGAAGTTTAGGTATTTAGAACAGGGTGAAGGGCAGTAGAATAGTGGTAGAGATGATAGACAGTGGTCTAAAAAGAAGAATTAGGGGAGTTCTAATCCCTATTCGACGGCTAGTTCTCCTTATCCTAAGCTGTCTGGTGAACGTTAATTCCAGACTAACAGTGGGTTTAAGGCATAAGGTGCTTAGTCTCAGGCTGGTGAAGCTCTGTCAGCCCCACCCTATCCTTTTGCAGATTTTGTGGTCATCTTCGCCATAGTTATTATGATTAGGGAAGGAATAGTATTTCAATTGCGATCAACATGGGTATATGCAAAAGAACTGTCCTACGGGTAGAGTAGCCATGGGGGCTAATAAGGTTTTGGTTACCACTTCTTCAGCTCTTGCACCAAAGGGTGCTACTTCTGGTACCAACACTGGTCAGAATTGTCTTTATTCCCTTGCCACCCACCAAGAATCTAAGGCATCTCCCGATATTGTAACTGGTATATTAAACCACTTCTCTCATGATGTATATTATTTTCTTGATCTGGGGTCTACTCTTTCTTATATGACCCCTTACGTGGCTGTTCATTTTGCTTTTGGTCCTGAGTGTATTTTCGATCCCTTCTTTGTGTCTACCTCAGTGGGTGATTCTATTATGTCTGAAAAGGTTTATAGGGGTTTTGTGGGATCCATCTTTCATAGGGAGACCTTGGTGGATTTGATAGAATTAGATATGATGTATTTGGATATTATCCTGAGGATGGATTATCTCCATTCATGCTATGCTTCTCTAGATTGTCGGACTCATAAGTCAACTTCCAATTTCATAGTGAATCGGTAATTGAATGAGAGAGGAGTTCCTTAGTGCCAAAGGGAGATTTATTTATATCTTAGAGCCCCAAAATTAATTTCTAAGGGGTGTCTTTATCATTTAGTTTGGGTTAGAGATTTCAGTTCTAATTGTCCCACTTTGCAATTTGTATTTATAGTTAATGAGTTTCCTAAAGTCTTTCCTAAGGATCTTCCTGGTGTTTCTTTTGGTAAGGATATAGACTTTGGAATTGATCTTTTACTAGATACCTATTCTATCTCTATCCCACTGTATAGTTGAAAGAGCTGAAAGAGCAGTTGAATGATCTTCTTGATAAGGGTTTTATTTATCCTAGTATTTCTCCATGGGATGCTCCTATTCTTTTTATGCATAAGAAAAATGGGTCTCTCTGAATGTGCATAGACAATCGACAGTTGAATAAGGTGACAGTGAAGAATAAGTACCCTCTCTCAAAGATTGATGACCTTTTTGACCATCTTCAGGGTGCTAGATGTTTCTTTAATATTGATCTTTGATTGAGTTATCATCAGTTCAAGATTAGGGAGGTGAATATCCCTAAGACGCTTTCCGTACCCAGTATGGTCATTATGAGTTTCTGCTTATGTCATTTGGATTGACTAATGCTCCGACGACATTCATGGATCTTATGAACTGAGAATTTTAGCAGTTCTTAGATTTATTCGTGATAGTGTTTATTGATTATATCATGGTATATTATAAGAGTGAGGAGGATTATGCCAATCACCTCCGAGTAGTGTTGCAGACTCTTAAGGATCAGTGATTAGATGCCAAGTTTTTGAAGTGTGAGTTTTGGTTGAATATTGTGACCTTTCTGGGTCATGTTGTTTCTAGTGAGGGGATCATGGTAGATCCATAAAAATTTGAGCTGGTTAATAAGTGGCCTAGACCCACGACCCTAACTTATAACATTCGGAGCTTCTTGGGCTTGGCCGAGTATTATAGGAGGTTTGTAGAGAGCTTCTCTTCTATTGATGCTCCGTTGACTAGGTAGACTCAAAAAAAGGAAAAGTTTCTGTGGTTCGATGCTTGTGAGGGTAGTTTTGAGAAGTTGAAAAATAAGTTGACTTCCGTGCAAGTTTTGACCCTGCCCGAGGATACTGATGGTTTTGTGGTTATTGTGATACGTTTAGTGTAGGACTAGGCTTTTTCTTGCTGCGACATGGTAAGGTGGCTGTGTTTGCTTCTAGATAGCTAAAGGTTCATGAAATAAATTATCCAACTCATGATCTAGAGTTGGCAGGTGTGGTGTTTGTGTTGAAGATTTGGAATCACTACTTATATAGAGTGCATGTTGATATCTATTTAGATTATAAGAGCTTGCAGTATGTGTTCACCCAGAAAGAGTTGAATCTAAGGCAAATAAGATGGGTTGAGTTGCTTAAGAACTATGATATAAGCCTTCACTACCATCCAGGTAAAGCTAATATGGTCGTTGATGCTCTTAGCAGGTTATCTATAGGGAGCCTATCTCATGTGGAAGATGAGAAGTAAGGGTTGGTGAAGGATATTCATCGGTTGGCTAATTTAGAAGTCTAACTTTTTTGACTCCAAGGATGGATGGGTGATTGTTCAAGAAGTGGTTAAGTCATCTCTTGGTGCTGAGGTGAAGAAAAAATAGGTTTTGGATCCTATCTTGATATAGATTAAGGCTTATATGGGTTAGCGAAAGGTTATGGCTTTTGAAATTGGTAGTGATGGTATATTGCGGTTCCAAGGTAGGTTATGTGTTCCAAATGTTGATGGGCTGTGAGAAAGGATTTTAACTGAGGCTTATGAGTTGAATTATATAGTTCATCTTGGTTCGACAAAGATGTATGATGATTCAAAGGAGATCTATTGGTGGAACAATATAAAGAAGGATGTGGTTAACTTCATAGCTAAGTATATGGTGTGTCAGCAAGTGAAGGTTAAGCATTTGAGGTCTGGCGGTATGTATCAAGAGATTGGTTTGCCCATGTGGAAGTGGGAGTTGATCAACATGGATTTTATTATTGGTCTTTCGCAGACTTGGAATCAACATGATTCGATTTGGGTCATCATAGATAGGATGACTATGTCTACTTACTTTTTGCCTGTGAGGACTACTTACTCTGGAGAGGATTATGCTAAGTTGTTTATTCAGGAGGTTGTTAAGTTGCATGATGTTCTAGTTTCTATTATTTTTTATCGAGGTATGCGGTTCTCTTCTTACTTTTGGCATTTGTTTCAACAAGGCTTGGGCACACGGGGGAACCATAACACTGCATTCCACCCTTAGATGGATGGACAGGCGGAGATGACCTTTCACACTTTAGAAGATATTCTAAGGGCCTATGTGATTGATTTTCGAGGTAGTTGGGTGGATCATTTGCCTCTCATTGAGTTTGCGTACAATAACAGTTATTACTCTAATATTAGGATGGCTACTTTCGAGGATCTTTATCGTAGGAGGTGTAGGTCTCCTATTGGATGGTTAAAAGTTGAGGAGACTAGATTATTTGGTCCTGATTTGTTTCATCAAGCTATGGAGAAGGTGAAGGTGATTAGAGATAGGCTTAAGACCACTCATAGTTGCCAAAAGTCCTATATGGATGTGAGGCGAAGAGAGTTAGAGTTTGATGTTGGCGATTGGGTGTTATTGAAGGTATATCCCATGAAGAGAGTGATGAGGTTTGGGAAGAAGGGGAAGCTTAGTCCACATTATGTGGGCCCATATTTTATTTTGAGGAGAGTGGGTAATATTGCTTATGAGTTGGAATTTCCTTTGAGTTTGGGTTTGGTTCATCCGGTTTTCCATGTTTCGATGTTGAAGAAGTGTGTGGGCGATACTTCTTTGATTGTGCCTATTGAGAGTTTTGGTATTTTGAATTCCTTGTCTTATGAGAAAGTCCCAGTGGAGATTTTGGTTAGATGAATCCGTTGTTTGAGGAATAAGGATGTGGCTTTGGTGAAGGTTCTATGGAGGAACCAAAAGGTAGAAATAACTACTTGGGAGGCTGAATATGACATGAAGTCCAAATAACCGTTCTTGTTCCCCGAGTTGAATAATCGCGCTTAAGGTATGCATTTTACTACTTTCTTTGTTTTTTTTGACTTTGTTAAAGGAATTGTGGTTGCATTTCTTTTTTACAATCGTGCTAATGGATGCCTTGACTCCTCATTCAAGGACGATTGATCCTAGAGGGGGTAATGTAACACCCAAGATTTTTGCCTCAGAAATTTCTGAGTTTTGAGCTCATTGCCTAGGGTACGACTTTGTTAACGAGTCTTGAAGATGCTATGCAAATCGTATAGTGTCATCCATAGCTGAACCAGTGTAGGTTCTCTAAGTTTTTGTCCTGATCACGATTGGTACCTAATGAGTCATAAGGTAAGGTCACGAGTCATAGGGTGGGTCGCATGACCAAACCAGTGAGATGGCCTAAGTTTGCTATCTTGGTAACGAATAAGACTCTACAATTTGTAAGGTCTTGTCATAAGTTGTAGCGTGTGACGCATGACCAAACCAGTAAAGGGTGCCCAATAGTCTCCCCAGACTACAAGTCCAGGCTAAGACTCGTACCCAGTCTTTATGAGTCGTGACATGACCCGTAATGACTGTGCGACTTTTTTTGCACTTTTAAGTGAGGGCCTTATTTTCATTTCCCTCTTTCACCAATTAAAACCCATGACCTAAAATACTCTAAGGGACCCCATAACACTTTATTACTCCATCATAAACTATTCTCTACTCTTTTAAATTCCTAGAGTGAAGAATAACTAGGGTTTCTCAAGGTTGATCATCTAGGGCTCTAAGATTGGTTTCTTCTTCGTAACTCTTGATATCTCAAGCATGTATCTGTAACACCCCGAATCTGGTACTCAAAATGCTACACGGTGCTCATAATCCCAAAGGACGACAAGCTAACCCATGATAGATATCTATAACTCAGCACTGAATAATAATAATAATATCGTAAATGCGGAAACATAAACTGAAAGGCCATAAGGTTCAATAATGATACATAACTGAAAATATGGTATAACAATACCAAAATAACTAAAATAACTGTAAAGCCCCGCAAAGTTCCCTCGTAGTTTGAGTCGTAGGGCATGTCGAATGAGGCGTGATTCCGGCCCTAAAAGATAGAGAAGTTGCTTGCTAAGTGAGTAACATGTTAACCATATAGAATTTCCCTAATTTTTACTTTTTATCACATGGGAAATCTGATAAGCTTTCCATTGATATAAGATTTGCCCAAATCGGACACTCGGGTAAGAAATTATGGCCAATTTAAGCCTTCGTCGTAAAACTGCATCATTTGAGAGCCTAGCGCATCGTGGAGAGGGTGCATTTAGCAATTGTCAATTTCCAGTGGGACTCCGCGATTGTGGCGCATCGCGGAGGAGTCCCAGGTCCCAACCAGTTGGAAATTGATATGGCTCCACGTCGCGGAGGATGCCATTTTCCCAATTGTCAAATTCCAGTGAGCCAGCACTATTAGTGGCGCGTCGCGGAGGCCAGCAAAATTGGGTTCCAGTTCAATTTTTCCAGTTTCGTACAGATGTTTAAAAGGGCGTTTTGGACTTTTTCCAAGCCTATAAAATTGTGGAAACACTAAATAAAAGCCATTTGCAAGCATCCTATATGGGTTTTATCAAGTTTTCTCTCAACAAGAACCCTAAATACTCAAAACCTCTTCCAAGAATCTCAAGAATCTACCATGGATTTTCTAAATTGAGTCAAGATTCAAGGTTTTCAAGTCAAGGACCTCAAGAACCCTCATTCTAGAGCAATAATAGAGTTCCAAAAGTGAGAGTTTATCCAAAGCTTTTAACTCAAGGTATGTGGGGTTTTGAACAAGGGTAACCCTTTCACCCTTGTGCCCAAAAGACTATTTACATCATGATTTTTGCTTAAAATTTATGAGGTTTTTACACGAATTTGATTTGGGTTTTTTCACCCATTATGATTGAATGCATTATTTTGATATTTCCCATGATTTATGAGTCAAATGGCATGATTTCTACATGTTTTATTGAGAAATTGCAGTTGGGTATAAACCCATGATTTTACTCCTTGAGAAGCTAATATTTGCAATGTTTGAAATGTTGAAGCATATGACTATATTGAGATTTTGAGATAAAATGGCTGAAATTCCCAGATTTCCATATGATTTATGCCTCTATATGCTATATATATTGCTTTTGATAAGAATTAACTTGAGATTGAACTATGGGTTAGTAAGCCCTATTTGAGATTTGTGAAATTATGAACTCTTGCGCTATAAGCACCCATGATTTGAGTATTTTTAGATGATTGAGAAATGAATTGACCTAATGGTCCTTGAACTTTGAAATCCATTTCACTAATGAGATTATCGATTTGATTATTGGGTTCGTGGTGAACCATGTGATTGTTCTAATAGTAGATTTTTATGAGATGAGCGCAGATAATCTAAAGGGAGTAGTATTTAGCACCGACCGGGTAAGTTACTACGGTTTCTTACCCTAAAACTACGTGCCACCGTAGGTTGGGCCTGAGGTCGAGTTTATGATGATTATGATTGGGCCTGAGGCCGAGTTTCATTTAGTGATCACTAGACCTAGGTTATACTCCTTGGCAAGAGTATGATGTTCCTCCACAAAGTGGGGTCTCTTCCTTAGGAGGACAAAATGTTGGACTCCATGTAGCTCGCATGGATTATGTCGGTTACGAGAATCTCCCTTGCCCTTTCAAACTATGAGATCAAATACTTATTTTCCTTCCCTATAGTTTATTTTCCTAAATGAAAGCATCTTTCCTTGTTATAGTATTTTCATAAAGCTTTGAGATAAATTGCCTCCATAAACTAGAGTACTTTCTATTTGAAATAGAGTGATTTTCCTAAAGCTTGAAATGAGATATTTTCCTTAAGTGAATGAAATGCCTTCAGGTATGTTTTAAAGATATATGGTATCGAATTCAAAGTATATGAGTTCTAAATGATTATAAAGTGTTGAGCATTGAAGAAGTTTTACTCTCCATGAGACATATGCATGAGTTGAAAGTATTGTTTAAGGCCCCTTAGCCTTTGGGTATTTAGAATAAGTGAAGTTTTCCGATTTTGATGTTAAACAATGATGACTCATGAGTTTTGTGTTACATGCCTCATTCTTTATGATTTATGAACTTTACATCTTATACTTGATCAAGCCATGTGAGTCGTCTCATAATGCATACATGATTTGATTAAAGAAAATTGTCACTATTTTATTCATGTGTATTCACCCCCGCATACTCAGTACATTCCAAGTAGTGATCCACATATATGTCTATGTGCTACATTGTGTCATAATATAGGTTCAGGTGCTCAGTCCCAGCCTCGCCTGTGATTTTTTGAGTACCTTGCCTACGTTTTCTACAGTGGTGAGTCCTCCTGGTTCGAGGACCAATCTACAGATGTCTCAGTATTTGAGAGACTACGTTTAATCTTCAGTTTATTTTAAGTTAGTTGGGGACTTATCCCAATGGCTCTCTAGATTTTGATTTGTAGAGGCTTTGTCAAACTAGTGACAGACTTGTGATGTGTCGAGGATTCGATATTGTGGTTTTGTTGAGATTTCTCTATATTGTGGTCTTATGGACCGAGTACCTTTTCCATATTCCCTTTCATGTGATATGACTAGGCTAATGTTGAGTCCATTCTTATCTTAAATTGAGTGTCATTGGTAGAAACCGGCTCTAAGGGTTAGCTTTGGGCTACTCGTAGCCTTAGGCACAGTGTGATATCCCGGGAGACGATTTCGGGTAGTTACAAACTTGGTATCAGAGCCTAAGGTTTCTAAGGAGTCCTAGGAAGTCTGACAAGCCACGTTGAGTAGAATCTTGTTCATCGGTGTGTAGCGCACCACACCTATGAGCAAGAGGCTACGAGACGTTTTAGGAAAAAAAGTTGTTTCTTCTTTCAAATTCTATCGTGCCTACAGTTATCCCTCTTATCTAATGATCCGTGCTCTTCCATTTTCGGAAAATGCCTCCTCAAAGAGCGAATGTCCGCGGAAACAATAATGAGCAACCCCCACTTGTTGATCCTTTGAATGAGATGGTGTCCCATGCTGAGTTTAGGGCGGCCTTTCAGGCGTTAGCCTAAGCGGTCACCGCAAATGTTTGGGCCAATAACCAGGCCTCAGTTGCTAACCAGCAGGGTGGTGATGTAGCCACGACTAGGATTCGTGACTTTATGCGGATGAACCCGCCTGAGTTCTATGGGTCAAAGATAGATGAGGACCCACAGTTGTACTTGGAGGAGGTGAGGAAGATCACAAACATAATGCATGTTTCAGAAGAAGAAAATGTTGAGTTGGCATCCTACAGACTGAAGGACATTGCTTATGATTGGGTTGTGTCGTGGAGGAAGGGTAGAGGTGAGAATGCCACTCCTATGACTTGGAAAGTTTTCCAAGATTCCTTATTGGATTAGTTATTTACTTGAGATGAGGGAGGAAAAGATTGAGGAGTTCATGAACTTGAGACAGGGCTCCATGACTGTTAAGGAGTACTGTTTGAAGTTCAATTAGTTGTCCAAGTACGCTCCTGATTTGATTTCTGACACCCGGGCTAGTATGAGTAAGTTTGTGACCGGTGTTTCTGGGATGGTACTGAAAGAGTGTAGGGCCGTGATGTTGCATAAGGATATAAATATGGCTAGGTTGATGATGCATGCCCAATAGATAGAGGTAGATAATCTTAGAGAAAGAGATAGAATGAGGGGTAGCAAGAGGGCGAGATCTTATCAACATGAGTTTAGCCGGCCTAGGTTCCATGGATGGAACCGCCCCCAGTTTCAGAGACATCTGTCTATTCCAGTTCCTTCTTCAGCTAGTGCTCTCTCGCCTAGAGATAGGCCGGAGCAAGGGAGTAGGTCTTTCATGTCTTGGCATTTTATGACTAAAACTGGGCATCGACGCTAATTTCGACACGGATCGTCGATGGCATCGACGTGATAGTTGACGCGTCGCGCCATCATCGCTTCGAGTCTCAGTACTTTGACTCTGGCAACATACAACAATATCAACCAATGCGATTGGCGATGCAGCGCGCCAAAATTGCGTTGGTCCACTATTTTGGGCTTCCAATCATGGGCTAAACATGGTCCGAAAAACCTGAAACTTGCCCGGGACCACCTATGGACCTCTCTCATCATGAATTTAAAAAATATAGATCATTAAAGGATGTTAAGGTAGAAAAATGAGATTGGCAACTTTCGAAGGCCAATAATAGGATAAGTCTGGGAAGTTAGTTAGAATTTTTTTTAAGTTTGGGACACCTTGACAAGCTTAAAGGACTGAACTAAGCTTATAAATTTTGCGGGGTCTTATAATATCTCCTCCTTGGGAATATTCATCCTCGAATAAGACTGACTGAGAGGAGAGAAACGATAAACTGAAGTACGCATTAAAAATGAACAACCGAGACATGACTTCATGACTAGCATGACTGATAAGCCGAATGTATCATACTGAACATGTATATCTGATGCATGAGTAACTTGTTCATGAATGCATGACAGAGATTTTTGATAAGCTGAGTTTCTCATGATGAGAATGCATGTCTGATGCATAATTATATGACTGAACCGATACATGAATGCATAACTTAATGGGCAATGGTATTTGATACCAAGTTTATGATGAGAATCTGAACATGGAACTGAATGCCGAGTTTGAAACTGAAATCTGAACATAAAACTGAATGAGTTCAAGGAAGACTATTACCTTAAACTGAAAATGCTGATGAGTCTGAGATTAATTACTAATTATGCATGAGTGGAAACATGAGAATGTAACTGAGTCTGGAACGTGATACATGAGCTGGATTATCGTGATCCGAATTGATCACCTTGAATACGTGGCTTATGGTTGAGGTCGGAGTTTGAGGGTCAACTTATAAGTACCTCTTTACTCCAAACTAGATTCATTACGAGAAGAGATAATGACATGTTTTAGGTCATGAGAGTTTGGGGAATTATCGTGTATCTCCCCCTTGGGACATTATGTCCTTAGAAGAATACTGACTTGACTGAGATACTAAGGAAAACTGGAATGATGCACAGGGCACCTACGAACTGAATCACGGCTGAATATCTGGGATCTTATGATAAGACATGATATATGAATTGAGCTGATCTTGCAACTACTGGGACTTTCTATAGAGTTCTAGTGATGGTAGGGAGAAAATAAATCTTGGTCTATCCTGAGCAGGACATCTGAATAGGAGATCGCTACATGGCTGGGATTTTTTGTATTAGGAGGCAAGGACTATGAAACATCATTTAAGATAAGGTGACTAAACCTTATGCACTGCAACTGAGACTACTGAAGAGATTCACATGGGCACTGAGCACGAATGTATAGATATACTAATTTATCTGATTAATTAAATAACTGATAGCTGAATACTGGACATGTAAAATTGAACTGCACTTGATTTGGGATAGTTGGAATGAAACTATAGAGTGTTATGCATAGAAGGTAGTGACTGACTGGGTAACATGAGGTAATTAAGCATGAGTGAGGGAAATCTGTATTACCTTAGGAATGCAAGACCAGACGTCTAACATGATTCAGGAACATTCTGTAAACTGAGGTACTGAAATACTAATATCTGACTAACTGATGGCCATATGCTATGGTCGGGAAATCTTGAAACTGTACTGAGTTTCTGATCTGACTGGACTAGGACTGGGACTGAGATTGTAGTTAAGACAATAATTGAGACTGTAATCGTAACTAAGATTGTAACTGAAACTGAATGCTGGTTTTCTATAACTGAGGGTTAAACTGGTATGGAAGTACTGAATTCTGATGGCTAAGTAACTGATAGCTGAATGCCATGGTTCTATAGGACTATCTGAGTCCTTTACTAAATATTGATTACTGAACTGACACTGTAACTGAGTCCTGCAGGATAGAACATTAACACTATGGATTCACCGAGGGATCAAAACTGAGGGTATATATGGCATAATCTGAGTTTGACTGAACTCTAGGAGTGAAGTCATAAACTGTGTGGGCTTAGCATACTGTAAAGCATGACATGAGTGCATGATTCATGAGCTGCATGAACTGGGTTTGGAATTTTTGAATTCATCGAACATGATCCGCAACATTGGATGAACTTGGACTCCTCATACGAGGAACTTGAAACACACACTATTCTATGAAAAGGGCATAGATATAAGCAATATTCATTGGACTGAAACGTAAAGCATTCGTAAGTATCGGGAGGGTTGAAGTACAAAACTTTGCACTGAGGTAGGAATGGGTCGGGAATCATCTTCTATTATTGATTTTCTACACATACTGGCATTACTACTAGAATCTGAAGGCCTGACTTTCTGAGATATCATAACCGGACAGTTACTGAATACCTGTCGGGCTGTGTTAGACTGACTCACTGGGGTAGAGACTGGAAAAGGTCTTGTTAACATTTGGTCTGACCTTAAAGTTGACTGCTATGAAAGGAGTTACAAAAGAAAAAGGAAGCTCCTGAATCTGAAGAAATGTGAACATGTAAATGAGTGACCTGTACATACTAGTGGCTGCACCAGGAGGACTTTCCTGATCCTGTCGGAACTGAAGTGCATAGAGTCTGTTTGGGCGTTGCCCACTGATAGTGCTGGAACTGAAACCCTGCTGATTCGGGTGATCGAACTAAGCTGAAAGACGATCGTGCTTGCTTCTAGGGCCAGGTCTAGGACAATCTCAGACCTTGTGACCTGACTCTCCATAACTGAAACAAGCATCACTGTAGGCTCTACATTTACCCTTATGATGCTTACCGCACTCTTCGCATAATGGATGAGTAAAAATCTTGCCCTCACTACCATGGGCCTTGGAGCCTGGTACCCCATCTCTATGATCATTTCTAAACTTTGGTGATGGTGCACTAGATGAAGATGGAACTAGGGTTGGAAACTTCTGTCTATGCTGAGAACGGTTACCACCCTGCAACCCTGGCTGAGGAAAACTATTACTACCAGTTCTGGCTCTCTTATTTTCCCTCTTCTTCTTCTTCTTCCTAAGTTTCTACTCCTCAATTTGGTAAGCATGGACCATAAGCCTAGATATGTCAATCTCCTTAATCAACATCACAGTCCTTCACTCTTTAACTACTCTACGTGATATCCCAGACACAAACTTATTCATTCTAGATCTACTGTCAGCTACTACATGGGGAGCGTACCTAGCTAACTGAGTGAACTTAAGGGAGTATTGTTTTACGCTCATGCTACCTTATCTGAGGTTTATTAACACTTTGGCTTCTTTCTAATCTAGGGGAAAAAATCTACCTAAGAAGGCCGTAGCAAACTCTTCCCACTCTATGGGCTCTGCATCCGCACCCCTATCTACCTTTCACTGCTTAAACCACGTATGGGATATATCTTATAGATGATAGGTGGCTAACTCTGCACTCTCACTGGAAGTCACTTCCATGATATTTGTGACTTTATAAACTTGATCAAGGAACTCCTGTGGATCCTCTTCGGACTTAGAACCTGAGAATAGAGGAGGATTCATTTGGGTGAAGTCCCGAATCCTAGCTGTAGAAGAATTAGCCACTGGGTTGGCTGGAACAGCAACTGGTCGGTCATTCTGAGCTGTGACTGAATTGGCTAGAGTAGTGAATGCAGTCCTGAATTCTATATGAGAGACATGTTCACCTAAAAGGTTAGGCTGATCGGGCTGGCTGATCTCCCGTTCCTCTTTCTTGAGTCCTCTTTAGATGCATTTTCTGTAAACGAAAGAGAAGAAAGGATTAAACTGAGAGTTTGGCTAGAGCTCATGCTCACTCACATGACATGAATACTGAAAGAAGGAAAACTATACCTAAAATATTCCATAGCCTCCTGCACATAAGTGTGGTACACAACACACCCATGTACAAGACTCTACTAGATGCGGCTTTTTAGACTTCCTAAAATGCTGTTGAACTTTAGGCTCTGATACCAAGTTTGAAACGCCCCGAATCTGGTACCCGAAATGCTACACGGTGCTTATAATCCCGAAGGACCACAAGCTAACCCATGAATGATATCTGTAACTGAGCACTGAATAATAATAATAATATCATAAATGCGGAAACATGAACTGAAAGGCCATAAGGTTCAATACTGATACATAACTTAAAATATGGTATAACAATACTAAAACAACTGAAATAACTGTCTGAATGTGCTGTAGCCTGAAAGCCTCTAAAACTGAACTATCTGAATAAAGAGTTAATGGGACAATCCCCCAACTAACTCCATCTGCTAAAATAAACTAAGTAATGAAAAAAATAAAATAATCAAATAATAACATCCTCGAATGATAAGGACTCTTTGTTGACTCTGACTACTGAAACTGGAATGCTACTGATACTCTGGAGCGCGTGCTTCTGAACCTATGGTATAAAACACCATAGCGTAAATGCATCAGTACAATTGAATGTTCTTGTATGTAAGTGAGGTAGGCTGAATACAATAGTTTATATGCATGAATAATACTAACTAACTAAATAACATGAACGTGAGAATACATCATGAATACGTAACTATAACTGAGATCGTGATAACAATGACTCATGAATTCCAATAATGTGGATTTACTGATATCTGAGTACTAATACTAGGCTACTGAATGACTAAGTCGATTGAGTACTGAGGAACTGATGTCATATTACTGATAAAGGAATGACTGTTTCTGACAGTTCTGATTATGAAGAACTGGTCTGATTGAATGTAACTGTCAGTCCTGAAATTTGAATACTGGTAACATAAATTTCGTATAATTAATATACTATTAACTGGGTGACTGTGTCTCATAGTCCTGATTCAGATGGAACTAGCTGAGTTCCATACTCAGCTGAGCGACTGTATCTGACAGTCCTGAAACTATAGAACTGAACTGAGTTCTATTACTAAGACTGGATCCAAAACTGAGACTGTGGGATGTAATCATCTAACCGACATACCATGAAACTAAACTGGTGGGTTCCAACCTGTAACCCCAGCTGGAAGGGTGTCAGTATCGTGCCACAGGTAAAGACAAAATGTGAGTAAACCCTCTTTGACAGGGAGCTCTTCCGTCAACCCCTCCAAGTTGGATAACTCAAATGAGGTGTATAATCCCTAAACTCATAGGGTACATCTCAACCTACGTTGTCTACATAGTTCTGGAATGCAAGGATTACTTCTAAGGATCACACCCTCTACTGGCTAACAGGCGAGTCCCCATCCTTGGGTTCACTCGGTGCTGAATCCTACTTAACTGAAGAGACACTAAACTTATTTAAACTGAACTGAACTATTAATGGTAGTATTATTTAGTTAATTTGAACAGAGTTTACTAAATTTCCATTAACTGATGGAATACTACTGAGATCTGATAACTGACTGAGATTACTGAGATTACCGAGGGTATTGAGATTACTGAGTTTTCCTGAGTCATGTAACTGACTGAATTCTAATGATTATGGCTTGACTGAGAGTATCGTGAAAACTAACACTGGATCTAGGAACGCAACTAAATTTGTGGGTACAAGTACCCTCAGGACTCGATAACATGAAACTGACAAGACTTGACACTTCTTGAACACGTGACCAATATCAACAATTCATAATATAATAAGTTGGGGATTTCATGAAACACATGGTTATCATAATGTTGTACATGGATGGAGTTGCATATAGACATGTCATACTTTCATCAACCTAATCTCATGAACATTCCATCAAATACTCATAATGTACACAATATTATGGAAGTTATTCTTGATCATCAGGGTAAAGCATGAATTTATTATTTGAGTCACAATTGAGCTATAATACACAATTTCTATCCTCTTAGGTATTTTGTCAAACATCTTACATCCACAACTTAGGTCATAGGTGCAATTATCAACTTACACATCATAAACAACTTAATTCATGGATTTCAACTTGCATGCTAACGTAGTTTTATAAAAAACACACATAAAGAATCCAACTTGGGAATCATACAACAAGATAAACATGGTTACAAATAACCCACAACATAAATATCCTATTTTATAATTTGAAAGAGGGTTCTTGGAATTCATGGATGAAAGGAATCCATAAATCAACACTTGACATACCTTAGTTCTTGATTTTATGAAGATTGATGGAGAGATTCTTGAATTTGAGTATTGAATTTGAATCCTTAATTGAAAACCCTAACTTGTTCTTGAGAGAAACTTGAGAGGGACACTATATTTTGGTTGAATTGGGGCTAAATATTCATGTTTTAGACTTATATAAGGGTGGGAAATTGACCCTTCTACCTTTAAAAATGCGGATATTTAATGACTGAAATTGCGCATCGATGCTATTATCGATGTGGCGCATTGATGGCATCGATGCGATAGTCGATGCGTCGTGCCATCATCGCATCAAGTCTTAGTACTTTGACCCTAGCAACCTGCAACTATATCAACCAACGCGATTGGCGATGCGACACGCCAAAATTGCGTTGGTCCACTATTTTGGGCTTCCAAACGTGGTCTAAACGTGGTCCAAAAAATCCAAAACTTGTCCGGGACCACCTATGGACCTCTTTGATCATGAATTAAAAAACAAATACAGACCATTAAAGGACGTTAAGGTGGAGAAATAAGATTGCCAACTTTTGAAGGCCAATAATAGGCTAAGTCTAGGAATTTAGTTAGAATTTTTTTTTAAGTCTAGGACACCTTGACAAGCTTAAATGACTAAATTAAGCTTAGAAATTTTGTGGGGTCTTACATTATCTATTCCTAAACTTTTATTTTACTATGGCATGCAATGTCTGGATATTTCCATGGTTTTAATGTTTGATTTTAAATAAGGGGTTGAGGGTTTTGGATGGTAATTGTTTAAATGATTTTCCTATGGTTTTAAATTGGTTATCTATGATTTATATTGTTGTTTTGAACTGACTATATGCATTGGCATAGGAATTAGAAAACGGAACATGGGTTTCCCCAACTTTATGGTTTAAATGGTTTGGAATTGGGTTTATCCCCAACCCAACTTGTTTAATTGATTTTGGAACATAAATGCTTGCATAATTGTACTCACTTTATGAACCTTACATTACATAAAAGGTTAATGAAATTTAAAATAGTTTATGAAAGTCCTTTGTGGCCATGGATTAGTTTTCAATTGGAAAACTTTAGAGTCATTTTAGTGAAATAGTTTTGGAAATGGCACAATGGAATTGACTTGCAAGCTTGATATTTGGTATGGCGATACCAACGGTAAATGTATACTTAAAATACTCCTTGGTTAATGGATAAGAATGTGTAAATGGTTTTAATTTGGGCTTAAATGGGGTTGTGTAGCTTGCCGTAGAAAGTGGAGGTCCCGGGGGACCGATACTGGAAACCACGTTTGCCGATGTGGGGGACTTTGTATACGTATGCATAATTTACACTTAATCTATCTATATTATTAGAATGGTTAGAGCCTCGGTGTCTCTGGCCCTTTTGTAGATTTCTCTGATTCATGTGGCTAACACGTACTGAGGCCCTTTTGGTGGAAGAAGCCAGACCCATATAGCCTGTGGGTGTTTTTAGGATGGTAAAATCTATAAAGTCCACATTAATGGTTTTAAATTTCATGCTTAAAACTTGCTCCCTATCCTAAAACTATGTATATATGTATATTTTCATGTATGTGAAATTTGGATTGATTTTGAATTGGCATTATTTTATCCAATATACTAAGTTACATGCTAGCACTCACCCTGCTAACAATCCTAGGATGCTCTATTGTTTTATAATGTAGGATTCGAAGATAGTTCTTTTACCCCTATGTAGCGTTAGGTGATCCAGTTGGTTCGTGTTGAAGTGTGAGCTTCTATCCTTTGGAAATATTGATCATTTGATTTGTTTTTTCCATATTTTAGAATTGGAGAGTTCACATTAACATTGCCAGTATCACTTTCACGATCGAGGGCACGTCCTGACTTAGGTTGATGTTTGGCTTTCTTAGAGGTTTTTATGGACTACAAAGTGTGGGTGGATTGTGTTTATAGATTGTTAGATTCCTCTTGGCATTTGATTTATCTATCTTGTTATATGTTCAGAACTCCATTCTATCTTGTTATATGTTTAAAATTTTATTCTATCTTGTTATATATTCAAAATTCATCCTCTACTAGTTGTATTGTGTATTGTTTGGCTAAGTTAATGGTGGTGGTCTTCTGTCCTTGACAGACTTAAGATACCTTTCAAGACTAAGCCCTAGTTTGGGTTGTGATATTTACCCAGCCTGCTATGTCTATGGAGAAGCAGAAGATATTGGGTAGGTTATTGAGATTGGCTCCACCTAGGTTATCTGGTGCACCGTGCGAGGATGCGTATAGTTCTTGATTACTTGTGAAGATAGTGTCCATAATTTGGGCCTAGTTAGGACTCGTGGTGTGTATTACACAACTTTTCAATTGTACTTGGCAGCTCAACATTGGTGGAGAGGTCATCTTGATTCCAGGCTAGATGGATCTTCCCTATTGATATAGACTCAAATCTACAAGATCTCTTTAGAGAAGTATATGCCTTGCCATCTTTGGGATCGTTTAAGGGATCATTTATCGAGGTTGGAGCAGGGCTCCATGACTGCGGTAGAGTATGTGGCTCAATTTTATGAGTTGGCTATGCATGCTACTTTTATTCTAACTACTGAGTACTAGAGGGTTCGTTGCGTTATTCGGGGATTGAGACTTCCTCTTTGTATGTATACATAGAGTTTGATTGCTGTGGGTAGGTCTTGTGCTGAAGTTTTTGATCATGCTCAAGTTATGAAGGAGATACATCATGAGGCCCAAGGGGCAGCGATATGAGGCCATGGTATCAAGGTAGTTTCAGTGGGAGTCGTAGTGGCTCATGGTTCAGAGGTAGTGGTTCTTAGAGTAGGCAATTCCTCGAGAGTACACCCTAGATGCCACATAGTGCTTGCAACCCTGAAGGACCACAAGCTAACCCCTGCTGGTACCTACTGTGAGCACTGAATAAAATATTGAAAAACATGTGCAGAATTTAACTGGATATGCCATAAGGTCTTAGCAACTGAAAACCAATCTGGATCATAGTTTAAAATGTCTGAAACATACTGTTAATACTGATAATAGTGACTTAAAACTAACTATCTATCTGTACTAGTCTGAAAGCCTCTAAACTGACTGAATGTGGAGTTGATGGGACAAGCCCCCGACTAACTCCGATTGACTAAATAACTGAATTGCTGACATAACTAAATATAATATAACTTGTCCTTGAAGGGTGAGAACTCACCACTGCTTCTGCTACTGATGGACTAGAAAGTCTAGGTCTGGTTAGGAGCCTGAGCGTTCGAACCTATGATATGATACATCACAGCGCAAGAAACTAGTATGCGGTCAGTACTTTGAATGTACTGGTATGAATGGCTCATATGTATGAATAATAGCTGATGTATAGTATGTGAGAAACTATAAAATCTGAGAATGCATGACCAAGCATACGACATGATACTAGGGTAGTCTGTAACTTGAAATACTGAACTACTGATACTGAACACCAATAACTGTACGCCTTGGTCAAGCAAGCCTGGAAACTGAACTCTGAACTAAATACTGGGCTGAGATTGCGGGAGCTATCATCTAACCGACATGCCCTAATATAAGCTAATTGGGGTCCAACCTGTGATCCCAGTTGAAAGGGTGTCAGTACCGTGCGACGGGTACTAATACATGGCAGTGTGGATCTACTACAGTGAAGTCCCAAATGACTAAAGAGTCACCCTCTACTGGCAGGTGCTCTAGTGAGATATATGTCAACCCTTAACTGGCAGGTTAACATCTCTAACCTACACTGGCTACGTAGTTCTAGAATACAGGGACTGCTACTAAAGGTCACACCCTCAACTGGCAGGTGATCCCTTATCCCTGGGTTTGCTCGGTGCTAAATCCCACTCCCAACTGAACTGACTCAAATTATTGAACTGATCTAAGTTTGGATGGTATGATAACTGACTAAACTGATAATACTCAAATGTATCCAAAACCATTATGTAGGTACTGAAAACTAGGTAAATAACTAAGTTTTTGGGTACTCATAACCTCGAAGACTTGATAGCAATAACAACAAGACCGTGCTAAAACCTTAAGGACATGATAAATAGTCATTATTCAAAACTCATTCCTTTGGGCATTTCATCTAACACTTGCAATTCATGGTTTAAACATGGGGATAGTTTTAACATGTAAAGATAACATGATTTCAATACTAAAATCACCAATTAAGGCTTAAATTAGCGAACAAGCACCATTCAAAATGTGTAGGGTTTAATAACAACAACAATTGGATGTAAAAATGATATAAAATCGAGATTCATGGAAATTCATGGATAAAATTCATGATAACATGTAAAAACCATAGCTTTAAAACTTGAAGTTGGGTTCTTGGACTCCATGGGTGAAAAGGACCCATGGATGAATATTTAACATACCTTAATTGAAGAATTCGTGAAGGTTCTTGGTGGTTTCTTGAAACTTGAGCTTGAATCTTAAAGGGGCTAGGGTTTGTTCTTGAGAGAAAATTACTTTCTTGGAGAGAAATTATGAATAATTAGGAATATAATGCCTCTTTAAGGTTTTAATTTTGTGTTTTGGATGGATTTAGGTGAGGGAAAATGACAAGACTACCCTTGGAAAATTAAAATTCATAACTGGAACGCCGATTGGACCTTCACCGTGATGCGCCAAGGATGTCATCACAATTCCACCACGATGCAGTGCAATAACAGTAACTTGCTTGAATTCGACAATTATTATTTTGAACTTCATCGTGACGAGGGGAGGTGACCACGACTATAGCCACCGCGAGATTCCACAATTGTGGTGAGCTGCTATTTTGGAAATACAAATATGGTCCAAACCTCATCAAAAAATCCAAAACTTACCCGAGACATGCCCCTTACACCCCTGAACATGAATCAACTCACAAACTTACGTCTCGGGGTCGGGAAGGTCACTTTAAACATCAACAAAGTTATGAGTCCAAAAATAAAACTAAGTCTTCAACACTTAGCCAAATTTTCAGGTTCTAAGCCTCTTGTACGTTTACTATGGGCTGAACTGAGCTAAGATAATTATGGGGTATTACAGCACCCTCCACATCAGTTATATCAACACCAGGGTAAGTCTAGTAGGCCTGTTATGGCCATACTTTAGATTACTAATGAAGACCAGTCTAGTTTCAGTAATCGTCTCAGCTAGGGTAGTGGTTGGTCTTCGAGGGGTTCATTTTTTGGTTATTCTAGTCGTGGTTGTTATTCTAAGTCAGCCGAACATCTATTTTAGTACTATGCCTGGGGCATATTGTAGTTGTGAATCTTTTGGTCATTTCTTGAGAGAGTGCCCTAGACGCGGAGAGATGGTTACTTCAGTTTAGAGTGTTCCACCAATTCAGGTGGTTTTTCCCTTAACTAGAGGTGGTATGCATAATCATAGGGATGGTCCCCAGGATGCTTGTGGAGGTTCTCAAACAGGTAGGTGATGTCTCCCAAAACTACACCTCCAAGAAGTATAATGCGGTTGAAGTCAAATATAGTAACCCAACTAGGTTGGGGTCGAACCAACATGGAATAGGATGAAAATATCTCTCAAACTTATTGAAATAGCCGAGCGATGCAAAAAAGTAAATAAGGAGGATTTGCTGTAATCAGTAAAAAGTAACAAGATTTGAATACTTTTGGTTGTAAACTATCTGAAATGAACACTAAGACTAGGATCCCCTTTGCTTCTAAATCCGTAGGTTTCTCATGCTCAATTCGACTATATCAATGCTTCGCATACAAAATTTTACAAGATGGGTATCACCAACTATCTTATGAATGCATTGGTAAATTTCACCCTTCACCTTGTGATTCTTAGGGTGTCACCTTACAAACCCTTGCTCTTTATCCTAATTTAACTATCACCTTGTGGGTTTCAAGTTATTAGATAAGGGTTTATAGCCTCAAATCACTATTGGAATCTTCTTTTCCCAATGTTGGAACACCCTTTTAAGGATGATCATGAATACAAGCGAGTCCTTAGCTTCTATAGTAGCTAAGAAAGAAAACAATATGAAGAAGATCACAATACATGCAACAACAATGATCTAAACGAATCTCACACTTCCCCTACTTTGTTAATCTGCTAGGGTTCCCACAACCCTAGCTAAGGGAATTAGCAACTCATGGTTTTGAACAATCCATGTAATTTAATAAAGAAAGAATAGAATCTATCTCATAATAATGAAAGAAGAAAATACAAAGTCAAAAATCAATTACGTAACCAAAAACCAAGAAAAAGAGGATTCCAAGATAAAAAGTCAATCTTGAAATCAATATATGTTTGTAAGAGTATAAAGTGCATAACCTAATACAAGAGTACCTGAAGGTAATTTATAGTTTCTCAAAATAACAAAGAAAACCTAACTAAAATAAAATAGGAAAATTAAGTCGGCGGTGGTCATGCCTCTAGTAACGAGTCGTCAAGACTGGCGACGACTTGTTAGCTGCTTTTGTTTCTTTATTCTATACTCAGTGATGACGACTCATAGTCAGACCACACGAGTCATAGGCTGCAAGTTATTGTCACTCCAGTGGCTTTTCACTTTTTAGGATATTTTGTCCGTTATCAGAACAACTCCTCACTATGAGTCATCGTCACTCCTAATGACTCATAGCCGTTATCTATTTCCACTAGGGATTTAACTCGTCTAAATTTAGGACTTTTACTTTATCTATTTCCACTAGGGCTTCAACTCGTCTATATTTAGGACTTTCACTAGTACACTCAAAATGATTCACACCACGTAGTCATGTTCAGCCTCAACATCGATCCTTTAATCAATAACACTCACTATTAATATCTCGACTTAGGATACTAATGCGTCATGGTTTCATGGCTTTTACGATCATTAAAATCAGAGAATTTGCTTGTAATTAAGGCTATTTTGTTGGATTTGATGTGTTTTTGGAGTAATTTTGTAGGAAATTAGGTGTTGGAAGCTAATCGGAAGAAAACAGAATGAAAAGGTGGAAATTGACCACTTACTTTAGCACCTACGACCCGTAGGTACCACCTACTGGGTGTACGTGGGTCCATAAGTGTCAAAAGATGAAAACCAGAGACTAAATTTTTGGGCACCACCTATGGCCCCTTACCTAAAGGGAATAGGTACCACCTATGGCCCGTAGGTGGGTTGGTAGGTGGTCACCACACACCTTTCCTGGATCATTTTGGATTTATTTCCTAGGGTTTTCATGTAACATAAATACACTTTAATTATGTTGTTTGTCATTATTATGTGTGTTTAGTCAAGTTTTCTCTTTTGTTTAAGATTTGAATTCTAGGGTTTCCTTGTAATCTATAAATACCTTTTTTATGTTTTTATATGCAATGAAATAGGCCCTTGGGGGATACTTTATACTCTTACAAACATCTTTTGATTCCAAGATTGACTTGTGATCTTGAGATCTTATTGTTCTTGGTCTGTTATTCAATTTTAGACTTTGGGTTTTATTCTTTCATTATTGTGTGATTAATTCTATAATTTTTCTATGAATTTCATGAATTTTCTTGCAACTATGAGCGGCTAATTTCCTTAGCTAAGGGTGTGGGAACCCCGATGGATTAACAAAATAGAGGAACTGCCAAGTCATTCTAGATAAAGATTCTTGCATGTATGTGGTTTTCTTCGATTTGATTGATTTGTTAGTGGTGGCCAATGTTAGGAACCCTCCTATATTCACTACTTACTTTAAGAAAGAGGTAGATGTTTGGAAAAGAAGATTACAACAGAGATTTGAAATTAATTATCGATATAAGCTAGTTATCTTTATCTACTTAAGATAATTATCGCTCATCTAATAACTTGAGAATCAAAAGGTAATAGTTAATCTGGGATCCAAGATAAGGGTTAGTAAGGCGATGCCCTGATACTCAAAAGGCAACAAGTGAATATGTCAATAAGTCTACAAGATAGTTGATGGTACATAACTTATCAGATTTTGTAGGCAAGATATCTGAATAGTTGTGCACGATAAATTTACGGAGTTAGAAGCTAGGGGAACACAAGCCTAGTGTTTATTTTAGGTTGCTTACAACTAAAAGCATCCAATTCTTGTTACTTTTTACCATTCCAGCAAATCCCTCAATTTACTTTACTATACTTTCTATTGATTTCAGTAAGTTCAAGAGATATATCTGGCCTATTCCCTATGGGGTCGACCCCAACCTATTTAAGTTGCTATATTTTTACAGCGTCTACTTTATATTTCTAAGGAGGTGTATTTTGAGTGACATCAAAATTTTGGCACCATTGCCGGGGAATATAGTTGTAGATTGATTGATTAGAGTTGGTGAAGTTGTTATTTTTTTTTGTCTATTCTTCTTCAGGCATACACTAGTGTATGTCTACTATTCCTGATATGACAACTTGGCTAGAGAAAGTATGGAGTGATAAAGACTACTTTATTATTGATCCTTATCCTATTAATATGGTACATATTGTAGGAGTGTGGTAGATGTAGTGTGGGAACACAAGGAGATCTTGATGGGAACATTGACACACCTTGCAAACAAAATTCATGAGCTTATTCAAAAGGTTGATAGGTTTGGATTGGATATTCACCACTTACAAGTAGAGTTAAATGTGAGAGTTGCTGGATGTAACACCCAACAATTTAGTTATAGGTGGTATGAGATTGAATTTTTTTTGAAAAGCTAACTTGTGGAGCTGGAATTGGAGGAGTCAATAATTCCCCATACTCTTATAGATACTGTCACTATTATGGAAAGCATACAAGAGTTATGTGGGAATGTAAATAAGACTGCAATTCCTGAGTTGGGGTGTATTGGGCCTTATTCAAAGCATTTTCCACATTATATTTGGATAATAAGATATTGATTGAGCCATTCGAACCCAAATAAAAGTGCAAAAAAGAGGAAACATATGTCTATATTCTTAGATTTGTTGAGATAGAAACAAAGAATTACATTCCTCACGTAAGGGACAAGAAGTACAACATGCCTCATTTATTTCTTCGGTCCTTTATTTTTATACCA
Organism: Capsicum pubescens; assembly: GCA_030864215.1. Classification (NCBI taxonomy): domain Eukaryota; kingdom Viridiplantae; phylum Streptophyta; class Magnoliopsida; order Solanales; family Solanaceae; genus Capsicum; species Capsicum pubescens. The sequence goes on from CM061544.1 coordinate 225,245,653, forward strand.
CCGCCTCTTGAGCATAATGGGAAATCAGAAAAACAATTAGGGGTGAAATTCATAAGTTCAAAGTGGAGAGAGAAAACTAGAGGCCAACTCTTGGGATACCTTGATAAAGTTTGAGTAATCAAGGTATCCACGAGCTTATCAGTGAAGTCTGACTAACCAACATAGCCACGTCATGTCGCGGTGTTAAATTAAGTGCTGCTTGGGAGGAAATCCAAGGTATTTTATTGTTTGTATTCATGAGTATTTTGATTAACATCAGATCTCTGCACCTATGGTGCCACAAGTATGTTTCTAACTCTCTTGTTTTGTAGTGGCCCAATGCATTAAGGATAATATATGTCTTAAGTTGAGGGTGGGGCTACTTGTAGGTCTAGATGACCTCTTGGTTTTTTTGTTATACCTCTTTTTATCAGAGTTATATTCCTAGTAGAGATGGCATGTTTAGGCATATAGTGTTTTATTTTATGATATTTTGTGTTTAACTAGGAGAAAAATTAGTATCTAAGGCAGCTGATATATTTTTTTGTTGATTTTTGAGAGAAATGATACCCCTCTAAAAATTTGTTTTAGAACCGTGTGATGTGTATATATGTGTGACCATTATGAATCTCGTTATGGCATTAGGATTAGAGATATGATCATCATAACTAACAATTGGATGGACCGAATAGGTAAATCTTGTGATGCATACTTATGCTATGTGTGTATGAAATACTACTTTGTTTCCTTTGTGTGTTGAATCCAAAACTTGCCTGGTTAGTCTTGCCTATGTTGTAGGATAGTTTGTTAGGAAAGGATCATAGGCCGTTTTTGATATTAGTCTACTGTTAGCCTAAATGGCCTTCCATGTGTGAACAAGTATCCCTTGATCTCGATTTTGAGCCTTATAGCCTATTTTTACTATTACACCATTCACCTCCCCATTTGTGTTATAATGAACCTATTTTGACCCTGGTCCTCCTTGGACATTATGCACCTCAACTCAAGCAAATCACCTAAGTTGAGGGTGGCTATCATAGGGGTGCGTAATGTGAAATAGGTATGAAAAAGTGTAAAATAAGAAAAAAATTATAGGGCTGGGGGTGGTAGGAAAAGAAAAGAAAATAAAAGAAAAGAAAAAAGTAGTGACAAAGAGAAAAATAATGAATAAAAGAAACCACCCAACCTGAATGTACAATAAAATAATAAAAAGAGAGAAAATAGGGTGGAATAAAAAGAACTTGGTTAATAAGTGGACCCCAAAGTAAGTGTAGTGTCAAGGAGGTTGAGTTACTAAATATATTCATATGTACCATACCATACCTAAGCCTATGTTACAAGCTGAATTAAGTCCTATAGTGATCCTAACCTGACTTTCTGAAAAGTAAGGTAAAGAAAATAAGGGCAAGCCTATGGTATTTGATGCACATTGATTGGAACTTCTCTTGTGAGTGTGAGTGTCTCTTGACCGTTCTTGCATTGACATGCATGATTTCATATGATTGAGTGGGACTTCTTTATTATGAGGGTACACAGGTTGTATGGCTAGCTGCTTACTTGTTTGGGTAGCGTACCTTGTACATATGTATGGTTGTTTTTTGCTAATGTAATACAATAGCTTGATTTCTTTGTGTCACATTGTTGTGCTTCATAGATACACACAGTTGGTTTTAAAGTATTGAACTTGAAGAAGGTAATGTATTTTGAGTGAAATTTGATGATTAACTGCCATAGGTATCTTAGGTTTCTCTTGGTTAAGCATTGCCGTATTGTTTTGTTATGTTTGTTGCTTGAGGACATGCACCGTTCTCAATTGAGGGTCTTGATGTGCCATGGTTTCATGGAACTTATGATTCTTAAACTTTGGATAATATGCATGTACTTAAGTCTATTTTGTTGGATTTGATGTGTTTTTGGAGTGATTTTTTAAGAAATTAGGTGTTAGAAGATAACCGGAAGAAAACAGAATGAAAAGCTGGAAACTGACCACTTACTTTGGCACCTATACCCCAGAGGTACCACCTACTGGGCATAGGTGGGTCCACAAGTGTTAGAAGTTGAAAACCAGAGAGTGAATTTTTGGGCTCCACCTACAGCCCCCACCTAAAGGGCATAGGTACCACCTACGACCCGTAGGTGGGTTCGTAGTTGGTCGCCGACAACTTTTCTTGGATCATTTTGGATTTATTTCCTAGGATTTTCATGCAACCTAAATACATTCCTATGATGTTTTTAGTCATTGTTATGTATGTTTAGTCAAGGTTTCCTGTTTTGTTTAGGATTTTTACTCTTAGGGTTCCTTGTAATCTATAAATACCTTTTTTATGTTTTTAGATGTAGAGAGAAAGGCCCTTAAGGAATACTTTATACTCTTGCAAATATTTTTTGATTCCAAGATTGACTTGTGATCTTATTGTTATTGGTTTGTTATTCAATTTGATACTTCGGGCTTTTGTTTTTCATTATTGTGAGATTGATTCTACGATTTTTCAATAAATTCCATGAATCGTCTTGTAACTATGAGCGGATAATTCCCTTAGCTAGAGTTATGGGAACCCCAACGGATTAACAAAGTAGAGGAACTGCCAAGTTGTTCTAGATAAAGATTCTTGCATGTATTATGGTTTTCTTTGATTTGATTGATTTCTTAGCGGTGGCCAACATTAAGAACCTTCCTATATTCACTACTTACTTCTAAAGAGAGGTAGAGATTGGGAAAAGGAGATCACAACAGAGATTTGAAGTTAATTGTCGATATAAGCTAATCATCTTCATCTACTTAAGATAATTATCTTTCATCTAATAACTTGAGACTCAAAAGGTGATAGTTAATTTGGGATCCAAGAAAAGGGTTAGTCAGGCGACGTCCTGAGACTCAAAAGGTAATGGGTGAAATCTGTCAATGAGTCCACAAGATAGTTGATGGTACATAACTTATAATATTTTGCAGGTACGATGTCATAATAGTTTGATAGTGTACGATAAATCTATGGAGTTAGAAGCCAGGGGGAACATAATCCCTGTGTTCGTTTTAGATTGCTTATGACCAAAAACATCCAATCCTTGTTAATTTTTACCATTCCATCAAAACCCCCCATTTATTTTTCTGTACTGCCCATTGATTTCAACAAGTTCGAGAGATATATTTGGCCTATTCCTTGTGGGATCGACCCCAACATAGTTGGGTTACTATATTTTAACAACGACCTCTTTATCCTTCTAAGGAGGTATAGTTTGAGCGACATCAAAATTTTGATGAGTCGTATGGTGACACAACGACTCGTAGTCCAGTCGGTACTTTGATTTTCTTTAGATCCTTTTCATCCAATTCCATTCCAAGACACTTCCAACCTAATTAACCTGCAACACACATAAAACACACATCATATAAATACAAAGGCCTAAGTATTTGCATATTTTCATGTTTTAAGCATCAAAAGTGCCATGTAACCATGACATATTAACACCCTTAACTTAGAATATTTGTATGTTCTCAGGCAACAAAACCATAACAAATAACACACGATGCTTATCTAAGAAAAACCTAAGATACCTATGGCAGTCAATTTCAACTTAAGCTTCAGAATGTTACCCCCTCTTATATTAACCTTTTCAAAACCAACTGTGTGAATCAATGTATCACATCAATATGACACAAGGGAATTAATATATGACATTACATTAGCAATAAATAAGCATGGAATGTACAAATTACACTACCCGAACGAATAAGCAGCTAACAACATAACCCATGTACCCTCACAACAAAGAAGTACCACTCACTTAGATAAATTATGCATGTTAATGCAGGGATGATCACGAGACATTCACACTCATGAAGAAGTTCCAAGAATGTGAGTAGAATACATAGGCTTGATTTTATTTTCTTTACCTCAGTTTTCAGGCAATTAGGTTAGGATCACTGTAGGACTTTAATAAGCTTGTAATGTAGGCTTGTGAGATGGTATGGTATATTTGGGAATTTAGTGACTAAGCCCCCTTAGCACTATAATTATGTTTCAGGGTGCACTTATCAACCATTTTTTCTTTTATTCCGCCTTTATTTCTCCCTTTTTTTCTCTTTTTCTTTTTTTACACACCCAACCTTTCTTTCTTTTATCTTATTTTATGCCCTTCTTCATACCCACTTCAAATTACGCAACCCTATGATAGCCACCCTTATCTTGGACGATTTGCATAAGTTGAGGTGCACAATTTCCAAGGAGGACCAAAGCCAAAATAGGTTAATTATCATACAAATGGGAAGGTAAAATGTGGAAACAAGAATAATTGTCTATTAGTCTCAAAATCGGGATCAAGGTATACTTATTCACATTTAGAAGGTCATTTTAGGCTAACAGTGGACTAATTTCAAGAATGACCTATGATCCTTTCCTAACCGACTATACAACCTAGGCAAGACCAGCTGGGTAAGTTTAGGATTCAACACACAAAAAAACAAAGTAGCATCGTATACGGCACAGGGTTGATTCAACACCCAAAGAAAACAAAGTAGTATATGGACATGGCACAGGGTTGCATCATAAGCTAATACCTATTTGGTTCATGCAAATGTTAGCTATGATTATTTTTCCCCTAATACTAATGCCATAACGAGATTCACAATGGTCACACATATATACACATCACATTGTTCAAACAAAAAGACAAATTTTTTAGAGGGGTATCATTTTTCTAACACATTTAATCAAAATCAAAACTCATCAATTACCTTCGGTACTCATTTTTCTCCTAGTTAAACAAAACAAAACACACTAACAAACAAAATACAATATGACATAATTTTTTTTCTAGACATACCGATTCTAAAATCAAACCATGATCGATAGGAAAAAACACGACAATAAAAAACCCGTAGCGGCTGTGGTACACCCCACCCCCAACTAAAATATATGCATAGGGAATAAGGACATACCTAAGCGCCATAGGGGCCAACTCATAACATCTCAATCTAGGGACCTTGGTCTCATTAAAAGTGGTCCTAGTGGTGCTCGAGATGCTCAAATCAGTAGTGGTACCATCGGTGGCCAGTGTGCTCAATGGTAGGAGTAGTGCTCTTACTCAAATTAGCTACATTTACAGCCATCTCATCAATAACTCGGGAGCTACAACTCCTATCACCATCTCATGGACCCTCGTCTGGTGGTCCTGTAAAGAATCAACACTGGTTGCCTTGGCCACCTCAATATCACTCTTCTCACTCCTCTTTATTTTCTTCTTTGGTCTATCACCACCAGCTTTCTCAGTAATTTTTGAAACACCCTGGGTTTTGACCCTTAGAAATTTCTTGAGTTTGAACTTTTTGGACATCATACGAATCATGCCTACTAGTTATATAATGTGGGTACAGTTTAGGGGTCTTGTCGTATATTACTGTAACGCCCTGAATCTGGTACCCAAAATGCTACACTGTGCTCATGACCCTAAAGAACCACAAGCTAACCCATGATTGATATCTGTAACTGAGCACTGAATAATACATTATAAATATGCAGAATATAAGATGTAAGGCCATAAGGTTCAAAACTGAACTAATACTGAATATAATACAACGTCTGTAATGGGGTATGATAATACCCAAAACTGAGATAAACTGTCTGAAACAAGCTGTAGTCTGAAAGCCTTTAAACTGTCAGAAAACAGTGGAGTTGATGGGACATATCCCCAACTAACTCCGACTACTGAAATAAATAAGTACTGAAATAATGAAATAACAAATCATATCATCCTCGAAGGATGAGGACTAATTGCTGACTGACTGCTGATATCTGGAATCTACTAATGCTCTGGAGCTCATGTTTCTGAACCTATGGTATAAGACACCATAGCGCAAATGCGTCAGTACTTTAAATGTACTGGTATGCAAGTAAGGTAGGCTAAATGCAAAAGGGTTCATATGCATCGACAACACTAACTGACTGAATGATATGAACGTGAGAATACATGCATGAATATGTAACTGTAACTGAGATCATGATAGGACTAAATACTAAGTTCTGACTACTGAGTCTACTGATAATATAGATTTATAGACATCTAAGTTTACTGATGCCGGGATACTGAATAGTGAGGGACTGATACAACATTATGGATACATAAATAGCTATTTTTTGATAGTTCTAATTATGAAGAACTGGTCTGGTTCCTGAAGCTGAATACTGATAACATGAGTTTCGTATAACTAGTATACTAATACTGAGCGACTGTATCTGACAGTCTAAGTTCTGATGGAACTAGCTGAGTTCCGTCCTGTACTGAGTGACTGTATCTGACAGTCCTAAAATTTGTAAAGCTATCTGAGTTCTATTACTGAGACTGAGACTGAGACTGAAACGGTGGGAGGTAATCATCTAACCGACATACCCCAGAACTGAACTGGTGAGGTCCAACTTGTAACCCCATTTGGAAGGGTATCAATACCATGCCACGGGTAAAGATAAGTTGTGTGGTAACCTTCTCTGATAGAAATCTTTTTCGTAAACCCTCATGTAGGAATAACCCCAAACGAGATGTATTAGTATCCCTACGCATAGGGGTACATCTCAACCTACACTGGCTATGTAGTTCTGAAACATAAGGATTACTTCTAAGGATCACACCCTCGGCTGAATAACAGGTGAGTCCCTATCCTTGGGTTTACTCTGTGCTGAATCCTACTCCCAACTGAATAAACACTGAACTGATTAACTAAACTGAACTGATACTAATGGTATTATTTAGCAGAGCTAAACCGAGTTCACTGCGTTCCATTGATAGATGGAATGCTACTGAGATATGATGACTGACTGAGATCATTGAGATTTTTAAGATTACTGAGATTACTGAATAGGACTGGACTGATACTGAGTTTACTGAGTTTTCCTGAGTCACATGACTGACCAAATTCTACTGCTCATGGCTTGACTGAGAGTATCATGAAAACATGACATGGCTCTAGGCACACAGCTAAATTATCGGGTACAAGTACCCCCAGGACTCGATAGAATGAAACTGACAAGGGTTGACACTTTTGATCACATGACCAATATCAACAATTCATAATTTCATAGTTGGGAATTTCATGAAGCACATGATCATCATAATGTTGTACATGGATAGTAATGCGTATAAACATGGCATAATTTCATGATTCTAATCTTATGAGCATCCCATCAAGCAATCACAATGCATAGGTTTAGCATGGGAATCATCTTAATCAAATAGGTATAGCATAACTTAAGAGGCATGATATGATCATGACACATGGAAACTAAGTACTTGATCATCATTCATTAATTGGGGCATATTATCAAATACCTTGCATGCACACTTAGGGAATAGATATGATTATCAATTTAATACAACATGGTTCCACAATTTAACTCAATTGCATGAATTTCAACCCTATACTAACATGGTTTCATAAAAACACGATAAATATGTAATCTTGGCAATCATACAATAATAACAACATGAACATAATCAATTCAAAACAAGAACATCATGACCTATAGTTTAAAATAGGGTTCTTGAGCTTCATGGATGAAAAGAGTCCATGAATCAACACTGTGCATACCTTAGTTCTTGATTCTACGAAGATTGACGGAGAGATTCTTGAATTTGAGTCTTGGATTTGAATTCCCAATTGAAAATCCTAACTTGTTCTTGAGAGAAACTTGAGAGAAACAATATATTTTGGGTGAAATATGGCTGAATCACGTATTATTGGGTTTATATAGGGGTGGAAAATTGACCCTTTTAACCCTTGGATGCGTATTTATATTTTGTTAAAATTTCTCGGTTTGGACCCATGGCGCGATGCGGCGCTATCGCGCCGTGTCTCTGGAAAGTGACAAATGAGAAAGTGCATGGTGGCGCGATGCAGAGTTATCGCGTTGCCACTTTGTTTGTGACCTGGAAGTTAGGCGCGACGCGGAAACATCGCGCTGAGACACTGGAAAAAGGACAATTCTGAATTTAAGCCCTAGCGCAATACGCCATAATCGCGGAAGCTCACTGGATTTTGAAGATTGCCATTTTGGTCTGCTTCGCGACGTGTTGATGGCTCAAGTGGCACACTGCCTTACTAAAAAGACTCTAACTCTTTGCCCGAGAGTCAGATTTGGGCAAATTTGGTATTGATGGAAAGCTTATTCAATTTCCCACATGATAAAAAGTGAAAATATTAAAAATACCATATGTATAAAAGTGTATTCATCTTTGAAACAAGTCTTTGACATTTTTGGAGATGAATTTAAGCTAGGTAAAAGTATGGGGTATTACAATTACTCAGTGTGGTTTTGGTTTTTTTCTATCCAAGGTATTAGTAGACATTATACTAATCATATGATGATCATAAGAGATAGGTTATGGACTCATATGATTCTCAGTGTGTCAAGCCCTTTGTAGGCACCTAGGGTACAGTTTAAGGGTGCCAATCCTATGTTATGGATACGAGTTGGCCCTTGTGGTCGTTTGTTGGATAGTATTGGATTCCAACTTCCTTCTTAGGGTATGAGTATAGTATACCACTCGTATGTTATGGGTATTGTTTGGTAGGTCTAGTTGTATCCTCCTGTGCCCATTTTTTAGCTTTTAAGTTGAGTGTATTCCGTACATTTCCCACCCCAAAACCCTTAAGTCCCCACGTCTTATATCACATTGTAGCCTCTTATAACACACTTAGAAATATCAAAACACTCCTAAAACTCTCTTTAAACTTTCTCACAAAGATTGGGCTAGGGTTTTCTTGAAGTGTTCATCTAGAGGCTTAAAGACCAAATTCTCTTCGTGAATCTTCTTAAATAAGGCATGTTACTCCTCTCTCATTGTTAGTTCAAGATAAAACATATTTTACTTAATGGTTTTTATGGCTTTATTACAGGTTTGTGTTGATTTTGAAATATATGTTGGGGTTTTGGGATTACTAATTGTTGGATGATGTTTTCTCGTATTCTATTTATGTTTTTTCATGTTATAATGTTGGTTTGAACATGTGACTGCATGGGAATGGTTAATTGGATCTTGTTTTTGTTTTGGAAACTATATGCCCTCAATATTTAAAATGCCTATGCGAATGGTTTTGTCACATAGTTTGACTTTTATTGAAAACCTTGCATTGCATAATATGGTAATGGAACCTAAATTGGTTTGGTTGATTTTAGTTCGTTGGGAAAGGCCTTGGTGGACATAGAACCCAAATCGATTGTTTTGGAATGGAAATTGGTAATTAACTCGACTCACTTGCATAATTGTTTTTGGTTATACGTTACTACTTGGTTTGGTTTGTTTCTTGAACTAATGCATGGCATAAATGGTTAATTGGTTAAGGATGGTTTTGAAAACCTTGTGGGATATCCGGGGATCCCCCAAGTGAACTTATAATGAAAACCTTTTGGGGTACCCAGGAATCCCCCAAGGGATTTTTATAATGGAGACTGTGGGGTACATGGGAATCCCCTTAAGTGTCGGCTAATAACATTGCTTGAAAAATATATTCGGTATGGCGATACCTCTTTATAATGCCTTAACAATTGACTTCTGGATACCTCTTTATAATTCCTTAACAATTGACTTCTAGAATTGGCGGTTTGGTTATGTGTTAAATGTTTTAATTGGGCAATAATATTAGGTTGTGATAGCTTGCCGTAAAGGTGTGAGCCCGAAAGGTTGAAACTGGAAACTCATGTTTGCCGACATAAGGATTGGTATTGATGACCACGCACTTATGGGGTATAAGGGAATCCCCTAAGTACATACACGTATATATGTATTATAGAGGGCGAAGGGTACAGGGGAATCCCCGACCACCTATGGTATCTCCAGTTCGTATGGCTACATACACTGGGGCCCATCCAGGGGGTAACACAGGACCCATATAGCTCGTGGGTGGATTATGATGGTAAAGCTACACAACCTAGGATAAGATTTCAAATGCATGCTAAACCCAGTTCTCTTCCCCAACATGATATATATAGATGTATGTATGTTATTGCATATGGTTATTTACTTTGATTTTGAATAATGGCATGATTTTATCATTACTCCTGAGTACATTCTAGCATTCACCCGCTAACCCATCTTCAGGTGCTGTATCCCCACGCGATGCAGGAACCGACCATACTATCATACCTCCTACTCAGTGACTTGGTGATTCAGGGACAACTCAGACTAAAAAGGTAAGATTCCATTCTTCCGAAGGCCCATTTCATATTATGATTTACCTTATGCTTTTACTATTCTCTTGACATTCATTTTTGGCTATTGTCAGGGGCATATACCGACTAGATATTCCTAGTTATTATTTAGAGGCTTTGCATGGACAACTATGGACTTGGATATGGAATGAATATGTTTTGGTTATTGTTAAGTTTGGGTTGCTATTGGTTGATTTGCTTGGTTAGTGGGTTGCGATTATAGACCAATCCCAAAGTCATTACATTTTAAATTACTCTATCTTGTTATATATTTGAAATTCATCCGAATCAGGGTACATGTTGGTTGGTTGGTTTGGGTATCGGCGGTGGTCTACGATCCTTGTTGGACTTGAGATGCCCATTACGACAAGGCCATGGTTCAGTTCGTGTCACTTTTCCCTTTCCTATGCCCTAAATATCCAACATCTCCTCTTTGACTATCTGCTCAATGGTAGGGTAAGTGGGGAACGGTCTCGTATATATCTCCTCTATAGCTGCCCAGAGATTGGCCAACTCATCACGTATGCCCACCAGATCTGGGCCTTGAACGTTTTCTAATTTCTGGTTGATTTGCCGCTTGAACCGATCAAACTGGGTATGTATGCCTCTCATCTCACTCTATATCTCCCTTTAGACCTAGCGCTGTACCCCGTCCTCTATATTCTTCACTTTTTTCTTAAGTATGCCCAACCTTCTTAGCACATCAGTAAAAAAAGCCTGTGGTACTAGAGTATAGCCAGTGACAACTGGTGTGGAAGTGAATGCTATCACCGCAGGAGGTGGGGTTAGAGTCTGAGAAGTAATAAATGCATCTATCGAGGCTAGAGGCTTGGATTGGTCAGTCTCAATGGAGGTATCACCAATATCGGTGATCCCTAGAGTATCAATATCATGCCCTTTGGCCTAAAATATCAATCAAAAGGAAGTGGCACCTATATTTTCCACCTTGGAGATGGGGTTAACAACATCTCGTATCAAGCCCAAATCTATATTCATCAATTTCTAGGAGAACTGATCAACTATCGAGATCTTTAAAAGCCCTCTGATCTAAACACAATTGCGTCAATAGGTAAGGGAAGGCCAATGCTGTGTCTATACTCATCTCCCGATCATAGATCTCTCTAGCAATAATCTTAGCTATATCAATCTATTATCCCCCCATGATGCCCACAGCCAGGGCAACTGTAATAGCCCACACTTCTCCTAGTTCAAATTCATCTCTAGAACACCAAAGATCTTTCTTCAAAGATGAATATATTTTGTTCCATGTGAAATTTTTAAGATTTTGACTTTTTACCACGTTGGAAATCGAATCAGCTTTCCATCAATACCAAATTCTCCCAAATCCGACACTCGGGCGAAGAGTTAGAGCCATTTTAGTGAGACAGTATACCACTTGGCACATTGGCGCATCGTGGAGTCAACCAAAATAGAAATCTTCAAAATCCAGTGAGCCTCCGCAATTATGGCACGTCGCGCCAAGGCTCAATTTCAAAATTGTCAAATTCTAGTAGCTCACCGCAATTTCACCGCATTGCGATGAAGCTTTTATCGGCGTTCCAGTTCTGGATTTTAATTCCAAGGGCAAGACAGTCATTTTGCTACCCCTATATATACTCTTTAACACGATATTTCTCATTATTTCACCCAAATATACTAGTTTTCTCTCAATTTTCTTCAAGAACAACCATTAGAGTTCATGGTTCAAGACCCAAGTCATTAAGATTCCTCCGTAAATCTTCCGAGAATCATATAATAAGGTATGCAGATGTTGATTCTTGGTTTCCTTTCACCCAAGAAGTTCAAGAATCCTTTTCTAAATTCAAAGATCTTATATTTATGAGTTTTTTTTATGATTCATGTGAATTGAAATTGAAGTTCATGTTATTATTGAGTTTTAATTCATGTTTTTGTTTACAAAGTTTCAAGCTTTGATCCTAGTATGTGATATTCATATGATGTTCATGGTAAACCCTCTTCAAGTTGCATGTTAAGTGATGTGTTTATGTCAATTAAGTGTAGAAATTGTTGAATAACCAAAGCATGTTCCCTATATGTTTGATAAAATGCTAATGTGAAGGAATTAGAGCCATTATAGCATGTTTATTAGAAATCCCCAATTGTATATAATTTCATGCAAGCCAAGCATTTATTGAAAAGCCTTAGTGACTGAATTGTGATATGTTAGCATGAAATCCCCCAATTATGTGCTCTTCAATGCATGCTAAGTGTTTTTTGTAAGACTTTGTTGAATGGAGTAATAGCCAATAGCATATCTCCCTATAATATCACATGTTTATGATTTCCAAGTGCTTGAAGAGATGCTTCAATGATTGTAATGGTGAATGAAAGTCCATGGTCATGATTATTTAAGATGGTTATGTTTTACTTTTATGTATCGAGTCCTGGGGGTATTTATACCCAAAAATTTAGCTACAATTCTAGAGCCCGTGTTAGTTTTTACGATAATCTTAGTCAAGCCATGATCTTTTGAACTCAGTACTCTCAGACAGTTACAGAACTTAAGAAATCTCAGTAATCTAAGTATCATTAGCATTCTAGCTTCAGTTCAGTACTCAGCTCAGATCTTAGCAGTATTCAAGTATTTAGAACTTAGTAGCATTCGGTCAGATAACGAGATCTAGTAGCATTCCGTCAGATAACAGAACCAAGTGAACTCAGTCAGATCAGTCAAGAAATATGAGCAGTAACAAATTCAGCTCAGTCTAAGATCAGTTAAGAATTAGTTCAGAGTCCTTCAGTTGGGATTAGTAACTAGCACCGAGCGAGTGTAGGGATGAAAACTTCCTCGTTAGAGAGGCAGAGTCATTAGTAACAATCCCTAAAATCCAGAACTACGTAGCCAGTGCAGGACCAGGAGTCACCCATTAGATTAAGGCTTGACTATCATACCACCTTAGGCTTGACTTTCTGTTCAGGGTCACCCGTTAGAGAGGCTTGACCATAGCAGAGGTCTTTACCTGTGGCACAGTATTGACACCCTTCCAGCAGGGGTTACAGGTTGGACCCTACTAGTTCTGAGTTGGGGCATGTCGGTTAAGTGAGAACTCCCACAGTTATAGTTCAGTCTCAGTCATCGCAGTAGTACTCAGAAATCACGACTGTCAGATACGATCATTCAGCTCAGTGAGGAACTTAGATAGTTCCATAGATTCATAGACCACTCTCTAGAAAGGCCTGGTCTTACATAAATTTAACCAGTATCAGTACTAATCAATTCAGAGATCGCTCGCTAGATAGGCCTGATCTCAATCTTAGATTTAATCATTCCTTATCATTATTACTAGATTTAAAGATCATCCGCTAGATAGGTTTAATCTCAGTTTCAGTTAGTTAATATTAGTAAGGTCAGAGTTAGTCAATCAATCTTATTATTAGTATGTCCAAAGATCACCCGTTAGATAGGACTGATCTCAAATTCAGTTAATCATTATCATCAAATTTAGAGATCACATGCTAGATAGGACTGATCTCAGACTAAGTCAAATTATTTCATTCTCAGTAGATAGAAAGATCACCCGCTAGACATGACTGATCTCAGATTCAGTTAAGTATTCTCATTATCATTAGATTCAGAGATCACCCGCTAGATAGGACTGATCTCAACTTCAGTACTCAGTTATTCAGTATCTCAGTATTAGTAGTGAGTTCAGACGTTGGTAAAGCAGTATTCGAGTCTCAGTATTCAATGTCATTATGATTTCAGTTATGATTTGTGCATTCATGCATATGTCCTCATTCAGTACTCTCATGTTATTTATTTAAGGAATTATTCATGCATAAGCCCTTGCATTTAGCCTTACCTCATCTTGCATACTCAGTACATTTCCATGTACTGATGCATTTACGCTATGGTGTTTTACTTTACACCATAGGTTCAGAAGCACAAGATCCAGATAACCCTTAACAACTCAGTTTTAGCCAGCAGCAGTAGACCTAACAGTGAGTCCTCATAATTCGAGGATGACCCTTATTTGTTTATGGAATTAGACTCAGTTTATTTCAATAGACGGAGTTAGTTGGGGACATGTCCCATCAACTCCTTATTTAAAATTTTTAGAGGCTTTCAGGCTACAGAGTTTTCAGACTAGTTATTCAGACAGATGTTTAGTTTTGATATCATTAAATTTTATTCAGTTGTATTTTAAGTATTTGAACCTTATGGCAAGTTTCTGCTAGTTTTCTGCATTTATTTTAGTATATTATGTAGTGCTCAGTTATAGATATTAGAAAGGGTTAGCTTGTGGTCCCTTGGGGTCATGATTACCATGTGGTATTTCGGTTCTAGAAAATTGGGGCGTTACAACAACTCTGTCCGAACTTAGTACATTATCCCTATTTTTGGAACTCAAACAATGATGCACTAACGCCCACCAAACCTTTTCCAAAATATTCAGACTAACCTTTGTAATCCATGTCGAAGGGCCAACTCTGTCAACCATCCAAGAATCCTCCTTCTGCTCTGTAACAATAACCCTGGACATCTACTAAAAATATGCAAACTTGTCATCTGAACCAATCTATTGTGTTTTTATTTTTCACATTTCATCCATGCCTTAATCAATCTCACCGGTATTGGATGACATTTGGAAATTTATACCACAAAGGAATCTGGAAATGGTATGTGTTGAGATGTTCACCCAAACACCTATAATCAAAACATCTATCAATGGGTCACCACCCTTCCATAATTTCCCCTATGGGTATAGTCGCTTCAACTCCATTTGAAATGCAACCTAGAACTCTTGCACCAATATTGGGTTGTACTGTCCTAGAGCTCTGGGAATTTTTATAGATTTATTGAGTCCAAAATATTGAATTTGATATGGTAGCATAGTTCATTAGGTGCATGAGGTTTCAAATGAATTTTGAGTACCTGATTGGAGTTTTTTTGGACTTAGCCAAATTTCCTGGCGCCTGATGTTGGTGCAACTGCTTAAGAAGCACGAAAACCACTTTAGCAAACTAGGAATTCCTTAGCAATTGACCCTTTATCATCTCAACACTTCTTTAGGGGGGGATAGCCGGCCAAGGCAGGGTCGCTTAAGCGCCCTTATTACAACTTTACCGGTGATTGCAGTCACTGGTAAAGTGGTAACAAAGGCGCTTAAGCGACCCTACCTATATATATATACATCATGTTCCACAATTTCAGCTCCAATTTTAAGTACAAAATCACAATAAGAGACCTTGGGGTGTTCTGAAATAGTAAGGGAATGACAAATTAGAGCTGGGATTAAGTCGAGGACAACATTGTGATCATAATCATGCCTTTTATCTCACGAGTTTCCAGTTAATTATGTGATTTATCCTTATTTTTCTCATTTATGATAGAACAATTTTTGGGCTATTATGGGGCTCAGATTATGCCTAATTTGGGGTCAACTAACCTTTTAGCTAAGAGGATATTTTCATAATTTCAATTTACAATTTCGTAAGTGGGCCATACGACGGATTTTTAGCCTGGTTCCTAACTTTTAACAAAACTTTGCATTATAGATATCAATCTTATCATCTCAATATATAGAACACTAGTTTAATAGTATGACCGCGATATAGGCTTCTAGAAGGGAAAATCCCCATTGTTGAGGTTTCTCACACACTTTTTGGTGGAGTCTTGGTAGGTTAGGCATATCTTTATCCAAGCGAAATGGTCTAGTGGACCCTTATACTTGTCCTAGTTTGTAAAGTAGACGCTTCTACTTACCTTTTTGTCATCTGCACCCTTACACCCATCAAAACATAATATTTTAATCCCTTTTGATGTATATGTAGCATTAAATTACTAAGCTGGAAAAATGCGTGTCAACACACATTTTTAATAGGTGACGTAACTATTTTTCATTTAAACAATAATAAATTTAGAAAAGAAATAAAAATTAAAAAAAATCCCAGATCCTCTTCTTCATCTACCCCTCCCCACTTCCCCATCAACCAACCCCAGAGACATTACAACCATTCTCTTTCCCCCCATTCCTACACCCACCCAACACCAACACCACCACATCGGCTAACCAGTTCTACCCCATCCCCCGTCCCCCACCCCCACCCAAAAACACCACCAAATCAGCCAACCAATTACACCCCCATTATCTGTCCCCCACCCCTACCTAGCACTACAACCATATCAGCCAACCCATTCCACCCCCTTCCCATCCCCTAGCTCCACTCAGCACCACACCCATCACATAGTTATTTTATCAAATACCTTCCAATCATACTAAACCTCCACTATCGAAACAACAATGAATAAGCACCAATGTATTCAAAACATAAGAATCATCATCAAAACCACATTTCACACCATACCCATGAAATTAAAACACAAAAAAAAAGTGGATTGACTAATGCTTTTGGCCTTACTCAAAATATCAAAAAATACAATTAACGGAGTGAAGAAGAGATAAGTGGGGTACTGCAAATATTTATTTTCTTTTCCAAATCAAAATTTGATTCAACAATATCAACTGTCGGTAACACATTACAAAGAAGGAACTAGTGAACTATCCGAAATTGACACATAATGATTAGAATGTATGCTTTCTTAAATTTGAGCAAGTTTTGAACTCCATATTATTGGAATTATAAGAATAGTTTAGAGAAATTCTGTAACTGTTAATTCAAAGAAATTATTCCATAGTTCGGTCAATCAATAATCTAATTAAATTTGGGGACTTCGCTAAAAAAAACATCATGACCCGATTTATGAATCGTGATGGCACCTACTAAACCCACTAGTAGGTAAGACAACACTGTAATTGGGAGCTAAGCCAATGGGTTACTTCGGTAGAAACGCCAAGCAAGGGCCACAATAAATGTTCCACAATAGACAAATAACTACAAATACCAATTCCAATAACTTGGTAACACCAATACAAGAGCATCTAAGATAAACAATAGGAAATACAACTCAAAGTTTAAATAGTCTTATACATTCATCTCATATAAAAAAACAAAATAAAGATGGGAGGAAAACGAGCGACTCAAACTGTAAGAGCTCACCCTGTCTCCAAAAGATCAACACAACACGATCTCAACTCAGTATAAAAAACTAGTACTCTGGTCTACACCAAAAAGGTATAGAAGTGTA
The DNA here is from genome assembly GCA_030864215.1 of Capsicum pubescens. Lineage (NCBI taxonomy): Eukaryota > Viridiplantae > Streptophyta > Magnoliopsida > Solanales > Solanaceae > Capsicum > Capsicum pubescens. Next base: position 225,262,939 of record CM061544.1, read on the forward strand.
GTTTGAGTACCGAAACAATGGGTACTCAAATGGCATCATCGACTAACTGAGCTAAATTATGATATAAATATGATATAAAGTAAGAAAAAAATTATTAGTCAAGGTACACTCAAATGGCATCATCGACTAACTGAGCTAAATTATGATATAAATATGATATAAAGTAAGAAAAAAATTATTAGTCAAGGTACAAAATCAAACTTGAAACCTCTTCATCATCACTGTACAAAATAACTAGCCACTAGAACAATAATACACATCTCATATCAATACGTACCAAAACCGTTATAGAAATTGAATAACCGGTCAAAAAGTATAAAGCAATATGTATATATAATTAAAATCGCATAAATACAAAGTTAAACACGCGTACAACCATCAAAGCATAAAGTAAAAGAACTTACCACAGTGTTCCATACCACCGGGAAGTACACTCAAAAGAACACAAAGTAAAGAACTTATCACGACGTCCCATACCACCGGATATTGCACCGATAGATCAGTTCATCAATTTATCAAGATATATAAATATATATACATGACCAACTTACATTTACCACAGTTTCCACATTTCTCGACACGGTAACTTGCCAAGATCCATAATCATTATCAACTACTGTAGGTTAGACCAACATATACCAAGATAATTATGATCATAGTTATATAGTAAATTATTCCTCTAACTCATCAGTATAATATATCTAGTCTATGTTAACTAACCACCATTTAGTATTAAGCTAGTAGTTTGCTATTCATTATAAAGCCTCCAACTATTAGACGAACCAGTTCCTCACAATCCTTCATCATGAAATTACATCTAATTGTCATTCACTAAATAGTCAATATCTACACCTAGCCAAGAACACAACTAAACCATAATCACCATTTAGTCAAGATTCATTCCCAATTATCATAGATGCACTAGTCATCACTTAGGAAGGGATTACATATTATCAAATATACTTAGATATCTATCAACCAATGCCTTTTCTAGTTAACACCGTAGTAATCTAAGTTAACATTTAAGCAACCCACGATGTTACATACTAGAAATCAATATCACTAAACATCAATGATGTAAAGTCTATTATAATCATTAGCCATTTTACAACCATAATTACTAGTTACCACATTTTAACTAAACAAGGTCCACCAACTAGTATTCTAGGCTTCTAGCTACCAAGTAATATAACCACTTTTATAGGCAACTAGTTATCACATAACCCATTTTACTATTTGAAATTCCATAACACCACCATTTGTTCAAGCTGAATATATTCACTAGGTGAATCCTTAGTTCTACACATGATTACACTTATCAATTAGTCTTAAATAAATAATCGACATATTCTACTTCTCTTCATTATTTAGTATTAACAAGAGCCACACCACTTAACTAGTGATTAATGGTAGAGAATTATAGACAACTTCCCAAGGAAAATATCATGCCCAAAGTGCACATACAGATTTAATCATACAATGGCATAACCACACATATACCTATGTATTTATATATGCCTACCATACATAGTAACACCACAAGTTCAATATATATACCCTTCGAATTTACCGGGCATCATCATAACATCATTACCTCTTATGAATTAACCAGGCATAATCATAATGTCAATATATACGTCAGATTCACAGGGTATCATCATAACATCAATATATCCTCTAGATTCACCGGGCATCATCATAAAATCAATATATCCTCCAGATTCACCGGGCATTATCAAATCATTAATACTTCTTCCGAACTCATCGGACATTATTGGATCATCAATAAAACATTAAGATATCCTCTATATTAATCGGGCATCATCATAATATCAATAAATTCTCCATATTCACCGGACATCATCACATCATCAATACTCTTTCGGATTCAACGGGCATAATAAAAAATATCAATATATCCTTTGGATTCACCAGGCATCATTATACCATCAATGTATCCACCGGATTCACCGGGTATCATCAAAATATCAGTATATCCTCTGGATTCATCGAACATCATCATAATATCAATATATCCTCCGGATTCACTAGGCATCATAACATCATCAATAACCACCACGGCAACAATAAATACATACATACGTAGCCAAATTAATAACGAGTATAAGCCCACAACAATAGGGTATAAGATATGTAAGGAAATAAATATCATGGTATTTCACCATTATTCATCACTACATTATAGGAGAAGATGTACAGGCAAGTATGTATAAATGATATAAGCAACCACCACTTTTTTTAGCTTAATCATGATTATTAACAAGCAAATTATAAGTCATGGGTATTCCTTCTAGAGTTCTCCTTTTACTCACATGGTTCACCATACTAGCTCAAAGAGATTCTTCTACACGAACATTAGCTTAGTCATTAATCTTGAATCATAATAAGAGTTGTGACTGTATTTAATGCTCACATAGTAAACTAGACAATAAGTTAAGTAATAGCATAACGGTAGATTCAATTAATAAGACATTTCAATGCTATCCATATCATGACAACAAGATAATCAATCAAGTATAAACATTATTCCAATATTGATAACATGCATAAACCATATACCTGTTTTAGCCATTATATCACCAAAAACATAATCTAGGAGTTCATCGTGTATCTAGGTCACTAAAGAAGTGACATAGTTCAAGATTAAGGCGGGTAAAATTTTGCTTCTAATAATCCCCAAATTCTTTTTTTCAAGTCTAACTTCTAACCAGAATTAGGCTAGGTTATCTAAATCATGCCTTAAGATCTTACCAATCCACACTAGTCCTATGGGACAATTCTTTTTCAAGGATTCCTCCTAAGACACCATAAGCACCTAAAGCCATTCAACAACTAAGCATATCTAGGTGAACATACCTTTAAAGTGAGTAAAAATGGTCACTCCCATCCACTAGAGAAACTAAAGTATTCTCATGCTATTTATGAGATTGTAGGTCCAACTAACCAAGGTTCTAGGCTATGAGTCAACTGTCCCACTTAATATGTTTCAAGACCTAAGGGATTCAACTAGTTTAAAATAATTCCATCTACAAATTAAACATCTAATACCCCAACCAATCTTATCAATATATCATAATTATTATAATAAAGCTCAATCTAAATACAAGTAAGCCTAACCTACCTTGAGTCCAAATATCTCACGAATAAACAATCTTCGCTTTCCCTTTTCTTGAAGCTTCTACCATGAGCCAAGCTATCAACGTCATACTTCATACATTATTACGAGAATAACAATGCCCATATTGTACCATTGTGCTTCGGGTCCAAAATGACACCAAAAACCCCCAAGTGGGTCCTACATATGGAAAATGAGTTTTCGAGTCCAACCCATTATTCAAATACCATTAGGAGTTATAACCTTAAATAAATTTGTGCAAAACAACCATATTTGGGGATAAATCAAGCCTCAAGCCATTTGGGGGTTTGGGTCTAATAATCAAGAAATCATCACCAAAATTGAAGGAATTTTACCTTAAATTTGATGTTATTCATAAATATGCAATTGTTTAACCTCTCAATAAACACCCAACAAACAATTTGAAGAATACTCCCTCTATTAGGGTCTTAGAGGCTCAACACAAGGATGAAATGACAAAATTTCAGCCAAAAGAGGGCTTTTATATGGACCATTCTAGGACTCAGGAGTAGCGATCATGCACCCCCGCTTGACCGCGATCGCAACCAGCACGACCGCACCACTCATCACGCGATCGCGGCACCTCAAGCATTAGATAATGTATGAAAATTAGAATTTGATTTCAAGTTTTGTCTAAAGCCTCGGGATGAATTCAGAGTCCAATAAAAGAAGACAAGTTATGAAAACATATAAATATCGATATCGTTCGGAACCAACAAAAACTTCTAAATGGGAAAGTAGTTTAAGAAACCAAACGACCTGCCACGTAACCGAACTAGTAGTTCCACCAGGTCATAAATGACTTAGGGATGCTATGGGAAAGCTCTAACGGAGAAAATAAGAAGTAATGCAGAAAATAACCTGAAGGGTCATTACAATATCCACTACTAAGAAACTTTTATCCCCAAAAGTTAAGGATGAAGAAAAGTACCTGAAGTCTCGAACAAATGATGATACTAGGCCAGCATCTCACTCTCAACCTCCCAAGTAGCCTCCTCCCTAGGGAGGTGTTTCTACTAAACCTTAAACACAGGAATCTCTCTAGTGCGCAACTGTCTTATAAATCTAGCAAAAATAATCATGGGCTCATCAACAAAGGCCAACTGCTCATCTAACTGGACTGAGTACCACTTAAGCACATGAGATGGATTAGGAAAATACTTTCGTAATATCAATAAATGGAAAACCGGATGAACAACAACAACATCTAGAGGAAAGGATACCTCATATTCCACCTCGCCAACTGCGTGGAGAATATCAAAAGGACCAATATAATTAGGGCTGAGCTTGCCATTCCTTTTGAATCTCATCACACCTATTATAGGTAAAACACGAAGGAACACACGGTCACTGACTTTGAATCTCAAGGAACAGAGTCTACGGTCAGCATAGGACTTCTACCTACTCTAGGCTGCTCTCAGCCTCAACTGAATCTCCTTGACTCTCTCCAACGAGTCCTGAAAGAAATTCGTACCATGAGGTCTAACCTCAGAAGTCTCGAACCATTCTATTAGAGAATAATATCTCTTACCATACAAAGCCTTATAAGACACCATATCAATACTCAAATGATAGTTATTGTTATAAGAGAACTCTGCCAATACTAAGTTCTGATCCCACTCCCCTCCAAAATCTATAACACGGGCTCGGAGTATATCCTTAATCACCTGAATAGTCTGCTTAGACTGACCATTTATATGCTGATGAAAAACTGTACTCAAATCCACTCGAGTACTTAACTCCTTCTAAAATGCTCTCTAAAACCTCAAAGTAAATATCAAAACAAGGTCTGATATGATAGAAATAGGCACTCCATGATAACGAATTATCTCCCAAACATAAATCTAGGCTAATCTCTCAACACGAAAGTCATTTGAATAGGAATGAAATGTGTCGACTTGGTTAAATGGTCGATAATGACCCAAATAACATCAAGAACATGGGGAGTATAAGGTAAACCACTGATGATGTGCATAGTAATCCATTCCCACTTCTACTTTGGAATGGGAAATCTCTTAGTCAATCTACCTGGATGTTGATGCTCGGCTTTAACCTGCTGACAACATAGGTAACGAGCCATAAAGTCTTCCACATCACTCTTCATCCCATCCCACCAATAATTATGCCTCAAATCTCTATACATCTTGGTCGTACCGGGATGAATGGGATATCAAGAACTGTGAGCCACATAAAGAATCCACTGAATCAAGTCATCTATTCAGGGAACACAAATATGACCCTGAAACCTCAATATACCCTAGAAATGATCAATGTACCTCCTAAAATCACCACTCACCACCTGATCATAGTGTAAACATAACTTTCTATCCTTATACCGACGATCATGAATCAGCTCAAATAAGGAGGACCTTGCATCCACTCAAGCCAAAATCCTAGCAGGATCTAAAATATCAAGGAGAACCATCAAATTGGATAGGGACTAGATGTATTGTGCCATAGGACTATGAGAAATAGATATGTAAGACAAGATGCCCATACTCACTACCGTGCAGCTCAAGGCATCAGCTACCACATTCTCCTTACCCAAATGATACAAGATGGAAATATCATAGTCCGTCAAAAAATTCATCCATCTGTGCTAGCGAGTATTAATGTCATGACTCAAACTAGGGCTTGGAAGTTACAGTCATCCGAAGTTCCACGTGGACTGGAGATCGCCCCTTCATCTAATCAATCCAACACAACACATCTCAGAGTCGAATGAATTCCAATCATATAAAAAGATGTAAGTTTAATTATATAAAGACATAAACGTATAACCATAAAAAATACTGTCGGGTATCGATGTCAATGCCTATACTAATACCAATTCTGATACTTCTACCGACACCGCCCATACCAACAGTAGTCTGATAAAGCCTCTAATCAAATCCAAAGAGTATTCTGGTTGTCACATGCCACTGACCATAGACCAAAACCAAGTCTGAACAAAGACTGAAACATAGAATATAAAAACTATGAAATGAAGCCTTCCAAAGTATGGAAGCTCACCACTTCAATGATAACTCACGAACTGACTTGAACATCTGATAATTGCATAGCAAAGGAATAAAAATCTCCAGTCCCTATATCGCGTGGAAATACAACATTCGGAGGCGGTTAGTAGTTGGAATACTAGTATGTAACTCAGGGATAGAGGAATAAGATAATACCATCATTCAAAACCAAGTCAAATCATCATATGCAATCACATGTATATATATATATCTAGTGTCGGGATAGGGAGCAAGGCCTAGCATGAACCTTTAAAACCTTAACCTGGGTTGTTTAGCATAATTGTCATAGAAAAAGGTACCCATGGGCTATATGGGCCTAGCTCTACCCTTGCTAGAAGGGCCCCAATGCGCGTAGCCACATGAACTAGATAATATCCATAATCGTATATGCCATTATGGGTGACTCGAACTTCCCGACTTAATCAACGTGACTTAGGAACCAACGTATACAATATTGGGGACTCAAAACTCCCATTTATATATTCATCCAAGGGACTTAAACCTCTCGGTCATATAGACACTCGCACCAGCTTGTGCAGTTTTCAGTGTTACTCCTTCGGACTATACTTTCACGGCCTGGTTACACATCCCGCTTTAAGGAACAATTTAAAACATTAATTACACACATACAAAACCATTAATCCAATTACTTACCGAAGGCATACTGTTGGTATCGTAATACTAACCTCACTTGCAATCGTACAATATGCCATAACCATTATAAAAAAACTTCGGGACTCGAACCCATTGTCTAAACCAGGAAACCATTTCAATTCTACATTTAGGGACTCAAACACATTTACCCAATTAAGCAACCAAGGTTATGATTCAAATAAATTTATGACCAATAAGGCCTTCATTAAACCATTTACCAATCATCAACATTCCTAGGCCAATGCCTTAGTTCAAAACACAATTCATATGTGACAAGATTCTTCTCATTGACACTTTCACAAATAGGTTGAGGCCATACCATTATCAAACCATTATTCCAGCCTAAAAAACATCAAGTCTAGGGTTAAAAATGACCCTTTCATTAAACGACAATTTCTATACTCCCACATGTGCAAAATCATTCTCAAAACATGCATAATGATAATGGAAAAACAATACCCAATACTATGCATTCAAACCCCCAACCATGGTTTTCAAAACCACAAATAATAAATCATGAACAATGTTTAAAACACATGATTCTTGTGAACTAACAATGAAGAAAGAGTCATTTTCCTGAGTTATGAAGATTCAAGGAGAGATTTCGATCCTTAAGCCTCTAGATGACCACCGTGAAGAAACCCAAGGCCAATCTTCTAAAGAGTGTTTCAATCATCTAAAGTGTAGAATGAAATCCAAATAGGTTTTATAAGATGTGGGGTGTTAAGGTCTTAGGGTAGGAAATATCCAAAATACCCTCAACTTAAATTCTATAAAAAAGATGTAGATGGGTACGATTGGACCCTTCAATTGGTAACCACATAATATGAATGGTAGACTCTACTCATCACCTAATTAGAAAGTTGGAAACCACCTTCTGGCCAACTTATGACTCCCTTGCCTAACTCGTATCATCACCATATGACTTGTATCATCAAGTTGTACCTTTGGCAGATCATCAAAAGCTAGACACTAGACAACATACGGTTTGGACACTACCTCTCGTCACTTGAACATATGACTCATATGGAGTCTTCTCATATCTAGATTAGAACATGGAAAATATCATACGGTCCAACATACAACTAGGGTCCCTAGACCTGTAGCTACAACATACAAGTCATGGTGTGAGTCATATGATGATCAGAAGGTTCAACACTCAAGAAATTTTTGCAAGGGACAAAGTTTAGGCTATTTTAGTCCCCTCTCTCCCCTTAGGATTATTCATCCTCAAATGATGGAACGAGGCAATACAAGCATAATTAAGCCTTAACATCTCTACTCTTACCTCTAAGACAAAAAATAAAATAACAAGGAATTCACAATCCATCATCAACAAAGATAGAAAACAAGATATTAAGAACAACACATACCTTAAGCATGATTTTTGGTAGTTGGAAATTAGAACAAATACATGGACTTCATGTCCTCCTAGGCATCCCAACTAGATTCCTAGGAATTTTTGTTCCGCCATAGGACCTTCATCAAATTCATGTCTTTCATTTGCAACTGATGAACTAGCTGAAGAAGGATTCTCGCTGGGACCTTCTCATAGGACAAAAAATCTGAAATACCAATGGTTTCCTAGGAAAAAAACAATGAAGAATGTCCCACACATTTTTGCAACATAGACAAACGAGATTCCGGATGAATGGAACTCATGTTAAAGGGAAAATCCAACTCATATGCAACATTACCAACCTTTCTTAAAATTACATATGAGCCAACATACCGTGGACCGAGCTTTCCCTTCTTTCCAAACAACATTGCTCCCATCATGGGAGACACCTTCAAGAACACCCAATCTCAAACCTCAAACTCCAAGTCACTTCACCTCATATTTGCATAGGAATTTTGGTGACTTTTGGTGGTCTTAAGCCTATATCAAACTACCCTTACCTTCTACATTGCTTTGTGAACCAAATCCTGGCCAAACATCTCTGCTTCACAAACTTTGAAGCACCAAATAAGAGACCTACACCTCCTACCATACAATGCCTTAAATGGGGTCATTTAAATGCTAGAATGGTAAATATTTTTATAAGAAAATTCATTCAAAGGAAAATGGTCGACCCAACTACCACCATAGTCAATCACACAGGCTCACATCATGTCTTCTAGTTTCTGAATAGTCCTTTCGCCTTGCCCTTCTTAATATGGGTGGAAAGCTGCAGTAAGACTCAATTTAGTCCTAAAATCATGCTGAAAAGAGCGCCTGAGGGAACAACTTTGCATAATCTTCAGTAGAATAAATAGTCCTTATTGGAAAGAAGTGGGCGGAATTATTCATCCTATCCACGATGACCCAAATGGATTCATACTGATTCCACGATAGTCAATCACACAGGCTCACAACATGTCTTCTAGTTTTTGAATAGTCCTTTCGGCTTGCCCTTCTGAATATGGGTGGAAAGCTGCAGTAAGACTCAATTTAGTCCTAAAATCATGATGGAAAAAGCTCCTAAAGGAACAACTTTGCATAATCCTTAGCAGAATAAATAGTACTTATTAGAAAGAAGTGGGCGGAATTATTCATCCTATCCACGATGACCCAAATGGAGTCATATTGATTCCGTGATCGCGAAAGGCAGGTAACAAAATATATTTTAATAATCTCCCACTTCCACAACGGTAATTCAATCTCTTGAAGTATCCCACTAGGCATCATGTGCTCAACTTTTACTCGCTGACACACCATACACTTAGCCACAAATTCGAACACATCCCGTTTCATATTATTCCACCAATACATATCCTTATGGTCATGATACATCTTTCAAACCAAGATGAACCGTATATCACAATTCATGAGCCTCAGCCAAAATATTACCTAACAATCCATCCACGTTGGGAACACACAACCTCCCTTGGTACCTCAAGATACCATCTCCAATAATTTTAAAGGCCATTGCCTTCTGCCTACCCACATCATCCTTGATCTTCATCAAAAGAGGATTAAATACCTATTTCTCCTTTATTTCCAAACCATGAGATAATTACACCACCTATTGTACCAATACACCGCCATCCTCTGAGTCCAAGAGACGAACTCTAAGGTTAGCCAAACAATGAATGTCCTTCACCATTCCCCTCTTATCTTCATCCACATGCAATAAGCTACCCGTAGACAACCCGCAAAGAGCATCAGCAACAACATTAGCCTTACTTGGATGGTAGTGAAAAATCATATCATAATCTTTCAGCAACTTAAGCCAACTCTTTTGCCTTAGATTAAGCTCTTTTTGAGTGAACACATACTACAGGCTCTTATGATCAGAAAATATATCAACATGGACACCATACAAATAGTGACACCAAATCTTCAACGCGAATACCACTACTAACCACTCTAAGTCATGAATCGAATAGTTCTTATCATGAACCTTTAATTGTCTAGAGGCATAAGTAACCACCTTACCATACTATATCAAAACACAGCCCAAGCCAACCCGGGATGCATCACAATAGACCACAAATCCCTATGTACTATCAGGTAGAGTCAATACTAGAGCTGAAGTCAATTTATCCTTTAGCTTCTCAAAGCTACCCTCGCAAGCATCCGACCACAAGAACTTCACCTTCTTTTGAGTCAACCTATTCAATGGAGAAATAATAGAAGAAAAGCTCTCCTCAAACCTCCCATAATACCCGGCTAAACCCAAGAAGCTCTGAATATCGATGGAGTTTGACACGACCCAACCCCGGGCCTTGTCGTAATGGGCATCCCAAGACCAGCTAGGACCGCAGACCGCCTCCTATTACCCAACCCAAAAACCTATGTCTAGCCTTAGATGGGCTGAATTTCAAATATATAACAATATTTCGTTATTGTTCTCATTAAGACTCTGGATGGGGTCACAACCGTGACCAACCCAACTGAGTTAAACCGTATCACACCAACCTCCCGACCATACCAACCAAACCATAGACCATAAACCAAAGGGAATACCAAAACACAATATGAAAATCAATTACAAAATGTAATATGATGGAACAATGAGAAATTATGTCCGATCATGCCAACCGCAATATCAATACTAATGCTAAGCCTGACACCTCTACTGATTCCCCACATACTAACCTGTATAAGAACTATAAAGACTCTATCCAAAAGAATAAACCAATCCTATTGGGACATGGCCCCAACTATTGCCAAGACAATATCAAAAATAAAAGAAAATGTCTAATGAGAATCCAAAATTTGAAATAATGCCTTTCGAAAGGATCAAAGCTCACCACTTCAGTCCAAGTGCTGACACCAAATTTGCGTGCTAAACATGTGGAGTAGAATAAATGATTATTGCATAGCGTGGGTATACATCCTCCAGTAGACGTGGTTAGTGAATAACCGCTAGCATGAATCTCAGGATAAGGATAAAATAATGCAAGTTATAAAACCATGTGAAACCATCCATAACGCATACAACCATTCATATATAAGTGTCGAGAAAAGGGACCGAGTTTAGGATACACTTATAACCTTTACTTGGGTTGTGTAGCTTTGTTGTCCTAACCACCCACAGGCGTTAAGAGTTCAACTCCCTGTGCTGAACGGGTCTCAGTGCGTGTAGCCGCATGACCGGGAAATATCCCATGGGATGACTAATACATCCCTCAAATATAAAATGTTACACTCGCATGTAGTCATCATGGACCCCTCATATCGGTAAATACGAGTTTTTAGCTTTGGTCACCCTATGACCATCACCTTCCATGGCTTAGATACACACTTCGCCATTAATACGCAATTAAAACCAAGTCCAAATTATCCATTTACGATTATTAACCAAGGCTAATATTGACGGTATCGTCATACCATCCCATTACTTTTAAGTAATATGCATAGACAAACCATTTAGGTTAAGGGGACCTTAGGTGACCTTTCCATATACCATATTAAATCCACTTGGGAGACTTCCATGTTCTCCACAAGTATAACTATTTAGCCTTTTCAAACTGTTTAAACCTTGCATAAATCCTTTACCAAGTTTAAAACATGCAAGAGTTCCATTAAAGAAGTCAATCCAATGAACATATCTTTATAAGTATTTTATCAAACACCTTGAGGGCAGAATATAACATAAACCAATTCCAAAGATTATTAAACCATTACCATGCAATCCAATTGTCCAAAACCATCATTAATGCATATAAAAACATAATTAAAAACATAGGAAACCATAACCAATCATTCAATATCAAAACCACTAATAATAGTTGAAAAACCACAATCATGAAATATTAAAACCATGAAATCAATCATAAAACCATGCCTTTTGTTAAAGTTACAATGAAGGAAGAGAATCATTCCTTAAACTGAATAATTGATGGAAAGATATCACCAAAGCAAGCCCCAAAGCAATCCCTTAGTTGAAATCTTAGATTCTTTGCCCTAAAAGATCTTGAGAAAATTATTAGATATTTAGGAATAGTTTCTAAGTGTTAATGAATAGAATAAAAGGGTAAATAACCTCCTAAGTGTATTAGAAGTCATGGGTCCTAATTAGGGTATGGAAATATCCAGAATACCCCCACTTAACTCCCTTAAAAACCCATCATAGGGATACGACTGACCCTCTTACAAGTTGTACCCTTCCTTACAATTGGTTTCCACCAGTCGTACCCAGGCCTTAATCTTTGGATCAAACACTGTCCAGTATACTGCTCATCCAACCAAGTCGTAATCTCAGTATATGATCTGTACCCATGATCCGTATCCCTAGCAGAATGAATTTCCAAGAGGATCAAATACTGGCCACCATACGAGTCACTGATTCTACTCGTACTATGCCTTATAACTTGCACTCCAAAGTTGTGACTATTCTAGTGATCAGATCCATTCCACCAACTGACATTAGTCAGAATGCAACAGGACCATACCATCTGTAATCCACGATGTGACTTGTACCCATGAGTCGTATTAGGTCCAGAGAACGGATTTCTAGGAAATTTTCTCAGGGTCAAAACCTAGGATGTTTCAGTCTCCCCCACTAGGAAAATTCATCCTGAATGACAGACAAGGTAGGGGTAACCACAGACAGGGTCATTTTCATTATAAAACATCCCTTTAAAAAAGTTTGAAAATAAAGAGACAAAGATATTAATCTTTCCTTTAACAAACTTAGAAAATCAAGATGTGTTCAAGAACACATACCTTCTGCACGAATCCTAGAAGCAGAAAGCAAATGCGGATATTTGGACATTATGTCCTCTTTCGCTTCCCAAGTAGATTCTTCCACCATATGGTTCCTCCATAGAACCTTATCTGAAGCCACATCCTTGGTTCTCAATCGACGAACTTGCCTTTCTAATATATCAACCGGGACTCTTCATAAGACAGAAAATCCAAAATACCCAATCTTTCTAATGGAAAAACCGAAGAAGGATCACCAAGATACCTCCTCAACATAGAAACATGATAGACTGGATGAGCCAAACTTAAGTTAGATGGCAACTCCAACTTATAAGCAACATTGCCAACTCTTCACAAAATCACATAAGGGCCTATTAACCAAGGACCGAGTTTCCCCTTTTTGGCAAACCGTACCACTACCTTCATTGGAGATACTTTGAGGAACACCCTATCCCCGACCTCAAACTCCAAGTCTCTACGCCTAACATCTGCATAGGACTTTTGGCAACTTTGGGTAGCTTTAAGCCTATCCCGAATAACCCAGTCCTTCTCCATCACTTGATAAACCAAATCAGGACCAAACATATCCATTTTTCCGGGCTTAAACCACCTAATAGGATATCTACACCTCCTACCATACAAAACCTCAAAATGAGCCATATCAATACTAGAATGATAGTTATTGGTGTAAGTAAAATCCACCAAAGGTAGATGCTCTACCTAGTTGCCACCATAGTCAATCACACAGGCCCAAAAAATATCTTCCAATGTCTGAATAGTTCTCTTTGCTTGCCCATTTGACTGTGGATGAAAAGCAGTACTTAGACTAACATTAGTCCCCAACCCTTTTATGAAAGACCACCAGAAATAAGATGTAAATTATGTACCACGATCAGAGATAATAAAAACCGGTAACCTATGCAGCTTCACAATATCTTGAAGATACAACCATGCATAATCTTCTGATGAAAAGGTAGTTCGCACTGGCAAGAAATGCACAAACTTGAATATCCTATCCACGATGACCTAAATTGAATCGTACTGATTCCGATACCAAGAAAGACCGGTAACGAAGTCCATATTGATAACTTCCAACTTCCATTTGGACATATCAAATTCTTGATATAACCCTCCTAGCTTTATTCCTTAACCTTAACCTGTTGACACACCATGCACTGGGCCACGAAATCAATCACATTCTACTTCATGCCACTCCACCAATAGATCTCCTTTAGATCATTATACATTTAGTCGAGCCGTAATAAACTACATTGCGCAACTCATGCACCTCTGGAAAAAAACCTTTACCACAACCTGTCCATATCAAGAAAACACAACCTCTCTTTGTACCGAAGTACCATCACCATTGATCTCAAACACCACTACATTTTGCTCACCAACATTACTCTTAATTTTCATCAAGACAGGATCTAGCACTTGCTTCTCTTTAAACTCTATGCCAAGAGACGATCGATCCAGTTCTTGCACCATCACACCACTATCCTTAGAGTCTAAGAGAAAAACTCCAAGATTAGCCAAGCAGTGAATATACTTCACTAATTTCCACTTGCCTTCCTCCACATGAGCCAAACTCCAACTGGATAACCTGCTAAGAGCATCAGCAACCACATTATCCTTGCCTGGGTAGTAGTGAAGACTTATATCATAATCCTTGAGAAGCTCAAGCCACCTCCTCTACCTGAGATTAACCTCTTTCTGAGTAAATACATATTGAAGACTCTTATGATCAGAAAAGATATCCACATAAACATCATACAAATAATGCTGCAATATTTTCAAAGCAAACACAACCGACAGCAACTCCAAATCATGAGTAGGATAATTTCTCTTATGTACCTTTAACTGCCTGAAAGCATAGGCGATCACCTTCCTATGCTGCTTCAAAACATAACCGAGACCTACCTGGGATTCATTACAATAAATCATAAACCCATCATTCACCTCTGACAAGGTTAAGATTGAAGCCAAAGTCAACTTATCCTTTAACTTATCAAAACTCTTTTCACAAGCATCCGACCACAAAAACATAACCTTCTTCTGCGTCAACTTAGTTAAAGGAGAAGCTATCAAAGAAAAGCTTTCCATAAACCACCAATAATACCCGGCCAAACCCAAGAAGGTTTAGATATCAGATGTAGTCATCGGCTGAGGCCACATTTTTACCATAAAAACCTTATGTGGTTCCACCATGATCTCTTCACTAGAAATGACATAAACCAAGAAAGTCACAATGTTAACCAAGAACTCACACTTAGAAAACTTGGCATATAATTGTTATTCCTTTAAGGCTTGTAACACCTCATTGAGGTGATTAACATGATTCACATCACTCTTTGAATAGACCAGAATGTCATCAATAAACACAATGATGAAAAAATCCAAATACTGCCTGAACACTCTGTTCATCATATCCATATATGCTGCCTGAGCATTAGTCAACCCAAACGACATCAACAAGAACTTAAAATGTCCATACCGTGTACGAAAAGCCTTCTTAGGGATATCTACCTCCCTAATCCTAAACTGATGGTACCTAGATTAAAAATCTATCTGAGAGAAGAACTTGGCACCCTGTAATCGATCAAATTAATCATTTATCCGAGGAAGAGGATACTTGTTTTTTATCGTCACTTTGTTCAACTCCCTGTAGTTAATGCATAACTGAAGGGAACCATCTTTCTTGCGCACAAACAACACCGTCGCACCCTACGGAGAAATACTAAAATGAATAAACCCCTTATCCATAAGATCCTTAAGTTGCTCCTCGAGTTCCCTCAAATCAGCCAGAGCCATCAAATACGGAGGAATAAAAATTGGATGAGTGTCTGGAGCAAATCAATACCAAATTCTGTTTCCCTATCCGAAGGAACCCCATGAAGATCATCCGAAAAGACCTCTAGAAACTCATTAATCATAGGGACCAACGACAAAGAAGGAACTTCCAAGTTAGAATCTTTAACCTAAACCAAGTGATAATGACAACCCTTAAAGATTAACCTCCGAGCTCTAAGATAAGAAATAAACCTCTCCCTAGGAGCTAAAGGACTACCTTCCCACTCTATAACCGGTTCTCAAGGGAACTTAAAGATGACCCTACGGGTCCGATAATCCACAGATGCTTAACAAGAATACAACCAATCCATACCTAAGATTACATCAAAGTCTACCATATCCAACTCAAACAGATTTGCCAAGGTGTGCTAGCTACCAAAAGATACCACACCCCCTATAGAATCTTTTAGAAATAACTGAGTCACCTACCGGGGTAGGAATAGAAAAAGTATCCAAAATAATTTCCAAATTAAAACCAGAAGACACAGCCACATATGAAGTCACAAAAGAAAGAGTGGACCCCAGATCAAGTAAACAATACACGTCACTTGAGAAAATCTGTATCGTACCAATTAAAGACATTAGGTGATGCCTCAGATTCCTGTTAAAATGCTAAAACATACAACCTATTCTAACCAATACTAGAACTAGAAGTAGTAACAAGAGCAGATGCCATACTAACAGGTGCAGGAGTAGAAGATAAAGACACATGAATCTTATTCACCCTGTAGCAACCTTATTGACCGGAAAATCCCTGATCCAATGGCCTACCTGGACACACTTGAAGCACTTATCCTTTCCTTATAAGAACACCAATAAGGAAGACAACAAAATCGACAAAGAGGACACATAGACACTGACTGACCTTCACTCACCTACATTGGGAAACCTATACTGGAGAATTGTCACCACCTTGATAATGCCTATCTCCTGAATGATAAGGTGCACTAGCAAAAAAGGAGCTCGAACTCCCCCTCTTTTTTTTCTGCTACTTGCCACCATCTCTACCACCCTGATATTGAGCATCTCCCTGATTAGAAAACCTGCTCCACCTTTCCTGCCTATCCCCAAACTCTACCTATTTTATTTTCTCACCCTCAACCTGCTACATATGAACAGTTAACCTCAAAATATCCATATCTTTACTCAGCAAGGCAATCTTGCTCTCTAGAATCAAATCCCTATTCAATCCAGAAGCAAAATTCCTCATTCTCGACCTTATATCAGCCTCCAAATTAGGAGCATTGATGTTAGGCATATTTACACGCCTAAAGCACCTTAATTTACCCATATTTTAGCTAAGTTTTAAGGACAAAATATATAATTCCTGCACTTTTAGTCCTTTTTCCTGTAAGTAAGCTAACCAACGTGATTAGCAAGTTTTCAGGTATAAATGATGAAGATTTCAGCATTTTATGGACTATTGGACGCCAAAGGAAACTTCACGTAAGAAGGAAGGCAGCTTCTGGAAGCTTATGGACTGAAAGTGATGCATGGAGAACTTGTCCCGGGCAAAAACAACATTTCTAAAGACTTGGGGGATCAGCAGTAACTTAGTAGGATTAGGACAAGTATGCAGTAACCTAGTAGGACTAGGACAAGGATGTTATAAAAACCCTATTTTCTGAATTTTTCAGCAAGCTTTTTATTATTCACTCATTCATTAATTCAAGTCTTATTCATTCGATATTTTAGGACTATTCACGTTACAATTTCTATAAGTCTAACACAGAGATCTCGGCTCTCTTGAGAAGAATGGCTAGGGCAAAACGTTTGAGAGCTTTTGACGCCATATCACTTCCATCGCCAAGATTATTCTAGGTTGTGGTATAATGATTATATCTATTGTGATTTCCGTTGCGCTCATGAGTAGCTAAACTTCTCTGTTAGGGTTATGGAAGCCTTATGAGATACTATCTATTGCTATGAGTTTGTGAATTCTTGATATGTATGCTGCTTATATCATTACTCTCTTCATCTTAATTGAATTCTTGTGGTTGCAAACATATAGAATACGCCAGTATAGCATTAACTTGTTCGAAAGAAAAGTTACATGTCTGGAAAAAAGAGAATGACAAGGAAATAGGGCTACCAACCCCTGTTTAAAAGTTAGTGCCATAACTGGATTAACCTCTTGGAGAATTCGTACCATTAGTATACAATTTAATCTCGAAAGAGTTAAAGTGAGATAATCCTTGATGGTCGAAAGACACTAGGATTTACCATAGAATACGAATCTCTATAAGCGCATGCATGTATGAATTCCGCATAACTCATAGCCAATAGATACATAAAACTCATAAGGTGGACATAACCCTAGCTTACAATTCTCATTGATTAAAATCTTACTAAACATTCCGTTTTTACTTTGCTATTTTGATAATTTTACTTCACGCATAAAATCCCCCCTTTATCCGCAGAACTTTCACCAAACGTCTACTAATCGTTGCATACTTAGTGACCAAGTATTCCCTGTGGGATTCGACACCCAACCTAGTTGGGTTCTATATTTGACGACGACCGCTTACACTCTTACGAGAGCTGTAGTTTGAGCGTTATCAAATTTTGGCGCCGCTGCCGGGGAATACAGTTGTCAACTAAGTTTGTGATAGTTACTAGACCCTTTGGTAAAAAATTCTCAGATTTTACTTTTAGTTGTTGTTTTTGTTTTATTCAGGTTTGTTTGAGTGCATGCCAAACACTCGAAGTTCAGGTCAACCGTTATTACCCATAAATCCTGAACCTCAACTTATTGGCAGAATGGATGCATAACGTGACATTGAAAGAAGGGTTGCTCAACAGGAGCAGGCTAGATTAGCTGCTTTGGCTGCCGCTCAAGTGCATCAACAGAATATTGATAACCCTGGGCGAGCAACAAATCCTGATGATGAGGACTTAGGTGATGACGAGTTACTAAACCCTAGGCGTAATGATGAGGTGGCAGTGCTAATGCACAGGAGAGATCGTCTAGCTAGAATGAGACCTGACCGCCGAGCTGTGCAGGCTCCTTTTGATGATGATGATGACGATCTTGATGGAGCTGGTGCCACAGGGGCTATTATTCATCCTCCCTTGGCACCCGGAGCTAAGTTCAATATCACTAGCACCATGATTCAGTTATTGCAGCTCAAGAGGTTATTTGGTGGACTTACAGGAGATGATCCGAATATGCATCTGGTCAATTTTATTTCACCATGCAAGTCGTTTGGCAATCCAGGAGTTGGGCAGAATATAATTCGGCTACGCTTATTTCCATTATCTCTGTCTGGGGAGGCAACTCTATGGCTGAACGGGCTAACTCCTGATTCTATTACTAATTGGAGGCAACTGAAAGACGCTTTTCTAGAAAGATTCTTTCCGCCATCCAAGAGAGCACAGTTGAGAGATGAGATCAGGAATTTCCGATAGCTTCCAACTGAAGCTCTCCACGAAACATGGGAGAGGTTCAAGAAGAAGCTTATGCGGTGCCCAAATCATCAGATGACCAACATCCACTTGATGGAGATATTATACAGGGCTTTGAACTCAGTGACAAAGCCAGTGGTTGATAATGCTGCAGGTGGGTCATTCATGGACCTTACTTTTCTTGAGGCAAGTGATATGCTAGATCGTATGACAAAACAGAGTAGAGCTTGGCATACCAGGGATTCTGAGGTAGCAAGCTCTACCGTATCTATTGGATTGACTGCAGAGCAGAGTCGTAGACAAGAGGAACGTGACCAAGATATGGCTCACATGAAAACGCAGATGGATCTTCTTACCAAGCACTTATTATCAGGGAATACCAAAAAGGTTAAGGCCATTGTATCACAGGGAAGAGATGAATCTGACTCTGAGAAAGAAGCAAACTACTTGAATAATCAGGGGGGTTTCTGAGGCAATGCCCAAGGAAACCAAGGTCGGAACTATTATGATAAATCTGGATACAAGGACCGCGATCAAGGTGGTTGGAAGAATAAGACTGACAGGAGTGGTTTGTATGTTCCTCCTGGAAACCATGAGGCTGTGGCGTCTAGCTCTGGGAAGATGTCGATGGAAGATATGATGGCGAAGCTGTTGAAGGGAGTAGAGGCAACTAATACGGGAGTGAATGAGGTGAAGAACGATTTGTCTTCAATAAATCAATTGGTTGACTCGCATTCTACTGCAATAAAGAAACTAGAGCAGCAATTGAGTCAACTTTCAGCGACATTAAATCAAAGAAAAGCTAGAACACTACCTAGCGACACAGTGCAAAATCCAAAGAATTATGGATCGTGTATGGCGATCACCACCCGAAGTGGTAAAGTGTTAGAAAATCCATCCAAAGGCAAGCAGGTGGTTGATGATATAGAACATAATGAGATCATTGCAGAACCAAAAGATGCCGAAGCAGCTGATGAGGTTGTTCATGACGTAACCTCTCAACGTCCACAGCCTGAAAAGATCGCCGAACTAAGGCAAGATGAAAAGGAAGCGGTGGAGAAAACTATTCCCCTTCCACCACCACCTTTTCCTCAGAGATTAAAGAAGAAAATTGACGATACCAGGTTCAATAAGTTTATGACTATGTTGAAGCAACTAACTATTAATGTTCCTTTGGTTGAGGCACTGGAACAAATGCCTGGGTATGCAAAATTTATGAAGGATATTTTGACAAAGAAGCGGGCAGCAAGTTATGAGTTGACGGATACTGTTCATCATTGCAGTGCAATCTCTACCAGATCACTAGTTCAGAAGAAGGCTGACCCCGGTGCTTTCACGATTCCTTGCACCG
This sequence comes from Capsicum pubescens, assembly GCA_030864215.1. NCBI lineage: Eukaryota > Viridiplantae > Streptophyta > Magnoliopsida > Solanales > Solanaceae > Capsicum > Capsicum pubescens. The sequence goes on from CM061544.1 coordinate 225,283,509, forward strand.
TTGGATCTTTGAATTTTGCCAAGGCATTATGCGATTTGGGAGCTAGCATCAATTTGATGCCACTATCTATTTACAGAAAGTTGGGGTTAGGCGATCCTACACAAACCAATATGAAGCTCGTAATGGCAGATAGGTCGGTAAAATGACCTGTTGGTATCCTATATGATATATTGGTGAAGGTTTCCTCCTTCATCTTTCCTGCAGATTTTGTTATTCTGGACTGTGAGGTAGACTCTGAAGTTCCCATAATCTTGGGGCATCCCTTCCTTGCAACAGGAAGTGTGCTTATTGATTTAAGAGCTAATGAGCTTTTATTTCGGATGAATAACGAAGTGGTCCGCTTTGATGTGTGCAAATCAATGAAGCAGCCCAAAGATATGAATGTGTTCTCTGTAGATGATGTTTATTTTGATGATGAGAAAGAATTATCCGTAGAGGAGCAGCATATTGTTGACCCATTGGCATCTGTGCTTATGAATATTGAGCGTGAGGATGCTGAAAATTATGAAGAAACTATTTGTACTCTAACAGGAATAGGGTCGTATCCTTATGCTCCCAAGAAGCTGGACCTCGATCTCAAAAATTGGCCTACACCACCAGCTAAACCATCCATTGAAGAGCCACCAATGTTAAAATTGAAGGAGCTACCCAGTCATCTAAAGTACGCATTCTTGGGAAGAGGAAACACCCTCCCGGTTATTATGGCGGCTGACTTAGGTGAGCAGCAAGTTGCAGCTCTCATCGCTGTTCTAAGGAAATACATGAGAGCCATCGGCTGGACCATCGCTGATATTATTGGTATTCCGCCTGGGATATGTATGCACAAGATTCAGCTTGAAGAAAATTGTATACCCACTATTGAGAATCAAAGACGTTTGAATCCACCTATGCAAGAGGTGGTGAAGAAAGAAATTATTAAGTGGTTAGATGCAGGGGTAGTGTATCCAATCTCTGACAGTAAATGGGTGAGTCCGGTACAGTGTGCGCCCAAGAAAGGGGGCATGACGGTAGTTGCAAACGAAAGGAATGAGCTAATTCCACTCAGACCTGTCACAAGGTGGAGAGTATGCATGGACTACCAGAAGCTGAATTCATGGACGCTTAAGGATCACTTCCCAATGCCATTCATGGACCAAATGCTTGATCGATTGGCAGGGAAAGGATGGTTTTGCTTCTTAGATGGTTATTTCGGCTATAATAAGATCTGTATTGCTCCCGAAGACCAAGAGAAGACAACGTTTACATGCCCATATGGTACGTTTGCCTTCAAACGTATGCCATTTGGGCTATGTAACGCACCCGCCACTTTTCAGCGTTGTATGATGTCTATTTTTTCTGATATGGTTAAAGACACCTTGGAGGTATTTATGGACGATTTTTTAGTTGTGGGTGAGTCGTTTGAATCGTGCTTGGCGAATCTAAGTATGGCATTACAGAGATGTGTTAAATTCAACCTGGTGCTAAACTGGGAGAAGTGCCACTTTATGGTTAAAGAAGGTATTGTTCTTGGGCATAAAATTTCCGAAAGAGGAATTGAGGTGGATCGAGCTAAAATTGAAGTCATCGAGAAACTACCACCTCCAATCTCTATAAAGGGAGTTTGTAGTTTCCTCGGGCATGCAGGTTTTTATCGAAGGTTCATTAAAGACTTTTCCAAGATTGCTAGTCCGTTATGCAAGCTTTTGGAGAAGGATGCAAAGTTCGACTTCGGTGAAGATTGCTTGAAGGCATTCGAATGCCTCAAAGGGAAGCTAATTGAAGCCCCTATCATTGTAGCGCCCGATTGGTCCCTACCATTTGAAGTTATGTGTGATGCAAGCGGAGTAGCTTTGGGTGCTGCACTTGGACAGAGAATAGAAAAGTTATTTCATCCAATCTACTACGCGAGCAAGGTCTTGAACGGAGCCCAGAAGAATTATATTGTCACGGAACAAGAGCTTCTAGCAGTTGTTTATGCTTTTGAAAAGTTTTGTGCCTACCTGTTGGGGACTAAAGTGGTGGTTCATACCGATCATGCATCCCTGAGATACCTAATGATGAAGAAGAATGCAAAGCCGAGGCTAATTCGATGGGTGTTATTGCTGCAAGAATTTGATTTCGAGGTAAAAGATAGAAGAGGTTGCGAAAACCAAGTGGCTGATCATCTATCTAGACTTGAGAATGAGCACACAACGCAGCCCGATCTTGAGATTAATGTTGCATTCCCCGATGAAGTGATCCTAGCCACGATGGTGGAAGAATTACCATGGTACGCAGACTTTGCAAACTATGTGGTAAGTAATGTGATACCTGCACATCTGTTTTTTCATCAAAAGAGGAAGTTCATGCATGATGTAAAATGCTACTTCTGGGATGAGCCATATTAGTTTCGATGATGCGCGGATGGTGTTATCAGGCGATGCATATCTCATGTGGAAGTGCCGAGTATCTTGGAAGCAAGTCATGCTTCCCAAGTTGGGGGACACCATGCAGGTGGTCGAATAGCAATGAAGGTATTGCAAAGCGGCTATTATTGGCCTTCAATATTTAGAGATGCTTACAAATTTGTGAGAAGATGTGACCAATGTCAGAGACAAGGCACGATTTCGAAGCACCATGAGATGCCCATGTCAAAAAATCTTGAAGTAGTGTTGGTGATTTGAATGTGGTTAATTTTTTGTGATACAACTAAGTGAGTGAAAGAATACGTATGGGTGTTCTAGACTTGGTTCCAACCTGAATTTGATTTTGATACACTTTCATACTTTTGCGGAATCGACATGGTTAAGATTATTGCATAATCTTGTAACTCGAAAGCTTGTATGTTTGAATGACTTGTCCATCGAGATGAAAATCATGGTTAACTACAAACATGAGATGTTGTGATTATTTCTATTGGTGTTGTAAGCCATAAATTGATACGATATCTATGTAGTAGTTTTGTTCAAAGAGATGCATTAGTCCAAACATGAAAACATAGTTAAGAATACATGAAAAAGAATTGAAAACAATAGTGAAGATGACAAGAAAAGTATGACTGCGCTGAATAGATTGTTGGAACATACCACCTAAATGTAGGGCGATGAAGTCTGAGTAATCGACATCTTTCACTTAATTAAGTTTGTGCCAATAAATTAAGTGTGGGGTAGTGCCACTACTATTGGTTTGTCAATTGTATCTACCGAGATGAAGCTAACATGACTATTATTTTAATCTCAGGTACAATGGCACCAAAAAGTCGACCCGAAAAAGAAAAAACATCTACCTCACAGAAAGGCCAGAAAAAGGGAAGAAAAGAGCAAGCTGAATCCTCCTCGCTGCAAATACCTCGACGCATGTACGGGATAAAATGGGTCCTATAGGAGGAAGCAAAGGAGTGGTACAGGAACAATAAAGTGAAAAAATATGTTCACGTGGAATTGATACAAAAGGAGAGCCTAGCAAAGAAAGAACCTCGCATCTTGGACCAAATCATGGCGCTACATCTTGATTTCATCTTCCAAGATATGGGAGAGTGCAATCTCGATCTAACGCGAGAATTCTATGCCAACTGGTCACCAAAAACTACAGGGAGTGAAGTAAAGATTCGGGGCCAAGTTCTGCAACTAAATGCGGAGTTCTTCAACTCTTTTCTGGGTTTGCCATCTGTTGATCCATCACCACTCAAGGAGCTTTATAACAGACCTCCGTACAGGGCAATCAGACACACACTGTGCGGAACAAGATCAATGGCACGTTGGAGTCGTCACAAGGATACCGGTCGGCACAATACCTTCCCATATGCTTCTTTGAACAGAGAAGCTAGGATATGGTTGTGGATGGTCAACTCTTGCCTGATTACAGGGACACAGTACATAAAGATAACACAAGATAGAGTGTGCTTGGTGTACGCATTGATGACAAATGTCCCTATCAATATTGGGGCAATTATTCGATCTTCAATGCGTAAGGCTAGGCTGCACAAGAGGTCCCACTACAGCTTTGGCAATCTGTTAACTGCGATATTGAGGAAGGAAGACATCGAAGAGGAACCTGCATATCATAAGCTTCCACACAACCCGAAGAAGGTTGACCTCACAAAGGTTAAAGATGTTGAATCCATGCATGGCGTCAACCTGACCACTGCAGACCGACATGCTAGGGATGAAAGCTTCTTCCGCCATTTATATGGCATGACGAGGTTCACCATGATGAGCGGGGGTCATGTTCCAACTGCTGCAGAGCTCCAACAGTTGGATTATGACTACCCAATGAATGAGCATGCGAGGGCTATGTGTGGAGTAGGTGTATATTTTGAGGAACCTCTTGATGACGACATGCCAACTGATGATGATCGACGAATGCCAGACTCCGACGTGGAGGAGAACTCTGATAACGATGACTCTGATGATGATTCCGATGCAGGGGGTATGACCCCAGACATAGAGGAGGAGTCCGACTAACCAGGTTCTTCTTATTTATTTTCCACTGAGGGAAGTGTGTCCCGTCTAAGTGTGGGGTGCTGGTATTTGTATGCTATACTTCTTTGTCTACATTTGCATTTATTCTAGTTCTTGTTTGTTTTAATTAGTCGTAATTAGTTAGTTTAATTTTAAATTTTTTAGATTTTGCATGAAATTGTTCTGATAGACGGCATGGTAGTATAACAAGAGTTTGTGCTAAATCATTACTATTGAGACATTTAGGCTCTACATGTGACTCATTGTGTGATAATTGTGTGGTTTAATTCATTCATCTGTTGGGTCAAGAGTCTATACTGCTCCCAATAAAGTTGACCATGTGCCTTGTGTGTGTGAGGATATAGTATATTCTGTGTTGTGACTGATGCTAGAACTTTCCTGGTGTGTGTGTAAAGAGAAATAAAGAGTGTGAGTTTAGGAGATGATTTAGGCATTTCTTTGGCAGCCTGTGATTGTTTACCTTCTTTTTACCTACCCATCCCTTAGCCTACATTACAACCTGTAAAAGAACTATTTGATCCTAAGCTTAACATTCTGATATTAGTAGAGCATTACACTAAGGGCAAGCCTATGGTCATCAGTTGCAACATATGAATTCTTTGTGAGAGTGAGAGCAAGGATAATATTATACCCATGTTTTGAAAAATGAAATACTTGTGAGTAATTATGGGTGATATATTGTGAGACACACATGGTTGATGAGTTTTAGGTATTCTTGTATGATTCTTTGTGCCTTAACTTGTGGATACGAATTAACCATCATCACGAGTCTATGTTGGAGGTTGAATTGTTTCTAGTAGTGATCAGAAAACTACTCTGTGTTAATAATTGTCGTGCCTGTCTTGATGAATAGTTTGTGTTGTTACTGTGAAACCCTAAGTAGATGTTTATATGGACATGATATTTTGTTCGAGGACGAACAAAGCTTTAAGTGTGGGGTGTTGATGTTAGGCGTATTTACACGCCTAAAGCACCTTAATTTACCCATATTTTAGCTAAGTTTTAAGGACAATATATAATTCCTGCACTTTTAGTCCCTTTTCCTGTAAGTAAGCTAACCAACGTGATTAGCAAGTTTTCAGGTATAAATGATGAAGATTTCAGCATTTTATGGACTGTTGGACGCCAAAGGAAACTTCACGTAAGAAGGAAGGCAGCTTCTGGAAGCTTGTGGACTGAAAGTGATGCATGGAGAACTTGTCCCGGGCTAAAACAGCATTTCTAAAGACTTGGGGGATCAGCAGTAACTTATTAGGATTAGGACAAGTATGCAGTAACCTAGTAGGACTAGGACAAGGATATTATAAAAACCCTATTTGCTGAATTTTTCAGTAAGCTTTTTATTATTCACTCATTCATTAATTCAAGTCTTATTCATTCGATATTTTAGGACTATTCACGTTACAATTTCTGTAAGTCTAACACAGAGATCTCGGCTCTCTTGAGAAGAAAGGCTAGGGCAAAACGTTTGAGAGCTTTTGACGCCATATCACTTCCATCGCCAAGATTATTCTAGGTTGTGGTATGATGAATATATCTATTGTGATTTCCGTAGCGCTCATGAGTAGCTAAACTTCTCTGTTAGGGTTATGGAAGCCTTATGAGATACTATCTATTTCTATGAGTTTGTGAATTCTTGATACGTATGTTGCTTATATCATTACTCTCTTCATCTTAATTGAATTCTTGTGGTTGCAAACATATAGAATACGCCAGTATAGCATTAACTTGTTCGAAAGAAAAGTTACATGTCTGGAAAAGAGAGAATGACAAGGAAATAGGGCTACCAACCCCTGTTTAAAAGTTAGTGTCGTAACTGGATTAACCTCTTGGAGAATTCGTACCATTAGTATACGCTTTAAGCTCAAAAGAGTTAAAGTGAGATAATCCTTGATGGTCGAAAGACACTAGGATTTACCATAGAATACGAATCTCTATAAGCGCATGCATGTCTGAATTCTGCATAACTCATAGCCAATAGAGACATAAAACTCATAAGGTGGACATAACCCTAACTTACAATTCTCATTGATTAAAATCTTACTAAACATTCCGTTTTTACTTTGCTATTTTGATAATTTTACTTCACGCATAAAATCCCCCCTTTATCCGCAGAACTTTCACCAAACATCTACTAATCGTTGCATACTTAGTAACCAAGTATTCCCTGTAGGATTCAACACCCAACCCAGTTGGGTTCTATATTTGACGACGATCGCTTACACTCTTACGAGAGCTGTAGTTTGAGCGTTATCAAGCATACCTTAATATCTGATGGAACTTCAAAGCATATTTTTTTACAAACATCCTCCCATGCTTGAGGTTCACAAACTCCTCCATCTTTGCTTCCCTCAACTCTTGAGTAAAGAACCTATCCATGAAGTAATTAGAAAAAGACTCCCACAACCCTTCCTCTTCCATATCACCTCTATCGCTATCCCAATCCTCTTACAATGGATTAGCAATATCCTTTAGCTGATAAGCTACAAAGTTAACCCCCTTTACATTAGTAGCCTATATCACCTAAAAGATCTTTTCTATATCATCCAAAAAGCCATATAGATGCTCCTCCACCTTAACCCTAGTAAAAGTGGGAGGACCCATCATTATAAATTGACTAACCCTTGTGAACTCAGCAGACAAAGCACTAACTGCACCCCACTCAGCCTGAGCAGCAACGAATTACGCAATGACATAAATAGATTAATGAAATTCTATGTTTGGCACATTTCCCTACGGGACCTGAGGAAAACTAGCCAAAATAGGAGGAACTCCAGCATCATCAGTAATAGGACGTTGAGATCAAAGATGTACTCCAGACGTAGAACGTACCCCTTCAGCGTTATCCCCTAATGGGAAATTTTCTTGTGTTCAAAATCTAGGAGGCATGATTTGAAATATTAACAAACAAGGATTAGAGGAGATTCCAGGATTGTGAACTCAAGCTTGAAGATAGAATATCAAGAAAGTGAAAAATACCTAAATATCTTGAGGTCTCTCTCTTATGAGTATGGCGTGCTTCACACCTATAAAAGAGACTCTACGCAACACGACTTTGTGGACTTCCCAGTTGACCATAAACTTAAGGCTCTAATATCAACTTGATACAACCCGACCCCAGGCTTTGTCGTAATGGGCATCCCAAGTTCAACAAGGACCGGCCTTAGATGGGCTAAATTTCGAACACATAAAGATAGCATTATTGTTCTTGTTAAGACTCTGGGATAAGGTCATAACAGTGACAAACCCAACTGAGAGCAATCGTATCATACAAACTGCACAATCGTACCAACCAAACCATAGACCATAAACCAAAGGGAATACCAAAACATAATATGAAAATCAATCCCAAAATGTAATATGATGGAATAGTGAGATATTATGATCGATGATGCTAGCCTCAATATCAATACCAATGCTAAGGATGACATGTCTACCAATCCTTCCCATACCAAACTCTAGAAGTACCATAAGCCTCTATCTAAAAGAGTAAACAAATCCAGTTGGGACATGTCCCCAACCATGGCCAAAGCCAATATCCAAAATAAAAGAAAACTATCTAATGAGAATCCACAACATAAAATAATGCCTTTCAAAAGAATGGAAGCTCACCACTTCAGCCCAAGTGTTGATACCAAATCCATGTGCTAAACAGGAGGAGTAGAATGGCCGATTCCTACATAGCATGGGTATACAACCGCTAATAGACGTGGTTAGCAAATGATTGCTAGCAGGAATATCAGGATAAGGATAAAATAATGCCAGTCATAAAACCAAGTGACACCATCCATAATGCATACAACCATACATATGTAAGTGCCAGAAAAAGGGAACGGGTTTTGTATGCACTTATAACCTTTACCTGGGATGTGTAGCTTTGTTTTCCTAACCACCCACGGGCAATATGGATTCAACTCCCCCTGCTGAACGGGTCCTAGTGCATGTAGCCGCACGACCGAGCAATATCCCATAGGATGACTAGTATATCCCTATAATATAAAATATGACACTCATACATAGTCATCAAGGACCCCTCATATCGGCAAAAATGAGTTTTCAGTTTTGGTCCCCCCGGGACCGTCACCTTCCATGGCTTAGGTACACACTTCGCCATTAATGCACAATTAAAACCATTTCCAAATAATCCATTTACCATTATTAAACAAGGAAAATATTAGAGGTATCATCATACCATCCCAGTAATTTTAAGTAATATCCATAGCCAAACCATTTAGGTTAAGGGGACCTTAGGTGCCCTTTCCATATATGATATTGAATCCACTTGGGAGACTTCCATGTTCTCCACAAGCATAACTATTTAGCCTTTTCAAACTATTTAAACCATGAATAAATCCTTTACCCATTTTAAATCATGCAAGAGTTCCATTAAAAGAAATCAATGCAATGAACATATCTTTATAAGGATTTTATCAAAAACCGTGAGGGCACAATATAACCAAAACCAATTCTAAAGACCATTAAAACATTACCATACAATCCAATTGTCTAAAACCACAATTAATACATATAAAAGCATAATTAAAACCATAGGTAACCTTAACCAAACATTCAATATCAAAACCCCCAATAATAGTTGAAAAGCCAAAATTATGAAATCGTAAAACCATGAAATCAATCATATAAACCATGCCTTTAGGTAAAATTACAATGTGGGAAAAGAATCATGCCTTAAATAAAAGTATTAATGGAAAGAAATCTCAAAATCATGCCCCAAAGAAATCCCTTAGTTGAAACCCTAGCTTCATTGCCCCAAAAGCTCTTGAGAGAGTTATAGGATGTTTAAGAATAGTTTCTGAGTATTAATGAATAGAATAATAGGGTAAATAACCTCCTAAGTGTATTAGAAGTCGTGGGGCATAATAAGGGTGAGTAGGGAAATGTCCAGAATACCCCTACTTAAATCCTTTACAAACCCGTCTGAGGGATACAACTGACCCTCTTATGAATCATACCCTTCCTTATGATTGGCTTCCACCAGTCGTTCCCAGGACTTAATCTTTGGATTAGACACTGTACAGTATATGAACCATCCAACCAAGTTATAACTTTAACGTATGATACACACCTATGATTCGTATCCATGGAAGAATGAATTTCCAGGAGGATCAAACACTAGCCACCATACTAGTCACCGATATGACTCGTACCAAGTCTTACCACTCGCACCCCTAAGTCGTGACCATTCTAGTGATCTAAACCATCCCAACAATTAACATTGGTCAGCAGACGATAGGACCGTACCATTTGTACCCTAGTATACGACTCATAACCATGAGTCATATTAGGTTCGGAGAACGAATTTCTAGGAAATTTTCTAATGGTCAAACCTAGGATATTTTAGAGTTGTGGGTCTAGGACACATCTTAACCACAACAACTTTTTGAGGATCTGCTAGAATCCATTCACTAGACCCGACATGCCCTAGAAAAGTTACAGAATTCACATTTAGGGAATTTAGCATACAACCGTTGATCCTTCAAAGTCTGCAATATAAGACGGAGGTGATTAGCATGATCTTTCTCACTTTTAGAGTTCATGAAGATGTCATAAATGAAGACAATCACAAATAAATCCACAAACTAACGAAAGACCCTATTCATCAAATCCATAAAAATCATAGGGGCATTGATCAACCCAAATGACATCACCAAGAACTCAATATGCCCATACCGGGTATGAAAAACTATTTTAAGGATATCCACCTCCCAAATCTTTAACTGATGATACCTAAGCGAAAGATCGATATTATGAGAATTTGGTACCCTGAAGCTGATCAATGAGATCATCAATTCTCAAAAGATGGTACTTATTCTTTACCATTACCTTGTTCAGCTACCGGTAATCAATACACATCTTAAGGGACCCATCCTTCTTATGTACGAATAACACCGGTGCATTCTATGGGGACATACTAGGAGGAATGAAACCCTTTTCTAAAAGATCCTTCAACTGCTCATTGATTTCCTTCAACTCAGTTGAAGCTATTCTATATGGGGGAGTAAAAATTGGATGAGTTTCTGAAACAATATAAATACAAAAATCAATCTTCCTATTAGGAGGGAAACTAGGAAGGTCATTATGGAAGACCTTAGGGAATTTACTTACCGCAGGAATAAAATATAAAAAGGACCCATCGAGTTAGAATCTCTAACCCAGACCAGATGATAGAGACACTCCTTGGAGATCAATCTTCGAGCTCTAAGATATGATGTGAACCTCCCTATAGGAGCTAGGGAACCACCCTTCCTCTTAATAACTGACTCGTTTAGGAATTTAAAGATGACATTATGGGTTTGACAGTCTAAAGTAGCATAGCATGGGCGCAAGAAATCCATCCTTAATATGACATTAAAATCAACCATTTCTAATTCAAATAGATCCACCAAAGTCTCCTGACCACCAACAGATACCACATAACCCTAATAGACTCTTCTAGGAACCACAGAGTAACCCATCGGGTAGACACAAAAAAAGGGTCTAAAATACACTCAGGACCAAAACCAAAATACACAACCGCAAATAGGGTCACATAAGAAAGAGTAGACTCTGAATCAAGTAAAAAGTACACATTACTAGAAAAGAGTTTCAATATACTAGTATTGACATCGGGAGATGCCTTGGAGTCCTGATGAGAAACAGGAACATATAAGTAATTTTAGCCAGTGCTGGTAAGAATAAGAAGTAGAAACAACACTCTTTGGCGCAGGAGTTGATGAATAGGCAATATGAACCTTGTTATCCCAGAAGCAATTGTAGAAGGACAATCACGCTGCATATGGATATTCTGACCATAATTAAAACATTAGTTTCTCCTCCTCTGATATTGGCCATGGTGATACTGAACATAAAATCTGCAGAGAGGGTAAGATGGTGCTATTGAGCCCCATTGTCCTGAGATTGGGCACCTTGCGCCCTAAAAAAACCACCATGCTGAGAACATCAATCTCCAAACATCTTTGGGTAGGGAGAAATAGATGACAAATAGTAGTTAGGACTCCCCCATCTCTTCTTCTGAGACCACTTTCCACTTTGTTGTTGGCTCCCACTTAATTTCGAATACCAAAATTTCTTACTTTGCCTCTCACCAATTTTAGCCTACTTTTTTCTATCCTCTTCAACCTGCTGTATATACATAACCAATCTAGAGATATTCATGTCCTTGATCAGCAAGGAAACATTACTCTCAAGATTCAACTCACGAGATAATCTCAAAGTGAACCTTCTCATCCAGGCCATCGTATTAGATACCAGTTCCAGAGCATATTGGTACAACTGATGGAATTTCAAAGCTTACTCCCAGACGATCATCCTGCCTTGCTTTAAGTTAACAGATTCCTTTGGCATTGTCTCACTCAACTCCTGAGAAAAGAAGTAATCCATAAATGCACTAGAGAAATCATACCACAAGGCAGAACCAACATACTTACCTCTTATTTTTCTCACTCTTCGTACCACTGATACTCCATATCTTTCAATTGGTAGGAAGCAAACTATCCACTTTCAACCTCTGAAGCATGCATAACCCAGAAAATTTTCTCCATCTCATCAATGAAGATTTGAGGATCCTCCTCAACCTTTGTACTACAAAACATTGGAGGATGCAACCTCATAAATTATTCCACTCTAATGGGCTCAAAAAAACCTATAGCAATAGTAGAACCTGACTGTTGTGATTGAAACATCACCAGCTAAGTCAACAGGGTCATAGAGAGACAAAACTTAGCATTAGTAAACTTTGTGGAAGGCGACTGTGTATGAGTGTCATCTTCGATGGTAGGATCAATAAGGATAGGAGGGACCCCACGAGGACAGTCAGATGCAACGACCCTTGATCTGGTCTGGACCTCAGAAGTTGGATGAGCTCCATCCATATTATCCTCCTATGGGATAGAAGAGTTTGCATGAACATTAGATCTTCTTTGAGGCATGATCTAAAAGACGAGAAAAAAATGAGAAGAATCTAAGACCATAGACTCTATAGCTCGATATTTAGACAACAAGAATGGGAACTATTCCTAAATATCTCATAGCCTCTCTCTTATAGATGTGGCATGCTACACACCTATAAAATAGACTCTACTTGACATGGCTTTGTCAGACACCCTATGATATCAAACCTAGTCCTTAATACCAACTTTGTAATGACCCGAACCAGGGCCTGGCCGTGATGGTCATCCCAAGTCCCACGTGGATCGGAGATCACCCCCTGCATCTAATCAATCCAACATAGAGTTGGATAAAATCTGAACTCATAACATGATACTAGCTTAATTATATAAAGACATAAAAGTATAACCATAATTAATACTATCGGGTATCGGCGTCAATGCCAATACCAATTCTAATTTTGATAATATTACCAACTCCACCCATATCAATAGTAGTCTGACATACCCCTGACCATAGCCCAAACCAAAGTGTGAAATATAGAATAGAAAGACTATGAAATAAAGGCTTCTAAAGTATAGAAACTCACTACTTCAATGTCAACTCATGAACCAACTCGAATACCTGATCACTATGCAGGAAAGATAGAAGAAGCTCTTGTCCCTGTATCGCATGGGAATACAATATCTGGAGATGGTTAGAGATTGAAATGCTAGTATATAACTCACGGATAGAGGAATAAATAATGCCATCATTCAAAACCAATTCAAATCATCATATACAATCATATGGATACATACAAACATATATATATATATAGTGTCGAGATAGGGAGAAAGGCTTAGCATAACCCATTAAAACCTTAACCTAGCTTGTGTAGCATAACCTTCATATAACAAGGCACCCACGGGCTATATGGGCCCAATTTTCCCTTAGATAGAAGGGCCCTAGTTCATGGAGCCGCACGAACTAGAGAATATCTATAACCATATATTCTATTATGGGGGACTCTATCATCCCGGTATAATTAAGATAACTTAAGGACCAATATATATAATATGGGTAACTAGAACCTCCCATTCATATATTCACTCAGGGGACTCAAAACTCCTGTTCATATAGACACTCGAATCGGCTAACGCGATTTCTAGTGTTAGTCCTTCAAACTCCACTTTCATGGACCAGCTACAATCCCGCTTTAAAGCAATATTTAAAACATTCATTACACACATACATAACCATTAATCCAATTACCTAACAAAGGCATCCCATTGGTATTGTCATACCAATAGCACATGTAAGAGTGCAATGATAATGATCAACTCACTCCCAAAAACAAGAGGTGAGGCGTTCATTATCAAGTAACCTAATTTGAATTAGGGTCGAATCTAAAGGAGTGAATTGTAGACATCAATTCTTATGCCTTCTCAAATTACTAAAAGATTACCGAAAATACAAATAATAAAAAAAATGACATGTAAAATAAAATAGGGGGATTTGTTTCGAAACTCTTCACAACAAACTTTAACAAGCACTTAGTGAATGAAATATTTACTTAGAATTCAAGATTTGTGGGAAATCTTGGGATTATGTCTACCTAGAGATAATGCATATGGGTTGATGTTGGTTCATCTTGAAATTTAGTTGTTAACTAAAGGATAGGCTAGGTAGAAGGCCATTTTGGTCCATCATTCAATAAAACAAAAATGATTTCACCCATTGTCTCTTTCGAGCACCAAACAAGTGTGAAATTTGTAATCACCCAAAACCTCAATGAAGAATCCTTATTTCTAGGATGATGCTCTTGACATGTTTTGCACTTCTAATACACTTATTTCTAAGATTGCAAGAGGAAGCAAACCATAGGCTTTATTTTCCACCATTTCCCTGTCCCTCTATAACCCTCTTTCAAGGATGTTATGGGTTACCTCATGTTCACCTTCATCCCTCTTTTGAGGATGATAAAAGGTTTATATAGTTTGTGGTTTTCACCCATCAAACTCATTTGGAAATTTGGGGCTTTCACCCATTAAATTTAAACTCATAAGCTTAAGTAATGGTGAAATTTTTACTCAACAACTAATAATCATGCAAACAAAATAATACCTATACAAAAATTACAGTCTAGGTCAACATAATCCCAAGACTAAATTCTTTAGCTACTCATGAAGAAAGTGAAGAGAGATATACCATACAGATTATCCTAAGCATTCATTCTGCACAAAAATCCTAAGAAATTTAGCCTCCAAAGTTAATTACACACTTGCCCAATTAGGATTTCAAGTCTAAAATTCTAAGATATCATATGAGGTAAGTAATCCCTAAAGAAGAAAGGGCTTTTGCCTAAATATGGCTTGGGATGTGCCTAAGTGCTTTTACAGATATGCCCCTAGGTATATTTATGTTAAACCGCAATTGCGCATGGCTCTCCGTGACCGCGACTACACGACCGTGATTGTGTACTGCGACCACATTGCTTTGACCATCTTGACTGACTATGACAACGGTTTGATGACCCTGGTCGCAATACCTAAGGATGATGTAGTCTAGGTCTTCAGTTGTACTCTTCTTTACTTCCTTTCTATAATTTTCAGCTCCTATCCACATCTTTTGATCTCCTCAACTCTATGCCTGCAAAGATTGGATATTGGTGTATTTATGCGCGACTATGTCTCATTTATTCATTCAAAACAAGGTAATGTACATGAATGTTGAGTGAGAATTAGTGGTAAAATCATCACTCATCAATACCCCCAACTTAAGACCTTGTTTGTCCTCAAGCAACACTAGATTTTATTATGATACAATTTCATATGTATGCCCTCAATCTATAAATCAATGATTATGATGACTTAAACTTGATTGCTACTACCAAATTCTTTTCACGCATGGACAAATAGGATTTTAACAACTCTCCTCATCACGTAATGAACCAGGGAAAGATGCCACACACTTTTAAGAGAAACTATGTAACAGCTACTAACACTCTAAAAATGACTAACATGTTGACTACAATTATGTAATACTTCTGATTATCTCATTGTGCAGAAGATGAAAAAATCACCCACCCTAACTAGTTCATATGCCTCCTCTCAAGAATGGGAAAATTCACACACCTAATCACCAAGCATGTAACAAGGAATTTTAAGTGCAACCACTCACATTCTCAAGAAATTCTCCATGTTGACAAATATCATACCATAAGCTTGCCCCTATTTTCAATCACCACTACAATGACTACACTTGGTTGGGAATCACAAAAGGATTTTTGTTCTTGTAATGTAGGTTTAGAGTTTAAGGAAGGATATCATTTGGGAATAACATAGCTACACCCCTCCCAGAACATTCACATCACACCTTTTTCAATCCTTTTTTTGTTAGGGGACACTCTTCTTTTTTTTTCCTTTCCTACTCCTACAAATAGCATTCTACGTGAACCACTTTTCTTTGCTTTCTTTTTCTTGTAACTTACGCGCACTTCATTCCTTTAAAGGACTCATTCATTTACTATTTATTTATTTTTGAGATTCAAGCTCATGAGGCATTTCACTAACAACTTTGTGGCCTTACACTTTCTTACATCAACCTTTACCACCCCTAACTTAGGCTTGTATCCTTAAGTTACATTTTCAAGTTCAAGGAGGGTTTGGGTTACAAGAGAGATAAATGGAAAAGTCACAGGTTGTAATGAGTTTGCTAAAGAAAGGTCTAAATATTGAAAGTGGGTACTAAGGATGATTTTGCATGGGTACGACTTTTAGGCTAGAGAGGGCTTCCAAAATCACAAAATGGCCTATGATCATTTTAACAACCAAGCACAATCAAAATTTAGTCTGGAAAGACCAATGGAACAAGTTATAAATGGTAAGAGTACACATGAGACGACGACAATTAACCTCACACACATGGCATGTGAACATTGTCAGTGGGTTCAATTGTTCTACAAGCTCAAGACAAAAATAGAGTATTCATTATTTTTCCAAAGTAAACTTTCGGAGTCATAGAAAGAGGGAAAAATTTTCATCACAAAGTTGCTCATGTCTATGACTTCAAATTTTGCAAAATTTTTGGACAGAGGGGGTTGATGGCTTTTGTATTCACACCAAACATAATTTGCTAATCATGGAAACCACACAAGATATCATCTCATATTGCAAATCATAGTACGGGTGACTCACCATATGGTACTAAGAATTCACCAATAAATAACAATGCAATCCCAGATTATCAATGCTATAGGTACTCAGACTTAACTTGCATTCATGGTTAGCAACTTAATTACAATGGAACAAAAGTAAGATGACAAACCTAGAACAAACTAGCTAATCCATGCAAATGTGGGTACCATCAGAGTGCCCAATTATTACAAACCCAAATAAAAATAAAGATATGAATTATCCAAATAAGCAGAAAAGTATGTAGAAATATCAGTAATACAGGACAAAATTAAATGAATAATACTAAGGAGACACCCCAACTGCAAAGATAGTAGTGTCCACACTATAAAAATAATCAAGGGTAAAAGAGATAATTGTTCTCTCTGAAACTGCATCAAGGGCTGCTATCACTGTTGGACTCTGCATCACCACTCTCATCCTCAAGATTGGACCACTTGACTGGGTCTCATCATTAATGTCCACTCAATAAGAAGAAAGTCTATCTCAGGGCCTTAGAACCTTCCATAACCCATTTATGCCCTTCCATATCCTGATAAAGAATTCGTCCCTTTGTAACCATTTTCTTATGTGCGATCTGGATGTCTCAATGTGTCTCCACCAAAGAAGAGTAGGAATTTTCAAGTTTATCAATGGTACATTCTTGATTCTTTTGGTCATCCTTGTACTTCTCATAATTGGTACATGACACAAAATAAGGATGAGTGGTGGATGGCTCTCTTGATCCTTGGAAAAAATAGACACAAGCTCTTTGATTATAGCAATATTTACTCCAATCTCCTCAAAGTGTCCCATGGTGGTTGGCCTATGAGACCCAGGTTCACTGTATGCTAGCTTTTCTAAGTCGATCTTTCTTTTCTTTATTTTGCTGGGTGAGCCCTCACCTCTAATGCTCAAGGGGTAAATGGGGGCATTGGGATGCACCCATGTATGACTAGAATACTTGTCCACCCCTATTTTCTACAAATCTCGGTAATTGAAAAGGGAAAGAAGAGATGTGTACCACTTTGGTTCATGAAATGATCTATTTCATTAACCACTAGTTGACCAACATCTAGAGGGATGTCATCTAGAATGCACGCAATCTGGGACTGCTGTCATATATGGGTGCAAGGAGAAACTCGGCTACAAATGATGTGCAACCATATTCGAGGTGAAGTCGTTCATGGAAATATTGCTTTTAGTTTGAGTCCACGAGACTTTCCTTCCAGGGCATAGCCGTTGTGCCAACCAATTCCCTAATTTACACTTCTTTGCTTTGTATTCACCCATATCTTCCTGCTTAAGTCCATAAACATCATTGATTTGTTTAGCCTCAACTTTCATCGGCATTCCCCGAATCTTGATAGTCAGATTGAGTGGGTTTGATAAGGAGACTTCACCGATGTTTGCATAGAATTCATGGAACCATTGCTAATTTACTATGCATGGATCCGGGGCAACACACATCCACCTTATGGCTTCAAGATTGTCATAAAGTGCCGGTAGTTTCTTCGGCTCATTATCCAAGCAAATTTCTCTCTCCGAGAGCAGCTTTGTCCTTGGAAGATCCCTGTTGTAAAGAGTGAGGCACTCGGGTTCCATGAATCGAATGTGATCATACTTATCCATGACGTTTTCCTAAAATCACTAAGAAGACATTATATCTTTCATTGACATTTTAATAATGCAAAATGTGCTCTATTGATCACTAGAGTTCATTGGACTAGGTGCTTGATGTTGCTAGACTAAAAATTGGAAATGAAGGATTTTTGACATGGCATGAAGTTGTCCTCAGTTACCATGATTATGAGTCAGTACTGCATTTGCGTTGTCGTGATTGCGGTGTATTACTGCGGTCGTCTACCTGAGGTTGATTCAATGTCAGCTCTGAATGTACATATTTCTTCTAAATTTAGGCTACTAGTATGTTCTACAATGTGGAAGCATATGAAGATCATTGGAACAATGCTAACAAGTGTGTGAATGCCCTTTATAAAACAAATATATGTTTTGAAAGTTCATTAAAGCATTTTATCAAACACTTGGTATGCATATCTCATTGGTTTACCTATTTCACACAAAATTTGGGTACTCATGATTTTCCCCACATGTGTTCACCCCTTAATCAACAACCAACATCACACCAATACCAAATATGACAACATAGAAAGCATAACAATCAAAATTTTAGTCCTTTCTTAATCATGCACTCTATGGCCTATTTTCACAAGTAAAAGCATGGATTCATGTCACTTACAGGAGTTTTGGTGCAATGAAATTCAAGGATGTTGTTTGAGCTCACAAACTTGACCAAAAATTAGGCTAAATTAGAGAGTACAATCTTAAAAAGGATTGTGAGTTAAATGAGGGAAACTAAGGGTTAAATGGAAGAAGTGGCTGCGATCGCAGTTAAAGGACTGTGATCGCGGATACCCACATGACCACGATCATCTTTGGAGACTGTGATCATGGTAATCAAGAGCAATTCTGCTCCCCTATTTTTTCCTGTTTGACATTTTACTCAATTTTGCTATATTACTCCCCTGTTCAGGTTATCCTATGCACTCTATAGTTCCACAAATGCATGGGATATGTAAATGCAAAAGATAACATCTATTATACAAAAACATAACAAAAAAAAGGATACGAGCCACTCTTATGGAATTTGTGGGTTGCCTCCAACCTAGCGTCTTAGTTATCATCGTTGCACGACATCTTCCTTCCTTTATTCTCAAGGAGGTTTCTTGAAATCCACTTTATTCATCTTGTCATTTTCAACATCCACCATGGATACTACTTGCAACTCCGCAGTTTGTTTCTTTGCCTTGCAAATTTTGAAAGAGACCTCATCCTCTTGCACTCTAAATTTCATATCCCCCAAATATAGATCGATAATGGCTCTCCTAGTGACCAAGAATGATAGACACCTCTTGGTCCATTTCATAATCCAATACCACGAAATCCACCAAGAGAATGAACCTGTCCACTTTTGCAAGGATGTCAAACAATATACCTACCATTCTTTTTATAGATCGGTCCACCCTAAAGAGTCACATGCAGGTTGGTGTAGGGGTATCCAGACCATGTTTCTTATATATGATGACAGACATTAAGTCGATGCTTTGACCAAGGTCACATAGAGATTTTGCAAATTCATGTGTCCCAATTGTGCAAAGAATAGTGAATGTTCCAGGGTCAATTTTCTTTTCCACAACTTTGCTATCCATGATAGAGCTATATCAATGAGCGACCTCAATAGTATCACCTTCAAAAAGTTTCTTCTTGGACATCAATTTTTTCATCAACTTAGTGTATCCTTGGATCTGTTGGATAGCTTCAAGCAACGAGATATTTATCGATAAGTTGCTATGTTTGTCCATGAACTTCCTCAATTTTTCATTTTCTTTTTTTTTAAGCAAACATTGAGGAAATGGGGGAGGAACTTGAATGGTTGATCTTGCTTCAACTTGTGGCCTTTAAAATTCAACCACCTCATCATTGCTTTCATTCACCTCTTTCTCATCATTTACCTCTCTTCTTTGAGGCATCACCTCTTTTTCTTTGGCCATGGTCATATTCTCACTTTGGGTTAGTAATTGTGTCACTGGGAAGTCCACCTCTAGGTCTAGCATTTAATTGCATGGATATTTTCCCTACTTGGGTCTCAAATTTCTTGATAGAGGCGGAGTGAGACACCACCATTTGATAAAGGTTGGAGAAATCACCCTTTAACTCACGGACCATCTTGTCAGTGCCTTCTACTCTATTCAAGATCCATTCTAACATATCCTCGATCTTGAAATTTTTGGGGTCAATGGCACTAGATTCCTTTTCTTTAGCTCAATCATGAGGAGAGACATAACAGTCATAGTCACGTTCAAAATATATCCATTGTCGATTACGCTCATGATCTATACAACTTTGGTTCTCACCTTTCCATTGATAGGAGGGGAGGGAAACCCCCGAGTAGTTTGCCAAGTATCGGATTTGTTCATCTAACTTCTTTTCCTCTTCATCCCTTTTATAAGATTTTGATGCTATGATGTTTAACGCTTTCGCGGGATCACCTATAACATGTTTCATCAAGAGATCAAATTGGTTATCATTTTGGCCATGTTCTCCTCTTTTTCTTCTTCTCGCTTTCTTTATTCATTAGTCACCACAGATGTGGTAGAAGGAGCTTTGAAAGCTTCGTTGTCTCAGATATGTCATCCCCAATTTTGTTTTGATACTTCTCCTATCAATCGGAAGGCCACAAGATGATGCAGTATCACTATAGAACCGCCCATCGCATTATCCACCACTGTTTTGTTTAATGAATGAAGAGCCCTATAGAAAATTTCGAGGAGCATCTTTTCTGGAACCTCATGATTCGGGCATTGGGCTAACTTTCCATTAAACATATCCCAAGCTTCAAATAACAGTTCTCCATTCATTTTCCGGAAGTTCACAATCTCAGCCCGTTTTTGAAGCATTTTTTATGGTGGGAAGTATCTATCAAGAAACACCATAGTAATCTCTTCCCATGATGTAATTGAGCCATGTGGAAGTGAACAAAGCCATAAAACCACCTCACCCATTAGTGAAAATAGGAAAAGTCGAAGCCAGATGGATTCTTGTGTAATATGTGCTATGTTAAATGGCGTACAAACTTCTACAAAGATCTTCAAATAGACATTCGGCTGTTCATATACTTGACCCCATAAAACCATTTCATTTGCAACATGTGAAGCATAATAGTCACATGAAACACTCCATTCCCATTGGTTGGCAAAATATGAATTGCACTTGTTTGTCCCGCCTAATTTAATTGGCCTTCATCACCAATAGGGGCATTAAGTGGACCCATATTGCTTGTGCTATCGCTCATTTCTCCGTTTACACTTTGATCACCTACAAAAGATTAAAAAACAATAAATAAAGTAAATTACACCACTCTGGGTATTCCCAAGTAAGAATGACACCACACAAGAAAAATCTATATTTCACTCCCTGACAACGGTGCTAGTTTGATAACGCTCAACTCACTCCCAAAAACAAGGGGTGAGGCAGTCATTATCAAGTAACCCTATTTGAATTGGGGTCGAATCTCAAGGAGTGCATTATATACTTCAATTCTTATGAATGCTCAATTTACTACAAGATTACACAGAATACTAATAATAAAAAAAATGACAGGTAAAATAAACTGGGGGGATTTGTTTCGAAACTCTTCACAACAAACATTAACAAGCACTTGGTGAATAAAATTTTTATTTAGAATTCAAGATTTGAGGAAAATCATGGGATTATGTATACCTAGCGGTAATTCATATGGGTTGATGTTGGTTCATCATGAAATTTAGTTGTTAACTAAAGGATAGGATAGGTCGAAGGTCATTTTGGTCAATTTTTCAATAAAACCACAATGATTTCACCCGTTGGCTCTTTCGAGCACCTAACAAGTGTGAAATTTGTAATCACCCAAAACATCAATCAAACATCCCTATTTCTAGGATGATTATCTTGACATGTTTTGCACTTCTAATACACTTATTTCTAAGATTGCAAGGGGGGAAACCATAGCCTTAATTGTCCACCATTGGTTTGTCCCTCTATAACCCTCTTTCAAGGATGTTATGGGTTACCTCATGTTTACCTTCATCCCTCTTTCGAGGATGATAAAGGGTTTCTAGAGTTTGGGGTTTTCAACCATCAAACTCATTTGGAAATTTAGGGATTTCACCCATCAAATTCCAACTCATAAGGTCAAGCAATGGTGAAATCCTTACTCAACAACTAACAATCATGCAAACACAACAATACCCATACACAAATTACAGTTTAGTTCAACATTATCTCCAGACTAAATTCTTTAGCTACTCATGAAGAAAGTAAAGAGAGATATACCATAAAAATTATCCGAAGCATTCATTCTTTACCAAAATCCTAAGAAATTTAGCCTCCAAAGTTAATTACACACTTTCTTAATTAGGGTTTCAAGTATTAAATTCCAAGATATTTTATGAGCTATGTAATCCCTGAAGAAGAAAGGGTTTTTTCTTAAATATGGCTTGGCATGCATCTAAATGCTTTTAAAGATCTACCTCTAGGCATATTTCTACTGAACTGCGATTGTGCACGGCTCTCCGCGACCGCGACCATTTTATCGCGATTATGTTCCACGACCGCATTTCTCTGACCATCTTGATTGACTGCGATCGTGGTTTGAGGACTGTAGTCATGATAACCGAGGTTGATGTAGTCTAGTTCTTCAGCTGCACTCTTCTTTGCTTCCTTTTTATCATTTTCAGCTCCAATCCACATTTGTTTAACTCCTCAACTCTATGCCTGCAAATAGTGGATATTAGTTCATTTAATCACAAATATGTCTCATTTATTCATTCAAAACAAGGTAATGTACATTAAAGTTGAGTGAGAATAAGTGGTAAAATCACCACTCATCATGCAATATGCCATGACTATTATCAAACCACTTTGGGACTCAAACCTATTGTCTAAACCAAGACACCAATTCAAGTGAACATTTACGGACTCAAACCCAATAAGCCAATTAAATCACCACGGTTATCATTCAAATAAATTTAAGACCAACAAGGCCTTCATAAAACCATTTACCAATCTTCAACATTCTTTGGCCAATGCCATAGTTCAAAACACAATTCATAAATGACAAGATTCTTATCATTGACATTTTCACAAAAAGGTTGAGGGCATACAATTATTCAAGACAAAAACCATCAAGACTAGGGTTAAACATGACCCATTCATTAAACCACAATTACCATACACCCACATGTGCAAAACCGTTATCAAATCATGATAATCATAATTGAAAACATGGGAAAACAATACCAAACATTGTGCATTAAAACTCACAACCATGGTTTTTGAAATTGCCATGAATGAATTTTGAACAATATTTAAAACACATGATTTTTGTGAATTAACAATGAAAAAGGAGGCATATGCTTGAGTTACAAAGATTCATAGAGAGATTTCAATCCTTAAACCTCGTGATGACTACCTTTAAGAAACTCTAGCCCAATATTCTAGAGAGGTTTTTAGAGATTGTTTCAATCTTCTAAATTTTAGAATAAAAGCCAAATAGGTGTTATAAGATGTGAGGTATTAAGGGCTTGGGGTGGAAAATATCCAAAGTACCCTCAGCTTAAAAGCTGTAAAAAGGACATAGGTGGGTACGATTAGACTCTTCAACTCTTAACCACATCATACGAGTGGTACCCTCAACTCAAATAGAAAGTTCAAAACTATTTTCTATACACCTTATGACTCCCTTGCCTAACTCGGATTATCACAATACGACTAGGATCGTTAAGTCGCACCATAGGTAGATCATCAAAGGCTAGATAATGGACAACATACAGTTTGGATCCTACCTCTCATCACTTGAACATGTGACTTGTATGAAGTCTTCTCGTATCTAGAATAGAATATGGCAATATCACACTATCCAACATATGACTAGGGTCCCTAGACCCATAACCACTCCATAGTCATGGTGTGAGTTGTATAATGATTAGAAGGTTCAAGACTCTAGAAAAATTTTCAAGGGCCAAAGTTAAGGGTGTTTCAATTAAGATCTCACTGGGTCATAAGCTACTGAATGCTACGATGATTGGTGAAGATCTCACAATGCATAACATACAAATAATGCCTCCAAATCTTGAGCGTGAAAACTACCACCGCCAACTCTAAAAAATGAGTGAGGTAGTTGCACTCATGCACTATAAGTTGTCTAGAAGAATAAGAAATAACACACCCTATTGCATCCAAACACAACCAAGACAACACCAGAAGTATAAAAAAACCTGATGAATTCCTCACCCTCAACTGGAAGAGCTAAGACTAGAGATAAAGTAAGAAAATCCTCAGCTTCCCAAAGCTCAACTTACACTCCTCGGACCATCAGAAAGGAACTTCATTCAAAGTCAATCTAGCCATAGGGGATGAAATAGTAGGAAAGATCTCAACAAAATGCCTGTAATAATTGGCCAAACTAATAAAATTACAATCCTCAGTCGGATACGTAGGCCTGGTCCAATCATAAATCACTAAAATCTTAGCTGAGTTTAGCATAGTACTCGCTTTGGACACCACATGTCCATGGAAACACACTGTCTCAAGCCATAACTCATACTTAGAGAACTTGACAAAAAGCAATGATCTCTTAGAGTCTAGATCATGATTCTCAAATGCTATGCGCACTTCTTACTACTCCTCGAATACACAAGAATGTCATCAATGAACACAATGACAAATGAGTCTAGATAAGGTCTGAACACTCAGTTTATCAAATACATAAACATGGTTGGGGCATTAGTCTGCCCAAACGACATCGCAAAGAACTCATAATGACCATAACGGGTATTGATAGTTGTCTTTGGGATATCCTCAGCCCGAATCCTCAACTCATGATAACCTTATCTTAAATTTATCTTAGAAAACATGGATGCACCCTGAAGATGGTCGAATAAATAATAAATACAAGAAATAAGATAACGGTTCTTCACCATCACCTTATTAAGATGCCTATAATCAATACACATGTGCATTGAAATATCCTTCTTCTTTACAAAAAAAATAGGAGCTCCCCAAATGGATGCGCTAGGTCTAATAAAACCCTTACCAAGAATATCCTGGAGCCTAGAGTTTAGCTCCTTAAGCTCAATAGGAGCTATATGTTAAGGCGCCATAGAAATAGGTCGGGTGCTAAGCTCAAGGTCAATTCCAAACTCAATATCATAGTCAAGGGGAATATCAGGCAAGTCGGTAGTAAACACAGTAGTAAACTCACATATGAAAAGAATTGAGTCAACCGATGCACTCTCTACACGAGTATCACATACATAAGCGAGATAAGACTCCCAACCCCTAGATATAAATCTTCTATCACAAACATAAGAAATAATCCCCATTGGTTTGCATCTAACCACTCCCTGCCACATGACTGGGGTACGCCGATCATGGATAAGGTAACAATCTTCGAAAAATAATCCATGATCGCATGATAGTGGGATAACCAGTCCATGACCAGAATCACATCAAAATCCAGCATATCCAGAATAATAAGATCTACATAAGTATCAGCATCAATAATTGTCACAACACATGATCTAAATACTTGATCCACTAATAAAGAATTACCAATAAGAATAGATATGCACAATGACACAAATAATAAATACTAGACAAGTTCAATTATGGTGCATACAAGAAGATATATAAGAATAAGTGGATTCAAAATCTAATAAATCAAGAGCCAACTTGCAGCACTCCAAAATTGTACCTTCCATAACAATATCCAAAGTCTCAGCCTTGGTCCTAGCAGGTACTACATACAACTGACCACGCCCGATACTTGGTTGGACACTTGACCGACCTTCTATCCTACCTGCCTGAGTACCACCTCGAGCACCCTGGTAAATACCCCTAAAACCTCGCAAACCATCACTACCTAAGGAATAAACTACCCTAATAAGAGTAATGCCTTGGTCTAAAACAACCATCACCCCACGACTAGGGAAATTTCTTGAGAAATGATTGGGAAGCCCCCAAGTAAAATAAGAATCACCAGAAGAATCAGAACTCATAGATATGGAAGAACCGCAGTAACCACTATGCCTAGCATGGATTGTAGATAAACCTCTCTATGATTGATCGCTGCATTTACCAAGGCGACCACTAGTACCAAACTGACCTCCATTAGTAGTCTAAAGAGTTTCTTGAATTAGTCGACTAGTCTTACCCTGGGGTTGAAAAAATGAACTGGATGATGCCTAACATAATAAGTACCACCTTTGAATTAGGAGATAATATGACCCCCACTAAGTCTGCCTTGATACTTACGCATTTTATCAC
This sequence comes from Capsicum pubescens, assembly GCA_030864215.1. Taxonomy (NCBI): domain Eukaryota; kingdom Viridiplantae; phylum Streptophyta; class Magnoliopsida; order Solanales; family Solanaceae; genus Capsicum; species Capsicum pubescens. The sequence goes on from CM061544.1 coordinate 225,309,895, forward strand.
GACCCTCACGATGCATGTCCTCCATTATTCTAGAAAGATCAGAAATCTCAACAAAAGTCCTACCCAGAACAACTGAACTCTGAGTAGCCATCTGAATAGGAAGTCTCAATCTTCTCACAAAGTAGCAAACTCTCTTATACTCAACATCAAAGATAGAAGTCACATTCCTAGACAACTCATGCAAATAAGCCTCATACTCAGCAAATGTCATAGAATCCTTCTCCAATCTAATGAACTGATCTCTTAGTTGATCCCTAAGGTTGTGCGACATATACTTCTCCAAGAACATCTCCGAAAATTGAGTCCATAAAAGGGGAAGAGATGCAACTGTCCTAGAACTCTTAAAATCTCTCCACCAGTGTCGAGTAAACAAATTTAACTAAAAAATATAATGTAAACCATACCATTATTCTCAAAAATTATCCTCATAATCTGTCAAAAACTCAAAGGCTTCCTCTCACGGAGCACTAGAAAAAATAGATGGGACCAACCTAAAAAACCTACCTAGAATCTTCTCTTCATCAGCAGACATAAAAGGCTGGGTCACCAGTGGCTGATCAAATATCAGTTGAAGAAGACCAGGCATAGGGGGAACCTAAACATTAGGAGCTGTAGCTGCAAGCTACACTCCTAAACTAGTAGTCTGTGTACCAGTCACAATACCCAACCATTTGGAAAACAACCATATTTGAGGCTAAAATTAGTCCTCAAGCCATTTGGGGTTTTGGGTCTAATAATCAATAAATCATCACCAAAATTGAAGGAATCTTACCTTAAATTTTATGTAAATCACGAATATACAAGTTGTTTAAGATCCCAATCAACACCCAACATACTTTGAAGTCTATTCTCTCCATTAGGGTTTTAGAGGCTCAAGACATAGAAGAAATGACCAAATTTCAGCCAAAAGAGGGCTTTTACATGGACCATTCCCTGCCTCAGGAGCAGCGATCGCGCACCCCTACTGTAATGCAACTGTGGCCATTATGATTGCACCTATCCATATGTGATTTCGGTTCCTCAAGAATTAGACGATGGCTAAAACTTGGAATTTGATTTAAAGTTTTGGCCAAAGCCTCGGGATGCATCCGGAGTCCAATACAAGGAAATGAGGTATGCAACCATATAGATTTCAATATTTTGTACGCGTTGGAGAAGTCGTATTTTCTATCTGATACTATTTTACTAAAGTTTATTCTCAGTGGCAATTTTGAACCAACGAAGACTTCGAAATGGGAAAGTGGTTCTAAAAATCAAACGAACTGTCATGTAACCTGAAACACCCTAGTTTTTAGACCTTAGAAAGTTTCCTTGATTTTTGGTTTCTAGGAAAGATAAGACTTAGGAGAACTAGTCGTACACTTGGGTATGAGTGGTATGGTCCAGTCGTATGCTTACTAATGTTGGTTGGTGGAATGGATGGGGTTACTGGAATAGGCACATTTTGGGTGGTATGAGTCGTATAGTTTTCTACGAGTTGTCTGGTTACTTCATTTAACCTTAGACTTTGTAACTTAAGTTGGATCTGAGTATGAGTAGCTCACCATGAGTCGTAAGTCAGGGTATGAGTCGTACAATGGACTCATATGGTGGTTAATATACAAACTTTATGGTATTCTATTCTGCTAAGGGTATGGTTTATGGGTACTAGTCATACGCTTGGATACAACTTGGGTTTAGGTGTGTTGTACCTTGTACAGTCTTAGGTACAAGGGGGAAAACCTAGGGTATGAGAAATGGGTACCACTCATATAGTATGGGTATGACTCGTAAGGGTTAGTTGTACCCTATGACGGGAATGAAATGCAGTTTAAATGAGGGAAATATGGATATTTCCCCACTTATCCTAATTAGGTTCCATTACTTATATTCCTATTGGGATATTATTTTCCCTATTATTCTATTCTTAAACACTTGGAAAGAACTCTTAAATCCTATCTAGAGTTCTTGGGCAAAGGAAGCTCGGATTTTATCTTAAGGATTAAATTGGGGTTTGTCTTGGTGATTTCTCTCCATTATTATCTTTGTATAATGCATGTTCTCTTCCGTCATTGTTAGTTCAAACTAAAGGCATAGTTTTATACAATATTTTCATGATTTGAATGTTATATGATTTTGTGTTATCAAATATATTTTGGGGATTTTGGTTATAAATTCTTGGTTATGATTTTTCCATGTTTTAATTATGATTTTATATGCATTAGTGGTGGTTTTGGATAATTAGTTGCATGGGAATGGTTATTTGGTAATGGACTTTGGTTTCGTAAATACTACGACCCCAATGTGTTTGATAAAATGTCTATAACAATGCTTTCACTCTAATATTGGTTTTCAATGGAACTTATGCTTGGTTTAAACTTGGTAATGGAAACCTAAATGATATGAATGGTTTAAATGGTTTTGGAATGGTTTGGTTTAATAACATACTTGTCGGGTACATAGGAATCCCGCAAGTTAATTGGATGATTTGATATATAGGTACATGAGAATACCTTGATCTAAAAAATATTTGGCTAAGCATAATACTTGCAAGTTATAGTTGGTATGATGATACCATTACTAATGGCCTTGGTTAATAATAAATAAATAATGGTTTGGTTGTTTGGTAAGGGTTTTAATTATGCTTAAGGGGGGAAGTTGTAGCAACGCCGTGAAAGGTGAAAATCCCAGGGGGTTCAAAACTATAAAATCTTATTTGCCAATCTGAGGTTTGATCCTAGTGACCGTGTACATATTGTCACACTTTAAATTTTAGGGGATATACTAGTCATTCTAGCTTTTTTTCTTTGGTTGTGCGGCTTCACGTACTGGGGCTCTTTCAGCAGGGGAGCTGAATCCATATAACCCATGGGTGGATTTAGGATGACCAAACTACACAATACTAGTAAAGGTTTTAATGGCAGGCTAAATCCAGTTCCCTTTCCCGACATGGTTATACTTATGTATGGTTTGTGTGTATATGGATGGTTTTACATGATTTTATAATTGGCATTATTTTATCCTTATCCTGAGTTCATGCTAGTGTTCACCCGTTAACCCAGCTTAGAGTGGCTGTATCCCCATGCGATATAGGAATCGGTCGTTTTACTCCTCCTTCTTAGCATTTAAACACTCAAGGGTCAACTTTGGATTAAAATAGTGAGCTTCCATCTATTCAGAACGCTCTATTTCATGGATGTTATTTCATACTCTAGATTATTTATATATATTGGTTTTTGCTATGGTTACGGGCATATCCTAACTGAATATTTCTATTCTTTTGGTTAGAGGCTTTTGTGGAACTACTATGGGTTAGAATGGGCGGGATCGGTATGGGTTCCAGCCTTAGCATTGGTATTAGTATTGGGGCTGGTACCAATTAATGATATTGTTGGTTGTTCCATCCTCTTTTATTTTTGGATTATATGTTTAATTATTAATGGAACCTATTTGGTTATGGTCGAGTTTATGGTTTCGATTTTTTTGTATGGGATGGTTGGACTCAATTGGGTTTGTCACGGTTGTTATCATATCCCAGAATCTTCATATAAGTTGTTACACTAACTTGTTATACTATTGAAATTTAACCAACTCAGGGAAGACGGCTAGAGGTTAGGTTGGGTAGCAGGGGTGGTCCCCGATCTCGGTTTGAATTTAGACGCACATTCAAATAAGGCCATGTGTCAAGTCATGTAAAGTTGGTATCAAATATTTAGATTCACGGTCAATAGGGAGTCTACAAAGTCATGTATGGTCTTTCTAGGGGTGTGTAGTGCGCCACACTCATAAGAGAGAGGCCATGGGGTATTTAGGAATATTTCCCTTTCTTAGTATTTTATTTTAAATCTTGGAGTCTAAGTCCTGGAATTCTTATCTAATCCTTGGTTGTTTACTTTTTAGATCATTCCTTGATAATCTGCAACATAAGGAAATTCTTTTATTGCATCTAGGGATGATGTGGATGGTGTACGTCCTACACTTGGAGTTCGCACTCGTTCTCAGGGTCCAATCCCTGATTGTTTTGGAGTATCTCCAGTTACTACTAGTCCTCCTTAAGGTGAGGTGACTAATGTGGAATTTTTCTAGTATATTCATACTATTGCTCAGTTGGTTGTTGTTCTGGGTAAGCGGGATCCTTCTGGTGGGTTATCTGTAAGGCCATCAGGGTTGGCTAGTTTATAAAACTGAATCCTCCAACTTTTACCGATGTGAAGGTGGAGAAGGATCCTCAGGGATTCTTGGATAAAATGAAGAAGATATTCATTCAGGGTCATGCAGGATACTAATACGGAAGGTGTAAACTTTACAGCTTATAAACTCAAGGATGTTGCATAACAATTATACGAAGTATGGGATAGGGATAAAGGTGATGTGAAAGAGTTGTCCTTATGGGATGATTTTCTAATCCTGTTCTATATCTTTTCTTTCCTTAATATCCAAGAGAAGCAAAGATGGAGGATTTTGTGAATCTCAAGCAAGGTAAAATGTTTGTAATGGAATATGCCTTGAAGTTTCATTAGCACTCAAGGTATGCTCCTAATTTGGTGGCTGACATAGGGGTGAGAATAAGGAAGTTCATTTCTTGCCTATTTTGGGATCTGATCCAAGAAAATAAGACTGCTTTGCTGATCAAGGATATGGATATTTTGAGGTTGGTTGTCCACATGTAGATAGTGAAGGAAGAAATAGAAAAAGGGTAGAGTGTCGGGAAAGAATGGGTAAGAGGAGTAGGTTTTCTGAGTAGAGTAGTGCTCAGCATCAGGGTTCTCAGAATGGAGGTAAATAATCGAAAAAAAGTGAAGGAGTTCTGATTTCTTCTCTACTTCTAGAGCTCCTTACCTAAGGCAGTTGGTTGGTAGGCGACCGCAAGGTTGTGATAATTCCCGGGTACAGGGTGCCCAATCTCAAGCGAGTTGGGGTCAGTCGGCTTCTTCATACCCTCCTTGCCGGTTCTATGGTCGTCTTTATTATGGTTATTGTGACAAAATCCGAGAGAAATGTTTTAAATGTGGCCATCCAGGACATTTCCTAAATAATTATCCAATTGGTAAGGGAGGTTCGAGAGCGGTGAAGGATCTGATTGATTTATCTTTTGCTCCTATACTTTGTTATCTGTTCCTACTTCTGGTATCGGCACATGCCAAAATAGATTGTTTTTTCTTTCATCTCAATAAGAATCTGAGTCATCACCTGATATCGTTATTGACACGCTATAACTCTTTTCTCGTGACATGTATTATCTGCTTGACCCAGGGTTCACTCTTTCTTATGTGACCCCATATGGGATGTATGTATTGGTTTTGATCCTAAGGTTGTTTTGGATCCTTTTTCTATTTCTACCCAGTAGGTGACTCGGTTATTGCTGAGAGAGTCTATAGGGGGTGTATGGTATCTATTTGTGGTAGGCAAACTTTTGTGGATTTGTTTGAACTGGATATGGTAGACTTTGATGTCATTCTGGGGATGGATTGGTTACCCTCTTGCTACCCATCCTTGGATTGTCAAACCCGTAAGGTTGTCTTTAGGTTCCCTAGTGAACCAGTTATAGAGTGAAAATGTGGATCCATAGCTCCTAGGGGAGTTTTATTTCTTATCTTAGAGCTCGGAGGTTAATCTCTATAGGTTATCTTTATCACATGGTCTGGGTTAAAAATTCTAACTCAGAAGGTCCTTTTTCATTTGGTTTTTATAGTAAATAAGTTTCCTGAGGTCATTCCGGATGATCTTCCTGGTCTTCCTCCGGATAGGGAAACTAGTATTTGGTATATTTGGTTTTGGACACTCATCCAATATCTATTCCTCCTGATAGAATGGCTTCGGCTTAGTTGAGGGAAGTCAAGAAGCAACTTAAGGATCTTCTGGATAAGGGGTTTATTTGTTCTAGTGTATCCTCGTGGGGTGCACTAGTGTTAGTTGTGCACAAGAAGAGTGGTTCCATTTAGATGGGCATTGACTATCGGCAGTTGAATAAGGTAACGTTCAAGAATAAGTAACCTCTTCTAAGGATAGATGACCTGTTTGATCAGTTGTAAGGTGCTAAGTTCTTCTCTAAAATAAATCTTTAGTTTGGGTGTAATCAGCTTAAGATTAGGGAGGAGGATATACCTTAGAAGACTTTTCATACTCAATATAGGAACTTTGAATTCTTAGGTATGTCATTTTGTTTGACTAATGCTCTAGCAGTATTTATGGACTTGATGAACAGTTTTTTCAGACAGCTCTTGGATCTCTTTGTCATTGTGTTTATTGATGACATTCTGGTTTATTCAAAGGGTGAAGTGGATCATTTTAATCACCTCTGTGGGGGTATTACAGACCTTGAAGGAACAATAGTTGTAGGCCAAGTTCTCCAAGTGTGAGTTTTGGTTAAATGTTATGGCTTTTCTTGGTCATATTATTTCTATTGAAGGGATCATAGTGGAGCTGCAAAAGGTGGTTGTGGTTAAAAGGTGGTCTAGACCCACTACTTCAATCGACATTCGGAGCTTCTTGGGTTTAGATGGGTATTATCGGGGGAGGGGGGGTTGGAAGCTTTTTTATGATAATTGTTCCTTTGACTAAGTTGACTCTGAAAAAGTTACAGTTTTCTTTGTCTGATGCTTGTGAGGAGAGTTTTTAGAAGCTTAAGGATAAGCTAACTTTGGCTCCAGTTTTGACATTGTCCGAGGGAAGTGAGGGGTTTGTGGTTTATTGTAATGCATCTCAAGTAGGGCTCAGTTATTTATTGATGCATCATGGGAAGGTGATTGCCTATGCTTCTACATAGTTAAAGGTGCATGTGAGGAATTATCCTACTTATTATTTAGAGCTATTAGTGGTGGTTATTGCTTTGAAAATCTTTGAGCATTTTTTATATAGAGTGCACGTAGAAGTCTTTTCTGATCATAAGAGTGTACAGTATGTGTCACTCAGAAGGAGCTAAATTTCAGGCAAAGGAAATGGTTGGAGTTTGTTAAGGACTATGACATGAGTCTACTATCACCCAGGTAAGGCTAACATAGTTGCTGATGCTCTTAACATATTATCCATAGAGAGTTTGGATCATGTGGAGAAAAGAAAATGAGAATTGGTGAAAGATATTCACCGTTTGGATAATCTTAGAGTTTGTCTTTTGGACTCCAAGGATGGTGGTGTAATGGCACAGAAAGTGATTTGGTCATCTCTTGGTGTAAGGATTAAGGAGAAGAAAGTGCTAGATCCTATCTTGATAAAAATCAAGAGTAATGTGGGTATGCAAAAACTAATGGTGTTCGAGATCTATGGTGATAGTACTTTACGGTACCAAGGGAGGTTGTGCGTTCATGATGTTGACGGTTTGCGGCAAAGGATCTTGGTTGAGGAGCATGAAATACACTACGTTGTTCATCCTAAAATAATGAAGATGTATCATGATCTTAAGGAAATATATCATCGAATGGTATGAAATGGGGTGTGGCTAATTTCATAGCCAAGTGGATGGTGTGTCAACAAGTTAAAGTTGATCCCATGAGGCCTGTTGGATTTTATAAAGTAATTGAGCTACCCAAATGGAAATGGGTGGTAATTAATATGGATTTTGTTATCGGCCTTCCTCGGTCTCAGGATCAATTTGATTCGATTTGAGTCATCACGGATAGGATGAAAAAGTCTATTTAGTTCTTGCCAGTGAGGACTACCTTTTGGTGGAAGATTATGTGAAGTAATATCTTCAAGAGATTGTGAAGATGCATGTGGTACCAGTTTTGATTAACACTGATAGTGGTACGTAGTTTTCATGGAGATCTTTTCAGAAGGTATTAGGTACTAAGGTGAGTCTGAGTACTGCTTTTTATCCTCAGATGGATGGGCAAATGAGAAAAACTATTCCAACATTGGAGGATATGCTTCAAGCATGTGAGATTGATTATGGTGGCAATTGGGTTAATCATTTACCTTTGGTAGAGTTTGCTTACAACAATAGCTATCATTTTAGCATTAGTATGTCCCATTTTGAGGCATTATATGGTAGAAAGTGTAGATCTCCTATTGGTTTGTTCGAGATTGAGGTGGATATGTTTGTTTTGAATTTGGTCTATAAGGTTATGGAAAAGGTACAGGTGATTCGGGATAGTCATAAAGCTACCAAAAGTCGCCAAAAGTCCTATATAGATGTTAGACGTAGAGACTTAGATTTTGAGGTTGGGGATAAAGTGTTCTTAAATATATCTCGCATAAAGAGAGTGATGCGATTTGATAAGAAGGGGAAGCTCAGTCCCCAGTATGTTGGTACTTATGTGGTTCTATGAAGGGTTGGTAATGTGGTGTATGAATTTGAGTTTCCCTCTGGTTTGAGCTTTGTTTATCCAGTATTTCATATTTCCATGTTGAGGAAGTGAATTGGTGACCCTTCTTCGATTTTTCCTTTGAAGGGTTTGTGTATCTCCAACTGTCTATCTTATGAAAAGGTCACAATTAAGATCTTGGATAGGTAGGTTCGTCGGTTGTAAACCAAGGATGTGTCATTGGTGAAGGTTCTTTGTAAGAACCATAAGATGGAAGAAGCTAAATGGGAAGCGGTGGAGGACATGAAGTCCAAGTATCCACACCTATTTTCTGCTCCTGGGATTCATGCGGAAGGTATGTGTTCTTCACCCATCTTTATTTTTTATGTTTGTTAAAGGAAAGATTAATATCGTTGCATATTTCTTTTCAAACTTTGTTAAAGATTGGGTATATTTGATAAGGTGAATGACTTGTGTGTGTGGTTACCTCTAACTTATCCATCATTCGGGGACGAATGTTCATAGTGGCGGAGAATGAAAATTCTTGGTTTCTGGACCTTAGAAAATTTCTTAGATTTTTGATTTATGCGCAAGATATGACTTTGGGGAATGAGTCGTACACGTGGGTATAGGTGGTATGGTCCAGTTGTATGCTGACAAGTGTTGGTTGGTGGGATTAATGTGGTTATTGGAATGGGTATGATTTTGGTGGTATGAGTCGTATAGTTGGATACGGGTTGTCAGGTTACTTCACTTAACCTTAGACTCGGTAACTTAAGTTGGATATGAGTATGAGTGGCTCATAATGAGATGTAAGCCAGGGTAAGAGTCGTACCACAAACTCATATGGTGGTCAATGTTCAAACCTTCTGGGATTATGGTCTGCCATAGGTACGGTTTATGGGTACTAGTCATACACTTAGATACAACTTGTGTTTGGGTGTGTCAAACATTAGACAGTTTTGGGTCCAAAGGGGAAATCCTAGGGTACGAGAGGTGGGTACCACTCGTACATGATTGGTACAACTCTTAAGGTCTAGTCATGCCCTATGACGGGAATTAAATGCAGTTTAAGTGAGGGCAATTTGGACATTTCCCCATTTATTCTAATGAGGTCCCACGACTTATATTCCTATTGGGAGTTTATTTTCCCTATTATTCTATTCTTAAACACTTGGAAAACACTCTTAAATCCTCTATAGAGTTCCACCTATATACTTCCCATTCCTAAGGGTTAATAGGTTAATTGAGACGATTATTGAGTTTTGGCTCAACAATGAGATGTGATGATGGGAATGAGAGTCCTCAAGGACTCATCCAAATTCATATGCACCAAAACAAAGAAAAAAACTTAAAATCCATTTGCATCAATGTAATCTGTTATAATGCAAAAGAGAAAAAATAAGAATGCACTCAATACCAATCATTCTCTAGTCCTTTATGTGAGCAATTTAATCAAGATAAAAAGTTCAGCATAACAAAGCACTAACAAAACTTAAACAGTTAAAAGAGGAACATGTTATAGATTTTAACACATTTTTCAAATTTATTTGAACAAATCAATCTCATACATGCAAGGAAAAGGTGTAGTTTTTAATATTAAGATTGTTATTTGGTACAAAACACTATGACATTGAATATAGAAGAAGAAAATAAATCACAACCAATCATGGGTGTTTTAGAAATAAGCACATGACCTAAATAGATTAGATAAGTTAGTAATTGAAGAGGAAATTATTTCAAGTTCTATATTAATGAGAAAAACAACATTCACACATACTTAGGGCATTGTGAGTTTTCAAAGTATAGGAACACCTTAGGAGAAACTGAACTAGACTTTGTTTAAGGGTCCTCTCTGAGCTTGACTACCTTTGATATTCAACTTGCTCTTTAAATAAATATTTAGAAATGTCAAAAAGGAGAAACTATTTGGTAAAAGTTCCATGAGATTGGCTACATTTCATACCTAGTTTTGGCAAGAAAATCTAGGAGATAGGCTATGTTTTATACCTCAATAGCACATAAAGTAATTGAACCTTTTCACTAACAGGTGAAAAACCACCAAAATGCTTATGCCATGCTAAGGCAAGGTTTTATAATCGCATGAGATACCCATCAAAATATTTTATAATCGCATATATTTAAATATTGAAATATTTATATATTTTTACTTAAAATAAATAGTTAGCCTGAAATTAATTTTGAACACCTTAATTTTATAAAATAATTATTTTAAAACTGAAGAAGCTCGAAATTAATTTGGTTGGGGAGGAAAAAATTAGGTGTTAACAATTTCCCCTCCTTTTTGGGCAAGGTGGATATATGTAACCCTAGGCAAAGAAAAAATGATGTTCCTAGTGTTTTTTAAGTACAATTCATCTTTAGAAAGCAGAAGGTTATGCATGAATTCAAGGAAAATGGTCGGACCCTAGCATCCGATTTCCTAGGTGATGACCCTCTAAGCCATCGGTAACAACAATGTGTCGACTCTCCCAGCGATCTCCTGATGCAATTTGAATTCATAGCCTTTTACTTCTAGAATTCTCTCCCTCTTCATGACTAATGGGTATATAAACACTTATATCCTTCAATGTTAGACTCCTACAGTTTTGACATAATGTAGATATCATGCCCCTCTCAGCACTTGTATATCATTCTCCTCCAATTTAAATGCAACTAGTGGATATCTTTTATGATGTAAGCCTCATATAGTTTTGAAATAATATAGAATCAGGATCCTCTCATTGGTTTAACATCAACCTCCTCTAATTTTGATGAAACTTATGGATAGCCTTTTGACATCATCCTTCTCCAATTTTGATGCAATATAGATATCATAGCCCTCTCAGCGGTTGCACATCAACCTCTTTTAGTTTTGATGCAACTTATGGATACCCTTATAATGTCATCCTCCACTGCTTTTGATGTAATATAGATATAATGTGCTTATTGGTGGTTGAAACGTAGCCTCTTTAATTTTTTATGCAACTTATGGATACCTATTTTGTCGTCAGCCTCCTCTAGTTTTGATGTAATATCGATATCACGGCCATCTTGTCATTAGGAATATGAATATGCAATGGCTCACTAAGAAAAATATAAAATTACCCTCTTAATGACATGAATATGAATATGTATTAAATTTGAAATAACCCTTTCAGTGAAATGAATATGCAATGACCCTCTCCAATACTCCTTACCCAATTGGTAAAGTAAGAAATTAGTAGGTATCTGGAGCTAATTCCAGCTTTGACCTATTACCTTGACTTAGTTTATTTACTACTGTGCATAAGTAAATAAAATAAATTTAGAATAGCAACGTACAAATCTCACAATTATAACTACTTAAATAGCTCCCATAAGCCTGAGGGTACAATTAAAGAGAAATAAATAATCAAAGATCCATAACTCTATTGAATATCAGTTATAACATTCTAATCATCCAAACTATATCATATAATACCCCCTCTCAATGATGAACTCAAACTGAAACTCATATCATCATCATCATATCATCCTTAATAGTATCAACATTATAACATCATTTTTCGAACTCGAACCAGAACCAATAGCATTAATGTCATCTATAATTATCGAATTTGAACCAAAACTCCTATTATCAATATCAACATTAATTATTGGACTTGAACAAGAACTCATGTAAATAGACCATATCCATAAACCATACCAATAAATCATTTCCATAAGCCATGTGACTAAACCATATAAATAAACTATATCAATAATCCACAAAATTTTACTTGGAATTAGCACCGACTACCCAACTAACATACTCATTAAGTATTTAATCTCCTTAAAGTCCAAAAGAAATCATTAATAAAGGTTCAACATGCATAAATAAGTCTACAAAATCTAACACAAGTCTTGGACTAAGGTGGGCAGGAGGGGTCCAATTTTAATCACAAAAATCCATTTTAGGAAAATATTACCCCGGACTTAGCTAAGGTATCTAAATTCATTTAGCTAAGGTATCTAAATTTATTTCTAGATTTTAAACAAGCTATAATGAAACACCCTGGTTTGTGGACCTTAAGAAATTTCCTAAAATTCTAGTCTTTGGAGCTAATATTACTCATGAGTATGAGCTGTATGTTGGGGTACGAATGGTAAGGTCCAGTCGTATGGTGACCAGTTTTGGTTGGAGGGATGGATTTTCGTTAGTGGAACGGATACGACTTAGGTGTATGAGTCGTATTTATGGGTACGAATCATTTGGTTCCTAAACTTAATCTTAGACTTGGTTACTTAGGTTGGATCTGAGTACGAGTGTCTCACTATGAGCCGTAAGCCAGGGTATGAGTCATACCCAATACTCGTATGGTTGATAGTGTCTAAATATTCCATGGGTTTAAATCTGCGAGGTTACGGATAAAGTGTATGAATTGTATACGACTTGGTTTGATGAATCGTATGCTAGAAAATGTTTATCCAAAGGTTGAGGATAGGATACGAGTGGAGGGTACCACTCGAATTAGAAGGTACGACTCATGATGGTCAATCGTACCCCTGGGATGAGATTTTATGCCACTTAAATGAGGGTATTCTGGAAATTTCCCCACTTATCCTAATAAGGTCCCATGACTTTTAACCTGATTACAAGGTTATTTACCCTATTATTCTATTCATTAATATTTAGAAACTCTTCTAAACACTACATAATTCTCTCAAAAGCTTTTGGGTAAGAAAAGCTAGGGTTTCCAACTAGAGGATTGATTTGGGGCTTGACTTATTGATTTCATTTCATCCTCATCATGGTTTAAGGCATGTTCTCTTCCCTCATTGTTAATTCTATCTAAAAGCTTCTATTTATTAATATTTTTATGACTTTATTGATTGTATGATTTTTGTTCACAAATATTATTAGGGGGTTTTGATATTAAATGGTTGGTTATGGTTTTCCATTATTTTAATTATGTTTTATGTACATTAATGGTGGTTTTGGATAATTGTATTTCATAGGAATGGTTTAATTGTAATTGCAATTGGTTTTGGTTATATTATGTCCCTAATATGTTTGAAAAATGCATATAATAATGTTTTCATTGCATTAAGTATTTTAATGGAACTCTTTCTTGTTTTAAAACTTGGTAAAGTAATTATGCATGATTTAAATGGTTTGGAAAGGTAAATGGCTAAATGGTTATGCTTTTAGGGTAAATGGAATCCCACAAGTGGTTTAATATAATAAATGCAAGGGCACTTGGAAGTCCCCTTACACCTATATGTGGTTGGCCTTGGATAGTACTTACTAGTATGGTCGGTATGATGATATCACCACTAAATGGCCTTGGTTAATAAAAGGTAAATGGATTAGTTGGTTGCTTTATAATGGCTTTAATTAGGAAATAATGGTAGGACGTGTTGCAAAGTCACGGAAGGTAGATATCTCGGGGGGAGAAAACTGGAAACTCATATTTGCCGATGTGAGGTTGGACTTGGTGATTGTGTGCATGATGTCACAATATATTTTTGGGGGATGTACTAGTCATCCTAGGTTTTCTTTCCTGGTGGTACAGCTTCATGCACTAGTCCTGTTTAGCGGGGGAGCAGGACCCATATAACTTGTGGGTGGTTTAGGATGGCAAAGCTACAGAGCACAGGTAAAGGTTTTAAAGGCATGCTAAACCCGGTACCCTTTCCCAGCATAGTTATATGTATATATGTATCGTTGTATGCATATGGATGGTTTTACATGGTTTTATAAATGGCATTATGTTATCCTTATCTTGAGATCATGCTAGCATTGACCCACTAACCCATCTACTGGTGGTTTTATGCCCACGCTATATAGGAATAACTATTCTACTCCTCCTGCATAGTTATTAACTTAGGGATCAAAATTTGGACTGAAGTGGTTAACTTCAATCCTTTTGGAAGGATCCATTACATGTTGTGGATATTTTTAGACACTTGATTTTATTTTGGATATTAGTTTTGGCCATGGTTGGGGGCATTTCCCAACTGGATTTTATTACTCTTTTGATTAAAGGCTTTATGGTACTACAATGGATTGGAATGGGTAGGATCGGTATTGGTGTCGGCCTTGGCATTGTAATATTTTGGAGGATTGACATCAGTGGACGATATTGTTGGTTGTTCCATAGTATTTATTTTGGAATTAATTATACTATGTTTTGGAACATCTTTGGTTATGGCCTAGTTTATGGTCCTTATTTCAGTATTGGTTTTGTATAGTTGGATTGTTGGTATAGGATGGTTGGACTCGATTAGGTCGGTCACAGTTGTGATCTTATCCTAGAGTCTTCATGTGAGTTATTACACTATCTTGTTACATGCTCGAAATTCAGCCAACTCAAGGTAGACGGCTGGAGGTTGGGTTAGGTTATGGGGGTGGTCGCCGGTCCTGGTCAAATTTGGGACACCCATTACGATAAGGAACCCAGTCGGGTCTCACCAAGTTGGTATTAGAGCTTAGGTCAATTAGAATTCTACAAAGCCATGTCGAGTAGAGTCTCTTTTAAGGGTGTGTAGCGCGCCACACTCATAAGGGAGAGGCTACAAGGAATTTAGGAATGTTTAACTTTATTAGTATTCTATTTTCAATCTTGGAGTCTTAGTCCTGGAATCTCCTCTATTACTTGTTTGTTCATTTTTTAAATCATGCCTCATAGATCTAGAACACAAGAAAATTCTTCTATCCAATTTGGGGTAATGCTGAAGGGGTGCATCCTACTTCTGAGGTTCATCTTTGATATCAAGGTCCTATCCCTAATAGTTCTAGAGTTCAACCAGTTGCTACTGGTCCTCATTAAGGTATGGTGACTAATGTAAAATTCCATCAGTCTATTCATGTTATTGCTCAGATGGTTGCTGCTCAGGCTGAGCGGGGTGTGACTGATACTTTGTATGCTGAGGCTACAAGGGTTGGCCAATTTATGAAGATGGGTCCTCTCACTTTTTATGGAGTAAAGGTAGAGGAGGATCCATATGGCTTCTTGGATGAAATGTAAAAGATAGTTCAGGTGATGCACACTACCAATGTGGAAGGGGTGAAGTTTGTGACTTATCAACTCAAAGATATTACATATCAGTGGTATGAAGAGTGGGACAAGAATAGGGGTGGTGTGTAAGAATCGGTCTTGTGGAATACTTTTTCTAAGGACTTCTTAGATTTGTTATTTCCCCAAGAGTTGAGGGAAACGAAGATGGAGAAGTTTGTGAACCACAAGAAGGGGAGGATGTCTTTCAAGGAATATGCCTTGAAGTTTAACTGATTATCAAGGTATGCTCTTTATTTAGTTGCTTACTTACGAGAAAAAATGAGAAAGTTTGCTTCTAGGTTAAAATGGGATTTTACTTTAGATAGCAAGACTTCCTTGTAGATTAAAGATATAGACATCTCTAGGTTGACTATTCATATACAGTAGGTAGAAGATGAGATGAAGAAATAGGCAAAGTTTTGAGATAGAAAAGGTAAGAGGAGCAGGTTTTCTGACCAGGGAGGTACGCAGTCTCGAGGTGGTTGGGATAGTGGCAAATGGCATAAAAATAAGTGAGAGAGTTCTGGGTTTTTCTTTTCTGTTAGTGCTTCTTACCAGGAGGGCGATAAGCATCATCAAGGTGGTGAGAATTTTTGGGCGCATGGTGCCCAATATCATAAAAGTAGAGGTTAGTCAATTTTTTCATGCCCTCATTATCTGTTTTGTGGTCATCTTTATCAGGATTATTGCGATAAAGGAAGGGACAAATTCTTCAAGTGTTGCTAAGCAGGCCATCGGCTCAAGGATTTTCCGATTAATAAGGTTGTTATGGGGGCGAATAAGATTCTTGTGGTTTCATCTTCTACTCCTACACCTGGTGGTGTTGCATCTACTTCTGATATTACTCCTGGTTCTAGTGTTGGTCAAAATAGGTTTTATATTTTGGCATCCCAATGGGAATTTAAGGCATCACCTGATGTCGTTACTGGTATGTTACAACTTTTCACTCGTGACATATATTATTTTCTTGATCTAGGATCAACTCTTTCCTATGTGAATCCTTATATGGCTATATTTTTTGGTTTGGATTTGGAAGTTATTTTGGATCCCCTTTTCTATTACTCCCCTGGTAGGTGACTTTGTTATTACTAAGAGAGTGTATAGGGGGTGTGTGGTATCTAATGGTGTCAAGAAAACCTTGGTGGATGTGTTTGATTTGGGTATTGTGGATTTCAATGTCATTCTGGGTATGGATTATTTTCACTCTTGTTATGCCTCTTTGGATTGTCGGTCTCATAGATTTATCTTTAGGTTCCTTAGTGAATTAGTTATAGAATGGAAGGGTGGTCTTTAGCACCTAGGGGGAGATTTATTCCTTATTTTAGAGCTCAGAGGTTAATCTCTAAAGGTTGTCCTTATCACTTGGTCTGGGTTAAAGATTCTAACTCGGAAGGTCCTTCTTTTTCAGTTTGTTCTAATGGTTAATGAGTTTCTAGATGTCCTTTCAGATAATCTTCCTGGTGTTTCTCTGGATAGGGAAAAAGAGTTTGGTATTGATCTGGTTCCAGACACTTCTCCAATTTTTGTTCCTACATATAGAATGGCTCTGGCTAAGTTGAAGGAACTAAAGAAGAAACTTAAGGATCTTCTAGATAAGGTTTTTTTTATTCTAGTGTATCTCTATGGGGTGCACCGGTGTTGTTTCCTTCGGATATGCATTTACTATAGGCAGTTCAACAAGGTGATGGTCAAGAACAAGTATCCTCTTCCAAGGATAAATGATTTATTTGATCAGTTATAAGGTGTCAAGTTATTTTCTAAGATCTGGGTACCATCTTCTAATGATTAGGGAGGTCGATATCCCTAAGACAACTTTTCTTACTCGGTATGGGAACATTGAGTTTATGGTAATATCATTTAGGTTTACTAATGCTTCGGCGACATTTATGGATCTGATGAACAATGTTTTTCGTCAGTTTTTGGATCTTTTCATTATAGTATTTATTGATGACATTCTAGTTTATTCATAGAGTGAGGTGGATCATGCTAATCACTTGCATATGGTGTTGCAGACCTTAATGGAACAACAGATTTATGCCAAGTTCTCCAAGGGTGAGTTTTTGTTGAACGTTGTAACTTTCTTAGATAATATTCTTTCTTGTGAGAGGATCATAGTAGATCCACAAAAGGTTGCTATGGTGAAGAGATGGCCTAGACCCATGAATCCATCCGATATTTGGAGGTTCTTGGGTTTAGCCGAGTATTATAGGCGGTTAGTGGAAACTTTTTCATCGATAGCTGCTCCTTTGACTAAGTTTACTCAGAAGTAGGTCAAGTTTTCTTGGTCTGATGCTTGTGAAGGGATTTTTGAGAATTTAAAGGATAAGTTAACTTCTGCTCCAATTTTGACTTTGTCGGAAGGCAATGATAGGCTTGTGGTTTATTGTGATGTATCCCGGGTATGGCTTGGTTTTGTGTTGATACGACATAGGAAGGTGATTACCTATGCTTCCAGGCAGTTGGAAGTGCATGACAGGAATTATCCTACTCATGATTTGGAGATGTTGACGATTGTGTTTGCTTTAAAAATATGGTGGCATTATTTGTATGGTGTGCATCTTGATATTTTTTCTGATCATAAGAGTCTACAATATGTGTTCACTTCGAAGAAGCTTAATCTCAAGTAGAGGAGATAGGTTGAACTTCTCAAGGACTATGATATGAGTTTTCACTACCACCCAGTTAATGCGAACGTGGTTGTTGATGCTTTTAGCAGGTTATCCATGGGGAATTTTGCTCATGTGAAGGAAGAAAGGTGGGAATTGATGAAGGATATTTACCTTTTGGCTAATCTTGGAGTTCGTCTCTTGGGCTCCAACGATGGTGGTGTGATATTGTAAGAAGTGGTTCAATCATCTCATGGTACGAAAATTAAGGAGAAGAAACTGTTAGATCCTATATTGACGAAAATAAAGAGTAACTATGGTAGGAAAAATGTAGTGGTGTTTAAGATTGATGGTGATGGTACTTTACGGAACCAAGGGAGATTGTGTGTTCTTGATGTCGATGGTTTGCGAGTATGGATTTTGGCTGAGGCGCATGAGTCGCGCTATGTTGTTTATCCTAGCTCAACTAAGATGTATTGTTATCTCAAGGAGATCTATTAGTGGAATGGAATGAAAAGGGATGTGGTTGTTTATGTAGCTAAGTGCATGGTGTGTTAATAGGTCAATGTTGAGCACATGAGGCCAGAAGGGTTGTATCAAGAAATTGATTTTCCCAAGTGGTCACGTGAAGTGATCAATATGGACTTTATTACCGGTCTTCCTTGGTCTAGCAATCAATATAATTCGATTTGGGTCATCATGGATAGGATGACTAAGTCTGTTCACTTTTTATCAGTGCGGACTACCTTCTCGGTGGAGGATTATGCCAAGCTATATCTTCAAGAGATTGTAAAGCTGCATGGGTGCCTGTTTCAATTATTTCTGAATGTGGCATGCCAGTTACATCTCACTTATTGCGATCTTTTCAGAGAGGGTTGGGTACTAATGTGATTCTGAGTACTGCTTTCCACTCGAAGATAGATGGGCAAGCGAAGAGAACTATTCAGACATTGGATGATATTCTTTGGGATTGTGATTGATTATGGTGGCAATTAGGTTGAGCATCTACATTTGGTGGAGTTTTCATACAACAATAGATATCATTCTAGTATTGGTATGGGCCCTTTTGAAGCATTGTATGGTAGGAGGTTTAGATCTCCTATTGGCTGGTTTAATCTTGGTGAGGCGAACATGCTTAGTCCCGACTTGGTTTTCCAAGCTATGGAGAAGGTGAAGGTGATTCTGGAGAGGCGTAAGGATGCCAAAAGTCGCCAAAAGTCCTATTCGGATTTTAGGCATACAGACTTGGAGTTTGAGGGTGGGGATAAGGTTTTCCTCAAGGTATCTCCTATGAAAGGAGTAGTGCAGTTTGGTAAGAAGAGGAACTCATTCCTCGGTATGTTGGTCCTTATGATATTTTAAGAAAAGTTGGTAATATTGCTTATGAGATAAAGTTCCTCTCTTGATTGAGCACGGTTTATTCGGTCTTTGATCTTTCTATGTTAAGGAAGTACATTGATGATCCTCCTTCAGTTTTTTCTTTGGAAGGAATGGATATCACAGATTTGTTGTCTTATGAAGAAGTATCGGTTGAAATCTTTGATAGGCAGGTTCTCGGTTGCAGACCAAGGATGTGGCTACGATTAAGGTTCTTTGGTGAAACGATACGGTGGAAGAAGCTATATGAGAAGCGGAGAAGGACATAAAATCCAAGTATCTGCATTTGTTTTCTGATCCAGGATTCGTGCGATAGGTATGCGTCTTCAACACATCTTTATTTTTTGAATTTTTTAAAGAAAAGATTAATATCTTTGCCTCTTTGTTTTCAAAGTTTGTTAAAGATCAGAAATATATTTGAAAATGCAAATGACTCGTGTGTGTGGTTACACCAACCTTGTCCGTCATTTAGGGAAAATGTTCCAAGTGGGGGAGACTGAAACATCCTGGTTGCTGGCCCTTAGAAAATTTCTTTGAATTTTGGTCTTTGGACCCAATACGACATATGGTTATGAGTTGTATGTTGGGGTATGGATGGTAAGGTCCAGTCGTATGATGACCAGTGTTGGTTGGTGGGATGGATTTTGGTTACTCGAATGGATATGACTTAGGGGTACAAGTTGTATTAATAGGTACAGATCATTTGGTTCCTTAACTTAATCTTAGTCTTTGTTACTTAGGTTGGATCTGAGTACGAGTGGCTCACCATGAGCCCTAAGCTAGGGTATGAGTGGTACCCAGGACTCGTATGGTGAACAGTGTCAAAATCTTCCTTGGTTTAAATTTTATAGGGGTACGGATAAAGGGTACGAATCGTATGCTTTGGATACTACTTGGTTGTATGAGTTGTATGTTGGACAATGTTTGATCCAAAGGTTGAGGCTAGGATACAAGCGAAGGGTACCACTCATTTTGGAGGGTACGACTCATGAAGGTCAGTCATACCCCTGTGGCGGGATTTCGTGCAACTTAAGTAGGGGTATTCTGGATATTTCCCCCATATCCTAATAATGGACCATAACCTCAAACCTACTTGAAAGGTTATTTACCCTATTATTCCATTCATTAACAATTAGAAACTCTTTTAAACACTCTATAATTCTCTCAAAAGCTTTTGGGCAAGGGAAGCTAGGGTTTCAACTAGAGGATTGATTTGGGATTTGTCTTGGTGATTTCTTTCCATCATCATCTTGGTATAAGGCATGTTCTCTTCCTTAATTCTTAATTATATTTAAAAGCATGCATTTTATGAATGTTTTCACGACTTCATTGATTATATGATTTTGGTTTTCAAATATGATTTGAGGGTTTTGATATTAAATGGTTGGTTATGGTTTTCTATTATTTTAATTATTCTTTATGTGCATTAATAGTGGTTTTGGATGATTGGATTGCATAGGAATGTTTTAATGGTATTTGAAATTGGTTTTGGTTATATTATGCCCTCAATGTGTTTGACAAAATGCCTATAATAAATGTTTTCATTGCATTAACTATTTTAATGGAACTCTTTCTTGTTTTAAAACTTGGTAAAGAAATTATGCATAGTTTAAATGGGTTGCAAAGGTAAATGGATAAATAGTTATGCTTTTGGGGTACATGGAATCCCCCAAGTTGTTTAATATGGTAAATGGAAAGGCACTTGGAAGTCCCCTAAATCCTATATGTGGTTGGCTATGGAGAGTACTTGCATCTATGGTCGGTATGATGATACAACCACTAAATATCCTTGGTTAATAAATTGTAAATGTATTTTTTGGTTGCTTGGTAATATTTTTAATTGGAAAATAATGGCGGGATATGTAGAAAACCAATGGAAGGTGGAGGTCCCGGGGGGACAAAAACTGGAAACTCATATTTACCAATGTGAGGTTGGTCTTGGTGACCGTGCGCATGATGTTACATAATATTTTGGGGGATGTACTATTCATCCCAGATTTTCTTTCCTGGTCATGCGGCTTCATCACTAAGGACCTTTCAGCAGGAGGAGCTGAACCCATATGCCCATGGGTGGTTTAGAACAACAAAACTACACAGGCAGGTAAAGGTTTTAAAGACATACTAAACCAGGTCCCCTTTCCTAGCATGGTTATATATATATATGTATATATATATATGCATGGTTGTGTGCATATGGATGGTTTAACGTTTCTTAATAAATGGAATTCTTATATCCTTATCCTAAGATCATGATTGCGTTCACCCGCTAACTCGTCTACTGGCGGTTGTATACCCACGCTATGCAGGAACCGGTCGTCCTACTCCTCCTACATAGTGATTGACTCAGAGATCAGCATTGGGGTTGAAGTGGTGATCTTCCATCCTTTCGGAAGGCTCCATTTCATGTTATGGATATTTCTAGACACTTGATTTTATTTTGGATATCGGTTTTAGCCATGGTTAGGGGCATGTCCCAATCAAATATTATTACTTTTTGGGTTAGAGGCTTTGTGGTACTACTATTGGTTTGAATGGGTGGTATCGGTATTGGTGTCATCCTTGGCATTGGAATAAGTTACAGGGCTGACATCATTGGACGATATTGTTGGTTTTCCATCGTATTTTATTTTGTGATTAATTATACTATGTTTTGGAACATCTTTGGTGTATTGCCCTTGTTTAGGTATTGGTTGGGTATGGTTGGATTGTTGGTACGAGATGGTTGGACTCGGTTGGGTTGGTAACGGTTATGATCCTATCCCATAGTCTTCATGTGAGCTGTTACACTATCTTGTTACATACTCGAAATTCAGCCAACTCAGGGCAGGCGGCTGGAGGTTCGGTTGGGTTACGGCAGTGGTATCCGGTCTCGGTCGGACTTGGGACGCCCATTACGACATGGTCCTAGGTCGGGTCTCATCATATAGCTAGCCCAAAGAGAAATTCTTCCTAAAATATGAGAAACTAAGTTAATCCAACTAAAAATGTGAGCAACTAGGTCAATTTCACCTAAACTAATATTCCAAAATAGCCTAAAGAGTCCAAATAAGACTAATTATACCAATCACGCTTCCAAAGCCTAAATCCCATCACATATCAAGTATAATATCATAATTATACTACATATTAGCTAATCTATGAGGAAGGTAAGTCTAGTCTACCTGGACGCTGATAGAAGCCCCGAAGAATCTGCTCAACGACCAATTTCCCTTTTCGAGAAGCTTTCGTACGGTGCCACACAGTCAAAATCAGAATCTACTTATCACTGGGAAAAATGATACCCATATTTCAATATTGTTCTTTGTGTCAAAAATTACATAAAAATCCCAAGTAGGGTTTATTTATGAAAATGCACTTTCAAAATCAACACGCCGTCCCTCTATGCTAAAGAAACATTTACCCTCAAAAAGGGTGAATTCCCAGCTCTAATGGTTATACAATCAAGCAACAAGGCTTCTAGGGATTTTAGAAAAAGATGAAAGATTCTATCAACAAATTAATTAAACCTTACCCCAAATTCGAAAAATAAACACGTATATTAACTTCACCAAATCTCCAAAATTACCTACCAATGGTTCTCACATGTTTTCCCACATTTGAGGGTTCAATATTCTGGGAAATGAATGAAAAATGATGAAAACTAGGTTTAGTGGGGTTAACCCTGTCAGGTATGTGGGTGTCGTTTAAGCAGACATTGGGCCGCTTAAGCGACAATTGGTGCTTGCACGAGTACTGCTTAATTGGTAGGGGTTCTACTTAAGTGGACCTCTGCTAGGACAACCCAGTCATTTAACCTATGGGCCGACCAATTTAGCGGCCCCTTCGCTTAAGCTATGCACCAACACCAGCTGAGAATAGGAATTTTTCCAAGTCTCCTCCAACCCCTCAAGATTCATCTAGAATCCCGTATTTTCAAATGGAATATGCTAACCTATAAAATTTGACATTTCAGACTCAATGGCACAGTAAAAATTTCCTTTCGAGGTCATTTTGATGAAAAGTGGGTTCCACACCCATGTGCCATTTTTCTAAACTTCAAGACATTATCTCGAAAAGAGCTTGGAAGCCTCAGAACCCAAACCAAGGGCCCTGCTAACCTAAAATTAACCTTTTAGAGCTGTTGGAATTTTCAGAATTTGAATACGAGGTCGTTTCATAGAATTTTTTTTCTGGAAGACAATTTGAACCAGCGAAGGCTTTAAAATAGGAAATTGGCTCTAAAAGCAAAATGTACTGCATGGTAACCTAACTGTCAGTTCCAGCAAGTAATCAATGATTTGGCGCAGTTGTAAGAAAGCTCAAAATGACAAAAATGAACAGAAATATAGAAAATGACCTGATGGGTAATTACAATATCCACTCCTTAAAGGACTTTCGTCAGCGAAATTAAAGGATTAGGATGTAACTGAAGCCTAAAACAGGTGATGATACTGGGTCTTGTATCTCACTCTCGATCTCCCAAGTAGCCTTCTTTACTGTGCAGTGCTTCCACTAAATCTTAACCAAAGGAATCTCTCTAGTGCACAACCGTCTGACATCACTAAACAATATGAGTATAGGCTCCTACACGAAGGTCAACTACTCATCCAACTGAACTAGTTTCATCTAAGAAAATGAGACGGATCAAGAATGTATCACAGCAACATGAAAACATGAAAAACTTGATGAATAAAAGTAGAATTTAGAGGTAAGGCTAACTCATAAGCGATCTTATCAATTGTGCGAAGAATCTCAAAGGGTACAATATATTAGGGGCTATGTTTGCCTTTTCTTCTGAAACTCATCACATCCTTCATGGGAGATACACGGAGAAATATCCGAACTTTATCAAAAATCTTAATGCACAAAGTCTACGGTTTGCATAAGCCTTTGCCTACTCTGAGTTTCCCTCAACCAATCATTAATGACCCACACTCTATCTAATGACTCCTGAAGTAAGTCAGTACAACGGGATCTAATCTCAAAAGTCTCAAGCCATCCAATCAGAGAACAATGCCCTCTACAATATAAAGCCTTAAAAGGTGTCATATCTATACTCAATGGTATATAGTATTATACGCAAAATCCACCCAAGATAAGTCCTACTCCCACTGATTTCCAAAATCCATAACACAGGGTTGAAGCATATCCTAAAGAACCTGAATAGTCAACTTTGATTGCCCATTAGTCGGAGGATGGAGGGTTGTACAGTGATCCACCAAAGTACAAAAATTATCCTGAAAAACTCTCCGAAATCTAGATGTGAAAACCAAACCCCAGTCTGAAATGATATATATAGGCAAACAATACAAAAGGACTATCCCATTAACATAGATACGAGACAACCACTCTATACTGAAGGACATCTGAATAGGAATAAAATACGTTGACTTGGTCAATCGATCCACAATGTACCAAATATCATCGAAACCAGAAGTAATACAAGGAAAACTATTGATAATGACATGACCCGTACCAGGGCCTAGTCGTGTCGGGCACCTCAATCCTAACCAGGACCTAAGACCACCCCCAATACCGTACCGTAACTTCCTTACGTCCCATATCAAATGAGCTTCAATATATATATATATAAATAAAAAACAAAGTGGAACAGTCATAAATAAAATACAGTCAACTGGTATCAGCCATGATACCAATACCAATGCCAAGGCTGAGACCAATACTGACACCGCCCATACCAACCAATAGTAGTACCACAAAGACTCTCAAAAAGTAAAACAATATCCGATCGCGACATGCCCCCGACTATAGACAAAACCAAAGTCTATGAAATGACTAAAGTATGTAAAGAAATCCATTACATGAAATTGAGACTTCCAGTGTATGGAACATCACCACTTCAATCCAACACAAGCTGATCCCAAATTCGATCACTGAGCAAGAGGAATAGCATGGTTGTTTCCTTCATTGTATGAGGATACAACGCTCGAAGATGGGTTAGCGGGTGAATACTAGCATGCACTAAGGATAAGGATAAAATAATGCCAATCCTTAAAATCAAGTAAACAATCATATCCATGCACAACCATACATATATATATATATATATATATATATTCCATACCGGGAAAGGGAACCAGGTATAGCATGCCATTAAAGTCATTAACCTGGATATGTAGATTAACCGTCTTAGAACTACCCACGGGCTATATGGGTCCAGTGTCACCCCCTGAACGGGCCTCGAAACGTGTAGCCACATGAACCAGAGATACCATAGGGGTAGGGGATTACCGTGTACCCTTCGTGTTCCATGATACATATATACAGGTGTAACTTAAGGGATTCCCATGTAATCCATAAGTATATGGTCACTATGACTAATCCTCATGTCGACAAACATGAGTTTTTAGTGTCTGTCCATTGGACTCACACCTTCACAGTTTGCTATCTCACCCAACCATTATTTCCCAATTAAAACCATTAGAACACAACCAAACCACCAATTCCATTCTTTATTAACTAAGGCTATAAGAAGTGGTATTGTCATATCGACTATAGCTTACAAGAAATGTCCTTAGCCAACCTTTTAAAGAAGGGATTCCCGTATACCCGTAGATTATATTATTGTTAAGTTTACTTGGGGGATTCCCGTGTACCCCACAAGGCAATCAATTAAATCAAACATCACCACCAAGACAATACCAATTAACCATTTAAATCCATCCAATCCAGTCTAAGTTCCATTACCAAGTTATACCATGTAATAGTTTTTTTAAAAGTTTAACAATGTAACAAAAGCATTCTCATAGGCATTTTATCAAACATGTTGAGGGCATATAGTTTCCAAAGTTAAAACCAAGTACCAATTAACCATTACCATGCAACCACATATTCAAACCACCAATAAAACATGAAAAACCATAATTAAGACATGGGAAAACCATAACCAGCCATTTCTAACAAAAAAAACCCAACATATATTTCAAACCCAAAACCATACAATAATTATGCCATGAAAACCATACATTAAATCATTCCTTTAGTTGAAATAACAACAAGGGAGGAGTAGCATGCCTTAGATTGCAAAGAAGATGGAGAGAAATCACCATTTAGAGCCTTAATAGACCACCTTGGAGGAAACCTTAGCCTTTTCTTAACTCAAGAGATTGAGAGAATTTTTCAGTGATTAAGATTAGAATAATAGATTGAATATAGTCCTAATAGTGTTTTAAGTCATAGGGTCATAAGAGGTAAATAGGGGAAATGTCCAAAATACCCCCAACTTAAATTGGATAAAATTCCCGCAAGAGGGTATGACGACACCCATTCCAACCGCACCCTACCATATGAGTGGTACCCACCACTCGTAGCTTAGGACTCATCTTGGACCCCAAAACTGTCAAATATACAACCACAAAGGGAAAATTGTATCCAACCATATGACAAGTACCCTAGAACCGTACCTTAGGCAGAATAGAATCACCTAAGGCATCATAAGATAGATATCGTACCATTAGTACCCCAACATATGACTAGTATGATTCATTCGTACCTTGGATAAAAAAAATCCAAACCACACTAATTAATATATGACCAAGACCCCTTAAACTGTACCCTATCATATGACTTGTATCCACAAGCCGAATGAGGTCCTGAATCTCAAAATCGAGAAATTTTCTAAGGACTAGAATCCAGGGTATTTAAATTCTCTCCCACTTGGATCATTCATCCCCGAATGATGGACAAGGCAGTATAAGCATGATTTACACCACAACACCTCCATTTTAAACTTTAACTAAGTTAGGAAACAAAGATGTAAGGAATCAATCCTTCTTTTAACCAGGTTAGGACACAAAGATATGATAAGAAAACATACCTTAAGCATGAATATCTAGATTGGAAAACAAATGTGGATCCTTAGACTTCATGTCCTCTTCCACTTCCGAGGTAGACTTTTCCACCTTGTGGTTCCTCCATAGAAACTTTACCAACCCCACATCCTTGGTCCGCAACCGACAAATCTTCCAATAAAAGATCTCAATAGGGTTTTCTTTATAAGACAAAGAATTTAAAACATCCAACCCTTCCAAAGGAACAATCGATGAAGGATCACCTACACATTTTCTCAACATAGAGACATGGAACACCGGATGAATGAAGCTCAAACTAGAAGGCAACTCCAATTCATACTCAATATTATCAACCCTCCTCAAGATCATATAGGGACCAATATACAGGGGACTGATCTTTCTCTTCTTCCAAACCACATTACTCCTTTAATAGGGGATACCTTTAGGAAGACCTTATCCCCAACCTCAACTACAAGTCTCTTCGCCTTACATCCGCATTAGACTTTTGGCAACTTTGGCCAACCTTAGGCCTATTCCAAATCACCATTACCTTTTCCACAACTTGGTAGACAAAGTCTGGTCCAAACATATCAGCCTTACCAATCTCGAACCATCCAATAGGAGATCTACACCTCCTACCATACAATACCTCAAAAGGGGTTATCCTAATACTAGAATAGTAACTATTGTTATAAGCAAACTATACAAGAGGTAGATGTTCAATACAACTACCACCATAGTCAATCACACAGTCATGAAGCATATCTTCAAACATCAATATAGTCCTATTTATCTGCCCATCTGTCTGCTAGTGAAAAGCAGTATTCAAACTAACCTTAGTCCCCAACCCTTTCTAAAATAACCGCCAAAAGTGAGATGAAAACTGCGTATCACATTCAGAGATGATAGAAACAAGTACTCTATGCATCTTCACGATCTCATGGAGGTACAACCTCACATAATCCTCATCTTAAAAGTTAGTCTTACTGGCAAAAAGTGAGCCAACTTTGTCATCCTATCTATGATGACCCAAATCAAATTGAATTGGTTTTGAGATTGAGGAACACGGGTAACAAAATCTATGTTAATCACTTCCCACTTCCATACAGGCAACTTAATTTCTTGATACAACCCTCCGGGCCTCATGTGCTCAACTTTCACTTGTTGACACATCATGTACTTAGCCATAAAGTCATCTGCATCCCTCTTCATACACATCAACCTATACATCTCTTTGAGGTCATGCTTTATTTTTGTCAAACTAGGATAAACAACATAGCTTGATTTATTTACCTCATCCAAGATCCTTTCTCGCAAACCATCAATGTCCAGAATACACAACCTTCCTTGGTACTGTAATGTGCTATCACTATTAATCTCGACGGCCATCATCTTCTGCCAACCAACATTAGCCTTAATCCATAACAAGATAGGATCTAACATTTTCTTTTCCTTTATATCTGTGCTAAGAGATGACGGCACCACTTCCTGCCCCAACACACTACTATCCTTAGAGTTTAACAGACAAACTACAAGGTTATCCAAATGGTGAATATCCTTCACCAACTCCCACTTCTCCTTATGTACATGAGCTAAACTCCTATTGGATAACCTTCTAAGAGCTTCAGCAACTATATTAGCTTTTCCAGGGTGGTAGTGAAGACTCATGTTATAGTCCCTGAGAAGCTCAAGCCATCTGCTTTGCTTGAGGCAAAGGTCTTTCTGAGTGAACATATACTACAAGTTTTTATGATATGAGAAGATATCCATGTTAACCCCATACAAATAGTGTCATTAGATTTTTAATTCAAACACCACAGCTAACAGCTCCAAATCATAAGTCGGATAGTTCCTCTTATTAACCTTCAACTGCCTAGAAGCATAGCCTATCACCATACTATGCTGTATCCAAAAACCAATAAGTCCCACCTAGGACTCATCACAATAAACTACTAACCCATCAATACCTTCGGGCAAGGTCAACACCAGAGCCAAAGTTAGCTTATCCTTCAGCTTCTCAAAACCTCCCTCATAAGCATCTAACTAAGAGAACTTTACCTTTTTCTAAGTCAACTTAGTCAACGGGGCAACTATAGAAAAGAAACTCTCTACAAAACTCCTATAGTGGCCAGCCAAACCCAAAAAGCTCTGAATGTCGGTTGGAGTCGCGGGTCTAGGCCACTTCTTAACCACTACAACCTTTTGTTAATCCACCATGATCCCCTCACTAGAAATAATATGACCTAGAAAAGTTACAATGTTCAACTAGAATTCACATTTCAAAAACTTGGCACACAACTGCTCCTCTTTTAAGATCTACAACACAACACGAAGGAGGTTGTCATGATCCACCATAATCTTATAGTACACCAGAATGTCATCTATGAACACAATGATAAATAGATCAAGAAATTGATAAAAGACCCTATTTATCAAATCCATGAATGTCATAGGGGCATTGGTCAAATCAAAAGACATAACCAGAAACTCAGAGTGACCATATTAAGTACGGATGGCAGTCTTAGGGATATCCACCTCCCTAATCTTAAGCTGATGATACCCTAATTGAGGATCAATCTCAGAAAAGAATTTGGCACCTTGCAATTGATCAAACAAGTCATCTATCATTGGAAGAGGATACTTGTTCATAATCGTAACTTTATTTAAATACGGATTGTCAATATACATTCGAAGAGAACCATCCTTCTTATGCATGAATAACATAGGTGCACCTCATGGACATACACTATGATGGATGAAACCCTTATCAAAAATATCCTTTAGTTGATCCTTAAGCTTCCTCAGATCAGCCGGAGCAATTCTTTAAGGGGGAATAAAAATTGGTTGAGTGTCCAGAACCAGTTCAATCGCAAACTCAATCTCCCTATCAGGGGGAACATCAGGAAGGTCATTAAGAAAGACCTCAGGAAATTTATTCACCATTGGAATAGAATGCAAAGAAGGACCTTCCAAGTTAGAATCTTTAACCCAGACTAAATAATAGAGACATCCTTTGGAGATTAACCTCAGAGCTCTAAGATATGATAAAAACTTCCCCTTAGGAGTTAGGAAACCACCTTTTATTCAATAATTGGCTCACTAGGGAAGCTAAAGACAACCTAATGAGTCCGACATTCTAAGGATGTGTAGTAGGAGTGTAAGCAATGTATACCTAGAATAACTTCAAAATCCACCATATCTAGATCAAACAAATACACCAAGGTCTCTTTACTACCAAAAAATACCACATACCCCCTATAGACTCTTTTTAGCAATCACAGAGTCACCTACCGAGGTAGAAATAAAAAAAGGGCTGAAATAATGTTGGGACCAAAACAAAAATATAAAGTCACAAATGTCGTCACATAAGAAAGAGTTGACCCTAGATAGAGTAATCAATATACATTACGATAGAAAAAATTTAAATATACCAATCACAACATCAGGCGATGCCTCAAACTTCTATCGGGTAGTGAGTGTATATAGATAGTTTTGACTAGTGCCAGAGCTAGATGGTTCACCCTTTGGTGCTGGAGCTGAGGACAATGCAATAAGAACCTTATTTCCCCAAAGGCAACCTTACCAATAGGATAGTTTCTAAGCATATGGCCTAGTTGACCTCACTTGAAGCACCTGTCCCTCCTTTCATCACAAAAACCCCAATGCAACTGACTATAGAATTAATAAGAAGGACACGATAAAGCCAATTGGGCCTTACTAGATTGAGATTGGGCACCTTGTTCCCTGAAGTTGTCGCCACGCTGCTGACACCTATCACCCGACGGCTTCAAGTATGGAGCACTAGTTGTGGAGAAAGAGCCAAAACTCCCCCACTTCTTCTATGGACACTTACATCCATCCCTACCACTTTGCTATTGTCTACCACTCTCCTTAAAGAACCTAAACTTCTTACCCTGCCTTTCCCCTATATCAGCTTGCTTTTTCTTTTCCTCTTCTATCTGTTGTATATGAATAACCAACCTAGAGATGTACATGTACTTTATCATCATTGCAGTCTTACTTTTAAGGATCAACTCATGAGACAGTCTTGAGATAAACTTTCTTTTCCTGGCCCTCATATCCAACACCATCTTTGAAGTATACCAAGACAACTGGTAAAACTTTAAGGTATACTCCTTGACCATCATCTTCCCCTATTTTAGATTAACAAATTTCTCCGCTTTTATTTCTCTCAACTCTTGAGGAAAAAAAAGGTCCAGAAATGCATTAGAGAAAGTGTCCCATAGATATGACTCCCCAGCATCATCTCTTTCCCTATCCCATTCCTTATATAATTGGTACACCACATCCTTCAGCTGGTAGGAAGCAAACTCCACCATTCCACATTTGGGGCATCCATTACCCTAAAAATATTTTCTATTTCATCTAGAAAACCCTAAGAATCCTCCACCTTAATAGAAGTGAAAGTTGGAGAATTCAACCTCATGACTGACCAACCCTTATGGTCTAAGAAGATAGAGTAGCAGATGCACTATGCTCGGCCTGAGAAGTTATCAACTGAGAAATCATATAAATCAATTGACAAAACTCTGCATTCATCATGTCGGCCATAGTAGGACTAGAGGGGACCGGTGAAACTGAGTAAACCACTAGACTGAGTACCGATCGTATGAGTAGAGTGTGTCCCATTAATATTGTACCTAGTTAGGACATAGGAGTTTCCATACATATCAAATCATCGAGGCATGATCTGAAAACCAAACAAATAGGAATTAGAGGGGATTTCATGACCTCAGATTTTACAGCTTGAAGTCAGAACACAAGAAAGAGAAATATTCCTAAATGCTTCGTAGCCTCTCCCTTATGATTGTGGCAACTGCATACCCTTAAAAGAGACTCTACTCAACATGGCTTTATGGGCTACCAATTGACCATGAACCTAGGGATGTGATACCAATATGAGATAACTTATACTAGGGACTAGTCGTATCAGTACCTCAACCCCAACCAAGACAGGAAACCACTCCAAGACCCCACCCTGACCTCCCTACAACCCATATCAAATGAGTTCCAATATATATTATATATATAATCCAAAACAAAGTGGAATAATCATAAATCAGATACAGACAACCAGTATCATCCATAATACCAATACCAAGGCTGATACTAATACCGACAACTCCCATACCAACCCATAGTATTCCCATAAAGCATCAATCATAAAGTAAAATAATATTTGATAAATAAATACCCCCGACCATACCAAAACCAAAGTCTATGAAATAACCAAAGTACGTAAGGAAATCCATGACATGAAATGGAGCCTTCCTTAGTATTAAAAATCACCACTTAAATCCAGCACAAGTTGATCCCAAATTTGATCATTGAGTAAAAGAAATAGTATGGTCGGTTCCTACATCCCGTAAGGATAGAGCAACTGAAGATGGGTTAGAGGGTAAACGATAGCATGCACTCAAGATAAGGATAAAATAATATCAACCTTTAAAACCGATTAAACAATCATACACATACAGAACCATAAATGCATACATATATATATTCTATGCCAGGAAAAGGAACCGGGCTTAACATACCTGTAAATCCATCAACCTGGGTATATGTAGCTAAACCTTCCTAGAACCACCCATATGCTATATAGGTCTAGTATTACACCCTGAACGGGCCCTAATGTATGTAGCCTCATGAACCGAAGATACCATAGGGGTAGGGGATTCTAGTGTACCCTTTGTCCTCCATGATACATATATACAAGTGTAAATTAGGGGATTCCCATGTACCCAATAGGTATATGGTCTCTATGACCAATTCTCATGTCGAAAAATATGAGTTTTCAGTGTCCATCCATTAGACTCGTACCATCACGGTTAGCTATCACACCCCACCATTATTGCCCAATTAAAACCATTATCACACAACCAAACCACCAATTCCATTCATTATTAACCAAGTCTATAAGAAGTGATAACATCATACCAGCTATAGCTTACAAGTAATGTCCTTAGCCAACCTTTTAAGGAAGTGATTCCCATGTACCCGTGGATTTATTTTTTATTAAGTTTACTTGATGGATTCCCGTGTACCCCACAAGTGGTTCATTATTATGTTTGCATGGGGTATTCCCTTGTAACCCATAAGGTTTTCAATTAAACCGTAATACCCCGAGACTTTAACCAATACTGTAACCATAAATCAAGCTCATGAGAAATAAATTATAGTGTTTTAGGTTTTTTTATGATCAAGGATGATGTGTATTAAGGCATTAAAGATGTCCTAACGATTGGGTGAATCAAAACATTCCTTACCGATTAAATTCTTGGGAAGGATTTTGCCATATTCAACTTCAAATGAGCATATCTCTCGTTATACTACGAATTATTGAGGCCATTACCTACAAAAATATACAAAATTAAATTATCTTTCCAAATATACCAATTTCTCCAAAATATGATATCGGAGCAAAGAGTTATGCCCATTTTACTCCGGCATGTCAGGCTGCAAAACTGAGTGACGACATTCGTGATAAGCTGTCACGAGCGTGATGGCTTGTCATCACTGGGCAGATTTACAACCCCAGTGATGAAATTTTGTGATAAGCCATCACTCCCGTGATGCCTTATTACCAATGTCGTCAACCTTAACCAGAAAAATAAAAATTTCACCCTTTTGTGATGACATTTCGTGACGACTTGTCACCGGTTTGACGGCTTGTCATGGATGTCGTTAGCTATTTCTCCTTAAAACTAAGGAAAATTTTTTAAAGGGTATTTTGGTCTTTTTCACCCCTTTTTAACCTTTATATATATCCAAAATAGGGGAGAGAAATTCATTTCCCTCCAATTTCTTTCCAAGAATATTCAAGAAGCTAGGGTTTTCTCTCAACCCAAAAATCAAACCTTCTTCCAAGAAATTCAAGAATCTTCCAAAGATTTCACCAAGTTGTTCAAGAATCAAGTGCTCCAAGTCAAATACATCAAGAAACTTAACTCAAAAGTGTAAAGAAGAGTTTCCAATCAAGATTGTTCATTTTAAAAATCATAATCCAAGGTATGTGGAGTTTGAAGAAGAACATTTCTTTCATTCTTATGCCCAAAGATTTAATTTCTATTGAATTTCATGATTTTTTTTGTAAATTGGGTTTACACCCAAATTACCTTATCAAGGATTTATGAGATTTGAGCTATACAAGATTGACATACATGACTACTTCATTGTCTTATTTCTTAAATTGAGAATTTATGGCTTGAGTGTATATTGTTATCATGAAATGATGATTTCTAAGTGATTTAAGATAAGTGTCATGATTTATGCCTTTCCATGAGAAGTTTGACTATTGAATATATATATATATTGAGCTTGGAAGTCAAGAATGAGTTCTTTGATGTTTTCTAGAAGTTTTGACATTTGATATGAGTTAATGAGCAAGTACACTTGATGTTGAGAAATGTTGTTTGAGTTTGAGTCGAGTTAGGAATCCACAATTGTTTTGATTTAAAAATGATAAATATTTATCATTTAGTCCCTATGGTAGACCCTTGGGTTGATTAAGGTGGATTTCTTAATGCGTTCTGAGCTTAAGTCTGGGAGTAGTATTTAGCACCAAGTAGGAAGTGTGGGTTTAGCGTATTCTACTTCCCCAGAACTACGTGTTGCCGTAGGATTAAGATTAAGGGCCAAAGGCCAAGATAGTGATCACCAAAGTTAAGGTTATACTCCGATGGTAAGGATAGAATAGCTCTCCCCAATGTGAGTAAGACGTTGCACTCTATGTAAGCTCACATGGTTTATGTCGGTTATAAGAAACTCCTAAGTCCATAATAGTTAGGTTTCTTGAGACACCAAGTCACTCTAAGTCTTAATTCAAAGAGTTTCGAGTTGAGTCCAATGGTTTATGAGATTTATGAAGCATGTGTTAATTATTGATGATTTATGGAAAATATGATTCAGGTAACTCAAGTGAAGAGAGTCATTATTACCAGCATATATGATTTTCTTATATATTTATGATATTAGTTAAATGTTGCCTGCTCCCCCACATACTCAGTACATTCCCAAGTACTGATTCTTATACTCTTCTATGTTCTACATTTTCTCATGATGTAGGTTCAGGTGCTCAGTCTCAGTAGCGACAGTGATCTTCGAGTACCTTAATCTATATTCTTACAGTTGGTGAGTCCTCATAGTTCGAGGACCTATGTCCCTGATTTTTTCTTGATAGTAGATGGTTATTTATTTTCAGTTTAGTACGAGTCAGTTGGCGGTCTGTCCAAATGGCTCCTCAGTCTTATGTAGTAGAGGCTTTGTAAGATTAAAGTACCAGTATGTACAGAATTTTATTATTTTGATTGAGCAGGACAATATTTGTTTGTATTACAGTATGTTCATGACATGATTATTCTTCCTTATTATAGCTTGATTATTGTCATAGTGAGTTATAGAAGTGATGATAGGCTTAAAGGGTTAGCTTGAGGCCCTATGTTGCCTTAAGCATCGTGTGACGTCTCGGGATGGGATCTTGGGGCGTTACAAGCTTGGTATCAGAGCCTAAGGTTTAAAGAGTCCTAGGGAGTCTGACAAGCCACGTTACATAGAGTCTTGATCATCGGTGTGTAGTGCACCACATTTATGGGAAAGAGTCTGCGGGACGTTTTAGGAAAATTCATTTCTTTCTTTCAGAAGTCTATCGTGCCTACGACTGTTTCTCTCTGCTATTAATTTGTTCTCTATTATGATAGAAAATGCCTCCTCATAGAGCTCGCAAAAATAACGAACGACCTTAACCCGTTGATCCTTTAAATGAGACGGTGACTCATGTCGAATTCCGTGCAACTTTTCAGGTGCTAGCCTAGGAAGTTACAACCAATGCTCGGGCCAATATTTAGGCCACAGTCCCACCTCAGCAAAAAGGTAATTTAGCGATAGCTCGGGTTAGTGATTTTATGTATCTTGATGAGGTGAAAAAGATTACCTAAATTATACATGTAACAGAGGAAGAAAGTGTGGAGCTAGCTTTTTATCACTTGAAAGATGTTGCTTAAGATTGGGTGCAGAGGTGGACAAAGAGTAGACGGGAGGATGCCTCTCCTATGACTTAACAGTTGTTCCAGGATGCGGTCTTAGATAGATTCTTTCCCCTGGATCTAGAGGAAGAAAAACTAGAAGAATTTATGAACTTGAGACAAGGCTCCATGACAGTTAAGGAGTATTATCTTAAATTAACCAGTTATCTAAGTATGCTCCCGGTATGATGGCTGATTCTAGAACTAGTATGAGTAAGTTTTTGACTGGCGTATTGAGTTACGTTGTGAAAGAGTGTAGATCCTATATTCTCAATAGGGATATGGATCTTTCTAGATTAATAATACATGCTCAGCAGATTAGAGCGAACAAGGTGAAAGAGACAGAGAGAGAGAGAGGGAATAAGAGAGTTAGATCAGAGCAGCAGGGATATAGTCAGACTAGATTTTCTGGAGGGATCCTCTCTCAGTTCCAGAGTCGTTCTTTTATGACAGCGCCATCATCAACTAGTGCTCCCATATACAGAGTCAGGCAGGAGCAGGGTAATAGGCCTACTGTGTCCAGGTCTCAGGAAAGTATGAGTAATAGACCTAACTTTCCCTCATGTGCTAAGTGTGGTAGGATGCATCCCGGAGAGTGTATGGTTGAGCAGAGAGGTTGTTTTGTTGTGTCAAGTTGGGCCACAGACTCAGAGATTGTCCATATGCTATATAGGAGAGCCGTGATGTTCGTCCCCAGAGTTAGGCTATTAATGCTCCAGCCCCTTTAGCTCGTCCTACTCCTCCTTGGGGTGCCTCATCTAGTACTGTCGGTGGTCAGCGCCAGAATCACTTTTATGCTATACCACCTCACCAAAAGCAGGAGGATTCACCAGATATTATTACCGGTATGTTCCGTGTATTTCATTTTGATGTGTATATGCTAATGGACCCTAGGTCAAGTCTTTCTTATGTGTCTCCGTTGGGGGATGTGAATTTTGAGATCAATGCTGAAAAGATTCCTGAGTCTTTTCTAGTTTCTACCCAGTAGGTGAATCTGTTGTTACTAAGCAAGTATATAAGAAGTGTCCTGTCACTGTCCTTCACAAAGTCATGCTTGTAGATTTGATTGATCTAGACATTGTTGATTTTGACGTTATTCGGGTATGGATTGGCTTCACTCTTGTTATGCGTCTATAGACTGTTGTACCCGTGTAGTCAAGTTTCAGTTTTCCAATGAGCCAGCCTTTGAGTGGTCCGGAAATTCTGTATCTCCCAAGAGTCATTTCATATCTTATCTTAAAGTTAGGAAATTTATATCCAAGGTTTGAATCTATCATTTGCTTCGAGTTAAAGATACTAAGTCCGAGACTCCAACAATTCAGTTGATCAGCATTGTTAATGAGTTTCTTGATGTTTTTTTTGGAAGATCTCCTAGGGGTACCTCCCGATAGAGAGATAGAATTCAAGATTGATCTTCTCCCCGATACACAACCTATTTTTATTCCTCCGTATCATATGGCCCCCATAGAACTTAAGGAGTTGAAAGAGCAACTCAAAGATCTTCTAGATAAGGGTTTCATAAGGCCTAGTGTATCTCCTTGGGGTGCACCCATTCTATTCATGCGAAATAAAGATGGTTCATTGCAGATGTGCATTGACTATCGTCAGCTTAACAAGGTCACAGTAACAAAAAAGGTACCCTCTCCCTAGAATTGATGACCTGTTTGATCAGCTACAAGGTGCCGGTTACTTCTCAAAAATAAATTTGAGATTCGGTTATCACCAGCTTAAAGTCAGAGAGCGTGATATTCCAAAGATAGCTTTTTGCACCCGTTATGGTCATTTTGAGTTCCTAGTCATGTCCTTCGGGATAACAAATGCCCCAATAACTTTTATGGACCTCATGAATTGGGTGTTCAGACAGTACCTGGATATGTTCGTTAGTGTGTTCATAGATGATATTCTTGTATACTCCCTAAGTAAGAATGACCATGCAGATCATATCCAAATAGTCTTGCAAACCCTTAGAGATCATCAACTATTTGTCAAATTTAGCAAGTACGAATTTTGGCTAAGGTTCATTGCTTTTCTGGGTCATATTGTTTCTTCTGAAGGTATTCGAGTTGATCCTCAAAAGATAGAAGCTGTGAAGAATTAGCCTAGACCTATTTCCCCATCTCATATTTGGAGTTTCTTGGGTCTAGATGGCTACTACCGTCGTTTTGTTGAGGGTTTCTTTTCCATTGCATCTTCTTTGACTCAGTTGACCCAAAAGAAAGTTAAATTCCAGTGGTCAGATTCTTGCGAGAAGAGTTTTTAGGAGTTGAAGAATCGACTCATTTCAACCCCTGTGATGACCTTGCCCAATGGTATAGATGATTTTATAGTGTACTGTGATGCTTCTAGAGTTGTTTTGGGCTGCGTATTGATGCAGAAGAGTAAGGTTATAGCCTATGCCTCCAGATAGTTAAAGCCGCATGAGAAAAATTACCCGACCCATGACCTTGAGTTAGCTGCAGTGGTTTTTTCCTTAAAAATCTAGGGACACTACCTGTACGGTGTGCATGTTGATGTCTTTATGGATCACAAGAGTTTGCAGTATGTATTTACTCAGAGGGAGTTTAATTTTTGGCAGAGGCGATGGTTAGAATTGCTAAAGAACTATGATATGAGTGTGTTGTATCACCCGGGTAGCACCAATGTAGTGGCATATGTCCTTAGCAGGCCATCCATAGGTAGTGTAGCATATGTCGAGGAGGATAAGAAAGAGTTAGCTTATGAAGTGCATCGTCTGGCTAGGTTGGGATTTAGATGCTGGATTCAGCTGAGGGTAATGTTTGGGTCCAGAATAGTTTCGAGTCTTCTCTAGTTTTTGATGTTATGGAGAAGCAAGATATGGATCCTTGTTTGGTCAAACTAAAAGAGTCAGTTAAAGAACAAAAGGTGGAGGTTTTCACCCAAGGGGGAGATGGTGTATTGAGATTTCAGAATAGATTGTGTGTTCCAGATGTTGATGATTTAAGGAAGAGAATTATGGCTAACACGTATGGCCCGTGATATTCTATTCATCCCGGTGCTACCAAGATGTACCGTAATTTGCGAGAAATCTATTGGTGGAATTGTATGAAAAAGAATATAGCAAAGTTCGTAGAGAAGTGTACAACTTTCCAATAGGTTAAGATAGAACACCAAAGACCCGATGGAATGATGCAAGAATTCAGTATTCCTACTTGGAAGTGGGAGGAAGTGAATATAGATTTTGTGACTGGTTTACCTCCTTCCCGACGTCATCATGATTCAATTTGGGTCGTTGTAGATAGGTTGACTAAGTCCGCGTATTTCTTGCCAGTGCATAAATCTTTCACCGCTGAGGACTATGCTAAGGTGTACATTTGAGAATTTGTCAGGTTTCATGGAGTCCCTTTGTCTATTATATCTGATAGGGGTACTCAATTTACTTATCATTTTTAGAGGGCTTTTCAAAAGGGTCTCGGTTCCCAAGTTCATCTTAGCTCCCCTTTTCATCCGCAGAATGATGGTAAGCATAGAGGACCATCTAGACCTTGGAGGATATGTTGAGGGCATGTTTTCTTGATTTCAAAGGAAGTTGGGATAAACATTTTCCATTGATTGAATTTTCTTACAACAATATTTTTTATGCTAGCATTGGAATGGCTCCATTTGAGGTTTTATATGGAAGGCGATGTAGATCACCCATAGGTTGGTTTGAAGTGGGTGAAGCTGTTGTGATTGGACCTGATGCCATGTTTGAGTCTATGGAGAAAGTTAAGCTGATTCGAGAGAGATTAAAGACAGCCCAGAGTCGTCAGAAGTCATATGCAGATGTGAGAAGAAGATCTCTTGAGTTTGATGTTGAAGATCTGGTGTACTTGAAGATTTTACCCATGAAGGGGGTGAAAAGGTTAGGAAAGAAAGGAAAGCTTAGTCCCCGATATGTCGGCCCTTATAAAGTTTGCAATGAGTTGGGAAATCAGCTTATGAGATTGAATTATATGCCGAGTTGTCAGCTATCTATCCAATTTTTCATGTTTCTATGCTTAATAAGCATATTGGTGACTCTGTTGTTGTTGATCCATCAGAGAGCTTTGATGTTCAGGATAGCCTTTCATATGATGAGGTTCAGGTTGAAATCCTAGAATATCAAGTTCGTAGACTAAGAAATAAGAAAGTTCCCTTGGTCAAAGTTCTATGGAGAAATCAATCTGTCGAGGGTGCTACTTGGGAAGTAGAAGCAGATATATGAGTAAAATACCCTCAACTCTTCTCCGCGAGTTCAAATCAAGCCGAAGGTACTATTCTTCCTTAATTCATTTTCCTTCGAAACCAGTGTATTGAGCTATATGGTTATTCTCTCTATGATTCATGCATTCTATGAAGTACTCAAAAGTTTAGAGTAAAGTAATCCCTTTGAGTGAGTCATTCCAGATTTACGTCCTCATTTTTCTCTTGTTTTTGGCCTATCTGGCAACATTCGAGGGCGAATATTTCCAAGGGGGAGATATTGTAATACCCCGAGACTTTAACCAATAATGCAACCATGAATCAAGCTCATGAGAAGTAAATTATAGTGTTTTGGGTTGTTTTCTAATCAAGTATGATGTGTATTAATGCCTTAAAGATGTCCTAATGATTGGGTAAATCAAAACATTCCTTACCGATTGAATTTTTGGGAAGGATTTTTCCATATTCAACTTCGAATGAGCATATCTCTCGTTATACTATGAATTATTGATCCCATGACCTACCAAAATATATATAATTGAATTATCTTTCCAACGATACCAATTTTACCAAAATCTGATATCGGAGCAAAGAGTTATGCCAATTTTACTCCGGCATGTCAGGTTGCGAAACTGATTGACGACATTCATGATAACTGTCACGAGCGTGATGGCTTGTCACCAATGTCTTCATCTCTGGGAAGATTTCCAACCCCAATGATGACATTTTTGTGATAAACCATCACACTCGTGAAACCTTATCACCAATATCGTCAACCTTAACCAGAAAAATGAAAATTTCATCCTTTTGTTGTCACCGGTTTGACGGCTTGTCACGGATGTCGTCAGCTATTTCTTCCAGCAACTAAGGGACATTTTTGCAAGGGTATTTTGGTCTTTTCTACCAATTTTGAACCTCTATATATATCCAAAACAGGGGAGAGAAATTCTTTTCTCTCCAATTCCTTTCCAAGAATATTCAAGAAGCTAGGGTTTTCTCTCAATCCAAAAATCAAACCTTCTTCCAAGAAATTCAAGAATCTTCCAAAGATTTCACCAAGTTGTTCAAGAATCAAGTTCTCCAAGTTAAAGGCATCAAGAAACTTAACTCAAAAGTGTAAAGAAGAGTTTCCAACCAAGCTTGTTCATCTTAAAAATTATAATCCAAGGTATGGGGGTTTGAACAAGAACACTTCTTTCATTCTTGTGCCCAAAGATTTAATTTCTATTGAATTTCATGATTTTTTTTGCAAAGTTTGTTTACACCCAAATTACCTTATCAAAGATTTATGAGATTTGAGCTATATAAGATTGACATACATGATTACTTCATTGTCTTATTTCTTAAATTGAGAATTTATGCCATTAGTTGTATATTGTTATCATGAAATGATGATTTCTAAGTGATTTAAGATAAGTTTCATGATTTATGCCTTTCCATGAGAATTTTGACTATTGAATATATATTGATATTGAGCTTGAAAGTCAAGAATGAGTTCTTTGATGTTTTCTTGAAGTTTTGACATTTGATATGAGTTAA
Source organism: Capsicum pubescens (assembly GCA_030864215.1). Lineage (NCBI taxonomy): Eukaryota > Viridiplantae > Streptophyta > Magnoliopsida > Solanales > Solanaceae > Capsicum > Capsicum pubescens. Next base: position 225,351,671 of record CM061544.1, read on the forward strand.
TGAGAAAATACACTTGATATTGAGAAAGGTTGTTTGAGTTTGAGTCGAGTTAGGAATCCACAATTGTTTTGATATAAAGATGAGAAATATTTATGATTTGGTCCCTATGGTATACCCTTGAGTTGATTAAGGTGGATTTCCTAATGCGTTCTGAGCTTAAGTCTTGGAGTAGTATTTAGCACCGAGTGGGAAGTGTGGGTTTAGCGAATCCTACTTCCCCAGAACTACGTGCCACCATAGTATTAAGATTAAGGGACAAAAGACAAGATAATGATCACTAAATTTAAGGTTCTACTGTAATGGCAAGGATAGAACAACTCTCCCCAACATGGACAAGACGTTGGACTCCATGTAAGGTCATTTGGTTTATGTAGGTTATAAGAAACTTCTAAGTCCATAATAGTTAAATTTATTGAGACACCAAGTCACTCTAAGTCTTAAGTCAAAGAGTTTCGAGTTGAGTCCAATGGTTTATGAGATTTATGACGCATGTGTTATTATTGATGATTTATGGAAAATATGTTTCAGGTAACTCAAGCGAAGATGGTCATTATTACCAGTATGCATGATTTTCTTATACATTTATGATACTATTTAAATGTTGCCTACACCCCCACATACTCAGTTCCCATACTCTTCTGTGTTCTACATTTTCTCGTGATGTAGGTTCAGGTGCTCAGTCTCAGCATTGACAGTGATCTTCGAGTATCTCCATATACATTCTTACAGTTGGTGAGTCCTCATGGTTCAAGGACCTATGTCCCCGATTTTGTCTTGATAGTAGATGGTTGTTTATTTTCAGTTTAGTACGAGTCAGTTGGAGATCTTTCCCAATTGATCTTCAGTCTTATGTAGTAGAGGATTTGTCAGACTAGAGTACCAGTATGTACAGAACTTCAATATTTTGATTGAGCAGGACAGTATTTCTTTGTATTCCAGTATGTTCATGACATGATTATTCTTCCTTATTACAGCTTGATTATTGTCATAGCGAGTTATAGAAGTGATGACAGGCTTAGAGGGTTAGCTTGAGGCCGCATGTGGCCTTAAGCATCGTGTGGTGTCTCAGGATGGGATCTTGGGGAGTTACATAAACCAAACCATGACCACCATGACCTTACTAATTAACCATTTAAATCCATCCAATATAGTTTAGGTTCCATTACCAAGTTATCCTTTGCAATAGTTTCATTAAAAGTTCAACAATATAACAAAAGCATTCTCATAGGCATTTTATCAAACATGTTGAGGGTATATAGTTTCCAAGACCAAGTACCAATTAACTATTCCATTGCCACTAAATATTCAAACAACTATTAAAGCATGAAAAAACATAATAAATACATAGGAAAACCACAACAAACCATTAGTAACCAAAACCCCCAACATATATTTCAAAACCCAAAACCATATTACTATTATAACACAAAAATCATACATTAAATGATGCCTTTAGTTGAACTAACAATGAGGAATGAGTAACACGCCTTATATTATGAAGAATACAAAGAGAAATCACCCTTTAGAGCCTTAATTGACCACCTTTGAGGAAACCATAGCCTTTGCTTAACCGAAGAGCTTGAGAGAGTTTAGAAAGAGTTCTTGAGTGATTAAGATTAGAATAACAAACTAAATGAAGTCCCAATAGTGTTTTAGTTATGGGGTCATAAGAGGCTAAGAGAGGAAATGTCCAGAATACCCCCAACCTAAACTATATAAAATTCTTGTAGGAGCGTACGACCACACCCCTTCCAACCGTACCCTACCATACGAGTGGTACCCACCACATGTACCCTAGGCTTTACCTTATTCCCCAACACTATCCTATATACAACCACCAAGATTAACTCGTATCCAACTATATGATAAGTAGCCCTAGAACCGTACCTTAGGTATAATAGAATCACCTAGGCTAGACATAAGGCATTATACATTTGATATCATACCATTAGTACCCCATCATATGACTAGTATGATCTATTTGTACCTTGGATAGAAACCATCTAAGACACACTGATTGATATACAACAAAGACCCCCTAAACAGTACACTATCATACAACTTGTAACCATATGATGTATGATGTCTAGAAGCTTAAAACCAAGAAAATAAGGACAATAACATAGGATATTTCAAATAAAGTCCATGGTAATCACTGCCATTTCCACTTGAGAATGGGTAACCTCTGAATCAAGACTCCAGGTCTCTGATGATTGGCCTTCACCTACTGGCAACATAGGCAACAAGCTATAAAGTCTACCTCATCTCTCTTCACACAACTCCACTAATCATGATGACTCATATCACTAAACATATTAGTTTTACCTAGGTGAATAGAATATCTAGAGTTGTGAGCCTCATGCAAAATCGAATGAACCAAGTCATCATCCCTCAAAACTTAAATGGAGATATCAAATCTGAAAACACCCTCAACATCTATGGAAGCCCTCTTAGACTCACTACTCAACACTTGATAACATAAGATGCAAAGTATCTTATCCTCAAATTGAAGACCCTAAATTTGCTAAAATAGTAAAGACCTTGCCTTAACACTAACAAGAATCCTCCTAGAGACTGAAATAACAAGTCTCACTATCAAGCTGGCTAAAGAATGAATGTCATATGACAACGGCCTCTGAGAAATTAAAATATAAGCCATGATATCCATACTCACTACCATTTGATTCAAGGCATCTGCTACCATATTTGAGTTGCTCAAATAATACAGACAGAGATATCATAATACTTAACCAATTGCATCCACCTACGCTTCCTAGAAGGATGTCGTCTTTTGGTCATAAGATGTTGAAGACTACGATGATCCGTGAATAGCTCACAGTGCACACTATACAGATAATGACATGACCCAAACTAGGGCCTTAAAAATATCTAACTAACCATATGCAATCACCTACATACATATATATATCGTACCGGGGAATAAATCAGGTTTAGCATGGAGATACCATAGGAGTCTGGGGATTTCCTTGTATACTTCATCCTCTATTATACATATGTACATATATATACTTGGGGGATTCCCTTGTACCCCAGAAGTACGTGATCATCGAGACCAATCCTGATATCAGAAAGCATGGGTTTCCAATGTCGACCTTTCAGACTCACACCTTCACGATTAGCTGTCACAAACCGCCATTATTTCCCAATTATAACAATTAACATACAACCAAATCACTAATTCCAAGAATTAATTATAAAGTAATTAATCAGTCGTATCTTCATACGGACTATAGCTTGAAAGCAATGTTATTAGCCAACACTTAAGGGGACTCCGATGTAGCCCACAGACTCCTTTATTAAAATCACTTGGGGCATTCCTATGTACTCCACAAGGTTTTTGTTATAAGACCACTTGGGGATTCCTGTGTACCCTACAAGGTTTTAAAAACAATACCTAACCAATTAACCATTAATTCCATGAATTAAATTCAAGAAACAAACTGAACCATGTATTAATGCATAAGCCAAAATCAATTATGCAAGTGGTTTGAGTTTATTAGAATTTTCAATTCCAAAAAAAATCTATTTGGGGTTTTCATTGTACCACTATTTCCATTCCTTTACAACCAACCAAACCATTTTAGGTTCCATTACAATATTATGCAATGTAAAGTTTTCAATAAAATTCAAACCATGTGACAAAACATCCTCCTAGGTATTTTATCAAACATATTGAGGGCAGAAGATTTCCAAAACCATGTATCAGTTGACTATTCCCATGTAACCACATGTTCAAACAACCATTATAAAATAAAAAACTATAAATAAACATGGGAAAACAATATTCATCCATTTACAACATAAAACCCCAACATATAAATCAAAACCAACAAATACCCACAATAAAATCTTGAAAACTGTTCATTGAAACATGAATTTAGTTGAACTAATAATGAAGGAGGAGTAACATGCCTTATTTATGAAGATTCACAGAGAGATCTTGATCCTTAAGCCTCTAGATGATCACTTGAAGAAAACCCTAGACCAATCTTCTTGAGAGAGTTTAGACAGAGTTTTAGGAGTGTTTTTGTAATACCCTATACTTCTACCTAGCATAAAATCATCCCAAAAATATTAAAGACTTTCTTTAAAAGATGAATCCACTTTTATAAATATGGAATTTTCAAGATTTTTTACTTTTTGTTGTATGGTAAATTGAATAAGTTTTCCATCGATACCAAATTAACCCAAATCCGACGCCCGGCGATGAGTTAGAGCCTTTTTAGTGAGACAGTGTGTCACTTGAGCCATCAGCGCATCATGGAGCTAGCTTAAATGGTAATTTTCAATTTCTAGTATTTCTCTGTCATAGTGGCGCATCGCTCTAAAGGTCCAGTTCACAATGTCCTTTTCTAGTGAATCTCTGCGATGTCTCCGCATCACGCCAAACATCCAGTTCGAGTGGCTTGGCTTGATAGTGGTGCATCGTGCCAAGGATAAAAATCAGGAATTTTTCATTTGTTGCAAAATTAAATCCCAAGGGCTATTTGGTCTTTTCCCATGACTATAATTCCACACAATCACGAGATTTAACCCTAAGAGTGCATTATTTGCTCACTTTTGCATTAGTCTTTCAAATTAAAATCAACTCTACTCAAGAACAATAACCTTAGCTCTCAAATTCATCGACCAAATCACAAGAACTATCCATCAATCCTTCCAAATTAATTAACTCAGGTATGCATAGTGTTCATTCATGGATTTCTTTCATCCATGAAGCCCAAGAATCAAGTTTTAAATAATGTATTATGAATATTATGTTGTGGGTTGATTATGTTTATGTGATTATTGTTGTATGGCTCCCAAGTTTGAATCTCAACGTGTTTTTATGGAATTACGTTCGTATATGAGTTTAAATTCATGAATTGAGTGGTTTATGAGGTCTTAATTGATGATTATGCCTATGCTCTAAGTGGTGGATGTAAGGTGTTTGATAAAATTCCTAGAAGACTAGAAATCATGTAATATAGTTCAATTGTGACTTAAGTGATGGATTCATGTTTTACCCTTATGTTCAAATGATTTCCATGCTATTGATATGCAATGTAGATGTTTGTTGGAATGCTCATGATGTGAGAGTATGAAATTATGACATTTAGTATATGCATTCCTACCATGTGCAAAATTATGATAACCATGTACTTAATAAAATCCCCAACTTATTTTATTATGGATTGTTGATGTTGGTCATGTATTCAAGAATGGCATGCCTTATTAGTTTTATTCTATCAAGTCTTGGGGGTACTTGTACCCGACAATTTAGCTATATGCCTAGAGCCAGTGTCATCATTTCACGATATCCTCTATCAAGCCATGTTCATTAGAATTCTGTTAGTCATTTGACTGAGGAAAACTCAATAAACTCAGTAATCCCAGTAATCTCAGAAAGCTCAGTACTTTAGTAATCTCAGTAGTATTCCGTCAGTCAATGGAACTCAATGAACTCAGTTCAGTTAATCATGTTCAGTATCTATTAAGATGGGAGTAGGAGTTAGCACCGAGTGAGCCCAAGGATGGGAACTCACCTGTTATTAGAGGGTGTGATTCTTAGAAGCAGTCCTTGCACTCTTGAACTACGTAGCCAGCATAGGTTAAGACATCAAACCTACTATTTTGGGGGTAGATGAGATGGATTAACCTGTTATATTAGGGTCCCACCGTTCTCCCTTGAGTACCTTCTATATGAGGGATTACTCTCAGCTTAGCAACTTAATTAGCAATAGTAGCGAATGCAGCTCTGAACTCTGCATGAGAAATATGTTCGTCCAAGGGATCTGCTTGGACTGGCTGAGAGGCTGACTGATTTCTATTTCTTCTTTTGGGAGGTATGTTCTATAAGCGAAAAGGGAGAAACGGATTAGGCTGAAAGTTAAATTTGAGCTCATGCTCACTGGCATGACATGAATACTGAAAGAAGGGAAACTGTTCCTAAAACATCTTATAGCCTCATGTACATAAATTTGGTGCGCTACACACCCATGCACAAAACTCTATTAGATGAGGCTTTTCAGACTTCCTAGGACACTGTTGAACCTTAGGCTCTGATACCAAGTTTGTAACGCCCCGAATCTGATATTCGGAATGCTATACAGTGCTAGCAATCTCGAAGGACCACAAGCTAATCCATGACTGATATCTGTAACTGAGCACAGTATAATATACTGTATAAATGCGGAATAAAAGGGTTGAAAGGCCTTAAGGTTCAAATATCTGATAAAACATAACATCTGGAAATATGGTATATCAATACAAAAACTGAAATAAATTGTCTAAACATGCTAGTCTGAAAGACTCTAAACTACTTGAAACTGTGGAGTTAATGGGACATGTCCCCAATTAATTCCGTCTACTAAAACTAAAATAATAAAGTAATAAAATAACCATACTATCCTCAAATGATGAGGACTCACTGCAAATCTACTGTTGCTAGCTGAATTTGAAGCTAAGTGTGATCAGGAACTTGAGCGTCCAAACCTATGGTATAAAACATCATAGCGCAGAAGAAAAGTATGTGTCAGTACGTCTGAATGTACTGGTATGCAAAGTGAGGTAGGCTGAATGCATGGGATTCATATGCATGAGCAATACTAACTGACTGAGTAACATGAACGTGAGAATGTATACATGAATACGTAACTGTAAATGAGATCGTGATAATACCGACTACTGAGTTTGAATACTGATAACATAAGTTTCATATAAGTGATATACTGTTAACTGAGTGACTGTGTCTGATAGTCTTGATCCTGATGGAACTAGCTGAGTTTCATACTGAACCAAGTGACTATATCTAACAGTCATGAATCTAAAGAACTATCTGAGTTCTTTTACTAAGACTAAGACTGAGACTGTGGGAAGTAGTCGTCTAACCGACATGCACCTTTTCTGTATAGAGTTGGGGTCCAATTTGTAACCCCAATTGGAGGGGTGTCAATATCGCACCACTGGTAAGGACAAACTGTGGGTGACCCTTATCTGGCAGTGTCCCTGAAGGAGAATGGTGGGACCCTCATCTATCAGGTTAAACCACCTCATAAACCCTCAACTGTCAGTGTTGATGTCTCAATCCTATGTTGGATACAAAGTTCTGGAATGGAAGGATTGATTCTAAGGATCACACCCTCCACTTTCGGTGTGTGCCCTCATCCTTGGGTTCGCTCAGTGTTGAATCCTACTCCCAACTGAGTAGACACTGAACTGATTATACTGAGATGAACTGGGGTGAGTTCACTGAGTTTTGTGGACTAACGGAATGTTACTGAATTCTTTTAACTGTCTGAATTCATGAGATTACTGAGTTATCCTGAGTCATGTGACTGACTGAATTCTTCTGAGTTTTGGAACTAACTGAGAATACTACTGATCTTGGCGTGACTAAGATTATCTTGAAACTAACACTGGCTCTAGGCACACAGCTAAATTGTTGGGTATAAGTACCTCCAGGACTCGATAGTATGATACTGACCAGACATGACACTTCTTGAACAAATGACCATAGTCAACAATTCGTAGTACAAACATTGGGGATTTTCATGAAGTATTTGTTTTTCATAAGCTTATACATGAATTGGAATACAGATAAACATGTCATAGTTTCATTAGTCTAATTTCATGAGCATTCCACCAAACCATTAGAATGAATAACAATAACATGGAGGTCATTGTGAACATAAGGGTAAAGCATGGATTCATCGATTTGGTCGCAATTGAGTCATAAACCATAATTCTTATTCTTTTAGGCATTTTAGCAAACACTTTGCATGCATAACTTAAGTCTTAGGCATGAACATTAAAATAATACATCATGGCAACATTTTCACTTCAAATACAAGAATTCCAACCACATGCTAGCATAATTTCATCATATATATTAAAGATTTCAACTTGGTAATCATACAACAACATAAACATGGATATGATTCAATTCAAAACATGGAATTCAAAATTTATATTTTTGAAATGGTTTCTTGAGCTTCATGGGTGAAAGACATCCATGAATCAACACTTTACATACCTTCGATAGAAGTTTCTTAAAGATTAACGGTGGAATCTCCTGGATCAGAATCCTCAATTGAAAACCCTGGACTTGTTCTTGAGGGAATTTGAGAGAAACAACTATATTTTGGTGAAAACCTAGATGAATCTCGTGTTATAGGCTTATATAGGGGTAGGAAATTGACCCTTTTACCCCTAAAGACGCGGACATTTAATGACTGAAAATTGGGCATCGATGCGATACCCGACGCATTGCGCCATGATCATGCTAAGCCTCAGTTATTTTTGCTGGCAGTCTATGAAACAATGTTAACCAATGCGATAGATGATGCGGCGCGCCAAGATCGCATTGGTCCACTGTTTTGGGACACCAAACGTGGTCTAAACGAGTTTTGAAAAATCTGAAACCCTCCCGGAAAACCTATCAACCTCTCTGATCATGAATCAACAAAAATATGGACAATTAAGGGAAATTAAGGTCACTAAATGAGATTGTCAACTTTCGAAGGCCAAAAATAAATTAAGTCTGGGAACTTAGTTAGAATTTTCTAAGTCTGAGACCCCTTGACAAGTCTAAAAGGATGAATTAAGCTTAGAAATTTTCCGGGTCTTACATTAGCTCTACTACAGGCTCCACAGTGAGCCACCTAACCCATGCTACAAACTCCGGGGTGCACAACTCCTAGAAGCGGGCTAAGTCGGTCCCAAGTCCTAGTTTGAGTAGGAAACATGTGGTACTTGTACCCAATCCTTGTGAGACTTGGATTGGATGACTTAGAGGATATATAAACATCTTTAGACTCTGCAAAGGATTATGGAACACGTGGGGAAGTCCACAATATGAAATTAAAACACACGCACTCCCAAGCCGACTAGGATTTGGTTTTCTACTTATTTTAAGTTGGGGGAAAAGGGGTCAATGTTTATATTTCGTGTAGGGATGATTATGGACGAAATTGAGGGTTAGAAAAGGAGAATTTTTTCTACATTTGAACACATTCTTGTAGGCAACACGAATTGGAGAGGAAAAGCAGACATCAAGGAGCTCAAACTAGGGTTCTTTCTTCTTTTACTTTTCTTTCTTGTAGATTGAATTTATAAATTCATCTATAGAGTTCTTTGTATAAATATTAGTGGATAAACACCCTCTTTCTAGGGTTTAGACTACAAAATTATTGTTTTAATTATCGTTTATTAGTTGGTGCTTATGTTTATCAAGTAATGTGATTATTCTTGCGTTCTTATTTTACGATTCTAAAGGGTCATGAACATTGGAATAAACCCGTCCCAAAACAAATTGACCATAGGAGTGGAAGGACGGAATAAAGAACGTAGGGAATGTGGATTATATCTTTAATTGACATAATACTAATTGATAAATTATGATTTGTGTTATGATAGAGATAACTAAACGCTCCAATTGGTTAATAAAATGGCAAGATAACTTAGTGCATCCAAATTAAAGACTCACATCCCCGCTCAACAAAATAGTTTTGAGACTAATTTGGATAGATGATTTAGAGGGTGACCATACCCAAGTTATATTATCAACCTCGTAAATCAATAATCATGATAAACACCAACACCAACTAGAAACCATAGTTATGCATGAATGTGAAGTAGATGCCTAACCCCAAAATTCTCCATATATTGTTTACAATCCAAGTTTCATATCATTTTTATTTCTATTATTTAGTTTATAAGAAAACAAAACTCAAACACTTATTGGTTTAAATCGCCTTTATTTAACCTAAATAGTAATACTAGAATTGGATCGTCTGTTAAACACCAAGTCCCTGTGGGATCGATATTCGGCTTGCAAGAGTCACTTTACTACTTGGTTCACCATGTACACCTGCGTGTGCACTTGGGAGCAACAAGTCAAAAAAGTAACTTGCACCTTGTATCAAATACACTAGTAAGTAGACAATAATAGAATATATACCCTTCTCTTATGACCTTATCCTAGACATCTCAAGGATCCCTTTTAACAACAAAAATGGCACAATCATAAGTCATGGTTCATTCAAGAAATAGATAAATGAGCCATCACATAAGCTCGGTCCATGCAAGGAATAACAGATAAACACATAATCTCGATCGATGCAAGGAACCAATATAACAAATAAACACGTAATCTCAGTCCAAGCAAGGAATCGATATAACAAATAAACACATAATATCGGTGCTTTCAAGGAACCAATATAACTATTAAACACATAAGACTGATCCACACAAGGAACCAATATAGCAAATAAACACATAAGTTAGGTCCATGCAAGGAACTAATATAGCAGATAAACACGTAAGCTTGATCCATGCAATGAAATAATATAACAGATAAACACATAAGCCTTATGTATGCAAAGGACTATCACACTTACCTATACCTTGTATATACATGCTAAGGGTTTTATGGTCATTCACTAACCATGACCTATAGGGGACTAGCTCTTTTCTATGTATCAAACCTCAGACATCAAGTGCCTGACCACCTTATACCAACCAATCCCATGAAGATGTCCAAATATCGATAAATCCCATAATAATCACAAATGCCACAACTACAATTATAATAGCGATAAAATTTGTAAAACCAACAAGCTTTTTCAAATAAGTTCATTGCATTTGATTAACACTTAGGATATCAAATAGTCATTCACTTTTCCTGAATGTGTATTGTAATAACCAACACGAACGAACATCTACTATACACACATAAAACAAGTTGGGTTCAATTAAGTTAAACCATCACATGTAGTTGCACCTATGACCTGCACAATACCACACCCCAACCATTCATTTTATCATCAATACCATGCCAATTTCTCATTCTTCGGGTTACTACCATAGATTCTTCAGAATCCACCAATGCTAACCACCTCTAATTTAGGCATTTATTAGGCTTAATCTAAATTCTAGGTACAACACTATTTTTAAATTATGTAAGGATTAAAAACAACAAAAAAGACACATTAATGACATAACAAAAATCAATATAACCAAATAAGAACAAATTTTCATCCAATTAATTAGGTTTTTTCCATTTTATCCATCCTAACACCATGACCAAAGGTAAGCATGACATCTGCCATAAATCTATGTAATGATTATGCTTTCTAACTTTGGTCTAACTACTCAATTAAACCTATCCTACCTAGATTCTAAGCAGCTGCTACAGAGGCATGAATGTGAGATTTTGACTCCGTGTTGGGATTTATAGTATGAATTTAGGGAGATGTTGTGGATTTAAACCTATTAAAGCAAAATCCCTCCTCTCCATTGCTTCAAGGCCATGAGGTAATCCTATGAGGGTTTTTGGAGAAAACCTTGTCCTTTTGCAACTAAAGAAAAGAAAAAAAAATACTAAAGGTTCTGCTATAGCCGAATCACATTAGCCCACCCCAAAAGTTTCTACTAAAATTTTTAGCTATGTCATCCCATCCTAGTTCATGATCGTATTTCCAAAATTCCTTATAACCCATACCTACAAATAAAGTATCTCTTAATAACGAAGAGACAAGTCACAATAAGAGATACCAATTTATCAATCGTTCATCCTCGAATGATCACGATAAGGAGAGAAAGGTATGAGTCTAAATTGAACCTTAACTCCCTCTCAATGATATCACATTTACAGACTTAAGTGAAACACTAAATTTTTGTTTTCCCCAGGTGCACTAAATTTCCAAGTCGTATTTTATTACTACTCCGCTCTGATAAGGAATCTTCTTACTAATGAATGACACGAGACTAACTAAAGAAAAACATTTCTTGAGCACCCTAGGTATTCGAGGCCTCATTAAAATATCGGAACAAAAAGAGTTCAAAAACACAACGGATGAAAATTTTTCTATACTCTGGTAGACTGGAACCCACTATAGTGGGAATATTCCCATAACATTGCTATATAGCGGGAGAAGGAAGCTATAGCGGCAACCAATAGCCTAGAAGGGTGATAAATGGGTTTCTCACCCACTTCTCCCTCTTTTCACTAAAATCTCCTCTCCTCTCCTCTTTGATCACTTTGTTTTTATTATCGAAGACAAGATAATTATTGACATACTTCACCTTTTTACTTTATTACTCATATTTATACATGTTTTAAGCTTGAATTTATAAAAATAAAATAGGTTTTGGGGTTGTTTTTGTAAATTTGAAATTGGGGTTGACTCGGTCAAAATGTTCAATCATGGACTCTTCCAATGTGTTTAAAATGCTTCTATAGCATTTTGACCATAAGAATTACGAAGTTCATGGACAAAATTGGCTCAAAATAGTAAGGAATGTGAAAGTTTACTCTTGGTTTGGTTTTGATGATTTGGGCATGTCTTAGGAGTTATCGTTCCCAAATTTTTTGCATAAACTAGTGTTAGGGTACTTTATGAACACAGATCTGGGTATGAATTCCAAGAAAGGGACTTTTCATCAAGAGGTGACTTTATTGCACCTCTTGAGTTCTTAGAAAGACAAAGGTTGCTATATTAGCCTCATCCCACTATAGAAACCCTATTGTAGAAGAAAATTCCCGCTATAGTTATCCGTCGTAGTGGAATGTAGCCCACTATAGTGAGAGACTATAAGCAGTAGCCTTTCAGTTAAAACCAGACTTGGCCTTTTCTGAATTTTAATTTCCTTGATACATTTGTGAGTTCTAACTTATTCCTTACAATGATTTGGTAGATTTACTACCCCAATGGCTGAAAACCAAGAGGATGCCTCCGCCTTTGGGAGATTCCCCAATGAAAACTATTGAGAGAGATTTTTTTAGTATTGAGGATGAAATTCTGCTATAAGTAGGGTTATGCAATGAAGGGGTGCCGACTAAGGCACCAAAATTCTATAACTAGCTCTACGAATTTGGTTGGATGCCACTAGTGAAGGCTCTTTCATTTGGGTCTTCGGCAAGGTTAAGGTGTTATATGTCATACTACTTATCGTGCTTTAGAACGACCTCAACCCTACCATCTGCATAAAGGGAATAGATTTCCCTATGGATGCTGGGACAATTAATGAGGTGCTCGGGATGTCGAACATCTCTAATGTTGGAAAAATGTTTAGGTACTGAGAGATGGATATGAAGTAGTTGTGGGACACTATAATTGTAAATAAAGAGAGGTATTGAATCTATTATCCCACTAATAAGGGGATTAGGAGCACATACCTCATAACTAAATTAGGATATGGTTGAACCTGGTGTCCTAAAGGATTCATACATCAAGCAAAACTTTTGATATGAACTAGCCTCAGGCTCTGGTGGTGGCCTATGCTATAGGTGTTATACCATTAAATATGGGGCCATAGAAAGTGATGGAGTGGAAGGGCTTCTATCGAGATAGAAAAAAGCCCTTACCTTCCTGATTTAGTCTCTACACAGTGCAGACACATTGTGATGCCGGAGGAGGATGCTGATATCGTGCTGGAAATAGACATCCCCTTCCATCCCATTAATGTGAAGGTGATCAGATCTAAGGGGAATAAGAAGAGAAAGGTGGGTAAAGCCAAAAGTAGCCTTTCCGTAGAGGATGATAAGGATGATATTACCCCTCCCTCCTAGCCCAGCCCTAAATTTCAAGCAGTCGCCTAGAGATGGACTTGGTTACGGTGATGAGATACATAGAGCACACATATTCTTGCTCTATAACCCCACCTCCCACTACATAGGACTATGTAGTAATCCACAGAGATCTCAACAAAGAAGAGGGGAGGAGGTGCTCTGGCAACCGCATGCTCACACGGATGTAAAAGACTGTGAAGGTTATCTTTAAGTGCCTGGACCCTAACCAAGAGCCTCTCCAGGTGGAGCCAGAAGACATGTAAAAGTTCTTCTTCATGAGTGATACAGAGAGAGAAGGCCTCACCCCAGCATCCTGAGATGGTGACAAGACATCTAGCTAGGCCCCTTGGTGTAGATCAGCTTAGTCCTCTCCACTCGGGCTCTTTTTTGTACATAGTTCTAATTTGGGTTGCCCCCATGTGGGGCATGTAACAAACAAAATTTCTCCCTTCATTATCCTTTTATTTTTATTGCATATGGATGCTAGTTTAATACTTTTTTATATTGAATACATGTTTTTACCTTTCTTTATGTGATTTCTACAATTCATGTGGTAGCTCATAGCTTAATTTAACAAATAATACAGGCCGAAAATGAAAAAAATAGGGGAAATAAGCCAGGGATTTTGTCCATGCCCATCCCGCTATGGCGGCTTGCACTCTACTATGGATGTCGCCATAGAGGAAAAATTCTCTTTGTAGATGGCTTGCTTTAGCAGGTCAGTGCCGCTATGGTGGCTCAACAATAGCAGCCTAGACAATTTATACTTTCTACAAATTCCCTTATTCTCCTTCCCTATTTCCAGCAATAAAGCATAAAATTACACTACGGCCTTTAACGTAATCCCAAGACCAAACCCAGCAATGCATAAAAATAAAAACTTAGTATCACCTTAGTTTAAATTAGTTATGAACCACAACAAGAAACTTTTCATTATAATAAATCCTTCTATTATGTAACAATAGCCCTTTTTTCAATGGTCTTTAACCAAATACTGACTATTTGAAACAAGAGTTCCACAATCATAAACCATTTTCCGCCTTACCATTTAACCAATGATAAGTACATGCCTAGAACTTAGCATGCAATTTCCATTTAAACAACAAAGCAAGTAATCCCTTTAGATATCATACATATTCAAGTTATGACTTTTCGACAATCACAAATTCTACAGAAATTCAAAAAATCACATTTAACATAAGTATGCAACTCATAGTTCATTTATGTAAAATTCCCTTTCTTTACTATTCCTTTATTCGACTCGTGAATAACCATTAGTCAATTCTCCTGAAGTTAATACCACCCGAATGGCCAAATACCAATTAAAACTTTTTTGGTTCTAATATTTATTGCTTTTATTACTCCAACGGAGTCAACGACATATTTTTACCCTGTTGAGATGCCAATTGGAATTAGGAGACACCAATTTGAGTCAACTCATACAAGCAAGCATACATACTACATGAAAAGAGAGAAATAAGTGAAATAATTTCCTAGAATGCCTCATAGCTCCCCAAAAATTAGATGTGGAAGTCAACACACCAATCCACATGACTCTACTCGACATATGCATATGTACTAAGAGACTGGTAACCTAGGCTCTAATACCAACTATCACAACCTAACTACTCGAATCGTGTGGGCACCTACTCTAATCTACCTAGATGGGATAACATTGCTACCCATTTAAAAACATATACAGGAATAAAAAAGAAAGAGTAAAATACCTTATTTATTACACCCAGTTTACAAAAATACAACTGAAAACTTTACCCATAAGAACTAGTCTAAATAGGTAAAAGATACACTAAAGGAAATACAAACTCTACACATGACCCTGCTTCCACCGTAAGAACAATGAAGAAGCTGCTGGAGATTTTTACTACATCAAGCACGAAACACCTACTGATCCTGCAACTAAACTATACCCCCAAAAAGGATAATGCAAGAGTAGTATCCGTACAAATAACACATACTAGTAAGCATTATTGATCAACCCGAATTAAACACATAAATATCCAGAAAGAAACATACAACTTGAAAGTTATTTAGCCAAAGATATTTCGTTAAAAAACTTTAACACCCTTGGCTTTTATTCTTATAAGTGAGTACAACTTTTCTTATCATATTCAGCACTAATCACCATCTATCCACTATGTTGTCATGTCAGGCCTGATTTCGTAATTACATATAAACCAACCATACTTAGACCTAAGGCTCTACACCCTTAACAATTCATTTCTTAAGGTCCTTAAGTAACACTCAACCATGTCCCGCTAATCTGGTTATGTATCAACACCTTAGCAATTTAAGATTCATTTAAGGCTAGGAGAATTTAAATAATAAGACAACAACATTCTGCATTCCCAATCTCAATCTTACTAACCACTAGGTACCGACCTTACATATACTACACGCCAATTGTGAACACTCCCATGAAGCCTTACTTTAAGATTATAACACACAACCTTATTGGACAATACAAAGGATTTTAATTAATGACCATCCAATAGACAATATACCGAGTTAAGAGCATGACTACAACAATAGACCAAATCAACAAATTCATGACTCATAACAATAACTTACACCTTATATCAAACACACCAGTAAGTAGACAATAATAGAATATATATACCCTTCTTTTATTACCTTAGCTTGGACCTCTCAAGGATCCATTTAAATAACAAAAATGGTCATAATCATAAGTCCTAGTTCATTCAAGAAACTTATAAATGAGCCATTACGTAAGCTTGGTCCACGTAAGAAAATAATATAATAGATAAATATGTAAGCTCGGTCTATACCAAAAACCAAAATAACAGATAAACACATACGCCTAGTGCACCCAAGGAACCAATATAACAGATAAACTCGTAAGCGCAGTCGACACAAGAAACTAATATAACAGATAAATATTTAAGCCTAGTCCACACAAGATGCCAATATAACAAATAAACACGTAAGCTTGATCCACGCAAGGAATAATATAATAGATAAACATATAAGCCTGGTCTATATAAGGAATTGTCACACTCACCTATACCTTATACATACATGTTAAGGGTCTTATAGTCGCCCACTAGTTATGACATATAGAGAATGAGCTCTTGTCCATGTACCAAATCCTAGACATCAATGTCTGCCAACCTTACACCAACTTATCCCGTGATGATGTCCAAATACTAGTACATCCCACAATAATCATAGATATCACAACAATCAGAACAATAATTATAATAACAGCAATACTTGTAAAACCAACAATCTTTTTCATATAAGTTCATTCTATGTGATTAACACTTAGGATATAAACTAGGAATTCACTTTCCTTAAACATGCACTGTAATAAGCAATATGAAGGAACAAATATCATACACACATAAAATGAGTTAGGTTTTAATTATGTTAGACCATCACGTGTAGTTGCACCTATGACCCATGCCATGCTACATTTCAATTGATCATCCTAACATCAACACCTTGCTAATATCCCATCCCTCTGATTAATACCATATATTTTTTTTGTCACGGTCTAAATCACATATTATGCAGAAACCTACCCAACTCTATCCTAGATAGAAGAATCCTTACCACCAAATCATTCACTTAATGCCAAATTTTAAAATAATTCTTATTACAATAAAATTAAGTTCAGTTGACTTGTACAATAACTCTAGTTCAGTACAATTGATAAGTAAATATAATGCGGTAAGTAACAAAAAGTGAATCCCTATAACCTAGCATAAATCGGTACAAGAGCACTAGACAAAGAGTAGGGAAATCCATGACGTAGTATCCATGCAAGATTAAAAGGCAGGGGTTGTTGGAGAACGATCACCGTCACTGCTATGGAAACTCCAACTGACCTGCAATATGACTTTATCCCTAGAAAGAGATATGGTAAGTGTAGTATCAGTACAACCACACATATTAATAGGAATCTTCGATCGATTGAAGTTAGAAACACATAATAATAATAATAATAATAATAATAATAATAATAATAATAATAATAATAATAATAATAATAATAATAACAAGTAGTAAAGCAATCATGACCTTAAGTCAGAGTCTGGTTACTAAGCCCATTCATACAAGTATCATTACTTAATCTCTTTGTGACCTACCTGTTAATTAAAATTTTATATATCTCTGTCCTTTTCTAATCTATTCTATCTGCAATGGTATTAGGAATTTTATGTATCACCATATCAAGTCTAGTACCTATATCTTATAGATTTCACTATATCATTACTTTGGGAAATTGGCGATAGTTGGGTTTCTCATTACTTAATTGGCATAGCATGTCTATCGATATATATTTATGTACCTCTACTTAAGTCTTGTTTCTTTGTTTATGGTTAAGGTAGGCACAACAATTATCAAAATCAAAAAATTTCCATCATCCAGACAGTCACAATGTATATATATGACTGTATATTCGATGTATATGATAAATGTATGTATGCAATATACATAACCTCTTTTCCCATTCTCAACTCATCATCATCAATATTAATATCATCAACAACATGAGCATCATGATATAAAACTCATACTCAAGATCATCAATATCATCAATATCATAAACATCATGATACAAACATCAAACTCAACATCATCAATATCAATATCAATATCATCAACATTCATCAACATCATGAACTCAATATCTTCATCATCACTAGCATCTTATATGTATAAATATGCAATGCAGTCATAATCATAAGCATCACCCAAAAGAAAGTATGAATGTTAATCTATATATATATGCTAGAGGCAACAAGTCTTACTTCCTCGCATGTACGAATCCTTGTGGTAGATAATCATTCTTAACATTTCTACCCTTTATTTATCGGCTAAGGGTTTATTTATAAGAATATATATATATATATAGATATATATATTTGGTGCCTGTTCATACCTTTACTTATATATCTTATGCTTCTGACAAATATTCCTTATTCTAAAAACTAATGGTTAGCCCTTCTACTCCAACACTTGAAATTTAGTCAGCCTATTTCAAGATACTTACCTTTCTACAAACATTTTTATTAGGATACTTGTAACACCCTGAATTATGGTCCTTGAAAGTTTTTGAAATTTTATCCGCAATGTTTGGACTACGACTCACCCTACGAGTCGTAGGCTGTCTTGATGAGTCATATGACTCTAGTGGTAAGGTTTCCAGGGAATGGTGATTGAGTTGTTGTCCTGAGTATGACTTGGGGACATGAGCCGTAAGGAACCATGGTGAATTACTAGACTCAAATCATAGCCTAAACAATGTGTGTATGGCTAAGTTCTATTTTGAGTACGAGAGACTCACTATGGGTCATGAGGACTCATTACGAGTCATTTGGTACAAATCATAGGGTGACCACTGTAAGGACCAAGTTGTTCTATCTTGGATATGACTTTGACCCTATGAGTCATAGGGCTATGATATGAGTTGTATGATGTAAGTCGTAGGGTTAATAATATGGGTGCCCCCTAACACTTTATTGGCTATGACTCATGGTGACGAGTCATAAGGTGTTGTTTTGAGTTTTCGTATGACCCGTATTCACTGGCGATACTTTACTAGCTTTTAAGTTAGGGCACTTTGGACATTTCCCCAATTTAACCACTTAGACCCCACATCCATAAAACACCTTTGGGGCATTCTATTCACACTTTAATAGATCAAAGACTCTCTTTATTCTCTCTAAATCCCCTTAAGAAAAATACTTAGGGTTTCCAAGAAGTTGGTTATCCAAGGGCTCAAGGGTTGAATTCTCTCAATAAAACTTGGTATCTCAGGCATGTTACTCTTCCCTAATTGCTAATTTTCTAAAAGCATATATTTTATAGTGTTGTTCATATGGTATTAATGATGGTTTTAAAATATGAGTTGAGGTTTTCCATGATTTACATATGATTGTTCATGCTTTAATTATGGTTTTGAATTTGTGGAATGTATGGATATGGTGAATAACTGACGGGATTGTGATTTTCCCCAACTTGTGACTTTCAAAGTGGTAATGACCACAACCCTATATTGCAAAATTGGTTGAATATGAAAAGTATACATATTGAACTACTCTTGAACTATTTTTTTTAATTTAATTGGGGGATTTTATTAATCAAATACCAAAAACAAATTGTTTCTATATTGAATGGGCCAACCCATCTAAAAATGTAATAAAAAATTAGGTTTTGTTGTTCGAATCTAAAACATCGGCCCAAACCCAAATGATTTAGACATATAAACATGCTTCTAGGGTTTCCTAATTCCTCTATATTTCATTTTCGTTGATTGAGCTCACTCTTATATGAAAGTTTATGTCGAATCCATGTTTGAATCATTAATTTTTCTTGCTCCTATTTTGGATCATCAACACCTTGCCTTGGTGCTATACTTCGTCTTCTCTTTTCATCTCTCAGAAGTAAGTTTCTACCTTTTTGTTGTTTGAAATTACTTTTGTTTATCTTAATTTATCTTCTTTTAAACTATTTTCTTCCCTTTCTGCTTGAAATCAGCTGAGTTCTCTGGTGGATGGGACCATGCTTGTTTTTTGGAGCTGTATTGAAGGGTCTAGATCCCTGAGTCAAACTGCATGTCCATGTGAGCCTTTTTATTTCCTCCTACTCCATCTTTCTTTGCTTTATCATCTTGTTAATTCTCCCTTGTTTGTAAATATGACCAGGATAGAGATTTTGGGATGCTCAGACCCGCACATATTTGAACAACAATCTTCTATTCAGGTGTATTAGTTGCTCAGATATCACATGACCTTTTCCCTTTACTAAGAGTCATTTTTTATTGATGAATATGTATAGGCTAGTCAACTGTTTAGCTTTTTTTATGCCCTCCTGGGATGTAAATATTTGCTTCTGTAGACTGCTATTACTGTTAGTTATAGGCTTCAGCCCTTTAATTTTGCCATCCTTTTATTGATGTTATTATGATGTATGGATACTATAGCTTGCTAATATTTAGAATATTTCTTCCTTTGATGTCTAATTGTTGAAATATTATGAATATAAATTCACCTTTATCAATTGCTAAGTTTGCACAATGATTAGCCAATTGATTCCTTTCCCTCATTATGTATTGAAAATATTTCTTCTTGTCTTTCAATTTTGATCTAATATTCTCTATAGTATCTAGCAAACTTCATAGACAATGCCATTCATTAGTCAAAATCTTCAGCATGAATAGTGAAACTATTTGAATTATGACCTTATTGAATTTGGATTGTCCCCAATAAATTGTTGCTTTTAGTATACCATATGCTTCTGCTTCCACATTTTTAGTATCATCCAATTTAGAACCCTCTGCATATATTAGATCTCATCTATTATCCCTCTGGCAAAATAAATAAGAGCTTACCCCTAGATTACCTCTAGAAGCTCCATTTGTGTTGTATTTTATCCATTCCTCTTCTGGAAATTTCCATTCCACTTTAGTGATCTTCATCCTAGTTCTTCTATGTTCCAACTCTAGCCACATTGATGGGAATACTTATCTAGGATTCCTCACTTTGAGCAATAATCCAATATTTTTATTTATATTGAATATCACTCTTTGAGTTGACAGAATTTTCCTATCATGTTTAGAGTTGCTTTTCTTTTTCCATAGTTCCCATAATATCATGCTAGGAATAGATTGATTGTATGCTCTAGCTCTTCCCTGTACTTCAGCATTCCACCAAGCCAAAATAAGCTCTCTAAGACTACTGCCAATCCCTGTAATACCTGTACAAGAGGAAAAATAGGATCATGTCCTATTAGCAGTGCCTGATCTGAGAAACACATGAGAGAGTATTTCTTGATCAGGCCTAGTGCAACACCAGTATCTAGTAGGACCCTGAATACCCTATCTCCTCAAATTTTAATCCACTAGAACCTTTTCTTTCCATATTCTCCATATTAGAAAAGCCATTTTAAAAGGCAATTCTTTAATCCAAATATTTTTGTATATCCTATTCTCTTCTCTCCTCAATCTAATGTAGTTCTAGGCTTACTTAATAGTGAATTTTCCAGTTAATTCAAGCTTTGATACTGAACTATCTTGCTCCTCACTTCTATTTGGAATTTTGATTGTCTGAATTAAATGATCTGCCATGTCCTTTAAAGACAGTTAATTGATCAACTGTACATTCCAAACTCCATCCTGAATTAAATCATTCACCTATTGGTAATTAGTATCCCATTCTCTAGAATTCTACACCAAATTGTATAAGTCTTCTTCCCTGATCTAGTTATCAAACTAGAGGCTTGTATTTCCCTTTCTGATTCTCCAAAAGATTTGATGCTCCACTAAATCCCTTGCCTGCAACATCTTCTTCCTAACCTGTGATCCTGCTCCAAATATCCAAACTATTTCATTTGGATGATTCTTCTTACAATACTTATTGTGCATATATCTACTCCAAATTGAATCCTTAGTTCTGAAAATCCATCAAAGCTTGCAAAATAAAGATATTGATACATCTTAAATCTTTCTGACTCCTAATCCGCATTCCTCTTCCAGGACATAAAGGTTATTCTACGTAACCCATTGTCTGTTCTTCCCTCCTATGTGACTACTCCAAAAAAAATTAAGCTAATATTTTTTGTATTGTAATCATATATTTAAATGAGGGTTCATCACTAACAAACAATGAATTGGTATACTTTGCAATACATATTTTATTATGACAGCCCTTCCCCCATAAGACAGTAATTTCCCTTTCCATCCTTGTAATTTTCCACTGACTTTGCTCATTATTGACTGATATTAATCCTTTATTTTCCTCATGTGAAATATAGGGCATCCCATATATGTAAAAGGAAAATCCTTTCTCAAAATCCCAGTAGCCATTTCTGCCATTACAACAACTCCCTGAGAAACTCCCTTGTGTAAATAAAGAGAACTTTTCTCCTTATTCACTTTTTGAGTTGATATTCTTTCATATTTCTCTAAATTGTTTGTCATTTTTTGCATTGTGTGAAGTTCTACTTTACATAAGATTATCATGTCATCTGCAAATGCAAAGTGATTCACCTTTGGACTTCCTCATGGCATTCCAAACATCTTAAAGTCCTTGGATTGAACCAATGGCTTTAATGCTCTAGACATCACTTTAGCTGTTATAATAAAGAGAATGGGGGATAGTGGGTCTCCTTGTTTTAACCCTCCATAAGACTTGAAGAATCCCTTTGGTTGTCCATTTAATAGAATGGAATACCAATTATTTCCTACAAGTTTATATACTATATCAATCAACAATTCACTAAACCCCACTTTTCTCAATATTTTAGTGAGAAAGAGACAATCAACTATATTATATGTTTTTATCATATCTAGTTTGATTACTAGATTAGGAATCTTACCTCTTTTTCTTATATCATAAACTATTTCTTTAACCATCAATATATTCTCTGTTATACTTCTTCCCTGCATAAATCTAGCCTGTTGTTCTAAAATGATATCAGGTAACACTGATTTAATCCTCTCATGAATAATTCTGGAAAAGAAATTATTCACAAAATTACTCAGTGAGACAGGTCTCATATAAAAAAATGTGTTAACTACTATCTTTTTGGGTAGAAGTACTAAATTTGTATGAGTTACAAATTTAGGTAATTCAAATCCACAAAAAAAGCTATAACCATATTATGAACATCTTCCCCAATGATCTCCCAAGCATCCTGAGAAAAAGCTCCAATCATACCATCTGGACCTCCTGCACTAGTCCTGTTTAGCCCCATTACTGTTTGTTTAACTTTTTGAATATCTAGAATCCTATTCAACTCTTCATTTTGGTGTTCCAATACTACAGTTGGTAATTCGTTTAGCTTTTAAAAATCATAATTCTCTTCTCCCTTAGAGAACTGCTTTTGAAAACAATTTGTTGCCTCTTCTGCAATCTCTTTGTGATCTTCTAACCATTCCCCCTCTTCATTTTATATCTTGCTACTTTCAGCCTACTTCTTCTCCCCTTCACTATTGTATGAAAGAACTTGGTGTTCCTTTACCCATCTTTGAACTATTCAAAACTCGCCTTCTACCTCCACAAATCTTGTTCTCTTCTTAATTGGATATTTAATTCTGTTTGTGCTTTGAAAAGAGTATCTCTATTGCTCCCATTTGGGATCTCCTCGAACTGCTTCTCCCTTCCTCTGATAACCTTCTCCGATATAGAAATTTCCTGGAAAATATTACCAAAGTAGTCCTTACTCAACTTAGACAAAGTTGTTTTAACCTTCTTCATCTTATGATGAAAAGTTATGAATGGATTCCCTACTATATATGTGTACAAGTTACCCTTTATAACTTCAAAACAAGATTTCTCCCTCAACCACATATTAAGAAACCTGAAAGGTTTGTGAATATACTCATTGGTTGTGCTGAAGTTAATTTTAAAAGGATTATGATCTGACCCACTTCTAAACAAATGCTCCACTTCTAAAATTGGGAAGAGGTTTTGTAACTTGTCATTACATAGAACCCTATCCAGTCTTTTAAAAATACATTTCTCATCTATTCTGTCATTCCACCAAGTGTATTTACTCCCCTTGAAACCTGGATCCTCCAAATCGCAAAGATTAATACAATGCTTAAAGTTTTTTTTCTCTGCTACAGTAACTAGAAGACATCCTAATTTTTCTTCTTTACTTACAATCACATTAACATCTCCCCCTACCATCCAAGGTTCATGAATTGATTGGGCCATATCCTCCAATGAGTCCCATAATAAAAACCTCTCCAGTTAAGTACATTTAGCATACACTAATGTAACTACAACTGTAATATTGGAATCATGATTGACTAATTTAATAGTCAGTTGTTGTTTCTCATCCTTTATTATAGTAAAATCTACCACATCATCAATAAAAGCCCAGATATTTCCTAAAGTATTTGTTACTGCTTGTTTTATTCCTAATCTTCTCTTGTACTCATCAATATTATGGTTATCCTGGAATGGTTCCATTAAACCAATGAATGAAAAGTGATGTCTTTTCTGCAGTATGATGAGCCTAGTGAATACTTTTTGAGTATTTACTGATCTGATATTCCAGATTAGTGCATTTATTTAGGCTTATTCTTTAATGAACTTCTTGTTTGCATTGATGAAGATTTAGATCCTTTTTATTTCTTCCTTCGTATACCTTGCGATAATTTTAATTGCTCTATTTGTCTAGGAGATAAATTTCCTTCAATTCCAACTTTGTCAATATTTTTCTCAAATCCCCTTTATCCAAAGATAACTTCTCCTCATTACAGTATTCAATCTGATTTTCCACTTGAATTGCCAAAGGTAAGACATTCTCCACCACCTTTTTTGTTGCTTCCTCTTCATTGAACTTTACTATTTCTAAATTCTATATTTGATCCTCATTTTGTGCTACATTTTATTCTCCTATGTCCTTGCTGTCTTCTGTATTAATTGTATTACTGACCATCGGCTGAGTCTTTTCTTCTTGATTCTCATCATTCTTCTCCTCTTCTATCTTCTCTTTAGTGATTGAATCACCTACTTTAATAGGAGACTCTTTGTTAAAACTATTCATTACCCACTCTTTTGTGCTTTTCTTACTTTGCTCTTCCTCTTTTTCTTTACCATTGCCTTTGATTTCTTCTTCATGATTCTCCTGTGTAAGTACACCAAAAGTATTTTCAACTGGGATATCTATTTGATTAGCTTCTTCGACCTCCTCTACAATTTCCCCATACTTGTCTCTTTTATACTTGTTTCTCCTGGTCAGCCATTGTTGCTTGAAATTCCTTCTACTTTCGTAACTTTTTTACCTCAGTGCTACTTCATTCTCTTTCTCTTCCTCTGCATACATATTTTGTTCATCAATTTTGTCTTCTTTTCGCTTGTCTAATAATTTTGGATGAATATTCCAACATGAATTTTCATCATGACCCTGCAAACAACATTCCTTACAGTATTTGGGTTTATAATCATATTGAATATTAATCCATTTAAAATTAATTTTCCCTGTCATAGCATCTTCTTCATTTATCTTCACTCTTTGAGGTAATGCAATAACAAGGTCTACTTCTACCTTTACTCTTGCACAACCAGGTTTGGTCTAATTCTTAGTTGCCATGTCTACCATTAATGGCTTTCCCACTGCTAAAGCAATTGAAAAAATTGCTTCCTTTGCAAGAAAATTAGGAGGTAGGTCCGGCATCGATATCCATGCTATACCCACAGTAGTTTCCACTTATGGCACAAACCATGGATCCCATTTAAGCATCCTCATCTGCAAATACATCTCCTTGCCTTCTATATAATAAGCAGCTATAGAAATTATAGTCACATAATTTCCAATATGCTCAATCAAATGAGGATATGCCTTGAATCTAACAATCTAATGTTATATTCTCCTTTAATACCGCGTTGAATGGGTATAATCTTTCTCAAATCCATAATATTAGGTTTCCCATATGAAAATTTACCAATTACAGCAAATTGTAAATTTTCTTGTATAATCAAGCTTTTAACTTCAAACTATTTCCACGTTATACTAGGTTCTCCTTTAATTATTACTACCAGTTTAGGAAGGATTCTTTCCCAACTACCTTCACTACATCTTGGTTTTAGCAGATTTGCATAAGTCATCTTCTTATTCGAATCTCCTATATTATCCGTAATACTTTTGACTTCTTTTTCATTTGAATTGTTCACCGGTGGGTCAACCCCACCAGAGGTGGTGGCCATGACGGTCAAGATCTTATGGAAGGTTTTTGAATAAGGTTTAGGATTTAGCTTGAGAATGTTTCTGATGGCCACTCTTGAACTATTGCATGATGTGAAAAGTCAATGAACCATAATGGTTTTAAATTGAACCTTATGAGGTTATGTAATTCCCAAAGCTAAAGTATAATTGAACCAAGGGGGGTGTGAATTTCCTTAAGTGATGATAATTGGTTTGGCATGTTGATGTTACTTTGCAAGTGTAATTAGTATGACGATATCAACAATGTATGACTTAAAGTGTAATATGATTCAATTACTGGG
This sequence comes from Capsicum pubescens, assembly GCA_030864215.1. NCBI lineage: Eukaryota > Viridiplantae > Streptophyta > Magnoliopsida > Solanales > Solanaceae > Capsicum > Capsicum pubescens. The sequence goes on from CM061544.1 coordinate 225,378,248, forward strand.
AATGTGTTATAAATATTTTAATGGGGCTCAAAAAAGGATTGTGTAGCTGAGTCGTGAAAGTAGAGGTCCCTCGACCGCAGTTGCCAATGCGGGGGTCTAAATGATTGGGTGGTTTGAGTCCCCTTATTATATGAATGGGAGGTTCGAGTCCTCTGTATTATATCATGAGATTGAGTGCTTAAGTCACCTTGGTATGCCGGGTGGTTAGAGTACCCCCATGGTTCATATGTATATCCTCTAGTTAGTGCGGCTACACGCACTGGGGCCCTTCAAACTAGGGGAGAGTTGGGCCCAAATTGCCCGTGGGTGCCTTCTTATGTTATGAAGGTTGAGGTACACAAATCCAGGCTAAAGTTTTAAAGTGTATGTTAAGCCTTGTTCCCTATCCCGGCATGTGATATATATATGTATATGCATTTGATTAGGTGCATTGGATTAGAATGATTTTGAACTATTGATAATGACATTATTTTATCCTTACTCCTGAGTTACATGCTAGTGCTCAACCCACTAACCATCTACGGATGTTGTATCCCCATGTGATGTAGGCACTGGAGATACCTCTACTTTTTATACATAGAGTTAGGTGGATCGGCTCGGTTCATCAGTTTGTTGTGATGAAATGGTGTGCCTCTATTCTCCAAAAGTCTTAGACATTTCATCTTTTCTTATCATAGATTAGAATTGAGAGTTTTTGTTATCATTAACAATATCATTGTCATTGTCAGAATCAGGGACATGTCCCAACCAAGACTGGTTTTTGGTTCTTTTTGCATAGATTGGATTACTGTGGACTTAGGTGATGTTGGTTGGATGTGTTTGGTCGGTTGCCAGTTATCGGTTATAGACAAAACTTTTATGCTTTGAACTTGTCTTGTGCTATCTTGTTATATATTCAGAATTCATTCATTGTTGGGTAGTGTATGGTTTTTGGTCAGATTCAAGGTGTGTTCTTTGGTCCATAGTGGATTCGAGATGTCCATCACGACCAAGCCCTGGTTTGGGTCGTGACAAAGTTAGTATCAGAGCCAAGGTATGGTGTAATTGGGTATCTACAAAGTCATGCCAAGTAGACTCTCTTTCATGGGTGTGTAGCGCGCCGCACTTATAATGGAGAGTCTACGAGGCATTTAAGAATATTTCCCTTTCTTGTTGTTCGATTTTGAGCTATAGAGTCTAAGGCCTTGAAATCTCCTCTAATCCCTGTATGTTTGCTTTTCAGATTATTCCTCCCAGAAGATCTAATGCTCCTGAAAACTCTTCTATCCCAGTTGAGGACAATGTGGATGGAGCTCATCCTGCTTAATGTCATGACCCAATTTCTCAGATCATGATGGTGCCTACCATAACCCACCAGCAGGCAAGCCAACCCGAAGTCTGAAATGGCTAGTAACGGACTACTCAACAATATAGGGAAAAGAATACGAAATAAATGAGAGAAAGATCAATACATCCCAAAACCTGGTGGTATCAGTACAAGAGCTTCTAATATCACAAGAGTACAAAAGTGAAACAACAATGGAACTACACTGATACAACTTATCTCTAAACATAATATAGAGATTAGCCTAATACAAAAGAGATAGATAAGTAATACTATGAACGTCAGGAGTTCACTCTAAGTTATTGAACAATAGCAGCTCCACACGATCCACACATCAACGGTGATAACCCGTACTATGATCTGCAGGATGCAGAAATGTAGTATGAGTACCAAACAAATGGTACTCAGTAGACAACTGCCAACAGAGCTCCAAATATAAAGCAGATATATAGAACATATAAACAGAATGAAATCTACACCCAAGAGTCCAGAAATCATATAACAATTCAATGAGAATAATAAGGGACAACTATACTGCTCAAGTACAAGAGTCTAACATAATAAAACTGGGGAAGTATCAAGGAGAACTAACCTATTCCAGCTACACTCAATGGACGTCAATTCTAAACCATATATCCCAGGCCAATATACGAATGAAGAGCGAATAAAGATATATATATATAGCAATATACAAGGCTAAGATACAATATACAATATGAACAAACGAAGAAGGGGATATACGGTTGTGCCATAACTTCATAGAGCTATATATACACATATATTTATACATAGATACATACATACATATAAACATGAGGTCATCTCAAAGCATAACCAAGATCATCATATTCTAATTCTAAGACCTCATTATAATACTACCAGGATTTAATACTATCATACTCAGGGTTTCTAATCCACTTGGATAGACATGAAATACTCGTGCATAATAGTGTCATCATAAGATAGAAGAGGTCATTGAAAAACCTTAGATCTCGATACCGGATTAATGAAAATCTATCATAAGCTAGCCATAATAATGATAATAACAATGATAATAATACTCAATAACAGCGTGAATAACCGGATACTCCGGACAACCAAATACATAGTTGAGCCTATGAGTATCCCCACCGCTCAGGCTCGAAAGGTTCACTCAACATACAACAACACAAGGTATACTCTTCACCCATATCTATGTAGTTGTACCATACCGGCTGGTAGACATAGGTGCATACTAGTGATAGGCGATGCGCATGCAGGAATGAATGCAACGTACACAATCAATATCACAACTCATCACAATATCCTATGACCTTATCGGGTATCAACATATCATTATAGTATCCTCCGGACATGTCGGGCATCAACATATCATCATAATATCCTTCGGCCTTGTCAGGCATCAATATATCATCACGGTATCCTCCGGCCTTGTCGGGTGTCAACATATCATCATAATATCCTCCATCCTTGTCGGGCATCAATATATCATCACAATATCCTCCGGCCTTGCTGGGCATCAATATATCATCACAGTATCCTCCGTCCTTGCCGGGTATCAATATTATATCTTGGAGGAAATAGCACCTCTGAAAGCCCAATATCACTTCTATAAGGAGTGTCATAGCCATAACTCAAAGTCACAATCCGAGGAACATCATTACAAGTTACCAAGTCATGAGGTAACCTTATACTAAGGTTTACGAGTCTCAACTATGCATAATATATGCAACTAAGTCCACAAGGCTAACACAAGTCTTGGTCTAAGTGGGCCGGACAATCCCACTTCTATTCTTCAATTTTCATAATTAGGAAAACTATGCCCCAAATTAGGCTAAGGTATCTAGTTATTCAAGCCTAAGATAGGAACTTCTACTAAAAACAAGGGCATTTAGGTCAAGTCTACACAATTACGATTTCAATACTACCACACTAGCCCAATAAGATTAAAATATACTAATCATGCTTCGAACACTAAAACCACATGCCAAACCTAGCATTATATCGTATCCCTGATATCAACTAATCTAACCTAGAGAGAAAGCAATAGGATTCTCAAGGGCTATAAACATGCCATCTTACGGGTCCAAAACCTTCATTTAATCCCCAAACATCAACAATCAAGGCTAAGTTATTCTATGCATAATCAAGCCTAACATCAAAATTCACACACAATATATATTACACATCATCTACGAAGAAAGTAGACAGAAGCCTACCTCGAAGCCGAACCATAAAACCTCATATTATGCACCATATGCTCGACTTTACATCAAAATCCCCAAAATGCCATCACACTAACAAAACTATAATCCACTCATCAATACGAGTCTAACGATACCCATATTACACTATTGTGCTTCAGGTCTAAAAACGACACCAAAACCTCAAGTGGGTCCCACATATAAAAAATGAGTTTTCAAGGCCAACCCAATGTTCACACATGAACAAGGCATCATAACCCTCAATAAATGGGTGAAAATTAAGCATACTTTGGGCTAAAATCAAGCCCTAAGCTAAATTGGGGTTTTGGGGTCCAAACTAGGAAATTCAAGCATCAATTCAAAGGATTCTTACCTTAAATTTAATGATAATCACGATAAAAGATGATAATCAAGATCCCAAGTCACCCATCATGACCAATTTATGATTAGCACACCATATTAGGGTTTCTAGGTCTCAATGGACGAAGAAGATGGCCAATTCTCATCCAAAATAAGTATTTAAACAACCCTTCCCAGGCCCTCAGCTAGGGCGATCATGAACCCATACGTGTTGTGATCACTGCATCGCGATTGCTATGAAGCCACCGCGATCGCTGTACTTTTCTACACTAAATGACAGCTGAAACTTGGCCAAGACCTCGATATGCATTCAGCATCCAATTTTTGCAAACGAGATATGTAACCACACAAAATTTGACGTTTCAAAAGTGTTGGCAAAGTCAAATTTTCAATCCAAGGTAGTTTTGACCAAATGTGGGTTGCACACCTAAACTTTTAAATTTTTAACTTTTCAATCGATATGTAGAAATGAGCTCGGGTGCATTGGGACCCGAACCAAAGGTCTACCTAGCCAAAAATTTATATTCCGGATCTGTTGGCACAGTTGGAATTTGTGTTCGAGATCATTTCACTGAATTTTTTGCCTGATAGCCCTTTGGAACCAACATAAACTTCTAAATAGGGAATCGATTCTAAAAACCAAGCGAACGCCCGGTAACCGAACAGTCGGTCCCAATAAATAATTAATGATTTAGGACAGCTATGGAAAAGCTCAAATGGTATAAATAAGCATAAATATGGAAAATGACTGAAAGGGTCATTACAATATCCACTAATAAAATGACTTTCGTCCTCGAAAGTCAATGGATAGAAAGAACCTCAAAAGCTCAAAAGAATGAGGTACTGGGCCTGCATGCTCCCAACATGACTTCCCAGCTAACCTCAATGAAGAGAGAACACTTGTAAGAGATTTCACCAAAGGTATCCCTTTTTCAACCAACACTCTTATTCTACTTCCAAATAGCCAAAACTCATCTTAACCCCTAACTGACCTCAAACTAATCCAAGAAGACTAATGCATGTACTTTTGAACCACAACACGTTGATACCATCTCTAGATCTGCATAAATCAACAAAGGCTCATCTAACCAAAAGTCAACCCAAGTCATGAATTATGCCACCAAATCCAAATCCAAATATACACTCCATTTACCATTTTACACATGCTATCTACTCCAAGCCAGGAGGAAAATCACTTGAATCTCGCCCATGCAGTTTCATCACAGAAAACTCAAAGAACTGAAGTTGACCTGCTGAATGTCCAAACGGAAGACATAAGAATAAGCCCATATGGCTCTGTCTGGGAACACAAATGAAGATAATCAAGGAATGCAATCCGTGCCAATGTTGCAACTATTCTAGATGAAAATCAGACTGAAATCTCTAGATTCAAGGTATCACTACTCATCACTGAATGTTCCACTTCAGAATATCTCATTTACCGAGAACAAAGCCATACTAAATCCAACTCAAGTATATTACTCCCACTGACTAAACATCCAAAATTCCTAAAAAAAACTAAAACTCGAGGTCAAAACTGAAATAACCAATACGGGGCCCATGGGCTATCATTTGAACACTTATCAACTATAATCTAATCGACATCGAGAAGACCGAATAGGCAATCACAGAGTAGGCTCAACCAGCCTATAAATGAAATCTGAGCAAAGATAAGTCTAAAACAAAAGCTGTCTACAAGCTCAATAACACCTAGCTAAAGTCTCAATACTAAGCTTGAATTGCTTAATCTCAACTACCTAAACCAAACCTGAAGACAGGTAGGCACTAATGTTCCCAATCTATCGTACTTCTAAATTGTCATCCAAGGCGTCAAATAAGAACTAAACCAATAAGGTTATATCAATGTCAACTACTCCAAATCGACTCTAGTATCCAAATAGGACATTTCTAAGATAAATCATACCAATCACAGTCAAGACATATCTGAAGAGCAAAAGCTACCATAGGGATTACCGTCGACTAAAATGCAAGTAACCAACTCTATGTCAGCTGGAGGGTATGAAAAATAGCCATAAAATAGAAATCATGCCAAAGGATAAATCACTAGATGGAAATGCAAATAACCCATTCCATAACCATTAGAGGGCATAAACTATTCACACATACTCTATAATTTTCCAAGGCTGAAAACCATACCAGTAATGGCAAAAACTTTAGCAACTCATAAAAATGGAACTTAAGTCGAAAACTAACCAATCCAATACTCTGTCTTTCCAAAAAATAGCCATAGGTATATAGCATTGAGGAGAAATGCTCTACCAAGCCTCATCAGGCTGTACAAACTCTGAAACGAGGATTTCCTGAATCCACCAAAGAATCACATCATCGAAGAAGAAATATACCAATCTCAAAACCAAGGTCAAAGTCGAGACCACCACCAGAGAATCAACAACTTGAGATAAAGAATTTCCAACTTGTCAACAGAAGAAGCAATCATAAGAAAGGCCACCTTCCTCTAACTTTCCAACACTACTAGACAAAACCATATCACAATAACAAAGGAGTATCTGATTCCCCACACTAATAATAGGGCAAACCATCCCAAGGGAACGAACCTCGCAAACCTATGAGATGAATCCATGGCATCTCAACATCAATACCACAATCGCTATCAGATAAAAAAAATAGCCACAAACGAAGAATGGACCTAAAAACTGGTCAAACTCAACACAATATCAAAAAAAATAGCCAAGGTAACAACCTTCCCAACCCAGAAGGCAACCCTAAGGATCTCAAACTCAATAATAGGCAATATAACTAAATTTCCAATTCTAAGGTCGTAACATAGCCATAAAAGGTCAACCTACCTTCAATACCATAATACAACCCTGAATCAATCTAATATAGCTAACCAAGAGGGAACACAGTCAACCTCACCATGCTATGGGAAAGAAATCATCAAATCAGGCTATATCTACTAAAGCCACCAAATAATATCATAAGAAAATGAAAGTCTAACTAGATAACACTAGTTTATACATCTACCCAGCAAGAATCAATTACATGAAGTAAGAATATATAGTGATCACTAGTGTATTTGAATTGATATTGGAAGTCCTACTCCGATGGCAAGGATAGGATGGTTCTCCCCAACGTGGGTTGGACGTTGGACTCCATGTAGCTCACATGGTTTATGTCAATTATAGGATCTCCCAATATGTGTGTGTACTCTTCTATCTGAGATGAAAACATATTTGCTTAAAAGGTTGAGTTTGAGAAAGTCATTATTCTTAAAAGATTTAAGGAATATATTCTAATGAGAATTGACATGAGATTTGATTGTTTTGATGATTTGAAATTGAGATGAAAGTGAATTGAGAACGTATTGTAATGATTCACTTGTTTAACTTTATATGTATTCTTTATCCAAGATTTTGATGATTTAATTCGAGCTAAGTGAGTCATCTATATCAGCATGCATAATTTTATAAACTGTGATGATATTAAGATATTATTTTATATATGCATTGCACCCCCATATGCTCGGTATCTTTCTATGGTACTGACCCACATATTCGTATGTAGGCTACATTTTCTCAGAATGTAGGTACAAGGTATAGTTGCACCTTCGAATCCAGTCAGTTCGTGGTATCCAGTCAGCAGGTGATGAGTCCTTTTGATTGAAGGGCTTGGGTTAGTTATGCAGAGTTTATAGTGTTGTATTTTCTTTATTCAGTCATATTGAGTTGGGGTAGTCGGGATTCATGACCCAGCTACCTACAGTCAGTACTAGTAGAGGCTTCATAGACAGTCAGTAGAAGTTGATGTATTTGATTTCAATTTTGGTTGTAAAGAAAGAATTGTAATCCTGTAAAATTCCATTTTTATATCGATCAGATTCAGAAAAGAGTTAATTTCTATTGATTTGTATGGATTTGTATTTTTATTCAGTTGCTTATGAGTTATGCCAGTAGAAGGGTTAGCTTGGGGTCACTTGTGACCCTAAGCACCGTGTGACGTCTCGGGACCCGATTTTGGGGCGCTACAGCTACACTCAATGGACGTTAATACTATACCATATATCCTAGACCAATATACGAATAAAGAACGAAGAAAGATATATATATATATATATAGCAATATACAAAGCCAAGAAACAATATACAATATGTACAAAAGAAGAAGGGGATATACGGTAGTGACATAACTTCAAATAGTTATATATATATATATATACATAAAAATATGAGGTCATCTCAAAGTATAACCAAGATCATCATATCCTCATTCTAAGACCGTATTATAATACTACCAGGATTTAATACTATCATACTCAGGATTTCTGATCCATATGGCTAGACATGAAATAATCATGCATAATAGCACCATCATAAGATAGAAAAGGTCATAGACATACCTCAGATCATGATACTAGATCAATGACCAATCTGTTATAAGCTAGCTATAATAATGATCATAATAATAATAATAACGATATCAATAATAGTGTGAATAACCGGTTACTCCGGACAACTAAATACCTAGCTGAGCCTATGCATACCCCCACCGCCCAGGCTTGGAAGGTTCATTTCAACATACAACAACAAAAGGCATACTCTTCACCTATATCTATACAACCATCCCATACTGGCTGGTAGACATAAGTGCATACTAGTGATAGGCGATGCGTATGTAGGAATGAATGCAAGGTACAAAATCAATATTAAAACTTATCATAATATCCACCAACCTTATTGGGTATCAACATATCATCATAATATCCTCCGACCATGTCGGGCATCAACATATCATCATAATATCCTCCGGCCTTGACGGGTATCAATATATTATCACAGTATCCTCTAACCTTATCAGGTATTAACATATCATCATAATATCTTTCGGCCTTGTCGAGCATCAATATATCATCATAGTATCCTCCAACCTTGTTGGGTATCAACATATTATCATAATATCTTCCGTCCTTATTGGGTATCAATTTCTTATCATAATATCCTCCAGCCTTGTCGGGTATCAATATCATCATCACAGTATTCTCCTACCTTGTTGGGTATCAATATAACCATAAATATCAAGGCACATATATTTATAGACATATAATAGGTGCATGAGCTCAAGACATGGCAAAAAGGAGGGTAAATCAACAAGTCTATTAGTATACTCATATTTATAGTCGTATCATCATAAAAATGTCTAACTTGTTAATACTTCCCAACTATCCGTTATTAGCTAACCAACGCTTATGATCATTAAACCACTAATTCACTAGTCATCACATGACCTCTCACTATTAGTCTAAACATTATACTTCACATAAACCTTATTCACAGGATAGCAACTAACCATTATTACTTAAGTGGCCAATACCTAACATCTAGTTAAGATTCATCACTAGGCCATAATTGTCATTTATCAACTAATCGACCTATAGTTGTTAATCATTGTTAGTCGACATATTACCATTTATCATCTAACTATCTTTTATTAACTAACACCATTCGTTAACTAACCATCGTTTACCAACTAATCCTCATTTACTAACTATCTATTGTTATTATCAAGTCATCTCTTATCTCTAACGTTTCTTATTATCCAGCCTCATTAATACACAACTTCTCATTTAACAACTAATTGGCATTATAAACTAAGTCACCTAGTGTTATAGTCACCTAATAAATAACTAGCTACCATATAGCTTAACCCTTAAGTAGGAAGAATAGACATAAGATCGTATTATATTTAGAATCACATCAATTACTGATATAATAATCATGAATGTACCAAATCAATGCATACCATCACCATTATTCAATCAGTGGAATAATAAGAATCATACTGCATCTTTCTCCATCCCATACCGAAGTGATGTGTATACAAACATATATATGAATATTCAAAAACTATAATCATATCCTTATAATGATAAACACTTCACAGATATCTAATCAATATCATAACATGGCCCTTGGCTCAATAATATGCTCAAAATAATCACAACATCATAATCAAGGCCTTTGGCCCATATACATATCCAAACACATATCGATAATCATATTTGTAAGTTGTAGCATACCTCTAATCATCTCACATATAGGAGGCATCTCGCATATAGGAAACATAGTATCAATAAGCATATAATCATATCTCACATAGGAGGTATCTCATATCTAGGAGACATAATATCAATAAGTATGTAATTATTTCTCATATAGGAGGCATCTCACATCTAGGAGGCATAATATCAATAGGTCATACATCATGACTATGAGGAGTATCACCTTCATCGGCCAATTGTCATATCTAAGAGGAATATCATCACTATAGGCCCGATAATCATATATAAGAGAAATATCATCTCTATATGCTAAGTATCAGGTCTAGGAGAAAATAGCATCTCTATAGGCCAACATTATATCTAAGAGAAAATAGCATCTCTATAGGCCTACATCATATCTAAGAGGAAATAGCATCTCTATAGGCCAACATTATATCTATGAGGAAATAGTATCACTATAGGATAACATCATATCTAAAAAGAAATAGCATCCCTATAGGCCAATATCATATCTCGGAGGAAATAACATCTCTATAGGCCAACATCATATCTAAGAGGAAGTAGCATCTCTATAGGCCAATATCATATCTAGGAGGAAATAGCACCTCTAAAAGCCCAATATCACTTTTATAAGGAGTGCCATAGCCATAACTCAAAGTCATAATTCAGGGAATATCATTACAAGTTACCAAGTCACGAAGTAACCTTATACTAAGGTTTACTAGTCTCGACTATGCATAACATCCAGAACTAAGTCCACAACGCTAACACAAGTTTTGGCCTAAGTGGGCGGGACAATCCCACTTCTAATCCTTAATTTCCATATTTAGGAAAACTATGCCCCAAACTAGGAGAAGGTATATAGTTCAACTTCTAGATGTCAAGTAAGTCATATTCAAGCCTAATATAGGAACTTTAACTAGAAACAAGGGCATTTAGGTCAACTTAACCCAATTATGATTTCAATACCACCACACTGGCCTAATAAGATTAAAATATACTAATCATGCTTCCAATTCTAAAACCACATCCAAACCTAGCATTATATCATATCCCTGATATCAACTAATCTAAACTAGGGAGAAGGCAATATAATTCTCAAGGGCTATAAATATATAATCTTACGGGTCCAAAACTCTTATCTAATCCCCAAACGTCAATAATCAAGGCTAAGTTATTCTACGCATAATCAAGCCTAACATCCAAATTCACACGTAATATATATCACATATCATCTACGAAAAAAGTAGATAGAAGCCTACCTCGAAGCCAAACCGCAAAACCTTATATTATGCACTATATGCTCAACTTTATTTCAAAATCCCCAAAATGTCATCATACTAACAAAACCATAATCTACTCATCAATACGAGTCTAATGATACCCATATTGCACTATTATGATTTGGGTCCAAAAATGACACCAAAACCCAAATAGGACCCACATAAAGAAAATAATTTTCGAGGCTAACTCAATGTTCATACATGAGCAAGGAATCATAACCCTCTAGAAATGGGTGAAAATTAAGCATACTTTGATCCAAAATCAATCCCTAAGCTAAATTGGGGTTTTTGGGTCAAAACTAGGAAATTCAAACATGAATTCAAATGATTCTTACCTTAAATTTGATGATAATTGCAATAAAAGATGATAATCAAGCACTTAAGTCACCCACAATGACCAATTTATGATTAGCACACCATATTAGGGTTTCTAGGTCTCAATGGAGAAATAAGATGGCCAATTCTCATCCAAAATGAGTATATAAACTGCCCTTCCAAGGCCCTCAGCCAGGGCAATAGCGAACCCACATGTGCTACGATCGCAGCGTCACGATCGAAATAAAGCCACCGCAATCGCAGTACTTTTCTGCACTAAATGACAGCTAAGGCCTCGGGATGCATTCTTAATACAATTTTCACAAATGAGATATGTAACTACACTAAATTCGATATTACGGATGCAGTGGAAAAGTCGGGTTTTCAATCCAAGGTTGTTTCAACCAAATGTGGGTCCCACACCTAAACTTTCAAATTTTTGACTTTTCAATCGATAGGTTGAAATAAGATCGGGTGCATTGAGACTCAAATCAAAGGTCTACCTTGCCTAAAAGAGATATTCTGGATCTGTTAGCACAGTTGAAATTTATATTCGAGATCGTTTCACTGAAGTTTTCGCCCGATGGACATTTGAAACCATCGAAGACTTTTAAATAGGGAATTGATTCTTAAAACCAAGCAAACTGCCTGGTAACCAAATCGTTGGTCCCAGAAATTTATAAATAACTTGGGGAAGCTATGGGCAAGCTCACATGGTAGAAATAAGCATAAATATAAAAAATGATCAAAAGGGTCATTACACTTAAGGAGTTCAGACCCAGACTAAGGTCGCTACTTATAATTGCCCTAGTGGAGTTCCACTAGTCCCCCTAATCCCAGCTCAGATACCTCAAGCTAATGTATCTAATGTTTAGTTTCATTAGTCGATTTATTTGCTTACCCAGTTGGTGGCCTCTTAGACTAAGCGTGTTGCTTCTATTTTTCCATCCTCTGAGGTCACTTGAATTTTCCAATTAATGAGGTTGAGTCCTCCGACTTTCACTAGTCCTAAATTTGAGAAAGATCCTCAAAATTTCATTGATGAGATAAAAAAGATTTTTTGTGTGATGTATGCTATGATGTGGAGGGTGTGGAGTTCGCTACCTATTAGTAAAAGAAGATGGCGTATTAGTGATATGAGGAATGGGATTAGTCTAGGGGTGATGATGTTGAGTTCGCTTTGTGGGACGACTTCTTTAGTGCTTTTTATGATTGTTTCTTTCCTCAGGAGTTGAGGAAGGCGAAGGCTGAGGAATTTGTGAACTTAAAGCGAGGCAGGATGACAGTAAAGGAGTATGCCTTAAATTTTCATCAGCTAGCACGATATGCTCCAGAATTAGTTTCTAGCATAAGGGCTAGAATGAGGAAGTTTGCTTCTGGGTTATCCCATGAATTGATCTTGGAGAGCAAGGCCTCCTTGTTAAAAAAAGATATGGACATCTCAAGACTTGTGGTGTATATGCAACAAGTGAAAGATAAGAATAAGAAGAAGCAAACATAGATGAGTAAAACACAGAATAAGAAGTTTCGGTATTTGGATCAGGGCAAAGGTTAGGAACAGAGTGGCAGAGATGGTGGAAAATGGTCTAAGAAGAAGTGGGTCAATTCTGGTTCTTACTCCATAGTTAGTGCTTCTTATCCAAAGTCGTCAGGTGATCTTCGTTTTAAGAATAGGGTTGGTTCTGAGGCACAGGGTGCTCGTCCCCAGGCTTTTGGGGCTCAGTCATCTCCATTATATCCCTTTTGTGGATTTTATGGTCAAGTGTACAGTGGTGTTTGTGAAGAGGGAAGGAATAAGTGCTTTAAATGTGGTCAGATTGGTCATATGTAGAGAGATTGTCCTTCCAAGGTTGCTTCTAGGGCAAATAAGATCCCTTTTGCTACTTCGTCAGCTCTTTCACCAAAGGGTGCTACTTTTGCTTCTGGCTCCAGCACTGGTCAAAATCGTTTGTATGCTCTTACCACCCATCAGGATTTTGAGGCATCCCCCAATATTATAGCTGGTATGCTCAAACTTTTCTCTTGTGATGTATATTATCTACTTGATCTCGGGTCTACCCTCTCTTATGTGACCCCTTATATGGCTATTCATTTTGGTTTTGATCCTGAGTGTATTCTAGATCCCTTTTAGTGTCCACCTCGGTGGGTGGCTCCATTGTGGCTAGAAGGGTCTATAGGGTTTATGTGATATTTGTCAGTGGTAGGGAGACCTTGGTGGATCTGATAGAGTTTGACATGTTTGACTTTGATATGATTTTAATGATGGATCGATTGTATTATTTCTATGCGTAGCTTGATTGTCGAACCCGAAGAGCCAGTTTCCACTTGTCTAATGAGCCGATGATAGAATAGAAAGGTAGTTCCCTAGTCCCTAAGGAAAGGTTTGTCTCATATCTTAGTGTCCGAAGTTGATTTGTAAGAAGTGTCTTAATCATTTAGTGCATGTTAAGGATTCTAGGTCCAAATGACCTTCTTTGCAATTTGTCTCTGTGGTCTGTGAGTTTTCTAAGGTGTTCTCTGATGATCTTCCTGATGTTTCTAGGTAGAGGTAAATTAATTTTGGGACTGATCTTCTTTTGTACACTCATCATATTTCTTTCCCTCTATATAGAATTGCTTCGGCTGAGTAGAAGGAACTCAAGGAGTAGTTAAAAGATATTTTAGATAAGGGTTTCATCCGCCCTAGTGTTTCTCCTTGAGGTGCTTCTCTTTGTGCGTAAAAAAGATGGGTCCTTTCGGAGGTGTATAGATTATCGCTAGTTGAATAAGGTGATGGTGAAAAGTAAGTATCCACTTCCTAGGATCAATGATCTCTTCAACTAGCTTCAGGGTGCTAAGTGTTTCTCCTAGATTTATCTTTGGTCGGGTTTCCATCAGTTGAAGATTAGGGAAGTAGATATCCCAAAGACTTCCTTTTGAACTCGGTATGGTTATTTGGAGTTTTTGGTGATGTCTTTTGGGTTAACTAATTCCCCAACAGCATTTATGGATCTTATAAATCAAGTATTCCATCAGTTCTTGAATTTGTTCATAATTGTGTTTATAGATGATATGTTGGTGTATTCAAAAAGTGAGGCAGATCATGTCGATCACCTCCGCCTTGTGTTACAAACCTTGAAAATCAGTGGTTGTATGTGAAATTCTCAAAGTGTGAGTTCTGGTTGAATACTGTGACCTATTTAGGTCATGTTGTTTCCAGTAAAGGGATCATGGTGGATCCACAGAAAGTTACGGTGGTTAGAAAGTGGCCTATACCCATGACTCCAACCGATATTCAGAGCTTCTTGGGTTTAGCCGATTATTATAGGAGGTTTGTGGAAAGTTTCTCTTTTATCGCTTCCCCATTGACTAAGTTGACTCAAAAAAAAGAGAAGTGTTTGTGGTCTGATGCTTGTAAGGGTAGTTTCGAGAAGTTGAAGGATAAGTTGACTTCGGCTCCGGTGTTGACTCTACCTGAGGGTGCTGATGGTTTTGTTATTTATTGTGATGTGTCTCGGGTGGTATTGGGTTACGTGTTGATGCAGCATGGTAAGGTAGTTCAATAGACTTCTAAGTAGTTAAAGGTTTAGAAGAACTATCTAACTCATGATTTGGAATTGTTAGCTGTGGTGTTTGAGTTGAAGATCTGGCGACATTATTTGTATAGGGTCAATGTAGATATTTATTCTAATCATAAGAGCCTGCAATACGTGTTCACTCAAAATGAGATAAATCTCAGGCAAAGAAGGTGACTTGAGTTGCTAAGGACTATGAGATGAGTCTCCATTATCACCTAAGAAAAGATAACATGGTTGTTGATGCTCTTTGTAGGTTGTCCATGGAGAGCTTATCTCATGTGGACAAGGAAAAGTGGGATTTGGTGAAGGATATTCACCATTTGGCTAATCTTGGAGTCCGTCTCATGGATTTTGAGGCTAGTAATGTGACTGTTTAAGCGGTGGCGAGGTCATCTCTCGGTGCGTAGGTGAAGGAGAAACAGATTTTAGATTATATCTTGATGAAGATCAAGGATGAGGTGGGTCATCAGAAAGTAATGGTTTTTGAGATTGGTAGTGATGGTATCTTGAGATACCAAGGTAGATTATGTGTTCCCGATGTTAATGGGCTGCGAGAAAGAATTTTGGTAGAGGCTCATGAGTCGCGTTATAAGATTCATCTTGGTTCGATGAAAATATATCATGATCTTAAGCAGATTTATTGATAGAATAATATGAAGTGGGATTAACACGACCCAAACCGGGGCCTTGTCGTAACGGGTAGTCTCAGGTCCGATCGGGACTGGAGACCACCCCCGATATCTAATCCAACCAACCAACATGTATCCTGAGTCGGATGAACTCCGAACATACAATAAGATAGAATAATTTCTATGTAATAACTTTGGGATAAGCCTATATCCGAGGCCAACCCAATCAAGTCAAACTCCCCAATGACCAACCGTATAACCAAGCCCAAACCATAAGCCAAAGCCATGAAAATAATCTAATGTATATATATAACATAATCAATTTATAACCAAGTCCTTAGTTGTCCATACAAAGCCTCTAAACCAAAACCAAGGAGTATTAAGTCGGGACATGCCCCCGACCATAGCCAAAAACCCAAAGTCTATGAGAAGACAAAAGTAAATATAGATATCCATGAGGTGAAATAGAAGCCTTCTGAATTATGGAAGCTCACCACCTCAATCCAACACCGATTATCCCCAAATCTGATCAATGAGCAGGAGGAGTAGTATGGTCGGTTCCTGCATCACGTAGGAATACAGCTGCCGAAAGACTAGTTAGCGGGTGAACGCTAGCATGCACTCAGGATAAGGATAAAATAATGACAACCTTTAAAACCAAGTAATCCATCCATATGCATACAAACCATACATATATACATATATATAACCATGTCGGGAAAGGAAACCGAGTTTAACATGCCTTTAAAACCATTAACTTGGGTATGTGAAGCTTAACCATCCTAGAACCACCCATGGGCTATGTGGGTCCAGTGTAACCCCCTAAATAGGCCCCGATGCATATAGCCACACGAGACGAAGATACCATAGGAGTAAGGGATTACCAAGCATCTTTCGCTCTCCATGATACATATATACAAATATACTTAGGGGAATTCCGTGTACCCCAGAAGTATCATATATGAGATCGTTGTAACCTATCCTCGTATCGGCAAACATGAGTTTTCAGTATTCATCCCTTGGACTCCCACCTTCACGGTTAGCTATCACACACCGCCATTATTGTCTAATTAAAACCATTACCTTCAAACCAAACCATTTCTCCATTTATTTTCAATCAAGGCTATTAAAAGTGGTATCGTCATACTGACTATAGCTTGCAAGAAATGTCCTTAGCCAATCTTAGGGGATTCCCATGTACCCCATTGGTTACATTAATCTGTTTACTTGGGAGATTCCCATGTATCCCGCAAGTACATCATTATTAAGCTTACTTGGGGGATTTTCGTGTACCCCACAAGTATTTCATTATTAAGCTTTGCTTGGGAGATTCATTTGTACCCCACAAGACATTCAGCATTCAAACCAATTTTATCATTTCATTCTCTTGGGGGATTCTCGTCTACCCTGCAAGGGTTTCATTCAAATTAATTCCATATTCATCAAGGCTTAACCATTTAACCACTCCAAACCATACATATCATTCATAATATTTAAAATAAATCCAAAACCTTTACCATTTAAACCATACAAAACCATCCAAATCTATTTAGGGTTCCATTACCAAACCATACCATGCAATAGATCCAATGAAAGTTCAACAATAGAGTAAAAATATTCTCTTAGGCATTTTATCAAATATGTTAATGGCATATCTTTACCTAGACCAAAACCAAAGCATAAACCATCAAGTTTAGGGTTACCCATGACCCATTTGTTAAACCACTACCAACAAGCACCCATGTGTTCAAACCATCACCAAAAATATGTGAAAACATAATTTAAACCAACATTTAACAATATGCATCAAAACCCCCAATATATATTTCCAAAACTACCATTTATGATTCATAAGTCAATGTTTAAAACACATTAACTCATGCCTTTAGTTGGAACTAACAATGAGGGAAGGAGTACATGTCTTATACAAGAAGATTTCAGAGAGAAACTTGACTCTTGAGCCTTGGAATAATACTTGTAGAAACCCTAGCCTCCAATCTCCAAGAGTGAGTTTGATAGCGTATTTTGAAGTGTTTTTATTCTTTCAAGTGAATTATGAGAGGCCACCAAGGGTTATATAATATGGGGACATAAGGGTTTGAGGTGGTAAATGTCTATACTACCCTCAGCTTAAAAGCTGAAAACCAAGTCCCAGGAGGGTATAACCCAAATTCCTTAGTCGTACCCTAGTGTACGAGTGGTACCCTAGCTCGTACCCAACCCTTCACCAAGGTCCCCTATACAGACTAACATATGATAACACAAGCCCAACTTATACCTTAGGGTATGAATGGTACCCCAAATTGTACCCTAAATCATATCTTGGAAAGTTTCCAAAAGACCAACCAACAAGCATTATACGATTTGGCATCATACACCTCGTATCCAACCATACGACTAGTATGATGTTGAGTCGTATCTTAGACAGTAACCAAGCCAAACCTACTGCCCAACATATGAATAATCCATCCCCAAATTGTATCCAAGGGTACGATTGGTACCCTTGAGTCGTACCTTAAACAAAAAGTCCAAAACCCAAGAAATTTTGCAAGGGTAAAAAATCCAGGGTGTTATAGGGATGTGACCAATTTTTTGGCTAAGTGCATAGTGTATTATCAAGTGAGGGTAGAGCACCTAAGTCCCGGTGGGTTGACTCAAGAGATTGAGCTGTCGGTGTGGAAATGGGAAATAATTAATATGGATTTTGTTATCGACCTTCTGTGATTTTGCCAGCAATTTGATTCGATTTGGGTCATTGTGGATAGGATGACCAAGTCTGTGCACTTCTTGTCAGTAAAGAATAATTTATCTTCTGAAGATTATGCCAAGTTGTTCATTGAAGAGATCGTGAAGTTGCATGGTGCTCCAGTTTCTATCATTTTTTATCGCGGTACCTCATTCTCATCTCACTTTTAGAGGTCATTCCAGCGAGGTTTGGGGACTAAGGTAACCTTTTATACTGCTTTCCACCCGCAGATGGATAGTTAAGAAGAAAGGATAATTCAAGCCTTGGAAGATATGCTTAGGGCTTTTGTATTTGATTTTGGTGGTAGTTGGGTTAATCACTTGCCTCTCATAGAGTTCGCATATAACAACAGTTATCTCTCTAGTATTGGCATGGCTCTGTTTGAGGTTTTATATGTTAGAAGGTGTAGGCCTCCTATTGGGTGGTTTGAGGTTGGTAAAAGTAGGTTATTCGACCCTAATTTGGTTCACCAAGCCATGGAGAAGGTGAAGGTGATTCGGGATAAGCTTAAGACAACCCAAAGTCATCAAAAGTCCTACGCGTATGTGAGATGGGGGTGTTGGATCTTAATATTAATGACTGGGTGTTCTTAAAGGTATCTCCCATGAAGGGTGTGATGCAGTTTGGGAATTAGGGGAAGCTCAGTCCCCGTTATGTTAGTATGTATTTGATTTTGAAGAAGGTTGGCAATGTTACGTATGAATTAGAATTTCCTTATAGCTTGAGCTTCATTCATTCGTTCTTCCATGTCTTGATGTTAAAGAAGTACGTGGGTGATCCTTCGTTGGTTGTTCCTTTAGAAGGTGTGGGCATTTCTAATTCCTTATCTTACAAGAAAGGTCCCATGGAGATCTTGGATCACCAAGTCCGTCGATTGCGGACAAAGGACGTGGCTTTGGTAAAGGTTCATTGAGGAACCAAAAGTTTGAGGAAGCTACTTGGGAAGTTGAAAAGGACATGAATTCCAAGTACCCTTCCTATTCCCTGCTCCGAATAACCATGCTTAAGGTATATGTATTCCTTAGGATCTTTGTTTTTGGCTTTGTTAAAGGAAATTGTGACTTCATTGATGTCTTTGTTTTTTGTCTTTGTTAAAGGTAAATGTGGGCGTGTTTCTGTGTTAAATCATGCTAATATATGCCTTAACCCATCATTTGAGGACGAATGATCCTAAGAGGGGGAGAATGTAACACCCCGGATCCTAGTCCTTGAAAATTTTTGAAATTTTATCCTCACTGTCCTGACTACGACTCACCCTATAAGTCAAGGGTGTCTTGACGGTTCATATGACTCTAGTCGTAAGGTGTCCAGTGAATGGTGCTTGAGTTGTTGTCCTGAGTACGACTTAGGGACATAAGCCGTAAAAAACATCGTTGGATTCAAATCGTAGCCTAAACAGTGTGTGTATGGCTAAGTTATGTTTTAAGAGCGAGTTAGAGGTGTGCAAAAACAAAACTGACCGATAAACCAAACCAATAAAAATATTATTGGGTTAACGATTTTTATTGGTTTTATAAAAAAAATTATTGGGTAAATGGTTTGATTTCGATTTTAGCTTATTGGGTTATCGATTAAACCGATAACCCCAATAACGATATACTAAATTACTATTTTACCCCAATTTATGTTATATATATAAATAATTATTTTACTTATTTATAATATTATATATATATATATATTATACACTACTCATTCATAATTCAGTAATTCACAAAGTATTAACCTATTCAGAGTAACAAAGGCACATTACAAAGCACGAGTATTGCCGTATTGCAAAGTTTGAAGCATTCATTAGCTTACAATAACTAAGATTTAGTTTTTTTCAAAACTAACATTCAATTCAAGTTTGAAGATTCTTGTTAACAAAAATGCATTGTGTAGGAGTTTGGCGGCAACTAAGATTATATTTTTTATGTTAGTTGTTACTATTTTTATTTTATGAGTATTTTCTTATTGGTTAAATCGTAAACCAAACCGTTAAGGACCAAAAACCAATAAACCAAAAACCAATAAAAAAATGTCTTATTGGTTGCTTATTGGTTTTGCATATTTAAAAATCAAAAATCGATAAACCAAACCAATAGCGCATAAAACTGAACCGAACCGACCGATGTAAACCCCTATAGCGAGTTTCTCACTATGAGTCGTGAGGACTTGTTACGAGTCATTTGGTGCAAATCGTAGGGTGACCAGTGTAAGGCCCAAGTGGTTCTATCTTGGATACGACTTGGACCCTATGAGTCATAGGGTCACGATACGAGTCATATTATGTAAGTCGTAGGGTCAATAGTATGGGTGCCCCCTGACATTGTCTTGGATACAACTCACGGTGATGAGTCGTAAGGTGTAGTTACGATTCGTCGTGTGACCCGTAGTCACTGGCGACACTTTTCCAGCTTTTAAGTAGAGGGCACTTTGGACATTTCTCCACTTTTACCACTTAGACCCACGTCTATAAAACACCTTTGGGGCATTTTTTTCCACACTTTAACACATCAAAGACTCTTCATTCTCTCTAAATCCCCTCAAGCAAGATAATTAGGGCTTCTAAGAAGATGGCCATCCAAGGGCTCAAGGGTTGAATTTTCTCCATAAAACTTGGTATCTCAGGCATGTTACTCTTCCCTAATTTCTAATTTGCTAAAAGCATATGTTTTAAAGTGTTGTCCATATGGTATTAATGATGGTTTTGAAACATGGGTTGAGGGTTTTGAATGCTTATTGTTGAATAATGTTTCCCATGATTTACATATGATTTTCATTCTTTAATTATGGTTTTGAATTTGAGGAATGCATGTGTATGGTGAATAAACGAGGGGATTGTGATTTCCCCCAGCTTGAGACTTTTGAAGTGGTAATGACCTCAACTCTATATTGTGAAATTTTTTTGAATATGAAAAGTATGCATATTGAACTACTTTTGAACTATTGCATAATGTGAAAAGTCAATAAAGCATTATGGTTTTGAATTGAACCTTATGGAGTTATGTAATTCACCAAGCTAAAGTATAATTGAACCAAGGGGGTTGTGAATTCCCCCAAGTGATTATAATTGGTTTGGCATGTTGTTGTTATCTTGCAAGTATAGTTGGTATGACGATACCAACAATGTATACCTTAATGCATAATGTGG
Organism: Capsicum pubescens; assembly: GCA_030864215.1. Classification (NCBI taxonomy): domain Eukaryota; kingdom Viridiplantae; phylum Streptophyta; class Magnoliopsida; order Solanales; family Solanaceae; genus Capsicum; species Capsicum pubescens. The sequence continues at coordinate 225,399,839 of CM061544.1, forward strand.
TTCAATTAATGGGAATGTGTGATAAATGTTTTATTGGGGATTAAAGGAGGATTGTGTAACTAAGTCATGAAAGTAGAAGTCCTGAGAGACCAATACTGGAAACAACGATTGCCGATGCGGGGGTCTAAATAACTGGGTGATTCGAGTCCCCCTTATTATATGAATGGAAGGTTCGAGTCCCCCATATTATATCACGTAATTGGATGCTTAAGTCACCTAGGTATGCCGGATGGTTTGAGTCCCCCATGATGCATATGTATATCCTTTAGTTCGTACGGCTACACGCACTGTGGCCCTTCTAGTTGGGGGAAAGCTGAGCCCAAATAGCCCGTGGGTGCCTTCTTATATTATGACGGTTGAGGTACATAAATCCAGGCTAAAGATTTAAAGTGCATGTTAAGCTTTGTTCCATATCCTGGCATGTGATATATATATATATATATATATGTATGTATGTATGTATATACATTTGATTTTATGCGTTGAATTTGAATGATTTTGAAGTGTTGATCACGACATTATATTATCCTTACTCCTGAGTTACATGCTAGTGCTCAACTCACTAACCGTCTCCAGACCATGTATCTCCACATGATGCACGCACCAGAGATACCTCTACTTTTCCTGTGCAGAGTTAGGTGGATCGACTCGGTTTATCAGTTTGTTGTGGTGAAGTGGTGATCCTTCATTCCCCGTAAGGCTTAGACATTTCATCAGTTCTTATTATAGATTAAAATTGAGAGTTTTCATTATCATTATCATTAGCATTATCATTGTCATTATCAGAGTTGAGGACATATCCCGACTAAGACTGGTTTTTGGTTTATTTTGTATAGAGGCTTTATTGGATTACTGTGGACTTGGGTGATGTTGGTTGGATGTGTTTGGTCGGTTGCCGGTTATCGGTTATAGATATAACTTTTATTATTTAAACTTGTCTTGTGTGATCTTGTTATATGTTCGAAATTCAGTCATTGTTGGGCAGTATATGGTATTTGGTCAGGTTCAGAGGGTGGTCTCCGGTCCATGGTGGATTGGAAATGCCCGTCACGGTCAAGCCCTAGTTTGGGTCATGACACTACCCATGAGTTATCCCATCTACTAAGTCAACCCTTTTATGATAATCAACTCAAATGGTGTTACTAACATAGTTATCACTTTACGCTTATACATCAATACTACATCATAATGTAGGTCACGACTTATCTGAATTACTATAACAACCTAATTAACTCTTGGTTCTCATCTTTTTTGTCCCTTTTTATCGTACTTACCCCACACTACACTTATAAGGCAATCGTATTCACTCATGTGCTTATGATTCTCACAATGTTAGACCAAATTCATGCTACGTAATTGCATCAGCTATGTATAACAACAATTCACTACAATATTAAAGCCTAATCAAATTTTTATCATTTCTATCCAGCCCAAAGGCCTAAGACATGTAATCTTTGACATTAATATCAAAATTACATGCATTTAACCCAGGTTTACTATAATTTAACCATAATCAATCTCATAGACAAATCATGTTGCTACTGGGAGGAGAAAGTTAGCCCGCACGTGCTAAGTGTCTTCTCATGCCGGATTCTTATTGGGTTTGCCTCGAAACCGCACTTATGACTATGGAGGTAGAGTTTATTCAGTGTGTTTTAAAGGGGAAAAGGAAGACCTAGAAGGGTTAAAATAAGTGAGGATTTATAAGAAAGTTCAGGCTAGCTACCGTCGGGTTACTGTTGCAGTAGTGCTGCTGCACGGTAGGCAGTAGACTGGCCCAATTTCTTTTAAATTCTCGACCCAATTATGTTAGGCCCCATTTTTCCATGAATTAAATTCCCTCAAGTCCAGTAAGAGTATTTTATTCATCATAAAATTTTCTAGAATGTTTTTCAATGTAACGATGTTTTGGATCGTAACACTTCAGAATCCACCAACACTAATCACCAATAATTTAGACATTTATTAGGCTTAATCCAATTTTTGGGTACAACGCCATTTTGAATCATGCAAGAATGAACAACAACAAAAGCAGACACCTTAATTACTTAACAAAATTAATATCACCAAATAACAACAAATTCCCACCCAATTAATCGAATTTTCTTCTATTTTATCCATCCCAACAACGTGTCCGAAGGCCTAAGCATGAAATATCCCATTAATCTACATTATGCTATGATTTCTAATTCAATCTAAACTAATTAATTAAACCTAGCCTACTTGGACGCCAAGAAACTACTACGGAGGCATGGATGCGAGTTTTTGACTTCGTGCAAGTGATTTTTGGTGTGAATTTGGTGAGTAAACTGTGGGTTTTACCTCATTCAAGCAATATCCCTCCTCTTTATTGCTCCAAGGCCATGAGGTAATCCTAGGAGGGTTTTTGGAGCAAACCTCATCCTTTTGCAACTGAAGAGGCGAAAGGAAAATATTAAAATCATGCTTGAGTGTTTGGTCCCGTCATCTCGCTAGCAACCTAGACGCCGCTATAACAGTAAAATTTTCGCTATGGTGACGCTGCTATAGCCAAAAAAAAAAATTACTATTGCGAAATGACGTCAGCCCACCTGAAAAGTTCAAATTATAAATTTTTAGCTGCATCGTCTCATACTATTTCGAGACCGTATTTTCAACTATCTCCATAATTCGTACCCACAACAAGGTGCTTTTAATAACAATGGAACATGTAGTTATATTACTTGGGGTTACTATATAATTAATAATTCACAAAACACCACGCCTTAGAATAAGAATGTTTTTTGAAAACAATTAATTGTTCTCGTACTCTTTGGATCATGTTATCAATTGAGGGAAGCTCTCATATGATATAATAAAGTATTACGTTACATGTTTAAATAGTTTTAAGTTCCTCATTATATTTATTTATTTAATTAATTAATTAATTAAATAAATAAATAAATAAATAAATAAATAAATAAATAAATAAATAAATAAATAAATAAATAAATAAATAAATAAATAAATAGTGGTTTCCAAGTCTAATAGACTATGGACAAGTATACATAAATTGATCTGTGTCAATTATTAACAAATATGATTTCTACTCAACTATACCATTCATCAATAATTAACCACTTGATATATATAAACTAGATTATTATTTGGCTAAATTAACAATTAACTAAAATAAAGCAGAGAACTTAACACTATTTAAACATTATAATAATACTTTATCATATCATATGAGAGTTTCGATCAATTAATATAATAGAGGATTAGTTTCATGTTTAAACAGTGATAAGTACCTTTTTATAAATTTTATTTATTAACTATTAATTTTAGCCAAATAATATGCTTTGTGAACCATTACATATTCTCAAACTCATAATTATATCATGTGGTCAATTGATAGAGACTCTACTATGATATAATAAATTATTAGTTTAAATAATGTTAAGTTTCTTATTATAATTTAATTAATTAACTACTTTTTAGTCAAATAGTAGTCTAGCATATATAGAGTAAGTGGTCGATTATTGACAATGATTTAATTGAGTAGAAAATATATGTGTTGAATTGACATAGACCGATCTATAATATACTTTAAAATACTTTTGTTGATAATTGATATAGATCAATTTATAATATACTTTAAAATATTTTTGTTGACAATTAACATAGAACGATTTATAATATAATTGTCCGTAATCAATGATTGTTGGTTAAGGGTTTAAGCTTTTACAACAATGGATAAAATAATTAGATGTAACAATAGTTGAATTGAATAATAATGGTTGAGAGCTAGGAACAATATAATGGTTGAACTAGAGAAGTTTCTCATCGTTGAAGAGTGATTTTTTAATGAATAACTTGAATTGTCGGCTCAGAAAAAAATTGAACGAACAACACAGTTATAATATAATAATAATAATAATAGTAAATAAAATCTAAAAGGGGACAAATCGGGAGTGCTTGAAGGAAGAATTTTTTAATTTTTTTTTTAAATCGAGTAATTAGAAAATTCATAGTTAAAATTTTGTGGAGGACTATTTTTTATTTTTCAACACTGGAGTTAGGATGTAAGTTTTCTAAAGCTTTGGTGATAAAGATTTTTTTTTTTCTTTAGGACTTTAGTAATAGGGACTATTTTGTGTTATTTAAAAGTTTGATGTTAGAAGGAAAAATAAATAAATATCCTCTGAATTGTATTTATAGTTATTCATAGTTAAAATTATAGTTTGATGTCGTCATAATTTACTTTATCACTTTAACTTTATAGATAATTATTTACTCCCCCTAGACAACTTTCGCATGAATTATATACCACTCCCAAAATGTAATATCACTCTCACAATGAAGAGTGTATTACACTCGCCCCACGTCAGCACTACGTCGTTGTCACGTCAGATCCACATAAAAAATTATTTAAAAAGTAATTTCACTAATATATATTTTATAAAATTTAAAAAATATATCCCCCCTTCTTTCTTCTTCAAATGATCCACCCCCTTTTTAATTTTCAAATCACCACCACCACCCCAACCTGCCGCCAGCCAACCACCTTTCCTTTCTTCTTCTTCTAACATCCATTAATACTTTTTAGTTTCTAATCATTGATTTAATTTTCATTAATTTCCTCCCCTTTTTTCTAATCTTCATTAACACTTCACTAATTTTTGCTACTTAATTTCTCTTCTCATAACATTTTTTTTAGAAAAAAATGAGTATTCTAACTTGCATATTTGAAAATTATAATAAAATTTTTTTGAATCAAGATGAAGATTTTTTCTTTAGGTGACAATAGAAATTAAAAGAAAAAAAGTAGAAAAAGAGGATTCGAAGAAGAAGGAATAGGGTGAAAGTTTGTAGAAAATGAAGGAAAGGGGCTGGGGTTCGAAGAAGAAGGTGGGGAGAGAGGAAGGGAGGGAGGGTCAGAGAAGATGGAAGGAGGTGGGTTTGAAGAAAATGAAAGAGGTGGGGGTCTTGAAGAAGATGAAAAGGGAGGTAAGGATGTTCTTATTTGTTATTTTTATTTTATTATATATAATTAAATTATATATAATAATTAAAAAATTATTAAAATATTTTACCAATATTTTTTTTAAAAAAAAATGCGCTTTATTTTTTTTTGGTCATGTTAGATATTAAGGGGGAAATATAATTCACGCAAAAATTATTTAGTAAGATAAATAATTATCGATAAAGTTAAAGTATTATAATAAATTGTGATGACAAGTTCAAGGAGCTACTTATATTTTTTCCCATATTGAAAATGATAGTTTTGAGACTTTCAATAATGATGTCATGAAAAAAGTAGAGAGTTGGAAAAGGATTTCAAACCTGTGTCAAATGTCAAACAAAAATATGGAAGAGTACGCATTGGAAGAGTGCGCATTTGGCCTAGAGAAACCTTACTCACTACATTCATTTTTATTGATCACGTTTTGTTTTTTGAGAGTTAAATTGCATAAATTTTGATTAAAACTTATATTTGTTATTATATTAATATGAGAAAATTGTAACATATAGGTTTTTTCATGTAGTCTTCAAAAATCTAAATATTAAATTAATTACTTCAATTTAGTTGAAGTTTAGTCAAATTAATCTTCACAAAGTGAAATATAATAAATAAAAATGAATAGAGAAAGTAATAAAACTCACTTGATTTATAAAAATAAATAAATAAATTGAAATATTTATTTTCGTATAAGGTCAAGTAAAAAAGATGAGAGATTTCACATAAGTTTAAGGGTCATTTGATACGCGTGATAAAGTGGAATATCTCGTGATTAAGTTTGGTACAAAATTTATATTATATTTTGTTGATGGTATAAATTAGCTTTGGAATATTCCTTTAAGCAAACATGATATAAATTTAACACCAAACTTAATCATATCTCATTTTAATCCATCGAACATGTGATTATTTTGTACCAACTCTTAAGGATCGTTTGGTTAGAAACAAGTTATCGCGGGATAAGTTATCCCGTTATATATATGGAATAAACATAATACATAAACAAGACCTTTAACTTGACACCAAATTATAACTTGACCTTTTGACTTTATCAGTGCACAAGTAGACCCTTTAACAATACAAAAGCTGAACAAAAAAAATACTCCAATCTTACCTGATAAAAATGCGTGCATACAATCAAAATTACGCACGTCAGAGTTAAAATTTGAGCCTCCCAACGATTAAAAAAAAATGCTTAGCATGGTAATCTGGATACTGATTACCATTAAATAACATGTTCTTCGGTTACTATTAGCATGGTAATCTAGATACTTTTTCCCTTAAACAACGCCTCTACTCTGGTTACTCCCCACCACGGCTTCTTGCCTCATTGGTTTCACCTTTAGGATGGCATAGTTCTTAGGGATTTTTCTCCTTTTCCACTTTGCTAATAAACTTCTTAACATATTATTCTTCGAATAATTCTACTATAAAGTAACTAACATGAATTTCTTTTATTATACCATGATTGTTAGGAATTATGAGTTTAGCTATTCATAATCATAAATAGATATACCTGTTCGGGTAAGTTTGATATTTCTAAACTTTGTTATTCTCTTTTTTATTTTCTCCAATAAATCCTCATTTTAATCCATCAATATGTGATTATTTTGTACCATCTCTTTAAGGATCATTTGATTAGAAACAGGTTGTCACCAAATAAGTTATTCCACCATATATATATAAAAAATAACTTATCTCATCACTAAATATAAATGATAGGATAAATGATTTCTTGACTAACTAATAACTCCAATTAAAGATGAAATAAAAAAATCCTATATTCTCAAGGGCAAAATCAGCCCTTTAATAAAGAATAATAAAAAATATACTAATTATACATAATTAAAATTAATTTCTATATATTTATAATAGATATTGAACACTTCACCAAAACTTTGCTATTGAACGCTTAGTTAAAATTCGGGCTCCGCTAACTTATCGACCGCTCAATTTACAGATGAAGGTAGAGCACAGCAAGTGGGTACGCAAGAACAGAAGAGTAAGATCGGAGTGGCCACACCACATGTCTCCCTCAGGGTCATAGTCAGGGTAGAAACTAAACTAAACAAAACAAGAGACCGAAGCTGAAACGGCAGCTCCCTCCTATACCTGTTTCTCTCTCTCTCTCGCGCGCGCGTTTTCATTTTGCTTTTTGTGTTCTCTACTACTTCTCCTCTCTACTTCTATTTCTCTTTATACGTCGTCGTTTCTTTACTACTGCTGCTGCTCTTCAGACTTCCTATTACAGCTCTTGGGTGTTGCAAAATCGATTGGATTGTTTTGGATTATCCCAAAGTAATTGTTCTCGATCGAGGTAATTTTAACTATTTTTCTATAGATTTTACCCTTGGATCATCTAATTTGTTGATTTTTGTCACTCGAATTAAGGGTTTTTGTGGGGATTTTGAACTACTTTTTTTTCTGTTGCTAATTTATGTGCTGGGTGTAGGTTTATTTTTACTCTTGCTTGAATTATCTGACTTTTTTTCCCCAAACCGGAGCTAGAAATCGACGCGTTTTGGTTGTAATTACGATTAAACCCCTAATCTTTTCGTGGAAAATGTTATAGTAGAAATGGAACATTTTACAGTTTGGTCTGTCAGTTCTCTTCTCCAGTTAATGTGTGTGTAATTTATCCCGAAAAACAATTCTTTTTGTGGCTTTACAAAACGAGCGGTATCTCAGTAGTTGGTTGACTATTGGTTGACGTAATTCTCTCCCCCATTTCCTCTTCCCCTACTTCCAATTTGAATAAAAAAATGTGGCTTTACAAAAAGAAGAAGACATTAGTTGCTTTTTGCCATGTCTACCCTTACTGCTCCATGGAAGCATATAATCATTAATTACATTTACGGATTTTAAATAAAGGATTCAAAGGTCAAGAAGGAAATAACTGATTTGTCATCTTAATTACCGAGTCATTTAGCTAATTTGAAGGCATTAAATGAACTGAAGGTTGAGGACAATTTTCCCTTATATAATAACTTACCTTTTAGTGAAGGTTGAAGATAGACTTTTTCTTGCGTGGTTAGTTTTCATCAAGGGGGACATCCAGAGTTGCAATAACTATAGGGGATTAAGTTATTGAGTCACTCTATGAAGATTTGGGAGAGAGTGGTCGAGGTGAGGCTGAGACGGATAGTGTCTATTTCGGAAAATCAGTTTGGGTTTATGCCTGGCCGCTCGGCGACGGAGGCAATTCACCTGGTACGGAGGCTGGTGGAACAGTATAGGGAAAGGAAGAAGGACCTGCACATGGTGTTTATCGACCTGGAGAAGGCATACGACAAAGTCCCCAGGGAGGTACTTTGGAGGTGCTTGGAGGTGAGTGGAGTCCCGCAGGCATATATCAGAGCAATTAAGAACATGTATGAGGGAGCGAAAACTCAGGTGAGGACGGCGGGAGGAGACTCAGAGCATTTCACCGTCTTGACAGGATTACATCAGGGATCTACTCTTAGTCCTTTTTTGTTTGCTTTGGTGATAGATGTGTTGACCCGGCGTATTCAAGGGGAGGTGCCGTGGTGTATGCTTTTTGCAGACGATATTGTTCTGATTGATGAGACTCGAGGGGGTGCGAATGACAAATTAGAGGTGTGGAGACAAACTCTTGAGTCTAAAGGGTTCAGGTTGAGCAGAAGCAAGACAGAGTATTTGGAATGCAAGTTTAATGACGTGAGGCTGGAGGAGGAGGATGAGGTGGTAGTGAAGCTGGAATCACAGGAGGTATGTAAGAGGGATAGTTTCAAGTATCTCGGGTCCGTGATCCAGGGTAACGGTGAGATTGACGAGGATGTCTCACACCGTATTGGGGCGGGATGGATGAAGTGGAAGCTCGCGTCGGGGGTGTTGTGTGATAAGAAGGTGCCGCCCAAGCTTAAAGGCAAATTCTACAGGGTGGTAGTCCGTCCGGCCATGTTGTATGGAGCGGAGTGTTGGCCAGTTAAGAATTCCCACATCCAAAAAATGAAGGTGGCAGAAATGCGGATGTTGCGCTGGATGTGTGGGCTGACTAGAGGGGATGGAGTTCGGAATGAGACTATCAGGGAGAAGGTTGGTGTGACTCCAGTGGAGTGCAAGATGCGGGAAGTCCGATTGAGATGGTTCGGACACGTGAAGAGGAGGGGCATGGATGTCCCGGTTCGTAGGTGTGAGAGGCTAGCGTTGGATGGTTTTAGGCGGGGTAGGGGTAGGCCGAAGAAGTACTGGGGTGAGGTGATTAGGCGGGACATGGAGCAGTTACAGCTCACCGAGGACATGACCCTAGATAGGAAGGTCTGGAGGACGCGAATTAGGGCAGAGGACTAGGGCCAGTTTGGGTCGCTAGTGTAGGGAATTACTTGGTGGGGTAGTATCCTTGTTATGATTCCGTGTTCCTTGTTTTAGTACGAATCTGGGTGCTTTCCTCTGTTTTCTTTTAATTATGGGTGCCGTATTTATGTTATGTAATCTTGTAATCTTGTTCTGTGCTTTACTATGTATTTGTGTGGTATCTTGTGTCTTGAGCCGGGGGTCTATCGGAAACAGCCTTTCTACTTCTTTAGAGGTAGAGGTATGGACTGCGTACATCTTACCCCCCCAGACCCCACCAGGTGGGAATACACTGGGTTTGTTGTTGTTGTTGTTGTTAGTTTTCATCAAGCTTCTCTTCTGTGTGTTCATTTTGAAATTATTTTTTGTTTAGTTATTTTCTCCTTGTTGCTTATTGTGCTTTGATGCATGAAATTGGAGAAGAATTTTCTGCTAGCAAGCTCTGATATTTCATGTTTCTTACAGGGTTGTGGTCCGTTAAAGTTTGAGTTACAAATCCTCATGCAGAAAAAAGTATAGTTTTTTTGCTGCAGTTGCTTGAAGGGAAAATGTTGGAGACTCCAAAGTTTGCGGGACTTATAGACTTAAATGAAAACCATGATCATTATGGACTGTCACAAAATTTTTACCATAAGCTTGGTGAGGGATCAAACATGTCAATCGACAGTTATGGGAGCTTGCAGATGAGCAATGGCGGAGGTTCAGTTGCAATGTCGATGGATAACAGTAGTGTTGGATCAAATGATTCACACACTCGTATCTTAAACCACCAAGGTCTCAAGCGTGTCCACAATAACTATTCTGCTGCAGCTAGTGTAAATAAGGGCAAAGCTTCTCATGGTTTGAGTGACGATGCTCTAGCTAAAGCTTTGATGGATCCTCGATTTCCTACCAATGGGCTTGAGAATTATGATGAGTGGACGATTGATTTGAGGAAGCTCAGCATGGGGCCAGCTTTTGCTCAAGGGGCTTTCGGGAAACTCTACAAGGGAACTTACAATGGAGAGGATGTTGCTATCAAGCTTCTAGAGAGACCAGAGAATGATCTTGAAAGGGCTCACTTGATGGAGCAACAGTTTCAGCAGGAAGTCATGATGTTGTCAAGGTTGAAACATCCAAATATTGTTCGGTTTATCGGTGCATGCCGTAAACCCATGGTGTGGTGTATTGTCACCGAATATGCTAAAGGAGGATCAGTTCGTCAGTTTCTTACTAAGAGACAAAATCGAGCTGTGCCCTTGAAGTTAGCAGTGAGGCAGGCCTTGGATGTGGCAAGGGGTATGGAATATGTGCATGGCCTGAATCTGATACATCGTGACCTGAAATCTGACAACCTACTAATTGCTGCTGATAAATCAATCAAGATTGCGGACTTTGGGGTTGCTCGTATTGAGGTGCAGACAGAAGGAATGACACCAGAGACTGGAACATACCGCTGGATGGCTCCGTAAGCCTCTAACTTTTTAGAAAACTCTTTAAATGTGATTGTCTTAACCTGGTCTGGTCTTTTGGCAAAACCATAATACAGAGCTTTTTCTTTTCAAAATGTTAAATATATCCATCACACAGAGCTGCTTCCGCCGTCCCATTGATTTTTTTATGGTTTCAGTTTCCTTCTTTTCGTAGAATTCATTCAATGATTTGCATACTGCGTTTGCAATACAAATATACAATGCCTTTTAACTTATCAAAGAGAATGGTGAAGTGGTAGCAATTAGATATGTTTAAGTTCCAACATGATATATATCTGAACATTTACTTTGCACTATGTCTAATATTTAATCTAATGTTGTAAGTTTAACTGCACCTGCATTGTCTAAAGATAGATTTAAAGTGAAAAAAGTAATGTTTCTTTTGATTATCAAGGAATCTATCTGCAGCCAATCGGAGCTCTCAGAACCAGGTTGATGGACCCAACCCGCCCCTCTACCTCAAACATTTGGGCCAAGATAGAGTTCAAAACTTGGAGATGATGGGCCCACCCCTCTACCCTACTCTGAAATTTTGTCTGGATGTCCAACCCGTTGGGCCAGCTGGAGCTTTTGATACTTGGGGATGATGAACTCATTGACCCATCCCTCTACCTCCTCTTAAATATTGGCCTTAGATCTTGTTTGGATTGGCTTTTGGCTTTTGACTTGTAAGCCATAAGTTAGGATTTCTAATTTAATAGCTTTGGCTTAATTTTATCATTTTGGCTTAAAATCAATTGCTTATAAGCACTACAAAAGTGCTTAAAAGCTATTTTGTCTTAAAATCACTTAAAATAAGACACTCGAAATAGGCTCTTAATTCGCTTAGCTAAGGATTCAAACTTGTGACCTAAGAAATAAATCTCTTATCCTTTGCCAATTGAGTTAACCCCTGGGGCAAAAAAAACAATGGGTTAGAACCTGTATAACCTTTTGAAAGAACCAGATTGCTTGTGTCTATTGTTCCTGTTGTATGTCTGACATTGCTAAGAAAGAGAACTAGTTTCTTCCAGTCAACCCTGAACTTATTTTTATTTTTGGGGGGGGGGGGAGGGGATGGTAACATTGTATTCATCAGTACAAAAAGATTGTACTGGCAACAGTAGTACAAAGAAAACAAGAAAACTTTCTAGAAATGTCAAAAGTCTCCTCTTTTTGTGGTTTAGTGTGCTAACTCAGTCTAGCTCATGTAATTCATATTCATGATGTGTAGAGATGAACCATAGTTCACATCTATGTGCTTTTAGGGAATGTTCTAGTTAGAACAGTATACAGAAGCTCATCTGTCACCTTCTTTTTTAACTTTTAAAGGGTTAAAGTTAATTATATATTTTTTGGCTTCACCAATTTTTGTCTTGTCATCTTCTGTTCCCCCCTATGCCATTTTCTTGGTTTCTATTTCATCTGACTGATCTCTGATAATAAAGCATGGCGCTCATTCCATGTAACAGTAACTGAACTGAGAAATGTTAACCATTTTCGCTTGGTAGTTCTAGCCACTTCAGCTTAAAACTTATTTTTTTGGTGTATCATCTCTTATTCTTAACTTAAACTTCGACAGAATTAGCTCCAAGATTAGTGTTTCTTTTTATAATGTGGTGTCCGAGCCAACTAGCGAGCTCCCTGACTATTCACCAAGTACCTGCTACCTCCCTCCAACACAGGTACCGAATAGCTTTCTTTACCTAAGCTTAGGCAGATGCAAATAGGAAGAAATCACCTAGTGTTTTTGTCTAAACCTTGGTCTCCAAGGTTTGCACCACGTCATTGACCACTAAACCACACCTTGTGCTACAAGATTAGTTTCTTCTCCTTGCCCAATTTCAAACAATAGAAGTAAGAAGAGTAGATCGGCAAAAATAGTTAAATACAACTTGTGTAATTATGGCATCTACTATCTTTTGCATTGAGATTGTGTCCTGAATATGGCTACTGAGACACAACAACAACAACAAACCCAGTGTATTCCCACAAAGTGGGGTCTGGGGAGGGTAAAATGTATGCAGTCCATACCGCTACCTCTGAAGAAGTAGAGAGGTTGTTTTCGATAGACCCCCGACTCAAGATAAAGAATAGTAAACAAGGTTGTAATGGAACAATGAAACAGGATGGATGTCATAATAGAGATAAGAAATAAGAAATAACAAAAAGAGAAATAAGAGAAATAAGAAATAAGATAAATAAGAGCAATAAGAAATAAGAAATAAGACATCCACATAGTAGTAAACATACACTCCCAGACCAAAGACACCCACCATACCCAAACTCCCTGACTAGTTGCTCCTACCTATGGACACAGTCCTAGGATTACTAACCCGACTACACAAGAGCTCTCCTAACTACTTGCTACGACTCACCCACATACCCTAGCCTTCTACCCTTATCCGCGACCTCTACATTTTCCTATCTGGGGTCTTGTCCTCAATAAGTTGTAACTGCTCCATGTCATGCCTAATTACCTCCCTCCAGTATTTCTTCAGCCTACCTCTACCCCTCCTGAAACCATCCAAAACTAGCCTCTCACACCTACGAATTGGGGCATCTGTGCCCCTCCTTATCACATGCCCAAACAATCTCAGCCTCCCTTCCCGCATCTTGTCCTCCACCGAAGCCACTCCTACCTTCTCCAGATAATCTTATTCCTAACTCTATCCCCTCTAGTAAGTTCACACACTCAACGCAATGTTCTCATTTCCGCCACCTTCAATTTTTGAATGTGGGAGTTCTTGACTGGCCAACACTCCGCTCCATACAGCATGGCCGGACGGACTGCCACTCTGTAGAACTTGCCTTTAAGCTTAAGGGGCACCTTCTTATCACACAACACTCCCGAGGCGAGCCTCCTCTTCATCCAACCTGCCCCAATACGTTTAGAAACATTCTCGTCAATCTCTCCATTCCCCTGAATCATAGACCCAAGATACTTAAAACTATCCCTCTTACAAACAACCTGGGAATCCAACCTCACCACCACCTCGTCCTCGTCATTAAACTTGCATTCCATATACTCTGTCTTAGACCTACTCAACCTGAACCCTTTAGATTCAAGGGTTTGCCTCCAAACCTCCAATTTTTCATTCACACCTCCCCGCGTCTCATCAATCAACACTACATTATTCGCAAATAACGTACACCAAGGCACCTCACCTTGAATACTTCGCGTCAACACATCCATCACCAACGCAAACAGGAGCGAACTAAGAGTCGATCCCTGAAGCAACTCTGTCTCGATCGGAAAATGCTCTGAGTTTCCTCCCGCCGTCCTCACCCGAGTCTTCCCTCCATCATACATGTCCTTAATAGATCTGATGTACGCCGCCGGGACCCCTCTCACCTCTAAGCATCTCCAAAGAACCTCCTAGGGACTATGTCATACGCCTTCTCCAGGTCAATGAACACCATGTGTAAGTCCTTCCTTTCCCTATACTGCTCCACCAATCTCCTCACCAAGTGGATTGCCTCTGTCGTCGAGCGACCGGACATAAATCCAAACTAATTCTCCGAAATAGACACGATCCTCCTCAATCTCCGCTCAACCATCCTCTCCCAAATCTTCATAGTGTGACTCAACAACTTAATACCCCTGTAGTTGCAACTCTGAATATCACCCTTGTTTTTATATAACGGAATCATTGTACTCCATCTCCAAGCCTCAGGCATTTTCGCAGTCTTGAAAATGCCATTGAACAAATCAGTCAACCACCTTAAACCTGTCCTACCAATATACTTCCAAAAATCCACTGGAATCTCGTCAGGCCCCGTTGCCTTACCCCTTCGCATCCTACGAATAACCTCTCTGACCTCCTCAACCTTAAAACGTCTACAGTAACTGAAGTCACGGCTCTCCTCCGAGTGCTCCAGTTCCCCTAACTCAATGCCTCTGCCCCCCCTCCTTGTTTAGGAGTCTATGAAAATACTCCTGCCATCTTCTCTTTATGTGAACATCCTCCACCAGAACTTTACCATCCTCTCTCTTAATGCACTTCACTTGATCGAGGTCACGACCCTTCCGCTCCCTAGCCTTAGCAAGCCTATACAACCTCTTTTCCCCACCTTTCACCTCTAGCCCCGCATACAAGCTCTCAAACGCTGCTGTCTTAGCAGCCGTAACTGCTAACTTAGCCTCCTTCCTTGCTAATTTGTAAATCTCCCTATTCACCCTCTTCTCATCTTCATCATTACTCTCAATCAACTTAACATACACCCCCTTCTTAATTTTTACTTTCTTCTTAACTTCTTCATTCCACCACCACCAATCCCCCTTATGCCGTCCTGCCCGATCCTTCGAAACACCCAACACTTCCCTAGCAGTCTCCTTGATGCAGTTGGCAGCCCTATCCCACATATCATCCACGTCCCCCCTACACTCCTACACCCCCATTCCCACCACCTTCTCCCCTATCTCCAGCGCACTAACTGGCGTCAAGCCACCCCACTTAATTCTGGGTCGACCCTCCCCGGCCCTTCTCTTCTTGATAACCAAGTCCATCATCAGAAGCCTGTGCTGGGTCGAAAGATGCTCACTCGGAATGACTTTACAGTCCTTACATAAAGCCTTATCCCCCTTCCTAAGCAGCAAAAAGTCAATCTGAGTCTTGGCCATCGCGCTTCGGAAGGTAATTAGGTGATCCTCCTTCTTCGGAAAGCTCGAATTCACTACCACTAGCCCAAAGGCACTCGCAAAATCCAACAGAGCAGCTCCCTCACCATTCCTATCACCGAAACCAAAACTTCCATGCACATCGTCATAGCCTCCCGGTAAAACCCCAATGTGCCCATTGAAGTCCCCTGCTATGACAATCTTCTCCGAGCTAGGCACACTTCTCACCACCTCGTTCAAAGCCTCCTAAAAACTCGCTTTCACTTCCTCTTCCAAGCCCACCTGTGGCGCAT
The DNA here is from genome assembly GCA_030864215.1 of Capsicum pubescens. Lineage (NCBI taxonomy): Eukaryota > Viridiplantae > Streptophyta > Magnoliopsida > Solanales > Solanaceae > Capsicum > Capsicum pubescens. The sequence goes on from CM061544.1 coordinate 225,415,499, forward strand.
AAACACTACACACATTCAGCGTAAACCCCCCAATGACCAACTAGGCTACTGAGAGTATATTGAATTTTTTAGTTTGAGTCCTATGGATATTTATGGTTTTAATACTTCTTATGCAAGGTTATGTGGGCGTGGAAGACTGAAATAGAGCCAAGTTCCTTGTAGATCTTTTCTAGGATATTCTCAAGATTTTGAGAAGAGAAGTGCAATGCCTGTGAGACGCTTCTGAATGGGCAAAAATAGGTGTAAACAATGTTTGGATAGGTGACCAGCTTGAAATTTACCTGTTGAAGCGGCACCTCTATTTAGTTCTTATAATTAGGTCTTGAAATCAATTGTTATAGGAATTTTCATTATAGGTCTGGCTGGTCGTGTGTGTAAAATGTTTTATTGTGATAGATGATAGCTTCTAAATTTAACTGCAGTAGGCCTGTACTCCTTAATGTGATAGATTACATATATCATACCTAACATTTATTGTCTTGGGAGACACGTTGAAATCTAATCATTTTGTGCTCTTGGTAATGCGTGCTGAAAATTCTTTGGCAGACTGAGTGTTAACTTCCAATTATAAAATATGAAAAAGCCTCCCATATTCAGTTTTTAGCTTAAGGTGGAGGTATTTAACTGCCTCTACTTGAATTCCTTTCCTTGTAGACTGCTTTGAAACTCCTGTCTAAATTGTGCTGCACATCCTTGAATACCTAAATGATCTCAAATGGACTTAACAATTCTTGGTAAGTTATAGCGTTATTGAACAGCCATATAGATTCGGATTGAAGCGTAGTTGTTATTTTAAAAAATATAATCTTTTACTGGTAAGTCATAGAGTTGATAGATATTATCTATTGAACAGTCATATAGCTTCGGATTGAAGCAGAGTTGTTAATAAATATAATCTTTTACTGCATGTTTTGAACTGATAAAATTCCTTTAAACGAATTAAAGCAGCCGTCTCTCAGTAGGTGGGTTGTGATCTTTCCCTTTTATCTCCGGTATTCGGGAATACCTTTCTCTATGCCCTCTCATATTTCTTAGAAAATTCTTTTCTTTGTTTACTTATGCTCACCCACCTCGAGAAACATTGTAATCGTAGTACACTAGTGTGGTTTGTAGGGGCTTGTGGGGGGTGGGGGGTGATGAATTTTATTTGAATATAAAAGAATGTGTTGAAACCTCCTGCCCTTACGGAGATATCTGTAGTACAAGTTCCTCCTCCGCTTGCTTTGGTGCATTGCTACTTTTTGAACAGATCTTGAAGTTTTGTCTCTTGGTACTGGGCTCATATTTAGTAGTTGAATATGTTTCCTGCTCTTTGTGAGTTCCCGGGGTTATGTTTTTTAGGTTCTGTATCTCATTATATAATAGTACATTTAAGGAGGAGAATAATGAAAGACCTTTTTCAAAAAGGTGCTTTTTATTCCAAAACAGCTGTCCTAGATCCTTTCTATTTTGCAGTTTCTCTCTTTTCTTTGGCTCTCTTTCTTTTCTGGAAGAAAAAGGTCTTGAGCAAAAATCTTGTCTATTCTCGCTTCAAAGTCCCTTCTGAATATTGCAGTAGGAGATTCTTGTTCGTACCCCTAGTGTGGATTATTCTTCATGCTATTGAGGATCTTGTGAAGTGCCAGGTTCATCTGCCTCAAGGAGTTCATATGTTACGTCTCTGAAGTATGAGAGGGAAAATTTTGTGCACTTTATCCTTTGCCCTCACATTGGATTATGTCAAATGTTTCTGCACATGAAATCCTTTAAATCTCACTTCAATAATGTGAACAAGTACTGTTCCAGTTTGCTTCTCCCTGATATGGCCTTTCATCAGTTGAGGTAGTCTCGGATATGCTTTTAAACTAATAAGGTTTAATTCTATGGCATATTTAAGTAATGGAACTTATTATGCCCCCCAGCGTGTTTTGACATTTGCTATACTCTGTCAAAGCAGGCAATTCCTTAGACGGTTGGAAATTAATAGCTGATTCTTCTGAAATTTTCTGTTTCTATCGTGATCGCTTACTAGCAATCTTGTTAACTTATAGACTCAAGAGAGACTTCTGTCTATTTATGCTCGTGATTTGAATCCATGGTCTTGATGTATATTTAACTATTTTGTAACAATCAGTATTTGGTTGCTTTTTTATGAGCATGGCTAATCTTTTTTTTTCTTTTTTTTCCCCCCAATAATTTAATATCTTCTGGTTGTGTAAAACGCCCAAAAGGGTGTCCGCCATATGAGATGTATTGCATCGACAACAACAACAACAACCCAGTGTATTCCCACATTGTGGGGTCTGGGGAGGGTAAAATGCACGCAGTCCATACCACTACCTCCGGAGAAGTAGAAAGGTTGTTTCCGATAGACCCCCGACTCAAGACAAAGAATAGTAAATACATTCGTAATAAAGCATGAAACAAGATGGAATAACAGAAATAAGACACCCACAAAGTAATACTCCTACACTAACGAACCAAAGGCACCCCCACCCCCATACCCTCCTACTAGCAGCTCCAACCTATAGACCTAGCCCTGAGACTACCGGCCCGGCTACCCTAAAGCTCTCCTAACTATTGACTACGACCCACCCACATGCACTAGCCGTCTAAGCTAATTCACGTCCTCCATACCTTCCTATCTAGGGTCATGTCCTCAGTAAGCTGTAATTGCTCCATGTCACGTCTAATCACCTCTCACCAGTATTTCTTCGTCCTATCCCTACCCTGCCTGAAACCATCCAAAAGCTAGCCTCTCACACCTACGAACTGGGGCATCCGTGCCCCTCCTCATCACATGACCGAACCATCTCAACCGAACTTCCCGCATCTTGTCCTCCACCAGCGCCACTCCCACCTTAACTATCCAAAAAACTTAACTCTCTGTTTCATAGGAGGGGGATGTATCCCTGTCCAAAAAAGAGGGATATATCTTTTACGTTAACATACAAATAAAACAAAAGGTCTCGTTTGACTGAACATGCTGGTCTCTCGAATTCTTCAGAACTTTGACTATTCCTTTCTTGCCAAAGTGTTCAAAATATAGTATGTTCTGCTATCTTCCACATCTCCATATTCTTAGTTTCCATCCTATCCAATCTCCAACTTTTGAAAGCAAGTACAATTGTTCTTCAGGGTACCCTAGTGTTACCGCATACACATATTACGTTATATATTTTCAACAATGATGTTCGAGTAAGTTTGTGTGCACCTCGACTATTCCATCGAGTACCTACAACCTCCTACATGTTGGGCAACTCTGCCACCAAAGCTTTAGGTGATGAGAAGAAATCATCTCGCACTCTTTTTACTTACTCTTCCATGATTTTTATCCCACTTCTTTCACCATTAAGACCGTACCATTGGGCGGAAAGCTTTAGGTTCCCTCTCAAAATCGCAATGTACTATAGTTCTCCACATCCACCCATGCATCTTACACATGCAGCACCAACTTTCACTAAATGTCTCCTCAAATTTTCTGCTGTTAGGATGGCATCCGCATCCCACATGGCACCAGTTCTATTAAAATCCACAGTTTTGTCCCTTAAAGCAATGAAATTATGCAAAGCATGGGATTATTGCATCATTGGTGAAGCCATGTGCTTCAGACAAGTATGTGATTCAAGCAATGATGCGCAAAGTAATCTCAATGAGAAGCCATCAGTTCATTGAATCTCAACTTTGAGTAGTTAGATTAATATTGGCATGATTGTTCATATGATGCTCAAATTAGTTATTTTAGTTACACTCTGATTAAAATTATATATATATATTTGTTTTTTTTTTTTTTTAAATTTTTGGTGAATTGTGCGCGTCACTTCAAAGAAGTATGTGTGTTTCATTTCTCGGTTTTCCCCTTCAAGCCACTTGGACCATATCCAGAGGCGAATCTAGGATTTGTAGAACATGCGTGCACCAATAAAAAAAGAAGGAAAAAATATTATAAGTGGGAATTGATCTATAGTCCTACAGGTAAATAACCCAACATTCAACAAAGTGCACCATTTAGCCCTCTTGCAGGATAGGTGTCAGCAGATAATATTATACCAATTTTAGAAAATATATACATGAAATACTTAGTTTTACGGAGAGACCACTAGTTCACGTGCCCCAATTTTAATGCATAAATTCGCCCCTGACCATATCGCTTTTTGTCATTTTCACTTTAAAAAACTCGCATGACATACTATGTAAAGAATGCCACCTTATTGATTTTGAATGTGAGTATACACTTGAGAGTGTTTTATTGAAGCTTGTTGGTAGATTTATTGATTGTGAGAAACATTGGTTGTGAGTGATTCATTTCACTCTCGGTCTTCGCAAGGGGTTGGTGCTTGTGATAATTAGATAGGAAGGTCTTAGGTTTAACATACCCTTTGGTTGTCCGCTCTTTATCATTTTGTGTCAATCTATCTATACTTTACTTTCATTGTTTTTGTTTTCTTTGTTTTGTGTTTTCATTTTCGTAGTTTTTCTCTCGTATCATTTGATACTATGTAAAGAATGCCACCTTATTAGGTGTGTTATACTTGCGTACTATTTCCATCTTGGCTTTGCCCTTACACCCCAAACAAACATCTAATTATGGTTCATTCAGAAATATATTTGTTGTTTGTTCCTTAATTTCCATAGGAAGCCATCAATGTCATTCCAATTCAATACTGGATAGGTCCTGTACATCATCGGATACTTGGTCTGCCTCACTCTGATAATTTCAGCTCCAGTCTGCTCATATCAACAGTGGCGTAGAGAATAAGTTGGGGAACTCTCCTTGAGAGTCAAAGCTCTGCGCCACACGTCAAGCCAAAAAAGTCTCATCTACCATTTCCAGTTGCAAAAACAATAAATCTTGGCGACTTCTTTTGAATCTTGTCATCTCATCCTCTCACTTAACCCATATGAGGTGGGCTACTTATCGGATAACCATCATTTCCTTTAACATCCATATCTGGAAAGGATCGCATTCCTCTCCATAGTTTCTCCTTAGTAGTCTTGGTTAAAAGGTTGTTAACCTGCAAACATCAGGTCCCTGTATTTCCAGGAGGCTGTCATCTTCTCCTATCCATTTTTGGACACTTTTCCTGTCACTATTATTCCACCCCGTAGGAAGTCCTTCATAAGTTGCTCTTGCTCTTACTAATCTAGCATACTAACTGTGGATTGGACTGGAAACAGAGACATGAAATGTGCTGGAATGCTGATGACCAGATCCTGACTTTTCATCTCCGGAAGTCAGCAGAAGAGATCTTGTAGCCAAACCTTTTCATTCTTGTTCATGGTTGTGGCCGCCAAAGGGGTGGTGCCATCTTCTGCAGTGGACAATTTCGTTTTAGGCTATCGTAAATTATTTTGCACTAAAAGCTGAACAAATTCCACTCAGCCTCTAATTGCTGAAGAATGTGTTTATCTAAAGCAATTAAGCAGTGTAGATCTTTTCTTAAAAGAACTGTCAGCTTTTTAGATCTCTCTTGGAGGAGCCAAGTACGAAAGAAAAGCGCATGCATCAAATCTTCTAAAGGATTTAGTAGGCTGATAGCATGTGTGCACATTCACATGAAAAACACACAAGAATATGGAAGGTACAGATTTCACATACATGAATATTCTAACTGTCTACCAAGAAAGAATGTATTACACTTCTACATGTTTGGGTACACTGGGATGTCAGCATCTGCATACTTGACAACTTTAGCAGTTGTCAGATAAACCTTACAATCATGTAATTAAAACATAAAGAACAAGTAAAATTACTTAGGCCTTTTTGATAACTAAGTAAAGTTTTAATGATAAAAACAAAATGGTTCAATTTGAGCCTGAATAGAGCATTGTAGTTGTGAATCAATTAGCCGACCCAACTTTTTCGCAATTAAGCTAGTTGTGTGATTGATTGTTTATTGCGTCACTACTTCTTGGGTGCCTTTTCAATTGGAAAATTGATTAACATGGTGCTACATTTTAACAGATCAGATGTCGACATCTGAACTTATCGTGTTTTAGAGCCTTTAAAATATTATTGGATGTTACCTAGTGTAATCTCACAAGTGTGGTCTTTTTTTTTTTGGGGGGGGGGGGGGGGGGGGTTAGGAGGTAGGATGTATGCGCAGATCTTACCCCTACCTTTGTGGGGTAGAGAGGCTGTTTCCAGTGGACCTCTTGTTAACCTTTACAAAAAAAAAATTATAAAGGTATTCCTTATGCTGGGTTATAATTTTCGTTCTCAAGCTTGATCTGGCAGTTATCATGTGCACCTTGAATTAGATGAGCAGTTTAGGATGAAAAGAGTTTGAAAGAATAGATTTGTATCCTTTTCCATCGGCTAGAGATTCATTACCTAATTAAGTTTTAAGAAGAGTATCTCTGGATATATCTCTAGGATACAATTTTGCAATAAGTTTCCATGGTCTAGCTTTCAACACAATATTAGAGATAAACTTGTAGTGGGAGATGAAATTACATTTTCTAAAAAACCAAGGGGATTAGGGATGAAGCGTGCATTTGTAGAGAAATATGGCTAATGGAGTTTCTCATTTCCAACCGGACAATCTTCTTCCAACATTTAGTTGAAGAAGATGGTATTTTTCGGTGCCTATAAGCAACTGTCAAGATGCTTGTGATTAGGCTGCCTTTGTCAAAGAAATAAGACTGATGTAGGTTTCATTCCCAATTGGACAGTCTTTGACATTTAGTTGAAGGTTATGTTTGTTGGTGCCTATAAGACACTGTCAAATGCTTGTGATCGGAATGGAGTATATAGTGGCTCTGGTGATATTTAAGTGTGCTGCCGCAGTTGAGATGGTCCACTTCGCTGTGGTACGACAAGATTCTTCGATGCAATTATTTCTAGTGGGCGGAATGAGTAGTGTGTAGATGAGCAGCATGCATGACTTACGGAAAATAGATGGGAACTTGCTGAGTACCAAACTTGATGCAATAAAGGTCGTCCCAGTTGCAATTTTCATGTCGAATAGGGCTTGTAGCTGACATGTGTAGCCGCTCTTGGAAATCACCATCCAATTAAACTGTATTCAAAATTTTATTTTAGGTTATCTGGAAAAGGAACCAACCTGTCACTTTCCCCCGAAAAACTCTTTTCATATCTTAGCAATTTTTTAGGGGCAGTATTCACATCTTAGCATTACTTTCTGAATTGCTTGTTTTTGTTTCTTCTTGCAATATGCCTTCATTATGCCTGTTGCAAAAGAGAAAGACAATGTTTCTAGTTGTGGTTTAGGGCATGTTTGTGCTGTAGTGGCCTACTTGAGTGCATTTTACTTTGTGTTGTAGGGAGATGATCCAGCACCGACCGTATACACAAAAAGTTGATGTTTATAGTTTTGGCATTGTTCTTTGGGAGCTTCTGACGGGGATGCTCCCCTTCCAGAACATGACTGCTGTGCAGGCAGCTTTTGCAGTTGTCAACAAAGGTGTTCGTCCAACCATCCCCAATGATTGTTTGCCTGTCCTAGGTGAAATCATGACTCGCTGCTGGGATGGTAACCCTGACAATAGACCACCCTTCTCTCAAGTGGTCAGCATGCTCGAGGCTGCAGAAACAGAGATCTTGACAACAGTCAGAAAGGCCCGTTTCAGGTGCTGTGTCAGTCAACCCATGACTACAGATTGATATGGAAAGAGGAAACTGTAGGCAGTAAGGGCAAGAGTAGAGGATTTGGGAAGGCTAAGAGAAAGGGAAGAAAGTTGTGATAAGAACAGCTTGATTTTGTGTTGTATTTTCTTTTGTTTTCCTTTTCTTCTTGAATTTAAGATTCTGATTAGTGATAATAGAAGAGTATGTGTATTTATACATGTCCATTGGCTATGTTCTATTTTACTTCAATCAAATTTTATCAGGTGCAGAAGATGTTACATGCAGACCGCCCCACAGCCTACCTTTTGTACCTCTGATACTTGATTTTATTCTGCCGAAAATGTGGGGACGATAAGCAATATGTTTGCTTCAGATGTGGTAGGTCTCATCTTTGTTTTTTCTTCTAAATAGAAATATGACAGGAATGAGGAAGGTGAACTACCGAAATAGACTCCAAGTGGTGTTTTTTTTTTGTTGGTCCCCTCCTTTTTATGTACTAGTTTAGTGTGCTTGTTTTGCATGTGAGTTTCACGTCAGATGTTACTAAAGTTGTTTTCCATCTTGTGAAAGAAATTGCAGTGAAATGCTCTTGGAGTATTATTTGGTCCTAAATATTAGGACTTTGAGGGGTCGTGTGGTGTGAGGTATAAGGGATAAATAATCTCGGGATAAGATGATAGGATTATTTTATCACGTGTTTGATGTGATGTATTATAGCTAGTATCGGGATTAATTATCCCACCATTTATGTCATAATAATGGGATAAGTTATTTCATATATATGGTAGGATAACTACTCTCGGGATAACTCTTTTCTAACCAACCGACCCCTGAGTTTAGAAGGAAATAATATTGTAGTTGAGTTTAATATCTTTAGGTATATGACCTGGCGGCTCTCACATAATAATAACAAAAAACACTAATTTGCACAAATAAAAAATATACCAACATAAACTATATGGTGTAGCAAACAAATAGCGCATAAAAGAAATCTTTCGAAAAGAAAAAAATAGCAGTCAACGAATCTAGAATCATTATGATACATTGATAATAGTGCTATATAATGTATTAAAAAAATTGTACTACATAGATATTTGGGGAAAAGATAGAAACGACACTTCAAATTAAACTATTTTCATGAAAATGATCATGAAATTTAAATTTCACTTTCTAGCAATTTCAATTTCATGGCTTGTTCTATACTGTTTCTACACACATTCTATACAGTTTCTATACATATCTGATACATATAAATATTTTATACGAAAATTATATAATTTCGATACACAATTTATATAATAATTGTACCTTTTATTTTTACATATTTTATACAACAATTATATAATTTTATACATTATCTATATATTTTTTATATATATTTTATACATATACATATTTGATAGAACTATACAATTTCTATACATATATCTTATATAGATACATATTCTATATAGCAATTATATCATTTTTATATAATTATATTTAATTATTATTTCTAAACAATAAAAAAAAGTAAAATATTTTTTCAGTTAAAAAATTTATAGAAAAAAAAAAAACTGAAATATTTTTAAAAGGACCGAATGGCCAAAGTTGAAAACTGTATTAGTATTATATATAGACTGTATCAGTATTGTATATGGACTGTATCTGAACTACGTGGACCAAAATGACCCAAATTAGGAAACGACTATAAAACGGAAATAGTATACCCGACAGGCCACTTTTTGGAAAGATATCAAACTTGGACTATTTATTTTAAAAAGTGTTATAGAGTGTCATTTTCCCTAGATATTTCGACATACATAACAAACTAGATACCGAGGGCTTGTGCTAGCACGGGTCCAATATAATTTTTTTTTTACCTCAATTTATGTGACACAAATAAAATTTCGATAATTAATCATATTTTTAGATATTTTAAGTTGTTAACTATTGTAATTTTTAATACTTTTTTACGTAATTTTCAAGTAATATATGTTACTCTCCTTGTTCAAACTTTTGTGGCATTCAAAGTCAATTATATTTTTTAAATAATTTAAATTTTAAATTATCGTGATTTATAATAATTTTTATTCTATTCTATTAATTAGGAGTGATATAGTAAAATTATTATAAAAAATACCTGTGGAAAAATTTTAAGTGGGCCTATATAAGACGCAAGTTAATTTAAAAGATCAAGAGTTAAATAATTTAATATCTATTTTATTTTCTATTAAATATTATTAATTTTTTAATACTTACATGACTTATAATAATTAATTATGAGTGATATAGTAAAATCACGACTGAAGCAGATGAAGCAGTATGTCATTAATGTCTATTTTACTTTATTTATTAAATATTATTATTTTCTAATAAATAAATAACTTATAATAATTAATTAGGGATAATATAGTAAAATTACGATTAAAACAGTTGAAGCAGGCATGTCGACCATGAGCAGCCTGATTCAGCTTCTTCATTGTCACTTATTATATAGGAGAATTACCTTAAGAAAATACCTGTGAAAAAAAATTAGGTCTTATATAAGTCGTCAAGCTAATTTAAAATATCAAGAGTTAATTTTTATTTTATATTAATTTTTTAATACTTAGATGACTTGTACTATAATTAATTAAGAGTGATACGATAAAATTATGGTTGAAGCAGACATGCCATAAATCTCTATTTTTTTAATTAAATATTATTAATTTTATAATATGTAAATAACTTATAATATTTAATTAGGGATATAATAATTAATTAGGGGAGATATAACAAAATTACGATTGAAGCAGCTGCAGAAATGACATAAATGTATATTTTATTTCTTATTAAATATTATTAATTTTTTAAAATGTGAATGACTTATAATAATTAATTAGGGATGATATAGTAAAAGAAGTACAACTTGTGGCAACTGGAAAGAAAATTGTTGTTCATGTAAAAAAAATTAGTTGAAAAGAAAAGGAGATAAATCTTTAATTTTTCTTGCTACTTATTTGGTACATGCTAGTTTCATATAATATTTCGATCAAAAATTTCCAACGGAGAGAAAAACATAAAAATTATCAAAAGGGGAGATTCATCTCAATTATTGATTAATGTATAAAATATACATAATTTTTAAATTTATTAACTAAAACGAATAAAGAAAAACAGAAAAAATGGTGTCAATAAATATAAGAAGAAAACTTTAACAATCACACGTATGTTTCTAGAAAAGTTTTGATCAACATACTACTTAAATAGAACTGCAAATGTTCTTTTTATATATGAGGCTAAATTCTAATTGATTTTGTGATTTTGAAGTGTTAAATATTATGATTTCTTATCTAGATCAAATAAGAATTTGAATTAATTTAAAAGTCCTAAAATAATTATTATACCCTTATATTTTGCTACTTAACTTTTTTACCTTTTCCTTTATAGCTTTATCCTTATTTTGTTTTGTTAAAAAATCTATTCTATGCATAGTTTTCCCCTCTAAAAAGTTGGATTTCATTTTAAACTTTGTCACATTTAATTTCTTTTAGGTATGAAACTCTTTTCCTTTTTTTTCCTCTATTGATCTACGTTATATTTTTTTAAAAAATTCAACTTTTTAGTTCCTTTTCTAAATTTTCTTTAATTATAAATAATTTGAGAAAATAATTGAAAAGATAACTTTTGTCTATTGAGGGATGTTTTAGTAAAGGATAAAAAGTTTAAATCACTAATCTAAGGGTGTTTACACTTTTAGTATATTGTAGATGTAGATGTAGATGTAGATGTAGATATAGATATAAATATAGATGTAGATAGTATAAATACCTATTTGTCCTTGTATATCTCAATTATTTTTAAACAACTCTCCATTCTTATTTATCTTTTAACTTTTTTTATTTTTTATTAATTTTTCTCTAACCTTTACTTTTTTCGCTTTTCTCCTCTCATCTTCTGTTTTATTTATTTTTCCTCTTTGTTAGTTTTCTTTCATTTTTTTTCTTCTTTTTTTTTTCTTATTTAATTTTTCTCAGTCTTAATTTTTTTTATATTTTTTTCATTTTTTTTCTTTTTTCTCGACCTTTATTTTTTTCCTTTTTCTCGACCTTTATTTTTTTTCCTTTTCACATCTCAATTTTTATATTTTTTATTTTCTTTAATTTTTATTTTGATTTTTAATTTTTTTATTTTCTTCTTTTTTCTCAACTTTTTTTTTTTTTTTTCATTTCTTCGGTTCCTTCCAAACAATAAGTTACGATCCATGGGTAAGAAGTGACATTACCACACTATATTTTTAGTTATGAAATATTTTGTAACTTTTGTCTTAGAGGCAAGACTTAGCCCAGTGACTTTCAAACAACAAGTTACACTCCACGGGTAAGAGTTGACAACGCTACGACATTGTGTCTTAATTCATGAGATGCTCTATAACTCTTACCTCAAAGGCGAGACTTAACCCAAGGACTTTCAATCAACAAGTTACAACGCCTCATAGGCAAGAGTTAACACAAACACAACATATTTTGATTTATGAGATGTTCTATAACTCTTGCGTTAGAGGCAAGATTTATCCCAAGGACTTTCATACAACAAGTTATGACGTATGGGCAAGAGTTGACACTACCACATTGCGTCTTAATTTATGAGATGTTCTACAACTTTTGCCTTAGAGACAAAACTTAGCCCAAATACTTTCAAACATCAAGTTATGCCCTGTGGCAAGAGTTGACACTACCACATTGTATCTTAATTTATGAGATATTCTATAACTCATGCCTTACACTGTGTTTGGATGGTAATTTTTCATGATTTCATAATGTATGGTATTGTGTTGTACAGTATAGTACAATACAATGTTGGATGAACTGTATCGTTTACTGTTGTTTAATAACAGTTTTATTGTTTGATTTGATGGTATGATACTATATCATAATTGGTAAGTTTTCTAAAATGTCCTTAATTATTATAAATGTTAAATTTATCAATAATTATTAATAAAAAAATTTAAAATATTTTTCTTCCTACTAATGTGTCACAAATTATGCCATATAAATTTATTAAGTAGTTAAGTTCATATAAATCTAACAAAATCAATTAAAGAGTAGATCAAAATAAATGTGATCGAATTTCTTTCATTTATAGTAACAAAATTCATTTCTTTTTGGTGATCTGAGATGTGACCACCAACGATAAGTACAGAGTTTGAATGCATCTTTTGTGCATGCTACAGGTGTGTTTGATATGGAGGAGAAATATTTTATATGGATTTTTTTTAGAAAAATAAGTTAATTCATTTCTTTTATAGTAATAAATTTTATTTCTTTTTTATAATTTGAGATGTGACCACCAACGATAACAAAATTTGAATGCATCTTTGTGTATGCTACTGGTGTGTTCGATAGGGAGGAGAAATATTTTTCATGAAAATTTATTTTTAAAAAATAAGTTAATTCATTTCTTTTATAGTAAAAAATTCATTTCTTTTTTCTGATTTAAGATGTGACCACCAACGATAAGTACAAAGTTTGAATGCATCTTCTGTGTATGCTATAACCTATGAATGTGTTCGATATGGAGGAGAAATATTTTTCATGAAAAATATTTTTAGAAAAATAAGTTGTTTCTTAGTTATTTTCTTGTGTTGGTTATGCAAGTAGAAAATATTTTCTTAAAACATTTGTATATATTTAACACAAAACAATGAGAATGAATAGAATAGGGAGGTAGAGTAAGAATTTATTTTATTAAATAGAGGTTGTGAGCGTAGTGAAATGGGGGTCAGGGGTAAGTAAAAAGTCTTAAATTTTTATTAAAAGATCAAATTAAAAAAAAAATGTGTGTGTGTGGGGGGAGGGGGTACAATTTTTTATTTTTTTTAAAAATAATTTGAGGGGTGGGGGAAGAGGGTGGGTTGGTAAGTGGTGAGGGTCGGGTGTAAGGTCCCGCAAAGTTCCCTTGTAGTTTAAGCCTTAGGACATGTCGAGTGAGGCGTGATTCCGGCCCTAAAAGATTAAGAAGTGGCTTTCTAAGTGAGTATCGTGTTAACCTTACAGAATTTCCCTAATTTCGACTTTCTATCATGTGGAAAATCTGATAAGCTTTCCATCGATATAAGATTTGCCCAAATCCGATACCTAGGTAAGAAGTTATGGCTAATTTAAGCCTTAGTCGTAAAACTACATCATTTAAGTGATTGGCGCGTTGCGGAGAGGGTTTATTTTGCTATTGTCTATTTCTAGTGGGACTCCACGATAGTGGCGCATCGCGGAGGAGCCCAATTTCTCAATAGTCAATTTCCAGTGGAACCCCGCGATAGTGGCGCGTCGCGGAGGAGTTCCAGGTCCCAACCAGTGGGACAATGCAATGGCTCCGCATCGCGGGGACTCCCAATTTCCCAATTTTTATTTCTAGTGAGCCATCGCGATAAGTGGCGTGTCATGGTGTCCTATGAAATCAGGTTCCCAGTTCAATTTTTTTTCCAGATTCGTGCAAAAGTTAAAAAGGGCACTTTGGACTTTTTCCAAGCCGATAAAACCAGGCAAACACCAAATCAAAGCCAATTACAAGAATCCTATATGATTTTTTCTCAAGTTTTCTCTCATAAAAAATCCTAAGTATCCAAAAACCTCTTCCAAGAATCTCAAGAATCCACCATGGATTTTCTAATTTTGAGTCAAGATTCAAGGTTCCCAAGTTAGGGCCTCAAGAACCCTCATTCGAGAGTACGAATAGAGTTCCAAAAGTGAGAGTTCATCCAAAGCTTCTAATTCAAGGTATGTGGGGTTTTGAACAAGGGTAACCCTTTCACCCTTTTGCCCAAAAAGCTTATTAACATCATGATTTTGCTGAAATCTATGTGGTTTTTACATGAATTTCAATTCTGGGCTTTCACCCATTATTATTGAATGCATTACCTTGATATTTCCCATAAATTGAGAGTTAAATGGCATGATTTCTACATGTTTTCTTGAGTGTTTACAACTGGGTATAAACCCCATGATTTTACTCCTTGAGAAGCTAATATTTGCAATGTTAAGCTATTGAAACATATGACTATATTGAGATTTTGAGCTAAATTGCTGAAATTCCCAGATTTCCACATGATTTATGAATCTATATGCTATATATTATGCTTTTGATGAGCTTTAACTTGAGATTTAACTATGGGTAAGTAAGCCCTATTTGAGACTTGTGAAATTATGAACTCTTGTGCTATAAGCACCCATGATTAAGTATTTTGAGATAATTGAGAAATGAATTGACCTAATGGTCCGAAAACTTTGAAATCCACTTCATCATATGAGATTATCGTTAGATTATTGGGTTCATGGTGAACTATAAGATTATTCTAAAAGTGAATTTTTATAAGATGAGCACAGATAATCTAAAGAAAGTAGTACTTAGCACCGAGCGGGTAAGTCACTACGGTTTCTTACCCCAAAACTACGTGCCACTGTAAGTTGGTCCTGAGGCCGAGTTTATGATGATTATGATAAGTCCCGAGGCCGAGTTTCGTTTAGTGATCACTAGACCTAGGTTATACTCCCTGGCAAGAGTATGCCGCTCCTCCCCAACGTGGGGTCTCTTCCTTAGGAGGATAAAACGTTGGACTCCATGTAGCTCGCATGGTTTATGTCGGTTACGAGAACCTCCCTTGCCCTTTAAAACTTCGAGATCAAATACTTATTTTCCTTTCCTACAGTCTACTTTCTTAAATGGTTGAAATGAAAAGATGTTCCCAAACCAAGGTATTTTCTTAATGAGAGTTATTTTCCTAAATAAAAACATCTTTCCTTGTTATGGTACTTTTCATAATGCTTTGAGATAAGTTATTTCATTAAACTAGAATACTTTTCCATTTGAGATAGCATGATTTTACCTAAAGCTTGAAATGAGATAATTTCCTAAGGTGAATGAAATACCTTCAAGTATGTTTTCCGAGTCATATGATTCCGATTTCCAAGTATACGAGTTCTAAATGGTTATTAAATAGTGAGCATTGAGAAGGTTTTACTCTTCATGAGACAAGCATGAGTTGAAGTTATTGTTTAAAGTTCCTTACTTGATGGGCATTGAGAATAAGAGAAGATTTCTGATTTTAAAGATTAAACTATGATGACTCACGAGATTTGTGTTACATGATCCATCCTACATGACTTATGAGCTTTATACTTTATACCTGTTCAAGCCATGTGAGTCATATCATACTACATACATGATTTGATTGAAGAAGATTGACACTATTTTATACATGTGCATTCACCCCCGCATACTCAGTACATTCCAAGTACTGATTCACATATATGTCTATGTGCTACATTGTGTCATAATGTAGGTTCAGGTGCTCAGTCCCAGCCTCACCCGTGATTCTCTGAGTACCTATCCTACGTTTTCGACAGTGGTGAGTCCTCATGGTTCGAGGGTCGATCTTCAGATATTTACTGTACTTGAAAGACTATGTTTATATTTAGTTAATTTCGAGTCAGTTGGGGACCTGTCCCAACGACTTTTTAGATTTTGATTTGTAGAGGCTTGTCAGACTAGTATCAGACTTATGATATGCCGAGGGTTCAATATTGTGGTTTTGTTGAGATTTCTCTACATTGTGGTCATATGGACCGAGTACCTTTTTCTATATTTCCTTTCATGTGAGATGACTATGCGAGTGTTTAAGTCTATCCTTATCTTGAATTGAGTGTCATTGGTAGAAACACGCTCTAAGGGTTAGCTTGGGGGCTACTCGTAGCCTTAAGCACCGTGTGATGTCTCGGGAGGCAATTTCAGGTCGTTACAAACTTGCTATCTGAGCCTAAGGTTTCCAAGGAGTCCTAGGGAGTCTGACAAGCCTTGTTGAGTAGAGTCTTAATCATCGGTGTGTAGCGCGCCACATCGATGAGCAAGAGGTTACGAGACGTTCTAGGAAAAGTTGTTTCTTCTTTCAGATTCTATCGTACCTACAGTTGTCCCTCTTATCTAATGATCCGTGCTCTTTCATTTTCAGAAAATGCCTCCTCGAAGAGCGAATGTCAGCGTAAACAATGATGAACAACCCCCACCTGTTGATCCTTTGAATAAGACGGTGTCCCATGTTGAGTTTAGGGCGTCCTTTCAGGCGTTAGCCCAAGCGGTCACCGTAAATGTTCGGGACAATAACCAGGACCTAGTTGCTAATCAACTAGGTGGTGATGTAGCCACATCTAGGATTCGTGACTTTATGCGGATGAATCCACTTTATTTCTATGGGTCCAAGGCGGACGAGGACCCCCAGTTGTACTTGGAGGAGGTGAGGAAGATTACTAATATGATACAGGTTTTGGAAGAAGAAAGTGTTGTGTTGGCGTCCTATAAACTGAAGGACATTGCTTATGATTGGGTTGTATCGTGAAAGAAGGGTAGAGGTGAGAATGTTGCTCCTATGACTTGGCAAGTGTTCCAAGATGCCTTCTTGGACCAGTTCTTTCCACTTGAGATGAGGGAGACAAAGATTGAGGATTTCATGAACTTGAGGCAGGGCTCCATGATTGTTAAAGAGTACTACTTGATGTTCAATCAGCTGGCCAAGTACGCTCCTGATTTGATTTCTGACACCCGGGCTAGTATGAGTAAGTCTGTGACCAGTGTTTCTGGGATGGTACTGAAGGAGTATAGGGCTGTGATGTTGCATAAGGATATAGATCTGTCTAGGTTGATGACACATTCCCAATAGATAGAGGCAGATAAGCTTAGAGAGAGAGAGAAAGAATGAGGGGTAGCAAAAGGGCTAGATCTAAGCAGCATGAGTATAGTCGGCCTAGGTTCCATGGAGGGAGACGCCCTCAGTTTCAGAGACGTCCGTCGATTCCAGTTCCTTTATCAGTTAGTGCTCCCGCGCCTAGAGACAGATAGGAGCAAGGGAGTAGGCCTTTCATGTCTGGGTCGCAGAACAGTGTTGGCAACAGGCCCCGTTATCCTTCTTGTGCTAAATGTGGTAGAAATCTCCTTGGGGAGTGTTTTGGAGATTTGAGGGGTTGGTTTGGTTGTGGCAAGAAGGGCCACAGACTTAGAGATTGCCCCCATGCTTGACAGGAGAGCAGAGATGCCCGACCTCAGGCACAGGCTACTAGTGCATCAGCTCCGGTACTTTGTCCCGCCCCTACTCTGGATGCTTCTTTTAGCACTGCTGGTGGTCAGCGCCAGAACAGATTCTATGCCTTACCATCCCGTTGGGAGCAGAAGGATTCCCCTGATGTTGTTACTGGTATGCTTTATGTCTTTTGTCTCGATGTTTATGTATTGTTGGACCCCAGGTCAAACCACTCTTATGTGACCCTACTTGTTGCTGTGACTTTCAAAATGAGTCCCGAAAAGATTTTCGAGACTTTCTTAGTTTCTACACCAGTAGGGGAGTCTGTTGTTGCTAAACAAGTGTATAGAAATTGCCCTATTACTGTGCTTCATAGAGTCATACTTGCGGATTTGATAGAGTTAGATATGGTGGATTTTGACCTTATTCTGGGTATGGATTGGCTTCATTTTTGCTATGCATCTATAGATTGTCGTACTCGTGTAGTCACATTTCAGTTCCCTGGTGAGCCAGTGTTTGAGTGGTTCGGGAGTTCGGTATCGCCCAAGAGTCATTTTATCTCCTATATCAAAGCCAGAAAGCTTATATCCAAAGGTTGCATCTATCACCTAGTTAGAGTCAAGGACACCAAGTCCAAGACTCCAACCATCCAGTCGGTAGATATTGTTAATAAGTTCCCCAATGTCTTTCCAAAAGATCTCCCAAGGGTACCTCCCGATAGAGAGATAGAGTTTGGAATTGACCTTCTTTCCGACACTCGGCCTATTTCTATTCCTCCATACCGCATAGCACCTGCAGAGCTTAAGGAGTTGAAGGAACAACTCAAATATATCTTAGACAAAGGTTTCATTAGGCCTAGTATTTCTTCTTGGGGCGCACCCATTTTTAGTGTTGAAGAAAGACGGATCTTTGCATATGTGCATTGACTACCGTCAACTCAATAAGGTCACAGTCAAAAATAAATATCTGATGTGTGTGCAATTGTGAACACATTTGAGGCCTTTAACCTAGAATAATTACGAGGCCTTAAGCAACTTTTGTCATTTATTGATGTGTTTATGTTAATTTTACTGATTAAGCTAACGGGATAGAGAACCAATAAGAATGGAGGCAAAGAAGTCGACATCTGAAGAAAGGTGTGGCTGAAGACATCTGTGACAAGGCGGCATCCCCGTGATAGGCTATCATAGTTGCCGTCAAACGTAACCAGGGAGTTGGCATGAAGTGAATGCAGTGACGACATATGCTGATAAGATGTCAAAAGTATGACAAGTTGTCAGAATCATCGTCAACCTTAGGCAAAAATTACCGAAATGGAGGAGGAGCTAACGACACTCATGACACGCCATCAAGATCCTAATAGGAAATCACTTTCATCCTCAACCTTAGGAAGCAGAAGTAGAATTTGTAGAGAAACTGACGACGTCCGTGACAGGCCGTCAAAATTATTATAGGCAGTCACAATCACCGTCATCTATTCCAAAGAAAATATGAAACTTTAATTTTATTTCCTTATTTAGGGTTAACTATTTAAAGCCTTGGTTTAGGGGTTTTCTATAATCCATCAATTAATTAAAATATCCTACAACATATGACTTTTTCTTCTCTCTCTCTCTCAAAGACAAATATTTTAGTGGTTTGCCTTGTGATTCAATTGAAAGAACACTTTTGATTTCCTTCATTATTGTAAGTTAATCCTTTCAATTATGAATTCAACTTGTGTGCTTATTTCCGGCATCATGAGTAGCTAAACACTCTTAACCTGGGTTATGGAATCTAGGGTTAGGTCATGATAAGGTGTTGATTAATTACTCAAGGTTTAATAGGTGTTAGGATTTCTTGGTAATTCTGATATTCTAACTTATGTCTATTGGTTGCAAACAATAGGCGTACCTACTTTGGTTTGCTTGAGAAAGAAATCATAAACAGTAGGAAGTGAATTATCGACAGGGACTCAGAAAGGCTTCATTTAATAATCAGCACTGTAACAAGGTTGATTAACCTGAGGTAAAATCTGGGCAGTGAGTTGTGATTCCCTAAGTCCGAGAGGATTAGGAAATTAGATGCTTGAATAGGTCGAGATACATTCGAGCATACTATCGATAGAGATAGCTTGTCATCCTAATCACCGTGAGAACCTTCAGTTATTTGTAGCATCTGTCATATACCATAAACCCTAGTGAACATAATCCCAGTTATTTCATAAAATATTGATTACAAACATTAATCTCAAAGTGACTAACAATTGTCTGAGAAATTTAAACCCCCATTTCAGGAAACAGTAAACTACCAATGAATTATTTTGTAAACAACTTGAGTTCACACCCTATTCCCTGTGGGATTTGACCCCAACCTAGTTATATTTTATATTGACAATGATCGTTTACACCCGTTCAAGAGTGTAGTTTGAGCGTTATCAAAAATAGCGCCGTTGTCGGGGAATACGGTTGTAAACTAAAAGTTTGTGTTCGTTAATTTGCTGTTAGTTAAGTTTTCTAGATTTATGTTTGGTTGTTGTTTTTGTTCAATTGTAGGATCTTTTTAGGTGACGCCAAACACCACTCAATACCGAACTCCACCGCATAAGCAGAATGGCAGAACAACCGCTGCAATATGAGTTAGATGATGACGATATGGATGAAACAGGTTCAATGAGTGCAATCATTCTTCCTCTGTTGGCACCTGGAGCAAAGTTCAATATTACAAGCACGATGATCCAACTTCTGAATTTGAAGGGGTTGTTTGGAGGCCTTCCTGGGGATGACCCCAATCTGCATCTGGTAAATTTTGTCACCATTTGTACATCTTTTGATAACCCAGGGGTAAGACAGAACGCTATTCGGTTGAGGCTGTTTTCGTTGTCTCTTTTTTGGGGAGGCAACAATGTAGTTAAATGAGCTAGAGCCCGATTCTATAACCAACTGGAGACAGTTAAAAGAGGTGTTCCTAGAAAGATTCTTTCTACCCTCCAGAAGGGTACAGTTGAGGGACGAAATCAGTAACTTTAGACAACTCCCAACTGAAGCATTGCACGAAACCTGGGAGAGATTTAAGAAGAAACTTGCACAATGTCCAAACCACAACATGACGTACTTGCACTTGAAGGAGACTTTGTACAGAGCTTTCAACTCTGTGACAAAGCCAATTGTAGACAACGCTGCTGGTGGTTCATTTGTTGATCTCTCATTTCAAGATGATACAGATATGCTAAATAGGATGGCCAAACAGAGTCGGGCTTGGTACACCAGAGATTCTATGGTGATAAGCCCTACTATTCCTGCGGGAATAAATGCTTAACAACACAGGAGAAATGAGGAGAATGATTAAGATATGGACCATCTAAAGACTCAGGTGGACCTGCTCACCAAGCACTTATTATCAGGAAAAATTGAGAAAGTAAAGGCTGTGATTTCTTAGGACCATATCGATGTGGAGTTTGAAGAAGAGGCTAATTATGTTAATAGTCAGGGGGGTTTCCGAGGCAATAGCCAAGGGAACCAATGTCAGAACTTCTATGACAAGCCTGGGTACAGAGACAGGAAAAAGGGAAACTGGAGAAGTAATAATGACAGGAGTGGGCTATATACTTTTCCTGAAAACTGGGAGGCTACTGCAACTAGCTCGGGGAAGATATCTATGGAGGATATGATGGAAAAACTATTGAAGGGAGTTGAGGCTACCAACTCAGGGGTATTTACTATGAAGAGTGAATTTTCTACTCTGAATCAGATGGTTAGATCACACTCAACTTCTATCAATCAGTTGGAGAAACAGATGAACCAACTTTTTGCAACACTGAACCAGGGAATAAGTAGCAACCTACCTAGTGAAATGGTTCAGAGTCATCAGAATGATGACGCATGTCTGGCGATTACCACTAGGAGTGGTAAGATCTTATCTGGCCCTTCTGTGGGCAAGTCTATGAATAGTGAAGTAGTTGCAGACGAATCAGAAAAAAACAACCCAGTAGTGTCTGAGAAGCCGGATAGCTCTGTTGATGCATCGAATAAGGTGAAAGAGAAAGAAGAGAAAGTGGTGTTGAAAACCATCCCAAGACCACCACTTTTCTTTTCTCAACGATTGAGAAAGAAGGTCGATGATGCCAAATTCAGCAAGTTCATGGCAATGCTCAAGCAATTGACAATAAATGTGCCTTTGATTAAGGAACTTGAGAAAATGCCAAGATATACAAAATTCATGAAGGATCTTGTTACCAAGAAACGAGCAGCGAGTTTCAAATTGGAGGCAGGCCTCCACCTTTGCAGCACTATTTCTACAAGGACCTTAATGCAAAAGAAGCTGGATCCAGGTGCAGTCACTATTCCCTGAACAATTGGAACTATGGGGTTCACTAAAGCACTGTGTGATCTAGGAGCAAGCATTAATTTGATGCCATTGACTATTTATAAAAAGTTGGGTCTGGGAAATCTCACACCCACCAACATAAGACTAGTGATGGTGGACAGGTCAGTAAAGCGTCTTGTTGTTATCCTATATGATGTGTTGGTAAAGGTTTCAAATTTTATATTCCCTACAGACATTGTCATTCTAGACTGCGAGGTGGACTTCGAGGTGCCCAAAATCTTGGGTCGACCTTTTCTCATAACCGGAAGTGTGTTGATCGATTTGAGAGCGAATGAACTCTTATTCAGGGTGAACGATGAAGTGGTACGGTTTGATGTGGGAAAATCAATGAAACAACTTGAGTAAATGAGTGTGTTCTCAGTAGTTGATGTGCATTTTGAGGACGAACATGATGTGCCAAGAATTGAACAACTTGTTATCGAACCTTTGGCCGCGGTCATGATGAACTATGATAGTAAAGGTATGGAGGAGTATGCAAAGATAGTTTGTGCCTTGAATGGAATGGGGTCATACCCTTATGATCCTAAAAAGCTGGACCTTGACCTTGTTAATCGACCAACGCCACCAGCTAAGCCATCTATTGAAGAACCCCCAGTGTTGGAGTTGAAATAGTTGCCTGGACACTTACGATATGTGTTTCTGGGTAAAGGGAACACGTTACCTGTTATTGTTGAGGCTGATTTGAAAGAACAACAGGTAAAGGAACTTATTTCAGTACTTCAGAAGCACAAAAGAGCAATCGGATGAACTATCACAGCTATTATGGGTATTCCCCCTGGCATCTCCATGCATAAAATTCAACTTGAGGAAGATTGTATTCCAACCATAGAGCATCAGCACCGTCTTAACCCACTAATACAAGAGGTGGTTAAGAAGGAGATTATTAAGTGGTTGGATGCGAGAGTGGTTTACTCTATTTCTGACAGTAAGTGGGTGAGTCCAGTTTAATGCGTGCCCAAAAAAGAGGGTATGATTGTGGTTGCTAATGAAAAGAATAAGTTGATTCCAATCAGGACAGTAACTGGGTAGAGAGTTTGCATGGACTACCGCAAGTTAAACTCTTGGACTCTGAAGGACCACTTCCCAATGCCTTTTATGGACCAAATGCTTGATCGATTAGCCGGTAGAGGGTGGAATTGCTTCTTGGATGGTTATTCTGGATATAACCAAATCTGCATTGCTCCTGAAGATCAGGAAAAGACGACATTCACATGCCCATATGGCACCTTTGCATTTAAAAGGATGCCATTTGGGCTATGCAATACACCCGCCACTTTTCAACGGTACATAATGTCTATCTTCTCTGATATGGTAGAAGACACCATAGAGGTGTTCATGGATGATTTCTCTGTGGTGGGTGATTCATTTGAAATGTGTCTGGAGAATCTAAATGTAGCCTTGCAAAGATGTGTTGAATTTAACCTAGTGCTTAACTAGGAAAAATGCCATTTCATGGTAAAGGAGGGTATCATTCTTGACCACAAAATTTCTGAAAAAGGGATTGAAGTTGATCGAGCAAAGGTGGAAGTTATCGAGAAATTACCGCCTCTCATTTTCATGAAGGGAGTGTGTGGTTTTCTTGGTCATGCAGGCTTTTATCAGAGGTTTATAAAAGATTTCTCAAAAGTTGCAAATCCACTTTGCAAACTTTTGGAGAAGGAAGTGAATTTTTTTTTGATGATGAGTGCTTAAAGGCATTTGAGTGCCTTAAAAGAAAGCTGATTTAGGCCCCTATTGTTATCGCACCTGACTGGGCAAAACCATTTGAAATAATATGTGATGCAAGCGGTGTTGCCCTAGGAGCTATATTAGGATAAAAGAGGGATAATCTATTTCATCCAATATATTACGCCAGCAAAGCAGTGAATGAAGTGTAAAAAAATTACACAGCAACTGAACAGGAACTGCTGGTTGTTGTGTATGCTTTCAAAAAATTCATAACTTATCTGCTTGGGACCAAAGTGGTGGTCCACACCGACCATGCTGCCTTAAGATATTTGATGGCTAAGAAGGATGCAAAACCAAGGCTTATTAGATGGGTGTTGCTGCTGCAAGAATTTGATTTCGAGGTCAAAGATAGGAAAGGTTGCGAAAACCAGGTTGTGGATCATCTGTCTAGAATGAAAGGTGAACATGAAGCTAGTGATAAAACAAAGACAACTAACACATTTCCTAATAAGGAAATCCTGGCAACTGCTGTGGAAACATTGCCCTGGTACGTGGATTATGAAAACTACGTTGTGAGTGAGGTCATACCAGAAAATCTTTCTTTGCACCAAAGGAAGAAATTCTTGCATGATGTAACACACTACTTCTGGGATGAGCCTTATATTTTTTGGCGATGTGTAGACAATATCATACGGAGATGCGTGCCGAAAGTAGATGTATTGTGCATACTGGAAGCATTTCATGCTTCCCTAGTTGGGGGTCACTATGCGGGTGATCGAACGACCAGGAAAGTATTGTAAAGTGGCTATTATCGGACAACATTGTTTAAGGATGCCCATGAGTTTGTGCGAAAATGTGACCAATGTCAAAGGCAGGGGTCAATCTCTAAAAGACATGAGATGCCCTTGACTAAGATACTTGAAGTGGAATTATTTGATGTCTGGGGCATTGACTTCATAGGTCCATTTGTAAGCTCAAATGGGATGAAATATATTCTAGTTGTTGTTGACTATGTCTCTAAGTGGGTCGAGGCTGTGGCTTTGGATTACAACGAAGGAAAGAGGGTTGTTGCTTTTCTTAAAAAGAACATCTTCTCTCACTTTGGAGTGCCACGTACTATCATAAGCGATGGAGGATCTCATTTTTACAACAAATTATTTCGAGCAGCTTTGGAAAAATATAGAGTAAAACAACACAGAGTGGCTACTCCGTACCACCCACAAACCAGTGGGCAAGTGGAGGTGTCGAATCGTGAAGTTAAAGCTATCCTAGCCAAAACGGTGAATGCTAGCCGAAAAGACTGGTCTCGAAAGCTTGATGATGCCTTATGGGCATACCGAACTGCTTTCAAGACACTCATTGGCATGTCACCATTTTAGCTGGTCTATGGAAAATCTTGCCACCTGCCAATAGAGATGGAACACAACACTTTATGGGCGCTTAAAAGGTTGAATTTGAATTGGAAGGAAGCAACAGAGATGAGACTGGGAGAACTGAATGAGATAGATGAATTCCGTATCAGGGCATATGAATGAGCAGATCTGTATAAAGAAAAGATAAAAAAGTACCATGATTGGAGAATAGAGAAACGAGAATTCAAACAGGGGGATTTGGTGCTTCTGTTTAATTCCATACTCAAATTGTTCCCAGGGAAGTTGAAGTCTAAGTGGTCAGGTCCTTTTAAGGTTAGTCAAGTTCACTCGTCTGGAGTAATGGAACTCAAAAATGAAAAAGGTAGCACATTTAAGGTAAATGGGCAATGGGTGAAGCTTTACATTGGCCCAAAAGAATCAGTGAAAAGCATCACCATTATCTGTCTCGATGAAGTCTAAGGTAATCAAGATACCTGAGTTGTGCCATGACATTAAATCAAGCGCTGCATGGGAGACAACCCATGATCCCATAGACCAACCCAGTTTAGGTATACTCTAACTCTTAGTTTAGTTTTGCTTTAATTCTAAGTTGAGGGTGAAGGGTAGTCTGCCGTTGTAACATAGCTTTGGGAAACTGGGAGAAATACAAGCATAAAAAGGCAGTGACATGTCCTTGCTCGACTTTTGAACATCCTTCCAATGTCTTTTTAGACAAACTGTGCGGATTACATTTACTTGTGATCATTGAGAATCTTGTTGTGGCATTAGTTATGGCTGCCTGATGATCATTACTAAATAAATAAATAAATTTGCATGAACTAGATAAGTGGTGGCCTGTGATATACTTGTGTGCCAGGTGCATGTGAGCTATTACTTATTTCCCACTGTATGCTAAAGCCAGAACTTGCCTGGTTGGTCTTGCCATGGTCTGAGGATAGGAGTTAGGATAGGATCATAAGCCGTCATTGATTAACCCATTTTTAGCCTAAAATATCCTTTCTTGTATGCATAATACCCCTTGATCCCTGTTTAGAGCCTAAATTGACCCTTTCTTTTGTATGACACCTATCACCTTTCTATGTATACCACAATGAACCTATTTATCCATGGCCTTCCTTGGACACTGAGCACCTTGATCTAGGCAAACAACCTAAGTTGAGGGTGGCTATAATAGGGGTGCGTGGTGTAAAATGAGCGTGAAAAAGGGTGGATATTAAAAAAAAAGAGGGCAGCACCCAACATGAATTTGTATTTCTTATAAAAGAAGAGAATAAAAGAAAGAGGATAATAAATGAGTCTCAAGAAAGTAGTGTAGTGTCAAGCGGAAATAGTCACTCTTAATGACCTTGAATATCATACCAACCCCAAACCACACTACAATCCTAAAAGAAGTCCTATAGTGATTCTAGCTGACCTATCTGAGGATTTTGGTAACGAAAATAAGGGCAAGCCTATGGCACTTGGCATACACTGACTGGAACTTCCTTTTGAGCGTGAGAGTGTTGTAATGAACCCCATATGTGCATTGTTAGATTCCTTATATGAGAGTAGGGGGATTTCTTTATTGTGAAGACATACTGGTATCATTGCTAGCTACTTGCTTGTTTAGATAGTGTGACATTGATATATGAATGGTTATTGTGGCTAAGATTGATGTTGCCGCTTGATTTCATTGTGTTACAGTATTATTTCAATAATATACACAGTTGGTATTAGTTTGTTTGGCATTGAAAGTATAACTTTGTGTCGAGCTTAAATGAAAAATTGGCTACTGAATGTGCTATGTGTTCCCTTAGTTGGATTAAGTTACTTGAGGATAAGCAATTATTTTAAGTTGAGGGTGTTGATGTGTGCGCAATCGCGAACACATTTGACGCCTTTAACCTAGAATAATTGTGAGGCCTTAAGTAACTTTTGTCATTTTTTGATGTGTTTATGTTAATTTTATAGATTAAGTTAACGGGATAGAGAACCAACAAGAATGGAGGTAAAGAAGTCGACATCTGAAGAAATTTGAAAAAAGGTGTGGCTGACGACATTTGTAACAAGGCGTCATCCTCGTGATAGGCTATCACATTTTCTGTCAAACGTAACCAGGGAGTTGGTATGAAGTGAATGCTGTGACGACATATACTGATAAGACGTCAAAAGTGTGACAAACAATCAGAATCATCCTCAACCTTAGGCAGAAATTACCAAAATGGAGGAGGAGCTGACGACATTCATGACACGCCGTCAAGATCCTGATAGGCCGTCACTATCATCGTTAACCTTAGGCAACAGAAGCTAAATTTGCAGAGAAGTTGACGACGTCCGTGATAGGCCGTCAAAATCATGACAGGCCGTCCAATCATCGTCATCTATTCCGAAGAAAATCTAAAACTTTAATTTTATTTCCTTATTTAGGGTTAACTATTTAAAGCCTTGTTTTAGGGTTTTTCTATAATCCATCAATTAATTGACATATTTTACAATATACAACTTTTTCTTCTCTCTCTCTCTCTCTCAGACAAATATTTTGGTGGTTTTCCTTGTGATTCAATTGAAAGAACACTTTTGATTTCCTTCATTTTTGTAAGTTAATCCTTTCAATAATGAATTCAACTTGTGCGCATATTTCCTGCATCATGAGTAGCTAAACACTCTTAACCTGGGTTATGGAATCTAGGGTTTGGTCATGATAAAGTGTTGATTAATTACTCAAGGTTTAATAGGTGTTAGGATTTCTTGGTAATTCTGATATTCTAACTTATGTCTGTTGGTTGGAAACAATAGGCGTACCTACTTTGGTTTGCTTGAGAAAGAAATCATAAATAGTAGGAAGTGAATTATTGACAAAGACTTGAAAAGGCTTCATTTAATAATCAGTGCTGTAACAAGGTTGATTAACCTGAGGTAAAATCTGGGTAGTGAGTTTTAATTCCCCAAGTCCGAGAGGATTAGGAAATTAGACGCTTGAATAGGTCAAACGACATTCGAGCATACTATCGATAGAGATAGCTTGTCATCCTAACCACCGTGAGAACCTTCAGTTATTTGTAGCATCTGTCATATACCATAAACCCTAGTGAACATAATCTCAGTTATTTCATAAAATATTGATTACAAACATTAATCTCAAAGTAACTAACAATTGTCTGAGAAATTTAAACCCCCATTTCAGGAAACTGTAAACTACCAGTGAATTATTTCGTAAACAACTTGAGTTCACACCCTATTCCCTGTGGGATTCGACCCCAACCTAGTTGGGTTTTATATTGACAATGATCGCTTACACCCGTTCAAGAGTGTAGTTTGAGCGTTATCAATATCCTCTTCCGAGAATTGATGACCTGTTTGATCTGTTGCAAGGTGCAAGTTATTTCTCCAAGATAGACCTTAGATTCGGCTATCATCAACTTAAGGTGAGGGAATGTAATATTACAAAGACAGCCTTTCGGACCTGTTATGGTCATTTTGAGTTTATAGTCATGTCATTCGGGCTAACCAATGCCCCAGCAGCCTTCATGGACCTCATGAATCGAGTGTTCAAGCAATACCTTGATATGTCATTGTCTTCATAGATGACATCCTTGTGTACTCCTACGACGAGAATGACCATGAAGCTCATCTTAGAATTGTCTTGTAAACTCTTAGAGATCACCAGTTGTTCGCCAAATTCTGTAAGTATAAATTTTGGCTAAGGTCTGTAGCCTTTCTGGGTCATGTTGTTTCAGCCGAAGGTATTAGAGTTGATTCCTAAAAGACAAGCTGTTAGAAATTAGCCTAGACCTATCTCTCTATCTGATATTAGAAGTTTGTTGGGTCTAGCGGGCTATTACAATCGTTTTGTTGAGGGTTTCTCTACCATTGCGTCTCCTATGACCCGGTTGACCCCAAAAAAGGTTAAATTCTAGTGGTCTAATTCCTGTGAGAAGAGTTTTCAGGAGTTGAAGACTCGACTCACTTCAGCCCTTGTGTTGACATTGCCGGATGGTACTGATAGTTTTGTGGTGTATTGTGATTCCTATAGAGTTGGTTTGGGTTGTGTGTTGATGCAAAGAGGTAAGGTTATTGCGTATGCCTCTAGGCAGTTGAAGCCGCATGAAAGGAACTACCTGACCCATGATCTTGAGTTAGCTGCTGTGATCTTTGCTTTGAAAATTTGGAGACACTATCTTTATGGTGTCCATGTTGATGAGTTTACTGATCATAAGAGCTTGCAGTATGTGTTTACCCAGAAGGATTTAAATCTTAGGCAGAGGAGGTGGTTAGAGTTTTGAAAGATTATGATATGAGTGTGTTGTATCACTCGGGCAAGGCCAATGTAGTGGTGGATGCCCTTAGAAGATTGTCCATGGGTAGCGTTGCGCATATTAAGGAAGCTAAGAGAGAGTTAGCTCCTGATGTGCATTGTCTTGATAGGTTGGGTGTTAGATTGCTTGATTCAGTGGAAGGGAGTACGTTGGTGCAGAGTAGTTCTGAATCCTCTTTAATTTTTGAAGTGAAGGAGAAGCAAGGTAGGGATCCTAGTATGGTCAAATTGAAGGAGTCAGTTATGGACCGAAGGGTAGAGGTTTTCTTCCAATGTGGAGATGGTGCGTTGAGATTGCAT
The DNA here is from genome assembly GCA_030864215.1 of Capsicum pubescens. Classification (NCBI taxonomy): domain Eukaryota; kingdom Viridiplantae; phylum Streptophyta; class Magnoliopsida; order Solanales; family Solanaceae; genus Capsicum; species Capsicum pubescens. Next base: position 225,445,096 of record CM061544.1, read on the forward strand.
GGTAGGATGTATGCCCCATGTATTGATGACTTGCGGTAGAGAATTATTGGTGAAACACATGGCATGCGTTATTCCATTCATCCCGACACTACCAAGATGTACCGTAACTTGTGGGAAATCTATTGGTGGAACGGTATGATGAAGGACATAGCCGAGTTTGTAGCAAAGTGTACAATGTGTCAACAGGTTAAGGTAGATCACCAATGACTGGGTGGTATGATGAAAGAGTTTAGTATACCCACTTGGAAGTGGGAGATGGTGAATATGGAATTCGTGACCGGGTTGCCTCGTTCGCACCGTCATCATGATTCCATTTGGGTTGTTATGGATAGGTTGACTAAGTCCACACATTTCTTGCCAATGCATACATCTTATACGGCTGAGTATTATGCTAGATTGTATATCCGAGAGTTGGTCAGGCTGCATGAAGTTCTCTTGTCTATCATTTCGGATAGGGGTACTCAATTTACTTCTCAGTTTTGAAGGGCGTTTCAGCAGGGTCTTGTCACCCAAGTTCTTTTGAGTTCCGTATTTCACCCGCAGATAGATGGTCAGGTTGAGAGGATGATTTAGACCCTAGAGGATATGTTGAGGGCGTGCACTCTTGATTTCAAAGGTAGTTGGGATGAGCATTTACCATTGATGGAGTTTGCCTATAACAATAGTTTCCATGCTAGCATTGAGATGGCACCATTTGAGGCTTTGTATGGTAGGAGGTGTAGATCACCCATAGGTTGGATTGAAGTGGGTGAAGCTGCCGCGTGTAGGACTGATGCAGTGTTTGAATCTATGGAGAAAGTTAAGTTGATTAGAGAAAGATTGAAGACCGCTTAGAGTCGTCAAAAGTCTTATGCAGATGTGAGGATGAGAGATCTTGAGTTTGGGGTGAGTGATTTGGTGTACTTGAAGATTTCACCCATGAAAGGGGTGAAGAGGTTTGGTAAGAAGGGAAAGCTTAGTCCCTGTTATGTTGTCCTGTATCGAGTCTTGAGCCGTGTTGGTAAAGTGGCCTACGACGTTGAGTTGCCCTCAGATCTTTCCACCGTTCATCCTATCTTTCATGTCTCCATGCTTAAGAGGAATATCGGTGATTCTGTTGTGGTTAATCCTTAATAAAGTGTTGATATTCAGGATAGCCTTTCCTTCGATGAGATTCTCATAGAGATCTTAGATTTTTAGATCCGTAGACTAAGGAACAAAGAAGTTCCCTTGGTCAAAATGTTATGGCGGAACCAGTCTGTTGAGGGAGCTACTTGGGAGACAGAAGCAGACATGCGAGCCAAATACCCGCACCTCTTTTCCTCCAGTTCAAATAAATCCGAAGGTACTATTCTTCCTTGATTCATCTCTTCTAATCTAAAGTTCAGCTATGCATCTATCCTTGTATGAGTTCTTGCATTTTTCGGAGTATTCAAGAGTTTAGAAAGATCTTGAATGTTTAGTAATTGTTTCAGATATGTGTACTCTGTTTCTCTTGTATTCCTATCCTAACTTACGACATTCGAGGATGAATGTTCCTAAGGGGGAGATATTGTAAGGTCCCGCAAAGTTCCGTCGTAGTTTGAGCCTTAGGGCGTGTCGAGTGAGGCGTGATTCTGGCCCTAAAAGATTAAGAAGTGGCTTCCTAAGTTAGTATCGTGTTAACCATATAAAATTTCCCTAATTTCAACTTTCTATCACGTGGGAAATCTGATAAGCTTTCCATCGATATAAGATTTGCCCAAATCCGATACCCGGGTAAGAAGTTATGGCTAATTTAAGCCTTAGTCGTAAAACTGCATAATTTAAGTGATTGGCGCGTCGCAGAGAGGGTTTATTTGGAAATTATGAATTTCCAGTGGGACTCCGCGATAGTGGCGCATCGTGGAGGAGCCCAATTTCTCAATAGTCAATTTCCAGTGGAACCTCGCGATAGTGGCGCGTCGCGGAGGAGTTCCAGGTCCCAACCAGTGGGACAATGCAATGGCTCCGCATCGCAGGGACTCCCAATTTCCCAATTGTCATTTCCAGTGAGCCACCGTGATAAGTGGCGCATCACGGTCGCCTATGAAATCGGGTTCCCAGTTCAATTTTTTTCCAGATTCGTGCAAAAGCCAAAAAGGGCACTTTGGACTTTTTCCAAGCCTATAAAACCATGCAAACACCAAATCAAAGCCAATTACAAGCATCCTATAAGTTTTTCTCTCAACTTTTCTCTCATAAAAAACCCTCAGTATCCAAAAACCTCTTCCAAGAATCTTAAGAATCCACCATGGATTTTCTAAATTGAGTCAAGATTCAAGGTTCCCAAGTCAAGGGCCTCAAGAACCCTCATTCGAGAGTACGAATAGAGTTTCAAAAGTGAGAGTTCATCTAAAGCTTCTAATTAAAGGTATGTGGGGGTTTGAACAAGGGTAACCCTTTCACCCTTGTGCCCAAAAAACTTATTTACATCATGATTTTGCTGAAATCTATGGTTTTTTTACATGAATTTGAATTTGGGGTTTTCAACCATTATTATTGAATGCATTACCTTAATATTTCCCATAAATTGAGAGTTAAATGTCATGATTTCTATATGTTTTCTTGAGTGTTTACAGCTGGGTATAAACCCCATGATTTTACTCCTTGAGAAGCTAATATTTGCAAGGCTGAGATATTGAAACATATGACTATATTGAGATTTTAAGATAAATTGCTGAAATTCCCAGATTTTCACATGACTTATGAATCTATATGCTATATATTATGCTTTTGATGAGCTTTAACTTGAGATTTAACTATGGGTTAGTAAACCCTATTTGAGACTTGTGAAATTATGAACTCTTGCGCTATAAGCACCCATGATTTGAGTATTTTGAGATGATTGAGAAATGAATTGACCTAATGGTCCAAAAGATTTAAAATTCACTTCATCATATGTGATTATCGATTTGATTATTGGGTTCGTGGTGAACCATGAGAATATTCTAAAAGTGGATTTTTATAAGATGAGCACAGATAATCTAAAGGGAGTAGTACTTAGCACCGAGTGGGTAAAGTCACTATGGTTTCTTACCCTAAAACTACGTTCCACCGTAGGTTGGGCCTGAGGTCGAGTTTATGATGATTATGATTGGGGCCGAGGCTGATTTTTATTTAGTGATCACTAGACCTAGGTTATACTCCCTGGCAATAGTATGACGCTCCTTCCCAACGTAGGGTCTTTCTTAGGAGGACAAAATATTGGACTCCATATAGCTCGCATGGTTTATGTCGGTTACGAGAACCTTCCTTGCCCTTTAAAACTTCGAGATCAAATACTTATTTTCCTTTCCTATAGTCTACTTTCCTAAATGGTTGAAATGCAAAGATGTTTCCAAACCAAGGTATTTTCTTGATGAGAGTTATTTTCCTAAATGAAAGCATCTTCCCTTGTTATGGTACTTTTCATAAAGCTTTGAGATAAGTTATTTCCTTAGGCTAAAATACTTTTCCATTTGAGATAACATGATTTTACCTAAAGCTTGAAATGAGATAATTTCCTAAATTGAATGAAATACCTACAAATATGTTTTCCGAGTCATATGATTCTGATTTCCAAGTATACGAGTTCTAAATGGTTATGAAATATTGAGCATTGAGAAGGTTTTACTTTCCATGAGACATATGCATGAGTTGAAGTTATTGTTTAAAGTTCCTTACTTGATGGGCATTGAGAATAAGAGAAGATTTATGATTTTAAAGATTAAACAATGATGACTCAAGAGATTTGTGCTACATCCTCCATCCTACATGACTTATGAGCTTTATATTTTATACTTGTTCAAGACATATGAGTCATCTCATACTGCATACATGATTTGATTGAAGAAAATCGACACTATTTTATACATGTGCATTCACCTCCGCATACTCAGTACATTCCAAGTACTGATTCACATATATGTCTATGTGCTACATTGTGTCATAATATAGGTTCAGGTGCTCATTCCCATCCTCACCCGTGATTCTCCGAGTACCTTGCCTACATTTTCGACAGTGGTGAGTCCTCATGGTTCGAGGGCCGATCTTCAGATATTTACTGTACTTGAGAGACTATGTTTATCTTCAGTTCATTTTGGGTCAATTGGGGACCTATCCCAACGGCTCTCTAGATTTTGATTTGTAGAGGCTTGTCATACTAGTATCAGACTTGCGATGTGTCGAGGGTTTAGTATTGTGGTTTTGTTGAGATTTCTCTACATTGTGGTCATATGGACTGAGTACCTTTTTCCATATTTCCTTTCATGTGAGATGACTATGCGAGTGTTTGAGTCTATCCTTATCTTGAATTGAGTGTCATTGGTAGAAACCGGCTCTAAGGGTTAGCTTAGGGGCTACTCGTAGCCTTAAGAACCGTGTGATGTCCTGAGAGGTGATTTCGGGTCGTTACATCAGGGTACGGGACGAGAGTGCGGTAAGAAAAAAGTTTTGAATTATTTTTTTAAGAAAATTAGGGTGGGATCGAGGTAAGGGGTGGGATATGATTTTTTTTTTAAACTTTCTAAAAAATTACTTTTTGGGAGTGGGGGTGGGGTGGCGATAGGGAGCGGAGTTAAATAATATAAGGTAAAAGGTAAAATAGGATTTTGTAATATTAAGTAACAACATAATTGAAAAAAAAAAGAAAATCATGGGATACCACCAAGTCGGTGGCTATTTAAAGTGAGGTTTTCATGATAACCAAACCAGGAAATCAAATCATACCATACTATACATATTAAGAAACAATCAAAACAAACGTGGTTCTCTTAGTAACCACATCATACTGTACAATGGAAAATCACTATCCAAACAAAGTGTTAGAGGCAGGACTTAGCCTAAGGACTTTTAACAATAAGTTACGCTCCATGGGCAAAAGTTGATTCTACCATATTATGTCTTAATTTATGAGATGCTCCATTAGTCTTGCCTCTAAGACAAGACATAACACAAGAACCTCCCAGAAAAAATAAGTTACTTCCCATGGACAAGAGTTAACACTACTTTATCATATCTTAATTTATAAGATACTTTATAATTCTTGCCTTAGAGGCAAGACTTATCGCAAGAATTTACAAACAATAAGTTATACCCCACGAGCAAAACTCGATACTATCAGATTGTGTCTGTATTTATGAGATGTTTTATTACTCTTGTCTTAGAGGTAAGACTTATTTTAAAGGACTTTCAAACAATAAGTCACGCTCTTACACTTACTTCGCTTCAACGAAAGAAGATTCTTTTTGCAGATTATCCAACTTTATGTTCATCAACGTCAAAAAGAAAAAAGAGAAGAAGAAAAAAAGAGAAAAAAATAAAGGTTAAGAAGAACAAAAAAGAGAAAAATGAAAAAAACATAAAGGTAGAAAAAACAAAAATAAGAAGTAAAGAATAAAAATAAAATTTGAGAAAAAAATGAGAAAAGATAAAAAATAAATAAATAAAGACTGAGACAAATTACTTTTTTTAACAAAGAAAAATAAATAATATTTGAGAAAAAAATAAAATAAAAAATAACGGTTGAGTTAAATGAAAAGAAAAGAGAAAAGAAAATATAATAATCAAGGAAAAATGAAAATAAAAAATAAAAAAATAGAAGTAGAGAGACAAATGAGCATGAAAAGTGTAAAGACATTTGAGGTGTTGAAGAGCAAAAAGATTTAAAAGATTGATCTTTAAAGACTTTTCTTATGGATAACTAAAAAATAAGGTCACTCACTATGAGAATTATCCCGTATAATCAATATATATACGAAAAAGACTCAAAAATATCCCTCATTAGATTTCGGCTCAGAAATACCCCTCCGTTAAATATTTGGCTAAAAAATATCCTTCCTTCTAACAGAACTCCATCAAGACGTCACCTGGATAAAAAAATACCATTTGGATATTCCACGTCATTATCCATACATATAATTCTTTTTTAAAATTCATCAATCCATTAGCTTAATAGATGACCCGACCTGACCCAATGGCTAAAGACCCAATCCAACAAGCAACTAAAAATGGTATTAGCAATCATTAGCCTTATTTGGCTTAAAATCTCCCCCAAAAAATGATATATTTAGGGTTTTATCAAAAATTGATCCAATTTTTTCTGAAATTGATGAAGAGGCAGCTTGGATTCTTTGGTGTTTAATTTCATGACTGAAGCTTCGTCTGTGAGTTCGGCTTGGAGTTTCATCTGTGAGTTCTTCCCTCTTTCTAAATTTTGCTTTTAGGTTAGAAATGTTTGAACCTAGGATTTAAAATCTCAAAATCTTGCATGTTCAGTTAATAGCAAAATTTCAGCAATGGTATTATTATTTCGACATTCCAGATTCGGGCATAGGACAGATAGCGTTTTGAATTCTTTTAGAAAAATTGTTTTGTCTATTATGGTCCTATTTGGCCATTTAAAATTTACTATTGTATTTATGTCATTTTGGGTCAAATTGATTCGGACATGAAGATGAGTTAGGGTTTGTCTATTTCTTTGAGAATTTCTCTTGTATATATTGTGGTCCTAAATATTTTTTGTCCGATTATGTGTGGTCCTGAATTTTCTTTGTCCAACAGAATTTGCCTTCTATATTTTTTAAATCTGATTATGTGTGTATTGTATTATACTATTCAAGTCTGATTTATGTGATCCCAATATCCCTTTTTCATTATTTATAATTGTGTTGTTAGTTGAGAGCTCCCTTTTCTCTATTTTTTAAGTGCAAAAAACATGTGGCCAATGCCCCTTTTTCATTATAAATTTTTTAAAGTACTTACTTTATTGATGAGAGGTTATATATGTTCATTTTTTTACTATCCAAATCTGATTATGTATATATTGTATCAAAATTAAATTGTTTGATTTTTTTTTTGAGAAAAAAATTAAATTGTGTTATTCCAATGTCCCTTTTTTATTATTTATTTTTGTGTTTCTAGTTGAAAGCTTTTTTTTCTTTTCTTTTTTTTAAGTGTAAAAGATATATGGTCCTCTATGTTTTGCTTTTTTTTTTTTTAAGTTTTAAAGTCCTTAAATTGACAAGTCTGAAATTCATCAGTAAATTTTAAGTGTTTACTTTTATGATGTGGCCCTCAAATATGATTTTATGTGTTTATTTTTTTAGACAATTAAACATGAAAGATTTGTCTGTCGACCTTATATTACACTATGAGGGTAAATGGATTAAAACCCCCCGACTAGCATATGAAGAGAAATATGTTGCCGCTAGGAAAGACATTGCTTCTGATATGATAGATTACTACAAGATAGAAGATGAGTATACTAAGAATTTAGGATTTGTGGCTGTGAAACAACTACTTGTGAAAGGTCCATGTAGGAAACTTTTTTTGGTTGAAAGGTCCGAAGGCATTAAGATACTCTAATCATTATTAAATGAACAGTTTAATGTGACTCATATTTTTGTTGTTGATGATTTTGAAGAACCAATTTCTACTTCAACTTTAATTCACCATACTGAAGCACACTTTATTGAGTGTGAATATAAAACTGATGCTGAGTCAGAAACTGATTCCGATGATAATGGTGAGTCAAATGATGAAGATTATAATTTTGAAAAGTTAGAAGTCATTAAGATGCAATAGAATAAAAAAGTGAATGAGAAACTTGATTACTACAAATATTTTCATATTTCAATGACCTTTAAGGACAAGAAAGAGGCTAAAAGAGTTGTGGATTTGTATGCCCTTGCAAATAAGAAGCCACTTAGAGTGAAGCAATGTGACAAAACAAGATTGAGGTACATATGTGAGGATGGCTGCCCATTTTTCATTTTAGTTTCACTAGATGGTAAGGGTCCAGGATTTAAGGTTAAAACCTTAATAAAAAAGCACACTTGTAAGGATTCATTTACAAATCCTAGAGCCACCACCACTTCTTTATCCCAATATTTCAAGGGTAAAGTATAGAATAATTCCAAGTTCAAGATCAAAGATATGAGACAAGACTTGAATGATCAGTTCCATTTGAATGCTAATCTCTCAACGTTGAAAAGGGTTAAGAGGATGGTACTTCAAAAAAATAGGAGGTAGTTTTTTAGATGAGTACAACAAGTTAGAAGCTTATGCAAATAAGAATAGGTTGAGCAATCCGGGTAGTGATGTGGTGATAATTTATCAAAGGAAGGGTTGGAACAAGGCAAAATCAAGTTTCTTAGAATGTACATATGCTTTAATACGCTAAAGTTGGGATAGAAAGAAGGGTTGAGACCCTTCATTGGGCTGGATGGAACCTTTTTAAGAGGTCATTGCAAGGGAAAACTACTTGTGGCTATAGGATAAGATTTTGATAATTGCTTTTATCCTTTGGCATGGGCGGTAGTGGATAAGGAAACATCAAGGACCTGGACATGGTTTCTACAACTGCTAGAGAGGTCATTGAATCTGAAAAATGGCGAAAGTGTTACATTTATGTCTGACATGCAAAAGGTAAATTTAAGTTTATGAATTTGTGTTTATTTGAATCATTCTGTCCACCTTTTATGCCTTTTTATGTCATTGAATATTAATTTATTTTACATGATCAGGGACTGATAGACGCAGTGAAAAATGTACTTCCTTTAGCACACCAGGTACTTGAAGATGCTGCAATTTTTTTTTACTTTTTGTCTGACTATTCACTTTTAGTTATTTAGAATGTTGAGGCTAACTGGATGAAGAGATTTAGGCCAGGAGAGATGAAAAAACTGCTTTGGTGGGGGTGCTTGGAATACATATGAAGAATATTTCAAGGACCAGTTGAGTGAACTTGGTGCATTATCAGAAGAAGCTACCAAAGACTTGTTAAGATTTAAACCAGTGAAATGGTGCAGGGTATGTATGGACACTATTTGAAAAAATCAAAAGGTGGATAATAATTTTACCTAGTCTTTTAACTCTTGGGTATTGGAACCAAGGGGCAAACCAATCTTGAAGATGCTTGAAGACATAAGAGTTAACATAATGAATAGGTTGAAAGAGAAGGAAATTGAGGAAAGCTAATGGAAGAATGATTTTATTCCTAAGTGCATGGAATTGTTCATTGCCCATAAGAAGATAGCTCAATTATGCACTGTTAATTTCAATGGTGGTATTGGCTATGAAGTGACTGAAGGTAAAGATAGGAACATAGTGAATTTGGTAGAGAAGAAATGCACTTGTAGGCCTTGGCAGTTGACTGGAATTCCCTGCCCTCATTCCATCAAGGCTATGGAGCACAACAAAATAAAACCTGATCTTAGGAAGAAAGAAATAAGTATGTGGTATAGTAAGGAAACTTACTTGAAGACATACAGGGCCAAGTTGTTGCCTACAAGAGGTGAAAATTTCTGGAATATTTTTCCAGAACATGGAATGGATCCACCAGATTTTGTGAAAACTATTGGAAGTCCAAGGAACAAAAGAACAAGAGAAAAAGATGCAACAATTAAAAGAGCAGCAGAATGGGCTCACTCAAGAAAGGGAATTAGAATGACATGTGGTAAGTATGGTTCAGTAACACATAATGTAAGGACATGCAAGGTAACAATTTTAATTGCTTATCTATATAAAAGAATGAATAATTACATAAGCTTATTTTATGCAATACATTTTAGTTTGCTGAAGAAGAGCAAAGGGCAGGATTGAAGAGAAAAAAGGGCAGAACTGAATAAGAAGAAGAAGTTCAAGAAAAGGTGCAAGAGGACGTGTATGCTGTTAATTGTTCATCCCCTCAACAACACAAGAAGAAGAGGACTATTTCATGCCCACACCTGGACTGCCACAATAATAGTATGAACCATGTGGTCCTTCCAGAGAGCCTGAAAGTGATCTAGCTTTGAGGCTTCAAACTGTTCCTGAAGACATTACAAGACTGTTGGCAAGGCAAACTTCCAGAATGTCATCCTCTTCTGGGAATAGACTAATAAGTTTTATAGGTGATCTTTCTGGATTAAGTGAGCCTACATATATGCCTTATTCATCCACTAAGCTTACTTGGAAAGGAAAAAAAAACTATCACTAGCAATCAGTTGGAAAATACAAGAGAGAAGAAACTGGGAAAGTTGAAGGCTATAAAGGCTAATGGAAAATACCAAATTTAATATGTTATGACTAGTCCTAAGCATTGAATGCTTTTGGTTTGTTTTTGGTTAAATTTAATGCAAAACAGTAAAGTGCATCTGTATTTATTTTGGTAGATACAAAATAATGAATGCTTTTATTTTTGCAGAATTTGGTGAAGCATTATTGTGTTGGTGACTTTATTATATTTTCAGATTCTAACTTACTGTTATGAATGCAAGTTGCTGAAGTAAAGTTACTATTTTTATGTTATCTCACTTACTGTTATGAATGCAAGTGTGTTTTCTCAGGCTATGAAGTGGGATTAAGTGTTCAGTGATTTTTTAATCTAGTATGTTGTGGTGATGTCGACTTAAGTTGCTGAAGTATTTGCTGGTTCAGAAATATTGTGGGATGCAGTTACATATTTTGATGATGTATTTGCTGGTTCAGAAATATTGTGGGATGCTGGTTAAGAGATGTTGTTCAGAAAGTGTGTTTTCAAAAAGTTTGCTTAATTAGACGCACTTCCAACAAATATTGGTTATCTTTTCAACAAAGTTCTATTACACACTTATGGTAGCAGAATTCTCAACTCCTTGCATGATGAAAGGATTAAAGATGTTCAGTACACTAGACAATACCTTATGGAATGACATTGAGGGATCCAATATGGGTGCGATAATATTTTTGAAGAGTTCGAGCAACTTAAAAGCTGCATGAAACTAAGTACCATTTAGTAGATGTTGCAGTTTTTTTTATTCTTTGAGTGCTTTTGGTTTTCCTAATCTCGAATTATTTTTTTAGTGAGTGCAAAATCTCATAGAAATACCCGTGTGGATATTATTTGGCATGTGATGGACAACATTACATCAAAATCTCATTTTAAGTTTCAGGTGTTACAAAGATTCCACTTATCATAACGACCTGTCTTCTGTTTGGTATTTCTCTTGTTGTGGTTCTACTAGGTGTTGTTCCACTATTTAATGAAGATACTTCCAGATCTATAAATGTAAGTTTCTGTATGATTAATATTCTACACAAACTACAAGATAACAAATCTTGATGTTGAATCACAACTCAGGCCTAGCTTTTTCCATCAGTTTACCAAACACCTATGATGTAGTATTTTTTAAAATGTAAATGAGTGCATGTTGAATTCTTTAAAAAAAATGTACTTTTTGGAGAATCCAATATGACATCGAAAGTAAAGAGTCCACGCAACTTAACCAAACACACCTGACCGCGCCTAAGCGCACACGCACGTGTACGTGGTCTACCAAGTAATATAGTGGCCTTCAAGAAAGCCAAATATCGATCCCACAAGGACTTGTGTTAAACAACTATCTAATTCTAGTTTAACAAATTGAGTAGAGTAATAAATAAAGTTTTAGAATTGTAAACTAAAAGTAAACTAAACTAATGCGGAAAAGAAAATGACTTTGGACAATCAAAGGATAGAGACCCAGGGTTAAGGATTACGGCCAATCATACCACGCCATTGAACTTCATTTATTAGATTGCTTATTGTGGTTATTGATTCATAGGGTTAATCACATGATCATGGTCTCCCGAACTCTAACCGTTTACCTAATTTGGACATTACAACTACATCATTGACCAGAGATGTAGTAATCCAACTAAGTGATTTAAAACTATCATCCTATGTGTGAATCAAGTAAGGCTTCTAAGTACACCCCTGTCCTAGATGATAATTTGAATTACTTGTTTTATAAAAGAATACAAATCATACTTTGCTTATCCCCGTGTTCTACCTTCCTATTCCCTCTCCCGAGATCACAAGGTTGACAATGAATATATTCTAAGGGTAGATACTCCTTAAAATAGTTAAAACAAGTATAAAAAAACAACCATAATGATAAGAAACTTAAACAAACTTAATTCAAAATGAAAGTATTCATGATCTTGGCCTTAACCCCGGAAAAAGGCTTTTAGCCGCTAATAGACATAACCGTAATCAAAGTAATTGAATACATAATTAAATATGTTTAAAAACTAAATTAAAGAAATAAAACCCCTAATTGAAGTGTTTTCCATACCCTCTCCAAGTTTCAAATTCGTCCAAGGTGTTTAGCATCAATTACAAGTGCCCTATTGATAGGAGGCGAATTTGTTCGTCGGTGGGACAAGGGTCGTGTTGCGGGGGTCATTTGACTTTATTAGGGGTTGAAAATCACCCTAATATCAATATAAAACTTTTTTGGGTGCCTTATTAATCATTTGGTGTATGGAAATCGCCAAAATTCCTTTCCACGATCCCTCACTCGCCCTGGACATTCTAAGTGTCCAAATTGAGTATTGTGCTTCTATTGATACATTCCAAGCCTTTTTGAGTTGTTTCCACTTAATTTGAAGATTTTATATCCTTAATATATCATAATAATATATTCACCAAGCATACTATAGAATAAAATATAAAAATTTAGAACTCAAAACAACACAACATTCAAGACGGTGAACTAGAAACATGAGCTAAGACTAGGCTTGCCCCTATTGATTTTAGGCTTATTGATTTGACTCTTGTCTTGATCCAATTGACCCTTGAAAATTATAACCAAGTTTTTTAATATATAAATACACAATAACAACCTTAGTAACTCATTAAAAATGTTGGAATCCAACACGATAGACTAGACAAATACCTAGCTCAAACTAGTCACACTAGTTTTCTCAGTTGAACTCTAAATGATCAATTTGAATCAAAACTTGTTTGAAAACACTATTAAACATTTTGAACACATACATGGACACTTATATGCACATTTATATTATTATAAACACATTAAGCACATGAATCATCCTCAAAATAGGGATAAATAGCTAGAATAGTAATGCTAGAATGCATAAATTCACCCAACATCACCACCCCACACTTAAAGCCTTGTTTGTACTCGAACAACTCTTAACCATAAACACCATGATCTGAAGAGACTCCATACTTGTACTAAAAACAATAAATTCAAGCTAGCACTACAATGACTACACTAAACATGTTTTACACAATTGAAAGCTCAAGAATCCTATTCCAAAACATCCTAGCCTCAAGAATTGACTTAATACATGGAAAACTCATGCATATTTCTCAATATAAGGCATCATAATAATCACCCACATTCATCAAACATGTGCCCTCACAACAAGAGAGTTACCCATAAACACTCACAGTAATGCAATTATCATAATGGGTATACAAATTAAGTTACACTCACTCTCACAAAGAATTCACAAATTGCACATAATGAACCATAGGCTTGCCCTTAGTGTCATACTCCACTAATATTAGAATGGTAAATTTATGATCAAATAGGTCTTTTTCGGGTTGTAATTTAGGCTAAGGGACGGATAGAAACTATTTTGGCCAAGAATAGTGACTATCTTTCCTAAGCGCTTTAATACATCACAATTTTTCACATAAAACCACCTTTAACAACCTATTCACACCTTTTCCATCTACCCATATCTTTTTGTTTTGCCCCATCTCTTTTAATCATTTTTACAAACACATAGTGGGCGTATTGTCTATTCCTTCAAGATTATTTTTTTTCTTTTTCACAACTATGGGAACATTTCTATGTAATGCCTCGAGTCTGTATCCCGAACGCTACACGGTGCTTACGACTCCAAAAGACCACAAGCTAACCCATGACTGGTACCAGCTGTGAGCACTGGATAATAACACTGACAGTAATGCAGAAAATAGGCTGAAATGCCAATAGGTTCAAAATTTGAAATACTGGTAAATAATAACATCTGATAAAAACATTTGATATCTGGATACTGTCTAAACTAGTATAGTCTGAAAAGCCTCTAATTGAACTGTCTGAATGTGGAGTTGATGGGACAAGCCCCCAACTAACTCCAACTACTGAAATGCTAAAGCTACTGAAAATACTAAAATAAAAACACATCACCGATAGATGAGGACTCACTACTGAATCTGCTGCTACTAACTGAATCTATCTATGAGTGGTCAGGAACTTGAGCATCCGAACCTATGATATGAGACATCATAGTGCAAAGAAAGAGTATGCGTCAGTACATAGAATGTACTGGTATGCTAGATGAGGTAAGTCTAATGCAAAGGTTCATATACATGAACAATTACTGACTGAATGATATAGGGTAACTGAATATAAGAGTACAGAGATAACTGAAACTGCTGTAAATACTGAGTATGCATTATTGTGCATATATGTATATACTGGTAACTGAGCTTTTACTGAAGCTGAGTTTTGAGTTCTGAGTTTTGATAACTAAGTAACTGATATCTGAGATTACTGATAACTGAGTTACTAAAACTGATTGATTGTATCTGACAGTCCTGATTCTGTAGAACTAAATTCAGTTCTATACTGAGACTGAAACTGAGACTGTGGAAAGTAATCATCTAATCGACATACCCCAAATAAGATAACTGGGGTCCAACCTATAGGAAGGGTATCAGTACCATGCCATGGGTAAAAATAAGCTAAAGAGTTACCCTTATCTAGTAGGTACTCTAATGAGAATGATGGTACCTATAACTGGAAGGTAGAAACACCTCATCAACCCTCAACTGGTAGGTTGATGTCTCAACCTACACTGGCTACATAGTTCTGGAATGCAAGGACTACTTTTAAGGATCCTATCCTTGGGTTCACTAGGTGCTGAATCCTACTCCCAACTGAATAGAAACTAAACTAATTATATTAGGTTGAACTAGACTGACATTGAGTTCTGTAACTGACTGAGTTTATTGAGTTCTGTTAACTGGATGAGTACTACTATTTGTGTCATGACTGAGACATTTCTATAACCACTGTAGCTCTAGGTAAATAGCTAGATTTTCAGATATTGAAAACAACTAGATTTTTGGATATTGAATACCCCTAGGACTCGATAGCATGAAAGTAAAACATGGCATGATCTTGAAAAGCATAACAATGTCCACTTGTTCATAATTCATTCATAGAGATATTTAATCAAACACTTGTAGGGCATAAGATTATACATGATTGGGACCACACAATGACATGTCATGATTCCACTATGAACTTCACATAGGCATTTTAGCAAATACTTAGGGAACATGGATTATTTTACATGGTAATGGAAAACACATGAACATCATGAATACAATCCTCAATTGAAAATTCAAGGGTTTAGCATGCAATTTATATAATTCATCACATACCTATTTTAATTTTATGGAAACTTAGAATTAATCATGAATTGAAACCCAACTACTATCATGGACATGAACACAATTAATTTCAAGCATGAAGTTCATAAATATGAGATCTTGTAACTTTAAAAAGGGTTCTTGGACTTCATGGGTGAACGAAACCCATGAATGAACACCTAACATACCTGGGTATATTAATTCTTGAAAGTTCTTGGAGGAATTCTTGAGTTTGTTCTTGATTTCTTGAAGTTAGGGTTTTTCCCCTTTGAGAGAGAATGTTTTTAATCTTGAGAAAAGTGAGTAAATAATGAGATAATGGATTATTTAGGGGTTTAATTTCGTGTTTAGACTGATTAGGGCCATGGAAAAAGACCCAATTACCCCTGAGAAGATTTAAAAATTCGTCACTAAAAAACCCGATTATGGGCTCTGGCGCGAAGCGGCGCTATCATGTCGTGTCACTGGAAATTGACAATTGGGAACTGGGAGCTTGGTGCGATGCGGTACAATCATGGAGCTTCACTGTATGCGAATTTACCCCTTGGCGCGACGCGGCATGATCGCGGAGTCACACTGGAAAGTGACAATTGGGAAAATAGCTGGTGGCGCGACACGGTGGGATCGTGATGGCTCACTGGATTTTGACAATTTCCATTTGTATCCTTAGCGAGACGTGGTGATGTTCTAGGTGGCACACTGTTTTACAAAATATGCTATAACACTTCACCCGGGTATCGGATTTGGGTGAATTTTATATCGTTGGAAAGTTGACTGAATTTCCTACGCAATGGTAAGCTCTAAACTGAAAAATACTGAGTATTTAGAAAAATTTATATAGGATTATTCATGTACTGAGAGTTAAATTAATCTATGGAAATACGAGGTATTATAATATCTCTCCCTTGGGAACATTCATCCTCGAATGAGTTTGATTAAGCTGAAAAATACTGCTGGACTGAGTTTATACACTGAACATACATATCTGATGCATGGAATACATGACTGAAGCTACTGATAAACTAAGTTTTCATACTGAACATGCATATCTGATGCATGAGTACATGATTGAACTGATTCATAAATGCATGACCGAATATGCAATGGTAATGAATACCAAGTTTATAATTGTAACTGAACATAGAACTAAGCAAATCTAAGGAAGACTGTTACCTTAAGCTGAATTTGAATTTGCGGAGAAGAGGTGAGGATACTTGGTCCACACATCTGTTTTTTCTTCCCAAGTAGATCCATCAACGGACTGATTCCGCTAAAGAACTTTGACCAAGGGAACTTCTTTGTTCCTCAGTCTGTGAATCTGATGATCGAGGATATGGACCGGGAGCTCTTCGAAAGAGAGATCATTCTGAATATCTACTCCCTCGAAGGGAACTATGTCTGCTGGGTCACTAATGCATTTATTTAGAAAGGAGATGTGGAATACTGGGTGCACTGAAGCTAGATCTAAAGGTAACTCAAGCTCATAAGCTAGCTTTCCCGAAATGGCTGAGAATTTTGTAAGGACCGACATATCGGGGACTGAGCTTTCCCTTCTTGCCAAACCTCTTCACCCCTTTTATGGGAGAGATTTTCAAGAGCATAAAATCACCAATCTCAAACTCGAGATCCTTTCTCCTCACATCTTCATACGATTTCTATCGGCTCTGTGCAGCCCTAAGCCTTTCTATGATCAACTGAACCTTTTATAAGGCATCAAACACTAAATCAGGTCCTACTACTGCAGCCTCACCTACCTCGAACCAATCAATTAGAGATCTACATCTCCTACCATAAAGAGCCTCAAATGGAGCCATCTGAATACTGGAATGGTAGCTGTTATTATATGCGAATTCAATCAAAGGCAAGTGGTCATCCCAACTACCTTTAAAATTAACAACGCAGGCTCTTAATATATCTTCTAGAGTCTGAATGGTCCTTTCTGCTTGACCATCTATCTGAGGGTGGAAGGCTGTACTGAGGTGAACTTGGGTACCAAGACCCTTTTGGAATACTTTCCAGAAGTAAGAGGTAAACTGGGTACCTCTATATGAGATGATGGATACTGGGACTCCCTATAACTAGACCAACTCTCTGATATAAAGTTTGGCGTAGTCCTCGGCTGAATAGGAAGTATAAACTGTCAAGAAGTGAGCTGACTTGGTCATCCTATCTAGAATGAACCAAATAAAATCATGCTGACGATGAGTACGAGGCAGTCCCGTCACAAAGTCCATGTTCACTTCTTCCCATTTCCATGTAGGACTACTAAACTCCTATATGGACCTACTAGGTTTCTGGTGCTCAATCTTAACCTACTGACACGTTGAGCACTTAGCTATAAACTCTACAGTATCTCTCTTTATCCCACATCACCAATAGACCTCTCGCAAATCTTGGTACATCTTAGTGGCCCCTGGATGAATAGAGTAATGCGCACTATGCACTTCTTCAAGAATTCATTGTCTCAAGTTATCTACGCCTGTAATGCAAAGTTGACCCTAGAAACGTAACACACCATCTCCTTCTTGGGAGAAAACCTATACTTTTTGATCTCTGACTGACTCCTTCAGCTTAACTAGACTGAGATCTCTGTCCTACTTTTCCTTTACTTCAGAAACCAGGGATGATTCTGAACTACTCTGCACTTACACAACCCTCTGCTGAATCAACTAAGAGGACACCTAGTCGGGAAAGATAATGAACATCCTGAACTAACTTTTTCTTATGATTCTCAACATGAGCCACACTACCCATAGACAACCTACTGAGAGCATTTTTCACTACAATGGCCTTTCCCGGATGATACAGAACACTCATTTCATAATCTTTCAGCAATTCAAACTACCTCCTCTGACACAGATTCAAATATTTCTGAGAAAATACATACTACAGGCTTTTTTGATCTGTGAACACATCCACATGCACCCCATACAAATAGTGCCTCCAATTTTTTAAAGCAAACACTACAACTGCTAACTCAAGATCATGAGTTGAGTAATTCTTCTCATGGGGCTTAAGTTGTCTAGAGGCATAGGTTATGACCTCATATCTATGCATGAGGATACAACCTAAACCTACTATGGATGTATCATATTACACAACAAACCCATCTGGTAGAGTCAAAACTGGGGTTGAGGTGAGTCAAGTCTTTAACTCCTGAAAACTCTTCTCACAAGAATCTGACCACTGGAACTTGACTTTCTTCTGAGTCAATCTGTGTCATGACCCAAACTAGGGTCTGGCCGTGACGGACATCCCGAACCATGAAGGCCCGGACGTCCTACTCTATCTGATCTGGTAATCATGTACAACATTCATATCATGAAAAAAAAGGCAGAAATATAATCTGATACGGAAACATGGTCATTAACTCTGGGTTTCAAGACATAAGAAAGAAAATTGCAATTCAAAACATCTGAATAAGATCTAACTCAGTCTGCAAAATCTCTACTACATCTCAAAACTGTTCTGAAAACTGGGACAAGGCCCCCAGTAGACCAAACCAATGGAATATCATAATTTGAAATAACAGGCCTTCTGGAACAAGGAAGGCTCACCATTGAATGGATCACTTATCTATGGAATACTTTACTGATTAGCCGGACCCTTGGACTGAGTCTTTGAACCTGGGAGGTAGAGGGGTCAATACAGATGTACTGATACATAGAGAAAATCTAAAATAATAATTTATATTCAACATATATGAGAGCAATTTAAAACAGTTCATAAACATATCATATAGTAGGAAATCTCATGGGGATTTCTGAAAGACTCTGAAAGAAAATCATCTAAAATCTAAGACATTCTTTGTTTTACTTTTGCGCTAGGTGGTATACCCTACAACTATAAAATTCCACAGGCTTTATGGAATCCACCATTGACTCGGCGGGGAAGCCTCCAACCTAAGTGTGTCTCAAGAGTTGGAGTCTCTGACTCTGCTACGCCACACGCCCGTCGCCAGCGTAAAAATAATATACTTGGATCGGCAAATAACGGTTTTAGGCTAAGAGTTACTTGAACTCAAACCTTTTTTGGGTAACCACCTAACCCTCTTTAAGCCCAGTTTTAACTCTTTAAAATATGCATTCTCTGAAATCAAACTCTGAAAACATACTCTGTTATGGCAATCATACTTATGGTATCGTCATACCATTGACTTGCAAGTCACATCTCTGAGCCATTATTATCATATTACCATCTCTGTTTTTAAAAAATAAATTCGGGACTACCATATCAATAAATCATTTCAAAGAACTCTTTCTCTAAAACTCATGTAAACACATATATGCAACTCTCTTTGTCAAACTTTCAATGATGTAAGGTGGTCATGTCAAATCTCTTAATCTTATGCAAATCTTTCTCTTTTAATAAAATATATTCACATCAAGAAACTTCCTTTCTTAAATCTCTAAATCATGCTCAAAATACTATGGTATTTGAGTAGACAAATTTCAAGCCATAAATCATGCATTTCAAATCCTTCACATTAAGATCATAAACTTAAAGTCATCACAATAGAGGCATTTCATAAGTTGTGCTCTCAAACAATCTTAAATCTAAATTTTCATATATATACATATACATGTAAATCAATTTAAAGGGGTAAGGCCTAAAGACCAAATCAACAATACAATTAAACCTTCATAATGCATAATAAATCATGTATTTCAAAAACCCCTTTCTAAATTCATGCTTGATAATCTTTAAATCATGTTCTAGTGTTTACAAGCCCATGTAGTTTTTAGGATAAACCCCACATACCTCAATTTAGAAATTTGATGAATGATTCTTGAAGCCTACAATTTGGGGATTCCAAATCTTCAATCAATCTTGAAAACCCACCGTTAAATCTTGAGTTATTTGGGTTTTCTTGTTTGAAACCCTAAGGAGTGTTCTTGATGGTTTTGATGAAAATATCAATAATGAGGTCCTTTGGGATTAAATCCCGTGTTTAGACTGATAAAGGGGTGGAAAATACCCAATATACCCTTAATAAGACGGACTAAAAATATAACTGGGAGCCCAATTTCATGGGCCACCGCGACGCGCCACAATTGCGGTGGCTCACTGGAAATTAACTAGTGAGATTCTTAAGGTCATCGCGATGCGGAGCCATTGCATTGTCCCATTGGTTGGGACCTGAAACTTCAGTGCGATGCACCACAATCGTGCTATGCTACTGGAATTTGATAATTTCTAAATAGGCCCCCTCCACGACGCAGGAAACACTAAAATGATGGTGTTTTACGACTAGAACTTAAATTAGCCATAACTTCTTGCCCGGGTATCGGATTTGGGAGAATCTTATATCAACGAAAAGCTCATTCAATTTCCCATATGATAAAAAGTTGAAATTAGGAAAATTATATATGGTTTAAACTTTACTCACTTTGGAAGTCAAAAATGAGACTAAGCTTCTTTGACACAATTCTAGTCATTTAACTCAAGAGCATATTACCACGAGCTATTGCATGGACGATTTTTGTGGGGTGTTACAATCTGTTTGATAATTCTCGCTACGGGAATACACAAGAATGTCATTGATGAAGACTATAAAGAACATGTCCAAGTACTGCTTGAACACGTAATTTATTGTCTATGAAAGCTGCTGGGGAATTAGTAAGACCAAAAGACATGGCTAGAAATTCAAAGTGACTATAACGGGTTTGAAAAGCTATTTTTGGATTGTCATATTCTCTGACTCTGAGATGATGATATCTTGATCTAAGGTCTATCTTAGAAAAGTAATTGGCGCCATGAAGTTAGTTAAACAAATCATCAATTCTAGGAAGTGGGTATTTATTCTTGACTGTGAATTTGTTCAACTGACGGTAATCTATATACATTCTAATAGAACCATCTTTCTTACGAATGAATAAGACTGGTGCGCCCCACGAGGAAACACTGGGTCTGATGAACCCCTTATCTAAAAGGTCCCTTAACTATTTTTTCAATTCCCTGAGTTCTATTGGTGCCATTCTATATAGGGGAATAGATATAGGTTGAGTGTCTGGAAGAAGGTCTATTCCGAAGTCAATTTCCTTTATGGGAGGAACTCCGGATGATCTTCGGGAAACACATCTGAGAACTCATTCACTACTGGAACTAACACAAAACTAGGAATCTCTGTAATTCATATATTTCATCACATAACTATTTTAATTTCATGGAAACTTATAATTAATCATGAATTGAAACCCAACTACTATCATGGACATGAACACAATCAATTTCAAGCATAAAGTTCATAAATTTGAGATCTTGTAGGTTTAAAAAGGGTTCTTGGACTTCATGGGTGAAAGAAACCCATGAATGAACACCTAACATACCTGGGTATATTAATTCTTGAAGGTTCTTGGAGGCATTCTTTAGTTTGTTCTTGATTTCTTAAAGCTAGGGTTGCCTATTTGAGAGAGAATGTTTTTAATCTTGAGAAAAGTGAGTAAATAATGAGATAATGAGTTATTTAGGGGTTTAATTTTGTGTTTAGACTGATTAGGGCCGTGGAAAAAGACCCAATTACCCCTGGGAAGATTTAAAAATTCAACCCTGAAAAACCCGATTTCGGGCTCTAGCGCGACGCGGTGCTATTACACCGTGTCACTATAAATTGACAATTGGGAACTAGGAGCTTGGTGCGATATGGTACAATCACGGAGCTTCACTGTATGCAAATTTACCCCTTGGTGCGATGCGCCATGATCGCGGAGTCACACTAGAAAGTGACAATTGGGAAATGACTGGTGGCGCGATGT
This sequence comes from Capsicum pubescens, assembly GCA_030864215.1. Lineage (NCBI taxonomy): Eukaryota > Viridiplantae > Streptophyta > Magnoliopsida > Solanales > Solanaceae > Capsicum > Capsicum pubescens. The sequence continues at coordinate 225,467,029 of CM061544.1, forward strand.
GGTGGGACCGCGATGGCTCACTGGGTTTTGACAATTTCCATTTGGACCCTTAGCGTGACGCGGTGATGTGCCAGGTGGTATACTATTTTACAAAATATGCTATAACTCTTCACCCGAGTATCGAATTTGGATGAATTTTATATCGTTGGAAAGGTGACTGAATTTCTTACGTAATGGTAAGCTCTAAGATAAAAAATACTGAGTAATTAGAAAAAATTATATAGGATTACTCATGTACTGAGAGTTAAATTAAGCTAGGAAAATACGGGGTATTACATTCTAACACCATTTACATCACTCCGAACTACAACACATCAAATATAAACACCAATAACTATTACCTTGGTGCATCAATTTCACCTTCCTCCTACTTTTTGAATTTCACACTCCTTACTCAATTATTTTTACAATTAAAGCACTTAGGGGTTTTTTGGATCAAATTAAGGTCAATCAAAGAAAAGGAGTTAGGCTACATATGAGGCTACCAAAGAAAAATCTAAAGGCTCAATGGGGTTTAACTAGGATTATGCACAAAGGTAGGCAAAAGAGAAGGTAAAAACAAGGCTATCAAAGAAATGCCTATATCATCTCCTAAACCCACACTCTTTATTTTGCTTTATACACACACCAGGCAAGTTCTAGACATCATATACAACAAGGAATATGCAAAATACCTCACATCATATATGGCACATATTTGACTCACATAGGATCATCATAGACTCCCAACCACACAATAACATGAATTCAAATTTTAAGCCAACAAGAACAAGAGTCAAAAACTTGAGCCTAAAAGTCTCAAAAGTAGCAATTCGCATAATTCAACATGCTTTAACAATCATAACACTTGCACCATTTAATCAAAAATAGTACCAACAAGATTATCTTACACAAATTTTTTAAAATTGAGCCCAAAATTGGGAATTTCCCTACCCCACACTTAAAAATCTACTTTGTCCCCAAAGTGAACTTAAGAGCAAGAGATAGAAATGCTTCTTGATGCCTCTAGGCCTAGCTAGTAGCATTTTTACACATTAAGAAGGTCTAGGGATCCCACACTCAGTCTCTGCCATGCTCCTTAGCTTAGGTTTATGGCACTCAGACTTCTCATCAACCTGTGACTCAACAAAAACAAAAACTACGTGAAATAAAAACTAAAAATAAAATATACGTACTTAACTTTACTTGGGTTGCCTCCCAAGAAGCTCCTATTTTAGTGGCGCGGTACGACCTAATCATATTTTTTTGTCCATCTTGAGGATATGAATTTCACCCCCAACTTCTCATCTATCTTTTTATCTTGCTCATAAGGTGGTGGTATAAAGATTAAGGAATCGATTAATGGATAATGTATGGTAAACCACTCGGCCTTGAGGTGAGGTGTGTTTTTATGTTGCTTATCCGATGTAAAATCAAGAATATAGGATTCTTGTTCTCCATCTTCACATTCTTCTACTATTTTAAATGATTCCACATCCAAGACATCGTCTAAACATAATGTAGAAAAGTGCTTTGAGTGATGCCCAACCAATCCCACTTCAAAATTTACACTATCTTCAACACCCTCACTCATATTCACTTTCTTAATTATAGTCTCAAGATAAAGATGACAACTGTGTGGTTGTGATTCTTGTATTTTTCTCTGCCTCTGTGGAGATGGTGGTGATGGTATTTCCTAAACCTGTTCAACAACTTCAAGTTTCGAGTACTCAGACTTCCTCAAATTATCAGCAACTTTGTCTGCAATAGGTTGGGAAGTCAACTCTACATCTACCTTCTTAGTTGTCTATTGAGCATTGCCCATAAACATGACTGAATCAGGATTAAAAGAACACATATTTGCAGTGTGGTACATACTGTAATAAACCACAGACCAACTTGTGGGTTGCTCCACTGGTTGGAAACAAACAGATCTGATCCAAATGCTTGAATCAAAATCTAGACAAAAAGCCTCATTGTGGGGTACTCCACAAAAATGAAAAGAATCATCATCCCTCGAAAACTATCTATACAAGGATGACATCTCAAGAAGTGTGATAAAAAAACAATAAAAGAAACTAAAAAAAACTAAAATAACTAAACTATATAAATCTAAATATGGAAAAACTAAAATAAGATAGTTGTCTATTTACAAGTCCCCGATGATGACGCCAAAAACTTGACAGCGCCCAAGCACACACGCAAGTGTACGTGGTCTACCAAGTAATATAATGGCCTTCAATAAATTCAAATAAAGATCCCACAGGGACTTGTGTTAAACAACTATCCAATTCCAGTTTAACAAATTGAGTAGAGTATCAAATAAAGTTTTAAAATTATTAACCAAAAGTAAACTAAACTAATACGAAAAAGTAAATGACTTTGGACAATCAAAGGATAGAGACCCAGGGTTAAGGATTATGAACAATCATACTACGCCATTAAACTTTATTCATTAAATTGCTTATCGTGGTTGTTGATTTATAGGGGTAATCGCATGATCATGGTATCCCGACCTATAACTTTTTACCTAATGTGGACATTACAACTATATCATTGAGCGGGAATGTAATAATCCAACTAAGTAATTTAAAGCTATCATCCTACATGTGAATCAAGTAAGGCTTCTAAATACATCCCAATCCTAGATGCTAATTTGAATTCCTTATTTTATATTAGAATACAAATCATACTTTGCTTATCTCTGTGTTGTATCTTCCTATTCCCTTTCCTGAGAACACAAGGTTGGCAAAAATATATTCTAAGATTAGCTTGTATGCCCCAAAATCCTATCTCAAAGTGTCACACGGTGCTTAAGGCTACAAGTAGTCCTAAGCTAACCCTTTGAGCCTGCTACTTAGTATAAGGCTTACTTAAAGATAATGAGAGCAAAATAAGGAATTATGTCATATCATATCTAACTAAAATCCTAATGAGTACTGTAAAAGTAACACAATACTGCAAATCTAAATATACTGACCATCTAGTGTGACAAAGCCTCTACTACTCAACAAACTAGAGAGCCATTGGGACAGATCCCCAACTGACTCGAACTGAACTAAAAGCAGTAGAACAACTACTAAAAATACTAAAGTATATGGAGATAGGTCCTCGAACCATGAGGACTCACCACAGTGGAGAGGTAGATAAAGGTACTCGAGATTAGTGACGTTGTTGGGCTTGAGAACCTGAACCTACATTATGAGACAATGTAACACATAGACGTATATATGGATCAGCACTTAGAAATGTACTGAGTATATGGGGGTGTATGCAACTAAATATCAATTTAATAAATCTTTATGGAAAACATACATGGTTTTGTAGATGACTCACATAGCTTGAATAAAACTCTAATAAATCATGAATAATGAAACATGTAGTATAATTCACGTGAGCCATTTCTAAATCTGTATTTTTTCTTTGATCTCAAGCTTGTAAACTAGTTGAACTCTTAAAATAACAACTTTTAGAACATGCACTTTAGTCTTTTGAAAACCAGGAACTTCTTTGAAACTCAAGGACTTAAAACCTTAATAACTTTAAGACTTGAGACTCTAGGAAACTTTGGAGTTTCGTCTAACCGACATAAACCATGTGAGCTACATGGAGTCCAACTTCTTGCCCACATTGGGGAGAGCTGTTCTATCCTTGCCATCGGAGTAGAACCTTTTACTTTTAGTGATCACTAGCTTAACCCACTTGGGGTAAATCAAATCCTACGGTGGATCGTAGTTCTGGGGAATGAGACCTTGGACTTAAGCCCAACTCGGTGCTAAATACTGCTCCCTTACTTAAGCTTAGAACTTTTAAGAAAAATCCACCTTAAACAACTCAGAAATATGTGATGGAAGCCAACTATGCTTCCCTTTAGCTTAAATCAAAAGGTGTGGATTTTCTTTCTTATCTTAGGATTAAAATCAACTCTTTTCTTGAAACTTTGGTAGACTATCACCAATAGGCTTTAAAACTTTAATAGCATGAAAATATCTATACACTTCTTGAAACACTTTAGAAAGTATCAACAATTCATTCTTGGAATTAAGGCATGTATATTCTTAAAGGATCACAATTTCACAATAAAGCTTAATTCATGACACCAATCTTGGAAACCCTTGAAAATATCACATCAATATAGGAATGTGCAATTTATAGCATGAATTATCAATTCAAATCATAAATAAGCAAAATAATCATGCAATTCAAAGCTTGAACAACTTATCAATTCATATTCTCCATAATAATACAACTAGGGTACAAAACCACTTGTAAAAACATGAAATTTATTTATAAAAATTGAATCTTGGGGCACAAGAATGAAATAAGTGTTCTTGTTCAAACCCCACATACCTTGAATTAGGAGATTTGGTTAAAGTCTAGCCCTTGGGACTCTATTCGTACACTTGAATGGATATTCTTGATGCTCTTGGTTTGAGGAATCCAATTCTTGAATCAATTTGTAGAATTAATGGTGAACTTAAGAGATTCTTGGAATTTGGTTTGGATGCTTAGGGTTTTTAATTTGAGAGAATTTTTGAGAAAAGTCGTATATGATGCTTGGAATGACCTTGGATTAGGTGTTTGGATGATTTAAGGGGCTTGGAAAAAGTCCAAAGTGATGCAGGAAAGACAAGAGAAGCACGAAACAAACACCAAATCAATCCACTAATCTTAAGGATTCGAGGACCAAGATGGAGACCACACTCAGATTCACTACCAACAACAAGAATACAAGATACAAGAGTGTATTTTAACACCAAAATATCTACAAAATGTGATGAACAAGATGAACAACAATAATACAAGTTTTGGATTCAACGAAGACCCCAAACAGTCCACTACACAACACATACACAATTTGCAAGAAAATAAAGATAGATAGTGAGACCAAGATTATTACAAGATTAAGAACCAAGTGTATTTCAACACTAACCCCCTAATAAATGTAACAATCAAAACCACACTCTTACGGTGACCACCAAGGGAATGAACTCACCTCAAGATCTACCGTTTCCAAGCAAAGATCAATATTGGCTTTCCAAGCCCTATGCTAAGGATGGCTTTTCCAAGCCCTACAACTAAGGGTGTTACACTCTCAAAAGAGATAAAATATGTCTTTCAATTCTTCATCATTCAAAATGTGCCAAGAAATGAGCTAAAATGACCTATTTATAGTGTATTACAAAAGAAGATAAAAAGACCACTTTGCCCTTAGTGATAGGTGCGGCCATAGTGTGTAAATACACCATGTGTAATGTCCAAAATGCCCTTAATTAAGGTACGAAACTGTGAGTCCTCAATCTTAAATGCTCCAAGCAATCTTCCACACACGAGATTGCTTTAAGTTATGCTCAAAACGGGTCCTCCATGCATGTTCTTGTATTCTTGAGGTGACCAAGTCTTGAGCCTCTATATGTTGGCCTCCAAAGATGTCATCAAAATATAAGTTGTTCATTTTTCCCGTATCATCCTCCCCTTCTTGAAAAGGATTCGACCTCGAATCCAAACCTTGCAAAACCGAAGAGAGGACAAACAAATACAAACTCCTCATGGCATGAGGGTTAGGGTTAGCATAACAAATCATCTCAACATGCCAAGGTTGCACATATTTGCAATATAACTAAGAATCCTTTGAAAGGAATATTAAAAACTCAATAAAAGATGTACAAAGGATTTGGTTATAGGATACATCAAGAGTGACACTTTTCTGGTCATGTACACCAACCAACAAGTTTGGTGCACCAACATCACCATTTCTAAATTTGGCACCGGGGTCAAATAGGAAAAGTGGCCATAGACACGGGTCTCGACAACACTTCCCTTTACCGTAGTCTACACCCAAACTAAATGACATACTCTCTACAATAACATATATATCATCCAAAGAAAATAGAGAGTAGAGAAAGGTATCACTCAAATCGACTTCTACTAAGGTGCTCTCATGTGTGTACTCACTACTAGTTTCCTAATAACCACCATGAGTACTCTCAACAATGAAATCACACAAAGTAGAAGAAGAAGTAGCTTCCGCAACTATACATTCCTTACCCTTAAGAGTACTCTCATCTTCCAAGAAGAGACTTCCCTCTTTAGGAGGAATGTTGTCACACCATAGTGGGTTAGCATATAGGCTATAGCTTCCAAGGCAAGATATACCATCATTTTCACCACTAGGTTCATTAGGAGTGTTTAAATCATCTTCAAACAAGACATTATACCTAAAAAGAGTGTGATCTACCTCACGGACAGATTTGGAACAAGAAATTTCCTCACTCTCTAAATGATCAATATCAAGTTTCAAGGATGTTTCAAACACAATATTACCCCAAGAAGAGCTCTCGGGTTCATTCTCACTTTTTTGACCAATATTTTCAAATACTTCACTCACTTGAGTCCTATTAAGCACATCACACACATACTCAAGTGGTGGACAGTTTTCACAAACAAGTTGATCAACACCCATTACACAAGACAATGTACTTCCATTCAACATATAGGCTTCAACACTAGGTGGACATAAATTGATCTCACAAGAGGAGTCAATTTCGTCATCAATAGTATCAACTAGTGTATCCACACTCACAACACATACATCATCATCAAGTGGCAAAGAAACAATAGACTCATATATCAGCAAGCTATAGCTCACACTCAATGGGCTACTAGCCACACAATTATCATTCACATGCACGAAAGTGTAAGATTTAGCTATTTTACCTTGAAGTCCTTGAGTAGATTCTTCTTTGTCATGGTGTGAAGGTCCTCCACAAGCTTGGGAAGCAACTAAATTTTGGCATTGTTCGCCTTCGCTTGTCATGTTGGTACCTACACAAATATTCGTAGAAATAGAAGGACAACCAATGTTAGCATGGTTTGGTGGTAATTCCCTCACTTTGCTCCACACAACCTCTCCTTTTTCCACTCTAGGATTACCACCTTGCACTCCCTTACTCCTCTTAATCTCTTGTCTCTCATAATAATTCGGATTGGAGTAGGTAGGTATTTCTCTTCGTGGCTTGGGTAGCAAGTAAGTCATGAGGCGATTCCCCCATTAGTTTCTTAAAATATTTGGCCAATTTTGTACGTTTGAAACTTTATGTTGTGCAAACCAATCGGAACCTAAGCATACATGACCGTATGTCAATGGAAAAATATTTCACCACACCTCCTTATGGTATTCAAATTGGGAGAAGATAACCTTGACCCTCTCGGTAACCCTAAACCCGTCCAAGAAGTATGGAACAAGTAAAGGCTCATGAAACAACCCCAAGTAGTCAACCATGGATGGAACGATGTAGTTACTATAGTACCTATCATTTAATACAATGAGGCAGCCTGGTATCCCACAAATGGTCACCTTTTCGGAGTGTACACTCCTTTTTGGATCAACATTGTAAAGGACACGAGTACCCCTCGATTTTGGAGATGCATACCCTCGTCTTCTCATTGAACAACCTCCACTAGAGCTAGTATAACCATTCACACTATATCAATCTTGATAAGAAGTACTACAAGGTGGAGAATATAAATCTTCACACTCCTCACGTGTACTCTTATCATAACTCTCATAAGCTTTGCGAACGAAAGGGTTATACCTAACACCAAATCTAGGTTTGGAGTGAGAAGTGTAGGACTCCTCACATGCCCCAACGTCATCATAAGATCCATCACGAGGTCCTACATCATCTCCAAAATCACCATAAGCACTAGGTACTTTATTCAACTCATTTTCTCCCCCAAAACAGTAATTTTCAAATCTGCTCAAGTTTCGATCATGGCTATTTTCATAGCCTCCGCAATCTCCCTCAACATCGTAGCCATAAAACCCCTCGCTACAACCATAGTCTCCCATGTTGTAGTCACAATAATCCCTGGCTACCGAAGACATATTCCCTTTATATAACCTTTTGAACCTACAAAATGAACAAACAAGATTAGTAGTAAAAGATCCTCACCAACACTCGTATTCACTCACTTTTGTGATCCTCACAATTGGAGCGGCGAATATTGAAAGTTGCTTATACTCCGGTAGTCAATAAGATGTCAATTCTACTTGGCGGCCGGAATAGATTCTTGTTTGATCGATTCAAGACACAAAAATAAAATTTACTTATGAACTTGAAACAAAGAAGTTACTACGAGTTAAAAATGAGAAAAGCACACAAATAACGAAGACACGACAAAAATGGATTCAAAAACTAATTCACAATCTTGTAGGTGATTACTATTTGCTAATGAGTACTAGAATCAAGAAATGAAACTAACTAAACAAAGAAAATAAACTTTAAAATCTGAAATTTGAGATTCAAGGTTTTTTTGGGAATGTTAATGATGTGGCACTTAGATGACGTGATAGTTTGGTGACGTGGCAATTTGGTGACATGGCAGTTTGCAATTTGGATTGGTCAAATTTTTAATTTGGGAGAGTGAAAAATCAGCTAAAGGAGGGAAAGCACAAGACTTAGAGCCTTTTTCAAAATTCAAAAGACTTTGACTTTCCTTCCACCTTTTTGGCAAGACACCTTTTTGAAAGCCTTTGTCTCCTTTCCTATTTTGTTTGTCTTGGTATGTGCTCTTACTCTCTTTTGGTAATGAGTCTTTTTGAAAGTCCTATTGTGCCCTTTCTTTTTTTGTATGTTCTTTGGGATATGTTTCAAGAATAACAAAAGACTAAACTCTTTTCTCTACTCTTTAAGATCAAACCACACCTATTGAATGTTCTTGTTCAACAATAAATGAGGAACTTGAAGAACAAGAAGAACACTCAAAAGATTGAAACTAAACCAAATAAACTCCAAATTGAATGACTTTGGATTCCTTTTGCTCACGTTAAACTCCATAACACAACCATTCATTTTTCAAGACACAATATCAACAAAAAGCCTTCCAATTTCGAGCTTCACCTTACTAGTTTCTTCAACCTTAAACTCAATAATGGTGAACAACTCAAAACCACCCGGATTAAGCTCAAATCCAAGATCTAGACTCACTTAGTGTTAGGGAACAAGAACCTAACACTAGAAACAAACAAAACAAATAAGAACACTACTAGATCTAGACATACAACAAACAAATCTCGGCCAAGACACAACAAGAACACAATTTTTGGCCAAGAACACCAAAATGGACAGATTTCAATTTTCTGGATTTTTTTTTTCAGTTTTCAACTTTTTTTTGTTTTGAATTTTCGTCCAAGAGAACCCAAGATTGGTAGTGTAGGAACACAACCAGCCTTGATTTGATACCAAATGATGCAGGAAATACAAGAGAAGCACGAAACAAAAACCAAATCAGTCTACTAATCTTAAGGATTCGAGGACCAAGATGGAGACCACACTCAGATTCGCTACCAACAACAAGAATACAAGATACAAGAGTGTATTTTAACACCAAAAAGCTACAAAACGTGATGAACAAGATGAACAACAATAATACAAGTTTTGGATTCAACGAAGACCCCAAAACAGTCCACTACACAACACATACACGATTTGCAAGAAAATAAAGATAGATAGTGAAACCAAGATTATTACAAGATTAAGAACCAAGTGTATTTCAACACTAACCCCCTAATAAATGTAACAATCAAAACCACACTCTTACGGTGACCACCAAGGGAATGAACTCACCTCAAGATCTACCGTTTCCAAGCAAAGATCAATATTGGCTTTCCGAGCCCTATGCTAAGGATGGTTTTTCCAAGCCCTACAACTAAGAGTGTTACACTCTCAAATGAGAGAAAGTATGTCTTTCAATTCTTCATCATTCAAAAGCTACCAAGAAATGAGCTAAAATGACCTATTTATAGTGTATTACAAAAGAAGACAAAAAGACCACTTTGCCCTTAATGATAGGTGCGACCATTAAATACACCATGTGCAATGTCCAAAATGCCCTTAATTAAGGTCCAAAACCGTGAGTCCTCAATCTTAAATGCTCCAAGCAATCTTCCACACGCGAGATTGCTTTATGTTATGCTCAAAACGGGTCCTCCATGCATGTTCTTGTATTCTCATGGTGACCAAGTCTTGAGCCTCTATATGTTGGTCTCCAAAGATTTCATCAAAATATAAGATGGCCATTTGTCCCGTATCATAAAGTGCCCTTTTTAACTTCTAGACAAAGCTTGAAAAATTAAACTGGAAAACTCAATTTTATGGGCCACCACGACACGCCACTATCACGGTGGCTCACTGGAATTTGATAAATGGGATTCTGGGATGAATAAAATACCGCACGCCATGCACTTCAGTCATAATTCTTTGCCTCAGATCATCAACACAAGGAACACACAATCTACCCTGTATTTTCAACACTCCATCTTCCCCTTGGGAGAAAACCTCTACTTTTTGATCCTTAACTGATTCCTTCAGTCTGACCAAACTAGCATCTAAGTCTTGTTTCTCCTTCACTTCTGAAACTAAAGAGGATTCAGAACTACTCTGCACCAAAATACTCCCCTCAGCAGAATCAAGCAACCTAACACCCAATCTAGCCAGAAAATACATATCACGAGCTAAATCTTTCTTTCCCTTCTCTACATGAGTCACACTGCCCATAGATAACCTGTTAAGGGCATCTTCCACTACATTGGCCTTGCCCGAATCATACAATATGATCATATCATAATCTTTTAGCAACTCTAACTATCTCCTCTGGCGAAGATTCAACTCCTTCTAAGAAAATACATACTGCAAGCTTTTGTGGTCCGTAAACACATCAACATGAACACCATACAGATAGTGTCTCTAGATTTTCAAAGCAAAAACCACAGAAGCTAATTCAAGATCATGGGTTGGATAGTTCTTTTCATGTGGCTTCAACTTTCTAGAGGCATAGGATATAACCTTACATCTCTATATCAACACATACCCAAACCAACTCTAGAGGCACTATAATACACCACAAAACCATCCGTACCATCAGGCAAGTCAACACAGGGGGTGAGGTGAGTCGAGTCTTCAAATCTTGAAAACTCTTCTCACAGGAATCTGACCAAAGAAACTTAACTTTCTTTTGGGTCAACCGAGTTAGGAGGGATGAAATAGAAGAGAAACCTTCAACAAAATAGCGGTAGTAGCCAGCAAGACCCAAGAAACTCCTAATGCCTAATAGAGAGATAGGTCTGAGCCAGTTTATTAACGCTTCTATCTTTTAGGGATCAATTATAATGCCTTTGGCTGAAATGATATGACCCAGAAAGGCTACTAATCTTAGCCAAAATTCACACTTGCTGAATTTGGTGAACAACTGATGATCTCTAAGAGTTTGCAAAACAATTCAAAGGTAATTTTCATGGTCATTCTCACTATGACAAACATATCAAGATACTACTTGAACGCTTAATTCATGAGGTCCATGAAAGCCGCTAGAGCATTGGTTAGCCTAAAAGACATAACTAGAAACTCAAAGTGACCATAACGGGTTCAGAAGGCTGTCTTTGGGATATCACACTCCCTTAGTTTAAGTTGATGATAGACGAATCTAAGGTCTATCTTTGAGAAATAACTCACACCTTGCAACTGATCAAACAGGTCGTCAATTCTCGAAAGAGGATACTTATTCTTGAGTGTGACCTTATTAAGCTGACGATAGTCAATGCTCATACGCAAAGAACCATTTTTCTTTTGCATGAATAGAATACGTGCGACCCAAGGTGAAACAGTGGGCCTTATAAAACCTTTGTCTAAAAGATCTTTGAATTACTCTTTTAACTCTTTAAGCTCTGCAGGTGCCATACGATAGGGAGGAATAAAAATAGGTTGAGTATCAAAAAGAAGGTCAATCCCAAATTATATCTCTCTATAGGGAGGTACCCTTGGGAGATCTTCCAGAAAAACATCAGGGAACTCATTAACAATGTTGGCTGACTGAATGGTTGAAGCCTCAGACCTAGTGTCCTTAACTCAAACTAGATGATAAATGCAACCTTTGGATATTAGCTTTCTGGCTTTGAGATAGGATAGAAAATGACTCTTGGGATATATTGAACTCCCTGACCATTTGAAGACTGGCTCATCCAGAAACTGAAACTTAACCACACGGGTACGACAGTCTATAGACGCATAGCAGGAATAAAGCCAATCCATACATAGAATAAGGTCAAAATCCACCATGTCCAACTCTATCAAATTAGCAAGTATGAATCTATGAAGAACAGTAATGGGATACTTTTTATACACTTGTTTAGCAACAACTGACTCCCCCACTGGAGTAGAAACTAGGAAAGGCTCAGGAATCTTTTTGGGACTTATTTCAAAACTCACAACTACAAGTAGGGTCACATAAGAGAAACTTGACCCGGGGTCCAACAACACATAAACATCAAAGTAAAAGACGCGGAGCATACCATTAACAACGTCGGGAGAATCCTCCTTCTCTTGATGGGATGGTACGACATAGAACCTGTTCTGGCGCTGATCGCTAGCAGTACTAAAAGAAGTGCCCTGAAGAGGAGCTGGACTAGCTAAAGAAGCTGGGGAACTATTAGCTTGAGTCTGAGGTCACACATCTCTGTTCCCCTGCCTGGCATGCGGACACTCTCTAAGTCTGTGGCCCAACTTACCACAACCAAAACAACCCCTTTTTTCAACCAAACACTCACCAGGATGGGTCCTACCACACTTAGAACAGGAAGGATAATTAGGCCTGTTACTTACACTATTCTGGGACTTGGACATAAAAGTTCTATTCCCTTGCTCCTGCCTGGTTCTGGGCACGGGAGCCCCCTTGGGGTGCACTATTTTTATTCGTGCGAAGTAGGATGGTTCCCTTCGGATATGCATTAACTATCAGCAGTTGAACAAGGTGATAATGAAGAACAAGTATCCTCTTCCAAGTATAAATGACTTATTTGATCAGTTTTAAGGTGCAAAATTCTTATCTAAGATAGATCTTCGGTCTGGGTATCATCAACTTAAGATTAGGGAGGTGGATATCACTAAAATAGCTTTTCATAATAGGTATGGGTACTTTGAGTTCCTGGTTGTGTCGTTTGGTTTTACTAATGCCCCGATGATATTTATGGATTTGATGAATAGGGTTTTCAGGAAGTTTTTGGATCTTTTTATCATTGTGTTCATTGATGACATCTTGGTGTATTCTAGGAGTGAGGTGGATCCTGACAATCACCTCTATGTGGTGTTATAGACCTTAAAGAAGCAACAATTATATGCCAAATCCTCAATTATGGGTTTTGGTTGAACGTTCTAACTTTTCATAGTTATATTATTTCTAGTGATAGGATCATAGTGGATTCACAAAAGGTGGAGATGGTTAAAAGGTGGCCTATACCCACGACTCCAACTGATATTCAAAGTTTCTTAGGTTTGGCTGGGTATTATAGGTGGTTTATGGAAAGTTTTTTGATGATAGCTTCCCCATTGACTAAGCTGACTCTGAAGAAGATAAAGTTTTCTTGGTCGAATGCTTGTAAAGGGATTTTTGAGAAGTTGAAGGATAAGCTAACTTCAACTTCGATTTTGACATTTCCTGAAGGTAATGATGGGTTTGTGGTTTATTATAATAAATCCTGGGTAGGACATGGTTGCATTTTGATGCAACATGGGAAGGTAATTGCCTATGCTTCCAGGCAGTTGAAAGTGCATGAGAGGAATTATCCTACTCATGATTTAGAGCTTTTAGTAATGGTTTCTGCTTTGAAAATCTGGTAGCATTATTTATATGGAGTGCACATGGACATCTTTTATGATCATAAGATTCTACAGTATGTGTTCACTTATAAAGAGTTAAATCTCAGATAGAAGAGATGGTAGGAGCTTTTCAAGAACTATGATATTAGTCTTCACTACCACCCAGGTAAAGCTAACATGGTTACTGGTGCTCTTAGCATGTTGTCCATGGGGATTTTAGATCATGTGGATAAGGAGAAACAAGAATTGGTAAAGGATATTCTCCACTTGGCTAATCTTAGAGTTCGCCTCTTAGACTCCAAGAAAGGTGGTGTAATGGTGCGAGAAGTGGTTCGGTTGTATCTTGGTACAAAGATCAAGGAAAAACAAATGCTAGTTCCCATCTTGATAAAGATCAAGAGTTATGTTGGTGGGCAAAGGGTGATGGTGTTTGAGATCAGTGATAATGGTACCTTGATGTACCAATGGAGGTTATGTGTTCCTAACATCGATGGTTTGCGACAAAGGGTATTGGCTGAGGCGCATGAATCACGCTATGTTGTTCATCCCAATTTGACAAAAATATATCATGATCTCAAGGAGATGTATTAGTGGAATGGTATGAAGAGACATATGGATGATTTTGTGGCTAAGTGTATGGTGTGCCAACAAGTTAAAGTTTAGCACATGAGGCCTGGGGGCTTGTATTCGGAAATTTATTTGCAAGAATGGAAATAAGAGGTATTCAATATGGATTTTATTTCCGGTCTTCCTAGGTCTTGAAACCATTTTGATTTGGTTTGGGTCATTGTGGATAGGATAACAAAGTCTGCTATATTCTTTCCATTGAGTACTAATATTTTGGCTGAGGACTATGCGAGATTGTATCTTCATATGATTGTGAAGCTGTATGGGGTACCTATTTCAATTATATTTGATCGTGGTACACAGTTTTCATCTCACTTTTGGTGGTCTTTTCAGAAAGGGTTGGGGACTAAGGTTAGTCTGAGTACTGATTTTCATCCTCAGACAGATGGGTAAGCAGAGAGGACCAATCAAACATTGGACGACATTCTTTGTGCATGTGTCGGTTATTATGGTGGCAATTGGGTTGAGCATCTACCTTCGGTATAGTTTTCTTACAATAATAGCTATCATTCTAGCATTGGGATGGTCCCTTTTGAGGCATTGTATGGTAGGAAGTGTAGGTCTCCTATTGGATGGTTCAAGCTTGGTGAAGCAGATATATTCGGCTCAGATTTGGTTTATCAGTCTATAGAAAAAGTAAAGGTGATTCAGCATAGGCTTAAGGCTTTCTAAAGTCACCAAAAGTCTTTATGGATGTAAAGTGTATAGACTTAGAGTTTAAGGTTGGGGATAAAAAGTTCCTAAGGGTATCTCCCATGAAGGGAATGATGTGATTTGGTAAAAAAGGGAAGCCCAGTCCCCAGTATGTTAGTCCTTATGAGGTGTTACTGAGGGTTGGTAACATGGCTTATGAACATGAGTTTCCTTCTAATTTGAGCTTCATTCATCCGATATTTAATGTCTCTATGTTGAGAAAGTGTCTTGATGATCCTTCTTCGGTGGTTTCTTTAGAAGGATTAGGTATCTTGGATTCTCTATTTTATGAAAAGGTTTCGGTAGAGATATTAGATCGACAGGTTTGTCAGTTACAGAACAAGGATGTGGCCTCAGTTAAGGTTCTATAGCGGAACCACAAGGTGGAGGAGGCTACTTGGGAATCGGAAGTGGACATAAAGTCCAAATATCCACATTTATTTTCCACTCTGGATATTCATATGAAAGGTATGTGTACTTTATCATATCTTAATTTTCTAACTTTTTTAAAGGTTGGATTAATGTTTGATAATGCAAATGAATCGTTCTTATGTTTGACTTAACTTGTCCATCATTCAGGGACGAATGGTCCTAGTGGGGGAGACTGAAATATCCTAGGTTTAGACCCTTAGAAAATTTCTCGGATTTCTAGATTCTGGAATCATATGACTTATGGGTACCATTCGTATGATGGCGTACGGTTGGTATGCTCTTTGTCGTATGCTAACCAGTAATGATTGGTGGGTTTGATTGGTTTTTGGAATGGGTACAACTTGGTGGGTACGAGTCGTATGGTTGGTAATAGGTCATATGGTTTGGGTTTCTCCTTTACTTAATCTGAGACTTAGTAACTTAAATTGGATCTGCTTATGAGTGTCTTACCATGAGACGTAAGAAAGGGTATGAGTTGTACTATTAACTCATATAAGAGACAGTGTTCAAACTTTCTTTGGTTCTATTTTGCCAGGGATATGGTTTATGGGGTACCAATCGTATGGTTGGGTATGACTTGGTTTGGGTAATTCATATATTATACAGTGTTGGGTCCAAGGGAGAGGCCTAGGGTATGAGTAGTGGGTATGACTCGTATGGAAAGGTACGACTGGTATGGGGGAGTCGTACCATCTGATGGGAATTTTAAGCAGTTTAAGTTGAGGGTAATTTGGATATTTCTCCATTTAACCTATTAAGGCTCCATGACTTATATCACTATTGGGATATCATTTACCCTATATTCTAATCTTAAACACTTAAAAACTTTCTCTGATTCTCTCTAAGGCTCTTGGGTAAAGGAAGACAAAGGTTTCATCCTAAGGATTAATTTGGGGCGTGTACGAGTGATTTCTCTCCATCATATTTATAATCTAAGGCATGTACTACTCCCTCATTGTTAGTTCCAACTAAAGGGCATGTTTTATACATTTTTTTCATGGCATAATTATTGTATGGTTTTGGGATTTTCAAATATATGTTGGGGTTTTTGAATTAGATGCTTGGTTATGGTTTTTCCCATATTTTAATTATGTTTTTACATGTTTTAATGGTGGTTTAGACAATTGGTTGCACGTCAGTATTAAATTGGTAATTGGAATTGGTTTTGGAAATACTATGCCCCCAACATGTTTGATAAAATTCCTATGATAATGCTTTGACAATATTTTTGGACTTTTAATGGAACTATTGCATGGTATGGTTTGGTAATAGAACCCTAAATGGTAGAAATGTTTTAAATGGTTTGGAAGAGTTAAATGGTAAGGTTTTGTGGACATGGTTATGGTTAATTAAATTTTCTTTTGGGGTACACGATATTCGCCCAAGTTAATTTGATAATGTAATCTATGGGTACATAGGAATAACTTTACATAAAAAGGTTGGCTAAGGACATTTGTTTCAAGCTATAGTCGGTATGACGATACCACTACTTATAGACTTGGTTAAAATTACTGGATTAATGGTTTGGTTGGATGATAATGGTTTTAATTGGGAAATAATGGCAAGGTGTGATAGCTAACCGTGAAGGTGCGAGTCCAATCAACAGACACTGGAAACTCATGTTTGTCGACATGAGGGTTGTTCATAGCGACCATATATTATCATATTAGGTAAATAGGAATCCTCTAAGTACACTGTACATATGTATCATAGAGAGCGAAGGGTACTTGGGAATTCCATACTCTTATGGTATCTTCAGTTCGTGCGGCTATATCTTTCGTAGCCCATTTAGGGGGTTACACTAGACCCATATAGCCCATGGGTGGTTTTAGGATGGTTAATCTACACATACCTATATTAATGGTTTAAAGGCATGCTAAACTCGACTCCCTTTCCCAACATGGTTATATATATATATATATATGGCTTGTATGCATATGATTGGTTTTCTTGATTTTACTGGATGTCATTATTTTATCCTTATGTTGAGTTCATGCTAGTGTTCACCCTCTAATCTATTTTTGGGAGGCTCTATCCCCACATGATGTAGAAATCAACCATTTTACTCCTCCTTCTTAGTAATTGGATTTGGAACCAGCTATTGGACTAAAGTGGTGAGCTTTCATATTATGGAAGGCTTCATTTTATATAATGGATTGTCTTTACGTAGTTTGGTTATTTTATTGATGTTGGTTTTGGCTATGGTTTGTAGTATGTCCCAACAGGATATTATTTTTCTTTTAGTTAGAGGTTTTATGTGACTACTATGAGTTGAAATGGGCGGTGTCGGTAGTGGTATCAGTCTTAGGATTGGCATTGGTATTGGGGATGATACCGTTGGACTGGATTTATGATTGTTCCATCCTTTTATGTTATTTTATGGACATGAACTTGGTTTTTATATTGGTTTGGTAATGGATGGTTGGACTTGTTTAGTTTTTTCATGGTTATAGACCTATCCCAGAGTCTAGAATGGTAATAAACTCTATCTTGTTATATAGGGGGAATTTATCCGACTCAAGGTATGCGTATTTGAAGGTTGGGTTAGGTAACGAGGCTGGTCCCTAGTCCTTTTGGACTGGGTATGCATATCACGACAAGGCCCAGGTTTAGGTTGTGTCATGAACAAAGGGAGTTGTTCTCCCCAAGTTAATGGAAATTGTTTTGGGCATGATGTCTTACCTTGCAAGTGTAGTTGGTATGACGATACCAACACTATATGCCTTAATATGTATTATGGTACATTGAATGGGATTGTGTGATAAATGTTATAATTAGGCTCTAATAAGGGTGTATCTGAGTCGTGTAAGTAGAGGTCCAAGTGACCGATACTGGAAATGTGTTTCCCAATGTGGGGGTCAAAGTGACCAGGGAGGTTTGAGTCCTCCTTATTTTTTTAAGAATTAGGGAGGTTCGAGTCCCCTGTAAATCATTATATGATTGCGTGCTTAAGTCACCTTGGAATATGTTTAGAGGTTTGAGTCCCCCGTGTGCATATATATATGAGACTATTCTCCAGTTCATGTGGCTAAACGCACTGTGGCTAGACCAGAGGGAGAGAGTTGGGTCCCATATATCCCGTGGGTACTATCTTATGACGGCTGAGCTACCCAATCCAAGCCAAATTTTTGAAATTCCAGTTAAGCCTTGTTCCATATCCCAGCATCTGATAGATATATTTATGTTTATGCTTTTGTTATGTGCATTGGTTTTTGAATGATTTTAAACTGTTTATTATATCATTATGTTATCCTTAGCCCGGAGTTAAATGCTAACGTTCACCCAGATAACCATCTGCGGATGTTGTATCCCTATATGATGCAGGAATTGGTCATACTACTACTCCTCCTACTGAGTGACTTGGATTCAGGATCAGCTAGCAAATCAGATAGAAGTGGAGAGCTTCCATGTTAGCCTCCTATATTCACATTCAATGTTTTAATAATTACAATCTAATGAGTAGACATTTGCAAGATATTGAAGATCTCTAATGATGGAAGAAGAGGATATTGAAGATACACCAAAGGTGCAGAATCAATTTAAAGATATCCAAGAATATCTCGCAAAAGGAAGCAAACATCCAATAGCAAGATGGTCGATGCTAAACTTGGAACAATATAAATCTTATGGAATCAATTCAAGATCTCCAAAAAAATTTCAAAAAAGGAAACAAGCATCCAACAGCAACCTAACCAGAGAAAAACTTAGGAAAGAGCATCAATCACCATAGGAGCAAAAGGAAAGAAGATCACGGACGTATCTTATACAGATGTGTATAAGTATCATGTATGGACATAATATACGGTAACATTCCTCAATCAAGGAATCAATTCAAATCCTTGATTGGGACGAAATATTTTGGGTTTCCTTACGAAGAGAACTAGTCGAAGAATATAAAAGAGAGGACTAAAGATCGAAGGACTCACACAACTTCAAGAAAGAATCCCAAAATGTCTCAATCTTAGTGTCACAAAACTTTGTACTTCTTAGTCTACAATAGTTATATAAAGAATAGGATTGAGTCAACTTTGTAATACAAACTGAGCCTATGTCACAAGATCTGAAGAACAAAATGAATCTTCAGAATTTTTTTACCATCATTGTACTCGATCTCGACTTTGAAAGATCTAAGGAACCTTTGAAACCCAAGGGGACTAGAAGTAGGCACCATATTGGTATTATGAACCAAGATAAATCTTCGTATCTTTACTTTGAAGTTAATTACTTACTTTTCTATTTATTTAAATCTAATCTTTTTTGTGAATTATATTGATTTTCAGGCAAGTCAACTATGAAGACTCAATGGTCGACTCACAAAATTTTTTAATTCAGCCCCCTTCTCTTGTATTTCAATTGTCATCAGAGTAGGTCTCACCAACAGTGTTGCTTCACAACACATGAGCAAATATCAAATATAAAACTATCAAATTCCTAGTTCTCTTCTTCAAGACAGTCATTCCTCCACAAGATCACCATGCTTCAACAGACAACTCTACTCCTATTAGAAGAACAGATTTAGAATCTTTGTCCAATCAAATTATTTTAAAGCATGGGTTGTCATTAAGAAGGGACCAAAGCCAATTCTATTCTTATGGATAAGAAGAAGGACAAAGACAGAGAATCAAACAGTACTAATTAGAAATCCTTGAAAGCTTCGAGTTCACCAAAGAACAACAAGAGGTAATCCAAACTAATGCAAGAGCTATAATTTTACTTCTTTGTCTGGTTAGTGGAGAAGAATACGACAAGATATTAACCTGCGAGACATCAAAAAGAGATGTGGGACAAATTTGAGGTAACCTACGAAGAAACCACCAAAGTCAAAAAGTTAATGATTGCTACCCTAGTCAATAAATATGAGTTGTTCAAGATGGAAAAAAATGAGAACATTGAAATAATGTTTGCCAGATTCAAAAAAATTATATGCGACCTGAAATCATTGGGAATGATCTATCCACATATCCTGTATGTCCAGAAGCTGGTCAGAAGTCTCCAAAAAGTTTGGAAAACTAAGGCTGCCATTTTGGAAGATGGAGATCCTTATAACATTGAATATGGAGATCCTTATAATCTTATTGCATATGAACAAAATTATATCAACAGGTACCACAAAAAGAAAAATAAGAAAGCAGTAGCCTTCAATGTCGCACCAACTAAAGAGGACTTTTTGGAAGAAGCCAATAGCGAAGGAATGACTCTCATAAATTGAGGAGTAAGGCAAATCATGAGACAGAGATAACAAAGATCCTACGGAGCCAAAAATAATGATTCAACTAGAAACGATGATAGATGTTATCACTGCAGAAGGCCTGTCCATTTTAAACAAAGTTGTCCAGAGTTAAGAAGAAGATCATCTAGAAAGAATCAAAATTTTGGAGCCTGGAGTGATAAAGATGAAACTGAAGAAGAAACAAAAGCATCCAACATGTGGTTCATGGAAAAAGGTGAATCTGGTGAGGTAAGACCACACAAATATTATAATTGAAATATTCTTGAATCGAACTTAGATATGATTACCGACAAGCTTCAAAAAGTAGATAAATATAATAAACTCACCCAAGAGAAGAAAAGATAGGAAGCTCGACTTAAATGAAAGTTGAAAGAGGGATGAAGAAATTGTCAAGTTGAAATTGAAGCATGTCAAATTGAAATTGACTTGCTTCAATAAGAGCTTGATGATGTAAAAATACAATTGAATAGAATTAAAAAAACAACAAGTCATAGTTTCATGAGATCAAATTATTTTGAAACCAACTCAAGGTACTCATAAAAATCATTTAAATTATCCAAGACCTCTTTCTCCTTGTGAGGACCTTTCTGGTATATTTGTGGACAGAAAGGGCACAAATCTTACAATTATGGGCAGGAGACTAAAAGTATGTGGGTTTGGAGGCCTAAAGAGATCACATCTAACCCGCAAGGACCCAAGACCACTTGGGTACCTAAAAAAAATTGATCTTTTTGTTTTGTAGAAACACACCCATAAAATCTATATAAAGGGAATATGGGTCATTGATAGCTGATGTTCTAAACATATGACCAAAAAGAAAGAAAACTTTTATGCTCTAAGGAAAATAAATGGGGGATCAGTCAAATTTTGTGATAATGCTAGAGGCAACATCATAGGAGTCGGCTCAATACTTCTCAACTCCTCATGTGAACTTATTTAAGTATATCTCATCGATGGGATCAAACATAACTTACTCAATATCAGTCAGATATGTGACACTTGATTTAGAGTCTCTTTCAAAGATGAAAGTTGTTCCACTAAACATGATAAAAGAGATATCTCTCTCATTGGTGAACGTGTTGATAATATTTATGTCTTATATAGTCCTGATTTTTGTACCTTACCTACCTCACTGTACAAACCAATGACACTTGGTTGTGGTACAGAAAACTTGGGTATGCCACTATGCATATCATTGAGAATCTGTCCAAACTAGAACTTGTGAAAAGTCTTCCAAAACTCAAGTTTGAAAAGGATCACATTTGTGATGCCTGCCAATTGGGTAAATAGACCTGAACGTCATTCAAAGTCAATGACATTGTCTCTACTACCAAACCCCTTCAAATAATCCACATAGATCTGTTTGGCCCTACCAAGACCGCAAGAATTAGTGGAAAAAGATATGTTTTCATTATTTTTGTTGATTATTCTCATTTTACTTGGGTAATGTTTCTTACTTATACACATGAGGATTTCATAAACTTTGAGATATTTTGTACAAAAGTAAAGAGAGAAGTAGGAAACCTCATCACCTACGTCCACAGTGATCATGGATAAGAATTTAAAAATAAGGCTTTTGAGGAATACTATTCTTAGAACGGCTACTCTCATAACTTCTTATCACCTTGGCCTCCTCAACAAAATAGTGTGGTCGAGCAAAAGAATTGATATCTCTAGGAAAAATCTAGGACTATGCTCTTAGAACACAATCTCCCATATCACTTTTGGGCTAAGGCAGTAAGAACAACATGTCACATCATCAATAAATGCCTTATCAGACCTATTATAAAAAAGATGCCTTATGAGCTATGGAGAGGGAAGATATCAAGTATCAATTACTTTCATCCTTTTGGGTGAAAATACTTCAACACAACAATGGTAAGAATAACTTGGGAAAATTCAATCCATGAAATGAAGAAGGTATTTTTCTTGGATACCCTCCCACTAGTTGTGCTTATAGTGCTTACATTAAAAGAACATTATGTGCTGAAAAATCTATGCATATTATTTTTTTATGAAACTAATCACACTCCTATAAGCTTAGGTATTGATGAAAAATAGGTGAGTGATCCACAATCTAGAGCCAACGCTAGCACAACTCCTAAGCCAACACAAGATGAGTCAACTACATCCCCTCTAGATTTGACTCCCATAGTGGAAATAGTCAAACTGAGAATTCCAAAAGAATGGAAACACAATGTTATTTATCCAAATGAAATCATCATTAAAAATACAGATGATAGAGTGCATACAAGAGCATTATTAGGAAAAAAGCATAAGTTGCCATTTTATCTTAAATCAAACCAAAGAAGATTGATGAAGCACTCAAAGATGAATCCTGAATCAAATCCATGAAGGAAGAGTTGTACCAATTTTAACAAAATAAAGTCTGGAGTCTAGTTGAAAGACCCAAGAACTGCTCAGTAATTGGAACAAGATGGGTTTACAAAAACAAATTAAGTGAAGAAGGTAAGGTCATCTGAAATAAGACTAGACTTATAGATCAAGGCTACTCTCAACAATAAGGTATTGATTATGATTAAACCTTTTCACCTATAGCAAAGTTAGAATCAATTCATATTTTATTACCTTTTGCTGCGTACAAATGTTTTAAGTTGTATAAAATAGACATCAAAAGTTCCTTTTTAAAAGGATTTATTCATGAAGAAGTCTTTATAAAACAACCTCCCAGTTTTGAAAATTTGACTTATCCAAACCATGTTTTTAAATTATCAGAAGCACTCAATGGTATCAAACAAGCTCTTAAACCTTAGTATGAGAGATTGAGTACCTTCTTGCTAAATAATAATTTTAAAAGAGGTAAAATTGATACAACTCTATTCATACAAAAGGTTGACTCAAACCTTCTTATTGTGCAAATTTATGTTGATGATATTATTTTTGGTACTCCTAACATATCTCTGTGTAAGAATTTTGCACACCTGATGAAAGATAATTTTAAATAAGTCTCATGGGAGATCTCATATTTTTCTTGGGACTAAAAATCAAACAAACTTTGAAAGGTACTTTCATCAGTCAAGTTAAGTACACGAAGGAACTCATCAATAAATTCGACATAAAAAAAAGAAATGTTTATGGAACTCCGATGAGCCCATCCACGAGTCTTGGTTCAGACTCATCAGGAAAAGATATTGATAAAAATATGTCTAGGGGAATGATTGGATCACTACTCTATTTGACCTTCAATTGACCAGACATTATGTTCAGCATATGTAAGTATGCCAGGTTTCAATAGACTACCAAAGAGTCTTAACTGACTGTCGTGAAAAGAATCATTTGATGTGTAATAGGAACTCAAGACATTAGACTATGGTACCCCTACTCCTCTCATTTTAATTTAATTGGATATTCAGATGCAGTCTTTGCAGGGGATAAAAGTGATGGAAAAAGCACCAGTGGAACATGTAAAATTCTTGGTGATGCCCTAATTTTGTGGCACAACAAGAAGAAAACTTTAGTTTCTCTTTCAACAACTGAAGATGAATACATAGCCGTTGGAAGTTGTGGTACTCAAATTTTATGGAATATGCATCAACTACTTGATTTTAACTTGTCTTTTAAATTTATCCCCATAATGTGTGATAACACAAGTGTTATTAGTTCGACAAAATATACTGTGCATTATTCTAGAGCTAAACACATTGTTATTAAGCATCATTTTACTCGAGATCATATAGCAAATGGAGACTTTTCTTTAACATTTGTTGACTCGGAAAATCAATTGGCAGTTATTTTTACAAAACCATTGTTAGAAGAAAGATTTTCTTATCTTAGAAAACGACTTGGTATTCTCAGTATCAATGACCTATGAGTTTTATTTTGGGATAAAAATCCTTTTACTTGTTTCGATTTTCTCTTCAAATCTTTACCCAAAAATTGTTTTTTGAAAAAAAGGAAGTCATCATTATTTTTCCTTCTGCCCCCTTTTACCTTCCCAACACACCCCCTTCCTCTGTCCTTTCACTTCTATCAGTCACGTTTTCACTGCACACCTCTTCATCTTCCCCTCTATTCACTTTTCCAATAGTCACCTACATTCCCCCATTTTCCCTCCATTCACTTAACCATCACCTTTTCACCCTCTTTGTTCTTTTTAAATCCATCTCCACCTTTCTCCTTTGACCAAAACTCATTTCATAGATATTGTTTCCAAATCCCTTTATTTTTCTCTCTCTGATAGCCCTGTTTCCCTCTCTAATTTCTTTGACAAACCCTCGTCATATTCTCAATAGTTTATTCTCATCAAAAGACGTTACCCTACTTCCAGCCCGACCCCTCTAAGAAACCTTGAACTACCTCTCTTAATTCCTTCACTCCTTAAAACATGCACAAGTTTTGGACATGCTATTAGAAAGAAAAAAAATTTCCATCAAAAACTGCTCCATTGTACCAGGTCATATAATCAATCTCTATCACTTAAAATAGGTCTTCTATAATATCAATAACTTTTTTAAGTTTCAAGATTTGTCCTTGATTTTTCATCTCTGTGGACTTGAGGTTTATAAGGATCAGGTCTGCATGTTTTATGAAAATCTCCGTCTCTCTCTTATAGTGTAAAACTTGAGACTCTTGTGCTTGGCACAAGAATCATCCTGAATAATTTTTAGTTTGAGAAGGTATTTGACACAAAGTTCTCTGGTGAGATCTCTTTCATGAATGGTATATGTCTTAAAGATTTTGAGGTGAGTTTTTATGAAACAAAAAGGATTATTTTTGATCTAGACACGATATTGTCCAATTTTAGTCCTCTATCATTGTGTTTCAAGTATCGCATCATGGCCCACGTAATCTCTACCACACTAATTCCAAAAATGAGATCTCTAAGCAACATCATAACATATCTCCTGTACTGTCAGGTTAAGAAACATAAGATCAATTGGGCAACCTAGATTCGTGAGTATATGCTTTAAAGTGAAGTGTATATTTATGACTCTCCCAGTTTACCATATGGCCTATTAATTTCTCAAATTCTTGTGTACTACTCTACTGTTCTCTCTTCTTACCCCCAACGAAAGTCATCACTACTTTTGACTCAAGAAATTTTACCAGTATTGGCTATGTTTTTGTTGATAATGAATGGTGTAAGAAGGATTCTGCCCAAGAAAAATCTAAACTCCCAAAGCTAAGAAAGTCTGTTCTAACCCCATGATTACTATGTTGAAGGAACTGGAGGAAATCAAAGATCTCTTCAAAGCTATTGAGAAAGTTATCCAGCTGCTTCTTGAGTCAGCTTCTAAATTTTTTGGACATTGGGAAGAGTACCAGCACTGACATAGG
The DNA here is from genome assembly GCA_030864215.1 of Capsicum pubescens. NCBI lineage: Eukaryota > Viridiplantae > Streptophyta > Magnoliopsida > Solanales > Solanaceae > Capsicum > Capsicum pubescens. The sequence goes on from CM061544.1 coordinate 225,492,940, forward strand.
TATGGTCCGATTGGCTCTTGATGGGTTTAAATAGAAGGGCATCAAGTTTTTTAATCGAGTGTTCACTCGCATGGACTCCCTCAAGTACCAAGTTAACTCCTCAAATTATGATCTTACCATTTCCGTTCAGAATTCCTACTCCTCCTTCTTAAAAAATGCTAACAAATCCTATGAAATTTTTTGTCATAATATGCAAAATACCCTAACATATTTTTTGGCTAAACAGTGAATGATGAATTTTTATTCTTAAGGAGGCCATGTCCTTTGTTTTTGATGCGTTTTAAGATGATATTTTTAACATACTATCTGCCAACTTTCGTTATTTTTGTCTAGACCTTAGTACTTAATTAGATTATCTCTGTGCTATATGTCTACTATTATTGCTTCTATGTTGTTATTTTTACTGTGCCAAAATGGGGAGAAAGACCGAAACCTATAAGTAAGGGGGAGCAAGTCAACTATCAATAGGAAAGAGTTGATTGATGCTCATGGAATAGAAAAACATCGTAAGATCCTACAAGTCAGGGGAAGCGATCCTACTATCGAGACAGGGAAGTCAACTAATGTTTAATGCTTGTTTTTCATTATCAAAAAGAGGGAGATTATTAGCTTCCTATATTCATGTTCTATGTTTTAATAATGACATACTAATGAGTAGACATTTGAAGGATATTGAATATCTCTAATGATGGAAGGGGAGGATATTGAAGATACACCAAAGGTGCAAACATCCAACAAAAAGATTGTTAGTGCTACACTTGGAACAATATCAATCATACAAAATCAATTGAAGATCTCCAAGAAAATCTCGCAAAGGAAAACAAGCATCCAATAGCAGCCTAATTGGAGCAAAACTTGGGAAAGAGAATCAATCACCATAGGAGCAAAAGGAAAGAAGATCACGAACGTATCTGATACAGATGTGTATAAGTACCGTGTATGGACATACTATGTGATAACATTCCTCAATCAAAGAATCAATTCAAATCCTTGATTAGGATAAAATCTCTTGGGTTTTCTTACAAAGAGAAGCAGCCAAAAATATAAAAGGGAGGACTGAAGATTGAAGCACTCACACAACTTCAAGAAAGAATCTCAAAGAGTCTTAATATTAGCCTAAAAAAGCTTTGTATTTCTTAGTCTCTAATAGTTATATAAAGAATAGGATCGAGTCAAATTTGTAATACAAACTGAAGCTGTGTCACAATATCTGAAGAATAAAATAAATCTTCAAAACTTGTTTATCATCATTGTACTCGAGCACGACATTGAAATATCTAAGGAAACTTTAAAACCTAAGGGGACTGGAGGTAGGTGCTACATTGATGTTCTAGACCAGGATAAATCTTCGTGTCTTTACTTTAATGTTAATTACTTACTTGTCTATTTTTTTAAATCTAATCTATATTAATTTGTAGGAAAGTAGACTATGAAGACTCAATAGTCCACTCATAGAAATTTTAAATTCACCCCTTCCCTTTTGAATTTCATTCTATGCCTTGGAAGACCTCATACCATGATCATGGTTTCCTTTACATTTTGACTATCCCTTTGAATTCGGTTTTTTGCTATTATCCAGGGCATTTCCTAACACTTTATTGATATTTAGTTTTAGATTATGGTTTAGAAGGCTTTGATTAGACTACTGTGGATATTGGATGGGGTTGGTCAGCCGGTTGACCATTCGTCAGTGATTGGTTATGGACATGCATTTGAAACTTTCTTAGACTATTGTATGCTATCTTATGATATGATCAAAATACAACTAACCATGGGGTGTTGTGTTTTGGGTTTGGTTAGGTGCACGGGGTGATCTATGATCCACGTGGGACTTGAGATACCCATCACAACTAGGCCCTGGTTTGGGTCGTGACACTTAGCTTCCTTCTCCAAGTCTGACTCATAAGCTTTAGAGGATGAACAATGTGTACCTACTATGTTTACCTTCTCGATGTTCACTATTGCAAATTTCTTAGCAAGAAACACAATATTAGTCCTCCGCTATGTGATTTATTACACCACAAAATCATCAATTGTTCTCTTGTTGGTAAAATCTCTAATGGCATAATGAAACACCCTGGGTTCTAGCTCTTGCAAGATTTTGTGAGTTGTATTCTTCTATTGATCATATGACTCACCATACCACTCGTATGGTATGGGTAATGGTATAGGGACCCTAGTTATATGTTGGTCAAGGTAATGTTGTCCAATTTCTATTCTTGATATGAGAAGACTCCATACTAGTCTTATGTACATAATACAAGAGGTAGGGTACCAACCGTATGTTGTCCAATGTCTAGCCTAGATGTTTCTACAATGGGTATGACTTAGGGGTACTTGTCATATAATTAGGGTATGAGTTAGGCTAAGTATTCGTATGTTGTACATAATGTGATGTCCAACTTTCTAATCTAGATACGAGTAAAGGTACCACTTGTATGATATGGGTACGAGTGAGGGTTCTAAACCGTACCCTTCTACGAATTTTTTTACAATTTAAGTTGGAGGTATTATGTATATTTCTCCTCTTAACCTCTTTTGAACCCGTGACTTAAAACACTCTTGGGACTTTAACCTACTATTCCTAAATCAAACACTCTCAAAATACTCTTAAATCTCTCTCATGATTTTGGTTCAACAAAGGGCTAGGGTTTCTTCAAGGTGATTTAATTAGGGGATTTCAAGAGTAAATCACTCTGTCCTCCTTGGTATATAAGGCATGTTACTCCTCCCAATTGTTAATTGAAACTAAAAGCATGTTTTACCTAATGGTTTTCATGGCATTATTATGGTTTGTGTTGATTTTGAAATATGTGTTGGGGATTTTGGCTACTAATGGTTGGATAGTGTTTTCCTATGTTCTATTTATGTTTTTTTCATGCTATAATGTTGTTTTGAACATGTGGTTTACTGGGAATAGTTAATTGGTTCTTGGTTTTGGTTTTTGAATCTATATGCCCTCAATATGTTTGTTAAAATGCTAATGAGAATATTTTTTCACATAGTTTGACTTTTACTGAAAACCTAGCATTGCATAATATGGTAATGAAATCCTAAATGGTTTGATTAAACTAAATTATTTGGATAGGCCTTGGTGTCCATGGTTTTGATTAATTGTAAATCCATTGGGTTACATGGGAATCCCCTAAGTATTGGCTAATGACATTACTTGCAAGTTGTAGTCGATATGATGGTACCACTTCATAATGACTTGGCAATTAATTTTGGGATTGGTAGTTTGGTGATGTGCTAAAGATTTTAATTGGGAAATAATGGTGGGTTGTGATAGCTAATCGTGAAGGTGTGAGCCCAATAGACGGACACCGAAAACTCATGTTTATTGACATGAGGGTTGGCCATGGTGACCATATACTCTTGATTTACACGGGAATACCCTAAGTATACTTGTATATATGTATCATGGGAGGTGAAGGGTACACGAGAATTCTCGGCCCCTATTATATCTTTGATTTGTGCGGCTACACGCACTGGGGCCCGTTCAGGGGGTAACACTAGACTCATATATCCGGTAGGTGGCGATATGTCATGGAAACATGGAAACTTTAATGCTTAAAACCATGGAATTTTGCTTGAATGTAGGTCATTTTAGTAGATATGATGTGGTTTTGTGATTATTGCAGGTAAAATAGGTCTAGCATAGTGTTGGAAAGAAACTACAAGAAAAGACTTGAAAAGACCAAAGTTGCAAATGGTATGAGTCCCTTCACAAGTCATCAACACCTCATATAACTTATAGGCTGACTCGTGAGCACAACAAAAACCAAAGCCAAATGGAGAAGGCAAGTATAAATATACGACTGGAGCATTGGATTCGTAAGATAGGACACGAATCGTACCATGAAGTCATCAAGACAACAGAACCTGAGGAAGAAATTTAAAGTTGAAGTGTTAGAAGAATCGAGTCAGAAGTCTGAGTATGGATCGTATGATCCAACCATAAGCAGACCAGTGTTCAAAAAAAGAAAAGAATAAGTCCCTGGTGGATATGAGTGAAGGACACGAGTCGTATGACCAAGGTGCGACTTATGAGTAGGAGTCGTAAGATGAATAAAAAGTTGAATACTGGAAGATTAGACACTGGAGTGATGATGAGAGGAAAGTACGACTCATATGATGATGATACGAGTTCAAGAGCGAGTTGCACATTGTTCCTACATTACCTTACCTTTTCCATTTTAATTAGGATTTCTATGTATTTTTGAGATACTATAAATACCCTAGGGTATATATTTTATTAGGTTACGCATTATTATAATACTTCAACATACTTTTACTTACTTTACAATTATTCTTGAGATTTTGGGATTTTTATTCAATTGAAGACTTGGGATTTTATTCATCTTATTGTTGTGTAATTAATTATATAAATTCTTCATTGATATAATGGGTTCTTGTATGAACATGAGCAGCTAATTTCCCTAACTAGGGTTATGGGAACCTTGGTGTATTAACTACGTAAGGAAAGTGGGAGAGTCATTTGTTCTAAAGTAAGCTGCATGTATCTTAATTTTCTTCATATTAATTAACCTTAGAGCTACTACAGAATCTTGGGGATAGACTGTATTCACAAATGTCCTCACAAAGAAGTTTATGATTAGGAAAAGAAGTATGAGATAGTAATTTGAGATTCACTTCCATCATTATTATTCCTCTATCTCATCTAACCAACTCGAGACTCAAAAAGTGAGAGTTGAACTGAAGTCATAGGCAAGGAAAAATAAGGCAACACCCTGAGACTCACAAGGTAACGGGTGATATTTATCAACTCATTCATAAGACTGTTGATAATACATAACATGTTGACTTTACATGCAGAGCAGCAGAAAAGGTAGGTTGAACATAAGAAACTTATAGAGTTAAGAAGCCAGGGGAACACAGTCCTAGTGTTCATCTTCTATTGTTTATAGCTCAAAGCCTTCAAGTTTGGTTACCACTTACTGATTACTTCTAACCCCTTTCCCCTACACCTTTACTTTTCTGCATTGCTTGTGAATTACATCAATTTAAGCAACTATTCAACATCTTATCTGTGGGATTGACCCAAACCTAGTTGGGTTACTATAGTTGTTATCAACCTTATCATACTTCTTTGGAGGTTAGTCTTTGGGTGACATCAAATTTTGGCACTGTTGTTGGGGAATATGGTCTCGAAATTCTTGATTGAAGTTATTGGAGTTATCAGTTTTTTTATTTGCTTTTGTTTTTTTTATTTTGTTTCCTACTCTTCTTGAGATGGCAACTTGTCCAGAGAAAGTATGTACTGAGAATGACTCCTTATTTATTGATCCTTATCCTTTTGATACGATGCATCATTATAGAAGCATGATAAATATATTATTAAAACATAATAAGAGCATGCTTGACACATTGGTACTCCTAGAAAATGAAAGAAAAGATAATATGCAAAAGTTATATAGGTTTGTCTTTGATATTTACCAACTACAAATAGAGTTGGATGCAAAAGTTGCTGCATGGAATGCCCAACAACTTAGTTATGGGGTCTGTGAGATTGAAAGAATTTTGAAAAGCGAACTTGAGAAGCTAAAATTGGAGGAGTCAAAAATTTCTCAGGCTCTCATCAATAGTGTCACTCTTAAGGAGAGCATACAAGAGTTATGTGGGGCTGTAAAGAAGACAGGGTGAGCCTCATTCTAAGCATTTTTTTACATTGTGTTTGGATAAGCGGATCTTCATTGAGTTATCCAAGCCTGAAGAAGAGTGCAAGAAGGAGGAAACATATGTCAATATTTTTGAATTTGCTGAGCTAGAATCAAAGAACTACATTAATCACATAAGGGCAAAGAAGTACCACATGCCACATCTATTTCTTGGGTCCTTTATTTTTATACCTCCGCCCCATGAGCATAATGGGAAATCAGAAAAAGTTAGGGGTGTAGTTCATAAGTTAGAAATGGAAACAGAAAATTGGAGGCCAACTATTGGGCTACCTTTATGAAGTCTGAGTAATCAAGGTACCCATGGGATGGTTGGGCAAGTCTGAGTACCCAACCAAGTACCGTCATTCTATAACATAAAATTAGGCACTGCTTGGGAGGAAATCCAAGGTGTTTTTTATTTTTATACATATTGTGTGATTGACATCAGAACTCTGCACCAATGGTGCCACAGGTATGTTCCTAACTCTCTTGTTTTCTATAGGTTTGATGAAATGGGGACAGTGCATTATTTTAAGTTGGGGGTCAGGCTGCTTGTGGGTCTTGATGTCCTCTTGGGGTTTTTGTTGCCATGTCTTCTTTCCCCAGAGTCTTATTCATAGTTAAGTTGGCATGCTTAGGCGTATTATGTTTTGTTTCATGATATTTTGTATTTAACTAGGATAAAATGAGTATCTTGGGTAGTTAATATGTTTTTATTGATAATACCTATTCGATATCTTATTTTTGAACTGTGTGATATGATTATATATGTGACTATTGTGAATCTTGTTATGGCATTAGTATTAGGGACATGATAATAGTTGTTAACAATTGCATGAATCGGATAGGTAGTAGTTTGAGATGTGACTCTGTGCCATGTGTGTAAGATACTACATAGTTCCCTTTATGTGCTAAAATCCAGAACTTGCCTGGTAAGTCTTACCTAAGTCGTAGGATAATTTGTTAGAAAAGGATCATAGGTCGTTATTGATATTAGTCCAATTTTAGCCTATATGACCTTCCATGTGTAAATTATATCCCTTGATCTCGATTTTGAGCCAGATCGCCCATTTTTCTTATTACACTTTTCACCTTCCCATTTGTGTTACAATGAACCTGTTTTGATCGTGGTCCTCCTTGGACATTGTGCACCTCAATAGAGGTAAATCGCCAAAGTTAAGGGTGGCTATCATAGGGGTGCATAATCTATAGTGGATATGAAGAAAGGTAAAATAAGGGAAAAATAAAGTAGGGTTGGATGTGGAAGCAAAAACAAAAAGAAAAATTGTGAAAATTATGAAAAGGAAAGAATAAAGAAACCACACCTAGCCTAACTGTGCTTTAAAAGAAAAAGGGAGAAATAAGGGCAGAAAATAAAGAGAAAAAATGGTTAATAAGTGAGAACCCAAGGTTAGTGTACTGCCAAGGAGGCTTAGTCACTTTTAAAGTCCATAAGTATCATACCAGCCCCGAGCCTACATTACAAATCCAGAAAAGTCCTATAGTGATCCTAACTTGACTGCCTGAAAGCTAAGGTAGAGAAAATAAGGGAAAGCCTATGGTATTTGACATGCATTGATTGAAACTCCTTTTGTGAGTGCGAGTGTCTCTTGATCTTCCTTACATTGACATACTTGATTTCATATATGAGTGAGTGGGACATCTTTTGATATGACGGAACATCTGTTGCATTGGTATCTGCATTCTAGTTTGAGTAATGTAACTTGCATATATGCATGGTTATTTGTTACTAATGTAATTCCATAGCTTGACTCCTTTATGTCACATTATTGTGCTTTGTTAAGACACATAGTTGTTTTTTAAATTATTAAAGTTGAAGGTCTTGACAACTTTCTAAATTTTGGCGACGTTGTTGGGGAAGATGATTTGAGTAGTTAATTGAATTGGTGAAGTTTGTGGGTTTTTATTTTTTGTTCTGATTTGTCATACGTCGATGTATGTTAGAAACTAGGAGAAGAGTCAATCCTTTACTTATTTTTTTATCTAGATCCAGAAAGAATTCTTCAAACACCAAGAAGAATGTCAGGACAAGTTCATGATAGGGATCAATACCCTCCCCCTCCACCTGTTGATCCCAAAGTAGCACTCCCGTGTGCTCCCGTGGATCCACAAAATATTTTAGATTTAGAGATGCAATAACTAATAGCTGCTGCTAAGGAAGAAAAAACAGCAGCCTAAGAGGCCCAATTAGCTAAACAGGCAAGAGGATTAGCTAGACCACGTCAAGTAATTAAGCATCAAGACAAAGTTTAGAGAGGAAGAGCTCTATTAATTCCTGCATACCAGCACATACACCCATATGATGATGAGGAAGATATGGATTATGTTGAACCTGCTGAGACAGGAGCCATTGTTCCTTAAGCTTTACCACCCAATGTTAAGTTTGATATTACAAGCGACATGATCTAATTATTGAACTTGAAGGGTGTATTTTGGGGATCAACTACTAATGATGCAAACATGCATCCTACTAATTTTACTAGAATCTTCACATTATTTATTACTCTGGGGTTGGATCAGGAAGCTTTGAGAATGGGGTTGTTCCTATTTTCGTTGACTGGTGAAGCATCACTATTCTTAGGGTAACTTCTAAGAAGTTTGATCACTACTGGGCATGAGTTACATAAATAGTTTTTGAATAGATTTTTCCCTCCTGCAAGGATGCTACAGTTAAAAGATGAATTTTTTAACTTCAGACAGTTACCTGCAGAATCTTTTTATGGTGCATTGTTTAGATTCAAGAAAAATCCGGGCATGCTACCTAATCAAAGAATCAGAGGATCAAATTTGTTGGAAATCTTCTACAGATCACTGAATGTCAGTTCTGGAGCAATGGTAGATATGATTTTGGGAGGTGCATTTATGCATCTTTGGTGGGATGCTTCGTAAGATATTGTTGATGATAGTTCAGGGACCTATAGAGGTTGGCATACTAGAGATGTTGAGCATGGTACAGGTATGTAGGCTATTAGAGTAGATAATGCTTATAGAACTAGTCATGAATTGGTAACACAGATTTGCAAAGACATTGGACTACTTATAAAACAATTTCAAACAATGAATGTTGAGAAAGTAAATGCAGTTGTGGCACAAGGATCTACTTCTAGTACTTTTGAGATTGAATCTGGAGCAAGCGGAGTATCTTTATCGTTGGATGGCGGATTTCTGAGCCCAAAGGAAAGGGAATCAAGGTCGGAACTATTATAATCACAGATATAGAGATTTAAGTAGAGAGTGAGATGGTGATTGGAAGTAGAAAAAAGACTACAAGGAGAAAAATGACAAATATGTTCCACCAGGCAGCTGAGTTAGGGAGTCTAGAATAGAGGCAATATTGTCAAAGCTAGTTAAAGGGAAAGAAAGTCAAGAGAGTTTTCTTAAAGAGATTAAGGCATACCTATCTAGGCTGAATCAGAATGTTGAGTCACATGCTACAACAATCAAACAACTGGAGCAGCAGTATGACCAGATGTCATCCATATTAAATCAAAGGCAGCCTGACACTCGTCCTAGTAATACGATTGTAAATCTAAAGAATGATGGTCACTGCTATGCCATTACCACTCAGAGTGGTAAAAACACCATTGAATTAACCTGTAATAGTTTACATGAGCAAAAGAATGATGATAAACCTATTGATGTAGAAAGCAGCAAGCAAGTTAAAGGAAAAGAGAAGGTTGAGGAGCCTGTGTTGATAACCATTCTAAAACCTCTTCCTCCTTTTTCTCAATGGATGAAAAAGAAACAAGTATGTGGTATTAGAAGTTTTTGTCAATTCTTAAAGATCTATCATCTAGTATCCCACTTGTAGAGGCATTGGAGAAAATGCCTGGATATGTAAAATTTATAAAGGATCTAATCACCAAGAAAATGTCAGTCAATTATGAGCTAGTCGACAATATTCATCATTGCAGTGTTGTAGGTACTATATCATTGGTGGAGAAGAAGGAGGATCCTAGTACTTTCACTATACCATATACCATAGGATCTTTCGAGTTTGCTCGTGTATTATGTGATTTGGGTGCTAGGATCAACCTCATGTCATTTGCAGTGTTTAAACAGTTGGGTTTGAGAGCATCTAAACCAAACACTATAAGATTAGTGATGGTAAACAGGACGATGAAAAGGCCAATTGGTATTTTATATGATGTATTGGTAAAGGTGTCTTCTTTTATCTTTCCTGCAGATTTTGTGATATTGGACTACGAAGTGGACTTTCAAGTCCAAATTATTCTGGGAATACCTTTCTTTTATACAAGAAGGATGTTGATTGATTTGGAGCTAGGTCATCTGATGCTGAGACTCAACAAGTGATATTCAATGTATGTAAATCCATAAAGCAGCCTGATAAGTTAAGATTAATATCAGTGATTGATGTGTTTGATGAAGAAATAGTCTTTTTCAAGGACATTGATTCAGTAACAACTTGGGAAAACACTTTTGATACTATTTTTATTAAAGAGAGGTTGTGTGTTAAAGATCTGGCAACTGTGATCAAGAACTTTTATAGTGATAGAATTGGGGAGTATGATTAGAAGGTATGTGCTCTATCTATGAGAGTGGTTCTTACACTTATGAACCAAAGAAGCTTGATTTGTATTTAAAGAATATAACTACTCCACCTGCTTGTCCATCCATTGAAGAGCCAACGATCTTAGAGTTGAAGGCCCTCCCCTTTAATTTGCGATATGCATTTTTAGAGGCCAACAACACTTTGTTGATAATTATTGCAGTCGATTTGATTGACTCAGAAGTAAAAGCATTGTTATTTGTATTACATAGATTCAAGAGGACCATTGGTTGGTTCATTGCAGGTATTGTGGGTATTCCGCCTAAGTTGTGTACTTATAAAATTCAACTTTAATAAGAATGTATTCCAAGTATAGGACATTAGCGTTGACTCAATCCTCCTATACAGTAAGTGGTGAAGAAAGAGATAATCAAGTGGTTGGGTATTGGTGTGGTATATCTCATTGCAGATAAAAAGTGGGTCAGTCCGGTACAATGTGTTCTGAACAAAGGCGTCATTACTGTTGTGCCTAATTAGAAGAATGAGTTAGTGCCAATAAGGCCAGTCATAGGATAGAGAGTATGCATGGATTATAGAAAATTTAATGCATGGACTTAGAAGGACTATTTTTCTATGCCCTTCATGGACCAAATATTAGGTTTACGGGAAGATGATGGCACTATTTTCTAGATGGGTATTCAGGTTACAACCAGATCACTATTTCACCCAAAGACCAAGAGAAGACGACCTTAACTTTTCCTTATGGGACCTTTGCATTCAGACATATGCCATTTGGGATATGTAATGCTCTAGGCATATTTCAAATATGTATGATGTCCATTTTCTCTGATATAGTAGAAGAAACCATCAAAGTATTTATGGATGATTTTTCAGTTGTTGGTGATTCTTTTAATGACTGCCTAGTGCACTTGGCAAATGATATTAGGAGGTGCGAGGAATGCAACTTGGTACTTAATTAGGAAAAGTGCTATTTTATGGTCAAAGAAGGTATAGTGCTTAGGCACAAAATTTCAAAAAGGGGTATTGAGGTATATAGAGCAAAGATTGAAGTGATCAAGAAATTACCTTTGTCAATTTCTATAAAGAGTGTGCGTAGCTTTTTGGGACATATCGGGTTTTATAGGTGATTTATCAAGGATTTCTCCAAGATTGCCAACCTTCTTTGCAGGCTTCTTGAGAAAGAGGTGAAATTTGAGTTTACTAAAGAATGCTTGAAGTCTTTTAAATGTCTGAAAGAGAAGTTAATGACTGCTCCTATTATTGTGTGTCCAGAATGGTCCTTTCTATTTGAGATTATGTATGATGCAAGTGGGTCATCTTTAGGGGTTATACTAGGCCAATGAAAATAAAAGATCCTTCATCACATCTACTATGATAGCAAGACACTAAATTCTACTCAAAAGAACTACACAGTGACTGAACAAGAGTTGTTGGAAGTGTCTTTGCCTTTGAGAAGTTAAAGTCATATTTGATTGGGACAAAGGTGATAGTGCACACGAAATATGCAGCATTACAATACTTAATGGCAAAAAAGAAAACTAGACCTAGAGTGATTAGGTGGGTATTATTGCTGCAAGAATTTGATTTTGAGGTCAAGGATAGAAAAGACACTGAGAATCAAGTTGAAGATCATATTCTAGATGTGAGAAGAAAGCTATGCAAAATGTTGAAGATAGGATAGAAATTGATGACAGTTTTCCAGACGAGCAGTTGTTGGCAGCTTCCAAAGATCTAATTCCATGGTTTGTAGACTATGAAAATTATCTAGCAAGTAATCTAATCCTAGAAGACCTTTCCTTTCAGCAGATAAAGAAGTTTATGCATGAGGTAAGGAAATTTTTCTCGGATGAGCCTTATTTATTCAGAATTTATGTGGATGAGATTATTCGTAGATGCATACCTAAAGTGGAGATGATGAGTATACTTGAGGCTTGCCATTCTTCGCCAGTTGGGGGTCATCATATAGGAACTCGTACATCCCATAAAATCTTGTAATATGGGTATTATTGACAAACAATCTACAAAGATACGCATGATTTTGCTTCTTCTTGTGATCAATGTCAATGACAAGGTAATATCTCTTGATGCCATGAACTTCCTATGACTCCTATTTTAGAATTAGAATTGTTTGATTTATGGGGTATAAATTTCATGGGACCATTTATGAGTTCATTTAGCATGAAGTATATACTTTTGGTTGTGGATTATGTATCAAAATGGGTGGAAGCAATTGTGTTCCCCAACAATGAAGCACGTAGTGTCACTGCATACTTAAAAAAACACATCTTTTCTTGGTTTGGCACCCCATGTTCTATCATTAGTGATGGTGGGTCTCATTTTTGTAATCGACTATTCAAAAGTTTACTTGAGAAATATGGAGTGAAACATAAGGCGGCAACACCTTATCATTTGCAGACTAGAGGACAAGTAAAGGTGTCCAACAGAGAAATCAAGTCTATCTTGGCAAAGATAGTAAATACCAATAGGAATGATTTGTCACGAAAGTTAGATGATTCATAATAGTCTTACTGAACAACATTCAAGACCCTAATTGGTGCTTCACCTTTGCAATTGGTGTATGGAAAGGCTTATCACTTTCCTATTGAGATTGAACATATATCACTATGGGCCTTGAAGAAGCTAATTTTTTAGTGGCAAGATGCAACCAAGTCAAGGATGAATAGCATGAATGAGTTTGATGATTCTAACTCAGTGCTTATGAAAGTTCTGGACTTTGCAAGGAAAAAATGAAGTTGCATCATGATCGCAAATTGAGGAAAAAATCTTCAAAGAAGGTGACCAGGTATTTCTCTACAACTTAAGGCTTTGCTTTTTTCCATGTAAGTTGAAGTCTAGATGGTATGGTCCCTTTACTGTGCTAAGAGTATTCCCATATGGTGCTTTAGAATAAAAGCGAGATGGCAGAGCCCCATTCAAGGTGCATGGGCAAAGATTAAAGCACTATATGGGTAACACTAAGGATATAAATATGATTTTTGAGATGGACCTTGGTGAAGTCTAAGTAACCAAGGCAATTATGTCATGCTACGACGTTAAATCAAGTGTTGCATGGGAGGCAACCCATGAGGCTAGTTGGTGAAATCTGAGTATCAAACTTAGCTACGTCGTGCCACGATGTTAAATCAAGAACTGCATGGGAGGCAACCCATGTTTTGTATTTATTAATTTATAGGGTAATATGTTTGTTCAGTGTGTAGGGCTAAACATTGCAGAAAAAGGACAGAAAGTTTAAGTAAAGAGGACATACGAACTCTTTACAAGTCGTATCTTAAGAGGTACGACTCGTGAGTAAGAGTCAAAAGGACCTGGGAGATTAAGAAGATGAAGGTAAAAGTTTTAGGAGTCATTATGACTCTTAGAATGAGTCGTACCCTTTAGGTACGACTCTTCAAATTGAGTCGTATCCACTCCAGAACCCAGGTAAGGTTCCAGGTCTAGATGAGTTGCAGGAAAGACCCATAAGCCTGGAAATGAGTCGTACCCATGACTCATACCCAAGATTACTAGGTTAGGGTTCACGGGTCAACCCAGCCTAGAACTTGATTTAAAAATAAAGAAATCATACCCATTAGGGACCCAATATCCGAAACATACACCACCTTCATTGTTGACCAAATTTTTAGCTCCCAAGGCAAGAAATCAGTTTGAATCCCTTACCATCTTGCTCTAATTCCTTATATTCCATGAACTGGGCACAAATTTGGGGGAAGAAAATTTAAAATTAAGCAAAGCTAAGAACTCAACCAAACAAGTAAGTTTTCAAACTGAAACTCCTTACATTTCAAGTTGAAATTGCAGATGTGAGTAATCTTCAACTTGATTTAAGTTAAATTTAAGTGTGGGTTGAATTTTTGTACCCTAGTTCATAGGTTTTTAGTTGAAAATGTAAAATAAGGGTGAAATTGATTTTAGGTGTTGATATTGTGTGTGTTGAACTTCTATGTTGTAGTGGATACGTGACTCTTTATGACTCGTACCCAATAGTAACAAGGTCATAATAAGACTCGTGCCCACTGACAACATAGAAATTTAACTAAGTGTAGGTCTTGGTTTGGGTTCGATTTGCCTAAATGAGTTGTGTCCTAACCATACGACTCGTACACTGAAGTTATAAAGACCTAGGTAGAATATCATATTCTATAAATTATTTCTGACCTACTTATGACTGTTGGTAATGAGTCGTACCCTGATAGTACAACTGGTTCAGAGGACTTATGAGCAGTTCAGTGAACAACATTTATATAATGTTTAGCATACGACTCAGTCATACGAGTCGTACTCAGTCGATAGACTGGTACACCTTACTCATACCCTAAACAGAAGATGCACACTAATAACTTATTTTCTTCTTTTACTTTTCTTTCATTAGTAGTTACTAATACGGATGCATGCATTCAGGTAAAATGCCCCTAAAAGGTGCCTCAACTTCCAAACAAGTGATGAAGAAAGGAAACTAAAAGGCATGATATTTAAGTTCTGAGGCTACTAAGTCATATAGGAGTAGTGGTGACCTATACCAATACCCAATGAAGGGAAAGGTTGACCCAAAAGACAAAAAGTCTGCATAAGGGAAGAAGGTAGCAACTCTAGAGGAAACACTTCCACGGGGACCAAGGATAAAGAACCCGACTACCTCTTTCCTCACTCACCTCAACCTTAAGAGGCGGACGAAGAAGTTGAATTTATTTTTGAGGTAGAGAGTTCAGAAAATATTGTAGAAGAAGTTGACGTATTGTCGATTAATGTGCAACACCCTCCACTTGCTCTTGCCCCTGCTCTGGTGCCCACCATTAAATAGTGGGGGCACCTTGATATGCAGGCTACATATAATGATGGCCTGAGAAAACTCATGAATGGAAAAATAAAATGGGTTCTGTATCTTGAGAGACACTTGATCACTACTAATATGGTAGAGTTTCCTATGTTTGAGGATCAGTTTAGGTAGTACGGGTTTGAGTGGATCACCTGAGTGCCTGGTAGCTACATTCCTGCGAAACTCCAGGAATTTTATGTAGCTTATAAGAGAGAGATATAGAGACAGTATCCACAGGGTCAGCTGTGGAGAGGTGGAGACCCCATTGCTTGATTGTTCATTTGGGGTGCCCAGGTTGACGTCTCTCCATGGACTATTACTACGTTTTTGTATGGACTGAACTATCATCCTCTACTTAACACAGATGATATATAGTACTACATAGAAGAGATGCAGAAAATCACGAGGAAACAATCGGGATTGGATGACCAGATGGGCCACTTTAGGTGGATTGCCAAACGGATTGCTTCAAATGGGAAAGACTAGTTTGAGTAGTTGGTGGCCCGAATATGATTTCTCAGAAGATAGAGAAGCTTACCATTAATTTTGAGTCCAAGGCATGGTAGACGTTGGCATGACACAAGCTTTGTCCCACTACAAGGGACAATGTGTTGAGTCAAGTACGAGTAGCTATGATAGCTGGTTTCATAGTTAGCTAAGAGTTTGATGTTAGAAAGTTTCTAGCTTTGGAGATAGGAGACTATGATATAGGTGGTGAGAAGTATCTATTGGTGTTTCCTTGTATGATTACATAGTTATGTTTGGCTGCAAGAGTGCAGGAACTTCGGGGTATTGATGAGATGATAGAGGCCACGACACATCAGTCTTGGGCCTATCAAAGATATATCCAACCTATTGGTCATCAAGGTGAGACGTGCACATGATATGGTAGATTACATGTTAGGGAAAAGTAAACAGCCCGATGTTGTTGAGACTACCAAGGCTGCCAAGACAAACGGTCATACTAAGCCCGCACAGATTTCTGATACAGTGGGTACATCTAGTGCCCCACCTCTAATGCAGTTTGTACCACCACACTTGAGAGGTTTGTAATATGTCTTTATCATGATTTCATAGGCTATATAGACTGAGTCTATGACGAGATTGGGCATATTGGAAGCCAAGGTCTGAAACATGGAAGGGGGCGTAAAGCCTTGGGTTGATACGCAGTTGGCAAACTAGGATAGACGGGTGCAGCTATGGGTAGATGTATTTGAGGTGAGGATGATATGATAGGTGGATAGAGGCCATACCCCAAAAATTATGATGGTGAAGGCCGAAGTGGTCGAGATAAAGAGGATGGTGGATGAGTTTTATAATAGACTAGTTATCCTAGAGCCCATGGTCACGATAGTCATTCTCGATGTTCATGTTGATAATATTTGGGATGTCTCAGACCTAATAGAGGATACTCAAGAGGATATCCAAGAGGAAATAATAGAGAGAAAGAGGAGAAAGATGCTATAAAGAAGGCTAAGGTAACTAGTCTACAAGATGAGCAGGATCAAGAGGTGAGGGTCTGTGAGATTGATGCTGGAGCCGGTAGTTCTACACCGCTAGTTGATGATGCTGAGGGAGGTAGTGTTGCAGACCTTCCTAGTTCAATCATTTCTGATTCTATCCTCGTAGATGAGGGGATGCGTGTTGAGGATGGTGGGACCCAACCTAAAGGCCCACGTGCTGATATTGTATGATGAACCAACGCTTTAAACGCCCAGGTATATTCCCATTTCCTTGTATTTGATTTTTACATATATTGGGATAGTGCATAAACTTTTATATGGGGGTGGGGTTTACAAAGTCACCACAGGCTATACTTTCCATGTTTAAAAGGATGTGCCATATTCTAAAAAATTTAAAGAACTGGCATATCTTGTTTATGTTTTGTTGTTGTTTTATGTGCTGGGAATAGTTGAAATAAGAGAAGAATTAGTACTTTTGGAAGTAGACTGTGTTTTTAATGATTATGCTTGAAATGGTCTAATCTTAAAAAAAATTGTGTTGAAAAATTGACACCCCTCCTAAATTTTGGTTTTTGTGCGATTGTGTATGTGTGTGAGACAACTGTTAATCTGATAATGGCATTAGGATTAGGGATAGATAAACTAGGGAGAAAAATTTCATAGCTGGATAAGTAGTGGTTTGCAATGAAACCCTATGCGACTGTGTGTGGCAGTACTTAGTTCCCGGTGTATCTGAATCTAGGTCTTGCCTAGTTGCTTTTACCTAGGCATAGAATAGTTGAGTAGGAGATGATCATCAGCCATTTTTGTTATAAGCCCACTTGAGCCTAAATGCCCAACCAAATGAATGAATCCCTTTGATCAAAATAGTTGAGCCTTAATCGATCAATTTTGTTGTTTACACCTATTTCGCCTGCCCGTTTCTACAATAAACCTGTATTAGCCCTGGTCCTCCTTGGACACCGTGCACCTCAACTTAGGAAAATCGCCTAAGTTGAGGGTGACTAGTATAGAGATGCGTAGGAAAAATGAGTGTGAAGAAATAAGTGTGCAAAATAAAGTAAAAAAGGACAAGTATAGTAAAAATAAGATAAAACAAAAGAAAAAGAAGAAAAATTTGCAAGAAAAGAAAAAAAAAAAGAAAGTTAGAAAATAAAACCGCACCTGGATTGTGAAATGTGCATAAAATAAAAAGAGAGACATAAGGGATTTTTTTTTAAAAAAAGTGAAAAATAAGTGGACTCTAAATAAAGGATAGTTTCAAGGAGGCGAAGTCACTAAATAAATCCCAAAAAGATACCATACCAACCCCTAACCTACGCTACAAGCCAAGTTAAGTCCTTTAGTGATCCTACCTCTACTATGAAAAAACTTAGGGAGAGAGCACATAGGCAAGCTTATGGTATTCTGTACACTGGTAAAACTTTTTTACATGCGAGAGTGTTATTTGATTTATCCCTGAATGAAATATGTAGTATTAATGAGAGTGAAAAAGGGATTTCTTCGAATGTGAGCACACATGGGGGATGTTGTTAGGTTGCTAGACTGTCTGGCGAATGTGATTTGTATATGCCTAGTTATCTGTTACTAATGTAATGCCATCGTCAGATTTCTTTTTGTCATTCCATTTACCTAGTCACATACATAATTTGAACTTTGAAAAGTTGAATTAGGTGGGGAAATAAAAGCGTTGAAAAGTTAATTAAAAGTCATTGCCATAGGTACCTTAGGATCTTTCTGTTTAAGAAACGTTTTGTTTTGTTTTTGATAGTTTTTGATTTGTGTTTTGCCCGAGGACACACAAACTTCTAAGTTGAGGGTGTTGATGTGTCCTGGAAACATAGCACCTTTGATGCTGAAAACCATGGAATTATGCTTGAACTTAGATCATTTTAGTAGATATGATATGCTTTTATGGTTATTGCAGGTAAAACAGGTCTAGCATTATGTTGGAAAGAAACTAGAAGAAAAAGACCTGGAAAGACCAAAGTTCCAGAAGGTACGAGCCCCCTCACGAGTTTTCAACCTCATACGACTCGTAGTCTAACTCGTGGACACAACAGAACCCAAAGCCAAAATGAGAAACCAAGTATGGAGATGATATGTCTTGAGTATCCTAGTTGTAAGATGGGATGGATATCATACCATGAAGTCATCAAGACAATAGAACTTGAGAAATAAATTCAGAGTTAAAGTTTCAGAAGAATATGAGTCAAAAGTCCGAGTATGACTCGTATGATCCAACCATAGTAGACCAGTGTTCAAAAGAAGAAAAAAAGAAATCTCAGGTGGATACAAGTGAAGTGCATGAGTCGTATGATCAAAGTACGACTTGTCATTACGAGTCGTAAGATGGATAGAAAGTTACATCTGGGAAGATTAGATGCTGGAGTGATAACGTAAGGCACAGTATGACTCGTATGATAACAGTAAAAGTTGATGAGCAAGTCGTACCTTTTGCTGATATAACCTTATATTTTTTTATTTTATTAGGATTTCTATGCATTTTTGAGATACTATAAATACCCTAGGGTTTATCTTTTATTAGGTTACGCATTCTTACAATACTTCAACATACTTTACAATTATTCTTGAGATTCTGGGTTTGTTTTATTCAATTGAATACTTGGGATTTTATTCATCTTATTCTTGTGCAATTAATTATATGAATTCTTCATTGATTATCATGGGTTCTTGTATGAACATGAGCAACTAATTTCCCTGACTAAGGTTGTGGGAACCTTGGTGGATTAACTACATAAGGGAAGTGGGAGAGTCATCTATTCTAAAGTAAGTTACATGTATCTTAATATTCTTCACATTAATTGACCTCAGAGCTATTGTAGAATCTTAGGGATAGCCTGTATTCATAAATTTCCTCACAAGGGAGTTTGTGATTAGGAAAAGAGTCATAAGATAGTAATTTGAGATTCACTTCCATCATTATTATTCTTCCATATTATCTAACCAACTCGAGACTCAAAAAGTGAGATTTAAACTGAAGTCATAGGCAAGGAGAATTAAGGCGACACCCTAAGACTCACAAGGTAGCGGGTGATATTTATCAACACGTTCACAAGACTATTGATAATACATAGCTTGTCGACTTTACATGTAGAGCGGCAGAACAGATGGGTTGAACACGAGAAACTTATAGATTTAAGAATCTAGGGGGAACACCGTCCTAGTGTTCATCTTCTATTATTTAGAACTCAAACCTTTCAAGTTTAGTTACTACTTACTGATTACTACAAACTTTCCTCTCCCCCCATTTACTTTTTTACACTGCTCGTGAATTTTATCAAGTTAAGAAACTATCCAGCATCTTCTCTGTCGATCGACCCCAACCTAGTTGGGTTACTATATATGTCATCTACCGCAACATACTTCTATGGAGGTTAGTCTTTGGGTGACATCAAATTTTTCTCCCAAAGGGGCCCCCTTCTTAATAAATCAATATGTAAATATATATGTCTGAATTGATGTGTTGAATTTAATTGATGAATAAACTAAATAAATCCTTAAGGTTATTTATAGGTTACAAGAAACCTTAGATTTCAAATCTTAATTAAAATAGGAAAACTTAATTACCCATACATAATAGGACTTAAAAATGTTATAGGAGTGTTATTAGGATACATTGAAATCGTGGGAAATGATTTTGGGTCGATCTTAAAAAGCACTATCTGTGGCCACCTACTATCTATACCTACAGTTTAGCATAGAGTGTAGGTAGTACCTGCGGTCTAACACTGGGAGCAGGTTCAGGGCGCGCATACAAGTCCTGCAACCCAACTCTTGGGATTTCGACCTCTGACACCTACTTTGCCCACCTGCGGTCCATGGGTCCCATATGTAGTTCGTAGGTTGACTTGGGAGGTACCGGGAGTCATCTTTTTAGCTCTTTTTTATTTCTCGAACATGCTTTAATCACAAACAATTTGGAAAGTGTCATGAACATCCTTAATTGCACCAAAAAGTATACAAACATACCTTTTTTCCTCCTTTTCATAAAATTAGCATCCAAAATACTATTTCCTACAAAACACTCCAAAAATACCTTAAATCCAAAAAAATAGCTCTCATAGTTTTAAGCATTGAAAGTTCTATATTTACATAGCACATTAGGTGGTTTTATAACGGTCAAGCTACACAACCCAGGTTGAGGTTATAAATGCATGATAAATCTTGTTCCCTTTCCTGGGATGGTATATATGTATGTATGTGATTGCACATGACTATTTACCTCAGTTATGAATAATGGCATTAATTTATCCTTACCCCTGAGTACATGTTAGCGTTCACTTGCTAACCCATCTTAGGGTGTTGTATCCTCAAGTGATGAAGGATCCAACCATACTACTTCTCCTACTCAGTAACTTAGATTCAGGGGTAGCATTTGTGTTGGACTTAAGTGGTGAGATTCCATACTTTGAAAGACTATATTTCATGCTATGGATTTATTTTCATACATTTAGTTATTTTTTACTTTGTTTTTGTCTATGGTTGAGGGCATGTCCCAATCGTATATTCTTTGTTTTTAATTTGAGGATTTGAGCGACTACTATGGGAATGAATGATGTTGGTATTAGTGTCAGCCTTGGATTGGTATTGGTATTAGGGATGACACCATTTTGATGTTTGATTAAATTGTTGGTTGGTTATGGTTATGGATTTTATTATTGTCTTTTATTACTTATAGTTCTATTATGTTATTTGTTCAGAATTCATCTGACAAAGGGTGTTAAGTGGCTATGGTTGGGTAGGGGGGGGTCTATGATCCCGGTAGGACTTGAGGTACCTGACATGACTAGGCCCTTATTTGGGTTATGTCATATTGTTATCATATCCCTAAGTTAATGGTCACTTAGGACTCCATAAATCCATGTCGAGTAGAATCTGTTTTAAGGGTGTGTAGCATGCCACATTCATAACGGAGAGGCAACGAGGTATTTAGGAATATTTCTCTTTCTTGTGTTCTTTTTTAAAGTTGTAGATTCTATGGTCCTGAATTCTCCTTTAATCCCTATTTGTTCACTTTTCATATCATGCTTTCTCGGTGATCTGAAGCTCATGGAAAATTCTTTTTCCTAACTGAGGATAATGCTGATGGGACCCGTTCTACTTATGGGTTCCATACCTGGTCCAGGGGTCCAGTTCTGGATTATTCTGAAGTTCCACTATTTCCCTCTAGTCCATCTCAAACTCCTCAAGTTGAAGTGATAAATGCTGAGTTTTGTCAGTCTATTCACATATTGGCACAGTTGGTAGATACTCAGTCTGAGCGTGGTGTTCCTGTTACTCCATCTTCTGAGGCCATAAGGGTTGGCCAGTTCATGAGGCTGAACCCTTTGACCTTTATGTGTATTAAGGTGGAGGAGGATCTTCAAGGTTTTATAAATGAGATAAAAAAGATCTTTCGTGTTATAAATTCCACAAATATGGATGACGTAGAGTTTGCTGCCTACCAGCTAAAAGATATGGCCTACCAATGCTACGAAGAATGATATCAGGCAAGGGGTGATGATGTTCAGCCATCTCTTTGGGAGGATTTTCTAATAGTTTCCTAGACCTCTTCTTTCCACAGGAGTTAAGGGAAGCAAAGGCAGAAGAGTTTGTTAATTTGAAGCAAGGTAAGATATCTGTCAAGAAGTATACCTTAAAGTTTCACCAGTTATCTCAGTATGCTTCTGAGATGTTTTCTAGCATGAGGGCTATGATAAGAAAGTTCACTTTTGGGTTGGCTAGAGAGTTGATATTGAAGAGTAAGGTTGACTTATTGATCAAGGGAATAGTTATGTATAGGTTGGTTGTGTATATGCATAGGTAGAGAAAGAGAAGAAGAAGCAGGCTGAGATAGAAGAGAGGTATAGCAAGAAGTTTAGGTTCTCTAAGGTGGGTGGTGGCTAATAGTAGAGTAGTAAGGATGGTGGTAAGTGGCCCAAGAAGAAGTGAGACAACTCTAGGTATTACTCGACGACTGTTGCTCCCAACCTAAAGTCATGGTAGCAATAACTTCAGGGCATAAGTTTCCCAATCTCAGGCTAATGAGGCCTAGTTAGCTCTATCATATCTTTTCTATAGGTTTTATGGTAGGTTGTATAGGGTTTTTATAATAAGGAGAGGGATAGGTGCTTCAACTGTGGTCAGCCAAGGCATATACTCAGAAATTGTTCTGTTGGTAAGGTTACTTTAGGGCGAACAAGGTTCCAGTTGCTTTATCATGAGCTCCGGCACCAAAGAGTGCACTATCTAGTTCTGGCACTATTCAAAACCGTCTTTATTCTCTTACTACATGATAGGTGTCTGATATATCATCTGATATTGTGACTGGTATGTTGAAACTCTTTTCTTGTGATGTGTACTATTTACTTGATCAAGGGTCCTCTCTCTCTTTTGTGACCCCATTTATGATTGTATATTTTGGTTTTGGTCCCGAGGTTATTTTGGACCCTTTTACTATTTTTGTCCTGATAGGTGACTCTATGATTGCTTGAAGAGTCTATAAGGGGTTTGTGGTATCTATTGGTAGTAAAGAAACTATGGTGGATCGATTTGAATTAGATATGGTGGATTTTGATCTTAAATTGGGGATGGATTGGTTGCATTTATGCTATGCTTCTCTAGACTGGCGGACCCATAAGGTTTTCTTTAAATTCCCTAATAAGCCGACTATTGAGTTAGAGGGTGGTTCCCTAGCTCCTAGGTAGAAGTTCATATCTTATCTTAAATCTTGGAGATTAATCTCCAAGGGGTGTCTTTATCATCTAGTTTGGGTTAAAGATTCGAACTCGGATGGTCCTTCTTTGCATTCCATCCCGATGGTGAATGAATTTCATAGGTCTTTCCTGATAACCTTCCTGGTGTTCCTCCTAATAGGGAGATTGAGTTTGGGATTGATCTTGTTCTGAACACTCATCCAATTTCTGTTCCCTTATATTGAATAGCTCCAGCTGAGTTGAAGGATCTTGAGGAGTAACTCAAAGATCTCTTAGATAAGGGTTTTATCTATCCTAGTGAGTCCTCGTGGGGTGCACCGATGTTATTCGTGTGTCAGAAGGATGATTCCATTTGTATGTGTATTGATTATCGGTAGTTTGACAAGGTAATGATAAAGAATACGTATCCTCTTCCAAGGATGGATGACTTCTTTGATCAGTTCCAAGGTGCTAAGTTTTTCTCCAAGATTTATCTTTGATTTTAGTATCATCAGTTAAATATTTGGGAGGTGGATATCTCTAATAGTGCTTTTCGTACCCGGTATGGGCACTTTGAATTTTTGGTTATGTCTTTTGGGTTGACCAATGCGCTACGACATTCATGGATTTGATGAATAGGGTGTTCTATCAATTTTTAGATTTATTTTTCATTATTTTTATTGATGACATTTTGGTGTTCTCGAAGAGAGAGGTGGATCATGTTGATCATTTCTACATTGTTTTATTGACCTTGAAAGAGCAACAATTGTATGCCAAATTTTTTAAATGTGAATTCTGGTTGAATGCAGTCACTTTTTTGGGTCATATCATTTCTAGTGAAGGGATCATGATGGATCCACAGAAAGTAGTAGTGTTGAAAAGGTGGCCTGGACCCATGACTCCAACCTATATTCGGAGCTTCTTGGGTTTAGTGGATTACAACAGGAGGTTTATGGAGAGTTTTTTTCACTATAGCAGCCCCGTTAACTAAGTTGACTTAAAAGAAGGTAAAGTTTTTGTGGTCTGATGCTTGTGATAGGAGTTTTGAGAAGCTAAAGGATAAGCTAACTTCGGATCTGATCTTGACCTTTCCTGAGTGCATTGATAGGTTTGTGGTCTACTGTGATGCATCTCATGTGGGACTTGGTTGCATTTTGATATAGTATGGAAAGGTGATAGCTTATGCCTCCAGACAGTTGAAGATGCATGAGAGGAATTATCCAACTCATGACTTGGAATTATTAGTTGTGGTGTTTGCATTGAAAATCTGGCATCACTACTTATATAGAGTGCATGTGGATATCTTTTCTGATCATAAGAGCCTGCAGTTTGTGTTTACTTAGAAAGAGCTTAACCTTAGACAAAGAAGATGACTTGAACTTCTCAAGGTTACTACCATCTAGGTAAAGCTAATGTGGTTGCTGATTCTTTTTGCAGGTTATCCATGGGGAGTCTAGCTCATATGGATAAGGAGAAGTGGGAGTTGGTAAGGACATGCATCATTTGGCTAACCTTTGAGTTTGCCTCTTGGATTCTGAGAATGGTGGTGTGTTTGTGCAGGAAGTGGCACAATTGTCACTTTATACTGAAATCAAGGAGAAACAGATGTTAGATCCTATCTTGATGAGGATCAAGGGTGATATAGCTAGGAAGAAAGTGATGGACTTTGAGATTAGTGGTGAAGGTACCTTGCAGTACCTAAGGAGGTTATCTATTATTGATTTTTATGGTTTACGAGAGAGGATCTTGATTGAAGCACATGAGTCACGCTATGTTGTTCATTCTGGTTCAACAAAAATGTATCATGAACTTAAGCAGATGTATAGGTGGAGCAATATGAAGAAGGATGTGGAAAATTTTGTGGCTATTGCATGGTGTGCCAATAAGTGAAAGTTGAGCACATGAAGCCCAGAGGATTGTATCAAGAAATTGAGCTGCTGAATGGAAATGAGAAGTATCAACATGGATTTCGTTACTGATCTCCCTCACTCTCATAATTAATTTGATTTAGTTTGGGTTATCGTGGATAGGATGACAAAGTTATCCCAATTTTTACCAGTGGGGACTAACTTCTCGGCTAAGATTATGCCAGGTTGTACCTTCAAGAAGTTGTTAAGTTTCATGGGGTACCTAGTTCTATGATCTCTGGTCATGGTATGCAATTTTCATCTAATTTTTTACAGTAATTTCAGAAAGGGTTGGGGACTAAAGTGAGTCTGAGTATTGCTTTCCACCCACAGTCGGGTGCTTAAGCATAAAGGACTCTTCAAATGTTGGAGGATATGCTTCATGATTGCGTGATTGACTATGGTGGTAGTTGGGTTGAGCACTTGTCTCTTGTAGAGTTTGCTGAAAATAATAGATACCACTCTAGTATTGGGATGGATCCATTTGAAGCATTGTATGGTAGGAGGTGTAGGTATCCTATTGGATGATTCAAGCTTGGTGAAGCGGATATGGTTTGTTCGGATTTGGTTCACCAAGCTATGGAGAAGGTGAAGGTGATCCAAGATAGGCTTAAGGCTTCCTAAATTTTCCAAAAGTCCTATGCGGGCTTGAGGTGAAGGGATTTTGAGTTTGAGATTGGCAATAGGGTATTCTTGAAGGTGTCTCCTATGAAAGGAGCGATGCGGTTTGGGAAGAAGTGGAAGCTCAGTCCTTGATATGTGGGTCCTTATGTGATTTTGAGGAGGGTTGGCAATGTTGCATACGAGTTGGAGTTTCCTTCTAGTTTGAGCTCCATTCACCCAGTACTCCATGTCTCTATGTTGAGGAAATGTATGTGATCCATCACAAATTATGCCTATCAAGGATATTGGTATTTTTGGATTCCCTATTTTATGAAGAAATCCTAGTTGAGATCTAGGATCATCAGGTTCGTCGATTACAAACCTAGGATGTGGACTCAATAAAGGTTTTATGGAGGAACCACAAGGTGGAAGAGGCTACATGGGAAGATGAAGAGGACATGTAGTCCAAGTATCCATTCCCTTTTTATGCTCCAAAAATTTGTGCAGAAGGTATGTGTTCTTTATAACATCTTTGTTTTCAAACCTTGTTAAATTAAAGATTGACTTCCTTGGAATCTTTGTTTTCTGGATTGGTTAAAGGTAAGGGTAGAGATGTTTGGGGGTTTAATCGTGCTTGTACTGCCTTGTTCCATCATTCTGAGATGAATTATCCAAGTAGGGGAGAGTTGACACTCTTGTGTTCTGGCCCTTGCAAAATTTTGTGAGTTTGAGTCTTCTGTTGATCATACGACTCACCATAGCACTCGTATGGTGTGGGTACGGGTCTAGGGACCCTAGTCATATGTTAGTCAGTGTGATGTTGGCCAAGTTCTCTTCTTGATACGAGAAGATTCCATACTAGTCATATGTACATGATATGAGAGGTAGGGCACTAAACCATATGTTGTCCAGTGTCTAGCTTAGATGTTTCTACTGAATGTTTAAGGCGCTACAAAATATCTCTAATAAGCTTATCCCTAAAATATGATGATTGGGAAACATGTTGAGCCTGTTTTTAAATCGAAACCAAGCCTCGTGTATCGACTCCAAATGAAGCTATCTGAAATTGTATATCTCATTTTTAAGATGCAACATCCTAGTAAGAGGAAATAAAAGGTTTAAGAATTGCTTACTCAACTCTTTCCAAGTGGTCATAGATCCTCTCAGAAGTTTCCCTAGCCAGAAAGAAGTTTCTCCAATCAACGAGAAGGGGAAAAACCTCAATCTAAGTGCCTCCTGGTATACCCTCGAAATAGAATAAGAAGTGTAGATCCCAATAAAATTATCAAGATGCATATTTGCATCGTCTGTAACCAAGCCCAAAAATACACCTTTCAAATTCAGAAGCTAGATAATGGCACTGGTTATATCAAATTTCAGATTGGGGGGCAGTATAGGAGGAATGATAGCTTCTGTTTCCACCGGCTCAACGTATCCCATATCCTTCTCATCATCATACAACTGGAAGTACTGGAATGTTGGGATGAATTAGCCTGAGCACCACAAACTCTATCTTAATTACCGTTGGCTGTTGCTCAATAATCAACTATCGGTCTTGGCTTGGCTAGCTCTAGCTATTGAGCCAACCAGGCCTCTTCGTCCCTTCTCTAGTTAGCAGTATTTTCTAGAATCTACTCCGTCTGTCTATCAGTAATGTTATGTGGATCACCTAGAGCAGAGGGAGGAACTGCATTAGGATCACCTGAACTCCTTCTAAATGTCCTTCTCATACTAGTTCAGTCATTGTTTGATTAGGCTGTAACAGTCTCTTTGGGTTAGGATTTAGTGGGAGTAAGGAATTGCCTTGACTCTTGGTGTTAGGCATACACTAGCGTATACCCAACTAAGAATAGAAAACTAAAAACCCAAAAAATCCAAAAAAACATCAATCAATAAGTACACCTTCTTCCCCGATAATGCTGCCAAAATTTTGATCAACGCCCAAACTACACCTCTAATTGAGGATAAAACGGTGGTTGTCAAGTAAAGTAACCAAACTAGGTTGGGGTCGAACCCACAGGGAAGACACAGATTTGTATCTCTAGTTTGTTGAACTCAACAGGCTGAACATAAAGTAAATAAGGGGTTTGTGGTTGAAATCTTGAACATGTAGCAAATGTTAACTTTGGTTGTAAACAGTCGGTGACAAACACTAGGATTGTGTTCCCCCTGGATTCTTAACTCAATAGGCTTATTGTGATTTATTGAACCAACCCAGTACTTTGCATGCAGAATCTGATATGTTATGCACCATCAACTATCTTGTGGACTCATTGACAGATTTCATCCTTTACCTTTTGATTCTCAAGATGTTGTATTACTAACCATTATCCTAGATCCCAGTTAACTATTACCTTTTGAGTCCCAATTTATTATATGATAGTTAACCATCTTACATAGATGATACTAATTAGCCTAGATAGACAGTTAATCTTCAAATTATTATTGTAATTATCTTTTCCTAGTCACTACTCCTCTAGTGGAGAAAGTAGTAATATTCTAGGTGGGATCTTACTATTTGCAACCACTAAGACATCTATTAAACCAAAGATAATAGAATACATGCAATGATACTAGTTCAAAACAACTTAGGACTTCCCCTACTTTGTCAATATGCCAGGGTTTCCACAACCCTAGATAAGGGCTTTAGTCGCTTATGCTTATGAAACAATCAACGTAGTTCATAATAAAAAGCATCAAAGGATATCACAACGATCAACAAGTAAAACCCAAAAACCAACAACTGAATTATAACAAAATCAAGAACAAAGTAATCCCACGATCAAAATTTAAATCTTGGAATTGAATATAGGTTTGTAAGTGTTAAGAGTGTGTAATCTAACTAGAAAATGTCATAAGGGTATTTACAGGATACAAGGAAACCCTAAAAATCAAAACCCAAACTAAAAAGGAAAATTAAGATCGGTGGCCACTTAATTAGGCCACATAAAGACTGTATGTACCACATACGGAACGTATTTGGTCGTAAGTAAGTTCCAGAACTCCAGCACAGCTCCTGTAACTCTTTGGATTTAGGACTTTGTAACTTACTTTGGTAACATACAGACCGTATCTACTACATATGGGTCGTATATTCCCTTGGTAAGTGACAAAGCCTTCTTTTTTCTTCCTCTGATCCTTAGGACATCAAGTTCTGACACATACTTTTCTCACCTACGCCCGATAAGTGGCACAGATACCTAGAATTACTTAGTAAGTAGCCTAAAACTTTAGTTTTTATATTTTTTCTTCAGTTTAGCATCCAAAACCTTATTTCATGCTAAACATACCACAAACACATCATATCTCACAAAATAGCCTAAGAAACATGCATAGTTTCATAGTTTTAAGCATTGAAAGTGATATAAATCCACAGCACATCATGCAACATTCTGGATACAAAGGTATTGAAACAATGCTTTAATCTCTCTTGGAATGGGTGACTAAAGTGGGTTAAGATATCCATCTCATGAACCAATTTATGGTGGCATTTGGAAATGAATTTGAAAAAAGGAAGACCCTTAAGAAGATGTCAATATCTCAAGTTCCAAGGATTTGCCTAATCCTCAAAATAAAGTGTCTGAAAAAGAGATTTCACATAATGTGATTGAGCCAAAAATGTGTGACAATCATAATAAAAGTTGCCAAAGTAAAGAAGTGGCTTAAATTTAAGAAGAAGGAAAAAATTGTAATGAAGAAATCTCGGATTCTGAAAGAAAAGGAGTTGAAATTTTTTTGAAAATCACAATGGAGAAGAGTAAAAAATATAGGGAACCTTTGTCCCAATGGTGAGACCTAATCCAATATGGTGATGATGAAGTTGTCTAGAACATTCATATTCTCATGGGTGGATTTTTTTAAGAGCTGATTGAGTTCCAAAATTAATAAAACTTGACAAGGACGAAATTGTGAGCCAAGAGTTGCTATTGAATCAAGCTCAACAACTTCAAGTCAATGAGGAACAACATGATAGAATATTCCTAATGACGGATGAATCCCTCAAAATACATATTGAGCCGTGTCAAGAAGTGATTCAAATTGAAATGGCTACTCAAAAATTAGAAATCAAATTGAATGCAAAAATTGAGGCATTTGGTATTCAACATAAAATGGTTATGAATAATTGTGATTAGATGGTTTTCAATGAAGAATTGGTCAAGATTAATGTTGAATTCTTAATGATTTTAAGTGTGATGTAAGAAATCACAACCCCACAAATAAGATAATATACAAAGAAATAGTAAGAAAGGAAGAGGTGATTTAGAAAAAATAGTGGAAATCTTGAAATTAAAAGACAATAATTACTAGAATAAATTCAAGAGAGAAGGTATGAAATCATTCAAAGATTACTTATCAATGTAATCAAGAGGGTTCAATAGAAGAGATCATAGGGTTTCTCCAAAACTCAAAAAGGGACACGCCCCCAAATCGGGCCATATCGTAGGGGCACCTCAAGCCCACATAAACCAGAGGTCGCCCCGATAACCCAACCTAATCATCATCACAACTACAAGGGTTGGGGAATCCCAACCTTATTATAAGGTAGCAGAAATATAAGGCTAATAGTCAAAACTTAAACAATATCTAGCATTTGATTAATGTCAACAGTCTAGCCAAAATACCTAAGTCCACAGTCATCCACGTTACCTCTATACAAATCCAAAGTCTAAATATATGAACATATGTCGGGACATGCCCCCTAGAATAGCCAACATCGAGTCTAAAACATAAGGGAAAGAGACTATGAAATATGTTCCTTCTGAAGAATGGAAGCTCACTACTTCAATGTCACCCATAATCCGCCCAAACCTTTGATCACTACATAAGAAAAAATGATGAAGCTTCGGACCCTATGTCATGTTGGGGAACAGCGTATAGAGACAGTTAGCGGTTGGAGTGCTAGCATGTAGCCCAAGGATAAGGATAAAATATTACATTTGTTCAAATCCATGACAAACCATCATATACGAACACATTTACATAAGTATAGGCATATCTGAAGATACATGTACATATAGTTACACAACTTGCCAAACCATGGAATAATTGATAACATGTATTCTCGAATCATTCATTCGTGAGAACATGAACAAAGGACTTCCTAACCTTCCACCCTTACATTTTAGCGATATAGGGTTTCTACGTTGCAATAGGAAAGAGGACATGAACCATGAACCAATATATCTTATATGATAGGTTGACATGAACCATAAATGAACATACCTCTTACGGTAAATGGCCACAAACCACGAACCAATTTACCTCATATGGTAAGTGGACTTGGATCACAAATCAACACGACTTGTATGGTAAATGGACTTGGACCACAAACCAACACACCTCATATGGTAAGTGGACTTGGACCACAAACCAACTCAACTCTTATGGTAAGTGGACTTGGACCACGAATCAACTCCCACAGTGAGTAGACTTAAACTATAAACTGGCACACCTCCTACTGTAAGTGGACTCAGACCACAAACCAACATACATTTTATATCATCAAAAATTAACATTTGGAATCTATCCCTCCTTAATCACGTATCAACATCCATACAATTCAACGCATAAGGAGTCGAACCCATTTAAGTAATTCTAGCCACCAAGCCTACATATCAACACTATAGATAACCATATGGTATTTTCCAACCCAAATTAACCATTAATCATATAGATAGGCCTAAGGCATTAGTTCACAACATGATGCAAGTTTATTTAAGGTCACCAAGACCTCTATGAACCAATCATTCCTCATTACTATTCTTATTGATACCTTTTTATTCAAACACAATTCAAGTTTATGTTTTACGGACTATGACACATTTATCCAACCAACTATCAAAGACATCCCCTTACTCTTCGCATGGCCAATAAGGCCTCTATTAAATATTTACCAAGCATTCACATTCATTAACAACATCTTATATCATTCATGTCACCTATATCAAACATTTACCAAGTGTTCACATTCATTAACAACATCTTATCTCATTTATTTCTACTAGACCAATACCATAGATACACATTTGACCTTCACAAAATCATTTGACCACTAGTCACTGTAATGGACTAAATGCCTTGATTT
Organism: Capsicum pubescens; assembly: GCA_030864215.1. Lineage (NCBI taxonomy): Eukaryota > Viridiplantae > Streptophyta > Magnoliopsida > Solanales > Solanaceae > Capsicum > Capsicum pubescens. Next base: position 225,524,760 of record CM061544.1, read on the forward strand.
AATTCATAATCAATTCAATTTATGGTCATCAATGCCCATATAACTATTTATATTTTATTAGCAATCTTATACCACATTCTCACCACAATTTAGTTTAACACACTATTCAAATTCATATTCATGTTTTGGGGCTTCAATCCCTTATTAGTTATTAACCCAAAAAGGTCATAAATTATACAATACATGGCACTCAATCCTTTCACAATATCAATTATCAATCATTCATGCTTATTGGGCCATTTCCCTAATTCAAAACATCACCAATATGTAACTAGATAATTCACTTAGACATTTTCACAAACACCTTGTGTGCATACCTTTAACAAGGCTATTTTCATGATAAAAATCATCAAGATTAGGGTTACTCAAGACCCTCATGTTAAACCACATACAACAAGCACCTACATATGCAATTCATCATCAATAACATGTATAAACACAAGTCTAAGAAAGAAACAACATTATTCATCATTAGGAAACAAAACCCTTTTCATTTGATTTCAAAATCATCATGTACACTTACTAATTCAAGTGTAAAATACATAGGTTTAGAGTTATTTAACAAAGGGAAGAGTTACATTCCTTAAACAAGATGCTCCATCAAGAAAAACTTGACTTTTCTTGCTTCTAGATGAGCACCCTTCAAACCCTAGCCTCCAATCTTGTTCCAAGGACTTTGAGAGTGTTTAAAAAAGAGTTTAGGATGTTAGATCCACACAATATGTATTTAAGGAGGCCATATACACATATATAATGAAGGGACTGAAGGTGTAGGGCGTAGAAATGACCACAAGGCTCTTAGTTAAAACTTGGAAATAGATTTGTCCAGGGGTACGACTCACCATACAACTCACTAAGGGAACTGTTCCCTAGGGTACGAGTGGTACCCTGACTCGTACCCTAGTCTTCTCCTAGGTCACACATTGTTAAGGGTATGGCCATAAACCCTTGAGTCATATCCAAAAACAAAGACTTACTCCTAACTCGTATGCTCTACTCGTAACAAAAATAGTCTACTCTAAGCTAAGACCTCACTCTATACAACTCACCTAGGTATGACTCATATGCTTAGGGTATGATTGAGGAGGGTCACTCGTATAGAGGATGGAATTCCACCCTCCTAGAGTAGAGAGTGGATACGACCCATATCCAAAGGGTACGAGTGGCTTGTCCAATTGTATCTTAGACAACATGCTCAAAAACCAAAAGCCTTTGCAAGGACAAGAACTTGGGTGTTTAATTCTCCCCCACTTAGGATCATTCATCCTCGTATGATGGGTAAGGCAAGCATAAACACAATTTAACACATTAGAACCCACCAAAACACCCTTCAAACAAGTAAGAACAAAGCACACAACAAAGATACAACATAACACATATCATGATTTTCGTCAATCATCCATTTTGATTTATCAACTTTTGGGATTCCAACCCATTATTTATCAAAGACACTCTGTCAATTCAAAGACCAAGGACTTGAACCCATTGATTTTCAAGGATATAAAGCAACTTAAGTATTGGGAAATTTACTCCCTTGTCTAACAAAGACATGAACCAATTCTAAGCATCTGGGACTTCAACCAATTGTCAATTAAAGACATAAAGCAAGTTAGGAACACCAACACATATCTAAAGCATGAGTTTCTGGAATGGAATATAATTGTGGATACTTGGACTTCATGTCCTCTTCCGTCTCGCAAGTAGCTTCCTTGGACTTTTGGCTCCTCCATGGAACCTTTATCGAAGCCACCTCTTTTGGGATCAACCTTCAGGCTCTTAAGGTAAGAGAAAAACCTTCCCTTAGCCACTAAAGAAACTTCTTCACGTATAATGATCAACTTATTAGGGAATTTTAAGCATGACCTTATGGGTCTATCAATCTAAGAAAGCATTGTACGAATGCAACCAATTCACCCCCAAATGACATCAAATGCAATCATGTCCACCTCTATCAATAAACAAGACTTTCTTTACTACCTACAACTATCACATACCCCTTAAAGACTCCTTAAAATCACGAAGCCACTTATCGGGGTAGAAACAAAAAAAAGAGCCCAAATAACTCAGAACCAAATTGAAATACACAATCACAAATGAGATCAAACATACCAAGCAAAGCATACATGCCGTGGGTAAGGAGTTCAACATACCCATAGCAATATTCGGAGACTCCTTGGACTCCTAGTGAGTAGAAAGTACATACAAGCAACTCCGGCCAATGGCAGTACCAAAAATAGTAGCATAGATAGCACCTTTCGATGCAGGAGTAAATTAAGTAGCAATAGGGGCTCTGTCAGCCCGAGTAGCCACTCTAAAAGGGTACTCTCATTACATGTGCCCAATCTGATCATAATAAAAACATCTGCTCTTCCCCTTCTCGCTCTCACCACAGTAATGCTGACCACAAAATCTACAAGGGGGATAGGTAGGATCTAAGTGGTCTCTACTGGCCTAAGAATCACACTCGCCCAATTCTTCCTCCTAGAAAAGCACACACCAGAAACAACACAACTTATATGGTAAGTGGACTTGAACCAAAAACCAATACGTCATGTATGGTAAGTGGACTTGGACCACAAACAAACACACCTCATATGGTAAGTGGACTTAGACCACAAACCAACACAACTATTATGGTAAGTGGACTTGGACCATGAACTAACTCCCACGGTGAGTAGAATCGGACCACAACTAGCACACCTCCTACAGTAAGTGGACTTGGACCACAAACTAACACACATCTTATATAATCAACAATCGATATTTAGAATCTAGCCCTCCTTAAAAATATATCAACATCCATACCATTCAACACATAAGAACTTGAACCCATTTAAGTAATTCTAGCCACCAAGGTTACATATCAACACCATAGAAAACCACATGGTCTTTGTGACCCAAATTAACCATTAATCATATAGATAGGCCCAAGGACTCAGTTCACAACACAATGCAAGTTCATTTGTGGTCAACAAGACCTCTACAAACCAATCATTCCTCATTACTATTCTTATACACACCTTTTTATTCAAACATAATTTAAATTCACATTTTAGTGACTATGACCCATTTAGCTAACCAACTATCAAAGACATCCCCTTACTCCTCGCATGGAAAATAAGGTCTCTATCAAACATTTACCAAGCGTTCACTCTTATTAAAAACATCTTATTTCATTCATTTACGCTAGACTAATACCATAGATACACAACTGACCATTACAAAACTATTTAACCACTAGTCACTCTAATAGACTAAATGCCTAGATTCAATTTATCATCAATTCAATTTATGGTCATCAATACCCACATAAATTTTCATATTTCATTAGCAATCTTATACCAAATTCTCACCACATTTGAGTTTAACACACTATTAAAATTCATATTCATATTTAGGGGCTTCAATCCCTTATTAGTCACTAACCTAACAAGGCCATCAATTATACAATACATGGATTATATTTCCTTCATAATATCAATTATCAATCATTCATTCTTATTGGTCCATTGCCCTAATTTAAAACATCACCAACATGTAACTAGATAATTCACTTAGACATTTTCACAAACACCTTGTGTGCATACCTTTAACAAGGCTATTTTCATGGAAGAAATCATCAAGATTAGAGTTACTAGGACCCTCACGATAAACCACATAAAAAAGCACCCACATATGCAATTCATCATCAATAACATGTATAAAAACAAGTCTAAGCAAGAAATAATATTATTCATCATTAGGCAACAAAACCCTTTTTCATTTGATTTCAAAATCACCACGTACACTTACTAATCCAAGTGTAAAATACATGAGTTTAGAGTTATTTAACAAGGGGTAGAGTTACATGCCTTAAACAAGATGATCCATCAAGAAAAACTTGACTCTTCTTGCCTCTAGATAAGCACCCTTCAAACCCTAGACTCCAATTTATTCCGAGAACTTTGAGAGTGTTTGAGTGAGAGTTTAGGATGTTAGATCCATATAAAATGTGTTTAAGGAGTCCCTATACACTTATATAGTAAAGGAACTTAGGGTTTAGTGTGTACGAAATGACCACAAGGCCCTTAGTTAAAATTTGGAAAATGGACCCGTCCAGGGGTAAGACCCACTATGGGAACTGTACCCTAGGGTACAATTGGTACCCTGAATCATGCCCTAGGCTTATCCTAGGACACACACACTATTAAGGGTATGACCATACACCCTTAAGCTGTATCCAAAGGGTACGACTCACCCCTAATTTATGTGCTTCACTCGTAACAAAAATAGTCAAGTCCAAGATAAGAGCTCACACTATACAACTCCCCTAAGTACGACCCGTATCTAAGGGTTACGAGTGGATTTTGCAATCATATCTTTGACAACATGCTCAAAAACCAAAAGTTTTTGCAAGGCCAAGATCTTGGGTGTTCCATAAAGAAGGCTAAACACGAAGTTGTTCAAAAGTTAACTAATAAAAACAAACCCTAATTTCTACTATTTATAGTAGATAAGCTAATCTAAGTTAAATAAAATAATTACCTTGAGCTAAAAATAATAAATTTAAGGAATTATTTTGTAAAACTAATTAACTATTTAAAATGTAGTCTTTTTTTTTGCTTAAATCTCCATTGTAGTTTATTATAGACCTTCTGTTCTTATTTCATTAATCTTCTAAGGTCTTCAAATTACTTCACATATAATTCATGGTCCTTATGTCCATGATAGCTAATCTGTATTCCATCATTCCAACCTTCTTGAAAAAAAATCGTCATCAAATTCAAGCCTTGAAAAAAAAAGATAGAAACAACTAGATAAAGTTATCATAATTTTTAAAGTAATACCTATCAAATGACAAATATCACCAGAATCAAAAAAGAAACTTTAATTCCCTAACAACATCAAGAATCACTATAAGCATTCCCAAAAATACCAATAATAAATCACTATCCAAAAAGCAAATCAAATTAATCTCTTTAATAGAATCATGACAATCTTTGAATGAATTGTCATCATATTTTAAGAAAGAAGCATTGGCATAATCCAACAAAAATGGATTTTCTTAAATGTGATTAGAATAAGTAAAAAATTAATACTAAGACTAGCATCAATTAATTTACTTTCATGTATAGGCTCATCAGTTTCTTCCCACATTGTATCCCATAATAAATTATCATATACCTTGTAGCCTTCAAATTTTCTACCTCATCAACTTCAACAAAGATATCACTATGTTCATCATAAGAAATAATCATGTTATCTTCAAATAAAATATTATCTTTAAAAAGAGAAATTAATATACAATGAAGAATCAAAATAATTACATTCACTCTCAAAAAAACAAATATCATATTTCATAAGATTATCCATGATGTGATCTCTTTAAGTGAATAGGAGATAGGATCAATGAAACTATGCATGCTCAAAGAGTCGCTTGTTTGGCCTTAAAATTTATTTTCTCACATCATTAGCTGGCAACAATTTAAGATCACAAGAATCAACAAGTTTGGTCTCACACTTTAACCCAATAATTAGAGTACAGTTAATTACCATGAAAAATAGAGTACAATCAAGATACAATAAGTCATCACTACCTTCAAAAAGACACACATTACCACCAATATCGTAAATTTCATTAAATAAAATCAAAGAATTATTAATTTTATTTTCACCTTTATGAAAGAAAGCTGGAGTGTCATATTCAAAATCCTTATTGTTCCCAAAATAACAAGCTATATTTTTAGTCCACTAAATAATTCACAAATCTTTTCAATTAGTGGTATATGATGTCACCCTAATTACATCTCCCAGAAAGTATAAAGCGGTTGTTGAATCAAATATATAACTCAACAAGGTTGGGGTCGATCCCACAAGAAATAGGTCAAAAAATTTTCAAGTATTTATCTAGATAACTATCAAATAAGTAAAAGAGAGGTGATTTTATGACACAAAAGAACAGTAGTAACAATGTTTGCTGGAGTTGTAACCAATTTAAAAAAGCACTAGAATTGTGTTTTCCATGACTTTATAACTTCATAGGTGTCCCCATCTAGAAAACTATTTTGATGCTTTGCTTGCAAATCTAAAAAGCTAGGTTCGTTTAACATCTCTCAACCTTTGTTAGATAAATTTCACTCTTCTCCTCTCGAACTCCAAATGTCGCACTGCTAACCCTTATTCTTGATCTTAAATTAAATATCCTTGTTATGGCTCAAGGTAATAGTTGAAGGTTTATAGCTTCAAATCTCTGTTGTTATTACCTTTACATAATCTCTACCTCTCTATCAGGAAAGTCTTGAATACACATGAGTTTCTAACATTTGAAACCGTTAGAAAAGTAATTATGTCAAGCACATCTATCTAGAATTGCTTCACACTTAACCCACTTTGTTAAATCTCATGGTTACCATAATCCTAGTTGTGGTGTTTAAGTTATCAAGATTGAAATCACACAAGAAGACTTCATACATGAAAGCAAGATTATGACTTACAACAGGAATAACATCCCAAAATCTTAACTTGAATTAAAACCTTAAATGATGTTTGTAAAATTCCAAGAATATTTCTTAGAATCTCACAATATAATTGCAAAATATAAAGTAGTGTAAACTCATCCAAATAACCCTATATGTGTATTTATAGAAAAATAAATTGTATCTTATATAAAATAGGAAATTTAGTCCAGTGGCCGCAGATGACAGGAAGGTATGATCATGGTTAGAACCCAAGAACATCCTTGGGTTCTCGTGGTTTGGATCATGAGTTTTCATATTCATATATTCACTAGTACATATCTCAGTACGGCCTTATATCTTCAACTCATGATCGTACAATATTGTTGTCTGATCATTCTACACTTCAGCTTCTAAAACTTGCAAATCTGGAAATCCTTCCCATGAACTCATATTATGATCATGACTTTAAAGTGAAGTCATGGGATGCTATCATTTGATCCTCTTTAAAATTATCTTCTATAATTCTATTTCCAATTACTCTTTCGAGGATTGGATAGTATGATCTTATGATTGATGTACGGTCATGGGATAATCTCATCTGAGCAACATCTGAGAAACATTCTATAGATCATGATATGGATGCCTTGGAATGATTGTGCTCAGATCCCATGGTCGTATCTTTGATCATCTAATGCCTTTTATTCCAATTCAGGACCTTCCTTCCCCAAGCCTATTTATCCTGCAATCATGCAAAAATCCCATCAAATTTACATAAAAATACCCTTAAACATTAAAATATTCATAGATTTAAGCGTCTTAATTTTTGTAGGACCATGGAACATCAACACCATCAAGTTAGAACATTTACGTGTCCTCGGGCAAACAAAATAGATTAACTCACAAAGACGCTTAACATGGAGAAAAACCAAGGTTACTACGGTAGTCACTTTTTATAAAACCAATTTTCACACATCCAACCAACATAAGTATTTTCAACACCCTCCATGATTCAAAATTAACTAATGCAATGCGTAAGCAAAACAAGTTCCCTAACCCAGTGGGATTAGGACATGTAATTACATTGTGAATGATAACCTAACACTTACATCAACACACTACCCAAACAAGAAGCAACTAGACTACAACCCCTATTCCATCACATTAAATGACTCTTCTAATCAGTTAGTATATGCAATGAATTTCAAAAACTAGGACTAAATAAAATCTCTCACTCTCACAACAAAGGCAGGTCGCTTGCATTTGATACCATAGTCTTGCCCTTATTTTCTATGCTTCAGCCTACGGACTGTCGAGTTAGGATCACTATAGGTCTTTTTTAGGCTTGTAGTGCAGGCTTAGGGATATGTATGGTACATTTGGATAAAGTGACTCAATTCCTCCTTGGCACTATAATATATTTGGCTCCACTTTTTTACTTTCCTTATTTTTCTCCCTATTTCACATTTTTATTTATTTTTAGACCCGGGTATGGTTGTATTTTCACAACATCATCTTTTTTGTTTTTTCTATCTCCCTCTTTTTTTATTTTAATTTTTTTCTTTTTTCTCTTTTTGTTCACATCGCACCCAAATCCTTTTTCCTTTTACTACCAATTCTTCATACCCAGTTTCTATGCACCCGTACACAATATCCACCCTTAAATTAAGTGGGGGACCATGGCCAAAGAAGGTTCATTGTAAAACTTGGGAAGGTGAATTTGGGTAGTTCGAAGAATAGGTCTATTAAGGCTCAAAGATTGGGTTCAAGAGATACATGATCATTTGGTAGGTTAGTTAGTCTATAGTGGACTTTTTAATAATGTCCTATGATCCTTTCCTAACCTCCTGATGAATCTCAAGTTACACCTCTAGGTATAAGCGATCGTCATCAATATAGTTAACCCTATAAGTGTTAGGGTTGAATACTCAGGGAATGAAAACACAAATTCCAATCTTAAGTTCTAGAAGAGACAAAGTTTTCTCATAATGTGGTGTAAACTAAGAAAGAAAGTAAAGTCGGGGGTTTGTTTGAAGGCTTTTTAGTTAACAAGTTTCTCTTAGTGAGAATGAAATCTCAAATCTAACAAAATTAAAAAAGATTCCTCAAACATGTCATGGCAACAAGATAAACAAAATTTTTTAATATCCATAATTCTATGAAGTAAGGATGCAACATAGTATCAAATGAAACTTTCAAATAAAAAATGTTTCTCAAGGTGTGACACAAAATCTTTAAAGATTATCTCAATTTTCTCTATGCAACTTATCTTGCTCATTTACCTTAATTGGGAGTAAGACATCACTATCCACCCCAAAGTATCGATGCCACTCACATGCAAGATTTAGATCTACGCATAAAATACATTTTATATCTCAAGGGAGCACAAATATTGAAAGAATTACACTAACTCTAACAAAGAAATTCAAGTACAATTAATAAAATCATAGGCTTGCCCTTTGTTTTGTTCACCACTAATATAGAAGTTAAGGTGTAGGAAGGAATGTATGGATCAAGTGACTAAAAGACCTACTTAAATGCAATCTTTTATCACCTTCTATCCCTAATTTTATAAAATTTTCCACTGTAATACCCCAGTTTTCTAAACCGGATCGCTACATGGTGCCCATGATCCCGAGGGACCATAAGCTAACCCACTGATATCTGTACCTGTATACTGCAATCTATGATGTAATAAAGTAGAAAACATGAACAATAGGCCATAAGGTTCAACTGCATAGAATATCTGACAAATCATAATGTCCATATGGGGTAACGAATACCCAAAACAACTAAAATCTAAATCAAATCTAAGCTAAATCTAAAAACCTCTAAATACTGTCTGAATAAGGAGTTGAAGGAACATGTATCCAACTAACTCCGTCTAGCAAAATTGAACTGACATAATAAATGAAATAAAAAATATCATCCTCGAATGGATGAGGACTCACTGCAACTCTGCGATTGGAATGCTACTGCTACTGCTGATCTGGAGCTCATATTTGTGAACCTATGGTGAAACATAAAAGAAAGCACCATAGTTCAAATACGTCAGTACAACTGGGAGTACTGAGTATACGAGTGAGGTAGGCTAAATGGAAAAGGGTTTACATGCATGAACGATGCTAACTGACTGACTGATATGAACGTAAAAGTGCAAACATGCATACGTAGTAACTGAGATCATGATTATGTTATATCTAGATATGGCTACTAATACATGATCTACTGATATCTAGTATGACAGATACTGAAATTCTAATAACATAGATGACTGTGTCTGACAGTCCTAAATCTAATGGAACTATCTGTGTTCCGTTCTATAACTGAATTGACTGTATCTGACAGTCCTGATATACTAAAATCTGAAGAACTATTTGAGTTCTTTTAATAAAACTGGGATGAAACTGTGGGAGGTAGTTGTTTGACCGACATGCCCCAATAACATATATAGCTAAGTTGGGGTCCAATCTCTGCCCCAACTAGAAGGGTGTCAATACCGCGCCACTGGTAAGGACAGTTGTGAGTGACCCTTAGCTGGCAGGTACTCAAAATGAAAATGGTAGGAACCCTAAACTGATGGATTAATCCTCCTCAATAACCCTAATCTGACAGGTTAAGATGTATCAACCTATGCTGGCTACGTAGTTCTGGAACAAAAGGATGATTACTAAGAATCACACCCTAAACTGGCAGGTGAGTTCCCATCCTTGGGTTCACTCGGTGATAAATTCTAATCCCATGTGAAGAGACTGAATGTGATTTAACTGATGGTACATGGACTGAGTAACTGACTTTCATTGACTGACAGATTAGTGCTACTATTTGAGAATTAACTGAGATCATGAGATTTCTGAGGTTTGCTGAGTCACATACCCGACTGAGTTCTATAGATCATGGCTTGACTAAGATTATCATGATAACATAGCATAGATATAGGCACACAACTATATTTTTTGGGTACAAGCATCCCCAGGACTCGATGGAAGGAAACTGACACACATGACTGACTTGATCGTAAGAGTAGAGTCCACAATTTACCATATCATGAGTAGGGGATTTCACACTAAGCATAGTTCTCAACATCTTATACATGGAAGGGAAATTCATACAACATGTATATGCTTGCATAGCTTCAATATCATGGTCAATCCATATCACAACAACAACGCATATCACTCACATGGAATTCATGGGAAATCGTAAAGTATAGACCATGGACTTGTCATTTAAGAACTATTAAATCATGGGACATGAATTCTATCATCTAGGCCTATTATCAAACACTTTGCATGCATTCTTTTAGCTTAAGTGTGTTTATGAATTTCACCATATTAAGCCACATAAGGATCACGGGTTTTAACTAACAAACACATATACTTCTTAAAATCACCTTTAGATATAATCTTGAAACTTAAACAACAATCATCAACATGTACATGCTCATATCACAACAAGACAATCATAAAATAATATTTAAAATAGGGTTCTTGAGATCTATGAACGAAATGGATCCATAGATGAACTTTACGCATACCTGAATCAAGGTTCTTGAAATTTTTGAACTTGAAGGATTTAAAATCCTTTGATTTTTGAAGAATATTGGGTCTTGTTATTGGATATTAAATTTAGAGAGAAACCCTAGTTTTTGTTTGTGAAATAATAATGAGCAAAATGGCTGAATTCGGACTCATCTGGGTATATATAGGAGAGTGGTAAGTGACCAAAATACCTCTATTAAAATGGACTAGAAGTAAATTAAACGTGATGTGTGACGACCCGACTGATGGTCCATCAGGAACTTGACGGTCTGTCATTTCGACCGTCATACATGGACAAGAAATGGGGTTCACTGGATAAGAGTTGACGGCCTGGATGACGATCTATCAAAATTCTGACGGTCCGTCAACTCATCCGTCAATCTTTATCCAGAACATGGCCTTACTGACTTGGCTGTGATGGTCAAATTGGCGGTCCATCACTTGTTTGGTGGTCCGTCAACTTGGACGTCGCACCTGGGCATTTCGGTCAGTTCTGAGTAAAACATCCATAACTTCCTCATCTGGTGTTGGATTTGGACAAAATTGGAATCGTTAGAAATTTAAGTCAATTTCCCATGTGATAGAAAGTAGAAATCTCAAAAATACCATGGGTACAAAAATATATTTGTATTTTAAAGAAAGTACTAGCATCCTTGAGATGATTTCTAGCTAGGAATAAGCACGAGTATTACAATATCTCCCCCTTGAGAACATTCGTCCTCGACTGAGACTGACTAAGAGGGAAAATAATAAATGAACATGAGCTGAACATGAGTGAATGAGACATGACTTCATGACTGACATGCTAAATATACTAAACTCATGCATATCTGATGCATAGCTAACTGATACAGGAATGCGTGATTGAGGGTTCTGATAAACTGAGTTTCTCAAGACGAGAATGCATAGTTGATGCATGATTTTATAACTGAACTGATACATGAATGCATGATAGAGTATGAAATGGTAGTAGATACCAAGTTTATAATGGGTACATGAATATGAAACTGAATAAGTTAAGGAAAACTATTACCTTGAGCTTGATCTGAATCAGCGGAGAAGAGGTAAAGATACTTGGTACGCATATCTGCTTCTTCTTCCCAAGTATCTTCCTCGACGGACTGATTTCGTCAAAGAACCTTAACTAGAGAGACCTCTTTGTTCCTCAATCGACGAGTTTGATAGTCTAAGATTTTGACTGGAATCTCGTCATAAGAGAGACTGTTCTGAACATCGGCTCTGAATAAGGACTATAATTGCTAGGTCACTTACGCACTTCTTGAGCAAGGATACATGGAAGACCAGATGAGCTGAGGCTAAATCTGAAGGCAATTTGAGCTCATAACCTACCTTGCCTAAATGACTGAGAATCCTGAAGGGACTGTCATAGCGGGGACTGAGTTTTCCTTTCTTGCCAAACCTATTCACTCTCTTCATGGGAGATATCTTGAGATAGACATAGTCATTGACCTCAAACTCAAGATCTTTTCTACAAACATCAGCATAAGACTTCTGTCGGCTCTGAGCAGCTCGGAGTTTTTCTCTGATCAACTGAAATTTCTCTAAGGCCTCGAAAACCAAGTAAGGACCTATGACTGAGGCCTCACTAACTTCAAACCAACCAATTGGAGATCTACACCTCCTTCCATAGAGAGCTTCTAATGGAGCCATTTTAATACTGGAATGATAGCTATTTTTCTATGAAAACTCAATCAAGGCAAGTGGTCATCCTAACTTCCCTTGAAATCAATTGCACACACCCTTAACATAGCTTCAAGAGTCTGAATGGTCCTTTCTGTTTGACTATTTGTCTGAGGATAAAAACTTGTACTGAGATGGAATTGGGTACCAAGACCCTTTTGGAATGCTTTTCAGAAGTGAGAGGTTAACTGGGTACCTCTATCTGAAATAATAGATAATGAAACACCATGTAATCTGACCAAATCCTTGATATAGAGTTTGGCGTAATCCTCGGCTGAATAAGAGGTATGAACTAGAAGGAAATGAGCTGACTTGGTCATCCTGTCTACAATAACCTAAACTAAATCATGCTGATGACGATTTTGAGGCAAACCCATCATGAAGTCCATGTTCACTTCTTCTCACTTCCAAGTAGGAATGGTGAACTCCTGCATGGGTCCACTAGACTTCTGATGCTCTATCTTAACTTACTGACATCTAGAGAACTTAGCCAAAAACTCTACAACATCTCTCTTCATCCCACTCTACCAATAGATTTCTCGCAGGTCGCGGTACATCTTAGTGGACCCTGGATGAATAGAGTATCGCACACCATGCGCTTCTGCAAGAATCCACTACTTTAAGTCATCTACACCTGGAACGCACAGACGACCTTGACAATGATGAACCCCATCTCCCCCTTGGTAGAAAACCTCTACTCTCTGATTCTGAACTGACTCTTTTAGCTTGACAATGCTAGGATCCCTGTCTTGCTTTTATTTCACCTCGGAAACTAGAGATAACTATGAACTACTCTAAACACATACACCACCCTCCGAAGAATCCAACTAAGCAAACACCTAGTCTGGCGAGCTGATGGATTTCCTGAGCTATCTTCTTTTTGCTATCCTCAACGTGAGAAACACTACCCATGGAGAGTCTATTGAGAGCGTCGGCCATAATGTTGTCCTTGCTCGAATGGTAAAGGACACTCATGTCATAATATTTCAAAAGCTCTAACCACCTTCTCTGATGAAGATTGAGATCTTTCTAAGAAAAGAGATACTGGAGACTCTTATGATCCATGAAGATATCTACATGAACTCCGTATAGATAATGCCTCCAAATCTTTAAGGCAAATACTATGGATGCTAACTCAAGATCATGAGTAGGATAATTCTTCTCATGGGGATTTAACTGTCTGAAGGCGTAGGCTATGACCTTACCATGCTGCATAAAGACACAACCTAAACCCACTCTGGATGTATCACAATAGACTACAAAACCGTCTGAACTATCTGGAAGAGCTAGAACTGGAGTTGAGGTGAGTCGAGTCTTTAACTCTTCAAAACTCTTCTCACAAGGATCTGACCACTGAAACTTGACCTTCTTCTAAGTCAATCTGGACATGGGGGATGCAATAGAAGAAAATCCCTCGACAAACCATCTATAATAGCCAACAAATCCCAAGAAACTCCTGATATCTGATAGAGAGACAGGACGAGGTCAGTTTCTTTCCACTTCAATCTTCTGAGGATCTACTCTAATGCCATCACAGGAAACAATATGGCCAAGGAATTCTATTGATCTTAGACAAAACTAGCACTTACTGAATTTGGGAATAGCTGGTGATCTCTGAGAGTCTAAAGAACAATCCTGAGATGGTTTGAATGATCACGCTCTGTGCGGGAATAAACCAGGATATCATCTATGAAGACTATGATAAACATGTCCAAGTACTACTTGAACACACGGTTCATCAAGTCCATGAAAGTGGATGGGGCATTGGTAAGACCAAAGGACATAACTAGAAACTCAAAGTGACCATACCGAGTACGGAAAGCTATCTTCGGGATGTCACATTCTCTAACTCTGAACTGATGGTAGCCTGATCTGAGGTCTATTTTAGAAAAATAACTGGCATCCTAAAGTTTATCAAACAAGTCATTTATTCTGGGAAGAGGATACTTGTTCTTGACCGTAACTTTGTTGAGCTAACGATAATCAATACATATCCTGAGAGAACCATCTTTCTTGCACACGAGTAAGAATAGTGCACCCCATGGGGATACAATGGGCCTGATGAATCCCTTATCTAAGAGATCCTTCAACTGATCTTTCAGTTCCTTGAGTTATGCTGGTGCCATTCTATTTGGAGGAATAGAAATAGGCTGAGTATCTAGAATAAGGTCAATGTCAAAGGCTATTTCCCTTTCGGGCGGAATGCCTGAAACATCTTCGGGAAACACGTCTGAATACTCATTTACAACAGGGACTGATTCAAGACTAGGAGATTCAGAACTGGAATCTTTAATATGCACGAGATGATAGACACACCCCTTAGAAATCATTTTCCTTACCCGAAGGTAGGAAACAAGATGGCCCTTGAAAGATGAAGTACTACCCTTCCACTCTAGGATGGGCTTATTTGGGAACTGAAACTGAACTACCCTGGTTCTACAGTCGACTGTGGCATAGAAGGAATGAAGCTAATCTATGTCGAGAATGACATCAAAATTAGTCATCTCTAACTCAACTAAATCTGCTAATGTGGCTTTCTGAAATATCATAATCGGGCAGTTCCTGTATACCCACCGAGCTACGATGGTTTTACCCACTGGGGTAGAGACTGAAAAGGGCTCTGCTAAAATTTTGGGACTGATTTCGAATCACCTGCTATATAAGGAGTAATAAAAGATAAGGAAGCACCTGGATCTAGCAAAGCATAAACACGAACATGGAAAATCTATAACGTACCATCAATGATATCAGGAGAATTTTCCTGATCCTGTCGGGTCTGAAGAGCATAGAGTCTGTTTGTGCGTTGCCCACTAGTAGCACTGTAAGTGGCACTCTGCTGATTTGGGTGATCGGACTAGGCTGTGGAGCGATTCTACTGACCGGGTAGACCTGGCTATGGACACTCTCTAATCCTGTGGCCTGGCTTACCACAATTGAAACAAACATCGCTACCAGCTCTATAGGTTCCCTTGTGGTTCTTACCACAAGTCTAACACAGGGAATTAGTTCGAGCACTGCTGACACTGCCCTGAGACTTAGAGCCTGGTGCTCGATCTCTATTGTCTTCTCTAAATTTTGGCACTGGGGAATTGGCAGAGGAAAGAGATGGAATTGTTGGCTTAGGACAAAATTGGAACAATTTCCTACATCCGATTTTGGTTGAGAAAAACTAAAATTGCCTGACCTTGCTCTCTTGTTCTGCCTCTCCCTAGTCCTAATATTCTGCTCCTCTATTTGTTGAGCATGAGTCATGAGCCTGGCTAAAGTCATATCACTGTTCATCATAACAGACCTACACTCATTTACCACGCTATCATTCACCCCTAACACGAACTTGCTCATCTTAACCCTGTTGTCTACAACCACATGAGGGGTATCTGGCTAGCTGAGTAAATATGAGAGAATACTCCATAACCATCATATTTCCCTGCCTGAGGTTGATAAACTAGAGAACTTTTGCCTCCCTCAGATCTTAGGGAAAGAATATGTCTAAGAAAGTTGTGACAAATTCCTCCCATTCTATAGGACCTGCATCCTCTAACCTCTCAGACTTCAACTATTTATACCAAGTGTGAGCAACATCCTACAACTTTTATGTGGCTAACTCGACACTCTGACAAGAAGTAACTCCCATGATGTCTATGACCTTCTGAACTTTGTCAATGAATTCCTGAGGGTCTTCAGCAGACTTAGACCCAAAGAAAGATGGAGGGTTTATTCGGGTGAAGTCCCAAATCCTAGCTGCGACTGAGTTGGCCACTGGATTGGTTGAAATAACTGGTGGCCATTCATTTTGGACAGCCACATACTGATCAAGCATGGTGAATGCGGCCCTAAACTCCGCATGAGAAACATGTTCGCCCAAAGGATCTTCGGGCTAAGGAGTTGGCTAGTTTCTTCTCTTTGGAGGCATATTGTGAAATAAGTGAAGAACGGATTAAACTGAGTATTTAACTTGATATTATGCTCACTAGCATGATATGAATACCGAAAGAAGGGAAACTATTCCTAAAATATCTTATATCCTTATGCACATAAATATGGCGTACAACACACCCATGCACAAGACTCTACTATATGTGGCGTTCAGACTTCCTAGGACTCTATTGAACCTTAGGCTCTGATACCAAGTTTGTAACGCCCAGGTTTTCTGAAGCGGATCTCTACACAGTGCCCATGATCCCGAGGGACCACAAGCTAACCCATGACTGATATCTATACCTGTATACCGTAATATATGATGTAATAATGCGTAAAACATGAACAATAGGCCATAAGGTTCAGCTGCATAGAATATCTAACAAATCATAACATCCATATGAGGTAACGAATATCCAAAATAACTGAAATCTGAATCAAATTTGAGCTAAATCTGAAAGCTTCTAAATATTGTCTGAATAAGGAGTTGAAGGAACATGTCTCCAACTAAATCCGTCTAGAAAAACTGAACTGAAAAAATAAATGAAATAAATAATATCATCCTCAAATGGATGAGGACTCACTGCAACTCTGCGATTGGAATGCTACTGCTACTGCTGATCTGGAGCTCGTATCTATGAACCTATGGTGAAACATGACAGAAAGCACCATAGCGCAAATGCATTAGTCAAACTGGGTGTACTGAGTATACGAGTGAGGTAGGCTAAATCCAAAAGGGTTACATGCATGAACGATGCTAACTGACTGACTGATATGAATGTAAGAGTGCAAATATGCATACGTAGTAACTGAGATCATGATTACGTGATATCTAGATCTGGACACTAATACATGATCTACTGATATCTAGCATGAAAAATATTGAAATTCTGATAACATAGATGATTGTGTCTGATAGTCCTGAATCTAATGGAACTATCTGCATTCCGTTCTATAACTGAATTGACTGTATCTGACAGTCCTGATATACTGAAATCTGAAGAACTATTTGAGTTCTTTTACTGAAACTGGGACTGAAATTGTGGTAGTTAATTGTTTGACCGACATGCCCTAATAACACATATAGCTAAGTTGGGGTCCAATCTCTGCCCCGACTGGAAGGGTGTCAATACCGCGCCACTGGTAAGGATAGCTGTGAGTGACCCTTAGCTGGAAAGTTCTCAAAATGAGAATGGTAGGAACCCTAAACTGACTGATTAAGCCACCTTATCAACCCTAATCTGAAAGGTTAAGATGTCTCAACCTACGTTAGCTACGTAGTTCTGGAACACAAGGATGATTACTAAGAATCACACCCTAAACTGGCATGTGAGTTCCCATCCTTGGGTTTACTCGTTGCTAACTTCTACTCCTATCTGAAGAGACTGAACATGATTTAACTAACGGTACATGGACTGAGTAACTGAGTTTCTTTGACTGATGGATTAGTGCTATTATTTGAGAATTAACTAAGATCATGAGATTTTGAGGTTTCCTGAGTCACATGCCCGACTGAGTTCTATATATCATGGCTTGACTGAGATTATCATGATAAAATGAGATGTCTCTAGGCACACAACTATATTTTTTGGGTACAAGTACCCATTAATTTATTAGGTTTATTATTTTATCCTGTGGTAATTGCAGAGTTACAAATTTTTGTATAATAATTTATCCTGTCTGTACTGTAGTATATATCTAATTCTAGATTTTCTATGTCATTTATTATCTTGTGTTGTTCTTCTCGTAGTGAGTTTTTTAAATTATCTAAACTATCACATGTACTTTTTTCTAAATTTTCTAAGGTTTTTTCTATCCATATTAACTTTTCTTTTAGAGTCTCCATTATTTCTTTAATTCGATTTCTATAATCAATTTCATCATTTAGGTTATTTTGGTTTTCCCTAGTTTTTCTTATATATTCTAACATCCACAGTCTTGATCTGAATAATATCCTTCTGGATAAATGTCTTCGTATATCTGTTCTAACGCATTTATTGTTTCAATTTCGTAGTTTATTACTTCTTCTAATATTATTTTCTTAATATCTTTAATTTCTATGTCTTTAAGTATATATAAGATTAAAACCTTAAGGTAGTCTAAATGGTCTATTTTCTAAAATTGATATTTTATATCTTTATTTTCCATGTATTTGTCTATATTTTTCATCTGTTTTTCTAGTAGTTGTATGTTTCTCATATCTTTTTCTAAAAATTCTATGTAATTTATCATGCTAAGTATTTGTAAGAGTAGTTAGGTATGTGTGGTATATAATTTACTCTAGTTATGTAATATTTACCAAATGCTTTTTCTAATATGATTTTTCTTATATCTACTACAGTTATATCTTTAAGTGCATATAAAATAAGTATTTTAAATTTATCTACCATCACATCAGATAAATAATTATTCATTTTCATAAAATTGCTTTTTTCAAAATATTCCCTTCAACCATGTACATAACAAAATATAGTCATCTTAGATTACTATATACTAGATTATTCTTAAATAACATGTTCTTCGGTCACTATTAGCATGGTAATCTGGATACTTTTCCCTTAAACAACGCCTCTACTCTGGTTACTCCCCACCACGGCTTCTTGCCTTATTGGTTTCACCTTTAGGATGGCATAGTTCTTAGGGATCTTTCTCCGTTTCCACTTTGCTAATAAACTTCTTAACATATTATTCTTCGAATAATTCTACTATAAAGTAACTAACATGAATTTATTTTATCATATCATGATTGTTGGAAATTATGAATTTAGCTATTCATAATCATAAATAAATATACCTGTTCTGGTAGGTTTGATATTTCTGTGCTTTGTTCCTCCATAGATTTTTCCATTGATATATACCTGTTTTTTAATTAACTAAGCAAAAAATATTTATTGTGGACTTTGAGAGAATGTTTGCTTCAACGCATGAAGGCTTGCTTTGCAATGCCTTCTGCTTTCTCTATTTATAGAATGGACGAACTTTACATTGTTTTACATCTGTCCGCTAAAACAAACAAAAACTTATTAAAGAAAGACTAAAAAGTCTAGACTTAAAAGTCTTCTATCTATTCTACCTACCCTAAGACTATAAGGCTAAAAAATCAAACTTTACATTAAATTCACATTGAATCTACGTAAATTAATTTACAAATAAGTCTTCCGTCTATTTTTTCATATCTGCTGTATCTCTATTATTGCTCTGGTCTTATCTTTCCAGCTGGCGTTTTTATCTCTTTTTATTCTAGCTGAACTGCTGGGACATCATTATCTCCTCCATTACATTTTGAACATCTGTGATCTGGATATTTATGTCCAATAGTCTTGCAGTATCTGGTCAATAATTCTTCCGAAATAAATTTTTCTCTGATAGCTCTGGCAATAGGTTCTGTTTCTGGTTTAAGCAACGTGATAATCCATTGCCTAATATTTTCCATATTTGTTTCTCGTAACTCTTTTGAATTTGAATATATTAGTACATGATCTCTTGAATAGTAGTTCCATATGGGATTTTGTTTGCAATATGTATTTGCTAGCTCTTGTAAAATTGTAGATAATCCGATAATCCTCTTGTTTGCATAAAATTTTGGTATCTCGATTCTAGGTATCTCTGGTTGTGAAATAATATCTTGTGGTATAATCATATCTCGTGTCATTCCTATCTTCACAACTTGTATAGGTTTTTTAACTTCATCAAATAATATTTCTGCTGGTGCCGCGTAAATTTTTATAAAGAACAGGGTACCTTTGGTTATTCTTTTAAAAATGATAAATGCTTCATATATTTCTGGTATAGTGGATATCTCAGTTCCGTCCGTGGTATATACAGTACTAAGTAGTCCATATTCGTAGCAAGTTTTAACTATATTTGGTTTGGTTTTAGGTAAGGCAATTAGTTTATTATATCCGGTCAATCTCTGGGTTATATAGTTTGTATCTGGTTCTTGGACATTTGTAGCTTTGGGGTTGCTATTTAAAAAGGTTTGTATATTGTAGATATTTTCTATGTATTTTTGGGATGTGTAGTTATAAACTTTTTTATCTTGGTTCAGACTATCTCGGTATGTGGTAATTTGTGGGGGTATAAACATGGGATCTTTTGGTGTATTTGGGGTATATGGTTTTTCAAATATTTTATTCATATTCATGTTCTGGTATCTTGGTCGACTAGCTCCTTTGCTTGTACCTGCGGAAGTAGATAGATAAACGTTATGGGTTTTATGGAGTATCCCAACGTCTCCTTCTAGCTCTAGAATTTTAATGTCTTCCGATCGACATAGCTCTGCACACTGCTGAGTTAGCTGATTTGTAGCTATAGACTTTAGTTTACCTTCATTAGTCTTTAGCTTTTCTATCTCATTACCCATACTGTCCACTTTTATTGAAAGCGTAGTTAGGGTGTTGAGTATCTTTTCTAGAGTATCTTCTTCTATAATATCAGTCTGTGTAGCTTTGTCTTGATATGTAATCTGCAATAACATTTTTGTTAGTACTGATTACTTCAATTGTAAATGTAAAATTTAATATATTTAATACTAGTCTCCGAATTTCTTTTGTTGTAACTGAATTTTGTATTTTCTTTGTTAGCCACCAGCGTACTTGTGTATTATCTGTTCGCACGATAAATTTGTTATATACAATATATGGCTCAAATGCTAACAAACATTTATATAATGAACATAATTCTTTTCTATTTATTTCCCATTTTATTTCTGTCTCGTTGAACGTACCTGAGTAATATCTACAATGGTGTTCTATTTTTTCTGCTTCATATTTATATTTAAGTACTCCTCCGTAACTATATTCACTAGCATCTGCTTCTACTATATATATAAATTTTCTATTTTCATCAGGAAATTGTAATTTTGGTAATTCTTTACAAAGTATTTTTATTTTTTGAACTTGTTTTTTATCTTCTTCATTATAGTTATATTTTATATCCTTTTTTAATTTTTTCTGTAGTGGTTTTAAGTTTTCTGCTAATTTTGGAATATATTCTCTTACGTGGTTTACTAATCCTAAAAATGATTGTAATTTCTTTTTCGTATCCAATTCCTCTTTCGAATTTACTATTTTTTGTACTATATGTTGTTGCATTTTTACTCCACTTTTATCTATTTGTATTCCTAAAAATTCTATTTGATTTTTCATAATTTCAGCTTTCTTTTTACTTAAACTTATTCCCGAATTTTCTATTATATCCGTAAATTATTCTAATAATTTTAAATGTTCTTCTTTGGTCTTTGTATATAATAGTATATCGTCTATATATACTATACAATTAGGTAGTTGTTTAAAATAACTATCCATAAAATATTGATATCTACCTGGTGCATTTTTATATCCAAATGGTAGTACATTCCATTCATAAAATCCTTGTGGTACCTTAAATGCGGTTAATTCCTTAGATTCTTCTTCTAACTTTAGATGGTAAAATCCTGATTTGCAATCAAATTTACTAAAATAATTATATCCTTGTATTTGTCTTATTTTTAATATCTTATTCGGTATTGGGTAATTATAAGTTATTGTTTTTGCATTTAAATTTCTATAATCAATAACCATTCTACTTTTTCCTCTTTTTTGTTCACTATGTTTATTTACTATAAATGCTGGGCTATTATGTTTACTATTACTTTTTTGTATATATTGTTTCTCTAATAATTCATCTATATGCATTTTAAATTCTTTTAAATCATCAAAATTATATGTTAATGGTTTTTGGGTTATTATGCTATTTTTATCTATTAATTCAATTTTTATAGTAGTTTTATGTTTTTCCCATCCTTTTAATGGATCTTCACTATATAATTGTTCTAATTTTTTCTTAATTATTTCTATCTTATTTATTGAAAATATAGTTATTTCTGTTTTATTTATCGAAAATACAACTAATTCTATTGTATCTTCAGTATTTTTTATATTTTCTAACTTTTGTGTAATTTTTTCACTTCCTTTTATCCAATCCGTTTTCTTTCTTATTTTATTATTAACTCTTTTTGCTCTTACTTTTTGTTTACATGGTGTTGTAAACCACCAGTCTGTTCTAGTTATTATATGTGGGTATAATTTATCTAGAAACGGCATTCCTAAAAGTATATCTTTTGATGTTAGTTCATAATTATAAATTTCTTCTATTGTTAATATTTTATCCCATACTTGTGTTTTTACATTCTTAGCTTTATAAGTAATTAAGCTTCCTTCGTTATTAAATCCTTTAACTATTATTGGTGTTTTTAATTTATCCCATTTACTTTCTGGTAAACAATTATATCTACATAAATTAGCTTCTGCTCCTGTATCTATCATAGGCGTATAATATCTACTGTAATATCCTTCTACTACTATCTTCATTAATACATATATTTTCATTTTATGTTAATGCTCTTCTTAAGAATAATTTCTCTCTGTTATATGTTATAGTTAATTGTGTATGTTCTATATTATATGGTTTTACTTGTTCTAGCCATTTTATTCCTAATATTATGTCTGTTTTTTGCATTTCTTCTTTTACTTCAAATTCTATTTTTATTTTTCTTATTCCTATTATTATTTCTTTTTCTGCTATATTTTTAGTATTTATTAAGCTTCTTGGTAGATCTGGGCATATATTATTGTCGGTTTTTATTTCTTCATTTTTTACTAGATATTTTGCTATATAATTTTCTTCTTGTCCTGTATTTAAGAGTATTAAATATTCTTTTTCATTTACCTTTCCTGTTATGTAATAATGGTTTGAATTATCCATTGAACTTGTTTCATAACTTATTCTTTTTGATGAGCTTGATGATTCCGGTTTATCATAAGCTGTTCTTTTTGTTGTACTTATTCTATCATTTATTATTTCTAGATTTTCTTCTACATCTATGTCTCTATAGCTATAATCATTATAGTCTATTGTTTTTACAAATTGTTCAAATGGGCTATCTATTTGTATCTTATTAATCTTATTTTTTCCTGTTATTTTATGTTTTGTTGTTAATACATATAAATTTTTGCATCTTGCTGTAAATATTTTACTTCCTGGGGTTAATTCTATTCCTGATATCTTCCAATATAATACTAATGATTTCTATATTTCTATCTGTTACTGCTACTGAATAATTTGCACTTATTATAAATTTAAATTTTTGGTATATTAAATTTCCTTTTATGGCAGTTATTATACTTTTTTCTATAGGTTTTATAATTCTATCATCTGCTAAATATAATTCTATTGGTGTATCTATTCCTTCTCTAAAACATGCTTTTATTAATATTTCTGTACCTCCAAGGTGTACATATTTTATTGGGTCTCTACTTTTTATATCGTTTATTTCTTTATTAATTATTCTTTTTGTTACTAGTGGTATACTGGCTTTACCTTTTGCATATCTACAGTCTATTACGTGCTCTTTTTGACTTACTACATAATATTCTTCCTTTTTTCTAGTAAATATATTTTTTATTGTTGGTATTTTAAATATTTTTTCTACACTTAAGTCTAACTCTTTTCCTTTTATTTCATCAAATACATTGTTATCAAATATTATTTTTTGATCTGTTCCTTCTTCATTTAAATATTCTTCTTTTGTTAATATTTTTATATCTTCTTCAGTCATTTAATTCATCTAATTCACTATCTATTTCATTATCTGTTTCATTCTCTGAAATTTCATATATACTGTCTTCACTTTCTAATTCGTAATCTATGTAATCTATTTGCATATATTCTGTATCTTCTATTTTTATTTCTGATATTTGTTTATTTTTTGGGTTTTTAGGTAATTTACAATCTCTAGCTAAGTGTCCTAACTTTTGACAATTATAACAAGTACATTCTTTTATAGATTTTTTCTTTCTATATGGTCTTTTGTTTTTATAATTTTTTACATAATATCTTTTTCTTGGTTTTTTGTATTTATATTTTGATTTTTTGTATTTCTTATATTTCTTATGCCTTTTTCTTTTCTTATAATATCTTTCTTCGCATCCAAATTGAGGTGCTATTTTATCTTTGCAACATGCTAAATTTCTTATTAATGTTTTTTCCATTTTTATTTCTTCTCTGTATTTTTCACATAAGTTTCTATACCATTGTTGTAAAAATTTTATTCTTGCTCCTAAAGTATCTACTATTTTTGTTTCATCCCAACTTTTTATTATTTTTGAACTAAATGATTCAGGTAATTTATTAAAATATAATTTTCTTATTTCTTTACTTTCTTCTATATTATATGCTCCTTTATAATAATATTCTTTAAATGCGCAAGTATATTCATCTATATAACACATATTACATATTGCTAATTTTAACATTAAATTTCTATTTATGTCTTTCTCTTCATTTTGTTCTTCTTCTGTTGTTGTCATGCTACTGAATTCGTCTTTTATAGCTGTTTCATATTTTTTTAATAATTCTATAGGTGTTAATTTCATTATTCCTTCTGTGGGTTTGTCAGTTCTTAATATTTTTTTACTATTTTCAGTTAGATTTAAAAACCATAATTTTACTGTTCCTATTAATGTTCTTTCTATATATTCTGGTGCATCCGTTACACTTATATTATTATCTAATAATTGCTTTGTCATATATCCTATCCACAATTGTATTGTTTTTTCTGTATCTATTACACAATCTAAGTCTAGAAAGTTATAATTTTTATTAACTATTTGTTTTGGTGTCCATTTGTCATATTCGTTCTTTAGATTATATCTTTTAAACTTATTTTTATAATATGCAGGTTTCCTTATTTCTGATGTACTAGGTATTATATTTTGATCTTCTTTTTTATCAAGAGTATTTATTTCTGTGTTGATATTTTCTAAATTTTTTTCATTAATTGCTTCTTGTTTTTCATTGATTTCTAAATTTTTTGTATTTGTTAATATTTCTGTATATGTTTCACTATCTTCTGAATCATAATTGTCTGTTTCTTCAACATCTATATTATTTATTTCTAATTCCTTATTGTCTATTTCTAATTTTTCTTTAAATTGATTTATTTCGTTTAATAATTTTTGTTCTTTATCTTTTTCTTCTTTTTCTTTCTGTCTTTTTTCATACAGATCTTTTAACATTTGTAATTCTTTTTCTAATTCAGCAATCCTACTATTTTTAGTTTCTTCTATTTTTCGTATTTCTTCTGTAGTTTGTTGTTTTATTTTTTCTATTTCCTTTTTTCTATCTATTTCTTCGTTTTCTCTTTCTATTCTAACCATAGCTGTCAATTTATCTTCTAATTTTAATTCTTCTTTTTCTAACATTAAATATAAATGTTCACCTATTTTCTTATATCTTCTTCCTAAATTAGAAAATACTATTCTTATTTTTAATCCTTCGTGATTTTCATATATTTTTTCGTCTATTATAAATTCTTCTTTGTTCATTTTATTGTAAATAGTTCATGTTGCTATATATATTCTAAACTATCTATTTGTGATTCTAAATTTGATATTTCATTTTTTTGTGCATTTATTGAGTTTTTACTAACTCCGGCAAATATATTATAATTTAATCTTTTTGTTCTTATTTTTAATTCTTTACGTTTTTCAGATATAGTCTGTTTTAGTTCTTTGTATTTTTGTATCTTATTCATCCAAACAATATTTATAGTATTTTGGTGGATATCTAAATCTAATTTTATCATAATTAGATGGTATATGTCTCATTCTTCTAGATTTTAAATGGATTATTAATTTTGCTTCAATACTAGATATTAAGGTAATTAGGTAAGCTAATCTTTGTGGGTTTTCTTTTGTTTTATTTAGACTTATATATTCTGAATAATTACTAATTAAAGATTCTTTAATTTTTCTAAAAGCTTCTCTGTTTTTAAATGGTCTTCTCATAATTAATTAATTAATTGATTGTTTATTGTAATTGTTTCATAAACTCTAAATTCAAACATAAATAACTGCGCTTTGATACCATTTGTAGGGGGGTGCGGATTAGGTGCGTAGTTCCAACTAGATAATAAATACGTATGTATTTATTTTTAAAAATGAATATTATTGTTTGCCATATAAGGATCATGGGTTTCAACTAACAAACACATATACTTCATGAAATCACCTTTAGATATCATCTTGAAACTTAAACAACAATCATCAACATGTACATACTCATATCACAATAAGACAATCACTAAATAATATTTAAAACATGGTTCTTGAGCTCAATGAATGAAATGGATCTATAGATGAACACTACGCATACCTGACTCAAGGTTCTTGATGTTTTTGAACTTGAAGAATTTGAAATCCTTTGATTTTTGAAGAAGATTGGGTCTTGTTCTTGGAGATTAAATTTAGAGAGAATCCCTAGTTTTTGTTTGTGAAATAATAATAAGCAAAATGGCTGAATTCGGACTCATCTGGGTATATATAGGAGAGTGGTAAGTGACCAAAATACCTCTATTAAAATGGACTAGAAGTAAATTAAATGTGATGTGTGACGACCCGACTGATGGTCCATCAGGAACTTGACGGTCTGTCATTTCGACCGTCATACATGGACAAGAAATGGGGTTCACTGGATAAGAGTTGACGGTCTGGATGACGGTCCGTCAAAATTCTGACGGTCCATCAACTTGTCTATCAATCCTTATCCAGAATTTGGCCCTACTGCCTTGGCTATGATGGTCAAAGTGGTTGTCCATCACTTGTTTTGCAGTTTGTCAACTTGGACGTCGCACCTGGACGTTTCGGTCAGTTATGAGTAAAACATCCATAACTTCCTCATCTGGTGTCAGATTTGGACAAAATTGGTATTTTTAGAAAGCTAACTCAATTTCCCACGTGATAGAAAGTAGAAATCTCAAAAATACCATGGGTAAAAAATATATTTGTATTTCAAAGAAAGTACTAGCATCCTTGAGATGATTTCTAGCTAGGAATAAGCACGTGTATTACATCCACCTTATTCCCATTTAATTATTTTCCTTATTTCCCTTAACCTCTAGCTTCTTCCATGCAAAAAAAATTTAATGCACTACTTTTTTCATTCACTTCTTTAGTTATTTCAAGAGATGTTCTAACCTTTAGCCTTCGATGGCCCTTCATTTGTGTAATTTCTTTTCAAGTTCTATGGGCTAGGCTATTTGACCTTGTTTTCAAGCACATCCCTTGTCTCATATGCACATGATTAGACAAATAAGAATACACATTTATTAACTCATTATATCATGTCGCATTTTCGCTCAAACTAAGAATTTTAATCACCCCTTTATCAACATCACAATTATGAATCCCCTAAACTTACGCTTTCGTCTACATATTCTTACCCTAGAATCTTGCAATGCATTCAATGAGGTTATGTACAAAAAAAGAGATTTTCAAAAAATGTCTAGGTGTCATAGTATTTCTGTCACTAAAATAAGAAATAAAAATGGGCAAAGTCTTAACAATGTTAACTAAGGAACAATGTTAAGGTGGGATTTTTTTCAAGGACAGATAAAAAATAGCCTCGGGTCATCTTCCTAACATAGCTTGTCTAGGATTTAACTTTGAGTACACTCGAAGCAAGTTATTGACTGCACATATGTATGAGAATTAGTCAAACACCTCACCACACAAGGCATCATACTCTTAGAGTAGAAATCTAGTCTCCCAACCGATTTGAGAAAATAAACTTACTAAGTTACTCCAAGTCAAAGACTCATCCTTGTAAAGAGAAAGACAAAATTTGAATTTAATGGTCTCAACTCAAGAGAAAGCTTACAAACCTCCTTGCTCTTTTTAAAAAATAACACTATTTTTATCATTTTTTCAAAATCATCAAATTTCTTGCCAATGACGTTTGGAGAATTTTCTTAACTTTTTCCAACTTTTACTAGACTCTAGACTAAAAACTAGGTACTTCACCTAAGAATATCGCCATCATATATCATGGGTGAAATAACACTTGGTTTGACAAAGAAAATAGACTAATGTAAAGACAATAAATAAAATAAAATAAAATAAAATTTGCTCCATGGGAAAGATCGAGTTTCAAAGAAAAACCTTAGAGTTTATTTGACATATATATACCAAAGGCGAAAAGAAGAATGATAATAATGTATTCTCCTTCTAGACTTTAATCAACTAATCTATGCTTATATTCTACCATCCAAACATATAGAGGTGCAAGGCTCCATTCAATAGTTGTCTAAATGAACTGAGAGATGTCGACTACCAACTGGGAAATAGTACTATTTTTTCCAAAGTGTGACTGTGTAGATCGAGAACGTAGTACAGTTCTCAAAAGAGGTGGTGCATGAAGAGGATTGACTATTGTAGGAGTATCACAAGAAGTACGGAGAGTATCTGGAGCAAGTAAAGGAACCATAGGGGTATCCACCCCTTCTAGACTAGGAAATTCTCCCACAAAAGAATCCACGACATCGAGGCTTTCTTCTTAATCCCTGTAGGATTATTATCATCTTAGAAATAGGTGATATGAATCACCCTAGTGCAATTAACCTTCCGATAAATTTTGCAGAAGGCCTACCTTATACTTAAAGCAATGCAATGATATAAAGAAGGAAATAGGAATAGAGTTCTCAATTTCTTTGACCTCAAATTAATTATCTCCGCAACTAATTCACATGGATTTACCTTAATCTCATCGATAATACAACCCACAATGATAGCTTTCCTGATAGTAACATCTTGATCATTCTTTGAAAAAAGTAGGCGGTTACTTACTAATCCAAGCTAATACATAACTTGTATAGAAAGTTCCCGCATCTTAAATTTCCTGATGCCACTGACCCATGAAGGGATCCTTTTTATAATCACCCAGGTAAGCCAAGGAAAGTACTCCCAACCACCAAGCACCCGTTTCTTGTTATAAATAACAAGAAAAGTAATTTTGATTAATTTACAAGGAAGTGTATGGATCCTCAACTCCCTGAACTAGCACATTTTGAAAGTGCAGTTTTTTTGCTAGCGGTGGCTTGTTTGTGTTGGTTTTAGTAGACAACACAAGAAGCATAGAATTCCTATACTAGTTCCAAATAAGAACTCAATGGATAGGTAGTGGATTACATATAAGTGAAGACATCCCACACTCTCTCTTTGACTTGTTTAATAATATTGGGGAAGTGTTCTTAAACACCCTTCATGCTAAACATTTTTTCGAGATTGAAACCCTAAGTATTCACCTATTCATCATATAAGTCCTGCACTTTTTCCACACCAAACTGAATTTTATCTATTTCTTTTTCCAATATTTTTATGTGCTCAATGGTGTTTTTGACCTCAAGACCCTTTTGGATTCTTTAGTAGTCAATTCTTTAACCTTTTAAGGTCATAGCTTTTGATTTTCCTTTATCTATTGCGGTGCCTTTCTTTGTAACCTTTGGTAAGTTCTTTCTTGGAGTCATGCCTATAAAAAAAAGAACCTAACTCAAACAAAAGAAATGGATAAAACATGTTTTGGGGATTTTTAAATAGCATAAAATAAAATAAAAGTAAAGAAACTAGGGTGAAGTCAAGGAAAAATAATAAATGAAAGCACATGGAATACCATGTAGAGAGATTGAACAATTAGAAAACTGCATCTCTATAAATTCTTCACACTTTGCCAAATCAACACATGTAACACTCATTATGTTTATTTCTACAAAAATTTCCCTATGCCCTTATGAATGGAGTCACCCAATCTATCATAGAGCATGGATTGTCAACTAGGTTACTAAGATTTCACCTGTGGATTCTATGTGAAGCCATTCTATCAACCAAAGTCATGGTGCATTATTTTGAGAAAGAACATCTTCATTTACAACTACCGGGTTGCTATGCCTAATTTCCTAGTGAACTCATATTAATGCCGAAGGAATGGGTAAATGATGCCCCAAGAGTGAATTCACAAACAATCAATAGCATTTAAGTCAACAACATCTCGTTGGCATTTAATCGAACACATGGTGATCATTAAAAATATGAACTTTGAAAATGTGAAAATGACACATGTAATTAATCCAACTTTAGAAATTCACCACCAAACATATCAAAGATACTCCTGCTATCACAATTGGATCATCCACCACAAGTAATTGAAAACAAAATTCATGTGTGGATTTTAACCAACACATGGATTGCATAAGTTTAGGTACTCAAGAATGTGCTATTAATCATAAAAAGCGTGGGACACATTTCAAATTTACCATTTTAACATCCATATTTTGATCAAAAGAAACTTGGATTAATCAAAATATAACCACAAAGTATCAAGAAATATGATCCACCATTGAAACTTGAAAAAAAGCATAAAGAAATTTACACAAGTAAACTTACCCTTTTAATTTCAATTTTGTAATGAGATGATGAGAGAAAAAACATGGGTTGCATAAGTTTTGGTACTCAAGAATGAGCTATTAATCATACAAAAGCATGGGACACATTTCATATTTACCATTTTAACATCCATATTTCATCAAAAGAAACTTAAATTAATCAAACTATAACCACAAAGTATCAAGAAATATGATCCACCATTGAAACTTGAAAAAAAGCTTAAAGAAATTTACACAAGTAAACTTACCCTTCTAATTTCAATTTTGTAATGAGATGATAAGAGAAAACACAACTTAGTATCCTCGGAGTTTAAGTGTGATGAAGTGAAAGAGAATTTTTGGAATTGAAGTGAAAAAATTTTGTACTTGGAAGAGAAAAAATATAGTGCTAAGAGAGGTGTAAAATTGGGTAAAGGAGTGAAAATATGTTAAAAATGTTAAGTGTAGGTTATATGAGTACAACAATCGAAGAACCCTTAAGAATTTATACAATTTTATTTTTTACCCTCACGCATATGTAATGTCAATTTTTGACTTGAATTATGTTTAGGGATGATAAAAGGGTGTTTTGGGAAAGTTTTGAATTTTTTGAAAGGGTTTCAGGGCTATTTTGGGATGCAAGGTAGTAAGACTTTGTAATAAGGTTGTGTCACATTGGTTAACCTCCATGGTATTGGAATGGCATAAAGGTTAACCTACGGATATTGGCGTGCCACACCACTATTTTGAATTCATCCAGTTTTTATTTTTTTCACTTTGGTTGAGGGTCTTTTGTCCTATTTACCCATTGTACGACCTTTAAACATAAAGAACATCCTTTGCCATTAGTTTTAAGGATCAAAGACCACCCCTTCCTCTTTAACTCTTAAACTAAGAAACATTAAGGGTTTTATAATGAATTCATCATTTGGGCCCCAAACTTCAAATTATTTTCAATTCTTTGTGTATTTCAGGCATGTTTCTCTTTTTCTAGATTTAATTTCATATTGTTCCATTAATTTAATGGACTTTCATATGATTTAATTATGGGTTTTGAAATTTGTTGAGGGTTTTTGGTTGTTACTAATTGAATTACTTGTCCCATATTCTACATTGATTATTCATGCTTTAAATTAATATTTTTTACACTGAATTGGTGCTTGGTATAAATGGTTGGAATGAGGGACATGGTTTTCCCCACATTGATGGAATTTTGGCTTGATAATTCAGTAACCACAACCTACTTTTTAAAATTGATTTTGAATATGGAAAACTACATGGTTTAACTTATTTTTGAACCCAATACATTACACTAAAGGAGAAATGAATGAAGATGATTTTGGGTGGCCTTGGTTTTGGATTTTAAATGGAAATTGGGAGTCTAATTTGGTTATATGAATTGGTTTAGCATAAAAATATTAGCTTTCAAGCATATTGGTATGGCGATACCAAGTGGTAAATGCCTTAATGAATGACTCCTGCATTAATGGATTAGTTTAGGTGTAAATTGTTTTAATTTGGGCTTAAAGGGAATTATGTAGCTCACCGTGAAGGCGTAAGTCCCTGGGGGTGACCACTGGAAATCATGATTACTGGCATAGGAGGTCTATATGACCTTGTCCTTAGTACACACTTGATATACATATATATATATTTTGGGATGTCTATTGCCCTAGTGGCTTTAGTTTTACCTCGGTTCGTGCGACTATTACACATTTGTCCCTTCCAATGGGAGGAGCTAGACCCATATAGCCCAAGGGTGCCTTTAGGACAGATCGAGCTATACAGTTCAGGTTAAATCTTTAAACTCTCATGTTCATGAAACTTGTCCCTATCCTGGCATCCTATATATATGTATATGAATATGGTGCATATGGTTTATGACTAGATTTTTGTAAGTGCATTATTTTATCCTTATTCCCTAAGTTACATGCGAGTGCTTATCCACTAACCATCCCTAAACGCTACATTATTTCATGATGCAGGGTCTGAAGGGTTTTCTGTTACTCCTATGCAGTATTAAGTAGTGTGGTGTATTCATTGAGTTACTGTGAAATGGTGAGCTTTCATCCTTCAGATGCCCTATCATTTCACTGATCTTTTTTATTAACTTAGTAATCTTAGATTATTATTTTTTGTGTCATAGTCGGTGTCATGTCCTGACTTAGTTGCTATTCTGGTTTGAAAGGCTATTGAGAAAAAGTGTGGATGGATTGTTATTTCAATTCTTTGAACTATCGTTTGATTCATATATTTCTATTACTATTATCATTGGTTTGATTGACTTCCATTTTAATTTTATGATTATTGTTCTCTTGAGGTTAGGCTAAGGGGGTGGTCCCTAGTCCATGGTGGGTTTGAGATACCAATCATGAATAGGCCCTAGTTAGGGTTGTGACAAGCTTGATATCAGAGCATGATTTAGGGTCGTTGGGTGTCCACAAAGACATGTTGAGTAGAGTGACTTTTATGGGTGTGTAGCATGTCATACATATAAGGAGGAGGCTATAAGGCATTTAGGAATGTTTTCCTTTCTTTTGTTCTATTTCAGGCTATGGAGTCTAGTGCTATGAAACTTCTCTAACTCCTGGTTTTCTCACATTTTAGATCATGCCTCCTAAATGATCTAGAATTTGTAGAAACTCTTCTGGGAACTCTGTCCTACCTGAGGAAAATATGGAGAGGACTCATCTAGTTTATAGAGTGCAGACATGATCTAGGGTCCCTGCTCCTGAATATGCCTCCGCATATGGAAATCCACCAGTCCCCACTAGTTTTTTTCAAGCTTTCCAGGTAGGTAATACTTATGATCATCCACCTCAGGGATATTTCTCTAATGTAGAGTTCCATTAGTCGATTCATGTGCTTACTCAGTTGGTGGAATCACAGTCTTATTAGTATGATCGTGTCGGTTCCATTTCTCATTAATCTAAGGTCACTCGAGTTTGTTAGTTTATGAGTTTGAATCCCCAAATATTTATAGTCTCTAAGGTTCAGGAGGATCCTCAGGGGTTTATTACTGAGATGGAGAAAATCTTTAGGGTGATGCATGCTACTAATTTGGAGGGTGTGGAGTTCGCTTCCTATTAGTTGAAAGATATTTCTTACTAGTGGTTTGTGGAATGGGAAGTGACGATAGGTAATGATGTTGATCAGGCAATATGGGATGACTTTTTAGGTGCTTTTCTTGATCTCTTCTTTCCTAAGCAGTTGAGGGAAGTTAAGGCTAAAGAGTTTATGAATCTGAAGCAAGGTAAGATGAGTGTCAAGGAGTATGCGCTGAAGTTTCAGCAGTTGGTGCATTATTCTCCAGAGTTGATATCTAATATGAGGTATCGAATTAGAAAGTTTGCTTTTAGTTTATCCCATGATTTTGTGCTGGAATGTTGAACAATGATATGGACATCTCTAGGATAGTGGTTTATATATAGTAGGTGGAGAATGAGAAAAAAAGAAGGTTGAGATAGGAGAAAAGTAGAATAAGAAATTTAGATATTAAAAGCAAGGTGTATGCAAGAAAAATAGTGGGAGAGATAGTAAGCAATAGACTAAGAGAAAGAATCAGGGGAATTCTTATTCGACAACTAGTGCTTCCTATCCTTAACCTTTGGGTGATCCTCGTTTTCAAGCTAGCAGTGGTCCTAAGAAACAAGATGCCCTAGTGAATCTCGGTTAGCCCACCTTATCCTCCTTGTAATTTTTGTGGGGAGCTTCACCATGGATATTGTGACGAGGGGAGAAAATGATGTAAAAATTATGGTCAACTTAGCATATGCAGCGAGATTGTCCTTCATCCAGGGTTTTCACTTACGATAATAAAGTTTTGGTTCCTACTTCTTCATTTCCTACCCATAAGGGTACTACTTCTAGTACTGGCACTAGTTGAAATCATCTGTATGCACTTGCTACTCATCAGGAGTTTGAGGCATCTCAAGATATTATTATTGGTATATTACAACTCTTATCTCAAAATGTTTATTCTTTGCTTGATCTGGATTATACCCTATCTTATGTGACCCCTTATATGGTTGTACATTGTAGCTTTGGTCCTAAAAGTATTTCCAACCCTTTTGCTATTTCTACAATGGTGGATGATTCTATTATTTCTAAAAAAAATCTATAGGGGTTGTATGGTGTCCATCTTACAGAGGGAGACATTATTGGATTTGATAGAGTTGGATATGGTGGATTTCGATGTTATCTTGGGGATGGATTGGCTTCACTCATGCTATGCTTCTCTAAATTGTAGGACCCAAAAGGGCAGTTTCTATTTCCCTAATAAACCAGTATTAGAATGGGAGGGGAGTTCCTTAGTGCCCAAAGAGAGGTTTATTTCCTATCTTAGAGCTCAGAAGTTGATTTTAAAAGGTTGTTTGTATCATCTAGTTTGGGTTAAGGACTCTAACTCTGAGGGTCCCTCTTTGCTATTTGTCCCTGTGGTTAATGAATTTCCTAAAGTGCTCCCCAATGATTTTTTTGGAATTTCTCTCGATAGGGAAATAGACTTTGGGATTGATCTTTTACCTCGTCCTATTTCTATTTTTCCTTATAGAATGGCTTTGGCTAAATTAAAAGAGTAAAAGGAGCAATCAAAGGATCTTCTTGATAAAGATTTTATTTGTCCTAGTGTTTCTCCGTGGGGTGCTCCTATACTTTTCATGAGAAATAAAGATAGGTCTCTTAGGATGTGTATAGACTATCATCCATTGAATAAGGTTAGAGTGAAGAATAAGCATCCTCTAATCTTTTCGATCAACTTCAGGGTTCTAGATATTTCTCTATAACTAATCTCCATTCGAACTATCATTAGCTAAAAATTAGGGAGGTTGATATTTCCAAGACTGCTTTCCAAACCCGATATTGTCACTATGAGTTTTTGGTTTTGTCATTTGGGTTGATTAATGATCCGTCTATTTTCATGGATCTTATGAATTAGGTGTTCAGATAGTGTTTGGACTTGTTTGTGATGTTTTCATTAATTACATCTTGGTGTACTCTAAGAGTGAGGAGGATCATGTCAATCACCTTCGAATCGTGTTGCAGACTCTTAGGGACCAGAAATTGTATACCAAATTTTCTAAATGTGAGTTTTGGTTGAGTGTTCTAACCTTTCTTTGGCATGTTATTTCTAGTGAGGGGATCAAGATGGATCCACAGTAATTTGGGGTAGTTAAGAAATGACCTATACCCATGACTCCAACCAACATTAGGAGATTTTTAGCCTTGGCTGGGTATTCTAGGAGATTTATAGAGAGCTTCTTAGGCTTGGTTGGGTATTCTAGGAGATTTATGGAGAGTTTCTTATCTATTGTTTCTACATTGATAAATTTAACTCAGAAAAAGGTTTAGTTTTTATGGTATAATTCTTGTGAGGGTACTTTTGAGAAGTTGAAGGATAAGTTAACTTCTGTGCTAGTTTTGACCCTACCCGAGGGTATTGATGGTTTTGTTGTATTTTGTGATATATCCCATGTGGGAATGAGTTGTGTTTTGATGAAGTATGGTAAGGTCGTGGCCTATACTTCCAAGCAGCTTAAGTTTTATTTGAGAAATTACCCAACTCACCATCTAGAGTTGGTAATTGTGGTCTTTGCCTTAATGATCTACAACTATTATCTGTATGGAGTGCATATAGATATCTATTCAAATAATAAGAGCTTGCAGTATGTTTTTACTCAAAAGGAATTGAATCACAGACAGAGACGGTGACTAGAATAACTTAAGGATTACGATATGAGTTTGCGCTACCATCCTAGTAAAGCTATGTTGTTGTTGATTCTCTTAGAATCTTATCTATGGGAATCTTATCCTACATTGATGAGGAGAAAATAGGACTGGTGAAGGACATTCATAGGTTGTCTAACTTATGAGTCTATCTCATGGACTTTGAGGATAGGGGAGTGATTGTTCAAAAAGTGATAAAATCATCTCTTGGTGCTGAAGTGAAGGAGAATTAGTCTTTGGATCTCATACTTATGTTGATTATGGATGATGTGGATCAGCAAAAGGTTATGTCTTTTGATATTGGGGGAGATAGCACCTTAAGGTATCAAGGTAGGTTGTGTGTACCTGATGTTGATAGGTTACAGGAAAGGATTCAACTGAGGCTCATGAGTCCAGATATATAGTTCATCCAGGTTCAACTATGATGTATCATGACTTAAAGAGAATCTACTAGTGGAACAATATAAAAAGAGATGTGGATAATTTTGTGGCCAAATATATGGATTGTCATTAAGTTAAGGTTGAGTAATTGAGGCCTGGTGGCATGTTTCAAGGGATAGAGTTTCCCGTGTATATGTGGTAGATGATCAATATGGATTTCATTATGGGTCTTCCACTATCTTGCAATTAGTGTGATTCTATTTGGGTCATTATGGGTAGGATGATAAGACTGCTCATTTCTTACCGATGAGGACTATCTACTTAGGAGAGGATTATGCTAAGTTGTTCATTTAGGAAAGTGTGAAGTTGCATGGTGCACCAGTATCTATTATTTCAGACCAAGGTATGCAGTTTCCTACTCACTTTTGGCATTTATTTTAGAAAGATTTAGGTACTCAGGTGAACCTTAGCACCGTATTCCACACTCAAATTGATGCACAAGCGAAACTAACTATTCAGACTTTGGAGGATATTCTAAGGGCATATGTGATTAAGTTTAAAGGGAGTTGGGTTGAACATTTTTCTCTTGTTGAGTTTGTTTTTAATAACAATTACTATTCTAGCATTCACATGGCTCTTTTTGAGGCTCTTTATGGTAGGAGGTATAGGTCTCCTATTGGATGGCTTGAGGTAGGTGAGACTAGGTTGTTTGGTCCTGATTTGGTTCACCAAGTCATGGAGAAGGTAAAGGTTATTAGATAAGTACTTAAGACTACTCAAAGTTTCCAAAAGTCTTATGTGGATGTGATATAAAGGGATTTGGGGTTTGAAGTAAGTTATTGGGTATTCTTGAAGGTGTCACCTATGAAATGTGTCATAAGGTTTTGGAAGAAGGGAAATATCAGTCCCCGTTATGTTGTACCATACCTGATTATAAGAAGAGTTAGGAATATGGCGTATAAGCTATATTTGGAGTTGGGAATATGGCTTATAAGCTATATTTTCCAGAAGGTTTGGCTTCTATTCATCTAGTTTTCCATGTATCTATGCTGAAAAAGTGTGTGGGTAAGTTCTCTTAGATAGTGCCTATTGAGAATGTTGGTGTTACGGACTCTTTGTCT
Source organism: Capsicum pubescens (assembly GCA_030864215.1). Classification (NCBI taxonomy): domain Eukaryota; kingdom Viridiplantae; phylum Streptophyta; class Magnoliopsida; order Solanales; family Solanaceae; genus Capsicum; species Capsicum pubescens. Next base: position 225,562,813 of record CM061544.1, read on the forward strand.
TATGAGTAAGTCACGGTTGAAATATTGGATACGCAAGTTCATAGATTGAGGACAAAGGATGTAGCTTCAATGAAGGTCCTTTGGAGAAATAAAAAAATGGAAGAATCTATATGGGAAGCCGAGGAAGTATGAAGGCCAAATACCTACTTTTGTTCCCCAAGTTAGATGGAAGTGCTTAAGGTATAAGTTTCATCTTTCTCTCATCACTTTTTGAGTCTGTCATTTTATTTTAGTGTATTTTTGCCATTCTCGTGCTAAAAGTGTCCTAACTCATCAGTTGGGGATGAATGACCAAAGGGGGGGACAATGTAACACCCCTTAAAAATTTTGATCATTTTATTTTTGACCCTACAATATGCATAGTGTCGATTTTATACTTGAATTATGTTTAGGGATGTTAAAAGGGTGTTTTAGGAAAGTTTTAGATTTTTCAGAAGGGGTTCGGGGCCATTTTGGGACCCTGAGGCAGTAAGCCTCCGCGATAAGCCCGTGTCACGGAGGTTAACCTCCGCGATATTGGCATAACATAGAGGCTAACCTCTACGATATTGATGTGCGACGCCGCTGTTTTAAATTCATCCAATTTTTGTTTTTTCACTTGGTTAAACGACTTTTGGTATTTTTACCCCTTGTATGACCTTTAAACATAAAATACACCTTTTTTCATTAGTTTTAAGGATCAAAAACCATTTTCATCCTCTTTAACACTTAAACAAGAAACTTCAAGGGTTTTATAGTGAATTCATCATCCGAGCCCCAAACATTGAATTGTTTTCAATTCCTTGTGTATTTCAGGCATGTTTCTCTTTCTCTGACTTTAATTTCACATTGTGACATTAATTGAATGGATTTTCATATGATTTAATTATGGGTTTTGAAATCGAGTTGAGGGATTTTGGTTGTTACTGCTAGAATTATTTGTCCCATGTTCTAAATTGATTATTCATGCTTTAAATTAATATTTTGGGAACTGAATTGGTGCATGGTATAAATGGTTGGAATGGGGGACATGGGTTTCCCCACTTTGATGGAATTTTGGCTTGATAATTGCATTAACCTCAACCCTCTTTGTAAACTTGATTTTCAATATAGAAAATTGCATGGTTTAACTTGTTTTTGAACCCAATGCATTGCATTAAAGGATAAATGAATGAAGATGGTTTTGGATGGCCTTGGTTTTAGATTTTAAATGAAAATTGGGAGTCTAATTTCGTTAGATGGATTGGTTTGGCATAAAGATATTATCTTACAATCATATTGGTATGACGATACCAAGTGGTAAATTCCTTAATGAATGATTCATGGGTTAATTGATTGGTGTATGTGCAAATTATTTTAATTTGGGCTTAAAGAGAATTATGTAGCTCATTGTGAAGGCGTAAGTCCCGAGGGAACGAAACACTGGAAACCACATTTGTCGGCGTTGGGGGTCTATATGACCGTGTGCTTTGTTCACACTTGATATATATCTATATATATATTGGGATGACTATTGCCTTGGTGGCTTTAGTTTTCCCTTAGTTTTTCCTCGATTCGTGCGGCTAACATGCAAGGGGGACCTTCCAACAGGGGAAACTAGACCTGTCTTTCCCATGGGTGCCTTTAGGACTGATCGATCTATAAAGTTCAGGTTAAATCTTTAAACTTAGGTTCATGAACCTTGTCCCTATCCCAGCATCCTATATATATGTATATGAATGTGGTGTGTATGGTTTTTGATTGAATTTTGGTGATTACATTATTTTATCCTTATTCTCTGAGTTACATGCCATTACTTATCACACTGACAATCCATGAATGCTACATTATTTCGTGATAAAGGATCCACGGGATTTTCTGTTACTCTTATGCATCATTAGGTAGTGTGGTGTGTTTGTTGAGTTACTGTGAAGTGGTGAGCTTCCATTCTTTGGAAGGCCCTGTTATTTGAATGATTTCTTTTATTAACTCATAAATGTAGGATTCTTTTCTTTTGGATCATAGTCAGGGGCATGTCCTGACTTAGTTGCTAGTCTCATTTTAGAGGTTATTGTGGACAAGTGTGGGTGGATTGTTATTTGAATTCTTTGAACCGTCTTTTAATTCATCTATTCCTTGTAATATTACTCTTGGTTTGATTGTCTTCTGCTTTATTTTTATGATTATTGTGCTTTTGAGGTTAGGCTAAGGGGGTTGGTCTCCGGTCCATTATGAGTTTAAGATACCCGTCACGACTAGGCCCTGGTTTGGGTCGTCACAAATAATGTCTTTTAAAATGAATTTGGGCTTACCAGGTTAGGTTAGCCCAACAAAATTTTGACCCAACAATTAGAGGTTCGAAGACTAGCTTGAGCCTAGACCTGTGCATGCATGTGTCGACCTGTGTGCACAGGCAGCCTGTGTATGTCAAGGTAGTGTGCCTGGCAGCTTCTAGGCCACCTGCGCGGCTTTCCTGCGCGCACATATACTGGTTGTCAGGTGTAAGAACCCAAAGTTCCCTAGGTAATGTGGTCCCTTAATTCAGGCACCACCTGTGTGCCGACATGCCCACACAGGTGCATAGCATGTGTTTACAGGTGGTTTGATTCCCCTACAACCATAATTTTAAGCACCTATACTTAGCTACTTGCTTCCCAACTTAGGATAATATCCAGTTATCACTCAAAAAGAACTATAATATGCACTCAAACAAATAGAAAACAACACGAATGAACCTTGGTTTACCTCTCATGAAGCACCTTAGGTATCGTCATGGCATAACATTATTTTTTTATCACTTGGCATCCTTGAAGTGAAACGACTCAACCTTAGCCACTCTGGGTCCACCTACATGGTAATGATTTAACTTTTGCCCATTCACAGTGAACCTGCATTTCTCATGATCCTCTAATTCGATCACCCCACTTGGATTGACATTAGAGACCACAAACGGGTCTAACCACTTAGATTTTTGAGGATATTGAATTAAGGGTGACACAAAAGTTTTAAAATTGAATGTAGGTAACTTAATTCTTAATTATTAAGTGTGGGTGACTAATTTTTAGATTAAGGTAATAAATGTCATATCCCTAATTTTTAAGAATTACACTTTGGTCCATCTATATAAAGCCCCAAAACTAAAAAAGATGGGAAAAAATCATGCTTCTTATTTTCCCTTTTCTCGCTCTTTGCTTCTTTTTTTTCATTTTTATTGCTATTTTTGTTGTTGTTGTTGCTTTCCATCTTCTTCTTCTTCTTCTTCTTCTTCTCCATCTTCATCATTTTCTCCTGTTGCTTGTCATTACATTGTTGTTGTTGTTGTTGCTATCGCTACTACTACTATTGGACCAATTTTTTGGAGCCAATTTTGCTTGTATATCAGCGGGCATTACCTATATCTGCTTTTGGTAAGTAAAATTAATGATTTGTAGTTTAATTTCTCATTTGGTATATCTTCTGCTTTTTCAACAATTTTTACTAGTGTATCTAATAGCTATTATATATGAATACGTCAGTTGTTGGATTATTTCCACTATTGTTAAAGTATTTCCAGCAGATGAGTCATCTGTAGAAATAAATGACCTATCTATACAGTAGATGACCTATTTGTTGGATTAATGTTACAACAGCTCAATTCAACTAATGAGTGATCTACTGTAACAGATGAGTCATCTATTACAGCAGATGACTTACCTATTGGATTGATCTACTGGAACATGCACCCAACAGATAGGTCATCTACTGCGATAGATGAGTCATCTACTGCGATAGATGAGTCATCTATTGCAATAGATGACTCATCTATTGCAGTAAATAACCTATCTATTTGGACAATGATAGTGCATATAATTTTGTTATTGTACATAGACACTCACTTTACTATTCTATCATTATTAATATTTTAAATAATTTTCTTTAGGTACCATTAATAGTGGATTCTGTAATAATTGGTCTCTATGTCTATTTGATACTTTCCAACAAATGAGTCATTTGTTGTAACAGGTGAGTCATTTGTTGGAACAAGTTTGTCACCTGTTGCAGCCTATATCTATATTTGTTTGACTAATTTGATGTGAAATGAAACCATTATTAGTAAATAGTTTTGTTGTTGGATTAGCTATGAACTTGATAATTTTAACTCATTGTTGGTAATGTATGTTATTTATTATATAAAATATGTTCTTATTTATGGTCAAACAATTAATTTGTGCATCAATAAGAAAAAGGTAACATGAAATTAAATAAATACAACAGAATACAAAAATATTTACAACAAATGAGACATCTGTTGCAACAAGTGACTTATCTGTTAGATAAAATCAAAACAATTCTTGCTACTGGATTGAGTTCTTCTAATAGATGGCTTATTTTTTGCAATAGATAGGTCATCTGTTGGAAGAAATCAAACCTCTAAGTCAACCTATTTTTATTTCTTCCAATAGATGACCCATCTATTGCAATAGATGAATCATCTGTTGGATGAAATTAAACCTCTTGAAAACCAATAATCATTTAATAAAATAACAGGAAAGGGAAAGCATATGTAAATACCAAAAACAATTAGTCATTCATTACTCACAATATTGGAGATAGATACATGTAGTCATTTATTTATATACATAAAAATAAGACACAAAGCTATTAATAAAGTATGCCCAGAAGGAGACATTCCATCTGTGCGAATAAAAGCTAGGACTATGTGCTCTATCTACCAAAAAACTTCACCAAAAAGATGGGTAGGGGGTGAGAGTCACTAGAGCTATGAAGATCAGGAATCCTGGAGCAGAAGTAATCCCATTTACTCCGTAGCTAAAATAAGGAAAATATACAATTTTTAAAAATAGGAACACTTTTAAAAATGAGAAATGTGATATTGGATATCATTTTTTCTTACATAGCATAAATATTCATAGGTATAAAGTATTGCAACAGTCTCTTAGGGATAACCCCCGACCACCTGAAACAAGGATGGATAACTTAGAGGTAGAAATAACAAGAAAGAGGAAAACTAAGCTTGAATACTTACTCGGTGTGAGTGTGATTGAAGATAATAGATAGACCAGGTGGATGAATGAGATTGGACCAAGATGGGAGATTACCCAAAGGATTTTTTGGTAAGTATCAAAGCTCAACCACCATGGGAATATCTCTCAACTCAAGCTTAGGCAAAATGGTCGAGAAGAGAGAGAAAGAGAACGAGAAAGAGTGGAGAGAATTGAAGAAAAGATTTCAAACAAGTTTGCTTTTAAATATTGGTGATCTTTGAGAAAACAGATAAAAAAACGGGATAGCTTTTGTAAAACTTCTTTGAAATATTTGAGTTCTCCTAAAACGTTTGAGTTTCCCTAGGATTGGACCGGGTCTAGTTTTTGGGCATGGTCCATTTTTTTTTATTTTTTTATTTGATTTTGTTGTAGATGTCCTTATTTGACTAAATATTTCTTTAAAATAAATCTTCCAATGGATTACCCATATATTGCAATAGGTGACTCATCTGTTGGGAGAAATTAAAATAGTTTTTGCTATTAGATTGAGTTCTTCTAACAAAATGAGTCATCTGTGGTAATATATAGGTCATCTATTAGAAGAAAACAAACCTCTTGAAGACCTATTTTGATATATTCCAATAGATGACACATTTATTGCAACATATGAGTCATTTGTTGGAAGAAATCAAACCTCTTGAAGACCTACTTTGATCTCTTCCAACAGATGACGTATTTGTTATAGAAGATGAGTCATCTATTGGAAAAAAATACATGAAGACCTATTTTAATCTCTTTCAATAAATGACCATCTATTACAATACGTTAGAAATTTGTTGGATGGAATCAAAACTCTTGAAGATCTATTTTGATCTCTTCCAATAGATGACTCATCTGTTGCAATAGATGATTCATCTATTAGAAGAAATAAAACCTCTTGATGACCTATTTTGGTTTCTTCAAACAGATGAGTAATCTATTGGAACAGATGACCTATCAATTAGAACAAATCAAACAACTAACAAGACCTATTTTGATTTCTTCTAATAGATTAGTTATCTGTTGCAATAGATGTCTATATTTGTTTGATGATTTCCAAACCATGAGTCATCTTTTGCAATTGGTTAGTCATCTGTTGTAATAGATGTCTATATCTGTTTGATAATTTTCAATAGATGTGTCATCTGTTGCAACATGTTAGTCAACTTTTGCAACATATATCTATATATGTTTGACTAATTTGATGTGAAATGATTTAATTTTAACCATTATTTGTAATAAATAAATTGATTTAACTAAAATTGTCTTTCAATTAATAAGTTCAATTGCAACTTAAATGAATTCTATAGTAATTACATGATCAACTAAGTGTATTCGTCCTGAATAGAGTGATCAATTGACTAATTTAATGTGAAATGATTTATATTAAACTATTATTAATAATAAATAAATTTATTTAACATAAATAAGCTTTTAGTTAATAAGTTCAATTGCAACTTTAATGAATTACATAGTAATTACATGATCAACTAAGTGTATTCGTCTTGAATAGAGTGATCAATTGACTAATTTGATGTGAAATGATTTATATTAAACTATTTTTAGTAATAAATAAATTGATTTAACTAAAATTATCTTTCAATTAATAATTTCAATTGCAACTTTAATGAATTACATAGCAATTACATGATCAACTAAGTGTATACGTCCTGAATATAGTTATCAATTGACTAATTTGATGTGAAATGATTTATATTATACTATTATTAGTAATAGATAAATTTATTTAACTAAAATTAGTTTAAATTAATAAGTTCAATTGCAAGTTTAATGAATTACATAGTAATTACACGATCAACCAAATGAATTCATCTTGAATAGAGTCATCAGTGGACTAATTTGATGTGAAGTGATTCATATTAAACTGTTATTAGTAATATATAAATTGATTTAACTAAAATTATCTTTCAGTTAATAAGTTCGACAATAATTTTAATTAATTTCATAGTAATAACATGTAATACCCCGAGAACTCTAAACAATAGTTCCACCATGACTCAAGCTAATGAGAAATAAATTATATTGCTTTGGTTGTTTTCTAATCAAGGGTGATGTGTATTAAGGCCTCAAAGATGTCCTAGCGATTAGGTGAATCAAAACATCCCTTACCGATTGAATTCTTGAGAAGGATTTTGGTATAGTCAACTTCAAATGAGCATATCTCTTCTTACACTGAGAAATTTTGATCTCATGACCCTCCAACAAATATATAATTGAATTAGCTTTCCAATGGTACCAATTTCACCCAAATCTGGTATCGGAGCAAAAAGTTATGCCTATTTTACTCCAGCGTGTCAGCCTGGAATTATGTGACGACATTTTGTGACGACTTGTCACAAGTCTGACGGCTTGTCACAAAAGGTCATCACCCTTAAGTAGAAAGTCATAAATTTCAACCTTTTGTGATGACATTTCGGGACGACTTGTCACAAGTCTGACGATTTGTCACAAATGTCGTCAGCAATTAAAGGACATTTTTGCAAGGGTATTTTGGTATTTTCCCATCCTTTGGAGGCCCCTATCTACATGAGAATCCCCAGCCAAACTCTAATTTCTTCATTTTCTCTTCCAATTTTCTTAAGAAAATATATCTAGGGTTTCATTCAAGAACTTTAATCTTTTGAAAATCATCCATAAATCTTCAAGATTTCTTTAAGAACCAAGTTCCTCATAGTGTGGGCTTCGAGAATCATTTGTTACAAGTGCAGATAGAGTCTCAAGCACTAGAACTCATCCAATTTCAATGATTAAGGTATGTGGTGTTTTGAACAAGAGAAATCTTTTCTTTCTTGTGCCCAAAGCTTTGTTTTCTATTATGGATTTATATGATTTTGCAAGTGGGTTTCTACCCAAATTACTTCATCATGAGACTATGAGAATAGAAATTGTTCAAGCTTTGTTATACATGATTATTTTACTATTCCCAAGTTATGACTTGATATTTAATATTATGAATTTCATATTTCTACCATGAGTTGATATTTCAAGTGCTTTTAAGATATGTGTCAAACTTTAAGCTTCATTATGACAAATTGGATTATTGAGTATATTGATTCATGAGATTGAGTTGTTACAATGAGTCTTGATATTTCCTCAAAGTTATTGATGTTGCCATGATTTAATGAATTGATATATTTTGATATTCAGAAAGATTAATTTGATTTGAGTTGAGTTAGGATTCCACAAATTGATTATGATTTGATAAATGAGAAAGAGATTTGATTTGATCTTCATGATAGACCCTTTTGATGTTTGTGGTGGATTTTCTAACACGTTCTGAGCTTGTGTCTGGGAGTAGTATTTAGCACCGAGCGGGAAATATGGTATTTTCCCTGAAACTATGTGCCACCATAGGATTGGTATTGATATTTTTGGGCCAGAGGCCGAGTATGAGATTGTGATCACTAAATTGAGGTTGTACTCCCTGGAAAGAGTACGACGCTCCAGCCAATGTGGGGTTCTCTCCTTAGGAGGGTAAAACGTTGGACTCCATGTTGCTCACATGGTTTATGTCAGTTATAAGAACCTCCCATGTCCATAATAGTTGAGTTTCTTAAATTACTGATTCACTCCAAGTCTTGAGTTGAAGAGTTGAGTTATTTATGATGATTTATAAAGTTTTTATCATATGATTTATTTACTATGAGATCATGAAAAGTATGTTTCAATCTAACTCAAGCCAAGTGTGCCATCATTGTACATATGCATATTTTCATAAAATTGATGATGATATTTACATTGTTGCATGCACCCCCACATACTCAGTACATTCCAAAGTGCTGACCTACATATTTTCCTATGGGCTACATTTTCTCGTAATGTAGGTTCAGGTACTCAGCCGCAACCGTGTTAGAGATATTTTGGTGCCTCATTACGTTTCCTCAGTGGTGAGTCCTCATGGTTTGAGGACCGTGTCTATATTTTTGTGATATCATTTTGTTGTTATGGCTTTCAGTACAGTTGAGTCAGTTTGGGGTTTGTCCCAAAGGCTCCTTGATTTTGATGTATAGAGGCTTTGTCAGACTAGAGGGATGGTATGTACAGACATTCAATATATATTTTGATTGTACAGTTTAATATTCTCTAGTATCTCTCTTTAACCCGATGTGATATACCTCTTTATTATGCATGACTATTATTGAATTGAGTTCCTTGAGGTAGTGTCTGGCTCCGAGGGTTAGCTTGGGGCTACATGTAGCCCTAAGCACCGTGTGACGTCTCGGGATGGAAATTTTGGGGCGTTATGAAGATTGGTATCAGAGCCTAAGGTTTAAGGTTTCCTAGGTCCTAGGGAGTATGACAAGCCGCGTTACATTGAGTCTTGATTGATGTGTAGTGCGCCGCATATATTAGCAAGAGGCTACGGGACGTTTTAGGAAAAGTCATTTCTTTCTTTCTAAAGTTTATCATGCCTACAACTGTCTCTTTATCTGTGATTAACTCGTGCTCTCTTATAACAGAAAATGACTCCTCATCGAGCTCGTAGAAACAATGACCAACCTCAACCCGTTGATCCCTTGAATGAGCATGTGTCTCATGCTTAATTCCGGTAGCTTTTCAGGTGCTAGCCCATGCAGTTACCGCCAATGCTCAAGATAACACCCAGGCTACTATTCCGCCTCCGCAAGAGAATAATTCTGCTGCAACTCGAGTTTGTGACTTTATGCGGATGAATCTTCCTGAGTTCTATGGGTCGAAGGTTGGTGAAGACCCACAGATGTACTTGGATGAAGTGAGAAAGATCACCCAATTATGCACGTAACTGAGAAGCAGAGTGTTGAATTGGTTTCCTATCGAATGAAAGATATTGCATATGATTGGGTAGAGATGTGGAGAAAGAGTAGAGGGGAGGATGCCGCTCCCATGACTTGGTAGTTATTCCAGGATGCGTTCTTAGACAGATTCTTTCCTTTTGAGATGAGGGAAGAAAAGATAGAGGAATTCATGATTTGAGGCAAGGCTCCATGACTGTTAAGGAGTATTGTCTTAGATTCAATCTGTTATCCAAATATACTCCTAGTATGATGGCTGACTCTAGGACCATCATGAGCAAGTTCGTGACCGGCGTGTCGAGTTACGTTGTGAAAGAGTGTAGATCTACTATGCTTAATAAGGAGATAGACCTTTCTTGGTTGATGATACATGCCCAACAGATTAAAGATGATAAGGTGAAAGAGGGGGAAAGAGTAAGAGGGAATAAAAGAGCTAGATCAGAGCAGCAGGGATTCGGTCAGTCTAGATTCCATGGAGGGAACTGCCCTTATTTCCAAAGACGTTCGTTTATGCCCGCGCCTTCCTCAGTTAGTGCTTCTACACCTATAAGCAGGAAGGATCAGGGGAACATGCCTATCCCATCCAGGTCTCAGGAAAGTATAAGTAACAAAACTCGTTCTCCTTTATGTGCCAAGTTGGTAGAGATCATTTTGGTGAGTGTTTTATTGATCTGAGGGGTTGCTTTGGTTGTGGCAAGTTGGGCCACCAACTTAGAGATTGCCCGTATGCTAGACAGGGGAGTAGATATGCTCTTCCCCAGAGTCAGGCTTCCAGCGCCCCCCTTTCGTTGTCTGCCCAGTTCCTTCCCAGGGCGCCTTTTCTAATACTACTGGCGGTTCATGCCAGAATCGTTTCTATGCTATACCACCTCACCAGAGAAGGAGAACTGTCCAGATGTTGTCACTGGTATGCTCCGTATCTTTTATTTTGATGTTTATGTATTGATGTACCCCGGTTTGAGTTTCTCTTATGTGACACCTCTGGTTGCTGTAAATTTTGAGATGGACCCTGAACGGATTCCTAAGCCTATTCTAGTTTCTACCCTGGTAGGAGAATCTGTTATTGCTAAGCGAGTGTATAAGAAGTGTCCTATCACTGTTCTTTATCGGGTCATATGTACTGATTTGATTGAGCTAGATATGGTTGATTTTGACGTTATTCTGGGTATAGATTGTCTTCACTCGTGTTATGCATCTACATATTGTCGTACCCGAGTGGTCATGTTTCAGTTTCCTGAAGAGCCCATTTTTTAGTGGTCCGGGAGTTCTATAACTCCGAAGATCCATTTCATATCCTACCTCAAAGCTAGGAAGTTGATTTCAAAGAGTTGCATCTATCACCTAGTTCGAGTTAAAGAACTCAAGTCCGAGACTCTGACTATTTAGTTAGTTAGCATTATTAATGAGTTTCTCGATATTTTCCCAGAATATCTCCCAGGGGTCCCACCTGATAAAGAAATAGAATTTGGGATTGATCTCCTTCCCGACACTGAGCCTATTTCCATTCCTCTGTGTCGTATGGCTCCCATAGAACTTAAAGAGTTAAAGAAGAAACTCAAAAATCTCTTAGACAAAGGCTTTATCAAACCCAGTGTTTCCCTGTGGGGTGCACCTGTTCTATTCGTTCGTAAAAAAATGGTACACTGCGTATGTACTTTGACTACCATCAACTCAACAAGGTAACTATCAAGAACAAGTACCCTCTTCCTAGAATTGATGATTTATTTGATCAGCTACAGGGTGCAAGTTATTTCTCAAAGATAGACCTTAGATCCAGCTATCATCAGCTTAAAGTGAGAGAGTGTGTTATTCCAAAGATAGCCTTTCGAACCCGTTATGGTCACTTTGAGTTTCTTGTCATATCCTTTAGGTTAACCAAGGCTCCAACAGCCTTTATGTACCTCATGAATCGAGTGTTCAATTAATATCTTGATATGTTTGTCATTATATTCATAGATGATATTCTTGTGTATTCGCAAAGAGAGGATGATCATGCCGACCATCTTAGAATTGTCTTGCAAACTCTTAGAGATTATCAATTATTTACTAAATTTAGTAAGTGTGAATTTTGGCTAAGGTCAGTTTCTTTTCTGGGTCACATTGTTTTCGCCGAAGGCATTAGAGTCGATCCCCAAAAGATAGAAGCTATAAAGAATTGGCCTAGACCCACCTCCCTATCTGACGTTAGGAGTTTCATGGGTCTAACTAGTTACTATCGTTTTTTTGTTAAGGGCTTCTCTTCCATTGCGTCTCCCATGACCCAGTTGACCCAAAATAAAGTTAAGTTTCAGTGGACAGATGCCTGTGAGAAGAGTTTTCAGGAGTTGAAGACTTGACTCACTTCAGCCCTAGTGTTAGCTTTACCCAATGATACTGATGATTTTGTGGTGTATTGTGACGCTTCTAGAGTTGGTTTGGGTTGTGTGTTGATGCAGAGGGGTAAAGTTATAGCTTATGCCTCTAGATAGTTGATGCCTCATGAGAAGAATTACCCAACCCATGATCTTGAATTAGCAACTGTAGTTTTTGCTTTAAAAATCTTGAGACATTATTTGTATAGTGTTCATGTTGATGTGTTTACTGATTACAAAATCCTGCAGTATGTGTTTACTCAGAGGGAGTTGAATCTTAGACAAAAAAGATGGTTAGAGTTGCCAAAAGACTACGATATGAGTGTGTTATATCACTCGGGCAAGGCTAATATTGTGGCAGATACTCTTAGCAGGTTGTCTATGGGTAGTGTAGAGAATGATAAGAAAGAATTGGCTCGTGATGTACATCGTTTGGCTAGGTTGGGTGTTAGATTGCTTGATTCCGCTGAAGGGAGTATGTTAGTTCAGAGTAGTTCCGAGTCCTCTTTGGTCTCGGAGGTAAAGGAGAAGCAAGATAGGGATCCTAGTTTGGTCAGACTGAAGGAGTCAGTTAAGGAACAAAAGGTAGAGGTTTTCTCCCAAAAGGGAGATGGTGTGTTGAGATTGCAGGGTAGATTGTGTGTTCCCGATGTTGATGATCTAAGGCAGAGAATTATGGCTGAAGTACATGGCGCCCAATATACTATTCATCTCAGTGCTACCAAGATGTACCACGATTTGCGAGAAATCTATTGGTGGAACGGTATGAAGAAAGACATAGAAGGATTTGTGGCAAAGTATTCTACTTGTCAATAGGTTAAGGTAGAGAACCAAAGGCCCGATGGTGTAATCCAAGAGTTTAGCATTACTACTTGGAAGTGGGAAGAAGTGAATATGGATTTTGTAATTGGTTTGCCTCGTTCTCGTTGTCATCATGATTCAATTTGGGTTGTTGTAGATGGGTTGACTAAATCAGCTCATTTATTGCCAGTGCATTCATCTTATACAACTGAGGATTATTCTAAATTGTATATCCGTGAGTTAGTCAGATTGCATGGAGTTCCTTTGTCTATCATCTCAGATAGGGGTACTCAGTTTACTTTACAGTTTTGGAGAGCCTTTTAGAAGGGTCTTGGTACCCAAGTTCATTTGAGTTCCGCTTTTTATCCGCAGACTGATGGTCAGGCTGAGAGGTCTATTCAGACTTTGGAGGACATATTTAGGGCAAGTGCGCTTGATTTCAAAGGTAGTTGGGATGAGCACTTACCATTGATCGAATTTGTGTATAATAATAGTTTCCATGCTAGTATCCAGATGGCCCAGTTTGAAGCTTTGTATGGGAGAAGATGTAGATCGCCTATAGGTTGGTTTGAAGTTGGAGAAGTAGTTGTTATTGGGCCTGATGCTATATTCGAGGATATGGAAAAAGTTAAGTTGATTCGAGAAAGATTGAAGACCGCTCAAAGTCGTCAGAAGTCGTATACGGATGTGAGAAGAAAAGATCTTGAGTTTAATGTTAATGATTTGGTGTACTTGAAGTTTTCACCCATGAAAGGGGTGAAGAGATTTGGGAAGAAGGAAAAGATTAGTCCCCATTATGTTGGTCCATACAGGATTCTGAGTGGTGTTGGGAAAGTAGCATATGAGGTGGATTTACCCACGGAGTTGTCTAGCATTCATCTGGTATTCCATGTTTCTATGCTTAAGAAGTGTATTGGTGATTCTGTTGAGATTTTGGATAGCCTTTCATTCGAGGAGATTCCGGTTGAGATTTTGGATTTTCAGATCCGTAGGCTAAGGAACAAAGAAGTTTCTTTGGTTAAAGTGCTTTGGCAAAATCAATCTGTTGAGGGTGCTACTTGGGAAGCCGAAGCTGATATGCGAGCCAAGTACCCTCACCTCTTTTCTGTAAGTTCGAAGGTAGAAGAAGGTACCATTCTTTCTTAATTCCGCCCCCTTCTTATTAAAGATTCAGCTGTGTGTCTACTTCCATCATGAATTCGTGTATTTTGTATAGTATCCGAAGGTATAGAGTGAAGGAAGTCCTTTGAGTGAGTCTTTCCATCTATACGTCCTCATTTTTTTCTTTTTCTTGGCCTATCTGGCAATATTCGGGGATGAATGTTTCCAAGGGGGAGATATTGTAATACCCCGAGAACTCTAACCAATAGTGCCACCCTGACTCAAGCTCATGAGAAATAAATTATAGTGCTTTGGTTGTTTTTTGTTTTCTAATCAAGGGTGATGTGTATTAAGGCATCAAAGATGTCCTAGTGATTAGGTGAATCAAAACATCCCTTACTGATTGAATTCTTGAGAAGGATTTTGGCAAAGTCAACTTCAAACGAGCATATTTCTTGTAACACTAAGAAATTTTGATCTCATGACCCACCAATAGATATATAATTGAATTATCTTTCTAACGGTACCAATTTCACCCAAATCTGGTATCGGAGCGAAAAGTTATGTCTATTTTAGTCCAGTGTGTCAGCCTGGAAACTGTGTGACGACATTTTGTGACGACTTTTCACAAGTCTGACGTCTTGTCACAAAAGGTCGTCACCCTTAAGAAGAAAGTCATAAATTCCACCCTTTTGTGATGACATTTCGTGACGACTTGTCACAAATGTCGTCAGCTATTTTTTTCAGCAATTAAAGGACGTTATTCCAAGGGTATTTTGGTCTTTTCCCATCTTTTAGAGGCCCCTATATATTTGAGAATCCCCATCCAAATCCTAATTTCTTCATTTTCTCTTCCAATTCTCTTAAGAAAATATATCCGGGGTTTCATTCAAGAACTTTAATCTTCCAAAAATTATCCATAAATCTTCAAGATTTCTTCAAGAACCAAGTTCCTCATAGTGTGGGCTTCGAAAATCATTTATTACAAGTGCGGATAGAGTCTCAAGCACTAGAATTCATCCAATTTCAAAGATTAAGGTATATGGGGTTTTGAACAAGAGCAATCCTTTAGTTCTTGTGCCCAAAGCTTTGATTTCTATTATGGATTTATATGATTTTGCAAGTGGGTTTATACCCAAATTACTTCATCATGAGACTATGAGAATAGAAATTGTTCAAGCTTTGTTACACAGGATTATTTTACTATTCCCAAGTTATGACTTGATATTTAATATTGTGAATTTCATATTTCTACCATGAGTTGATATTTCAAGTGCTTTCAAGATATGTGTCAAGCTTTAAGCTTCCTTATGACAAATTGGATTAATGAGCATATTGATTCATGAGATTGATTTGTTACAATGAGTCTTGATATATACTCAAAGTTATTGATGTTTCCATGATTTAATAAATTGATACATTTTGATATTTAGAAAGATTGATTTGATTTGAGTCGAGTTAGGAATCCACAAATTGATTATGATTTGATAAATGAGAAAGAGATTTGATTTGATCTTCATGATAGACCCTTGTGATGATTGTGGTGGATTTCCTAACACGTTCTGAGCTTGTGTCTGGGAGTAGTATTTAGCACCGAGTGGAAAATGTAGTATTTCTCCCAAAACTACGTGCCACCGTAGGATTGGTATTGATATTTGTGGGCCAGAGGCCGAGTATGAGATTGTGATCACTAAATTAAGGTTGTACACCCTGGCAAGAGTAAGATGCTCTCGCCAATGTGGGGTTCTCTCCTTAGAAGGGAAAAACTTTGGAATCCATGTAGCTCACATGGTTTATGTCGGTTATAAGAACCTCCCGTGTCCATAAGAGTTGAGTTTCTTAAATTACTGAGTCACTCTGAGTCTTGAGTCTTGAGTTGAGTTGTATATGATGATTTATGAGGTTTTTATCATATGATTTATTTACTATGAGATCATGAAAAGTATGTTTCAATCTAACTCAAGCCAAGTGAGCCATCATTGCACATAAGCATATTTTCATGAAACTGATGATGATATTTACATTATTGCATGCACCCCCACATACTCAGTACATTTCAAAGTGCTGACCCACATATTTTACTATGGGCTACATTTTCTCATAATGTAGGTTCAAGTACTTAGCCGCAGCCGCGTTAGCGATATTCGAGTGCCTCACTACGTTTCCTCAATGGTGAGTCCTCATGGTTCGAGGACCGTGTCTATATTTTTGTGATATCATTTTGTTGTTATGGCTTTCAGTACTGTTGAGTAAGATGGGGGTTTGTCCCAAAGGCTCCTTGATTTTGATGTATAGATTCTTTGCCAGACTAGAGGGATGGTACGTACATACATTCAATAAATAATTTGGTTATACAGTTTAGTCTTCTCCAGTATCTCTCTTGAACCCAATGTGATATATCTCTTTATTATGTATGACTATTGTTGAATTGAGTTCCTTGAGGTAGTGTCTGGCTCTGAGGGTTAGCTTGGGGCTACATGTAGCCCTAAGCACCGTGTGACGTCTCGGGATGGAAATTTTGGGGCATTACATAACATGTTCAATTACGTGTATAACCTATTGCAACACATTATAACTTGTTTCAATATATATCAATATTTGTTTGATAATTGCTAATAGATGAGACATCTATTGCAACAGATAATACATTTATTGCAATAGTTGTCTTTTATTTTTTTATTATTTCCGACAGATGAGTCATCTGTTGCAACAAGTAAGTCATTTATTGTAACAGATGTCTATATCTATTTGATAATTTCTAACAGATGTTCATCATGTCATGACCCTAGCCGAGGCCTTGGCTACAATAGGCATCCCAAACCACGAAGTCCCGAGAGACCCCTTAGCATACCATCATAACCATAATATTTACATAGCTCAAAGTGCAAAAGATATAATGAAATTCAAGGAAAACTTATAATCCAGACTAAGACGACAACGTAGTAACAGTACAATAATCAATTCTCGGCTATGAAGCCTATACTAAATACTAAATTTCTAGGCCAGGACAAGGCCCCTGGCTGGACCATAAACTAATGGAAGTCAACATATGAATAAATTACCTTCCAAAAGATGGATGGCTCACAAACTCTATCATATTCATATGTTCTACTGATGTGATCGACCACGGGATTGTGCCTCAGAACCTATATTATGAGGGGGTCAATACTTGGAAAGTATTGATATGCAGAATAATCCAAAAATAACATATATCTCATGTAAAATAATCGAGAGCAAAAACAATTTATCATAATATATTTAAAAACACATGGGTACAATATGAAGAGCTTCAACTCATGCTTGTAAAACATTGACTCAACTTTTTATTTTACTTCTAAGCTAGATGGTACACCTCAAATTTCTTAAATTCCACAGGCTATATGGAATCCGCCCTTAACTCGACGGACAAGACCCCAATTCGAGTTTGTCGCAAGGATTGGAGTGTCATGAAAATGTATGTCTTCTTCATGACATACCATGTTATGAAAAGTATGCCTCCTTGCTTACATACCATGTTATCCCACTTGACAGTTTTAATTTAATAAAACCCTCATCAATAAAATATGATTTCTGGATATGAGTTATCTTAACTTGTGCCTTCTTCGGGTAACCATTTAGCTCTCTTTGAGCCCAATTTTAACCTCTTAAAATCATGCTTCATGCTTATAGTATTCTTCTCTTCATATTAAGGGAATTTTTTTATAGGTATCATCATACCTAGACTTGCAAGCCATATCATGTCATGCCATATTCTTAGCCCTTTTAGTCAAAACATATTAATAACCACCAAAAGAGTTAAACATTACATGTGAGATATTATTTCAAATAAAATATGAGACTTATGCAAAACACTCTCTTTTCAAGGATTTAACATGTGGTGGCCAATTCTTTCATAAATCAAAATCAATTCTTCATCACGAAACAAGAGCATTTAGAATAAGAATCACCTCTTCGAAAACATGTAAAAATAACAATGCATGATAGGTTAAGATAAATTTAAAAATCAATAATTTTCATCATTCATAAAAAAACCCCAACACTATCCATACATAAATCTCATGATTGAAAACGAGACTTATAATTCATGCTCTCAAACCCATTTCACAATTCATAACATGTTAAGACCATAAATTTCATTATGGGGAAAGGGAGTTTTATAACTCATGCTTATAAATCACTTTTCAAAACTCATATCATATAAGCATATGATTATAACATAAGTGTATATAAAAACACCACAATAGATGCATACTTTCATCAAAATGGGTTTATGATGCATGCTCTTCAAACTGTTTCTAAAACTCATTACACATACATATATATACATCTTTAAAGGTTGATAAAATGTTAATTTATGCCCATGGGAGTTATTATAGTCCCACATTCCTGAATTTATTGACTTCTTAAAGGAAGAATGAATTTAGATCCTTGAAAGTTGAATTTGATAAGAAGAACCCAAATTTTGTGTTCTTGAGGATTTGGGAGAAGAGGAATTGTGTATTTTCTGTATTTAGGGTTATGAGATGATAAAAATCATGTTTATATCAGTTATAGGATGATTTAGGATGTAAATGACTTGTTTACCCTGACAAACTGAAGAGAAATATGGATTTTAGCATTTCTGAACATAGGTCCGTGCCACAGCGAAATTGTGGACCTTCACTGGTTCCTCACAAAAATGCTCATAACTTTTCGTTCGAGTGTCAAATTAAGGAAAAATCAAATGTGTTGGAAAGAGGACTCAATTATATTTAATTTTGAGGGTCTTAATATTCAAAATTCTATATATTCCAGCAGTTATACATGTTCAAAGTTGACCCTGGTAGGATCGAATACCAAAATTTGGTCGAATCAAAAGTTCTTAGCTCAAGTTCACTCGAAGTGTTTTCTATGAACATTCTTCACCTATAAAGCACTTTAAACACTAGGTAAATGATCATAACACTTATATTCATATACAAATCATTGGATTAGTGTTTATACATGTAGGAACGACGGTTCAAATTCTAGCTCAAAATGCAGGGTGTTACACATATGTTGCAACAGGTTAGTCATTTTTTGCAAAAGGTATCTATATTTATATGATAATTTCCAATATATGTCTCATCTATTTCAATAGGTTAATCATATGTTGCAACAAATACATATGTCTATTTTATAATTTCTAATGGATGGATCATCTATTATAATAGGTAAGTCATCTATTGCAACAGATGTCTATATATGTTTGATTAATTTCAACACATTAGTCATCTATTGCAACAAATAATGCATTTGTTACAATATTTGAATTTGGTAATCCATTTCAATAATAAGTTCAAATCTAAGGTTAAAATAAAATTCCTGACAAAATGGTTTGTCATCAATTAAAAAAATTCATAATAAAAAATAAATCCAAGCCATCACAAATTACATTAAATAAATCAACAAAAATATAAAATATAAAATTGTTATGGCTAATCTGTTACAACAGATGATAAATATTTACAAGTTTTAAAGCCAACTTCCTAAGGTTACTTTGATTGATTCAAGAAATAAAGATCTACTCAATATTGACCAGTTATGCTTTATCCGGTGGTATGAAATTTGACTTTGTTCTTGGTGGATCTTCAATGTCGCTTACATACCCTTTTAAAAACTTCTCAATTCCATAATTCTACAAAAATATAGCATATTTTGTATGGAGTAATTCGACATCAAGTCCACTATTTGGTACTCGAAATCCATCGCTCAAATACTCGGCGTAAGCGGCAACAGAAACACTACAATTCTTACATTTGTAAAAATCATATAATATATATCTAACTAATGTAAAAGTTATGAAATTTATGAAAATAAATCATGATACTTATAGGCTATCACTAGATTGTTGAGCTATTCCTTCAATATATTCTACATCAAATGGATTACCCTATAGAAAATGGCTATCACCCATATTATCCTGGTTTGCTTCAATCATCGATAAATCAATATGAATATTTTGGTCCAAAAAATCACTAATATGAATATCAATAGGCAACATTATGGCCATTTTTTGTATCTCGGATGACGACGTAGAATTTCTTTTTGCCAACATTGACTCATAAATTGGGATGCGCCTCTTTTTTAGAACAACAACAGCCAACACCCAATGGAACTCACTATTACAATTGACTGGGATGTACATTTCATCAACCAGATGTAAGGTAGGCCAGCTGGAATGCTAAAATATTTGATGATATTTCTTAACTATTCATTATTTTGAGCAACCTGCAAATGTTGTTGGTAATACTCTGTAATGACAGAAATCAGCCCTATGTTGTGGATAATACCTTTTGTAGGTCTTATCAGTGTATACTTTAAACAAGTAGTTGGTTATCATGTATTTGTATTATTATTATGTTTGCAACTTGGCCTTCTTTTGAAGGTAGTAAAATATGACATCTTTGTGCTACACATATTGTCAAACATTACAGTTAAGTAATAATGAAATTATTAAACAAATATAATTAAACTAAATAACAGTAATTAATGTATAGTATTAACAGTGGAAATTTCACAATTTAGTGTGTCTATCGGAAATATAGTATAAATTGTAAGATATATAACATTTAAACCTCATCATTTCAGCAAGTTTTAGGCAATGACATCAAATAGAATCAATTATTGATTTTGGGATGTGCAGGAACAAAGTGGACTACATTAAATCCCATCCTCGATTGTTTTAATTTATAGTGGTTGTTTATTTTCTGCATGATTATATGTTTTTAATAGCATGTTTGTATAAGAAGAGTGTATGAATTAGAATTTTTAAAAATAATTTATGTTGCCTGTTGGCGTAATACTTTAACAACCCATCTACAATCCATTCTAAACAAATTTTGATCAACTGTGTTGGATCCTCATCTGAGATGTTGAACCCTTCAAAAGAATAATTCTGACAAAGATCTGAGCTTTCATCCTAGTTATTTTTGGAAGATGAACCAAACATAGACTTCACTTTTTCTTCATCTTTGGAAAAAGTTAATGTATTATCAACTCTGAGAGTATGATGTTGAGAATAAGCATATATTATGACATCTTCCTGAAAAGACAAAATTGTTAATGGTTATTACAAAGACACAAATGAAACAAAAAGGATACATAAAGTTATGTAGTAAATGGGCAATCTGTTGTAATAGATGTGATATCTGTTTCACTTATCTCTGTACTAGTTAACATATTACCTAGCTACTGCAAGTTATGCAGCAGGGGTAATCTATTACAATAGATGACCCATATGTTGTAACTAGTAGGTCATCTATTGCAACAGATGGGATATCTTTTGCACTTGTCTCTATACTTGTTAACATATTACCCTGGTACTGCAAGTTATACAGCATATGGGTATTCTATTACAACAGATAACCCACTTATTTCAACAGATATGTAATTTGTTGCAATAGATGAGATATTTGTTACACTTATCTCTGTATTTGTTAACATATTACCCAGCTACTGCAAGTTATACAGTAGATGGGTAATATGTTGCATTATATGACCCATCTGTTGTCATAGATATGTAATTTGTTGCAACAAATTGGATATTTTTTGCACTTATCTCTATACTTGTTAACATATTACTAGCTACTACAAGTTATGTAGCAGATGAGTAATCTATTACAACAAATGACCCATCTGTTACAACAGATATGTAATATGTTGCAACAGATAACCTATCTATTACAACAAATATGTAATCTGTTGTAATAGAACATAAATATTCACCTTTTTCAGCTCATGTAGCTCTCTTGTGGCCCTTGTACATTGCTCAATAGTGTAAGAAAAAAGAGCTACAATTTTTCTTTGTTTGATATTTGATAATACCTTAGAAATTGCTTTCTTTCTCCTTTTAACCTATAATAAAGTGAATCGATCTGAAATTCTCTTTGATTGAATGACATCCCTCTTAGATGTGAATTCTTTTACTACAGCAGTTAATGCATTAAGAGCATTAATCACTCCATCATATTTTTTCCTAACACTCTTGACATTTCCATACAGAACATAAGCTAGGAGAGGAACACCTACAAAATCTATAGTATGCCAACTTAAAGGGGTATATCTACCATAAAAATAAGTAAAACTAGTATGATCATAATCATGATCATTTATTTTTTCAAAAACTACAAGAAGAGCATCAACCAGCTTATCAACACCACCAACCCCAACAGGAGCACCATCAGCACTACCACCACCGACAACAACTCCATCATTATCATCATCACCAAAACAACTTTATCACCAACACCAATACTACTAGTAGCACCATCAATAATAACATCACCAAGAATAATCCCACCGAAGTGAAGAAATCCTAAGAATATCCCAAGCCTCCCAAAGATAGGCAACGGACTTCATAGTTCTAATTTGCAGGACTCTACTTGACATATGCTCTTGTAGCAATAATATCGGTGTAGCCTAGGCTCTAATACTAATTTGTCACAATATGATTTACGAGTCATGATGGAACCTACTCTATCCCACTAGTAGGTAAGCCAAAATGTAACCCAGAGCTAAACACAATGGGTTACTTTGGTGGAAAATTTCCAACTTAGATGAAAATCAATAACATAATAGATAAATAGGTAAAGCATCTAGTATAGATAAAAATAGTCAATACAAGATACCATCCCATGACCTGGTAGAGCCAGTACAAGAGAATCTAATAGTGTTAATACAACTAAAAATATCTAGAATTGTCAACAACATTTGTCTCAAAACAAAAAATAGAATAAAGAAGATAAAGGGAAAGAGGCGACTCTGGCTCCAAGAGCTCACCCTATCTCCAAAAAATCAACACATCATGATCAACGATCAACGGCGACAACGAGTACTTGGATCTGCACCAAAAAGGAACCGTAGTTTACTATAAGTACCAAAATAATAGGTACTCAGTAAACATCATCGGACGACTGAGCTAAGTCATGATATAAGTATGGTAAAATACAAGATATCATAACTAAGTTAATGTACAAAAATGAACCTAAATCGACTCCAACATTATTGTACATAATAAGTAATTTAACTGGAATAACAATATAAAAAAGGTATCAACATATGCCAACATTGCTATACATAATAAGTAAATAAATCAGAATAATACCGTATCACAAAGCATCAACACAAGCACCATGACTACCAAATTAACTCCCATACGCCAATTACTGCAAAAAAGAAAATAACTCATCACAGACCCCCATATGACTGGAGAGTACACTCAAGATAGCATAACACAATCATTCATAATTTACAACTAACCAACTAATTATGTAACCATCATTCCATAATGCACCAATCATGCAATAATTTTACCACTATTTACAATCTTATCATTGTTATCCACTAGTTAGCATTTATCTGCTAACCATGTCTTATCAACTAATCCATTCATTAACTAATCGTCATAAAACCACTAGTAATGATTTATTAACTACTCGCCATATTTCACTAATAATCATTTATCAATTAAGCATCTTTTCTCGACTAATCAATAGCTTGCACCAAGCATCTTTTATCAACTTGTTATCATATAATCAACTAAACATCATTTATAAAGTCTTATTATATCATAGTATATATATGAACTTGAACCAATAATTAAAACCATTAATTTCATAATTAACCTCCAGAATTAAACCACACATAGTCAACATTATACTCATCCTTCAAAATCGAACTAGGTATAATCAATATCAAAAACAATATCATTTGGAATTAAACCGAGTATAATCAATAACTTTATCATCTTTCAAAATTATATCAGGCATAATCAACATCATAAGTGTTAGTATAGTCAAGCATTATGATTTTTAGCATAATTAATAATGAAATTACTAACAACATCAATAAGATTGTGTTTAGCATGATTACAAGCATAATTATTTACCGTGATCATAACCATAATAGCATGGGCAATAACTTATCACAATATGATCAATATCTCCTCATAGCATAATCAATAATTTAATCCTTTAGTCCGTGATCATAATCCTTTTGTCCATGATTATACTTCTAATCCCATCATCACCATAACCATAAAGTGGCAAGGTTCCTCAATATTGCCTCAAGTGGGATTCTCTAAGTATTCAACAAGCATATAAGGGTTTCAAGAGGACTCACCATCAAGCATGACTTAAGGTGGATCGAAGAGACCACTTCTAAATCCACAAAATACACCCTAAGGCAAGTTCCACCCCAGATAAGGCTAGGGTATCTAAATTCACTCTTAGATGTTAAGTAATCCATACTTAACCCTAAGGTTGAGGTCCTCTCCCAACATAATAACTAAGTCAAATAGAAACTAAGGCAACTCCCATTAGTGTAAGAAACTAAGTAAAGTCTTACCCTAAGCATGAGTGACTAAAGCACTTTTACCTAACTTGAGAATCTAGGCAATTCTCATGCTAAACATGAGACGTGAAGCCCAATTTACCTAAGGCATAAAGAAAACTAGATAAGGTTTTCAACTCTACATTTTCAAATAGTCTAAATGGTCCAACTAACCCAAATCTTGCATTTAATAAATCCAACACCTAAAACCTATCCCAAATCTAACACAATATTATAAATATACTATGAAGTATATCAATCTAACAAGGGAGAAACCTAGCCTACCTCGATGCCAAAAAAATCTCAACGAGCCACTAAACGACTATGTTTATAATTCGAGAATACTCCTCAAGATTCCAAGCTATCATAAACACTTTCGACTCATCTATATGGGAATAATGATACTAATATTGCACCATTGTGCTTCGGGTCCAAAAATACATAAAAACCTCATGTGGGTCTCACTCTCAAAAATTATAATTTTGAAAACAACCCAACATTATTACATTCTCAAGGAATTATTACCCTAAAAATGGGTGAAAACCAAGCTAAATTGGGGCTAAAATCTAGCCCTCGGTATTTTTGTGTTTTGAGCGAGAAATCAATAAAATCCACTAAGGAAAGAGTGAATTATTACCTCAAATCTAAAGAAAATCATGTAAACAAGTGTGAATCAAGCTTTCCAAGCACCCACAAGCTTCAATCCCACTTAATCTCACACTTTAGGATTTAATCTCTCAAGAAATGGATGAGAAATGGGTAAAATCATGGAATAAGGGTTCTATTTATACCTATCCCAGGCCTCGAGTCCCGCTATTGCGACTTGGGATATTGCGATTGCGATATCTTTCTGCTACTAGACTGACAGCCCCAAGCGCACACACAAGTGTACGTGGTTTACAAAGTAATATATTGGCTTTCAAAAAAGCTGAGTTATCGATTCCACAGAGACTAGATTTGGCAATAATTTGATTTTAGTTTACAATTTAGATTCACTTGATGCGAGAGTAACCAAAAGAGAGAATTGAGTTTGCAAATTACAAGTAAAGTAAATAATGCGTAAAGTAAAGATCTTGTAACAATCAATAGGAGAAAACCCAGGGTTGAAGCACTCTGAACAATCATATTATGCTATTGGATTTCATTCGTTAACTTGCTTATCATGGTTGTTGATTCGTAGGGTCAATTGCACGATTATGGTTTCCCAACCTCTAATCCTTTACCTAAGTTGAACCTTACAACTACATCGTTGAGCAGAGATGTAATAGTTCATATAAGTTATTAACAAATATCATCCTACATATGAATAAAGTAAGGTATCTAAGTACATCCCTATCCTAGATACTAATTCAAGTTTCTTATTTTATAAAGAACCAAGAACCATACTATGCTTATTCCCATGTTCTATCACCCTATTCCCTCTCCTGAGTTCACAAGGTTGACAATGGATGTATTCTAAGGGTTGAGAATCCTTAAAATAGTTAAAAAAGGAATAAGTAAACAACCAATATTGATAAGCAAAGCAAAGCAAACTTAATCCATGGCAATAATAATCATGTTCTTGGCTTCAACCCCGGAAAGGGGCGTTTAGCCATGCATAGTCATAATCAAAATCATGAAATAGTAATTAACGACTAAAAACATGAATGAACTAAATAAAAATAATAAAAAACTAATGAAGAAGTTGTATCAGCCCTTTTTCTCTCCAAAATATGCTAAAAGATGTGTAAAAACGTGATACAACATGTATTTATAGTATAGGAGCAAGCCCTTTCCGTGTTGGACAAAAAAAGCTTCAGATATTGAGACAGGAAGTGGATACGGTGGCTCCCTTGGTTCATCCCCGGTACAGGTGGGGTGGTACCCTCAAATCGCCCTACCTCTCTGGAATTTGCTCTCCGAAATTTGGTTAAGTGTTGAGTCTCCCCTCTTGATCCTTTGTCTTGTGGCATCTTTCCCATGAATTCCAAGACTCATTAACATCAAAATATTATCATATTTAGTTCCAAAATCCTCCTACACAATCACACCACACAAATTATGAGAGAAACACAACACCCATAATGACGAATCAAAACAAGAGCTAAACACAACTAGTTAGCATTGATCTTTCACTTATTGTTCCATCTGTAGACTCATTCAAATTGAACTTTTCTCATTACCAACAAGTTATTCCACTCATAATAACACATAAAAATCATTAGGAACACTTTAAATACAATAGAATCCACTGTAATCAACTAGACAAGCACCTAGATCAAGCTAGTAACGCTAGTTTTCCAAGTTGAACTCTAAATGAATCTTTTAGGTACGAAGTTATTTGGAACTCACTCTAAACATCATAAACACATTTTTTAACACTTTGATACACATTTATCTCATTATAAACCCATTTATCTCACGAATCATCCTCAAAACAAGGCTAAGAAGGCTAGAATAGTGACACTAGAATGCATAAATACACCCAATATCACCACCCCACACTTAAAGCCTTGTTCGTCCTCGAACAACTCTTAACTATAAACATCATGATCTAAATAATATACACTTCAACTACATGCAAGACACTCAAGTTAGTACAATGACTACACGAAATGCAAGTTACTATACTAAGCATGTTACAAAGACAATTGAAAGCTTATGAACACTACTCCAAAACATCCTAGCCTCAAGAATTGACTCTCCTAGTTGGAAAACTCATGTTTATAATTCAATCAAGGACATCATAAATATCACCCACATTCATCAAACATGTTCCCTCACAACAAGAGAGTTACCCATAATCACTCACAATTATGCAATTTAGAACATGATGGGTACAAGAATCAAATTACGCTCACTCTCACAAAGAATTCACAAGTTACACACAATGAACCATAGGTTTTCCCTTAGTGTAATGCTCCACTAATAGTCGAATGTAAAGCTTAGGATCAATTGGGACTTTTCTAGGTTGTAATGTAAGCTAAGGTACGGGTAGGACTATTTGGAAATAGTGACAAACCTCTCTAAGTGCTTTAATACACTACATATACATTTAAAATAACCCTCCAACAACCCAACTACACTTATTCATTCATCTATACCTTTTTTTCCCCATATCTTTTATGCATTTTCACAAACACTTGGTGGAAACCTAGTTTAATACCACAAGAATCAATTATTTTTTTCTTTTTCACAATCATGGCAATATTCTAGCATAAATTATACCACACCCATCCACCACACATCAATTATTAACACCAATAACTATTACCTTGGAGCATCAATTTCACCTTTTTCTTTTTCAATTTCTCAAACTCCTTTTTTCAATTTTTTATTTTTTTTCATTAAAGCATTTAAGAGCTTTTTGGATCAAATTATGGTCTATCAAAGAAGAGGATCAGGCTACATATTAAGCTACCAAAGAAAAGGCTAAAGGCTTAATGAGGGTTAACTAAGATAATTCACAAGGGTAGGCAAAAGAAAGTATAAAATAAAGCTATCAAAGAAATGTCTATATCATCTCCTAAACCCACATTCTTTATTTCTCTTCACACATACACCGAGCAAGTTTTAGACATCATATGCAACAAGGAATATACAAAAATATCACATCACACATGACGCATGCTCAACTCAATAGGATCATCATAGACTCCCAACCAAACAATAGAATAAATTTAAAATTAAGCCAACATAAACAAGAGTCATAAACTTGAGCCTAAGAGTTTCAAAAATAGCAATTCACTCAATTAACATGCTTTTACAAACAAACCCACTTGCATTATGTAATCAAAAATAGTACCAACAATAATATATCACACAAAAAAAATTATATTGAGCGACAAGCCACAAAATTTGGGAATTTCCCCACCCCACACTTAAAAATCTACTTTGTCCCCAAAGTAAATTTTAAAGGTAAGAGATAGAAATACTCCCTGAGGCCTAGCTAGTAGCATCTTCACTCATACAGAAGGTCCATGGGACCCAACACTCAATATTTTCCATGCTTCAAGCTCAAGTTTATGGTACTCAGACTTCCCATAAACCTGTGACTCACCCAAAAACAAAAACTACATGAAATAATAACTAAAAATTGGAAAGAAAACATACCTAATTAACTTGGGTTGCCTCCCAAGCAGCGCCTAATTTAGTGTTATGTCACAACCCAACTCAACTTAACCATATTACTTCATTTTTTCCTCACACTTGGAGGCCCTTTTCTTATTCTTTTCATCCCTTTTGGGTGAAATTTTTCAAGAGCATCAGGTTTTTTAACTTTAGCCTTTTCAAGCTCAGGAGATAGAGTCTTAGGCTGCTCAATCAGGTAGTTTGAAAAGGTCTATTATGGACTATCCACCCTACACTTTTACCCTTCAATAACATTAATCATACCCAAATCTTTAACTTGGGACTTAATTGTGGGTGCTTTATATACATCAAACACCACCTCTTCATTCTCTACCCTTATTTTGAGCGTGCCTTCTCTAACATCAATTAACGCTCCTTCGGTTGCTAAAAATGGATGCCCCAAGATAATTGGTACCTATTCGTCTTCCTCAAAATCAAGAACAATAAAGTCAATAGGAATAAATAATTTACCAACCTTAATGAGGACATCCTCAATTATTCTTTCTGGATATGCCATGGAACCATTTTCTAGCTGCAAAACCACAGTAGTCGATCTAGGATTTTCCAAGCCTAATTTTTTAAACAGAGATAGGGGCATCAAATTTATACTTGCCCTTAAATCACTCAATGCATGGAATACTTTACTCCCAATTTTGATAGGGAGAGTAAATTTCCCTTGATATTTCAATTTCTTAGGGATTTTCTGTGTCATTACCGCGCTACACTCTTCAGTAAGTGTTATTGCTCCTACATCTTGTAATTTACCTTCTTCACCACCACATCCCTTAAATATTTTGCATACTTGGGTATACTCTGCAAAATATCTATAAGAGGTAAATTAATGTAACGCCCCAAATCTGCTGGACCAGAATGCTACACGGTGCTAATGACCCCGAAGGACCACAATCTAACCCATGACTAATACTGTACTTTTACACTGCATAATATAACATAAAAATGCAGAAACATGTACTGAATGGACATAAGGTTCAAACTGAATAAACGTCTGATAACAAAATGTCTGAAAATGGTATAACAATACCAAAACAAGTCTGAAATAACTGTCTATCATGCTATAGTCTGGAAAGACTCTAAAGTGTCTAAATAAGGAGTTGATGGGACATGTCCCCAACTAACTCCAACTACTGAAATAAACTAAAAAACTTAAATAGTAATGAAATCATCATGTCCTCGAAGGATGAGAACTCACGTCTAACTCTGACTGCTGATACTAGAATCTACTGCTGATCTGGAGCTCGTGCCTCTGAACCTATGGTGTAACATAAGAGAAAGCACCATAGCACAAATGCATCAGTACGTCTAAATGTACTGAGTATACAGTGAGGTAGGTTAAATGCAAAGGGTTATATGCATGAACAACACTGACTAATATAAATGTGAGAATACATACATGCATATGTAACTATAACTGAACTTATGGAGATACTGACTACTGAGTCTGAATACTGACAACATGTGTTTACTAAGACTAAGATACTGACTAGATGAATGACTATTTCTGACAATTCAAATTATGAAGAACTGGTCTGATTGACTGTGTCTAACAGTCCTGAAACTGAATACTGAGTATGTAAATACTAATGAGTGAGGAACTGATATTGTATTACTAAATATTGGGACTAGTACTATGTTACTGATACATGAATAATTGTGTATGATAGTCCTGATTATAAAGGACTGGTCTGGGCGACTGTATCAGACAGTCTAATTCTAACGTATTAATCTGATTAACTGTATTTGGGAGACATGAATATAGGGAAATGGATATACTTGACCGTATCTGACAATCATGATTAAGAATACTGGTAATATGAGTTCTTGATAACTGGAAATTCTGATAACATAAGTTATTGTATCTGACAGTCCTGAATATGGTGGACCTATCTGAGTTCTATATTACTGGGTGACTGTAGCTGACAGTCCTAAATCTAAATAACTATCTGAGTTCTTTTACTGAAACTCAAAATGAGACTGAAACTGAGACTATGGGAGGTAATCATCTAACCAACATACCCCAGAAACTGAACTGGTTGGGGTCCAATCTTTGCCCTTATTAGAAGGGCGTCAATACCATGCCACGGGAAGAGACAACATGTGAGTAACCCTATTCATGTTTGGGAGCTCATTCCGTCTGCCCTACTAATAGGTAAACTCAAAGAGATGCTTTATCCCTATAGGTAGGGATACCTCAACCTACGCTGGCTACGTAGTTTTGGAATGCAAAGACTTCTTCTAGGAATCTCACCCTCTGACTGTGGCAGGTGAGTCCCCATCCTTGGGTTCACTCGATACTGAATCCTACTCCCAACTGAAAGACACTGAACCGATTAGCTGAACTGAACTGATTACCTGAACGGATGTTAGTGGTATTATTTAGTGGAACTAAACTGAGTTCACTAAAATCCGATGACTGACAGAGTACTTCTAATATCTGGTAGTTAACAGAGTTCATGAGATTACTGATCTTACTGAGTATTGAGTTTGTGAGATTTCTGAGAGTACTGAATTACAGATATTACTGAAGTTACTAAGAGAACTAGAATTCTAAAGTTTTCGATATCACTATGTACTGATATTACTGAGATTGACTGAGATTAACTAAATTTAACTGAGATTGACTGAGTTACTAAACTTTCCTGAGTCACATGACTGACTGAGTTCTATGGAACATGGCTTGACTGAGAGTATCGTGAAAGCATGAAATGGCTCTAGGCACACAACTATATTTTTCGAGTATAAATACCCCCAGGACTGGATGGAAGGAAACTGACGCACATGACTGACTTGAGTACGTGACCAACTTCAACAATCCATAATATCATAACTTGGGGAATTCCATGAAGTGCATGGATATCCTACATTTTGTACATAAGTAGGATTTGCAAGTAACCATGGCATAATCTCATAATACTAGTTCATGAATATCCCAACAACATTTACAAGACACAATATCAACATGAAAATCATTGGAACATGGGGGCGTATCATGAATCCTTCACTTCGTCACCATTAAACCATATTGCCTGATTGCTAGTTTCCTTGGTATTTTATCAAAAACTTTGCATGCATTCTTTAACGAATAGGTGTACTTATCAATTTGACAATCTTAATCTATCCAAAATTCATGGGTTTCAACTAACCTACTCACATGCTTCATGAAAAACACATCTAGATTCAACCTTGAAATCCAAACAACAATCATCAACATGAATATAGTCATAACACAACAAGGAAATCACCATTTATAAATTTAAACATGATTCTTGAGCTTTATGGATGAAAGGTACCCATGGATGAACACTACGCATACCTTAAAGATTGATATTGAAAGATATCTAATGTTTCTTGAAGGTTCTTGATGAAATCCATAGGCTTGCTCTTGATTTTTTTCTTGACTAGGGTTTAACCCCTTTGGGAGAGAATGTTCTTGTTCTTGAGGAGATGATCTTGAGAGAAAACCCTAATCTTGTGGTTGAGAGCGT
The DNA here is from genome assembly GCA_030864215.1 of Capsicum pubescens. Taxonomy (NCBI): domain Eukaryota; kingdom Viridiplantae; phylum Streptophyta; class Magnoliopsida; order Solanales; family Solanaceae; genus Capsicum; species Capsicum pubescens. The sequence continues at coordinate 225,594,804 of CM061544.1, forward strand.
ATAAGAGAGCTTTTTGAGATGTTTAACTAAAGAGAAAGGAATATAATACGCTCCTTGAGGGTTATAAGTCGTGGGAAGTGAAGGGAAAAGACCAAAATACCCTTACTGAAACGTCCCTCAAGTTTTGGAAAGAAAAGCTGACGACATTCATGACAAGGCATCAAAAATGTGACAGGACATCAAAAATGTCGTCACACAAAAGCTGGTTTCTGCCTATGGCTGACGACCATTTTTACAAGGCGTCACAAATATGACAAGCCATCAAAATTGTCGTCACACAATTGCCAACCCAACATGCTGGAGTAAAATGGGCATAACTCCTTGCTCCGATATTGAATTTAGGCAAAATTAATATCGTTGGCAAGATAATTCAATTATATATATGTTGGTAGGTTATGATCTCAATAATACATAGTATAATTAGTGATATACTCATTTAAAGTTGACTATGGCAATATCCTTCTCAAGAATTTAATCGGTAAGGAATGTTTTGATTCGTCAGATAGATGGGAGTTATTTGAAGACTTAATATGCGTATAACTTGCTCATAAAACTATAATAGAACCATAATGTACTATGCATAAGTTTGAAACATAGAACTAATATTGGTTTGGATTTTTTGGGTATTACAATATCTCCCCTTGGGAACATTCATCCTCGAATGAGAATGACTGAGATGGAAGAAAAGATCAACTGAAGTACGTACAAGACATACACCACTGAAACATGGTTTTAAGACTGACACGATAGATAAGTTGAATACGTCACACTGAACATGCATAGCTGATGTATGAGTAACTGATTTATGAATGTAGGACTGAGTGTTCTGATGAACTGAGTTTCTCAACTAAGAATGCATATCTGATGCATCATTATATAACTGACATGATACATGAATGCACGATTGAAAGAACTGGTAAGCTGACCATGCATATCTGATGCATGAATACATGACTGAAATAACTCACAAACATGCAATTGAATATGCAATGGTAAAGGTACTAAGATTGAACTGAAACATAAGAACATGAATGATTCTTCTACTGATATATGGATGGAACAGCATGAAATGGACTGAACCTCTAAATACTTGACTTGTAGCTGAGGTCTAACTTTAGAGTCAACTTATGAGTACCCTCTATTCTAGACTGAATTCGTTATGCAAGGAGAAACTGAAAGATCTAAGGCATGAGAGCGTTAAGAGAAGGTGGGGTATCTTTCTCTTGGGATGCTATGTCCCTCTAAGAATGCTTACTTTATGGAGCTACTGGGTGATGCACAGGGCATCTACGAACTAGATTATAACTAAACTTCGGGAGTCAGAAAATAATGAATGACGCAGAGATGAACTGAACTTGCAACTACTAGGAGGTCCTACCTTAGAGTAGTTTCATTCTATTAGATTTTGGATAGCATGAAAAGATGAAAGGATGAGAAAACAAACCATACAAATCTGACTGCTCGCTTTCTAAACTGACTTACTGACTTTACTAACTAACTCATAATGAAATATAAGCTCGAATGAGAGAAAAAGATCTAACAATGCATACCATGAACATAAAAAAAATGTGTAATGTACCCGAATCTAGGTTAGGGAAACTTTCTGGATCATGACAGGTCTGGAGCCTACTCTAGCACTGACCACTCTTGGTACCTTACTGACGCAACTCTTTCCCCCTCTGTGATATAACTCTACAGTATCGTATCCTGTGGCCTGGCTTTCCAAACCCAAAGCATACATCACTACCTGCCCTACACTTACGCTTATGATGCTTACCACAAGTCTAACAAAGAGGATGGGTAAGAACTTTCCTCTCACTACCCCCTGACCTCAGCTGAGAAGAACTGTAACTACCTGTTCTAGCCCTCTTATTTTCTCTCCTTTTTTTAAACTTATGCTCCTCAATCTTTTGGGCATAGACCATCAACCTAGAAAAGTCCATATCACTAATCAACATTGCAGTCCAGCACTCTTTAACCACTCTACCTGATACCCCAAAAACAAATTTATTCATTCTGGACGTACTGTCTGCCACTATATGAGGAGCGTACCTGGCTAACTGGGTGAACTTAAGGGAGTATTATTTTATTCTCATCGTACCCTACCTGATGTTGATGAACTCTAACACTTTTTCCTCCTTCTTCTTTATGGGAAAGAACTTATCAAAGAAAGTTATAGCGAACTCTTCCCACTCTATGGGCTCTATATCTAACCCCTTTCTACCTTCCATTGGTTAGACCATGTATGGGCTACATCTTGTAGCTGATAGAAGGCTAACTCTACACTCTCACTGGAAATCAATCCCATGATGTCTGTGACTTTCTGAACCTGATCGAAGAACTCTTGTGGTTCCTCTTTGGACTTGAAACCGGTGAATAGAGGAGGATTTATGCGGGTGAAACCTCAAATCCTAGATGCAACAACATTGGCCTCTGGGTCGGCTGGAACAACGGCTAGCCGTTCGTTCTGAGCTACGACTGAATTGGCTAGAGTAGTGAATGTAGTCCTGAATTATTCATGAGATACGTGTTCGTCCAGGGAATCTTCTTGGATGGGCTGAGGTGTTGACTGACTGTTGGTTCTTCTTTCACTAGTCCTTTCTGAAGACATGTTCTGTAAATGAAAGGAAGAAGTGAATTAGATTGGGAGTTTAATTAGAGCTTTTGCTCACTGGCACGACATGAATACTGAAAGAAGGGTAACTCTTCTTAGAACATCTCATAGCCTCCTTCACATATGTGTGGTGCACAACACACGCAGGTACAAGACTCTACTATATGCGGCTTTCAGAATTCCTAGGACTCTATTGAACCTTAGGCTCTGATACCAAGTTTGTAACGCCTCGACTCTGCTGGATCGAAATGCTAAATAGTGCTCATGACCTTGAAGGACCACAAACTAACCCATGACTGACATCTGTACCTGTACACTACATAATATAACATAAAAATACATAAACATATACTGAATGACCATAAGATTCAAACTGAATAAACGTCTGATAACGAAATATCTAAAAATGGTATAACAATACCAAAACAAGTTTGAAATAACTGTCAATCATGCTATAGTCTGGAAAGCCTCAAAAAATTTTCAATAAGGAGTTGATGGGACAAGTCCCCAACTAACTCCAACTACTGAAATAAACTGAAAAACTAAAATAGTAATGAAATCATCATGTTCTCGAAGGATGAGAACTCACGTCTAACTTAGACTACTGATACTGGAATTTACTGCTGATCTGGAGCTCATGCCTTTGAACCTATGGTGTAACATAAGAGAAAGAACCATAGCGCAAATGCGTCAGTATCTCTGAATGTACTGAGTATACAAGTGAGGTAGGCTAAATGCAAAGGGTTATATGCATGAACAATACTGACTGATATGAACGTGAGAATACATATATGCATACGTAACTGTAACTGAACTCGTGGAGATACTGACTACTGAGTCTGAATACTGACAACATGAGTTTACTAAGACTGAGATACTAACTAGATGAATGACTATTTCTGACAATTCGAATTATGAAGAACTGGTCTGATTGACTGTGTCCAACAGTCCTGAAACTGAATACTGAGTATGTAAATACTAATGAGTGAGGAACTGATATTGTATTACTAAATATTGAGGGACTAGTACTATGTTACTGATACATAAATAATTGTGTATTATAGTCCAACTTATGAAGGACTGGTCTGGGTGACTGTATCTGACAGTCTAATTCTAACGTATTAATCTGATTGACTGTATCTGGGTGTCATGAATATGAGGAAACGGATATACTTGACCATATCTGACAATCATGAATAAGAATAATGGTAATATGAGTTCTTGATAACTGGAAATTCTGATAACATGAGTTACTATATCTGACACTCCTGAATATGGTGGAACTAGCTGAGTTTCGTATTACTGGGTGACTATAGCTGACAGTCCTGAATCTAAAGAACTATCTGAGTTCTTTTATTGAAACTGAGAATGAGACTGAAACTAAGACTGTGTGAGGTAATCATCTAACTGACATGCCCCGGAAACTGAACTGGTTGGGGTCCAATCTTTGCCCTGATTGGAAGGGCGTCAATACCGTGCCACGGGAAGAGACAACATGTGAGTAACCCTATTCATGTTTGGGAGCTCATTCTGTCTGCCCTACTAACAGGTAAACTCAAAGAGATATTTTAGCCCTATGGGTAGGGACATCTCAACCTACGCCGGCTACGTAGTTTTGGAATGCAAAGATTGCTTCTAGGAATCTCACCCTCTGACTTTGGCAGGTGAGTCCCCATCCTTGGGTTCACTCGGTACTAAATCCTACTCCCAACTGAAAGACACTGAACCGATTAGCTGAACTGAACTAATTATGTGAACGGATGTTAGTGGGATTATTTAGTTGAACTAAACTGAGTTCACTGAAATCCGATGACTGACAGAGTACTACTGATATCTGGTAGTAAACTGAGTTCATGAGATTACTGATCTTACTGAGTATTGAGTTCGTGAGATTCTGAGAGTACTGAATTACAGATATTACTGAAGTTACTGAGAGCACTAGAATTTTTGAAGTTTTTGATATCATTGAGTACTAAGATTACTGAGATTAACTAAATTTAACTGAGATTGACTGAGTTACTGAACTTTCCTGAGTCACATGACTGATTGAGTTCTATGGAACATGGCTTGACTGAGAGTATCATGAAAACGTGAAATAACTCTAGGCACACAACTATATTTTTTGGGTATAAATACCCTCAGGACTGGATGGAAGGAAACTGACGCGCATGACTGACTTGAGTACGTGACCAACATCAACAATCCATAATATCATAACTTGGGGAATTCCATGAAGTGCATGGATATCCTACATTTTGTACATAAGTAGGATTTTCTAGTAACCATGGCATAATCTCATAAGACTAGTTCATGAACATCCCAACAACATTTACAAGACACAATATCAACATGAAAATCATTGGAACATGGGGGCATATCATGAATCATTCACTTAGTCACCATTTAGCCATATTGCATGATTGCTTGTTTCCTTGGCATTTTATCAAACACTTTGCATGCATTCTTTAAGGCATAGGTGTACTTATTAATTTTACAATCTTAATCTATCCAAAATTTATGGGTTTCAACTAACCTACTCACATGCTTCATGAAAAACACATCAAGATACAACCTTGAAATCCAAACAACAATCATCAACATGAATATAGTCATAACAAAACAAGGAAATCACCATTTATAAATTTAAACATGATTCTTGAGCTCCATGGTTTAAAGGGACCCATGGATGAACACTACGCATACCTTAAAGATTGATATTGAAAGAGATCTAATTTTTCTTGAAGGTTCTTGAAGAAATCCTTAGGCTTGCTCTTGATTTTTTTCTTGACTAGGGTTTAACCCCTTTGGGAGAGAATGTTCTTATTCTTGAGGAGATGATCTTGAGATAAAACCCTAATCTTGTGGTTGAGAGCATATAATAGAGCTTTTTGAGATGTTTAACTAAATAAAATGGAAGATAATACGCGTCTTGAGGGTTATAAGTCGTAGGAAGTGAAGGGAAAGGACCAAAATACCCTTACTAAAACGTCCCTCAAGTTCTGGAAAGAAAAGCTGACTACATTCGTGACAAGGCATCAAAAATGTGATAGGCCGTCAAAAATGTCATCACACAGAAGCTGGTTTCTGCCTAAGGCTGACGACCATTTTGACAAGGCATCACAAATGTGACAGGCTATCAAAATTGTCGTCAAACAGTTGTCTGGATGACATGCTTGAGTAAAATGGGCATAACTCCTTGCTCCGTTATAAGATTTAGGCAAAATTGATATCGCTGGAAAAATAATTCATATATCTATATGTTTTTATTTCATACTCTCAATAATTCATGGTATAACGAAAGATATACTCATTTGAAGTTGACTATGACAATATCCTTCTTAAGAATTCAATCGGTATGGAATGTTTTGATTCGTCTGATAGATGGTATTTATTTGAAGACTTAATATGCATCTAACTTGCTCGTAATACTATAATAGAACCATTATTTACTATGCATGAGCTTGAAACATGTCGCTAATATTGGTTTGGATTTTTCGGGGTATTACAATATCTCCCCCTTGGGAACATTCGTCCTCGAATGAGAATGACTGAGATGGAAGAAAAGATCAACTAAAGTACGTACAATACATACTCTACTGAAACATGGTTTCATGACTAACACAACTGATAAGTTGAATACGTCACACTAAACATGCATATCTGATGCATGAATAACTGATTTATGAATGTAGGACTGAGCTTTCTGATGAACTGAGTTTTTCAACTGAGAATGCATATCTGATGCATCATTATATGACTGATATGATACGTGAATGCATGATTGAAATTACTGGTAATCTGACCATGCATATCTGATGCGTGAATAAATAACTGAAATGACTCACAAATATGTAACTGAATATGCAATGGTAAAGGTACTAAGATTGAAGTGAAACATGAGAACATGAATGAGTCTGCTATGTGACATATGGACTGAACATCATGAAATGAACTGAACCTCTGAATACTTGACTTAAAGCTGAGGTCTAACTTGAGGTTCAACTTATGAGTACCCTCTATTCTAGACTGAATTCGTTATGCAAGGAGAAACTGAAATATCTATGGCATGAGAGCGTTAAGAGAAGGTGGGGTATCTCCTCCTTGGGACTCTATGTCCCTCTAAGAATGCCTACTTTAGAAATATACTAGGTGATGCCCAGGGCATCTATGAACTAGATTATAACTAAACTTCGGGAGTCAGAAACTAATGAATGATGCAGGAGATGAACTGAAATTTCAACTACTAGGAGGTCCTACCTGGGAGTAGTTTCATTCTATGAGATTTTGGATAGCATTATTAGATGTAAGGATGAGAAAACAAACCATACAAATCTAACTGCTCACTTTCTAAACTGACTTATTGACTTTACTAACTAACTCATACTGAAACATAAGCTCGAATGAGATAAAGAGATCTAACAATGCATATCATGAACATGAAAAAAATATGTAACGTACCCGAATCTAGGTTAGGGAAACTTTATGGATCATGACGGGTCTGGAGCCTATTCTGGCGCTAACCACTCTTGGTACCTTGCTGACGCAACTCTTTACCCCTCTGTGATATAACTCTACAGTCTCACATCCTGTGGCCTGACTTGCCAAACCCAAAGCATACATCACTGACTGCCCTACACTCACTCTTATGATGCTTACCACAAGTCTGACAAAGAGGATGGGTAAGAACTTTGCTCTCACTACCCCCTGACCTCAGCTGAGAAGAACTGTAACTATCTGTTCTAGCCCTCTTATTTTCTCTCTTTTTTTTTAGCTTATGCTCCTTAATCTTTTGGGCATAGACCATCAACCTAGACAAGTCCATATCACTAATTAACATTAGAGTCCAGCACTCCTTAACCACTCTACTTGATACACCAGAAACAAACTTATTCATTTTGGAACTATTATCTGCCACTATATGGGGAGTGTACCTGGCTATTGGGTGAACTTAAGGGAGTATTCTTTCACACTCATTGTACCATGCCTGATATTGATGAACTCTAACACATTCGCCTTCTTCTTCTCTATGGGAAAGAACCTATCTATGAAAGTTGTAGCGAACTCTTCCCACTCTATGGGCTCTGTATTTGTGCCCCTTTCTACCTTCCACGGGTTAGACCACGTATGGGCCACATCTTGTAGCTGATAGGCGGCTAACTCTACACATTCACTGGAGGTCACTCCCATGATGTCTGTGACTTTCTGAACCTTATCGAAGAACTCCTGTGGATCCTCTTCGGACTTGAAATCAGTGAATAGAGGAGGATTCATTTGGGTGAAACCTCGAATCCTAGATGCAGCAACATTGTCCTCTGGGTCGGCCAGAACATCGGTCGGCCATTCGTTTTGAGCTACGAATGAACTGGCTAGAGTAGTGAATGTAGTCCTGAATTCTGCATGAGATACGTCTTCATCCAGGGAATTTGCTTGGATAGGATGAGGTGTTAATAAACTATTGGTTATTCTTTCACTAGTCCTTTCTGAAGGCAAGTTCTGTAAATGAAAGGAAGAAGTGAATTAGATTGGGAGTTTAATTAGAACTTTTGCTCACTGGCACAACATGAATATTGAAAGAAGGGTAACTGTTCCTAGAACATCTCATAGACTCTGCACATAAGTGTGGTACACAACACATGCATGTACAAGACTCTACTATATACGGCTTTCAGACTTCCTAGGACTCTATTGAACCTTAGTCTCTCATACCAAGTTTGTAACGCCCCAAATCTGCTGGATTGGAATGCTACATGGTGCTCATGACCCTGAAGGACCACAAGCTAACCCATGACTGATATCTGTACCTGTACACTGCATAATATAACAGGAAATGCATAAACATGTACTGAATGGCCATAAGGTTCAAACTGAATAAACGTCTGATAACAAAATGTCTGAAAATGGTACAATACCAAAAAATGTCTGAAATAACTGTCTATCATGCTATAGTTTGGAAAGCCTATAAACTATCTAAATAAGGAGTTGATAGGACATGTCCCCAACTAACTCCAACTACTAAATAAAGTGAAAAACTAAAATAGTAATGAAATCATCATGTCCTCAAAAGATGAGAACTCACGTCTAACTCTGACTGCTGATACTGGATTCTACTGCTGATCTGGAGCTCGTGCCTCTGAACCTACAGTGTAACATAAGAGAAATCACCATAGCACAAATGCATCAGTACGTCTGAATGTACTGAGTATACAAGTAAGGTAGACTAAATGCAAAGGGTTATATGCACGAACAATACTGACTGATATGAATGTCAGAATACATAGATGCATACGTAACTATAACTGAACTCATGGAGATACTGACTACTGAGTTGAAATACTGACAACATGACTTTACTAAGAATAAGATATTGACTAGATGAATGACTATTTTTGACAGTTCGAATTATGAAAAACTGGTCAGATTGACTGTGTCTAACAATCCAAAAACTAAATACTGAGCATAAAAATACTAATAAGTGAGGAATTGATACTGTATTACTAAATACTGAGAATAGTACTATGTTACTGATACATGAATAATTATGTATGATAGTCCTAATTATGAAGGACTGGTCTGGGCGACTGTATCTGACAGTCTAATTTTAACGTATTATTCTGATTGACTATATTTGGGAGCCATGAATATAAGAAAACGGATATACTTGACTGTATATGACAGTCATGAATGAGAATAATGGTAATATGAGTTCTTGATAATTGGAAATTCTGATAACATGAGTTACTATATCTGGCAGTCCTGAATATGGTGGAACTAGCTGAGTTTTGTATTACTGGGTGACTGCAGGTGACAGTTCTGAATCTGAAGAACTATCTGAGTTCTTTTACTAAAATAGAGAATGAGACTGAAACTAAGACGGTGGGAGGTAATCATCTGACCGACATGCCTCGGAAAATGAACTAGTTGGGGTCCAATCTTTTCCCGAATTGGAAGGGCATTAATACCGTGCCACGGGTAGAGACAATATGTGAGTAACCCTATTCATGTTTGGGAGCTCATTCCATCTACCGTACTAAAAGGTAAACTCAAAGAGATTATTTAACCCTATAGGTAGGGACATCTCAACCTACGCTGGCTACGAAGTTCTGGAATGCAAGGATTGCTTCTAGGAATCTCACCCTTGGACTGTGGAAGGTGAGTCTCCATCCTTGGGTTCACTCGGTACTGAATCCTACTCCCAACTGAAAGACACTGAACTGATTAACTGAACTAAACTGATTACCTGAACGAATGTTAGTGGGATTATTTAGCGGAACTAAACTGAGTTCACTGAATTTCGATGACTGATAGAGTACTACTGATATCTGGTAGTTAACTGAGTTCATGAGATTACTGATCTTACTGAGTATTGAGTTCGTGAGATTTCTGAGAATACTGAATTACAGATATTACTGAAGTTACTGAAAGTACTAGAATTTCTGAAGTTTTCGATATCACTGAGTACTGAGATTACTGAGATTAACTGAGATTAACTAAATTTAACTAAGATTGATTGAGTTACTGAACTTTCCTGAGTCACATGACTGAATGAGTTCTATGGAACATGGCTTGACTGAGAGTATCGTGAAAACGTGAAATGGCTCTAGGCACATAGCTATATTTTTCAGGTATAAATACCCCCAGGACTGGATGGAAGGAAACTGACGCACATGACTGACTTGAGTACGTGACCACCGTCAATAATCCATACTATCATAACTTGGGGAATTCCATGAAGTTCATGGATATCCTACATTTTGTACATAAGTAGGATTTTCAAGTAACCATGGCATAATCTCATAAGACTAGTTCATGAACATCCCTACAACATTTACAAGTAACAATATCAACATGAAAACCATTGGAACATGGGGGCATATCATAAATCCTTCACTTAGTCACCATTTAGCCATATTGCGTGATTGCTAGTTTCCTAGGCATTTTATCAAACACTTTGCATGCATTCTTTAAGGCATAGGTGTACTTATCAATTTGACAATCTTAATCCATCCAAAATTCATGGGTTTCAACTAACCAACTCACATGCTTCATGAAAAACACATCATGATACGACCTTAAAATCCAAACAACAATCATCAACATGAATATAGTCATAACACAACAAGGAAATCACCATTTATAAATTAAAACATGATTCTTGAGCTCCATGGATGAAAAGGACACATGGATGAAAACTACACATACCTTAAAGATTTATCTTGAAAGATATCTAATGTTTCTTGAATGTTCTTGAAGAAATCCGTAGGCTTGCTCTTGATTTTTTTCTTGACTAGGGTTTAACCTCTTTGGGAGAGAATGTTCTTGTCCTTGAGGAGGTGATCTTGAGAGAAAACCCTAATTTTTTGTTGAGAGAATATAAGAGAGCTTTTTGAGATGTTTAACTAAAGATAATGGATGATAATACGCTCCTTAAGGGTTATAATTCGTGGGAAGTAAAGGGAAAAGACCAAAATACCCTTACTAAAACGTCCCTCAAGTTCTGGAAAGAAAAGCTGACGACATTCATGAGAAGGCATCAAAAATTTCATCACACATAAGCTGGTTTCTGCCTAAGGCTGACGACCATTTTGACAAGGCATCACAAATGTGACAGGCCGTCAAAATTTTTTTCACACGGTTGCCAGCCCGACATGCTGGAGTAAAATAGGCAAAACTCCTTGCTCCGATATCGTATTTAGGAAAAATTGATATCTTTGGAAAGATAATTCAATTATCCTTATGTTGGTAGGTCATTATATCAATAATTCGTAGTATAACAAAAGATATGCTCATTTTAAGTTGACTATGGCAATATCCTTCTCAAGAACTCAATCGGTAATGAATGTTTTGATTCGTCTGATAGATGGGAGTTATTTGAAGACTTAATATGCGTCTAACTTGCTCATAAAACTATAAAAGAACCATTATGTACAATGCATGATCTTTAAACATGGAGGTAATATTGGTTTGGATTTTTCAGGTATTACAATTAATATGAAGTTCTCTGAATGCGTTAAAGAACTTTTTGAACGTTGCATCCTCCTTCACTTTTATTTTCCTCTGAGGGAAGGGTAGTGGCAGCCTCTTCTTCACTTCTTCTACAACCACTTTTTCCTTCAAGTAATCAGACTTCCTTAAATTTTCAGCAACTCTGTCATTTACCTGTTGGGTCACCACATCAGCATCTACCTCCTTTGATGCCTTGGGAGGTTCTCCTTCAAGCTCTTTACCACTTCTCAATATGATTGCCATAACCTGTTTTGGATTTTATGTATCTTCTAGCAACCCACCTTATGGTCTAGTATTTAGTGCTTATGATAATTGGCTTATTTACAACTCTAAACTTCTTGTGGCCGTTTGCTGATTCATTAAATCAGTAGCAAACTATGTCTGATTAGCTATGATCTTCTTTAATATGTCCTCTATGCTGCTCGTTGACTGGTTTGATTGGGTATATAGCTGTGGGGATTTCCATGGTTGATTTGACGGTTGAGATTTCCACTTCATGTTGTAGGCATTAGCATAATGCATCCTTTGAGCATTACCTACATACATCATAGATTCCAAATTTAATGGACACATGGACGCTGCATGACCATTATTTCTACATACCTCACACCAACTTGTAGCTTGTTTAATGGCATTGACTGTGACTGTAGGTTGTGCAGCTCCCAGCTTTATACTGCTGAATTATATGTTGAGCAAATTCTATAGTACAAAAACCTGTGTTGATAAGGTTATGAATTGGTCCACCTCCAATACACCCGCAATTTTTTTATGGCACTTCTAGAATCTTAATTCCAATATGGATTTCTTTGTGATATGTGGTTCAGCAATGTGTACATCATAAGTTAGCTCCAACGCTTGACCACCTGTGGCTGAATCTAGCAAAATCTTTGTATTGTGACCAAGAGCTTCTACAAAAGTATGAGCAAGTACCTCATTAAACTGTTGGCGGTGTGGACACTCGTAAAAAAGAACCTTGAAGTATTTCCAAGCATGATAGAGGTTTTCATCAGGCTTCTGTTTGAAGCTCACTATTTCACTGCAAAGTCTCGCAGTCTAGCCTGATAGAAAAAATTTGATGAGGAACTTTCTGGATAAGTCATCCCATGAAGTGATTGAATTGGCCGGCTCCGTATTCAACCACCTTTTTTCTTCCCACAAAAGAGAATGAGGAAACAATGTCAGCCTCACATAATTTGGAGTCACCCCAGTCGGAGTGACTGTATCAGTAAGCTCAATAAAGGTCTATAAGTGGACTTGTTGATCCTCGTGTGAAAGACCTGAAAATTGTCCACTACTAATAAGAAGCTGCACCATATTGTGTTTCAGCTTGAAATTCCCCTCAGCTACCGGTCTTTGAATTGGGGAAGTCAAATTCATTAGAAGTGGGACTGCCACTTCCCTAACCTTCCTACCAGTTGCTTGTTGTTCAACCATAGGAACAGTATTCTCTTGGCCTTCTTAGATTTGTGGAATTATGGGGAAAAAGATTGCTTCTCTCCTACGTTATGGTAAAGTTGCTCGGGTTCCAGGCTAGGTTCTACAAAATCCCAATCCCTTGCCAGCTTATAAACTTAAGAACCTATTTTCTGCAAAAACAAAAACAAGACCAAGCGTAAAAATACCAAATAAATCTAAAAGTAAAACTAAAATAAATAATTTCCAAATAACAAGTCCCCAACAACGGCGCCAAAAACTTGACAGCGCCCAAGCGCACACGCAAGTGTACATGGTCTACCAAGTAATATAGTGGCCTTAAAGAAAGACGAGTTATCGATCCCACAGAGACTAGATTTGGCAATGATTTGATTTTAGTTTACAATTTAGATTCACTTGATGGGAGAGTAACCAAAAGAGAGAATTGAGTTTGTAAATTGCAAGTAAAGTAAATAATGCATAAAGTAAAGATCTTGTAAAAATCAATTGGAGAAAACCTACGGTTGAAGCACTTTGAACAATCATATTATGCTATTGTATTTCATTCGTTAACTTGCTTATCTTTGTTGTTGATTCGTAGGGTTAATTGCACGATTATGGTTTCCCAACCTCTAAACCTTTACCTAAGTTGAACCTCAAAACTACATCGTTGAGTGGGGATGTAATAGTTCACTTAAGTTCTTAACAAATCATCCTACATATGACTAAAGTAAGGTATCTAAGTACATCCCTGTCCTAGATACTAATTCAAGTTTCTTATTTTATAAAGAACCAAGAACTTACTCTGCTTATTCCCATGTTCTATCGCCTTATTCTCTCTTCCGAGTTCACAAGGTTGACAATGGATGTATTATAAGGGTTGAAAATCCTTAAAATACTTCAAAAAATAATAATCAAACAACCAATATTGATAAGCAAAGCAAACAAACTTAATCCATAGCAATAATAATTATGATCTTGGCTTCAACCCCAAAAAAGGGCGTTTAGCCATGCATAGTCATAATCGTAATCACAAAGTAGTAATTAACAACTAAAAACATGAATGAACTAAATAAAAATAATATAAACCTAATGAAGAAGTTGTATCAGCCCTTTTTCTCTCCAAGATATGCCAAATGATGTGTAAAAACGTGATACAACATGTACTTTTGTGTAGGAGCAAGCCCTTTCCATGTTGGACAAGAAAAGCTTCATATGTTGAGCCTAGAAGTGGGTGAGGTGGCACCCTGGGTTAAGCCCCGCTACAGTTGGGGTGTATCCCTGGATATATCCCCGGTCCAGGTGGGACGGCGCCTTCAAATCGCCCTACCTCTCTGGAATTTTCTCTCCGAAATTTGGTTAAGTGTTGAGTCTCCCCTCTTGATCCTTTGTCTTGTGGCGTCTTTACCATGAATCCCAAGCCTCATTAACATCAAAATATCATCATATTAAGTTACAAAAGACTCCTACACAATCAAACCACACGAATTAAGACAGAAACACAATACAACACCCATAACGACAAATCAAAACAAGAGTTAAACATAGCTAGTTAGCATTGATCTTTCACTTATTGTTCCAGCTGTAGACTCATTTAAATTGAACTTTTATCATTACCAACAAGTAATTCCACTCATAATAAAACATAAAAATCATTAGGAACACTTCAAACACAATAGGATCCACCGGAATCAACTAGAGAAGCACCTAGCTCAAGCTAGTAACGCTAGTTTTCCAAGTTGAACTCTAAATGAATATTTTAAGTACGAAGTTCTTTGGAAGTCACTCTAAACATCATAAACACATTACTTAACACTTTGATACACATTTATCTCATTATCAACCCATATAGCACACGAATCATCCTCAAAATAAGGATAAAAATAATAGAATAGTGACACTAAAATACATAAATATAGCCAACATCACACACGATTCATGATCACGTCCATCAGTATGTGACCATGAAATATAGGTATACTATAGTGAGTCATGATCGCGGTCCAAAGAGCCGCTATCACGGTGCGCCAGAAGCCTGATGCACCAAATTTTTTCAAGTCCAAAATGGACTTCAGCCGAGTGCATGGGACTTATTTAGAATCCTATATATGCAATTAAACTATCTAAACAACCAAATTTTTTGTTCGAAACTCAATGGCGCCGTTAAAATTTCCATTCGAGGTCATTTTGATGAAATATGGGTCCTACACCCAATTTCCAATTTCTTAACTTTCCAACTAATAGGTTAAAATAAGCTCGGGTGTCTTGGGACCCAAACCAAAGGTCCACCTAGACTAAAATGGATATTTTAGTTCTTCTAGCATGGTCAAAATTTGAATTCTAGGTTGTTTGATTGAATTTTTTACTGGTGGCCATTTGGAACCAGTGAAGACTTCAAAATAAAGTTGGCTCTAAAGAAAAAACGAACTTCCTAATAACTGAACTAGTAGTTTTAACAAGTCATAAATGATGGGGAAGCTATAGAAAATCTCTAGAAAAAAAATAAATAGAATATAGAAAATAACCTGAAGGGTCATTACACATACAATGCCTCTAATGTAACTATTTGAAGATGTATATCTCATTTTTTAATTGCAGCTTTCTGGAGGGTAGGAAAAGTTTGTCCAAAAATGAGTCCTCAACTAATTCCAAGGAGTAATAGATCCACCAAGAAATTCACTTATCCACAGAGTATCTTCTCCCATTAGAGAGAATGGAAATAACCTCAATCGAATAACCTCTTGACTCACACCAGGTAGATTATATGAAGTTCATATAAATACAAAGTCCATGATATGTATGTTTTCATTATTAGTAGGCAGACTAGCTAACACCCCCCTTAAATTCAGTAGCAAGATCATTGCACTCGTGATGTCAAACTTAGTACCTTGAGGTAGTAGTTCTAGTGGAATGATTTTATCAGTTTTAGTAGGCTCTACATAACCCACGTCTTTCTTTGGGTCATCAAAAATAGGAATATATTGCTAAAGAGGTTGTTGTCTCTTATTTATTCTCGATCTATCCCTATCATCAAGCACAGCTAGACGATCTACTTTTTTTTGTCTAGACCTTTCTTTCCTTGGTACATATGGGGAAGCTACTTACCTTGCATTTTCCTCGGTCATTAATTAAGTAGTGACTTATTCTATAGTTTTTTGAACATCATATGATAGATCATTATGAATCCCCTAGAGCAAAGCTCATTGAACACGAACTCATTCTCTTTCTATCATTTATTTTTTTCTCAGAGTTCTCATAAATTTATGAACAAATCAAATTAGGGGATAGATTTTACTTTGAGTAAGGCACACACTAGAGTGTGCCTAAGAAATAATATAAAAGAGTAAATCAACAAACAAAATCAATAGCTCGAGACCCAAAAAAAGCACTGTAATGACCCTCTAGGTCATTTTTTATATTTCCCCTTACTTTCACCTTTAGACCTTTCCCATAACTTACCCAAGTCATTTATGACTTGTTGGAACTGACAGTTCGGTTACCATCCAGTTCATTTAGTTTTTAGAGTGAATTCCTTATTTAGAAGTCTTTGCTAGTTTCAAAAGGCCATCGAGCAAAGCATCACTAAAATAATCTCGAATATAAAGTTTGACTATCTTAGTAGCTCTAGAATATCAATTTTAGGCTAGTTATTCCTTTAGTTTTGGTCTCGATGCACCCGAACTCATTTTAATCTATTGGTCAAAAAAATTAGAAATATGGGTGTGGGACCCACATTTGGTCTCAACGACAACATATGGAAAATTTGACTTTGCCATTACATCTAGAATATCAAATTTAGTGTGGTTACATCATTTATTTATGTATATCAGATTTTGAATGAATTCGAGGCTTTAGCGTAAAGTTGGAAAATTTCTAAGTTTCAGGTGGTATTTTGTGTTCAGTGGAGATAGTGCAATTACACCAAGGGTGTGGATATCTCCATATATGATTATAAGGTTAGATAGTGTGATTACATGACTGGGTATGCGATTGCAGCACCTGATTACTTGGTATGGGTATAAATAACCCCTTTTTGCCCGATTTTGGCTCATTTTCATCCATCTCTTGAGAGCGAAAACCTTAAAGGGTGAGATTTCTTAAAATTGAGACTTTTAGGCGACTTAGGAGCTTGATTAACCTCTATTTTGCAATTATATTCCAATTTGAGGTAAGATTACAACCTTTTCTTGGTGAATTTTCTTAGTTCTTGACCAAAACCCCAAATAGCTTAAGGGCTTAATTTTAGCCCCATATTAGATTAGATCTCCCCATTCTTGAGGTTTATAATTCCTTTATCATGTATGTACACTAGGTTGTTCTCAAAAATATGATTTCTATTAGTGGGACCCACTTGGGATTTTTGATGTTATTTTTGAACCCAAAGTACAATGGTGTGATATGGGTATCATTATTCTCGAGTTAATGAGTAGATTATGATTTTGATACCGTGATGCAATTTTGGAATTGTGAAGTGAAGATGGAAGTTAGGTGAATGATGTAAGTATTTGTGGTTCGACATTGAGGTAGGCTTCTGTCTATTTTCCTTAGTAAGATGATGTGTGTTATATATTCCATGTGAATGTGAATGTTTATATTGATTGTAGGTAGAATAGCCTAGTCTTGATTATTGAAGAGTGGGGATTAGATGAGGCTTTTTGGACTCATAAGGTAAAATTCTTATTACACTTTTAGCATTCTATTGCCTTCTCCCTAGATTGAACTAATTCGTAGAATGGATATGATATGATACTAGGTTTTAGATGTGGTTAAGTAGTAGAAGCATGGTTAGTATGATTAACCTTATATGGACTATTTAGTGATCTTGAAATTGTAATTTAGGTGGATTTGACTTCATTTCTCATGTTTTAGGTGAATTCGTATCTTGGGATTAATTATGGCTTATGTGCCACTTAGAAGTCAATTTAAATACCTTAGCATAGTCTGTAGCATAAATTGCTTAAATATGAAATTCAAGGATTAGAAGTGGGTTCTTCCAGCCCTCCTTGGGCCAATACTTGTGTTATCCTATGTGGAATTATTTATGGATGTTAGGCATAGTTGAGACTAGTAAGCCTTTAGTGTAAGGTTACTTCATGACTTGGTGAGTCATGTTGGTATTTCCCCGAATAATGATGAATGGATCATGGCCATGATATAGTCATAGATGTGATATTTGGCCTATAGAGATGATATTCCTCGTAGATGTGATATTTGGCCTATAGAGATGATATTCGTCAAAGATGTGATATTTGGCCTATAGAGATGATATTCGACAAAGATGTGATATTTGGCCTCGATGTTATGCCTCCTACATATGAGAGGCTTATTTATATTATGCCTCATAGATGTGAGATGCTTATTGATACTATGCCTCATAGATGTTAGATGCTTATTGATGTTATGCCTCCTAGATGTGAGAGACTTATTGATATTATGCCTCATATATGTGAGATGCTTATTAATATTATGCCTCATAGATATGACATGCTTATTGATGTTATGCCTCATAGATGTGAGAAGCTTATTGATGTTATGCCTTCTAGATGTGAGATGATTGCATGTATACTTTATAGCTTATAGATATATGATAATTCACTGATATGATTATTGATATGAGTTTCGGATACTTATGTGGACCTAAGGTCATGATTACAATGTTGTAATTATTTCAGACACATTATTAGGCCAACGGTCATTCTATGATATTGGTTGGATATCCGGGAAATGTTTATCCTTGTAAGGGATGTGGTTTTAGTTTATGCATATATTGATTCTTTTGATTCCATTGATTGAATACTAGTGATGTCATGCATAGATTTGGTACATTCATGATCATTATATCGATAAATGATGTAATTCTAGCTAAACTATGACATTATTACTATCTTTCCTAAATAAGTGTTAAAGCCCACTTTTCACCTTAAAAATAGATCTCTTCATAATAATAACTGCCTGACTTAATGGATAACTTATATGTAAATGGAATTAATAAGGATGTTTTAAAGGCTTGATCGAGACAAATTCTAGTCTATAATTTGAGACTACTAATTAC
Organism: Capsicum pubescens; assembly: GCA_030864215.1. Lineage (NCBI taxonomy): Eukaryota > Viridiplantae > Streptophyta > Magnoliopsida > Solanales > Solanaceae > Capsicum > Capsicum pubescens. The sequence continues at coordinate 225,613,886 of CM061544.1, forward strand.
TTTTATCATGAGAGATTCCGACCCATTCCACTCTTTTATAATGATTTAGTCCCAAAGTTCACTCCGAGAAAGAGATTTATAGATTTACACTCTTTTTAGCCACGGCTTGAGTCTGTGCACCTATTATATCTATATATACATCTCTCTGGTTTGGGACGGAGGAAGATGTTGTATCGATGATATAAATTTTGGGTAAAACCTAATGACAGATTTCAAATTTTATGTTATATATATGTTTAAATAATATGATGATACTGATTATATACCCGGCAAGGCCAGAGGATGACTACAATAATATGCTTATATACCCAGCAAGGAGAGAGGATATTATGATAATGATATTGGTACCCAGCAAGGTTGGATAATGATGATGATATGCCCAACAAGGATGAATAATGATTACATTGATGCACCTGTGTGTGCATCTATTGGTTTGAGTCCGACTACCCCTATGTATGGAAATTATATATACCCGACAAGGCTAGAGGATGATTTTGATAATAATGGTTATGATGATAGTGGTTATGATGGTGGTGGTTATGATGATTATATTATGATATTGATTATACTCACTTGTTCAAGTTTGGATATATATATTGTGATACTTGGATTGATTATGGTATTGTGGATTCTATTGCATTCATCCTTGCATGCACATTGCCTGTCACCAATATGCGCCTATATTTACCATCCCATATGGGGAGATTGCATAGGTATGGGTAAAGACTATTCCTTTTGTTGTGTTGTATGTTGATTGAACCTTCTAAGCCTAGGGCGGTGGGGGTACGTGATTGGCTCAGCTAGATATTTGTTTTCTTAGACTAGCCGGTTACTCACATTGTTATTGATATTATTATTATCATTGATATGATCATTGTTATGGCTAGTTTATGATAGATTGGTTATTAATTTGGTATCGAAATTTGAGGTATGATTCTGGCTCTTCTAGCTCTTGATTTTAGTATTATGCGTGATTAATTCATGACTAGACATATGAACTAGAAACCCTAAGTATTCTAGCATTAGTTCTACTATGATTATGAGGTCTTAAAATGCTAGTATTTTGATGTAGTCTATACTTCGAGTTGACCTTGTTTATATATAAATAAATAAATATATATATAGACAATGTAGTTACAGTATTTCTGTATATATCTCTTCCTTTATTTATTCAAATTGTATATTCATTCCTTGGCCTTGTATACTGTTATATATCCTTCTTTTGCCCTTTATTCGTATATTGACTAGAGATATACGGTATAGTGTTGATATTCTTGAGTATGGATCCTTGATGTTTCCTTTGACTTATTGAGCTTGTTTAGTGTCTATGAGTAGAGTAGTTGCCCTTACTATCTCACTAGCTTTTTTATGTGATTGTTTGACATTTGGATATAGTTTCCATTCTATTTATGTATTGTATATATCTGTATTATCTTTGGAGCTCAGTTGGCAGTTACCTACTGAGTACCACATATTTGATACTCATACTACACTTCTGCAGCCTACAGATCATAGTATGGGTTATCACCGTTGATATGTGCATCATACGGAGCAACTATGGTTCAAAAACTTAGAGTGAGCACTTGATATTTGGAGTATTACTATCCTTCCTCTTATGTATTGGAATAGTCTCTATGTTGTATTCAGAGATGGTTGTATCTATATATTCATTTAGTACCTCTTTTGTACTGATACCACCATTTGGGACTATATTATATATTTGATCTTTTATTACCTCTATTCAACATTCTTTCCTTTATCTTTTTGGGTAGTTCGTTACTAGCCATTTCAGACTATGGGTTTGGCTTGCCTACTGGTGGGTTATAGAAGGCTCCATCATGACCTAAGAAATTGGGTCATGAAAAAATTGTATCAGAGCCTAGGTTCACCTGTGTATTAGTACAAGAGCTAAGGGTTTAGTAGAGTCCTACGGATCAGTATGGAGACGTTTGTAACCTATCTTCGGGCGACTACAGGGACATTCTTAAAAAATTCATTTCTTGACTCCTTATCATGTGTCCGCATTGATATAAGCCTCAAGCATATTCTTTGACTATATTTTATCCCCAAACGAATGATGTGAGATGGTCGATAGATGTGGACAAGACTTCGACATGTGTTCTTAGAGCTTTAATGTAACATTGGACCAGAGAGTTAGAGATGGACATCGAAGATCTTCAGCAGCAGCCAAAAGATTTAGGGCTAGATCAGGATCCAGTTGAGCTCGTGACTACTTCAGCCCTTCTAGCTTCTGCATTTGGGATCTAAGTCATGTTGTAGATCACTCGCATTCATGGATGACATTCGATTCATCGAGTAGTTCTTAGGTCAATGTTGGAATTGCTAGTATTCATCAGGGTTCTTTACTAGTTTTGGATTATGAGATTGAGTTTCTAGAGCAAGGAATGGTGAAAGGAATGGTGCATTGATTTACTAGATCATCAGTGTTTCCACTCTATTTAGCATCGGATCATTTGATAGCACTAGGTTTTCCTTCTCTCAGGTTATGGATTATGTGAAGGCCTCTGAGAGCATGTATTAAGACTTCTAGAGGTAGAGGCAAGAGGTCATGCCACTAATATGGTGTTATTGGTATTTTATTTGGGAGTGAGAATACTTCTAGTAGAAGTCAGCATCTGTCATGACACAATTTCTCAGGTCATGATACCGCCTACCATAACCCATCAGTAAGCAAGCCAACCCATAGTCTGGAACGGATAGTAACAGACTACTCAATAATATAAGGAAAAGAATACAAAATATATAAAGTAAAGATCAATACATAAGAAAATCCCAAAACCTGGTAGTATCAGTACAAGAGCTTCTAGATATAATAAGTGTACAAAAGTAAGCTATCAAAAGAATTACACCGATACAACATATATCTTCATACGATAAAGACACTAGTCTAATACATAAGAGAGAGATGAGTAATACTCCAAACGTTAGGAGCTCACTCTAAGTCTATGAACCATGGCTGCTCCGCATGAACACACATCAATGGCGTTAACCCATACTATGATATGTATGTTGTAGAAGTATAGAATGAGTACTAAATAAATGGTACTCAGTAGGAAACTTCCAACTTAGCTCCAAAGATAAACTAGGTATATACAGCATATAAGCAGAATGGAAACTACACCCAAGAGTCTAGAGCTCATATAGAAAGTTAATAAGAATCATAAGGGACAACTATCCTATTCAAGTCTAAGGGTCTAACACAACAAGACTAGGAAGTATCAGAGTGAACAATCCTATTTCATATACATTCAATATACACCAATGTTATACCATATATCCTAGGTCGATTTACAAACCAAGAGCGAAAGAAAGATATATAGTGTACAAGGAAAAGAAATGACTATATAATATGAACAATGAAGGAAGGGATATACGGTAGCACCATAGATTCATATAGCTAGACATATATACCTATATATATACACATGTAAACCTGAGTTCATATCAAAGCATAACCTAGATCATTATATTATAGTGGCTAGAAATGATATAATCGTGCATAATGATGCAATCATAAGATAAAAGAGGCCAAAATTATACCTCAAATCTTGATACCAAATCAACGGTGAATCTATCATAAGCTTGCCATAATAATGATCATAACAATGATAATAACAATATCAATAATAGTGCAAATAACTGGCTACTCCGGGAAACCATATACCTAACTGATCCTATGTGTACCCCCACTTCCCCAGACTCGGAAGGCTCAATCAACATACAACAACACAAGGCATATTCTTTACCCTAATTTATGCAACTGTCCCATACCGGCTGATAGATATAGGTGCATACTAGTGATAGGTGATGCACATGTAGGAATGAATGCAACATACACAATCAATATCACAACTCACCATAACTATCATCATCATGACCATCATCATCGTAATCAACTTCCGGCCTTGTCACGTATCAACATATCATCATAGTATCCTCTAACCTTGCCGAGTATTAATGTATCATCATAATATCCTCTGGATTTGCTGGGTATCAACATATCATCACAGTATCCTCCATCTTTTTTGGATATTAATATTGTAAGACCCCACAAAATTCTTAGCTTAAATCAGACTTTTAGGCTTGAGAAGGGGTCCCAAACTTAGAATATTTTAGCTAAGTATTCAGACTTACTGCTATTTCAGCCTTTGCAAGTTGGAAATCTTATTTCATGACCTTTACGTCTATTAAATATTTATGTTAAAGTTAATTCATGATCAGGAATGTCAATAGGTATTTCTGGACAAATTTTGGATTGTTTGAACCTCGTTTAGATCATGTTTGAGTGCCCAAAATAGTGGGTTGATACGAGCTCAACGCATCGCGTCGCGTCGACTATCGTGCCGATAAGATAGTTTTCCCTCAGGTCAGTGCAATTTCCAAAGAATTAACATGGCGCATTGGCCATCGCATCAATGCAAATGACGTGACACATCGGCCTGCACGTAGATGATTCAACTTTTTAGTAATTAAAAGGCCGCATCCTAAGGGATAATTAAGTCTTTTTCCCATGCCTTTCATCCCCTATAACATGAAATTTATCCCTCTTTTAGTAAAATATAATCTTTCTTTCACAAATTACTCAAGAACAAAAACCCTAGGTGAATTAAATTCAGACTCAAAGCTCAAGATTCCACCATTAATTTTCCAGAATTCACCAACTAAGGTAAGTGAAGTGTTCATCCAAGGGTTCCTTCCGCCCTTGGAGTCCAAGAAACTCTTTTAAAGTTCATGTAGAGTAATTTCATGATTTTCATGATTTGAATTAAAGTGTATTCATGATTTATTGCAAGATTCATGTAGATTTAAATGATATGTGTGCTTTATCATGTGAATCCATATTGAAACCTTGGAATTGTCTAATTGGAATTAAATCATGATGTCTACATGTTGTTTTAGTATTGTGTGCATATATTATTCCCCACAAGTGTTTGATGAATTATCCATGTGAGATGAATAGTGAAATTATATCATGTTAACATGTATGCAAGTTCATATCATGCAAGTGTATGCTTAAATGCCCAAATAAATGAATGATGACTAAGTAGTTAATTACCATGTCTCAATATTATGCCATGCCTTTTAAGTTTATTCTATCGAGTCCTAGGGGTATTTAATACCCAACATTTTAGTTGTTTGTCTAGAGCCATAGTTTGTTACATAGTAGAATTAGTCATGTCTCAATTAGTAGAATTCAGTTAGTTACAGAACGTAGGAAAACTCAGTGAACTCAGAATCAGTCCAGTTCAGTTCAATAAAATCAGTTTAGTTCACTTATATAGTACGATCAGTAACAGTTCAGTCTAGCCTAGTACAATTTAGAATTTAGTCCAGTGTCTATTCAATTGGGAGTAGGATTCAGCACCGAGTGAACCCAAGTATAGGGACTCACCTGCCAGTAGAGGGTGAAATCCTTAGAAATAGTCCTTGCATTCCAGAAATACATAGTCAGTGTAGGTTGAGACATCAACCTTCCAGTTGAGGATACCACCATTCTCATTCAGAGTACCTGCCAGATAAGGGTGACTCAGCACTTGTCCTTACCCGTGTCACGGTATTGACACCCTTCCAATTGGGGTTATATGTTGGACCCCAAATCAGTTAGAGAAGGGGCATATCGATTAGATGATTACTTCCCACAGTCTCAGTTTCAGATTCAGTCTCAGTATGGAACTCAGTTTAGTTCCACAGATTCAGGTTTGTCAGGCACAGCCACTCAGCTCAGTATGGGACTCAGTATAGTTCCACAGAATCAAAACTCTCAGATATAGTTATTCAGTTACCAGTAATCCAGTATTCTAGGTTATTATGATCTCAGTACAGTTTACATATTCATGCATGTACTCTCATTCAGTCATACTCATGTTATTCAGTTATTATTATTCATGCCTGTGAACCCATGCACTTTAGCCTACCTCACTGAGCATAACAGCATATTCAAAGTAATGACATATGCTTTTCTTTTGTTCTATGATGTCTTATATCATAGGTTCAGATGCACAGGCTCCAGAGCACCCTTAGCAGTTCAGATTTTCAGCAGTCAGCAAAGTGGTGAGTCCTCATTGTTCGAGGACATGGTTGTTTTCAGTATTTTAGTATTATTTTTAGTAGTCAAAGTTAGTTGGGGGCTTGTCCCATCAATTCCACAGTTCAGACAGTTTAGAGGCTTTTCAGACTAGAGTATTTTCAAATAGTTGTTCAGTTTTCAGTATTGATGTTCAATTATGGTATTTTGATTCCACATTTAGATTTATTTATAGATTTGAACCTTATGGATTATGTTTCCACCTATTTCTATAATTATTACAGTATTTATTACACAGTTGTTGCAGCAGGTACCAGTCATGGGTTAGCTTGTGGTCCTTTGAGATTATGAGCACCGTGTAGCATCCAAGGTACAGACTTGGGGTGTTACAAACTTGGTATTAGAGCCTAAGGTTCAACAGTGTACTATAAAGTCTGAAAGACACGTATAGTAAAGTCTTGTACATGGGTGTGTTGCACGCCATACTTATGGATAGAAGGCTACGAGATGTTTTAGGAAAAGCTCCCTTCTTTCAGTATTCATGTCATTCAAGTGAGCATGAGCTCTAGTTAAACTCTCAGTCTAATTCTTTCTCTTCTGTTTAAAGTAATATGCCTCCAAAGAGGACTAAGAGAGGAGGAACAGGAGATCGGGAAAAACCCCAACCCGTCCAGCTAGATCTACTAGATGAACACGTCTCCCATGCTGAGTTTAGAGTAGCCTTCACCACCCTAGCTCATTTTATGGTAGCCTAGAATGAACGCCCAGATACTATTTCAGCCAACCCAGTGGCCAATACTCCTGCTGCCAAGATTCGGGACTTCACCTGAATGAACCATCCATCGTTTATTGGGTATAAGTCAGATGAGGACTCTCTGGAATTTCTTAATCAGGTGCAAATGGTTACTGATACTATGGGGGTAACTGTTGTTTAGAGTGCTGAGTTGGATGCATATCAGTTGTAGGATGTGGCCCACTCATGGTTTAAATAGTGGAAGGCAGAGAGGGTCGTAGATGCAGGGCCCATAGAGTGGGAAGAGTTTTCCACTGCTTTTCTGGATAGGTTCTTTCCACTGGAGTTAAGGGAAGTAAAGGTTCTAGAATTTATCAATCTGAAGTAGGGAAATATGAAAGTGAAAGAGTATTCTCTCAAGTTTACTCAATTATCTAGATATGCTACTCATGTGGTGGCAGACAGCAGATCTCGAATAAGTAAGTTTGTGTCAGGAGTGTCTAGCAGTGTGGTCAACGAGTGTAGGACCGTAATGCTTATTAAGGAGATGGATATATCCAGGCTCATCGTCTATACTCAGTACATAAAGGAGTCCAAGAATAAAGAAAAGGAAAGGGAGAGAAAGAGAGCAAGAACAAGTAATTTCAACTTTGATCAGCCTAAGTCAGATGGTGGGAATCATTCTCAATTCCACCCGAAATCTTCAATCCCAACTCTATCCTCTACCAGTTCTCCTGTGCAAAAATTTAGAGATGGTAATAGGGATAGGGCACCAGGACCTAAACCCCAGGGAAGTGTTAGCAGTGCCCGAACCAATCCCCTTTGTTAGAAGCATGGCAGAAACCACCAGGGTATCTGTAGAGCGGGTAGCGATGTGTATTTCAGGTGTGGAAAACCAGGCCACAGAGTCAGAGATTGTACCTAGTCAGGTTCTTAGGGTCAGAATAACCATCCCCCAGCCCAGTCAACGTGATTCAGTTTGGGTCATTATAGACAGGATGACTAAATCAGCTCATTTCCTACTAGTCCATACCTCTTATTCAGTCGAGGATTATACCAAACTCCATATCAGGGAGTTGGTCAGATTTCACGGTGTTTCATTGTCCATCATCTTAGATAGAGGTACCCAGTTCACCTCTCATTTCTGGAAAGCATTCAAAAAGGGGTCTTGGTACCCGAGTTCACCTCAGTACAACTTTTCAACTTTAAATAGATGGTCAAGTAGAAAGGACCATTTAGATTTTAGAGGATATACTGCGAGCATGTGCGATAGATTTTAAAGGTAGTTGGAATGACCACTTGCATTTGATTGAATCAGCATACAACAATAGCTATTATTCTAGTATTCAAATGGCTCCGTTTGAGGTTCTTTATGGAGGTGATGTAGATCTTCCATTGGTTGGTTTTAAGTGGGTGAGGCCGTAGTCGTGGGGCCTGACTTGTTATTTGATACCTTAGATAAAGTTCAACTGACCAGGGAAGGGCTTAAGATAGCTCAGAGCCGGTAGAAATCGTACACAGATGTGCCCAAAAATGATCTCGAGTTCGAGATTGGTGATTATTTATACTTGAAGATCTCTCTTATAAAAGGAGTGAAGTGGTTTGGCAAGAAGGGGAAACTCAGTCACTGATATATCGGTCTTTACCGAATTCTCAGCCGTTTTGGAGAGGTAACTTACGAGCTTGAGTTGCCTTCAGATCTATCTTCAATCCATCCAGTGTTTCATGTCTCCTTGATAAAGAAATACATAGGTGACCCATCATCCGTAATCCCCATAGAGGGCATAGATGTTCAGAAAAGCCTCTCTTATGAAGTGATTCCAATTGTTATCCTTGAATATCAGATTCACAGACTGAGGAACAAAAAATTCCCTCTAGTCAAAGTTCTTTGGCAGAATCAGTCCATTAAGGGAGCTACTTGGGAAGAAAAAGCAGAAGTGCGGACCAAGTATCCTCACCTCTTCTCTGCAAACTCAGATTCAGTTCAAGGTAATAGTTTTTCTTAAGCTTATTCAATTTCATATTTAGATTTCAGTTACAAACTCAGTATCAGTTACCATTGCATGTTTAGTCATATGTTCATGAGTCTGTTCAGTCATGTATTCATGCATCAGATATGCATGTTCAGTATGATAATTCAGTGTATTAGTGATCTCAGTCATGAAACCATGCTTCAGTTGTGCATGCCTAGTGTCTAAGTCCAGTCTCTCAGTATCCTTAGTCTCAGAAGTCTCATTCGAGGATGAATGTTCCCAAGGGGGAGATAATGTAAGACCCCACAAAATTCTTAGCTTAAATCAATCCTTTAGGCTTGAAAAGAGGTCCTAGACTTAGAATATTTTAGCTAAGTATTCAGACTTAGTACTATTTCAGCCTTCAAAAGTTGGCAATCTTATTTCGCAACCTTTACGTCCATTAAATATTGATGTTTGAGTTAATTCATGATCAGGAATGTCAATAGGTGTTTCCAAAAAAAATCAGATTTTTTGGACCCCATTTAGATCATGTTTGAGTGCCAAAAATAGTGGGTCAACGCGATCTCGATGCATCACATCGCATCAACCATCACGTCGATAAGATAGTTTTCCCTCAGCTCAGTGCAATTTTCAGTGAATCCAAGCAGACTCAATGTGGCGCATTGGCCATCACGTCGATGCCAACGACGCAGTGCGTCGGCCTGCGCATTGATGATTTAACTTTTTAGTAATTAAAAGGTCGCATCCTCAGGGCTAATTAAGTCTTTTTCCCATGCCTTTCATCCCCCATAACATTAAATTTAGTCCTATTTTAGCAAAATATAATCATTCATTCACAAATTACTTAAGAACAAAAACCCTAGGTGAATTAAATTCAGACTCAAAGCTCAAGATTCCACCGTTAATTTTCCATAATTCGCCTACTAAGGTATGTGAAGTGTTCATCCAAGGTTTCCTTCCACCCTTGGAGTCCAAGAAACTCTTTTAAATTTCATGCAGAGTGATTTCATGATTTCCATGTTTTGAATTAAAGTGTATTCATGATTTATTGCAAGATTGATGTAGAGTTAAATGATATGTTTGCTTTATCATGTGAAACCATGTTGAAACTCTTGGAATTGTGTAATTGGAATTGAATCATGATGCCTACATGTTGTTTTTTGTATTGTGTGCATATATTATGCCCCACAAGTGTTTGATAAATTTTCCATGTGAATTAAATAGTGAATTATATCATGTTAGCATGTATGCAAGTTCATGGCATGAAAGTGTATTCTAAATGCTCAAATAAATGAATGATGACTAAGTAGTTAATTACCATGTCTCAAAATTATTCCATGCCTTTTAAGTTTATGCTATCGAGTCTTGGGGGTATTTAATACCCGACAATTTAGTTGCTTGTCTAAAGCCATAGTAAGTCTAGAGTAAAATCAGTCATGTCTCTATCAGTAGAATTCAATCAGTTACAGAACGTAGGAAAACTCAGTGAACTCAGAACCAGTCCAGTTCAGTTCAGTAAAATTAGTTCAGTACAGTTATACAGTACGATCAGCAACAGTTCAGTCTAGCCTAGTACAGTTTAGAATTTAGTATAGTGTCTATTCAGCTGGGAGTAGGATTCAGCACTGAGCGAACCTAAGGATGGGACTCACCTGCCAGCAGAGGTGAAATCCTTAGAAGCAGTCCATGCATTCTAGAACTACGTAGCCAGCATAGGTTGAGACATCAACCTGGCAGTTGAGGGTTGATGAGGTGATCTCCCTGCCAGTTAAGGGTACCACCATTCTCGTTCAGAGTACCTTTCAGATGAGAGTGACTCAGCACTTGTTCTTACCCATGGCACGGTATTGACACCCTTCCAACTGGGGTTACAGGTTGGACCCCCAATCAGTTAGAGAAGGGGTATATCGGTTAGATGATTACTTCCCACAGTCTCAGTTTCAGTTTCAGTCTTAGTATGGAACTCGGTTTAGTTCTGTAGATTTAGGATTGTCAGGAACAGTCACTCAACTCCGTATGGAACTTAGTATAGTTCCATAGAATCAAGACTATCAAATACAGTTATTCAGTTACCAGTAATCCAGTATTCGATGTTATTATGATCTCAGTACAATTTACATATTCATGCATGTACTCTCATTCAGTCATACTCATGTTATTCAGTTATTATTGTTCATGAATCTGAACCCATGCACTTCAACCTACCTCACAGAGCATACCACTATATTTAAAGTACTGAAACATGCTTTTCTTTTGTGCTATGATGTCTTATATCATAGGTTCAGACGTACGGGCTCCAGAGCACCCTCAGCAGTTCAGATTTTTAGTAGTCAGCCAAGTGGTAAGTCCTCATAGTTCGAGGACTTGGTGGTTTTCAGTATTATTTGCAGTAGTTGGAGTTAGTTGGAGGCTTGTCCTATCAATTCTATAGTTCAGACAGTTTAGAGGCTTTTCAGACTAGAGTATTTTCAGACAGATGTTCAGTTTTCAGTATTGATGTTCAGTTTTGGTATTTTGATACCGTATTCAAATTTATTTATAGATTTGAACCTTATGGCATATATTTCCACCTATTTCTGCAATTATTATAGTATTTATTACACAGTTATTGCAGCAGGTACCAGTCATGGGTTAGCTCGTGGTCCTTCGAGGTTATTAGTATCGTGTAGAATTTGGGGTATAGACTCGGGGCATTAAAAACTTGGTATTAGAGCCTAAGGTTCAACAGTGACCTAGAAAGTCTGAACGCCGCATCTAGTAGAGTCTTGTGCATGGGTGTATTGTGCGCCACACTTATGGATAGGAGGCTACGAGATGTTTTAGGAAATGTTTCCCTTCTTTTAGTATTCATGTTGTGCAAGTGAGCATGGGCTCCAGTTAAACTCTCAATCTAATCCTTTCTCTTCCATTTACAAAATTATGCCTCCAAAGAGGACTAAGGAAAGAGGAATAGGAGATCAGCCAGAACCTCAGTTCGTCCAGCCAGATCCACTAGACGAACATGTCTCTCACGCTGAGTTCAGAGAAGCCTTCACCACCCTAGCTCATTCTGTGTTATCCCATAATGAATGCCTAACTACCGTTCTAGCCAACCCAGTGGCCAACACTGCTTTTTCTAGGATTTGGGACTTCACCCGAATGAACCCCCCATCATTTACCTGGTCTAAGTCAGATAAGGACCCTCAAGAATTTCTTGATCAGGTGCAAAATGTTACTGATATTATGGGGGTGACTTCTGTTGAGAGTGCTGAGTTAGACACATATCAGTTGTAGGATGTGGCTCACTCCTAGTTTAAATACTAGAAGGCAGAGAGGGTCGTAGATGCAGAGCCCATAGAGTGGGAGGAATTTTCCACTGCTTTTTTGGATAGGTTCTTTCCACTAGAGTTGAGGAAAGCTAAGGTTCTGGAATTTATCAATCTAAAGTACGGAAATATGATAGTGAAAGAATTTTCTCTCAAGTTTACTCAATTAGCTAGATATGTTCCTCATGTGGTGGTAGACAGTAGATCTCGAATGAGCAAGTTTGTGCTAGGGGTGTCTAGATACGTGATCAATGGGTATAGGAATGTAATGCTCATTAAGGAGATGGACATATCCAAGCTCATGGTCCATGCTCAGCAGATATATGAGGCCAAGAATTAAGAGAAGGAGAGCGAGAGCAAGAGAGCGAGAACAGGTAGTTTTAACTTCACTCAGCCTAAGTCAGAGGGTGGGAATCATTCTTAGTTCTGCCCGAAATCTTTAGTCCCAGCTCCGTCCTCATCCAGTACTCCTGTGTCAAAATTCAGAGATGGCAATAGGGATAGGGCACCAGGCCCTAAACCCTAGGGAAGTGTTAGCAGTGCCCGAACTAATCCTCTTTGTCAGAAGTATGGCAGAAACCACCAGGGTATCTGTAGAGCGGGTAGCGATATGTGTTTTGGGTGAGGCAAGCCAAGCCACCGAGTTAGAGATTTTCCCCTGTCAGGTTCTCAGGGTCAGAATAACCGTCCCCCAACTCAGTCCGGTCGCCCGAATCAGTAGGGTACCATTTCTACTGCCACCAGTGGGCAGCGCCCAAATAGACTCTATGCTCTTCAGTCTCAATAGGATCAAGAGAGTTCTCCTAATGTGGTCACTAGTACATTACAAGTTTTCCATTTGCATGTTTATGCTTTACTAGATCCAGGAGCTTCTTTGTCCTTTATTACTCCTTGTATAGCTGTCAATTTTAGAGTCAGTCTCGAAATCCTAGAAGAGCCTTTCTCAGTCTCTACCCCAGTGGGTAAATCCATCATAAGCAAGCGGGTATACAGGAACTGCCCGGTTATGATATCTCAGAAAATCACTTCTGTAGACTTAGTCGAATTAGAGATGACTGATTTTGATGTCATTCTTGGAATGGGTTGGCTTCATTCCTGCTATGCCTCAGTCAACTGTAGAAGTAGAATTGTCCTATTTCTATTTCCGAATAAACCCATCCTAGAGTGGATGGGTAGTACTTCAGCACTTAGGGTTAGTTTGTTTCTTACCTTTGGGCTAGAAAAATGATATCTAATGGATGTGTCTACCATCTCGTTTGAGTCCAGGACTCTATTTCAGAAACCCCTACTCTTGAGTCAGTGTCAGTAGCATATAAATTCCCAGATGTGTTTCCCGAAGACCTTCCTGGAGTTCTTCCCGAAAGGGAAATTGATTTCGGAATCAATCTTCTTCCAGATAATCAGCCCATATCTATCCCACCATACAAGATGGCTCCAGCAAAACTCTAAGAATTGAAAGAACAATTAAAGGATCTCTTAGATAAGGGATTCATCAAACCTAGTGTGTCTCCGTAGGGCGCGCTAGTTTTATTCGTGCATAAAAAGATGGTTCCCTCAGAATGTTTATTAACTATCGTCAGTTAAATAAAGTTACGATCAAGAATAAGTATCCACTTTCCCAAATCGATGACTTGTATAACCAACTTCAGGGTGCCTGTTACTTCTCTAAGATAGACCTCAAAATAGTCTATCATCAGCTCAGAGTTAAGGGGTGTGACATCCCAAAAATAGCTTTCAGAACTCAGTATGTTCACTTCAAATTCTTAGTCATGTCCTTTGGTCTTACCAATGCTCCAACAGCCTTCATAGACTTGATGAACCGTGTGTTCAAGAAGTACTTGGACATATTTGTCATGGTCTTCATAGATGACATTCTCGTCTACTCCTGTAGTGAACATGATCATGCAGACCATCTCATAATAGTATTATAGACTCTTAGAAATCAGCAGTTATTCGCCAAATTCAGTAAGTGTAAATTTTGGCATTGGTCAGTAGCTTTTCTCGACCATAGAATTTTCGATGATGGCATTAGAGTTGATCCCCAAAAGACTGAAGCTGTAAGAAACTGGCCCAGACCCATCTCTCCTTCAGATATCAGGAGGTTCTTGGACTTGAATAGCTATTACCAAAGGTTTTTTTAGGGATTTTCATCTATTGCATCCCCTATGTCCAGACTAACTTAGAAGAAAGTCAAATTCCAGTGGTCAGATTCTTGTGAGAAGTGTTTTTGGGAGTTGAAGACCCGACTCACTACAACTCTAGTTTTGACCATACCAGATGGTTCAAATGGCTTTGTTGTATATTATGATACCTTCAGAGTTGTCTTGGGGGGTTTTCTGATGCAGAGGAGTAAGGTCACAGCCTATGCCTCTAGGCAGCTTAAACCCCATGAGAAGAATTACCCAACTCATGATCTTGAGTTAGAAGCAGTAGTGTTTGCCTTTAATATTTGGAGGCACTATTTATATGGTGTGTACGTTGATGTGTTAACAGACCATAAGAGCCTACAATATGTATTTTCTTAGAAAGACCTAAACCTCGATCAGATAAGGAGGTTGGAGTTGTTGAAACACTATGACATGAGTATCCTGTATCATCTGGTCAAGGCCAATGTAGTGGGCGACGCTCTCAGTAAAATGTCTATGGGTAGTATTACTCAGGTCGAGGACAGTAAGAAGAAGTTAGCTCAGGAAGTTCATTTAGCTCAGGAATTTCATCAACTAGCCCGACTAGGTGTCCACTTTGTCCATTCAATAGAAGGTAGTGTATGGGTTCAGAGTAGTTTAGAATCATCCCTAGTTTCCAATGTGAAGAAAGAGCAGGATAGAGATCCCATTCTAGTCAAGTTGAAAGAATTAGTCAGAGATTAGAAGGTAGAGGTCTTCACCCAAAGGAGATATGGTGTTTTGCGTTGCCAGGGTTAGCTATATATGCCAAGTGTAGATTCTTTAAGACAGTGAATTCTTGCAGAAGCGCATGGTGCACGAAACTATATTCATCCAGGGGCCACTAAGATGTACCGTGATTAGCGGTAGATCTATTGGTATAGTGGGATGAAGAGAGATATTGTAGAGTTTGTGGCTAAGTGCTCACCTCTTCTCCGTAAACTCAGATTCTGCTCGAGGTAATAGTTTTCCTTAAGCTTATTCAATTTCATGTTCAGATTTCAGTTACAAACTCTGTATCACTTACTATTGCTTGTTCAGTCATATGTTCATAAGTCAGAACAGTCATATATTCATACATTAGATATGTATATTCAGTATGATAGTTCAGTGTATCAGTGATCTCAGTCATGAAACCATACTTCAGTTGTGCATGCCCAGTGTCTAATTCCAGTCTCTCAGTATCCTCAGTCTCAGTAGTCTCATTCGAGGATTAATGTTCCCAAGGAGGAGATAATGTAAGACCCCGCAAAATTCTTAGCTTAAATCAGTCCTTTAGGCTTGACAAGGGGTCCTAGACTTAGAGTATTTTATCTAAGTATTTAGACTTACAACTATTTTATCCTTCAAAAGTTTGAAATCTTATTTTGCGAACTTTACATCCATTAAATATAGATGTTTGAGTTAATTCATGATCAGGAATGTCAACAACTGTTTCCGAACAAGTTTTAGATTTTTTGAACCTCGTTTAGATCATGTTTAAGTTCCCAAAATAGTGGGTCGACGCGATCTCAACATGTCGCATCGACCATCGCATCGATAAGATAGTTTTACCTCAACTCGGTGCAATTTCTAGTGAATCAACACGGACTCAAAGTGGCGCATTGGCCATCGCATCAATGCCAACAACGCGATGCATCGGCCTGCTCGTATATGATTCAACTTTTCAGTAATTAAAAGGTCGCGTCCTCAGGGCTAATTAAGTCTTTTTCCAATGCCTTTTAACCCCATAACATGAAATTTAGCCCTCTTTTAGAAAAATGTAATTATTCTTTCATAAATTGCTAACAAACAAAAACCCTAGGTGAATTAAATTCAGACTCAAAGCTCAAGATTCCACCGTTAATTTTATAGAATTCACCAACTAAGGTTCGTGAAGTGTTCATCCAAGGATTTCTTCCAGCCTTGGTGTCCAAGAAACTCTTTTAAAGTTCATGTAGAGTGATTTTATGATTTCCATGGTTTGAATTAAAGTATATTCATGATTTATTGCAAGATTCAAGTAGAGTTAAATGATATGTGTGCTTTATCATATGAATCTATATTGAAACTCTTGGAATTGTGTAATTGGAATTGAATCATGATGCCAACATGTTGTTTTAGTATTGAATGCATATATTATGCCCCACAAGTGTTTGATGAATTATCCATGTGAGTTGAATAGTGAAATTATATAATATTAGCATGTATGCAAGTTCATGTCATGCAAGTGTATGCTTAAATGCCCAAATGAATGAATGATGACTAAGTAGTTAATTACCATGTCTCAAGATTATGCCAAGCCTTTTAAGTTTATGTTATCGAGTCCTGGGGGTATTTAATACCCAACAATTTAGTTGCTTGTCTAGTTCCATGGTCAGTCAAAGAATAGAATCAGTCATGTCTCGATTAGTAGAATTCAGTTAGTTACAGAATGTAGGAAAACTCAGTAAACTCAGAATCAGTCCAGGTCAGTTCAGTAAAATATGTTCAGTTCAGTTATACAGTACAATCAGTAACAGTTCAGTCTAGCCTAGTACAGTTTAGAATTCAGTCCAGTGTCTATTTAGTTGGGATTAGGATTCAGCACCAAGTGAACCTAAGGATAGGGAGTCACCTGCCAGTAGAGGGTGAAATCCTTAGAAGCAGTCCTTGTATTCCAGAACTACGTAGTCAGTGTAGGTTGAGACATCAACCTGCCAGTTAAGGGTTGATGAGGTGATCTACCTGCTAGTTGAGGGTACCACTGTTCTCGTTTGGAGTACCTACCAGATAAGGGTGACTCAGCACTTATCCTTACCCTTGGCACGGTATTGACACCATTCCAACTGAGGTTACAGGTTGCTCCCTAAATCTGTTAGAGAAGGGGCATGTCGATTAGATGATTACTTCCCACAGTCTCAGTTTTAGATTCAATCTCGGTATGGAACTCAGTTCAGTTCCGTAGATTCAGGACTGTCAGGCACAGTCACTCAGCTCAGTACGAGACTCAGTATACTTCCACAGAATCAAGACTATCAAATATAGTTATTCATTTACCAGTAATCTAGTATTTGGTGTTATTATGATCTCAGTACAGTTTAAATATTCATATATGTACTCTCATTCAGTCATACTAATGTTATTCAGTTATTATTGTTCATGCATGTGAATGCATGCACTTCAGTCTACCTCACTGAGCATACCAGTACATTCAAAGTATTGAAGCATGTTTTTCTTTTGTGCTATGATAGCTTATATCATAGGTTCAGACGTACGAGCTCCAGAGCACCCTTAGCAGTTTAGGTTTTCAGCATTCTTCATACTGGTGAGTCCTCATAGTTCTAGGACATGGTTATTTTCAGTATTATTTGCCATAGTCGGAATTAGTTAGGGGTTTGTCCGATCAACTCTACAATTCAGATAGTTTAGAGGCTTTTCAGACTAGTGTATTTTCAGACAGTTGTTCAGTTTTCAGTATTGATGTTTAGTTTTGGTATTTTGATACCGCATTCAGATTTATTTACAGATTTGAACCTTATGGCTAATGTTTTCTCTTATTTCCGCAAATATTACAGTATTTATCACACAGTTATTACAGAAGGTACCTTTCATGGGCTAGCTTGTGATCCTTTGGGATTATGACCACCGTATAGCATCCGGGGTACAGACTCGGGGTGTTACAAATATATCATCACAGTATCCTCCATTTTTTTTAGGTATCAATATATCATCACAATATCCTCCAATCTTGACAGGTAGTAAAATATTATCACAATATCCTCAAGCCTTGCCTGGTATCAATATATCATCAGAGTATTCTCTATCTTTTTTGGGAATCAATATATCATCACAGTTACCATTACGGAATAACATACACTAATATACTCATGAACATAATCATTTCACCATAAAGTATCTATCGAGACAATACTTCCCAACTACTCGTCATTAGCTAACCTACGTTATTATAATGAAACCACTAGTTGACTAGTCATCACATGACCTCTAGTTATTGTATAAACATTATCCTTAGTCAAGGGATCACAACTAACCATTATTTATTAGGTGGCCAACATCTAAAATCAAGCCATGGTTCATCACTAGACCATAATCACTATTTATCCACTATTCCATATTATCAATTAATCATCATATAACCGTTAACTATAATTAGATAACACATAACCATTTATAATCTAACCATCTTTATTAACTTACATCATTCATTAACTAACCATCATTAACAAACTAATCCTCGTTTAACTATTTATTTAGCAACTATTCATCGTTATTAACTAGTCACATCTTATTACCAACATCACTTATTATCTAACCTAGTTAATACACAACTCCTTATTTAACTGTTAATCGACATTATAGACTTAGTCATCAATATCACTAATCTTCGCCTATGCTAAACCCGACATTTTCATTTGACACATATCAACCATCTCTGACTACCATATTCAACTAAGCAAGATTCATTAACTAATATATTTGATTCCTAGCCACCATGTACTATAGTCTCCTAATAGACAACCAACTACCATATAGCTTAACCTTTAATTAAGAAGAACAATCATAAGATCATATTTCATCTAGAATCATATCATTCACTGATACAATGATCATGAATGTACCAAATCTATGTATGCCATCACCAGTATTCAATCAATAAAGTCGTAAGTAGCATAATCATGAATTTAATAACAAGGCACATAATAATCAATATCAATTCATCAAGGTATATAATCACCAATGGGTATGAAAACCCCAATACACATAATAAGAGATAAACGCAGGAAATAAAAGCTCACCAATTATGGTGACATCTACAATAACATGCCCATCGGGCATAGGGGAAAATAAATTTGAATGGGTCCAACTCAGACTGATCGACTAAATCATCAACTGAGGTGCCATGCACACTACCTCTAACTGAGGATGACACAACATCACAAGGCTGATCTGAATGAGTTGAATGACTAGAAATCCCATGCCAGGGACACTCTCTAGACTAGTAGTTGGTCTCTCTACAGTCGAAGCAAACTCCAGAAGCACTAACATAGTGAGAATACAAACTGAGCCTAAATGGCTGGCCAACTGGCACTGGGAGAAATCAGGAAAATTATGTCCATACTTTTGAAATCACAGCCTGTTTCAGGAACTCTAGACTTTCGGGGAATACATGCTAACTCTGGCTGATCACCTATCTTATACTCGAGGATATTCTCTAAGCCTCTGTCTCATCACGACACAATCAAATCAAGATCTTAGAGTACTTTGAGATACTACCCCCATAGTACAAAATGGTCGTCATGGCCCGAAGAACCATACCATACTCCATAAGTCTGATGGGGACTTTGCCCACTATGATCATCACGACTAATCTGAAAACTACTAATAGTTTGGAATACTGTGTAAGTAGAGCTGATGGGCTATAGGTGAAGTTGAACTCTACTGGAGGAATCCTCACTCCCAAATAATTAATATATATATTTTACCAGTAGCACTATATTGATGACATGCCTCGTGCCGCTATTTCTATAAGTCTCAATACTAGTTCTCTCTATGGTCCTCTCATAATTAACACAATGAGGGAAAGAAGATTTGGCTTCTATTAAGTGCTCTGATGCTAAATGGAGTGACACTACTAATCCTCTAATACATCCATGCACCATTGTCCGACTCAAAAAGATATAGCATAGAAATATGTCTGGACCACATGAGAAATCAAATCTAGTATTCAAAACTGGTAAGGAACCTTGATGAACACCAGTAGTCTCAATTCTGGTCTACTAACTACTTGATGAATCAAATGGCATCCATGGCTGAGAGAGATCCACAACATGACTCGAATTCCCAATACCAAACCTCGAAGGCTGAAGTGGTCACAAGCTCAACTGGAGCCTCAATTGGCCCAAATCATTTTCGGCTGCCGCTGAAGATCATCGATATCCATCTCTGACTCTTTAATTTGATATTACGCAGAGAATCTAGGAATGCATAATGAAGTCTCATTCGCGTCTGTTGGTAAGGTCGCATCGTAATTCGAGGATAGAATAGAGTCAAAGAAGATGTTCGAGGTTCGTAGGAAATACGGACACATGATAAGGAGTAAAGAAGTGAATTTCCTAAGATGTCATTGTAGCCTCCCGAAGAAAGGTTACAAAGGTCTCCGCACCAATTCGCAAGACTCTATTAACACTTAGCTCTTGTACTAACATACGGATGAAACCTAGGCTTTGATACCAATTTGTCACGACCCAATTTCTCAGGTCATGATGGTGCCTACCATAACCCACCAGTAGGCAAGCCAACCCATAGTCAGGAATGGCTAGTAACAGACTACTTAATAATAGAAGGAAAAGAAATACAAAATATATAAAGTAAATATCAATACATAAGAAAATCCCAAAACCTGGTGGTATTAGTACAAGAGCTTCTAGATATAATAAGAGTACAAAAGTAAGCTATCGAGAGAATTACACTGATATAACTTATCTCTGCATACAATGTAAAGACTAGTCTAATACATAAGAGAGAGATGAGTAATACTCCGAATGTCGGGAGCTCACTCTAAGTCTCTAAACCATGGTTGCTCCACACAATGCACACATCAACGGCGATAACCCATACTATAATCTGCAGGTTACAGAAGCGTAGTATGAGTACCAAACTAATGGTACTCAGCAGGAAACTACAAAGTGAGATCCAAAGATAAAGAAAATATATACAGCATATAAACAGAATGGAAACTACACCCAAGAATCCATAGCTCATATAGCAAGTCAATAAGAATCATAAGGGACAACTATCCTATTTAAGACCAAGGGTCTAACACAATAAGACTAAGGAAGTATTAGGGTGAACAATCCTATTCCATCTATATTCAATATACGCCAACGTTATGTCATATATCCCAGGTCGATTTAAGAATTAAGAGTGAAAAAAAGATATATAGTAGTATACAAGGAGAAGAAACGACTATACAATGTGAACAATAAAGGAAGGGATATGTGGTAGCACCATAGATTCATATTGCTAGACATATATACCTATATATATATACACACATGTAAACCTTACACCATATCAAATCATAACATAGATCATTATATTCTCATTTCAAGACCTCATTATAATACTATCGGGATTTAAGGTTATCTTGCTTAGGGTTTCTAATTCACGTGGCTAGACATGATATAATCATGCATAATGATTCAATCACAAAATAAAAGAGGCCAAAAACATACCTCAAATCTCGATACCAAATCAATGGTCAATCTTTCATAAGCTAGCCATAATAATAATCATAATAATGATAATAACAATATCACTAACAGCGCAAATAATCGGAAACTCTGGATAATTATTTACCTAACCAAGCCTATGCGTACCCCCACTGCCCCAAACTCAGAAGGTTCAATCAACATACAACAACACAAGGCATATTCTTCACCTATATTTATGCAATAATCCTATACCGGTTGATAGATATAGGTATATACTGGTGATAGGAGATGCATATGTAGGAATGAATGCAAGGTATACAATCAATATAACAACTCACCATAACTATCATCATCATGACCATTATTATCGTATTCAACCTTCGGCCTTGTCGGGTATCAACATATCATGACAATATCCCCCGGACTTGCCGGGTAGTATCCTTCAACTTTGCCAGGTATTAATATATCATCACAGTATCCTCTGGCATTACCAGGTATTAATATATAATCACAGTATCCTCAAGCTTTGTTGGGTATCAATATGTCACACAGTATCTTCCAACCTTATCAGGTATCAATATATTATCACAGTATACTCCAACCTTACTGGTATCAATATATCATCACAATATCTTGCGGCTATGTCGGGTATCAATATATCATCACAGTTACCATTATGAAATAACATATACTAATATACTCATGAACATAATTATATCACCATAAAGTATCTATCTATACAATACTTCAAAACTACTCGTCATTAGTTAACCAATGCTATTATAATGAAACCACCAGTTCACTAGCCATTAGATAACCTCTTGTTATTGTCTAAACATTATTCTTAGTCAAGGTATCACAACTAACCATTATTTAGTATATGGACAATATCTAACATCTAGACAAGGTTCATCACGTGACCATTATCTCTATTTATACACTATTCCATATTATCAACTAGTCATCATATAACTATTAACCATTATTAGACAACATATAACCACTTATCATCTAACAATCTTTATTAACTGACATCACTCATTAACTAACCATCATTAACCAACTAATCCTTATTTAACTATTTACTAATACACCATTTAGCAACTATTCATCAATATTAACTTGTCACCTCTTATTACCAACATCATTTTTTATCTAGCCTCATTAATACACAACTCCTTATTTAACAACTAATCGACATCATAAACTTAGTCATCAATATCACTAATCTTCACCTATGCTAAATCCAACATCATTATTAGCCATATATCAACTATATCTGACTACCATATTTTTCAACCAAGCAAGATTCATTAACTAATATATTTGATTCATAGCCACCATGTTCTATAATCTCCTAATAGAAAACCAACTACCACATAGCTTCACTTTTAATTAAGCAGAACAATCAGAAGATCATATTTCATCTATAATCACATAAGTCCTCGATACAATGATCATGAATATACCAAATCTAAGCATACCATCACCAGTATTAAATCAATAAAGTTGTAAGCAACATACCTCATCTTCCTCTATTCCATATTGGAGAGATGTGTATATAAAACATGTATATGAAACCATAAACTGTAATCATTTCCTTCATAATAATAAACACTCCTCGGATACCCAATCATTATCATAACACGACCCTTGGCCCAATAATATATCCAAAATAATCACAATGTCATAGCCATGACCTTAGGCCTATATACTTTTCCATAACTCATATAATAATCATATTTATAACTCATTACATATATCTAGTCATCTAACATATAGGAGGCATCTCGCATATAGGAGGCATAATATCAATAAGCATGTAATCATCTCTCACATAGGAGAAATCTCTTATATAGGAGGCATAATATGAATAAGCATGTAAACATCTCTCACATGGGAGACATCTCACATCTAGGAGGTATAATATCAATAAGCATAGAACCATCTCTAACATATGAGGCATCTTGCATATAGGAGGCATAATATTAATAAGAATGTAATCATCTCTCACATAGTAGGCATCTCACATCTAGGATATCTTATATCAACAGGTCATATATCATGACTATGAGGAAAATTTCCTCTCTAGGTAAATTGTCATATCTAAGAGGAATATTATCTCTTTAGGCCCAACAATCATAACCAAAAATAAGATAGCCTCTATATAGGCACAACAATCATATCTAAGAGGAAATGGCATCTATATAGGCCAGTCATCAAGTCTTAGATGAAAGTAGTATCTCTATAGGATACACATCAATTCTAAGAAGAAGGTATCATCTCTATAGGATACATAACATATCTAGGAGGAATATTATCTCTAAATACCCAATATTTATTCCACAAGAAGTATCATAGCCATAGCTCAAAAGCCACAATTCGGGAAATATCAATATAAGCTACCAAGTTGTGAGGTAACCTTATACTAAGGTTTACTAGCCTCATCTATTTGTGACATCTGTAAATAATCCCACAAGGCTAACACGAGTCTTGGCCTAAGTGGAACGGACGATCCCGCTTCTAGACCTCAGTTTCCATAATTAGGCACACCATGCCCCAAACTAGGCTAAGGTATCTAGTTCAACTTCTAGATGTCAAGTAAGCCACATTCTAGGTTAAGATCGGAGCTTCAACTAGAAACAAGGGTACTCAAGTCAACTCTACCTGAATTACGGTTTCCATACTACCACACTATTCTAATAAGATTAAATCTACAATTCATGCTTCAAATGCTAAAACCACTTCCTAAACATAGTATTACTTCATAAACACAGTATAACTAATCTAAATTAGAGAGGAAAAGCAATAGGGTTCAAAAGGCTTATAAACATATCATCCTATAGGTCCAAAAACCCTCATCTAATTCCCAAAGAATCAACAAGAAAGGCAAAGATAATCTATGCATAATCAAGCCTAATATTCAAATTCACACGCAATGTATATCACACATCATCTATGAAGAGGAGAAGACAAAGGCCTATCTTGAAGACAAATTGCAAAACTTCACATCATGTACCATAAGCTCATCTTCACTTTACAATCCCTAAAGTGCCATCACACAAACAAAACCATGATCTACTTGTAAATATGAGTCTAATGATACCCCTATTGCACAATTGTGATTCGGGTCCAAAAATAACACCAAAACCCACAAGTGGGTCCTACATACAAGAAATGAGTTTTCGAGACCAATCCACTCTTCACATACCATTAGGGAGTTATATCCCTCAAGAAATTGGTGCAAATCACCCACTTTTAGGGATAAAATCAAACCTCAAGCCATTTGACATTTGGGGTCCAAACTAGGAAATTCAAGCATTAATTCAAGGGATTCTTACCTTAAATTTAAAGATAATCATGATAGAAGATGATAATCAAGCTCCCAAGGTACCCACCATGACCAATTTGTGAGTAGCACACCATATTAGGGTTTTTTGGTTTAAAGACAATAGAGGAAATGCCAATTCTTAGCCAAAAAGGGCTATTTAAAGGACCCTTCCCAGGCCATGAGGAAGGTCAATCACGGACACACCCTAACTGCAATCACGGCCATCATGATTGCACCAAGTCCTATGTAATCGCAGTATTGGTTGCACTAAGAGACGGCTGAAACTTGGAATTTGATTCCAAGTTTTGGCCAAGGACTCGAGATGCATTCGAAATCTAATTTTTGCAAACGAGATATGTAACTATACTAAATTTGATATTTCAGACATGTTGGAAAAATTGGATTTTAAATCCAAGGTCGTTTTATTGAAATTTTTTCCCGATGGCCATCTGGAACCAGCGCAGACTTCTAAATAGAGAATTGGTCCTAAAAACTAAATGAACTACCCGATGACCAAATCATTGGTCCTAAAAACCAAACGAACTGCCTGGTAACCGAATCATTGGTCCCATCTATTCATAAATGACTTGGGGTAGCTATGGAGAAACCCAAATGGTAGAAATAAGAGTAAATGTATAAAATAACCTGAATGGTCATTACAGCATCACTTCCCGCCTATCCACTCTATGCAAGTAGTATTTTACACTATGAGTGGTTCTCAGATCAGTCATGGGGAACATTAATGGTATAGTACATATTTGACCTTGTGGAGTTTTTGGCATAGGGACTTTAGGACATGGCGGCCATTCTAGATTAGGAGGGGTAGTATATTGAAGTATTCCATGAAGCTTGTCTTGGTTGTGGAAAAATAGGACATTGGTCCAAAGAGTGTCCCCAGTGAGGGATTATTGATTGTTTAGCTCCTTTAGATCAGCCACGTGATGTTGTGACACTGTCAATTTGAGATAGTGCACTTGGTATCTCTGTTGATAATTCAGTCGGTCGGTCTGAGTTTGGACCCATTCAGATTCATTCTCCCTATATTCATCAGGTATGTTATTTCATATTTTGCCATGATAATTATGCTTTTATTCCCTGCATTTATCTTTTTCATTATATGTATCGGGATTTTCATACCCATTGATAATTAAATGCATTGATCAGTTCATATTGGTTATTATGTGCCTTGTTATTAAATTTATTATTATATGACTACCAATATGGTTTATTTTTTTTAGTAGTGGATGGAGTAGATTTGTATTGATATTTCTCCCTGTGGGTGTAGCATTTGGATTTAAGTCCCATTTATCTTGGCACATTGGCCTTATTGTGGCCCTTGAGTGGTACTTGCTATTAATTTTTATTTTGGTACCGCTTATTGATTATAATGATGTTTATATTATTGTTATTATTGTTTTCATTGATTGATGCTATTGATCCTCGTTGGGTAACTATTTAGACTAGTGTTATCTAGTTATTATTCCATTCTTTGTGGTTCTTATTTGATGGCTTGATCAACTAAAGCTTGATTTAATAATTTCTTCCCTATAGTACGGTGAGGTTGATTATTTTTCTCTTTTCTTGACTGTGTTAGATTAATTGTGGATCAAATTATGGTATCAAAGGTAAGTGACCTTCTACGGTTCTGTATGGTTCTAGAGTTGGCAATTTAGTTATATTTCTCGTTCTTAAGTTTAAGATTCTTAGACTTGTCTCCTGGGTTGTAAAGGCTTTAATTTTGGCTATCCTTCTCCATGTAGCCCATTTTTTTGAGATTTACCTATTTTGGATCCATTCTCCGCTTGTGGATATTTTATCGCCCAATAGTGGTTTGAGTCCTGGGTTTATCTCTTAGATTTGTTAGGTTCATCTCCTTATGATGGTTTGCCCTTGTTATTGGTATGGAGTTAGATACTTTGTTCCTATTACGATGTGGATTTTATCTAAAGTGGAGTTAGAGAGTTAGAAAGAAGGTGGTCTTTTATGTGATCGCTTCTTGAGTTGGGAAATTAGAAGTTCTTCATCTTGAGTTGCTTAGTTTATTTTTTGGTAGTGGCCTTGACCTTGGCATTGGTGTTGAGATTGGTATATTCTTCCTCAATGATATGATTCATGGATTGATCGATCAATGATTATCCTACTTAGGTGGATTCAGGAAATCCCTGTTTCAGAGTTTGTTCAGCTAAATGAGGATTCTTGGAGTGTTTCTCCTCGATGATATATGTCTGTGGCTATTCTTTGTTGAGATGAAGTATTGGACTGGTTAGCTTTTAACTAAAGTTGTGTTTCTCTAAGTTGCTAGAGTTTTTGCCATTACTGGTATGGTTTGTGGCCCTTATGAGTCCTTGAGTATATTTTGATAGTTCATGCCCTCCCATAGATATGGAGTTAATTTCTTATGTTTTTGGCTGGCAATTTATCCTTTGGCATAATTTGTATTTTGTGGCTATATTTTGTGCCCTTTATCTAATATAGAGTGGGTTGTCTGCATTTTCAGTTGATGGTTTATCCCTTTGGTGATTTTGTTCTTCAGTTATACCTTGATTTTGGCTCGATATGATTTAGCTGGGATATGTCAGATTTGGATACTAAAGTTGATTTTAGTAGTTGACATTAATATAGACTTATTGGCTCAAGTTTTACTTGATGCCTTAGAATGGAGATTTGGAAATTATGATAGATTTTAAGTACCAATGCCTACCCATCTTCAGGTTTGATTTGGGTAGTTGAGATCGAGTGATTCATCCTTGGTTTTGAGAATCCTACTTGGAGTTTTAGAGCTTGAATGCAGCCTTTATTTTAGATTTATCTCAGTTCAAATTTCATTTATAGTCTAATTGAGCCTACTCTGTGGTTACCTATTCAATCATCTCTACTTTAGGAGGATTACAGTTGTTAAGTGTTTAGATGATAGCCCATAGACCCGGTATTGGATCCTTTAGCTTTGACCATGGGTCTTCAGTTTTCTTTAGGAATTTTTGATGATATACTCTGTGGGAGTAGTATCCTTGATTAGGATTCATTATGGTTTCATTCTCAGTTGATAGGAAACCTAGAGTCGATGGTTCAGTGATGAGTAGTTATGCCTTAATCTCCTAGATTTTAGTTTTGATTACCATTTGGACTAGTTGTATCATTGGCATAGATTGCATTCCTTGGTTATCTTTATTTGTGTGCCCAAATAGCGCCTTTTGGGCTTATTCTCATGTTTTTCATATGGAATTTTAGTGGCTCAGCTTCAGTTCTTTAAGTTCTCTATGATGAGATTATGCGAATAGGACTCTAGTGATTTTTCCTCCTGGTTTGGAGTGGATAGCAGGTGTGGAATGGTAAAGAAGGTTATATTCTGATTTAAAGTTGCTTGTATGACTCATGTCTTGGGTTGTTTTTGGCTTGTATAAGCCTTTGTTGGTTTGTGTAGGTATCAAGATGATATTAGTGTTTTATGGTTCAAATTTGTGTACATTAGCCTTTTTTTATTCAGTTGGAGGCCAGTTGGTGGTTAAAGTTTACTTTTGTTCATTTAGAAGTTAAGTGAGAGCGCTGGTTGAAAAGGGATACTTGTGACAAAATCCCTCAAAAATGTTCTCTCTTTGTGGAGGATATCTGGGAAGTCATGCTCGTAGCATGCAAGCCCAGTACCTCATCCCTTTGAGCTTTTGAGATCTTTTTATACATTTACTTTCAAGGATGAAAGTTCTTTTAGTAGTGAAGATTGTAATGACCACCTTAGTTATTTATCATATTTCTACTTATTTTTGCTATTAGAGGTTTTCCATAGCTTCCCCAAGTCATTTATGACTTATTAGAACCGACAGTTCAGTTACTGGGTAGTTCATTTGGTTTTTAAGCAGATTTTATGTTTAGAAGTCTTTGCTGGTTCCAAAAGGCCACCGGTTGAAAACTTTAGTAAAACGATCTTGGATGTAAATTTTAACTGTGCCAGCAGCTTTGGAATATCAATTTTAGACTAGGTAGACCTTTGGTTTGAGTCCCGATGCACCCAAGCTCATTTCGACCTATTGGTTGGAAAGTTGGAAAATTGGAAATATGAGTGTGGGACCCATATTTGTTCAAAACAACCTCAGATGGGAAATCTGACTTTTCCATTGTATTTGGAATGCTAAATTTAGTATGGTTACATAGTTCAGTTGCGCATATCAAGTTCTGAATGAATCCCAAGGCCTTAGCGGAGTTTCAGCTGATATCTGGTGTTCATTGGAGATAGTGCGTTTGCACCAAGGGTGTGGCAATTGCCATATCTACTCCTGAGGTCAGATAGTGTGATTGCACACTTGGGTGTGCAATTACAGTGCCTGATTACCTGTTATGGGTATAAATAACTCCTTTTTTGCCTGATTTTGGCTCATATTTCACCATCTCTTGAGAGCAAAAACCCTAAAATGTGAGATATCTTAAAATTGATACTTGTGGGTGACTTGGGAGCTTGATTAACATCTATTTTTCAATTATCTTCCAATTTTTGGTAAGATTACAACTTTTTCTTGGTGAATTTTCTTAGTTCTTGACAACCCCCCCCCCCCCCCACACACACACACACAAATAGCTTGAAGGACTAATTTTAGCCCCAAATTAGCTTGGTTTTCACCCATCCTTGAGGGTTATGATTTCATGATCATGTATGAACGTTGGGTTGACCTCGAATAATTGGGACCCACTTGGGGTTTTTGATGTGGTTTTTAGACACGAAGCATAATAGTACAATATGGGTGTCATTATTCTCGTGTTGATGAGTATATTATGATTTTGATATCGTGATGGCATTTTGGGATTATTATGTGAATACTGATGTTGGGTGAACGATGTAAGGATTTGTGGTTCGTCATTGAGGTAGGCTTCTATCTACTTTTCTTCATAAGATGGTGTGTGTTATATATTCCATGTGAATGTGATAGTTAAGATTGATTATGGGTAGAAAAACCTAGTCTTGTTTATTGAAGTTTGGGAATTAGATGAGGGTTTTTGGACCCATAAGGTGAAATGCTTATTACACTTTTAGTATCTTATTGACTTCTCCCTAGATTGAACTATTTCATAGAATGGATATGATATAATGCTAGGTCTGGGATATGGTGTAAGTATTGGAAGAATCCATAGTATAATTAACCTTATGTAGACTATTTAGTGATATTGAAACCATAATTTAGGTAGAGTTGACTTAATTGCTCATGTTCTAGGTGAAATTTCTATCTTAGGATTAATTATGGCTTATGTACCATCAAGAAGTGAATTTAGATACCTTAGCCTAGTTCGGGGCATAAATTGCTTAAATATGAAATTTGAGGATTAGAAGTGGGTTCTTCCAGCCCACCTTAGGCCAAGACTTGTGTTAGCCCATGTGGACTTATTTACAGATGTTAGGCATAGTTGAGACTAGTAAGCCTTTAGTGTAAGGTTACTTCATTACTTAGTGAGTCATGTTTGTATTTCCTTGGATAATGAATAATGGCGCATGGTCATTATATAGTCATAGATATGATTTTTGGCCTATAGAGATGATATTCCTCATAGATGTGATATTTGGCCTATAGAGATGATATTCCTCATAGATGTGATATTTTGTATATGGAGTGTTATGCCTCCTAGATGTGAGAGGCTTATTGATATTATGCCTCATAGATGTGAGATGTTTATTGATAGTATGCCTCATATATGTAAGATGCTTATTGATGTTATGCCTCCTAGATGTAAGAGGCTTATCGATATTATGCCTCATAGATGTGAGATGCTTATTGATATTATGCCTTATAGATGTGAGATGCTTATTGATGTTATGCCTCCTAGATATGAGATGATTACAATTATACTTTATGGCTTATAGGTATGTGATAATTTGCTAATATAATTATTGATATGAGTTCTGGATGTGTATATGGGCCTAAGGTCATGATTATGATATTATAATTATTCCAGACACATTATTAGGCTAAAGGCCATGTTATGAATTGGTTGGATATCCGGGAAGTGTTTATCCTTGTAAAGGATGTGGTTGCAGCTTATGCATATATTGATGCTTTTGGTTCCATTGATTGAATACTGGTGATGGCATGCATAGATTTTGTACATCCATGATCATTATATAGGTAAATAATGTTATTCTAGAAAAAATATGACCTTATTACTGTCTTTCCTAAATAAGTGTTAAAGCCCACTTTTCTCCCTAAAAACAGATTTATTCATAGTAATAACTGGCTGACTTAATGGATAACTTACATGTAAAAGGAATTAATCAGGATTTTTTAATGGCTTGACTGAGACAGATTGTAATCTATGATTTGATGCTACTAATTACTCTGGTCATGAGAGATTCCAACCCTTTTTCACTCTCTTATAATGATTTAGTCCCGAAGTTAACTCTGGGCAATGGATTTGTGGCTTTACACTCTTTTTAGCCATGGCTTGAGCCTGTGCACTTATTATATATATATATATATCCAGTATGGGATGGAGAAAGATGTTGTATCGATGATATAAATTTTGAGTAAAACCCGATGACAAACTTTAAAGTTGATGTTACATACATGTGTTTATAATTATGAAGATACTGATTATATACCCGGTAAGGTTGGAGGATGACTACAATAATATGCTTATATACCCGACAAGGCCGGAGGATATTGTGATAGTGATATTGATACCCAACAAGGCCGGAGGATGATGATGATATGCCTAGCAAGGCCGAAAGATGAATACATTGATGTGCCTATGTATGCACCTACCGATTTGAGTTTGGCCAGGCCTATGTATGGCAATTATATATACTAGGCAAGGTAGGAGAATGATTATAATAAAGATGGTTATGATTATAATGGTTATGGTGATGATGGTTATAATGGTGATGGTTATGAAAATGATATTATGATATTGATTATACTCACCAATTTGAGTCTGGATAAATCTATTGGAATACTTGGATCTATTATCGTATTGTGGATTCTGTTGCATTAATCCTTGCATGCTCATTGCCTATCACCAGTATGTGCCTATATCTATCAGCCTATATGAGAGGGTTACATAGGTATGGGTAAAGACTATGCCTTGTGGTGTGTTGTATGCTGATTGAACCTTTTAAGCCTGGGCAGTGGGGGTACATGATAGGCTCAGATAGGTATTTAGTTGTCTGAACTAGTCGGTTACTCGCATTGCTATTGATATTATTTTTATAATTGGTATGATCATTGTTATGGATAGTTTATGACAAATTGGTTATTGATTTGGTATCGAGATTTGAGGTATGATTTAGGCTCTTCTATCTCTTGATTTCAGTATTATGCATGATTAATTCATGACTAGACATATGGATTAGAAACTCTGAGTATTATAGCATTAGTTCCTACTATGATTATGAGGTCTTAAAGTGTTAGTCTGATGATATAGGATATACTTCGAGTTTACATTGTTTATATATGTGTGTGTGTGTGTCTAGACAATATAGCTATGGTAGTACCATATATCTCCTCTTTCATTTATTCAGATCGTGTATTCATTCCTTGGACTTGTATACTATTAGATATCCTTCTTTCGCCCTTTATTAATAAAATGACCAGAGATATATGGTATAGTGTTGAGTTTCCTGAGTATGGTTGGAGTAGGATAGTCATCCTTGATATTTCCTTAGCCTTATCCTGCTAGTTTAGTGGCTATTAGTAGAGTTGTTTCCTTTACTATCTCACTAGATTTATTATGTGATTGCTAGACATTTGGATATAGTTTTCATTCTATTTATATGTTATATATATCTGCATTATCTTTGGAACTCAATTGGCAGTTGCCTATTGAGTACCACATGTTTGGTACTCATACTACACTTTTGCAGCCTGCAGATCATAGTACGAGTTATTGCAGTTGATGTGTGTGTCATGTGGAGAAGCTATGTTTCGGAGACTTAGAGTGAGCTCCTAACGTTCGGAGTATTACTTTCCTCCCTCTTATGTATTAGACTAGTCTCTATGTTGTATTCAGAGATTGTTGTATCTGTATATTCATTTTGTACCTCTTTTGTATCCTTGTTATGTTAGAAGCTCTTGTACTGATACCACCAAGTTTTTGGACTATACTATGTATTTGATCTTTTATTACCTCTATTCTGCATTATTTTGTTTATCTTTTAGTGTAGTCCATTACTAGCCATTCCAAACTACGGGTTTGGCTAGCCTACTGGTGGATTATAGTAGGCGCCATCATGACCTGAGAATTTGGGTTGTGACAGGCACCAAAATTTAGGTCACCCAAATTACACCGCTCCAAAAGTAAAATGAGGTCGTTGAATTAAATATAGAACCCAATAAGGTTGGGTGTGTTCCCATAGGAAATAGGTCAAAATTTGATCAAGTGTTTATCTAGGTGACCAGCAAATAATTATAAGAGGGGGGTATGTGTCATAAAAGAGTAGTAGTAACAATTGTTGATTGTTGGAGTTATAATCAATATGAGAAAGCACTAGGATTGTGTTCCCCATGACTTCATAACTATAGGTGTCTTGTTCTAGCAAACTATTTAGATGTCTTGCATGCAAAATCTAACAAGATAGGTTCATTAGAATGTCTCTTAACCTTGGTTAGATGAATTTCACTCTTCTCCTCTCGGACTCCAAGGATTGCACTACTAACCCTTGTTCTTGATCTCAAATTAACTATCCCTCTTACAACTCAAGTTATTAGATGAAGGTTGATAACTTCAAATCTCTATCATTATTTCCTTCACCTAATCTTTTCCTCTATCTCGAGCAAGTATTGAATACAGGCGAGTTCCTAACATTTGCAACTAATAGAAAAGCAATCAAAATAAAGGAAATACCAATACATACAAGCACACCGATCTAGAATTGCTTCACATTTAACCCACTTTGTTAATTCATCATGGTTCGCTCTACTCATGATCGTAAGCACTCAAGAAGACTTCATAGATGAAAATATGACTATGACTTACAAAATAAATGAAATCCCAAAATTTCAACCTAAATTAAAACCCTAGAAACGATGTTCTTAAAATTTCAAGAATATGCTTAGAATCTCACAATATAATGTTGTAAAATATAAAGTAGTGTAAACTCATCCAAAGAAACCTATATATTTATTTATAGACAAAATAAATCCTTTCCTAAACAAAATAGTTAATCTGGGTTGTTGGCCTCGGACGACATGAAGGTACGATAGTGGCTAGAACCTATGATCGTCCATTGGTTTTGATGATTTGGCTCATGGATTTTCATCTTCAGATTTTCAGTTGTACAGCTCTCAGTATGGTCTCATATCTTCAACTTACAACTGTACAATATTTTCATCTGATCATCCTACACTTCAACATCTGAAACCTACAAATCTGGAACTCATTTCCACGACCTCATATTACGATCATGTCTTTAAGGTATGGTCATGGAATGCTATCATCTGATCCTATTAACACTTAACTCCTGTAAGCCTATTTCCAGTCACCCTTCCCATGATCAGATGGTATGATCGTATGAATGATGTACAATCATGGGAGCTTCTCATCTAAGAAACATCCAAGTCTTATCCTCTAGATCATGTTACGGCAGCCTTGGCACAACTATAGTCAGATCCCATGGTCATATCTTTGATCGTCTGATTCCTTTTTTATCCAATATTCAGCACCTTCCTTCCCCGAGCCTATTTATCCTGCAATCATGCAAAAGTCCATTATATCCATATAGAAATACCCTTGTACATGCAAATATTCATAGTTTTAAGCGTCTTAAGTGTCATTAGCCTATGACACATTAGTATATCAACACAAGCAAGTCGGATATCACAAATAATTTTAAAATAATCACATTCTTTAAACTCAATATTATCATGGAGTGATTCCTTAGCACCATTATCTGCAACAAGAGAATCCTTTTACATAAGGAATATTCATAATTCATATCATATGTAGTCAAATAATGTCCTTTTAATTATCTAAACTCATCACAAGTATGAACACTAGTTGCAAATGCATTAAACTCAAAAAATCATTATAATAATTTTTCCAAGTAATTTCAGCTAGTGCTTGGATACAACAGGCAACATGACTTTCATCACAAAGAAAATTCATTTGCTCAAAAGAATAATGAATTCATCTAAATTAAAATTTTCTTCAATCTCACTTAAAGAAAAT
The DNA here is from genome assembly GCA_030864215.1 of Capsicum pubescens. Taxonomy (NCBI): domain Eukaryota; kingdom Viridiplantae; phylum Streptophyta; class Magnoliopsida; order Solanales; family Solanaceae; genus Capsicum; species Capsicum pubescens. The sequence continues at coordinate 225,648,778 of CM061544.1, forward strand.
AAAATATTAGAGTTAGTCATTTACCTGAAATACTCCTAAAATTCCTTCTTTACCTTTGCTTTTATCATTTAAGCTCACTTAAACACTGGTAAAAGTAGTGGTAGTCTCCACCAACTCTTGAATCATTAACCATGAAAGACTCTTCTTTATTGTTTGTTTCCTGCCTTTATTTTCAAGCATATCTACAAAAGAGACATCACAACTGGTAAAAAGGGAATCCAGTTGCATTAAATCTCTTGCTATGCATGATACGCCCAAATTACAACTCTCGTTAGAAAGTGTAAGTGGACGCTATCAAATATAGAACCCAAATGGGTTGGGTGTCGAATCCCACAGGAAATACTATGTTCACTAAGTATTGTGGTTGTTATTAGACTGTTGATCGAAGGTTCCAGAATAAAGGGGGATTTTGATTTATCAATTGTATTCAAATGTTTGTCAAAGAAAGTAATCCAACTGTAGGTGGTATTGCAAATAGTAATTCAATAAGAGAAGTCAAACTAGAGTTATGGTTACCAAGATTCTTAAGAAGCTAGAGTTATGAACTATTTTAGATTCCCAATGAACAATTCTAATTGCAAGAGTAGTTGAATTCTATGGTTTACCCATTAGTTTCTCAACCTAAATGATTAACTTATCCCTTAATTCTTTCAAACTTAAGTAACATATTATTTATTCAACTATATTCTCACATGGGTTGATCCGGTTAAGGCATCTACCCTCTATCCAAAGGTTAAAGCCCTTAGTTTTATGTAAACCCTTTCTTTACCCAAAAAACACTTTTCTATTCGAACAAGTGTTGTTCTTGGGCTCACTTTTCAAGTTTGCAACCAAAAAAAGTCATTAAAATGAAGAAGGATTTATGAAATGTCAATCAATCATGGGAATCTACTAGATTACAACCCCCAATCAGCTATTCAAATCAAGGCTCCCATAACCCTAGTTATGGGAGCTTAGCCACACATATCCATCTCAAAAAGAGAAGAAATCATTGTGTTATTCATAAATTAATTCAAAATTTACTTAGAAAAGTCACAATTATTGTTCTTTAATCTTCAGTGGAGAAAATGATAATGGAATCTAGATCCATAATTCTCATCCTTTCAAGATGCCTGATTCTGTTTAGCACTGACGGACAAAGTGGTGGTCCATCGCAAAACTTATGGTCCATCACATGGTTCGTCATTGGGTCTTGAGAATTCATGAGTTCTGCCTCGATCTGACAGTTGAGTTGGTGGTCCATCGCAAAACTGACGGTCCACCATTTTGACCGTCAAAAGATTTTTCTGCTAATTTTCTGAGTCTTTTCCTTCAATCAGCTCCTTACCCTAAAACACTAAAAACCAGTATTAAATGCAACCTTGGTTGCTTTAAAACATGCAATTTTCCCAAGAAAAAAATGAAAAATATTCCGTCAAAGGCCAGAACATCAATGCACAGGGTCCGAGGAAGGGACCCACAACAGGGCTTATTGTACGCTCTCTTACCTTCAATTTTTGCAAGAGTTAGAACAACAAGCAAGCTCTCTAAAACTTTATTTCCTTACTTTTCTTAATTTTATTTTCATCTTTCTTTTCATTTCAAATACTTCTCTATTTTTTTGTGGCAACTCAGACTATCATCAACTAAAGCTCTCATTCTCCACTCTTGAATTGCCGTTTGTCACTCATTTACTTCTCTTAATATTTTCCCTCTCAACAATATTTAATATTGGACAAGTCCCAACAATTTATTTTGAAGGATTAGGATGACTCTTCACTTTAACTGTAAACTTTACACTATGAGAATCGCCAACTTTCCTATTTATGTTCTTCTTTTCAGCAATACCATCTTTTTTCTCAAGCTTGACCTTTCTTCTATCAATCTTAGCAACTCCAAATATTTTTTTTCACCTTCAAAAGTGTAGATGGCACAAAGAAATACTCTTGACCTCTTAAGTTGACACAACACTGGTTATTCTTTTATCAACTGTAGCTTCTCTTTCAATTATTCAAGACCTTCCAAGTAACAAATGACAAGCTTTATTGGGATAACATTGCATTGTACTTCATCATGAAACTCTCCAAGTTGGAACTTTAGCAAAACTTGTTTTTGATCTCTAAAGTTTCTTTTTCATTTGACCATGGCAATTCATATGGTTGAGGTTGTTTTCTAGTCTTCAACTTTAAGTGCTCAACCATACTTGAACTTGCAATATTTATAGAACTATTGTTGTGTATAATCATGGACTCACAAAGTACTTTAATTTTACCATAAACATGAACCATGTTCTTTATTTCTTTCACAAATTGGTTAATGCATGCTCCATCACACTCATGTCCTTTAACTGAATGATCTCCATTTATCAAAGAATTCAAATCATCATTAGTTCTATGCACAACATTTTTATCATAAGTAGCATATCTATTCATATTTTGCCTCAATTTTTTTGTGAAAGAACTACCACCTTCCTCCTCTAACAAAACAATCATAAGAACTACTACCATTTTAATTTTTAAAAATTAGAATCATAGTAGGAAGATGAACAACAATATTCCCTATGAGTTTCCCCATTATCATCATCAAGCCTATAGTCACTTTCTTTACTATAATATTCTTCTCAAAAAGAGTATGTATAAGAGTCATACCTTGAAGTGTCATCATTTTCAAAGTCATTGTTGGAAGGATAAGAATTTTCATACTCACATTCTTCACCATAAGATCTACAATCTTTATTTTCTCCATCATCTTCATCATAATAATTTTCATTATCCTCATAGCCATAATCTTCAAGATCGTCACCAGAAGGATTATCCAAAGCTACGGAAGGCGTGTTTGAATCAAAAAAATAGCAACAAAGTCAAAGGACCTCACAAATTCAATTCCTTATATGTATCACTCATCACTCATGTATAAACTCAACGTCAAGTCTTTTAGACCTCACTCAATTAATCTCACCAACTCTTGCCTTTTTATTCTCAAGTAAATTTCCTCAAATCTCTTTAAGAACCAACAAATCAATAAACTCAAAGTAAGCATCCAAGTATCGATTTTGATGGAGTTTATGGTTAAACAAAGAAGCACAATAAAATAAACAGACTTGAATCAAGAAATTCACAATGAACATAAGGATAACAATAAGAATAAATTAGCACAAAATAAATTTAAAGCACACAATTACTAGTACAAAAGATAAGAAAAAATATCCTAAAATATTAGCAAATAATTAGTTATGAATGACCAGCAGAATCTAGAATCAATAAGAAAGTGACTCAAAATAATCTTCAAATCTATCAACACCCAACTCAAATCAAGGTTACCCAATTATTATGGAGTATTGTTAAGCATTTGCCAATAGTTTTTGAAGTAAGAAATCAAGTCAAATCCGAATTTTTCAAGAAAAATAGCTCATTTTTATATATCAATATTGACCCCCAAATTTTTTCTTGGATCCTAAAATTGGAATCTAATATAGCACACTCGTGATGAAAACAACTTAAATCCAAAAGATGGTGTCAAAATTTTCATGAAAGAGTCCAAAAATTCAAATTTTTGCACTTTAGAAAGTAGTGAAATTTCAACTCAAAATGGGAAAAAATTGAGCAATACCAACTTTAAATATAACCGAATTTGATATTCAAGCACGTTAGACTATTCTCAATAAAACCTAACAACACCCACTTGAAAATCATTTTGATTTCAAATTCAAATTTTTTATTTTTATTTTTTTAGATTTTTAAAAGATGCAAGCCAAGGATTATGAATTGTAGAAATATTTTTTCTAGCCTTACTCTGATACCAATTGATGTAAAATGAGATGCAAGAAATCACAATCTAACAAATAAGATGAGATACAAAGAAATGGAAAGAAAGGGACAAGAGATTTAGAATAAAGAATGAAAATCTAAAAGTTAAAAAATAATTAACTACTAGAATAAATCTAAGGGAGAAGGAAATTTAATCTGAGATGGATTTATGCACCTCAGTATTGTTATTCGGGGTTAATTAGACTTGTTTTGAGGATTTTTCTTTTTCTTAATGAGTTAATTCTTGTAAAAATAAGCATCTAAGTGTTATGTTATGTAAATGTAGTGTTTAAGGTGTGTGCATAATGATTTTGGATTCAAAATAATAAGTTAAAGATCAAAAGGACAAAACTAGTCGTCTTAGCTTGAGCTATGACCTTTACTAGTTCATCGTCTTGATTTGTATCTTATTCGGAGCTCTAATATGTGGTGTTTGATGCAATAGGATTCTTGGTTAGTTGATCATAATGATAAATAGAGGTTAAACAGATGGAAATTAAGTAAAAATAAAATCACAAAGCTTGGACTTGAAGGACAAAAGCATAGGACAAGACTTGGTTAAAGTTGGACATTTTGGACTCTTTGTCGTGCCACGCTACCTAGGTGCCGTGATAGGGCCGTGGAACGCCCTTCGAAGAATCCTTGGAAGAAATTTCCAGTAGCTCACTATGATTAGGCATTCTTTGATTTATACATGGATTATTGTATTATGATTCATGTTACATCCATGAGTAGCTAAACACCCTTTTCTGGGGTTAAGGCCAAAACATGAATAATATGGTTATGAATTGATTTAGTTGTGGTTTTTTATCATTTTTTGTTGTTTATTTATCCTTGCTATCACTATTTTAAGGATCGACGACCCTTAGAATACATGCATAATCATCTTATGAACCCAAAAAGAGATAAAAAGGATAGAATATGGGATGAATAGAATAGGATCGTAAACTCAACTGAATGTTGTCACGATATGAATTTAGGATATTAATATACATAATTGCCATATTTGGTTCAATTATGGGATAAAATATAAGTGCGTTTAACTTAGTTCTTGCATACCCGCTCAAAGATGTAGTTGTAGGGCTAATTAGATAATTGATTATAGGTTCGAAAGACCATAGTCTTAGTATCGACCCCGTGAACCAACAACCAAGATAATCAACCTAACAAATAAATTTCTATAATGTAGTATGATTTTTCTCAATGCCTTAACCCTGGGTTTCGACCCTATAACTATTCAAACCTTTATTTTAGTGCATTGTCTAGTTCACATTATGTTATAACTTTCAAACTCTCATGGTGACGTTGCACTAATTGAATCTTAATAGTTGAACTAAAATTAGATTGTTACTTAACACTGGTCCCTTACAATTGATACTTGGCTTTTCATAAGGCCACTATATTACTTTGGCGGACCACGTACACTTGCGTGTACTCTTGGGCGTAATAAGTTTTTGGCGTTGCTTCCATGGACTTGTAATTTGGCAACTGCTTTAGTTTTAGTTTTATTATTTGATTTCTTTGGTGATATTCACTTGATCTTGCCTTTTGATTGCTGACATAGGAAGTAAACTAGTAAGCTAGCCAGGGATAGGGAGTTAGTTAAAACAGACCCTGAGCTCAAGCAACGCTTACACTAAAGGGGGATAAAAGCAGTACTTCTATATAAAATTCTACAAATTCACAAAAAGAAAGATATTCCTGCACCTATGGCTGAGAATCCATCAGTCTGCAGGACATTTCATAAAGTGGCAATCCCACATGCGACTAATGTGACCTCCACTATTTGAAGACCAACTGCTAATCAAACTAAAGCAGGATATGGTGCAACTTTTGCACAACAGTGGTTAGTTCAATGGGATTTCACATAAAGATCTACAGTTTTATTTGCAAAACTTCTTAGAGATGAGTGACACATTCATCCCAACCGGAGTGTCCACTTATTATGTGAGACTGACATACTTCTACTTTTTACTTTTGGGGGGAAAAAATAGTTGAATGCAGAGCCATCAAGTTTAATCACTATATGGGATGACTTATACCAAAAGTTCCACATCTATTTCTTTCCATTCGGTAAGACTGCGAGACTATACAATGAGATTTTAAGCTTCAAGCAGAAGCTGGATGAGAATATTTATCATGCATGGGAGAGATTTAAGTCTCTTCTTTGGACCTATTCACATCATCAGCAGTCCAATGAGGTTTTAGTTCATACCTTTGTTGAATATCTTGACCATAACATGAAAATTTTGTTAGATTCAGCTGTAAGTGGTCAAGCTCTGGGAAAGATTATGATGAGTTGTATACCTTGTTGAACCATATTGCTCAAGGAAATTTGGACTGGCATGGTGACATGTCCAGAAGCTTAGAGAAAAAGTTTGTAGGGATGATAGAAATTGATAGTTTCACAGCATTAGCTGCCCAACTATCTTCTCTTTAAAATCATATGATGATACAGATTAGCAAGTTAGGTGTGAATCAATCTCCTACTTAGGTAAATGCAGTGCAGCAGACCCCATGTTGGTGTGAAATTTGTGGCAATAGTGGATAATCTGTAGACTTGTATGGCACCAATCCTGAATCTATAAATTTTGTGGGCAACGGATATAAGCCAACTTATGAGAATACTTACAACCAAAAGTGGCAGACTTAGGCGCCAAATTATTCATGGGGTAATAATCAGCAGTTTTAGCAGCAACAGCACAATCCCCAGTCTAATAATATTGAGGAAACTTTAAAAAATATCCTGGCCAAGCAAGAGGAAATGGTTTGCTGAAATAAAAAAATAGTAAGTAGCACAACAGAAAGTAGAGTAGCAGTTGGTGCAACTAGAACAAACACAAAAACCAGGCCTCAGGATGGGTTTCCAAGTGATAATAAAACTATAAAGCAAGTTATGGCAATCACTTTAGAGAGTGGTAAGGGTCTTAATGACAGATCTCCTAAGAAAGGTAAGGAAAAAGATGTAGAGTTAGCTCTATAATAGGTTGCAGGCAAAGATACTGATAATTTGGGGAGGTCTGAGTACCTGAAAACAAAATTTGTTTAGAAAGTGAATGAAAGACCACCACCGTTATTCCCCCAAAGGCTGAATAAAGCCAAAGAAGATGCTTGTTTTAAGAGTTCTTTGACATGTTCAGAGAACTTCACATTAATTTACCTCCATTAGATGTTTTGAGGGGAATGCCAAATTACACCAAGTACTTAAAGGATGTGGTAACTAATAAGGTGAAGCTACAGGATATTGAGATGATCATACTTATTGAAGAGTGTATCTCTATGGTAATAAAGAAGATACCCAAGAAGCTTAAGGACCCAGGGAGTTTTATCCTCCCCATACAGATTGGTAATGATGAAGTAGTTCATGCCTTGAGTGTTTGGGGTGAGTATCAATTTGATGCCCTTATCAATGTTCAAAACTGTTGGGTTGGGTGAGCCGAGACCATTCTTTGTGATGCTGGAAATGGAAAATAGGACCATAGTGAAGCCCAAAGAAATAATTGCGGACGTCCTTATAAAGGTTGGTAAGTTTGTAATTCCTACGAATTTTTTTTATGGATTATTATACAGATAATAGGGTGTCAATCATTCTAGGACATCTATTCTAAAAAACTAAAGGAGCATTAATAGATGTGAGATAGGTCACTCTCACAATGAGATTAGATAACAAAGAGGTGGTCCTCAGAATTTATAAGCCACTTAATCCACCTTACCACTACAAATATTTGTGTATGATTACATTGATAGAAGTGGATAAGTATGGGGTAGTACAATCTAAACCACCAAAGACCTCTTCAGATAGTCTCATTGAGTTACTCGAGCCACTACCTAAGCCCGAAGTGATGATGATTGATAAACCTGAAATGGATAGTGTTGAGAAAGATGTTGCCCTTGAGAGTTCACACTCTAGAGGTCAAAAATAAATAGAAAGATAGCCCCCAAGTAGAAGGAAGAGGATAAAGGAATTTAGCTAAGTAGTGATGTTGGGTCGTGTCGCGACACTAAATCAGGTGTTTCTTGGGAGGCAACCCAAGTTAAGGTAGGTTTTATTTTTTGAATTTCTAGTTTTACTTCTCTTTTTTGTTTGTTTTTCAGAGTCGTAGGTTGATGGGAGTCTGAGTACCGAAGACTTGAGCTAAGAAGCATGGCAGAGACTAGGTATGGGGTCCCCTAACCCTCTTGATGTTTAAAATATGTTGCTAGCTATGCCTAGACGCCTCAGGGAGTATTTCTATCTCTACTTTTAAGTTTACATTAAGGACAAAGTAAGTTTTAAGTGTGGGGTGGGAAATTCCTATGGTTTTGGGTGAAGTGATGTTGTAGGGTCTTAGTTTTAGTTGTTTCCTAGTTTGTTTTCAGGGTTAAATTTGAAAATTTAAAAGAAAATACAAAAAAAATTTGCTTTTTTTAGTTTATTTGGGCTTCACCCACCCCGTGGTTGTATTTTTTGTTTCTTTTCCACGGAGTCCCCTTTGAACCCAGTATTTTTTTTCTTTTTAAGAGTAAATTTTAAAATTTTTGTGATTAGGTGAGTGAGATGTTCTTGTTGTTTCTATGTATGATTGCATGATGCAATGGATTTTGTGTGTAAAAGTATGTTGTTTGTGTGAACTACTACTTTTGAGACTCATAGGCTCTAGTTTATGACTCTTGTATGTTATTGGCTTAATATTGAATTCATGCTATTGTTTGGTTGAGATTCTATAATAATCCTACTTGATTTAAGCATGTTCTATGTGTGTGTGAGGTTGTTTGTATATTCTTCATTTCATGTGATGTCTAGAACTTTCCTGGTATATGTACAAAGCAAGATAAAGAGTGTGGGTTTAAGAGATGATATAGGCAGTTCTTTGATAGCCTTGTTTCATACCATATTTTACCTACCCTTGTGCATAATCCTAATTATCCCCCATTAAACCTTTAGCCTATGTTCTTTGGTAGATCATATATAGTATGTTCCTTCTTTGATTGGCCTTAGTTTGATCCAATGCTCCTAAGTGCTTTAGTGTAAAACTAAGTTGGTTAAGGAGTTTGAAATTAAAGAAGAAAGAGGTATAAAATGAAGCCCTATAGTATGTAGCTATTGTTGTTTAATAAAAATAGATGTGTTATGGTTGGGAGAGAAGAAAAATGTGCTTAAATTTAATCAAATGTTGATAAGAAATACTCCCTTCCATAGTATTTGTGAATGAGCTTAATGAGATGGGGAAAAATAAGAGAAGTGTATAGATGATTGTGGTGGAAATTGGTTGTTAATATAGAGATCTTAATGTTCATTTGATGTATAAAATGCTTAAGGAGATAGTCACAATTACTGGCCAGAATAGTTCCTACATGTCCCTTAGCATACATTACAACCCTCAAAGACCTATTTGATCCTAAGCCTTAACATTTTGATATTAGTAGAGTACTACACTAAGGGTATGCCTATGTTTCATCATGTGTAACTTGTGAATTCTTTGTGAGAATGAGCATAATTCAATTCTTATACCCATTTCTATGATAATTGCATCTCTGTGAGTGAATACGGGTAACTCTATTATGGTGAGAGCACATGTTTGATGATAGTTAGGTGAATTGTATGATATTTGTAATTGAGTAATATGCATGAGTTTGACAACTTGGTGAGACAATTCTTGATTTTAGGATGTTTGGATGTAGTATTCTTGAGTTCTCAATTATACAGGACATGCTTAAGTATGGAACTTGCTATTTGTGTAGTCATTGTAGTAATGGCTTGAATGTTCTTCTTGTAGTAGAAGTATGGAGTCTTTTCTGATTATTATGCTTAGATTAATGAGTTGTTCGATAATGAAAAAGGCATAGTGTGGGGTGGTGATCTGAGGAGGATTTATGCACCTCAGTTTGTTATCCGAGCTTAATTAGCCTTGTTTAGAGGATTTCTCTTGTGATTAATGAGTTAATTATTGTATACATAAGCATCTAACTATTTTAAGGATTCATGACCCTTAGAGTATATGAATAATCATCTTGTGAACCCGTAAGGGGGAACAAGAGGATAGAATGTTGGATGAATAGAATAGGATCGTAAACTCAATTGAATGTTGTCACGATTTGCATTTAGGATAGAAATATTATTAAGTTCCCTATTTGGTTCAATTAAAGGATGAAATATGAGTGTGTTTAACTAATTTCTTGCATCTTTGCATAATAATGTAGTTGTGGGGCTAAGTTAGATAATTGATTATAGGTTCGGAAGAACATAGTCTGAGTATCGACCGTGTGAACTAACAACCAAGATAATCAACCTAACAAATGAAGTTCTATAGCATAGTATGATTATTCGCAGTGCCTTAACCCTGAGTTTTGCCCCATAACTGTTCAAACACTTATTTTATCACATTGTGTAGTTTACATTACATTATAACTTTCAATCTCTCGTGGTTACATTGCACTGATTAAATCTTAATAGTTGAAATAAAATTAAATAGTTGCTTAACACTAGTCCTTGCGGGATTGATACTTGGCTTTTCATAAAGCCAATATATTACTTGGGTGGACCACGTACACTTGTGTGTGCACTTGACTGCAACAAAATTAAACTCATACAAAGATTACTTACCAAGTAATCAAGAGGGTTCAATATAAGATATAAGATAGTTTCCCTAAAACTCATAAAGGAGACTAAATGCCAAGTTCATCCAAAAGTTAACTAATGAAAAAAAAACTTATTTCTACTATTTATAGTAGATTAGCTAATCTAAGTTAATTACAGCAATACACTTGAGCTAAAAATTAGAAATTAAGAAATAATTTTGTCTAGCCAATTAACTATTTAAAATATAGTCATTTATTGCTTAAATCTCCACTCTAGTGTACTGTAGACTTCCATGCTTCTTTCATTAATTTTCGAAGGTCTTTAAAATACTTCATATCTAATTGACGATCTTTGTGTCCATGATGGAAAATTCCTATTCCATCACATATAATTTACAAACAAATAAAGCCAAAGTTAATTCAAGATGGTGAAATCAACAAATGAAGCTAGAGTTGAAACAAAAAGTTGGTCAAATTCTTTGTGAAAACTCTACCTCATGTGGTTGTAAGGATGTTAACAAATATGCAAATTTAGAAAAGGAAAGACTTAAACCTCATTCAAACCATTTTTCAATATTGAGCTTGGATGAGGTTATGGAAATTGAAATTGCTGAGCCTATGGAGTATTTTTGGGATGATAAACTAAGTATCTATATTTTGAAGTTTTTCATTCCAAGAAGGAAAAATGATGTTCCTCACTTGAATAAAAAAAGTACAATATGAGATCTTTGAGGAGTGGCCTATTGCTTTGCTTACCATTGCCCAACGAGTATTATTAGAATTTTGAAGTGAAGTTGGTTAGAAGAGTCAAATTCTCAGAGTGGAGAGATAAATGGTAAGGTTTCTTGCATCGTGTTGTGATGTTAAATCAAGAACTTAGTGGGATATCTTTTTAAAAAATTTTGAATAGAGTTTTGTTCTATTTATTTGTAATTTATTATAATAACTTAGAATTTTCTTTTTCGCTAATCTGCAAATTTCAAAGTTTTGGGAAGTGGTTTGAATAGGTTTAGATGCAAAAGTTAGAATTAGCATGAACTTTGGGCTGTCCTATAATGAAATTTAGAGTTTGAACATTGTTATGGAGTATTTGGATCGCAAAAGTGGAAGTGAGCAGCACAAAAGTTAACAAAAAGTTGCTGAAAAATGGTGTAGTTATGTCGCTAAAGTGTCACTTTGGACACTAGAACAAAACTACCTCCGTGGCAAAACTATCGATAAGGTGAAACCAGCTAAGCAGTCCTTTTGTAAGTTAAAATAGATGTGGCAGGAACCTAAATGAACTACTAAACTGGTACAATTGTCGCCTGAGCAACTTGCTATGGCGGTGAAATCACTTCTTAAATGGATGTTGATTTGATTATCATAAAAGATAAAATTCATTCACTCTTTCACCCCTTCATTTTATTTCTCACCTATTCCATCCCCCCATGCTTGATAAGTTGGCAATTTACCAACTTTTTAGTCACGTAAGCTTGAAATACCTTCTAATTTTCTTTTATTTTAGGTTTATCTCATGTTAAATTGCTTGTTTATTCAGGCAATCTTTGAATTTGGTATTGAGATAATCATATGAGTCAATTGGAGTACAAAAGTAAATAAAAGGATATTAAAATGATGCATGAAAAAAATGAAGATCACTTGCACACACAAGTGAGAAGATACGCTCTAGGTGAGGAAACAAATGGCAAAAATAGTAAATTGTAAAAAGTTGAAAGCTAACCTAAGCATGCAGATGGTCTTCTGCGCTGGTATATAGAAGGTGACCAGCACAGTGGCATTTTTCTAATTAGCTATAACAAGATTTTTTTGATCTATAAAGGGGATTTTTTTTATTTGAAACTCTATCTTTGTAAATTTTTGAGCTTGAGAAACATAGAGTTGAAACCCTAAGTATCATATTAATTATTTTCTTGTGCTTTCCATTGAATTTGGAGTTTATTTCTTGTGATTATCTTGTATTTGATGGAAAATTGGAATGAGAATTTAGGTATTTTTCTCTTATCTCTCTATGAGGAGCTAATTCCTCTATTGGGGTTATGCTTGGTATGGGTGTTATTTATTGTCTTCCTAATTAGTTAATTGTTATGGGTTTTACTTTTATTCCATATTTTGGTGTAAAATTAGAGTTTGCAAACTCTAGTTAACACTAGAACCCTTATCATCCTTGACAAAGTGGATGAGGGTGAGGAAAAGTAGTTAACAATAACTTGATGTTTATCATTTAATAGTATTTTTAGATGTAAGGATGCTAATTGAGGTATTGGATTGGTTATATAGCTACACTTGTGAGGCTTGAAAGATCTCATTTGTTATATTTTGGTGTTTAACTAAAAGATTAGCACCAAAGATTCATAATAACTATCCATGGCTATTAATTGAATTTAGGAAAATACTCAACTACCCATACATGTATTCACTTTTAAGATAGCATAACCCCAAATCTTCTTTTACACTTAATTACAACTCTCTCTAGTGCTCAGATTTTTCATCTAAAACTATGATTATATTATTGATTATAAATTGTTTGAAACAAACCCTCATTTACTTTCGTGCATTATTTTTATATCATTACAAGCAAACACTAGTTGTTTTTGACACTTAGAGGTGAAGCTATCACATTCATTCATTGTGGATTGGACTCCGGCTCTAAGTTGGGTAATTATATTGACAATGATTGCTTTGGGTAATTATATTGACCATGATCGCTTATACTTTTAAGATATAATTTGATCGTTATGGTCACAACCCAAGACTACCCTCTAGTCATAACACTGTACTGAGAACCACAAGTGATCCCAAGCTAACCCATGGTACTGCATAATGCTTCTGCAATTGATTAAAACATACATAAAAGCTAAATTGATTTAGTGAACGCATAATCGTGATAAAATCTATTTCAATACATTATTATTAAAAGTTTACAACACTGTAATCTGAAATAAAGGAAAACTGAAACTACATATAATAACTCTAACTGGCTATCTATAAATCCTCTATGACAACTAACTATAGGTTGTCGGGACATGACCCCAACTATCCCTAATCAATACATACAAATAAGAAAATAAAATATTGGAACTACAAATAGCTTAAGTCCTTGAAATAAGAGAACTCATCACTTGTTGGCTGAATGCTACCATTTGTCTAACTATGATCCTGATAGTAAGCACTTGAATCTATATCATATGAAAATATAGGTAGAAGAGTCATGCAACAAGTACTTTTGAATGTACTGAGTATATGAGATTTTCACTCACCATGAAATACACTTAAACGTGTATTGAAACAGAGGACATGAACCATTTATTGAAACAAGTATTTAAAACACGTCTGTATGTAAAAGCTATGAGGCATAGTGACATCTCAGAATCATGATCTAAAACATTTGAAAAAAAAAATGGAAAGTTGTAAAAGTGTAAATATTTCATATGATTTAAGTTGGTGTTGAACATGATATAAAACCATACTAAATGCGAACTGATTTGGAAGGAGATGAACTTATGTAAATGACCCTATATGAAATACATAAATACTAGTATGCAATGATAATCTCGAAGGCATAGTTTAAAATCGAGGAAAACTGAACTGAGGGTCATATATAAATATTGAGTCTGGAACTGTAGGAGATTTTTGTAACCAACATAGACCATGTGAGAAACATGGAATCCAATATATAACATAAGTTAGGAGGGTATTCTATACCTTGCCAAGGGTATGAACCATAATTGGTGTGAATTTACTCATGAGTCCATTAAGGGAAAGGGAGACACTCTCAACTAACAAAGACCCTTTTAACCTACTGTGGCATGTAGTTTGGGACTAGGCTTATTGAAATCACGTCCTCTCAGTGCTAAGTAGTACTCTCAACTGGAAGTAAGGTGATATATGAAAATGCTCAATAAGATTATTATTTTAAACTAAAAGATAAGTGTTTTATCTGAAAGCATTTTTAATCATGAAAACTGAAGAACTGGGTGTTTGACTGACAAGACATGATATCCTAAGTCATCGGATGTTCATAACCTGTCATCTCTAAAGAATGTAACTATTATGATAAATTTTACAATCTAAAAAGAAATATGAAACATCATAACACGTCTAACATCATAAATGTATCAACATACTGAGGGTTCATAATTTTAAGTATGAAAAGATACTAAATTTTATGGGAAAACATAGTATGTCAACTAATATAGACTGAAATCCATAAAGTTGTGCATAATTCATTCTGAAAGAGGTTGGAATCTATAAAACATGCATGATCAATCACATATTAAAATAACTGAGTTAAAGCCATAAAACCCATGTATAATAACCTTGAATGGGAACTATAATAATAAAATAATATGATAGAATCAAATTTTCAAGAATTTAGAACAATTGCGTATTAACCCTAGATCATGAATTCATAGAAATCATAACTGAAATTCATATTTTAAAACTAGGATTTAGGCATAAGAGTGAAAGGAATCCATTATTGAATATCCACATACCTGGACTGATGAAATCTTAGACTAAAGCCTCGGGAATCTGGCTTTGAGAAAAAACCCAGGCTTATGCTTTCTTGAGAGTTAAATCGGTGAAACAACGTAGTTGTGGGGTTAAAAGAGTCAGAAAATACCAAACAACCCTTTGAAAATAGTCTGACAAATTATTGGTATCAGTCCCAATGATTTTGGTGATGATTTGTGGGGTCTGAGGATGAGTTATGGCATGAGTCATCATTGGGTAATCATTTTCATTTTCCTATATAGTCACTGTGAGTCACCTATCACTCATAGGGTCTGATGATAACTCGTAGTGTCACCTGACGACTCATAGTTTTTGAGTTGTCGTCACTAACAACTTTGACAAGGCTTCAGTAAAATGTCCATAACTTCTTACTCTAATATCATATTAATGCAAAACTAGATGATTTGGAAATACAATTCAATTATCTATCATTTTGTGGGTCTTGAACTCAAAAATTATCATGACCCGATTTATGAAGCATGATGGAACCTACTCTATCCAGCCAGTAGGTAAACCAAATCATAATTTTGGAGCTAAACATAATGGGTTAACTTGGTGGGAATGCCCAATAATAGCGAAAGTCAGCAACATAGTTCATAAATAAACAAGAGAGTAGAAATATCCAAGGGTAGCTAAATATAGAACACCATATCCCATGACCTGGTAGAGCCAGTACAAGAGCATCTATAAATACAACTCAAGAATATAAAATAATCAATACAATTTGTCTCGAAACAAAGGACTAGACATAAGTAAGATAGTAGGAAATGGGCTACTTTAACTCTAAGAGCTCACCCTATCTCCAAAACTCAATACAGCACGAATATCGACCAATGGTGGCAACTAGTACTCAGATCTACACCAAAAAG
This sequence comes from Capsicum pubescens, assembly GCA_030864215.1. Taxonomy (NCBI): domain Eukaryota; kingdom Viridiplantae; phylum Streptophyta; class Magnoliopsida; order Solanales; family Solanaceae; genus Capsicum; species Capsicum pubescens. The sequence goes on from CM061544.1 coordinate 225,664,505, forward strand.
GTACAAAAGTATAGTATGAGTACTAAAACAACAAGTAATCAGTAGGCATCATCGACCAACTAAGCTAAATCATGATATAAGTATGATAAAATGCAAGATAACATAATTAAGTCAAGGCAAGGAAATGAATCTGAAATAACTCCAACATCACTATACATGAATACATAGATAAACGGAATAATAACATAACATAATGGAAAGCATCAACACATGCAACCATAACTACAAAATTGGACCCCATAAGCCAACTAGTGCGGAAAAGTAAAAAACCTATCACAAGCCCCCATAAGCTTGGAAGGTAAAAACTAGATAGCACAACCCACTACTATTATTTGTCCACCGATCACCAATTATCAATCAACCATTAATTATCAACAAATCACAGTGTCACTAGAATCCATTTATATCATGCCACAATATAACCATTTCCTTATTTTTTTCGACTTAGCTAGAATCACTATTGCCAAAATCTCACCCCCTGATATTATGTATCATAAGGAATATATTAGCATGGTATTATATGTCTATCCGGACTCAAACGGGTACGTATAATCAACAATATCATCATAATTATCATCATCGATATCATTCTCTATATCATCCCCCATACCATCAACTTTATCGTCAATATCATATCTATCCTCCGTTCTTGCATTGGATATAAATAATCGATATCATCATCATTATCCAAACTTGGAAGGGTATTTGAATAAATCATAGCATAACTAATACCCAAACTTATATCGGTAACCATATCATCAATATTATGGCCAATAGCATAATCGTTAGAGTGTTTAATAGAATAATCTCTAGCATAGTCATTTAGCATTATTACTTATCATAATAGAAGCATGATATCTATCATAATCAATGGTATAATCGTCGATATAGTAAATAAGCATGATTCTTAGCATAATCAATAGCATATTCTCTAACAAAATTAATAAGCATAGTCTTAAGAATAATTAATAGCATAATTACTAATATAGCCAATAAGCATGAGCAATAGCATAATTGCTAATATAATCATTAACTTAGTCAATGGAATACCTAATGGCCAAATCAATGTTCAAATCAATGACTAAGTCAATCTCATGGTCAAGGGTTTATTCAATATCATAAACAATTAGGTCATCATTTTCTTAATTAATAAGTTATTCGTAGTGAAATTAATAAGTGCTACTCCCATTGTCAACCCATCATAACCATCAAGTACCAAGGCATATCAATATCACCACAATAAATATTTTTAATATTTACACAACTGTAAAAAAGGTCTTCAATAACTAACAAAAGTCTTGGCCTAAGGTGGGTCGAAGAACCTACTTCTAAATCCTCGAAATCCTTTACAAAGCAATCTCCATCCAGGATTAGGCTAAGGTATCTAAATCCACTATTAGATGTTGAATATGCCACAAATATCCGTAGGAAAATAAATTCTCCCAGTAGAGATTAGCTAAGTCAACTCCACCTAAGTGATGGAAATTGTTGCGCCCAAGCACACACGTAAGTGTACGTGATCTCACCAAGAAGTAAAGTGGCCCTTTATAAGCCAAATGTCAATCCCACAGGGACTATTGTTAATCAAATATCAAATTTAGATCACAATTGAGACTAATTTGGTGTGAACGTAACCAAAAGAGTTTGTGAGTTGTGAATTGAAATTAAAGTAAAAAATGCAGAAAAGTAAGAGCTTGGACAATCAATAAGGAGAAATTCGGGTTTAAAGCTCTACAAATAATCATACTAAGCTATTGAAATTCATTGGTTGATTACTTATCTTGGTTGTTGATTCACGGGGTTGATATTATGATCAGGGTCTCTCGAGCCTCTAATCACCTATCTAACTTAGCCCTACAATTACATCGTTGAGCGGGAATATGATAACTAAGCGAAACACATTTATTTTTCAACCCGTAGTGAACCAAATAAGGCTTCTAGGTACATATCTATCCTAGACGCTAATTCAAATTCCTTATTTTATAAATGAATAAGAATCTTACTCTATTTACCCCTATATTCTATCCTCTTGTTCCTCCTCTCAGGTTCACAGGATGACAATCAATTTATTATAAGGGTTATGAATCCTTAAAATAGTTATAAAAAGTACAAATAAAAAACCACATATGATAAGCAATCAAAATCAAATCAATTCAAAGTAATAGTAATCATGTTTTTGGCCTTAACCCCGGAAAGGGGTTTTTAGCAACTAATGGAAAAACCGTAATCATGATAAATGAATACATGATAAAATTCATAAATAAAAAAAGTAAAGAAATAAAAACCTTATTTGAAGTTTTTTACAGCCCCTCTCCTAGTTTCAAATTCGTCCAAGGTGTTTAACATCAAGTTAAAGTGTCCTATTTATAGGTGGAAAAATTTGGTTGTCCATTGAATAGGGTGTGTGCCGTGGGGCTTATTCCCTGGGAATAGGATGTGCTCTGACCCTCCTATTCCCATAGGTACAGGGTGTACACCGCCCCATCTATTTCATGGGAATATGGGGTGCGACACGAGGCTATTCCCATACTTTCACTGGAATTCACCTTGTAAGCCATATCCATGTCCTGTGCAATTGTCCTTCCCTCCCAAGCCTTGTGGTGTTGTTTCCACTTGATTTACATATTTTTTATCATACATATATCATATAAAAAACTTAAAAAGTATCCTATATCATAAAACACCACGTATTAGAGCTCAAAACAACACAACATTCAAGACAATAAACTAGAAACCTAAGCTAAGAACTAGTTTTACCCCTATTGATCTTTTACTTCTTGTTTGACTCTATGCTTGATACAATTAAATATTAAACACTATAAACAAGTTGTTCCATAAATAATTACATAATAATAACCTTAGTAACTCATTATACACATTAGAATCCATCGCGATCAAATAGAACAACACCTAGCCCAAGCTAGTAATACTAGTTTTCTCGTTTTAATTCTAAGTGACCCAATTAAGCACAAACTTTTTTAAGATACACCTTAAACATTGTAATTAAATACTTAAACACTTAGATGCTCAATTCTATCATTTTTAACACATTAAGCACACAAGTTTTCCTCAAAACAAGGCTAAATAAGCTTGGAGAACAACATTAAGGTGCATAAATCCACCTCAGATCACCACACTTAAAGACTTGTTCATCCTCGAACAACACTTTACAATAAGCATCATAATAAGAGGATACTCTACACTTATACTACAAGAAATAAACTTAAGTTAGTACTACAATGACTACACAGAATGCAAGTTCCTACACTAGGCATGTTACAAACCCAATTGACAGTTCAGGAATACTACTCCAAAATATCCTTGCCTCAAGAATTGACTCACCTAGTTGGAAAACTCATACATATAATTTAATCATAGTCATAGTACAAATCACACAACTATCATTAAATATGTGCCCTCACAACAAGAGAGTTATCCATAATCACTCACATAGATGCAATTTATAACAAAATAGGTATAAGAATTAAATTATGCTCACCCTCTTGAAGAATTCACAAGTTACAAAAGATGAACCATAGGCTTTCCCTTAGTGTAGTACTCCACTAATATCAGAATGATGAAGCTTAGAATCAAATAGGTCTTTCGGGATTGTAATGTAGGCTAAGGGATGGGTAGGAACTATTTTGACCAGTAATAGTGACTATCTTCCCTCAGCGCTTTAATACATCACACTTTTTATTCAATTCACCTATAACAACCAACTTTCACCACTTATGTCTACCCCTATATTTTGTTTTGCCCCATATCATTAAGCTTATTCATATACACTATGGTGGGAGTATTGTCTTTTAATTCATGATTCAATTTTACCCTTCTTCATACCTATTTTATGTTATGAACCCCTATGATAGACACCCTCAACCTAAGAGATTTGCCTTAGTTTAAGTGCACAGTGTCCAAGAAGGACCATGGCCAAAACAGGTTCATTGTAACACAACTGGGCTAAAAAAGAGAATTTCTCTAGCACAATTTTCTCTAACTCCAAACCAAAACACATCAATTGTACACACCAATAACTATTACTTAGGGGCTTCACTTTCACCTTTCTCCTACTTGAATTTCAAACTCTTTACTCAATTAATTTTACACTAAAGCATTAAGAGCTTTGGATCAAATTAAGGTCTATCAAAGAAGGGGATACAAGCTACATATGAAGCTGCCAAAGAAAATAATATAAATTCTTAATGGGGTTAACTAGGATGATGCACAAGGGTAGGTCAAAAGAAGGTATGAAACATGGGTATCAAAGAAATGTCTATAACATTGCCTAAACTAACACTCTTTATTTTGCTTTGCACACACACCAGGCAAGTTCTAGCATCAAATGCAACAAGAAATATACAAAATACCTCACACACATGGCATATGTTCAACTCAAGTAGGATCATCATAGACTCTTAACCAAACAATCACATGAATTCAATATTAAGCCAACAAGTACAAGAGTCATAATCATGAGCCTAGGAGTCTAAAAAGTAGTAATTCACACAATCAACATGATTTTACAACTAAAACACTTACATCACACAGTCACACATAGCACCAATAATAATATCCCACACAAAAATTTAAAAAAATTACTCCTAAAAATGGGAATATCCCCACTCCACACTTAAAAATCTACTTTGTCCCTAAAGTGTACTTAAAAGTAGAGATGGAAATACTTCCTGAGGCCTCTAGGCCTAGCTAGTAGCATATTTATACATTAAGAGGGTATGGGGACCCCACACTTAGTCTTCACTCTGCTCCTTAGCTCAGGTTTTCTGGTACTCAGACTTCCCATCAACCGTGACTCAACAAAAATAAAAAACTAGTGAAGTAAAAACTAAAAATATTGAAAATTAAAACCTACCTTAACTTGGGTTTCTTCCCAAAAAGCACCTGATTTAGTGTTGCATTACGACCCTATTTTCGATTGATCTGTTTTCCTTTATCCTCTTCCTCTTACTTGAAGGTCGTCTTCTTATTCATTTGTTACCTATTGAGTGTGAACTCTTAAGGTCAACTACTCTCTCAACAATAGCCTTTTTAGGATCATCAATCTCCATCATTTTGGATTGGGGTGGTTATGTCTTGGGCCGCTTAATGAGGAAGTTCGAAGAGGTTTTTGGTGGACTAAACTCCACCATCCCACACTTATCCTCTTTAATCACTATTCTTCAATCACTATAATCATGCATAAATCTTTGTAGTGGGATAGTGTGTTGAGTGGTTTGTACACTTTGAAAAATACCTCATCATCATCCAACCTCATTATGAGCATTCTCTCTCTCACATCTATCAATGCTCTTTCTATCGCTAAAAATGGATGTCCTAAGATGACTGGAACTCTTTCATCTACTTGAAAATCTAAAATAATAAAATCACTAGGAATAATAAACTTACCAACCTTGATGAGAATATCCTTTATGATTTCTTCAGCACGGGCTAGGATCCAATCTGCCAATTGGAGTATCATAGAGCTCGATCTCGGCTTTCCCAAGGCCAATATGTTGAACAAGGAGAGGGGCATCAAATTAATGATTGCCCCCAAGCTACTAAGTGTGTAGACCACCTCACTGTTGCCAATTTGAATAGGGAGCGTGAAACTCCTAGTATCCTTAAGCTTTTTGGACATCTTCTGTATCACCATAGAACTACACTCCTCAGTGAGTGCTACTGTCTCAATATCCCGCAGGCTAACTTTGTTAGTGACCACATCCTTCAAGTACTTAGCATACTTAGGCATTCCCTGCAAAACATCTAAAAGAGGAAGATTAATGTGAAGCTTTCTGAACGTGTCAAAGAACTTCTTAAAGCATGCATCCTCCTTTGCTTTTCTAAACCTCAATGGGAAAGGTGGTGGGTGGTCTCTCCTTCACCTATTCAGCAACTTTGGTTTTTGAGTACTCAGACTTCCTCAAATTTTTAGCAACTTTGTCAACTGCTTGTTGATGAACTAACTCTGGATCTACCTCCTTAGTTGTCTTTGAAGATTCTTTATTCAGCTCTTTACCACTTCTCAAAGTGATTGACATTACTTGTTTAGGATTTGGCTCTGTATCACTTGGTAGGCCTCTCTGAGGCCTAGTTTTCTGCGCTCTTATCATCTGATCGATCTGCATCTCTAAGTTCATTGTAACCATCTACTGGCTCTTTATATTTGTTGCCAACTATGTTTGAGCAGCTATAATTTGTTTCAGTATCTCTTCCATATTGCTAGTTTGATTCCCTTTAACTTGTTGTTACTGAAATTGTTATTGTTGGTTGTTCCATGATGGAATTAGTGGTTGTGTCTTCCACTTTTGATTGTAGGCGTTCCCATAATTTATCCTTTAAGTATTGCCCATAAACATCACTGACTCAGGACTTGCACCACACATGGCTACATAATGACCACAGTTGCCCAAAACCTCACGCCAAGTATTTGTTTGATGAATTGCATTAGATGTTGTTGTAGGTTGTGTAAACCTCCATTTTAATATTATTGAGCTGAGTAGTTAACTAATTTTGTAGTGTAGCAATCTGAGATGATATAGCAGTAAACTGGTCCACTTCCAACATACCTACAACCTTCTTTGGAGCACTTCTTGAGTCAGCATACCACTCAAGATTCCATTGTGTGATCTGGTTCACCAAGGTGTATAGTTCTACATACATCAACTCCAATGCTTGACCACCTGCAAATGAATCTAGCAAAAATTTTGTGTTGTGATCAAGTGCCTCAATAAAAGTGTGAGCTAGTACCTTATTGGACTATTGATGATGTGGATAGTCTTGAAGAAGAGCTTTGAACCTCTATCACACATGATATATGTTCTCATCTAGACTTTGTTTGAAGCTCACAATCTCATTATACAGTCTCCCAGTCTTGCCTGATGGAAAAAATTGGATGAGTAATTTCCGATCTATGTTGTCCCAGGTTATGATTGAACTTGTCAGCTTAGCGTTCAACCCCTTCTCTGCTTCCACCAACAGTGTAAAGAGGAAAAGTGTCAGCCTAACATAGTCAGTTGACACACCCGTAGGGAAGAATGTATCACTGATCTCCAAAAACATCCGTAGGTAGATTTGTGGATCTTTATGTGAAATCCCTTAAACTATCAACTATTGATCAAAAGTTGCACCATCTTCTATTTCATCTAAAAGTTACCTCTAGCAGCCGGTTTTTGAAAACGGAAGGTCAAATTCATCAGGAGTGGGATTGCCACTTCGCGAACTGTCCTGTGGGCTTGTGGATCTTTGGCCCTGAGAGCAAGAATGTCTTAATCCTCTTGAATTTGTAGGATATGGTGGAGAAGGACTTCTTTTAACCACAAGTGTTTATGGTCCCATCAAGTAGTAAAGTGTCCCTTTAGAAGCCAAGTATCGATCCCACAGGGACTAGTGTTAAGCAACTATCGAATTTTTGTTCAAAATTGAGACTATTTGATATGAAAGTAACCAAAAGAGTTTGTGAGTTGTGAATTGAAAATAAAGTAAACAATGCAGAAAAGTAAGAGCTTGGAAAATCAATAAAGAGAAATCTGGGGTTAAAGCTTTATAAATAATCATACTAAGCTATTGAACTTCATTGGTTAGATTACTTATCTTGGTTTTTTATTCATGGGGTTGATATTATGATTATGGTCTCTCGAGTCTCTAATCACCTATCTAACTAAGCCCCACACCTATATCGTTGAGCAGGGATGTGAGAACTAAGCTAAACGCACTTATATTTCATCTCATAGTGAACCAAATAAGGCTTCTGGGTATATCTCTATCCAAGACGCTAATTGTAATGCCCCGAATCTAGTACTCGGAACATTACACGGTGCTCATGACCCCGAAGGACCACAAGTTAACCTATGACTAATATTTGTACGTATATACTGCATAAAAGACTGTATAATACGGAAACATGAATTGAAAGGCCATAAGGTTCAATACTAGTACATAACTGAAAATATGGTATATCAATACCAAAATAACTTAAATAACTGTCTTACATACTATAGTCTGAAAGCCTCTAAACTATCTGAAAAGGGAGTTGATGGGACATGTCCCCAACTAACTTTGACTACTGAAATAAACTGAAAACTAAAATAGTAATATAATCATCATGTCCTCGAAGGATAAGGACTCACAGCTGACTCTGACTGTTGAACCTGGATACTACTGATGCTCTGGAGCTCGTTCTTCTAAACCTATGGTATAAGACACCATAGCGCAAATGCGTCAGTACTTTAAATGTACTGGTATGCAAGTGAGGTAGGTTGAATGCAAATGGTTCATATGCATGAACAATACTAACTGACTGACTAATATGAACGTGAGAATACATGCATGACTACATAACTGTAACTGAGATCATAATAGGACTGAATACTGAGTTTACTGATATTGATATCTGAGTGACTGATGAGTGAGAAAGACTGATACTATATTACTGAATACTGAGGGACTGATACTATGTTACTGATACATGAATAACTGTGTCTAACAGTTTTGATTATGAAGAACTAGTCTGGTTGACTGTATCTGACAGTCCTGAAGCTGAATACTGATAACATAAGTTCTGATAACTGATATAACTTATAACATAAGAGACTATGTCTGACAGTCCTAAATCTAATGGAGCTAGCTAAGTTCCATATTGTATCTGAGTAACTAAATTTGAGATCAGTCTTATCTAGCGGGTGATCTCTAAATCTAATGATACTGATACTGATTGACCATAGTTGAGATCAGTCCTATCTAGTAGGTGATCCCAGATTTTATTTATAATGATAAGGATTGACTATACTATTTATAATGATAAGGATTGACTGTATTTGACAGTCCTAAATCTATACTACTGAATTGAATTGACTGTATCTGACAGTCCTGATTCTGTAACTGAAACTGTGGGATGTATTCATCTAACCTACATGCGCCAAACTAAGCTAAATGGGGTCCAACCTGTAACCCCAGCTAGAAGGGTGTCAATACCACACCACTGGTAAAGACAACTGTTGTGGAGTCAGTCCTAATCTAGCGGGTTACCCCTGGGACCAGTCCTATACATTTAAATGAGCTAACGGGTGATCCCTGAGTATGTCAGTCCTATCTAACGGGTGACATCTCGTACCTACACTAGCTACGTAGTTCTAGAACTTAGGTATTGCTTCTATGGATCTCAGTCCTATCTAGCGGGCGATTCCCCATCCCTAGGCTCGCTCGGAGCTGAATCCTACTCCCATCTGAAAGACACTGAACTGATTAACTGAACTGAGCTAATTAACTAAACTGAATTGATGCTAATGGTATTTTCTATCAGAGCTAAACTAAATTTACTTAGTTCCATTGACTGACGGAATGTACTGAGTTCTGAGGATTGGCTGAGAATACTGAAGTTACTAAGATTCACTGGGAATACTGAGGTTACTGAGATTACTGAGTACTGAGATCACTGAGATTACTGAACTACTGAGATTATTACTGAGATTTCTAAGATTTCCTAAGTCATATGACTGACTGAGTTCTATGGATCATAGCTTGACTGAGGAGATCGTGAAAACATGACATGGATCTAGGCACACAGCTAAATGTTCGGGTACAAGTACCCCCAGGACTCAATGAGAAGAAACTGACATAGCATGGATTACTTGAACACATGACCGACAACACAATTCATAATTCATGTATTGAAGCACTTCACCAAACATGTGATATGCATAAGCTTGTACATACATGGGGATTTCATGATATCATACTAGTTGGGCATTGTTCCTTCATCTAGGCATTTAATCAAACACATGGTAGGCATAGCACATGTAGACAACATTATACAACAATTAATCATCAAGATTCATCTCTAATTTCATCATCCTAGGGTTTATTCATAGGTTCACATGAATATACATCTATGCAAAATCAATTCCACATAAAATTGATTACCTAACATGGATTTGAATTCAATTGATCATTCTCAATATAAACAAAACAAACCCAACATGAAATTCATAAAGAAATCCATAGACTTAAACTTAGAAAAGAGATTCTTGGGCTTTATGGACGAAAGGAGTCCATGAATAAATACTACGCATACCTTAGCTTGTGATTCTATGAAGATTGATGGAGAGATTCTTGAAAGTTGACTGTTAATTCCCTTGGAATTGAACCTTCTATGAAAACCCTAGGGCTTGTTCTTGAGAGTTTTTTAGAGTAATTGAGTATAAGTTGCTGAATTATGGCCAAATCTCATGTTATAAGGCTTATATAGGGTGGCAAATTAACCCTTTTAACCCTAGGACAAGTATTTAATTTCTGAGAAAATTTCCCAATTTCCATCCTTGGCCCGACACGCCACTATCGTGCCAGGTCACTGGAAAGTGACATATGGGAAATTGCACGGTAGCGCGATGCGGAGCTATCGCGTTGCCACCTTGTGTACGACCTGGAAGTTTGGCGCGACACGCCACTATCGCGGAGCAACACTGGAAATTGACAATTGCCATTTGAGCTATCTCCACGACGCGTTGAAGGCTCAGGTGATACACTGTATCACTAAAAGGGCTCTAACTCTTCGCCCGGGTGTTGGATTTGGGCGAATTTGTTATCGATGGAAAGCTTATTGAATTTCCCACATGAAAAAAAGTGAAAATATTAAAAATACCACGTGTACAAAAGTGGATTCATCTTTCAAAGAAAGCTTCTAACATTCTTAGGAAAAAGAATTTCAAGCTAGGAAAAGTACGGGTATTACACTAATTTAAATCCCCTATTTTATAAAATAATAAGAAGTTTACTCTATTTACCCCCACGCTCTATCCTCTTGTTCCTCCTCTCGGTATTACAAGACGATAATAAATGTTTTCTAAGTGTCGAAAATCCTTAAAATAGTTATAACAAGGATAAATAAACAACCACATATTATAAGAAATCAAAACCAAATCAATTCAAAGCAATAGTAATCATGTTTTGGCCTTAACCCTGAAAAGGGGCTTTTAGCCACTAATGGACATAACCGTAATCACGATAAATGAATACATGAAAAAATCCAAAAGTAAACTAAAGTAAAGAAATAAAAACCCTATTTGAATGTTTTCCATCCCCTCTCCTAGTTTCAAAGTCGTCCAAGGTGTTTAACATCAAGTTCAAGTGTCCGATTTATAGGAGGAAAATTTTGGTCGTCCATGGAATAGGGTGTGCGCCGCGGGGCTTATTCCCTGGGAATAGGGTGTGACCCGGCCCTCCTATTACCATAGATATAGGGTGTGCACCTAACCATATATTTCATGGTAATATGGTGTGCTCCACGGGGCTGTTCCCATACCCTCACTGGAATTCACCTTGTAAGCCATATCCATGTCTTGTGCACTTTTCCTTCCATACTAAGCCTTGTGGTGTTGTTTTCACTTGATTTCTATCTTTTTTATCATACATTTATCATAAAAATAAACTCACCAAGGATCCTATAGAATCAAACACCACGTATTAGAGCTCAAAACAACACAGCATTCAAGACAATGAACTAGAAACTTAAGCTAAGAACTAATGTTGCCCCTTTTGACCTTTAACTTCTTGTTCGACTCTAGGCTTGATCCAATTGAATATTGAACACTTTCAACAAGTTGTTACATACATAATTACAAAATAATAACCTTAGGAACTCATTATACACATTAGAATCCATCGCGGTCAACTAGAACAACACCTAGCTCAAGTTAGTAACACTAGTTTTCTTGTTTTAATTCTAAGTGACCCAATTAAGCACAAACTTGTTTGAGATACACCTTAAAATTTCTAATTAAATATTTAAACTCTTAGCTGATCAATTCTATAATTGTTAACACATTAAGCATACAAGTTGTCCTCAAAACAAGGCTAAATTAGCTCGGATGACAACACGGAGGTGCATAAATCCACCTCAAATCAACAACTAAGATTAATTCCACCCTAAACTCAAGTGAATAAGACAATATCCTTATTAGTAGAGTAAAAAAACATTTCTAACCTGAACAAGAGCCTACAAGGTCAACTTCACCTAAGGTAATTTTTCACTAAGCTAATTATGCCCAAAAGCGATGTCCAACTTACGCTAAATGATTCAATTAACCCAAGTATTGCAATTTTTCACGCAAACACCAAAAAACCCATCCCAAATCCAACACAATATCATAAACATACTATGAATTAGTTCAATCTTACAAGGGGTAAAGCCTAGCCTACCTCGATGCCGAAGAAATCTCAAAAGATCCACTAAATCGTTGTGTTTCACATTCTACTCATCAATACGATAATAACGATTCCAATATTGCACCATTGTGCTTTGGGTCCAAAAACATACCAAAATCCCGTGTGGGTCCCACTTATGGAAATTGCATTTTTGGAACCAAACCAACATTCCCAAATGCTCAAGGAATCATTACCCTCAAGAATGGGTGAAATCCGAGCTAATTTGGGGATAAAATCACTCCTCCAAATTTTTGAAATTTTTTAACAAGAAATGAGAAAAACGTGCCATGAAAAGGGTAAAACCTTACCACAAATCAGAAGATAATCGCGTAAATAAGTGTTAACGAAGCTCACAAATCATCCGCAAGCATAAATTTTAAGATATCTCTCTATTTAGGGTGTTATCTCTCTTGGAATGGTTGAAGAATACACAAAATCGAGCAAAAAGGGTCTATTTATACCCATCCCAGGTACCCGGATGTCCCTATCGCGACTGGGTATCGTGATTGCGATCTGCACACATAAAATGCATGTTGCGATTGGGATCTGCACATATAAAATGCATGTCATGATCTCGATTTACCCTTTACAATCGTGATATGAATAAACCTCATTTGATGATCGCGATTCACCCTTCGCGATTGCAGTTGCACCAGCAATCTGGTGCATCAGATTTTCTAAGTCTGAATTAGACTTCGACCGTGTGCTTGAGATTTGTTCAAAATATCATACGTGCAAAAACACTATGCTACAACACTAAATTCAACATTCCGAACTCAATGGCATAGTTAAAATTTCCATCGGAGGTCGTTTCTACATAAAGTGGGTCCCGCACCTAATTTCTATTTTCTTAACTTTCCGACCAATAGGTCAAATGAGCTCGGGTGCCTCGGAATTCAAACCTAAAGTATACCTAGCCTAAAATCAATATTCTAGAGCTGCTGAAATAGTTAGAATTTGCATTCGAGGTTATTAGACTGAAGTTTTTGCTTGATGGGCATTTGGAACCAACAAAGACATCAAAATAAGAGAATTAGCTATTAAAAACAAACGAATTGCTCGGTAACCAAACTATCATTCCCATTAAGTCATAAATGACTTGGGTCAATGATGATAGGCGTATTTACACGCCTAAAGCACCTTAATGTACCCATATTTTAGCTAAGTTTTGAGGACAAAATATATAATTCCTGCACTTTTAGTCCATTTTCCTATAAGTGAGCTAACCAACGTGATTAGCAAGATTTCAGGTATTTATGATGAAGATTTCAGCATTTTATGGGTTGTTTGACGCCAAAGGAAACTTCACGTAAGAAGGAAGGCAGCTTTTGGAAGCTTATGGACTGAAAGTGATGCATGAAAAACTTGTCCCGGGCAAAAAACAGCATTTCTAAAGACTTGGGGATCAGGAGTAACTTAGTAGGAGTAGGACAAGTATGCAGTAACCCAGTAGGGCTAGGACAAGGATAAAAACCCTATTTCAGTAGGACTAGGACAAGGATGTTATAAAAACCCTATTTGCTGAATTTTTCAGCAAGCTTTTTATTATTCACTCATTCATTAATTCAAGACTTTTTCATTTGACTTTTGCTCCAAATTCACGTTACAATATTCGGTAAGTCTAACATAGAGAACTTGGCTCTCTTGAGAAAAATGTCTAGGGCAAAACGTGTGAGAGCTTTTGACGCCATATCACTTCCATCTCCAAGATTATTCTACGTTGTGGTATGATGATTATATCTATTGTGATTTCCGTTGCACTCATGAGTAGCTAAACTTCTCTGTTAGGGTTATGGAAGCCTTATGAGACACTATCTATTGCTATGAGTTTGTGAATTCTTGATACGTATGCTGCTTATATCATTACTCTCTTCATCTTAATTGAATTCTTGTGGTTGCAAACATATAGAATACGCCAGTATAGCATTAACTTGTTCGAAAGAAAAGTTACATGTCTGGAAAAGAGAGAATGACAAGGAAATAGGGCTACCAACCTCTGTTTAAAAGTTAGTGACGTAACTGGATTAACCTCTTGGAGAATTCGTACCATTAGTATACGCTTTAAGCTCGAAAGAGTTAAAGTGATATAATCCTTGATGGTCGAAAGACACTAGGATTTACCATTGAATACGAATCTCTATAAGAGCATGCATGTCTGAATTCTGCATAACTCATAGCCAATAGATACGTAAAACTCATAAGGTGGACATAACCCTAACTTACAATTCTCATTGATTAAAACCTAGTAAACATTCCATTTTTACTTTGCTATTTTGATCATTTTACTTCACGCATAAAATCCCCCCTTTATCCGCAGAACTTTCACCAAAAGTCTACTAATCGTTGCATACTTAGTGACCGAGTATTCCCTGTGGGATTCGACACCCAACCCAGTTGGGTTCTATATTTGACGACGACTGCTTACACTCTTACGAGAGCTGTAGTTTGAGCGTTATCAGTCAACTATAGGAAAGCTCTAACGGCGAAAATATTAAAAGTAACCTGAAGGGTCATTACAATATCCACTACTAAAGGAACTTTCGTTTGCGAAAGTCAAAGGGTTAGGATGTACCTAAAGTCTTGAACAGGTGAGGATATTGGGTCTGCATCTCACTCTTAGTCTCCCAAGTGGTCTCTTCTACTAAGCGGTACCTACACTGAAGCTTAACTACAGGAATCTCCGTAGTGCGCAACCGCCTAACATCACTAGCCAAAATAAGCAAAGGCTCTTCCATGAAGGTCAATCTCTCATCCAGCTGGAATGAGTCCCATCTAAGAACATGAGATGGATCAAGAATATATTGCCACAACATAGAAATAAGGAAAACTGGGATGGACAATAGAAAAATCTGGAGGTAAGGCTAATTCAGAAGCCACCTCACCAACTGTGTGAAGAATTTCAAAAGGTCTAATATACCTTTGACTAAGCTTGCCCATCATCTTTAACTTCATCACACCCTTTATGGGTGACACATGGAGAAATACCAAATCACCAACTCCAAATCTCAAAGAGCAAAGCCTACGGTCTGCATAGGCCTTCTACCTACTCTAAGCTGCTCTCAACCAACCCAAATGACCCTAACTCTATCCAACAACTCCTGAAGCAAATCAGTACTTGAGGTCAAATCTCAAAAGTCTCAAACCATTGAATCGGAGAATTAAATCTCCTACCTTACAAAGCCTCAAAAGGTGTCATCTCAATACTTTAATGATAAATATTATTTTATGCAAACTCTGTCAAGGCTAAGTGCTCCTCCCACTGACCTCCAAAATCCATAACACAGGCTCAGAGCATATCCTCTTGCACTTGAATAGTTCACTCAAACTGGCCATCTGTCTATGGATGGAACGTTGTATTAAGATTCACTTAAGTGTCTAACTCTTCTTGAAAAGTTCTACAAAATCTATAAGCAAACACGAAACCCCAATCTTAAATAATAGATATGGGCACGCCATGAAAATGGACTATCTCATGCATATAAATACGAGTTAACCTCTCAGCACTGAAGGACATCTAATAGAAATGAAATATGCTGACTTGGTCAATTAGTCTACAATGACCCAAATGCCATTGGAACCATTGGAGGTGTGAGGAAAACCACTAAAAAAATCCATGGTAATCCTCTCCCATTTCCACTCGAGAATGGGTAATCTCTGAATCAAACCACATGGTCACTGATGATGATGATGACAATCTGGATAGAGTTGGTGCCACAGGGGCTATTATTCCTCCACCCTTGGCACCCAGAGCTAAGTTCAATATCACTAGCACCATGATTCAGTTATTGCAGCTCAAGGGGTTATTTGGTGGACTCGCAGGAGATGATCCGAATATGCATCTGATCAACTTTATTTCAACATGCAAGTCATTTGACAATCCAGGAGTTGGACAGAATGCAATTCGGCTGTGCTTATTTCCATTGTCTCTGTCTGGGGAGGAACCTCTATGGTTGAACGGGCTAACTCCTGATTCTATTACTAATTGGAGGCAACTGAAAGACGCTTTCCTAGAAAGATTCTTTCCGCCATCCAAGAGAGCCCAATTACGGGATGAGATCAGCAATTTTCGACAGCTTCCAACTGAAGCTCTCCACCAAACATGGGAGAGGTTCAAGAAGAAGCTTATGCGGTGCCCAAACCATCAGATGACGAATATCCACTTGATGGAAATATTATATAGGGCTTTGAAATCGGTGACAAAGCTAGTGGTTGATAATGCTGCAGGTGGGTCATTCATAGACCTTACTTTTCTTGAGGCAAGTGATATGCTAGATCGTATGACAAAGCAGAGTAGAGCTTGGCATACCAGGGATTCTGAGGTAGCAAGCTCTACCGTATCTATTGGCTTGACTGTAGATCAGAGGCGTAGACAAGAGGAACGTGACCAAGATATGGCTCATATGAAAACGAAGATGGATCTTCTTACCAAGCACTTATTATCAGGGAAGACCGAAAAGGTTAAGTTCGTTGTATCACAGGGAAGAGATGAATCCGACTCTGAGAAAGAAGCGAACTACTTGAATAATCAGGGGGGGTTTAGAGGCAATGTCCAAGAAAACCAAGGTCGGAACTATTATGATAAATCTGGATACAAGGACCGTGATCAAGGTGGTTAGAAGAATAAGACTGATAGGAGTGGTTTGTATGTTCCTCCTGGAAACCGTGAGGCTGTGGCGTCTGGCTCTGGAAAGATGTCGATGGAAGATATGATGGCGAAGCTGTTGAAGGGAGTAGAGGCAACTAATACAGGAGTGAATGAGGTGAAGAATGATTTGTCTTCAATAAATCAATTGGTTGACTCGCATTCTACTGCAATAAAACAACTAGAGCAGCAATTGAGTCAACTTTTAGCGGCATTAAATCAAAGAAAAGCTAGAACACTACCTAGCGACACAGTGCAAAATCCAAGGAATGATGGATCGTGTATGTCTATCACCACCCGAAGTGGTAAAATATTGGAAAATCCATCCAAAGGCAAGCAGGTGGTTGATGATATAGAAGATAATGAGATCATTGCAGAACCAAAAGATGCCGAAGAAGATGATGAGGTTGTTCGTGACGTCACCTCTCAACGTCCACAGCCTGAAAAGATTGCCGAACTGAAGCAAGATGAAAAGGAAGCAGTGGAGAAAACTATTCCCCTTCCACCACCACCTTTTCCTCAGAGATTGAAGAAGAAAGATGACGATACCAGGTTCAATAAGTTTATGACTATGTTGAAGCAGCTAACTATTAATGTTCCTTTGGTAGAGGCACTGGAACAAATGCCTGGGTACGCAAAATTTATGAAGGATCTTTTGACAAAGAAGTGGGCAGCAAGTTATGAGTTGACGGATACTGTTCATCATTGCAGTGCAATCGCTACCAGATCACTAGTTCAGAAAAAGGCTGACCCCGGTGCCTTCACTATTCCTTGCACTGTCGGATCTTTGAATTTTTCCAAGGCATTATGCGATTTAGGAGCCAGCATCAATTTGATGCCGCTATCTATTTACAGAAAGTTGGGGTTAAGGGATCCTACTCCAACCAATATGAGGCTCGTGATGGCAGATAGGCCGGTAAAATGACCTATTGGTATTTTATATGATGTATTGGTGAAGGTTTCCTCATTCATATTTCTGGCAAACTTCGTTATTCTGGACTGTGAGATGGACTCTGAAGTTCCCATAATCTTGGGGCGCCCTTTTCTTGCAACAGGGAACATGATTATTGATTTAAGAGCGAATGAGCTTTTATTCCGGATGAATGACGAAGTAGTCTGCTTTGATGTATGCAAATCAATGAAGCAACCCAAAGATCTGAACGTGTTCTCGGTAGTTGATGTTTATTTTGATGATGAGAAAGAATTATCCGTAGAGGAGCAGCTTATTGTTGACCCATTGGTGGCTGTGCTTATGAATATAGAGCGTGAGGATGCTGAAAATTATGAAGAAACTATTTATGCTCTAACAGGAATAGGGTCGTATCCTTATGCTCCCAAGAAGCTGGACCTCGATCTCAAAAATCGGCCTACACCACCAGCTAAACCATCCATTGAAGAGCCACCAATGTTAGAATTAAAGGAGCTACCCAGTCATCTAAAGTACGCATTCTTGGGAAGTGGAAACACCCTCCCGGTTATTGTGGCGGCTGACTTAGGTGAGCAGCAAGTTGCAGCTCTCATCGCTGTTCTAA
Organism: Capsicum pubescens; assembly: GCA_030864215.1. Lineage (NCBI taxonomy): Eukaryota > Viridiplantae > Streptophyta > Magnoliopsida > Solanales > Solanaceae > Capsicum > Capsicum pubescens. The sequence goes on from CM061544.1 coordinate 225,682,877, forward strand.
GGAAATACATGAGAGCCATCGGTTGGACCATCACTGATATTATTGGTATTCCGCCTGGGATATGTATGCACAAGATTCAGCTTGAAGAAAATTGCATACCCACTATTGAGCATCAAAGACATTTGAATCCACCTATGCAAGAGGTGGTGAAGAAAGAAATTATTAAGTGGTTAGATGCAGGGGTAGTGTATCCAATCTCTGACAGTAAATGGGTGAGTCCGGTACAGTGTGTGCCTAAGAAAGGGGGCATGACGGTAGTTGCAAACGAAAGGAATGAGCTAATTCCACTCAGACCTGTCACAGGGTGGAGAGTATGCATGGACTACCGGAAGCTGAATTCATGGACGCGTAAGGATCACTTCCCAATGCCATTCATGGACCAAATGCTTGATCGATTGGCAGGGAAAGGATGGTTTTGCTTCTTAGATGGTTATTCCGGCTATAATCAGATCTGTATTGCCCCCGAAGACCAAGAGAAGACAACGTTTACATGCCCATATGGTACGTTTGCCTTCAAACGTATGCCATTTGGGCTATGTAATGCACCCGCCACTTTTCAGCTTTGTATGATGTCCATTTTTTCTGATATGGTTGAAGACACCTTGGAGGTGTTCATGGACGATTTTTCAGTTGTGGGTGAGTCGTTCAAATCGTGCTTGGCGAATCTAAGTATGGCGTTACAGAGATGTGCTGAATTCAACTTGGTGTTAAACAGGGAGAAGTGCCACTTTATGGTTAAAGAAGGTATTGTTCTTGGGCATAAAATTTCTGAAAGAGGAATTGAGGTGGATCGAGCTAAAATTGAAGTCATCGAGAAACTACCACCTCCAATCTCTGTAAAGGGAGTTCGTAGTTTCCTCGGGCATGCAGGTTTTTATCGAAGGTTCATTAAAGAATTTTCCAAGATTGCTAGTCCGTTAAGCAAGCTTTTGGAGAAGGATGCAAAGTTCGACTTCGGTGAAGATTGCTTGAAGGCATTCGAATGCCTCAAAGGGAAGCTAATTGAAGCTCCTATCATTGTAGCACCTGATTGGTCCCTACCATTTGAAGTTATGTGTGATGCAAGCGGAGTAGCTTTGGGTGCTGTACTTGGCCAGAGAAGAGAAAAGTTATTTCATCCAATCTACTACGCGAGCAAGGTCTTGAACGGAGCCCAGAAGAACTATACTGTCACGGAACAAGAGCTTCTAGCAGTTGTTTATGCTTTTGAAAAGTTTCGTGCTTACCTGTTGGGGACTAAAGTGGTGGTTCATACCGATCATGCAACCCTGAGATACCTAATGACGAAGAAGGATGCAAAGCCGAGGCTAATTCGATGGGTGTTATTGCTGCAAGAATTTGATTTCGAGGTAAAAGATAGAAGAGGTTGCGAAAACCAAGTGGCTGATCACCTATCTAGACTTGAGAATGAGCACACAGTGTAGACCGATCTTGAGATTAATGATGCATTCCCTGATGAAGAGATCCTAGCCACGATGGTGGAAGAATTACCATGGTACACAGACTTTGCAAACTATGTGGTAAGTAATATGATACCTGCATATCTGTCTTTTTATCAAAAAAGGAAGTTCATGCATGATGTAAAACACTACTTCTGGGATGAGCCATATTTGTTTCGACGATGCGCGGATGGTGTTATCAGGCGATGCATATCTCATGTGGAAGTGCCGAGTATCTTGGAAGCAAGTCATGCTTCCCAAGTTGGGGGACACCATGCAGGTGGTCGAACAGCAAGGAAGGTATTACAAAATGGCTATTATTGGCCTTCGATATTTAGAAATGCCTACGAATTTATGAGAAGATGCGACCAATGTCAGAGACAAGGCACGATTTCGAAGCACCATGAGATGCCCATGTCAAAAATTCTTGAAGTAGAGCTGTTAGATGTGTGGGGTATTGATTTCATGGGCCCATTCGTAAATTCGTTTGGGATGAAATATATCCTAGTTGTTGTCGACTATGTATCCAAATAGGTCGAAGAAGTAGCGCTGGCCGATAATGAAGGAAAGCGTGTTGTAGCATTCTTGAAGAGAAATATCTTCTCTCATTTTGGGGTACCACATACCATCATAAGCGATGGAGGATCAGACTTTTGCAACAAGCTGTTCAAATCCGTGTTGGTAAAATATGGGGTCAAGCAACATAAGGTAGCCACGCCTTATCACCCAAAAACTAGTGGACAGGTAGAGGTTTCTAATCGATAGATCAAGCAGATCCTTGCTAAGACTGTAAACACTAATAGGAAGGATTGGTCTCGGAAGCTGGACGATGCACTATGGGCTTATAGGACTGCATTCAAAACGCCAATTGGAATGTCCCCGTACCAACTAGTTTATGGGAAGGCTTGTCACTTGCCCATTGAGCTCGAGCATAAAGCAGTATGGGCGTTGAAGCGACTAAATTTGAATTGGGATGATGCCATGAATATGAGATTGGAGCAGCTGAACGAGATGGATGAATTCCGTCTACATGCGTATGAAAGATAAGACTTCTACAAGGAGCGGATGAAAAAGTATCATGATCAACGGATTGTTCAACGAAACTTTCAAAAGGGTGATATGGTACTTCTTTTCAATTCCAGACTGAAGATATTCCCAGGGAAGTTAAGGTCCAAATGGTCTGGTCCGTACAAAATTAGCCAAGTCTACTCGTCTGGAGTAGTTGAGCTAGAAGACAATAATGGTGTTGTCTTTAAGGTGAATGGCCAACGAGTAAAACCATATATCGGTTCTCTTGACTCGATAAAATGCATGGCCACCATCTATCTCGACGAAATCTAAGTACTCGAGGTAACTATGTCGTGCCGCGATAATAAATCAAGCGCTAGATCGGAGGCAACCCATCATTTTACATTTTTTATTGTTTTACTAAGAGTTTGTTTTTGTTAAAAAAAATCCAAAAAGAAGATTCGAGCCACGACCAAAACTAAGGCGCTTGATGGGAGGCAACCCATCTTTCTAATCATTTTTTTTGTTTTTGAATAAGTGTAGGTGCAAGAGGTGTAAAGGAGGAGGTTGGTTTCAAATTTTGATTTGGAAGTATTGCATGTTGAAGGTGGTAAGTTGTGAATGAAGAAGCAAAAGGCTATGAGTTAGGCATTGCCTATGAAAATCTAGGCAACGAACAAGGCAAGGCCTATGCTATGTCCTAAGCTCTCTGAATCTAGAGTGCCATGGCATAGGCGCCGCCTATGCCTAACAATGCCATAGCATAGGCTCCGCCTATGCAAAAGTCTTTTGTCTCTGAATCTAGAAGTCCATGGCATAGGCGCTGCCTATTCCTAACAATGCCATAGCATAGGCTCCGCCTATGCTCAACTAGGCTTTGCAAAAGGCGCCGCATATGCCAAGCATAGGCAAAGCATTAGGCGTCGCTTATGCTCACTTTTTGGTCTCCTAATCCGATTCCAAATGGGTCAAAACCTGACCCAAGCTTGTCCTATAAATAGAACCTTAGTCTTAGAACAAAATTTCATTGCAAACTCAACCTAAGCGCCGCCTACCTCTCCAAAATCTCTCAAAAAAAATCTTTTTGCTCTTTTAACTTTGCAAGAACATCTTCCAAGGCCATCAACCAAGTAATTACTTCTTTTCTCTTCTTTTATATTCCGTAAGTATTACAATACTACGCCTATAATAAGTTGTTAAATCTTGAAGTAGTGTTGGTGATTTGAATGTGGTTGATTTGTTGTGATACAACTAAGTGAGTGAAAGAATATGTATGGGTGTTCTAGACTTGGTTCCAACCTGAATTTGATTTTTGATACACTGTCATACTTTTGCGGAATCGACATGGTTAAGATAATTGCATAATCTTGTAACTCGAAAGCTTGTATGTTTGAATGACTTGTCCATCGAGATGAAAATCATGGTTAACTACACACATGAGATGTTGTGATTATTTCTAAGCCATAAATTGATACAATATCTATGTAGTAGTTTTGTTCAAAGAGATGCATTAGTCCAAACGTGAAAACATAGTTAAGAGTACATGAAAAAGAATTGAAAAGGATAGTGAAGATGACAAGAAAAGTATGACTGCGCTGAATATATTGTTGGAACATAACACCTAAATGTATGGCGATGAAGTCTGAGTAATCGACATCGTTCACTTAATCAGTTTGTCACAACAAATTAAGTGTGGGGTGGTGCCACTACTGTTTGTTTGTCGATTGTATCTACCGAGATGAAGCTAACATGACTATTATTTTAATCTCAGGTACAATGGCACCAAAAAGTCGACCCGAAAAAAAAAGCATCTACCTCACAGAAAGGCCAGAAAAGGGGAAGAAAAGAGCAAGCTGAATCCTCCTCGCTGCAAATACCTCGATGCATGTACGGGATAAAATGGGTCCTAGAGGAGGAAGTAAAGGAGTGGTAAAAGAACAATAAAGTAAAAAAATATGTTCATGTGGAGTTGATACAAAAGGAGAGCCTAGCAAAGAAAGAACCCCGCATTTTGGCTAAAATCATGGCGCTACATCTTAATTTCATTTTCCAAGATATGGGAGAATGCAATCTTGATATAACGCGAGAATTCTATGCCAATTGGTCCCCAAAGACTACCGAAAGTGAAGTGAATATTCGGGGCCAAGTCTAGCAACTGAATGCAGAGTTCTTCAACTCTTTTCTGGGTCTTCCATCTGTGGATCCATCACCGCTCAAGGAGCTTTATCGCAGACCTCCATACAAGGCAATCAGACACACACTATGCGGTACAATATCAATGGCACGGTGGAGTCATCACAAGGATACCGGTCGGCACAATACCTTCCCGTATGCCTCCTTGAACAGAGAAGCTCGGATATGGTTGCGGATAGTCAATTTTTGCCTGATTCCAGGGTCACAGTACACAAAGATCACACATGATAGAGTGTACTTGGTGTACGCTTTGATGACGAACATCCCTATCAACATTGGGGCGATTATTCGATCTTCAATGCGTAAGTCCAGGCTGCACAAGAGGTCCCACTTCAGCTTTGGCAATCTGTTGACTGCGATATTGAGGAAGGAGGACATCGAAGAGGAACCTGCAGATCATAAGCTTCCACACAACCTGAATAAGGTTGACCTCACAAAGGTTAAAGATACTGAATCCATGTATGGCGTCAACCTAACCACTGCAGAAAGACATGCTCGCGACGAAAGCTTCTTCCGCCATTTATATGGCATGACGATGTTTACCATGATGAGCGGGGTTCGTGTTCCAAATGTTACAGGTCTCCAACAGTTGGATTATGACTACCCAATGAATGATCATGCGAGGGCTATGTGTGGAGTAGGTGTATATTTTGAGGAACCTCTTGATGATGACATGCCAACCGATGATGATCGACGAATGCCAGACTCCGGCATGGAGGAGAACTCTGATAATGACGACTCTGATGATGATTCCGATGCAGGGGGTATGACCCCAGACATAGAGGATGAGTCTGACTAATCAGGTTCTTCTTATTTATTTTCCACTAAGGGCAGTGTGTCCCGTCTAAGTGTGGGGTGCTGGTATTTGTGTTCTATACTTCTTTGTCTGCATTTTCATTTATTCTAGTTCTTGTTCGTTTTAATTAGTCGTAATCAGTTAGTTTAATTTTAAATTTTTTTTTAGAGACGGCATGGTAGTATAACAAGAGTTTGTGCTAAATCATTACTATTGAGACATTTAGGCTCTACATGTGACTCACTGTGTGATAATTGTGTGGTTTAATTCATTCATCTGTTGGGTAAAGAGTCTATACTGCTCCCAATAAAGTTGACCATGTGTCTTGTGTGTGTGAGGATATAGTATATTCTGTGTTGTGACTGATGCTAGAACTTGCCTGGTGTATGTGTAAAGCGAAATAAAGAGTGTGAGTTTAGGAGATGATTTAGGCATTTCTTTGGCAGCCTGTGATTGTTTACCTTCTTTTTACCTACCCATGGACATTATCCTAGTCAACCCTTTTGAGCTTTTAAGCCATTTTCTTTGACAGCCTCATATGTAAGACTAATCCATTTTTTTTTCAAGACCATAATTTGATCCAAATTCCTAAGTGCTTTAAATTGTGAAGTCATGTGACAAAATAAGAGGAAATTGGATTAGAGTGATGCCTTAGAGTGTATTGGTACTTGAATTTATTATGAAAAAGAGTGGCTATCATAGAGGTGTGTTATAAAAAAAAAGAAATAGAAAAACAAAAAGATAAATTATGTTTATGATTAAATAAAAAGATAGTTATGCTTGAATGGCAAAATAGGTGAAAAGGGGTGATAGATGAAAGAAAGGTAGCAGGGTTGATTAAAAGAGAGTGTTAATGGCATAATGTGATGTATTAAAGCGCTTAGGAACATAGTCACTATTTCTGGCCAAAATAGTCCTACCCGTCCCTTAGCCTACATTACAACCTGTAAAAGACCTATTTGATCCTAAGCTTAGCATTATGATATTAGTGGAGCATTACGCTAAGGGCAAGCCTATGGTCATCAGTTGCAACATATGAATTCTTTGTGAGAGTGAGAGCAAGGATAATCTTATACCCATGTTTTGAAAAATGAAATTCTTGTGAGTAATTATGGGTGATATATTGTGAGATACACATGGTTGATAATTGTTGGGTAGTTGTTGTATGATTCTTGGTGCCTTAACTTTTGAATACGAATTAACCATCATCACGAGTCGATGTTGGAGGTTGAATTATTTCTAGAAGTGATTAGAAAACTACTCTTTGTTAATAATTGTTGTGCCTGTCTTGATGAATATTTTGTGCTGTTACTGTGAAACCCTAAGTAGATGTTTATATGGACATGATATATTGTTCGAGGACGAACAAAGCTTTAAGTGTGGGGTGTTGATGATAGGCGTATTTACACGCCTAAAGCACCTTAATGTACCCATATTTTAGCTAAGTTTTGAGGACAAAATATATAATTCCTGCACTTTTAGTACATTTTCCTGTAAGTGAGCTAACCAACGTGATTAACAAGATTTCAGGTATTTATGATGAAGATTTCAGCATTTTATGGGTTGTTTGACGCCAAAGGAAACTTCACGTAAGAAGGAAGGCAGCTTTTGGAAGCTTATGGACTAAAAGTGATGCATGGAAAACTTGTCCCGGGCAAAAAACAATATTTCTAAAGACTTGGGGATCAGAAGTAACTTAGTAGGAGTAGGACAAGTATGCAGTAACCCAGTAGGGCTAGGACAAGGATAAAAACCCTATTTCAGTAGGACTAGGACAAGGATGTTATAAAAACCCTATTTGCTGAATTTTTCAGCAAGCTTTTTATTATTCACTCATTCATTAATTCAAGACTTTTTCATTCGACTTTTGCTCCAAATTCACGTTACAATATTCGGTAAGTCTAACACAGAGATCTCGGCTCTCTTGAGAAAAACGGCTAGGGAAAAACGTGTGAGAGCTTTTGACGCCATATCACTTCCATCGCCAAGATTATTCTAGGTTGTGGTATGATGATTATATCTATTGTGATTTCCATTGCACTCATGAGTAGCTAAACTTCTCTGTTAGGGTTATGGAAGCCTTATGAGACACTATCTATTGCTATAAGTTTGTGAATTCTCTATACGTATACTACTTATATCATTACTCTCTTCATCTTAATTGAATTCTTGTGGTTGCAAACATATAGAATACGCTAGTATAGAGAGAATAGGGCTACCAACCCCTGCTTAAAAGTTAGTGTCGTAACTGGATTAACCTCTTGGAGAATTCGTACCATTAGTATACGCTTTAAGCTCGAAAGAGTTAAAGTGATATAATCCTTGATGGTCGAAAGACACTAGGATTTACCATAGAATACGAATCTCTATAAGAGCATGCATGTCTGAATTCTGCATAACTCATAGCCAATAGATACGTAAAACTCATAAGGTGGACATAACCCTAACTTACAATTCTCATTGATTAAAACCTAGTAAACATTCCATTTTTACTTTGCTATTTTGATCATTTTACTTCACGCATAAAATCCCCCCTTTATCCGCAGAACTTTCACCAAAAGTCTACTAATCGTTGCATACTTAGTGACCGAGTATTCCCTGTTGGATTCGACACCCAACCCAGTTGGGTTCTATATTTGACGACGACCGCTTACACTCTTACGAGAGCTGTAGTTTGAGCATTATCAGTCAACTATAGGAATGATCTAACGGCGAAAATATTAAAAGTAACCTGAAGGATCATTACAATATCCACTACTAAAGGAACTTTCGTTCGCGAAAGTCAAAGGGTTAGGATGTACCTAAAGTCTTGAACAGGTGAGGATATTGGGTCTGCATCTCACTCACAGTCTCCCAAGTGGTCTCTTCTACTAGGTGGTACCTACACTGAAGCTTAACTACAGGAATCTCCGTAGTGCGCAACCGCCTAACATCACTAGCCAAAATAAGCAAAGGCTCTTCCATGAAGGTCAATCTCTCATCTAGCTAGAATGAGTCCCATCTAAGAACATGAGATGGATCAAGAATATATTTCCACAACATAGAAATAAGGAAAACTGGGATGGACAATAGAAAAATCTGGAGGTAAGGCTAATTCATAAGCCACCTCACCAACTGTGTGAAGAATTTCAAAAGGTCTAATATACCTTTGACTAAGCTTGCCCATCATCTTTAACTTCATCACACCCTTTATGGGTGACACATGGAGAAATACCAAATCACCAACTCCAAATCTCAAAGAGCAAAGCCTACGGTCTGCATAGGCCTTCTACCTACTCTAAGCTGCTCTCAACCTATCCCAAATGACCCTAACTCTATCCAACAACTCCTGAAGCAAATCAGTACTTGAGGTTAAATCTCAAAAGTCTCAAACCATTGAATCGGAGAATTAAATCTCCTACCTTACAAAGCCTCAAAAGGTGTCATCTCAATACTTTAATAATAAATATTATTTTATGCAAACTCTGTCAAGGCTAAGTGCTCCTCCCACTGACCTCCAAAATCCATAACGCAGGCTCAGAGCATATCCTCTAGCACTTGAATAGTTCACTCAAACTGGCCATCTTTCTATGGATGGAACGTTGTATTAAGATTCACTTAAGTGTCCAACTCTTCTTGAAAAGTTCTACAAAATCTATAAGCAAACACGAAACCCCGATCTTAAATAATATATATGGGCACGCCATGCAAATGGACTATCTCATGCATATAAATACGAGTTAACCTGTCAGCACTGAAGGACATCTAATAGAAATGAAATATGTTGACTTGGTCAATTAGTCTACAATGACCCAAATGCCATTGGAACCATTGGAGGTATGAGGAAAACCACTAAAAAAATCCATGGTAATCCTCTCCCATTTCCACTCGAGAATGGGTAATCCCTGAATCAAACCACATGGTCACTGATGCTCGGCTTTCACCTACTGATAATAAAGGCAACGAGATACAAACTCCACCATATCTTTCTTCATGCCACTCTACCAATAATGTTGTCTCAAATATCTATATATCTTAGTTGTACCCAGATGAATAGAATATCTAGAGCTGTGAGCCTCGTGCAAAATCAATTGAATTAAGTCATCGATCCTTGAAACAAAAATGCAACAATCAAACCTCAAAATACCCTCAAAATCTATAGTGGTCCTTTTGGACTCACCACTCAACACCTAATCACAAAGAAAGTGAAGCTTACTATCCTCAAACTGACGATCTCGAATCTGCTCAAAAACCAAAGACCTCGCCTCAATGCGAGCAAGAATTCTCCTACGGTCTGAAATTTCAAGGCAAACAATCAAGTTGGCTAAGAACTGAATGAACCATGTCGACAACCTCTAAGAAATAGAAATACAATCCAAACCCATACTCACCACCTTTCGACTCAAAGCATTTTCCACCATATTTTTCTTTCCCAGATAATACAGGATAGAGAATTCATAATCTCTAAGAAACTCCATCCATCTACACTGCCTTATATTAAGCTTCCTCTGGGTCATAAGATGCCGAAGACTATGATGATCGGTGAAAATCTCATAATGCTCACCATAGAGATAATGCCTCCAATCTTAAGCACGAAAACTACTATCGCCAACTCCAAATCATAAGTGGCGTAGTTGTGCCCGTGCACCTTAAGCTGCCTAGAAACAAAAGCAATAACACAACCCTTCTACATCAACACACAACCCAAGCCAACACTGAAAGTATCATAATACATGGTGAATCCCTCGCTCTCTACAAAAAGATCTAGAATAGGAGCTGAAGTAAGAATATCCTTGAGATTTCTAAAGTTTGACTCACACTCCTTGGACCATCGAAAAGGAACCTTCTTCTGGGTCAATTTGGTCATAGGTGCTGAAATTGTAGAAAAAACCTTAATAAACCATCTATAATAATCGGCCAAACCAATATAACTACGAACCTCGGTCAGAGATATAGGCCTAGCCTCAATCTTTGTTGGGTATACCATAATCCCATCCTTAGACACCACATGCCAAAGGAATGTCGCTGACTCAAGTCAAAACTCACACTTAGAGAACTTGGCAAAAAGCAAATGATCTCTCAAAGTTTAGAGCACAATCTACAAATATTGTGCGTGCTCCTCTCTACTCCCCGAATATACAAGGATTTCGTCGATGAACATAATAAAAAAGGAATCCAAATAAGGCTTGAACACTCGCTTAATCAAATCCATAAACATGGCTGGGGCATTAGTCAACCCAAATAACATCACTAGGAACTCATAATGACAATAACGGGTCCTAAAGGCTGTCTTCGGGATATCCTTAACCTGAATCCTCAATGATAACACTCAAACTACACCTCTCTAATAAGAATGTAAGCTATCATTGTCAATATAAAACCCAACTAGGTTGGGATCAAATCCCACAGGGAATATGGTGTGAACTTAAGTCGTTTGTAATTTAATCAACTGATAGCTGGATGTTTCCTGAAATGGGGGTTTTTAGTTTAGAAAATAATTGTTGGTCACTTTAGTTATAGTGTTCATAATCAAGAGTTTATGGAGAAAGCAGAATTATATTCACTAGGGGTTTTAGTACTTGACAGATAGTAATAGTAGTTCAAGATTCTCATAGTAGATAGGACAAGAAGTTATCTTTATCGAAGTTATGCCTAAATGTATCTCGACCTACTTAAGTATTTAATTCCCTAATCCTCTCGGACTTAGGGAATTTATATTCATGACCAGATTTTACCTCAGGTTAATCGACCTTGTTACAGTGTCAATTATTAAATGGAAGTTTTTACTGCTTCCAAGTCCCTGTTAATAATTCACTTCCCACTATATTTGATTTCTTTCTCAAGAAAATCAAAGCAAGTGTTATCTATCGTTTGCAACCAATAGATGATAATTAAAACCTCAGAATTATCAAGGAGTTCAACCACCTTTTGAATCTTGAACACTCAGCACCTTATCAAGACTTAACCCTAGATCCCATAATTCAGGTTAAAGAAATTTAGCCGCTCATGATGTAACAATCGAAGCAACTAGTTATATTCATGATTTGAAAGATAAACTTACCACAAGATGAATAGAAACTAGAGATTCTCATGTTAGATCACACTAGTAATCCCAAAATAATGATGATAATCTCTTCAAAATAATTGTTTGTTCAAGTCAAGAAACTAGAGAGAGAAAATATCAAAAATACGTGTCTCAATACTCAAGTTCGAAACCCTCAAGAAAACTCTAAATAATGCTTTAAATAGTTCACCCTAATTGTGGAAACAAAATTATAAAGTATAGAAATTCCTCGGATTAGGTGACGTCATTCGTGATAACCTACCAAGAGGTTGACGACTTATCACAAATATCGCCATCTCCTCTTTGCTTTTGATACTCGCTGCCTAAAGATGACAACAACCGATGATGTCCTATCAACTCCTTGACGACTTATCACAAATGTCATCAAGTCTCTACCTCAACCCTCATTTCTGCCTTAGGCTGACGACAACTTTGACGACCTATCAGCTCCTGATAGCTTATCACGAAATATCATCACAACTCTCAATTCAGGTGCATTCTCTATCTGAGGTTGACGATGATGCTGATAACTTATCACAAGGTTGACGATTTATCAGAAATGTCGTCAGCCACACTTCTCTTAGAATTACTTCAGATTTAAACTTTTTTGCCTCCTTCCTTGTTGGTTCTCTTGCATCATAGCTTCTACTGCAAAATCAAACATAAGATAATCAAAAGCGACAAAAGTTGCTTAAGACTTTGCAATTATTCTTAGTTTAAAGCCTTAAATGTGTTAGCATTAGCTCACATATCAACACCCTCAGCTTAAAATAATTACTTGTCCTCAAGCAACTCAACACAACTAAAAGAATACAAAGTACATTTGGCATTCAATCATCCATATTATCTCAAAACACTTTCACTCTCTCCAAGGTCAGTCAATTCAAGAACAATGAAGAACATCAATGCAACACACAGAAATCAATATACGGCATTAATTCAGCTACATTAACCAATCATATACCAGTATTACACTCTTCAAACAAGATAGCAATTAGCAACATATCTGGTGTGCCCTCACAGCAAAGAAATCCCCCTTATCTTATATCAGTAATCGTATACGTAACCATGGGGACAATCAAAACACTCACTCCCAGAACAAAGTTCCAACCAATGTATGCCAAGTACCATAGGCTTGCCCTTATTTTCATTACCCAGATCTTCAGATAGGTTAGCTAGGATCACTATAGGTCTTTTCTTAGGCTTGTAGTGTAGGTTAGGGGTTGGTATGATACTCAATGGTATTTAAAGTGACTAAGACTCCTTAATACTACACTAGTTTTTTGGGGTTTCACTTATTATCCTTTTCCACTCTTCTCTTTTATTGATCATACTTATTTTGGCTGGGTGCGGTCTTTTCCACAATCACTTATTCTTTTTCATAATTTTTCTTTTTCTTGCTCTTTTCCTCTGCACCCAGCTTTTTATTCTTTTCTTTTATGCTACCTTTCTTCATACTCATTCTGTATCACGCACCCCTATGATAGCCACCCTCAACTTAGGCCATTTCTCTAAGTCAAGGTGCACAGTGTCCAAGGAGGACCAGGGCCAAAATAGGTTTATTGTGATCTAAATAGGAAGGTGACAGGTGTCATTAAAAAAAATAGGCTAATCAGGCTCAAAACAGGGATCAAGGGATATTATGCACATAGGGAAGGTCATTTAGGCTAACGTGAGCTCATATCAAAATGGTCTATGATCCTTTTCTAACCTCTATCCTTCAACCTAGGCAAGACTAACCGGGCAAGTTCTGGCTTCAGCATACAAAGGGAACTAAGTAACATCTCACACACACTTGGCACATAGGTATATCGCATTCTACTACTCATTCAGTTCATGCAGATGTGTAGCAATGATCATTGTGTTACTATAACTAATGCCATACAAAGATGCACAGCGGTCACACTTAAATGCAAATCACACAGTTAAAGAAGTAGACCACTTGAAGAGGTGTACAAAAATCACAAAACAATTCAACTGCCTCAAGTACAAGTATTCCTCCTTGTCGGCTACAAAATTTTACAACAACAATTTACCCTACACCCTCAACTTAAAATCAAAGAAAATCTAAACTTAGGTTAGAGTATACCTGAAATGGATCAATACTAGGGGTCATGGGTTACCTCCCATGCAGCGCCTGATTTAACATCACGGTACGACTTAGGTATCTCGATTACTTCAGACTTCATCGAGACAGATAGTAATGACACTTTTCATTGATTCTTTTGGACCAATATAAAGTTTGACTCATTGCCCATTTACTTTGAAGGTACTTCCGTCTTCATTTTCAAGTTCCACTACTCCAGATGAGTAGACTTGACTAACTCTAAAGGGGCCTAACCACTTAGATTTAAGCTTACCGGGGAACAGTTTGAGTCTGGAATTGAACAGAAGCACCAAGTCACCCTTTTAGAAGTCTCATTTCTCTATCCTCCAATCATGGCATTTTTTCATCTTTTATTTATATAGGTTTGCTCGTTCATATACGCTGAGACAAAATTCATCCATATCATTCAGTTGTCCCAGTCTCAGCTCTGCTGCCTCCTTCCAACTCAAATTCATCCTTTTGAGTGCCCATAAGGCCTTGTGCTCCAGGTTTATTGGTAAGTGGAAAGCTTTTCCATTGACTAGTTTAAATGGTGACATACCAATGGGTGTGTTGAAAGCAGTCCAATATGCCCACAAGGCATCATCGAGCTTTCGAGACTAATCTTTCCGACTAGCATTCACTATTTTGGCTAGGATGGCTTTAATCTCTCAATTTGACACCTCTACTTGCCTACTAGTTTGTGGGTGATATGGAGTGTCTACTCTATGCTATTTCACCCTATATTTTTCTAAAGCTGCTCGAAATACTTTGTTGCAAAAATGAGATCCTCCATCACTTATAATAGTGTGTGGTACTCCAAAGCGAGAGAAGATATTCTTTTTGAGAAAAGCAACAACTCTCTTTCCTTCATTATCAAACAAGGCAACAGCTTTGACCCATTTCTAGACATAGTCAACAGCAACTAAAATATACTTTATCCCATACGAGCTTACAAAAGGACCCATGAAATCGATGCCCCAGACATCAAACAATTTCACTTCAAGCATCTTAGTCAAAGGCATCTCATGTATTTTGGAGATTGACCCCTACCTATGACACTGGTCACATGTCAGCACAAACTCATGGGCATCCTTGAACAATGTTGACTAATAGTAACCGTTCTGCAACACCTACCCAGTCGTTCGGTCACATGCATGGTGACCTCCAACTGGGGAAGCATGACATGCTTCCAATATGCATAATACATCGACTTCCGGCACGTATCTCCTTTTAATATTGTCCGCACATCGCTGAAAAAGATATGGCTCATCCCAGAAGTAATGTGTCATATCATGCAAGAATTTCTTCTTTGATAGGAAGAAATATTTTTTGGGATGACCTCACTCACAACCTAATTTGCAAAATCAGCATACAAAGGCAATTTCTCCACAGCAGCAGCCAAGATCTCCTCATCAATGAAGGCATCATTTATCTCCATTTCATCACTAATTGCCTGCTCACCTTCCATTCTAGATAGATGATCTGCAACTTAGTTTTCACACCCTTTCCTATCTTTGACTTCAAAGTCAAATTCTTGTAGCAGCAACACCCATCTAATCATCCTTGGTTTTGCATCCTTCTTAGCCATCAAATACCTCAAAGTTGCATGGTCAGTGTGAACCGCCACCTTGGTCCCAAGCAGATAAGCCCTGAATTTCTCAAAAGCATATACTACAGCCAGAAGTTCCTACTCAGTGATGGTGTAGTTCTTTTGCGCTCCATTCAGTGCTTTGCTGGCATAATATATTGGATGAAATAGTTTGTCCTTCTTTTGTCCTAATACAGCTCCAAGGGAAACACTGTTTGCATCATATATGATCTCAAATGGTTTTGACCAGTCTGGTGCAACAATAATAGGGGCCTCAACCAGCTTCTTTTTAAGGCATTCAAATGCCTTCAAGCAATCATCATCGAAGGAAAACTTTACTTTTTTCTCCAAAAGTTTACAAAGTGGATTTGTAACCTTCGAGAAGTCTTTTATAAACCTCCAATAGAAGCCAGCATGCCCAAGAAAACTAAGCACTCCCTTCACTAAAATTGGAGGTGGTAGTTTCTCAATAACTTCCACCTTGGCTCAATCAACTTCTATCCCTTTTTTGAAATTTTATGACCGAGAACGATGCCCTCATTTACCATAAAATGGCATTTTTCCCAGTTAAGCACCAAATTGAATTAACACATCATTGCAAGGCTATACTCAGGTTTTCCAAACATACCTCAAATGAATCCCCCACCACAGAGAAATCATCCATGAAATCCTTTATGGTGTCCTCCACCATATCTGAAAAGAAAGACATCATGCACCGCTGAAAAGTGGCAGGTGCATTGCATAGCCCAAACGGCATCCTCTTAAATGCAAAGGTGTCATATGGATATGTGAATGTCATCTTCTCCTGATATTCAGGAGCAATATAGATTTGTTTGTATCCAGAATAACCATCCAAAAAGTAATGTCATCCCCTTTAGGCCAATCGATCAAGCATTTGTCCATAAAGGGCATAGGGAAATGGTCTTTCAGAGTCCATGAATTTAGCTTGCGGTAATCCATGCAAAATCTTAACCCAATCACTGGCCTGATTGCAATCAACTCATTCCTTTCATTTGCAACCACAGTTATGCCCCCTTTTTAGGCACACATTGAACTGGGCTCACCCATTTGCTGTTAGAAATAGGGTAAACCACTCCTGCATCCAACAACTTAATAATCTCTTTCTTAACCACCTCTTGTATTGGTGGGTTAAGACAGAGCTGATGCTCTATGGTTGGAATACAATCTTTCTTTAGTTGTATTTTATGCGTGTAGATGCTAGAGAAAATGCCAATAATATCTGCGATGGTTCATCCTATAGCTCTTTTATGTCTCTGAAGTACTGAAATAAGTGTGTTTACCTATTGCTCACCCAAATCAGCTGCAATAATAACAGGTAGCATGTTTTCATTTCCCAAAAACATGTACCATAAGTGCCCAGGTAGTTATTTCAATTCTAACCCCGGTGGCTCCTCAATGGATGGCTTAGCTAGTGGTGTTGGTCGATTATCAAGGTCAAGGTCTAGCTTTTTAGGAGCATAAGTATATGAACCCATTCCTGACAAGGCACAAACAGTATCTTCATACTCCTCAATGCCTGCATAATCAAAGCTCATCAGAACTGCGGCTAAAGGCTCGACAATAAGTTGCCCCTCTCTTGACACCTTCTGCTCATCCTCATAATACACATAAACTACTGAGAACACACTCATTTATTCCTGATGATTCATTGATTTACACACATCAAACCGTACCACTTCATCATTCATCCTGAATAAGAGCTCATTTGCTCTCAAATCAATCAACACAATTTCGGTTGTGAGGAAAGGGCGACCTAAGATTATGGGCACCTCAAAGTCTACCTCACATTCTAGAATGATGAATTCTGTAGGGAATATGAAGCTGGACACCTTTACCAACACATCATAAAAAATGCCAATAGGTCATTTTACTGACCTATCCACCATCACGAGTTGTATGTTGGTGGGTGTGGGATTTTCCAGACCCAACTTTCTATATACAACTAGCGACATCAAATTAATGCTTGCTCCCAGATCACATAATGCCTTGGCGAATTCCATAGTCCCAATTGTACAGGGAATAGTTAATGCACCTAGGTCTGGATTCTTCTGCACCAAGGTCCTTGTAGAAATATCTCTACAATGATGGAGATTATCTTCCAATTCGTAGCTCACTGTTCTTTTCTTAGTTACAAGGTCCTTCATGAATTTAGAATATCCTGGCATTTGTTCGAGTGCCTCCACCAATGGCACATTTATTGTCAACTGCTTGAGCATTGCCATGAATTTTCTAAATTTTGCATCATCAGTTTTCTTCTTCAATCGTTGAGGAAAGGGAGGTGGTGGTCTTGGGATAGTTTTCAACACTACCTCTTTTTCCTTTTCTTTCTCTTTTTTCAAAGAATTATCAGAATTATCCAGCTTCTCAGACTCTACTGGACCTCCTTCTTCCGGTTCATCATCAACTACCTCATCAATTACATGTTTGCCCATAGAAGGGCTAGGTAATATATTACCACTTATAGTAGTAATCATCATACATTAGCCATTATTCCACGAATTTTGGACTGTATCGCTTGGTAACATCCCACTCTTCATCTAATTAAGTGTTGTAGAGAATTGGCTCATCTGCTGCTCCAACTATTTAATTGCGGTGAAGTATAAGTTTACCAACTGACTGATGGATGTCAGATCGGTCTTCATGGTAGTCACACCGGAGTTGGTAGATTCCACTCCCTTCAATAACTTAGCCATCATGTCCTTTATGGATATCTTTTCAGAACTTATTGTAACAGCCTTATGATTTCCAGGAGGAATATATAGCCCTCTCCTGTTATTGTTATTTCTTCAATTTCCCTGCTCCCTATCTTTATAACTAGGCTTATCATAAAAGTTCCAACCTTGATTCCCTTTGTTATTGCCTTGAAAACCCCCTGATTATAAACATAGTTCGCCTCTTCTTCTGACTCAGCCTCAACTCTATCCTGAGATCCCATAGCTTTCACCTTCTCAGTCTTACCTGATAGCAAGTGCTTGGTTAGTAAGTCCATTTGTATGTTTAGGTGAGCCATGTATTGGTCACGCTCCTCTTCTCTTCTGCGTTGTTCCAAAGTAATACCCACAGAAGCAGTGGAGCTGGCCACCACAGAGTCTCTGGTATGCCATGCCCGACTCTATTTGGTCATCCTCTCTAGTATTTCTAATGCCTCTGGGAATGTAAGATCAACAAATGAACCACCAGCAACATTATAAAATTGGATTTTTCACAGAGTTAAGAGCCCTGTACAAAGTCTCCATCAAGTGTATGTTCGTCGTATTGTGGCTCGGACACTATGTCAGCTTCTTCTTGAATCTTTCCCAGGTTTCATGCAAGGCTTCAGTTGGGAGCTGCCTAAAGTTATTGATATCATCCCTCAACTGTACCCTTCTAGAAGGTAGAAAGAATCTTTCTAGGAAAGATCCTTTCAACTGCCTCCAGTTGGTTATAGAATCAGGTGTCAGCTTATTTATCCACAAAGTTGCCTCCTCAGACAGAGACAATGGAAATAATCTTAACTGGATAGCATTCTGTCTTACTCCTAGGTTAACAACAAATTTACATATGGTGACAAAATTTACTAGATGCAAGTTCGGGTCATCCCTAGGAAGGCCACCAAACAACCCCTTCAGATTGAGGAGTTGAATCATAGTACTCGTAATGTTGAATCTAACCCCAGGTGCCAACGGTGAAGGAATGATTGCACCCATTTTACCTACTCCATCCATTCCATCATCATCATCATTGAGGTCATACTGGACGGGCTGGTACTCTAGCCTTTCTTGGAACGGACGGTTCCTGTTAAAATTATGACGCACTGGTGCATCTACTTGATCTACATGCCTTGGGTTACCAGGATTTAGAAACTCCTCATCTCCCAAATCTTCATCCTTAGGATTTTAATGTCGTGCTTGTTGACCGACATTTTGCACATTCAACTGAGCTCTAGCTAAGGCTGCCAATCCGTCAGCCTCTTGCTGTTCTACCATTCTTCCAATTCGTTGCGATTTTGGATTAAGTGGTAATAATGGTTCTTCAAAACTTCTGGTGCTTGGCATACACTACAAAGATCCTACAATAAACAAAACAAAAAATAAATGTAAAACTAGGAAACTTGACTAACAGTCAATTAGCGCACCCAACTTAAATTTACTACCGTATTCCCCGGCAACAGCGCTATTTTTTATAACGCTCAAACTATACCTATCTAATGAGAATATAAGTGATTGTTATCAATATAAAACCCAACTAGGTTGGGGTCAAATTCCAGAAGGAATATGGTGTGAACTTAAATCATTTGCAATTTAATCAACTGATAGCTGGATGTTTCTTGAAATGGGGGGTTTTAGTTTAGAAAGTAATTGTTGGTCACTTTAGTTACAGTGTTCATAATCAAGAGTTTATGGAGAAACAAGAATTATGTTCACCAGGGGTTTTAGTACTTGACAGATGCTAATAGTAGTTCAAGATTCTCACAGTAGATAGGACAACAAGTTATCTTTATCGAAGTTATGCCTAAATGTCTCTCAACCTACTTAAGCATTTAATTTCCTAATCCTCTCAGACTTAGGGAATTTATATTCATGACCAGATTTTACCCTAGGTTAATCAACCTTGTTACAGCGTCAATTATTAAATGGAAGTTTTTAGTGCTTCCAAGTCCCTGTTAATAATTCACTTCCCACTATATTTGATTTCTTTCTCAAGCAAATCAAAGCAGGTGTTATCTATCATTTGCAACTAATAGACGAAAATTAAAACCTTAGAATTATCAAGGAGTCCTACCACCTTTTGAATCTTGAACACTCAGCACCTTATCAAGACTTAAACCTAGATCCCATAATTCCAGTTAAAGAAATTTATCCGCTCATGATGTAATAATAGAAACAACTAGTTATATTCATGATTTGAAAGATAAACTTACCACAAGATGAATAGAAACTAGAGATTCTCATATTAGATCACAATAGTAATCCCAAAATAATGATGATGATCTCTTCAAAATAATTGCTTGTTCAAGTTAAGAAACTAGAGAGAGAAAATATCAAAAATACATGTCTCAGTACTCAAGTTCAGAACCCTCAAGAAAACCCTAAACAATGCTTTAAATAGTTCACCCTAATTATGGAAACAAAATAATAAAGTTCAGAAATTCCTTGGATTAGGTGACGCCATTCGTGATAACACATCAGGAGGATGACGACTTATCACAAATGTCGTCATCTTCTCTTTGCTTTTGATTCTTGTTTCCTAAAGCTGACGACAATCGATGGCGTCCTATCAACTCCTTGACGATTTATCACAAATGTCGTCAAGTCTCTAACTCATCCCTCATGTTTTGCCTTAGTCTAACGACAACTTTGACGACCTATCAGCTCCTTGACGGCTTATCACAAAATGTCATCACAACTCTCAACTCAGATGCATTCTCTGTCTGAGGCTGATGATAAAGCTAATAACATGTCACAGGATTGATGACTTATCAGAAATGTCGTCAGCCACACTTCTCTTTGAATTACTTCAGATTTCAACTCTTTTACTTCCATCCTTGTTGGTTCTCTTTCATCATAGCTTCTACTGCAAAATCAAACATAAAACAATCAAAAACAATAAAAGTTGCTTAAGACTTTGCAATTATTCTTAGTTAAAAGCCTCAAATATGCTAGCATTAGCTCACACATCACTTAACTGATGGTAACCAGATCTAAAATCAATCTTAGAGAACAATGTTGCACCCTGAAGCTGGTCAAACAAGTCATCAATATGAGGCATAGGGTAACGGTTCTTCGTTATCACCTTACTAAGCTTCCTATAGTCAATACACATGGACATGAAGCCATTGTTCTTCTTTACAAACAACACAGGAGCTCCCCAAGGAGACACACTCGATCTAATAAAACTCTTACCCAAGAGGTCCTAAAGTTGAAAATTTAGCTTCTTAAGTTCAACTAGAGCCATACAGCAAGGTGTCATAGAAATAGGTTAGGTGTCAGGATCAAGATCAATAACAAACTCAATAACACAAGTAGGAGGTACACCAGGTAGATCGATAGGGAAAATATCAGGAAACTCATGAACCACATAAACAAAGTCAAGCGATGGAATCCCCACACTAACATCACAAATATAAGTGATATAAGACTCGTAACCCCTTGATATAAGTCTCCTAGCACATATATAAGAAATAATCCTTATCAAATTAAGCTAACAGCTCCCTTCCATATAACTGGAGGTATACCAGGCACGGCTAAGGTAACGATCTTAGAAAAATAATAGATGACCGCATGATAGTGGGATAACAATCCATGCCCAGAATCACATCAAAATTTAGCATATCCAAAACAATATGGTCAACATGAGTATCAACATCTCTAATAGACACAACATAAGATCTGAATAGTCGATCCACTACTAAAGAACCACTTGATGGAGTAGATACATGTGAAATACCCCGCATTATTCTCAGTTTGATTCAGCTCTTAGTGGCATGCATAAGGGGGCTTAAGGCCTAAAAAATTCACGAAGTGTTGGGGACTTAGTCTTTTTCAAGACCCCTAAACTTTGAGGATTTTATTTTTGGTTTTCTCGACCTCAAGACATTGATTTTTAAGTTAATTCATGTTTAGGGATGTAAAAAGTATGCCTCGAAGGAGTTTTAAATTTTTCAAACAGGGTTTGGGGCATGTTTGAATCACAAAACCTGTGGGTTACCGCGATAATCCCGCGATGCGGCATTAGTACCAAACTTATGTTTACCGTGTCATGGTGAGGGAATTCCACAACCATGATTAGACCGAGCCACGGTGATGTTGTTGCATCCAGATTTTTATTTAAATGGTTAAGGGGCAACTGGGTTTTTTCACCCTCAACCAAATCATTCACAACATGACTTAGACCTCATTTAGGGCATAATTTTGCCCTTCTTCTCCAATTTTCATCTAAAGAAAACCCTCTCCTTCCTCTAAGAACAAGAATTTAATTCTTTTCTCCTCAAGAAATCAATAATTCAAGTTACCCAAGTTCAAGCACCTTGAAGAAAGCATCAAGAATAGCATTTGTCTTTTCAAGTTAAAAACTTAAGGTATGTGGGGTGTTCATTCATGGGTTCCTTTCACCCATGGATCCTAATAACCCTCTTTTCAATTAAATAATGGATTTTTCTATTATTATGGTATTTTATATTGCTTAAGATGGGTTTAATTCATGTTTTCATGGTGATTTTAATTCAATTCAAGCCAGGTATGATTACATGCAAGATTTTGAATTCCTCATGCTATGAATTTGAGTTTCCCATGCTTTATTCAAATTAATTTCATGTTAAATCTACAAATTTATGACCTCAGTCATGTAATCATGTTGTTTTTCTTTATTTAAAGCATTCCCATGTTTAAATTCATGATCCTTACATGTTTGATGGAATGTATTTGCTTATGGATTTTGAACCATGATCCTTTACTACAGGTTTTAAGATTGTTATTGAATTCAGTGATCATTCAGTGCTGGTGGATTACGAATACCCAATACCTAAGTGTTTTACATGAACTCAGATCATTTCGGTTATGATTCAGTTAAACCACAATTTCGATTACTTACTTAGTTGATGTAATCATGATGAGTATTATAAGTTATGAAATCATGTTTAGTCAAGATTAGTTCAGTTCAGTTCCAGTGTCAGTTCAGTTGGGAGTAGGATTTAGCACTGAGTGAACTCAGGGATGAGGTCTCACCAGACAATAGAGGGTGTGACCCTTAGTAACAATCCCCGAGTTACAGAACTACATAGTCAACGTAGGTTAAAGATGTCTACCTGTCAGTTAAGGGTTGACAAGGTGTTTACCTGCCAGTTGAGGGTGACACATATCTCATTAGAGCATTTTATAGTTGAGGGTGACTCATTAGTCCTTCAGGACACTAGTTTAGTAGATCCACACAGCTAGTGTTAGTACACGTGGCATGGTACTGGCACCTTGTAATTGGGGTTACAGGTTGGACCCCGATTAGATCAGATTGGGGCATGTTAGTTAGATGATACCTCCCATAGTCTTAGTACAGTATTCAGTATATATTTAGTTCAGGTTTGATTGACCAAAGCATACAGACTTACAGTTATTCAGTTATATAGATTTAAGTCTCTCAGTTTAAATATTATTTTAAAAATATGTATATGCTTGGTCTTGTATTCTCAGATATTTTAGTTTTCATGCATTCATGCTTAGTTATCTCATGTTATTTAGTTAGTCCTTATCTCATGTGCATAGTACCCCATGCATTTCAGCCAGACCTCATCCTATATACTAGTACATTTAAAGTACTGACCACTTACTCTTTTTTGCACTATAATTCTTATATCATAGGTTCGTAGGCTTAGTTTTCTGACCGCAATTAAATAGCCAGCATTACTCAACAGCCATAGTGGTGAGTCCTCATCCATTGAGGATATATTATCTTTGATTCAGTACTTTAGTATTTTACTATGTTCAGTCAGTCTGAGTTAATTGGGGGGATTGTCCTATCAACTCCTTAGTCAGTTCGAGGCTTTTAAGATAATCATATAGTCAGTTAGACACTTATCTAGTTTATCAGTCTTATCAATACTATTGATTGTTTTAAGTTAATGGTTAGTTTTCAGCATTTCAGCAGATGTTTCAGACTTGTGGTTGAACCACATTTTTAGTATTCAGATTTGCATTACTTTTGTAGTTTATCTTTCGTACACATGTATGATTATTATTTTATTTAGTGGTCAGAGCAGGTACCAGCTCATGGGTTAGCTTGTGGTCACTTGTACGCATAAGCTTTGTTTTCGTGGCTAGGGGGTAGCCTTGGGTCATGACAAAACTTGGTATTAGAACCTAAGGTTTTATAGTATCCTAGGGTTTCTGAAAGCTATGTTGAGTAGAGTTTTGTGCATGGATGTGAAGCGCGCCACACTTATGTACAAGATGTTTTAGGTAAAGTTTTCCTTTTTTCAGTATTCATGTCATTCGAATGAGAATGAGCTCTATTTAAACTCTATTTCTGACTCATCCTTCATTCCATTTATAGACTATGCCTCCCACAAGAAATAATGGAAGATGGAATAGGGACCAGCCCGCACCTCCGCCTATTCAGGAAGATCCCCTGAATGAAAATGTCTCCCATACTGAGTTCAGAGATTTTTTTACTACTTTAGCCCATTCAATAGCTACTCAGAACAACTAGCGAGCTATTTCCCCAGCCAATCTAGTGGCAAATATAGTTGCAGGTAGGATTGGGATTTCACCTGAATGAATCCCCCTTTGTTTTTGGGGTCCAATTCTGAAGAGGTTCCGCGTGAGTTTCTTGATATAGTTCAGAAAGTGACCGATATTATGGGCATCACTTTGAGTGGGAGTGCATAGGTAGCTATATATCAGTTGCAGGATGTATCTCACACCTAGTTTAACCAGTAGAAGAAGGACTGTGGTATTGATGCAGGGCCTGTTGAGTGGGAGGAATTTGCCAGGAGTTTTCTAGACAAGTTCTTCCCATTAGAGTTGAAAAAGACTAGGATTAAAGAGTTCATTAATTTGAAGTAGGGCAGCATGAGTGTGAAGGAGTACTCAATTAAGTTTACTTATTTGGCGAGGTATGCTCCGAATGTGGTGGCCGACAATAGTTCTGGGATGAGTAAGTTCGTGTCTGGTGTAGATGATAGTGTGGTTAAGGAATGTAGGACTGCCATATTGATTAAGGATATGGACTTATCTATACATATGGTTCATGCTCAGGATATTGATGAATAAAAGCTTAAAGAGAAGGGAAGAGAGAATAAGAGGGACAGATTTAGTATTTGATGCAATGGTGAAAGCTCAGTTGATTAGGGAGAGGCTTAAGACAGCCCAAATTCATCAAAAATCTTATACAGACGAGAGGAGAAAAGACCTTGAGTTAGATGTTGGTAATTTAGTCTATTTGAAAAACTCTCCCATGAAGGGAGTGGAGAGATTTGGTAAGAAGGGGAAGCTTAGTCCCCGATATATTGGTCCTTATAGAATCTTGAACCATTTTGGGAAGGTAGCTTATGATCTAGAGTTGCCTGTAAATTTAACATCAGCGCATCCGATATTTTATATTTCTTTGTTAAAGAAATGTATTGGTGATTCAGGTGTTGTTATTCCAATAGAAAGTACAGGTGTTCAGGATAGCCTTTCTTTTGAAGAAGTCCCAGTTGAGATCCTAGACCGGTAGATTCGTAGGCTAAGGAACAAAAAAGTTTCCTTGGTTAAAGTTCTATGGCAGAATCAGCTGAAGCAGATATGCATACAATGTACCCTCATCTTTTATCCGCAAAATCAGACTCAGCTTGAGGTAAAATTTTTCCTTAGACTGACTCTTTCCATTCTCAGTTCCAGTTATATAATCAATCTTATGTCATTGCATGCATTCACAAAATCAGTTCAGTTCATGTATCATGTTTCAGACTCAGTTATGTATTCATGTTCCAAATAATGCATGTTCAGTATATGATCTCAGTTGCCTTATTTCCGTACTCTCAGTCTAATCAATCTTATTCGAGGATGAATGTTCCCAAGGAGCCCCAGTTAGGGCACAATTTCCCCTCAACCTAATCCTTCATAACATGACTTGGGCCTCAGTTAGGGCATAATTTTGCCCTTCTCCAATTTTCCTCTTAAGAAAACCTTTTTCTTCCCCCAAGAACAAGAATTTAATTCCTTTCTCCCAAAGAAATCAATAATTCAAGTTTCCCAAGTTAAAGAACCTTCAAGAAAGCATCAAGAATAGCATTTTTTCTTTCAAGTTAAAAGCTTAAGGTAAGTGGGATGTTTATTCATGGGTTCCTTTAACCCATGGAGCCTAAAAACCCTCATTTCAATTGAAGAATGGATTTTTGTATTATTATGGTATTTTATATTGCTTAAGATGGGTTTAATTCATATTTTCATGGTGATTTTAATTCAATTCAGCCTATGTATGATTCCATACAAGATTTTGAATTCCTCATGCTATGAATTTGAGTTTCCCATGCTTTATTCAAATGAATTCCATGTTAAATCCGCAAATTTATGACTTCAGTCGTGTAATCATGTTGTTTTCCCCTTTTTAAAGCATTCCCAAGTTTAAATTCATGATCCTCACATGATTGATGGAATGTCTATGCTTATGGGTTTTGAAACATGATCCTTTACTACAGTTATTAAGCTTGTTATTACATTCAGTGATCATTCAGTGCTGGGGGTTATGAATACTCGATACCTAAGTGTTTTTATATAAATTTAGATTATTTCAGTCACGATTCAGTTAACCACGAATTCTATTACTTACTTAGTTGATGTAATCATGATGAGCATTATAAGTTATGAAATCATGTTCAATCAAGCTTAGTTTAGTTCAGTTCTAGTGACATTTTAGTTGGACGTCAGATTTAGCATCGAGCAAACTCAGGGATGAGAAATCACCTCATAGTAGAGGGTGTGAACCTTAGTAACAATCCCTGAGTTATAGAACTACGCAGCCAGCATAGGTAAAAGATGTCTACCTGCCAGTTGAAGGTTAACAAGGTGTTTACCTTCCAGATGAGGGTGAAACATATCGCATTAGAGCACCTGCAAGTTGAGGGTGATTCATTAGTCCTTAGAGACACCAGTTTAGTGGATCCACATAGCCAGTGTTAGTACCCGTGGCATGGTACTAACACCCTTCCAACTGGGGTTACAGGTTGGACCCCGATTAGCTCATATTGGAGTATGTTAGTAAGATGATACCTCCCACAGTCTCAGTACGGTATTTAGTGTATATTTAGTTTAGGTTTTCTTGACCTAAGCATATAGATTTAACGTTATTCAGTTATACAGATTTCAGTATCTCAGTTTATAGATTATTTCAGATATAAGTATATGCTTGGTCTTGCATTTTTAGTTATTTTAGTTTTTATGCAATCATGCTCAGTTATCTCATATTGTTCAATTAGTCCTTATCTCATGTGCACAGTACCCCATGCATTTCATCCAAACCTCATCTCGTATACCAGTATATTCAAAGTACTGACCGCATGCTCTTCTTTACGCTATGATGTCTTATATTATAGGTTTAGAGGCTCAGTTTCCTGACCGCAGTTAGACAACCAACGTTACTCAACAGCCGTAGTAGTGTGTCCTCATCCATCGAGGACATATTATCTCTCATTTGATACTTTAGTATTTCATTATATTTAGTCAGTCGAAGTTAGTTGGGGGACTTGTCCTATAAACTCCTCAGTCAATTAGAGGCTTTTTCGACAATCAATTATGCACTTATCAAGTTTATCAGTCTTCTCAATATTATCAGTTGTTTTGAGTTGACGGTTAGATTTTAGTATTTCAGCAGATGTTTCAGACTTGTGGTTGAACCATATTTTCAGTATTCAGATTTGCATTACTTTTGTGGTTTATCTTCCGCACACGTGTGTGATTATTATTTTATTCAGTGCTCACAGCTGGTACCAGCTCATAGGT
The DNA here is from genome assembly GCA_030864215.1 of Capsicum pubescens. Classification (NCBI taxonomy): domain Eukaryota; kingdom Viridiplantae; phylum Streptophyta; class Magnoliopsida; order Solanales; family Solanaceae; genus Capsicum; species Capsicum pubescens. The sequence goes on from CM061544.1 coordinate 225,710,503, forward strand.
TAGCTTGTGGTCACTTGTGACCGTAAGCATCGTTGTCGTAGCTAAGGGGTAGCCTCGGGTCGTGACCGCAAGGGCACAAATAATAAATCCTAGGATAACTCTAACCGTGGTACTTAATAAACAGACACATAAGAATAAGTGGACCCTAGATCAAATTAAGTAAGGGTTGACTTATGGAACCCCAACATAACACTTGTGAAAATCGCATCTGAAGATTTAGCCTCGGGTCTAGCTGGTATTGCATACAACAATCCATGCCCGCTACCTATGTAGCCTCCTGACTGGTCTCCTATCCTACCTACCTGAGAACCACCTCGACCACCCTGGGGACCACCCCTACGACCCTGATAACTACTTCTAGCTGAGGGATGAACTGCTATAATAAGGGTAACACTCTGAGATAAAGTAAAAATGACCCCACGACTAGGGCACTCTCACGAATTATGACCACAAGCTTTACAACTATAGCATGTCAAAAGAGTTGAACCAGAACTAGAAAATCTAATTAATCTGGAATAGCTGCCAAGACTAGAATAAGTAGAAGATGAACCCCTCGAAGACTTATCACCGCCCTGACTAGAGAGATCACTGGCACTAGTTTGACCTACATTAGCAATCTAAAGTGTTGCCTAAACAAGTCGACTAAGCTGACTCTGAGGATGATACTCTGGACGCAGAGGATATCTACCATGAGAGCTGTTATTTCTGAATCTGGAACTACTACAGCTCCTACTAAAACCACCCTGATACCTAGGCCTCTTATCACTACCTCTATGGGCCTCGCGATGTATCTCCTCTATTACCTGAATGTGATTAGAAATCTTAGAAAAAGACCTACCTGCAGCAACCAAACTCTGAGTAGACATGCAAAGATAAAGCCTTAATCCTTACACAAAGAAATGAACCATCTCATACTCAGTACCCAAAATAGAAGTAGCGTGCCTGGCTAATTTATGAAAATGAGACTAATACTCCACCACATTCACGGAGCCCTATTCCAATCTCAAAAATTGATCTCTCAATCGATCTTTGAGGTTGTGGGGTTTGTACTTCTCCATGAATATTTTAAAGAATTCATTCTATGTCAAAAAAGAAGATCCAATTGGCCTGGAATCAAAATAACCTCTCCACCAATGTCGAGCTACCTAGTCCAATTGAAATGTAGTATAATCCATGCCACGAGTCTTAACTAGGCCCAAATTGCAAAGCCTATCCTTATAATCAATCAAAAATTCATATGCATCCTCGCCAAGAGCACCAGAAAACCTAGGCTGAGCCAATCTCAAGAATTTACCCAATATTTTCTGCTCTTCGCAGACATAGCATGCTGAGCAACTATCTCTGAGCAGCTACCGACTAAGCAACAACCAGCATAGGAGGGACTACAACTCTAGGTGTTGCAGCTACAAGCTACACCCCTGACTCAATACCACTCTAATTAGTAGACTGTGCACTATCAGACGGCATACCACCAACTAACCCCAAAAATTAAACCAAAGCATCTCTAGGCACTAAAGAAGAAATAAACCCTAGTAGAGCCTAGGTCGGTCCCTATCCGACCGCTGGATGGGGAAGAAGAATCTATATCTTAGGAGAAGGAATAGGTGCTAGATGCCCTATGAAGACTCATTTTTGCTATGGCTTCGGTGGGTTCCCTTAACCAAGCCACTTCCTATGAGTCACCGGCTCTCCTTTTAATGATGGAAACCTAGCTGGGGACACATATCGTAGTTTTCCATGACCTCTTGGTCATCCATTAATAGGAGTAGGATCCCTAAGCTTAATCTCAAAACCCTCATCTCGAGTAGTGATAGCTCGTGTCCTAGCCATTTGTGAAAGAGTAAAGTCAAAGGAATGTTCGATAAACTAAATTAGACTATTAGCACGAAAAGAGTGAAGAAGTGAAAAACTTCTAAGAATGTTACATAGTCTTCTGAAGATAGGAAACGGACACCATCATTTTTATCCGTGGGACTCTACTAGACATTTGTTCTTGTACCAATAATATTGGTGTAACCGAGCTCTGATACCAATTTGTCATGACCCATTTTATAAGTCACGATTTTACCTACTCTATACCACCAATAGGTAAACCAAATTGTAACCCAGAGGTAAATATAATGGGTTAACTTGGTAGGAATGCCTAATAAGATCGAAAGTCAGAAACACAATTTATAAATAAATAAGAGATTAGAAATAATCCAAGGGTAGATAAACATAAAGAACCATATCCCATGACTTGGTAGAGCCAGTACAAGAGCATCTATAAATTCAAATCAAGAATCTAAAATAGTCAATACAAGATATCTTAAAATAAAAGACTAGACATAAGTAAGATAGAAGGAAATAGGTGACTCTAACTCCAAGAGCTCACCCTATCTCCGAAACACAACACAGCACAAGCATTGACCAATGGCGGCAACTAGTACTTGGATCTGTACCAAAAAGGTAGAAAAGTGTAGTATGAGTACCAAAATAATGGGTACTCAGTAGGAATCATTGTCCGACTGTGCTAAATTATGATATAAGTATGATAAAATAAAAGATGGCATAACGAAGTCAACGTATAGACAAAATCTCACACCTTGATGTCATCATATCATAAGGAGTATATAATCATGGTATAATATGTACATTGAGACTCGAACCGGTAAGTATAATCAACAATATCATCTTAATTATCATTATTGATATCATTATCTATATCATCCAATACCATCAACATTATCGTCAATATCATAGTCATCCTCCAGACTTGAACTAGGTATAAATAATTGATATCATTATCCAGACTTGAACCTGTATTTGTATAGATCATACCATAACCAATATCCAGACTTATACCAATAACCATATCATCACTACCATTGCCAATAGCATAATTGTTAGAGTGTTTAATAGCATAACTGCTTGCATAGCTATTTAGCATGATTACTAATCATAATAGAAGCATAATATCTAGCATAATCAATGGCATAATTGCCGACATAGTAAATAATCATGACTATTAGCATAATCAATAGCATATTCACTAACATAATTAATAAGCATAGTCTTAAGTATAATTAATAGCGTAATTACTAATATAGCCAATAAGCATGATATTTAGCATGAGTAATAGAATAATCGCTAATATAATAAATTAGTCAATGTCATTCCCGATGGCCCAATCAATAGCGTAATCAATGGATTAGTCAATATCATAATCAAGGGTTTATTCAATAGCATAATCAATTATCTCATCATTTGCTTAATCAATAAGTTATTCATAGAAAAATTAATAAGCGCTACTCCCAATGTCAACCCACTATAACCATCAAGTACCAAGGAATATCAATATCACCACAATAAACATTATCAAGATATACACAAACTTATAAAAGGTCTTACTAACTAACACAAGTCTTGGCCTAGGGTGGGTCGAAGAGCCCACTTCTAAATCCTCCAAATCCTTTACCAAGGAATGTCTACCCTGGACTAGGCTAAGGTATTTAAATACAAAATTAGATATTGAATATGACATAACTAGCCCTAGGATAGTAAATTCTCCCAATAGTAAGAAACTAAGTCAACTCTACCTAAGTGATGGCAACTAAGGTTAGTTTCACCCTAAACTCAAGTGACTAAGGCAATCTCCTCTTAGTAGAGTAGCCAAAGCATTTCCAACCTAAACAATATCCTACAAGGTCAACTTCACCTAAGGTAATGTTTAACTAGGCTAATTATGCCCAAAAGTGATGTCCAACTTAATCTAAACGATCTAACTAACCCAAGTATTGCAATTTATCATGTCAATACCTAAAAACCTATCCAATGTAATATCATAAACATACTATGAATTAGCTCAATCTAAGAAGGGGTAAAACCTAGCCTAACTGGACGCCGAAGAAAGCTAAAAAGATCTGCTAAATCATTATTTTTCCCTTCCAAGAAGATTCTGCAAGATGCCAAGCTATCAAATTCACATTCTACTCATCAATACAAGAATAACAATACCCATATAACATTACACTTTGGGTCCAAAAAACATACCAAAATCTCATGTGGGTCCCACTTATGAAAACCATATTTTTGAGACCATTCCCACGTGATCAAGGAATTATTATCCTCAAGAATGGATGAAATTCGAGCTAATTTAGGGTTGGAAATTTGAACAAGAAATGAGAAAATCTGTTATGAAAAGGGTGAAATCTTATCAGTAATTAAAAGATAATTGCATAAATAAGTATAAGATAAGCTCCCAAATCACCCACAAGCTTCAATTTCAAGATATCTCACTGCTTAGAGTTGTAGCTCTCTTGAAATGGATAAAGAATGGGCAAAATTGGGTAAAAGGGGTCTATTTATACCCATCCCAGATATCTGGCTAACGCTATCACAAGCGCAATTTGCACACATAAAATACATACTGTGATAGTGATTTACCCTCAACGATTGTGATACACAAGAAACTCACTTGGCGATTGCAATTTATGTTTCGCGATTGTGGCTACACCAGCAACCTGATGCAACAGAGTTTCTAAGTGTGGAATGGTCTTCAACCGGGTGCTCAAGATTCATTTGAAACTCCGTACATGAAAACAAACAATGCTACCACACCAAATTCAATATTTTGGACTCAATGGCAAAGTCAAAATTTTCATTTGAGGTCATTTCAACAAAAATCAGGTCTCATACCCAATTTTCATTTTCTTAAGTTTTCGACCAATAGGTCGAATGAGCCTGGGTGCCTCAAAACCCAAACCAAATGTCCACCCAACCTAAAATAGATATTTCGGAGTTACTGGAATAGTTATAATTTGCATTCAAGGTTTCTTGACTAAAATTTTTAGCCGGTGGCCATTTGGAACCAACAAAGACTTCAAAAAGGAGAATTAACTCTAAAAATCAAATGAACTGCCCAAAAATAGAACTGTTAGTCCTAGCAAGTCATAAATGATTTTGGGAAACTATAGAAAAGCTCTAACAGTGAAAATAAATGAAAATATGGAAAATAACCTAAAGGTTAATTACAAAAATACTTTAGAAAAAAAGAGTTATGCTTGTTTGAAGTTTACTATAGCAAGATACTTCATGAGAAATCAATCGGTAAGAGAGGTTTTGACTTGACTATGAGCTAGGAGTTACTTGTGGCCTTAATACATTCTATATCACTTCCAGTACGATGAAAACATAAAGTTTGATTTTACATTTACGTGAAGCATGGTTCTAATCTTTGTTTGGATTTTTGGTGTTACAGTTATCAATACTCAATTGTTCATTCTACAAATCTCAACTTTCCATTACTTTCAGGCACTATAAAATTCTAATAAATTGATAAAATTATCTCATAACCTTCTCTGTAAGGATATTTGTCAAAGAAGAAAAAGGGAAGAGAATCACTCATTGCATTTGTAATGACCCTTCAGGTTATTTTTTATATTTTTTCTTATTTTCATCACTAGATATTTCCCATAGCTTCCTTGAGTCATTTATGACTTTTTGGGATCGACAGTTCAGATACCAGGTAGTTCGTTAGGTTTTTAAAGTCAATTCCTTATTTAGAAGTCTTCACTGGTACCAAATAGTCACAGGCAAAAACTTTTGTGAAACAACCTCGCGAACTCCGACTATGCCAGCAGCTTTGGAATATCAATTTTATTCTAGATAAACCTTTGGTTTTGATCTCAATGCACCCGAGCTCATTTTGACCTATTGGTTGGAAAGTTAAAAAAATTGAAATTAGAGTGTGGGACCCACATTTGGTCGAAATGACCTCAAATGGAAAATTTGAGTCCTTAATGTGTTCGAATGTTGAATTTAGTGTGATACATAGTTCATTTTCATATATTATATTTCGAATGAATCCCGAAGCATTATTGGAAACTTGGAAAATTTTCCAAGTTTTGCTGGTGTTGGTGCATTGCGATCGCATAAGAACCGTAATGATCGCACTATGGTTATTGCAATAGGGGTATGTCGATCTCATAATGGTGATTATAGTATAAGGAGTGTAATAGCAACACCCATTTACCTGATGTGGGTATTTAAGGACCCCTTAGGCCATATTTTGGGCATTTCTCACCCATCTTTGAGACCTAAAAACCCTAAAATAGTGTACTAACCTGAAATTAAGTCTTGGGTTTGACTTGAGAGCTTGATTAACTTATATTTTTATGATTAACATCAGATTTAAGGAAGAATCCTTCAAATTCATGCTTGAATTCTTGACCAAAACCCCAAATAAGCTTAGGTTTCACCAATTTCTTGAGGGTTATGATTTTTTTATGGTGTGTGAACTTTGGGTTGAACTCAAATATGTGTTTTTCATAAGTGGGATCCACTTGAGGTTTTTGGTGTTGTTTTTGGACCCAAAGCACAATGGTGCAATATGGGCATCGATATTATCGTAATGAGGTATGGAATATGTTTTTGATAGCTTGGCACCTTGAAGAAGCTTTCTAGAAGAGAAAAGCAAAGGTTTAGTAGTTCGTGGCCTTTATTTAGATTTGAGGTAGGTTGGGCTTATTCCTTGTTAGATTGAACTATGTTATAGTATAATTGTGATATCTTGTTAGATTGGGAGGGGTTTTAGGTGTTGGATTGATAAATGGTAAGGCTTGGATTAGTTGAATCATTTAGGTCACTTGAACTTATATATTGGAATGCTTAACTTTTAGTCTTGAACCTTGGTGAATTGGACTTCATGTCTCATGGTTAGCATGAGAATTCCTTAGTTACTCTATTTAGATGAGGTGACCTTGTCACTCATGTTATGGGTAAGATGACCCTAGTTGCATATATTAATGGAAGTGCCTTAGTTACTATGGTTGAGTTAAGTATAGTTCTTGGGAAATACCTTTACCTTAGGACTATGGTGGCTTGAGATATATTTAAGAGTTGATCTAGATACCTTAGCCTAGTCCCAGGTAAAAGTGTACTTAGAATGTATTTTGGGGAATTAGAAGTGGGTTCTTGACCCACCTTAAGCTTGGATTGATATAGTTCCCTTGAAGACCTTAGACATTTATTAGATGCGTAGGAAATGATCCCTAGGAAGCATGTTGGCTAACCTTGGTAGTAAATTATGGTGATGCCATTAGAACTAATATTCATGGTCTAATTGACTATAATTATTAATTATGACATAATGAGCTATTATTTATACTATTAAAGAAGCCCATGATCATGTTATTAATTAATCCATGGATTTGTTATTTTTCAAGTTAGTGATAAACTTTCTTTATGATAATGGTGGGCCAATGAATAGGTTACTTGTGGGCCATTACTCATGATAATGCTTATGCTTATGCTCATGGCCTAATGTACTAGATTATTGGCTTAAACTTATAATATTCATGTTATATATATATATATATACACACACACACTTATTAATAATGTGCCATTGATGATTAATGAGGAGATATGGACGTATGCTCTTCTTGCTTATCCTTATTTGTTTCTTTACTTTAGCTCTCGTAGGGCTTGTTCTTTACTTTAGCCTTTGTGGGGCTTGCACTTTACTATCGATATTGAATTGGAAATGATGATGATACCCGGTAAGGACGAAGGATGTTGTGATGATATATTTATATTTGGCATGGACGAAGGAGATTGTGATAATGATATTGATACCGGGCAAGGCTGGAGAATATTGTGATGATGATGACGATACCCAGCAAGGCCGGAGGGTGATGATGAAAATATACCTAGCAAGGCCGGAGGATGATTATTTGATGTGCCTAAATGTACATTAACTGGTTTGAGTCTGGCTAGCCTTATGTATGGATATTTTATGCCTATATATACATTTATATCTCTATGTGTGTGATATGGATGTAAGGTGACATTAGGATGCTCGATCTAGCCCACTTGTATTAAATGTATATAAAGTGGTGTAGTTAATAATTAATAATGAATACAGATTCGTGATGGATATAGTTTAAATGATTAATCAAGACTAGTTGGTAAGTGGGAATGTTGGATCCCTTGGGGTTGCACCACACAGTGAGGAACCAGGTCCCTCAAAGCAAATCACAAGTAATAGAACAGTAAAGCAACTATGAGTTGCTATAAAAACAAAGGCAGTGCAGGAAAGTAAAAACACAGGATTTTTACGTGGAAACCCAGGAAGGGATAAACCACGCTTGCCCTCACAAGCACCTCAAATCCACTATAATCAATATCCTCATTACATTCCAGATTTTAGCCTACCTCAAGGCTCATTTTGCTTGTAGCAACTCTACTACAAGCTCATCTTGGTAACTCTACCAAGGACCCACTCTACTTATTAACTCTAATCAGTCACAAGCATAGGCAACTCTACCTAAGCACCTCTCTCAACAAAAAAAATACTACTCTAAGTGAGACATATTCATGGTTAAATGCACTAATTCCTATATTTTGCAGGTATACAATACTGAGATGAAAAGAGGCGAAATGAGGTAAAATGGGATCAAAGTAGGAAGAGAAGTACAAAAGTTGGAAAACCTGTGTAGACTGGGCCTCAGGTACTGCGATCACGTATTGGCCACCGTGATCGCGGTAAGTCAAAAAGTCAGCAGGCTGCGATCACTTGAAAAATTTAGCAATCGCGTAGTTGCGATCGCAGCAGATCCACACGTGATCACGGGATAGCAGGATTTTCAGACAAGGTCAAAGTTGTAAAAGCATATAGCCGACCCCAAATACTATTTAAAAGCTCAAAAACCTTATTTTTGAGGAATCCATCATTCCATAACCCTACCTCCCATCCTTAGTTTAGGATTTTGTAATTTCTTGGAGCTTGGAGCTTAAATTTACACTAATTTGAGACAAGATTAAATTAGAGGAGCTTGAAGTGTAGATTTGGTTGTCTATTGAAGATTCATTTGAGTCTAAAGTGTGGTTTCTCTTCTCTTTATTTTTTTATAAATAACTTTGATAGACATCTTGGTATATTTGTTCTTATTATACTTATGATGTGCTAGATCTACCTCTTGGTATTATGCTAGATTAGGGTGTAAATATGTGTGGGGTTTGATTTGTTTGTGCATTTACTAGTTTGTGATGTGGTTTCTACTATTACTTGAATAAATTAGTTGGGATTTGTGGGTGAAAGCCCCAAATACCCAAATGGGTTTGATGGATGAAAATGCCAAGATCTTAAAAGCTCAAACCATCCATGAAAGAGGGGTTTAGGTGAACTTTAGAAACCCACCTCATCCTTGAAATTGGGATATGGGAACCAAACCAATAGTAGATAATTTATAGGTATATCTTGCCAATTTTTCACTATCTTAGACATAAGGGTGATTATGAGGTTGACTATATCATGAGTATCATCTTAGAAATAGGGATACCCAATTAAGGCATTGGGTGGCTTTATTTGACACATTTGTTAGGTACTCGAAAGGGTTAATGAGTGATATCTTTGAGGTTTTGTTGAAAAACTAGACACAAATACCTTAAAACTAACCTACCACATCATCAATGACTAGAATCTGCATCAAATTATTATGTTCCAATGCATAGCTTGCCCCTAGGAAAGCATAGTCCCAAGATCCATTTTAATTGATTATACTCTAATTATTCTTAGTATCGAATTAGTCCCTTAGAATCCCAAGATTCTCCTTTACGTTCAACAAGATTGAAAACCCCCTAAACTATTTTGTACCATAGGTTTAACCCTAACAAGCAACTATTATTTTGGACTTACTCAATCGCAACTCACATTGTTCCTCGTGGATTCGACCCTGGCTCCTAGTTGGGTAAATATATTGACAACGACTGCCTTGCACTTAAATTGACGTATAAGTTGATCGTTATTGGGGGGAGAATGTAACACTCAGATTTTTGAACCTTGGAAATTTTTGAAATTCTATCCTCAGTGTCCTCATTATGACTCACCCTGCGAGCCGTAGGGTATCGTTACGAGTTATAAGGACCCTAATCATAGCTTGACTAATGTATGTGGCTAAGTTTTCTGTTCTGAGTACGAGTGGCTCCCAATGAGTCATATGGACTCATTACAAGTCGTGATGTCCAAACTATAGTCAAACCAGTATATGATCCAAGTGTTGCTATCCTGGTGATGACTAGGACACTATGAGTCGTAGGGACCCCTAACGATTTGCATGATGTAAGATGTAGGGTCAATAGTATGTATGCCTAATGTCATTGTCCTGACTACGACTCGCAGTGACGAGTCCTAATGTGTTGTTATGAGTTGCAGCGATACCCGTAGTCACTGTCGATAATTGTTCAGCTTTTAAGTTAAGGGAACTTTAGACAATTCCTTTCTTACCCAAATAAAACTCCATTTCCATAAATCACTAAAGGGAGTTATTTTTCATTCATAATGTAATCAAATCATACTCTCTTCTCTCTAAATTCTCTCAAGCAAGATACTTAGGATTTTCTAGAAGTTCATCAATTAAAGCTCTCAAGGGAAAATTCTCTCTATAACTCTAGATATTTCAGGCATGTTACTCTTCCCCAACTATTACTTTGTGAAAGCATATGTTTTAAATACTTCTCCATGTGGTTTTAAAGTTGGCTTTGGAACATGGGTTGTGGGTTTTTGAATGATTATTGTTTATATGATGTTTCATGTTTACATATGCATAATTTATGTTTAAATGGTGGTTTTGAAATCAATTTGATGCATGGGTATGGTGAATAAACTAAGGGATTGTTATTTCCCTAAATTTTGTGAATATTGATAATTAAATTGGTAACAACCCTAACCCAATTTTGTGAAAGTGGTTTTGAGTATAAGTAAAATTGCATTGAACTATTTTTGGAATAATCACATGATATGAAAAAGTTATTGAAACATGGTGTTCTGATTTAATCAGCAAAGGGAGTCATTTTCCCAAGTTAATGGAATTGTGATGGCTTATTGATGTATGTTGTAAGTGTAGTTGGTATGACAATACCAATAATGTGTGCCTAAATATGTATTATGGTTCAATGAATGGGAATGTATGATAAATGTTTTATGGGGATTAAAATAGGGTGTGTAGCTGAGTCGTGAAAGTGGAGGCATGAAGTGACCAATACTGGAAATCGTGGTTGTTGATGTGGGGGTTAAAATAATTGGGTGGTTCGATTCCCTCGTATTATATGGTTGGGAGGTTCAATGTAACGCCCCAAATCTGGTACCCGAAATGCTACACGATGCTCATGACCCCGAAGGACCACAAGCTAACCCATGACTGATATCTGTACCTGTATACTGCATAAAATACTTTATAATGCGAAAACATGAACTGAAAGGCCATAAGTTTCAATACTGAACATGATCTAAATGATATAACATCTGTGTGGGGTAATAGAATACCTAAAACAAAACTGAACATACTGAAGTCTGAAACATGATAGTCTAGAATGCCTCTAACTGACTGAACTGTCTGAGTAAGGAGTTGATGGGACATGTCCCCAACTAACTCTAAATAATAAACTGATTAATGAGATAATAGGGAAATAATCATGTCCTCGAATGATGAGGACTCACTTCTAACTCTGACTACTGAAACTGGAATCTACTGTTGATCTGGAGCTCGTGTCTCTAAACCTATGGTATAAGAAACCATAGCACAAATATGTCAGTACTTTGAATGTACTGGTATGCATGTGAGGTAGGCTGAATGCATGGCGTTCATATGCATGAACAATAATAATAACTAACTAACTATCATGAGCATGAGAATACATACATGAGACATAACAACTGACTCTAATACTATGATAACATGATTACTGATCTGAACATAACTGATAACATGAGTGACTATATCTGACAGTTCTGAATCTGATGGAACTATCTGAGTTTCGTACTGTATTTGAGTTGACTATATCTGATAGTCCTGAATTTTGAGGAACTATCTGAGTTCTTTTACTGAGACTGATACTGAGACTATGGGAGGTAGTCATCTAACCGACATGCCCCAAATGATGCATTATAGCTGAATTGGGGTCCAATCTATGTCCTGATTGGAAGGTGTTAATACCGCGCCACTGGAAAGGACAACATGTGAGTAACCCTCATATAACAGATAACTCTAGTGAGAACAGTGGGAATCCTCCTATAACAGGTTAAGCCAACTCATCTACCCTCATATAGCAGGCTATGATGTCTCAACCTATGATGGCTACATAGTTCTTGAATGCAAGGATTGCTTCTAAGAATCACGCCCTCATATAAAAGGTGAGTTCCCATCCTTGGGTTCACTCAGTGCTAATTTCTACTCCTATCTGAATAGACACTGAACATAATTTACTAAACTAAACATGGACTGAGTTACTGAATTCCGTTGACTGACAGAAATATTACTGATATCTGACAACTGAATGAGTTCATGATATCATGGAGATTTTCTGAGTCATAAGACTATCTGAAGTCTAAGGATTCATATCTTGACTGAGAGTATCGTGGAAACATGACATGGCTCTAGGAACACAACTAATATTTCGGGTACAAGTACCCCCAGGACTCGATGGAAGGAAAACTGACCAAGCATAACTTACTTGAACATATAACTAACATCATAATCCATAATACATTTATAGAAGCATTCCATCAAAACATGTGATAGGCATAACTTGTACATACAGGAGATTTCATGATATCATACTAGTTGGACATTGTTCCTTCATCTAGGCATTTAATCAAACACATGTAGGCATAGCACATGTAAACAACATTATACAATAATTAATCATAATGATTCATCTCTAATTTCATCATCTAGGGCTTATTCATAGGTTCACATGAATATACATCTATACAAATCAATTCCATATAAAATTGATCACCCAATATGGATTTGAATTCAATTGATCATTCTCAACATAAACAAAACAAATCCAACATAAAATTCATAAATAAATCCATAAACTTAAACTTAGAAAAGATATTCTTGGGCTTCATGGACAAAAGGAGTCTATGAATGAACACTACGCATACCTTAGTTCGTGATTTCGTGAAAATTGACGGAGAAACTTTCTTGGAATTGGATCTTTTATGAAAACCCTATCTTGTTCTTGAGAGGTTTTTGAGAGAAGAGAGTGTATTTTGGGTGAAAAGTAGCTGAATCACATGTTAAAGGGCTTATATAGGGGTGGGAAGTTGACCTTTTTAACCCTGGATGCATCATTTAATTTCAGTAAAATTTTCCCAAATTTAACCTTTGACGTGATGCGGCGCTATCGCACCGTGTCACTGGAATTTGACAATTGGGAAACTGAGGGATGGCGTGACGTGGATACATAGTGTTGCCCCTTCTTTTGCAACCTGGAACTTTGGCACGACGCGGAGGAAATCGCGCTAAGACACTGGAAAAGGACAATTCTAAATTTGATCCTTGGCGTGACGCGCCATAATTACAGACCCCTACTAGAATTTTCCAAATGCCATTTCCTCTTGTGGCGCGGCACGCCACGGACTAGTATGGCATTTTTTTATGATGGAAATTTGAAATAGTCGTAACTTCTGACCCGGTTATCGAATTTGGGCAAATCTTATATCGATGGAAAGCTTATTGAATTTCCCATATTACTAAAAGTGAAAATCTTGAAAATTTCTCATGGAATAACCATCATTCAATTTAGAAGCTAATACTAGACATTTTTTAGATGAAATTAGCTAGGAAAAATATGGGTTATTACATTCAGTCCCCCATATTATATTACATAATTGGGTGCTTAAGTCACCTTGGTATGCCGGGAGGTTCGAGTCCCCTATGGTTCATATGGACATCCTTTGGATCGTGCGGCTACACACACTGAGGCCCTTCCAGCTTGGGAAGAGTTGGACCCATATAGCCCATGGGTGCCTTCTTATAAAAGTTGAGCTACACAAATCCAGATTAATGTTTTAAATTGCATGCCAAGCCTTGTTCCCTTTCCCTTCATATTATTTATGTATGTATATAATGATGTTCACATGGTTTTAAGTTGGATTTAACTTGGCTTTATTTTATCCCCTATCCATGAGTTACAGCTAGTGCTCAACCCACTAACCATCTTTGAATGTTGTACCCCCAAGCGATGCAGGCATCGGAGACAGTTTTACTTTTTCTGTGTAGTGTTATAAGGATCGACTCAGTTCGTCGGTCATTGGTGATGAAGTGGTGAGATTCTATTCTAATAAAAACTTAGACATTTCATCAGTTTCATCAGTTACACGCTAGTGCTCAACCCACTAACCATCTTTGAATGTTGTATCCCCAAGCGATGCAGGCACCGGAGATACTTTTACTTTTTCTGTGCAGTGTTATAAGGATCGACTCAGTTCGTCGGTCATTGGTGATGAAGTGGTGAGATTCTATTCTAATAAAAACTTAGACATTTCATCAGTTTCAGTTCATGGATTAAAATTAAGAGTTCACATTATCATTAACATTGTCATTGTCATTGTCAGGGTCGGGGGAATGTCCCGACACTTCATTTATTTTAGTTTTGTTAGAAGGATTTATGGATTACTGTGGACTTGGGTGATGTTGGTTGGTTATTTTTAGTTGGTTAATGGTTAACGGTTATAAACATGTCTTAAATTCTTTGAGTTTATCCTAATCTATCTTATCATATGTTTGGAATTTATCTGACGGTGGGGGTATGGTGTTCTTTTTGGTTAGGTACATGGGGTGGTCTCTGATTCTTGTTAGACTTGGACACCCGTCATGGCTAGGCCCTGGTTTAGGTCGTGACAACTTGTTATACACCTTAATGCTCCATTTCTACATGCCCTAATGCCCTTTATTTTTGCATGCCTTCATGAATCATTTGTATATATTCTTTGTACCTAGTGAAATTCATTAAGTCATATAAGTTCCTAAGTACCACACTGATGTTACATTTGTTTCCTATGTCATTGTTACTACCGCAAGTATATTTTTCACATGTCTATACTTCCAAATATCAATAAAATATTATGACCATAGAAAGAACAATCTCAAAGATTAAAAAATAAGAGAAAGTGAATTTATGTAATCGCATATGTACCCTAGGGGTCAAGGCCTATCATGGGTTGATCCCGATCTTTATATGTATGGGTGGTATCCCAAGGTTTATAATACCTAGCATGGGTAGATCCTGATCTATATATTTAGGGATAGTATCCGGGAGTTATTATACTTGTATGGGTTATTCCAATCTATATATTTATGGGTGGTCTTCCAAGGGTTATAATACCTAGGATAAGTTGATCTTGATCAAAATAGATCTCCTTGGGGTTATAATACCTAGCATGGATCGATCCTAATTTATTTATTTATGAGGAACGTATCCCAATGGTTAAAATATGTAACATGGGTCATCCTTTTCTACCACTAATCAGCTGGTTATTATCTCACATGCTACAAATTTTATAAAACAAAAAAGAGTAAAGTAAAGAAAATAATATAATGTATATGATTCCACTAGTATAAGAAAAGGTAGTCTTTTATCCTTATCTATATAGTTATGCATTGATACTTGATTTAATTTGAGTTCTTATTTTATTTATGATCACTTTATGATTTACATATTCAATATATTCTTTCATATTGATGTCCCCATTGCATGTGGGGGCACTATATTCATGTATGAAGGTTATCAAGTGGAGAGCGGTCCCCACTGCATGTGGTTGAGTTATGTTGATGGTTGTTTTGCTTCATTCTTTCTAGATTTGTTGAGCTCTAGAGTCTATGTTGGCTTTGGAATAGTTAATGGGAACTTTAGGTCCTGTCTCGACTAGTTATTACCATCTATTTATCTTAGAGGCTTGTACAAATCTATTGTGGGTCTTGTAAGTCAGTTTTGGCCATTTTGGCCTTGCTATTATTTTGTATTCTTAGTTTTAGGCCTTGTCAGCCTCATGCATTTATTTATGTGATAGGATATCCTTTATACAAATTATGGTTTAGTGAGACCATAATGATCTACTATGATATTCTTTTACTTTAATATTATGAATAATGGGTGGCCCCGTCTTGTCACAAGTTGTGTTACTTGGTTAGCTATGTGGTATTTGCTCAATAAAGTGAGGCATTAGATGCTAGTTATGCCTCCCTGGGATTAGGGTGACAGTCCCTACCTCCTCTACACTTTATTTTGCTTGCATTGGAGACAATACAATATATTTTAGTTGAGGGGTGTTAGCTTATATTTGAGATTGGGTCTATGGGCTTTATTTATACATTTTGGAAAAAAAAAATTTGTTAGGCCTTTTGATTTATATTTTTGGAGATTATTGTGCCCATGTCAGGCTATTATTGATTGTATAAATATTTGTACCCTTGTTAGGCTTGATCTTTGCAGTTATAGATATTATGCGCCCTTGTCCAGTTTACATTTGGTTGATGATTTTGTTGGATTAGTCATTTCTTTTGTCTTTCATTTCTTTAGTTTCTTTATTGTGTTAGCTTCTTTTAGTTTTGAAGTAGTTTAGGAGTGGAATTTTCCTATAATAGATTGAGTGACGACATTCTTAAGGAAAATGCTAATTTTTTTGTTTAGTTGTTAGTGTCCTTTGAGGGAATTATAAGTACCGCATCTATTTTTGGATTCTATTTGTGAGCTTAATGCGAGTTTGGTTGAAATCTAAGTAACCATTGTCATTATTGCTCGTGTTTTAGTCAAAATATTGAATTGCGACTGATTTGGTACAAATAGAGTTAGTCTTGCATTGTGAAATGTTGAAATGATCATACCCTCCAAAAAACTTTTGAAAACAAGTTCAGTGAAGTGAACGATGTTTGTAACAATTCCTTTACTCTTTTTGTGACTCCTGACCCATTAGGTGGTGATAGTTTGAACTATAAAATAAGTCTCCTTTGTTCTTATTTAGGAAATGAAATTGATGCATCTTTAATAGTTTGCATGCCATGTGTAGTGAGTTTTTGTCGAATAATTTTTGTCTTTACTTTTGTCATCTAAAACTTACTTGGTTCAACTTTTAATGCTAGTCTTGATTGTATTTGGTTGGAGAGATGATCTTAGGCCTTCTTTATGATTATTTGAAACCCCTTTAGCCTTAAAAGCCCACTCATGCATAAATTCTATTACTAGTTACCCTATTTGAGCTTAATATCCTTTCTTTGACAATCATATTACAAGTCTTAAAGCTTTTTAACATTGTCACTTTTGAATCCTACCCTCCTTGAACTTGAAAAATACAACTTAAGTCTAAAAATCTAAGTTGGGGTAGTGGAAAAACACTTGAAAGAGGTGATCATGTATTGTGGTTGTGTAGATGAATGTCATAAGAGTAATTCAACGATTGAATAAGAAAAAAAGATATTAAGAACAAAGGAGAAAAGGAGAAAATAAAAAGAAAAAAGGAAGTTTTCAATAAGTGGGTAAACTAGATTGAAAAGCAAAGATGTTTTATGTTGTATGGAAATGAATAGGAAAATTATCAAAACTTGAATTGGAAAGTGTTTTATAAAGTTCAAAGAGGGTGTAGTCTCTTATTATTCTAAATTCTTATCCTACCCTTTCCGAAGCTTACATTACAGGCTAGAAAAAGTCCTTCGAGATCTTCAACCAAGTGCTTTTGAGTTAGTGACAATTAAAGATAAGGCCAAGCAATATGGTACTTGTTTGCATTGGAAATCCTTTATTGAGTATGAGTGTTTGTACAAATTTTTCCCTTTTCTTATGTTGTAAATATTATGAGTTTCAAACTTTCTTTCTTGTGAGGGCATGTGAACTAGGATAGATTGGTAAAGTTGACAAATTTAAAAAATGAGTCAAAAGAGAATATTTGGTTAACTAGTGATTTTGAGTTACTTCTTAAGGATTGGTTGTTGACACTTAACCATTCTTGACATTTCCTTACATTCTTGAAATTGTGGTTTGAAATGAGGGAGTTGCTTGGACAAGACTCGCTTGTTGTTGACTAATTATTAGTACCAAATAAAGTCATAGTCTTTTTGCTTAGTTGAAAATGTGAAGTGAAATGATTTTTTTGGTTCTTAAGATTTAATTGATAAACCTCATTGTGCTCTTGATTTTGTTTTGCTTAAGGACAAGCAAAGTTTTAAGTTGGGGTGTTGATAAGTGGTAATTTTACCACTTATTAATGACTTTTTATTATGATTTTGCATTGTTAATTCATGATTAATTTATGGTACAAGGCTATTTATAATGTTAAATATGTCAAAGGCAAGTATGATTAAGCACAAATTGAATTAGTACAAAAAATCAATACTTGACCAAAAAGGAGAAAAAATTATTGTAAGGCTACTCGGTGACTGCTTTAGTGAGAAAAGAACCGCCAAAGTGATCCTGTTTAGGCAAAGACGAAGTCACCCTAGAGATATTGCTACAACGACCGAATGAACCGCTCAGGAAAAGCATCTACTAAAGTCAATATCAACCTTAGTGATGGATTTCTCACCTAGGCGAGACCACCTTGGCGATCAAAATGTTGCCTAAGCCACTGAATGGATAATGTTCAGGGCAGATTCATCAGATCATATTTTCTCAATCCCAATTTATATAAAACTCATTTTGAATTCTTTCGAGACTATATTTGGACATTTTCTCAAATTTGGAGGCTAGGTTCTTCAACCAACACCAGTAGAGTGAAGATTTGAAAGTTTTGTAGTGATAAATCTCTAAATTCTTTCTTCAACTCCTTATAATTTGCAGAAATTATGTTTTAGTGTAGTTGTTAATTGTTAATTTTGATTTTGAATATTGATTTGGAAACATTGCAATATTTGGATTTTGACTTTATCTAATACTTTTGTATTAATTGAATACTCTTTGATTTATAAATGAGTTTTGCTTTTCTAAATTAATCTCATGCTTTAATTGATTTTCAAAGGGAGTAGTCATCCTAGGACTTGACCATTTTCTTCAATTTGGCTTGAAAGAGTTGATTGAGGTTGGAAAAAAAAAATTAGCGTGATTTGAGCCTCATATCTCATCTAATATATTTGAGCTAGAGATGGTAAAATTTGCATAGCTTAAATATTAATTTTGTGATTCATGTTTCTTAACTTGGTTTGAGAGAAACAGTGAGGCTTAAATCCATAATGATCAAAAAACATTAGTGGGTAAGTTTGAATCCAATGCTAATTTGCTAAATTTGTGACTAATCAAATGAGTAACTAGTTAAATATAGTGGATCATTGGTAGAATTGATTCTTCATTGTCAACTCCCTTGTTTCTTCATCATTTTTAAAAATCATTAGTCAAATTGTCTATTTTTGTTATAAAATAAAGATAAAATATCAATATCAAACATTAAAGAAAGGAGAGAACATTAGGGAATTTTAGTAATGCTTTTGTTTTACTACTTTGATATATCAATAAAATGTACAAAGGGTGGCTATTTATAGACCACCAAACTTAGTTCCTAAGGTTACCAAACTTAACTTCAAGTTGGCAAGTTGGCAATTTGACCAACTATTTAGGTATTCAAATCCAAATTGAACAAGTAATTTTTGGTCTTCAAATCCAACTTGACTACTAACTATTATCTCTAATAAATGACATTTCACATGACATCTATATTATATAACACTCCCTCTTGGATATCCATTAAAAGATAATGTATCTCGTTAAAACCTTACTAGAAAAACCCAATGGAAAAAAACCAGTGAAGGAAAAGAATATACACATCTTGTAATAAGCCTTTAGTGTTTCCTCATTAAAAATCTTAGCAGAAAAAACCCAATTGGGTCAAAACCTTGGTTAAGGAAAAAAGAGTACAACGCATATTTTACTCTCCTTGATAGAAATTCAATTAAATGACTTGAATTTCTGCATTTCAATCTTGTGCACCATATTCTCGAAAGTTGTAGTTGATAAAAATGAGGTGAATAAATCAGCTATATTGTCACTTGAACGAATTTATTGCACATTGATATCACCATTCTTCTAAAGCTCATGTATGTAGAAAAGTTTTACCGAAATGAGTTTCGTTCTATCTCCTTTTATGTTTAATTGTGCTATGCATGATGCATTATCTTTATAAAATTGTAGGCATTTTATCACATTCCAGACCAACCACACATATTCTTGACTTGCTTTATGAATAGAAATTATCTCAACATGATTTAAAGAAGTGACAGTTGTTGTATACTTCACCAAACGCCATGATGTAGTTGTATCTCCATATATAAGTAAATAGCCCATCTGAGATTGAGTTGCATGTGGATCACATAAGTACCTTTTCAATATATGTTCATCAATGGAAAAATATTTCATTTGTCAAACACTCCGTGTAAACATCCAGCAATACGCATTCTTAGTTGCCTCATTAAAAACCTTCTAGGAAAACCCTGCGGGGTAAAACCTCGGTTAAGGGAAAAAGAGTGTAGCACGTATTATACTCTCGATTAAAACATCATTTTACTCTTATAAATGATGCTTCGCAATTCATAAGTGCAACAACTGCACTAAAATATGATACTTACTAATCGTTTTCATGAGATAAAAATTGATCTATTTTCAAGTTAAGCGATTTATAATCATTAGAGCATTTAGTGAGATAACTTTTAAATCCTTCAAGGATTTTAATATAACTTTTATAATCTAGTTAGACATGAAAATTATTTATTATACATATTCAAGCCAGAAACTTTTAGTGAGATAACTTTTAAATCCTTCAAGGATTTTAATATAACTTTTATCATCAATAGACCTTATTTCATCCATCAGAGGAGAATAATTCTCCTACAATAATGCCAGAAACTTTGTGAAACCTTTATTCTCCAAGGCACAATTCATACTTTATATCTTATGATTATTAATAAAACACAAATTAAACCAAAAAAAAATACTTTATATCTTACGAATTTTACTTTCGCATAGTAAATCATATGTACCCCACTGGCATTATACCTCTGGTTTTTGGATTATGAGTTCAAATATTCACTTTTTAAGTGAAAAAAACTACTTGAATTATATACTTTTGTTTCTCCAATAATTTATCTGTCCATATTTCTTTAACAGATTTGTATTCAAGATCCTCTATACTATTTATAATATTAAGCGCTATCAAAGATATCATAGGTGATTGTTTGATATTGGTTCCAATAAGACATAACTTATGAATATCTCTGCATATTCATTACTATTCAGGTACCTAAACCTTTGTCAAGATTTTATGAAGTGTTATGTCAGTGATTTTTCAAAGCGGTTACCTCATTATCATGATCATCTATCATTTGTTCCTTTCCTTCTTCAAGGAGCTTTACCTTTGGAACCAATTGGTCTATCGCACTTTAGGCGTGTCATACACTCTGTCCTTTCATGGACCTTTTATTAGAGTATTTTACAATTGAATTATCTTATAGATTCAGCAAACACATCCGACAATTAGTTTGCAACATTTTGCAAATAAATTATCTCTTGAACTTCAAGTTCCCATATATATGTTACATGAGGATCTAAATAATTTATTCCATATATAATTCTCAACTATTAATCAACTCTCCCATTGATGTTAGGAAATCTAACATTTACCTCAAACCTTGTCTTGGGGTTCATATTTGTGCATTGTGATTGTTGGACAATAAAATTTCGAGATCGAACATAAATAATTGAGATAAGAAAAATATTGCAACAATCAATTGAATGATTTCAATGTGAGTGTTACAATCTCTATGAATCCTATGATTTACTTTTTCAAATATAAATTCAAGGGCTTTGAGCTTCATCTTGAATTTGAACTTGATTTGCGGATTTGATGAATTTGATCTTGGATTGTGCTTGAATTTAAGGGCTTTTGAGCTTGCTCTTGAATCTGGAGGGCTTGATATTGAATCTTGATGAATTTGAATACTTGAGCTTTGTAGAGAAATTGCGACGTTTGATCCACGAGCTTTCTCTTGCTTCTTGTTAGAGTTATGGGATCTTTCTAAATTATGAGACCCCTATTTATAGTTGTGGAAAGAAAAGAGTCATGATGAAGATGAACTTTCTTTGACCAATCAAATTCAAGTGATATGGCACCTTTTATGGGCTTTTGATTTCACTAGGCCTGGTACATCATTTTGACATGTGGCATGGTCCTATTGTCTCCTTCACTTGACTGGGCATGCCATGTCATTTGACATGTGGGACTTATTTTGGGCCTCTAGAATATGACAATGTCTTGGGCTTAGCAAAGTGGGCTCATCATTTATAGCCCAAATCAATGGGCTAGCCTAGTAAAAATTGGACTCTAATTAAATCCATGAATGTTTGGACTTAAATAATTAATCTAATTATATTATCTGCAATATTTATTTTGGACAATCTATTTTGAATTTAACATAATCCGAATTTCGTACGGATTTCAATTTAATAAAATTTCGTTGCCCACAAAATGCCCCCTACTTCAAGACTTTTAGAGATATTTAATCTTTTTGAAACTAGACTTGAAATATGATTTATTTAAATATGCTTCCTTCGTGCTTCAAATATTTCCATAAAGTTGTACCATGCAATTTATATATTGATATTGCCTCTCAAAAAATCTCTTATTTTTTCATAAATCTCTACACGTAAGACCCATTGGTAAGGCATGACATCTGATGTTTCAGCTTTTGATGGAATATTTTGCATCTTTTTTGGGGGGAAAATTGTGTGTTTTCGAGCAACTAAAGTTGTATTTAATAGTGGATTTGAGTGATTTCAGGTTAAGGAGTTAGCTGAAAGAGAAAACTCAGGAAAATAGTATAAAAGAGTCACTAGCGGTCAAAATGACAGACCGTCAGTCATACAACGGACCGATGGGAGCACCGTCAGAGCTAAACAGAAGGTTCCAAGTGGAAGACCCATGCGACTGTCCAAGTGGAGGACCGTCAAGCTTGCGACGGACCTCTAACTTGGTCGTCAGGCTTAATCAAAATGCAAGATTTTAGAAGTCTTAGCGACGGACTGTGCGGTGGACCGTCGGACTATCTACGATCCGCTAAGGAGGACGTTAGGATTAAACAGAACCTGACATCCTAGAGCACTCAGCGATGGTCCATGTGACGGACCGTCAAACTTCTGACGGGCCGTCAGTTGGACCGTCAACTTGGATGCGGCATTTTCTGAGTTTAAATTTTAAATCTTCTAAACCTGGGAGAATATAAATACCCAGTTAGGGTTTTATTGAGACATTATTCTGAATCTTGGATATTGTTACCTTAGTTTTCCATCTTTGAAACTCTCTGTAGCATAGAAATTTGTGAATCAAGCTAAACTTGTAGATCTAATCATTCCATTGCTATTGAAGATTTAAGGACCAATTCTTGTCATTTCTGTAAGTGAATTCAGAATTTATTTATGAATAATACAAGGATTCTTTCTCTTTCTTCTATGGAGATGAGTGGCTAAGCTCCCATAACTAGGGTTATGGGAGCCTTGATGTGAACAGCTGATATGGATTGTGATTCTTATTGAGTTTCTGTAGGTAATTGATATTGCATAAACCCTTCTTCACTTTAATGAGTTTTCTTGATTGTAAACTTAAAAGGTGAGCCCAAGAACATCACTTGTTCGAATAGAAACGTGTTTGTTGGGAAAAGAAAGGGTTTACATGGAATCTAGAGGCCTAAACCTTTAGATTAATGGAAAATGCCTTAACAGGATTGACCTATATGAGAAAATGGTTGAATAATCAATACATTCTTTAAGTTTGAAAGAATTAAAGAATAAACTGGCCATTAAGGTTGAGAAACTAATGGGTAAACAACAGAATTCATCTACTCTTGCAATTGAAGTTATTGATTGGAACTCAAGAGTGATTTACAACCCGAACTGTTTAAGCATCTTGGTAACCATGACTCTAGTTTGTTTAATATCATTGAATTACGACTTGCGGAAAGAATCATTAGTTGGAACAACTCTGTTACAATTATTTAAAATACAACTCATACACTAAAACCCCTTTTATTCAGGGAGCTTTGATCAACAGTCAAATAAAAATCACAATACTTAGTGAACACAGTATTCCCTGTGGGATTCGACACCCAACCTTTTTGGGTTCTATATTTGATATTGACCGCTTACTCTCTCGTAAGAGAAGTGTAATTTGGGCGTATCAATATCCCATTCTAAATAGATTTTGGAAAATTTGTTACCTTCTTACTTAACCAGGAATAAAATTCTTCCAATTTGAATTTATATTGGAGAAGAAAACAACCCCCAATTTGAATTTGTATGGGAGAAGAAAATAACCTCCATTTTGAATCTGTATTGGAGATGGAAACTTTTCCAATTTGTATTGGGAAAGAAAACAACCTCCAATTTGAATTAGTATGGGAGAAGGAAACAACCTCCAATTTGAATTTGTTAGGAGAAGGAAACAACCTCTAATTTGAATTTGTATGGAAGAAGGAAACGACTTCCAGTTTGAATTTGTATTGGAGATGGAAGCTTTTCCAATTTGAATTTTTATTGGAGAAGGAAACATTCATCCTACAACTCTATAAAAGGATGTAGGTTCCCCACTTTTTCAATATCAATTTTGGGGTTTTCAAGCCATGAATAATATTGAGGTAATTTCTTTCCCTCCTACTTTTCTTTTATTTTCGTTACTTTTTTTCAGCTCAACATCTTAGTGGTAGAAAATTCATATCTTATTGAAGGAATATTGAAATCATGAACCGTTTGATATTACGGAAACTAGTCTTCGATATCTATAACATATCCAAAATTCAGCTTTAATATCGTTCAATATAATTCTCAATAATTTTTTGAATTTAGCCCTGAATTTTATCATGCTGAAAATTTCAAATATGTGCGTCTTTACTAAAACTTTCATATCTTGAAGCAGGAATGATAAAATTGCAAGCCGTTTGATTCTTGTAAAACTAAACACAAGGATCTACATCATATCCAGAATTCATAATTTAATACCTTTGAGATTATGTTAGGTATTATCCCAAAATCAGCATTGAGTTTTGATGCGTCAACAATTTAAAATTTATGCGACGTTAGCAAAAAAATTATATCTCAATGTAGGAGTATATAAATCATGATCCGATTGATTTTATAGATGCCGGAAACATGCCTATATAACATATCCAAAATTTGTATTTTAATACTTCTTGAATTGTTCTATATGATTTTTTTTAAGTCGATCTTATATGCTATACGAAAAAGTTTATATCTTGATGTGAGACCATCACCACCAAAGAGCGCTTTAATTGTTGCAAAATAGATTTTGAGGGCTTTATTCTCATAAAAATATCTTGTCTCAATCCAAGTTGGTGATAAACAACTTTCAAGGTTGTAGCGCTCTGACAGGTAACATCCTTTTCATTTGTATTTTTACTTTCTTTCTTGTTTTCCCTAGGGTTGAAACAAATATCAATATGCAACAATTGGCTCAGGGTGTGTGTAACTCCCCGAATCTGGTACCCAGAATGCTACACGGTGCTCATGACCCCGAAGGACCACAAGCTAACCCATGACTGATATTTGTACCTGTATACTGCATAATATACTATATAATGCGGAAACATGAACTGAAAGGCCATAAGGTTCAAAACTGTAACATAGGATCTAATAAATTAAAACATATGGATGGGGTATGAAATACCCAAAACAACTGAAATAACTAACTGAACATGATATTCTGTAAAGCCTCTAACTGACTGAATGGTCTGAATAAGGAGTTGATGGGACATGTCCCCAACTAACTCCAACTAATAAATAAATTAATGAGATAATAAAGTAATGATCATGTCCTCCAAAGATGAGGACTCACTTCTAGCTCTGACTGCTGAGACTAAATCTACAAATGCTCTGGAGCTCGTGTCTCTGAACCTATGGTATAAGACACTATAGCGCAAATGCGTCAGTACTTTGAATGTACTGGTATGTATGTGAGGTAGGCCAAATGCATGGGGTTCATATGCATGAACAATACTGGCTAACTGACTAATATGAACATGAGAATACATGCATGCATACATAGCAACTATATCTGAAATCGTGATAACATGAGTTTACTGATATCTAACATGACTAATGACTGAGTTCTGATAACTTATAACATGAGTGACTGTATTTGACAGTCCTAAATTTGATGGAACAATCTAAGTTCTATTACTAAGACTGATTGACTATATCGGACAGTCCTGATTCTGTAACATGAAACTGTGGGAAGTAATCATCTAACCAACATGCCCTAAATGACACATTATAGCTGAATTGGGGTCCAATCTGTGCCCTGATTGGAACGGTGTCAATACCGCGCCACTAGTAAGGACAACATGTGAGTGACCCTCAACTAGCAGGTTACTCTAATGAGAATGGTGGGAACCCTCAACAAGCAGGTTAAGCCACCTCATCTACCCTCAACTAGCAGGTATGATGTCTCAACCTACGCTAGCTACGTAGTTTTAGAACATAAGGATTGCTACTAAGAATCACATCCCTAACTAGCAGGTGAGTTCCCATCCTTAGGTTCACTCGGTGCTGAATCCTACTCCCATCTGAATAGACACTGAACATAATTAACTGATCTAAACATAGACTGAGTTTACTGAATTTTATTAACTGATAGAATACTACTGATATCTGACATCTGGTTGAGTTCGTGAGATTACTGAGGTTACTGAATTACTGATCTTTCCTGAGTCACATGACTGACTGAGTTCTATGGATCATGGCTTGACTGAGGATATCATGAAAACATGACACTGGCTCTAGGCATACAACTAAATTGTCGGGTACAAGTACCCCCAGGACTCGATGGAAAGAAACTGACAAAGCATAACTTTCTTGAATACATGACCAACATCACTATCCATAATTCATATATTGAGGCAATTCATCAAACATGTGATATGCATAAGCTTGTACATAAATGGGGATTTCATAAGATCATACTAATTGGGCATTTTTTTCCTTCAAATAGGCATTTAATCAAACACATGGTAGGCATATTATATGTAGACAACATTATATAACAAATAAACATCATGATTCAACTCTAGTTTCATCATCCAAGGGTTTAATCATAGGTCCACATGAATCTACCTTTATACTAATCAATTCCACATAAAATTGATCACCCAACATAAATTAGAATTCTATTGGTCATTATCAATATGAACAAAAGCAACCCAACATGAAATTCATAAAGAAATCCATACAATTGAGCTTTGAAAAGAGATTCTTGGACTTCATGGATGAAAGAAGTCCAAGAATGAACACTGTGCATACCTGGGTTGAGTTTCTTAAAGTTATTGAACTTGAAGAATTTGAATCTCTTAGTTCTTGAAGAAGATTTAGATTTTGTTCTTGGGGATTTATCTTAGAGATAAAACCCTAATTTTGTTGTTGTAGATGGATAATGAATTTCTGAGCTTTGGTCAGATATAACTAGGTATATAAATGGGTGGTAAAAGACCAAAAAGCCCCTTTAAAATGGCTTTAAAATGACTGAACGGAACATGCGACGGTGGGTGCGATGGTCTATTGCTTAGTCGACATCCATCAGACTAACCATCGCACTGGGACCAGAGCTGGAACTTACTACCTTGGTGAGATGGTCCGTCGCTGGGTCGATGGTCTATCGGTCCTGACCGTCGCTTCTAGGCAGAATAGGACCTCACTGTTTCTTGAGCGACGGTCCGTCGCTAGTTATACGGTCTGTTGGCCTGCGCAGAAGGTAGTCATACTACCTCACTATGATGGTCGTGGGCTACGGTCCTTCGGCCTCACCGTCGCACCTGGGCGGTTTTACTGCCTTATATATTTCGGCCATAACTTTCTCTTCCGATGTCGGATTTTGATGAAATTTGTATCGATGGAAAGATTATTCAATTTCCCACATGACAAAAAGTGAAAATATTTAAAATACCATGTGTAAAAAAGTGGATTCATATTTCAAAGAAAGTATCTAACATTCTTGGGATAATTTCAAGCTAGGAAAAAGTACGGGGTATTATAATATCTCCCCCTTGAGAACATTCATCCTCGAATGAGACTGGGTGAGGAGGAAATAATAAAAAGTGATGTACATACTTAATAGGACTGGATGGAACATGATTTCATGAATGATATGACTGATAACTAAATATATCATACTGAACATGCATATCTGATGCATGTGTAACTAATTCATAAATGCATGACTGGGTGTTCTGATGAACTAATTTTCTCACAATGAGAATGCATGTCTGAATATCCAATGGTACTTGGTACCAAGTTTGTGATGAACACTGAACATGAAACTGAGTAATTTTAAGAAGAATTGCTACCTAAGCTTGTTCTGAGTTGGCGGAGAAGAGGTGACGATACTTGGTACGCACGTCTGCTTCTGTTTCCCAAGTAGCTCCCTCGATGGACTAATTTGGCCAAAGAACCTTAACTAGAGGGACTTCTTTGTTCCTCAATCTACGAGTCTGATAGTCTAGGATTTCGACAAGAATCTCATTATAAGTAAGGCTTTTCTGAACATCTATGCTCTGAATAAGGACTACAACTACTAGGTCACCTATGCACTTCTTGAGCAAGGAGACATGGAAGACTAGATGAACTGAAGCTAGATCTGAAGGAAATTCGAGCTCATATGCTATCTTGCCAAAGTGACTGAGAATCTTGAAGGGACCTACATATCGGGGACTGAGCTTTCCCTTCTTGACGGACCTCTTCACTCCTTTCATGGGAGAGATCTTCAGATAGGCATGATCACCAATCCCAAACTCGAGTTTCTTTATACAAATATCTGCATAAGACTTCTGTCGGCTCTGAGCAGCCCAGAGTCTTTCTCTGATCAACAAGACTTTCTCTAAGGTATCGAATACCAAGTCAGGCCCTATAACTAAAGCCTTACTAACTTCAAACCAACCAATTAGAGATCTACATCTCCTACCGTAGAGAACTTCAAATTGAGCAATATGAATACGGGAATGATAGATGTTGTTGTATGCAAATTCAATCAAAGGCAAGCGGTCATCCCAATTTCCCTTGACATCAATTGCATACACACGCAGCATATCTTCTAAAGTCTGAATGATCCTTTCTTCTTTACCATATGTCTGAGGATGAAAGGTTGTACTGAGATGAACTTGGGTACCAAGACCCTTTTGGAATATTTTCCAAAAATGAGAGGTGAACTGGGTACCTTTGTCTGAGAAAATAGATAACAGAATACCGTGAAATCTCACCAACTCTCTAATGTAGAATTTGGCATAATCCTCGGCTGAATAATAGGTATGAACTAGAAGGAAATGAGCTGATTTGGTCATCCTGTCTACAATGACCCAAACTGAATCATATTAATGATGAGTTTGAGGCAAACCCGTCACGAAGTCCATGCTCACTTCTTCCCACTTCCAAGTAGGAATACTAAACTCCTATATGGACCCACTAGGCTTTTGATACTCTATCTTAACCTACTGATATGTAGAGAACTTAGCCACAAACTCTATAATATCTCTCTTCATCCTACTCTATTAATAAATTTCCCGCAAATCGAGGTATATCTTTGTGGCCCCTAGATGAATAGAGTAGCGCACACCATGCGCTTCTACAAGAATTCACTACCTTAAGTCATATACAGCTAGAACACACAGACGACCCTGACAACGCAGAACACCATCTCCCCCTTAGGAGAAAACCTCTACTTTCTGATCCTCGACTGACTCCTTCAACTTGACAAGGTTGGGATCCCTATCTTGATTTCCTTTCACCTCGAAAACTAGAGATGATTCTGAACTACTCTGAACCCACATATTACCCTCTTCTGTATCGACTAAGCGAGTACCTAGTTTGGCAAGATGATAGACTTCCTGGGCTAGCTTCTTTTTATTGTCCTCAACATGAGCAACACTACCCATGGATAGTCTATTGAGAACGTCGGACACTACATTGGCATTGCCTGGATGATAAAGGACACTTATGTCGTAATCTTTCAAGAGCTCTAACCACCTTCTCTGATAAAGATTGAGATCTTTCTGAGAAAAGACATACTGAAGGCTCTTATGGTCTGTGAACATATCTACATAAACACCGTATAGATAATGCCTCCAGATCATCAAGGCAAAGACCATGACTGCTAACTCAAGATCATGAGTAGGATAATTCTTCTCATGGGGTTTAAGTTATATGGAGGCGTAGGCTATGACCTTACTATGCTGCATGAGAACACAACCCAAACCTACTCTGGATATATCACAATACACTACGAACCCATTTGAATTATCTGGAAGATCTAGAACTGGAGTTGAGGTGAGTCGAGTCTTTAACGCCTGAAAACTCTTCTCTCAAGGATCTGACCACTGAAACTTGACTTTCTTCTGAGTCAATCTGGACATAGGGGATGCAATAAAAGAAAATCCCTCAACAAACCATCTATAATAGCCAGCCAAACCCAAGAAACTCCTAATATCTGATGGAGAGACAGGGCGAGGCCAGTTTCTTACTGCTTTGGTCTTTTGAGGATCTACTCTAATGCCATCACCGAAAATAATATGGCTAAGGAATACTACTGACCTTAGACAAAATTCGCACTTACTAAATTTGGCGAATAGCTAATAATCTCTGAGAGTCTGAAGTACTGTTCTAAGATGGTCTGCATGATCTCACTCACTGCAGGAATAGACCAGAATATCATCTATGAAGACTATGATGAACATGTCTAAATACTGCTTGAACACACAATTCATCAATTCCATGAAAGCTGCTGGGGCATTGGTGAGACCAAAGGTTATGACTAGGAATTCGAAGTGACCATACCGAGTATGGAAAGCTGTTTTTGAAATGTCATATTCTCTAACTCTGAGCTGATGAAAGCCGGATCTGAGGTCTATCTTGGAGAAATAGCTATCACCCTGAAGTTGGTCAAATAAGTCATCGATTCTGGTAAGAAGATACTTGTTCTTGACCGTGACCTTATTAAGTTGACGGTAGTCTATACACATTCTGAGAGAACCATCTTTCCTGCGCACGAATAATACTGGAGAGCCCCACGGGGACACACTGGGTCTAATGAATCCCTTATCTAAGAGATCTGTCAACTGCTCTTTCAATTCTCTGAGTTCTACTGGTGCCATTCTGTATGGTGAAATAGATATAGGTTGAGTATCTTGAAGATGATCAATGTCGAAGTCTATTTCCCTTTCGGGAGGAATTCCTGGAAGATCTTCGGGAAAGACATCTGAATATTCGTTCATAACTGGGACTAATTCAAGACTGGGAGTTTTAGAACTAGTGTCCTTAACACGAAAAAGATGATAGACAATCCCTTAGATATCATTTTCTATGCTCGAAGGTAGGAAATAAGCTGACCTCTGAAAGCGGATAACTACTCTTCCACTCTAGGACGGGTTCATTCACAAACTAGAATTGGACTATTCCATTTCTGCAGTCGACTATGGCATAGCAGGAATGAAGCTAATCCATGCCGAGAATGACATCAAAATCAGTCATCTCTAATTCGACTAAGTCTGCTGAAGTGACTTTCTAAAATATCATAATCGGGCAGTTCCTGTATACCCGCTGGGCTATGATGGTTTTACCCACTGGGGTAGAGACTGAAAAGGGCTCTGCTAGAATTTTGGGACTGACTCCGAAATCCACCATTATATAAGCAGTAACAAAATATAAAGAAGTGTAATACCCCAGAAAATTTTTTCGTTGAAATTTTGTGCGTAAACGTGTCGGGATCCTATCTTCGAGAATGATTTATAATTTTTCTGTGTGTCATTTCTTGGATTTCGACCCACCATTTTGTAGAGCATCAAATAATCTTTCCAACGATATATGGATCACCCAAAACGGACACCCGAGCGATGAGTTACGAATATTCTGATCGAACGGTGAATAGGGATGAACAGTAAAACAAGCAGGAAAAAGTACTGAGGCCAGGCGTATTTTTTCTCCAACTTTAAACAATCATAACTTCTTGCACATAATTATCTGGGTGATATACTATATATCAACGAAAATCTCTGAGAGTCCTCTTTCCAATGAACTTGTTTTCATCCAATTTGTCTATCGGAGCAAAAAGTTATGGTCAATCTAGTTCAGCCTATCAAAAGTGAATTTTTAGGTCAACTTCAAATGACCATAACTCCTTGTACATAATGATCTGGGTGAGCTACTATATATCAACGGAAAGCTCTGAGAGTTCTATTTCTAATGAAATTGATTTCATTCAATTTGGATATTGGGGTAAAACGTTATGGTCGATCTACTTCAGCCTATCAAAATAGTCTTCCATGGACAGATTCGGGTTTTATTTGTTTCTTAGGGGCATTTTGGTCTTTCACCACTCTTTTAAGCCTATATAAATACCCCATTCAGCTGAGAACTTGTATTATTTTCCCCTTATTTCTCTTATATGTATATATATATATATATATATATATCAAGTTAGGGTTAGGGTTTTGAATTGGCGGAAATTAATTGGAGGCTTTGATTCAAGAATTCCTTCCGTTAATCTCTTCCGGCTATGGAGTCTAAGGTATACAAGTATTTATTTATGGATCCCTTCCTTCCATAAAGCCCAAGAATTCTATTTTTTTTTAAATATGAACTTGTGGTTTCTATGTGTTGATTGAATTTAATTGATGATAATATTGTATTGTGACTTCTAAATTGATAGCATGAATATTATTGTGGTGTGCGTGATTAGAATTTATGTTCTTATTGTGGATGAGATATTGGGACATAATTGTTATGAAATGGGGAAGTTGATGCATATGATGTGAATGAAATATTGAGTATGTTGTTTATGAAATGGAGAGATTGTGTTAAGTGATTCGAAAATATATATAAGTTTGTGATTTTCATGCTTTGAGTAGAATTAAGTTGATGTTAATATTGTGGCATGGTTGAATAAAAATTATGTTCATAATGTGAATATGTGTTGTGACCTTCAAGTTAAGGTCTTGAATATTGTTAGCACGTGTTATGGATTTAATTTGATGTGCATGATGTAGAAGGATGATTGGAGCATGTTTGTTTATGGATTGGAGGAATTGTGTTGAATTTATGAGATCATGCTAATTAGAGTAGCGAATTGTTGTGATGCCAAGATGAGTGATATTGAGGTAATTGTGTTTTCCATGTTATTGTCTAAAATTGGGGATGTTGTGTGGAAGGCTTATGATATGGTTGTAAGTGCGGATGAGGGATTTAGTTGGTGGAATTAAGATGAATGATGGTGTTGTAGCACATGTAATTATTCATACTGACCTATGCCCTAAATGGTGCATGCAAGGTAATTGTAGAAATGCCTAGTTGAAGAAGAATGGATCGTATGACCCTTTGTGATCGAAGTGATGAGTTCATACCATACTTGCATGCTACGTGTTTACTATGATACTTAAGGGAAATGATAAGGCCATTAGGCCATGCTAAGTGTGAAATGTCTAATTATGGGTCGAATTGCATATATCAAGATCTTAAAGGAAAGAACCTTGAGAAGTGAACCATGATGTGTTGAATGTATGTTATTTGTGTGTATCCCGATTGGATGAACTATGTTATGTTGTATTCTTTCTTAACCATAAGTATCCTTGTTGAATGATCTACGATGTAATGGCATGAAATCCCAATACTTGTATATGAATATGATCTTCAAATGATTGGTGTGAGGTGTTAATGAATGCATGGTGTATAATGGCCTGTGGGCATGTGAGTATGTGAGTATGTGTTGTTGTATACTACGTATTACTTATGTTATTGATTTTTGGGGTTACGTATGCCCGAAATAGTCTGTTGGTCTAGAGCTGAGTCAGTTCCGCGATAATCTTAGTCGTGCTACGATCGATGAATTTCTGATGATTTGAGAACTTAAAATGAATTCCGTGAGAACTTAGTATGTGGGGTTTTGAACAAGAATATCTTTTTATTCTTGTGCCCAATGAATTGATTTTATCATTGGAATTTCATGATTTTGTAAAGTGGGTAAATACCCAAGATGTTTTAATGACGAATTATGGGGTTATGAAAATATAAATTGTTTAAGCTTTGATGTACATGATTACTTTATTATTCCCAAGTTATGATTTGAATATTGAAATGAAAGAATGATCATTTGAGAATATTGATTTGCATCCGTAGAGTCAATATGATTTATATTGATTTTAAGCTCGCAGAGATGAAATGCTTTTGTTATTGATACCATGTTGATGTTGAGGAAAATTAAAATGTTTTGAGCTGAAATGTGTTGAGTTAGGAATCCACAAATTGATATGATTTGATAAATGAGAAAGAGATTTGATTTGGTCTTTATGATAGACCCTTGTGATGTTGTGGTGGATTTTCTAACGCGTTCTGAGCTAGTCGAGGAGTATTACTTAGCACCGAGAGGGAAATTTGGTATTTCTCCAAACCTATGTGCCACCGTAGGGTTGTTGATGATGATATTGTTGTCCAGAGAGCCGAATTGTGATTATGAAAGATTTAAGGTTGTACTCCCTGGCAAGAGTACAACACTCCCGCCAATGGGAGTGCTCTCCCTAGGAGGGCAAACGTTGGTATTCCACGTGGCTCACGTGGGGTTGTCGGTTATAGGAAACTCCCCTGTCCATAAGAGTCTGTTTCTTAAACTATCGAGTCGCTCCGAGTCTTGAGTTAATGAGTTTGGTTGTCTATGATGAGTCATGAGAATTTATGATGAATATTGATGATTTTATGATGATTTATGGAATTTTACTTATGTTTTCCTCTCTATAGTATTATGAGAAGTATGGATAATGAAATTCAAGCCATGTGAGTCTTCATTTTCCGTACGAATGTTTTACGAAATCAAAGATATTATTCAAATTATTGTGTGCACCCCCACATATTCAGTTGCTTATGAAGAGTCATGGTGAGTTATGTAACTACTTCCCACGATTTCTGTGTCAGTATAAATATTCAGGAGTCAGGGGTGTGAGTGTATTCAATTGATCAGTGTTGGTATCCTGTGATTCAGTAATGCAGTACCCCAGTACAGTAGTGAGTTCCGAGGACAGTAAAGTGGTATCCGAGTTGTGGTATCTGGAGTCGTTATAATTGTTATAGTGGTTGTGAACTGTGCATTCATATATGTGTACTCGTTCGTTAGTCTCATGATTATTCTGTTGATTAAATGTTCATACATAAGCCCTTGCATTTAGCCTTCCCTACTTGCATACTCAATACATCTTTGTCCTGACGCATTCGCGCTATGGTGTTCTTTTATTTTGGGGCACCATAGGTTCAGAGGAGTGGAACTTAGAGCATCTTAGAAAACACTTGTATAGCAGCAGTGGGTGCAGCAGTGAGTCCTCATCATCCGAGGATGTTGTTATTACAGTATTTGATTTTAGTAGACGGAGTTAGTTGGGGAATTATCCCTTCAACTCCACAGTTCAGGCAGTGTAGAGGCTTTTCAGACAGATGTATTAGTGTGTGGTTTAAGGTATTGTATATTTCTAGATGTTTGAACCTTATGGAAAGTGTTAGCCAGTTTTTGCATGTATTTTATTATATTATGCAGTGAACAGGTACAGATATCAGAAAAAGGGTTAGCTTGTGGTCCTTCGGGATCATAAGCACCGTGTGGCATTCTGATTCTCGGGAATCGAGGCATTACAAGAAGCACCTAGATCTAGCAAAGCCTAAACATGCACATGAAAGATTTGTAACGTTACAGTAACCACATCAAGAGAATTTTCCTAATCTTGCCGGGACTGGAGAGCATAGAGTGTATTTGGGCATTGCCCACTAGTAGCACTGGAGGTGGCACCCTACTGATTCGGGCAACCGGACTGATCTGAGGAACGATTCTATTAACCCTGTGGACCATACTGTGGACAATCTCTAACTTTGTGGCCTGGCTTACCACACCCGTAGCAGGTATCACTACCAGCTCTGCAAGTACCCTGATATTTCTTGCCACAAGTCTGACAAAGGGGATAGGTGCGGGCATTACTAACACCGCCCTGAGACTTAGAGCCTGGCGCTCTATCTTTGAACTTAGGCACAGGAGCACTAGCTGAAGAAGAAGCTGGAACTGAGGACTTAGGACGAAACTGAGAATGGTTTCCTCCTTCTGATTTAGCCTGAGCAAAGTTAAAACTACATGTCCTTGCTCTCTTATTCTGTTTCTCCCTCATCTTAATCTTCTGTTCATCTATCTGCGGAGCATGAGTCATAAGCCTGGCTAAAGTCATGTCACTATTTAGCATAGCAGATTTGCACTCATTAACCATGCTATCATTTACCCTTGAAACAAACTTACTCATCTTGGCCCTGCTATCTGCAACCACATGAGGGGCATATCTGGCTAATTGAGTAAACTTAAGAGAATACTCTTTCACCGTTATGTAGACCTGCCTGAGGTTGATGAATTCTAACAACTTAGCTTTTCTAAGCTCTAGGGTAAAGAATCTATCAAGGAAAGCAGAAGCAAACTCCTCTCACTCAACTGACCCTGCATCAACTGCCCTCTCTGACTTCCACTGCTTAAACCAAGTGTGACTAATATCCTGCAACTGATATGCAGCTAGCTCAGCACTCTCACTAGAAGTAACCGCTATGATGTCTGTAACCTTCTGCACCTGATCTAGAAATTCCTAAGGTTTCTCATTTACCTTAGACCCGAGAAAGGATGGAGGATTCATTCGGGTGAAGTCCTGAATCCTGGTTGTAGTAGAATTGCCCACTAGGTTGGCCGAAACGACAGTTGGTCATTCATTCTGAGCAGCAATTGACTGAGCAAGAGTAGTGAATACAGCTCTGAACTCTGCATAAGAAATATATTCGTCCAAGGGATCTTCTTGGACAAGCTGGGATCTTCTCTTGGGAGGCATGTTCTTAAATAAAGAGAAAAAGCGAATTAGACTTTGAGATTGACGTGAAATTATGCTCACTAGCATGACATGAATACTGAAAGAAGGGAAACTATTCCTAAAACATCCTATAGCCTCCTGCACATAAATGTGGTACACAACACACCTATGCACAAGACTCTATTAGATGTAGCTTTCAGACTTTCTAGAACTCTATTGAACCTTAGGCTCTAATACCAAGTTTGTAACACCCCGAATCTGATACCCGAAATGCTACATGATACTCATAACCCCGAAAGACCATAATCTAACCCATGACTGATATTTGTACCTATATACTACAGAATATACTATATAATATGGAAACATGAACTGAAAGGCCATAAGGTTCAAAACTGTAACATAGGATCTAATAAATCATAACATATGGATGGGGTATGAAATAACCAAGACAACTGAAATAACTAACTAAACATGATAGTCTGGAAAGCCTCTAACTGACTAATGACCTGAATGAGGAGTTGATGGGATATGTCCCCAACTAACTCCAACTAATAAATAAATTAATGAGATAATAAAATAATTATCATGTCCTCGAAAGATAAGGACTCACTTCTAACTCTGATTGCTGAGACTAGAATCTACTGATGTTTTGGAGCTCGTGTCTCTGAACCTATGGTATAAGACACCATAGCACAAATGCATCAGTACTTTGAATGTACTGGTATGCATGTGAGGTAGGCCGAATGTATGGGGTCCATATGCATGAATAATACTGGATAGCTGACTAATATGAACATAAAAATACATATATGCATACATAGTAACTATATTTGAAATCTTGATAACGTGAGTTTACTGATAACTAACATGACTAATGACTGAGTTCTGATAGCTGATAACATGGGTGACTGTATCTGACAGTCCTGAATCTGATGGAACTATCTGAGTTCTATTACTGAGACTGATTGACTGTATCTGACAGTCCTAATTCTGTAACATGAAACTGTGGGAAGTATTCATCTAACCAATATTCCCCAAATGATGCATTATAGCTGAATTGGGGTCCAATCTGTGCCCTGATTGGAAGGGTGTTAATACCGCACCACTGGTAAGGACAAGATGCGAGTGGTCCTCAACTAGTAGGTTACTCTAATAATAATGGTGGGAACCCTCAACTAGAAGGTTAAGCCACCTCATCTACCCTCAACTAGAAGGTATGATATCTCAACCTATGCTGGCTACGTAGTTCTAGAACATAAGGATTGCTTCTAAGAATCATACCCTCAACTAGCAGGTGAGTTCTCATCCTTGGGTTCACTCGGTGCTGAATCCTACTCCCATCTGAATAGACACTGAACATAATTAACTAATCTAAACATGGACTGAGTTTACTGAATTCCGTTAACTGATGGAATACTACTGATATCTGACAACTAACTGAGTTTGTGAGATTACTGAGGTTACTGAATTACTGAGCTTTCCTGAGTCATATGACTGACTGAGTTCTATAGATCAAGGCTTGGCTGAGGATATCATGAAAACATGACACTGGCTCTAGGCATACAGCTAAATTGTCGGGTACAAGTACCCCCAGGACTCGATGGAAGGAAACTTACAAAGCATGACTTTCTTGAATACATGACCAACACCGCAATCCCTGATTCATTTATTGAGGCAATTCATCAAACATGATATGCATAAGCTTGTACATAAATGGGGATTTCATAAGATCATACTAGTTGGGCATTTTTTTCCTTTACATAGGCATTTAATCAAACACATGGTAGGCATAGTATATGTAGACAACATTATATAACAAATAAACATCATGATTCAACTCTAATTTCATCATCCAAGGGTTTAATAATAGGTCCACATGAATCTACCTTTATACTAATTAATTCCACATAAAATTAATCACCCAACATAGATTAGAATTCAATTGGTCATTATCAACATGAACAAAAGCAACCCAACATGAAATTCATAAAGAAATCCACACAATTGAGCTTTGAAAAGAGATTCTTGGGCTTCATGGATGAATTGAGTCCATGAATGAACACTATGCATACCTGGGTTGAGTTTCTTGAAGTTCTTGAACTTGAAGAATTTGAATATCTTAGTTCTTAAAGAAGATTTGGATTTTGTTCTTGGGGATTAATCTTAGAGAAAAACCCTAATTTTTTATTGTAGATAGATAATAAATTTCTGATCTTTTGTCGGATATAACTAGGTATATAAACTGGTGGTGAAAGACCAAAAAGCCCCTTTAAAAATGGCTTTAAAATAACTGAATGGAACATGCGACGGTGGGTGCAACGTTCGTCACTGGGTCGACGGTCCGTCGGACTGACCGTCGCACTGGGATCAGAATTGGAACTTAATGCCTTGGTACGACGGTGGGGTGCAATGGTCTGTCGCTGGTTCGATGGTCCATCGGTCCTGACTGTCGCTTCTAGGCAGAATTGGACCTCATTGTTTCCCTTGCGACAGCCTGAGTGATAGTCCGTCGCTAGTTCGACGGTCTGTCGGCCTGGGCCGTTGATCTAGGGCAGAAGGTATTCACACTACCTCACTGCGAATTTCGTGGGTGATAGTCTGTCTCTAGTCCGACGGTT
This sequence comes from Capsicum pubescens, assembly GCA_030864215.1. Lineage (NCBI taxonomy): Eukaryota > Viridiplantae > Streptophyta > Magnoliopsida > Solanales > Solanaceae > Capsicum > Capsicum pubescens. Next base: position 225,749,780 of record CM061544.1, read on the forward strand.
CATCGGCCTCACCATCGCACCTGGGCGGTTTTACTGCTTTCTGTATTTTGGCCATAACTTTCTTTTTCGATGTCGGATTTTGATGAAATTAGTATCGATGGAGAGCTTATTCAATTTCTCACATGAAAAAAAGTTAAAACCTTAAAAATACCACGTGTACAAAAGTGGATTCATCTTTCAAAGAAAGCTTCTAACATTCTTAGGACAATTTCAAGCTAGGAAAAAGTACAGGGTATTACAATGTGAGATTTTAACTTTACCTCCACACACTCTAAGACTTAATAATTTTGAATTCATGACGGTGTCTATGCAACAATCAGCTTAGGGTATGAGAGTTTAACTTCGCTTTCGTACACTCTAAGACCGACCAATTCAACTTTAAGATGGCGACTATGCAACAATTAACTTAGGATGCGAGAGTTTAACTTCGCCTCCATACACTCTAAGACTGACTAATTCAACTTCAAGACGGTGTCTATGCAACAATTGTCTTAGGGTGCGAGAGTTTAACTTTACCTTTGTACACTCTAAGACTGACCAATTTAACTTCAAGACGGTGGCTATGCAATAATCAGCTTAGGGTGCGAGAGTTTAACTTCGCCTCCGTACAATCTAAGACCGACCAATTTTAACTTCAAGACGGTCCCCTTGTATAAAAAATCCATCAAAATATCAGCTTAAGATGCAAAGGGAAAAATCTTGTCCACCTTAAGGCATGGAAATTTTTATATCCTTTTAAGGATAAACACGTAAGAGGCCAGCTTAAGGTGCAAAGGGACAAATCTTGTCCACCTTAAGTCATGGAAATTTTGATATCCTTTAAAGGATAAACCCGTGAGAGGCTAGCTTAAGGTGCAAAGGGACAAATCTTGTCCACCTTAAGGCATGGAAATTTTGATATCCTTTTAAGGATAAACCCGTGAGAGGGATGCTTAAAGTGCAAAGGGAGAAATCTTGTCCACTTTAAGGCATGGAAATTTCGATATCCTTTTAAGGATAAACCCATGAGAGGCCAGCTTAAGGTGAAAAGGGACAAATATTGTCCACCTTAAAAAATGGAAATTTCAATATCTTTTTAAGGATAAACCCGTGAGAGGCCATCTTAAGGTGCAAAGGGAAAAATCTAGTCCACCTTAAGGCCTGGAAATTTCGATATACTTTTAAGGATAAACCCGTGAGAGGCTAGCTTAAGGTGCAAAGGGAAGAATCTTTTCCACCTTAAGGCGTGGAAATTTCAATATCCTCTTAATTGTAGGCTTGGAGAACTTTAGCATTCCAAATCCCATTGAAGGAACTCTTTTTATTTTCGACGGGTTGCCCCCATTAAGCCACAAATATTTGGAGTAAATCCAAATTTTAATTAGAATAGTTTCATACATGGCGTTCGTATAGCGGATACTATAGGAACATATTTTTTTGACACTCATGCAACTGAACTCAGAATGAGATTCCAAGTGCCTATGTACCTCAGTAAAGAGGATTAAGTCACAATGTAGTTTTGGGTGAGCTTTTTTTTATGTCCTAACTTTTTCCTTGGTCACCTCTTTCGAGGTTTTCAACCTGGAGGACTTCATTATTTATTTATTTTATTTTATTTTATTTTATTTATTTTATTTTATTTTATTTTTGAGTCGTACAAGTTTATACACTTATGGGCGAGGAGTGTCATCTTCCTTCAAGGATAGTACTTCTTCAAGAACTTGGCATTGATAGGGAAAATTTTCACGCCATCTGGATCAACAAGCTTGTAAGCACAATTTGAATATACTTCTTGTACAACATATGGTCCATCCTACTCTGGGGTAAATTTTCCCCCAGACTTATGAGAAGTAATAATGGGTATTCTTACTGTAAGAACTTGATCTCCAACTGAGAAGCACCTCAAGCAAACTCTTTTGTTGAAAGAATGAGATAGACAGGCTTGGTAACATTCAAGATTTTGTTGAGCCTCTAGTCTCTTTTCATCAAGAACTTCTAACTCCGCAAGATGCAACTTAGCATTTTCTTCATCGGTGAGCCCTTCTTGAATAGCCAGTCTCAAATAAGGTATTTGACACTCAAGTGGCAGGACTGCTTCAACTCCAAAAGCAAGCGAATATAGGGTTGCTTGTGTCGGTGTGCGGTAAATTGTTCTATATGTCCAGAGAGCTTCTTTTATTCATTCAAGCCAGTCTCGCTTGAACTTAGAGATGACTTTCTTCAATAGATTGCATAAAGTCTTACTAAACACTTTGGCCAGACCATTGACGGCAGCATGGTATATAGAAGACTTGTGTTGCTTGAAGCCAAAGAGATCGCGAATCTTATTCATCAGCTTGTTGCCAAATGGATTGTCATTTTCAGTTATTATATATTGAGAGATTCCAAAGCATTAGATGATATTCACTTAGATAAAATTTGCAACATTCTCTTTCTTTACTTCTTTGAGAGCAACAGCTTCAGCCTATTTTGGGAAATAATCTGTTGCGGCCAAGATGTATAAGTGTCCACCAGAAGATTTTAGTAGTGGACCAACAACATCCATTCCCTAAGCATTGAATGGCCAACATGCTACAGTTGGGTGTAGTACTTCAGGAGGTTGATGAATGAAATTTGCATGAAATTGACAAACTTTGCATCTTTTAGCATAGTCCAAGCAATCTTTCACCAGCGTTGGCCAATAATATCCCATTCTTTTAATGTAAAAATGAAGCTTCGGTCTATACTTATGTGATCCATAAACTCCTAAGTTCGCTTCTTGCAAAGCTTGAATTATTTCTTCCTCTCCCATACATCGCAAGACTATTCCTTCAAATGATCTTTTGTATAGTGTGTCATTGTATTAAAGAAAGTGAGGTGCATGACGACGAATGTCATTTCTTCTTCTTGGATCTTATGGAAGTCTCCCATAACATAAATAGTCAATGATAGGCTGTTGCCAAACTTCCTTTACATCTTTGGACACGGCGATGAGGTATTCAACCTTATTTCTTATATCCTCATCCTCTTTCGATGGGGATGCTACCCATTTTTTGCGGATAGTAACTCGTGTCTGATTTGGAAGAGTTAGGGTTGAGGCCAAAGTAGCTAGGGCATCATCTTTCTTATTTTATTTCCTTGGCACATGTTAGAGGGTTACTTCTCAAAGCCACCCCATAAACCTTTGTGCATAATCATGATATGGTCATAGCTTAGGCTTTCTAACTTCATAGCTTCCCAAAAGTTGTTTGATCACCAACTGGAAGTCACCAAAGACTTGTAATTGTAGTTGTTTCATATCAACTACCATCTCAAGCCCAAGTATTAATGCTTGATACTCAGCAACATTATTAGAGCAACTGTTTTTTAGGATAAAAGAGTATGGGATGACCTCTCTTGATGGAGTGACGAACACCACACCAGCACCAGCTCTATCTCGATGTGTAGAACTATCAAAGTACATATTCCATGGGGGTATGTCTTCAATAACCATTGAATCTTCATCATAAAACTCATCGCTCAGTTCCCAATCATCAAATATCGGGTGGTTTGCCAAGAAGTCAGCCAATGTTTGTCTCTTTACGATTTTTTGGTGAACATACACAATCTCAAACTATTGAAATTAAAGGTACCATCTTGCAAGTCGGTCACTAAGGACTAGTTTTAACATTACAAACTTGATGGGATTTACCCTAGACACAAGACGGACAACATGAGCTTGAAAGTAGTGTTTCAGCATTTGAATTAAGAAGTCTAATGCCAAACACAACTTTTAGATTGGAGAATACTTTAGCTTATTCAGTATCATCATTTTGCTCAGATAGTAAAGAGAGTTTTCTTTACCTTTACTATTTTCTTGAGCTAGTAGTGCTTCAACTGACCTCTCTTGTGCCGCAATGTAGAGTATCAACGATTTCCCAGGTATGGTTTCCGAAAGAACTAGAGGCTTCATTAAGTATGATTTGATGCTCTTAAAGTCCTTGCTATAAGCTTGGTACTATTCGAAAGGAGTGTCCTTCTTCATGAGACGACTAAATGGTTGACATTTTCCAGCCAGGTTTGAGATGAACCTCCTTAAATATGCTAGCCTCCCTTGAAGACTTTTTAACTTATAAATATTTTGAGGCCCAGGCATATTCAAAATTGCATCGATATTGGCTTGATAAATTTTAATTCCTCGGTGTTGCACAATGAAGCCAAGAAACTTTCTGAAATTAACTCCAAAGGCATACTTCAAAGGCTTCATCCTAAGTTGATATCTTCGAAGTAACTCGAATACCATTCTTAGGTCTTTTAAGTAATTGCCTCTCTTTCTTGACCTCACCACTAGATCATCTACGTTGCGTTCAATATTTTTATGGAGAAGGCCATGAAAGATGTTTTGCATAGCTCTTTGATAAGTGGTTCCAGTATTTTTTAACCCAAAAGGCATCACCTTATAGCAATAAATACCTTTGGGAGTGAGAAATGCAGTGAGTTCTTCATTCTTTGGTGTCATACGGATTTGATTATAGCCGAATAAACTATCCATGAAGGACATTTCCCCATAACCAGTGGTGGCATCAATCATCAACTCTGGTATGGGGATTGGAAAATCATCCTTAGGGAGGTGTTGTTGAGATCCCGAAGGTCGACACAAACTCGAATTTTCCCATTCTTCTTCCGTACTGGAACAATACTTAAAATCCACATGGGATATTTGACTTCACAAATAAAGCCAGCTTCAATGAGTTTGTTAACTTCATTTTCAATCAATAGAACCAACTCTGGCCTAAAGCGACTTTGGAATTGCTTAACAGGACGAGCACCATTCTTGACGGCCAACTGATAGACTTCTACTTTTGGATCTAAGCCAGGCATTTCCTTATAACTCCAAGCGAAGACATCCATATATTCTTTGAGTATGTCCATATAAGCGATTTCCTCCTCCACTTCTAGAAATGCACTCAGGTAAGTTGGTTTTAGGTCTCCAACAGTTCCAAGATGAACTTTCTTTAAGGGATCTATTGTGGCCTTTACTCTTTCTTCAAGTTGTGATGGAGCATCTCCAACATCTTCCTCTTCTTGAGGATCATCATCATTGATAGATATGTGGTAACACCAGAAAGTATCTTCCATCACTTCATCAACCTTCATTTGGGATAAGACCTCATTTATATTTTGGGCCATTACATGAAATGAGAAGCCAGCACTTTCTTTATCTTTATCATGCTTCTTGGTATAAACCACGGTATGAGCTTTATCTTTTAACTACTTATTACATGAAACCACCAGTTTTGTCTGTTGCCTCATTCTAGAAGGAATCAAACTTTAGAAATCCTTCTGGATTTTGATTGAAGAGTGCATCATCGTGCTTTGATGACCTCTTTGATGCCTTGTTGCTTTTTTTCTTATTTAGAGGACCCAACATCTCGAATACTAAAGTTCTTGTGGTTGATACTCCAAGTCGGTCAAAGACAGAAGGCTTTTTATTAGATGTAGTAGACTCCTCTTCTATAGCGATGTAGTTACTAATTGGAGATGGTTGCGTATATTCTAGGCCTTCACGTGTCTGCCTTGTTGTACCTTTCGATAAAAAAATTCCCAAACTTAATGGCTCATTAAGATTATATCCAGCCTTAACAAATACCCTGTATGCATTTGGATCAAAGCCCTCTTTTGTATGCCTCATGGAGAGTGACATATCTTGTGGCGGATATTGAGCCATAAACTCTCCACGTATCCCTGAGGCTGGATTTATTATGTCAATTTACCATATAGGTAGAGTTAGATCTCCTATTATTATCTTTTGCATCGAATGAATTATTTTTCTTCTTCTTTACCTTTGGTACGTAGCAAAGAATGGGATTTGCCTTCTTTTTTGTAGCAGCAGCTTTTTTGACAGTCATCACGACCTTCTTAGATGGAAAATCATCACACATGGTCTCGGTGACTTCCTCAACCCATGTCTCACTCACAACATAATTCTTCAAGTAGAATTTTGCATCGATAAAGTGTGATTCAGCCTCAATGAATGGCTTATCATCAGCAACTATCTTTGTTTACACTCCGCCTTCAAGGTACTTCAAGCACTGATAGTAAGAGGAAGAGATAATTTTATTCTCGTATACCTAAGGCCTACCAATTAATATATTATATGAAGTTTTGGCATCGATCACATGCATCAATGTATTTGATTGAAAATCATCCATACGAATCCCCAACTTGACAGATCCCATGGCCCTCTGGCCCCATTAGTTGAAGCCTTGGATGATTATACGACTTTCGTCCAACTCGTTGGTAGTGATGCCAAGTTCCTTCATTGTGCGGATAGGCAGGATGTTGACCCTGGATACCTCATTAATCAATATTCTATTTATCTTATTTCCTAGAACTTGACCTACTATGTATAATGGACGATTGTGTAGGGTTCTTCCAAGAAGAATATTGTTATTTATAAATGTGATTTTTGCATCACATACATGTGCCTCCTGGCCAGGAGTTTCAGCAAACTTTTTAGAAGATGAAAGAACTTCCATGGTTAGGTTTTTATCCTTTGCTCCCTCTTTGGCAATATTAAAACAAGATGCCTCAAGGTTGACTTAAGCAGTCTTTGCAAGAAACCAACTTGGTAAGAATTTTTCCAACGTTACTGGACACCATGGTTTTTGGTGGTGAAGCTCTATTACCCTCGTCTTCTTTGAAAGTTCAACCAACTTCTATTTTTTTGGTTTCTTCACCATCCTCCTTATAGTTGGCTGCTCGAACGACTCTTTTCGTAGACTTGTCCTCCTGCATCTTTGTCTGGTCACTAAAGTCCAACCTTCGTCATCGCCTTCATCAACTGAATACTTGTTAGGCTCTAATAGTTTCTCATTATGTTATTCAGCACATATTAGGACTGGATCGAGGGAGCCAAAAGTGATAGAGATTTTATGAGAACTGGTCATCTCATTGTCGAAGAAGATCTTCTTCTCATTTTCTAATTGCATGACTTTGTCTTTAAAGACAAAGAACCTTTCCAGAGGGTGACTCACAAGCCTATGATATTTGCAATAATTAGGGTCATTGGTCCTTCCAAATTTGTTGGGTCGCTTCATCTCTAGGAGTTTAATAAGCTTATGCTCCAGGAGTTCGTCGAAAATCTCAGCAACATCAGAATCAAGGAAGGAATATTTCTTTTCTTGCATCTTCTTTAAAATTTTCTGATTTAGACGTGCTCTAGAAGTTATCTTCATACTTTTTTTCCTACTCACCTTTATGGTGACCTTCACAGGAGACACGTCAATATTCATAGATCCCTTGTTGTCATTTTTTAGGACAAATTTACCCCATCTTTTGGGTTCCTATTTATTTTTTCCCCTTCGAGGGTCATGGATAGGCGTTGCTCCCTTTTTAGCAGAAAACATGCTTAACTCTATGTCATGAGCATGGTAGCTAACTCTTCAAAGGATTTAGGCTTAATACCTTGCAAGATGTAGAGAAGCTCCCAGTGCATTCCTTAGACGCACATCTCTATTGCAGAATCTTTGTTAAACGTATCTTTACAGTTTTGGCTAGCATTTCTCCATCAATTGATGAAGTCAATGACTGGTTTATCCTTTCTTTGCTGAGTATTTGTGAGCTCTACCATGCTTACTGTACGTCTTGTTCTATAAAAGCTATTCAGGAACTTATTCTCCAATTGCTCCTAACTATCGATGGATTTAGGTACGAGGTCGTAATACCAATCAAAGGTGTTTCCCTTTAAGAAATGAACAAAATGTTTGAGAAGATAGTCACCGTAAGTTCCAGCATTATTACATGTCTCAACAAAGTGTGCAACATGTTGTTTTAGGTTTCCTTTGGCCTCAAATTGTTGAAATTTTGGGGGTTGATATCCGGTAGGCATTTTGAGGCTATCTATTCTCGTAGTGTAAGGCTTGACATATGCAAGGGAAGACTTGGTGACAACATCATACTTGTCTTTGAGGGTCCCTTCAATGAATTACTTTAATTGCTCAATCGGTTTCATTCCCTCAGAAGAAACTTGTACCTCTTTAGCTGGTGGTGTTTGTTTCACAGGATGTTCAGTCTTATAAGCCTCTAGAGATTTTCCAGGTGCATGACTAGACTCTCCGTCTATCAGGCCTTCCATCTTATCCACTATCTTATCAATCTGAGCATCTTAATTCTGAATATATTTGGTCAGGCCCTTAATTTCCTTTGTTAGAATCGCAAGTTGCTCCTCCATAGACGAGGCATCAGTCACGATTGCTTGCATGATTACTAGAGACGTTGGAGAGTAACATGAATTATCTCATAAGTTGATCTTCGAAGTGCTCAGCTTATGCGGTGTAAGTGGAGATGACGCATTCTTGAACAACCATCGTTCTTTGCGCCAGAGTATTTAGAACCAGAATGCTCAAGTAGAGCTAGTGTCTTCTTAAGTGATTCCACCACACTGCTTCCTCCTAACGAAGCACTTGTATTGGACTTCGTTCCTTTTGGAATTGAAGATCCAAAAACTAAAATTGGCCCGGACGACACTGGATGTATTTGTTGTCCTAGCAAGCCTGCCTTGATCCTTGTGACAGCTCCTAAGCTTTCAAAAGTAACACCAAGTATGCTTTCTACCTCAGTATAAAACTTTGAATCAGCAGCTTTGGAAGCAATTAATTAAGAGTTGACCTTCTTAGAAGTCATTTAGTGTTGTTGAACTTTGCAATTAGAAAAGTTGAGATGAGAGGTAGAGATTGTCCCACTGGGAATGCTAGATTTTATTGGACAATAAAATTTTGAGACAGAAAATAAATAATTGAGATAAGAAAAAATATTGCAACAATTAATTAATTTATTTCAATGTAAGTGTTACAATCTCTATGAATCCTTTGATTTGCCTTTTCAAATATAAATTCAAGGGCTTCGAACTTGATCTTGAATTTGAACTTGATTTGCGAATTTGATGGATTGATTTTGGCTTGTGCTTGAATTCAAGGGCCTTTGAGCTTGTTTTTGAATCTGGAGATCTTTATCTTGAATCTTGATGAACTTGATTTGAATGCTTGAGCTTTGTAGTGAAATTACGGTATTTGATCCACGAGCTTTCTCTTGCTTCTTGTTAGAGTTTTGGGATCTTTCTAAATTATGAGACCCCTATTTATAGTTGTGTAAAGGGAAGAGTCATGATGAAGATGAACTTCCTTTGACCAATCAAACTCAAGTGACATTGCACCTTTTATGGGCTTTTGATTTTATTAGGCCATCTGCATCATTTTGACATGTGGCATGGTCCTATTGGCTCCTTCACTTGACTGGGCATGCCACATCATTTGACATGTGGCACTTATTTTAGACCTCTAGAATATGACAATATCTTAGTATTAGCAAAGTCGGATCATCATTTAAGCCCAAATCAATGGGCTAGCCTAATAAAAACTAGACTCTAATTAAATCCATACATGTTTAGACTTAAATAATTAATCCAATTATATTAATTCGCAATATTTATTTGGGATTAATCTATTTTGAATTTAACATAATCCAAATTTCATACGGATTTCAATTTAATAAAATTTCGTTGCCCACAGTGATGAAGCAACTGCATCACATATGCACACATATAAATTTTTAGATGGAAATTATTTAGTTCTTTACTTTGAACCAATAGTGGTAGGGGAGCCTCGTTGGCTTGATACATATGAATGTTGTTATATTTTAAATTACACATCCTATACCAAATTGTTTTTGGGAGATTTATTCTCATAATCGATGATTTATCTAGAATTGGAAGCATACAATTTCTACTAAACCAACCAGCATTATCAACATAATTTATAGTTTGAACGGTGCTCTTAATTTAATAATTTGTGCAAACAACTTTGCAAAAATCAAATTGCAAGTTAATAGAAAAGCACATGTGACTATATCATAGATATATCTATTAAACTATATAATAGTAATTGGCCCACATGACAAGCGAACGAGCCTATATTCACTTTTTATATGTTCCAAAAGTTTTGAAAATATAATTCCTACCGTAGATGGTACAATGATCAATTCATATTGAGAACAAGCAGCATAAGATAATTTGTGAAGAACTTTTCATTTCTTCAAAATATAACTACATAAATTTTCAATTATTTTTGCATCACATTTGAGCCAGGATGATCAACCGTCATGCCAACTGATATTTATTTCAATAAATTTTTAATTTACTATTACATGTGATTCTATCATCATTCTCATATTTGTACATTACAAATAGGAGAAAAAGAGCGGATAGCCTTTTACATAAATATTTATACCCCTCACCGATTGTAGTATTAAGAAGATGTAACATTTTTCCATTATTTATAGCCTCAATATAATTTATCTTTGGTCAATGTCTTTGAAACTTAGTAAGTTTCTTTTGAGACTTACTATAATCTCAATATTATGAACAATTTTATTTCTTCGAATAGTAACACTTAAGCTCTTTTGAAGCTCTAAATTAATTTTGTGTACTACACATATTCCACACACCATTCATATAGTGAACATCTCCTTCAAGGAGAAAATCATATAAGTACGGTCATAATCATAAAACATTATATAGGCAAGACTTGTTTCTCGCTTTTACCCTTTGGTAATCCATGATAAACATATCAAAATATTTATGGCATACTACAAGTACGCGATCAATGACCGTTTATGTCAAAATAAAATTTACTTTATTTTTATCAAACATTCCGTAGAGGTGAGATGTGACATTTATCCAACCGTGCGTAAGTATGTCCTTTTTTATAATTTCTATCTCATCTTGACACATTCATTTTAAGAATAGTCTAGCATCAATGATGTTTATCACAAATCTCATTCTCTTCTAAAAATGAATTATAATCATATGTACATGCTTCATAAATTTTCATTAGAAGCTCATTCTCACGCCATGAAATTTATTATATATACATGACAGACCTCAACATCACTTTGAAAGGTTAAGTGCACCATCACTTTATATTTCTTTATTTTGATGGAGGATTTATAAAACTTATATCAAATTAGATTGCACAATAATCTCGTTCCCAGTGACCTTTCATACCATGTCCATTAGTGGGAAAAATTACCTTCACCTTTTGAAGGATCATTTTAGAACTCATGATGTTCTTCGAAGAATCTTCTATTTTTTTAATATATATGTTGTGTAATATTCAATATGCACATCTTCAGGATGGGAAAATCGTTCATGCCAACTTATGAACTTATTTGTACTAGTAAACTCCAAGTTTATCATGACATATGAGTTTTACTTAGTAAATTTCAGATTTACTAAAACATGAATAATTTTTAAAATTTGCTATTTTGGAGTATATTTCTTCTCAATTATTCTACCTCTTATGGATGTGTTACTCCTATCACACTCACCCCAGGGATTGGATCTGTAGTTTTAACAATCAAAATTTCTATTCTTCAGGAATAAAATATAATGTTGTTTTAAGCCTATGAAATTATGATAGCTTAGAATTTCTTTCAAGATATTGCTCCTTCATGAGCAAATCGAGGCGTACATATAATGTAACGAAAGATTTTGTCCTTGTTACGCCTATATTTATATTCATAAATTCAATCACACGTCTTCTTTCAGACATATTATGCACTGTTACCACATTCACTTCGGGGAATGAATCATATTCAATGAAAAATATTTCATAACTTTCACCAAAATTTTGGCTTAGTCATCATTATATCATCAATATGGTGCATTGAGATTTAAACTCAATGTCTTATCCATATAAAAGCGTTTTAGGCCAAAAACTAATGGGACTTAAACTCAATATCTTATCATTATGGTGTAGTGGGACTCTTAACTCAATATCTTACCCTCTTAATGGCATGAGATTTAAATCCATCATCACACCCTCGGTCAATAACATATTAGGACAAAGTATAATAAACTCAAATTTGAGCCTATAACAATATCACCACTTTGTGATTATCAATATTCTTTTCAAACTTAATTAAAAAACATAAGTTTATAATATACTTATCTTATCATAAACAATAGAAAGGTGAAATCCAAATCATGATGATCGCATAGTTCTTGTGGGCTTGCCTTCTCCACTTTTCGATCCAATTTTCTTTTCTTAGCCTTCAAATTTTGATACGGTAGATTCTCGTGCTGATAACGTGTTATAAACTAAAGACAAAATATCAATATCAAACTTTAAAGAAAGGAGAGAACTTTAGGAAATTTTAGTAATGCTTTTATTTTACTACTTTGATATATCAATAAAATGTACAAAGGGTGGCTATCTATAGACCACCAAACTTTAGTTCCTAAGGTTGCCAAACTTGACTTCACGTTGGCAAGTTGGCAAGTTGGCCAACTATTTAGGTTTTCAAATTCAAATTGAACAAGTAATTTTTTGTCTTCAAATCCAACTTGACTACTAACTATTATCCCTAATAAATGACACTTCACACATATACATGTCACATGACATCCATACTATATAGCAATTTTATTATTGTCTTTGTTCATTTTTATATTGAAACCCCCTTCCCCTCTAAAAAAACTTATATCAATTGTTTGAATTAGGTAAGGTGTTTTGATTTTTTATTTTCTCAACCAACACTTATATTGTTCCTCGTGGTTATATTAGAGTCAATGGTTCATGGAACCTCGTGAAAAAAATATAGAGATTTTATAATTTTTATCAAGGAGACCAGGATGACAACATTAATTGTGAACCGCATTTTCGTGAAGTCAAATCGTGAATCCATTTCTGAATCTCAGAAGTTTGTTTAGACTTTCACAACTCAGATCACAACTCATGGGACATAATCATTATTCGTGAAATGAGTCGTAGACCGCAGTCTAGAATTAACTTAAAAAATTTCAGACTCCTATAGATCAAACGACTCGTGAAAATAATCTGTGGTCTGTGGAATGACCCATGGTACAGAATCCTAAACTTTTCAGTTAGGTTTTAAAAAAGGTATTTATTTTTCTTATCCTATTATCTAATATCACGACAATTTAACCTCCAAAAGATATAAAAAACAAATTTTTAAGTCATTTTTTTAAACTTTCTCAAATCAATTCAAAATTAAGTCGAGAGCAAGTTTTAAGACAAATCAACCATATTGGGTTCCTGTCTAGCAAGATAGTCAAGTCTTCTTTTGTCAATGTTATTGTATTCAATAGGTACGTATGAATTTAGTGATAGATTTCCTTCATCCACGTTCAAGTATTTTGAAGTTAGTTTAAATTATATTTAAAATTAGGATTTTTATGCTCAATTCATTAAGCAAATTCTTTTATGTGTTCAGCTCGACTTTATGAAAGAATTATTAAGATAATCTTAAAATCTTATGATTTTTAAGTTAAGTCTCACGTATGATTTGAGTATGATTTAAGATTTATATTTATGAAAGTACGACCCTATATTCATGAATATATTTTTAGATAAAAAAATTCAGCATATGATTTATGATATAGATTTGAGTATTGTCTCACAACAAGTGTGATCATTAAATAGAAATTTTGAGCAAAGACTCATCATATGATTTCAAATATCTTTACAAGATATGTTATGAACCTATATGATTATAAAAATAGTTTTAGAAGAATTTTCTAGGATCAAGAGGACACGGATTTTAGATAGAATATGTTTCATAACTATGTTGTCACCATAAAATACGATTTGATCTGTAAGTCAGATGATCTCTTTAGCCTAAAAGATTTAGTTTCGAAACCATAAATAAATAGGTTTTATACTTTGGCAAGTATAAGACAGTCCACTCAACTGAAATTGTATGTTCGACATCATAAGTTCACATGGTGTTTGTCGGTTATAAGAAATTTCTAATAATTTATGAATTCAGACTTTATGATTTTATGACTTTATTTTCATGTGCAGAAAGATTCCCTTATATAAACTTTTGCTATTATATTATTCTTCGGACTTTTAACTGTCTTAAGATATTTTAAGTGATCTCATTGAAATTTATGATTTAGCTTTTGACTCTTATTTTAAGTTACTCCATATATGTCGTTACGTTCAACTTTTCAGCTTGTTCTATTTATACATGTATAAATTACATACCAATATATTTTATTGTATTGACTGTGACTTGCACTACATCTTCTTATGATGTAAATTCAGATATTTGATTTTAAGATTGACTACTAGACGTCTAATAGCACCTAACATTTAGCAGATTTGTGAGTCTTTGCATCATTCGGGAGCGTGGAGTTGATTTCACTTCTCTTCTTAATTTAGTTGTGATGGTCGTTTCAACAAAATGTATAGGACCTCATTTCGGTTGAATATTATGTTTAGTAGTAGAGACTTCACTAGACAACAATACTGAAGCAGTTGTCAATCTTTCATTCATTTCTAATTATGTCTAATAAATATTGTCTCTTTTAGATTTAGCACAGCATCATTGTTTATGTTTCTTCCTTAGATTTATTATTTATATTACTCTATAAATGTGCTATATCAAAGGTCCTTCAGTACCACCAGTAAGCAATTGATTATGACCCACGGCTAGATTATAGACTCAAATCATGACAATATGATACATGATTAATTTTTGAGCTCCTATTTAGACATTACAGATCTTTTGAAATCTCCGTATGTATAATGTTTGTTCAGTTCCCTAACTAACCCTTACAACAGTATTGAATAAAGTAGGATATAAAAGATCCTCTTGTTTCAAATCTCTACAGGAGGGAAAATTCATAATAGTATCTATGGAATAGAATTGAATACAACTTACTAGATACAAGCCTCCCTACCATGTCAATAATAATCTTTGAAAAATTAATACGTCGTGTGAGTACTAATACTATTTTTTCTTTTAAAAAAAACTCACGATCAAAGTGACCGAAGATATGAAAAAGTGCCACAAATAAGTCACTCTTTTAATATGCAATCAATACATGCTTCACACAATTTTTTTCAAATTTATATAAAAAATTTAACGGAGCCGTTAACGACCTAATCAATTTCAAAAATTGAATAAAATGGTAGTAAAAGTAACTTTTTCAAATCGTTACTTTTACTTACGTTTTATAAAATAAAAGTGTAAACTGTAACTTTAAATAACGTTTTATAATTCGGTACTTTTAGTAACATTTTAGTTAAATAAATAAATTAGAAGAATGATAAAACATAAGTAAATCTAGCTCTTGTGATTTTTTGTATACTTGTCAACTGAAACACAAAAACCTCTTCAACTGGACAACTCTTTTATTTGGTCCTCTTCTTTCCTTCTTTCATTTTTTTCACTTCCCATTCTCTTGCAACCTCCTTTCTTGGTAGATAGCAACGACAGTTTATAGAATTTCTGTGGTTGAGGTTTATTTGAAGCTCTTGTAGTGGCGATTTAATATTTTGGACATTTAAAAGCGTAGTTACTAGTTAGGTTATAGATCTTATCTTTGACAAAAACTAAAAAACTTACAAGTGAAAGTAGCACTAAAATTCGTTCCAACTGTTTTTTCATGATTAACTTTTGTGTTAGTTGCTTAATCAACTTGGAGTTCATTCGATTATGCATTAGCTTAATCAACGAATTGCAAAACGCTGGATCTACTTACGTTTTATTATTATTTTTATTTAAATAAAAAGTAATGAATTATAAAACATTATTTAAAGTTGCAATTTACACTTTTATTTCATAAAACGTTAGTAAAAGAAATGATTTACAAATTGTTACTTTCACTATCGTTTTATTCAATTTTTTGAATTGTTTAGGTCGTTAACGACTTTGTTAAAAAAATTGTACTCCTTCGTTTTAAAAAAATGACCTATTTTGATTTGCACGGAGTTTAAGAAAATAAAAAAGACTTTTAAATATTGTGGTTTTAAACTAAAGTTGTGTCAAATATACCAAAATGCTATTTTAATCTTGTGATCTTATCATGTGAAAAGTTGAAACTAAAACATTAGCAAACAAGAAAAATGTCATTTTTTTAAAATGGACTAAAAAAACAGTCATTCCTTTTAAATGGAGAGTATATAAAACATTCTACAAAACTTATTTTAATTACATATTAAAATAGTGGCTTAGAGCCCGTTTGGATAGAATTAAAATCTGGTCAAACCAGCTTTTAATCTCTTTTTTAGTTTTTTAGGTGCTTGGTAAAATTAAAAAATAATTTTAAAAAGCTAAAAACTGATTAAAAAAGGAATAAGGTGAGAAGCTGGTAGCCCCAACTTTTTACTTTTTAGATTAAAATTCGTTTAAGTTTGACCAAAATATTATCTTTTTATCTCTTATATTTTTCTCCAATTCCAACAGTACCCTGAACTTGTAGCCCTTGAATATATGATTTTTCTTTCTTTTTCTCTTTGTCACTTCTCTTCATTTTTCTCCTTTGTTTTCACTGAATCTATCATTACATCGAAGGTTTGCTCAAAAAAATTATTTTAGAATTAAAAATTATAAATAATTCACCTTATTTGTGGTGTTAACAATTTTAAGGACATTTAAGCCATTTTAACAACAAAAAAGTATTTAACATCACTTGTTTACCAAACACATCAACAATTTTTTTTTAATTTCAGTACTTCTATCTAAATAATTGTATACTTAATTTATAACCATTTATTTTAAGATTTTAATCACTTAAGCTAAAAAAAAAACTACTATCCTAACCAAATGGGCTCTTATTTAAACATTGTTCGCGACCTTTAAAAAAAAAGGACATGGGCTAGCTATTTTGAAATGAAATGGCTAGCCCTTTTAAAAGTTGGACATGGGTAGCCAGTCGGCCCAATTTAATACCCCTAAATAGCCATTTGGCCCAAAACTGATCCTTACACATTAAACGGGCCCAAAATTGATCTCTTACACATTAAAGGCCCCTTTCAATAGCTAGTTACTGAACTTTCCCAAATTTTCTTCTCTTTCTTTCTAATATGCTTCATAAATCTGTGTTTTCCATCAAAATTAGAAATTGAGTTGGTGATTCTTGCATTGTATGGACATGAAACAGAAAATGGGTAGTAAAGGCAAGCTTAAATTAGTTGGTAAAGAGGTCAATTTTGATCCCAAATTTACTGTTAAAGATGATGACTTTACCGAATCTTCATATATATTATTGCGGCTGAAGGACTGTCCTAGTCCTTCAAATGTGGAGAAGAAGAAAATTGATAGAATAGAGTCTCAACGTAAGAGAAAATCTATGTCGAAAAGTCCTTCTTCTTCTCATAGGATGACTCGGTCACAGAGTCAGAGGCTTTTAGGTGCATGCAAAGATGAAGAAAAGGATCTTTCAAAAGAAAAGGAGAAAGTTGATGAACGTGTGTTTGTTAGTGTGAAGAAAGAAAAAGAAATGAAATAGGGAAAAAAATGGTGAAGATGCTGGTGCATCGTCAAAGAAAAAACACAAAGTTTCATATCAGCTTGCCAAATCAAACTATAGTTTATCAGATCTTGAGGTATTCTAATTTTTTTTGCAAATATAATGTATTTTTTTGTATATGTGTGCAATGTGAAACCTTACTATGTATGTTCTTGTTATTGTAGTTGTTTTGTGCAATGTAATGCATAGTGTTAATATATTTAGAAATATATATTTTTTCAGGTTTGGGATTTTGTTGTTTGACCAAGTGATTATTACATGACTCATGTTAGTGTGCATACAAATTGCTCGATTATAAATGAGTTGAAAGATAAGTTGACTAATGTACAACTTGATTTGTTCAGAAATACTTATTTTTGATATTTTTAGATTTGCCACCTGTTTTCATTCAAAATCAGTTGATACATGGCATGTTGCTTAGGGAAGTTTTGTCTAGCCGAAGTGATGAGATATGGATTCAAGTGAATGAGACAAAGTTGTGATTTGGTCTATCAGAGTTTGCTGTTATAAGTGGCTTAAAGTGTACAGGTGATGTTACATTGGCATGTAATTTGAGCTAGTCTAGTCGCCTTATGGACTTGTATTTTCCAAATCAATCCAAAGTTACAAAGCTTGAGCTGAAAACTTTTTTCTTGGAAAAAAAATAGCAATCTGATGAGGACGCGTTGCATATTGTCATTCTTTACTTCATTCATAGTTTTCTGTTTTCAATTACGTATAGTGACTTCATAAATAAGGATGCTTTTTATTGGTTGAGTCTGGTAAGTTTGAGACATTTCCCTGGGGAAAGTTGTGTTTTCGTGATATGTTGGATTCAATGAAGTACCAGGTTTATAAGCGAAAGTCTATGTATCGGTGTGGTGGTTTTCCTTTGGTATTCCAATGTTGGTTTTATGAATATTGTCTATATGCGGACGATAAACTTGTTGTTCAAGTGGGAGATAATGTACCCCGGGTACTTAATTGGTCGGTGACGATAAGACCAAACTACAGGAAGGTGAAGTTTGCTTTTAGCGATATAAATCGTGAGCAGGTACTCATACTATGTGTATTTATATATATGGTCTTTTGCTTATACTATTAATTTACTTTTTAAAACTTTTAAATTTTTTTTTATTTGTATAGGTAGTGTTAACCAGTATTGAACCAACGTGTATTAAGAAGAGCATTCTTCAGTTGCCTTTTTTAGCCTGTACCTCAAAAGGAACATGCTGCATTCAAGAATCAGATGGTTCGTCTGATTCGAGCAAAGAACATATGAGAGAAGACAGTCCTGTGAATTCTCAAAATGAGTTGAAACTTCTGCGAACTGATTTGAATTTGGTATGTTTAGGTGTTTTAAAAGTTTAATATCGCCTTTTTGTAGTTGAGTATTATGAAAATTGATGTTTTTTTGTTTGCCATTTTGAAAATGTTCAGCTAAAGGATGAGGTTTTGTCGATGACACAGTTGATGACATCATAATTTGACCTAATTTTTAAAGCACTACATATAAATGAGGGTTCTAAGGTATTTGTCTTGTTGTTTTGTTTTTGATTTATAAGACTTATATACAGTTTTATACTAATATTTTTTTGTTGAACTTTTGTAAACAGTATGCCGAGCATCACAGTGGTCATAATGTGGGGCTTAAAAATGATGATATACATGCAGGGAATCCCATAGGGGTTAATTTGTCTGACAATGTGGGACGGCAAAATGATGGTACACCTAAGGTTGATCACGTAAGTGATAATGTGGTTGATGGTGTCGGACAGAAAAATATTGGTGTTAAGGATTGTATTGATGTAGAAACTGGGAATAAACTAAGTGCTAATCTGGTTGATGATGTTGAAAAAGAAAATGTTGATGTAGGTGATCACATTGATGTAGTAGCTGGAGATCACCTAAGAGATAATGTCGTTGATGATCCTGGAAAAGAAACTGTTGGTGTAGGTTGTAGACACGTGATTTTGACCCGCCCCGAGTTTAATATATATATATAGAGAGAGAGAGAGAGAGAAAGAGAGATAGATATAGATATAGATATAGATATATAAAAATTTTATATTAAAAATTTATATTTGGTTTGATATTATTTTGACTTTTATTTTATCTTTAATAAATTTTTAGTTAAAAAATTTATAACCAAAATGAAGTTAATTTTAGGATATTATTTTTATTTTTATTTCAATTAAAAAAATACAAAAATTAAAAAATATTTTCTTTTAAAATTTTAAATAAATAAATTAGTAGTTTTAATACTATTTTATTACATTAATTTTTGTTATTTATAATTTTTATTGTATTTTCTTAAAATACAAAAATTAATCAATTATATTTATATTTATTATTACTATTATTATTCTATTATCTTATTTATTTATTCATTTATTTCTATTTATTATTTATCTTTATTTATTATTATTAATAGAATAAAAAAAAGAATTTTATTTTTTATAAAAAAATCAAATTCCCTCTTATCCTATCAGTAACTATTCCCCCCTAAGAATCCTTGTATATAAGGACTCCTTAACTCCAGGAACTGTACAGAGATCATTCAGTACGTATACTATCATTATTCAGACACTGAGACAGAATAAAAAACCAGAGACTGAAATTGAGAGAAAGCAGAGAAAAACATCAGATATTGAAAAACAAACCAGAGAAAAAAAATCAAAAATAAAGAGAGAAAAGGTGAAAAGTTGAAGTCGAGTTCATGTTTGAGTTTCTGGTAACGATTGTTTCTTACTTCTTACTCCATTTGAATCATCACAGCTTTTTCTTTAAATCTGAATCATTTTTATGTTATAAATTTTATTGTTAAAAGGCATGAATGAAAACTATTTGAATAATCTCAATACACTATTTAGTATGTATATTTGATTACATGAATCTTTTATTGTTATATGTTATACTATTAATTTGCCAAATGTTTGTTCAGTAGATATGTTGAATATTAGAATATTGTGTGTTAATTTTATCAAGTTTTTTTTTAATGAAACAGAAAAGAAAAGCAAAAAAAAAAATGATATGCACGCCTATACATATTATACACAGTGACGAGGCACAACAACAAACTGCAAACTCCGTTACTCCAAATGGCAGCACCCCAACTGTTTATCAACCCTTATAACACGTGAATGGTTGGAAAATTCTACATAGTACCCAAACCAAAGATGACTAATATCCGTGTTAGTTTCAAGGCAAAATTCCCACTAAAAGGGGTTGTTAGGATTAAGTCTTATGATGATCTACATGTATTTCTTGATTTTAATAATGAAGAGGATTATGAATGTGTGTTATTGAAAGGAAAAGTTGTTGCTAGTGCTGTTATGGAGGTTTTTTAAGTGGACCCCATAATTTCATGATCATCAATTTACAGAAACATTTAGTGTTATGGAGTTAGATAATACCAAAGAAAGCGGTGGTGATAAAAATATAAATTCATGGGATTAATTTTAGTTAGACTATATTAATTTATTAAAAATGAATGTTAATGACAAAATTTATTTTTTGTATGTATTTTTCTTAAATAATTATATGTATTTGGTAGCAGACTAAGCATGTCACTATTTTTCTTTATAGTATTATTTTCTATTGTTAATGTCTTCTCACAAAAAGAAATATGCATAATCATTTTGTGATTTGACTTTTAAAGAGGAATTTCGAGTGGGATGAGTTACGAGAATTTATTCAAATTCGCCGCAATAGTAAAATGAAAAAGAGAATAAAAAATGAATACATAAGATATATTTTGAGTTTATAAAAGACAAATCAATGTCTTTAATGCCAGATAAATTTTAGACATGTTTTCATGAACTTTCGTCTCAATTAAGAATGCGACGTACGCATCTTCATGAGATATTTAAAATTCAAAGAAGCAATAATGCACCTTGACAAATAGTTTTCTAAAATTAACTTGACAAATATTTTTAAACTTTCACCGATTTATTTAATATAAAATAATAGACAAGTTTTAGAATAATAAAATGAGCGATTTTAGGCCTTAACATAATTTATCAAAGTAGATTAAATCAAGGTAAGTCAATAAAAGCGACTGTGCTAGAACCACGGAACTCGAAGGGGTGTCTTACACCTTCCCCTCGATCAACAGAATTCCTTACCCGGTCTTCTGTTTTTGCAGACCAACATAGAGTCATTTTCTTTTGATTAGGAATTCAAAAAGGTGACTTGAAACACCAAAACTCAATTCCAAGTGGCGACTCTGTAAATAAATTAATTCCTATTCAAAACTGTCACTGTAATTAGAAAAACCCTTCGACTCGATCCCTTCGAGCGAAAAAAAGGTGTGACATCTCTGGCGACTCTGATGGGGACTAATAAGAATTCGAGCTTTTTATATTGACTTATACTTGCTTTAATTATTGTTGATATTGTGTTTGTTGGCCTTATGTGCTACTTGTCGCTTATTTAACGCTTTGATATTGATTGAACTGTATTATATATTGTCTTCTCTTGCGCACCCCCTCTGAATCTCTGAAATAGGATAGAAGGAATGCAGCGCATGCATCCTACTTTCTTTTTTAGATAGTCGGAGTGTCAAGGCACCTGGTGAAGGATTATAGTCACACATGTTAGGCGGGGTTTAGATCGGCAACGAAGGTGGTGGTGCCCTGCTACCGACCAAGTTGTCCCTCCCCGGCTCGAGTATCCGCTCGGATAATCTAGTCTAGACACCTATCCCTATTAGGCTTAAACTTAGAAGAACTGAAAATTCAAAATCTTGTTATCCTTATTAGGTGCCTCTTTATTTGCATCATATGCATTTGACTTAGCGGGACTCGGCACAGGGGTCGGGTCTGTCTAGGACAGGTGACCTACTTGATAAAGACCAACATGCGCATCCTACGTGCTCTTTGATATTTGGTTGGAAGGTTGTTTGTTTGTTGACCGGCTTTAGGCAACTTTAAAATGCAAGAGATTATATTATCCTCAAATTTAGTGAATCATTTTTCAAAAGAATTTTATTTTTTTATTTTAAAAAGGAAAAATTTTAGTAACATAATTTTATGATCTTCATGAACTACGAGGGTCTGATTCTCATATCTTAGTGGGATAAGTAAGAAGTCCTTCTCAGGATACAACCCTATCTTTTGAAAATTATTCATAGACTTATTGGGGAATATTTTGAAAATATGATTACTTTCATAATTATTTTTCTAATTCTCAATTCTAATTTATATATATCTTAATAGCCCTGAATCTTTAGGGATCATGAGGCTAAGTTTTTACAAAATAAATAATATATATAAATCTTAATAGCCCTGAACCTTTAGGGGTCTTGAGGCTGAATTTTGTACGTCATATATTTCAAGAACTACGCATACCTGATTCTCATCTTAATGAGATACATAGGCAGTCCTTCATGGATGCGGTGGTCTTAAAAAGAAAAATTTTGAACTCTAACACATTGATTTTCTCCAAAATCAAAATAGTGTTAAGGTGGTTAGTTTGTGGCTAAGTTGGCATCTCACCAATACAACACCATGTCCAAAAAACAAGTAAGATGACCCACAAAAAATGATATAGGGTCTGAGATGAGTTGGTGTAGATTGTTAGAAATGAGGAATAATTAGAAATGATCTGAAAAGTGAGAAATTTGGAGCAAAATATGAGAAACATACAAATACTGAGAGAGAAAAAGAGAGTTCTCACAAGGATTTTTATATGTTTCAATGTTCACTTGCCTCTAAAATCCATAACACCAAAGTTGGACATGTACGAGGATCATGGTGATCCTTTGAGTCATATGAAAAAGTTTTGTAATCAATGAAGAGGAGTAGGGGAAAAGAGAAATTGCTCATGGCTTACTTTGGAGAGAGTTTGAGGTGATAAATTCAAAATGATCAAGTTCAAAAAGAAAAAAAAAGATGATGTAGCAATGATTGTGGAGACTCCATTAAGGACGGCGTGCAATTCAATGGCTAAAATATTAAGTTCGGCAATTTAGAAGTCAATCAGCTCCCCACGAGGAAGGATTTTTGGTAGTCTTTTTTGTTTTCTTTCTACTACCCGAATTATTTTAGGGTTGGAATTTGAGATATATCTTATCTTATTTTATTATAATTTCTATTCAAATCCTTCTATCTTTTGGTCAACAAATGTGTGTCCTTTTAATTTTTATTTTATTTTTTATTATATATTGTTTTGTTGTCTTTTTTTTCTTTAGAGAGCTCTTTCTATGGTGATTCTATAGATGTGATATGCATGTTGAATTCACAGACTGATCTTTAAATCCAATCTAATCCTGAAATATTTGACAAGAAAACGGAGTTGAAAAAAAACATATAAGAAAATAAGTAAAGTGTTCAGGTATTTGGGGAGATGGTTACAACTTCTTTTGAATGTATTGAGGCAATCACTTTGTGAATCAGGAAATAACTTGATCATCGATTAGAAGATTCAATTCGAGAATTTTGAATGGGATCGATTGGAGGATATATAGCATCTATTATAAGGAAAAACAAAAGAAAGTTAGCTCCAAAAGGGCATGAGTCACTCATCGAGAAAAAAGTTTAATATAAGTGGACATGTATATTTTACAAGCTTAAAAGAAGTGACGCAAGTGCATGAGCTTAGTCATGATCAATGTTGAAAAAGATGCATATGATCTTCATGTTCTACTCTCAGATTGCATGTTATGTACTTGTGTTTTTAAGGATTGGTATGACGAAGGCATTTCATTCTACTACCCAAATGTTGTATCATCTTTTATTACCCCTTTTGAGCTTTAGCGTTATTTTCTTTCGTACCCCTCTTTTGGAATCAAAATAGAATTTGAAAAAGTCAAAAAAAAATTATCAAGAAAAATGGGGTAAAAAAAAGAGTTAAAAAAAAAGAAAAAATCAATCAAAAATCCAAATTCAAGCAAAAGAAATGTCCTGAACTACGTTTGACTTGATTCTTGCTATGACAAGATGCGTAGGCATCCCTACTCTGGGGTTCGGTCTAACCAAAAGAAAATTCAAGTTACCCAGAATGAAATAAAACTGGGGCAAAAGTTTATTTTCTTAAAAGAATCGGTTCCAAAAGTTGTATATTTTACCCAATGTTGTGTAAATTTTGATCCCCATGCCGACCTTTCTTTCTATTCCATTCCAAAAGCCAAGTTACAACCAAAGAAAGACCTTCAAATCAATCTTTGAGAATGTCAAGGCTAAACATGTTATGGGTGCATGATATTTCATATTTTGAGTGTAAATAAATTAATTCCTATTCAAAACTGTCACTTTAATTAGAAAAACTCTTCGACTCGATCCCTTCGAGCCAAAAAGCAGTGTGACATAGGTGATCGTATCGATACAGATGCAGGTGATAGACCTATTACAGGTGATGAATGGAGTGCATTTCCAAATTTTGATTTTTTAAAATTTACACCAAGTGGTAATAAGATTGGAGAGGAGGTTAAAAATAGTTTTGAGGATAGTTGGTCTGATTTTCCTGATTATGAAGTATCAAAGATTACGCAACCAATTTCTCAGGAGAATGTACAGTATATGAAAGATTTGGTTGAGAATAGTTAGGAAATTGATTGGTCAGTTGTTCCGGACAGTGAAATCTCAAAGTATACTCAACTTGATAAAATTGGTGAAGATTCTGTGATTGAGAAAAATATTGGGAAGATTGATACAGATTTAGGCTCTACAAGTGTTGCATTGATGGCTACAGAAGTTCTTGTTGATGTTGGAAGCGTAAGAAAAAATGTTGATGATACTTCTGTAGCTGATAAATCAACTGTCATCTTGGATGACACACCGTTTGTCCCTCGTAGAATAAGAAAACCAGCTATAATATGTGAATCACCATACGTGTCCAAGTTTGATTCTGGTTGTAGCAACGTTCAAGGTCAACCAACTAAGTGCATAGATAAAGGACATTCAAGAAAACACATCTTCAGTATTAAACATCCATTTACCATAAGTATTACAGAGCCATTTCTTGATATGAAGTTGTTGTCTTCATTCAACAAGTTTGTTGATAAGTCATTACGACTTAATTCAAAGTAAGTGTTTTCCTTCTAAATTTTTGTAGCTTAAATTTTTATCATTTTGTGTCATAACTAATAGTTGTGTCATGCTTTTTTTACAGTCATGTTTATTCAGAATCTGTTAATAATCTGGCAAATGATTTTGACTTTGGTGTTGTCACGATTAAAGTAAAAGAATGGTTCTGCATGCTTGGATATGCAGGAGTACCTTTAACTGATTCAGTAAGTCTATTATCCATCATGGTTTGCTAGTATAGTAGTACTGAAATATTCTTTATTGATTCTGACAACGTAATATAGTTTATTAAAATGATCTTTTATCTTTACTTTTCAGCATATTAATGAGCTTTTTTACTACTTTCAGAAGAAATCAAAGTACACTCTTTTGGATGGTGGAAGTTCATTCACAACAATTGATTGTTGGTTTAATTGGTTGATACAAAGTTTGTATTCAAAGTTTTTGGGTAAGAGGAAAGATGTTGTTGTTAGTAAAGAGGACAGTGAAATTGCTGAGTATATCCTCGGATATGTTATGAGGTATAATGTGTCGTGGTATTCTGTTGATAATGTTTTGTTCCCGATAAATATTTCTGAGAACTTTTACTGGATTTTGGATCGTCTGTCTTTTAAAGACCAATGTATTTATGTTTATGATTTAATACGTGGTGCACGATATAGACGTATTGCTGAGAAAGTTGTTTCAGCATATTCAGAATTGATACCAAACTTGCTTTCTTCTATTGATTTTGGGGACAAAAGAAGTGATGAAATTACAGCTTCTGACTCGTTTGATATTCGGATGGTTGATGGATTGCCAACTCAAAAGAACACGTAAATTAGTACTAAAAAGCTAATATTGTTGCTAGTCTTTCACTTTTTTTTCTTTTTAATTATTATACTCATTTGGGAATATGTTGTAGGGACTCTGGTATTTTTGTAGCTGCTTTTGCAGAGTACATGATTGAAGGCGTTCAAATTCCTGCAAGTTTAGATGATATTAATAGCATACATAGCCGATATGGTGTATTACTGTGGCAATATGAAAAGATAAAACAAAAGCAGCGTGCAATCAGTGACGCTGAATCTACTGGAAGACTGAAAAAGAAAAACTAATCTTCTAAAGATGAAATAGTTTAGGATAACTTGCAAGTGTAGTTATTGACATATTTTAAAGTTTTTGATATACTGTTGGAAGTGTTTACCTGGTGTTTTTGATGGGATACAGTTGCTTAGTTTTCATTTCTGTTTTTCAAAGAATCTATATTGATGATTATATGATTTTGAAAACTTTTATTCTTTATTAGAATGTTGATATTGTTTTCTTTATGTATAAGCGTGTATTGTGATTTTTATACTTCTTCTGTGGTAGTGGTATAGACTGCGTATGCTTTACCCTTCCCAGATCCCACTTTGTGGGAATACACTGGGTATGTTGTTGCTGTTGTTATTGTTATATTGGTCGAGATACACTTAAAGACTCTCTAAAACCTTTTTAAACCAATTTGCATTTAGAAGTATAACATTTATTAGTTTCCAGTACATATACTAGATTGATATGGTTTAATACCACATTCAGAAAGTACATATACTACATAAAAACAACATTGATACTCAATTGATACTTAATTTTCTGAAGCAAATTGATATGTTCAAACTATATACAAAGAAACTCCTTTTGGGAATAATGTATGAACTCAAATGTTTATATAGACTTTGCAAGTACAATGACAAAACGCTAGATATACAACTTTCAGGATCTAAAACCTTTCACAAGTTGAAATCATTAACATAAGAGAGCTTACTTGCATCATTAAGCAGCTTAAGAGTATGAGCAGGAGAGACTTTTTAAATTATCAATCTTTTTGAGGGGCTTTACTAGCTTTCTGCTTGGCATACTCTTTTCTAAAAAACACGAAATCCAAACCGATAATCGCTACTACTCCAACAAAACCTCCTACCATACTTGAAGCAAGAATAACTTTATCATTTCCCCCTTCAACCTTTTTCTTATGAGGCTCAATACTAACATCCAAAGCTTCATTCTGACAAAATAAATAAGGATGCTGCCATTTCTCTTTATTCCACAGACAATTCCCAGAAAACAATATAATCTTGGAACCAGAACTAGAGTGCAAACAAGCAGGCAAATCCCCTGTCAAGTAATTTGATGATAGATTCACAAAAGAAAGTTCTTGACTACATGTCACATTCTGTTGAAGCTTTCCAGTTAGTCTGTTTCCAGAAACATCCAAATAACTGAGTGATGGCAATGACAAACTTGTTGGTGAAAAGGGTCCAACAAGCTCATTGGAAGAAATATCCAGTTTCTTCTACTGATAACAAGAACTCAGTTCTTTTGATACCCCTAAACTGAACTTGTTCTTACTAAGTCCTACATTGAAGTTGACAATAAGATAGATGTGCTTGTATGCTTTTATAGTAACAAATTACATGAAGAAGTTGCAACTTGCACATTCTGTTGGTTGGTTGGCTGTTGTAAGGTTCTTTTTTTTCCCATTTCCACCAATAAAGTTTCTAGTTAGATTTCATCAATTTTTTGAACCTTTTAGGTCTATTCACCTAAGTTGCGCGGACTCATTCTCCAAAATTATACTAGTTTTAGTGAATCCAATACGCTCTTGTTGACATTTTTAAAGAGTTCGAGCAATAGAGCTATTCACTGGGTCTTGAAGAAATGGACACCCAAACCTTGAGTTGCTATAGTCCAAATTGCACCAAATACCACAACCAAGTTGAACTATATCTCTTAGGAACCTGAAGAAGAATATATAAAATGACTGTCATTATAGTCATGCTATGATGAATAGTAATAGGAGAAACACTTTCTCTCTGGACACATATATATCACCTATATATGATGTCATTTAACTGGTATTGTATATTATACAAATGATGCTCAAAAGTATGTATTGAATGAAACTCGTGTATGGACTTATATATATATAAACATCATACTACTAAATAAATTCATCAAAAAGATATCATAAAGACAATGAAAAGTAGAAGTTGAAATCCATATAATGTCGAAATATTTCATTAGCAATCAAACTAGGAAGCTTAAAATGTAAAATCTTAGGCATTATCTATTACATTTCATGTAAAAGTAGACAACTTTTCATATTTTAGCTTAAAATGTGAAATCAATTCCTATAATATGTTTTACAAGCTAGAATGAACTGGCCTATTTGAAAAAAGAAAATAGAAACTATAAGAATGTCTTGTTAAATTCTTATTGGGGCATTTGCGCAGGTTCTTTAATTGTATCCAACCTTTCCACGTGATACTTTCTGTGCAGACATGTAGTCCATAATGCCTTTGCCTCGATTGCTATTCCTAGGTCTACCTGGTCTCGACTTCTAGATTGGTGGTAGTACTATGATATCCAATACTTCTGTTGGAATGTGCCACATTGATTCATCAGGAAGTGGAATAACTGGAAATTCATAGGCTTTCAAATAGTTTTTCTTTGTATAATAAGCTGCACAGTAGGATTGTACATTCATATGAGCGTAACTCAATACTGCCATAGCATGAGGACATAGGATTCCATCAACCTGAAATTGTAGGTAGCTACATCTTTTTTCATGCATACACACAATGCTTCGCTTTTGAATTTCATCAATCACAACATACATATGACTGGTAGAATCCATTACCTGTAATATACAACAAAATATTAAGTAACTATACCATACCACATTTTAATCAGTATGAAATATAAATAACAATACAGTTTCTTTACCTTCATTTTATCTGATAAAAAAAGATTTTCCCTCATTATTGTGTTGTACTTATTTCCCAATTCAGTAAATGTTGCCTGTGCATTCATTCTGTTTCCATTATTCCATTTCATTACCAAATCCATTATGAATTGTAGCAGTTTTTTTATTGGCAGTTCTCTTGCCTCTCTATTTGATGAATTCAGCGACTCTGCAATATTCGAAGTCATCGACATTGATCTATTGACATTTGAATGTGCTATGGACCATTTTTCATAGCCAATTTCAAATAGGTAAGGCCTCAGTCTCTTATTGATTTTGTTTGCATCTTCTATTAGTTGATGCCTTTACATAAGTATGAGCCATTGCAAAAAAGATTCCATTTAGCTCCTTCTGATTCCTCTTGAGTTTTTCTTTGATGTTGTTCCATAGGAGATAGATGTATATACAGTGAGTTGCATTTGGATATACTTTTACAGCAGCCTTTAATATACTTTCATGGCGATCAAATACTATGGACATATTTTCTCTTTCACCATATGTTATTTTAAACATACTAAAAAACCACTCCCATGAAACATCATTTTCAGAATCCACAATAGAATATGCTAATGGTAGAATTTCCCTGATTATGCAAGTGAAAAAAGTGAAACATCTTAGACTAGTATGAATAACACATATTAAGCTTTTGCAATTTGTAATTGTGTTAAAAAGCTGAATTTCTACTTCTTTTAAGGAAGTACTATTGTATTTGAAAAAAAAATCATTAAACTAACCTGCTGCATCAAGCACGCTAGCACACAACATGGTCCCCCGGTACGCTGATTTAAGGAAAGTACCATTAATAACTATTGTTGGCATGCAATATTTCCATCCTTTAATGGATGCTTCAATGCGACAAAAACATATAGAAAGTGATTGTCCTCTGTCTTGTGTAGCCTTGTATACGAACCTGGATTGATTGTATTTACCATATACAAGTAAGCTGGCAGATTAGCATATGATTCACGCAGGGAACCTCTAACTAGTTCAATTGCCTTTTTTTTTGCTTTGTACGCCTTTTTGTAGTTCATTCTAATCCCATGATTGTTTCTCGTTTCATCCATGATCTCTGCGGGAGTGAATGATGATTTCAGATTTAGATACTTGTTCTTTACCATTTCAGCAATGGTTAATGAAGTAGCATGACGTTGGGAAAGCATTCTATCTGCAATTACACAAGTGTGAACATCTAAGAATCTTGTCACCATGAAGACCTCTAACTCTTTTTGACTTGAAGATCGAAAAGTCCATTGACATTTTTCATTTGCATATTGCAGATAGTACCTGTATTAATATATTTATACAAAACAATGTTAGTTTTATTGGAATATTTGACTTACAGTAGCTCACTCGGTTCTACTACTTGTTGTAAATTTTAGGTGCAGAAATCTCATCTGAGGTTGGAATATGCTACAGACCACTTGGGAACAACTTCACTATACCAACAAAATCAGTTGACTTAATCAAAGGTTTCAAAGGCAAAAGATTCATAATTTATGATGCAAATTCAGAACTCCTTAAAGCTTTTAAAGACACCGACCTTCAAGTTTCAGTCATGGTCCCAAATGAACTCACTAACAATATTGCTACCAATCAAACCTTAGCTGACCAATGGGCTAAAATCATTGTTTTACCTTTTTATCCACACACGATGATCCGTTACGTCCTTGTTGGAAACGAAATCCTCAGTAACCCACCCAACATCTATCATTTTAAGCCCTCTGTAGATAAAACTCCACAAAGGTGTCACAAGCAGTAAGCAGGGCAAATCCATTTTTGACCTTCTTGATTCAAAGTTATTGATGCATTCTATTTTCTTACTAGAAAAGAAGTCTTATATAATGAGATAATGTAGGCTTCTTACTTGCAAATGAGATAAAAAAATGTCATATTTTTTATGAGAAATAAGAAGGATTATTGAATTTTAGTCGATTACATAACAGACAGCTCACATCCTTGCATATGCAGTATCTATAATCAATTGATACTGTTTTTCAAAAAAAAAAAGGGGGACATATGCATGCATATACAGTACATATACCACATAAAAACCACATTGATACTATTGTATACTAGATTGATACAATTTAATACCACATTCAGTAAGTACATATACTACATAAAACAACATTGATACTAAATTTATACCATTTTATACTAGATTGATACAGTTTAATACCACATTCATACAGTACATGTACAACATAAAGACCACATTGATAGTAAATTGATACTCTTTTATACTAGATTGATACAATTTAATACCACATTCAGAAAGTACAGATACCACATAAAAGCCACATTGATACTCAATTGATACTATTTTATACTAGATTGATACAGTTTAATACCACATTCAGAAAGTACATATACCACATAAAAACACCATTGATACTCAATTGATACTATCTTATACTAGATTGATACAGTTTAATACCATATTCAGAAAGTACATATACCACATAAAAACCACATTGATACTCAATTGATACTATTGTATACTAGATTGATACAATTTAATACCATATTCAGAAAGTACATATACCACATCAAAACCACATTGATACTCAATTGATACTATTGTATACTAGATTGATACGGTTTAATACCACATTCAGAAAGTACATATACCACATTAAAACCACATTGATACTCAATTGATACTATTGTATACTAGATTGATACAGTTTGATACCACATTCAGAAAGTACATATACCACATAAAAACCACATTGATACTCAATTGATACTATTGCATACTAGATTGATACAATTTAATACCACATTCAGAAAGTACATATACCACATCAAAACCACACTGATACTCAATTGATACTATTTTATACTATATATGTTAAATCGATACAATTTTTGTGTAGACTCATATGTCGGATTGCATGATGCTTCATAACGCTAGTTATTGTATTTTTATCCTAATACAGTTGCCCTTCTTCAACATCCCTATAAAGAGGATCCATTGTGATAGGCTTTGGCTCATCTTCCAAGTGTTCCTCAGAGAAATCATCTTCAATGGTAGGAAAGTGATTTGCTTCGACAATCTGTATAGGATCTGACAATTCACCAGCTGTAAATTCGTCAGGGACGAGTGTTATACACAATGGATACTTATTGATATCGAGACTTTTTTCTTCATCTGCATATACAATTTGACACTCATGTCATTGTATATAGGCATAGATCTGGTTGTGACTATGTATTTGATATCCAATAAACCTTTAGTTGGATCTATATTTAACTGTTTATATAATTCAGCAACAAATACATCGTAGGTAAAGGCAGAATCGAACAAAACTCCATTGATGATGAAATTCTGAAATTCAAGCTCAAATATCCATTCACCTCCATAGTTGATCATTATTGGTACTAAACCAGAAGTTGTAGCCATTTTTTTGTATCAATTTTGAGCAAATTTTTAGAGATTTATAGAGAAGGTTGTGGAATGTAAAAGGTAAAGATGAGTATCAGAAAAGATAATGAATGGAGAATTAGGTGTTTGAAGGGAAAGGAATTTGTGACTGAAAAGGAAAGACGATAAAGTTTTTTTTTGAATTTTTTTGTATTTTCCCATTATATGTAGCTAATCATATGCGAGTGACAGAGAGGCTATTTTCTGGGTTTATTACGCGAGTGGCGAGTGACTATTTATCGATATTATAAATTTGAGTGCTAATTTAATAGAATTAGTTTATTTTAAGTGTTATTTTTATCCTTTTTCCTAAAAAAAAAAAAAAAAAAAAAAACACTACCTTCAGGGTGTGGTGCGACTGCACAATCCACGAGCTGTGCTGTTGGGGTTGGGCATTTTTATTTAGCCAATTAGATAAACGCACTCTAACCACTGAATGGCAGTTTCATCCATAGCCACTCTCACTCGTCACTATTCTTTGTGCTCCTCTATATCACCATCCTCATTTTGGTCATCTCATTCTTCTTCAGTGATTCACATAACTCGTACCAGAAAGCTACTACTCACCAGCAAACTATCTGTTCGTATCAGAATGTCTTTTACAAGTCCCAACTCACCGCCACCGCAAACCCAACCTTCGACTGTGAAGCAACACACGGCACCCTATGGTTCTTGGAAGTCACCCATCACAGCTGATGTCGTTTCTGGCTCCAGTAAACGCCTTGGTGGCTTTTCTGTAGATTCAGTTGGTCATCTTTTCTGGCTAGAATCTCGCCCTACAGACTCCGGGTATGTATGTATGTATATATACATATATATATATATACACACACACATATATATATATATACATATACATAGACATGTCAAAACCTTCGCTTATATAAATTAGTAAAGTAATATATATATATCTGTGTTTGTATATATGTGTGTATATATATATATGTGACAATCCGTCAAGGAATTTTTCTTTCCAGTATGGGAGATTAAGATAAAATGGCCAGAAAAAAAAACAGAAACTAATGAATCTCCACAAATTCGTATATTTGTATATATGAAATATTTGCATAAGAAGCTCATCTGTGTTGTGTATAAATCCCAAAACCCCTAATTATTGTGATATTGTTTAGTGGGTTTTATGTAAAGTTTGATGTTATTCATTCTTGCGCATTCATATTCCCATATGAATTAATGTTTACTATCTTCATATTTAAACCCCAACCCCCATAAATATTGAGATATTTCTTTGTTTGTTTTATGTAATTTGCATTTTGACATCTTATGTATTCATAATTTGCATATGAAGGCCGTGTTTATTGTCTTAGTGTAAACCCCAAAGTACCTAATGTTTGTAATGTTGTTTGAGGATTTTTATGTTAAGTTTGATTTTCTAATTCATATGCATTAATAGTTTGCATATGAACATACTAGCACCATCGAGGTCTGTGGTAGGAGAGCCAAATACTGGAGATCCCTCCACCGCTAAATTAGATGTCTGGAGTTCGAGCAATTCGAGCCATGTGAATGGAGAAACCACTAGTGCGGAGCGGTGCATGCTTCCCCCTTAATTGGGCCATGCATACATCCGGATTAATTGGACCAGTGGGTTCTGTATATCAGATGGTTAAACCAAAAAAAAAAAAGAGTTTCCCATTGAAACTTATGTATAGGGATTTGTGTTCAAACCAAAAAGATTGTAAAATTTTCTAATGTGTTTTGCTCTCATGTTTGAATATTTGTTGTTATGCATCCTTGATTTGCATATGAAACTCATCTTTCCTGTCTTCGCTCTTAAATTCAAAGACCCATTGATATTTTGATATTTTCTTTAGGAGGTTTTATTTTTAGCTTAAAAACTTATTCGTATGCCTTCATAAGTTGCATTTGAAATCCATGTTTACAGTTGTAATGTTTAAGCCCCAAAATACATAAAGATTGTGTTTCATTCTGGATTTCATGTAAAGTTCAATTTTTTTTACTGTTCCGCAATCATAATTTGCATATAAAATCATGTTTACTGTCTTCATGTTTAAAGTTTGTGATATTTTTTGTGGGTTCTGTGTGAAGTTTGATTTTTTTTTTTAATAATGTTATGCATTCAGACGAGCGGTTATTGTAAAGGAACCAGGGAAATCGGGGGAAGACCCCATAGATGTAACTCCTAAAGATTTTTCTGTGAGGACATTGGCTCAGGAGTATGGTGGTGGTGATTTTTGTATATCAGGAGACACTTTGATCTTCTCTAATTACAAGGATCAGAGACTTTATAAGCAGTCCATTTCATCCACAGGTCTTCACTTTCCTTTGTTTTCTATGTCATCGAATGCAGTTGAATATAATTGCTTCCAGTTTTTACCCTTTTATAGTATCTAACATAATCTTCGATGGAGATACAATTTCGTTTATGTACATTTTTGGGTTTATTGCTGCTGCTCATTTACAAATGTGCCGATATTTGATCTGTCCATTTTTATGATGATTGTTGAATTTTAAATAACACAACAAAAATAACATATCCAGTGTAGTCCCACAAAGTGGTGTCTAGGAGGGTAGAGTGTGTAGTTCTTACCTCAACCTCAGTGGTAGAGATTCTGTTTCGGCTAGACCCTAGGTTCAATAACCAGAAAAGAAAAAAGAAACTGTCTCGCAGGTAGCAAGTTGGTTCATAGTAATTTTGAAAGCTTGAAGCTCTTTCATTTTTGCATATATTTCATCATATTTACTATTTGCATTCCAGTAGCATTAGTACTAGTCTCATAGTTTCATGTGCTTCATTTCTTTTACTACCTGTTGTTTCTTTGCTTTCGGTTATCACATTATTTTGCTGTTGTTACTAATCCTTTTTCGAATGCTATGTAATGATTTCTCTATTATTTGCTATGTCTGCTTTACTTCTGTATTTTTTATTTTTTTTTGTAATTTTTAAGTTGTTTTGATATGTGTTACTTGAGGCGAGGGTCTTTTCGAAGCAGCCGACCTACCTCGTGGAGGTAGGGGTAAGGTTTGCATACATTCTACCCTCCCCAGATCTCACTTGTGGGATTATACTTTGTATGTTGTTGTTGTTGTTTCATCATATTTGCCATCACTATTTTTGAGATGTTTCTTTCCAATTGCTCCCTGTTGTTTTGGTACTAGATTCTGCTCCGTTGCCTCTCACTCCAGATTATGGTGGACTAAGCGTATGCTATGCTGATGGAGTGGTTGACTTTCAATTTAACCGTTATGTGACAGTGAGAGAAGGTAAGTTCTCAATATTCATTATCCTTCATAAATTTTTGCTTGGTTCTCCAAGAAATTTTATCCTATTTTTTGCTCCTTCTGTAGATCAACGTGAAAGTGGTATAAATGCGATTACCACAATTGTATCTATCGATCTAAGCAGTAACGACGCTCAAGGTGAGAATTTGTCAGTACTGGTTTACCATGATTCAATTTGAATTTTTCCTTGCTTATGTCTGTTTTTGGGTGAATTAGGGCTAGAAAAACTGTCAAAAGATGTTTATACATTATGAAGGGCTATTTGATTGTTTTCGTATTCCCCCTTCCCCCCTCCAAGGCAATATTTGTTGAAATGTACAATGAGTGAATATATGATCTTAAGTTTTTTCCGCTTGTTTGGCACATAAATGCAGAACCAAGGCTATTAGTTGGGGGCAATGACTTTTATGCATCTCCTCGGATTGATCCCAAAGGGGAGCGAATGGCATGGATTGAATGGGGTCATCCAAATATGCCATGGGATAGATCGGAGCTTTGGGTTGGTTATATATCACACAATGGGTATGGCCGTAATAAATCTCTCTCTCTTTCACACACACACACATGTGGACACAACTACAAACACAGATACACACATCTATAAGACACACTCCTACCAACAAGGAGGCACATTCACCTAGAGATCACATTCTGTTCAGGCCTGCATAAGTTCTCAGTGTTTCCCAAATACAAAATCAAATTATAGGACTGCTGGTCTATGAGGAACATCATCATCTACTGCTTGATTTGATCTTTGCATTTTTTTGTCTTTCCCCAAGGGATGTGCAAAAACGCATTTGTGTTGCTGGTGGTGATCCTACTCTTGTGGAGTCTCCTACTGAACCCCAATGGTCTTCACAAGGTACTCTTGAATAAATTGCCAGCGCGTGCATCGTATAAACTTTAAATTTCCTTCCCTGTTTCCAGGATTAGATTTGGTAGAGAAGAATAAAAATTAGTCCTATGTTTTAGTGAATATTATTGGCTTTTGGTAGCATAAATTTGAATTCAGGGTCTTTATATCTGAAAATGGGGCTTGGAGGATCAGGCCTTTGTTGTGGGAGAAATTGCGACAACTCTTGGAACTAAAGCATAACTTGTCATTACAAAACAAAGAGATACAACCAATTTGGGAGGTGCCTGTTTCTGTACACTCTGCAATTTGGACTAAGTTCTTTTTCAGCAAAGAAACACTAGACTGGCTGTTGATTTCTTGTACAATCTGGAAGTGTTTATGTTGCCTGTAACTAATTCTTCGTTTTGCGTCATTTCTCTATGAAATGTTGTAGAAGAAATCGAGTGTACTCTTGATCCATTTCCATTTAGAGTTAGCGTTCTTTACAACAACAAATAACAACAACAACATACCCAGTATATTCCCACAAGGTGGGGTCTGGGGAGCGTAAGTGTACGCAGTCCATACCACTACCTCAGGGGTGAGATAGAGAGACTATTTGGATAGACCCCCGGCTCAAGGCAAGTCTCGCAGGAAAGTGTTCACTGAAAATCGGACAGATAACGAGTTCTATATAATTGCTCAGGCAGCAAGAATTGTGAAATGTTTTTTTTTTTTTAAAATTGGTAACATGTAGAATTGCGAAATGTTGAAGACTAATCTTCCGAGTATAATGGTAGAATGTACCCAACTGAATGGAACATGAAAGAATCTCTTAAACATGAAAGATTTGAGTAGTTGGGCATCAAAATAAAATGGGAGATTCCGCGCTGCCATCAATACCGTATACATTGATAGTTGTTCTTTAGTATTTCTAATTCTCTTGCAAAAAGCGTATCAGCAGTTTGATAGTTGAGCCACTATTCTTTTTGTTGTAGATGAGCACTTAAATAAGCTTGTATTTAGTTTGAGAGAGCAAACTAAGCCAATCAGGCAATACTCCATCGAGTTGGAACATTTTTTTTTTTCTCCGTAAAGTATGTTCCCAAACTTTTTCTACTCAATTTCTTTCACCTCCTCTATGCTCTCTCCGCCACTTCTCGCTATAATGAAAACCTCTATTTTTGTTATGCTGACATTTTCACGAACCTTAGTGTTTGCTTACTCAAACTGTATCACACGTCTACTTGTACATAAGCCAAAGTGGTCCCAACATCAGACAAAATTTGCTCTTGACTTCACTTTGAAGTATCTTATATTATCACAGGAGGGGCTATCCCAACAACAATATAGCAGTAACTTCTGGAGGGCCTACTGGCCAATCTCTTTTTTTGCCGACTTCACTTCCTGTTTTCTTATATTTATCAGAAAATGTGTAAGAAAGTATGAGATTCTAGAAAACTGGTGGTCTCTGTCAATTTTGTGTAATTGTTGATAGATACATGAAGTTTGATACAGATCTTCTGGATAAGGCACAAATTGTTATATATATATATATTTTTTTTTTCCTTTTCAGTCTTTAGTAGTGAATAAAATGCCAAAAAATGGGCAGTCCGGTGCACTAAAGCTACCGCTATGCGTGGTGTCCGGGGAAGGGCCCCACCACAAGAGTGTATCGTACGCAGCCTTACCTTGCATTTCTGCTAGAGGCTGTTTCCAAGTCTTGAACTCGTGACCTCCTGGTCACATGACAACAACTTTACCAGTTACTCCAAGGCTCCCCTTCGAAAAGGGCAGCCCGGTGCACTAAAGCTACCGCTATGCGCGGTGTCCGGAGAAGGGCCCCACCACAAGGGTGTATCGTACGTAGCCTTACCTTGCATTTCTGCCAGAGGCTGTTTCCAAGGCTTGTGAATAAAATGCCAACATATGCATAATATAACTTTAATTTTCGTTTTCTAATTCCAGGATTAGTTTCGATAGTTAAAACACTAGGTGATTTCTCCCATATGTTCGAGCCTTGGTGCATAGAGTTACCCGGTTCCTGTGCTGGTTGGAGGTATCAAATACCCTGTGGAATTATTCATGTTTTGCGCAAGTTGGTTCGGACACAATAGTTATCAAACAAAAAAAAAAAAAACAAGAAGTGAAAAATATTAAAAATCACTCTGCCTTTCAGAGATCTATTCATGATGATTTGATGCATATGCTTTAACCTCAAAATTGTCTTTTATTGTTTGTTTTCCTTTCTAACTCTTTTCCACCAGATATTTTTGCTCTCAATTCTCACGAGTCAAATATGTTTATGTAATGCATATATGTTGATATGCTGTAATTATATTTTTCTTTGTGAAGTGTTTTTTAATACTTTGTTTTCATCAAGTTTACTGCTGTATGAACAAAGATTTTAGTTATTTGGTTTTTAACAGGTCACACAGATCATTTTGAAATTTCTGATTTTGAAAATTCACTTTTTTAAAGATTTGTTGTTTATAACTTACAGCAAATGCTAGAAAGATGTTAAAATGGTTGGTGGTGTAGTTGCTCGTGTGATGTGGTTCCTTGTTTAAGAGTGTAGATTTTTGAGAAGAAGAAAGTCTTGTTGTATTTCAATATATTTGTACTACATATGAGCTCGAGTATATGTGCAATAAGTCCTATCTCTAACTTAGTAGAGACAATCCATGCTAATTAAATTAAAATAAAATAAGATCTCCTATAATTAAACTAGGAGATAAAGTTTCCTAGAATCAAGCTAATCAACATTTCCCCTCAAATTGGTGCAAATATGTCACACATCCCAAACTTGCAGCTCAATGTATGAAATTTCCGGTTGTTGAGACCTTTTCTAAGCAATCAGCTAGCTGTTTCTCTGACAACACATGAAGCAAACTCTGGATACCACTTGTAACATTTTCTTTAATAAA
The DNA here is from genome assembly GCA_030864215.1 of Capsicum pubescens. Taxonomy (NCBI): domain Eukaryota; kingdom Viridiplantae; phylum Streptophyta; class Magnoliopsida; order Solanales; family Solanaceae; genus Capsicum; species Capsicum pubescens. The sequence goes on from CM061544.1 coordinate 225,789,280, forward strand.
GTGTTGACACTTTCAACATGCTTTGTGTGGTCATGTTGAAAGGATTATTGGCTAAACTAATTGCATCCTTGTTGTGGCCATAGGTGTCTCCTTTTTTTTTTTTTTCCAGACAGTACCAATTCGTAACTTTTGCATGCAAAGAAGTTTGCAGCACCCTGAGCCATAGCTCTGTATTCTGTCTCGGTATTTTTCTTGCAACTAACATTGCTTCTTGCTTCTCAAAAATGACTTAAGTTCCCACTTACGAATGTACGATGCCCTGATGTGTACTTTCTATCATCTAGAGACCCAGCTCACTTTGCATCTGTATAGATTTTTATCAAGAAATGACCATGTTAGAAAATAATGATAATTAGGCCTTTCATCGAAGAAGACTTCAAATATCGCTAAATATGGAAGACAACTTGCATATGAGAATCTCCGGAATCATGCATAAACTGACTTGTCAAGCTGACTGAATTAGCTATGTTGGTTAGTAAGTGAGAGATGATTCTTCCAATCAACCTCTAATCTCTCTCCTTATCAACTGGCTCTCCAACCCATGGTTGGAACTTTATGATTAGTTTCTATGGGCAAATTTGCTGGTTTGCAACCTTTCATACCAGTATCTTAGCAATCTAGAATATACTTCCTTTTGAGAGATAGAAACCCTATTTGATATAGAAACCTTGTTACAATATTGATAGCAGAAGGAACCTAAAACTAAGAACAAGAATTGAAGGATAGGAGAAAGACACAAGTAAAAGAGTTAACTGGCAATAATAGCTATATTAAGCTAAAAACTTCAATTTATGAACCAAAACAAAGCACCAATTATATAAAGATACCCTCAAGAGGATTGCGGGTGTGTTGCGTATGAATTGAGAATTTTCCTATTTTCTCATGTTCGTTTGGCTAAAATTTTTGGAATGAAAACAAGCTCCTTGAAATAAGGAAAATAACTTCCTTAATAAAAGTAGGGGAAACAAGTGACATAATCTCCTCCCACTCTCGCAACCACCCATGCCACCACCAAATCTCATCCCCCCCCATAACACCCATCACCCTACTTCTATCGATTCTCATTGTTTTGTGTTAGATATATACCAATATTAGGATAATGTTTTTTACTTGCTTACTGAACACAAGAAATAAGTAAGAAACCACTTATTTTCCTTGAAGATGTTTTCTTGAAAAATATTTTCCATGGAATACATTTTTCTCTATACTGAACACATCTTGAATCCTAAAGCAAGCAATCTCATCAACATTTCTTATCAACCAAAGGCCAGAGCCACACTCTCACAAGAGTTTCACTCTTCCAATTCATAAAATATCAAAATAATATCCAAAATAATCTATCCTTGAAGGAGCTATTTTTCACTATTTATAGCCTAAACTAATTATTACAAAAATACTTTTAAGAAAATAAGGACCTTCTTAAGTGGGGGCTTTATTTAAGAATAGTCTCTTTTCATAAATAGTTCCTTTCTCCAAGTTGTCTTCCAATTGGAGCCTTCATTTCAAGCTCTCTCCAAGCCCCTGAAGTAGTGACTTCACGAGAAGCTATTGAAATCCTTAACTTGCCTTGGCATGCATGCATGAAACCTCAATTCTTAAGAACTGCAATTTTCCTAGATCACTGATTTCAACTTCTTATGAAATTAACCTTTTCAATCAGGGTTTCTCCTCTTTGTCATCTCCTACTATATCAACAAGATAAACTATGAGAAGAGTGAGTTTACCCTTTTGTTGTCACAAAGAGGGATGGTCAACATTGCTTTGTCAGTAGCCAAAAGAGAGATCGGAATCTGTCAAACTAGCTCGAGGGGATTACGTAAGTGAGACCATATAAGGCTTTCCTCAATTTGTATACCTTACCTTGACTTTGTTCGGTATCAAATCTAAGATGGATCTCTATATACACCTCTTTTTCTAAGTTACAATGAAGAAACACATTTTTTACATCAAACTGTTGTAAGTACCACTCAAGATTAGCTATATAAAATAAAGGAATTCTGATGGTGTTCATGTTAAAAACATGGGCAAATGCCTGCTTATAATCCACTCCTTAAGTTTGAGTAAATCCCTTGGCCGCCAATCTCGCTTTGAATGTTTCAATCAAACAATCAACCCTGTCTTTTACGGTGAAAACCTATTCATATCCGACCAACTTCTTGTTAGGTGGTGAAATGACAAGTTTCCAAGTCTCATTTTTTTTATAAGGCCTTTAGTTCTTCAATTATAGTCTGCTTCCATTTAAGATCTCCAAAGTATCCTTCCAATTCTAGAGAATAGACATAAAAGATATAGACAATGCAGAGGCACTATTATACGGGGGAGAGATAAAATTATAGGAGAAAATTAGATAAAGGATATTTGGTGCAAGATTTGACTCTCTTTCTATGAGAAATTGGCAAGTCTATCTCATTAGGGAATGTGGATAACTCACAAGTAGAAGATAACTTCGGCAGATTGCATGATGGTTTCTTCTGCTCTATTTCTCCTTGAGTAAGTTATTAAATTAGGTATATTCAAATGCCCAATAGTCTTTCCTTGAAACATTCAATAAAAGTAACAACCCATCGAGTACTAGACAAAGAAACTGTTTGAGTAGGACCTTGTACATTAGAATGAATAGTCGCAAAAGGAGTTGTCTTCTTATCATCACCTAAATCATAAGATTTTCTAGTAATTTTTGTCTACCCTGTAAATCTTAGTATGTGCCCATTGTATGCCTTGGCTTTCCACAATAATCATAGTGAAGGAGGTCATTATCAGAATTGATTGCCCTTGGTTGCTATTGAGAGATAGTTACCCCAAACTTCTGGGTTGGTTTCGAATATGATAGGAAACCTCATCAACTTCTTATTGTTGAACATAGGAGTATGCATCCTTAAGAGGAGGAATTTTTTTTCCAGAACAACTTGAACCCTGATCTAGTCATACTCTTTGTCCAAACCGGCTAGAAAATTATAAAACCATTTCTTGTCAACCAATTATGTAAAGAGAACTACATCATTGGTCCACTTTGCTTGGAGATCCTGGTAGTAGTCTACCTCTTGCCGTGACCAACTTAATTTAGAACAATAATAATTGATAATCAATGCCTTGCTTAATGGCACAAATTTTGTTTCGAATTTCAAACATCTTAGCATCATTTCCCTTACGAGAGTTAGTACACTTGGTTGAATTTCAAAATTTTCAGCAGTTTCAAGTAATAATCACTGTTTAGAAATTTGAGGATGCATAATATTCAAAGCTATGTCATAACAAGGGAAATGTCAAATCCTATTGACCATAGTTAGTATTAGTCATAGCATGTGTGTTCTTTTCTCAAGTAATAACAAAGCAACTTTTGAAATTTAATTAAAAAACAAACAAGATCTTGGCTAGGCAAGATATATACCAATTTTTTTTGAGAGACATGTATTATTTACTGTCTTTGTGTCTGCTATAGTTTCAACAAAACAACATGCCCAGTATAGTCCCACATAGTGCGGTCTGAGAAGGGTACAAGTATATGCAGACCTTACCCCTGCCTAAGAGATAGAGGAGTTGTTTTCGTTAGATCCTCGACTCAAGAGAAATAGTTCAAAGCAATCCAGAAAATGAAATAATAAAAGTACTAGAAACAACAGATAGTAACAGAACAATACTACTACAAAACAATATGATAGTCGAAGTACAAGAAACATCAAATGATAATATAAATCGAAGGACAAGAAACTACAAGAGTAATACTACAACTACTAGTCTACTAGTATGGACGACCGACAAGACAATGCAGTCCCAACTACTAACCTTCTAATCTAGCCTAATCTGTGTCTTCCACAACCTCCTCTCTAAGATCATGTTCTAGTAGGCTAAAACTGCACTATGTCTTGTCTAATCACCTCCCCAATACTTCTCCGGTCTATCTCTATCTCTCTTGAAACCATCTATAGTCAACCTGATAAGAATCGGGTTGCTTGAACAAACAAGAAAATAATGCGGAAGCGAAAATACTATTGTTAAGGATAAGAAATAAAAGATAAGCGAAATTTGAGAATAAAATCCCAAATTTCGAGATTAAGTGCTAAGAACTCTGATTGATCTTAGTATTCAAAATTAGCGGATAAAGTCTAATTATTATACTAATAGACCCTTGTTGTGGGGCCCTTCCTCGGACACCGCGCATAGTGGCAGCTTTAGTGCATCGGGCTGCCCTTTTTTAGAAATCAAAGATATCAAGTTAAGAATTAATCTTACCTTTTAAAGAATTATTCTTATAGAGTTGCAAGATAAATTCAAAGTCACCGCACACAAAGGTGTAAAAAAGAGAAACCTCTCAAATATTATGAATCATCATGTTGTCTAATTGAAAATAACAAAATATACCCTATATATAGGGAAAGAAATTATCCCAAATAACATGAGATTCGAATTCTACTTTTATGGAAATAAATAAATCTAGGAAACTTTAAATTAGAAAACTTTTAAACTAGGAAACTTTAAACTAGAAAACTTTAAACTAGGAAACTTTAAATTAGGAAAGCAAAATTTTTCGACAAAACCCATATGGGCCCAATCTTCTTCATTTGGGCTTGGACTTTTGAATCATGAAATATGTGTAGCACTTAGCCCGTGCTTCTCCATAATTCTTGGACTTACTCTTGGACTCTTCTTCCATCGTAAGCATCTTCTTGATTCACATCGAAACCCGTCAATCTTAATACAAGTGGGCTAGTCTGGATGCTATCATTCCCCTATTCGTGAAAACAATTCGTCCTTGAATTGGAATCTTGCAAAATGAAGAAGACATACAATAGTAAACAACATCCATTACTTGAAAGCAACAATGGTAGGAATAAAATAAAATAGTGACCATGCGTCCATTTAACCCAAGTAATCCTTGCATGTATAAATACATCTTTATAAAGCACGTGGACATCATCATCCCAATAGAAAATTCTCTTCTTTGTAAGAGCACAACAAAATTCACATATAGATGACGTAGGAAATGATATGTGCCTCTCCAATTTTTCTCTACCAGTGAAGTACTCCAACGAGCTTGTTAAAGACGACGTAAGCTCCATAGAATATGTATCAAATTGAACACTTTTATGATATAGCCAAGCATCATCAATTACACTTCCCAAAGATTTTTCCACATAAAATTTATTCACATAGGCATAGGAGTTTTCAAGAAGGTTAGAAAAATCTTTCAATCTCAAAATAGAATCTCCATCAAATTCTAAGTAATTACTCAAATTCTCCAACAAGAAATCATGAATAGGTTCAACAAAGGGTATTTGATCACTATTATTATAATTGACATGTATTTTCTCATCACTAGTAGCAAACACCTTTTTAACCTTACAATCACCAAGACTTGAAGAATTATGACTCATCACACAAAATGAATCATATTCCATCAAGTCATCACACAAAAACTTATTTGACACAAGAATAAGAAAGGAAGAATCATCTAACTCATTCACAAGCTTCTTCCTACAAACACCACGCCTCTTCTCAGCAAATGGAAATTCATATTCAACTTTGTCATACTCAATTCAAAAGGCATCGAATTACTCATATAGTTGAACTTAGAGATTGCAATTAATGGCTTATTATAGAGAAAAATATCATCATCCTCAAACTTAATAAAGTCACCAACATGAGAATTGAAAGTGTAGTTCATCACCTCCAAAAAGACCTTAGATGCTCTAGGAATCCTAAGAACGTGGATAAAACCAATCGTACACAACAAACTTTTTCTTATATGACAAAAAAACAACAACACCTCGTTCCTTTTGCATGAGCGTTAGATTCACAACTGCATTTTTGGACTTTTTGTCATGAATCTTATTTTGGACAGGTCCAAAACAATTCCGTTTACCTTTATCCTTCTCATTAACATGCACTTGCTCAATGGGATATTTAGTTTTGGCCACCTTAGGATTAAGTTCATTCAATGATGATTTTTTCATGCGAACTTACCTACAAAAGAGTCGAAACAACTAGAAGAAGAAAGAGGACTGTTAGAGTTAGAATAAGAAATAACCTTATTCAAACTCTCTTGTTTTCTCTCTCTACCTTACGATCATCCCTCTTTTTTTTACTCTCATGATCATCTCTCTTTTCTTTTCTCTCGACCTCACTTGACATCTCATTCTCTCCACACAACACAACCTCTTCCTTTTCCTCTCTTTGGATGTCAACATGCACTCCCTTACTCTCATTTTTTTCTCTTTCCAAATTTTTCATTGCTTCTTTCACATGTTTCTGATCTTCATAAACTTGGGATGGAGTTAAAGGTACAAGTTTACATTTTCTTTTGTTTAGCTCGAGAGAACTCTATTCTTTCCTCTATCATAAATTGAATTCCTATCAAACTACCATGGGCGCCAAGCATGATATGATAATCTTGCATTGGAATTACATAACAAAGAACATTATCGCTGTACCTCGCAATGGAGAAAGAAATCACGCATTGCTTAGTCGCCTTAAGTTCACAAAACCATTCAACCATTGTCGCTTATAAGGAGTAATGTGTTTGATGTATGTAAGTTCCAACTTCTCCACCACGTATGAACTTATCTCATTAGCACCATTTTCAAAATCAATAATCATAGAGCAAATATTACACTTTATGTTTACCCCACACCTTGTATGAAAGATACTTCTCCATAAATCAGTTATATTCACCGGGTTAGGTGGATAATGGGTGACAACTAATGCATCGAGTCGAGCAGAAGTCCTTCTAAGTGCTTTGGCTATGTTGTTGTTTTGAGTCCCGACATTGATATCCTTTCTTGTTTGAGACATCTCAAAAATAATATCAAAGAAAACAAAGATCTCTCAACTTTTGGCCCTTTTTTTTTGCTTATTGATTTCACACTCTCTTGCCGTTTTCCATTCAAATTTACAACCTTTGGCTGATTCCTTTAGGATTTATATATTAATCCTAGTAGTAGCAATCCCTTTAGAAGTAAGATGTAGAGAAAAAAAAGAAATTTATCAACTCCCAGATTGATCGATTTTGGTAAGACAAGGAAAAGACCAGTTTATGCAAACCCCCCCTCCTCCTAAATTTCCCCTCTTCTTGGTTTTCCTTCTTGATGCTGGAAAAACAAAAAGACAATAAGTTTGGAGTTTCTTAATTTGCAAGAGAAACTTTTTTATTATTTATTTATTTGGCTATTATGTATCTTTTCTTTTTAATTTATTAAAACAAAAAAAAGTGAAGATTTTTTTCTGCTACGGAACTCCCAAGAATTATCAAGAACGGAACCTTGATAGAACCACTCTAATACCACTTGATAAGAATCGAGTTGCTTGAATAAACAAGAAAATAATGAGAAAGCGAAAATACTAAGATTAAAGACAAGAAATTAAAGATAAGCAAATTGAGAATAAAATTCCCAATTTTGAGATTAAGTGCTAAGAACCCTAATTCATCTTAGTATTCAAAATTAGCGGATTAAGTCTAATTATTATACTAATAGAGTCAATTCAAAAACTTAGATCAAAAGTGTTCTAGACTCCTATTTCGACGAAACTAAAGACAACAATTAGTAGTATAAGACCAATCACCTTCTTTAATTAACTTTAATAGAAATCAAAGATATTAAGTTGAGAATTAATCTTATTAAGTTGAGAATTAATCTTACTTTCTAAAGAATCGTTCTTATAGAGTTGCTAGATAAATCCAAAGTCACCTCACACAAAGGTGTAAAGAAGAGACCCCTCAAATATTATTAATCATCATCAACAACAACAACAACAACAACAACAACAACAAACCCAGTATATTCCCACCTAGTGGGGTCTGGGGAGGGTAAAATGTACACAGTCCATACTACTACCTCCGGGGAAGTAGAGAGGCTGTTTCCGATAGACAAATATTATTAATCATCATGTTGTCTAATTGAAAATAACAAAATATATCCCTATATATAGAGAAAAAACTTATCCCAAATAACATGGGATTCAAATTCTACTTTCATGGAAATAAATAAATCGTGGAAACCTTAAATTAGGAAACTTTTAACTAGGAAACTTTAAACTAGAAAACTTTAACTAGGTAACTTTTAAACGAGGAAACTTTAGATTAGGAAAGCAAAAATTTTCGAATTTAATCAAAACCCATATGAACCCAATCTTCTTCATTTGGGCTTGGACTTTTGAATCATGAAATATGTGTAGCACTTAGCCCATGCTTCTCCATAATTTTTGGGCTCATTTTTGGGTCCTTCTTCCATCATAAGCATTTTCTTGATTCACATCGAAGCACGTCAATCTTAATGCAAGTGGGCCAGTCTGGATGCTATCATAACCTCTCACACCTTTCGCATTTGGGCATCCGTGCATCTCCTCATCATATGCTTGGACCATCTCAACCTCGCTTCCCGTATCTTCTTCTCCAAGAAAGCCACTCCTACCTGTTGCGGTTATCCTTGGTTCTAATAATATCTCTCCTAGTACACCCACATATTGATCACAATATCCTCATATTCGCCACTTTCATCTTTTGCACGCGAGTGTTCTTGATTGGCCAACACTCCTTTCTATAGAATATAGTTGGTCTAACCACCACTATATAGAACTTGCCTTTAAGTTATGGTGACACCTCCAGATGCAAGCCTCGATTTCATCTACTCTGCACTAATACGGTGAGTGACATCCTTGTCAATCTCCCCGTGTCCCTGAATAATATATTCAAGTTACTTGAAACTTCCTCTGTAGGATGACTAGTGTATCAAGCCTTATTTCCACGTCAGCCTCATGCATTACATCATTGAACCTATACTCCAAGTATTCTGTCTTGATCTTGCTCAACTTGAATCCTTCGGACTCTAGGATCTGTCTCCAAACCTTCAGCTTAGTGTTAACTCCACCGCAAATCTCGTCTACGGTCTAAAAAAATTATGTCATCCGTAAATAACATATTCCATGGCACCTCACCTTGAATTTGCCGCGTCAATGCATCCATCGCCAAGCAAATAACTACGGGCTAAGGACTGATCTTTGGTGCAACCCCATCAAAATTGGGAAGTGCTCCAAGTTTCCTCCCACTGTGCTTACCTCAGTGTTGGCTCCATCATACATGTCCTTGATTGCCATAGTGTACGCCATAAGTAACCTCTAGCCTCTAAGCACCTCCATAAAACCTCCATCGTACTCTGTCGTAAACCTTTTCAAGATCGACATGCACCATGTGTATGCCTTTCCTCTCCCTAACAAAATAATGAACTAAAGTAGAAAAATTTCAATTTTAGAAAAAGAGGGAAACCCAAAACTTGAACATGTAGTTAGGGTAAATAGGCTTCAGTTGATCCTTCAAGCAAGAAAAATTTCAAAAACGACTCCTGGGAACACCTTTTCTTGCTAGAGAATGAATAGTTTATTCATAATCTATTTATGCCCTACACCGCTTCATTCAATCGCTCTTTCATAAAGAAAGGAAAGAAAGTATCTTTTCTTGATCAATCACCTGAATGACTAAACCTGCCTTTGATATATGCTTCCCAGTACTAATCCAAGGAAGGAAGACTTTCAACAAAATCAAACAAGGATTCCAAGCATTTCAGTGCTAGGTTATGCTGGAAACATAAAAGAAAAAAGAGCAGTTTGATGCACTAAAGCTCCCACAATGCGCGGGGTCCGTGGAAGGGCTGGACCACGGGCCAATTTTATGCAATTTTACTTTGCATTTCTGCCAGAGACTGTTTCTATGGTTTGAACCCATTCAGTTTTGTTTTGTTGGAAACTTAGCTCCAATATTTTGAAAATAGTGGAACTTGGATGGGTAGACTTGGAATAGGCCAGTGGCCCACTAGTGGAAAAATTTCCCTGAAAAAGTCATTGGAAAATGGCCTACCCACCATCGTGTGTGATTGACACGTCACCATAGATAGTGTTGTCAATAACGATGTATTGGTTTTGGCGGAGATTTTTGCTGGGTTTTGGTCGTTGGTGCAAGGGGAAACTTGTGGTGGTGTTGGTTTTTGCACACCACTGCCACAAAACAACTCCAACTTGCACAGCCTTTGAAACAAAATGGAACATTAAAAGAGCTAAACTCAAACCTCTAGGAATCCTAGTGTTGTAGAGGAGAAAACTCACCTAATAAAGTCAACAATGGCTTTGATACCATGTAGATTTTGAGAATTAGAAAGTCTTCTTGTATTTCAATATATTTGTACAACCTATGAGCTAAGGTATTTATACAATAAGTCCTATATGTGGTTTAGGGAAGATAATCAATGGTATAAGATCTAGAATTAAGCTAGTCGATAAAATCTCCTTGAATCAAGCTAATCATTTTTTTTAAAACTGGTAAAGTTGTATTCCTCAACATCCAGGGTATGCTGGCGTATGCTGGCCACCTCCAAAAAGTGTCAGTTACAAATTTCCTATCAAGTCTACAATCTGATCTAAGTCTTCTATACAAAGTTGTTTACACCAAAAAAGTAAAGATACTACACAATTCCATTTAACCTTATGAATGGAATTTTATCTATCTTCAAAACATTTCCCATTTCCTTCCATCCAAACTGACCACCATGTACATGATGATATTAGCCTCCACAATTTCTTTCGACTCTTGCTACCCCCTCTCCCGGTCCAACAACTCAATACTTCTGCATAGGAGTGGACGTTCGGTATTTCGGTTCAGTTTCGTTTTTTTCTTCTTCGGTGTTTTTGGTGTTGAAATTATGCGTTTCGGTTCGGTTTTCGGTAATATAATTTCGGTTATTCGGTTTTGGGTCTACGCTAAATTCTATTTATAGATTGGATTATTTTTTAAGATTAAAAATTTTGTTCATCAACTTAAACCAAATATTGCCGAAACACAGAGTCTCCAATCTCCATGCTACCCATTCGACGTCAGCACAAAGCCACAAACCAAAATCAGACCCGGGTTCAATATCACTACTCTTTTTCCCAATATATCTTCAGTTGTTTGAGGAAGCAGTGAAGTTCTATATTGTCCAAGAAGCCTGGGATCGAAAAATCTGTACAGGTAAACCTACTTTCAAATAGATTGAGTTTCCAGCATCATTCGCTACGCTAACATGATACTGCATCTGTTTTCCACACGTCGTTCCATGATTACATCCACTTTTAGCAGCTAAATACTACTTGTTTGATATGCTTTACTTGAGCCAAGAATCTATGTTCACAAATCTCAATTTTATTACTCCCTCCGTCCCAAATTATGTGTCGTCATTTGACCGAACACAATATTTAAGAAATAATTATTGACTTTGTTAAAGTTACAAAATTACCCTTCTTAAAGAAAGAAGTAATAGTATTTAAAATCAAGTGGGACCACTTTTAATTGAAAAGACAAATAAAAAAAAGGGGTAATAGTATTTAAAATTAAGTGGGACCATTAAGGGTAAAATTGTAATTGTATCTTTAAAAACTTACCAAATAAAGAAAGGCGACATTCTTTTTGGGACGGACCAAAAAGGAAATGGCGACACATAATTTGGGACGGAGGGAGTATTTCATAAGGTTTGAAATCTAACCAACCAACCTTTTTGACAAAGGAAGTTGTAACGTAGACCGAGCCACTCTCCTGCCAAAGCTCATTCTGTACATAGTGCCAAGTGCTTAGTTTAGCTTTTCTCAGTGATGAGAAATGCTCTAGACGGCGTACTACTACCTTTAAATGCTCCAGGCTGCCCATCTTGCGGGCGTACAAATTCAATGCACAAGGGAATAGATACCTATCCATCGATGTTTCGTAGCAGCAAGAAACGTTTGCCAGCCAGCATGGATGTGAAACACATCAATATTTGCTCTAATGTAAAAATCATTTGTATATGGGGAAAAACAAGGATAAAAGAAAACAGAAGCACCAAATACACATATAGTAACAAAAGCAAAGCCTTGTATCAAGACACTGTTATTTAAAGTAAACGTTTACAGCCAAGAAAATGGTCTAATTCCAGTGTACGACATAGTGAATCACATGCATTTGTAGTCATATGAAATATGTTTCCTCGCGTTTTAACTTTACTCTACAAACCATAAAGCTCATTTCAATAGAGAAGTTATAAACGAAAGACTTTGAAGAGGACAGACAGAAGGCCAACTAATAACTAAGCCTAGCAGTCAGTTTAGTAGTGTTCGGACCAGTTAGCAGCACTCCCTCTGGGCATGTGTGCGTCCACTTTCTTAGAGCCAAGAGTCTATGTAAAGCAAGTAAACCACTTTTACGTTGCATTATATCTCCAGAAAAAATGAAAGTGAACCTAGAAAGCAAGTAGCTCTAAAGAGTACAAACAAGACAACAGGGGAAGAACAACATGCCAAGCCATGTAGGATATTGTACCAGGTATATGATAACATCCTAGGGACAACATTCTTGCGGCCGAACTTCAACAACACTATCTATCCCTTGGATGGAATGGTGAACTAACTAAAAAAGAAGTAGAACAAATACATGCTTGGCAAAAACAATCATAAATGTGCACTTTAAAGACAACCATAAATACACCCATAAAAGGCTAAAATAGTAGCAGCCCGCAAATTAAAAATAGTAGCAACAAGCCAACAACAAGTCTTGAAAGTTGAAATACGACAAGGGCGAATCATCTCAAGTGTTTAAATACGAATCAATTTCTTCTCGTCTCTCATAAGACACTTTTTCAAATGCTTACACAAAGAAAATGTGCCACTTGTTTTCGGATGACAATTAAGGATTAAGCCACATTTCAAGCATCTTGATTTACGCACTTCTTCATTATCTTGAACCACCTCATAATTTTCGCAAATAGCCGAGTGCGCTTTAGATTTAGGAGGCATCACTTGACCCTTCAACATAAAATCAAAAGTTAGAGTATAACTTACAATTTACAAGATAAAAGGATATAATCAAACAAATAAAGTATTGAGCTCATCAATTATCACCACTACTAAGTACTAGCAAATCACAATCATACATCAACAATGCAAGAGTCTCGTCCACTATTTGCCATTTCTAAAAATAATTTAAACAAATATATTAAACTACAACACGAATAAGTATTTTAATTTTTTTGCAAAAACACACAAAAATACAAAGTCTTACCAAGTTCAATTTTCTCAAGAAACTCCAAATTTTCTTTAACACAAATAGAACTAGTCACTTGTCTAAGCCAATCTTGAACACAAATAAGGAATTGTACACATTTAGAAGTCAACAAACTTCTAAATGGATCAAGAATACGACCACCGGTGCTAAATGCACATTCCGATGCCACACTTGGCATTGGAATAGCCAATCCATCACGAGCCAACTGTGAAAACAAGAAACCTAGGAGAATTAACTTTCCACCAATTTACGATATCAAAATCCTTAAATTTAGATTCGGATCAAGGCTCGAGCGCAAGCTCTTGGTCTTCACCAAGGTATTTATCCAACTCTGATTTAGTACCTCCACTACTACCACAATCTTTCGACTTTTTCTTCATGTGAAATTTATTTTCAAAGTATTTGTTTTCAAACTTTGAGGATGAACAGAATTAGATGAATCAGAGTCAGATGAGTCAGATGAAGTGTATCCAGATGAAGATGAATTATTTTTAGGACCTTTTGAATACTTTCTTACACAGAAAGCAAATAAATCCTTCAAATAAGTTTCTACTTAATCACTTACTTTCTTTCCCTTTTCCTTCCCTAATAACTCTTAAAGCGCAAAGCTAACATACTTAAACTTATTACGAGGATCCAACGTAGAAGCAATAAAAATCATTTTGCTTATCTTTTCAGGAGTCCCCAATAAGTCTTGAACTTTTCGTTCATCCCCGTAGCCATTTTGCGCAACTCAACATCATCACTTGTCATACATACTTTCAAATAAGCATCAAGTTCACATATATGATATATCCTCAAAATGAACATTACAAGTGACATACCTTGAACCTGAAACCTTTAAAGTGAGCTCATAAAATCTTTCAAGAAACTTTATCACATTCCTCACATTTACCCAATCATCACTTTGAATTGAACCCACAACACTACTATCTTCACAAACATCACTAGAAAGATAAGAATTAAAGTTATCATCATAAAGATCAGACCTATCAAAAGCCTTCTCAAACTTTTCTGCCGCCTCCAACATCAAATAGTTGGAATTCCACCTAGTAGGCACATCTAATGATAACATCTTACCACATTCTATCTTTTACATTTCACAACATTTCATGAAGTTTCTTGTTCTTGCAGGAGAGGATCTAACATACTTAACCATTTGCCTTACCTGTTGATTGAAGGATCCGTCAAACCATCTTACACAATTAGATTAAGTATGTGAGTCATACATCTTACGCGGAGATGCTTACCATCCATCACATTGGTTCCCCACATATCTAACTTCTTAGACAAAGCTGAATCGCAACATTATTTGAAGAAGCATTGTCAACTGAAATAGTAAAGACATTGTCCAAATTCTAGTCAGGCAAACAATTACTAATACACTCCGCCAAATTCTCACCTTTATGACTAGCAATAGGGAAAAAATTCAATATTCTTTTAATTCAGAAGAGGGAGAGTTTCAAGTATCTGGGGTCTATAATTCAGGGTAATGGTGGGATTGATGAGGATGTCACGCATCGTATTGGGGTAGGATGGTTGAAGTGGAGGCTCGCTTCGGGAGTCCTTTGTGATAAGAAGGTGCCCCCGAAGCTTAAAGGTAAGTTCTACAGAGTGGTAGTCCGGACGGCTATGTTGCATGGAGCGGAGTGTTGGCCAGTTAAGAACTCCCACATCCAAAAGGTGAAGGTGGTGGAGATGCGAATGTTGTGATGGATGTGTGGACATACCAGGAAAGATAGGGTGAGGAATGAGATTATTCGGGAGAAGGTGGGAGTTGCCCCGGTGGAGGATAAGTTGCGAGAAGTGAGGCTACGTTGGTTCGGGCATGTGATGAGGAAGGGCCCTGATGCTTCAGTGCGGAGGTGTGAGACTCTGGCTAGAGATGGTTTTAGGCGGGCTAAAGGTAGACCGAAGAAATATTGGAGGGAGGTGATTAGGCATGATATGGAGCAATTACAGCTTACAGAGGACATGACCCTTGATAAGAAGGTGTGGAGGACGCGAATTAGGGTAGAGGGTAGGAGCGCGGAGGTAGTAATAGGGGAGTGCTCCTTTGGGTCTGGAGTTTCTGGTTCGTAGTGTTGTGGCTGTAGTTTGAGGCTAGTGGTGTTCGAGCGGTCCTTTTTTCAGTGCAACACAGGAAAGCGCCCTCTTTTTGTCATCCCTGCAGCTTTCCAGCTTTTGTATTGGCTTTTTTGCATCCCATACTAGTTTATTATGCACTTATCTTTTGTGTTTGTTATACGGTTAGTTTGTTTTGTGTACCATACTAGTTTATATGCGCCTACTTTTTGTATTTGTTATACTGTTATTGGTCCTAAGTCGGGGGTCTATCGGAAACAACCTCTCTACTTCTCTTGAGGTAGTGGTATGGTCTGCGTACACTCTACCCTCCCTAGACCCCACTAGGTGGGAATACACTGGGTATGTTGTTGTTGTTGTGGTGTCCATGTGTCTACAACAAATTCTTGGTTGTATTTCTCTAAAAGACCTCTTCAAGCTTAGTCTCAATTCACAATAAACATCATAACAATCTTTTATTATTGTTCTACAGGAAAGAATTCGAAACAAAGGTTGGACTTTACTCATAAACTTCTTAAAGCCTTCATTTTCTATGAATCTAAATGGTAGTTCATCTACAATTATTACCTCGACTAAAGCTCACCTAACTACCTCTTGCTCAGATTTTCAATATTCTCCCGATGAATCCTTTATTTGAAAGTTTAACAATGTTTGTCCACTAAGCGGGGTGGGCGGGGGCTTATACATTTTGCATCTACCCAAATGTTGTCTCAGTCCACTTGTTCCATTTTTAGTTGAATGAGCAACATAATTTTGATGACAATGCAAACACTTTGCTTTAACTAGTTTATCATTTTCAAATATCTTTTCTAAATGTTCCCAGGCAGTAGATCTACTTTTCATTTCTTTCCTTTTCTTTGGATCAACAGTGTCAATTAAATTGTCATTGCTATTATCGGGTACACTTTCAGTTGAACCAACCACACTAACTCAACTTTCGTCAGCCATCTATGTAGAATTGAAAGAGAAAACAAAATTAACAATGTTTACCTTTTGTGAAGTGAATTCATTTCACAAAATTAGAAAAATCAGTTTACAATTTACAGAATTAGACAATCAGAAAAATCAGTAAAAAAGATCATTCTACAGAAACAGAACCAGTGATTAAAATGGAAAGTCAGAAAAGGGAAGAAGAAGATCAAAAAAATAGAAAAGTAAATAGTACCTGGTTTGCCGTTCTCGATCGTCGTTGATCCGATTACCGGTGGTTCGCCATTCCTTGTTGCAGTTTGTCGTCCCACTTCCCCTTTGCCATTTCGTTGAGTGAGAGACTAAGAGTTAGAGTGTATTTTGTTTTCGCCGCTTTTTGCTGGAGCTTGAATGTAAAACAGTAATAGCTAATAGGGTAATAGGTAATACCTAATACGTATTATTTGGGCTGTAGCTAGTGGCTAAAGCCTAAATGTTAATGTGCTTAGAAAGTTATATATAAATCTAGAAGTATATTAAAAATTTCGGTTTAAATCGAAAATCGAATTACGTCAATCCAAAAATCGAGAATTTATAAAAAATAAACTAAAACCAAATCGAAAAACCGAAATCGAGAAACCAAATTAATTCGGTTCGGTATTTCGGTATTTCTGCCCACCCGTACTTCTACAGTATGTTCTGGCATTGTCCAGTTCAAGCTTGTGATGTTAAGGAATAAATTCCAAAGTTGAGTAGTGAACTTACAGTGTAGAAATTGATGGTTGTTTCCCTGTCAGATTGCACAAAAAGTACCTAGGAACCAATTTTCTACCTTTTCTTTGAAGTACTTCCTGAGTTAAGCAAGCCCTTTTTATTACTAGCCAAGTGAAACATTTCACTTTTGTAGGCATATCCCCCTTCCAGAAATAGTTCCAGTAATATTTAGGGCCTCCATTCATAACCTACAATCCTCTCTTATATGCATTGTTGACTGAAAAAAGACTATCTTTGTTGTGCTGCCATTGAATTTTGTCTCTGGTATAGGTATTTATAATTAATACCCCATAGTTTCCCCAGTAACTCTGCCACCCTCTCTATCTCTCAATCATTGAGGAATCTTCTAAAAGAGATGTCTCAGCCCTGTTCTGACCACCAATCACCTACATTAGCATTAGGATTATCACAAATTTGGAACAAGTTTGGAAAGAGTTCCCTGAGAGGGGATTGGTCTATCCAGACATTATTCCAAAATTTGGTTTTGTTTCCATTTCCCACCTTGATGAACAAGTTTTCTTTCATCTTAGGGCACAAATTACTAATTATTCTCTACACCGCCATACCATATGGTTCATTAGTGCTCTCTATACATTAAGGGCTCATCTCTCCATCGTTAGCTATAATCACATCTCTCCAAAGAGCTTCACCCTTCTCAGTGTATCTCCAAAGTCCAAAGCCACTTCACTAATAGGCTTTCATTTTAAAGTCTCAGATTCAGATTTCTAATACACCCCCCCCCCCCCCCCCCCCCTTCTTTGCTAAGAAGTACAGTTTTTCTGTTCATTAAACTATAGTCTTTTCCTTCCTTATTGCCTTGCCATAAAAACTTTCTCCTTAACTTGTCTAGTTTTCACCAATATGACTGGAATTGGAAATAAAGATATCACATAGGTAAGCAATGAGTTAAAAACAGAGTTGATGAGAATCAATCTTCCTCCCAAAGAAAGATACTAAGCCTTCCATCTTGATAATTTCTTTTCAGTCTTCACCAAGATATCATCCCAAATATTTAGAGCCTTGTGATTGCTGCCTAGGGATATGCCCAGCTAAGTGGTGGACAATAACTATACACTGCATCCCAGTATGTATGCTAGTTGCTGAATTTGAGGAACCTCATTCAACGGGAAAAGACTACTTTTTCCTCAATTGACTCTCAAGCCAGAAACTGCCTCAAAACAAACCAGAATTACCCTGATATAACTAATTTGTTCTGCTACAGGCTCACAAAAGATGATAGTATCATCAGCATAAAGCATATGACACACTTCTTTTACTTCTCGCCCCTTCCCTCCCATGTGAAATCCTTTGATTCATCTATTTTGTGCTACAATCTTCATCATATAGTCGAAACCTTCCATTGCCAAAATGAACAATAAAGAGGAAAGAGGATTACCCTGTCTCAATCCCCTTGCTAACTCAAATAAGCCCATAGGTTCTCCATTAACTAGAACAGAGAACTTGACAGTTTTAATGCAAACCTCAATCCACTTAAACCGTCTACATCCAAGTCCCATTTGTCTAAGAGTGTTAAGGAGGAATCACCAATTTACATGATCATAAGTTTTTTGAATATCCAACTTGCAATCTTGCACATTAGTCCAGGAGCTCCACTCATTTTAGTATCAATACACTCACTAACTACAAATGCTGCATCCATGATTTGCCTCCCCTTCACAAAAGCCATTTGATGTTTGTTAATTTATCCATCACTTTTTTCAGTCTTTCAGCCAATAATCTAGCAGTTATCTCATAGACACCACCAATTAGACTATTTGGTCTGCAATCTTTTAAGTTTGAAACTCCTGGCTTCTTTGGAATTAATGCAATAAAAGTTCCATTAAAGCTCTTTTCAAAGGCTTGGTTGGAGTGAAAAAACTGAATAATTCTGATTAAATCTTCCTTCAACACATTCCAGAAAGTCGGAAAAAACACCATCAGTATCCATCAGGTCTAGGAGCTTTCTCTTTTGCACATAGATTTAAACACTCCAAAATCCATCCTCCTCAAAAGGTCTCTGTGGCCACACCCCTGGTCTTCTATAGTGATCTTTGTAATATTTAAAAGTTCCAAATCAGGTCTCCAATGTTCTGTCTCCTTGTAAAGGCTCTTATAGAACTCCTGCACTGACTCTTTATGTTTTGGTCTTTAGTGATAACCCCTTCCATCTCTAGTTGTTCCATAGAATTGAACCTTTTATGGGAAGTTGCAATTCTGTGAAGAAGCTACTCAAATAATGAACAACAAGGGATGTACTTTGACTGATAATATGAGTTCATAGGTGTTGTAGTATTCAACTGTAAGCATCTGATTCGGTGATTCCTATGTTGTGATTTGTTTATGTTAGATCTAGTTTCATGATTAGCTCTAGACTTACAATATGCTGAGAGTGATTTCTCTTGTTCCTTGCATTGATTTGCAATTCTTTTGGGGTGCAGGAGAACTGTACTTTGTAACTGACAGGAAAAGTGGGTTTTGGAATATCTACAAATGGGTAAGTCCTCATCCCATGTAATGTCATACTTATTAAATCTCTGCCATCTGTTATTTGTATCTATCTTCTATCGTGCCTAATGTCTTAACTTGAACTTCTTATTACTATCTTCTGTCGAGCTTACTGGCTTAACTTGAACTTCTCTTCTAGATATGATCGCATCTAGTTGCTTAAATGCTTGCTTAATAACCATCTCATCTTCTTTAGTTCTAAGCTTAAACTTGTGTTCTCTTTCTCTTTACAAGTCTGACCCTAGTGTTTTTGACTTGTTTAAGTCTTAACGTTGTGGATACAATGCAAATGTTGCATTAGCATTAAATTCCATTGCATTACAAATATGGGGAACCTTCAGTCTGGCCCTTTATTAACCATATTCTTGTTAGAGAAGATGTGAAGTTGCATCAATAAGAAATGAAATGATTAATAAGTTGCATTATATGATTGCTTCTAGTTGCTTAACTTTCTTAATAACCATCTCATCTTCTTTGAGTTCTAAGCCTAAACTTGTGTTTTTTTTCTTTTTACAAGTCTGTCCCTAGTTTTATTGACTTGTTAAAGTCTTAAAGTTGTGGATACTACGCTGATGTTGCATTAGCATTAATTTCATTGCATTACAAATATGCGGAACCTTCAGTCTGGCCCTTTATTAGCCTCATTCTTGTTAGAGAAGATGTGAAGTTGCATTAATAAGAAATGAAATGGTTAAAACTATGATATTTTAGAGATTGAGGTCTTAAAAGATTCAATGAACTAGATACTGTAGTTTTAAAATATGAAAAAAATTATCGCTATAGTGGCCTCTAACTATAACTTAGTCCTTATCATTTAGTGTTTAGCAGAGACCTTAGTAGGCGTTTGGCCATATATGTCAAATATTTTTCGCTTCATTTGGAATTTATCAAGTTGAAGTTGGAGATGGAATTGTGTTTGGTTGTACTTTTTGCGAAGAAAAGAAGATAACATTTTATTTGGAATTTATAAAGATGGAGTTGGAAATTTGAAGCACTTATACAAATTTGGAATCCAACTCCAAGTCGGATTTGGAAATTTTATAACCAAACACTGATTTTGAAATAAAGTGAAATTATTTCGGAAAAAAGTGAATACTTGTGGCCAAACGACTCCTTAATCTCCACATAAGCATTACACTTTCAGCCCCTCCACTGAAACACTTTTTTTGATGGAAAATGTAAAACATTTTATTTACATGAACTTTTGCATGATAAAAGTGAGAGAATTCACCTTACCCTTCCCATGATTAGCGTAGTCCAACTCTAGGGATATCATATTCCAAAAAGTTAATCCGAAATTCCGCCATGGCCCCTCCATCTGACCAGTAATGAAGTACAGAGGGAAAGTTGAAAAGAAAAACAATCTGTTTGTGCTTATTTCAATCCCTGCACAACCAGTCTCCCATTTTTCTTGTTATTCATGGTGCTAGATATTTGGCCTGGAATATGCATCAAAGATGAAGCATCTATGTGGAAAAACAATGAACTATGTATCAGTAAAACTTCCTTGTTATTGTTGCTGGCACTGAAATCATACTTTTAAGTGAGACAATGTAGACTTGATTGTCCTGTTTTATTTATTGTTGACAGGTGGAGTCTTCTAACGAGGTGCTACCAGTTTACTCCCTCGATGCTGAGTTTGCAAGACCCTTATGGGTATTTGGGATGAAGTCTTATGACTTTCTTAAGAACCACGACCAAAGTACTTCAATTGCCTGCAGTTACAGGTCAAGCTGTTATGCAGTTTGCAATTTTAATATTTTTATGTGTATCATGATATTTGAAATCATAGTGCTTTTATGCTGATTGTTTTTGTAACAAAGAAGTTCTTTATATGGTTTCTCACTTTTCTCTTCCTCTCGCTCAGGGAAGAGAACCATTCTGGGAGGAAAATTGATGTAGTTCATCTAATCTTGTTTGAAAAATATGTGCAGGGAGAATGGGAAGTCATATCTTGGAGTTTTGGATGTTCCCCAAGGCAAATTATCAGTGCTTGATATTCCTTTCACAGAAATAAACAACATTGTAAGATCTTGGTACCAAACCTTCAGTTGCTGCACTTAGTGTACTTATATGAGTTTTATCATTGTACTGGTCTTTATAAATACCCTTATCACCTAAACAGATTTCTGGGTTTCATAGCTTGTATGTTGAAGGAGCATCTGCTGTTCATCCATCATCAATAGCTAAGGTTCTTTAGACACTTTCTAGTTGCTTGAAATTTTTGAAAACAGTACTTCTAAATCTGTTCGAGATCATTCTTTTAGCATTTTTCTGTTATTTCTGCAGGTTACTTTGGATGATCAGAGAACTAAAGTAATTGATTTCAAGATTATGTGGTCGTCATCATCTGTTAGTGAGATGTATAACTCGTATTACAGCCGACCAGAGTTTATAGAGTTCCCAACAGATGTCCCGGGTCAATGTGCATATGCGTACTTTTATCCACCAGAAAACCCCGACTATCAAGCTAGTCATGGAGAAAAGCCTCCATTACTCTTGCGAAGTCATGGTTATTGTTTCCCTCACTGCTTCTGCCCGATTGGTTTCTTAGTTAAAAAGCTGGGATTAATTGTTTTATGTATGAGATGTAAATGTCTAGTTTATGATGATCCAGGAGGTCCTACAGCTGAAGCACGGGGATGTTTAAATCTTAGTGTTCAATATTGGACCAGTCGTGGTTGGGCCTATGTGGATGTGAATTATGGTGGAAGCAGTGGTAAACACATGGCCTCTTTACTCCTTCCATTGTTGGCTTGCTATTATTTCTATTTTGTTTCTTGATTAGGGGATTATTTTAGAGATTCAGCTTTTTGTGGGAACATCATTTCCTGCTTTTATTGACTGATTGTCAGAACCTTATTGATATGTATAAGAAGGAAATATACAAAATTAGTTCATGTTGGTAGAAAAAGTAGAGGCGACCGAAGAATCAGGATGGCGTATGACACAGTGGTAAGCTAGTTAGCTGCTGTTAAGTTGGCTGATGTCTTTTGTTTTTGGCTCATATGAAGGTTATGGCAGAGAATTTAGAGAAAGACTGTTGGGAAGTTGGGGAATTGTGGATGTTAACGACTGCTGCAATTGTGCCAAGTTTTTGGTAAATAAAAAATTGAGCTTACTATTAAATTCCTTTAATGCTGCTATTGATTTTGTAAGTACTGGTAAATTAGTCTGTTTCATCCAGGTTGACAGTGGAAGAGTTGATGGTGAACGACTTTGTATTACAGGGAGTTCAGCCGGTGGTTATACAACATTAGCTGCACTAGCATTTAAAGATGTTTTCAAGGCTGGAGCTTCCTTGTATGGTGTGAGTAAATTATAAAATTTGTTTTTGATAAGTAGTATTGCATTCCCATATCTTATGTGATTTTGCACGTGCAACCAGAAACTGATCATAAAAATAAGATAAGAACATTTTGAAGTTAAGGCTGATGCCTATACATGTGGTATCCTGTTATCTTAGATGATCATCTTTAATGTAGAAGAGCATCAGTTTGGTTCATAAGCCTACTCAAAGGTCCTTATGTATCAAATCCTTTTTTCAGTTTCATGTCATCTTTCATTAAACAGATTGGTGATCTGCAATTGCTGAGAGCAGAAACTCACAAGTTCGAATCTCACTATACTGACAATCTAGTTGGTAATTATCAAATCAATTTATGGTTACAATATATATGCATAAAGTTTTTCTGCGGATCAATGTTTTTAAATGTGTTAAGGCCTTTTAAATCATTGCAGGGGATGAAAAGGCATATTTTGAGAGGTCGCCCATCAATTTTGTAAACCACTTTTGCTGCCCCATTATCTTATTTCAAGGATTAGAGGACAAGGCAAGCATAACATGTCCCTTTTGATGCAATAACATTCAATTGATAAATGCAGCTTGTACTGAAGTTGATTGTCTTTTGCATTGTCCATCATAAGTGTTGGATATTTAACTAGTATAACTTTGCATCTTTGAGACAGTTCAGTTCAATTTCATATGATTTTATTATGGCCTCTTCCTTAAACAATATGGTGATTGAAATTCGAGAAATCAATTAATCACCTCTGTTTTTAATTGCTGTTGCTTGTTGGTAGAATTAAGCATTCCAGCCCTTGTTGCAGGTCGTTTTCCCCGATCAAGCACGCAAAATCTACCAAGCGTTGAAGGAAAGAGGGTTGCCTGTTGCACTCATTGAATATGGAGGAGAGCAGCATGGTTTCCGTAGGGTATTGCATCATTTTCCAGACTTCGGAGATAAATTTTAGTCTGTCCGCTATGGAGGGAATTAGCTGATTCTTTTTGTTATATGCAGGCTGAAAATATTAAATTCACCCTTGAACAACAGATGGTGTTCTTTGCGCGTTTGGTGGGACACTTTGAAGTGGCCGATGAAGTTACCCCAATCAAAATTGATAATTTTGACTGAGGTAACTACTGAATGCTCTGCGCCATAATAGAGTTATTCAATACATGTTTGCCGTAACTAGGAAAATTTTGATGATGGAGAGAAAGAAGCGGCAAGCAAAGAAAGAAGCGGTAAGCAAGACGATCTAATTTTCTGGGGCGGTAAATGGGTTATGCTTCTAGGAGGACGTCAAGGAAACATCAATATTTACTGATCAAAGGAAAAAGAACATTGAGTTCACGGAACACATGGAGCTTGTTCTTGTAACTTGTAAAGTGTATTACAGATTTGCTTAATCAGGCAATTAAGCCTTAAGGGGGAGAGGAATTGGGAACTCCCGCCCCCTGGGGTTGGGGTGTACAATGCTGGATGTATTTTTTCTTTTCTGACTAAATCTGCTTCTCTTTGGGCTCTGATAACATGTGAAAATGAAAGCAGAAGAGTAATCTCAGAAAATTGTTTAGAAGATAATAATACTAGAAGCCTAATATAAAATTTTAGACTGCAGAAAGTGTGGACAAGTTTCTTAATGATCGATTCTTAGAATAGCTTGAGTAACGTGTGAAAGTTTTGGAAAAGTAACTTATATCAGTTAGTCTGAAACCTTGAGAAAAGAAACTGTTGTTTCTCAACTTCTAGTTTACTGGATAATATGGAAAACAGATGGTATGTATGGAAGACGGATGGGTAATTCATCCCGAAAATTTTTATTTTGTATGAGATGCGCCATGTCATACTTGTAGGAGGGGTTCGTTATTTGACATTTGGAATTTGTGGAACCCAGTTGTCATTACTTTGTAATATTCTTCTTTATAACCCTCTCCCTCTTCACCTTTTTATTTTATTTCAATTCATGTTCTTCTCACATTTTTGTTTTTTGAAAATTTCTTCAATTATTATTTCTTTCTTTGATTTTTATATTCTCTTTCAACGTCTTTCATAACAATCAGTTTTAAACTTTTATTTCATTATTTTGCGAAACTTTTTTGTGTGTATGTTACTTAATGTAATTTGAGATTTATAATGGACACTCAAGAATTGCGCTATACCATCATATGGACATACTCATACCATCTCAAGAGAAAAATTAAAGTTGGAGTTGTGTTTGATTATGAGTATAAATTTGAGTTGTTTTTAAATTTTTGTGAGAGGAGTAAGTAGGCGTTTGGCCATAATTATTAATCACAATATTTTGGAATACTTTTTCATTTTATTTTGAAATACTTGTTTGACCATGAAAATTACGTATTTTGAAATACGTTTTCACAATTTTTTATTTTTCGAAAAACACCTCGTGAGGTGTTTTATATTTTTGACTCAATCTATCACTTTGTAGAAGAAAAAAATAAATTCAAAGTCTAAAATACTTTAGAAAATACTATTGTTAAACACAATTTTAATTTTATTTTCAACGTCTAAAATATCAATTAAAGTGAATATATTTTTGATTTTCATGACCAAATGAATTCTAAGAGTGAAAAAAGTTAGTACTTATTTTCATTTTTTCAGATACAACTCTAAATTATGTTTGAAATCTTCATGTTAAATTCCAACTTAAAATTATATTTATAATAAAGTGAGAAAAAAAAATTGAGAAAAAAAAAGTATCATGACAAATAAATATTTGACAGAATTAGTTCTTAGGAACTAGAATTTCTGAGGTTGAACATTTGAACAAGAAAACTCTTGAAAAAATGATATAAAGGTGGGAAGACAAAATATAGTTGCCCAAAGAAATTATATTTAATTTTGGTGGCATTGAAATTAAATTTGAAGAAGAAAAAATTTGTAGAAAATGAAAAATAGTGCCAATGGTGGCTTCTCCACAAAGATAAAATAAGTAAAGAAGGACTAGTGAAACCCATGCCACATGTCCATCAAATAATAAGTCCTCATACAACTTTTGTTTGTTATATGAGACTCAAAATAAAGTTTTTCTCTCAAATGTAAGTAGTCACATTGTAAATTTGACTAATTACACTAGTAGGCATTCATCTTTTTCACTGGGTTAGAATATCAGAGTCAATATCATTGATAAAGCAGAAATAGAATTACTTTGATACAAAAGCAACACAGTAATTTTAATCTCTTTCCCTTACCTTAATACAACTGATGATGTTGCTTCCCACGTTCAATGAATATATTGATCCCTAATGAGATGATTTTCTATGTTTGTCATTGAGGAGCTGGAAAGAATCCCAAAATGAGATGGTATCAAATTTTTTATGATACCGATGCACCTTCTCTCAGAATGGGCTCGTCTTTCAATTCTTTGAGAGCTCACATAGTGAATGTGTTAGCAAATTCGGAGAAAAAATAATGTGTGTACCTTAATATGTTGCAGCGGAAGTCGTTGAATTTGCTACTGATAGAATCACCCAAGTCAATCTTCGTCTCTCTTGAAAATGGAGTATTGTTTCACAAACTGAATGCCTTCGCTGGTGTTTTGTTCTTGTTTTGTGTTTTTAGTTACCCAAGGATTTGTTTTCTCATCCGTTTCTATTGAAGAAGAAGAAGTAGTAATATGTATAGGAGTAGTGGATAGGGGTGTGCATCGGTTGGTTCGATTTGGTTTTATATATTATCGGTTCAGTTTATCAATTTTTGATTTTTAAATATGCTAAACCAATAACCAAACAAATAAGATATTTTTTATCTATTTTCGGTTTATCGATTTTTAGTCCTTAATGGTTCGGTTTAACCGATAAGAAAATACTTATAAAATAAAAATAGTAGTAACTAATATGAAAAAAATCAAATCTTAGTTGCAACCAAAAATCCTACATGATGTGTTTTAATTTATAAGAATCTTTAAGTTTGGACTAAATGTTGTTAGGAGAAATTAAGAGTTTGTATAATTGAAATAACAGGTTTGTTAATTTGTAGAAATTAAAAAAAAATTAAGAGAAATATATAATAAGTCATATATATATACATATTCTTATTGGGATATCGGTTTACCCAATAACCCAATAAGAAAAAATCAAACCGAACCAATAACCCAATAAATTTTTCTTATAAAACCATTAAAAAACTGTTAATTCAATAACCCAATAACAATAAACCAATAATATTTTTATCGGTCGGTTCAGCTTTTGCACACTGAAAGTAGTGGGCAGATAAACAATTACTCAGTAACTGTTCCCCCTATTTTTCAAAAAAAAAATAGGTTGCTCCTTTCTTATCTTTTATCATTAAAACAAAAATTAGGCCGGGTCGGTTCGGTCCATATGGACAACCCATGACCCGTAATCTAACATCTCCTACTTTGCACATGGTGGACAAAACCCACACTGGTACGACATCACCAAGTCACCAATTCATACGGCAAATAGTTCGTGCGACCTGTGAGCATCACAAGCTTTACCTATAAGGTTTTACAAGCTACATATAGGAATCCAATCACATGTGGAAAGAATTCATTACTAATATGAGGATACTTATACTCACAATACCCAGACATCATTCACTACTTTAGTTGTTACTTATTCGATCCCTCTTCCTCTTAAAGAGGTGAACTCGAGTTCATGATTAACTTTATATACACAATTACACTCAACATCTACATGGTTAGTGTAATAGCCGGCTTGTGTAGACAAGTTAAATTATTCATTTTAATCATCTTTTCTTTTTCCTCGAATCTATCTGTTCCAAATCAACTGCTTCCATTGACGTGTATTGCATTACTAAATCTCTCATGGCTATTAGTAACATGCTAAAGTAGCAACATCGATCGAAACTTCATGAAACAGTAAAAGGTCTAAGGGTATTTCATTGAAAAGTTAAAATAACTTTGGAGGTCTCACATAATGAAGAAATAGGGATTCATTCTCTCATTATCCCATTGATCACTAAGCACACGAGGTATGAAACATGTGCTACGATGTTCTCACCTTATATTGGTGCATGTGTCTCAATCTTTTTAATTATTCAATATTGTACAGATCTAGATCTAGACATCTCTAAATGTCTAACCTAAGTTTTTTTTCTTTAATAATCCTCACATTCATATTCTTAGAGAAACTCACATCTGACTTTACAAAACAAGTCACAATCTGATGGTGGAACTTATCTCTTCACGTTCCTCGATGTAAGAGGCGATTGCTCGTGTGAGAGAGCCAATCTCGCGACTTGTTCGACACACTATATCAATAAAACATATTTTCACATGCATATGAGATTGAACATAAATTCAAGACTCTTATATTGATAATAATTACAATCAAGTCATCTTACAACTAGAAATATAATCATCTCTTACGTAATCCTAGAGCCATAACATGTTTCTCAAACAAGTCTCTAGATATCACCTTTGTAAAGGGATCAACTATCATGTCTCGTGTAAGAATGTATTGTAAATTTATTTCTCCACTTACTACTATGTCTCTTACAAAGTTATACTTAATGTCAATGTGCTTGGTCTTGCTGTGATATTTAGGATCCTTCGTCTATGCGATATCCGCTTAACTGTCACAATATAAAATCATGGGACCCTTAGGATTCTTTGCGATGTCCAAATGCTCAAAGAATCTCCTCAATTAAACAAATTCTTGTATTGCAGATGCACAAGGAACAAATTCGGATTCCATAGTTGACAGGGCTGTACAAGTTTGTTTCTTACTTTTCCATGAAATTGCACCACCATTTAGTAAGAAAGCATAACCGGAGGTTGGTTTTCTATCATACCGATCACCAACCCAATCAACATCTGTATAACTTCTTATGGATAAATCGAATCCACTATAACATAGTGAATAATCAACAGTTCCCTTCAGGTATCGAAAAATTCTCTTTACTACTTTCCAATGATCTCTTCCAGGATTAGATTAATACCTGCTAACCAGAACTTGACATAATAAATGTCTGGGAGAGTACACATCATAGCATACATCAAACTCCGAACTGCACTAGGATATGGTACTCGCGATATGTCTTCCTTTTCTTTTTCAGTCTTTGGACACATTTCAAGGCTTAAAGTTTCACCTCTTGTTTTAGGAGTATCCATGGATTTGCAACTATTCATTCTAAAGCGTTCCAAAATTTTCTTTATATATGTTTCTTGAGAAAGACTCAAAATTTTTCTGGAATGAACTCATTGGATTTTAACACTCAATATATAGTCTGTTTCACCCATATCTTTTATGTTAAATGACTTTGAAAGCCACGACTTAATAATTTTTACATGCTCCAAATTATTTCCAGCTAATAAAATATCATTCAAGTAAAGTAAAAGAATCACAAACATTTCATTGGACTTTTTCACATAGATGCAATGGTCTTCATCGATCATGGTGAAATCAAATGAAATCACTTCCTCATGAAATCTCAGGTACCTCTGTCTTGAAGTCTGCTTTAGGTCATATATTGATCTGTTTAATTTACAAACCTTTTTTTTTTTGGCCTTTAACAACAAAACCTACAGGTTGTTCCATGTAGATTTTCTCGTTTAGTTCTCCATTGAGAAAAGTAGTCTTCACGTCCATTTGGTGTAATTCTAAATCTAAACGTGCAACTATAGCCAAAAGCAAGCGAATTGAGGTAAATTTCACAACTGGTGAAAAAGTTTCCTCATAATCTATTCTAGCTTCTTGAGTAAAACCTTTTGCCACCAATCGTACTTTGTGCCTTTCTATTGACCCATCTGATTTGCGTTTAACTTTGAGAATCCACTTGTTCCCAATAGCTTTACGCTTAGTAGGAAGGTCAACTAGATACCAGACTTTATTGATTTTCATGGACTCTAATTCTTCTTTCATCGCTTTTATCCATTCATCTTTTTTAGGACTCGATAAAGCCTCAGTCACAGAATTAGGTTCATCCAATCCTATAAGAGATACCAAGAAAACATAATCTTCAATCTCATAAGATCATTTGGGTACACCTTTTCTGGTATCCTTACGTAATTGAAGTTCAGATTTCTCAATAGGATTTTGGGATTCACAACCCTACTTGGACTAAGAATCATTTCTTGATCTATTGAATTATCAAGCATGTCTGATGACATTATTTGATCATCTGAATTCAACATTTCGTAAAGAGGCTCATTTTTCTTTATTTCACCCCTTTAAAAAAATTATTTTTCAGGAATGTGACATCTCGTGACTTAATCTCAATAGTACTTCCATCTTCAAGTTCACGAATGAACACATACCCTTTAGAGTGTTCTGAGTATCATATAAATATATATTTCTTTCCTTTTGGACTTAGTTTTTCAAACTTACCAAAACGATCTTTAATAAATATAGCACAACCCCAAGGTCGTAGATCATTAAAATTTGGGCTATTACCAGTCCATAGCTCGTAAGGAGTAGAAGATACTTATTTAGAAGGAACTTTATTCAATATGTAAGTTGCAGTTAATAACGCATCTCCCTAGAAAGAGATTGATAAATTTGCCTGCGCCATCATGGACCTTGTCATATCTAATAAAGTTCTATTCTTTCTTTCAGCTACACCATTTTGTTGAGGTGTATAAGGAGTAGTTAATTGTCTGATAATGCCTTTTTCAATACACAGTTCTTCAAACTGTTTTGATAAATATTCACAACCTCTATCGGTTTCTTAATGTGTTTATACTTTTGTCTAATTGATTCTCAACTTCATTCATATATCTTTTGAAGCATTCAAGTGCTTCAGGTTTATGAGATATCAAATAGACATAACCAAAGCGCGTGAAATCGTCTATAAATGTAATGAAATATAAAGCACCAAACCTTGCCCTCACATTCATTGGATCACAAATATCAGAATGAATTAATTGCAATGGAAATTTAGCTCTTTTAGCCTTCCCAAATGATTTACATGTGGTCTTTACGACAAGACAATTTTCACAGGTTGGTATTTCAATTTTGGAGAAAGAACCTAGATGTCCTTCCTTTGCTAATCTATTCATTCTATCTTGCCCTATGTCACCTAATCTAGCATGCCATGTAAGTATATCAAAATCATTATTACTAGAATAACATAACATTACACAACGGTTAATATAATATTCATAAGTCGAAGGATTATAATTTAAAATAATAAAATGATCATAACGATGTCCAAAACTATAAAAGACATTATCTAGAGTTATTCTTACACAATTACAACTAAAAAATAAATGAAAACCAACATCTAAAAAAATAGACAGAGTAACTAAGTTTCGTTGAATCTCTAGAGCATATAGGACGTCATGCAACATCAGAGATCGGCCCCCCCCATAAGTCTACTTTCCAAGTGCCAATCCCTTTGACTTCAAGTCTTGCATTATTTACTACATAGATCCACCTTGATCTAGGTGAAACTCGACAGAACTCCACAAATGCTTCTTGGTCTCGACTCACATGGTCGGTGGCTCTTGAGTCTACAATCCACATAGGATAAGATTCAGTTAATAGAACAGTGCTAGAAACAGATGTAGCACTTAGAATTGCATTTAAAAATGCTATCTTTTTCTGCTCAGGATATTCACGAGTAAAATGCCCTAGAACTTGGCAATTGTAGCACTTCATCTTGCTCTTATCTTTCTTCTTGAAAAACCTTTTTCCCTTATTTGAATTTGGCTTGTCCTTTTTCTCAGAGGGTTCTTCTTCATTCTCTTTATCCTTTCCATTTTTTTCCACTTCTTCTTATGTTGAATCCTGAAGACTTCTTACCACTTGATTTTGCCATAAAGGCATTAGAAACAGCTTTAGCAGGACCAAGACGCTCATCTTTAAGTTCAACATGACGGGCAACATCAATTTTTTTTTTGATGCTATCATTGTGGTTTAAGTTGACCTTCAAGTGTTCCCAACTGTTGGGAAGATATCAAATCACTGCCTGAACCTGCTTCTCATTCCAGAGAACGTGACCAAGACTTTTGAGCTGAGCTATTATATTGGACATCACCCTAGGTGTTGTTTGATGTTTTGATCATGACGCTTCTTGTAAGTGTCAAACTTGATAGTCAGTTGTCTGAGGCGGGTGACTGAAGTACCCCTATATGTTCCTCACAAGTATGCCCAGATAGAATTAGCAGTAGGAAATTCTTCACACTCATGAAAGAGGTCATCAACCACAGAACTCACAATAATTCCACGTGCAATGAAATCAACCTTTTTTCAAGCCTTATAAGCTTTAAGGTCTCTTCTGTGTTGTGTATTATTACTCTCTTCTAGTAGACATAAGACATGGTTAATACCTTCAAGAGCATTTTACTATTCCAGTACATACCATATTTTACGACTCTAAATATCGTAGTTGTCTCCATTTAGTTTTTCTCCTTTGTTCAAGTCAGCAATTATACTTTTTGATGCCATGTCTGTTATTAAGAGATAATTACGCAAGTATTTTATCAATTATGCATGCAAATTACACATTTAAGCAAATCATTTCACATAAAGGTTTCATGTTTAGTGTAAAATCGAAAGGACACTTAAGAATCCAATCATCATCTACGAACTAAACACTTGACCAAAATTAGAAATTAATTTCTTAATGTGTATTATTATGATAACCTTCAATTAAGTCTTTGTAAACTCAAATAAGTGAATGAAATTTATATAGAAGGAGAGAAACAACTTAATATATATTTATAATATAAAGTTAATGAATAACTTCAAGTTACAAGTCAATTTAAAGATAAAAATCATCCCACAAGTATTCGAGACGACTTATATACACCCAAAAAGGCTTGCTAGGCCAAATCTCATGGTAAGCATTAATTAATCTCTCACCCCAAGGATTAGAGAATTCGCTAAAATATCTAATGCTTCCCAATTCGAGATTTCTATATAGTTTTCTAGTTCTACACGTTTTAATTCAAATAAATGTATAAAATTAGCAACTGTAATACTAGGAGACAACTTAAAAGACTTGAACTCTTTTAATTTCTTTTATCTTTCCTTTAGAATAGCCCTCCAATTTGTAACTGTTTTTGTGTCGCCTTGGGGATACCATTTCGTATGATCTCACGACCTCGAAAACATATTCTTTGACGACGTGCTCTTCCACTTTGTCTCTTTGCTCGACATCCTGAACTTCCCCTTACAGTGATTTGAATTTGTCCCCGTTCAGTCATGTCTAAAATAGGAATTCAGAAATAATAAGAATGGTTGTACCACTCAGTGTAACAAATTAAGTCACAAATTTATCGTAGAAGGCAAAATCTGTCAGAGAGATTTAAGGGACTTGATAAGACCAAGGGATAGTTTTAATTTTGAAATAGACAATCAAATGAAAGTCATGATTTTTCAAAATAAAATAATAAGAGCAGAATACGTTTTTTTTTTTTTATAAAAATTGCACACGATATTGATCACTCTTATACTCCTTTGTTCTACACATTTTTCACGAAGTTTCTCTAGTCACTTTATTTATATCACATAAAGTACTATTTAATGGAACATGCATAAAAATTTAAAATGCACGTCACTTTATTTATGTTTACAGTACACATTTTTCCATTTCTCATTAATTAAAGCAATCATAAATTAAGAATAGTGGCAATACTAATGTGAAATCATATATATATATATATATATTATTTTTTCATAGTTCTTTTAACAGAATTTTGAAAGAACGAAAAGAAAAAAATAGGCGGATCCAAAATGCAATCATGGCGTGTCTGACCGAATTGGAGTTTTTGATTTATATCCGGAAATAATTTTTCTTGCAGGTGAGTGCTCATTCGATTTTCTATCATGTAAATGCATACACAATATTTCAAGGTTTTTTCACACTAAAATTCGAGATAATACATGTAAAATTAGGGCAATAAACCTGTCCCTGATGTCATTGTTAGCAAATTCGAAGTAAAAATAGTGTGTGTATCTTAATATGTTGCAGCGAAAGTCGTTGAGTTTGCTATTGACAGAATCGCCCCAAGTCAATCTCCGTCTCTCTTGAAAATGGAGTATTGTTTCACAAACTAAATGCCTTCGTTGGTGTTTTGTTCTTGTTTTGCGTTTTAGTTACTCAAGGATTTGTTTTTCTAATCTGTTTCTATTGAAGAAAAAGTAGAAATATGTATAAGAGTAGTGGGTAAATAAACAGTTACTCAATAACTGTACCCTTATTTTTCAAAAAAATAAGCTACTCCCTTTTTATCTTTCTCTTATCATATAATTAAAACAAAAATTGAGTCGGATCAGGTCGAATCGATCCACATGGGTGATCCATAACCCGTAAATTAACCGAATGTGTAAATTAAGCCAAATCCTAGGTAATAGCAAATTGAACTTTTCACCTCTAAAGCAAGCACCACAGTTTAGCACCAAATGAGATGACGTATCTGTGGACATACTTGGGTGAAAGTGATAGAGATTCCTGATGCCAATGTATTGATAATGGAAATATGAATTGATAGAGGAAATTGGGTATTTTGACAAGGAACTCGAAATACAATAGTGTAGAATAGCTACTAAACTATTACAATCGAATTCTCCACTACACGACTAAGCTTTAATGGTGGACAATACCTTGATAAGAAGTTGCAGAGTATCTATATCTATCTATATATTATTAAAAGGAAAGGAAAAAATTTCTACGTTAAATCAAGTGACGGCCTTTAAAATTGATGCATGTAGTTTTTTAAGACCAGTTAGTTAATTTGTTAAGAATCAGTGAGTATTTACTTTTATTTTTTACAATTTTTTTTTTAAAATTCAAATTTGCAGTTACTTTTAATTTTTTACTGTGTTTTAATTGTTAATTAAGTTTTACAAAATAATTAAAAGACCAAATAAAAAGGAACTGAAATTGGAACTGTTCCACTAATTAAGCCAAATCAATCTTACACTAATCACCAATCAATTTGAGTAAGATATAATGTATAATTATATAAGTACACATTAAAAAAACTCTAAAAGAAAAACTGACTTAGTACGGCCCTTGCTCCCCACTAACTAACATGCACAATTTAAACCTTTAAAAATTTAAATTTTAAAATTCAATGAACCACGTTTTGGACTTTTCTTAAAATAAAATTTTATTTTTCAGCAAATATTAAGTCCTTTCCAAAGAGAAGATTCAGGCCACTTCCTCTGCATTTAAAAGATTTTCTTATGTTGTACAATTTAACAATAATTTAGGACAAAAAAAATAATATAACGCGATGATAGTAAAGTCCAAACGATTCATACTAAATTGACAAAAAAAAGCACGATTGCCAACAAAAAAAATAATATAACACAATAATTACAAAATTCAAACGCTTCATACTAAATTGTGTAGAAAAGTTAGAACCAACTTTGGAAAATTTTCTTGATAATCTTTATTATGTGTGAACCAATGTATATATACGCATGTATCTTATACAAGAAGCTAAATAATAAAAACACATGTATCTTGTGCAAGAAGCTAAATAATAAAAACACAAAGCTAATTAATAAAACAACAAAAGAAATATCTAAACACTTGTATCTTGTCTTGACACTTTTTCTTTATTCTCAACATCCCCCCTCAAGATGGAGGGGATCGAAGTGAGTCCCATCTTGGCAAGAAGACGGTGGTGCGATGGTCTAGAAAGGGATTTTGTGAATATGTCGGCAAGTTGATCCTTCGAAGGGAGATAGTGAAGAGAAATGAGCCCGAAAAGAGATTGTTGCCGGACGAAATGACAATCTAGCTCCACATGTTTTGTGCGTTCGTGGAATACGGGATTTCTAGCGATATGAATCGCTGCTTGTCTGTCGGAACGAATGGGTATTGGTAAAATCGGTGGAACTAATAGATCAGACAACAAGCGAGTTAACCAAGTGAGCTCCGCAACTAATCGTCTCATCGATCGATATTCCGCTTCAGTGGATGAAAGAGATACAGATGCTTGCTTCTTGGATTTCCAAGAGATGGGGGAACCTCCCATGGAGATGAAAAACCCATTGATCGATCGACGAGAATCTGGGCAAGACGCCCAATCCGCATCGCAAAATGCATTAAGGGAGAAAGATAGAGAGGCAGATAAGAAGATCCCTCGATAAGAATATCCTTTCAGTTAACGCAGAGCCCTTAAAACCGCTGTGAAATGTATATCACAGGGAGTTTGCATATATTGACTTAATGTTAATACTGCCTAGCATATATCTAGCCTGGTATGCGTTAAATAACTTAGCTTGCTAATCAAATGCCTGCAAATAAAAGGATCTGACATGGGTGTTCCTGATGATTCAGAAAGTTTACAAGAAGGATCCATCAGAGATGATACAGGATGCAAATGAGAAATGTCAAACTCTTGAAGCAAATCAAAGGTATATTTCCTTTGACTGGTGATAATTCCATGATCTTCCCTTAAAATTTCCATTCCCAGAAAGTAATGTAGAAGTTCTAGGTCTTTGATTTTGAATTCAGAATGAAGAAACTATTTTAGACACTCGATCTCTTTGGTGTCACTACCTGTAATGAGGATATCATTGACGTATACAACCACAATAGATATCAAAGAACCAGTCTTTTTGAAAAATAGGGAATAGTCGTTGAGAGAAGCACTGTAACCTTTGAAATTAAGAGCACCTGCAAGTTTGGCAAACCATTGCCTAGAAGCTTGTCTCAAACCATAAAGTGACTTTTTGAGTTTGCACACCAAATTAGGATCAGGAGAAGACAAACCAGGTGGAAACTTCATATACACTTCTTCTTGCAAATCTCCTTGCAAGAAAGCATTTTTAACATCAAATTGAGAAATATCCCAATGCCTTTTAGCAGCCACAAATAAAATACATCGAATTATAGTCATTTTGACTACGGGGAGAAGGTTTCATTGAAATCTACCCCTTTCTTTTGGATATCCCCCCTTATGACCAGCCTAGCTTTTAGCCTTTCAAGTGATCCATCTACATGATGATTTACCTTGTAATCCCATTTGAAAGGTAAAACCTTTCTTCCCGGTGGAAGTGGAACCACATCCCAAGTGTGGTTGGACTGTAGAGCTGCTAGTTCATCATTCATAGCACTACACCAATTTGGATTAGTAGATGCCTGGTGATAACTAGTTGGTTCTTTGATTGTAGACACTGATTCAAGAATAAGTTGATTTGATAAAGAGAGTCCAGCAAAAGAAATAGAATTAGGTGCAACAGAAGATGCAAAACAAGACTCAATGACTGGGCTAAAAATATATTGTTATAGAAATAATCTTGTAAATGGACTGGACGTACACCTTTATTAGTTCTGTTCGATCTCCTAACAAGTAGTGTACTGGTTGTAGGTAGATTTTCTGGTGGAGAAGGTGGGGTTGATTATGAATGTGAAGAATCCGAAGCTTGTAGTGTATCTGAAAATGAAAAAGTGTGGTTTGTAGAATTTGTGTTGAAACGGAGTGTGTCATCAGCGACAAAAACAGATTCATGGTCTGGTACAGAAAAGATAGGTGGAGGTGATATGGGATTCTTTGTAAAGGGAAAAATATTCTCATAGAACTGGACATCTCTAGTGATAATTATTTTCTGTGTATTCAACTCTAAGAGTTTAAAACCCTTTTGATTAATGGGATAACCAAGAAAGACACAAGCTTGTGATCTTGGTTCAAACTTTCCTCTCCCATGTGACAAAGTGCTAGCATAGCATAAGCATCCAAAACACCTTAATGAACTATAATTAGGTGCCTTACTAAACAATCTATGATGGGGAGTTTTTCCATGAAGGACTCTTGAAGGCATCCTGTTAATAAGAAAAGTAGCAGTGAGGATACACTCTCCTCAATATCTTAAGGGAACCTGAGATTGAAATAAAAGAGCCCTTGCCGTTTCAAGCATGTGCCTGTGCTTTCTCTCAACAACTCCATTTTGTTGAGGGGTAGCCACACAGGATGTTTGATGTACAATCCCTTGAGAGTTGAAATAATTAGTTGCAATCATGTTCTTTCCCAACTCCAGGGAATTATCTGACCTTATTGTCTTCACCTTAACATTAATTGTCTCTCAACCATATTCAGAAAACATTGCAATACAAGAAAGACATTACTTTTGGGTCTTAACAGATAGGTCCAAGTCCCTCTACTGTAATCATCCACTATAGTAAGAAAGTATCTATATCCATTGTAAGTATCTACCTTGTAGGGTACCCAAGTATCAATGTTAATAAGGTCAAATATAGAAGTTGTTGAAATTTGACTAATGCGGAAAGAAGGTCTAGATTGTCTAGCTTTAGGACAAATATCACAAAAACACTCAGAAGTAGATGGAAAAGAAAGGAAACTGACATTCTTCATTGATGAAAAAGGCAAATGCCTCAATCTAATATGCCAAAGTCTTACATTAGAAGCTGCATTAGTACAAATGGGAGAGGAAACAATACTATCTTTATTAGAAATAGAAACTGAAGAACTACTAGGATTAGTAACAATCTTCCTACAAGTAGTCTTGCTGAAACTAGAGAATGACTCCTTGGCACTAGGCTTGAGTAGATAAAGATCTTCTTGTGCTTCACCAAAAACTTGAGGCCTCCTCATCGAAGGCCCCCGCATCACACAGTTTGTCAGAGTGAAATACAAGGTGCAAGAAAACTATTTACACAACTTGTGAATAGACATAAGATTATACTTGAAACTATGAACATATAACACATTTTCTAGAATCAAATCAGAAAATATGGCTACTGTATGTATATGAGTAACTGAAATAGTTTGACAATTAAGAAGATTGATAGTTAAAAGAAATTGAAGACAAGTTATGAAAGTAAAAGAAGATGAATTGAAACACATGTGTTCTGATGCACCTGAATCTATGATCCAGGTGCTAGAGTTTAGGACAGAAAAACATGAACCAAGATGCTTAGAAATTGTACCAGCTACAAAATTAGCATTGATGTCAATCCCTGAATTTGAACCTTCCTCCATCTTCATCTGTTTGAACATCTGAACAAATTGAGAATATTGTTCCTTGCTGAAAGGTATCTCAGATTCAATAGCTTGTTTTGCACTGCATCTTTCATCATAGCATTCTTCCCCCGTATCTATTTTGAGAACCCCTATCATTTGTGAGCTAAAAATTCTCAGGAAAGGCTATCAGTCTGTAACAATCTAATTCTAGATGTCCTTGCTTTCCACAATAATCACAATAGACATTTGGGTTGTATTTTCCCTTTTTTTCTTTGAGATTTGAAAGCTGTTTGGTGAACCTCTGCTGTTGAACCTGAGGAGGTGCAGATCTGGGATAAAAATTCCCAGATCTGTGGGAAGCTGATGGTATAAAATTTTGTGTCTGTTTCGCTGCCTTCTGATTGTTAATATTTTTTGTCATGAAGACGGATGAATCTGCAGAACTCACATAAGATTCCCTTTGGTTCTCATCTTGCAGAATGAAAGAGTAAGCAAGATTGATGTTAGGTAATAGGTTGATCATGAGAATGTTGCTTTTATCTTGAGAATAGGTATCATTAAGACCCAAGATAAACTGTATCAACCTCTCATCCTCTAAGGATTTCTTTTGTTTGAGCTTACCTTCACACATACACACACAACTACACTGAATATTAGAATTAAGAGAATCTAGTTCATCCCAAATTTTTTTGAGTCTAGTGAAGTATCCTGCTATGCTATTTATTCCTTGATTTAAGATATTGAGCTCCTTTTGCAGATGATAAAGCTTAGCACCATGGACTGACCAAACCTGTGCTCAAGGCTGGTTCAAAGCTCTTGTACAGTTTTGGAATAAATTACACTGTCAGCTATGTCCTCAGAGAGTGAATTCAAGATCCAGGATGTGACCATGTCATTACACCTGTTCCATGCTTGAAAATCTACTGAATCCGATGCTGGGCATGGGTGGGAACCCATGATGAGTCCCAATTTGTTCTTTGCTGAAAGAGCAATTAGGACTGACCTTTTCCAACCCGGATATCCCTTTCCATAAAAGGGTGTATTTACTAGTGTCATACCAGGGTTATTAGAAGAATGAAGATGATTAGGATGATTTGGATCCATGGTGAGGGTGCTAGCAGTAGTAGTCATTGAAGAAGTAGCTATTTGCTCCGCCATGTTTGAGATTGAGAAAGGAGAAAGTTGGTGTTGAATCTGATCTGAAAATTATTGCTCTGATACCATGTAGAAAAGTTAGAACCAACTTTGGGAAATTTTCTTGATAATCTTTATTATGTGCGAACCAATGTATATATATACATGTATCTTATGCAAGAAGCTAAATAATAAAAACACATGTATCTTGTGCAAGAAGCTAACTAATAAAAACACAAAGCTAATTAATAAAACAACAAAAGAAATATCTAAACACTTGTATCTTGTCTTGACACTTTTTTTTTATTCTCAACAAATTGATTAAAAACACACGATTTCAAATCATTCTATCTATTGTTCTCGTGCATCAATTACGTCCAAATACTCGACTTCAAATGTTGATCGTTATATTCTTTCACATTGCTTATGCTGCCAAATTTTAAGAAAGGGATCGTGTAGCTATGTATTCAGACAATAAGAGAGAGTTTTTGGTGGATGACAAAGTTGATAATTTATGTTTCAGTAATGAGGAATGTTGTCAGACTTGACATGCCAATTAATCAGAGACTAAAATATTCAGATTGCAAGGCTTTTGCGAAACTTTGCTATGAGAATAGACAAGGATGAAAGTTGAAATATTTGTGGATGTTGGGGAAGTTTCTCAAGCCTAAATTTTTTCAAATGTCACACCCATTCTGTTAGTGTATTTCCTTTTGCAAATTTTGATGCTGTCTACAAGTTGAGTTATTTGGACGATGCAAAAATTCTGACCAAGAAGTACATCGGGGGCACCTTTTTTTTTGCAACGTCGTCATGCTTTTATCTCGTGAAGTTATCAACATTTATATGAAATCAAAAGAAAATCTTCATCTCCATGTAAAAACCAACAAGCTGTATTTTTAGTGCTTATCTTTTTTCAACTACTTAATCTTCTGATAAATAAATATTTCTTTTCCTTTTATTGCAGTTTTTTTAAAATTATATAGGTGTTCATATATTTATAAATAATTTGTTGAATTTGAGTTGGCGAAAGAGAATTCAGAAAGGGTGAGAATTTACAGGAATGCAACTGCTAATATATTTATTAACAACTTCTTCATTATCTTTGACACTGATAGTTTTAGGACAAACAAATTTGGGGCAGAGACAACAGCAAATGGGGAGTCATAGCAACTGGATTATAAAGAAATAATGGAGATTTACCATTATTTCTCAAAATTATCTCAGATCTTTGAAAGTTCTGATTTTGATCCATTTTTACTTTGTTCCTAATAATTGAAACTTTATGGAGGTAAGAATCCTTAGAGGTAGACTCTATTTGATTATCGTTTGTGTTTTTTTTATATTGAGTTTGATTTTATTTCAACATTTGAATTAGGTGACATTTATTTTCATTATTGAAATTTTTAGACATATTCTACAGTCCGATTATCAATTCTTTATGTTTTTGTATTGAAGCTTTGCTGTACCAAAACTCACCAAAGAGTTGTCATTTACCCTAGTGCTTTGAGATAGCGAAAACCATAGCTCGTAAATAGGACTCCAAGCACATGTTAAGCCGTTTAATCTGACTATTACACTATGATGATAAGCAATAGTCAAATTAAGCTTAGTCCCTATAGACATGAATAATTGCTGCCAAAACTGGCTAATGAAGAGTGGATCCTATTAGTTACTATAAATGTAGGAAGATGATAGAGTTTGTACACCCGCATAATAAATACACCAACCAACTCCTTAATAGTGTATGAGTGTTTAAGAGATAAGAAATGACCATATTTTGTTAGCCTGTCCATCACCAACAATATAGAATTCGTATGCCATGAAGAAGGCAACCTGTCAATGAAGTCCATGGCTATGTCCTACCATGGACATTCATGAATTTAAAAAGGTTGGAGAAGAGATGGTTGGCTGCATATGTTCATACTTGACCCTTTGACACACATCATAATCAACAACCCATTTCCTAATTTCAGCCTTCATATTGGGCTAATAAAAAATCATGTATACCCTCTTACAGGTGCCTTTCTAACTTGAGTGACCCCTAGTGGGGATGGGTGTAAGACCTAAAATATCTTAGTTCTGAGGTCAATATTTGTTCCCATAAAGATCCTGTACTTGAACTTGAGAATTCACTGATGAAGTGTATAATCTGGTCTACTGGAGGGATCAGTGATGAGCTTATTGGTCAGTGGTAGTGCCATTGTGTCATCGTTATAACTCTGAATCACAACCTGCATCCATGTAGGTTCCAAATTTGTCAGGGTACATGGGAAGGTTCACCCTAATGTCTCCTAGATAGAGCATCGATCACTCAATTTTTTGTTCCCTTTTTCAACTGCACTTTACGATCAAGGCCAATTATCTTAGTTAAGCTATTATGCACAACATTAGTAACTCTTTGCTCTAATATGTATTTTACATTATGATGATAAACCTGATTGTAAGGTAGCCCCCAGGATAATTTCTCCACCTGTCCATATATGATAACACAATCATGTATTCCTTCTCATAGATAGACAACCCTAGATGTCTAGGACACAAGACCTACTAAAAAATGCCATTAGCCTACAATCGTGCATTAGTCGATGGACCAAACATACGTCTCCACTAT
The DNA here is from genome assembly GCA_030864215.1 of Capsicum pubescens. Lineage (NCBI taxonomy): Eukaryota > Viridiplantae > Streptophyta > Magnoliopsida > Solanales > Solanaceae > Capsicum > Capsicum pubescens. Next base: position 225,831,522 of record CM061544.1, read on the forward strand.
GAATGTTTTGGTAAAATTAGCCAAAACTAAGTCATGTGCAGTAGGCATATCAATTTTTAGTGCTTGAAAGGCTTTGTTATCTTTTCAACCTATTTGACAACATGCTTTCTTACTAAGCCTAGGAAAATCCTTTAGACAATTCAAACCAGGGCCTAGCCGTGTCAGGTATCTCAAGTCCAACCGGGATCGGAGACCACCCCCAATACCCATACCATTGACTATCCTTCACCTCATTCCGGATGAATTCTGAACATATAACAAGATAAGATAATTCTAATTTAAAGGCATGATAGCAAGTCTAAAATCAAAACCGAAATCCACAACCAATTAATCAACCAATCCCAATCCCAATGCCAACACTAATACAATTGTTAACACTAATACCGATACCGCCCATGCCCATAGTAGTCTGACAAAGCCTCTAGTTAGAACCAAAGAATATCCAATCGAGACATGCCCCCAACCATAATCAAAATCAAAACCAAAGAATAATAATGACATAAGGAAGTCCATAGTATGAAATGGGGTCTTCCAGAGTATGAAAGCTCACTACGTCAGTCTGACTCAACAGCTGTCCTCGAATCACCAAGTCACTAAGCAGGAGGAGTGGTAGTATGGCCGGTTCCTGCATCGTGTGGAGATACAACACCTGAAGAAGGTTAGTGGGATGAACGCTAGCATGTAACTCAGGGATAAAGATAAAGTAACGCCATTAATCCAAAATCAAATCAAACCAATAAAATAACCGTATGCAAATACATATATAGTTTGTAAACAATGTTATTAGCCAAGACTTGGGGGATTTCCATGTATCCCGCAGACTCCATTATTAAAATCACTCGGGGGATTCCCATGTACCCCACAAGGTTTTCAAAACCATTATTAACCATTTTGCCATTTATACAATGCATTAATTCCAATAATATATCAAACCAAACATATTGGGGATTCCATTGAACCCCTAATTTAAATTTCCACCTTTGTCATAACTAGAAACTAATTTTACAATACAGTGTTGGGGTCATAACCACTTCAAAAGTTACAATTTTAGAGAAAATTACCATTCTCAAGTTCAACCACCATGCCCATGCACCCACATGTTCAAAACCATATTTGAAATATAGAAAACCATAATTAAACAATAGGAAAACATTATTCAACAATAAGCATTCAAAACCCCCAACCTTTATTACAAAACCATAATAATACCATGAAAGCCATACATTAAAACATGTGCTTTTATGTAAAATAACAATGAGGACAGAGTAACATGCCTGAAATACCAAGAAATTTAGAAGATATAGCACCCTTAGAACCCTAGATGATCATTTTCTTTGAAACCCTAGCCTTAGCTTGAACATAGAGCTTGAGAGAGAATTTTGGGAGTGTTTTATTAGGAATAATAGGATAATGAAGTCCCAAGGAAAGTTTTAAGTCATGGGGTCCAAGGGTTTAAAGTGGAAAATATCCAGAATGCCCTTAACTTAAAAGTCAGAAAAAGTGTCGGCCTTGGATACGAGTCATCCATTGGCTCGTAACCACTCCTTACGACTCGTGACCCTAAGTCGTAACCAAAACAGTGACCAAGACCCCATACACTGTCAACGTTACGACCTAACCACCCAATTCGTAACCAGACCCTACGACTCATAAGGTCCAGCTGTAGGCAACACATAATTCAAATGGGTTAGACACTGGACAACCTACGATTTTACCTGACGACTCATAACATATCCCCATAGCTCTTAGTGAGCCACTCGTACTCAGAGCATATTCAAGCCACTTACTGATTTAGTTATGGCTCATCCTAACGACCCGTAACCAGACCTTACGACTTGTATCCCCAAGTCGTAACCAAGGCAGAAACCCAAACACCATCCCCTGGACACCTTTTGACTAGGGCCACCTAACCCGAAAAGACACTTTACGACTCGTATGGTCAAGCCGTAATCAAGGCAGTGAGCTCAAAGCTTAAGAAATTTCTAGGGCCAAAATTTGGGGTATTTTTCTCCCTCACTTAGATCATTTGTCCTCGAATGATGGGACAAGGCATTGAGTAGCACGATTAAACCCCAAACATCCCAACTCATAACTTTTAAACAGAAAACAAAATACCAAGGTATTCACAATCTTTCTTTAACAAAGACAGAAAACAAAGATGTCAAGAACAACACATACCTTAAGCACAATTTTTTGGAATAGGGAACAAGAATGGATTCTTTGACTTCATGTCTTCTTTGGCTTCCCAAGTAGCCTCTTCAACCTTGTGGTTTCTCCATAGAACCTTTATGAAGCTACGTCCGTTGTTCGAAATCGCTATACTTGCCGATCCAAAATTTTAACCGTGGCTTCCTCATAAGACAAGGAATCCAAAATACCAATATCCTTGATAGACATAATTAGCGACGGATCACCCACATACTTTCTCAATATAGATACGTGGAACACCGGGTGAACGAAGCTCAAACTAGAGGGAAACTCCAATTCATATGCAATATTGCCAACCCTCTTCAAGACCAAATATGGATTGACATATTGGGGACTAATATTTCCCTTCTTCCCAAACCGCATTACCCCCTTCATGGGAGATACCTTCAAGAACATCCTATCCCCAATCTCAAACTCTAACTTCCTATGCCTCACATCTGTACAGGACTTTTGGTGACTTTAAGCTGATTTAAGCTTAGCCTGAATCACCTTTACCTTCTCCATGGCTTGGTTAATTAAATTCGGGACAAATATTTCTGCCTCACCAACCTCGAACCACCCAATAAGATATCTATACCTCCTACCATAGAAAACCTAAAATAGAGCCATCCCAATGCTAGAGTGGTAGCTATTATTATACATAAGCTCTATAAGAGGTAAATGTTCAATCCAACTACAACCATAGTCAATCACGCAAGCCCAAAGCATATCTTTTAATGTCTGAATAGTCCTTTTCGCTTGTCTATCCGACTGTGGGTGGAAAGCCATACTTAGACCTACTTAAGTCCCCAAACCTCTCTGAAATAATTGCAAAAAGTGTGATGAGAACTGAGCTCCACAATCTGATATGAAAGAAACAAGTGCCCCATGCAATTTTACAATTTCCTCAATAAACAACTTGGCATAATCCTCCACTGAGAAATTTGTCCTCACTGGCAAGAAGTGAACAGACTTTGTCATCCTACCCATGATGACCCAAATTGAATCAAACTAATTTCGAGATCAAGGAAGAACGGTAATAAAATCCATATTAATCACTTCCCACTTCCATATAATTAACTCAATTTTTTGATACAACCCTCTGGGACGCAAATGCTCAACCTTCACCTGTTGACATACCATGTATTTAGCTACAAAACTGGACACATCTCGCTTCATATTTTTCCACCAATAGATTTCTTTAAGACCATGATACATATTCATCAAACCAGGATGAATATCGTAATGCGACTCATAATTCTCGGCCAAGATCCATTCTCACAACCCTTTTACATCGAGAACATACAATCTCTCTTGGTACCGCAAGGTACCATCACCACTAACCTCAAAGTCCATTACTTTCTGCTCACCTACATCACCCTTGATTTGCATCAACATAAGATCTAACACTTGTTTTTCTTTCACCTCAGCACCAAGAGATAACTTCGCCACCTCTTGAACAAACACACCACCATCTTCCGATTCCAAGAGATGAACTCTAAAGTTAGATAGATGGTGAATGTCTTTCACTAATTCCCGCTTATCCTCATCCACATGAGTTAGAATCCCTATGGATAAACTACTAAGAGAATCAACACCCACGTTAGCTTACTTGGGTGGTAGTGAAGACTAATGTCGTAGTCCTCGAGTAGCTCAAGCCATCTCCTTTGCCTGAGATTTTGCTCTTTCTGAGTGAACACATATTGCAAGCTCTTATGATCATAAAAGATATGCACATGCACTCCATAAAAATAATGACATCATATTTTCAACGCGAACACAACGACTAACAATTCCAAGTCATGAGTCAGATAATTCTTGTCATGCACTTTTAACTGGCTAGAAGCATAAGCTACCAACTTACCATACTGCATCAAAATGCAACCAAGCCTCACATAGGATGCATCATAATAAATCACAAATCCGTCAATGCCTTTAGGCAAAGTCAAGACCGGAGCCGATATCAACTTATCCTTCAGCTTCTTAAAACTACCCTTAAAAGCATCGGACTGCAAGAACTTTACCTTCTTCTGAGTCAACTTAGTTAATGGGGCAACTATGGAAGAGAAAATCTTTACAAATCTCCTATAGTAACTGGCTAAACCCAAGAAACTTCGAATTTTGATTGGAGTCGTGGGTCTAGGCCACTTCTTAACCACTGCAACCTTCTATGGATCCACCATGATCCCTTTACTAGATATGACATGACCCCAAAAAGTGAAACGTTCAACCAGAATTCATATTTCAAAAATTTAGCATACAACTGCTACTCTTTCAGGGTCTGAAATACTATGCGGAGGTGATCGACATGATCCATCTCACTCTTAGAGTACAACATAATATAGTCTATGAATTCAATAATGAACAAATCTAGAAACTGACGAAAGACCCTATTCATAAAGTCCATGAATGGCGTTGGGGAATTAGTCAACCCAAAGGACATAAACAGGAACTCAAAATGCCCATATCAGGTACGGAAGGCAGTCTTAGGGATATTCGCTTCCCTAATCTATATCTAATGATATCTGGATCGAAGATCAATCATGAAGAAAAAATTAGCATCCTGGATCTGATCAAACAAATCATCTATCCTTGGAATAGGGTACTTATTCTTTACCGTCACCTTATTCAATTGCCGATAATCAATACACATACGAAGAGAACCATCCTTCTTACGCATGAATAATACTGGTGCACCCCACGGGATACACTATGATGGATGAAACCCTTGTCTAAAGCTCCTTTAATTGCTCCTTAAGCTTCTTTAACTCAGTTGGAGCTATTTTGTATGGGGAAATAGAGATAGGACGAGTGTCCATAACAAGATTAATCTCAAAATCAATCTCCTTATTGGGAGAAACACCAAAAAGGTCATCAGGGAAGACCTCAGGAAATTCTTTTACCACCGGGCCAAATAAGGAAAGACCCACCAGTTAGAATCTTTAACCCGGACCAAATGATAAAGACATCCATTGGAAATTAACTTCCGGGCTATAAGATATGATATGAACCTTCCCTTAGGCACTAGAGAACCACCTTCCAACTCAATGACCGACTTATTAGGGAATTTAAAAATGACCTCATGAGTTTGGCAATCTAAAGAGGCATAGCATGAGTGCAACCAATCCATCCCTAATATGACATCAAAATCAACCATGTCTTATTCAAACAGAACCACCAAAGTCTCCTGACTACCCACCGATACCACAAAACCCTTATAGACTCCTGGCACCCACAGAGTCACCCACTAGAGTAGAAATAGAATAGGGGTTCAAAATACACTCAGGACTGAATCCAAAATGCACAGCCACAAATGGGGTCACATAAGAAAGAGTGGACCCCAGTTCAAGTAAATAGAACACATCACGGGAAAAGAGTTTCAACATACCAATAATGACATCAACCGATGCCTCGAACTCCTAATGGGTAGTGAGAGCATAGAGTCGAATCCGACCAGTGTCGGAGCCAGATGGTGCATTCTTTTGTGCAGGAGTTGATGAAGAGGAAATCGAAACCCTGCTTGCCCCAGAAGCAACCTTACAAACAGGATAGTTTCTAAGTATATGCCCTGGCTGACCATAATTGAAGCACTTGTCCCAACCCGCATCACAGAAACCCTAATAAAATCGACTACAAAATCTGCATGGAGGATATGATGGAGCTGATTGCCCCCCACTAGCCTAAGATTAGGCACCCTGTGCCCTAGAACCATTGCCCTCATGAAAATGCCTGTCACCAAATGGATTTGGGTTGGGAGCACTAGCCGTCGAGTAGGACCCAAAAATTCTTCACTTTTTTTGGGACCACTTTTCACCATCCCTACCGCTTTGCTGTTGACCTCCTCTTTGATTTGAATGCCGAAAGTTTTTTCTCTGCGTTTCCCCAATTTCAACTTGCTTCATCTTATCTTTCTCTACTTGTTGCATATACACAACCAGTCTTGAAATATCAATGTCTTTGTCCTACAAAGAAGCCTTACTCTCCAAAATTAAGTCTCGAGATAACCCATAAGTGAACTTCCTCATTCTAGCTCTGATGCTAGATACTAACTCTAGCGCATATAACGATAGCTGGTGAAACTTAAAGGCATACTCCTTGACTGATATCTTACCTTGCTTCAGGTTAACAAACTCTTCCGCCTTAGCCTCCCTCATCTCTTGCCAAAATAAACGATCAAGAAAAGCTCTAGATAAGTCCTCCCACAAGGAGGACTCAACATCCACACCTCTTAGATGCTCCTACTCTTCATACCATTGATGAGATACATCCTTCAATTGATAGGCTATAAACTCTACACCTTCCACCTTAGTAACATGCACCACCAGGAATTTTTTTTCCATACAATCTATGAAGACTAAGGATCCTCCTCAACTTTCATACAAGTGAAAATAGAAGGATTCAACCTCATGAATTGACCAACTCTAGTGGCTTCAGATGATGGAGCAACAGAATTCACATGCTTAGTCTGAGAGGCGACCAACTGAGTGAGCAAATGGATAGACTGGTGAAACTTGGCAATAGATATGTCAGCTTGAGGTGTTTAAGGAGGGATAAGAGAAATCGGTGGATCTCTATTATGACAATCAAAGACAGTGGACCTAGACCTAGTCTAAACCCCTAAGGTAGGAAAAGCTCCATTTTCATTGTCCTTTATTAGGACAGAAGAGTTCCCCCACACATCAGTTCTTCTCGGAGGCATAATCTAAAAGGCGAACAAATAGGGATTAGAGAGATCCAAGACCTTAGACTCTATATCCTAAAAAGAGAACAAAAGAAAGAGAAACATTTCTAAATTCCTCATAGCCTCTCCCATATAAGTGTGGCATGCTACACACCCTTAAAAGAAACTCTACTCGACACGACTTTATGGACACCCAATTGACTATGAACCTATGCTCTGATACCAATCTGACACAACCCAAACTAGGTCCTATCTTTGTCGGGCATATCAAGTCTAAATGGGACTGGAGACCACCCCCAATACCCATACTATTGACTACCCTTCACCCCATATCAGATGAATTCTGATCATATAATAATATAAAATAATATTAGTTTAAAGACATGATAGCAAGTCTACAATCAAAACCAAAATCCACAACTAATTAACCATCCAATACCAATCCCAATTCCAATAGTAATACCAATGTTAACACTAATACCGACAATGCCCATGCCCATAGTAGTCCGACAAAGCCTCTAGTTAGAACCAAAGAATATCCAATCGGTACATGCCCCTGACCATAGCCAAAAACCAAAACCAAAACCAAAGAATAATAGTTTCATAAAGAAGTTCATAGCATGAAATAGGGTCTTTCGGAGTATAGAAGCTCACCATTCAGTCTAACTCAACAGTGTCCTCAAATCACCAAATCAATGAGCAGGATGAGTGGTAGTATGGACAGTTCCTACATCACATGGGGATATAACGCCCGAAGACGGTTAGTGGGGTGATCTCTAGCATGTAACTTAGGAATATAGATAAAGTAATACCATTAATCCAAAACCAAATCAAATCAATACAAATAACCATATGCAAATACATATATACATATATTTATACCGTGCTGGAATAGGGAACAAGGTTTAGCATGAATTTTAAAACCTTAACTTGGATTGTGTAGATTTACCGTCATAAATCCACCCATGGGCTATATGGGTCTAGTGTTACCCCTGAATGGGCCCTAGTACGTGTAAATTCATGAACCGAAGATATCATAGATGGCCAAGGATTTCCTTGTACCCTTTTCCCTCCATGATATATATATACAAGTATAGACTTGGGGGATTTCCTTGTACCCTACAAGCTCACGGTCATCAAGACCACCCATCATGTTTGCAAGCATGAGTTTCCAGTGTCCGTCCTTCAGACTCACACCTTCATGGCTAGCTATCACAACCCTCTTTATTTTCTAATTAAAACATTTAACACATAACCAAACCAATTCTAGGAGTCAGTTATTAAGGCATTATTAAGTGGTATCTTCATACCAACTATAGTTTGCAAACAATGTTATTAGCTAAGACTCAGGGGATTCTCGTGTACCCCACAAGATTTTTAAAACCCTCATTAACTATTTTTCCATTTATGTAGAGCATTAATTCCAATAATAAATCAAACCAAACATTTTGGGGATTCCATTGTACCCCTAATTCAAATTCCCACCTTTCTGATAACTAGAAACCAATTTTACAATACAGGGTTGGGGTCATAACCGTTCTAAAAGTCACAAGTTTAGAGAAAATAACTATTCTAAAATTCAACCACCATACCCATGCACCCACATGTTCAAAACCATATTTAAAATATAGAAAATCATAATTAAACCATGGAAAAACACTATTCAACAATAAGCATTCAAAACCCCCAATCTTTATTTCAAAACCATAATAATACCATGAAAGCCATACATTAAAACATGTGCTTTTAAGTAAAATAACAATGAGAGAAGATTAACATGCCTGAAATACCAAGATATTTGGAAGAGATAGCACCCTTAGAACCCTAGATGATCACTTTCTTTGAAACCCTAGACTTAGCTTGAACATAGAGTTTTGAGAGAGAATTTTGGGAGTGTTTCATTAGGAATGATGGTATATGAAGTCCAAGGAAGGTTTATAAGTCATGGGGTCCAAGGGTTTAAATTGTGAAATATCCAGAATGCCCTTAACTTAAAAGTCAGAAAAAGTGTCGCCCTTGGCTACGAGTCAACCATTGACTCGTAACTACACCTTACAACTCGTGACCCCGAGTCGTAACCAAGAAAGTGACCAAGACCCCATACACTATCGACGTTATGGCCAACCACCCAAGTCGTAACCAGAACCTACGACTTGTAAGGTCCAGTTGTAGGCAACACATAATTCAAATATGTTAGACAATGGACAACCTAAAGTTTCACCTCATGACTCGTAATATATCCCCACGACTCTTAGTGAGACACTCCTACTTAGTGTAGAGTCAAGCCACAAACTTACTAATTTGGTTATGGCTCTTCCTAAAGACACGTCTCCATCCCTTATGACTTGTATCCCCAAGTCGTAACCAATGCAGAAACCCAAACACCATCCACTGGACATCTTACGACTAGGCCCACCTGACCCGTCAAGACACCATACAACTCATATGGTCAAGTCATAATCAAGGTAGTGATATATGAGCTCAATGAAATTTCAAGGGATAAAATTTGAGGTGTTTCACTCCTTAAGGTTTTAACTGAAGTTAAGTTGGCCATGGATTTCAACTTTGAAGGTTCTGTGGCCACACACCTTCCCATGTTGATAATATGCCCTAAGTTTTCCACTTTAGGATGAGCAAAAGAGCATTTAGACAACTTTGCAAATAACCGTTCCTTCCTCAAAATTTTAAGAACATTACGGAGGTGTCTTATATGATTATTCAAAGTTGCACTATAAACTAGTATCACGAAAACACATTAGGACAAACTTCCTCAATTGAGCCTTAAACACATAATTAATAAGGGATTGAAATGTGGCATAGGTATTAGTCAAGCCAAAGGGTATGACTTTAAGTCCTAATGCCCTAAATGTGTCCAAAAAATAGTCTTCTGATGTCATGCTATCGATTCTTATATGATGATAACCAACCCAATCCAACTTTGAAAAAATACAGGACCCATGTAATTAATCTATTAAATCATCTGCTAAGGGACTAGGAAATTTATCTTTACTGGTCATAGTGTTGATACAATAGCTCTAGTTCTTTTGATTTGCAATATGTGGCTTAAGTAGCCTTGATATTATGTGTATTCTCTTTATCTGAGCTTTCAAAAATATATGAACCATAGACATAGCCATGTGATCAAATAAAACCTCTAATTACTATCCTTATTTTTTAACTAATAGGACAAGGGATGAAAATGTGAATGACTAGCTTTTATAGTCCCATTTTTAGCAAATTATTTACTTGTTTCTCTGTCTCATTATTATGGAAATAATTATAGATGTATGGCTTTATGTTGAGGAGTTAAACCAAGATTCAATGGTGTATAGTGGTTATGGCCCCTCTTGGGAGGAAGGGATTAGCTTGACAAATATATCTAAGAACCTTTTAAATACTAGGTTGATACATACAGATTCTATCTCTTTCACATCTAATTCAATAGCAGTCATATTAAACATATGTGCCCATATGGTTTGTCCTTTCTTCAAAAGTTGTTTTGCACTGCTGGCAGACATACTTTTCAACTCACTTTTATGATAAATACCCTTTAATTCAAACCTTTATGCTTGTAATTAGGGTTATGCAAAAACCAAATCGATAAAAATGTTATTGGGTTATCCGGTTAACGATTTTTTATTGGTTTTATAAAAATTTTTATTGGGTAAATGGTTCGGTATTAGTTTTAGCTTATTGGGTTATCGGTTAAACCGATAACCCAATAAGAATACACTAAGTTATTATTTTATCCCTATTTATGTTATATATTTAAATCTCTTTCTCTCTCTCTTTATCTATCTATCTATCCATTTATCTATCTCTCTGTCTCTCTATATATATAGATATGTGAATGTATATAGATTATATGCACTACTAATTCATAATTCAGTGATTCACAAAGTATTAACCTATTCAGGGTAACAAAGGCATAATATAAAGTTCGGCTATTATTGTAATAAAAAGCTTGAAGCATTTATAGCTTCCAACAATTAGGATTCAATTTTTTTCCTAACTAACATTCAGTTCAAGTTTGAAGATTCTTGTAAACTAAAATGCATTGCGTAGGTTTTGGCGGTAATTAAGATTTCATTTTTTATGTTAGTTGTTACTATTTTTATTTTTTAAGTATTTGATTAAACCAAAAACCAAACCGTTAAGGATCAAAAACCGATAAGAAAATATCTTATTGGTTGGTTATTGTTTTTACATATTTAAAAACTGAAAATCAATAAACCGAACCAATAATACGTAAAATCGAACCGAACCGAACCGATCGATGCACACCCCTACTTGTAACCTATATCTTGTATTTAACAAAATCTAGTAACACAAAATTACGTCTCTTTATCTAGTCTCCTAAAATCATGCAATTCCCACCTAGTCTGCCTAATTCCTCAAAGTTTACACCTTGTATTATCCATTAAAACATATGAAATTGTGTAAGCTTATGGTGTGGTTATCATATGCCACAATCACTCCTATATGAACAACTCTGGTAAATCATACATCTATTTCTTCTAGAAATCTCTATATCCAAGAAACTATGAGCGCATCCTGAATCTAATAAGATGGTATTGTCATTCTTGATAACACTACAAATAGCAGAAGAAAAGATTCTAAACTTAGAAGATTAGAAATGAGGGAGGAATTCATTCTTGAAAAAATTAGAAACAAGCTCAAATATTAGATACTTGAAACCATATTTAACAGAAGTAGCAAATCAATTAAGAAGATAAGAATAAGAATAACGAAGGGAACTCATACCAGAAATCTTATCATTGAAGAAATTCAAACTATGTTTCAAGATAGAACACAAAGGACATAACCTAAAAAAGAACCTAAAAAGGTCTCCACAAAGCCATAGGTTTCCACTATTAATATATTATCAAACTTCATTACAAATAAAGAAGAAGCATCCTTTTAAATAGGAGCTAAGGAGCTGGATTCCATCCCCTTGAAATTATTGATGGGAATAGTCAATTATATCTAATATGCTAGTAATTCCTAGGTGTATAAAAGACCACCAACAATTTGTTCAATAAAATAATGTACTCAAAATAGCTTCTAGAATTACTAGTTTGGGCTATTAGAATTGTTCCCTTTTTGGTAGATTTTGGACCATAATCCAACTCTTTTTGGACTTCAATTTTGGGCCTTCAAATAGTTGGATAACTTTACCAAAGGATCAACTTTGAGCTGGATCTCTTTTGCCAACATAAAATATATTCTTAATTGCTAAGTAAAATCATTAAAGTGTCTTGATATTCTCTGGCCCTTAATGACGTTGTGGTATCATGGCTGCTGTCATTTTTCCCTTCTTAAAGAAAATTCATCCTCGAATCTTGATATTTAATATATCTGCTCCTTTAATGCATTTTGAGCTCCATGGTTTATATCATTCTTTTACACTTAAATAAAATTAATACTCAAATTTAGACCAATGCGTACAACTAACGTGATAACCACAATTAGAAGAAGGTAAATAAAGAAGGTAGAACAAGAATTTGCACAAATAACACTAGGTAGTGACCATGCAACAACTTCACCCATTTTGTTCATTTCAACAGAAATACCTCTTTTAAATATCCAAGCACTACATCGTCTAATAAAATAATTTAATTACCTACAAAAGCACTAAAAATACAATTCATAAGTTCTTTAAGAAATATAGGGTCATTAGCTAGACTAAAAAACAAATGAATCCCAAGCATATTTGCTCTGGCTAAACAATTTAACCTCATTATTAGATATACCATAGTCAGGATATGTATAAAATAGTTTTCTTGAGAAATGTCTTGGGTCGAACCTGTAAAAAAGGACCTTCAGAACAAGACAAATATATTATGAAGCTAGGAACCTATGAGCACTTATCCTTTACCATACTTGGGATATTACACTCATTATTTAGCTTAGTGTTCTCAATATTTATGGTATCAAAAGCTTTGTATGTCTCATTGTCTTCAATAACAACTTTTCCATTAATGCTCAGAAACCATAAGGCATCAGAGAATACTTTAAAATTCTCTTATTTCTTTCCATAATGTGTTATTGTACACTTTAAAAACCTGGCCATTGTTAGTTTCTTCTTTAAATAAGGTACCGTCATCCACTTCACAAGGTTCTTTCTTAAATTTTTGCATAGATTGAGAAGTGATACTAACATAAGAAAGAGTATCAGATTGGAATGGAAACAAAATTCATTCTCTTACAATTTCCTTTGATTTGTTCATTCAAGTTATCTTAAACCCAAAACTAGCACGGATGTATGTATTACCCTTCCATACAATTCACCCGTAGTCAAGAAAAAGAGGCCCAAGACCTACAAGCAATGTTTGTGAGAAAGAAAACTTTGGAGGAGTTTGAAGGATGTCAAAGGAAGACATACAATGTGTGGAAGATCAATAAAAATGAAGAAGAGGAGGAGAAGGGGTCATTTGTGCAAGTGACTACTTCTTAAATTCAAGATTCCACAAGAAGACAACAAAACAAGGTTCTTGCCTAATTAAGGGCAATATTGTGAAAAGCCAATGCCTTCTTAATTCCTTTAATAAAAATAGTAATTTTTTTGTTGGCATGGTAGATTTGAACTTTGAAAAATTGTAGTTTCTCTTAACAAATTCCCTTAAGAAATTTAGTGAATAATTTAGTGAGTAATAACTGGGTACTTATTAGCTGACCCTTGGATTATAGGTGAACTTATTTATCTTGATTAATCAAAGATTTTTCATTTGTGGATCTAGTTTCCTTTGATTTTTCATGCTAGGGTTTGTGTTTGAGTTGTTGAAATCAATTGGGAGGTGAGAATTTTAGCCTCTTGTTGCCTATAATTTCAGTAGCTTAGGTATTAACCCACATATTTTGTTTCTTCATTTTCTTTCTTTCTTTTTCTCTTATTATTTTGGTATCAAGAGACTAGTTTTAGGTTTGTTTTCACAAATCTAAATCTTGAGATTTTAATCTATTCAAAAATTAAAAAAAAAATCATCCAAAAATTTCAAAAAAATCTGAAAAATATTTTCTTTTGGTTTGTTGTTTTTAATACAAGATATTGATTCCATAGTATTTTTTGAGCCTAAATCTCGTATTTGATTTGATTTGGGGGTGTAGGAGTGAAGTTAGCATTGAAGGGTTTGAAGCTTTTAAACTTGGACAATTTTGAAAAGTGGGTTTATGTAATGACCCACCAGGTCAATTTCTATATTTTCGTTGTTTAGAGATTTCCTATAGCTGCCCAAGTCATTTATGACTTGCTAGAGCTTACAGTTTGATTACCGAACAGTTTGTTTGGTTTTTAGAGCCAAGTTCCTATTTTAAAGTCTTAGTTGATAACCTGGCTATGGGAAAAAAATTAGTCAAACAAACTCGTATGCTAATTCTGATAGTTCCAATAACTCCAAAACATCGATTACCTTTGGTTTGGGTCCTAAGGATTTCGAACTCATTCCCGGCTATTGACAAAAATTAATAAAACTGGCCCATGGGTGTGGGGCCCATTTTTTATTGAAACAACCTCGAATGGAAATTTTAACTGTGTCATTGAGTTTTGAACACCAAATTTGATAGGGTGGCGCAGTTAGTTTGTATTTACGAGATTTAAAATAAATAACGAGGGGTCGGTAGAGACTTGGAATTCTCCAAGTCCCCAGCTGCACCACTCAACTGATGCATCCTCTTAAGTGCCACTTGGGTCACTTAAGTAGAGGCCGCTTAAGAGGCTAGCTGATCACTTAAGTGACCAGGCTTGACTCGCTGAGGGCTGCTTAAGTGAGGGCTTTTCGCTTAAGCGACGGTTATTCTTCATTTTTGATAAAAAAAATCTCGATCTCTAAAAGGTTTTCCTTCCCCTGCCTCACCTCCCTCCCTTTGTTGAGCCCTTACTTAATGGTAGGGGAAAACATTCCCCTATCTAAACTTGGTGGACATTCTTTCCAACCTTAGTAAATAGGGTATGGTTTTGTCTTGAACATAGGCTCAAACATAATGTGAAGGTTCCTAGCTATGCCATGTGTTCAATACAAAATCTGGAAAGTTGTAGGGATGACAAAATGAGGGGGATTTCCTATGTTGCACTGAAAAAAACCTAAGAGATGAGCGTCTTCTCTTAGGTTTCTTCCTCCCACACCCAACACCGCCATATTAGAGGAGAAGATTATCAAAGTGGGAAAAGAAAGAGGCAAGGGGAGCATCATCTTATTCTCTTTGTGAGAACTTCCGTATCGTAGAATAATTCGAAATGGGCTCCGTGTTCATTTCGCTGGCAGAAATGATCCATTCCATTCGGGGAACACAAAAATTGGACTTGAGAATCAATGACATATATACTATATGCATATATATATATATACATACATATATATATATATGCATATATATATATACATACATACATATATATATACATACATCTATATATATATACATACATATATATATACATACATATATATATATACATACATATATATATATATATACATACATATATATATATATACATACATATATATATATATACATACATATATATATATACATACATATATATATATATACATACATATATATATATACATACATATATATATATACATATATATATATATATATATACATATATATATATATATATATATATATATATATTTCTCATAAAAAATTGTGAGAATATAAGGGATAGATCCTATCCCCTATATCGAACACCCATTCCTTTTTATTGATAGAAAGATCTTTGTCAACTGCTGGACAAAGCCTTTTTTTGGAATTACTCATATCCAAAGCACTTAAGCGAAGGGAGTAGGCATGGGTGGGTACCGCTTAAGCGGTACTTGGCTGCTTAAGTAGCGACCATTTAAAAGGCCTAGTGTTCGCTTAAGCAACACTTGGATTATAAGATTATTTGAGCTTGAAATTTACCTGTTCTTGAGGGAAAATATTTCTTGATCATAGAGGGACATGTTTATGGTTTCAAAAGTGAGATCCCAGAAGGAAGCCCTACATGGGATTATACCTAATTTTGGACTCGAAGCATAAAAGTGCAATATGGGTACCATTGTTCCTGTATTGATGAGTAGATTATCATTTTGATAGCGTAGTATCATGCAAAAGCTTCACAAAATAGGAAATCATTTATTTAGCGGAATTCACCAGGCTTTCTTTGGCGTCCAAGTAGACTAGGTTTATCTTTCTCATAGATTTAGTTAATTTGTAGTATATTTATGATGATGTGCTAGATATGGGTTGGGAATTAAGTCTTGGAAATATATTTTGTGTAATTGGGATGTCTTCGCCGATTAAGGAACTGTAAATTTGGCCTAATTGACTTAGCTTCTCTATCTTTAGGTAATTTTCAATCTTAGGACTAAATATGGCTTATTTAATATTTAGTAGCGAATTTAGATACCTTAGACTAGTCTAGGGTAGGATTTTCCTTAGAATGAATTTTGGGAATTAGAAGTGGGCCTCTCCGACCCATCTTAGGCCAAGACTACTAGCTCTTTATAGAATTTATAGGCATGTTACATCTTCCAAATAAAGATTCTAGAGCTGAGGAGGTTATATTTAAGATGTTTTATTCTATATTGATACTTGGGTGATGGTATTAATTTTGGTTTAAGTTCGATAAATGATGATATTGAGTTTTGGTTCAAGTCCAACAAATAATGAGATGAGTTTTGATTCAAGTCCGATATTGAGAGGTTGTTTATGATGATTATGGAACCGGTTCATGTACGGTGATTTCGGTATGGAAGGATTCATGGTTATGATTTTAAGATTTGGATATTTGGTATAAATTCAGTTATTATTTTTCTTTTGATTGCACCTTTCGGGATTATGGGGGCTTATGTTGGGTTATTTAATTTCCCATACTTACTGGCTTATGGGGATAGTTTGTAGTAATAGTTATCTTTTCTTATATTATTGTTGTTCTGGTTATTCATTTATAGTATATGGAGCATTATTCCAGATTTTCCCTCTTACCTTGACTTAGTTTATTTATCTTGCATTTTATTCTTATATTATGATTTAGCTCAGTTAGCCAATGATTCCTACTAAGCACACGTGGCTTTGGTACTCATAATGCACTTCTATACCTTTTGGTGTAGATCCAAGTACCAGTGGCCACTATTGACACTGCGATCGTGCTGATTAGAGTTCAGAGACAGGGTGAACTCTCGGAGTTAGAGTTGACCTTTTCTCCTACTTTTATTATTGATTACTCTCTATGTTCGAGACTGATGTTTGTTTGACTATGATGGTACATGTACTCTTTTGGTTTAAGGGATCTTCTACCGCCCTTACTAGGCCGTGGGGTGTTATTATTATCTTATTTATATTCTGTATTATTATTACTCCTTGATTTATTATTGTACGTCTTTTCGTGTATACTTTTGGCATATATGCCAATTTCCACCAAATTAGCCCATTATTTATAGCTTCGGCCTTCGATTTGGTTTACCTACTAATGGAATAAAGTAGGTGTCATCATGACTTGTAAATCTGGTCATCATCACAATTTAGTATTAGAGCGCTAGGTTCACCACTATTATTGGACAAGATCAAATGTCTAGTAGAATCCCATGGATCGAAACAATGGCATCCATTTTTTATCTTTTGGAGGATATAGGACATTCTTAGGAGATCTTCACTTCTGTCACTCATTTCGTGTGAAGAGTCTAAGTTGGGTTATAAATATTTATTTGGTTTCACTCTTTTACAGATGGCTAGGATGCATTCTACCGCTACACGAGATGAGGACCTCGAGTCTGTGACTAGGGATCCTATTGCAGTTTTTTAATGGCCTAGAGGTTGAGAAAAATTGAGAGATGCAGCTCCAGCTGGAGAACATGATAGGGAGTCCTTCACCAGACCCTATTCTTGATTTTGCACCAAATATTTCTCCACCCCAGCCAATGGTGGGCCACGGACCAGCCCAGGGTCCATCAAGATTTATTTCTTCTTCATTGCTTAGGGATGCATTGGTACAACTCTTTGGATTAGTTGGTGATGCACCATTTGATGGTGCATAGTCTGCGAATCATAGTGGTACTAAAGTAGGAGTGCAATATGTAGCTGCAACTCCTAGAGTTGAGGTACCCCTTACACCGGTGGTTGCTCAACCGGTAGTTGCTTATCTTATAGTTGCCCAATCCGCTATGCTTAATGAGGAGCAGAAGATGCTGGGTAGATTCTTGTGATTGACTCCGCCTAGGTTTCTTAGTGCACTGAGAGAGGGTGCTTATGAGTTATTAGTTGCTTGCGAGTTGTCATAACCCAATTTATGAGTCATGATGGCACCTACTTTTTCCCACTAGTAGGTAAGCCAAACCGTAGCCCAGAGTTATGAGCAATGGGCTAATTTGGTGGGAATGGACTAAAAGGCCGGAATCAATAATTTAATACTTATAACAAGGACAAGGTAATAGATATAATCCAAGGTAGATAAATACAAATAGCCATCCCACGACCTAGTAGTATGGCACAAGAGAAACTACAAATATACTACAAGTTCTGAAATAGTCAATACAAGCTGTCTCGAAAATAAAAGAGTAGACATAGACAAATAGAAGGAAAAAGGGGTAACTCCAACTCCAAGTGCTCACCCAATCTTCAAAATCTAATCACAGCACGAGTGTTGAATCAGTGGAAGCAAGTAGTACTCAGATTTGCACAAAAAAGGTACAAAAGTGTAGTATGAGTACTAAAACCACAGATACTCAGTAGGCATCATCGGCCGAATGAGTTAAATCATGATATGGATACGATAAAATGCAAGGTAAAATAAGCTAAGTCAAGGTAAAAGAGAAAACCTAGAAATAAACTCCAAGACCGCTATGCATAATTGAATTGATAAACCTGAGATAATAACGAAAAGATCATACGATTATAGATACTAAATTACCCCCCATAAGACAATAAGTGAGAAAAAGTAAATAACCAAACACAGGTCCCCATAAGCCAGGAGGGTACAATCAAACAAAAGTAAATAACCAGGTAACGATAATCTACCAACTATTACCATGACCGAAAACCCATCCATACCATATCACATCCCGAACAACTCTCAATTTTTGGACATGAACCAGTGCTTATATAATCAATTGTCAGACTTGCAACATCATAATCAATTTCTAGACTTGAACTGCTCATATTATCAATATCATGATCAATTATCGAGCGTGAACTGGTGCTCATATCGTCAACATCATAATCAAATTACCGAGTTTTACTATAAATAGAATCTACTCCTAAAATCAAACCATTAAATATCTAATCCCCTCAATCCCATAATAAACATTTTGCAATATAAAACAAGCATATAAAGGTCTACCAAGACTAGCTTAGGTCTTGGCCTACGACGGGTCGGAGGGCGCCCACTTCTAATTCCCGAAGTCCATTATAAGGAAAATTCTACCCCAGACTAGGCTAAGGTATCTAAATACACTTTTAGATGTTAAACAAGTCTCAATTAGACCTAAGATGGAAATTCTATCTAAAGTAAGAACGACTAAGTCAATTACGCCTAATTTACAACTTCAAGATAGCCTAAATAGTCCAACTAGCCCAAATATTTGACAATCATATTTCCAACACCTAAATACCATCCTATATCTAACATAATATCATAAGAATACTATTGAAACATATGGGGGAAGGGGGTGCACCACAGTTCTGGGAACTTGGTCCCTGAGAATACGATAAAGGCAATAAAATAGTATTGAACTAAAACTGGCAGGAATTAAATGAACATAGGGATTTACATGGAAACCTCCTTGCTCAAGAGAGGAAAAACCACGGCTTTCCCTCACAAGCACTCAAACTTCAATATAATCAAAACTCATTGATTACATACTCCAAGAACTTAACTCTAAGCTCTATTGGTTGCAATAGCTCTACTATAACCACCTCAACTCACTTCAACAACCTCACAATTGACTAACTCTAATCGATTGACCTTAGTTAATTCTACCTAAGCACTCTACTGCCAAGAGAAAAACATTACTTTTATAAGATGAGTAATTAGATTACAAAGCAAGACTTCGAAGCACTCACAGATTTGGAACTTGAGCAAAAGAGAGTTTTCACCCTTTTGTTGATCCACCAATGTTGTCAAAACTACTTGAATGAAAGACATCCTTTTCTATTTATAGTAGTGAATAAATCAGGGTTGAATTTTGATTGGACCAAGTGTCACAACGGGTACACTGCCCTCCTGCACAGTTAGTTGCACTAGCAGACAAAACTGTGCAGAGATGTGACAGCTTTACCACTTCATGATGAGCCAGGGACCTAGTCCTTTAAAGGAAAATAATCATCATCAAAACACGAGACATCAATTTCCCCTTTTTTGATGATTACAAACCATAACCTCAGAGTATCAAAATTCATTTAATCATCAGAGCATCCACTACTGTCCATGTGTTCCCCCTATCACCATTCTTCCTCCTATTGTGTTTCCCCTGGTCAATATTCCCTCTATTCAGATAGATTACCATATCAACATCTCATCACATCTCATTTAGCATAGCACCTTGTCCCTACCATAATGATTTCAGTATTTCCACTTTTAGCATCATTAAAAATATAAAACAGTAAACCAAGAATAAAATAGGCACAAATCAGTTAACTCATGGCCACTAGGGCAACACCAACATGAATGAACACTTAAGTAAAAAAATAGATGATAAACACAAATTAGGAATTCATCCATATAAAATATAATTAGTACCATTAAAACTTACCAAAAAACATAAAACATCTAAATCTTCAAAAAGCCACTCAAGAATCAAGGATAGGAAACTGACACAGAGAAAGATTAAGAATAGGAGGAAAGAGGCTTAGGAAAATAGAGGTTTAGGGGAGAGGGTCTTTAGAAGCATCTCCATTTTAGCACTTGTAGCAGCAAGAGAATCCAACAACTGCTTTGTTAGGTCCTTTAGTTCAACATTCAAACTCTGGACCTCATCATTAAGTGCTGAAACCTTATTCTTTAGATATGCTTTCTCTGCACTAAGTGCTTCATTGGCACCATGTCCCTCTGATAACAGCTGTTGATTTTTCAATTTCAATGTAAGGATTTCTGCATCCTTAGTAGCCATAGCAACTCTCATCTCATCCTACTCCTAACTCAAACTCTCTTGAATTGCCAAAAGTTTTGACACCTGGTACTTAGTCCCAACCTTCCCTTCAACAAACTCGTTTTCAACCAAAGTAGTCAGGGTGAACATTTGCTTCATAGTTCTAGGAGTTCCCTTTTCACAGACTACCCCAAAATAGTCAAACATCCTATTTAAAAAGTATCGATAAGGCATACCATGACTTCCATCTTTCTCATAGATTACTTTGAATATATGTTGAATCATCAATGCAGGAAGACTAATCAACTCAAATTTGCTAAGGCACTCCATCACATACAAATCTACACTAGAAGAATTAGTTCTTTTCATAGATCTTGGAAGCACTGCTTTATTAACAAACTCAAATAACAGTTGAAATTAACCCTTGAGAAACTTCTTCCTTACCCCAACCACAGAAGTTCCTCCCTTTTGAAGCATTAACCATGAACTCAGTTGAGGGCTATTATTTTAAGACAATCCTCACACCCACCATAGGAACATCTAGAATTTTCCCAAGAATCTCTTCATCCCAATTTATCTTCTTTCATTGGATTAGATTAGTCAAGCTTAGCCCATCTTAAAAAAACTTCACAATGTAAAAGAATTCCCTCACTTCAACTTCATAGACAGAGGGAACTAGTTCTTTGACCCTACCCGATCGGGGGCCTTGTCGTAATGGACGTCCTAAGTCCGACTGGGATCGGAGACTACCCCCGTTACCTGACAAAACCTCTAGCCGCTTGCCCTAAGTTGGCTGAATTTCAAGCATATAACAAGATAGTGTAAGAACTCACATGAAGACTCAGGGATGGGATCACAACCGTGACTGACCCAACCGAGTCCAACCATCCCATACCAACCGTCCAACCATACCAAACCAAACTAATATCGAAATAAGGGCCATAAACAATGCCATAACCAAATGAGATCCAAAACATAATATGATTAATCCCAAAATAAAATATGATGGAACAACCAATAATATCGTAGACTGGTATCAACCCCAATACCAATACCTATGCTTAGGCAGACACCAACATCGATCCCACCCATTCCAACCTATAAAAGTACCATACATGCTTTAACCAAAAGAGTAAGAATATCCAGTTGGGATATGCCCTCAACCATAGACAAAATCAATATCTAGAAATAAATCAGAATGTATAAAAATATCCATAACATAAAATGGAGCCTTCCGGAAAGATGGAAGCTTACCACTTCAATCCAACAACTGTCCCCGAGTCAATCACTATTTAGAAGGAGAAGAACGACCGATTCCTGCAAAGCGTGGGTATATAACTACCCAAAGATGGGTTAGCGAGTGATCACTAGCATGAACTCAGGATAAGGATAAAATAATGTCATTTATAAAATGTAAAACCATCCATATGCACACAAACCATACATATATATATCCATGCCGGGAAAAGGAACCGGGTTTATCATGCCATTAAAACCTTTACCTGAGTTGTGTAGCTTTGCCGTCCTAAACTACCTAAGAGCTATATGGGTTCTACTCCCCCTACTGAATGGGCCCCAGTGCCTGAAGCTACACGACCAGGGAAGAAAAACTAGGATGACTAGTATATCCCCCAAAGATAAAGGGTGGCATCATGCACACGGTCACCAAGACCAAACCTCACATCGGCAAATATGAATTTCTAGTTTAGGTCTCCCAGGACCTCCACCTTCCACGACTTTACTATACACCGCCATTATTATCCAATTAAAACCATTACGAAGCAACCAACCAATCCATTAACCATTTATTAACCAAGGCCATTGTAGTGGTATCGTCATACCGACTAGACTTGCAAATTTTGTCCATAGCCAACCATATATAGGTTTAAGGGATTCTATGTACCCTTCATTAGTTCCAATTAACCAAAACCATGGCCACCAAGGCCTTTCTAATCCATTTAAAACCATTTAAACTATTCCTATCATTTAGGGTTCCATTACCAAGTTTAAACCATGCATAAGTTCCATTGAAAAACCAATATTATAGTGAAAACATTGTTAAAAACAATTTTGTCAAACACATTGAGGGCATAGTATTTCCAAAACCAAAGTCCATTACCAAAGAACCATTCCCATGCAACCAATTATCCAAAACCACCATTAATACATATAAAAGCATAATTAAAACATGGGAAAACCATACCAATAATTTATAACCAAAATCCCCAAACCATAGTTGAAAACCCAAAATCATACAACAACGAAATCATGAAAACCATTCATAAAAACCATGCCTTTTATTGGAACTAACAATGAGGAAAGAGAACATTCCTTAATTGACAAAGTAGATGGAGACAAACCACCAACAAGGCCCCCACATTAGTCCTCTAGTTGAAACCCTAGTTTTCTTACCCAAAAGTTTTTGATAGAATTATATAGTGTTTAGGAAGAGTTTCTAAGTTTTAATAAATAGAATAATAAGGTAAATAGCCTTCCAAGAGAGTTAGAAGTCGTGGGACCTTATTAGGATAAGTGGGGAAATATCCAAAATAAGCCCACTTAAGTTGCACAAAATCCCATCATAGAGGTACGACTGACCCTCACGAGTCGCACCCTTCGATACGAGTGGTACCCACCACTTCTATCTAAAGTCTTAACCCTTGGAACCAACACTATCCATTATATGACTCATCCTATCCAAGTCATATTAACAATATATGATCCATACCCTTCACCCATATCCCTGGCAAGATAAAATCACAAAAGGTTTGAACAATGTCCACCATACGAGTCCTGGGTACGACTCGTACCCTGGCTTATGGCTCCTAGTGAGCCACTCGTACTCAGATCCAACTTAAGTTACCAAGTTTAAGGTTAAGTGAAGGAACCAAACAATTTGTATCCAACCATACGACATGTACCACTAAGTAGTACCCATTGCAGTGACCAAAATCCATCCTATCAACCAACACTGGTCAACATACGACTGGACCATACGACCTGTACCCTAACATATGGCTCACACCCATGAGTCACATTGGGTCCAGAGACCAGAATTACAGGAAATTTCCTAAGGTCCAGAAACCAGGGTGTTTCAGTCTCCCCCACTAAAAAGATTCATCCCTGAATGACAGATAAGGTAGTGGTAACCACACACACAAGTCATTTGCATTATCAAATATATTTCCAATCTTTAACAAAGTTTGAAAACATAGAGTCAGAGATATTAATCTTTCCTTTAACAATCATAGAGAATAAAGATGTGTTAAAGACACATACCTTCCGCTCGAATCCCTAGAGCAAAAAACAAATTCGGATACTTGGACTTCATGTCCTTATCCACTTCCCATGTAGCTTCGTCCACCTTATGGTTCCGACACAGAACCTTAACTGAAGCCATATCCTTGGTTCGCAACCGATGAACCTGCCTATCCAAGATCTCAACCAGGACATCTTTATAAGATAGAGATTTCAAGATACCCAACCCCTCCAAAGGAACAATTGAAGAAGGATCACCAAGACACTTCCTCAACATGGAGACATGAAATATCGGATGAACCAAACTCAATCTAGAAGGTAACTCCAACACATAAGCAACACAACCCACCTTCCATATAATCTTATTAGGACCAACATACCTGGGACTGAGCTTTCCCTTCTTACCAAATCACACTACTCCCTTTATGGGAGATACTATGAGGAAAACCTTATCCCCAACCTCAAACTCTACGTCTCTATGCCTAACATCCACATAGGACTTTTGGAAACTTTGGGCAGCCTTAAGCCTATCCCGAATCACCTTCACCTTCTCCATAGGTTGGTAAACCAAGTCGGGACCAAATATATCTGCCTCCCCAAGCTCAAACCAACCAATAGGACATCTATACATCCTACCATACAATGACTCAAAAGAAGCCATACCAATGCTTGAATGATAGCTATTGTTGTAACCAAACTCTACCAAAGGTAGATGCTCAACCCAACTACCACCATAATCAATCACACAAGCCCAAAGCATATCCTTCAATATTTAAATATTTCTCTCTGCTTGTCTATCCATCTGCGGATGAAAAGTAGTACTCAGACTCACCTTAGTCCCTAACCCTTTCTGAAAAGACCGCTAAAAGTTAGACATAAACTGCATGCCATGATTAGAAATAATCGAAATAGGTACCCCATGAAGCTTCACAATCTCCTAAAGATATAGTTTCGCATAATTCTCTGCTGAAAAGGTAGTTCTCACTGGCAAAAAGTGAGTAGACTTTGTCATCCTATCCATGATGACCCAAATTGAATCATATTGATTTTGAGACCGAGGAAGACCGGTAACAAAATCCATATTGATTACCTCCCATTTCTATTCAGCCAAAGAAATATCTTGATACAACCTACCAGGTCTCAAGTATTCAACTTTAACTTTTTGACACACCAAGCACTTAGCCATAAAATTAGCCACATAACTGTTCATATCGTTCCACCAAAATATCTCCTTGAGATCATGATACATCTTCTTGGAATCGAGATGAACAACATAGAGTGACTCATGTGCCTCAGCCAAAATCCTTTGTAAAAAATTGTCGACATCAGGAACACACAACCGTCCTTAGTACCATAAAGTACCGTCACCACTAATATCAAACACCATCACCTTCTGCATACCTATATTACTCTTGATTTTGATCAAAATAGGATCCAACACTTGGTTCTCCTTAATCTCTGCACCAAGAGACGATCGAACCACTTCTTGTACCATTACACCTCCATCCTTAGAGTCCAAGAGGCGAACTCCAAGATTAGCCAAGTGGTGAATATCCTTTACCAACTCCTACATTTCTCCATATGAGCCAAACTCCCAATGGATAACTTGCTAAGAGCATCAAAAACCACATTAGCCTTACCTGGGTGATAGTGAAGACTCATATCATAGTCCTTGAGAAGCTCCAACTATCTCCACTGCCTGAGATTGAGCTCATTTTGAGTGAACATATACTGCAGACTCTTATAATCATAAAAGATGTCCACATATACACCATACAAATAATGCCATCATATTTTCAAAGCAAACACAACCGCCAACAGCTCCAAATCGTGATTAGTATAGTTTCTCTCATGTACCTTTAACTGCCTAGAATCATAAGAAATCACCATCCCATGCTGCATCAACACATAACAAAGACCTACCCGAGATGCATCATAACAGACCACAAACCCATCATTGCCTTCTGGTAAAGTTAGAATTGGAGCCAAAGTTATCTTATCTTTCAACTTCTCAAAACTCCTCTCACAAGCATTCGACTAAAAAAACTTAACCTTCTTCTGAGTCAACTTAGTCAAAGGAGCAGCTATCGATGAAAAGCCTTTCAAAAACCACTTATAATACCCAGCTAAGCCCAAGAGGCTCCAAATATCGGTTGGAGTCGTGGTTCTAGGCCACTTTTAACCACAACCACTTTTTGCGGATCCACCATAATCCCCTCACTTAAAATAATATGACCAAAAAAAGTTAAAGCGTTCAACCGAAACTCACACTTGGAGAACTTGGCATACAATTACTGTTCCTTCAAGGTTTGTAATACCACATGGAGGTGATTAGTATGATCCACCTAACTTTGGGAATAAACCAGAATGTCATCAATAAACACAATGACAAAGAGATCCAAGAATTGCCTGAAAACCCTATTCCTCAAATCTATAAATTCCGCTGGGGCATTAGTCAATCCAAACGACATTACCAAAAATTCAAAGTGCCCATACCTAGTACAAAAAGCTGTCTTAGGGACATCCTCCTCCCTAATCTTAAGCTGATGATACCCAAACCAAAGATCTATCTTAGAAAAGAACTTGGCACCTTGCAACTGATCAAACAAATTATCTATCCTTGGGAGAGGATACTTGTTCTTAAACGTCATTGTATTCAACTGCCTGTAGTCAATCCACATCCGAAGGAAACCCTCTTTCTTACACACGAACAATACCGGTGCATCCCATAGGGATACACTAGGAAGAATAAACCCTTTATACAGAAGATCCTTAAGTTTCTCCTTAAGTTCCCTCATCTCAGCTGGAGCTATTTTATAAGGAGGAATAGATATTGGATGAGTTTCTGAAACCAAATCAATACCAAACTCTATTTCCCTATCCAAAGGAACACCAAGAAGATCATCTGTTAAGACCTCAGGAAACTTATTTACCACCCAGACTAACTGTAGAAAAGGACCTTTTGAGTTAGAATCTTTAACCCAGACCAAATAAAAAAGACAACCTTTAGAGATTAACCTCTAAGTTCTAAGATAATAAATAAACCTCCCATTAGGATCTAGGGAACCACCCTCCCACTCTATAATCGGTTCACCAGGAACCTAAAGACAACCTTATGGGTCTGACAATCCAAGTATGTGTAATAAGAGTGTAACCAATCTATCCATATAATAACATCAAAATCCACCATAAAGTTCAAAAAAATCCACCAAAGTCTTCCTACCACCAACAGATACCACATACCCCATATAGACTCTCTTAGCAATAACTAAGTCACCTACTGAGGTAGAAATAAAAAAAAAGATCCAAAATAACCTCAGGATCAAAACCAATACATACAACCACAAATAGGGTCATATAAGAAAGAATGGACCTAGGATCAAACAGGAAATACACATCATGAGAAAAAAGTTGTAGCATTCCAGTAACGACATCAGGCGATGCCTGTTGGGATGCTACTGGGTGCAAGAGAAGAAGATGAAGCCACTGGTACCTTATTTTCTCCCATAGAAACCTTATTAACCGGATAATCCCTAAGTCAATGGCCTGCCTGGCCACACTTGAAGCATTTGTCCCTTCCTTCATCATAATAGCCCCAATGAAGATGACCACAGAACTGATAAAGAAGGCATGAAGAAATCAATGGACCCCTACTCGCCTGAGATTGGGCACCCTGTTCCCAAAAATTGTCACCACCCTGGTGATGCTTGTCACCTGACTACTTTGGGTAAGGAGCATTAGCAGTAGAAAAGGATCCAGAACACACCCACTTCTTTTTTTGCCATTTTCTTCCATCCTAACCACCTAGAGACTGAGCACCTCCTTGATCAGAAAACTTGCTCCTCTTACCCTGCCGATCTCCGAACTTCGCATGTTTCTTCTTCTTATCCTCTACCTGCTGCATATAAACAGTCCACCTAGAAATTTCTATATCATTAATCATCAAGGCAGTCTTGCTTTCTAATATCAAATCTCGATTCAACCCAGAAGTGAACTTTCTCATCCTCGCTCTCATGTCAGCCACCAAATCAGGAGTATTCCTTGACAACTGATAAAACTTCAAAGCATATTCCTTAACAGATATTCTCCCTAGCTTAAGATTCACAAACTCCTCCATATTTGCTTCCCTCAGCTCCTGAGGAAAGAAACGATCCAAAAAACTCCAGAGAAAATATCCCATAAGGATGACTCCTACATATCTCCTCTATCCCTATCCCACTCTTCATACTATTGGTATGCAACATCCTTGAGCTAATAAGCTTCAAAGTTTACACCTTCCACATTAGTAGCCTGTATCATCCTGAATATCTTCTCCATTTCATCTAAGAAACCCTAAGGATCCTCCTCCACCTTCACTCCAGTAAAAGTAGGAGGATTCAGTTTCATAAACTAACCAACCCTTGTGGCCTCAACAGACAACCCACCAGACGCACCTCGCTTAAATTGAGCAGTAACGAATTGAGCAATAACATGAATAAACTAAAAAAATTCTACATTAGTCACCTTACCCTGAGGAGGACTAGTAGCAACTGGAGGAACTCCAGAACTATCAGGGATAGGACTTTGAGATCGAGGACAAACTCTAGACAAAGGACGTACCCCATCAACATTGTCCTCATATGGGAGTGAAGAGTTTCCTTGTGTTCCAGATCATCGAGGCATGATCTAAAAAGTGAACAACTAAGGATTAGAGAAAAATTCCAGGACATATAATCCAAGCTTAAAAATAGAATACCAAAAAAGTGCAACAATACAAAATGCCTTGTAGCCTCACTTTTATGAGTGCAACGCTCTACATACCCCTAATGAGACTCTACTCAACATGACTTTGTGGACTCAAAATTGACCATGAACCTAAAGCTCTGATACCAACTTGACCCGACCCAACCGGGGGACTTATCGTAATGGGTGTCCCAAGTCTGACCCGGACCGAAGACCACCCCCATTACCCGACCCAACCTCTATCTTCCTGCCCTGAGTTGGTAGAATTTTGAGCATATAATAATATAGTGTAACAGCTCACATAAAGACTCTGGTATGGGATCACAACCGTGACCGACCCAACCGAGTTCAACCATTCCATACCAAACCAAACCAATACCAAAACAAGGGCCATAAACCAAGCTATAACCAAATGCGATCCAAAACATAATATGATTAATTCCAAAACCAAATACGATGGAACAACCAACAATATCGTCAAATGGTATCAACCCCAGATACTAATGCTAAGGCTGACACTAATATCGATCTCGCCTATTCCAACCCATAGCAGTACCATAAATTCTCTAACCAAAAGAGTAAGAATATTCAATTGAGACATGCCTCCAACCATAGCCAAAACCAATATCCAAAAATAAAATAGAATGTCTAAAAATATCCATAACATGAAATGGAACCTTTCAAAAAGATGGAAGCTCAACATTTCAACCCAACATCTATCCCCGAGTCAATCACTATGTAGGAGGAGTAGAACGATCGATTCCTGTATAGCATAAGTATATAGTCGCCCGAAGATGGGTTAGAGAGTGATCGCTAGCACAAACTTCGGATAAGGATAAAATAATGCCATTTATAAATCAAAGTAAAACAATCTATATGCCCACAAACATACATATATATATATCCATACCCGGAATAGGAACTAGGTTTAGCATGACATTAAAACTTTTACTTGGGCTGTGTAGCTTTACCGTCTAAACCATCAATGGGCTATACGAGTTCAGCTCCACTTGCCGAAAGGGCCCCAGTATGTGAAACTGCATGACCAGGGAAGAAAACCTAGGATGACTAGTACATCCCCTAAATATAAAGTGTGACATCATACACACGGTCACCAAGATCAAACCTCACATCGGCAAATATGAGTTTCCAGTTTTGGTCCCCCTGGGACCTCTAC
The DNA here is from genome assembly GCA_030864215.1 of Capsicum pubescens. Classification (NCBI taxonomy): domain Eukaryota; kingdom Viridiplantae; phylum Streptophyta; class Magnoliopsida; order Solanales; family Solanaceae; genus Capsicum; species Capsicum pubescens. The sequence continues at coordinate 225,861,622 of CM061544.1, forward strand.
CTTCTACAACTTTGCTACACATCCCACCATTATTGCCCAATTAAAACAATTACAAAGAAACCAACCAATCAATTAACCATTTATTAACCAAGGCCACTAGTAGTGGTATCTTCATACCGACTATACTTGCAAGTTTTGTCCATAGCCAACCATATATAGGTTTAAGGGATTCCATGTACCTTTCATGATTTCCAATTAACAAAAACCATGGCCACCAAGGCCTTTCGAATCTATTTAAAACCATTTAAACCATTAATACCATTTAGGTTTCCATTACCAAGTTTAAACCATGCATAAGTTCAATTGAATAACCAATATTATAGTAAAAATATTTTTAAAAGAATTTTATCAAACACATTGGGGGCATAGTATTTCCAAAAAAAAAAGTTCATTACCAAAGAACCATTCCCATGCAACCAATTATCCAAAACCACCATTAATGCATATAAAAGCATAATTAAAATATGAAAAAACCATAACTAAGCATTTATAACCAAAACCCACAAATAAAAGTTGAAAACCAAAATCATACAATAATGAAATCATGAAAACCATTCATAAAAACCATGCCTTTAATTGGAACTAACAATGAGGGAAGAGAACATTCCATAATTGATAAAGTAGATGGAGAGAAACTACCAACAAGATCCTTAAATTAGTCCTCTAGTTGAAACCCTAGCTTCCTTGCCCAAAAACTTTTGATAGAATTATAAAGTGTTTAGGAAGAGTTTCTAAGTGTTAATGAAAAGGATAATATGGTAAATATATTTCTAAGATCATTTAAAGTCGTGGTACCTTATTAGACTAAGTGAGAAAATGTCCAGAATATCTCTACTTAAGTTGCACAAAATCCCATCACAGGGGTACGAATGACCCTTACGAGTTATACCCTTCGATACGAGTGGTACCTATCACTCATATCCTAAACCTTAACCCTTGGACCCAATACTATCTAGTGTATGACTCACCTACCCAAGTCATATTGACAACATATGATTCATACCCTTCACCTATATCCTTAGCAAGATAGAATCACAGAAGGTTTGAACACTGTCCACCATACGAGTCCTGAGTATGACTCATACACTGGATTACAGCTCCTGGTAAGGCACTCGTACTCATATCCAAATTAATTTACCAAGTCTAAGGTTAGGTGAAGGAACCAAATGATCAGTATCCAACCATATGACTCGTACCACCAAGTCGTACCCATTTCAGTGACCAACGTCCATCCCGCTAACCAACACTGGTCAGCATACGACTGGACCATACCATCCATACCCCAACATATAGCTCATACCCATAAGTCATATTGGGAATAGAGATCAAAATTCCAGGAAATTTCTAAGGTCTAGAAACCAGGGTATTTTATTCTTCCATGAGATGTAACTAGCCCTAGTGTCTAACATACTCCACTAGTTCCACCATTCTAGTTTTTTCAAGAATTCTGGAATCCAAAACCCTTCCAGTCAATACTTTTTTATTTTTGAGCACTTTATTTCCTTCTTCTCTAGACAGAAAATTTTCTTCCTCAACCTTGTTCCTTCTTTTAGAACCACTGCTTGGTTTCTCTTCTGTATTTTTTCTCTTCTTGGGACCAGTTCCCTAAAAGACTTTCTTATTCTTAACTGCAATATGTTTTTGTTTCATCCCAACAGAGCTTCTAGACTTTGAAGCGGAGGACCTGGTCCTTACTTCAACATGAATTTTTTTCTTCTCTTTTCAGTTGCAGCAGCAACATCAGAATCAATATCCTCACTCTCTTTAATATCTATAGCTTCCACATTTTCATCCTCCACTACACTGGCTTTTTTCAGTCATCTTTTCTTAGCAATAAATGACTTTTTAGCCTTCATGGCATCCCATAGAAACTTCTTCTCAGAACCCCTAGTTGAGTATGCCCTAGTAACCTTTCCACCACTGTCCACAACCTTCTATTTACCTTTACTTCCCTTTTGTTTCTGGACTGACTACCTCAGTGGTAGTTCATCATCATCTCCTTCATCCTCCTCATTTGGAGGTGAACAAACTTACCACCTTTAGTATTATCTTCTTTAGGAGAGGATTCTCCTATTTTTTCACCCATCTCTTGCTCTTCTAAGCCAAAGAAACCTTCTCTAGGATCATTAACAAGCAAAATTAAATTTTCAGCTACCCAATCTTCACTGCTAGAAAGATAAGACCTTTTTATTAGGATTTTTTTATCAAAATATTGAGCAAATATAAGATTTGATTTTAACGGAGTAGGGGAACCAGATGCATTTAGGGTTTCAGAGGATCTTTTATTTTTGGTTAGAATAAGAATCTTCTAAAATTTTGGACAATGAAGGATCAGGATTTTTAATTTTAAGATTTTCTGGCTGAAGTGATGGGGGTTGAACATTTTTTGATTCTTTGGTGGGGCTTGAGGGAGTAGGAATTTTAGCGATTTGGAGCTTTTATGAGAGAGTGAATGTGAAAAAAACTTCTTTCTGAGAGGACTAACTTTGAAGAAGACGACTTGAGAGTTAATTTGAGAGAGAATGGGAGAGAAAAGATTTGATTTTGAATTTAAGGGAACTAATCGTTGTCATTTTAGGGAGATTTTTTAGAAAATGAGGTGTCTGGTCCTAATAGGTGCAACTCTTCACCTTTCTAGGGATTTGACAACTTTTACTCTAAGCAAGGAACACAAATTATTTTGATCGACTTTTATATTTTTAATGAACGTAGTTTTGGTACTAACTTGAGAGAAGGACCATGTCCCTCTATTTCTTTAGTGAATTCTCAGAGTTGTGTTTTTCTCATCTGTTTTCTTCCAAAGTAGTTCACCACGTGTGTACCTGCAAAGGTATGGTACTGAGTTATAATAACTAGTGCATACCTTATCAAGGATTCCTGTCTCTTGATCATAGCCAATTTGTAGAGAAAACTGAACCATTAAGTAAGTTTATTTTGACCAGCCCCAACCTTATCTTGTTCTTCACAAATTGCTCCTTGTGAAGAGCCTTTTTAAAGATATCTGCTATCTGATCCCCAATCTTGTAAAACCTCATGCAAATAGCTCCTTTCTTAATATTACCTCTCAGAAAATAATGCCTTCAATCAATATGATTGGTTCTCTTATGCTGCACTAGATTTTTTGCCATGTTAAGGGCACTTGTACTATCACACATCAAAGGGATAATGTCTAAAAAATACAAAAATCTTTTAGTTTTTATTTGATCCAGAACAACTGAGCACAGCATGAGGCAACAACCATATATTCAGCTTAAGTAGTGGATAGATCAACTGAGTTTTGCTTCTTAAAGCCCCTGGAAATTAGGCAAGAAAATAAGCCATTTATGAGGTGTTTTTTCTATCCATCAAATATCCAGCATAGCCTATTAGATCAAAACTGTCTCCAAAAGGATAGCACAGGACCAGGTCCCCTATACCTTTAAGATACCTGAGAATTCTTTTTGCAACTTTCAAATGAGACTCCTTTGGACAACCTGAAATCTAGCACACATTCCCATAATGAATACGATATCTGGCTTGCTTACAGTGAGATATAATATGGATTAGATAATCCTTCTATACATGGTCTCATTTTCTGAAGGACCAGATTCATTATTATCTATCTTTGAATTGGTTCCAATTGAAGTATAAAATGGCTTAGCTTCTCTCATATTATATTTCTTCAGAAGTTCCTTGGTGTATTTCTCTTAACTAATTATTGTCTTTTGAGAGGTTTTCTTGATCCGTAGGACTAGGATGAAACTCAATTCACCCATCATACTCAATTTAAATTTACTCCCCATTAATTTTGCAAATTCTTCACATAGGGAATTAGAGGTGGATCTAAATTATGTCATCAATATATATCTGGCAATTAGAAAATTTCTACCTATTGACTTCAAAAAGAGAGTATTGCCAATTTTCCCTCTTTTAAAGCCATTTTCAAGAAGAAACTTTGAGAGTCTCTCATACCAAGAACTAAGTATTTGCTTCAACCTATAGAGAGCTTTATCCAATTTGAGCTCATGATATGGACAATCAGCATCTTCAAAACTTGGAGGTTGTTTTACAAAAACTTTATCCTTTAGATTCCCATTCAAAATGTCACCTTTGACATCCATTTGGAAGAGTTTGAATCCCATATAGTCAGTAAATGCAAGAAGAATTTCGATAGCCTTTATTCTTACTACCAGAGAAATTATCTCATCATAATTAATTCCTTTCTCCTGGTTATAACCTTGAACAACCAACCTTGCTTTATTTCTATTGATAGTTCCATGCTCATCCTGCTTGTTTCTGTACACCCATTTAGTCCCAATAATTGTTTTGTCAGCATGCCTAGGGACCAGGTGCCAAACTTTACTTCCTTCAAATTGCAAAAGCTCCTCCTGTATTGAATTGATCCAGTCAGCATCTTTAAGAGCTTTTTTTACATTTTTGGGGGAATTTTTGCTCATTTCCTATATTATCATCAGGTGAAGGCCGAGCATCAAATACCTTATAGCTTGATTCATAGATTGCCTATTCCTGAATGAAAGTGAGAGTAGATCACCAAGGACTTTATTAGTAGTTTGCCTCTCACGTCTTGTGGTTCCAACGGTATTTAGGTTATTGTAGATTAGTTGGTGAAATCAACATATTTCTTTCCTATTAAGATGTCCTTTAGTGCCAATAGGTTATCCCATATCTATGTTTGTGAGATAGTTTACTTGCATGGAGTGCCTACATCTATCATTTCAGACAGGGGTTCAGAATTCACTTCTAGTTCTTGGAGATCTTTTTGGAGGAGTTGGGTACTCAGATTGATCTTAGCACAGGCTTCCACCCTCATACTAACGAGCATTCAGAGCAAACTATTTAGATTCTTGAGGATATACTCCGAGTCTGTGTTATTAGTTTTGGAGGTTAGTGGGAGCGACACTCAACTTTGACAAAATTTGCATATAATAATAGGTACTATTAGAGTATTGAGATAGATCCATTTGAGACTTTGTATGGTATTGCGAATCTCCGATTGGATCGTTTGAGATCTTTGAGATTAGACACTATGGTACTGACTTACTTCAGGAGTCGTTGGATAGAGTTAGGGTAATTCAGGATAGTCTTGGCAACTCCGAGTAGGTAGAATGCTTATGTAGATCCTAGATTTCGTTCCTTGAGATTTTAGTTGGTGATTAGATATTCCTCTGAGTATCTCCCATGATGGGTGTGATGATGTTTGGGAGAAAAGGGAAGCTTGGTCCCAGATATATTAGACCTTTTGAGATCCTTAACATAGTTGGTGAGGTGGCTTATAAGTTAGCCTTACCCTCTAATTTTGATACTGTCTATCTAGTTTTATATGTTTCTATGTTATAATGGTACATTCTCAATGAGTCTTATGTTCTTCGGTAGGTCTTGTTTCAATTGGATGAGCAGTTGACCTTTGTTGAGGAGCCTGTGTTTATATTAGCCAAGGATTTTAGGTGGTTGCCCTCTAGAGAGATACCAGTAGTTAAGGTTCAGTAGAGACATCACCCATTAGAAAAGGCTACTTAGGAGATTAAGAGTGAGATACGGGCCCAGTATCCTTACCTATTTGAGCCTTCAAGTATATCCTAACACTTTACGTTTACGGAAAAAAGTTATTTTAGTAGTAGATATTGTAATGACTCTCCAGGTCATTTCTATATTTCCACTCATTTTCACTATTAGAGATTTCCTATAGCTTCCCTAAGTCATTTATGACTTGCTAGAGCTAAAAGTTCGATTATCGAGCAGTTGTTTTGGTTATTAGAGTTAATTCTCTATTTTGAAGTCTTCGCTGGTGAGAATTGGCTACCGAGCGTAAACTTTAGTCATGACAACCTCGTATGCTAATTCTATCAGTTCCAGTCACTTTAAAACATCTATTTTAGGCTAGGGGAATCTTTAGTTTAGGTCTCGAGGCTTCCATACTCATTTCGAGCTATTGACTAGAAATTCATAAAAATAGCCATGAATGTGGGCCCCACTTTTTATCAAAATGACCTCGGATGGAAATTTTGACTGCACTACTAAGTCTGAAATATCGATTTTGATAGGGTAGCATAATTTATTTATGTTTATGATATTCTTGATGAATCTCGAGTTGTCGGTGGAGACTTGGAATTTTCTAAGTCCTCAATTGGTGCACCACTCTACTGGTGCATCTGCTTAAGTCCCACTTGGGTCGGTTAAGTGGCCAGCTAGTCGCTTAAACAGCCAGCCCATCGCTTAAGCGAACATACTTGACCAACTAAGGGATGATTAAGCGAGGCCCTTCCACTTAAGCAAAGGCCACTTAAGTGGCTGTTGGTTTGCTTAAGCAAAAGGCACATGCATGGGTTGGTACCGCTTAAGCAGTACTTGGCCGCTTAAGCAGTCGCTGCTTAAGCGGTCTAGTCTTCACTTAAGCAGCATCTGGGTGGCATTAAATCCCTTATTAGCTTGATTTTCTCCCTGTTTTCCCACAAGTTCAAGAGCTTAGAGCTTGAAAGAGTGTGGAAAATTTGAAAAACATTTATTAACTGATTTTGGGGTGTTTGGAAGCTCGAATTACTTGTTTTTTCTCCAGATTCTTGGTAAGTTTCAGTTCATTCATGGTTTATTTCTCTATTATTTTTCAAAATCCCTAGATTATTGGTGGGTTGATTATAACATCATTTGATCTTGGTATTTACCTATTCTTAAGGGTAAAAGTTTCTTGAGCATAGACGGAAGTGTTGACAATTTCAAAAATACAATTTCAAAAGCGGGTCCCATGGGATTTTTATGTGATTTTTGGACTGAAGCATAAAAATTAAATATGGGTACCATTGTTCTTTTATTGATGAGTAAGATATTATTTTGATAGTGTGGCATCGTGCGAAAGCTTCTTGAAAGGGGAAAACGTTGATTTGGTGAAATTCATCGAGCTTTCTTCGGTGTCCAGGTAGTGTAAGTTTACTTTTCTCATATATAGGGCTAATTTGTAGTATATTTATGATAATGTGCTATATATGGGTTGTGAATTGAGTCTTGGAAGTATATTTAGTATAATATTGATCTCTTAGCCAATTAAAGAACCGTAAATTAGGCATAATTGACTAAGCTAGAAAATCTTTAGGTTGATTTGCTAGCTTAGGACTCAATGTGACTTATTTCATATCTAGTAGCAAATTTTGATACCTTATCCTAGTACAGGGTAGAATTTGCCTTAGAATGGATTTTAGGAATTAGAAGTCAGCCCCTCTGGGCCACCTTAGGCTAAGACTATTGTTAGCTCCTTAGAGACTTTATAGGCACGTTACATCTTCCAAATCTAGATTCTAGAGCTTAGAAAGGTTGGATATTTGATGATTTATTCTATATTGATACTTAGGTGATGGTATTAGTTGCGATTCTAGTCTAACAAATAATGATATTGAGTTTTGATTTAAGTCCTGCAAATGATGATATGAGTTGCAATTCGAGTCCAACATTGAGAGGTTGTTTAGGACATTTATGGAACCAGTTCGGGTCCAGTGATTTATGTACAGAAGGATTCGTGGTTATGATTTCAAGATTTGGATATTTGTTATAAATTCAATTATCACTTTCCTTTTGATTGCACCGTCCGGACTTATAGGGTCCCACATTGGGTTATTTACTTTCCCATACTTACTGGCTTATGGGGGCAGGTTTGTAGTAATAGTTATGCTTTCTTTCATATTATTGTTATTCTGGTTATTCATTTACTGTATATGGAGCATTATTTCAGGTTCTCTCTCTTACCTTGACTTAGTTTATTTATCTTGCATTTTACTATACTTATATTATGATTTAGCTCAGTCGACTGATGATGCCTACTGAGTACCCATGGCTTTGATACTCATACTATATTTTTGTACCTTTTGGTGCAAATTCGAGTACTAGTGGCCGCCGTTGATTCTACAATTGTGCGGATTAGAGTTTGAAGATAGGGTGAGCTCTTGAAACCGAAGTTGACCTTTTCTCTTTATTCTATTTTTTTCTTAGTCTCTTTATGTTTGAGACTGATGTATATTTGACTATGATGATACTCGTACTCTTTTCGTTTAGGGGATTTTGTACTGATACTACTTGGTCGTGGGATGTTATTATATCCTATTTATCTTATGTGTTGTTCTTGCTCCTTGATTTATTATTGTAAGTTTTTTCTTGAATATTTCTTGTGTTAATGCCAATTTCCACTGAATAAGCCCATCGCTTATAGCTTCGGGCAACAGTCTGGCTTACCTATTGGTGGAATAAAGTAGGTGCCATCATGACTTGTAAATTGGGTCGTGATAGTTTATTTTGGACTTGAAATTGAGGGCTAAAAATTAGAGGGTGGGGGGGGGGTGTTGTTAGTGGTGTGGAAAAGAGCGTGTGGGTGAAAATTTCATCGAATTTGAAGTTTAAATGAAGGACTTACGAGCTCTTAAAGATTGACTTTTTATTCTTGTGTTCTTGAGCTCCTTCATTTTGTTCTTGGAGAAGAAGATAACAAAAGTAAACTTAGATTAAAAATTTTGAGGTAAAAGTTGGTCAAAGTATTAGTACGTACACTTAAGGAATTTAGAAAAAGATTGTTTTAAAAAAATTAGTTAAAATTCCATATGGACGAGCCATGTCAGCGTTGGCCAATCAATAGGCTGCCATGCCAGTGCCACACAAGCACCAACGCAGCCATTGATCGGACAAGATACCATATTAATAGTGATTCCCCAATCCCCAGCGCCTGCACAACGTGTGTATGCCAAGTATAGAGAGCTGATTTTCAGATTTTTCAACACTTTGCCAAAATTTTGAGGTCCCAAAATTTAAAAACCAAGTTTCCAAACTTCATGGTTTTTGTTTCTTCACTTTCTTCATTCGATTTCTCAACTATTTAACAAGTATTTTACTTATTTAATCACTTTTTAACTAGTTTTAAATCATCAAATTCTCTCTTTGATTCATCAATTCAGCAACACAAGTAATTTTATGACTTTTGTTACTTAGTTTTTTTTTTAGTCTAATTTTCTGTACTTCTTTTCTTTGAGTTTTATCATCTTAGTTTGTAGATAAACTTCTTGATTCAAGTCCTTTCAGCTCTAATCAAGTCATATTTATTTAAAGAGTCAAAAGAATTCACTCCACCACAAAGGATAGGTGATCTTGAATTGATTGAGTAAAGCTAGTTCGCTACCAATTTTGAGACGATGCTTTAAGAGGTGAGTTGAGAGTTCACATACGAGTGACGCGAGGCTTTTTATACGATATTTTTCGTTGAGTTTTGTTGATACTATGAATACAATTCCAAGTGGGGAAGGATCGGATCACATCATAGAGTCCACTGCCTATCTCACCAAACAAATAACAGAAATGAATGCAAATATAAAAGAAATAAGGGCGGAAATAAATGGAAGAATGGGAGGTATAGAGGAAAGGTTGGTACGGGTAGAAAGTAGAAAATTACTTCAAATATAAAATGAAGAGATAAGGAGGGAATCAATGAAATCCACCACCATTACTCTGGGAAAAACTCACGAGTTATGTTACCTTTCACTAAATCAAACCCAAAATTTCCAACAACATACCTTCCAAATTTTCCAAGCCAATCTACACCATATCTCCATCCTTAACTATATCATCCTACATAAGAGAATCGATCTTTTGTGAACAATCAAATTTGATACCAAACTCCACTTTGAAACACATCAAATGCTCCTTACATGATTCCCACTTATCACCTCCATAAAACACACCATAAATGCCATATCAAGACTAATAATACCAAAATTCTCTCTATGATGAAATAAATGAAGAGTTCAAAAATAATGAATTTTAGGATCATGGAGGTAGGAGTGGTTATTGAGTACCAAGGGAAGGAGTCCAGCCTCAGGAATTAAGGTGGGACCAAGGCATTAGAGGTCAAGAATATGTAAAGAGAGAAGATAGGATAGGAAATAAAGAAGATAGGATGAATATAGAGGAGATAGGATGGGAAATATAGAAGATGTGTTTTGGGAGAGGAATGATATAGATCGAGGCTTAAACACTATCAAGGTCACACTTCCAAAGTTTAGAGGAAATAGTCACCCCAATGAGTTATTGGAATGGAAAATTCAAAGTGAGAGGATCTTTCTTAACAACAACATTTAAGAAACTTTGAAGGCAAAGTATGTTCTCACACAATTCAAAGGGTATGCATCCACTTGGTGGGAGTCCAAGAGAAGGGAAATTTTTAATTCTGAAAATAGTTTTTAGTGTTAAAAATTAAGATTGTCAGGATTTTTTATATCTCTAAAAGACTCTCTCTCTAAGGCAGTTACATTTCGGTTATTTCCAGCCAAATACAGTCGGTGGCTATGGCTTCGCTGCCATTGGAAAAATTTCTTCAGCCGCTGGACACTTCTCCTCTGGGGCGGCATGCATGCATCCGATCCCCACAAAAAATTCCACCCATAAACATGACACATATCTCCAAACAAGTGCCTCAATCTGGTGAAGGTACAACTCAAATTTCTGAAGAGCAAGTACATTGGGCTCAGGAAATTATTACTCAAGCTCAATTAGAAGTGCAATGTAAACTTGGGGAGGTGACGCAGAATTCATCGACACTAGATTCTGAACAAGCTAAGACAATCTTACTAACTATAGAGGAATTGAAAATGGGTGCAATCCAATCACATCCCAATCTTTGTAATCCAACGATGGTGGAAAAGGATACTACAACTTCTAACGACTGTAAAACCTCTATCCCTCCTCTAACATGTATAGTGCCAAGACTGACCTGGTTGAATCTGCGCCCAATAATGGCCCTAATGTTGTAGTTACGATGTCCATGCCAGGGTTACTGCCTAGTGTTCTAATGAATTTTGGGAATCTAGGTGCTAATATTGTATGATCCAAACCAGGTCATGGCACTGAAACCCTTATCCCTAGGGTTACTCACTCATTGGATACTAAATTGAGAGCCCAAGAGGTTATGGAGGCTGAAATCATTCAAATTGATCCCCCCAAAATGCAACCAAGCAAGGCCTCCCTGCGGTTGTGTCTAAGTCTGAAGACTACAAAGTGAAGTTAGCGCAGAGGTGTAAGTTTACCCTGATTGGAAAGTTTGAAAACATTATGCCTAAGATGGATGTGATTAGGCGGCAATTCATTCTTCAAACTGAACTAAAGGGGCAAGTCAAACTTACACACTTTAATTCTAGACACACGACAACAATAAGTATATATTGCTATGAATTCTTAGCTACATATTTGAAAATCGTGGCTAATACCTAATAACAACTACATAAATTAAAATTCCGTGGCTATTTACAATTTTTCATGATTTTCTAGCTACAAAAATAAATTGGCAAAGCTAATTCCTTATTTTAGCTATAATTGCTAACTATTGTAGCAATAGCTACTCAAATACCTACAAGTTTATTACTATAGTAAAAATTTATAGCAAATTGTAAGTTTTTGCCGCATTTGAAGTTACTATTGCAAAAGTAGTCTTTTATCCATAGTAAATTACTTGAAGCAAAATGTTGTAGCTAAATATATATTTTTGCTAAAATTTATAATAATATGTGGCAATAATTACCCAAATAGCTGCAAGTTTATTGCTACAATAAAATTCTGTAACTAATTATAAGTTTTTGCCACACTCTATTGTTATCGTAGCAATAGTATAATTTTTTTCAGTAGCGAAATGGATATTTTTACTTTAAGTTACAATAATTTGTAGCAATATTTACTCAAATAACTATAAATTTATTGATACACTAAATTTTTATAACTAGTTATAAGTTTTTGCCACACATTTAAAATCATCCTTGCAATAGTAATCCTTTTTAGCCACCACAAATAATTATTTAAAGTAAAATAGCTAAGTTGATATTTCTGCTTCAAGTTATAAGGATTGTATCAATTATTTGTCACAAGGAAATGATATATTCATAATTTTATTGTTGGGATAAATTTTTATAACAAATCATAAGCTTTTGTCTCACAGTTGAAATAGTTGCAATTATAGTTTCCCTTTGACGATAATTATTTAAACAAAATATTATTTCTACAAGAAAACACAATGTCAATTACTAATTTGGTATTATTTTAATTGTTATGAAAAAATGGTGTAGGCACAAATTCAAAATTTATGATAATTTTTCTCATGCACTATTTCTATATCATTGGTAAGATTTATTATATAACCACAACAAATAGTTAGAAATATTTATATGATTTTATATGCAATTCATAGATTTAGAAATTAATAGTTATTGAGATATTTGCACTGTATGTTCCATTTTTATTTTTAATTATGTAATTATTGGAATTTTTTACCCACACATAGAGAAATTAAGGGTAAAGGGATCAATGAAATTGTACCTAGCAGGTAGCAGGCAGCAGGCCAATGTGTCTACTTTGACACAATTTTATTGGTCATTTCCCTTGCTTCTATTTTATTTTTTCTCTGTTTTAATTTATTTGTCTTATTCTTTTTTAGTCATTTATATATTTCAATAAAATATGTAAAAAAAAAATATTATAAATCACAATAATGAAAGACTAAAAAATTTAAAAGATATAAAATATTTGACTAATTCTCAAAATTATATCAACACCACTTAAATTGGAATAGAAGAAAAAGTATTATAAATTACAATAATTAAAAACTTAAATTATTTATGATATATAATTGATTAACACTGCCACAAAAGTTTGGACAGGAAGAGTAACATATATTATTTGAAAATTACATAAAAAAATATTATAAATTGTAATAGTTAACAACTTAAAATATCTCAAAACATATAAAAAATATGATTGATTAACTAAATTCTATTTGTATCACATAAATTGAGAGAACAAAGTAACATATACTAGGCATGTTGTCTGCTTTGGCACAATTTCATTGGTCATTTTCCTTGCTTCCATTTTATTTTTTTCTCCATTTTAATTAGTTCGTCTTACTTTTTTTTAATCTATTAGATATTTCGAAAAAATGTGTAAAAAAATACTATAAATCACAATAATTAACAACTTTAAAAGATTTAAAATATTTGGCTGACTCTCGAAATTATATCAATGACAGTTAAATTGGAATAGAAGAAAAAGTATTATAAATCACAATAATTAAAAACTTGAATTATTTTAAAATATATAATTAACTATCAATGTCACAAAAGTTTGGATAAGGTGAGTAACATATATTATTTAAAAATTACGTAAAAATATTATAAATTATAATAGTTAACAATTTAAAATATCTAAAAAAATATATAAAAAATATATTTGGAACTTGTTTGAAGGGGGTTTGGGATGGGACCTGTGCGTTAGGAGAGTTTTGGGAAAGGAATTTTATCTTAGTTACTATAGATTTTCTTGGTGCAACTTTTTTTGAAGATTAAGTGTTACATTTGTGTTATAGTCAATTTCTACGAACAATAACAAGTGCAACGCTACAATTGGAAGACTGACCAGCGTAATTATGAAAAGGATTGTATTATAAAAAGAACTGATTATGAAATTTTCATTATTCTAACTCAATTTTGGGATAAGTGAGCTATGATTTGGAGTGAAAATTGCGCGGGGGGGGGGGGGGGGGGAGGGGGAGGATCATATAACATCAAATTATTGATTCTTTGTCGATTTTTATTTATTTTACGAGAACTTATACTAGATTTAACCAATTGTTGACCAATTGTTTGATCAAAGCTCCGGTCAAACTAGTTTAAAAATCTGATCGAAGATTATATTGAGTTCAATCATATTTTTTATCTGATTGTTGGCGTAAAAGCTCTGTTAATTTTATTTTTGGAAAAATGGTTCAATGGACCCTTGTACTATGTACGTTTTGTAATGTGGACACTTCTACTTACATGTTTGTTATCTGAACCCTTGAAATCATTAAAAAGTAATATTTTAAACCCTTTGACCATTGACCGAACTTATGTGACATTAAAATGGCTGAGTAGGATGAAACGCATGTAAGCACACGCCTGGGGTGAGAGTAAGGATCATTTTTGATCAATTTTATATTAAAATAATTAATTTTTTTATAAAAAAAAATCCCCCACCCCGCCCCGCCCCCGCCCTCGCCCATTCCCCAACCCCCCACCCCTGTACTAGCCCCCATTCCCCCACCCTCTTCCCCCATACCCCATCCCCAGTCTCTCCCCTACCCCCGCACCAACCCTTTTCCCGTCTCTCCCCCATTTCCCCATGAAATTGAGTGGATCAAGAATGAGTTTCAAGCCATGGTAGCTTTTCTAAGAGATGTTGGCAAGAGACAATAAAGAGATGAAACTGTGGCTGGTTGGGTTAAAGAGGTAAGAATCTTGGCTTTTGATGCTGAAGATGTTATTGATGAATTTCTTATTCAAATGGCTACTACTCATTGGAACAACTTACACTTCTTTCAATACTTTAAAATAAGGTATCAAATTGGATCTCATATCAAAAAAATAAAGAAACAAGTCATTGAAGTAAAAGAAAGAAAAGATAGATATGTTGTTAATGGATTAATGATGAGTGAAGATGCATTAGCAGCTAGTAGCTACAGAGGCACTGGTGGAATGTCCTCTAGAGGGCCTGGTGCAGCATCCCCTTTCGTTCGAGAAGATGATATTGTAGGAGTTGAACATGATGTCGAACAGCTAACGAAGCTCCAAAATTATAATGATATTGGGTCATTTTAGCCGCCGCCGACGATGACGACGATCCAATTTTCATCCAAATTCAATTTTTTCTATTATATCAGCTCCAAAATCACCCATAAAACATCAAAATTTGCTGAAAAAGAAATAAAATTCATCAAATCTGATCAAAACTCAGCTCCAATTTTCATCCAATTTTTTTTTCAACTATATAAACTCAAAAAACCTCTCATAAAATACCAAATTTCATACAAATAAACTGAAAAACATAAAAAAATCAACATATCCGATCAAATCTCAACATGAACAACCTCAATTTCACCAAAGAATCCCACCAAACCGTAATTTTTGTCTCTATAATTCGAAACTGAAACTCAAAAAGGGATTATAGAGAAAAAATTGTAGTTGGTGGAATTTCGATACTTTTTTGTATGACCGTGTCAGCACTTGGTGAATTTTTTTATCTCGAGGGAGGGGATCGAAAAGAGAGAGAGAGAAGAGAGAGAAGAGATGCAAGAGAGAAAGGGAGGGGGAGGCTTTTTTTAGAAAAAAATTTAAAAAATTATATCTTTTATTGAAAAATTACGTGGAAGCTGATGTGTCAGCAAGTGTGTTACACATAACGAAAAAGGGTTTAAAATATTTATTTTTATTGAGTTCAAGAGTTCATATGACAAACATATAAGTAAGAGTATCCACATTACAAAACAGTCATAGTACAAGGGTCCATCGAGCTATTTTGCCTTTATTTTTTTTAAAATAATGATTTGGATGAAATCGATCAAGTAATTGTTTTTAGGCGATTTGAAAATCAATTAGTTTTTTCAATCAATTTTAACTATATTTTTAGTAGTGTCTTTTGATAGTCGAGGTTAATTTTTAAATTCATTATATTAATAGATAAAAGTAATTCTATTTTAACAAGCTTAAAAGTTAAAAGGCTAAAAATACCCAAATTATATATTTAAAGGACCAAAATAAAAGATAATTATAATTATTATACTCTTAAAAGCAAATAGCCCACCAAAAATAAAAATTTTCCCAATATTTGTAGGCGAAGTTTTTTAAATTATAGAAAAAATTTGAGGTATAAAATTATATTTTAAAAAGTCTTTCTATAAGCACACAGATTTCAGCAGCTAACTGAATAGCCATTATCTCTGAATACATATTAGATTGAACGGGTGGTGTGTCAGTTTCAGTATCTTCGTGTGGGTTCCACCCAAATAAACAATAAAATATCTCACATAGTATTCACAATTCAAATAAATATTTGAGGTCAAATTACAATATTTCAAAAACCAAATTAGGGTAAAAAATAACATTTCAAAATCTTGTAGGACTCAAATTGAAAAGTTATAAACTAATAACATAGAGAAAAAGAAAGTAAATACTCCCTCCATTTAAAAAAGAATGACCTAGTTTGACTTTGCACGAAGTTTAAGAAAATAAAGAAGACTTTTAAATCTTGTGGTGTTAAATTAAGGATATGTCAAATGTACCAAAATGCCCTTCAATCTTGTAGTCTTAAACATGCCATGTGAAAAGTTGAAATTAAAAAGTTGCTAAAAAAGAAAAGGGATCATTCTTTTTTAAACGGACTAAAAAGAAAAGTAGGTCATTCTTTTTGAAACGGAGGGAGTAGTTCAAAAACCCTAAAATTTTTAATCGTTAACTCCTTCTCTCCTTAACGCGGACGCCTAAATTTTCCACCCTCGTCGATCACCCCTCATCCCCTCTATATAATGCCACTGCCTCTCTGTTTCTCTCTCTAAACTTTCACTTTCCCTCTCTACACTTTCTCTCTCTTATTCTCTGGAACTTTCACTTTTACGAACGATCGGTTACAAGTATAATTTATTATTTTTTCTTTTAAGAAAATTCGTTATTTATCAATTTTTAAGATTGATAGTTTTGGGTACCCTTTTGGATTTTCTGAAATGGGTTTTTATTTTCTTGACGTTTTATTAATAATCTTTTGTTTTTTGGGAATCGGAGCAGTTTGCAGTTTTGATGAATTTATGGGGATGATTTGAGTGAAGGCTTTTGAATATACTTATTATTGAAGTGGGTTTTCAACTTCGTATATGTTTGGAGTTGAGAAAAAAGATTTTCTTGAAAATTGAAGTAAAAAAAATAAAAAATTAGATTTTTTTGGTATTTATTGAATGTTTAAAGAAAGTAACTTTATAGTTGCATGTGTGGGAATTTGTTGTTAAGAGTTTATGTTAGTTGAGTTTTGGCTGTAATCGTAGTCATACGAAAGGAAAAAAGAAAAAGGGAAAAGATTGGTTCGAGAGCAAAGGGTATTGCCTATCGAAAATAGTTTAGTGTAGTTACTTGAAAATGGATGAGTATAGTGACTTGATATGTGTACTAATGACTTAAAAATGGTTAAGTGTAGTTAATTGAAATGTGAATTAGTTACTTGAAAGTGGTTGAGTATAATGACTTGAAATGAATGATTAAGTGTAGTGACTTGAAAATGGTTAAGTATAGTTATTTGAAATGTGAAGTAGTTACTTGAAAATTATTAAGTATAGTGACTTGAAATGTGAAATAATTATTTGAAAATAGTTAAGTATAGTGACTTGAAATGTGAATTAGTTACTTGAAAATGGTCAAGTGTAGTCACTTGAAATGTGTACTAGTGAGTTGAAAATTGTTAATGTAGTGACTTGAAATGTATACTAGTGACTTTAAAATGGTTAAGTGTGGTTATTTGAAATTGTGAATTTATGACTTGAAAATGATTAAGTGTAGTTACGTGAAATGTATACTAGTGACTTTAAAATGGTTAAGTGTACTGACTTGAAATGTATACTTGTGACTAGAAAATGGTTTAGTATAGTCACTTGAAATGTGAACTAAGTTACTAGAAATTGTGAACTTGTGACTTGAAAATAATTAAATGTAGTGTCTTGAAATGTATACTAGTGACTTTTAAATGGTTAAGTGTAGTGACTTGAAATGTGTACTAGTGACTTGAAAATAGTTAAGTATAGTTACTTGAAAATGATTAAGTATAGTGACTTGAAATATGTACTAGTGACTTGAAAATGGTTAAGTTTAGGTACTTGAAATGTGAATTAGTTACTTGAAAGTGGTTAAGTATAGTGTCTTGAAATATATACTAGTGACTTTAAAATGGTTAAGTGTAGTGACTTGAAAATAGTTTAGTGTAGTTACTTGAAAATAGTTGAGTATAGTAACTTGAAATGTGTACTAGTTACTTGAAAATGGTTAAGTGTAGTTACTTGAAATGTGAATTAGTTACTTGAAAGTGGTTAAGTATAGTGACTTGAAATAAATAATTAAGTGTAGTGAAAATGTGAATTAGTTACTTGAAAGTGGTTAAGTATCGTGACTTGAAATGAATGATTAAGTGTAGTGACTTGAAAGTATAGTTATTTTAAATGTGACGTAGTTACTTGAAAATGGTTTAGTGTAGTGATATGAAATATGAATTAATTATTTGAAAATGGTTAAGTGTAGTGATTTGAAATGTGTACTAGTGACTTGAAAATGGTTAAGTGTAGTGACTTGCAATGTGAATTAGTTATTTGAAAATGGGGAAGTATAGTGACTTGAAATTGGTTAAGTGTAGTTACTTAAAAATGTTTAAGTATCGTGACTTGAAATGACAATTAGCTATTTGAAAATGATTTGAGTGTAGTGACTTGAAATGTGTACTTGTGACTTAAAATGTGAATTAGTTATTTGAAAATTATTAAGTGTAGTGATTTGGAAATGGTTTAGTGTGGTTACTTGAAATTGTGAACTTGTGACTTGAAAATGGTTAAGTGTAGTTACTTGAAATTGTGAATTTGTGACTTGAAAATGGTTAAGTGTAGTCACTTGAAATGTGTACTAATAACTTGAAAATAATAAAGTATAGTTACTTGAAAATTGTTAAGTATAGTGACTTGAAATGTGAATTAGTTGATTGAAAATAGTTAAGTGTAGTGATTTGAAATGTGTACTAGTGATTTGAAAATGTTTTAAGTGTAGTGATTTGCAATGTGAATTTGAAATGTGAATTAGTTAATTGAAAATAGTTAAGTGTAGTGATTTGAAATGTGTACTAGTGATTTGAAAATGTTTTAAGTGTAGTGACTTGCAATGTGAATTAATTATTTGAAAATGGTTAAGTGTAGTGACTTGAAGTGTGTCGTAGTGACTTGAAAATGGTCAAGTGTAGTTTCTTGAAATGTGAATTAGTTACTTGAAAATGGTTAAGTATAGTGACATAATCACTTTCATGTGATGTTAGTATAAATTTTCATGTGAAGTTAGTTTGAAAAGAACATATATTATATGATATGTTGCTCTCCTTTTTCAACGCAAAAGTGTTTGTAAGTTGGTCAAACTTATTGCGAAGATAACTATCTATTTATTCTATTTTGATGTAGTAGATAGCCGTAAGAACATAAATAGTTGAAATAACTCTTGAACTTCATCTTTCTCATAGTATTTAATTTGTATTTTGTAGATTGTCGAAAAGGCGCAGTACTATTGGGTTAGCTCTTTCCCTCGACAATAATTTCAACAGTTTCATTCTTTTGAAATAATATGTGAGAGCTTATTTACATCAGAAACATGTTATGAGAATGCCTTGGAGAACCTGTTGGATTTTCACTTAAACGCCTTCTTTGATGATTATCATCACTATGTAACCTCATTGTAGCTTGTTTTTCCTTTTAACTTTATAGTGTTTGTTGTAAAAAAGTTATGTAATGTGGATGCTATAAGTTTTAGCTATATAATTGTGTATTTGAAATTTATTTTTGATAAACTTTAAATGTCAATTTGAATGGAATAAGTTATTTCTAAATCTTATTATGTTGTTAGTTTTCAATATATCAATATGAATGAATATTTGAAAATTTTGAAGTATGTGTTGAAAGCAATAGATTTTGTTGGCGAAATCTTCATCATCATTAACAAATCAAATTTTTTGTTATCAAAATGCAATATAATAATTTTTTTTAGCTCCAATTATTGTGTCACTTATAGCTAATAAAATTTAATTTCGTAGCTAAATTTGGGTTTTAAAAGTATAGTATCAATTTAAATTTTTGTGGAAAATATTTCAAATAACTGTTACATTTTTTTTAAATTATAGCTAAGTATAAATATTGTCACGGGACTAAGTTATAAAAATAGCCACGCAGTTTAAAGTTGCATGGCAATTACTTTTGCTATAAATGCAATATCTTGTGGCTATAAGATGAAGATAGCTACAAAATTTTCTAATGGTGGCAAAAGAACAATTGCACTTGCCATAAGTATATTTTTCGTGGCAAGAACTTTTTATCGTCACAGCTACAACACAAAATATCTTGTATCTATAGGTAGTAGTCCTTAGCCACGAATCATTTAAAGTCCGTAGTAGACTTTTAGCCACGCTACATCTAGTTACGAATGCTACGGAAATTTTTTTTGTGGCTAAAGTGTATAGCCACAAAAATTTCCGTATTTAGCTACGAAGTATTTTATAGAAATATATGCATTATTTTGTAGTGACACTTATACATTGTTCTTGATAATGAATATGATCATTCCACTATTTGGTAAAAATGTACATTCAAGGACAGATGATGCGTTTCTAGTTGTGGACCCCCACTTCTAATCCAGAAGAGGAGACTCCTTTGGTTCCTGTATGAGTTAGCTTGCCAGAACTCCCCTGGCACTATTATTTTTTGGAAGTGGTGACTCCTTTATTATCACCTATAGGGAAGGTGTTATTTTTGGACATCGTAACTTATAAAAAAACTAGGGGCAGTGAACTAACCTAGCCAAGACCACAACATATTTGGATGAGATATGATGCTGATGATCATGGTGAAGGCAGATGGCAAACCATTCGGTATGAAGATGTTCCAGATTATTGTTATTATTACAAACACCAAGGACATACTGCAAGATCTTGTGTTGTTAAAGCAATAGATGAGGATGCTAAGACAAAGATGGATTCAACTGAAAATTCTCAGGAGGAAAGTCACCCCCGGATGAATCATGGAAAGTTGATCTCACCTGATATACTACAACAACAAAATGCAGATAGAGGCAAAGCCCCTATTAATGAGTGGCAGAATCAAAAGAGAAGAGGTAAAAAGGATAATCAAAAGTTGATATCCAAGACAATGTCTCCAAACAAGCACACAGGGGGTCAACATTATACTGCAACTCCATTTACTATAGGTCTCCAACATGACCAAGCAAGACTTGAACATAATTATCCAGTCAGTAATGGTGAGGCTATCAAGGACATGTCATGATGACGAGATTGTGATGTTGATTGTGTACCTTACATTCATTCTTGCATGCGCATTGCCTTTCACCAGTATAAGCCTACGTCTATCAGCCGATATGGGACGGTTGCATAAATATGGGTGAGTAATATGTCTTGTGTTATTGTAAATTTATTGAACCTTCCGATCCTAGGGCGGTGGGGGTACACATAGGATAGGCTAGGTAATTGGTTGTCTAGAGTTTCCGGTTATTCTCTCCGTTATCGATATTGTTATTGTAATTGTTATGGTCATTGTTATGGCTATCTTATGAAAAATTTGTCATTGATCCGGTATTGAGCTTTGAGGTATGTTTTTGGCCTCTTCTATCTTATGATTGTATTATTATGTATGATTATCTCATGTCTAACCATGTGGATTAGAAATCCTGAGTATGATAGAATTTAATTCTAATAGGATTATAATGAGGTCTTAGAACGAGGATATGATGATCTAGGTTATGCTTTGAGGTGACCTCATGTTCATATGTATATATATATATCAAGATATATGTAGCTATGTTACTACTGTATCTCCCTTTCTTCATTTGTGCATATGGTATATTCATTCCTTGGCCTTATATATTATTATATATTCTTTGCTCCCTCTTTATTAACATATTGGCCAGGGATATGCGGTTGACACGACCTAAACCAAGGCCTAGTCATGTTGGACATCTCATGTCCGACCAGGATTAGAGATCGCCTCCAATACCCAACCATAACCACGATGTACCCTATATCGGATTAATTTTGAACATATAACAAGATAGAACAATTATAATTGAAAGACATTTATAAAGTTCATAACCATAACTATTCAAACATCCAACCAAGCATCCAATTGGTGTCATCCCCAATACCAATACCAATGTCAAGGCTGACATCAATACCGACACTGTCTTTGCCTATACTAGTCACACAAATTCTCTAACCGAAAACAAAGAACATCCAGTCGGAACATGCCCCCGACCATAGCCAAAATCAAAGTCTAAGAAATAAACAAAATTATGAAAAAAAGTTCATAACATGAAATGGAGTCTTCCAGAGTATGGAAGCTCACCACCTCATTCTTACTCAAATGTTGTCCCCGAATCCAAGTCACTGAGTAGGAGAAGTAATATGGTCGGTTCTTGCATCGAGTGGGCGTACAAAGCCCGAAGATGGGTTAGCGGGCGAATTATAGCATATACTCAGGAGTAAGTATAAAATAATGCCCCATATGCAATCACATACATACTTATATATACTATTCCGGGGAAGGGAACCGGGTTTAACATGTATTTAAAACCTTTAACCTAGGATTGTGTAGATTTGCCGTCCTAAATCCACCCATGGGCTATATGGGTTCAGCTCTCCCAACTGAAAGGGCCCTGGAGTGTGTTAGCCGAATGAATAGAGACAAACCTGAGATGACTAGTACATCGCCCAAAATATAAGTGTGACATGATGCACACGGTCAATAAGACCAACCTCAAATTGGCAAACATGATTTTCCAATTTTAGCCCTCTCGGGACCACCACCTTCCACAACTTTCCTAACACATCCCCCTTTAAGCCCATATTAAAACCATTCACAAACAACCAATCAATTAACAAGGGATTCCTTTTAATTAGGCATTAACTATTAGTATCGTCATACCAAAACTAGAGCTTGAATGTCTATCCATTTATTCCATACCAAATCCATTAAACCAATTTGAATCCAAAGTTTCCATTTAAACCAATACTATGGCCACCAAGGCCTTTCCAATCCATTTAAAACCATTTTAACCAATTATAGTTCCATTATTTTTTATGCAAGGGAAGGATTTCAATAATAGTCAAACTATGTGATAAAATCATTCTCATTGGAATCTTAACACACATGTTGAGGGCATATAGTTTTCAAAGCCAAAACCAAGTATCAATTGACCATTCCCATGAAACCACATGTTCAAATCACAATTACAACATAAAAATAGTAAGTAAAACATGGGAAAACATTATCCAACCAAGAATATCCTAAAACGCCAACATATACTTGAAAACCCAAAATAATACCATAATAATGCCATGAAAATCATTCATTAAAACATGACTTTAGTTAAACTAATAATGAGGGAGGAGTAACATACCTTAGACAACAAAGAAGATAGAGAGAAACCTCCCTTAAGAACCTTAATATATTGCCTTGAAGAAAACCCTAACCTTTCTTGATCCAAGATCTTGAGTGAGATTTAAGAGTGTTTAGAGAGTATTTGATTGAGAATAATAGGTTAAGGAATCCTCTAAAGATGTTTCATGTCATGGGGTTCAAAAGGAGTTATGAGAGGAAATGTCCAGAATACCCCCAAATGAAATTGTAAAAATCTCATCCCAACTTACGAGTCAAGCCTCTAAGTCGTCACCACAACAAACAACCAGTAATATCTAGTTGTCACCAAGACAGTAGGTTGGATATCGCATTCTGTCCAACATACAACTCACTTTCCCCACTCGTATCATCACCATACGACTAGTACCAGTCCTGTCGTACCCTAAGAAGAACATCAAGGGATAGAAACTGGACAACATACAATTGGGAACTATACCTCTCATATCATAAACATACGGCTCATACTCAGAAAGTCGTACCTATAACAAAAACTCAAACACCACTCACTGGACACTCTACGAGTTGGGTCACCTGACCCGCACCCACACCATAAGACTAGTACGGTAAGTCATATGATGATCAGAAAGCTCAAGACTTGAGAAATTTTCAAGGAAAATAACCCAGGGTGTTTCAATTCACCCCCACTTAGATCATTAATCCTTGAATGATGGAATAAGGCAGTACAAGCATGATTAAAGACCCAAATATCTCAACTCTTACCTCTAAGACATAAAATAGATCACTAAGAAATTCACCTTTTTACCTTTAATAAAGACATAAAATAAAGATGCAAGGAAATCAAACTTTCCTTTAACGAAGTTAGAAAACAAGAATGCTATGAAGAGCACATACCTTATGCATGAATTTTTGGAGCGAAAAATTGGAATGGATACTTGGACTTCATGTCGTCTTATACTTCCCATGTATCCTATTCCACCTTATGGTTCCTTGATAATGCTGAACCTACACGTCAATTTAAGTGCAAGTTGGTCGTCATTAATATATTTACCCAACTTAAGAGTCGAGGTTGAATCCACGAGGAACAATGTGAGTGGCAATCAAGTTAATTTGAAAGAATAGATATAAGTTAAATTCAAACCAATGTTACAAGAAGATAAAAATAGGGGAAATAGGTATCTACACTAATCTTTCTTTTTGGATTTTTCTAGTATAAAGTCGGGATAATGAAAAATTAGAGTTTATCAATTAGGCACGGATCTTGGGATTATGTATTACTAAGGGAAGTGACATGTGGATTCTAATAATCAACTTCTTTTTAGTAGATCAAGTATGGGTAGGTTTGGTTATAGGTTTTGATTCTAGTCTTTAAACAAAACACCAAACTTTCACCCATTGATTCTTTCGAATACCTAATGGGTGTGTTCAACCATTGGTACCGTACTTCAAGGATAAAACCCATGGCATAGTCAACTTTATAACCACCCTTATGTCTAAGATAGTGATAGATCGGAAAACTACACACATAATTGTCTATCATTGCTTTGGTCTCCACATCCCTCTTTCAAGGATAATATGGATTCCTAAAGTTCACCCTAAACCCTTCTTTCGAAGATTGCTTTGAACTTTCTAGAGTTTGGGGATTTCATCCATAAATCCCAACCAAATTGGTCAAGCAATGATAAAACCCATCAACATGAACTACCAAATAGAGACTAGCAATAACAAATAACACACACTTTAATCCCTATTCACACATAACCCCAAAAGGGAGATCTAGCTACACATAAGATAAATAAACAAAGATATACCCATAATATCCATTGAAATAATTCATTAAAGCTTAAGTGAATGTTAATTCAAGCTTTGGACTCCCACAAATCTCCAATGAAAGTGAGCTATTCCTCCGCTTAGAGGATGCTCCTATGTATTCTTCACCAAAAATTTATACAATATTGTCTTCTCCAATAATGGAGGCTATGAACTCAAGAACCAAAACCTATCTATTGAGGAAGATGAAATGTTATGAACATGAATGAGCGGGATGCTTAGGGTTTGAGTCCTTTTTTTTCCAAATTTGGGATTAGCTACATGAATTTATAATTCTTTCCTTAGGCTGCAATTCTCTGCCATGCCGCGACCGCAGTTATCGCGACCGCAATTAAATCATGAGACCATGGTCAAATGACCCTTTTAACTTAACCGCGATCGCATTCCTCATACCGTAATTGCGGTAACTGAGGCTAGTTCTACACCAGGTCTTCATCTGCACTTTTTTCCTCCTTTTGATTATTTTAAGCTCCAATCTGCATCTTTCTATCTTATCAATTATGTGCCTGTAAAATATGGATATTAGTGTGTTCAATCTCAATTATGTCTCATTTATTCATCCAAAACATGGTAATGTGCACAAATGTTGAGTGCGGATGAGGGGTAAAATCACCACTCATCAACACCCCCAATTTAAACCTTTGTTTGTCCTCAATCAAAACTACCTAATATCATGAGACAACAATTATCTATGAACAACTTTATTCCTCAAAGATCACAACGACTTCAACCTTAGTCACTACCACACATAGCTTATTGCATATGGGCTAAGCTATTTTCAACTACGCCCCTCATCATAAGATGCAATACCTAAGGATACATAGGATTTTAAAGAGCAACCAAGAAAAAAAAATACTACTATAAAAGTGACTCCCTTTTGACCATAACTAAGCTATACTCTATTTGCCTCATTGCTCGGGAGGTGACAAAATCACCCACCTCAACTTGTTCACATGCCATTCTCACAAGAAAGAGAATTCCACACCAAGCCAAAAAATATGTAACAAGGAATTTTAAGTGCAAAACCTCTCTCCCTCACAAAAGAAATCTCTATGCAACAAGTGTCATACCATAGGCTTGCCCCTATTTTAATCGCCACTACAAATAAAGTAAATGGTTGAAGATATCAAAGGACTTTTTGAGCTTGTAACTTAGGTTTGGGTTAGGGTAGGATATCATTTGGGAAAAACATGGCTACACCCTACTTTGGACATCTACATCACACTATTTAATTCACCTTTTTTACTATGGGTCACTCCTCTTTGTTCTCTCACTTTTCATATGCCTACATTTTTGCTTCCTTTGTTCACCCATTTTCTTCTATTACTTTTACTAGCAATTTTCATGTAATTCTCTTCTTTGTTGAACCCTTTCTTTTTCTATTCATTTGTTTTCAATACTTAGGCACTTAGGCATTTCACTTACAACTTAGTGTCCCGAAACATACTTCCATTGATCTTTACCACCCCCTACTTAGGCTTTTAGCCTCAAGTTGCATTTTTAAGTTCAAGGAGGGTATGGTTCAAAAGAGGGATAAAAAAAATGGTTCACAGCTTATAATGTGTTTGCCAAAGAAAAGTCCAAAGGCTCAAAGTGGGTAACTAGGGATTACAATTATGCTTAGGTAGGATTTTTAGGATAAGGTGGCTTCCAAAATCACAAGGATGGCCTAAGATCATTTCTCCAACCACACACAATCAAAACTAGCCTTAAAAGACTAACGGGGCAAGTTCTAGATAGCACAAGTAAACAAGAGAGGAATGCAAAAAGTTCACAACACATAACATGTAAAAACTTGCCAAGGAGGCTCAATTGCCCCTCCCGTGAGAGACAAAATTGGAGTATCTATCATTATTTACAAGTTAAAAACTTATGGAGTCACAAAAAGGGAAGAAGTTTTGTTACAAGGTTGCTCACGTCCATGGCCTTGATTTTAGAAAAATTTTGGATGGAGGGGGGTGTTTGCTTTGAATCCGCACCACGCATAATTTAGATAATAATGGCAACAACCGAAGCTATTATCTCACATTGTATCTCTAATACAGACTAACCACCCACATGGAAACTAGACTTCACCAATGGGTATGAATGCGATCCCAAATTATGAATGCCATAGGTACTCAGACATCCCTTGCATTGACCATGATGCCACAGGTACTCAGACTTTCCCTGCATCTCTAGCTCAAGACCTAAACATGATGCTTTACCCTTAATAATATCGTTACGCAATCTATCATAGGTCAAAGTTCGTACACAGCTTAAGAAAACCCAGGTAGCCTCACTACACCAAGTGTCCTCACTGAAGCAAATTTAAGAGGTAAAAGGGTTGAGAAAGGCTCTCATAAACAATAGGCAGTCTGGGAGTCTGATATCGCGATCGCTCCAATAGGGTCGCGATCGTGCAATCGTGATTGCGGTCTGATTTCCACAATCGCAGTAACTAAGACCAAATTCCCTTTTTTGCTTTATTTTTATTTTCTACATAGCTGCAAGTTTTCCAGCTCTATTTTCCCCTATTTTTCTGGACACACCACTTATGTTAAAATACCTACAAAACATTAAAACTAACACTAAATGAGTCAAGGATGGGTAGCCTCCCACCAAGCGCCTAATTTAACATTGTGGTACAACCCCTTCACCATTTCCTTTTATATTTCTACTTAGAAGATTTGAACCTCCATCCCAGCTTTCGTTCAATATGCAATGAGAGAACGAGGGACAAAAGATTCAAATTTTCCAAGATGAAACTTGGAAGATGTGAGGTAATGGCAGGCAAGCTTTGATCTCACTATTTTAAAGTTTTAAACCTTTTAACCAATTTCACATCAAATTTGTGGTTTGGATCCTTGGGTAAAAGTGATCACATCAATGGGCCACTAGTTGCACATCGGGCATTGAGTTTCTTGGCCATTGATGAATTGGGTTCCATATGCTTCTTTGGAATGTCAAATTCCAAAACATAGGGATCGTACTCTTTCTCCTCATACTCCACCATTTTCCTAGGTAGATGGATTCTCATCACATTCTCTAAGCATAATGTTAAGAAGTGGTTTGAATGAGGTCCACCCCCTAATTCCAAAATTTGCTCCTCCAAAGCATCTTCACCCCAAAATAAACTAGAGTAATCATAAGATATTTGTCTTGAATCTTCTTTTGACTATAGTACCATTTCTTTGATTCTGGCATCTTCTTTCTTATTTTATTCGGTTGATTGGGAAATCACCTAGGAATCTTCACCACTAAGCTCATCATCATAGCTTGGCTTCTCTTCTTGATAAACCTCCTTTTGGGAGATGGGCATGGTAGTGATAATTTCAAGATTTGTTTCATTACCAATTTCCACTATCTTAATAATTTCCCTTTCAAACACCTCATGGGATCGATGCATGTCTTGCACTTTCTCCCCCGTTGTAGTTACCTGATCCAAAATAGTTTAAAGCATTGCTTCAATACTAGTGGACCCAGTATGTTGCTCTTCTTTCTCCTCATCATAGGACCTATCAAACTTATAAAAGGAATTAACAATTCGGTTAGCATAAAAAGGGGAGAGGGAGTTTGGGCAATCACTCCAATGTCCATCTCGACCACCATATAAAGAACAACCATACTCCCAATAGGATCAAGATGGTGATTCAATCTCTCTCCGAGGAGCATAGTTACAATCTCTCCTGAAGTGAGGTCCATCACAATATGGACATGGGTCATTAAGTTATGACTTCCAACTACCAAAATCATATTTGTTAGAAGATGACATGGATACAAGTAAAAGAAAATAAAAATATACCTACCACAAGAAACAAAATAAAATCACAAATAAATATTGACAAGCTTGAATTCAAGAAAGTAAGATAAAATTCCAAACTAACTTAATACGCCAAATTGTTCCATGGTAATGTCACCATTTTTTATAACGCTCAACTTACATGTCAATTTAAGTGAAAGGCGGCCGTCGGTAATATATTTACCCAACTTTAGAGTCGGGATCGAATCCAAGAGGAATAATGTGAGTGGCAATCAAGTTAATTTTACATGATTGATACAAGTTAAATTCAAACCAATGTTAAAAGAAGATAAAAATGGGGGAGATAGGTATCTACACTAATGTTTCTTTTTGGGTTTTTCTTGTATAAATTCAGGGTTACAAATAATTATTGTTTATCAATTAGGCACAAATCTTGGGATTATGTATTACTAAGGGAAGTGACATATGGATGCTAATAATCAACTTCTTTTTAGTAAATCAAGTGTGGGTAGGTTTGGTTATAGGTTTTGATGCTAGTCTTTCAACAAAACACCAAACTTTCACCCATTGATTCTTTCGAATACCTAATGGGTGTGTTTAATAATTGGTAACCAAACCTCAATTTAGGTGTAACGCCCCGAATCTGGTACCTAGAATGCTACACAGTGCTCATGACCTCGAAGAACCACAAACTAACCCATGACTGATATCTATACCTGTATACTACATAAAATACTGAATAATGCGGAAACATGAAATGAAAGTCCATAAGGTTCACATAACTGAAGTAAAATATAACATCTAAACGGGGTATGAAATACCCAAAACAAAACTGAAAATACTGAAGTCTGAAACATGATAGTCTAGAAAGCCTCTAACTGACTGAACTGTCTGAGTAAGGAGTTGATGGGAAATGTACCCAACTAACTCCAACTAATAAACTAATTAATGAGATAATAGAGAAATAATCATGTCCTCAAATAATGAGGACTCTCTTCTAACTCTGACTGCTGAAACTGGAATTTATTGCTGATCTGGAGCTCGTGTATCTAAACCTATGGTATAAGACACCATAGCACAAATACGTCAGTACTTTGAATGTACTGGTATGCATGTGGGGTAGGCTGAATGCATAGGGTTCATATGCATGAACAATATTGGTTAACTGACTAATATGAATGTGAGAATACATGTATGCATACATAGTAACTATATCTGAAATCATGATAACATGAGTACTGAATCTGAATACTGATAACATGACATACTGATAACTGATATAACTGATAACATGAGTGACTGGATCTGACAGTCCTGAATTTAGTGGAACAATTTGAATTCCATTCTGTATCTGACAGTCCTGGATTCTGAAGAACTATCTGAGTTCTTTTACTGAGACTGATACTGAGACTGTGGGAGGTAGTCATCTAACCGACATGCCCTAAATGATGCATTATAGCTGAATTGGGGTCCAATCTATGCCCTGATTAGAAGGGTATCAATACCGCACCACTGGTAGGGACAACATGTGAGTGACCAAAATATAACAGGTAACTCTAATGAGAATGGTGGGAACCCTCATATAGAAGGTTAGCAGGCTATGATATCTCAACCTATGCTGCCTACATAGTTCTTGAATACAAGGATTGCTTCTAAGAATCACACCCTCATATAACAGGTGAGTTCCCACCCTTGGGTTCGCTCGATGCTAATTTCTACTCCCATCTGAATAGACACTGAACATGATTTACTGAACTGAACATAGACTGAGTACTTACATTCGTTGACTGATGGAATACTACTGACATCTGACTGAGTTCATGAGATCATAGAGATTTCCTGAGTCATAAGACTGTCTGAAGTCTAAGGATCATGGCTTGACTGAGAGTATCATGGAAACATGACATGGCTCTAAGCACACATCTAATGTTTCGGGTACAAGTACCCCCAGGACTCGATGGAAGAAAACTAACCAAGCATAACTTACTTGAACATATAACTAACATCATAATCCATAATACATTTATAAAAACATTCCATCAAAACATGTGATAGGCATAACTTGTACATACATGGGGATTTCATGATATCATACTAGTTGGGCATTGTTCCTTCATCTAGGTATTTAATCAAACACATGGTAGGCATAGCACATGTAGACAGCATTATACAACAATTAATCATCATGATTCATCTCTAATTTCATCATCCTAGGGTTTATTCATAGGTTCACATGAATATACATCTATACAAATCAATTCCACATAAAATTGATCACCCAACATGGATTTGAATTCAATTGATCATTCTCAACATAAGAAAAACAAACCCAACATGAAATTCATAAAGAAATCCATAAACTTAAACTTAGAAAAGAGATTTGTGGGCTTCATAGAAGAAAAGAGTCAATGAATGAACACTATGCATACCTTAGTTCGTGATTTCGTGAAGATTGACAGAGAAACTTTCTTGGAATTGGATCTTCTATGAAAACCCTAGCTTGTTCTTGAGAGGTTTTTGAGATAAGAGAGTGTATTTTGGGTGAAGAGTGGCTGAATCACGTGATAAAGGGCTTAAATAGGGGTGGGAAATTTACCTTTTTAACCCTGGACGCGTTATTTAATTTCAGTAAAATTTTCCCGAACTGGGCCCCTGGCACTACGCGGCGCTATCACGCCATGTCACTAGAATTTGACAATTGGGAAACTTTAGGATGGCGCGATGATCGCGTTGCCTCTTCTTTTGCAACCTGGAACTTTGGCGCGGCGTGGAGGAAATCGTGCTAAGACACTGGAAAAGGACAATTTTGAATTTGGGCCCTAGCGCAACGCGCCATAATCACTGACCCATACTGAAATTTGCCAAATGCCATTTCCTATTATGGCGCAGCGCACCACTGACTAATATGGCATTGTTTTACGATGAGAACTTAAAATAGTCGTAACTTCTAACTCGATTATTGGATTTAGGTGAATCTTTTATCGATGGAAAGCTTATTGAATTTTCCACATGACAAAAGTAAAAATCTTGAAAATTCCTCATAGAATAACCATCATACAATTTAGAAGTTAATTCTAGATATTCTTGAGATGAAATTAGCTAGGAAAAAGTATGGGGTATTACATTAGGCATCCCTACTTCTAGGATAATACCCATGGAATAGTCAACTTCACAGCCACTCTTATGTTTAAGATAGTGATAGATTGGCAAACTACACACATAATTGTCTACCATTTCTTTAGTCTCCATATTTCTTTTTCAAGGATGATATGGATTCCTAAAGTTTACCCAAAACCCTTCTTTCGAAGATGGCTTTGAACTTTCTAGAGTTTTGAGTTTTCACCAATCAAACCCATATAAGTATTTGGGGCTTTCACCCACAAATCCCAACCAAATTGGTCAAGAAATAATAAAACCCATCAACATGAACTTCCAGATCAAAGCTTGCAATAACAAACTACACACACTTTAATCCCTATTCACACATAACCCCAAGAGGGAGATCTAGCTACACATAAGATAAATAAGCAAAGATATACCCATAATCTCCATTAAAATGATTCATTGAAGATTAAGTGAATGTTATTTCTAGATTTGGACTCCCACAAATCTCCAATGAAAGTGAGTTATTCCTCTGCTTAGAGTCTAACCCAATGTTCTTCACAAAAAATTTATACAATATTGTCTTTTCCAAGAATGGAGGCTATGAACTCAAGAACCAAAACCTAACTATTGAGGAAGATGGAATGTTATGAATATGAATGAATGGGATGCTTAGGGTTTGAGTCCTCTTTTTTCCAAATTTGAGATCAGCCACATGTATTTACAATTCTGCCCTTGGGCTACAATTCTCCGCCATGCCGCGATCGCACAGGTCTAGCCGCGACCGCAATTAACTGATGTGACCATGGTCACCTTTTTGACTTAACCGTAATCGCAGTCCTCAGACCGCGATTGCAGTAACTAAGGCTAGTTTTGCACCAGGTCATCAGCGGCACTTTCTTTCCTCCTGTTGATCATTTTAAGCTCCAATCCATATCTTTCTATCTCATCAACTATGTGCCTACAAAATATGGATATTAGTGTGTTCAATCACTATTATGTCTCATTTATTCATCCAAAACATAGTAATGAGCACGAATGTTGAGTGTGAATGAATGGTAAAATCACCACTCATTATTTCTCCATAGAACCTTTATCGAGGCCACATTCTTTGTCCGCAACCGATGAACCTGACGATCAAGGATTTCAAATGGGATCTCCTCATAAGATAGGAAATCTAGAATACCAATAACCTTCATTGGCATAACTTACGATGAATCACCAATACACTTTCTCAATATAGAGACATAGAATACCGTGTGAATAGAGCTCAAGATAGAAGGCAACTCCAACTATATATAACATTGCCGACCCTCATCGAAATCAAGTACAGACCAATATCCTAGGGACTGAGCTTTTACTTCATCCCAAACCACATCACTCTCTTTATGGGAGACACTTTCAGGAACGCCTATCTCCAACCTCAAACTCTAAGTCACTTCATATGACATTTGCGTAGTATTTTTGGTGACTTGGGTAGCCTTAAGCCTACCCAAATCACCTTCACCTTCTCCATATCTTGGTGAACCGAATCCGAGCCAAACATCTTCGCCTCACCAAGCTCGAATGTAAAACCCCGCAAAAAATTTAAGCTTAATTTAGTCCTTTAAGCTTGTCCAGCCTTAGTTTATTTTTAGCCTTCAAAAGTTGGAAATCTCATTTTGCAACCTTAATGTCCTTTAATAGTCTATATTTTTATTAATTCATGATCAAGGAGGTCAATAGGTGTCCCTGAAAGAGTTTTGGATTTTTCGAACTTCATTTAGACCCTGTTTGGAATCCCAAAATAGTGAGTCGAGGTAATGTTGGCCGTCGCATTGCCAATCGTTTCAAAAAATAAAATTAACCTCAGCTCAAGCCAAATTCTAGTGAACCAATGTGATGTCGGCGTATTGCATCGGTTATCGTGTTGGTACCCTCGACACGCTGCGTCGGGCGTAGCGTCGTTGGGCACGTTTTTTGGTTTTTTAAACCTGTGTCCTTAAGGGTAATAAAGTCTTTATCCCCCGACCTTCAGCCCTCATAACACAAAATTTAGCCCTCTTTTGGCTAGTGATAGTCATTCTTTCACAATTGCTCAAGAGCAAGAAAACCCTAGGTGATTAATTTCAAATCAAAAACTTAAGATTACTCCATTTACTCTCAAGAAATTTCCATCCAAGGTATGTAAAGTGTTCATCCAAGGATACCTTTCATCCTTGTATCTCAAGAAACAAATTTTTAAATCATGAATTGTGATTTCCATGTTGTGGATTGTATTCCATCCATGTTAATGTTAATGTATGGTTTCCAAGTTGAAAACTTTATTGTATCCCATGATATTATGGTAGAATATATATTGGAATTGAATTCTCTTATGTTAATCTCTTGAATTATGAACAAAATATGATAGTCATGATGCTATACCATGTTGTCCAGGCTCATGTACAAGATTATGCCCTCTAGGTGTTTGACAAAATGCTTAAATAAATAAATTGTGTAATTATGACTCAATTGTGTAATTGTGACTCAATTGTGATCTAAATGATGATCCCATGCTATATTCATTTTTTTAGGTTGACTCATATGCTAAGGCTATGCCTTGTAATTGATTGATGGAATGCTCATGAGATTTGATTTGTGAACTTATGATATATTTGAATGCATTCCTACTCATGTACAAGATTATGATTATCAAATGCCTCATGAAATCCCTCAATAATTGTATTATGAATTATTGATTATGGTCGTGTGTTCAAGAAGTGTCATGTCCTACTTATGTTCATGATATGGAGTCTTGGGGGTATTTCATACCCGAAAATTTAGCTACGTGCCTAGAGCCAGTGTTAGTTTTCAAGATACTCTCAGTCAAGCCATGATTAGTATAATTCAGTCAGTTACATGACTCAGGAAAACTCAGTAAATTTAGTATCAGTCCAGTCCCACTCAGTACTCAGAAATCAAAGTAAACTCAGTCAGTTAACAAAATTCAATAGTATTTCATCAGTCAATAGAAATTTAGTAAACTCATTCCAGTATAGTCCAGTATACTCATTTCAGTATCTATTCAGTTGGGAGTAGGATTCAGCACCGAGTGAACCCAAGGAATGGAACTCACCTGCTAGAAGAGGGTGTGATTCTTAGAAGCAATCCTTGCATTCCAGAACTACGTATCCAGCGTAGGTTGAGATATTAAACCTGCTAGATGAGGGTCGATGAAGTGGCTTAACTTGTCAGATGAGGGTCCCACCACTCTCGTTAGAGTACCTGATAGATGAGGGTCACTCACAATTTGTCTTTACCAGTGGCACGGTATTGACACCCTTATAATTAGGGTTATAGATAGGACCCCAACTTAACTACATTATTCTATTTGGGACATGTCGGTTAGATGACTACCTCCCACAGTCTTAATCTCAGTCTTTAGTAAAGAACTCAGCTAGTTCTACAGATTTTAGGACTGTCAGATATAGTCACTCAGCTCAGTACGAAACTCAACTAGTTCCATCAGAATCAGGACTATCAGACACAGTCACTCAGTAATCAGTATATCAGTTATCAGTAATTCATGTTGTTAGTAATCCATGTTATCAGTTACTTAGAATCCATAATCCATATGATTTCAGTTACAGTTATGTATTCATGCATGTATCTACATGAAGTCACGTTTATTTTATTCAGTCAGTTATAGTTTATGCATATGAACCCTTACATTCATCCTTACCTCACTTTGCGTACCAATACATTTGCACGTACTGATGCATACTTTTCTTTTGTGCTATGGTGTTTTATACCATAGATTCGGACGTTCAGGTTCCCGACCGTGCATAGACAGCTTCAGGTTCAGTCAGCTGCAGTACACTAGACATGAGTCCTAATTATTCGAGGATGTTCTATTATTTTATTATTTCAGTACTTAGTCATTTCAGCAGCCAAAGTTAGTTGGGGACATGTCCCATCAACTCCTTATTCAAACAGTTTAGAGGCTTTCAGACTAGATATTCAGAATTCAGTATTTTCAATAATTATGTTCAATTTTGGTATTCATATACCTTGTTCAGACATTATTCAGCTTTGAACCTTATGGAAGATTTTTTCTAGATTTCCACATTTATCTCAGTTTTATTGTTATTATAATATTACTATATATAATGCTCATAGCAGGTACCAGACATGGGTTATCTAGTGGTCCTTCAAGATCGTTAGCACCGTGTGGCATCCAGGGTACCAGACTCGAGGCGTTACAAACTTGGTATCAGAGCCTAAGGTTCAACAGTGTCCTAGGAAGTCTGCAAAGCCGCATCTCGTAGAGTCTTGTGCATGGGTGTGTTGTGCACCATATTTATGTACTAGAGGCTATGAGATATTTTAGGAACAGTTTCCCTTCTTTAAGTATTCATTTCATGCGAGTGAGCATGAGCTCAAATTTAACTCTCAATCTAATCCATTTATCCCTTTTGTTCATAGAACATACCTCCCAAAAAGACTAACGAAAAGGAGAAATGGGAATCAATCAGCACCTCGACCCATTCAGGCAGATCCCCTAGATGAACACGTCGCTCATGTAGAGTTCAGAGCTGCATTCACTACTCTTACTAATTCAGTTGTTGCTTAGAATGAATGCCCAACTGTCATTCCCTCTAACCCAGTGGCCAATTCTGTTGCAGCCAATATTCGAGACTTCACCCAAATGAACCCTCCTTCTTTTACCGTGTCTAAGACTGATAAGGACCCTCAGGAATTCCTTGATCAGGTGAAGAAGGTTACAGATATTATGGGGGTAACTGCTAGTGAGAGTGTTGAGTTGGTTGCATATCAGTTGTAGGAAGTGGCCCACACATGGTTCAAGCAGTAGAAAGCAGAGAGGGTCACAGATGCAGGGTCCATTGAGTGGGAGGAGTTTGCCACTGCCTTCTTAGATAGATTCTTTCCCCTAGAGCTGAGAGAAGCTAAGGTATTAAAGTTTATCAATCTCAAGCAGGACAACGTGACACTGAAAGAGTATTCTCTTAAGTTTACTCAATTAGCTAGATACGTTCCTCATGTAGTGGCAAATAGCAGAGCTAAGATAAGTAAGTTTGTTTCTAGAGTGAATGATAGTATGTTCAAGGAGTGCAGGACCGTGATGCTGATTAGTGAGATGGACATATCCAGACTTATGGTCCATGCTCAACAGATAGAGGAGTAGAAGATTAAGGAGAGGGAAAAGTAGAATAAGAGAGCAAGGACAGGTAGTTTTAACTTTGCTCAGCCTAAGTCAGAGGGTGGTAAACATTCTCAGTTCCACCCAAAGTCTTCAGTTCCAGCTCCTTTCTCAGCCAGTGCTCCAGTTCCTAAGTTCAGGAATAGTGACAAAGATAGTGCGCAAGGCTATAAGTCTCAAGGTAATGTCAGCAGTGCCCGAATCCATCCTCTTTGTCAGACTTGTGTGAGCACCATCAGGGTATTTGCAGAGTT
The DNA here is from genome assembly GCA_030864215.1 of Capsicum pubescens. NCBI lineage: Eukaryota > Viridiplantae > Streptophyta > Magnoliopsida > Solanales > Solanaceae > Capsicum > Capsicum pubescens. Next base: position 225,898,716 of record CM061544.1, read on the forward strand.
GGCAGTGATGTTTGTTTTAGATATAGTAAGCCAGGCCACAGAGTCATAGATTGTCTTCAGTCAGGTTTTCAGGGTCAGCATAACTATTCCTCATCTCAGTCCGATCATCTGAATCAGTAAGGTGCCACCTTCAACGCTACTAGTGGGCAATGCCCAAATAGACTCTATTCTCTTCAGTACCTACAGGATCAAGAAAATTCTCCTGATGTGGTTACTGGTACACTACAGATCTTTCATTTGCATGTTTATGCTTTGCTAGATCTAGCAGCTTTTTTGTCTTTCATTACTCCTTATATAGCAGTTGATTTTGGAGTCCATCCCAAAATTCTAGCAGAGCCCTTCTTAGTATCTACCCCAATGGTAAATCTATTATATCTCGGCGGGTATACAGGAATTGTCTGGTTATGGTATCTTAGAAAGTCACTTCAACAGACTTACTAGAATTAGAGATGACTGATTTTGATGTCATTCTCGGTATGGATTGGCTTCATTCTTGATATGCCACAGTCGACTGCAAAAATAGAATTATCTAGTTTTAGTTTTTGAATGAACCCATCCTAGAGTGGAATGGTAGTACTTTAGCATTCAAGGGTCAGCTTATTTCCTACCTAAGGGCAAGAAAAATATATCTAAGGTATATGTCTATCATCTTGTTTGAGTTAAGGACTCTAGCTCTAAACCTCCCAGTCTTGAATCAGTTCCAGTAGTGAATGAATACTCAGATGTCTTTCCTGAAGATCTTCCAGGAATTCCTCCTGAAAGGGAAATAGACTTTGGCATTGACCTTCTTCCAGATACTCAACCCATATTTATTCTGCCATACAGAATGGCACCAGTAGAACTTAAGGAGCTAAAAAATAGTTGAAGGATCTTCTAGATAAGGGGTTCATCAGACCCAGTGTGTCCCCGTAGGGTGCACCAGTTCTATTCGTGCTTAAGAAAGACGGTTCTCTCAGAATATGCATAAACTATCGTCAGCTCAATAAAGTCATGATTAAAAATAGGTATCTTCTTCCCTGAATTGATGACCTGTTTGACCAACTTCAGGGTGCCAGTTACTTCTCTAAGATAGACCTCAAATCAGGCTTTCATCAGCTCAGGGTTAGAGAATGTGACATGCCAAAGATAGCTTTCAAAACTCAATATGGTCATTTTGAATTCTTAGTCATATCCTTTGGTCTTACCAATGCCCCAGCAGCCTTCATGGATTTGATGAACCGTGTGTTCAAGCAGTACTTATACATGTTCATCATAGTCTTCATAGATGACATCCTTGTCTATTTCAGCAGCGAGCATGATCATGTAGACCATCTCAAAATAGTATTGCAGACCCTCAGAAATCATCAGTTGTTCGCCAAATCCAGTAAGTGTGAATTTTGGCTAAGGTCAGTAGTATTCCTTGGTCATATAGTTTCCGGTGATGGCATTAGAGTTAATCCTCAAAAGACTGAAGTAGTGAGAAACTGGCCTAGACCTATTTCTCTGACTGATATTAGGAGTTTCTTGGGTTTCGCTAGCCATTACAGATGGTTTGTTGAGGGCTTTTCTTATATTGTATCCCCTATGTCCAGATTCACTCAGAAGAAAGTCAAGTTTTAGTGGTCAGATTCATACGAGAAGAGTTTTCAAGAGTTGAAGACTCGACTCACCTCAGCCCCAGTTTTGACTCTTCCAAATGGTTCAAATGGGTTTGTCGTGTACTGTGATGCATCCAGAGTAGGTTTGGGTTATGTCCTCATGCAGCATGGTAAGGTCATAGCCTACGCCTCCAGACAGCTTAAGCCTCTTGAGAAAAATAATCCGACTCATAATTTTGAGTTAGCAACTGTAGTTTTTGCCTTGAAGATTTGGAGGCATTACTTGTATAGGGTGTATGTGGATGTGTTCACAGGTCATAAAAGCCTTCAGTACGTATTCTCTCAGAAAGACTTAAACCCCCATCATAGAAGGTGGTTAGAGCTTTTAAAAGATTATGACATGAGTGTTCTTTATCATCCGGGCAAGGCCAATGTAGTAGCTGATGTTCTCAATAGACTTTCTATGGGTAGTGTTTCTCATGTTGAGGACAGTAAGAACAAGTTAGCCCAGGAAGTTCATCAGTTATCCAGACTAGGTGTCCGCTTAGTCAATTCAGCAGAAGGTAGTGTGTGGGTTCAGAATAGTTTAGAATTATCTCTAGTTTCTGAAGTTAAGAAAAAGCAGGATAGAGATCCCAGTCTAGTCAAGATAAAAGATTCAATCAAAGATCAGAATGTAGAGGTTTTCTCCCAAGGAGGAGATGGTGTTTTGCGTTGTCAGGGTTGTCTGTGTGTTCCAGGTGTTGATGACTTAAGGCAGTGAATTCTTGCAAAAGGGCATGGTGCATGTTAATCTATTCATACAGGGGCCACTAAGATGTACCACAATTTGTGAGAGATCAATTGGTGGAGTGGGATGAAGAGAGATATTGCAGATTTTGTGGCTAAGTGCTCAACATATCAGCAAGTTAAGATTGAGCATCAGAAGCTTAGTGGTCTATACAGGAGTTCAATATTCCTACTAGGAAGTGGGAAAAGTGAATATGGACTTTGTAATAGGTTTTCCTTGTACTCATCGTCAGCATGATTCAGTCTGGGTCATTGTAGATAGAATGACCAAATCAGCTTATTTCTTTCCAGTCCATACCTCTTATTCAGCCGAGGATTATGCCAAACTCTACATTAGAGAGTTGGTCAGATTGTACGATATTTCGTTGTCTATTGTCTTAGATAGAGGTACCCAGTTCACCTCTCATTTCTAGAAAGCATTCCAAAAGGGTCTTGGTACCCGAGTTCACCTCAGTACAGCCTTTCATCCTTAGACCGATGGTCAAGCAGAAAAGACCATCCAAATTTTAGAAGATATGCTACGAGTGTGTGCAATTGACTTTAAGGGTAATTGGGATGACAGCTTGCCTTTGATTGAGTTTACATACACCAACAGTTATTATTCCATTGTTCAAATGGCTCCATTCAAAAGTCTCTACAATAGTAGATGTAGATCTCCAATTGGTTGGTTCGAAGTCGGTGAGGCTGCAGTGGTAGGCCCTGACTTAGTCTTCGATACCTTAGAGAAAGTTCAATTAATCAGAGAAAGGCTCAAGACAGCTCAGAGCCGACAGAAATCATACGCAGATGTATGCAGAAAGGATCTCGAGTTAGAGATTGATGACTATGTAAACCTAAAAATATCTCCCATGAAGAGAGTAAAGAGGTTCGCAAGAAGGGAAAGCACAGTCCTCGATATGTCAGTCCCTTTAAAATTCTCAGTCGCTTCGGCAAAGTAGCTTATGAGCTCGAGTTGCCTTCAGATCTAGCTTCAGTCCATCCAGTGCTTTATGTCTCCTTGCTTAGGAAGTGCATAGGTGACCCAGCAGTTGTAGTCCCTGTTGAGGGTGTAGATATTCAGAACAGTCTCTCTTACGAGGAAATTCCAATCAAAATCCTTGACTATTGGACTCGCAGACTGAGTAACAAAGAAGTCCCTCTAGTCAAAGTTCTTTGGTAGAATCAGTACGTTGAGGGAGATACTTGGGAAGCATAAGCAGACATACAGACCAAGTATCCTCATCTCTTCTCCGCTAATTCAGACTCAGTCCAAGGTAATGGCTTTCCTTAATCTTATTCCGTTTCATGTTCAAATTTCAGTTAAAAACTTGGTATTCAGTTTGATGCTCAGTTTTCCATTTTAAACTTGGTATCCTTTACCATTGCATGTTCATTCGTACGTTCATGAGTTAGTTTAGTCATGTATTCATGCATCAGATATTCATGATCAGCTTATCAGTACTCCAAGACATGCATTCATGTATCAGCTCAAACATGAAATCATGCATCAGATATGCATGCTCAGTATGAATCTCAGTAAATCAGAAATGCCAGTCATGTAATCATATTTCAGTTGTTCATGTTTAGTATGTACATCAGCTTATCATTTCTCCCATCTCAATCAGTCTCATTCGAGGATGAATGTTCCCAAGGTGGAGATATTGTAAAACCCCGCAAAATTTCTAAGATTAATTTAGTTCTTTAAGCTTGTCAAGGGGTCCCAAACTTAGAAAATTCTAGCTAAGTTTACAGACTAAGTTTATTTTTAGCCTTCAAAAGTTGGAAATCTCATTTTGTGACCTTAACGTCCTTTAATGGTCTATGTTTTGGTTAATTCATGATCAAGGAGGCCAATAGGTGTCCCCGAACAAGTTTTGGATTTTTCGGACCTTGTTTAGACCCTATTTGGAATCCCAAAATAGTGAGTCGATGCGATGTTGGCGCGTCGCATTACCAATCGTGTTGGTAGATAAAATTAACCTCAGCTCAAGCCAAATTCCAGTGAACCAATGTGATGTCGGTGAGTCACGTCGATTATCGCGTTGGTACCCTCGACACGCCGCATCAACTGTAGCGTCGCTGGGCACATTTTTTTGTTGTTTAAACCCGCGTTCTTAAGGGTAATTAGGACCCTTAGGTCTTTTTCCCCCAAACTTCAGCCCTCATAACACGAAATTTATCCCTCTTTTGCCTAGTGATAGTCATTCTTTCAAAATTGCTCAAGAACAAGAAAACCCTAGGTGATTAATTTCAAATCAAGAACTCAAGATCTCTTCATTTACTCTCAAGAAATTTCCCTCCAAGGTATGTAAAGTGTTCATGCAAGGATCTCTTTCATCCTTGGAGCTCAAGAAACAAAATTTTAAATCATGAATTGTAATTTCCATGTTATGGATTATATTCCATCCATGTTAATGTTAATGTTAATGTATGGTTTCCAAGTTGAAAACTTTATTGTATCCCATGATATTATGGTAACATGTATGTTAGAATTGAATTCGCTTGTGTTGATCTCTTGAATTATGAACAAAATATGATAGTCATGATGCTATACCATTTTGTCCATGCTCATGTACAAGATTATGCCCTCTAGGTGTTTGACAAAATGCTTAAATGAATGAACTGTGCAATTGTGACTCAATTGTGATCTAAATGATGATCCCATGCTATATTCATATGTTTAGGTTAACTCCCATGCTAAGGCTATGCCTTGTAATTGATTGATGGAATACTCATGAGATTTGATTTGTGAACTTATGATATGTTACAATACATTCCTACTCATGTACAAGATTATAATTATCAAATGCCTCATGAAATCCCTCAATAATTGTATTATGAATTGTTGATTATGGTCGTGTGTTCAAGAAGTGTCATGTCCTATTTATGTTTATGCTATCGAGTCTTGAGGGTATTTCATACCCGATAATTTAGCTGTGTGCCTAGAGCCTATGTCACTTTTTAAGATACTCTCAGGAAAGCCATGATTAGTATAATTCAGTCAGTCACATAACTCAGGAAAACTCAGTAAATTCAGTATCAGTCCAGTCCCACTCAGTACTCAAAAATCACAGTAAACTCAGTCAGTTAACAGAATTAAGTAGTATTCCATCAGTCAATAGAAATTTAGTGAACTCAGTACAGTATACTCAATTCAATGTCTATCAGATGGGAGTAAGATTCAGCACCGAGTGAACCCAAAGATAGGAACTCACCTGCTAGCAGAGGGTGTGATTCTTAGAAGCAATCTTTGCGTTTCAGAACTACGTAGCCAGCGTAGGTTGAGACATCAAACCTTCTAGATGAGGGTTGATGAGGTGGCTTAACCTATCAGATGAGGGTCCCACCACTCTCATTAGAGTACCTGATAGATAAGGGTCACTCATAATTTGTCCTTACCAGTGGCGCGGTATTGACACCCTTTCAATTAGGGTTACAGATTAGACCCCAAATCAGCTATATTATTTTATTTGGGGCATATCGGTTAGATGACTACCTCCCACAGTCTCAATCTCAGTCTTCAGTAAAGAACTAAGCTAGTTTTACAGATTTTAGGACTGTCAAATACAGTCACTCAGCTCAGTACAGAACTCAGCTTGTTTCATCAGAATCAAGACTGTAAGACATAGTCACTTAGTAATCAGTATATCAGTTATCAGTAATCCATTTTGTCAGTAATCCATGTTATCAGTAACTCAGAATCCATAATCCATATAATTTCAGTTACTGTTATGTATTCATGCATTTATCCTCACGTAGTCATGTTCATGTTATTCAGTCAGTTAAATTCCATGCATATGAACCCTTGTATTCAACCTTACCTCACTTTGCGTACCAGTACAGTCGCACGTACTGATGCATACTTTTCTTTTGCGCTATGGTGTATTATACCATAGGTTCGGACGCTCAGGTTCCCGACCGTGCATAGACAGCTTCTGGTTCAGTTAGCAGCAGTACACTAGAAGTGATTCCTCATCATTCGAGGATGTTCTATTATTTTATTATTTCAGTACTTAGTCATTTCAGCAGTTGGAGTTAGTTAGAGATATGTCCCATCAACTCCTTATTCAGACAGTTAAGAGGCTTTCAGACTAGATATTCAGACTTCAGTATTTTCAGTAATTATGTTCAATTTTAGTATTCTTATAATTTATTCAGACATTATTAAGTTTTGAACCTTATGGCAGATTTTCTCCAGATTTCCGCATTTATCTCAGTTTTATTGTTATTACAGTATTACTATAGACAGTGCTCACCGCAGGTACCAGTCATGGGTTAGCTAGTGGTCTTTCAAGATTATTAGCACCGTGTAGCATCCGGGGTACCAGACTCAGGGCGTTACATCGAACCACCCAATAGAAGACCTATACCTTCTTTCATACAATGACTCAAATAGCGCCATCCCAATGCTAGAGTGGTAGCTATTGTTGTAATCAAGCTCTACAAAAGACTGTTCAACCAACTACCACCATAGTTAATCATGCAAGCTAGAAGTATAACCTCCAATGTATGAATAGTTCTTTCTTCTTGCCCATTGGACTGCGGGTGAAAAGAAGTACTCAGACTCACCTTTGTCCCAAAACCTTTCTGAAATGACTGCCAAAAATATGATGAAAATTGTATACCACGATTGGAGATGATAGAAACAGTTACCTCATGCAACTTCACAATCTCTTGGAGGTACAACCTGTCATAATCCTCAGTCGAGAAGTTAGTCCTCACTACAAAAAGTGAGCCGACTTTGTCATCCTATTCACATGACCCAAACCAAATCAAATTAATTCCGAGACCGAGGAAGACCGGTAACGAAATCCATGTTGATCACTTCCCACTTCCATTCAGGAAGTTAAATTTCTTGATACAATCCCCCAGGCCTCGTTTCCTTAACTTTCACTTGCTGGCACACCATGCACTTGACCACAAAATTAGCCATATCCCTTTTCACATTGTTCCATCAATACATCTCTTTAAGGTCATGGTACATTTTTGTTGAACCAGAATGAATAACATAGCGAGACTCATGAGCCTCAGCCAAAATCCTCTCTCGTAAACCATCTACATCAGGTATATATAATCTCCCTTGGTACCACAAAGTACCGTCACTACTAATCTAGATGGCCATCACCTTCTTCCCACCTACCCCACCCTTGATCCTCCTTAAGGCGGGATCTACCATTTGTTTTTCCTTGATTTCAGCACCAAAAGATGACCGCGCCACTTCCTGCCCAAACACACCACTATCCTCGGAGTCCAAAAGACGAACTCCAAGGTTAGCCAAATGGTGAATGTCCTTTACCAACTCTCTCTTCCCATTATCCACTTGAGCTAGACTTTTCATAGATAACCTGCTAAGAGCATCATCAACTACATTAGCTTTACCCATGTGGTAGTGAAGACATATTATAATCCTTGAGAAGCTCAAGTCATTTCCTTTGCCTAAGGTTAAGCTCTTGTTGAGTAAACACATACTGCAGGCTCTTATGATCAGAAAAAATATTCACATGCACTTCATACAAATAGTGATGCCAGATTTTTAACGTGTACACCATAGCTAACAGGTCTAAGTCATAAGTTGGATAGTTCTTCTCATGCACCTTCAACTGTCTAGAGGCATTAGCTATCACCTTTCTATGATGCATCATAACCCAACCAAGCCCCACACGAGATGCATCAGAGTAGACCACAAACCCATCAATTCCTTTAGGTAAAGTCAAAATCGGAGCCGAAGTTAGCTTATCCTTTAGCTTCTTAAAACTCTCCTCACAAGCATCAGACCACAAGAACTTTACCTTCTTCTAAGTCAATTTAAATAATGAGGTAGCTATAGTCAAAAAACCCTCTACAAACCTCCTGTAGTAACCCTCTAAACCCAAGAAGCTCCGAATGTCGGTTAAAGTGATGGTTCTAGGCCACTTCATCACCATTGCAACTTTTTGCAGATCCACCATGATCTCTTCACTAGAAATGAAAAGACCTAATGTGGCAGTGTCAACCAAAACTCATATTTTGAGAATTTGGCATACAACTGCTGCTCTTTCAGGGTCTAAAACACAATACGAAGATGATTCACATGATCCACCTAACTCTTAGAGTACATCAAAATGTCATTGATAAAAATAATAATAAACAGATACAAAAACTAACAGAAGACCCTATTCATCAAATCTATAATCTGCAAGGGCATTGGTCAAGCCAAAGGACATAACCGTAAACTCAAAATGCCAATATCGAGTACGGAAGGTAGTTTATGGATATCCACCTCTCGAATCTTTAATTGATTCTACTCAAATTAAAGATCGATTTTAGAGAAAAATATAGCACCCTGCAACTGATCAAACAAATTATCTATCCTTGGAAGAGAATACTTATTCTTTACTATCTCCTTATTCAACTACCAATAATCAATACACATCTGAAGGGAACCATCCTTATTACACACTAAAAACACCGGTGTACCCCACGAGGACATACTAGGATGAATAAAACCCTTATATAAAAGACCCTTGCGTTGCTCCTTAAGATCATTCAACTTAGCTAGAGCTATTCTACACGAAGGAATAGAAATCAGACAAGTGTCCAGAACTAGATCGATCCCAAACCCAATCTCCCTATCAAGAGGAACACTAGGAAGGTCATCAAGGAAGACCTCAAGAAATTCATTCACCACCAGTACAGAATGCAAAGAAGGACCTGTCGAGTTAGAATTATTAACCCAAACTAGATGACAGAGATACCCCTTGGAGATTAAACTCCGTTAGGAGATAAAGAACCACCCTCCCACTTAAAAACTAGCTCATTAGGGAATTTAAAGATGACCTTATAAGTCCGACAGTCTAGAGATGCATAGCACGAGTTCAACCAATCCATCCCCAATATGACATCGAAACCAACCATATCTAACTCAAATAGATCCACCACAGTCTCCCGACCACCCAAAAATACCACAAAACCCCTATAGACTCTGGTAGCCACCATAGAACCACCCACCAGGGTAGAAATAGAAAAAGGATCTGAAATACACTTTGGACCAAAACCAAAATGCACAGCTACAAATGGGGTCACATAAGAGAGAGTGGACCCCAAATCAAGTAAATAGTATGCATCACGGGAAAAGAGTTTCAATGTACCAGTCACGACATCAGGTGATACGTCGGAATCCTATCGGATAGTGAGAGCATAGAGACGATTCCGACCAGTACTGGAACTAGATGGTGCACCCTACGGTGTCGGAGCTGATGGTGAAGCAATCGAAACCTTGTTTGCCCTCGAAGTTACCTTAGCCACTGGAAAATTCTTAATCATGTTCCCTGGCTAACCACAGCTGAAGCACTTATCCCTTTATTCTTCAAAATAACCCTGATGCAATCAACCATAGAACCTGCAGAGAGGATATGATGGAGCCGACTGGTCCTCACTAGCCTGAGATAGGCACCCTGTGCCCTAAAGTTGTCGCCACCTTAGAAATTCCTGCCACCCAACGGCTGTGGGAAGGGAGTACTAGACATCTAGTAAGACCCAGAGTTGCCCCACATCTTTTTGGGCCACTTCCCACCATCCCTTCCACTTTATTGTTGGCCATCACCCTGCTCAGTGAAAATAAATTTCTTGCCCTGTCTCTTCCTATCTCAACCTGCTTCTTTTGTTCTTCCTCCACCTATTGCATGTACACAACCAACCTGGAGATAACTATGTCCTTGATCAATAAGGTAGCCTTTCTCTCCAATATCAAATGTCTAAACAATCAAGAAGTAAACTTTCTCATTCTATCTCTCATGCTAGAAACCATTTTTAGAGCATACCAAGATAACTGGTGAAACTTCAAGGCATACTCTTTGACTGACATTTTGCCTTGCTTCAGATTAACAAACTCTTTCGCCTTTGCTTCCCTCAACTCCTGAGGAAATAAGAGGTCCAGGAAAGCATTAGAGAAATCCTCCCATAGGGGTGACTCATCCTCATCACACCTTGATTGATCTCATTCCTTGTACCACTAGTACGCTACATCTTTTAGCTAGTAGGTAAAAACTCCACGCCCTCCACATTCATGATATGCATAACTCAGAAAGTTTTTTCCATTTTATCCAAAACACCATGTGGATCCTCCTCCACCTTAACACCAATAAATGTCAGAGGGTTCAACCTCATGAACTAGCCAACCCTTGTGGCCTTAGAAGATGGAGTAACAGATGTACCACACTCATCCTGAGAAGCTACCAACTGAGCCAATATATGGATAGGCTAACAAAACTCAGCAGTCGTCATGTCGACCTGAGGAGTTCGAGGAGGGCTGGAGGGAGCCGGTGGAACACCAGAAGGGCAATCATGAACTGGACACCTAGAACAGGTCTGGACCATATAGGTAGAATAGGTCCCATCAGCATTATCCACGGGTGGGATAGAGGAGTTTCCGTGAGCATCAGATCGCCAAGGAGTCATGATTTAAAAAACAAACAAGTAGGGATTAGAGAAGAATTCGGTACCTTAGACTCTACAGCTTTAAAATAGAACACAATAAAGAGAAACATTCCTAAATGCCTCGTATCCTCTCCCTTATGAGTGTGGTGCGTTATACACCCTTAAAAAAGACTCTACTCGATACGGCTATGTGGACTCTCAATTGACCAAGAACCTAGGGCTCGGATACCAATATGACATGACCCAAACTAGGTCCTAGTTGTGTCGAGCATTTCAAGTTCGACTCAAACTAGAGACGGCCCCAAATACCCAACCATAACCGCCCTGTACCCTATGTCGGATGAATTTCGAACATACAACAATATAGAACATTTATAATTGAAAGACATTTAATAAAGTTCATAACCATAACTATCCAAATATCTAACAAAGCATCCAACCGGTGTCATCCCCAATACCAACACCAATGCCAAGGCTGACACCAGTAGAGACACCACCCATGCCCATAGTAGTAACACAAATCCTCTAACCGAAACAAAGAACATCCGATTGGGACATGCCCTCGACCATAGTCAAAACCAAAATCCAAGAAATAAAAAAATATGAAAAGAAGTCCATAGCATAAAATGGAGTCTTTCAGAGCATGAAAGCTCACCACTTCAGTCTGACCTGAATGTTGTCCCCAAATCCATGTCTCTGAGCAGGAGTATTATGGTCGATTCTTGCATCGCGTAGGGATACAGTTTCTAAAAATGGGTTAGTGGCTTCTAGCATATACTCAGAAGTAAGGATAAAATAATGTCATTATTCAAAACCAAAGTAAATAATGATATACAGTCACATACATACTTGTATATACCATGCCAGGGAAGAGAACTGGGTTTAACATGCATTTAAAACCTTTAACCTAAGATTGTGTAGCTCTGTCGTCTTAAATCCACCCATGGGTTATATGGGTTCAGCTCTCCTTACTAAAAGGGCCTCGATGCATATTAGCCGCACCAGACAGAGAAAAAACTAAGATGACTAGTACATCTCAGAAAAATATATGTGTGACATGATGCACACGGTCACCATGACAAACCTCACATTGGAAAAAGTAAGTTTCCAATTTGGGTCCCCCTAAGAGCGCCACCTTCCACGGCTTTTCTAACCCATCGCCCTTTAAGACCATATTAAAACCATTCATACATAACCAACTAATTAACAAGGAGTCCTTTTAATTAGGCATTAACAATTGGTATCGACATACCAAAACAGAGCTTGCAAGTTTATCCATTTATGTCATATCAAAGACATTAAACCAATTTGACTCCAAATTTTCTGTTTAAACCAATACCATTGCCACCAAGGCCTTTTCGATCCATTGAAAACCATTTGAACCAATTTAGGTTCCATTACCTTGTATGCAATGCAAGGATTTAAATAATAGTCAAACTATGTGATAAAAGCATTCTCATTGGTATTTTAACAAATATGTTGAGGGCATATAGTTTCTAAAGCCAAAACCAAGTATCAATTGACCATTCTCATGCATCCACATGTTCAAATCACAATTACAACATAAAAATATAAGTAAAATATGGGAAAACAGTATCCAACCAAAACCCTCAATATATACTTCACAACCCAAAACAATACCCTAATAATGCCATGAAATTCATTCATTAAAATATGTTTTTGGTTAAACTTTAAATGAGGGAGGGCAACATGCCTTAGACAACAAGAAAGACTGAGTTAAACCACCCTTAAGATCCATAATAGATTTCCATGAAGAAAACCCTAACCTTTATTGAACCAAGAGCTTGAGAGAGATTTGAGAGTGTTTATAGAGTGTTTGATTGAGAATAATAGGTTAAGGAATCCTCCAAAGGTGTTTTATGTCGTGGGATTCAAAAGGAATTAAGAGAGGAAATGTCCAGAATACCCCTCAATTAAACTATAAAAATCCCATCCCAACTTACAAGTCAAGCCTCTAAGTCTTCACCATAACATACAATAAGTAAAATCTAGTCATCACCAAGACAGTAGGTTGGACACCATATTTTGTCCAACATATGACTCACTTTCCCCACTCGTATCATCACCATATGACTGGTACCACTCCAATCATACCCTAAGTATAACATCAAGGGCTAGACACCGGATAACATACGATTGGACATTATACCCCTCATATCATGAACATATGACTCGTACTCAGCAAGTCATACCCATAGCAGAAACTAAACTACCACTCACTGGACACTCTACGAGTTGGATCACTTAACCCGTACCTATACCATACTACTAGTATGGTGAGGCATATAATGATCAGAAAGATCAAGACTCGAGAAATTTACAAGGGCAAGAACCCAGGGTATTTTAATGGTACAGTGTTTAGATTCCTGAGTATGGTTGGAATAAGATAGCACACTCTTGTACTTACTTGGCCTTTATGTTTTGGTCTATTGGACATGTACATGATAGTTGTCCCTTATTATCTCATTGGCTTGTTATATGATTTCTGGACACTTAGGTGTAATTTCAATTTTTTTTGTATGTTGTATATATCTGCTTTATCTTTGTGGCTTAATCGATAGTTGCTTACTGAGTACCATTCGGTTAGTACTCATACTACACTTCTGCAGCCTGCAGATCATAGTATGGGTTCATCCTGTGGAGCAACCATGATTAGACTTAGAGTGAGCTCCTAATGTTCGGAATATTACTTATCTCTCTTTTATGTATTTGACTAGTCTCTAATTAGGTTTAGAGATAAGTTGTATCGATGTAATTCCTTTGATATTTCACTTCTTATATTAGAAGCTCTTGTACTGATACCACTAGGTTTTGGGATTTAGATATGTAATTGATCTTTATTTTGTTTATTCTGCATTCTTTTCTTTATATTATTGAGTAGTCTGTTACTAGCTATTCTGGACTATGGGTTGGGCTTGCCTACTAGTGGGTTATAGTAGACGTCGTCATGACATAAGAAATCTGGTCGTAACAATTTTCTTGTGTTAGCCTCAAAATATATGCTCAAAAGCTTTGACGCCAATTAGAATCGAATCATCCTTCCTTTCTTCAAAAAGATTCAACCTCAATTCCAAACCTTGCAAACCCAAAGGAATAACAAAAAAACACAACATCATTATGACATGAGGGTTAGGGTTAGGGTTAGCACAAACAATTATAGCATCATGCCAAGGTTGCACAATCTTAAGATGTAACCAAGGATCTTTTGTGTTAAACATGAAAGACTTATTGGAAAGTGTACAAAGAAATTGGCTATGGAACTTATCAAGAAATAAGGAAACCATAAATATCGTAATGACATCAACAAACCAAAAAGGTAAGATTACATTCACCTTAGGAGCCATAAAACACAAGTGTTCTATTATCCCTTCATGAGACCGCAAGTGGTCACCATCAATAGTTCAAAGATCCACAAGGATTTTTTTGGGGTTAAATATGTGAATGACCCACAAAGCATTATCACTCAACATAATAGACCAATCAACAGGTTTTGTACCTCCACATGAAATAATTCCAAGACTAGCATAGACGTTATCATAGGCAAAGAGATTGTATACAAAGGACTCAAGCATAATAAAATCATCCAAGGTGCTAGTATCTATAAGAATGCCACTTGTCTTAAAATATTTAGCATAGTCCCAAGGATAGAATCAAAATATTTAAGCACATAGAACCTTTCCTTTTTAAGCAACTTCCCAAGCCAAGGGATTTAATCAATGGATTCATGCTATTAGAGATAATAAAGAGCCTACTAGAAACAAAACCAATTCAAAACAATTGGTTCTCCCAAGAAGTTGGGTTCCCTCTTGTTAGGGTGGTAGACATGCTCTCAAGAGTCCCATAAAATACGTCAAATTATACAACACTATAAAGGTGACAAGATGTCTGTAACAACCATGGACTCCTCCAAAGCAAGTAATCAATTTGGCATCCACAAGTTGTGGTCCACATAACTTAAGCACAAGTCAAATAAAGATGCAAGGATATACGCAACACCCAATGAAGACAATGACTCATTTGTTCTCGAATTCTCAAGAATGATACCACCTTTGAGTAAGAGGTCATCAATTTCACATAAATACTAGAAAAATGTATAACTTAAATGGACTTCAACCAAAGTGTTTTCAAGAGAAGACTCGCTCTTTGACCTACAAGTAATGAAACCTTAGTTAAGAATGGAAACACACAATAGTGAACTTTCTTGGATCTTTTCATTACTCCTCTTCTTTAAATAACTCTCATCTTTGTTGGAGATCTTTTCCTTACACAATATTGGTCCATCAAGTGTATTATGAATCCCCAAGAAATACTTGCCATCATAGGGAAGGATACCAACATCATCATAGGGAAAGAATATGGTGTATAATAATCACCATACTAAAACTCGTCACCGGGGTCAAATGGATAGAATGTCCATAAATAAGGGTCTTGACAACACTCTTTTTCTCCAAAGGTATCACCAAAACAAAAGGTTGTACTCTCCACACTAGAATAAGCAACATCAAAAACAAAGAGAGAGTAAAGAAAGGTATCACGCAAATTGATTTATTCTAAAGTGTTCTCAAGATCATGTTTAATTTGATGCCCAGGAACATGATCAAGTATATACTAAAGAATTAGAACACACAAAAAAATGGATAATTGGTAAACCAAAATCACCTTTCACTCCTTCACATTCCTTTTCCATGAGAGTACTCTCATCTTCTAAGAAGAGATTTCCATCTTTAGGAGGAATGTTGTCACACCATAATGGGTTGTTATATGGAATATAGCTCTCTAGATAAGCTACATCATCAATATGATCCACGCCACTAGGTAATTCACTAGGAGTGATTTCATCATCTTCAAAAAAGATATTGTACTTAAAGAGATATTGATCAATCCATGAAGATGAATTAGAACATGTCATTATGAAAAAGACAACTGTTAAGTTTTAAAGCAGTTTCAAACACATAGTCATTCCTATGAGCAAAAGAAACAATAGGATCTTTATCAAGGGAATGCTCAAAGGATCACGCCTATTTAATTGAACAACATGTTCAACATTATCTCTTACTTAAGGTTCAATAATCACATTACAAACTTCATCAAGTGGTGGTCTAGTTTAAAACAAAAGTTGATCAACATTATTTCCACAAGATAATGTACTATTATTCAACACAATGGCTTCAACACTAAGTGGACACAAATTGATCTTACAAGAAGGGTCAATTTAGTCATCAATAGTGATGAGTATGGTCCACTTGTACTCAGTAGGAATCATAGGCATACTGAGCAAAGTAGAAAATAAAGCATATAAAATACACACTATGGGCTCGTCACCTGCAATTATAAAATATCCCAAACGGTTTCCCACACTATCTCCACTAATAGTTCTATAATATACAGATATACCAAATACAAGTACTAGAAGAAGTAAAAATAGATAGATATCAAATCAACACATCAAAGAGGTACAAATAGATATATATCACATCAACAACAAAAATACAACATAGAATGTACACGATAAATGAAATGCAATGAAGAAGATGATAATGATGCAATGTTCGTATTGCATTGCATTGGTGGAGGGTTTTTAAAGATGTCACATTTTCTATTAGAAAAAACTAGTATTACCAGTATTTCCACAGTAGTACCAATGTTTCAAAAATATATATGATATAAGGATGTAATTGCTCACAACCAACTAAAATTAAAATTTCCAAATCTAACCAATATACCAACCATGAGAGCCAGAATTCACTCAATAATCCAACCACCCATGAATCCAATGTAATCCATATTCCAATTTAGTAAAATACACAATAATATGCCATTGATACCTCATAAACTCTAATTTAGGCTTTTTCATCATAAAAGATACAATTAAATATACATACACAAGGCCAACAACATCATATAAAACCCCACATGGATAGCAAATAGTGTCTCAAAACCACCAATTCACAATAATATAGGCCCCACAACACAATAATATAGCCATTTTCATGATTAGTTCCCACACCCTTAACGTGATTTTATATCCATATTAACTACCCATCTCAGTCTAAAGAAGGTTAAGCTATAACCTACCTCAATGCCGGAATTAATATAAAAATACGCCTTTTATGTTGATCTTTCACCTCACGTACGAATCCAGAATCATCTAAAATACAAAAATATAAAATCTACGCATAAAAATCAAGCCAACAATACTCATATTGCCCATTTCTAGGTTGGGGTAAGAACGGACCTGAGAAATGGGTTTATGATTAAGAAGGGTAAAATTGGAATTTTTGTACAAAAATATGTTTTCCATGATTAAAGAAACTCATAGAAGAAACCCCAAGTGAAAACAAGTTGAAATTGGGGTTTAAATCCGAGAATTTCAATTTTATGCCTTCCGGGCCAAAATTCTCAAATTTCACTTATAAGTCAAGGTTTAACAAGATTAAAATAATAAAAATCGAAGAAAAGTAATTGAAATAAGAGTTTGGAGCTTACCCAAGTTTAGAAATGGAAGTAATTTCCCAATAACACAAAATCCCAAGCTTCAAGTCTCAAAAATGGTGAAAAATTATGAAAATGGGGGACATAACCAACTCGGGCATCACTTAAGTTACCACCATTCACGTAAGCAAGGCGATGCCCACCTTATCACGTAAGCGACTAGGCTGTCGCTTAAGCGACAATCGCTTAAGTAAGCCTGGTGTCGCTTAAGCGACATTTTGTCTATCAAGCCAAGTCGCTTAAGCGACCAAAGTGTCGCTTAAGAGTTGCACCAAAGAAATGGTGCACCTGATGCAGATTTAGAGAATTCCAAGTCCTCACGGACCACTCAAGATTAATCTAGATTCCCAAGAACACAAATGAATTATTCTACTAGACTAAATTCAAAGCTCTGGACTCAAAAGCGATATCAAATTTTCAAAAAAACATCATTTTCACAAAGTTGACCCCCGAAACCCAATTTCACAACTTTCCAAACCAAGCTTCAAAATAAGTTATAAAATATGTAAAACCACACCAACTATGATACTAACCTAAAATTGACGTTTTAAATCTGCTAGTTCAGTCTTTGTTGCTATCCGATGCATAGATCAATAAATGTTAATCAAAGTCAACTATAAACCTTTATAACCACCAAAAATCACAATCTTACACAAATCACACCAAAATGCATTGGGAATTATGCCAATCATCCCCACACAATAGCAACACCATAATGCAACACAGGGAAGGGTAAAATGGTCAAATCACACAAAAATAAATATTTCACAAAAATCACCAAAAATCAGGTCATTACATCATCCACCACTAAGAATCTGAATCAGTGAAAACTAGGGATAACTAGCATGTATATCAAACTCAACCTCCCAAGTAGACTCACCTACAGGTCTATGTCTCCACTGGACCTTAACCACTGGAATATCTCTAGAATGTAACGGCCTAACATCTCTAACTAAGATGGAGATAGGCTCTTTAACAAAAGACAACCTCTCATCTAACTTGATCGAATACCAATGAATGACATGAGACTCATCCAAAATATAATACAGAGGCATAAAAACATTAATTGTATGAACAGCTGATAAATCTGGGGGCAATGCTAACTCATAAGCCATATCCCCAATAGCTCGAAGAATCTCAAAAGGTCCAATATACCTAGGATTAAGCTTTCCCCTCTTCCCAAACTTCATCACACCCTTCATGGGAGACACACAAAGGAAAACTCAATCACCAACACAAAATCTCAAGGTATGAAGTTTGCGATCTGCATAGCATTTTTGCCTTCTCTGAGCTGCTTGAAGTCTTTTTTGAATGACCCAAACCCTCGTTAAAGTCTCAGAAAGTAAGTCCATACCTCAGCGTCTAATCTCTGAAACCTCAAACCAACCAACTGGAGAGCGAAAATGCCTACCATACAATGCCTCAAAATGAGCCATCTCAATACTGGAATAGTAGATATTACTATACGAAAACTCCACCAAAGCTAAATGTTGCTCCCATGGACCACCAAAGTCTATCACGCAAATGCAAAGCATATCCTTCAAAACTTGAATAGTCCGCTCCCACTGTCCGTCGGTCTAGGGTAAAATATTGTACATAATCTACTCGGGTACCCAAATCTACCCAAAAAGTATTCCAAAAGTGAGATATGACCATTAAAACTTGATCTGAGATGATTGACACCGACACACTATGAAGGCAAACTATCTCTGAATATAAATATGGGCCAGCCTCTCAACACTTAAAGAAAACTAAATAAAATAAGAAGATTTGGTCAATCAATCCACGATGACCCAAATACTGTAAAAACCATGAGAAGTTTAAGGCAACCCAATCACGAAGTCTATAGTGATTCGTTCTCATCTCTACTCGGGAATGGGTAACCTCTGAAGCAAATCACCCAATCTCAAATGCTCAATCTTTATCTACTGACAATTTAGCAATGATCTATAAGATCTGTGACATACTTCCTCGTACCACCCCACCAGTAGTGCTCTCTCAGATTATGATACATCTTAGTCACTTTTGGATGGATGGAATACATAGAATAATAAACCTCCTCCAAAATCATCCTAATCCAATCACCCATTCTCGGTACAAAAACTCTGCCTCCAATCCTCAGAACACCATTAGAATCAAATAAAGCTTCCTTAGCCTCTCTATTCAATACCTTATCCCAAATCACTCTCAGTCCCACAATATCAAACTAATGAGGCTGAATTTTCTCCATCAAGGAAAACCTAACCTCAATAAATGTCAAAACACACCCAGGCATCAAAATATCAAGCTTAAACATCAGGTAAGCCAAAGAATAAACCTCTAAGGCCAAAGGCCTCTCCTGGGTCAAAAGATGTGCCAAGCTACCCATGCTAGAAGACTTTTGGCTTAAAGTATCCACAACCACATTAGCCTTGCTCGGATGATAGAGAATAGTAAGATCATAATCCTTAAGCAACTCAAGACAACGGTACTACCTCATATTAAGATCTTGCTGGGTGAAGGAATACTGAAGGCTATGATGATCCGAGAATCTCATAATGGACTCCATAAAAGTAATACCCCATAACTTCAAAGCAAAAAGAACCATGCACAACTCTAAATCATGGGTAGAGTAATTCCTCTCGTTGGGCTTCAACTAACGAGAAGTATATGCAATCACAACACCTAACCTAACAACTGAAGTATCATAAAAAAATGGTAATTCCCACTCCCTCCTAGGACAAAGTCAAGATAGGAGCTAAAGTCAACAAATTATTGAGCTTTTAGAAGAGTGCCTCACAAGCATCATACCACTAAATAGAAATTTTTTTCAGAGTTGACTTGGTTAATGGAGTTGCAATAGATGAAAAATGTTCCACAAAGCACCGATAGTAACATGCCAAACCAATAAAGCTCTAAATCTCAGTAGGAGAAGTAGGCCTAGCCCAATTATGAACTGCTGCAATCTTGGTTGGATCAATTATAATACCATCCTTGGTCACCACATGACCTAAGAAACATCTAAACTCCAACGAAAACTCACACTTGGAGAACTTACTATACAATTTCTCATCCCTCAATCTCTGAAACATAATCTGTAAATGCTCTTCACGGTCAGCCTCACTCTTGGAATAAACCAAAATATCATCTATGAATATAATACAAAAGAGTTAAGATAAGGTCAAAATTAGTTCATCAACTCCATAAATGCGGCTGGGGCATTGGTCAACCCAAAGGACATAACTAAGGACTCATAATAACCATACTGAGTTTGAAAAGCTACCTTTCAAATATTTGAAATGGTAATCCTTAACTAGTGATACTCAGACCTCAAATCAATCTTTGAAGACACCAAAGCACCCTAAAGCTGATCAAATAAATCATCAATACAAAGAAGAGGATACATACTATTAATTGTCACCTTGTTCAACTATCAATAATCAATATACATACGCATAGACCCATTCTTTTTCTTCACAAACAAGACAGGAGCATCCCAAGGTGATACACTAGGTCAGATAAATCAAACAACTCCAATAACTAATCCTTCAATTCCTTTAACTTCTCTGAGGCTATCCTATAATGAGGAATAGAAATGGGCTTGGTGCTCGACTCAACATTAACAGCAAAGTCACTACAGATCCAGAGGAACACCAGGGAAATTCATAAGGACAATATCCATGAACTCACAGACAATACAAATAGAATCCAAAGAAAGGGTAAAGCAGCATGAGTATCTCGAATATGAGCCAAATAAGACAAACATTATCTCTCAACCAAGCAATGATCTTGAAGAAAAGATAAACACTCTTGGGATCCAAATAGAGCATACCCTTCGAAGTTATGTTTGGCACACTCGGGGAAGATAAATTCATGATCTTAGCATAATAGTCAAGGACACATGATAAGGATCTAACCAATTAATTCCCAAAATGACATCAAAATCTACCATATCTAGGATAATCGAATCTACCCAAGTCTCACACTCAGCAAAGCTCATAATACAATATTAGTACACCCGATCCACTACTAAGGAGTCTCTTGTAGGGGTAGATACAGGGATAGGCATGGCAAGAGGCTCACTAGAAAAATCAAAACCCAAAGTTGCTAAACCAGAAGACCCACTACCTGAACCCTGCAAGACTGCCCACACTGGTCTACCATGATACCTATGAAAGCCTTTATGTCTACCTCAAGGAGTGTGACCTCTAAACTTGCCCTGACGACACACCCTCTTGATGACTCTCTAAAATACTCAAAGAATCGACTCAGTCATCTCAGCATGTTCCACTATACTTTAAAATTATGCCCCATATACTACCATCTAGAAAGTAGCCAACTAAAGAAAAATATCCAATCCTTTCATAAATTTCTAATTTTTTTCAGACTTGATGGCGATATTGGCATAAGAATATCTAGAAAACTCATGGAAATATGTCTCATATTATGCAATAAATATGAAACCTTTCTCCAAGATATCAAAATCATCTCTCATATAATCCCTCAAATTATTCGGCGTGAACCTATATAGAAAAGCCTCAACAAACTGATCCCAAGTCATCTATAAGGAACCAAGAGGTTTGCAACTAACAAGTGACCTCCACCAATCCCTGATTGCATTGCTTAATTGGTAAGTAGTGTAGGCAACCCCATGTGACTCAAGCGATCCAAGGTTATGTAACTTCTCATGACAATCAATCAAGAATTCATAGGCATACTCGCCTACAACACCACTGAACCTATTGGACCAAAATGAGTTAATCTCTCAAAACTCTTCTGATCCTATAAAGACATAATTATACTTGCAATAATAGGAGGCATAGTAAATCTGACTAGTTGAGATACCACCTGGGGAGGTAACATAGAAGAAGCTTGAACTCTTAATGTCAAAATATCATACTTAAATACAGGCGTAGAAAAGAGTGAAACACTATTTAGAACACAAGGTATAAAAGATCTGTATAATACAGAATGAAATAAGGGAAGTTTCTTAAAGATATCTTATAGCCTTTTAAAGATAGATACAGACATCAAGATACTGATCTACAAGACTCTACTAGACATCCTATTCTTATAGTGATGAGTCCCATGAAAATCTAGTTCTTTGATACCAATTTGTCATGACCTAAAAAACAAAGGGTCATGATGGAACTTGTCACGTCAAGCCTTGACAAGTAAGTCAATCACCTAAACTAATATGAAATGAGAAATCAATGTCAAAACCCAAAGCAAGGCTTCTAGAATAATGTTGAACCATACAAATATGATAATAGCAGAATTACAAAACTAAAGATACCATGTAATATCCCAAAACCTGGTGTCATAGTGTAAGAAATACAAAATACATATCGAATGTTAAAAGATACTATAATAGTCTAAAAGGATCAAAATCTATCTATGAATATAAAATAAGACATGAGTTAGTTAAAAAGAGGTAGTAGATCAACTTCGAAAGCATAGATCGATTGCTACCTTAAATATACTCCAGATATAAGTCCCTCCCCTATTTCCTCTAAGGCTTCAAAGAAAAGAGAAGGGTGATAAACTCAAGAAATTTATGGCCAAGCTTAGCAATTTTTCAATTAATATCCCATTGCTTAAAGCAATTCAAGAGATCTCGGGATATGTTACGCTTATGAAAAAGTTAATGTCAAAGAAGAAGCTTATAAAAGGTGACACAATTGAAGTCACCCATGGTTGTAGTGCTATCATGAGTGGCAGAATTATAGAAAAGAAGGAAGACCCTAGAGGTTTTACCATCCCTTGCACCATCGAAATGCATATGTTTGTAAAAGCTCTATGCGATCTCGGTGTGAGTATAAACCTCATGCCTTTTATCATTTATAAAAAGATTGGATTGGAAACCCCAACCCCCAACATCTATGAGACATTTGATTGCAGATTGGTCTATCAAGAGACCGATCGAGATTTTGTTGGATTTGTAGTCAAAGTGGGCAAATTTATAATTTTGACGGATTTTGTAGTTTTAGATTGCAAAATAGACCAATAGGTGCCCATCATTCTTGGTTGACCTTTCCTAGCAACCAAAAGAGCCATTCTTGACTTAGAATTAAGGGAGATGAGGTTTAGAGTGTATGAGGATGAGGTCTCCTTTCGAGTATGCAAAACAAGGGAACAACCCATGAAACTTTAAGTAATATTTGTGGTAGATGTTTAAACTAAAAAAGTGAACAAAGGGCCCCTTGAGGACCCAACTTGAGAAAGAAATAAAGAAGGAATACATCGTGCCACAATGATAACTAAGGTGCTATATGGGAGGCAACCCACAAATTTCACACAAAAGTGGCTCGTATCCTTTATTTCTATTTTTTAGTGTAGATTTTAGTTTTGGTAATTGAATAACGCATGCAATTGTGGAACTTTAGAGTGCATTGGATGGGTTTGAAAAGGGGAAAGTGTGAAATTTTTACACTGTGAACTAAATAGGGGAAAATCTGTCCAAATGAGAAATGAGCTGAACAGGGGAAAATAGGGGTGCAGAAATGGCCTTGATTACCGTAATCATGGGACCTGGGCCGCGATTACAGCCACCCACGTGTCCATAATTGCAGACACCTGACCGCGATTACGGTCACCTTAGCTATATGACCATCTGACTCTCTTATTTCCCTTACACTCTCTTTTTAACTTTTTTCTCTAATTGGACCCATTTCTGGCAAGGATTGTGAGCACTCCAACAACATCCTTGCATCACTTATCCAGTAGGTGCCTTGAATCCATGCGTTGGTGGTTGAGAACAAGTCATAAAATACATGTTGTAGAGAAGGCCTGAAACTGTGATTGTCATGCTTAATTATTTAGTAAATTGTGCTTGTGTGGTGTTTAGCTAATAGAATATGGTGTGCACATAAGTGGGGAAGTTTTGAGTACCCAGAATGTGTGAAATTGAGACATATGAATAGTGCATACCAAATGCTCGACATATTTCCCAAATGAATGCTCACTAATGGCTTTTACATTTTAAGGGCATAATCGAATACCTAGTAGTCTTGTTCAGCGGTTTTAGTGTGAATGCCTATTGTTGAACATGATTGTAGCTTAAAATTTAGAAAAATTTTGAACATGGAAAATTGGTTCAAAACTGGTCTCAGATACCGCGATCGCGGCTCTATGGCCCGCAATTACAGTAACTGAGATTGACTTTTTGTTATGCCTAAAAATCCTGCACTTCAAATTTTTGTCCAAACACCACCAATTAACCATCCAAGAGCTTTAGTGGACAATATAGCATAGTTGTGAATGAAAATATCAATGATTGTTGTTGCTTATTTTCTATTGCTTTTAGGATAATCTCATGGAAAAATATGACCATATATGATTTATGGCACTCGATTTCTAGACTCACTACTATGGTGGTCTCCTGAGGACAAAGCTGATCCCGAAAAGAGAAATATGCTTGGACAATGTGCCATAAAAGCTTTCGGCATTTCATGACCAACTTGAGGCTATAGGATAGAAGTGTTTTCCCCAAATCTATACAAGGATAATGACCAATGGGTCCGTGAATTCTATGCTAATATTATCGATGTGTCTTTCTCGAATCCATCCAACATGACTATCAAGATCTGAGGGAAAATGGTGGACTTTGGGGCAGTTCAAATCAATGATATCTACGAGCTCCCAAATGTAGATATAGGAAAGTTCAAAGAAAAAGGGTGTGAGTTGGGAAGCGGGTTAGCAGAAAGACTGTGTGCCAAAAAAGAAGTCTCGGGATAAAAACCAAGAGTAACATCCACATGAATGACTTCACTTCCAAGGCTCAGATATGATTGAACATCATATGTAATCGAGTCTCCCCTTGCACCCATATGACATCAGTCCAAGATTTATGGGCTCGTATGGTCGCTTACATTCTAGATGGCATTCCTTTGGATTTTGGTCAGCTCGTGGTTTCTGATATGAAATTCTTCAAGAACTAGAGTAGTACGCATATCTTTTCCCCTTTTTAATTATTGAGCTTTGTTTTGTAGGAAAGATAGGGTTAAGGAATACTCTAGAGATACTTGGGTATGCCCAAGTACCCGTATCTATCATTTGAGAATTTGAGGAGAGGGCACACTAGGAAAAAGCAAGAAGAGAAAGAACAACTTGGGGAAGTCGATATGTAAGGAGCCTGAGTCTTATAGGCCATCCACCACTGGTCCTCTTAAGGATATTAGAGTTTATATTGCAGCCATCAGGGAGATCGTGTCAATTTTTCCCCAGGGACCAGGAGAGCCCTTCACCATTCGACATTCATATGTGTCACATGCCAATTATACAAAGTATAGGGAAGACCAGAAGAAGCAGGGAGCTACCATTACTAGGATTGAGAAATCCTACTCATCCATAGAAGTGTCATATCATGATCACTGGGTTGCACCTAAAAAGATGGTCATAAGGGAGACGAATAGATATAGGTTCTTCAACAAGATATGGAAGGGGGTGAAGGGCCTATGAAAGGTCCTAAAACCCCGTAATAGACTTCCTTCCTCTCGAGTGGAGAGTGGTGATGAGTCCTCATCGTAGTGGTCTGGCCCTAAGGAGGCTGATGATGATATAGAGTTTGAGAGTGATAGCAGATCTTGATGTGGTTTCAGGGAGAACATTTATCTCTCTTTATGCTTGATTATTTATGTAGTGAGGACACTACTAACTTTTTAGTTGGGGGTGCCTATCTCTGTATTCATTTGATTTTGTCCTATTTTATTAATATTTCTTGATATTTTGTTATTCTTTTTGATGAGTTTTTATTTTTATTTGGGTTGTAATATTCGGGCACTCTGATGGTGCCCACATTTGCATGGATTAGTTATTTTTTCCTTAGATTTCTACTTTAACTTTATTTTACTTATGGCACTATCGGACGAGCTTTTCCCTATGATAGATTAAGTGACGACATTCTTAAGGGAAAAGCATCATGATTGGGTTTTGAGCCATGGATGCAGTGAAAGTCTGAGTACACGTGGCATCAAGGTCACAAATGCAAGGGAAGTCTGAGTACCTATGGCATTTCAGATTTGGATTCGCATTCATGCCTATGGAAAAAATTGAGTAACCATATAGTTGGTTGGCCCATATGAAAACCACAATGTGAGATAAAGGCTTGGGTTGGTGCCATAATTAGCGAATTATGTATGGTGCAAATACAAAGTAAACACCCCCCTCCGTCCAAAGTTTTTCAAAATTCAAGGGCATGGACGTGAGCAACTTTGTAACAAAAGTTTTTCTCTTTTTATGACTCCAAAATTTTTGGCTTTTAAAAATTGGAAGATACTCCATTTTTGTTTCTAGCGAAAGGGGCAATTGAGCCTCCTTGGCGAATTTTGCATGTCATGTGCGGTGAGCTTATTTTTCCAAATCTCATATGTACTTGTACCATATATAACTTTCCCCATTAGTCTCTCAAGTCTAATTTTTATTATACTTGGTTGTGGAGATGATCTTAGGTCATCTTTGTGACATTGGAAGTCCACTTTAACCTAAAAAGCGTACCCTTGCATAGATGTTATCCCTAGTCACCCACTTTGAGACTTTATACATGTCTTTGGCAAACACATTGCAAGCTCTGAGACTTTTAATTTTTATCCCTCTTTTGAACCCTACCCTTCTTGAACTTAAAATTGCAACTTGAGGCTAAAAGCCTAAGTTGGGGGTGGTGCTGATTGAAAGAAGTAACTTTGGGCCACAAAGTTATAAGTGAGTGCATATGAGCTTAAGTATTGAGAACAAATAAATAAAAAGAAAAAGGACCCAACAAAGGAAAGAGAATCACAAAGGGTGCAAGAAAAAGAAATGAAAAGAAAATGGGTGAATCGAGAAAATAAAAAGTAGGCACATGTGTAAAGATTAAAAACAAAAGAAGTGGCCCATGATCAAAAGATTGATGGAATAGTGTGATGTAGATGTTCAAGGAGGGTATATCCATGTTGTTCCTAAATGATATACTACCCTATCCTAAAACTACGTTACAAGCTCAACAAGCCCTTCATGATTTCCAACCAAGTATTTTCACTGTAGTGGCGATCGAAAATATGGGCAAACCTATGGCATGGTACTTGTTAGCATCGAGAGTTCTTGAGAGAGAGAGTTTTTACACTT
The DNA here is from genome assembly GCA_030864215.1 of Capsicum pubescens. Taxonomy (NCBI): domain Eukaryota; kingdom Viridiplantae; phylum Streptophyta; class Magnoliopsida; order Solanales; family Solanaceae; genus Capsicum; species Capsicum pubescens. The sequence continues at coordinate 225,926,069 of CM061544.1, forward strand.
AAATTCCTTGTTGCATAATTGATGACTTGGTATGTGAAATTTTCTTTCTTGTGAGGAGGCATGTAAATAAGTCAAGGTGGGTGATTTTTTCATCTCCCGCAAAATGAGGCAAAAAAAAGTATAATGTAGTTGAGGTAAAAGGTGAGTCATTTCTAGAGTATTAGTGATTGTTGCATGGTTGCTCTTTAAAGTCTCTTGCATCCTTGAAAAATCATATTTTATGTTGAGAGGTGTCGTCAAAATAGTTTTGCCCATGTTTGAAGAGTTAAATTATGGTACTAACTAAGCTTAAAGTCATTACGATCATTGGGTCATTCAATATGGGCATAAATATGCATAGTCCCATGGTAATAGGTAGTGTTTCTTAAGGACAAGCAAAGTTTTAAGTTGGGGGTGTTGATGTGTGGTGAGTTTACCACTTATTTGCACTAAACATTCGTGCACATTACCGTGATTTGAATGAATAAATCAGAAATATGTATCATTAAATGCACTAATATCCATACTTTACAGGCATACAAGTTATTAGATGGAAAGATGTGGACTTGAGCTAAAAAGGATCAAAAGAGAGAAAAGAAGTGCAGCTGGAAAACCTGGAGCAAAAACAGGCCTCAGTTACCGCGATCGTGGTCTGAGGTCCGCGATTATGACCAGTCAAGTAAGAAACCACGATTGCCTAAATCTACCACGGTCGCGGTAGCTGCAATCGTAGAAAATCTAAAGCATTTGTGACAATACGCCATTCATACCCTTTTTGCCTCAAATTGAGCCATGTCTGTATTTCGGGGGACCATATAGGTCATTTATCTGTGCAGCTCCAAAATTTACTTCCTTCCCTCGGATCTTGATGACTGGGTCTGAGAAAGATACCATGTTATGGTTAGCATACTTATCCATTTATCATTTTCCCGACAAGGATCCAGGGTAAAACACCTCCACCCAGTGGCGATGAGTCTGTCATGGAATACAAGAAGTTTTTTCGGCACCTTTTCCAAACATATTCCCCTCTTTGGAAGCATTTTTGTCTTTGGGAGATCATCGTAGTACATGTTCTGGCATTTAAAGGCCATGAAATGGACTTGGTCATAATCTCCCATGATGTAAATCTAGAAAACATGAGAACAACACAACAACACTCATCATTAACATTTTCATGCAAAAACTATGCTATGTTGTCTAATTAAGCTCATGAGATGGTTACTTGGTGGTTTTTGGGCAAGAATTGGAAGTGCAAGATTTTTGGCCCAGGCTGAGAATCAGCCTCAGCTATGGCAATCATAGTTCACTGGGATGCGATTATGGTGTTGCAATCAGGATTTAATGACCACGATCACGGTATCTGAGGCAAGACCTAGCCAAATTTTCAAAAACTCAAATTTTCAATTTCAAGGCCAAATCATGTTCCAAAGCAAGAATTAAAAATAAAAACAGTGAACAAGGTTCCTAGGTTCTAGATCATGCCCTCAAAAAGTGAAAACAACTAGCTAGGAATTCGTTTGGACATTTGATTGAGCACTTAGTGTGCAAACTATATTTCTCTTAATTCTGAACACAATTTGGGTACTCAAGACTTCCCCAAATGTGTGCATACCATTCACAATAGTGAACCAACACACAAGTACAATTACGCAATGATTTAGCAATGAAAATCGCAATTATAGGTCATCCCTAATACATGTATTCTAAGGACTACCTAAACGCAACTAAAGAGATAATTTAAAGAAGATACCAGGTTAAGAATGTAAGATAGATGCTAAAATACTTTTGGAATGCTCAATATGCAATCACAGAGGGTGCAATTTGAGAGGAATTTAAAGAGGGAATGTGAGGGAAATAGGTAGTCGGATAGTCTCTTAGCAAAGTCAGTACCGCGATCGAGGTCAAAGTTCCATTATTACAATCACGCGGTTACCACAATCACTGTAGCATGGGTGCTGCAATCGCGATAACTGAGGCCATTTTTGGTCTTCTATTTTCCCCTGCTCAGTCCACTGCACAAAAATTTTAAATTTCCCTTCTCAAACTCATTTAAAACACTACATACTTCCATAAATGTGTGGATTAATCAATAACAAAATTAAAATCTACTCTGGTAAATCAAAAACAAAGGATATGATCCACTTTTCTGGCATTAGTGGGTTGCCTCCCACATAGCGCCTTATTTATCATCGTAGCACAACGTTCTTCCTCTTTTCAAGTTGGATCCTCAAGGGACCCATCATTCACTACCTTATCCATAATATTAATAACCGACACCACTTGAAGCTCCATAGGTTGTTTTTCCATTTTGTATACCCGAAAGGATAATTCATCATTATGAACTTGGAATTTCATATCTCCTAACTCTAAATCAATGATAGCTCTTTCGGTTGAAATGAAAGGTCTGCCAAGGATAATGGGTATCTCTTGGTCAATTTCACAATCAAGCACCACAAAATTTGTCAAAAGGATGAAGCGGTCCACCTTTACCAAAACATCAAACAAAACTCCAATCGGTCTATTGATAAACCAGTCCACCATCAAAAGACTTATCGTTGTTGGTGTAACAGTGCCCAAACCAAGTTTTTGATAAATTGCATAGGGCATGAGATTGATTCTTGCGCTAAGGTCACACAAAGCTTGTGTGTCCCTATGGTGCATGGAATTGTAAAGGCATTGAGATCTTCTTTATTCTCCACTATCGCACTAGTAATAATAATGCTACACCCATAAGTCACTTCAATGGTGTCTCTCTAAAAAAGCCTATTTTTATACAACAACTTTTTCATAAACTTAGAGTACCTCAGGATCTGTTAATTGCCTCTAGCAATGGGATATTAATTGATAGATTGCTAAGCTTAGCAAAGAATGTTTTAAATTTAGCATTGTCTTCCTTCTTTTTGAGCCTTTGAGGGAATGAGGGAGGAACCTTAATGGTAGGCAACGGATCACTTTGCACTTCATCATTCTCAACCACCTTCGAATCTCTCTTTTCATCATCCACTTCTTCACTTAACATCATTTCTTTTTCATTCCCTTATTTAGACTTTGGAGCCTCCTCATTTGAATCATACACATGCTTCTTCTTCATATTTTTTGTTAAATATTGGTATCTTTATCAATATCCACCACAATATCACTAAGGTTTTTACCACTCCTAGTGACAATATCCAACACTTGGGCATCATTTTTAGTATTCACAGGGGTGTCACTATGAAGACTTCTTTTTTGTATAACATTGAGTTCAGTGGAGATTTGCTCGATTTGAGTTTCCAATTGCTTGATTGAGGTGGAGTGTGATACCACAATTTGGTTGATTTGTGAAAAGTCATCTTTCAATTCACGGACTATTTTGTCCATTTCTTCCACTCTCATCAAAATCCTTGCTAACATATCTTTGATCTTGAATATTTTGGGATCAACGGAGCTGGATTCTTTACCCTTTGATCGGTAATGGAGAGGCACATATCAATCATATTTCCTTTTCTTGTCTCTCTAATTGTGATCTCTATCATGATCACGCCAATCCCGCTATCTTTCATGATTCATCCAACCTTGGTTCCCACCTTGCCTTTGATAGGCCATGCGGGAACCCACCAGATAGTTATCCAAATACCAAATCTCTTCATCAAACCTCTTGTCCTCTTCTTTATTATAGCCCTTGGATGCCACGGGATTCACCATTCTAGGGGGTGCACCCATCACATCCTTTGTTAGGAACTCTAATTATGTCATCATTTTTTCCATGTTATCCTCCTTCTCTACAGCTCTTTTCCTTTGCTCTTTATCAATATAGGAGGTGGTAGGATACCCTTTTGCAACCTCGATGTCTCAGGTATTCCATCCCCGATTTTTCTTTGTGACTACCTCAAGCAAGTTTGTAGCCACATTATAAGACAACTTCACAAGTGAGCTCCCGATTCAATTATCCACCATGATTTTGTTTAGTTAATCCAAAACTCGGTAGAAGATTTGGAGAAGTATCTTATTTGGGACCTCTTGGTTTTGACATTGCAATATATTTCTATTAAATCTCTCTCATACCTCATATAGGATTCTCTCTATTCAATTGATGAAAGTTTATGATTTTATCACATAATTGCAACATCTTGGATGGTGGGAAGTATCGGTCTAAGAATGTCATGGTAAGTTCATCCCATGAAGTAACTGAACCAGCCAAAAGAGATTAAAACCACAATACTGCCTCACCCATTAGATAAAATAGAAAGAGGCGCAATCGTATGGGTGAGGCAGTATTGTGGTTTAAGTGCAAATTGGGGTCCTCATGAGATTGCCACCCAAAGAGACCCTTAATTTGAATCATATGCAACATAACGCTCGTGATGTGGAATACCCCGTTCCCTTGATTAGGTGGGATACGGATGGCACTCGCATGTCCAACATCATGGAGTTGTTCCTCGTCATCAAGGGGACCATCAAAAGTCCCAACATTACTTGCATGGTCTCTTATAGTCTCATAGAAACTATTGAAATCACCTAAAAATATTCAAAAACAACAAACAAAGTAAATCAAAACCACCACGGGTATACCCAAAGCTATAATCAACACCGCACAAGTGAAAACTAACTCACACTCCCCGACAATGGCGCCATTTTGATCATGATCACCTATATCATTGTTTTGATATAGAATGATCGATGTTAATAAAGCTCAACTCACGTTGAGGTCGAATCCATGAGGAACAATATGAGTGGCGAATGGGTAAGTTCAAAATACAAGTACTTACTAAATTCAAACCTAAGAATACAAATATTTTGGGGAAATGATTTCAAAGTTGTCCGAACGAAAATATCTTATGAAACTAAATTGAAATACAACTGTAGACAAATTTTAATACGAGAAGAGTTTTAGGATTATGCTTTTCTAGGGGGAAAAAGTGTATGGGTACATGAAAGTAGTAGTCAAATTCTAATCAGTGATTGTATGGGTAGGCTAGGTTAAAGGTTTTGAGGGTTAGTCTTTCAACAACAACTCCCAAAACATCTCCTATAGATTCTTTCAAATACCTTATGGGTGTAGAAATTCAAGCAACACACAACCTTAACTGGGCATCCCTATTTCTAGAATAATGCCCAAGACATAGCTAAATCACATCACATCCTTATTTATAAAATTATGCAAAGGAAGAAGCCAATATCTATTTTATTATGTATAATTATGTGTCTCGTTACCTACATCCATCGTTCAAGGATGATGTAGGATCTAAGGTACCCACATCCCTCTTTCAAGGATGATATAGGGTTTGGGGAATTTAAGAATTTCACCCACAAATCCCAATTTACCTATCAAACAATTATGAAACTCAACATCATTAACTAATAATTAACACTAACAATCAAGACCTACACACATTTACTCCCTATTCAAACACAATCCAAATTGAAAATTTAGCTACTCATTAAGAATTGGGAAAAGAGATATACCCAAGTTGGCATTCAATGCCTCCATTGATGCGCAACACAAAAGTGATATCAAATCCAATTCAAATTATAACTAATAACCTCTTCCAAACTTAGGAAACAATTGTATTTCCCTAAGTTAGTAGGGTTTTTTCCTTTGTACAAAACCTTATATTTTTCTTCTAAGATGGATAATACCAAATAAAAAATAGTTTTTTCCTTAAATGGGATTTGGGGTCGGCTACAGTAGATTATAAAATTGCCCCTGGCATAAAACCGCTATTCCGCGATCGCGGCTTTGGTATTGTAGTGAGATCCCCGCAATCACAGATATTTGACTATCTTGACTTACCACGATCGTTGTTCTCACTCTGCAATCGCGGTACCTGAGGCCAGATATTCTTTGGGTTTTCTATATTTTGCACTTCTCTTTTGATTCCTTTTAAGCTCAATTCCACTTCTTTCCTCCTCATCACATGTATACCTATAAAATATGGAAATTAGTGTATTCAACTAACAAAGTGTAATGATTAGTTTTTTGATAAAATATCTGAAATATTTTTTCCTGTGTTATTTAACTTTTTTACCCCTCCCATAGGTGTATTATGGTATTTCTAGGTTGTGGGGGTGATTGACACAGTTTCTGATGCATTTTGGTATCATTTATGCGATATTGTAATTTTTGATGGCTTTGAGAGCCTTATTTTGGACTTATATGGATATTTTTTTTATTTGTGTGATGGATGGCAGAACGGAATACGCCAAATGCTCTGTAATATCAATTTTAGTCTAGGTAGACCTTTGGTTTGGGTTTCGATGCACTCGAGCTTCTTTTGACCTATTGGTCAGAAAGTTAGAAAATTGGAAATATGGATGTGGGACCCACATTTGGTTGAAATGACCTCGGATGGAAAATATAACTTTTCCAGTAGATACAGAATGTTGATTTTAGGGTAGTAACATATTTGGTATGATTTTACATCTTTTAAATCTCATTTAGATCCTCGATTTGGAAAATTATGATTTCGGTTTCGGGGGTCAACTTTGTGAAAACAATGTTTTTTTCAAAATTCTGATATCGCTATTGAATTTGAAGCATCGAATTTAGTATGGTTACTTAGTTAGTTTGCATATATCGAACTCCGATCGAATTCTGCCCACCCACCCCCTCGAAGTCTGCTTCGACTTAAAAAATATCTGGTGCACCAGGTTGCTGGTGCAACCAGATACATAAAGGGTAAATCGGGATTGATGATTGCGATTTATGTGCTAAATGTCTGGTAACTTGGGTACAGTATAAATAGCCTTTTTATCCAGTTTTTGTTCATTCTTTCACCTTCTTCTTGAGAGTTAAATCCTAAAATAGTGTGAGAGCTTAAAAGTGAAGCTTGTGGGAGCTTGGGAAGCTAAATTAACATTTATTTCTTGATTCTATTATGGATTTATGGTAAGAATTCACCTTTTTCTTAGTAATTTCTTGATTAATTTCTCAAAACCCCAAAAATCTTAGGGCTTGATTTTAAACCCCCAATTTCACTTCTAACTTGAATAATGTTTTTATCTTATAATTACTAGTTTTTCATCAATTTAACCTTCAAAACAACTTCAATTTTTTATTTTAACTCAGATTTCAAAGATTTTACCTGGTAAAGCTCAAAATGATTTTTCTTCAATTTGAACCTCATTGTTTACTTGATTTGACTTAGGTTTTCAGCTGTAGATTCCTAAAAATATGGGAAACAATTTTTTGAAGCAAAGTCTTAATTTTGTCCTTCTTTTTCGGAAACTCATTTCGGGGGTCTATTTTGACCCCGAACTAGAAGTAGTCAATATGGGTGTCGTTGGTTTTGTTTTGACATTTAGATTCCATATTGGATGTTTTAGTATAGTTCTGGATTATTCATGAAAAGTAAGGTCGTGGGTTCAAAGTGTAGCGAACCAGTTTTGACTTTTGAGGTAGGTTATGGATTAACTCTTTCAGACTGAGAGGTAGTAAATGATGGTACAAAATGCATGTTAAGAGTGGGAACTAATCATGAAAAATGACTATCTATGTGTTATGCCAGTGTGGGGGGCTATATGTGATGTAATTGTCGAAATTCAGATATTATGTGATATGTGTGACCATGTGGAGTCCTATGTAATATTGATAGCCTTGAATATAAGTGAATAATTGTATTGTGTTGTTGAAATGCCTAATATGGTACCATTGGTATTATGATACATCCATAGTTGTTTTTATATGAGACATGTGGAAATTCATGGATGAAACAAAAATAATGAGTGAATATTGGCTCACGTGGTTGTGGAAATATATAATTGTGGTTGGGTGTGGAAATATATCATTGTGATTGGTTGTGAAAATACTCATTGTGATTGGTTGTGAGCATTACCCTCATATCATACTCATTCATGAAACATTGGTACCACAGTGGCAACACCTAAGTAACACTGGCAACACCTTTTTAAAACCCTACCCGAAGGATGTGCCTTGGAGGAGATATTGTAACACCTTATAAAACCCTTTTCGAGGGATGTGCTGGAAAAGAGATATAAGCTATGTGGATTGTATACAAGTTGAAAAATCCCTCATGGGTCCTATGTCGGAAAGCTTTAGCTCTGTAGGTATATACGGGGATTGTGCGATAATCCTGAAGGTTGTGCGACGACCTCGTGCATCATCATCATCATCATCATCATATACATTGCACTTACTTTATTATGGTTTTATTGTATTGTATTGTCCTATTGACTTGCCATTTATGTAATTATCTTATCTTCTTTTACTTGTATTTGATGATCCTGTATATGCATGTTCCCCTTGTTCTATTTATATGTGATATAATGCATACACGTGTTCTATCTTGGCGTGTATGTGATATATTAGAACTGTTAGTTCAAGCAGTATGGGCTATCATTGTGTCACATTTTCTGATTGCAGGTGGCGTGCCCTTAGTGTATATTTTGTATGTTTTATTTACTACTTTTCTTGGTTGGCCTATGATACCTACTGAGTACAAGTGGACCTTACCCATGCCTACTGCGCCTTTTCGGTGTAGGTCCTAGCTCGAGTGCGCCTCAGCTTGCTAGACTCCAGCGATTGTTGGAGCTTCCAAGGTAGCGGTTAGACATTTATGTGTCTAGAGTTCACCTCTATCTTTCTATAGTAATTACGTCTTTATTACTATTCGGAGATAGATATTATTCCCATGTGGTTATATTTGACTCCTGCATTATGTTAGTAGTTCTTACACTATTGACACTTGGTTTTGGGCATGATTGGTATTATGAGTAAGTTCTTTCCGCATTGTTATGATTACTTATATGGTTCAGCTTCGTTCTAGAAGTCTTACCTTGGGATATTTCTATTTTTTTCCTTTTTGTATCGGTTTGGGTGATAGGCTTACTTGTCAAGGTACGCCGCGACAAATGTTATCATGACCTTTATTTTTGGGTCGTGATATAAAGTTGTCTCATTCATACCTTTAAATCATAGTAGTGTGTATGAATTTGGACATAAATGAGTGGTACATGTACCACTCATCAATTATTACCCTCAAAAATGGGTGAAAACCAAACTAAATTAGGGCTAAAATTAAGTCCTAAGGGTTTTGGAGTTTTGAGCAAGAAATCAAGAAATTTCACCAAGAAAAAAGTGAATTTTTACCTCAAATCGGAAGATAATTGCAAAAATAAACGTTACAAGCTCCCAAGTCACTTACATGTCTCAATTTTGAGATATCTCACTCTTTAGGGTTTTTACTCTCAAGTAATAGATGAAAAATGGCAAAAATCATGACATTGGGGTCTATTTATACCCATACCAGGTCCTCGGGTCCTGCTATCGTGGACTAGGACCTGCGATCGCATCATCTGTTGGTTGCACAAGCTGGTTGCAATTACAATCCATGCCATGCGATCTCACCACCGTGATCGCAACCCTTCTTTGCAATAGCAACTGCATTAGATAGCAGTTGAAACTTGGAAAAGTTTCCATCAAGCCATCGGGATTCATCCAGAATCCCGTATACATAAACAAACTATGTAACATACTAAATTCGATGTTCCAGATGCGATGGCATACTCAAAATTTTCATTCAAGATCATTTTGACTAAATGTGGGTCCCACATCCATATTATCAATTTCTTAACTTTTTGATAATAGATCGAAATAAGTCGGGGTGCCTCGGGTCTCAAACCAAAGGTCTACCTAGCCTAAAATTGACATTACGAAATATCTGGCGCAGTCAAAATTTGCATACGAGATTGCTTAGCTAAAGTTTTTGCACGTTGGCTATTTGGAACCAACGAAGATTTCAAAATAGGGAAATGGCTTTAAAAACCAAACGAACTGCCCAGTAATTGAACTGTCAGTCCCAGCAAGTTATAAATGACTTGGGGCAGCTATAGAGAAGTTCTAATGGCTAAAATAAGCAAAAATATGGAAAATAACCTGAAGGGTCATTACATTATACTAAAACATAAGTAACTAAGTCAATTACACCTAAATTATGTTTATAAGATAGCCTAAATAGTCCAACTAACCCAAATATTTTCAATCATACCTCCAACACCTACATCTCACCCCATATCCAACATAATATCATAAGCATACTACGAAATAGCTCAATCAATAAAGAGGGTAAACCTAGCCTACCTGGACGCCAAAGAAAAGCTTGGAGAATCTGCTAAACCACTGAATTCCCATTTTGAGAAGCTTTCGCAAGGTACCATGCTATCAAAATCACAATCTACTCATCAAAACAAGAGCAATGATACCTATATTATACTATTGTTCTTTGGGTCCAAAATTATGTAAAGAACTAATGTGGGGCTCATTACAAAATCACACTTTCAAAACTAATACAACATCCTTCTATGCTCAAGAAATATTTATCCGCAAATATGGGTAAATTCTAAGCTCTAATGGTGCTACAATCAAGCCACTAAGCTTTTAGGGATTTTAGAAAAATATGAGGTAAAATTAATGAAAGTTTACCACAATTCAAAGAAGAAACGTGTAAATAACCTTCACCTTAACTCTAAAATCAACCACAAATGATTCTCCTAAGTTTTCTCACTTCTTGGGGTTTAATATTCTAGGAAATAGATGAAAAATGGTAAAATTGAGCTAAGTGGGGTATTTATACCCTTCCCAGGTTCACAGGCATCGCTTAAGAGAACACTGGGTTGCTTAAGTAGTTACCGCATAAGCGACATCGTGTCACTTTAGCAAAATCTGGTGTTAGCCCAGATACCGTTTAAGCGACCTATGGTCGTTTAAGATCCAAAGGTATCAGTTAAGCGAAACTTGTTGGGCAATGCCAGGACACTTTAGTGGCATTCGCTTAAGCGCCCATGAGGTCTCTTAAGCGATGCACCAGCACCAGTAAATTCCAAGTCTCCGCCAATCCCTCAAAATTCATCCAAAATCCCGTATACGCAAACAAAATATGCTACCCTATCAAATTCAATAGTTCAGACTCAATTACACAATCAAAATTTCTATCTGGGGTTATTTTAATGAAAATTGGGTCCTACACCCATGTGCCATTTTTCTTAACTTTGGCCAATAACTCGAAATGAGTTCGAAAGTCTCAGGACCCAAACCAAGTGTCCACCAAGCCTGAAATTGATATTTTGGAGCTGTTGGAATAGTCAAAATTGGCATGCAAGGTTTTTTGACTAAAGTTTTTCTCGGTGGCCAAACTGAACCAACGAAAACTTCAAAACTGAGAATTGACTCTAAAAAATAAATGAACTGCCCGGTAACCGAACTATCACTTGCAACAAGTCATAAATGACTTGGAAAAACTATAGAAAATCTCTAAACAATGAAAATTAGCAAAAATACAGAAAATGACCAAGAAGATCATTATAGTGTGCTCTATAACTAGTCACATGATCGAGGACTGTAAAAATTTTTGTACAATGAACAAGAAAAGCCGATTGGGTCACTTACAAATAACCATCTGAACTACTAAAATGGAACTTGATAAGGATAATCTTGTGTATTCTCAAGTTAAAGGTGATAAAAACATCAATAATGTAGCTAATAAGGCTTGAATCTATATCGGAAAAAAGTGGGAGATTTAACAACAATATGAGAAAATTTTAAATTGAAAAAATGAGACCTTTAACAATAATGGATGAAGTGGGAGGATCGTACCACTTGTCCAATGTTTTTTTGACAAAAAAATCAAAAATTTGATCAAGAAAAATGCCTGAATGGGAAAGGGGGATGGGAAATCAGGAGAATTTTTAGTTTTGAGAGATTTTTTTAAAAACATACAAAATCTATGTTATATTATTTAGGTGAGACTAATTTTTATTTTTTAAAATTTATGGATGAAGTAAGAGTGTGATTATATTGTATTATTTAAGATATGTTCTAGGTTTGATGAGAATGAAAGTTCAAATAACGATATCAATCTTTTTGGCTAGGAGATCAGGGGCGTCTTTGCTTCACTGTTAATTAAATAACTATATATTTTTTTAATGTTAATATTAATAATTAAAAAATTATCTCATATCTTTAACATGGGACATTGAATTAATGGTGACACAAAAGTTTTAAAATTGAGGGTAGTAACTCAAGTCTTAATTATTGAGTATGGGTGACCAGATTAAGGATTAACGGAATAAACTTCATATCCCCAATTTGAGACTTACACTTTTGTCCATTTATATAAAACCCTAAAACCAAAAAAGGAAGGAAAAAATATCACGTTTCTTCTTCTCTCTTCTCTCTCTCTTTATTTTTTATCTTTTTTTATTGCTATTATTGTTGTTGTTGCTGCTGTTTTTCTTCTTCTTCTTCATATTCTACAGCTATTTGTCGTTACATTATTGATGTTGTTGTTGCTGTTGTTACTACTATTATTGGACCAAATTTTTACAGCCAATTTTGTTCGTATATTCAGTGGGTATTACTTATAGGTGATTTTGGTAAGTAAAATTAATGATTTTTAGTTCAATTTCTCATCTGGTATATCTGCTACTTTTTCAATAATTTTCTGTAGCATATCTAACAACTATTATATATGCATACAACAGCTATTGGATTGTTTGCACTATTATTAAAGTATTTCCAATGGATAACTCATGTATTGCAATAGATGACTTATTTGTTACAACAGATGACACAATTATTGCAGCAATGACCTACTTATTAAATTCATGTTACAGCATCGCAATCCAACATATAGGTCATTTGTGAGTCCTTTTTTACAGCAGATGACTTACCTGTTGGATTGAGCTACTGGTTATGAATATGCACCCAATAGGTAGGTCATCTACTGTAACAAATGAGTCATCTGCTGCAACAGATGAGTCATTTGTTGCAACAGATGTTTATCTGTTGGGACAATGATGGTGCATATAATTTTGTTGTTGTACATATCCACACAAGTTTACTATTCTATCATTATTAATATTTTAAAGGATTCAATAACAATTGGTGTTGATATTTGTTGTGATGTTGTCACGGAAAAACAAATATCAAAGTACAAGTTCAGTATCACCAGTCATCGTAATGTTGTCATGGTCGATCTTCAAAGAAGAACTTGTAATGTAGAGTTTTTGATTTGAACAAAATACCTTCTCCACATGTTATGAAAGCACTCCGAGCCCAATAGAGTGCACAACTTGAAAACAAGATTAATGAGTAATCAACTCTATATTATTTGGTGAAAAAATACATAATTGCATATTGTGAAGATATACTCTGGTGCTTCCTGAAGTTCTTTGGATTATTCATACAGAGATTATGGAGAGAGAAATATCTCCTCTATATGTTGACCAAGAAAATCGAAAAGAAGGCGAATAAAGAGGAGGTGTGGAGTCAAGAATTATTTTCAACAAGAAAAAATAAGTACTCCATATGTAAGATGGTTGACCACAAAAGAATTGCATGTCCGGATTGAAATGCTCCATAATAATTATAATAGTGAATAGTCTTGTTGTTGGTTTAATTATGAACTTGATAATTTTAACTCATTTTAGTTGGTAATATATGTTATTAATTATATAAAATATATTTTCGTTTATGATCCAATAATTGTTGAACAAGAGAAGAACAAAAAAGTTACAATTAATTTGTGCGTCATTGAAAAAAGATAATAAGAAATTTAAAAAATACAACACAGTACAAAAATGTTTCCAGCAGATAACCTGTCTATTGCAACAGATAAGTCATCTGTTGGAAGAAACTAAACCACTAGAAAAAACTATTTTGATTTCTTTCAATAGATAACCCATCTGTTGCAATAAATATCGATATTTTCTTGATAATTTCTAATAGATGAGTCAACCATTACAACAGGTTTGGCATTTTTTGCAACAGATATCTATCTTTTTTTGACTAATTTGATGTGAAATATTTCATATTAACCCATGATTAGTAATAGAAAAATTAATTTAACTATAATTAGTTTTCATTTTATAAGTTCAATTACAATCTCAATTAATTACATAATAATTAATGATCAACTAAGTGTAGTCGCCCTAAATAGAGTGATCAATTGACTAATTTGAAGAAATCAAATAATTAGCAGGACCTGTTTTTATTTCTTTCAATAGATTAGTCATTTGTTGCCACAGATGTCTGTATTTGTTTGATTATTTTCAACAGATGTGTCAGTTATCTGCTTTATAATCTAGTGTGTGTACGTATATATATATATTATAAGGTAGAGAACGAAGCACCACAATTAGCCAAGTGGCTAGCTGTTGAGAAGCCACGTGACAATTTTTAAGACAAGGCTTAATTGTGTTGTAATAAAAAAAAATTGAAAAAAGTAAAGTACTTGAATTTGAAATACATCATCCTTTTAAAAAAATCATTATCTTAAAAATAGAAATTCATAATTAAAGAGTTCTAATAAATTTTTACTACTTCAAACTTATCTCTTTTAAAATTTAAATTTAATTTACTTAAATACTAAATGAAAGATAGTAGTAGTAAAACTCTAATATTATGAATTTAAATTTAAAATAATTGTCAATTTGAATAAGAGTGGTTGAGTTAGTAGTAGTAAAACTCTAATATTTATGAATTGTTATGTAATATGTAGAGTCCATGTGTAACATTTGTTGCCATGTGGCTTTAAGTTAAGTAGGCATAAATGTTTATTCACTCTTCACCTCTTGTTGGATCTTATCCAATTTGGACTATAAATAAGTCCATCTTCTATGTAGAAAAGTAAAAGAAAAGTGAAGGTTAATTCATAAAGATTTCCTCTTACTTTCATTACTTATATTACTTACATAATTTTATATCACGTTATCAGCATGAGTCTCTATGATTTTGAGCAAATACAGGTAATAAGGGTAAGTATGTATTTTTCTTAAATAATGTCAAATATATCCAAACGTGAATTTGTTGCCCTAGATATATCGAGCAAAACTTACATGTCCTGGGTACTGGATGCCGAAATACATTTGAATGCGATGGTTCTGACAGAAACCATAAAAAATAAAAATCAGGCATCAAGCCAAGATCGGGCCAAGGCCATGATATTTCTCCATTATCATCTTGACGAAGGTTTTAAAATGGAATACCTCACTATAAAGGATCCCCTTATATTTTGGAATAATTTAAAAGTAAGATACGACCACCTAAAGATGGTCGTCCTTCCACATGCACATTATGAGTGGATTCATTTGACGCTTCGGGACTTTAAAAATGTACCTGATTATAATTCTACAATGTTTAGAATTAAATCACAGTTGAATTTTTGCGAAGAAGATATCACAGATCACGACATGTTAGAAAAAACATTCTCTACTTTTTTTGCCTCGGGTATGCTCCTGCAGCAGCAGTATCGAGAAATGGAATTTAAAAAGTATTCTGAATTGATTTCTCATATTCTTATTATTTAAAAACATAATAAGCTTTTAATGAGAAATTATGAAAGTCGACCTCCTGGTATTACTCCGTTCCCTAAAGTGAATGTTGCACATTTTCATCAAACCAGGTGTGAAAGAAGCCCTGGCCCCAGTCGTGGTTGTGGTAGATATTTTAATCAGGATGATCACCTTACATTAAACAATGACCCTTAACACCAGCAGTGTAAGAAGAAGGGTGAAGCTCCTAAAGCAGCGCCAAGGACGAACTTTGAAAGTAAATGTTATCGATGTGGAAGAAAGGGACACTGGTCACGTAACTATCGTATGCCCAAGCATCTGGTAAAGCTCTATCAGGAATCCCTTAAGAAAATAGATAATGACATTGAGTCAAACTTTATCTCAGAAGATAATGTTGAGCCTATGAATTTAGATGCCTCAGATTTCTTTATAATCCCTGAAGGATATGTTAATCATCCTGTAGATGATGAATATGAAATAGTGTGATTATTTTATTTTCTTGTCAAGTTGTATTAGTTTACATTTCTGTTAGTAGTATTTCATTAGTCTTGTAAATAAATAAAGTTTGTATAATATGTTATGTGCTAGTAATGCTATAATGTTTACTTTGTTTATAGTTTCATTTTGAAGAATATATAAATACTCCTGAAGTAGAAAATCAAAAATTTACTCCTGAAGTAGTAAATCCAAAATTAAAGATATATTAGAGAAAATTCTCTACAACTATATGTATACCTCGATTTTCTTCTGAAGTAGAAAAATATTGAAAGAAGTCCAAGGTATCATAGTTTAAAGGCACGTTGTAATAATTATGTTTCATTCTCGAAGAATGAAAACTTTTAATTATCTTTCATTCTCAAGGAATGAGAATTTTTTATAAATGTTACAACTACAAATCCTTTCCCTGAGGTGAATGTGATATGAGTAATATTTAGTAAGGCATATAAATGTGCACTTGACTGTGAAAATCAAATTCAGAAGGGTAGAAAGAATTATTCTGAAATTTACTCCCGAAGTAGTAAGTCTGAAATTTATCTTAAATCTACTCCTGAAATAATAGAACCTTGAAAGTTACTCCTGGAGTAGTAAATTTGATATTTACTCCAGAAGTAGTAAATCTGATATTTACTCCTGGAGTAGTAAGATTGTGCAATAGTAAAATTTTGCAAACTACTCTCGAAGTAGCACACCTTTTACTCTAGTAAATAACTCATGCCATGATAAATTTAGAGTTTACTAGTTTAAATAATTCTATTTATTGCGTGAATGATTTTGTCATCTGGATGAAGAGCATATTGAGTTTTAGATATATAATGAAGAACTGGAAGATTCTTCAAGAAATATTACTTGTTCTCATGATAAGTTAATTGAACCAGCTAATATTGGGACTGAATTTCCCAAATTCTAAAAAACGTAAAAGGTGAATAAGGGACCATTCACCCATTATTTGATATGATGCATCCATAAGATGGTTACATGTACGTTTATTGTCAATCTGCAGTTTGACATTCATAAAGTTGTCTTCTTAATTGAGTCAAGAGCATAATTTTCAGATAATGTAGTCAAGACAATTGATCTTGATAATGCTGGTTATATTCAAGTTGGTTTAGCATTGAATGCCTCATACAAATAGCTAATTCATTGCTTATGAGAACAAAGATAAAAAGTATTGGTCTGAAATATATATTGCATACAATAGTACTTGTGTGCATTAGACCAATAAATTATGATCAATTTTTCCCTCTCAATTGGTTCAGGGTCAGGAACCATATATTTTCCATCTAATAGTTTTTTTATGTGTGGTATGTAATTAATAGATATACCATGATTCACGAAGATGGATTCTTCAAAGTAGATTGGAGTATATGTTAGTTTTTCTAACATAAGGGGGAGATAATAAGCAGCTAAGAAATATATTGAGAATTATCGTTAGTACGATTCTAATTTAAAAGATAATTCTAGTCAAATTCCAGAAGTATTTGCTAACCCAAAATTGATTTTATATTTAGTTGCAGATGCTTTTACTATATTTCCCTGAAGGACAAAGTCTATGGCATGCATGAAGCATGGTAGATCAATCGGTTCCAAATAAAACAATCCTTGAAAAGGAAATAGAGCAAATGATCATAATAAAGAGGCAATATGCTCTTGAATAGCGACGACATAATGCTTTGTGAAACCTTAAGAAGGGATTCAGGTACCTGAAAATAATGAAGTGATGAGATTTCAATAAATTATGTTGTAATATGAACCGATACAAATGATATCTCATCGATGATATCTTTGGTACAATAGCACGCAATATTATATAATATTGTGAGGATCTAAATTCTACGTTTATTTAAGCATGCTAACATAGAAATAATTATCAAGTGGAATATGCTTCTTGGTAAGCATGAGGTTTATTTGGCCTGAAGTCTTGACACTAGAAGATGTTATGTATTTAATATTGAATGGTTTATGTGATAATAAAATTTAGATAAGAATTCCAGAAGGATTAAAGATGTCTGAAGCATATAGTTTAAAGTCTCGGGAATTATATTCAATTAGATTACAAAGATCATTATACGATCTAAAATAATTCGAGCGTATGCGGTATAATCGCCTTAGTGAGTACTTGATAAACGAAGGTTACATAAATGATGCCATTTGTCCTTATATTTTCATTAAGAAAATGACATCAAGGTTTGTTATACTCCTATTTATATGAATGACATAAATCTCATTAGAACTCTAGAAGAGGTCCAAAAGGCAATCGAATATCTAAAGAAAGAGTTCTAAATGAAAGATCTTGAAAAGACCAAGATTTGTCTTGGTCTGCAGATTGAACATTTAGCAGATAGGATCTTCACCCACCAATCTGCCTATACTGAGAATTTCTTGAAATAATTTTACATGGACAAAGCATATTCACTAAGTGCTCCAATGGTTGTTCGTTTGCTTGAGGTGAGTAAGGATTCATTCCGACATCCAAAAGAGGGTGAAAAGATTCTTCGTCCTGAAGTACTATATCTCAATGCTATTGGTACACCTATGTATCTTTTTAACAGTGCAAGGCTTCATATAATCCATTCTGTTAACTTTCTAGCCAGGTACAGTTCTTCTCTTTCATGTAGACATTAAAATGGAGGTAAGCATATATTGTGATATCTAAAGGGGCCTATTGGTATGAGTCTGTTTTATACTAACAAAGCTAGTCCAGATCTTGTTGGTCATACAGATGCAGGTTATTTATCTGAACCACATAAAGCAAGATCTCAAACAGTCTATGTATTTACATACGAGGTACTAATATGTCATGGCGATCTACAAAGCAGTCTATCGTTACTACTTCTGTAAGTCATGCTGAGAAATAGCTATTCATGAGGAAAGTAAAGAATGCATATGGATGAGATCAGTGACACATTTCATCAAAGAGAGATGTGGCCTGAATCTTGATATCAAGGTTCCACAGTCATATTTGAAGACAATGCAGCATACATAGCTCAACTAAAAAGAGGCTTTATAAAGAGAGATAGAACAAAGCACATTTAGCCAAAGTTATTCTTCACACATGATCTCTAGAAGAATGGAGTTATTGATGTACAACAAATACGTTCCAGTGACAATCCAGCAGATTTGTTCACTAAATCGTTACTAACTTCAACTTTCGAGAAGATGGTACATAAGATTGGAATGCGAAGACTGAATCAGTTGAATCGAGATCTTCATCAGGGGGCAAGAATACACGTTGTACTCTTTTTTCCTTAACCAAGATTTTTATCTGACTGAGTTTTTCCTGGTAAGATTTTTAATGAGGCAGCACTCAAATACGCATTCAGAAAGTTTCATTTTACATGGACGTCTAAGAGGGAGTGTTATGTAATATGTAAAGTCCATGTGTAACATTTGTTGCCATGTGGCTTTAAGTTAATTAGGAATAAATGCCTATTCACTCTTCACCTCTTGTTAGTTCTTATCCAACTTGGACTATAAATAAGTCCATCTTCTATGTAGAAAAGTAAAAGAAAAGTGAAGGTTAATTCATAAAGATTTCCTCTTACTTTCATTACTTATATTACTTACATAATTTTATATCATGAATTTAAATTTAAAATAATTGTCCATTTGAATAAGAGTGGTTGAGTTAAGTTTATCATTAAATTTAAAATAATTATCCATTTAGATTAATGTTTGACTCGGTCCAGTATTAGATACATTTCACCTTAAAATTTGTTTATAGGATAAGTTCACTTTTTAATTTGAAAAAGAAATAATAAAAAAGGGATAAAATTAGGGGGGTGGGGGAGTCAAAAATAAAATCTAGATTTTTAATTAAAACTTATGTGTTTGAAAAAGCTGCTCCAAATATGCATGAGCCCTTTTGAAAATAAAAATTTTGCTCTTTTTTTCCTATAGAGTTATCCAATTTTTTTAAATTTTAAAATAAATAGTTACTCAAATTCATACCTACATTGCTTAAATTTCTCATTCCCTATAGTAGTAATAGCAATAGTAATAAGACATAGTGGCAGTACCTATTCAATCCTAAACGTGCAATCTTACTAAACAATAGTAGCACCAGTGGTAGTAATAATAAAAAAAATAATTACATTAATAATAATAATAATAAATATTATTATTATCTTATTAATTTCAAATATTTATTTTACGTAAAAGTAGTAGTGTATTTTTGAATTGAATGAGAAAGATTCTTTTTAAATTTGAACGTAAAAATAAATATTTATATGCATTCTAAATTAGTAAAACAATAAGATAATTTCATAAGAAAATATTTAATTATAAAACAAATTATTTGAAATTTTTATTGAAAAATAACACGTTTATTAAAAACAAGAATAACTATCTATATCATCTTTGCATGTTTTTTATTTTTATATTTACAAAGAAAAAGGGAAAAAAAGAAAGATAAGAAGATTAATTAAAAAATAAAAAATAACTAAACTCCTTAACCCCTTCAAGGTTTTGCGCAAAAAACAAAAAAACTAAACTCCTTATTTGTAGCAATAAATACACGTTATTATCTTTTTTGACTTCATTTGAATATTAATTGTTTACTTGTGAGTGCTTCTAAATATTTGCTTCTTTTTTATCTCCTTTATAGTTATCAAATTTTAGATAAACTTAAAATTTTTATAGTAAAATTATTGAATGTGTATTATCAATTTAGATTGTTTGTATGGTGGTGGTGGTGGTGGTGGTGGTGGTGGTGGTGATGATGATGATGATGATGAAATAATCGAAAAAGTAATAGTGCATAGTAATAGTGTATATACCAAAAAAAAAGTACGTAGTAGTAGTGGTGGTAGTAGTAGTAGTGGTAGTAGTAGTAGTAGTAATGGTGGTGGTGGTGAAGTTGAGTTGGGTCGCTTCTCATTTATTATGGCGGATATTGGTACGCAAACCTTTTCTTCTATATTTTTTGAGAAAGAGAATCGATATATGACCTATTTGAAGTTGTTACCGGTAAGCGAATGATGCATAATTATTTTCGTACGGCATAGTAATTATACTATAATAATCTATATCTATAATCTATATCTATAATCATACTATATACTATAATTTATTAAAATTGTGAAGACCCTTAGAAAAGTGATTTGAATTTTTTGTGCTTCATTAAAATATTTTACAATAGACAAAATTGTTTTTTCACCTTTTTTAAAGTATTATATTATTATTTTTAGAATATTTAATTAATGAATTCTAAATTATATAGTAAGAGGAAATATATTTCAATTTTCACCTATTTTTCTTAAAGTATTATATCATTATTTTTATAATATTTAATTAATAAATCCTAAATTATACGGTAAGAGGAAATATATTTCAGAAATTATAAAGTCCTAAAATAAACGATAAGAGAAGAAAATATGGTAAAATATAAAAGTAAAAAGTCATTTAATTATATTTTTTATTAACTACATAAATAAATTATTAAATGAAATTTTGATAATTTCATAAGAAACTCACGTGAAATTGAAATTGCATCAACCATTCCATATACTATAGATGGACATTATAGACTTGAGCAACGGAATTGTTGCAATTCCAATATGGGAATTAAGTTTTTCAACAAGAAAATTTTTCATTCATAATATTTAGAATTTTGAAATTAATTAAAATTTTGATTATTAATTTCCTCATTAAATTAGGTAGGAAATCCTAATTTATGAACTTTTCATTAAAATTTACCTTATATAAATTATTTTTCCCAGTTAAACTATATCACATAATTATAAAATTCTTTTAATACCAATTTCTCTTAAACTGGTTCACATATTTCTCAATTCTCATAAATAATTAAGAGATGTTGTAAATAAGAAACAAAATACGGGTAGGAAAGGAGAAGATATTGATTTGCGAGAAAAAGCTATGGTATTCAAAGCAAACCTCATGATGAACGTTGAACATCATGCCATAGTAAAAATAGTCAAAATTTGAAGAGGATCAATGAAGAAACTTTGAAAGATCTTAAGCTTTTCATGGAGATGAATCGAATTGTATACCTAATTTAATTATTTTTCAACTAATTAGTACAGACCATAGTACCTGTATGGAAGATCAGGTATAACAATGTAGTTTCTGAGTTTAGTTGCATTTTTTCTTTGTTTTGGTTTATAATTAGCTTTAGATTTGTATAATATAAAAACCAAGAATCTATTGATTTTGATGCGTGACTGATTCTCTACTCTATAATTAATACATTTGGTAGATTAATTGAGTTTTGAAAAAAATTTGTACAAAGATTAGGTTCTAATTTTATTGTTTTTATTTCTTGATTATCGTATTATTTTGTTCGAATTCTATTTTGTTATTATCCATTTTTTCCTTCTTAATAAAGGTTCTAGACAAATGTTCGATCGAGCTTTGCGAATTTTTTGTGTAAATATTAGATTTTTTTTTGGTAAGCATGATCAGTAATATTACATATTCAAACAACACAAGGAGGCGTCGAGAGGCATTATTTGGAGTACCTAAAGGTTAGGTTTAATTATATTATTATGAAATTTTGATTATCGTATTATTTCATTGTACTTTTTATTCTATTTTCATCGACTGATTTTTTTATTTAATTCAGGTTATTGATGAATGTTCGGTTGAATTTTAAGAATATTTTGTATAAAGATCAGATATATACTATTATGTTTCGAAAGTTATGTTGCATATATTGAATTTAGAAAGACAATAAATAAACTACTTATAAAAGATAGTATAAACAAACTTTTGTTAGATATTAATTTGTAAATCTATATCTAATAAAACTTTTTTATATATTACACGAAATATGTGTAAATAAAATATACATGAATATTGTGCAAATTTGAAGAATGATAGTGCATGAGTTGGTCTAAATCATATAAATTAATTATTGTTTATGCAATGACAATATATTAAAACAAAATTTTTATCATGATAAAATAAGTAAAGTGACAAGAAAGAACATAAGTCAATAAATCGTTTGTAAAAAAGAAAAAGATCTGATAAGACACGACAGACAATAATATATATAACATACAATAGTTATTAATCTTATTTAAATATATATATAACATATATTTATTGTAGCATTAGCTGCTACCTTTTACGTAATAATTTTATTTTTATATATAACTTTATTAATTGATGTGAAATACACGTGCAAAACACGTTCACTAAATTAGTAGTAATAAAAATAGTAGAGTTCATTTAGAACTCTTTCACAACTTTCTTAAGCTTATTCTTCTAGATATTGTAATCTCACCTAATCTCTTATTTTTTAAATTTTCAAATATACTTTCTTTTTATCCAAATCAATATGTCAATCGGTAATATAAATGGAATGTATTTCATTCTTTCACTATTTTTTTGCTATTAATGAGAAACTAGTTCTCCTCTTTTTCAAAAAAAAAAACTTTTATTTTATAGTTCAATTTATTTGCTTTCTTCAATGCCTACGATTTCATTTATATGTGATTTTGTATTTTTCTTCTTAATAGTCATTGTGTTGATTAATTTACTCGCAGATGACAAAAACAGTTTGACATGAAGTACTGAAAAAATTATATTTATATGTGACAACAACAAATTAATAACTCTTTTATGTGTTTCACCTTGTTATTATTGATAACTAAAGTTGTATTACATTATATGCATGGAAGTAAGAAAAAAATTATGAAAATATGTTGATTTCATTAAGCAACTGCATCAAAATTTGTTACTGTAAGAAATTATATGAATTTGATTATTTGTTTAGGAAAGAAGCGTGTTGATTTGATCAAAATACAAAATTTGGAGATCTTAAATAAAGGTATGACATTAATTCTAAAAGATTCATGAAAGTAAAATGTTCAATGAAATATTGCAATTGAAATTGCCTAATAAGATTTTTCATGTGGAATCTATTAAAATTTAGTGAATTGAAAAAGTGACAAACACACTATGTATTTGCAACATATCATGAAAATTTATGTTAAATGTTTAAAATATTTGTTGTTGCTATTATGTTGTTACGGTTGTTTACAATTAGCATAACATTTATTTTTGTATAGACATAATTAAGAAATTTTAATTTTCTATATACGATGTATACAAATATCTCATGAATATGAAATGAAAATTTGAACCTTTTCTTTTAAGATAATATGATTTAACATGCTCATAGTACTTGTAACGCCCCGAGTCTGTACCCCGGATGCTACACGATGCTTACGACTCCGAAGGACCACAAGCTAACTCATGACTGATATCTGTTGTGAGCACTGGATAATAACATTGAAAGTAATGTGAAAAACAGGTTGAAATGCCATAAGGTTCAAAATCTGAAATACTGGTAAGTAATAACATCTGAAATCTGAATACTGTCTGAACTAGTCGTCTGAAAAGCCTCTAACTGAACTGTCTTAATGTGGAGCTGATGGGACAATCCCCTAACTAACTCTGACTACTGAAATACTGAAGCTACTGAAATAAAAGCACATCCTCGATAGATGAGGACTCACTACTGAATCTGTTGCTGCTAACTGAATCTGTATATGCGCGGTCAGGAACCTGAGCGTCCGAACCTATGATATGAGACATCATAGCGCAAAGAAAGAGTATGTGTCAATACGTGGAATGTACTGGTATGCTAGATGAGGTAAGGCTGAATGCAAGGGTTCATATGCATGAACAATAACTGACTGAATGATATAGAGTAATTAAATATGATAGTACATGGATAACTGAAACTGTGGTAAATGTTGAGTATGCAATATTGTGCATATACGTGTATACTGTAACTAAGCTTTTACTGAAGCTGAGTTCTGAGTTCTGATTACGGAATAACTGATATTTGATATTACTGATAACTGAGTTACTGAAACTGATTGACTATATCTGACAGTCCTAATTCTGTAGAACTGAACTGAGTTCTATACTGAGACTGAAACTGAAACTGTAGAAAGTAATCATCTAACCGACATGCCCCTTCTCTGAATAGATTTGGGGTCCAACTTGTAACCCCAGTTGGAAGGGTGTTAGTACCATGCCACGGGTAAAGAAAAGCTAAAGAGTTACCCTCATCTAGCAGGTACTCTAATGAGAATGGTGGTACCCTCAACTGGTAGGTTAAAACACCTCATCAACCCTCAATTGGCAGGTTGATATCTCAACCTACGTTGGATACGTAGTTCAAGAATGCAAGGACTTCTTCTAAGGATCACACCCTTTACTGGCAGGTGAGCCCCCATCCTTGGGTTCACTCGGTGCTGAATCTTACTCCCAACTGAATAGACACTGAACTGATTATACTGATCTGAACTAGACTGATACTGAGTTCTGTAACTGACTGAGTTCACTGAGTTCTGTTAACTGGATGAGTACTACTATTTTGTGTCATGACTGAGACTATTCTATAACTACTGTAGCTCTAGGTACACATCTAGATTTTCTGGTATTGAATACCCCCAGGACTCGATAGCATGAAAGTAAAGCATGGCATGATCTTGAAAAGCATAACAATGTCCATTTGTTCATAATTCATTCATAGAGACATTTTATCAAACACTTGTAGGGCATAAGCTTATACATGATTGGGACCACACAATGACATGTCATGATTCCACTATTTACTTCACATAGGCATTTTAGCAAACACTTGGGGAACATGGATTATTTCACATAGTAATGGCCAACACATGAACATCATGAATACAATACTCAATTGCAAATTCAAGGGTTTAGCATGAAATTCATATAATTCATCACATAACTATTTTAATTTCATAGAATCTACAATTAATCATGGATTGAAACCCAACTACTATCATGGACATGAACACAATCAATTTCAAGTATGAAGTTCATAAATCTGAGATCTTGTAAGTTTAAAAAAAAGGTTCTTGGACTTCATGGGTGAAAGGAACCCATGAATGAACACTTAACATACCTGGGTATATTAATTCTTAAAGGTTCTTGGAGGAATTCTTGAGTTTGTTCTTGATTTCTTGAAGCTAGGGTTTTTGCCCCTTTGAGAGAGAATGATTTGTTTCTTGAGAAAATAATGAAATAATGAGCAATTAGTTCTCCTTTAGGGTTAAATTTCGTGTTAAGGACTAATTAGAGTCATGGAAAAATACCAAATTACCCCTGGGAAGATTTAAAAATTCATCATTGAAAAACCCAATTTTGGGCTCTGGCGCAACGCGCCACCATCGCGCCATGCTACTGTAATTCCAATGGAACTATTTAAAAAGGACGATAGGGAATTTGTCTTGTGGTGCCATGCAGTACAATCGTGGAGTGCCACTGGAAATTGATAATTGGGAAAATGACTGGTGGCACGACACGGTGGTATCGCGCTGCCACACTGGATGAGACCTGGAAGATCTCCGCGATTCGGGCTTATTGCATTGGCTCACTAATTTTTTGACAATTGCCATTTGGCTTGGCTTTGCGATGCACTGACGTGCATTTTGGCACACTATTTTACAAAAACAGCTATAACTCTCCATCCGGGTCTCGGATGTGGGCAAATTTTATATCGTTGGAAAGCTGAATGAATTTTCTACGTAATAGTAAGCTCTAAACTGAAAAATATGGAGTATTTAGAAAAATTTATATAGGATAACTCATGTACTGAGAGTTAAATTAAACTATGGAAATACGGGGTATTACAATATCTCCCCGTTGGGAACATTCGTCCTCGAATGAGATTGATTAAGTTGAGAAATACTGTTGGACTGAGTTTATACACTGAACATTCATATCTGATGCATGGAATACGTGAATGAAGCTACTGATAAGCTGAGTTTTCATACTGAACATGCATATCTGATGTATGGGTACATAACTGAACTGATTCATGAATGCATGACTGAATATGCAACGGTAAAGAATACTAAGTTTATAACTGTAACTGAAAATAGAACTAAGAAAATCTAAGGATGACTGTTACCTTAAATTGAATCTGCATTTGTGAAGAAGAGGTGAGGATACTTGGTCAGCATATCTGTTTCTACTTCTTAAGTAGCTCCCTCAATGGACTGATTTCGGCAAAAAACTTTAACCAAGTAAACTTCTTTGTTCCTCAGTCTGCGAATCTGATGATCGAGGATCTGGACTGGGACCTCTTCGAAAGAGAGATCATTCTAAATATCTACGCCCTCTAAAGGAACTATGACTGCTGGGTCACCAATGTATTTCTTTAGCAAGGAGACGTGGAATACTGGGTGCACTGAAGCTAGATCTGAAGGCAACTCTAGCTTGTAAGCTATCTTTCTAAAATAGTTGAGAATTCTGTAAGGACCGACATATCAGGGATTGAGCTTTCCCTTTTTGCTGAACCTCTTCACCCCCTTCATGGGAGAGATTTTTAAGAACACAAAATCACCGATCTCAAACTCGAGATCATTTCTCCTCACATCTGCATACGATTTCTGTCATCTTTGGGCAACCCTAAGCTTTTCTCTGATCAACTGAACCTTCTCTAAGGCATCAAACACTAAATTAGGCCCTACTACTGCAGCCTCACCTACCTCAAACCAACCAATTAGAGATCTACATCTCCTACCATAAAGAGCCTCAAATTGAGCCATCTGAATACTGGAATGGTAACTGTTATTATATGTGAATTCAATCAAAGACAAATGGTCATCCCAACTACATTTAAAATCAACAACGCAGGCTCTTAACATATCTTTTAGATTCTGAGTGGTCCTTTTTACTTGACCATTTGTCTGAGAGTGGAAGGCTGCACTGAGGTAAACTTGGGTACCAAGACCCTTTTGGAATGCTTTCCAAAAGTGAAAGGTAAAATGGGTACCTCTATCTGAGATGATAGCTATTGGGACTCTGTGTAACTGGACCAACTCTCTAATATAGAGTTTGGTGTAGTCCTCGGCTGAATAGGAAGTATGAACTGGCAAAAAAGTGAGTTGATTTGGTCATCTTGTCTACGATAACCCAAATCGAATCATGCTGACAATGAGTACGAGGCAATCTCATTACAAAGTCCATTTTCACTTCTTCCCATTTATATGTAGGAATACTGAACTCCTGCATGGACCTACTAGGTTTCTGGTGCTCAATCTTAACCTGCTGACACGTTGAGCACTTGTCTACAAACTCTGCAGTATCCTTCTTCATCCCACACCACCAATAGATCTCCCACAAATCGCGGTACATCTTAGTGTCCCCTGGATAAATAGAGTAATGCACACTGTGCACTTCTGCAAGAATTCGTTGCCTCAAGTCATCTACGCCTGGAACGCATAGCCGAACCTAGCAACGCAACACACCATCTCTCTCTTGAGAGAAAACCTTTACTTTCTGATCTCTAACTGACTCTTTTAACTTAACTATACTGGGATCTCTATCCTGTTTTTCCTTCACTTCAGAAACTAGAGATAATTCTGAACTATTCTGCACCCAGACACTGCCCTCTATTGTATCCACTAAGCGAACACCTAGTCGGGCAAGCTGATGAACTTCCTGAACTAACTTCTTCTTATCATTCTCAACATGAGCCACACTACCCATACACAACCTACTGAGAGCATCTTCCACTACATTGGCCTTGCCTGAATGATATAGAACACTAATGTCATAATCTTTCAACAATTCTAACCATCTTCTATAATGCAAATTCAAATATTTCTGAGAAAATACATACTACAGGCTTTTATGATCTGTGAACACATCCATATGTACCCCATATAAATAGTGTCTCCAAATCTTTAAGGCAAACACTACAGCTGCTAACTCAAGATCAGGAGTCAGGTAATTCTTCTCATAGGGCTTAAGCTGTCTAGAGGCATAGGCTATGACTTTACCTCTTTGCATGAGGACACAACCCAAACCTACTTTGGATGCATCATAGTACACCATAAACCTATCCGAACCATCTGGTAGCATCAAAACTAGGGCTGAGGTGAGTCCGTCTTCAACTCCTGAAAACTCTTCTCACAAAAATCTGACCACTGTAACTTGACTTTCTTCTGAGTCAACCTAGACATGGGGGACGCAATAGACGAAAACCCTTCAACAAACTGATGGTTATAGCTAGATAAATCCAAGAAGCTCCTGATATCTGATGGAGAAATAGGTCTAGGCCAGTTTCTCACTGCTTTGGTATTTTAAGGATCAACTCTAATTCCATCACCGGAAACAATATGACCAAGAAATGCTACTGACCTTAGCCAAAATTCACATTTACTGAGTTTGGCGAACAACTGATAGGCTCTGAGAGTCTGAAGTATGATTCTGAGATGATTTGGATGATCATTTTCTCTATAGAAATAAACAAAAATGTCATTGATGAAGACTATAACAAACATGTCCAAGTAATGCTTGAACACGCGATTCATTAAGTCCATGAAAGCTGTTGGGGCATTAGTAACACCAAATGACATAACTAGAAATTTGAAGTGACCATATAGAGTTTGGAAAGCTATTTTCAGAATGTCACATTCTCTGACTCTGAGCTGATGATAGCCTAATTTGAGGTCTATCTTAGAAAAATAACTGGCGCCCTGAAGTTAGTCAAACAAGTCATCGATTCTAGGAAGTGGGTATTTATTCTTGACTATGACTTTGTTCAACTGATGGTAATCTATACACATTCTAAGAGAACTATCTTTCTTACACACGAATAAGACTGGTGCGCCCCACGGGGAAACATTGGGTCTGATGAACCCCTTATATAAAAGGTTCTTTAACTGTTCTTTTAATTCCTGAGTTCTGCTGGTGCCATTCTGTATGGCGGAATAGATATAGGCTGAGTGTCTGGAAGAAGGTCTATTCCAAAGTCAATTTCCCTAACGGGAGGAACTCTAGGAAGATCTTCGAAAAATACATCTAAGAATTCATTCATTACTGAAACCAACTCCAGACTGGAGTCTACGAACCAGAGTCTTTGACTCGTACAAGATGATAGACACATCCCTTGCATATTATTTTCCTCACACTAAGGTATGAAATCAACTGACTCTTAAGTGTTGTAGTACTATCTCTCCATTTAAGGACTCGTTTATTTGGAATCTGAAAATAAACAATTTTGTTTCTACAATCAACTGAGGCATAGCATGAATGGAGCCAATCTATGCCGAGAATGACATCAAAATCTGCCATCTCTAGCTCTCCAAGGTCTGCTGAAGTAACTTTTTGAGATATTATAACTAGACAGTTCCTGTATACCCGTCGAGCTATGATAGATTTACCCACTGGGGTAGAAATAAAGAAAGGCTCTTCTAGGATTTCTAGACTGACTCCAAAGTTAATGGCTATATAAGGAGTTACGAAAGATAAAGAAGATCCTAGATCTAGCAAGGCATAAACATATAAATAAAAGATCTGTAACGTACCAGTGACCACATCAGGAGAATTTTAAGTGCATAAATCTTATTTAGACGTTGCCCACTGGTGGCACTGGAAGTGGCACCCTGCTGATTCAGGCGATCGGACTGAGCTAGGGGAGATTATACTGAATTTGAGAACCTGACTGAGGGCAATCACTATTTCTATGGACTGGTTTTCCACACCCGAAACAAATATCACTGCCAGCCCTGCAGACACCCTGATGGTTTTTGCCATACTTCTGATAAAGAGGATTTGTTCGAGCACTGCTGACACTACCCTAAGATTTAGAGCATAGCGCCCTATCCTTATTACCATTTCTGAACTTAGGGACTGGAGCACTGGCTGAGGACGGAGCTAAAACTGAAGACTTTGGATGGAACTGGGAACGGTTACCACCCCCTAACTTAGGCTGAGAGAAATTAAAGCTACCTATTCTAGCTCTCTTGTTCTCTTTTTCTTTATTCTTAGCCTCTTTTATCTATTGAGCATGGACCATGAGCCTGGATATGTCCATCTCTTTGATCAACATTGCAGTTCTGCACTCCTTAACCACACTCTCTGATACCCCCGTCTATCTAGAAAAGCAGTGGCAAACTCTTCCCAACCTATGGGCTCTGCATCTATACCCCTATCTACCTTCCACTGCTTAAACCACATATGAGTCATATCTTATAGCTGATAGGAGAATAACTCAGTACTCTCACTGGAAGTCACTCCCATGATATTTGTGACTTTCTGAACCTAATCAAGGAACTCCTGTGGATCCTCTTCTGACTTATATCCTGAGAATAGGGGAGGATTTATTTGGATGAAATACCGAATCCTAGCTGCAGTAGTATTTGACACTGGGTTGGACTGAACAGGAAATGGTCGTTCATTCTAAGATGCTATCGAATTAGTTAGAGTGGTGAACGCATCTCTGAATTTTGTATGGGAAACATGCTCATCCAGGGGATCTGCCTGAACAGGCTGAGGTGCTGACTGGTTTTCATTTCTTCTTCTATTAGCTTTTCTGGGAGGCATTTTTTGTAAACAGAGGGGAAAAAGGATTAGGCTTAGAGTTTAACTTGAGCTCATGCTCACTCGCACGACATAAATACAAAAAGAAGGAAAATATTTCCTAAAAACGTCTCATAGCCTCTTGTCCATAAGTTTGACGCGCTGCATACACATGCACAAGACTCTACTAGATGCGGCTTTCAGACTCCCTAGGACTCTATTGTACATTAGGCTCTGATACCAAGTTTGTAATGCCCCGAGTCTGTACCTCAGATGCTACACGGTGGTTACGACCCCGATGGACCACAAGCTAACCCATGACTGATATCTGTTGTGAGCACTGGATAATAAAACTGGAAGTAATGCAAAAAAAGAGGCTGAAATGCCATAAGGTTCAAAATCTAAAATACTGGTAAGTAATAACATCTGATAAAACATCTGAAATCTGAATACTGCCTAAACTAGTCTAGCCTGAAAAGATTCTAACTAAACTATCTGAATGTGGAGTTGATGGGACAAGCCCCTAACTAACTCCGACTACTGAAATACTGAAGCTACTAAAAATACTGAAATAAAAGCAAATCCTAGATAGATGAGGACTCACTGCTGAATCTGTTACTGCTAACTGAATCTGTCTATGCGCAGTTAGGAACCTGAGCGTCCGAACCTATGATATAAGACATCATAGCGCAAAGAAAGAGTATGCGTCAGTATGTGGAATGTACTAGTATGCTAGATGAGGTAAGGCTGAATTCAAGGGTTCATATGCATAAACAATAACTGAATAAATAATATAGAGTAACTGAATATGAGAGTACATGGATAACTGAAACTACTATAAATTTTAAGTATGTAATACTGCGCATATACGTGTATACTGTAACTAAGCTTTTACTGAAGCTGAGTTCTGAGTTCTGATAACTGAGTAACTGATATCTGAGATTACTGATAACTGAGTTGCTGAAACTGATTAACTATATCTGACAGTCCTAATTCTGTAGAACTGAACTTAGTTAGATACTGAGATTAAAACTGAGACAGTGGGAAGTAATCATCTAACCGATATGTCCCTTCTTTGAATAGATTTGGGGTCCAACTTATAACCCTAGTTGGAAGGGTGTTAGTACGTGCCATGGGTAAAGACAAGCTAAAGAGTTACCCTCATCTGGAATGTACTCTAATGAGAATGGTGGTACTCTCAACTGTAGGTTAAAACACCTCATCAACCCTCAACTGGCAGATTGATGTCTCAACCTATGTTGGCTACGTAGTTCTGGAATGCAAGGACTACTTCTAAGGATCACACCCTCTACTGGCAGGTGAGCCCCCATCCTTGGGTTCACTCGGTGCTGAATCTTACTCCCAACTGAATAGAAACTGAACTGATTATACTGATCTGAACTAGACTGATACTGAGTTCTGTAACTGACTGAGTTCACTGAGTTCTATTAACTGGCTGAGTACTACTGTTTCGTGTCATGACTGAGACTATTCTATAACTATTATAGCTCTAGGTACACAGCTAGATTTTTGGGTATTGAATACCTCCAGGACTCGATAGCATGAAAGTAAAGCATGGCATGATCTTGAAAAGCATAACAATGTCCACTTGTTCATAATTCATTCATAGGGACATTTTATCAAACACTTGTAGGGCATAAGCTTATACATGATTGGGACCACACATTGACATGTCATGATTCCACTATTCACTTCACATAGGCATTTTAGCAAACACTTGGGGAACATAGATTATTTCACAAGTTTATGGCCAACACATGAACATCATGAATACAATACTCAATTGCAAATTCAAGGGTTTAGCATGCAATTCATATAATTCATCACATAACTATTTTAATTCCATGGAATCTATAATTAATCATGGATTGAACCCAACTACTATCATGGACATGAACACAATCAATTTCAAGCATGAAGTTCATAAATCTGAGATCTTATACGTTTAAAAAAAGGTTCTTAGACTTTATGGGTGAAACGAACCCATGAATGAACACTACTTGGGTATATTAATTCTTAAAGATTCTTGGAAGAATTCTTGAGTTTGTTCTTGATTTCTTGAAGCTAAGGTTTTTGCCCCTTTGGGAGAGAATGATTTGTTTCTTGAGCAAATAATCAAAAAATGAGCAATTAGTACTCTTCTAGGGTTAAATTTCGTGTTTAGGAATGATTAGGGCCATGAAGAAATACCAAATTACCCCTGAGAAGATTTAAAAATTTATCATTGAAATCCCCAATTTTGGGCCCTGGTTCGACGCGCCACCATCGTGCTATGCTACTGGAATTCCACTGGAACTGTTTAAAAAGAACAACTGGAAATTTGTCCTGTGGCGCGACACGGTACAATCTTGGAGTGCCACTGGAAATTGATAATTAGGAAAATGACCGTTGGCGGGATGCGGTGGTATCACATTGCCACACTGGATGGAGCGCCACAGGAAATTGATAATTGGGAAAATGACCGGTGGCGCGACGCGGTGTTATCACGTTGCCACACTGGATGAGACCAGGAAGTTCACCACGATGTGGGCTTATCGTGTTGGCTCATTGATTTTTTGACAATTTCCATTTGGCTTGGCTCCGCGACGCGCTGACGTGCATTTTGGCACACTGTTTTACAAAAAATGGCTATAACTCTTCACCCGGGTATCAAATTTGGGCAAATTTTATATCGTTGGAAAGCTGACTGAATTTTCTACGCAATGGTAAACTCTAAACTAAAAAATATAGAGTATTTAGAAAAAATTATAAATGATAACTCATGTACTGAGAGTTAAATTAAGCTAGGGAAATACAGAGTGTTATAGTACTATTAAGAAATAATAAAACGAGTAAGATTGGGGGTAGAGTGATGGACTTTATGAGGGGTGGGGGAATGTGGTGGGTGGGTAGGTGGGGTGGTGATGTACGTGGCATTTGAAGGTGCGCGTACAAATTATTTAAAAAAAATTAAAGATTCAAATATTTTTTGGGGAATAGGATTAGGATAGGGTGGAGGGGAGGTAAGAATAAAATGATTAAAAAAATAAAAAATAAAAAGTATTTTTATGTGGGGGAGGAGGTATTGGATAGTGGGTCGGGATGGATGGTGGGGGTTAGGGGTAAAGTGAAAAAGTTGGTTAAAGAAAAAACATAAAAATTATTATTATTTTTTTTGGCTAGGGGAGGACAAGATTGGAGGTGGGGTAAGAAACTTTTTTTAACAAAAAGTTAAAAATATAAAATTGGGGTTTATGGGGTGGGCAAAGGTGAGAGATGGAGGTGGGATTTGGTGGGGTGGGTGATTTTGAAAGTAGCATGAGAGATTTTAATTGACTTAATTTAGAAGATATAATAATAAGCATAAATAAAATACTTAAAGATATTAATAATAAAATTAAACAATAAAAAAATTATAAACAATAAATATGATAATTTAAAGAAAAATAATAAATTGTATGTGTTTAGTTTTTAAATTAAGAGTTGTGATATTTTAAATTTGGATTTAGAAGTTTTTAATTCACACAATGAAGTACTTTTAGTATTTGAAATGTAATCGAACGGTAATTTTTAATACAAAAAAATGTAGTTGGTAGCTGATTTTGAATTGATGGAGTAAAAAAATAGAAATTAGAAATGGAAGGTAAGTAATATAATTATATGTCTTAATCTATTAAAAATATAAAGGTAAAAATCCAACAATAAAATTAATAATTATTTAATATCTAATATTTTATTATTATAAAAAATCAATTAATGGAATATGATTGAAACAAATACTAATATTATTCTTTTCATATCACAACATCTAGAATAATTAAAATTGTGATTAGCTATCATGTTTCAATTGTAATTTCATATTTACAATTATTTTTAATATTTCATTGTCCCTTGAAATATGTTAATGTGATATAATAAAATATAATTAATTTTATAATTTCAAATTGAATAAGTTAATATTTTCTAAAAAAATATTCCACACATCGCGTGGTTACCTATACTAGTGTGTGCGTGTGTGTGTATTGATTTCTTCTATCAGGTTAGTCATCTGTTGCAACAGATGGGTCATCTGTTTGAAGAAATCAAACAATTAGCAAGACCTGTTTTGATTTCTTCTAATATATTAGTCATCTGTTTCAACAGATGTCTATGTTTGTTTGATTATTTCCAACAAATATATCAGCTATTGCAACAGGTTAGTTATCTGTTGCAATATATATACACACATACACACTAGACACAAATATGTTACTTTTTGGTTTCAATTTATATAAATAAATAAATTTTGGAGAGTCAATTAATTTTTTTATATGATCTTTAAATATTTTAAATTTTTAATGATATACAATACATTTTATATAATGTTTAGACAATATATATTACTTTCATTATTTGAATTTATATGACAGTGATGTAATTTAGAGAGTCAACAAAAATTTTCATATAATTTGTAGATGTTTGTATGATCTTTAAACTTTTTAAATCGTCATAATTTTCAGATAATGTATGTTACTCTGTCTAAATTTATGTGAAACTGGTGGAGATTAGAGAGTCAATCAAAATTTTTACATAGAGTTTTATATATGTTGAGTTGTTAATTATTGTGATTTATAGTAATTTCTACTATTTTCAAATAATGTGTACTTTTATCCCAATTTATGTAATTGTGACAGTATATGGAGAATTAATCAAATTTTATATGTCGATAATATTTTAAGTTATTAATCATTGTGATTTATGATTTATTTTATATTACTTTTAAATAATATATGTTACTTCTTATGTCCCAATTTATGTGGTTGATAGAATTTCGAGAGTTAACAATTTTTTTATGTTCTTCAAATATCTTAAATCATTAATTATTGTAATTTACAATAATTCTCATTATGATGCGACATAAGTTTTAATGATATGATATAAATACAATCGTGAACATACCCACCGTAATTCCACAAGTGAAGTCCGAATGATACTATAGAATAAATTTAAAAAATAATAAAAATAAACAAAAGTAAATATAAAAAGAATATTCCGAACTATACCCCCAACCCACTCAATATTCCCGCCTAAACTATTTTTTCTTCACTTGACACATACACACACCACCACTGTATCTTATATCAACCTCTCAATTCCCCTCCACATTCTCCTCACTTTTCTCTTAAATCACACCTACACTGTGTGTAATTGTATGCAATTTCTCTCCAATCATATTGTTTATGTGTGTAATTCTTCTTAACCCGCTTTTTTACTGTGTGTTACTGTGTGTAGTTTTCCTCAAAATCACACTTTTTTGTATGTGTAATTGTTCTCAAATCTGGTATGTTGTTGTTGTTGTTGGTATTGTTCAGCCATGGCGGGTGTGTTGTCTCTTTTGCCTTGATTTTACTAATTTGAGCCATCAGAAGTTTCTGCGATAAAAAGGATATAGGGTTTTAGATCTACCCATTTTCTTCTTCTCCGTTGTTATCATCATCATCGTCTTCTCCAAATCTACCACTATCCATACTGGCGTTGAATCTTGAAAGAGAACTTTTCAGTAGTTGAGATTGTTGTTGAAATCGCAAAGTGCCCTGTAGGGGATTTTGTGGTGGCTGTAATTATTATGTAGTAACACCATGGTGGTGGTTAATTTAGAGTTGTATCCTAAAACAGTCGTTGCAACCGAGGGTTGAAGACATGGATATGTGAGCTTCATATTTGAAAGTTTTATTTTCATCAACATCTCCTCCATCAACTACTGTTGCACCCAAGCGCACACGCAAGTGTACGTGGTCTCACCAAGTAATATAGTGGACCTTTCACAAGCCAAGTATCGATCTCACAGGGACTAGTGTTAAGCAACTATCAAATTCTAGCTCACTATTAAGATTAACTTAGTGCAAGTGTAACCAAAAGAGTTTTGAAATTGATAAACTAAAAGTAAAGTAAACAGTGCGTAAAGTAAAGACTTGATACAATCAGTGGAAGAAAGCCCAGGGTTAAGTCACTTCGAATAATTATACTAAGCTATTGAACTTCATTCGTTAGATTGATTATCTTGGTTATTGATTCGTAGAGTTTATTGCATGATCATGGTCTCCCGACCTCTAATCGTCTACCTAACTTGGACATTACAACTATATCCTTGAGCGGGGATGTAATAATCCAATTAAGTGCTTATCGCTATCATCTTACATGTGAACCAAGCAAGGCTTATAGGTACATACCTGTCCTAGATGTTAATTCAAATTTCTTATTATATAAAAGAATAAGAACCTTACTCTATTTATCCCCACGTTCTATCTTCCTATTCCCCCTCCCGAGATCACAAGGTCGATAATATAAATAATCTAAGGGGTGCAAATGTTTAACATAGTAAAGCAAGGATGAACAAACAACCAAATATGATAAGCAGTCCAAACAAATTCAATTCATAACAATAGCAAACATGTTCTTGGCCTTAACCCCGGAAAGGGGGCATTTAGCCACTAATCGATATAATCGTGATCCAAATACATGAATACATGATTAAATCTATTAAAAAGCTAAATTTAAAGAGTATAAACCCTAAAAAATATGTGTAGAAGGCTCCTCAAGCTCCCAAAGACGTCCCAAAGTGTCCACAATGTGTTACAATGTGTTCTATTTGTAGTTGAGGACTTAATCCATGTATGGGGAGAGGTGCGCATCGCGTTGGTGGCTGCCTCCAGGATAATCCACGCAATGCCTTAGATATCTCATGGACTAAGCCACGCAGGGCATTTTAAATTGCATATAGAGAGTGGCACGAGGCGGTGTATATCGCATTGAGGGAGGTCCGCGTCGCGGCCAATTCCTGTAGGCTCACTGGAAATTGCCTTCCACGCCAACACTTAGTCTTTTGCTTTTGTCTTCCATCCCACATCTTATGGTATTATTTTCCTTTGGTTCCCAACTTGTATTTCATAAATATATCACTATAGTCAACTCACCAAGAATCCTACGTGATCAAAGACTAAAGATTAGAGCTCAAAACAACAAAACATTCATAACGATGAACTAAAAACTCGAGCTAAGACTAAGCTTGTCCACATTGATCAATATTTTATGGTTTCGATTCTTGACTTGATCCAATTGAAATTTAAACATTACAAACAAGTTGTTACATATATAATTAAACAATAATAACCTTAGGAACTCATTCAACACATTAGAAACCACCACGATAGACTAGAACAACACCTAGCTCAAGCTAGTCAAACTAGTTTTCTTGTTTCGTCTCTAAATGATCAATTTGAATCCAAACTTGTTTGAAAACACCTTTACACATTGTAATTCACTACTTAAACACTTAGATGCTTATTTATATCATTATTAATACATAAAGCACTCAAGAAGTCCTAAAAACAAGGCTAAATGAGCTAGGAAAGCAACACTAACGTGCATAAATACACCCAACATCACCACCCCACACTTAAAGCCTTGTTTATCCTCGAACAACTCTTTACTCTAAGTATCATAATATGAGGAGACTCTACACTTCTACAACAAGCAAGACACTCAAGCTAGTACTATAATGATTACACAAAATTCAAGTTTCTACACTACGAATGTTATGTACACAAATGAAAGTTCATGAATACTACTTAAAAAATCCTAGCCTCAAGAATCAACTCACCTAGTTGGAAAACTAATGCATATTATTCAATCAAGGATTTCATACAAATCACCCACATTTATCAAATATGTGCCCTTATAACAAGAGAGTTACTCATAATCACTCCTATAAATGCAATTTATAACTCAATGGGCACAAGAATCAAGTGACCCTCACTCTCATGTGGTATTCACAAGTTACACATAATGAATCATAAGTTTTCCCTTAGAGTAGTACTCCACTAATATCTGAATGATGAAGCTTAGGATCAAATAGGTTTTAAATAGTTGTAATGTAGTCTAAGGGATGGGTAAGAACTATTTTGGCCAGTAATAGTGACTATCTTCCCTAAGCGCTTTAATACATCACACATGTCATTCATCTTATCTTTAATAATCGTTTTACACCCCTTTTCTCTACCCCATTCTTTCATTTTGTCCCATTTCATTAAGCTCACTTACATACACTATGCTAGAAGTGCTCTATGTACACAACTTATTCAATTTGAACAAAATATTTTTTCTTTTCACTACTTAACTCCCAACCACCACACATCAATTTTTTTTGAATATCAATAGCTATTACTTAGGGGCTTCAATTTTCCCCTTTTTCTTCTTGAATTTGCAACTCCTTAACTTAATTAGATTTTAACTAAAGCGTTTATGAGTTTTGAATTAAATTATGGTCAATCAAAGAAGGGATTAGGCTACATATAAGGCTTCCAAAGAAAAAGATAAAGGATCAATGGGGGCTAACTAGGGTTATGCACTAGGGATCGGTCAAAAGAAGGTATGAAACAAGGCTATCAAAGAAATGCCTATATCATCTCCTAAACCCAAACTCTTTATTTCGATTTATATACACACCAGGCAAGTTCTAGACATCACATGCAGCAAGGAATATACAACAACCTTACGCACACATGGCACATGTTCAACTCAAGCAGGATCATCATAGACTCTTAATTAAACAATAGCACGAATTTAACATTAAGCCAACAAGTAAAAGAGTCATAAATATGAGCCTAGGAGTTTAAAAAGTATTAATTCATATAATCAACATGCTCTTTACCATCAAAACACCTGCATCATGTAATTAACTATTGCACCAACAAGAATATCTCACACTTATTTCTAACAAAAAAAATTTAAAATTACCCTAAAAATTGGAAATTTCCCCACCCCACACTTAAAAATCTACTTTGTCCCCAAAGTATACTTAAAAGTAGAGATAAAAATACTCTCTGAGGCCTCTAGGCCTAGCTAGTATCATCTTTATACATCAAGAAGGTCTGGGGGACGCCACACTTAGTCTTTGCCATACTCCTTAGCTCAGATTTCTGGTACTCAAACTTTTCATCAACCTGTGACTCAACAAAAACAAAAACTAGTGAAGTAAAAACTAAAAATAATAAAAATAAAACCTACTTACTTAACATGGGTTGCCTTCCAAGCAGTGCCTAATTTAGTGATACAGCACGACCCAATTTCTAACTCAACCGTATCCTTTATTATCTTTCTCACACTAGGATACCATTTTTTTATTTTTTTTCTAACCTCTTGAGTGTGAACTCTCAAGGTAGACAACTTTCTCAACTTTAGCCTTTTCAGGCTCATCAATCAGAATTATGTCGGGCTTAGGTATTGGTGGCTTAAACTGCTCAATAAGGAAGTCTGAAAAGGTCTTTTGTGGAATAGACTCCACCACCCCATACTTATCTCCTTTAATCATAGTAATCATACACAAATCTTTGTAGTGGGAAAGTTTCTTGAGCAGTTTGTACACTTTGAAAACCGCTTCTTTATCATCCAACCTCATTGTGAGTGTGCCCTCTCTAACATCAATCAATGCTCCTCTCGTCACTAAAAATGGACGTCCCAAGATGACTGGTAATCTTTCGTCTTTCTAAAAATCTAAAATAATAAAGTCAGCATGAATAAATAAAATTACAAACCTTGATTAGAACATTCTCTATGATTCCTTCGGGACAGGCTAGGGTTCGATCTGCCAACTGGAGTATCACGAAGCTCGGTCTCATTTTCCCCAGGCCTAAGGTATTGAACAAAGAGAGGGGCATCAAATTGACACTTTCCCCTAAATCACTCAGTGCATGGATCACCCCACTGCTTCCAATTTAAATGGGGAGAGTGAAACTCTCAAGATCTTTAAGTTTTTGTGGCATCTTATGCATCACTACAGAACTACGCTCCTCAATGAGTGCTACTGTCATAACATCTTGCAGCTTAACTTTGTTAGTGACCACATCCTTCAAGTACTTAGCGTACTTGGGCATTTTCTGCAAAACATCTAAAAGAGGTAAGTTAATGTGCATCTCTCTGAACGTGTCAAAAAACTTCTTAAAGCATGTATCATTTTTTGCCTTTGTATGTTTCTACGGGAAAGGTAGTAGTGGGATTTTCTTCACTTCTTCAGCAACTTTTGCTTTCAAGTACACAAACTTCCTCGAATTTTCAGCAACTTGGTCAGATACCACTGGGGGAATCTCTTTTGTATTTACCTCCTTGGTTTTCTTTAGAGGTCCTTTATTCATCTCCTTACCACTCCTTAAAGTGATTGTCATGACTTGTTTAGGATTTTTAATATTAGTTGGCAACACACCTTGAGGCCTGATATTTTATACCTATTGCAACTAACCTATCTGCAACTCTAAGCTCCTTGTGGCCGCTTGTTGGCTTTTCATCTCTGCCTGTTGACTTTTCATATCTGTTGTTAACTGTGCTTGACCAACTATAAGTTGTTTCAGCATCTCTTTCATATTGTTTGTGTCCTGATTTCCTTGTGCCTGTGGTTGCTGAAACTGATGTTGGTTGTTCCATGAGGTATTTAATAGCTGAGTCTGATACTTTTAATTATAGGAATTACCATAATTTGGCCTCTGAACATTGCCCACATACATCACAAACTCAGGATTTACAGCACACATAGCCATTGAATGCCCACTGTTACCACAAACCTCACACCAACTTATAGTTTAATGGATTGCATTAATTGTGGTTGCATGTTGTGCAACCCCCAACTTCATATTGCTTATTTGATTATGTAGAGAAGCAAGCTGAGCGGATAAGGTAGTAAAATGGTCCACCTCTAATACACATGCAACCATCTTAATCGCACCTCTCAAGTCAGAATGTCATTTAGGATTCCCTTGAGAAATCTAATTCAAAAAAGTATACAACTCATCATACATCATCTCCAGAGTTTGACCACCTGCAGCTGAATCTAGCAAATTTTTTGTGTTATGGTCGAGTGTATCAACAAAAGTATAAGATAATACCTCATTGGACTGTTGATTGTGTGGACAATCCCGAAGAAAAGCCTTAAAGCACTCCCAAACATGATATAAATTTTCGTTTGGATTCTGTTTAAAGCACACAATCTCACTGCAAAGTCTTGCAGTCTTGCTAGATAGAAAGAATCGGATGATGAATCTCTGGGCTAAGTCATCCCAGTTAGTGATTGAATTTGCCGACTCAGCATTCAACCACTTATTCCCTTCCCCCAACAGTGAAAAGGGGAATAGTGTCAGCCTAACATAGTCAGTTGACACAACCGTAGGGATGAATGTATCACTGATCTCCAAAAAATTCCACAGGTGGACTTGTGGATATTCATACGAAAGCTCGGTAAACTGTCCACTACTGATCAGATGTTGCACCATATTCTACTTCAGCTCAAAATTACCTACAACTGTTAGTTTTTGAAAAGGGGAGGCCAAATTTATTGGAAGTGGGATTGCCACTTCTCTGACTGTCCTGCAGGCTAGTTGTTCTTCAGCCATGAAAGCAGGATTGTCTTATCTTCTTCAATTTGAGGAATACGGGGGAGAAGGATTGTTTCTCTCTTTTATTGATGGAAGCGTTGCTCGGGTTCGGGTCTTGGTTCAACTAAATCCCTATCACTTACCAGCTTACTAGTCTATAAACATGTTTCCTGCAAATACAAAACCAAGACCAAGCATAAAGCACCAAATAAATCTAAAAAGGGAAACTAAAACAAAAATAGTTGCCAATTTACAAGTCCTCGGCAACAGCGACAAAAAACTTATTGCGCCAAAGCGTACAGTAAGTGTACGTGGTCTCACCAAGTAATATAGTGCCTCTTTCACAAGCCAAGTATCGATCCCAGATAGACCGGTGTTAAGAAACTATGTTCACTATTAAGATTAACTTAGTGCAAGCGTAACCAAAAGAGTTTTGAAATTGATAAACTAAAAGTAAAGTAAACAATGCGTAAATTAAAAACTTGAGACAATCAATGGAGGAAAGCCTAGGGTTACGACACTTAAAACAATCATACTATGCGATTGAACTTCATTTGTTAGATTTCTTAACTTGGTTATTGATTCGTAGGGTTTATCATGTGATCATGGTCTCCCGACCTCTAATTATCTACCTAACTTGGACTTTACAACTACATCATTGAGCGGGGATGTAATAATCTAATTAAGTTCTTAAAGCTATCATCCTACATGTGAACCAAGTGAGGCTTCTTGGTACATCCCTATCCTAGATGTTAATTCAAATTACTTATTTTATAAAAGAATAAGAACCTGACTATATCATCCCCACGTTCTATAATTCTATTTCCTCTCTCGACATCACAAGGTCAACAATATTTATATATATATATTCTAAGGGCCGCGAATCCTCAAAATAGTTAAAGCAAGGATGAACAAACAACCAAATATGATAAGCAATCCAAATAAATTCAATTCATAACAATAGCAAACATGTTCTTGGCCTTAACCCCCAAAAGGGGCGTTTAGCCACTAATCGACATAACCATGATCCAAATACTTGAATATATGATTAAATCTATTAAAATGCTAAAGTTAAAGAGTATAAACCCTAAAAAATGTGTGTAGCAGCCTCCTCAAGCTCCCAAAGACATCCCAAAGTGTCCACAATATCTTAAAATACATTCTATTTATAGTTGAGGACTTAAGCCGTGTATGAGGAGAGGTCCACGTCGTGTTGGTGGCTGCCTCCGGGCTAAGCCACACAACGCCTT
Source organism: Capsicum pubescens (assembly GCA_030864215.1). Classification (NCBI taxonomy): domain Eukaryota; kingdom Viridiplantae; phylum Streptophyta; class Magnoliopsida; order Solanales; family Solanaceae; genus Capsicum; species Capsicum pubescens. Next base: position 225,969,801 of record CM061544.1, read on the forward strand.
GGATATCTCATAGACTAAGCCACGCGGGGAGTTGAAAATTGCATGGAGAGAGTAGAATGGGGAGGTGGTTATCGTGTTGAGGGAGGTCCGCATCACGGCCAATTCATGTAGGCCCACTAAAAATTGCCTTTCACGCCAACACTTAGACTTTTGTTTTTATCTTCCATCCCACATCTTATGGTATTGTTTTTCTTTGGTTCCCAGGTTGTATTTCATTAATATATCATCATAATCAACTCACTAAGCATCCTACATTATCAAACACCAAAGATTAGAGCTAAAAACAACAAAACATTCATAATGATGAACTAAAAACTCAAGCTAAGACTAAGCTTGTCCACATTGATCTATAATTCATGGTTCCGACTCTTGACTTGATCCAATTAAACTTTGCATATTACAAATAATTTGTTCCATATATAATTACACAATAATAACCTTAGGACCTCATTCAACACATTAGAAACCACCACTATAGACTAGAATAACATCTAGCTCAAGCTAGTTAAACTAGTTTTCTCGTTTCGTCTCTAAATGATCAATTTGAATCCAAACTTGTTTGAAAACACCTTTACATATTGTAATTCACTACTTAAACACTTAGATGGTTATTTATATCATTATTAATAAATAAAGTACTCAAGAAGTTCTCAAAACAAGGCTACATGAGCTAGGATAGCAACACTAAAATGCATAAATATATCTAACATCAACTACTATCTATGCCGGCGTTGAATCTAGATTTTTGCGGTGGTTGAGATTACTGTTTGAAAGGATAGAAATATTTAGTGGGGTTGTGTGGTGGCAGAAACATGCGGAATGACAAAATTATCCTTTTTCCTAGAGGGGTTATGTGGTAGCATAAATATGTGAAATGACAAAATTGTGTTTCATCTAAGCTGGCAGGACAATTGCCTGCTGTCTGCTTTAAGCCGCTTGTATATATTAGTAATGTTTGACTAATTTAATGTAAAATAACTCATATTAAACCTTTATTAGTAATAAATAAATTGATTTAACTATAATTATCTTTTAATTAATGAGTTCAATTACAGTTTTAATTAATTTCATGGTAATTACATGATCAACTAAGCGGATTTATCCTGGATAGAGTGATCAATTGACTAATTATTTATGAAATGATCCATAATAAAATATGATTAGTAATAAATAAATTGATTTAACTAGAATTAGCTTTCAATTAGTAAGTTCAGTTGCAATTTTAATGAATTACATAATAATTAATAATCAACTAAGTATATTTGTCCCAAATAGAGTGATCAATGGACTAATTTGATGTGAAATAATTCATATTAAATCATGATTAGTAATAAATAAATTTATTTAACTAAAATTGTCCTTCAATTAATAAGTTTAATTGCAATTTTAATGAATTATATAGTAACTAATGATCAACAAAGCATATTTGTCCTGAATAGAGTGATCAATTGACTAATTTGATGTGAAATGATTTATATTAAACCATTGTTAATAATAAATAAATTAATTTAACTATAATTATCTTTCATTTTATAAGTTCAATTACAATTTTAATTATTTCATGGTAATTAATGATCAACTAAGTTTATTTATCTTGAATAGAGTGATCATTTAACTAATTTGATGTGAAATAATTTATATTAAATCATTATTAGTAATAAATAAATTGAATTAACTATAATTATCATTCAATTAATAAGTTGAATTGCAATTTTATTTAATTTAATAGAAATTTTATGTTCAACTAAGTGTATTCATCCTGAATAGAATGATCAATTGTCTAATTTGATGTGAAATAATTCATATTAAATCATAATTAGTAATAAATAAATTGATTTAACTAAAATTAGCTTTCAATTAATAAGTTCAACCATGATTTTATTGAATTACATAGTAATTAATGATCAACTAAGTGTATTTGTCTTAAATAGAGTGATCAATTGACAAATGTGATGTGAAATGATTCATATTAAATCATTATTAGTAATAAATAAATTGATTTAACTATAATTATCTTTTAATTATTAAGCTCAATTATAATTTTAATTAATTTCATAGTAATTACATGTCCAATTAAGTGTATAACCTATTGTAACACATTATAACCTATTGCAACAGATGTCTAATCTATTTGATAATTTCCAATAAATGAGATATTGTTGCAACAGATAATGCATACGTTGCAACAAATGTCTATCTATTTGATTATTTTTAATAGATGAGCCATCTGTTACAATAGACGTCAATATCTATTTGATAATTTCTAATAGGTGTGTCATTTGTTGCAATAGGTTAGTTATTTGTTTGAAACACCCTGAGTTTGACCCTTAAAAATTTCCTGGGTTTAGAACTATCTGGCCATCATACAACTCAAGCTTACTAGTCGTATAATATGGGTACGACTTAGTAGCCCGAGTCATATGATAATTAGTGTGTGGTAGGTGATTCACTGTCTAAGGTACGACTAGACTCTATATGAGTCGTATGGAGATGGTACGAGAAGAGTAAGACAAATCATATGATTAACAATGTCAAGCCCTTAAGATAATGTCTAGGGTATGTGTTAGGGGTACTACTCATATGATGGAGTATGAGTAAGGTACCCAAATAGTACCAACCTGCATTTTTTTTAGCTTTTAAGCTGAGGGTATTTTGGACATTTCCTCTCTTAACTTTTTTGGACCCCACGACTTAAAACACTATTGAGACTTTATTTACCCTATTATTCTCAATCAAAAATACTTTAAACACTCTCAAATCTCTCTCAAGCTTTTGGTTCAAGAAAGAGGCTAGGGTTTCCTCAAGGTGATTCTATTAAGGGCTTTCAAGAGCAAATATCTCCGTCTTCTTTAGTATCTTAGGCATGTTACTCCTCCCTCATTGTTAGTTCAACTAAAAGCATATTTTACTTAATGATTTTCATGGCATTATTGTGAGTTTATGTTGGTTTTTAAATATATATTGGGGGGTTTTGGCTACTAATGGTTGGATAATATTTTCCCATGTTCTATTTATGGTTTTTCATGTTATAATGTTGGTTTGAACATGTGGTTTCATGGGAATGGTTAATTGGTTCTTGGTTTTGGTTTTGAAAACTATATGCCCTCAACATATTTTTTAAAATGCCAATGAGAATGCTTTTGTCACATAGTTTAACTTTTATTGAACACCTTGTATTGCATAATATGGTAATGGAACCCTAAATGGTATGATTGAATTAAATGATTTGGAAAGACCTTGGTGGCCATGGTTTAATTGATTTGAAACCCTATGGTGTACATGAGAATTCCCTAAGTGTTGGCTAATGACATTGCTTACAAACTATAGTCGATATGACGATTGCACTTCATAATGCCTTGATAATTAACTCTGGCATTAGTGGTTTGGTTATGTGCTAAAGGTTTTAAACGAACAATAATGGCAGGTTGTGATAGCTAACCGTGAAGGTGTGAGTCCAATGGACAGACACTGGAAACTCATGTTTACCGACATGAGGGTTGGTCATGGCGACCATATACTTGTGGGGTATACAGGAATCCCCTAAGTGTATACTTGTATATATGTATCATAGAAGGAGAAGGGTACACAAGAATCCCCTACCCCTGTGATATCTTTGGTTCGTGCGACTACACGCACTTGGGCCCGTTCAAGGGGCAATACTAGACCCATATAGCCTATGGGTGGTTTTAGGATGGTCAAGATACACAGCTCAGGTTAAAGTTTTAAATGCATGCTAAACCAGGTTCCCTTTTCCAGCATGGTATATATGTATATATGTATAAGATTGCACATGGTTATTTATTTTGGTTTTGAATGATGGCATTATTTAACCCTTATTTCTGAGTGCATGCTAGCGTTCACCCACTAACCTATTTTCAGGAACTGTATCCCCATGCAATGCAGGAACCGACCATACTACTATTCCTTCTCAGTGATTGGATTCGAGGACAGCATTTGTGTCAAACTGAAGTGGTGAGCTTCCATACTCCAGAACACTCCATTTTATGTTATGGATATCTTTTTATACTTTTGTGTAATTCTTGGACTTTGATTTTGGTTATGGTCGAGGGCATGTCCTGACCGGATGTTCTTAATTTTTGGTTAGAGGCTTTGTGTGACTACTATAGGCATAGGCGGTGTCGGTATTGGTGCCAGCCTTAGCATTGGTATTGGTATTGGTATTGGTATTGGAGATGACACCGATTGGAAATTTAGTTGTATTGTTGGTTGGTTATGGTTATAGATTCTATTATTGTCTTTGAGTATAATTGTTTTATCTTGTTATATGGTCAGAATTCATTTGATACATGGTACAGGGCGATTATGATTGGGTATTAGGGGTGGTCTCCGGTCCCGATTGGACTTGAGGCACCTGGCATAACTAGACCCATGTTCGAGTCGTGTCAGATGGTATCAAAGCCCTAGGTTCATGGTCAACTAGGAGTCTATAAAGCTGTGTCGATTAGAGTCTCTTTTAAGAGTGTGTAGCACGCCACACTCATAAGGGAGAGACTACAAGGAATTTTGGAATGTTTCTCTTTCTTGTATTCTATTTTCAAGCTATAGAGTCTAAGGTACTGAATTCTCCTCTAACTATTCTTTGTTTTCCTTTTAGATCATGCTTTCTCAATGATCTGAAGCTCACAGAAACTCCTCTCTCCCAATCGAGGACAATGCTTATGGAACCCGTTCTACTTCTGGGATCTATACCCGGTTTAAGGGTCCAGTTCCAGATTGTTCTGGAGTTCCACCAATTCCCTCTAGTCTATCTTAAACTCTTCTGGCTGAACTGGCGAACGCTGAGTTTCGTCAGTCCATTCACATATTGGCACAGTTGGTAGCTACTCAGTCTGAGCGTGGTGTTCCTATTACTCCATCTTTTGAGGCTATAGGGGTTGGTTAATTCATGGGGTTAAACCCTCTGACCTCTATTGGTGTTAAGGTGGAGAAGGATTCTTAGGGTTTTCTCAATGAGATGGAAAATCTCTTTCGTGTTATGCACGCCATAAATGTGAAGGGTGTGAAGTTTGCCGCCTATCAGCTGAAGGATGTGGTGTACCAATAGTACGGGGAATGGGATCATGCAAGGGGTGATGATGTTGAGTCATCTCTGTGGAAAGATTTTCTAATGCATTCCTGGACTGCTTCTTTCCTCCGGAGCTGAGGAAAGCTAAGGTAGAAGAGTTTTATAACACCCCAAGAATTTAACCCTTGCAAAATTTTCTTGGTTTTGGACTCACTAGGCTTGGTACGACTCAAGGGTACCAATCGTACCCTTGAATATGACTTGTGGGGTATATTAATAATTTAATCGTACCCTAGGCAATATGGTTGGATTGGATACTACCCAAGATAAGTTCATAGCAAGGTTTGGGTACGAGTTGGGGTACCACTCGTATCCTAGGGTACGGATGGTAAGGGAGAGTCGTACCCCTACACGTATCTTGTTTTAATTTTTAAGACAAGGGTAGTTTGGACATTCTCTACATCAAAGTCTTTATGTTCTCACGTTATATAACCTTTGGTAGCCTTCCATAACACTTGGTAAAGGATTAAAACACCTTAAATACTCTCTCAAACTCACTCTTGAAAGATTGGAGGCTAGGGTTTCTCAAGTTTTCTTCAAAGGGCTCAAAGGTCAAGATTGTGTCCGTGAATCTTCATGTATAAGGCATGTACTCCTTCCCTTATTTTTATTTCAAACTAAAGGCATGTGTATTGTGTTTTAAACATTGGATTATGAATCATGAATGGTGGATTTTGAAATATATGTTGAGGGTCTTGATGCATATGGTTTGGTATTGGTTTAAACTATGTTTTTACATATTTTTGGTAATGGTTTGCATATGTGGTTATTGGTTAGTTATATGTTGAGGGTCTTGATGCATATGGTTTGGTATTTGTTTAAACTATGTTTTTACATATTTTTGGTAATGGTTTGCATATGTGGTTATTGGTTGGTTATGGTTTAACAAATGGGTCTTGAGTAACCCTAGTTATGGTGTTTTATGCATTGGTTTTGGTCTTGGTAAAGGTATGCCCTCAACATATTTGATAAAATATCTCAAAGGATGTTTTGACTCTATTGCTGAACTTTTATTGGAATTCTTGCATGGTTTGGTTTGGTAATGTAACCTTAAATGGATTTGGATAGTTTTGCATGGTTTAAATGGCTTAAATGATATAAATGCTTTAAATGTTTGGCATAGTCTAAAATGGTTTGGAATGGTTTAAAGGGTAAAGGGTTTGGTGGTCATGGTTGGTTTATTTTGAAAACCTTGCGGGATACATGGAGATCCCTTAAGTGAATGCATTAATGGAATTGGTTTAAAGGGTTTGGAAAGGTAAAAGGCTAAATAATTATGCTTGTGGGGAACATGGAAGTCCCCAAAGTGGTTTAATATGGTAAATAGAAGGGCACTTAAAAGTCCCCTTAAACCTACATATGGTTGGCTATGGATAATACTTGCAAGTAAGGATTGGTATGATGATACCAATATTAATAGCCTTGGTTAATAAATAGATAATGGTTTGGTTATTTGGAAAATAGTTTAATGGCGGGATGTGTAGCAAATCCGTGAAAGGCGGAGGTCCCGGGAGGACCAAAACTGGAAACTCATATTTGCCAATATGAGGTTGGTCTTGGTGATCGTGTGCATGATGTCACACTTTATTTCGGCAATGTACTAGTCATCCCATGGAATACTTTCCTGGTCATGTGGCTACATACACTGGGCCCTTTCAGCAGTGGAAGTTGGACCTATATAGCCTATAGGTAGTTTAGGACAGCAAAGCTACACAACCCAGGTAAAGATTTTATAGGCATGCTAAACCTGAACCCTTTTTTGGCATGGTTCTATATATATACATATATATATAATTGTATGCATTATGGATGGTTTTACTTGGCTTTGTAAATGGCATTATTTTAACCTTATCCTGAGTGCATGCTAGTGTTTACCCACTAACCCGTCTATTGGTGACTGTATACCTACGTTATGTAGAAACTGACCATTCTATTCCTCTTTCTTAGTGATTGGATTCGAGTACAGTCGATGTTGGATTGAAGTGGTGAACTTTCATAGTTCAGAAGGCATCTATTTCATGTCATGGTTTACATTATATATTTCTTATCTTTCATAGACTGTGGTTTTTGGCTATGGTCGGGGGCATATCCCGAGTAGGTACTCTTTGGTTGGTCTAGAGGCTTTGTATGGACAATTGTGAACTTGGGTATGGTATCGGTTATTTATGTTACACATATGTATACTTACATTGGCTTATTATTATGGTATTGATTTATGGCTTCTGCATTGGTTTGGTTAGATATTGGGTAGTTTGACTTGGTTGGGTTGGTCTCAGTTATAGACTTTTCCCAAAGTCACCACATGGTTAGACACGCTATCTTGTTGTATGTTCAGAATTCAGCCGACTCAAAGTATGCATTGGTGGTAGGGTTGGGTAACGGGGATGGTTCCTAATACTGGTTGGACTTGGGATTGCCCATTACGATAAGGCCCTGGTTCGGGTCATATAAAGTTTGTTAATCTGAAGAAAGGTAAGATGTTTGTCAAGGAGTATACCTTGAAGTTTCACCAGTTGTCTCGGTATGCTCCGAAGATGATTTCTAGCATGAGGGCTAGAATGAGGAAGTTTGCTTTCGTGTTGTCCATAGAGTTGATATTGGAGAGTAAGGTTGCCTTGTTAATCAAGGACTTGGATATCTCCAGGCTAGTTATATACATACAATAGGTAGAGGAAGAGAAGAAGAAGCAGGCTGAAATAGGGGAGAGGCAGGGCAAGAAGTTCAGGTTCTCTGAGCAGGTTGGTGGCCAACAGTAGAGTGGCAGGGATGGTGGGAAATGGCCTAAGAAGAAGTAGGGCAAACCTGGGTCTTACTCAATGACTAGTGTTTCCTACCCTAAGTTGTCAGGTGATAGGCGTTTTTATGGCGGTAATAACTTTAGGGTATAAGGTGCCCAATCTCAGGATAGTGGGTCCCAGTCAGCTCCATTATATCTATCCTACAGGTTTTGTGATAGATTGTATCGAGATTTCTGTGATGATGAGAGGGACAGGTGCTTCAACTAGGATTTTATAAACTAGGATAATGATCATGAAACTTATATTCACATGGGGATCATTTGGATTAGAGCGTACACACGTAGGAACGACGGATAGTATTCTAGCGTGAAAGTATCGGGTGTTACAATATGTGTTAGGGGTACAACTCATATGATGGGGTACAAGTGAGGTGCCCAAACCGTACCCACCTACGTTTATTTTTCAGCTTTTAAGTTGAATGTATTTTGGAAATTTCCCGTCTTAACTTTTTTTTACCCCACTACTTAAAACACTATTAGGACTTCATTTACCCTATTATTCTCAATCAAAAATACTTTAAACACTCTCAAATCTCTCTCAAGCTTTTGGTTCAAGAAAGAGGCTAGGGTTTCCTCAAGGTGATTCAATTAGGGGCTTTCAAGAGCAAATATCTCCGTCTTCTTTAGTATCTAAGGCATATTACTCCTCCCTCATTGTTAGTTCAACTAAAAGCATATTTTACTTAATGATTTTCATGGCATTATTGTGGGTTTGTGTTGGTTTTGAATTATATATTGGGGTTTTGATTAACAATGGTTGGATAATGTTTTTCCATGTTCTATTTATGGTTTTCCATGTTATAATATTGGTTTGAATATGTGGTTGCATGAGAATGGTTAATTGCTTCTTGGTTTTGGCTTTGGAAATTGTATGCCCTTAACATGTTTGTTAAAATGCCTATGATAATGCTTTTGTCATATAGTTTGACTTTTATTGAAGACCTTATATTGCATAATATGGTAATGAAACCCTAAATGGTTTGATTGAATTAAGAGATTTGGAAAGGTCTTGGTGGCCATGGTTTGATTGACTTGAAAACCTATGGGGTACATGGGATCCCCTAAGTATTGGCTAATGACATTGCTTGCAAGCTATAGTCGGTATGACGATACCACTTCATAATGCCTTGGTAATTAACTCTAGAATTGATGGTTTGGTTATGTGCTAAAGGTTTTAAATAGACAATAATGGAGGGTTATGATAACTAACCGTGAAGGTGTGAGTCTAATGGACGGATACCGAAAACTCATGTTTGCCGACATGAGGACTGTTCATGGTGACTATATACTTGTGGGATACACGGGAATCCCCTAAGTTTATACTTGTATATCTATATCATGGATGGTGAAGGGTATACGAAAATCTCTTACCCCTATGATATCTCTGGCTCATACAGCTACACGCATTAGGGCCTGTTTAGGGGGTAACACTGGACCCATATAGCCCGTGGGTAGTTTTAGGACGGTCAAGCTACACAGGCCAGTTTAAATTTTTAAATGCATGCTAAATCCGATTTCCTTTCCCGGCATGGTATATATGTATATATGTATGTGATTGCACATGGTTATTTACTTTGATTTTGAATGATGACATTATTTTGCCCTTATTCCTGAGTACATGCTAGCGTTCACTTGCTAACCCGTCTTCAAGCATTATATCCCTACGTGATGCAGGAACCGACTATACTACTCCTCCTGCTTAGTGATTGGATTCGGGGAGAACATTTGTGCCAGACTAAAGTGGTAAGCTTCCATACTTTGAAAGACTCCATTTCATGTTATAGATATTTTTTCATAATTTTATGTATTTCTTGGACTATAGTTTTGGCTATGGTCGGGGGCATGTCCCGACCGGATGTTCTTTGTTTTTGATTAGCGGCTTTATGTGACTACTATGTGCATAGGCGGTGTCGATATAGCATCAGCCTTAGCATTGGTATTGGTATTGGGGCTGACCGGTTGGATATTTGGTTGTATTATTAGTTGGTTATGGTTATGGATTCTATTATTATCTTTGAGTACAATTGTTTTATCTTGATATATGGTCAAAATTCATCTAACATAGGGTATAGGGAGGTTATGGTTAGGTATTAGGGGTGGTATCTGGTCCTGGTTGAACATTAGGCACCCGACACGACTAGGCCCTGGTTCGGGTTATGTCACTGTTGCAACAGGTTAGTCATCTATTCAAGTCATAACTGCTGCAACAGATATCTATATCTATTTGATAATTTTCAACATGTTAGTCATTTGTTGCAACATATCTATATTTTTTTGATTATTTCCAACACATGAGTCATCTGTTGTAATAGATAAAGCATTAGTTGCAATATTTGAACTTAGTAATCCATTTTTAGCAATAATCTAACATTTTAAAAATCTAAGGTAAAATAGAATTCATGACAAAATAATTGGTCATCAATTAAAATTAAATTCATAACGAAAAATTAAATTCAAGTCATCACAAATTACATTAAATAATTCAATAAAAACATGAAATATAAAAATTAACGTTTTTTCAGAAGCCACAGTTACATAAAAATAAAAGTCATCACAAATTACAAATTGTTTGACTAGGGCTCTATACTCTTGCATACTACACCAACAGCCCATACAACTTGTATTATTTTAATAGAATTGTCACACATTAAAGTATCCAGAGTTGTCAAATTGGCCTCAGTTATTAAATGCTCTATGAAGACAAGTGAATATGACGCACACGCATTACCAGTTTTATTTTTGACAAGATTTGATTTTCTTCCATTAAAATTTTATTGTTTATTGAGTAATTTTTCTGGTAAGTGATCAAACATGCCACTTGCTTCAACAACTCTAATAGATATTTCATTAGACACAAAAAAGCCCCTTATTTAAAGACTAGAATATTTCTATCATACACATTCATGACTCCTTCCTCAATGATTATCTCAAGAGTCACAAAGTATATTTTATCAAGGATCAACACAAGCAAAATCCTCCGAGCACCTGTCCAGGGTAAGGTACCTGGATAGGGTCTTTTACCTCTACAGTAATTGAGCATATCATCATCCCATTTGAATTCAACAAGTAATTGATCAAATGACTTTCCATCTCTGCTTGTCACTTCCTAGGTCAGCTTATTGTATCTCAATAGAAAGTTATTGTAGAAGTTCTGATCCATAATTCTATCTTTTATATCATAGTACTCAGAGTATTTGACATGTCTCTCATGCATCGATAAAGAATTTCATCAACATACTGAAACAAAAAAGTCATTACATAAATATGTATAATAAACGTAAAGAATATGCAACAGATGGGTAGTCAGTTGTAATAGATGACCCATCTGTTGCAATAAATATATAATTTGTTGCAACAGATGGGATATCCGTTGCACTTATTTCTATACTTGTTAACAGATTACCCAGCTACTGCAAGTTATGCAGCATATGGGTAATCTGTTACAACCAATGACCCATCTATTGCAACAAATGAGATATCTATTGCACTTATCTGTACTTGTTAACAAATTATCCAACTACTACAAGTTGTGCAGCAGATGGGAAATCTATTGCAACAGATGAGAAATATTTATGAGTTTTAAAGACCTAAAAATTAATATAAATTAAAGCTTAGAAAACTTATACTATCCACCCACCAAACATCCATATTAGTTATGTTTTTGAAATCTTTTGCACCAAATTTATGCATTGAGTAGACTTCTGGGGCCTTTTTTTATTTCATCACTTTGTTCAACTCAGCCTTCTTTTGGGCACTCATAATCTTATAAATATTCATCATTTTTAGCTTATGTTTCTCTCTGGTGGCCTTTGTACATTACTCTACAGTGTAAGAAAAAGAAGTTGCAATTTTTCTTTGTTTAATCTCTGATAATACCTTAAAATTGCTTTATTTCTCATCTTAACCTCTAATGGAGTGAGTGGATCTGAAATCCTCTTTGTTTGAATAACACCCTCTTAGATGTCAATTCCTTTATAGAAGCAGTTAATGCATAAAAAGTATTAATCACTCCATCATTTTTTTCCTTGCACTTTTAACATTTACATATAGAACATAATCTAGGAGGGGCAATACTTCCAAATGATTGTCTACCCATTCTGTGTGAGAAATTTGTAGTATGCCCACTTAAAGGGATATATCTACCACCAAAATTAGTAAAACCAGTATGATCATAATCATGGTCATTTCTTATTTCAAAAATGGCAAGAGGAGCATCAACCAACTTATCAACACCACTAACCCCAACAACAGCACTAACACCGCTATCACCATCACCACCAACTCTATCACCACCAACATTACCAACACCAACTCTATCACCACCGCTATCTCCAATAGCAGTACCATTAGCACTATCAACAACACCAACAGAAACACCATCAACAACATCATCACCAATAATAAGTTTACCCTCCTCAAGTGTTTTTCCTTTGATGGTTATTGTTTCAACCAATTTTTTATTCGATCAATTATCTTAAGGTCTGATAAAGTTTGCACAGATCGTAAAGTAATAAAAAATAATATATTTAACTCTCGATTAGTCGGAACAAATTACGGATGCACGATCTAAAATAAATCAGTACATAAATTAGAATGGTGATTAAATTATTAAAATAAATTATTAATTAAAATAAAAACTTAACTAAAATTAGAATTACTGCTTGCTCGGGAGGAAGGGTTGAAAAGCTTAAGAATTTTTGTTTTTTAATTATTTTTTGCCGACAACCATCTCAGGATTCTTAGATATGAAATTTTTTCTTGGTAGTTCATTTATTGTCTGAGATAAGGAATGACTTCAAATGCCCAAGTTTATAAAAATTATGTCAACAAATCAAAAGCATTATTTAATAAAATATAAAAAAAGTATTTATCATGAAAGCCCATTAAAAACCATATAAGTTGACTGTCTTTGACGTTAATGGAGTTAACAAATATTTGACAGTCATTTTAAAGTTTTCATGACCCCCAATGATAGTTGTAAATGTCTCCAGATCCTTAGAGAGCTTTATTAAATCAAGTGGTATGTTGTTGTTAACGACTCTCGCGCAAAGAATATTATGTACAAACCAAGCCAAGCACAATAATTACGTGTGCTTCTTTTGAAGTCTTTTACCTTTCAACTCTTCAATTAAATTTGTGTTTTTGAAGCTTGGACCAACAAGGGACACTAAGTCATCACCATCACTTGACTTGCCTTTTGGAGTTTTTTTTATAATATTAGCTCTTTTCTTTGTTGTTGTTTTTATGTGGGGAGTTTTTATATGTGTTACAATAGATATAGGTTGAGAAAGAGGATAATATTTTAGTCCAGTAACTATGACAAACTCCTTCCAACCAAAATAAAATGGCATGTCATAATAATTTATCCACATCTCATCCAACTTATCTTTATTTTCATACATAAATCTATCTTTGAGAAGATCATACACCATGGTCATTTGAAAACGGGTATTATTGTCCTTCGACAAATCGAGATATTGCTCAAACTATTTGTCCCTAAAATAAGCATTTAATTTTTGTTCTCCAATTATTTTACTGAAGATATTAAAAGATTTTTCATAGCTGACTTTACCATACAATCACCAATTAAATCTGTGGCATCATCACAATGCATTCTTACAGAAAAACTATTAATACTGAAGGTTTTGACAAACTCATTAGTGGAAGGGTTATTAGTATCAATATTACATTTAGATCATGTTGACTTTTTTTATCTAAATTCAATATCTCTTCTGAATCTTTCCTCTTACTCATGTTAATTTTCATCACTTTCTTCTTCTTCTTCTTCTTCTTCTTCTTCTTCTTCTTCTTCTTCTTCTTCTTCTTCTTCTTCTTCTTCTTCTTCTTCTTCTTCTTCTTCTTCTTCTTCTTCTTCTTTATCATCTCCTTCTACTTCATCATCTTCTTCATCCCTTTTTTTATCTACATCTATTTCTTTTGCATTTTCATCACTTTCTTCTTCATCTCCCTCACTTTCTTCATTTTTGTTGTTTATCTTTATTTAAATGTCCAGATTCTTCTCTTTTTATATATCTGGAGTTGATTAAGAAGGGACTTCTGCTTCTGATTGAGTTATTGCTTGCACAATAAGTTCATCTGGTGGTGAATGTAGCTATCTACTTTGCTTCTTTCTTTCCTTGGAGTTGATTTACTTTTTTTTTTGTAAACCATTTTATCTACAAATAAGAGGAAAATAAAAAATATTATAATTAATTTATGCATCATTAAAAAAAGAATAACAATAAATCTAACAAGTACAACACAATAAAATAATAGTTCAACAGATAAGTTATCTGTCGCAATAGATGAGTGATCTGTTAGAAGAAATCAAAACAGTCTTGACAGTAATCTGTTGGAATAATTGTTATTATTTCATCCAACAGATGACCCATTTATTGCAATAGATGAGTCATCTTGTAACGATTTGGAAATTTTGATGAAATATGTAAAATTTGTGATTTTATGTGATTTGACTATTTTACCTCTCCCATAGTTGCATTATGGTATTTCTGAGGCGTGGGGTGATTGGCATGATTCTCGATGCATTATGGTATCATTTATGTGATATTATGATTTTTATGGCTTTGAGAGCCTTATTTTGAACTTATATGGATATCTTTTGATTCGTGCGACAGATGGCTGAACGAACTGAGCCAGCAGCTCCGAAATATCAATTTTAGGGTAGGTAAATCTTTGGTTCGGGTTCCGGCGCACCCGAGCTTATTTCGACCTATTGATCGAAAAGTTGGAAAATTGAAAATATGGGTATGGTATCCACATTAGATTGAAACGACCTCAGATGAAAATTTTGACTTCATCATCAGATCCAGAATGTCAATTTTAGGGTGTTAACATATTTGGTGTGATTTTACGACTTTTAAATCTCATTTCGATCCTTGATTTGGAAAATTGTGATTTCTGATTTCGGAAGTCCACTTTGTGAAAATAATATTTTTTTTTCAAAAATGTGACTTTTCCAATGTGTTCGGAATGTCGAATTTAATGTGGTTACATAGTTCGTTTACATATATGGACTCCAAACGAATTTCGGACACCCCGTCGAAGTCCAGATTGGACTTGAAATTTAAAAAAAAACAGCTTTTTATCTATAGCTGGTGCAGAAAATTTGCACTATTAATAGCAGTTTTTGGACTTATTTTTCATCCTGTCTCTTAAGAGTTAAACCCTAAAATAGTGTGGAGCCTAAAAGTGAAACAAATCCTAAAATAGTACGGGAGCTTAAAAGTGAAGCTTGTGGGAGCTTGGATAACTAGATTAACATCAATTTCTTGATTCTATTACGGATTTAAGGTAAGAATTCACCATTTTCTTAGTAATTTCTTGATTAATTTCTCAAAACTCCAAAAATCTTAGAGCTTAATTTTAAACCCAAATTTCGCTCATTTTTACTTGAATAATATTTTAATCTTATAATGACTAGTTTTTCATCAATTTAACCTTCAAAACAACTCTGATTCTTGATTTTAACCAAGATTTTAAAGATTTTCGGTAAAGTTTTAAAAATAATTTTTTTTTTATTTAAACCTCATTTTTTATTCGATTTGACTTGAGTTTTCAGTCGTAGGTTCCTAAAAATGTGGAAAACGCATTTTTGAAGTAAAGTTACGATTTTGTCTTTTTTTTTGAAAAAACTGTTCTAGGGGTACGTTTTGACCCCAAACCAAAAGTAGTCAATATGTATGTCATTGATTTTATTTTGACACGTAGATTCCATATTTGATGTTTTTAGAGGAGTTCGGGATCGTTTGTGGAAAGTAAGATTATGGGTTTGAATTGTAGCAGATCGATTTTGACTTTTGAGGTAGATTATGGCTTAACTCTTTTAGATTGGACTAGGTAGTAAATGATGGTACAAAATAGATATTAAGTTTGGGAACTAATCATGAAAAATGGCTATTTATGTGTTGTGCCTGTGTAGGGGCCTATATGTGATATAATTGCCGAAATTGAGTTATTATGTGATATGTATGACTGTGTGGGTCCTATGTGATATTGATAGTCTTAAATACATATGAATAATTGTATTGTGTTGCTGAGATGCTTAATATGGTACCATTAGTGTACTGTGATTATATTCATACTTTATTGGCATATGAGACATGTGAAAATTTGTGGATGAAATTGAAATCATGAGTGTATATTGTCTCACGTGATTGTGAAAATATATCATTGTGGTTGGTTGTGGAAATATATCATGTGGTTGGTTGTGAAAATACTCATTGTGATTGGTTGCGAGCATTACATTCTCAAATCATAATCATTCATGAAACATTGGTATCACCGTGGAAATATTTGAGAAACACTAACAACACCTTTTTAAAATCCTTTCCAAGAGATGTGCCGGGGAGAAAATATTGTAACACCTTATAAAACCCTTTTTGAGGGATGTGTCGGGAAGAATATATGAGATATGTGGATTGTATAGGGGTTGATAAACCCCCCATAGGTCCTATGTCGGGAAGATTTAGCTCCGTATGTGTATACAAGGATTGTGCGATAATTTCGAAGGTTGTGCGACGACCTCATGCATCATCATCGTCATCATCATATACATTGCACTTACTTTATTGTGTTACGTTGTGTTGTATTTCCATATTGACTTGTCATCTATGTATTTGTTGTATCTTCCTTTACTTGTATTTGATGATCTTGCATATACATGTCCTACTTATATGTGATATAATACGTACTCATGTCCTATTATGGTGTGATGTTGCAATATATGTGATATATTAATACTGGTAGCACAAGTAGTGTGGGCTACCGTTGTGGGACATTTTCTGATTGCAGGTAACGTGCCCTTAGTGTGTATTTTGTATGCTTTATTTTCTACTTTGCTCGGTTGACCTATGACACTACTGAGTACAAGTGGACCGTACTCACTCTTACTTCACTCTTTCGGTGTAGCTTCAGGTTTGGGTGCGCCTCAGACTGATTGATTTCGTGCGTCTTCAGATTACTCAAGGTAGCGGTTGGACATTCATATGTCCGGAGTTCACCTCTATCTTTTTGTATTAGTTATGTCTTTATTAGTATTCAGAGACATATATTACTCCTTTGTGGTTATCTTCTGATGTATTTGACTCCTGGATAGTATTAGTAATTCTTACACCTTTGACACCAGGTTTTAGGAGTTATGGCTGCAGCCTGCATGTGTTGATTTTATTCTTTCCTCTTTTATTGTATCTATGTGGTCTGGCTTCGTTCTAGAAGCCTTACCTTGGGGGCATTTCTGTCTTTTCCTTGTGTGTTTCAGTTTGGATGAGAGGCTTACTTGTCAAAGTTTTTCGCAACAAGTGCCACCATGACCCCTTTTTGGATCGTAACACATCTGTTGGAATAATTTTTATGCTTTTTCCAACAGATAAATCATCTATTGCAACAAATGAGTCATCTGTTGAAAAAAATAAATCAATAGCAAGGTTTATCAATAATAACAATATTTTTACCACATAAATACATACATATATCAACAAGAACACCAATAACAATATCACCATTTATCAATACATCATATTTATCAATACAACAACACCAATATTTACCAATACACCAACACCAACAAAAACACAAATAAATCAACACCATAGCCATCAACAACAACACAAACACAAACAAATCAACACCACCAACACTAATAACACCAACATTTATTAATACATCAACACCCAACAACATCAATATTTACCAATATTTACAAATATAACAACACAAATAAACCAACAACACCAATATTCAACTCCAACAACTGAAATATTTACCAATATTTACAAATATATCACCCCCAACACACACCCAACAACACTAACTATTCCAGAATAACACCACCAACAACACTAACAAACACAAATAACAAAAAACTCCCCAAAACACAATAACAAACATCAGTAAATCAACAATTGTTTAAGTAAATGTTCACTTAAACCAACAAAATCAACAGTTGTTAGATTTGGTCACAACAGATGTCTTCGAAAAAATTTAAAATTCAAGTTTCACTATTTTTACAATAATGTTCAAGAACAAGAACTACAATAACAAGAAAAAAAATCATATTTCACTCAGAAAAGATACTCAATTTAAGTAAATGTTCACTTAAACCAACAAAATCAACAGTTGTTAGATTTGGTCACAACAGATGTCTTCGAAAAAATTTAAAATTCAAGTTTCACTATTTTTACAATAATGTTCGAGAACAAGAACTACAATAACAAGAAAAAATCATATTTCACTCAGAAAAGATACTCAATTTATATCAATCACCGCCTTAAGAGAAGAAATACCATAAATTAGGATTTTCTTGAGTCCCCATTTTATTTTAAAATAACAAATGCTAAAATTGTTAACCCATACTAAAAGAGAAGTTAAATCAAGTTTCTGTTTTTCTTTATAACTAAAAAATCCTTTTTTTTAAATCAAAAAATTAAAGAAGTCTTTCCTGTGAAGATAGAGAAATTAACGATTGAAAATCGAAAAAAAATGATGAAGAACTCGAAGCTGTTGTCATCGGAGGTTGAAAGTCATCGAAAAACGTTGTCACGTCGATCTGTTGTGGAGGATTTGCAATAGTTGTTGGATGTTGAGAGAGAAAGAGGCGAGACGTTTGAGAGGAGAGAGAAGAGAGTTGTGATTTTGAAAATTAGCTTTGTTTTTTATTTTTATTAAAATTAGTTGTGGATTGTTTTATATTTTTAAAAAGATTAAAGAGATTAAAAAGTTTTAAAAATATTAATTGAGTCCTTAATTAACTTAAACTTATTTTTAATTGTCTTTGACCTTTAACCTTGATCAAGAATCACCAAAAACTAAAACAAAACTTAAAGACACCTTTTGTTTAATTTTCTCCTTTTAACATTATCATTAATAAAGAATATAAAAAATATATATATATCTATAATCTATATCCATATAACATATTTAAAATGTGAAGACTCTTAGAAAAGTGATTTGAACTTTTTTTTCTTCATTAAAAGACTATCCTTTAGACAAAACTGTCTTTTCATTATTTTCTTCAATTTATTATTTAATTATTTTTATTATATTAACTAGACTCCTAAAATATATACGACTCCTAAATATATGGAAGGAGAATCAATTAATATTTTTCTTTGTACTGATCAATTAGAAAAATAATCCTAAAATAGGATCGAAAAATACTCCTAAAATAAGACTTTATTAAGGAAATACTTCTATAAATATTGAGATGCACGTTAAACTAGAACAGAAACTGGTTTACTTGTTGGGAAAATATGATTGATGCTCATCTAACTTTATTCGATTGCATGTTTAGATTGGTGGATGGTTAATTTTCTAACCCTCAACTTCTTCACTATTTTTGTCAACATAATAGAATATATATATATATATATATATCTTCTTTGTTTTCATTCAAATCATTCTTTAGTGTCAAAATTTTCGCTCAGACAAGAATTATTTTCATCAAAACTAAAGCTTTGTGATCACTATTATATTATTTTGTTGTAGTTTACATGTGGTAGATGAATGTCGGTCGGCTTTGAGAATTTTTTTAGGTAACCTGTTTTGATAATTTATTTTGTGTAAATGTAAAGGTTAGTTGTATTATTTTAATACTGAGGACATGACCCTGGATAGGAAGGTATGGAGGAAAAACATTAGGATAGAGGGTTAAGGTGGGTGGATGAGTCGTAGTCAGTAGGTAGGAGGGCTTGGGTGTCTTTTGTTTGGCAGTGTTGCATATTTTTGTGGATGACGTATCTATGTTTTTTATCGTATTCCATATTTTTGATGTTTTTATATACTGTCCTTTGTCTTGAGCCGGGAGTCTATCAGAAATAGCCTCTCTACTTCGTTAGAGGTAGTGGTATGATCTGCGTACACTCTACCCTCTCTAGACCCCACGATGTGAGAAGCTACTGAGTTTGTTGTTATTTATTATTTAAACTAATATTTTACTTAATATAACATTTGAACTCAATAAAATGAGCTACAAGCGCGATGCGCACACCTAGTAAGTAAGATGCAAGAGTAACCCTACGGTATCTAATCTTTCCATTTACAACCATTATGCGTGTTGCCGACGCATGGACTATCCTCCAAATTATGCACTTTTTTATTACTTACTTTGAGAAAGATATACTAAAAGCAGAAATAAGAATAAGAAATAAAAAATAAAAACACAAAAAAGGAGGCATCTATTCAAATTTTTCGTTGTTAAATTATCTCCCTCTTCAACCTAACCCTAGCTGTGTAAATAGAGAAAAGAAAAGAAAAAAAAACCATATTTTTCGTAGGGAGAAGAAGACACCCTCCAGATCTCTGTATAGAACACAGTTTAGATCTTTTGAAAAATCTTTATTTTTGAATTCAAGTTTGACGTAATTAGGGTTTTCCTTTAATTTTTTAATGGAGCCTCGTGTGGGTAACAAGTTTCGACTTGGTCGTAAAATTGGCAGTGGATCCTTCGGTGAGATCTATCTTGGTGAGTTTTCTTTCCCAATTTCTTCGTGTTATTCTGGCTTTGACAAGTTGATTAATTCATGTTCTACTGGTGGTAGGTACTAATATTCAGACTAATGAAGAGGTCGCAATTAAGCTGGTCAGTTTTTTTTTTTGTGGGTCTATTTATACTAGTAATTTAGTATAGTTCTGCTTTTATTACTCTAATTGCAGTTGGGGTTTTCTGCTACTCTGTTTCAATTTGCTTGCCGTATCTTGACTTAGCACGGATGTTAAGAAAGCAAAGAAGGCTTTTGTCAAATGTATCAAAATGCCCTTTAATCTTGTGGAAAGTTGGAACAAAAGAGTCCCTTAAAAGGGAACGAGGAATTCTTTTTTGAAATGGAGTAAAAGAAAAGTAGGACAAGCATATTGAAATGGAAGGAGTATTTTCTTTTTTGGATTGAAGTGTATTGTTTTTGGACTCTTGGATATCAATTGAGTCCATTGATCTTGACATAAGTTGAGTTATGTAGTTGAAGTACATATTCATCTGATGTGGGGGGAAATTGACGTTTCTTTTCTGAACTATTAAGTGCATGTAAATTAAGCCTCTTGTTTCTGTGGTCAAGTACCATTTTCTCTATAGAATGAAGTTTAGCAGTCCAATGTCCGCCTTAAGCGGTCAAACAGTTAATTTAACCTTGGCCATTTCTGGTAGGAAGAGACAATTCTAATGACATTTATTGAGGGAGCCTGTTCGTCTTCTTTTTTTTACCTCGTGGAACCGATGGATTTTAATCCAATCTCTGATGTTTAATCCTAATCCGTAAAATGCCTCTTATGTTGCACCCAAGGGTGTGGCCTAGTGGTCAATGAAGTGGGTTGAGAACTTGAGGTCTCAAGTTCAAACCCCAGCGGAGACAAAAAATACTAGGTGATTCTTCCCATCTGTCCTAGCCTTGGTGAATAGAGTTACCTGGTAGGTGGCAGATATCCCGTGGATTTAGTCGAGGTACATGAAAGCTAGCTTGAACACCTTCTCATCTGAAGAACAAGATGAATGAATCCAGGAGTATTTCAAATGTTCCCTCTGTTTTAATTTGTGGTCTTAAACATGTTTAGCTTGTTGAGTTAATTGGTACTTTTGTTGGGAGTGTGTATCAATAGATCTGCTTAGCTTCTACTTTGTAACTTTATGGTTTATATTGGTGACAAGAAAAGGACGTTTGAACTTCTGTTTGGCACGTTGTGCACGGGGTTTACTTGTTTTGGGTGCGGTGCATTCGTGAAGTTCAGTGTGGACTGTGTTCATCTGAATTCGAGGCAACTGGGTCAAAAAAATTATCTTGCTTCTTGTTCCATTGCTCAAACAGGGAGAGCCTAGTGAATACTATTGATTGCTTGAGTTCAAGTGAGCATTTTTAGAAGTTTATGATTTTAAATTCTCCTAGGACATAAATTTATTGAGAAAAGCAAAGATCTACTGGAGGATATCTTTGATGTGTTATATGATTTGTTTATTAGTGCATCCATACTGATAATTTGTCATGGTTTAAGGTATCCATATATTTCCACAGAAACCTCTGAAAATATTCCATTGTGAACCAACTGGAAAAAAGACCTGATACTGTTTCTAATTTTACTTTATCTTTGGGGAGTGTTGTAAGTTTCCAACTTCTCCCAAAAATTATTGAAACAACACCTTTGTTTTCAATGTTTGGAGGAATGCTATATCAAACTCATCTCGTTTTTATTCAAAGAATTAAAAATAAACTTAAAAAATTCAGTTTCTTACAATATTAACTACATGGAAGCGAAATATAATACTATGAATTTTTATTATTAAAAGTATCTAAACTTTTTTTCTAGAAATCTCAATCATCGAAAATTTATTTGACTCTTCCATGTAGTAATAATTCCTTGATGCTATGTAAAATGGGGTAAAGGGGGGTTACATTATTACAAGAATGATGGTCATGTGTAATGACTATGCACTTCAACCTATTGATAGTCGTGTGTTAATTGTGATATACATGAAGTTGTTTACTTTACTGTTAAATTTATGAAATATTTATGACGGTTACTTTTCTCAAAAAATATTATGAAATGTGTATGTTTAAATTTATACATGATTTCTAAAGCATTCCCGAAATGTTCTCTAAAAATTACTATTCTTTGTTAATCCGAGCGTAGTATGGAAAGAACCTTTAAACTTCTATTTTAGTGGTCTATTTGAGTTCGAATGGTGTTTACACAGAGTGAAGTAGTTCTGCTGCCCATTTGTTGCGGACATTCTAATACCACTATGCAACAGTGCACTGGTTTTAGATCTGAAACAGATTTCATCACAGTAACATTTAAGATTTTGACATCTCTCTTGCTTGTTGAACTAGCATTAGGTGGTGATAACGTCCTTTGTAGCATATTCCTATATTACAATTATCTGCAAGATGCAAGGACCAACCAAGGTGCTCTATTTGCCCATGCCTTTTCAGATCTTGGCTTGTAATGTCTTTTCATTTTGTGACACTTTAAATAGCCATTCCGTCTATATCTTTTTATTATGTTTCAGAATGCTATTTTTTTTTTTTTTGGCAGGAAAATGTTAATTCAAGGCATCCACAGTTGCTATATGAATCAAAGCTGTATAGGATTCTTCAGGGAGGAAGTAATGGCTTTTCCCATGTCCTTTTTTTTTTTTTTGGATATCCGATATCTACATTCTTGCCTAGTTTGTTTGGTTAGCTCCGTAATTGAAATACTTCTGTTGTAGCTGGAATTCCAAATGTGCAGTGGTTTGGCGTGGAGGGAGATTACAATGTTTTGGTCATGGATTTACTAGGACCCAGTCTTGAAGATTTATTTACTTTTTGCAGCAGGAAGCTTTCCCTGAAGACAGTTTTAATGCTTGCTGATCAGATGGTTAATTTTTTTGCTTAAAGCTTCAACGTTAGCGTTAGTATACCTTCTTAAAACATGTTGGTTATGTGGTTATTCTGGTAATTACTGCAGATAAATCATGTTGAATTTGTTCATTCTAAATCATTTTTGCATCGAGATATCAAGCCAGACAATTTTCTTATGGGCTTGGGAAGGCGTGCAAATCAGGTCCCATTTTTCTTGTACTATATCTTTACTTGTGTCTCCACGATTTTGTACGATTATTGCTTCACAAATATTTTGTTTTGACATAAAATGTAGGTGTACATAATTGACTTCGGTCTAGCCAAGAAGTACCGAGATAGTTCATCTCACCAACACATTCCTTACCGGTAAGTTGATTATGAGTTTCTTATTCGGTAGGATATCAAGTGCTTACAGAACCTTTTTTTTTCTTTCTTTTTAATTGTGAATGTGCTCTACTGGAGTGTAGTAAATTTTCTTTTGGGTCTCGTTGTCCTTTTCCTTTAATTTGTAAAAGATTTGACTTGGTTTTAGCATTGGAAACAAACTGAATTCTGCTCAACTTTATTTCCTTAACAATGAGTACATCATAATGCAAAATACTTATCCTTAAAAAGAAAAAAGGATGACATCATGACCCAATAAGATTGTTTATTTGGATTTCCCTTTTTAAGTAATCAAGTTGCTTATTTCATAAGAAAAAGGAAAATGTTATTAGTGCTTAAATAACCACAGCAGATATAGTCCTATCAGCTTCAGTTGAATGTTAGGTAAAGTTAGGTAAAGTTACATGCTCGGGCTGTTTTGACATTATAATATGATAATGCAAGATTCTAATTTGTCTATAACGGGAAAGAAGTGCTCATTAAGAGCCCACCATTGAGCATCCCCACTTACTTCATGTCTTGCTTCATGCTCCAACTTCAGTCATTGAAAAGTTGGAAAAGATTAAGAGAGATTTTCTATGGGACGCGGTGGATGTGGCAAGGAAATTTCACTTGGTGCATTGGGAGTGTGTCACGTCTCCTAAAGATAAGGTCGTCTTGGAATTAAATGTTTACAGGTTTTTAATAAAGTTTCATTGGGAAAACGGGCTCTGGAGGTACAAGCTTTTCGGATGGGGTTGATAGCACATAAATATGAGATTATGGAAGGGAGTTGGAGAACTTGAGATATCACTTTCCTTTCGGTTGTGGTCTGTGGAGGCATATCATGAAGAAATGAGATTATTTGGATGGTATGGGGAAATTTTATTGAAAGATGAATTTCAGCGATTGTACAGAATTATCTTGGCAAACTTGACAGTGTAACATATTAGGGGGAGACAAGGTGGAGTCCTTTTGGGACTTGAAATTTAGAAGAGAATTTCATGATTGGGAAGCCTCTGAGTTTCAAATATTGATAGCCTTACTTCATAGGCTAGTGAATATAGTTGATGAATTCGATGCTTGGTGGTGGTGGAGCGTGGGAAATAATGGGGCGTTCTTCGTGAAGTTCTATGTGAAGTAAAGGTGTCGAGGAAGGTGTCCTTTTTCACTTGGTAAGTTGCAGAGGGGTGATTTTGACAACAAAAAAATTTAAAAAGCGGAAGGTTGTTTGCATCAGTTGGTATTACATGTATAAGGAGGTGGGTGAGAACGTGGATCATCTTTTTCTACATTGCGGGCTAACCATGAGATTATGGTGGGATATGTTTAGATGGTTGGGCACTCCACGGGGAATGCCAACAACTGTGAGAGAGTTGATGTTCAGCTGGAAGAGTTGGGGGGAGGAGAAGACAAAGGGCTTGAAATGTGATTCCATTTGTGTTAATGTGGGTTGTTTGGAGAGAAAAATAGGAGAGCTTTTGAATGAGTGAAGTCGAGTTTCTCCCCGTTGAGTAGTCTTCGTTCCCTTATTTACTTTTTAGTCCACACGCAACATTCCTTGTTGTATAGGTGATTGGGTGGAGTTGGTAGAGAATCACATTTTTTGTAGATGCTTTACCATTTGGTACACCCCTTGTATGACCAATTTGGCATGTTTATGAATGAAAATCTTGATTAAAAAAAACAATACGAAATGTATGATGTGTTGCTTAATTATGGTTCTACTCAAAAGTCAAAACTCTTATATTATGTTTGGATGGAAGGATGGAAATGAGAGGAGGCTAATGATTGTGCTAAAATCTTGAAAAACATACAACTTCCCCTCTTGTTCCCTTCCGTTTCTTGAAGAAAACCTTGTGATGTGACTATCTGGATAATCCAGCTTAGAATTGTAACTTCAACAGTGAGCTGCCCACTAATTCAGAGTAACCTTAGAACCTTGTGTGAATATCTGTATATTCCAGCTTAAGACCTGTATGTACAACAGAGAGCTATCCACTATTCATTCAGATTGCCTTAGGATGTTTATTAATGTTCATGCACATGTGTTTCTCATTTGTAAATCTTTCATATCTGTTAGCTTATATGGTATGGTCCGGTATTTTGCTCTGCAGAGAGAACAAAAACTTGACGGGCACTGCAAGATATGCCAGCATGAACACTCACCTCGGCATCGGTAAGTGGTTTGGTTCTTTAGGCTTTCTTCACTCTTCCGATGGTTGAATTCTGCTGTTTTTGGACTTAATGTACTTTTTTTTGGCAATTATAGAGCAAAGCAGGAGGGATGATTTGGAGTCTCTTGGATATGTTCTTATGTACTTCCTTCGAGGAGGGTGATCTTTTGCTTCTATCTGTCCTCTCTTGTTTTTGTTCTGCTTGTGTTTGACATATATTTATTGCAGTCTTCCTTGGCAAGGGCTGAAAGCAGTAAATAAGAAACAGAAGTATGAGAAAATTAGTGAAAAGAAGGTTTCAACATCAATTGAGGTAATTTATTAATGGTGATTGGATTTTTAAAAAATATCTCTTCATGGAACCTAACTGCTATTCTGTTACTGCAGGCTTTATGTCGAGGTTATCCTGCTGAATTTGCATCGTATTTCCATTACTGTCGTTCTCTCCGCTTCGAGGATAAACCAGATTATGCTTATCTGAAGAGAATATTACGTGACCTCTTCATCCGTGAAGGTCAGAATAAACCTTTGGAAGCTGTTTTTAGCCGTCTGTAATAGACAATTTGGCTTGTGGTTACAGCTCTGCTTTCATTGCAGGTTTTCAGTTCGATTATGTTTTTGATTGGACAATATTGAAGTATCAGCAATCGCAAATTGCAGCTCCTCCTTCCCGACTTCATGTAAGTGGTACAACTTCTCTTTTTTCTTCATATATGATGCACTTGTGTGTGATAGCTGTTGCCTTTTTTTAGGGCCCTGGTGCTGGAACCAGCTCAGGCATGCCTCCAGTTATTCCTAAGGCAGAAAGACAGACAGGTTATTGTCTGGCATACCACCTCTTTGTGTGCTCTATTTTCTGGACTTAAATACGGTCTGCATTTCTGCTGTGTCCGACTTTTTTTTAGTCTACACTTAACTACTGGTCAAGTCTCCTCCTCTATTTATAGGAGAATCTCGTTTTTTATCTGCTCTTGGATATTTTTGCAGGTGAAGAAGGAAGACAATCAGCAGAACCTTCTAGGAGAAGTCCTGGGCCACTGATAAGTTCTGGAAGTTTATCCAGGCAGAAGAGTGCTATTGGAAATGATTCCATGAGCAAGGATGCTATGGTGAGTTTGGGTTGGATAAATAAAACCTTGGTAGGAGAGTAATTTATCAAATGCCAGGGGCCCTGAAGGCCAATAGCAGGAGATATCTGATGCTTTTCATTTTCCATAATCAAGGACTTATGAAGGTGTTTCAATGAAATGTGTCTTGGTCCCAAGTCTTCCATTTGCAGATAAATGTTCCCTGAGATGCTAGCCGCTTGGGTAGATTGTTTTTTAACTTAGCTAGCATGAAAATGAAATGCTAATGGTGTTGTTAAGGTCTCAAAGTTGTCAGAATTGAAGCTTAGTCTTGTGCTATACCACGTCTTTTAACCCTTTCCCCCAGTTTTCTGAATCATACCAATATTTGCAGTTGTCAAGCTCCACTTTTCTGGGAAG
Organism: Capsicum pubescens; assembly: GCA_030864215.1. Taxonomy (NCBI): domain Eukaryota; kingdom Viridiplantae; phylum Streptophyta; class Magnoliopsida; order Solanales; family Solanaceae; genus Capsicum; species Capsicum pubescens. Next base: position 225,997,055 of record CM061544.1, read on the forward strand.
ATCTAGTGGGTCTCTGAGGCAAGGTAGAGTCTCTGGGAGCCGTGAGACTTTCACAATGGGGAATGACTCTGGCCCTACACATTCTTGCACGCCTGAGGCAAGTCCAGCGGCCATGCACAAAATATCAGGTGGACATAGAAGCTCTCTACTTGGTGGATTATCTGATACTAGATATGCCTCATCTGGCAAGAATACTTCTGACATAAAGAACTATGAATCGGCGCTCAAAGGAATTGAGACTCTACATTTTGACGATGAAGGGAGGGCTCATTGATTGCATATCCTTTCACTTATAAATTTTTTCCAAATGTGGTAAGACTTCAGATAGAATGGAGGCCCTGAAAGTTGATTTTTGTTCAAATTTGTGGGTTAGAAACTAGCGAACTAGCATTATTTGGGCTGGCAAAAGATCTACAACAAATAAATAGATCCAGATGGTGCAAATGTAGGAGGTGAGGTTGTTAATATGAATTATGACGTGTTGCATGACTCTTTATAGATCTAGACAAAGCATGCAGCATTGTGTATAAACATTTGATTCTGTCAAACTGTTGGGGATTAGTTAAACTGTACATTGCCGTAGTAATGCTAAACTTCCCCGTACTCTAAATGCTTTTCAGGTTAGATGTCCTTGAGTTGATACGTGTCTCAAATATTAGGATTCTGATAATTCATGTGTAGCAGGTTGTAGTAATGATCTGCCAATCGAAACAGAATAGGAGGTGCTAGAAAGCATGGTCATGTTATGCAGTGTGCATTCTTGGTCTTGACAAGCTATTTCTAATCGTTATTTTTTGTTTCTTCCATTGCATAGCTGAGTAGTGAAAATACTATAGGGTGGGGTTTCACTTTATTTTCTGTTGTTTTATCACTGATCATAAGAAATAGCTAAGGTTTCGACTGTGAATCTCTTCCTTATGTTGTACTTTATGAATACTCTTCTTTTCTAGTATGAGGGGTGTAAAATTTGAATGCTAGAAAATGCCATTTTCTCCTAATTTTTTTTTGTTTCACTTTGTACGAGTTACGATAGGAAGAAGCCAATAATTTGACGTGGATGTGTAAAGAAATCTTGGATGGCCACTGATTTGTGATTTTGTGGCATTGTCTTGCGATTTTTATCATACTTGTTTGTGGCTACCACTCGTCGCTGCATTGTGATGTGAGTTTAAAGTGTAATGAACATAAACTCATTTTCTGTTTCTTCTTTTCTTCGTTATTAAATTCCCCATTTCTGTGTTTGTTCCTCTTCCATTGTTCTTCTCTAATTCCAACATTGTTAGGCTGCTTCTCTCTTCGGGCTGTCTCAAACCAACCTTTAGGGGTCGTTTGGTACACCAAATAATGTGGGATATTTTGCGATTTAAGTTTGAGATAAAATTTTTGCCGTGTATGGGTGACGGTATAATACAGTTTAAATTTTATCCCAAGTTTAATTCTGGATTTCCCCCTTTATCTCGTCAAATTTGGGTTTATTTAGCCATCTCTTAGATAAGATAAATTAGCTCGAGGATTACAATTCCAGGACTATAATTCTGAAATAATTAGTCTCTGAACTAAGCAACCCCTTGAGTGTATCGATGGCCTTGAGGAGCTTGTGTATTCAAAAGTCGGGAAGTATTATGCTTTCATTCTTACTAACAAGTCTTGAGTTCGAAATTTAAAACAAAGTTCTTTTAATCTCTAAAGTGAAACATTTTCGGTGCAAATTTGCATTAGTCGATGACCAAAATGAATATTGGACAAGTGAGACATGAATAAAATACTGTGACTCAAATTAAAATGGAGTATGATAACCTTGCAGTGGACTACCGGGCTATTTTTATTTTTATTTTTGAGGAAAAAAAGAAAGAAACATTAGGAACCAAATATATCTGTTAACCAGAAAAAAGAAAAAAGAAAACTAGACTTGGTGTCAGATATTATAAATTGAGTTGACAATTTGTTGGTTATGTTGTGAGAAAGTTTTAAAAGAATAAGAATGAAAAGGAATCAGTGGTGGATTTGGAGAAATCACAAAATATGCTGCATCACAAATATAGTCAGAAAGATAAAGAAGGTGCATTATATTGTTTGGTAGACCTTCTTGATGCCTGTATGGGAGATGATGATTCATTTCTGATAGGAGACTCAAGACCTAGATTTGGTGAAGTCAAGTTTTCTTCTGAGGGAATCTGTTGGGAATGTTCCGCACTTAATGGAACATTTTCTTGAGAAGAAAATATGGGTTTATCCCTTGTTGTACTAGAAAAGGTTGTTGGAAACAATTTCGACATAAATTCAGAATAGAAAAAAGGAAATATATATTCAGAGAATTTACATCTCTAAACACTACTACTCGACTGGTTTGAAGATTCAACACTTTGTATCCCTTTTGACTAAATGGATATCCTAAAAAAAATCCTGGGAAAGCTCTCTAGGCATTAGCTTATCACGATTTCTTGTTAATGTTGAAACAAAACATAAACAATCAAAAGCTTTAAGACGACTATAATTTGGTGATTTTTTCAAACAACATTTCAAATGGCGACTTGTTGTTCAAAACCTTAGAAGGAAATCGATTGATTAAATTGATTGCAGTAAGGAGGCAATCACCCCAAAACCTTTTAGGGAGATGTGATTGATATAGTAAGGCCCTACATGTTTTCAAATAAATGCTTGTGGTTTCACTCAACTACCCCATTTTGTTATGGAGTTGCAATACAACTGATTTGATGTATGATCCCCTTAGAGGAGAAGAATTCCGAGGGAATTGTCCCTATTACTTGCTCATAAGCATTGTTGGACCGAACTGTTTTGACTTTAATAGAGAATTGCCTTTCAATAAGAGATAAAAAAGACTTTAAAGTCCGAAAAGCACTTGATTTTGTGCGTAAAAGATACGTCCAGGTAGCTCTCGAGAAGTCATCCCCAATAGTGAAAAAATATCTTTCTCCTTTGTAGGTCGGTGCATTATAGGATCCCCAAGTGTCTATGTGTATTAACTCAAATATTTGTTTAGAAGAAATAGGGCCCATTGAAAAAGTAGTTTTGTTTGTCTTGCCATAGGGCAAATATCACATGGAAAGTCTTGTTTATCTTTGAAGTGAATTAAAAGATCCTTTATATTCCTTAAAGCATTGTAAGGTAAATGTCCCAAACAATAATGCCAAAGTTTAGTAGAGTCCAAAACATCAGAAACAATGATTTTATTGATACTAGAATTCAACTGAGATGGAGAATTTTCATGTACAACAGACTGGCTTGACTGAGAAAAAGGCAATGGCTCACTACTGGACTCCACATTTAAAGACTTCACTTTTGTTCCTAGAATAGACTCAACAGAAATTGAAAAGGACTCTGAAACTTGGGACTTTGGACAATTCTTATCCAATACATAAAGGCGACCAACTGCTTTACCAAACACCACTCCCATCTTCAGAGAAAATGACCTATAATATGCAATCATGTTTGTTAAAAATGACATCACAGTCAAGTTGTGTGCATAACCGATTAATGGATAAAAGGTTATGTTTAAAAGAGGGCACGTAAAGTACATTTTGTAATACAATATCAGATTTCAAAGTAACTGAGCCAAAATATGAGACTTTGACTTTATATAAGTTTGGTAGATTTACTAGAATGGGTGTTTCTAACCACTTGATACTGTGTAAAAGAGTATTATCATGTGTCATGTGTTGTGATGCCCCTGAATCTATTATCCAGAGGGTAGATACTAGGTTGGTAAAACAACAATTAAAAGCATAAAAAATTGAGCATTTATCCACAAAATTGACATTAAGATTTGCCTCAGAACTTGACCCACAAAATTGACACTAGGATTTGCCTCAGAACTTGAAGCATTAGAGTTGCCTGCCTGCACATTTTGTAGCATCTGAATCAGCTAATCACATTATTCACTCGTGAACCCTTATGAATTCAAAGATTTCCCAGGAAGTTCTGTGGTGTTCCCTTCTTCTGCCATGCTCAGATTTTCTTGGCTACTTCCATATCTTTGCTTAGGCTAATTAAACATGAAGGATTGTGGGTATCCAACAAGCTTATAACGTTTCTCCTTTTCATTTCCCTGTTTCTTACAATAAGAGAAAAACAGATTGTTCCTTCTCACATCTGTGTTAGAAAACTGATTCAATACCTGGTTATTTCCCTTGTATCCATTGTTACCTTTTTGGTTATTTCATTTCTGGACATTAGTGTTAAAAGTAGTAGAATTAGTAGTAACTTGGTTCCCATTATGCACTCTCTTTGTGTTTCTTCATATAAAATAATTAAATACGCTTGTGCTGTGATAGGGAGTGGCTTCATCATTAGAATGTTTCCTCTTACGCTAGAATAATTTTCATTTAGTCCCCATAAGGAACTGAATTAATTGTTGATCCTCATTCGTTTTGACATTATGAGTTTTTGCACCGCAATTGTAGTTACAACTATAAATCGTAAAAGTATTGTGACACGATCCGAACTGGGGCCTTATCGTAATGAGCATCTCAAGTCCAACCGGGACCAGAGACCATCCCCAATACCCAATCCAACCAACTAACATATATCCTGTGTCGGATGAATTTCGAACATATAACAAGATAACATATTTAACAATGTGATGACTTTGGAATAAGTCTATATCCGAGACCAACCCAACCAAGTCAATCCATCCAATAACCAACCAACTAAACCAAAGACGATAACCCAATGTATATAATATATAAATCATAACTGTTCCATATCTAAGTCCACAGTTGTCCATACAAAGCCTCTAAACCAATCCAAAGAGTATCTAGTCCTGACATTCCCCCGACCATAGCCAAAAAACAAAATCTATGAAAAGACAAAAGTATGTAAAGTAATCCATGACATGAAATGGATGTCTTCCGAACTGTGGAAGCTCACCACTTCAATCCAACACCAATTATCCCCGAATCCAATCAATGAGCAGGAGTAGTAGTATGGCCGGTTCCTACATCGTATGGGGATACAACACTCGAAGACGGGTTAGCGGGTGGACGCTAGCATGCACTCAAGATAAGGATAAAATAATGACGACCTTTAAAACCAAGTAAACCACCACATGTATTCACAACCATACATATATATATATATATAATTCATGTCGGGAAAAGGAACCATATTTAGAATGTCTTTAAAACCATTAACCTGGGTATGTGTATCTTAACCATCGTAATCTACCCACGGGCTATATGGGTCCAGTGTTACCTCCTGGACGGGTCCCGATGCGTGTAGCCGCACGAACCAAAGATACTATAGGAGTAGGGAATTCCCGTGTACCCTTCGCTCTCCATGATACATATATGCAAGTGTTAAGGTATTCCCGTGCATCCCTCAAGTATATGGTCACCATGACCAATCCTCATGTCGGAAAACACGAGTTTCCAGTGTTTGTCCATTAGACTCACACCTTCACGGTTAGCTATCACACCCCGCTATTATTGATCAATTAAAACCCTTATCACACAACCAAACCACCATTCCATTTATTATTAAACAAGGCTATAAGTAGTGGTATCGTCATACGAACTATAGCTTGCAAGCAATGTCTTTAGCCAACCTTAGGGGATTCCCATGTACCCCAAGTTTACGTGGGGGATTCCCATGTACCCCGCAAGTACATCATTATTATGCTTACTTGGGGGATTACCATGTACCCCACAAGTATTTCATTATTAAGTTTTTCTTGGGCGATTCCCATGTACCCCACAAGATGTTCATCATTCAAACCAATTTCATTATTTCATTCACTTGGGGATTCCCCTGTACCCCGCAAGGTTTTCATTTAAATAATTTCATAGCCACTAAGGCCTTAACATTTAACCATTTAAAACCATTTAAAATCAATGAAAATCAACTTAAGTTCCATTACCATAGTAAACCATGCAAAACTTCAATGAAAGTTCAACAATATAACCCAAAATATTTTCATAGGCATTTTATCAAACATGTTGAGGGCATACCTTTACCAAGACCAAAATCAAAGCATAAACCATCAAGTTTAGTGTTACCCATGACCCATTTGTTAAAACATAGCCAAAAATTATCCACTTATGCAAACCACCACAAAAAACATGTGAAAACATAATTTAAACCAAGAGTAAACAATACTCAAAAATATGCACCGAAAACCCTTAACACTGGTTTTCAAAACTAACATTAATGATTCATAATCAATGTTTAAATCACGTTAAAACATATATTTAGTTAGAACTAAGAATGAGGGAGGAGTACATACCTTATACAAGAAGATTCACGAAAAGAAACTTGACTATTGAGCCCTTTGAAGAACCACTTGTAGAAACCCTAGCCTCCAATCTCCAAGAGAGAGTTTAGAGAGAGTATTTGGAGTGTTTTGATCCATCCATGATAGTTATAAGAGGACAAAAAGGGTTATATAACATGTGTACTTAAGGGTTTTGGGGTGGAAAATGTCTGGAATGCCCTCAGCTTAAAAGCTGAAAAACACACGCAGGAGGGTGATGTCGCCCAAAATTAACCTCCAAAGAAGTATGCTACGGTTGATGACAAATATAGTAACCCAACTAGATTGGGGTCGAACCCACAGGGAATATGCTGGATAGTTGCTTAACTTGATGAAATTCACGAACAGTGCAGAAAAGTAAATGGTGGATTTTGGAAGTGATCAGTAAGTAGTAACCGAACTTGAGTGCTTTGAGTTGTAAACAATAGAAGACAATCAATAGGACTGTGTTCCCTTTGGATTCTTAACTCAGTAAGTTTCTCGTGTTCAACCCACCAATTCTACTGCTCTACATGTAAAGTCGACAAACTATGTATTATCAATAGTCATGTGAACGCATTGATTAATCTCACCCTCTACCTTGTGAATCTCAGAGCGTCGCCTTATTTCTCCTTGCCTATGAATTCAGTTCAACTCTTTTTGAGTCTCGAGTTGTTTAGATGAGATGGCGAAATAATAATGATGGAAGTGAATCTTAAATTACTATCTTAATCCTCTTTTCCTAATCACAAAATCCCTTGTGAGAATGTTTATGAATACATGCTATCCCTAAGATTTTACAGTAGCTCAGAGGTCAATTATGCTGAAGAAGATTAAGATACATGCAGTTTACTTTAGAATAGATGAATCTCCCACTTCCCTTGCATAGTTAATCCACCAGGGTTCCCACAACTCTAGTCAGGGAAGTTAGCTGCTTATGCTTATGTAATAATCCATGATAATCAATAAAGAAAGCATGTAATTAATTGCACAATAATGAGAAGAATAAAATCCTTAATTTTTTATTGAATAAAAACTCATAATCTCAAGAACAAAGCAAAAGTATGTAATAAAGTATGTAAAAGTGCGAAACCTAATAAAAGATAAACCCAACGGTATTTATAGTATCTAAAAAATCCTCAGAAATCCTAATAAAAATGGAAAAGGTGAAGTTAAGTTGGCACATGGATGACTCGCTCATCCAATTGTATGCTCATTATATGAGTCGTACCATGCCTCTCGTATCTATTCCAGTTTCTGGTCTTCCAAGGCTTCAACTTTCTGTTCTTCATACGACTTCTGCTCACGATTCGTAGCTTGACCCTACGACTCGTGTCCTTGACTCGTATCCACCTGGAACTTCTGTCTTTCCAAGCTTTGAACACTGGTCTGCTTACAGTTTTCTTATACGAGTTGTACTCAAACTTACGACTCATATACTTCTGAGACTTTAACTTTGGATGGTAGCTTTAGATTCTGTTATGCTTACGATTTCTTCATACGGCTCGTATCCTTGTTTACGCCTCTGATGCTCGAGTCATATATTTTCAACAGTTTGTTTTTCTTCCGCTTCTTCATTTCTGTTGTTCATACGTGTCAGCCTCCGAGTCGTATGATGTGTTGACGACTCGCAAGGAAACTCGTACCTTGCTGTGACTTGGTATTTTCAGGTTTTTTTCTTCCATTTTCATCCCAACACTCTAGTACACCTGTTTACCTGCAATAAACACAAAAGTGCATCGTATCCACTAAAATAACCTAAGTATATGTATTAATTCATGGTTTTAAGCATCAAAAGTGTCGTGTTTTCATGACATATCAACTCCCCCAACTTAGAATTTTGTGTGTCCTCAGGCAAACAAAACCCAAAACTATTTCAGAACACCAAAACGATGCTTAAACAGGAAGATCTTAAGCTACCCATAGCAGTGATTTTGAACTCAATTTTCAATCATGCTACTCCCCTCCTGGTTTTAACTTTTCAAGACTCAAACTACGCATAATAATTTAGAACATAGAGAAAGACGAGGGACTACGATGATGGCATTACATTAGCAATAGACAACTAGGCATTGCCATGAATTACATTCACCAAAAAATCTAGTGACCTAGCAACATAACCCGTGTGCGCTCACAGTCAAAGAAATCCCTTTCACTCTCAGTATGGATCAATCAGTTTATTCAGGGATATAATAAATGACTCTCCCGCTGATAAAGAAGTATCACCAATGTATACAGAATACCATAGGCTTGCCCCTATGCTCTCTTCCTAAGTTATAAAACAGTCAAGGTAGGATCACTACAGGACTTTATTCGGCTTGCAACGTAGGCTTGGGAATGGTATGATATCTTTTTGAGATTTATTTAGTGACTACACCTCCTTGACACTATGCTTTCGTCGGGGTCCACTTATTCTTGAACTTATTCTTCAATTTTATTTCCGCCCTTATATCTCTCTTTTTATTTTGTCACATTCAGATTGGGCCAGGTACAGTTTTCTCACTTTATTTTTCTTTTTATTTTCATTGCAATTTTTCTTTTTCTTTTACTTTCACCGCACCTGTCCAAGTTTCAATTTTTTTTCTACATGACTTTAGTCATACTCGTTTTCTCTTATGCACCCCTATAATAGCTACCCTCAACTTACGCGATTAGACTGAGTTGAGGTGCATAGTTTCTAAGGAGGACCAGGGACAGAACAAGTTCATTGTAAGGGAAACGTGAAGGTAAAATTGGTGTCATAAGAAAAGGGACAATTCGGCTCAAACATTTGGATCAAAGGGATTCATTCATTTGGTTTGGACATTCAGGCTCAGGTGGACTTACAACAAAAATAACCTATGATCATCTCCTACTTGACTATCCTCGACCTAGGTAAAAGCAACCGGGCAAGTTCTAGATTCATTTACACCGAGAACTCTCAGTAATATCTTACACACACTCGCATAAGGTTACTTTGCTAAGTTCTACTTATCCAGTTATGCAATTGTTCGCCCTAATTGTTCTATCCTTAATCCTAATGCCATTATCAGATTTACAACAGTCTCACATATCACACAATTAACAAAAATTTAGGAGGGGTCTTAACTTTTCAACACAATTCAATTGTAACACAAATAATTTTAGCATAATCATTTCAAATCCATGATATTCATGTCTCCAGAATCACAAATCAATTCAAATTAAAATCAATTCAAAAATCGCAATTTATTACAAATCAATTTCAAGATTACTCAAAAATCAGTAAAAACAGTCTTGGCCATAGGTACTATTTTTCTTCCTATTTCAGCCCTTTGTCAGCACCACATCTGCAAGTCATAACGGACTTTCAGCTACTTATATTTTCTAGCTACTCCCAGATATTCAAAATCAGATATACCATCACCCCCAACTGAAAATCCTTGCACTATCCCAGTGCTAAAAAATATATATTAAGGATGAAAGGTCATACTAGGGTGCTCAAGGCACCGACTCAACAATATTAGCACGTGGGCCCTCAGAACGAGTCCCACTCTCCTCAGCAATCATCCCATCAATCGGGACTAAATCAGTAATAGTAGTTAGGGGCATAACACCGTCCCCCTCAGCATCAATAACTGGTGGTCTCAAACTATCGGCTCCTACAGCCATCTCAAGGACCCGTGCCCCTGATCCAGCTCATCCTGAATGCATACCTTAGCCTTCTTTTCAACCTCTTTCTCTTCACGCCTTCTCTCTTTTCTCTTTATTTTTTTGTTGGGTCTCCTCGACCGATACTGCTACCAGGTTTAGAATATCCCAAATGTTATCAACATAGACTGTGGGCACCACCATCTCAATCATGGGCTCCAAAATCACTGGTCTATTATACAACTGCGATACCATCTTCTTTATTTTAGTAACTTCGGCTTTGATCTCAATAATATAAGACGTCTGACCACTACCCAACTGTCGAGTAATCCTCGAACAAAAATCATCAAGTCGCCTTTGGACCCGTCTATCCAAGCTCGCCATCTGTGTGTCAACCCAGGGCTTCACGCCCCCTTCCATGTTGTGGACCTTGACCTCCAATCTACTCAGTTTGGTCATGGCCTCGGTCCACATGGCCTGCGAAATCATAATCAAACCAGAAGGAATACCTCGTAACCTGGGTGGTATAAATTATATCGGAGGAGGATCACTAGAAGTACCCGCTGCGTCTGTCTGTGTAGTCTTATCCTGCCCGCTCTGTCGAAATATATCAGATAGCATATTCGTTTCTCTCTTAGCCTCGGTCTGGCCATCGGGTTTGCTGCATCTCGTATCAGCCCAAGGTCGGTAGTGTTGGTAGCCTCGATTATATCATCCAACCCTGGGATCTCCTATACCCCTGTAGCTAAACAAAGCTGCATAATCATACATGGGTATGGCATCAATGACTTCTCACCCCTATAGCTTAATCTCTCAAGTCCCGAGCTAGAAATTCTCCCACATCAAACTTGTATCCTGCTATGACGCTGGTTATCAAAGTAGCCCAAACCGGGCTCAACACATTATCTCCCGTAGTAGGGAAAAAACTGTGTTGGGCCAATTTCCACCACGCCTTGGACTCAAACGCAAGGGTGTTTTTTTTAATTTTCTGGGAGACCACTCTGGGTCCTCCTAAAACCCACACTGCATTTTCATCGTTTGATACTATTCTCTCTGCAATCCACCGAAAGAAACCCCTCTTCTCATTCGAACCCAACTGTTTCTGGGTAATTTTTCTCATCTCCTCCAGACGATAGTCCATCTCCTCCATGTTGACCGGAGGTAGATACTCCGGTCCGTACAAGAATCTGCTAATAGTGGGTGGGGAAATATTTACCCGCACACACTGAATCATCAATAAAGGAACAGGATCACCACCTTTCTACAATTGGCCTTGTGGATACTGTCTTTTTAATTTGCCCTTGTACGCAGTATAGTATTCTCTTACTAGCACATCACTATAATTTTTGGGCGCTCTCGTTATTCACTCAAAACCATATTGTTTGAAGTGCTCCTCGAACCTGGGTAACTCTGTCATCCCAGTAGTCATCAACCACCTTTCTAGATATAAGAATGGTTTGATTTTCCCATTATGGAGTTTGGTTAGGCCATCATTATATGTCTCCTACATTCTGGGGTAACCCTATCGTTCAATGATGGGCATCGAACCAATGGTGATGGATAGTGGGGAATACTGTCTGGCAATTGGAGGCACGTTATATTCTTCCTCAATAACCCGCTTCAAACTTTCCTCCTCAGAACTAGATTGACCTTATCTTTGGCATCTGAAGGTGGAGGTGTATGAGGAGGGAAAATAGTCGGGTTTTTTCTCCTTGAATCCCGTGGAGGTGTGTCCTCCGTAAATTCTATCTTCTTTACCTAAGCACCCTTTTATGACTTTGGGTCAAACTTTCCCTTCTGTGTGCAGTCGTATAATTCACCCTCTACTGGTGGAAGACTCCGTAGCCTCAAAACTAGACATTGTGCTTTCTTGTTTCCTTTTTTGGCCACTTGTTTGGACGAAGATGCATTTTTCGGAGGCATTGTACCTGCAAGTACATATTCATTAGTAAGTAAATAAAGAAAAAAAAACAAAAGAAGAAAGTAAGTTATCAGTGTGTATCTACTGTTTAGGGTACAATTAGAGGGTACTAGTCATATGGACTGGGTACGACTCGTATGACCAAGTCGTATGATACTCAGTGTATACATCGTGTTCATTGGCTTGCTTTAGAGTCCTCCTAATGATTCATAAGCAAGCCAGAAACATAATTCAAAAATATAATATGTACCCAAGTCCTTACGACTTTAATGTACGAGTCGTATGGTTTGGGTACAACTAGTAAAGCCCAGTCGTACCTATACCAAAACATAAACAAAGTTAAACTTTTATGTTGTTAGTGGGTACGAGTCATGTTACGACTCGTTACTTGTGGGTACGAGTCGAAAGATGTTTCGTATCCACTGCAACATAAAAGTTCAACCTTAGAGTTGACTCAAAATCGAATTTCCCAAAATACCCATCTACTTTATGCAACAATATTACCTAATTCTAGTCCCAACAACACATAATATCAACACCCAAAACCACATTCATCCCCAATTCCCATTTTCAACCTAAACCCATAAACTAGGGTACAAAAATGTAACCTACATGTAAAATGAACTCAAAAAAAGTTTACCATAACACACATTGACAATATCAATTTGAAATAAAAATAATTTGAGTTCAAAACTTACTTGAATGATTAATAAATTAAGTTGCTCTAGGTTTCACTTGTTCTTCCCCAAATTTGTGCTTAAATTCATACAAAGTGAAGAATATGAGCAAGATAGTAGTTAATTTAGAGTGTTTTCGATTGGTTTCGTAAGTTGGAAGCTTAAAATTTAATCAATAATAGAGGTGGGTTCAATTTTTGTATCGGGTACCCGATGGGTGCCCTCTTTTTTTTATTTCATTTGGAGTGGGTCGGGTTGACTCGCGACCCCGACCTGGTAAGCTTGGGTACGAGTTGTGTGTAAGACTTGTACCCAGGGTTATGGGTCATTTCTTCGACTCGTATAGTCCTGGAAACTTACCTGAGTTCTGGAGTGGATAGGACTCAATTTGACTAGTCATACCTTGGAGAAATCCTTGATGAACCGCCTATAAAACCCAACATGACCCAAAAAGCTACGAGCACCCTTCAAAGAAATTGGTGGAGGTAATTTCTCAATTACTTCAATTTTCGCTCTATCTACCTCAATACCCCCTTTTAAAATTTTGTGTCCAAGCACTATACCTTCTTTGACCATAAAATGACACTTTTCCCAATTAAGTATCGAGTTGCATTCTTCACATCTTCTAAGAGCATTCGCCAAGTGAACTAAGCATTCATCAAAAGAATCACCAACGACTAAAAAATCATCCATAAATACTTCATGGTATCTTTACCATGTTAGAGAAAATTGACATCATACATCTTTGAAATGTGGCTGGAGCGTTGCATAGGCCGAATGGCATACGTCTGAATGCAAAGGTCCCATAAAGACAAGTGAAGGTTGTCTTCTCTTGGTCTTCAGGTGCAATAGTAATTTGGTTATATCCTGAATACCCATCAATCTGGTCCATAAAGGGCACAGAAAAATGGTCTTTTTGAGTCTATGCATTCAATTTCCTGTAGTCCATGCATACTCTCCATCCTGTGACTGGCCTTATCGGTATTAGATCATTCTTTTCATTAGGCACAACCATAATACCCCTTTTCTTTGAAACACATTGTACCGAATTGACCAACTTACTATCAGTGATAGGATACACCACACCAGTATCCAACCACTTGATTATCTCTTTCTTTACTACCTCCTGTATAGGAGGATTGAGTCGATGCTGATGCTCTATACTTGGAATAAAATTCGGCTCAAGTTGAATTTTATGAGTAAAAATACCAAGCGACATACCCACAATATCTGCAATGGACCAACCTATGGCCCTCTTAAATCTCAATAGAACTGATAACAAAGCTTCTACTTCTGTATCACCCAAGTCAACTGCAATGATAACCGATAAAGTATTGTTGGCTCATAAAAATGCATATCGCAGATGAGAAGGGAGATCCTTCAACTCTAAAACCTGTGGCTCTTCAATGGATGGACGAGCAGGTGGAGTAGTTTTATTTTTCAAATCCAAATCAAGCTTCTTTGGTGCATAAGTGTAAGAACCACTCCCATAGAGAGTGACACGCCCCAAAATCGGACCATGTCGTATGGGCACCTCAAGCCTACATGAATCAAAAGTCGCCCCAATAACCTAACTTAATTATCAATAGAAATCACAAGGGTCAGATGAATCCCGACCATATAAGATAACGGAACATACTACAAGTCATAACTTAAACATATCTAAACACTTCATTAGATTCATCATACTAACCAATATTCCCAAGTCCACAGTCATCCATAATACCTCTATACAAATCGAAACTTAGAAATACATATGTCTGGACAAGCCCCCGACGATAGCCAAACCAAGTCAAAATAGGACTAAGTCTAAAGATAGGAGAACAAGAATGCATGTCTTCCGAAATAAGGAAGCTCACCACTCCGTAGTCAATGCACGAACTGCTTTGATCACTGTAATGCCCCGATTCCCATGAATCAGAATGCCACACGGTGCTCGTGACCCCGAGGGACCACAAGCTAACCCTTCACTGATATCCATATCTGTTTACTGCATAATATAATACGATAAATGCAGAAACTAGCTAAATCTGGCCATAAGGTTCAAACATCTAAATATACAGTACTGAAAACTAAATATCAATACATCTGTCTGAAAAGCCTCTACACTGTCTGAACTATGGAGTTGAAGGGACAATTCCCCAACTAACTCCGTCTACTAAAATCATCAAAACACTGAAATAGAATATCCTCGGATGATGAGGACTCACTGCTGCACCCAGTGCTACAAGATCTGACAGCTAAATATACTCTGAATCTCGCTCTTCTGAACCTATGGTGGGGAAAACACCATAGCGTGAATGCGTCAGTACAAAGAATGTACCGAGTATGCAAGGATAGGGTAAGGTGAAATATAAGGCTTATGCATAAACATAACAATCTGAATAATATGTATTCGCTGGAATAAACCTATATAGAAACTCTGCAGTTACCAATTTTGAAACATGTCTGATCAACAATACACACATGGATGCATAAAGTACAACTGAAATCATCATAACACCGAATGTTACATTTTGAACGCTGACACCCAAAAATAATAATACTGACAATAAGATACTGAGTATATGAAGCTACTAGAGATGACATCTGTACTTATCCATACTGAGAAATCAGATAACTGATATTACTGATATTTGATATTCAAATTCACCAACTCTGGAACACTGAACAACTGAATCTGAGATCAACCCTCATCTAGCAGGAAGTCTCTATACTCAATGATAATGATAATGGGTAAATAAGTTCGAGAGCAACCCTCATATCGCAGGAAGTCTCTCTACTCAATGATAATGATAGCAATACTGGGAGGCCTGTATCTGACAACCTCAACTTCTGCACATTAACTGAGTTCTTTTATGAGATAGTTACTGAAACTATGGGAGTGATCATTTAACCGACATGCCCCACTTACCGCAAGTGGGATCCAACCTGTACCCCAGCTGGAAGGGTGTCAATACCGCGCCACCAGTAAAGACAACTGCATAGGACCCTCTACTATCAGGACCTCAAACGAGAATGGTGGGACCCTCTACTCGCAGGACAACCACCTCATCTAACCTTCTACTCGCAGGATAGATATCTCAACCTACGCTGGCGACGTAGTTCTGGAGCATAAGGATTGCTACCAGGAATCAAACCCTCTACTCGCAGGAATGTTCCCATCCTTAGCTCGCTCGGTGCTGAATCCTACTCCCAACTGAAAGACACTTAACCGGTTCTTAACTGTACTCAACTGAACTGAATCTGTTCTCATATTATGATACTTTATCAATATGACAGAGTTCGCTTGATTCCGTTCTCTGACGGAGTATTTCTAAATGCCACTTACTTTTAAGATAAGCTTACTATCTCATAAAATGTACAGAGGTCTATAACAGAGTGAATTGATATGTAAGATTTCAGAGCTTCATGGCCCGATTATTCGATAAAGAATGATTTTCGAGATTACTGAGTTTTTCCCAAGTTTTGAAACTAACCGGGAGTTTGATCATATATATGTATATACACATGTATCTTGACGAAAGGAGCCCATAGATAAACACTTGCATACCTTAGATTTTGTAGCCGAAGAGATTGCCGGAAGCAATTCGCGAAGCGAAGCCTTGAATCGATTTTCCCCCAATTGGAACCCTAACCCTATCTCCTCTTCTTCTTCTCTCTCTCTCTCTCTATATATATATATATATATGCATATATTTTGAGAGAGAGATATAAGAGAAATGAGAGAAAATGAATGACAATTCTCAGCTCAAAGGGGGTATATATAGAGGGTTACCATAATGGGAAATGACCAAAATACCTTTAAAAATTAATTAATGTCAAATCTACCCTTCAGTGATCTATCCGATAGACTGAAGTAAATTGGCCATAACTTTTTACTCCGACATCCAAATTGAATGAAACCAATTTCATTGGAAACAAGACTCTCAGGGCTTTCCGTTGATATATAAAAGCTCACACAGTTCAGTATGTACAAGGAGTTATGATTGTTTGAAGTTTACCAAAAAATCGCCTGGCTACAGTATTTTTTTGCTGCACATTAAACTGTTCACAGTTCGATCGGAATGGTCGTAACTCATCGCTCGAGTGTCCGTTTTGGGTGATCCACATATCGTTGGAAAGATTATTCGATGATATACAAAATGGTGGGTCGAAATCCAAGAAATGACAGACAAAAAAATTATAAATCATTCTCGAAGATAGGATCCCGACACGTTTACGCACAAAATTTCAACGAAAATTTTTTCCGGGGTATTACAATCACCTAATCACTGCACAGGAAGAGAAGATGATGCTCCAGCCCCAATGTCGCATAGGGACATAGCGTTCAGAGATGGTTTGCGATTGGAATGCTAGCATGTAACTCAAGGATAAGGACATAATAACATCATCATTCAATAGCAAGTCAATATATCATATTCAATCATATTCATACACTTATCCTTACATATAAGAATATCATATACTAATCGAGAAATTAAGTTGTAATAACATTCTTGAACATTAATTCATTAGACATGAAGTGGGGGACTCCGACCCTCCACACTTATAGATTCAAACGTTTCTCATTAGGCATAGGACTTTAACCATATTCGCATACCATTAGGCAAAGGACTTTGACCATGTTCACACTTTCATTAGCCAAGGACTTTAACCACATTCATAATCATTCAATCAAGGGACTCTAAACACACACACATTCATCTAGGCAAAGGACTTCAACCTTATGCCCATTAGTTACACAAGGGACTCTAACCTCATGGCAAGGGACTCTAACCGCAAGTTATTTCATTCAGTGAGGTACATTAACCTCAAGAGATCTCTTTAATCAAGGGACTTTAACCTCGAGTGATTTCATTAGGCAAGGGACTCCAACCTCAAGCCATTTCATAAGGCGAGGGACTTCAATCTCAAGCAATCACAACTATCATTAGTTGACATTGGGACTTTAACCCTTTGCCCGTGCATCAACATTCATTCCATACAACACTTAAGGACTTTAACCATTTAACTAATTCAACACTATATATGATCCCATGGTCCTTTTAGGAGCCTTCATTGCTCAGCCATTTCTATAGGCCATTGCCTTCATTCAATTCATCATACAGTTCATGTTATGGTCATCAAGACCCTCACAAACTATTCATATTTCATTAACAATCTTATACCACATCCTTACCACATTTTAGCTCAACACATAATTCAAGTTCATTTTCATATCTAGGGACTTCAACCCCTTATTAGTCATTAACTCAACAAGGTCATCATTTCATAATACATGGCTCACAATACTTTTACAACATTATTTATCAATCATTCATACTTATTGGGCCATTTACCTAGTTCAACACATCACCACATGTGACTAGAAAATTCACTTATCACAACTACCTTATGTGCATACCATTATCAAAGATATTTTTATGGTAGAAATCATCAAGGTTAGGGTTACTCAAGTCCCTCATGTTAAACTACATACAACAAGAACCCACATATGCAAATCATCATCAATAACATGTATAAACATAAGTTTAAGCAAGAATCAACATAATTCTTCATTAGGCAACAAAACCCTTTTCATTTGATTTCAAAATCACTATGTACACTTACTAATCCAAATGTAAAATACATGGGTTTAGAATTATTTAACTAGGGGAAGAGTTACATGCCTTAAACAACTTTATTCACCAAGAATCTTGATTCCACTTAGTCTCTTGAAGACCACCCTTGAAATCCTAGCCCAAATCCTTTAAAGATGTGTTTGAGACAGTGTTTTGGGTGTTTGATCCATCAAAATGAATGTTTAGGAGACTACACACACTTATATAGTGAGGGGACTCAGGGTTTTAGGCATAGAAAATGACTACAAGTCCCTTAGTTAAAAGCTGTAAAATGAACCCGTGCAGGGGTACAACTCACCTTACAAACCGTACCCTAGGATACGAGTGGTACCCTGACTCGTACCCTAGGCTTCTCCTAGGTTATCTATACTGTTAAGGGTACGAACACACACCCTTGAATCGTATCCAAAGGGTATGACTCAACCCCTAACTCGTATACACCACACCTACCCAATACATTCCACTCAAGCTAGGACTTTTGTCTATACGATCATGTTGGGTACGACTTGTATACTTAGGGTACGATTGAGGAGGAGGGTCACTCATATAGTGGATAGTATACTATCCTCCTAGACTGGTCAAGGTACAAAAGGGGAGGGAAGAGTGGATACGACTCGTATCCAAGGGGAACGACTCATACCTCTAGTCGTACCCACCCCAGTGACATCAAATGGAGAATTTCTTTCAATGATTCAAAGTCTAGGTGTTTCAATTCTCCCTCACTTGGATCATTTGTCTACGAATGATAGGTGAGGTAAGTATAAACACAAGAGAAAATATTATCACCCATCAAAACAACCTTCAAAGAAGTTAGAACAAGCATACAACAAGGATATAACACACATCATGCTCATTATCAATCAATCATTCACTTCATCATCTTTTGAACTCAAACCCATTATTTATCAAGACTCTTATTCATTGCAAAGCTTAGGGACTTAAACCCCTTACTTATCAATACTTACTCATTTCACAACTTAGGGACTTTAACCCATCGACATATCAAGGCTACTTGCTCAATTTAAGGATTAGGGACTCGAACCTTTCGTTTACCAAAGACATGAATCAACTCAAGATACTAGGGACTTAAACCCATCACAACAAGGACACATATAGTTTCAAAGCATTAAGGACTTGAAACCATGGTCTAACAAGACACAAATCAACTTAACACATTGGGGACTTTAACCCATTGTATATCAAAGACATAAATCAAAGCAAGGAGATCAACACTTACGTCTATCCCAAGTTTCCAAAATAGGAAACAAATGCAGATACTTGGACTTTATGTCCCCTTCCTCTTCCCACATAGCTTCCTCAGACTTTTGGTTTCTCTATAGAACCTTCACTAAAGCCACCTCTTTCATTCGCAACTGGAAAACTTGCCGATCTAAGATCCTCACCGAGATCTCTTAATAGGACAAAGAGTCCGAGTTATCAACATCCCTCAAGGGAATAATGAACGATGGATCACCCGCATATTTCCGCAACATAAAGACATGTAAAATCGGGTGATTGTAGTTCATACTAGAAGGAAACTCCAACTCATAGGCAATATTGCCAACCCTCTTCACAATTAAGTAGGGACCAACATACCAGTGGATAAGTTTCCCTTTTTTACAAAACCGCACCACTCCCATCATGAGAGATACTTTCAAGAATACCCAATCGCCAATGCTAAAATCTAAGTCCCTACGCCTCACATCCGCAAAGGACTTTTGGGGACTTCGAGCGGTTTTCAATCTATCATGAATTACCTTCACCTTCTCCAAGGCTTGGTGAACTAAATTGGGGCCAAGCAACTTACCCTCACCAACTTCATACCACCCAATAGGAGATTGACATCTCCTACCATACAATGCCTCAAAAGGGGCCACGCCAATACTAGAGTGACAACTATTATTATAGGAGAACTCAATGAAAGACAAGTGGTCATACCAACTACCGCTATAATCAATCACACAAGACCACAATATGTCCTCCAATGTTTAGATGGTCTTTTCCGCTTGCCTATTCATTTACGGGTGGAAAGTGGTGCTAAGGCATACTAGTACCCAAACCCTTTTGGAACGAATTCCAAAATTGGGATGAAAATGGAGGACCACGATGATCAAAACCTGAGCACCGTGCAACTTCACAATCTCCACAAGATACAACTTAGCATAATCTTCCACTGAGTAATCAGTCCTCATGGATAAAAAGTGAGCGGACTTGGTCATTTTATCAACAATAACCCAAATAGAATCACATTGATTCTGAGATCTAGGAAGATCAATAACGAAATTCATATTAATTGTCTCCCACTTCCATTTAGGTAATGAAATCTCTTGATACAAGCCCCCGGGCCTCATGTGCTCAACTTTCACTTGTTGACACACCATACACTAGGCCACATAGCTAACCACATCACGCTTCATATTACCCTACCAACAGAATTCTCTAAGATTTTGGTACATCTTGGTGAAACCGGGGTGAATAGCATAACAGGATCCATAAGCCTCATTCGTGACCCTTTCCCTAAATCCATCGACGTCGGGAACACATAACCTACCTTGGTATCTCAAGATACCAGCACTACCAATCACAAAGTTTGTAATTTTGTGTTGGACCACATTACTCTTGATCTTCATCAAGTTGGGGTCCAATACTTGTTTTTCTTTTATCTCAACAATAAGAGACGACTGAGATACCGGATGTACAAACACACCACCATCCTCGGAGTCCGCAAGTCAAACTCTAAGATTAGCCAAACGGTGAATGTCCTTCAGCAATTCCTGCTTATCCTAATCTACATGGGCCAAAATTTTCATGGACAATCTACTAAGAGCATCGATGACTACATTCACCTTACCGGGATGATAATGAAGACTTATATCATAGTCTTTCAACAACTCGAGTCACCTTCTCTATCAGAGACTTAACTCTTTTTGAGTAAACACATATTGGAGGCTCTTATGATTGGAAAAGATATCAACATGAACCCCATAAATATAATGTCGCCAAATCTTTAACGTAAAAACCACGACTAATAACTCTAGGCTATGAGTAGGGTAGTTCTTCTCATGAACTTTCAATTGTCTAGAAGCATAAGCCACCACCCTACCATGTTGTATCAATACGCAATAGATATCGACATGAGAAATATCACAATATACCACAAAACCATTACTACCTTCAGGCAAGGTCAAAATCGGAGCCGAGGTTAACTTATCTTTCAACTTCTCAAAAGTACCCTCATACGCATCGGACCATAAGAACTTGACCTTCTTTTGGATTAACTTGGTCAATGGGGCAGCTATAGTAGAGAAACTCTCCACAAATCTTCTATAATAACTGGCAAGACCCAATAAGCTCTGAATATTGATTGGAGTCATAGGTCTAGGCCGCTTCTAAACCACCACAACCTTTTGGAAATCCACCATGATCCCTTCAATAGAGATGACATAATCAATAAAAGCTTCGACTTTCAATCAAACTCTCATTTGGAGAACTTGGCATACAAATGATGATCCTTCAAAGTCTTCAACACGGCACAAAGGTGATCAACATGATTCGCCTCACTCTTAGAATAGACTAAGATATCATCACTGAAGACAATGACAAACATGTCTAAGAACGGACGGAAGACCCTATTCATCAAGTCCATGAATGCCGCCGGGGCTTTGGTCAACCCAAAAGACATGACAAAAAACTCATTGTGACCATACTGGGTTCTAAAGGTAGTCTTAGGGATATCCGCATCCCTAATCTTAAGCTGATGATAACCTAATCTAAGATCAATCTTAGGGAAATACTTTGCACCCTGAAGTTGATCAAACAAATCATCAATCCTAGGAAGAGGATATTTATTCTTTATGGTCACTTTGTTCAACTGATGATAATCAATGTACATACGAAAGGAACCATCCTTCTTGCGCATGAATAAAATGGGAGCACCCCACGAGGACATACTAGGGCGGATAAAACCTTTATTTAAGAGGTCTTTCAATTACTCCTTAAGCTCTTTTAGCTCCGTCGGAGCTATTCTATAAGCAACAACAATAACATACCTAGTGTATTCCAACATAGCGGGGTCTGGAGAGGGTAGAGTGTACGCAGACCATACCACTACCTCAGGTGAAGTAGAGAGGCTGTTTCTGATAGACCTCCAACTTAGAACCGATAACAGTATAACAAGCACAATATGCAAAATAAACTAACACTGCTAGCAACCAAATAATACTACAACCATAAGATAATACTAAGAACTATCTAACCGAAATCATAGACATCGCACAACACCACGAATAAGAAACTACAGATACAAAAGAATGCTCCCTTACTGTTACTGATGCACTCCAACCCCCTAACCTTCTACCCTAATCCACGTCCTTCACACCTTTCTATCAAGGATCATGTCCTCCGTAAGTTATAACTTTTTCATATCATGCCTAATCACCTCCCTCCAATATTTCTTTAGTCTATCTCTACCCCACCTAAAACATCCATAGCTAGTATCCCATACCTCCATACTGGAGCATCCGAGCCCTTCCTCATCACGTGCTCAAACTAACGTAACCTCACTTCTCGCATCTTATCCTCCACCGAAGCAACTCCCACCTTCTCCCAAATAATATCCTTCCCTACCCTGTATTTCCTGGAATGTCCACACATCCATCACAACATTCTCATCTCCGCCACCTACAACTTTTGGATGTGGAGTTTGTAACTGGCCAACATTCCGCTCCGTACTACATAGCCGACCGAACTGCCACTCTATAGAACTTACCTTTAAGCTTCGGAGGCACCTTCTTATCACATTAGACTCCCGAAGTGAGCCTCTATTTCAACCATCCTGCTCCAATACGATGTGTGACATCCTCATAATTCACACTATTTCCCTGAATCATAGACCCTAGATACTTGAAACTCTCCCTCTTCTGAATGGCCTGAGAGTCCAGCTTTACCACTACTCCATCTTTCTGCGACACATCACTAAACTTAAACTCCAAGTAATCTGTATTGGTTTTGCTCAACCAAAATCCTTTAGACTCAAGCGTTTGTCTCCAAATCTTCAAATTATCATTAACTCATCCCCGAGTCTCGTCAATCAGTACCACATCATCCACAAATAACATACACCAAGGCATCTACCCTTGAATATGTCCTGTCAAAACATCCATCACCAATTCAAATAAAAACCTTCTAAGAGTTGATCCCTGGTGCAACCTTATCAGAACTGGAAAGTGCTCGGAATCTTTACTTACCGTCCTCACATGAGTCTTTTTCCCATCATACATGTCCTGGATCGACCAAGTGTATTCCACTGGCACCCCTCTAGCTTCCAAGTACCTCCATAGAATCTCCCTCAGAACTCTATCATATGCCTTCTCAAGATCAATAAACACCATGTGCAAGTCTTTCTTCCTTTCTCGAAACTGCTCCACTAATCTCCTCACAAGGTGAATGGACTCAGTGGTTGAGCGACTTAGCATAAAACCGAATTGATTCTCAGAGATATTTACGATCCTTTTTAGCCTCAACTCTACCATCCTTTCCCAAACCTTCATAGTATGACTCAACAACTTAATGCCTCTATAGTTTTTACAACTCTGAATGTCTCCCTTGTTCTTATATAATAGAACCATCGTACTCCACCTCTATACTTCAGGCATCCTCGCCGCCCTAAAAATAACATTAAACAACCTCGTTAACCACTCCAAACCTGCCCCACTAGTGCTCTTCCAAAAATCCACTGGAATCTCGTCTGGCCGCGTCACCCTACCCTGCCGCATCCTGCGAATAGCCACCTTGACCTCTTCAACTTTGATACACCTATAATAACCATAATCGTAACACTTCTCAGATTTCTATAAGTCCCCCAACATGAAACCTTTGTCCCCCTCGTCGTTCAAAAATTTATGAAAATAGGACTGCCATGTCTCCCTAATAAGGGCATCCTCAACCAATATTATACCATCCTCTCCCTTGATGCACTTCACTTGGTCAAGGTCACGAACCCTCCGTTCCTTGGCTTTAGCAAGCCTATACAACTTTTTATCCCTTTTTTTCCCTTCTAATGCCACATATAAGCTCTCAAAAGCTGTTGTCTTAGCCTTCGTAACCACTACTTTAGCCTCTCTTTTAGAAATCGAACAAGTGTCTAGAATAAAATCAATCCCAAAATCAATCTCCCTATCGGGAGAAACACCGGGAAGATCATTGGGAAGTACCTCGGGAAACTCATTAACCAAAAGAACGGATTCTAAAGAAGTCTCTTTCGAGTTAGAATCCTTAACTCGGACCAAGTGATACAAATACCCCTTTGAAATCAACTTTTGGGCCTTTAGATAAGAAATGAACCTTCTCTTAGGCACTAGGGAACTACCTTCCCATCTAATGACTGGCTCATTAGGGAATCAGAATATGACCCTACGGGTCCGACAATCTAAGAAAGCATAAAAAGAGTGCAATAAATCCATCTCCAGAATGACATCAAAATCAACCATGTCCAACTCTATCAAGTCTACAATAGTATCTCTACCACCAAATGATATCACACACCCCTTATAGACCCTTCTAACAATCACAGCGTCTCTGACTGGGGTAGAACTAGAAAAAGGAATAGACCAAATCTCGAAACCACAATCAAGATGCACAACCACATATGGGGACATACATCGGTTTATGCCAAATCAAAAATAGAAAATAAAACCCGTGAACTTCACCAAATTCAATCAACAAATTACACCATCTTCCTCGGCAACGACGCCAAAATTTGATGTCGCCCAAAACTAACCTTCAAAGAAGTATGTTGCGGTCGATGACAAATATAGTAACCCAACTAGGTTGGGGTCGAACCCATAGGGAAGATGCTGAATAGTTGCTTAACTTGACGCAATTCACGAGCAGTGCAGAAAAGTAAATGGGGGATTTTGAAAGTGATCAGTAAGTAGTAATTGAACTTGAGTGCTTTGAGTTGTAAACAATAGAAGACAAACACTTGGATTGTGTTCCCCCTGGCTTTTTAACTCCGTAAGTTTCTCGTGTTCAACGTACCTATTCTTCTGCTCTACATGTAAAGTCGACAAGCTATGAATTATCAAAAGTCTTGTTAACACGTTGATAAATCTCACCCTTTACCTTGTGAATCTCAAGGCATCGCCTTAATGCTCCTTGTCTATGAATTCAGTTCAAATCTCACTTTTTGAGTCTCGAGTTGATTAAATGAGATATCGAAATAATAATGATGAAAGTCAATCTCAAATTAATGTCTTAATCCTCTTTTCCCAATCATAAACTCCTTGTGGGGATGTTTATGAATACAAGATATCCCCAAGCTTCTACAGTAGCTCTGAGGTCAATTATGATGAAGAAGATTGAGATACATACAATTTACTTTAGAATAGTTGAATCTCCCACTTCCCTTACGTAGATAATCCACCAGGATTCCCACAACCCTAATCAGGGAAGTTAGACGCTCATGCTTATGAAACAATCCATGATAATCAATAAAGAAAGCATGTAATTAATTACACAATAATGAGAAGAATAAAATCCGGAATTTGCTATTGAATAAAAACCCAAAATCTCAAGAACAAAGTAAAAGTATGTAAAAGTGCATAACCTAATAAAAGATAAACCCTAGGGTAGTTACAATATCTAAAAAATACTCAGAAATTCTAATAAAAATGGGAAAGGTAAAGTTAAGTCGGCACATGGTAAGACTCCCTCATCCACTCGTATTCTCATTATACGAGTTGTACCATGCCTCTCGTATCCATTCTAGTGTCTGGTCTTCCAAGGCTTCAACTTTCTGTTCTTCATACGACTTCTACTCACGAGTCGTAGCTTGACCCTACGACTCGTGTCCTTCACTCGTATCCACCTGGGACTTCTATGTTTCCAAGCTTTGAACACTAGTCTGCTTACGATTTCCCTATATGAATCATACTCAGACTTTCGACTCGTATACTTCTGAGACTTCAACTTTGGATGGTAGCTTTAGATTCTGTTATACTTATGATTTCTTCATATGAATCGTATTCTTGTTTACGACTCGAATGCTCGAGTCATGTCTTCTCAACACTTTGTTTTTCTTTTGCTTCTTGGTTTATGTTGTTCATACGAGTCAGCCTTCGAGTCGTATGATGTGTTGACGACTCGTGAAGAAACTCGTACCTTGCTGTGACTTGGTCTTTTTAGGTTTTTTTCTTCCATTTTCATCCCAACACTCTAGTAGACCTGTTTTACCTACAATCAATAGAAAAGTGCATCATATCCACTAAAACAACCTAGGTACATGCATAAATTCATGGTTTTAAGCATCGAACATGTCGTGTTTCCATGACACATTAGATGTTATGACTCAACCCTTC
The DNA here is from genome assembly GCA_030864215.1 of Capsicum pubescens. NCBI lineage: Eukaryota > Viridiplantae > Streptophyta > Magnoliopsida > Solanales > Solanaceae > Capsicum > Capsicum pubescens. The sequence goes on from CM061544.1 coordinate 226,023,490, forward strand.
TAAACCATGCCCTAGGGTATAAGTGGTACCCTTACTCGTACCCTAAAACTCCCCTTAGACCCTATACTGATCAACATACGACCATACAAGGCCAAGTTGTATCATAGTATACGAGTAGTACCCTTGGAGTCGTAACTTGGTCAGAATCATCAAGACCATACTTAAGACATCATACGATTTGGCAACATACCACTCGTACACTATCATACGATTGGTATGGTTCCAAGTCGTACCTAGGGCAGAAACCAACCCATACACATGTCTAACATACGAGAGAAGGGACACTAAGTTGTACAATAGCATTCTACTCGTACCCATGAATCGTACCTTGTCCAGAATGTCTAAAACTCAAGAAATTTTGCAAGGGCCAAAGTTTAGGGTGTTTCATATTGAGTACCTTCATCTGATCCCAAATCATTTTCAATTTTGTGAAGAATCCAGCAACATCACTGGCAGCTTGTGAGATGTTTTTCAGTTCCCTCTGCAGCTGAAATATTTTGGTCCAGTCTGTCTGCCCATACCTTTGCTCTAGTGAGTTCTAGAAGTCCTCGACTATTTGATAGTAAATCACACTCTCAACTATCTCTTTGCTAAGTGAGTTCACTAACCAAGCCAGGACCATGTCGTTACACCTTCTCCATTGTTTGAAGGCAAAATAGTCTCGTGGACCCTTGTACTTGTCTGAGTTTGTAAAGTGAACGTCTTTACTTAGACTTTTGTCATCTGAACCCCTCAACTCAATAAAACTCAATATTTTAAACCCTATTTCAGTGTGTATAACACAATTGCTCCCACACCATTTTAAATGTTGCATTAAATTCCACATTATTTTTAAAATGCCACATAAGAAATTAAATATTAAAAATTAATTAAATAAACAACTTTTACAAATTATAGAATTTTTTTTATTTCATTTCAAATAGTTGAAATTTCTCTCCAATTAATTTAAATTTTTACTATAAATTCAAATACACAAACACAATAAATTTTTTAATTTTGAATTTCGAATATCTTTGATAAATCACAAAAATTGATTTATTGCTCTTCAAATTTGAACTTCAAACTTTTTCAAGCTTATGCTTGGAGTTTATTAATTTTTCAATATTTACAGTCACTAACTTTTGATTCAAGTTTAAATTTTAACCCTAAAAAACATGAAAAAGTTTGAATTGAGAAATTAATTTACAATAAAAAATAAAAAAATAAATCTCAAATCAAGGGAAAGCAAATTTGAATTCGCTCATCATTCTTAAATGCCACATAAAAAATTAAATATTAAAATAAATTTAATTAAATAAACAACTTTTATAAATTGTAGAAAAAATTCAATAATCACGTTCATGATGTTTGCTCACAAATTAAACATCAAATTCATTCCAAATAATTAAAATTCCTCTCCAATTAATTTAAAATTTTAACTATAAATTCACATACACAAACATTATTAATTTATTTTTAAATTTAAATATTTTAACAATATGTACTTGTAAAATTAGTCCAAAAAAATGAAAATTTTAAATTGAGAAAGTGAATTAATTTTTTTTTAAAAGTGAAATAGTGGGGGGGGGGGGGTGGTGGGTGGGAGGGTTCTGGCTCTTTGTTTGTGGGGTGGGAAAATGCGGGGGCTTTAATGATGGCAATAACCTTAGTCTGCGATGGTGGTGGTGGTGAGCTTTAATAGCGATGGCCATGGCAGCTTAGGGCTGTGTGGGGAGGGGGGTTGCTTTAATAGTGGAAATAACCTTGGGTTGCAATGGTGGTGGTGGCGGGCTCTAATGGCGATGGCCATGGCAGCTTGGGACTGCGGGAGGGGGGGTGCGGGTGGCTCTTTTCTTTTAAAATTTTTAAATTATTTTAATATAAAATTGACAAAAAAATAATCGCCACTCGCACCCATGCGCGTGTAGTCACGCATTTCATCCAGCTCAACTGAGTTTGTGCCACATAAGCTTGGTCAACGGTCAGAGGGATTTAAAATATCGTGTTTTGATGAATTCAGGGATTCAGCTGACAAAAAGCTAATTAGAGATGTTCACTTTACGAATTCAAACAAGTACAAGGGTCCACAAGCTATTTCTCCTTGTTTAAATAAAGGTGAGTCCTCAACTGGTCTGTTGTTTCCTCCATTGATGAAGCTCAACTTGTTTTTTGCAGAGAGAGAGATCAACAAGCCCCTCCTTCAATTTCCATGACTTGTTCCATCAAAGGTGGTATTTATCAGGTTTATCCCCAGTGAATTTGAGGGAGTAAGAAAGTAAGGGTGGTTATGTAAGACCCCGCAAAAATTCACTCGTAGAATAAGCCTTAGGGCGTGTCAAGTGAGGCGTGATTCCGTCCCTAAAAGATTGAGAAGTGAGTTCCTAAGTGAGTATCGTGTTAATCATATAGAATTTCCCTAATTTCGACTTTTTATCACATGAGAAATTTGATAAGCTTTTCGTCGATATAAGATTCACCCAAATCCGATACCCGGGTAAGAAGTTATGGCTAATTTAAGTCCTAGTCGTAAAACAGCGTCATTTTAATGCATGGCGCATCGCGGAGAGGGTCTATTTGACAATTGTCAAATTCCAGTGGAACTCCGCGATAGTGGCACGTCGCGGAGGACCCCAATGTCTCAATAGCCAATTTTCAATGAGCTAGCAAGATTGGGACGCGTTGCGCTGAAGTTCCAGGTCCCAACCAGTAGGACAACGTGATGGCTCCGCATTGTGGTGACTTCGAGATTCCCATTTGTCAATTTCCAGTAAGCCACCGCGATAGTGGCGCATCGTGGTGGCCCATAAAATTGGGTTCCCAGTTTAATTTTTTCAGCTTCGTACAGAAGTTAAAAAGGGCACTTTGGACTTTTTCCAAGCCTCTTAAACCGTGCAAACACCAAATTGAAGTCATTTACAAGCATTCTATGAAGTTTTCTCTTAACAAAAATCCTAAGTATCCAAAACCTCTTCCAAAAATCTCAAGAATCCACCATAGATTTTCTAAACTGAGTCAAGATTCAAGGTTCCCAAGTCAAGGGCTTCAAGAATCCTTATTCAAGAGCACAAATAGAGCTCCAAAAGCGAGAGTTCATCCAAAGCTTCTAATTCAAGGTATGTGGGGTTTTAAACAAGGGTAATCTTTTTACCCTTGTGCCCAAAGGCTTATTAAACTACAATTCTCTGCAATTTATGAGATTTTACATAAAATTGAATTGGGGTTTTTCACCCATTGTTATTGGTTGCAAGCTTTTGATGTTTCCCTTGAATTGAGAGTCTAATGTCATGATTTTTCCATGTTTTCTTGAGAAATTGCAGTTGGGTCTATACCCCATGATTTTAATCCTTGAGAAGTTAATAGTTGAAATGTTTGAGATATTGAAGTATATGAGTATGTTGAGATTTTGAGACAAATTGCTGAAATTTCCAGATTTCTACATGAGTTATGAATCTATATGCTATCTATTATGCTTTTGATGAGTTTTAACTTGAGATTGAATTATGGGTTATTAATCCCTACTTGAGACTTGAGATTTTATGAACTCTTGTGCTATAAGCACCCATGATTTGAGTATTCTGAGATTGTTGAGAAATGTTTTGACCTAATGGTCATTGAGTTTTGAAATTCACTCTACAACATGAGATTACAGATTTGATTATTGGGTTCTTATTGAACCATGAGATTATTCTAAAGTGGATTTTCATGAGATAAGCAAGATAAATAAAGGAAGTAGTATTTAGCACTAAGTTGGGTAAGTTACCATGGTTTCTTACCCTAGAACTACGTGCCACCATTGGTTGGGCCTAAGGCCGAGATGCTTTTTGGGCCTAAGGCCGAGATATTGGGCCCGAATTCGAGATAAGTTATCACTGAGTTGAGGTTATACTCCTTGGCAAGAGTATGACACCTCTCCCCAACGTGAGGTCTCTTTCTTAGGAGGACAAAGCATTGGACTCCATGTAGATTGCATGGTTTATGTCGGTTAAGAGAATCTCCCTTAACACCAAAGCTTTGAGATAAGATATTTTCCTTTAAAACTAAAATACTTTTCTTGATATGAGTATTTTTCCCTAAAGCTTGAAATGAGATCTTTTCCTAAAGTGAATGAAGTGCCTTCAAGTATGTTCCATGGTTATATGATTCCGAATTTCAAGTATTTGAGTTCAAAAGAGTTATGAGTTCTTGAGCATTAAAGAAGTTTTACTCTCCATGAGACATATGCATGAGTTGAAAGTATTGATTAAAGTTTCATTTAGCCTTGAGTAATGAGAATAAGAGAAGAGTACAAATTTCAAAGCTAAAAGTATAATGACTCACGAGATTGTACTACATGTTCCATCTTACATGATTCATGAGCTTTGCATTTTATACTTATTCAAGCCATGTGAGTTATTACTTATTACATGCATGATTTGATTAAACAGTATTGATGTTGTTTTATATAAATGCATGCACCCCTACATACTCAGTACATTCTCAAGTGCTGATCCACATATACGTCTATGTGCTACATTGTCTTATAATGTAGGTTCAGGTGCTCAGTCCTAACTTCGTCAGTGATTTTCAAGTACTTCTATCTACATTCCTACAGTGGTGAGTCCTCATGGTTCGAGGACCTATATTCAAACATCTCCATATTTTGAGAGACTATGTTGTTATTTCCAGTTCATTTCGAGTCAGTTGGGGACCTATCCCAACGGCTCTCTAGTTTATGGATTAGTAGAGGCTTGGTCAGACTAGTTATCAGATTGTGGTTGTGTTGAGGTTTCCGGTATTACTTGGTCGTTTGGACCAAGCATTTTCTCCGTATTTCCTTTTATATGATATGACTATGCTAGTGTTTGAATTGTTTTATCTTGAAATGAGTGTTATTAGTAGAAACAGGCTCAAAGGGTTAGCTTAGGTCTACTTGTAGCCTTAAGCACCGTGTGACGTCCCGAGAGACGATTTCGGCTTGTTACAAACTTGGTATCAGAGCCTAAGGTTTTAATAGAGTCCTAGGGAATCTGACAAGCCATGTTGAGTAGAGTCTTGATCATCAGTGTGTAGCATGCCACATCTATGAGTAAGAGGCTACAAGACGTTTTAGAAAAAAATTGTTTCTTTCTTTCAGATTCCATCGTGCCTGCAGTTGTCCCTCTCATCGAATAATTTGTGCTCTTCTATTTCAGAACTGCCTCTCTGAAGAGCGAATGCCCGCAGAAATGATAATGAGCAACCCCAGCCCGTTGATCCCTTGAATAAGACTGTGTCTCATGCTGAGTTTTGGGCGGCCTTTTAGGCGTTAGACCAAGCAGTCACCGCTAATGTTCAGGCCAATAACCAGGCCGCAGTTGCAAATCAGCAGGGAGGTGATGTAGCTGCTTCTAGGATCCGTGATTTCATGCGGATGAATTCGCCAGAGTTTTATGGGTCCAAGGCAGGTGAGGACCTACAGTTGTACCTTGAGGAGATAAGAAAGATCACACAGGTGATGCATATTTATGAGGAAGAAAGTGTTGAGTTGGCATCTTACAGGTTGAAGGACATAGCTTATGACTGGGTTGTATTGTGGAGGAAGGGTAGAGGTTAGGATGCTTCTCCTATGACTTGGCAGGTGTTTCAAGATGCATTCTTGGACAAGTTCTTTCCGCTTGAGATGAGAGAAGCAAAGATTGAGGAGTTTATGAACTTGAGGCAGGGCTCCATGACTGTTAAGAAGTACTGCTTGAAGTTCAATCAGTTGGCCAAGTATGCTCCTGATTTGATTTCTGACACCCTAGCTAATATGAACAAGTTCGTGACAGGTGTTTTTGGTTTGGTGCTAAAATAGTGAAGGACTGCGATGCTGCATAGGGATATGGATCTGTGTAGGTTGATGATGCATGCACAACAGATAGAGGTGGATAAGATTAGAGAGAGAGATAGAGTGAGGGCTAACAAAAGGGCTAGATCTGAGCAGCATGAGTATAGCTAGCCTAGGTTCCATGGAGGGAACCGCCCTTAGTTTCAGAGGAATCCATCTTTGTCAGCGCCTTCATCAGCTAGTGCTCCATGCCTAGAAGCAGGCAGGAGCAAGGGGGCAGATCCTTTATGTCTAGGTCACAGAACAGTGTTGGAAACAGGCCCCATTATCCTCCTTGTGCTAAGTATGGTAGGGATCATCCCAGTGAGTGTTTCATAGATCTGAAGGGTTGTTTTGGTTGTGGTAAGCAGGGCCTCAGACTTAGAGATTGTCCTCATGCTAGACAGTGGAACAGAGATGACCGACCTCAGGCACCAGCTACTAGTGCACCAGCTCCTGCACCCCATCTCGCCCCTGCACCCCGTCCCGCCCCTGCTCAGGATACTTTATCTAGCATTGGTGGTCAACGCCAAAATAGATTTTATGCCTTACCATCCCGTCAGGAGAAGGAGGACTCTCCCGATATTATTACTGTTATGCTCCACGTCTTTTGTTTTGATGTTTATGTGTTGTTGGACCCCGGGTCAAGTCTCTCCTATGTGACCTCACTTGTTGCTGTGAATTTCAAAATGAGTCCCGAAAGGATTCCTGAGCCTTTCCTAGTCTCCACACCAGTAGGGGAGTCAGTTGTCGCTAAACAAGTGTATAAAGATTGTCCTATTACTGTTCTTCATAGAGTCATACTTGCGTATTTGATAGAGTTAGACATGGTGAATTTTGACCTTATTCTGGGTATGGATTGGCTTTATTCTTGTTATGCGTCTATAGACTATCGTACCCGTGTGGTCAAGTTTCAGTTTCCTGATGAACCAGCTTTTGAGTGGTCCGGGAGTTCGGTATCTCCCAAGAGTCATTTTATCTCCTATCTCAAAGCCAGAAAGCTAATAGCCAAAGGTTGCATCTATCACTTAGTTAGAGTCAAAGACACTAAGTCCGAGGCTCCAACTATTCAGTCAGTCAACATTGTTAATGAGTTTCCTGATTTTTTTTCGGAAGATCTCCCAAGGATACCTCCCGATAGGGAGATAGAATTTGGGATTGACCTTCTTCCCGACACTCGTCCCATTTCTATTCCACCATACCGTATGGCACCTGCAAAGCTTAAGGAGTTGAAAAAAAAACTCAAAGATCTTTTAAACAAAGGTTTCATAAGGCCCAGTATTTCTCCTTGGGGCACACCTGTTTTATTCGTGCGAAAGAAAGACGATTCTTTGCGTATGTGCATTGACTATCGTCAACTTAATAAGGTCACAATCAAAAATAAATATCCTCTTTCGAGAATTGATGACTTATTTGACCAGTTGCATGGTGTAAGTTATTTCTCCAAGATAGACCTTAGATCCGGTTATCATCAACTTAAAGTGAGGGAGTGTGATATTCCAAGGACAACCTTCTAAACCCGCTATGGTCACTTTGAGTTTCTAGTCATGTCCTTCGGGCTAACCAATGCCCCAGCCACCTTCATGGACCTTATGAATCGAGTGTTCAAGCAATATCTCGATATGTTTGTTATTGTTTTCATAGATGATATCCTTGTGTACTCCCGTAATGAGAATGACCATGCGAATCATCTTAGAACTGTCTTGCAAACCCTCAGAGAGCACCAATTGTTCGTAAATTTAGTAAGTGTGAGTTTTGGCTAAGGTCTGTAGCCTTTCTAGGTCATATCGTTTTAGCCGAAGGTATTAGAGTTGATCCCCAAAAGACAGAAGCTGTGAAAAATTAGCCTAGAACTATCTCCCCGTCTGACATTAGGAGTTTCTTGGGTCTAGCTGGCTACTACCACCATTTTGTTGAGGGTTTCTCTTCTATTACGTCTCCCATGACCCGGTTGACCCAAAAGAAAGTTAAGTTCCAGTGGTCAGATTCCTGTGAGAAGAGTTTTCAGAAGTTGAAGACTCGACTTACTTCAGCCCCTGTGTTGACTTTGCCTGATGGTACAGATGGTTTTATGGTGTATTGTGATGCCTCTAGAATTGGTTTAGGTTGTGTGTTGATGCAAAGAGGTAAGGTTATAGCCTATGCCTCTAGACAATTAAAGCCACATGAGAAGAATTATCCAACCCATGATCTTGAGTTAGATGTTGTGGTCTTTGCTTTGAAAATCTGGAGACACTATCTTTATGGTGTTCATGTTGATGTGTTTACTGATCATAAAAGCCTGCAGTAAGTGTTTACTCAGAGGGAGTTGAATCTTAGGCAGAGGGGGTGGTTGGAGTTGTTAAAAGACTATGATATGAGTGTATTGTATCACCTGGGCAAGGCCAACGTAGTGGCGGATACCCTTAGCAGATTGTCTATGGGTAGTGTTGCTTATGTAGAGGAAGGTAAGAAAGAGTTAGCTCGCGATATGCATTGTCTGGCTAGATTGGGTGTTAGGTTGCTTGATTCAGTCGAGGGGAGTACGTTGGTGCAGAGTAGTTCTGAATCCTCTTTAGTTTTGGAAGTGAAGGAGAAGCAAGATAGGGATCCTATTTTGGTCAGACTGAAGGAGTCAGTTAAGGGACAAAAGGTAGAGGTTTTCTCCCAAGGGGGAGATGGCATGTTGAGATTGAAAGGTAGATTGTGTGTTCCATGTGTTGATGATCTGAGATAGAGGATTATGGATGAAGCGCATGGCGCGCGGTATTCTATTCATCCCGGCACTACCAAGATGTACCGCGACTTACGGGAAATCTATTGGTGGAATGGTATGAAGAAGGATATAGCCGAGTTCGTAGCAAAGTATGCAGCGTGCCAACAGGTTAAGGTAGAGCACCAAAGACCTGGTGGTGTGATGCAAGAGTTTGGTATACCTACTTGGAAGTGGGACGTGGTGAATATGGACTTCGTAACCGGGTTGCCTCTTTTGTGTCGTCATCATGATTCTATTTGGGTTGTTGTAGACAGGCTGACTAAGTTCACGCGTTTCTTGCAAGTGCATACGTCTTATACAGCTGAGGATTATGCTAGATTGTATATCTGAGAGTTAGTCAGGCTGCACGGAGTAGTCAGGCTGTACGGAGTTCCTACGTCTATCATTTCGGATAGGGGCACTCAATTTACTTCTCAGTTTTGGAGGGTGTTCCAGTAGGGTCTTGGTACCCAAGTCCTTTTGAGTTTTGCTTTTCATTCGCAGACAGATGGTCAGGCTGAGAGGACCATTCAGACCCTGAAAGATATGTTGAGGGCATGTGCTCTTGATTTTAAAGGTAGTTGGGATGAGCATTTTCCATTAATAGAGTTTGCCTATAACAATAGTTACCATGTTAGCATTGGGATGGCACCATTTAAGGCCTTGTATGGTAGGAGATGTAGATCACCCATAGGTTGGTTTGAAGTGGATGAAGCTGCCGTGATTGGGCCTGATGCAGTTTTGAAGCTACGGAGAAAGTTAAGTTGATAAAAGAGAGGTTGAAGACTGCCCAGAGTCGTCAAAAGTCTTATGCCAATGTGAGGAGAAGAGATCTTGAGTTTGAAATGGGAGATTTTGTATACTTGAAGATTTCACCCATGAAAGGGGTGAAAAGGTTTGGTAAAAAGGGGAAGCTTAGGCCCTGTTATGTTGGACCGTATAGAGTCTTGAGCCGTGTTGGTAAGGTGGCCTATGAGGTTGAGTTGACCGCAGAGTTGTCAGTTGTTCATCCTATTTTTCATGTCTCCATGTTTAAGAAGCATATTGGTGATTCCGTTGTAGTAGATCCTTCAGAGAATGCCGATATTCAGAACAGTCTTTCCTTCGATGAGATTCCTGTTAAGACCCTAGATTTTCAGATCCGTAGACTAAGGAACAAAAAATTTCCCTTGGTCAAAGTTTTGTGGCGGAACCAGTCTATTGAGGATGCTACTTGGGAGGCAGAAGCAGACATGCGATCCAAATACCCGCACCTCTTTTCCGCAAGTTCAGATTAATCCGAAGGTATTATTCTTCCTTAGTTCAGTCCTTCTAATCTAAAGTTCATCTATATGCATCTATCCTTGTATGAGTTCTTGCAATTTTCGAGGCATTCAAGAGTTTAGAGAGATTTTGAGCCCATTTTAGCAACTTGCTTCAGCTATGTGTACTTAGTTTTTCCTGTGTTCTTAGTCTAACTAGCGACATTCGAGGATGAATTTTTCCAAGGGGAGATATTGTAAGACCCCACAAAAATTCTCTCATAGAATGAGCCTTAGGGCGTGTCAAGTGAGGCGTGATTCCGACCCTAAAAGATTGAGAAGTGACTTCCTAGGTGAGTATCGTGTTAACCATATAGAATTTCCCTAATTTCAAATTTTTATCACATGGAAAATTTGATAAGTTTTTCGTCGATATAAGATTCACCCAAATCCGATACCCGGGTAAGAAGTTATGGCTAATTTAAGTCCTAGTCGTAAAACAACATCATTTTAGTGCTTGGCGCGTCACGGAGAGGATCTATTTGACAATTGTCAAATTCCAATGGAACTTCGCGATAGTGGTGTGTCGCGGAGGACCCTAATTTCTCAATAGCCAATTTCCAGTGGCCTAGCACAATTGTGACGCGTCGCATTGAAGTTCCAGGTCCCAATCAGTTGGACAACGCAATGGCTCCGCGTCGCGGTGACTCCCAGATTCCCATTTGTCAATTTCCAGTGAGCCACCGCGATAGTGGCGCATCGCAGTGGCCCATAAAATCGGGTTCCCAGTTCAATTTTTCCAGCTTCGTACAAAAGTTATAAAGGGAACTTTGGACTTTTTTCAAGCCTCTTAAACCATGCAAACACCAAATTGAAGTTATTTACAAGCATTCTATGAAGTTTTTCTCAAGTTTTCTCTCAATTAAAACCCTAAGTATCCAAAACCTCTTCCAAGAATCTCAAGAATCCACCATTGATTTTCTAAATTGAGTCAAGATTCAAGGTTCCCAAGTCAAGGGCTTCAAGAACCCTCATTCAAGAGTACGACTAGAGTTCCAAAAGCGAGAGTTTATCCAAAGCTTCTAATTCAAGGTTTGTGGGGTTTTAAACAAGGGTAATCCTTTCACCCTTGTGCCCAAAGGCTTATTAAACTACAATTCTCTGCAATTTATGAGATTTTACATAAAATTGAATTGGGGTTTTTCACCCATTGTTATTGGTTGCAAGCTTTTGATGTTTCCCTTGAATTGAGAGTCTAATGACATGACTTTTACATATTTTCTTGAGAAATTACAGCTGGGTCTATACCCCATGATTTAATCCTTGAGAAGTTAATAGTTGAAATGTTTGAGATATTGAAGTATATGAGTATGTTGAGATTTTGAGACAAATTGCTGAAATTTCCAGATTTCTACATGAGTTATGAATCTATATTCTATCTATTATGCTTTTGATGAGTTTTAACTTGAGATTGAATTAGGGGTTATTAAGCCCTACTTGAGACTTGAGATTTTATGAACTCTTGTGCTATAAGCACCCATGATTTGAGTATTCTGAGATTGTTGAGAAATGTTTTGACCTAATGGTCATTGAGTTTTGAAATTCACTCTACTACATGAGATTACAAATTTGATTATTGGGTTCTTATTGAACCATGAGATTATTCTAAAGTGGATTTTCATGAAATGATCAAGACAAACTAAAAGGAGTAGTATTTAGCATCGAGTTGGGTAAGTTACCACGGTTTCTTACTCCAGAACTACGTGCCACCGTAGGTTGGGCCTAAGGTCGGGATAATTTTTGGGCCTAAGGCTGAGATATTGGGCCCGAGGCCGAGATAAGTGATCACTAAGTTGAGGTTATACTCCTTGGCAAGAGTATGACGCCTCTCCCCAACGTGAGGTCTCTTCCTTAGGAGGACAAAACGTTGGACTCCGTGTAGCTCGCATAGTTTATGTCGGTTAAGAGAATCTCCCTTAAAACTAAAGCTTTGAGATAAGATATTTTCCTTTAAAACTAAAATACTTTCCCTTGATGTGAGTATTTTTTCCCTAAAGCTTGAAATGAGATATTTTCCTAAAGTGAATGAAATGCCTTCAAGTATGTTCAGAGGTTATATGATTTCGAATTTCAAGTATTTGAGTTCAAAAGAGTTATGAGTTCTTGAGCATTAAAGAAGTTTTACTCTCCACGAGACATGCATGAGTTTAAAGTATTGTTTAAAGTTTCCTTTAGCCTTGAGTAATGAGAATAAGAGAAGAGTACAAATTTCAAAGCTAAAAGTATAATGACTCACGAGATTGTGTTACATGTTCCATCTTACATGATTCATGAGCTTTGCATTTTATACTTATTCAAGCCATGCGAGTCATTACTTATTACATGCATGATTTGATTAAAGAGTATTGATGTTGTTTTATATAAATGCATGCACTCCCACATACTCAGTACATTCTCAAGTGCTGATCCACATATACATCTACATTCTCAAGTGTTGATCCACATATACGTCTATGTGCTACATTGTCTTATAATGTAGGTTCAGGTGCTCAGTACCAACCTCGTCAGTGATTTCCGAGTACCTCTAGCTACATTCCTACAGTGGTGAGTCCTCATGGTTCGACGACCTATATTCAGACATCTCCATATTTTGAGAGACTATATTGTTATTTCCAATTCATTTCGAGTCAATTGGGGACCTGTCCCAACGACTCTCTAGTTCATGGATTAGTAGAGGCTTTGTCAGACTAGTTATCAGATTGTGGTTGTGTTATGGTTTCCGGTATTGCTTGGTCGTTTGGACCGAGCATTTTCTCCGTATTTCCTTTTATATGATATGACTATGCTAGTGTTTGAATTATTTCATCTTGAAATGAGTGTTATTAGTAGAAACAGGCTCAAGGGGTTAGCTTGGGGTTACTTGTAGCCTTAAGCACCGTGTGACGTCCCGGGAGGCGATTTCGGGTCATTACAGGTTAGGATCAACCATTTTGGAAGAGGCAATCTGGGGATCCTTAGATCCACTAGTCTCAATTATTTCCATCATGATGAAAAATAGTTTTTTTTTTAAAAAAAAATATGAGTAGACCAATAATCAAAGTTCCTGCTTTAATACCATGAAAGAAGAGAAGTAATTTTGAGAGAATATTGATCGTATTATCGTGTGTTTTACAATGTATACATGTCCGCCTTGTCTAGAAAACCCTATACACGTTCAATGCTAAAGAAATGACTTTTAACCAAACTTCTACACAATTGAAATAGACTCCTACTAGACTTCTACAAAATAGTGATAGACTCCTAATGACAATATGTAATTCTAATGTCTCATCTTCTACACAATACAAATTGACACATGAATTGAGCCCTAGATAAATTGTTACAAAACAGCAACCCAATACTTTATTTAATAAGTTGCTTCTTCATTAATAAGCTGAACAACCTAAGTGTGCAGCCCAAACAACATTTATCAGAAAAGTTTTCAGCAGGGGAATCATTTCATTACTTTCTTCATCTGTTTTCCATTTGGTTGTGAGCTCAAACTCATCTAGCAAGAGGTAGATTCTCCGTCAACATTTTCTTTCTAAAGTCGTTGGCTTGGTGAAGTTCTACCCATTAGTGTAAACTATGAACTGACCTTATTTTCTTTTTAAGAGATTGCCACCATTGCTACTACATTCAAGTTTGCTACTTAATCAGAGAAAATAGTTTATTTTAATAGTAACATATTTGAATTTTGCTTATGCTTGCAATTTGTGTATGTGTGAAGCTAGCGTATATATGAATAGATTAAAAAAGACAAAGCAAAAAAAATTATAGAACATTTTCGTATCAATTAAACCCAAAATCAAACATTAAAGACCAAAAACCGACTAGCCAAAAATTATTAACGAATATCTTATTGATTTAATTATTGATTTTACATGTTTATAAATAAAAAATAATAAATAAAACCGAACCAACCGAAGTTCACTCTTATCTAGTATACTAGTTTAGGATACGTGCGTTGCACGTGTATTCAATGTTAAAGAAGAAAGTTGCATGTATTAAAAGAACAAATTCATTAAATTCAAATAAATGAATAGATGACTTTAAAAATATATATACATACAGACCTTTCTATAACAACCCGTGGTTATAACGACATTTTACTATAGCACCCTGATTTTTTTTGAAACTGATTTTTCATGTTAGATGTTACTTCTTTATAACAACACTCTACCTATAATAACAATAAAATTTTTTATAGTGGTTCATTCTTTATAGTTCAATGCCTAAAATTTCTTTAGTCTCATGAGAAATCATTTGGGGTAGAGATTTGAATAATTACAAGGTAAAAAAGGAAAAAAGAACTTTAGAAATATATTTGAAACATCCTTGTTCCGTTATTATTTTGGTTAAATTGATTAATAATTTTTCATGTTTTTATTAATAAGAGTTAAATGAGATTTAAATATCAAATGTCACTATATTTATATAGCAACACCTATCTATAGTAGCCATGAATTTTTCGGACAAACGTTGTAACTATAGAGGTTTGATTATAATACATTAAATAATATATTTAAATTAAAAATAAAAAAATATGAGCTCTTGAAAAAATAAATATTTCTAGACTCTTAGAAGTTCCAAATGAAAATATTGATACTTTTACTCTTGTCAATCACTATCCCTCCCTCCTCTTTCTAATTTTAACTGATAAACAATAAATCAATCAGTATAAAATATATAAAAGAATAATAAACTATTTAAAAATAGCAATTGATTTTAAACAAACTATAATATTTTTATCCTTAGATTTCAATAATGAAAAAAAATGCAAGCTCTTGTTAATTTGTAAATTCAATACAATATTTCAGAATTACAAGTTAATATATTATATTATTATAAATTTTATTTAGATTTTCGATTTTAGAAGATGCATTGATGTATTTTTTTTTTGATATGAGAGACTTCTCATATCGTTTTCTTAGTATGAATTCTTAAGTTCTTATATTTTTCACTCTCAAAAGTATAAATAATTCAGAATTCATATCTTTCTTTGGCAATTTAAAATTATGCCACTACTTATGCGTCATAAAAAATATTGTTAATTTGACTAACTTGAAAACATGATTCTTAGAAAAAATAAAATTAATGCATCTTCAATCGTTCTGATTGAATTTGAATTCATATCGAAAAATTCAAATTAGAGGAGAAAAACACTCTCTAACAAAAGTGACTTTGCATCTAAAGGAATTCAAACCCAAAAATTCAAATTAAAGTTAAGAATAATCACTCTACCACAATCCTTATCGATAAAGTCAATATATCTAATAGTTCACAGCATATAGAAAATCAACCACCAAATTAATTCAATAATCAATACGTCTTGATATATCAACACTTTGCAATCATAAAGATTTTATATAAAAGATAAATAAGAATTTTTACATAATTGAAAAATTAAACTCTTAGATCATCACAAAGAGGAACAAAAGATTCAAAACTAATAAAAAATAAAAAAATAAAGTTAAAGATTCGGACTTTACAAAAATTTTAGTTTAAAATAAGTGTCATCTTAGGGATTAAAGACAAAAAATTATAGTATATTTTTTCAACTATTCTCGTAAACTCCACTTCTTAATAGTGGTCAATTTTTAAGAAACATTCATTTAAAAAGAAATGGTTAATAAACGACATATTTTATATATTAATGCATGTATTAATGATCATGATTTTGCTAAGATAATATTTATTTTGAGTTGAAGGGGTAAATCTTTGGAGTTCCATATGGGAAGGGGTAAATCTTTGGAGTTCCATATGGACTTTGATGACATCCATACTATAAAAAAATTATTAATTAGTTCACCGCAAAATTCTAAATTTAATTTCATTCAGATAATAATTCGATTCTCAGCTACGCAAATTAGTAAAAATATGCATAAATTAAAGCCTACGTCCGAAAAGCTTGTACTTCATATGATTTTAATGCTAACATATTTAACAGGAACGCAAGCATATGTAACTTACCTTGGTGGCAACATCTATCAACCACTACTTCTTAATTCAAGTAATGTTAAATACATATAAAATGAAAAAATTTAACCAAAAAGAGAAATTATTATCATATAATAATCAAT
The DNA here is from genome assembly GCA_030864215.1 of Capsicum pubescens. Taxonomy (NCBI): domain Eukaryota; kingdom Viridiplantae; phylum Streptophyta; class Magnoliopsida; order Solanales; family Solanaceae; genus Capsicum; species Capsicum pubescens. The sequence goes on from CM061544.1 coordinate 226,039,390, forward strand.
ATTCTTAATCCCACCTTTCAAAATATTATTACCAAGAAAAGTTAATCTCAAAGCTTGGCCAAACCTCGTGCTTCATCTGTCCTATCAAATAGAACCGAGGATTGTACTGTATGTTAAATTCTTACTCCATTCATGAATACTTTTGGAGAAACGTTTATCAGCTCTTCCTTACTGTGAATACTTTGGGGGAAACGTTTGCTCGTTCTCATCTGTCTCTTGATGTGTCTTTTCATCGCATTGTTATATTTTTTTATGGTCAAATTTAGTTAGGCCTTTTATCATATTAATTTTATCCCTTGTCGTAAAATTTGATAAACTATATATCATTAAAGAAGGCAAAGAAAAGATCGTTACGTGAAAAGAATGAAAATGAATAACTACAATAATTTATATCATTAAAAATAAAATTATCACGTGAAATTAATCAACTTTAAAAATCTTGTATCTTATTTGATAACAAACACTATAGAAAAAAATTAATTTAGATACAAACTTCATTGTCAGATATGAAAAAACTCATAAGTAGAATTCAAAATGAATATAAAGTGGTGCGTGATCAAAGCATGTATCTTATTTAACAACAAACACTATAGAAAAAAAAAATTTTATATACAAATTCCATCGTCAAATACGAAAAAATTAATAAGTAGAATTCTAAATGAATGTAAAGTTCTAAATATGTAGATAACTCGAATAAGGAATAATAATCAAATTTTCACAAATTTTGAAGTTTTAACTATTAAAAAAATAAGTAAAATGATAACTATCTCTAGTGTGAAACCTAATTATAAAAGGTCAAAAAAGTAAATAAATATTTTGCCAAGGGTCTTCATGTGTGTCCCATGTATATTGCGCCAAGATATAAATAAATTAATTTTGGATAAAATCTTAAATTGATAATCATATATAAGATCATCTTTCATTTTGCAATTATCATCAATAATATATTAAACTTTTATTAACACGTCACTTCAGAAACAAATTTAAGGTTAGAAAAATTACCTCCAATCATCATAATGAGCATGTTTACCCCGTCAATTGTTATACGAATCATCAAAAAATTATGTTAGATAATGTGGCCTACGATAATTTTGGATCCTAAAATCAACAAGATATATGTAATTAAAGTAAATCATAAATCTTAAGTAAAGAAAACTTCATCGTAAAAAATTCTAAACCTAAGAGAGTTCAGGAAAACATGCCTTTAAATTATTCGCTCTTAAATTCACAAAATTTTTAATCAAACAAACAAAAAAAAAGAAATAGATAACTTGGGCAACAACATGCTTGTTTCGTCCAACTTTTTAATCATAAATTTTTAATTAAAGAAGAAAATACGATAAATTATTAAAAAGAGAGAAATCATTGTCAATTGTTAATTATGTATATTCATATTTACTGTTTAAAGATATCAACTAAAAGAAGAAAAAAGAAATAGAAAGAATGATGATAATGAATGAAAGAAGACGACTTAATGATAATAAATGAAAGAAGACGACTTAAATCAAAAACCAAAATAAGAAGAAAACATAGAGGTAGTAAGAACATAAACCTTATCCTTACCTAAAAAGACAGAGAAATTATTTTCGATAGCCTCAATTTGTGGGTGCCTTTCTCGTGCTTGCAATTAATCCTTCAAGTTTGTCGAAGGTTACTACCATGAATTCTTTCATCTCCACAGAAAAAGAGACGTGAACTCATTGCCTCGGCCGAGATTTGAAGAACATTATTTATTTTTCTCTGATCGCTTGATTATCAAAAGCCATTCGCAACACCCTTATATGCTTTCTACCATGAGATTTACTCAAGACACATCCATCTCTAGCTATAATAACCTATCTGGCATTACGTTGCTTTCAAAATTTCCACTATTCAGAAGTCCATAGTTAACAAATTCTGCATGTAAAATCATGCTAATACGAAATCCTAACTACAATAATTAATCCAGTTAAAGAAAAGAAGCTAACAACATATGTAAATTAGTGACTATTTATTATTTTAACATAAATATATACATTGTATAATATCTTTTGGCAAGAATATAATTGTATAGGAGTACAAATATCACAAAAATTTACTAAATCAATCAACGATGACCAGCCTTTAACACCTAAAATAGACTCCTAACCCAATAAGTCCTTGATACATAACATAAAAAAGAATCCTTAACCTACAACACCTAAAATAGAATTTCTAAGCCTACGGAATAAAGTCAATCTAGGAATTGGGTAAAATTAGACTTCTTTCAATACATTACTAACAAAAATTTGAGAAAGCTAAGAATTTTATCCCTCATATATTTATTATAATTAATTTTTAATATTATAATAATTTGAGAATAAAAGGTGAAAAGACGATTTTGTCTAAAACAAATACTTTTAATGAAGGGCAAAAAGTTCAATTCACTTTTCTAAGGGACTTCATACTTTTAATATATTATATATATATATAGATTATAGATATTTAAGTAGGAGTTCATTTTAATGACATAACTGACACTAGATGTTTGAACACTTTTAATGTTTAATTTAATGTGCTCTCTCTATTAAAATGCCTCAATGTTAACTTTAACTGGGGCGTTTAAATAAAGAGTATAGCGCACTAAATTAGTATGCTATAACTATTTTGGAACAACTTTAACTTTGCTTTCTATTTCGGTCACTTTTTCACTTTCCTTTATTATTTAGTCAGCTGTATGATCCTTTTTAACTGTTAATGTCCGTTAACATTGAGGCGTTTAAATAGAGGTTGCGCGCTAAATTAGAGCGCTATACCTATATTTTGGTACAATTTAGCTTTGTTTTCTATTTCGGTCAGTTAAGTTTTCTTTATTATTTAGGTTCCAGACTCTGTTTTGAGTCGCCAAATATCTTTTTCCAGCAGATGCCGAGGGGCAGGTCTTTTTTCAGTTGAGAGAACAAAAGTTACAAATCTGAAAGGGAAACTCCCCACCATAAACCTAGTGAAAACATTCCAAACGAGCTGTGCTTGAAACAAAGAAATTCCTGCTATAATTATAGATGTTATACCAGCAGAGAGGCATTTTTAACTACCCTCTAATATGAACCATAACATTTTCGATACTAAACACACGGATTTGTCAAACTAGAGCTTTTTTCTTTAAACCAGCAATATGGTAGAGCACAATAGAGCAATGAGCTTTGGGAGAACACTTCGAAGTGAACTGCAAATTTATAGAAGATGCAAAAACACCTACTATACAAACTGCAGTACCTGTAGCATCAAAATCAAAATTGCAATTGATATTGCTAATCTTTGTCTAGTACTGTATAGTAGAATGATGATCTAAACAAAACTTGAACAACATTAACATGTGAACTAAACAAAAGCCTGAATCAACAATTTTAACGACAACATCAATTTTCAATTAACCAGCCACAAAAAGAACTGATTGCAGCACTTGATTTCATAATTTAATTACTTTATAACCCGAACTATCATTTTCTTCAGTTGTGAGATCATATTTTTCAGTAGTAAACTGTAAGAGCATTTTTAATATCCAAACAATCAGAGTATAAATCAAGAATTGTATGACAACAACACACCCAGTATAATACCACAAGTGGGAAATCAAGAATTGCATGATCGAAAACAAAACAGAGAAGAGATTTTAAGTCAGGAAAAAGAATCTTGACAGTAAGGGAGTAGAAGCCAGACACAAGAAGAGAAACCAGTAAGAAAAAGAATAAGACGCCTCAAGAATATGTCATATACCAGAGAAAAGAAAGTGCTATCTTGAACAGAAATACAAACAAATCAAAAGATGCATGGATTCAAAAAGGATAGAAAAAGAATATTGGAGGAAAGAACAAGAGAATTGGAGAGGGAAAAACAACAAGCTATACCTGGAGAGGACTAGGAGTTGCTAAGGTTTTGCCTGATTTCTTACCAAATTTAAGTTTTACTTTTGAAAATAAAAATAATATTGTAATTACTTTTTTTTTTTAAAAAAGAAAAATATAAAACTCCTCCATATTTGGCTAACCTCTTTCTTGGAGAAAAGATTTTGAACCTTTATAAATAGAAGTAGCCTCTTCTCATACTACAACACAATAACATCCACATTGTAGCTCATTAAAAATCTTGTTTAGGGAGAGATTTCTCGCAACATGTTTTATGCTTTTTTAATAATATTACTCCCTCCGTTTAAAAAAGAATGACCTACTTTTCATTTTAGTCCGTTTAAAAAAGAATTACCCCTTCCTTTTTTTAGCAATACTTTAATTTCAAATTTCCACATGGCATGTTTAGGACCACAAGATTAAAGGACATTTTGGTACATTTGACACAACTTTAATTTAAGGCCACAAGATTCAAAAGTTTCTTTATTTTCTTAAATTTTGTGTCAAGTCAAAGTAAGTCATTTTTTTTTAAACGGAGGAAGTAGTTTTTAATATGTAGGTCAATTGGCCAAACCATGTCAATAATATGCTTTTTTTAGTATTATTTTACGTATCGTCTGAATTATCATATCTATAGTTTGCAAAGTATTAGCTTCCGCATGACGCCCTCTCGATTTCGAACCCAACAAGTGGTGTCAGAGCCAATGATTCAATGGTCCAATTGTTGAATAAAGTTGCAACTATTTTGATGATAATGAAGATTTTTATCCAACAACATATGGAGAAAAAATTTCAATCATATTTTCAACAATGTCGCTGCTCCATCTTTAAAATAAAATTAATTTTCAACTCATGCTTATGGACTCCAACTTTCATGCCCTGCTTACTTTTAACGCTTAGACTCCTTTCAACACGTGCATAAACTTTTAACGTATGAGCTTCACTTTTAACCTTTGCTCACTTTCAACAAGGCTCCACTTTCAACCATGTTTACTTGTAACACAGGGCTCTAATAATATCAATCCATGCTTTTATTTTTAACGCATAGAGCTCCAATTTTTAACTCATATCAACTTTTAATCACGGTAAGCAACAATGATATATGAAGATCTTGTGAAGAAGGAAGATCAAGATTATTTTGTCAGAAAATCAAGCCAAAAGGGAAGATTTGTCAGGGCTTTTGTCCTGCTTTTCTTACCAAATTTAAGTTTACTTTTCTTGAAAGGAAAATAAAAGTAATACCATAATTACATTTACTTTACACTTCTATATTTGGCTAACCTCTTCCTTGAGATGAAAGTTTTTGGACCTCAATAAATAAGGGGGAGATTTCTCTTTACATGTTTTATGCTTTTTTTTCGTCTGAATTCTCATCCCTAAGGTTTGCAAACTATTAGCTTCCGCATGCCGCCCTCTCGATTTCGAACCCATCAAGAGTAATCAAACTATACAAAAAACGAAAAACCTTAGTTTTCTCTAGTCCTTTTTCTCTTCTATGTTTCACCTTTCAATGTGAGTTACAAAGAAGCAACCACTTCTCTTCTCACATGTCTCACTTTGCGCCTCATATCCGAAGCAATCTTCCTCGAAATACCATCGCTTCACCCTAAAAGGGGTATCACTTTGATCGCTTCATCCCTTTTAGGAATGAGAAAATGCTTTTAATACCACAGAGCACACAGAAAGATGGGGCTTCACTAAATCTTTGGACATAAATCAACATCAGCCTTAGGAATTTCAATTTTATTATTGCACAAATTCATACGAAACTGATTTTCAAATGCAGTCCAATGGTTGCTAACCATTTAATTTCTCTACGAACAACTTAGCTGATGTTAACCAAAATATGAACATAAAGAATCTAAGAAATGCTGGATACAGCATCAATAGATGACGCAGTAGTTTTTTCTATCTTGTCTCTACCAATGTTATTAACTTAGCTTCATGTACGCCGTCATGCATTTCATAGAAATGTGCACTTCAAAGCTCAATTAATAACATGTTAAGTAATCCCAACAAGCAACAGGCAGTTCTTTGAATCTTAACTTTGTGGAGTGGATAAATACTGATATTGTTATATATTGGATACTGAATTAGTTATTTTAGTAGCAAGTCAACATATCTTTTTTTATGACCGAGAAATCTGTCTGGAGCTGACACTTCGGCCAAGCCTCCGGAACTCGGAGATGATGGTTCCACCCCTCTATCTAGTTGTTAGTCGATTATTACAGTATTAAACTCATATAATTAGGCATTTTTTATGTGTGATTCGCTTCTTGTTTTTCCGCTTCAAGCTCCTAGGGCCTTGTCCTTTTTTTTACGCTTTTAAACACCAATCTCTCCATAAAAAGTTGTGGAACATCACAAGGCTGTTGCAGCCAAAACATGACACTGTTTTTTGCATTAAAGAGAAAGAATATAGCAGCATAAACCAATACCATAGTATCAAAATTTATCCAGTTAAGCCATTATTCATAGGAGGGGGGAGGGAGGGTAAGCACGTTAATTTAAATTAAATAACGGAAACTGGTTATACCATCTTGGAATACTTTCTAAGGAATATTATGTAAGGTGGAAAGTGTTACTCTGCCAGAAGAGGATTTCACTACACGACAGAGGTAAGCATCTGAAGATGATTCAAGTTTCGTCAAGGAAACTTGACCTCTCTAGTACAGTGAAGTTTAGGAAAGAGTAAAATTGCCCTAGTCAATCTCGCAAGTCAGGACTCCAGTGTCCAGAGTAGAATCATTCCAATGGGTCAAGAATCAATAATGGCTTATTGATGGATTTTCTTCACAACAAATGTCTAAAACAAGTCATTAAACTGGTTCAAGCAGTGGAGTACAGCGACAACTTCCAGCTTTAATCTAGAAGCTCGTAGAATGTATAGATCTAGTTATGAAATTTCAAGAGTCAATTTATTGATATGCACCCAAGGTGTGCCTTAGGCATAGATGAAGTTGGAACTTGGAATAGAGACTATTGGATTTCCAGTGTAGGCAAAAATAAATTACATGATTTCTTCCCATTAATCTATGCCTTGGTCGACAGAGTTACCCAATACCAGTAGTATTGGGAGGGAATGATATCTGATGGAACTATCAAGTTGTGTGCAAGCTTTGGGAAAGAGCTACCTACACAAGTAGAGTGAAAGCTACTCAAAGTGGAGCCGTAGAGGACGACGGATACAGAGCATGGTGGTTTGTTATGATGTTATTCCAAGGAACGGGACTTGAGTCCCACAGGTTAAATGGAGCTGGTGTGGGGCTCTAGCTTTTGAGGTGTGATTCTTCTAGGAATGGCAATGGTGCGGTGCGGGTGCAGTGCGGGTTTTTCTAAACCCGCATAAACCCGCCCCACACTCATACCCGCACCGCACCGCCCATGTTTTTATTTTTTTATTTTTTTGAAAAATTTGTAACTCCATTGAAAATCATAATATTTTCAAATCTACAACAACAACATACCCAGTATATTCCCACATAGTGGGGTCTGGGGAGGGTAGAGTGTACGCAGTCCATACCACTACCTCTAAAGAGGTAGAGAGGCTGTTTCCGATAGACCTCCAGCTCAAGTTAGAAGACAACATACAAAAGCATGAAAATCTTAGGACACAATAAAATAACAACGGTACGACATCCACAGAAAATTGTACGTTGCCAAACACAAGACCCCAAAGTCCACCTAAATATTGACAACGCTTCAACCACACCCTTAACCCTCTATCCTAATGCTATTCCTCCATATCTTCCTATCCAGGGTCATGCCCTCAGTCAACTGTAACTGCTCCATGTCACGTTTAATCACTTCTCTCCAGTATTTCTTCGGCCTACCCCTACCCCGCTTGCAGCCATCCAAGGCCAACCGCTCACACCTACGACTAGAAAATAATAACTAATTTCTATTATATCACTTTTCACTGAGAAATTACCAAAAAGTATCACGTGTACAAGTAATGATCAAATATCATATTTTTATTAAAATGAATAGAGATATTAAAAAAACTATAAAATTATTTATTTGTAGTGTTATTCACGTCGTTTTAAGTTTCATACAATTTTAAGTAAAACATACATATAATCTTAGGTATATTCACGAGAATAATACTAATTTTTAGCTTCTTTTTTTTAATTTAAACCCGCATATACCCGCACCGCACTATTTAAAAAAAAACATACTTTAACCCGCCCCGCACCGCATAACTTAAAACCCGCACCGTACCGCATAGCTTAAAACCCGCACCCACACCGCCCCATTGCCATCCTTAGGTTCTTCTAAGGTTGTATCAATCTTCTTTTTAAAAACAACCCTCCTCTACCTACTCCACTCCGAATCATAAAATGAAGATGACTAGAACTTTCTATACGAAGCAAAGACTCCCTTGCTGATGGATTACAGTTCGCCGTATCTCATGCACTCATTTATGCAATACTCTTGTATAACAGAAGTGACATACTAATTACCTAATTTCGCCAACCAAAATAGAAATGCAAAAGTAATTGACAGTAATTTTACCCATTCAAAGTAGTTAATCGCTCATCAAAGGAGATATAATATGTAAGGAAACATAAATTACTGAAGCAATGTGTAACATACTTGAAATTATAAGTGAATGGTGGATCACCTCCAGCCATAAACTAGTTTGGTACAACTGTCTTTGATCCAGCGAAAGCTCTTCTTAACTGATCCCTTAACCTTTCCTTCAACAAGGTAAACCTTATAGGAAGCGACCCTCTTCTTCCTCTGCAACTCTGGGTCATTGAAACTCCAACTCTTAGAAACTGACTTGCCTTTGTTGAACTTGACTTCCTTGCGAGTGTTGTTATTGGCTGCATATGAAGCACTATAACAGCGTAGATCTCCAAGCCCATTTGGGTTTAAGCTGCCTTCCTTGTAACCGTAACCGTTACCTCCATCAGTGGCATAGCTGTACTTTTCCACTTGTCCCCTTGGATCCTCGTTATATGACTTAGATCTCAACTCATCCATTTGTGATCTTCCCCTCCTAATTATTCATGAATTTGGGGAACTGATTCGGGTTCAGCTCAGGAATTCTCCCTTTTATCGATTGCGTCGGTGGACGGAGCAGTGGGGAACTGGGGATACTTACCAGGTGGAATTGCATGTTATATGTTTAAACTCCTACTGCAATAATTTAATACTTTGTCATCTTTTGCTGGGAAAATTAATTAAGATGTAGAAAAGGTTTTAAAATAAAAAATGAGTGATATTAGAGGTGAGAATTTTAAGGATAGACATCAATATTAGTCTCAAATTTTATTATTTACATAAAAATTTCTATTTTTTTCATCGTACCCACCTCCTACCACACCTTTTTTGTCATCGTCGTTGCTGTCATCACTACTACTACACCACCCCACCTATTCTCTCCACACCTTTTTTGTCGTCGTCGCTGCTGTAATCACTACTACTACACCACCCCACCTATTCCCTCCACACCTTTTTGGTCGTTATCGTTGTTGTAATCGCTTCCACCACATCCTCTTTCTTCACCATAACCGGCCAATGCTAGCTCTTCCTGATCCACCACCATTTCCTCTTCCTGCACAATTGTTATCTTTGCCTGTTTTTCCTTTTTCTCCTCCATCATTACCATTATCAACTTCGAAACAATCACAACCTTCTCTTTCGATGTCACCGCTAGCAGTGCCACCTCATCCTTTACCATAAATATCATATTCTTCCTGAGCTCCTTCTTCACATCACATTTTTTAAAAAAAAATCAAGTAAATATAGAAGTTGTTGCAGGTCATCGCTGCTGCAGCAACAATCATAATTGCTACAATTTCTATAATAATTATTGTAGCACAATAATTAATAGTAGTTGTTACAACAATTATCGAAGTTGTTGCAGAAATTAATAGTAATTGCTACAATAATTACCGTAACTATTGTAGCAATAATATGACAGTTGCTGAAACAACTATCGGAGTTTCTTAATTTACTATATTATTTTTTCAATTATTTTTTAAAAAAATTAAATTTTTCTATTCAAAGTTCTCAAATTTTTTTAAAAAATAATTCATACAAATTAAAAAGTATAAAAAAAAGAAAAATAACAGTGAAGTGAGAAAGAAAAAGAAGAAGAGAAGACGAAGAAAGAGGAAAATCTGGAGAGGAAAAAAAGAAGAAGATAACAGAGAAAGAAAGAAAAAGTAGAAAAATTGAAAAGATAAAGAAAGGGGTGAAATTTGGAATGGGAAGAGATACTTTTTAAAAAATTAATAAATTTTAAAAAATTACACTTTACACTTTAATTAACTTAATCAAAATTTAAGTATAGTTTTGACCTTAGTAATTAAAGTTGTCATCATTTTTTATTTAAGTTCTTTTTTATTATCCTTCACTCAATTTTCTATGCTTACCTCAATCTGAACCATCTTTTTAATTAAACTCAATTAGATTAGTTTGATTTCTATACCCAATTTCATTTTATTTGATTTATATTAATTTGATATTTTTCTTAAGAAATACCTTTTATATATTTTATTAAGCTAACTTTATTAATTATATTTTGAAAGATTAAATCTGACTATTAGTATGTTATATGAGAAAATTGAAGGAAAGGTGTTATTTAAGTCTTGAATGAATGATTTGTGACATTGACCAACTTAAAGGGTCAAACATAATTAGAAAACTTGATTAAATTAATTGTGGACTTGATTAATATTTTCAAAACTTTCTAATCTTTTTAAAAATACAAATCAACCCACACTCCTCTCCTCTCCAAATCAACCGTCTCTCCCCTCTCTCTCGATAATTTCTCCCAACCAACAGTTCTGCAAATTTCTCCTTTCAATCCCCGGCTACTTCAACCTCGGACGACAAATAGTTGGGCTTCGAGTTTCTTTTCGACTTTCAACCGTCAATCGACTTGACAACCTTGCTCTCCGGCCACAACACCTTCGAGTTCTTCATCGTCCCTTTTCTTCTTTCACAGGTAACAAATTATGGTCTTTTTAGTTTTGAAGAAAAAGAGGAACTTGAGTCAACTTCTCTTCTAGTATTGGTGAACAATTTTAATATTTGTTGCTTTAATTTGAAATGCGATCTGAATAAAACCTTAATTTCTGGTATTTCTTCTTTTCTCTTTTCGGAGTGAAATATGATTTTTTGTTATTTGTTGCTTTTTTTGAAGTTTGATTTTTGTTGTTTGTATTTGTATAAACAAAACAACAATGTTGGTGTTTTTTGTGTTGCGATCGTTGCTTAGTTAATTTGTTCTTGTTCTTGGTAAAAATAGTGATATTGTTGTTGTTCTATTGAACAAAATCATGCTACTATTTTTTCTACAACAGATTAACCTTCTAATGCAACAGATTATCTATCTAATGCAATAGATTTACCATCTGCTGCAACAAATTAACTATCCGATGCAATAAATTTACTGTATGATGCAACAGAGGAACCATCAGATAAAAAATCTGATGCAACAAATTAACCATCAGATAAAAAATCTGATGCAACAGATTTTTCATCGGATTAAAAATCTGATGCAACAGATTAACCATATGATGAAACAGATTTAACATCAGATGCAACAGAGGAGCCATCTAATTAAAAATCTGATGCAACAGATTAACCATCTGATGCAACAAATTTATTATCTGATGTAACAGATTTATCATCTGATGTAACAAATTTACCATCTGATACAATAGAGGAACCATCATATTAAAAATTTAATGCAACAAATTAATCATCTGATGCAACAGATGAACCTTTTGTGAGATAAAATCCTATCAACTATTCTAACAGGACATGTCCAAGACTTAATTTTTCCAATTGATCATTCATCTATCGCGATAGCCTACTCTTTTGTTTGAAGAAATCTAACTAATATTGACCGTTGATAACTGTTCCAACAGATCACTCATGTGTTGCAACAGATGTTGATCTATTGCATAGACCATTCATCTATTTCAATAGATGAGTGATCTATTTTTATTGTTATAACAGATTACTCATTTGTTGCAACAGGTTAGTTATATATTGCAATAAATCACTCATATGTTACAATAGATGTGTGATCTATTGCATAAACCATTCATTAGTTTCAACGATGAGTGATCTGTTTTTATTATTGCAACAGATTACTTATCCGTTGCAACAGGTTAGGTATATGTTGCAACAAATAACCTACCTAGTGCAACAGATGTGTGATCTATTGAAACTATTATTTTACTGTTGTACATGTTAGATATACTATTATCCCTTTTTAACAATGCATTAATCAATTATAATCTATTTTGTGTTCCTATTATTTTTAGATTATATGACTCCCAAAAGAATATAAACCGAATTAAGTCTAAGTAAAGGAACAAGTGAAGTAGCTAAGCTACATCCACCACTCTATGAGATTGGTTTACAAGTGTTATCTCAATCAGAAGCGGAAGCAGAAGATAATGAACATGGAGGGGGTGGGGAGGGGGGTGGGAGAAATTTTTTAAAAAAAGATGATCCAAATGTTAATAGCCCTTCCACCAAAGAGTTGGCAAAACCTTCAGCATTAATATTTATCCTGTGAGAATGCAGTGCGATGGTTCCACAAATTTAATTAGTGATTTCGTGGTTAAGTCAGCCATGGAAAAATATTTCGACGCCTTCAGAAAAATACTTCCAGACCAAAATTTGGATGCTTATTTCAGGGATAGTTGTTTTGGGTAATATCTTGATTTGCCGGAGCACAACAATGCTCGTTTTCAAATAAAAATGATATTTGATCTTCTCAAGCGTAGGTTATGTATGAAAATAAAGATAAGATGGATGAGGTATGGATAAATTACTATGACATTCCTTGCTTTGGTTGGACGAAGTTTGCCATAGTTACTGGACTAAAATGTTATCCTCCTTCTCAAGTTATACCTATTCTAACCCCCAAAAGCATCCCGCAAACCCAAAAAGGCAAATGCAAGTCAAGTGATCGTGAAGACTTGGTGTCCCTTGTGGTCCAAGCTTCAAAAAAAAAAATTGATAGAAACGTTGAAAGGTAAAAGACTTTCAAAAAATCACAAGCAATCATCGTACTTGGTTTGGTTTGTACATATTATTCTTTGGGCGAGAGACGTTAACAACAACATACCACTTGAATTAATAAATCTCTCCGAGGATCTTGAGGCATTTAACAACTATCCTTGGGGTTATGAAAGCCTTAAAATGACTGTCAAATATTTGTTGACTCTGTTAACGCCAAAGATAGTCAACTTATATGGCTTTCCATGGGCTTTCAAGGTAAATATTTCTTTTATTATGATATGATTCATTTTTTTATTCAATAATTCTTTTGATTTATTGACGTTATTTTATAGGCTTGAGCGTTTGAAGCCATTCCTTATTTGAGACAATAAGTGAACTACCAGGAAGAAGTTTCATGTCCAAGAATCTTGAGATGGTTGTTGGCCAAAACTAATAAAAATGTAAAATTTCTTGATCTCTTCACCCCCCGAAGGATGCAGTAAGTCTAATTCTAATTAAGTTTTTATTTTAATTCATGATTTTTGTGAATGATCTAATCATCATTCTAATATATATACTAATTTATGTTAGATTGTGCATCCGTCGCTTGTTTCGACCAATCGAGAGTTAAAGATGCCATTTTTTCTTACTTTATGGTCTATGCTAACTTTATCAGACCCTAAGGTCATTGACAAAATAAAAATGGAATTGTTTGGAGCAACAACCATTACAAGAAAAATAATTTTGGAGGGTGGGCATGTTATTATTGATAGTGTTAGTGATGATGGAGCTATTGGTTATGGTAGTGGTACTATTTTTGGGGCTAATGATGCTCCTCTTACAGTTTTTAAAATAAACTACTATGAGTATGATCATATTGGTTATACGGTTTTTTTTCCTCACAGCGAATGTTCTGCATGCAAATGTCAAGACTGTAAGGCGAAACATAATGTAGTGATTAATGTTATTAATGCATTAACTACTTCTGTAAAGGAATTGATATCTAAGAGGGTTGTTATTCCATCAACAAGGATTTCATATCCATCCACTCCATTAGATATTAAGGCTAAGAGGAGAAGAAAAATAATTTTCAAGGCAATATCAAGCATCTAAAAAGCAAAATTACAACTCCGCGGTCTTTGTGTTGCACTATTGAGCAATGTATAAGGGCCACAGGAGAGCAACATGAGCTGAAGAAGGTGAATATATAACATTTGTTCCAACTAACAAACATACACATATCTGTTTCAACAGATGACACATTGTTGAAAATTATCAAACAGATATATACATCTATTGCAACAGTAGACTAACCTGTTATATCAGATGCAGTATCTATTACAATATATGTCTCGTCTATTTTAGACGAATCAAACAACTCTACGTACGATTTTTATTTGTACCAACAGATAACCTAGATGCTGCAACCGATGGATTATCTGTTGGGACAAATTAAATCAAGACTTCTTACTGTTTCAGTTTTTCCAAACAGATGAGTCATATGTTGCAACAGATGGTCTATCTATTGAAAACTATAATACAGGTCTTCCTCATGTTTTAATTTATCCCAAAAGATTATCCATTTGTTGCAACAGAAAGATAATTTGTTTGCTAAAACAGATGAGTTATCATTTTTTATTTTTTTGTATCTTTATGATTAGCATTGACAATTCTGGCTTTCCAGGTGGATGTCATAGTAGAAGCTACTACTGAACAACATTGATAATATGCTACTCTTTTCATGAAAATATGGAGAAGCGAAAGAGCAGAAACCGTATGCAAGCGACATTAAAAATCCACGACGACCAAAGCCGAATTTCATAGCACCGGATGAAGAACAACTTGTCTATATTGAGTAGATCTTTATTTCTTGAGTCTATCAAAGTAATAACCTTACCTCTCCTTAGGAATTATTGACATCAAAACTTAAATTGTTGATTTATTCGTTGAGATCTGTACCCATAACAATTTTTTTTATATTTTATTTATTTGTTGATTTATTTCATGTAATTTCTGAATGCTTAGATTTATTTTATGTTGTATATGAATTTTATTTTATCCTTATATTTGAACTTATTAATTAAAATAGAATACTGGATTCAAATATTGCAATATATAAGGTATCTATTGCAACAGACGACATATCTGTTAGAAAATATCAAATAGATTTAGACATAAGTTTCAACATGTAGGTCATCTATTGAAAATTATCAAACAATTCTTTCCACTGCTGCAACAGATAGACCTAGATAGAAACATTGACATAATGCAGCAGATGACTAACCTATTGCAATAGATAAACTATCTGTCAGAATAGACTATTACAAAAGATAGACAATCTGTTGCATTATAAAAATTCAACTTTCTTTAGACATAAAAAATTTCCACTATATGTAAAGTGAAGTGACTTGAAATAAAAAAATCAAAACCTATCGACAGACACCTAAAGTTGCAACGATCTTTCACTTTGGCACCTCAAGTAGATAGTGTTCATTTTAAACACCTAAAATAGGCATCAAATGTGTCAGTTTGGCACTTTTTGCCCTGTTGGCAGCTCGCGTGTAATTCACGCAGCCAAGGCGTGTTGAACCTCCATTTTTGCTGACTTGGCACCCAATGGTTATTTTTCCCCTATTGTCTTATATATTCATCTTCTTCCTCAAATTTAATCCTAAATTCCCAAATCTTCTTCTTCTTCGTTTTTTTTCTCTATCCAAATTCTTCAAATTATTTGTATTTGATTTTTCTTCATTTTTTTTTAATTTTTTCCAACTGAGCTTGACAATGTCGAGCTCATCTTCCACTGTTTTTTGTGATAAAGATTTTTGATATTGTAAGTGTAGTTATGAAGCTCTATTGAAGACTTTTTGGACTCAACAAAATTCAGGTCACAGGTTTTTTACTTGTAAGATTTCAAAGGTAATATTTTTTTATTTAGTTGATTAATTATTGACTTGTAATTATTTTGCAATTGTGGTCTTATTTTTATAGAAATTGGGTGGATATGATTACTTTGATTGGTATGAACAACGACACCCTTCACAAAAAAATCGTGTAATCTGGGGTTTGTTAAAGAAAGTCAAGGCTTTTGAAGAGAAATAAAATCGAGCAAGAAGATACTACATTATTGGTGTTATTGCTAATGGTTTAGTATCGTTGGGAACATGGATATTCAAGAATAATTGCTAAAATTTTCATGGTGGTGTATTTGCTACTGGTTTGGTGTTGTTGAGCACATGAATATTCAAGCATAATTATTGGAAAATATCAAACAAATTTAAACATATGTTGCAACATATAGGTCATATGTTGGAAATTATCAAACAGGTCTTCCCACTGTTGCAACAGATAGACTTAGATAGAATTATCGGCATAATGCAACAGATGACCAACCTATTACAACATATAAACTATCTGTTAGAATAGGTAGAAGTTACAATAGATAGACAATCTGTTGCATTATAAAAAATTCAACTTTCATCAGACAAAAAAATTGCCACTACATGTAAAGTAAAGTGACTTGAAATAAAAAATTGTTATGGTATTTGTGTTTCTACATCTTATTCTTTATATACAAGCTCGAAGCGTCCAGTTAGTACCCCATAAGACCAGACCTCTTGCATGTTTGCCACAACATTGTCACACGGAATGGTCGTTGGCTCAGTTATTTCTGTGTTGGTCAGCAAATATTTAATGTGTGCAAGCGCGTTCGACCCGCACGCTACAACGATTTTTTTTTTAAAAGGTCCATGTACTTGTTTCGAACTTTAAAATCCCATGTTTTCTTCCTCAAAACTTCCGCTGGTAAATGATCTATCAGTTTACTCTGTCTTAACAAGTTGGGGAACAATTCTTATAGTGGCTGCATGTGGGTAAAAAATCAGCCTCGTCGAAGGTAGGTAAGTTGCAATCTTAAACCTTGATCTTTCCTTCCCCGAGTAGTATCTCAACAACCAGATAATGTATGATGTCTACATTCATGACTGCAAAAATTCTCTTTGCCTTGGTCTAGTTCTTGCCGTGTGGATATGGCCTATCCCCTCTAACATATTTAATCATTTCTTCATCCTATTGTGACCCAGAAACTAACGAATCAAATCTTGGGCCACCGGGAGTTGACGCTAGCTTAGTGACTTCATCGTACCTATCTTTGAAATTCTTGTAGAAGTTGAGGTCCATTATCTTATCAGTAGTATCATAAGCTTCCAGGTACGCTAATTGCCTGCCCCTCATGAGGCAGAGAATTTCTTCAACATACTGTGATATAAGAAGTTAATTTTTAAATATGTTAGTAATTGTAAAAAAGAAAAACATAGTGGAAAGATGCAACAGATGGTCTATCTGTTGCAGAGGGTTATCTAAATATGTTCATAGATTACCCATTTAACACAACTTATGCAATAGATGGGTAATATATTGCAACAGAACCACCACCAGTTACACTAGAAAACCCAGATGTTGCAACAGATGATACATCTGTTGCATAGCTTCTTCTTCATGGAGTAGATTAAAAGGATAGGTTAGGAAAAGTAAACTTACCTTGTCCATGTACCGTGTATGCATATCTTTCATACTCTTGAAGTCTTGGGTAGAAAATATATACATGGGGTAATCTTGTGTGCCTTGCTTGGAATTTTTGGCCCGTCGCAGATCCCTCTTTTCTTTAGCGCCAAGTTCCGCGTATATGTCCACCTTCTTCAATATCCCCTGAACTTTAACAACTTTTGGAGAGAGAGAAGTTAAAGTTTTTTTTGTTTTCAATTGGAGAGTACTTGTCTAATTACTCTTTTCTTCCTCCTAACCTCCACTGTAGGAGTGTATGGCTCTCTCACCTTCTTGGATGGTATGACACCCCTCTTGGATTTCAATTTTTTGATAGTTTTAGTGATATCCTCTACTTTTTCAAAGAGTTTATACTGTCTGTCCTTGTACTCTTCACATTTGCAACGAGAACATGAGGGTGAAGAGGGGTGAGAAGGACCACTATAAGGGTGGAAGGGACCGATGTAAGGGTGAGAGGGAACTGTGTAAGGGTGAGAGGGACCTGTGAAAGGGGTGTTTTCAAACATATTTATTTTTTCTTAAGCATCAACATGCTCATCATCACGAGTGACATCAACATCAACATCAGCATCATCATGCCTATCACCAACATCAACAACTCCACCAGAAACACCCCCATAAGAAGCACCCGGATCTATCGCAGTAGGTTGGTCATGAAAAGCCTCAGCATTAGGCTGACCTTGCCTAACTGTTCTTCTTATGGCCGTTGTTCTAGCTGATTTATTTTTTATTAACTCCACCGTTGGGTCTGCTATTGTATCAACAAGACCTAGAGTAATAAAAAAAGTCATCCCCAACTCCTACTCAGTAGGCACAATCCATAGATACACAATTTATAAAAAAGACAAATATATTTAAATCATATAATAATTTGCAGTCAGTCGTGTTACATGTTAACACAGACAACTTATGCAACAAATGATCTTTCTGTCATAACAACGGATTGTCTATCACTACAAATTAGCAATATGTTGGAGCAGATACCCATATATTGCATAATTTACAGTAGATGGGTAATTTGCTGAGTAGGGTTCAGAGAACCAAAGCAACAAATGGGTAATCTATTGTGAAATATGAATCTTTTGTCGCAACAGATTACCCATCTATTGCACCAGTTGCAGTAGACAGGTAATCTGTTGCAGCTAATGACCCTCCTATTGCAACAGATGGCACATCTACTTCAATATCTTTCTTTGAGTCAAATTATTTTACTTAAAAGAAGACATACTACATTATCCGGCGGGTTAAAGAGACCAGCCTTCTTAATTCTTGTGTTGCTCTTTGCAACTAACCACTTAAGGATCCTTAGATGAGAAACCTCATCCGGGTAATCCTTGACCTGCTTTCGGAGGGGAGGAATGACTTCAAATGCCTAAGCTTAAGAAATATAAACAGGAGGCAATAAAAAAAGTCATAATAATTATTCAATATAAATTAATGGAAGAGTAAACAAATAGTGATTAAATTTATCATGAAAGCCCAAGAAAAGCCGTAGTAAATAGTTGACAACCAAGTTGTAGTTGTTATATCCCTAGGGATAATTACTGAATTTCTCAAAATCCTCAGCAAGCTTCAACAAATCATCTTCTATGACTTTGTTAACGTCTCTTGCCAATATAACAGTATGGGCAAACCAAACTAAGCACAATTTCACCTTATAATTCTTTGATATAGTTTTATCCTTCAGATGTTTTAACAAGTTATCAACTTTTTACCCACGTCTAGCAATGTAACGCCCCAAAAAAAATAGGTCTCGGAGCGTCACATGATGCTTGAGGCTACGAGTAGCCCCAAGCTAACCCTTTGAGCCATTTTTATTCAATTCAACACAAATCAATGGGGTTTCCATAAATAACCCTCAAATATCAACAGAGTAATTATCATCCAAGAATAAAAGAATTTCAGAAAGATAACAAAATATGACTTATTAGTCAACTCCCAACATCTATACTAGTCTGACAAGCCTCTAAGAAAATCAATAAAACCAGCGAGCCATTGAGACATGCCCCAACTGACTCATACTCAGTTATTAAATGTAAACAATGCCGTGAAACCAACATCAGACATCACATCCTTGGAACATGAGGACTCACCACAACAGAGGATGTAGAACAGCGTGCCTGAAGAATCACTGTCAAACCTGGAACTGAGCACCTGAACCTACATTCCGAGAAAATGCAACCCACATCCAAAGATGTGGGTCAGTACCATAGAAAGGAACCGAGTATATGGGGGTGTATGCAGTTGTATAAACATCATCAACATAAATATTTATAAGAAATATGCAGGATGTATGAAAGACTCACATAGCCCGAAGAAAATCATCATAATCATGAGAGGATGAAATAAGTATAATAACACATATGAATCATCATATAATTTGTCAATCACTTTCAGTTCATCAAGCATATCAATTCTCATAATGTAAATATCATTTAAATCTTTCGAAAGAATAACTTTCACCATTCCACTTTCAAATTACTTCACCATTCACCATAGACACAAGGAAACACACACACACTGGGAGATCCTATAAACGACATAAACCATGTGAGATACATGGAGTCCAACGTACAACCCACGTTGGGGAGAGCCGTCCTATCCTTTCCATCGAGTAGGACTATCGATATCAAATCCACACAAACTAGTGATCACTATATAAATCAGCCTCAGGCTCACTCCTATGGGAGCACGTAGTTCTAGGGAAGTAAGGTCGCTTTATACCTCCAACTCGGTGCTAAATATTTCTCTCGGACTTAGATCAGATCATTTCAAAGACAATCCACAATAAAATAATTTCAGTAATATATAAATATACATCGGGATCCATCATGCTTCCTATCTATCAAAATCAACCACGTTGTGGATTTCTTTCACACTCGAGTTCAAAACAACTCCATTAAGACCAGAAGGTCAAATCATTCAAAATATCTCAAATATTCAACATCAACGTGCTTATAACACACACTTTCTAAAAAAAATAATTTTCAATGGAGATTCACGACCCAAATATCAAAATCATGATAAATATCATTCAAGATTCATGCTTTATATCACCACACATGTAAATTCATCTTTTAAAATTATAAATATCAAGATTTCATAATAATCATCATAAGATATGGGTTCATGCTTCAAATTCATAAAAATCAAATAAAAATCATGCCTTTGTAAAGAAAATTACTTTTGGGCACAAGAACGAAAGAGAGTTCTTGTTGAAAAACCCCACATACCTTGAATGATGAACTTTAGATCGATACTCATTTTTAAGATGTTAATCGTGCCTTTAAATGATGGTTCTTGGAGTTCTTGAACTAGGAACTTGGAATCTTGAATAAATTTGCAGAATTAATGGTGAACTTTGGAGGTTCTTGAAGTTGGATGTAGGAGCTTAGGGTTTTCTTTTTGAGGGAATTTGATGAAATATAACATATAATGCTTCTAATAGGCTTTAATATAGGTTTTGGATGGATTTTGGGTGAGGGGGAATGACCAAAATGCCCCTAAAAATCAAATAATTCTCGAATCTGTCCTTTGATGGATTGTTTTGATAGTCTGAAATAGATCAACCATAATGTTTTGCTCCGATAGACAAATTGGATGAAACCAATTTCATCGGAAAGAGGACTCGCAGAGATTTCCGTTGATATATAGTAGATCACCCAGATAATTGTGTACAAGGAGTTATGATCGTTTAAAGTTGGAGAAAAAATACGCCAGGCCTCAGTACTTTTTCCTGCACGTTTTACTGTTCACTACTATTCACGGTTCGATCGGAATGTTCATAACTCGTCGCTCGGGTGTCCGTTTTGGATGATCCACATATCGTTGGAAAGCTTATTTGATACTCTACGTAATGGTGGGTCATAATCTAAGAGATTCCGCAAGAAAAATTTATAATTCATTCTAGAAGATAGAACCCAACACGTTTACGCACAAAATTTCAATGAAAAATTTCCCGGGGTATTACATCATCCCTCCTTGGAAACATTCATCCTCGAATGATGCTAGACATGCCAAGATTAGATAGGGAATAGAGAATACATCTGAAACCATTCGTTAGACTCATCACCACATCGTTTCTCACTCCGAATGCAACATAGAATGCATAAATTCAAGAAACTATAGCTGAACACATAATAAATGACAGCTGAACTGTTGCAACTTTTATCAAAAGTGCATGATTTATGAAAGAACGGTACTTCGGCTTGATCGGAGTTCTTGGAAAATAGGTGCGGGTACTTGGATCGCATATCCGCCTCAGCTTCCCAAGTTGCACCCTCAACAGATTGGTTTCGCCACAACACCTTGACCAAGGAAACTTCTTTGTTCCTTAGTCTTCGGACACTAAAATCAAGAATCTCAACAGAAATCTCATCAAAAGAAAGATTTTCTTGAATGTTAGCACTCACAGAGGAATCCACTACCACAGCATCGCTAATATGCTTTCTAAGCATGGAGACATGGAATATTGGATGAACAGAGGACAACTTAAAAGGAAACTCGACCTCATAAGCTACCTTACCAACACGACTAAGAATTTTGTAAGGACTAACATAACGGGGACTAAGCTTTCCCTTCTTTCTGAATCTCTTCACCCCCCTCATGGGTGAAATTTTCAGATACACTAGGTCACCAACTTCAAACTCAAGGTCTCTCCTTCTAACATCCGCATATGACTTCTGACGACTCTACGCAGTTTTCAACCTTTCCCTAATCAACTTAACTTTTTCCGTAGCCTCAAATACCGAATCAGGACCACTCACAGCCGCTTCACCCACCTCGAACCAACCTATGGGTGATCTACACTTCCTCCTATATAAGGCTTCAAACGGAGCCATGCCAATACTAGAGTGGAAACTGTTATTGTAAGCAAACTCTATCAACGGTAAGTGATCATCCCAACTTCTCTTAAAATCAAGTGCACAAGCTCTCAACATATCCTCTAAGGTCTGGATAGTGCGCTCAGCCTAACCATCGGTCTGCGGATGAAAAGCAGAACTCAAAAACACTTGGGTACCAAGACCCTTCTGAAATGCTTTCCAAAATTGCGAAGTGAACTGAGTATCCCTATCCGAAATGATAGACAAGGGAACTCCATGCAGTCTGACTAGCTCTCGGATATACAATCTAGCGTAATCCTCAACAGTATATGAAGTATGAACAGGCAAGAAATGAGCAGACTTAGTCAATCTATCAACCACAACCCAAATGGAATCATGATGTCGTCGGGAAGGAGGTAAACTAATCACGAAGTCAATATTTATCTCTTCCCACTTCCAGGTGGGAATACTAAACTCTTGCATCATACCACCAGGTCTTTGGTGTTCAACCTTAACCTGTTGGCATGTTGCACACTTAGCTACAAACGCTGCTATATCTTTCTTCCTGCCACTCCACCAATAGATTTCCCGCAAGTCTCAGTACATCTTGGTGGCACTAATATGAATAGAATATCGCGCCCCGTGCTCTTCAGCCATAATCCTCTATCTCAGATCATCAACATTCGGGACACACAATCTACCCTGCAATCTCAACACACCATCTCCCTCTTGGGAGAAAACCTCTACTTTTTGGTCCTTGACTGACTCCTTCAGTCTGACCAAACTAGTATCTAAGTATTGCTTTTCCTTCACTTCCGAAACCAAGGAGGATTCGAAACTACTCTGAACCCCTATACTACCTTCAACAGAGTCAAACAACCTAACCCCCAATCTAGCCAAACGATGTACATCACAAGCCAACTCTTTCTTACCTTCTACCATATGCAAAACACTACCCATGGACACTCTACTTAGGGTATCTGCCACAACATTGGCCTTGCCCGGATGGTACAACACACTCATATCATAGTCCTTTAACAATTCTAACTATCGTCTCTGCCTAAGATTTAATTCTCTCTGGGTAAATACATACTGCAGACTCTTATGATCAGTGAAAGCATCAACATGGACACCATACAAATAGTGTCTCCAGATTTTCAAAGCAAACACAACAATAGCCAACTCAAGGTCATGGGTGGGGTAATTTTTCTCAAGGGGTTTCAACTGTCTAGAAGCATAAGCTATCACCTTACCCTTCTGCATCAATACGCAACCCAACCCAACTCTCGAAACATCACAGTACACCACAAAACCATCAACACCATCAGGTAAAGTCAAAATAGGGGCTGAAGTGATTCGAGTCTTCAAATCCTGAAAACTCTTCTCACAAGATTCGGACCACAAGAACTTCACTTTCTTTTGGGTCAACCGAGTCATAGGAGACGCTATAGAGGATAAACCCTCAACAAAACGGCGGTAATATCCAGCTAAACCCAAGAAACTTTGGATATCAATCGGAGAAATAAGTCTAGGCCAATTTCTAACAGCTTCGGTCTTTTGGGGATCAACTCTAATACCCTCGGAAGAAATGATATGACCCAGAAAAGCAACTGACCTTAGCCAAAACTCACACTTACTGAACTTAGCAAACAACTTGTGATCTCTAAGGGTTTGCAAGACAGTTCAGAGATGATCAGAATGTTCATCCTCACTACGGGAGTACACCAGTATATCATCGATGAACACTATGACAAACATATCCAGATATGGTCTGAACACTCGATTCATGAGGTCCATGAAAGCTGCTGGGGCATTAGTTAACTCGAAAGACATAACAAGAAACTCAAAATGGCAATAACGAGTTTGGAAAGCAGTTTTCGCGATGTCACACTCCATAACTTTGAGTTGATGATAGCCGAAACGAAGGTCTATCTTTGAGAAATAACTTGCACCTTGCAATTGGTCAAACAAATCATCTATTCTCGGAAGGGGGTACTTATTTTTGACAGTGACTTTATTCAGTTGGCGGTAATCAATGCACATACGCAAAGAGCCATCTTTCTTTCTCACAAACAACACAGGAGCACCCCAAGGAGAAATACTGGGCCTTATGAAACCCTTATCTAGTAGATCTTTGAGTTGGTCTTTTAACTTCTTAAGTTCTGCAAGGGCCATATGGTAAGGAGGAATAGAAATGGGCTGAGTATCGAGAAGAAGATCAATCCCAAACTCTATCTCTTTATCAGGAGGTATCCCTGGGAGATCATCCGAAAAGACATCAAAAAACTCATTGACGACGTTAACAGACTGGAGAGTTGGAGTCTCAGACTTAGTGTCTTTGACTCTAACCAAATGGTAAATACATCCCTTGGAAATAAGCTTTCTAGCTTTGAGGTAAGAGATAAAATGACTCTTGGGTGACACAGAATTCCCAGACCACTCAAACACGGATGCACCCGGAAACTGAAACTTGACCATTCGGGTTCGACAATAAATAGAGGCATAACAAGAATACAGCCAGTCCATACCCAGAATCACATCAAAATCTACCATGTCTAACTCAATCAGATCAGCCAACAAGACTCTACGAAGAACGATAACAGGACACTTTTTATACACTTTCTGGGCAACAATCGAATCACCTACTAGGGTAGAAACTAGGATAGGCTCAGGAATAATCTCAGGACTCATTTCAAAATTCACAGCAATCAAAGGTGTAACATATTAGAAACTGGATCCAGGATCCAACAAAGCATACACATCAAACTGAAATATACGAAGCATACCAGTAACAACATCGGGAGAGTCCTCCTGTTCCAGGCGGGATGGTAAAGCATAAAATCTATTCTGGCACTGCCCGCCAACATTACTAGAAGAGGCACCCTGAGCCGGGGCTGGGCGAGTCGCTGGAACTGGAGCACTAATAGTCTGAGTCTGGGTCTGAGGGCGATAGTCACGACGCCCTTGTCCATCCTGTGGACAATCTCTAACTCTGTGACCCATGTCACCACACCGAAAACAACCCCTCTTCTCACCCCAACACTCACCCAAATGAGCCCTACCATACTTAGGACACAGGGGACAATTTGGCTTACCGTCAGCACTATACGGGGACCTGGATGCATATGACCTGCTACCTTGCTCCTGCCTACCTCTAGGCATGGGAGCACTAGCAGATGACGGTGCTGGCATAGACGAATGATCTTGATACTGAGGGCGACTTCCTCCCTATGATCTAGTCTGACCCTGTCTGTGCTGCTCGGACCTAGCTCTCTAATTACCTCTCATTCTATCTCTCTCCTTAATTTTGTCTGCCTCAATCTGGTGGGCATGAGTCATCATCCTAGAAAGATTTATCTCACTATGCAGCATAGCAAACCTACACTCCTTAACCACATAACTAGATACTCCAGTCACAAACTTACTCATACTAGCCCGATTATCAGCCACTAAGTCAGGAGCATACTTGGCCAATTGATTGAACTTTAGACAGTACTCCCTAATAGTCATAGAGACCTATCACAGGTTCATAAACTCTTCCACCTTCGCCTCCCTCATATCCAAAGGGAAAAAATTATCCAGGAATGGATCCTGGAACTCTTGCCAAGTCGTAGGGACAACTCCCTCACCTCTACATTTCCTCCAAGCAACAACCCAGTCATAAGCAAGGTCTTTCAACCTATACGCAGCCAATTCCACACTATGTTTCTCAGATACATGCATCACCTGAGTAATCTTCTGCACCTCCTCTAAAAACAACCGTGGATCCTCATCAGACTTGACCCATAGAATTCCGGCGGATTCATCCGCATGAAGTCACGGATCCTAGCAGCAGCTGAATCACCTCCCTGCTGCTGTGGATTAGGGTCGGGTTGGCCTGACTATTTGCAGTAACAGCTTGGGCCAGCGCCTGAAAGGCTACCCAAAATTCAGCATGAGACACATTTTCATTCAATGGGTCAGCGGGTTGAGGTTGCTGACCATTATTATTTCTTATCGCTCGACGTGGAGGCATATTTCTGAAAGAGAAGAGCACGAATAAATAGCAGAGAGAGACACTTTAAGCACGATAGACTTCTGAAAGAAAAAATCACACTTTTTTCTAAAACGTCTTGTAGCCTCTTGCTTATAGATGTGGCACGCTACACATCGATGATCAAGACTCTACTTAACGCGGCTTGTCAGACTCCCTAGGACACCTTAAAACCGTAGGCTCTGATACCAAGTTTGTAACACCCCAAACAAATGGGTCCCGGAGCGTCACACAGTGCTTGAGGCTACGAGTAGCCCCAAGCTAACCCTTTGAGCCATTTTCATTCAATTCAACACAAATCAACGGGGTTTCCATAAATAACCCTCAAATATCAATAGTGTAATCATCATCCAAGAATAAAAGAATTTTAGAAAGATAATAAAATACGACTTATTAGTCAACTCCCAACATCTATACTAGTCTGACAAGCCTCTAAGAAAATCAATAAAACCAGCGAGCCATTGAGACATGCCCCAACTGACTCATACTCAGTTATCAAATGTAAACAATTCCGTGAAACCAACATCAGACATCACATCCTTGGAACATGAGGACTCACCACAACAGAGGATGTAGAACAGCGTGCCCGAAGAATCACTGTCAAACCTGGAACTGAGCACCGAAACCTACATTTCGAGAAAATGCAGCCCACATCCGAAGATGTGGGTCAGTACCATGGAAAGGAACTGAGTATATGGGGGTGTATGCAGTTGTATAAACATCATCATCATAAATATTTATATGAAATATGCAGGGTGTATGAAAGACTCACATAGCCCGAAGAAAATCATCATAATCATGAGAGGATGAAATAAGTATAATAACACATGTGAGTCATCATATAATTTGTCAATCACTTTCAGTTCATCAAGCATATCAATTCTCATAATGTAAATATCATTTAAATCTTTCGAAAGAATAACTTTCACCATTCCACTTTCAAATTACTTCACCATTCACCATAGACACAAAGAAACACACACAGACTGGGAGATCCTATAAACGACATAAACCATGTGAGATACATGGAGTCCAACATACAACCCGCGTTGGGGAGAGCCGTCCTATCCTTGCCATCGAGTAGGACTATCGATATCAAATCCACACAAACTAGTGATCACTATATAAATCAGCCTCAGGCTCACTCCTACAGGAGCACGTAGTTCTAGGGAAGTAAGGTTGCTTTATACCTCCAACTCGGTGCTAAAGATTTCTCCCGGACTTAGCTCAGATCATTTCAAAGACAATCCACAACAAAATAATTTCAGTAATATATAAATATACATCGGGATCCATCATGCTTCCCATCTATCAAAATCAACCACATTGTGGATTTCTTTCACACTCGAGTTCAAAACAACTCCATTAAGACCAAAAGGTCAAATCATTCAAAATATCTCAAATATTCAACATCAACGTGATTATAACACACACTTTCTAAAAAAACATAATTTCCAATGGACATTCACGACCCAAATATCAAAATCATGATAAATATCATTCAAGATTCATGCTTTATATCACCACACATGTAAATTCATCTTTTAAAATCATAAACATCAAGATTTCATAATAATCATCATAAGATATGGGTTCATGCTTCAAATTCATAAAAATCAAATAAAAATCATGCCTTTGTAAAGAAAATTACTTTTGGGCACAAGAACGAAAGAGAGTTCTTGTTGAAAACCCCCGCATACCTTGAATGATGAACTTTAGATCGATACTCATTTTTGAGATGTTAATCGTGCCTTTGAATGATGGTTCTTGGATTTCTTGAACTAGGAACTTGGAATCTTGAATAAATTTGCAGAATTAATGATGAACTTTGGAGGTTCTTGAAGTTGGATGTAGGAGCTTAGGGTTTTATTTTTTAGGGAATTTGATGAAATATAACATATAATGCTTCTAATAGGTTTTAATATAGGGTTTGGATGGATTTTGGGTGAGAGTGAATGACCAAAATGCCCCTAAAAATCATATAATTCTCGAATCTGTCCTTTGGTGGACTGTTTTGATAGTCTGAAGTAGATCAATCATAACGTTTTGCTACTATAGACAAATTGGATGAAACCAATTTCATCGGAAAGAGGACTCGCAGAGATTTCCGTTGATATATAGTAGATCACCTAGATTATTATGTACAAGGAGTTATGATCGTTTAAAGTTGGAGCAAAAATACGCCAGGCCTCAGTACTTTTTCCTGCACATTTTATTGTTCACTACTATTCACGGTTCGATTGGAAGGTTCATAACTCGTCGCTCGGGTGTCCGTTTTGGATGATCTACATATCATTGGAAATCTTATTCGATACTCTACGCAATGGTGGGTCATAATCTAAGACATTCCACATGGAAAATTTATAATTCATTCTAGAAGCTAGAACCCAACACGTTTACGCATAAAATTTCAATGAAAAATTTCCCGAGGTATTATAAGCAATGTCCAACAACCCATTTATTTTTTCCTTGCATTTGTTGGTTTTAGTGGGTGGTCTGGGACAATGCATTCCCTATATTTGATAGTGGTGGTTTGGCTGTCCTTCTTGCCTTAGACCTTTTGCAGGATATTTCCTTGATGAGAGGTTCTTTTGGACGATCATATCTCAATCCTGTCACTATGGCAACCTCTTTCAAGCCAAAACAAGCCAGCATGCCACAGTAGTTGATCTAGATTTTATCTATTTCCCCCCCTCCTTCGAGTCTTTATCATCTCCCATGTACTTGATCCTGTGCTTGAGAAGACCATATACCATGCTCATTTATAAACGGGCAGTGTGGTCCTCAGGCAGCTTAAGAAAGTGTCCAAAGTAGCTCTTCTTAAAAAGTTTATTTATATTTTCATTCTTCACAGTTTTCCTAAAGTCATCAAAAGGTTTCCCCGACTAACATTTAAGTACAAAATCACCAGTTAGTTTTGCAGGTCATCTATCGACATCACAACTTGAAAATTGTTAATACTAATAGGTTTGACAGCCTCATGCTGGGATTTCGATATTAATTCATGCCTCAATGGTGATGCATTATCATCATTTTGATCATCATCCTCTTTCTCACTTTCTTCTTCCTCCCCTTCTTGTTTATCTTCTTCTTTTTCCTCCCCATTTTCATTTTCCTTATCACCATCTACAGGCCCTTGTCCACCTCTCTCAAAGTCGTTTTCATATCTTTCCTCAACTTCACTTATCCCTGACTGAGATTGTTTAAGAAGCTCCGCCGAATCTATCTGTAATTTTGCCTTTTTTGCTAGGTGGTCAGAAGTTGATCCACTTTCACTTTCTTTTTTTAGGAGACATGTTTTACCTACAAATAACAGAAAAATAAAAAATACATTACAATTGATGTATGCATAAATTTTTAAAAATATATTACAAACTCCACTAATACCGACACCACCAACACCACCAAGCAATACCACCACCACTACCACCAACTGCCACCAAAAACACCACGACGACGACGACGACGACGACCACCACCACCACCACCACCACCACCACCAATGCCGCCACCACCACCACCACCAACCACTAATAATACCACAAACACCATCCAACAATACTACGATAGTCAACAGAACACTACAATAAAAAACTAGAGTTTTCTCAGGTTCTTCCTATGATTTTAGCATCAAAACTCAAAATTGTTAATCCATTCTCGAAGATAATATATCTAAAAGTTTTCTTTTCCATCATTTACAAAAAAACCATAATTTTTAGAAAAATAAATAAATGTAGAACTCTTCTTGAACTCTGTTACCTATGAAGACAGAGAAAATAATGGATACAAGCAAGAATAAAGTCCAAAATAACAACTATGTGGTCAGAAATGGAAAGAAAATCGATCTATTGTGAAGGGTTGAGCAGTATGTTGAGTAGTTGTTGTCTGTATTGTTAAGAGAGAAAGAAAAGAGTGAGAACTCAAGATTTGAAATGATGAAATATTTCCCCGCAAATGGATGATTTGTATGGGTTGATTTATAATTTGGAAAATAATAACAAGTTTTGAAAATGTTAATTTGGTTCGAATAATTTGCTCATCCCTAGTTGTAGCTAAATCAATTTAGGTATTTCAAAAATAAGCTAATATGAATCGTTTCAACTCAGATTGGTTAATTGATGACTTGGGTCAGGAGGAACGCAATACCAACATCATGTAATATAGTTAAACCTATCAACTCATCCCTAGTTGTAGCTAAATCAAATTAGGTATTTCAAATAATAGGCTAATATGAATCGTTTCAACTCAGATTGGTCGATTGACGACTCGGGTCAAGAGGAACGCAATACCAACATCATGCAATATAGTTGACCCTATCAACTCATCCCTAGTTGTAGAATCAATTGAGGTATTTCAAAAATAAGCTAATATGAATAATTTTAACTCGAATTGATCGATTGATGACCCGGATCAGGAGGAGCACAATACCAACATCATGCAATATAGTTGACCCTATCAACTCATCCCTAGTTGTAGCTAAATCAATTAAGGTATTTAAAAAATAAGCTAATATGAATCATTTTAACTCAAATTGATCGATTGATGACTCGGGTCAAGAGGAACCAATACCAATATCACGCAATATAGTTGACCCTATCAACTCATACCTAGTTGTAGCTAAATCAATTTAGGTATTTCAATTAATAAGCTAATATGAATCATTTCAACTCAGATTGATCGATTGACTACTCAGGCCAGGAAAAGCACAATACAACCATCATACAATATAGTTGACCCTATCAACTCATCCCTAGTTATAGCTAAATCAATTTAGGTATTTTAAATAATAAGCTAATATTAATCGTTTTAACTCAATTTGATCAATTAACGACTCAGGTCAGGAAAAATGCACTACCAACATCACACAATATAGTTGACCCTATCAAATCATCCCTAGTTGTATCTAAATCAATTTAGGTATTTCAAATAATAAGTTAATATAAATTATTTCAACTCAGATTGATCGATTGACAACTCAATTCCGGAGAATCGCAATACTAACATCACGCAATATAGTTGACCCTATCAACTCATTCCTAGTTGTAGCTAAATCAATTTAGGTATTTCAAATAATAAGTTAATATAAATTATTTCAACTCAGATTGATCGATTGACAACTCGAGTCCGGAGAAGCGCAATACTAACATCACGCAATATAGTTGACCCTATCAACTCATTCCTAGTTGTAGCTAAATCAATTTAGGTATTTCAAATAATAATCTAATACGAATCATTTCAACTAAGATTAATCAATTGACGACTTGGGTCAGGAGGAGTGCAATACCAACATCATGTATATAGTTAACCCTATCAACTCACCCCTAGTTATAGATAAATTAATTTAGGTATTTCAAATAATAAGCTAATATGAATTATTTCAACTTAGATTGGTTGATTGACGACTCGGGTCAGGAGGAACGTAATACCAATATCAAGTAGTATAGTTGATCCTATCAACTCATACCTAGTTGTGCTAAATCAATATAGGTATTTCAAAAATAAGATAATATTAATTTTTTCAACTCAGATTGATTGATTAACGACTCAGGTTAGGAGGAGCGCAATACCAATGTCATGCAATATAGTAGACCCTATCAACTCATCCCTAGTTATAGCTAAATCAATTTTGGTATTTTAAATAATAAGCTAATATGAATTATTTTAACTTAGATAGATCGATTGAAGACTCAGGTCAGGAGGAGTGCACCACCAACATCATAAAATATAGTTGACCCTATCAACTCATACCTAGTTATGCTAAATCAATATAGGTATTTCAAAATAAGCTAATATAAATTGTTTCAACTCAGATTGATCAATTAATGACTCGAGTTAGGAGGAGCGCAATACCAACTTTATGCAATGTAGTAGACCCTATAAACTTATCCCTAGTTATAGATAAATCAATTTAGGTATTTTAAATAATAAGCTAATATGAATCGTTTCAACTCAGATAGATCGATTAAAGATTCAGGTCAGAAGGAGAGTACTACCAATATCATGTAATATTGTTGATCCTATCAATTCATCCCTAGTTGTTGCTAAATCAATTAAGGTATTTCAAATAATAAGCTAATATGAATCGTTTCAACTCAGATTGATCGATTGACGACTTAGGTCAGAAGGAGCGTAATACCAAAATCATGCAATATAGTTGACCCTATCAACTCATCCTTAGTTGTAGCTAAATCAATAAAGTTGTAGTTGAACATATGAACTCAATTAAAATTGTATAAAAGCAAATGTTCAACCTATTGCAACAGATGACTTATTTGCTGGAATTTATCAAATAGATTATTGAATCAGTTGCAACAGATAATCTATCTGTTGCAACAGATAATTTATATGTTGTAAATTATCAAATGGACGTTGGCATCTATTGCGATAGATGACTGAGACATTGGAAATTTTTAAACAGAAATTGTCATCTGTTGCAATAGATGACTATGTTTTAAGATATTTTTTTATTTTAAATCAATTTCCTATAAGAGATAAAAAAGATAAAATACTAAGGTGGTAAAAAATATTATTTGGATAACTCAAAATCTCCTCCTTGAGTAGTCTTATCTTGTCTTTTCATTGTCACCGTCTCCTCGTGACTCTTAAAGTTATTAATGAATATTTAAAACCTATTTCTAGAATTCTCTCTACTTCAGCCATAAATTAACTTAACTCATCTCTCTTCTTTCTTTCATAATTCTCTTTCTCTCCCCTTTAAGGTAATCACAACCGTCTCCTTTTTCCCTCTCTTTTCTTTCCTCTTTTGCATGAGGATCCTTTCGGATCTCAATTGATAAATATCTTTTCTCAACTGAAATGGGTGTTCTGATCCCTTTGCTTTTTTGATATTACAGGTATGGTTCATTATTGCTCTTTCTTTCTCGTCTTCTTCTTTGTATGTTATTTAAATTAGATATTTACATTTATTGTTTTTATTGATTTACCTATTACCAGTATCCTATTTATTAAGAAATTTGAAAGAAAAGTGACTTTTAAGTCTTGAATAAATGACCCATTATTTTTTCTTAAAATATGCAAAAAGATTATCTGTTGGGAGAACTTAAAAAGCCTTGTTGTTAGTATCATTTTTTGTCTTTTGTTTGTTACTTTGTTGGTGGTGCTGTTGTTGGGGGTGTTGGTGTTGTTGGAATATGTGGTGTTTTTGTTGTTGATGGTGTTAGAATATATGGTGTTGTTTCTTTGTTGTTGATGCTGTTGTTGATGTTGTTGTTGGTGTTAAAATAGTTTTCTCAGCTGTTGCAACTATTGAATCAGCTGTTGGAATAGACGGAGCAATTGTTGGAAGAAATCAAACCAGTAGCAAAGCTGGTTTGATTTATTCCAATAGTTGACCCACCTGTTACAATATTTCATCCATCTATTGCCATAAATTTGTCGGTTGTTGCAATGGATGACTCATCTACTAAACAGATGGGGAATCTGTTGTACCAGATGGGTCATCTATTGCAACACTTATTATAATGTGTTGTATTATTCAATTTTGTGTTACCTTTTTGTAATGTTCTTTTTGTTCTTCTCCTGTTTGACATCAAATGTTTTTCTCTTATTTGCAGATAAAAGGACGTGAATATAGATCAACTTTTGCCCGACCAACATTAAAGGCAAGAGTAAAGACGGGTTTGGAGGAATAAACTACTTGCAGATGGAACCACTTCATATGTGGGAGGTATGTATTACTGATCAACCTATCATGAAAACACACATCCAGTACACTGATTTTGTGAATGTTGGTTCTTTACCTATTAGACATTAATCTTTTAAACAAGATATGGCATTTTACAGTTAAGATTGTTAGGTTTGAACTGATAAGGCTGAGGAACCAAGTAGGTGGTGTCGATACCCTGTTACTGTATAATAAAGATTTTGCTAATATTTATGTGTCAATTTTGGAGAAGGGTTCAAGTTTTTGGTGGTAGTGTAAACATTAAAATAGTGATTGGACTGATTTTAACAGTTCAATGGACTTTTGAAAGGCCTCTGAAGCCTCACACTACTGCAACCAAGAATGGAAAACCAATAGTTATTACCCTGGTCCAAATTTATATGGATAGGTTACTCGAGGAGAATATTATACAACAGAAAGTGCTTGGGAGAATACCTGTGCGGTAAGGGGGAGGTGCAGAAGACCATATATCAACTCAGACTCTATTAAAGAAGAAACACAGGGTAGGAAGGAACGTGTAGTGAATCTGGATGATGAAATTAACATGAAAAATGAAAAAATTGAATGAGCTGCAAATGTGAAAGTGCATCCAAAAATGAAAATTCATCAGTCTATTTTGAAAAGAAAAATGCTGAAGTGGAATGGAATGTGTACTTTGTTAGGGGACTGCAACTAGCTAGCGTGGCCTGAATAAAGACCCACAAAATGTGGGACCAAAACTCTAAGGTTGCATCTTTGCAAGTACCGATAGTGGTAATATTATCGATTAGGAACGAAACCTGAACCAATAACTCCTGAAGTAAAAATAAAGGATCAAGACAAAATGGTAATTTCTAAAGTTAAACTTGTATCCCAGGCCTTCTTCTTGTGGTTATGGTCTGGTAAAAGGTAGTGTAAACAACAACGCATGGGATTTCTACCCAACTTCAGACCTTTTTGTTTCTACTGTCATTGACCAGATCAGAACCACAAATAGAAGGCATGGGATGCAAGTTAGACTTCAAATTTTAACGCCTTGGCTTTCCTTATTTTTACTTCTAGAGTTGTTGGTTTTAGTTTCTTTCTTGACTAAAAATCTTACCAATCAACTGTGCTCGCAAAGATGCTTCCTTAGAGTTCTGATCCTGCTCTTTGTGGGTCTTCATTGAGACCACGTTCGCTAGTCACAATCCCTAGCAAAGTGTCTAGCTCCAGTCCTCTTTAGCATTTTTCTTTTTCAAGAATGACTAAAGAATTTTAATATTTGGATATACTTTCACATTTGTAGCTCATTCAATTTTTTCATCTTTCAAGTCAATTTCATTGGCCAGATTGGCTAGAAGTTCCTTACTTACTTCCCTATGTTTCCTCTTAAACAAGGTCTGAGATGATATATTGTCTTCTCCACATCCCCTTTCCCACACATGTGTTATCGCAAGCACCTCCTGCTGTATAATAGTCTCCTCGAACAACCCATCCATATAAATTTGGACCAGGGGAATTTCTATTGGTTTCCATTCTTGTTTGCTGTAATGGATGGCTTTAAAGGCCTTTTAAAAGTCCATTGCACCATTAAAATTGGTCCAATCACTATTTAAATGTTAACAATGCCATCAAATATTGCTCCCTTCTCAGAACTTGATGCATAAACATGAGCAAAATAATCATTAAATTATAACAGGGTATCGACACCACCTTCTTGGAACCCCTCGGCCTTATCAGTTCACACCTATCAAACTTAACTATAAAATGCAGGATCTTGTTTGAAGGATCAATGTCTAATTAGTAAAAAATAGTATTCACAAAATCATTATACTTTGTGTGTGTCTATCACGAAAACCTGATCAATAATACATAATTTTCACACATGAAAATGGATCCATTCATCTGTATTCACCTTATTCTTCCTACCCCATCGTTAAGTAGTTTACAAGACTACGAAGGATCAGAGGGTAACCATCTTCAATGTCAGAGGACTACATGCCCGTCAAGAAAAAACAAGTGCTACAAGTCATGACTTTTTACCTTTTTGTTTTTAAATTTGTTTTTTATCTTATATAATAAAACAATCACCAATTTAGATTATTAAGGTATGTGATGACTATTAAAAAAGAGGTGAACAGTCGTGAATTTTTTGTCTAACATATTCAAAACATGATGAATCAAATTTCCTATTTGTTACAACAGATGAATCAGCTGTTAGAAGAAATCAAAATATCTCCTCCAATAGATGGTCCATCTGTCGTAATAGATAATCTATTTATTGAAACATATGTCTCATCTGTTGCACATACAGACAATCTGTTGCAACAGATGGTAAATCTGTTACGACAGTGGGTTATCTATTGCGACAGATGGACGATCTATTACAACAGCTCAATAATAACTGTTGTTATTAAGAGAAAAACAGTTTTGAAAAAGTGAGAAGTTTGATTGTATAACAAAAAGTCAAGACTTTTTCCAGAAAATAAAAAGTCAGTAGTTTTAATGTAATTAATACAATAGAGCTGAACAGTCGTGCCTTTTTGCCTAACATATTCAGATTCAATCCTCTATAAATAGGTCCCTCCTCAATCTTCATTCTACTCTACTTTATTTATTTCTTGCATTTTGTCTTTTTGTATTACATCTTCAACCACTTCTCTTAAAAGAGCATAGTCCTTTCTCTTAAGGTAAGTTTTTTTCTGTGTAAATCTATCAGTTTATAGTATACGTTGTATTATATTCAGACTCTTTTTTTTACTTTTGTATTTATGTCTTTTGTTAATTCATGTGTGTTCTAGATATGGCTGATCCTATTTGGGACATTGCTATTCTGTGTGACATCGTACGAGAATTTTAGAGGTAGGTTAATAATCTACAGTGGGAGTTGGGCGCCGTGAGAGCAAAGATGCTCCAAGAGATTTGCAGGCTGAAGAGGGCCCTGCTGCTGGTGGTTGAAGATTGTCCGACTGATAATAATAATGATGACGATGATAACAATAATAATAATAATTAAAATGTATTTTTTATTTTAGTGTATGTATTTTAATTTTCTTATATCGGATCTATACCTAATGTATTTTGTTTTTTGTTTAATAAAAAATTATTTTTGATCGACGTTGGCCTTTTAATTTTTATTCTTTCTATTTCTTTTTCTCAACAAATATGTCGATGGTTGGATGTAAAGAGCAATTTTGAATCCAGTAGCAATAGTAAGTGTTTTGAGTTTTTTCAATAAATGGACCATCTGTTGAAATAGATTGGTCATCGGTTGGGTTTCTGTCAGCAGATTATCTATCTGTTGCAACAGATTTGTCATCTGTTGGAGGAAAACATTCCAACTAATGTCTATCTATTGCAAATAATGGGTAATTTGTTGAAAATAATTTTGTGGTCTGTTGTATTTAGTTCCTGTTTTGCCTATTTTTATTGATGCACAAGTTATTAAAAAATATATTTTATATAATAAATGATAACATTTATGTTCACACAATGAGTTAAATCTATAAAAGTCCTTAACAAACAACATCACAAGTTTTTGCTATCACAACAATCATGGTGGATTACGATCTGGACATGTAGTTCTTTTGTGGCCAACGCTCTTACATACAGAACATTTATTTTTTTCTTGATGGAAATGATTCTCCGATTCCATGCATCCTCTTATATGACTTTCTTCCTAGTTTGATAGTGCTTCCGTCAATATACGGAGGAGGTATTAATCTCCCCAAAAGCTTTGCAGGAACATCCTAAGATTCTTTGAGAGGCACCAGAGTAATATGCTCACTATATACCATTATATATTTTTCCACCAAATAATATGGAGAGGTGCACTCATAAATTTTAGTTCCATATTTTGCACCATATTGAGCTCGAAGCGCTGTCATAGCATATGTATAAGGTATTTTGTCCAAGTCAAAAACTCTACACGTACAAGATCTTGTTTAAAGATCGACCATGGAAACATCACCATGACCGTCGATACTAAACTTGTAATATACTATTTGATGAGCAACTAACCTATTCCCCAAACTGATGTTCATTGATATTATTTTTTTGCTTCTAGAACAAATTTGGTTCCTGCGTTCTCGAACTTCACATGCCTTTCATGAAAAAATTTACCATACTTCTAGTTTATTTTA
The DNA here is from genome assembly GCA_030864215.1 of Capsicum pubescens. Taxonomy (NCBI): domain Eukaryota; kingdom Viridiplantae; phylum Streptophyta; class Magnoliopsida; order Solanales; family Solanaceae; genus Capsicum; species Capsicum pubescens. The sequence goes on from CM061544.1 coordinate 226,077,435, forward strand.
TCAAATAGAGCCACGATAGGAAATTCTCTTTCATCACCAACTAATGAATTCGCCGATTAAGCTATGTTGACATCATAATATTGTACTTATACAAAAGAATTACTTATTACGACATCATACTAAACTTGTAACTCAAACAAGACATTATATTCATAAGAATGTACCTATTTTCCAAATAGAATGGCCGGTTGCATCTCTCGAAACTGACACGTACGAGATGTTCTGCTGCCTTGGGATGCATATCCGTTATTTGATTGAAATGCCCTAAAAACTCTTCTCTACTATATGCTTTAACTTCTCTATAAAAAGGGTCACGACCCTTTCATTGTGAAAGGTGTTCCGAATGTTATCTCCAAGATGCTTCATACATAACCAAAGTGAGATGAAGTGTAGAAAATTAAACTTATCTTTGAAATACTTGAATGCCTATCCAAAATAAAACACAACTCTTTGGTATCTACGATGCATCTTCGCATTTGTTCAAAAATATCCATAAGAGGAATCACATGCCTTGTCCGCTACAGAAAAAGTGACAGGAAAGATGTAATTCTCTGCATCTTGTGCCACCACTACTAGCAAAATTCTGTTATACCTACTCCTCAAGAAGGTCCTGCCGATGGCTATGACTTATTTCAAATGTTGAAAACCTTGAATCCAAGCACCATAGGATATAAAAAAGTACTTGAACCTTCCGTTTTCATCAACATGCAATGCCGTCTTACTTTTGGGATTTGTGGACTCAAGCATGTAACGGTAGGCATCGAGGACTGCATACCCATGCTCATATGTCCTCCTAACCAAGTCCTTTGCAATCCAAATGGCCGTATATACGTTCCAATAAATAACCATTACACCCAATTCTGTAAGGAATTAATTGGTCATATCCCCTGTAGAAATGCCTTTGCTATTGGGGAATCTATTCTTGAAATATTCACCAAGGACCTTTATCATGGCGTGGGGATTTTGGCACGAACTTTACTTTCAACCACATGTGTGATACTTTTCATGTTTATGAATGATGAATCTGTCAGAACATAAGTACTTCACTGCTCTCAACTACCACTTACAGTTCGGATCAACACATCTGAAGTAGAAGACTTTTCTCAAATTAATTATCTTTATTATTCTGAAATCTTATTTCAAGCAAGCAATAAACAAAGAAATACAAAGTTCTTTCTTATTCTTGAATGATATTCCCTTGTAAAAGCTGGTCTTGTCATCTTGACGATTGCTAGACTGTGTCGATTGAGAAGAACTGCCCACTGTATTGCTTGTAGCAACAGGAGTTGGTGTTTGATTATCATCTGGAATATTCATGTCCAGATCATCCAACCTATTATCAAAGATATCTTGTTGTTGTTGTTATTCTTCTACATTCTAGTTCTCATTCTCTCCCGTTATTTAAACCACGTAGAACCATAACACCAGCCTGGTTGAATTACTAAGATAAGCATGCAACCAAACCTGATTGATTATCTTGAAAGGTAGTATCCCTGATTTTCAAAGGAGTTATGCATGTAGCTGATGACGACTTCTTCCGATTGACAATTCAGTCCACAATAGCTGATGATTAAGTTCACATAATCATCATATGAAACATTACTTTGGACTATCATAACTATCGTCTCTAGCATTTCACCCTCCTTCCAATGCCATACATATCGATTGCTCTTCTCGATCCATTGACCATGACAATCCACCCCTATTGTTATTGATCCCTCCATTAGTAGTACCTAAATAAATTCATTTATTAAAAAAGTTAATAATGATATCATAATAAAATTAATAGTGATTTCATAGTGTTGTTTCATGAACCCAACAGATGTGTAATCTGTTGCAATAGGTGAAAAATGTATTGCAACAAGTAATCAATTACAACAGATTACTTACCAGTTGGGATTCATGTAACACTCTTGAAGTTGGTTTCAACAGATGAGTCATCTATTATAATAGATGAATCATATGTCGCAACAGACTATACATTTGTTGAAACAGATGAAATGCCTATTGGGATAGATATTACAGTTCTAAAGAACTTTTGAAGTTGATTCTAACAGATGAGTGACATATTGCAATAGATAACTAACCTATTGTGACAGATGAGTTACCTGTTATAATAGATGATGAGTCTATTAGAATTGAGTTCAGGTTTTGTTGCAATAAATAACTAACCTGTTGCGACAGATGACTTACTTTTTGTAACAAACAATGCATCTGGTGAAATTGGATTCAAGTTTTGTTGCTACAGGTTACTGATCTGTTGCAATAAATATTTACTCTGTTGCAACAGATAACTAATCTGTTGCAACAGATAACTAGTATGTTACAACAAAAGGATCATATGTTGAAACAGATGATCCAGCTATTTGATTCATGTTATGGCACTATAGAACCATAAAATGAATCCAACATATGAGTCTTTCGTTGTAACAGATGGCTTATCTGTTGCAACAGGTGAGTGGTCTGTTTAAGCAGATGGCTATTATGTTGCATTCATGTTCGCGTGCTATCTATTGTTGAAAAAATAGCACAATAACAGTTACCCAGATGACAAATTCAACTAGAAATCATAATTTGACTTACCAAAGTCTCCTATGAAGTAATGCCAAAGTGGAAATTGATGTACGAAACAAAATTTGACCTAAGAAATTGGTCAAGTAGCATCAGTAGCGGTAACAACAACAACAACAATGGTCAACAACAACAAGAAGATGATGATAATAAAGTAGAAGATGATGATAATGAAGTAGAAGATAATGATAATGATGTAGAAGATGATGATAATGAAGAAGAAGATGATGAATAAAGCAGCAACAATAATGAACAACAAAAATTGCTAAGAGAGAAAACAACAATGGAAGAGAAGAGAGAAAAACGTGCCTTTTCCCCCTCCGTTTCCTGTTATATTAGGTTAATATTTGGATCAAAGTATAAATTTAAAACTTGTGGGCTATTCTCAAACTTTTCTAACTTTCTTAGCCATAATAAAGTAATTGTCACCTACACTCTATTATTAAGACTTGAGTCACCTACACCTCATTTTGAAACTCTTTTGTCACTTTTAACTAAATGCCCCATGTTATATAGTCATTGAAAGCCGTAATATGAAAAGAAAATAATAAATTCTACTGATTTCATGAATTAGACAAGTAAAGTGTATAGAAAGAAACATGCAACAAGTACTTTTGGGTGGAGTATTAGAAAATATTAAAATTTCACAGATTCTTTACTTATAGCTTGTAGACACTTCTAATAAATGAAACACTTAGGGATCGTTAATTTGGTAGAAAGTATAAGACTAGTGTTGAATATGGTGTATTAATAGATTTTACATTAGTAATGTTGACATTATTACTTATATACTGTTTGCTTTGATTTATAAGAAATAAAATGTCTTGTATAAAAATGTTAGCTTACAAAAGTACCCTCTACACTATAAAACTTCACTGATTGGTAAGGTTCAGGGCTTCTTGCTGTAGAAAACTACTTCGAGGAAAATTAAAATTACTTAATAAAATAGGTCTTTTTTTCTCACCTCTTTCGATTTTTTCATTCCCCCAATGGCCAGATCAGAACAAAAAATCAAAGTGAAAGTGGAATTGCCAATTTCAAAATTTCAAGTTGAAGTTAAAGTAAGCGATAAATTTAAAGATTTGATCAAAATTATCGAAAAGGTATGAACAAACCATTGTACACAAAGACAAGTGAGTACCGGTATCAATTGGTATGGAGTAAGATCAAATACTAAGGGAATGTAGAAGAGGAATTTGAGAAGTAATAATGTCATTAATCACTTTAATGCTTGTGTTGAGACTTTTTCTATTACTAATTTATGGGAAGAGATGATATTAGCAATACATAACTCAATACACAATAAAGTGTATAACTAATGCTACATAGGCTCAAAAAATGTACCAAACAAGGTATTAATAATACACCAAAATAATGCATAATGCATGCATTATTTTTGTAATACACTCTACGAACGACCCCTAATAAGTTATGTAATTGCTAAACTAGTAATTTAATGCCTAATGATTATATAATAAATTTGACAAAGTATTTGTGTTTTATCAACAATGAGTACGTATTTGATACACTCAACTCTTTATTTTACTTCTGAGCTAGATGGTACACCCTACATTTTCTATAATCCCATGGACTATATGGGATCCACCCTTGACTCGGCGGCCAAACCCCCAATCCAAGTTTGCCGAAAGGATTGGAGTATTTGCAAGGGGACACGCAAGATCACAAAGCAAGGTGCCATAATCCCCAATCAAGTCAACATGTCATGGTTGTGCACAAGATCACAAAGTAGGGCTCCTAACCATAGTCCCAAATTGGGACGACATGAATCAAAAATACAAAAGATCACAAAGCAGGGTACCATATCCCGCATCGATAAATCACGGTTTCCAGCGATGAGTTTTTCAACTCATGCTTTCTTAGGGTAATCATCTAACTCTCTTTAAGTTCAATTTTAATCCTTTAAAACCATGCTTCATGCTCAAATTATTCATTTCTATCATGTTAAGGGTATCTCGTGATAGGTATCATCATACCTAGACTTGCAAGCCATATCATATCATATAATGTCCATAGCCCCTTTCATCCAAAACATGATAATGACTATCAAAAGATTTATCATATCACATGAGAGTTATTATTTTAAAATCACATAAAAACTGTTTCCAAAACACTTTTATTTCAATACTTTAACAAACAGTGGTCAACTCTTTCGTCAATCACATGCAATTCTTCATTTAACACAAAAGGGCATTTAACAATAATCAACACCTCTTTGAACACATTTAGAAATAATAATGCATATTTTCTAAAGAGGCATTTAAAACTCATGTTTATCATCATTTTTAAATAACTCCAAACAATAATTAATAAACAAATCTCATGATAAAAAAAGGGGGTTTATAGTTCATGCTCTCAAATCCACTTCAAAATTCATAACACATGCACATATTTTTTGTTTATTTGAGAACCTAAAACAATTGTTAAATACAAAATTCTTTTCATAAAATGGGGTTCATATTTTAAAATCTTCAAACACTTTAATACCTACACGTATGTACATAAATAAAATCTCAAGTTTATGAAAAACGCAATAATAAATGCATATTTTCATCAAAATGGGTTCATGATGCATTTTCTTTAAACGATTTCAAAAACCCCTTACATATACATAATTATATATATTTAAAGCTTGTTAAAATGAGAAACTTGTGCCCATGAGATTTAGGATAGTCCCACATACCTTTTGACAGAGAGAAATCAAAGAGAACGTAGAGAAATTAGACCCCCAAAGCTTGAATTCCTCAAACCCTAGGTAGTTTCTCCTATCTTTCTTATGGAGAGAGGATTAGGGATTTTGGAGAGGTGATATAACAATGTTATGTTGTGAAATAAATAGAAATAGGTTAATATAGCATTTAGGGGTTGTTTATAAGTGAAAGAACATCAATACCCCTCCTCCCAAGTCAACAAACCCAAAAATTGACAAATTTAAACCATCAGTGCATCGCAGAGGGTAATCTCTGCGATGAGCTCCGCACCGCGCCGCTATCGCGACCCTCACTGGTTCTCACAAAAATATTCATAACTTTTCATTCGGATATCAGATTAAGGCAAAATTGACGTCTTTGGAAAACTAATTCAATTATCTACAATTTGGTGGTCTTGAGTTCCAAAATCCTACATATTCCAGAAGTTATACACATTCAACGTTGACCCTTGTAGAATCGAATTTTAAAATTTGGTCGATAACAAAAGTTCTTAACTCCACTTCACTCTAAGTGTTTTCTACGAACATTTTTCCCCTCAAAAGCACTTTTCACACTTGGCTAATGATCATGAAACTTATAATTATATGGAAATAATTGGATTCATGATTATACATGCAGTAACGATGGTCCAAATTTTAGCCCAAAAATATGGGGTGTTACATTATCTCCCCCTTGGAATCATTCATCCCCGAATGATGGATAAGAATCTTTTGAAGCTTTAGAAGTATGAAATGAATTATGTAACTTCACATCAAGAATTCGCCCTCAACAAAAAACATATAGAAATCAAAAAGAAAAAGGCTTATTAACATCACCAGGTATATTGTGTAAGCAGGAATCATAAGACAATAAAACCAAGATTGTACAAAGGGTAAAATACCCAAAGCTCCTCATCCCAAGTGAGAAAATCAAAGGGATCAAAATTCTACCTAGGTCTATGTCGTAGACCTTATCGCAGTGATTATTTTTTGCATCGCAGGGCTATCCCAGAGGCTTACTGCCTCCTTGACCCAAAACTACCCCAAACCCCATCTAATAATTATAAAACTCTTACGGGTTACCTTTTTACATCCCCAAACATGGTTTGAGTCTAAAATCGATGGTTCAAGCATGAGAAGGTAAAAAACAATAGAATGATGGAAACTTTGAGGGTCTTATACTAATAGCCCTTAAATATCACGATACTTCTCAACTATGACTTCAACTATAATACCACACTTCCCCATTTCAATCTTACAATTCACCAACAATACACATTGCTAGAAGAACCAAAGTCTAGATATATATTGCTTCCACTCTTAAGCCTAATACGAAGTTAAAAGATGCTAACTTAAACAGGGCTCTATTTCTTAAATCCATCCATGAATACTGCTCCATCTTAGAATTGTCGTTAAACAACATCATGCCTTAACTAAGAGTACTAGCCACATAATGTAATGGTTTTTTTTCATCAATCACAACGTTCAAGCCTATCTTTACTACACCCACTTTATGGACCTCCCATTAAACCAACTACTTCAGTCGCTCTCACAAAGATTTTTGTTACATATTCCCCCTTTCTAACTATTTCACATACAAAAGTTCATCTCCTCCCTCCCTCTTCAACTATAACTTTAGCTTGAGGTAGTCACACAAAAAAATTAACACCATAAGAAACACCTACTCTCTTATCTAAAATATTACTACGCTTTGATAACCACTATCATACTAACATTTGGAAGGTCGTTGAGGGACTAAAGCGCAAGTATCATGAATGGGGTTAACACTATTCAGTTATAACTTATATTTCCTAATCTACAAAAGGTGGGACATGAGATAAAGATATGATACAATAGGCACAAAATACTTCATATATCAAATGTCTAGATCAGAAATAGAGAGCCATTTGGGCATAAACACAACACAACATGAGTTCTTAGGACTAGCCACAGGGAGAAATATGAGCACATATATCATGAGTTATACAACATAAAGCCGGGATTCATATATTCAAAGAATATGACAAGGATTGTTTCTTGAAGCTATTGCTTCTCATTTTCGGAGCTGAGATAGTCATAGGATTGCATAAACTTTATCACTTTGGTTAATTCTGACATAAAATAAATCGGTAATATATAGAAAGCATAGTTCCTTAGAACTAAGCATGATATGAGACATGGATTTATGGGTTATGAAAATCATACCATAGAGCTTAAATACTTAAAAGCTTGGATTTCTGAGAGGCATTATCGCTTCTAGTTTGGAGGTCAAAACATGACATGAGTTACATAGAGAACTCAAAGCTTAGCATAGGCATGACTTGAATACATAAAAATTTAGTGGAATATCCTCATTCAAATGAAGTAGGAGGAGTTTTCTTAAATAGGAATATATTTATCATGTCCCTTCCCTAAAACTTGCCACCATGAGAAAATTTGGGAACTACCTTAATTCATCATCTCTCCCTTAGATCAAAGTCACAATCCTAGACTTGAGGACATATCCTCTCATTAAATCTACAAGTATAACACTCAGTACAATGGGGTTATCACCATATATGTGAACATCAAACCCCCTGATAGCTATATAATTAATACACTACCCTTAAAGGATACTAATCTTAACTTTTTCAAGGTTCCATAGGCATCACCCTGTAACTCATACTCTCATAAGAATATATATTCACCCTTATTAACACATGGAAATTAATTCTTTGCTACTTAGTATACTAGCACCACACCTCTAATCGGATAGCTTACAACTCAACAAAATTTGTAAAACTAGACCAAGAGATCACATTATCTATCTATATTTTCCTCAATTCAGCTCTAAATAACAACATATAGAAGCTCTGTATCCTTCTCCATATTTAGAAATCCAAGAACATAAACTAGGCACACATGATATATATACACTTAGGACCTCGGCTGACAACAAGCTACCTGGGGTTCAACTTATTCTTTTAAACCCATAATCTTACCCATCTAGTGACTCAGCCATAATTCATCATTTTAACACTAATCCTAATGTACAGATATATATCACAATTTTCCATTCAAACTTTTTATAGGTTATCAATCTAGTCCTCTTTCACACACTGTATCAAGCCTACTATTTTCATCCCTACAAAACATGCATCACAATTCTTAAGCTAATATTCTTACCACCATAATCTACATCTAAAGTTCAAACCTATTGTCTAGCATCAATTATGTACCACCGATGAAGTATGCCACATACTATACTAGTCGATCACATTGGGAAATCAACCAAAATTCCCCATTTCACGTAACTACAACCTACAAACACATCTCCATAATATTACTACTATACCTTAGAATTTACTACACCCCTTCTCTCATATTGTACTAGTTTACCACTACTAAAGAAAAGAGAATCAAGGGGATAAAGTCACCTAATGAGGATAGTCGATCTTAGTCTTGCAACATAACTCATTATGATCTTATCAACATATTTTTCTTTCTCACACCATATCTACTTACCCATGCATGCATCACACTACCTTCAAAATTCCATAAACACCAATGAGTCTCTACTCATAACTTATTGGCTAATGTACCCCTTTCCATTTACAACCTACAAATGATTCCTACAACCTCCATAACTTTCTTTTCTGAGCTCCTTTTTTATTTTAAATAAATAATAATCATAGTTAATCACTTCATCCACAGACTACCATACAATCTAAAAATCTTGCAACAATATTAACCAATCACCACAAAAGGGTATAACGCCCGCCACTCAAAGGTTATACAACTAAAACTAACTTACTCATGCAAAAGATACCCTCACTCTGACTTCTAAACTTATGACTTCATGTCACTAACTTTAGGACCATCTTACTAACAATAGGTTATGACACCTTAACATGTACTAATACTCGGGTGGAAATATTGTTCCAATATTCTACTACATATCTCTACCTTTAAGCATGACATCTGCAACCAAGATTCTGAAAGGGATTGAATACACTTAATACCTCAGACTCAAATGTATTATTGGTATAGATAAGGGGATACACTTGAATCAACACACTTTGAAGCATTAATGGACCCATCTAAAGTCCTTGAGCTATTTCATAATTACGGATAACTCAATCAGAAAGGACAATTTCATTAGGAATCTAAACTCTTGAACTTGTACCTCCTCAATAATGACACACAACTAATAAAATTAGAAAAAGGAAGAAGTTTGGATACCTTTCCTATGGAAAACATTGTCGCACGATCTACAATATGAAAAAAATAAGAAACAACTCCTAAATGCTCTGTATCCTCCTTACTATAAGTTTGGTGCACAACACACCCATAAGTAAGACTCTAATATACATGGCTTTGTAGATACCTTGGGACCATGAACCGTGCTCTGTTACCAAGCTTGTCACGACCCAAGCTGGGCCCCTGGCTGCGACAGGCATTCCGAACCACGAAGGCTCAAGAGACCCCTTAACATACTATCATAAGCATAATCCATACATAAATCAAAATACAGAAGCTATAATAAAATTCAAGGAAAACTTATAATACAAACTATATAAACAAAATATGATAATACAATACTTAAATTCCAGCTACGAAGCCTCTACTAAATACTAACTGTCTAGGCTGGGACAAGGTCCCGAACTGAAGTATAAACTGAGATTACATATAGATAGAATGCCTTCCAATGTAAGGGAGGCTTACCAAATTCTGGAAGTCTGGAAAAAATCTACTACTGAGTTGGTCTCTTGGACTGAATCTTTGAACCTGTAGATAGAGGGTTAATACAAAAAAAGTACTGGTATGTGGAACAATTCAAAAATAACACATACTTCATGTAAAATAAGTGAGAGCATTATGAAAATAATTTTATCATAATATATATAGAAATACATGGGTATAATCAATGAGCATCAAAATAATTTTGTAAATCAATACTCAACTCTTTTTTTTACTTCAGAGTTTGATGTCACACCCTACATTTTCTATAATCCCACGGGATATATGGGATCTTCCCTTGACTCGGTGGTCAATCCCGCAATCCAAGTTTGACGCAAGGATTGGAGTATTAACAAGGGGGACATGCAAGATCACACAGTAGGGTGCCATAATCCCCAATCAAGTCAACATGTCATGGTTGTAAACAAGTTCACAAAGGAAGGCTCCTAACCATAGTCCCAAATTGGGATGACATGAATCAAAAGTACACAAGATCACAAAGTAGGGTACTATTCCCACGTCGGCAAATCACGGTTTCTAGTAATGAGTCTTTCAACTCGTGCTTTCTTCGGGTAACCATCTAACTCTCTTTAAGCCCAATTTTGATCCTTTAAAACCATGCTTCCTGCTTAAATTATTAATTTCTTTTATGTTATGGACATCTTGTGATAGGTATCTTCGTACCTAAACTTGCAAACTGTATCATATCATGTCCATAGCCCTTTTCATTCAAAAATATGTTAATGACCTCCAAAAGATTTATCATATCACATGACAGTTCTTATTTTAAAATCACATAAAAACTTATGCCAAAACACTCTTCTTTCAATACTTTAACAAACGGTGGTCGTCCTCTCTTTCGACAATCACATGTAATTTTTTATTTAACAGAAAAGGGCATTTATCAATAATCAACACCTCTTTGAACACATTTAAAAATGACAATGCATATTTGATAACGAGGCATTTAAAACTCATGTTTATCATCATTCATTAAACAATCCCCAACAATAATTAATAAACAAATCTCATGATAAAAAAAAGGGGGTTTATAGTTCATGCTCTCAAATCCACTTTAAAATCCATAACACATGCACATATTTTGTGTTTATTTGAGAACCCACAATAATTATTAAATACATAATTCTTATCATAAAATGGGGTTCATATTTCAAACTCTTCAAACACTTTAATACTCACAACATATGCACATAAATAGAATCTCAAGTTTATGAAAAACGCAATAATAAATGCATATTTTCATCAACTCTTCAAACGATTTACAAAACCTTTTACATATACATAATTATATATATTTAAAGCTTGTTAAAACAATAAACTAATGTCCATGAGATTTAGGATAGTCCCACATACCTTTTGACGAAGAGAAATCAAAGAGAACATAGAGAAATTGGACCCCTGAAGCTTGAATTCCTTAAACCCTAGGTAGTTTCTCCTCTCTTTCTTATGGAGAGATGATTAGGGATTTTAGAGAGGTGATATAATGATGTTATGTCATAAAACAAATAAAAATAGGTTAATATAGTATTTAGGGGTTGTTTATAAGTGAAAGGACATGAATACCCCTCCTCCCAAGTCAACAAACCCAAAAATTGACAAATTTATACCATCGTCACATCACAGAGGGTAATCTCCATGATGAGATTTGCGCCGTGCTACTATCACGAACCCTCACTGGTTCTCACAAAAATATTCATAACTTTTCACTTGGGTATCGAGTTAAGGCCAAATTGGTGGAGTTGAAAAGCTAATTCAATTATCTACGATTTGGTGGGTCTTGATATCCAAAGTTCCACATATTCTAGAAGTTATACATGTTTAAAATTGACTCTTGTAGAATCAAATTTCAAAATTTTGTCGATAATGGAAGTTCCTAACTCCACTTCACTCTAAGTGTTTTCTACGAACATTATTCCCCTCAAAAGTACTTTTCACACTAGGTTAATGATCATGACACTTATCATTATATGGAAATAAATGGATTCATAATTATACATGCAGAAATGACAGTCCAAATTTTAGCCCAAAAATGCGGGATGTTACAACCTTCTAAAAGCTAAGTATTTTTTTTTCTTTTCGTTCATAGCTATGTAATAGCTAGAATATAAAGACAACTTAGCCTTCGATTGATCTTGTTGTAGGAGCTTGTTGTGCATCTAAGATCCTGAAAATCGTCTTCTTTTCCCTCAGATTTGGAAATGAGGTATGATTCACTATATTCAAATTTATAAATCGATCATATATGACTAAATTTAACATAGTAATTTAAGTAAATTTGGATTGATTAAGCTTCAACTCACCTAAATCTCTCACCAGGTATTGTGTAGTTGATTCCACGAGAATATAACTCCAAGTACTTAAAATTATGTTAATTCAAGTTAGAAAAATCTTTGATTTTCTCAATAAAATAAAAATTACTAGAATGCAGTTTTGCTTATCTCTTTCTAAAGGAATAAACCACATTGAGATTAATACCAGCTTTATATTAGTTTAAGCAAACCTACAAGACCTAGTAATGTTTCAATGCACTGTTGTCCTGTACATGTAATATTTGTGTTTCTGTTTCAATTTTGTGGTTAGTTGAGCCTCCTATGTTTGCTTACATTACTGTCCTTGGGAGTTTTGAATAAAGCTTTAGAAAACCTGAACTAATCTTGTGCTTGCTGCTTCATTTTCCTAATTCTAAAATGTGGTAGTCGTTGCTTGTCATGTATCGTAATTGCTTTATCTCTCTTTGATAACTCCATGAATGTGTTAAAGCTTGTTGTATCTGTAAAACTAATACACTAATTAACTAAAAAAAATTCCAGAGAATTTTCTTCTTTGTAGGTGTGCGGTACTTTGATCAATCCCAACTCTATTTTCTTTATTCTTCTTATAATTCCACTTATGCTCCAAGGAATCTCACATTCTCCTTTCACCATTCTAACCAACGTAAATGAGTCAATTTCAAGCTCTAGAGGCAACATTTGATGCTCAACATAGTAGTTGCATCCTTCTTTCATGGCTAATGCTTCTGCATAAATACTAGTATTTTCCTGCAGACGCCTACATGATGCATAAATCAAATGAATCTCTTTATTTTTAATAAAAATGCTATTGAACTTGCACTAGAATTTCCTTTTGAAATGCCATCAGAGTTGTACTTATACCATCCTTGTGCAGGTTTTTCTCATCTAACTACCTTTGTATGCACTTTCTGCCTGTACCTCTGCAAAAAATCAATCAAAATAAATCATCTATTAGGTATTTCCTTTAACCATGGATATCTTACTAGGGTCAGATGATGTAGATTTTCATCAATCTCATAAATGACCGTATACATTGACATGGAACCTCCATGATTTATTCTGTTTCTTCTTTTCCATAACTGCTAACATATTAAACCTGGAATAGCCTGAGTAGTAGGTTTAATCATGTCCTCAAATTTTGTGCTCCACCATATCTACAATGCTTGGTGATATTGTATAAATGGTCCTTCAACCCCTACACTCAAAGCATATCTCCATACCCTAAATACAAAATTTCTTGAAACAAAAAGGTGGTGTACAGTTTCTAGATATGGCGGTACATAACACCTGCATCTAAAAACTAAATTAATACCACATATTTGTAATATGCCATCAACAGGAATTTTTTAAACTTTCACAGTCTCCATAAAAAAAATTATCTTCAAAGATACCCCTTTACTCCATATATACTTCCACTGGTCGTCAATTTCCTTTATGTGTCTAACTAAATAATATGCAATATACACTGTGAACTTTTCTTTTCGAATGATATGATTATGGTAATACAAAAGTTTACACCTTTAAATATGTAAAATTTTAAGCTCATCGAGAGTGCATTTTGAAAAATGTTGAATAAATAAAACAACTAGTAAAATTGCTATTGAAGCTCCACTGGTTTCAAATTTTGCATTAATACCTCTAAAAGTAAATGTACCAAGTCGAGTTCATTTCGATTCCTAATTCGTTTGTCTATAAAAAAGATCAAACCATAATTTGTAAGAGCTTTTAAGTAAAAGTTTTCCCATAATCTGTAAGTCTTTAAAATGGCGCGATTGATGATCAACATTAGCTTGTATGGAAAACGAACTAATAACTTATTTTTCCAAACTCCTAAAATTACTCCCTTCATTTTAAAATAACTCTTACTGACTTGGGACTTTCTTGAGAAAAATACTTATTAGGGGTTATTTTACCAAATTAGTGTTATTAATTATGCTTGAAAAATATTAATTTGAGTATATATACTTTATTTAGTCATTTAACGATAAAATTAGTATTAAAAGAATATAATAAAATTCTCTTGATTTCATTAAAAGGGACAACTAAATCGAAACAAATATTTTTAGAAAGAGGTCAACTATTTTGAAACGAAGGGAGTAGCTTATTTCTAAAAGTGCTCCGCAAAAAAATACTTTTTGTGAGAAACATTTGTGTCTGATCAATACGAAAAAATTATTTTTGAGCAACAATTAGTGTTTGACCAAACTTAGTGTTTGACCAAACTTAGTCTTTGACCAAACTTAGTGTTTGTAAGTATATATTTTCTCAAAAATTCTTTTCAAAAAAGTGCTTGTAGGAAAAAAAATTACTTTTTTAACTTCTGAAGAATCATTTTTGCTATTCTCTACAAATACTTATTTTCTCCTAAAAGCGTAATCAAACAACTCATTTTAAAAATTAAGTACTTTTGAAATTCTTTTTTTTTTAAATATGCTAAAAGATTATAAGAATCCGCTTGGATTGTCGTTTGAAAATGATTTTAAGTACTTTTGTAATGTTTCAGTAAAATTAAAATGTACTTATAAACACTTGCTTTTAAACTAAAATTCAATTTCAAGCTCTAGATGCAACATTTGATGCTCAACATAGTAGTTGCATCCTTCTTTCATGGCTAATGCTTCTGCATAAATACTAGTATTTTCCTGCAGCCGCCTACATGATGCATAAACCATATCTCCCTCTTCATTTTTAATAAAAATGCTATTGAACTTGCACTAGAATTTCCTTTTGAAATTCTATCAGAGTTGCACTTATACCATTCTTGTGCAGGTTTTTCTCATCTAACTACCTTTGTATGCATTTTCTGCGTGTACCTCTGCAAAAAATCAATCAAAATAAATCATCTATTAGGTATTTTCTTTAACCATGGATATATTACTAGGGTCAGATGATGTAGATTTTCATCAATCTCATAAATGACCGTATGCATTGACATGGAACCTCCATGATTTATTCTGTTTCTCCTTTTCCATA
Organism: Capsicum pubescens; assembly: GCA_030864215.1. Classification (NCBI taxonomy): domain Eukaryota; kingdom Viridiplantae; phylum Streptophyta; class Magnoliopsida; order Solanales; family Solanaceae; genus Capsicum; species Capsicum pubescens. The sequence continues at coordinate 226,092,717 of CM061544.1, forward strand.
ACTGCCAACATATGAAACCTGGAATAGACTAAGCAGTAGGTTTAATTATGTCCTCAAATTTTGTGCTCCACCATATTGACAATGTTTGGTGATATTGTATAAATGGTCCTTCAACCCCTTCACTCAAAGCATATCTCCACACCCTAAATGCAAAATTGCTTGAAACAAAAAGGTGTTGTACAACTTATAGATGTGGCGGTACATAACACCTGTATCTAAAAACTAAATTAATACCACATATTTGTAATATGTCATCAACATGAATATTTTAAACTTCCACAGTCTCCATAAAAAAAATTATCTTCAAAGATACCCTTTTACTCCATATATACTTCCACTTGTCCTCAATTTTCTTCATGTGTCTAACTAAATGATATGCAGTATACACTCTGAATTTTTCATTTCGAATGAAATGATTATGGTAACACAAAAGTTTACACCTTTAAATATGTAAAATTGTAAGCTCATCGAGAGTGCATTTTGAAAAACGTTAAATAAATAAGACAGCTAGTCAAATTGCTATTGGAGCTCCACTGGTTTCAAATTTTGCATTAATACCTCTAAAAGTAAATGTACCAAGTCGAGTTCATTTTGATTCCTAATTCGTTTGTCTTGAAAAAATATCCAACCATAATTTGTAAGAGCTTTTAAGTAAAAGTTTTTCCATAATCTGTAAGTCTTTAAAAAGGCGCAATTGGTGATCAACATTAGCTTGTACGGAAAATAAACTAATAACTTGTTTTTCCAAATTCCTAAAACTACTCCTTCATTTTAAAATAGCTAACTCTTACTGACTTGGTACTTTCTTGAGAAAAATAATTATTAGGGGTTATTTTATCAAACTAGTCTTATTAATTATGCTTGAAAAATATTAATTTGAGTATATAAACTTTATTTAGTCATTTAACGATAAAATTAGTATTAAAAAAATATAATAAAATTTTTCTCATTTCATTAAAAGGGACAACTAAATCAAAATAAATATTTTTAGAAAGAGGGTCAACTATTTTAAAACGAAGGGAGTAGCTTATTTCTAAAAGTGCTCATCAAAAAATACTTTTCGTGAGAAACATTTGTGTCTGACCAATACGAAAAAAATAAAATTGAGCAGCAATTAGTGTTTGACCAAACTTAGTATTTTTAAGTATATATTTTCCCAAAAATTCTTTTAAAAAAAGTGCTTGTAGGAAAAAAATTACTTTTTTTTTAACTTCTGAAGAATAATTTTTGCTATTCTCTAAAAATACTTATTTTCTTCCAAAATCGTAATCAAACAACTCATTTTAAAAAAGTTAAGCACTTTTGAAATTCTTTTTTTTTTAAATCAGCTTGGCCAAACAAATTATAAGAATATGCTTGGATTGTCTTTTGAAAATGCTTTTAAGTACTTTTGTAATGTTTCAGTAAAATTAAAATGTACTTATAAACACTTTCTTTTAAACTAAAATGATAAAATTAAATTAAACTCCAAACATTAAAAATCTCAAGTTACGACTTTTAACTTATAAACAAAAGTCAAAAGTCAATCCAAACACACATTAAACAGAGTCGCTCGTATTGTACTACTTACCCAAGATATCGTTAGGTGATAAGAACTTTGAAGCAAAAGAAGTTTCCCACACCCACGATGAAATCTTAAAAAAAAATCTATCTCCAGTCATACACCATCATTACATAAAAATACGACTTGGATATTATATTATTAAGTAGGCATTGAGACATATAGTTTTATGTCTGTGATATTAAATCATGAGATGAAATTATTGTTTAGTCATGTAATTTCATTTTATGATTTTATGTCATGATATGAAATCTCAAATTTTCCAAAAAGTATAATTTGAAAATTTCAAATTATGATTTAGAATTTATAAATACAAAATTTAATCTACAAGTTTATATTTTATAAAAAGAACTCCACCATTTATATCTATCAACCACTTATTTTATATGTAAATAAACTTTATAGTTCATGTTATTACTTTACCAATTTTTAAACTATTTATATCTCATTTATCTATTATTTGCACCAACATATAGCTTCATTTGATCATGAGAACTATTCACTTTTTTTCGCAAAATCTTTTCATTTTATTTAAGAATAATGTTTGACCACAAAAGCCCCAAATACAACTTGAAGTTCTATTTGAAAAAGTGAAAACAAGCCTCAACTTATTCTCACTTTTTTTTTAATTTCAACTTCATCTTTATAATTAAAAAATCTCTCTAAAAAGATATAACCAAACACAACTCTGACTCCAACTTCAACTCTATTTTTTTAATCATTTTCATGACCAAACGCGTACAAAATATTATTATTACTTCAAATTGACTCTTACTTTATCATTTATTATTCACCAAATTTATCATTTGATCAATAAATGTTACTCCCTCCATCTCATTTTATGTGTCGTCATTTGACCGGACACGGAGTTTAAAAAATAAATAATGACTTTGTAAAATTTATAAAATTGTCCCTCTTAAATTTACTTTAATGTTTACTCTTTAATTGTCTCTTCTTATTAAGTGGGAGTAACAACCTGAATTTTTTATGAAATATGTGAAACATGTGTTTCTATATGATTTGACCATTTTACCCCTCTCCGTAATTGTATTGTGGTATTTCTAGAGTCTGAAAATAATTGGCATGATTCCTGATGTATTTTGGTGCCATTTATATGATATTGTATTTTTTGGTGGCTTTGCGAGCCTTATAGTTGATTTCAGTTGATATCTTTTTATCTGTGTGACAGATGACAAAACGAACTATGCCGGCAGATCTAAAATATCAATTTTAGGATGGTAATATAGTTTGTGTGATTTTATGACTTTTAAATCTCATTTCGACCCTCGATTTGAAAAGTTGTGATTGACTTTCGAGGGTTAACTTTGTAAAAATATTTTTTTTTTGAAAATATGATATTGTCATTACATTTAGAGCGTTGAATTTGATTGAGCAACATAGTTTATTTGCATTCATGGAATTTTGGATGAATCCTAAGGTGCCTGCGGAGACTTGGAATGCACCAAGTCCCCAACTGGTGTACCACTCAACTGGTGCACTTGCGATAGCTGATGCTCTTATTGCGATTGTGATTAGGCCTGCAGTCGGAGTGTCGCAATCGCGATACCCTTGACAGGCTAAGTGCCACGATTGCAACCCTGGTCCGCAATTACAATGCCTGGTTTTTGTTATTTTTAACTATTTTCGAGACTTGAAGCGTAGGGTTTCATGATTTTGAGTTATTTCTTCCACTTCTAAGCTTGAGTAAGCTCCATAACACCGATTTCAATTATTTTCTTCAATCTTTATCATCTAATTCTTGTTTTAAACTTGAATTAAGTATAGAATTTGGAAATTTTGGTCCGTAAGGCGTACAAATTATAATTCTCGAATTTAAAGCACAATTTCAAACCCCGTTTACTTGGATGAGTTTCTAACCTCATAATTATCAGTTTTCTCTCAATTTCATCTTTAAAATAACTTCGATTCTTGATTTTAAAATAGATTTTGGGGATTTTTATCCGGTAAAGCTTGAAAATAATTTTTCTTCAATTTGGACCTTATTTTAACTCTTTTTCAACTGTAGACTCCTAAAAATATAGGGAACATATTTTTAAAATAAAGTTATGATTTTGCCCTTCTTTTTCAAAAATTCATTTCGAGGGTCCGTTTTGATCCTAACTTGAAATAAGTACTATGAGTATCGTTCACTTTTTTTTATGTGTAGATTTTATATTTTGATATTTTAGTTGATTTTGGATCCATTTGTGAGGAGTAAGGGTTTGAGATTGAAGTATTGGAGACCAGTTTTTGGCCTTCGAGGTAGGTTATGGCTTAACTTCTTTCAGACTGGGCTGAGTAGTTAATGTTGATACAAAGGTATGTTAAGGGTGTGGTAACTAATAAAAAATGGCTATCTTAATGTGTTGTGCCTATGTGGGGGCCTATATGTGATGTTATATGGTGGCTTTGGAATAATATGTGCTATGCGTGATCGGGTGGGGTCCTATGTGATATTGATTGCTTGTATACATGATGATAATTATATATTTAATGAAAAAGTATATTGTGGTACCAATTGTGTGTTGTGGTGTATTCATACTCTATTGGCATATGAATCATGTTGAATTTCATGGATGATTGGTAATAACGAGTAGATATTTGGCTCACGTGATGATATATTGGTTGGTTATAGAAATACTCATCGTGATTAGTTGTGAGCATTACATCCTCATACTCACTCATGGAACAGTGGTACCACCGTGAAAATACTAAAAAAACACTAGCAATACTTCTTTTTGACAAAAATGTGTCATCTTATAAAAACCTTCCTAAGGAATATGTCGGGGAGGAGATATGAATATATGTGTATTGTATATGGGTTGATGAACCCTCCATGGGTCCTATGTCTTATAGCTTTAGCTTCATATGTTTATACGAAGACTGTACGATGGCTGCGAAGGTTGTGCGATGGTCTCGGAGGTTGTGCAACAACCTTGTGCATTACATCATCATCATCATCATCATTCTTATTGTATTTACTTTATTATGCTTGTGATGTGATTATATCTTTTGTTTGACTTGTTACCTATCCATTATTCTATCTTTCCTTACTTATACTTGATATTTCGGTATATGTTGTCTCTTTTCCTTGCTTATATGTGATATAAATGTATGGTTGTATTCCTTTCAGGTGCTTTGTTGTGTTATATATGGATATAATAGAACTATTAGTGCAAGCGGTGTGAGCTATCATTGTGGGGCATTTTCTGATTACAGGTGACGTGCCCTTTGTGTGTATTTTGTATGTTTTATTTTCTATTTTGCTTAGTCAGCCTATGATACGTAATGAGTACAAGTTGATCGTACTCACTCCTACTTACCTTTTTGGTGCAGATTCAGGTTTGGGTATGCCTAACGGAGTTTGATTTCGAGTTTCATTTTGAGCTTTCCAAGGTAGTGGTTGATTTTAGCCATCTAGAGTCTACTTTTATCTTTATTACTAGCCTATGTCTTTATTGTATTTCAGAGACAATTATATCCTATTTTGGATGTCTTTTGTATTTGACTTTGAGTTGTAGTACTTATGTTCTTCTTACATTGTGACACCAGGTTTTGGGATTTGGTATTATTGAGTATATTTTTTTTTTCATTTTTTATATTGATATGGTTCGACGTTATTCCAGGAGCCTAGCCTTAGGTTTGGATTATTATTTCCCTTTTCATATCAGTTTGTGTGGTAGTCTTACTTATCAAGGTTCGTAGCGACAAGAGCCATCATGACCCTCAAATTATTGGTCATGATAATTTGTATCAGAGCCAGGTTCATTGGTATCAATGGTGTAAGAATGGGATGTCTAATAGAGTCTCGCAGATCGGTACTTAGACGTCCGTACCTATCTTCGAGAGGTTATAGGATGTCTTTAGGAAATTTTCCTTAATTAGTTTTTCATCATGAAAATCTCCTTCATACCTTATGTTCTAAGTTATATTTCACTTTTTTCTGCATAGATGGTTATGACTAGATCTCATGAGGTTAGAGATATGGAGCCTTCATCCAGTGAGAAAGCCCAGTCTAGAGGGTGAGTTGTGAGGTCGGGGACGGACTCAAAGTAGTGGACGGGCACGTAGATCTGCCCCATATAGGAGTAGTTCTAGGGGAATTTCCCTTGAGCCTCATGTTAAGCATAATGGAGATGTGTGTCCAACTTTGGTTCTACTGAGTTTTTCTACCCAGTGTTGGGGGTTGTTGGATTGCTTTTTGAACCATTTGAAGGATGCTACTTTGAGCGCGCTTGGTGTTCCTCCATTCCCGAGTATGTATCCTTCAGTTGTACTTGCTTCTACTCTTGGTACTCCTCAGACCTTAAGTACTATTCTTAATTTAGCATTGGCATTTGATTATGGTATTAGAAGATTAAGAGTTTAGACTTCATCTATGTTACCTCCCCAGATGGGATCTCAACCCACCAGATTCACCATGTATCCTCTTGCTGCGAGTACAATTATATCTTCTGAGGATTAGAGTAGGTTTGAGAGATTTACTTATTTGGGTCTTCCTAGATTCAGTGGTGCTATGAGCAAGGATGCCTATGAGTTCTTGATTGATTGTAGGGAGAAGTTGTATAATTTGGATTCACTTGAGTTGCATGGGGTTGCTTATGCTACTTATCAATTAAGAGATACTGCTAGAGATTGGTGGATACCACTTGTTAGTGGCAGACCTCTTAATTCTCTTGAGATGACTTGGGATCAGTTTGCCGATGCCTTTTTGGAGAGATTTGTTCCTTACATTCTGAGGGATCGGATGAGGGATAAGTTTGATTGCCTAGAGCAGGGCTCTACAACTGTTGTATAGTATGAGGCATGCTTCCATACCTTGTTCAGATATTCTTATGCCACCATTTCCATCGAGTCTGAAAAGACTCAGAAGTTCATGAAGGGTTTAGATGTCTCTCTTTAGTTGGCTAAGTCTCAGATGGTTGTATTATGAGTGTCTTTTTGGATTATAGTGTATCATGCTAAGATGCATGAGGGTATTCTTCGAGCATCTCTGGAATAGACCAAGAAGGTTTGCCATTTTAGGGAGTTCAGAGGTCAGGCTTCTCAAGGCAAAGATTTTAGAGGTTCTCTTGGGTCCATAGTAGACCAGTGTAGGTAGCCTTGCAGAATTGGGTAGTGGATCTTCTGGTCTAGCAGTTCAGGGTGGCCGTTCGGGTTTAGTGGTGCCTTTTCCAGTTGAGTCGAGCTATAGAGGTTGAGTTATATGTGATAAGATTGATTATTTGGCCAAAGACTATCCCTACTGAGTGATTAGAGCTACTCATATTTCAGCTGTGAGAGGTAGAGGTTTTACCAAAGGTACGAGAGATAGAGGTACTGGAGCCCATAGTGGTGGTCGCAGATCTACTCAACCAGTTTGTGGTCTTGGATAGTGTTATGCTATACCCTCCAGACCAGAGACTGAGGCTTCTGATGCTGTGATCACAGGAATTATCTCCATTTGTTTCAGACCTATATTTGTGTTATTTGATCCAGGACCGACTTTCTCCTATGTTCCTACATATTTTGCTTTTGGTTTTGAATCTGTTAGTGAGCCTCTTTCCATGCCTATTAATATATATACCCTAGTAGGAGATTCTTTAGAAGTGGATCGGGTGTACTAATCTTGTATTGTGACTTTTTCTGGACGTGAGACTTAGGTAGACTTACTTGTGTTAGATATGGTTGATTTTAACGTTATCTTGGGTATGGATTGCTTGGCTCTTTACCATGCAGTTCTAGATTGTTATGCTAAGACCGTGACTTTAGTTTCACTGGGTGTACCGAGGATAGCTTGGAAGGGTGCGCCTCATTCAGGTCCTAAGAGGGTTATATCTTATGTTCAGGCTCGACGATTGGTTGAGAGGGGACATTTGTCTTAGTTGGCTCATATTCATGATACTAGTGTTGTTTCACCTTCTTCTTTGGATTCTGTTTGTGTTGTCCATGAGTTCATAGATGTGTTCCCTACGAATTTGCCTAGTATGCCTCTAGATTGTGATATTAATTTTGCTATTTATGTTGAGCCGGGCACCAAGCCCATCGCTATTCCTCCCTACAGGATGACCTCATTTGAGTTGAAAGAATTGAAGGATCAGTTGCAGGAGTTGTTGGATAAGGGATTTATCCAAACTAGTATATCACCTTGGGGTGTGCCTATCTTGTTTGTAAAGAATAAGGGTGGGTCTATGCTTATGTGTATTTATTATCGACAGTTGAATAAGGTGATAGTTAAGAAAAAGTATCCTCTTTCTCATATTGATGATTTGTTCGATCAGATTTAGGGTGCCACAGTATTTTCGAAGATTGATTTGAGATTTGGGTATCACCAGTTAAGTATTAGAGCTTTAGATATTCTGAAGACAACTTTTTGAACTTGATATGGTCATTATAAGTTCTTGGTCATTCCCTTTGGGTTGACTAATGCCCCAACCACATTCATAGACTTGATGAACTAAGTGTTTCGATCGTATCTCAACTTCTTTGTTATTTTTTTATAGATGATATCTTGCCTTATTCCAGGAGTGAGGCCAATCATGAGGAGTATTTTTGGATTATGCTTCAGATATTGGGGGATGAGAAGTTGTATGCCAAGTTCTCCAAGTGTGAGTTTTGGTTGGAGTCTGTTTCTTTCTTGGGTCAAGTGGTGACTAAGAAGGGTATTATAGTTGATCCAACTAAGATTGCAGCGGTTCATGATTAGGATAGACCTACTTCGCCCATCGAGATTTAGAGTTTTATTGGCTTGACAGGTTATTATTGGTATTTTTTTGAGTTTTTTTCATCGATTGCAGCTCTATTGACCAAGCTGACTTTAAAAAAAATTCTTTTTAGTGGTTCGATGCTTGTGAGGAGATCTTTCAAAAGCTCAAGGATTTGTTGACTTCATCTCCTATTTTTACTTTGTCCAAGGAGGGCATGAGTTTCACCATCTTTCATGATGCTTCAAGTATTAGGTTAAGCATAGTGTTAATGTAAGAGGGTAAGGTAATTGCGTATGCTTCTCATCAGATAAAGCCCCATTGGATAATTTCCTTACCCATGACTTGGAGTTGTGCGCGATTGTTTTTGCTTTGAAATTATGGAGGCACTACATCAATGGAGTTCATTGTGAGATTTTCTCGGATCATCATAGCATTCAGTACTTCTTCACCCAGTGAGATCTTAATATTCGACAGCGTAGTTGTCTTGAGTTGCTTAAGGATTATGATGACTATTCTCTATCATCCGAGAAAAGCTAATGTAGTTGTAGAGACTTGAGCCAAAAGTGGACTAGCGTGGGTAGCTTGGCACATCTTTTGACCTAGGAGAGGCCTTTTGGCCTTAGAGATTTAGTGTTTAGCTAACTAGATGATTAGTCTTGATATATCGACACCTGGGTGTGTTTTGATATTTGTAGAGGCTAGGTCTTCTTTGATAGAGAAGATTCAAGCTCATTAGTTTGTTGATACGGGATTGAGGTTGATTCGAGATAAAATATTGAGTGGTGAGGCTAAGAAAGCCTCACTCAATTTTGATGGTGTTTAGAGGATTGGGGGCTGAGTTTTTGTATCGAGAGTGGGTGATTGGGTTAGTTTATTTTAGAGGAGGCCCATTATTTCAGGCATTCCATCCATTCAAGAGTGACTAAGATGTATCGTGACTTAAGGCAATATTATTGGTGGGGTGGTTTGAGGAAGGATGTAGCAAAATTTTTAGCTCATTGCCTATGTTTCCAGCAGGTGACAATCAAGGATTTGAGACCTGGTGGACTACTTTAGAGGTTACCCATTCCCGACTGGAAATAAGAATGAATTTCTATGGACTTCATGACTGGATTGCTTCACACTTCTTATGGTTCTGACAGTGTTTGGGTTATCGTGGATCGATTAACCAAGTCTGCTTATTTTATTTCGATATAGGTCTCTTTCAATTTTGAGCGGTTGACCTGTATCTATATTCGTGAGATTGTACGACCACATGGTTGCTAGTGTCTATCATTTCAGATTGAGGTTCTGTGTTCACATCTCACTTTTGGAAGACTTTTCCGAATGAGTTGGGTACTTGGGTTGATCTTAGCACAACTTTTCACCCTCAAATTGACGGCCAGTCAAAGCGGACTATCCAAGTTTTGGAAAATATGCTCCATGTTTGTGTGATGGATTTTGGTGGCTAGTGGGAGTAGTATTTAGCTTTGGCAGAGTTTGCGTATAATAATAGCCACTATTAAAGTATCAATATCACTCCTTTCGAGGATTTATATAGTAGGCATTGTCACTCTCTAATTGGTTGGTTGGTTTCAGGTTTCTGAGGTTAGACCTCGAGGTATGAACTTGCTTTGTGAGTTTTTGGATAGAATTTAGATCATTCAGGATAGGCTTTAAGCGGCTCAGAGTAGGCAAAAGTGTTCTGCGGACCATAGACTCCGTGCCTTGAGATTTGGTATTGGTGATTATTTTTCCTTCGAGTTTCACCCTTGAAGGGTGTGATAAGGTTTGGGAAGAGAAGAAAGCTTGGCCGAAGGTATATCATCCCATTTAAGATTCTTTGGACTGTTAGTGATGTGGCTTATGAGTTAGCTTTCCCCTAGTTTTATCAATTGTTCATCTTATTTTTCATGTTTCTATGCTTCGCCATTACATTTCGGATTAGTCTCATGTCATTCTTTGGGAGTCGGTTCAATATGATGAGATGTTGTTTTTTATTGAGAAGTCGATCTCCATATTGGCTAAAGTTGTTAGACGATTGCGCTCTAGAGTTATTCGTGTGGTTAAGGTCTAGTAGAGACATCGACCTGTAAATGAGGCAACTTGGGAGGTCGAGTCTGATATATGTAGTTATAACACCCTGGGTTTTGACCCTTAGAAAATTTCCTGGAATTCTGGTCTTTGGACCCAATACAATTTGAGGGTACGAGCCATATGTCAGGGTACGGATGGTATGGTCCAGTCATATACTGACCAGTGATGGTTGGTGGGATGGATTTTGGTTACTGAAATAGATATGAATTAGGGGTACGAGTCATATTGGTGGTCACAGATCATTTGGTTCCTTAACTTAATCTTAGGCTTGGTTACTTAGGTTATATCTGAGTACGAGTGGCTTATTGTGAGTTGTTAGCCAGGGTACGAGTCGTACCCAGGCCTCGTATGGTGGACAGTGTCTAAATCTTTCTTGGGTTTAAATCTTCCAGGGGTACAGATAAAGGGTATGGATCGTATGTTGTCAATATGACTTGGTTGGATGAGTCATATGTTGGATAGTATGTGATCCCAAGGTTGAGGCTAGGGTATGAGTGGAGGGTACCAATCGTATTGAAGGGTACGACTCGTGTGGGTTAGTCGTACCCCTGTGACAGGATTTTGGTGCAACTTAAGTGGGGGTATTAGGGATATTTCCCCACTTATCCTAATAAGGACCCATGACTTCTAACCTACCTGGGAGGCTATTTACCCTATTATTCCATGCATTAACACTCAAAAACTTTTCTAAAACACTCCATATTTCTCTCAAGAGCTTTTGGGCAAGGGAAGCTAAGGTTTCAACTAAAGGATCAATTTGGGGCTTGTCTTGGTAATTTCTTTCCGTCATCATCTTAGTTTAAGGCATTTTCTCTTCCCTCATTGTTAATTCTAACTAAAGGCATAGTTTTTATGAATGTTTTCATGATTTCATTGATTGTATAATTTTGGTTTTCAAATATAATTCAGGTTTTTTTTTTATATTAAATGGTTGGTTATGGTTTCCCATGGTTTTAATTATGTTTTTATATGCGTTAATGGTGGTTTTTGATAATTGGATTGCATGGGAATGGTTTAATGGTAATTGGAATTGGTTTTGGTCACATTATGCCCCAATTGTGTTTGACAAAATGCTTATAAAGATATGTTCATTACATTGACTATTTTTTATGAAACTCTTTCTTGTTTTAAAACTTGATAAAGGAATTATGCATGGTTTAAATGGTTTGGAAAGGTAAATGGCTAAACGGTTATGCTTGAGGGGTACATGAAATCCCCCAAATAGTTTAACATGGTAAATGGAAGGGCACTTGAAAGTCCCCTTAAACCTCTACATGGTTGGCTATGGATAATACTTGCAAGTAAGGATTGGTATAACGATACTAATATTAACGGCCTTGGTTAATAAATGGATAATGGTTTGGTTATTTGGAAATTGGTTTTAATTGGGCAATAATGGCGGGAGGTGTAGCTAAGCTATGCAAGGTGGAGGTCCTGGGGGCACAAAAACTAGAAACTCATATTTGTCGATATGAGGTTGGTCTTGGTGACCGTGTGCATGATGTCATACTATATTTGGGGGATATACTATTCATCCCAAGGTTTTCTTCCCTGGTCGTGCGACTACATGCATTGGGGATCTTTCACAGGGGGAGTTGAACCCATATAGCCTGTGAGTGGCTTAGGATGACAAAGCTATACAACCCAGATAAAGGTTTTAAAGGCATGCTAAACCTGGTCCCTTTTCCCGGTATGGTTATATATATATATAAATGGAATTATTTTATCCTTACCCTGAGATCATGTTAGCGGTCACTCACTAAGCCCATTTACTAGAGGCTATATACCCACACTATGCATGAACCGACCATTCTACTCCTCCTACATAGTAATTGACTCAGGGATGAGTATTTGGACTGAAGTGATGAGCTTTCATTCTTTTGGAAGGCTCCATTTCATGTTATAGATATTTCTAGACACTTTGATTTTATTTTAGATATTGGTTTTTGCTATGGTTGGGGGCATGTCCCAACAGGATTTCATTACTCTTTTGGTTATAGGTTTTTTGGTACTTCTATGGGTTGGAATGGGTGGAATCGGTATAGGTATCATCCTTAGCATTGGTATTGGTATTGAGGCTGGCATCATCGGATATAATTTCTCATTGTTCCATCATAATTTATTTTGGGATTAATTATATTATGTTTGGGAACATCCTTGGTTATGGCCCTTGTTTTTGTATGGTTTGCTATGGTTGCATTATTGGTATATGATGGTTGGACTCGATTGGTTCGCTCACAGTTGTGATCTATTCCTAGAGTCTTTATGTGAGTTGTTACACTATCTTGTTACATGGTCGAAATTCATCCAACTCAGGGCAGACGACTGGAGGTTCGGTTGGGTTAGGGGTGGTCTTTGGTCTTGGTCGGACTTGGGACACCCATTATGACAAGGCCCCAGTATGGGTCGTGTTAAGTTGGTATCAAAGCCTAGGTTCATGGTCAATTAAGAGTCCACAAAGCCATGTCGAGTAGAGTCTTTTTTAGGGGTATGTAACGCGCCACACTCATAAGGGAGGTGCTACAAGGCATTTAGGAATGTTTCACTTTCTTGGTATTTTATTTTCAAGCTAGGAGTCTCAGTCAATCTTCTATAATCCTTGTTTGTTCGTCTTTCAGATCATGCCTTGTTGATTTGGAAAACAAGAAAATTCTTCTATCCCATCTGGGGGTAATGCTAAAGGGGTGTATCCTACTTCTGGGTTTCATCTTCGATCTTATGGTCCTATCCCTGATAGTTATGGAGTTCCACCAGTTGCTACTAGTCCTACTCTGGGCGAGGTAACTAATACAAAATTTTGTTAGTATATTTATGTTATTGCTCAGATGGTCGTTGCTCAGGCCAAGCGGGGTACGACTGGTGCTTTGTCTGCTGAGGCCACAATGGTTGGCCAATTTATAAAGATGGGTCCTCCCACTTTTTCTAGAGTGAAGGTGGAGGAGGATCCACAGGGATTCTTGGATGAAATGGAAAAGATATTTCAGGTAATGTAGACTACTAATGTGGAGGGGGTAAACTTTACAGCTTATCCAAAGATATTATATATCAGTGGTATAAATAGTTGGATAGAATAGGGGTGATGTGGAAGAATCAGTCTTGTGGATACTTTTTCTAAGGCCTTCTTAGATTGTTTATTTCCCCAAGAGTTGATGGATGCAAAGATGGAGGAATTTTTAAATCTCAAGCAGGGGAGAATGTCTGTCAAGGAATATGCCTTGAAGTTTCATCAATTATCGAGGTATGCTCCTGATTTAGTGGTTGACATGCGGGCAAGGATGATGAAGTTTGCTTCTGGGTAGAATCGGGATTTGATTTAGAGATCAAGATTGCCTTGTTGATTAAAGATATGGACATCTCTAGGTTGACTATTTATATGCAGCAGGTAGAGAATATGAAGAGGAAATAGGTGAAGTTTGAAGATAGATAGGGTAAGAGGAGTAGGTTTTCTGACCAAAGAGGTGCTCAATCTCAGGGTTGTCGAGATAGTGGAAATAGTAGAAAAAGAAGTGGGGGAGTTCTGGTTCCTTCTCTTCTGCTAGTATTCCTTACCAGGTGGGCGACAGGTGTCATTATGGTGAGGATAATTTTCGGGTGCAGGGTGCCGAATCTCAGGAAAGTGGAGGTCATTCAGTTTCTTTATGCCCTCTTTGTCAGTTCTGTGGTCGTCCTCATTGGGGTTATTATGATGAAGGAAGGGACAAATGCTTCAAGTGTGGCCAAGAAGGCCATTGGCTCAAGGATTGTCTGATTAATAAGGTTGCTATGGGGGCGAATAAGATTCTTGTGGCTTCATCTTCTGCTTCTACACTTGGTGGCGTTGTATCTACTTCTGTTACTGCTCCTGGTTCTAGTGTGGTCGGAATAGGTTGTATGCTTTGGCGTTCCGACAGGAATTCAATCCATCACTTGATGTCGTTATTGGTACGTTATAGCTTTTATATCATGACGTATATTATTTACTTAATCTGGGGTCCACTTTCTTCTATATGACTCCTTATGTGGCTGTATTTTTTGGTTTCGATTCAAAAGTTATTTCGAATCTTTTTTCTATTTCTATCCCAGTAGTTGACTTAGTTATTGCTAAAAGAGTCTATAGAGGGTATGTGGTATCTGTTTGTGGCGAGCAGACCTCGGTGGATTTGTTTGAGTTGAATATATTGGATTTCGATATCGTTCTAGTTATGGATTGGTTGCACTCTTGTTACGTGTCCTTGGATTGTCAAGCCCATAAAGTTATCTTTAGGTTCCTTGGTGAACCGGTTATAGAGTGGGAAGGTGTTTCTTTAGCTCCTAGGGGGGAGATTTATTTCTTTTCTTAGATCTTGGAGGTTAATCTCCAAAGGTTCTTTTTATCACATGGTCCGGGTTAAAGATTTTAACTTGAAAGGTCCTTCTTTCCAATCAGTTCCAGTGGTTAATGAGTTTCCAGAGGTCTTTCCGGATGATCTTCCTAGTGTTTCTCCGGATAGGAAAATAGAGTTTGGTATTGATCTAATTCTGGACACTCGTCCAATTTATATTCCTCCGTATAGAATAGCTCCGGCTGAGTTGAGGGAACTCAAGGAGCAACTTAAGGATCTTCTGTATAAGGGTTTTTTTTGTCCTAGTGTATCTCTTTGGGGTTCACCAGTTTTGTTTGTGTGCTAGAAGGATGGTTCCATTCGAATGTGCATTGACTATAGGCAGTTGAACAAGGTGACGATCAGGAACAAGTATCCTCTCCCAAGGATAGATGATCTGTTTGACTAGCTGCAAAGTGCCAAGTTCTTTTCTAAGATAGATCTTCGGTCTGGGTACCATCAACTAAAGATTAGGGAGGTGTATATCCCTAAGATAGCTTTTTGTACTCGTTATGAGCACTTTTAGTTTTTGGTAATGTCATTTCGGTTAACTAATACTCCAGCGGCGTTTATGGATCTGATGAACAGGATTTTTCATCAATATTTAGATCTCTTTGTTATTGTGTTCATTAATGACATTCTATTTTACTCAAAGAGTGAGGTGGATCATGCTAATCACCTTCGTGTGGTGTTGTAGACCTTAAAGGAATAGTAGTTGTATGCCAAAGATATTCATCCCTAAGCTAATCTGGGAGTTCTCCTCTCGGACTCCAAGGATATTCACCGCTAAGCTAATCTGTGAGTTCTAGTAAAAGGTCATGGTGGTGAAAAGATGGCCTAGACCCACAACTCTATCCGATATTTGGAGCTTCTTGGGTTTAGCCAGGTATCATAGGCAGTTTCTAGAAAGCTTTTCATCGATAGCCGCTCCTTTGACTAAGTTGACTCAGAAGAAGGTCAAGTTTTCTTAGTTAGATTCTTGTTAAGGGAGTTTTGAGAAGTTGAAGGATAATTTAACTTCGACTCTAATTCTGAATTTGTTGGAAGGTAATGATGGGTTTGTGGTTTATTATGATGTATCTCGGGTAGGTCTTGGTTGTGTGTTGATGCAACATGGGAAGGTGATTGCCTATGCTTCTAGGAAATTGAAGGTACATGAGAGAAACTATCCTAATCATGATTTAGAGCTATTGGCGGTTGGGTTTGCTTTGAAAATATAGAGGCATTGTTTATATGGTGTTCACGTGGATATATTTTCGGATCATAAGAGTCTACAGTACGTGTTCACCCAGAAAAAGCTTAATCTCAAGCAGAGTAGATGGCTTGAGCTTCTCAAGGTTTATGATATGAGCATTATTACCCAGGTAAGGCTAATATGGTTGTTGATGCTCTTAGCAGGTTATCCATGGGGAGTTTGGCTCATGCGGAGGAAGAAAAACAGGAATTGGTGAAGGATATTCACCGCTAAGCTAATCTGGGAGTTCTCCTCTCGGACTCCAAGGATGGTGGTGTGGTGGTGCAAGAAGTGGTTCGATCATCTCTTGAAGCAAAGATTAAGGAGAAGAAAGTGCTAGATTCTATCTTGTTAAAAATCAAAAGTGAAATTGGTGGGCAAAAGTTAGTGGTGTTTAAGATCAGTGGTGATGGTAATTTACGATACTAAGGGAGGTTGTGTGTTCCTGATGTCGATAGGTTACGATAAAGGATTTTCGCTGAGGCGCATGAGTCATTCTATGTTGTTTATCCCAGCTCGACTAAGATGTATCATGATCTCTAGGAGATCTATTAGTGGAATGGCATGAAGAGGGATGCGGTTGATTTCGTGGTTAAGTGTATGGTGTGTCAACAGGTTAAGGTTGAGCACATGAGGCCAGGAAGGTTGTATCAAGAAATTGATTTACTCGAATGGAAGTGGGAAGTGATCAATAAGGACTTCGTTACCAGTATTCCTCGGTCTCAAAATTAATATGATTCAATTTGGGTCATCGTGGATAGGATGACTAAGTCTGTACATCTTTTCCCAATGCGGACTACCTTCTTGATAGAGGATTATGCTGAGCTATATCTTCAGGAGATTGTGAAGCTATATGGGGTGCCTATTTTGCTTATTTTTAATTATGGTATGCAGTTTATATCTCACTTCTGGTGGTCTTTTCAGAGAGGATTAGGGACTAAGGTGAGTCTGAGTACTGCTTTTCATCCACGGATGGATGGGCAAATGGAGAGAACTATTCAGACATTGGAGGATATGCTTCGGGCCTGTGTGATTGATTATGGTGGCAATTGGGTTGAGCATCTACCTTTGGTGGAGTTTGCCTCCAATAATAGTTATCATTCTAGTATTGATATGGCCCCTTTTGAGGCATTGTATGGTAGAAGGTGTAGATTTCCAATTGGTTGGTTTGAGCTTGGTGAGGCAGACATGTTTGGTCCCAATTTGGTTTACCAGGCTATGGAGAAGGTGAAGGTGATTCGGGATAGGCTTATGGTTGCCCAAAGTCACCAAAAGTTCTATGCAGATGTTAGGCATAGAGACTTGGAATTTGAGGTTAGGGATAAGGTTTTCCTCAAGGTATCTCCCATTAAGGGAGTAATGCAGTTTGGTAAGAAGGGTAAGCTCAGTCCCCGATATATGGGTCCTTATGAGATGCTGCAGAGAGTCTATAGTATTGCTTATGAGCTGGAGTTTCCCTCTATCTTGAGCTTGGTTCATCCGGTCTTTCATGTTTCCATGATGAGGAAGTGCATTAGTGATCCTTCTTTGGTTGTTCCTTTGGAAGGGTTGGGTCTTACGGATTCCTTGTCTTATGAAGAGTTCTCGGTTGAGGACTTGGATAGGCAGGTTTTTCGGTTGTGGACCAAGGATATGGCTTCGGTTAAGGTTCTTTGGCAAACCATAAGGTGGAAGAAGCTACATAGGAAGCAGAGGAGGACATGAAGTCCGAATACCGCATTTGTTTTCTGCTCCTGGGATTCATACGGAAGGTATGTGTCTTTAACACATCTTTACTTTCTGAGTTTGGTAAAGGAAAGATTAATATCTTTGCCTCTTTGTTTTGAAACTTTTTTAAAGATTGGGAATATATTTGATAATTTAAATAACTCGTGCATGTGGTTACCCTTACCTTATCCGTAATTCGAGGACAAATGTTCCTAATAGGGAAGACTATAACACCCTGGGTTTTGAACCTTAGAAAATTTCCTATAATTCTAGTCTCTGAACCCAATACGACTTAAGGGTACGAGCCGTATGTTGGGGTATGGATGGTATGGTCCAGTCGTATACTGACCAGTGATGGTTGGTGGGATAGATTTTGGTTACTAGAATGGATACGACTTAGGCGTACGAGTCATATTGTTGATCATAGATCAGTTAGTTCCTTAACTTAATCTTAGACTTGGTTACTTAGGTTGGATCTGAGTACGAGTAGCTCGCCGTGAGCCGTAAGCCAGGGTACAAGTTGTACCCAGGACTCGTATAGTGGACAATGCCTAAATCTTCCTTGGGTTTAAATCTGCCAGGGGTACGGATGAAGGGTAGGGATCATATGTTTTCAATACGACTTGGTTGGATGAGTCGTCTGTTGTACAGTATGTGATCCCAAGGTTAAGGTTGGGGTATGAGTGGAAGGTACCAATCGTATTAGAGGATACGACTCGTGTGGCTCAGTCGTACCCCTGTGATGGAATTTTGGTGCAACTTAAGTGGGGGTATTATGGACATTTCTCCACTTATACTAATAAGTCCCCATGACTTCTAGACTACTTGGGAGGTTATTTACCCTATTATTCCATTCATTAACACTTAGAAATTTTTCTAAAACACTTCATAATTCTCTCAAGAGCTTTTGGGCAAGGAAAGCTAGGGTTTCAACTAAAGGATCAATTTGGGGCTTGTCTTGGTGATTTTTTTCCATCATCATCTTGGTTTAAGGCATGTTCTCTTCCCTCATTGTTAATTCTAACTAAAGTCATGTTTTTTATGAATGTTTTCATGATTTCATTGATTCTATGACTTTGGTTTTCAAATATGATTTGGTGGTTTTGATATTAAATGGTTAGCTATTGTTTCCCATGGTTTTAATTATGTTTTATATGAATTAATGGTGGTTTTTGATAATTATATTACATAGGAATGGTTTAATGGTAATTGAAATTGGTTTTGGTCACATTATGCCCCCAATGTGTTTGACAAAATGCTTATAAAGATATGTTCATTGCATTGACTACTTTTAATAGAACTCTTGCTTGTTTTAAAACCTGGTAAAGGAATTATGCATAGTTTAAATGGTTTGAAAAGGTAAATGGCTAAACAGTTATGCTTGAGGGGTACATGGAATCCCCTAAGTGATTTAACATGGTAAATGGAGGGCACTTGAAAGTCCCCTTAAACTTCTACATGGTTGGCTATGGATAATACATGGAATTAAGGATTGGTATGATGATACCAATATTAATGAACTTGGTTAATAAATGGATAATAGTTTATTTATTTGAAAATTGGTTTTAAATAGGCAATAATAACGGAGGTGTAGCTAATTCTTGGAAGGTGGAGTTCTTGGGGGACCAAAACTGGAAACTCATATTTGCCGATATGAGGTTTGTCTTTGTGACTGTGTGCATGATGTCACACTACATTTGGGGGATGTACTAGTCATCCTAAGGTTTTCTTCCCTGGTTGTGCAGCTACACGCATTGGGGCCCTTTCAACAGGGAAACTGAGCCTATATAGCCCGTGGGTGGTTTAGAACGGCGAAACTACACAGCCCAGGTAAAGATTTTAAAGGCATGCTAAACTCGGTCCCTTTTCATGGCATGGTTATATATATATGTATGGTTGTGTGCATATAAATGGTTTTACTTGGTTTTATAAATGACATTATTTTATCCTTACCCTGAGATCAGTCTAGCGGTCACTCGCTAACCCCGTCTACTGGCGGTTGTATACCTACGCTATGTAGGAACCACCTGGTCTACTTCTCTTATTTAGTGATTAACTCGAGGATCAATATTTGGACTGAAGTGGTGAGCTTCCATCCTTTTGGAAGGCTCCATTGTTATAGATATTTCTAGATATTTTGATTATAAATTGGATATTGGTTTTGGCTATGATTGGGGTCATGTCCCAATCGAATTTCATTACTCTTTTGGTTAGAGGCTTTGTGGTGCTTATATGGGTTGGAATGGACGGAATCGATATAGGTATCAGACTTAGCATTGGTATTGGTATTGATACTGGCATCATCGAACATAATTTCTCATTGTTCCATCATATTTCATTTTGGGATTAATTATTTTTTGTTTTGGAACATCCTTGGTTATGGCATGGTTTATGGCCCTTGTTTTGGTATGGTTGGCATTATTGGATTATTGGTATGGGATGGCTAGACTCGATTGGGTCAGTCACGATTGTGATCTATTCCCAGTTTTTATGTGAGCTGTTACACTATCTTGTTACATGCTCAAAATTCAGCCAACTCAAGGCAGGCGGCTGGAGGTTGGGTTGGGTAGAGGGGTGGTCTCCTGTCCTGGTCGGACTTGGGATGCCCATTACGATAAGGTCCCAGGGTGGGTCGTGTCAGTTGTTCTTATCCCCAGCTTTCTTGTGATTTAGGTATTTCCTTTTCCTTAGTTCGAGGACGAGCTAGATTTTTAGTGGTGGATGATGTAACGACCTAATTTTTTAATGAAATATGTGTTTCTGTGTGATTTGACCATTTTACCCCCTCCCCCCCATGGTTGCATTGTGATATTTTTGGGGTGTGGGAATGATTGACATGGTTCTCGATGTATTTTGGTTCCATTTATGTTATATTGTGGTTTTTAACGTCTTTGAGAGCCTTATAGTTGATTTCAGTTGATATCTTTTGATCTGTGAAACGGATGGCAAAATACTTTGCCAACAAATCCCAAAAATCGATTTTAGGATGGTAACATAGTTGGTATGGTTTTATGGCTTTTAAGTCTAATTTCGACCCTCAATTTGGAAAGTTGTGATTTTGAATTTTGGGGGTCAATTTTGTGAAAACGACGTCTTTTAGAAAATATGATATCACCATTGAGTCCAGAGCGTTGAATTTGATAGGGTAGCATAGTTCGTTTGCATTCACGAAATTTTGGATGAATCCTGAGGGGCCCACAAAAACTTGGAATGCACAAAGTCCCCAGTTGGTGCACCCGCGATCGTGATGCTCCAGTCGCAATCAAAATTGGGCCTACAGCCAAAGTGTCCCAATTGGCGATACCCTTGACAAACTAGGTACAACGATCGCGATCCTGGTCTGCGATCGCAGAACCTGGGTATATAAATACCTGGTTTTCATCATTTTTCACCATTTTTTAGACAGGGAGCTTAGGGTTTCGTGATTATGAGCTACTGACAGCGCACACGCAAGTGTACGTGGTCTACCAAGTAATATAGTGGCTTTCAAAAAAGCCGAATATCGATCCCACATGGACTTGTGTTCGCCAACTATCTAATTCTAGTTTAACGGTTGAGAAGAGTAGCAAATAAAGTTTTAGAATTGTAAACTAAAAGTAAACTAAACTAATGCGGAAAAGTAATGACTTAGGACAATCAATGGATAGAAGCCCAGGGTTAAGGCTTACGAACAATCATACTTCGATGTTGAACTTCAATCGTTAAATCGCTTATCTTGGTTGTTGATTCTTAGGGTTAATCGCATGATCATGGTCTTCCGACCTCTAATCTTTTACCTAATTTGGACATTGTAATTACATCATTGAGAGGGGATGTAATAATCCAATTAAGTGTCTTAAAGCTACCATCATACATATGAATTAAGTAAGATATCTAAGTACATTCCTGTCCTAGAGGCTAATTTGAATTTCTTATTTTATAAAAGAATACAAACCCTATTTTGCTTATCCCCATGTTCGATCTTCCTATTCCCTCTCCCGAGATCAAAAGGTCAACAATGAATATATTCTAAGGGTAGCTAATACCTAAAATAGTTAAAACAAGGATAAAAAAAATAACCATATTGATAAGAAAATCAACAAACTTAATTCAAAACGAAAGTATTCATGATCTTGGCCTTAACCCCGGAAAGGGAGTTTAGCGCTTAATGGAAATATTAATTATCCAATTGCTTTTATTGATGATACAAACCATGAAAGAAACTAAAATTTAAAGAGAATAAACCCTAAAACGTATGAAACAGCCTCTTAAATTGTCCAAAGACGTCCAAAAGTGATCAAAGATGTCCCAAATGTGTTTCACATACATGTATATATAGTAAACCAATCATACTCCAAGTAGGAGTGCACAACATCAAGTTCTCTTGATAGTCAACCAATCATATGATAAGTAGGAGAAGAATTCACGTGCAATTTAGCACTGAATAAAGCAGGCGTCTCATGCTATAGAGCACCAAAATATAGGGGCGCCGCGAGCTCTATTGCACCGTTATAGAGGGGGCGTAGCGGGCTCAACTCCACCGTAATAGAGGAGAAAAAGTGACCATATCAAGGGAAGACTCTGGAAGTTGCTCCTCAAATATTTTATAAGGCATTGGAGCATTGATGTACAGAAGGCATCGCAGGCATATCTACATGTTGCTACTGGAAGTTGTATCAAAAATATATTCTAAGTGTTCTACGTCCAACTTCTTGTTTCGAGCCTCGTAGTGTTCTTTTGCTTTGAATTCCAGCACATTACACATAAATTCACCACCATAATCAACTCCAAAAACATCCTACAACATCAAACACCATGAATTAGAGATCAATACATCAACTCGTCAAGAACAACAAGCTAAAACCTCAATCTAAGCGCTAGTCTCGACCACTTTACGCTAGTACGTATTGTTCACTCTTGGTTAATTCTAATTGAATGTTGCACACATCAAACAAGTTGTTCCATATAATATTAGATATTCAAATCATAAGGAACTCATATAACACACTAGAATCCATCGAAACCAACTAGACACACACCTAGCTCAAGCCAATAACACTAGTTTTCTCGATTAACTCTAAATGACTCAATTAAGTGCAACTTGTTTGAAAAATACTTTGAACATTGTAATCACGTCCTTTAACACTTAAATTTTTATTTATATCAATATTAACACATTAAGAACACGAACTGCTCTTAAAACAAGACTAAATAAGCTAGAATCGTAAAGCTAAAGTGTATAAATACACCCGACATCACCACCCCCACACTTAAAGCCTTGTTAATCCTCGAAGAACCCTTTACTATAAGCATCATAAGCTGAGGAGAATCTACACTTCTACTTCATGCAAGACACTCAAGCTAGTACTATAATGACTACACAGAGTGCAAGTTTTAACACTAGGCATGTTATATACAGTTGGAAGCTCAAGAACACTACTTCAAAACATCCTAGCTTCAAGAATTTACTCACCTAGTGAGCAAACTCATGCATATTGTTCAATCAAGGACATCATACTAATGTATGAGCTGATGCTAACATATTTGAGGCTTTTAACGAGAAATAATTATGAAGTCTTGAGCAACTTTTGTTATTTTTGATTGTTTTACTTTGATATTGAAGAGAAAATGATGATGCAAGGGAACCTAAGGCAAATGGGAATAAAAAGAGTTGAATCTGAAACAAAAGAGTTGAACCTGAAAAATAATGTGGCTGACGACATTTCTGATAAGTCGTCAGCCATGTGATAAGCTATTAGAGTTGCCGTCAGGCTAGACAAAAATTTAGAGTCAGATGAGATATGTGATGACATTTTGCGATAAGCCATCAGCAGTGTGATAAGCTATTAAGTTCATCGACAGTCTTAGGCAGAACATGAGAATTGGAGTAGAAGTATGATGACATTGCTGATAAGTCATCACAAACCTGATAAGCCATCAGCAGTCACCGTCAGACTGAGACGGAACTTGTACAAATATGAAGAGTACCTGACGACATTCCTAATAAGTCGTCAGGATACTAATAAAGCATCACAACTCATCGTAGTCTATTCCGAGATACAGCTGTGATCTTGAATTTGTTTCCATAATTAGCTCTTAGTATTTAAAGCATTGTTTTAGGGTTTTCTAAGTATCTTGTACTCGATATTCAACACTGATTTTTATGTTTTTGCTCCCTAAGTTTTTGATACAACTTCCAATTAACTTTTGGGGAGATTATCATTATTACCTTTGGGATTTCTACTGTGTGTTAATTGAAGAAACAAGTTTTGCTATTCATCTTTTTGTAAGTATCTCTTACTAAATTATGAATTCAAATTGCTATCTTGTTCTTTAAATTATGAGTAGCTAAACCCCAATAACCCGAGTTATGGGATCTATGGGTTTAGGTTTGTAATGCAAGTACGTGTTCAGGATTCGAACGATTGTAGTAACTTCTTGGTAATCCCTTTGTTTATACTTTATCTATTGGTTGAAAATAATAGGTCCTACTTTCTAGTGATTTGCTTGAATAGAGAAATCAAATCTATTAAGAAACGGATTAACAACAGGGACTTGGAAGCTACCAACCTTTCGATTAATAATTAATGTTGTAACAAGAATAATTAACTTGAGATAACATCCGGTTCTGAATTATCAACTCCCTAAGTTCGAGAGAATTAGGTAGTAAATTACTTAAGTAGGTCGAGAGACATTTAGGCATAAATTCGACAAGGATAATCTGTTGTTCCTACTTACCACAAGAATCCTGAATCATTGTTAGTGTCTGTCAAATCCCAACACCCATAGTGAACATAACTCTGGTTTTCCATAAACTATTGATTACCAAACACTGAACTTAAAGTAACCTGAAATTACTTGTTAATCTCAAAAAACCCCATTTTATCTTTTCGTATCATTTGTTTGAATTTAACTTGTATCTATAGTTCCAAATTAGTTTAATCGCCACTCACATTATTCCCTGTGGATTCGAGCCCGACTCCAAAGTTGGGTAAATATATTAACGACGACCGCCTTGCACTAAATTGATGAGTAAGTTGAGCGTTATCAAAAATGGTGTCGTTGCTGGGGAACAATTTGGCGTATTGAGTTGGTTTGGAATTTTAGCCAACTTGCTTGAATTTAAACTTGTAAATAGTTGATTTTAGTTTTCTTTTATTTCTGGTGTTAGGTAGATTTTTATTTTAGTTTACTTATTACTATGGCGTCTTGGAATGAACATGAGCTTGGTGGTTGGAACTCGTATCTTAATGATCCATATCCATATTGTGATGGACCTCACTTTTGGAAAGATTGTAGATATGTTCCCCGGAGAGAGATGTGTGCACCATCTCCATCCAACTAGGAGTATGATTGTTCTTTATGTGGTGGTCAAGATGGACATTGGAGTGATTGCCCAAATGCCCCCTCCCCCCGGTATGCTAACTCAAATTCTAGTTCTTCTTATGATTTTACTAGGTCTTATGGTTAAGAACAGGAAGAACGAAGCATCGGAAAGAGTGGCATTGAAGCTATGCTTCAACTAATATTGGATTGTGTGGACACAACGAATGATATCATACGTGATATACATCAAGACATAAGGGAAAATAACTAGGAAAGAAGAATAATCAATGATATGGATATAGAGGTCAAGCTTTCAAAGAACTTTTCCACATTATGTTTAGATGGCATCTTGTCTGTGGAATCATTTAACATAATGGACGAGTGTGAAGATGAGGAACAAGAATAATATATCGATGTTGTTCTTGATGTTGAGCAACCCTCGATGATTTTCCAACCAACCGAACCAACCATGAGGGATGATGCCAAGATTGAGGAAATGGTGCTAGAGGTAAAATAAGAAACCAAGAAAATCTCTTCTGAAGCCTCTAGCCTAATTCGGGGTGAGGATTCCCAGAAGGATGCAACTTTGAAATTAAGGAGAAGACCTCATTCGAACCATTTTCAGCATTATGCTTGGTGGATGAGATGGAAGTCCACCTACCCAAGCAACTGAGGTGTTTTGAGGATGAGGAACATAATCCTTATATTTTGGAGTTTGGCATTCAAAAAGAGCAAAATGAAACCCCCCACTTGAAGGTCAGTAAAGGCAAAATTCAATGTGCATCAAGTGGATTATTGATAATCTCATCAATACCCAATGAGCCTATCTGAAAATTTGATATGAAGTTGGGTACGAGATTCAAGTCATCAAAGTGGAGAGATAAAGGAAGTGCCATTGTATCCGTACATTTCCCAATGCGCCTCGAAAATGTATTGATCAAAAGTTGGGTCGACATTTCAAATCCTCCAAGTGTAGACAAATAATTATCAACAAGGTATCTTGATGAAGTCTGATTAGTCAAGATAACTGAGTCATGCCGCGACACTAAATTAGGCGCTTCTTGGGAGGCAACCCAAGGCATTTTGTTGTTTGTATTCGTATTATGTGATTGACATCAGATCTTCACACCCGTGGTGCCACAGGTATGTTTCTAACTCTCTTGTTTTGGTTTGATTCATTGGGGACATTGCATGATTTTAAGTTGAGGGTCGGTCTACTTGTGGGTGTTGATGTCCTCCGTGGGTTTTTGTTGTCGTGCCTCTTTTCCCCGGAGTCTTGTTCCTAGTAGAGCCAACATATTTAGGCGTATCGTTCTTTGTTTTGTGATGTGTTATGGTTAACTAGGAGAAATATAAGTAATTAGGCTATTAATATGTTTTGTGATTTTTAAGCACCTCTCTACGTGTCTATTTGTAATACTGTGTGAACTGCATCTAATTATGACCACAGTGCATCTTTTGGTGGCATTAGTTCTGGCAACTTGATAATCAGTGCTAAACAATTGCACGAACTAGATAAGTAGTGATGTGCGATATATTTGTGTGCCATGTGTGTGTGAGGTCTTACTCAATTCCCTTTGTGTGTGAATCCAGAACTTGCCCGGTTAGTCTTACCTTGGTTGTAGGATAGGGGTTAGGAGAGGATCATAGGCCATTTTGATATTAGCCCACTTTTAGCCTAAATGACCTTCCTTGTATACATAATATCCCTTGATCCCTATTTTGAGCCTGAATAGCCTATTTTTTTCATGACACCTATCACCTTCCCATTTGTTTCACAATGAACCTATTTTGGCCCTGGTCCTCCTTGGACACTGTGCACCTTGACTTAAGAAAATAGCCTAAGTTGAGGGTGGCTATCACAGGGGTGCGTGATACAAAATGAGTATAAAAGGAGGTAGAATAGGAGAAAAGAATAAAAAGTCGGGTGTGCTATAAAAAGAATAAGAAAAAAAGTTGTATAAAAGATGAGAAAAAAATAATTTGGTTTTGAAAAGATAGCACCCACCTTGAGCATGTGTGATCAATAAAAGAGAGGAAGAGAAAAAGGTTAAGAAGTGAAATACCAAGAGGTTAGCGTAGTGTCAAGGAGGCGTAGTCACTTTAAATACCCTTGAATATCATACCATCCCCTAGCCTACATTACAAGCCAAGAAAAAGACCTATAGTAATCCTAGCTGACCTGTCTAAAAACCTTGGTACTGACTATAAGGGCAAGCCTATGGCATTTGACGTACATTGAGTGGAACTTCATTCTGAGAGTGAGTCTCGTGATTATCCTTATGTGTGTATATATGTGATTTCTAATATGAGTAAAAGAGGGATTTCTTTGTTGTGAGGGCACACAGGTTATGTTGCTAGTTGTTAACTTGTTTGGATAGTGTGATCTTGGTACATGCATGATTGCTATTGATGAATTTATGCCATATCTTGATTCCTGTATGTTGCATTGTTGTTTTTCAATAGTATACACAGTTGAGTTTGAATTGATTGACCTGGGAGAAGGTGAAGTTGTGTTGGGATGATATAGAAAATTGACTGCCGAATGTACTTTGTATTCTCTTAGTTATATTTTGGTTGCTTGAGGACAAGAAATTGTTTTAAATTGAGGGTGTTGATCTGTGAGCTGATTGTAACACATTTGAGGCTTTTAACGAGAAATAATTGTGAAGTATTGAGCAACTTTTGTCGTTTTTGATTGTTTTACTTTGATATTGCATAGAAAATGATGATGCAAGGGAACCTAAGGCAAATAGGAATAAAAAGAGTTGAATCTGGAACAAAAGAATTGAACCTGAAAAATAACATGGCTGACGACATTTTTGATAAGTCATCAGCCATGTGATAAGCTAGCTATCAGAGTTACCGTTAGGCTAGACAAAAACTGAGAGCCAGCTGAGATATGTGACAATATTTTGTGATAAGCCGTCAGGAGTGTGATAATCTATCAAGTTCATCGTCAGGATTAGGTAGAACATGATAATTGGAGTAGAAGTGTGACGACATTGCTGATAAGTCGTCATAAACCTGATAAGTCGTCAGCAGTCGTCGTCAGACTAAGACAGAACTTGTATAAATATGAAGAGGACCTGACGACATTCCTGATAAGTTATCAGGATCCTAATAAAGAGTCACAACTCGTTGTCGTCTATTCCGAGAAACAGCTATGATCTTGATTTTGTTTCCATAATTAGCTCTTGGTATTTTAAAACATTGTTTTAGGGTTATCTAAGTATCTTGTACTCGATATTCGTCACTGAGTTTTATGTTTTTTCTCCCTAAGTTTTTATACAACTTTCAATTAACTTTTGGGGAGATTATCATTATTACCTTTGGGATTTCTACTGTGTGTTAATTGAAGAAACAAGTTTTCCTATTCATCTTTTTGTAAGTATCGTTTACTGAATTATGAATTCAAATCACTATCTTGTTCTTTATATTATGAGTAGCTAAACCCCAATAACCTGAGTTATGGGATCTATGGGTTTGGGTTTGTAACGCAAGTACGTGTTCAGGATTCGAACGGTGGTAGTAACTTCTTGGTAATCCCTTTGTTTATACTTTATCTATTGGTTGCAAATAATAGGTCCTGCTTGCTAGTGATTTTCCTGAACAGAGAAATCAAATCTAGTAAGAAGCGGATTAACAACAGGGACTTGGAAGCTACCAACCTTTCGATTAATAATTAATGTTGTAACAAGATTAATTAACCTGAGATAACATCCGGTTCTGAAATATCAACTCCCTAAGTTCGAGAGAATTAGGTAGTAAATTGCTTAAGTAGGTCGAGAGACATTTAGGCTTAAATTCGACAAGGATAATCTGTTGTTCCTACTTACCACAAGAATCCTGAATCATTGTTAGTGTCTGTCAAATCCCAACACCCATAGTGAACATGACTCTGGCTTTCCATAAACTATTGATTACCAAACACTGAACTTAAAGTAACCTAAAATTACTTGTTAATCTCAAAAACCCCCATTTTATCTTTTTGTATCATTTGTTTGAATTTAACTTGTAGCTATAGTTCCAAATTAGTTTAATCGCCACTCACATTGTTCCCTATGGATTCGACCCCGACTCCAAAGTTGGGTAAATATATTGACGATGACCGCCTTGCACTAAATTGACGTGTAAGTTGAGCGTTATCACATACAAATCACCCACATTCATCAAACATGTTCCCCTCACAATAAGAGAGTTACCCATAATCACTCACATAAAAGCATTTTATAACATGATGGGTACAAGAATAAAATTACGCTCACTCTCACAAGGAATTCACAAGTTACACACAATGGCCCATAGGCTTTCCCTTAGTGTAGTGCTCCACTAATATCAGAATGATGAACTTAGGAACAATTAGGTCTTTTTTCATGTTGTAATGCAAGCTAAGGACCGGTAGGAACTATTTTGGAATAGTAACTATCTTTCCTATGCATTTTAATGCAACATATTATGCAATGAAGACCACTCTTCAACAACAAATTTACACCAATTTTATCTACCCATATCTCTTGTTTTCACCCGATCTCATTAAGTTCAATTAACAACACTATAGCGGGAGTATGCCACTCTTTCAATTTTTCCCATTTCGCACCCATTTTACGCTACACACCTCTATGATAGCCAACCTCAACTTAAGTGATTTACCGAAGTTGAGGTGCACAATGCCAATAAGGACCAGGGCTAAAACAGGTTCATTGTAACACATTCGGGCTAAACTTGGGAACTTTTTCAATCAATTTTGCTAACTCCCTACCACAAAAACTGCACACACCAATAACTATACTTTGGGGCTTTAATTTCACCTTTCTCCTCTTATTTTTAAAATTCCTTACTTACTCAATTTTACATTAAAGTACTTAGGGGCTTTTTGGATCAAATTCAGGTCTATAAAAAAAGGGATTAGGCTCCATATGAGACTAACAAAGAAAAAGCTAAAGGCTTAACGGGGTTTACTAGGATTAAGCACAAGGGTAGGTAAAAAAGAAGGTATAAAACAAGGCTATCAAAGAAATGACTATATCATATCTTAAACCCACACACTTTATTTTGCTTAGTCACATACCGGGAAAGTTCTAGACATCACATGCAACAAAGAATACACTAATAACCTCACACGTACATGGCACATGCCTGACTCACACAGGATTATCATAGACTCTCAACCAAATAATAACATGAATTTAAAATTTAAGCCACAAGTACAAGTCACAATATTGAGCCTAAGAGTCTCAACAGTAGTAATTCACATAATTCAACGTGCTTTTACAACTAAAATATATGCACGATGCAATCAACTATAGCACCAACAAGAATATCTTACACAAAAAAAATTTAGTAAGCCTAAAAATTGAGAATTTCCCTACCCCACACTTAAAAATCTACTTTGTCCCCAAAGTAAACTAAAAAGTAAGAGATTGAAATACTCTCTAAGGTCTCTAGGCCTAGCTAGTAGTATTTTTCTACATCAAAAGGGTCTGGGGACCCCACTCTCAATCTTTGCCATGCTCTTTAGCTCAGGTTTCTGGTACTCAGACTTTCCATCAATATGTGACTCAACAAAAACCAAAACTACGTGAAGTAAAAACAAAAAAAAACTAAAAATAAAACATACCTTATCTTGGGTTGCCTCCCAAGAAGTGCCTAATTTAGTGTCGCGGCATGACCCATATCAACTTTTTCCTCCACCTTGAGGATATGAATTTCACCTCAAACTTTGTGTCCATCTTTTTGACTCACTCATAGGGAGGTGGTAAAAAGATTAAGGAATTGAGTAATAGAATGTGCATGGTAAACCACTCGGCCTTACAGTGAGGTGCATTTTTGTGTTGCTTATCGGGTACAAAATTAAGAATATAGGTGTAACGCCTTGAGTCTGTATCCCGGACGCTAAATGGTGCTCATAATCCTGAAGGACCACAAGCTAACCCATGACTGGTACCTGCTACAATAATTGAATAATAATGTTGTAAATATGTAGAAATTAGGCGAAAACTTACCATAAGGTTCAATACTGAAATAAAATTGAATATAGTATAATAATACTAAAATTGAAACATCTGTATGAAAATACTCTAGTTTGGAAATCCTCTAAACTGTCTGAAATAGGGAGTAGATAGGATAAGTCCCCAACTAACTTTGAACTACTAAAATAAAAAAAATGTTAAAGTAATAATCATGTCCTCAAACTATGAGGACTTACCACTAACTCTGACTGCAGAAAATCTATAATTGCTAGGGATGATTGGGAGCCCATGCATTTGAACCTATGATATAAAACATCATAGCTCAAAAGAAAGGTATGCGTTAGTACTTCGAATGTACTGGTATGCAAAGTGAGGTAGGCTAAAATGTATGGGTTCATATGTATGAACAATTCTGACTGAATAACATGAATGTAATTGAATGAAAGAATATGCATAAATACATAAATTGTATCTGAGATCATGTTAACACTGGTTACTGAGTATGAATACTGATTAACTAATATCTGAGTCTACTGTTACTGAATTACTGATAACTGAGTCACTGTATCAGACATTCCTGAATACAAAACTGTGCTGAGTTTTGTATTGAGCTGAGTGACTGTATCTGACAGTCCTGAATTTGTAGAACTAAACTAAGTTCTATACTGAGATTGGAACTAAAACTAAGACTATGGGAGGAATCATCTAACTGACATGCCCCTCTCTGAACTGATTGGGGTCCAACCTGTAACCCCAGTTGGAAAGGTCCTGAATTAGTAGCATAATGGTACTATCTTACTAACAATACATTCACTTAGGCATTTCTATCAAACACTTGATATACATTGGGCATGCGCAAGATTAAATTCACATAATAGCATGTTATGCTTGGGCTAGTCAATTCAAATAGGCATTTTGACAAACACTTGAGAAGCATGGGTATTTCACATATCAATACATATGTAGTACTATCATGAATTCTACATTCAACTTGCAACTCAAGATTTTAACATGAAGTTCACAAAGTTCAATTCACAATTAACTAGTTTGCATGAAACTTGGGACAAATCATGGAGTTAGATCACCATTAACATCATAATCATGAATACATTCAAGATTCAACAAGAAATCCATGAAATAATCTAACTTAAATTTTAAAAGAGTTTCTTGGACTCCAAGGGTGGAAGGATACCATTGGATGAACACTTCACATACCTTAGTACCTGAATTCTGAAAGATTGGTGGTGGTTTTCTTGAGTTCTTGATTTGAAATTGATCCCCCTAAGGTTTCTATTCTTGAGAAATTTGAGAATAATGAATGAATTTATCCTCTAAAGGGGCTTAATATAGTGTTTTGGGGGCTAATAAACGTAGAAAAAAGACCCTATTACCCCTGAGGATGCGGCTTTTTAATGACTGAAAACTGAACTGTCGATGCGTAGATCGACGCGTCGTGTCGTTGGTATCGACGCGATAGCTAATGCGTCGCGTTGAGTCCGTGTTGGTTCACTAGAAATTACCACTGGGAGCCAACAAAAATAATGATCGATGCGATGACCAATGCACCGCGCCAAGATCACATTGATACACTATTTTGGATTGCCAAACGTCATTCAAACGAGGTTTGAAAAATGCAAAACTCATCCGGGAATACCTACTGACATTCCTGATCATGAATTAACCTAAAAATTGACATTTAAGGTCATAGAGGTCGTGAAATAGAGTTTCCAACTTACGAAGGCCAAAATGACACTAAGTTTGAATACTTAGCTAAAATTTTCTAAGTATGTGACCCCTTAGCAAGCTTAAAAGACTGAATTGAGATTAGGAATTTATGGGGTCTTGTAATATCTCCCCTTAGGAACATTTATCCTTGAATGAGACTGATTAAACTAAGAATATAGATAGACTTAATTTAGACACTGGATATGCACAACTGAAGCATGATTCCATGACTAAAATTACTGATATACTGAATTATCATACTGAGCATGTATATCTGATGCATGAGTACATAGCTGAACATGATTCATGAATGCATGAATATGATTACTGATAAGCTGAGTTTAAATACTGAACATGCATGTCTGATGCATGAGTACATGACTGGACTGATTCGTGAATGCATGACTAAGTATGCAACGTTAATTGGTACTACGTTGGTAGCTATATCTGAACATGAGACTGAGTAATTTAAAGAAAAAATGTTACCTAGGGTTATGTCTGAGTTTGTGGAGAAAAAGTGAGGGTACTTGGTCTGCATGTCTGCTTTTGCCTCCCAAGTAGATCCCTCAACGGACTGATTCCGCCAAAGAACTTTGACTAGAGGAACTTTTTTGTTCCTCAGTATGCGAATCTGATAGTCAAGGATTTCAACTGGAATCTCTTCATAAGAGAGGTTGTTCTGAATATATATGCCCTCTATAGGGACTACGACTGTTGGGTCACCTATGCATTTCTTTAGCAAGGAGACATGGAATACTGGATGCACTGAAGCTAAGTCTGAATGCAACTCAAGCTCGTAAGATACCTTTACGAAATGGCTGAGAATTCGATAAGGACCGACATATCAGGGACTGAGTTTCCCCTTCTTGCTAAAACTCTTCACTCCCTTCATAGGAGAGATTTTCAAATAGATAAAACACCAATCTCAAACTCGAGATCCTTTCTGCATATACCTGCGTATGATTTCTGTCGGCTCTAAGTTGTCTTAAGACTTTCCCTGATCAACTGAACTTTCTCTAAGCTATCAAATACCAAGTCAGGCCTCACCCACTTCAAACCAACCAATGGGAGATCTATATCTCCTCCCAAAAAGTACCTCAAATGGAGCCATCTGAATGATGGAATAATAACTGTTGTTATATGCGAATTCAATCAAAGGCAAGTGGTCATCCCAGCTACTTTTAAAGTCTATCGTACACGCTCGCAGTATATCTTCTAAAGTCTGAATGGTCTTTTCTACTTGACTATCTATCTGAGGATGAAAGGCCGTACAGAGATGAACTCAGGTACCAAGACCCTTTTGGAATGCCTTCTAGAAATGAGAGGTAAACTGGGTACCTCTATCTGAGATAATGGATAACAAAACACCGTGAAATCTAACCAACTCCCTGATATAGAGTTTGGCATAATCCTCGGCTGAATAAGAGGTCTGGACTAGTAGGAAATGAGCTGATTTGGTCATCCTGACTATGATGACCCAAACTGAATCATGCTGGCAATGAGTACAAGTCAAACCCACCATAAAGTCCATGTTCACTTCTTCCCACTTCCAAGTGGGAATACTGAACTTCTGCATGGACCCACTAGGCTTCTGATTATTAATCTTAACCTGCTGACATGTTGATCACTTAGCCACAAACTCTGCATATCTCTCTTCATCCCACTCCACCAATAGATCTCCCACAAATCACATTACATCTTAGTGGACCCTGGGTGAATAGAGTAGCGCGCACCAGGCGCTTTTGCAAGAATTCGTTGCCTCAAGTCATCTACACCTGGCACATATAGCCGACCCTGGTAGCGTAACACACTATCTCCTCCTTAGGAGAAAACCTATACCTTCTGATCTCTGACTGGTTCCTTCAACTTGACTAGACTGGGATCCCTATCCTACTTTTTCTTTACCTCAGAAACCAGGGATGATTCTGAACTACTCTGGACCCATACACTACCTTCTGCTAAATCGACTAAGCGAATACCTAGTTGACCAAGCTGGTGAACTTCCTGAACTAACTTCTTCTTACCATCCTCTATATAAGAAACACTACCTATATACATCCTAATGAGAGCATCAGCCACTATATTGGCTTTACCCGAATGATACAGGACGCTCATGTCATAGTCTTTTAACAGCTCCAACGACCTTATCTGACGTAGGTTTAGGTTTTTCTGAGAGAACACATACTGTAGGCTCTTATGGTCAGTAAACACATTAACGCGTACCCCATATAAATAGTGTCTCCAAACTTTTAAGGTAAACACTACTACTGCTAACTTAAGATCATGATTAGGATCGGTTCTTTCGTGGGGTTTAAGTTATCTAGAGGCATAGGCTATGAACTTGTATCTCTGCATCAAAACACACCCCAAATCAACTCTGGAAGTATCATAATACACAACAAAGCCGTCTGAACCATCTAGCAGGATCAAAATTGGAGTTATAGTGAGTCGAGTCTTCAACTCTTGAAAACTCTTTTCACAAGAATCTTACCACTAGAATTTGACTTTTTTATAAGTCAATCTGGATATAGGGGGTGCAATAGATGAAAATCTCTCAACAAATCATCGGTAATTGCTGACCAAGCCCAAGATACTCCTGATATCTGATGGAGAGATGGGTCTGGTCCAGTTTCTCACTGCTTTGGTCTTTTGGGGATCAACTCTACTGCCATCACCGAAAATGACATGGACAAGAAAGGCTACTGACCTTAGCCAAAATTCACACTTCTGAATTTAGTGAATAGCTGATGGTTTCTAAAAGTCTATAGTACTATTCTGAGATGGTCTGCATAATCATGCTCAATGCGGGAGTAGACAAGAATGTCATCTATGAAGACTATGACGAACATGTCCAAGTACTGCTTGAAAACATGATTCATAAAGTCCATGAAAGCTGCTGGGGC
This sequence comes from Capsicum pubescens, assembly GCA_030864215.1. NCBI lineage: Eukaryota > Viridiplantae > Streptophyta > Magnoliopsida > Solanales > Solanaceae > Capsicum > Capsicum pubescens. Next base: position 226,128,226 of record CM061544.1, read on the forward strand.
ATTGGTAAGACAAAAGGACATGACTAAGAATTCAAAGTGACCATACCGAGTTCTGAAAGTTGTCTTTGGGATGTCACATTCTCTAACTCTGAGTTGATGATAGCCTGATCTGAGGTCTATCTTTGAAAAGTAACTGGCACCCTGAAGTTGGTCAAACAAGTCATCGATTCTGGGAAGTAGATACTTGTTCTTGACTATGAATTTATTTAGCTAACGGTAGTCAATACACATTCTGAGAGAACCGTCTTTCTTACATACAAATAAGACTGGGGCACCCCACGGGGACACACTGGGTCTGATGAATCCCTTATCTAGGAGATTCTTTAACTGCTTTTTTAATTCTCTGAGTTTTGCAGGTGCCATTCTATATGGCGGGATAGATATGGTCTGAGTATCTGGAAGAAGATCTATCCCGAAGTCGATTTCCTTTTCGAGAGAAAATCTAAGAAGATCTTCGAGAAACACATCTAGGAATTCACATGCTACTGATACTGATTCATGAGTAGGGGTTTTTTAACTAGAGTCCTGGACTCGAAGAGATGGTAGACACATCCCTTAGATATCATTTTTCTCGCCCGAAGGTAAGAAATAAGACGACCCCTAAGTGTTGAAGTACTACCCCTCCATTCTAGGACGGGCTCATTCAGAAACTGAAACTGGATAATTCTGCTACTACAGGCGACTGAGGCATAGTAGGAATGAAGTCAATACATGCTGAGAATGACATCAAAATGAGTCATCTCTAATTCGACTAAGTCTGCTGAAGTGACTTTCTGAGATATCATAACCAGACAGTTCCTGTATACCCGCCGGGCTATGATAGATTTACCCACTGAGGTAGAGACTGAGAAAGGCTCTGCTAGAATTTTGGGACTGACTCCGAAATCAACGGCTATATATGGAGTAACAAAGGACAACGAAGCTCCTGTATATAGCAAAGCATAAATATGTAAATGGCAAACTTGTAACATACCAGTGACCACAACAGGAGAACTTTCCTGATCCTGCCAGGATTGAAGAGCATAGAGTCTGTTTGGGTGCTACCCACTGGTGGCACTGGAAGTGGCACCCTGCTAATTTGGGCGATCGGATTGAGCTGGAGGTTGGTTATACTGACCCTGAGAACCTGACTAGGAATAATCTCTGACTCTGTGTCCTGGCTTGCCACACATCGTTGCCCGCTCTGTAGATACCCTGGTGATTTTTGCCACATTTTTGACAAAGAGGATTAGTTCGGGTGTTGCTGACACTACCCTAGGGTTTAGGGCCTGGTGCCCTATCTCTATTGCCGTCTCTGAATTTCAGCATTGGCTGAAGACAAAGATGGAACTGAGTATTTCAGGTGGAACTGAGAATGATTCCCTCCTTCTGACTTAGGCTGAGTGAAGTTGAAACTATATATTCTCTCTCTTGTTCTCCCTCTTCTTCTTCATATTCTTATCCTCCTCTATTTGTTGAGCATAGACCATGAGTCTGGATATGTCTATCTCCTTAATCAGCATTGCGGTCCTATATTTTTTGACCATACTACTAGACACCCCCGACACAAACTGATTCATCCTAGATCTGCTATCTGTCACCACATGAGAAGCATATCTAGCTAATTGAGTAAACTTGAGAGAATACTCTTTCACTGTAATGTTGCCCTGCTTCAAATTTATAAACTCCAAAACCTTCGCTTCCCTTAACTCCAATGGAAAGAACCTATCCAAAAAAATAGTGGCAAACTCTTCCTATTCTATGGGCCCTACATCGGCGGTCCTCTCTGCTTTCCACTATTTGAACCATGAATGTGCCATATCCTGCAAATGATATGCGGCCAACTTAGCGCTCTCAACAGCGGTCACCCCCATAATATCAGTAACATTTTGCACCTGATTAAGAAACTCCTGAGGGTCCTCATCTAACTTAGACCCAGTAAAAGATGGAGGGTTCATTCGGGTGAAATCTCAAATCTTGGAAGCAGCAGTATTGGCCACTGGGTTGGCCGGAACAAAAGTTAGGCATTTATTTTGGGCTTCCACAGAATGAGATAGGGTGGTGAAAGCTATTCTAAATTTAGTGTGGGAGACGTGTTCATCCAGAGGATCTGGCTGGATGGGCTGGGGTTATGGCTGGTCTCCCGTTCTTCTTCCCTTAGTCTTCTTTGAAGGCATATTCTGTAAATAGAAGAAAAATTTAAATTAGACAGAGAGTTTTTAACTGGAGCTCATACTCACTCTCACGACATGAATACTGAAAGAAAGGAAACTTTTCCTAAAACACCTCGCAGCCTCCTGTCCATAAGTGTGGCGCGCTACACACCCATGCACAAGATTCTACTAGATGCGGCTTTCAGACTTTCTAGGACTCTGTTGAACCTTGGTCTTTGATACCAAGTTTGTAACACCCCGAGTCTGTACCCCAGATGCTACACAGTGCTCATAATCCCAAAGGACTACAAGTTAACCCATGACAGGTACCTACTGTGATAACTGAATAATAATGTTGTAAATATGCAAAAATTAGGCGGAAATTTTCCATAAGGTTCAATACTAAAGTAAAACTAAATACGGTATAACAATACCAAAACTGAACATCTGACTAAAAATACTCTAGTCTTGAAAGCCTCTAAACTGTCTAAAATAGGAAGTTGATGGGACAAGTCCCCAACTAACTCCGAACTACTAAAATAACTAAAATGCTAAAGTAATAATCATGTCCTTGACCTATAAGGACTCACCACTAACTCTACCTGTTGAAAATCTATAACTGCTAGGGATGATCGGGAGTCCATGCGTTTGAACCTATGATATAAAACATCATAGCGCAAAAGAAAGGTATGCGTCAGTACTTTAAATGTACTGGTATACAAAGTGAGGTAGGCTGAAATGTATGGGTTCATATGCATGAACAATACTGACTGAATGACATAAATGTAATTGAATGAGAGAATATGCATGAATACATAAACTGTATCTGAGATCAAATTAACACTGGTTACTAAGTCTGAATACTGATTAACTGATATCTGAGTCTACTAAAACTTAATTACTGATAACTGAGTGACTGTATCTGACAGTCCTGAATATGAAACTGTGCTGAGTTCTGTACTGAGTTGAGTGACTATATCTGACAGTCCTGAATCTGTAGAACTGAACTGAGTTCTATACTGAGATTGGAACTAAAACTAAGACTGTGGAAGGAATCATCTAACCGACATGCCTCTCTCTGAACTGATTGGGGTCAAACCTGTAACCCCAGTTGGAAGGGTGTCCATACCGTTTCATGGTTAAAGACAAGATGAGTCACCCTCATCTGGCAGGTGCTCTGAAAAAGAACGGTAGTACCCTCAACTAGAAGGTAGATCACCTCATCAACCCTCAATTGGCAGGTTGATGTCTCAACCTATGCTGGCTACGTAGTTCTGGAACACAAGGACTGCTTCTAAAGATCACACCCTTTACTGGAAGGTGAGTCTTCATCCATGGGTTCACTCAGTGCTGAATCCTACTCCCAACTATATAGACCCTGGATTGATTTATAAACTATTCTAAGCTGGACTTAACTATTACTGATCATACTATTTAATTGAACTGAACTGAGTTCACTGAGTTTCGTGGACTGACGGAATACTACTAAATTCTGTTAACTGACTGAGTACTACTGAGTTTCCCTGAGTTCTGTAACTGACTGAATTCTACTGATCGTGACATGGCTGAATACTATTCTGTAACTGAAACTGGCTCTAGGAATATAGCTAAATTATCAGGTATTAAATACCCCCAGGACTCAATAGCATGAAAAGCAAATCACAGCATGACTTTAGTAGCATAATGGTACTAGCTTACTAACAATACATTCACTTAGGCATTTTTGTCAAACACTTGATATACATTGGACATGTGCAAGATTAAATTTAAATAATAGCATGTTATCCTTGGGCTAGTCAATTCACATAGGCATTTTGACAAAAACTTGAGAAGCATAGGTATTTCACATATCAATACACATGTAGTACTATCATGAATTCTACATTCAATTTGCAACTCAAGAATTTAACATGAAGTTCACAAAGTTCAATTCATAATTAACTAGTTTGCATGAAACATGGAACAAATCACGGAGTTAGATCACCATTAACATCATAATCATAAATACATTTAAGATCCAACAAGAAATCCATGAAATCAAATAACTTAAATTTTAAAAGAGTTTCTTGGACTCCAAGGGTGGAAGGATACTCTTGGATGAACACTTCACATACCTTAGTGCCTGAATTCTGAAAGATTGGTGGTGGTTTTCTTGAGTTCTTGATTTGAAATTAATCCCCCTAGGGTTTCTGTTCTTGAGAAATTTGAGAATAATGAATGAATTTAGCCTCTAAAGGGGCTTAATCTCATGTTTTAGGGGTTAATAAATGTGGGAAAAAGACCCTATTACCCCTGAGGACACGGCTTTTTAATGACTGAAAACTGAACTATCAACGTGAAGATCGATGCGTCGCGTCATTAGCGTCGACACAATTGCCAATGCGCCGCGTCGAGTCCGCGTTGGTTCACTGGAAATTGCCACTGGGAGCTAAGAAAAATATTGATCGATGCGATGGCCGACGCGCCGTACTGAGATCGCATCAATACACTGTTTTGGATTCCCAAATGTGGTTCAACAAGGTTTGAAAAATACAAAACTCGTCCGGAAATACCTACTGAGATTCCTGATCATGAATTAACCTAAATATTGATATTTTAAGGTCATAGAGGTCGTGAAATAGAGTTGCCAACTTACGAAGGCCAAAAAGACACTAAGTTTGAATACTTAGCTAAAAAATTTTAAGTCTGGACCCCTTATCAAGATTAAAAGACTGAGTTGAGCTTAGGATTTTGTGGGGTCTAACAGTAGGATTCTTGTTCCTCATCTTCATATTCTTCCACTACTCAAAATGATTCTACAGACAAGACAACATCTAACATAATATAGAAAAGTGCTTTGAATGAGACCCAACCAATCCTACTTCACACTTTACACAATCCAAAACACCCTCACTCATATTCACCTCCTCAATTGCAGTATCAGAAGAAAGTTGACAGTTGAGTGATAGCGATTTTTGTGTTTGTTCCACAGATTGACTAAAATCCTTTATTATTTCCTCACCCCTAAGGAGATGGTGGTGGTGATATCTCCTCAATTGTTTTTTGAGCATTGCCCACAAACATGACTGAATCAAGATTAAAACCACACATATCTGCAGAATGATACATATTTCCACTAACCACACACCAACTTGTGGTCTGCTGCACAAGTCGGCAATAAGCAGGTCCCCTCCAAATACTTGGATTAAAATCTGGACAAAAAGCCTCACGATGGGGTCCTCCACAAAAATGACAAGAATCATCATCCCTCAAAAACTATCTATCCAAGACTGACATATCAAGAAGTGTGATAAAAAGACAAATAACATAAATTAAAAAGAAATAAAAATCTACACTATTTACAACTCAATTTAGCTAAACTAAAAATAAAATAGTTGCCAATTTACAAGTCTCCGGCAATGGCACCAAAAACTTAACAGCGCCCAAGCGCACACACAAGTGTACGTGGTCTACCAAGTAATATAGTGGCCTTCAAGAATAAGCAGGTACGTCGCATGCTATACAGCACCGAAATATAGGAGGCACTACGGGCTCTATTGCACCGTTATAGAGGGGGCGCCGCGGGCTCAACTTCACCGCAATGGAGGAGGCGAAGCGCCCATATCGCGGGCAGCCTCTGGAAGCTGCTCCTCAAATATTTTCTAAGGCATTGGAGCATTGATGTATGGCAAGCGTTGCTGGCATATCTACATGCTTCTACTGGATGTTGCATCAAAAATATATTCAAATTATTCCACGTCCAACTTCTTGTTCCGTGCCTCATAGTGTTCTTTTGCTTTGAAATCCAGTGCATTCCGCATCAATTCACCACCATAATCAACTCCACCAAATTCCTACAACATCAAAAACTATGAATTAGAGCTCAATACATCAACCCATTAAGAACAACAAGCTAAAACCTCAATCTAAGCGCTAGTCTCGACCACTTTATGCTAATACGTATTGTTGACTCTTGGCTAATTCTAATCGAACGTTGCACACGTCAAACAAGTTGTTCCACATAATATTACACATTCAAACCATAAACAACTCATTTAACACACTAGAATCCATCAAAATCAACTAGACACACACCTAGTTCAAGCTAATAACACTAGTTTTCTCGATTAAACTCTAAATGACTCAATTAAGTGCAAACTTTTTTGGAAAATACTTTGAACATTGTAATCACGTCCTTTGACACTTAAATTCCTATTTATATCAATATTAACACGTTAACCGCATGAACTGCTCTTAAAACAAGGCTAAATAAGCTAAAATCGTAACACTAAAGTGTATAAATATACCCAACATCACCACCCCACACTTAAAGCCTTGTTCGTCCTCGAACAACCCTTTACTATAAGCATCATAAGCTGAGGAGACTCTACACTTCTACTTCATTCAAGACACTCAAGCTAGTACTATAATAACTACACAGAGTGCAAGTTTCAACACTAAGCATGTTATACACAGTTAGAAGCTCAAGAAAACTACTTCTAAACATACTAGCCTCAAGAATTTACTCACCTAGTTGGCAAACTCAATCATATTTTTCAATCAAGGACATCATACATATCACCCACATTCATCAAACATGTGCCCCTCACAACAAGAGAGTTACTCATAATCACTCACATAAAAGCATTTTATAATATGATGGGTACAAGAATAAAATTACGCTCACTCTCGCAAGGAATTCATAAGTTACACACAATGACCCATAGGCTTTCCCTTAGTGTAGTGATCCACTAATATCAGAATGATGAACTTAGGATCAATTAGGTCTTTTTTGGGTTGTAATGCATGCTAAGGGACGGGTAGGAACTATTTTAGAATAGTGACTATCTTCCCTGCGCATTTAATGCAACACATCATGCAATGAAGACCACTCTTCAACAACCAATTTACACATTTTTTATCAACCCATATCTCTTGTTTTCACCCTATCTCATTAAGTTCAATTAACAACACTGTGGCAGAAGTATGCCACTCTTTTAATTTTTTACGTTTTGCACCCATTTTATGCTACGCACCCCGATGATAGCCACCCTCAACTTAAGTGATTTGCCTTAGTTGAGGTGCACAATGTCCAATAATAACAGGGGCCAAAACAGGTTCGTTGTAACATATCCGGGCTAAATTTGGGAACTTTTTCAATCAATTTTGCTAACTCCCTACCACAATAACTGCACACGCCAATAACTATACTGTGGGGATTTAAAGCGCTTAGGTGATTTTTGGATCATATTCAGGTCTATAAAAGAAGGAATTAGGCTCCATATGAGGCTAACAAAGAAAAGATAAAGGCTCAACGAGGTTTACTAGGATAAACCACAAGGGTAGGTCAAAAAGAAGGTATAAAACAAGGCTATCAAAGAAATGACTATATCATATCCTAAACCCACACTCCTTATTTCACTTTGCACATACACGGACAAGTTCTAGATATCTCATGCAATAAGGAATACACAAATAACCTCACATACACATGGCACATGCCTGACTCATACAGAATCATCATAGACTTTCAACCAAACAATAGCATGAATTCAAAATTTAAGCCACAAGTACAAAAGTCACAATCTTAAGCCTAAGAGTCTCAACAGTAGTAATTCACACAATTCAACATTCTTTTGCAACTAAAACACGTGCACCATGCAATCAATTATTGAACCAACAAGAATATCTTACACGTAAAAAAAATTAGTTGAGCCCAAAAATTGGGAATTTCCCCACCCCACACTTAAAATCTACTTTGTCCCTAAAGTGAACTTAAAAGTAAGAGATAGAAATACTCCCTGAGGCCTCTAGGCCTAGCTAGTAGCATTTTTTTGCATCAAAAGGGTCTGGGGACCCCACACTCAGTCTTTGCCATGCTCCTTTACTCAGGTTTCCGATACTCGGACTTTCCATCAACTTGTGACTCAACTAAAACAAAAACTACGTGAAGTAAAAACAAAAAATAAACTAAAAATAAAACATACCTTAGCTTGGGTTTCCTCCCAAAAAGCACCTAATTTAGTATCGTGGCACGATCCATATCAACTTTTTCCTCCACCTTGAGGATATGAATTTCACCTCAAACTTTGTATTCATCTTTTTGCCTCTCTCAAAAAGAGGTGGTACAAAGATTAAGGAACTGAGTAATAAAATGTGCATGATAAACCACTCGACTTACAGTGAAGTTTGTTTTTGTGTTGCTTATCTGGTGCAAAATTAAGAATATAGGATTTTTGTTCCTCATCTTCACATTCTTCCACTACTCAAGATGATTCCACAGACAAAACATCATCTAAACATAATGTAGAAAAGTGATTTGAATAAGGCCTAACCAATCCTACTTCAAACTTTACATAACACCCTCACTCATATTCACCTCCTCAATTGCAGTATCAGAAGAAAGTTGACAGTTGAGTGACTGCGATTCTTGTGTTTGTTCCACAGATTGACTAGAATCCTTCATTCTTTTCTCACCCCATATGGAGATGGTGGTGGTGATATTTCCTCAATTGTTTTTTAAGCATTTCCCACAAACATGACTGAATCGGGATTAAAACCACACATGTCTGCAAAATGATACATATTTTCACTAACCACACACCAACTTGTGGTCTGCTGCACAGGTCAGCAACAAGCAGGTCCCCTCCAAATGCTTGGATTAAAATCTAGACAAAAAGCCTCATGATGGGGTCCTCCATAAAAATGACAAAAATCATCATCCCTCGAAAACCATTTATCCAAGACTAACATATCAAGAAGTGTGATAAAAAGAGAAATAATAGAAACTAAAAAGAAAAAAAATCTAAACTATTTACAACTCAATTTAGCTAAACTAAAAATAATATAGTTGCCAATTTACAAGTCCCCGGCAACGACATCAAAAATTTGACAGCGCACACGCAAGTGTACGTGGTCTACTAAGTAATATAGTGGCCTTCAAGAAAGCCGAATATCAATCCCACAGGGACTTGTGTTCGCCAACTATCTAATTCTAGTTCAATGATTGAGAAGAGTAACAAATAAAGTTTTAGAATTGTAAACTAAAAGTAAACTAAACTATTGCGAAAAAGTAATGACTTGGGACAATCAATGGATAGAAGCCCAGGGTTAAGGCTTACGAACAATCATACTACACTGTTGAACTTCATTTGTTAAATCACTTATCTTGGTTGTTGATTGTTAGGGTTAATTGCATGATCATGGTCTCCTGACCTCTAATCTTTTACCTAATTTAGACATTGCTACTACATCATTGAGCGGGGATGTAATAATCCAATTAAGTGTTTTAAAGCTATCCTCCTACGTGTGAATCAAGTAAGGCATCTAAGTACATCCATGTCCTAGACACTAATTTGAATTTTTTATTTTATAAAAGAATACAAACCCTAATTTGCTTATCCCTATGTTCTATCTTCCTATTCCCCCTCCCGAGATCACAAGGTTGATAATGAATATATTCTAAGGGTAGATAATCCCTAAAATAGTTAAAACAAGGATAAAAAACAACCATATTGATAAGCAAATCAACAAACTTAATTCAAAACGAAAATATTCATGATCTTGGCCTTAACCCCGGAAAGGGAGTTTATCCCTTAATGGAAATATTCACCATCCAATTACTTGGATTGATGATACAAACCATGAAAAAAACTAATGTTTAAAGACAATAAACCCTAAAACGTATGAAGCATCCTCTTAAATTGTCCAAAGACATCCAAAAATGATCAAAGATGTCCTAGATGTGTTCACATACATCTATATATAGTAAGCCAATCATAATCCAAGTAGGAGTGCACAACATCATGTTCTCTTGATGGTCAACCAATCATATGCTGAGTAGGAGAAGAATTCACGTGCAATTTAGCACTGAAATAAAGCAGGCGTTGCATGCTATAGAGCACCAAAATATAGGGGGCATTACGGGCTCTACTGCACCGCTATAGAGGGGGCACCGCGATCTTAACTCCACCGCGATGGCAGAGGCGACGCGCCCATATCACGGGCAGCCTCTAGAAGTTACTCCTCAAATATTTTCGAAGGCATTGGAGCACTGATGTACAGCAGGTGTCACATGCATATCTACATGCTGCTACTGAAAGTTGCATCAAAAATATATTCTAACTGTTCCACGTCCAACTTCTTGTTTCGTACCTCGTAATGTTCTTTTACTTTGAATTCTAGCATGTTCCAATCAATTCACCACCATAATCAAATCCACAAGCATCCTACAATATCAAACACCATGAATTAGATCTCAATACATCAACTCGTCAAGAACAACAAGCTAAAACCTCAATCTAAGTGCTAGTCTCGACCACTTTACGCTAATACGTATTGTTGACTCTTGGCTCATTCTAATCAAATTTTGTACACGTCAAACAAGTTGTTCCATATAATATTACATATTCAAACCACAAGAAACTCATTTAATAGGCTAGAATCCATCGAAACCAACTAGACACACACCTAGCACAAGCTAGTAACACTAGTTTTCTCGATTAAACTCTAAATGACTCAACTAAGTGCAAACTAGTTTGGAAAATACTTTGAACATTGTAATCACTTCCTTTGACACTTAAATGCTTATTTATATCAATATTAACACATTAAGCACACGAATTGCTCTCAAAACAAGGCTAATTAAGCTAGAATCATAACGCTAAAGTATATAAATACACCCAACATCACCTACTTCTTCCACTTCTAAGCTTGGATAATCTCCATAACACCCATTTCAATTATTTTATTCAATCCTTATCATCTAATTCTTTTTTTAAACTTTGAATTAAGAATAGAATTTGGAGATTTTGGCCCATAAAGCCTAAAAATTATAATTCTCAAATTTAAATCCAATTTCAAACCCTTTTTACTTGGATGAGTTTCTAACTGCATAATTATTAATTTCCCTCAATTACATATTCAAAACAACTTTGATTCTTGATTTTAAAATGTATTTCGGGGATTTTACTCGGTAAATCTTGAAAATGAGTTTTTTTCAATTTGGACCTTGTTTTTAACTCATTTTCGCTTGTGTTTTCAGCTGTAGACTCCTAGAAATATGGAGAACATATTTTTAAAATAAAGTTATGATTTTGCCTTTTTTTTGGAAAGCTCATTTCGGGAGTTCGTTTTGACCCCGACTTAAAAATAGGTAATATGAGTATTGTTGGCTTTCTTTTGATGTGTAGATTTTATATTTATATGTTTTAGTTAATTTTTTGTCTGTTCGTGGTTATTAAGTCTTTGAGATTAAAGTATTGCGGACTGGTTTTCGGCCTTCAAGGTAGGTTATGGACTAACTTCTTTCAAACTGGGCTGGATAGTTAATGTTAATACAAAAGCATATTAAGGGTGTGAGATCTAATAATAAAAATGGCTATCTTAATGTGTTGTGCCCGTTTGGAGGCCTATATGTGATGTTATGTGGTGGCTTTGGAACATTATGTGCTATGTGTGACCGTGTGGGGTCCTATGTGATATTGATAGCCTTGTATACATAATGATAATTGCATCTTATTTGATGAAAAAATGTGTTGTGGTACCAATTTTGTGTTGTGATATATTCATACTCTATTGGCATATGAATCATGTTGGATTTCATGGATGGTTGGTAATAATGAGTGGATATTTGGCTCACATGATGGTATATTGATTGTTTGTGTAAAGACTCATTGTGGTTGGTTGTGAGCATTACATCCTCATACTCATTCATAGAACATTGGTACCACCATGAAAATGCTGAGAAATACTAGCAACACCTCTTTCTGGTAGAAAATATGGCATCTTTTAAAATCCTCCCTGAAGGATGTGCTGGGGAGGAGATATAGATATATGTGGATTGTATATGGGTTGACGAACCCCTCGTGGGCTCTACGTCTTGTAGATTTAGCTCTGTGGGTGCATATGTAGACTGTGCAATGGTCTCGAAGGCTGTGCAATGGTATCGAAGGTTGCGCGACAACCTCGCACATTATATCATCATCATCATTCTTATTATATTTACTTTATTATGTTTGTGATGTGATTGTATATTTTGTTTGACTTGTGACCTATCCATTATTCTATCTTCCCTTACTTGTACTTGATGTTCTCGTATATGTTGTCTCTTTTCCTTGCTTATATGTGGTATAAATGTATGCTTGTATTCCTTTCTAGTATTTTATTGTGTTATATGTGGATATTACAGAATTGTTAGTGCAAGCGATGTGAATACCATTGTGGGAAATTTTCTAATTGCAGATGACGTGCCCTTAGTGTGTATTTTGTATGTTTTATTTTCTACTTTGCTCGTTCAGTCTATGATACATACTAAGTACAAGTGGATGTTCTCACTCCTATTGTACCCTTTCGATACAGATTTAGGTTCGGGTGCACATCACGGAGTTTGATTTCGAGCGCCTTTTGGAACATTCCAAGGTAGTAGTGATTTTAGTTGTCCGAGGTCTACTTCTATCTTTCCTTACCAGACTATGCCTTTATTATATTTCAGAGACAAAGTTATATCTAAAAGTCTTTTGTATTTGTCTTTGAATTGTACTAGTTATGTTCTTACACTATGACACCAGGCTTTGGTATTTGGTATTATTGAGTATGTTTCTTTCTGCATTTGTTATATTGATATGGTTCGGCTTTGTTCTAGGAGCCTAGCCTTGGGTTTGGATTGTTATTTTTTTTTTTCGTATCAGTTTGTGTGATAGGCTTACTTGTCAAGATTCGTCGCGACAAGTGTCATCATGATCCTCGAATTTTGGATTGTGATAGTGGGACCCACTAAGAATAAAATGGAGATGATTCTATTAAATAGTTGTCAAATAAGAAAAAATGATACTCTTTTTTAAACGGATCAAAAATGAAATGACGACACATAAACTAGGGCGGAGGGAGTATATTTTTTTAGAATAATTTTATAATAGTGTATTATATTGTTATTATGAAATTTTGCTTGATTGGTAATATTGTATAAAGAATTGAGAAATTTTAATAATTTTCACTAACTTATGAGGTTATTTTGTTTTATAAGAAAAAAAATACAACTTAAAAAATTTAAATTACATGTCCAAACAAAACTTCAACTTCATCTTATATGAGTATATCATGATTTCATCTCACATGGCCAAATATATCCTAGATATAATATAGTTCTATCATCTCCTTGTTGTGCAATACCAAGTAGACTAGTAATAGTAAAGTACCATAAAATCGCTCATCCGTTACATTTAGGGGTCATTTGATATAGTGTACTGAAAAAGTTAATGCATGCATTAGATTAATGTACTACAAGTATCTTGTTTGGTACATTTTTTCACTCTATTTATAACTAATGCTTGCATTAATTATGCACTCTATTGTGAATTAAGGTGTGTATTATTAATACCATCATTTTTCATGTATTAATAATAGAAAGAACTTCAACATTTGCATTAGTTTGATTAATTTTAAAATCACCCCTCAAATCATTTTACCTCTCTCTTTTCTCTAACTTTTTCATGGAATCCATATCTTCTTCTTTCTTTCATTTAATTAAAAATTTCGAGAACCAACTTGCATTATTTATGCTCCAGGAGTTGTAGGCGGAAAGACAATAATAATAATAATAATAATAATAATAATAATAATAATAATAATAATAATAATAATAATAATAATAATTAGAAACATCAGAATTTAGTACAATTTGAGAACCACAAAAAAGTTAGCAGGTAAAAAAAATACTATTCTGCTTAGTTCAATTTTACTCAATAATACGACCCTCAGTGTTGTTCAAAAGGGAGAAAAGGACATAAATAGTCCTCTACTCTTGGAGTAGGTTTAAAATAGTCCTTTAAATATATTTATCAATTTTAGTTCTTTAACTATCCAAAAACTTGTCAGGTTTGGTCTTTTATCTATTCTTATACAAATAACTATAGTTTATTCAAACGGAATCCATGCCCCCGTCAGATTAAATCGTTAAGTCATGCCCTCAATTATCTTTCTCTCCTCGCTATCTTTTCCTCAAATTTTTCTATGAGAAAGAATCTTAACCTCAACAATTCAAAATAAAGTTCCTGAGGGAAAAGATACAATGGAGGTTAAAAGGAAGAATATTCTTGTTGCTAGGTACTTGAATATGTTATATTCTGAGGAAGACGATAGTAACTGCAAAATTTGATGCAAGAACGAGTTTTTATTATCATTGAAGACAATTTGGACAAAGCAAAATTCAGGAAGGAGATTTTGGAAATATCTGGATTAGTTCATAGTTGAACAACGATTTTTTTTCTTAGAAAGTTGTTGCAAACATTTGACTATGGCATAAGGATTGAACTATTGCGAGTGGTTCTCCACCAAAGTTGAAAGTAAATATATAATGCTAAAGAACTTAAAACACCAAATAACGTATCAGTAAATCTTTTTACTAGTTAACCGCCATTTAAGATACGCGTCTTATAGTTTGTTGTTTCCGGAATAACCGGCTATCCTACTTATCGAAGAGACACTACTAATTGAGTTCTTGATTATAATTTGAACAAGGATCAAGATATTTGATATATGACAAGTACAGTCCTTTCTTATTTTCAGAATCAGAAGCATATGGAGAGTAAAATTAAGAGAGCTTTTTGTATTTAGCTTATACTAACATATAATTTTGTCACCCCCTAATTTAAGTGTCTATGTGATCATTTCAGACATGATTCTGCACATTTCTATGTCTAACATTATGGGTGGTTATCATTTTTTAGTTAAAAACTTTATTAAGGTGAATTGTTGTTTTTCTCCCTAGCTCCTTGCTTCTCAAATGTTGTAATTATCGGTGTATTTGTAGGCCTAGCAGCTGCTTGGACGTATGTTATCATGTCCGATGAAGTTAAGGATCTTTATGCGTTCTCTTAAACATTCGATGAAGTTAAGGATCCGTTTAATATAACACAGAGAAATCTGATGAAGTTAAGGATCTCTATTTTGTTATATTAAACGACGTATGTTATCATGTCCGATGAAGTTAAGGATCTCTATGCATTCTCTTAAAGGCGAAAAGCTATTTGTATGGCAAGCTGCGGAGTGCGAGTTGATGAGGCATTTTAAGTATATAAGGGGAGATCATGAAAGAGGATGAGGAGTATTCAGACGAGATTACATATGTTTTGCTAGTTGGCTACTTCTTAGCGTAAACTGTTGAGAAAATTCAGACGTGGACTAAACTTGCACAACTATAGGCCCTGTTTTCACCCTCTGTTTTGGATCGAAAATGGCTGCCCAAAGAATTTGGTGTAGTGTCATATTTTATAGTTGGTTTAGGTTACTAATTGAATTTGGTGTAGTGTCATATTTTATAGTTGGTTTAGCTTACTAATTGACGGACTGCAACGATCTTTGATACTTTGAGTTCATGACATTGTAATTTGTATTCAACTATGCAATTATATTGTCGTAGTTGGCTAGTTTATCCATTTGTTCTTAATTTTTATGCGTTGGTTATTATTTTATAAGAGTTGTAACAGAATGCCAAGCAAAGAACATAATCGAGCAACTATTACGAGGAAAAAATATGATTCTATTTTTATGTTAATAATAAGTCATTACATCAATAAATCTGCATAAGATTGCAGAAAAATCCAAAAACCAACAACTAAACTGATCTAAAAGAACTTCAATCAATAATTTTTTGTAGCAGAAAATTAAAAACAGCAGCTTCCGTCAAATTTGACCAATTGCAGCACCAAAACACCTAAAAAAATAACACAAAACTTCACCAGAAACTGCGCTAAAAAAGTCACCAAACTGCACAAAAAATTGAGCCAAAAAATATCACCTAGATGCACCAAACAACAACATATATCATCAAAATCAGCACCATACTTCAGAAAAAAACTACACCAAAAATTGAGCCAAACGATACAATAATTGCACCAAAAACGTCAACAAGCTGCACCAACCACGAGAGCACTTCACTTTACATCGACTCTCTGAAGCTCTTCTAACCTATAAATATAATGAAAGTGAATCTTTATACAATTTTGATATGTAAATTAAATGAAATATACTATAAATAAAAGAATAAAGTACTGATAGCTTTGTAGGAGCATATGATGAAGATGATTCATGATATTGTGGAGTCACACTTTCATAATCTGTCTGCAATAAATTATACTTGCAAGTTCTTATGTTATGTCCAAACTTGTGGCATGTACTGCATGCTAATATTTTCTGATTCCTCTTCATTTTTGTCCTACTCGCACCAACTTCATCTGATTCTTTTTTATTTTCTTTTGCTTTCTTCCTTCCTTTGGTACTTTGTCTTACTATTCGTGGAGGCAAAAGAGGAGTATTATCATTTTGCGGCCACATGTTTTGACTATTCATAAGAAGAACAGCGAGTTCGTGGACTTTTCTATAAGTTTCCACCTTATAATAATCATCATCATAAGAATTAACTTCATCGTTTTTAGCCCAAATAGCTGCAATGACATGCTTACAAGGTATTCCTGTCAAATTTCATTTTCTGCAAATGCAATTTTTTTAGCAAATCTACAGCCCAAATATCAGCTATGCTAGCTCCTATAAGCTCATAATTCCACTCATTTGACTTTCTAGGAATATATTCAGCAGCGGCAACTTTTCTTTTGTGCAATACCTCCTTAATTCTGGGGCATATATCATCAGAATTTCACTTTAACAGATTTATCCCTATTTGCTTGCATTCTTGTCATGAGCATAAATCGAATTTTCTCCAAAAGAGTGATAATAAGTTTATCCCCCGCATTCAATATCATGCTATTAAAACATTCACACATGTTAATAGTAAGGTATTACACTTAACGTTTTCAGAAAAGTGAGATCTGGACCATTCACTAGGTGACTTATCTCTCAATCAAATAGTATCTTCGGAATCCAATTCAAATATTTCAACCATGCGTTCATTAAACCACTTTAATGTTGTTGCACTAGCAGCTTTCCAAAGTGCATCTCTCAGTGTATTACCACCGAATTTCTCCTTTTTAAAATTACTAGGCAAGTGCCTCACACAAAATCTATGATCAACAAATGACAATACATTATTAAATGCTTCTATCGAACCTTTTTGCTTATCTGACATGAACGTCCAATGAGCTCCTTCATCAATCTCCAAGTAAAATTTAAGATGATCCCAAAACCATGCCCATGAGTCAAGATTTTCTTTCTCCACAATACCATATGCTATCGGGTAGATATCATTATTAGGATCGAGCCCAATGGTAGTCAACAATTAAGTCCCATACATTGGACCCTTGAGCCAACAATCATCCACTCCCACTATCCTTCTGCAACCACTCTAGAACCCTTCCTTGCAAGCACCAAAGCAAATATAGAATCTCTGAAATTTTTTAGGCTTGCCATGATCCTCATTATCAACCAACTTCATATAAATAGAAGTATTTGGATTTGTCGTCACTATTTCATTGCAATAGTTCCACAATAACTTGAATTGATCAGATATATCTCCATCAATCATATAAATTGCCTTCATCTTTGCCCTTCTACATTTAGCTAATGTCGCATGTGCTCTCAACTGGATACTAACATAATCTCTAAATTTAGAGATCTTTCAATCCCTATTTGATTTAATGGCATCAAGAAATATGTCTAGCGATGAACGAAGATGTGATGGTTTTGTTATTATGGTTTCAATTTTTGCACTTATGGATGGGGTTATACGTTTTTACTTGAAAAGCACTATCTCTGTATATTTTATAAGCCATAATCTCCCAATCACAATCTGGATGTTTCACGCAAACTGCTTGTATCCTTTCCTTATCATTCTTGCATCATATTATATATCTTTCCTGATTGACTGCATGAATTGTCACAACATTCTTGAACTTATTTTTACTTTTAAATACCAATTCAAGAGCCAAAGTTGGATATAGTCCATCTATATTTGGATTGAACTCAGGAAAGTTCATGTTGTCTGAATTAGAATCACTTTCTAGGCTCTTGAAAGCTTCAGAGTTAACACAATCAGAATCTCCTTCTTCACGAGCCATCTTTTTCTGCATTTCTTCGTTAACTTCATATGTGTGCGGCTAATTTTCACTCCTTCCTAATGTGTCATGTTCATATGAGAAATCATTATCCAATTCTTCAAAATCGTCATCACTTGAAGAATATTCATCCCTTCCTTCGTTGGTGGTATCTCTAGCAGATTGTTGACTGTCACTTGAACTATTACTATTTTGTCCCTTATGAAGGTTTTTCCAACATACATTTCAATATAAGGGGTCGTTTGGTAGAGTGTATAAGAATAGTGTAGGGTATAGTGTATTAGTAATACTTGCATTAGTATTGCCGGTAGTCATGTCAACATAAATTTTTGTACTTTATTTGATTTGATGTATTAGAAATAACATGTAATGATATAATTTCTATAAAATAATATTTATTTACAAAAATACCCTCCTTCAAAAGTAAAGTACCTCAAACCATGTACACACAATAAGGCAAGAATCTGATCAAAAGAGGGTTAGATTCAACCCCTCAAACAAATCCAAAACTTAAAAACCCAAACCTTTCTTTCCCAAATTTATAACCTCCAAAACCAAAAAAAAAATCAATTTCATATCCATACCCCAATCACAAAACATTCTAATCAAAATCATCTAAATCTGCATATCATGATTAACCCACTTTCTTTCAATACAAAATAACTATACCCACATTCGTGGGTATTTTCAATTTGTTTGCTATTAACTTAGTGGAGAAGAGAGAGGTAAAGTGTTGCAAAATAGGCAAAGCACGATGGAAAAGACTTGGGAAAATGTTTTAGTAGGACTTTGTAATGGCCCTTTAGGTCATTTTCCATATTTATGCCTATCTTCACCGTTTGAGATTCTCCATAGCTGTCCCAAGTCATTTATGACTTGCTGGGACTGAGGGTTCGGTTACCGGGCAGTTCGTTTGGTTTTTAGAGTTAATTCTCTGTTTAGAAGTCTTCATTGGTTCCAAATGGCCACCGATTAAAAACTTCAGCGAAACGATCTTGGATGAAAATTTTGACTGCTCCAGCATATCCGAAATATCGATTTTAGTCCAGGTAGACCTTTGGTTCGGGTCCCAATGCACCCGAGCTCATTTCGACCCATTAGTCGGAAAGTCATAAAATCGAAACTATATATGTGGGCCTCACTTTTTGCCGAAATGACCTTATATGGAAGTTTTGATGATTCCAATGAATTTGAATTGTGGTTTACACTCAAATTTCACTATTGGATCATATATTTTGGGTCCAGGATGAGTTCCGAGGGTCAAAAACAAGTTTTTGACTTTGCTGTCACAGGGTACCGCGTCTGTTCGCCGAAGGGGTCTATAAATAAACTCAAAGTCGCGAATTTGGGGATTTTTCATTCACCTTTGAGAGCTTAAAACCCTAAATGGGTATAATAACTCAAAATTGAGTCTTGTGGATGTCTAGGGAGCTTGGTAAACATCTTTTATCATGATTATCATCCGGATTAAGGTAAGATTTCATCACTTTAATGGTGAATTTCATTGTTCTTGATCCAAAATCTCAATTTAGCTTAGGGCTTGATTTAGCCCCAAATTTCATTTGTTTGCACCCATCAATTGAGGGTTATGCTTCCTTGGTGATAGATGAGCATTGGGTTGACATCGGAAACTCGATTTCCGTATGTGGAACTCACTTGGGGTTTTTGGTGTCATTTTTGGACCCGAAGCACAATAGTGCAATATGGGTATCGTTAGACTCGTATTTATGAGTAGATTATATTTTTTATAGTGTGATGGCATTTTGGGAATTGTGAAGTGAAGACGAGCATGTGGTGCTTGAAGTGTGATTTTGCGGTTTAGCCCTGAGGTAGGCTTCTGTCTACTCTTCTTCATGGATGATGTATGATATATATTGCGTGTGAATGTGAATGTTAAGATTGATCTTGGATAGAATGACTTAGTATTGAATATACATATAAGTTTGGAGATTAGATAGGGTTTTGGACCCGTAGGTTGAATTACTTAATACCCTTGTAGAATCCTATTGCCTTCTCCCTAGTTTGGGTAAATTTGTAGCATGGATATGATATAATGCTATGCACGGAATATGTTTTTAGCATTTGAAGCATGATTTGTATATTTAGCCTTATTGGGCTAGTGTGATAGTTTTTGAACCGTAAGTTTGGTAGAGTTGACTTGAGTACCCTTGTTTCTAGTCGAAGTTACTATCTTAGGCGTTAATATGGCTTGCTTGACATCTAGAGGATGAACTAGATACCTTAGCGTAGTTTAGAGCATATTATGCCTAATTATGGAAATTATGGATTAGAAGTGGGATCATCCGGCCCACTTAGGCCAAGATTTGTGTTAGTCCGTGTGGGCTTAGTTGCGGATAGTAGACCTAGTTGAGACTAATGAGCCTTATTTATGAGAATTACTTGGTGAATTGATAAATTGTGATGCTTTTCGTCGGATTATGATTAGTGGCCCATAGAGATGCATTTTCCTCTTTATTATGATATTTGGCCCCTAGAGATGCATTTTCCTCTTTATTATGATATTTGACCCATAGAGATGCATTTTCCTCTTAATTATGATATTTTGCCTATAGAGATGCATTTTTCTCTTAGTTTTGATATTTGGCCCATAGAGATGATTTTCCTCTTAATTATGATATTTTGCCTATAGAGATGCATTTTCCTCTTTATTATGATATTTGGCCCCTAGAGATGCATTTTTCTCTTTATTATGATATTTGACTCATAGAGATGCATTTTCCTCTTAATTATGATATTTTGCCTAAAGAGATGTATTTTCCTCTTTATTATGATAATGCATTTTCCTCTTTATTATGATATTTGGCCCATAGAGATGCATTTTCCTCTTAATTATGATATTTTGCCCATAGAGATGCATTTTCCTCTAAATTATGATATTTGACCCATAGAGATGCATTTTTCTCTTAATTATGATATTTTGCCTATAGAGATGCATTTTCCTCTTAGTTTTGATATTTGGCCCATAGAGATGATTTTCCTCTTAGTTATGATTATTGAGTTTATAGAGACGATTTTCCTCTTGGTCATGATGCATAACCTATAGATATGAGATGTTTAATAGAGGCGATATGTTTGTTGATATTATGCCTCCTAGATGTGAGATGCCTCCTATATGTGAGATGATTATAGATATGCTACGGTTTATAAATATGATTATTGATATGAGTTCCGGATATGTATATGGGCCTAAGGCCATAATTATGATGTTGTGATTATTCCGGATAAATTATTGGGCCAAGGGCCGTGTTATGGTACTGATTAAATATCCAAGAAGTGTTTATCATTGTGAATGATGTGATTGCAATTTATGAATATGAATATGTATATGTTTGTATACACATCTCTCTGGTATGGGATGGAGGAAGATGTGGTATGATGCTTCTTATTCCATTGATTGAATACTGGTGATGGCATGCATAGGTTTGGTACGTTCATGATTATTTACCATTATAAATGATGTGATTATAGCCGAAATATGATCTTATGTTTTTTTTTCTTGTTAGACAGTTAAGCTATGTGGTAACTAGTTGTCTATTAGCTAACTATTGCACTTGATGGCTAGGAAGCTAATGTATTAGTTAATGAATCTTACTTAGTTGGAACATGGTAGCTAATGATGGTCAGTTAATGAATGATGTCATTTAATAAAAGATGGTTAGGCGACAAGTAGTAATGTGTTGTCTAGTAATGATTAACAAAAATAGGATGAATAGCTGATAATAATGAATGGTGGATAAATGGCGATTTTGGTCTAACGATGAACCTAGATTAGATGTTAGATGTTGACTATTAAATGAATAGTGGTTAGTTGTTATCTCATGAATAAGGATTATGTGAAGGATAATGTTTAGGCTAATAACTAGAGGTTATGTGATGACTAGCGAACTAGCGGTTTAATAATACTAAATGTTGGTTAGTTAATAACGAGTAATTGGGATGTATTGATAAGATAGATATCTTTACAGTTATGAGTATATCGGCTTGCGTCTGTGCACCTACTATATGCCTATATTTATGTGTCGAGAGTTATGATGATACATTGATACCCGGCAAGGCCGGAGGATATTATGATGATATTGATACCCGATTCGAGTTCGGAGGATACCATTGAGATGATATTGATACCCGACAAGGCCGGAGGATATTATGATGACATTGATATCCGGTTCGAGTCCGGAGGATACTATTGAGATGATATTGATACCCGACAAGGCCAGAGGATATTATGATGACATTGATACCCGATTTGAGTCCGGAATACTATTGAGATGATATTGATACCCGATAATGTCGAAGGATATTATGATGATATTGATACCCAGTTCGAGTCCGGATGATACTATTGAGATGATATTGATACCTGTCAAGGCCGGAGGATATTGTCATAATATTGATACCCGGTTCGAGTCCGGAGGATACTATTGAGATGATATTGATACCCGGTGAGGTCGGAGGTTGATGACGATGACGATGGTACTGATGAGGACAGTTATGATGCATTGTGATATTGATGGTATATTTTGCATTCATTCTTGCATGTGCATCGTCTATCACCAGTATGCACCTATGTCTATCAGCCGGTGTGGGACGGTTGCATAGATATGGGTGAAGAATATGCCTTGTGTTGTTATATGTTGATTGAACCTTCCGAGTCTGGGGTGGTGGGGGTATGCATAGGCTTGTCTAGGTATTTGGTTGTCCGGAGTAGCCG
Source organism: Capsicum pubescens (assembly GCA_030864215.1). NCBI lineage: Eukaryota > Viridiplantae > Streptophyta > Magnoliopsida > Solanales > Solanaceae > Capsicum > Capsicum pubescens. The sequence goes on from CM061544.1 coordinate 226,151,073, forward strand.
GTTATTTACGATGTTATTGATATTGTTGTTATCATTGTTATGATCATTATTATGGCTAGCCTATGACAGATTGGTCATGGATCCGGTATTGGGATTGAGGTATGTCTTCGTTCTTTGCTATCTTATGATTACATTGCTATGCACGATTATTCTATGTCTAGCCATATGGATTAGAAATCCTGAGTATGTTGGTATTAAATCCTGATAGTATTATAAGGAGGTCTTAAAATGAGAGCATGACGATCTAGGTTATGTTTGAGATGACCTTCTATTTATATGTATTATATATATATAGATATATGAAGTCATTGGATATCCCTTTCTTCGTTGTTCATATTGTATAGTCGTTCTTTCGCCTTGTATATTACAATATATCTTTCTTTCACTCTTTATCTATATATTGACCTGGGATATACGGTATAGCTTTGGCATATATTGAATGTAGTTGGAATAAGATAGTTCACCTTGATACTTTCTTAGTTTTATTATGTTAGACTCTTGGACATGAATAAGATAGTTGTCCCTTGTTATTCTCATTGACTTATTACATGATTTATGGAATCTTGGTTGTAGTTTCCATTCTGTTTATATGTTGTATATATCTACTTTATCTTTGGAGCTCAGTTGGCAGTTGCCTACTGAGTACCATTCATTTGATACTTATACTACACCTCTGCAGATCATAGTACGAGTTATCACCGTTGATGTGTGCATCGTGTGGAGTAGCCCTGATTCGAAGACTTAGAGTGAGCTCCTGACGTTCGAAGTATTACTTATCTCTCTCCTATGTATTAGACTAACCTCAAAGTTGTATTCAGAGGTAAGTTGAATCAATGTATTTCTCCTTGATATATCACTTTTGTACTCTTATTATGTTAGAAGCTCTTGTACTGATACCACCAGGTTTTGGGATTCATCTATGTATTGATCTTTATTTCATATATTCCGCATTCTTTTTCTTATGTTATTAAGTAGTCCGTTACCAGTCGTTCCGAACTACAGGTTGGCTTGCCTACTGATGGGTTATGGTAGGCGTCATCATGACCTGAAAAGTTGGGTCGTGACAGATTTTGAGGGGTAAATTTGTCATTTACTAATTAATACATGTGTTGAAACACTTTGTATTACTAATACATATATAGGAAATGGTGGGTATTAATAAAACACATCTTAATACACAATAGTGTGTATAACTAATGCAAGTATTAGTTATGCATAGTCTAAAAAATGATATCAAACATGCTATTACTAGTACACAAAGAATAATGCATGTATTATATTTTAATACCCTCTATCAAACGATCCCTAAGAGTCTAAATGCTCAAAGCAAACCTCAATTACTCTATCTTCTAGGATGTTCTTGGATACCAAATTAGCTTCTAAATACGTTGAAACAAGCCTCATTTTTTCACTGAGTCTACCATACTCTGCTAAAATTCAACTGAATCATCACCATATCCACATATCTCGGCCATAATTTTGACTAGTGATAACTTTATTTCTGAAACATCAACACAATCAATGAACTGAACACGACCCCCAAAATAACGTCTTTTAAACCCCTGCTTCATAATACCACCGTGGGTTACTTTGACGCTGATTTTTAAGGCATCGCGTACAGAATCTACGGAACAAAGAAAAAAAAGACGAAGAATGACAACTTTTTAACTGTAAAGTCTCACAAAAATAGAGATTTAGAATCCTAAAAAACTCATCCTAAGCTTCAATAATGATGTCAATTGATGAAATTAATCTAGGGTTTTCTTTTGATGTAGTGACAACTGGGAAGAAGAAATTGGTGATAGAAAGTTAATAGCGGGAAATGGCAAAATCGCGGGAAAAAATAGCAGGGAGAGAAAATTAGAAGGGGACGTATGAATTTCGTTACTATAAGTTGTACTCACTTGTATAGAATAGATAAAGACCAAATCTGATAAAGTTTTTGAAAGTTCAAGGACTAAAATCGATAAGTGTATATGTAAAGGACTATTTTAGACCTAATCCTATAGATAAAAGGAACTATTTATGCCGATTTCTCGTTCAAAAGGCATTAAAAACATTTCTTTCTTTTTTCCATCAACTGAAAGAAAGTGAATTTAAACATTATATTCAAACTTATACAACTTTGATTAGGATATTTTTCTATTGAGATGTCGAAGATATTTTTGTAAACATGCATTTTTTTAATAAAAATTATATAAGACAATTTCTAATACATCAAATCAAAGTGTATTATATAAGAAATAATACCAACATAACTAATGTAAGTGTAACTAACACCAACATTACTGATGCAAATATTACTAGTACATTCTATTCAACATTATTCTTATACACTCTAAACGACTCCTTAGTCTTAACAAAGGTACGATTCCCGCTTTTTCCAAATTGTGTTTCATAACAATGTAATTAAGCGTTTGTTTCAGCACAGTCGGCGTTGTTTATCTGTTACACCCAATTATTTACATTTCAGGCTAGCGTCACAGTCAAGCACAAGCAGAACAGAAGAATGAGAAATTATAGGTGAGACGGGATTACTAACAGAGGTACACCTAAAGATAGTATTTTACATTTCGCTGACATGGAGAAAACAATAAAATATTGGACATCATATTTTACATTTCTCTGACATGGAGAAGACAATAAAATGTTGGACATCAGCATCACTTGTGTGTCCTTGTGTTGTGCATTTAGAACAGATAATTTCGTGTGTCATCTGAATATATCATTTGATGACGGAAATACCCGGAATACCTTGCCAGAAACACATCATCAGCAATGGTGTTGCTGGTGGATGACCAGTGTCCTCTAAGAAACAGTAGCATAGATCTTGGAATCCAAAACTTAAATACTCGATCACACAATAATTCATCCTTATGATGAAGCTTAACGTGCACTGCTTTTTCTATTCATTACGTCGTGGTAATACAGGAGCACGCACATTGGCTGACCAAGAATGCAGAAAAAGCACCAGAACATCATATTGCCCACCTAGAAAGATTATAAACTTAATATCAATTGCTTCTAATTATATTTTAAATGAATGTAGAAGGAATCAGCTGAGCGTATGGAAATATAACTGCATCCGAAAACATACCATCGAGCTTTGGAACTGATTTTGTAAGAAGTTTGTGAGAATGACCAAAGGAATCTGACCAGAGAAACACCGGCATATTTAATCTTCAGCATGAGTAAAGAAGACAATAGTCCATTTTCAAATACTGATGTTTTAAAAACAGTGGTTTTTGGAAACATGAATAAAAATGAATTTAAGTTTCTATGCACCTGATGAAAATGACTACTAACCTTCTATATTAAGTTAAACTACACTGATAGTGTAAACATTTGTAGCTGGAGTATACAACTTAAATCCAATAACAATATGTTAATGCCATTACCTGGAACATAATTCCAATGAACGCCCAAAACTTGAAAAGGCGACATGGAACAGCAATACACAACTGCAGATAGGCAGGAACATGTCATCTCAAGCCAGTAGTTGTAAGTTTCCAGTACCAGGTTTTGTTATAAAATATGGAACAGGATGGAAACAACGAACCTCGTGGAAAACAGCAGATACAAAGAAAGCAATCAGTAATGCGACCGCCTGCACCAAGCGTTAATGATATTAAACTTGTCAAAGCAGAAAGTGCAAATTCATTTCAAGCAACAGGTTGGTGTTTTATCCTATTTACAGAGACAACGAATAACTGAGATCTGACAGAAAAAGACTTTTACGTAAAATATCCTGCTGAATTGTCAACCAAAGTACCTTATGAAGGTCAAATATCAGGGGCAACTTTTCTCGTTTTCAGCATAAAGACATAATCTTAAGGTTTTAAACCCATCTACACTGGAAATATTTGTGCTTGAAGATCGCCATGGGATAAAAGATGAAAATGCTGCCATAGATTTTCTAAAAATGCATTTTGAATTGAGGAATCATCAAGTGAACATAGATTGCCGCATTAGTGGAAGTGAGGTTATTCCTTCAATCTTTGGCAAAGTTACAATGGAACTAAAAGTAGAAGAAATATCATAAATCAATTTGGAGAGGCGAACACAAGAAAAGTACGATATATACACGAAAAAAAAAAATAACTGAAAAGGCACCTTTGGAATTCCGTTCCTTAAGCATGGGAAATAAATGTGACGAACCATCCACTTATGAACAGGCTGCAATAATCACAAGATAGATGGTTACTAATGTTACGGAAATGAAAAATGCTTCACAAAGAGGGAAGCTTAATTGCATGTGCCTGTAACTTAGGGTTCTTTATATGGTGGAATAGGAAAATTGATTTGGGGAAGCAGAACCTCAATGAAGGCCTTTGTTTAACGGGGTCTCATGCAATATGATAGGTGGGCGGAAAATGCTCCATTCTAACTTTAAGAACAATCTATATGCAGTTTCATATAACAGGGAAAACCACAAAACAAAACCATACTTTGGAAACCATTTGAGTTAAACTCAAAAACATATTGACCAGTTCCACTAGATTTAACATATAATGTAAGTTTTTTATTAGGATGGTACAAAAATGCTACCTAAAGTAGGTCAATCTGAATAAGCCAAATGGACACCCGTACTTCCATCATACCGAATAAAATTAAGAAAATCTTTTTCCTGGAAAACATTTTCCATCATACTAGGTATTTATTATGATAAAATTGGAGGGCGAAATTAAACTTGTTTTATGACATCATTACTTTTACAGTTTGACTTGACCAACATTTTCCATCATACTAGGTATTTATTATGATAAAATTGGAGGGCGAAATTAAACTTGTTTTATGACATCATTACTTTTACAGTTTGACTTGACCTAATAATACAAAGAGAAATAAGTCTATAAGTTGCTCGGACTCTTCCCTTTCGATGCCACACCCGTGTCGACATGACATGAGTGTGGGATCCGTACCCAATATGGTCAACCTAGTTTAGGTACTTTGATCAAAGTCAATGGAGAAATTCCAAATAGATTCAATAATTTTAAAAGTTAAGGTGAAATTGAAGAAAAATGGATTACTTTGTACGTAGAAATTACTATGTCACTACTTTTTCTTTTATCTCCTCCAAAGATTCTCCTCCTGATCTATATTTTCTCTTCAACTTTTCCACATAACATCTCATAATTTAGGTTTTATAACTCTATATTTGGATATTTGAATTATTTGTAGCAGAACCCCGCACCCGTATCCATTCCTAGATACGTATCCTCGAATCATAAAATTTAGATCATGAAGGATCCAACCTCTACACCGCACCCATGTCTGACACCCGCACTCGAGTCCGAGCAACATAGATAAGTCTAATGGAGCACCAAGTTTATGGCAATGTAAAAGTAAAACATACTTTATTTTATGGTTTGATTTTCAACACTAAAATTTCAAAATTAGGAATTCAAATAATCTGTTTTCTATAACTTCATTATTCAGGCCAGCTTGCACACACCTCGACTAATTTTATGGAGATAGCCATTACCTCTTCCACTAGCTCAGGTATCACGTAACTCTGTCCACCAAGTCACCTAATGTGCAACTCTAGGAATATTAGAATTTGTGAACTCAAGTTTCTTGACCCACTTCATTACCATTATTTATTAGATAATTGTCTAGCCTTATTATGAAAGTTTGGAGTAAGTCTAGATTAAAATGATCTGCTTCACAGAACAAAACCTAAAGTTTTACTCCCTCTGTCCCAATTTATATGAGTTAATTTGACTTGACATGGAGTTTAAAAAAGAAAGAAAAACTTTTGAAACTTTTGGTTTAAAATAAGTCATAGATGTTTGTGTGGCTATAAATGATTTTATTAAGGATATAGTAAGCATTTTAAATTTAAATTGCTACTAGATATAGAAATGTGTCATTCTTTTTGGGACTAACTAAAAAGGACAGCGACTCATATAAATTGGGACAGAGAGAGTAAATTATAAACATCAACTTATATTTATTACAGATGACAATGGTGTAGTGTGGGTTTCGGCATGTGCAGGGAGGTGTCGAGAGTCAAGATAAGCCTGTCAAACGGGCCGGGTCCAACCCGGCCCGAACCGACCCATTTAATGAAACCGGCCTAATTTGACCCGGCCCGATAAGCCCAAGGGCTTTAGGGTAACGGGCTTTTTTTTTTTGTTTTGGGCCCGGTTAACCCGGCCCGAACCCAACCCGGTTGGGGCCGCTGGTTAACCGGCCCGGCCCTTTTTTTTTTCTTTTTTTGGATTTTGGGTCAAACTAGCCGTTGGCCCAACGGCTATATAGCCGTTTTTGGGTCCAAACAGCTAGTTTGGGCACATTAATTAAAAAAAAAAATTACTTTTAAAATTATTTTTTAATCCCAAAAAATTTTCTATAAATACCCTACACCTTCAAATCATTTTTCACACAATTTTTAATTCTCTCAAATCTCAATTCTCAAATATTCTATAAATTTAATTTCCTAAAGTGCTCACTTTAATTTTTTAATTTTGCGATTACAAAGTACGAGTGGAAGTTTCTAAAGTCGCAACCTTCGGATACTTCCAAAATTTGATATTGTCGTTCCATCTCTTACGTTTAATTTTTATTTAGTGTATTAATTGTTGAATATTTAATTTTATTATATTTGTGTATTTTGAATTGTTTTAGTTTAATTTATATTATGGATAAATTAAGAAACCTCGCTACTAAAAATATTAAAAAATTATCCCGGAAGCGGTAGTGGTAGTAAAAAGTGAATTACTAGCGGTAAAGGTAGTTCAAGTAGTAGATATACACGTGTGCCTCCGACACCGTTTAATCAACCTTTTGAGGAAGAAGTGGGTGTACCTTTAGGTGTAGGTGCTCACGATATGAATTATGTAGAAGCTCAGAAAAATTACGATATAGAAGAAGAAAATGAAGTAGATGCGGTTAATTTAGACGAAGATGATGAAAATATTAGTGAAACACCTGCAGTAGGAAATGCTAACGTTAGATCTGAATCGGTTAATCTCCCTTCCCGTCCTCCTCGTGCCCCAAGAGCTCGTAAAACAACTAGTATTGCATGACAATTTTTTGAACGTATATCAGATACTGAGGTGCAATGCAATATTTGTCAACAAATATATAAGCATAAAAGCGGAGGCAAGCAAGGGGGTACGGGTACGTTAATGAGACATATAGGTGATGCTCACGAAAGACAGTTAAATATTGCACAAGGTGGTGGGAATGTTGGTGGTCCAACGCAAACTAGAATGGACCCAGCAACCGGTCAGGTAACGAAGAAGTACAATAAATTGAGGGACCGGGAAGAAATAGCTAAAATGGTAGCTGCGGGTTGTTTACCTTTTAGTTTTCCTTCTTCTGATGCCTTTATTCATTATATTCAAGCAATTTATAATCCTATGTTTAATGGTGTTCCTAGAAGTACTTGTCGATCTGATATTTTTAGACTTCATTCACAATATTGTTCTTATTTATCAACATTTTTAAAAAATATTCAATGTAGATTGTCCCTAACTTCTGATCTTGGTCGTGCTGTAAATAAAAATAATTATTTAACCGTTACTTGTCACTGGATGGATAGTAATTTTGTGATGCAAAAACATATTCTTTCTTTTTTGTATGATGAAGATCGTAAACATACTGGAGATTTTATTGTTGATTCTATTGTTAAAGTTGCCGGATTTTATGGTCTCGAAAATAAAATCTTATGTATTGCTTTTGATAATGCTTCTAACAACAAAACTACTATAAAAAAATTAAAATCTAAGCTATCTCCGCTGTTGCCTGAAATTTTTCATATTAAATGTGCATGTCATATATATAATTTAATTGTAAAAGATGGTCTTGAGTTTTTTGACTTTTATATTGAAAAAATCCGTCTTAATGTTGGTTTTATTCAAGGAAATAATCGAAGAAAAAGAATTAGAGAATTTAAAGTTAAATGTCAAGAAAATGGACTTACACCGATATTGATGCCTGAGGAAATTGATATTAGATGGAAATCTACGTATGATTTTTCAAAAACTTGTTATAAATATAGAGTTCCAATTATACTAGCTTTTAACCAACATTGCGGTTCACTTGCTGATTGCATGCTACATGATTCTGATTGGGTTGTAATTAATGTTCTTGTTGAATTTTTCGGTGCTTATTATCCTACTGTTTGTAACATTTTGGCATATATAGCCGATATTTTTGGTTTGCTCAAAGAATATAAAAATAAAGAAGGTTATAAAGAAGTTGTTGGTGTCATGTTTACTAAATTTAAAAAATATTTTTTTCCAATTCCCTCTATTTACTTGGTTGGTGATATGCTAAATCCGTGCATAAAATATAATACTATGTGCCACTTTAGCACTATTATTTATGCTAACTTAAAAATAAATACTAACAATGATTCTGAACAAGTACAACCTGATTTGTGGACGGCTATGGGTGATGCGAATGAATACATAGAAAAATTATATAATCACTATGCTGATTTATTTGATTTAGTCGTACCTACAAATATCACTCCAACTGTTGCTCCTTATCCTCCCGAGGAGCCATCATCTTCTAAAAGGCCGACACATAGTGGTTTTTCTGATTCCTTTTATGATTTACCTTGTTGGAACAGTGTTGATGACAGACTTACACATCAACTTATCGGGAAGAGCTGAAATATTATCTTCGGTCGCCGCCAGAGGATCGCAGACGACGGATCAACACGTTGGATTGGTTGAGGAGTAATGAAACACAATATCCTGTGCTTTCAAGATTAGCTAGAGATATCTTGAATGTTCCAATGTCAACCGTTGCATCAGAGAGCGCCTTTAGTCAGGGACGACAGCAGCTTAGAGACAACTGACACTCATTGGGAAGCAATGCAATGAATGTTCTAGTTTGCCTCAGAGATTGGATTAGAGCGGAAAGAAGAAACCAAGGAATAGAACCGGAGCCAAATGACGAGCTGAAACTTGAAGAAATTATGTCTTCACGGGAGAACTCAGCAGAATCAAGTCCAATGCATAGTCTTGCCCCCGTTGACTTTGACTATCCTATGCAAATTCCCATTAATATTAACATGAATGAGTTGGAAAAAATGATGCATAATTTGTAGATTTTTCATTCATGTAAATTATAAATTTTGGATCATTTCGCAATCAATAAAATTCAACATTCATTCACTCCTTGGTCCTTACTTTGTAATTTTTTTCATTTCATGATTTAAATTGAATTTCTACTTTAAATTAAAAACTTACTTCTAATTTATTATTAATTTACTACCAAGTATTATTAATTTATTATATTAAGTAACATATGTTTTGTATATTTGTGTATATACATCATTCAATGTATATGTATTACTTTAAATAAAATAACTACAATATATATACATTACAATATATATATATATATATAGAGAGAGAGTTATACATTAATTTATAAAACATATACACATGTATACATTAAAGATACACGTCTATAAAAGATATATACACACATATACGCACCATTCAATATATATGTACTACTTTAAATAAAACATATACTACAATATATATATATACACTACAATATATATACAATTTATAAAACATATATGTGTGTATATATCTTCTATAGACGTGTATATTTAACGTATATACTAATTTATAAAACATATACACATGTATACGTTAAATATACACGTCTATAGAAGATATATACACACATATATGTTTTATAAATTGTAGATATATTGTAATGTATATATATTGTAGTATATTTTATTTAAAACAGTACATATATATTGAATGGTGCGTATATGTGTGTATATATCTTCTATAGACGTGTATATTTAACGTATACATGTGTATATGTTTTATAAATTAGTATATATATATATATATATATATATATATATATTGTAATGTATATATATTGTAGATATTTTATTTAAAGTAGTACATATACATTGAATGGTGCGTATATGTGTGTATATATCTTCTATAAACGTGTATATTTAACGTATACATGTGTATATGTTTTATAAATTAGTATGTAACTATATATATATATTGTAATGTATATATATTGTAGTATATTTTATTTAAACTTTAAAGTAGCAATATACATTGAATGGTGCGTATATATGTGTAATTGTGTATATATTTTTTAAATTCTAATGTAGTATATACTATATATATAGTGTATATATATTGTTTAACGTATTTAAAATGTTTATAGGTGGGTATATATAGTGTATATAGAAAAAAAGTTTTTATTTTTATTTTTGACCGGATTTGAGCGGATTTTTAACCGGGTTGGGTTAAGTGGGTCGAGTTAGGGTTGTTTTTAAAAAGTTTACTGTTGAGCCCAGCCCAGCCCACAACCCGAATAATTTTAACGGGCTGGTTCTGGGTTGACCCGGCCCGGCCCACTTAACACCCTTAAATCAAGATAAATAATTAAATTATATACAGGTATTGGTGCAGACTGGATGTAATGGAGGCCTGTATTCGTGGTCTTGTGTGATAAGAACGTTTCACCAAAACTTAAAGGCAATTTCTATGGAGTGGTAGTTGGATCGACTATGTTGTATGGGGTAGCATGTTGACCAGTTAAGAACTATCACATTCTAAAGCTAAAATTTGCAGAAATGAGGATCCTGCAATAGATGTGTGCGCATACTAGGATAGATAGTATTAGAAATGAGGATATCAGAGACACAGTAGGAGTGACTACGGTGGAGAACAAGATGCGAGAAGTGAGATAGAGATAGTTTAGGCATATGAAGAGAGATATCTAAATGCTCAAGTGAAAAGGTGTGAGAGGCTGATTATGGAGGATTTCAGGAAAAGATGTATAAGTTAAAGGAGATGTGATTAGACAGGACATAGTGGAATTTCAGCTTACTAGGGACATGACCTTAGGAGGTTGTGGAAGACACGGATTAGGATAGTGTTAGTAGGTAGCAGTTTGTTGTCTTGTTATCTGTCCTTACTAATAGTTGTAGTATTGCTCCTGTAGTTTCTTGTCCTTCGATTTCTGTTATTATTTGTTGTTTCTTATACTTCGACAGTCATTTTATATTGTTGTAGTTACTATCCTATTACTATTTGTTCTTTCTTGTACTTCGGTCACGATTACTGTGGACTCATTTTCCCTTAAGCCACGGGTCCACAGAAAACAGTCACTCTACCTCTGAGGTAAGGGTAAAGTGTACGTACACTCTACCTTTACCAAACCCCATTTCGTGGGATTATACTAGGTATGTTGTTGTATTGATACAGGTCCCATTTAGAATTTAAAGTGATCTCGAAATTTTTTGGTATTTAAAATATTTATAGGTGGGTATATATAGTGTATATTGAAAAAAAGTTCTTATTTTTATTTTTGACCGGGTTTGATCGAATTTTTAATCGGGTTGGGTTAAGTGGGCCGGGTTAGGGTTGTTTTTAAAAAGTTTACTGTTGAGCCCGGTCCGGCCCGGCCCACTTAACCCCAACCCGGCCCCGGCCCCGGCCCGGCTCGCAACCCGAATAATTTTAACGGGCCGGTTCTGGGTTGACCCGGACCGGACCGCTTAACACCCTTAAGTCAAGATAAATAATTAAATTATATGCAGGTATTGGTGCATACCGGATGTAATGGAGGCCTGTATTTGTGGTCTTGTGTGATAAGAACGTTTCACCAAAACTTAAAGGCAATTTCTATGGAGTGGTAGTTGGATCGACTATGTTGTATGGGGTAGCATGTTGACCAGTTAAGAACTATCACATTCAAAAGCTAAAAGTTGCAGAAATAAGGATCCTGCAATAGATGTGTGCGCATACTAGGATAGATAGTATTAGAAATGAGGATATCAGAGACACGGTGGGAGTGACTACGGTGGAGAACAAGATGCGGGAAGTGAGATAGAGATGGTTTAGGCATATGAAGAGAGATGACTAGATGCTCAAGTGAAAAGGTGTGAGAGGCTGATTATGGAGGATTTCAGGAGAGGTAGAGGTATAAGTTAAAGGAGATGTGATTAGAGAGGACAGTGCAATTTCAGCTTACTAGGGACATGACCTTAGGAGGTTGTGGAAGACACGGATTAGGATAGTATTAGTAGGTAGCAGTTTGTTGTCTTGTTATCTGTCCTTACTAATAGTTGTAGTATTGCTCCTGTAGTTTCTTGTCCTTCGATTTCTGTTATTATTTGTTGTTTCTTATACTTCGACAGTCATTTTATATTGTTGTAGTTACTATCCTATTACTATTTGTTCTTTCTTGTACTTCAGTTACGATTACTGTGGACTCATTTTCCCTTAAGCCACGGGTCCACAGAAAACAGTCACTCTACTTCTGAGGTAGGGGTAAAGTTTACGTACACTCTACCTTTACCAAATCCCATTTCGTGGGATTATACTAGGTATGTTGTTGTATTGATACAGGTCCCATTTAAAATTTAAAGTGATCTCGGAATTTTTTGGTCTTAAAAGTTCATCCATGTTTGGAAATCATCATATTCATGGTGCACATCACACTGATAAGCATCAATTGAGTCAAATTCAAGATTTAAATTTTACGGGTTCAATCTTTCAAGTTTTTTATTTTTATAGTTATAAATACATATCTACTACCCCTCCATCCCAATTCATATGACACCATTTGACTTGACACAAGTTTAAAAAAACAAATGAAGACTTTTGAAACTTGTGGTCTAAAATAAATCTTAGACATCTGTGTGGTAGGTTATAAATCATTTCATTAAGGGTAAAAGAGAAATTTTAAAATTATTGTTTCTAATTATAGAAAGATGACATTCTTTTTGGAATAGACTAAAAAAGAAAGGTGCTACATAAATTGGGACAGACGAGCAATATTTATTGTAATTCTAATAGACTTACATACATAAATTTATGTTAGATATTGCAAAAACGGGGTTCAAATAAATCCGGTGCTACTATGTTGCATCCGCCCCTAGCATCAGTTATTCTATTCTTATGAATTTTGAAGAGCAATGTGGAATATGTCATTTACACGTAAAAATGGAAATGAAAATAATCTAAAACATACCTAAAATTAGGAAAATGTAACATGTATTTTGCAGTGTTACTGCATTCACTAACCAAAACTAATGCCGATCATTCTTATTCCATTTTTAATATTGACAAAATTTTAAAAGATACTTCCTGTGAAGAAATATAAGAGAAAAATATATTGAATTGTTGTAACTACATTATTACATTGAGGCCCTATTTATAGACAAATACATTCCAATCCTTTTTCCTAATAGGACACTACATTACAATCCTTTTCCAAGTAGGATTTTATATGTTATTCCTATTCCTACTCATGTTCTAACACTCCCCCTCAAACTGGTGCATAGAAGACATATGTACCAAGCTTGTTATGGATGTAACTAATATGAGAATCGGTGAGGGACTTGGTGAAGATATCTGCAAGAAAACTGATAAGGACTGCTTTGGACGTCTAGGAGACCTCAATTGAAACGGAACAAACTGAAAAAATGATCTAAAAAGTAGTAAATATTGCCGTAAAGTCTGTGTTGCTGGAAAATTGCCGAAAACTGATATAAAATATACAAGTCATCTCGAAATCAAGAGACGAGTAGATCTTGAACATGAAAGTCACTGGAAACTTAGCCGAAACATGCTCACACGCCGGATTATTAGATTTGATGGCTGAAAAGTGACTACAATTTGAGGGGAAAAAAAGTATATGGGTAGGGTCGGAATGATGACACGACCCTACTGAAAAAGAGAAATATGTGTAGGGTCGGAATGATGGCACGACCCTATTGAAAAATAGAAATTATATGAGTAGGGTCGGAATGACGTCACGATCCTATTGGAAAAGAGAAATTATATGGGCAGGGTCGGAATGATGACACGACCCTACTGAAAAAGATCTGAGGAGTCACCAAAAAAACGTACGGAACTATGTAAATTAAATCTAAGGAGTCATCAGAAAGATGCATGGTGCTATGCAACTCAGATATGAGACGGCAGTCCGGAAAGATGCACGGTGCTACACAAATCAGATATGAGAAAATAGTCACCAAAAAGAAGTACGGTGCTAAGAAAAATAGATATGAAAAAGTAGTCACCGGACAGATGCATGGTGCTACGCAAATATATGAGAAAATAATCACTAGAAAGATACACAGTGAGTCAGTGACCCAAATTTTGCTAACATAATCATTGGCCAGACGGGCGGCATATATGGATTATAGCCGTCCACCGGCAGCGGAAAGTCTTTGATTCTTTACTAAGATCGTGGAAGCTCTGATACCATGCGAAAAGTATGAGAAAAATATTATTGAATTGTTGTAACTACATTATTATATTGAGGCCCTATTTATAGACAATACATTCTAATCCTTTTCCTAATAGGACACTACATTACAATCCTTTTCCAAGTAGGATTTTATATGTTATTCCTATTCCTACTCATATTCTAACACTACCTATGTCAATTATGTAGAAGTGTACAACAGTAAATCATTAACTTTACGATTAAATGTCTTCTATAGAAGTAATCATTAGTAACCGCCTTTGAAAATTTAAAACATGTTTCAATTTTAGAATCACCTATTTTTATGTTGTTTCCAAGCACTACCTGGATTGTCTTAAAACAGTTGCACTAAAGGTCCAAAAAAAAAGAACTCAAGAACACACTTAATTCCCTAACGGACATACAAATTTCCAGCCAAAAGACAAAAAAGGAATACCACTAACAATACTTTTAGAAAAAGAATACTTAAGCGGGGCGGGTGAACGCGGTTACAGTGCAGGGCGGGTGGATGCGGGTGGATGTGTTATGCGAGGCAGGGTGGGTTGAAAATTTTGCAGGTTAAGATAGAACTTGCACTGCACCACTTGCCATCCCTAATTAATTGTCATTCCTATCACTTAATATAGTTAATTAAGAGTTACTTTTACTTACTATGAAATTCTTATTTCTTGAAGGGTGAATAATACTGAAGGAAAACCCCTTTATTTATAGGGGAAAACTAACTTTGTCCCAAAGTTGGGGTTTCTAACTTTTCTAAAAATAGACATTCACTATATATGGTAATACATTTAAAACACTTCCCTTTGAATGTCTAATTAATAGATAATACGTATATAGGCCGCCTCATTAAAAACCTTACAAGAAAAAACAAGTGGGACAAAACTTCGTAAGGGATAAAGAGTACAACCCACATTTACCCCCCTAATGAGAACATCCTTGAACTTTTGCATTCCGATCTTGTGCACAATCTTCTTGAAAGTTGCAGTTGGAAGAAAGTTGGTGAATAAATCAGCCACATTGTCATTTAAATGAATCTGTTTCACATTAATATCACCATTCTTTTGGAGCTCATGTGTACAGAAAAGCTTTGGCGAAATCTGCTTCATTCTATCTCCTTTTATGAATCCTCCCTTAAGTTATGTTATGCATGCTGCATTATCAGATAAAATTATGGATACTTTGTCACATTTCAAACCACATTTTTCTCGAATGAGATGTGTCATGGATCTCAACCACACACATTCCCGACTTGCTTCATGAATAACTATTATCTCAGCATGGTTCGATGAAGTGTCTATGATAGACTGCTTTGTAGATCTCCAAGAAATGACAGTACCCCACATATGAACACATAGCCTATTTGAGACCGAGCTTTATGTGGGTCAGATAAATATCCAGCATCAGCATAACCAACAAGATCATGACTGCAATCTTTAGAATAAAATAAGCTCATGTGTTTGATCCCATTCCGATGTCTTCTAGTAGGAGCAGAACGATACCTTGCTAAAAAATCGACTGAAAAAGCTATATCAGGCATTGTAGTATCTACAAAATATGGTCATTTTGCTCCTTTTCTTTTTCAAGAATTATTGCTTTTAGAATCGATTGAACTACCATGCTTCATACATATAGTAGACTTTGTCCTTCAGGGACATCCAATCGGAGCATTTACAACTAAATATAATATCAATTTTTGGGTCAACAAATGCTCCTAACATATGAACTTGAATTATCTTTTGAATCAGGATCATATTGATGATAATTCACAACATATTTCTTAGTTGTTTATTATCTCCCCTTCGTATTAGGAAAACTAACATATCTCCCCCTCGTATTGGGAAAACTAACATACATCTTAATTTACTTTAGAGAATATCCATCTTTGTGCATCATTATATATCCATTAATCATATACTGCACATCAAAATTATTAGATGAAAAATATGTGGTTCTTGACCCTGAACCAACTTTGAGGGGAATTAATATAATTTATTGATTTGATGCATATAAGTACTTTTGTATATAATATACTCCCTGCGTCTCATTTTATGTGCCGCCATTTCCTTTTTGGTTCGTCCCAAAAGAATGTCACCTTTCTTTATTTGGTAATTATTTAATGACATCATTCCCATTTTATCCTTAGTGGGTCCCATTTGTTAAGAAAAGATAACTAAAAGGTAAATATTAAAATAACTTTAAGAGAGGCAATTTTGCAAACTTTACATAGTTATCACTTATTTCTTAAACTCCGTGCCCGGTCAAATGACAACACATAAAATGGAACGAAGGTAGTACCATTTTTCAAACCAACACATGAAGCTATGTTCTCATTAGCAATGGTATAACTATTTATCGAAGACATTCAATACCAAACCAACATTATCAAGATGAATTGTCTTGATTACACAATCCGACAATTATGCTCTTAACTCAATTTTATTGAGCAAGCAACTTTAAGAAGAAATGTACATGTGATCATCTTATTGATCTATTTTCTCAACATATCACATGATAGGTGAACAGGCCCTTATTCACCTTTAATACTTTTCAGAATTTGAGGAATTCAACCCCAACATTAGTTGGTCCAACCAACTTATCATGAGAACAAGCAAAACATTAAAAGTTCATGAAGAATTTTCTAATTCTTCAATACTATGTTTATACTTAATATGCACATCTTTGGAATGTTGCAGTCATTCATGTCAACTTAAGTTTACCATGACATGTGTTTTTTACTTTAGTAAACTTCGTATTTACTATGACAAGAATTTTGTATCAATAAACAATAAATTCTTGGTTTATTATGGCATGCTTGGGTAATTTTTCACATTCGTGTTTCTTACCAAAGTAACTTGGAAATATTCAATCTTACAATTATTCTGCCTCTTTTGGAAATGGATTGTGATATCTTCACAACTAAAAATACGTTCGAATTTATATATAATCACATTCACCCCAAGGTATAGATTTGTATTTATAATAATCAAAATTCTCATTCCCCAAGAATGAAATATAATCATGCCTTAAGCCTATCAAATTATAATAGCTTAAAACCTCTTTCAAGATATTACTACTTCAGGAGCAAATCGAGGCTTACATATAATGTAGAGAATTTTTCTCTAACATATCTAATAATCATAATAAGCGTGTGAAAATATCATCACTTTTTTATGATTATTATATCATATTGTCCTCTACGCTTATATTCGTACATTCAATCACTTGTCTTCTTTTAGACATACTATGCACTGTCATCACATTAACTTAAGGGAATGGAGCAAATTCAATGGGACAAATTTTACGTCTTTTCACCAAAAATACATTATTTAACCTTAGCCATCATTATATTATCAATATAGTGCACTAAGATTCAAACTCAACGTCTTATCCATATAAAGATGTCTTAGGTCATGAATTGATGGGAATCGAACCCATCTTATTATCATGGTGCATCGATACTCTAAGCTGATGTTTTAACCCTCTGAATGTGATGAAATTTGAATCCATCGTCTTACCTTAGCCAATAAATAGCCCTTGAGATATTATACTTTGTAATTATATACATACGTAAATAAATTTAATTTCAACAAGTCAAGTAAAACATACACATGCAGTTATCTATGTAGATGGACAAACTTAGTTACTGTTCAATTAAGTACCACTTACGATGACTGTAGGCCTAACCCAATCAATCACAGTTAATTTGACTCTAAAGAAAATCCACTTTTGGTGGCCTTATATTTATTTTACACCCAATAAAGGACTAGAAAAGAAAAACAAAAGAAGATCAATCTTCAAATTCTAAAGCCACAAAATAATCCTCCAGTACGATATATGACTTTGATTTCAAGATATATTCCAAAAATTAGAAGTGTTACACGTGTAATAATAATATAGATCACGTTTCTTGATGTGATCAAGCAAGAGTAATAAATTTATCATGATCTACAAGAAAGCATATAAGAAACATGAGCAAATAAAAATTACAAATTCAGACCTCTTACCAAAAAAGTGCTCGTGACCTTAAATTACTTCATTCTTCTTTCATGTTTTAAAAAGTGTTTGCTCGACATGATAGAGTCTCGTGCTGATAATGTGTTATGAAATATAATATAAGAAGAAAAATGGAGAGAGAAGAAAGAGTAATTCTTATTTCTCTTAAGGATTTCTTGAGGGGTGAATAACAATGAAGGAGAATCCTTTTATTTATAGGGAAAACTGTCACAAAGTTGGGGTTTCTAACTTTTCTAAAAATGGACATTCACTATATATGGTAATACATTTATAAAATTTAAAACAATATCTCTACAGTTTTTTGGGCTAATGGAAAAAATTATTAAGCATGAGCCAGAAGTGTACTTTTGGAAAGATGCAGGTTGGGCCAAAGATATTTTGTTAAATCCAACAGTGGAGTGGAAGAGAAGACAGACATTTGATTCTGTTAGGAAAGCTTTACTTAGTGACAAATCAAACACAGAGCGATGGCAATAGGATATAACATCATTTCAAAATGTACTTTTGGTATTCCACTAATTGGTCAATAAGACAAAATGTTTGGATGCATAAGAATCAGGAAATGATATACAAAAAAAAAAAGCAGTTAGACATACCATATTCCACATTCTCCAGTACTGGTAACAGCAACCGCAACAGGATAATCACGCAAAAAACGAATAAGAAACTCCAACCAGCTGTGAAACATTTGGGATATAGCAAAAGGCAAAGTGATATTTGAATCTACCTCATCAATTGTTTTGGCATTCCACCAATCCTTGTAGAACTCACGATCACCAAAACACAGTAGTTCGGCAAGTATATTTAGCCTGAAGACAAATATGAAAGATGTAAACAGAACTAAGTCTCTTTGATGCAAGGGAACATAAGCCAAATATTCATTTTAGTATTATTCAGAGATAAAGAGTGTAAGCTTTTCATCCTCATTAACACTAAGGGAACATAAGCAAAGAGATAAATTATGATGACACGACTTTGAAGCTTTCACACTGACAAAATAAGGAAGAATGCATAGTCTAAACATCTGATGAAATAGTTCTTATGTCATTGTCAACAATCCTAACTGTTCATAAGATTCAGAAAGTCTTAGCATTAAGGCATTTACAACTGAAAGCCACTTTCTTATTCCAGGGAACATTTTCTCTCCTTTTATCTGGGGGTGGGGGGGGGGAGGGGGGTGGGGGCAGATTTCAATCAGAAATATGCCAACTAAAACCATTCAGGCTCATTACAACCTCCAGATTCTTTTGGTGCACCTTCTGATCCTTCTTTTTTCCGTGATAGTAAGCACTAATCATGTTTAGAATCTTGAATTTTAGTAAGCGATCAACACTTGAACGGTTAGTAACTAAGCATCAAAGTAGAAATAAACATGTTTTGATTGGGAAAAGGGAAAACCTGTGGAGACAGACACCTCAACAATATTAACAATACTTGTTCTGAAGGATTTTACAGCACACATTTCTTGCAAGAAAAAAGGATTCGGGCGTCGAACAAAAGGAAAAGAATAAATAATATATGAAATAAAAGTAGAAGGACATACCAAAGATGAAAGAAGCAGTAAAACATGCAGAGCCAGACATATAAATTTGGAACCGAAAGCTTCAATACCCTCTCGATGGCATATAAAAGGTTTCCTTTCAAAGGGTGTTGTGAATTTTGCACGATTGGGTTAATGTACTGCACAAGGATGCATCCCCCTCAGAATGTATTTAAGCTTATCAGAGGCAATTCTGAACCTTCACAAAAGAAAAAATCACCTGTTCTATGATAAATCCCATCAATCCCGTAAATATTACCAGCTTGATGAATTGTCGGGCCACCCAACCTTTGCGAATGCATGGAGTTTGGGGATAGCTAAGCTTCAGATAACAGAATAGATAAATCAAAAAACTAATGAGTTGATGTAAAAAAAACAACTCCTAGAGTGAAATCTCTTTGATGCCATTATATAGGATTTTTATTTAAAAGTGATTTAATTAGAAGATGATAGCTTCAGTGATCTATTTCCTTTGGTTATCAAAAAAATAAATTATAAGATGATAGCATATATATTTTCTTAAAAAAAAGGGAAGAGGGAATCACAATAAGTTATTAATCTAGATAGAAAAGAGTCCTTCAATATTAGATAATCATGGAATGAACTTTGTTAAGTAGTAGATTAATTGTTTGGTTGAGTTGTCTTTCTGGACGAGACCCAAAATTAGTATGATAAAATACACTATAGTAGTCAAAATGTATGAATATGTTCAATTCAACAAACCCCTACATATGCTAACTGAGTTGGACTTGCCTAAAGTTCTAAATCACAAGGAACTACTCTGGAGTCCAAGTATGAACAGTAAAATTCAATAAGAAATTCAAAGAGAGCCATGTAAGTAATTTAAAGAGTATCATATAACCCAATCATTTTACAATCTCAATGAGTAATTTAAAACATCTAAACACCAATAATACTAAGCACCAATCATTTTACAATCTCTATGAGTAAATTAAAACATCTAAAAACCAATAATACCAAGTCCAAGGTAAATCTTCAAGCATGTGTATCATTTTAATAATTTACTATGAAGATTTGGGAGAGGATGGTTGAGCGGAGATTGAGGAGGATCGCGTCCATTTTGGTTTTATGCCTGGTCGCTCGACGACAGAGGCAAACCACCTGGTGAGGAGATTGGTGGAGCAGCATAGGGAAAGGAAGAAGGATTTGCACATGGTTTTCATCGACTTGGAGAAGGCGTATGACAAAGTTCCTAGGGAGATGCTTAGAGGCGAGGGGTCCCGGTGGTGTACATCAGAGCTATTAAGAACATGTACGATGGAGGGAAGGAAGACTCGGGTAAGAACGGCAGGAGGGGACTCAGAGCATTTTGCGGTCGAGACAGGGTTGCATCAGGGTTCGACTCTTAGTCCGTTCCTGTTTGCGTTGGTGATGGACGTGTTGACGCAGAGTATTCAAGGAGAGGTGTCGTGGTGTATGTTGTTTGTGGATGATGTAGTGCTGATTGATGAGGCGGGGGGTGAGGGGGTGAATGAAAAATTGGAGATTTTGAGGCAAACCCTTGAATCTAAGGGGTTTAGGTTGAGTAGGTCCAAGACGGAGTATATGGAGTGCAAGTTTAGTGACTTGAGGCAGGAGGACAATGTGGTGGTGAGGTTGGATTCCCAGGATGTTTGCAAGAGGGATAGTTTTAAGTATCTTGGGTCTATGATTCAGGGGAATGGCGAGATTGATGAGGATGTCTCTAACCGTATTGGAGCTGGTTGGAGGAAGTGGAGGTCGCCTCGGGAGTGTTGTCTGATAAGAAGGTGCCACTTAAGCTTAAAGGCAAATTCTATAGAGTGGCAGTCCGTCCAGCCATGCTATATGGAGCAGAGTATTGGCTAGTCAAGAACTCCCACATTCAAAGGGTAAAAGTGGCGGAAATGAGAATGTTGCGCTGGATGTGTGGACTTACTAGAGGGGATAAAGTTAGGAATGAGACTGTCCGGGAGAAGGTGGGAGTGGCTTTGGTGGAGGACAAGATGTGGGAAGGAAGGTTGAGATGGTTTGGGCATATGATGAGGAGGGGCACGGATGCCCCAGTTCGTAGGTGTGAGAGGCTTGTGTTGGATGGCTTCAAGAGGAGGAGAGGTAGGCCGAAGAAGTACTGGAGGGAAGTGATTAAACATGACATGGAGCAGCTTCAGCTTACTGAGGACATGACCCTAGATAGGAAGGTGTGGAGGTCGCGGATAAGGGTAGAAGGCTAGGTTGTGTGCGTAGGTTGTAGCAAGTAGTTAAAAGAGCCCATGTATAGCCGGGTTAGTAATCCTAGGACTGTGTCCATAGGTAGGAGCCCCTAGTCAGGAGGGTCTGGGTGTGGCGGGTGTCTCTGGTCTGTGTGTGTATGTTACTGCTAGGTGGGGGTCGTATTCCAGATGTCCTATGGCTTACCTATTATCTCATATTGCGCTTATCTACCTTATTTTCGTATTGCTCTGATTTCTATTTTATTGTCTTATTCCTTTTATGTTATGACATCCATCATGCTTCATGTTTCATTACGCTCCTGTTTACTATTCTCTATCTTGAGCCGGGGGTCTATCGGAAACAGCCTCTCCACTTCTTTGGAGGTAGCGGTATGGACTGCGTACATTTTACCCTCCCCAGACCCCACTTTTGTGGGAATATACTGGGTTTGTTGTTGTGGTTGTTGTATTATTTGAACAGTTTGAGCACAAAATATATCACAGAAAGCATTTGAAGGTATCAATGGTTATTGAGAGGGAAATATGAGAATTCTAACTAATGAGAGACCCAACCATATGATACATATACGTACATACTATAGGGAGCAGGGAAGAAATAGAACTTGTTAAATTAATATTAGGGATCAAGCACCCTGCAAAACAGATCAAGCGCCCGGCAAAACAATTTCAAAATCTAAAAGACAAAATCATAAGTTGATGACTACGAATCACAAGATTCCCAGAACCAAATTTACCATTTGTAGCAATTGCAACACCAATTTAAAGCTCTTAATTTTTATCATATTTAGAAGATGGATAGCCCCTCTGTTCCACTTGTGACCTAATTTTACTTTACTCTAGTGGCCAAATTGACCAATGCTAGGAATAATGTTAGAACAAGGTGTGGTGTAATGGTCAATGAAGCAAGTTAAGAACCATGAGGTATCCAGTAGAGGCAAACGCACTAAGCGATTTTTTCCTATTTCTCCAAGCTTTGGTGGACAGAGTTACCCGATACTTGTGTTGGTGGGAGGTAGCAGGTACCCCCGCCTATAGAATTCGCGCACAAACTGGTCCGGACACCCCGTTATCAAAAAATGAAAAAAAGAAGAGAGAATAGTATTACTGATTTAGTTGCAAAATTCCTAATAGATTAAGAACAATTTAATGGTCAAAATATATAAACTTTGACAATTGAAGTCTATGCATGACAGTTATTTGGCACAACATATCAAATACAAGTTTATCATCAATAATGTCTAACCTCTATGACCAAACCAAAAAAAACTGAAAGCATCAACTAGGCACACAGTAATCCACTCCTAATTTCTATATTAAACATTGCAAACCACATTAAACAAGTTAATTTATTTAGAATAGGGGTTAATTTGCAAACATACATAAGCTAATGATGTTATGGTGCATGTTCTCTATAATGGAAAAAAATGACTGGATAAAACTTTGCAGGATGTAACTGATCCTACCTGATAACATAATGTTGGAGCAACCATGAAGTAAGCCAGACTCTTGAAGCTAACATCATAACAGGAATCCGCCTCTGAAGTTTCAACCTAACAACTTAAATAAATGAATAACAACATACCCCGCAAGATCACACAAAGTGGTCTAAAAATAAGTAATAAAGAAAGGAAAAAAAAAACGTAAATAAACCAGGTATAAGACACTTGGTATTAACATTTCTCAAAACAAAAGACTAAGACAAATCACTGAAGTTAGTTAATCTAGTGACTTTTAATATTCACACCACAAATGAAGCTTCAATCAAGCGCAGATCCTATGGTTCCATGAGAAGAGGACATGGATTAATAATACCTTATCCATACACTTTGCAAGCTGTCTCATATCGCGATTTGTATGTGCATAAGAAACCAGCTTCATCCACACAATACAAGCAACAAGCATCAATATGACACCAGACAGAAAAGCAGAATCACACCTGTGCAGTTTAAAACACATTAACTTGATATTATTTTCAATTTATATCAGCTAGAGAAATAGCAGTTGGACAGATAAGTTGAAAATTCTCCCCTCATAATCGTAAACCAAATTTTACATCAGTGATTATCCTACCCAATATCCCAAAATGAACGTTTAAAATGTCTAAAGCAGTTAAACTCAGAAACAAATATTAGTTCCTATGCAGAACTCCTCACCCAATAAATAGGCATCTTTTGACATCTAAGATATTCACCAGTTGTAGCTAGAAAATTTCTCAGTTTTACGACAAACATGGAAGCCGCAAGAGCCGCCTACTGTACACTCTTAAGAGGATATATATCAAAGTTTCATGATTTTAATGCATAAAGACATACGTAAGAATGACCAGAACTGGATACAAAATCGCAGCTGTTGTTATAGTTATATGAAGAATGACCACCACCTGCAGCATCATGCAGAAAAATTCTTGATCAAGTTTGAGTCTTAAAGTAATTATGGATCATAAAAATAGTCAAAACATCATAAATCACAAATCACAAATACACCAGCATAAACTTTCTTCACTATAAACAGGAAAACGATTTCAGTGAAAACTCCATGTGAAAGAAATTTTCACTTTACATAATAAGGATGGATTTTAGAAAATATAAAAAAGGTAACATAGAAAAAGAGGTGATCTCAACTTACACACTCAGTCATACGCCTCTTCTGTGCCATCTTCTCCACAAGGAAAGCAGTGAGAGGCAAAAGTTGGAGACTGAGACTGGAACCACATGAAGACTTTCAACCTTTTTGTCCAAAGACTAGTAGGTATTAAGACCAGAGCAAAGAGAAGAAGGGCTCAAGATGGTAATACCAGCACATTAGAAGCGGCCAATCCCTTAAAGACTTCGAACTAAACCAAAATCCAGCCCTAATTAACAAGCCATACTGCAATAGTAGTAAAAGTTTGTCATCTCCAGTATAAAACAAACATTTTGAAATGACATATCATCTCTTTGTGACCCTATTCCTGTTCATTGATTGGGTTGATAGTGATACTGGTGCATCAAAAAAGTGGGCAGGCAACAAATTGCACTGAGATATTACAAAAAGATGTATACCTTCATCAAATTCTCGATAATCAGCCTGCTGTTAACAGCAATCAGCACCACCACACAGAGATTGAACAAGCCTGCGTGACTCTACACAATATCCATATATTGTGCGTCAGAAAAGCGTTATACGCCCGCTTTATACAAAGGTATTAGCACTTGTGAGCCACATGAGATGCAGTCAAGACAAACACAAAACTGAAATTCTTTAGTCTTCAAAAAGTTTGTAGAATTCCATTTTCTTCGGTAGTTCATACATCACTAGTGAATACTAATAATACAGCACAATAACTCTCTTATAGAGCATATTATGCTACAAGCACTTGTGATCCACATGAAATGCAATCAAGAAAAACAGGAAATTGAGGATCTTTCACCTGCAAAAAGTTTATAGGCTTCCACTATCTTCATTAGTTCAAAAATCATTAGTGGATACTGAAAATATTTCACAGTAACTCCTACCATTTGTCAAGGTCTCCTGCTATGCTTTTCACCTATAAGCATAGTATAGGTGTGACCAAACCAAAGATCACAAGGACCCATTATCTATTGACAGTTCTATGTATCTTCTCCGGTAATTTTGGTGACCATACTGTAGTATGAGTATCGTCCTAGATCACACAGGGTGAAAACCTATTATTTTATTTTTTTGAAACCAAAAGAAAAAAAAAAAAAAAAGAAGAAATAAACAACACCTGTCTGAAAATGGCGTCGGAGCTAAGAGGACTCTCCCTGATTCGCCGGTGAGCTGGCGTGGACGCCCTGTAAGAAAATTTATACAGCGTTGTTGCTTCGGTTGTTTTGTTTTCCTCACCATTGACAACAGCATCGCTCCGGTCCTCCTCCCTTAAATTTCCATCACCAACCGATTTACTCATCGTTTCAAATCCAGCACCGCTTCCACATACATCATCTCTGATATCGTCATTCGTATTCACATCCGCACTATCGATTCCAGTAGCTGGCTCAAAACCACTACTGCCACGTCTTCTCCGAACCGCCTGATTAAGATCAGAGTTGAGATTTTCAATGCCCGAAACCGTCGCTGTCGGTGCTAGGCTCTCCGGCATTTCCATGATCGCCATTGCATACTCTGACCAAATCACAGTTTAAACAGTAGAAATAAGGAGAGATTCGAAATCAAAATTCACATGCGATGGAATTGTTGTTATGGGTAAAAGAAGGGCTGAAAAAGAGGATCTAAAAAAGTGAGCGAGGGATTAGGATTCGGTGAGATTTGAAAAGTAATCATCATTTGCTGTTAAGGCGGTTTCATTTTGAATTGTTCACATTAAATTGTATTTGTAAAAAAAACTGCGCATATTACGCCAATGCGGGGAATTGTGCACTTTTTGGGTCTAAACAAGGAAAGTGACAAACATGTGGCCAAACTTATTTTAAGGCTAGAGAGGTGAAGTTTTGATTTTGAACGGAACAAATGCATTAGTTTAGCATATAAGAGTAATGCAAAATATGATACATTAGTAATGATTGTATTAGTAATATTTGTGATAGTTATGTTTGTATTAGTTATACTTGTATTTTTCTTATGCAGTGTTTGATTCGATGTATTAAAAAAAATATGAATTACATCATTTCTAAAGAAAAAAAAAATTGCATAATGCCCTCAATATATATGTTGGAAAGGATGCGAATTTTTTTTTTAGGGGTAATAGGGTCTTTAAGCATGTTAATGCATGCATTAGATTCATTACATTACTAATGCCATGAATTTTGAGATATTAGTAATACACACTTCAATACACAATAGAGTGTATAACTAATGTTTGCATTAGTTATACATAGGGTAAAAAAGTATACTTAACAAGATACTACTAATACACATTAAACTAATGCATACATTAACATTTCAACACACTTTACCAAACGACCCCTAACTGCGGACTAAAAAATAAGAAATAATAAGTACTTATAATCGCTTTCTTCTGAGGTCATGCAACTTTTATTCGTCAAACGCCATACTTGAGACGGGTTGTTTGGCAGGAGAAAAATAATATTTAATTTTAAGATTAATTTAGAAGTGAAGTTTATCTCATTTTAATTGGGACAAAATATATGGGATAACTTATAGTATTTTTCTTATTCTTTTTTAGAGTGAAATGATTAATTTCGAAATAATTAATCTCGAGATTAATAATTTTAGAATAACTTGTTTTCCAACTAAACGACCCCTTACCGTTAGTCATTTATTTGACTAGCCACTTTTATATATTGGGGAGTAAATATTTTTTTGTTAAAAAAAAATATTTCCTGACCTAATCAGATCTAACTGAAATGATTATTAGATTTTTTAAATGAGAATCGAAAAATTATATTGTATCGAATAATTATATAGATTTTAAATTTAATAAAAATAAATTTTAAAAAAATTTGTACCAAATATATATTTATTTTATATATTAAGTTTAAACAATGAAATATAAATATTTTGTTTTGGGTCTAGGATGACGGAAATGGCTTTCAGTGTGCTCTTTTGCGGATGTCAATATATTTGTCTTCGCTAACCAGTAAAGATTAAGAAGTCAACTTCAGCTGTAAATTTGTAAGTTTCTTTATGGTTACAGAGTCTATGATTTGACGAAAATGCTCCACTCTTCTATCTTGAGGTATGCCTTCTTACTTGGGGGCTTTTCAAGCATTTATTATAGCACTGCTTTGCTTGATTAATACAATGATCTTTTCACATTACTTGCACCATACTGCCACAAAATTTTGAGCTTATTTTCTTTGCTTTTGTCATGAAATTCTACTTAACTAAGGGTGTTGATGGGTCTCTAACAACCAATAAAAGATGACCTAAGCTTATTGTCGATGTGCAAATCTTCAAATGAAATTGTTCATAATCGAGCAAAAATTCAAATATCTTACCGTCCGTTGGATCAAACTTTCAACTCTTTTTAGGTCTCCAATTTTCAACCATTTTAGAAAAAGAATAATTGAATGAAAGAAAAATTTAGGCTCGAAAAAAAAAGATTGATGGAAAAGACAAAAATATTGTACTAATCTATGCATGTTGCGATAATAATATAAGCTGCACAGATTATAGAATTATGGATTTTCTATAGCTATAGAATTATGTATTGAATCACAATACAAAGTATGTTTTTCTAGGAGTATAAACATTTAAGACCTCTCATCACGGTTTGGCTTTAAGCCACTAGCTTTGTTGAGCCGTTCTTGGCGGCTACAAGTTAACATGTAATTAACAACTATAGTCCCAAATCAGAAATTTATTATGCTACTCCTATTGAAACTAATTATCTTTACAAGTTATTTCAAGAGAAAACACATAAAGACAAGTTGTTTTGAATTTACAAGTAGACACTTAAAGTTTATGGGGGGCCTAATACTCACTTGAATAATTTTAATATGTTATAAATACAAACTATTTTGTTCAATCTCATCTATGAGAAAAAAGTGTACGTCATGTACCAATCGTTGCCCACCACGTGTCTTATTAATTTAATTGTAATTTTACTTACTTTGTTTCATTTTTTTCTCTTCCCTCCTTTACCTTTCCGCCTCTAATCCTCACCCCCTCTTCACCTCACCGTTGCACATCTCTACTCCTTGCCGCAACCAACCTCCAATGAACCTCATTATTCCTGTTTCATGTTAAAATAATTATTCATCCGACCAACATCCGTTAAAATAATTATTTCTGTTTCATGTTAGACTAACTAGTTAAGAGGATATCAATTAGAAATTGAGGTTGTTGAGTGCCTTGTTTATCTTACTTTTGTCTGTCTTTAATTTAGTTTCATCTTATTTGAATTGTAAAAATTTGAAATGTTAAAGGTTGCGGAATCCTGTTTTTTCCCATTCGCTCCTTGTAGTAGTGGTGGTCAATCTAATTCTTATAGGAGCTCTTGAATATGGAGTTCATCTCTTTTATCCTAAACTATATCAACTTGATAGTATCAGTTGATGTTTGAAGTTTCTTGGGATTTCCTAGTTTCTTCAATACCTATTAGTGGGGAAATGGGGAAGAAGAGAAGATGAGTTAATTTAAAAAGAATTATTTATTACACATGACATATCTCATTCACGTGCGTGATTACTTACATGGACTGAAAATCGATCAAAAATGTATATTTATAATGGTCTTTACAAGTTTTGTAGGGGGCCTTTACTTCAGTGGTGTCTTTATGTGTTTTCTCTTATTTCAATGCTTAAATATTAGTTGTAAGATAGTATAAGATATCTTTCCTCCTGTATAATTTCAAAAATTTTCTTTTGGATATTTAATCTTATGAGACTCACTTCTTGAATTCTATCTTGATTAATTTCTTTCCACTTATATGATCTAGAATTTTTGTCTTTGTTCAACTTTATTTTACACTACTATAAAATTGTAGGATGAATCTGTATTCTTTTCATCTGTTGTGTTTCCTTAATTCTTCACTATCTGAGCAGTAAAGATTGTTTGCAATAAATTTTAATGTGACAAAAAATAAGTTGCAACCACAAATAAAATATGAAGAAACATAATTTATTGATAAATAATGTGGGTATGATTCTATTTGTTCCCCTGATTCTTCTCTCTTGATTATTTTTGTAATTCGAGTGTCATTAATAATGTAGTTCTCAAACACAGGCTGATTTAGACCATCTTGCAATATATTTGATCACAATGAACATTGAATAGACATTCGACGCCTTGATCTCTTTGTGAATATCCCACTAGTTTGTGAGATATTGAAGATGCCTCTTCAAATGTGTTTACAACAATGTCTAGAAATTTTTTGCCAAATCTTTTCAGAAGTATGCATGCTACCTTTTTTCTAATTTCTTATTGTGAAACTTACATGGTGTTTTAAAATGAATATATAAAAATTTGCTGAATTATATCAATACCAAAATGAAATTGAGATGATAGGACAATTTCAAAAAGTCTAGTTTTAGATAAAAAATTAAATAATAATAAAATTAATATGATATAAATTTTATAAAATAATCGCCCAAACCACACCATTAACACCCCTAGGTATGTATGTATGTATGTATGTATATATATATATATTGAAATAAAACAATTAAAAGAAAGGGGGGTGTATTGTGTCGGTACACGGTACTAAGGTTAAAATTTTCTTACGCCCGATTTTTTGAAAAGTTTCATTTATCTCTCTTTATCATTTTGGGTTTGAAAAATAATATCCCCTTCATTTGTTGAAATAAATGATTAATTTCCTAATTTAAAATCGATGACAGAAAATAAATTACATCATTACACATATATTTAAAATATCAAAAATAGACATTGCATATGATAAGGTGAGAAAGAATCAAGAATCTCTATTATTCAAAATTAGGGGGGAGGGGTTGATTTTGGAAGCAGAGTTGGAGTGTAAATGATTTTGAATGTTCAAATAACCTATATTTAAGTTTTTCTTTTGGTGGGAGAGGATATTATTTATTTGTATTAAGTAGGCAATATAAAAAGGATTACATTAGAGTTTGCAATACTAAGATTTTCTAGAACAACTACAATTAAAAAATTGATAGAGAACCTTTTTCATAATGCTATATTCCTATTTAACGGTATAGTTACTAACACCCAAGGTGGTGGGTTTAAAAAGATTTATAGACTAGTTCTTGCATAACAACTAAACTCTTACAAATTTGATAGGGAACTGTTTTCATAATGCTATATTCCTATCTATCTAACTACATAGTTACTAACACCCATTGTGGTGGCTTCAAAAAACCTTGTAGACTAGTACTTGCATCCTTAGCTCCTTCATGTGCCATAGAGTGCCCTTGTTTTCTGTCCTAAAAGTGTGGCATATTAGTGGATTCCCTAACTTTTTCATCCAGTACCAGCATTGAGTTGATAAGTTAATATAAAAAGGTAAGAATTGTTAGGAATATGAATTATATCAGTTGAGACCGTATCAATTTCCAGTGGCATGCATTGATGTTGGAAAGCCTGCATAAGGCCTTGAACGCCATCTCGGTAGGAGTGAGATCTTCTATTAGAGCATGAAATCTCATAATCAAATTGCCTTAGATGTTGTTGATTACTCCACCCAGTACTCCATCATGATGCGTGTTTGCATTAAAGGCTCCATATGTATTCGATTAGTGATAACGCTCAACTTACACGTCAATTTAGTGTAAGGCGGTTGCCATCAATATATTTACCCAATTTTTGGAGTCGGGGTCGAATCCACAGGAAACAATGTGAGTGGCGATTAAACTAATTTGAAACTATAGCTACAAGTTGAATTCAAACAACTGGCACGAAAAGATACAATGGGGGTTTTGGATATTAACAAATAATTTTTGGTCACCTTAGTTTCAGTTTGTAATCAAGAGTTTATGGAAAAACCAGAATTATGTTCACTAGGGATTTTGGTACTTGACAGATGCTACTAGTGGTTCAAGATTCTCACGGTAGGTAGGACAACAAGTTATCTTTATCGAAGTTATGCTTAAATGTCTCTCGACCTACTTAAGTATTTAATTACCTAATCCTCTCGGACTTAGAAAATTTATATTCACTGCCCAGATTTTACCTCAGGTTAACCAACCTTGTTATAGCGCTGATTATTAAGAGAAGTTTAGTGTTTCCAAGTCCCTGTTGATAATTCACTTCCCACTATATTTGATTTCTTTCTCAAGCAAATCAAAGCAGGTGTTATCTATCGTTTGCAACCAACAGACAATAATTAAAACATCAGAATTATGAAGAAGTCCTACCACCTTTCGAATCCGGAACACTCAGCACCTTATCAAGACCTAACCCTAGATCCCATAATTCAGGTTAAAGGAATTTAGCCACTCATGACGTAATAATCGAAGTAACTAGATGAATTCATGCTTTGAAAGATAAACTTATCACAAGATGAATAGAAACTAGAGATTCTCCGATTAAATCACAAAGGAAATCTGTAACACCTCGATTTTCTAAATCGGAATGCTACACGGTGCTTATGACCCCGAAGGACCACAAGCTAACCTATGACTGATATCTATACCTGTACACTGCATAATATAACATGAAAATGCAAAAACATGTACTGAATGGACATAAAGGTCAAGTTTGAATAAACATCTGATAAGACAATGTCTGAAAATGGTATAACAATACCAAAACAAATTTGAAATAACTGTCTGACATGCTATAGTCTGGAAAGCCTCTAAACTGTCTGAATAAGGAGTTGATGGGACATGTCCCCAACTAACTCCATCTAGCAACTGAACTAAAATAGTAAATGAAGCAATAATCATATCGTCCTCGAACGAAAAGGACTCACTGCAAACTCTGAACACTGGAATGCTACTGCTGATCTGGAGCTCGTGCCTCTGAACCTATGGTGTAACATAAGAGAAAGCACCATAGCGCAAATGCGTCAGTACGTCTGAATGTACTGAGTATACAAGTGAGGTAGGCTAAATGCAAAGGGTTATATGTATGAACAATGCTGACTAATATGAACGTGAGAATACATACATGCATACATAACTGTAACTGAACTCGTAGAGATACTGACTACTGAGTCTGAATACTGACAACATGAGTGTACTGATATTGAGATACTGAATAGATGAACGACTATTTCTGATAGTTCAAATTATGAAGAACTGGTCTGGTCGACTATGTCTGACAGTCCTGAAGTTAAATACTGATATCATAAATTCTGATAACTGATATGACTGATACATGAGTTCAGAAAACTGATATAACTGATATAACTGTGATGATCGACCTAACCGACGTAACTGATACTGAGTGACTGTATCTAATAGTCTAAGTTCTGATGGAACTATTTCAGTTCTGTTCTACTTGGAGTAACTAAATTTGAGATCATTCCTATCTAGCGGGTGATCATGAGTATACTGATAATAAGGATGATCTGACTTAGTCTGAGATCAGTCCTATCTAGCGGGTGATCTTTAAATCTAATGATTCTGATACTGATTAATCATAGTTGAGATCAGTCCTAGCTAATGGGTGATCTTGAAGTCTATTTACAATGATAAGCATTGACTGTATCTAACAGTACTGAATCTGTAATACTAAGCAGAGTTGACTATGTCTGACAGTCCTGAATCTGTAACTAAAACTGTGGGATGTGTTCATCTAACTGACATGCCCCAAGCTAAGCTGACTGGGATCTAATCTCTGCCCTGACTGGAAGAGTGTCAGTACCGCGCCACTAGTAAAGACATCTGCTGTGGAGTAAGTCCTAATCTAGCGAGTGACTCTTGGGATCAGTCCTATACATATAAATGTGCTAATGGGTGACCCCTGAGTATGTCAGTCCTATCTAATGGGTGACATCTCGTACCTACGCTGGATATGTAGTTCTGGAACTCAGGGATTTCTTCTAAGGATCTCAGTCCTAATCTAGCGGGTGAGTCCCCATCCTTAGGCTCACTCGGTGCTGAATCCTACTCCCATCTGAAAGACACTAAGATAAATAACTGGGCTGAACTGAATAACTGAACTGAACTAATTAGCTGAGCTGCTACTGATTAACTAGACTGATACTACTGGTATTGTTTAGCAGAGCTAAACTAAGTTCACTGGATTCCGATGACTGACAGAATGTACTGAGTTCTGAGGACTGGTTGAGAGTACTGAAATTACTGAGATTGACTTTGAATACTGAGGTTACAAATATTACTGAGTACTAAGATCACTGAGATTACTGAACTACTGAGATTACTGAGTACTGAGATCACTGAGATTACTGAACTACTGAGATTACTGGGGTTACTGGATTTTCCTGAGTCATATGACTGACTGAATTCTATAGATCATGGCTTGACTGAGAGTATCGTGATAACATGACATAGCTCTAGGCACACAACTATATTTTCGAGTACGAATACCCCTAGGACTCGATGGAAGGAAACTGACACAACATGACTGACTTGATCATAAGATTGGAGTCCATAATTCACATTGTCATAAGTAGGGGATATTATACTTCATGTAGTTCCTCAACATCTTAAGCATGGTAAGGAGTGCATGGATATATTTCATGTACACATAGTATATCTCCATTATCATACATGTTTCATACCACAACAATAGCAACACATCAATAGCATGGAATTTATATTGAAGTATATAGCTAACATGGACTTGTCATTTAGATATCATGGAACCATGTACACATGAATTTCTAGCATCCTAGGAATTTTATCAAACACCTTGCATGCATAATTTTGAGCATAGGTGTACTTAACAAATTTAAAAATCTTGAACCACCCAAATTCATGGGTTTCCAACTAACCTATTCACATAATTCATGAAAAACACATCAAGACACAACCTTGAATCCAAACAACAATCATTAACATGAATATAGTAATTAAACAACAAGGAAATCACAATTTATAATTTAAAACATGATTCTTGAGCTCCATGGATGAAAAGGACCCATGGATGAACACTACGCATACCTTAAAGCGTGATCTTGAAAGAGATCTAATGTTTCTGAAGGTTCCTGAAGAAATCCTTAGACTTGCCCTTGATTTTTCTTGACTAGGGTTTAACCCCTTTGGGAAAGAATATTCTTGTTCCTGAGGAGATGATCTTAAGAGGAAACCCTAATCTTTTGGTTGAAAGAGTAGGAGAGGGTTTTTGAGATGCTTAACTGAAGAAAAATGGGAAAAATTACGCCTCTTTAGGGTTATAAGTCGTGGGAAGTGAAAGAAAAAGACCAAAATACCCTTATGAAATAAATTCCCAGTTGTTGAAAATAATAGCTGATGACATTTGTGACAAGGCGTCCAAAATATTGTAAGCCATCAAAAATGTCGTCACATAAAAGCTGGATTCTGGCTAAGGCTGACGACATTTGTGACATGACGTCAAAAATGTGGTAAGCCGTAAAAAATGTCGTCACACAAAAGCTGGATTCTGCCTAAGACTGACGATATTTGTGATATGACGTCAAAAATATAGTAAGCTACCACGAATGTCATCACTTAGGAGCTGGTTTCTGCCTAAGGCTGACGACCTTCGTGATAGGGCGTCACTAATGTGGTAAGCTACCACGAATGTCCTCACACTGTTTCCAGCCTGACATGCTGGAGTAAAATAGGAATAACTCTTTGCTTCAATATTGAATTTAGGCGAAATTGGTATCGTTGGAAAGCTAATTCAATTATCTATCCAAGTATAATGAGAGATATTCTAGTTTGAACCAATATCCTTCTCAAGAATTCAATCGGTAAGGAATATTTTGATTCGTCTGATAGTTGGGAGTTATTTGAAGCCTTAATATACATCTAACTTACTCATAAAACTATAAAAGAACCATGATGTACTATGCATGATCTTGGTATATGGCTCTAATATTTGTTTGGATTTTTTGGGGTATTACAATATCTCCCCCTTGAAAACATTTGTCCTCGAATGATGACTGCTTGAGAGGGGAGAAAAGATAAAATGATGCCTATATAGCATGAATGATTAATCATGATTTCATGGCTGACATGACTGAAAACTGAGCATATCATACTGTACATGCATATCTGATGCATGGGTAGCAGATTTATGAATGTAGGACTGAGTGTGTCGATAAACTGAGTTTCTCAAACTGAGAATGCATATCTGATGCTTAACTGATAAGTTGAATCCATGCATATCTGATGCATGATTATATGACTGATATGATACGTAAATATATGACTGAAAGTACTGATAAGCTGACCACACATATCTGATACATGAATACATGACTGAACTGACTCACGAATATGCGACTGAACATGCAATGATAAAGACACTAAGATTGAACTGAAACATGAGAACATGACTGAGTCTGTTACGTGACATATGGACTAAATATCATGAACTGAACTGAACCTCTGAATACTTGACTTACAGCTGAGTTCTAACTTGAGGGTCAACTTATGAGTACCCTCTATTCTAAACTGAATTCGTTATGTAGGGGAAATTGAAAGATCTAAGGCATGAGAGAGTTAAGAGAAAGTGGGGTATCTCCCCCTTAGGACGCTATGTCCCTCTAAGAACGCTTACCTTACGGAGATACTGGGTGATGCACAGGGCATCTACGAACTAGATTATAACTAACCTTCGGGAGTCTGAAACTAATGCATGATATATGATATAAACTGAACTTGCAACTACTATGAGGTTCTACCTTAAAATAGTTACTTTCTCTGAGATTTTGGATAGCATGAATAGATGCAAGGATGAGAAAACAAGCTATAAAAATCTAACTGCTCGATTGCTAAACTGACTTGCTGGCTTTACTTGCTAACTCATACTGAAACATATTCTCGAATGAGAGAAAAATATCTAACAATGCATACTATGAACATGAAAGATTGGTAACATACCCGAATCTAAGTCAGGGAAACTTTCTAGATTAGGATGGGTTTGGAGTGCATAAAGTCTATTCTGATGCTGACCACTATTAGTACCTTACTGACGCAACTCCTTACCCCTCTGTGCTAGAACTCTGCACTCTCACATCCTGTGGCCTGGCTTGCCACACCCAAAGCATACATCACTGCCTTCCATACATGAACCTAGATAATTCTTACCACACTCTTCGCAAAGCGGATAAGTAAGACCTCTATTTTCACTACCCTGGGCCTCAGAGCCTGGAGATCCATCATAACTGTTATTTTTGGACTTAGGTACTGGTACAATAGCTGAGGATAGAGCTGGGACTAAAAATTTCTGACTATGCTGAGAATGGTTACCACCCTGTGACTTAGGCTGAGCAAAACTGAAACTACCTGTCCTTGCTCTCTTACTCTGTCTCTCTCTCATCCTAATCTTCTTCTCCTCTATCTGCTTAGCATGTGTCATAAGTCTGGCTAAAGTTATATCACTATTCAATATGGCAGATCTGCACTTGTTTACCACACTATCATTCACCCCTGACACGAACTTACTCATCTTAGCTCTACCGTCTGCAACCACATGAGGGGTATATCTGGATAATTGAGTAAACTTGAGAGAATACTCCTTTACCGTCATACTGCCCTGCCTGAGGTTGATGAACTCTAGTACCTTTGCTTCTCTAAGCTCTAGCGAAAAAAATCTATCAAGAAAAGCAGAGGCAAACTTCTCCAACTCTATAGGGCCTGCATCATCTAACCTTTCTGACTTTCACTGCTTGTACCAAGTATGAGTGACATCCTGTAATTGGTATGCGGCAAACTCAGCACTCTGAACAGTAGTAACCCCCATAATATCTGTCACCTTCTGAACCCGATCTAGGAATTCCTGCGGGTACTCATCTAACTTAGACCCTGTGAAGAAAGGAGGATTCATTCAGGTGAAGTCCCAAATTCTAGCTGCAACTGAATTGGCCACTGAGTTGGCCAGAATGATATCTGGTCGTCCATTCTGGGCAGCAACTGACTGAGAAAGAGTGGTGAATGCGGCCCTGAACTCCGCATGAGAAACATGATCGCCCAAAGGGTCTTCGGGTTGAGGGGCAGACTGATTCCCGTTTCTTCTTTTAGGAGGCATGTCTGTAGAAGAAAGGGAGAAATGGATTAGACTGATAATATGCCCACTGGCGCGACATGAATACTGAAAGAAGGGAAACTGTTCCTAAAACATCTCATAGCCTCCTGCACATAAGTGTGGTGCACAACATATACATGTATAAGACTCTACTAAATGCGGCTTTCAGATATCCTAGGACTCTATTGAACCATAGGCTCTGATACCAAGTTTGTAACACCTTGATTTTCTGAACCGTAATGCTACATGGTGCTCATGACCCCAAAGGACCACAAGCTAACCCATGACTGATATCTATACCTGTACATTGTATAATATAACATGAAAATGCAGAAACATGTACTGAATGGCCATAAGGGTCAAATTTGGATAAACATCTGATAAGACAATGTGTGAAAATGGTATAACAACACCAAAACAAATCTTAAATAACTGTTTGACATGCTATAGTCTGGAAAGCCTCTAAACTGTCTGAATAAAAAGTTGATGGGACATGTCCCCAACTAACTCCATCTAGAAACTGAACTAAAACAATAAATAAAGTAATAATCATAGCGTTCTCGAACGAAAAGGACTCACTGCAAACTCTGAACACTGGAATGCTACTGCTGATCTGGAGCTCGTGCCTCTAAACCTATGGTGTAACATAAGAGAAAGCACCATAGCGCAAATGCATCAGTACATCTGAATGTATTGAGTATACAAGTGAGGTAGGCTAAATGCAAAGGGTTATATGCATGAACAATGCTGACTAATATGAACGTGAGAATAAATACGTGCATACATAACTGTAACTAAACTCATAGAGATACTGACTACTGAGTCTGAATACTGACAGCATGAGTGTACTAATACTGAGATACTGAATAGATGAATGACTATTTCTGACAGTATGAATTATGAAGAACTGGTCGGTTGACTGTGTCTGACAGTCCTGAAGCTGAATACTGATATCATGAATTTTGATAACTGATATGACTGATACATGAGTTCATAAAACGAATATAACTGATATAACTGTGATGATCGGCCTAACCGATGTAACTGATACTGAGCGACTGTATCTGATAGTCTAAGTTCTGATGGAACTATCTGAGTTCTGTTCTACTTTGAGTAACTAAATCTGAGATCAGTCCTATCTAGCGGGTGATCATGAGTATACTGATAATAAGAATGATTTGACTTAGTCTGAGATCAATCCTATCTAGCGGGTGATCTTTAAATCTAATGATTCTGATACGAATTAATCATAGTTAAGATCAATCCTAGCTAATGGGTTATCTTGAAGTCTATTTATAATGATATGCATTGACTATATCTAACAGTACTGAATCTGTACTACTAAGCTGAGTTGACTGTGTCTGACAATCCTGAATCTATAACTGAAAATGTGGGATGTGTTCATCTAACCGACATGCCCCAAGCTAAGCTGACTGGGGTCCAATCTTTTCCCTGACTGGAATGGTGTCAGTACCGCACCACCAGTAAATACATCTGCTGTGGAGTCAGTCCTAATCTAGCGGGTGACTCCTGGGATCAGTCCTATACATATAAATGTGCTAACGGGTGTCCCCTGAGTATGTCAGTACTATCTAATGGGTGATATCTCGTACCTACGCTGACTACGTAGTTCTGGAACTTAGGGATTGCTTCTAAGGATCTCAGTCCTAATCTAGCAGGTAAGTCCCCATCCCTAGGCTCACTCGGTGCTGAATCCTACTCCCATCTGAAAGACACTGAACTAAATAACTGGGCTGAACTGAATAACTGAATTGAACTGATTAGTTGAACTTATACTGATTAACTAGACTGATACTACTGGTATTGTTTAGCGGAGCTAAACTAAGTTTACTGGATTCCGATGACTGATGGAATATACTGAGTTCTGAAGACTAGTTGTGAGTACTAAAATTACTGAGATTGACTTTGAATACTGAGGTTATAGATATTACTGAGTACTGAGATCACTGAGATCACTGAACTACTGAGATTACTGGGGTTACTGGATTTTCCTGAGTCACATGACTGACTGAATTCTATAGATCATGGCTTGACTGAGATTATCGTGATAACCTGACATGGCTCTAGGCACACAACTATATTTTCGGGTACGAATACCCCCAGGACTCGATGGAAGAAAACTGACACAACATGACTGACTTGATCATAAGATTGGAGTCCACAATTCACATTGTCATAAGTAGGGTATATTATACTTCATGTAGTTCTTCAACATCTTAAGCATGGTAGGGAGTGCATGGATATATTTCATGTATACATATTATATCTCCATTATCATACATGCTTCATACCACAACAATAGCAACACATCAATAACATGGAATTTATATTGAAGTATATAGCTAACATGGACTTATCATTTAGATATCATGGAACCATGTAAACATGAATTTCTAGCATCCTAGGCATTTCATCAAACACCTTGCATGCATAATTTTGAGCATAGGTGTACTTAACAAATTTATAAATCTTGAACCACCCAAATTCATGGGTTTCTAACTAACCTATTCACATAATTCATGAAAAACACATCAAGACACAACCTTGAATCCAAACAACAATCATTAATATGAATATAGTCATAAAACAACAAGGAAATCACAATTTATAATTTAAAACATGATTCTTGAGCTCCATGGATGAAAGGACCCATGGATGAACACTACGCATACCTTAAAGCTTGATCTTGAAAGAGATCTAATGTTTTTGAAGGTTCCTGAAGAAATCCTTAGGCTTGCCCTTGATTTTTCTTGACTAGGGTTTAACCCCTTTGGGAAAGAATGTTCTTGTTCCTAAGGAGATGATCTTAAGAGGAAACCCTAATCTTCTGGTTGAAAGCATAGGAGAGGGTTTTTGAGATGCTTAACTGAAGAAAAATGGGAAAAATTACGCCTCTTTAGGGTTATAAGTCGTGGGAAGTAAAGGGAAAAGACCAAAATACCCTTATGAAATAAATTCCAAGTTGTTGAAAATAATAGATGACGACATTTGTGACAAGGCGTCCAAAATATGGTAAGCCATCAAAAATGTCGTCACACAGAAGCTGGATTCTGCAAAATGTGGTAAGCCGTAAAAAATATCGTCACACAAAAGCTGGATTCTGCCTAAGACTGACGACATTTGTTACATGGCATTAAAAATATGGTAAGATACCACGAATTTCATCACTTAGGATCTGGTTTCTTCCTAAGGTTGACGACCTTCGTGATAGGGCGTCACAAATGTGGTAAGCTATCACGCTTGTCATCACAGTTTCCAGCCTGACATGCTGGAGTAAAATAGGAATAACTGTTTGCTCCGATATTGGATTTAGGCGAAATTGGTATCATTGGAAAGATAATTCAATTATCTATATGTTCATAGATCATGAGCTCAACAATTCCATGTATAATGAGAGATATTCTTGTTTGAACCAATATCTTTGTCAAGAATTCAATCGGTAAGGAATGTTTTGATTCGTCTGATAGCTGGGAGTTATTTGAAGCCTTAATATACATCTAACTTACTCATAAAACTATATAAGAACCATGATGTACTATGCATGAGCTTGGTACATGGCTCTAATATTGGTTTGTATTTTTTAGGGTATTACAATATCTTCCCCTTGAAAACATTCCTCCGCGAATGATGACTACTTGAGAGGGGAGAAAAGATAAAATGGTGCATATATGGCATAAATGACTGATAATGATTTCATGGCTGACATGACTAAAATCTGAGCATATCATACTGTACATGCATATCTGATGCATGGGTAGCAGATTTATGAATGTAGGACTGAGTGTTTCGATAAACTGAATTTCTCAAATTGAGAATGCATATCTGATGCTTAACTGATAAGTTGAATCCATGCATATCTGATGCATGATTATATGACTGACATGATACGTGAATGAATGACTAAAAGTACTGATAAGATGACCATGCATATCTGATGCATGAATACATGACTGAACTGACTCACGAACATGCGACTGAACATGCAATGATAAATGCACTAAGATTGAACTGAAAAATGAGAACATGACTGAGTCTTCTTCGTGACATATGTACTGAACATCATGAACTGAACTGAACTTCTGAATACTTGACTTACAGCTGAGTTCTAACTTGAGGGTCAACTTATGAGTACCCTCTATTCTAAACTGAATTCATTATGCAGGGGGAAATTTAAGGATCTAAGGTATGAGAGGGTTAAGAGAAAGTGGGGTATCTCCCCCTTAGGACGCTATGTCCCTCTAAGAACGCTTACCTTACGGAGATACTGGGTGATGCATAGGGCATCTACGAACTAGATTATAACTAACCTTCGGGAGTCTGAAACTAATGCATGAAACATGAGATGAACTGAACTTGCAACTACTAGGAGGTTCTGCCTTGAAATAGTTACTTTCTCTGAGATTTTGGATAGCATGAATAGATGCAAGGATGAGAAAACAAGCTATAAAAATCTAACTGCTCGATTGCTAAACTGACTTGCTGGCTTTACTAGCTAATTTATACTGAAAGATATGCTCGAATGAGAGAAAAAGATCTAACAATGCATACTATGAACATGAAAGACTAGTAACATACCCGAACCTAAGTCAGGGAAACTTTCTGGATTTGGACGGGTCTGGAGTGCATAAAGTTTATTCTGACGCTGACCACTATTGGTACCTTGCTGACGCAACTCCTTATAGCTCTTTGCTAGAATTCTGCACTCTCACATCCTGTGGCCTGGCTTGCCACACCCATAGCATACATCACTGCCTTCCATACATGAACCTAGATGATTCTTACCACACTCTTCGCAAAACGGATAAGTAAGACCTCTATTTTCACTACCCTGGGCCTCAGAGCCTGGACCTCCATCATAACGATCATTTTTGGACTTAGGTGCTGGTACATTAGCTGAGGATAGAGCTGGGACTAAAAATTTCTGACTACGCTGAGAACGGTTACCACCCTGTGACTTAGGCTGAGCAAAGCTGAAACTACCTGTCCTTGCTCTCTTACTCTGTCTCTCTCTCGTCCTAATCTTCTGCTCCTCTATCTTCTTAGCATATGTCATAAGTCTGGCTAAAGTCATATCACTATTCAACATGGCAGATCTGCACTCGTTTACCACACTATCATTCACCCCTGACACGAACTTACTCATCTTAGCTCTACCGTCTGCAACCACATGAGGGGAATATCTGGATAATTGAGTAAACTTGAGAGAATACTATTTTACCATTATACTGCCCTGCCTGAGGTTAATGAACTCTAGTACCTTAGATTCTCTAAGCTCTAGCGGAAAGAATCTATCAAGGAAAGCAGAGACAAACTCCTCTCACTCTATAGGGCCTGCATCATCTAACCTTTCTAACTTTCACTTCTTATACCAAGTATGAGCGATATCCTTTAATTGGTATGCAACTAACTCAGCACTCTAAACAGTAGTAACCCCCATAACATCTGTCACCTTCTGAACCTGATCTAGGAATTCCTGCGGGTACTCATCTGACTTAGATCCTGTGAAGAAAGGAGGATTCATAATGGTGAAGTCCCGAATTCTAGCTGCGACTGAATTGGCCACTGAGTTGGCCAGAACGATAGCTGGTCATTCATTCTGGGCAGCAACTGACTGAGAAAGAGTGGTGAATATGGCTCTGAACTCCGCATGAGAAACATGATCGCCCAAAGGGTCTTTGGGTTGAGGGGCTGACTGATTCTCGTTTCGTCTTTTAAGAGGCATGTCTGTAGAAGAAAGGGAGAAATGGATTAGACTGAGTTATACTCACTGGCGCGACATGAATACTGAAAGAAGGGAAACTGTTCCTAAAACATCTTATAGACTCCTGCACTTAAGTGTGGTGCACAACACATGCATGTACAAGACTCTACTAGATGCGGCTTTCAGACTTCCTAGGACTCTATTGAACCATAGGCTCTGATACCATGTTTGTAACACCCTGATTTTCTGAACCAGAATGCTATACGGTGATCATGACCTCGAAGGACCACAAGCTAACTCATGACTGATATCTATACCTGTACACTGCATAATATAACATGAAAATGCAGAAACATGTACTGAATGGCCATAAGGTTCAAATCTGAATAAACATCTGATAAGACAATGTCTGAAAATGGTATAACAATACCAAAACAAATCTGAAATAACTGTATGACATGCTATAGTTTGGAAAGCCTCTAAACTATCGGAATAAGGAGTTGATGGGACATGTCCCCAACTAACTCCATCTAGCAACTGAAGTAAAACAGCAAATGAAGCAATATTCTCGAATGAACAGGACTAACTGCAAACTCTGAACACTAGAATGCTACTGTTGATCTCGAGCTCATGCATCTGAACCTATGGTGTAACATAAGAGAAAGTACCATAGCACAAATGCGTCAGTACGTCCGAATATACTGAGTATACAAGTGAGGTAGAATATTTGTAAAGGGTTATATGTATGAACAATGCTAACAAATATGAACGTGAGAATACATACATGCATACATAACTGTAACTGAACTCGTGGAGATACTGACTACTGAGTCTGAATACTGACAACATGAGTGTACTGATACTGAGCTACTAAATAGATGAACGACTATTTCTGACAGTTTGAATTATAAAGAACTGGTCTGATTGACTATGTCTGATAGTCCTGAAGCTGAATAATGATATCATGAATTCTTATAACTGATAAAACTGATACATGAGTTTAGAAAACTGATATAACTGATATAACTGTGATGATCGGCCTAACCGATGTAACTGATACTAAGCGACTGTATCTGACAGTCTAAGTT
Organism: Capsicum pubescens; assembly: GCA_030864215.1. NCBI lineage: Eukaryota > Viridiplantae > Streptophyta > Magnoliopsida > Solanales > Solanaceae > Capsicum > Capsicum pubescens. The sequence continues at coordinate 226,195,407 of CM061544.1, forward strand.
TTGATGGAACTATATGAATTTTGTTCTACTTGGAGTAACTAAATCTGAGATAAGTCCTATCGAGTGGGTGATCATGAGTATACTGATAATAAGGATGATCTGACTTAGTCTGAGATCATTCCTATTTAGCGGGTGATCTTTAAATCTAATGATTCTGATACGGATTAATCATAGTTGAGATCAGTCCTAGTTAATGGTTGATCTTGAAGTCTATTTACAACGATAAGCATTGATTGTATCTAACAGTACTGAATTTGTACTACTAAGCTGAGTTGACTGTGTCTGACAGTCCTGAATCTGTAACTGAAACTGTCGGATGTGTTCATCTAACCAACATGCCCCAAGCTAAACTGACTGGGGTCTAATCTCTGCCCTGCCTTGAAGGGTGTCAGTATCGCACCACCAGTAAATACATCTGCTGTGGAGTCAGTCCTAATCTAGCGGGTGACTCCTGGGATCAGTCCTATACATATAAATGTGTTAACGAGTGTCCCCTGAGTATGTCAGTCCTATCTAACGGGTGACATCTCGTACCTATGCTGGCTACATAGTTCTGGAACTGAAGGATTACTTCTAAGGATCTTAGTCCTAATCTAGCGGGTGAGTCCCCATCCCTAGGCTCACTCGGTGCTGAATCCTACTCCTATCTGAAAGACACTGAACTAAATAACTGGGCTGAACTGAATAACTGAACTGAACTGATTAGCTAAACTGATACTGATTAACTAGACTGATACTACTGGTATTATTTAGCGGAGCTAAACTAAGTTTACTGGATTCCGATGACTGACGAAATATACTGAGTTCTGGGGACTGGTTGAGAGTACTGAAATTACTTAGATTGACTTTGAATACTGAGGTTACAGATATTACTGAGTACTGAGATCACTGAGATTACTGAACTACTGAGATTACTGGGGTTACTTGATTTTCCTGAGTCACATGCCTGACTGAATTCTATAGATCATGGCTTGACTGAGAGTATCGTGATAACATGACATGGCTCTAGGCACACAGCTATATTTTCGAGTACGAATACCCCCAGGACTCGATGGAAGGAAACTGACACAACATGACTGACTTGATCATAAGATTGGAGTCCACAATTCACATTGTCATAAGTAGGGGATCTTATACTTTATGTAGTTCTTCAACATCTTAAGCATGGTAGGGAGTGCATGGATATATTTCATGTACACATGGTATATCTCCATTATCATACATGCTTCATACCACAACAATAGCAACACATCAATAGCATGGAATTTATATTGAAGTATATAGCTAACATGGACTTGTCATTTAGATATCATGGAACCATGTAAACATGAATTTCTAGCATCCTAGGCATTTCATCAAACACCTTGCATGCATAATTTTGAGCATAGGTGTACTTAACAAATTTAGAAATCTTGAACCACCCAAATTCATGGGTTTCCAACTAACCTATTCACATGATTCATGAAAAACACATCAAGACACAACCTTGAATCCAAACAACAATCATTAATATGAATATAGTCATTAAACAACAAGGAAATCACAATTTATAATTTAAAACATGATTCTTGAGCTCCATGGATGAAAGGGACCCATGGATGAACACTACGCATACCTTAAAGCTTGATCTTGAAAGAGATCTAATGTTTTTGAAGGTTCCTAAAGAAATCCTTAGGCTTGCCCTTGATTTTTCTTGACTAGGGTTTAACCCCTTCGGGAAAGAATGTTCTTGTTCCTGAGGAGTTGATCTTGAGAGAAAACCCTAATGTTGTGGTTGAAAGCATAAGAGAGGGTTTTCGAGATGCTTAACTGAAGAAAAATGGGAAAAATTACGCCTCTTTAGGGTTATAAGTTGTAGGAAGTGAAGGGAAAAGTCCAAAATACCCTTATGAAGTAAATTCCCAGTTGTTGAAAATAATAGCTGACGACATTGTGACAAGGCGTCCAAAATGTGGTAAGCCATCAAAAATGTCATCACACAGAAACGTGATTTGTCCTAAGGCTGACGACATTTGTGACATAGCGTCAAAAACGTGGTAAGCCGTCAAAAATATCATCACACAGAAGCTGGATTCTGCCTAAGGCTGATGACATTTGTGACATGGCGTCAAAAATATGGTAAGCCATCAAAAATGTCATCACACAGAATCTGTATTCTGCCTAAGGCTAACGACATTTGTGACATGGCATAAAAAATGTGGTAAGCCGTAAAAAATGTCGTCACACAGAAGCTGGATTCTGCCTAAGGCTGACGACATTTGTGACGTGGCATTAAAAATGTGGTAAGCTACCATGAATGTCATCATTTAGGAGTTGGTTTCTGCCTAAGGCTGATGACCTTCGTGATAGGGCGTCACTAATGTGGTAAGCTACCACGAATGTCTTCATACTATTTCTATCCTGACATATTGGAGTAAAATAGGAATAACTCTTTGCTCCGATTTTGAATTTAGGAAAAATTGGTATCATTGGAAAGATAATTCAATTATCTATCTTTTGATAGGTCATGAGCTCAAAAATTCCAAGTATAATGAGATATATGCTCGTTTGAAGTTGACTATACCAATATCCTTCTCAAGAATTTAATCGGTAAGGAATATTTTGATTCATCTGAGAGTTGGGAGTTATTTGAAGCCTTAATATACATCTAACTTACTCATAAAACTATAAAAGAACCATGATGTACTATGCATGATCTTGGTATATGGCTCTAATAATGGTTTGGAATTTTTGCGGTATTACAAAATCCCAAAATAATGATTAAATTCTCTTCAAAGTAATTGGTTTTTCAAGCCAAGAAGTTAGAGAGAGAAAATATCAAAGTATCGTGTCTCAAAACTCAAGGTTTGGAACCCTTAAGAAACCCCTAAACAAGACTTTAAATAGTTCACCCTAATTATGGAAATAAAATAATAAAATTCAGACTTTCTTCGGATTAGGTGACGCCATTTGTGATAGCCTATCAGGAGGCTGACGACTTATCACCAATGTCGTCAGCTTCTTCTTGCTTTGGACACTTGTTTCCTAATGCTGACGACTAACGGTGATGCCCTATCAACTCCTTGATGACTTATCACAAATGTCGTTAAGTCTCTGCTTTAGTTCTCATATGCTGCCTTAGGCTGACGACATTCTTGGCGGCTTATCAGCTCCTTGATGACCTATCACAAAATATCATCACAGCTTTCAACTTAGGTCAATTCTCTGTCTATGGCTAACGATGAAGCTGATAGCTTATCACAGGGCTGATGACTTATCACAAATGTCATCAGCCACACTTTGCCTCTATTTACTTCAGATTTCAGCTCATTTGCTTCCATTCTTGTCGGTTCTCTAACATATTAGCTTCTTCTGTAAAATCAAACATAAAACAATCAAAAATGATAAAAGTTGCTTAAGACTTCACAATTATTCTTAGTTAAAAGCCTCAAATGTATTAGCATTAGCTCACACATCGATTAGAGTGACAAATTAGTGGAGGGAACATATGACAAAGATGTTTCCATGAGTGATCTTGAGAGGCTTTGAGTTTGTAGAGAAAACGAACCCTATGACATAAATGTTTACTTGTTGATGGGATGTTCTATTATTTTTGCTTTTGAAGATGTTGTTATTCATATTCGGCCATATATGCCAAAGGGTGAAGATGATTTTCTAAATTAAGTTTAAGATTTTTAAAGGTCAATAACCACTGAGAGTCATTGTTTGGGATTTGTATGAAGACCTAGAGGTTGTAATTGGTCCAAAAATCCCTTGTAATAGGGCAATTTATACATAGATGTTAATTTGATTCAATGTGATTGGGACAGTCGAAACATGTGTTGTTGTCAGAGATTCTGAGGGCAAGAAGAAAGTCTTTGCTTGGAAGTCGAATGTGGAAGTATTTTTAGGGGAAGAATTTTATTTAGTTAAGGGTGTTGAGCTTCCAAATACATAGAAAATCAAGTTGATTAATCGGAGGCTCCTAAGGATTTTGTTGGAAGAATAGGGTGGAGAAAATACTGTTATTGCTTAAAGACAAAATATGAATATTACTTTTACATGCTGTGAGGCGGATATATGGATTGTTTATAGTTTGCTTAATGCTGCTAGGCAAGATTAAAGAGATTTTTTTTTTCAATTTCAAGTGTTTCTTGAATGATAGTAAATATTTTTTCCTATTTAAATGTAGGGATGGGGGCATGAATGGCGGATCTAAAAGTAGTTTGGTCACTTATCCAGTTAAAGTCCAAAAATTTGATGTTTTACCATATCCAGTAATCTATTTGGTAGTTGAGGATAAGTGTGTCAGCCCTTGTAGAATTTTTTTCAAATAAAAGAGGTGAAAGAGGTGGATCTCCATTGAGTATATTTGTTATCTATATATTTAGCCCATAACTGGGATAAGTTGTTAAGATTTCTGCAAGTAAGTTTCGTGATCATTGCTTGGTTCTTAATTTTGGCTTAAATAATACCTAAATCTTCTTCAATGATGGATTTAGTGAAGGCGAACTAATTGCAGTAGTGAAGTATTCTTTTTTTTTCATGAATTGAACCCCAAATGAAGTCTCTCTCAATTTTGTCAATAAGTTTGAGGGTTTTGCCTTGAGAATGAAATATTGCATGTGATAGGTGGGGATGACATTTAGAGTGGCTTTTACAAGTGTCAAATGGCCTATCGGATTTAGAAAATTAGTCTTCCACACGGAGAGATGATTCCTCATCATATCAGTTTATATAATACAAGTCAGTAGACTTTTGGGTTGTTAAAGGGGACATGGAAATCTAGGTAGATGCCAAAGTCAGGGACTGCCTAATGTCTAAAATGTTTTTACTTGGAGAGTAATCCTATTGTTCCAATTTTTTGAGAAGAGGATTTTAGTTTAGTCTTATGGATAGACTGTCCAAAGAGATTACAGAACTGAGTAATAGTATGATGAATAATATGAATAGTTTTGATGTCAGCTTTGGCCATAAGAGTAAGATCACCCATAATGCGATAAAGGAGGGACCCTTGGTGAAAGTTTTATGGATTCCCAAAGTCCATTATCCACCTATTGGCTGATGTAAATTAAGAGGAGTTCCATATAGAGCATGAAAATATATGGAGATAAGGGATTTTTTTAGCCCATCCCTCTTGAGGGATTAAAAAACTCTATTTGTTTTCATTAACCAGGATTGAAATAGAGATAGTGGTAATACAACTCATGGGTTTGGATATTTTGGAAGAAAACTTGAAGAAAGTGAAGGCATAATGTACAAAGGACCATGCAATTTTATCAAAAGCCTTTTCTAAATCAATAAATTCCCCTTTAGTGTTCTTGAAGTAGGACATGATCTCTTTGATGATGATAGCATTATCAGAAGGGTGTCTACCTTTCAAAAAACTAGATATAGGGACTAATAATTTGATTTAAGAAGGTTAAATGTGACTCATATTTATTTTGGTTTTGGTTTTGTAGATCGTGTTACAAAGACCTATTGGTTTAAAGTTTTTAAGATCGCTACCATTATTGATCTTGGGAATGAGCAAGAGATAGGTTTGGTTGAAAATAGAGGGGATGGAGTGGAATCAAAGATCTAATAGCATATTTTTTTTCACTGAGGTACCAACTATTTCTCCGTGTTATTTCTAGAAAAAAAGGATAGAGGCCATCAAATCCGGGTGCTTTACAAGATTTAAATAAAAAAAAAGGACTAGTGATTTCATGATCATGAATATGGTCGTCCAGACTAGAGAATCTATACCATTATGGTTAGTCAAAACATTAGGGTTGTTATTATTATCAGAGTAAATATGAGAACTATATTTACTATTTTTAAAGTAACTTAGTGTATGCTGCTCTAGCTTTTTAGGGCCAGTAATCTAGTTTCCGCTGGTATGTTTAAAAAGGATTTCCCTCTTTTTTCCTATTGATGGTGGAAACGTTGAAACATTTAGTATTAACATCTCCATTATTAAGCCAACTAATCCTACTTCTCATTTTCCAATAGTTTTTCTCATTTTTAAGGATGTCATTGGTTTCGACCCTAAGTTCTTTGTCAAATTTTTCTGAAAAGAACTATAGGGCCAGTGGGGGGAGTTTTGAATACCATTTAATCTTGCGAAGATTTTATTTTAGTCTTCCGAATGTCCCCAAAAGTGATGTAGCTCCAATACATAACCTTATCTTTAAAATTATAGGTAGCAGTAAGTAGCTCCCTATTTACCCAAATTTGTTCGATAATTTTCTTAAAACCTTGATAACAACACCAAGTTCTTTCAAGCCTAAAAAGTTTCTTACCCCAATTTTTGTTGTTATTATTAACTTTAACTAAAAGGGGGGAGTGATCTAAATAGGTGTTTAGGAGGTGGATGAAAGAAGTATTGGGTTAGGTAGAAATCCAAGTTTGTTAGATAAGTATTGATACACTCAAATACACTCTAGGAAATGAATATACACGATCATTAGCAATAATTTACACAACTTAGGAGTCAGAGTCAAATCCATGGGGAATGAGAGCAATAACTTCACTCTCAAGTGTCACAACTGACTATGAATTGGCACGTAATGCTTACAATATTGCAATAAAATAAAATAGTGGGGATTGTTCAATCAAATTTCACTTTGAATTGTCAAAAATGAATGCTAAAGGGTGTAATCAATAGATTAAAGTACTTGGAGCTATGCCTTCTTGAGAATGACTATATGTTTGAATAAATGAAAATGCACCTAAACTTGATTACAAATTATGACTAGGCTTGGTTTTAGGTATTGATAATTTCTCAATCTACCACCAAATTTCACATGAGTTTCTTTCAAATACCATGTGTCTATATTATCATGCAACCAATAACCTCAAAATGGGTGATCTATCCCTAGCACTACCTCTCAAACGAGTATAACTTAAGTTTCGTCTGCTAAATCTCATCACTCTTGTCTTATCTTTCAAGCAAGACAAGAGATCCAAAACAGACTAGGTTTGCATCTTCAATATATAACTTATTCCATAGAGATTTAGCTAAAGTCATACTATGCAATCAAGTACAAAGGTAAATAATCACTACCTGTACAATAGTCAATATGCAATAATGCATAACCCCATGTTTAGGAAATTAGCTACTTATAGTAAAATAAAGAGGAGATATACCTAATTCTTCTTTCATATTTGCCATAAAATAAAAATGTTTCACTAGAAAATTCCAAATTTCAAGTAACAAAATAGTTAATATCCTAACTAAGGATTGAATACAAGCTTAAGATTGAAAAAGTTGACAAAAGATAGGATTTCCAATGGCCAAAAAAGCTTTAATAACTTCAACAAAAAGGGCCACATATTATAGAAATGCCATCGCATCCAATTCAGCTAAGCAGTCTTCTGTTGTTGAATCGGCGTTGTGCTAATTTGCTCAAGGATTGCTGATTTGATTTTGCTCAAAAGTAAGCATATTATATAAATTGCTCAAGGATTGCTGATTTGATTTTGAATTTAAGCTCCAGTGGTTGGCACTTATCACTTTTGGCGATGGATCTTAGTCTTGTTGATTAGTTCGGTGATGCACCGAATCATATCTTGGATTGCCATTTTGTTCACTTTAGACCTATCTTGAACTGTTATGTTTAGCGATAGACTGCACCTTTTGGCATCAGGCAGGCCATATTTGCGATGCACTAATTTTCTCTTGTGATGTTTTTCTGCGATTTTAGCTCAAATCATCCGTCCTTTTGCTTATTTTTGCCATTTTCACCACTCTTGGCCTTAACCTTATAATTAAACTAAAAGAACATTAAAATGCATTCAAATTAGCATTGAGGACATGAATTTTCACCATTTTTGATCAAATGAGTCAAATTTTGCCAACTCATCAACACCCCCAACTTAAATCTTTACTCGTCCTCGAGTGAATCAATGCACACACAAAATATCACCCATGCCTACAAATGGCACTAGTAGGGACATTAGACACATGCCTATTTTGCGAAAACACTTTACCTTATTTGTTTTGTAATATCACCTATCAAACACTTATATCATGAACGAAGAGCCTCAAAAATTGATTAAATATTACCATACGTCGCTCATGCTCGTAGACTCCAACCAAGATCAAAGAGTGAACAAGTAATGCAGTCAAGTGCCCTCTCATAAAGAAGTCCTTTCCTACAAAACACATCATCATTAAAATAAAGGATTATTACAAATCACTCCACACTCCGAAAAATAATCATGCACATGAGAACCAAGCCATAAGATTGCCTATAAACTCCTTTTCACCACATACAAGTTTGCTATTTTGGATATCACAAAGGTCTTATGTTGACTTGTAACGTAGGCATCAGGAAAGGTAGGGATGGTTAAGCTCGTAGTGACTCTACCTTCTTAAAGCATCTAAGAAGACCTCAATCACACCTATTTCCAAAAGCTTACTCTTCAAATCTATCCAAGGACCTATTCCCAAATGCTTTTATGGTATTTTCCCCTCCTATTTTTTCAATCACGAAATCTTTATATTAACATACTAACACAATTTACACTTTTTTTCAAATCTTTTTAAAGATTTTCACATTTTACCATTCATAATAAATACTAGGATACTTAGGAGGGAAGCAAAATTATCTGTCCTTAAATCCAAGAATTTTTTATCAGAAGTCTCACCTAGGATCTCTACTACCCCAACTTAGATTTTTGACCTAAGTTGGTTTTTGATCTCACCTAAATGCTTTAAGAAGGGTTAGGTTTTAAAAGAGGGGACTTTGAAAAATGGATTGGGATTGTAATGAGGTTATCTAAGAAAATGGGTTCTAAAAGTTAGTGATTGGGACAAAATTAGTCACTCAACTCACAATGGGGTGGCTATTTTGGTCAAACTGGAGGCTCACTCTCAATAAATAGCCTAAAATCATTTCTAAAATATTGCACACTCTTAGCTTTAGAATTAGAGCAACCAGGCAAGTTTTAGGTGGACTCAATAAGTAAGATCAAGCTGAACTTTCACTCATACATGGTACTCAATCTCATAGCCAAAGAAACCTTCCTCAATTGTTTTTCAACATTCATAGAACATGCCGAGAAAGGTACTCAAGTAGTTAAAATATGATGTCAATGTTCACAACTGATAAACGCCTATCTAGTTAAACTAAACCAAAGAATTTTTTTTAAAAAGAGCATATTTTGAAGAATGGAGCAATGCACAACAATTTATCATTTTTAAGAGTTGAGATACTATTTAAGTCAAAGTGTTCGATTGCTAGTACACTTTTCTCTTAAGCGCATGCTAAAAAGTGTTTTATTTGTGACTAGTTATGAACTATAAAGCTAAAAATAAAAAGTAAAGAAATAAACTGAAGCATCACACACCACACACTCAACTATTACAAACCAAATGAAATTTCAAAATAATATCCAAATTATAGTCATCACCACACACCAAAACAAATATCCAGAACTATCTCAAACAATGTACCAAAAGAACCAAAGTTCAAGGACCAAATATTATTGATCCAAAATAAGCGCTCCACCGTCAACTAGAAAATATGCATTGTACTCAATGCAATAAGACTAAAAGAAGAGTACGAGTATGAGAGTAAGGGTCCCGCTGAATATGGCTAAGCATGCATAGGTGACTGGATCACAAAAGTGGCCACTATTTGGGCATTAGTGCTCGACTCATCTCTAGGTTTGTCATGTGGGTGTGGATTTGGTATAGTCTTCTCAGTACCCATGGTGACTACTAATTTAAAGGTCTCAATCTATATCATCTAGACCATTGACCTCTCCAATATGGCAGAAAGTATGGCATCATCATTCTCTTGCTTGTCAGTCTACTCATCAATCTATGCCACAACCTTAAGATCAACATGTATCCTAATCTTGTTGTGCTCCTCAAAATAATCCTCAATCTCTGAATTATAAATATCCTTATCTAAAGCATGATCATCATCATCTACCTCCCTCTTAGCTGTTGGGTCATCATCATGACCAGGTGCAAGGGTTGGAGTCATTATCTCATATGTAGCTCCCTATAAATATGTCAAATCAGAAAATCAAATATCATTCGCATGCCTTCGAAGGGAAGATAACTCATCTTGCATCTTCGTCACTGCCTCAGGTATAGTAGGACTTTGAGGAGAACTCAAATCATCTAATCGTCTTCCCAAAATCTGTAGGGTCTAATAAACGCTCCATGCTCCTGACGTACCTGCTCCATGGAGACTTTCACCACAAGAACAATTATCTAAGATATCTATCTCTAATCTAGTTTACCTTGTATAAGCAGAATATGTTAATTTTCCTCATTCAAAAAACATCAGCCTAAGTCAACGGGGTTCTCAATCACCCAAAATAATGGAAAACTGAAGACTCGGGCACTAGGTTGAGACAACTGTGATGATGTACTTGAGAATGGAATTGGAGGAGGAACGGTAACTAACCTAAGAGGTAGGAGTTGTATTAGTATCAAGAGTAGAAGGTTGGTACCACTATCAATAAAAGCAAAATCAGCTACTAGGGAATCATCCACCAGGACTTTCTTCTTCTTTACTTTTTGAATGAGCTCAAGTCTGGTAATGTCCACTGTATAGGTAGGGGTATACTCAAAATCCTTATTCTTATTAAAAGGAACCTTGGACTACCTTTATGACTCAGTAATCAAACACAATATGTGAGAAAGGTTTGCTTCTATTGGGCCTGACAAGTAATGTTCGGGATAATAATTGAAGCCAAGTTCAAACCCTCATTCACAATGATGGTGCCCACAAGCACTTTCCTAGGGTGCACAAGAATTGACGAAAGAAAATAAGTTGCTACAAACAAAACTCAACCAATATCGAGCCTCTAAATGGATATCTGCCTTTTGAATTTTTTTCCTCTGGTGCAAGCCACGGAGGTGTGCTGTCACTTAACAAAGGGGCTAACCAAGCCCTCAATTCAGTCAATGGGTTCCTGACTCTAGTATCAAAATAATGAAGGTTTATTATTTTACACTGTTGACACCTAATTTTGATCTCCCGGTGCTCCTCTTAGGCTGTTATTTTTTCCAAAAATATTAATTATAAATATTAATATTTTTTATGAATTATTTTTGTATAAAATAAATTTTGACACGTCACAGTCACAATTTAAAGGTATGCAATTTATTTTATCTTTAAATATAATATTTTACATAATTTATTAGTATTTATTAAATTAATTTTTGCAAATATATGCGCTCATAATTTACAAACACATTGTCTATTATTATTATAGTAATTTTTTTATTATTGTTGTTGTTGTTATTATTATTATTATTATTATTTACTATAAAATATAATGGTTGATGTAATAATTTAGTGTTATTATTTTCCTTCACTTAGTAATTTAGTAGTTACCTATTTTATAATATATTTTTTGTAGATGTTTATTTAGTCCTAAACAAGCTCAAAATTCAAAATTTCAAATTTTTAATCAAATCTTTTCATAAGTAGAAAAGTCCTCTTCACTATCTTTCCTTTCTTGTAAAGGATATTTTATTCTCAAAAATCATTTCAAATTTGTTTTACCGATTTTATTTTTACTCCCTCCATATTCACAAAATCCTTTTACATAATTGATAATTTTTTTAAGATGGAAGGAAATTACTCTCTCCAAAATAACTCCTCTATCATTCCTTAACACAGAGAACATATTTCCTCTCCATTTTGAATTCCCTCTCCCAACGTCTTTTTTTTTCTCTTCGTCTACATATACTCGGTACTAATTCACCTTAGGGAGAGAGATCTGCTTCACATCAAAGCACTAAATAGAGCTGCTCTTTCTCTATTGACACCACCACACACCACTACCCCTTTGTAATGAAAGACCTCATAGCCATCAAATTCCACTGTTTTTAACTAAGAACTCTTTCTTGAACCATTGTAACTTTGTTTGCATCCATCGAAAATATTGTAAACTTCCTGACAATCATTCATCTCTACTGAAATGTGCCCGACAGAGGAGAGATCGACCATCACCACAAAATCCAATATGAAACCCATTAGTTTCATTGGACATCATCTCTTTCGATGAAAATAACTGAGGCAACTCTACTCGAGGTAACAAGGGTTTATGCGAATTTACTATCAGCTTTTGAGTTCATTGGCGGATTGATCTAGCCAGCTCCGTTCCTTTTTTCTGCTCATACCACTGCTATTATTGATGGAAAGTCCTTGGCGCTTTCTTAAGGTCATGTTCTTACTCTTCTCTCTTAATTAGTTTTCTTTATCATTTAGCATAAGGCTGTAGAATTTTAGTTAGTAATTTATTATTCGATTAGTTTATTTAGTTTCTATTAGTTTCATTAGCACCGCTACTTGATGTTTCTTGTGAGTATATTTTTATTTATTCATTTTATTTGTGAAATAAATTCTTTTAGTAGTGCACTTGAAGAGCTCTTTGTCAATTAGTTAGATCAAATTTGGCATCTAAATTAATCAATTCTTGCTCTTTGTTTTATATCGACAGACTGGGTTACCCCCAACTATATGTATATTTGTGTCTATTATATATATTTACTAATTGTAGATATTGAAATTTTGTGAACTCTACAAAAAGAGTTCAATTTTTGTTAGAGTTCTTGGGGACTACTTTACCCTAAATCTAGGCATCTCCAAAGTCCCAATAAATTCATGGGATATTCATAAAGAGATCAAGATCTTTAATATCTCAGAAATTCATGGGATATTCTTAAAGAGATCAAAACCCTCTCTTCTTAATAATCAAATATTTCTTCTTGATAATCAAATATATCAAGAAGATCCACAAACCCTCCTTTCATGGAGATCTAATCCAAATATTCCCATATTCGAGAAATACGCCACTAACAACCCTTGAATTATGAAGAAAACTCATATCAAATCTAAATATTCCTACGTTCGAGAAATACACCACTATCGGCCCTTGAATTACGGAGAAGTTCATATCCAAATCTTTCTACATTCAAGAAATACGCTACTGACTGCCCTCAAATTAAGGATAAAATCAAGAGAGAAGAATCAAGGGAGGAAAAGATTTGTACCCATATCATTTATCAATAAAAGTTATTTTTTCTTCATATATTTATTTGTGGTTGAAGTTTTTTTTTCATGAATTAAATTATGTTGCAAACAAATTGGCACTCCCAGTGGGACCAAATCTGTCCTTCATGTTTTCTCTCATAAATCAAATATGCAAATCTGTAGCCGCAGGATCGTAAAGATGGAAACGGTACTTCAAGACTCGTCTTTGAGTTTCATCAAGTCTATACTCCGACAATCCTTGAAGTATGGGGCATTGGTAGACATTGAAATTTTGTGGACTATACAAAAAGAGTTCAGTTTTTATTAGAGTTCTTGGGGACTACTTTGCCCTAAATCTAGGCATCTCAAAGTCCCAATAAATTCATAAAATATTCATAAAGAGATCAAGATCTTCAATATCTCCAATATCTTAGAAATTCATGGGATATTTATAAAGAGAACAAAACCCTCTCTTCTTGATAATCAAATATCTCTTCTTGATAATCAAATATATCAAGAAGATCCACAAACCCTGCTTTCATGGAGATCAAATCCAAATATTCTCATGTTTGAGAAATACGCCACTAACGGTCCTCGAATTACGGTAAAAATTTATACCAAATCCAAATGTTCCTACATTCGAGAAATACGCCACTATCGGTCCTTGAATTACGGATAAATTCATATTCAAATCTTCCTACATTCGAGAAATACGCTACTGATAGCCATCAAATTAAGGATAAAATCAAGGGAGGAACAGATTTGTACCCACATCGTTTATCAATAAAAATTGTTGTTTCTTCATATTTTTATTTGTGGTTGAAGTTTATTTTCCATGAATTAAATTATGTTGCAAACACTAATATTTGTAAGCATTGTAATGCTTAGTCGATTCTTTAAATATGTGTTAATGCTTGTTTATAATAATAGTAATGAAAAGGGAGAGCATTTACTAATTCTCAATGTGAACCAAATGTCTTAGAAATCTTTTGATCCAAAATATATTTCCTTAGAGTTGTTTTAACGGAAGATGCCAAATCAGGTAACTCCTACATCTTTATCACCTTTTCATGCTCACCATTTTAAAATGTTATGGTTATTTCAAGTGCCTTTATTTAGTTTTTTCTAGTCTATTGGTGCTATGTTTACTGTGATAGTAGTCATTTTGTGTTAATTCATGAATTTGAACTATTTGGCATGCCATGCATTTGATTAACTAGTGGCATATTAATATATTTGCACACAGACAAATATTAAGGCCAATCAATTAACCAAATGTGAACCTTTTTTCCCTTTTATGTGCTTAATCGGCCAAGAATTGTTATTACTTTATTATCTTCATTTTTCTATTTTATTAGCTAAACATTCATAATAGTCATGCTCTCACTTCTTCTAATACTCTTTACATGTGCACTACATTGGAATAACATGGCTTGGAGTTGGAAATGGAGGAGTCAACGCGCTAAGCAACACTAATTAGGTGGAATCATCACCCTAAGCGGGATCAGGTACGTTGGGAAATGATGACATAAAAGACAGGAAATAGCTGACTTCTCATATGAAGCACATATAGCTTTATTAAAATATAAATTACCTCGTTACTCCCTTCTTCTTTTTTTATTTCATATATCTCTCTTTTAAAATTCTCAAAGACTTGACAACTCTTACTACTATACTATAACAACATGCTTTGATACAATTTATACATTATACCCACATATTTTTCCTTTACAAGACTTTTAAATACTAAAATATTTTATTTACTACTCTTAAATAAGTTTCTTAAAGAATTTCTTTCTTCTTGTATTAAGGCATTTAATAGAGGCGACATAAAAATTGGAATAGAGGGAGTAACATCGCATTGGGCTCGTTTCAGCCTTGTCATACTTGATCCCACTCACATTCTCTCTTATATTTTTTAATTTAAATATGTTTTATTGAATTACTTATTTAATTTTATTAATCCCTTACATTAAGTTGTCACTAAAATCGAGGTGACACACATATTACTAGCAAGTTTTGCATCATTTGTAGTCTATCCTTACTTCGACATAAGTTCAATTTATAGTTTATCACCTTCCAGTTTTGTCCTCACACTAAAGAGCAAAGGAGCTCGCTAGAGTCCGTTATTCAAGGAATATGAAGATTACAAGAATTATGGCATTTTCATTTTTTATTTGCATGTCACAAAAGGTCAGTCTCATATCTTTTGTATTTTTTTAATTCCTTGTATGGTATGTACACTATTTAAAAGTTTTCTTTATTATTTTCATCACCTAGTTATTATTAAGTTATTAAAAATAATCGACTTTTGTAGATCACATAGAATTCCCACGTAAATTATGAATTTGACCGAGAACCACCTTTGTAGACCTCAAAAATTGCCTACCACCTTCCTTTCGAGGTAATTTGAATTCTTACCTGAATTTCTGGTGAACTAAATCTAATTAACAAAAATAGACTAGTAGTTAACCTAGAATGGTGCCCTAATGCACCTTAATTCGTTAAGTGGCGACTCTTTACATTCCTCAATCAATCCCAAAAAGAGCTATCACATCGAATCCCACTTTTCGTGAGAAAAATGGGGCTCTACAGAATGGTGACTCTGTTGGGGATACTTGTGTTTTATGTGGGATTCTATTACTTTCTTTGTTTTATTTTTTTCATAATCACCTTGCCCCTTTTCCCTTTTTGTTGTTTATTTTAATATTATGATTTATTTTTTTACATGTTTGTCCCTTCTCCTTCCCCTTTTATATGTTTTTCATATTTCTCCATGCCTATCCCCTTCCCTCATCTCCCTTTTGTTGGCTATGTGTTTTAATATTTATTTATTTTTATATTGCAAGCATGTTATTGTGTTTTTTCTATGTGTTATCGCTTTCTATAACTGTCATTCCGCTCATATTTTTTTTCCACTTGAAACCTCCTTTATTTTTCTTTTTACGAGCGGTAGCGGGGGTACATAGATGTTTTTCCTAAAATACCTTTTGGGAAATGCCTTGTGGATCGATCGATTAGCGGTGCGTCGGCAGTCACAAGCATTCCCACTCTCAAGTAGTCCTCTTGAGGGAACCTTTTCAAAAACCACTCTTATTCTCTAGAGCTTAATCGTATATTTCTTTACTAAGGAATATGCATCCCGATAAGTTTAAAGTGTCTTCATGATACTTATATGCATATGTTGAGTTTGTTATTTGCTATTTTTTGTTCTAACATTTGTATTTGACAGCATTCCTTGATTATTTCATCTATAATTCATCTCCATCCTGCTACTTAAATCTCAGTAAGTCTCAAATTTCAAACTACGTCTGACCTGATTCTTGTTCTAACAAGATACATAGGCAATCCTTTATAATGATGCAGTCTTCCTTCTCCATTTCTTTTACAAAATATCCTAGTATTTGAAAATGTGAAACAACCTTTATTATTCAAATAGTTTTTCTACCGAGTCATATTTTCCCTTGCTTTCACCTTTCCATAATGTTATAAGGGTGAAAACTAAAACTTTTTTGAATTATTCAAATAATTTTTCGCAATCTCAATTGCCTCAAGTGAACTAATTTTTTCAAAAATTCAAAAACTTTTCAATCTTCAAAATGAAATTTCTTGAAATATTCTCTACCTTTTTAATATCGTATCATTATTTACTTGTTCACCCATCAACTTTAAGTACAAATTTAATACCTAGGTCTTTCTTTGAGACTGCCTTCTACCTTTTGATATCAATTTGCTTCTCAATCTTAAGATCTAATTCACCTATTCGTCCTAAAGTCCTCTTTGACGAGATGACTCATACTGTCACATTATTTTTTCTTATTGGGTACACTATCTCTTGTTTTGTTTAATTTACTATTTTTATGTAAAAGCTGTCAAGCATTTGAACATCAACTCTATTGAAAGTCTGCGATATGACAAATATGCTTAATATCCAAAAAGACTCCAGGCCTCTTTCTCCTTTCCCAAGGCAAAACACTGTGCTTCCTTGTCCTCGCCTTACTCACACACCCTCTCAACAATTTCCTTCAGCACGTATTAATCTTGATTGACAGGAAAACCTTTCTTGTTTTTTGTTATCATTCTCTTTTTATCCGCCTTATAGCTAATAATACTTTTCTTGTTTTTTCCATCTTTCTTTATACTCATGATTTACGGTTGACCTGATTTCCATTTGGATACGTAGGCAGCCCACTTTGGGTCCGGTCTTAATCTAATAAAAATTTTCTTTTTCCTCTCTATCCAATTTGTAAACTCTTCTTAAATTCTTACACCTCAAAAGTATAAGGCTAACAGAACCTATTCTTGAGCATATAAAGTCAGATTTAAATTGAGATCACAATGTTCAAATGTATGACAACCATTTTTCTTGAACTAATGTTTTCTTTGAGTATAGTAGGAATATGATATTCCAAAAGTAAATACTGGGGAAGAATTTTTGAGGTTTTGCGAAATCCTAGAGAATTCTACAAGGAAGCACTATATCAATTCACAAACAACGTGAAATTATGTCTTATATTCTAAACTGGGAGAAATTTTTTAGGATTCCTCAAAAATTTCACCATGATAGATTGTATAGTCCATGAAATAAAAACAACGACAAAAAGTCAAATTGATCCAAGGTACGAATCAATATTTCCCTTTCCGAAACTAACAATTTTTCTTTGAGTGCAGGAATAGAGTTACAGACACAAATCTCGAGTATGCGATACACCATCAGAAGATATTTAAGGTTAAGTATTGTCGTTCTATATTTGGGGAGCGGGTTAAGCAATACCCTTTCTTGAGAAACTGCCTAAGGCTAAGCATTGTCCTTTAAAAGTTATTTGGGTTAAACACTACCCTATCTCTCAGAAAATTATCTGAAAATAAGCATTGTTTTGGAAATTCAATGGAGTTAAGAACGACACTATCAAGAAATCTTCGTGGCTAAGCATTTTCCTTGAAAAATTAATTGCGTTAAGCACTACCCTCTCTCGAGAAACTGTCTGAGGCTAAGTATTGTCCTTGAAAACTTAATTGGGTTAAGCACTACCCTCTCTCGAGGAACTGTCCGAAGCTAAGTGTAACACCCTGTATTCAAGTACGTGTATTGGCGTATTCAAGTACGTGTATTGGTCTTATTTATATGGAATTAATTTTTTATTTTATTTATACTGGAATTTGCCCGTCGATGGTTCTATGCGAAGGTTATTGAATAAGATTTCCAAATATATAAAGATTTCCAAAAACGGATAGGTTTCGGATATAATCGAGCACGTTTGAAACTATAAAACGGTGGTCGGGTTATTTGGGAATAGTAAATATGCAGGAAAATTTCCTGCACACAAACTACTGAGGCCAGCCAAATTTTTAGGTCAATTTCGAACGATCATAACTCCCTCAATATAATGAACTGGGAGAGCTGTGACCTATGAAAAGAAATATCTTTGAGTCTTCTTTCCAATTCAATTGGTTTCATCCAAATCCAAAGTATGAGTAAGGAGTTATACTTGTTTTACTTCAGCCTATCAAAACAGATTTTAGGGTCAACTTCAAAGGACCATAACTCCTTGTACAAGACAAACTGGGTGGCCTACTTTATATGAAATGAAAGACCTTCGAATTATACTTCCGAAGATACCAATTTCATCCTAATTAAATAACAGAGAAAAGAGTTATGGTCGATCTACTTTAGCTTATCAAAACAATCCACCAAAGGACAGATTTGACATTATTTAAATTTTAAAGGCATTTTGGTCATTTCCTATTATATTATGGACGGAAATATGTGTATATACACATTTATATGAGTTCAAAAACTCATTTTCATCATCAATCATTGAGAAAGAACAAACCCTAGCCAAGTTTGACCTTTAAATTACTTTTGATTCAACCGTAGAAATTCCAAAGTAATCCGATAACTGCGTTTGTCATCTCGAGAGCTTCGAACGACACCTATTATTTGTGCAAACAGGATTGCATAATCAAGAGGTGAATTCTAAGGTATGAATATTGTTTGCCTTTGTTCTTTTCCATATGTATATGGGTGATAGAGGATTATATGTATTGGTTGTTATTGAAAGGTGATGGAAATAGGGTTATGGACTATTTTGCATGGTTTGGTTGTATTGAATTGTGGAAGGCGGATATGGTAATTGAGTTATGGAACGTGGATATGGTGATATACTATTGAATTGATGATTATTTATGTGTATGGCTCAATTTGGTTTAATGGATTGGTTGGAAGGATAAATGAATCCAAACTTGATATTGGAGAATGTTGTATGACTATGCATGGCATGTGAATGTAATTGGAGTATAAGAGGGTTAAAGTGACACCCTTTATGGTGTAATTAAGTCTTACTACTTAACCACTAGTTTGGTGAATTCAAATAATTGAATTGTGACGTTTGGTTGCTAATACTAGATTGCTATATATGTTCATTGTAGATAAGTAATTCGAAAAGATGGGAAGTCCATTCGGGACTAGTATTGAAGGTTGACAGTCAGGTATGTAAAGCATACTCTATACCATATCTTTGTCATGAAAGTGAACAATTGTTCTTTTAAGAAAGTTTCCAAAGTTATTCAATAACATGTGATCCATAATGGTTTTGTATGATGTCCTACGTTACCAATGAACTTGTTTCCACCCTACAAGATGTCAAGACATTCCAATACTTACTTGTTCTCTAAATCTTACATGTTTATTGCACTAATGAATGTCAGAAGGTATCCGGTTACTCAAACAAGATCCATGTGCTATTAATGACTCCAAAATGTTTCATTGATATACCAATAAGTTCCTACTTCATAATTATGGCATTGATGACTCCAAAACACTTCATTGATATGCCAATGAGTTCTTACTTCATTGTTATTGCATTGATGGTCTGTTTATATGTCTCTTATTAATGTATCATTGTTTCAAAGTATCAAAAATACGGTGGCGACCGAAATAACAATCTCAAAGATTAATTGAACTAAGTGATGGAAGTTCTCTCTTATCGAGTTGTATCCCAGGGACATAAGCCTATCATGGGTCGATCCCTATTTATGTGTTTATGGGTGGTATCCCAGAGGCATAAGCCTATCATGGGTCGATCCCAGTTGATATGTACTGGAGGTAGCCTAATGGTCATAGTACAGTACAGTAATGATTACAAAGATGATAAGAACGAAGGTAAAGTGATTGAATAAATACAATGTACAGGTTGTCACAAGTTCTAGTAAGTGTGGTCCACTCCTATTATGATTTATTCACTTGTTTCTGATTTCTATTGAGCTCCTATATCATATGTGATTATCTACAGATTTACATACTCAGTACATATTTCGTACTGACGTCCCCCATGGGGGACCTGCATTTCATGCTGCAGGCACAGGTACCTCAGCTCATACACCGCACAAGTAGGAGCCAGGATATCCCCATGCTTTTGGTGAGCTCTAGTTTGCTTCGGGGATTTCCGTGTCATATCCAGTCACTTTTGGTATTGTATAGAAGTTAGTTATATGGTGGGGTGTGTCCCAACCTTAGTTAAACTCTGTGTATTGTCTAGAGGCTTTGTAGACCTAATGTACAGTCAAGGTGGTGTTTTGTTAATAGACATGATGGCTCCAACGACCAAGTATTGTATATACATATATGTGTGTGCTCGAGCTTATACAGGTGATTATTTTCTTTTATATACTATATGATACTGTCCGAATTTCGGGTTGTCATAGAGGTATGCATGGGAAGTATAAGGTTATTAGCTAGTTCTCCCAGGCCTCCCCAGTTACGGGTTCCAGTCCGCCCCAATAGGGTTTGAGGCGTGACAAAAGTGGTATCATAGAAGTTTGTCCTAGTGAGTATATAAAGCCGTGTCTACGTAGAGTCTTGTTTATCGGTGTGTCGTGCACGCATCTATAAACAAGAGGCTATGGACATTTAGGAATTGTCTCTTTTCTTCATGTCTTAGATCGTGCGATAGAACCTATATTGTATATGAAGTCATAGTTGACCAATGAATCCATTTGTTTCTCTTATTATAGTAATGATGCCGGTTACCAGAAGCAAAAATATCGGTAAGCAAGTAGATGTGGCTGCTGGAGAGGGGACTAGTAAGTCACCCACTATACCAGCTAATCAAAGTGAGGCTCCAGCTGAGCATGCATCAGAAACTTCTTCTACTCCGGAAGAAATAAAGGGGAGGAGAACTATATCCCAAGAGCCACCTATTAATGCTGCTGATCAAGATCTTAGAAATGCAGTGCAACTTTTGACTCGTATAGTTGTTTGGCAAGCTCAAGGGCAAGCCATTCCTACCACGGGTCCTAGTGGTACAGATAGGGCGGCTAGCCTTTGAACACAGGATTTTCTTAAGATGGATCCTCCCACTTTTATTGGATCAGATCTTAACAAGGACCCACAGGACTTTATTGATTAAATTCAAAGGGCCTTAGATGTTATGCATGTAACGGGTAGAGAGACAGTGGAGTTAATGGTGTATAGATTCAAAGGGGAGGATATATATTGGTGCAGCGACTGGAAACGATCTAGGGGTATTGATGCACCCCCAGCTACTTGGAAAGAGTTCAAAGAGGCATTTCTTGATCATTATCTTCCATTCGAGATTCGTCAGGCCCGTACAGATTAGTTTTTAAATCTTCGTCAGGGGAATATGAGCATGAGGGAGTACAGTCTCCGATTTAATTCCTTGTCGAGATATGCTCTTAATGTTGTAGCTACTATGGATGATAAAGTTCATCAATATGTGGATAGGCTGGATCCATATCTGGTTAGAAATTATACTATTACCGCTTTGAACAAAGATATAGACATAGCGAGGATCCAAGCTTTTGCATAGAAAATAGAAGATCAAAGGCAGAGGAGAAGAACACAAGAATTAGAAAAAGGATATTCCAAGAGGGACAGATCTACAGGGTAGTTCATGGCATCCCAAAGAGGGTTCAGACCACAGTTTTCTGCTAGACTACCTAGGCCATTATCTTTTTATTCTGCAGCTAGTGCCCCACCATAGTTCCAAGGGTCCAGAGGAAATCAATTTGGGCACAGAAGTGAGAGTCAGAGTTCGCGGACAGTGGGGTACCAAGGGCAAGGGAATATGAGCCAATCGAGACCTCCTCGAGAGCCATGCAATAAATGTGGAAGGTATCATTTGGGTGCATGTCGGCTGGGGACTAATGTTTGTTTTTGGTGTGGTATGTCGGGGCATATGATGAGAGAATGCCCACGAAGGGGCATAGGGGGTATGGAACGACCTACGGGGTCATTTGTTGCATCATCATCATCGATGCCTTCTTCAGGAAGGGGTGCACAACTAATGGGTCATGTTAGAGGTGATAGAGGAGCCACGAGTTATAGCGGGGCTCAAAATCATACGTATGCTTTAGCGGATCGACATAATTTAGAGGCTTTCCCAGATGTGGTTATGGGTACATTGTCTATCTTTTCATTCGATGTATATGCCTTAATTGATCCCGGTTCTACATTATCTTATGTTACTCCATTGGTTGTTGGAAAGTTCAAAAGAATACCTGAACTTTTAATTAAGCCATTTGAAGTGTCCACACCGGTTGGGGAATCTATTACAGCTAGAAGGATTTACCGAAACTGCATAGTAACTATTTGTGGTCGTGATACGATGGTTGATCTTGTGGAGTTAGAAATGGTAGATTTTGATGTTATAATGGGTATGGACTGGTTGGTGTCTTGTTATGCCACAATTAATTGCTGCATAAAAGAGGTATATTTCCATTTTCCAAATGAATCAGTCCTTGAATGGAAAAGTGAAATTGGCGCGCCAAGAGGTAGATTTATTTCTTATTTTAAGGAAAGAAGAATGATTTCCAAGGGATACATATATCATTTAGTTAGAGTAAGGGATACAGAAACGAAGCCACCAACTCTTCACACTGTTCCGGTGGTAAATGAATTTTCTGATGTATTTCCTGAAGATCTTCCAGGTTTGCCTCCTGAACGAGAAGTAGAGTTTGGTATTCATGTAATACCAGGCACCCAACCAATCTCCATTTCTCCATATAGAATGGCCCCAGCAGAATTACGAGAATTGAAAGAGCAATTGAAAGATTTGCTAGAGAAGGGATTCATAAGGCCTAGTATGTCCCCCTGGGGAGCACCGGTGTTATTTGTGCGCAAAAAAGATGGCTCGCTGAGGATGTGTATTGATTGTCGGCAATTGAATAAGGTGACTATTAAGAATAAATATCCTCTCCCAAGAATTGATGATTTATTTGATCAGTTACAGGGTGCCAAGTGTTTTTCTAAGATTGATTTGAGGTCAGGTTACCACCAAGTGAGGGTCAAAGAGAAGGATATACCCAAGACAGCTTTCCGAACACGCTATGGTCATTATGAGTTTCTAGTTATGTCATTTGGGATAACAAATGCACCCGCAACTTTTATGGATTTGATGAATAGGGTGTTTAAGCCATTCCTGGATGTATTTGTGATAGTTTTTATAGATGATATTCTAGTTTATTCTAGATCAGAAGAGGACCATGCCAATCACTTACGACAGGCATTGCAGACTCTTCGTGATTGTAATCTTTATGCAATGTTCTCTAAATGTGAGTTTTGGTTAAAGTCGGTGGCATTTTTGGGTCATATTGTATCTAGTGAAGGGATAAAGGTTGATGCTCAAAAGATAGAAGTTGTGAAGAACTGGCCAAGGCCCACAACGCCTATGAAGATTCGTAGTTTTCTCGGGTTGGCCGGTTATTATAAAAGGTTTGTTGAAGGGTTTTCTTCCATTTCAGCACCCTTAACCAAGCTAACCCATAAAGCATCCAAATTCCAATGGAATGATGCCTGTGAGAAGAGTTTTCAAGATTTAAAGAACAAGTTGATTTCTACACTCGTATTGGTACTTCCAGAAGGCACCGAAGGGTATACCACATTATGATGCTTCCAAAATTGGTTTAGGATATGTATTGATGCAACATGGTAAGGTAATAGCATATGCTTCTAGACAATTGCGGCCACATGAGAAAAATTATCCTACACACGATCTTGAGTTGGCAACAGTTATTTTTGCTTTAAAGATATGACGCGACTACTTATATGGGGTTAATGTTGATATATATACTGACCATAAGAGCTTGCAATATATTTTTTATCAGAAGGATCTAAATTTAAGGCAGCGGAGATGGCTTGAACTATTAAAGGACTACGATGTTGATATCTTGTACCATCCAGGGAAAGCAAATGTGGTAGCTGATGCATTAAGTCATAAGGCTATGATCGCACCTATAGAAAGGCAAGGGATGATTAAAGATCTTCACCAGTTAGTTAGTTTGGGAGTTCTCCTTCTTGAAACTCCGGATAAAGAAATTATCATACATAATGCTGCGGAATCTTCACTAGTAGCTGAAGTGAAAGAGAAGCAATATGCAGATCCTATTTTATTACAGCTTAAGGAGAACGTTCAAAGTGGTGTGACCAAGGCATTTGATCTTACGCGAGAAGGAGTACTTCAGTGCCAAAACCGATTATGTGTGCCGGATGTAGACGGGCTAAGAAAGAAAATTATGACAGAGGCACATTGTTCAAGGTATTCCATTCATCCAGGATCAACCAAAATGTATCAAGATTTGAAAGATATGTGTTGGTGGAATGACATAAAAAAGAGCATTGCAGAATTTGTAGCTGAATGTCCAAATTGTCAAAGAGTTAAAGTTGAGCACCAAAAACCCGGAGGTTATATGCAATGCATTGATCTTCCATGCTGTAAGTGGGACATGATCAACATGGATTTCGTTATTGGTTTTCCTCGTACATCCCGGAAGTTTGATTATATATGGGTGATTATTGATAGGCTTACCAAATCCGCACATTTCCTACCAGTTAGGACCACTTACACAGTTGAAGAGTATGCGAAGCTGTACATTAAAGAGATAGTCCAATTACATGGAGTGTCAATCTCTATTATATCAGATCGGGGAACCCAATTTATCGTAAACTTTTGGAAGTCTTTTCAGAGGTGTTTGGGAACACAAGTGAAGTTGAGCACAACTTTTCACCCTCAAACAGATGGACAAGAAGAACGTACCATCCAAACACTTGAAGATATGCTACGAGCTTGTGTAATAGATTTTAAGGGCAACTGGGATGATCATTTACCTCTTATTGAGTTTGCCTATAATAATAGCTATCATTCAAGTATCAAAATGGCACCATATGAAACTTTATATGGAAGGAAGTGTAGATCACCAATAGGATGGTTCAAAGTGGGTGAAACTCTTTTGTTCGGACCGGATCTTGTTTATCAATCCATAGAGAAGGTTAAAGTAATTCAGCAATGACTGAAAATAGCCCAAAGTCGACACAAGTCATATGCGGATAGTAGAAGGAGAGGGATAGAGTTTTCTATAGGTGATTGGGTATTTTTGAAGGTATCACCAATGAAAGGGGTAATGAGATTTGGCAAGAAAGGGAAGTTGAGTCCACGTTATATAGGCCCGTATAAGATCACTCGAAGGTTTGGACAAGTTGCATATGAATTAGAGCTACCCCAAGAGCTCTCATCAGTACATCCGGTATTTCATGGGAGATCCATCACATATCACTTCTACTAAGGATGTGCAAGTTGCGGAAGATCTTACCTATGAGGAAGTGCCTATTGCTATTCTAGATCGCCAAGTTAAGAAGATGAGAAATAAAGAGATAGCATCTGTGAAAGTACATTGGAGAAATTGTCAAAGGAAAGAGATTACATGGGAAGCTGAGGAAGAAATGAAATCTAAGTACCCTCATTTGTTCAAATATGAAGAGGAAGTTCAAGAAACGGAGTTAGAACATTAACAAGTAAGTTTTTTTTATATGCATAGTATTTATGTGATGATGGACTTGAACACTTTTCGGTTGAATAACTACGCTAACATTCGAGGACGAATGTCCTAAAGGGGGGAAGGATGTTACACCCCGTATTCAAGTACGTGTATTGGCGTGTTCAAGTACGTGTATTGGTCTTATTTATATGGAATTAATTTTTTATTTTATTTATACCGGAATTTGCTCGTTGATGGTTCCATGCGAAGGTTATTGAATAAGATTTCTAATGATATAAAGATTTCCAAAAATGGATAGGTTTCGTATATAATTGAGCACGTTCGAAACTATAAAACGGTGGCCGGGATATTTGGGAATAGTAAATGTGCAGGAAAATTTCCTGCACACAAACTACTGAGGCCAGCCAAATTTTTGGGTCAAATTCAAACGATCATAACTCCCTTAATATAATGAACTGGGAGGGATGAGACCTATTAAAAGAAATATATTTGATTCTTATTTCCTATGCAATTGGTTTCATCCAAATCCAATGTCCGAGTAAGGAGTTATACTCGTTTTACTTCAGCCTATCAAAATAGATTTTTAGGGTCAACTTCAAACGACCATAACTCCTTGTACAAGACGAACTGAGTGGCCTACTTTATATGAAATGAAAACCCTTTAAATTATCCTTCCAACGATACCAATTTCACCCAAATACAATATCAGAGAAAAGAGTTATGGTCGATCTACTTTAGCTTATCAAAACAGTCCACCAAAGGACAGATTTGACATTATTTAAATTTTAAAGGCATTTTGGTCATTTCCTATTATATTATGGACGGGAATATGTGTATATATACATGTATATGAGTTCAAAAACTCATTTTCATCATCAATCATTGAGAAAGAACAAACCCTAGCCAAATTTGACCTTTAAATTACTTTTGATTTAACCGTAGAAATTCCAAAGTAATCCGATAACTGCGTTTGTCATCTCGAGAGCTTCGAAAGACACCTATTATTTGTGCAAACAGGATTGCATAATCAAGATGTGAATTCTAAGGTGTGAATATTGTTTGCCTTTGTTCTTTTCCATATGTATATGGGTGATAGAGGATTATATGTATTGGTTGTTATTGAAAGGTGATGGAAATAGGGTTATGGACTATTTTGCATGGTTTATTTGTATTGAATTGTGGAAGGTGGATATGGTAATTGAGTTATGGAAGGTGGATATGGTGATATACTATTGAATTGATGATTGTTTATGTCTATGGCTCAATTTGGTTTAATGGATTGGTTGGAAGGATAAATGAATCCAAACTTGATATTGGAGGATGTTGTATGAATATGCATGGCATGTGAATGTAATTGGAGTATAAGAGGGTTAAAGTGACACCCTTTATGGTGTAATTAAGTCTTACTACTTAACCACTAGTTTGGTGAATTCAAATAATTGAATTGTGACGTTTAGTTGCTAATACTAGATTGCTATATATGTTCATTGTAGATAAGTAATCTGAAAAGATGGGAAGTCCATTTGGGACTAGTTTTGAAGGTTGATAGTCAGGTATGTAAAGAATACTCTATACCATATCTTTGGCATGAAAGTGAACAATTGTTCTATTAAGAAAGTTTCCAAAGTTATTCAATAACATGTGATCCATAATGGTTTTGTATGATGTACTACGTTACCAATGAACTTGTTTCCACCCTACAAGATGTCAAGACATTCCAATACTTACTTATTCTCTAAATCTTACATGTTTATTGCACTAATGAATGTCAGAATGTATCCGGTTACTCAAACAAGATCCATGTACTATTAATGACTCCAAAACATTTCATTGATATACCAATAAGTTCCTACTTCATTGTTATGGCATTGATGACTCCAAAACACTTCATTGATGTGACAATGAGTTCTTACTTCATTTTTATTGCATTGATGGTCTATTTATATGTCTCTTATTAATGTATCATTGTTTCAAAGTATCAAAAATGCGGTGGCGACCGAAATAACAATCTCGAAGATTAATTGAACTAAGTGATGAAAGTTCTCTCTTATCGGGTGGTATCCTAGGGGCATAAGCCTATCATGGGTCGATCCCTATTTATGTGTTTATGGGTGGTATCCCAGGGGCATAAGCCTATCATGGGTCGATCCCAGTTGATATATACTGGAGGCAGCCTAATGGTCACAGTACAGTACAGTAATGATTACAAAGATGATAAGAACGAAGGTAAAGTGATTGAATAAATACAATGTACAGGTTGTCACAAGTTCTAGTAAGTGTGGTCCACTCCTATTACGATTTGTTCACTTGTTTCTGATTTCTTTTGAGCTCCTATATCATATGTGATTATCTACAGATTTACATACTCAGTACATATTTCGTACTGACGTCCCCCACGGGGGACCTGCATTTCATGCTGCAGGCATTGGTACCTCAGCTCATACACCGCACAAGTAGGAGCCAGGATATCCACTGCTTTTGGTGATCTCCAGTTTGCTTCGGGGCTTTCCGTGTCATATCCAATCACTTTTGGTATTGTATAGAAGTTAGTTCTATGGCGGGGTGTGTCCCGACCTTAGTTAAACTCTGTGTATTATCTAGAGGCTTTGTAGACCTAATGTACAGTCAAGGTGGTATTTTGTTAATAGACGTGATGGCTCCAACGACCAAGTATTGTATATACATATATATGTGTGCTCGAGCTTATACAGGTGATCATTTCTTTTTATATGCGACATGATGTTATCCGGAATTCAGGTTGTCATAGAGGTATGCATGGGAAGTATAAGATTATGAGCTGGTTCTCTCAGGCCTCCTTAGTTATGGGTGCCAGTCCGCCCCAATAGGGTTTGAGGCGTGACACTAAGTATTGCTTTCAAAAACTTGATGGAGTTAAGCACGACTCTATCAAGAACTCTCTAAGGCTAAGCATTGTCCTTGAAAAGTAAATAGGGTTAAGCACTATCCTCTCATGAGAAACTGTCCAAAGCTAAGCATTGCTCTTAAAAATTCAATGGAGTTACTCTATTAAGAACTCTCTGAGGCCAAGCATTGTCCTTGGAAAGTTAATTAGGTAACGCACTACCCTCTCTAGAGAAACTAACTAAGGCTAAGCATTGTCCTTGGAAAGTTAATTGGGTTAAGCATTATCCTCTCTCGAGAAACCATCTGAAGCTAAGCATTGCTTTTGGAAATTCAATGGAATTAAGCACGACTCTATCAAAAAATTGCCTGAGGCTATGCATTGTCCTCTGAAAGTTGATTGGATTAAGTATTACTCAAAGACGGATATAGTTTTCTAATATTGAACATGCTAAGCACGACTACCTCAACATTATTCAAGGTTGTTTCTTTACATGATATGGTGTGGATTAAACATGACCTCTTCAGATTTATATGAGCAAGGCATTGCTCTCTCATGATAGATACACTTTCTTATTCATCTTATCATTATTGTTACATTATGTTTGATTTCACCTCGTTGTTTAATCTTTTATCTGTACTAACTATTTTTATCTAGTAGCAGGTAAAATGAAAAGTATTTGAGAATTATTCTCCTCCTGGTTCTGAAACATAATTTTCTTTATTTCACTATCTTGCAACCTATTTATATTTTACATTTCAAAACCCCATTCACACCCATCTCATCGACCCATAACATCGTTGTTTATGCCCGTCATTTATCATTAACAATCTTTATGAATATAATTCTTTCCTAAATTTAGCACTACACACGACCTGATTCTCGTAAAATCAAAGATATGTAGGCGACTTAAAAACAAAGTCTCGGCTGCATTATTTTTAAAACCACCTCCTATTGCGTCAATTCCAACAAACTATTCTCTCGGTTGGACAAAATTGGCTACTACGTCAACTTTTGTTGTTCGACAATTCTTTTATCATTCTCGAACAACGAAGGGGCAGCTGTTGACACCCAATTTTGACCTCCTAATGCTTCTCTTAGGCTGTTATTTATACCAAAAATATTAATTATAAATATTCATATTTTTTATGCATTATTTTAGTATAAAATAAATTTTGACGTCACAGTCACAATTTCAAGGTATGCAATTTATTTTATCTTTAAATATAATATTTTACATAATTTATTAATATTTATTAAATTAATTTTTGTAAATATGGCCGCTCATAATTTACAAACTCATTGTCTATTATTATTATAGTAATTTTTTTAAATTATTATTGTTGTTGTTGTTGTTGTTGTTGTTGTTATTATTATTATTATTTTATTATTTACTATAAAGTATAATGGTTGATGTAATAATTTAATGTTATTGTTTTCCTTCACTTAGTAATTTAGTAGTTACCTATTGTATAATATATTTTTTGTAGATATTTATTTAGTCCTAAACAAGCTCAAATTCAAATTTTCAAATTTTCAATCAAATCTTTTCATAAGTAGAAAAGTCCTCACTATCTTTCCTTTCTTGTAAAGGATATTTTATTTTCAAAAATCATTTCAAATTTGTTTTACTGATTTTATTTTTACTCTCTCCATATGAAGATTACAAGAATTATGGCATTTTTATTTTTTATTTGCATGTCGCAAAAGGTCAGTCTAATATCTCTAGTATTTTTTTAATTCTTTGTATGATATGTACACTAGTTGAAAGTTTTCTTTATTATTTTCATCACTTAGTTATTATTAAGTTAATCAAAATAATCGACTTTTGTAGATCACATAGAATTTCCACGTAAAGTACGAATTTGGCTAGGAATCACCGTTGTGGACCTCGAAAGGTGCCTAACACCTTCCTTTCGAGGTAATTTAAACCTTTACCTGAATTTCTAGTGAACTAAGACTAAATAAAAAAAATAGACTCGTAGTTAACCTAGAATGGATCCCTAACATACCTTAATTCGTTGGGTGGCAACTCTTCACATTCCTTAATCAATCCTAAAAAGAGTTGTCACGTTGAATCCTGCTTTTAGCGAGAAAAATGGGATGCGATATACACCCTAAAAACTAATTGATTATTTTCTCATTACAACAAGCATCCACACCTCTCACTCTTACCTTTCTCATCTCTTGCGATCCTTTTCTCTCTTATTTAGAAAAAGCTTCTCGTAAGCCGTAACAATTTCGTAACCTAATTTTTATCATAAGGTTTTAAGAGTTCAGTGAATGCCTAGAAATCATTCTATCTCAATGCTGATAGCACTTGGGGATGCTTACCCTCTAAACTATTTAGACTCAGTCACTGCTCCTCGATGATGGTGTGTTGATTCAACACCTTAAAGCCGTTTAGGATATGATAACTCCTGTGAGGATGGTTGGAGGATTTGCTACAATAGTGGAGTGTTATTTCACCCTCTTTTTCTTTGGAGGTGCAACCACGGGAGACTATGATGAGTGGTGAATTCACTACTTATTTGCATCCTAAATTCGTGCACACTACTATAATTTAAAGCTATGAATGATACAAATGTGTTACTTGAATGCAAAAATTTCCATATTTTGTAGGCACACAGGTGATGAGATAGAAAGATGTGAATTTGAGCTAAAAAGGATCAAAAGGAGAGGAAAAGTACACAGTTAAAGAACATGCACAAATCAGGCTCAGTTACCGCGATCGCGGTCTGAGGGCCGCGATCGTGGCCTGTCAAGATAGGTCAGCCACTGTAATTGCATAGATCTATCGAGGTCACGGTAGCCGTGATCGCGGAAAGATGATGTGATCACAGCACCGTAGGATTAGGCCCAATGGCAGTTTTGTAATTTTTAATAACCGACCCCAAATCCCTAAAATGTCTCAATCCCTTTCCCATTTTGGTATTTAGTATCTTGGATAGAAATTGAATTTGAAGTTACAAACACTAACTTGGGTAGCAATTGTATTTGAATTTCTTGCTTTGAATTTGGTGAAATTGAAGAATATATGTTTTGACTAACCCTTTTGGTATACTTCTTTCTCTTTACTTCATGAGTAGCTAAATATCTTTGTCTTGGGATTATGTTGAACTAAGGTGCAATTTTGTGTGGATTATGACGTATTTGTGTAGATTCTATCTTGTTAATGATGGGTATCACTATTGCTTGGTTTAATTAGTTGGGATTTATGGGTGAAAATCCCAAATGCCCAAAATGGGTTTGTGGGTGAAAACTCTAAACTCTTGAAAGCTCACACATCCTTGAAAGACTGATGTGGGTGAACTTTTGGAACCTATGGCATCCTTGAAAGAAGTTTATGAGATACAAACCATTAGTGGACAATAATGGACGTAGTTTACTATCTTTTTGACATCTTAGAAATAAAGGTAATTACAGAGTTGGCTATATTTTGGGCATCTTCCTTGAAATAGGGATGCCCAATTGAGGTGTTGGGTGACTTTAATTGGCACACTCGTTAGGTACTCAAAAGGGTTAATGGGTGATAACCTTGAGGCTTTGTTGACAAACTAGCCTCAAGGACTTTTAACCTAGCCTACCTTATTGTCAATGACTAGAATTTTCACTAAATTATCATGTTCCCATGCATAATTTTCCTTAGGTAGACATAATCCCAAGATCCTTTTAATAGTGACTTTTTGAATCACAAGTGTTGTCATAGTGTCTTGACTTGAATAGATATTGGTCAAACCTTGTTATAAATCAAACCCCCCAAATTCAAATCATGCCTTTTACTTTATTTACACTTCGGGTATTTTTTTAGTAAGTGTTAACACCCATAGGACTATAATTCTAATTTTTCTCCTTATTGATTTGACCTCAATGTAATTTGAGCTATTGACAACGCCCGTCCTCTTCCAAATTGAATGGTATGGGTGAGCATTATCAAAATGACGCCATTTCCATAGAATGAAATCTAGTTTTCACTTGTACGGTGTTGGTTCTTACTTAGGGTATACCCGTAGTGGTGTTTATTTATTTTGGTTGTTGTTTTTGTTTCCTTTTTAGGTGATTCCCATAGTGTTCACAGAACTATGAATGGCAATGTAAGTATTTCCAGGTATTTCAATGGCCCTATTGATGACGGGGAGCAACTCAATGACGTTGGTCATTCATGTGCCATCTCTATATCACCTACTCATGGGAATAGTGTCTTTTATGTCATGAGCGTCATGTTACATATGCTACAAATGATGGGACCTTTTGGGGGACAAGCCTATGAGGACCCCAACTTGCATTTGAATAACTTCATTGAATTGTGTGCACCTTTTGATATTGCACACATAACCCAAGAGTCCATCCGAATTTGTCTTTTCTCATTTTCTTTAACAGGAGAGGCGGTAATGTGACTTTGTTCTCTTTCGGACGGATCAATTATTTCATGGGATGAACTCACCGTGGTCTTCCTTGACTGGTATTTCCCACTATCTAAAATGCTCTAATTGCGTGATTAGATCATGAACTTTAGTTAATTGAATGGGGAACCCTTGTATAAGGTGTGGGAAAGATTTAATGGAAAACTCATACATTGTCCCAACCACGAGGTCCCAGAGAAGATGCTTCTCCAAATCTTCTACTGGGCTCTTGATCTGCTCAACAAAATTGTGGTAGACAATGCGATGGGGGTCTCTCTTATGAATTTGACTTATCATGTGGCTTTAAATTTGCGTAAGGAAGTTACCAAGCAAAACTGGGGGTTGTATACCTGGGATGCTGAGGTACCAAAAATGTCTCCTACTATCTCTGTTATTGACAAGGAACAAAGAAAGAGGATGAGGAGAAAGAGGAGAATATGGCAAAAATGATTACTCAATTGGAGCTTTTGATGAAATATGTGATGGAAGCACCCACAAAAGTAGTGAATTCTATGGCATCCAAGGCCTATAATGATGAATAGGACAAGAATCTTGATGAGGAGATTCGGTATTTGTCCAATTATTTGGGGGGAGGGGGGGTTCCCGCCCTGCCTATCAAAGGTAAGGTGGAAACCAAGGTTGGAACGAAAGGGATAGAGATCGTGACCATAATTATAGGGATAGAAACTATGACTATAATCATTATGTACCTCCCCACGACCAGGAAAAGAACAAAGAAGGTAGCTTTATCGATCCTGATAAATACAAAATCGAAGATGTCTTGGCAATAATTTTGATGAAAGTGGAGGGAACAGACAAAATGGTCCGTGAATTGAAAGAAGATTTTTTGCAACTCAACTAAACGGTTGTGTCCCACTCTTCTTCTATCAAATAATTAGAAATGCAAATTGGGAAAATCTTCACTCAATTAAATGCTAGACCAAAGGGGGGTTTTCCCAATGACACTATTATGAACTCGAAAAATGAAGCTCAAGTATTGGCAGTAGTCACCAGGAGTGGTAATACTCTTGGTGATCATTTGAAGGAAGTTGAGGGAGAAAATATGGGTGAAAAAGAGCCCAAGGTTGAGCCATTGAATGTGAAGACCAAGGTTGAAATTGAGTCAAAAGAAAGTCCTTCGACATCTCAAAGTGAAGAAGATGAAAAAGAACTGGTGGAAATGGATGAAGAGGTGGGTGATAATTATACACCACAAGATGATATATTGCCCACCATGTAAGTCCCTATTTTGTTTCCACAAAGGCTTAAGAAGAAAGAGGAGAATGATAAGCTTAAGAAATTCATGACTAAGCTTATCAACCTCTGTATCAATATCCCACTACTTGAGTCTATCCAAGAGATTCTGGGGTATGCTAAGCTTATGAAAACTTAATGTCGAAGAAGAAGCTTGTTGAAGGTGACACCATTGAAGTCACCCTTGGGTGTAGTGCTATCATGAGTAGCGAAATGGAAGAAAAGAAAGATGAACCCGGGGCCTTTACCATTCCATGCACCATCGGGACATATAAGTTTGAAAAAACTTTATGTTACCTTGGTGCGAGTATTAATCTCATGCCCTTTGCAATATATCAGAGGCTTGGCTTGAGTACCCCTACTCTAACACTGATGAAGCTTTTGATGGCGGAATGTTCCATAAAGAAACTGATTGGTGTTTTGTTCGACGTGTTGGTGAAGGTAGATAAATTCATACTTTTGGCAGATTTTGTGGTGTTAGATTGTGAGATGGACAAAGAGGTGCCTATTATCCTTGGTCGACCTTTTCTTACTACCGTAAGGGCCATTGTGGATTTGGAGCTTGGGGAAATAAGGTTTAGTACATGATGTTGAAGTGCCATTTCGGGTGGAAATAATGAAGAAGCAACCCATGAAACTTAAGGTGGTATCGGTGATAGGTGATGAGGATGAGGAAGTGAAGAATGGGTCCCTTGAGGATCCAACTTGAAAAATATGGAAGACATCGTGCAACGGCGATAACTAGGGTGCTATGCGAGAGGCAACCCATAAATTCCATGAAAGTGGCTCGTATCTTTTCTTTTTAATTTGGTAGAGTAGATTTTAAAAAATTTCATTGATAATCCATGCATTTGAGGTACTATGGAGTGATTTTAATGAGTTTGAGAAAGGGGAAGTTTAAAAACCTTTTGCATGATAAACTAAACAGGGGAAAGTGTGCCAAAAAGTGAGCAATGAGCTGAACGAGGGAAAAAAGAGGAGCACAAATGCTCTCTGTTACCGTGATCACAGACCTTGGACCGCGATCGTGGGAAAGACAGTTTTAAAAGACCATCAAACTCCCATTCCCCCCACAATCCTTTCTCAAATTTTCTCTCAATTTGCATCCACTTTTGGGCACCTTAGCATTAGAGAATCCCTCTTGCATCATTCACTCCGGTAAGTGTTTTAAATTTGTTCTTGAATTATTGAAAATAGGTCATAGATAGCATGTTATAGGGAAGGCCTAAATCTATGATTTTCATTGATTATTCTATGTTGAAATGAACTTCTATTGTGGTTAGCTGCTGGAATATGGTGTGCACACGTAGGGGGAAGTCTTGAGTACCCAAATTGTGTGTGAAATTGAGTAAAATGAAGGGTGCAAACCAAGTGCTCGATCAAATGCCCAAATGAGTATTCACTAGTGGTTTTTGCATTCTAAGGGCATAATCGAGTACCTAGTAATCTTGTTCTATGATTTTAGTGTAATTTTTTGTTGTCGAACATGTTTTGGCTAAAGATTTGAATTTTTAGACATTGGAAATTTTGGCGTGAAACTGGTCTCAAGTACCGCAATCGCGACTCTATAGCATGAGATCACGGTAATTGAGGCTGATTTTCTACATGTGCCAAAAAGTCTGCACTTTAAATTTTTGTCCAAACACCAACAAGTAACCATCCCATGAGCTTTAGTGAACAACAAGGCTTAGTTTGTGTATGTAAATGTCAATGATTAATTTTATTGTGTTGTCCTCATGTTTTTCAGGATAATATCATGGAAGAATATGACCAAATTCAATTCATGGCCCCCGAGTGTTACACTCTTTACTATGGTGATCTGTCAAGGACCTAGCTGCTCTCAGAGAAAGGAATATGCTTGGAGAAAGTTTTGGGGAAGCTTTCGGCATTTTATGTAGGTTTGTGGCCACAGAGTGGCAGTGAATCACCTGGATCCTTGCTAGGCGGATGAGCAGCGGGTCGTGAGTTCTACGCTATCCTTAGTGTAGTATATTTCTTAGATCCAAACAATATGATTATTGGGATTCAGGGGAAGGAGGCGGACTTTGGGGAGGAGAAAATTAATGATATCTACGGGTTTCCGAATGCAAACATGAATGAGTTCAAAGAAAAAAGGTGTGAGCCAGGAGGCTGGTTGGCAGATAGGTTATGTCTCGGAAAGAAAGTCTCATGGGCGACGACCAAAAGAAATATATCCATGAATTACTTCACTGCCGAGGCCCATGTCACACCTATTTTTACCAATAAGATTAATTCTTAAGTTTGGAAAGAGTTTTATTATTAAGCGACAACAGAAAATAATTTGTTTCGAAATGAATTCTTTTTCATTTGAACTCAGAGTTTCCACTTGGCATAGGCCGGGTGTGCCAAGTCACCTTGGAAAATCCTTTTTCAAAAATAGTTTGACTCTAAAACTGATCCACCAACATAGATTCCAGTTAAGAAATTTTGTTGATCGAGGGAAAGGTGTTAGGAATCCCTCGGTCCTGTGGTTCGACCACGGTCGCTCCATAAAGGATATCGGCTAGTAGATAATATGAATGTACAAGCCATATAAAACACACAAAAACAATCAGTCAAACAAACAAAACAAAATAAGTCTAAAAATATAGTGTCCAAGTCCAATTAATATAGTCCCAAAATAGAAAAATGCAGAAATGTAAATCCTATTCTAAACTAATCCTATACTATGCTTTACCCGACTCCTCCGGCCTTCATCACGAACATCCTTCGGGTATAGAATACTTTGAGGCATTCCCCAGTGAATAAATATAAATGGTCTTGGGGCATTCCCCAGCTAAATGAATACATTTTTTCAGTGCAAGAAAACCAAACCATTAAACAAAATTTCCAACATTCAACAAAACCACGAGTCCTAAACTTTGCCTACCCAAAACCTATGATTTGCCTACCAATCCTCAGCCTAAAACATGATACTATCGAGATTGACATAATTGACGTTCATTTGGATTTAAACAATAAACATTGAATCAACATAAACCAAAATTCACTTTTTCAATTTTTAATCTTTACCCCAATTTCATTGACCTAAAATGAATTCAATTCATTATCAACCAATTAGCCAATTCAAGTGACCGATTAATCAACATTCATGATCCGAACAACACCAAATCAAACAAAGAAAGGTCCAGACATTATCAATTCACCACACAAAGTATTAAAATTTTAAAATTACTCGATAAAGGGATGAGAAATGGACCTTGATGTCACTTTTCAATCAAGTATTATTCACTTAGGTAAGATGAATCCACCCCGAGAACCTCGAGTCAACCTCCATAAGAAAACTCGCAATTCGAACAACCCAATCTATCTGACTCGATTCTATTTTCCTTAATTCAAACCAAAATCGCTAAAAAGAGAAACAATAGCACCGAATTTTATAGGAACGGGCTAATTTGGTTATTTTCAGACAGAAGGAGTCGATCGTCGGAATTGACTGGTGTTTTCTGGTAAATTTTTGTCAGAGCAGCGATGTCCTAGGATGGTTGATGCCTATTCGGTGTGTTTTTGGTGGGCCTGCACCGTAATAGTAACCAACCAATGACTGGTGGTTTTTGTTTTGTCAGCCTGATGGTTTTCCAGCGATAACTCTTCGGAAAGAGCCTTTATTCATAGTTTCTCTCTCAATTTCCTTCTCTTTCTCTCCTTATTGTTTCATTATGTGTCCCTCTCTCGATCTCTCTTCTTTTCTCTCTATTTTTCTTAATTCTCTACTGTCTAATTTATGTACGTGAGTGTAGCTGTGTGTGTTGAGAGCTGTGTGTGCTCTGAGCTTTGTATGCTGTTGAAAAATGAAAGATGATGGTATGTGTATATGTATATGGGTATGTTAATGGTTAAGTGGCTATGTGTGGTAAACAATCTGTTCTTCTTTTGTGAGTGTTTGTAATTATGTATACATAATAGAGGATGATGATGATGGCTTCCTTCTTTTACGTATGTTCTGTATGTGTATATGTATGGAAAAAAAGTGAGAGGGAAGGGGGGCAGCCTAGGGGTATATGAGGTGTAGGGTGGTGATGTGTTGTAAAAATTTCATTGGTGGGAGTGGTTAATTTTGTTATCAAAGAATATTTGGGGTTGGATTTGTTAGGAGTTTGTTATTTTGTCTTCTAGCGGGGAAATTATCACTTGATTGAGGGTACACGGTAAGATAAGGTAAATAGGTGGAAAATAATTTAGGGAGGGAAAAAATTGCATATTTACATTATGCCCCTTTTTTGGGTGTAAACACAAAGTGTTTTCAGACAAAAAAGTAGACAACGAGACAGAATTTTGTCCCAACTATTATTCAAAAGAAAGAAACAGAAGGGAAGAGGGCAATTGAGTTTTGATTTTGAGCATCCTACCTATCCCAAGTTGTGTGGGATTCAAGTCGCATGTAGCTCCAAGGTTGACAAAGAAGAGGGACTATACCGAGTTAGATAGTCGAGTGAGTCTCTATCGAGGTTTTGATTCGCGGCTCTATCATTACATCAAAAATAAAAATTACAAGTAATAAAGATAACTAAAATTACAAAAGTCCTATCTATGCAGCTTCTTTTGGACTCTTGACTTGAGTTTTTGATGCTTTCGAAATTTACAAAAGATCTAATCTTCTTTGGGTTGAACTTGAGAATAGATTCCTTCTCCATACAAAATTTGATATTGGAGATGAACTCACAAATTGACCATGTTTTGTCGGTGGTACTTCTGAACCTTGATTCTGAATTTGAAAATCTTTACCCTACTCTCCAGGTAGGCACCTGACTTATAATTTCTTCAACTTGTTGCTTGACTTTAAATTTCATCACCCTATTCTTCAGACGGGCTCTTGACTTTTAATTTCATTACCTTGTTCTCTAGACGGGATCCTGACTTGCAATTTTATCTCCTTGTTCTTTAGGTAGGCTCCCGACTTGCAATTTTATTACCCTGTTCTTTAGGCAGGCTCCTGACTTACCATTTCATCACCCTGTTTTTCAGGGGGCTCCTGACTTGCTATTTAATCACCCTCTTCTACATGTGTGTTCTTCTAACTTGTAATTTTATCACCATGTTCTTCAGGCGAGCTCCTGACTTTCTATTTCATCACCCTATTCTTCAGGCGGGCTCCTGACTTTCAATTTTATCACCCTGTTCTTCAGGCGGGCTCTTGACTTGCAATTTCATCACTCTGTTCTTCAGGTGGTCTCCTGGATTTCAATTTCATTACCCTATTCTTCAGGCGGGCTTTTGACTTGCTATTTCATCACCCTGTTCTTAAGGCGGGCTTCTAACTTTCAATTTCATCACCCTGTTCTTTAGGCGGTCTCCCAACTTGCAATTTCATCACCCTGTTCTTCAGGCGGGCTCCTAACTTATAATTTTATCACCCTATTCTTCAGGTAGACTCCTAACTTTCAATTTTATCACCCTATTCTTGAGGTGGGTTCCTGACTTGCAATTTCATTATCCTATTCTTCAAGCAAACTCCTGACTTTTAATTTCTTTATCCTATTCTTCAAGCGGGCTCCTGACTTTAAATTTCATTACTTTGTTCTTCAGGTGGGCTCCTGACTTGCTATTTCATCACCCTGTTCTTCAGGCGGGTACCGGACTTTCAATTTCATCACCTTGTTCTCTAGGCGAGCTCCTGACTTTCAATTTTATCACCCTGTTCTTCATGCGGGCTCCTGACTTTCAATTTTATCACCCTGTTCTTTAGGTGGGCTCCTAACATTCAATTTCTTCACCTTGTTCTTCAGGCGGGCTCCTGACTTTCAATTTCATCACCCTGTTCTTCAGGCGGGCTCCTGACTATCAATTTTATCACCCTGTTCTTCAGGCGAGATCCTGGCTTTCAATTTCTTTACCCTGTTCTTTAGGCTGGCTCCTGACTTTCAATATCATCAACCTGTTCTTCAGGAGGGCTCCTGACTTGTTATTTCATCACCCTCTTCTTCAGGCGAGCTCCTAACTTGCCATTTCATCACTCTGTTCTTCAGGTGGTCTCCTGACTTGCCATTTCATCACCCTATTCTCCAAGAGGGCTCCTAACTTTCAATTTTATCACCCTGTTCTTCAAGCAGGCTCCTGACTTACAATTTTATCACCCTGTTCTTCAGACGGGCTCCTGACTTTCAATTTCTTCATCCTGTTCTTCAGGTAGGCTCCTGACTTTCAATTTCATCACCCTATTTTTCAGGCGGGCTCCTGACTTACTATTTCATCATCTTGTTCTTTAGGTGGGCTCCTCACTTGTAATTTTATTACCCTGTTCTTCAGGCGGGTTCTTGTCTTGCAATTTCATCACCCTGTTCTTCAGGCGGGCTCCTGAAAACAAAATCAAAACTAGAACAACAATTATCCCACACAAAGATTATGATAAAGAAAGATTTCATTTTTCAGAAAAATGAAGTCTAATTTTGCTAGGAGGGTCCTAAAGTGAAGTTCCTAATAACAGGAATTAAATTTTATTTTTGCCCTAGTTTATTATCAAAATTTTTGCGGGTGTCAAACCCAATCACAACTACTTGCAACAATGCATAATGCAAAGATAAATCAATGATTTTGATCAACAAATGAACCTTTTGAGGGTAAAATTGAATGACTGAGACCAAAAAGTCCCTCTCTTAAGAGTGAAAGTGAAAGATTCTTACTAAAAGTGCATCTTTTATGATTAAAGGCTCAAATTAGGAAGTGCACCTCCTAGCCATGAGACATGAAAGACCCAAATTAGAGAATGTGTCTCTTTGGGGTACAAGATAATGCGTTTTACCACAATTGTGATTACCAAACCTGTATAGCAACACTGCTCTTGCATTTGTAGAAACGAGGAATTTCACCTCTGGATATTTGCACTTTGAAGCCTTTGATTTGAAGATAACAACTATTCCTGTTTCATACGAAGAAAACTTGTGAGTTTAAAATAGGGTGGTTGGCTTGAGACTTTAGCTTTTAAGTCGATTTCTCTTGCACTTCTCACATTTAAATCTTGCTTCCAATCATTAACATTTGTTATTACCTTGTCGCACCATTGATCCAAACTCAAAATATTAAGAGTGACTCTGAAACAAACACAGTATCTCTGCTTTGCCATGTTTCTCAGATAAACCTTTTGAACCTTAGTATTTCCATGAGTTTCCAGACTTGTGTGTTGAGAAAACTTTCTGCATGCCTTATTTCGGCTCACAATCATGTCTCTTTTATGTGATTGCTTTTTGTCTTGCTTTGTGCAATTGAAGAAGCCGGTAGCCAATTTTGAAATCTTTTCTCACTTATTTTGACATGGACTTAACTCAAAAACATGAGAAAAATGACAATGATTTTTTTATTTGGATAACTGACTCAAGAAAAATAAAGTAAAAATAAAGAGAATAAAATGAATGTCCCCATTTGAAAAAGATAAAAGAAAAATTTATCTGAAAGTAACAGTTAACTCTAATGATTATGACATGCATTTTAGATTAAGCTGCCTGATCTTTCCATCCAAAATTTCTACCAATTGTTCTTGAGTTAATGGACCTAAAACTAAGTTACTTTCTTAGGCCAATTACATTCGGAGACCTCATTTGGCTAGTGGCACCTTGAAGGGTTTTCGCCAACAAGCCTCTCTTATTTTTTTCCTCAGCTTACTATTGCCTTACGGTGTCCATGAGGGTTTTCATCAATGAGACTCTCTTATTTCCATTTCTCTCAAATCACAGTCATCTTAGGGTGCCCATGAGGGTTTTCACTAATAAGACTCTCTCATTTTTATTTCTCTCAACTTACCATCACCTTATGGTGCCCGCGGGGTTTTTTACCAATAAGACTCTCTCATTTTTTTTTTTATCCTGATTTCTTATGCTGAGGAAAACTAGTAGTACCCAAAATGCGTCATCATATCCATTACATGCTTAGCCTTAAAATTCTCAAAGATTAATCTGAAGGTCTTTCTTTGGTCATAACTTAGCTTTTGGACAAGGTTAGAAAGAAGGGATGGCATTAGGCCCTAACGACACTTGAAATGGGGTAGGACTTACAACTTTTGGAATCGACTCAAACAATAAGGATTAACTCAGGCCCCAGTTTCTTTTGGCTGGGTGACTCTAAATTGTTTATTTGGTTGAATCGAGCCCTGAGTAGGGCATCCTACGTATCTCACTCCCGAGAGAGGAGAAGCAGGTCACACGTAGTTCCGACAGCTCGCTCTTTTTCTTGATTCTGATTTTTTTTTTTGACTTTTTTTCTCTCTTTTTTTCCCTTTGAAACTTTTTTTGGCTTTAGTTTTCTTAACACTCCTTTTTTTCTTTCTTTTTGACACATTTTTTCTAGCTCTATTCTTTTGATCGACACTTTTCTTTTGAACTTTGTTGACTCTTATCTTGATTTCAAAAGAGGGGTATGAAAGAAAATAAAACTAAAGCTCAAACGGGGTTACAAAGGATGACACAATGTTTGGATAGTAGAATGAAATGCCTCCATCATATCAATCCTTGAAAATGCAAGTACATATCGTACAATATGAAAGTGAAAGATGGAGATCATTCATGATATTTTTACAACACTAACTTTAACTGAATTTGTGCATCACTACTCTTGCAC
The DNA here is from genome assembly GCA_030864215.1 of Capsicum pubescens. Lineage (NCBI taxonomy): Eukaryota > Viridiplantae > Streptophyta > Magnoliopsida > Solanales > Solanaceae > Capsicum > Capsicum pubescens. Next base: position 226,238,255 of record CM061544.1, read on the forward strand.
TTTGTTCAACATACAACTCCACATTTGTTGTACATTCCTCATGACTTCGTGGAGCTGATTTTCTTTCTGTTCCTTTTGACATAGGATCACACATTCACTATTTGACCTAATTGAGATATGTCTTTCAATTGATAACCAAGTTATTCTTTTGATTCTCAAAATAATTGTCTTGATTTTTAAAGAAGGCTTCAACTTGATCACCAAATGCCTCAACACTCTATCTATTTTCTCAGATGCTCTCTTTTTCTAACTTTAACCCTCTGACTTAATGTTTTATGATTAAACTAAAGTTTAAGATCTTTCTGAAAATTCCGCTAGCATGTCATATCACTAGAATCAACATAAAATAGACTTTGTAAATAAAACAAACAAACAAAACATATTTTAAACACAAAGGGAAAGGGACACTTCATTTAGTTGAAATAAAATATAGAAGGGTTTAAACATGAACTATAAAGAAACAAAACAAGATAGATTCCGAACTACAACCCTGAGCTAATTCGGAAAATAGAAAGGAAAACAAAATAAACTACCAATAATCCTTCTTGGTAAGGAGAGGAGTGACTTCCCAATTATTGAGCTTGATATTTTAGCCACTGAGTTGCATATCAACATGACTATAGCTTTCCTTACTGTAATGTTTTGCACCAAAATTGATTTATCTTGAATCAACTTTTCAATTTCTCTTTTCAAATCTCGACAATCTTCAATACTATGATCCTGAACATCAGAATGATATGCACATCATATATTAGGATTAAAATTTCTTGAACGCGGATTAAAAGTATGCCCAAGGAGTGGAGTGATCATGCTCGACTGTACCAATCTTTAAAGTAAACAGGCATATGACTTTTCAATTGGTGTAAAACTATCCCTAGGCTTCCGCCTCTTTTCATTGTTTGACTTGGATCGAACATAGGGCCTAGAAGGGCTTTGATATGTTTGTGGAGTTGGAGGATGACTTTGAGGATTTGGTGCGCACCATTGTGAGTACGAAGAAGGTTGAACATATAGTTGTGCGCTATGTACTGGATATGGAGATGGGAAAATGAAGTATAATGGATTTTGGGAGTGATTATATGGGGCTTGGACATGAACTTGGGATTAAGACTGAGGATAATGACGACGTGATCTTCTTGGAAGTGCCCATTTTCCAACTACAATAGCATCTGCATCTTCTTCATTCTTCTTTTCTCCAGTTTCCTTTAATTGATTGCAATATTGTCCCAAATGTTTCCCACATTCCTTATATCCATCTCGCTCGTCAAATTTCGGTATCTCAAGGCTTGGAGGAAGGTATAATACTTAAAGACATGCCCTAATTTTTATATGAAACATATTTTTTACCCGCCAGTCCTAGGGAACTTTTCATAGCATTTTCTGCACTCTTCATTTTTCCAACTATTTTCTCTGGGTCTTCAGGCACGCTAGGCTTCTTGTTAAGAAATTTTGGTGGTCCAATTAACTTAAAAGTAGGCTTAGGAGTATAACAATGATCACCAAGAGTATTGAACATGGGTCCACTAGCAGTATGAGAAAGCACAACAGTTGGGCAGCTAGCTAATATGGATGTCTCAGTATTGAGCAACAAAATCACAGATGACATGTGGTATCATGAATATAGTGGACTTATGCTGAGGAGATAGAGAAAGAGTGGTGGGAGTATTAGGATGCTTTTTGCTTGGCATGAATTCTGAGGCATGTTGTGGTGCATCAACAACAGTAGAAAGCTGACTTTGTAATTTTGGTGGAAAAAATTGAGGTATTTATAGGATCAATAGCGGGAAATGGAGGAGGAGGCAACCCACTGGCCCAATCTCGGTGTATTTTCGTTATTTGTTGTCTTAGTCTCCTAATTTCTTGCTTTAAACTCTTATCTTCCTGAATCTTTGTTTGATCCATGATGTCACTCTCTATATCCTTGTTGGACACAACTAACCCTTCCTTGGATTCAGTGTGATGTGGAGGACCAGCTACAATGGCACAATGCCACAAACCAACCACCCTAACTAACTGAACAAGAGATAAAAAATGTGTTAAAGTTCAACACTTTCTCAAAACTTTTTTTTCTTTGGAAAAGATCACTGAACCTAAGAAAGGCGCCTACGTATCTCACCCTCGAGAGAGAAGAATCAGGTGTACGTATTTTGTGAAGTTTTGGAACAACATGGACAATCAAAATCTCTTTCTTTTTCTTTTTCTTGAAACTTTGAGAAGAAAAGAAAATAACAAATTTTCAAAAGAATTGATGAAAATCTTTTTTTTTTGAATTTTTCAGTTTTAAACTCCCTATACAAAATAAAACCTATGATTACCAAAGAAAAATCTTTTTGGTTTTTCGATTTTGAATTTCATATGAAAATGAAACTTGAACCTATTAAAGGAAAATATTTTTTGTATTTTTCTTTTAAAGATGTACATGACACCTACTCTAAATAAGGAGTGAAGAAAATCTTTTTGAATTTGTTAAATAAGATCACCGAACCCACAAAGGAATGCCTACGTATCTCACTCCCGAGAGAGGAGAATCAGATGAGTGTAGTTCATCCAAATAGGACAATTAATTAAGGATTAAATAAAAAACTAAACCTTGACTTTAGAGATACGACAAAAGACAAACGATGAAAAACGTCAGTAACATTTTTTTTGGGTTTTTCAATTTGACACTTCACATAAAACTGACACAAACAACTATGAAAAGATTTTTTTTGGTATTTTCGTTATATGAAATGTACAAAACTTCTACCATCGTTTTTGAATTTTTCTTTTATAAAAACCTCTATTGAAAAAAATCTTTTTGAAATTTTTGAATTATTAATGCCTGCTAAAGAGAACAAAAGATAAATATTTTTGATGTTTTTGTTTTTCTCTTCTTTTTTTTTGAGAAATGAATGCAAAAGGTAAGAATCTTTTTGAATTGTGGAAAACAAGTCATAAAAAAACTCTAAGAAAAACTATGAAACTCTTTTTTTGACTCACTTTTTTTTTTCAAATTTCCTATACACTTTCTTTAATTCGAGCACATGCTTTCCCCAAATCAGTTCATTGAAAGATCCTATAACCCTCAAAGATGGTAAAATTAGCACATAGGATGCTTTAGGGGTGAGTCTCCTACAAAATACCATGTGACTGCCTCTAGGTCTCAATATGATGCAGATAAGCATGACCTAAAGGCTGACCTACGTTGGGATCCACTAACAAGGATGTTCGGGGGAGCGTATGGTCAATAGTGGCTGCGATTACTTTACACCTACTCTATACCAGCCGATATCTCACCCTCTTAAAAGAAGGGTTACTCAACTAGAGGTCATGTACATAGTGTGTACTACGGACTTGTTGCAGAAAAAATTGACTCGGGTTATGCAAATGATGCCAGATATAAAGCGGTAACACATAAAAGGAAAAACTGTAAACAAGTAGCAAGTAGGCACTCAACAATCATAAAATAAATATAAATAATAACACAAACAACGTCTATACACCCATAATGTCAAACTAAGATGATACAACTCCAAAAATAAGCTCGAATTCTGAAAAGTCCCCAGCAAAGTCGTCATAGCTGTCACACCCATTTTTACCAAAAAGATTAATTCTTAAGTTTGGAAAGGGTTTTATTATTAAGTGACAAAAGAAAATAATTTGTTTCAAAAAGGATTCTTTTTCATTTGAACTCAGAGTCGCCACTTAGCATAGGACGGGTGTGCCAAGTCACCTTGGGAAATCCTTTTTCAAAAATGGTTTGACTCTAAAACTGATCCGAGAACAGAGATTCTAGTTAAGGAATTTTGTGGACCGAGGGGAAGGTGTTAGGCATCCCTTGGTCACGTGGTTCGACCACGATCTCTCCGTAGAGTATATAGGCTAGTAGACACTATGAATGTATAAACCACATAAAACACACAAAAATAACCAATCAAACAAACAAAACAAAATAAGTCCAAAAATATAGTGTCCAAGTCCAATTATTACAGTCCCAAAATAGAAAAATGCGAAAATGTAAATCTTATTCTAAACTAATCCTAAACTATGCTTTACCCGATGCCTCGGGTCTTCATTACGAAAGTACTCTGGGTACATGATACTTTGGAGCATTTTCCAATGAATAAATACAAATGGCCTCAGGGCATTCTCCGGCTAAATGAATATATTTTTCAATGCGAGAAAACCAAACCATTCAACAAAATTTCAAACATTCAACAAAACCATGAGTCCTAAACTTTGCCTACCCAAAACCTATGATTTGCCTACCAATCCCCAGCCTAAAACATGACACTATCAAGATCGACATAATTGGCGTTCATTTCAATTTAAACAATCAACATTGAATCGATATAAACCAATATTCACTTTTTTAATTTTTAATCTTCACCCAGTTTTATTTACCTCAAATGAATTCAAGTCATTATTAACCGATTAGCCAATTCAAGTGACTGGTTAATCAACATTCATAACCCAAACAACACCAAATCAAACAAAGCAAGGTCCACACATTATCAATTCGCTACACAAAGTATTAAAAGTTTAAAATTACTCAAGAAATGGATGAGAAGTGGACCTTGATGTCGATTTTCAATCAAGTATTATTCACTTAGGCAAGATAAGTCCATACCGAGAACCTCCAGTCAACCTCCATAAGAAAACTCGCAAATCAAATAACCCAATCTATCCAACCCAACTCTATTTTCCTTAATTCAAATCAAAATTTCTAAAAAGAGAAAGACCCACATTGGATTTTATAAGAACGAGCTATTTTGGTTATTTTTAGATGGAAGGAGTCGGTCGCCGAAACTAAATGGTATTTTCCGATAGGTTTTCGCCAGAGCAGCGACGTCCTGGGCTAGTTGACGCCTATTAGGCGGATTTCTGTCGGGCCTCCACCGCATCAATAACCAACCAATGAATGGTGGTTTTTGTTTTGCGATCCCGGCGATAACTCACCGAAAAGAGCCTCTTTTTACCGTTTCTCTCTCAATTTTCTTTTCTTTCTCTCCTTACTATTTTGTTGGGCGTCCCTCTCTTGATCTCTCTTTTTTTTCTCTCTATTTCTTTCGATTCTTTACTATCTAATTTCTATGCATAGGTGTAGTTGTGTCTGTTTAGAGTTGTATGTGTTGTGATCTGTGTGTACTATTGAAAAATGAAAGATAATGGTGTGTGTATATGCGTATGGGTGTGTTGATGGTGAAGTGGGTGTGTGCGGTCTATAATCTATTCTCCTTTTGTGAGTGGGTTTAATTATGTATATAAAACGGAGGAGGAAGGTGATGGCTTCTTTCTTTTGCATATATTCTGTGTGTATATACGTATGAAAAAAACATGAGAACGGGGAGGGGGAAGCCTAGGGGTATATGGGTATGTGGGAAGTAGGGTGGTGATGTGTTGTCAAAATTTCATTGGTGGGAGTGGTTATTTTTGTTATCAAAGAATATTTGGGGTTGGATTTGTTAGGAGTTTGTTATTTTGTCTTCTAGTAGAGAAATTATCACATGATTGAGGGTACACGGTAGGATAAGGTAAATAAGTGGAAAATGATTTAGGGAGGGAAAAAATTATGTCTCTACAACCTAGATTTGGTTGGACATCATATGTAGCTGAGTCTCTCCTTGCACCCATATGACCGCAGTTCTAGATTTATGGGCCCGGATTGTTGCCTACATTCTAGATGGCATTCCTTTGAGTGCTGGTCATTTCGTGGTTTCTGACATAAAATTATTCAAGAATCATGGTGGTACATATCTCTCCTTTCCCTCTTTGATTACTGAGCTTTGTAGGAGAGTCGTGGTTGATGAGTACCTTAGAGATACTTGGGTGCACTTGGCACCGCTATCTATCCTCCAAAAATTTGAGGTGAGGGCGCACCGGGTAAAATCAAGAAGAGGAATATTGACTTGGGAAAGTCAACATTTGAGGAGCCTGAGTTTTGTAGGCCATCCACCACCGGGCCTCTTGAGGATATTGGTGTTGATATTACGGCCATTAGGGAGCTTGTGTCGGGTTTGCCCCAGGGGCCGAGAGAGCCCTCCACCACCCGCTACTCATATGTCTTAATCTGATTATGAGAAGTATCAAAAGGACCAACGAAAGCAGGGATCTACCATTTCTATGATTGAGAGAGCCTACTCATCCTTGGTAGAGTTGCACCGAGAGCTTCGGGTTTCATATGAGAAGATTGTAAAAAGAGAGAAGAAGAGAGATAAATTCTTTAACAAGATGTGGAAGGGGGTGAAGGGCCTTTGGAAGGTCCTAAAACCCCGAGATAGACTTCCTTCCTCTCGAGTCGAGAGTGATGATGAGGCCCCAACGGAGTGGTCTGGTCCTGAGAATGCTGATGATAATGTAAAGTTTACAGAGGAGAGCAACTCGTGATGCAGTTTCATGGAGCACCCTTATCTCTTCTTATGTTTAATTATTTGTACAATGGGGACACTGCTAGCTGTTTTGTTGGGGATGCCTGGCTCTGCATTTATTCTATTTAGGCCTATATTATTTTGATATTTTTGGATAGTTGGTGATGTTTTGATGATATTCTGGATGACTTTTATTTTTATTTTGGATTGTAATATTTGGGCACTCTGATGGTGCCATATTTCCATGGATTAGTCATTTTGTGTTGTTTTTAGATTGTTACTTTATATTTATTTTAATTGTGATGATATCCAAAGAGCATTTCCCAATAATAGATTGAGTGACAACATTCTTAAGAAAAAATTATTGTGATTGGGTTTTAAGCCATAGATGCAGGGGAAGTCAGAGTACCCGTAGCATCAGAGTTATAAATGCTGGGAAGTTTGAGTACCCGTAGAATTTTGGATCGCATTTATACCTATTGTGAAGTCTGAGTAGCCATATGGTTTGCCCATATGAAAGCTGTAATGTGAGATGCCGACTTGGTTTGATGCCATTAATAACAAATTGTACGTGGTGCAAATGCAAAGCAAACACACACACCCCACCAAAAAATTTTCAAAAATCAAGGGCACAAACTTGTGCGACCTTGTAACAATACTTTGCCTCTCCTTGTGACTCCAAAATTGTTGCTTTTATAAGTTGGTAGATAACCCATTTTGTCACTAGTAGGAAGGGCAATTGAGCCCCTTTGAGGAGTTGGCATACCATGTGCGATGAGCTTATTTGCCTAAATCTCATGCATACTTGTACCATCTATCCCCGTTGGTCTATCAAGACTAATCTTGAATTACATTTTGTTGGTGAAATGATTCTAGGCCTTCTTTGTGAAATAGGAACCCACTTTAAGCCTAAATAGCCTATCCATGCATAAAGTAGGACCCTTAGTTCCCCAATTTGAGCCTTCAAGCCTTTCTTTGGCAACCATATTACTAGCCTTATACCATTCAAAAATTTGTCCTTCTCTTGAACCCAACCCTTTTTTAACATGAAAAATGGAAATAAAGGTTGTGGTAAGTTTGAAAGAGTTTACTTTGGGCCATGGTAGTGTAAGTGGATGCCTTTGATCCAAGCATTGAAAAAGTAAAATAGAAAGAAATGATGAAAAGAATAATGAGGCATGGATTGCAAAAGAAATAAGTAAAAAAAATAATTCCCTCAAAAAGTTGGGGAAATCAAGGCTCTTAAATTAGGCATGTGTAAAGTGTGAAAACAAAAAAAGTGTTCCATGGTCACAAGTTGGTAGAAATAGTGTGATGTAGATACTCAAGGGGGGTTAAGCCACTTTGTTCCTAAATGTTATCCTACCCTTCCCCGAACCTTTGTTACAATCTCAAAAAAGCCCTTCGAGATCTCCAATCAAGTGTATTCATTATAGTGGCTATTGAAAATAAGGGCAAGCTTATGGCATGGTACTTGCTGGCATCGACATTCTTTGTGAGAGAGAGAGTTTTGCACTTAAATCCCCGTTGATGCATATTAATAATTCGGTGTGTGAGAGATATCCTTCTTGTAAGGAGGTATGTGAACAACTTGAGGTGGGTGACATTGTCATCTTTCGAATAATGAGGCAAAAGGAGTATAGTGAAGTTGAGGTCAATAGGGAATCATTTTTAGAGTGTTAGTGATTGTTGCTCTTTAAAGTCCTTTGAATCCTTGTGATTGTATTTTATGTTGAGGGGTATTGTGAGAATAACTTTGCCCATGTTTGAAGAGTAACATATGGTAGCTACCAAGTTTGAGGTCATTGTGATCATTGGGTTGAACAAATGGGCTTAAAGTTTGCATTGTCTCATTGAGTAAAAGGTAGTGTTTCTTGAGAACAAGCAAAGGTTTAAGTTGGAGGTGTTGATGAGTGGTGAATTTACCACTCAGTTGCATCCTAAATTCGTGCACACTACTACAATTTAAAGGTATGAATGAGACAAATGTGTTACTTGAATCCACTAATTTGCACATTTTTCAGGCACATAGGCGATGCGATAGAAAGATGTGGATTTGAGATAAAAAGATCAAAAGGAGAGGAAAAGTGCACTGCTGAAGACCCTGCATAAATCAGGTTCAGTTATAGTGATCGCGGTCTGAGGGCCCAATTGCGACCAGTCAAGATAGGTCAGCCACCGCATTCGCATAGATTTGATCGTGGTCATGGTAGGCACGATCGCGGCGATGCGGGATTAGGCCCAGGGGGAGTTTTGTAATTTTCAATAGCCGACCCCAAATCCCTTAAAAGTATCAAACCCTTTCCCATTTTGGTATTGTAGTATCTTGGAGAGAAATTGAATTTGAAGTTACAAACCCAAACTTAGGCAACAATTGTATTTGAATTTCTTGCTTTTAATTTGGTGAAATTGAAGGATGGATGTTTTGAATGACCCTTTTGGTATACTTCTTTCTCTTTACTTCAAGAGTAGCTAAATCTCTTTGTCTTGGAATTATGTTGAACTAAGGTGCAATTATGTGTGGGTTATGATGTATTTGTGTAGATTCTAGCTTGTTAATGATCGATTTCACTATTGCTTGATTTAATTAGTTGGGATTTGTGGGTGAAAACCCTAAACTCTTGAAAGCTCACATCATCCTTAAAAGAAGGATGTGGGTGAACTTTTGGAGCCTATGGCATTCTTAAAAGAGGGATATGGGGGATAAAGCAATAGTGGACAATAATGGATATAGTTTACTATATTTTTGTCGTATTAGAAATACAGGTAATTAGAGAGTTGGCTATGTTTTGGGCATCTTTCTAGAAATAGGGATGCCCAGTTGAGGTGTTGGGTGACTTTAATTGACACACTCGTTAGGTACTTGAAAGGGTTAATGAGTGATATCCTTGAGTCTTTATTGACAAACTAGCCTCAAGGACTTTTAACCTAGCCTACCTTATCGTCAATGACTAGAATTTGCACTAATTCATCATGTTCCTATGTATAATTGCCCATAGGTAGACATAATCCCAAGATCCTTTTAATAGTGACTTTTCGAATCACATGTGTTGTCTTAGTGTCTTGACTTGAATAGATATTGGTCAAACCTTGTTACAAATCAACCCCCCTAAATTTAAATCATGTTTTTTTACTTTATTTACACTTCGAGTATCTTTTTAGTAAGTGTTAACACCCATAGGACTAGAATTCTAATTTTGCTTCTCATGGATTCGACCTCAACATAAGTTGAGCTATTGGCAATGACTGTCCTCTACCAAATTAAATGGTATAGATGAGCATTATCAGACTACAATATCTAATGGGTTGGGGTCGAGTTCCATCTCTCTAAGGAACCATGGTTGTACCTCTCAGTTTTAGAACTATGTGATGAGCTATTTTCTTTAGTTGTTGCGGCCTTGGACCTACTCTCCTCAACCCTTACTCATTTATACACCTTTTCTGCCTTTGATCCCTCCTAAATTATCGATGTCTTTGCAAGTTTTGACTTAGGTGGTTTAAATTCAGCTTGTCTCCTAACTACATACTTGTTGCGAGTCATATCTGCTTAGAAGAGTAGTAATAGGCTTGAACAAAGTTAGAAAAACAACATATAGCGATAATTCCAAGAGATCATCACTGAGAAATTAGCACAATGCCAATCAATTCAATTATGTAAACTACTATCGCTGATTAGGACAAAATTTGATGGAGCTTATCGACGAAGGAGGGTGGGGGTTCAGTGATACATTGAAGGATTCAACAATACTCATCGAGCATCACTGGATCACTAGGGAATTGCTGAATCACACCTTGAATAGCCTGCTTCACTATGACTATTTGTGATATGGGGAGCACTTCAGCGATATGCCACATGGTTTGACGCATTGTCGAAGTTCTCAACCTATCACCAATAGTTATCTTCCCTTATATGCATTTCACAATTTTTGAGACTTCAATGGATATTTTCAATTCCAATAGCCATGGGTACTTATTTCCCCAGGATTCAACATTTAATCCACAATACAAAGATTTTTCCCTTTAGAATGTCGTCACCCAATCTATGTTGGTAAAAATTGGCCATTTTGGAATCCACCCAATCAAAATTCAACCATTTTTGACACCCATTATATTGACATCTAAACCATATGCAAGCATGAACAAACTTAAACATTCGAAGATCAATTATTAATAACTTAACTCTACTCTAACAAGTTTTTTATTTCAAAGTAATAAGGACTTCACAAAAGAACATCCACTATTTATGAAAAAGATAAACAACACATTTCATCACAATTAAGCACATGTTCGATTTACTAAAAAGTGACTCTAACTACATATTGATTTCTAACCTTTAAAGTTCAGAGAGAGAGAGGTGTGAAACTCTGGTGACAATTGTGCCTGAGTGGTGGTAGGACTCAAACAACGATAGTAGTGAGGTGAGTCTAGGGAGAAAATTACAAGTGTATGTGTGTTTGAGTGCTTATATCGACTAAAGAGAGTGAAAGATAAGAGGGAAAGGGAGATATGATGTGTTTGAAATAATATTAAGAGTGAAAAAACAATAAAAGGTCAAGGGTTAAGTAAGTCAAACAGTCACACTTTAAAATGCAACCCTTTTTGATGATTTGATTTCCATCACAAAACTTATCAGTGATGTGCCCATTTGGAGTTCTGTCGCCGAATTGAGTAGTTACCAACACCTGGATGCTTCCTAATGGCGTGTATTTTTATGATGCTTAGCCCTTTGCTAAACTGTTCAGTGATATGCCAAATGGTATAAACCCTCGATGATTGTAATAGTTCTTTTAAGCTTGGGAGACCTTGTTCGGCGAGGAACTTCGATGATGCACTAATGGTGTCAGCGCACTGCCAAAGCCTCCTCACTGGAGCTTTGTGCATTATTTTCTTAATTTTTCTTTCCCAACTTGTGTTATTCTATGTTTCCTACATTCCAACTCCATCACACACTTACACTAATTAACACACGTTATTCAAAATAATAAAATTAACTTGGGTTGCTTCCCAAGAAATGCCTTACTTATTGTCGTGATGCAATATTATTTTTCATCAATCACGCATCATTAAGGTTGAGCACCTCTAAGAAATCCACTTTTGATAGTAACGTATGATTATATTTAACTCATTGCCCATTTATGGAAATCAGGATCCTATGCCATTCTCCAATCCAACTGCTCCACTAGGGAAACTTTGCACCACTTTGAAGGGACCCGACCACCGAATCTTAAGTTTACCCGAAAAAGTTTTCCCGAAAGTAACTTGTACCTTGAGTTGAACACTAGGACCCTGTGACCATTCTTGAATTCCTTTTTTAGGAACTCAGCATCATGTCATCACTTCATACTATCCTAATAGAGAGTAGAACTCTCATACGCTCTCAAGCGGAATTCATTGATCTCTTGAAGTTGGCCTACTCTTGACTTGGAGGCATCCTCCTAATTCATATTCAACCTTCACAAGGCCCACTATACCTTGTGCTCTAGCTCGATTGGGAGATAGAAACCTTTGTTGAAGACCAATTGATATGGTAACAAGCCAATGGGCTTTTTAAATGCGGTTCTATAGGCCCATAAAACATCATCAAGTTCTTGGGTCCAATCCATTCTACTCACATTCACGACTTTACCAAAATCTCTTTTACCTCTCGACTTGACACTTCTACTAACCAATTGACATGAGGATAATATTGAGAAATGACTTTATGCTTGGCTCCATATTTCGTAAGAAAATACCCAAATGATTGGTTGTAAAAATGAGAACCCTCATCGCTTATTAGTTCGAGATGTCCTAAATTGTGTAAAAATATACCTGTTCAAAAATTGAGTAATCATTTTAGGTTCATTGTTTGGTAATGCAACGACCTCAATCCATTTGTAAACATAATCCACCCGACTAAGATTAGTGATTCCCATATGATCTCACGAAGGGCCCCATGAAGTCCAACCCCCATGCATCAAACAACTCTACATCCAGACTTGGTTGCAAGGGCATTTCATGTATTCTTGAGATCCCACCTTGCCTTCAGCATTGCTCACATGCTCGCACTAACTCATGAGCATCACTATACAAAGTCAGGTAATAGAATTCACTTTCAAGGACCTTTGTAGATATATGCACACCACCATGATGGTCACTGATGTGCTATAGAAATATAATACTATCTACACTTAAAACAAGGAAAATATGCAAGTTTCTGAGGCTTTTTTGTTAGATATGATCTGTTTTGGGTATGTTTTATAGGAAACCATGTTTTGGATGCTAGGTTTGTAAAAAGGTGAAAAAGGTGTTTTGGCTACTTTTGGAGCTATTGTGGATGTTCTGGATGTTTTCCGTCTTGATCGTGATCAATGCATGTTCAAGAGTCAAAGAAAAGCTGAAAAATTGACTCCCAACACCTACTAAATCAACCTACGGACTGCATGTAGACCTACTAAATGCATGTAGACAAAGTAGGTGGAAGAAATCCAAAATCTCGAGAGCTAACTTACAAGACTTTGTCTATCCGCAACCTACGGTTTGCACCTACATCCTGTGCCAGACCGCAGGTACAGAGAGCAGGTGACCACCGACCATGTTTTCTCCTAGTTTATTTGGGCTTTGTTTTTAGGGTTTCCTCATGTACCATAAATACCCCTTTACGTACTTTACTAAAAGTTACACACTTTTGACGCTCAAAAATATATTTTGATTCCGAGATCCATCTTTGATCTTAGGATTCTCTTGTATTGACTTTGATTGATTATTCAGTTATGGTTGTAGGTTTTTATTCATCTTATCATTGTGATTTCATCTATGCTTTCTAATATGAATGTTATTGATTTCTTCAGAATCATGAGCGGCTAAAACCCATAGCTAGAGTTGTGGAAACCCTGGCATATTGATGAAGTAGGGGAAGTGCGATTGTTGATCTGAACCAATACCATTGGCATGCATTGCATTATCTTCATTGTGATTGATTTCTTAATTGGTGCACACATTAGGATCCCGCCTAAATATTGCTACTTACTCCAAAAGAGGAGTAGTGACTAGGAAAAGATAAAGACAACAGTAATTTGGAGTTTAACTGTCGATCCACGCTTCTAGGTTCTATCTACATAAGATGGTTAGGTTTTATATAATAACTAGAGACTCAAAAGGTAATATCTGGGATCAAGATAAGGGTTAGTAGTGCGTCACCCTGAGACTCAAAAGGTAAAGGGTGAAATTCTTCTACTCATACAAAAAACTGTAGCAGGTACATAACTTATCGATTCTGCATGCAAGGCATTGCATTAGTTCAACAACGCATGATAAGCCAACAGAGTTGAGAAGCTAGAGGGAACACAATCCTAGTGTTCATTTATGACTAATTTCAACCAAGTTAATTGTCACGACCCGATTTCCTCTGGTCATAATGGCACCTACCATTACCCACCAGTAGGTAAGCCAACCCGTAGTCCAAAACGGCTAGAAAAAAACTACTCAATAATGTAAGAAAAGAATGTGAAATATATGAAATAAAGATCAATACATAGAAGAATCCCAAAACCTGGTGGTATCAATACAAGAGATTCTAATATAAAAAGAGTACAAAAGTGAAATATCAAGAGATATACACCGATACAACTTATCTACGAATACAACTTAGAGACTAGTCTAATACATAAGAGAGAGATAAGTAATGCTCCGATCGTCAGAAGCTTACTCTAAGTCTCTAAACTAGGGCTGCTCCGCATGATGCACACATCAACAACGATAACCCGTACTGTGATCTGCAGGTTGCAGAAGTGTAGTATGAGTACCAAACGAATGGCACTCAGTAGGCTACTGCCAACTAAGCTCCAAAGATAAAGCAAATATATACAACATATAAACAGAATGGGAACTTCACCTAAGAGTCCAAAAATCACTTGACAAGTCAATAAGATAATAAGGAACTACTATCCTATTCATGTCCAAGAGTCTTGCATAATAAGACTAAGGAAGTATCAGGGTGAACTATCCTACTCCAGATACATTCAATAAATGTCAATGCTATACCATATATCCCAGGTCAATATACAAATAAAGAGAGAAAGAAAGATATACAGTAATATGGAAGGCGAAGAAATGACTATACAATATGAACAACGAAGGATGGGATACGTGGTAGTATCATAGCTTTATATAGCTTGATATATATATAATCGTGCATAGTAATTCAATCATAAGATAGGAGAGGCCGAAGACGTACCTCAAATCCTGATACCAGATCAATGACTAATCTATCATAAGCTAGTCATAATAATAATCATAACAATGATAATAACAATGTCAATAACAACGTGAATAACCGACTACTCCAGATAACCAAATACCTAGCCGAGCCTATGCATACCCCCACTGTCCCAAGATCAGAAGGTTCAATCAACATACAAAAACACAAGGCATATTCTTCTCCCATATATATGCAACTATCCCATACCGGCTAATAAATATAGGTGCATACTGGTGATAGGCGATGCGAATGCAGGAATGAATGCAAAGTACATAATCGATATTAAAACTCATCATAACTGTCCTCATCAGTACTATCATCATCATAATCAACCTCCGGCCTTGCCAGGTATCAACACATATCAATAGTATTCTTTGGCCTTGTCGGGTATAAACATATCATCTATATAACCTTCGGCCTTGCCGGGTATAAACATATCATCAATATATCCTCCGGCCTTGCCGAGTATCAACATTATCACAATAGTATCCTTCAGCCTTGTCAAGTATCACATCATCACACTAGTATCCCCCAGCCTTGTCGGGTAACAACATCATCACAATAGTATCTTCCGGCCTTGTCGGGTATCAATATCATCACAATAGTATCCTCCCTCTTTGCTGGGTATCAATATTATCACAATACTATCCTCTGGTATTGCCGGGTTCAATATAATCATAATAGTATCCTCCGGCTTTGCCAGGTATCAATGTCGTTGTAATAGTCATTGTCGAATAACATGCACTAAAATACTCATAAACATAATCATATTACCATAGAATATCTATCTAGTCAATACTTCCCAATGACTAATTATTAGCTAACCAACACTTATTATTATAAAATCACTAGTTCGCTAGTCATCACATAACCTCTAGTTATTAGCCTAAATATTATCCTTTACATAATCCTTATTCACGAGATAGAAACTAACCACTATTTATTTAATATCCAACATCTAACATCTAGTCAAGGTTCATCACTAGACCAAAACCACCATTTATCCACCAATCACTATTATCAACTAATCATCCTATATCCGTTAATCATTACTAGACAACACATTACTACTTGTCACCAAACCATCTTTTATTAACTGACACCATTCATTAACTAACCATCATTAGCTACCGTGTTTCAGTTAAGCAAGAATCATTAACTAATACATTAGATTCCTAGCCATCAAGTGCTATAGCCACGTAAAAGACATTTAGCTACCATTTAGCTTAACCCATAATCAGGAAGAACAATCATAATATCGTATTTACCCTAGAATCACATCAATTACCGATATAATAATCATGAATGTACCAAAACTATGCATGTCATCACCAGTATTCAATCAGTGGAATACTAAGCATCATACCGCATCTTTCTCTGTCCCATACCGGAGAGATATGTATACAAACATATACATATTCATAAATTGAAATCACATCATTTATAATGATAAACACTTCTCGGCTATTGAATCAATATCATAACCCGAACCTTGGCCCATTAATTTATCCGAAATAATCACAACATCATAATCATGGCCTAAGGCCCATACGCATATCCGGGACTCATATAAATAATCATATTTATAAGTCATAGCATATCTCTAATCATCTCACATATAGGAGGCATCTCACATATAGGAGGCATAATATCAATAAGCATGTAATCATCTCTCATACAAGAGGAATCTCACATATAGGAGGCATAATGGCAATATGCATGTAATAATCTCTCACACAAGAGGCATCTTATATATAGGAGGCATAATATAGATAGACATGAAATCATCTATGGGATATCGTATATCAATAGATCATACATCATGACTACGAGGAATATCACTTCTCTAAGCCAATTTACATATCCAAGAGGAACATCATCTATATAGGTCCAACAATCATGACTAAAGGAAGTAGCAACTCTATAGGCCAATCATCAAGTCTAAGAGGAAATAGCATCTTTATAGGCCAATCATCAAGTCTAAGAGGAAATGACATCTCTATAGGCCACAAAACGTATCTAGGAGGAATATCATCTCTAAATTCCCAATATCCCTTCCACAAGGAGTACCATAACCATAACTCAAAAGCCACAGTCCGAGAACATCAATACAAGTTACCAAGTTACAAAGTAACCTTATTCTAAGCTTTACTAGCCTCATCTATGTCTAGCATCCGCACTAAGTCCACAAGACTTAACACAAGCTTAGGCCTAAGTGGGACAAACGATCCTACTTCTAACCCACAATTTCCATAATTAAGCATACTATGCCCCAAACTAGGCTAAGGTAGCTAGATCAACTTCTAGATGTCAAGTAAGCCATATTCAAGCCTAATATAACAACTTCGACTAGAAACAAGGGTACTCAAGTCAACTCTGCCAAACTTACGATTTCAAGACTACCACACTAGCCCAATAAGGCTAAATATACAAATCATGTTTCAAATGCTAAAATCATATTCCAAACGTAACATTATATCGTATCCATGCTACGTTTGGAATATGATTTTAGCATGCCATCTTACGGGTCCAAACGCATCTTGGGGCCTTTATATAGCCCCTACAGCTAAAGAGATGTGGCTATCGCGGTCATACGGGCCACAATCCTTCTACCCGGGATCGGTACACTCTTGGCCGCGATCGCGGTTTCACCAGATGACAACAAACATAAAAATAAGTTTTTGACCCTTGGAACTCATCCAGAATCCAAAGAACATGATCCATTAGTGAATTTTGAGTGTAAACCACATTTCAAACCCATTGGAACCATCAAAACTTTCATCGGAGATCGTTTGGGCAAAAAGTAGGGCCTACACCTATAGTTTCATCAGTTTTCATAAAATTCGCTCAATAGCCCAAAATAAGTTTGGAAGCCTTGGGACCTGAATCAAGGGTCTCCCTAGCCTAAAATTGATGTTCCAGACGCGATGGTGAAGTCAGATTTTCAATCCGAGGTTGTTTCAACAAAATATGGGTCCCACACCCATTATTTCCAATTTTTAACTTTTCGACCAATAGGTCGAAATGAGCTCGTGTGTATTGGGACCCAAACCAAAGTTCTACCAAGACTAAAATCGATATTCCGAATCTTCTAGCGCAGTTAGAATTTACATCCAAGATCATTTCACTGAAGTGTTTACCTGGTGGCCATTTTGAACCAGCGAAGACTTCTAAACAGGGAATTGTCTCTAAAAAATAAATGAACTGCCCAATAACAAAACTGTCGGTCCCAACAAGTCATAAATGACTTAGAAAAACTATGGAGAAGCTCAAACGGTGAAGATAAGCATAAATATGGAAAATGGCCTGAAGGGTTATTACAATATGCATTACTAAAAGGACTTTTGTCCCCCAAAAGTCAAAGGACAGAAAGAATCTCAAAAGCTCAAAAGGATGAGATACTTGGACCGCAAGCTCTAAGAATGACTTCCTAGATAACCTCAACGGAGAGAAAACACTTACAAGGGATTTCTCCACAGGTATCCCTTTTCAACCAGAACTCTCATTCTACTTCCAAAATAGCCAACTCAACTTAACTGCTAACTGGCCTCCAACTGAACTAAAAAGGCTGATTCACGCATATTTGAATCACATCACGCTGATACCATCACTGTATCCGTATAAATCAACAAAGGCTTATCCCAGCCCAAAAAAACCAAGACATAAGTTATAAAACCAACTCCAAATCCAAAAATAACATTTCTTTACCTTTTTGCACCTGCTATCTACTCCAAGCTAGGAGGAAAATCACTTGAGTCTCGCCTACACAGTCTCATCACGGAGAACTCAAAGAACTGAAGTTGATCCACTGAAAGTCCATAAGACAAACATGAGAATAAGCTCATAAGAGATTATTTGGGCATACAACTGAAGATAATCACGGAATGCAATCCATGCCAATGTTGCAACTAGTCTAAATAAAAATCAGATTAAAATCTTAAAATCCAAGGTGTAACTACTCATCACTGAATATTCCACTTTAGGATGTCTCATCCACCGAGAATGAAGACATATTGAATCCAACTCGAGAATATTATTCCCCCCGGAGTAAATCATCCAAAATTCCCAAAGAAAACTAAAACTCGAGGTCAAAACTGAAATAACTAATATGAGGCCTATGGGCTATCATTAAGTATATTATCAACTATAATCTAGCCGAAGTCTAGAAAACCAAATAGGCAACCACAGAGTAGGCTCAACCAGCCTATAAATAAAATCCAAACTGAAACAAGTCCAAAATAAAGGTTGCACGATAGCTCTACAACACCAAGCTGAGATATCAATACCAAGGTTGAGCAGCTCAATCTCAAAAATCTAAATCAAAACTAAAAATGGGTAGGCATTAATGCTCCAAATCTATCACACTTCCAAATCGCTATTCCAAGGAGTCAAAATACAAAACTGGGAAAATAAAGCTATATCAATGCCAACTATATCAAATTGACTCTAATATCCAAATCTGACATATCTGAGATAAATCATACCAAGCCATTGTCAAGACATATCTAGAGAGCAAATTCACAACAGAGATAACCACTGACTGATAACACAAGTAACCAACTCTATATCGGCTAGAGGGAATGAAATATAGCCACAAAAGAGGAATCATGCCAAAAGGACATCACTGGCTGAAAATGCATATAACCCACTCCATATCCGCTGGAGGGCATGAACTATCCAAATATACTCAAAAACTTTCCAAGGCTGAAAATCACACCAGAAATGGCAAAAGTTTTAGCAACTCAAAAAATGCCACTTAAGCCGAAACCTAACCCATCCAATACTCCATCTAGGAAAACAAATAGCCACAAACACATATCATCAAGGAGAATCACTCCACTAAGCCTCACTAGGCCAAACAAACGTTGAAATGGGGATTTCCTAAATCCATCTAAGAACAACATTATTGAAGAAGAAATACCAATCTCAAAACCAAGGTCAAGGTTGAGACCACCACTAGAGAACCAACAACTTAAGCTAAAGAGTTTCTAATTTGCCAACTTAAGAAGCGATCACAAGAAAGGCCACCTGCCTCTAACTTTCTAACTCCACTATACAAAACCATATCACTACGATAAAAGAGTATCCAATCTACATACTAACAACAAGGCAATCCATCACGATGGAATGAAACCAACATACCTATGAGATAAATCCACGACATCTCAATATCAAATATCAAAATTGCTATCGGTTGAAAAAATAGCCACAAATGAAGAACGAACCTCAAACTGGTCTATCTCACAAATGGGTTATACCAGAAAGAATATCCAAAACAAAAGCTTTCGCAAACAAGGAGGCAAGTCTAAGAATATCAAACTAAAAAATGGGCAACATAACTAAATTGCCGACTCAAAAACACAAAGAACTATGGAAGGTCAACTTATCTTCGATGGCATAATACATCCTTGAAATCAATCTAATACAACTAACCAAGAGGGAACATAGTCAACCTCACCGCACTAAGGGAAAGAAATCACCAAATCGGGCTATATCTACTCAAGACACCAAATAATATCACAAGAAAATAAAAGTCTAACCAGATAACACTAGTCTATATAGCTACCCAACGAGAATCAAATTCATCATGTAACAATCATCAAGTAATAATATCAAGTAATATCAATAACCTCACATAGTGGAGCAATAGCAACAACAATATCAATATCAACATACTGAACAAGCGGTACCAAAATGAATATCAATATCATGTACCACTCAATGGCCACAACAAGGCTAATGTGCCAAGATAAATGAGAGTCGAACCCAAAACCACCCCCACAGGGGAAAAACAACAATATCTATCTACTCTATCTACTACTAAAAGAAATAAACCACGGAGTAGCAGCATAATCATGAATTCAATAATAAGGCTCATAATGACCGATATAAATTCATCAAGGCATACAATCATCAATGGGTATGAAAACCCCAATACACATAATAAGAGATAAATGCAAGAAATAAAAGCACACCAAATATGGTAACATCCATAGTCATATGCCTGATGGGCATAGGGAAAATAAATCTGATTGGGTCTAAATCAAACCGACCGATTGAATCATCAACTGAGGTGCCAAGTGCACCATCTCTAACTAAGATGTCACAACATCATAAGCTAATTTAACTAAGCTAAATGACTGGAATCTCATGTCAAGGACACACCCTAGACTAGTAGTCGGTCTCTCTACGATCGTAGCAATTCCTGAAGCATCAATATGTAGAGAACACAAACTGAGCCCAAATGGCTGGCCAACTGACGTTGAGAGAAATTTGCAAAATTATGTCCAAACTTCTGAAATCACAGTCTGTCTTAGGAACTCTAGGCTGGCGGGGAATATATGCTAACTCTAGCTGATCACCTATCTCATACCAAGGGCATTCTCTGAACCAATATTTCATCACAACACAACAAAACTAATATCCTAGAATATTTTGAGATGCTGCCCCTCATAATCTAGAATGGTCGCCATGGCCTGAAGAACCATACCATTCTTCACAAGTATGATGGGGACTCTTCTCAAATCCTTTTTGGCTACCGCTGAGGATCTTCTCTATCCATCTCTGACCCTCTAGTCTGATGTTGTACTAAAAATCTAGAAACGTGTGTTGGAGTCTTGTCTGTATCTATCAACAATATCGCATCATCCTTCGGGGATAGAATAGAGTCAAAGAATGTGTTCAAGGTTCATAGAAATGCAGATACACGATAAGGAGTCATGAAATAAATTTCCTAAAATGTCACTGTAGCCTCCCGAAGATAGGTTACGGACGTCTCCGCACCAATCCGTAAGACTCTACTTACACTTAGCTTTTGTACTAATACACCAATGAAACCTAGGCTTTGATACCAATTTGTCATGACCCAATTTCCTCAGGTCATGATGGTGCCTACCATAACCCCCCAGTAGGCAAGCCAACCAGTAGTCTGAAACGGTAGTAACAAACTACTCAATAATGTAAGGAAAAAAATGCGAAATATATGAAAGAAAGATCAATACATAGAAGAATCCCAAAACCCGGTGGTTTCAGTACAAGAAATTCTAATATAAAAAGAGTACAAAAGTAAAATATCAAGAGATATACACTGATACAACTTATCTCTAAATACAACTTAGCAACTAGTCTAATACATAAGAGGGAGATAAGCAATGTTCTAATCGTCAGGAAATCATTCTAAGTCTCTGAACTAGGGCAGCTCTACACGATACACACATCAACAGCGATAACCCGTAATATCATCTGCAAGCTGCAGAAGTGTAGTATGAGTACCAAATGAATAGTACTTAGTAGGCTACTGCCAACTGAGCTCCAAAGATAAAGCAGATATATACAACATATAAATAGAATGGGAACTACAACCAAGAGTCCAGAAATCATATGACAAGTTAGTAAGATAATAAGGAACAACTATCCTATTCATGTCCAAGAGTCTAACATAATAAGACTAAGGAAGTATCTTGGTGAACTATCCTATTCCAGCTATATTCAATATACGTCAATGCTATACCGTATATCCCAGGTCAATATACAAGAGAGAAAGAAAGATATATAGTAATATGCAAGGCGGAGAAACGACTATACAGTTTGAACTATGAAGGATGGGATACACGGTAGTATCATAGCTTCATATAACTTATCAAGATATATGAAGCTATGATACTACCGTGTATCCCATCCTTCATTGTTCATATTGTATAGTCGTTTCTCCACCTTGCATATTACTATATATCTTTTTTTCTCTCTTTGTATATATATATACCATATTCTCATTTTAAGACCATATTATAATACTATCAAGATTTAAATACTATTATACTCGAGGTTCCTAATCCATATGGCTAGACATGAAATAATCGTGCATAATAATGCAGTCATAAGCTAGGAGAGGCCGAAGACGTACCTCAAATCCTGATAATATATCAATGACTAATCTGTCATAAGCTAGCCATAATAATAATCATAACAATGACAATAACAATGTTAATAGCAACACAAATAACCATCTACTCCGGACAATCAAATACCTAGCCGAGCCTATGCACACCCCCAGCGCCCTAAGCTCGGAAGGTTCAATCAATATACAACAACACAAGGTATATTCTTAACCCATATATATGCAACCGTCCCATACAGGCTGATAAATATAGGTTCATACTGGTGATAGGTGATGCATATGCAAGAATAAATACAAAGTACACAATCAATATCACAACTTATCATAACTATCCTCATAAGGACTATCATCATCGTAATTAACCTACGACCTTGTCGGGTATCAACACATAATCAATAGTATCCTCCGTCCTAGCCGGGTATCAACATATCATCAATACATTCTCCGGCCTTACCGGGTATCATCATATCATCAATATATCCTCTGGCCTTATCGGGTATCAACATTATCACAATAGTATCCTCTGGCCTTATCGAGTATCAATATCATCATACCAGTATCCTCTAGCCTTGTCGGGAATCAATATCATCAGAATAGTAACCTCCGGCCTTTCTGGGTATCAATATCATCACAATAGTAACCTCCCGCTTTGCCAGGTATCAATATTAGCACAATAGTAACCTCCCGTTTTGCCAGGTATCAATATTATCACAATACTATCCTCTGGTCTTGTAGGGTAACAATATCATCATAATAGTATCCTACGGCTTTGTCGGGTATCAATATCGTCATAATAGTCATTGTCGAATAACATGCACTAAAATATTCATAAACATAATCATATTACCATAGAATATCTATCTAGTCAATACTTCCAAATGACTCGTTATTAGATAACCAACACTTATTATTATAAAATCACTAGTTCGCTAGTCATCACATAACCTCTAGCTAGTTATAAGACTAAACATTATCCTTCACATAATCCTTATTCACAGGATAGCAACTAACCACTATTTATTTAATAGACAATATCTAATATCTAGTCAAGGTTCATCACTAGAACAAAACCACCATTTATCCACCATTCATTATTATCAACTAATCATCTTATATCCGTTAATCATTACTAGACAACACATTACTACTTGTCACCTAACTATCTTTTATAAACTAAAACCATTCATTAACTAACCATCGTTAGCTACCATGTTTCAACTAAGCAAGATTCATTAACTAATACATTAGATTCCTAGCCATCAAGTGCTATAGCTACCTAAAAGACATATAGCTACCACTTAGCTCAACCCTTAATTAGGAAGAATAATCATAAGATCGTATTTCAACTAGAATCACATCAATTACCGATATAACAATCATGAATGTACCAAAACTATGCATGTCTCACCTGTATTCAATCAGTGGAATAGTAAGCATCATACCGCATCTTCCTCCATCCCTTACCAGAGAGATCTGTATACAAAAATATGCATATTCCTATTCATAAACTGTAATCACATCATTTATAATGATAAACGCTTCTCAGCTATTGAATCAATATCATAACCCGACCCTTGGCCTATTAATTAATATAGAATAATCGCAATATCATAGTCACGACCTTAGGCCCATAAACATATCTGAGACTCATATCAATAATCATATTTATAAGCCGTAGTATACCTCTAATCATCTCACATATAAAAGGCATCTCACATATAGGAGGCATAATATCAATAAGCATGTAATCATCTCTCACAAAAGAGGTATCTTACATACAGGAGGCATAATATCAATAAGAAGTAATCATCTATTACACAAGAGTCATCTTACATAGCGGAGGCATAATATAGATAAACCTGAAATTGTCTATGGGATATCTTATATCAATAGGTCATACATCATGACTACGAGGAATATCACTTCTCTAAGCCAATTTACATATCCAAGAGGAACATCATGTATATAGGTCCAACAATCTTGAATAAAGAAAGTAGCAACTCAATAGGCCAATCATCAAGTCTAAGAAGAAATAACATCTCTATAGGCCAATCATCAAGTCTAAGAGAAAATAGCGTCTCTATAGGCTACATAACGTATCTATGAGGATTATCATGTCTAAATTCCCAATATCACTTCCACAAGGAGTACCATAACCATAACTCAAAAGCCACAATTCGGGAACATCAATACAAGTTACCAAGTTACAAAGTAACCTTATTCTAAGCTTTACCAGCCTCATCTATGTCTAACATCCGCACTAAGTCCATAAGACTTAACACAAGCTTAGGCCTAAGTGGGACAAACGATCCTACTTCTAACCCACAATTTCCATAATTAAGCATACTATGCCCAAACTAGGTTAAGGTATCTAGTTCATCTTCTAGATGTCAAGTAAGCCATATTCAAGCCTAATATAGCAACTTTGACTAGAAACAAGGGTACTCAAGTCAACTCTACCCAACTTACGATTTCAAGACTACCACACTAGCCCAATAAGGTTAAATATACAAATTATGCTTCTAATGCTAAAACCATATTCCAAACATAGCATTATATCATATCCATGCTATAACTAATCTATACTAAAGAGGGAAGGCCATAGGATACAAAAGGGTTATAAACATGCTATCCTACAGGTACAAAACCCTTATCTATTCCCCAAAACATCAATAATCAAGGCTAAGTTATGCTACTCATTATCAAGCCTAATATCCATATTCACATACAACATATATCACACATCATATTTGAAGAAAAGTAGAAAGAAGCCTACTCTCATCTTCAGTTTACAATCTTCAAAATGCTATCACACTATCAAAACCATAATCTACTAATCAATATGAGTCTAATGATACCCATATTGCACTATTGTGCTTCGGGTCCAAAAATGACACCAAAATCCCACGTGTGTCCTACATACAGAAAATGAGTTTTCGAGACCAACCCAATATTCACACATGAATATGGAATCATACCCCTCAAAGAATGGGTGAAAACTAAGCATACTTTGGGCTAAAATCAAGCCCTAAGCTAAATTAGGGTTTTGGGTCCAAACTAAGAAATTGAAGCATGAATTCAAGAAATTCTTACCTTAATCTTGAAGATAATTGCAATACAAGATGATAATTAAGCTCCCAAGTCAACCCCATGACCAATTTTGAGTTATTACACTCCTTTTGGGGTTTCTAGGTCTAAATGGTGAAGGGGAAATGACCTAAACGCGTCTTGGGGCCTTTATATATCCCCTACAGCTAAAGAGATGTGGCTATCACGGTTATATGGTCCGTAATACTTCTACCCACGATTGGTACACTCTTGGCCGCGATCGCGGTTTCACCAGATGACAACAAACTCAAAAATAAGTTTTTGAACCTTAGAACTCATCAAGAATTCAAAAAACATGATCCAATAGTGAATTATAAGTGTAAACCACACTTCAAATCCATTGGAATCATTAAAACTTTCATCGGAGATCGTTTAGGAAAAAAGTAGGGCCTACACCTATAGTTTCATCACATTTTAAAAAATCTGCTCAATAGTCCAAAATAAGTCTGGAAGTCCTGGGACCTGAACCAAGGATCTTCCTAGCCTAAAATCGATATTTCGGACGCGATGGCAAAGTTGGATTTTCAATTAGAGGTTTTTTTACTAAATATGGGTTCCACACCCATTCTTTCTAATTTTCAACTTTCCGACCAGTAGGTCAAAATGAGATCGGTGCATTGGGACCCAAACCAAAATTCTACCTAGACTAAAATCAATATTCCAAATCTGCTGGCACAGTCAAAATTTGCATTCAAGAATGTTTCGCTGAAGTGTTTGCCCCGTGGCCATTTTGAACCAGTGAAAGACTTCTAAATGGGAAATTGGCTCTAAAAAACAAACGAACTGCCCCATAACCAAACCGTCAGTCCTAGTAAGTCATAAATGACTTGGGATAGCTATGGAGAAGCTCAATCGGTGAAGATAAGCTTAAATATGAAAAATTACCTGAAGGGTCATTACGTTAATACTGTTCTTTGCTCGAGATTACAACAAACAAAACCCACTATTTACTTTTCTTGTTCTGCCTATTGACTATAACTACTGAGATCTGCTAAGCCATATGTTCCCTTAGGATTCGACCCCAACCTTAGTTGGGTTACTATATCTTAACAACGACCATATTATCATCTAAAAGGAGGTGTTGCTTGGACATCATCAAAAAATTAAGGCCATTACCGGGGAACACGATGTTGATTAGTGATTTGAGTTTGTTGTAGTTCTTGGGTTTTTCTTTTTGTTTTTGTTCTTAATTGGGCATACGCCGGTGTATGCCTAGCACACGGAGTAGAGGTAAACCCTTACTCCCAGCCAATCTGAATCCAAAGAGGAACCTACAAACACTTGGTAGGATGTTTGAGTAGAAGAGAGCTGATAATCCTAAAAGGGCTTGTGATATTGTACCTCTGCCAGACGGAGTGCAGGATATTATTGATCGTTAGACTGATGAGCTTATTTTTCAAGCTGAAGCAAAGAAGAGGGCAATGAAAGAATCTCATAGATTAGCTAGGGAAGAAGAGCTTGCTAAGCAGAGACAAGTAACAGACCACCGAGAAACACTCAGTGGGAATTAAAATAGAGCAGAGGTGCTCATTTTCAAGTAATCTTAGCATATCATTACATGCATCCATATATAGATGATGAAGAAGATTTGGGATACGTTGAACCGAACGAGATGGGAGCCATAGTACCTCCTATTTTTTCCCCAGGCATCAAATTCGAAATCACGAGTGCCATGATCCAATTTCTAAATTTGTAGGGTGTGTTTGCAAAATTGTCTACCGATGATGCAAATTTGTACCTTGAGAATTTCCTTGGGATCTGCACCTCGTATACCATTCCAGGGGTAGATCATGAAACACTTAGACTGAGGTTTTTCCCTTTCTCACTTACAGGAGAAACATCTTTATGGTTAGGAGAATTTCCAAGAGGCTTTATCACAACTTGGAATGAGTTGCACAGGCAATTCTTAATAGGTTCTTCCTTCCATCAAGAATATTATAGCTTAAGGATGAGATCTATAACTTTAGGCAGCTGCAGTCTGAGTCCATGTACAAGGCTTGGTTCAGGTTTAAAAAGAAGTTAAGCATGGTGCCAAATCATAAGTTGTCAAGGATGAGCTTACCAAAGATATTCTATAGAGCCTTGACAATCAGTTCAAGATCCATGGCCGACACCATCTTTGGAGGAGCTTTTATGAGACTACGTTGGGAGGCAGCATCGGAGATGTTGGATTAGATCTCACTCACTAACCGAGGGTGGCAAACTTGAGAGGCTGAGAGGGGATCTGGTACTTATATTATTGGTGCCTCCTATGACCAGAGAGCAGTTAATGATATAGTAGCACTATAGATTGCATTACTAAGAACTAATTTAAGGGTGCTAGCAAAGATTTTGCAACAACGACTTCTGAGAAAGTGAATGTAGTAGCAACACATGGGTCAGCTTCCAAAGCACACGAGTCACAATTGGAAGAGGAAGCTAATTATCTAGATTATCAAATGGCAGGTTTTCGAGCCCTAGGGAAAGGAAACAAAGGTCGGAACTACTATAATAGATAAAGGGACTGCAGTAGGGAGCAAGATGGTGACTGGATAAAGAAGGATGACTACAAATAGAAGGGAGATATGTACATACCGCCTGGCAGTCATGATACAAAATCCAGAATGGAGGAGATATTGGCTAAGCCGGTGAAGGGTTAAGAAAGTAAGAAGACCATCTTTAAGGAGATTAAGGATGATATTTGAGGGTTGAACTAGAAGGTTGAGTCATATGCCACTGCTATCAAGAATTTGGAGCACCAATTTGGGAAGATGTCAACAACTCTGAACTAGAGGCAGCCAGGTACTCTTCCGAGTAACACAGTGCAAAATTCGAGAAACGATGGTCATGTACTTGCTATTACCATGAGGAGGAGTATCACTACTATGGATCCTCTACTACCTGATGTGGATGTTGTTGATGATGAGATACATGTTGTTGAGTTTGAGTAGGTAACAGGTGATAAAGTTACAGTTGCTAAAGATAAAGGTAAGGGTCCGATCATGGATCCAAAAGTTAGATAAATTCCGAGATTGCCCCCACCTTATCCTCAGAGACTAAGGTAGAAGAAAGAGGAATATAAGTTCTAGTAATTCATTGAGATTCTGAAAGAATTGAACTTGAACATACTTCTTCTTGAGGCATTGGAGCAGATGCCTGGTTATGCTAGGTTCATGAAATAATTGGTCACAAGAAAGAAAAAAATGATATTTGAGGATTTTGATGATGTGCACCATTGCAGTGCAGTCACGACAATGTCCTTGGTGAAGAAAAAAGGTGATCTCGGAGCATTCACTATACCATGCACTATTGGGTTATCTCGATTTTCCCAAGCCTTGTGTGATTTAGGGGCCAACATTAATTTGATGTCGCAAACCGTATTCAAGCAATTGGGTTTGAACTCTTCGAAACTGACTTCGATACGATTATTAATGGCTAATCACACAGTGAAGAAGACTATGAGAATCTCGTTTGATGTGATCATGAGGGTGGATAACTTTATCTTTTCGGCTGCCTTTGTCATCTTGGACTGTGAGGTTGACACCGATATGTCCATTATCTTGGGAAGACCGTTTATGGCCAAAGCCAGAGCTATGGTTGATATGAAAAAAAGTGAGCTAAAATTTTGAGTCAACAGTGAGGAGGCGACATTCAACATCCGAAAGTTAATGAAGCAGCCAAACAACATAAGGGGAGTATTGGTGATTAATTGTATTGATGACCCCAGAGGATACTCCTATGGGTATCTAGATGAATTTTGAGTAGTCAAAATACCTGCGTCATACAACGAAGTTAAATCAAGAGCTGCACGGGAGGCAACCCATAGGATTATAGGTGAAGTCTGAATAACCAACATAGCCATGTCATGCCTCGATGTTAAATCAAGAGCTGAGTGGGAGGCAACCCACTATTTTAGTGTTCACGTTTTTGTTGTTTTTGTCTTTTTGTAGGTTTTTAGCTTTAGGACCTTACCCGAAATACGGTAAAAAATTGCTATATTCATTGATTTATAGGTAAGGGGACTGGGTGATCAACCCATTATGGTCACAAGTCCCACACAGTAAATTGAGTAATGAATTGAAAAGTTGAAATTTTAAGGATGAAAAATGGTAAGTTACGGACTTTGGCATTAAATTTTACTTTTTGGACCTAAAACGTAGGTTGTGGAACCATAAGTATCTGAAAGAATAATAAAATTCTGAGTTTGGGTTGCAGAAAAGTGGGCCAAAAATTTTGGTACCTGCGCCCATAACCAAACCACTACGGGGCGCAGGTTGATGTCGCAGCTAGGTCACTTTGTGGGCTTAATTTTTAATTTAAATTTTAGGCCCACCAATATTTAAATATGACCTAAAATAGCCCCCACTTATATAAAAACATTCTTACCCTTATTCTAACTCATTCTAATCCTCCAAAAATTCACTTTTCTCTTTTAATTCAAACTTCCCTGTTAAAATATAAACTAACCCCATACTTGCATAACGGATTGATTGACACTTATTTGAGATATGAAATTGTCCCAACATGCTAAAAACAAGTTTCAACCTTGGTTTTTCTAGAGTTCTTCATTATTCTCTTCCGGATCTTCATTAAAGAGGTAACTTTCTTGGCTCTTAATGTTCATATAGTGATGTATCTATTGTTTAAACAAGTTGATATGTGTATTCCATTGCAAAATATATAGAAACTATCATGCTTGTATGTAGGATCCTTGAAGTAGCCTAATATCATAATGTAGGGCTGTGTTTTGTAGAAAAATCTAAGTTAGGCCCTAACTGGAAGTTGAACTTGAATGAATAAAAGTACTACCACTAGTTGAACATGTTTGTTTTCTTTGAAATTCATGATCCTTTATTAGTCTATGCACATTGGACTTGTTGGGATTTCAAATGGGTCTTAGGGATGTAAAAATTGAGGAAAAATTTGAACTTTTTGAATTTTGATTTTTTCTTCAACTTTTGCTATCCCTCTTTTTTGTTAAAAACTAACAACTAGTTTTTTCGGTACACATGGCACATAAAGTGTCAAATAAGATGAAAGATGGTAATTTGAGGAGATGGGCAAAGTCTACCAATCCTAGTGGATCAATGGAAGAGTACCCAAGGAAGCGACATAGATATACTATCGTTGGGGTGACACGTACAGTCACAAGAGGACAGACTCGCCAGGCTGCTCAGCCATTTGCATCCTGACCGATGATGAAGTCCACACAGATATCACACCCACATACTCCTCCACCTAATGATGATGATGACGAGGAAATAGAGTATGAGTCTACTCCACAGGTTGCTGCTCATGACCCCCAGTCTGAAGAGGGGTCCTAGGATTCATCTAATAAGGTTAAGCAGGAGCAGTCATCTGCAGTGCCCCATTCTGAGGAGGATACTTTTTCTTTTGTACAGTAGACATAGGTATCCCAGTCTGATGAGGGTACCAATAAATCTTCCCATGATGCTTTAGTACAACAGAGCCCTACACCCGTACATGCCCCATATGTGCCTCCTCAGGAGGGACATCTGTGGTGGTGTGTGAAAGGGACATGACATATATTTAAGCTGGATAGTTGTATTTGGGAGCTAGGCAGGTCTACTATATATATTTATGAGAAGTGCCGGATCGACCTATCGAGGCTAGATCGAGTACCATAGCTACGGGCAATATTTGATAGATATCAACTAGAGTGGATGACCAGACCACTCGGTTCCAATAACCCAGCTATGGTACGGGAGTTTAATGCATCCTACAGAGCTACCGTAGTCCTTCCTATGTGCCATCATCTAGGCTTTATTAAATTTGTATGGCAGAGTTGATTTCAGAGATAAGACTATTCATAGAGATATATTCGGCCCAGATTATATCACTCCTCCATCTACAGCTGAGTTCCACCACAGACTGAGGATTGTATGAGATCAACATATTATATGGGATGTTGAGCACCGTCTAGAGAGGGTTGAGATGGCTAGGTGGATAGCCAGTTATATTTCACCACTAGTGATGCGACCCCATGGATTGATGGGCAAGCTATGATTAAGAAGGGCCAATTGACAGTAGAGGCCAAGTTTTGGTAGTTGCTGATTAGATACTGATAGATAGCCATTATTTCGGATAATACATTAGTGTGAGAGGGAAAAACATCGGTTACCTATCTAATGGCCGGTTATGATGTTGATTTTGCTGCTATTCTTCAGCATGAGTTGCATGACAGGGCATTCGGGGAGTTGAATAATCTACCATTTCTGTGCATGATATAGAGGTTGTGTGATAAGGTTGGTGTGCCTGAGTTACTGAGTATAGATGAGAGGGTACTTACGACTGCGACTGCGCAGACGAGGACCATAAAGGGTCTAGCAGCTCCAGGCACTTTGAGGAGATTGAGATAGCGGACAGTAGTACCACATGCCCATTTTTATGGCCCATAAGTTTCTGCAGAGCCTGATGAGACACATCGAGATGATGTGGGTATTGGTATTGACATGGATATAGAGGAGCAGAGAGAGGCTCCTGATTTTAGTACACATGGCAAGGGGACACAGACTACTTCTTCTTCGGTCCTGGCTTCGACCTTAGAGTCGGTTGGTATATCTTCAAAGACGACTCACCCATCCACTACAGCTTCTACGACAGGTATGATTACTGTATCCAGTGAGTTTTTATAGATCTTAGAAGACAACCATAGGGCCACAACTACTCGATTAAAGGTTGTCGAGACCAAGATAACTACCCTCTTCAAGCAGATGTTCAGGGGTTTAGACTAGATTTGAGCAGGCCGAGGCTAGATGGAAGGCTGCTTAGAGAGCTGCACTGTCAAAGCTGCATAATGATTTTCAAATATGGATCAATGAGTTGGAGAGATGGGTTATATCTTGATCTATAGAGATAGGGGCACCAGACCTAGTTCAGATGAGGGAGGATTTTAATATCCTAGAGTAGAGGTACACTCTCTTGCAGAGAGTCGTGTAGCATCTACACTCTCTATTATACCCTATGTGGTCTATATATCACCTTGGTATGTTTCGAGATATTTTGATTTCTTTTTAGAGGATGAGGAAGAGGTATCAGCAGTTGGGACCAAGAGAGGTCACTTAGACTACTTGCAATATCCTGATATGACAGATGAGGAGGCTATTAAAAAAACCAGGCATGATTCTGTAAAGACTTCATCTGTCGATAGGCAGAGGCGTGAGGGTGCATCCACTAGTAGTGCACTGCCATCACCACCGCCTATGCCAGCTGATATGCCCCCATTTGGGGATGCTCTGATTTGGGCGCCTAGTGAGTCCCAAGTATGTTCTCACTTCCCTATGTTTTGCTTTGTTTTAGTGCATTGACAACAATGCATAATTTTTAGTTAGGGTGGGCATACCATGCCACCGTGGGTTTTTTTTATTGTGCTTCTTTTCTTGTCGATCGCGGTATGATTATAGAATCAGCATGTCTAGGATAATTATTTGTTGTATTGTGCTTTTCTTTGTATTGTGTTGTTTTTGTGTAATTAGGAGATTTTGAGTATTTAAGGAAGTAGTCATGTTTTGATTAATTTTTATACCCCTCCAAATTTTTGTGTTCTAAAATTGTGTTGATGTGTATATGTGTATATGTGTGAACTTTGTGGATCTTGTTATGGCATTAGGAGTAGGGACATGATAACCATTTGCTGATAATTGTATGAACTGGATAGGTAGTAGTTGGTAACATTGACTCTGTGTTATGTGTGTGTGAGATACTACTTAGTTCCCTTTGTGTGTTAAATTCAAAACTTGCTTGGTTAGTCTTTCCTAGGTTGGAGGATAGTCAGTTAGGAAAGGATCGTATATCATTTTTTATTACATTCCACTTTTAGCCTAAATGACCTTTCATGTGCGAATTATACCCCTTGATCCCTACTTTGAGCCTTATAGCATGTTTCTTCGTTTTCACCTTTCACCTTCCTATTTATAGTATAATATAACTATTTTAGCCCTGATCCTTCTTGGACATTGTGTATCTCAACGTAGGCAAAATGCCTAAGTTGAGGGTGCTATCATAGGGGTGCGTAGTGTAAAATGGATATAAAGAAGGGCAAAGTAAGAAAAAGTTAGTAGGGCTGGGTGTGGTAGAAAAAGAAAAAAAAGAAAAAAAAAAGAAAAAAAAGAAAAAAAAAAGAAAAATTGTGAAAAGGCAAAAAAGAAAGAATAAAGAGATCACACCCAACCTGAATGTGCATAAAAGAATAAAAGGGAGAAATAAGTGTGGAATAAAAAGGTAATTGGCTAGTAAGTGAAACCCCAAGGTTAGTGTAGTGCCAAGGAGGCTTAGTCACTCTAATGTCCAAATGTACCATACCAGCCCCCAAACCTATATTACAAGCCGAGAAAAGTCCTATAGTATCCTAACTTGACCATCTGAATGCTAAGGTAAAGAAATTAGGGCAAGCCTATAGTATTTGACATGCATTAATTGGAACTTATTTGTTGAGTGTGAGTGTCTTTTGATCTTCCCTGCATTGACATGCATTATTTTGTAAGAGTGAGTGGGACATCTTTGTTGTGAGGGCATTTGAGTCATATTTCCAGCTATTTACTAGTTCGGATAGTGTAATTTGTATATATGAATGGTTGTCTGCTGCTAATGTAATTGCCACACCTTGATCCCATTGTGTCACACCACTGTGCTTCATGTTCATACACAGTTGGTTTTGAAAAATTAAGATTGGAGGGGGAGGTTGTTATTTACACTTAATGTGATGACTGATCGTCTTGAATAACTTAGATTCTCCTAGTTAAGCGTTGTTTTTGTTTTGTTGCCCGAGGACATACAAAGTTCTAAGTTGAGGGTGTTGATGTGTTGTAGAAATATAGCACTTTCGACGCTTAAAACAAGGAAAATATGCAAGTTTCTGAGGCCTTTTATTATATATGATCTGTTTTGGGTATGTTTTGCAGGAAAAATATATTTTGGATGCTAAGTTCGTGAAAAAGGTGAGAAAAGGTGTTTTTGGCTACTTTTGGAGAGATTATGGATGTTTGGGATATTTTCTGACTTGATCGTTATCAATGCATGCTTGAAAGTCGAAGAAGAGTTGAAAAACTAACTCCCGACACCTACTAAGTCAACCTACGAACCACATGTAGACCTACAGACCGCATGTAGACAAAGAACGTGGCAGAAATCCAAAATCCTAGGAGCTGACTTGCGACTTTGTCCATCCACAACCTGTGGTCTGCATTTGCGCCCTGTGCCAGTTCTCCTAGTTCATTCGGGCTTCATTTCTAGGTTTTCCTCATGTACTATAACTACTCCTTATGTACTTTTTAGAAAGAGTTACAAACTTTTGACACTTAGAAACATATTTTGATTCCAAGATTCGTCTTTGATCTTAGGATTCTCTTGTATTGACTTTGATTGACTATTCAGTTACGGTTGTGGGTTTTTATTCATCTTATCATTGTGATTTCATCTATGCTTTCTAATATGAATGTTATTGATTTCTTCATAATCATGAGTGGCTAAAACCCATCGCTAGGGTTGTGAAAACCCTAGAAAATTAACAAAGTAGGGAAAGTGCAATTGTTGATCTGAACCAAAACCAATGGCATGTATTTCTTTATCTTCATTATGATTGAATTCTTAATGGGTGCACATATTAGGATCCCGCCTAGATATTGCTACTTACTCCAAAAGAGGAGTAGTGACTAGGAAAAGATAAAGACAATAGTAATTTGGAGTTTAACTATCTATCCACGCTTCTAGGTTCTATCTACATAAAATGGTTAGGTTTCATCTAATTACTAGAGACTCAAAAGGTAATATTTAACAGGGATCAAGATAAGAGTTAGTAGTGCAACACCTCGAGACTCAAAAGGTAAAGGGTGAAATCTTTTTACTCGTCCAAAAGACTGTAGAAGGTACATAACTTATCGATTCTGCATGCAAGGCATTGGATTGGTTTAACAACACATTATAAGATTACAAAGTTCAGAAGCCAGGAGGAACACAATCCTAGTGTTCACTTACTACTGATTTAAACCAAGTTAATACTATTTTTTTCTCTAGATTACTACAAACAAAACCCCCCATTTACTTTTCTTGTTCTGTCCATCGACTACAACTACTAAGATGTGCTAAGCCACGTGTTTCCTTGGTATTCGATCCCAACCTTAGTTGGGTTACTATATCTTGACAGCGACTGTATTATCATCTAAAAGGAGGTGCTGCATGGATGTCATCAACCACCAAGCAGTGAATAATGGCACGCCTTAAGAATAAGCCTTATCTTTTACTGCATAACACAACGATATATCATCCATCTATACATTCCCTAAAAAAGGTAGGCTTCATACCAATAATACCTTTTTACATCATAGAGGAAACATTTCCTATGGTAATGGTTCAAGTCATCGAGGTGCAATCCACTTACTACATAATTTGTAAAATCAGCATCTCATGGTGGCATATTCCTCTTGAGGGCCATTACAGGCTCATCAGGCAACATATCATTAATCTCAATCTTACTCCAGTATTGTTCATTTGACCTGAGGTACTATAGATTGTTCACTACTTGATTTTTTCACCCATTTTGATCCTTAACTTCAAAAGAAAATCTTTGAAGATCCACCTAAACAATCAAAGTTTTGCTTATTTCCTTGCCATTATGTACCAAAGAGCTGCATGATTGTTATGCACAATGGATTTTTTATTCCAACAAATAGGCACCAAACTTCTCAAGTACGTAGACTACGCCTAGCAATTCTTACTCCGTAACTGTGTAGTTTTTATAATGACCCTCTAGGTCATTTCTTTTTTTCATACTATTCCTCTGTTTAGAGCTTTCTTATAGCTACCTCAAGTCATGTGTGACTTGCTGGAGCTGACGGTTCAGATATTGAGTAGTTCGTATGATTTTTAGAGCTAATTCTCTCTTTTGAAGTCTTCATTGTAAAAATTGACTATCAGGAGTAAACTTCAGGTTAACAACCTCGTATGCCAATTCTGATAGTTTTATCAGCTCTGAAAGATTGATTTTAGGCTAGGAGAACCTTTGGTTAGGGTTTTAAGGTTTTTGGACTCATTTTGGGCTATTGAACTCACTTGGGTAAAAATGGCCCTTGGGTGTGGGGCTCATATTTCATCAAAATGACTCCAGATGGAAATTTTGATGGCACCATTGAGTCTAGAATATCAAATTTGATAGGGTAAAATTATTCGTTTACATTCATGGGATTTTGAATGAATCCCGAGGGGTCGGTGGAAACTTGAAAAAATCTAAGTTTAGCTAGTGCATGGACTCAGCATGTGCAACCGTTTAAGCGAACCTTTGGTCACTTAAAAAGACCTTTGATATCTTAAGAGTCGGTCACTTTAACGGCCAAGACTAGTCTCGCCTAGGTTACTTTAGCAGATGCCTAATTGCTAAAGAAGATGTCTATTAAGCGACATCTTGTCTGCTTTAGCAGAGGCCGGGCCATGTTAGGGACCACTTTAACGGTCCCATGCTGCTTTGGTGGTGACCTCTTAAGCAGAACCTGGAAGGGTATTTATTTCAGCCCTTCACCTTCTTTTGCCATTTCTCTCAAGTCCCACGATCATTAAAGCCCTAGAGAATGTGGAAAATTGGGAGATTGATCCTTACGTGATTGTGGGGTGTTGTGAGCTCATAATAGTCCTTTCCTCATTGTAATCCTTGTAAGTTTCCATCAAATTCTTAGTTTACTTCTCTGATTTAGTCATAAATCCCTAGTTCTTTGATGGATTGAATTGAGTATCATTTGAGCTCAAAATTTACTCATTCCTAAGGGTAAGTGATCCTTGAGTATAGTAGAGATGTATAGACGATTTTGAAAGTGTGATTCCCAAGTAGACCCCATATGGGATTTTGTCTCAATTTTGGACCCGAGCATAAAAATGAATTATCGGTGTCCTTATTCTCGTGTTAATATTAGATCACTATTTTGATAGCGTGGCATCATGCAAAGGTTTCTCGAAAAGAAAAATCTCCTATTTAGTAGACTTTACAGGGCATTGTTCGACGTCCAAATAGGCTAGGTTTACTATTTTCTTTGATTGAGCTTAATTATAGTATCAGTATGATATTATGCTAGTTTTGGACTGGAAATTACGACTTTGTTGGATAATTAGCAAAATTTAAATTATTTAGTCGGTTAATTAGTCGTATTTAGGCGGATTTGACCTAGCTACCCATTCCTTAGATTGAATTGCTATATTAGGACTCAATGAGGCTTATTTAGTACCTTGTAGTGGAATTTTGGAACCTTAGCCTAGTTTGGGATAGTAATTGCCTTAGAACAAACTTTCGGGATTAGTGAGGGGGCCTTCCAACCCACTTTAGGGCAAGATTACTATTAACTCCTTGTAGACTCAATAAGCCTCCGTACGTCATCCTATTTACATTTTTGAGCCTGAGGAGGAGTTAGACATGTTCTGGCTAGCTTTATACCTGTAGTTGGGATATAATAAGACCGGTTTAAATATGATAAATTATGATATTAATCTTGATTCAAGTCCGTCATCTATGATGATATTATTTTCAGTTTAAGTACAATATTCATGATATGATTTTTGGTTCATGTCCGGTATGTGAGATACTATTTTCAGTTTAAGTACGGCATTGAGAGGTTACTTATGATGGTTATCAGACCAGTTAAAGTCCAATGCTTATGGTACGAGAGGATCCACTATTATGAATTTTAGATTTGAAATACTTACTATTATTACTTCTTCTTGATTGCATCCACCGGGCTTATGGGGCTCACATTGAAATATTTATTTTTGTTTGCGTCTCCTGGGCTTATGGGACCCCAATTATGCTTTAGATAGTTACGTTCTCGTTAATATTCTTTATTTGGTTGTTTGCTTTTAGTATTTAGAGCATTATTCCAAGTTTGCCATATTTTTCCCGACTTAGTTTATTACCTCGCATCTTATTGCATTTATTTATTAGCTCAGTCGACGAATGATGCCTACTGAGTACATGTTGCTTTGATACTCATACTATAATTCTATATCCTTTTCTAATGCAGATCCAACACTAGTTGCCTCCATTGACGATGCGTCAGTGTTGGTCAAAGTTTGGAGATAGGGTGAGCTTCTAGAGCAAGAGTTGACTTTCTCTCCTTCTATTTTGGATGGTCTTTGTATTCAAGACTATTATGTATTCGCTACTTATAATACTCTTGTTCTTTTGCTAGAGACTATTGTACCAACCTTATCAGGTCGTGGAATATTGTTACTCTTTTCCTTATTTATCTTCTATTATGTTGTATTCCTTATATTTCATGGCTTGTAACTTAATTACTTGCGTGATTTTGACTCTTATGCTATTTTTCATTAACTAGCCCATTACTTTCATTTTGGGCTATAGTTTGGCTGAGTTGATTAGATGGCAAGCATCCTAAAACAAATAATTATTTGATTCTTATGTAATTAAAACCTATAGGTATGATACCTAAGTGACAAATAATTATTATACATGAAATATAGTTAGCAATTTAAAATAATACGTTAAACTCATGAAATCAAATAGACGTGGTGAAGATCAACTAACACATTGGGAAATTAGATGAACAATATGATAATCAATTTCAACATAAGAGAAATCGATTAAACACGTTGAAAATAAATCAAAGTACTAAAAATGCGCTAGACACTGCATTAACATGCCAAAGATTAAAATTAATATTATTTAAATGTTGACAATATCAGTACTGAAAATTAAAGTTCAAATGCCGAAAATTAAGATTTAATTTCTGAAAATATTATTAAAATGCTAAAAATATAATTTAAATACTGTGAATTAAAGTTTAAATGCTGGAAATTAAAATTTAGCTGCTGGAAATATTTTTAAGACGTTGAAAATATCATCTAAATACTGGAAATTGAAGTTTAATTACTGAAAATATTATTTAAATGTTCTAACCATTAAAATTAAATGCCAAAAAAAAAATATGCTAAAAAATAATTTAAGTGCTAAAAAATAACTAAGTATTCTGGAAATAATTAAGGTGCTGGAAATTTAATTTAAATACTGGAAAACATGCTGAAAATTATTTTAAGTACTAAAAACAAAATTAAATATGCTGGAAATAAATTGAAGTGCTGAAAATTTAATTTAAATGCTGAAAATTAATTGAAACATGTTATGAGTTAATTTTGACATGCTCTAAGTTGACTTAATATATTGAAAGTTAATTACTAACCCTAAAGCACAATTTCTTGGTGATAAACAAATTTATTAATAACCCTAAAATGATTTGCTTAAGTGATAAAATAATTTGTATAATAAAAGAAAAACATTCACGTCACATAATCTCGCCCCCCATAAGTAGTCTCCATATTTTTATTATGTATATCAATGATTGAGGTCACTACAAACTAAATAAATAGCAATTTAGATGGGAAAATAAAAGTTCTATTAATCCCATATCTCGAACGATCTCTCCAACAAAATGGCTTCAAACAGAGAACATGTCGAACATGAAAGGATACACCAAACACACAAAATAGACTATTTCGAGCAATTTTTTTAAAGTCCATACAAAGTAACACAAGGCGTTCAAAGAATTTGGAGTACCCTTGTTAAGCTTCCACAAGAACCATATCACGTGTGGTTGATAGCTTGGAATGCGGGAGAATCTATACTTGACGATGTCATATAAAGGAGCATTGAGCAACATCGCATTTGGATGATATAGTGGGCCTCGAGAGAGTATGGGCGCCCTTTGCATTGTTTGGGATCTTGGGTCACTTTTGGGCCCAATAGCTTTTAGGGTCACTTTTGGGCCCATTGTGTAATAAATAGCCCATGGCTATAAATAGCTAGTTTTTCTTCATTTTGTAGTTAGTTGATGAATGATAATGTGAGTTGACACTTGATAGTGTTTTTATGGAAACTTATTGGGAATTTCATTGATTACGTGAAACGTGGGTTGCTCGGTCCATTCCCGTGAGGTCCTCGTAAGAGGTTGGTGCTTGAGAAATTTCGATAGGAAGGTCTTCGAGTTTAATATACCCGTAGATTGTCCTCTCTTTATCATTTTATGTCAATCTATCTATCTTTTTATCCTTTTGTGTTTTTACTTTGTTTTCCTTATTTTTTCGTGCTTTCATGTTCTTTTCTATTTCATACTTTTATCTTGTATTGAATGGTATCAGAGCCACTCCTATGTCAGCCCTGTCGATGTGGGCTAGAGTTAAAACTGAGTTTAGGAAAATCTTGATTAGGCGAAGAAAACCTCAGTCCCGAGTCTAGGCAAATCTTATTCGGTAGGCAAAACCTCTAAGTAAGAAAGCCTTACTCCCGAGTGATGCATTTTAAAGTTATGCGGGTCTAGGCCCAGAGCGAACTATATCACTAGTGGGCTAAACTAAGGGGTATCTCGGGCTTTTGTGGTTTAGGATGCCCGTCGTGGCCAAGGCCTCAGCTCGGGTCGTGATACGAACACATTATCACTGGTGGGCTGAGCTAAGAGGTGTCTTGATCCTTCGTGGTTTGGGATTTCCGTCGCGGCCAGGGCCTCAACTCGGGTCGTGACACAAATGGTATCAGATCCGAGCTTGATTTTGTTCTCTTGAAGTCAATCTTGGGTCTCGTTGTGTTGAAAAATTGAAAAACCACAAAAAAAATATTATATTTCCATTTTACACCTAGGTCAAATTTTTGAGTTTTTTATTTTTGTATTTTCTGTGTATTTGGTGTTAGATTCTTGTTCTCTAACACTATTTGAGTCGAAATCCAAAATTTGAGCTAAATCGGAGTTGATCTGAGTCTCCACCATTGTTGAGCTTAAGTTGAAGAAGCTTGAAGGTGGGTTCTCGGATTTTGAAGGCTGTTGTTGAGATTTTGGGCTTGAAAATGTGTTATTTGTGTTTGGGAGGTTGACATGAGCTTGGGGTTTGAAT
This sequence comes from Capsicum pubescens, assembly GCA_030864215.1. Classification (NCBI taxonomy): domain Eukaryota; kingdom Viridiplantae; phylum Streptophyta; class Magnoliopsida; order Solanales; family Solanaceae; genus Capsicum; species Capsicum pubescens. Next base: position 226,279,716 of record CM061544.1, read on the forward strand.
TTCATCGAATTGCGAGGTCATTTGCTTAAGGGTCAATTTTGAATGTTCTTGGTGTTTTTCATGATCTTCATGCATTGTTGAAGAAGAACATTCAAAATTAGTGTGTTTGATCTAAAAAGGGAAGTGAAAGAAGATGTGGTCCTTGTTTATTCCAAAGAATATTCCATTCTTTCAAAGAGAGAAAAGAGTCAAAAGGCATCAAAAAGGAATATTCCAAAGGAAGAAGACAAAGGAGAGTACAAAGGAGGGGACCACAAGAAATTCAACTCTTCTTGAGTTTGAAAAATCAATTGAAGAGTCCCAAACTCTTGAATTTTCATCCATAGCAGCCCCAATAACTCCAATTCAAGTTCCCAAATACATATCAACACTTCTCCAACATCAAGTAAAGCTCTTAAACACATCTTAACACCTTAATTGCTTCGTTGCTCAAGTTCTTATTTCTTCGTTGAGTCGTCCATTATTATGGCCTCGGGAGTTGAAGTTCAACCTATTCTAAGGCGTGCCTAATTTGATACTCTTTGGGAAGACCTCATGGGTTTGCGGAAAGATATAATAAGCATGAACGAGAAGTTGACCAAAGTGGAAGGGAAATGATAAATCTAGACGAAAGAATGGTGTGTGAGGAAGGAAACCATAATTCTTCAAATCCTACTCCTCAAATCCCACCACATGTATCCCGACCACTACGATCCCACCAACAAACACCCCAAACCCTTCCCCAATCTCCCCAAAATCAAGTGTCAAACTACCACGAGCACCAAAGGCAACTCCTAATCCAATGTGACAAAGACAATTCAAACATTAAGCCTTTGTCACTCACTAACCAAGATACTAGAATTTTTTCTAGTATCATTTCTCCTCTTGTGCAGGATTATGAAACATCACCTTCAAAGGAGAAGACAAAGAGAGTGCCTCACGAACATATGTTTGAAGATCACATGGAGTTCTTATCAAAGGTTTCCAAACTTGAGAAGTGTGATGGAACATCATCAAAAGATTTGGATGCGAGGTCGAATCCTCTTCAAGAAGGGGAGGATGATACAATCCAAATTGGCATCAATGTCTTTGAACATATAATTCGAGGCCGACACAAGGGATTTAAAGCCATGACCATCTCGAGGATGCTAAGACATGTTTGGAGTACCCTTGTTAAGCTCCCACGAGAACCATATCACGTGTGGTTGATAGCTTGGAATGCGGGAGAAGCTATACTTAAAGATATCATCCAAAGGAGCATTAATCAACACCGTATTTGGATGCTAGCGTGGGCCTCAAGAGAGTATGGGCGCCCTTTGCATTGTTTGGGTTCTTGGGTCACTTTTGGGCCCAATAACTTTTAGGGTCACTTTTGGGCCCATTGTGTAATAAATAATCCATGGCTATAAATAGCTAGTTTTCCTTCATTTTGTACTTAGTAGATGAATGTTAATGTGTGTTGACACTTAAGAGTGTTTTGATGGAAACTTGTTCGGAGTTTCATTGATTGTGTGAAACATGGGTTGCTCGGGTCCATTCTAGTGAGTTCCTCATAAGAGGTTGGTGCTTGTGATATTTCGATAGGAAGTTCTTCGGGTTTAATATACCCGTAGGTTGTTCTCTCTTTATCATTTTGTGTCAATCTATCTATCCTTTTTTCCTTTTGTGTTTTAATCACGTTTTTCTTATTTTTTCGTGTTTTGTGTTGTTTTTCGTTTCATACTTTTGTCTTGTATCAACATTCGTCCCCACTTTTCCACCTCATTTGACCACTTGAATTTTCGGACTCCCATGATGACTCAGAATTGTTGTGCGGCAATACTGTTAATCCCAGTTTATGTGTGCATTATTTTCAAACCAAAAACCTTTTGAAGATGCTCTATCAATCATAACTGCAGCAACAAATTACACCCCTCAAAATGTTTGGCCCCATTCTCACAACAACTAAGATCCCGGTAGATGTCGACTACTATTATGGGTACAATCGTGCAAGGGCCCTTATCAATCCCACTAAACAAAGCATCGGCCACTTTAATAAAGCGAGTATGTATGACCTCTTCTGCTCTATTTGGGAAGACCATCATTCCCAAGAAGTAGCCGATAAATGTAAAGATTTTTTTACTTGCCCATGACTTAGGATCGAGACTCTCTGCTTCATATTCTTACTGACCCTGATTGTAATTTGCAACCCAAATAGCTTCTAGGAATTTTAGACTTATCACATACAACACCATCATTCTACCCCGAAGATTCATTTATCGCGAATCTCTTCTAAAGTAACACTCCTTAGGATGATGACCTCAGTTGTTTGCCAACTCTTTTTTGGTAGTAAATTCATGTCTTCAACATACCCCACCCATCCCCACCCCCAGTTTCCTCGAGGAGTGGGGTCATCTCAATATCTCCAAACTTGAATACCGATTTTATCTCATCCCAAAATGTGGTGGCCGCCTCAATGGGTTCCTTGCATGGGGTGACTTGCATAAGAGATGGCAAGTTTCCCAATGCCTCCATTTTATGATTTTCCCTTCTAAGCCCAAATTCTTTCACAAAAATTCCATCTGCCTCGGCATGCACCGAACCATATTAAACCTTAAATATGAAGCAAGGGGTGCCATTGAACCTGGAAAACAAAATGTTAGTCTATTCCACTCCAAAGAGCAAATGACAACATTTAGGCATATTTATATCTTAAAATGCACATAAGTAATGAGATGATCGTTTTCGGGATTATGAAATCCCTTAGAACTTAGGGCAAGGCTTTATTAAGAAGACATTCTAGTCTTTGGGATGCCTATTCATTAGTAAAGGAATAAGCGGTTAGGACTTAGGAAGAAAAGTGATTTCATGACACGGTTCCCTCAAGTGGACAATTTGAGAGTGGAAAAGATCATGACTGTCTATGCACCACTGATCTACCGATTCACGAGGCATTTTTTGTAAGGTGTTTTAGAAAATAAACGTTTGTGCAACCACACAACTATTTGAAAAAAAAGAGTGGTTCTAAATAGAGGAAGATATGAGTGGAATGCCAGTTATGAAAAGCGGTAACACATAACACATAACAAGAAAATAATAACATATTAAAATAAATAAATACGTAATTAAAGGTGCATCAAAAAGTAAGATAACACATAGCCAAGCAAAGGGAAAGGGAGGTGGATCGATATAAAAATCATAAGGCTATTTTAGAGAAAGAAGATAGAAGAGAATAGGAGGGGATAAATATATGATAACAATACGAAACAACTAAAAAACAAATAATGGGAGGAGGCAAAAGGAACTAACATGTAGCAATAAACAATCAATTAATAAAAGAAAATAGAGTACATGTAAAATAAAAATAAAACCTCACATAACATACAAATTCACAATGGTTAGAACCTAAGTGTCCCAAATAGAGTCACCATGTTTTTGCACCCTATTTTTCTCGCGAAAAGCAAAATTTGACGTGACAACTGTTTTAGGATTGATAAAAGAGAAGAGTCACTACCTAATGAATTAAGGTGCGTTAGGGCACCATTCTATTTCAAACTTATTTTATTATTAGTTTAATTCACCAAAAATCAGGTAAGGGTTCAAGTTACCTCGAAAAAAAGGTGTCGGGCATTTTTCGAGGTCAAAAAATGTGGATCTCAACTGAATTTGTATGTTATATGGTGATTCTATATGATAAATAAAAGGTCGGTTATTTTTATTAACTTAATAACTAAGTGATGAAAATAATAATAAACAAGACATGTAACTCAATTATTTTTTTAGTTATCACTTATCTAGGTGATGAAATAAAAAAGAAAGATATAAATCGGATAAGCAAAGAGACGGAAGTGACACGCTTAATATAACAAAATATTTATTTAATTAATAAACTTAAACAATCCCAAAGAATTTATTCTTTAACCTATTTGGATCAGTGCCCGGCTTATTAACGGGTGACAATGTTGCACGTCGCACTGTCGAATTCTGCTCGGGACAACTTCCATCTTTGCTGATCAATCTACTCACCACACGCAGTTTGTTTATTAAACTTAAAGGTGTTTTAAAAAAAATGATACAACCAACATTCCCTAAAATGTCTACCCATTGCAACTTAATCCAAGAGGCATTGGACTTTCTTCTTTGGATTTAGGGTCTATACAAAGAAAAATTAAGTTGCCTAATTAGACTCGAAGTTCGTGTCAAACACAACAATCAAGACTTAACATTTAACATATAAGGGTATCGAATAAGTCTCTTGATTAGTTAGAGTTAATTAGATAGCAAACACGCTAAAACAAATAATTATCTGATTCTTATATAATTAAAACCTATAGGCATGATACCTAAGTGACAAATAATCATTATACGTGAAAATAATTGGCAATTTAAAATAATACGTTGTTAACTCATGAAATTTAATAGATGTGTCGAAGATCAAGTAAACATGGGGAATTAGATGAACATTATGACGATCAATTTCAATATAAGAGAAATCGGTTAACCATGTTGAAAATAAATCAAAGTACTAAAAATGTGCCAGACGCTACATTAACATGCCGAAGATTAAAATTAATATTGTTTAAATGCTGAAAATATCATTACTGAAAATTAAAATTTAATTGTTGAAAATTAAGATTTAGTTGCTGGAAATATTATTAAAATGCTAAAAATATAATTTAAATACTGTGAATTAAAGTTTAAATGCCGAAAATTAAAATTTAGTTGTTGGAAATATTATTAAGACGCTGAAAGTATTATTTAAATATTGAAAATTAAAGTTTAATTTCTGGAAATATTATTTCGATATTATAAAAATTAAAATTAAATGCCAAAAAATAAATTAAATATGCTGAACAATTAATTTAAATGTTAAAAAATAAACTAAGTATGCTGAAAATAAATTAAGGTGCTGGAAAGTGATGGAAATTTAATTTAAATGCTGGACAACATGCTGAAAATTAATTTTAGTACTAAGGGGTCGTTTGGTTTGAAAACAAGTTATGTTAAAATTAATTATGTCGAGATAAGTTATGCTGATATTAGTTATGCTAAAATTATTTCTTATTAAGTATTTGGTTTGTCATATTCAAAATAGCATGCAGTGCATAATTTCTAATTCTTTGCAAGTTTTATTTATTCATTGTGAAAAAAAAAAAATCATCTTATTTAGCTTAAATATTTTTGTGTGCGCATTCTCGTGATTGTGCCGTGTGTTTTTAAAAATAAACTTCATCTTAAATTTGTTAAAGTAAAAGAGATTATATTATTTTTGTCACTTCATATAAGCACATATCACTTTTATATTATAAAATATTAAAATTATATTTATTTTGATTCATATATAAAATTTAAAATTTTAATTGACAAAAAGACTATTTAATTAAAAATATGTAATTAAGTAAAATAAACATTAGAATTAGTTAAACAAATTCAACGTATAATATTTTCATAAATATAGTGTAATTCTTAATAAAAAAAATATATCATCAAAAAAAAAATTAGTGATGAAAATTGTATTAAAAAATATGAGAATATACATGTGAAAAGTGATGTAATATACATGTGAAGAGTGATGTATAAAATAGGGTTTAAGGAGGGTATTATTGTTATTATATTTTTATAAATAAAAATTATATTTATAGTGTAATTCTTAATAAAAAAAATATATTATAAAAAAAAAAATTAGTGATGAAAATTGTATTAAAAAATATGAGAATATACATGTGAAAAGTGATGTAATATACATGTGAAAAATAATATATAAAATAGGGTTTAATATATAAAATAGGGTTTAAGTAGGGCATTGTTGTTACTTTACACATTTATCTCAAAATAGGTTATCTTGGTATTACTATACCATCCAAAGATAGGGATAGCTTATCCTAGTACTAATTATTAACTCTAAGATAAGTTATTCCACCCTTTGTAATCAAACAAGGGATTACGGGGTACTAAAATGTTATCGGGAGATTATCTCTTCTTATCCCTCACACCAAACGACCCCTAAAAAATAGACTAAATAGCTGGAAATAAATTAAAGTGTTGAAAATTTAATTATGATGAAAAATTAGTTAAATGTGTTATAAGTTCATCTTGACTTGCTCGAAGTTGACGTAATATACAGAAAGTTAATTACTAATCCTAGAACACGATTTTTAGGAGATACAAAAATTTACTAATAACCCTAAGATGTTTTGCCTAAGTGATAAAATAATTTGTATCATAAAAAAAAAATTCAAGTCAATAATCCCCGCCCCCATAAACAGTCCCCATAATTTCACTATGTACATCAATGTTTGTACAGAGAGTTGTTACAAACTGAATAAATAACAATTTAGATGGGACAATAAAAGTTCCCTTGTTCCATATTCCGAATCTCCAACGAAATTACTTCGAACAGAGAACCAGCTGAACATGAAAGGATACACCAAATACACAGAAGCAGACTATTTCAAATAATTTTTTAAAAATCCATACGAAGTAACACAAGGCGTTCAAAGAACTCGAACAAAACATGACAAGCATCCAACTATATCAATGACTAAAACAAAGTTCAAACAGGCATAAAATATGATATGCGTCTAGATATATAGCAAACAACTGAAAAAGAAAAATTCAAATAAATATTGATTCATTGGGAGTTTAATGCAAAAAAGGAATACCACAAATACTCAAACCCATAGACGTGCATTAACTGATTGCGAAAACGAACACATGAGTTAGAAAGCAGATCAGTTTAAATGAAGTAATAAGAAAATTAGAGGAGGCACAACCAAGCGAATAGTGAAATCCAAAACAAGAATACTGAAGCCAAATAGCAGCTAAAACCAGAAAATTAAACCAAATATATTTTTAAAGCAAAGAGCAGAATATTTTTTTTTTGTATAGGGAGTATTGGAGGATGAAAAATCATGTCTGAAGAATGAAAAAAAAAGATGCTTTATATCTCTAAGATTTTGGACATTACAAAAATAAAAAGGAGGAAGAATATTTTAAACATTAATTAAAGATATTTATTTTCCTTAATAGAAAGACTAAATCAATTAGTTGTAAAATCAAATCTCCATTTTTCATAAATAAGCAAGTAACATATTAAATTAAGGAGAATTACTGTCAGCCGAATCATAATATACCATAGTTATACCATCCAAAAAAATATGCAAGTCTATATTGAGGGCAAGAAATAGTCTAAGAATCAAATAATAAAATATTTTTCTTAATATGTAAAGTAGAATCAAATTAGGACAAACTCATGACCAAATACTAAAGTTAAACACGTAAAATCTATTATATTTTTTTTGAAATATATATACACACACATATGAAAAAAAGCTTTCCATCAATATGCAATACGTATCAAAATCTATAGCGGAATCCTAAAACCATATTAAGTGAACAAAGATAAGAATTGTGAATTAACAAGCAACATTTAATATGTATCATGTTAAGTAAGATCAAACAGAGAATCCACCAACGAATATGTAAAAATCAGCATCCGAAGCTAAGAAGTTAGGGTTTAAAGAACAGTCATGAAAATTAGGGATTTTAACATATGTTAATTAAAAGGTGTAAATGAACATGAAATTGAAACAATCGAGTCAAAATCACATCCCAAGCATCACAAATTTTAAATCTAAGAGCCTGTTTTAAAATAATTAGCAGGCAAAGCAGCCAAACTGAAACTTACACCAAAACTGGGCAATATTGAAGTGGAAATTCATTGAAGACCTCGCCAGACATCAAATCCGATGAGGATGTGACGACCAAGGGGACGACGAATGAGGTGGCACCGGATTGGGCTTCGTTGGCTGGTTGATTGTGGTGCGGCGGCTGACACAGAAAAAGGAAAAAAAGGTGGTGGTGGTCTGGCTGTTGTTGTGGCGGTAATGTGTTGCTTATTCGTAAGCCTTGCCGGCAGTGATGGTGGTGGCGGATTTCTCCGGTGGGGATGGAAGTTCGTTGGACACCGTGGCTGGTAGAAAGGTAAAACGGTGGAGATGGGATTTGTTTGGTTTGTTGGTGGTGGGGGTTTAAAAGGGAAGAAAGGGAACGAAGGGTGGTGGACTAGAGCGGCCCATAGGTGGCTGGGCAGTGGTGGTGTCTATTGTTGGGATCCGCCGGCTATAATTTGCCGATGGAGTGATAGATTTTGCCAGGTGGGGAGGTGGAGCAGAGGGATGGGAGGTTCGTCCGCTGGCTGTTAGTCCATGAACGATCGCTAATGACTTTGAAGAGAGAAAAAAAAAAGAGAGGAGAGAAAAGAGGGGAGAAGCGACTCTTTTGGGAGAATGACTAGGGTTAGGCTCTTTTTAGGTTTAAAAGTAAAGAAAGGTGAATTAATCTCAATCGTTGAATCAATCTTGATCAACGGGTGTGATTAAAATTACATCATGGGTTATTTAAAATTAGGGTGAAAAAATTAGGTTTAAAAGTTGGATTAGGGATTTCAATTTAGGGTCAAATTGAAATCAATTTTGCCTAAAATTAACATAAATTGAGTACAAAATGGCTAGAATTTAAATAAATTGAAAAATTGAATTGAATTAGGTTGCTATTTAATAAATATGATAATAATTCCATAATAATAAAAAGGGCAACCCGGTGCACTAAAGTTACCGCTATGTGCGGTGTCTGGGGAAGGGTCACACCATAAGGGTGTATTGTACGCAGTCTTACCTTGCATTTCTGTCACAGGATGTTTCCAAGACTTGAACCCATGACCTCCTAGTCACATGACATCAACTTTACCAGTTACTCCAAGGCTTCCCTTTGTATAATTCCATAATAATAATGAGAAAAAAGTAAAATGTTATGAAAATTATTATTCTTACACATAGATTATGTATATAAAATTAGTGTATTATATAAATTGTTGGTAATAAATTTGAAATGAATTTTAAGAAATGATATAACAAATAATAAAAATAATAGGAATAATAATAATAATAATAATGGTAATAATAATAATAATAATAATAATAATAATAATAATAATGATACTAATAATAGTAATATGTAAGAAAATAAGAAAGAATAAAGAAGAAGAGTAGAGAGAATAGAGAGAATAATTCTTATTTCTTCTCTTGAGGGATGAGAGATCATAAGATTGTCAATACAATGAACAAAAACCCTCTATTTATAGGGGAAATTTACTCCTAGTCTGAGTAAAAGACGGATGTTTCAAATCCTAATAGATATCAAGGTAGATCTTGATAGATCCTGATAGACATTCACTATAATGTAAATACATTTATAACATAATAATAATAATGGTAATAGACAATGCTTTGTAGATTACGAGTGCGCGTGTTGGCGAAAATATTTAATATATATTAATAAAATTATGTGAAAATATTATATTTAAATAATGTATACTATAAAAATAAATTATTTACTTTAAAAATCATGGATGCGACACATCGATATTTATTTGACATCAAAATAATATGTAAAAATATTAATATTTGAAATCAACAGTTTTGATAAAATAGCAGTCTCAGAGGAGTATCGAGAGGTCAAAATTGGGTGTCAACCGTTAAGATATCTTAATATATCAAAGCTAGATATTTAATAATAAGAATGTTGTGAAGTCTATTTATCGTGAATTTGGTACAATTAAATTTATAGGTGGATCAAGAACACATGTTACGATTTAACCTTATTTTAAGTTTAATTTACTAGCTGTTTGGATAGAAATTGATACTAAAAATAGGCAGAATATAACATTAATGCAATAAGCTGAGTAAGAAAGCAAATCTTGCATATTCTTAGCGAGTTAGGACGATCTTGAGATTAGCTCCTCAACTATCTATATTTTTAGCAAAGCAAAACAAGTGACCAAAAAAAGTAAAATGCTTGAAAACCAAGAAAGTTATTGTATTGATTAAGAGAATGGAAGTCCATATACCTTTACAAGTGAGGAGGGTTGACTATTCGTAGGCTGCCCTATTGGGCCTTGGCCAACAAGAATATACCACTACGGCTTTAAAGTAATAAAACTTATGTCCTTATACCACATGTTCAATCTATTAGAGCGAAAAAAGCTAATATTCCTATATTAGTCCTTTTTGTCATGTTTTATTGGTGATGATTTCTTAATCCTTATTTCCCCATGCGAGGAACCCTTTATTATTGCCATCTCAAAGGGAGCCTTTTGTGACTTAGGGGTCGTTTGGTTTGAAAATCAGTTATGCTGGGATAAGTTATGCTGAGTGTACTTGTCCTGGGATTAGTTATGCTGGTATTATTTTTTAGTGGTTGTTTGGTTTGTGGTACTAAAAATAATATGCATTGCATTCTTTTTAAGAATAGATAACTTTTTTACAAAAATACCTTTCTGTCACGACCCGAGGCTACCCCCTAGTCGCGACAACGGTGCTTACGGTCACAAGTGACCACAAGCTAACCCATGAGCTGATACCTATTCTGAGTACTGAATGAAACTGATAATGAAAGACATGTACAGAATTCAACTGAACACACCATAAGGTTTTAAATACTGAAATAATGCAATTGAATACACAAGTCAGAAACATATGAGAAAATACTGAAAAATCTGACTGAAAATACTAACAAAACTAACTGACTGTCTGAAATGTCTAAAAGCCTCTGACTGAAAGAGAGTTGATGGGATAGGCCCTAACTAACTCCAAACTTTCTAACTGAAATGAAATACGGAAAAGACTAAAATAACATAAAAGGTCCTCAAAACATAAAGACTTACTACTAATGTTGTTGCTGAACTTATCTAAGTGCGATCAGGAAACTATGCGTCTGAACCTATGACATAAGACATCATAGCGCAAAAAAAGTATGCGTCAGTACTTTGAATGTACAGGTATATGAGATGAGGTTAGGCTGAAATGCATAGGTTCATGTGCATGAAATACTGACTGGCTGAATAGCATGAGATAACTGAATAGGCATAAAATAATGACTGGCTGAGTAACATGAGATGATGACTGATACATAATCTGCGTGAAAGCTGTAAAATCTGAGAATATATGACCAAGCATATAATCTGATACTGAAGTAGTCTGTAAACTGAAATACTGGTAACTGAATGATTGATAAACTGTATGCTATGGTCAAGCAAACCCGAACTAAATTCTATACTGAATACTGAAATGCGACTGTGGAGCTACTTATAATTGATATGCCCCAAATCCATTGTTGGGGTCCAACCTGTAACCCTAGTTGGAAAAGTGTCAGTATCGTGCCACGAGTACTAACGCTGGCTGCGTGGATCCACTAATCTGATGTCTCGAAGGACTAGGGTGCCATGCCTAACTGGACAAGGACCCCTCAAAATCTATGGTGGCGCGTAAGTATGGAACTTAGGGACTGCTACCAACGTTTATGCCTACTAACGAGAGAGGAAAGTGCCTCATACCTAACTAATGGAGGAGACGCCATCCCTATGTTCACTCGGTGCTAAGTTTTTCTCCAGCTGAAAGACACTGATTACTGGACTAAATTGAGCTTAACTAAGCTAACAACTGAGCATGATACTAACTGCATGACAAGGCTCATAGTTTATCTGAAACTATTTTGAAGATACTAAAAACTATGTAAACAACTAAGTAAAGGGTGTTCATAACCCTCCAAGACTCAATGGAATAACAATTGAAACACATGAAAACTTTGAAACTATAGAAGGGACTCTTTGTCCCAAATTTAATACTTGGTTGTTTCATCAAACACATGAGAGTCATGAATTAAAGAATGGGAATGATTTAAAACACGTAATAATAACATAGCTTCAATACTAAAAACCATGAATCAAGGATTTAACATGAAAATATCACCATTCCAACGTGTAAGGGCTAATTCCCTCAAAAAACAATTACAAACATAATGTATAATCAAAATTCACAAAACTTCATGGAGATAATTCCTCATAAATATATAATTTCATAATTTAAAACAAAAAGATGGATTTTGGATTCCATGGGTGGAAAGGGGCGGCCATGGATAAACATCTCACATACCTTAATTGATGAATTTGTGAAGGTTCTTGGTGGTTTTCTTGAAATTTGAGCTTGGATTCCTTGATTCTTTTGAATGGGTTAGAGTTTATTCTTGAGAGAGAAAGGGCTTTCTTTGAGGGAAATTGTGAATAAAGGAGCAAATAATTCTTCTTGGGGATCTAAATTTCGTGTTGTGGATGGAATAGGGTGAGGGAAATAACTCAAATGCCCCCATGGGCCCGTAACTAATAAAACTTTGTGGGACTAATCCACGCACCGCGTTGCTCTCCTGATGCGAAATACGATGCACTGTGTCCTTCTAACCACGCAATATGTGATGCGCCGCGTTGCTCCCCACTTATACAAAAAGCGAAGCGTCACAACAATATCGCGGAGCTTCACTATTTTAACCATCCAAATAGGTCCTAAACCTCACCCAAAAAATCTAACAACCACCCAAAATGTACCCCGATCACGAATAAACTTAGAAATTAACGTTTCGATGTCGGAAAGGTCGAAAATAGAATCATCGAAGTGTAAGGGGCTTTGGAAATGACTAAGTCCTAACACTTAGTGAAATTTTCTAAGTTTTGGACCCCTTTAACCTGCAATAGTGAGCTGAATTGAGCTAGGATCTTATGGGGTCTTACAATATCTCCCCCTTGGTGATATTCATCCTCGAATGAGACTGATTAAACTGAGAATACTAAGGAATTGAGATTACATACTGAATATGCATAACTGAAAATATGATTACATAACTGAGTCTGAAATATGATGAATCATTGAACTAATTCGTGAATGCTTGCGATAACATGAAGATGATTATATGGCTGGAACTGAGAATCGAAAAGAGATAATCTAAAGAGAACTATTACCTTAAGCTAAGTCTGAGTTTGTGGAGAAAAGATGAGGGTACTTGGTTCGCATATCTGCTTCTGCTTCCCAAGTGGCTCCCTCAACGGACTGATTTCGCCAAAGAACTTTGACCAAGGGAACTTCTTTGTTCCTTAGTCTGCAAATCTAACGATTAAGGATCTCGACTGGGATTTCTTTATAAAAAAGGTTATCCTGAACATCTGTGCTTCCTAAAAAAACAACTACAATAGGATCACCAATACACTTCTTTAGCAAGGAAACATGAAATACTGGATGTACTAATGCCAACTCTGCAGGTAACTCAAGCTCATACGCTACCTTTCCATAATGACTCAAAATTCTGTAAGGGCCAATATATCGAGGACTGAGTTTCCTCTTCTTTCCAAATCTCTTCACTCCCTTCATGGGAGAGATTTTCAAATAGACCAAATCACTAACTTCAAACTCTAGATCTCTTCTCCTCACATCTGCATAGGATTTTTGTCATCTTTGGGCTGTCTTAAGCATCATCCTGATTAACTGAACTTTGTCCATCACATCAAACACTGAATTAGGCCCTATAATACAGTCTCACCTACCTTAAACCAACCAATAAGAGATCTACACCTCCTCTCATAGAGAGCCTCAAACGGATCCATCTGAATACTGGAGTGATAACTGTTATTGTAAGTAAACTCAATTAATGGTAAGCGATCATCCCAAATGCCCTTGAAATCAATAACACATGCTCTCAATATGTCCTCTAAGGCCTAAATGGTCATCTTTTCTTGACCATTTATCTGGGGATGAAAAGCGGTAATGAGATGAACTTAGGTACCAAGACACTTCTGAAAAGCTTTCCAGAAGTGAGAAGTAAACTGAGTACCTCTATCTGAAATGATAGACAATGGGACTCCATCCAACCTAACCAACTCTCTAAGATAGAGCTTGGCGTAACCCTCAGTTGAATAGGCTATATGAATTGGTAAGAAATAAGCTGATTTGGTCATTTTATCTACAATGACCCATATCGAATCATGCTGACGACACGTACAGGGAAACTCTCTCACAAAATCTATATTCACATCTTCCTACTTCTAAATGGGGATGCTGAACTCCTACATAGTGCCACTGGGACTCTACTGCTCAACCTTAACCTGCTGACAATTAGGACACTTAGCTACAAACTCTGCAATATCCCTTTTTATTTCCTCTACTAATAGATTTCCCGTAAATCATGATACATCTTAGTGGCTCCTAGGTGAATAGAGTAACGCACACCATGCACTTCTATTAAAATCCATTGTCTCAACCCATCAACACATGGCACATATAATTTACCCTGACATCGCAGTACACCATCTCCTCCTTGAGAGAAAACCTCCACTTTCTGATCTCTAACTGATTCTTTCAACTTAACCAAACTAGAATCCCTATCTTGATTTTCATTTACTTGGGTTACCAAAGAAGATTCCAAACTACTCTAAAACCATATACTTCCCTCAGCTGAATCAACCAACCGAACAATCTAGCAAGATGATGAACCTCTTGGACTAACTTCTTCTTATCATTCTTAGCATGAGCAACACTACCCATAGATAATTTACTAAAGGCATCTGCCACTTCATTGGCCTTGCCCAGATGATACAATGCACTCATATCATAATTTTTCAACAATTCTAACCATCTTCTCTAACGAAGATTCAAATCTTTCTGCGAGAACACATACTGCAAACTTTTGTGATCCGTGAACACATTAATATGAACCCCATACAAGTAGTGCCTCCAAATTTTCAAGGCAAAAATAATAGTTGTTAATTTAAGATCATAGGTAAGGTAATTCTTTTTATGGGGTTTAAACTATCTAGAGGCATAGGCTATGGCCTTACTTCTCTGTATCAACACACAACTAAGACCAACTCTAGAAGAATCACCATAAATAACTAACCCATCTGAACCATCTGGCAAAGTCAATACTGGGGCTGAGGTGAGTTGAGTTTTCAACTCTTAAAAACTCTTTTCACAAGAATCTGACCACTGAAACTTGACTTTCTTCTGAGTCAATCTAGACATAGGGAATGCAATAGATGAAAACCCTTCAACCCATCAGTAATAGCTAGCCAAACCCAAGAAACTCCTGATATCTGATGAAGAAATAAGTCTGGTCCAGTATCTCACTACTTTGGTATTTTGAGGGTCAACTCTAATTCCATCACCGAAAATAATATGGCTAATAAAACCCGCTAATCTTAGCCAAAATTTAAACTTACTGAATTTGGCAAAAGACTGATAGGCTCTAAGAGTCTGTAATATAATTATGAGGTGGTCTACATGACCATTTTCACTACGGGAATAGACAAGAATATCATCAATAAGGACTATAATGAACATGTCCAAGTACTGCTTGAACACTCTGTTCATCAAGTCCATGAAGGCTCTGTTCATCAAGTCCATGAAGGTTGTTGGGGCATTCATTCGTCCAAAAGACATGAGTAGAAATTTGAAGTAACCATACTGGGTTCTGAAAGTTGTTTTCAAAATATGACATTCTCTGACTCTGAGATGATGATAGTCGGATCTGAGGTCTATATTAGAGAAATAACTAGCACCCTGAAGTTGGCCGAACAAGTCATCAATTTTGGGGAGTGGATACTTATTTTTGATTGTGACTTTATTCAACTGATGGTAATCGATGCACATTTTAAGAGAACCATCTTTCTTACACACAAAAAATACTGGAGAACCCTTGATGTGTGAGCAGATGCTAACATATTTGAGGCTTTTAACTGAGAATAATTGCAAAGTCTTAAGCAACTTTTGTCGTTTTTTATTGTTTTCTCTTTGATATTGCAGTAAAAGTTGAGATACAAGAGAATAAGCAATTATGAGAGTAAAAGAGTTGATTTTTGAGCAAGTAGAGAAAGAAGAATAGCTGACGACTTGTCTGATAAGTCGTCAGTCTTGTGATAAGCTATCAAAGTTGCCGTCAGGCTTAGACAGAGAATGGACTTCAGCTGAAATGTGTGACGACATCTGTGATAGGCCATCAGAAGTATGATAAGCCATCAGGCTCGTCGTCAGGCTTAGGCAGGGAATGGATTTTGAAGTGAAGAAGTAACGATATCTCTGATAACTCGTCACATGTATGATAAGCCTTCAAGACTCATCGTCAGCACAAGGCAGAGATTATCAAAGTGAAGAAGAGATGGCGACATTACTGATAAGCTGTCAGACTCCTGATAAGCCGTCACACACGTTGTCACCTGTCCGAGAAAATACTGTGATCTATGATTTTGTTTCCATAATTAAACTGAAGTATTTAAAGCATATGTTAGGGTTTTCATTCAGGATCGGGGATATTTGGAACTCACGTTTTAAGCATTTTTCTCTCTATCTTCTGACTTTAATTCTTTAGAGAGATTATTACAATTGTCTTAGGATTTTCTACTAGATCAAATCTGAGAAACACTTGTTGTTATTCATCTTGCTATAAGATCATCTATATAAGTATGAATTCAACTTGTTGTCTTGCTTATTTTATTATGAGTAGCTAAATTGCCTTAACCCGAGTTGTGGGATCTATGGGTTTGAGTTTGTAACGTAACTAAGTGTCCAAGATTTTGACGGTGGTAGGAACTTCTTGTTAATTCCATTATTTTACATGCTGACTATTGGTTGCAAATAATAGACTTTGCTTACGGGTGATTTGCTTGAGATAAGAAATCAACCCTAGTAAGAAGTGAATTATCAACAGGGACTTGGAAGCATTAAACATCCATTTAATAATTAATGTTGTAACAAGATTAATTAACTTGGGATAACATCCTGTTATGAAATATAAATTCCCTAAGTTTGAGAGAATTAGGTAATTAAATGTCTAAATAGGTTGAGAAACATTTAGACATAACTTCGACAAGGATAGTCTGTTGTTCCTACCTACCACAAGAATCTTGAACCGTTACTAGCGTCTGTCAAATCCCAATACCTATAGTGAACATAACTCTGGTTTCCTTATCATATTGATTTCAAATACTGAACTGAGAAGTAGTTATTTGTTACACTTCCAAAAAACCCCATTCATAGAAAACTGGTAACTATCAATTGATTAACCCGCAGATAACTCAAATTCACACCCTATTCCCCGTGGGATTCAACCCCAACCTAGTTGGGTTATATATTGACAACGATCTCTTACATTCTCGTAAGAGAAGTGTAGTTTGAGCATTATCAAAATGGAACCATTGCTGGGGAATATGGTGGTAAATTAAAGTTTGTGTGCGCTAATTGACTGTTAATCAAGTTTCCTAGTTTTACATTTATTTGTTGTTTTTGTTTTCTACGGGAATTTTGTGGTGTATTCCAAGAACCAGAAGTTCTGGAGGACCGTTATTACCATTTAATCCAGAACCATAATTAATCGGCATAATGGCAGATCAGCAGGAGGCTGACAAGTTAGCAGCCTTAGCTAGAGCTCAGGTGAATGTGCAAAATGTTGGTCAACAAGTACGATATCCAAATCCTGAGGATAGAGATTTGGGAGACGAGGAGTTGCTGAACCCTAGTAACCCGAGTCGCACAGAGCAAATAGCTGCACCAGTACAGCGTAATGCTAACAGAAATCATCCGTTTTGAGGAAGGCATGATCATCAGTCGGTCCAGTATGACCCTAGTGATGATGATGATGGAATGGATGGAGCAGGTGAAATGGGTGCAATTATTCCTCCACCATTAGCACCTGGGGCGAAATTCAACATTACGAGTACTATGATTCAACTCCTTAATCGGAAGGGGTTGTTTGGTAGCCTTCCTGGGGATGATCCGAACTTGTATCTGGTGAACTTTGTCACCATCTATAAATCTTTTAATAACCCAGGAGTGGGTCAGAATGCTATCTATTTGAGATTATTTTTGTTGTCTCTGTCTGGGGAGGGAATATTGTGGCTTAATGAGATGACACCCGATTCTATCACCAACTCGAGACAGTTGAAAGGAGCTTTCCTAGGAAGGTTCTTTCCACCTTCCAGGAGGGCACAGTTGAGGGATGAGATCAGTAACTTTAGATAGCTCCCAACTGAAGCCTTGCATGAAACCTGGGAGAGATTCAAAAAGAAGATGACGCAGTGTTCGAACCACAATATGACGGACATACACTTGATGGAGACTTTGTACAGGGCTCTTAACTCTGTGACAAAACCAATTGTAGATAATACTGCTGGTGGTTTGTTTGTTGATCTTACATTCCTAGAGGCTTCAGAAATGCTACAGAAAATGACCAAACAGAGTCGGGCATGGCATACCAGAGACTCTGTGGTACAAGCCCCACTGTTTCTATGGGTATGACTGCGGAACAATGCAAAAGAGACGAGGAGCGTGATCAAGACATGGCTCACCTAAAAACACAGATGGAATTGCTAACCAAACATTTACTATCAGGTAAAACTGAGAAAGTGAAGGCTGTGGGATCGCAGGGCAAAGTGGAGTCTGACTTAGAAGAGGAGGCGAACTATGTAAACAATCAAGGGGGTTTTCGAGGCAATAGCCAAGGAAATCAAGATCGGACTTAGTATGACAAGGCTGGATATAAGAATCAGGAGCAAGGAAATTGGAGGAGAAATAACGATAGGCGCGGGATATATGCCCTTTCTGGAAATCGTGAGGTTGCTACAACATGTTCTGAAAAGATGTCCATGGAGGACATGATGGCTAAATTATTAAAGGGAGTGGAGGCTACCAACTCAGGGGTGACTACCATGAAGACCGATTTGTCCTATATTAGTTAGTTGGTAAACTCGCACTCCACTGCGATCAAACAGCTGGAATAATAAATGAGGCAACTCTCCACAGTGCTGAACCAAAGAAAGAGTGGAACATTATCTAGTGATATGGTCCAGAATCCACGAAATGATGGCTCATGTATGGAAATTACCACTAGAAGTGGTAAGATATTACCTGACCCTTCTGTGGGAAATTTTTTGATTGAAGATATAATTAAAGCAGAGAATAAACCCAAGGAAGAATGTCCGGTGGAGTCTGAGAAACTGGATGGTTCTGATGATGCTTCAAAAAAGGGGAAAGAGAAAAAAAAGGAAGTAGTGGTGAAAACTTTCCCAAGACCACCACCTCCCTTTCCTCAAAGACTGAAGAAGACAACTGAGGACATAAAATTTAGTAAATTTATGGCAATGTTGAAGTAGTTAACAATAAATGTGCCTTTGGTGGAGGCACTTGAGCAAATGTTAGGGTATGCTAAATTCATGAAGGACCTTATGATGAAGAAAAGAGCGGTGAGATACGAACCGAAGGATAATCTCCATCTATGTAGTTCTATTTCTACGAGGACCTTGGTGCAGAAGAAGGAAGACCCATGAGCATCTACTATTCCTTGTACGATTGGGTCTCTGGAATTCTCTAAGGCCTTATGTGATCTAGGAGAGAGCATTAATCTGATGCGACTGGCTGTATATAAAAAGTTGGTTTTGGGAAATCCCACACCCACCAACATGCGACTCATGATGGCGGATAGGTCAGTAAAACGACCTGTTGGTATTTTATATGATGTGTTGGTGAAGGTAGCTAGCTTCATATTTCTTGCGAATTTTGTCATTCTGGATTGCGAGGTGGACTTAGAGGTGCCCATAATCTTGGGTTGACCTTTTCTCGCAATCGGAAGTGTGTTGATTGATTTGTGAACTAATGAACTCTTATTCAGGATGAATGATGAGGTGGTGCGATTTGATGTGTGCTAATCAATGAAGCAACATAAAGAAATGAGTATGTTCTTAATTGTTGATATGTATTATGAGGATGAACAGAAGGTGTCAATAGAGGAGAAACTTGTTGTCGAGCCTTTAACCGCAGTTCTGATAAATTTTAATCGTGAAGGCATTGAAGAGTACAAAGAGACTATTTGTTCTTTGTCAGGAATGGGTTCATACTTTTATGCTCTTAAGAAGCTATATCTTGATCTTGATAATCAACCAACACCACCGGCTAAGCCATCTATTGAGGAGCCACCATTGTTGGAATTGAAAGAACTGCCTGAGGATTTAAGGTACGTGTTTTTGGGCAACGAAAAGACGTTACCCGTTATTATTGCAGCTGATTTAGGCGAGTAGCAAGTAGAAACACTTGTTTCAGTACTTTAGAGGTACAAGAGAGCAATAAGATGGACTATCACAGATAATATTGGCATTTCCCCTGGCATTTGCATGCATAAAATACAACTTGAGGAAGATTGTCCTCCAACCATCGAGCACCAGCGTCGTCTTAGACCACCAATGCAAGAGGTGGTTAAGAAGGAAATTATTAAGTGGTTGGATGCAGGAGTGGTTTACCCTAGTTCTGATAGTAAATGGGTGAGCCCAGTCCAATGCGTGCCCAAAAAAGAGGGCATGACTGTTGTTGCAAATGAAAGAAATGAGTTGATTCCACTCAGGCCTGTGACTGGGTGGAGAGTTTGCATGGACTATCACAAACTAAACTCATGGACTTTGAAAGACCACTTCCCGATGCCCTTTATGGACCAAATGCTTGATCGATTGGCCGGAAGGGGATGGTATTGCTTCTTGGATGGGTATTCTGGATATAACCAGATCTATATTTCTCCTAAAGATCAATAGAAGACAACATTCACATGCCCATATGGGACCTTTACATTTAAGAGGATGTTGTTTGGGCTATGCAATGCACCCGCTACTTTCCAACGGTGCACGATGTCTATTTTTTCAGATATGGTGGACGATACCTTAGAGGTGTTCATAGATAATTTCTCCATGGTGGGAGATTCGTTTGAGCTGTGTTTGGCAAACCTGAGTATGGCCTTGCAAATATGTGTTGAATTCAATTTGGTGCTTAATTAGGAGAAATGTCACTTTATGGTAAAAGAGGGCATCATTCTCAGGCATAAAATTTCAGCAAATGGGATAAAGGTTGATCGATCCAAGGTTGAAGTTATTGAGAAACTACCACCTCCCATTTTAGTGAAGGGAGTGCGTAGTTTTCTTGGACATACTAGCTTTTACCGGAGATTTATAAGAGTCTTCTCGAAGGTTGCAAATCCACTGTGCAAACTTTTAGAGAAAGAAGTGAATTTCTCCTTCGATGATGATTGCTTGAATGCATTTGAATGCCTTAAAAAGAATCTGGTCGAGGCCCCTATCATTGTTGCACTAGATTGGTCAAAATTGTTTGAGATCATATGTGATGCAAGCGGTGTTGCCTTTGGAGCTGTGTTGGGACAAACGAAGGACAAACTGTTTCATCCAATATATTATGCCAGCAAAGCACTAAATGGAGCGCAAAAGAACTACACTGTCACTAAATAGGAAGTCCTGGCTGTAGTGTATGTTTTTGAGAAATTCAGGGTTTACCTACTTGGGACCAAGGTGGTGGTTCACACTGACCACACAACCTTGAGGTATTTTATGGCTAAGAAGGATGCAAAACCAAGGTTTATTATATAGGTGTTGCTTCTACAAGAATTTGACTTTGAAGTCAAAGATAGAAAGGGTTGTGAAAACCAAGTGGTGGATCATCTGTCTAGAATGGAAGGGGAGCAGGCAGTTAGTGATGAAATGGAGACAAATAATGCATTTCCTGATGAGGAGATCTTGGCTGCTGCTATGGAGAAAATACCTTGGTATGCTAATTTTGCAAATTATGTTGTGAGTGAGGTCATTCCAGAAAATCTGTCTTTCCATCAATGAAAGAAATTCCTTCATGATGTGACACATTCCTTCTAGGATGAACCGTATCTTTTTTTGGCAATGTACTGATAATATTATAAGGAGATGTGTTCCAGAAGTGGATGTATTGTGTATATTGATAACGCTCAATCTACAGCTCTCGTAGGAGTGTAAAGCGGTCGTTAGCAAATATAGAACCCAACAGGGTTGGGTGTCGATCCCACAGGGAATAGCTTGGCCAACAAGTAAGCAAAATTACTAAACTTTTGGTGCAAGTCTCGTAAAAAGGGGGGATTGTAATGTGTCACCAAAATAATTAAATAAAAGCTGAAAATAGCAAAGTAAAAGAGAAATATTATTACGTAAGTTGTAAACAATGAGAATTGAGGCGTTGGGGTTATGTCCACCTTCTGAGGTATACGTCTCTATTGGCTATGAGTGTGTAGAATTTTGACATGCAACTGCTTATAGAGAATTGTATTCGATGGTAAATCCAGGCGTCTTTCGACCTATTCGAGGATTATTTCACTTTAACTCTTTCGAGCTTAAAGCGTGTCTAACGGTACGAATTCTCCAAGAGGTTAGTCCAGTTACGGCACTAGCTTTTTAGTAGGGAATTTTAGGGGGTGACCCTACTACCTTGACATTATCTCTTTTCCAGACAAATAACCTTTCTTTCGAACAAGTTAAATGTTATACTGGCGTATTCTTGCGTTTGCAACCACAAAGAATGTAGACTAAGATGAAGAGAATAATGATATAAGCAGTATACGTGTCGCGAACTCACAACCTCACAGTAATAGATAGTATCTCATACGGCTTCCATAACCCCAATAGAGAAGTTTAGTTACCCATGAATGCGAAGGAGATCACGATTGACATTGTTATTATACCACAAGATTGAGTAATTTCGTGTAGCTTAAGTGGTAGGTGTGAGGCGTGAATTCCTAGGCAAAGTAATGATTCTCTTGTTGTGGAATTTAAGAATAGAAGAGTAGAAGAAGAAAAATAGAATTAATGGAAAGATTAGAAGAGTTGTAGAATTATTTGTAGTGGAAGATGAGAGGGATGGAAGAAAGTATTGTGGTCTCCCCGATTCTTCAAAATCTCTAGCATGATAGGGTATTTATAATACCCATATCCTAATCCTACTAGATAAATAAAATATCTAACCAAATCCTACTAGGCTAATGTAATACTTAACCCAATTGTACTAGGTTAATGTAACATTATCATAATCCAAATAAAATAATGAAATACATAACCCAATTGTACTAGGTTAATGTATCATTGTCCAAATCCAACTAAGTTACTGCAAATCCCCAAAGTCTTCAGAAATATTGTTTTAACCCAGGACAGATTTTCCATGCAGCAGTTTTGGTCCTTAGGCGTGTAAACTCCCTTCCCTTTCTTCGTGAGCTTTCTTTTGCGTCAAGTAAGCCATAAAATGCTGAATTCTGCATCATTTATACCTGAAACTTTACTAATCATGTTCGTTAGCTCATTTACAGGAAAAAAGACTAAAAGTGCATGAAATATATACTTTGTTCTCAAAACTAGGGTAAAATATGGGCAAAATGTATTGATATAGGCGTGTAAATTCGCCTATCATCAACACCCCACACTTGAAGTTTTTTCGTCCTCGAACGAAATACCATGTCCTTCTAAACATCAACTTAGGGTTTCACAGCAACAACACAAAACATTTGTCAAGACAAACATAACAATTATCAACAAAGAGTAGCTTTTCGATTATAGGTAGAAACAATTTAACCTCTAGCATAGACTCGTGATGGTGATCAACTCGCATGCAAACGTTAAGGTACAAGGAATCATATATAACTACCCAAAACTCATCAACCATATGTGTCTCACACTATTGTACCCATAATCACTCACAAGTATAGCATATTTTTCAAACATGGGTATCAAAATGTCCTTGCTCTCACTCTCACAAAGAATTCATATGTAGCAACTGATGACCATAGGCTTGCCCTTAATGTAATACTCTACTAAATGTCAGAATGCTAAGCTAAGGATCAAGTAGGTCTTTTGATGGTTGTAATGTAGGCTAAGGGACGGGTAGGACTATTTTGGCCAGGAATAGTGACTAAGTTCCTAAGCGCTTTAATACATCACTTTGTATCATTGACACTTTTTTTTTCTTTCAACCTTTCTTTCTTTTATTCTACCACCCTTGTTCTCCTCTTTTGTTTTTCAATTTTAAGCACAACTCGCTTTTCAGCTTTTTTTTTTTTCTTTTCACAACATACCTCTTATGATAGCACTTTCTTTTTCATAACACATTCAAGCACCATTACAATTTATAGCATCATACTCACCCAATTTTCTCTTATGTTGTCACATGACTTTTTCACTTTAAAGCACTTAGGAGTTTGGATCAAATTACGGTCTTGAAAAAAATGGATTAGGCTTACATACAAGGTTGTCAAAGAAAATAGGCTAAAGGCTCAAAAGGGTTTAACTAGGATGATGTCTATGGGTAGGTAAAACTGAAGGTAAACAAATATAGGTTGCCAAAGAAATGCCTAAATCATATCCTAAACTTACACTCCTTATTTTCGCTTTGCATACATACCAGGCAAGTTCTAGCATCAGCCACACACATAGAATATACGATTATCTCACACACACAAGGCACATGGTCGACTTGCTTGGAAGTAATATAGACTCTCGACCCAACAAGTGAAGGAATTGAACCACACAATATCACATAATGAGTCACAACTAGAGCCTAAACGTCTCAATAGTCACAATTGTAGCACATACTCTTGTTATAATCTCATGCTGCCTATCAAAATAATTCCATGTGAAGCTAGAAAAAACAACATAAACAAAAAAAACTAAAACACGAAAAAAATAACAAAAAAACAACAAAATAAACAAACATAGATGCGATAGAGAAGTATAGCATACGATACCGCCACCCCACACTTAAACGGGACACTGCCCTCAGTGAAAAATAAATACGAGGAACCTGGTTAGTCGGACTCTTCCTCAATGTCGGGGGTCATACCCCCTTCGTCGGAATCATCATAAGAGTCGTCGTCAGAGTTCTCCTCCTCGTTAGAGTCTGGCAAGCGTCGATCGTCATCAGTCGGCACATCATCATCTAAAGGTTCCTCAAAGTATACGCCCACTCCACACATCTCCCGTGCATGCATGTTCATGGGATAGTTGTGGTCCAGCTGTTGGAGCTCTGCAGCAGTTGGAACACGTCCACCACTCATCATAGTAAATCGTGTCATTCCATAAAGATGACGGAAGAAACTCTCATCACGAGCATGTCTTTCCGCAGTAGTAAGGTTGACACCATGAGTTGTTTCAGCATCTTTGACGTTAGTAAGGTCAACCTTCTTTGGGTTATGTGGGAGTTTGTGGTCAGCTGGTTCCTCTTCGATATCCTCCTTCCGCAAGATTACTGTCAACAGATTTCCAAATGTGAAGTGGGACCTTTTGTGGAGTCTGGCCTTCCTCATGGTAGAGCGAATGATTGCCCCAAAGTTGATAGGGACATTCGTCATCAAAGCATAGACCAAACACACTCTATCTCTTGATATCTTGGTGTATTGAGTCCCAGGAATAAGGCATGAGTTGACAATACGCATCCAGATTCTTGCTTCCCTATTCAGTGAAGCATAGGGGAAGGTGTTGTGTCGTCCTGTGTCTTTATGTCTGCCCCACCTTGCCATCGATCTACTTCCACAAAGTGTATGTCTAATTTCTCTATAAGGAGGCCTGCTGTACAGCTCTTTGAATGGTGCTGGGTCGACCGAAGGTAAGCCAAGAAAAGAGTTGATCCAGTCCGCGTTGAGCTGTAACACTTAGCCCCGAATTTTGACTTCGTTGCCTGTTGTTTTCGGCGACCAGTTGGCGTAAAACTCTCTTGTCAAATCAAGATTACATTCTTCCATATCGCGGAAGATGAAATCCAGCTTCAATGCCATGATTTTCGCCAACATACGCGGCTCCTTCTTCGCTAAGGTGTCCTTGTTGATCAGGTCGACGTGAACATATCTTCTTTCTTTGTTGTTCCTGTACCATTCTTTGGCTTCCTCCTCAAGAACCCATTTTATTCCAAACATTCTGCGGGGTAGTTGTGTTGAGGATGATTCTCCTTGGTCCTTTCTACCTCTCTTCTTGCCCTTTTGGGAAGTGGTAGCCTTCTCCTTGCCTTGCCTCGCTTTAGGTGCCATTGTACCTGAGACTAGAAATAGTGTTAATGGCAGCACAATCTCAGTCGATAAAATCTATAAACAAGCAGTAGGGGTACCACCCCACACTTAGTTTTGTTGACACAAATCAGTGAAGTGAAAGTGGTCGATTACTTAGATTTCGTCGACATCCGTTTTAGGATTATATTTTGACAAGAAAATCAGTAATGTATTACTACTTGCATCCATTGCACTACTTTCATGTTAGATATAACAACACTACTACATAGGGGTTGTAACATGGTATGGATTTTTTCAACAATCGCAACCTCCTAAGTCTGTAGGCAACTATAAGGCTTATCCCGATGAACGGGATAGTCTAGCATGTAAGTATCCAAGTAACAAGATCATAACATGATAGTCAATGTTCGTCACCATAGCAATTCTGCAAATCGTATAACAATGCTATTAAAACTAAATTCAAGTCGGAAACAAGTCAAGATTTTCCTACGTATATGTTTACTCACATGATTTTGTATCAACGATCAAAACACATGAACATCACCAATCAATCTTATACGATGTAGCAATTTATAATAGACATAGTAACGTAGTACTTACGAGAAATAAATGAAGAATAAGAGAGTACTTACTTGCTTGAAGCTTTTGGAGATGGTTTTGTGAATTGGAAGAGCAAAAAGAAAAATTTTGGGATGGTTTGGAGAGGGAATACGGCACCTTTAGGTTAATTTCTAGTGTGGTTATGTTTCAAGACTAAGTCCCCTTTATATAGGAAGAGAATGGGTCGGGTTTTGACCCATTTACAATCGGTTTTGGAGACAAAAATGCTACATATGCGGCGCATAATGCTCGGCATAGTCATGGTATGTGCGGCGCATAGTCTATGGCATTTAGGGACATATGCGCCGCATAGTCTATGGCATATGAGATCCTGAGACCTAATGCTATAGCATAGGCGTCGCATAGTCAAAAGCACACTTAGGAATGAGCGGCGCATAGTGTATAGCACACTAGATTCCGAGACCTTAGGCTATAGGATAGGTTGTGCATCGTTCGTGGCCTAGTTTTACCTAGGCCTAGCCTTCCTCGATGCCTAGTTTGGCATGAGCAATGCTCAATCCATAGCCTTATGCATCACTACTCCTAACTTACCAACTTTACCATACAATGCGTCCAAATCGTCAATTGAAATCAATCTCCTCGTTGAATACCTCTTGCACCTATTTTTGCTTAAAACCAAATGAAAACGATTAGTACGATGGGTTGCCTCCCACCAAGCGCCTTGGTTTTGGTCGTGGAACGAATCTTATTTTTGGATTTTCATTATCAAAAGCAAAACAAGTAACAAAAGAACGATAAAACGATAAAACGATGGGTTGCCTCCCATCTAGCGTTTTTTTTATTGTCGTGGCTCGACATAGTTACCTCGAGTACTTAGACTTCGTCGAGATAAGTGATGGCCATAGAATTCATCGAGTCAAGAGGACCGATATAAGGCTTAACACGTTGGCCATTCACCTTGAAGACAACACCATGGTTGTCTTCCAATTCGACTACTCCAGACGAGTAGACTTGGATAACTTTGTATGGACCATACCACTTAGACTTTAACTTACCTGGGAAGAGCTTCAATCTGGAGTTGAAGAGAAGTACCATATCACCCCTTTGGAAGTTTCGTCGAACAATCCGCTGATCATGATACTTTTTCATCCGCTCCTTGTATAGGTCTGACCTTTCATATGCATGGAGACGGAATTCATCTAGTTCGTTCAGCTGCTCCAACCTCAGATTCTTCACATCATCCCAATTCAAATTTAATTGCTTCAATGCCCACAATGCCTTGTGTTCGAGATCGATGGGTAGATGGCAAGCCTTCCCATAGACTAGTTGATAAGGAGACATGCCAATGGGTGTCTTGAATGCAGTCCTATACGCCCATAGTGCCTCATCTAGCTTTCGAGACCAATCCTTCCTATTCGCATTAACCGTCTTTGCAAGGATTTGCTTGATCTTGCGATTGGAAACTTCTACTTGTCCACTAGTTTGGGGATGATAAGGCGTAGCTACCTTATGTTGCTTGACACCATACTTGGCCAAAACTGATTTGAATAGCCTGTTGCAGAAGTGAGATCCTCCATCACTTATGATAGTACGTGGTACTCCAAAGCGAGAGAAGATATTCTTCTTTAAGAACGCTACAACACGCTTTCCTTCGTTGTCGGCCAATGCTACAGCTTCTACCCATTTCGAAACATAATCCACAGCAACCAAGATGTACTTCATTCCAAATGAATTCACGAATGGACCCATGAAATCAATACCCCACACATCAAAGAGTTTTACCTCAAGAATTTTGGTCATGGGCATTTCATGGTGTTTTGAAATCGAACCTTGACGCTGGCATTGGTTACACCTTCTAACATAGTCGTAGGCATCTCTGAATATCGAAGGCCAATAATAACCACTTTGCAATACTTTTCTGGCCGTCTGATTGCCTGCGTGATATCCTCCAACTTGCGAAGTGTGACATGCTTCCAAGATAGTAGGCACCTCTTCATGGGATATACATCATCGAATGATACCATCCGCACATCGTCGAAACAAATAAGGCTCATCCCAATAGTAGTGTTGTACGTCATGCATAAACTTCTTCCTTTGGTGGTAAGATAAATTGGCAGGTATCACATTACTCACCACGAAATTTGCAAAGTCGGCATACCATGGTAATTTCTCCATTGTTGTCGCTAATATCTTTTCATCCGGGAATGCATCATCAATCTGAATTTCAGGTTGCGCCACATGCTCATTCTCAAGTCGAGATAGGTGATCAGCCACTTGGTTCTCGCAACCTCGTCTATCTTTGACTTCAAAATCAAACTCTTGCAGCAGCATTACCCATCTAATCAACCTTGGTTTTGTATCCTTCTTTGTCATTAGATACCTAAGAGCTGCATGGTCTGTATGAACGATCACCTTAGTACCCAATAGATAGGCACGAAACTTCTCAAATGCATACACAACCGCTAGGAGCTCTTGTTCAGTAACAGTGTAGTTCTTTTGGGCTTCATTTAGGACCTTACTCGCATAGTAGATAGGATGAAATAATTTTTCCTTTATCTGACCAAGAACAGCACCAACGGCTACACCACTAGCATCACACATGACTTCAAACGGGAGAGTCCAATCTGGTGCTACCATAATAGGGGCTTCAATGAGTTTTCCTTTAAGGCATTCGAATGCCTTTAAGCAATCATTATTGAAGTCAAACTTTGCATCTTTCTCCAATAGTTTGCATAATGGACTCGCAATTTTGGAGAAGTCTTTGATGAACCTACGATAGAAACCAGCATGGCCAAGAAAACTACGAACTTCCTTCACCGAAATTGGAGGCGGTAGCTTCTCAATAACCTCAATTTTTGTTCGGTCAACCTCTATTCCTCTTTCAGAGATCTTGTGCCCAAGAACGATTCCTTCTTTTACCATGAAGTGGCACTTCTCCCAATTCAGCACAAGGTTGAACTCTACACATCTTTGTAATGCCATGCTCAAGTTTGCCAGGCATGCTTCAAAAGACTCACCAACAACTGAAAAGTTGTCCATAAATACCTCCAAAGTGTCTTCAACCATATCAGAGAAAATAGACATCATACAACGTTGAAAGGTGGCTGGTGCGTTACATAACCCGAATGTCATACGTTTGAAGGCAAACGTACCATATGGGCATGTAAATGTTGTCTTCTCTTGGTCTTCGGGTGCAATACAAATCTGATTATAGCCTGAATAACCATCCAAGAAGCAAAACCATCCTTTCCCCGCTAATCGATCTAGCATTTGGTCCATAAATGGCATTGGGAAGTGATCCTTGAGTGTCCAAGAATTCAGCTTGCGGTAGTCCATGCATACTCTCCATCCAGTGACGGGCCTGAGTGGAATAAGTTCATTCTTTGCATTCGCGACCACCGTCATACCTCCTTTCTTGGGAACACATTGTACAGGGCTTACCCATGTACTATCAGAAATAGGTTACACAACTCCTGCGTCTAACCACTTAATGATCTCTTTCTTCACCACTTCTTGCATACGTGGGTTTAGACGCCTTTGATGCTCAATGGTGGGTGTGCAATTTTCTTGAAGCTGAATTTTATGTGTACAAATCCCAGGTGGAATACCAATAATATCCGCAATGGTCCATCCAATAGCTCTAATATACTTGCGTAGAATAGCAATAAGAGCTGCAACTTGTCGCTCACCCAAATCGGCTGCCATAATAACTGGAAGAGTGTTTCTGCTTCCTAAGAATGCGTACTTCAAATGACTTGGCAGCTCCTTCAATTCTAACGTGGGTGGCTCTTCAATAGATGGCTTAGCTGGTGGTGTAGGCCGATTCTTGAGATCAAGATCCAGCTTCTTGGGAGTATAGCGATATGTTCCTAATCCCGATAGAGCACAAATGGCTTCTTCAGAATTTTCAGCATCTTCACTCTCTCCATTCATGAGCACAACCTCCAAGGGATCATCAATAATTTGCTCTTCTTCAAGTAGTTCTTTCTCATCATCAAAGAAAACATCAGCCACCGAAAATACACTAAGATCTTTGGGTTGCTTCATTGATTTGCAAACATCAAAACGAACCACTTCGTCATTTATTCGGAATGAAAGTTCATTAGCTCTCAAATCAATGAGCACACTTCCTGTAGCAAGGAAAGGGCGCCCCAAGATTATGGGAACCTCAGAATCTGCTTCATAATCCAAGATGACAAAGTCTGCTGGAAAGATAAATGAAGAAACTTTTACCAAGACATCGCATAGAATACCAACAGGTCATTTTACCGACCTATCTGCCATGACGAGCCTCATATTGGTTGGAGTAGGATCTCCTAACCCCAACTTCTTGTAGATCGATAATGGCATCAAATTGATGCTGGCT
The DNA here is from genome assembly GCA_030864215.1 of Capsicum pubescens. Taxonomy (NCBI): domain Eukaryota; kingdom Viridiplantae; phylum Streptophyta; class Magnoliopsida; order Solanales; family Solanaceae; genus Capsicum; species Capsicum pubescens. The sequence goes on from CM061544.1 coordinate 226,310,308, forward strand.
CCTAAGTCACATAATGCTTTGGCAAAGTTCAAAGATCCGACGGTGCAAGGAATAGTGAAAGCTCCGGGGTCGGCCTTCTTCTGAACTATCGATCGGGTAGCAATTGCACTACAATGATGCACATCGTCTTTCAGCTCATAACTTGCTGCCCTCTTCTTTGTCAAAAGATCCTTCATAAACTTTGCATACCCAGGCATTTGTTCAAGTGCCTCCACCAATGGAACATTAATGGTCAGCTGCTTTAACATAGTCATGAATTTGCTGAACTTAGTGTCATCCGCCACCTTCTTCAGTCTTTGGGGAAAAGGTGGTGGTGGGTATGGAAGTGTTCTCTCCACGGTTTTCTTCTCCTCTTGCTTCCATTTTTCCATTTTTTTAGGCTGCACGTCACTGGGCGTGACGTCCTTGACGTCAGGACTGGTTGTTGCGGCATCTTCTCCTTTTGCGTTATCATCCATGTCCGCAACTTCATCAACCACTTGCTTGCCTTTTGCTGAAGGTTCCAGCACCTTACCACTTCTGGTAGTGATGGCCATGCATGGCCCATCATTCCTTGGGTTTTGCACAGTATCGCTAGGTAAAGTGTCAGCCTTTCTTTGATTGAGTGCTGCTGAAAGTTGGCTCAATTGCTGCTCTATTTGCTTGATTGAAGTGGAATGAGAATCAACTAGTTGTTTCATGGAGGACAAATCATTAATTACCTCAGTAACTCCCGCGCTCGTTGCTTCCACTCCTTTCAATAATTTAGCCATCACGTCTTCCATACTTCCAGAATTAGATGTGGTGGTATCACGTCTACCAGGGGGAACGTACAAACCACTCTTTTCATTGTTTTTCTTCCAACTACCTTGGTCTTTGCTTCCAGATTTATCATAATAGTTCCGACCTTGGTTTCCTTGGGTATTCCCACGGAAACCCCCCTGATTGTTCAAGTAGTTGGCCTCCTCTTCCGAATCAGATTCGTCTCTTTCTTTTAGCGCCACAACTTTCACTTTTTTGGTCTTCCCTGATAATAAATGCTTTGTCAGAAGATCCACTTGCGTTTTCATGTGCGCTAAATCTTGATCACGTTCTTCTTGTCTTCTTCTTTGGTCTGCAGTCATGCCTATAGATAGAGTGGGGCTTGCTACCTCGGAATCCCTGGTATGCCAAGCTCTACTTTGTTTCGTCATGCGATCTAGCATATTGCTTGCTTGACCAAAGGTGAGATCCATAAAGGATCCTCCAGCTGCGTTATCCACCACTGGCTTAGTTATTGAATTCAAGGCTCTATACAATATCTCCATGAGGTGAACATTAGTCATGTGATGGTTTGGGCATCTCGCTAGCTTTTTCTTGAACCTCTCCCATGTTCCATGAAGAGCTTCAGTGGGAAGCTGACGAAAGTTGTTGATTTCATCTCTCAATTGTGCCCTTTTGGAAGGCGGAAAAAATCTTTCTAGGAAAGCGTCTCTCAATTGCCTCCAATTTGTAATTGAATCAGGAGTCAGCCCATTCAACCATAGTGTTGCCTCCCCAGACAGAGACAATGGAAATCGACGTAATCGAATTGCATTCTGACCAACACCAGGATTGTCAAAAGACTTGCATGTAGAAATAAAGTTGATGAGATGTATATTCGGATCATCGCCTGCTAGTCCACCAAACAATCCCTTGAGTTGCAATAACTGAATCATGGTGCTTGTGATGTTGAACTTGGCTCCGGGCGCTAATGGTGGTGGAATTATAGCTCCAGTGGCTCCGGCACCATCAAGATCATCATCATCATCGTCGAAAGCTGGCTGCATAGGTTGGCGATCATGTCTATACCGAGCTTGTCGACCTCTTCTGTTGGCAGGTGTTGTGATTTCAGCATCATGCCTTGGGTTTAGTAACTCGTCATCACCTAAATCCTCATCGTCAGGATTTGTTTCTCGTGCAGGGTAATCAATGTTCTGCTGTTGAACCTGGGCTGCGGCAAGGGCAACCAATCTTGCTTGTTCCTGTTGAGCAGCCATCCTTGCGATTTCAGCTTGTGCTTCCATTCTACCAATGTGTTGTGGTTCAGGATTGATTGGTAATAATGGTTGACCAGAACTTCGAGTATGGGGAATGCACTAAAATAAAAACCTGCAGTAGACAAAAACAAAAACTAAACGTAAAAGTACGAGAATCTTTGACCAAAGGGTCTAGTAATTATCACGAACTTGATTGACACTTGTATTCCCCGGCAGCGGCACCAATTTTTGATAACGCTCAATCTACAGCTCTCGTAGGAGTGTAAAGCGGTCGTTAGCAAATATAGAACCCAACAGGGTTGGGTGTCGATCCCACAGGGAATAGCTTGGCCAACAAGTAAGCAAAATTACTAAACTTTTGGTGCAAGTTTCGTAAAAAGGGGGGATTGTAATGTGTCACCAAAACAATTAAATAAAAGCTGAAAATAGCAAAGAAAAAGATAAATATTGTTACGTAAGTTGTAAATAATGAGAATTGAGGCGTTGGGGTTATGTCCACCTTCTGAGGTATACGTCTCTATTGGCTATGAGTGTGTAGAATTCTGACATGCAACTGCTTATAGAGAATTGTATTCGATGGTAAATCCAGGCGTCTTTCGACCTATTCGAGGATTATTTCACTTTAACTCTTTCGAGCTTAAAGCGTGTCTAACGGTACGAATTCTCTAAGAGGTTAGTCCAGTTACGGCACTAGCTTTTTAGTAGGGAATTTTAGGGAGTGACCCTACTACCTTGACATTATCTCTTTTCCAGACAAATAACCTTTCTTTCGAACAAGTTAAATATTATACTGGCGTATTCTTGCGTTTGCAACCACAAAGAATGTAGACTAAGATGAAGAGAATAATGATATAAGCAGTATACGTGTCGCGAACTCACAACCTCACAGCAATAGATAGTATCTCATACGGCTTCCATAACCCCAACAGAGAAGTTTAGTTACCCATGAATGCGAAGGAGATCACGATTGACATTGTTATTATACCACAAGATTGAGTAATTTCATGTAGCTTAGGTGGTAGGCGTGAGGCATGAATTCCTAGGCAAAGTAACGATTCTCTTGTTGTGGAATTTAACAATAGAAGAGTAGAAGAAGAAAAATAGAATTAATGGAAAGATTAGAAGAGTTGTAGAATTGTTTGTAGTGGAAGATGAGAGGGATGGAAGAAAGTATTGTGGTCTCCCCGATTCTTCAAAATCTCTAGCATGATAGGGTATTTATAATACCCATATCCTAATCCTACTAGATAAATAAAATATCTAACCAAATCCTACTAGGCTAATGTAATACTTAACCCAATTGTACTAGGTTAATGTAACATTATCATAATCCAAATAAACTAATGAAATACATAACCCAATTGTACTAGGTTAATGTATCATTGTCCAAATCCAACTAAGTTACTGCAAATCCCCAAAGTCTTCAGAAATGCTGTTTTAGCCCGGGACAGATTTTCCATGCAGCAGTTTTGGTCCTTAGGCGTGTAAACTCCCTTCCCTTCCTTCGTGAGCTTTCTTTTGCGTCAAGTAAGCCATAAAATGCTGAATTCTGCATCATTTATACCTGAAACTTTACTAATCATGTTCGTTAGCTCATTTACAGGAAAAAGGACTAAAAGTGCATGAAATATATACTTTGTTCTCAAAACTAGTCTAAAATATGGGCAAAATATATTGATATAGGCGTGTAAATTCGCCTATCCTCATATATTGGAAGCATGTCATGCATCCCCATTTAGAGGTCACCATGCAAGTGACCGAACGGCTAGAAAAGTGTTACAGAATGGCTACTATTGGCCAATATTATTCAAGGATGCTCATGAGTTTGTGCTGAAATGCAACCAATGTCAGAGGCAGGAGTCGATCTCTAAAAGACATGAGATGTCTTTGACTAAGATGCTTGAAGTGGAGTTGTTTGACGTTTGGGGCATCGATTTTATAGGTCCTTTTGTAAGCTCGTATGGGATGAAGTATGTTTTAGTTACTGTTGACTATATATCAAAATAGGTCAAAGTTATTGCCTTGTCTGATAATGAAGGAAAGAGGGTTGTTGTTTTTCTCAAAAAGAACATCTTCTCTCGCTTTAGAATACCACATACTATTATAAACGATGGAGGATCTCATTTTTACAACAAAGTGTTTCGAGCTGCCTTAGCAAAAAATGGGGTGAAACAACATAGAGTAGTCACTCCATATCACCCACAAACTAGTGGGCAAGTGGAGGTGTCATATCGAGAGATTAAAGCCATCCTAGCCAAAACGGTGAATGCTAGTTGGAAATACTGGTCTCGAAAGCTCGATGATGCCTTGTAGGCATACCGTACTGCTTTCAAGACACCCATTGGAATGTCACTATTCTAGTTAGTCTATGGAAAAACATGCCACTTACTAATAGAGCTGGAGCACAAGGCTTTATGGTCCCTCAAAAGGTTAAATTTGAGTTTGAAGGAGGCAGCAGAGCTAAGATTGGGACAACTGAATGAGATGGATGAATTCCATCTCAAGGCATATGAAAGAGCAGACCTATATATAGAAAAGATGAAGAAGTATCATGATTGGAGGATCGAGAAACGAGATTTCCTAAAAGGTGACTTGGTGCTTCTGTTCCAATTTCAGACTCAAACTGTTCCCAGGTAAGCTTAAATCCAAGTGGTCAGGCTCGTTTAGAGTTAGTCAAGTCTAGTCATCTGGAGATTAGAACTTGAAAATTAAGACGGCACTATCTTCAAGGTAAATGGGCAATGATTCAAACTTTATATCGTACCAAAAGACTCGATGAAAAGTATTGCTACTATCTGTGTCGATAAAGTCTGAGGTAATCGAGATACCTGAGTCATGCCGCGACGTTAAATCAGGCGTTACATAGGAGGCAACCCATGATCCCCGAGCTTGATCTACTCCAGGTATACCCTAACCCTTAGTTTAGTTTTTCGTTGATTTTAAGTTGAGGGTGTAGGGTGAGTTGTTGTTGTAACATTTTGTAGTTGACTAGGAGAAATACAAGTACCTGAGGCAGTTAATATGGTTTTGATATTTTGTGAGCACCTCTCAAATGGTCTAATTCTTTAACTGTGTGATTTGCATCTAATTGTGACCACTGTGCATCTTTGTATGGTATTAGTTCTAGTGATTTGATAACCATTGCTAAAAAATTGCATGAACTGGATGAGTAGTAACTGGTGATATACTTGTGTGCCATGTGCGTGTGAGATTTTACTTAGTTCTCTTTGTATGTTGAATCCAGAACTTGCCCGGTTAGTCTTACCTAGGTTGAAGGATAGGGGTTAGGAAAGGATCATAAGCCGTTTTGATGTTAGCCCACTTTAGACTAAATGACCTTCCATGTATGCATAATATCCCTTGATCCCTGTTTTGAGCCTGAATAGTCTATTTCTTTTTATGACACCTATCACCGTCCCATTTATATCATAATGAACCTGTTTTGGCCCTGGATCTCCTTGGATATTGTGTACCTTGACTTAGGCAAATGGCCTAAGTTGAGGGTGGATATCATAGGGGTGCGTGATGTAAAATGAGTATGAAGAAAGGTAGAATAAAAGAAAAAAATAAAAAGTTGTATGCGGTGGAAAAGAACAAGAAAAGAAAAGTTATGAAAAAAAAGAAGGGATTGTAGAAAGGACCGCAACCATCCTGAATATGTGTGATCAAGAAAAGAGAAGAATAGAAAAAGGCTAATGAGTGAGACACCAAAAGCTAGTGTAGTGTCAAGGAGGCTTAGTCACTTTAAATATCATCAAGTATCATACCAGCCCCTAGCCTATATTACAAGCCAAATAGAAGACCTATAGTGATCCTAGCTGACCTGTCTAGAAATCTTGGTAATGAAAATAAAGGCAAGCCTATGGTATTCAACATACACTGACTGAAACCTCATTTTGAAAGTAAGTGCCTTTTGATTGTCCTCATGGTTACATCGGCGATGCCTGATATAAGTGAAGTGGGACTTCTTGGTAGTGAGGGAACACTGGTTCTATTACTAAGTGCTAACTTGTTTGGATAGTATAGTCTGGGTACATGCATGGTTGTTGTTGCTGAACTGATGCCATATCTGGATTCCTGTGTGTCACATTGTGTTCTTCAATAACATACACAGTTGTTTTTAAATTGATTGACCTTAGAGATGGTGAAAATATTTTGAGATAATATGGATGGTTGACTGCTGAATGTGCATTGTATCTTTTTGGTTGTGTTTTAGTTGCTTAAGGACAAACAATTGTTTTAAGTTGAGGGTGTTGATGTGAGAGCAAATGCTAACACATTTGAGGCTTTTAACTAAGAATGATTGCAAAGTCTTAAGCAACTTTTGTTGTTTTTGATTGTTTTCTATTTGATATTGCAGTAAAAGTCGAGATACAAGAGAATCAACAATTATGAGAGTAAAAGAGTTAATTTCTGAGCAAGTAAAGAAGGAAGAATAGCTGACGACTTGTCTGATAAGTCGTCAGCCTTGTGATAAGCTATTAAAGTTGTTGTCAGGCTTAGACAAATAATAACCTTCAGCTGGAATGTGTAACGACATCTGTGATAGGCCGTCAGAAGTGTGATAAGCCATCAGGCTCGTTGTCAGGCTTAGGCAGGGAATGGATTTTGAAGTGAAGAAGTAACGACATCTCTGATAAGTCATCACATGTCTGATAAGCCGTCAAGCCTCATCGCCAACACAAGGTAGAGATTATTAAAGTGAAGAGGAGCTGACGACATTCCTGATAAGCCGTCAGACTCCTGATAAGTCGTTAGACACATCGTCACTTGTCCAAGAAAATATTGTGATCTATGATTTTGTTTCCATAATTAAACTGAAGTATTTAAAGCATATGTTTGGTTTTCATTCAGGATCGGGGATCTCTGGAACTCACGTTTTGAGCACCTTTTTCTCTATCTTCTGACTTTAATTCTTTAGAGAGATTATTACAATTATTTTGGGATTTTATACTGGATCAAATCCGAGAAACACATGTTGTTATTCATCTTGCTGTAAGATCATCTATCTAAGTATGAATTCAACTTATTGTCTTGCTTATTTTATTATGAGTAGCTAAATTCCCTAAACCCGAGTTGTGGGATCTATGGGTTTGGGTTTGTAACGTAACTAAGTGTCCAAGATTCTGACGGTGGTAGGAACTTCTTGTTAATTCCATTATTTTACATGCTGACTATTGGCTGCAAACAATAGACTTTGCTTACAGGTGATTTGCTTGAGATAAGAAATCAATCCTAGTAAGACGTGAATTATCAACAGGGACTTGGAAGCATTAAACTTCCATTTAATAATTAATGTTGTAACAAGATTAATTAACTTGGGATAACATCCTGTTATGACATATAAATTCCCTAAGTTTGAGAGAATTAGGTAATTAAATGTCTAAATAGGTTGAAAAACATTTAGACATAACTTAGACAAGGATAGTCTGTTGTTCCTACCTACCGCAAGAATCTTGAACAGTTACTAGCGTCTGTCAAATCCCAATACCCATAGTGAACATAACTCTGGTTTTCCTTATCATATTGATTTCAAACACTGAACTGAGAAGTAATTATTTGTTACACTTCCAAAAAAACCCATTCATAGGAAACTGGTAACTATCAGTTGATTAACCCGCAGATAACTCAAATTCACACCCTATTCCCTGTGGGATTCAACCCCAACCTAGTTGGGTTATATATTGACAACGATCGCTTACATTCTCATAAGAAAGGTGTAGTTTGAGCATTATCAACCCCATGAGAAACACTGGGCCTGATGAATCTCTTATCTAAGAGATCTCTCAACTATTCTTTCAACTCCCTAAGCTCAGCTGAATCCATTCTATAGGGCGGAATAGAGATAGGCTGGGTACCTGGGAGGAGATCTATTCCGAAGTCAATTCCTCTTTCAGGTGGAACTCCGAGATGATATTCAAGGAAAACTTCTGGAAACTCCCTTACCATTGAAACTGACTCGGGACTTGGGATCTCAGAACTAGAGTCTTTGACTCGAACAAGATGGTAAACACAACCCTTAGAAATTATTTTTCTTGCCTTAAGGTATGAAACAATCTGACCCTGAGCACTGAAGTACTACCTCTCCATTCGATAACTGGTTCATTGGGAAACTAAAACTGAACGACTATGTTCCTGTAATCGACTAAGGCATAGCATGAGTGGAGCTAATCCATGCTGAGAATGACATCAAAATCAGTCATCTCTAACTCCATAAGATCAACTAAGGTGACTTTCTGAGATTTTATGATTGGACAGTTCTTGTATACCTACTTGGCTATAATAGAGACACCTACTAGGGTAGATACTAAGAAGGGTTCTGCTAAAAACTCAAGACTGACACCGAAATTAACAACTATATAGGGGGTTACAAAAGAAAGTGAAGCTCAGGGTCTAGTAAAGTATAAACATGAAGATGAAATACTTGTAACGTACCCGTAACCACATCAGGAGAGCTTTCCTAATCATGATGGGACTGGAGTACATAAAACCTATTCTGACGTTGTCCATTGGTGGCACTGGAAATATCGCCCTGCTGAGTCGGGTGACATGATGGCGCTGCTGAAGAGTTAGTCTGACCCTGCTGGCGATCATTCCTACCCCTCCACATACTTACAGGACACAGCCTCATCCTATGGCCTAGCTTGCCATAGCCAAAACACATATCACTACCAGCTCTACACAGACCCTGTGGTTTATACCATATTTCTGGAAAAGAGGATTAGTACGACCGATGTTCAAACTACCTTGAGATGTAGAGCCTGGTCCCCTACCTCGACTGTTATTTTTGAATTTTGAAACTGGCGCACTAGCTAAAGACGGTGCTGGGGCTGAGAAGTTCTGATAGAACTGAGGACGATTATCACCCTCTGACCTCGGCTGAGAAAAATTAAAGCTACCTGTTCTGGCCCTCTTGTTCTCCTTCTCTTCTTCCTTAAGTTTCTGCTCCTCACTTTTTTTAGAATAGACTATAAGCCTAGATATGTCCATCTCCTTAATCAACATAGCGGTCCTACACTCCTTGACCACCCTATCAGTTACACCAGAAACAAACTTATTTATTCTAGACCAATTATCAGACACCACATGATGAGCATACCTCACCAACTGAGTAAATTTAAGTGAATACTCCATCATACTCATACTACCATGCTTCAAATTAATAAACTCCAGTACCTTAGATTTCCTCAACTCTAAAGGAAAGAACCTGTCTAAAAAGGTTGTAGCAAACTTCTTCCACTCTATAGGCCTGCATCTGAGCCTCTATCCCCTTTCCACTACTTAAACTAGGTGTGAGCTACATCCTGCAACTAGTAAGAAGCCAACTCTGCACTCACACTAGACGTAACGCCCATAACATCAGTCATCTTCTGAACCATATGAAGGAACTCCTGCGGATCCTCATTAGACTTGGATCCCAAAAATAAAGGAGGGTTCATTTAAGCAAAGTCCCTAATCCTAGATGCAGTTGTGTTGAAGACTAGATTGGTTGGGGTAGTAGCCTACTGATTATTTTGAGTTTCTACTGAGTGAGATAAGGTAGTGAATGCAACTCTGAATTCGGCATGAGAGACATGCTCGTTCAGGGGATTTTCTTGAGCAGGCGGAGGTGCAGGCTGATTTTCATTTCTTCTTCTGTTATTTTTTCTAGGAGGCATTTCTATAAATAGAAGAAAGAATGAATTTGAAAGAAATTTTACATAGAGCTCATGCCCTTTCGCATGACATAAACACTGAAAGAAGGGAAACTTTTACTAAAACGTCTTGTAGCCTTTTCTCTATAAGTGTGGCGCACTTTACACCCATGTATAAGAATCTACTCAACGCGGCTTTCAGACTCTCTAGGACATTGTAAAACCTTAGGATCTAATATAAAGTTTTGTCACGACTCGAGGCTAACCCTTAGTAATGGCAACGGTGCTTACGGTCACAAATGACCACAAGCTAACCTTTGAGTTGGTACCTACTGTAAGCACTGAATAAAACTGATAATGAAAGACATGTGCAGAATTCAAATGAACACTCTATAAGGTTTTAAATACTAAAATAATGCAACAAAATACACAAGTCTGAAATATATGCGAAAATACTGAAAATCTGACTGAAAATACTAACAAAACTAACTGACTGTCTAAAATATCTGAAAGCCTCTAAACTGACTGAAAAGAGAGTTGATGGGACAAGCCCTAACTAACTCCAAACTATCTAACTGAAATGAAATACGAAAAAGACTAAAATAACATAACAGGTCCTCAAAACATAAGGACTCACCGCTAATGCTGCTGCTGAACTTATCTAAGCGCCGAACCTATGACATAAGATATTATAGCGCGAAAAAAGTATGTGGTCGGTACTTTGACTGAACTGGTATATGAGATGAGGCTAGGATAAATGCATAGGTTCATGTGCATGAAATACTTGTTGTCTGAATATCATGAGATAAATGAATAGGCATAAAATAATAACTGGCTGAGTAACATGAGATGATGACTGATACATAACATGCGTGAAAGTTGTAAAATCTGAGAATGTATGACCAAGCATATAATTTGATACTAAAGTAGTCTATAAACTGAAATACTGGTAACTGAATAACTGATAAACTATATGCTATGGTCAAGCAAACCCAAACTAAATTCTCTACTGAATACTGAAATGTGATTGTGGGAGCTAGCTATAATCGATATGCCCCAAATCTATTGTTGGGGTCCAACCTGTAACCCTAGTTGGAAGGGTATTAGTACTGTGCCACAGGAACTAACGCTGGCTGCGTGGATCCACTAATTTGATGTACCGAAGGACTAGGGTGTCATGCCTAATTGACGGGGTACCCTTCAAAATCTACGGTAGGACCGTAGGTCTGGAACTTAGGGACTGCTACCAACGTCTCATGCCTACTGACGGGGGAGGTAAGTGCCTCATGCCTAACTAGTGAGGGAGATGCCATCACTATGTTCACTCGGTGCTAAGTTTTACTCCCAACTGAAAGACACTGATTACTGGACTAAACTGAGCTTAACTGAGCCAACAACTGAACATGATACTAACTGGATTACAAGGCTCATGGTTTATCTGAAACTATTTTGAAGATACTAAAAACTATGTAAACAACTAAGTAACGAGTGTTCATAACCCTCCTAGACTCAATGGAATAACAATAGGAACACATGAAAGCTTTGAAATCATAGAAGGGACTCATTGTTCCAAATTCAACAATTAGTCATTTCATCAAACACATGAGGGTCATGAATTAAAGAATGAGGATGGTTTAAAACATGTAATAATAACATAGCTTCAATACTAAAAACCATGAATCAAGGATTTAACATGAAAATATCACCATCCAACGTGTAAAAGCTAATTCCCTCGAAAAATAATTGCAAACATATTGTATAATCAATATTCATAAAACTTCGTAGAGATAATTCATCATAAACATATAATTTCATAATTTAAAACATAAAGATGGATTTTTGAACTCTATGGGTGGAAAGGGGCCATGGATGAACATCTCACATACCTTAATTGATGAATTTGTGAAGATTCTTGGTGGTTTTCTTGAAATTTGAGCTAGGATTCCTTTATTCTTTTGAATGGGTTAGAGTTTGTTCTTGAGAGAGAAAAAGCTTTCTTTGAGGAAAATTGTGAATAAAGGGGCAAATAATATTCCTTGGGAACCTAAATTTCGTGTTATGGATGAAATAGGGTGAGGAAAATGACTCAAAACTCCCATGGACCCGAAACTCACAAAACTGTGCGGGACTAATCCACGTGCCGCATTGCTCTCCCGATGCGAAATGTGACGTGTCGCGTTCCTCTATCCACGCGATATACGACGCGCTGCGTTGCTCCCCACCTACACGAAAAGCGATGCGTCGCGGCCATATTGGGGAGCTCCACTATTTTGACTATCCAAACAGGTCCCAAACTTCGCCCGAAAAATCTGAAACTCACCCGAGATGTACTATCAACAATCTCGATCATGAATCAACTTAGAAATTAACGCTCCGAGGTCGGAAAGGTCAAAAAATAGAATCATCGAAGTTTAAGTGGCTTTGAAAATGACACTTAGTGAAATTTAAGTCTTGGTCCCCTTTAACATGCAATAGTGAGTTGAATTGAGCTAGGATCTTATGGGGTCTTACACCTTCACCTTATTTAACTTAATTATTTTTCTTCATATCAAACAATAAAAAAGAAATTGAAACTATTTCTTTTTCAACCTTAGTAGTTTTTTTCTTAAAAATACATGTTAAAAAATTTATGTTGATGTATATTAAACGTGTATAAAGTTTTAATATTTTATGTTAAATTTTTTATTCTGTCCTAAATTATATAAAATGTTGATAATTTCACTTTTTGTTAAAAACATTCATCATCAAAAAATGTGAAAAAAATTACTCTAATTTTTCATTATTTAGTATCATTAATATTTGGAGAGTTAAATTATATTTTAAAAAAATTAAATTTTCAAATATTTTTAGCTATATATAAAAAATAATTTTTTATTTAATAATTAAGCATGTACTATTAAGTTAGAAAGGGAATGTCAAAACACTTTAATTAATTGTTCATGATAAATTTATTGGGAAAAAAATAAAAGTTTGAAGTAAGATTAATAAATATTTCATACAACCCTTGGATTAATTTTGAATTTCATTGTATAAATAGTTTTTATAATGTCACTATCATTTTTTCATGACTCATCACTTTTGTTGCATTTAATAAACTCATATAATTATTCAAATTTATCAAAATAGATAAAAATTGATAGATTAATTAAATTTAAATTAGGAATAAAATTGACAATTTTTTTTTTTGATGTGAGGACTATCAAAATTTCACATTCTCTCTTATATATAATAGTAAAGTAACGGAATATATATATATATTGGAGGTGGATTTTGTCATTTATGGCTTTATCCCAAGTTAAATAATGTTGAAATTATTTATACCAGCCAAAAGGTGAGATAACTTATCCCGATACTATTTGTTAATCCGGGATAAGTTATCCCAAACTTAGTAACCAAACAAAGCACAAAAAAAAATTATTCTGAAATTATTGTTTTATCCCGAGACTATTTGTTTTAATACCCCCACACCAAACGACCCGACCCTTAGTGTCCCTTTTCCCTTCAAAACCTTGTGTCGACCACTTTATTAGTGCCACATGTCTAGCCCAATTTCACCCATAAAGACAACCAGGGGTGTTCATTGGTCGGTTATTGGTCAATACCATAACCAAACCAACTTAGTCGGTTTTTAAATTTCTAAAACCAAATCAAACCAACACAAAAAATAACCGTCGGTTAGGTTCTTGTCTGTTTAGTTCGATTTTTCGATTTATAACTTTAGTTAATGATAAAAGTTGAATTTTTTCTTAAAAAAAATTCAATCCAACATATGAGATGTCAACCGAGTGTTGTCCTCAACCTTGAAACTAATATGTCAATTTAGTGTTATACTTAGGCAACGCCATGAACAACACCATATGAACACTTCTACAAATGTATTTAGAAACTACATATAAGAGAATGATATGATACCCCAAAAAAGTAAAGACATAATTTTTTTACTCAATAGGGACCAAAAAGAAAGTTCAAAACTAGTGATTATTTATAGTTTAATAAAACTCACCTATAAAATTCCATAGACAACAAGATAATTTTCACAATTAGTATTATTTGTCATTCAAAGTGCGAAAATCATATAGAATCTCATAACGTAACATCAATTTGATGGAGACATATGACTAAAAGTGCTACGATTAAAGTTAAATTCATGATTAAAATTTAAAATATAAAAAATATTTATATTTTATTTATGAATAATATATAAATAATTTATATATGCATGATATATATATATATATATATATAAATTTTAGTGGTTCGATTTGATTATTTTGTCAGTTATTTTAAAATAAAATCAAAACCAAACCACATAAGTATTGGCTTTAAAAATTTAAAACCAAACCAAATCAAACATAATCAAATACCAATTTTTTTAATCGATTTGATTTAATTCACAATTCAATTTGATTTAATTCGCGATTCGATTTGATTTTTAACCAAACTATGAACACCCACAACCCCTCCAGTTTTTGGGTGTTGTACTCTATTGCTCTCACAAGATGAGAAGAAAATAAAATGCATAACCAACCCATCTTGACTTTCTTCTCATCTGTAGAAATGATACACTACCTCCTTCTATAAACTGCTCATTTGCCACTTGTACGACCGAACAACATCGCTCTACCCTAGGTGGTGTTTAGAAAACTGTTTCCCTTGTTCTCCTAAATATTACTAGAACTATACTCCATATTTTCTTGTACTTTATACTTGCATAACTTCTCCTTGCTCACGCTACTTGTGACAACCTTACTTTCCCAATTTTTTTTTGTTATCTATTTCATACCATGTCTTCTTCTTTGATGATATCGACTCCTTCAGCTTCGGTCATTGGAGGAAATTCACAGAAACAGGAAAACACAAAGATTCCTTCTAAATATTCTATTGACTAAATTATTCCTGGCTTGTATGACGTTGATAACGATTTCAAAAATCCAGAAGATCCAGCCCAACAATGATAAAAGGAGTCAATCAATAGGTGAGTTGGGATCTTCCATATAGAAAGTGGATATTGACACAGTTTGAAAAGCTTGCAGCCGGCCTTCCGGAAAGTTTTGGGTGGAGGCTCCTCACGCCCTCGAGAAAATCATGTCCTCAAGGCATGGCTATACCTTTTGTTTACATCTATCTATTAAGCACGATCCTTTTTAAATTTATTGATAAAGTTATCATATCATATCATAAATCCTTTCACCTGTGTTTAGGTCAGCTCGGCCCAGGAGTATGAAGAGATGTCACATGCCTTTGTGCGTTAGCCACTTTGGCTGTCGAGGAGTTCTTTTTGACGCGTATGCTTCTATTGTATTCTCATTGTTTAGTTTTGAGGGGGACGGTACAGTTCACTATAGATAGAGGTCTCTATTGGACGTCCATAAGGAAGGATGGGCTAAACATTTTATTGCCATCACTGTTGAGGTCCTTCATGATCCCCCTCTTCCTAGGTCTTGTAACATACAACGTGAGTGCTTCTAATGT
This sequence comes from Capsicum pubescens, assembly GCA_030864215.1. Lineage (NCBI taxonomy): Eukaryota > Viridiplantae > Streptophyta > Magnoliopsida > Solanales > Solanaceae > Capsicum > Capsicum pubescens. The sequence continues at coordinate 226,325,411 of CM061544.1, forward strand.
ATCATTAACACTTTTTCTCTCTTCTCCTTTTATTCTCTTTGTTATATATATTTTTTATATTGATATCTTTGTTATTGTATTCTATCTGACATATAGCCTTCCAAGAGTCCTGTGCATCTCTTCTATTGTGTCTTTTATCGGACATTTCCATTTAGTGTCAGGTCAAGACTACCAAAAAATGGGCAGCAAAGATTTTAAGATTTACTATCATTGAGAATCAGTCTTGGATTGAAATTCTTACAAGTTAGGATATGGAGTGAAGAAGCAAGGTTTGCTGGAAGATCCCACGACTTTTTTCCCTACAACAACTACATACAACTCAACCACTCACGATTCCTCTAGCCGCGCCCCTACTCTTTCTGCTCGATAAAAAGAATCCTCTCTATAGAAAGATTCTCAATCTTATGGAGCAAAAGATAAACACACTGAGGGTTTAAACCCTTTTATACAGAGGGTATAAAGAGCCTGTACTAGAGTTGGATGTTTTAGAATATAGCTCAGATGAGTCAAAATGTGAGATACTAACAAGAAAATCAAGAGGATCGAGCCTTCTTGGTCCTAGGGCTGTTTACTTTCCCTGTGATGTGGAAAATGTTTTCCCTCTAATCGCATAGGATCGAAATTGTGAGCTTCCCTCCAGAGCCAACCCATGTAGAGCAGTTGGTAGTGAAAAACTTCTATTCTTTGGTGGGGTCTCGATAAAAAATAGAGCCTTGAGTTTGTATAGACTCAAGCTCCTTACAGGGCATGCCACCACTTATTTATTATCAAACTCCTTTCCTACTTTGGTTCGAGATCTGACACAGGAAGGTTGATAACTTTCTCAATCCTTGAGGGGGTTGATTTCACATCAAAGCCAAAAATGGTTGCTGGTTGCCTGAGGTCAACAATTTTATTAGAAGACCAGAAAAGGATAAATGAAGCTTTTGGCGAATTCCTCTTGAATGACAACGTAATGATTAGTGACTCCCTCTATGTTTACTAGTTTTCCTCTTTCTTGGCCATTTTTTCTACTCATCTTTAACCTCGTTTCCATTCTAACCCCCTTTTCTCGGCAAGCGAATGTGCTGGCCACCAAGAGCCTTCACCAATGACCGAGGGAGAAAAAGGAGTTAGAACTAAGGTGAAAGGAACTTGACAAAAACATAGCCTCTGCCTGTGACCAGGCGACGTTCACCGAGACTCTTTCTTATCAAGAGTTTGAGATTGGGACACTAAACTCTAAACTAAATGAGATCTCATCCAAGAAGGATGCATATTGCAATGATGCCCACCATCGATCTATAAAAGTTGATATCCTATAGAGAGAGAAAATCAAGCAAGTCAAGGTAATTGATTGCCTTATGATGAGGCAATCTGAGGTTGAAGATAGACTCCATATGTCAAGATCTCGACAGTGGCGGAGCCAGGATATTCACAAAGGGGATTCATAAGGGAACATACGAACTAATCGAAGGGGGTTCAACGTCTAATATATATACATAAAAAATAATTTTAACCATGCATATATAGCATAATTTTTCACCGAAGGGGGTTCAGATGAACCCCCTCGGCAAAGGGTAGATCCGCCACTAGATCTCGACTATTTTATAATGAAGGAGCTTCTTCCTTCCATACTTCACTAGAGACAACTTAGATAAATGTATGCTATTCATAGAAAAAAAGTGAATATTCTGGTCGAGAGGCGCCGATTCCAGAGAGGAAGCTTGTAATACTCAACTCATGTAGATCTAGATTTTACAAGAATTGAGATCAAGTTGCCTAGATTTTGATGCACAGTGACGTACCAAACCTTAGTTGACCTGGTAGAACCTTTGGATCATGGATCTAAGAAAGGTGATTCCATCTCGGAGGGAGAGTTCTCCGATGTGAGGGTAAACAATGACAACTCCAATGATGATGATTATGTTCTTCATAATGTAGTCCATTGCTTGTGTGCAAGTTACTACAATTATCTATATATTTTCTTTATTTCTACCATGATAATCATGCTTTTTATATGTTTAATCTTGATGTTTTATGATATTTCTTCTTATTGCAATTGAGTTCCGCTTGAGAAAAAAGGGTTTGCCTTTTTCAAGCGAGAAGGTAGCTAAAAAGTTCCCTCCCCCAATCAATGAGTAGAATAACCATCCCACACTCTTCATCTTCTTAATCATTGTATATTGCATTGGCCCTTCTAATAAGACTCATGTTATGTAGTGCACCGTTATTACTTGGTCAAAGGTCTATTGCCCCATGCCTTAAATAAAGCTTGATTATAAATAAAGGATTCCTTCTCCCTTCACTTTCTATCTCGTGATACCCCAAACATGTCTTTTTTACTATTAGAAAAAAAAAGTAAAGTTCTTTCTGCCATGGCCTTATCTTGGACTCATGCTTTGTTTGTTCCCTAATTCCTGCTTTGCTTTTGTCTTTGATCTGGGTGGTGTCAATCGCTGGGGTTGCTCGATGAGGGCAAAGTAACAACTAGAGGTAAAACTAAGAAAAAAGAGAAATAAGGTCATATATTATAGAGAAAAGTCTCCTTCGCAGTTGCTAGAGGGTCTGGGTTTCTCATCTGAGTGCTTCTCATTTTGGGAGAATGGATACAAATAATTGCGGTATCCTTGAATCACATATACTGAAAGACCTTGATGCTGGTGCTGCAACCTCACACTTGGATAGGTTTTCCTTTCTATAGGAGAAGCAAGCTCTGCTCTCTTTCCACCCCTTTTACCTCTATGAATTAGAAAAGGCCAGGAGTAGCTTTCATGGGCTCCCGCCATAACTTTTACACCCTATTAACCTTCTGGGAAATTTAAGAGGGGAATGATTCAAGCGTTTTATGTGTACAATTAGCAACTTTGTGTCTCACTTTATGTTTTAAGTTTTGGATCCCATTTCCGGACTTGTATCTTGTAATTATAACCCATTTTGGATTTGTCAAAGAAGAAATTATTATGCTTCTATATCCTTCCATAGTTTTTTTGTGCTATTTTAGCTTTTTTGTATTTTTCTTTTTAGCAAACAGTTTTCCATTTGTTGTAATTTATTATCCTGAAAGTATTATTTGGTGTCCCTTTTAGCACAAAACCCCCCAACTCGTTAACTTGTCGACTTTGCTGAATATATTTCTCTGAGAGGGGCAGTTGTCGCTGCATCTTGCGGGATTTCTCAAGGCGTCACATTCTTAGCATGTTTTGTTTTCAAAATTTACACCTGATGATTCTAGTCATGTTAATGAATGTCGGGTTCTTTCATTCGACAATCACAGATAGTCGTGAACCAATTTTTTAAGGTCGGTATATTTGTAGATTTTCATCCAATCAAAGTTCTTTTAAGTCTTATTATTAATATACCTCGAAGTGCAAGGAGGAATCCCTTTAATTGTTAAGTGTTGGGCTTCCAAGTCTGAACGTCTCTGTTACATTAGAGCGTAGCATATTTAGAGAAATGTCTCCATTTAGTAAACTTTTGAATTCAGACTTCTCAATTGGGGCATTATATTTCACGATATTTTGAGAGTGCCTCATGATTTGGCCTCATATCGAGTGCATGCTGATGTTACCTCATTTCTATGATATTGAATGATCAGTTTGTGTGTTCTATATGAAGTTATATTTCTAGTAGCGTTGTGGCCCTAATGTTTTCTCTCAAAGCTATTTCCCAAGTTCGTTAATGAAAAAGCATTCTTCACCTTGTCGACAGTCCCTAGCACTTTACCGTTGATGTGGGGACTTCGAGGTTTTGGTTTCCCTCTTATGTGATACAAAACAGCCCACAAACACAAGATAACAAGATGATAACAACAAGAAGAAACAAGCAACACAAGATAACAAGAACAACACTAACGATTTTGCAATAAAAGAAAGGATTGATAGTGAGACATACACTATTACAAGAAGTAGGAAGCAAAGGATGTATCAAATCCTAGGACGCCTAAGACCAATAATAGCAACACCACACTCTTACTTGAACCCAAGAGTGAATCCACCACTCAAGAACCCAAGTTTCTAAGCCAAATTGCAACACTAGTGATTCCACACGAAGTGCTACCCTAGTTACGGTTTGCCATACTCTCTCTCAAGAGATGAGTTCTTTCAATATCAATCAACAACTAAGGAATGAAAAATTACCCAAGTTATGTATTTATAGGCTAAACTATTACATAAGGAAAATGTCCAAAACACCCTTAATGAAAAGAGAACAAAGGGGCGGTCTTGGTGTGTACATTAGAGGCGGCCTTGTTGTGTTTTAAGGCTCCTCTTCACACTTCACATATGCACTCCCTCGGTTCCTTTGAGAATGGTCTTGAGCTCTTTGCAATCGTATCACTTTATGGTATGCTCAAAATGGGTCCATGCATCTTCTTGTGCCTTCAAGGTGACCAAAGCTTGAGTCCTTATGTGTTGGCCTTGAATGATGGCATCAAAAGCTATGATGGCCATTTGACTCGTATCATTATGTTGGGGATTCAGAGGTTGCCAATTAGGAATCAGAGACCTTGATTTCAGTCTCACTCTCTCCTAGTTGATCAAGGTGAGATTTTCTCAAGACCTTGGAACTTTGACCTTCGAGCGCTTGTGACATACTATCCTTAGACTCGAGATTTTTCCTGGAATCTCGATAAATTTCATGCTTGCAAAATAATTGTACCATATATTTAAAAAATTATATCTTATAGTCATAGAGTTTTCTTGAGAAAGTAAACCTTTTATATGATAGCAGATAAAGTAAATCCTAAATTTCTCCCAAAAGTCCCTACTGCTACCTTGTTAAAAACCTTCATAGGAAAATTCTCTAGGGGACCAAAACTGGACGAAGGAAGAAAAAGTGTAGCATGTCCTTTTGGTTATTCTAGTTTGTCTCCCGATGGCCGGGTTCCTCTATATTTGGTGGTCTTGGAGAGTTCCTTCTCTGCTGTTCACAAGCATTGGGGTTAGCTTTTTCCCATGGGTTGATTTCCCTTACAATATTAAGAAGTCTATTCCCAAAAAACCTGCAGGATATTGGGAGAAAAAACAACAAATAGTAAGGAAAACATTAAAAAAGAGCGTAAACATACTTGTCAACATATTATATTTCAAGGTTCCCCATGTTAACATGTTGTTTCTTTCCCTCGACACCCTTTCCCTAATTGTTCCTGGTCCGATCACTCAGGAATTCCCACAAATGACTATCCTTTAGAAAATCAACAACTATCTTCCTAAGGTGTAGAATCATGACCATGTATCCCGTGTAATTTACACCACAGGATTCGATCCCTAGAATCTGCGTTTGAGCCAACGAGCTTTGGGTATTTTGCCCTTTGATGTCTCGAATGTCCGAGACTAGTTGTACATGGTTGATGGTAAAACAATATTCTATTGAGAAAAGGAACCCCACTAATAGTACACACGCTTGGCCTTATTGCTTTCTTAACCCGCAACCCCCTTCACTGGCAGTCCCTATACACTTCTTTTGGGGATATTATTGGTTTGGAATATATGGGCCATCATGTCGGCTCGTACTGGCCCTTGAATCTTCATCTTAGGGCACATACCTCCCTTGAGATAAGGCCTTTCACCAAACAGTGCAAGGGATTTCTAGAATCCTTTCTTTGGTATACCACAGGGTTTTCTCAGTCTTTGATTCGTTCTATGTCTGAGGGGATCTTAAACTAAATTTTGGACTAGTATCGATTGTGAACATCCTGTCATGTCGTGGCCTTAAACTCTATCAGGATTTCTTTCAGCTTGAAAGAGGTGGTGATCTCTCACAGTTTAGTCCCTTAATAAAGGATTGCGACCCATTTCCAACACGAATTGAAATTACATCCTTTCTTTCTAGAATCTCAAAACCAACTTCCAGAGAATCTTTGTGTCTCTTTGTTCTATCTTGACAATGTCTCCCTTTTGAGACAATACCTTCTTGGCTCTGGTACATGCCTTGACAAACTATCAGCAAACATATTAAATAAATTGATAAAATTTTTAGGCAAGAGGAAATACCAGGTAAAAGCTCCTCATGCTAAAGTCTCTCCAGATTTCTTCACCATTACACACTTAACCTCTTTCTTCGTCAGATCATTCCTGTTCATAGCTATTGTGAAGAAAAGTGAATACTTCTGTTGGTACAATGTCCCATCGTAATTAAGGACGTCTAGCATATTAAACCTCTTGAGGATAGGTTTAGTCATTGCATTGGCCATGTAGGGTACTTTGGCATGCAATTTATTCTTGACTGAAATGCTTATACTAGCACTTCATCTTCTTCCTCAACAACTCCAACATGGTTGCTACATAGAAAACTGTTGTATCAAGCTCAACTTTTGCTTCCTATGCTTTTCGTTATTCTGATCTATCATCGATCTCTCCCACGTTGAGAGTTTTTTCTCATCCCCCTTGAAGCATTTGGAGTTCCTTGGGCCTGATTGACCTAGCGTTTATCTATTCTCTTATGTTGAGCCTCCACAATAGTCATCAACTCCTTCCAGGAGTCTGTAAAACTTTTGAGGATCTTGTTGAAGTATTGAGTTATTTGTTGTTATTTTCTTTTTTAGTTTAGTAATTTTATTTCTGAAATTCAGTTATTTAGTTGAGATAGAATAGGATTTTATTAGTATCCTAGTTGAAGGTAGAATAGAATTTTATTAGTTTCTAGTTAAAAATAGAATACGAGTCTTTTGTCTATTTATATTCTCAGATGTGAATGAATAAAAAAGAAGAATATTTTTTACTCTCAAACAATTGTTTTCTTCTTCTCTGTATTATGTTAAACAACAATTGGTATTAGACCCAATTTCTTGAGGGATCTGTGAGAGAGAAGACTCCCAAAAATAACCCTGCGTAAAAGTCAATATTGTTATGGCTTCCAGCAACCTCCAATTTTTTCTGGTGAGAATTATCCAATTTGGGCTCTCAAGATGAGAACATACTTACGAGCATATAATTTATGGGAAGTAGTAAAGGTTGGAGGAGAGGTAAATTCTTTGCCAAATAATCCAACTATAGCGCAAATTAAGAATCACAGAGAAGAGGTTTCAAAAAACTTTAAAGCTCTCTCTTGCTTACAATAAACACTTTCGGAAGTAATTTTCGCAAGAGTTATGACGAGTGAGACTGCAAAGGAGGCTTGGGACAAGTTGAAAGAAGAATTTCACGGAAGTAACAAGATAAGGCAAATAAAAGTGATAAATCTGAGAAGAGAGTTTGAAATTCTCAGAATGAAGGATTCAGAAACTATTGAAGAATTCTCCAATAAGTTGATGAAGGTTGTAAACCAAATCAGACTTATGGGAGAAGAGCTTACAGATTCAAGAATCGTGGAAAAGGTTCTTTTGAGTTTGCCGGAAAGTTTTGAAGCAAAGATCTCCTCACTCGGAGATTCAAAGGATCTTACAAAACTGCTACCTTCAGAACTTGTACATGCTCTTCAAGCTCAAGAGCAAAGAAGATCCTTGAGACTAGAAGAAGCTACTGAAACTGCTCTTTAAGCCAAGTTCAAAGGAAAGATGCAAATGCAAGAGGAAGGTAAAATCCCAGAAACTTCTACTAATTCTAGTAGAAATAATCAAAGCAATTCTCGCAATGGAGTCAAGAAGAGAGAAAACTTTCCCCCATGCAAGTATTACAGAAAAACCAATCATAAAGAGGATGATTGTTGGTTTAAGGGGAAGAAACCACCTCTCCAGTGCAGATATTTCAATAAGCTTGGTCATATTGAAAAGTTTTGCAGAGTGAAGAAGGAGAACAACCTACAAACTCAAAAAGCCAACGTTTCGAAAGTTGAAGAACAAGAGGAGTTTGTGTTTATGGCGATGGCAGTAACAAGATTGAATGATGAAAACACATGGTCTCTGGACAGTGGTTGCACTCAACACATGACCAGCAAGTGAGAATATTTTACGAAGTTGGAATCTGCCAAAGGTAGTGTCAAGTTGGCCGATAAAACCAAGTTGGAGATTGTTGGTAAAGGAACTGCGGCAATTAAAGCTCCCAAAGGTACTAAATTTATTTAAGATATTTTGTTGGTACCTGATCTTGACCAAAATCTACTGAGTGTTGGTCAAATGCTAGAACAAGATTATATGTTACTGTTCAAAGATAAAAAAATGTGTTGTTTCCAAATCTAGGGGCCAAGAAGTGATTACGGTTGAAATGATAAAAAGAAGTTTTCCTTTGAATTGGAACTCAAATTTAGAACAAGTTTGTCGAAGTAGTAGATGTGAGCAGGATTCAAAATTATGGCATAAAAGACTTGGCCATTATAACTTGAAATCCATTCAATATGCTAAAACACATGATTTAGTGAAGGACTTGCCTGAAATTGAGTTATGTTCAGATGTGTGTGAAAGTTGTCAACTCGGAAAGCAACACAAATTGCCTTTTCCAAAGTCAGCAACATGGAGAGCTAGTAAGAAGTTACAACTTATTCATTTTGATATTTGTGGACCGATGAAAACTCCTTCAATCAATGACAACAAGTATTTTAATCTTTTTATAGACGATTTTACTCGAATGACCTGGGTATATTTTCTTAAGGAAAAGCTTAAAGTGTTTGCAGTTTTTAAGAAGTTTAAAGCTTTTTGTGAAACTCAAAGTGGATGCTTGTTGAAAACTCTTCGAACAGAGAATGGGAAGGAGTATACTTCAAGAGAATTTTATTTGTTTTATGATGATATGGGAATTGAGCATTAACTTATAGTCACTTACTCCCCCCAGCAAAATGGAGTTTCTGTAAGAAAAAATCGGTCTGTTCTTGAGATGGCTAGGTGCATGATTTTTGAAAAAAAGTTGCCGAAGTTTTTTTGGGCGGAGGCAGTAAACACATCAATTTATCTGCAAAATAGACTGCCAAGAAGGGCAGTGGATGGAATGATACCAGTTGAAGCTTAGAATGGCATAAAACCATCAATTGGGCATCTAAAGGTGTTTGGTTCTTTCTGTTATACTCGTGTACCAGTTATCAAACGTAGTAAGCTTGATGAAAAAGCTGAAAAGGGAATTTTGGTTGGTTATAGCTCTATCTCAAAAGGCTATAGAATCTACAATATTAAATCTGGGAAAGTTTTTGTAAGTCGAGATGTGAAGGTGGATGAAGATACTTATTGGGATTGGAATCTCTCAAGTAAAAAAGATGGTTGTAGAACCTACTCTTCAAGATTCAAGCGAAGACTTGGAAATAGAGAAAGATGAACATTTTGTTGTTAGAGGCACCAGACTATTGGCTGAAATTTATGAAAGATGTAATCTTGTTGTCCTGGAACCTTCAAACTTTCAAGCTGCCTGCAAGGTTGAAGAATGGAAGCAAGCGATGGAAGAGAAAATTGCCATGATTGAAGAGAACGAGACATGGAAACTTGTTGACAAACCTGAAAATAAGCAAGTTATTGGAGTTAAATGGGTGTACAGAGTGAAACTAAATGTAGATGGATCTATCAACAAGCACAAAGCAAGGCTGGTCGTTAAAGGTTATTCTCAACAGCCTGGAGTTAATTACTCGGATACTTTTGCACCTGTTAAAAGGATGGACACCATCAGAATTTTTATTGCATTAGCAGCACAGATGAAGTGGAAAATCTGGCATTTAGATGTCAAATCTGCCTTCTTGAACGGCTTCCTAGAAGAGAAAATTTATGTAGATCAACCCAAAGGTTTTGTGGTTCAAGGAAGTGAAAGTAAGGTGTATAAGCTTCAAAAGGCTTTATATGGGTTGAAGCAGGCTTTATATGGGTTGAAGCAGGCTCCAAGGGCTTGGTATAGCAGAATCGATGCTCAATTATGCAACCAAGGTTTCCAAAAAAGTGACAATGATGCTACACTTTATGTGAAAACACTCCCTAATGATGGCTCATTAATTGTTTCTCTATATGTTGACGATTTACTTGTTACAGGTAGTGATGAGGAAGAGCTACAAAAGTTTAAAGTGAAAATAGAGAAACAGTTTGAAATGTCAAATTTGGGAGAGATGGAGTATTTTTGGGGGCTGGAAGTATACCAATCAAAATCTGGAATTTTTCTCAATCAACACAAGTACGCTTTGGAGATTCTGAAAAAGTTTAGAATGCAAAATTGTAAACCTGTTCCTACACCATTGGTTTTGAATACAAAATTCTCAAAAGAAGACGGAGCAGAGAAGTGTGATGCTTCATTATATAGAAGTTTGATTGGAAGTCTCTTGTACTTAATGGCTTCAAGGCCTGATTTAATGTATGCCACTAGTTTGCTTTCAAGATTTATGCAAAGTCCCAGTGACATTCATTTTGCTGCTGCAAAAAGAGTGCTTAGGTACTTAAAAGGTACTGTACAACTAGAAATATTGTTTAGACCAGTTGGAGAAGGTGTTTTGCTAGGCTTTGTTGATAGTGATTGGGCCGGACATATTGACGATATAAAGAGCACTACTGGCTACATTTTTTCCTTGGGTTCTGGTGTATTTTCTTGGAATTCAAAAAAGCAAGAAATAGTGGCCCAATCCACTACAGAAGCGGAATATGTAGCAGCATCAACGACGGCAAATCAAGCTATTTGGTTGAGGAAAATTCTGAAGGATCTTGGAATGGAATCATAAGTTGCAACTAAGATCAAGTGTGATAACACTTCAGCAACTGAAATTGCAGAAAACCCAATCCAGCATAGTAAAGCAAAGCATATTCTTGTCAAGTTTCATGCCATTAGAGAAGCTGAGAAAAATAAGGAAATCAAGCTTTTCCATTGTTGTTCGGAGGATCAACTCGCTGATATATTTACCAAAGCTCTTCCCAAATTCAGATTTGAAACTCTTCGTAAACAACTTGGAGTTACCAACAAACATCTCAAGGAGGAGTGTTGAAGTATTGAGTTATTTGTTGTTATTTTCTTTTTTAGTTTAGTAATTTTATTTCTGAAATTCAGTTATTTAGTTGAGATAGAATAAAATTTTATTAGTATCCTAGTTGAAGGTAGAATAGAATTTTATTAGTTTCCTAGTTAGAAATAGAATAAGAGTTTTTGTCTATTTATATTCTCAGATGTGAGTGAATAAAAAAGAAGAATATTTTTTACTCTCAAATGACTGTTTCTTCTTCTTTGTATTCTGTAGAACAACAAATCTTTTGAAGGTCTTCCAGGTCAACCGACTCCTTCCTCTGCTTCCTTCTCCTTGATGAGGGGCCTACGACCCCATTTTTGCATATTCATGTTAGTCATGTCCACATTTAGTGGAAAGTCCTCATTTTGGTGGGTCATTTTTCTATTGCAATCCATCAATCCAGGAAGCCCAGGTTTCGCCGCCTCCTCAATTGCGACCACTTTCTCGACTCGCTTTCCGTTGTTAAATATACCCTATTGCCTGCAAACACAACCAAGTTATCGAGGGAAAACAAAGTTAAACCCACAGAGTTGCTCCTGTCCTATGATAGGAGCCAAACTATTTATCATGAATTTGGTACAACTGAATTTGTAGGTGGGTCAAGAACACACATTACAATTTCACTTTATTTTATGTTTGATTTACTAAAGGTTTGTTTAGAAGACGATAATGATTATAAGCGGACTATAACATAAACGCAATAAGCAAAGTAAGAAGACCAATCTTGGCGTGTCCTTAGCAAGTGAGGACAATCTTTAGATCAGATCCTTGATTATCTAGACTTTTAGCAAAGAAGAACAAGTGACTAGTAAAGTAAAATTCGTGAAGACCAAAAAAGATATTGATTTGATTAATTGAATGAAAGTATGGATCCCTTTACAAGTAAGGAGGATCGATTATTATAGGCTACATTCTTGGGCCTTGGCTAACTAGAATATGCCACTTGATCCCTAAAGTATTAAAGCTTATGTTCTTGTGACTCCTATTTAATCTGTTGGAGGGTACGCCAACTAATATTCCTACATTGTTTAGCTCTATACGTACTCGTTTGTGCACCGAAATAGTCTACAATTTTGTCCCTTGTTTGTCCCTTTTTTCATATCATTATGGGTGATGATTACTTGATACTTTTTCTCGTGAGAGGACATCTTTATCATTTCCATCTTAAAAGGATCCTCTCAAACCTCACCGTCCCATGTCGCGTCGAAACCTTGTGCCGACCTCTTCATTGGTGCCACATGTCTTTAGCCCGATTCCACCATCTACATGTCTTTAGCCCGATTTCACCATATACAAAGACGTCTTTTGTATTACATAAATAAACATTGAATACACGTGAGTTTTACTAAGAGACGATATTCATACCAACCAAAATCAATATAAGGAATACATTAATCCATTGACTGTATAGTGATAAAATAAATATGAAATGATATATTTTACTTTTATTTTTAACTGCTACAATTAGTATTTTTATAAATAATTTTAAACATGTCATGATATTTATATTATTATAAAAGCATTTCATTAAGAATAAATTTTCATATATAAATATATTATTTTTCTTTAAGACAAATTAGGAACGGAAAGTGAGATACACAATCGACAATGGAACAAAGGAGTAGGTATTTTGTATTTAACAAAAAAGACATTTATTTTTTTTATAAAAAAATAAAACAGATGTTTTTATCAAAAAATCAAGCGGTTTCTATTGACCGTATCTTACTTAAGAAACAAACAAGCTGCTCTTTTATTTACATAAATTACTAGATAGACCGTGTCTAAGCTGAACACGGGCATTTTTGTAATACTATTGCATGAAAGAGATCCATCTTGTCTGAAATGTAGCCTCTTTTTTTGTTGTTCGGGAGGTGATGAAAGAAAGGAGGTAGTATCATCAAATTACATACTTCATAATATGCTCCACAATGTACACATAGTTGTAGAACAAAGCTACACCATTACAGTCTAATACAAAGAAGTGACTCTACGAGTATATGTTGGAACCTTGAAGTTTTGATGAATGACAATATGAATGAAATAAGTTGAATTTGATTCAAACACTTGATCATAAGGTAAAACAAGTTGAGTTGAAAAAGGAGTCCTATGTGAAGGAGTTTCACTTCTAAGCATATCCTTAAGAGTCCAATGTGTGGAAGGAGAAAGATTCTGAAAATTGAAGAATTCAAAAGAGTTGGAGTTTTACTACAACACTAAGGAGACAAGAGTTGGAATTGAAGAAGGAGTCTCACTTGAAGTAGAACTCTATGTAATGAGAGTTCTAATTAAAGTAGGAGTTTGAAATAAAGAATGACTCTTTGGAGAGTTGTGCTTAAATAGAAGATGCAGCAGCCAGAATAATACACGCACTTAAAAAAGCAGAAAAGCTGAATCGACAGATTGACTTCACGAAGTGCTACTCAATCACTGAAGAAACTCATTGAAGAACCTGATCTTCAATACAGAATCCAACTAAGAGTTTTAGCGTTGATTTTTAGAGTTGTTCATTGTGTTTGAGCTATTCATGTAATATTAGTTTCAGTGTGTTATAAACTGAATTAGGAGCTAGTCTTCGAGTTGGGGAAAACTCAGAGACTTTGGGAACACATACCTTGGGAGGTGTGTGTGTAGTTAGGAATTAGAGTTTATAATTCCTAGTTATTGAGTTATAGGGATTAGAGTTTATAATTCCTAGTTGTTGAGTTATAGGAATTAGAGTTTATAATTCCTATTTGTTGGTTACAAGAGTTTTGTAATCAGTCGTTGTTGAGGCTTAGAGTTTTTAGTGAAGTTGGGGTTAAATTCTGTAGAGGTGCAGGTCGTGGTTTTTTTTACACCTTTTGAGCCGGGTGTTTTCCACGTAAAAATCATTGTGTTCTTTACTTTTTGTTTACTGCTTCCTTGAAACACGTTAGTGGAACACGTCAGGCAACACGTTCCATTGATAAGCAAAAGTTAGGCGAAAATAAGAAAATCAGTTGGGCACGAATTCTTAACAAGTGGTATCAGAGCGATGTTGTCTTAAAAAGGGCTAGCACCTAAGACAAAGATCAATATGATGAATTCCGCACCACCTACTGGTCACAATGAAAGTCAATCCACTATTAGACCTCTACTCTTTGATGGTTCTCACTTCATTTGGTGGAAAGCTAGGATGGAAACATTCATTCAAGGGGAAGACTACGAGTTTTGTGATAGGATCACTGATGGTCCTACTATTCCAATAAAGTTAGAAGATGGGAAACAAGTCAAGAAAGTAAGAAGTGAATTCACTCCTGATGACTTATTGGAATTAAAGAAAAATGCTAAGGCCAAAAATATTTTGGTCTGTGGATTAGGACCTGCTGAATACAACAGGGTATCAACATGCACCATTGCTAAGCATATTTGGGATGCTCTAGTAAATGCTTATGAAGGCACATCTCAAGTAAGAAATTCAAAATCTCTCTTCTCTTCACTGAGTATGAGGCATTTAAGATGAAGGAGAATGAAACCTTGCATGAGATGATGACAAGGCTTACAGCCTTAACAAATGAGCTGACCTCCTTAGGAAAAGTTATATCTGAAGAAGAACAAGTAGAGAAGGTACTAAGGGTATTACCAAAATCAAAGTGGAATGTTAAGGTGACTGCAATCAGGGAAGAAAATAAGGATCTTGCAGGCATGACCCTGGATGAATTAGTGGGGAATTTAAGAACTTATGAAATGGAAATTGATGGAACTAAAATGGTAGCAGCTTGGGGATTTGACTTAGATGATGATGAAGTTGATGAAGCAACACTCATGGCTCTTGGAGATTCAGACTTGGAGGAAGAAGATGATGTTTCTGAGGTAAGTATACTTGAACTTAAAGAAAAGTTGCATTTGTTTTCTAAAACAAAACTTATTTCCTTGATGAGTGCACTAATTGATGACTTCCAAGAATCAACACCTGATAGGGATGAGCTATTCAACAGTCTTGCAAGAATCAAATTTGATTTTATTGATTTAGAAGCTTGCAAGAACACTGTTGAACAGGAAAACTGCTCTCTCAAGAAGCAGGTTGAGCAACTTGATTCTTCAAATAATGATCTTAAGTCTGAAGTTCTAAAATTGACACTCTCTGAAAAAAAAAACACCAAGAGTAAAGAACAAGAAAACGTTGAACTTGAATTGGTCAAGTACAAAGAAGAGTGCAATAATACAACAAAAATGGTGAATAAACTGAGTCAAGAAGTCTCTAAACTAAAACTTGACCTTGAAAGAGTAAACAGGTGGACAAATTCCTCAAGAATTGTTCATAAGTTGAGTGAAAGATATCATAATGAAAAAGCTGGGTTGGGTTTTCACAAAAGTCTTGATGTTTATCAAGACTTGTGCTATATCTGTGGAAACCTTGGACATCCAACCACTGAATGTCCAGTTGCTGCCAAAAGCAGATCCAGCAGTCTAAATCTGGCAAATAAACTATCTCAGAACAAGAAAAGGATAACTAAAACTGGTCAGAGAAATGGGTCACGTAACCTGTTGCCTACATGAGCTAAAAGAAATCTGATTCATCCATTTACTCATAAGAAAGGATCCAAGCTTGTTTGGGTGCTTAAAGTTAACCCCTAATTTGTTTTGCAGGTGAGAGTGAAAGGAGGCAAGCAAAATTTGTGCATAAATAAAGCTTGTTCAAGGCATAAGACTAGAAGAAAATAAAGTTTCTTTCACTCACCACATTTAAAGGGGGAATGGATCATTTGAAAGATGGCCAGATTTGTAGTGCTCGTGTAAGGGGGAAGCAAGGGAGATTTAAAAAAAAAATGAGAAAAGAGGATGACTGTGAAACTGATGAGCATGCATAGGAACATGTTGTACCACCTGGTTCAACTGTTGTACAGACTGAGGGCATATTGACAGGGGAACAATAAATAAAGAAATGGATGCATCAATAAAACCAACACAAGTTGCTGGTAATTTTGTTAGTAGTTCATAAAAATTGGTGTTGTCAAAAGAATCTTGAGATATCTCATGGAAATCAATGGCGTGAGACTATGATATCCAAAGGAAAGCAATTTCACTCTTGGGGGCTATAAAATTGTTGATTATGTGGGTTACTTAATTGACTGGAGAAGCACCAAAGACACTAAGTAGAGAGCATTTTGAAAGGAATAGGTTAGACTTGGGGATGATTAAAATTCCATGAACTCCCGTCAATGATTGACTAGAATAATTATTTTTCTTTTTAATCTTATTAGCTAAAAAGTTATTCTATTCAGTCTTGCACATTTAGTTGTGTCCCAATTCCAGATTTTTGACCTTTTTAACCTAATTTTGTATTAGATTGTGCAGAAAAATAGGTACAAACAAGCAATTGTGACCACAAAGTTCTTCTTATCAAGTATGTTCTACACTAACATAAGCATATGTTGTCTAAGTTGAAACAGTTGAGCACACCTTTTCAATTCCACACACTTCATCCTCTCATTGTCTAATAAAGCTAATGAATTGTTGACCAAACTTTCTTTGATTCTCTTCAAATGGGTGTGCACAAGTGTGTTAATCCTATACCAGAAATTCATTCTTCTTTCTCAACCAAAATATCAGTTGTGTACTATGGATTTTCCAAGCTTGATCATCAATCACATGCAACATATGTTTCTGAAGAATGAAAAGGGTCATGCTTTCCCTTTTAGTTCCTAATTGGTAATTTTTTTTGGGCTTCTCAGTTCTAAATCAGGTTTGACTTATATAAAAAAAAAGATGTTCTTGAACAGATGAATCATGTTGCTCTACCCGTTTCAATAAAAAGGGCTAAGACTCATTTGAGAGAAAAAAATTTGAACTAGAAGCTGCATAAGACAGTCATGAAGTTGAATAAGAGGTCTTTAAGGCTAGGATCATGACTTTGAAGCTTGACCTTGATTGATAGAAGGATGAAAATGTTGAAGTCATTCATCAATTGACACAGTTGATATCACCTGTTCCACCATCCTCATGAGCTCCTCACTATTTGTATCCTTAGCCATGTCCCACTTTTATATCAAATTTTTTTAATACTCAATTGTTTTGCTTTGTTCAGTACTAGTTTAGGTTTAATGAGGAACATGCTCTGACAGTTAAATGAAATGGTTATCTTTGCTAAATTGACTCATATTTTTGCTCTCTTTAATACATTACTATGTTGGCTAAAGTCTTTGTCTGATTGTTTTGGTGATTACCCCAGTGGCCATGAATAACATAACAAATCACTTTGGCTAGTATATTATTGCATTGAAATGGTTTTCGATGATGCCAAAAGGGGGAAGATAAGAGGGTTATGCAATGTTTATAACCCATTGACTAACTTGTTTCATTCTAGTGTTTTAAACTTTAGTGCCAATAGGTGAAGATGTTTGAATGCACAAAGACAAAAGGTTTGTCATCATAAAAAAGGGGGAATTTGTTGGAACCTTGAAGTTTTGATGAATTACAATATGAATGAAACAAGTTGAATTTGATTCAAACACTTGATGATAAGGGAAAGCAAGTTGAGTTGAAAAAGGAGTCCTATGTGAAAGAGTTTCACTTCTAAGCATATCCTTAAGAGTCCAATGTGTGGAAGGAGAAAGATTCTGAAAATTGAAGAATTCAAAAGAGTTGGAGTTTTACTACAACACTAAGGAGACAAGAGTTGGAATTGAAGAAGGAGTCTCACTTGAAGTAGAACTCTATGCAATGAGAGTTCTAATTAAAGTAGGAGTTTGAAATAAAGAATGACTCTTTGGAGAGTTGTGCTTAAATAGAAGATGCAACAACCAGAATAATACACGCACTTAAAAAAGCAGAAAATCTCAATCGACAGATTGACTTCACGAAGTGCTACTCAATCACTGAAGAAACATGTTGAAGAACTTGGTCCTCAGTACAGAATCCAGCTAAGAGTTTTAGTGTTGATTTTTAGAGTTGTTCATTGTGTTTGAGCTATTCATGTAATATTAATTTCAGTGTGTTATAAACTGAATTAGGAGCTAGTCTTCGAGTTGGGGAAAACTCAGAGACTTTGGGAACACATACCTTGGGAGGTGTGTGTAGTTAGGAATTAGAGTTTATAATTCCTAGTTATTGAGTTATAGGGATTAGAGTTTATAATTCCTAGTTGTTGAGTTATAGGAATTAGAGTTTATAATTCCTATTTGTTGGTTACAAGAGTTTTGTAATCAGTCGTTGTTGAGGCTTAGAGTTTTTAGTGAAGTTGGGGTTAAATTCTGTAGAGGTGCAGGTCATGGTTTTTTACTCTTTTTGAGCCGGGTGTTTTCCACGTAAAAATCATTGTGTTCTTTACTTTTTGTTTACTGCTTCCTTGAAACACGTTAGTGGAACACGTCAGGCAACACGTTCCATTGATAAGCAAAAGTTAGGCGAAAATAAGAAAATCAGTAGGGCACGAATTCTTAACAGTAGATAAAACATGAATTCTAGCAGCTAGTTGGCAGCACGTGTTTCATCATGTATCATTAGGGTATATCCTGTGCTCGATGATTTATAAGAGAACTTAGCTACAATTGCTGCTGCTCTTCCTCTTTTGCCTTAATTGCTTAGTTTTATTATTTGGTGTGGACTGGACGGGGGTATGAGAATCCATAAATGACGAAATAGATGATAGAAACATCAACTTCGGATAGTCAAGCATCCTTTTCTGCATAGAAGAACATAAATAAAATCAAACCAAACCATAGCAAGCTAACAACATATGCCAAACTACTGCACCTCTAAGAAAGATCAAGGTGTCCTGGATGTTTTTCCCCAGATTGCAATTCGGCTCACAAAACGGTCAACTAACACTCATTCATTTCATCAGATAAGTTTCAACTCTCATTTACCTCAATTGCACACAACATTTTTCAACCTGGAAACATTTGGTGGGAGGTGGTAGGTATCCCTTGGATTAGTCGAGGTGCACGAAAAGCTAGTCCGGAGATCACGATTATAAAAAAATAGTTTCAGTTGTTTAATCAAATTAAACAACTAAATATTTAAGTATGAGGAGTGGTAGCTAACCATTTTCCCACCATCATTTGTCTCAGCATTAATAGTGCCATCGAACCTCTGGGAAAAGCATAGAACTCTCTTTTTGGCGCAACAATTTGAACCTAATGAACTGAAAAATTGCAGAATTTTAAATCAGAAAAATAGGTAATTGTAGCATCACTTACCTTTTCAAGATTCACTTGAGCTTCAAAGTTCTAACTTGTTATATGAGACTAACAGTTTCATAAAATTGTTTAAAAAAACCGAGCTCCTGCGAAAGCAAGCAAAGGAAGGAGATTTATATACTTTTTAAATTTTGTTATTAGAAGTAAGCTTTTAATAGACCGAATAGAGAATTATAACCGTATTCTTACTCTTTCAACACATTGCCTAAACTAAAGGCAAGCACTGATAAGGAAAAACAATCATACTAACAATAGGAGACACATATATAATAAGATGACTCAGAGAATAAGATTTACAGTATATCACAAATAGATCTAATAATAGTAAACAATTAGAAAACATTATTCTTCACCTTTGTGAATTGGCAAATTAATCTCAGCATGTCCTACGTAGTTGAAATGTGAGGACAACTTTGATATATAATAGCTCTTCTAAGTAATCTATTGTTAGACAGTGAACTGAAGGATTTACTGGTTTAAACGATCAATTTAGGGATATGAACCTAAGCTAGAAAAAAAGTTCAACATCAATTAGTTGTAAATAAATGTACTTGGATGAAAGAAATTTGACAGGGCAAAGCTAAGTTGATTTTGTAAGACAATGAAAGTTATTCTCCTTGACTGTTGTTCATTTTCTTTTCAACAGTTATATTTGACTATAATTTAGATAAATCTTTTGCGGAATAGCACATGTCATTTGCTTCTCCTTTACCAGATCATCTCTTCTTTGCTATTCTGCAACTTTCTTCCTACTCCTCTAATTCAAGGCATCATTTTTCTTTGAGTTAGTTTTTGAATTCTCCTATTCTTCTCTGGCTCTAAATATTTGAGTTTTTTTCTCTTTCTGTGTTCAGATTTCCTTCACGAATTCTGTCTTTTTCTGATTATAATTTTCTAGCATATGCTGCGATTGCTAAGTCTAGTAACTTGTAAGGCAGTTGACATCTATATGTTTCTTTTGTTTCTTGCTCATGTTCTGTCTTATGTAAACCTAATCTCAGAGATTAATACTTCTATTATGCCTACCAAAACTTCTGTCTAAATGTTAGTATATCTTTAAACAACACAAATAATTCACTCAAGTAAGATAATTTGGTCATAGTGAAGCAACACGTCACCAGAACTGGAAATGACAACTATTAGTGTTCAACGCAGATTAAGAACTCATAAATAACGTAAATACGAAGAATAACTGCATATGATAAATAGGTAGTTGACCTTGTTACCATGTGAAGCTTCACAACACAATTTATTCTTTACTCCTCTATGATTCTACACAATAATATTCCACCTGCTGGATAACTAAAATTCTTTTTTGGGTCAGGCATCCCATCAAAAGTTTTTGCTCGCTCTAAGCAATGGTGAAATATAAAGTGCTTCCACCTATAGCATATATATGGCTCCAATCATATTTTTAAATTTTAAGTGCAGTCTTTCCATATTTCTTATTGAAATAATTTGGTTTTCAGTATGTCAAAGAAACAGTTCCTAAGGGACTTTGGTATTAGCTACATTAGCTAACTTGGTAGATTCATGGATATTATTGTTTACAATTAAAACAAATAAATCAGATGCTTAATCCATCTATTTCTACAGATTAGGTCAATGATGAGTTCACTTCTTGGCATTCAGAGTGCATGGTGACAGAAGCATTACTAAGTGTCTTCATTAAGTGTACTAAAAGATCAAATAAGAATAAATTAAGAGCCTTAAGGTGCTGTATTATAGCCTTCACGCAATGCATTTGGAACTCCAACGTTTTTCCTTTTCTTTATGGAATCTCGATCTTTTGTTAAATGTTCTATCCAAAATTACTCACAAATTAACCTACATGTAAGTTGTAGAAGAACGAAATTTATCCAATTAGACAGTTATAGTAGTGATAAGATGATAAACTTTTGCAACAACCACATGAAGCACACAAATTTCCACACATTCAATTGAAGTGAAAAACAAGAGTTGAATTTCAGAGAAGTATACGTAGGAGCTGACAAGTATAGTGAATAAACTAAGGAGCCATTAAAGTTGACCAACATATATTGCATCACATTTTTAGTTATAAATTTCATAAAAGTATATATCACATTGAATAAATTGGTAGAATAGAGTCATAATGTTTCAAACTATAAGTCACAATGTAAGTGTTGCATTGTACTTTTAGTTTAAATGTCGTAGAAGTACACACCTGAGCTCTTGAATTTGGGCTCCAACAAGCCATCTTTTTCTTCTGTTCACGACATTGTTGTTGGCTTAATAATTCAATTTGACGCTTTGCTATATCAAGTTCTGTTGCAAAAAATGTTGCAGCTTTATGTTCCAAAACACCAGTTCCTACAATGAGTTATCCACCTTTGTATTTGTAATAATCCACCTTAAATTCAATTAACTGTTGATACACAAAATTATAACTACCTAACATTCACAAGGATTTGATCATATAATCATCTACAATATATCCAAATGCATTGTGGTTTTAATTTCATCGCAAAAATAGTACATAATCATGAGTAAAAAATCTTGACGGAATATACAACAACAACAACAAACCCAGTGTATTCCCACAAAGTGGGGTCTGGGGACGCAATCCATATCGCTACCTCCGAAGAAGTAGAGAGGCTGTTTCCGATAGACCCCGGCTCACAATAAAGAATAGTAAACAAGAGCGTAATGAAACATGAAGCAGGATGAATGACATAACATAAATAAGAAATAAGACATACCAAAATAGAAATCAGAGCAATACGAAATACGATAAATAAGCGCAATATGAAATAAGAGATAAGAAATAGGACATCTGATATAGGACACCTACCTAGTAGCAACATACACCCACAGACCAAAGACACCCACCACACGTTAACCCTCCTGACTAGGGGCTCCTACCTATGGACACAATCCTAGGATACTAACCCGGCTATACATGAGCTTTTCTAACTACTTGCTACTGTTGGGTTATTGAGTCTTCTTCCCTTCCTATGTGGATAAATGAAGCCCAATTTGGACCAACCCACTTTTGTCCATAGGCCCATTACTATGGGGCATATATATTGATCTTTTTTATGTCTTATTCACTATCCACAAAAGAGTTTTTCAGCAGCCAAAGTGAGAAAACAAAGTTGATTTTCGCATCTAAAATTCTAGCCACAGCAGTCAACTTCAAATTGTGATTTCTGCTTCGTTTCTTGTCCGATTGAGCTGATTTTTGGACAGCTTGTTCCTCTCATCTCAATCTTTGATTAGAAACTAACAGAGGTGGATTTGGTGGCCTGTAGATCCTGTTCTTCATTCCCAAACAATAGCTGCATTTTTGGTGTTTGTGCTTCTTTTTATCCTCTAGTTTGGTGCTATCTTTGTTGTGTTGTTTCTCGTTGTTTGGAACTTGTTTGGTGGCCATTTTGGAGAACAATATTGTAACTCTTTGATGATTATAGTGGAGATTTTGGTCCCATATTTTTTTACTCTTCACACTGAAGGGTTTTCCATGTAAATTTGGTGTCTCTTGTTCGTGGCTTTATTCTTGTCTTATCGTATTTGTGTGGTGATTTATTTTCTTCCATATTACTTTGTTTTGCTTGATTTTCTTCTCTCCTCTTGGTTCAAATTGAGAGGGAAAGTTTAGACTTGGATATTTTTCTGCTGCTACCCTGCCGGGCTCTTTTATAGTGCCTCTGTCTTTCCCAACAAACTGGTATCAGAGCGTAGGTTATTGTTGATTGTCGATTTGAACGATGAAGGCAAATATGAGCAAGATGGTGTGTTTGAATAGTAGTAACTATCATACTTGAAAAGGTAAGATGAAAGATCTTCTCTTTGTCAAGAAAATATATTTACCTGTGTTTGCATCTACCAAACCTCAATCCATGACAGATGAGGATTGGGAATTTGAGAACTTATAGGTTTGTGTCTATATTAGAAAATGGGTTGAAGATAATGTTAGAAACCATATTGTGAATGAGACACATGCCAGAAGTTTGTGGGACAAGCTCGAGATATCTTATGCTTTGAAGACTGACAATAATAAGTTGTTCCTGCTTAAGCAATTGATGAATATCGGGTATAAAAAGGGAAGTCCTATTTTTGATCATATAAATAATTTTCAGGGTGTCCTTGACCAGCTGTCCGGAATGGGTGTAAAGTTCGATGAAGAAATTCAGGGACTTTGGCTTCTTAATACTTTGCCTGACTCTTGGAAAACTCTTCGAGTTTCTTTGACTAATTCTGCTCCCGGTGGTGTTGTAACTATGGAATATGTTAAGAGTGATGTCTTGAATGAAGAGATGAGAAGAAGATTTCAGGCCTCATCTTCTTCATCTTCACACTCTGATGTTTTGGTTACTGAAGAGAGGGGGAGAAACAAGTCCAGAGGTCTGAATGATAGAGATAAAAGTAGAAGCAAGTCGAGGTTCAAATTGAAGAATGTTACATGTGACTATTGCAACAAAAAGGGGCATATCATGAAATATTATTACAAGCATTAGAGAGATATGAGATGGCAAAAGAACGAAGGTGATAATGAAAATTGTGTTGCAGTTGTTGCTAATGATGATCTTCTTGTTGCTTATGGTGAGAATGCCATTAATATTGTTTGTGACGAGTCTAGCTGGTTTGTGGATTCTGGTGCTACTTCTCATGTTACGCCAAAGAAGGAATTATTTTTTTCTTATACTCCAGGTAATTTTGAGGTGTTGAAAATGGGCAATAATGATGAAGTTAAAGTACTTGACATTAGCACTGTTTGTTTGGAAAGTAACAATGGTTCCAAACTAGTTCTGAATAATGTCAAACATACTCCAAATGTTCACCTAAATTTGATTTCTGTAGGAAACCTTGATGATGAGGGTTGTGTTAATACCCTTGGTGCTGGCCAGTGAAAGCTTACTAGAGGTTCGATGATTGTGGCTCGAGGTGACAAGTTGTCTAACTTGTACGTATTTCAGGGCTCTACTTCTAAAGGCTTGATAAACTTAGTGGAGAATGATACTTCATCCGAGTTGTAACATAGAAGGTTGAGTCATATGAGTGAAAAGAGGATTGATAGTTTGGCTAAGAAAAATTTACTTTCTGGAGTGAAACAAGCAAAGTTGAAGAAGTGTGTTCATTGCTTAGCCGGTAAACAGAAAAGAGTTCTTTTCAGAGTCATCCGCCTTCAAGAAAACTTGATTTGTTGGAGTTGGTACATTCTGATTTGTGTGGTCCTTTTAAAGCAAGGTCTCATGGTGGTGCATTTTACTTTGTGACTTTTATTGATGATCATTCTCGCAAACTCTGGGTATTTCCTTTGAAGTCCAAAGATCAAGTACTTGATGTGTTCAAAGATTTTCAGGCCTTGGTTGAGAGATCGATATGGAAGAAATTTAAATGCATTCGCTCAGATAATGGTGGTGAGTATATTGGTCATTTTGATAGATATTGCAGAGAGCAGGGTATTCGGCATCAGAAAACTCTTCCAAAAAATCTTCAGTTGAATGGTTTAGCAGAGAGGATGAGTCGAACTCTAGTTGAGAGGGTTGGATGTATGCTTTCGGATGCTAAGCTGCCAGATTATTTTTGGGTAGAAACACTTAATACTGCTTCTTATATTATCAATTTGTCTCCTATTGTTGCTTTGAATGGTGATGTCCCCGACAGAGTTTGGTATGGTAAGAATGTTTCTTATGGTCATCTTAGAGTTTTTGGGTGTAAAGCCTTTGTGCATGTTCCTAAGGATGAAAGTTCAAAGTTGGATGTTAAAACTAGGCAGTGTATCTTCATTGGTTATGGTCAAGATGAATTTGGCTATCACTTCTATGATCCAGTTGAGAAGAAACTTGTTAGAAGCCATGATATTGTGTTCTTTGAAGAACAAACAATTAAAGATTTTGACAAAGCTGAAAGGTTGATTCTCAGAGTAGTGAGAGCCTAGTTGATATTGATCTAGTTCCTTTGACTACTATTCCTGAAGAAAATCTTCATGATAATGAAAATCAAGTTGATAATGAAGATGATGATCATGTCCAGAATGACCAGCATGATGTTGTTGATGCTCCAATATAAGTTGATATGGTTGATTAGCAACCAGTTGTTGATGCTCCAGAGAGCTCTCTCAGACGATCTACTAGAGAGAGAATACCTTCATCTCGCTATTCTCTCAGTAAGTATGTACTCTTGACTGATGGAGGAGAGCCTAAGAGTCTTGATGAGGCCATGGAAAGTAAAGAAAAATAAAAGTGGTTTGATGCTATGGAAGATGAAATTAAATCTTTGCATGATAATCATACCTTTGATTTGGTTAAGCTGCCTAAAGACAGAAACGCTTTGAAAAACAAGTGGGTTTTTTGGGTGAAGCATGAAGATGGTAACCCAGTTTCACGGTACAAGGCTAGATTGGTTGTGAAGGGATTTAACCAGAAAAATGGAGTTGATTTTGTTGAGATATTCTCTCCAGTTGGAAAGATGGCATCCATTTGTGTGGTTCTAGGCTTAGATGCAAGTCTAGATTTAGAGGTTGAGCAAATGAATGCTAAAACTGCTTTTCTCCATGGTGACTTAGATGAAGAAATTTATATGGATCAACCCGAAGGTTTTGAAGTCAAGAGAAAAGAGAATTATGTTTGCAAATTGAAGAAGAGCTTGTATGGTTTGAAACAAGCTCCAAGGCAGTGGTACAGGAAGTTTGGTTCCTTTATGAGTCAACAGGGCTTCAAGAAGACTACTTCAGACCATTGTGTTTTTGTGCAAAAATTCTCTGATGGTGACTTTATTATTGTGTTGCTTTATGTTGATGACATGCTTGTTGTTGGTCATAATGCTTGCAGGATTCAAAAGTTGAAGCAAGAGTTGAGTAGGTCTTTTTCTTTGAAAGACTTAGGACCAGCAAGAAAGATTCTTGGCATGCAGATTGTCCGTGACAGAAAGGCCAAGAAGTTATGGTTATCACGAGAGAAGTACATTCATAAAGTACTTCGAAGGTTCAACATGTCTAAGGCTAAGGTTGTCAGTACACCTTTAGCTATGCACTTCAAATTGAGCATGAAACAGTGTCCTTCTAGTGATGATGAGAAGAAAGATATAAAGAAAGTTCCCTATACTGCAGTCGTTGGTAGTTTTATGTATGTAATGGTTTGCACAAGACCGGATATTGCTCATGCTGTTGTTATTGTTAGACGTTTTCTTTCTAATCAGGGAAAAGAACATTGAAATTTTGTGAAGTGGATTATGAGATATCTTTGTGCACTTCTAGTCTGAGTTTGTGTTTTGGTATAGGGAAGCCTATTCTTTGTGGTTATACTGATTTAGATATGGCTGGTGATGTTGATACTCGCAAGTTTACTTCAGGGTATTTGGTTACTTTTGCAGGGGGAGCCGTGTCTTGGCAATCTAGGTTGCAAAAATGTGTTGCTTTATCTACTACAAAAGTTGAGCTTATTGCTGCCGTTGAAGCTTGTAAAGAATTGCTTTGGATGAAGAGATTCTTGGGGTAACTTGGTGTTGCTCAAGAGAGGTATGTTCTTCATTGCGACAGTTAAAGTGATATACATCTTGACAAGAATTCTATATTTCATGGTCGGTCTAAACACATTGATGTGAGATACCATTGGATTCGGGATGTGTTAGATTCTAAGTTGCTTGAACTTGAGAAGATTCATACGGACGATAATGGTTCCGACATGATGACTAAAGCTTTGCCAATAGGAAAGTTTGAAGATTGTTGCATGATCTCTGGAATGGAGGTCTCCTCCACATAGTCGGGAGGGGGAGAATTGTTGGGTTATTGGGTCTTCTTCCCTTCCTATATGGATAAATGAAGTCAAATTTGGACCAACCCACTTTTGCCCATAGGCCTATTACTATGGGGAATATACATTGATCTTTTTTAGGTCTTATTCACTATCCACAAAAGGGTTTTTCAGCAGCCAAAGTGAGAAAACAAAGCTGATTTTCGCACCTAAAATTCTAGCCACAACAGTCAACTTTAAATTGCGATTTCTGCTTCGTTTCTTGTCCGATTGAGCTGATTTTTGGATAGCTTGTTCCTCTCATATCAATCTTTGATTAGAAATTGACGGAGGTGAATTTGGTGGCCTGTAGCTCCTGTTCTTCATTCCCGAACAGTAGCTGCATTTTTGGTGTTTGTGCTTCTTTTTATTCTCTAGTTTGGTGCTATCTTTATTGTGTTGTTTCTCGTTGTTTGGCACTTGTTTGGTGGACATTTTAGAGAATAATATTGTAACTCTTTGGTGATTATAGTGGAGATTTTGGTCCCGTGGTTTTTTGCTCTTCACACTGAAGAGTTTTTCACGTAAATTTGGTGTCTCTTGTTCTTGATTTTATTCTTGTCTTATCGTATTTGTGTGGTGATTTATTTGCTGTCATATTACTTTGTTTTGCTTGTCTCTTCTTGGTTCAAATTGAGAGGGAAAATTTAGACTTGGGTATTCTTCCGCTGCTACCCTGTCGGACTCTTTCATAGTGCCCCTGTCTTTCCCAACAGCTACAACCTACACACTCATCCTAACCTTCTATCCTTATCTGCGACCTCCACACTTTCCTATCTATAGGTCCGAATTCACCTTTTGTATACATATCTCCAAACACTGGGTGCATAGTCCACTTCTAATTAGTTGTTGTTAACAAAGAAAAAATTCATAAAGTAAACATAATGCATGTAAAAATCAGGAACAATAACTAACATGGGGAGACAAACTCTGAAAGAGTTGGCTGAAAAAGACGTGGTACACTAAACTCAGATGCTCAAGTGCACATACATCAACACGCTCGTTCAAATTACAAAAAAAACCAAGGAAGAGAACTACCATTCACCAAAAAGAGAGAAGTAAAAAAACATAAAAAGAAATCAAAGATTCAAAACAAAAAATTGAATAAAAAGAAAGAAAAGATGAAAAATAAGCCACCAGCAAGAGAAAAGTAGCAAGAAAAGAATGGAAGAGAATCAATTCTGTTTACCAGAATAACAAAGACCAACCATATGTAACGTGGTGGGTGTGTTCATAGTCGACCGGTGGAACTACCAAAGACACCTCAAATTTATATATATATTTTTTACTTTTTAATATAAAAAGATGCGTTCAAGGACAATAAAGAGCATATTTGTCCAATAACAAAAGGTAAAACTTAAAACGGGTGTATATTAGAACGTGCAAGTTATGGATTTCCAACAAAGCCATTCAAGAGAAGTAAATGTGATGGCAATATAGAAAGAGTATAAAATTATCATTTGTCACATCTATTAAAGTGAGGTCTTATTTCTTATAAAAATAGTCATTTTAGAATCAGGACCATAAATATTATATTTTCTTGTATATTATACTATGTATTCTATTATCTTATCTTTCTATAAGATGTTCACTTTATAAAACAAATTCTTTATTTTAAAATTTTAAAATAGGATTAGATCTAATCTAATTGATGTATTTTTATATTCCTTCAATTTTTATTCTATTTATCATGTTTACTAAAAATGATTAAATATATTTAAATATTTTTAATTTGAAAATCAAAGTATAATTCATTCAAATTTTTTCACTTGTAATTTTTCTCTAATAAATACTATAAAAATAAATAAATATGATATAAAAATATTATTAAATTGTGATCAAATAATAAATAAGATTAATTTAATAAAAAAAATTCTTATATATTCTTTTAGAGCACATAAATGAAGACAATATGACAAATTAAATAGACCGAATGTAATCAATGAAATCAAGTAAAATAGAAAAGTTCACAAAATTATATATTATAATTCTTCATTTAATCAAAAATCAAGTTTGTACTTTGTTTCGTATTAAGCAGTAGAAACTAATATAAATACAATTGCACAACTATAAATGAATTTGATAAGAAAAATTCAAGTTAAATTTAATTAATTAATTATAGTAGATTACTTAGTTTAGTTTTCAAGTTATGAATTAATGCCTAATTCTAGTACTCCAATATTTTGTCTCAAATAAGAATAAGAAAAATGAGTTTATTTTTAACTAAACTATCTGTTTTAGCAAAATATTAATAAATTTCATGAATATATTATATTTGAGAATTTGAGTTTTCACAAACTTTATGATTGTGGCAAATTTTATATTAAACCTTTTGAAATACAAAACATGAATTATTACATTGATCATTTTTTGAACATCTAACTTATTGGCTATGAGAGAAGTAAATGAATTTAAGTTGAATACAATTTAAATAAAAATTTAGAATTTTTTTTTGAAAAATTAGATAACCTATTAACATTGATAAAGACAAAATTTCAAAATAAACTAATAAATTATAAGTATACCCCATACAAGAAGTTAGTTATACCATGTCTTTTTCATTATTTTCTTCACGTATTGAGCCTCAAGATAGAGCTACGACTCCATCTGTGTTGAATTTGTTGTACTGTAGTCGAATTTTGAGTCATTATGTCACGTTGATTATGAAAGACATACAAAAAATATTCAAAATAGGAGTGTATATTGATCTGTAATATTTAAATAATCAAAATAGTAAGATCGTATAAATAACGATTATTGATTCCTCCTTTAAAATACATTATAGGTTATAACAACAAGAGAAAATAGTCAAAAGCCCCCCAACATATTACCTAATTACCAATTATACACCTATACTTTGCGAGGGTCCTATTACCCTTCTGAACTGTATAAAATTAAAATTATTACACCTTTAAAGGCTTACGTGGCAAAGAGAGTGAAAACACTCTTTGAAAGAGTGAGTCATTAGAAAATATTAAGATTTTATTTTTAATATTTTTTTTTTAATATTTATATGTATTATTTTAACTATTATTATATTTTTTTATTATTAATTTTTTTTTTCTTCCCATCACCACACCCAAATCATTCTCTCCACCACCATCCCACTAATGCCATTGCTGTAGCCACCACTATATCCACCAATTCCACCATTTGTCTATTTCTTTATCTTCCTTCATTTTTCACCCCATATAAATCATTAACCTCCTCACTTTTACTATTGCCCAATTCACTCAAAATCTTGCCTAAATTTCACGAATTGAGAATCAAACATTAAAAAATCAAGAATCATTAAGACAGTATTGTACTTCTAATACCATATTATCTTTTCCCACACTTCAATAACAGTCAATCCTCTAATTCAAATTATTGATCTCATCTCACCCACAACCACCACCCCATTAGCCCGCGACCGCACTGCAAATATCATTGATGATTTTTGTTCAAATTCATCACTAGGAGAAGATTCTTAATCATATTTTTCAAAAATTTAATTCATTTTTGCATTTTTAGCTATTAGCCGCAACACCATTAATGATTTTTGTTTAGATTCATCACAAAAAGAAGATTCTTATTCAGATTTTTAAAAATTTAACCCACTTTTGTATTTTCAGCTATTAGTAGAATTTTTGATATTGTTTTAAGGGTGAAAAAATGATGGAGAGTGATGAGAAGAAGAAGAATGGAGAAGAAAGTAAAAAAATAATTTTAAATTAAAAAATACACGTGTTTATATGAGATTGGTGTGTGTATATCACAACCCACTCTAAATCTGGGTGTATTGATTTGGGAGGAGGGGGGGGAGAGTAATAGGACCACCACAAAATATAAGTGTGTAGTTGGTAATTGGGTAGTAGATTTTGGGGGAGGCTTTTGATCATTTTCAATAACAACAATAAATAGTACTAATCATTGGCAAAATGACTAATTCAATTGTTGTGAAGTAACAATATTTGACAAAAACTCAATTTGATATGTAACCATAACTACTGAATACCTAAAAGAATGTCCATAAGAAATTTTAAAATTTAACTCTAAATAAAAAAATATTTAAAAAATACAATTATAATTTGAGCTTATATATACATTCTTTTAGTTGACCTTGTATAAATGCTAAAAGCACTTTATCAATTATATATCATTCTAAAAGAATAAAGAAAAAAATATTTTATGATACTGACAATTGTTTGAATCAAATATCTCAATTTCAAATAAAGTGTCCTAATTAGACACTTTGAGTTCAGCTTTAAAAATCTTCATTTGCAGATGATCTCATTTATTTATTAGGTAATTAAATTAAACACATAAGACGTGTCATCTAAAACAAGACGTAAAGTCATAACTTTTTTTTTAATCCTTTATCACTTTGGAATGATATGATTCATTATAATACTCATCAAGTAGGTCGTTGTTTTCATTTATTAAATACCTATAAAACCCATTTAAATATATTCAAAATTAATTTATACATGGATCAATATCATTTATTTTTTCGTATGATTCTATAAAAATTGTTAATATATTGACACTTAATTTTAATTTATTCTCTTGTATAATTTTCAAATAAAGTCAAAAAAGAAAAAAAATATTAAAATTGATTGTTTAATTAAACATAATGTGTTTCACTTGATGTTAAAATATGCATTGAAGCATAGAATATTTTAATACTAATTAGGAGAGTTTATGAAACATCCTGGAATTTGATCCTTAAAAAATTTCTTAAGTTTAAGCTTCTGGACATCGTACGATTGGGGGTAATTGTTGTATGATAGGGTACGGTTTAGGGCCCTCAACTCGTATGTTGATCAGTGAGGTTTGGTTGGTTTCTGTCCAAGGTACGAATGGACATCATACTAGGCGTATGTTAGGGTACTAGAAGTGTAGTGCCAATCGTATGATGTCCTATGTTTAGCCTAGATGATTCTATTTTGCCTAAGGTACGGTTCTAGGGTACTTGTCGTATGCTTGGGTACGAGTTGAAATTTTTGGTCATATGTTGGTCAGTGTTGGAGGCCAAGTTGCTGCTAGGGTACGAGTGGTGGGCACCACTCGTATGTTAGGGTACGGTTTGGGTGGTGTAGTCGTACCCTCCTGCAGGAATTTATACAATATAAATTGGGGGTATTCTGGACATTTTCCCTCTTAACCCCTTTGACCCCACGACTTAAAATACTTTTGGGACATCTTTTACCCTATTATTCTAAATAAAAAAATACTAGAAACACTCTCAAATTTCTCTCAAGCTCTTAGGTCAAGCAAAGGCTAGGGTTTTCTTCAAGGTGGTCAATTATAACCCTAAGGGGTGGTTTCTCTCTGTCTTCTTCGTTATCTAAGTTATGTTAATCCTCCCTCATTGTTAGTTTAACTAAATTCACGTTTCAATAAATGGTTTTCATGATTTAATTATGGGTAGTGTTTGGTTTTGGAATTATATGTTGGGGGTTATGGTTATTAATGGTTGATTTATGTTTTTCCATGTTTATACTTATGGTTTTCATATTATAATGGTGGTTTGAACTTGTGGTTGCATGAGAATGATTAATTGGTAGTTTTGGTTTTGAAAACTATATGCCCTCAACATGTTTGTTAAAATGTCCATAAGAATGATTTTGTCACATGGTATGGCTTTTATTGAAACTATTGCATCGTATAATTTGGTAATGAAACCTAAATTAGTTAAATGGTTTTAATGGCTAAATGATAAGGCGTTGGTGGCCATGAATTTGATTTAAAACCTTGTGGGGTACACGAAAATCCCACAAGTGAATCTAATAATGGAGCCTACGGGGTACATGGGAATTCCCTAAGTAATTGGCTAAGGACATTGCTTGCAAGCTATAGTCGGTATGGCGATACCACTTCTTAAGCCTTGATTAATAATATATGGAATTGATGGTTTGGTTGTGTGCTAATGGTTTTAATTGGACAATAATGACAGATTATGGTTGTTAACCGTGAAGGTGTGAGTCCAATAGAAGGACACTAGAAACTCATGTGTTGCCGACATGAGGGTTGGTCATGGTGACCTTATACTTGTGGGGTACACGGGAATATCCTAAGTCATTCCTGTATATATGTATCATGGAGGGTGAAGGATACATGGGAATTCCCGGCCCCTATGATATATCTGGTTCGTGTGGCTCCATGCATTGGGGCCCATTCAGGGGGTAACACTGGACCCATATAGCTCGTGGATGGTTTGAACGGTTAAGATACACAACCCAGATTAAGATTTTAAATGCATGCTAAACCCGATTTCCTTTCCTGGCATGAATTATATATGTATATGTATAGTTGTGCTTGCATATGGTTATTTACTCGGTTTCAAATATTGGCATTATTTTATCCTTATTTTGAGTGCATACTAGTTTTCACTCGCTAACTCATCTTCAGGCGCTGTATCCTCACCCGATGCTGGAACTGACCATACTAATCTTCCTGCTTAGTGATTGAATTCGGGGACAACTTGTGTGGATTGAAGTGGTGATCTTTCATACTTCGGAAGGCTCCATTTCATGGTATGAATTTCTCTACATACTTTCTTCATGCCATAGACTTTGGTTTTGGGTATGGTCGGGAGCATGTACTGACCGAGTATTGTTTTACTTTCAGATAGAGGCTTTGGTGACTACTTTGGGTTGGTATGGGGATGTTAGTATTGGTGTCAGACTTGACATTGACATTGGTATTAGGGCTGAC
This sequence comes from Capsicum pubescens, assembly GCA_030864215.1. Taxonomy (NCBI): domain Eukaryota; kingdom Viridiplantae; phylum Streptophyta; class Magnoliopsida; order Solanales; family Solanaceae; genus Capsicum; species Capsicum pubescens. Next base: position 226,358,835 of record CM061544.1, read on the forward strand.
ACCAGTTGACTGTATTTGATTTATGATTGTTCCATTTGATTATGTTATATATATTTTATTCAAAATTTTATCAAATAAGAGGTGTAGGGCGGTTATGTATGGGTATCGGGGGTGGTCTCCGGTCCTGGTTAGGCTTGAGGCACCCAACGCAACTCGGTCCTGGTGCGGGTTATGTCAGTTTAAATGAATAATAAGTTATTATTTCATTTTGTAAAAATAATAAATATATTTTAGTATAAAGTATGATCTCTACTATCATTTTCTATTATATTTATTTTAAAAAGAGATAAGCATCCATTACCCCCTCGAACTATCGCCAAAGTTGCTACGATACACTTCAACTTCATATGAGTCCTATTAACCCCCTGAACTCAATTTTAACGTATTTTTGTTATCCTTTTGTGCTGACATGACACTTTTATTTCATAAAAATAGGTTACACATCAAATGTGCCACGACAGCTAAAAAGGTGTCACATTAGTTAAAAAGGGTGACAAAAATACACTAAAATTGAGTTCAGGGGGATAATAGAACCGTTGTGAAGTTGAAGTGTGTCGTAGCAAATTTGGTCATAGTTCGGGGAGGTGCTAGATGCTTTACTCTTTAAAAAATACTAAAGATTTATTTTTGAAAAACTTATTAAGTCTCTATAATCTACATCTATAATCTATAATTTATAATATATTAAAAGTGTGAAGGGCTTTAGAAATGTTGTTTGAACTTTTTGCCCTTCATTAAAAGTCTTTATTTTAGACAAATTCGTATTTTCACTATTTTTTCCTAATATATAAGAGTTGAAAATTAATTAAATATATTTATGATAAAACCTTTCCTTATTAGAAGTCATCAAAATTTATGACAGATAATACTTTTTCCATTATAAGAATTCTAAATCAACTAAATTTGATTTTAAGAAGATCTGAGAAATCTAGAAATAACTATAAAAGCATTAGAATAAAAAAAAAATTAAGAAATATCATTTTTTTAAAGTTTTAAGTACGTAATAAGAATGTAGTCAATGATTTAAGATTTGACATAAAAAACTAGGAAATATTTTAAATATAGAAAAAAATAATCGTTCCACAAATATAGTTCAAATTGATGCGTCTCTCTTAGCCTCTGCCAGCATCAGAAAGAGGTACTGCATGACAAACATAAAAGTGATGATCCATCAACCACTTGGAACTTCTGGTGGTAAATATGTATGTGCCTACGCTAAAATATATGTTTATGTTTACATTATTATATTAAAGTGTGAAGGATCTTTGAAAAATAATTTAAACTTTTTATACTTCATTAAAAATCTTTGCAATAGATAAAATCTTTTAATTTAAATAATCAAAGGTTACACGTGCGAGACACGTGCAGTTAAACTAGTAGTCTATATAAATATGGGGAAAGGACACCCACTGGTCATTTTTAAAACAAATGATCACCCTTTGACATTTTTTCAAAAAATAGCCAGTCGGCTAAACTATTTTCGCTTTATAGCTATTTCCTAATTTGGGTCATTTTGACCCATGTCGTTTAGATACAGTTTATATATCATATTGATATAGTTCATGTACAATACTGATACAGTTCTTAAAAAAATAAAGCAACATTTTCCAACTTGGGTCATTCGACCCTTTTCAAAAATATTTCAATTTTTTTTTTGCTACAAAATTTTTAACTGAAAAATATAATGCTTTTTTTTTGGTTGTTTAAAAATAATAATTAAATATAATTGTATAAAAATGATATAATTGTTATATAGAATATGTATCTATATAAGATATATGTATAGAAATTGTATAGTTCTATCAAATTTGTATACATGTATAAAATATATATAAAAAATGTAGAGAAAGTGTATAAAAATTTTATAATTATTGTATAAAATGTGTAAAAAAAAACTGTACAATTATTGTATATATTGTGTATCAAAACAATATAATTTTCGTATAAAATATTTATATGTATAAGATATGTATAGAATATATATAGAATTATATAGAACAAGCTCACAAATTAAAATGACTAGAAAATTGAATTTGAATTCCATGACTATTTTCATGAAATTAATTTCGACCGAGTGAGCATTTCTATACTTTCCCCTATAAATATTTAAGACTGTAATATTGGAGCCGTAAACAAGCTGTTCATTATCTAGTTTCTAATACCAAAAATGCCCTTGGACGACCAAAAGCTTTTTTTATTTAAAAGTAGAAATTAAGTAAAAGAAATAAACTAATGAGGTAAGAAACTTCAAAGATGTTAGTCTGTCATTAATTCCTCTTCTGAACTGTGAAGGGACATAACGCAGAACTGAAAAAAACTATGCCAGTACTTATTAGGGTGAAAAGAAGTCTTCCATTTTTTACATGAAAAACTCAGGGCGATAATCATATCGGGATGAGATTAAAAGAGATACTTATGGATTGAATCATTGAAGTATCTCATGAGATTAACTATATCATATTTTTGTATAAAATAATTCTTGAGACTGATTAACACTGATAATCAAATAAACATAATCTCATATTTATCTCAAGATTATTATCTCTTATCTCACCAATCAAACAACTCAGCAGAGTTAGCATCGTGTGCAAAACTGACGGATTTACATCTTTATATACAAATCTATTCAGATACATTAGTATCTGTTTTTCTTAGTCCCTCCGTTTAAAAAAAGAATGACCTATTTTTCTTTTTAGTTCGTTTAAAAAAGAATGACCCTTTTTTTTTTTGACAATACTTTAATTTCAACTTTCCACGTTACATGTTTAGGACCATAAGATTAAAGGACATTTTGGTACATTTGACACAACTTTAATTTAAGACCACAAAATTCAAAAATCTTCTTTATTTTCTTAAACTTTGTGCCAAATTAAAGTAGATCATTCTTTTTAAAACGGAGGGAGTATTTGTTATTAACACAAACTTTATTTCCATTAAAAAGTAGGTAGGCGCATTCCTATGTTACTCAAAAAAAGGAAAAAATATAAGTATTTATTAATTTGAAGCTGAAAAGCAAATCAAAATACTCTTTATAAACTATTGTTGCATCTAAATAACTTTAGAGATTAGTAGAGCTTTTTCATTTTTCTAATGACGTTCCATTCTGCACTATCAATATCATACTCTTTTTGGGAAGTTTATATGATGTCAATGCTGCGACAAGTTACCCTCACGTACAAGTAAAAAGGTATCTTCACTAAGTCATTTCGAAATATACATGACTATAATTAATATATCAAAGTCAAAATCTCGGACAAGTAACGCATTTAATTAATTTTTGAACCATAATGTAACAACCCTTTACATCGTTACGAGTAAGTTCCTCATTTAATAATTTAGGTTAAGATTTTCTCCGAATTTAAAGTGTAAAATTTCAGGCTAGGCTAGTCTCGCACGAAACCTGAGCGAGGTATGGTCTTAGACAATGTGGGAATGGATTGGATAATGAGGTAGGATTGGACTTGATTTTATGTTATTAAGACGATAGGTAACCCATAACACTTTTTAAAACTTAATTTGGGTACTAGAACTCTCAAAATCGATCTTGTCGTGAAGGGATTAGTTTGGAATATCATGGATTGAAGGTGTGTTGCGAAAAGGGAAATCTGAGAGAAAGCCTAACATTCTGCTTCGCCTATGTCGCTATAGCGACGTGCTTAAAAGCGGAATAATTCCTGCTATAGTGAGGTCAAATGTCCCTATAGCGACGTATGTCGCTGTATCGACGCATATCACTATATCGATGTAAATCATTGATTAAACCAGAAATTTTCTAAAAACATTCATTATTCTAAAAACATGTTTTGGGGCAAAAGAGAGGCGATTTTGGGTGATTCCAACTAATTTTCATTATATTTTTTCATTAAGGTAAGTAATCACTCCTTATTAACTGGTATTTGGGTTAATTAACCTTAAAATTACTGGTTTACGTGTTATTGGGGAGGGTTTTGGCTTGTAATAGCTAATTTTTTGGCGCAATGGGGTAAATTAGGTAGAAACCCTTTGGGTTTTTGTTATTATTGATAAGTTACGCCTGCATGTTGTTAATGCACTAAAGTAACCACGAATTGGTAGATTTTAGATAAGCTATGGTAGAAAAGTTGTAAAATGGGAGAGGAATGATCATGAACTTGGCCTTATAGGTTGGAATTGGGTTTAATCCTCATCATTATAGGTCATTGGGTTGATTGTGTGGTTTATTTATGTTTCTAGATCGAAATCAAATGGAGATTGCATAGAAAGGCAAGGCTCAAGTTTATTGACTGGTGCAAGCTTGGATTGAGGTAGGCGATGGTTATGTAATTTAATTCTATTTGTGTTATGTGTACATATTAACTTTTCCTAAGTATTACTTATTGCATGTTGTTAAGGAATGAAAAAGGGTAAAAAGGCTTGATGGATTATATAAGTGTGATCACATTTCAATGAGTTTATATGTAAATCTTATGTTTTTTATAAGTGTTTTTTTTTTTTCATTATTTCATGATTATTATGGTACTATATTGTTTATTTATGGGATGTATCAATGTTTAAAAATCTTCACGGGATTTGGTGAAATAACATTGGTAGGCACTTGTGTCTAGGATTTAATACATGGAAAAAGTTCGTCCCCTGTAAGTCATGGCTAGTGCGTGAACCTAAGATCCTTAGTCTGTGTGTACAAGGTACAAGTGAGTTTGACAGTTGCATGAGTGAACTGAAGATTGTATGTATTTTGACTTGAGTCTTATGGTTGACTTAATTAATTTGATTGGTTATCTTTGTTGACTCTCTTTGACTATCTACAATTTGTTGCTATTTCTTCTAATCTGTGCAAAGTGTTATTAACTAATAGTGTTGTGTAGTAGTGAGCATATGTTAACTCGTTGTACTATATGATGGTTAAGTGTTCATATATCTCATATTAGGTTGGCTAAATGAACCTACCAAAATACTTTTGTTTTTTTGTGTGTTGATACTACACTTGCTCTTACTTTTATTGAGTGTAGAGCTTATTTAGCGGCTCCTTCGAGACCTCTGTCGTGATCTTCTGCGGGTGATTCAAATCTAAGGGTGAGTAGCATTTTTCGAGATACCATGGAGTCAACTATTCATGCTTCAAGTTCTTTTTTTCTAGACTATGATATAGTCTTATTATTTGTGATTGCATCTCCTTTCTTTGATATTCTTAGTGTTTTGGTATAGACGACTTTTGGATTCTAGGGAGGGTTTTTTGTTAAGTACAATGTTTCTGCATATTATTGTACTTATGTTTTGTTTTCTTTCAAATATTATTTTTAAGATTAATGAATTTATTAGTTGTCTAATTTTAAGCCAAGTATTGGTTAATGATTGGGTTGGTTGGTTCTCTTACCAGGGGGTTAGTATGGGTGCCACTCACGATGGGTTTGATTCATGATAAAATTGGTATTATATCCCTAGGTTTGTTGATCTTGTTGTTCCAAAATGGGTCCAGAAAAGTCTGCAAAACAGTACGGAGACATTTGTACTTTTCTTCGAGAGGCTATAAAACTTTAGAAAAACTATCTCTCTTGTTTCTTTCGTGCTATAACTTGATTCTGATTGGTATCTGATGAACCAAATTGGTATCTAATTTTTTTCATTATTTTGTCAACAGATGATGAACACTAGGTCTAATAGAACTCAACCAGTAGCTCCTGTACTGGCCACTCCAGCTATGGAGCCGTGAGGGGAAAATGATGAGTAAGGGGTAGGATGATAGGAAGAGGTAGGGCGACACTTGCCAAGGGTGGATCCCGGGTAGATACTGGCTAGGCTCGTCAAAGTTCAACATCACCTCCCCACCCCAGGATCACTTTGAGAAAATGAAGGTAGTAAACAAGGAGGGAATGGAGTTGGAGGTGGTGGTAATAGTTGGAGGTACAACCTTGCCTCCCATGTTTGCTGAGGTTGTTCAACAAGTGTTAGATTTTCTGAGTAGTTGGCTGAAACTGGAGCCACTCCTACTATTTCGATTGTTCAGCTTCCAGGTGCTTATTTTACTGCTACCATGGCTCCTAGAATGGATAAGACTTTGGGGTCTGATGTTCTCCCTTGCCCAATTATGGGTCCTATTATGTCTGGTGCTAAACATGAGTTGCTAACAAAGTTTATGAAAATAAAACCCCCATCATTCTAGGGTGTTGAGTCTGAGGACACTTTAGAGTTTAACATTGACTATTACGAGTGATTACATAAGTTAGGTATTGTGCAGTAGCATGGGGTTGAGTTTTTGAATTTTGTATTGTAGAAGGAGGAAAAATTGTGGTAGAGGGCGTATGTAGAATGCCGATAAAAAGCATTACCTTCATTGACTTAAGATCAATTTCATACTCTATTCTTAGAGAAATATATGCCCCGAACTCTTCATTATCATAATAAAGATGAGTTCTAAGGTTCAGAATAGGGTGACATGTCAGTAACAACCTGTCACAGTCGGATTTATGAGTCATGATGACACCTACTCTATCCTAACAGTAGGTAAGCCAAATTGTAGTCCGGAGTTATAGGTAATGGACTAATTTGGTAGAAAAAGGCAGAAAAGTCAGAAATTTACAAGTAGAAACTTACAACAATAGTCTAAATAATAAGAATAATCTGAAAGATAGTTAAAACAACAATAACATCCCACGACCTAGTAGTATCGGTACAAGAGCCACTAGCAAAAGGAATGTAAGTACTGTAATAGTCAATATACACCAGTCTCAAGTAGTGAAAGACTAAGAAAAATAGAAGAAGGATAAAAGGGTAACTCTAGCTCTGAGAGCTCGCCCTGCCTCCAAAACTCTGAATAGAATGCTCGTATCCTCAGCAACAACCACTAGTATTAGGATCTACACCAAAAAGGTATAGAAGTGTAGTATGAGTACCAAAGACGCGATACTCAGTAGGCATCATGGACCGACTGAGCTAAATCATAATATAAGAACAATAAAAATGCAAGATAAATACACTAAGTCAAAGTAAAAGGGTAAACCTGGAATAACGCTCTAATACTATGAATAAATAACTGAAATAGATATAAAATAAAAAAATCATAATTAATACTATAAGATTGGACCCCATATGACAGTAAATATGGTAAAGTAAATAACCCAATGTGGGCCCCGATAAGCCCGAAGGGTGCAATCAAAGAAAGTAAATAACTAAAATTTCATTAATTAACCATATCTCAAGCCATGATCGAGAATCCACCCAACCATGACGTATCATAAATAACCTCTCAATGTTGGACTCAAATCAAAACTCAATATCATCACCATTTGTCGGACTTGAACCAAAACTCATATCATCAATTATCTGACTTAATTGAAACTCATATCTACTCACAAGTACCAATCTAGCATAAATATCATGTATATTTTCTCTGCAACTAGAAAAAAGTGAATTTAACAGGGTATAGCACGCCTAATAAGTTTTCAAGGAACTAATGATAATCTAGGCCTAAGATGGGCCGAAGGGGCCCACTTCTAATCCCTGAAATTCATGCTAATTCAAATTTTATCCAGACTAGGCTAAGGTATCTGATTCTTTTACTAGATATTAAATAAGCCACTTTTAGCCATAAGATAACAATTCCATCTAAAACCTGAGTAACTAAGTCAATTATGCCTAATTTACGATTTCTTAATAGGCTAAATAAGCCAGATAATACTAATATATCTCCAAGACCTAATTCTTAATCCATATCTATCATAATATCATAATTATACTATGAATTAGCTCAATCTATGATGAAGGTAAGCTTAGCCTGCCTGGACGTTGAAGAAAGTCCAAAGAAATTCACTAAGTCGGTGAATTTCCCCTTCGAGAAGCTTCCGCAATATGCCATGCTATAAAAATCATATTCAACTCATTAATATGAGAACGAAGGTACCCATATTGTATTTTTGTGCTTCGAGTTAAAAATTGCGTAAAAAGCCTACGTGGGGCCCACTTGCAGAAGCACACTTTCAAAACGGATAACACGTCCTTTATGCTCAAGGAACATTTACCACATAGGAAAATTATGATATCAATGGTTCTACAATCAACCCACCAATATTCTAGGGATTTTGGGGGAATTATGAGAATTTGACCATGGAATTGATGGATACTTACAAAGAATTTAGAGAAGAAACTCATAACTCGAGCTTACGAACACCCAAAAATCTCTTATTAATGTATCTCCCAAGTTTCCAGACATTATAGGGTCTTTCACTCTTGAACTTATGTGAAAATGGGAAAGAATTCCGACAAATGGAGCATTTAAAGGGCTTCCAGGTGCCGCTAAAGCGCGCACTGGGCCGCTTTAGCGGTCAGCGCTAAAGCACTTAGGTGCCGCTAAAATGGTACCTGCACTTACATGGCATGCTAAAAGAGGACAAGCCATTGCTAAAGTGTTTTGTAATTTAGCAGCCAACTTTTCGCTAAAGTAGTAGCTGAGGATGGGCCTGGCCGCTAAAGCGCCCAAAGGGCCACTTTTGTGGACACACCAGCTGGAGAATTGAAATTTTTTCATGTCTCTGCTGACCCCTCGAGATTCATTTGGAATCTTGTATATGCAAATGAACTATACTACCCTATCAAATTCAATGTTTTGGACTCAATAGTGCAGTCAAAATTCTATCCGAGGTCATTTCGACTAAAAGTGGGTCGCACAACCAAGTGTCATTTTTTTCTTAAGTTCTAACCAATAGCCCAGAATAAGCCAAAAGCCTTGGAACCCGAAACCAAGGTCCACCTAGCCTAAAATTAAAATTTCAAAGCTGTTGGAACTATCAGAATTGGTATACGAGGTTTTTTTTTTTTTGAGTAGCCAATTCTTACCAGCGAAGGCTTCAAAATAAAGAATTGACTTTAAAAACCAAATGAACTGTCCTGTAATGAAACTGTTAGTTCTAACAAATCATAAATGACTTAGAGAAGCTATAAAAAAGCTCTAAATGGAAAAAATGAGCGGAAATATAGAAAATGACCTGGAGGGTCATATAATATCCACTACTAAAAGAACTTTTGTTCGCAAAAGTAAAGGGTTAGGATGTACCTGAAGCCTCGAACAGGTGAGGATACTGGTCCCATATATCACTCTTGATTTCCCAAGTAGCCTCCTCTATTGACGGTGTCTCCGCTGAACCTTAACTACTGGAATATCTCTAGTGCATAATCAACTGACATCATTGGCTAATATGAGTACTGACTCCTTCAGTACGTCAATCTCTCATCCAAATGAACCGAGTCCTACTGAAGTACACAAGATACACCTGGAATGTACTTCTGCAACATAGAAACATGGAAAACTGGATAAATAATGGAAAAATATTAGAGCAAGGCTAATTCATATGCCATCTCTCCAACTGTGCGAAGGATCTCAAAAGGTCCAATATATCTGGGGCTTATATTACCTTTTTCCCGAGCCTCAGCACACCCTTTATGGGTGATATTCAGAGAAATACCCTATAGCCAACTTTAAATCTCAAGGCTCAAAGTCACGATCTGTGTAAGCCTTCTTCCTACTCTGAGTTGCTCTTAACCTATCCTATATCACCTTGACTTTATCCAACGACTCCTAAAGCAAGTCAGTACCATGGGGTCTAATCTAAGAGGTCTCAAACAAATGGAGCAAAGAACGATAATTCATACCATACAAAGCCACAGAGGATGCCATCTCAAACTCAAATGGTAGCTATTATTATACACAGACTCTGCCAAATCTAAGGGCTGCTCCCATTAACCACCAAAATCCACTACACAGGATCAAAGCATATCCTCAAGAATTTGAGTAGTCCACTCTGACTACCCATTAGTCTGAGGGTGGAAGGCTATACTAAGATCCACCTAAGTACCCAAATCCTCCTAAAAAGTTCTCCAAAAGATAAAAGTAAATAATAAGCCTCGATTTGAAATAATAGATATAGACACACCATGCAAACAGTCTATCTCTTGAACATAAACACAAGCTAAACTCTCGGAACTGAATGCCATCTGAATAAGAATGAAATGTGCCAACTTGGTCAACTGATCCACACAATGACCCAAATACCACAAAAAACATAGGAAGTGCGAGGAAAACCACTGGAAAAGTCCGTGGTGATCTGCTCCCACTTCTACTTGGGAATGGGTAGTCTCGAGGTCAAGCCACCAGGTTTCTGATTCTCGACCTTCACCTGCTGACAACATAGGCAACCAGCTACAAAGTTTACCATATCTTTCTTCATGACACTCCACCACTAATGCTGTATTAAATTTATGCATATTATCTGTACCTGAGTGAATGGAATATTTGGAGATGTAAGCCTCACACAAAGTTGACTGAATCAAGTCAACAACCCTCAGAACACAAATGTGACCATCAAATCTCAGAGCACCCTCAGAATATATAGAAGCCCTCTTGGATTCACCACTAAATACCTGATTACAGATAATACAAATTCTCATATCCTTAAAGTGATGATTATAAATCTGCTCAAATAGGGTAAACCTCGCCTCATGAAACGACCTAAAATTTGATGAAATATGTAAAATTTGTGATTCTGTGTAAATTGACTATTTTACCCCTCCCTATAGTTGTATTATGGTATTTTTAGAGTGGGGGTGAGTGACATAGTTCCCTATGCAGTTTGGTACTATTTAAGCGATATTGTATTTTTTGATGGCTTCGAAAGCCTTATTTTGGACTTCTTGGGTTCTATTTTGATCCACATGGCAGATGATTGAATGAACTATGCCAGTAGATTTAGAACATCAATTTTAGGGTGGTAACATGGTTGATGTAGTTTTATGGCTTGAGTAGTTTTATGGCTTTCAAATCTCATTTAGATCCTTGGTTTGGAAAACTGTGATTTTGGATTTTGGGAGTTGACTTTGTGAAAACAATGTTTTTTCAAAATTTTGATATCACTATTGAGTCTGGAGCATCGAATGTACTCAGGTTACATAGTTTATTTATGTATTTCATTCCGAACGAATCTTGGCCACCCCGTTGAACTTCATTTAGGACTTAGAAAATCTAGTGCACCAGGTTGCTGGTGCAAACTGGATCACATAGGGCAAAACTCATTTGGGGAATGTGTTTTATGTCGTATGCACCTGGTAACCTGGTATGAGTATAAGTAGCCTCTTTTGCTTGGTTGTTGCTCATTTTTCATCTTACCTCTTGGGAGATAAACCCTAAAACAGTGTAAGAGATTAAAAATGAAGCTTATGGGTTCTTTTAAAGCTAGATTTGAAATTCAAGAGGGGTAGTGAATTGAAAACTTTTTGTGAGTTGACTGCTGACTCTTCACATTCGACTCGCCTACAGGTTAGTACACTTCATAAGACAAATTAGATTCAAAATAATTAAGCTAATAAATACTCAAACATAAAGTAAAGACACTGAGATTTATCCTGGTTCAGAACAACAATGTGGTGCCTACTTCCAGTCCCCTTGGGTTTCAAAGTTTCCTTAGATCGTTCAATATCGGCTCGAGTACAATGATGAGAAACAAGTTCTGAAGACTTATTTAATTCTTCAGATCTTGTAACAAAGCATCTGTTGATGTTACAAAGTTAACTAGATCCTACTCTTTATATAACAATTGTAAACTAAAAGTCACAAAGCCTTTTGAGACTAAGATTGGGACACTTTGATATTCTTCTTTGAAGTTGCGTAACTCGTGTCCACCTTCAATCTTCCTCTTTTATAGTCTTCGACTGCTACTCTTCATAAGGAAACCCAAGATATTTTTTCTCAATCAAGGATTTGACTAGATTCCTTGATTGAGGAATGTAGCCATATGATATGTCCAAATATGGCTTTTACTCGCATCCATATTAGATATGTCCGTGGTATTTTCTTTCTTTTATTCTTGTAGTTATTGATTCTCTTTCGAGATTGTATGTGTATTTTCTTTCTTTTACTTTATTTTGATTTGATATGATTTGATGCATTTTTAGGACCGAGATTTTCTTTTCGTTGGTTTTCATTTTAATTGATTCATGTGAATTCCGCGGATCATGATTTGATGTCCTTGTATTCTTGGAGCTGGCCTCCTTACTTTCTTCCTTCATCCTTCCATCATTGGCGGTCCTCCAATATCCTGCAAAGATCTATTCATTAGTTTGTCATTATTAAAATGTAAATTTAGGAGGCTAAAAATCTTCCCTTCTTGGATAATGACAATCGAGTGTAAACATCATTTGACTTTCCTATCTATCAGCTCACTTCCCCTGACTTATATATGATTATTGAATATTGGTTGACTTTCGTTTATCATCAGTCGGCTTTCTCCCCCTGACTGGAGGGCACTTCCTGAGTTCTTGATGTTTCTATCTTTCTCCCTTTTTTGGCATAGTCAAAAACAAAAATTGAAACAAGTGGTAGAGATGCATACGAAACAGTATATTAACTAGGCAGAGTAAAAATAATGGAGCGGTTAGAGTGCAAAAAATCATCTTACAACCTCTCAACACAAGGGACAAACCCCTCTTTTGAATTAAACCAAAAAGTTATCATTATTCACCGCTTCTTGAGAAATTAGGCCAGAGTGTTATGCGTGTTATGAAAAAAGGTGTTGTAAGATTTTTCGATGCTTTTGAAGAAGAAGGAAGGAATGCTGGACAAAAATAGCGAGATCATCATTAGAGGAGTGGACTTGGGTCGTGAGGGAATCCATTTAGGTGATCATCCGAGTGAATAATTTTATGTCCTCCTGTTTGAACCCATCAAGAGCCAACTGAACCATGCCTGTGTCTGTTCTGGTACTTTTCTCGAGGTCTAGAAGTGTAGAAGTCAACTCCTGCAATAGTGAAACACTTTCTTCGATGGCCTTGAATCGATCCTTAATCTCCTTCAGTTCCTTCAAAATAGGCATCATAGGGTTAGAGACAGATTTTCTTACCTTAGAAAGTTCCGACCTTGCCTGAGCAGAATTCTTTTTACGCCATTCCTCTTCAACCAAGACATACCCTATGCTTGCAAATATCCCGGAGTCATAAATAGTAGCAACCTCTACTGGGGTGTAAACAGATAGATCAATGGAGTAATACTGAAGAATCTGAGTAATAGCAAGCCATATGGTATAATGGCAGAGGTATGAGCATCGGCTGCACTTTCAAGCATGTACTCATGTATCCAAGTTGCCCAATTGATTTTGATTTTCTTAACCAAGCTATACAGTACAAAAATATCTCAAACGGTGATATTTCTCAGAGATCCTTTCCGCGGAATCAGAGTAGTAACAATTATGTGAGCCATAATACAAAACTTGAAATAGAGGGATAGGGGACCTAAGCTGGTTGAAGCAGAGTCAGTGTCTGACAGAAATTTCTTAGCCTCTTCATAGGTGGATTAAAAATCATCGGGCCGATTACTATTCATAAAGTAGATGTGACTGAAGAACTTAGTATCAAAGGCATTCTCGAACAAAAAATCATTCACAATGATTCTCATGCCAAGCAAGAGAGTCTCGAGTTTACCACTATCATGGGAGAGGAAAAGATTCGCATAAAATATGCGAACTGGATCCTCATAGGCCAGAAGTCCACAAAGGCGAAAGACAAGGAAAAAATCTTAAAACTTAAAAAAGGGACTGATATTATAGAAATAGTCTTTTAATAGACAGAGATTGATAATGAAATCGGGTACAATGGAGCGACTTTTAAAGCCAAGGAATTTGTCTTTGTGAGAGAATGTCCAGAACTTGTGCATGTTCTCTAGAGGAAGAGAGAGAGGAGGGTTTGGATTAGGTTTCTTGATGGAGGTGGCAGGACAGGAATTAGGATGACATCTCCTGATGAGAGTTGACTGAGAGTCCACTGAGGACTCAGAGAGAAGAATGGGGCTGTCAGGGAAGGATTTGGACAAGGTTGCCATTGATCGGGTTCTGGTCATGGGAGAGAAGGAAAGGGGATTTTTTCGAAGAAGGCAGATATATAGAGGAGAAGAGTGTTAGGAGAACTTGAGGAGGGATGGTTGAAGTATGCGACTGTTAGAAAAGATGGATGAGGGGAAGCTGAAGAGATGTAAGGAAAAGGGTGGAAGTCGAAGGAGTATTGGAAAGGTAAAAGGTTGCAGAGGTTGTAATAATGGAGTGAAAAATGGTGAGGGTAATGATGACTTACATTTTGAAAATAATTTCTTTTTAAAACAAATGCACAAAAGAAAATTTGTCCAAAATTAAAGCTCACAAGTCATTGATACTAAGAATACCAAGTCGTTTTCAACAAAATCTATCTTCCAACAGGAATTTAGTAAAAATATTTGCCAGTTGATTTTTAGAATCAACAAATGTTAATAAAAAATCACCATATTCTACATGATCGCAAATAAAATGATGCTTGATATCAATTTGTTTTGCCCTAGAATGATGCATAATATATTTAGATAGACTAATAGCGCTGGTATGGTCGCACATAATGGGAACAGATTTAAAAGACAAATTAAAATCAAGTAGTTGATGAATAATCCATAAAATTTGAGTACCACAACTTCCAACATCTATGTATTCGACTTCAGTTGTTGGCAGTGCAACTGAAGTTTGCTTCTTGCTGTTCTAGGAAATTAGGACATCACCAAGAATTTGATAGGTTCCACTGGTGCCTTTTCTATCACTTTTATCACCTGCAAAGTCAGCGTCTGAGTATCCAATTAAGTTAAAATAGGAAGATCAAGGGTACCATAGTCCAATATTTTGTGTTCCTATAAGGTATCGGATAATTCTTTTGATGCCAGTTAGATGAGACTCTTTGGGAGTCGATTGGAACCTGGAATACTTACAAATACTGAACATGAAAGCTGGTCGACTGACAGTCAGGTAGAGTAGAGATCCTATCATTCCCCTGTACATTTTCTCATCAACCTTCTTAACAGACGAGTCTGAATCAAGGCTTGTGGATGGGCTCATTGGGGCTCCATAGGCCTTTTCTTTTTTCATATCGAATTTTTTGATGAGTTCCTTTGTGTACTTGGATTGACTGATGATAGTGACTTTGGGAGTTTGCTTGATTTTCAATCCAAGAAGAATGTGAGTTCACCCATAAGACTTATTTCAAATTCTTCTCTTTCATTCAATTTGTTCCTATAGACCCATCTAGTTCCAATCACAGAGCAGTTTCTCGGTCTTTCAACTAAGGTCAAAACTTGATTTCATTCAAATTTTTCCAATTCTTCCTTCATAGTTGTGTCCCATGATTCATCTTTAAGGTCCTTATCGGTTTTCTTTGGTTCAATTTGAGACACCAGAGCAACAGATGCTATTGTTCTCAATGATGCTTTTGTAAGTACTCTATTCTCTAGATTTCTGATGATGAGTTTTTTTGGATGGCTAGCATCGTGTTTCCATTCTCTTGGAACACTTGGTTTCACTAATTCTGCTGTGGGAGTCAACTTTGGAGGGGGTGTAGTTGATTCTTCTTGTGATGGATCAGCAGTTGTGCTGTCATTTTCTCTAGACTATAGATTACTTACCTGTTCTTCATCAATACTTAAACTCATTGGGGGTGATTAGATTCATCAAAAACAATATGCATAGATTTCTTAACACACAAACTTCTTTTATTAAAGGCCCTGTAAGCACGAATAGTAGGAGAGTACCCAAGGAAAATACCTTCATCACTTCGTGAATCAAATTTTCCCAATTTATTCTTACCATTATTATGAATAAAATATTTGTAGCCAAAAGGATAGAACTAGCTGATGTTGGGCTTCTTTTCTCTCCAGAGTTCATAAGGCATTTTCTTTAGAATAGGTCTAATCAACTATGAGTTGATGATGAGGTATGCTGTGCTTACCGCTTATTCCCAAAAGTGATCTGGGAGATTATTTTCTAACAGCATCGACTGGACAATTGCCTGGAGGGACTAATTCTCTCTCCACTACACCATTTTATTAAGAAAATCGAGGTGAGGAGAAGTTCTGAGAGTATCCGTTCTGAGCATAATACTCCTCAAATGCCTTATTTTTGAATTCTCCTTCATTATCACTATGAACATAAGTAATGAGGTGTCCAACCTCTCTTTGTACCTTTCTGCAAAAAATCTCAAAGTTTGTGAAAACCTCATATTTATGAGCAAGAAACATTACCCAAGTAAAGCGTGAATAATCATCAACTATAACAAATACACATCTCTTTCCACCAATGCTTGTAGTTTTGGTAGGGCCAAATAAATCCATATGGATTATTTGAAGAGGTTTGGTAGTAGAGACAATGTCTTTGACTTTGAATGATGTCCGGGCCTATTTACCCAGTTGGCAGGCATCACAGATGTGATCCTTTTTCAAACTTGGGTTTTGGCAGACCTTTCACCATTTTCTGTCTGGATAATTTCTCAATAATATGCATACTAGCATGCCCAATATTTCTATTCCATATCCAGGTATCATTGGTTTTCATAGTGAGTCAAGTTAGGGCAGCAAAGTTAGGACTATTTAAGATATAAATATTATCAATGCGTTCACCAATAAGAGAAATATCTCTTTTGTCATGTTTGATTGAGCAATTAAAGAAAGCTCTAAATCTGGCATCACACAGCTAACTGATGCTAAGTAGATTATGATTAAGGCTGTCTACTAGATATACTTCAGTGAATTTACATAATTAGCTGAGTTTTACTGAGCCAACTCTGATGACATTGCCTCTAGCATTATCACCGAATCTGATTGATCCCCCATCCACTTTCTTTAGAGTAGAAATTTTTTCTTTTTTTCCAATTATGTGTCTGGAACATCTACTATCAATGACCAACATTTCCTTCTTATAGCTCTTGCGGAAACGTTCCTCGCTGGATTCACCCATTGCCATGAAGCACATAATGGCTGCTTCTATTTCTTCTTCGGTTTTTTCTTCATCACTCTAGGCTCTAAAATTTTGATTTTTCCTGGATGTTCCACTTTTCAGTTTAGGATAGTTCTGTTTGAAGTGGCCAGTCCTTCCACAGTAGTAGGAATGATCATCATTTCTAGTGGAGTCATTATTTTTGGCTCCTTAGGATTTTTGCTATCTCTGTCTCATGATCTGCCTTACTCCATGGTTAATGAGGGCCATTCCTTCGCTATTGACATCTTCTAAGATGTTATCTTCTTTATTTAGAGTAGCGTTGAAGGCTACTGGTTTCTTCTTTTCCTCCTTATGGTACCTGTTGATATAATTTTATTCATATGCAATGAGGTTACCTCATAGTTTGTCATATGTCATGTTGAGTAGATCTCCGTCTTCCAGAATGACAGCCTTAGTTTCCCAAATCTATGGAAGACTTTGGACCAACTTCTGGACTTGCAGGCTCTGTGGATAAATCATCCCCAGTGATTTCAGTTTGCATACGATCTTACTGAATCTGGAAAATATTGTTTCAATATTCTCATTCTCTTCTATTTTGAACAACTCGTATTTATTGACCAGGGAAACAATCTTTGACTTTTTGACTTTGGTGGTTCCTTCATAGGTTACCTCCAATTTGTCTCATATTTCTTTTGCGGTTTCACAAGTTGATATCTTGTTGTATTCTTCTCCACTAATTACACACAGAAGTAAACTTATAGCATATGCATTCATTTGGATTACCTCTTATTATTCCTTGGTGACCTCAAAACTTTCAAGGTCTTCTATGTCAACACTACTGGATTCTTAGTCCTTGTCCTTTTGTTTTACTTTATATCCTGGAATTGGCTTTGGACCCTTCTTGATAATGACCCAGGCTTGGAAGTCATTTGATTGGACAAAGTCTCTGATTTATTTTTCCAATATGAGTAGTTTTTTCCATTGAAGTATGGCGATATTGTGGAGGAGTGACCACCTTAAAGAAGAGCACCAAGAATGTGATAGTTTTCCATTTGATCTTTGCTCACTTGCGGTTAAGAAATACTGTTGGTGAGATCTGCTCTAATACCAATTAAAATTCAAGAGGGGGGGGGGGGTGAATTGAAAATTTTCTGTGAGCTGATTACTGATTTTTACAATTAACTCATCTGCAGATCAGTACACTTTGCAAGACAGATTAGATTTAAAATAATTAAGCAAATAAATAATTAAACATAAAGTAAAGACACCGAGATTTATCCTGGTTCAGAACACCAATGTGGTGCCTACTTCGAGTCCCCTTGGGTTTCAAAGTTTCCTTAGATCGTTCAATGTTGGCTTGAGTGCAATGATGAGAAACAAATTCTGAAGACTTATTTTGTTCTTCAGATCTTGTGACACAACTTTAGTTGATGTTACAAAGATAACTCGATCCGACTCTTTGTATAACAATTGTAAACTAAAAGTTACATAGGCTTGGGAGACTAAGATTGAGATACTTTGATATTCTTCTTTGAAGTTGCGTAACCCGTGTCTACCTCTAGTCTTCCTTTTTTATAGTCTTCGGATGCTACTCTTCATAAGGAAACCCAAGAGATTTCTTCTCAATCAAGGATTTGAGTAGATTCCTTGATTGAGGAATGTAGCCATATGATATGTCCATATAAGATATTTCCAAATATTGCTTTTACTCACATCCATATCAGATATGTATGTGATCATTTCTTCCTTTTGGTCTTGTAGTGATTGATGCTCTTCTGAGATTATTTGTGATCTTTTCTTCCATTTACTTCGTTGTGATTTGATCTGATTTGCTGCATTTCCTATATAGAGATTTTCTTTTCATTGATTTTTGTTTTGATTGATTTACTTGGATGCTGCGGATCATGATTTGGTGTCCTTCTATTCTTGGATCCGGCTTCCTTACTAGTTTCATTCATCCTTCCATCATTGGCAGTCCTCCAATATCCTGCAAATATCTACTCATTAGTTTGTCATTATTTAAACGTAAACTTAGGAGGCCAACAAGATTAACAACTATTTCTTGATTCTCTTATGGATTTAAGGTGAGAATTCACCATTTTCCTTATCAAATTTCTTGATTAGTTGTTCAACAATCCAAAAACCTTAGTACTTGATTTAGCCCTAAATTCTAAACCTTTTCTCTTGAATAATTTTCTTAATCCTATAATTATTAGTTTTCCTCAATTTTATCTTGAAAATAACTTTGATTCTTGATTTTAAAATAGATTTCAAAGGCTTTCCTCGGTAAAGCTCAAATATAGTTTATCTTCAATTTGAACCTCATTTTTGACTCGATTTGACTTGAATTTTTAGTTGTATATTCTTAAATGTATGAGAAACACATTTTTAAAGTAAAGTCATGATTTAACTATTCTTTTTTGAGAACCCATTTTGGGGGTTTATTTTGACCCCAAACAAAAAATAGGCAATATAGGTATTTTTAGCATTGTTTTGACACATAAATTCTATATTTCTTGGTTATAATTGATTTTGGGACCGTTCGTCAGAAGTAGGTCTTTATGGTTGAAGTGTTGCAGACCAATTTTAGCCTTCGAGGTAGGTTATGGCTTAACTCTTTCAAATTGGACTAGGTAGTAAATATTGGTACAAAATGCATGTTAAGAGTGGGAACTAATCATGATAAATAACTATCTATGTGTTGTGCCCATGTGGGGTCTTATATGTGATGTAATTATTAAAAAATGAGATATTTTGCAATATGTATGACCGTGTGGGGTGCTATGTGATGTTGATAGCCTTAAATACATGTGAGTAATTGTATTGTGTTGTGAAAATTCCTTTTGTGGTACCATTGGCGTATTGTAATATATTCATACTTATTGTCATATGAAATATGAGGAAATTCATGGATAAATGGAAATAATGAGTGGATATTGGCTCACATAGTTTTGGAAATATAACATTGCGATTGATTATGGAAATATATCATTGTGTTTAGTTTGTGGAAATAATCATTGTGACTGGTTGTGAGAATTACATCCTCATATCACACTCATTCCTAAAACAAATTATACCACTATGGCAACATCTGAGAAACACTGGAAATACCTTTTATAAAACCATTCCCGAGGGATGTGCCAAGAAGGAGATATTGTGGTACTTTATAAAACCCTCCCCAAGGGATGTATCAGGGAGGAGATATGGATATATGATTATATATGGGTTGTTTAACCCCTCATAGGTCCCACGTCGGGAGGCTTACCTCCGTGGGTGTGTATGGAGGTTGTGTGACGATCTCGTGCATTATCATCATCATCATCATCATCATCTTATTATTATACATTGCACTTACTTTACTGTGTTCATGTTGTGATTGAATTGCCTTATTGACTTGTCAAACCTTTATGTGTTCTATCTTTCACTAATTGTACGTGACTATCTTGTATATACATCTTCTTCTTTGTTTCTAATCATATGTGATATGATGAATATTTGTGTTCTACCTGGTTGTGTTTTTGTAATATATGTGATATATATACTAGAACTATTAGTGCAAACAATGTGGGCTACTGTTGTGGGATATTTTCTGATTGCAGGTGATGGACCCTTAATGTATATATTGTATGCCTTATTTTCTACTTTGCTCGACTAGTATATGATATCTACTGAGTACAAGTGAACCATACTCACACCTACTTCACCATTTTAGTGTAGGTTCTAGTTTGAGTGTGCCCCATCTTGGTTGATTCAGGCGATATCTAGTGCCTTCAAGGTAGTGATTGACCTTAAGGCATCCGTATGTATTCTACTAACTTTCTTATAGATTGTGTCTTCACTATAATATCAAAGACAACGTTTTTCTTGTATTTTAAACACATTATGTATTTTATTTGGATTTGATTGTACTAGATACGTTCTTATACCATTGACACAAGGTTTTGGGAAGTTATGGCTATGTTGTTGATTATATTCTTTCCACATTTATTATATTTATATAGTTCGTCTTCATTCTAGAAGCCTTACCTTGAGGCTATTTCTATCTTTTCCCCTTTGTGTATCAATTTGTGTGATAGGCTTACTCATCAAGGTTCGCCGCGATGAGTGCCATCATGATACTTAGATTTTGGGTAATGACAAATTGGTATCAGAGAAGCCAGGTTTTCATTGGTCTTACTGGTGTAAGAATGGGATGTCTAATAGAGTCTCACGGATCAGTATGTAGACGTCTGTATCTATCTTTGAGAGATATATAATGTCTTTAGGGAACTTCCCCCATTTTATTCCTTATCATGCAAATTTCTATCATACCTTGGGTTTTAAGTTAGTTTTACTCTTTCTATGTAGATGGTGTTGACTAGGTCCCGCAAGGTCACAGATGCAAAGCCTTCTCCCAAAGGGTGAGCCTCGAGTCATGGATGGACTTGAAGGAGTAGATGGATCAGTGGATTATCCCCATCTAGGAAAATTTCTAAGGGAATCTCCCCTGAGCCTTGTGATGAGCAGGTTGGAGGTGTGGGTTCTACTTCAGTTCCTTAGAGGATCAGAAGAGGTTTGAAAGGTTTACTCATTTGAGTCTTCCTAGATTCAGTGGCTCTATAGATGAGGATGCTTATGAGTTCCTGATTGATTGCCGAGATATATTTTCTGATTGCTTGAGTTGCATGGGGTTGCTTATTTTACCTATCAATTAAGAGATACTGCTAGAGATTGTTGGAGGTCACTGGTTAGTTGCAAACCTCTTAATTCTCCTAATATAACTTAGAAATAGTTTGCCGATGCATTTTTGAAGAGGTTTGTGCCTTACTATCTGAGGGATTGAATGCGTGATTTTGATCACTTGGAGCAGGGCTCCATGACTATAGCAGAGTATGAGGCACATTTCCATGCCTTGACCAGATATTCCTATTCTAGTATTTCTACTGAGTTTTAGAAGATTCAGAAGTTTATGAAGGGTCTGGATGTCTTCCTTCAGTTGGCTACATCACAGATGGTTGTATTTGGGGTATTTTTTTGGAATATACTGGATCATGCTAAGATGATGAGCGTATTCTTCAGGCATTTCTAGGAGGCTCCAAGAAGGTGCATTATTTTGGTTAGTTCAGAGGTCAGGTTTCTTGTGATAGAGATTTCAGAGGTTCTCATGGATATTAGGGTAGGCTGGTGTAGGCGACTTTACAGAGTTTAGATGGTGGATTTTCTAGTTCAGCATTTTAGGGTGTTTCTTTGGGCCTAATTATACCTTTTTCTATTTAGTTGGGACATAGGGGTTGCTTTGTGTGCGATGAGATTAGCTATATGGCCAAGGACTATCCCCGCTGTGTGATTAGAGCTAGTCCTATTTCAACTCTAAGAGGTAGGGGTACTATCAGAAGTGTGATAGGCAGAGGTAGTGGAGCTCATGGTGGTGGTCATGGGGCCACTCAGGCAGTTGGTGGTCGTGGGTAGTACTATGCTATAACATCCAAACCTGAGGCAGAGGCTTCAGATGCTGTGATCACAAGTATTGTCCATGTTTGTTTCAGACCTGTATCTGTATTATTTGATCTCGGATCAACTTTCTCTTATGTGTTTGTGTATTTTTGTTTGAGTTTTGATTCTATTAGCGAGCCTCTTGCCATGCCTATTTATGTATCTAACCTGGTAGGTTATTCTTTAGTGGTGTATCAGGTGTGAAGATCTTGTGTTATGACTTTTTGCGGGCGTGAGACCTTGGTAGATTTGCTTATGTTAGATATGGTTGATTTCAATGTTATTTTGGGTATGTATTGGTTGGCTCCTTATTATGATGTCCTGGATTATTTAGCTAAGACCATAACCTTAGCTTCGCCGGGTGTGCCAAAGATATCTTAGAAGGGTTCACTTTATTCAGGTCCTAAGAGGATCATATCTTATGTTCAGGATCATTGGTTGGTTTAGAGAGATGTTTATCTTATTTGGATCATATACGTGATACTAATATGGGTTCTCCTCTTTCTTTGGATTCTATTCATATTGTCCATGAGTTCATAGATGTGTTCCCTACAAATTTGCCTGGTATACCTCTGTATTGTGATAGTGATTTTTCTATTGATGTTGAGTCGGGCACCATGCCAATTTCTATTCCTCCTTATAAGATGACCCTAGCCGAGTTAAAAGAATTGAATGATCAGTTGCAAGAGTTATTTGATAAGGGATTTATCCTACCGAGTATATCGCCTAGGGGTATGCCTATCTTGTTTGTGAAGAAGAAAGATGGGTCCATGCATATGTGTATTGATTATTGATAATTGAACAAGGTAGATGTCAAGAATAAGTATCCTCTTCCTTGTATTGATGATTTATTTGATTATTTTCAAGGTGCTGTAGTGTTTTTGAAGATCGATTTGAGATTCTGTTACCACTAGTTGAGGATTAGAGCTTTGGACATTCCAAAGATAGCTTTTGGGACTCGATATGGTTACTATGAGTCGTTGGTCATGTCTTTTGGGTTGACCAATGCACCTGCTGCGTTTATGGAGTTGAAGAACTGGGTGTTTCAATCGTATCTCGACTCTTTTATTATTGTATTTATAAATGATATCTTGATCTATTCTAAGAGTGAGGCTGATCATGAGGAGCATTTGCAGATTGTGTTTCAGAGATTAAGGGATGGGATATAGTATGCTAAGTTCTCTAAGTATGAGTTTTGGTTGGAGTCTATTTTTTTCTTTGGTCATATGGTGACTACGAATGATATTATGGTTGATCTAGCCAAGATTATAGCGGTTCGTTATTGGGCTAGACCTACTTCACCCATCGAGATTTAAAGTTTCATTGGCTTGGCCGGGTATTATCGGCGTTTTTTGAGGGTTTCTCTTCTATTGTAGCTCCTTTGACCAAGTTGACTTAGAAGAAGATCTTTTTTCAGTGGTCTGATGCTTGTGAGGTGAGCTTTCAAAAGCTCAAGGATTTGTTGATTTCAGCTCCTATCTTGACTTTACCCAAGGAGGGGATGGGTTTTACCATTTTTTGTGATGCTTTAGGTGTTGGGTTAGGTATATTGTTGATGTAGAAGGGTAAGGTGATTGCATATGCTTCTCGTTAGCTGAATCCCTATGAGAAGAATTACCTTACCCACGATTTGGAGTTGTGCATAGTTTTTGTTTGCTTTGAAGTTTTGGAGGAACTACTTTTATGGAGTCCATTGTGAGACCTTCTTAGATTATCATAGCCTTCAGTACTTCTTCACCCATCGAGATCTTAATATGAGGCAACGCCTTTGGCTTGAGTTGCTTAAGGATTATGATTACCATTCTTAATCATTCAGGCAAGGCTAATGTAGTTGCGTATGGCTTAAGCCAGAAGTCGACTAGTATGGGTAGCTTGGTGTATCTTTTGACCTAGGAGAGGCCTTTGGCCTTTGAGGTTTAGTAATTAGCTAAAAAGGTGGTTACGCTTGATATTTCGACACCTCAGCATGTTTTGGCATTTGTGAAGGCTAGGTCTTATTTGATGGAGCAGATTTGAGCTTATCAGTTTGATGATGCAGGACTAAGGCTGATTTTAGACAAGGTATTGAGTGGCAAGGCTAAGGAATCCTCACTTGATTCACATGGATTTTTGAGGATTAGGGGTTGAGTTTGTGTGTCGAGAGTGGGTGACTGAATCAGGTTGATCTTGGAGGAGTCCCATTGTTTTAGATATTCCATCCATCTAGGTGTGACTAAGATATATCGTGACTTGAGATTGCATTACAGGTGGGGTAGTATGAGGCGAGATGTAGTGGATTTTGAGGTTCGTTGCTTATGTTGTCAGCAGTAAAGGCTGAGTATTTGAGACCTCATGACTAGTTTTCCCCATACATCTCTTGGTTTTGATAATGTTTGGGTCATCGTGGATACATTGACCAAGTTGGCTCATTTTATTTTGGTTCAGGTTTCATTCAGTGCTGAGAGGTTGGCCCATATCTATATTCGTAAGATTGTGCATTACATAGTGTGCCAATGACTATCATTTCAGACTAAGGTTCGATGTTCACATCTCACTTTTGGAAGTCTTTTCTGGATGAGTTGGGTACTGATACGCTACAGAAATATAACACTTTCGATCCTTAAAATGAGAAAAAGTTGCAAGTTTCTGAAGTTATTTTGTTAGATATTATGCCTTTTGGGTATGTTTTGCTGGAAATCATGTTTTGGATGATAAGTTCATGAAAAAGGTGAAAAGGTGTTTTTGGCTATTTCTAGAGCAATTAGAGATATTCGAGATGTTTTCCAGCTTGTTCGTGATCAAAGCATGTTTGGGAATCGAAGAGGAGCTGAAAAGATGAGTCCTGACACTTATCGGGTCAACATGTGGCCGCAAGTAGTACCTACAGACCGCATGTAGGCAAAGTAAATACCAGAAGTCCAAAATCCCAAGAGCTGAACTTATAGGATTGTTTATCCTGATACCTGCGGTTTCTACCTGTGCCCAATGGTAGGACCGCAGGCACTACCTGCGCCCTGTGGCAGACCGCAGGTATAGACCATATGTGGCCACCGACCCTATTTTCTCCTATTTCATTTGGGATTTGGTTTTAGGGTTTCCTCTTGTACTATAAATACCCTTTATGTACTTTTTAGTCAGAGTTACACACTTTTGATATTCACAAACATATTTGGATTCCAAGATCCGTCTTTGATCATGGGATTTTCTTGTATTGACTTTGATTCATTATTTCAATTACGGTTGTGGGTTTTATTACTTCTTATCATTGTGATTTATTCTATGCTTTTGAATATGAATGTTATTGATTTCTTCACAAGCATGAGCGGCTAAAATCCATAGCTAGGGTTATGAAAACCCTAGCGAATTAAAGAAGTAGGGGAAGTGCTCATAGATATATTGCTTTGTCTTTGTTATGATAGATTTCTTAATAGGTGCACACATTAGGATCCCGCCTAGATATTGCTGCTTACTCCAATAAAGGAGCAGTGACTAGGAAAAGATAAAGTCAACAGTAATTTATAGTTTAACTGCCGATCTATTCTTTTAGGTTCTATCTTATTAGTATGGTTAGGTTTTATCTAATAACTAGAAACTCAAAAGGTAATAGTTAACTGGGATCAAGATAAGGGTTAGTAAAATGATATCCTGAGACTCAAAAGGTAAAAGGTAAAATCCTTCTACTCATCCAAAAGGTTGTAGAAGGTACATAACTTATTGATTTTGCATGTAAAGTATTGGGTTTGTTAAACAAAGAATGATAATCCTACAAAGTTGAGACTCCAGGGGGAATGCAATCCTAGTGTTCACCTACACAGAAGTCAATATAGTTACTTGCTTGAGATTACTACCCCCATTTACTTTTCTTGTTCTGCCCGTAGACTACAACTGCTGAGATCTATAAAGCCACGTGTTCTCTTGGGATTTGACCCCAACCTCTGTTGGGTTACTATATTTTGACAATGACCATATCATGATCTGATATGAGGTGTTGTTTGGACGTTAATTAGGTACTCGAGTTGATATTAGCACAACATTTCACCCCAGACTGATGGTCAGTCAGAGCAGACTATTCAAGTTTTGAAGAATATAATCCGTGCATGTGTGATGGATTTTAGTGGTCAGTGGGAGCAACATCTAGCTTAGCGGAATTTGTGTATAATAATAGATACCATTCTTGTATTGATATGGCTCCTTTTGAGGATTTGTATGGTAGGTATTTCCACTTTCTAGTTGGTTGGTTTGATGTTTCAGAGGTGAGACCTTGAGGTACAGACTTGCTTCATGAGTCTTGGACAAAGTCCGAATTATTCAGGATAGACTTAGAGCGGCTCAAGTTGGCAGAAGTGCTATGCAGATTGTAGGCTTCATGCCTTGAGATTTGGTGTTGCTGATCATATTTTCTTTTGAGTTTCACCCATGAAGGGTGTGGTGAGGTTTGGGAAGAGGGACAAGCTTAGCCTTAGGTATATTGGCCCATTTGAGATTCTTCGGACTGTTGGTGATATGATTAATGAGTTAGCTTTGCCTCCAGATTTATCAGCTATTCATCTAATTTTTCTTGTTTCCATTCTTCGCCGTTACATTTTGGATGAGTTTCATGTCATTCGTTGGAAGTCAATTTAGTGAGATGAGTGGTTTTCTTTTATCAAAGAGCCAGTCTCTATATTGGCTAGGGATGTTAGATAGTTGCGTTTGAGAGTTATCCCTGTTGTTAAGGTTCAGTGGTGACATCAATTTATAGATGAGGCTACTTGGGAAGTAGAGTCTGATATGCATAGTTCTTAACTTAGCTCTTTGTGGATTAAGGTATTTCTTTTTCCTTTAGTTCGAGGATGAACTAGATTTCTAGTGGTGAATGATGTAACGACCTAAAATTTGATGAAATATGTAAAATTTATGATTTGTGTGATTTTACTATTTTACCCCTCCTCGTAGGTGCATTGTGGTATTTCTGGGGTGAGGGGATGAGTGGCACGGTCCCTATGCATTTTGGTATCATTTATGCAATATTGTGGTTTTTGGTGGCTTTGAGAACCTTATTTTGGACTTTTGTGGTTATCTTTTGATCTATACGACAAATGGCTAAACAGACTACGCCAGCAGATCCGCAACATCGATTTTAGGGTGGTAAAATAATTGGTGTGGTTTTATGGCTTTTAAATCTCATTTTGACCCTCGGTGTGGAAAATTATGATTTTGGGGGTTGACTTTGTGAAAATGATGTTTTTTCAAAATTTTGATATCTCCATTGAGTCCAGATCGTCGAATTTAGTGTGGTTACATAGTTCGTTTGCGTATATCAGATTCCAAATGAATCCTGGGCACCCCGTCGAAGTCCGTTTTGGACCAAGAAAATCTGGTGCACCAGGTTGTTGGTGCAACCTGGATCACAAAGGTAAAACTTATTTGAGGAATGCATTTTATGCCCTTTGCACCTAGTAACCTGGTATAAGTATAAATAGCCCCCTTTTGCCCGATTTTTGCTCATTTTTCATCTTACCTCTTGAAAGCTAAATCCTAAAATAGTGTGCGAGCTTAAACGTGAGGCTTGTAGGTGCTTAAGAAGCTAGATTAACTTCTATTTCTTGGTTCTCTTACATATTTAAGGTGAGAGTTCACCATTTTCTTCATC
This sequence comes from Capsicum pubescens, assembly GCA_030864215.1. NCBI lineage: Eukaryota > Viridiplantae > Streptophyta > Magnoliopsida > Solanales > Solanaceae > Capsicum > Capsicum pubescens. The sequence continues at coordinate 226,386,654 of CM061544.1, forward strand.
AAATTTCTTGATTAATTGTTCAAAAACTCCAAAATCTTAGTACTTGATTTAGCCCCAAATTCTAAACCTTTTCACTTGAATAATGTTCTTAATCTTATAATTACTAGTTTTTCCTCAAATTCATCTGCAAAACAAATCCGATTCTTGATTTTAAAACGGATTTAAGAGGTTTTACCTGGTAAAGTTCAAAAATATTTTTTCTTTGATTTGAACCTCGTTTTTGACTCGATTTGACTTGAGTTTTCAGCTGTAGATTCCTAAAGGTAAGGGGAACATATTTTTGAAGTAAAGTTACAATTTTTCACTTCTTTTTTGTGAACCCATTTTGGGGGCCCATTTTGAGCCCAAACCAAAAGTGGACAATATGGGTATCGTTAGCCTTGTTTTAACATATCAATTATATATTTCTTGGTTTTAGTTGATTTTGGAACCGTTCGGGAGAAGTAGGGAATTGTGGCTGAAGTGTTGTGGACTAATTTTAGCCTTCGAGTTAGGTTATGGCTTAACTGTTTTAGACTGGGTGAAACATCCTTGGTTTTGACCCTTAGATAATTTCCTAGAATTTCGTTCTCTGGACCCAATATGACTCATGGGTACGAGCCATATGTTGGGGTATGAGTGGTATGGTCTTATCGTATACTGACCAATGTTAATTGGTGGGATAATTTTGGTCACTAAAATGGGTACGACCTAGGGGTATGAGTCGTAAGGACTTGGTACGAGTTGTATTAGGGATTCGTAGGCTGGGCAATATTTGTTCCTCCTTGTATTTCATTTTGCCAGGGATATGGGTCATGGGTATGGATCGTATACTGTGGTTACGACTTGGTTGGATGAGTCGTATACTGGAAAGTGTCTGATCTAAGGTTGAGTCTTGGATATGAGTGGTGGGTTCCAATCATATTGGGAGGGTATGACTCGTATTTGTCAGTCGTATCCCTGTGATGGATTTTTAGGGACTTAAGTGGGGTTATTCTGGAAATTTTCCTACTTACCCTAATTAGGACCCACGACTTCTAATACACTTAGGAGGTTATTTACCCTATTATTCTTTTCATTAACACTTAGAAACTATTCCAAAACATCTCATAATTCTCTCAAGAGCTTTTGCGGAAAGAAGGCTAGGGTTTCATCTTGAGGATTACTTTGGGGCTTGCCTTGGTGATTTTTTTCCATCAATTCTTCGGTATAAGGCATGATTCTCTTCCCTCATTGTAATTTTAACTAAAGGCATGATTGATTTCATGGTTTTACTATTTCATGATTATGGCTTTCAACTATTATTTGGGGTTTTTTGATATGAAATGCTTGGTTATGGTTCCCTATGGTTTTAATTATGCTTTTATATGCATTAATGGTGGTTTTGGATGGTTGGATTGCATGTAATGGTTTAATGGTCTTTATAATTGGTTTTTGTTATATTATGCCCCAAGGTGTTTGATAAAATGCTTATAAAGATATGTTCATTGCATTGACATCTTTTAATGGAACTCTTGCATGTTTTAAACTTAGTAAAGGAACTATACATGGTTTAAATGGTTTAAAAAGGATGAAGTCTAAATGGTTATGCTTGTGGAGAACATGGAAGTTCCCTAAGTAGTTTAATGTGGTATTTGGAAGGGCACTTGAAAGTTCCCTTAACATAAATGGTTTGGCAATGGATATTACTTGTAAGTAAGGGGTGGTATGACGATACCGCTAATATCGGCCTTGGTTAATAAAATGGTAAATAAATTTGGTTTGTTATTTGGAAACAGTGTTAGTTGGGAATTAATGGCGGGGTGTGTAGAAAAGCCATGGAAGGTGGCGGTCTCAGGGGGCCAAAACTCAAAAATCATATTTGCCGATACGACGATTAGTCTTAGTGGACCGTGTGCATGATGTCACACTATTAAAGGATGTACTGGTCATCCCATGGCATACTTCCCTAGTGGTGCGGCAACACGCACTAGGGCCCTTTCAGCAGGGGGAGCTGAACCCATATCGCCTGTGGGTGGTTTAGGACGGCCAAGCTACACAACCCAAGTAAAGGTTTTCAATGCATGCTAAACCCGGTTCCCTTTCCCGACACTTATATATGTATGGTTGTATGCATTATGGATGGTTTTATTTGGTTTTATAATTGACATTATTTTATCCTTATCCTTAGATTCATGCTAGCGGTCACTCGTTAACCCCGTCTACTGGTGACTATATACCCATGCTATGCAGGAATCGACCATTCTACTCCTCCTATTTAGCATGTAGACTTGGTATCAGTATTTAGAATAAAGTGGTGAGTTTCTATCCTTTCTGAAGACATCATTTCATGTTATAGATTTCTTTAGACATTTTTCTTTTATTTTGGATATTGGTTTTGGCCATGGTTGAGGGCATGTCCCAACTAAATTTGCTTACTCTTTTGGATAAAGGCTTTGTGGTACTTTTGGGGGTTGGTATGGGCGGGATCGGTATTGATGTCATCCTTGTCATTGGAATAGACTGGTAGGCTAACACTACATCACAAGATTTCTCACTGTTCTGTTATATTACATTTTGTGATTAATCATATTAAATTTTGTCTAACTTATTTAGTTATGACCTAGTTTATGGACTATGGTTTGGTTTGGTGTGGTTGGGTGGTAGGTGTGATATAGATAGACTCGGTTGGGTCGGTCACGGTTGTGACCCTATCCTGGAGTCTTGATGATAACATTTACTCTATCTTGTTATATGTTCAAAATTCATCCCATCAAAGGCTGGATAAAGGTGGATGGGTTGGGTAATAGAGGCGATCCCCGGTCCTAGTTTGACTTGGCATGCCCATTACGACAAGGCCCGGGGTCTAGTCGTGTCACTAGGTTGGGTAGTATATATTGGTACAAAATGCATTTTAAGGGTGAGAACTAATCATGATAAATAACTATTTATGTGCTGTGCCAGTGTGAGGGGCTATTTGTGATGTAATTGTTGAAATTGAGATATTGTGCGATATGTATGACCGTGTGGGGTCCTATGTGATGTTGATTAGCCTAAAATACATGTGAGTAATTGTATTGAGATATTGGAAATGCCTTTTGTGGTATCGGTTGAATATTGTGATATATTCATACTTGTTGGCATACGAAACATGTGGAAATCATGGATGAATGGAAATAATGAGTCGATATTAGCTCACGTGGTTGTGGAAATGTAACATTTTGATTGGTGTGGAAATATTACATTGTGGTGGGTTATGGAAATACTCATTGTTACTGGTTGTGATCATTACATCCTCATATCATACTCATTCATTAAGCACTACCGTGGCAACATCTGAGAAACACTGGCAACACCTTTTATAAAATCCTTTCCGAGGGATGTGCCAGGAAAGAGATATTGAGATACCTTCTAAAACCCTCCCTGAGGGATATGTCGGGGAATATATGGATATATGGATTGTACATGGGTTGACTAACTCCCCATGGGTCCCACACCGGGAGGCTTTCCTCCATGGGTATATATGGAGGTTGTACGACGACCTCGTACATCATCGTTATCATCATATTATTACACATTGCACTTACTTTATTGTGTTCATGTTGTGACTGAATTGCCATATTGATTTGTCATAGCTTTATGTGCTCTATCTTTCTCTAATTGTATATGACTATCTTGTATATATATGTTCTTCCTTGTTTCTAAGTGTATGTGATATGGTGTATATTTGTGTTCTACCTAGTTGTGTTGTTGAAATATATGTGAAATGTATACTAGATCTGTTAGTGCAAGCAGTGTGGGCTACCACTGTGGAATATTTTTCGATTGCAGGTGGCATGCCATTAGTGTATATTTTGTGTTCTTTATTTTCTACTTTGCTCAGTCGGCCTATGATACTTACTGAGTACAAGTGACCCATACTCACACCTACTGCGCCCTTTCGGTGCAGATCTTAGTTTGAGTGCCCCCCATGTTGGTTGATTTGAGCGATATCTAGTGCCTTCAAGGTAGTGGTTGACTTTCATGTGTCCTAATGTATTCTACTACCTTTCTTATAGACTATTTGTTTACTATTATATCAAGGATAGAGTTCCTCTTGTATTTTGGATTTCTTATGTATTTCATTTAGATTTGAGTTGTAGTAGATACATTCTTATATTGTTGACACCAGGTTTTGGGAAGATATGATTGTGTTGTTGATTATATTCTTTCCACATTTATTATACTTATTTGGTTAGGCTTCATTCTAGCAGCCTTACCTTGGGGGTATTTCTGTTTTTCCCCTTTGTTTATCAGTTTGCGTGATAGTCTTACTCGTCAAGGTTCGCCGCAATAAGTGCCATCATGACCCTTGGATTTTGGGTCATGACACCTTAACACTAGCAGGAGTCCTCCTAGGGTCTGAAATATCAAGTCGCACCATCGAGTTGGCTAAGGATTGGATGTATTACACCAACAACCTATGAGAAACTGAGATGGAAGCCAAGCTACCCATACTCATCGCCTTTCGGCTCAAGGTGTACGCTACTACATTCACCTTTCGCGGATGATACCAAATAGTGATTTCGTAACCTTTAAGCAACTCCATCCATCTAAACTTCCTAGAATTAAGCTCTCTATAGGTCTTAAGATTTTGAAGACTATGATGGTCTATGAAGATCTCACAATGCACACCATAAAGATAATGCCTCCAAATCTAAAGCGCAAAAACTACCGCCACTAACTCCAAATCATGAGTGGGGTAGTTGTGCTCGTGCACCTTCAGCTACCTCTCATAAGAAATAACTTGACCTTGCTACATCAACACACAACCCAAACCAATACTCGATGCATCATAATATACGGTGAATCCCTCACCCTCAACAGGAAGAGCCAATATAGGAGCTAAAGTGAGAAATCCCTAGAGCTTCCCAAATCTTGACTCACACTCCTCAGATCACTGAAAAGAAACCTCCTTCTGGGTCAATCTGGTCATCGGTGCTAAAATAGTAGCAAAACCCTCAATGAATCACACATAGCAACTAGCCAAACCAATGAAGCTACAAATCTCAGATGGAGATGTAGGCTAGGCCCAATCATGGATAGCCTCAATCTTTGCTGGATCCACATAATCCCATACTTAGACACAATATGTCCAAAGGAATATCAGCGACTCAAGCCAGAACTCACAGTTAGAGAATTTGGAAAAAAGCCTATGATCTCTTAATATTTAGAGCGCATTCCTTAAATTCTACATATGCTCCTCTCTACTCCTCGAATACACAAGGATATCATCGATGAACACAATCACTAAAGAATCCAAATAAGTCTTGAATACGCAGATCATCAAATCCATGAATGCGTCTGAGGAATATTTCAGACTTAAAGACATTACTGGGAACTCATAATGTCCAAAATAGGTCCTAAAGGCTGTCTTTGGGATATTCTCAGCCCGAATCCTTAATAGATAGTAATCGGACCTCAAATCAATCTAAGAGAACACCGTTGGTCCTTGAAGCTGGTCAAATAAATCATCAATGAGCGGCATAGGATACCTATTCTTCACTGTCGCCTTATACCTATTCTTCACTGTCGCCTTATTCAGTTGTCAGTAGTTAACACATATATGCAAGGAACTATCCTGCTTCTTTACAAACAAGACAAAAGCTCCCTAAGGTGACACACTTGGTCTAATGAAACCCTTACCTAATAGATTTTGAAGCTAAGAATTTAGACCCTTAAGCTCAGCAGAAGCCATACGATAAGGTGCCATAAAAATAGGGCGGGTGCCTGAGTCAATATCAATAACAAACTCAATATCATGCCCAGGAGAAAGAACAGTAGATTGGTAGGGAAAACATCAAGAAACTCACAAACTATAAGAATAAAGTCAAACAATAGAATATCTATGTTAACATCACGAATATGAGAAAGATAAGACTTGCAACCCCTCAAAATAAGTCTCCTAGCTCGAATATAAGAAATAATACCCATCAACTCATGGCTAATAGACACCTTCTTAGATCGCATGTTAGTGGGATAACCATTCCATGCTTAGAGAATCCCATTAAAATCCACCATATCGAATACAATAAGATTAGGATCAACCTGAGTATCAAACTCTCAAACAATCACAACATATGATCTATAAGCCTGACCCACTGCTAAAAAAACACCCACGAGAGTAGATACACATACTGGCACGGACAAAGAATCCTAAGGTAACTCTAAACATAGGGCATAATAAAAAGACACATAAGACTAAGTGGATCCTAGATCAAATAAAGAAAAAGCCGACTAATGGATCCCTCAAATCGTACCTATAATAACAACATTTGAAGACTTATCCTCGAGTCTAGCAAGTATGGCATACAAATGACCATGCCCACCACTTAACTGAACTCCTAACAAATCTCCTGTCCTACTTTCCTGAGAGCCTCGACGAGCAATATGGGGACCACCCTAGTAACTATACATACTATCTCTAGTTGGGGGCGGAACACCCTAATCGGTGAAAAACTTTGAGAAGAAGGAACCATCGCTCCACCATTGGGGAAATCTCTCAAGAAATGATGAAAGGATCCACAACCATAACATGCCCCTGGAATTGTACTAAAACCAAAAGATCTGGCTGACCCAAAATAACCACCATGACTAGAACAACCAGAAGATGAACCCCCCGAAGGCTGACTACTACTCTGTCTAGGATAATCACTGTAACTAAAATGGCCTCCATTGGTAACCAAAAGTGGACATGAACGGGCCAACTAAACTGACCGTAATGCTGATATGACTGATGAGTGGGATACCTACCCTATGAACCATTGCCTCTGAACCATGAGCCACTATGGCTTTTACTGAAACTATCTTGATATCGCAACCTCTTATCGTTTCCCACGTAGGTATTGCAATGTATCTCTTCTATAACCTGAGAATGATCAGTAACCTGAACAAAAAATCTACCAGCAACAACTAAACTCTGCATAGCCATGTAGAGAGAAAGTCTCAATATCTTGAAAAAACACATAACCCACTTATACTCAATAATAAAAATATATATAACATGCCTATACAATTAATAAAATCAATCCTTATACTTTATAACAGTCATGGATCCTTGCATCAACCTTAAGAACTGGTCCCTCAGAAGATCCCAAGGACTACGAGACATATACTTCTCAAAGAAGACCTTGGATAACTGCGTTTATGTTAATAGTGGAGATCCAGCTGGCCTGGAATCAAGATAACCTCTCCACCAATGTCGAGCCACCAAATCCAACTTAAACATAGTGTAATCTATACCACGAGTGTCAACTAAGACTAAATATAGAGCCTATCCTCACAAGCAATCAAGAACTCATAAGCATCCTCGCCCAGAGCACCAAAACTTAGTAGGAGTCAATCTCAAGAACCTATCCAACATTTTCTGCTTCTCAACAGATGTTGGAGGCTGGGAAATCACTGGTTGAGTAATTGTCGGCTAAGTAGCCACCGGTGTTGGAGGGACCTTTACTCTGGGATTCACAGCTACTGGTTGCGCCCTCCACTTTAATACCACTCTGATCCATATATTATGCACCACCAAGTGGTGAACCACCAACTAATCCTAAGAGATAAACCAATGTATCCCTAAGTAATAAAGAAGAGACAAACCTTGATGGATTTTGGGCTAGTCCCTGGCCTACAACTGGTAGGGTAAAGAATCTCTACTTTGGGAGTAGGAATAGGGTCTGTGAAGGCCCCCTATCCTGGTCCATATCTAGGGCTACATATCTAGGCTATCCTTGAACTCTAGGTCATCCACGAACTGCGACAGGATCTCTAGTCATGGACTTTAGGTCCTCATCTCGTGTAGTAGTAACACGTGTCCTAGCCATCGACAAAAGAATGAACAAAAGGAATCTTTATAAAGAAACTCAGACTCTTAACATGAAATGAGTGAAAGAAGTGATGAACTCCAAAGATTGTTCTATAACCTCCTAATGATAAGAAACAAACGTCATCATTCTAATCCGTAGGACTCTACTTGACACTTGCTCTTGTACAAAAAATAGTAGTGAACCTAGAGCTTTGATACCAATTTGTCATGACCCAATTTATAAGTCATAAGGTCATCTACTCTATCCCACCAATAGGTAAGCCAAACCATAGACCAGGACTATAAGTAAGTAATGGGCTAATTTGGTAGAAAAAGCATAAAATCCAAAAATTTACCAGTAGAGACTTACAATAATAATCCAAGTAATAATAATAATATGAAAGATGGATAAAATAACAATAATATCCAGCAACCTAGTAGTGTCAGTACAAGAGCCAGTAGTAAAAAAATATAAGTACTATAATAGTCATTATACATCAATCTCGAGTAATGAAAGACTCAGTAAAAAAGAAGAAGGATTAAAGGGCAACTCCAACTCTGAGAGCTCACCCTGCATCTGAAACTCTGAATAGCACAATTGTATCATCTGCGATGGCTACTAGTACTCGGATCTACACCAAAAAGGTTTAAAAGTGTAGTATGAGTACCAAAGCCATGGGTACTCAGTATGCATCATTGGCCAACTGAGCTAAATCATAATATATATTAATAAAGATGTAAGATAAATATGCTAAGTCAATGTAAAAAGGAAAACCTTGAATAACACTCCAATACTATGAATAAATAACCAAAATAGACATAATATGAAAGAAAAAATAATTTAATACTATAAGACTGGCCCCCATAAGCCAGTAAATACGAAAATATAAATAACCCAATATGGGGCCCTCATAAGCCCAGAGGGTGCAATCAAAGAAAGTAAATAACCAGAATTTCATTAATTAACCATATCTCAAGCCATGAATGAGAATCTATCCCTGCCATGACATATCATAAATAACCTTTCAATATCAGAATCAAATCGGAACTCAATATCATCACCATTTGCCAGACTTAAATTGAAACTCATATCATTAATTGTCGGACTTGAACCACAACTCATATCAACTTACAAGTACCAATCAAGAATTAGTATCATATATATAGCCTCTTCAACTCTAAAAAGTACATTTAATAAGGTATAATATGCCTAATAAATTTACATGGAACTAATGATAGTATTGGCCTAAGATGGGCCAGAGGGGCCCATTTTTAATCCCTAAAATACATTCTAAGGAAAATTCTACCCCGGACTAGGCTAAGGTATTTAATTCTTCTACTAGATCATAAATAAGCCACTTTTAGGCCTAATATAACAATTCTACCTAAAGCCTAAGTAACTAAGTCAATTACATATAATTTATAGTTTCTTAATAAGATAAATAATCTAAATAATACTAATTATATCTCCAAGACCAAATTCCCAACCCGTATCTAGCATAATATTATAATTAAACTATGAATTTGATCAATCTATGAGGAAGGTAAACCTAGTCTACCTGGACACCGAAGAAATCTCGAAGAAATCAGCTAAGTCGATCAATTTCCCCTTCAACAAACTTCTACAAGATCCCACACTATAAAAATCATAATCTACTCATCAATATGAGAATAATGATACCCATATTGCATTTTTGTGCTTCAGGTACAAAATTACATAAAAGTCCATATGGGGACTGCTTGCGGAATCTTACTTTCGAAATCAACAACACGCCCCTCTATGCTCATGGAACATTTACGCCCAAGAATGGGTAACTTCTAAGCCCAAATGGTGCTATAATCAACCTACCAATATTCTAGGGATTTTGTGGAAATAATGAGAATTTGACCAAGGAATTGATGAAAACTTTTCAAGAATTTGGAGAAGAAATGCATAATTTGAGCTTAAGAGCACCCCAAAATCTCCTATTAACGTCTCTCCCAAGTTTCCACACATTCAGGGGTTTACACCCTTGAACTTGTGTGAAAATGGGAGAGAATTTAGGTAATGGAGCATTTAAAGGGCTTTAGGTACCTCTAAAATGGGCATTGGGCCGCTTTAGCGGTCAATGCTAAAGTGACCACGTGCCGCTATAGCAGCCTCCGTTAAAATGGACAAAGGGCTGTTTTAGTGGTACCTGCACTTATATGGTATGCCTCTAAAGCATACATGCCAGTGTTAAAGTGGCTTGCACTTTAGCAGCTAACTTGTTGCTAAAGCAGCTATTGAGGCTGGCAAGGCCACTATAGCAGCCTCCGCTAAAGCGGCCAAAGGGTTGTTTTAGTAGAAATACCAGCTGAATGAACCAGTGGTAGGCTTAGAATTTTTCCAAGTCTCCGCCGACCTTTTGAGATTCATTTAGAATCCTGTATATACAAATAAAATATGCTACACTATGAAATTCGACGCTTTGGACTCAATGGCACAGTTGAAAGTTCCATTCGAGGTCGATTTAATGAAAAGTGGGCCCACACCCAAGTGATATTTTTTCCTTAAGTTCTGTCCAATAGCCTGTAATGAGTCTGGAAGCCTTGATACCTGAACAAAGGTCCAACTAGCCTAAAATATACATTTTATGCTGTTGGAACTATTAGAATTATCATACAAGGTCATTTCACTAAAGGTTTTGCCTTGTAGCTAATTCTTACTAATGAAGACTTCAAAATAGAGAATTGGCTCTAAAATTCAAATAAACTCTTTGTTAACCAAACTATTAGTTCAAGCAATTCATAAATGACTTGGGGAAGCAATATCAAATCTCTAAATAGTAAAAATGAGTTAAAATGCAAAAAATGACCCGGAGGGTCAATACATAGCCTATAAGGCTAAGTTCCACGCTTTGTCTTATTATGCTACCCAATTTTTAACTTCTGAATAAAAGAGGCTTAGATTATTCATTAAGGGATTGAATATGGATCTTCAAGTAATAGTTGTTCACATGACTTCTGCAGTTAAGAGTTGTAATGATGTGATTGACTATGTGAATAAGTTGGAGGAGGTCAAGCAAGTGGTTAGGAAAATTTATTAGCCAAGAAGTCCCATAATGCAGGTAATTTTAGTGGATATTACTCCAAAGGCCACATTCAGTAGTCTTATCCATCCTGTGTCAACATTGATAGCTTCTACTATAGGACCAGTTGGTCCAATTTCTCAATCGTCAACTATGAGAAGCAAAGGGGATTCTTACTCTTACACCAGTCATCCTCTTTTGAGAAGGGTTGATATTACTATGGCATGACTGATCACTTTAAGATGGACTGTCTAATGTTCTATAGAAATATAGCACTTTCGATGCTTAAAGAGAGGAAAATATGCAAGTTTCTTAGGTTATTTTGTTATATATGATGTGTTTTGGGTATATTTTATAGGAAACTATGTTTTGGATGCCAAGTTCAAGAAAAATATGAAAAATAGTGTTTTTGTCTACTTAATTGATCATTTTTGAGCATTTGTGGTACTTATCGGATGTATGTGACCAAATCATGTGCTAAAACTTGAAGTTCAGAAGCTTGGTTGTAAGAATTGGAAGGCCTATCACTTACCTATGTCTATATGCAGATTGTATGTGGCACTTGTGGTCCATATGTGACTAAGGTAAGTACCAGAATTAAAGACCTAGAGAGTGAAAGAGATAAAAAAAACCTCCTAGCACATGCAATGTCTACATGCGGACCGCATGTAGTACATACCGACCACATGTGGGTAAGGTAAGTACCAGAAGTGGAAAATCCCAAGAATGAATAGTACAACAATTTTTTTGGCACTTTCATGGGTCTACATGCGAACCACACGTGTTACTTGCTTCCACTGGAAGATTGCACGTGGCCCAAGTTTGTGGCCACTGAATCTTTTTTGTCCTTTTTCATTCGAGCTTTAATTTTTAGGGTTTCCTCATGTACTATAAATACCCTTTATGTGTTTTTTTGTAGAATTTATGAACTCTTGATACTTATAAACATATTTTGATTTTGAGATTCGATTTTGGTCTTGGAATTCTCTTGTATTGATTTTGTTTGATTAATTTGGTTGAAGTTTTGTTTTTTCAGTTGTGATTATTGTGATTAGATTATATGTTTTCAATTATGAACGTTGTTGATTACTTCATAGGCATGAGCAACTAAAAGCCCTTAGCTAGGGCTATGGAAACCCTGGCAGACTGACAAAGTAGCGGAAGTGCTATGTTGTTCTGAACCTACACCCATGCGTGTATTGTATTATCTTCACTTTAATAGCTATATTAGAGGTTTCAAATGTTAGGATCCTGCCTAGATTATTTCTATTTACTCCAAAGGAGGAGTAGTGACTAGGAAAAGATAATTATAATAGTAATTTAAAGTTTAATTATCGATCCACGCTACTAGGTATTATCTAAGTAAGATGGTAAGCTGTCATCTAATAACTAGAGACTCAAACGGTAAAAGTTAACTGGGATATAGGATAAGTGTAATTCCCCGAGATCCCATCCTGATACGTCACACGGTGCTTATGGACCCGAAGGACTACAAGCTAACCCTTTTTTGATATCTATACCTATACACTACATAATATCTGAAATAAATACGGAAACTTTCCATAAGGTTCAACACATCTATACATAATCAAAACTGAAAACTGAATACTAATACATCCATTTGAAAAACCTCTAAATTGTCTAAACTATGGAGTTGATGGGATAGGTCCCCAACTAACTCCGTCAAAAGAAAATAGACAAAATTTGAAACAATAATAGTAAACTGAGATTCGTCTTCAAAAGAAGAGGACTCACTGCTACTGCTGCTGATGGGGACTGAACTGCTGAGGATAATTTGAATCCTGTGCCTCTGAACCTATGGTGTAAAATAAAATACCATAGCACAAATGTGTCAGTACAGGAATGTACCGAGTATGTAGACGAGGTAGGCTAATGCAAGGGCTCATGCATGCACAATATCTAAACTAAATAATCATGAAAGATTCCACATGAGAGCACATACATGAATGCACAGAACATGAACACAATCATCGCAACTCTAGATCCTGAAACTCGCATACCACTTTACTGCAGACTGAACTCACTACTGACACTGAGATACTGAATAACTGACTTATTTGATACTAATAACTGAGGATCTGGATGTGCTTACATCAAGGACTGTACTCTGAGCTTACTGCTTTCGACTGACAGAATTAGAGATCAACTTTGCTAACAGATTATTCTGGAAACGATTATCAATGATAAGAAGTATAATTATATCTGAATCTGATGACAAGAATATTCAATAGAAATTTGATACTATGATCAAGCCAGTCTGGCGGCATATCTCTGAATATGATATCAATCAACTATATATGTGACCAAGCCTATCTTTCGAGATTGTCCATGAATCAACGGAACTATCTGAGTTCCTCATAAAGATAGATGACTGTATCTGACAGTCCTGATTTCTGAAGATTGATTATGAAACTGAGATTGAATCTGAAACTAAAACTGTGGGAAGTAGTCACTTAACCGACATGCCCTAACCTACCATAGGTAGGGTCCAACCTTTACCCCCGGTTGGGAGGGTGCCAATACCGTGCCACGGGTAAAGACATTATCTTTATGTGCATTATCTTTATGTGACCCTCATATATCAGGTGCTCAAATGAGAATGGTGGAGCCCTCATCTAACAAGTCAAGCCACCTCATCTACCCTCATCTAACAGGTATGATGTCTCTCAGCTACCCTCAACTAATAGGTATGATGTCTCAAACTACGCTGGCTACGTAGTTCTGGAGCACAAAGATTGCATCTAAGAATCATACCCTCTACTAGTAGGTGAGTTCCCATCCTTGAGCTCGCTTGGTGCTTGTTTCTACTCCCAACTGAAAGACTCTGACTGAATTCTTAATTGAGCACAACTGAACTGAATCTGATACTGATTATGTTTCTCAAAAGATCTAACTAAGTTACGCTAAGATTACTTAGTTCCGTATCTGATGGAAAAGTCATCGAATCATAGTATCTGACTGATGATACAGAGCTTGAATAGATTACTCAAATCACTTCTGGGATTAGAATTGAACCACTTGAATACTATTAGATCTGAGCTGATTACAGGACTAAGTATAGATTACAAGAGATACAGAGATTACAGAGATTTCTAAGATTACTGAGTTTTCTTATGTTCCGCACATGTCTGAGGACACATGCATAATCTGGGTGATCTTCTTCACCTCCTTAAGAAACAACTGCGAATCCTCACCTACTACTGACCCAAAGAATTCAGGTGGGTTTATTTTCATGAAGCTTCTAATCCTGGCTCTGGCAGAATTCCTATCCTGCTGAGGTGGGACTGCAGCCTGAAAGTTGCCATGAACATTAGTCACTGCCTGGGCTAGCACCTGGAAAGTTGACCGAAACTCTGCATGTGACACACTCTCATTTTCAGGATCTACTGGCTGAGGGGGATGATCATCAACCCTATGGACAAAGTCTCTGCGAGGAGGCATACTCTGTAAATGAAAGAATAAAGTAGATTAGACTGAGGATCAACTTGAGCTCATGCTCACTCGCATGAAATGATCACTGAAAGAAAAGGAACTGCTCCTAAGTACATCCTGTAGCCTCTTGTACATAAATGTGGCGTGCTACATACCCATGTACAAGACTACTAGATGTGGCTTTTCATACTCCCTAGGATACTCTTGAACCTTAGGCTCTGATACCAAGTTTGTAACGCCCCGGGATCCCATCCTAAGATATCACACGGTGCTTATGGATCTAAAGGACCACAAGCTAACTCTCTTTTGATATCTATACCTGTACACTGCATAATATCTGAAATAAATGTGTAAACTTTCCATAAGGTTCAACACATCTATACATACTCAAAACTGAAAACTGAATACTAATACATCCGTCTGAAAAACCTCTAAACTGTCTGAACTGTGGAGTTGATGGGACAGGTCCCCAACTAACTCCGTCAACTGAAAATAAACAAAATCTGAAACAATAATAGTAAACTGAGATTCGTCCTCGAAAGAAGAGGATTCACTGCTACTGCTGCTGACGGGGACTGAACTGCTGAGGATAATCTGGATCCTGTGCCTCTGAACCTATAGTGTCAAATAAAACACCATAGCGCAAATGCGTCAGTACAAAAATGTACCGAGTATGTCGACGAGGTAGGCTAATGTAAGGGCTCATGCATGCACAATATATAAACTGAATAATCATGAAAGATGCTGCATAAGAACACATACATGAATGCACAGAACATGAACACAATCATCACAACTCTAGATACTGAAACTCGTATACCACTTTACTGTAGACTGAACTCACTACTGACACTGAGATACTGAATAACTGACTTCTCTGATACTGATAACTGAGGATATGGATGTTCTTACATCAAGGACTATACTCTAATCTTACTGGTTTCGACTGATAGAATTAGAGATCAACTTTGATAATAGATTATTTTGGAAGCAAATATCAATGATAAGAAGTATGATTATATATGAATTTAACGACAAGAATATTCAATAGAAAACTGATACTGTGATCAAGCCTGTCTGGCAGCATATCTCTGAATATGATATTAATCAACTGTATATGTGACCAAGACTATCTGTCGGGATGGTCCATAAATCAACAGAACTATTTGAGTTCCTCATAAAGATAGATGACTGTATCTGACAGTCCTGATTTCTGAAGATTAATTCTGAAACTAAGACTGAATCTGAAACTAAAACTGTGGGAAGTAGTCACTTAACCGACATGACCCAACCTACCACGGGTGGGGTCCAACCTCTATCCCCAGTTGGAAGGGTGCCAATACCGTGCCACGGGTAAAGACAGTATCTATATGTGCATTATCTTTATGTGACCCTCATCTATCAGGTGCTCAAACGAGAATTGTGGATCCCTCATCTAACAAGTCAAGCCACCTTATCTACCCTTATCTAACAGGTATGATGTCTCTCCTTTACCCTCAAGTAGTAGGTATGATGTCTCACCTACGCTGGCTATATAGTTCTGGAGCACAAAGATTGCATCTAAGAATCACACCCTTTACTAGTAGGTGAGTTCCCATCCTTGAACTCTCTCAGTGCTAGTTTATACTCCCAACTGAAAGACTCTAACTGAATTCTTAACTGAGCACAACTGAACTAAATCTGATACTGATCATGTTTCTCAAAAGATCTAACTGAGTTACGATGAGATTACTTAGTTCCGTATCTGACGGAAAAGACATCGAATCATAGTATATGACTGACGATACAGAGCTTGAATAGATTACTCAAATCACTTCTGAGATTAGAATTGAATCACTTGAATACTATTAGATCTGAGCTGATTACAGGACTAAGGCTAGATTACTAGCGATACAGAGATTACAGATATTTCTGAGATTACTGAGCTTTCTTAAGTTCCGCACTTGTCTGAGGATACATAGTTCTATAGTTCACTGAGTTCTGAGAATCATGGCTCAATTGGAATTATCAAGAAACTGACACGGGCTCTAGACAACAGCTCTATTTTCGAGTATAAATACCCCAGGACTCGATAGCATAAAAGTAAGCATCATCATTCATTCATCATCACAAGCATTCATGCATCATCACAATTATTAAAGCATATTCACAAGTAATTCAGGAATCATGCCATATGTTTATTTCCACAGTCATTAAACATCACCTCAAGCATTTAAGGATCTCAAACATCTATTCATCATCACAGTCGCCAAGGAGCCACTTTAAGCATCTCAGAATCATAATCATATAATAACGTAGGGGAAACATGCTACTAGATTGTACTCCCTTCAACAAGGTTTTACCTCAGCTCTTTTATACCCATATCGATCTTGGCATGTGTTTGGATATCCTATGTCTTAGGGAGACTTCATACTATCATGTCATAACTTACTTGCTAACCACTTGGCCTGTATTAAAAGCTTAACATATATCAAGAGCACATAATTGGGGGAATTTACAACCATTATATCTCAACTTGTTCACTAGGATCTTTCAACAACCACTAGACATGACCGATTTTACACCTACTTGGGAATTTCATGCTATCTTGGCACATTTCACTCACTAAGGCATTTTATCAAACACTAGGCATGCATGGACTAGCTCACAATTTGGGGTTTCCTATTCAACATACTATGCTGGTCCTTATGCTTCACCTAAGCTCTTTATCAAACCTATGGGGAATGTTCTTCACTTATTCAACCATTTCTACACCCAAAAGTCATGAACACATCACATGGAAAAACAACTTCAAGAGGGTCTATTACAAACATCACATGAATTCCACATACTAGGGTCAAAGCTCATAAATTTTGTAGGCAAACATAAATCAAAACTCAACAACACATTAAACATCCATTTCAACTCATACAAATCATTAACAACTCATAAACATAAAAATCTTTTAGTTTTAAAAAAGATTCTTGAGCTTTTTTGATGAAAGGGACCCAAGAATCAACATCTACATACCTTAACCTTTGAAATTGGATGAAATTTAGTGCTTGAAACTTTATCCACACTTGAAATAAATAAATTCTTGAAGCCCACACTATGAGGAACTTTATTCTTGAAGAAACCTTGAAGAATTTATGGATGAATTTTGGAAGATTAGGATTCTTGAATGAAACCTTAGATATTCTTGAGAGAATTGGAAAAGAAAATGATTGAATTAGGGTTTGAATGTGGGTTACTCATATTTATAGAGGCTCAAAAAAGGTGGAAAATGACCAAAATACCCTTGCAAAAATGCCCTTGAATTGCTGGAAAAATATACTTGACGCCATCCGTGATAGGCCGTCAGGTCCGTGATAGGCCGTCATGAATGGTCATCACAAAAGGGGACAAATTCTTGATTTTCTGCCCAGGGCTGATGATGTCATCAGAAATGTCGTCAGAATGTGACGACGTCGTCAAAATGTGACGACGTCGTCAAAAAGGTCGTCAGAAACGTGATAGCCCGTCAGAAACGTCATCACCGTTTTCCAGCTTGACATGCTGGAATAAAATGGGGTTAACTCTTTGATTCGATATAGGATTTAGGAAAAATTGGTATCGTTCGAAAGATAATTCAAAGATCTTTCATTTGATATATAGTAAGCCATCAAGTTATTCCTATACAATGAGTTATGGTCGATTGAAGTTGACCCAAATTTTTACGGTCACTAAAACTTGAACAATAGGAAAGCTTTCAAATCGACCATGAGTTAGGGGACCTCTATGATATTAATTCATGGTCAAATAGATTCTAACATGATTCAAAGTATTTAATAATTGGGAGGATATTTCTGAAACATTTTGACTCGTATTTTTGCTTTACCAAATACGCTCTAAGGCTCAGACTGGAAGAGGATTTTGTGGGAAATTATAATAAGGGTTAGTAAGGTGAAATCTTGAGACTCAAAAGGTAAAGGGTGAAATCTTTTAGCTTGTCCAAAAGATGGGTGGTGGTACATAACTTATCAAATTCTGCATGTAAGGTATCAGGTTTGTTTAATAAATCATGATGATACTACGGAGTTGGGAATCCAAGGGGAACACAATCCTAGTGTTCACGGATGACTGATTACAACCAAAGTTGACATTAGCTACTTGTTTGATATTGACAATAAAATCCCCTTATTTACTTTTCTAGTTTTGCCTATTGAATTATATTAGATGAGAACCGCAATTCCACGTATTCCCTTGGGATTTGACCCCAACCTTTGTTGGGTTACTATATTTTAAAGAAACACATAATCTTTAGATTGAAGGTGTAGTTTGGGCGTTATTAAAATTTTGGCGCCGTTGTCGGGAATACGGTGTTGAGCTATGAATCAAAGTTGTTATAGTTTATGGTTATTTTTTTTTTGTTCTTAGTTGGGTATATGCTGGTGTATGCCTAGCATACAGATTAGGGTCAATCTTTTACTCCTATTGAATCCGAATCCAAAGAGGATCCTATAAACACCTAAAATGATGATAGAGCCAAAAAGAGATAATATTCCTGAAAGAGGTTTATGATGATGCATACTAGGTGTCTCTCCCTCCTAATTAAGGATTTCAGGTTATTATTGACCAGTAGACGAAGGTGCTGTTAGCACAAACTACTAATCAGAGGAGGAAAGAAGATGCTCAGTGCATAGCTTGAGAGGTAGAATTAACTATGCAAAGGTAGGAAGCAGATCATCGAGCAATACTCAGTGGAAACCAGAATAGAGTTAGAGGTGGCTATGATAAAGTGATACCGGCATACCAATATTTGTAGCCATATGAGGATGATGAAGAGGATATGGGGTGCGTTGAGCCGACAAAGACTAAAGCTTTTATTTCTCCTATTTTACCCAGGTGTCAAGTTCAACATAACCAGTGCTATAATCCAACTCTTATACTTGATTAGTGTGTTTTTGGGATTGCATACAGACGATGCAAGTATGCATATAGACAACTTTACTAGAATACATACTTCTTGTACAAATCCAGGGGTAAATTAGGAGGTACTTTGACTGAGGTTGTCCCCCTTCTTACTTATAGGAGAAGCATCTTTATGGCTAGGGGAACTGCCAAAAGGATCTATCACTAAATAAAATGAGTTATGCAAGCAATTCTTGAACCAATTCTTTCGTCTATTTAGGATGTTGTAGCTTAAGGATGAGATTTATAATTTCAGGTAGTTGCAATCAAAATCTATGTACGAGTCTTGGTTCAGGTTCAAGAAGAAGCTGAGTATGGTGCCCAACCATTAAATTTTATGGACGAGCTTATTAGAGATATTCTATAGAGCCCTGAACATAAGTTCCAGAGCCATGGTAGATACTATCTCTTAAGGATACTTTATGAGATTATGTTAGGAGACAACTTCTAGTATTATGGATTAGATCTAGCTAACTAATCGAGGGTGATAAACTTAGAAGGTTGACAGAGGTTTTGACCCTTATTCCATTGGATCTTTCGGTGAGCAGAGAGTGGCTGAGGATGTTGTAGTTTAGTAGATTTCACTGTTAAATACTGATATTGATGCGTTAGAAAAGCATTTTGCAACAATAAATTCCAAAAAAGTTAATGCAGTAGGGGCACAAGGTGCAACTTCTAGATCTTATAAGTTTGAATTAGAAGAGAAGGCTAGGTATCTGGATCATTAGTTGGCAGGTTTTCAATCCTAAGGGAAAGGAAAACAAGGTCGTAACTATGATAATTATAGCTATAAGGACCATAGTAGGGATAGAGACGGTGACTAAAGATGGAGAGATAATTACAAGGAGAAGGGAGACAGGTATATTCTACCTAGTAGACGAGATATGGAATAAAAAATGGAAGAACTATTGACCAAACTGGTAAAGGGGCAAGAGAGTCAGGAGTCTAGCCTTAAAGAGATCAAGGCTGATATTTAAGTTTGACCCAGAAGGTTGAGTCTCATGTGACGTCCATCAAGTAGTTGGAGCATCAATTTGGGCAGATGTCTGGCACTTTGCATCAAAGGCAGTCGGGTACCCTTTTGAGTAACACAGTGCATAATCCTTGAAACATTAGTCATTATATAGCCATCACCACTAATTATAGTGCCACTACTGATGATCCCTTATACATACTATTTAGGACTTGAAGATTGATAATCCTGAGAGCGATGAGCCACCCGAGGAAGAGTCTATGAAGTCAACATAGGTTGATGATGACTTTGAGTATGATAGTGGTGAGGATTGGGTCATAGAGCCCAATGATCATATGCATGCTTATAGTACGACCCCTTTTTACCATTAGTATAAAAGAAAGAGGATCTTGGAGCAGTCACCATTCCATGTTTTATTGGGCCTTTTAATGTCAAGCAAGCTTTATGTGACTTGGGATCAAGAGTAAATATGATGCCAATGGTTGTGTACGAGCTATTGAGGATGGGGGAACTCAAACCTACATATAAAAAGCTATTAATGGCTCACTCATCTGTGAAGAAATTAGTGGGTATTTTGTGTGACGTAGAAGTAAGGGTGGCATCTTTTATGTTCCCCACTGATTTCATGGTTCTTGATTGTGAGGTGTGTTTTCAAGCCCCCATTATATTGGGTAGACCCTTCCTATCCACTAGTAGGGTGTTGATTGATATGAACTTAGGGGACATCACCTTCAAACTGAATGATGAGCAAGTATTTTTTGATATGTGTATGACAATACTATAGCTAGACAATATACGAGTGTTGTTTGTGATAGACACTATTGATGAGGATATTATTCTGGAGGCCAGTGTGCTAGGTATACCAGGTGTTTATGAGAGGATAGAGGTAATGACCAGTCAACTACCGATTGTTGAGACTGAGGTGGCAACATATATGACCAAATTTGTCCATGGATCTGAGTTGTGATGTCAAAGTTACAAGCTAAGTTCAACTCATGGATTGCAGTCTATGCACTGAGTTGTGATGTCAAAGTTACAAGCTAAGTTACACTCATGGATAGATGTTTTTGAGGGTCGAGTATCGACCCAGTTTAGTAAGATTCAGATATCAGATCTAGAAGACATTAGGAAGGAGGAAAACCTACTTTGAGAAAAGGTACACTCTTTCACTGAGAGCCATATATCAACTATCCCTCCAGTTGTATCCCTAATTATTCATCCATTACCTATGGGTGGTCCCAAATACTTTGATTTATTTACGGAGGATGATATAGTGTGTTCCTCGTAGTTGGGACCAACAGAGGTCGAGAGGGGGACCTACAGAATCAGACATGCCATATGAGCAAGCTTTGAAAAGGGCCACCCACGATTCAATGGAGACTGCATTTATTAATTGGAAGAGGAATTCTAAGCTAGATATGGGTGAATCTTATCTTAGTGCACCACCACCACGATATCCTTCGTCCGTGAAGATACCCCCATCCGGGGAAGATCTTGACACAGACGCTTAGTATGTCCCAGACATGTCCTCATTCCCTTTGTTTTATATTATTTTAGTGCATTAGGGATAATGTGCAGTTATTTAGTTGGGGTGTGGTATACCATAGATGCCATGAGTTTTTGTGGCCATGCTTCTTTTCCAGTCGGCCGCGGTATGGTTGTAGAATCGACATGTCCAGGATAAATTTGTATTGTATTGTATTTTTGTGTAATTAGGATATTTTGTGTAGTTAGGGTAGTTGTCATGTTTTTGATTGATTTTTGAGAAAATTGATATCCCTCCAAAATCTTATAATTGTGTGAATGTACATATGTGTGAACAATGTGGATCTTGTTGTAACATTAGGATTAGGTACATGATAATCATTTTCTAACAGGTGAATGAACCGAATAGGTAGTAACTTGTAATATTGACTTTGTGCCATGTGTGTGTGAGATGATACTTAGTTCCTTTTGTGTGTTAAATCCAGAACTTGCTCGATTAGTCTATCCTAGATTGTAGGATAGTTGGTTAGGAAAGGGACAATCCCTTTTTTATGTTAGTCTATTTTTAGCCTAAATGACCTTCCATATATAAATTGTATCCCTTGATCCCTAAGGTTGAGCCTTATAGCCTATTTTTCTTGTTTCACCTTTCACTTTCCCATTTTTGTTGCAATAACCTATTTTGGCCAGTTCCTCCTAGGGCATTGTACTCCTCAACTCAGGCAAAATGCCTAAGTTGAGGGTGGATATCATAGGGGTGTTATGTAAAGTGGGTATGTAGAAGGGTAAAATAAGAGAAAAAGTTAGTAGGGATGGGAGTGGTAGCAAAAGAAAAGAACAAGGAAAAGAAAAAGAAGAGAAAAATTGTGAAAAAATGAAAAAATAAAGAATAAAAGACCGCATCTAACCTAAATGTGCAATAAAGAATTAAAAGAGAGAAATAAGGATGAAATAAAAATAAAGATTGTTAATGAGTGGACCCTAAAGTTAGTGTAGTACCAAGGAGACTTAGTCACTTGATATCCATATGTACCATACCAGCCTCCAAGCCTACATTATAAGCTGAGAAAAGTCCTATAGTGATCCTAACTTGACTATCTGAATGCTAAGGTAAAGAAAATAAGGGCAAGACTATGGTGTTTGACATACATTAATTAGAACTTCTCTTTTGAGTGTGAGAATCACTTGACTGTCCCTACATTGACATGCATTATTTCATGTGAGAGAGTAGGACTTCTTTGTTGTGAGGGCACATGAGTTATATTGCTAGCCGCTTACTTGTTTTAGGTAGTGTAACTTGTTTATACATGCATAAATGTTTCTTTCTAATGTAATGTCATACCTTGATCCCAATGTGTCATATTGTTATGCTTCATGTTGATACAGATTTGGTTTTAAAAAGTTGAGATAAGAAAGGGTATTGTGATTTGAACTTAAAATGTTGATTGATTGCCTTGGATAGCTTAGATTCTCATAGTTAAGCATTGTGTTTTGTTTTGTTGTGTTGTGTGCCTAAGGACATGCAAACGTTCTAAGTTGAGGGTGTTGATGTGCTATAGAAATATAGCACTTTTGATGCTTAAAATGTGGAAAATATGCAAGTTTCTTAGTTTTTTTTTAGAGATGATGTGTTTTGGGCAGGAAACTAGGTTTTGGATGCTAAGTTCAAGAAAAAGAAGAAAAATGGAGTTTTTGGCTACTTACTTGATCATTTTTGGGCATTTGTGGCACTTACAGAATGTACGTGACCAAAGCATGTACTAAAACTTAAAGTTTGGAAGCTTGGTTGCAAGAATTGGAAGTCCTGTCACTTACCTATATCCACATACGAACCGCATGTAGCACTTATGGTTCGTATATGACTAAGGTATGTACTAGAATTAATGATCCAGAGAGTTCAAGAGATGAAGAAGAACTTCTGTCACTTACCTATGTATACATGCGGGCCACATGTAGTATATGTAGACTACATGTGGGTAAGGTAAGTACCAGAAGTCCAAAATCCCGAGAATGAATAGTGTAGCAGATTTTTCTGGAACTTACCTAGGTCTACATGCGGATCACATATGGTATTTGGGCCTACTGATAGACCGTATGGGGCCCAAGTAAGTGGCCTCTGACTCCCTTTGTCCTTTTTAGTTCAGGCTTTGATTTTTAGGGTTTCCTCATGTACTATAAATACCCTTTATCTATTTTTTAGTAGAAGTTACGCACTCTTGATACTTACAAACATATTTTGATTTTGAGATCTAATTTTGGTCTTGGAATTCTCTTGTATTAATTTTGGTTGATTAATTCAGTTGAAGTTTTGGGTTTTCAGTTGTGATTATTGTGATTACATATTATGCTTTCAATTATGAACCTTGTTGATTACTTCACAAGCATCAGAAGCTAAAAACTCTTTGCTAGGCTTGTGCAAACCCTGGCATATTGACGAAGTTGGGGAAGTTCTATGTTATTATGAATCGATACCCATGCATGTATTGTATTATCTTCACTTTAATAGCTATCTTAGAGGTTGAAAACATTAGGATCCCGCCAATACTATCGCCACTTACTCCAAAAAAGGAGTAATGACTAGGAAAAGATAATTACAATAGTAATTTAAAGTTTAACTGTCGATCCACGCTACTAGGTATTATCTAAGTTAGATGGTTAGATGTCATATAATAACTTGAGACTCAAAAGGTATTAGGTAAATGGGATATAGGATAAGGGTTAGTAAGGCGACATCCTGAGACTCAAAAGAAAAAGGGTGAAATTTTTTAGCTAGTCCAAAAGACGGTTGGTGGTGCATAACTTATCAGATTCTGCATGCAAGGTATCGGGTTGGTCCAATAAAGCATGATAATCCTACAGAGTTAAGGATCCAAGGGAACACAATCCTAGTGTTCACCGACAACTGATTACAATGAAAGTTGATGTTAGCTACTTGTTCGACATTGCCAATATAATCCCCTATTTTCTTTTCTAATTTTGCTCATTGAATTGCAACAGCTGAGAACCGCAATTCCATACATCCCCTTGGGATTAAACCCCACCCTTTTTTAGGTTACTATATTTGATAGAGACTACATAATCTTCAGATTAATGGTGTAATTTAGGTATTATCAGTGTCCCTGAGGAAGTAAGGGGCCAGGCATAAGAACAAACTCGCACCACAGTTCTAGTAGGTAGATGTAGAGGAGGCAATGGCAGGGGACATCAACAGGGTGGATGGAGAAATCAGTGATGATAAAAAAAATGATTGGGCAGGGAGAGGTGCACAACCAACTAGTGAGTTAGCCCAAATTGATGATTGGGCTAACTGTTTTGCCTTCTTAGGAAAGTTTAATGCTGAAGTTTCTAATCTAGCTAGTCTGTGACTGGATGGCTTCTATTTTATTTGATTGATCGGGGGTATACCTTTGCTTATGTATCTATTCAGATTTCTTTGAGTTTGAACGTGATTTATTATGTACTTTATTATCCTATTCACATGTCTACTCTAGCGGGAGAGTCTGTGGTGGTGACCCATGTTTATCGTTTTTGTTCTATGATATTTATAGGTTTCCAAACTTGGGTAGACTTGATCATTTTGGACATGTTGGACTTTGATATAATTCTGGGTATTACTTGGTTATCTTCATATCATGATTTATTGGACTGTAATGCTAAGGCAATGGGTAAAATCCAGCAATCATGGCATAGCGGGTTTATGCCCAGGGGTAATTATGTAATTTTTTGTAGCCAACCCCCAATCCCATAAAAGAAAAAAAAACGTTTCTTATTTGGCATTGTACGCTTTGAAAATTGATTTTGGGAGACTTTGTAAACCCTACTAATTTGGCCAAGAATATTTTGTTTAAGTTTCCAATTTGAGTTTAGTGTAATTGAAGTTAAATTGAATAATATTCTTGTTTTCATCTTCAACGGAAGAATTGAATGATTCTTTTGGAATATTTCTTCTCCCTAACTTCATGAGTAGCTAAGCATTTATGTTAGGATTATATTGAAATAAGGTGAAAATATGTGTGGGTTGTGATGTATTAGTGTAGATCTTGGTTATTGATGGTGGGTTTTACTAATGCTTGCTCGATTTAGTTTGGATTTGTGGGTGAAAACCCCAAATTCCCAAAATGGATTTATGGGTGAAAACCCCAAATTTCCAAAATCTCATATCGTCCTTAAAAGAGGGATGCGAGTGTACTTTTGGATCCTTTATCATTCTTGAAAGAGGGATATGGTTGACGAGGCATTAGTGAACAATAGTTAGATGTAGCTTATTTTATTTTTATTATCTTTGATATAAGGGTGAATTGAGAATTAGCTAGGTCTTGGGCTTCTTCCTAGAAATAGGGATGCCCAATTGAGGTATTAGGTGGATTCGATTTCCACATCCATGAGGTATCTAAAAGGGTACTTGGGTGATAATCTTGAGGTTTTGTTGATAAACTAGCATCAAGAACCCCTAACCTATCCTACCCATGTAGTCATCAACTAGAATTTACCACCAATTGTCACGAACCCATGCATTATTTGCCCATAGGAAGACATAATCCCAAGACTTGTCTTATATTGAATTCTTAGCCACTTTTGTTGCTTTAAGTTGGTAGTTTGATTTGATTTTTGGTAAAATAACTTTCCAAACCAATTCCCCCAATTTTAACACATGCATTTCATTTTGTTCACACTACGGGCATACACTTAGATGCTATAAAAACCTATAGGGTTTGAAGACTAGACTCACTCCTCAGGATTCAAACTCAACATGAGCTGAGATTTATTAAAAATGATCATCCTATATCAAAACTACGGTATAGGTGAGCATGATCATGTTCCCTTTTCCTCTAACTCTGTAGATTTATCATGCACTGTTGAACTATTCCAATACCTTATATGCAAAATCTGACAAGTTATGTATCACCAATTATTTTGTGGATTCATTCAAAAACCTCACTCTTTACCTCGTGAGTCTCAGAGTGTCGCATTACTAACCCTTGACCTGGATCCCAGATTAACTATTACCTTGTGAGTCTCAAGTTATTAGATGGAAGATAATTATCTTAAGTTGATGAATATGGTTAGCTTAGATCGACAATTAACTTTAAATCACTGTTGTGATCTCTTTTCCCAATCTCTACTTCTCGTTTGAAGTAAGTAGTAAATACAAGAGGGTCCATAACATTGACTATTGGTAAGAAATCAATTAAATTGAAGAAAACCATAATACATGCAAGAATCTTTATCTAGAACGACATGACACTTCCTCTACTTCGTTAATCTTCCAGGGTTCCCACAACCCTTGGTATGGGAATTAGCCGCTTTTAGTTTTGGGATGATTCATGGAATTCATAGACAAAAATATAAAATAATCTCACAATAATGGAATAATAAAACCCATTGGGAAGAGGCCAGATATATCTCTTGAAATTGCTGAAATCACCAGGCTATGTAGAAAAGTAAATGGGGGGATTTGTTGGAATAGTTATGTATCACCAATTGTCTTATGGACTCATTGGCAAACCTAACTCTTTACCTTGTGAGTCTCAGAGTGTCGCATTACTAACCCTTGTCCTGGATCCCAGATTAACTATTACCTTGTGAGTCTCAAGTTATTAGATAAAAGATAATTATATTAAGTAGATGAAGATGGTTAGCTTAGATCAACAATTAACTTCAAATCACTGTTGTGATTTTTTTTTCCAATTGGTACCTCTTTTTTGAAGTAAGTAGTGAATACACGCAAGTTCTTAACATTGGACACTACTAAGAAATCAATTAAATCTAAGAAAACCACAATACATGCAAGAATCTTTTTCTGGAACGACTTGACACTTCCTCTACTTCGTTAATTCGCCATGGCTCCCACAACCCTAACTAAGGGAATCAACCACTCATAGTTGCAAGACAATTCATGTTATTCATAGACAAAAAATAGAAATAATCTCACAATAATGAAAGAATAAAACCCAAAGTCTCAAATTGAATAATCAACCCAAAACCAAGAACAAAGCAATCCCAAGATCAAAGATCAATCTTGGAATGAAAAGATGTCTATGAATAGTATATATGATGTAAACTTAGCTCCAAAGGGAATATATTAGCCTCAAAGTGCTGAAACTAGCTTCTGTCTACTAAAAAAATATAAAAAAGGTATTTATAGATTACATGAAAACCGTAGAAATCAAATCCTAAAAAAGAGAGGAAAACTTGAGTAAACGTACATAATAATGACTAAAAAACATCATAGGAGTCTATATAGGTTACATGTAAACCCTAGAAAATCAATCCAAAATTATTCAGGAAAAGTTAGTCCGTGACCACCTACGGATCGACCTACAGGGCGTAGAGGTACCTATGGCCAGTAGGTGGGTGGCTGTAGGTGGTGCCCCAAATTTCGCTTTCTTAGTTTCAGTATCTAACACCTACGCCACTACCTATTCCCATTAGGTGGTACCTACGGGGCATAGGTGCCTAGGTATGTGGTCACTTTTTAATTTTTTGTTCCGTTTTCTTCCAATTAGCTTCCAACACCTAGTTTCCTGCAAAATCACTCCAAAAATACTTCAAATCCAACAAAATAGCCTTAAGTACTTGCATATTCTCCAAGTTTAAGTATCGTAAGTGACATAAGAACTTGGCATATCAAGACCCTCAACTTATAACATTGCATGTCCTCAGACAACAAAAACATAACTAAACGACACAACAATGCTTAACCAAGAGAAACTAAAGATTTCTATGGAAGTCTATCATCAACTTTAAGATTAGAACATTACCCCCTCAATTTTAACACTTTAAAACCAACTGTGGGTATCAATTCAGTGCAACAATGTGACATAAGGAAGTCAAGATATGGCATTACATTAGCAACAAACAACCATGCTTATGTACAAGCTATACTACCTAAACAAGTAAGCAACTAGCAACATAACCCAATCTCCCTCACAATAAAATAGTTTCAATCACTCATATGAAATCATGCATGTCAATGCAGGGGACCTATCAAGAGACACTCATACTCACAAAGAGGTTCCACTAAAATGTGCAGAATACCATAGGTTTTCCCTTATCTTCTTTACCTTAGCTTTCAAACAGTCGTGTTAGGATCACTATAGGGATTTACTTGGCTTGTAACGTAGGCTTGGGGCTGGAATGGTACATATGGACATTTTAGTGACTAAGCCTCCTTGGCACTACACTTACTTTGGGGTCAACTTATCAACCAACTTTCTTTTATTCCATCCTTATTTCTCCACTTTATTGCCCTTTCAGGTTGGGTATGGTTTCTCTTATTTTTTTTTTCTTTATTTTTCAAAATTTTCTTTTCTTTTTTTTTTTTCAATTTTTTTTCTTTTACTACCACACCAAATCCTATTTTCTTTTTTCCTATTTACCCATCTTCATTCACACTTCATATTACATACCTCTATGATAGACACCCTCAACTTAGTCGATTTTCCTGAGTTAAGATGCATAATGTCCAAGGAGGACCAAGGCCAAAACAAGTTTATTGTAACAAAAAATAGGAAGGTGATAGTAAAGCAAGAAAAATAGGCTACGAAAGCTCAAAATAGGGATAAAGGGATACTTATTCACATTTGGAAGGTCATTTAGGTTAAAAGTAGACTTATTTAAAAAAAAACCTATGATCCTTTCCAAAATGACTATCCTACAACCTAGGCAAGACTAACCAGGCAAGTTCTGGACTCAACACACAAAGGGAACAAAGTAGTATCTTACACACACATAGAACATGGTTGCATCACAAGCTACTACCTATCCAATTCTTGCATAAGTTAGCTATGATATTATGTACATAGTTCGAATGCCATAACAAGATTCACAATGGTCACACATATATAAATATCACACAGTTCAAAAACATATTGTTGTAGGGGTATCATTTTTTCTCCAAAAATCAAAACATCAAAATACATCAAATGCCTTAAATACTCATTTTTTCTCCTAGTTAAACAAAAACACAACACAATACGAAACAAAACACAATACTTCCTAAACATGCCATCTCTACTAGGAAAAAACCCCAGGGAAAAGAGACACGACAACAAAAACCTCAAGAGGACATCTAGACCTATAAGCTGCCCCACCATCAACTTATAAACATGCATTGTACCCAATGCATTAGAATGTTACAAAACAAGAGAGTTATAAATATACCTGTAGCACCATAGGTGTAAAGATCTGACGTCAATAACACGATCACAATTGAATGTAGAAACAACAAAATACCTTAGGTTGCCTCCTAAGCAGTGCCTGATTTAACATCGTGGCATGACGAGGCTATGTTGGTTACTCTTACTTCACCAATAAGACCATGGGTACCTTGATTACTCAGACTTCATCAAGGTAGTCCAAAGATTGGGCCTCCAATTTTCTCTTTCCACTTTAAACTTATGAATTGCTCCTCTAATTTTTTCTCTAATTTCCTACAATGCTCTAGGGGCGGTGGAATAAAAATAAAAGAACTAAGTAATAAATATGGCATGTTTAAACTATTAGTTCTTAAGTGAGGAATGTAATTCCTTGATTCTATCTCAACAAATTCAGGAATAAAGACATTTTCCCTCATTCTTCACTCTTATATAGGCTCGTATGGTTCGACTAATATTTTACTATCCAAACATAATATGGAAAAGTGATTCAAATGAGGTCCAATACGTCTCAATTCATGAATTGAATTATCTTTTACATCCCCACATAACTCAAGTGGGCTCTTCTCAATAGTGACAACATCCACAAAAGAATGATCAAGTGTTGATTCCTCCTATTTTAGCTCCTCAATTTGGCTTATAAGAACTTTCTCCACCTCACATAACTTATAACCAAACATTGGGTCTTACACGCATCAATTTGCATTCAACTATACTTATAAGTTGTGAATATCCATGACAAATCTATAAATTGTTTGAAAAAATTCATGTCTTTCTTTTTTGAGGAGTGTCAACTTTTCTATCATGCTCTCATTATGCTCCAACAATATATCTATCACACTTCTACAATAATACACTATATTAAAAGGATAAGGATCAATAAATAATGAGTCATAATCACTCCACAATTCTTCTTATAAATTTGTCATATCCAGAAGAGTAGCTCAAAAAACCCAAAAACTTTAACAAATCTGATCAATAACTTTAACTGTATTCCTTGGCAACAACGCCAAAATTTTGATATCGTTCAAACTATACCTCCTTAGAAATATAAAGCGGTTGATGTCAAAATATAGTAACCCAACTAGGTTGGGGTCGATCCCATAGGAAATAGGCCAAATATATCTCTCAAACTTACTTAAATCACTGGGCTATGCAGTAAAGTTAATAAGGGGATTTGATGGAATAGTAAAAAGTAACAAGAATTTGATGCTTTGGTTGTAAACTATCTAAGGCAAACACTAGGATTGTATTCCCCCTGGTGTCTAACTCTATACATTTATCATGCACTGTCAAACTATTCCAATAGCTTACATGCAAAATCTAACAAGTTATATATCATCAATTGTCTTATGGACTCATTGGAAAATCTCACTCTTTACCTTATGAGTCTCAGTGTGCTGTGTTACTAACCCTTGCCCTAGATCCCAAATTAACTATTACCTTATGAGTCTCAAGTTATTAGATAAAAGATAATTATCTTAAGTAAATGAAGATGGTTATCTTACATCGACAATTAACTTCAAATTACTATTGTGATCTCCTTTTCCCAAATTCTACCTCTTTTAAAGTAATTAGTGAATACAAACGGGTTCTTAACATTGGCCACTGCTAAGAAATCAATTAAAATGAAGAAAACCATAATACATGCAAGAATCTGTATCTAGAATGACTTGGTACTTCCTCTAGTTTGTTAATCCACCAGGGTTCCCACAACCCTAGCTAAGGGAATTAGCCACTCATAGTTGCTAGACAATTCATGGAATTCAGAGACAAAAACATAGAAATAATCTCACAAAAATAAAACAAATAAACCCAAAGGAATATGCCAGATATATCTCTTAAACTTGCTAAAATCATTAGGCTGTGTAAAAAAGTAAACAAGGGGATTTGCTGGAATAGTTATGTATCACCAATTATCTTGTGGACTCATTGGAAAATCTCACTTTTTACTTATGAGTATCAGTGTGTCACGTTACTAACCCTTACCTTGGACACCAAGTTAACTATTACTTGTGAGTCTCAAGTTATTAGATGAAAGATAATTATCTTAAGTAGATAAAGATAGTTAGCTTAGATCGACAATTAACTTTAAATCACTGTTGTGATCCTTTTTCCAATCTCTACCTCTCTTTTGAATTAAGTAGTGAATACATTAAAGTTTCTAACATTGTCCACCACAAAGAAATCAATTAAATCTATGAAAAGCACAAAACATGCAAGAATTTTTATCTAGAATGACTTGTCACTTCCTCTACTTCGTTAATCTATAGAGTTCCCACAACCCTAGCTAAGGGAATTACCCATTTATATTTGTGAGAAAATTCATGTAATTAATAGACAAAAACATGGAAATATTCTCACAATAATGAAAGAATAAAACCCAAAGTCTCAAATTGAATATTCAACCAAAAACTAAGAACAAAGAAAACCCAAGATCAAAGATCAATCCTGGAATCAAAATATATTTTTGAATAATATATATGATTTCAACTTAGACCCAAGCATATATTAGCCTTAAAGGGATGAAACTAGCATTTGTCTACTAAAAAATGTAAAAATGATACTTATAGATTACATGGAAACCCTTGAAATCAAATCCTAAACAAAAGAGGAAAACTTGAGTAAACGTACATAATAATGACTAATAAACATTATAGGATTCTATATAGGTTACATGGAAATCCTATAAAATCAATCCAAAACGATCCGAGAAAAGTGAGTCGACGACCACCTACGGACCCACCTACAAGGCGTAGGTGGTACCTATGATAGCAGGTGGGTGGTGCCCCAAATTTTTCTCTCTGAATTTTAGTTTCTGACACCTATGCCACTACCTACACCCAGTAGGTGGTACCTATGAGGCATAGGTGCATAGGTAGACGGTGAGTTTTTAGCTTTTCATTTTGTTTTCTTTTGGTTAGCTTCGAACAACTAGTTTTCTACAAAATCACTCCAAAAATACATCAAATCTAACAAAATAGCCTTAAGTACATGCATATTATCCAAGTTTAAGCATTTTAAGTTCCATAAAACCATAGCATATCAGTCTCATTCTATAGAGTTTGTGCCAGTGTTTCAAAGTTTTAAGAAGTGTTTCTTTCAGACTTGCCTGGTATGTCTCCATATAGGGATCTATATTTCCATATTTACTTGGAATAAGGTACTCACCCTATATCCATTCCTCCCTATTTAATGTATATATAAATATTAAGGGATCTCAAAACTTAATTATAGGAGCTACTTGACATGGAATTTACTCGCCCAAGTGCTTTACTGATCTGAGGTAGATTTATGCACTTTAGTGTTGTTATCCAAGCTTGTTTAGCTTTGTTTGAGGAATTATTTGTTCTTAATGTGTTAATGATGATATAAATGAGAATATAAGTGTTTAAATACTGAATCATAATGTTTAAGGTGTTTTCCAAACAAGTTTGTACTCAATTCCGTCACTTAGAGTTCAAATGAGTATACTAGAGGTACTAGCTTGAGCTAGGTGTTGTTCTAGTTGATCTCGATAAATTATAGTGTGTTTAATGAGTTACTAATTTTATTATCATATAATTATGTGTGGAACAACTTGTTTATAGTGTTCAAGGTTCAATTGAATCAATCCAAGAGTCAAAACACTAAGCTAAAGATTAATAGGATGAAACTAGTTCTTAGCTTAAGTTTCTAGTTCACCGTTACAGATTGTGTGTTGTTTTGATCTCTAATCTATGGTGTTTGACAATATATGATCCTTGGTGAGTTGTTTATTATGATATATGTATGATATACAAGCTGAAAATCAAGTGAAAATAACACCACAAGTCTTGGAATGGATCAACGAAAGCACGAGATAGGATTTGACGTAAAACGAACACTTTGGATGTCCATGATGCGTATATAACACAATATATGGATATGTATCATGTTCCATACATATATATATATATATTATTAAGGTACCCAAAAAAATGTGTCTTTGTGATTAGGGTGCGTCGTACACCCTAGTTCCCGCTATGAGCTCCATGACGTGGACCCTAGGTCAATTTTGGTAGTTTTGTCCTCCTATAAATAGGACACTTGAACTTAATGTTAGACACCTTAGTTGAACTTGATTTTAGATAACTTGGACGACTTTGAAACTTGGAGAGGGAATGAAAAACACTTTAATTAGGGTTTTTATCTTTTTATTTAGTTTTTTTAATGGATTTTATATTGTATTTATTTATCTTGATTATGGTTGAGTACATGAGTGGATAAAATCCCTCTTTCCAAGGTTAGGGCCAAGAACATCATTACCATTACTTTGATTTTATTAGTTTTTGATTTATTATCATGTTTAGTTGATTTTTTTATACTTTTTATAACTATTTTAAGGATTATCTACCCTTAAGATACATCCATTGTCATCTTTATGAGCTTAGGAGGGGTAATAAGAAGATTGAAAATGAGGGTAAATAGAGTAAGGTTCTTATTCTTTTATAAAATAAGGAATTTGAAGTAGCGTCTAGGATAGTGATATACCTAGAAGCCTTATTTGGTTCACTTGTAGGATGACATCTTAATGCATCTAAATGGACTATACTATCCCCGATCAACGATTTGGTTGTAATGTCCAGCTAGGTAGAAGATTAGAGAATAGGGCGACCATGATCATGCTATAAACCCTGCGAGTCAACAACCAAGATAAGTATCTAACCAATGAAGTTCAATAGCTTAGTATGATTGTTCGCAGAGCCTTAACCCTGGGTTTCTCCTTATTAATTGTCCAAGCTCTTACTTTTCTGCATTGTTTACATTACATTAGTTTACAACTTTAAAACACTTTCGGTTACTTTTACACCACTTTAATCTCAATAGTTAAACTAAAATTAGACAATTGCTTAACACTAGTCCTTGTGGGATGATACTTGGCTTCTAAAGGGATATTTTACTACTTGGTGAGACCATGTACACTTGTGTGTGTGCTTGGGTGTAATATTTACCTTAGAGTGCTCCAGCTTTGTTTGTTAAAAAGGGTGGTAGCATGAGAATGTGTGTAGATTATAGGCTGTTAAACAAAGTTACCATAAAGAATAAATACCCCCTGCCTGGTATTAATGATTTATTTGATTAGTTATAGGGTGCATTAGTGTTCTCTAAAATTGAATTATCAGGTTCACCAGTTGAAAATTTGGCTAGAGGACATACCAAATATGACTTTTAAGACTCCATATGGGCACCACGAGTGTCTTGTGATGGCATTTGGGATAACTAATGCTAGAAACCTTTATGAAATTTATGAATAGTATATTCAAATCATATTTCGATTCTTTTATGATAGTTTTTATTGATGACATTTTGGTTTACTCCAAGAGTAAATAGGACTTATAGGTCACCTTCACATTGTGTTGGATTTTTGATGGAGAAATAAGTATTTTCCAAGATTTTAAAAACTAAGTTTTGGTTGTCTTTGGTTACTTTATTAGGGCATGCTGTTTCAGAAAAGGGGGTAATGGTGCATCCCCAGAAGATTAAAGTAGTTAAGATTTAGGTTTGTCCTAGTTCGGTGAATGAGGTGAGGAGCTTTGTGGGTCTTTCCAGTTATTACCATAGGTTTTTCAAGAACTTCGCATCCATTGCAACTTATTTGACAAGGTTGACTTAGAATGAAGTACCATTTGTTTGGTCAGATGTGTGTGAGGAGAGATTTCAAAGGCTCAAAACACGTTTGACTAAATATCTTATCCTTTCTCTACCAATTGAAGGTAAGGACTTTCTAGTATTTTGTGATGCTTCACATTTGGTCTTGGGTGTTGTGTTAATGAAAGATAAAAATGTCATTGCCTATGCCTTGAGGTAGTTAAATCCTTATAAAAGAACTACCCACCCATTATTTGGAGCTAGTATTAGTGGTTTTTTTATTAATATATGGAGACGCTACCTTTATGATATTGAGTGTGAGGTTTTCATGGACTACTGGAGCCTGCAATATGTGTTTACTCAAAGACATTTGAATCTATGGGTAGTTTGTACTTTTTGTGAGTATCAAAGAGGACCTTGGAAAGAGAGTTTCAGAATCTAACATCTCAATACATGCAGTGTGGTATTTTAACAAAGGGTGGAGTTTTGGCTAGTATTAAAGTGAAAGAAATATTCCTTGACCAAATTAAGGCCAAGATTTTGAAGAAAAAAATTAAATAACCTTTGGAATAAGGTGGTGTGTGGTGAGGTTTTGATGCAGCCTTTGATGCAAGTAAAGTATTAGGGTTGAGAAGGATAAGTGTTCCTCGGGTTGGTGAATTTATTAGGGAGGTGCTTGCTGAAGCTCATGGTTCGTGTTATTCCATTCACCTAGGTGCAAGTAAAATGCATCATGAATTGAGGCAACTTTAGTGGTGGCTTGGATTGAAAAATGTAACGACCTAAACTTTTGATGAATTATGGAAAAAATGTGTTTTGTATTATTTGGCTACTTTACCCTCCCATAGTTATATTGTGGTATTTATGGTGTTTAGGGATAATTGGCATGGTTTTTGGTGCGTTTTGGTGCCATTTATGTTATTTTGTGGTTTTTGGTGGCTTTGAGAGACTGATAATTAATTTCAATTGATATATTTTGATCTTTGCAATAGATGTAAGAATGGACTCCTCCAGCAGATCCAGAACATTGATTTTAGGGTGGTAACATGGTTGGTGTGGTTTCATAGCTTTTAAATCTCATTTTGACCCTCAATTTGAAAAGTTATGATTTTGGATTTTGGGGATCAACTTTGTGAAAATGATATTTTTTGAAAATCTGATATCTCCATTGAGTTTATAGGATTGAATTTGATAGAATATCATAGTTCGTTTACATTCACGAGATTTTGGATGA
Source organism: Capsicum pubescens (assembly GCA_030864215.1). Taxonomy (NCBI): domain Eukaryota; kingdom Viridiplantae; phylum Streptophyta; class Magnoliopsida; order Solanales; family Solanaceae; genus Capsicum; species Capsicum pubescens. Next base: position 226,423,339 of record CM061544.1, read on the forward strand.
ATCCCGAGGGGCCTGTGAAGAATTGAAATTATACCAAGTCCTCAGTTGGTGCACCCATTTTCTAGTGCACCTGCGATCGTAAGCCTTGGGCTGTGATCATTATAGGTCCAGTAGGGGAACTTTCATGATTACAACCCTTATACGCGATTGCTATACCTCTGTCAGGTAAGGTACCATGATCACGAGTCCTGGGTATATATATACCCATTTTTTCACCAGTTTCACCATTTTTGAGACTTGGAGCTTAGGGTTTCGTGATTTTCAGCAGCTTTCTCTATTTGTAAGCTTAGGTAAGTTGCGTTACACTTATTTCAACTAATTTCTTCTATCCTTAACTGTAAATTCTTATTTTAAACATGGATTAAGTATGAAATTTAGAAATTTTGGCCCATAAGGTCTACAAAGTGTATTTCACCAATTTAAACCCCAAATTCACACTTTTTTCACTTGAGTGAGTTTCTAATTCTATAATTATCCATTTACCTCAATTTCTGTAAATGGACTATAGCATCCCCGCTCAATGATTTAGTTGTAATGTCCAGTTAGGTAGAAGATTAGAGGATAGGGTGACCATGATCATACTATAAACCCTGCGAGTCAACAACCAAGATAAGTATTTAACCAATGAAGTTCAATAGCTTAGTATGATTGTTCGAAGAGCGTTAACCCTAGGTTTCTCCTTATTAATTGTCCACGCTCTTACTTTTCCGCATTGTTTACTTTACATTAGTTTAAAACTTTAAAACTCTTTCAGTTACTTTTACACCACTTTAATCTCAATAGTTAAACTAAAATTAGACAATTGCTTAACACTAGTCCTTGTGGGATCGATACTTGGCTTCTAAAGGGATATTTTACTACTTGGTGAGACCATGTACACTTGTGTGTATGCTTGGATGTAATATTTACCTTAGAGTGCTCTAGCTTTGTTTGTTAAAAAAGGTGGTAGCATAAGAATGTGTGTAGATTATAGGCTGTTAAATAAAGTTACCGTAAGGAATAAATACCCCCTGCCTGGTATTAATGATTTATTTGATCAGTTATAGGGTGCATTAGTGTTCTCTAAAATTGAATTATGAGGTTCACCAGTTGAAAATTTGGCTAGAGGACATACCAAATATGAGTTTTAAGACTCCATATGGGCACCACGAGTGTCTTGTGATGTCTTTTGGCATAACTAATGCTAGAAACCTTTATGAAATTTATGAATAGTGTATTCAAATCATATTTCGATTCTTTTATGATAGTCTTTATTGATGACATGTTGGTTTACTCCAAGAGTAAATAGGACTTATAGGTCACCTTCGCATTGTGTTGGATTTTTGATGGAGAAATAAGTATTTGCCAAGATTTTAAAAATTAAGTTTTGGTTGTCTTTTGTTAATTTATTAGGGCATATTATTTCAGAAAAGGGGGTAATGGTGCATCCCCAGAAGATTAAAGTAGTTAAGATTTAGGTTTGTCCTAGTTCGGTGAATGAGGTGAGGAGCTTTGTGGGTCTTTCCAGTTATTACCATAGATTTTTGAAGAACTTCGCATCCATTGCAGCTTATTTGACAAGGTTGACTTAGAATGAAGTACCATTTGTTTGGTCAGATGTGTGTGAGGAGAGATTTCAAAGGCTCAAGACATGTTTGACTAAATCTCTTATCCTTTCTCTACCAATTGAAGGTAAGGACTTTCTAGTATTTCGTGATGCTTCACATTTGGTCTTGGGTGTTGTGTTAATGCAAGATAAAAATGTCATTGCCTATGCCTTGAGGTAGTTAAATCCTTATAAAAGAACTGCCCACCCATTATTTGGAGCTAGTATCAGGGGTATTTTTATTAATATATGGAGACGCTACCTTTATGATATTGTGTGTGAGGTTTTCATGGACTACTGAAGCCTGAAATATGTGTTTACTCAAAGACATTTGAATCTATGGGTAGTTTGTACTTTTTGTGAGTATCAAAGAGGACCTTGGAAAGAGAGTTTCAGACTCTAACATCTCAATACATGCAGCGTGGTATTTTAACAAAGGGTGGAGTTTTGGCTAGTATTAAAGTGAAAGAAATATTCCTTGACCAAATTAAGGCCAAGATTTTGAAGAAAAAATTTAAATAACCTTTGGAATAAGGTGGTGTGTGGTGAGGTTTTGATGCAGCCCTTGATACAAGTAAAGTATTAGGGTTGAGAAGGATAAGTGTTCCTCGGGTTGGTGAATTTATTAGGGAGGTGCTTGCTGAAGCTCATGGTTCGTGTTATTCCATTCACCTAGGTGCAAGTAAAATGCATCATGAATTGAGGCAACTTTAGTGGTGGCTTGGATTGAAAAATATAACGACCTAAAATTTCGATGAATTATGTAAAAAATGTGTTTTGTATTATTTGGATACTTTACCCCCCATAGTTGTATTGTGGTATTTATGGGGTTTAGGGATAATTGGCATGGTTTTTGGTGCGTTTTGGTGCCATTTATGTTATTTTGTGGTTTTTGGTTGCTTTGAGAGACTGATAATTAATTTCAATTGATATATTTTGATCCGTGCAATAGATGTAATAATGGACTCCTCCAGCAGATCTAGAACGTTGATTTTAGGGTGGTAACATGGTTGGTGTGGTTTCATAGATTTTAAATCTCATTTTGACCCTCAATTTGAAAAGTTATGATTTTGGATTTTGGGGATCAACTTTGTGAAAATGATATTGTTTGAAAATCTGATATCTCCATTGAGTTTATAGGATTGAATTTGATAGGATATCATAGTTCGTTTACATTCACGAGATTTTGGATGAATCCCGAGGGGCCTGTGAAGAATTGAAATTATACCAAGTCCCCAGCTGGTGCACCCATTTTCTAGTGCACCTGCGATCGTAAGCCTTGGGCTGTGATCATTATAGGTCCAGTAGGGGAACTTTCATGATTACAACCCTTATACGCGATTGCTATACCTCTGTCAGGTAAGGTACCATGATCACGAGTCCTGGGTATATATATACCCATTTTTTCACCAGTTTCACCATTTTTGAGACTTGGAGCTTAGGGTTTCGTGATTTTCAGCAGCTTTCTCTATTTGTAAGCTTAGGTAAGTTGCGTTACACTTATTTCAACTAATTTCTTCTATCCTTAACTGTAAATTCTTATTTTAAACATGGATTAAGTATGAAATTTAGAAATTTTGGCCCATAAGGTCTACAAAGTGTATTTCACCAATTTAAACCCCAAATTCACACTTTTTTTCACTTGAGTGAGTTTCTAATTCTATAATTATCCATTTACCTCAATTTCTGTAAATGGACTATAGCATCCCCGCTCAATGATTTAGTTGTAATGTCCAGTTAGGTAGAAGATTAGAGGATAGGGTGACCATGATCATACTATAAACCCTGCGAGTCAACAACCAAGATAAGTATTTAACCAATGAAGTTCAATAGCTTAGTATGATTGTTCGAAGAGCGTTAACCCTAGGTTTCTCCTTATTAATTGTCCACGCTCTTACTTTTCCGCATTGTTTACTTTACATTAGTTTAAAACTTTAAAACTCTTTCAGTTACTTTTACACCACTTTAATCTCAATAGTTAAACTAAAATTAGACAATTGCTTAACACTAGTCCTTGTGGGATCGATACTTGGCTTCTAAAGGGATATTTTACTACTTGGTGAGACCATGTACACTTGTGTGTATGCTTGGATGTAATATTTACCTTAGAGTGCTCTAGCTTTGTTTGTTAAAAAAGGTGGTAGCATAAGAATGTGTGTAGATTATAGGCTGTTAAATAAAGTTACCGTAAGGAATAAATACCCCCTGCCTGGTATTAATGATTTATTTGATCAGTTATAGGGTGCATTAGTGTTCTCTAAAATTGAATTATGAGGTTCACCAGTTGAAAATTTGGCTAGAGGACATACCAAATATGAGTTTTAAGACTCCATATGGGCACCACGAGTGTCTTGTGATGTCTTTTGGCATAACTAATGCTAGAAACCTTTATGAAATTTATGAATAGTGTATTCAAATCATATTTCGATTCTTTTATGATAGTCTTTATTGATGACATGTTGGTTTACTCCAAGAGTAAATAGGACTTATAGGTCACCTTCGCATTGTGTTGGATTTTTGATGGAGAAATAAGTATTTGCCAAGATTTTAAAAATTAAGTTTTGGTTGTCTTTTGTTAATTTATTAGGGCATATTATTTCAGAAAAGGGGGTAATGGTGCATCCCCAGAAGATTAAAGTAGTTAAGATTTAGGTTTGTCCTAGTTCGGTGAATGAGGTGAGGAGCTTTGTGGGTCTTTCCAGTTATTACCATAGATTTTTGAAGAACTTCGCATCCATTGCAGCTTATTTGACAAGGTTGACTTAGAATGAAGTACCATTTGTTTGGTCAGATGTGTGTGAGGAGAGATTTCAAAGGCTCAAGACATGTTTGACTAAATCTCTTATCCTTTCTCTACCAATTGAAGGTAAGGACTTTCTAGTATTTTGTGATGCTTCACATTTGGTCTTGGGTGTTGTGTTAATGCAAGATAAAAATGTCATTGCCTATGCCTTGAGGTAGTTAAATCCTTATAAAAGAACTGCCCACCCATTATTTGGAGCTAGTATCAGGGGTATTTTTATTAATATATGGAGACGCTACCTTTATGATATTGTGTGTGAGGTTTTCATGGACTACTGAAGCCTGAAATATGTGTTTACTCAAAGACATTTGAATCTATGGGTAGTTTGTACTTTTTGTGAGTATCAAAGAGGACCTTGGAAAGAGAGTTTCAGACTCTAACATCTCAATACATGCAGCGTGGTATTTTAACAAAGGGTGGAGTTTTGGCTAGTATTAAAGTGAAAGAAATATTCCTTGACCAAATTAAGGCCAAGATTTTGAAGAAAAAATTTAAATAACCTTTGGAATAAGGTGGTGTGTGGTGAGGTTTTGATGCAGCCCTTGATACAAGTAAAGTATTAGGGTTGAGAAGGATAAGTGTTCCTCGGGTTGGTGAATTTATTAGGGAGGTGCTTGCTGAAGCTCATGGTTCGTGTTATTCCATTCACCTAGGTGCAAGTAAAATGCATCATGAATTGAGGCAACTTTAGTGGTGGCTTGGATTGAAAAATATAACGACCTAAAATTTCGATGAATTATGTAAAAAATGTGTTTTGTATTATTTGGATACTTTACCCCCCATAGTTGTATTGTGGTATTTATGGGGTTTAGGGATAATTGGCATGGTTTTTGGTGCGTTTTGGTGCCATTTATGTTATTTTGTGGTTTTTGGTTGCTTTGAGAGACTGATAATTAATTTCAATTGATATATTTTGATCCGTGCAATAGATGTAATAATGGACTCCTCCAGCAGATCTAGAACGTTGATTTTAGGGTGGTAACATGGTTGGTGTGGTTTCATAGATTTTAAATCTCATTTTGACCCTCAATTTGAAAAGTTATGATTTTGGATTTTGGGGATCAACTTTGTGAAAATGATATTGTTTGAAAATATGATATCTCCATTGAGTTTATAGGATTGAATTTGATAGGATATCATAGTTCGTTTACATTCACGAGATTTTGGATGAATCCCGAGGGGCCTGTGAAGAATTGAAATTATACCAAGTCCCCAGCTGGTGCACCCATTTTCTAGTGCACCTGCGATCGTAAGCCTTGGGCTGTGATCATTATAGGTCCAGTAGGGGAACTTTCATGATTACAACCCTTATACGCGATTGCTATACCTCTGTCAGGTAAGGTACCATGATCACGAGTCCTGGGTATATATATACCCATTTTTTCACCAGTTTCACCATTTTTGAGACTTGGAGCTTAGGGTTTCGTGATTTTCAGCAGCTTTCTCTATTTGTAAGCTTAGGTAAGTTGCGTTACACTTATTTCAACTAATTTCTTCTATCCTTAACTGTAAATTCTTATTTTAAACATGGATTAAGTATGAAATTTAGAAATTTTGGCCCATAAGGTCTACAAAGTGTATTTCACCAATTTAAACCCCAAATTCACACTTTTTTTCACTTGAGTGAGTTTCTAATTCTATAATTATCCATTTACCTCAATTTCTGTAAATGGACTATAGCATCCCCGCTCAATGATTTAGTTGTAATGTCCAGTTAGGTAGAAGATTAGAGGATAGGGTGACCATGATCATACTATAAACCCTGCGAGTCAACAACCAAGATAAGTATTTAACCAATGAAGTTCAATAGCTTAGTATGATTGTTCGAAGAGCGTTAACCCTAGGTTTCTCCTTATTAATTGTCCACGCTCTTACTTTTCCGCATTGTTTACTTTACATTAGTTTAAAACTTTAAAACTCTTTCAGTTACTTTTACACCACTTTAATCTCAATAGTTAAACTAAAATTAGACAATTGCTTAACACTAGTCCTTGTGGGATCGATACTTGGCTTCTAAAGGGATATTTTACTACTTGGTGAGACCATGTACACTTGTGTGTATGCTTGGATGTAATATTTACCTTAGAGTGCTCTAGCTTTGTTTGTTAAAAAAGGTGGTAGCATAAGAATGTGTGTAGATTATAGGCTGTTAAATAAAGTTACCGTAAGGAATAAATACCCCCTGCCTGGTATTAATGATTTATTTGATCAGTTATAGGGTGCATTAGTGTTCTCTAAAATTGAATTATGAGGTTCACCAGTTGAAAATTTGGCTAGAGGACATACCAAATATGAGTTTTAAGACTCCATATGGGCACCACGAGTGTCTTGTGATGTCTTTTGGCATAACTAATGCTAGAAACCTTTATGAAATTTATGAATAGTGTATTCAAATCATATTTCGATTCTTTTATGATAGTCTTTATTGATGACATGTTGGTTTACTCCAAGAGTAAATAGGACTTATAGGTCACCTTCGCATTGTGTTGGATTTTTGATGGAGAAATAAGTATTTGCCAAGATTTTAAAAATTAAGTTTTGGTTGTCTTTTGTTAATTTATTAGGGCATATTATTTCAGAAAAGGGGGTAATGGTGCATCCCCAGAAGATTAAAGTAGTTAAGATTTAGGTTTGTCCTAGTTCGGTGAATGAGGTGAGGAGCTTTGTGGGTCTTTCCAGTTATTACCATAGATTTTTGAAGAACTTCGCATCCATTGCAGCTTATTTGACAAGGTTGACTTAGAATGAAGTACCATTTGTTTGGTCAGATGTGTGTGAGGAGAGATTTCAAAGGCTCAAGACATGTTTGACTAAATCTCTTATCCTTTCTCTACCAATTGAAGGTAAGGACTTTCTAGTTATTCGTGATGCTTCACATTTGGTCTTGGGTGTTGTGTTAATGCAAGATAAAAATGTCATTGCCTATGCCTTGAGGTAGTTAAATCCTTATAAAAGAACTGCCCACCCATTATTTGGAGCTAGTATCAGGGGTATTTTTATTAATATATGGAGACGCTACCTTTATGATATTGTGTGTGAGGTTTTCATGGACTACTGAAGCCTGAAATATGTGTTTACTCAAAGACATTTGAATCTATGGGTAGTTTGTACTTTTTGTGAGTATCAAAGAGGACCTTGGAAAGAGAGTTTCAGACTCTAACATCTCAATACATGCAGCGTGGTATTTTAACAAAGGGTGGAGTTTTGGCTAGTATTAAAGTGAAAGAAATATTCCTTGACCAAATTAAGGCCAAGATTTTGAAGAAAAAATTTAAATAACCTTTGGAATAAGGTGGTGTGTGGTGAGGTTTTGATGCAGCCCTTGATACAAGTAAAGTATTAGGGTTGAGAAGGATAAGTGTTCCTCGGGTTGGTGAATTTATTAGGGAGGTGCTTGCTGAAGCTCATGGTTCGTGTTATTCCATTCACCTAGGTGCAAGTAAAATGCATCATGAATTGAGGCAACTTTAGTGGTGGCTTGGATTGAAAAATATAACGACCTAAAATTTCGATGAATTATGTAAAAAATGTGTTTTGTATTATTTGGATACTTTACCCCCCATAGTTGTATTGTGGTATTTATGGGGTTTAGGGATAATTGGCATGGTTTTTGGTGCGTTTTGGTGCCATTTATGTTATTTTGTGGTTTTTGGTTGCTTTGAGAGACTGATAATTAATTTCAATTGATATATTTTGATCCGTGCAATAGATGTAATAATGGACTCCTCCAGCAGATCTAGAACGTTGATTTTAGGGTGGTAACATGGTTGGTGTGGTTTCATAGATTTTAAATCTCATTTTGACCCTCAATTTGAAAAGTTATGATTTTGGATTTTGGGGATCAACTTTGTGAAAATGATATTGTTTGAAAATCTGATATCTCCATTGAGTTTATAGGATTGAATTTGATAGGATATCATAGTTCGTTTACATTCACGAGATTTTGGATGAATCCCGAGGGGCCTGTGAAGAATTGAAATTATACCAAGTCCCCAGCTGGTGCACCCATTTTCTAGTGCACCTGCGATCATAAGCCTTGGGCTGTGATCATTATAGGTCCAGTAGGGGAACTTTCATGATTACAACCCTTATACGCGATTGCTATACCTCTGTCAGGTAAGGTACCATGATCACGAGTCCTGGGTACATATATATACCCATTTTCACCAGTTTCACCATTTTTGAGACTTTGAGCTTAGGGTTTCGTGATTTTCAGCAGCTTTCTCCATTTATAAGCTTGGGTAAGTTGCGTTACACTTATTTCAACTAATTTCTTCTATCCTTAACCGTAAATTCTTATTTTAAACATGGATTAAGTATGAAATTTAGAGATTTTAGCCCATAAGGCCTACAAAGTGTATTTCACCAATTTAAACCCCAAATTCACACTTTTTTCACTTGATTCTTGATTTTTAAATGGATTTCAAAGATTTTGCCTGATAAAGTCTAAAATTGTTTAGCCTTCGAGGTAGGTTATGACTTTACTTCTTTCAAATGGGGCTGGGCTATTAATGATGATACAAAATACATGTTAATGGTGTGGGCACTAATCATGAAAAAGGGATATCTTATTGTGTTATTCCTATGTGGGGGACTATATACAATGATGTGTTGTAGTTTTAGAACATTATGTGTTATGTGTGAACTTATGGGGTCCTATGTGATATTGATAGCCTTGTATACATGATGATAATTGTATCTTGTTTGATGAAAAGGTGTGTTGTGTTATCAATTATGCATTGTGATGTGTTCATACTTCATTGGCATATGTATCATGTTGGATTTCATGAATGGTTGGAAATAATGAGTGAATATTTGGATCACGTGATGGTATGTTAGAGGGTTGTGGAAATACTCATTGTGGTTGGTTGTGAGCATTTCATCCTCATAATTATTCATGAAATAATGGTACCATCGTGGAAATATTGAGGAACACTAGAAACACCTTTTTATGACAGAGAATGTGACATCTTATAAAACCCTCCCAGAGGGATGTGCTTAGAGGAGATATAATATATACATTGTATACGGGTTGACAAACTCCCTATGGGTCCTGCATCACAAAACTTTTGCTCTGCAGGTGTATACAAAGACTGTGTGATGGTCTAAAAAATTGTGTGATAACTTTGTGCATCATGATCATGATCATCATTATCTTTCAAATTGTGTTTTTTTTCAATAGGTTTGTGATGTGATTGTATTTCTATCTTAGTTTGTCACTTACCTAGTTTTTTTAACTTTCTTTACTTGTACTTGATAATCTTGTATATGTTGTCCTTCTTTGTTCTACTTGTCTATGATATAATGTATATTTATGGTGCCTTTCTGGTGTTGTTGCAATATATGTGATATATTAGAACTGTTAGTGCATGTAGTATGGGCTACCATTGTTGGGCATTTTCTGATTGCAGGTGATGTTCCCTTAGTGTGTATTTTGTATGCTTTATTTTCTACTTTGCTCGATCGATCTATGATACCTACTGAGTATAAGTGGATTGTACTCACTCTTACTATACTATTTTGGTGTAGATTTAGGTTTGGATGTGCCCCACATTACTTGATTTGGGTAATATTTTGAGCTCTCAAGGTAGTTATCGATTTTTAGTGTCTGGACATCTTCTTCTACCTTTCTTTATCTTACTATGTCTTTACTTTTATTTCTGAGATAGAGTTTATCCTGTTGTGGAAATCTTATGTATTTTATTTGGATTCAAGTTGTAATAGTGATGTTCTTACGCAGTTGACATTATGTTCTGAGGAGTTATGGTATTGTTATTGGCTTTGTGCTTTTTTGTATTAATTATACTTGTATGGTTTGGCTTCATTCTAGAAACCTTACCTTGGGATTTGAGTATTATTTCCCTATTGTATTAGTTCATATGATAAGCTTACTTATTATGGTTCACTGTGAAATATGCCTTCCGAACCCCTTGCATTTTGGGTTGTGACAAATTGGTATCAGAGTAGCCTTGTTCATTGGTCTTAATGGTGTGAGAACAAGATGTCTAATAGAGTCTCGTGGATCGGTATGTAGATGTCTATATCTATCTTTGAGAGGCTATAGGATATCCTTTGGAAACTTCTCTCATTTGTTCCTTATCATGTTGATTTCTTTCATAACTTATGTTCTAGGTTGTATTTCACTCTTTTTTGTGTATATGGTGTTGATTAGGTCCCGCGATAGTAAAGATATGGGGCCTTCACCCAGAGGGAGAACCTCGAGTCATGGACGGACTCGAGGGAGTGTACGCGTCCATGAATCAGCCCCATCTAGGAGGAGTGCTAAGAGACTCTCCCCTGTTGTGTTAAGCATGTTAGAGGTATGGGTCCTACTTCAGTTCCACCAGTTCTTCTACTCCAGTGTTAGAGGGGTTATTGGTGCAGTTGCTAACCCATTTAAAGGGTTCTTCTTTGGTTACGTCGGGTGTTCCTTCAGTCCCTAGTATAGATCCTCTAGTTGCACCCATTTCTATTTTGGGTAATCTTCAGACCTCGTATACTATTTATCCATCAGAGTCGACATCTGAGTATGGTGTTTTGAGATTAGAGGTTCAACCTTCATCTATGTTACCTCCCTAAATTGGATCTCAGCCTGCCAGATTCACTATATTTCCTCTTGCTGTGAGTATAGTTATGTCTTCTAAGGATCAAAAGAGGTTCAAGAGATTTACTCATTTGGGTTCTCCTAGATTCAGTGGTGCGGTGGATGAGGATGCCTACAAGTTCCTAATTGATTATCAAGAAAAGTTGCATTATTTGGGTTCGCTTGAGTCGCATGGAGTTGCTTATACTACTTACCAGTTGAGAGATGCTACTAGAGATTCGTGGAGGTCACTTATTGGTTATAGCTCTCTTGGTTCTCTTGAGATGACTTGGTATCAGTTTGCTAATGCCTTTTTAAAGAGGTTCGTGCCTTATAGTCCAAGGGATCGAATAAGATATGAGTTTGATCGCCTAGAGCAGGGATCCATGATTGTTGTAGAGTATGAGGCACACTTGAATGCCTTTTCTAGATATTCTTATGCTAGTATTTACACCAAGTCTGAGAAGATTTGTAAGTTTGTAAAGGGATTAGTTGTTTTCCTTTAATTGTCAATGTCTCAGATGGTTATATTTGGATCATCCCTTTAGAGTATAGTAGATCATGCTACGATGACTGAGGGTATTCTGCGAGTATCTCAGGAAGGCACTAAGAAAGTATGCCATTTTGGTAAGTTCAGAGGTCAGGCTTCTCGAGGAAGAGATTTTAAAGGTTCTTGTGGGTATCATGGAAGACCAGTGTAGTTAGCCTTGTAGAGTTCTGGTAGTGGGTCTCTGGTCTAGTAGTTTAGTGTAGCAGTCCGGTCCCAGTAGTACCTTCTCCTGTTGAGTCGTGCCATAGAGGTTTCTTTGTGTGCAATGATATTGGTAATTTGGCCAAGGACTGTCCCCACCGTGATATTAGAGCTACTCCAATTTTAGTTGTGAGAGGTAGAGGTTCTACAAGAGGCACGAGGGGAAGAAGTAGTAGAGCTTATGGTGGTCGTGGAACTACTCAGCCTGTTAGTGGTCGTGGACAATGCTATGCAATACCAGCCAGAACTGTGGCAGAGGCTTCAAATGCTGTAATCACAGGTATCATCCTCATTTGTTTTAGATCTACATCTTTGTTATTTGATCCCATATTGACTTTCTTCTATTCGGGTTTTGATTCTGTTAGTGAGCCTCTTGCCATGCCTATTCGTATATCTACCCTAGAAGAAGACTCTTTATTGGTGGATTGGGTGTACCGATCTTGTGTTATGACTTTTGTTGGGCATGAGACTTGGGTAGATTTTCTTATGTTAGATATGGTTGATTTTGATGTTATTTTGGGTATGGATTGGTTGGCTCCTTATCATGGTGTCCTAGAATGTTTTGCTAAGATTATGACTTTAGCTTCGCCGGATGTACTGAGGATAGTTTGGAAGGGTGCACTTTATTTAGGTCATAAGTGGATTATATCTTTTGTTCAGGCTCATAGATTGGTTGAGAGGGGATGTCTATCTTATTTAGCTCATATTCGTGATACTAGTGTTATTACACCTTCTTCTTTGGATTGTGTTTGTTTTGTCCGTGAGTTAATGGATGTATTCTTATGGAATTGCCTGGTATGCCTGCCGATTATGATATTGATTTTTCTAATGATGTTGAGCCGGGTACCAAGCCCATTTCTATTTCTCTTTATAGGATATCCCCAACTAAGTTAAAGCAATTGAATGATCAGTTACAGGAGTTGTTGGATAAAAGGATTTATCTAACCTAGTGTATCACCTTCGGGTGCGCATATCTTATTTGTGTAGAAGAAGGTTGGATCAATCCATATGTGTATTTATTATCAGCAGTTGATAAGGTGTTGGTTACGAATAAGTATCCTCTTCCTCATATTAATGATTTATCTGTTCAGCTTCAGGGTGCTGTGGTATTTTCAAAGATTGATTTGAGATCTAGTTATCACCAATTGAAGATTAAAGCTTTGGATATTTTGCAAATAACTTTCGTACTCTATATGGTCATTATGAGTTCTTGGTCATGTCCTTTGGGTTGGCCAATGCCCCTACCGCATTTATAGAGTTGATGAACCGAGTGTTTCAACTGTATCTCAACTCCTTTGTTATTGTATTTATAGATGATATCTTGGTTTATTCCAAGAGTGAGGCTGAGCATAAGGAGCATTAGCATATTATGCTTCAGAGATTGAAGGATGAGAAGTTGTAAGCCAATTTCTCCAAGTGTGAGTTTTGGTTGGAGTCTGTTTTCTTCTAGGGTCATGTGGTGACTAAGGAGGGTATTATGCTTGTTCCAGCCAAGATTGCAATAGTTTGTGATTGGGCTATACCTACTTTGCCCATCGAGATTCAGAGTTTTGTTGGCTTTGAAGGTTATTATCAGTGCTTTGTTGATGGTTTTTCATCCATTGCAGCTCCCTTGACCAAGTTGACTCAAAAGAAGATATCTTTTTAGTGATTTGATGATCATGAGGCGAGCTTCCAAAAGCTCAAGGATTTGTTGACTTCAGCTCCTATCTTGACTTTGCCTAAGAAGGGCATGAGTTACATTATTTTTTGTAATGCTTTAGGTGTTGGGTTAGGTGCGGTATTGATGCAGGAGGGTAAGATGATTGCATATGCTTCTTGTCAGTTGAAGACCCATGAGAAGAATTACCCTACCTATGATTTAGAGTTGTGCACAGTTGTTTTTGCTTTGAAATTATGGAGGAAAGTCTACTCAGTTGTTTTTGCTTTAAAGTTGTGGAGGCACTACTTGTATGGAGTCCGTTGTGGGATTTTCTTAGATTATTGTAGCCTTTAACAATTCTTTACCTAGAGAGATCTTAATATAAGGCAGTTCTGTTGGCTTGAGTTGCTTGAGGATTATCATTTGACTATTCTTTATCATAAGGGCAAGGCTAATATGGTTGTAGATGAGTTGAACTAGAAGTCGACTAGCATGGGTATCTTGGCACATCTCTTGGCCTAGGAGGGGCCTTTGGCCTTAGAGATTCAGTCTTTAGCTAACTACATGGTTAGGCGTGATATTTGGACACCTGGTAATGTTTTGGTATTTGTGGAGGCTAGGTCTTCTTTGATGGAGTAGATTTAAGCTCATCAATTTAATATTGTGGGATTGAGATTGATTTGAGATAAGGTATTTAGTGGTGAGGATAAGAAAGTCTAACTTGATTCTGATGGAGTTTTGAGGATTGGGGATCAAGTTTGTGTATCGAGAGTGGGTGATTGGATTAGATTGATTTTGAAGAAGGCTTATTGTTCTAGGTATTCCATCTATCTGGGAGTGAATAAGATGTATCGTGACTTGAGGCAGCATTACTAGTAGGGTGGTAGGAGGAGGGATTTAGCAGATTTTGTAGCTCGTTCCCTTTGTTGCCAGCAGGTAAAGTTCGACCATTTAAGACCTAGTGGATTACTCTAGAGGTTACCCAATCCTGAGTGAAAGTGGGAATGGATCACTAATAGACTTTGTGATTGGGTTTCCTCGCACTTCCCATGGATATGATAGTGTTTGGTCATCGTGGATCGATTGACCAAGTCTGCGCATTTCATTCTCGTGCAGGTCTTTTTCTTTACTGAGAGGCTAGCCCGTATCTATGTTCGTGAGATTGTGCGACTACATGGTGTGCCGGTGTCTATCATTTTAGATCAAGGTTTTGTGTTCACTTCTTATTTTTGGTAGACTTTTTAAGATGAGTTGGGTACTCGGGTTGACCTTAGCACGATATTTCACCCCAGACTAATAGTCAACCAGAGAGGATTATTTAGGTCTTATAGGATATGTTCCATATGTGTGTGATGGATTTTTGTGGCCAGAGGGAGTAGCATTTAGATTTAGCGAAGTTTGCCTAAAATAATAGCTTCCATTCCAGTATCAATATGGCTTCTTTTGAGGCTTTGTATGTTAGGCGTTGTCACTCTCCAATGGGTTGGTTTGATGTTTCTGAGATTAGGCCTCATGGTGAGGACTTTCTTTGTGAGTCTTTGGATAGGGATCAAATCATTCAGGATAGGCTTTGTGTAGCCTAGAGTAGGGAGAAGTGCTATGAAGATCATAGACTTAGTGCCTTGAGATTTGGTGTTGGTTATTGTGTTTTCTTTTAAGTTTCACCCATGAAGGGTGTGATGATTTTTGGGAGGTGGGCAAGCTTAGCCTTAGGTATATTGGTCTATTTAAGATTCTTTGGACTGTTGGTGAGGTGGCTTATGAGTTAGCTTTGCCCCCAGATTTATCAGTTGTTCACTATAGTACCCCAAACTTTCTTTAAGTCAAATCTAATCTCCAGAAGAGTTAGTGAAAACTTTCTAAATTATTAATGTTTAAACAAGATAGAATTCCCCAATTTCAAAATTTTATCATATGGAAAATTGAATTAGCTTTCCAACGATACCAATTTCGTCCAAATCCGGTATCGGAGTAAAAAGTTATGGACGTTTTACAGAGGACAAGGTGGAACTGCTCAGAAGTAACGGTCAAGCCAACGGACTGTCGATCTAGCGACGGACCATGGCAGGCGAGGCAGTAAGTCAATCTTCTGGCTAAGGTGCGACAGATAGGTTGATGGACCATCGAGATTATGACGGACTCTCGCCCAAGCCGTCGCTACTAAGGCAGTGACTCCCTATTCTTGTCCAAGTACGATGGTCAGAACGACGGACCATCGAGCTAGTGATGAACCATCGCATGAGCCATTGAAGATCCCGTTCAACAATTTTTAAGCCATTTTTAAAAGGGTATTGAGATCTTTTCAACCCGTTTTAACCCCTAATTATACCAGACCATAGATCATAACTTCATTATTCATTCACAACACCAAATTAGGGTTTCTCTCAAAGATCAATCCCCAAGAACAAAAAACCCTAGGTGCTTAATCCCAAGTCAAGAACTCAAGATTTCCTCCACCAATCTTCAAGATATCATCCACCCAAGTATGTCAAGTGTTCATTGATGGATTTCCTTCGTCCATGAAGCCCAAGAATCTAATTTTAAATTATAAATTATGATGTTTATGTTGTGATTGATTATGATTATGTTGATGATGTGTATGATACACAAGTTGGAATCGTTAAATGTGTTTTCATTAATTTATGCTAGCATGAGGATTGAAATCTACTAAATTGTGTTGATTTATGCAACCATGATGAATTAATTTAATGTCCATGCCTAAGCTTATAATTATGCATGCAAGGTGTTTGATAAAATGCCTAACAGAATAGGAAATATGCCTTATGACTCAATTGTGACCAAAATGATGAACCTATGATTTACCCTTATGTTCAAAATGACTTTCATGTTATTGTTATGCATTGAAATTGTTTGATGGATTGTTCATGAGATTAGCCTATGAAATTATGACATGTTTATATGCTTTCCTATTCATGTACCAAACCATGATAATCAAGTCCCTCATGAAATTCTCCAATGATTGTATTATGGATTGTTGATTATGGTCGTGAGTCCAGGAAGTGTCATGTCTTGTCAGTTTCATGCTATCGAGTCCTAGGGGAACTTGTACCCAACAATTTAACTGTGTGCCTTGAGCCAGTGTCAGGTTTCAAGATACTCCCAGTCAATCCATGTTCAGTAGAATTCAGTCAGTCTCATGACTCAGGAAAACTCAGTAAACTCAGTCCAGTCAGTTCAGTATAATTAATTCAGTGTCTAATCAGATGGGAGTAGGATTCATCACTGAGAGAGTCCAAGGATGGGAACTCACCTACGAGTAGAGGGTGTGATTCTTAGAAGAAATCCTTGCGCTCCAGAACTATGTAGCCAGTGTAGATTGAGACATCTAACCTGTTTGATGAGGGTTGATGAGGTGGCTTAACCTGTTAGATGAGGGTCCCACCATTCTCCTTAGAGTACCTGTTAGATGAGGGATCACTCATAGCTTGTCCTTACTAGTGGCACAGTATTGACATCTTTCCAATTGGGGTTACAGATTGGACCCCAACTCAGCTATAAGGCTTTATTTGGGGCATGTCGGTTAGATGACTACTTCCCATAGTTACAGTCTCAGTCTCAGTCTTAGTAATAGAACTCAGATAGTTCTAAAGAACTCAGGACTGTCAGATACAGTCACATAGTTTAGTATGGAACTCAGCTAGTTCCATCAACAATAGAACTGTCAGACACAGTCATTCAGATAATAGTATATCAGATATAGGAAACTTATATTATTTGTATTCAGATTCAGTGATATCATGATCTCAGTCACAGTTCACGTATTTATGCATGTATTCTCACGTTCATATTATTCAGCCAGTTAGTATTGTTTATGCATGTAAACCCCTCTCACTTGCATACAAGTACATTCAATCGTGCTGACGCATTTGTGCTATGGTGTTTTATACCATAGGCTCAGAAGAACGAGATCTAGAGTATCAGTAGCATTCTAGTCTCAGCAGTCAGAGTTAGCAGTGAGTCCTCATCCTTCGAGGGCATGATCATTTTTATTCTTATTAATTAGTTTATTTCAGTAGTTGGAGTTAGTTGGGGACATGTCCCATCAACTCTTTATTCAGACAATTCAATTTTAGAGGCTTTCAGACTACAGTATTTTCATACAGTTTATTTTAGTTCATGTTTTGGTATTGATATACCGTACTCTCTGATAGTATGTTTTATCCATTTTGAACCTTATGGTATGTTTCAGTCTATTATTTCTGCATTTTACATGATGTCATACAGTATACAGGTACTAATATCAGTCATGGGTTAGCTTGTGGTCCTTCGGGGTCATGAGCTCCATGTGGCATTCTAGATAACAGATTTGGGTGTTACAAACTTGGTATCAGAGCCTAAGGTTCAACAGTGTCCTAGGAAGTTTGAAAGCTGCATCTAGTAGAGTCTTGTGCATAGGTGTGTTGCGTGCCACCTTTATGTGCAGGAGTCTATAAGATGTTTTAGGAATAGTTTCCCCTCTTTCAGTATTCATGTCGTTCTAGTGAGCATAATATCAAGATAATCTCTTAGTCTAATCCTTTTCTCTTCCACTTATAGAACATGCCTCCCAAGAAGAGAACTGAAACTCAGTCAGCCCCTCAGCCCGAAGATCCTTTGGGCGAGTATGTCTCTCATGCAGAGTTCAGAGCTTCATTCACTAATCTTTCTCAGTCAGTTGCTGCTCAGAATAAACAACCAGCTATCATTCCGACCAACCCAGTTGCCAATCCAGCTACAACCAGGTTTTGGGACTTCACCCGAATGAATCCTCCATCCTTTTTTGGGTCTAAGTTGGGTGAGGACCCTCAGGAATTTATTGACCAAGTTCAGAAGGTTACAGACATCATGGGGGTTATTCCTACTAAGGGTGTTGAGCAAGCTCCATATCAGTTTCAGGATGTTGCTCACACTTGGTTCAAACAGTGGAAGTTAGAGAGGTTAGTTGATGTAGGGTCTATTGAGTGGGAGGAGTTTATCACCACATTCTTAGATAAATTCTTTCCCCTAGAGCTAAGAGAAGAAAATGTGTTAGAATTTTTCAACTTCAGGCAGGGAAACATTACGGTGAAAGAGTATTCTCTTAAGTTTACTCAATTAGCCAGATATGCTCCTCATGTTGTTGCAGATAGCAGGGCCAAGATGAGTAAGTTTGTTTCTGGGGTGAATGATAGTGTAGTCAATGAGTGCAGGTCCGTGATGTTGAATAGTGACATGAACATAGCCAGGCTTAGGGCCAATACTCAACAAATAGAAGAGCAAAAGATAAAGATGAGGGAGAAGCAGAATATGAGAGATAGGACATGTAGTTTCAACTTTGCTTAGACTAAGTCAGAGAGAGAAAACCATTCTCAGTTTCTTCCTAAGTCATCAGTTCCAGCTCCTTCTTCAGCCAGTGCTTCTGCTTCTAAGTTCAGGGATGGTAATAGAGATAGGGCACCAAGATCTAAGTCTCAGGGCAGTGTTAGCAATGCTCAAACTAATCCCCTTTGTCAGACTTATGGTAAGAACCACAAGGGTATTTGCAGAGATGGCAGCGATGCCTATTTCGGATGTGGAAAGCCAGTCCACAGAGTCAGGGATTGTTTCCAGTCAGGTTATCAGGGTCAACAAAACCGTTCCTCAGCTCAGTCCAGTCGCCCAAATCAACAGGGTGCCACTTCCAGTGCTACTAGTAAGCAAGGCCCAAACAGACTTTATGCTCTCCAATCCCGGCAAGATCAGGAAAATTCTCCTGATGTGGTTACTGGTACGTTACAGATCTTTTACTTGCATGTTTACTCTTTGGTACATCCAGGAGATTTTTTGTCCTTTGTTATTCCTTACATAGCAGTTAATTTCGGAGTCAGTCTCAAAATTCTAGCAGAGCTTTTTTTAGTCTCCACCCAGTGGGTAAAACCATCTTTGCTCGAAGGGTATACAGGAATTGTCCGATTATGATATTTCTGAAAGTCACCTCAGCAGATTTAGTCAAACTAGAGATGGCTAATTTTGATGTCATTCTTAGCATGGATTGGCTTCATTCCTGCTATGCCACAGTCAACTGCAAAAATAGAATCGTCCAGTTTCAATTTCCGAATGAACCTATACTAGAGTAGAGGGGTAGCACTTCGGCTTTCAGAGGTCAGCTTGTTTCCTACCTTCGGGTAAGGAAAATAATATCTAAAGGATGTGTCTATCATTTTGTTTGAGTTAACGATACTAGTTCTGAAACTCCCAGTCTTAAATTAGTCCCAGTCATGAATGAATATTCAAATATCTTTCCCAAAGATCTTCCAGGAATTCCTCCCAAAAGGGAAATATACTTCGGCATTGATTTTCTTCCAGATACTTAGCCTATTTCTATTTCGCCAAATAGAATGCAACCAGCAAAACTCAGAGAATTGAAGGACCAGTTGAAAGATCTCTTAGGTATGGGATTCATCAAGCCCAGTGTGTCCCCGTGGGGCATACCAGTCTTATTCGTGTGAAAGAAAGATGGTTGTCTCAGAATATGTATAGACTACCGTCAGCTCAACAAAGTCACAGTCAAGAACAAATATCCACTTCCCAGAATTAATGACTTGTTTGACCAACTTCAGGGTGCTATCTATTTCTCTAAGATAAAACTCAGATCAGGCTATCATCAGCTCAGAGTCAGAGAATGTGACATTCTGAAAATAGCCTTTCGTACTCAGTATGGTCACTTGGAATTCTTAGTTATATCCTTTGGTTTTACCAATGCACCAACCGTTTTTATGGACTTGATGAACCATGTGTTCAAATAGTACTTGGACATGTTCATCATAGTCTTCATAGATGACATTCTTGTCTATTCCCACAATGAGCGTGATCATGCAGACCATTTCAGAATCATTCTTCAGACTCTCAGAGATCATCAGTTGTTTACCAAATTTAGTAAGTGCGAATTTAGGATAAGGTCAGTAGCATTCCTTGGTCATATCATTTTTGGTAATGGCATTAGAGTTGATCCTTAAAAGATCAAAGAAGTAAGAAATAGGCCTCGCACTGTATCTCCATCAAATATCAGGAGTTTCTTGGGTTTGGTTGGCTATTATAGACAGTTTATTGAGGGATTTTCTTCTATTGCATCCCCTATGTCCAGATTAAGTAAGAAGAAAGTCAAGTTTCAGTGATCAGATCCTTGCGAAAAGAGTTTTCAAGAGTTAAAGACTCGACTCACCTTAGCTCCAATTTTGGCTCTTCTAGATGGTTTCGATGGGTTCATAGTAAATTGTGTTGCATCCATAGTAGGTTTGGGTTGTGTCCTCATATAGTATGTTAAGATGATAGCCTACACTTCCAAATAGCTTAAACCCTATGAGATGAATTATCCTACTCATGATCTTGAGTTAGCAGCTGTAGTTTTTGCCTTGAAGATTTAGAGGCATTATCTATATGGAGTTCATGTAGATGTGTTCACAGATCATAAGAGCCTTCAGTATGTATTTTCTCAGAAATATCTCAATCTTCGTCAGAAGAGGTGGTTAGATCTCTTGAAAGATTATGACATGAATGTCCTTTACCATCCGTGCAAGGCCAATATGGTGGCCGACGCTCTCAGTAGATTGTCTATGGGTAGTATTGCTCATATTAAGGACAGTAAGAGGAAGTTATCTTAGGAAGTTCATCTTCTTTCCCAACTAAGTGTACGCTTAGTTGATTCTTCAGAGGGTAATATATTGGTTCAGAATAGTTCAAAATCATCTCTAGTTTCTGAGGTGAAAGAAAAGAAAGATAGAGATCCCAGTCTAGTCTAGTTGAAAGAGTCAGTCAAGGATCAGAAATTAGAGGTTTTCTCCCAAGGGGGAGATGGTGTTCTGCATTGTCAGGGTCGTCTGTGTGTTCCAGGTGTAGATGAATTAAGGCAGCAAATTCTTGTAGAAGCACATGGTGCGGGTTACTCTATTTATCCAGGGGCCACAAAGATGTACCGCAACTTGTGGGAGATCTATTGGTGGAGTGGGATGAAGAGAGATATTATAGAGTTTGTGGCTAAGTTCTCTATATGTCAGCAAGTTAAGATAGAGCATCAGAAGCCTAGTAGGTGTATGTAGGAGTTCATTATTCCCACTTGGAAGTGGGAAGAACTGAACATGGACTTTGTGACGGGTTTGCCTCATACTCATCGCAAGCATGATTCAGTTTGGGTCATTGTAGATAGGATGACCAAATCAACTCATTTCCTTCCAGTCCATGCCTCTTATTCAGCCGAGGATTATGCCAAACTCTACATCTGAGAGTTGGTCAGATTGCACGGTGTTTCATTATCTATTATCTTAGACAGAGGTACCCAGTTCACCTCTCATTTCTGGAAAGCATTCCAAAAGGGTCTTAGTACCCAAGTTCATTTTAGTACAACCTTCCATCCTCAGATAGATGGTCAAGAAGAAAGGACCATTCAAACTTTAGAAAATATACTAAGGGTTTGTGAAATCGATTTCAAGGGTAGTTGGGATGACCACTTGCCTTTGATTGAGTTTGCATATAACAATAGCTATCATTCCAGTATTTGGATGGCTCCATTCGAAGCTCTTTATGGTAGGAGATACAGATCTCCAGTTGGTTGGTTTGAAGTTATTGTGGCCTCAGTTATAGGGCCTTACTTAGTATTCAATGCCTTAGAAAAAGTCCAGTTGATCAGAGAGACTCTGTGCTGCTCAGAGCCGATAGAAGTCTTATGTGGATGTATGCAAAAAGGATCACGAGTTCGAGATTAGTGATTATGTCTATATAAATATCTCTCCCATGAAGGGAGTGAAACGGTTCAGCAAGAAAAGAAAGCTCAGTCCCCGATATGTCGGTCCATTCAAAATTCTCAGTCGTTTAGGCAAGGTAGCTTATGAGCTCGAGTTACCTTTAGATCTGGCCTCAGTTCATCCAGTCTTCCATTTCTCTTTGCCTAAGAAGTGCATAGGTGACCCGACAGTCGTAGTCCCTATTTAGAGCATAGATGTTCAGAACAACTTCTTTTATGAAGAGATTCCAGTCGAAATCCTAGACTATCAAACTCGCAGACCGAGGAACAAAAAAGTCCCTTTAGTGAAAGTTCTTTGGCAAAATTAGTCTGTTGAGGGAGCTACTTGGGAAGCAGAAGCAGATCTGCAAACCAAGTACGCTCACCTCTTCTTTGCTAACTCAGATTTAGATCAAGGTAATAATTCTCCTTAAGCTTTTCTATTTCATGTTCAGGTTTCAGTTACAAGCTTGTATCCATTTTATGTTCAAAATTCCATTATAAAATAGGTATTAAATACCACTGCATATTCAGTCATTCATTTATGTATCAGTTCAGTCAAGTAATCATGCATCAGAAATGCATTCTCATTGTGAGAAACTTAGTTCCTCAGAACACTCAGTCATGCATTCATGAATCAGTTACTCAAGCATCAGATATGTATGTTCAGTATGATATATAATCATTTTATTAGTCATGTTAGTCATGGAGTCATGTTTCAGTCATTCATGTTCAGGATGTGCTTCAGTCTATCATTTCTCCCCTTTCAGTCATCTCATTTGAGGATAAATGTTTCCAAAAGAGAGATATTGTAATACCCCAAACTTTCTTTAAGTCAAATCTAGTCTCCAGAACAGTTAGTGATGACTTCCTAAATGATTAATGTTTAAACCAGATAGAATTTCCCCAATTTCATCCAAATCCGATATCGGAGTAAGAAGTTATGGATGTTTTATAGAGGACAAGTTGGAACTGCTCAGAAGCGATGGTCAGGCGGACGGACCGTCGAGCTAGCAATGAACCGTCGCCAAAACCATCGCAAGCAAGGCAATAAGTCAATCTTCTGGCTAAGGTACGACAGATAGGTTGATGTACCATCGAGTTTGCGACGGATTGTCGCCCAAGCCATCACTACTAAGGTAGTGAGTCCCTATTCTGGTACAAGTGCGATGGTCAGAATGATGTACCATCGAGCTAGCGATGGACCGTCGAGCTAGCGACGGACTGTCGCACGAGCCATTACAGATCCCGTTCAGCAATTTTTAAGCCATTTTTAAAAGGGTATTTGGGTCTTTGCCACCCATTTTAACCCCTAATTATACCAGACTATAGCTTATAACTTCATTGTTCATTCATAACACCAAATTAGGGTTTCTCTCAAAGATCAATCCCCAAGAACAAGAAACCCTAGGTGCTTAATCCCAAGTCAAGAACTCAAGCTTTCCTCCACCAATCTTCAAGAAATCATCCACCAAGGTATGTCAAGTGTTCATTCATGGATTCCCTTCATCTATGAAGCCCAAGAATCCAATTTTAAATTATAAATTGTGATGTTTATGTTGAGATTGATTATGATCATGTTGATGATATGTATGATACACAAGTTGGAATCGTTAAATATGTTATCATTAATTTATGCTAGAATGTGGATTGAAATTTACTAAATTGTGTTGATTTATGAAACCATGATGAATCAATTTAATGTCCATGCCTAAGATTATAGTTATGCATGCAAGGTGTTTGATAATATACCTAAGAGAGTAGGAAATATGCCTTATGACTCAATTGTGACCAATATGATGAACCTATGCTTTACCCTTATATTCAAAATGACTTCCATGTTATTGTTATGCATTGAAATTATTTGATGGATTGTTCATGAGATTAGCCTATGAAATTATGACATGTTTATATGCTTTCCTATTCATGTACCAAACCATAATAATCAAGTCCCTCATGAAATTCTCCAATGATTGTATTATGGATTGTTGATTATGGTCGTGAGTCCAGGAAATGTCATGTGTTTTTAGTTTCATGCTATCGAGTCCTGGGGGTACTTGTACTCGACAATTTTGCCATATGCCTAGAGCTAGTGTGAGTTTTCAAGATACTCCCAGTTAAGCCATGTTTAGTAGAATTCAGTCAGTGTCACGACTCAGGAAAACTTAGTAAACTCAGTCCAGTCAGTTCAGTATAATTAATTCAATGTCTAATCATATGGGAGTAGGATTCAGCACCGAGTGAGTCTAAGTATGGGAACTCACCTGTGAGAAGAGGGTTTGATTCTTAAAAGCAGTCCTTATGCTCTAGAACTACGTAGCCAGCGTCGGTTGAGATATTTAACCTGTTATATGAGGGTTGATAAGGTGGCTCAACCTATTAGATGAGGGTACCATCATTCTCCTTAGAGTACTGTTAGATGAGGGATAACTCACAACTTGTCTTTACCAGTGGCGTGGTATTGACACCCTTCTAATTGGGGTTACAGATTGAACTCCAACTCAGCTATAATCCTTTATTTGGGGCATATCGATTATATGACTACTTCCCACAGTTACAGTCTCAGTCTCAGTCTTAGTAATAAAACTCAGATAGTTCTATAGAATTCAGGACTATCAGATACAGTCACCCAGTTTAGTACAAAACTCAGCTAGTTTCATCAGCAATAGGACTGTCAGACACAGTCATTTAGATAATAGTATATCAGATATACGAAACTTATGTTATTAGTATTCAGAATCAGTGATGTCATGATCTCAGTCACAATTCACGTATTCATGCATATATTCTCACGTTCATATTATTTAGTCAGTTAGTATTGTTCATGCATATAAACCCCTTACATTCAGCCTACCTCACTTGCATTCCAGTATATTCAATCATACTGATGCATTTGCACTATGGTGTTTTATACCATAGGTTCAGAAACATGAAATCTAGAGTATTAATAGCATTCCAGTCTCAGCAGCCAGAGTTAACAGTGAGTCCTCATCCTTCGAGGACATGATCATTTCTTTTTTTATTACTTAGTTTATTTCAGTAGTTGGAGTTAGTTGGGGACATGTCCCATCAACTCCTTATTCAGACAGTTTAGTTTTAGTGGCTTTCAGATTACAATATGTTCAGACAATTTATTTCAGTTCATGTTTTGGTGTTGTTATACCACTCTCTGATAGTATGTTTTATCTGTTTTGAACCTTATGGAATGTTTTAGTCTATTATTTCCATATTTTACATGATGTCATCTAGTATACAGGTACAAATATCAGTCATGGGTTACCTTGTGGTCCTTCGGGGTCATGAGCATTGTGTGGCATTCTGGGTACCCGATTTGGGGCGTTACATACACCCAGTTTTTCATGTTTCAATCTTTGTCATTACATTCCAAATGTGTCTCATGTCATTCAGTGGGAGTTGGTTCAGTTAGATGAGAGGTTGTCTTTTATTGAAGAGTCGATCTCCATTTTTGGTGGGGATGTTAGACGGTTCTTCTCTAGAGTTATCCTTACGGTTAAGGTTCAATGGTGACATCGACCTATAGATGCGGATACTTGGGAGATCGAGTCTGATATGTGTGGTTCATATCCCCAACTTTTTGTTGATTCAGGTATTTCTCGTGTATTTAGTTTGAGGAAGAACTAGATTTTTAGTGGTGGATGATGTAACGACCTGAAATTTTGATGAACTATGTAAAAAATATGTTTTTGTGTGATTTGACTATTTTACCAAGTTGCATTATGGTATTTTTGGGGTGTGGGAGTGATTGGAACGGTATCCAATGCATTTTTGTTCTATTTATGTGATTTTATAGTTTTTGGTGTCTTTGAGAGCCTTATAATTTATTTCAGTTGATAGCTTTTGATTGGTGTGATGGATGGCAGAAGAAACTACGTCAGCAGATCTAGAACATTGATTTTAGGGTGGTAACATGGTTGGTGTGGTTTCATGGCGTTAAATCTCAATCTGACCATTGGTTTGGAAAGTTGTGATTTTGGATTTCGGGGGTCAACTTTGTCCATATGATGTTTATTCAAAAATCTGATATCACCATTGAGTTTGGAGTGTCAAATTTGATAGGGTAGCATAGTTCGTTGGCATTCACCAGATTTTGAATGAATTTCGAGGGCCCCACTGAGACTTAAAATTATACCAAGTCCCTAGCTGGTGCATCTATTTTCTGGTGCACCCGCGATCGCGAGCTTTGGGCTGCGATTGTGATAGGGACAACAGGGGAACTGTCTCGATCGCAATCCTTATACGCGATCGCGATACCTCTGTCAGGTAAGGTACCATGATCGCATGTACTGGCTATATATATACCTATTTTTTGCCATTTTCACCCATTTTAAGACTTGGAGCTTATGGTTTGTGATTTTGAGCAACTTTCTCAATTTCTAGGCTAAGGCAAGCTCCATTACACTCATTTCACCTAATTTCTTCTATCTTTAACCTTAAATTCTTGTTTTAAACATGGATTAAGTATGAAATTTGGTGATTTTGGCCCATAAGGCCTAAAATGTGTATTTCACCAATTTAAACCCCAAATTCACTCCATTTCACTTGAATAAGTTTCTAATCCTATAATTATTCATTTTCCTCAATTTAATCTTCAAAACAACTTCGACTTTTGATTTTTAAATGGATTTCAAAGATTTTATCTAGTAAAGTTTTGAAATAGTTTTTCTTTGATTTGGACCTTATTTTAACTCGTTCTCACATGGATTTTCTGCTGCAGACTCATAAAAATATGAAAAACATATTTTTGAAACAAAGTTATGATTTTGGCCTTCTTTTTCGAAAACCTATTTTGGGGGTCTGTTTTGACTCCGACTTGAAACTAGGCAATATGGGCGTCGTTAGCTTTCTTTTGATGTTTAGATTCTATTTTTTGATGTTTTAGCTGATTTTGGTTCCCTTCAGGTGGAGTAGGGCTTCGAGATCGAGGTATTGCCGATCGGTTTTTGGCCTTCGAGGTAGGTTATGGATTTTTTTAGACTAGGTTGGGTATTTAATGATGATACAAAATGCATGTTAAGGGTGTGGGAACTAATCATGAAAAAGGTCTATCTTATTGTGTTGTGCCCGTATAGGGGCCTATATGTAATGATATGTGGCCGTTTTGGAACATTATGTGCTATGTGTGACCGTATGGGGTCCTATGTGATATTGATAACCTTGTATACATGATGAAAATTGTATCTTATTTGATGAAAAGGTGCGTTGTGGTACCAATTGTGCCTTCTGATGTATTCATACCCTATTGCCATATGTATCATATTGGATTTCATGAATGGTTGGAAATAATGAGTGGATATATGAATCACGCTGTTATGGTATATTAGTGGGTTATGGAAATACTCATTGTGGTTAGTTATAGAAATACTAATTACGGTTGGTTGTGAGCATTGCATCCTCATACCTATTCATGAAACAATTGTACCATTGTGGAAATATTGAGAAACACTGGCAACACCTTTTTATGAAAGGATATGTGATATATTATAAAACCCTTCCCAAGGGATACACTGGGAAGAGATATGATATATGGATCGTATATTGGTTGACGAACCCCCGTTGGGTCCTATGTCGGGAATCTTTAGCTCCGTAGGTATATACGGAGATGTGCGACGATCTCGGAGGTTGTGAAATAACCTCGTACATCATCATCATAATTATTCACATTGTGTTTGCTTCATTAGGCTTGTGATAAGATTGTATTTCTGTCTTTGCTTGTCACTTACTGTAATACCCCGCATGTTTCTAAGCTAGAAAGTGAATAAGTTTTCCTACGTATGAAACCTCCTATCATGTGAGTAGCATTTTAGTGCATGACTTACAATGAATATTCTAGCGATAAGATAACTTATAATGCATTAATCATGTTCATATGAGTCACTTAAGGTAATACAAGCTAAGAGTTTTTGAATCTATCAAGTTTTAGTGTTCGATTTTTGTATATTTGAATGAGTATAACTCGATGTTAATGTGGTATTTTGGCTGATTTAAACCCACCAAATTATAGAGAATTGAATTATCTTTCCAACGATACCAATTTTGCCTTAATCCAATACCCGAGCAAAAAGTTATACTCATTTTCGTGAGAGACAGTAAGGATAGGCGATTGGTTAGGCGCCGCCCAACAAAGCTCATCATCCAAGAGCACTACAAGAGAAAAACAACTAGGGTTGCAAAATTAAGCTTGAAGATCCGATTTCAAGGAAATTCATTCGTCAATCATCAAGAATCTTCCTTCGAAGGTATGTGTGAGTTGATTCATGGACTCCTTTCATCCATGAAGCTCAAGAACCATCTTCTAAATTATGTATTATGATGTTTATGTTGTTGGTGGTTGATGTTCATATGGTTGGAGTTTGATGATGCCTAAGATGGGATCTTTGTAACTTTTGTGTGAGGATATGGTGGTATTTAATGTATAAATATGTGAAATTGGTGGTTGAATATTTGTAATCTTGATGAATCCACCTATACCTAAGATGTGCATGTAAGGTGTTTGTAAAAATACCTAAGGGAATAGAAATCATGCTTTTATGACATAATAAGTCCTAAATGACTATATCATGTTCTAAGTTTATGTTCAATGTGATCCCCATGCTATTGTCTTAAATTGAAGATGTTGTATGAGATGCTCATGATATTGTTGTGATATGGAATGACCATGTTATTGAAGCCATGCAAGTATATACATGTTGTGTGCATTCCCAATCATGTGATAGTTTGTTAAGAATCATTCTTATTATGAAATCCTTACTTATGATATTGTGAATTGTGGACTCTACTCTTATGATCAAGTCAGTCATGTGTGTCAGTTTCCTTCCATCGAGTCCTGGGGGTACTTGTACCCAAAAACTATAGCTATGTGCCTAGAGCTAGTGTCATGTTTCAAGACATCCTCAGTCAAGCTATGCTCTATAGATTTCAGTTAGTCACGTGACTCAGAAAAACTCAGAAATCTCAGTAGTTCAGTAGTCCCAGTAGTTTCAGTACTCTCAGTCAGACCTCAGATCTCAAGTAGCTTTTTCGTCAGTCAACGGAACTCAGTGAATACATCTTAGTTCAGCTAAGAAAATATTATCAGCTCAGTTAATCAGTTTATAAATCAGTTCAGTTCAGTTAGTCAGTTCAGCGCAGTTAATCTTTTCAGAGTCTTTCAGTTGGGAGTAAGGACTAGCACCGAGCGAGTGCAGGGATGGCGGTTTTCCCGTAATAAAGGCAAAGCTGTTAGCAGCAATCCCTGTACTCCAGAACTGCATAGCCAGCGCAGGACAGGAGTCACCCATCAGATTAAGTCTATGCTTAACTATTATATTGCCTTAGGCTTGATTTCCTATTCAGGGTCACCCGTCAGAGAGGCTTAACCATAGTATATGTCTCGACCTGTGGCACGGTATTGACACCCTTCCAATCAGAGTAAAGATTGGACTCCACCAGTACAGTATTGAGGTATGTCGGTTAGGTTACTACCTCCCACAGTCACATTTACATTTACAGTTTCAGTATTAGTCTTCAAAATAGAAATCAGGAATCAGGACTGTCAGATACAGTCATCGATCTTAGTAAGGAACTCAGATAATTCCATTGATTCCTGGATCATCCCGTCGGATAGGTTTGGTCCCATATTCAGATGCTTATTATTAGATCTAGAGGTCACCCGTCAGACAGGCTTGATCTCAATCTCAGATTCAGTCGAGTATTCTCATTATCAGTTTCAGAGATCACTCATTAGCTAGGACTGATCTCAGACTTCGATGTTCAGATATAGTTTGGAACTCAAATAGTTCCATTGATTCCTAGATCATCCCATCAAATAGGCTTGGTCCCATATTCAGATTCTTATTATTAGATCTAGAGGTCACCCGACAGACATGCTTGATCTCAATCTCAGATTTAGTCGAGTATTCTCATTATCAGTTTTAGAGATCACTCGTTAGCTAGGATTGTTCTCAGACTTAGATGTTCAGATACAGTTTTGAACTCAGATAGTTTTCCCCAAAATTAGGGCTGTTAGATACAGTCATTCATACTATCAGTTATCAGAACTCATGTTATCAGATATATCAGTTATCAAAATTCAGGTATCATTCATGATATGTTCTCAGTAAATACATGTCATCAGTATTCATACTCAGTAGTCATGTTATCATGAGCTCAGTTTCAGGACTGTTATATACGGTCAATCAAATCAATTCTTCATAATTAGAACTATCAGAAACAATCATTCCTTTAGTAGTAATATAGTATCAGTCTCCCAGTATTCAGTAATACATTATCAGTTCCTCACTTATTAGTGAATTACATATCAATATCAATAAACTCAGTCATTCAGTATCTCAGTATCAGTATGTTGTCAGTATTTAGAATCAGTACTCAGTATCTCCACGAGTTCAGTAGCAGTTACGTATGTAAATATTCTCACGTTCATATTAGTCAGCATGTTCATGCATATAAACCCCATGCATTTAGCCTACCCCCACGTATACTTAGTACTTTAGTTGTACTAACGCATTTGCACTATGGTTCTTTCTGTTTATGTTACACCATAGGTTCTTAGGTGCAGATTCCAGATCACTAGTAGTAGTTCAGTAAGCAGTGAGTCCTCATCTTTCGAGGACATGATCGTTACATTTATTATTCCAGTATTTCAGTTTATTTTCAGTTTAGGGAGTTAGTTGGAGACATGTTCCTTCCACTCCTTATTCAGATAGTTTAGAGGCTTTCAGACTATTTTAGAGTTTCCATATTTAGACTTTAGTATTTTTCAGTTTTGTTTTGTTACTGTGATACCACCTTATTTCAGATATCTTATTATTCAAGATTGAACTTACGCCCTCTTTGTTCATGTTTCTGCATTTTATATGTATATTATGCAGTGACAGGTACAAATATTAGTCATGGGTTACATTATGGTCCTTTGGGGTCATGAGCACCGTGTAGTGTTCTAGTTTAGAAAATCGGGGCATTATAAACTTGGTATCAGAGCCTAAGGTTCAATAGAGTCTTAGGAAGTCTGAAAGCCACATCTAGTAGAGCCTTGTACATGGGTGTGTTGCGCACCACATTTATGTATAGGAGACTATAAGATGTTTTAGGAATAGTCTCTCTTCTTTCAGTATTCATGTCGTGCCAGTGAGCAGTCAGATTTGTATAATTTATTTTCTCATCTTTGCATCTATTCATGTTATCCAAAATCTCAGAGAATGTAACTATTTCAAGGTAGAACCTCCTAGTAGTTGCAAGTTCAGTCCATCTCATGCATTAGTTTCAGATCCCCAAAGTTTAGTTATAATCTAGTTCGTAGATGCCCTGTGCATCACCCCAGTCTCTCAGCAAGGTAAACATTCCTAGAGGGACATATTGTCCCAAGGGGAAGATACCCCACCTTTTCTTGATGCTTTTATGTTCCCGTTATAAATTAGTTATCAAGTTCCATGGCATAATTAGTCAAGATTTCAAGAGTCAGCTCAGTCAGATATTCAGGCATTAGATATACGTGTTTAGTAGAGAAAGTACTATTTATCAGTATCTTCACTCATACATTTACATATCATGTCAGTCATGTAATTATGCATCAGATATGCATGGATTCAGCCTTTCAGTTGTGCATCAGATATGCATTCTCATTTTGAGAAAACTCACTTTATTAGAATCCTCAGTCTTATATTCATGAATCAACTTTCCATGCTTCAGATATGCATATTCAGTATGTTGTGCTCAGCTTTCGGTCATGTCAGTCATGAACCCATGTTTCAGTAGTGTATGTCTTGTACGTACTTCATCTTATCATCTCTCCCGCCTCAATTAATTTCCATTCGAGGAAGAATGTTCCCAAGGGGGAGATATTGTAATACCCCGCATGTTTCTAAGCTTGGCAGTGAATAAGTTTTCCTACGTATGAAGCCTCCTATCCTATGAGTAGTATTTTAGTGCATGAATTACAATGAGTATCCTACCGATAGGATAGCTTATGATGCATTAAGCATGTTCATATGAGTCACTTAAGGTAATACAAGCTAAGAGTTTTTGAATCTATCAAGTTTTAGTGTTCGATTTTTGTAAGGGTCATATTTGAAAAAGTATACCTCGATGTTAATGTGGTATTTTGGCTGATTTAGACCCACCAAATTATAGAGAATCGAATTATCTTTCCAACGATACCAATTTCGCCTTAATCCAATACCCGAGCGAAAAGTTATGCCCATTTTTGTGAGAGATAGTAAGGATAGGCGATTGGTTAGGCGCCGCCAAACCAAACTTAGGCGATTGGTTAGGCGCCGCCCAACCTGACTTGTGCAATTACTTGGGCGTCGCCTAAGTCAGTTCCAAGTACCAAAAACACTCTGTTTTGAGTTATTTTAAGGGTAATTAAGTCTTTTAACACTCCTTACACGTCCCTAAACTTAACCCTACAAAATATATAACTTCTAAACATATTACAACCCTATTAACATCTCAAAGCTCATCATCCAAGAGCACTAAAAGAGAAAAAAAACTAAGGTTGCATAATTAATCTTGAAGATTCGATTTCAAGGAAATTCCTCCGTTAATCATGATATTGTTGTGATATGGAATGACCATGTTATTGGAGCCATGCAAGTATATACATGTTGTGTGCATTCCCAATCATGTGATAGTTTGTTAAGAATCATTCTTATTATGAAATCCTTACTAATGATATTGTGAATTGTGGACTCTACTCTTATGATTAAGTCAGTCATGTGTGTCAGTTTCCTTCCATCGAGTCCTAGGGGTACTTATACCCAAAAACTATAGCTGTGTGTCTAGAGCTAGTGTCATGTTTCAAGACTTCCTCAGTTAATCTATGATCTATATATTTCAGTTAGTCACGTGACTCAGAAAAACTCAGAAATCTCTGTAGTTCAGTAGTCCCAGTAGTTTCAGTAATCTCATTCAGACCTTAGATCTCAAGTAGCTTTTTCGTCAGTCATTGGAACTCAGTGAATTCAACTTAGTTTAGCTAAGAAAATATTATCAGCTCAGTTAATCAATTTATAAATCAGTTTAGTTCAGTTAGTCAGTTCAGCGCAATTAATCTTTTCAGTCTTCCAGTTGGGAGTAGGGACTAACACCGAGTGAGTGCAGGGATGGTGGTTTTCCCATTATAAAGTTAGAGCCGTTAGCAACAATCTCTATACTCCAGAACTATGTAGCCAGCGTAGGATAGGAGTCACCCATCAGATTAAGGCTATACTTGACTATTATATTGCCTTAGGCTTTATTTTCTGTTCAGGGTCACCCGTCAGAGAGGCTTGACCATAGTAGAATTCTCTAACCGTGGCACGGTATTGACACCCTTCTAATCAGGGTATATATTGGACTCCACTAGTACTTTATCGAGGCATGTCGTTTAGGTTACTACCTCCCATAGTCACAGTTACAGTTACAGTTTCAGTATCAGTCTTCAGAATAGAAATCAGGAATCAGGACTGTCAGATACAGTCATCGATCTCAGTAAGGAACTCAGATAGTTCCATTGATTCTTGGATCATCCCGTCAGATAGGCTTGGTACCATATTCAGATGCTTATTATTATATCTAGAGGTCACCCGACAGACAGGCTTGATCTCAATCTCAGATTCAGTCGAGTATTCTCATTATCTATTTCAGAGATCACTCGTTAGCTAGGACTAATCTAAGACTTAGATGTTCAGATACAGTTTAGAACTTAAATAGTTCCATTGATTCCTGGATCATCCCGCAAGATAGGCTTGGTCCCATATTCAGTTGCTTATTATTAGATCTAGAGGTCACCCGACAGATAGTCTTGATCTCAATCTCAGATTTAGTCGAGTATTCTCATTATCAGTTTTAGATATCACTCGTTAGCTAGGACTGATCTCAGACTTAGATGTTCTGATACAGTTTGGAACTCAGACAGTTCCATTGATTCCTGGATTATCCCGTCAAATAGGCTTGGTCCCATATTCAGATGGTTATTATTAGATCTAGAGGTCACCCGAAAGACAAGCTTGATCTCAATCTCAGATTCAGTTAAGTATTCTCATTATCAGTTTCAGAGATCACTCGTTATCTAGGACTGATCTCAGACTTAGATGTTCAGATACAGTTTGGAACCCAGATAGTTTTCCCCAAAATTAGGACTGTTAGATACAGTCATTCATGCTATCAGTTATTAGAACTCATGTTATCAGATATATCAGTTATCATAATTCTGTTATCATTCATGATATGTTATCAATAAATATATGTCATCAGTATTCATACTCAGTAGTCATGTTATCACAAGCTCAGTTTCAGGATTGTTATATACGGTCAATTAAATCAGTTCTTCATAATCAGAACTATCAGAAACAATCATTCCTTTATCAGTAATATAGTATCAATCTCCCAGTATTTAGTAATACAGTATCAGTTCCTCACTTATTAGTGAATTACATATCAATATCAGTAAACTCAGTCATTCAGTATCTCAGTATCAGTAAGCTTATGTTGTCAGTATTCAGACTCCGTAGTTAGTATCTCCATGAGTTCAGTAGCAGTTACGTATGTATTCTCACGTTCATATTAGTCAGCATGTTCATGCATATAAACCCCATGCATTTAGCCTACCCCCACGTATACTCAGTACTTTAGTTGTACTAACGCATTTGCGCCATGGTTCTTTCTTTTTATGTTACACCATAGGTTCTTAGGTGCAGATTCCAGATCAGTAGTAGCAGTTCAGTAAGCAGTGAGTCCTCATCTTTCGAGGACATGATCGTTACATTTATTATTCCAGTATTTCAGTTTATTTTCATTTAGGGAGTTAGTTGGAGACATGTTCCTTCAACTCCTTATTCAGACAGTTTAGAGGCTTTCAGATGATTATAGAGTTTCCATATTTAGACTTTAGTATTTTTCAATTTTGTTTTGGTACTGTGATACCACATTATTTCAGTATCTTATTATTCAATATTGAACCTTACGCCCTCTTTTTTTATATTTCTGCATTTTATATATATATTATGCAGTTATAGGTACAGATATCAGTCATGGGTTAGCTTGTGGTCCTTCGGGGTCATGAGCATCGTGTAGCGTTCTGGTTCAGAAAATTACGGCATTACACTTACCTAAATATTCTATGTTTCTTTAGTTTACTTACTAATCTTGTATACCTTATCCATCTTTATTCTACTTGTCTGTGATATAATGGATATTTATGGTGCCTTTATGGTATTGCTGTAATATATGTGATATATTAGAATTGTTAGTGCAAGCAGTGTGGGCTACTATTGCGGGACATTTTCTGATTGCAGGTGATGTGCCCTTAGTATGTATTTTGTATGCTTTATTTTCTACCTTTCTCGGTTGGCCTGTGATACTTACTGTGTATAAGTAGACCGTACTCACTCCTACTATACCCTGTCGGTGCAGAGTCATGTTCGGGTCCACCCCACATTGCTTGATTCAAGCGATATTTGGAGCTCTCAGGGTAGTGGTTGATTTTTAGGCGTCCGGATGTCTTCTACTACCTTTTTTTTTCATACTATGTCTTTACTTGTATTTCAAAGACAAAGTTTATCCTGTTGTTGACATATTGTGTATTTCATCTGGATTCAAGTTGTACTAGATATGTTCTTACTCTTTTGACACAGGTTTTGGGGAGTTATGGTATTATGATTGGCTATGTCCTTTTTTGCATTTATTATACCTGTATGGTTTGGCTTTATTCTAGAAGTCTTACCTTGGGATTTAAGTATTATTTCCCTATGTATCAGTTTTTGTGATAGACTTACTTGTCAAGGTTCGCCGCGACAAGTGCCATCATGACCCTTTGCATTTCTGGTCGTGACAAAAAATGACATAGTGGGGGTATGTATCCAAGTGTCATAATTTTCAGCAGGTGAAGTATGAACATCAAAAGCTTGCAGGGTTTCTCTAAAGGATTCCTATACTTGAATATAAATGGGAAAATGTTGTAATGGACTTTGTTGTAGGTTTTCCTAAGACCTTAGGGAGGCATGAATTAATTTAGGTCATAGTGAACCGGTTGAAAAAATTAGCACACTTCATTCTGGTCAGGGTAGACTAAGTTTTAAGTATCTAGCCAATATATATGTTAAGGAGATAGTGAGGATTCATAGGGTGCAACTTACCATTATTTCTGATAGACGTACTACTTATACTTTTATATTTTGGGATAGATTGCACGAGGAGTTGGAACTAATATTTTCTTTAGAACATCCTCTTACCCTCAAGCCTATTGATAGTTAGAGAGGTTAATTTAGGTGCTAGAGGAAATTTTTATGACTTTCTTGATGAATTTTGGTGGTCACTAGGACAAATTATTGTTGTTGTATGAGTTATCATACAATAATAGTCATCACTCCAATATTGATGTGGCACACTTTGAAGCACTCTACAGAAGGAGGTATAGATCATCTATTAGGTGGTTTGATACTAGAGATGTAAAATCATTGGGTATTAATCTGGTAAAGAAAGATCAAGAAATAGTAATGTTTATTTAGACCAAATTATTGGCTTCTCAAAGTCAACAAAAGGAATGATGAGGGATATATCATTCAAAATTGGTGTTGAGTGTTCCTAAAGGTTCCTCCGATAAAAGAAAATTTGAGGGTTGGTAAAAAGGGTAAGATCAACCCTTGATATATCACTCCATTCGAGGTTCTTGATAATAAGGGTCGAGTAGGATATCGATTGGCATTATCACTAAGCTTTCCAAGGGTCCCATCCAGTATTCCATGTATGCTTAAGAGATACCATAGGGATGGGGATTGCATCATAAAATGGGACCCCATTTTGCTAAATAAAGACTTATCTTAGGAAGAGAAATCAGTTATAATTTTGGATTGGGATGTCTAGAAGTTGAGGAAAAAGGAAATTCATTTGGTCAAGTTTCAATGGAAGCATCATCCGATTGAGGAAGACACTTGGGAAACCGAGGAGGAAATGCAGTACAAGTAGCTTTAGTTGTTTAAAGGTACGATTACTCTTCTTTCTTTAAATTAATCTTTTTTTGGTTTAATCATTCAGGGGATGAATGATGGGTAAATTGGTATCCGTTGTAAGAAACATTTAAGTTGTTACAACTAAGTTCCTCATTTAAGAATTTGAGTTATGATTTTTCCCAAATTTGAAGTGTAAAATTTCAAGCTATGCTATTCTAAAAAAAAAAATCTGTGCAAGCTATGGTTTAGGGATATTCGAGAATGGATTGAGTAAATTTGGTTGGATTGGAATTACTTTTATGTTAGTTAAGATGATAGGTAACCGATATCACTTTTTTGAACTTAATTCGGGTTAATAGAAATCCCAAAATTGTCTTATCGTGAAGGTATTAGTCTGGAATGTCGTGAGTTAAAGGTATATTGTAAAAAAGAGAAATCTGGGAGGAAGCCTTTCATTCTATCTCGCTTATGTCTCTAAAGTGATGTGCTCAAAAGTGGAATAATTACCTCTATAGCAACGTCAAATGTTGCTCTAGCAACGTAAAATATTGATTAAACAAGAAGTTTCCCAAAAATGTTCTTTATTCTATAACACATTTTGGAGTAAAAGAAAGGTTATTTTGGGCGACTCCAACCAACTTTCATCATATTTCATCATTAAGCTAAGTAATCATTCTCAAATAACTAGTATTTAGGTTAATTAATCTTAGAATGACTAGTTTACGTGTTCTTAGGGAATGTTTTGGCCTGTAATTGTTGATTTTCTAGTGCAAGGTGATAATTAGATGGAAACCTTGGATTTTAGTTAATTATTGATAATTTATGCTTACATGTTGTTAATTCACTAAAGTAACCATGAATTGGTAGATTTTAGATGAATTGTAGTACAAAAGCCCTAGGGTGGGGAAGGAATGATCATGATCTTGGCCTTAGGGGTTGGAATTGGGTTTAAAATACAATATTATAGGTCTTTGGTTTGCTTGTTTGGTTTACTTATATTGCTAGACCGAAATCAAGCGGAGGTTGCACGAAAAAGGAAGGCTCAAACATAGCTGATTGGTAAAAACTTGGATTGAGGTAGGTGATAGTTACGTAGTTTAATCCAATTTGTGTTATGTTTACATATTAACTATTCCTTAGTATTGCTTGTTGATTCATGATGAGTGGTAATCCTACCACTCTTTCGCACTAATCATGCATGCATACTACCATGTCTTTTATTAGAAAATGAGGCATTATATAGATTTAAGTGCACTAACACCCACATTTTGCAAGTATATAGTGGAGAAGGTGAGAATATGTGGAATGAAGCTAAAAAAGGAGCAAATGGAAACAAATGAAGTGCAGCTAGAAAACTGAAGTAGACACCTCAGTTACCATGACTGCGGTCCTCAGGCTGCGATTAATATCAGTCCTGGTGGTCAGTAAGCACCATCGTGGAACCTTACCGTGGTCGCATAACTACAGTCGCGGACAAACACACGGGATCAAGGATCAGCAAAAATAGGCCTAAAGGAATATTTGTAAGATGTCATGGAGGAATCCCAAATCATATATAAGCAAAAACCCTTTCTTCTTTGGGTATTGCTTACCTCTTAAGATAGTTGTGAATTCCAATCTTGAAACCCTAATTTGGGCAATTTGTAATTAACTTTGGAGACTCAAATTTCTTAGTTGCTTTATGAATAATGAATGATTTTGATGACCCACATGGTATATTTCTCTTTACTTTCTTCATGAGTAGCTAAATAATTTAGTCTTAGGATTAAGCTGAACTAGAGTGTGATTGTGTGTTGGTATTGTTGTGTTTGCATGGATTTTAGTTGTTGGGTACTAATTTTCTCCATTGCTTGAGCTTATGTGTTGGAATTTGAAGGGTGAAAACTCCAAATCTCCAAATGGGTTTTATGAGTTAAAGCCCCAAGCTCTAGAAACCCTATGTCATCCTTGAAAGAGGGATTTAGGTGAGTATTAGGTAACCCATAACATCCTCGAAAGAGGGTTATAGGGAACAAAGAAATGGTTAACAACTAAGCCAATGGTTTACTACCTTTTGCAATCTTATAAATAAGTTCTTAGGGAGTGTAAATTATGTCAAGAGCATCATCCTTGAAATAGGGATGCTTGGTTGATGTTTTAGTTAGTTATATAAACTCCACACTTATTAGGTGCTAAGTAAATGGGTGAAATCGTTGGGGTCTTATTAAAAGATTGACCTCAATGATCTTCGACCTAGCCTATTCTTTAATTAACAACTAAATTCCAAAATAAACCAACATTATCCCGCATAGGTTACCTCTAAGGATACGTAATCCAAAGATCTCTCCAAACCTTGAGTTCTAACCTAAGATAGAATTTACCACCTACTTGTTGAAGTTTGTGCAAAAAGTATTCAAACAATTCCCCTATTTATTTATACATGTTATTTTCATTAGCATTCTGGGTAACCTTAAAGTAACTTGAGCACCCATAGGTTTGAAGTCTATAGCATTCACTCCTTGAGATTTGACCGCAATTTACATTGGGTTACTTTACAACAACCACCTTACCCCTCAATTATGGGAGTGAGTTGAGTGTTATCAAAATGGTGCCGTTGCCGGGTAGTGAATTATAGATTTCACTTTTGTGGTGCTATTCTTACTTGGGAATACTTGGAGTGGGGTAATTTACTCTATTTGTTGTTTTTGAATATTTTGTAGGTGATCAAAGTGTGAACGTAGTGATGAGTGATAATGCAAGTTATTTGGGCCCCTTTGATGCCCCACTAGACGATGAGGGACAATTAAATAAGGAGGGGAAAACAAGAGCAATTCACATCCCGCCAACGAATGAGAATGGTGTGTTTTATGTGACTAGTATTATGCTTTACTTGTTGCAAATGAAAGGATTATTTGGGGGTCAAGAATATGAGGACCCAAATCTCTATTTGAAGAACTTTGTGGAAGTTTGTGCACCATTTAACATAGTATAGATTACACAAGAATCCATTCGGCTTCAACTCTTCTCGTTTTCACTAACGGGCAAAGCGGTGTTATGGCTCCTCTTAATTACATCCGATTTAATTACATCTTGGGAGGAGCTTACCACGGTGTTCCTTGATAGATATTTCCCACCATCGAAGTGGGAAGAGATTGTAAACTTCTGGAAAATGAATGGAGTACCATTGTTTGAAGCTTGGGAGAGATTTAATGGAAAGCTAGCTCAATGTTCAAATCATGAAGTCCCGGATAAAATGCTCCTTGAGATTTTCTATAGATCTCTTGACCCATTGAACAAAACTGTGGTGGATAATGTGGTGGGTATCTCTATAGTGAAATTGCATCATCTTGTAGCCTTTCGATTGATAGGTGAAGTATCAAAACAAAATTAGGGGTGGCACACCCATGATGCCGATGATCCTAGGACCCCTTCTACTACCTCCGTGGTGATGAATGAGCAAAGAAAATGAGATGAGGATAAGGAGGAGAACATGGCCAAGATAATGACCCAACTTGAGTTTTTAATGAAACATGTTATGGTTGCACCCGCAAAAGTGGTAGATGCCTTAGCATCAAAGCCTTATGAAGATGATGATGAGACAAAGAAGTTGGATGAAAAAATTTGGTACTTGGAAAACTACTAAGGATATTCCTGCCCCACCTATCAAAGGCAAGGTGGGAACCAAGGTTGGATGGATCATTCCTCCTCCTGATAGGGCTAAGGCTAAAGAGTCAAATGTCATCGACCCTGAAAAGTTTAAGACCGAAGATGTTTTGGCAAGAATCCTGAGTAGAGTTGAAGGAATAGACAAAATGGTCCGTGAGTTGAAGGGTGACTTCTCTGTGCTATCCTAAATAGTGGTGTCTCACTCCGCCTCCATAAAAAAATTAGAGACCTAAGTCGGGCAAATCTCAATACAAATAAATACAAGGGCTAGAGATGGAATTCTGAGTGACATAAATGCTAAACCAAAGAATGAAGCACAAGTCCTAGAAATTGTCACTAGAAGTAGAAAAGCACTTCACGAGCCCCTTAGAGGAGATTTGAGTGAAAATATGCCCAAGGCCAAGGCAAAGGAGGTGTCGCCTAAAAAAAGTGAAGCAAATGATAAGAAAGAGAGAGATGAAAGTGAGTAGAAAGTAGGGGACGTTGACAAGCCGCAAAGAGAACCAAGGCCAACCATCCATGTTTCTCCCTCGTTCCCTCAACGGTTGTATAAAAAGGAAGAGAGTGACAAATTGAGAAAATTTATGAAAAAACTTAGCAATCTTTTAATAAATATCCCACTTCTCGAGGCGATCCAAGAGATTCTGAAATACGCTAAGTTAATAAAGAAGTTAATGTCCAAGAAGAAGCTCAATGAGGGTGATACCACTTAGGTTACTCATGGGTGTAGTTCTATCATGGATAGCAAAGTCACAGAAATAAAGAAGACCCCGAAGCGTTTACTATCCCTTGCACCATTGGGACTCATGCGTTTGTAAAAGCTATTTGTGACCTTGGTGCAAGCATCAACCTAATTCCCTTTGTCATCTATAAGAAACTTGGCTTGGACACTTCTACACCGACCTCTATGCGACTTCTAATGGCGGACCAGTCCATAAAAAGGCCAGAGTGTATATTGTTTGATGTCTTTGTAAAGGTAGACAAATTCATTCTCCTAGCGGATGTCATAGTATTGGATTGTGAGATGGACCAAGAGGTGCCTATCATTCTTGGTCATCCATTCTTGGCCACAAGGAGTGCCATTGTCGATCTAGAGTTAGGGGAGCTTAAATTTCGAGTATAAGAAAATAAGGTCTCGTTCAAAATTTGCAAGTCAAATAAGCAAACTGTGGAGCTCCAAGTAGTATCCATGGTGGATATTGAAAATGAGAAAGTTAATGATGAGGGGATTGAGGACCCACCATGAGATTAAAAGAAGAAAGATGTCGTGCCATGAAGATAACTAAGGCGCTAGGTGGGAGGAAACCCACAAATGCCATGACTATGTTCTTATAGTGTAGATGTTGTCTTTTGCATTTGAATACCCCATGTATTTGTGGCACTTTGGATTGTATTGAATGAGCTTAAAAAGGGAAAGTATGCAAGTCTACTTTGAAAAATTTGACCAGGGAAAATTTTGTGAAAATTGAGTAAGATTGAACAGGGGAAAATAGGGGAGAAAAATTGCTCTCAGTTACCGCGACCGCATCCCTCATGCGCGATCGTAGTCCTGAGGGTGTCAGCGATTGTGCTCCCCTGACCGCGGTCGTGGTCCCCTGAACATGGTCATGGTCACTTCAGTCATTTAACTCCTAGTTTCCCCTCATTTCCCTTAAACTCCCTTTCAAAATTGTACTCTCAAATTTAGGCTAAACTTTGGTCAAGTTGTGATCTCTCAAACAGGCTACTTACACATTTCTTTTTGGATCACAACTCCGGTAAGTGACATGAATCCATGAATTTATTTTTGAAAATAGGCCATAGAGTGCATGATTAAGAAAGGGCCTAAAATTGCTAATTGTTATGCTTTCCATGTTGTTATATTTATTATTGGTGTGATATTGGGTGCATGATTGAGGTGTGCACAAGTGAGGAAATATTGAGTACCCAATAGTGTGTACAAAAGGTAGACCAATGAGATATGAACGTCAAGTGTTTGATAAATTTCTCAAATGAACTTTCAATAGTAATATCTGCTTTTTGAATGGCACATTCACACACACTTATAGAATTGTTCGCATGACTTTCATTTGCACCTATATTATAGAACATGCTAGCAGTCTAAAATTGGAAAAAATGTGAGCATGTAGAGCTGACATAGAACCAACCTTAGGTGTTGCGATCGCGGTCCTAGACTGTGACCGTGGTAATGCAAATGCGGTCCTAACTCGCAATTACGGTAACTGAGAACAGGTCCCTACCAGGTCAAAATTCTGCACTTCTAATTTTTAGCAAGGTAACTCCAAGCACTTAGTCCAATAAACTTTAAAGATCAATATAACGCAACTTGTATGATTAAAATGACATCGAAAAAGATAATGTTTGTTTAATGCTTCCAAGACAACCTCATGGATAAGTATGATCATATCCGATTCATGGTACCCAAATGCCACACACACTACTATAGTGATCTTTCAAAGACAAAGTTGCTCTTGGAAAGAAGGATGTGTTTGCAAAATGTACTGGAGAAACTACCATCTTTTATGTGATAAACTTAAAACCATAGGGTGGAAGTGCTTTACCCCAGATTTATGCCTTGTAAATGAACAATGGGTGCGTGAATTTTACGTCAATATCAATAACATATCTTTCTCGGACCCACTCAATGAGATTGTAAAGATTTAAGAAAAGTCAGTGAAAGTTGGGGCTAAACAAATCAATGATGTTTATGGGCTCAAACAGGTAGACATGGGTGAATTCAAAGGAAAAGGGTGTAAATCGGGGAATTGGTTGGCACAACAGCTATGTCCCAAAAAGAAAGTCTCGTGGACCAAAACTAAAAGCAATATTTTCGTGAATGAATTCACTTACGAGGCTCTAATATGGTTGCACATCATTTGTAGCCGAGTGTCTCCTTGCACCCACATGACAGCAGTCCCTGAACTATGTGCTCATATGGTTGCTTGTATTTAGATGACATTTCATTGGATGTTGGTTAACTCGTGGTCAATGAAATAGATCATTTCAAAAACCAAGGTGGTACAAATCTATTTTACCCCTGTTTGATTATTGAGCTTTGCAAGAGAGTGGGGGTGAAAGAGTATGCTAGTGATACATGGGTGTATCCTAGCTCCCCCATCTACCCATTGAGAATTTGAGGAGAGAGTGCACCAGGAAAAAACAAGAAAAGAAAGATCAACTTGGAAGAGCCAACATGTAGTGAACTCAAACCTCATAGGCCAACCACCATGGGACATCATGAAGAGATTGGAGTTAATATTACAACCATTAAAGAGATTGCATCTAGCTTGACTCAAGGGCCGGGAGGGCCCTTCACCACACATTACTCATTGTGTCATATGCCAATTATGATGAGTAAAAGAAAGATTAAAAGAAGCAAAAAACTACTATTGATCGGTGTGAGAAAGCCTACTTTTCTTTGGTGGCATCACACTGGGACCTTCAGAGCACACATAAAAAGATGATCACAATGGAGCGAAAGAGGGATGGATTCTTTATCAAGATATAGAAAAGGGTGAAGGGCCTATGGAAGGTCCTGAAACCCTAAAATAGCCTTCCTACATCTTGGGTGGACAGTGATGATGAGGCCCCGACTGAGTGGTTAGATCTTGAAGAGGATGGTGATGATGCAGGGTTTGAGAGTGATAGCATCCCTTGATACGA
This sequence comes from Capsicum pubescens, assembly GCA_030864215.1. Classification (NCBI taxonomy): domain Eukaryota; kingdom Viridiplantae; phylum Streptophyta; class Magnoliopsida; order Solanales; family Solanaceae; genus Capsicum; species Capsicum pubescens. The sequence goes on from CM061544.1 coordinate 226,467,690, forward strand.
ATTAAGAGAGAACCCTTATCTCTTTTATCCTTAATTATTTATGTAGTGGGGATAGTGCCACCTTTCCAGTTGGGGGTGTCTCTTTGTTTATTTGACTTGGGCATGTATTATTGATATTCTGCATACTTTTTTGCTCTTTTAGTTAATTCTTATTTTTTATTTGGGTTGTAATATTCGGCCACTATGATTGTTCCCACATCTTCATGGAGTAGTTATTTTGTTCTTGTTTCGTTAATTTGTGATTTTGGTTTCTAACCATAGATGCAAGGGAAGTATGAGTACCTGTGGTATCAATGATTGGGATTCACATCTACACCTATTGGTAAAGTCTTAGTAACCATATGGAAGTTTGACCATACTATAGTTGGAAATGTAAGACAATAGCTTGGGTTGTTCCCATAATTAGTAAAATTATGCATGGTTTGGGTTCAAAAGCAAACAACCCCCTCCGTCCAAAAAATAATGCAGAAGTCGAAGGCATGGACGTGAGAAACTTTGTAACAACATTCTCTCTCTTTCTTTTAATCCAAAAGTCAATTGTGAAAAAATAAGGGATACTCCACCCTTTTCTCGAGTGAGGTGAACAATTGACCCCCTTGAAAACATTCCCATGCCGTGTGTGTGAGCTTAATTGTCTACATCTCATGTGTACTTGTACCATCTAGAACTTACCCCATTAGTATTTCAAAAATAAATTTTGGTTGTTCTTGGTGGGTAGAATGCTCATACCCCATCTTGTGATTTTGGAAGACTACTTTAGCCTAAAATGCCCACCAATGCATAGAAGTTACCCCTAGTCTCCCTCTTTGAGTCTTTGGACTATTTTATGGAAACCACATTATAAGTTGTGACCCTTCTTCTTACTCTCTCTTGCACCCTATCCTCCTTGAACTTAAGAATGCAAATTGAGGCTAAAATCTTAAGTTGGGGATGATGGAAAGAGAAAGGAAGTGTAGTGAGCCACAAAGTCATAAAAAGAAAAAGAACCTTCAAATCTATCAAGTAGCATTTTTATTTGAAGGAAAAGATAGTCCATTGAAAGAATGAGTTGTATAAAGCTTGAGGAATGCATAAGAAGTGAGGAAAAGAGGTGTAAAGACTTTGGGTAAAACAAAAGAGACAAAGTGGGGAAAACAACAAAAAATAAGAAAGTGGCCCAATTATCAAAAAATGATTAGTATATGATGTATAAGTTCAAGGAGGGTATAGCCTTATTATCCTAAATTGCTATCCTACCCTACCTTAAACCTACATTACAAGCTCAAAAATCCTTTTGTGATTTTAAACCAAGTGTGGTCAATGTAGTGGCGATTGAAAATAGGGGCAAGCCTATGGCATGGTACTTGTAACATAGAGATTTCCTTGAGAGAGTGAGTGATTGTACTTAAATTTCCATGTTGCGTAATTGGTAACTAGGTGTGTGAACCTTTCTTTCTTATGAGGGGGCATGTGATTTAATTAAAGTGAGTGATTTTGTCATCTTCCCCTCAATGAGATGATTGGATATATAATAGGATTGTAGTCAGCTTGTGATTCACTTCTAGAGTGTTAGTAATTGTCACATAGTCGCTCCCCAAGATCCATTACATCTTTCGTCACTCTATTTTATGATGAGGGATATTGTTAATACTTTTCTATCTATGTGTGGAAAGATTTTTGTGGTAGAAACCAAGTTGGAGACTTTATGGTTATTTGGAACATAAATAAGGGCATACATGGAAAGGGTCTCATGGAAAGAGGTAGTGGTTCTTGAGGACAAGTAAGGGTCTAAGTTAGGGGTGTTGATGAGGGGTAATCCTACCACTCATTTGCACTAATCATGCATACAACCATGTTTTGTAATAGAAAATGAGGTATTATATGGATTTAAGTACACTAACAACCACATTTTGCAGGTATAAAGAGGAGAAGGTGAGCATATGTGGAATGGAGCTAAAAAGAGAGAAAATAAAAGCAAAAAGAGTATAGCTGGAAACCTAAAGTAGTTAGCCTCAGTTACTGCGACTGCGGTCCTCAGGCCGCAGTCGTGACCGCAGTCGCAGTTGCAGTCAGTCCAGGTAGTCAGCAAAGCACGGTCGCGAAACCTAACCGCAGTCACATAACTACTATCACAGACAAACACACGCGATTGCGGATCAGTGAAAACAGGCCTCAGGGCAGATTTGTAAAATGTCATGGTCGAATTCCAAATCATATATAAGAAAAAACCCTTTCTTCTTTGGGTATTGCTTACCTCTTAAGATAGTTATGAATTCCAAGCTTGAAACCCTAATTTGAGCAATTTGTAATTAACTTTGGAGACTCAAATTTCTTAGTTGCTTTGTGAAGAATGAATGCTTTTGATAATCTACATAGTATATTTCTCTTTACTTTCTTCATCAGTAGGTAAGTAATTTAGTTTTGGGATTATTTTTAACTAGAGTGTGATTGTGTGTGGGTATTGTTGTGTTTGCATGGATTTTACTTGTTACGTATGGATTTCACCATTGCTTGAGATTATGTATTGGAATTTGATGGGTGAAAACTCCAAATCTCCAAATGAGTTTTACGAGTGAAATCTCCAAGCTCTAGAAAACCTTTATCACCCTCAAAAGAGGGATTTAGGTGAATATTAGTTAACCCATAATTTCCTCGAAAGAGGGTTATCGGGGGACAAAGCAATAGTGAACAACTAAGCCTATGGTTTACTACCCTTTGTAATCTTAGAAGTATGTACTTAGGGAGAGTAAATTATGTCAAGAACCTTATCCAAGAAATAGGGACGCTTAGTTGAGGTTCTAGGTGGTTATATAAACTCCACAATTGTTAGGTGCTCGAAAGATCCAATGGGTGAAATCATTGGGGTCTTATTGAAAGATTGACCTCAATGATCTTTGACCTAGCCTATTTGTTAATTAACAACTAAATTAAAAAATAAACTAACATTATCCCTCATGCTTTACCTCTAAGGATACATAATCCCAAGATCTCTCCAAACCTTGAGTTCAAACCTAAGATAGCATTTACCGCCTACTTGTTGAAGTTTGTGAGAAAAGTTTTCAAAAAATTTCCCCATTTATTTATACATGTTTTTTTCATTAGCAATCTGGGTAACCTTATAGTTACTTGAGCACCCATAGGTTTGAAGTCTATAGCATCCACTCCTTGAGATTCGACCCCAATTTACATTGGGTTGCTTGACAACAACCGCCTCACCCCTCAATCATGGGAGTGTGTTGAGCGTTATCAATGCATGTTATTAAGGAATGAAAACGAGTAAAAAGGTTTGTTGGATTAGATAAGTGTGATCATATTTCAACGAATTTATATAAAAATCTTGTGGTTATTACAAGTGTTGGTTGTGTCATTATTCCATGATTATTGTGATATTATATTATTTATTTGTGGGATATATTGGTGTTTGGACGTCTTCATAGGACTTGGTGAAATAAGGTTGGCAAGTACTTGTGTCTGGGATATGGTACATGGACAAAGTTTGTCCCCTACATGTCATGGCTAGTGTGTGATCCTAAGACCTTTAGTCTGCATGTACAAGGTATATGTGAGTTTTACAGTTCCATGAGTGAACCAAGGATTGTATGTATTGCTGACTTTAGTTGTGTGGTTGACTTAATTTATTTTACTAGTTATCTTTTTTAACTCTCTTTGATTGGTTGTCCTCATTCACTGTTTGTGATTTGTTACTATGTCTTCTAATCCGTTCTATGTATTATTAATTGAATAGTGTTGTGTAGCAATGAGTTTTTGTTAACTCGTTGTATTACATTATGGTTAACTATTCATATATCTCATTTTGTGTTGGTCAAATGAACCTACCAGTACACTCTTATTTTTTTTGTGTTCTGATACTACATTTGTTCTTATTTTTTTTAGTGCAACATATATTCTAGCGGTTCCTTCGAGACCTCAGTTGTGATCTTCAGCATGTGATTCGAATCTAAGGATGATCTACATTTTCCAGGCCACCATGGATTCACGGGTATATTCCGCAAGCCCTTTGTTTCTGGACAATTATATAGTCTTAGTATTTGGGGTTATATCCCCTTTCTTTGATATTCTTAGTGTTTTGGTATAGATGAATATAGGGAGTTTTTCATTAAGTACAATGTTTTCGCATTGTAGTTATATTTTATTATAATACCCCGTATTTTCCTAGCTCAGTTTAACTCTCAGTATACGAGTATTCCTATACAAAATTTGTATAATACTCAAAAATTTTCAGTTTAGAGCTTACCAATGCGTAGGAAATTTAGTCAGCTTTCCAATGATATAAAATTCTCCTAAATCCGATACCCGGGTGAAGAGTTATAGCATTTTTAGTAAAATAGTGTACCACCTGGTACTTCACCACATCGCGGAGAGGGTGCAAATGGAAATTGTCAAAATCCAGTAAGCCATCGCGATCCCACCAAATCACGCCACCATCCAATTTCCCAAGTGTCACTTTCCAGTGTGACTTCGCGATCATGGCGCGTCGCGCCAAGCTTCCAGTTCCCAGTTGTCCAGATTCCAGTGAGCTGGCATAATTTCACTGCGTCGCACCAACAAGCAAAATCAGGATATTTAGTTTCTATGATTTTATTTCAGGGGCTATTTGGTCAATTCTCAAAATCCCTAATCAGCCTAAACACAAAATTAAGCCCCTAAATAACCTATTATATCATTATTTACTCACTTTTCTCAAGATTAAAAACATTCTCTTTCAATTAGCAAACCCTAGGTTTCAAGAAAACAAGAACAAAGATCAAGAATTACTCCAAGAACCTTCAAGAACTTTTCTTCTCAGGTATGTTAGGTGTTCATCTATGGTTTCCTTTCACCCATAGAGTCCAAGAATTCATTTTTAAAAACTACAAGCTTATTGATTCATGATTTACATGCTTAAAATTGGATTGTAGTGATGTTCATGACATTAATTGAGTTTCAATCCATGATTAATCATAGGTTCTATGAAATTGAAATAGCATGTATATTGAATTGTGTAATTCCCATGTTATAATCCTTGAATTAGCAAGTTTGGGTGTTGTAGTTACAATGTTTGTATGTTACCTATGATTATATGCATTAAGTTATGCTCCCCAAGTGTTTGATAGAATTTCTATGTTAATTAAATGGTGAAATCATGACATGCTAGCATATGTACAAGATTATTCCCTACAAGTATTTGATGAAATGTCTCTATGAATTAATTATGAACAAGTGGACATTGTTATTCTTTTCAAGATCATGCTATGCTTTACTTTTCATGCTATTGAGTCCTGGGGGTATTCAATACTTGAAAAATCTGTCTGCTTGACTAGAGCTACGGTAGTTACAGAACAGTCTCAGTCAGGTCACGCAACTGTAGTACTCAGTTAGTTACAAAACTCAGTAAAACTTAGTATCAGTTCGGTTCAGTTTAGTATAATAATCAGTGTCGTTCAGATGGAGTAGGATTCAGCACCGAGTGTACCCAAGGATTGGGGCCCACCTGGCAGTAGAGGGTGTGATCCTTATAAGCAGTCCTTGCATTATAAAACTACGTAGCAAGCATAGGTTGAGACATCAACCTCCCATTTAAAGGTTGATGAGGTGTTTTAACCTGCCAGTTGAGGGTACCACTATTCTCATTTAGGGCACCTGCCAGATGAGGGTGACTCTTTAGTTGTCTTTACCCGTGTCATGGTACTAACACCCTTCCAACTAGGGTTACAGGTTGGACCCCAGATAGCTTATTTGGGGTATGTTAGTTAGATGACTACCTTCCACAGTCTCAGTTTCAATCTCAGTATAGAACTCATTTCAATTTTACAGAATTAGGACTGTTAGATACAATCACTCGTCTATTAGTAATTCAGTTATCAGTAATATCAGATGTTAGTTACTCAGTTATAAGAATTTAGTACTCAGCTTCAGTAAAAGGTCAGATACAGTATACACATATATACACAGTATTGCATACTCAGTATTTTATAGTAGTTCCAGTTAACCATGTACTCTCATATTCAATTACTCTATATCATTTAGTTAGTTATTGTTCATGCATACGTACCTTTGCATTCAGCCTTACTCATCTAGCATACCAGTACATTCTATGTACTGATGCATACTTTCTCTTTGTGCTATGATGTCTCATATTATAGGTTCGGACTCTCAGATTCCTGACCGCGCTTAGACAGATTCAGTCAGTAGGATCAGATTAAGTAGTGAGTCCCCATCTATTAAGCATATTCTTTTATTTCATTACTACAGTAGATTTCGTATGTTAGTAGTCGAAGTTAGTTGGGGGCTTGTCCCATCAACTCCATGTTTAATCAGTTCAGATAAAGGTTTTTCAGACTAGACTAGTTCAGATAGTATTTTAGATTTCAGATGTTTTATCAGATATTATTACCGTTGTTATTGTTTATCATCTTTCAGATTGTGAGCCTTATGGAATTTCAGCCTATTTTCCACATTATTACAGTATTATTATTCAGTGCTCTCAACAGATATTAGTCATGGGTTAGCTTGTGGTCCCCCGGGATTGTAAGCATCGTGTAACATCTGGGTACAGACTTGGGGCATTAAAAACTTGGTATTAGATCCTAAGGTTAAACAGAGTCCTAGGGATTCTGAATTCTGCATCAAGTAGAGTCTTGTGCATAGGTGTGTAGCGCGCCACACTTATGGACAAGAGGCTATAAGGCATTTTTAGGAAAGGTTTCCCTTCTTTAAGTATTCATGTCATGTGAGTGAGCATGAGTTCAAGTTAAACTCTCAGTCTAATCCTTTTCTTCCTTCCATTTACAGAATATGCCTCCCAAAAATAACAACGAAAGAAGAACAGGAAACCAGTCAGTACCTCATCCCGTTCAAGCAGATTCCCTGTATGAGCATGTCTTCTATGCATAATTCAGAGCTACATTCACTACCCTATCCAATTCCGTAGCAACTCAGAATGAATGACAAGCTTCTATTCAGGACAACCCAGTGGATAATAATGTTGCAGCGAGGATTCAGGGCTTCACTCGAATGAATCCTCCCCTATTCTCCAGATCTAAGTCAGAAGAGAATCCACAGGAGTTACTCGATCAAGTTTCGAAAGTCACAGATATTATGGGAGTGACTTCCAGTGTGAGTGCTGAGTTAGACACCTTCCAACTACAAGATATAGGTCACACGTGGTTTAAGAAGTGGAAGGTAGATAGGGGTACAGATGCAGAGCCCATAGAGTGGGAAGAGTTTGCTACTGTATTTCTAGATAGATTCTTTCCCTTAGAGCTGAGAGAAGCCAAGGTGTTAGAGTTCATCAATATCAAGCAAGGAAGTATGAGAGTGAAAGAGTATTCCCTCAAGTTTACTCAGTTAGCCAAGTATGCTCCCCATGTAGTAGAAGACAATAGGTCCAAAATGAGCAAGTTCGTGTCTGGGGTGTCAGAGAGTATGGTTAAGTAATCTTGGGCGTATTTATATGTCCAAACACCACTATTCATCCATATTTGGACTTTTTTGAGAATAAAAATTATGTTAATAATATTGAATTGTGAGATAAATTGTGTTTTGTGGAAAACCGATGTGATTAGAAATACAGGGTAGATTTCTCATAGATTCGGAAGAAAATTGGATACATATTATGAAGATGCAAAAGACCATGTTGATCAAAGTCAAAAACATGTGTAGATGTACGAGAGAAAGGAAGAAGAAAGGAGCTGAGGATTTACGATAAGAAATGGAATAAAATTCCAGTGAAACGATGCTAACTCGACGCGTCGCGTCGACTGGCAAAAGTTGTTCCTTAGCCAAAATTCTAAGAGCAACTTCCAGTGCATCGACACAATGTTAATGTGATGCATCGATGCATAAGTTTTGTACTTTAGAAAAAAATTCCATGAGCAACTTCCAGTGCATCGACGCGATTTCATTATGTCGCGTTGATGCATAAAGTTTTAAGACTTACTCAGATTTGGAGAAGACAATTCTAGTGACACGACGCGATGTCGACACGTTGCATCGTGTGGTGAAGAACTTGACTTAGTTTGATTTTTAAAGACAAACTCCAGTGCATTGATGCAACGCATTGGATGGATCAACGCGATTAGCGACGTGCCGTGTCAAGGCTTCAGATCTTGTGAAATTTTCCCAAGTATAAAAGGAACACGTGAGCATAATTTCAAACACTTGTTTGCAAGCATAGCAGCGGCGAAAAAGCACAAAATTCTTTCTTATAAGGTTCTTATTATTTCTTTTGAACTTCTTTACTTCAAGATTAATTTTGCGTATGATTAATTACCTGTTTTGATGCTTTATTCAAACATGAGTGGCTAAATACCCTTGTTCTGGGGTTGAGGCCAAGAATATAATTACTCTTTAATATTCTTTATTGTAGTTTCTTTTTGGATTATCATCTGGGTTGTTTTTAATTTCTTGAGCTTACTATTTTAATGCTTTGCCGCCATTAGAATAAATTTATATCTCTATGTCAATTCGGGAGGAGAATCATAGATTAGAATGAGGAAATGAAAGAGCAAGGTTCTTACCCTTTTATCAAATAAGGGGTTTGAATTAGCATCTAGGATAGGGATATACCTAGAAGCCTTGTTTGGTTCAATTTCAAGAAGATTACTTTATGAATCTAGAAGAATTATTGTATCTCTGCAGGAGTTGTAGCTGCAATATTCAATAGATAGAAGATTTGAGGTCGGGAGACAAAAATCGTTGCCTAAACCTTGCGAACCAACAACCCGATAAGCAACTAGACTACTATAAGAATAAAGATTTGAATGATTGTTTGAAAAGCCTCAACCCTGGTATTCTTATCATTATTGTTTACTACCGTTGCTTTCTTTGCTCTAGTCATAAGCTTTTATTTCTTATTTATTAATTTATATTTTTTTTAATTTCAAAGTCATTTTGATACTTTACAACACTTAATACTCATTGTCTAAAACTAAAAGTTGGTTATATTTCTAGTTGATTAGTCCTCGTGGGAATGATATCTGATTGTCTAAATCACTATATTACTTTTACGATCACATGCACTTGCGTGTGCGTCTTAGTCGCAAGAAATTTTTGGCGTCGTTGTCGGGGACTAATATAATTAGTAAATTGCTAACTTTTTGGTTTTTGATATTAAGTTTAAGTGTTAACAACTTGATCTTAGCGGCTGAATTTTTGTAGGTTTAGCTGATTAAAGGACTGGTGAGAGATTAAGAATTGGTAGAGCCTTTTACAGAACCAGAATAGATCTTTCAACAATGGCAAATAATGGCTGAACAAAGAAATGAACCAGTCGATCCAAATACCGGAAATGTCCCACCTCTGGTTATTCCAGTTGTTCTTGCTCAACTAGCTGCAAGACCTATTTTTGAAGTGGAAATTACACTCACGAACCATGTGACGAGAAATATTCGCAAGCCTAAACCAGGTGGTCTATTTGTATTGAAGCAGAATATGGTGCAATTCTTGAATTCAGTGGGGAAATTCTTGAATTCAACGGGGAAATTCTATGTCCTTTTACATGAAGATCTACAGTAGCACATACAGACCTTCCTGGAAATAAGCGATACTTACATTCCTGAAGGAGTGAGTTTTGATTATGTTAGATTGACACTCTTTCCTTTCTCTCTAATGGGGGAAGAAAAAAAGGTGGTTACATGTTGAACCATTACTCTCTATCACTTTATGGGAAGATCTATCTCGGAAGTTTCTTATTCGATTCTTTCCATCCGGGAATACTGCACGCTTGAGGAGTGAGATCTTGAGTTTTAGACAAAAGGAAGGAGAGAATCTTTACCAAGCTTGGGAGAAATTTAAGGGTATGATAAAAAATTAACCTCACCATCATCAGTCCAATGATGTTCTTGTTCATACTTTCATTAAGGTATTGGAGCCACACACGAAGATTCTCTTGGATTTAGCAGTAGGTGGACAAGTTCTTGAGAAGACATGAAGAATTGTACACACTGCTGAATCAGATTTCACAAGGGAATCCTGACTGGCATGATGATTCAAGGAGTACTCCTAGGAAGGTTGCAGGGGTATTAGAGGTAGACTAGTTCACTGCATTACAAACACAGATTACAGCCATGCAAAATCATATGATTACTCAGCTTAATAACATAAAGTTGGGAGTTACACAAACAACAACAACAACTAATGTAGTCCAAACAGTGAATTCTTGGTGTGAGGTTTGTGGAAATGGTGAGCATGTAGCAGACTTGTACGGCTAATCTAGATTCTTTGAACTATATGGGAAATGCAAATCATCAAGGACAATAGAATTTTGGCAAAACATATAATCCTAATTGGAGAAACCATTAAAATTTCTCATGGGGTGGAAATCAGGCGCAAAATGCAAACCAGTTCAAGGGATCAGTACAACCAGATCAACAGCAGCCTTAGAATAATTAGGAAACTACTCAAACTAGCAATATCGAGGAGTTAATGAAGCAGTTTATGGCTCAACAAGCACAGTTTGCAGCAGAAATAAAGACTCAATAGGCACACTTTGCAACAAAGTTGAAAAGTCAACAATTGTTTACTAGAAATCTAGAGTTGCAACTGGGTTAAATTGCAGGAGCACAGAATACAAGACCTCAAGGATCATTACCTAGCGATACATAGGTAAATCCTAAGCATATAAATGCGGTTACAACAAGGAGTGGGTTACAAATCAAGGAGATAGTTCAAGAGTAGGTGAGTCTGACAGTCACTGGTGATAGTTCTAAAGACAATGCAGAGAAAGAAGTCAAGGAAAATATGGAAAGTGAAGAAATTTATGTGGAGAAGAAGACTCTCCCCTTACACTTTCGTCAAAGAAAAAGGAAGCATCAAGAGGAGGTGAGTTACAAGAAGTTCTTAGATCTTCTAAAGCAGGTTCAAGTAAATCTTTCTCTTGTTGAGATTCTGCAGAGTGTGTCAAAATATGCAAAATAATTGAAGAATATAGTTGCAAATAAGGACTCATACAATCAATGAATAAAGGCCCGGGGTTAAAGTACTACAAACATTCATGCTACACTACTGAACTTCATTGGTTAGTCTCATTATCTTGGTTTTTGATTCATGGGGTTGATTTTATGATCATGGTCTCCCGACCTCTAATCACCTGTTTAACTTAGCCCCACAACTACATCACTGAGAAGGGATGTGATAACTAAGCTTAACGTTTTTATATTTCATCCTGTAGTGAAACAAATAAGAGTGCTAGCTCTATCCTTATCCTAGATGCTAATTCTCATTCCTTATTTCACAAAGGAATGAGAACCTTACTCTATTCATCCCGTGTTCTATCATCTTATTTCCTCTCTCGAGTTTACAAGACAACAATCGATGTATTATAAGGTTCATGACTCCTTAAAATAGTTAAAGAAAGATGAATAAAAAACCATATATGATGAATTAACTAAACGAAATCAATTTGTAGCAATAAAAATCATGTTCTTCGACTTAACCCAGGAAAGGTGGCATTTAGCCACGCATAGAATAACCGTAGTCATATAATTGTAATTAAAAATTGAAGCCATGAATGAACTAAATAAAATCAATTAAAACCCTACAAAATGTGTTGAGCATCCCCTTCTCCTTGTCCACAACGTCCAAAGCCCTCTAAAATAAAGTGTACAAGCGTGTATTTATAGGTGGAAGCAATTTTTTGCCTTGTGTAAAATAGAGCATGCGTCGCGGGTTGTGGTGCACAGAAATGGAGGGTGCAATGCATACTGTGGTGCACTGCAATACAGGGTGAGGATATACTTATTGTGGGCAGCTACTAGAAATTATCATTGAAATTTTGTCTAAGTGTTAAGTGCTCCTCCGTTTATCCACGCCTTGTGGTGTTATTTTGCCTTCTATACCAGATTGTATCTCATCAAAATCAACCCTCAAGTATACTATAACATAAAGCACCAAGAATTAGAGTTTAACACATCAAAACAACAAGAATGACAAACTAAAAGCTCAATCTAAGCACTATTCTCGACCACTTTATGCTATAATGTATTGTTGATTCTTGGCTCATTTTAATTGAACATTGAACACTTTAAACAAGTTTTTCCCTAAATATTTACAAATTTGAACCATAGGGAACTCATTAAACATATTAGAATCCATTGAGAACTATTATAACAACACCTAGCTCAAGCTAGTAAAACTAGTTTTCTCGGCTAAACTCTAATTGAACGATTTAAACCCAAACTTGTTTGAAAACACTTGTAAAAATTGTAAACACATCCTTGAACACTTAGATGCTTATTTATATCATTATCAACACATAAATAGCATGAATTGTCCTCAAAACAAAGCTAATAATCTAGGATAACAACACTAGAGTGCATAAATACACCCCACATCACATAGTTCAATCTAACAAGGAGTATACCTAACCTACCTCAAATCTAAGGAAAGATCATGAACCACTAAACCTTCATGTTTCCATCTGAGAAGATTCTTCAAGGTACAAAGCTATCAGAAACACTTTCTACACATCATTACAAGAATATCGATAAACATATTGCACCATTGTGATTTGGGTCCAAAAATGACACCAAAAACCCCAAGGAGGTCCCACTTAAGGAAAACACATTTCCGAGGTCAGCTCAAAGTTCATACACCATTATGAAGTCATAAATCTTAATAAATAGGTGAAAACTAAGATTATATGGGCTAAAATCAAGCCCTTAAGCTATCTAGGTTTTTGGCAAAGAATTCAAGAATTTCAAACATGAAATTGAAGGATTCTTACCTCAACTTCGATGTTAATCATGAAAATATTTATTAACTAAGATCTCAAGTCACACCCAAGACTCAATTTAAGGTTAGCACACCAGTTTAGGGCTTCTAGGTCTCAAGGATATGTGAAAAGTGCTCAAAACACGGATTAAAGGGCCTTTAAATACCCATCCTAGGCACTCAGATGTGGCTATCGTCACCCATGGACTGTAATCGCCCATGTGCGATCTCCATAGCCTTATTGTGATCTCCATACTGTGATCATTATGGCTCTTGTATGATTGTAACGCACCAACACTATCAAAACTTGGAAATCTTCCAAATTTCCAAAGACACCTCGAGATTCATTTAAAATCTAATATATGCTAATAAACTATGTAAACATACTAAATTTGATGTTCTGTATGCATTGGCGACTCAAAATTTCCATCCAAGGTCATTTCATCCAAATGTGGATCCCACACCTAGTTTTCCATTTTTTTAACTTTCAACCAAGAGGTTAAAATAAGATTGGGTGTCCTAGGACCCAAACCAAAGGTCTACCTAGCCGAAAATCAATATTCCAGAGTTGCTGGCGCAGTCAAAATTCACATCTGAGATTATTTTACTAAAGTTTTTTCCTGGTGGTCATTTGAAACCAGAGAAGACTTCTAGATAGGGAATTGGTTCTAACAACCAAATGAACTTCCCGATAACTGAGCTATCAGTTCTAGCAAGTCATAGATGACATGTGGAAACTATGGGAAAGATCTAGCGGAAAAAATAAGTAGTAATACAAAAAATTACCTGAAGGGTCATTACAAAAGACAATCATTAATAGCAAACTTAAGTTCTCTCCGTCTCACATATGCATAAGATTTTTGACAAATGTGAGTTATTTTTACTCTCGCCTAAATCAATTAAACCTTCTCCATAGCCTCATGAACCAAATATGTCCCACTTAAAGTAACTTCAACTACCTCAAACTAATCAGTAGGAGATCTACATCTTCACCCATAAAGTGACTTAAAGGAGACATCTGGATGCTAGAATAGAAACTATTATTATAAATATCATCCTAATTATCTTTGAAGTCATTCACGCAAGCCCTCAAGGTATTTTCTAAGGTCTAGATAGTATGCTATTCCTAATTATCCATTAGTGGCAAAAAATTTATGCTCAACTAAACTTTCTCCATAGCCTTATGAACCAAATATGGCCCAATTAAAGTAGCTTCACCTACCTCAAACTAATCAGTAGGAGATCTATATCTCCGCCTATAAAGTGACTCAAATGTTCCATACGGATGCTATAATAGAAATTATTATTATAAATAATCATCCTAATTACCTTTGAAGTCGTTCACACAATCCTTCAAGGTATTCTCTAAGGTCTAGATAGTATGCTCTTTATAATTATCCATTAGTGGTAAAAAATTTATGCTAAGATCTACTCAGGTACTAAGACACTTTGAAAGACTTCCAGAACTGAGATGTGAATTAAGTACCTACCCTATCTAAGATGATAGACAAAGTAACTCCATTTAATCTAACTAACTCATGAATATAAATTTTGGCATATCCTGTACTGAATTTGTAGTGTTTACCAGATGTGAGTAGACTTAGTCACCCTATCTACTACCACTTAAATAGACTCATGTTGATATCGCAAGTAAGGTAAACTTATGAGGAAATCCATATTAATCATTTCTCACTTCCAAGTATGAATGTTAATGTCTTGAGTCATATCTCTCGGACTCTCATGCTCAACCTTCTCCTGCTGGCAATTCGAACACTTAGTCATAAAATATACAATGTCCCTCTTCATATTATTCCACTAATAGACTTTTTATAGATCATGGTACATCTTGGTGGACTTGGATAAATAGAATACCAAGAGTTGTGAGCTTTTTGAAAAATCTATTTCTTCAAATCATCCACTGCTAGAATACATAAATGACCCGATATAAAGAACACCATCTCACCCTCGAGAGAAAACCTCTTTTTAATTATGAATAGTTTCTTTCATCTTAAGTAGAATAGAATCACTATATTTCTTATCCTTAACTTCCATTACAAGAAAAGACTTTAGACTATTCTAAACATTAACACCATTATCTGCTGATCAATAAGACAAACCCTAAATGAGTAAGTCTCTGAACATATCTAGATAATTCCCTTCTTCCTTACTCAATGTCATCCATTCCACCAATGGACAACCTGCTAAGAGTATTAGCTACGATATTAGCATTACCCAAATGGTAAATCATACTTATATCATAGTCTTTGAAAAGCTCAATCCATTTCTTATGCAAAAGACTCATATTATTTGTGAACACAACAACATAAACACCATACAAGTAGTGTTTCCACATCCTCAAAGAAAAAACTATTGTTGCTAATTCAAGGTCATGAGTTAGATAGTTCTTCTTATGAACCTTAAATTATCAAAATGAATAAGCAACGACCTTGCCATGCTATATAAAAACACAACCAAGGCTAATTTTTGAAGTATCATAACATACTTGAATACCCTCTGAACCCTCTAAGAAGCTAGTTTCGTAGTCAATTGAGTCTTCAACTCATGAAAACTCTTCTCATAATTTTTAGACAACTGAAACTTAAACATTTTTGTATCAACCTAGTCAATAGGGAAGCAACAAATGAGAACCCCTTAACAAACCTCCTATAGGAACCATACAAGCCAAAAAAGCTCCTAACATTTGATGGGGAAGTAGGTCCAGACAAGTTCTTCACTAACTCTATCTTCTGTGAATCAACCTGAATGCTCTCACTGGACATAACATAACCTAGGAACATAATTGACTGCAACAAAATTTTATACTTACTGAACTTAGAAAATAAGTGGTGGTCCTTGAGAGTTTGCAACACCACTGTCAAGTGATCTACATGCTCATTCTTGATTCAAGAGTATACACGAATGTCATCTATCAAGACAATGATGAAATTGTCCAAATAGTGTTTGAATACCTTGCTCATTAAGACCATAAAAGTTGCACAAACACTCAATAGTCCAAAAGACATAGCCAAAAATTTGTAGTGACCATACCAAGTTCTAAAGGCTATTTTTAGAATGTCATACTCTCTAACTCTAGAATTATAATAACTAGATCTGAGATCAATCTTAAAGAAACAACTAGCACTATAAAGCTAGTCAACAATCTGGGGGATGAGATACTTATTCTTGAATGTGATCCTATTAAACTATTGGTAGTTGATGCACATTCTAAGAGAACCATCTTTCTTGAACATGAAGAGGAAAAAATCACCCCATAAGGAAAACTAGGTTGAATTAAACCTTTGTTTATGAGGTCTTTTAATTATTATTTCAATTGCTAAGCTCAATTGGAGCCATTCTATAAAGAATTATTAATATAGAATGCATATCTAGTAGAAAGTATATTCTAAAGTCGATCTCTAATTTAGGAAGAACCTTGGACAAATCCTTAGAAAACACCTCTAGAAACTTACTAACTACTAAAACTAACTGAAGTGTTGGGTCTCAGACTTAGAGTCCCCAAACATAAGGTTGGATGCATCTCTTAGATGTTAACTTCCTCACCATAAGATGAAAGATGAAATGATCAATATTTACTAAATAACTACCCTACCACTTTATGCTAGCTCATCTAGAATATAAAATCTTATGAATCTATTTCTACAATCAACTTAGGCATAAAATGAAGATAGCTAATCCATGCCAAGAATGATATCATTGTCAATCATGTCTAACTCAAATATATCAATTGTGGTGACTTTTTGGAGAACTAAAACTAAGAAATTTCTATATACTCATCTAGCTATGATTGCCTCACTAATTGGAGTGGGAACAAAAAAGGATTCTATGAGTTGTTTAGAAATTTACCATAAACAACTTGAAGAATAGATCAACACTCTCTAATCTACTTACATACATAACTTGAAGAATGTATTCACTAAATCAATAAAATTTTGTGGATCTTCATCAACCTTTGATCCAAATAACTCAGGTGTGTTCTTATGAATAAAGTCTCAAAGTTATGTAGAAGTTAACCCACCATTTAGGTTAGTTGAGACCACTACCTATTGATTCACCAAAGTTGTCATAGCTTGAGCCAAAATTTGGATGGTATTTTGAAACTTAACATTTGTAACTTATAATTTGCTACTCCTTCGTGCAATATTTCTTTATGGGGATATGATTCGAAATGCGTAAACCAAAATTTAGAGCAATAAATAGAATTAAACTCTAATTCATGATAATGAACATGAAAGAAGGAAATTTTTTCCCAAAATCATCTTTAGCCACTCCCTAAAAAGTATGGTGTAGTTCACACCCATGAAAATGACTCACTAAATATGGATTTTCAAGCACCCTAGGACTTTTGAATGTTATGTTATACTAAGTTTTTATGGCCCAAGTCTGCACCCTGGATAAGACATGGTGTTTAAAACTACAAGTTATACCAATTTAACCATTGATACTAGCATGATAATAAGTCAATAATGATATACTTTGTCGAAGCATAAAGAAAACTAAAAAAGAAATCTGTAAAATAACCCAACTAAATAGTTTAACTAAAGTAAACAATATCCAAAACATCAATACAACACTACTATCTTGACTAATTATGAAAGCCTCTAATAACTGAGTTAGTTATTGGGATAAGATCCATAACTAACACTAAAATAACTATCTAAAATAAAGAATTAGGTTTGTAAACTAAACTAGACCTCAAATGATGAGGACTCATGGTCTGCCATGGTTTTATGGTACTTTTGAAAGCTTAAAACAAGAAAATATGCTAACCTAAGGCACATTTATGTGGGTATGGTGTATTCTTATGTTGATTAAAGTAAAATAGATTCAAATATTTAAAGTTCAGAAAATATAACCTAGGTGCATTAGATGAGCCCTCTAATGAGTTGTTGAAGCTACTGATGGGACATGCATACAAGCATTGGATGAACTAGAGAAAGTGAAACACAAAGAGCATGAGATGATAGAATCTCACAATCATTTGAGTAAACAATAAATTCATTTTAAATATCGTGGCAGAAAGTTCTGCAAAGTGAAAAAATCAAGGTTTTAGAACCGACAAGATAAAACAAGTCATTTCTCGCTAGAATGACCTAGTCATGATGAACAACCTTGGGACATCTCCATCCAAAGTCAATTATCAAGTATCCAGTAGAAAGGATATATAATTATAGCATATAATGATCATCCTATCCTTTGTCTAAGGAACTAATACTAAAATCCTGTTGTGTTTTGGATAGATTTTTCTTTTGTCAATAAATACATTCCTTAGATTTTCTTTTACACATTATTATTCTTTTTGTGTCCTTAGAAATAATAGCACATATTTATTTTTTGGTTTTCACAGATTAAATTAATATATTGATTTTTTTTCTTAAGTTTCTTTGCAAATTCAAGCATCCAGATTTTATTCTACTTTGTTTGTAAGTTTATAATCATGAATTCATCCATAATCTCTATTTTGATCTTATGAATATGAGTACCAAAATCCTGCAACTAGCGTTATGGGAACCTTGAAGAATTAACAACATATGACTAAGTACTTAGTGATTATGGAATGGTGTTTATGCATGTATTGTTCTTTCCTTTTTATTAATTTGTTTCTAATAGTTTAAAACATTACAACATGCCTTAATTTTACTATCTGGACCAAGGGGGTAATGAATAGGAAAAGGGATTAACACTAGAGATTTGAGGCTATCAACTCTTATCAAATACCTAAACTCTATTTGGGAATAGTTAATCTGGGATCAAGGTAAGGGTTAGTAAGGATACACCCATAGATAGACCAAGTTTCATGATGAAACTCATCTATATAAGGGACGAACCATATAGGTGAACCTAACTTATTAATGTTGTATGCTAAGAAAAAGGAAAAATCATTGTTATATCATGCCTATTGTGCTATGAAATCATAGGGAACAAAATCCTTGTATCTTTTAATTTCTTAAAATACAATAAGTTATATTATGTAACTTGTTTGCTCATTGCTCGAAAGTTATTACTTGTTACCAGAAAACACTTTTTTGGAAATAATTAACTAATAGTTAAACTGCATCAATCGAGCTTCCTATCATATTTCTTATGGGATTGACTTCAACCTATTTGGGTTCTATATTTGAATTAATGACCACTATATATCCCACTGCAAGTTGTAATTTTGGTGATATCAAATTTTGGCACTATTGCTTAGAAATATAGTTTAGGACTAGTTTTATTGTGTTTATTTAACTATTAGTCTTTATTTCCTAATTTTACTTTTTTATTATTTTTGTTCTTTTTCTAGTTGATATTAGTGCATGTACAATTCTCAAAGTCAAGGCAATTCCTTGATTTCACTTAATTTTGAGAATGAATGGACTCTAAGAAATCAAATAAAGATGGTTAAAAACGAACATAATGGATTTATCAATGTTAATGTTCAGAAGATTATAGATAAAGCTATTGCACATATGCTTGCTAAAGAATAGAAAAGATAAGAGGATGACAAAAAGAAAATAATTAATGTTCAGGCTAGATAAGAAGAAGTAAATAGTTTGGCTGTTACTGAGGAGAAAGAATAGAGAAGAAGGAATAGAGGCCTTTAGCACCCTATCATTATGTTCCCCAGTTTGATAATGCATATGATTATGTTGATTTGGAGGAAGTAGGTTAATTAGGTATTATTTTTCCACCCCCACTGCCATCGAGAAAAAAGTTTGACATCACTAGTGTTATGATATAATTATTGTATTTGAAAGGAATTTTCTCAAGCCTTGTTACTACTGATTCAACCTTTTATTTGATAAAATTCATAAGGATTTACAATTCTTGTTATCTACTTGGGGTGAACCGAGATGTGATTAGACAGGGGTTGTTTTTTCCTCTCTGGTTAGAGAAGCTACTCTATGGCTGGCAGAGTTTCCAAGAGGATAATAACTGCCTAGAAATATAGTTTAGGACTAGTTTTATTGTGTTTATTTAACTATTAGTCCTTATTTCCTATTTTTACTTTTTATTATTTTTCTTTTTTTCTAGTTGCACATCAGTGCATGCACAATTCTCAAAGTCAAGGCAATTCCATGATTTCACTTAATTTTGACATTGAATGGACTCTGAGAAATCAAATAAAGATGGTTAACAACGAACAACATAATGGATTTATAATCCTGAAGTTAGGAATATTATAGATAAATCTAGTGCACATATGTTTGTTAAAGAATAGAAAAGATATGAGGATGACAAACAAGCAATAATTAATATGTAGGCTAGATAAGAAGAAGCAAATAGTTTGGTTGTTACTAAGGAGGAAGCATGGAGAGGAAGGAATAAAGGACTCCAGCACCCTATCATTATGTTCCCCAGTTTGATAATGCATATGATTATGTTGATTTGGAGGAAATAGATTAATTAGGTGTTATTTTTCCACCCCCACTGCCATCGAGAAAAAAGTTTGACATCACTAGTGTTATGATATAATTATTGTATTTGAAAGGAATTTTCACGAACCTTGTTACTAATGATTCAACCTTTATTTGATGAACTTCATAAGGATTTACAATTCCTGTTATCTACTTGGGGTGAACCAAGATGTGATTAGACAGGGGTTGTTTTCTTTCTCTCTGATTGGAGAAGCTACTCTATGGCTGGCAGAGTTTCCAATAGGATAATAACTACTTGACAAGAGTTGTAAATGTAATTTTTGGAAAGATTCTTTCTGCCTTCTAGAATGTTGAAGTTGAAAGATGAGATTTACAACTTTAAGAAACTACATGTGTTATAGAATACATGGTTGATGTTTAAGAAGAAGCTACAACAAATCTCAAACCAGAGAATACCTAATCACACTTTGCTTGAGATCTTATATAATGATTTTAATGCTAATAAAAAGGTTGTAGAAAACATTGTTACTGTGGGTATAATTATGAGTCTAACTTAGAAGCAGGCCTCTACAATACATTATAGGATCACTAAAACCAAACAAGGCTGACACACTCGAGATGCAAATACTTTTGTAGGCACTTATTTAATTAGAGAATAGAAACATATGATAGATTGGACACTGGCTCAAAAGGTAGCACATTTAAGGATTGAATTTAGTATATTTGCAAAATAGTTCACAATAATAGGGGTAGAAAAGATAAATGCAGTTGTTTTGCAAGGTAAAGCACCTAGAATCAATGATTTTAACTATAGGGAAGGTACTAAATATATAAAGGATTAGGTGATGATTTTTTAAGCCAAAGTCCAAGGGCCTAATCAAGACAATTTGTTCTTTAGTCAAGGAAATCAAGGTTAGAACTAAAATAAGAAAAATTACTACAACTAGTCAGGGTATAGATTTAGGAGTTGAGGGAGAGATGGTGATTTAAAAAGAAAACAAGACTACAAAAATGATAAAAGTGGACCTTATATTACACTTGGAAGTTGTGATGTTGATTCAAGAAATTCTAGGGTAAAAGATATGCTTGCTAATGTATTAAAAAGGGTAAAAAAGATAGATGATTGCCTTAAGGAGATTTGAGCAGATATTTCAGGTAATAGTCAGAAAGTTGAGTCACCTTTTACTATAATCAAGAAACTTAAGAATTAGTTTGTCCAAATGTCTTATGCAATGAATCAACATTAAAAGGATACATTTCCAAGCAACATTGTCTAAAACTTTAAGAAAAGAGTTCATTTCTTGGCTATAACCACTTGGAGTGGTAAGATAACAATTGATATACTTATGGATGTAGTTGTTGAGAATAAGGTTAAGCCAATAATGATCTATGTTGAGAAAGTAGTCGAATCATAAGACAAAGTTGTTGATGAGAAGGTATCTGAGTAGCCACGTCATATTGCTGAAAAGGAGAATAAGGCTAAAAGGGAAATGAAAAGAAGGTCTCACAAATGTTGACTCCTATTCCATTACCTTCTCCTAATTTTCTAATATTAAAGAAGAGAGATATAAAAGGGAATCATTACAAATTTATCTCTAAGTTGAAGTAACTGTCAATGAACATCTCTTTAGTTGAGGCACTTGAGCAAGTGCCTAGTTATGCAAAGTTCATGAAGGATCTTATGACTAAAAAGATGACAGTGAGTTTTACGACTGTTGATAATTTGCACCATTGTATTTCAATAGATTCTCCCATACTTGTAGAGAAAAAGAATGATCTTGGAGCCTTTACGATTCTATGCACTATTAAGGCTTTCAATTTTTCAAAAGCATTGTGTGACTTGGGTGCTAGAATTAATATGATATGGTTATCAATTTTTAGATAGATGGCATTAGGGCCACCTAAAACAAATTCAATAAGACTTATTATGGTAGATAACATGGTGAAGATGCCTATGAGAATTTTATAAGATGTTTTGGTGAGGGTTAAATCATTCATATTTCCAGCTAATTTTGTTATCCTTGACTATTGAGTGGATCTTGAGGTTCCCATTATCTTAGGAAAACAATTCTTTAGAGACGAAAGAGCATTTCTTGACATAGATATAGGTCAGTTGAATTTTTGATTGAAGTATAAAGAAGTAACATTTAGTGTTTTCCAATCCATGAAGAAACCAAAGGACAACATATGATTTCAATTAATGATACAGTTGATAAAGATGCCTTGATAGTTGATGTCGCCCAAATTACACACCTAAAAAGTATAATGCGGTTTATATCAAATATAGAACCCAACAAATGTTGGGGTCCAACCCATAGAGAATAGGACAAAATATAAGTCACAAGCTTATTGATGCAGTTGGAAAGTACAGAAAGTAAATTGGGAGGGGGGGTTGTAATAATCAGTTGTTATAATAATACTTTCTTGAAAATAGGGTTGTTGTTAATATGAGATGATCACGAGGGTTGTGTTCCCCCTGGCTTTCTATCTTTGCAGACTTATCTTGGTCGTCAAACTATCTTGGTGTGTTGAATGCAAAATCTAACAAGTTATGTATCACCAATCATCTCTCGGCCCCTTTTGGTGAATTTTACTCATCTTCTCTCAGACTTGGAGTGTCGCGTTACTAACACTTGTCCAAGATCCCATATTAACTTTCTCCTCTCAGTCTCAAGTTAAGTAGATAAAGGTTTGTATCTCCAAATTACTTTTGTTATCTTCTTTTCCAAATATAAACCACTCTCTTGAGTTAGTATCAAATATAGGTAGGTTCTTAACATATGTAGTAATCAAGAAATCAGTCAGTATGAAGAAAACTACAATACATGCAAAACACCAATAAAGAAAAACTTTGTACTTCCTCTACTTCATTATTACATCAAGGTTCCCACAACCCTAGTTAAGAGGTTTAGCTGCTCCTATTTGCAAGAACACCCATAGAATTCATAATTGAAATCATATGAATAATCTCACAAGGAATTAAGAATGAAAACTGAAATCTGAAATTAATATCAAACTCTAAAAGTCAAGAACAAGAATTCCAAGATCAAGGTTGTATCTTTGAACACAAAATTATGTAAAAACTATGTAAAGGAGCGTAAACTAATAACAAAACACAAAAATGGTATTTATAGTTGCATCATAGTTCTCCAAAACAAAATAGGTTAACTTAGATCTCTAGTGACAACACCTCAGATAATGAGTCATCTGGACTAACAATGATTCAATGTTACCTCCATAGTCTGGTCTTCTATGCGGCAAGCGATGACTTGTCAGGTACTAGATGAGTCGTTTTCTGACTCATAAGGTCTAAAATAAGATTTTCAGCCATTATATCTTCAACTCCATATGCTTAGAATGATGGTCACGATGATTCATCGCGTGACCTTGTTTTCCTGCAAAATAAGTACAAAAACACATCACATCTAACAAAAGGACCTAAATGCTTGCATAATTTTGTTGTTTTAAGCATCGAAAGTGCCATGAAACCATTGAACATTAACACCCTCAACTTAGAAAATTTTAATATACTAAGGCAACTAACACATAACATAACATAAATATACTATGCTTAACTAAAATAAACCTAAGGCACCTATGGCATTCAACTAAATTTATCTCAAAAGTCTTTACCCCCTCCTATTTATGACTTTGAAAACCACTATGCGTATCCATGTAGCCCAACAATATAAATCAATGGAATCAAGTGATGGAATCACATTAGCAATAACCAACCAAACATATATGCAATCTACACTACCTAAATAAAAAATAGTCAACAATACAACCCATGCACCTTTACAACAAAGAAGTCCCACTCTTATAGTTTAATAATGCATGACAATGTGGGGATGATATCTAGACACTTATGCTTATAAAAGAAGTTCCAATAGTGTGCATAAAATATCATAGGCTAGCCCTTGTTTTCTATATCTCAACTTTATGGACAGTTGGACTTCGATCACTACGGGAATTTGCTAGTCTTGTAACATAGGCTTGGGGGGAAGGTATGGTACATTTGTGATACAATGACTCACCCTCATTTACACTACACTTAATTTTTTGGCTCCACTTCTCAAGAATTCTTCTTTTATTTCTCTTTTTTCTACTTTATTGATTATTCGTATTGGGTGTGGTTTTATTCTAGCTTTTCATTTATTCACTTCTCTTTTCCTCTACTTTTCAAGTTTTCTATTTTTTTTCTACCACCCCAACCTTATATTATTATCTCTTATTCATACCCTTTTTCATACCTATTTTTTCAACTACGGACACCTATGATAGCCACCCTAAACATAAGCAATTTGCCTTAGTTGAGGTGTATAGTGTCTAAGGAGGGACCACGACTAAAATAGGTTTATTGTAATTAAACGGGAAGGTAAAAGGATACAGATCAAGAAAATAGGTCAACTTATGCCCAAAAATACGGATCAAGGATACTTATTTGCATTTGGTAGGTCTTTTTTGGATAAGAGTGGACTTAGTTCAAAAATATCCTATGATTATGTCCTAACCAATTTGTCCTATATCCTAGGCAAGACTAACCGGGAAAGTTCTAGATCAGAAACACAAAAGGAACTGTAAGTACCTCACACACACATGGTATAGGGTTATATCACCAATTACTGACTATCTAATTCATGCAATGCTATGCTATGGTTATTTTGTCCCTGATACTAATGCCATGACAAGATTAAAATGATGGTTACATAGATACATACATCACACAGTTCACAAAATTTGTAGACAGGTATTTTTTTTCTAATAATTTTTTCTTTAAACAGTTCAAATAGATAAAACAATTGTCAAAATATGATGTAGCAGTATAAGAAAGACTAATTAGGAAAAATTTGATGTCACCCAAATTATACCTCCAAAAATTATAATATGGTCGATGTCAAATATAGAACCCATCAAGGTTGGGGTAAAACCCATAGGGAATAGAACGGAAATTTGTAACAAGCTTGTTGATTCATTGGGAAACAATAGAAAGAAAATAGAGGATTCTGTAACAATCAAAATTAATAATAACACTTGTTGGAAAATAGGGTTGTTATCAGTATGAGATGATTAATAAAATTGTATTCTCCCTAATTTCCTTGGTGTCTTTCTTGTAGAATCTAACAAGTTATGTATTATCAGTCTTCTCTCAACCTTTTTTGGTGAATTTTACTTATCTCCTCTCGATCATAGAGTGTCGCATTACTAAACCTTGTCTTGGATCCCAGATTAACTATCTCCTATTGATCTTAAGTTAATACAATAAAGGTTGGTATCTTTAAATTATTATTGTGATCTTTTTTTCCTAATTTCAACCTCTCTCTCGAGTTAGTATCAAATATAGGAAGGTTCTTGATTTCTCTAGTCATCAAAAAAAGCAATCAACATGAAGAAAACCACAATATATGCAAAAACACCAATCAAGAAAGACATTGCATTTTCTCTACTTTGTAATTCCATTAGGGTTCCCACAAACCTAGTTAAGAGGTTTAGGTACTCATATTTGCAAGAACACCCATAGAATTCATAATTGAAATAATATTAATAATATCACAAAGAATTAAAAATGAAAACCAAAATCTCAAACTAATATCAAATCCTCAAAGTTAGGAACAAGAATTCCAAGATAAAGAATGTATCTTAGAACTCAAAAGTATGTATAAAATATGTAAAGGTGCGTAAACTAATAACAAAACACAAAAGGGGTATTTATAGTTTCATCATAATTTTCCTAAAAAAAAATAGGTTAACTAGGGCCGGTAGTGACAATGCCTCAAACCACGAGTTGTCTGGACTAATGAAGACTCATTGTCAGCTCCTTAGTCTGGGCTTCTATGCGGCTGGCAATGACTAGTAAGATAACTAGACGGGTCATTGTCTAACTTATAGGGTATCCATAAAGGTTCTCAAACTTCAAATTCTCAAATCCATATTCTCATAACGATGGTCACGGTGAGTCGTAGCCTGACCCTACGACTTAACGTGGGTGTTGTTTCCACTTTATCAAACTCGCACCCTCTCAAGACTTTAATTCACTTTTGCTCATAATGAATCTCTCTACGACTCGTAGTCTGACACTATGAGTCGTGGTCAACTTTGACTTTAGTCATTTTCTTTTATTCCTTCCCTAGTCACCTAATGACTTAGATGATGATTCGTAGTGTCCTCAATGATTCATTTTCAAATATAATACTAAAATTTGTGAGCTTTTTCTTTTTTTAGTCTACTCACTTTCTGCAAGTAGGTTTGGACAAGAAGGAGAGAAGGGATTTTGGGAGGTTTTTGATGAGGTGGTGAAGGGAATCTCGAGCTCTGAGAAGCTTTTTGTGGGAGGAGACTTTAATGGTAATAATAGGTCTTTGTCGAGAGGTTATGATGATATGCATGGCGGTTTTGGTTTTGAGGTGAGGAATGATGGAGGATCTTATCTTTTTGATTTTTCTAGGGACTTTGGGTTGTGGATAGTAAATTCGAACTTTCCAAAAAAGGAGGATCACCTTATTACGTTGTGTAGTTCAGTAGCCAAGACTCAAATAGACTTTTTACTTCTTAGGAAGGGTGATAGAGTGCTATGCAAGGACTGTAAAGTCTTACCTATCGAGAATCTTTTGACTCAACATAGTTTGTTGGTTATAAATCAAGAAGGGCGGAAATAAGATGAGAGTAGAGGCTCGGCCAAGGATTAAGTGAGAAATCTTGACTTTGACTAGTGCTTTGGAGATAGGGGGAAGCTAAGGAGCATAGGGGCTTGTGAGAGTAGAGAGGATGTGGATAGTATGTTGGAGACGATGTCAAGTTGCATAAGGGAAATTTCTAGAAATGTTTTAGGTGTCTCGAGAGATCGATCTGGAAAGAACAAAGGGGACTAGTGGTCAAACGAAGAGATTAAGAGAAAGGTAGAGTATAAGTAGGTGGCTTATTCTAAGTTTGTTGAGATGATATTGAAGAATAAGGAGGAGTATAAGGTATCTAGGATAAAGGATAAGTTAGAGGTTATTACGGCTAAGACAATAGCTTTTGAGAGCTTGTTTGTGGCTTTGGAGGAGAAAGGTGGGGATAAGAAGTTGTATAGGCTTTCCAAGGCCAGAGAGTGGCGGGCTCATAACCTTGAACAAGTGAAGTGAATCAAGAGAGAGGATGGTATTGTATTGGTTAAGGATGCCCTCATTAGGAAGATGTGGCAGTCCTATTTTCATAAACTTTTGAACAATGAGGGGGACAAGGATTTTGTGTTGGGGGACTTGGAGAAATTTGAGGAGTGTCACGACTATAGTTATAGTAGGAGTATCAAGGTTGAATAGGTCAAGAGGGATATTAGTAGGATGCGTCGGGGTAGTGCAACGGGGCTAGACATGATTCTAGTGGATTTTTGGTAGAGCATTGGCGGGGCAGGTTTGGAGTGGTTGACAAGGTTATTTAACATCATTTTTAGAAAAGGCTAAGATGCCTGAAGCGTGGAGGTGGATTATGATGATTCTATTATATAAGAACAAGGGAGACATCCAGAGTTGCAACAACTATAGAGGTATTAAATTATTTAGTCATACTATGAAGGTTTGGGAAAAGATGGTAGAGTTAATGCGGAGAAGGTGCATGACCATATCTGATAATAGTTCAATTTTATGTCCGATCACTCGACTACTGAGGCCATTCACCTAGTTATGAGATTAGTGGAGCAGTTTTAGGAAAGGAAGAAGGACTTACACATGGTGTTTATTAATCTTGAAAAGGTATATGACAGGGTGCCCAGGGAGATTTTGTGGAGGTGCTTGGAGGCAAGAAGGGTGCCTGTGGCGTACACTATGTCGATTCAGGATATGTATGATAGCTCGAAGACTCGGGTGAGAATGGTAGGTGGAGATTCAGAGAACTTTTCGATTTTGATAGGGTTGTATTAGGGATCAAATCTAAGCCCTTTTTTATTTGCCTTAGTGATGGATGCTTTGACGCGACTTATTCTAGAGAAGGTGCCTTAGTGTATGTTATTTGTGGATGATGTTGTACTGATTGACAGGACTCGAGGAGGAGTTAATAATAAGTTAGAGACTTGGAGATAACCCTTGAGTCTAAAGTATTTCGATTAAGCAGGACCAAGATAGAGTACTTGGAGTGTATGTTTAGTGATGTGTCACAGGAGGATAACATGGTTGTGAAGCTGGACTCTCAGTCCATCCAGAGGAGGAAGCGTTTCAAGTATCTGGGGTCTATGAATTAGGGAAATGGTGAGATTGAAGAGGATACCACGCATCGTATTGGGGCAGGGTGGTTGAAATAGAGGCTTGTTTCGGGAGTTTTATGTGATAAGAAGGTACCCCTGTAGCTTAAAGGGAAGTTCTATAGAGTGGTGATCTGGCCAATTATGTTGTATAGAGCAGAGTATTGTCAGTTAAGAACTCCCACATCCCAAAGTTAAAGGTGGCAGAGATGAGGATGTTGCAATATATATATGGCCATACCAGGAAATATAGGGTAAGGAATGAGATTATTCGGTAGAAGGTGGGAATGGCCTTAGTGGAGGACAAAATGTGAGAAGCAAGGTTACATTGGTTCAAGCATGTGATGAGGAGGCACTCTGATACTCCAATACGGAGGTGTGAGACACTGGCTATGAATGGTTTTAGGTGGGGTAGGGGTAGGCCGAAGAAATATTAGAGGGAGGTAATTAGGCATGATATGAAGTAGTTACAACTTACGGAGGACATGACCTTTGATAGGAAAGGGTGGACGATGTGGATTAGGGTATAGGGCTGGGGGTGAGAGTACGTCGATAACAATAGGGGGGCATTTTTTTTTGTGGCTGAAGTTTCTTTATCACGGTGTTGAGTGTTGTATATGGTTTTAGATAGATAGTTTTTAGTATTAGGTTGTGGTTGTACGATTATTTTATGGTTAGTGGTGTTACTTTATTTTGCATATTTTACTAGTTTATATGCTATGATCATGTTTTTGTTTACTGCAGGTTTTTTTATTCAGTGCATGCCCCATACCCGAAATTCTGGTCAACCGTTATTACCTATCAATCCTGAACCACAACATATTGGAAGAATGGAGGCACAACATGCAATTGAAAGGATGGCTGCTCAACAGGAACATGCGAGACTAGCTGCGCTAGCCGCCGCTCAAGTGCATCAACAGAATATTGATAACCCTGGGCGAGCAACAAATCCTGACGATGAGGATCTAGGTGATGACGAGCTACTAAACCCTAGGCAGGCCGCTGAGATCGCAACACCTGCCAACACAAGAGATCGTCAAGCTAGGTTTAGGCCTGAACGCCAAGCTATGCAACCAGCTTTTGACGATGATGATGATGATCTTGATGGAGCCGGAGCCACAGGAGCCATTATTCCTCCACCATTGGCACCTGGAGCCAAGTTCAACATCACAAGCACCATGATTCAGTTATTGCAACTCAAAGGATTATTTGGTGGACTAGCAGACGATGATCCGAATATGCATCTCATCAACTTTATTTCTACATGTAAGTCGTTTGACAATCCTAGCATTGGTCAGAATGCAATTCGATTACGTCTATTTCCATTATCTCTGTCTGGGGAGGCAACTCTATGGTTGAATGGGCTGACTCCTGATTCTATTACAAATTGGAGGCAATTGAGAGACGCTTTCCTAGAAAGATTCTTTCCGCCATCCAAAAGAGCACAAATGAGAGATGAAATCAGCAACTTTCGTCAGCTTCCAACTAAAGCCCTTCATGAAACATGGGAGAGGTTCAAGACGAATCTAATGAGATGCCCAAACCATCACATGACTAATGTTCACCTAATGGAGATACTTTACAGAGCCTTGAATTCAATAACTAAACCAGTTGTGGATAATGCAGCTGGAGGATCATTCATGGATCTCACCTTTGGTCAGGCAAGCAATATGCTAGACAGGATGATGAAGCAAAGTAGAGCTTGGTATACCATGGATTCTGAGGTAGCAAGCCCCACTTTATCTATAGGCATGACTGCAGACCAAAGGAGAAGAGAAGAAGAACGTGATCAAGATATGGCGGACATGAAAACACAAGTGGATCTTCTTACAAAGCATCTATTATCAAGGAAGACCGAAAAAGTCAAAGCTGTTGCGTCAAAAGGAAGAAACGAATCTGATTCGGAAGAAGAAGCCAACTACTTAAACAATCAGGGGGGTTTCCGAGGTAATACCCAAGGAAACCAAGGTTGGAACAATTATGATAAATATGGAAACAAGGACCAAGGTATTTGGAAGAACAAGAATGACAAGAGTGGTTTGTACGTCCCCCCAGGAAGACGCGACACCACTACATCCGGTTCTGGAAATATGGAAGAGATGATGGCTAAACTGTTGAAAGGAGTGGAGGCAACCAGCGCGGGAGCAACGGAGGTAATAAATGATTTGTCCTCAATGAAGCAATTGGTTGAATCACATTCCACTTCAATAAAGCAAATAGAGCAGCAATTGAGCCAACTTTCAGCAACACTCAATCAAAGAAAGACTGGCACTCTACCTAGAGACACTGTGCAAAATCCAAGGAACGACGGATCATGCATGGCTATTACCACCAGGAGTGGTAAGGTGTTGGAAAATTCATCCCAAATCAAGCAAGTGGCCAAACATAAAGAAGATGATGACGCCATAGAAGCTTACCATGACGTCCATGACGTCACCCCTAGTACTTTGAAGCTTGAAAAGACCGAAATATGGAAGCAAGAGGAGAAGAAAGCTGTGGAGAGAACACTTCCCTATCCACCACCACCTTTTCCTCAAAGATTGAAGAAGCAGGTGGATGATACAAAGTTCAGTAAATTCGTGGCAATGTTAAAACAGCTGACCATTAATGTTCCGTTGGTGGAGGCACTAGAACAAATTCCCGGATACGCTAAATTCATAAAGGACCTTTTAACAAAGAAGCGGGCAGTAAGCTATGAGCCGACAGATAATATTCATCATTGCAGTGTAATTGCCACAACGTCCTTAGTACAGAAGAAGGCAGACCCTGGTGCTTTCACTATTCCTTGCACGGTTGGATCTATGAATTTTTCTAAGGCATTGTGCGATTTGGGAGCTAGCATCAATTTGATGCCACTATCCATCTACAGAAAGTTGGGGTTGGGCGACCCTACACCAACCAATATGCGACTCGTGATGGCGGATAGGTCAGTAAAACGACTTGTGGGTATCTTGAATGATGTGTTGGTGAAGGTGTCTACCTTCATTTTTCCTGCAGACTTTGTGATTTTGGATTGCGAGGTGGATTCTGAAGTACCCATAATCTTGGGACGTCCTTTCCTTGCAACGGGAAGTGTTCTTATTGACATGAGAGCTAATGAGCTTTTATTTCGGTTGAATGACGAAGTGGTCCGCTTTGATATATGCAAAGCAATGAAGCAGCCCAACGATATGAATGTGTTCTCTGTAGCTGATGTTCATCATGAGGATAAGAAAGCATTATCTGTAGAGAAACAGCTTACTGTTGAGCCATTGTCTGCTGCGCCACTGAATGTTGAGCATGAGGACGATGAAGATTATGAAGAACTTATGGGTGCTCTAACAAAAATAGAGTCCTATTCCCATACTCCTAAGCAACTGGAACGTGATCTTAAGAATCAACCGTCACCAACAGCGAAGACTTCCCTTGAAGAGCCACCAATGCTAGAATCGAAAGAGCTCCCCGATTATCTAAGGTATGTGTTCTTGGAAAGTATAAATATACTTCCGGTGAGTGCGGATAATTTAAGTAAACAACACGTAGAGGCTCTCATCTCTTCTCTGAAGAGATACATGAGAGCTATGGGTTGGACTATTGATGATATAATTGGTATCCCTCCTGGGATAGGCATGCACAAGGGTCATCTCGAAGAAGATTGCATGCCTACAAGTAAGCCTCATTATCGTCTGAATCCATTCAGAAAACGATCCACCATCTATCTCGACAAAGTCTAAGTACTCGAGGTAACTATGTCATGCCGCGACAATAAATCAAGCGCTAGATGGGAGGCAACCCATCGTTTATCGTTTTTTATTTTTCTTTCGTTCTATTACGTGTTTGCTTTTGATAAATAAAAATCCAAAAATAAGAGTCGTGCCACGACCAAAACTAAGGCGCTTGATGGGAGGCAACCCATCGTTCTAATCATTTTTATTGTTTTTGAGCAAATGTAGGTGCAAGAGGTGTAAAACGAGGAGATTGGTTTCAAATTTTGATTTGGATGTATTGCATGTTAAAGGTGGTAAGTTAGGAATGAAGAAGCAAAAGGCTATGGATTGAGCATTGCTCATGAAAATATAGGCATCAAACAAGGCTAGGCCTAGGTAAAACTAGGCCACGAACAAGGCAAGGCCTATACTATGGCCTAAGGTCTCGGAATCTAGTGTGCCATAGCATAGGCGCCGCCCATGCCCAAGTATGCCATAGCATAGGCGCCGCCTATGCTAATGCCTTTTGTCTCTGAATCTCATAAGCTAAGTGAAAGGCGCCTCCTATGCCTAGGAATTCCATGGAATAGGCGCCGCCTATGCTAAAAAATGCTTTTCAAAAGGCGCCGCCTATGCCAAGCATAGGCAAAGCAAAAGGCACCGCCTATGGTCACTTCTTGTCTCCAAATCCGATTTTAAATAGGTCAAAACCCGACCCAACCTTCTCCTATAAATATGAGACTTAGTCTTGAACCAAAAACACATTGGAAACCTAGCTTAAGCGCCGCCTATAGTCCCCAAATCCTCTCAAAATTTTTCCTTTTGCTCTCTTACTTCACAAAAACAGCATCCAAAGTCATCAATCAAGTAAGTGCTTCTTTGTTCTTCATTTATATTCCGTAAGTACTACATTACTACGCCTATTATGAATTTCTAAATCTTGAAGTAGTATTGATGATTTGAAAGTGATTGAATTGTTATGATACAACCAAGTGAGTGAATGAATACGTAAGGATGATCGTAACTTATTTCCAACTTGAATTTGATGCACTGTCTTACTTTTGCGGAATTGATATGGTCACAAAAATTGCATAATCTTGTCACTTGAATACTTACATGTTGGAATGACTTGTTCATCGGGATAAGAATTATAGATGCCTACCGACATAGGAGGTTGTGATTATTTCTAGATGCTATACCTTGATTCAATCTCTATGTAGTAGTCTTGATATATCACACATGCAAGTATTGCCAAGATTACAAGAAGTATGAATGCACTGATTTTATTGTTGGAATAGAGCACCTAAAACGTATGTCGATGAAGTCTGAGTAATCGACCACTTTCACTTCACTAGTCTGTACCAACAAACTAAGTGTGGGGTGGTGCCTCTACTGCTTGTTTATAGATTGTATCCATCAAGATGATGCTAACATGAACATTGTTTTAAGTCTCAGGTACAATGGCACCCAAAGCAAGACAAGGCAAAGATAAGGCTACCACTTCACAAAAAGGCAAGAAAAGAGGCCGAAAAGAGCAAGGAGAACCCTCCTCACTGCAAATACCTCAACTCACTCTTGGAATTAAGTGGGATACTTATGAGGAACTTCTGAGGATGACGACTCTGATGATGATTCCGACGAAAGGGGTATGACCTCAGACATAGAGGATGAGTCCGACTAACCAGGTTCTTCTTATTTATTTTCCACTGAGGACAGTTTGTCCCGTCTAAGTGTGGGGTGCTGGTATTTGCATGCTATACTTCTCTATCCACATTTGCATTTATTTATGTTTTTTTGTTTTGTTAGTAGTTAATTGTTTTTTTCAGTAGTTAATTTTTTTTTTTAACTTAACTTCGCATGAAATTATTCTAATAGGCAGCATGAGATTATGACAAGAGTTTGTGCTAAAATCATGACTATTGAGACGTTTAGGCTCTAATTGTGACTCACTATGTGATATTGTTTGGTTTAATTCCTTCATCTGTTGGGTCAAGAGTCTATACTACTCCCAATAAAGTCGACCATGTGCCTTGTGTGTGTGAGATAATAGTATATTCTGTGCTTGTGGCTGATGCTAGAACTTGCCTGGTATGTATGTAAAAGCGAAAATAAAGAGTGCAAGTCTAGGAGATGATTTAGGCATTTCTTTGGCAACCTATGATTATTTACCTTTTTTTTACCTACCCATGGACATTATCCTAGTCAACCCCTTTTGAGCCTTTAGCCTATTTTCTTTGACAACCTCATATGAAAGCCTAATCCATTTTTTTCAAGACCATAATTTGATCCAAATTCTTAAGTGCTTTAAAGTGTAAAGTCATGTGACAAAATAAGAGGAGATTGGGTGAATATGATGCTTTAGAATGTATGGGTTCTTGAATTCATTATGAAAAAGAAGTTCTATCATAAGAGGTATGTTATGAAAAGAAAAAGGAAAGGAAAACTAAAAAGTTGGGTATGTTTAAAATTGAAAAACAAAAGAGGAGAAAAAGGGTGGTAGATTAAAAGAAAGTAGAGAGGTTGTTTGAAAGAAAAGTGTTAATGATATAATGTGATGTATTAAAGCGCTTAGGAACATAGTCACTATTTCTGGCCAAAATAGTCCTACCCGTCCCTTAGCCTACATTACAACCAGCAAAAGACCTATTTGATCCTAAGCTTAGCATTCTGATATTTAGTGGAGCACTACACTAAGGGCAAGCCTATGGTCATCAGTTGCAGCATATGAATTCTTTGTGAGAGTGAGAGCAAGGATAATTTTATACCCATGTTTCGATAAATATACTATACTTGTGAGAGATTATGGATAATATACTGTGAGACACACATGGTTGATGAGTTTTGGGTAGTCGTATATGATTATTTGTACCTCAACTTATGAACACGAATTAACCACCATCACGAGTCTATGTTGGAGGCTGAATTGTTTCTACTAATCATCAGAAAACTACTCTTTGTTGATAATTGTTGTGCTTGTCTTGACGAATATTTTGTGTTGTTGCTGTGAAACCCTAAGTAAATGTTGAGAGGGACATGATATTTTGTTCGAGGACGAACAAAGCTTCAAGTGTGGGGTGTTGATGATAGGTGAATTTACACGCCTAAAGTGCTATATTTTACCCATATTTTAGCGATGTTTTGAGGACAAAATATATAATT
Source organism: Capsicum pubescens (assembly GCA_030864215.1). Classification (NCBI taxonomy): domain Eukaryota; kingdom Viridiplantae; phylum Streptophyta; class Magnoliopsida; order Solanales; family Solanaceae; genus Capsicum; species Capsicum pubescens. The sequence continues at coordinate 226,502,819 of CM061544.1, forward strand.
CATGCACTTTTAGTCCTTTTTCCTATAAGTGAGCTAACGAATATGATTAGCAAGTTTTCAGGTATAAATGATGCAGAATTCAGCATTTTATGGATAACTTGATGCCAAAGAAAGCTTCACGAAAGGAGGAAAGCAAAGCTTGGACGCCAAGGACCAAAAGTGGCGCATGGAAAATCTGTCCCGGACAAAAATAGCAATTCTGAAGACTTTGGGGACTAGCAGTAACTTATTAGGATTAGGATAATGATACCTTAACCTAGTAGGATTGGGTTAAGTAATTCATTAGCTTAGTAGGAATAGGATATGGGTATTATAAATACCCTATTTTGCTAGAGATTTTAATACTTCGAATTACAATTCTCATTCTACTTTTAATTCATTCTTCTATTATTGATTCCTCTACTCTTCCAACCATTCTAATAATTCTACTTTTTATTCTTCTTCTATTCATCTATTCAATTCTTAATTTCCGCAACAAGAGAAACGTTACTTTGCAAAGAAGTCACGCCTAACGCCTACCACACCTTACTACACAAGATCTTTATAGTGGTATAATAATAATGTTCATTGTGATTTCCTTCGCACTCATGGGTAACTAAACTTCTCTGTTGGGGTTATGGAAGCCTTATGAGATACTATCTATTGCTATGAGTTTGTGAATTCGTGACACGTGTGTTGCTTATATCATTATTCTCTTCATCTTAATGCAAATTCTTGTGGCTGCAGACGCATCGAATACACCAGTATAGCATTAACTTGTTCGAAAGAAAGGTTATATGTCTGGAAAAGAGATAATGTCAAGGTAATAGGGTCCCATCCCCTATTAAAAAGTTAGTTCCGTAACTGGATTAACCTCTTGGAGAATTTGTACCGCTAGATACGCTTTAAGCTCGAAAGAGTTAAAGTGAAATAGTCCTTGTTTAGGTCGAAAGACGCTTGGATTTACCATCGAATACAATTCTCTATAAGCACACGCATGTCTGAATTCTGCACAACTCATAGCCAATAGAGACGTACAACTCATAAGGTGGACATTACCCCAACTTCTCAATTCTCATTGTTTTACATCCTACTAAACATTCTTTCTTTTTGCTTTGCTATTTTCCGTTTTTACTTTAATAGTTTGGTTACATTACTTGCACAACAAAACTCCCCCCTTTTTACGAGACTTGCACTAAAAGTCTAGTAATCTTTTCTTACTTGTTGACCAAGCTATTCCCTGTGGGATCGATACCCAACCCAGTTGGGTTCTATATTTGACAAACAACCGCTTTACACTCCGACGAGAGCTGTAGATTGAGCGTTATCAGTAACATACATAATCTGAGTAATCTTTATTACCTCATCAATAAAGAGTTGAGGATCCTTAACCACCTTTGACCCATGGAAATCAGGTGGATTCATCCTTATAAAGTCCCAAATTTGAGCCGCAGCTAGGTTACCATTCTGCTGAAGTGTGATTAGTTCCTGTTGGTTTCCCTGAACATTGTCATTCACATCTTAGGATAATTCTTGAAAGGTAACCTAAAATTTAGCATAAAATACATTCTTATTTAGAGGGTTGGCATGCAGGGGTGGTTGATCACCGTTCCTATCTATATCATCTTGGAGGGGAGGCATATTCTATCATAGAAAAGCATGATTTAAGGCAAATAAAGAAAACTGTAAGCACAATATATCATGAACGAAATAATGATTCCAAACTCATTCTGTAGCCTCTTGCTCATAAATGTGGCGCACTTCACATTCATGATCAAGGCTCTACGTAATGAGGCTCGTCTGACTCCCTAGGACTCTTTAAACCATAGGCTCTAATACAAAGTTTGAAACGCCCCAAAAGTACCCCCTAGATGTCACACGGCACTAAAGACTATGAATAGCCCTAAACTAACCTATGATATCTATTCAACTTGAAACTTGCATGACAAGAAAGATAGAATATATATAAAATAGAGATAAACCATCTCATATCTTAATATGAATTCCTAAATTTGTAAATCTAAAACAAACTTCTTGAACTTTGAACAAAAAAAGTCTGATAAGCCTCTAATGTTAAGTAGAGAGACACTAGGATAGACCCAGCTGACTCAAACATAATAGGAAATCAAGTACTAAATACTTGTATCAATGAGCAAATGTCTGATAAGCTGGACCCTCGGACTATGAGGACTCACCAAAAGTTAGGATATAGGTGATGATGCCCGTAGTCCATCGTGATGCTAGAAACAAACACTAGAACCTATATTATAAGACAATGTAGCACATAGATATATATATATATATGTGGGTCAGTTCTTTTGGAATATACTGAGTTTGTGGGGTTGAACGCAAATGTAAAACAAGAAATGAATATATATCTATGCACTTTCAAAAGACGCATACTAAGTGTAAGTGACTCACCATGGGCTTGAGTATAAACAACAATTTCAAGATCATAAAACATGGATAATGAAGCTTAAGAGTAAACTTAGTGACCCAATCACTTAGTTTCTAAAATATTTACTTTTAGTCTTTCTTATAGGAGATTCTTATAACCAACATAAACCATGTGAGCTACCATGATTCTAACATCTTACCCATCTTGGGGAGAGTTGTTCTACCCTTTCCATTAGAATAGAACCTTATTTTAAGTGATCACTATACTTCATCCATAGTGGGAAAAAGCATAACCTATGGTGTCTTATAGTTTCCAAGAATTTAGGATACGCTCATCCACATTCTTTTTTTCCATGCTAAATACTACTCCCAGATACATATATACTCATACTTAAGAAATCCACCTTAAAATAGCATAAGGGTTTATAGAATGAATACTAGTTATGCTTCACTTTACTTAAATCATAATAAAGATGAACACTTATGGATTTTAGGTCTTATCTTTTGCTGAAAAGACCAAGATTTCTTGAATCATATTATATTTCCTATGAATGGGACTTCAAAATCTTTAGACTTTATTGTAAAATCAATGTTTCTTCTTAAATATTGAAACTCTTACTTTCTTTAATAATACTTACACCAAAATATCAAGCTCAATACCCATATAGAAATCTTTCATCAAAATTCCAAATCAAAGTAAAGAAATTCAAAGAACAATATATAAACTTTATATGTCAAACATGGATACAAGTAAGCCTTGATATACGTAAAGATTTCCATCTCATGGTAATGTCATACTTAAAAAATATGGTTATTTGGGTATGAACCCTAATTCAAAACAAGTTAATCAAATCTTAAAATCATGTTTTTTTGGGCACACGGATGAAACAATAACCATGTTCATAAACCCCACATTCCTGGAATTGCTTGGCTTGTGAAGCGGGCTTGAACTTTGAAACTTGAAAGATGATTTGGTGAGAAAACCCTAATCTTGATGTTCTTAAGGATGAGAGGAGGAAAGTGTTGCTTAATTGACTAAAAGTGGAGGAAACTAATGCTCCTTTTTAGGTTATAAGTTGTGGGTTGGGAGTTATAAGAGGGGAAAAGATCAAAAGGCCCTTTAAGTGAACATTACAGAAATTGGTCGTTAGTTTAACGATTCAATCATATGACTCGTATGGTGAGGGTACGAGTTAGCTTCGTGACCCATAAGATTGTAGGATCAAATATGGTATTCACTGGTCAACATACGAGTCCAAGCCTATGAATAGTAACATCACAATATGACTTGTAGTCCCCCACTCATAAATTGGATAGAAATTTAGAGAACCTAGGTTGTTGATCTTACGACCCATCTTCTTACGACTCATATAGTGATTTTACAACTCTAATAGTTGAGTCATACCTAGAATAAAATGTCAATCATCTCACATCATCTTGGATACGACTATAATATACTACTCGTATATTGTAGATACGACTCAAGAAAATGAGTCGTATGATGCACAGAGGCCTTCAAAGACGGGGTATTATATTTTATCTTTCCCAAATTACACCTGCTAAAAAGTATAACCCAATCGATGATAAATATAGAACCCATCAAAAGTTAGAGTCCAACCCCCCAGGGAATAGGATAGAAATCAGTCACAAGCTTACTGATGCACTTTGAAAGTACTGAAAAAAATGGGGGGTTTTGTAACAACAACAACATACCCAATTTATTCACACTTATTGGGGACTGGGGAAGGGTTTTGTAACAATCAATAGTAATATAACACTTGTTGGATAATAGGGTTGTTATCGGTATGAGACAATCACTATGATTGCGTTCCCCTGACTTCATAACTCCGCACGCTTATCATGCTAGTCAAACTATCTAAGCACCTTGCCTTCAGAATCTAACAGGGTATGTATCATCAATGATCTATCAATTCTTTTTGGTGAATTTTACTTATCTCCTCTCAGTATTAAGTTAATTATATTAATATTGGCAGCTTAAAATTATTTTTGAGATTTTTTTTCCTAATCGCGACCTCGCTCTCGAGTTAGATCAAATACAAGCAGGTTCTTGACGTCTACAGTCATCAAGAAAGAAATCAATACAAAGAAGAACACAATACGTACAAGAACACCAGTCAAGATCGACTTTGCACTTCCTTTACTTTGCTACTCTATTAGGGTTCCTACAACCCTAGCTAAGAGGTTTAGCTACTCATGTTTGCAAGAATAGTTGTAGAATTCATAATTGAAAGCATATGAATAATCTCACAAAGAATTAAGAATGAAAACAAAAATCTCAAATTTATATCAAACTTGAAAGGTCAAAAACATGAATTCCAAGATAAAGATTGTATCTTAGAACTTAAAAGTGTGTAAAAACATGTAAGGTGTGTAAATTGATAACAAAACACAAATGGCGTATTTATAGTAACACCATTGTTCTCCTAAAAGAAATAAGTTAACTAGGGTAGACAGTGACAATGCCCCATATAATGAGTCGTTTGGACTGACAATGACTCATTGTTAGCTTCATATTCTGGGATTTTATGCAGCTGGTGACAACTCGTCAGGTAACTAGATAAGTCATTATCTAACTCATAAGGTCTCCAACAAGATTTCTAACCATCAAATCATTAATTTTATATGCTCAGAATAATGATCATGATGAGTCGTAGCCTAACACTATGACTTTTCACTAGTGTCGTTTCCACTTCTATCAAACATGCACCCTCTCAGGATTTTGCTCTTTTTTTTCTCCGAATAATTCTTTTTATGACTCGTAGTCTGACCTTACGAGTCGTTGTCAACTTTGACTCTAAGTTTTTTTCTTTTATTCCTTCACTGGTCACCCAATGACTTGGATGATGAGTCGTAGTGTCCACCAATAACTCATTCTCCAAACAAAAGACTACACTTCTGGAGTTTTTTCTTCCTTTTACACTCTACTCACTTTTGACCCTGTTTTTCTACAAAACAAACACAAAAAAACATCACATCTAACAAAAGGACCTAAGTAATAGTATAATTTCCTTGTTTTAAGCATCAAAATTGCCATTAAATCAGGTAATATCAACAGTTTCCCAGTTAGTCTTACCTAGGCTATAGAATAAATTAACTAGGAAATGATCATAGGTCATTCAATGATAAAATTTGATATCTCCCAAATTACACATCACAATGAAGTATAAAATTGTCATCGAACAAATATAGAACCTGTCTAGGTTAGGGTCAAACCCACAAAGGATATGGTTAGGGCCTAGGTTAGTATGGTTTTTTAGACTATTAATTAATTATTTCTGAAAAGGGGTATCATAAAGAACAAGGAAACAATTTTTAAATTAAAGTAACAAGTAAGCAAATATCAATTTACACAGAGAGAATCAATGAGAATGATTAACTAGGATTGTGTTCCCCATGACTGCATAACTACACGGGATGTTCGTTTTTGTCAAACTATCTCGATGCCTCCACTATCAAAATTCATGATTACTGTTGCTAATGCCCTGACCCCTAGTATCTACTCAATAGGTACAATCAATGCATCTTTATCAACAATGTCAATCACAGACACCACCCATATATCCTTTGGCTGATGCATAGACTAACACACATTGAATGTAAATTGTTCATCAGTGAGTCTAAATATCAGTTTCCCTATCTCCATGTCTTACCTATGTCTAGGAAGGTCCTTCCCAATATAATAGGGACAAAAAAATCCACCTCATAGTGAAGGATCACAAAATTAGTTGGAAATATGAAAAAATTGACCTTTACCAACACATCACAAAAAATACCTATCATAGATTTTTGCTTGGGTGATCCCAATCCCAATTAAACAACTAACAATATTAGATTTATGCTAGATCTTAAGTCACATAATACTCGTACGATGTTAAAGGACCCAAAAGTGTATAGACTAGTAAAAGCTTGAGGGTTCTTCTTCTTCTTAGCCAAATATCACAGAGCAATAACACTACAGTGAAGCATGTTATCAGTGGGCTCCAAACTTAGCATCTTCTTCATAGTAAATAGGTCCTTCATAGATCTTGTGTATCAATGCATATGCTCTAAAGCTTGCACAAAAGGGATATTTACAGATAATTCCTTAAAATTGACATGAATTTATAATATTTACCTTCTTTTTTATTATTCAATCATTGAGGTAAAGGTGAGGGAGGTCGTGGAATCATTTTTAACACTGACACAAACTCTTTACCCTTTTATTTATCCTTTTAAACTCATTCATCTACACCCATTAATTTCTTTGATGTCTCGTCATTCATCATCAAATTTTTAGCTCTCGCTTTGGGTGCATCATCAACAGTAATAACATCATCCCTTGCCTCATCAGCGCCAGTCATAGGTGGATCAACAGTAACCTAACCACTCCAAGTGCTGAAGGATAGCTAGTGAGCATCATTCTTTAGATTATTATCAATATTGCTCAAAAGAGTGCTCGATTAATGATGATTCAATATAGCTGAAATTTGACCTAACTGCTTCTCAAGCTACTTAATTGCAGTAGTATGCGATTACACCTTCTAGATCAATCTCGATATGTCTATCATAATATCTGTAAGGAAATTCTCTTGATTTTTTTAACCTTTCATAATCTTGGTGAGTAGTGCTTCCATTCTAGAATCAGCATCATGGTTCCCTAGTGGAACATAAGCCCCGCTCTTCTCTTTATAGTCACAATTTCTCCTCCAGTCACCATTTCGTTCTCTGCTCTTGTCCCTATATCTATCCTCATAATAGTGATAACCTTGATTACCTTTCCTTAAGTTCCAAATATCCTGATTGGACACTTGGTCGTTGGCTCATGTCATAACTCGGGGCTACCCCCTAGTCGCGACAATGGTACTTACGACCACCTGAGCCAGAAGCTAACCCATGAGTTGGTACCTGCTGTGAGCACTGAGTAATACTGTAATGTAATACATGAGTAGAAGATTCACTAATAAGGTACTATTAAACTAAATACTAGAATACAAAGCGAAGCATATCTAAAATATTTGATAATATACTAGAAACCAAACTATCTATCTAAAACAATAGTTAATACTGAAATAACTAACTGTCTGTCTAACTAATTGTCTAAAATCCTATAAACATCATAAGAAGTTGATAGGACAGACCCCCAACTAACTCCAATAGACAGAACATGAGAAAGTACTAAAGTAATTGAAATAAAAAAAATCATGTTCTCGGTGGTTGAGGACTCACCACTACTGTTGCTGAGTAACATTGAGATTTCTAAAAGTAGTTAGGAAACTGGGCATCCAAACATATGTTGTAAGAAAACATAGAACAAAGAAAAATATGTGGTCAGTACTTTGAATGTACTGGTATATGAGATGACAACTGGCTGAAAAACATAAGGTGTATGAGCATAAATGCATGAACATGTAATATTTGAGAATGCAAGACCAAGAATAAACATATTTCTGAGATAATCTATAATGTGAAAGAATGAAATCTGTATAAACGAATAATTGAAGATCTCTATGCTTTGGTCAAGCAAACCTGAGCTGAGACATGTTGGATATTGATTAACTAGTATTTGTCTACTGATTAACTGATATCTATATACTAATTAACTTATATCTGAATACTGATTATATAATACTAAACTGTACTTAGTATGAATAACTGGACTGAAACTATGGGAGATATCATGTAACCGACATACCCTAATCTAAGCTAATCAGGGTCCAACCTATTACCCTAGCTGGAAGGGTAATAGTACCGTGCCATAAGTACTAACACTGGTTATGTGGATACACTAAACTGGTGACCCAAAGAACTAAAGAGTAACCCTCTACTTGCAGGTGCTCTCATGAGATATGTATCAACCCTCAACTGGCAGGTATATATCTCAAACCTATGCTGGCTACGTAATTCTATAACTTAGGTATTGGTACTAAGGGTCACACCCTCTATGGCAGGTGAGCCCCCATCCCTGGGTTCACTCGGTGCTAAATCCTACTTGCAACTAAACAGACACTACTACTGAACAGAACTAAATTCACTGAACATAAAAACTAATATTTCTCATCATGATCATAACATCTGAGTAAATAGTAATATTCATGGTTTGACTGAAAGCATTACTTGAAAGATCTGAAGTCAAGTAAAACACGTAGGTATTGGGTATTCATAACTCCACCAACACTGAATGACCATAATTTATGACAATAAGCTTTTAAAACAATAATATCGGATCATGGTTCAAAACCCAAAAGTATAGAAATTTTATCAAACATGTGAGAATCATGAACTTGAACATGGGAATGTCTTAAACAAGAGGAAACAATATGATTACATGGCTAAATTTATAATTTTGGGATTCATCTTGAAATCAATTGATCATGACATGGGGATTGCACCACTCAAAACATGATATGACTTATTCATCTTCAAAACACTTGTAAATATAACTTGTAATTGAATTAACAAGAGATTCATGGAGTTATTTCATCTTAAAAGATGTATAAACTAATAAATTAAACCAAAAGAGGGTTTCTGAGCTCCATGGGTGAAAGGGACCCATGGATGAACACCCCACATACCTTAAGCTTGTTATCATGGGAAAGAAACCCTATTTTTATGCTTTCTTGAACTTAGGGAGTTTGAATTCTTGATTACTTGGGGGAAAAGGAATTGAATTTGTTCTTGGAGAAGAAGAAGGGTTTTCTTGACAGTAATTTTGAGAAAAAGGGAAAATAATGTCCTAAATAATGCCCTAAGTCGTGTTATGAAAGATTTTTGTTGAGGGGGAAAGACCCAATTTTCCCTCAATAATTTAAATCAAGAACTGGATGCGACATCCTCACCGCGATGTGGTATAATCACGATCATAGAATTTACTCACCGTGATATGGTCAGCATGAGGTCAGGACTAATGCCGTGATGCGGGCTTATCGTGGTGACCCACTAGTTTGATGATCCAAACGTGCCCCAAACCTTGTCCAAAAAATCTAAAACTCCTTCGAGACATACTTTATACATCCCTAAACATGAATTAACTCGAAAACCAATATTTCAGGGTCGGGAAGATAAAAATAAAAATCCTTGAAGTCTAAGGGTCTTGAAAATGACTAAGTCCTCAACACTTAGTGATAATTTCATGCCTTAAGCCCCTTATGCAAGCAACTAGGAGCTGAATCGAGCTAAGAATATTATGGAGTATTATAATATTTCCCCCTTGGGAATATTCATCCTTGAATAAGGCTGGTTTGAATGAGAGTACTATACTAAGGCATCTAAGATCATATATTGAACATGAATGACTTGGAGCATGATTACACAACTTAGTCTGAAATATGATACATGAATTAAAATAATTTCGTGAATGCATGTAATGACATAGAAATTTTTACATAGCTAAAACTGAGAACAGAAAAGAGTCAATCTAAGAAAAAATCATTACCTCAATCTCAATTTGAGTTTTCAGCAAAAAATGAGGGTACTTGGTTTGCATATCTGCTTTTTCTTCCCAAGTAGCTCCCTCAATAGACTGATTCCGCCAAAGGACCTTAACCAAGGAAATTTCTTTATTCTTTAGCCTACAAATCTGACAATCAAGGATCTCAACTGGGACTTTCTTATAGGAAAGGCTATCCTTAATGTCCATATCTTCTAAAGGAACAACAATTGATGAATCACCAATACACTTCTTTAATAAAGAAACATAGAACACTGGATGTACAGATGCCAAATCTACAGGAAACTCTAGCTCATAGACTACCTTCCCAAAATGGTTAAAGATTCTATAAGGGCCAATATATCGGGGACTGAGTTTTCTCTTCTTGCCAAATCTTTTTACTCCTTTCATTGGTTAAATTTTCAAATAGACAAAATCACCAACCTCAAACACAAGATCTCTTCTCCTCACATCTACATAAGATTTTTGACAGCTTTGGGTTGTCTTCAGCACTCTCAAATAAACTGAACCTTCTCTATTGCCTCAAATGCTAAATTTGGTCCTACCAATGCTGCCTCACCTAGTTTAAACCAATCAATAGGAGATCTATATCTCCTTCCATAAAGAGCCTCAAATGGAGCCATCTAAATATGGGAGTGATAATTGTTATTGTAAGCAAACTCAATCAAAGGTAAGTGGTCATCCCAACTACTTTTAAAGTCAATAACACATTATCTCAATATGTCTTATAAGGTCTGAATGGTCCTCTCTACCTGACCATCTATCTGAAGATGAAAAGTTATACTGAGCTAAACTTGGGTACCAAGCCCCTTCTGAAAAGCCTTCCAAAAGTCAGAGGTAAATTGAGTACCTCTATCTGAAATGATGGATAACAGAATCTCGTGAAACTTAACCAACTCCCTAATGTAAATCCTGGCATAATCCTCAGCTAAGTACAATGTATGAAATGGCAAAAAATGAGCTGACTTAGTATTTCTATCCACAATGACCCATATCAAATCATGTTGACGATGTGTACGAGGAAACCCTATCACAAAATCCATGTTCACAACTTCCTACTTCCAAGTAGGGAAGATAAACTCCTTCAATGAATTATTAGGCCTTCGGTGCTAAACTTTAACCTGCTAACAATTTGGACACTTAACCATAAACTCTACAATGTCTTTCTTCATACCACTCCACCAATAGATTTCCCATAAATTGTGGTACATCTTAGTGGATCCTGGGAGAATATAACATCGCACACCATACGCTTCTGCAAGTATACGTTGTCTCAAATGAACAATACACAGACCATATAACCTACCCTATCAATGAAGCACGCCATCTCCCCCTTGGGAGAAAACCTCTACTTTCTAATCTCTAACTGTCTCTTTCAACTTAACCCCTTATCTTTATTTTCATTCACTTTAGCAACCAATGAAGATTCTAAACCATCATAAACCCATATACTACCTTCATCTGAATCAACCAAGACCAACTCTAGAAGCATCACAGTAAACTACAAATCCATCAGAACCATTTGGTAAAGTCAATACTGGGGCGGAAGTAAATCGAGTCTTTAACCCCTAAAAACACTTCTCATAAGAATCTGACCACTAAAATTTGACTTTCTTCTAAGTCAATCGATACATGGGGAATGCAATAAAATAAAACCCTTCAATAAAACATTTGTAATAGCCATCCAAACCTAAAAAACTCTAAATATCTCATGAAGAGATAGGTCTAGGCCAGTTTCTCACTGCTTCGATCATTTGAGGGTCAACTCTATAGCCATCAACAAAAATAATATGGAAAATAAAATCCACTGATCTTAGCAAAAATTCTCACTTACTAAACTTGGCGAACAAGTTATGAGCTCTAAGGGTTTGCAACATAATTCTCAGATGGCCTGCATGATCATTCTCACAACGGGAATAGACAAGTCTATCATCAATAAAGACTATGACAAACATGTCCAAGTACAATTTGAACACCCTGTTCATCGAGTCCATGAAAGCTACAGGGGCATTCGTTAGTCCAAAATACATAACTAGGAATTTGAAGTGACCATACCGAGTTTTAAAAGTTGTATTTAGAATTTCATGTTCTCTAAATCTAAGAAGATGATATCCAGATCTGAGGTGATTTTATGAGATACTGAGGTGATTTTATGAGATACTATGACCGGTCATTTTCAGTTTAGCCGTCTGGCTATTATAAATTTACCCACTGAGGTAGAAACTGAGAAATACTCTACTAATGTTTTGGGATTGACACCAAAGTTGATGACTATATAAGGAGTTACAAAAGAATGTGAAACTCCGGGATCTAACAATGCACAAACAAGAAGATGGAAAACCATCAACATACTTGTAACCATATCAGGAGAACTTTCTTGATCATGTCGAGTTTGGAGTGCATACAACCTATTATGGCACTGCCCATTGGTGGCACTAAAAGTAGCACCCTGCTGAGTCGAGCAACTTGCTGGAGCTGAAGAATGATTGGACTGACCGTACTGACGAGCCCTCAGGAAATCCCTTACCCTGTGGCTTGACTTGCCATAACTAAAACATACATCACTACCAACCTTACACTCACCCAGATGATTCCTACCATATTTTCTACAGAACGGATTAGTACAACCACTGTTCATAATGCCCTGGGACTTATAGCGCCCTATCCTGACTATATTTCCTAAACATAGGCACTAGCGCACTAGTGTACTAGACGAAGATAGAGTTGTAGGTGAAAAATTTTGACAAAACTGAGAATGATTACCACCTTCAGATCTTGGCTGAGAAAAGTTAAAACCACCTATTTTTTCCCTCTTATTCTCTCTCTCTCTCTCTCTCTTCTTCTCCTTATGGTTTTCTTCTTCAATCTGCTGAGCATGAACCATAAACCTAGATAGGTCCATCTTCTTAATCATCATGGCAATCCTATACTCCTTAACCATACTATTAGATACACCAGATACAAACTTACTCATTCTAGACATATTATCCACCACCATATAAGGAAGATACCTCACCAACTGAGTGAGATTATGAGAGTACTCCTTTACGCTCATATTACCCAACTTTGAATTAATAAACTCCTGAACCTTAGCTTCTCTTAACTCTGAGGGAAAGAACCTATCTAAGAAAGTTATGGAAAACTCCTCTCGCTCTATTGGTCCTTCATCAACACCACGGTCTTCCTTTCACTGCTTAAACCAGGTGAGAGCTATATCCTACAACTGATATGTTGCCAAATCTTCACTTTCACTCGAAGTGATGCCTATGATATCTATTATTTTCTACACCATATCCAAAATCTCCTGCAGATCCTCTTCAGCCTTGGATCCCAAAAACAAAGAGGGATTTATCCGAGTGAAATCCTGAATTCTAACTGCAACTGTATTTTGCACAAGATTGGCTGGAGCAACAACCTTTTGGTTGTTCTGGGCAGCTATAGAGTGGGCTAAGGTAGTTAAAGCAGCCCTGAATTTAGCATGGGAGAAATGTTCATTCAGGGGATATTACTAAACAGGTGAGAAAGCAAGATGATCCCCATTCTTTCTTTCGTTGTTTTGTTTGGGAGGCGTTGTCTATAAATGGAATGAAGGATTAGTTAGAAAGAGAGTTCAAATATAGATCATGCTCATTCACACAACATGAACACTAAAAGAAGGGAAACTTTCCTAAAATTTCTCATAGCCTCTTGTCCCTAAGAGTGGCGCATTTCATTCCCATACACAAGACTCTACTTAACATGACTTTAAGACTCCCTAGGACACTTTAAACCTTAGGCTCTTATACCAAGTTTTTTCATGACCCGAGGCTACCCCTTAGTCACAACAATAGTGCTTACGACCACTAGGGCAACAAGATAACCCATGAGCTGGTACTTGATGTGTGCACTAAGACATTCTTTAATATAATACATAAGAAAAAGATGCACTGATAATGTACTATAAAACTGAATACTAGAACTCAAAGCAAAGCATATCTGAAATATCTGATAAAATACTAGCAACCAAACTGTCTATTTGAAATAATTTTTAATACTAAATTAACTGACTGACTATCTAAATAATAGTCTAAAAGCCTCTAAACATCATGAGGATTGATGGGATAGACCCCTAACTAACTCCATCTAACTGAACCTGAGAAAGTACTAAAGTAACTGCAATAAACAAATCATATCCTCGATGGATTAGGACTCACTACTATTATTGTTAAGTAACACTGAGCTATCTAAGAGCGATCAAGAAATTATGCCTCCGAACCTATGTTAAATGTACTGGTATATGAGATGGGGACTAGCTGAAAAACATAAGGTGTTTGAGCATAAATGCATGAACATGTAATATCTGGGAATGCAAGACCAAGCATAAACATGTTTCTAAGATAATATGTAATTTAAAATACTAAAATTTGTATAACAAAATAACAAAAAAATTGTATGCTTTGGTCAAGTAAACTGATGTTAGGCGTATTTACACGCCTAAAGCACCTTAATTTACCCATATTTTAGCTAAGTTTTAAAGGACAAAGTATATAATTCCTGCACTTTTAGTCCTTTTTCCTGTAAGTGAGCTAACCAACATGATTAGCAAGTTTTCAGGAATAAATGATGAAGATTTCAGCATTTTATGGACTGTTGAACGCCAAAGGAAACTTCACGTAAGAAGGAAGGCAGCTTCTGGAAGCTTGTGGACTGAAAGTGATGCATGGAGAACTTGTCCCGGGCAAAAACAATATTTCTAAAGACTTGGGGGATCAGCAGTAACTTAGTAGGATTAGGATAAGTATGCAGTAACCCAGTAGGACTAGGACAAGGATAAAAACCCTATTTCAGTAGGACTAGGACAAGGATGTTATAAAAACCCTATTTGCTGAATTTTTCAGCAAGCTTTTTATTATTCTCACTCTTATTCTTAAATTCTTCTATTCTTAAATTCTTTGTTGACATTATTCTTCATCTATTCGACTTTTAATTTTCACGACAAGAGAAACGCTACTAGCAAGAAATTCACGCCACAAGTGACGCCAATACTTCCTTATCGTGATATTGTTATTGCTTTGGTATGATGATATCCTCGTGGTTTTCCTTCACAATTATGAGTAGCTAAACTTCTCTGTTAGGGTTATGGAAGCCTTATGAGATACTATCTATTGCTATGAGTTTGTGAATTCTTGATACGTATGCTGCTTATATCATTACTCTCTTCATCTTAATTGAATTCTTGTGGTTGTAAACATATAGAATACGCCAGTATAGCATTAACTTGTTCGAAAGAAAAGTTACATGTCTGGAAAAGAGAGAATGACAAGGAAATAGGGCTACCAACCCCTGTTTAAAAGTTAGTGCCGTAACTGGATTAACCTCTTGGAGAATTCGTACCATTAGTATACACTTTAAGCTCAAAAGAGTTAAAGTGATATAATCCTTGATGGTCGAAAGACACTAGGATTTACCATAGAATACGAATCTCTATAAGCGCATGCATGTCGGAATTCCGCATGACTCATAGCCAATAGATACGTAAAACTCATAAGGTGGACATAACCCTAACTTACAATTCTCATTGATTAAAACCTACTAAACATTCCGTTTTTCTTTGTTACTTTGATACTCTTAATTCACGCTACAATTAAATCCCCCCTTTTTCGTAGAATTTTTTATCAACAGTCTACTAATCGTTGCATACTTAGTGACCAAGTATTCCCTGTGGGATTCGACACCCAACCCAGTTGGGTTCTATATTTGACAACGACCACTTACACTCTTACGAGAGCTGTAGTTTGAGCGTTATCAAATTTTGGCGCCGTTGCCAGGGAATACGGTTGTCAACTAAGTTTGTGATAGTTAATAGACCCTTTGGTCTAAAATTCTTGAATTTTAGTTTTTGTTTGTTGTTTTTGTTTTATTCAGGTTTGTTTGAGTGAATGCCAAACACTCGAAGTTCAGGTCAACCGTTATTACCCATAAATCATGAACCTCAACTTATTGGCAGAATGGATGCACAACGTGACATTGAAAGAAGGGCTGCTCAACAGGAGCAGGCTAGATTAGCTGTGTTGGAAGCTGCTCAAGTGCATCAACAGAATATTGATAACCCAGGTCGGGCAACAAATTCTTATGATGAGGACCTAGGTGATGATGATTTACTTAATCCATGGCGTGCAGATGAGGTGGCAGCACCTGTGAACAGGAGAGATCGTCAAGCTAGAATGAGACCTGAATGCCAAACTGTGCAGGCTCCTTCTGATGATGATGATGACAATCTTGATGGAGCTGGTGCCACAGGGGCTATTATTCCTCCGCCTTTGGCACCTGGATCCAAGTTCAATATCACTAGCACCATGATTCAGCTATTGCAGCTCAAAGGTTTATTTGGTGGACTTGCAGGCGATGACCCGAATATGCATCTGGTCAATTTTATTTCAACATGCAAGTCGTTTGACAATCCAGGAGTTGGGCAGAATGCAATTCGGCTACGCTTATTTCCATTGTCTCTGTCTGGGGAGGCAACTCTATGGATGAACGGGATAACTCCTGATTCTATTACTAATTGGAGGTAACTGAAAGACGCTTTCCTAGAAAGATTCTTTCCGCCATCCAAGAGAGCACAGTTAAGAGATGAGATCAGTAATTTCCGACAGCTTCCAACTGAAGCACTCCACGAAACATGGGAGAGGTTCAAGAAGAAGCTTATGTGGTGCCCAAACCATCAGATGACGAATATCCACTTGATGGAAATATTATATAGGGCTTTGAACTCGGTGACAAAGACAGTGGTTGATAATGCTGCAGGTGGGTTATTCATGGACCTTACTTTTCTTGAGGCAAGTGATATGCTAGATCGTATGACAAAACAGAGTAGAGCTTGGCATACCAGGGATTCTGAGGTAGCAAGCTCTACCGCATCTATTGGCTTAACTGCAGAGCAGAGGCGTAGACAAGAGAAACGTGACCAAGATATGGCTCACATAAAAACACAGATGGATCTTCTTACCAAGCACTTATTATCAGGGAAGACCGAAAAGGTTAAGGCCATTGTATCACAGGGAAGAGATGAATCCGACTATGAGGAAGAAGCGAACTACTTGAATAATCAGGGGGGTTTCCGAGGCAATGCCCAAGGAAACCAAGGTCGGAACTATTATGACAAATCTGGATACAAGGATCGCGATCAAGGTGGTTGGAAGAATAAGACTGACAGGAGTGGTTTGTATGTTTCTCCTGGAAACCGTGAGGCTGTGGCATCTGGCTCTGGAAAGATGTCCATGGATGATATGATGGTTAAGCTGTTGAAAGGGGTGGAGGAAACCAATATAGGCGTTACTGAGGTAAAGAATGATTTGTCTTCAATAAACCAATTGGTTGACTCGCATTCTACTGCAATAAAACAGCTGGAGCAACAATTGAGTCAACTATCAGCGGCATTCAACCAAAGAAAGGCTGGAACGTTACCTAGCGACACTGTGCAAAACCCAAGGAACGACGGATCATGTATGGCTATTACTACCCGGAGTGGTAAAGTGTTGGAAAATCCATCCAAAGGCAAGCAGGTGGTAGATGATATAGCAGAGAATGTTGATGAAGCAGAGTTTGAAGATGCCGTAGAAGCTGAAGTGAGTGCTCATGAAGTTACACCAAGACGTCACCATCGTGAAAAGAGTGATAATCGGAAGCAAGATAAAAAGGAAGTGGTGGAGAAAATGATTCCTCTTCCACCACCACCTTTTCCTCAGAGACTGAAGAAGAAGGCTGATGACACTTCTGTAAAGGTTGATAATTGGAAGCAAGATAAAGAGGAAGTGGTGGAGAAAATGATTCCCCTTCCACCACCACCTTTTACGCAGAGACTGAAGAATAAAGCTGATGACACCAGGTTCAGTAAATTCATGACCATGTTGAAGCAACTGACTATTAATGTTCCGTTGGTGGAGGCGCTGGAACAGATGCCTGGGTATGCTAAATTGATGAAGGACCTTTTGACAAAGAAGCGGGCAGTAAGCTATGAGCTGGAAGATAATATTCATCATTGCAGTGCAATTGCCACGAGGTCTTTAGTACAGAAGAAGGCAGATCCTGGTTCTTTCACTATTCCTTGCACGATTGGATCGTTGGATTTTGCTAAGGCGTTGTGCAATTTGGGGGCTAGCATCAATTTGATGTCGTTATCCGTTTACAGAAAGTTGGGGTTGGGCGATCCTACTCCAACCAATATGCGGCTCGTGATGGCAGATAGGTCGGTAAAACGGCCTGTTGGTATCTTATATGATGTGTTGGTGAAGGTTTCCACCTTTATCTTTCCTGCAGACTTTGTTATTTTTTATTGCGAGGTGGATTCTGACGTTCCCATAATCTTGGGGCATCCTTTCCTCGCAACTGGAAGTGTGCTGATTGATTTAAGAGCTAATGAGATTTTATTTCGGCTGAATGATGAAGTAGTCCATTTTGATGTATGCAAATCGATGAAACAGCCTAGAGATATGGATGTGTTCTCTGTAGCTGATGTTTATTATGAGGATGAGAAAGGATTATCTGTAGAGAAGTAGCTTACTGTTGAGCCATGGTCTGCTGTGCTATTGAATTTTGAGCATGAGGAGGTTGAAGAATATGAAGAAACCGTTTGTGCTCTAACAGGAATAAGGTCCTATTCTCATGCTCCTAAGAAGCTGGACCTTGATCTTAAGAATCGACTGTCACCAATAATGAAGACTTCCATTGAAGAGCCACCAGTTCTAGAATCGAAAGAGCTCCCCAGTCACCTAAGGTATGCATTCTTGGGAAGTGGAAATACACTTCTGGTGAGTGTTGCGGCTGATTTAGGTGAACAACACGTAGAGGCTCTCATCTCTGCTCTGAAGAGGTACAAGAGAGCTATGGGTTGGACTATTGATGATATAATTGGTATCCCTCCTGGGATATGTATGCACAAGAGTCATCTCGAAGAAGATTTCATGCCTACAAGTAAGCATTAGCGTCGTCTGAATCCATTTAGAAAACGATGCACCATCTATCTCGACGAAGTCTAAGTAATCGAGGTAACTATGTCGTGCCGCGATAATAAATCAAGCGCTAGATGGGAGGCAACCCATCATTTTTAATCATTTTGTTTTACTAAGAGTTTGTTTTTGTTAAATAAAAATCCAAAAAGAAGAGTCGAGCCACGACCAAAACTAAGGTGCTTGGTGGGAGGCAACCCATCGTTCTAATTGTTTTTGTTGTTTTTGAGTAAATGTAGGTGTAAAACGTATAAAGGAGGAGATCTAGCCCAAATTTTAATTTGGAATTGTGTCATGTTGAAGATGGTAAGTTTGGAATAAAGAAATAAAGGCTATTGGTTAGGCATGGCCTATGCAAATCTAGGCAACGAACAAGGCAAGGCCTATGTAAATCTAGGCAACGAACAAGGCAAGGCCTATGCTATGGCCTAAGCTCTCTGAATCTACAATGCCATAGCATAGGCGCCGCCTATGCCTAATAATGCCATAGCATAGACGCCGCCTATTCCATTGCCTTTGCTCTCTGAATCTACAATGCCATAGCATAGGCGCCGCATATGCCTAACAATGCCATAGCATAGGCACCGCCTATGCTCAACTAGGATTTGCAAAAGGCGCCGCCTATGCTAAGCATAGGCAAAGCATTAGGCGCCGGCTATGCTTACTTTTTGGTCTCCTAATCCGATTTTAAATGGGTCAAACCCGACCCAAGCCTTGTCCTATAAATAAAACTTCAACATTAGAACAAAACACACTTATTTTCTCAACCTAGGTGCCGCCTTTACTTTCCAAATCCTCTCAAAAAATTTTCTTTTTGCTCATCTAGTCTTGTGAGTTCATCTTCCGGATCCATCACCAAGTAAGTCATTCTTTTATATTCTGTAGTTGTTGAAATGCTACGTTTATAATGATTTGTTAGATCTTGAAGTGGTGTTGGTGATTAGAATGTGGTTGGTGTGATATGATACATCTAGTTGAGTGAAAGAATACGTGTGGGTGTTCTTGACTTTGTTCCGACTTGTATTTGATTGTTATACACTGTCATAGTTTTATGAAGTCGAAATTGTGAAGTTAATACATACTCTTGTAAGTTGAAAGCTTGAATGTTTGAATGACTCGTTCATCGAGATACCGATTATGATTGACCATAAGCATAAGATGGTGTGATTATGCCTATGCAATAACTTATTTCTATTTGTGGTACGATCCTTATGTGGTATTTTGGTTCAAAAAGTATATTCATCCAAACATGAAAGTATAGACAAGATTACATGAAATAGAATTGGAAAGGATAATTAAGATGACATGAACGTATGACTGTGCTGAACATGTTGTTGGAACATATCACCTAAATGTATGTCGATGAAGTCTGAGTAATCGACATCACTCACTTAATTAGTCTGTGCCAACAAATTAAGTGTGGGGTGGCACCATTATTGTTTGTTTGTCGATCAAATCTTCCGAGATAAGCTAACATGACTTTATTTTAATCTTAGGTAAAATGGCACCAAAAGGTCGACCAGGAAAAGGAAAAGCGTCCACCTCACAGAAAGGTCAGAAAAGGGGAAGAAAAGAGCAAGCTGAATCCTCCTCGCTGCAAATATCTTGCCGCATGTTTGGGATCAAGTGGGGTACATTTTGAGGAAACTCTGAGGATGACGACTCTGATGATGATTCTGATGTAGGGGGTATGACCCCAGACATAGAAGAGGAGTCCAACTAATCAGGTTTTTCTTATTTGTTTTCCACTGAGGGCAGTGTGTCCCGTCTAAGTGTGGGGTGTTGGTATTTGTATGCTTCTTGTACTCCTTTGCCTACATTTATTCTAGTTCTTGTTTGTTTTAATTAGTCGTAATTAGTTAGTTTAATTTTAGATTTTTTTTAGATTTTGCATGAAATTGTTCTGATAGGCGGCATGGTATTATAACAAGAGTTTGTGCCAAAATCATTACTACTGAGACGTTTAGGCTCTAAGTGTGACTCACTGTGTGATAAGTGTGTGGTTTAATTCATTCATCTGTTGGGTCAAGAGTCTATACTACTCCCAATAAAGTTGACCATGTGCCTTGTGTGTGTGAGGTTATAGTATATTCTGTGTTGTGACTGATGCTAGAACTTGCCTGGTGTGTATGTAAAGCGAAATAAAGAGTGCAAGTTTAGGAGATGATTTAGGCATTTCTTTGGCAACCTGTATTTGTTTACCTTCCTTTTACCTACCCATGGACATTATCTTAGTTAACCCCCTTTGAGCCTTTAGCCATTTTCTTTGACAGCCTCATATGTAAGCCTAATCCATTTTTTTTTCAAGACCATAATTTGATCCAAATTCCTAAGTGCTTTAAATTGTGAAGTCATGTGACAAAATAAGAGGAAATTGGGTGAGAGTGATGCCTTAGAGTGTATTGGTACTTGAATTTGTTATGAAAAAGAGTGGCTATCATAGAGGTGTGTTATAAAAAAAAATAGAAAAAAAAAAGATAAATTGTGTTTATGATTAAATAAAAAAATAGTTATGCATGAATGGCAAAATAGGTGAAAAGGGGTGATAGATGAAAGAAAGGTAGCAGGGTTGATTAAAAGAGAGTGTTAATGGCATAATGTGATGTATTAAAGCGCTTAGGAACATAGTCACTATTTCTGGCCAAAATAGTTCTACTCGTCCCTTAGCCTACATTACAACCTGTAAAAGACCTATTTGATCCTAAGCTTAGCATTCTGATATTAGTGGAGCATTACACTAAGGGCAAGCCTATGGTCATCAGTTGCAGCATATGAATTCTTTGTGAGAGTGAGAGCAAGGAGAAACTTATACCCATGTTCTGAAAAATGCAATACTTGTGAGTGATTATGGGTAATATCTTATGTGAGACACACATGGTTGATGAGTTTTGGGTAGTCTTGTATGATTCTTTGTGCCTTAACTTTTGAATACAAATTAACCATCATCACGAGTCTATGTTGGAGGTTGAATTGTTTCTAGAAGTGATTAGAAAACTACTCTTTGTTAATAATTGTTGTGCCTGTCTTGATGAATATTTTGTGCTGTTACTATGAAACCCTAAGTAGATGTTTATATGGACATGATATATTGTCCGAGGACGAACAAAGCTTTAAGTATGGGGTGTTGATGTTAGGCGTATTTACACGCCTAAAGCACCTTAATTTACCCATATTTTAGCTAAGTTTTAAAGGACAAAGTATATAATTCCTGCACTTTTAGTCCTTTTTCCTATAAGTGAGCTAACCAACGTGATTAGCAAGTGTTTAGGAATAAATGATGAAGATTTCAGCATTTTATGGACTGTTGGACGCCAAAGGAAACTTCACGTAAGAAGGAAGGCAGCTTCTGGAAGCTTGTGGACTGAAAGTGATGAATGGAGAACTTGTCCCGGGAAAAAACAACATTTATAAAGACTTGGAGGATCAGCAGTAACTTAGTAGGATTAGGACAAGTATGCAGTAACCTAGTAGGACTAGGACAAGGATAAAAACCCTATTTCAGTAGGACTAGGACAAGGATGTTATAAAAACCCTATTTGCTGAATTTTTCAGCAAGCTTTTTATTATTCTCACTCATTCTCTTTCAATTCATTCTTACTCTCTGCTATTCTTAATTTTGTTGTTGACATTATTCTTCATCTATTCGACTTTTAATTTTCACGACAAGAGAAACGCTACTAGCAAGGAATTCACACCACAAGTGACGCCAATACTTCCTTATCGTGATATTGTTATTGCTTTGGTATGATGATATCCTCGTGGTTTTCCTTCACAATTATGAGTAGCTAAACTTCTCTGTTAGGGTTATGGAAGCCTTATGAGATACTATCTATTGCTATGAGTTTGTGAATTCTTGATATGTATGCTGCTTATATCATTACTCTCTTCATCTTAATTGAATTCTTGTGGTTGCAAACATATAGAATACGCCAGTATAGCATTAACTTGTTCGAAAGAAAAGTTACATGTCTGGAAAAGAGAGAATGACAAGGAAATAGGGCTACCAACCCCTGTTTAAAAGTTAGTGCCGTAACTGGATTAACCTCTTGGAGAATTCGTACCATTAGTATACGCTTTAAGCTCAAAAGAGTTAAAGTGATATAATCCTTGATGGTCGAAAGACACTAGGATTTACCATAGAATATGAATCTCTATAAGCGCATGCATGTCTGAATTCCGCATAACTCATAGCCAATAGATACGTAAAACTCATAAGGTGGACATAACCCTAACTTACAATTCTCATTGATTAAAACCTACTAAACATTCCGTTTTTCTTTGTTACTTTGATACTCTTAATTCACGCTACAATTAAATCCCCCCTTTTTCGTAGAATTTTTGATCAACAGTCTACTAATCGTTGCATACTTAGTGACCAAGTATTCCCTGTGGGATTCGACACCCAACCCAGTTGGGTTCTATATTTGACAACGACTGCTTACACTCTTACGAGAGCTGTAGTTTGAGCGTTATCACAAAATTAAGCTGAGACATACTGAATACTGATTAACTAGTATCTATATACTGATTAACTGATATATGTATATTTATTAAATAATATTTGAATACTAATTATGTAATATGGAATTGTACTTAGTTTGAATAATTGGACTGAAACTGTAAGAGGTATCATGTAACCGACATGCCCCAATTTGAGCAAATCGAGGTCCAACCTGTAACCCCAGTTGGAAGGGTGTTAGTACCTTGCTATGGGTACTAACACTAGATGTGTGGATCTAATAAACTGGTGTCCCAAAGGACTAAGGAGTCACCCTCTGCTGGCAGGTGCTCTCATGAGATATGTATCAACCCTTAACTAGCAGGTAGATATCTCAAACCTATGCTGGCTACGTAGTTCTGTAACTCTGGGATTTCTACTAAGGTTCACACCATCTACTAGTAGGTGATCCCCTATCCCTGGGTTCGCTCGATGATAAATTCTACTCCTAACTGAACTGAACTAAATTCACTGAACATTACAATTGATATTTCTCATCATGATCATAACATCAGAGTATATGGTAATATTCATGGTTTAACTGAAATCATTAATTGAAAGATCTAAAGTCATGTAAAACGCATAGGTATCGGGTGTTCGTAACCCGCCAGCACTGAATGGCCATAATATACGACAATAAGTTTTTAAAATGGTAATATGGGATTATGGTTCAAAAACTAAAAGCATAGACATTTCATCAAATATTTGAGAATCATGAACTTGAACATGGAAATGTCATGAACATGAAGAAACAATATGAATATATGGTTAAATTCATAATTTGGGGATTTATCCTAAAATCAATTCATCATGGCATGGGGATTGCAATACTCAAAACATGATATGACTTATTCCACTTGAAAATACTTGTAAACATAACTTGTAATTGAATTAATAAGAGATTAATGGATTTTTTTCATCTTAAAACATGTATAAACTCATAAATTAAACCAAAAGAGGGTTTTTGGGCTCCTTGGGTGAAAGTGACCTATGAATGAACACCCCACATACCTTAAGCTTCTTAACTTGGGAAAGAAACCCTATTCTTGATGCTTTCTTGAAGGTTCTTAAACTTGGGGAGCTTGAATTCTTGATTACATAGGGAAAAAAGAATTAAATTTGTTCTTGGGAAGAAAAAGGGTTTTCTTGAGAGTGATTTTGAGAAGAAGGGAAAATAATATCCTAAATAATGCCCCAAGTCATGTTATGGACGATTCGGGTTGAGAGGGAAAAAACCTAATTGCCCGTCTATTATTTAAATTAAGAATTGATGTGACATCCTCACCACGATGCGGTCATAGAATTTACTCATCATGATGTAGTCAGCATGAGGTCGAGACTAATTCCACGACGTGGGCTTATCATGGTGACCCATTAGTTCGTGATCCAAACATACCCGAAACCTAGTCCAAAAAATTTGAAACTCCTCTGACATACTTCATACATCCCTAAATATGAATTAACTCAAAAACCAATATCTCGGTGTTGGGAAGACCAAAATAAAAATCCTCAAAGTCTAGGTGTCTTGAAAATGACTATGTCCCCAACCCTTAGTGAAAATTTCAAGCCTAAAGCCCCATATGCAAGGAACTAGGATTTGAATCGAGCTAAGAATAATATGGGGCATTACAACTCAGAAACCCAGCATCTCTCTATCCAAATACTTTATTTCCTCTTTTATGTTAGATTTATATGGCATCGATGATGTGCATCCACAGTATTTACCTCTTCCGCTATAAAATTTACAAACTGCTTAGTAAGTACCCTAATCTCAGTCCTTAACTATGCTACCTCTTGAGTCACAGTCTTATTTATGGCTCTCTATTTACTAGAAGCACCAATAGCATAAGTGTCGGCTTCTTATTCTACCTCCTAGGTATGCCACCCTCAGTTGGTTTTAGAGATCTGGTCTAATATTTTTAAAGCTAGCTCCCAATGAAGACTCATGAAAGCTCCACTAGTAATATTATCAGCAATAACCTTCGTGTTTGCATTCAATGCTCTATTGAATCTCTTTAGAAAATTTCACCTCAAAATTCTATAATTGGGAACATTGATCAACTTCGTCTTGAACCCCAACCAAGTCTCATACAATTATCTAAATAGCAATTATCTAAAACTATAAATCTTATTCTTTAATTATAGCATTCTAGATAGCGGGAAAAGTAAGTCTAAGAATTATACCTATAACTTATTCCAAGTCGTTATGGACCCATGAGGAAACTCTTCTAACCATAATATAGCTTTACTTGTGAGAGAGAATGGGAATAACAAGAGTCACAAAGCTTCCTGAATTACCCTCATTAGATTGTACGAAGTGCAAATCCCTAAAAAATTCATAATATTTATGTTAGCATCATTAGTCAGTAGACCATCAAACACATACTTCAGATTAAACACTCTCATAATATAAAACTTCACTCCTTAGGGAAACTCAAGAGAAATGTTGGTTCCTTTCTCAATAGGTTCAACGTACCCTAAATCTTCTTTCTTATCATCATACGCTGGTAAGTACTGATAAGGGGGTAGTTGAAATCTATATTTTTTTTGGCTCTATCACTGTTAAATGTTGCTTAACTCTCTTCCTTATGTCTTACTCTTTTTTCTTGAGCTGCATGATGGGCATCTGCCAATGTCACATTCTCTTCAGTTAATAATCAAGCTATGGTTTGCATGGCTTTCTATTAAACACCATGTGAAGGTAGTGGATTCAAGGTATTTAGGTCATATTGAACCCCTTCATGATGGGATCCATACTTGTATTCTTCCATCCTATGATTTTATCATAGGTTCTATTTAAGCTCAGGATCAAGTGGGATCAAGGGATTTCCTTGACTCCGAGTATTAGGCATACATCGGTGTACACCCTTAAAATAGTAGAAAACTGAAAACCAACAACCTTAACAAACTCATTCAATCAATCTGTAACCATATTACCCAGCAATGGAGCTAAAATTTAAAGTCGCTTAAATTACACCTCATAAAAAGTATAATGTAGTCGATTTAAAATATAGAACCCAATAAAGGTTGGGGTTAAACCCTCAGGGAATAGGATGTAAATCAGTCACAAGCTTGCCAATGTAGTTGGAGAGAGCAAGAAAGTAAATTGGGGGGTTTTGTAACAATTAGTAGTAATAAAAACCCTTGCGGTAAAATAGGGTTGCTATCAGTATGAGATGATCACTTGAATTGTGTTCCTCCTGACTTTCTAACTTTGCAGACTTATCGTTCTTATCAAACTATTTTGGTGTTTTTCATTAAGGATCTAAAAAGTTATGTATCACTAAATGTCTCTCGACCCCTTTTGGTGAATTTCACTCATCTCCTCTCGGTCTCAAAGTGTCGCATTACTAACCCTTATTCTGGATCCCAGATTAACTATCTTCTCTCAGTCTCAAGTTAATTAGATAAAGGTTGGTAGCTTCAAACTACTGTTGTCATCTTCTTTTGCTAATCTCAGGATCTCCTTGAGTTAGTATCAAATACAGGTAGGTTCTTGACGTCAGTAGTTATCAAGATAGCAATCAATATGAAGAAAACCATAATACATGAAATAACACCTATCAAGAAAGAGTTTGCACTTCCTATCCTTTGTTATTCCATTAGGTTTCCCACAACCCTAGTTAAGAGGTTTAGTTGCTCATGTTTGTAAGAAAACCCATATAATTCATAAGTGAAAGCATATGAATAATCTCTCAAAAATTAAAGATCAAAAACAAAATCTCAAATTAATTTCAAACTCCAAAAAGTCAAGGACAAGAATTCCAAGATCAAAATTATATATTAGAAAACAAAAGTATGTAAGAAATATGTAAAGATGCATAAGCTAATAAAAAACACAAAAAAGGTATTTATAGTTACATGAAACACCCCAAACATTGGCCCTTGTAAAATTTCATGAGTCTTGAATTTTTTGTATATCATACGACTCACCATACTAGTCGTATGGTATGGGTATGGGTCAAGGACCCTAGTTGAATATTGGTCATGTCACTTTAGAAAATTTTTATTCTTCGTATGAAAAGGCATCATATGAGTCGTATGCATATGATATGAGAAGTATAGTGCTAAACAACATGTTTTTAGTGTCTTGTCTTGACATTCTGCTTAGGGTATGACTTGGAAGGGTACTAGTCGTATGGTAGGGTAGGATTTAGGCTAAGGAGTCTTATGTTGTATAAAATGTGATGTCCAACATTCTGATCAAGGTACAAGTGGTACGAGTGTAGAGTCCAAATCATACCCTCCTGGGAGTCTTTTACAGCTTTTAAGTTGAGGTTATTTTAGATATTTCCCATCCCAAGCCCTTATGAACCCACATCTTATAACATTATTTGGTCCCTTATTCCTCACTTTGAAAGATAAAAACACTCTCATAAACTCTCTAGAAACCTCTCAAGGAGATTAGTCTAGGATTTCATCAAGGTGGTCATCTAGAAGCTTAAGGATCAAAATCTCTCCATGAATCATTGTAATTCAGGCATGTTACTCTTCCTTTATGTTAGTTCATAAAAATCATGTGTTTTAAACATTGTGCTTGAATCATAAATGGTGGTTTTGAAATCCATGGTTGAGGGTTTGAATGTATAATATTAAGTATTGTTCTATCATGATTTCACTTATGTTTATACATGCTTTTGATAATGGTTTTGTACATGTGGGTGCATTGAAATTATGGTTTAATGAATGGGTCATAGTTAGCCCTAACATAATGGTTTTTTACTTGAATAATGGTTTGATAATAGTATGCCCTCAACCTGTTTATGAAAATGACTATGATAAGAATCTTTTTAGGTGATGAATTATGTTTTGAACCAATGCATGGCATAAAAATATTAATGAAGGATGAAGGGTTTTGCAAATCTATTGATTTCCATAAAGTGAATTGAATTCTTATTTGAACGAAGGCATTGGCATAATAATGTAAATGGTTGTAAAATGGTTTCATGAATACCTTATGGGTCATAAATGGTTTTGAATTGTAACCTTAGTGGTTTAATTGGCTAAATGGGTCTAAGACCCTAAATGTTGAATTGAATTGAGGTATTTAAATATACTATGGGTTCGAGTCCCTAAATATTGAATTGAATTGAGGTCTTTGAATAGACTATGGGTTTGAGTCCTAAATATTGAATGATAATGGTTATGGGATGTTGTACACATGCAAGTTGGATTGGTATGATGATACCAATGGGATGAATTTGGTAAGTAATTAGACTAATGGTTCTATGTATATGTAATGAATGTTTTAATTTGGGATTTAATGTGGAATATATAGCCGAGCCATAAAACTGGTGTCTGAAAGACTAACACTGGAAATTGCGTTGTTCGGTATGGGTGTCTATATAATCGGGAGTTTTGAGTCCCCCAAATAGCTATATGAATAGGAGGTTTGAGTCCCCCATATTGTATAAATAGGTGCTAAATCACCTTAATTATGCTGGGAGTTTTGAGTCCCCGATAATGGCATTTATGAATAAGGATAATTTCTGGTTTCTATGGCTACATGCACTAAGGCCCCGCCAGCTAGGGGAGAGCTGGACCCATATATCCTGTGGGTGCCTTGTTTTATGACGGTTATGCTATACAACTCAGGTTAATGTTTTTAAATTTCATGCTAAGCCTTATTCCCTATCCTGGCATGATATGTATAAGTATGTATACATATGATTGCTTGTGATGATTTGACTTGGTTTTATTAATGGCATTGTTTATTCTTCTATACCTGAGAAACATGCTAGCACTCCAATTGTTAACCATTACCGGATGGTGTATCCCCATGTGATATAAGGACTAGAGCTTCTTTTTATTTTCCTGCATAGTGACGAAGTGTTCGAGTGGCTCGTGGGCTGATATTGAAGTGGTGAGCTTCTATAGTTTGGAAGGAATTTATTTCATGTTCCTTTTACTCTATGTCGTATACATTGATAGACTTGGATTTGGCTATTTTCAGGGGAATATCCCAACATCTTATTGACTTTGGATATAGAGACTTTGTGGATTACTATGCACTTAGGTGTGATGGTTTAGTGTGTGGTGGTGATGAATGGTTTAGAAATTTTATGAGTTGTTGTTAGTCGTATATTTCTCTATCTTATTATTTGTACAAAATTCATTTGTGACTTATGGTTGATATTTTAGTTAGGTTAGGTGAAGGGGGTGATCTCCGGTCTATGTGGGACTTGAGATATGCATCACGGCCAGGCCTCAATCCAGTTCATGACAAAGTTAGTATCAGAGCCTAGGTTCATGGTCAATTGGGTGTCCACAAAGTCGTGTCAAGTAGATTCTCTTTTATGGGTGTATAGCATGCCACACTTATAAGAGAGAGTCTATGAGACATTTAGGATTGTTTCTCTTTCTTGTTGTCTTATTTTTTAACTATAGAGTCTAAGGTCTTGGATTCTTCTAATATATGTTTGATCATATTTCAGATCATACCTCTAAGAAGATTTGATGTTCATGAAAACTCTTATGTTCTGTCTGGGGACAATATGGATAGAGCTCATCAAACTTCTAGGGTCCAGACCTGGTCTAAGGTCACTGCATCAGACTATCCTCATAGGGCTCCACTTGTCCCCACTAATCCTACTACTGAGGGTGACACCCATACTCATTTGCCTCATGGGGAGGTTACTAATATTGAGTTATATCGCTCCATTACCATATTGACTTAATTTGTGACATCTCATTCACAATAGTCTGGTTTTACTGGTGCTATTATGGGTCATTTGAGGCCACTAGAGTTGTCCAATTTATGAGGCTGAATCTTCCATTTTTTACTGGTATAAAGGTTAAGAAAGATTCTCAAAGACTTATTGATGAAATAAAGAAGATCTTTCGAGTTATGTATGCTGTGGAGGTTGAGGGTGTAGAGTTTGCTGCCTACCAATTGAAGGATATAACATACCATTGGTACTAAGAGTGGGAATAGTTAAGAGATGAGGATGCTAGTTTTTCTGTGTTGGTTGATTTCTATAGTGTATTTCTAGATCGCTTCTTTCCTCAAGAGTTGAGGGAGGCAAAAGTGGAAGAATTTGTTAACTTGAAGAAAGGGAGGATGATAGTCAAAGAGTATGATTTGAAGTTTCATTAGTTGTCCCGGTATGCTCCAGAACTAGTATCTAATATGAGGGCCCAAATGAGAAAGTTTTCTTTGGGATTATCTCATGAGTTAATCCTTGAGAGTAAGGTTGCCTTGTTGATCAAGGATATAGACAACTCTAGATTGGTTCTGTATATACAATAGGTCAAAGAGAAGAAGAAGAAGAAAAAATAAGTTGTGAATGGTGAGAAATAGAGTAAGTGGTCTTGATTTTTAGAATAGAGTGGGGGGCAACAACAAAATAAAAAGTTGTCAAATAGAAAAAAGTTGGGGGAGTCCTAACTCCTATTCGATGGCTAGTGCTCCCTACCAGAAGCCATAGAGAGACAGACGTTTTTAGGATGGTAATGCTTCTAGGGAACATATTGCCCATTCTCAGGCCAGTGGGGCCCAGTCCGTACCATTCTATCCTCCGTGCAAATTTTATGGTCATCATCATCATGGTCAGTATGAGAAGGGAAAGAATTGATGTTTTATATGTGGTCAGATTGGATACATGCAGTGGGATTGTCCATTTAGAGTTTTTTCTAGGGTAAACAAGGTTCTTGTTGCCTCTTCATCATCTTCTATAATGAAGGGTGCAACTTCTGGCTTCAAAATTGGTCGAAACTATCTTTACGCTCTCACTATTTGTTAGGAGTTTAAGGCATCTTCAGATCTTATTACTGGTACATTGAAACTCTTTTCTTATGATGTGTACTTTTTACTTAATTTGGGGTCCTCTTTCTCTTATGTGACCCCATTTATGGCTGTGCATTTTAGTTTTGGTCCTGAGTATCTATCGGGCCCTTTTTCTATTTCTACCTCGGTAGGAGACTCCGTGGTTGTCAGAAGAGTCTACAGGGGGTATGTGGTAGCTGTTGGTAGTAGAGAAACTCTGGTGGACTTGATAGAGTTAGACATGGTTGATTTTGATGTTATTTTTGGAATGGACTGGTTACACTAATGTTATGCATCCTTAGATTATCGAAATCGTGTGGTCATGTTTAAATTCCCTAATAAGTCGGTCATTATATGGGAAGGGGGTTCTTTAGTGCCTAGGGGAAGGTTCATCTCATATCGTAGAGATTAAAAGTTGATTTCCAAAGGGTGTTTGTATCATTTAGTCTAGTTTAAACATTCTAACTCGGAATGTCCTTCTCTAGAATCTATTCTTGTGGTTAATGAGGTTTGAGGTTTTCCCTAATGATCTTCCTAGTGTTCATCCCGATAGAAAAGTTGAATTTAGGATTGATCTTGTTTTGGACACTCATCCTATCTCTATCCCTTCTTATAGAATGGCTCTGACTGAGTTGAAACAACTTAAGGAGCAATTGAAGGAAATCTTAGATAAAGGTTTTATCTATCCTTGGGGCGCTCATGTATTGTTCGTTCGTAAGAAGGATGGTTCCCTTTGGATGTGTATGGATTTACCCTCAGCTGAATAAGGTGACTGTAGAGAATAAGTATCCTCTTCCTAAGATCGATGACTTGTTTGATCAACTTTAAGGTGCGAAGTGTTTCCCTAATATTAATCTTAGATCAGGTTATCATCAGCTTAAGATTAGGGAATGGATATCCCTAAGACTACCTTCGGGACCCGGTATGGTCATAATGAGTTCCTAGTTATGTATTTTAGGTTGACCATTGCTCCAAAAGCATTTATGGATTTGATAGATAGGGTCTTTTGTCAGTTCCTGGATTTATTCGTCATTATGTTCATAGATGATATTTTGGTATACTATAGGAGTGAGTCGAATCATGCCATCACCCCCGTGTTGTGTTGCAGACCTTAAAGTATCAATGTTTGTATGCCAAGTTCTCAAAGTGTGAGTTTTGGTTGAAGGCTGTGACTTTTCTTGGTCATGTTATCTCTACTGAAGGGATCATGGAGGATCTATCGACTCTAATCGATATTTGGAGCTTCTTGGGTTTAGATAGTTACTGTAGAAGATTTATGGATAGTTTTTCAAATATAGATGCCCCATTGACTAGATTAAGCCAGAAAAGGTGAAGTTCTTGTGGTCTGATGCTTGTGAGGTAAGTTTTAAGAAGCTGAAGGATAAGTTGATTTCAGCTCTGATTTTGGCCCTCCCCAAGGGTAATGATGATTTTATAGTGTATTATGATGCTTCTCGTGTTTTGCTTGGTTGTGTGTTGATGCAACATGATAGGGTGGTGGCCTATGCTTCTAGGAAGTTGAAAGTTCATGAAAAGAACTACCATACTCATGACTTGGAGTTGTTAGTTGTGGTGTTCGCATTGAAAATTTAGCATCACTATTTATATGGGATGCATGATATATTTTTTTATCATAAGAGCCTGCATTATGTGTTGACCTAGAAGGAACTTAATCTAAGGCAAAGGAGGTGGCTTGAGTTGCTGAAGGACTATGATATGAGTCTTCTCTACCATCCAGGTAAAGCTAACGTGGTGTCTGATTCTTTTAGCAGGTTGTTCATTGGTAGTTTGTCACATTGGGATAAGGATAGGTGGGAATTGGTGAAGGATATTCACCATTTGGCTAACCTTGGAATCTACCTCTTAGACTCTGAGGATGGTGGTGTGAAAGTGTAATAGGTAGCACAATCATCTCTTTGTTTGGAAATAAAGGAGAAACGGGTATTAGATCCTCTTTTGATGAATATCAAGGATGATATGGTTAAGCTAAAGGTGATGGCCTCTAAGGTTAAGCAAAATGTGATGGCCTTCGAGGTCAGTGGAGATGGCATGTTTAGGTACCAAGAGAGGTTAAGTCATTTCGATATGGATGAATTGTGAGGCAAGATTTTTCCAGAAGCCCATGAGTCATGGTATAATATTCATCTCGATTTAACAAAGATGTATCATGATCTCAAAGATATGTATTGGTGGAACAAAATAAAATGGGATGTGGTCGACTTTGTAGCTATGTGTATGGTATGTCAACAAGTGAAGGTGGAGCACCTGAGGCCCAGTAGGTGTCCTTAAGAGATTGAATTACCGATGTGGAAATGAGAGATAATAAGTATGGATTTTGTTAGTAGACTTCCATGGTATCAGAATCAGTGTGACCCCATTTGGGTCATCGTGGATAGGATGACTAAGTCTTCTCACTTCTTTCCAGTTAGGACTACTTATTCAACCTAGGATTATGCAAAGTTGTTCCTTCAAGAAATTGTAAAGTTGCATGGTGCACCTGTATTGATTATTTCTGATCTTGGCACTCAGTTCTTGTCGTATTTTTGGCATTCTTTTCTTCATGGTTTAGGGACCAAAGTGAGTCTTAGTACGGCTTTTCACCCACAGTCAGATGGGTAAGTCGAAAGGACTATTCAAACTTTTGAGGATATGTTGCGAGCCCGTAAGATTGATTATTGTGGTAGTTGGTTTGACTATTTACCTTTGATTAAATTTGCTTATAAAAATAGTTACCATTCTAGTATTGGTATGGCGCCATTTGAGGCATTGTATGGTAGGAGGTGTAGGTCTCCTATAGGATGGTTTGAGGTTGGTGAAGCAGAAATATTTGGCCCGGATATGGTTTATCAAGCTATAGAAAAAGTGAAGGTTATTGAGGATAGTCTTAGGACCGCCCAAAGTCGCCAAAAGTCCTATGCAGATGTGAGGCAAAGGAACTTAGAAATTGGGTATTCTTGAAGGTATCTCCCATGAAGGGAGTGATGCAGTTTGGAAAAATGGGGAAGCTCAGTCCCCGATATGTTGGACTGTATGTGGTTTTGACAAGGGTTGATAAGCTTATAAGTTCGATTTCCCCCCAGCATAAGTTCCATTTATCCGATATTCCATGTATCTATGTTGCGAAAATATGTGGGTGATCCTTTATTGGCTGTTCCCTTGGGAAACATTGGTAATTTTGATTCTTTGTCCTATGATGTGCTCCTGCCAAGGATCTTGAATCGATAAGTTCGTCGGTTGCAAACGAAAGATCTGGCTTCGGTGAAGGTTCTATGGTAGAACCAAAAGTTTGAGAAATCTACTTAGGAAGCCGTGGAAGTCATGAAGTCCAAGTGTTCATTCCTATTCCCAAATCTGGAAAATCATGCTTGAGGTATGTGTTGTTCTTAACACCTTTGTTTTATACCTTTGTTGATGATAGATTGTAAATCTCTTGGTGTTTGTTTTCTATCATAAAGGTAAGAGTAGAGATGTTTGGGGTTTAATCGTGCTTGTAGTGCCTTGCCCCATTATTTGAGGACGAACGATCCTAAGGACGGAGATTGAAACACCCCAAACTTTGGCCCTTGCAAAATTTCCTAAGTTTTGAATCTTCTGTACATCACATGACTCACCATACTAGTCGTAAGGTATGAGTATATGTCAAGAACCCTAGACATATGGTGTGGGTACGAGTCAAGGATCCTAGTCGATATTTCTTCCATGATCTTCTTAAGTCAATTCTCTTGATTTTCAAAAACCCTTACAATCTTGGCCAACAGTGCTTCAATTCTAGAATCAGCATCACGGTTCCCCGGTGGAACATAAACACCACTCTTCTCCTTATAGTTATCTTTTAACCTACAATCACCATCATGTTCTCTTCTTTTGTCCTGATATTTGTCCTCATAAAATGTCCAACCTTGACTCTTATGCCTCGAGTTCCAAGTGTCCTAATTGGATCCTTGGCCCTTATCTTGGAAACCCGTCATCTCTTTATCAAGATACTTTACTTCCTATTCTATGTCAGATTCATACTGCCTAGAAGATTTACCCTGTTCACCAACAACATTCACCTTTTTAGCTCCAAAAGATACAAATTGATTGGTAAGTACCCAAATCTCATTCCTCAACAATGCTACCTCTTGAGCCACTATCTCATCTAGGGCTCTATGCTCACTAGAAGCACTAATAGCATAACTGTCGACTCCTTTTTCCACCCTCAGTTGGTTTTAGAGGTCCGGTCCAAAATTTATGAAGCTAGCTCCCAAAGAAGACTTATGAAAGCTCAAGCAGTAATAGTGTCAATAACAGACTTAGTGTTTGCATTTTAGGCTCTATAGAATATCTCAAGCAAATTCCTCCCATAAATTCTGTTGATTGGTCACATTCATAAACTTCTTCTTGAACCTCAATGTTGCACCCAAGTGCACACACAAGTGTACATGGTCTGAACAAGTAATACGGTGGCCTTAAATAATGCCAAATATCGATCCCTCAGAGACTTGTATTGACACCTATCCAATTCTAGTTTACTATTGAGATTAATTATGTTCTAAGTAACCAAAAGTGTTTGAGAGAGATATAAATTGAAAGTAAAATAAACAATGTGGTAAATTAAAGGTTTTTGGACAATAAATGAGGAGAAACCTAGGGTTAAGGATCTTTGAACACTCATACTATGCTATTGAACTTCATTGATTAGGTTACTTATCTTGGCTATTGATTCACGGGGTTGATATTATGATCATGGTCTCTCGAGCCTCCAATCACCTATCTAACTTAGCTCCACAAATACATCGTTGAGCAGGGATGTGGTTACTAGGCTAAATGTATTCATATTTAATCCCGTAATTGAACCAAATAGGTTACTTAGGTATATTCCTATCCTAAGCGCAAATTACGACTTCATGTTGTAGAAAATTATAATCCTACTCTATTTACCCCACGTTCTATCCTCTTGTTCCTCCTCTCGGGCTCACAAGTTGACTATGGATATATTCTAAGGGTATCTAATCCTTAAAATAGTGACAAAAAATGATAAATAAACAACCAATAATTATAAATAATCAAAACTAAATAAATTCATATAAATAGTATTCATGTTCTTGGCCTTACCCCCGGAAAAGGGGCTTTTAGCCTCTCATGGACATAACCTTGATCACGATAGATGAATACATGATAAAATCCATAAAAAAAACTAAATTAAAAAAATAAAAACCCTAATATAAGTGTTTTCCATCCTCCATCAAATTTTCAAAGTCGTCCAAGGTGTATAGCCTCATGTTTAAGTGTCCTATTTATCGGAGGTCAAATCTACCAAAATTTGACTAGGGTCTGTAGTGCTCCCTCTATCGCGGTAACTAGGGTATACGACGTGCCCTAATTGTGAATAAACTTTTTTGGGTTGCCTTATTAAGATCCATATGTGTGTAACATGACCCATATAAATGGCTAAGCCTCTCGACACTCTAGTGAACTCCAAGAGGTCCATTTTACGTCAAATTTTGTCCCTTGCTTTTTTCCATCAATTCCAAGCCTTGTAGTGTTATTTCCATTTGATTTACAGCTTTTGTATAATCCATATATAATAATAATCAACTCACAAAGAATCCCATATCTTTAAACACAACTAATTAGAGATCAAAACAACACAACATCCAAGATGGTGAACTAGAAACTTAAGCTAAGAATACTAGTTTTGCCCCTTTTGATCTTTAACTTTGTTTTGACTCTTGGCTTGTTTAGATTGAATCTTAAACACTATAAACAAGTTTTTACACAAATAATTACAAAATCATACCATTAGTAACTCATTACACACACTAGAGTCAATCAAGATCAACTAGAACAACACCTAGCTCAACCTAATAAGACTAGTTTTCTCGTTTAGCCTCTAAGCGATCAATTTAAGTCCAGACTTGTTTGAAAAACACCTTAAACATTTTAGTAAAGTAATTAAAAACTTATATTATTATTTATACCTTTAACAACACATAAATCATACAAGAAGTCCTCAAAACAAGGATAAATAAGCTCGAAGAACTACATTGAGGTGCATAAATCCACCTCAGATCACTACCCCACACTTAAAACCTTGTTCATCCTCGAACAACTCCTTAATATAAGAATCATAATCATAATATACTCCAAACTTATATTACAAGCAATAAACTCAAGTTAATACTAAAATTACTACACAAATTGCAAGTCCTTGTACTAAGCATATTATACACCATTGGAAGTTCAAGAACACTACTCCAAAATATCCTAGCCTCAAGAATTGATTCACCAAGTTGGCAAACTCATACATATTTCTCAATCAAATACATTATACAAATCACCCAACTATCATCAAACATGTGCCCTCACCATAAGAGAGTTACCCATAACTACCCACATAGATGCAATTTATCACAGCAAGGGTATAAGAATCAAATTACGCTCCCTCTCATAAAGAATTAACATGGTACACAAGATGAACAATATGCTTACCATTAGTGTATTACTCCACTAATATCAAAATGATGGATATTAGGATCAAATAGGTCTGTAAGGGTTGTAATGTAGGCTAAGGGACGGTTAGGAATGATTCAGGCAAGTAATAATGACTATCTTCCCTAAGAGATTTAATACATCACACTTTCCATTCAATTCACCTCTAAGAACCCTTTACACCACTTCTATCTTCCCATATCTTTTGTTTTTCCCCATCTCATTAATCTCATTTGCATACACTACGAAAGAGAGTATTATCTATTAATTCATGATTCAATTTTATCACAAATTTCTTTCACTTCCAACCATAACACATCTATTTGTACATACCAATAATAATTACTTAGGGGGTTCAGTTTCACCTTTTCCTACTTGAATTTCCAACTCCTTAACTAAATTGAATTTCAACTAAAGTTCTTAGGAGCTTCGTATCAAATTATATTCAATCAAATAAAGGATTAGGCTACATTTTAGGCTGCCAAAGAAAATAAGCTAAAGGCTTAATGGAGTTAACTAGGATAATGCACAAAGGTAGGTAAAAAAAGGGTATGAAACATAGTTATCGAAGAAATGCCTATATCATCTCCTAAACCCACACTCTTTATTTTGGTTTGCACACACACCAGGCAAGTTCTAGACATCAAGTATAAGAAGGAATACACAACAACCTTATATCACACATGGCACATGGTTAACTCAAGTAGGATCATTATAGACTCTCAACCAAACAATATCATGAATTCAACATTAAGCCAACAAGTACAAGAGTCATAAACTAGAGCCTAGGAGTGTCTAAAGTAGTACTTCACACAATAAACATGCTCTTTACATGTAAGACCCATTTGCATCATGCAATTACATATTGCACCAACAAGAACATCTTACATATTATAATGTAGGAAATTTTAAAATTACCCCTATCCCATGGGAATTCCCACACCCCACACTTAAAAATCTACTTTGTCCCCAAAGTATACTTAAAGGTAGAGATAGAAATACTCTCTAAGGCCTCAAGGTCTAGCTAGTAGCATCTTTATACATTAAGAGGGTCCGGGGATCCCACACTTAGTCTTTGCCATGCTCTTTAGCTCAGGTTTCCGATAATCAGACTTCCCATAAACCTGTGACCCAACAAAAATAAAAACTAGTGGTATAAAACTAAAAATACAAAAAGTAAATACCTACCTTAACTTGGGTTTCTTCCCAAGCAGCGCCTGATTGAGTGTCACGGCACGATGCACGTCAACTTTTTCCTCCACCTTGAGGATATGAATTTCACCCCAAACGTCGCATCAATGTTTTTGATTCACTCATAGAGTGGTGGTACAAAGATGAAAAAACCGAGTAATGGATGGTGCATGGTAAACCACTTGAACTTAAAGTGAGGCATATTTTTGTGTTTACTGTTTGATGTAAATTTAAGAATATAGGATTCTTGTTCCTCATCTTCACACTCTTCTACTACTTCAGATAACTCCAAAGACATGTCATCATCTAAACATAATATTGAAAATTTCTTTGAATGAGACCTAACCAATCCCACTTTCAAATTTACACACTCCACAACACACTCACTCTTATTCACTCTCTCAATGTCATTATAAAGAAATTATTATGGATGAAATTCTTGTGTCTGCTCCATAGATAGTCTAGTATCCACCTCATCTTGTGAATGTCTCAACTACGCGCTTCAATTAAAATCTTGACAAATACAATCTCGATGGGTCCTCCACAAAAACAACGAGAATCATCACCACTCAAAAACCATCTATCCCAGGTTGACATATCAAGAAGTGTGGAAAAAGAAGTAAAGTAAACTAAAAAGAAAAAATACTGAATTATGTACAACTCAATATAGCAAAACTAAAAATAAGACAGTTTCATATTTACAAGTCACCGACAACGGCGCCAAAGACTTATTGCGCCCAAGCACACATGCAAGTGTATGTGGTCTCACCAAGTAATACAGTGGCCTTAAATAAAGAAGAATATAGATCTCTCAGAGACTTATATTGACAACTATCCAATTCTAGTTTACTATCACTATAAATCAAGTGCTACATAACCAAAAGTGTTTGAGAAAGTTATAAATTGAAAGTAAAATAAACAATGCGGAAAATTTAAGGTTCTTAGACAATCAATGGGGAGAAACCCAAGGTTAAGGATCTGCGAACACTTATACTATTCTATTGAAATTCATTTATTAGATTAATTATCTTTGCTATTGATTCACGGTGTTGATATTTTTATAAACATCTCTCGAGCCTCTAATCACCTATCTAACTTGGCTCCACAACTACAACATTGAGCGGGAATGTGGTTACTAGGTTAAATAAATTCATATTTCATATCGTAATTGAACCAACTAGGTCACTTAGGTATACTTCTATCTTAAGTGCAAATTACAACTTCATTCTATAGAAGATTATAATCCTACTCTATTTACCCCACGTTCTATCCTCTTGTTCCTCCTCGCATGCTTACAAATTGACTATGGATGTATTCTAAGGGTAGATAATCCTTGAAATAGTGATAAAAAGGATAAATAAACAACCAATATTGATAAATAATCAAAACCAAATCAATTCATAGCAATAGTATTCATGTTCTTGGTCTTAACCCCGGAAAGGGGGCTTTTA
Source organism: Capsicum pubescens (assembly GCA_030864215.1). NCBI lineage: Eukaryota > Viridiplantae > Streptophyta > Magnoliopsida > Solanales > Solanaceae > Capsicum > Capsicum pubescens. Next base: position 226,543,005 of record CM061544.1, read on the forward strand.
GTTGCTCATGGACATAACCATAATCATGATAGATTAATACATGATAAAATCCATAAAAAAACTAAATTAATGAAACAAAAACCCTAATTGCAGTGTTTTTCATACTCATTCAAAGTTTCAAATTCATCCAAGGTGTAGAGCCTCATGTTTGTGTGTCCTCTTTATATGAGGTCAAATCTACCTAAATTGGACTAGGGTTCGCGTCGCGCCCTCTATTGTGGTACCTAGAATGTGATACATGACATAATCATGGATACATACTATTATGGGTCCCTTAGAAAGCTACCTATGTATGGAATGCTCCACATAGTAGTGGATAATCCCTGTGTTGCGCTAGTGAACTCCTAGAGGTTCATTTTACGTCAAATCTTATCCCGTGCTTTTGTCCATCCTATCCAAGCCTTGTGGTGTTGTTTTCACTTAATTATAGCTTTTGTATTATACATATATCATCCTAATAAACTCACCAAGAATACTATTGTATTAAACACCACAAATTAGATCTCTAAACAACACAACATCCAAGATGGTGAACTAAAAACTTAAGCTAAGAATACTAATTTTGCCCCTTTTGATCTTTAACTTGGTTTTGACTCTTAGCTTGTTTTTATTGAACCTTAAATACTATAAACAATTTGTTCCACAAATAATTACACAATCATACCATTACTAACTCATTACACATACTAAAGTCCATTGAGATCAACTAGAACAACACCTGGCTCAAGCTAGTAACACTAGTTTTCTCGTTTAGCCTCTAAGTGATCAATTTAAGTGCAATTTTTTTTAAAAACACCTTAAACATTGTAATCAAGTACTTAAAAACATGTGTTTATTTATACCATTAACATCACATAAAGCACACAAGAAGTCCTTAAAACATGGCTAAATAAGCTCGAATAACAACACTGAGGTGCATAAATCCACCTCAGATCACTCAACCAAGTCTTGTAAAGTGCCTTTTGAATGAATTTGTATAAAATTGTAAATCTCATCCTTCAACTAAAATATTCTAGTTGGAAGGAAAAATCAATCCAAGAATTGTATCATCAGCTCATTCTATGTGGGATGGACTTACGAGGCGACTCTCTTTACCATAATATAACTTTACCTATAAGCGAGAATGGAAATAACTAGAGTTGCAAAGCTACCTGACTCACCCATGGTAAATTGTACGAAGTGAAAATCCCTACAAAATTCATAATGTGTATGTATTCACCATCAGTTATCAAACCTTCTAGCACATCCTTTAGATTAAGTTATTGAATCATTGCACTCATAATATCAAACTTCAATCCTAGGGGAAACGTATGAGAAATGATGGTTGCTATCTCAAATGGTTCAACGTACCCCAAATCTTGTTTTAAGTTATCCTACACTAGTAAGTACTGATAAGCAGGGGTAGTTGAACTCTATCCCTTCTGTCTCTATCTCTGTCGAGTGTTGGTCAATGCTCATTCTCTCGTATAACACTTTTAACTTTAGTTGCACGACAGGTATTTTCCAACCTCACATTCTCTTAAACTAATAATCTCATAGTGGTTTTCACAGTTTTTTATTAAACACCATACGGAGGTAGTGGATTCAAGGCTTTTGGGTCATCTTGAACCCCCTCAAGACAGGCTTTAATCTTGTATTCTTCCATCCTATGATTCTATCGTAATATCTGTTTAAGCTCAAGATCAAGTGGGATCAAAAGATTGCCTTTACTCTGATTGTTGGGCATACATAGATGTATACCCTCAAAATAGTAGAAAACCAGAAACTAACAACCTCAAGAAACTCAATCAATCAATTTATAACCATATTGACCAGAACAGTGCCAAAATTTTATATTGCCAAATTACGATATTGCAAAAATTTGATGTCTTCCAAATCACACCTCCTAAAAAGTATAACACGACCGATGTCAAATATATAAACCAACAAAGGTTGGGGTAAAACCCATAGGGAATAGGATAGAAATTAGTCTCAAGCTTACTAATGCAGTTTGAAAGTACAGAAAGTAAATGGTGGGTTTTGTAACAATCAGACGTAATAATAAAACTGGCTTGCAAATAGGGTTGTTATCAGTATGAGAGATCACTAGGACTGTGTTCCCCTGACTTCTATCTCTACATACTTATCATGCTTATCAAAATATCTCGGTGCCTTACATGCAGAATCTAACTAGTTATGTATCACCAACCATCTCTCGACCCCTTTTGGTGAATTTTACTCATCTCTTCTCTGTATCAAGTTAATTAGATAAATGTTGGTAGCTTCAAATTACTATTGTGATCTTTTTTTCTTAATCTCAGTATCTCTCTAGAGTTAGTATCAAGTACAAAATGTTCTTGACATCTGCAGACATCAAGAAAGCAATCTATACTAATAAGACCACAATCCATGCAAAAACACCATTCAAGAATCACTTTGCACTTTCTTTACTTTGTTATTCTATCAAGGTTCCTACAACCCTAGTTAAGAGGTTTAGCTACTCATGTTTCCTAGAACACCCATAGAATTCATAATTGAAAGAATATGAATAATCTTACAAAGAATTAATAATAAAAACCGAAATCCCAAACTTATATCAAACCCTAAAAGTCAAGAACAAGAATTCCAAGATCAAGATTGTATCTTATAACTTAAAAGTGTGTAAAAAAATATGTAAGGTGTGTAAACTGATAATAAAACACAAAAGGGTATTTATAGTTACATAATAGTTCCCCTAAAATAAATGAGTTAACTAAGGTTAGCAGTGAGAATGCCCCAGACAATGAGTAATTTTGACTAATGATGACTCACTGATAGCTTCGTATTCTAGGCTTCTATGCGGCTGGTGACAACTCTTAAGTCAATAGATGAGTCGTTCGCTGACTCGTAGGGTCTTCAGCAAGATTTTAAACCATCAAATCTTCAACTCCGTATGCTCGAAATGATGATCACAATGAGTCATATCCTTACACTATGACTCATCACCAGTGCCATTTCCATTGCTATCAAACTTTCACTTTCTCAGGACTTTGCTCATATTTTTCTTAGAACGACTCTTCTTATGACACATAGCCTGACCCTATGAGTCGTAATCAACTTTGACTTTAATCTTTTTCTTTTATTCCTTCACTAGTCACCCAACGACTTGGATGATGAGTAGTAGTGTCCCCCAACAACTCGTTCTCCACACAGAAGACCACAATTCTGGAAATTTTTCTTCTTTTTACACTCTAGTCACTTCTAACCTTGTTTTCCTGTAAAACAAACACAAAAACACATCAATAGTTGTGCAGAATTAGGGCATATCAATAGAATAATTCCCTTCTTTTAAGCATCAAAAGTGCCATGAAATTAGGGCATATCAATAGTTGTGCAGTTAGTCTTTCCTAGGATAGAAGATGAATCACCTAGGAAATGACCATAGGCCATTCAATGAAAAATCTAATGTCACCCAAATTATATATCACAATGAAGTATAAAGCGATCGTCGAACAAATATAGAACCCGACTAGGTTGGGGTCGATCCCACAAAAGATATAGTTAGGACCTAGGTTAGTGAAATTATTTAAACTATTAATTAATTATTTTGTAAAGGTGATATTAAAAATAATAAGGAAAAAAATTTTAAATTGTAAGCAAATATCAATGTATTCTGAGAGAATCAAAGAGAATTATTAACTAGGATTGTGTTCCCCATGACTTCATTACTACACAAGATGTTCGTTCTTGTCAAACTATCTCAATGCCTTCACTATCAAAATTCATGATTACTTCCACTTATGTGTCGAACCCTAGTCTCTTATTAATTGGTGCAATCAATGAATCTTCATCAACAGTGTCCATCAAAGACACCATCTAACATATACTTTGGTTATTGCATAGACTAACACACATAGAAGGCAACCTATTCATCAATGAGTCTGAATTTCATTTCCCTATCTCCAAGTTAACCAATTCCCTACCCGTGGATCAAAAGGGTCTTTCTAAGATAATAGGGCATCAAAATCCACCCCATGGTCAAGGATCACAAAATCAATTGCAATATGAAAAAAGCCACCTTTACCAACACATCACCAAATATACCAAACGGCTTCTTCAGAGTACAATTAACCATCAATAATATCATATATTTTGGCCTGGGTGCTCCCAATACCAACTAATTATGGACAACTAATGGTATTAAATTTATTATAGCTCCTAAGTCACATAATGCTTGAACGAAGTTAAAGGACCCAATAGTGCATGGAATAGTAAAAGCTCCAGGGTCCTTCTTCTTCTCAGCCAAAGATTAACAAGCAATAGTACTGTAGTAATGCATGTTATTAGCGGTCTCAAAACTCACTGTCCACTTCATAGTGACCAAGTCCTTCATGAATTTTTCATAATCAGGCATATGCTCTAAGCTTCCATAAGAGGAATATTTATAGACAATTCCTTTAACATTATCATGAATTTCTGATATTTACCTTCTTCCACTTTTTTCTTCAATCTATGAGAAAAAAGTGAGGGAGTTCGTGGAATGGTTTTCGATACTGGCATGACCTCATTACCCTTTCCTTTATCTTTTTCAACTTGTTTATCTATACCCATCAATTTGTTTGACATCTCACCATTTGTCATAAACTTTTCAACTCCCGCTTTGGGTGCATCATCTACAGTAACAACACCATCCCTTTCCTCATTATCCCCAAGCATAGGTGGATCAATAGTAGCCTTAGATTTTGAGTGACTATGGTTAGACAATGAGTGTCGTTCTTCATATTCTATTCAGTATTGCTCAAAGATGTGCCTAATTGATGTTGATTCAATGTATCTGGCATTTTACCAAATTGTTTCTCAAGCTACTTATTTTTAGTAGAATGTGATTATACCTTTTGACTCAATCTCAATATGTCTACCATAGTATCTTTAAGGCAATTCTCTTGACTTTTTTTAACCCTTCACAAGCTTGGAGAGTAGTGTTTAAATTCTAGAATTATTATAATGGTTCTCCGGTGGAACATAAATACCACACTTCTCCTTATAGTCATCCTTTGTCCACTAGTCACCATCCTGTTATCTGCTCTTGTCCTTATATCTATCCCGATAATAGTTTTGACCTTGATTTCCTTACCAAGAGTTTCAATTGTCCTGATTACACCCTGGACCTTGGATAAAAAACCCATCATCTCTATATAAATACTTCAATTTCATTTTTGTGATGGATTCATACTACCTAGAAGATTTACCCTATGCATCCACAGAATTCACCATTTCTGCTCTAAAAGTTGCAAACTGCTCAGTAAGTACCCCAATCTCAGTCCTCAGTGATGCTACCTCCTGAGACACTATCTTATCTAGGCTCTCTGCTTACTGGAAGAACCAATAGAATAAGTGCCAACTCCTTATTCTACCTCCCGCGTATGCCACCCTCAATTAGTTTGAGAGATCTATTCTAATATTTTTAAAGTTAGCTCCCAATGAAGACTCATGAAATCTCCATCAGTAATATTGTCAGCAACATTCTTGGTGTCTGTATTCAATGCTTTATAGAAGCAAATTCCTCCCATAAATTCTATGATTAGGAACATTCATCAACTTTTTATTGAACCTCAATCAAGTCTCATACAGTTCCTCTAAATGCAATTGTCTAAAACTATAAATCTCATCCTTCAACTGCAACATTCTAGATAGCGGGAAAAATATATCCAATAATTATATCCACAACTCATACCAAGTGGTGATTGACCCATGATGCAGCTCTTCTAACCATAATGTAGCTTTACTTGTAAGAGAGAATGGGAATAACTAGAGTTTCAAAGTTTCCTGACTCACCCTTGGTAGATTGTATGAAGTAAAACTCCCCATGAAATTCATAATGTGCATGTTTCCATCATCATTTGGAAAACCATCAAACATATACCTCAGATTAAGGAGTAGAGTCATTACACTCATAATATCAAACTTCACTCATTAGGAAAACTCAGGAGAAATAATGGCTCCTACCTTAATAGATTCAACGTACCCTAAATCTTCTTCCTGATTATCATATGTGGGTAAAAATTGATAAGCGGAGGTGGTTAAACTCTATCCCTTCTAGCTCTATCGCTATGTAGTTTTGCATGACTCTCTTTATCCTATCTTATTTTTTCCTCTTGAGTTGCATAATCAGAATTTGCCAACCTCACATTATCTTTAGCTAATAATTGAGTCGTGGTTTGCATGGTTATCTATTAAACACCATATGGAGGTGGTGGATTCAAAGTATTTAGGTCATATTAAACCCCCTCATGACAGGCTCCATTCTTGTATTCTCCCATCTTACGATTCTGTTATAGGGTCTATTCAAGCTCAAGATCAAGTGGGATCAAAGAATTTTCTTGACTCTGAGTATTAGGCATACACCATCGTACACCCTTTAAACAGTAAAAAATTGAAAACCAACAACCTCAACAAACTCAATTAATCAATATATAACCATATTCCTTATCAGTGGATCCAAAATTTGATGTCGCCTAAATTACACCTCCAAAAAAGTATAATACGATCGATATGAAATATAGAACCCAAAAAAGGTTGGGGTCAAACCCATAGGGATAGGATGAAAATCAGTCACAAGCTTTCTGATGTAGTTGGAAAGTTCAAGAATGTAAATTGTAGGGGGGTCTAACAATTAGTAGTAATAAAAACACTTTCTAGAAATAAGATTGCTATCAGCATAAGATGATCACTAGAATTGTGTTCCCCATAACTTCCTAACTCTGCAGACTTATCATGCTCGTTAAACTATCTTGGTGCCTTGCATACAGAATCTAACAAGATATGTATCAACAATCGTCTCTCAGACCTTTTTTTGAATTTCACTCATCTCCTCTTAGTCTTAGAGTGTCGCATTACTCACCCTTATCCTGGATCCCCGATTAACTATCTCCTCTCAGTAATCTTTAAATTACTATTATGATTTTTTTTCCTTATCTCAACCTCTCTTTCAATTTAGTATTAAAAATAGGTATGTTCTTGACATATGCAGTCATCAAAAAGGTAATCAATATGAAGAAAACCACAATACATTCAAGAACACCAATCAAGTAAAACATTGAACTTCCTCTACTTTGTTATTCCATCAGGGTTCCCACAACCCTAGGTAAGAGGTTTAGTTTCTCATGTTCACAATAAATCCCATAGAATTAATAATTGAAAGCATATGAATAATCTCACAAAGAATTAAGAATGCAAACCAAAATCTCTAATTAATATCAAACTCTAAAATTCAAGAATAAGAATTATAAGATCAAGATTGTATCTTAGAACTCAAAAGTATGTAAAGAAATTTTAAAGGTGCATAAACTAATAACAAAACACAAAAGGGGTACTTATAGTTACATCACAGTTCTCCTAAAAAATAGGTTAACTAAGGTCGGCAGTGTCAACGCCTCAGACAATAAGACATTTAGACTGATGACAACTCATGGTCAGCTTCACAGTCTTGTCTTCTATATGGTTAGTGATGACTCGTCGGTCACTACAAAAGTTATTTCCTGATTCGTAGGAACTCCTTCAAGATTTTCATCCTTTAGATCTTCAACTCTTTATTCTTATAATAATGTTCACGATGAGTAGTATCCTACCCTATGACTTTTCACGCATGTTATTTCCACTGCTATCAAACTTGCACTCTCTTAGGACTTTGTTCCTCTTTTGCTCAGAATGACTCTCCCTACGATTCATAGTCTTACCCTATGAGTTGTGGTCAACTTTGAATTTAGTATTTTTCATTTATTCTTTCACTGGTCACCCAATGAATTAGATGATGAGTTGTAGTGTCCCCCAATAACTGGTTGTCCAAACAAAAACTACAATTTTGGAGCATTTTGTTCTTTTTTCACTTCACTCACTTTTGACCTATTTTCCTGCAAAACAAACACTAAAACACATAACATCTAAAAAAAAGGATTGAAGTACTTACATAATTCCCTTGTTTTAAGAATTGAAAGTTCCATGAAACTATGGCACATCAATAGTTCCTATTAAAGAAAGATTGGTGTTAAACCACTAGAAGGATTAATCATGAACTTTATAGGTAATGATATTAATGAGTATGATCGGATGATGAGTGCACTTGCTGGTATGATTTCCTACACTTTGCATTGAAAAGGATAGATTTGGATTTGATAAATAGGAAACCCCTATCATCCAAGCCTTTATTGAAGATCCCTTATATCTTGGATCTCAAAGTTCTTCTATCCCACCTTCACTATACATTCTTAGGAGCCAACAATACTTTGTCGGTTATAATAGTACCAGACTTATTTAAATAGCAAGTTGAGGCTCTAGTACTAGTTTTACACAAGTTCAAGAGGACCATTAGATGGTTCGTGGTTGATATTATTAGTATTCCACCTAGAATATGCACCCATAAAATCCAACTTGACCTAGATTTTATTCCTAGTATTGAGCACTAGCATAGGCTAAATCCTCCTATATAAGAAGTAGTCAACAAGGAAATCATCAAGTTGTTAGATGCAAGTTGGTATACAAACACTTCATCCATGGTTTATAGATTTTGCAGCGCTTCCTAATAATGAAGGCAAGAGTGTCACAGTGTTTTTGAACAAAAACATATTTTCAAGGTTTGGCAAACCAAGGGAAATCACTAGTGATGGAGGCTCTCATTTTTATAATAGATTATTTCTAACACTGCTTGAAAAATATGGTGTTAAGCATAGGGTGTCAATACCTTATCATCCAAAAACTAGTGGACAAGTTGAAGTCTCCGACCGAGAGATCAAGATTATATAAAAACTATCAGTGCAAATAGAACAAACTTGTCTAGGAAGATTAATGATGTTTTACGGGTGTACCAAAGTGATTTCAGAACTCCTACAGTTATGCATCCTAATTAGCTTATTTATGGAAAAGCATGTCAGTTAATGGTGAAACTTAAGTACAAGGCTTTGTGGGCACTCAAGAAACTAAATTTGGATTGGGATGAGGCCTCAAACTAGTAGTTTGACCAATTTTTCGCTAAAGCGGCCTAGTGAAAAGGTAAAAATACTAATAAACTGGTTAAATGGTCTCTTAAGCAGCTTGTTCAAATGGTCAATGGCTGGTAAAATTTTCAACAAGTCTCCTTAGCAATTACACCAACAATGGCTCTTTCAAAATATTGTTTTTGACCCTAGAAACTCATTCAAGACCTTATGAACATGAACAATAGTAGAAATTGATCATAAAACATGTTCTAGATCTAATGGGACCATTGGATTTATGAAAAAAGGTCGTTACAACAAATTAACCCCCAGGACCTCTTTAGAGCAAATTTTACTAGTTTCATTTAATAGGTCAAAAGTAAAAACAAAGGATTGGGGTCTGAACTAACTGTGCTACTACCCTAAAATCAACATTTCAGATTTAATGAAAATCTCCAAATCACCGTTCGATTCATGAAGAGCTAAAAGTTAACCAAAGTTAAACTAAGACCTTTAAGGATATTCAAAACCACAAATTTACATAGATCACTCTCAAATGCATCGAGGACTATTCCAATCATTCTTGTAACTCATAAATGAGATAAAGCAATAGTAGGAAATGGAAAAATTTTCCAAATGAAAAAAATTTGTAAAATTCACTACGAGGGTTGCTACACTATTGTCGTGAGAGGACTTGTAATATGATTTATTGAGATTTATGGTGACTTTATCTCATTTATAATGATATTGATTTAGTTTATTATACTTGTTGAACTAGTTATAAGTATGTATACTCATTCAGTCATCAATATTCGTGGCATAGGTACCATTAAGAAATATTGATTTTGAAAGAAATAAGACACCTTATAAAATTTCTTAATCAAGGGATTTATCGATAAAGTTAATTAATGTGACTATAATAGTATATGAGTTTCTAAACATAATTCCTCTTCTGGAAGCTTATGCTCAGAAGATGTATACGAGGTGAACATTTGAGCATTACACACATATCATCTTATTGTATTGCATCACTTTCATCTATTTATATGTATTTTTATCTTATATTTTTATATTTCCTTATGTAATTTTATTTTTTTAAGTCCTTATACTATTATTGTAATTGTATTAATTTACTATTAGGACTTGTATGGCTCAAGCTGCCATTGGGAACTTTTCTATATGTAGGTGGAAGCATTGCTTATAGTTTTTGTTATATGTTTGGTTATATACTTTGCTTGGTTGGCCTATGATTACTATTTCGTGCATATAGACCGTACATATTTTGGTGAAGATCTCATTTCAAGTGTCTTCCATGAATAGTAATCATCATGCAATTTTTGGATCTTCAAAATCAGGGTGAGCTCCCCCTCTAGAGCCATGCCCGGCTTCTTCTAGTTTTTTATGTCTTTATTTTTATTTTATATATATATATATATATATAATTATATTCTACATTAAATTTGGAGTACTCTTTACTTATCATAGTGGATCTTTGGTTCTAGAGTTGTATTTATTTCAGATATTGGGTTGTTTTTCTTTATTTTCTCGACTTTATCCTATAGTCTTGTATCTGATAATTATTATCTTCTTTTATCTTTTATATCTCTTATGGAGTTGGTTTACCTACTAGGATTGGATTGTGATAAGTGCTATCATGACTTTGGTTTTTGGATTATGACAAACTGGTATCAAAGCGAGGTTCACTGATCTCAAGAATAAAATACAAAGATGTCTATTAGAGTCTTTCAAATCAATATATTAATGTTTTTATCTATCTTTGGGAGGCTATGGTAGATTTTTAGGAAATCTTGTCTAATTTTCATTCATTATCGTGAGTGTTGTTCATACTCGGTATTCTAACTTGTATCTCACTTTTTTTCATAGATGGTAAGAACTCAATTGTGAGCTATTGAGGATGCTAAGGTAGCACCCTCTATAAGAGACATGATCCATGGATGAGATAGAGGTTTATTCTAAGATTGAGGTAGAGGTTGGGCATGAGGGGCGACTCCGACTAGAGGGAAATCGTGAGTGGCCTCTCCCAAGCCAATAATTTATCAATGTTGAGATAGCTTATCAACAAATGGGACCAATCCAGTCTCCTAGAGATTTTCTTCCCACTCTAGTGTTATAAGATATTATGATTTATCTTTTGAGCTATTTGAATGGTACCTCTCAAGAAGGTATTCTACTAGATACACCAGATGGTTTCAAATAAGGAGGGAGCCCCAGACACAAGGACATGTTTCTATTTAGGGTTTTCAAACTCCTAAGACACAACAATTTACTATTGCAGCCCTACATATTAAAGTGTTACTTTCCAAAATTATCTTCCACATATAGATCCTGGTCTAGTGATGTATACTGATGAGCTTAACAGGTTTGTGAGATTTTTTAGACTAGCCCCTTCTAAGTTTAGTGGTGCTATTGGTGACAATACTTATAAGTTCTTATTTAATTGTCAGGAGATATTGCATAACCTCAGTTTGCTTGAGTCCTATGGTATTGATTACACTAACTTCCAATTGACTGATATGGCTAAGTAGTGGTAAAGATCTTTTGTTAGTTATACACCAATGGTTTCCTCTCTTTTGACTTGAACTCAATTTTTAGAGATTTTTCTTTAGAGGTTTGTACCCTTTAGATTGAGTGAGAAGAAGCTAGTCAAGTTTGATGATTTAGAGTAGGGATCCATGACTATTGTTGAGTATAAGGCTTGTTTCCCTGCCTTGTCTTGGTATACCACTTCTAGTATGTCCACTAATTTTGAGAGGATTAGAATGTTTATTAAGGCTTTGACTACTTCTTATAAGTTGGCAAAGGATCACTTAATATCTTTAGGTGGCTCTTTTCAAAGTATTGTGGATCATGCCAAGAAGAACAAACCTATTTCTTAGGGTGCTCAAAGTGGTGGCGGTAAGAGGGGATGCTAACAGAATAGTTTTACTGGTCATTCATCTCGAGGTGTGGATTTTTTAGATAGAGGTTCTCAAGGTTACCATGATAAACCAATACAGGTAATTTTGTAGATTTCAGATAATAGGTTTATAGGTTTTAAGGCTTTGAGTGGTTAGATATCTGGCAATTTAGGTTGAGGGTCATATTATGGATTATTAAGTTATAGAGGAAGTTCTAGCTCTCTTAGGCCCTCATAGAGTGATTCATATAGTAAGATATATTTTGTGTATAATGAGTTTAGAAACATAGCAGGGAGATCCTCCCAGTATATGATGGATCCTCCTCATTAAGGTTCTTCACTTTAGATTTGTCCAATGCTAAAGTTAGCAGTTAGAAGTGGATCACAGGGAAAAAGAGATGGATATGGAGCTAAGGAACATCGTGGTAGTCAATGAGGAGTTGCTTTGTCCGATTGTGAATGTAGGCAGTGTTATACTTCTTATAGGACACCTGAGACACATGCCTCTAATACTATGATTACAAGTATCATCCCGATTTTCCATCATCCTTCTTTAATGTTGTTTGACCTTAGGCCTACATTATTTTATGTATGTTCATATATTATTTTTGGTATTAATGTTATATATAAGTCCCTTTCTGTATATGTTTGTGTTTCTTTCCCCGTAGGTAATTCTTTAGTAGTGGATGAGTGTATCAATAATATGTAGTAACTACTTCAGGGTATGATACTAGTGTAGACTTGATCATCCTAAATATGGATGACTTTGATGGCATATTTGACATGATTGGTTGTCTTCTTATCATCTTGTTTTTTATTACTATGCCAAGATTATGACCTTAGCTATTTTGGGTGTGCAAGGTTAGAGTGGACTGGTACTCCTAGTTCATGTTTGAAAGTAGATATATCTTTTCTTCGTTCTCATTGCATGGTAGAAAGGGGTTGTCATTCTTACTAGGCATGTGTGCGCAAAACTAGTGTTGATTCACCACCTCATGTGATGACCAAGATTGTCATTACAACGAAAGAGGGAAGAAATTTACACTTAGACTTCCCTTAGCTGGATTTCCAAGAAATTTTGAGTTAGTATAAGATGGGACAATTTTTTAGGGTGTTATTAAAATGAAATCTAGTACTAACGTAAGCATTAATAGTGGTGTTTGATGTGAAATTTAGATAAGCATTGAGTTTAGGAAGCCATATCAATTTCTAGCACCTAAAATGGAGTTGTAAAACTCACATTATAGACATTACTATAGAGGGGAATGTTACAATTAGTGGTGTGTGTTGTAAAATAAGCAAAATTTAGAAGAGGTTTTGAGGTTTTTTCTTGGACCTCTGCAGTGAAAAAAACAACTAATGCAGTGATACTAGGTACTATAGTAATGGACATCGATTTAAAGGCGTGAACCATTATAGCAAAACTTTAATCGTTGCAATAGCAGTAGCATATAGAATTTGACAATTTTAAAACCCTTAAAATATTTTAATTTCCATTTTTTCAAAAAAATCAAGGGATCTTTGGGAAAGACAATTTTCAGAGGGTTTTTGGAAGTTTTTCATTTGTGGAGAAAAGTAATTACATTTTAGACTTGAATTTACTACATATACCCTTATAAAATATCTAGAAATGAATTCATGGTAGAAAATTAGGGTTTAGTCTGAGTTATTAAAATTGATGAAAGTGATGGGAACGTGTATACATTTAGTAAAGAATGATCATAGGGTGTAAGAAAATGTTAATAGGGTGAAATTATGATTGTTCATTCTAATTCAAGTATATTTCATGTGGTTTAATAGATAGAAAACCCTAAGAAAATTAAATAGGGTTAGTTTATCACAAAAATAAATGGTTTTAATCTCCTAATAGTTAAAAAAGAGAAATTATTGAAATATGTATACATTCTTGTTGTTTTAGATCAACAACAGATTATACGAAAATGAAAGGGCAAAAGTGTGGCTTAATGGTGACTTGAGCAAGGAATTAAAGTAGGCTATGGTTTTGTTGTAGCACTTAAACTTTCTAGGATTTGTCCCTATTTATATACGAAACATCTATGATTTATTTCTATCATGACTTTTGATTTATTGGATGCATTTTCTTTTACATGCATTGTGATGATTTTGGGTGATAAAGGATTGGGTACCACACTGGTACAAATATGATGTGTTGTGATAAATGGTCGGGTACCACACAGGTAAGATATAAAATTATTAGTGATGATGAGAAAAGTAAGAAATGATGCACATATCTTTCATACATACACTCATCATATGCATTAGGTGGATTCATGATGATTATATGTGGTGACGAGTTGCCGATAAAAGTGACTAAGAATTTAAGCTTCCAAAAGTGAACTTGTAAACAATATCTATATGATGCATTTAGTTATTAATGTCTTTGATTATGAAACACCCTAGATTTTTGTCCCTTGAAAATTCCTTGAGCTTTGAGCTCATTCCTTTGGTTACAACTGGACCCCTGGAGTCGTAGGGTGTCCTGGCGAGTCATTGGGATGAGTCATCACCAAAATATTAAGTTCGTGGATTGATTCTACTCTGAGTGCGAGTGGCTCACTAAGAGCTGTAAGGATATGTTATGAGTCGTTAGGTGTAATTATAGGGTGTCCAATTTAAGTCCCCAATTGGGTGATGTGTTGACTATGACTGGACCCTACGAGTTGTAGGGTACTATTATGAGTAGTGCCATTAATTCATAAGGATAACAGTATAGGGTTCCTTGGTGGTACTGCCTTAGTTATGACTCATGGTTATGAGTCTTAAGGAGAGGTTACGAGTCAAGGGGTTGACTCGTAATCAAAGGTGGTACTTTTTCAGCTTTTAAGTAAAGGGCATTCTAGAAATTTCCCTCTTAACCAAATAGAAACTCATGTCTTATAACCTCTTTAGGGTATTGTTATCTCTCAGAAACAATTGAAGTGACTCTCAAGCACTCTCAAAAAGGCTCTTTAAATTTCCTCCAGCAAGGCAAGCTAGGGTTTCATCAAGTTAGTCATCTAAGGGATTAAAGGTTGATTCCTCTCTAAATTTTTTGGTGTTTAAGGCATATTACTCTTTCTTCATTGTTAATTTTTTAAAAGCATGTGATTTAAAGTATTGTTCATGAGATTGTTGTGATGGTTTTGAAATGAAGGTTTGGGGTTTTTGAATGTTTATGAATTGAACAATGTTTCTCACGGTCTATATATATGATTTCCATGTTTTAAATATAGTTTTGAACTTGTGGGTGCATGGGTATGGTGAATGGAGTGGGAATTGTTATTTTTCTAAACTTGTGACTTTTAAAGTGGTTATGACCCTAACCCCTTAATATGAAATTGGTTGTAATTATGAGAACTGTGGAAATTTGTAAAATTGAACTAGTCTTGAACTATGGAATGATATAAAGGTATATTTTAAATACAATGGTATGATTTAATGAACAAAAATATTCGATGTTTCCTATCATGTATTAATGAACAAAGGGAGTTGTTCTCCCCAAGTTAATGTAAATTGTTTTAGGCATGACGTGTTACCTTGCCAGTGTAGTTGGTATAACGATACCAACAATGTATGCCTAAGTGTGTATTATGGTTCATTGAATGGGATTGTGTGATAAATGTTTTAATTTATCTCTAATGAGGGTTGTGTAGTTGACTCGTGAAAGTAGAGGTTCGAGTGATCGATACTGAAAATTACGTTTGCCGATGCTGGGGTCATAGTGAACTGGGAGGATCGAGTCCCCCTTATTTTTATTTCATGATTAGGGAGGTTCGAGTCCCCCATAAATCATTATATGATTGAGTGCTTAAGTCACATTGGTATATGTTGGTAAGTTTGAATTCCTCGTGTGCATATAATGAGATTATTCTTTGGTTTATGCGCCTACATGCACTGGGGCCCATATAGCTCATGGATACTATCAAATGACGGTTGAGCTACAGAATCCAGGCTAAAGTTTTGAAATACATGTTAAGATTTATTCTTTATCCCAGCATTTGATATATGTATATTTATATTTATGCATTTAATTTTGTGCATTGGTTTTTGAATGATCTTAAATTGTCGGTCACATCAATATGTTATCCTTAGACCCGAGTTACATGCTAGTATTCACCATGCTATTCATCTTTGGATATTGTATCCCCACGCGATGCATGAATTCGTCATACTACTACTACTTCTGCTCAATGACTTGGATTTGTATCAGCTAGTTAGTCAGATAGAAGTGGTGAGCTTCCATACCTTGGAAGACCTTATTTCATGATTATGTTTTCCTTTACATTTTTACTATTCCTTTGGATATGGTTTTTGGATATTATTAGGGGTATGTCCTAACACTTTATTGATATTTAATTTTTTATCATAGTATAGAAGGCTTTGTTTGGACTACTGTGGCTATTGAGCAGTGTTGGTCGATCAGTTGGTCAGTCATCGATGGTTGGTTATGGACATGTATTTGAAACTTTCTTAAACTATTCTACGCTATCTTCTTATGTGTTTGGAATTCAGTCAACCTTGGGATGTGATGTGTTCGGTTTAGTTAGGTGCAGGAGGTGATCTGCGGTACACATGGGACCTGAGATACCTGTCATGTCCAGGCCCTGGTTTGGGTCATGACAAAGGTGGTATCAGATCCTAGATTTTATGTCATTGGGTCTTCAACAAAACCATATGGAGTTAAGTTTTATTTACGGGTGTGTAGCACGCTACACTTATAAGGGAGAGGCTACGAGATATTTAGGAATATTTTCTTTTCTTGTTTTTCTGTTTCAAACTATAGAGTCTAAGTTCTTGATCTCTCTAATTCCTTATTGATATTTAGTTTTGGATCATAGTTTAGAAGGCTTTGTTTGGAGTACTATGGCTATTGAGTAGTATTGGTCGGTCAGTTGGTCGATCATCGGTGGTTGGTTATGAACATGCATTTAAAACTTTCTTAAACTATTATATGCTATCTTGTTATATGTTTAGAATTCAGCCGACCTTAGGGTGTGATATGTTCGATTTGGTTCGGTGCAGGGGATGATCTTCGATCTACGTGGGACTTGAGATACTTTTCATGTCCAGGCCCTAGTTTGAGTTATGAAAAAAGTGGTATCAGAGCCTAGATTTTGTGTCATTGGGTGTCCAACAAAGCCGTGTGGAGTAGAGTTTTGTTTATGGGTGTGTAGCACGCTACACTTATAAGGAAGAGTTTACAAGACATTTAGGAATGTTTCCTTTTCTTGTTGTTCTATTTCAAACTATAAAGTCTAAGTTCTTGAGTCTCTCTAATTCCCATTTGTTTGTTTTTTAGATCATGCCTCCCAGATGATCTAAAGCACATGAAAACTCCTCTGTCCCATTTAAGGACAATGTCGATGGGACATACCCTTCTTATAGGGTACAGACGGTCTAGGGGTCCAATTCCTGATTGCTTTCCTAGAATTACACTGGTCCCCTCTAGTACTCCTCGAGCTCCTCAGAAAGATATGTAGAATATAGAATTTGGTCAGTCAACTCATATGTTGGCTCAGTTGGTAGCTTCTCAGTCTAAGCATGTCGCTTTAGTTTCTCTATCTTCTGAGGCCACAAGGATTGGCTAGTTTATAAGGTTGAATCTTTCAACATTTACTGGTGTTAAGTTTAAGGAGTATCCTCAAGGTTTTATTGATGAGATGGAGAAGATATTTTGGGTTATGCATGCTACTAATGTGCAGGGTATGGAATTTGCAGCCTATCAGTTGAAGGATGTAGCGTACCAATGGTATAAGGAATGGAACAGTCTAGGAGAGATGATGTCGAATATGCACTGCGGGATAATTTCTCTACTTCATTTTTTGATTGTTTCTTTCCATAAAAGATGAGAGAGGCAAAAGTGAAAGAGTTTGTTAATCTGAAGAAATAAAGGATGATGGTTAAGGAGTATGCCTTGAAATTCTATCAGTTGTCCTGATATGCTCCTTAGTTAGTGTCTAGCATGAGGGCTAGAATGAGAAAATTTACTTTTGGTTTGTCACGTGATTTGATTCTAGAAAGTAAGTCTGCCTTATTGAACAAAGATATGGATATCTCCAAATTGGTTGTGTATATGTAGCAGGTTGAGGAAGAGACAAAGAAATAGGCGGAGGTAGGGGAAAGGTAGAATAAGAAGTTTAGATTTTTTTATCAGGGTGGAGGTCAATAGTAGAGTGGTAAAGATGGTGGAAAGTCATCTAAGAATAAGTGGGGGAGTTCTGGTTCCTACTCTACGGCTAGTGTTTCTTATCCAAAACTATTAGGTGATTGTCGTTCTCAGCATGATAGTGGGTTTAGGGTGCAGGGTGCCCAATCTCAGGATGGTGGGGCTCAGTCCGCTCTACCATATCCTCCTTATAGATTTTATGGGCTAGTGCATTGTGGGTTTAGTGAAGAAGAGAAGAACAGGTTTTTTAAATGTGGTCAGATTGGTCACTTACAGAGGGATTGTCCTTCTAAGGTTACTTGAGGAACAAATAAGACTCTTGTTTCTACTTTACCATCTCCTGCACCAAAGGGCGTTGTTTCTACTTCTATTACTAGTGCTAGTCGGAACCGCTTGTATGCTCTTGCTACACGCCAAGACTCTCAAGCATCCCCCGATGCCGTCACTAGTATGTTACAACTCTTCTCTCATGATGTGTATTTCTTGCTTGATCCAGGATCTACTCTTTCTTATATAACCCCATATATGGCTATGCATTTTTGTTTTGGTCCCGAGTGTATCCCTGACCCCTTTTCTATTTCTACCTCGATATGACTCTATGGTTGCTAGAATAGTCTATAGGGGTTGTGTGGTATCTGTTAGTGGTAGAGAAACTCTTATAGATCTGGTAGAGTTAGACATGGTTAATTTTAATGTCATATTGGAATGGAATGGTTGCACTCGTGCTATGCCTCCATAGATTGCCAAACTCATAAGGTCATGTTTGAATTCCCTAATGAGCCGGTCATTGAATGGGAAGAAGGTTATCTAGTGCCTAAGGGAAGGTTGATATCATATCTTAGACCTCGAAATTTGATTTTCAAGGGATGTCTTTATTATCTGGTCAGAGTTAAAGACTCTATCTCAAAGGGTCCTTCCTTGCAATCTATTCGTGTGGTTAATGAATTCCTTAAGGTTTTTCCTGACAATCTTCTTAGTGTCCTTCTCTATAGGGAAATTGATTTTGGGATTGACTTTTATCCTGACATTTGTTCTATCTCTATCCCTCCATATAGAATGGCTCTAACTGAGTTGAAGGAGCTTAATGTCCAGTTAGAAGACCTCCTTAACAAGGGTTTTATCCATCCTAATGTGTCTCCATAGGGAGCTGCCATTTTGTTCATGTGTAAGAAGAATGGTTCCCTTCGAATATGCATCGATTATTGTTAGTTGAGTAAGGTGATGGTAAAGTATAAGTATCCTCTTCTCTGGATTAATGATTTGTTTAACCAGCTTCAGGGTGCTTGATGTTTCTCTAAGATTGATCTTAGGTTGGGTTATCATTAGCTAAAGATTGGGAAGGTGGATAACCCTAAGACTGCCTTCCAAAACCGATTTGATCATTATGAGTTTGTAGTCATGTCTTTTGGTTTGACTAATGCCCCGACGACATTCATGGACTTAATGAATAGAGTCTTCCATCGGTTTCTGGATTTGTTCGTTATCATGTTTATAGATGATATTCTAGTGTATTCCAAGAGTGAGACAGATCATGCTGATCACCTCCGTATCGTGTTACAAACCTTGAATATCAGCATTTGTATGCTAAGTTTTCAAAGTTTGAGTTCTAGTTAGAAGTTATTACTTATCTGGGTCATGTCATTTCTAGAAAAGGGATATTGGTAGATCCATAGAAAGTTGAAATAGTTAAGAAGTGCCCTAGGCCCATGACTCCAAGCAATATTCAGAGATTTTAGGGTTTAGCCAATCACAGTAGAAGGTTTGTGGAGAGTTTCTCGACTATAGCTGCCTCATTGACTAAATTGACCCAGAAGAAGGTGAAGTTTTGCTGAAAAATAAGTTGACTTCAGCCCCAGTTCTGACTCTACTCGAGGGTACTGATAGTTTCATTGTCTATGGTGATGCATCTCGTGTAGAACTTGGTTGTGTGTTGATGTAGCATGGTAGGGTGGTGGCCTATGCTTCTAGGTAGTTGAAAGTTCATGAGAAGAATTATCCGACTCATGACTTAGAGTTATTAGCTGTGGCATTTGCATTGAAGATTTGGCATCAATATCTATATGGATTCCAGGTGGATATCTTTCTTATCATAAGAGACTGCAATATGTGTTCACCCAGAAGGAGTTGAATCTCAGGAAGAAGAGGTGGCTTGAGTTGCTAAAAGAATATCACATGAGTCTCCATTAATACCTAGGTAAAGCTAATGTGGTTGTTGATGCTCTTAGGAAGTTATCCATGGGGAGTCTAGCTCATATGGATAAGGATAAGCGGGAATTGGTCAAAGATATCCACTGTTTGGCTAACCTTGGAGTTCGTCTCTTGGACTCTGAAAAAGGTGGTGTATTTGTGCGAGAGATGGTGAAGTCATCCCTTGTTGCTGAAATAAAGGAGAAGTAGGTATTGGTGGATATGGGGCGGCAAAAGGTTTTAGTTTTGATATTGATGGCGATGGTATCTTAAGGTGCCAAGGCAGGTTTTGTCTTCTTAAGGTAGATAGGTTGAGCGAGAGGATCTTGGCTGAGACTTATGAGACGCGTTATGTTATTTATCTCGGTTCGACGAAGATTTATCATGATCTTACGGAGATTTATTGGTAGAATAATATCAAGCCAGATGCAGCCAGTTTAGTTCTAAATTCATAGTGTGTCAACAAGTGAAGGTTGAGCACTTGAGGCCCGGTAGGTTGACTCAAGAGATTAAACTGTCTGTGTGGAAGTGGTAAGTAATTAATATGGATTTCATTACCGTTCTTCCCTAGTCTCAGAATTAGTTTGATTCAATTTGGGTCATCGTGGATAAGATGACTAAGTTTGCTCACTTTTTTCCAGTGAGGACAAGTTATTCAGTAGAGGATTATGCGAGGTTGTTCCTCCAAGATATTGTGAATTTGCATGGGTTGCCTGTTTTTATCATGTCAAATCATGATATGCAGTTCTCATCATATTTTTTATGTTCATTTTAGAGAGGTTTGGGAACTAAGGTGAGCCTTAGTACTGCTTTCCACCTGTAATCAGATGGACAAATGGAAAGAACTATTTAGACATTAAAAGATATGATTTGGGCTTGCGTGAATGACTATGGTGGTAGTTGGGTTGATTATTTGCCTTTTACAGAGTTTTTTTATAATAATACCTATTGGGATGTCTCTGTTTGAGGCATTTTATTGTAGGAGGTGTAGATCTCCTATTGGGTGGCTCAAAGGTGGTGAGGTTGAGATGTTTGGCCCAGTTTTGGTTCAATAGGCGATGTAGAAAGTGAAGGTGAGTCTTGATAAACTTAAAGCTAGCAAAATTCGCCAAAATTCCTATGTGGATGTGAGGCGTAAGTGTCTCGTATGAAGGGAATGCGGTTTTGGAAGAAGAGGGAGCTCAGTCTGCGGTATGTCGGCCCGTACTTGGTCTTGAAGAAGGTTGGTAGAGTTGCATATGAGTTGGAGTTTCCTCCTAGTTTGAGCTATATTCATTTAGTGTTTCATGTTTTGATGTTGAGAAAGTGTATGGGTGATCCTTCGTTGGTTCTTCCTTTGGAGGATGTGGGTATTTTGGATTCCTTATCATATGAGGAAGTCCCAGTTGAAATTTTGGATTAGCAAATTCGTCGGTTGCAGATGAAGGACATAGCTTAGGTAAATGTTCTATGGAGAAACGACAAAGTTGAAGAGGATACTTGGGAAGTGTAAGAGGACATGAAGTCCAAGTATCCATTCTTTTTTTCCACTCCGGATAATCATGCTTAAGGTATGTGTTATTCTTAACATCTTTGTTTTCTGACTTTGTTAAAGGAAAGAGTGATTTTCTTTGCATCTTTATTTTTTTGAGTATGTTGAAGGTAAGAGTAGGGGAATATAAAGTCATATCATGCTAGAAATTTCCTTTTCCCATTATTCGAGGACAAATGATCCAAGTGGGGGAGAATTGATATACCCTAGATTTTTTTCCCTTACAAATTCCTTGACCTTTGAGCTCACTTCCTTAGTTACACTTGGACCCCCAGAGTCATAGGGTGCCCTGACGCGTTGTTTGGATGAGTCATAACAGAATCAATTAGTTTATGGCTTGATTCTTTTCTGAGTACTAGTATCTCACTAAAAGATGTAAGGATATGTTACGAGTCATTAGGTGTAATCGTAGGGTGTCCATGTAAGTCCTAAATCGGGATCTGTATTGACTATGACTGGACCCTACAAGTCATAGGGTCCTATTATGAGTGGTGCCATTGATTCATATGGATAACTATGTAGGGTTCCTTGGTGGTAATCCCTTGGTTACGACTTGTGGTGATGAGTCGTAATTAAAGGCGGCCTTTTGCATCTTTTAAAAGTTGATGGCATTCTCAACATTTCTCCTCTTAACCAAATAGAAACCCATATCTTATAACATCTTTAGGGTGTCGTTATCTCTTAGAAACAATCTAAGTAACTCTCAAACACTCCCACAAAGGCTCTCTAAATTCCCTCAAGAACGTCAAGTTGTGGTTCATCAAGTTGGTCATCTAAGGGCTCAAGGATCGATTCCTCTCCAAATTTCTTGGTGTTTAAGGCATGTTACTCTTCCCTCGTTGTTAATTTTGTAAAAGCATGTGATTTAAAGTATTGTTCATGAGATTGTTGTTATGGTTTTGAAACAAGGGTTTGGGGTTTTTGAATGTTTATGAATTGAAGAATGTTTCTCATGGTCTATATTTATGATTACCCTGTTTTAAATATTGTTTTGAACTTGTGGGTTCATGGGTATGGTGAATGAACTGGGGAATTATGATTTTCCCAAATTTGTGAATTTTGAAGTGGTTATGACCCCAACCCCATAATATGAAATTGGTTGTAATTATGAGAACTGTGGGAATTTGTAAAATTGAACTAGTTTTAAACTATTTCATGATATAAAGGGATATTTGAAATACAATAGTATGATTTAATAAACAAAGGGATTTGGTGTCTCCTATCGTATATTAATGAACAAATGGAGTTGTTCTCCCCAAATTAATGGAAATTGTTTTGGGCATGATGTGTTACCTTACAAATGTAGTTGGTATGACGATGCCAACAATGTATGCCTAAATGTGTATTGTGGTTCATTGAATGGGATTATGTGATAAATGTCTTAATTGGGCTCTAATGGGGGTTGTGTAGTTGAGTCGTGAAAGTGTAGGTCCGAGTGACCGATACTGGAAACAGCACTTGCTGACACAGGGGTCAAAGTGACCAGAGAGGTTTGAGTCCCCTTTATTTTTATTTCATGATTAGGTGACAAGACCCAAAACCGGGCCATGTCGTATGGGCGTCTCAAGCCCAACATAGATCGGAGATTGCCCCGTTAACCCAACCTAATCATCACCCCAATCCACAAGTGTCGGATAAAATCCAACAAAAAATCAAGATAGCGGAAACAAAACTAATATCATAACTTAGACAATGTCTAAAAATTTCATTTACATCAACATACTAACCAACATATCCAAGTCGGCCATCCACAATTCCTCTACACCAATTCGATGTCTATGGAAATCGGGACAAGCCCCCAAAAATAGCCATACCAAGTCTAAATAAGTCTAGCTCCAATGATAAGAAACTATGAAATGTATGCCTTCCAAAGTAGTGAAGCTCACCACTTCAAAGCCAACACATGAACCGCTTTGATCTCCTACTCACTAAACAATAAGAGAAGAAGAAGCTCTGGTGCCTATGTTGCATGGGGACATAGCGTTCAGAGAAGATTAGCGGTTGGAGCATTAGCATGTAGCTCAAGAATAGGGAGAAAATAGATATATCATTTAAAACCAAGTCAAAACATTATATTCAACCGCATTTATATACATAGGCATACATGTAAGTTCATAACATGTTCATAACATGCCAAAAAGGTAACAAGACTTAGCAAACAATCTCGATGCACTCAATCACGAGTCATGAAGTAGAGAACTCTAACCTTCCATCCTCGTACTTTGGAATAATTGGACTTCCCAATTATATCAAGAAAAAGGACTTCTACCTCAAGTCATTCCGTTAGGAAAGGGACTCTAACCTCAAGCCATTTGACTAGGCAAGGGACTTTAACCTCAAGCCATGCCATTAAGCAAGGTACTTTAACCACAAGTGGGATCATTTGGAGAGGGACTCTAACTACAAGCATTTTCATTAAGAAAGGGACCCTAACCAGAATCCATCTTATTAGGCAAGGGACTTTAACCGCAATCCATCGCGACTATCACTAGTCGACATTAGGACTCTAACCC
Organism: Capsicum pubescens; assembly: GCA_030864215.1. Taxonomy (NCBI): domain Eukaryota; kingdom Viridiplantae; phylum Streptophyta; class Magnoliopsida; order Solanales; family Solanaceae; genus Capsicum; species Capsicum pubescens. The sequence continues at coordinate 226,567,246 of CM061544.1, forward strand.
TTTGTCCATTCATCAACATCCATTCAGTTCAACACTTAGGGACTCTAGCCCATTTAACTAATTCAACACCATAAATGACCACGAGATCTTCATGGAACCATTTATTAATTAAACACTTTAGTAAGCCAATACCTCGACTCCATTCATCATTCAATTCAATTTATAGTTATCAAGACCCTTACAAAGCCACTCATTCTTCATTAACACTCTTATGCCACACTTTAGTCCAAACACAATTCAGGTTCATCTTTAGGGACTTTAACCCTTTTAGCCATCAAACTATACAAATCATAAATTAATTTATTACATGGCTAATAAAGTCCTTACCAAACCAGTTACCAATCACTTATACTTATTAATCCATTGGCCTAGTTCAAAACATCATAAACATCTGACTAGACATTTATCTTAGATATTTTCACAAACACCTTGTGGGCATGCCTTTACCAAGGCCAAAATCAAAGTAGAAATCATCAATATTAGGGTTAATAAAGACCCATTTGTTAAAACATAAACAACAAGCACCCACATGTGCAAATTATCACCATTATTATGTATAAATACAATTCTAAGCAAGAACAAACATTACTCATCAGTAGGTATCAAAACCCTTAACATTTGATTTCAAATCATCATTTACAAATCTTAATCCATGTTTAAAATACATGATATTTGAGTTAATAATATTAGAAAGAGTCACATGCCTTAAACAAGATAATTCCCCAAAGAAACTTGACTTCTCTTTTGCCTCTAGATGAACACCCCTTGGAATCCTAGCCTTTAATCTTCAAAAGTGTGTTCGAGAGAGTATTTGGGAGGTTTTAATCTTGCAAAATAAGTGTTTAGGAGGCCACAATACATTATATAGTAAGGGTACTTAAGAGTTTTGTGGTGGGAAATGTTCATAGAGCTCTTGACTTAAAAGTTGAAAGTGACTTCCCAGGTGGGTACGACTCACTTTGCTCAACCGTACCCTAGGGTATGAGTGGTACCCTAATTCGTACCCTAGGCATCACCAAGGACCCATACACTGACCAAGGTACGACCACACACTCATGACTCATACCCAAGGGTACAAATGGTACCCTAAACCGTATCTCCAAATAGTACCCGAGACAGTTTAATCTAGGTCAAGCTCAACACTCCATACGACTAGGTAGTGTACAAATCATACCCTAATATATGACCATGGGGAGGATAAGTCATATCTTGGACAGTGTGTAACCCCTACTACACTGCCTAGCATACGATAGGGGGTCACTAAGTTGTATCCAAGGGTACAACTAGTACTCTGGAGTCATACTTAGTCCAGAAGCTTTAACTAAGGAAATTTTCTAAGGGTTCAAAGCCTAGGTGTTTCAATTCTCCCTCACTTGAAAAATTCATCCTTGAATGATGGGTAAGGAAAGCACAAACCCTAGTTAACACATTATTACAAAACCTTCAATCAATTTTGAAATTAAGACATACAACAAGGATAAGGCACTTGCCAAGATCATTATCAATCAACAATTTATTTTATTTACTTTGGGACTCAAACACATTATATATCAAAGAAACATGCTCAACTCAAAGCTTAGGAACTTGAACCAATTATCTAACAAAGACATAAATCAAATTGAGAAGATTAACACATACCTTAAGCACGGGTTTTGGGAATAGAAAACAAATGCAGATTCTTGGACTTCATGTAGCTTCCTCGAACTTTTGGTTCCTCCATAGAACGTTCACGGAAGCCACCTCTTTCATTCACAACTGGCAAACTTGCTGATCCAAGATCCTCGCCGAGACCTCCTCATAGGATAAAGAGTCTGAAATATAAACATCCCCCAAAGGGATAACCAATGAAGGATCACCCACACATTTACGGAACATAGGGACATGGAAAATTGGGTGGATGGAGTTCAAACTAGAAGGCCACTCTAACTCATAGGCAACATTGCCAACCCCCTTCAAATCAAGTAGGGACCAACATACCGGGGGCTAAGCTTCCCCTTTTTTCCAAGTCACATCACTCCCTTCATGGGAGACACCTTAAAGAATACCCAATTGTCAACATTAAACTCTAAATCTCTACGCCTCATGTCCGCATAGAACTTTTGATGACATTGAGCGGTTTTCAACCTATCAGGAATCACCTTCACCTTATCTAAGGCTTGGTGAATCTAATCGAGGACAAACAACTTACCCTCACTGACTTCATACCACCCAATAGGAGAACGATATCTCCTATCATACAATGCCTTAGAAGGGGCAATGCCAATGCTAGAGTGGTAACTATTGTTATAGGAAAATTTGATCAAATGAAAATGGTCATACCAACTACCACCATAATCAATCACACAAGCACGAAATATATCTTCCAATGTTTGGATATTCCTCTTCGATTGTCCATCCGCATGCGGGTGGAAAGCGACACTCAGGCACACCTTCGTCCTCAAACCTTTTTAAAGCAACTTCCAAAAGTGAGATGAGAACAGAGTACCAATATATTAAATGATATAAACTTGAGCACCATAAAATTTCACAATATTCGCAAGATACAACTTAGCATAATCCTCCGCCGAGTAATTAGTCCTTGCCGGGAAAAAGTGAGCGGACTTGGCCATCCTATTCACAATGACCCAAATAGAATCACATTGATGTTGAGACCGGGGGAGACTGATAACAAAATCCATAGTAATCACCTCCCACTTCCATTTGGTAAATTCAATCTCTTGGTACAAACCTCCGGGCCTCATGTATTCAACTTTCACCTACTGATACACTATACACTTAGCCACAAAACTAGCCACACCTCGCTTTATATTACTCCACCAATAGAACTCTCTAAGATCATGAAACATCTTTGTATAACTGGATGTATAGTATACCGAGATTCACGAGCCTCAGCCATAATCCTCTTTCTCAATCCATCGACGTCGAGAACACAAAGCCTACCTTGGTACCTCAAGAAACCATCACCACCAATCACTAAGTCAACAATTTTTTATTGGCCCACCACTATTCTTAATCTTCATCAAATTAGAATCCAATATTTGTTTTTCCTTTATCTCAACAACAAGAAATGACCGTGATTCTTGGTGCACAAATACGCCACCATCTTCGGAGTCTGTGAGACGAACTCCAAGATTAGACAAATGGCAAATTTCCTTCACCAATTCCCATTTATCCTCATCCATATGGGCTAAAATCCCTATGGATAACCTTCTAAGAGTATCAGAAACTATGTTAGCTTTACCCAAATAGTAATTAAGACTTATATCATAGTTCTTCAACAACTCAAGCCATCTCCTCTGCCTGAGATTTAACTCCTTCTGATTTAACACATACTGAAGAATCTTATGATCGGAAAAGATATCAACATAAGTCCCATAGAGATAATGTCTCTAAATCTTCATTGCAAAAACCACAACTAACAATTCCAAGTCATGAGTAGGGTAGTTTTTCTCATGAACTTTCAATTGCCTAGAAGCATAGGCAACCACCCTATTATGTTGCATCAATACGCAACAAATCCTAATACGAGAAGTATCATAATACACTACAAAACCATCATTACCCTCGAACAAGATCAAAATTAGAGTCAAAGTCAATTTATCTTTCCAATTTTCAAAACTACCTCATATACATCCGACCATAAGAACTTGACCTTTTTTTAGGTCAACTTAATCAATGGGGCAGCTATCGTCGAAAAACTCTTCATAAATATCCTACAGTAACCTGCTAGACGCAATAAGCTCTAAATATCGGTGGAGCCGCGGGTCTAGGACACTTCTTAACTGCCACCAACCTTTTGGGGATCTACCATAATCCCTTCACTAGAGATACTATGACCAAGAAAAGTCATAGACTTCAACCAAAACTCACATTTAGACAACTTGGCGTACAAACGATGATCCTTCAAAGTTTTAATACAACACGGGTGATCGACATGCTCTGCCTTGCTTTTAGAGTAGACCAAGATATCATCAATGAAGACAGTGACAAACAAGTGCAAGAATGGATGGAAGACCCTATTCATCAAATGCATGAATGCCGCCGGGGCATTGGCCAACCCAAAGGACATAACTAGGAACTCATAGTGACCATACTGGGTTCTAAAGGCAGTCTCAGGGATATTCGTTTCCCTAATCTTAAGTTGATGATAACCCAAACTAAGATCAATCTTAGAAAAATACTTTGCACCTTGAAGCTGATCAAACAAATCATCGATCCTAGGAAGAGAATATTTATTCTTTATGGTCACTTTTTTTAACTGGCGATAATCAATACAGATACAAAAGGAACCATCCTTCTTGTGCACAAACAACACGGGAGTACCCCAAGGAGACACACAAAGATGGATAAAAACTTTATGTGAGAGGTCTTTTAACTGTTTCTTAAGCTATTTTAGCTCCGTTGGAGCCATTCTATAAGGAGGGATAGAAATTGGATGAGTGTCCAAAATAAGATCAATTCTAAAATCAATTTCCCTATAGAGAGAAATATCGGGAAGGTTATCGGTAAAACCTCGGGAAATGAATTAACCATAGGAACAAATTCTAGAGAAGAACCTTTCGAGTTAGAATCTTTAACTCAGACCAAATTATACAAACAGCCTTTAGAGATCAACTTTCGATCTCTAGGATATGAGATAAACCTTCCCTTAGACACTACAGAACCCCTTCCCATACAATGATCGGCTCATTAGGGAATTCAAATATGATTGTACGGGTCCGGCAATCTAGGGAAGCATAACACAAATAGAACCAATCCATCCCCAGAATAATATCAAAATCGACCATATAAACTCTATCAATTCCACAAGAGGTTCTTTACTATCAACAGTTACCACGCACCCCCTATAGACTCTTTTAACAATCACAGAGTCTCCTACAAGGATAGAAATAGAAAAAGGAACTAACAAACACTTAGGGTTAAAATTGAAATACATAGCCATAAACGATGTCACAAAAGAAAGAGTTGACCCTGGATCAAGAAAATAATACACATCACGAGAGAAAATTTTCAACATACCCATTACAATATCGGGAGATGCCTCAGTATCCTGGAGTGTAGTAAGTGCATACAAGTGGTTTCGTCTAGTGCTGGTACTAGAAATAGAAGAAAAAGCAGAAACAACACCCTTTGGTGCAGGAATAGATGAAGTAGCAATAGTTTCCCTATTGGCCCAAGAAGCTACTAGAGAGGGGCACTCGCATTACATGTGCCCGATCTGACCACATAAAAAACATTTGTTCCTTCCATTCTCACACTGACCACGATGAGGCTGACTACAGAATCTATAAGGTAGGTAGGATAGAGCTGACTGAGCCCACCAACCTAAGATTGGGCACTCGGTGCCCGAAACCCACCACCAAATAGAGACCTACAATCACCTGATGGTTTCAATTAAGGATTACTAGACAAAGAGAAAGAACCCAAACTCCCCCACTTCTTCCTTGGCCACTTGCCATCGTCTCTACCATTTTTCTCAGAAGGTCTAAATTTTTTTCCTTGCCTTTCACTAAACTCAACCTATTTTTTTTCTTTTCCTCCACTTGTTGCATATACATGACCAACCGAGAGATGTCCATGTCTTTGATCACCAACTCATGGGACAATCCCAAAACAAACTTACGTATTCTAGCCCTTATACTAATAACTATCTCAGGAGCATACCTAGAAATCTAATGGAATTTCAAGGCATACTTCTTGACAGACATTCTCCCTTGCTTAAAGCTCACAAACTCTTTCACTTTCACTTCCCTCAACTCTTGAGAAAAAATAGTCCAAGAAGGCCTTAGAGAAATCTTCCCATACGGCAGAACCAGCATCCACCCTATTAGACAATTCCCACCCTTCGTACCATTGGTACGCTACATCTTTCAATTGGTAGGAAGCAAACTCAATAGTATCAACCTCTAAAGCATGCATGATCTGGAAGATCTTCTCCATTTTATCAATAAAACTTTGAGGATCTTCCTCCACCTTCGTACCCATAAACATAGGAGGGTTCAACCTTATGAATTGGACAACCCTTATGGCCTCAGAAGATAGAGTAGTCAGTCCACCATATTCTGACTAAGAGGCTACCAATTGAGCCAAGAGGTTAATGGAGTGATGAAACTCAACATTAGTAGCATCCCTATGTGGTGACTGAGTAGGAGTGTCATTTTTATATGCAGGGTTAGTTGGGACCAGTGGAACCCCATGAGCATAGTCAGATACTGCAACCCTATCTTGGGTCTAGACCCCAGAAGTTGGATGAGCTCCATCCATAAGGCCCTCAGTCAGGATAGAAGAGTTTACCTAAGTATCAGATCTCCTTGGAGGCATGATCTTAAAGATAAGTGAATAGAAATTAGAGAAATCCAAGGCCTTAGACTCTATAGCTCGAGATAGAAACACAAGAAAGGGAAACATTTCTAAATGTCTCGTACCCCTTTTTATAAGTGTGGTGTGCTACACACCCATAAAAGAGACCCTACGAGACACGGCTTTGTGGACACCCAACTGACCATGAACATAGGCTTTGATACCAACTTGACATGACCTAAAATCGGGCCATGTCGTATAGGCATCTCAAGCCCGACATGGAATGGAGATCGCCCTATTAACCTGTCCTAACCATCACCCCAATCCACAAGTGTCGAATAAACTCCGACTATAAATCAAGATAGCAAAAACAAAACTTATATCATAACTTAGATAATGTCTAAATATTTCATTTACATCAACATACTAACCGACATACCCAAGTCCACAGTCATCCACAATGCCTCTACACCAATTTGATGTCTATTTATGTCGGGACAAGCCCCCTGATAATAGCCAAATGAACTCTAAATAAGTCTACGACCAAAGATAAGAAACTATGAAATATATTCCTTCCGAAGTGGAGAAGCTCACTATTTCAAAGACAACACAAAAACTACTTTGATCACCTAGTCACTGCGCATGAAGAAAAGAAGAAGAAGAAGAAGAAGAAGAAGATATGAACCCTATGTTGTGTGGAGACATAGTATCCAAAGATGGTTAGCGGTTAGAGCGCTAGCATATACCTCAAGGATAAGGAGAAAAAAGCATTTAAAACCAAGTCAAAACATTATATTCAACCAAATTTATATACATAGACATACATATAGGTTCATAACATGCCAAAAAGGAAACAAGACATAGCATGCAATCTTGATACACTAAATAATGAGTCATGAAGTGGAGGACTCTAACCTTCCACTCTCACACTTTGGAAGATTTGGACTTCCCAATCATATCAAGCAAGTGGACTTCTACCTCAAGTCATTTCATTAGGCAGGGGACTTTAACCTCAATCCATTTAACTAGGAAAGGGACTTTAACCTCAAGTTGTGTCATTACGAAAGGGACATTAACCACAAGTGATCTCATTTGGCGAGGGAATCTAACCACAAGCCATCTTATTAGGCAAGGTACTTTAACCATAAGCCGTCACGACTATCATTGGCTAATATTAGGACTCTAAGACTTTGTCTATACATCAATATCCATTCAATTCAACTGTTAGGGACTTTAGCCCATTTAACCAATTCAACACCATAAATGACCACTAGGTCTTCATGGAACCATTTATAAATCAAATACTTCAATAAGCCAATGACTCAACTCAATTCATCATTCAATTCAACTTATAGTCATCAATACCCTCACAAAGCCATTCATTCTTTATTAATATTCTTATGCCACACTTTAGTTCAAAAACAATTCAAGTTCATGTTTAGGGACTTTAACAATTTTAGCCATAAAACCATCAAAATCATAAATTAACTTATTACATCATTAAAAATTCCTTACCAAAACATTTACCAACCACTTATAATTATTGGGCTATTGCCCAAGTTGAAAACATCATCAACATGTGACTAGATATTTTCATAAACACCTTGTGAGAATGCCTTTACCAAGGATAAAATTAAAGTAGAAATCATCAATATTATGTATAAACAACAACAACATTACATTACTATGTATAAACAACAAACAACAAGCACCCATATGTGCATCAAAGGATATGGGTCACAAAAGAGAGAGGGAACCCTGGACCAACTAACTAATACTCATAATGAAAAATGAATTCTCAACATACCAATTTTAGCATCAGGATATGTCTCAAACTCCTGTGGAATAATGAGAGAATTGACATGATCCCAGCCAGTGTTAGAACTAGAAGAAACACTCCTTGGTGCAAGAGCTCGGGAAGTGGTAATCAGTATCCTATTTTCCCCAGTAGCAACACTTATGGAAAACTCCCATTGCATATGACCCAACTGACCATAACGAAAACACCAATTCCCCCTTCATAGAAATAATCACAGTGCAACCAACTGCAAAATTGGCAAGGAGGATAGCGTAGGGCTGACTGAACTCTACCAACCTGAAAGTGATACTCACCAGAATACTAAGGATAAGGGGCACTGAAAACCATATGAGAACTCCATGGATTCCCTTGCTCAAACCATTGTACACTATTCTAACCATAAATTTACTAACCTTTCCCCCGGTCTGAACATTGAGACTTTTTGCTCTATCTTTTTCCCGACCTTGCCTGATTCTTTCTCACACCACTGGGACCAAACTGGCGTGATAGAGATGTCACTATCTGAGCCAACAAATGGATACAACATTGAAAATCAGCATTGGTAATCTCTCTTTGAGATAACTGAGTATGAGTGATACCTTCCAAAATAGGGCCAGTGGAGACCGGTAGGACTCTACGGGGAACATCAGAAACTCCTACCCTTGACTGGGTTTGTGCCTTATGAGTTGGACTAGATCCATCCATGTTGTCCTCGAGTGGGACTAGGGATTTTCCATGAACTTTAGGTCGTTAAGAGGACATGATCTGAAAAGGTGAACCAAAGAAGATTTAGGGAAGAGTTCAAGACCTTAAACTCCATAGACCTAACATAGAACAACAATAAAGTGGAACATTCCTAAATGCCTCGTAGCCTTCTAACTATAAGTATGGTTCATGACACACCCATAAGTAAGACTCTACTCTACACACCTTTGTTGACACCCCATGACACCTAAACCTAAAGATCTAATACCAAATTAACATGACCCAAACCAAGGCCTAATTGTAATGGGCAATCCCAAGTTTATCTAGGATAGAGACATCCCCCTATACCCAAACCATCCAACTAATATGTATCCTAACTCAAATGAAATCTAAAGATATAATAAGATAATGTATTTACCAATATGGTGACTTTAGGATAAGTCTATATTCGAGACCAACCAACCAAGTCCAACCACCCAATATCCAACCTGGCACCAAACCAATACCATAAACCAAAATAAAAACAATACTCCTATGTATATTTATATATATAACATGATCAAACCATACCCAAGTCCACATTTATCCATACAAATCCTCTAAATAAAAACCAAAGAATACCTAGTCGGGACATGCCCCCAACCATAGCCAAAAAACCAAAATCTATGAAAAGATAAACGTATATAAAATATTTCATGACATGAAAAAAATGCCTTCCAAACTATGAAAGCTCACTACTTTAATCCAACACCGACTGTTCCTGAATTAGATCAATGAGTAGGAGGAGTATTATAGTCGGCTCCGGCATTGCGTGGGGATACTGCCACTTAAAGATGGGTTAGCGGGTGAATGCTAGCATGCACTTAGGATAAGGATAAAATAATGCCAACCCTTAAAAACAAGTAAACCAACTATATGCATACAAAGCATACATATATATGTGTGTATATAACCATGTCGGGAAAGGGAACTAGGTTTACCATGCCATTAAAACCATTAACCTGGGTATGTGAAGCTTAACCATCATAATCCACCCACGAGCCATATGTGTCCAGTGTAACCTCCTGAATGGGCCTCGATGTGTGTAGCCATACAAATCGAAGATACCATAGGAGTATGGAATTCCTGAGTACCCTTCACTCTGTGTAATACATATGTACAAGTGTACTTAGGTGATTCTCGTGTACCTTATAATTATATAGGGTCATCATGACCTATCCTCATGTTGGCAAACATGAATTTCCAGTGTTCTTTCTTTGGACTCCCACCTTTACGGTTAGCTATCACACCCCACCATTATTGACCAATTAAAAACCATTACCATCCTACCAAACTATTATTTCATTTATTATCGATCAATTCTAGTATAAGTGGTATCGACATACCGACTATAGCTTGCAAGCATTGTCCTTAGCAACCCTTAGGGGAGTCTCGAGTACCCCATAGGTTATATTAATTATATTAGTTTACTTGGTGGATTCCCATGTACCCCGCAAGTACAACATTATCAACCTTACTTTGGGGATTCCCGTGTACCCTACAAGTATTTCATTCTCAAGCTTTGCTTGGGGTAATCCCATGTACCACGTAAGATGTTCATTAGTATGGTTACTTAGGGGGTTCCTTTGTACCCCAAAAAGATGTTCAATTAAGCCATAACCATTATTCAAACAAATTTTATTATTTAGTTCTCTTGGGGGATTCCTATGTACCCCACAAGGTTTTCATTTAGACCAACCTTAACAACCAAGGAATTACCCTTTTACCATTCCAAATCATTCTCACCATTTAGACTATTTTAAAAATTTCCAAGCATTTAAAGCATTTAAAATATTTATACCATTTTAAAACCATTTAAACTGGGAAAAATCATCCAAATTCATTTTGTGTTCTATTAACAAATCATATCATGTAATAGTTCTAATGAAAGTTCAAAAATAGAGTAAAAACATTCTCTTAGGCCTTTTATCAAACATGTTGAGGGCATACCTTTTCCAAGACCAAAACCAAAGCATAAAACATCCAATTTAGGGTTACCCCTGACCCATTTGTTAAACCATAACCAACAAGCACCCACATATGCCAACCATCAACAAAAACATGTGAAAATATAAATTAAACCAACATTCAACAATATGCATCAAAACCCTTAGCATACGTTTCCAAAATCTTTATTGATGATTTATTATCAATGTTTAAAACACATTAAAACATGCCTTTAGTTGGAACTAAAAATGAGGGAAGGTTTACATGCCTTATACAAGAATATTTCATATAGAAACTTGACTCTTGATCCCATGTGAAGAACCCTTATTGAAACCCTAGCCTCCAATCTTTAAGAGAGTATTTAGAGAGGATATTTGGACTATTTCTATTCTTAAAAGTGTGTTACATGAGGCCACCAAGGGTTATATAATCTGGTTACATAAGGGTTTGGGATGGTAAATGTTTGGACTACCCCCGACTAAGAAGATAAAAGTCAACTTCCAAGTCAGTACGACTTACCCATGAAAATTGTACCCTACGATACAAGTGGTACCCCAACTCATACCCTACTCTTCACCATGTTCCCCTACACTAACCAACATACAAATACAAAGCCCCCAACTCATACCTTAGGGTGCGATTGGTGCTCCTAAATCATGCACTAAACTGTATTTTGGGCAGTTTCAACTAGTCTAACCAATAAGCACCATACAACTTGGCATCATACTTCTCGTATCCAACAAAATGGATCAAATGATTTTGAGTCATATCTTAAATAGTAACCAATCCAAACTCACTACCCAACATATAAGTGATCTATCCTTAAATCATATCCAAGGGTACGATTGGTACCCTTGAGTCATACCCCTCCCAAAAAGTCCAAAACCCAAGAATTTTTACAAGGGTCCAAATCTCATGGTGTTATAACTCCATACCTCAGAATACCCTATTTCATGATTATGGTTTCCCTTACATTTTGACTATCTCTTTGGATTTGTTTTTTGTCTATTGTTGAGGGCATGTCCCGATACTTTATTGATATTTAGTTTTGGATCATAGTTTAGAAGGCTTTATTTGGACTACTGTATATATTAGGTTATGTCGGTCGGTTGGTTGGTCGATCGTTGGTGGTTGGTTGTGAACATGCCTTTTAAACTTTCTTAGACTATTGTATACTATCTTGTTATATGATCAGAATTCAGCCAACCTTGTGGTGAGATGTGTTCAGTTTGGTTCGGTGTAGGAAGGGATCTTCAATCCACATGGGACTTAAGATATCCATCATGGCCAAGACCTAGTTTGGATCATGATAGGTTATGAGTTTTGTTTTTATGGCCTTTTTACTTGTCTAGTTTACTTTACTTATACATTGTTTATATAGTAGGCCTATGATGCTTACCAGTACTTGTTGATACTGATGCTATATATACTCTTCTTTTGTTGAGTGTAGAACATCTTTCAGTGGCTAACACGCCACCTCAACTCTAGTTAGTAGTTCAGACTTGATTTTGAGGGTGAGCACCATGACAGGGCAGCCTTTGGATCTTCCTATTAATATTGATATCTTTTGTTTTAAGAATAAGATAATTCCCTATTATTATGTTTTTGGATATTTTTGTTGTTTTAGGCTTAGTTTTTTATTTTACGATCTAGTTTTTGCACTCTATTGGTTTGAATATTGGTGTTGGTCTTACAAATAGTTTAAATTTTTTTGAATATACTCCTTTTTGCACTTGTTTAAAATAGAGAAAGATAACAGATGAATATAATAGTAAGTAAGATTAGTATGGTTCTCCCGTCATATGTTAGGATGGGTGCCAATCAATATTGATTAGTTCATGATAGATATGGTATCAGAGCACTTAGTTTGTAGATCTCATCATACAAGAACTGGTCTATGAGAGCTCCGCAGAATGGTATGGAGATGTTTGTACTTTTGTTTGGGAGGCTGTAGGACTTGAGGAATTAATTTTTTTTCTTTATTTTATTCTATGATTTGATTCCAGTTGGTATCTGGCGATCCAAATTTGTATCTAACCTATTCACTCTTTTTTACAGATGGTGAATACTTTTTCTACTAGAGCGGCAGAAACCGCAACAGCCATACCCCTAGCAGCACCAGCACCAATACCTGCACCAATTATCGGGGTTGTAATTTAGGGTAAGCCTCGAGTAAGGGGTAGATCTAGATAGAAAGGAATAAGGGTAACATCTATCAGGGGTGAATCCTAGGAAATCAGAAGGCCAACAAAATAGATATCTCTATCCCCTCTCTCTTAGCATGATGCCTCAGGCTATGCTCAAAATAAAGAAGAGATAGTTGAGGAATAATACATGGAAGCTCTAGAGAATTTCATGCCAACACTAAATTATATAGCCCTGGTAACTTTGTTTGCTGAGGTGATTTAATAAGTGTTGGGATTCCTAGATATATTGGCTGGAACTGGATACACTCTAATTGTAACGACTGTTTTGGCCATAGCCTTGCAGCATATTGTTATTGTAGCACCATAAATGGATGCAGGATCTAAACTGGAAGTGTATCCCCAATAAGTACTTCCACCAATAATGAAAGATGATGAGCATGGGTTATTCTATAAGTTCAAGAAAATGTAATCCCTAGTATTCCAAGGTACAGAGTATGAGGATGCATTTGAGTTCTTGATAGATTATCATAAATGTCTGCACTAGATGGGTATTATTGAGATGTATGGTATTGAGTTTATTTCTTTTCACATGTACTTCAAAGCAAAGCAAAGGTGAAGTTCATTTGTAGAGAGCAGGGTTACCTTACCTTCACTTGCTTGGGCTCAAGTTTAAAATGTGATCCTTCATAAATATGTCCCCCGCACGTATCATGATTAGAAAAATAATGAGTTTTTGAGATTAGAATAGGGTAGCATGTCTGTGGAAATCAATGAGGACAAGTTTCATTCTTTGTCTCATTATGCATTTCAGTCGATCACCTCAAAGAAGGAATAGATAGATACTTTATGAAGGGTTTGAACTCTAGAATTCAGTTGGATACTTTATCAGTAGATGTGTTTGGGATGTCCTTTTAGGAAGTAGTTAAGTTTACCAAGAAGGCTAAAGAATTTTAAAAATTAGTAGAGGTAAAATCTAATGAGAAGAAGACCCAAAACTTGAACTAATTCAAAAATAGGGAGAGGTAAAAGCAAAAGAGAAGAAGACCCGAACCTCGGGCCAATTCAACGATACTTTCTCACATGATGTGGTTATTTTAAGGCTTACTATTCAACTATACTAGTATCTGCATAGAGCCCATCCGGGGTCAATTATCATTCATCTTATATAAAAATTATATTTCTTTACTGTCTTTAGTTTAGAGGCTATCTTTGGGCATAAGGTGCCATGAGTGTGGAGGTTTGGGTCACATCATAAGGTATTGTCTTAATTTGTTATCCACGGGTTATTTGACTCAGCATCTAGCTTTTACTACTCTAGTTTTAAAAAGTCATTGTGGTGGAGGTATGGTAGGGGTCGTCTATAGAGAGGTCATTGTGGAAATCTAGAGGTGGCAACCAAGCCAACAAAGGTGGAGGACAGGTTGGTAGGAATGTTGCTTAGACTGGTAGAGGTGCCGGTCAGGGTGATGATAAGACCCATCTCTATATTTTTTTGGCTAGTCTTAATTAGAAGATTTTGATATTGTGATCATAGGTACTATTCTTGTCTGTGATTGTATGGCTTCTGTATTTTTGAACTCGATTCCACTTTCTCTCAAGTGTTTGAAATTTGTGATTGGATGGTACTCAAAATGTTAATATATTGTTACTCTTATATCTGTTTCCACTCCAGTTGGGGTGTTTGTATATGTTGACTAGGTGTACTATGTGTGTCCTATGATGTCAAACCCTAGAATTCCTAATTATTCTAGATGTGCAGGAGTTTGATGTTATATTTGGGATGAGTTGGTTGTCTCCTTATCATTCCATTCTTGATTTTTATGAAAAACCCATTACGGTAGTGATGACCAAAATTGAAAAGTCAGAATTGAAGGGTACTTTTAATCCTAACCATGTAAGGGTTATGTAAGCAATCCATGTTTAGAAGTTAGTAAAGAAGGTGTGTAGGGAATTTTTAGCTCATCTTGGTGAAGATAAATCTATAATTCCTACTATAGCATCAGTTTCAGTGGTATGTGATTTCATAGAAGTGTTTCTAAATAATCTTTTAGGTATGCGTCTAGACTGAGAAGTTGATTTTAATATAGATTTAGAGTCAGGGACTCAACCCATTTCTATTCCTCATTATCATATGGCACCAGCAGAGTTGAGAGGGTTGAAGTCTCATTCACGTGAGTTATTAGAAAAAGGTTTTATTCGCCTGAGTGTTTCCCCTTGGGATGCACCAATTTTGTTTGTGAAAAAAGAAGGATATTATCAAAAGGATGTGCATAGTATCTCTTGTTGAATAAGGTAACCATCGACAATAAATGTCCTTTGTTAGGAGAGATAACCTGTTTGACCAGTTATAAGGGGCTGTAGTATTTTCCAAAATTGACTTAAGGTCGATTTTCCATCAACTCAAGATTAGGGAGGAGGATATCCTGAAAACTATTTTTAGACTCGATAGGGGTACTATGAGTTCCTAGTTATGTCCTTCAGTTTGACTAATGCCCCATCTTATTTCATGAGCCTAATGAATGGGGTTTTAAAGTTGTTTTTGGATTCATTTTTTCTTCTTTTTACCTATTAAACATTGGTTTACTTTAAAAGTGAAAAAAAGCATGACGCTCATTTCCATATGGTGTTGGGGTTGATCCAGGAGACGCAACTACATGATACATATTGCAGGTGTAAGTTTTGGCTTTCTTTAGTGTCACGACCCAAAGTAGGGTCTAGCCATGACAGGAATCCCAAGTTCACCGAGGACTGGAGATCGCCCCCTGAGCCTATTCCAATACCACCAAGAACACTTATCAACTGATAATATCAATATAAATCAAGATATAAAAGATGAACTCAAAAGTCTATGTAATGTCAATAAACAAAACTATCCACAACACTATGTCCACAGTATCCACAAAGCCTCTAACAAAAAATTGAGTACTAATAAAGTGTCGGGACATGCCCCCAACAATAGCCAAACAAAAATTTAAGATAAAGTTCCAGACATAAGAAACAAAAACACGAAATATAGACTTCCGATGTATGGAAGATCACCACTTCAACGTCAACTCATAAAATAATCTTGAATCCTAATCATTGTGCAGGAGGAGTAGAAGTATGGCTAAATCTTGCATCGCAAGGGAATACAGCTTATGAAGACGGTTAGAAGTTGAAGCGCTAGCATGTAACTCAGTGATAAAGGAACAAATAATGCCATAGATGATAACTCAAAACTAGTCAAATCCCATGCATACCATCAAATTCAAATACAAAAGTTTGTATATACTATATATATATATATATCACATGTCGGGAAAGGGAACAAGGATTTGCATGAACTTTAAAACATTTAACCTGGGTTGTGAAGAGTTGTCATTATAAATTCACCCACAGTCTATATGGGTCCAGTGTTACCCTCTGGACGGGCCCCATTCATGTTAGCCGTACGAATCGGAGATACCATAGGTGGTCAGGGATTCCCTTGTACCCTTCGCCCTCTATGATATATATGTACGTTTGTATACTTGGGGGATTCCCTTATACCCCACAAGCACATGGTCATCAAGACTAATCCTCATGTCAACAAACATCAGTTTCCAGTGTAAACCTTTTGGACTCACACCTTCACAGCTAAGCTATCACAACCCTCATTATTACCTAATTAAAACATTTAATACATAACCAAATCACCAATTATAAGAGTCAATTATTAAAGCATTAGTCAGTGGTATCGTTATACCGACTATAGCTTGCAAGCAGTGTTATTAAGCCAGGTCTTAGGGGATTCTCATGCTCCCCGTAGACTCTATTATTAAAATTACTTGGGGGATTCGTGTGTACCCCACAATGTTTTTATTCTAACAATCACTTGGGCAATTTCCATGTACCCCGCAAGTTTTTCAAAACCATCATTAACCATTTTGACATTTATGCAATGCATTAGTTCAAGTAATAAATCAAACTAAACATTTTTGGGTATTCCATTGTACCCCGAATCTATTAACCTTTTCATTGCAATGCATTAAGACAAGTGAAAAAACCAAATAGGTGACAAAAACCATATTCATTGACAATTTCACAAACATGTTGAGGGCATACAATTTCCAAAACCAAAACCAAGTAATTGGGGAATCCACAATACCCTGGAGTTCAATTTACCATTAAATTTACCATTCCCATACACCCCCACAATATTTAAAATCATTAATAAAGCAAGAATATTGCATAAATAACCATGGAAAATAAATTAAATGATCAATCATATCAAAGCCCTTAATTATACCAAAACCCACATTCAAAACCATGAATTTAATATCACTTTATGCCATTAATGAAATTATAAATTCAAGTGAAAGAGGTACATGCCTTAATCGCTAAGAAACTTGAAGAAAGAAAAACTATTAGGTCCATAGATGATCACCTCCTTGAACCCTAGTCTTGACTTGAAAAGGGGAATTTGAGTGAGGATTTTTTAGAGTGCAATAATTGATGTTATGTCGTAAAAACTTATGAAAATAGGTTAATATAATGTTTAGGGGTCATTTATAAGTGAAAAGGACTTCAATACCCCTCCTCCTAAGTCAAAAAACCAAAAAATTGATAAATTTAAAGCATCGGCGCGTCGCGGAGGGTAATCTCCATGATATGTTCCGCGTCGCGCCGCTATTGTGGACCCTTACTACATTCTCATGAGAATGCTCATAACTTTTTGCTCGAGTATCAGATTAAGGAAAAATAGGATGATTTAGAAAGAGGAAACATTTATATATAATTTGGTGGGTCTTGATCCCCAAAATCCTATATATTCTAGAAGTTATATACGTTCAAAGTTGACCCATATAGAATAGAAATCCAAAATTTGGTCGATAATGAAAGTTCTTAACTCCACTTCACTCTAAGTGATTAAGAAGAACATTCTTCCCCTCAAACACACTCTTCACACTAGGATAATGATCATGACACTCATTTTTATATAGAAATAATTGGATTCAAGTTTATACACATTGAAATAATAGTTTGAATTCTAGCCCAAAAATGTGGGGTGTTACATTATCTCCCCCTTGGAATCATTCATCCTAGAATGATGGATAGTAATATTTTAGAGATTTAGGAGTATGGAACAAGGTATGTAACTTCCACATTAAGAATTTTCCCTCAACAAAACACGTATAGGAATTAAAAGAAAGGGGCTTCATGGCATCACCAAGTAAATTATGTAAGCATAAATCATAAGACAATGAGACCAAGGTCGTACAAGGGGTAAAAGACCCAAAGCTCCTCACCCCAAGTGAGAAAATCAAAAAATATTAAAATTTTACCTAGGTCTTGGTTACGGACCTTATCGCGGATTACATCCTCCACAATGTGGGGCTATCATGGAGGCTCACTACCTACATGAAACAAAATTACCCCGAACCCCATCCAAAAATTTTGAAACTCTTTCGAGTTACCCTTTTAATATCCCCGAACACAGTTTAAGTCAAAATCAATGGTTCAAGCACAGGAAGGTCAAAAATAAAATGATGAACATTTTGAGGGTCTTATACAAATATATCTTAAATATCGCAATACTTCTCAACTACGATTTCAACAACTAGTACCACAGTTCACTATTTCAATCTTACAATTCCCCCTTCCCCCATCCATAAAACACATTTCTACAAGAGTCAAATTCTAACTATACATTACTTCCATATTTAAGCCTAACCCAAAGTTAAAAGATGTTAACTTAACCTATGGGGCTCTATACATTATGTCCATCCAAGAATACTACTCCATTCTATCATCTTAGTCAAACGACATCATGCCTTAATCAAGAGTTGTAGCGACATAATATTGTAACGCCCCGAGTCTGTACCTCAGATGCTACACGATGATTATAATCCCAAAGGACCACAAACTAACTCATGATTGGTACCTGTTGTAATAACTGAATAATGATATGGTATAATGCAAATAATGGGATGAAATGCCATAAGGTTTAAAACTGTAATACTGATGAAAGAAAAATGATAAAGTCTGATAAAACATCAGAATCTAAAACACTGAATACTATCTGAACATCTAGTCTGAAAAGCCTCTAAACTAAGTTGTCTGAATAAGGAGTTGATGGGACAATCCCCCAACTAACTCCATCTACTGAAATGTTGAATCTTATGAGATAATGAAATAAAAGAATATCCTCGAATGATGAGGACTCACTGCTAGTCTACAGTTGTTGGCTGAATGTCTGAATCGCTAAGAATGCTCTAGGACTCGTATGTCTAAACCTATGGTATAAAAAACCATAGCGCAAAGAAAAGTGTACATCAGTACGTGTGAATGTACTGGTACGCAAACTGAGGTAAGGCTGAATACAAGGGTTCATATGCATGAACTATAACTGACTGAATAACATGAACATGACTGCGTGAGAATACATGCATGAATACATAATTATAACTAAAGTCATAATGATTCAGAATACTAAGTTTACTGATAACAAGTATTACTGATAATTGATATAACTAATAACTAATATACTGTTTACTGAGTGACTGTGTCTGTCAGTCCTATTTCTGATGGAACTAGCTGAGTTCCATACTGAGCTGAGTGACAGTATCTGACAGTCCTAAAATTTGTAAAACTATCTTAGTTCTTTACTGAAGACTGAGACTAAGAATGTGGAAAGTAATCATCTAACCGACATGCCCCTTTTCTGAAGAGATTCGAGGTCAAACTTGTAACCTCAGTTGGAAGGGTGTCAACACCGTGCCATGGGTAAGGACACTGAAGAGATACCCTCATCTGGTAGGTTCTCAACCCTCAACTAGCAGGTTTTGATATCTCAACCTACGCTGGTTATGTAGTTCTGGAATGCAAGGACTACTTCCAAGGATCACACCCTCTGCTAGCAGGTGAGTTCCCATCCCTGGGTTCACTCGATGCTGAATCCTACTCCCAACTGAATAGACAATAAACTAATTTCCTACTTCATACTAGGCTGGACTGATCTATTACTGATTGTACTAATTAACTGAACAAAGCTAAGTTTATTGAGTTTTCCTGAGTTCTGTAACTGAACTAGAGTACTACTGATCATGACATAATTGAGACTGTTCTGTAACTGACACTGGCTCTAGGCACAAGCTAAGTTATTGGGTATTATATACCCCCAGGACTCAATAGCATGAAAATAGTAAGACATGTAAATTCTTGAATACTTGATAACAGTCAACAACTCACAATACGATCTATGAGGCATTTCATCAATCACTTGAAAGTCATGAACTTGCACATGAATAGGAATGCATACTAATACATCATAATTTCATTAAACCAGTCTCATGAGCATTCCATCAAACACATACAAGGTATAGCTTTAACATGGAATACATTGTGAACATGTAGGTATAGCATAAGTTCATCGTTTAGACGACCAAAGGATCATAAAAGCACCATAGTCTCAATTTAGTATTTTATCAAACACATGGTAGGTGTAGCTTTATACTTGGGTATGATCAACAATGGTAATACATCATGACTTCATAATTCAAGGGTTTCAATATAAGAGAATCAAAATTAAACTTATATGCTATCATAATATCAAGAAACACATAAATATTTCAACTTGGAACACATTCCACAACATCAACATGATTACATTCAAACCCACCATATGGAAATAACAATTAATGTTTTTGAAAGAATTTTCTTGAACTCCAAGGGTGGAAGGGACCCTTGGATGAAAACTTTACATACCTTGCTAAAGAATTTTAGGAAATTAATGGTGGAAATCTTGAGTTCTTGATTTGAAATTTAAATAAAACCCTAAGGCTTGTTCTTGAGAGAAATTGAGAAAGAATGGGTTTATGTGCTTCCTGGGGTACTAAATTTCATGTTTTGGGGCTAAGAGTTAAGGGGAAAAGACCCAAATACCCCCCAAGGACGCGGTCTTTTAATGAGTGAAAACTGGATTGTCGGCGCGCAGGTCGACGCGGTGCGTCGATGGCACCGACGTGATATCCAATGCGTCGCACCAAGATCATGATGACTCACTAGAATTTGATGCTGGTAGCTGGAAAAAATATTAACCAACACGATAGGCCATGTAGAACGCCAAGATCACTTTGGAACACTATTTTGAGATTCCAAAAGAGCTTCAAACGAAGTCCAAAAAATCTAAAAATTATCCGAGAACACCTATTGACCTTCCTGATCATGAATTAACTAAAATATAGACATTTAAAGGAATTTAAGGTTGCAAAATAAGATTACCAACTTTTGAAGGCCTAAAATAAACTAAGTCTGAATACTTAGCTAGAATTTTCTAAGTCTGGGACTCTTTAACAAGCTTAAAGGACTGAATTAAGCTATGAATTTTGTGGGGTCTTACAATATCTCTCCCTTTGGAACATTCATCCCCGAATGAGACTGACTGAACTGAGAGTACTAGTAGGCAGAATCTACTTACTAGACATGAACATCTGGGACATGACTATAGGACTGATATTACTAATATACTGAATTATCACACTTAATATGCATATCTGATGCATGAGTACATAACTGAGCTGGTTCATGAATACATGACTGGGAGTACTGATAAGCTTAGTTTCTCATACAGATCATGCATATCTGATGCATGAATACATGACTGAACTAACTCATGAACATATCACTGAGTATGCAAAAGTAAATGATACCAAGTTTGTAATGGAAATCTGAGCATGAAACTAAATAAGCTTAAGGAAAGCCATTACCTTGGGTTGAGTCTGGATTAGCATAGAAGAGGTGAGGATACTTGGTCCATATGTATGCTTATGCTTTCCAAGTTTCTCCCTCAACGGACTGATTCTGCCAAAGAACTTTGACTAGAGGGACTTCTTTGTTCCTCAATCTATGAGTCTGATAGTCAAGGATTTTGACTGGAATCTCTTTGAAAGAGAGGTTGTTCTGAACATCTATTCCCACTATCGGGACTACAACTTCTAGGTCACCTATGCACTTCTTTAGCAAGGAGACATAGAACACTAGATGGACTGAAGATAAATTTGAAGGTAATTTGAGCTTGTAAGCTACCTTGCCGAAGCGACTGAGAATTTTGAAAGGACCGATATATCGGGGATAGAGTTTTCCCTTCTTGCCAAACCTCTTCACTTCCTTCATGGGAGAAATTTTAAAATACACATAATCACCATTCTCTAACTTGAGATCCTTTTTGTGCACATCAGCGTATGATTTTTGTTGGCTCTGAGCTGTCTTAAGCCTCTCTCTAATCAACTGAACTTTCTCTAAGGTATTGAATACTAGGTTAGGCACTATAACTGCGGCCTCACCCATCTCAAACCAAGCAATTTTAGATTTGTATATTCTACCATAAAGGGCTTCAAACAGAGCCATCTGAATGCTGCAATGATAGTTGTTGTTGTATTCAAACTCAATCAAAGGCAAGTGGTCATTCCAACTACCTTTAAAATCTATAGCACACGCTCACAGCATATCTTCTAAAGTCTGAATGGTCCTTTTTTCTTAACCATCTGTCTGAGGATGAAAGGTTGTACTGAGATGAACTCGAGTACCAAGACCTTTTTGGAATGCTTTCCAGAAATAAGAGCTGAACTGGGTACCTCTATCTAAGACAATAGACAACGGAACATCGTTTAATCTGAACAACACTCTAATTTAGAGTTTGGCATAATCCTTAGCTGAATACGAGGTATGGACTACAAGAAAGTGAGCTAATTTGGTTACCCTATCTACGATGACCCAAACTAAATTGTTCTGATGATGAGTACGAGGCAAACCCATCACAAAGTCCATGTTTACTTCTTCCCACTTCCAAGTAGGGATACTGAACTCCTGCATGGATCCACTTGGCTTCTGATGCTCAATCTTAACCTGCTGCATATTAAGCACTTAGTCATGAATTATTCAATGTCTCTCTTTATTCCACTCCACCAAAAGATCTTCTGCAAATTATGGTACACCTTAGTGGCCCCTGGATGAATAGAGTAATGCACACCATCCACCTCTACAGTAATTCCCTGCCTCAAGTCATCCACACGTGGCACACATAGACGACTCTGACGCAAAACACCATCTCTCTCTTGGGAGAAAACCTCTACCTTCTGATCTCTGGCTGACTTTTTCAACTTGACTAAACTGGGATCTCTATCCTGCTTTTACTTTACTTCAGAAATTAGAGATGATTTTGAACTTTTCTGAACCCACACAGTACCTTTTGCTAAATCGACTAAGCGTACACCAAGTTGGGAAAGCTGATGAACTTCCTGAACTAACTTCTTACTAACCTCAACATGAGCAACACTACCCATAGACAGTCTACTGTGAGCATCAACCACTATATTGGCCTTGCTCGGGTGATACAAAATGTTTATATCATAGTCTTTTAACAACTCCAACCAACTTCTCTGATAGAGGTTTAAGTCTTTCTAAGAAAACATATACTGAAGGCTTTTGTGATTTGTGAACACATCTACATGAACCCCATACAAGTAGTGCCTCCAAATCTTTGAGGCAAACACTACTGCTACTAACTCAAGATCATAAGTCGGATAATTCTTCTTATGGTGTTTAAGTTGTCTGGAGGTGTAGGCTATGACCTTACCATGTTGCATGATGGCACAACCCAAACCTACTCTGGATACATCACAGTATACCACAAACCTATCTGAACCATCTAGAAGAGTCAAAACTGGAGTTGAGGTGAGTCGAGTCTTTAACTCCTGAAAACTCTTCTCGCATGAATCTGACCACTAAAATTTGACTTTCTTCTGAGTCAATCTATGCATAGGGGATGCAATAGAAAAAAATACCTTAATAAACCGCCTATAATAGCCAGCCAAATCCAAGAAACTCCTAATATCTGATAGATAGATGGGTCTGTGCCAGTTTCTCACCGCTTCAGTCTTTTGGAGATCCACCCCAATGCCATCACCAGAAATCATATGACCAAGCAATGCTACTTACCTTAGCTAAAATTTGCACTTACTGAATTTGGCAAATAACTGATGATTTTTGAGAGTCTACAATACTATTCTGAGATGGTCTGCATGATTATGTTCTCTACAAGAGTAAACAAGAATGTCATCTATGAAGACTATGACAAACATGTACAAGTACTTCTTGAACACATGGTTCATCAAGTCCATAAAAGCCGCTGGGGCATTGGTAAGACCAAAGGACATGACTAAGAATTTGAAGTGACCATACCGAGTTCGGAAAGCTATCTTTGAGATGTCAGATTGTCTGAATCTGAGCTGATGATAGCCTGATCTGAGGTCTATCTTAGAAAAGTAACTAGCTCCTTGAAGTTGGTCAAAAAAGTCATCGATTCTAGGAAGGGGATATTTTTTTTTTACCGTAACTTTATTTAATTAGCGGTAGTCAATGCACATCCTGAGAGAACCGTCTTTCTTACAGACGAATAAAACTGGTGCGCCCCACTGAGACATACTGGGCTGGATGAATCCCTTATTTAGGAGATCCTTCAACTGTTCTTTCAATTCTCTAAGTTCTGTAGGTTCCATTCTATATGGAGTAATATATATGGGCTGAGTTTCTGGGAGATGATCAATTCTTAAATCAATTTCCCTTTCGGGAGGAATTCTAGAAAGATCTTCAGGAAATACATCTGGGAATTCACATACTACTGACACTGATTCAAGAGTAGGGGTTTCTGAACTAGATTCCTTAACTCGCACAAGGTGATAGACACATCCCTTAGATATTATTTTTCTCGCCCGAAGGTAAGAAACAAGTTGACCCCTAAACACTGAAGTACTACCCCTCCACTCTAGGAAGGGTTTACTTAGGAACTGGAACTGGACAATTCTATTTTTGCAGTCAACTGAGGCATAGTAGGAATGAAGCCAATCCATGCCAAGAATGACATCAAAATCAATCATCTCTAATTCGACTAAGTCTGCTGAAGTTATTTTCTAAGATACCATAACCAGACAGTTCCTGTATATCTGTCGAACTATGATGGATTTACCCACTGGGGTAGAGACTGAGAAAGGCTCTGGTAGAATTTTAGGACTGACCCGAAATCAAATTCTAGATAAGGAGTAACAAAATACAAGGAAGCTCCTAGATCTAGCAAAGCATAAACATGTATACGAAAGATCTGTAACATACCAATGACCATATCAGGAGAACTTTCCTGATCCTGTCGGGACTAAAGAGCATAGAGTCTATTTGGGCGCTGCCCACTGGTGGCACTGGATAAGGCACCCTGCTGATTCAAGAAACTGGACTGAGCTGGAGGATGGTTTTGCTGACCCTGAGAACCTGACTGGGGACAATCTCTGACTTTGTGTCCTGGCTTGCCACATCTGAAACAAACATCACTACCAGCTCTGCAAATACCCTGATGGTTCTTGCCACAAATCTGACAAAGAGGATTGGTTCAGGCACTACTGATACTACCCTGAGACTTAGATCCTATCGCCCTATCTCTATTGCCGACTCTGAATTTTGGCACTAGAGCACTAGATAAGGATGGAGTTGTTACTAAAGATTTCAGGCGAAACTGAAAACGATTCCCACCCTCTAACGTAGGCTGAGCAAAGTTGAAACTACCTGTTCTATCTCTCTTGTTCTTCTTCTCTCTCTCCTTATTCTTCTGCTCCTCTATCTACTGAGCATGGATCATCAGCCTAGCCAATTCTATCTCACTAATCAACATTGTGGTCCTGCACTCTTTGACCACACTATCATTCACCCCAGACAAAAACTTACTCATTTGGGATCCGTTATCTGCTACCACGTGAGGAGCGTATCTAGCTAATTGAGTAAATTTGAGAGAATAATCTTTCACTGTCATATTGCCCTGCTTTAAATTAATAAACTCTAACACCTTAGCTTCTCTCAGCTCTAGGGGAAAGAATCTATCTAGAAAAGCAGTGGCAAACTCCTCCCACTCTATGGGCCCTGCATTTACGGCCTTCTCTACTTTTCACTATTTGAACCAAGTGTAAGCCACATCCTGCAACTGATATGCAGCTATCTCAGTACTCTCACTAGCAGTCACCCCCATAATATCATTAATCTTTTGCACCTGATCAAGATACTCCTGAGGGTCCTCATCTGACTTAAACCCAGAAAAAGATAGAGGGTTCATTCAGATAAAGTCCCAAATCCTGGCAGCAACAGTATTAACCACAGGGTTGGCCGGAACGGTAGCTGGATGTTCATTTTGGGCTGCCACAGAGTAAGCTAGGGTGGTGAATGCTACTCTAAACTCTGAGTGGGAGACATGTTCACCCATAGGATTTGGCTGAACAGGCTGAGGGGCTGACAGATCTCCCATTCATCTTCCCTGAGTCCTCTTTGGAGGCATTTTCTATAGATGAAAGAGAAACTTGTATTAAAATAAGAGTTTATTTGGAGCTCATGCTCACTCGTATGACATGAATACTGAAAAAAAAAGAAATTATTCCTAAAACATCTCGTAGCCTCATGTCCATAAGTGTGGCGCGCTACACACCTATGCACAAGACTCTACTAGATGCGGCTTTCAAAATTCCTAGGAAACTGTTGAACCTTAGGTTCTGATTCCAAGTTTGTAACGCCCTGAGTCTGTACCCCATACGCTACATAATGATCATAATCCCAAAGGACCATAAGCTAATCCATGACAGGTACCTTCTGTAATAACTGAATAATAATACGATATAATGCAAAATAATAGGCTGAAATACCATAAGGTTCAAAACTATAATACTGATGAAAATAAAATGATAAAGTCTAATAAAACATCAGAATCTGAAATACTAAATACTGTCTGAACATCTAGTCTGAAAAACCTCTAAACTGAGTTGTCTGAATAAGGAGTTGATGGGACAATCCCCCAACTAACTCTATATACTGAAATGCTAAATCTAATGAGATAATGAAATAAAAGAATATCCTCGAATGATGAGGACTCACTGCTAGTCTACTGTTGTTGGCTGAATTTTTGAATCACTAAGAATGCTCTGGGGGGCATAAGTCTGAACCTATGGTATGAAATACCATAGCGTAAAGAAAAATATGTGTCAGTACATGTGAATGTACTGGTATGCAAAGTGAGGTAAGTCTAAATGCAAGGGTTCATATGCATGAACTATAACTGACTGAATAATATGAACATGACTGCGAGAGAATACATACATGAATACATAACTGTAACTGAACTCATAAGGATTCTGAATACTGAGTTTACTGATAATATAGATTACTGATAACTCATATAAATGAAAACTGATATAGTGTTTACTGAGTGACTGTGTCTGATAATTATATATCTGATGGAACTAGCTGAGTTCTGTACTGAGCTGAGTGACTCTATCTGACAGTCCTGAAATCTGTAGAACTATCTGAGCTCTTTACTAAAGATTGAGACTGAGACTGTGGGAGGTAATCATCTAACCGACATGCCCCTTTTCTAAATAGATTTTAGGTCCAACATGTAACCCCAGTTGGAAGGGTGTCAGTATCGTGCCACAGGTAAAGACACTGAAGAGATACCCTCATATGGCAGGTTCTCAAATAAGAATGGTGGGACCCTCAACTGTCAGGTTAAACGACCTCATCCACCCTCAACTGCAGGTTTTGATGTCTCAACCTATGCTAGCTATGTAGTTCTGGAATGCAAGGACGGCTTCCAAGGATCACACCCTCTGTTGGTAGGTGAGTCCTCATCCTTGGGTTTACTCGGTGTTGAATCCTACTCCCAACTGAATAGACACTGAACTGATTTCCTAGTTCAAACTAGGCTGGACTGATATGTTACTGATTGTACTGATTAACTGAACTGAGCTAAATTTATTGAATTTTCCTGAGTTTTGTAACTGAACTTGAGTACTACTAATCATGACACGATTGATACTATTCTGTAACTGACACTGGCTCTAGGCACAAGCTAAGTTGTCGGGTATTATATACCCCCAGGACTCAATAGCATGAAAATAGTAAGACATGTAAATTCTTGAATACTTGATAACAGTCAACAACTCACAACACGATCTATGAGGCATTTCATCAATCACTTGAAAGTCATGAACTTGCACATGAATAGGAATGCATACTAACACATCATAATTTCATTAAACCAGTCTCATGAGCATTCCATCAAACACATACAAGGTATAGCTTTAACATGGAAGACATTGTGAACATGTGGGTATAGCATAAGTTCATCGTTTAGACCACCAAAGGATCACAAAAGCACCATAGTCTCAATTTACCATTTTATCAAACACATGATAGGCGTAGCTTTATACTTGGGTATGATCAACAATGCTAATACATCATGACTTCATAATTCAAGGGTTTCAATATAAGAGAATCAAAATTCAACTTACATGCTATCATAATATCAAGAAACACATAAATATTTCAACTTCGAATACATTCCACAACGTCAACTTGATTACATTCAAACACACCACATGGAAATCACAATTCATATTTTTGAAAGAAGTTTCTTGAACTCCAAGGGTGGAAGGGACCCTTGGATGAACACTTTACATACCTTGTTAAAGAATTTCTGTAAATTAATGGTGGAAATCTTTAGTTCTTGATTTGAATTTAAAAACAAAACTAAGGCTTGTTATTGAGAGAATCTGAGAAAGAATGGGTTTATTTGCTTCCTAGGGTATTAAATTTCATGTTTTGGGGGCAGAGATTCGGGAGGAAAAGACCCAAATACCCCCTAGTATGAGGTCTTTTAATGAGTGAAAACTGGATTGCCAACGCGCAGGTCGACGCGGCGCGTCGATGGCACTGACGTGATATCCAATGTGTCGCACCAAGATCATGCCGACTCACTGGAATTTGAGCTGGTAGCTGGGGAAAATATTAACCAATATGATAGGCCACGCGGCGTGCCAAGATCGCGTTGGTACACTTTTTTGGGATTCCAAAGGAGCTTCAAACGAAGTTCAAAAAATACAAACCTTTCCAGGAACACCTATTGACCTTCCTGATCATGAATTAACTAAAATATAGACATTTAAAGGACTTTAATGTCACAAAATGAGATTGCCAACTTTCGAAGGCCTAAAATAAACTAAGTCTGAATACTTATCTTGAATTTTCTAAGTATGGGACCCCTTAATAAGTTTGAAGGTCTGAATTAAGCTAGAAATTTTGTGGGGTCTTACAAATATAATGTTTTGTGTATCTATAAATCACAACATTCAAGCGTATCTTTACTACACCCACCATACGGATCTCCCCACCAAAAACCCAACAACCTCTATCACCCTCACAAAGATTTTCACCATATATACCTCTCCTATCTATTCCACATAATGAAAGTTTTAACTCACTCTTCCTGCTTCATCCATAACCTTAGTTCTAGTAGTCACAACAAAATTTTTTAGTAAACCAATCATCTTTTATCTAATATAAAACATTACCATGCTTTCATAACTATTACCATCTTGACAAGAGAAGAGTAACTGAGGGAATAGTGTATGATCTTTAAAAAATAGGAGTAACAGTATTCAAATACAACATATGTTTATCGCACTACTCAAGGTGGGTCCTATGACGTAAGATATGATCCAATAAGCATGAAGGTCTCCACACATCAAGTACTTAGATCATAATTAGAGGGTCAAACATAGATATAGGTCGTATAGAGAACTAGACACTTAAGCATACACACCATTTAAATACGGGGGATGTGAGTAGGATGTCTTCTTAAACCGAAATAGGAGGAGTTTACTACAGTAAGAATAGATTTATCATGACTCGCCTCCAAAACTCACCACCATGAGATAATTCAAGGTTTGCATAATCTCCCCCTTAGCTAAAAGGTTAATATCCTAACCTTGAAAGTATATCCCCTCATTAAATCTATATGCACAACACTCCACACAATAGGGGGTCACCATGCACGAGAACGTAAACTCCCCTCGACAACTTTAATACGAAGACACTAAATTCTTTCTAGGACATCACCTTAGGGGATTTTAATCATAACTTCCTTCAACTCCCAAATCATCACCTTATAACTAACATTTTCATGGGTATAGACATCTATGCTTCTAAACACTAAATACTCCATTTTTAACTCCTTAGAATACTGGCATTACATCTTTAATATTTCATAAGTCATCAACCTAAGCTCTTTCACACATTACATCAACCCTATAAATTCACTCCCCCTTATCTTGCATCACTATTCCCGAGCTATCATTCTTACCACCATAATCAACATCTAAAGTTCAACTTAGTGTCTAGCAACAATCATGGACCACCAACAAAACATCCCACACAATAACTATGGCCCACAAGCATATTCTTCCTCACCATATTACTACTACACCTAATATTCCTTACACGTATTCTCACATACCAAACCAACTTACAATTACTAGATAACAATCAAAGGACCCTTAGAGTATTAAACATACCAAATCAGGGTACTCAATCGTAATCTCACTACCTAATCAATTAGGGTCTATAGAACATTCACTTCCCTCCCATCACATCTAGTTACCCATGTATATAGCCCAACTATTTTCAAGATCTGATAAATACCACCAAGTCACCCACCAGGGTAGAAATAGAAAAGGGGTTTGGAATACACTTGGGACTGAAACTAAAATGCACAACCATAAATAGGGTCACATAAGAAAGGGTAGACCCTTGTTAAATAAATAGTACACATCACTAGAGAAGAGTTTTATCATATCAGTGATGACATCAGGAGATGCCTCGAGCTCCTAAAAGGTGGTGACAACATAGAGACTGTATCGACAAGTGCCGGTACAAGAGATGGCACCCTTTGGTGCAGGAGCCGATGATGTGGCAACCAAAATCCTATTTGCCCTAGTGGCGACCCTTGGGGATACTCCCATGGCATGTATCCCAACTGAGCATAACTAAAACATCTATTCTTTCCCTCATCATAGAAACCATAATGCACCCAACCGTAAAATATATAAGAAGGATAGGGTGGGGCTATCCGAGCTCCACCAGTCTGAAAATGATGTTCTCCAGAAGACTAAGGATAAAGAGCACTGACAACCATATGGGAACTCCCTTGATTCCTCTTCTCAGCCTACAGTTTTGTTCACCTATCATGATTGTGCTGACATCTCTCCTCCATGTTCTGAATATTAGGACTTTTTGTCTTGCATACCTCTTACTCTTGCCTAATTCCCTCTCTCACTAATAGTACTAGATTTACATAATAGAGAGGCTACTATCTAGGTTAACAAATGAATGGATTAGCAAAACTCAGCATTAGTGATATCCCATTTGGTGATTGAGTAGAAGTGTTACCCTTAGGAATAGGATTAGTGGACACAGGTAGGACTCCATAAGGACAATTTGATGCAGCGACCCTTGATTGAGTCTGTACCCCAGTACTTGGATGAGCTCTGTCCACAGTGTCCTCAGACAGGACAGAAGCATTTCCATGAACATTAGATTTTTTGGGAGCCATGATCTGAAAAGCAAAAACACGAGAATTAGAGGAGATTGAAGACCTTAGACTCTATAGCTTGATATAGAACAATAAGAAAGGGATGTATTCCTAAATGTCTAGTAGCCTCTTTCTTATAAGTATGGAACTCTACACACCCATAAAAGAAACTCTACTTGACACGGCTATATGGACACCCCATGACATCGAAACCTAGGTCTCTGATGCCAAATTTTTCATGACCCAAACCAGGGATTGGCTGGGATGGGCATCCCAAGTCCATCGAGGACTGGAGAATGCCCCCTGAGCCTATTGCAATACCACCAAGAACACCTAGCAGCTAATGAATATCAATATAAAACAAGGTATGAAAGATAAACTCAAAAGTCTATATAATGTCAATAACCAAAACTATCCACAACACCATGTCTACAATATCCACAAAGCCTCTAACAAAAATCCAAGTACCAATAAAGTGTCAGGACATGCCCCCGACTATAGCCAAACATAAATATGAGGTAAAGTCCCAGACATAAGAAACCAAAACATGAAATATAGACTTTCGATATATAGAATCTCACCACTTCAATGTCAACTTGTGAACTGATCTCGAATCTTAGTCACTATGCAGAAAGAGTAGAATTATGGCTAAATCCTGGATCACATAGGGATACAACATTTGAAGATGGTTAGCGGTTGGAGCACTAGAATATAACTCAGGATTAAGGGAATAAATAATTCCATGGATGATAACTCAAAACCAGTCAAATCCCATGCATACCATCAAATGTATTTACATAAGTATATATATATCACATACTGAGAAAGGGAGCAAGGCTTAGCATGAACTTTAAAACATTTAACCTGGGTTGTGAAGCATTACCATCATAAATCCACCCATAGGCTATATGGATCCAGTAATACCCCCTAGATGGGCCCTAGTGTGTGTTAGCCGCGCAAACAGGAAATACCATAGGTGGCCAGAGATTCCCTCATACCCTTCTCCCTCTATGATACATTTGTACATGGGTAAACTTAGGGGATTCCCTTGTACCCCACAAGCACATGGTCATCAAGAACAATTCTTTTGTCGACAAACATGAGTTTCTAGTGTCAACCATTCAGACTTACACCTTCACGGCTAGTTATCACAACCCTCATTATTTTTCAATTAAAACATTTAACATAGAACCAAACCACCAATTCCAACCGTCAATGATTAATCCATTAATTAGTGGTATCTTTATACCGACTATAGCTTACAAGAAATGTCATTATGCCAGGTCTTAGGGGATTCTCATGTACCCCCTAGACATAATTATTAAAATTACTTGGGGATTCCCATGTACCCTAAAAGGTTTCAGAACCATCATAAACTATTTTTTCATTTATGCAATGCATTAGTTCAAGTAATGAATCAAACCAAACATTTTTGGGGATTCCATTATAACCCGAATCCATTAACCTTTTCATACTAATGCATTAATACAGGTGAACAAACTAACTAGGTGATAAAAATCATATTCATTGATAATTTCACAAACATGTTAAGGGTATACAATTTCCAAAGCAAAACCAAGTAATTGAGGAATCCACAATACCCCGAAGTTCAATTTACCATTCCCATGCTCCCCATAATATTTAAAATCATTAATAAAGAAAGAATATTACATAAATAACCATGGAATGTCAATTAAATGATCAATCATATCAAAGCCATCAATTATACCAAAACCCACATTCAAAATGATGAATGTAATATCAATTTATGCCCTTAATAGAATTATAAATTCAAGGGAAAGAGGTGCATACCTTAATCACCAAGAAACTTGAAGAAAACAATGCCCTTAGAACCCTAGATGATCACCTCCTTAGACCCTAATCTTGACTTAAAAAGGGGAATTTGAGAGAGAGGATTTTTAAGAGTGAAATAATTTATGTTATGTCATAAAAACAAATAGAAATAGGTTAATGTAGTGTTTAGGGGTTATTTATAAGTGAAAGGACTTCAAAACCCCTTCTCCTAAGTCAACAAACCCAAAAACTGACGAATTTAAAGTATCGGCGCGTCGCGGAGGGTAATCATCATGATAAGCTCTGTGCCACACCACTATCGCGGAGCCTTACTACATCCTCACAAAAATGCTCCTAACTTTTTGCTTGGGTATAGGATTAAGGCAAAATTAGATGAGTTGAAAAGAGGACATATTTATCTATAATTTGGTAGGTCTTGATACCCAAAATCCCACATATTCAAGAAGTTATACACATTGAAAGTGTACCCTTATAGAATCAAATTCCAAAATTTGGGTGATAATGAAAGTTCTTAACTCTACTTTACTCTAAGTGATTAATATGAACATTCTTCCTATGAAAGGTACTTTTCACACTAGGATGATGATCATGACACTTATTTTTACATATAAATAATTGGATTCAAGTTTATACACATAGAAAAAAAGATTCAAATTCTAGCCCAAAAATATAGGTATTACATTAAGTGTCCTTCTTGGGGCACATAGTTTCTAAGGAAGGGGTTATGGCAGTTAAAAGGTTGAAGCTTTTAGGAATTATGATAGATTGATAAATATGATAGAAATTTAAAGTTTTATGGGGTTGTCTAGTTATTACCATCGATTTGTTAAAGGATTTGTTGCCATTGCTTCAATAGTGACCTACTTTACTCAAAACGAAATCCCATCTGTATGGGATGACTAGTGTGAGGAGAGCTTCCAAAAGCTCAAAACCTTTTTGGCCTCAACCAATTTGCATATTTTCTATTAAGGGTAAAGATTTTATTGTATATTGTGATACCTTATGATTAGATTTAGGGGTTGTTTTGATGCAAGATCAAATCATGATTGCTAGTCCTTCAAGAGAACTAAATCCTTATGATAAAAACTATCCTACACATGATTTGAAATTATTTTGTTGTTTTCTTTAAAGATTTGGAGGCACTAACTCTATGGGGTGAAGTGTGAGGTGTTAACAGACCACCATAGCTTACAACATATGTCTGCTCAGAGGGATCTGAACTTAAGATAGAGAAAATGGATGGATCTGATTAAGAACTATGACATCTTAATCCTATATCACCCAGCCAATGTAATAGTGGATGCACTGAGTCAGAAACCCGTGAGCATGGGAATCTTAGCATTTTTAGAGGTATTATGATGCCCATTGGTAAGATAAGTACAACCTTTGGCTAATGGTTGTTTTAGAGTATGGGAGACTAGTGAAGGAAGGGTGTTAGCACATATGGAGGTCAGGTCCATATTCCTTGATCAAATCAAAAATAAAAAGTTTGAGGATAAGAAGTTAAACAACCTCAAAGAAAGGGTGTTAGAGGGTGGAGAAAAAGAGTCCATTCTCAATAATGAGGGAGTATTGAGGATACTAGGGCAGTTATGCATGCTTCAAGTAGGTAATTTGATATCGACTATTCTAGTAGAGACTAATAATTCTAAGTATTTTATACATTTGGGTGATAACAAGATGTATAGGGATATGAGACAATATTATTGGTGGCAAGGAATGAAATAGAATATTGTAGATTTTATAACCAAGTGTCAAAACTACCAACAAGTGAAATGCAAACACCAAAATCTTGGTGGTACATTTCAGGGAATTCTATTCCATAGTGAAAGTTGAAAAGGATGAAGATGGATTTTGTAGTTTCCCTTCTATAAACTTTGAGGAAATGCAAATCTATATGGGTCATTGTAGATCGATTGACTAAGTCAACTTATTTTATCCCAATTAAGATAGACTATAATGCGGCTAAGATGGCTAAGATTTATGTGAATGAGATTGTAAGGTTACATAGAGAACCAATTTTGATTGTGCCAGATAGATGTACTTAGTTTACCTCTAAATGTTAGGAGAAATTCCATTAAGAGTTGGGGTCTAATTTGGACCTAAGTATGAATTTTCATCAATAAACTGGACGAAGTGAACTATCTAAGTGATTGAGGACATGTTTCGAGCTTATGTTATAGACTTTAAGATCAATGAAACCAATAATTATCGTTATATGAATTTGCCTACAATAATAGTTACCATTCCAGTATTGACATGGCCTCTTTTGAGGCCTTATATGTTAGGAGGTATAGGTCTCCAATTGGGTAGTTTAATGAATTTGAGGTGAGGGTTTGGGTTATGGATATGCTTAAGGATTTGATGGAGATAGTGAGATTCATTCAGGAAAATCTCATAGCCACCCAAAGTTGGAAAAAAGAGGATATAGACAATAAAGTTAGAGATGTAAATTTAATAGAAAGAGAAAAGGTATTTCTAAAGATATCACCCATAAAGAGTATAATGTGGTTTTGCAAGAAAGGCACTTTGCACCCAAGATACATTGGACCTTTTGAAATTTTTAAAGAAAGTGGGGTTGGTCGTGTACATATTGTCCTTACCCCTTAGTATGTTTGGGATTAACTTGGTATTCCACATGTCTATGCTAAAGAAGTATAATGGGAATGGCGATTACATTATTTGTTGGGACCCTGAATTGCTTAATAAGGAGTTTTCATACAAAGAGGAACCAGTTGCTACATTGGATATGTTTGTGAGGAAGTTAAAGTTCCAATTTATTCCTTGTGTAAAGTTTCAATATAGGAACCATACTATTGATGAAGCTACTTGGGATATAGAGACGGACAAGCGTGAGTTGTATCCGCACAAATTCATGGACCCATGTACTTTTTCTTTGTCTTGTGTCTTTTAGAGATAATTGTCATTTAGGGATAAATAAAGGGTCAATTGGTATCTAATGTAATGACCTAGATTGTCGTTACGATAAAAGAAGGAAAAATTTTGCCCTTAGACATTTCTTAGCTGATTTTTGAGGAATTCAAGGCTAGTCTAAGTTGAGATAGTTCTTGAGGTGTATTAGTGAAGTGAAATATGGTACTAATGTGATGGTTGATACTGATTCTTGATGTGATATTTAGATAGGCAACAAAATTAGGAAGAAATAGTAATTTTCATGTAACGTCCCGAGACTACCCCCTAGTCGTTACACGGTGCTTACGGTCACGAGAGACCATAAGATAACCCTTGAGTTGGTACCTGCTGTGAGTACTGAATAATATAATCATGAATGCGGAAAAATAACTGAAGTGACATAAGGTTTTAAATATATAAATTCAAATTAAAATATAAATCTAGGAAAACGACTGTCTGAATCTGAAAAAGTACTGATAAACTGAACAACTAACTGACTATAATGTCTGAAAAGCCTCTAAGACCGACTGACTGAGAGTTGATGGGATAATCCCCTAACTAACTCTACTGACTACTAAAATAAAGACATGAAGTAATATAGCCTATCCTTGGGTGATGAGGACTCACCACTTCTACTGTACTGTTGAGAATTTGAGGGACTAAGTGTGATCCGGGAACTGAGCGTCAGCACTTATGATATGAGACATCATAGCACAAAAGAAAGGTATGCGATCAGTACTTTAAATATACTGGTATGATAAATGAGGTAGGTTAACATGCAAGGATTCATGAATAGGAGTAATGATCTATCTGAATATACATGTAAAGTATGGAATACTGAATAGAGAACATGAAATCTGTAGATACTAAAAATGGATGAAAGTCTGTAAAATACTGAAAATACATGAAAATCTTTAGACATTGAGGATACATAACCAAGCATATGAAATGAACTGGATAAAATCTGCAAACCGAAATATTGAAAATAACTGAAATTTGTATGCTTTGGTCAAACAACACTAAGATTGAATAACTGGGCTGGGACTATAACTGAGACTATATCTGAGACTGTGGGAGGTATCATCTAACCGACATTCCCCAATTTGAGATAATCGGGGTCCAACCTGTAACCCCAGTTGGAAGGGTTTTAATATTGTGCCACGGGTACTAATGTTGGCTGTGTGGATCTACTAAACTGATATCATGTCCAAAGGAAAAAGGGTGTCAAGCCTGAACTGATGGGTGACCCCTGCGAGATAGTCAAGCCTAATCTAATGGGTGATGCTTATATCCTATGCTGTCTATGTAGTTCTGAAGTATAGGGACTTCTACTAATGAATCTACCTAACTGATGGGGAAGCCGCCATCCCTATACTCGCTCGGTGCTAAATACTACGCCCAACTGAATGACACTAAAATGCTAGACTATTCTGAGTTTAACTAACTGTTCTGATAATTCTCATGATATAATCTAAAGTTATTCTAAAGATACTGAGACAACATTAAGTAAACAGCTACGGTTTCGGGTATTCAATACCCCCAGGACTAAAAATAATAGTAGTAGTATGACACTAAAACATTGAAGGACATATCATCAAGACTATTATTAAATCAATTGCTCTTTTAGGCATTTCATCAAACACTTATAGTTCATAGTTTAAAATAATCATAGAATTACTAAAGAACCGGCATAATTGACATGAAATTATCATGGAAAAAACTAAGTCATGATTTAATTCAACAAATGATAACACTAAAACATGAGGAATCGAATAACAACAATAACTTCATTAAAACATGGAATTAAATCAAAGTTCATGGAGATTAATGGTTGAAATCATGATTTAAAATTAAATAACTTAAAAAGATCATAACTTTATAATTGAAAAGGTTAGTTGAGCTCCATGGATGAAAGGAATCCATGGATGGACATCTAACATACCTGGGATAATGAATTTGGGAGGATTGATGGAGAGTTCTTGAGAAATTGCCTTTAATTTGAGTGCTAGGGTTCTTGTTTTTGAAAAGGGGATCTTCAATTTTGAAGAAGGGTTCAATAATGAATGACTATTTAGGTTAATTAAGGCTAAATTTTGTGTTTTAGGTAAATTAGGGTCGTGGAAGAAGACCTAATTACCCTTGGACGAATTTAAAAACGGAAGCTGAAAACTGAAAAACCAATTTTTGGGCCTTGGTGCGACACGCCACTATCGCGCCAAGCCACTGGAAAATGGAACACTGGGACCTGGACAAATGTCGCAATGCGGTGCCATTGCGGTAAAGCTTTGGATGCCATTTGTCCACCTCCGCGATGCGCCAATATTGTGGAAACCCACTGGAAATTGACAAATGGGAATTTGTCCTTCCGCGACGTGTCATGATCGTGGAGTTACATTGGAAATTGAAAATTGTCATTTGGGATGCCTACACAATGCGCTGAGAGTTAAAATGATGGTGTTTAACAACTGAAACTTAAAATTGCCATAACTTCTTACCCGGTTATCGGATTTGGGCGAATTTTATATTGTTGAAAAGCTAATTGAATTTCCTACGCAATGGCAGGCTCTAAACTGAAAAATAATGAGAGTTTCAGAAATTCTATATATGAATATTCATGCACTAGTACTTAGATTGTTCTAGGTAAATATGTGATGTTACAATATCTCCCCCTTGGGATCATTCATCCCCGAATGAAACTAGTTAAGCTGAGGAAAACTGCTGGATTGAGCTTACACACTAAATATGCATATCTGGTGCATGGAACGCATGATTGAACTGATTCATGAATGCATGACTGACATGAACATGATGTGCAACTAAAACTGAGCATGATAGAGAAAAAAATCTTAAGAAAATTTGGTACCTTATACTGAATTTGGATTCATGGAAAAGAGATGAGGGTACTTAGTCTGTATATCTGCCTCTGCTTCCCAAGTGGCTCCCTCAATGGAATGATTCTTCTAAAGAACTTTGACTAGTGTAACTTCTTTTTTCCTAAGTCTATGAACTTGATGATCAAGAATTTCGACTGGAACTTCCTCAATGGAAAGACTATTTTGAATATCTACACTTTCTAAACAACTACAGCTAGATCACTAATACACTTTTTCAACAAAGAGACATGGAATACTAGGTATGCTGAGGCTAAATCTGAAAGTAACTCTATCTCATAAGCTACCTTTCCAAAATAACTAAGGATTCTGAAGGGACCGATATATCGGGGAATGAGTTTCCCTTTCTTGCTAAATCTCCTCACTCCCTTCATGGGAGAGATTTTCAAGAACAGAAAATCACTGACCTCAAACTCGAGATCCTTTTTTCTCACATCTGCATACAATTTTCGTCAGTCCTGGGAAGCCCTAAGCCTTTCTCTGATCAACTGAACCTTCTCTAACGCATCAAACACCAAGTCAGGCCCTACTACTATAGCCTCACCTACTTCAAACCATCCAATTGGAGATCTACATCTCCTACCAGAGAGAACCTCAAATGGAGCCATACGGATACTGGAATAATAGTTGTTATTGTATGCAAATTCAATCAAAGGCAAATGGTCATCCCAACTACCCTTAAAATCAACAACTCATGCTCTCAGCATATCCTTAAGAGTCTAAATGGTCCTTTTTAATTAAACGTCTGTCTGAGGGTGGAAGGTTGTACTGAGGTGGACTTGGGTACCAAGACCCTTTTAGAATGCTTTCCAAAAATGAGAGCTAAATTGGGTACCTCTGTCTGAGATGATAGATAAGGGAACACCGTGAAACCTAACCAACTCTCTGAGATAGAGATTGGCATAGTCCTCTGCTGAGTAATAGGTATGGACTAGAAAGAAATGAGCTGATTTGGTCATCCTTTCTGTGATAACCCAAATAGAATTATGTTGATGATGGGTATGAGGCAAACCTATCAGTAAATGTTCACTTCCTCCCATTTCCATATGGGAATCCTGAACTCCTACATAGACCCACTAGGTTTCTGGTGCTCAACCTTAACTTCCTGGCATGTAGAGCACTTAGCTATAAACTCTGCAATATCTCTCTTTATCCTACTCCACCAATAGATCTCCCATAAATCGCGGTACATCTTAGTGGCCCCTGGATGAATAGAGTAATGTGCACCATGCGCTTCTGCAAGAATTCATTGTATCAACTCATCTACACCAAGCACACATAATCTACCTTGACAACGCAAAACCCCATCTCCCCCTTAGGAGAAAACCTCCACTTTCTGATCTTTGACTGATTCTTTCAACTTAACTAGACTAGGATCTCTATCCTGCTTTTCCTTTACCTCGGAAACTAGAGATGACTCTGAGCTAACCTGCACCCATAGACTACCTTCTATAGAATTGACTAAGACAACACCTGATCGGGCAAGATGATGGACTTCCTAAGCTAACTTTTTCTTACCATCCTCAACATGAGCTATACTACCCATAGACATTCTACTAAGAGCATTAGCCACTATATTGGCCTTGCTCGGATGATACAGAAAACTCATGTCATAATCCTTCAATAACTCTAACCATCTTCTCAGATGAAAATTCAAATTTTTCTAAGAGAACACATACTGAAGGCTTTTGTGATCTATGAACACATCCACATGCACCCCATACAAGTAATGCCTCCAAATCTTTAAGGCAAACACTACAGCTACTAGCTCAAGATCATGAGTCGGATAATTCTTCTCATGAGCCTTAAGCTATCTGGAGGCGTAGCTATGACCTTACCTCTCTGCACAAGGAAACAACCCAAACCTACTCTGGATGCATCACAGTACATGACAAAACCATCTGAACCATCTGGTAGAGTAAGAACTGGGGGTGAGGTGAGTCGAGTCTTCAACTCCTGAAAACTATTCTCCCATGAATCTGACTACTGAAACATAACTTTCTTCTGAGTCAATCAGGACATGGGGGATTCAATAGAAGAAAATCCTTCAATAAACCGACGATAATATCCAGATAAACCCAAAAAACTCCTGATATCTGATGGAGAGATGGGTCTAGGCCAGTTTCTCACCATTTTGATCTTTTGAGGATCAACTCTAATACCATCACCAAAAATAATATGGCAAAGGAAAGCAACTGATCTTCACCAAAATTCACACTTACTGAATTTAGTAAACAACTTATTAGCGCTAAGAGTCTAAAGCACTACTCTGAGGTGGTCTGCATACTCATTTTTGCTATGGGAGTAAACAAGGATGTAATCAATGAATACTATGATGAACATGTCTAAGTACTACTTGAACACTCGGTTCATCAAGTCTATGAAGGCTGCTGGGGCATTCGTGAAACCAAAGGACATAACTTGAAATTCGAAGTGACCATATCAAGTTCGAAAAGCTATTTTCGGAATATCACATTCTCTGACTCTAAGCTGATGATAGCCTAATCTGAAGTCTATCTTGGAAAAGTAACTGGCACCCTGAAGTTCATTGAATAATTCATTAATTCTAGGAAGTGGGTATTTATTCTTGGAAGTGGGTATTTATTCTTGACTGTGACTTTGTTCAACTGACGGTAGTCTATGCACATTTTGAGATAACTATCTTTATTATGCACGAATAGAACAGGTGTGCCACACGGGGAAACATTGGGTCTGATGAATCCCTTCTCTAGGAGATCCTTTAACTGTTCTATCAGTTCTTTGAGTTCAGATAGAGCCATTATGTATGGTAGAATAAATATAGGTTGATTATCTGGGAGAAGGTCTATTCCAAAGTTGATTTGCCTTTTGGGAGGAACTCTGGGAAAATCTTTAGGAAACATATCTGAGAATTCTTTTACTACTGGGACTGACTCATGAGTAGAAGTTTCTGAGTTAGAGTCTTTGACTCGCACGAGATGGTAAATGCAGCCCTTTGATATCATCTTTCTGGCTCTAAGGTACAAAATCAACTGACCCCTAAGAGATATAGTACTACCCCTCCATTCAAGGACTGGTTCATTTGGAAACTGAAAATGAACTATTTTGTTTCTACAATCAACTGAGGCATAGCATGATTGGAGCCAATCCATGCCGAGAATGACCTCAAAATCTATCATATCTAACTCCACGAAATCAACTAAGGTAACTTTTTGAGATATTATAATGGGGCAGTTCCTGTATACCTGCCTGGCTATAATGGAAACACCTACTGGGGTAGACACTGAAAAGGGCTCTTCTATATTTTTGGGACTAACTACGAAATTGACAGCTATATATGGAGTTACAAAAGAAAGAGAAGCTCCAGGATCTAGTAAAGCATAAATATGTAAGTGAAAGACATACAACGTACCAGTAACTACGTCAGGAGAATTTTCCTAATCTTGGCGGGACTGAAGAGCGTATAATATGTTCGAACACTGACCACTGGTAGCACTGGAAGCGGCACCCTGCTGAGTTGGGCCACTGAATGGAATTGACGACTGGTGGGACTGGCCCTGTTGACACACATCCCTACCATTCTAAGCAACTACCCAACGCTCCCGAATCTGATGGCTTGGCTTGCCATACCCGAATCACACATCACTGCCCACTCTACACTCACTCTGATGGTGTCTAGTGCACTTTTGACATAAAGGATTGGTACAAGCACTGCTAACATTGACCTGGTACTTAGAGCCTTACGCCCTATCCTTATTGTCATTTCTGAATTTGGGTAATGAGGCACTGGCTGAAGAGGGTACTGGGGATGAAGACCTCTGATGAAACTGAGGACGGTTACTACCTTCTGACTTTGGCTAATTGAAATTAAAACTACCCATCCTAGCTCTCTTATTTCCTCTCTCCCTCTCCTTAATATTTTGCTTCTCTATCTGTTGAGCATGGACCATCAGTCTATACAAGTCCATCTCACTAATCAGTATTACGGTTCTACACTCTTTAACCACACTATCACACACGCCAGAAACAAACTAACTCATCTTGGACCTACTATCAGCCACCACATGAGGAGCATATCTTGCTAACTGAGTGAACTTAAGAGAATACTCCCTCATACTCATGCTTCCTTGCCTAAAATTAATGAAATCTTAACACTTTGTCCTCTCTCAACTCTAATGGAAAGAATCTGTCTATTGATAACTATAATGCCCTACAATCGGGTCCCAAAACGTCACACAGTGATTAAGGCTACAAGTAGCCCCAAGATAACCCGTTGAGCCTTCTACTTCATATATTATCTTACTCAGAGATAAAATGCATGAACTCAACAATGTGACATCATAAAATGAGAAATATGAATGAAATACTTGATCTGAACAAACTACAACTCAAAGAAAATCTCGAAGTGCTGATAATCTGATGACTAATCTGACAAACCTCTACTACTCCAAACTAGCAAGCCATTGGGATAGGTCCGTAACTGACTAATACTCAACTAACAATAATTAAACAGCTACTAAATAAATTTAGAGGTCAGAGAATGACCGATCCCCAAAACATGAGGACTCACCACGGCTAATATGTAGATACGAATGCTCGAAATGATCACTGGTGAGGCTGAGACTAAGAACCTGAACCTATATTACGAGAATATATGGAACACAGAAAAAATATGTGGGTTGGTACTTTGGGAATGTCCTGAGCATATGGGGGAGTGTGGATTAAAATAATCAATATCATAAGCTTTTATAGAAAACCTGCATGGTGTAAAACATACTCACATAGCTTGAAA
Source organism: Capsicum pubescens (assembly GCA_030864215.1). NCBI lineage: Eukaryota > Viridiplantae > Streptophyta > Magnoliopsida > Solanales > Solanaceae > Capsicum > Capsicum pubescens. The sequence goes on from CM061544.1 coordinate 226,610,984, forward strand.
TAAATATATGCCGTAAGACTCATAAATCATAATGCTTTTACTTAAAACCTCAAATTATCAAGACACCTGAAATTATTAGGAAAATAGCTTTCAGAACACTTATACTTTCAAAACTTTGTAACTTTAGTACTAAAACTCTTTGAAACTTGGAAGACTTTAGAACTTAGAGAACTTTAGGAACTTACGGAGTTTCTCTTAACCAACATAAACCATGTGAGCTACATGGAGTCCAACGTCTTACCCACGTTGAAGAGAGTTGTTCTATCTTTGCCATCGGATAAAACCTTAACTTTAGTGATCACTATCTTAACCCACTTGGGGTATATCAAGAACCTACGGGGCCACGTAGTTCTGGGGCATGAGACCTCGGAATCAAGCCCAACTCGGTGCTAAATACTACTCTTTTACTTAGCTCAGAACTTTAGAAAATCCCCCTTAAAATAATTCAACAATATATATATATAATGGGAGCCAAAATGCATCTCCTTTACTTCAAACTCAAGAATGTGGATTTCTATCTTAACTTACAATCAAAACTCATTTCTTGATATTCTTTCAAAATCACTAACATCTCATTCTCAAACTCATTCTTTAACCATAAGGTTCAATTCACAACAATAGGACTTGAAATTCTCAAAACATGATATAGACGTTGAATTATGCAACTTAAACCATTAATATGCATAATAATATTACAACTCAAAGCTTGGGTAAGAGATAGTTTCATAAAAAACTCACAATATAATAACATGATAGGAATTCTCCATGAATTTACGAAAATATGTAACTTTTGGGCACAAGAACAAAAGGGTGTTCTTGTTCAAAACCACATACCTTAAATTTGGGTGCTTTTGGATGACTTCAAAAATTTCGGAAGGTTATTCATGAACTATTGGATGTCCCTCGTAGCCCTATTAACGGGGAATTCAAATATGCAAGAATTATCAAATTCTCACGGTTGAATCTCTAGATAATTGGGTTTTTATGTTGAAACCCTAACCTTGAGGTTGAAGGTGTGCAGAGAATTTAGAGATGTTTAACTAAAGAGAATAGAAGATAATACGTTTCTTGAGGATTATAAGTCGTGGGAAGTGAAGGAAAAGGACCAAAATACCCTTACTAAACTGCTTCCCAGTTACTGAATATCTAAGGCTGACGACATTTGTGATAGGCCGTCAGACTTATGATAAGTCATCACAAATGTAGTCACTGGGGGGCTGGAATTGATTGATTTCTGCCTAAGGCTGACGACATTCGTGATAAGTCATCACACTTATGATAACTTATCAGAACTGTCGTCACTGGGGGATAGATTCTGCCTAAGGCTGACGACATTTGTGATAAGTCATCACACTTGTGATAAGTTATCACGAATGTCGTCACTCAGTTTTCCAGGCTGACATGCTGGAGTAAAATGGGCATAACATTTTTCTCCGGTATCGAATTTAGGCGAAATTGGTATTATTGGAAAGCTAATTCAATTATATATCTGTTGGTGGGTCATGAGCTTAGAAATTCATAGTATAACAAGAGATATTCTTGTTTGAAGTTGACTATACCAATATCCTTCTCAAGAATTCAATCGGCAAGGAATGTTTTGATTCGTCTAATAGCTAGGACACTTTTGAAGCCTTAATACTAATCAAACTAGATCAAGTAGCTACCAAATCACTAACTTTATTTTTAAGGAGCTTGAAGAAGGGTTCTACTATTAGTTGAAATTCTCGGGGTATTACAATATCTCCCCCTTGGAAACATTTGTCCTTGATTGTCACTAGTTGAGCTAGGAATGCAGAGAAAACTGAGGATGCACAGTTGGAATAGTTCTCTAAAATTGAATCTATGTCATTCTAAACTTTCGAGTATCCCTGAGAGGGCACAAATTTGCAATAAACTAGCTATATAGTTGAATCTTTGGTTAGAAAGGGCTGAATTAACAAAAGTAATTCCTTCGACTTGCTCTGAACTTGTGAAGAAGAGGTGTGGGTACTTAGATCACATATCTTCTTCGGCGGTCCAAGTAGCAACCTCAACTAATTGGTTCCGCCATAAAACTTTGACCAATGGAACTTCTTTGTTCCTTAGTCTACGGACTTGGTAATCTAGGATCTCAACTGAAAACTCATCAAACGAAAGGTTATTCTGAACATCTAAGCTATCTGGAGAATCAACAATGACAGAATCACCAATATGATTCTTAAGCATGGAAATATGGAAAATAGGATGAACAGTTGACAACTCTGCAGGAAACTCGACTTTATAGGCTACTTTTCCAACATGGCTGAGAATTCTGTAAGGGCCAACGTAACGGGGACTAAGTTTCCCTTTCTTTCCAAAACTTTTCACCCCTTTCATGGGCGAAATTTTCAGATACACCAAATCATTAACTTCGAACTCAAGGTCTTTTCATCTCACACCTACATATGACTTTTGACGACTATGAGTTGTCTTTAACCTTTCTCCAATCAACTTTACCTTCTCCATCGCCTCAAATACTGCATCAGGTCCAACCAAAGTATCTTCACCCACTTCGAACCAACCTATGGGTGACCTACATCTCCTACCATATAAAGCCTCAAATGGTGCCATCTTGATACTAGCATGGTAACTATTGTTGTAAGTAAACTCTATCAACGACACATGTTCATCCCAACTACCTTTGAAATCAAGGGCACACGCTCTCAACATGTCCTCCAAAGTTTGGATAGTCCTCTCATCCTGACCATTTATCTGCGGATGAAAAGCAGAACTCATATGAACTTGGGTACAAAGACCCGTCTAAAATGCTCTCCAGAACTGAAAAGTGAACTGAGTACCCCTATCCAAAATGATAGACAAGGGAACTCCATGCAACCTGACTAGCTCCCGAATATACAATCTAGCATAGTCCTCAGCTATATAAGATGTATGCACAGGAGAAAAAATGCACTGACTTAGTCAGCCTGTCATCAACAACCCAGATGGAATCATGATTGCATCAAGAAAGAGGTAAGCCAGTCATAAAATCCATATTTATCTCTTCCCACTTCCAACTTGGGATACTAAACTCTTGCATCACACCACCAGGTCTTTGGTTCTCAACCTTAACCTATTGACATATTGCACACTTCACCACGAAATTATCTATATCCTTCTTCATACCACACCACCAATAGATTTCCCGTAAGTTGCGGTACATCTTGGTAGTGTCGGGATGAATAGAATACCGTGCACCATGCACTTCAGCCATAATTCTCTGCCTCAGATCACCAATATCAGGAACACATAATCTACCCTACAACCTCAACACACCATCTCCCCCTTGAGAGAAAACCTCTACCTTTTGGTCCTTGACTGACTCCTTCAGTCTGACCAAGCTAGCATCTAAGTCTTGCTTCTCCTTCACTTCCGAGACCAAAAAGGATTTGAAACTACTCTGTACCAAAATATTTCTCTCAGCGGAATCAAGCAACTTAACACCCAGTCTAGCCAAACGATGCACATCATGAGCCAACTCTTTCTTACCTTCCTCCACATGTGAAACACTACCCATAGACATCCTGCTAAGGGTATCTGCCATAACATTAGCCTTGCTCTGATGATACAAAATGGTCATATCATAGTCTTTTAACAACTCTAACCATCTTCGCTCCTAAGATTCAACTTCTTCTAAGTCAACACATACTGCAGGCTTTTGTGATCAGTAAAAACATAAATATGCACACCATACAAATAATGTCTCCAGAATTTTAGAGCAAACACTACCGCAGCCAATGCTAAGTCATGGGTTGGGTAATTCTTCTCATGAGGTTTCAATTGTCTAGAAGCATAGGCTATAACTTTACCCCTCTACATCAACACACAACCCAAACCAACTCTCGAAGCATCACAGTATACCATAAAACCATTTACACCATCAGGCAAAGTCAACATAGGGGCGAAAGTGAGTCAAGTCTTCAACTCCTGGAAACTCTTCTCACAGGAATCCGACCAGAGAAACTTAACTTTCTTTTTAGTCAACCGATTCATGGGAGATGCAATGGAAAAGAACCCTTCAACTAAATGGCATTAATAGCCAGCTAGACCCAAGAAATTTCTAATATCAGATGGAGAGATAGGTCTAGGACAATTTCTTACAGCCTTCATCTTTTGAGGATCAACTCTAATACCTTCGGCTGAAATAATATGACCTAAAAATGCTACAGACCTTAGCCAAAACTCACACTTACTGAATTTGGAGAATAACTTATGATCTCTAAGAGTTTGCAAGATGATTCTAAGATGGTCTGCGTGATCACCCTCACTTCGGGAATACACAAGGATGTCATCGATAAAAACAATGATGAATATATCAAGATATGGCTTGAACACTCGATTCATAAGGTCCATGAAAGCTGCTGGGGCGTTAGTTAGCCCAAAAGACATGACAAGAAACTCAAAATAATCATAGCGGGTTTGGAATGCTGTCCTTGGGATATCACACTCCCTTACTTTAAGTTGATGATAGATGGATCTAAGGTCTATCATGGAGAAATAACTCGCACCTTGCAACTGATCAAATAAATCATCTATTCTCGGAAGAGGGTACTTGTTCTTGATTGTGACCTTATTAAGCTGACGATAGTCAATGCACATACGCAAAGAACCAATTTTTTTTGCACAAAAAGGACAGGTGCGCCCCAAGAAGTTACACTAGGCCTTATAAAACCTTTGTCTAAGAGATCTTTGATTTGTTCTTTCAACTCCTTAAGCTCTGCAGGTCCCATACGGTAGGGAGGAATGGAAATAGGATGAGTGTCAGGAAGAAGATCGATCCTAAATTTTATCTCTTTATCGGGAGGTACCCTGGGAGATCTTCCGGAAAGACATCAGGAAACTCATTTACAATTTGACTAAATGGATACTTGGGGTTTCAGACTTAGTCCCCTTAATACTAGCCAACTGATAAAATCAACCCTTAGATATAAGCTTCCTGGCTTTGAGATAAGAAATAAAATGACTCTTGGGAGGTACTGAACTCCTTGACCACTCGAAAATTGGTTCATCAGGAAACTGAAATTTGACTACATGTGTATGACAATCTATAGACGCATAGCAGGAGTGAAACTAGTCCATACCCAGGATAACATCAAAATCAACTATCTCTAACTTTATCAAATCAGCAAGTGTGACTCTATGAAGGACTATAACAGGATAATTCGTGTATACTTTCTTAGCAACAACAGACTCCCCTACTGGAGTAGAAACTAGAATCAGCTCAGAAATATTTTCAGGATTCTTCTCAAAATTCACAGCAACCAGTGGGGTCATATAAGAAAAACTTGACTTAGGGTCCAATAGCATATAAACATTAAAGTGAAATACACGAAGTATACCAGTAATAATATCGGGAGAGTCCTCCTGCTCATGATAGAAAGGTAGGGCATAGAACCTGTTTTGACACTGACCGCCAGCAGTACTAGAAGAAACGCCCTGAGGAGGAGCTGGACGGGCTGCGAGAGCAGGTGCACTAGTGGCTTGGGTCTAGGGTCGGGTATCTTTGCTTCCCTTCCTGGCATGTGGGCACTCTCTAAGCCTATGGCCAATCTTTCTATACCTGAAACAACCATGTTGTTCAGCCAAACACTCACCTGGATGGGTCATACCATACTTGGCACAAGGAGAGAAGTTGGTCTTACTGCTCACACTCTGTTGAGGCTTGGACATAGAAGACTTGTTTCCCTTCTCTGGCATACCTCTAATCACTGGGGCACTACAGGATGAGAGTGCTGGTATAGAAGAATGACCCTAGAACTGAGGGTGGTTCCCTCCCTGTGATCTATCCTGACCATACTCATGCTATTTAGACCTAGATCTCTTATTACCTCTCGCTCTATCTCTTTCCCTTATCTTATCCTCTTCTATTTGCCGCGCATAGATCATCAGCCTAGATAAATCCATCTCCTTGTTCAACATAGCAGTGTGGCATTCTTTTTGTACTAAGCCCGACACAGCTTTCACAAACTTTCTCATACCATTTCAGGCGTCGGAGATCAAGTCAGGCGCATATTTTGCTAGGTTATTGAACTTTAAGCAGTATTTCTTAACATTCATGGCACCCTGCCTCAAGTTCATAAACTCTTCAATCTTCGCCTCCCTTAATTCCAAAGGAAAAAACCTATCCAAGAATGCATCTTGGAATATCTGCCAGGTAATAAGAGCATCATCCTCCTCTCTACTCTTCCTCCAAGAAACCACGTAGTAATACGCAATTTCCTTCAACCTATAAAATGCTAACTCCACACACTCTTCTTCAGACACACGCATTAACTGTGTGATCTTCCTTATCTCCTAAAGATATAACTGCAGGTCTTCCCCTGCCTTTGACCCATAAAACTCTGGTGGACTCATCCGCATAAAGTCATAAATTTTGGAAGCAGCTAAGTCACCTCCCTATTGCTGAAGAGCTGCGGCCTGATTGGTCTGGACAGTGACATCTTGGGCCAGTGCCTAGAAGGCTGCCCTGAATTCGTCATGGGACACGTTTTCATTCAGAGGATCAGCGGGCTGAGGTTGTTGATCGTTGTTATTTCTTCGAGCTCGGCGAGGAGGAATATTCTAAAATAAGAGAGCATAAATTAATAGCTGAGTGAGACAACTTTGAGCACGATGGACTTGAGAGGAAAAAATGACTTGTTCCTAAAATGTTTCGTAGCTTCTTGCTCATAGATGTGGTGCGCTACACACCGATAATCAAGACTCTACTTAACGTGGCTTGTCAGACTCCCTAAGACTCTCTAAACCTTAGGCTCTGATACCAAGTTTGTAACACCCCACAATCGGGTCCCGGAATGTCACGTTGTGCTTAAGGCTAAAAGTAGCCCCAAGCTAACCCTTTGAGCCTTCTACTTCATATATTAGCTTACTTAGAGATAAAATGCATGAACTCAATACTGTGACATCATAAAATGAGAAATATGAATGAAATACTTGGTCTGAACAAACTACAACTCAAAGAAAATCTCAAAGTGTTGATAATCTGATGACTAGTCTGACAAACCTCTACTACTCCAAACTATAGAGCCATTGGGATAGGTCCCCAACTGACTAATACTCAAATGACAAGAATTAAATAGCTACTAAATAAAATTGAAAGTCTAAGAATGACCCGTTCCCAAAAAATGAGGACTCACCACGGCTGATATGTAGATAGGAGTGCTCGAAAGGATCACTGGTGAGGCTGAGACTGAGAACCTGAACCTACATTACGAGAATATATGGCACACAGACAAAATATGTGGGTCAGTACTTTGGGAATATACTGAGCATATAGGGGAGTGTGCAATTAAAATAATCAATATCATAAGTTTTTATAGAAAACCTGCATGGTGTAAAACATACTCACATACGTTGAAATAAATATATGCCACATGACTCATAAATCATCATGCTTTTCCTTAAAACCTCAAATTATCATGACACCTGAAATTATTAGGACCATAGCTTTCAAAACACTTATACTTTAAAAACTTTGTAACTTTAAGACTAAATCTCTTTGAAACTTGGAAGACTTTAGAACTTAGAGAACTTTAGGAACTTAGGGAATTTCTCTTAACTGACATAAACCATGTGAGTACATGGAGTCTAAAGTCTTACCCATGTTGGGGAGAGTTGTTCTACCCTTGCCATTGGATAAAACTTTAACTTTAGTGATCACTATCTTAACCCACTTGGGGTATATCAAGAACCTACGGGGGCACGTAGTTCTGGGGCATGATACCTCTGAATCAAGTCCAAATCAGTGCTAAATACTACTCCCTTACTTATCTCAGAACTTTAGAAAATCCACCTTAAAATAATTCAACAATATATATATATATATAATGGGAGCCAAAATGCATCCCCTTTACTTCAAACTCAAGAATGTGGATTTCTATCTTAACTTACAATCAAAACTCACTTCTTGATATTCTTTAAAAATCACTAAAAGCTCATTCTCAAACTCATGCTTTAACTATAAGTTTCAATTCATAACAATAGGACTTGAAATTCTCAAAACATGATATAAACGTTGAATTATGCAACTTAAACCATAAATTGACAATTTAAACCATTAATATGCATAATAATATTACAACTCAAAGCTTGGGTAAGACATAGTTTCATAAAAAACTCACAATATAATAACATGATAGGAATTCTCCATGAATTTACGAAATACTTTATGAAAATATGTAACTTTTAGGCACAAGAACAAAAGGGTGTTCTTGTTCAAAATCACATACCTTAAACTTGGAGCTTTTGGATGACTTCAAAAATTCCGTAAGGTTATTCACGAACTATTGGGTGTCCCTCATAGCCCTATTAATGGGAATTAAAATATGCAAGAAATATCAAATTCTCACAGTTGAATCTATAGATAATTAGGTTTTTATGCTGAAACCCTAACCTTGTGGTTAAAGGTGTGCAAAGAATTTTGAGATGTTTAACTAAAGATAATAGAAGATAATACAATCCTGGAGGGTTATAAGCCGTGGGAAGTGAAGGAAAAAGACCAAAATATCCTTACTAAATTTCTTCCCAGTTACTGAAAATCTAAGGCTGACGACATTTGTGATAGGCCATCAGACTTGTGATAAGTTGTCACAAATGTCGTCACTGGGGGGCTGGAATTGATGGATTTTTGCCTAAGGCTGACGACATTCATGATAAGTCATCACACTTGCGATAACTTATTAGAAATGTCATCACTGGGGGTTGGATTCTTCCTAAGGCTGATGACATTCATGATAAGTCATCACACTTGTGATAAGTTATCACGAATGTCGTCACTCAGTTTTCTAGGCTGACACGCTGGAGTAAAATAGGCATAACTTTTTGCTTCGGTATTGTATTTAGGTGAAATTGGTATTGTTTGAAAGATAATTCAATTATGTATCTGTTGGTGGGTCATGTATCTATTGGTGGGTCATGAACTCATAAATTCATAGTATAACGAGATATATGCTCGTTTGAAGTTGACTATACCAATATCCTTCTCAAGAATTCAATCGGCAAGGAATGTTTTGATTCGTCTAATATCTAGGACACTTTTGAAGACTTAATACTCATCAAACATGATCATGTAGCTACAAAATCACTAACTTTATTCTAAGGAGCTTGAAGCAGGGTTCTACTATTAGGTTAAATTCTTGGGGTATTATAATAACGCTCAACTTACACGTCAATTTAGTGCAAGTCGGTCGTCGTCAATATAGTTACCCAACTTTGGAGTTGGGGTCGAATCCACAGTGAACAATGTGAGTGGAGATTAAACTATTTTAAAACTAAAGCTATAAGTTAAATTCAAACAAATGATACGAAAAGATAAAATGGGGGTTTTCAATGATCAAACAAATGTTAGAGTTTAATTTGCTTCAGTGATAAAATCATAAACTATAATATTTCAAATCAATGATATAGAGAAACCAGAGTTTTGATCACTATGATTAGTAATCCTCCATCGAATAATAGTTGTAGTATTGGATTCTCTTGACTTATGGGAAACACCAAATTATCAGTTTGGACAGTCCATCTAAGTGTTTCTCAACCTACCTAGATGTTGAACTCCCTAATTATCTCGAACTTAAGAATGCATTCTATTCATACTAATTTTATCTCAAGTTGATCAATCTTGTTACAGAATTAGTCATTAGATAAGAACGTAACCTTCGCAAATCCTCATTGATAATTCACTTCTTACTAGGGTTGATTTCTTATCTCAAGCAAATCAACAGTAAGCAAGGCCTATTGCTTGCAACCAACAAAAAATAATTAATACAAAAGAATTATCAAGATGTTCCCATAATCACTCGAAGCCTAACCAAATATTAAATCCATGGAGGAATAATCATAGATCCCACAACCCTAGTTGTGGGTTTTAGTTCCACATTAGAAAGAAAGAGATAGCAACAATTATATTCATCATTCAAAGTAATTAACTTACAAAAGATGAAGTCTGAAGTTGATTCTTTTCCAAGTTCAAGAGCAAAATCTCAAAACCCAATAAAAGAGATGAATATTGAATTCTAAGTTAAGATCCCCCAAAAAGAAAAGTAAAATCCCTTGGAATAAGTTCCAGAATGTTGAGTCCCAGCCCCCAAGAAAACCCTAAACAATACTTTAACCCTAATTATGGAAACAAAATCACAGAGTTCAGTAATTTTTTGGATAGGTGACGACATTTTGTGATGCCTTATTAGGAGTATGATGACTTATCACAAATTTCGTCAGCTCCTTCTTTAGTTTTAGCACTTTTTTTTAAGGTTGACGATGAAACCTGATGACTTATCAACTCTTTGATGACTTATCAGGAAATGTCGTCACAACTTTCAGCTGAGGTCCATTCTCTATCTAAGGTTGACGGTGTCTCTGATAACTTATCACAGGGCTAACGACTTATCAGGAATGTCGTCACGAACGCCATCCAAAAACCAATCTCTATATAAGGCTGACGATGAAGCTGATAAATTATCATAGTGCTAATGACTTATTAGGAATGTCATCAGCCATACTTCTCTTCTATTTGCTTTAGATTTCAACATTTTTTCTTCCATCTTTGTTGGTTCTCTTACATCTTGGCTTCTACTATAAAATCAAAGATAAAACGATCAAAAATGACAAAAGTTGCTTAAGAATTTGCAATTATTTTTAGTTAAAAGCCTCAAATATGTTAGCATCTGCTTACACATTAAGAAAGTCGTGGCAAACTCTTCCCATTCTATAGGCCCTGCATCAATACCTCTATCAACTTTCCACTTCTTACACCAAGTATGGGCTATATCCTATAACCGATATGCATCCAACTCGGCACTCTGACTAGACGTCACCCCTATAGCATCCGTGACCTTCTGAACCATATCTAAGAATTTTTATGGATCCTCTTCATACTTGGATCCTATGAAAGAAGGAGGATTCATTCGAGTGAAATTCCAAATTCTAGTTGCAATAGTATTGGCCACTGGGTTGGCCCAAACAGCAGCTGGCCGTTCATGTTGTGCTGCTATAGAATTGGCTAGAGTAGTGAACGTAACCCTGAATTCTGCATGAGAGACATGCTCGTTCAGAGGATCTTCCTGGATAGGCTGAGGGGCTGGTAGAGTTCTTGTTCTTCTTCCATTCTTCTTAGGAGGCATATTCTATAAATGGAAGGAGGAAATGGATTAGACTAAGAGTTTAACTCGAGCTCATGCTCAATTGTACGACATGAATACTGAAAGAAGGGAAAATTCTCCTAAATGCCTTGTAGCCTCTCATCCATAAGTATGGCATGCTAAACACCCATGCACAAGACTCTACTGATGTGGCTTTCAAACTTCTTGGGACACTTTAAAACCTGGCTTTGATACCAAGTTTGTAACGACTCGAGACTACCTCCTAGTCGTTACACCGTGGTTACGGTCCCGAGGGACCACAAGTTAATCCATGAGTTGCTACCTATTGTGAGCACTAAATAATATAATCATGAATATGGAAGAATAACTAAAGTTCCATAAGGTCTTAGATATATGAATTCAAACTGAAATATAAATCTAGGAGAACGACTGTCTAAATCTGATAAAGTACTGATAAACTAAACAACTAACTGACTGTAATGTCTGAAAATCCTCTAAGACTGACAGACTAGGAGTTCATGGGAAAATCCCCCAACTAACTCTACTGACTACTGAAATAATGACATAAAGTAATATATCTTGTCCTCGGGTGATGAGGACTCATCACTACTACTGTACTATTGAGAATCTGAGGGACTAAGTACGATCCAGGAATTGAGCGTCAGCACCTATGATATGAAATATCATAGCGCAAAAGAAAGGTATGTGATTAGTACTTTGAATGTACTGGTATGCTAAATAAGGTAGGTTAACATGCAAGGTTTCATTAATAGGAGTAATGATCTATCTGAATATACATGTAAATCATGAAAAACTAAATAGAGAACATGAATTTTGTAGTTACTGAACATGCGTGGAAGTCTATAAAATACAAAAAATACATGAAAATCTATAGACACTAAGGATGCATGACCAAGCATATGACATGAACTTGTTGAAATATGCAAATCGAAATACTGAAAAATAACTAAAATTTGTATGCTTTGGTCAAACAACACTAAGACTGAATAACTGAGCTAGGACTATAACTGACACTATATTTAAGACTGTGGGAGGTATCATCCAACCGACATTCCCTAATTTGAGTTAATCGGGGTCCAACCTGTAACCCCAATTAGAAGGGTGTTAATACCATTCCACGGGTGCTAACGCTGGTTGTATGGATCCACTAAACTAATAACATGTCCAAAAGACTAAGGCTATCAAGACTGAACTGACGGGTGACCCCTGCGAGATAGTCAATCCTAATCTGATGGGTGACTACTTATATCCTATACTGTCTATGTAGTTCTGGAGTATAGAGACTGCTACTAACGACTCTACCTAACTAATGGGGAAGCCGTCATCCCTATACTCGCTCGTTGCTAAATCCTACTCCCAACTGAATGACACTGAAATGCTAGACTATTCTGAGTTTAACTGTCTGTTTTGATAATGCTCATGATATAATCTGAAGTTATTCTGAAGATACTGAGACAACATTAAGTAAACAACTATGGTTTCAGGTATTCAATACCCCCAGGACTCAAAACAATAGTAGTAGCATGACACTAAAACATTGAAGGACATAGAATGAAGACTCTCATTAAATCAATTGCTCTTGTAGGCATTTTATCAAACACTTATAGTTCATGGTTTAAAATAATCATCGAATTACTAAAGAACTGGAATAATTGACATAAAATTATCATGTAAAACACGAAGTCATGATTTAATTCAACAAATTATAACACTAATACATGAGGAATCGAATAACAATAATAACTTCATTAAAACATGGTATTAAATCAAAGTTCATGGAGATTAATTGATGAAATCATGATTTAAAATTAAATAACTTAAAAAGATCATAAATTTATAATTAAAAAGGTTACTTGAGCTCTATGGATGAAAGGAATCCATGGATGAACATCTAACATACCTGGGATAATGAATTTTTGAGGATTGATGGAGAGTTCTTGAGAAATTGCCTTGAATTTGAGAGATAGGGTTCTTGTTTTGTAAAGGGGATCTTCAATTTTGAAGAAGAGTTGAATAATGAATGACTATTTAGGTCAATTGAAGCTAAATTTTGTGTTTTAGGTTAATTAGGGCCGTGGAAGAAGACCCAATTACCCTTGGACGAATTTAAAAACATAAGCTGAAAACTGTAAAACCCGATTTTTGGCCTTGGCGCGATGCGCCACTATCACGCCAAGCCACTAGAAAATGGAAAACTGGGACCTATACAAATGTCGTGATGCGGTACAATTGCGGTAAAGCTTTGGATGCCATTTTGGCCACCTCCGCTATGCGCCAACATCGCGGAAACCCACTGAAAAGTGACAAATGGAAATTTGGCCTAATCCGCGATGTGCCATGATCTTGGAATCACACTGGAAATTGACAATTGTCATTTGGTATGCCTACGCGACGCGGTGAGGATTAAAATGATGGTATTTAACGACTAAAACTTAAAATCTACATAACTTCTTACCCGGTTATCGGATTTGGACAAATTTTATATCATTGAAAATCTAATTGAATTTTCTACACAATGACAGGCTCTAAACTAAAAAATAATGAGAATTTAAGAAATTTTATATATGAATATTCATGCACTGGGACTTAGATTATGCTAGAGAAATACTAGGTGTTATATTTCACCACCTAAAAAGGAGTTGTAGAATTTAAATTTTAGAGATTATTGTGGAGAGGTTGGTTTGCTATGTTACAATTAGTTGAGTGCATTGTAAAATGAGAAAATTGGGGAGAGGTACCGAGGTTCTGCCTCAGAATGCTACGAAGAAGAAAATAACTATTGCAGCTGTACTAGGTACCGAAATGGCAGATCTCAATTTAAAAGTGCAAACTACTACAATGGTACCATTGTAGCAGTAACATATAGGATTTGATAGTTCTAAAAACCTAAAAATATTTTCATTCCATATTTTCTTTAAAAAATGCAAGGGAGCCTTGGGAGAGGCAATTTTCAGAGTGTTTTTGAAATTTTTCATCTTTGGAGATAAGTAATTACATTCTAGACTTGAATTTACTTCCTACAACCTTAGAAAATCTTCAAAAATAAATTCATGGTACAAAATTATGGTTTATCCGTAGTTATTGGAATTTATGAAAAGTGGGAATATGTATAAATCCAGTAAAAAAGGATCCTAGGTTGTTAGAAAACATTAATATGGGTAAAAGTATGGTTGTTCACTCTAATTCAAGTAGAATTCATGTGGTGTAAGAGATATCAAACCCTAAAATAATGAAATAGGGTGAATTATTGAATTAAACCAATGGTTTTGATCCCTAGTAGTTAAAAAGGGGATATATTATTTAAATGAGTATGTTCTTGTTATCTTAGACTAATAATGAACTATACAATAATGAAAGGGCATAAGTATGTCATATAGGTGACTTGAGAAAGGAAATAAGATAGGCTATAACTTTGTTGTAGCACTTAGACTTTCTTTTCTTTGTGCCTATTTGTAGACTAAACATCTATTATTGAGTTCTATCATGACTTATGATTTACTGATTGTTTTTCATTTATGACTTGTGATATTGTTGGATAATGAAGAATCGGCTACCACATCAGGATGAATATGATCTATTTTGATAAAGGGTCAGGTTCTATGTTAGTACGATATGATGCTATTGATGATAATAAGAAGAGAAAGAGATGATGTGCATATCTTTTATACTAGTACTCATTCATATGTATTAGGTGCATTCATGATGATTATATGTGGAGATAAGTTATTGATGAAAGTGACTAAGTATAAAAGCTTGCAAAAGAGAACTTGTGAACTATATCTGTATGATTCATTTTGTTGTTCATTTCTTTGATTATGTCTTTTGTCATGATCACTTTTATACTTTTCTGGTTTGCTTACTTGTACATTTTTAGTTAGTCGGCCTATGATGCTTACCAGTACTTATTGATGTACTAATTTTACATACACTTTTCTTTTGCTGTGTGTAAAATAACTTCCTCCAGCTTACGTGTGACCTCGACTAGTTAGTGGTTCAAGATTGATTTTGAGGCTGAAAACCATGATTAGGCTACCTTCAAATCTTTCTATTAATATTGATATTTTTTTAATTTAGGACTAAGATGATTCCCCTATTATTATATTTTGGGATATTTATTGTTTCAGACTTAGTTTATTCTTAGAAACTTGTACGGTGACTTTAGGTCTCGAGGATGTAATTAATAGAGGTTTTCGCACTCTATTGGTTTGAACATTTGTGTTGGTCCGACGAATGGTTTAAATTATTGAATAAACTCATTTTTGCACCTATTTAAAACTGAGAATAAGTAATAAGTGAATATAAGAGTAACACTTGAGATAGTTGGGGTGAGATTATTATGGTTCTCTCCCACTATAGGTTAGGGTGGGTGGCAATCATGACAAGTTTGGTCATGATACCTTTCTTGGATTTTATAAAAGTTTATAGATAGTTCATGGACTTATTTTCTATGAACTTCATGGTGTTCCTCCATCTAGGCATATTGATTTTGCTATTAACGTGGACCAAGGCAATAAGCCCATCTCCGTTCCTCTTTATAGGATAGCCCCAACAGAGCTGAATAAACTAAAGTAGTAATTGCAGTATTTGTTGAGTTAAGGGTTTATTAGATCAAGTATTTCTCCTTGGGGTGATCCTATATTATCAGCTAAGAAGAAAGATGGTACCATTCTTATGTGTATTAAATATCGTAGTTGAACAAAAGTGACTACCAAGAACAAGTATCATTTTTCTTATACCAATGATTTATTTGATCATCTTTAGGGTGAAGTAGTGTTTTCTAAGATCAACTTTTTGTCTAGTTACAATCAGTTGAAGATTAGAGCGTTGAGTATTTTGAAAATGGCTTTTAGGAACCGACATGGACACTATAAGTTTTTGGTTATTTATTTTGGGTTGATAAAGCCTGCAGCATTTATAGAGTTGATGAACAAAGTATTACAGCCTTATGTTGATTCTTTTATGATTGTGTTTATTGATAATATCTTGGTTTATTCAAAGAATGAGGCCTAACATGTGAGGCATTTAAGATCCATACTTTAGAAATTGAGGGATGAGTAGTTGTATGCTAAGTTCTCTAAGTGTGAGTTTTGATTGGATTATATTTCTTTCTTGGGTTATGTAGTGACCAAGGATAGTATCATGGTTGATCTGGCTAAGATAGTGATAGTGCCTGATTGTGTTAGGCCTACTTCTCTTATTAAGATTAGGAGTTTTGTCGGATTAGTGGGCTATTATCGAAGGTTTATGAATGGATTCTCTTCTGTTGTAGATCCTTTGACTAAGTTGACTCAAAAAAAAAATATTTTATAGTAGTTTGATGATTGTGAGAGGAGCTTTCAGAAGCTTAAGGAGTTGCTGACTTTGTCTCATATTCTAACTTTATCATAGGAGGGCATTGGTTTCACTGTGTTTTGTAATGCTTTTGGAGTTTGTTTGGGTGGTATGTTTATATAATGGTAAGGCAATAGATTATGCTTCTAGATAGTAGAAGGTACATAAGAAGAACTACCCTACTCGTGCTTTAGAGTTAGTTGTGGTTATGTTTGTGCTAAATTTGTGGCATCACTATTTGTATAAGGTTCATAATGCAATTTTCTCCTATCATTAGAGTCATTGTTATTTCTTCCATTAGCAAGATCTTAATATGAGATAGAGTAGGTGGTTGGAGTTGTGTAAGGATTATGATCTCATAATTCTTTATCATCCAGGCAACGCTAATATCAAACTAGATATCTTAAATTAAAAGTCGGTAAGTATGGGGAGTTTGGCTTATCTTTTGGTAGAGGAGCGGTCTTTTGCTTTAGACATTCAGTCCTTGTATAATCAGTTGGTTTGACTTGATATTTTATCACCTTTGTATGTTTTGGTATATATAGAGGCTAGATCCTTATTGATATGGGAGATTCGAGATTGATAGTTTGATGATGAGAAGTTGAGAATAATTTATGATAAAGTGTTGAGTAGCAAGGTGAAGGCAAAATCTCTTGATTCCAAGAGTGTTTGGAGTATTAGTGATCATGTTTCTGTACCAAGAATTGGTGGTTAGATTATACTCTCTAGTAGGAGGCTCACTGTTTGAGGTATTCTATTCATCTAGGAGCAACTAAAATATAACATGACTTGAATAAACACTATAGGTGATGTGGGATGAAGAAATACATTGTAGAGTTTGTGGCCAAGTGTTTAAATTATTAGCAAGCGAAGTATGAGCATCAGCGATCAGGTGGTATGGTGCAACGAATGCCTATCCCAGAGTGGAAATAAGAGCAGATTACAATGGACTTTGTGGTTGGCCTACCCATGAATTTTTGGAAGTTTGATTCTATTTGGGTGATTATGGATAGGTTGACTAAATTAGCACTTAATTTTTATCTATAAAGGTTAATTGCAATGTGGAAAAGTTGGCCAAGATCTACATTTGAGAGATTGTTCAATTGCATAGTGTACCTATCTTTATTATTTCAAGTAAAGGTATGTCGTTTACCTTAAATTTTTAGTGTTCTATAAAGATCAAGTTGGGTACTCAGCTTAAGATGAGTATGGCTTTTCACCCTTAGGTGGATGGCCAGTCAAAATGGACATTCAGATATTATAGGACATGATTCGAGTGTGTGTTATAGATTTTTATGGTTATTGGACCCGTTCGTACCTGTAGTGAAGTTCACCTACAACTATAATTATCATTTCAATGTTCAGATGGGACTTTTTAAGACTAGATCCCTTGTGAGATGATTTGATTATTTTATGGTTAGGCCTTGGGGCACTGACTTGTTGAAAAACATGAATGATTAAGTGAAATTGATTCAACAATGGCTTTTGGCTACCTAGAGTAGACAAAAGAGTTACACCACTCGAAGGGCTCCTGTTGTTGCATTTATGCTTGGTGAGTGGGTTTTGTTAAAGGTATCACCAATGTGCCATGGTTTAATGGAACTTCAGATGCTTAAAATAAGGAAATTATGCAAGTACTTAGGTTTTTTGTTATATGTGATGTATTTTGATATAGATTTTGGTTCGGAGTAGAGAAGGAGCAAAAAAGTGATGAAGTGAAGTAGGAGGTATACCTATGGACCCTACCTATGGTACCATAGGTGGCCCACATTGGTAGCAGAAGTGAAGTTCTGAAAGATAAAGCCTTGGTCTGACTCCTACAGACCCTACCTATGAGGCGTAGGTACTATCTATGGCCCCGCAGGTACCCCATAGGTAGGAGTTCTAAAATTTAAAGGACCCTATGATTCCTATGAACCCACCTATGGCCCATAGGTACGACCTATGGCCCATAGGTACGACCTATGGCCTATATGTGGGGTTGTAGGTTGGAGCCAACCCTATTTTTCTACTTGTTTTGGGTAGGTTTTCTAGGTTTTTTTTATGTATATATAAATACCCATTAGATGTTTCATTATTTTTTTATGCAAATTTATATACTTATTACATTGTTTTGAGTTCTAAGATACAGTTTTGATCTTGGAATTTTCGTTCTTGAATTTTATCGTGTTATATAATGTTAAGATTTTGGTTTTCATTCTTATTACTCGTGAGATCATTTGTATGTTTTTTATTATTACCACTATGTGTATTCGTGCAATCATGAGTAACTAAACCCTATAACAAGGGTTATGGAAACCCTAATGGATTAACAAAATAGAGAAAGTGTAAAGTCATTCTAAATTGGTGTTCATATATGTATTGGGGTTTTCTTTGCTTTGATTATTGTCTTAACGGTTACAGACGTTAGGATCCTATTTGTATTCGATACTAACTGAAGAGAGAGTTAGATATTGGAAAAGGAGATCGTAATAGTAATTTAAAGATACAACCTTCATCTAATTAACTTGAGACCAAGGGAAGATTGTTAATTTGGGCTCCAGATGTAATGACCTAATTTTTGGTGAACTGTGTGAAATAATTATTTATGTGTGATTTGACCTTTTTACCCCTTCTTGTGGTTGTATTATGGTATTTTTGGGGTGTGGCGATGATTGGCATGATTCCCAATACCTTTTTTTTTATTTATTTGAATTTATGGTTTTTGGTGGTTATAAAGGCCCTATAGTTGACTTTGGTTAATATTTATTGAACTCTACATCGAATATCAATATGAACTAGTCCAGTAGATCTAGAATATCGATTTTTGATTGGTAACAGGGTTGGTATGGTTTTATGGATTTTGTATTGCATTTTGACCCTCATTTTGGGAAGTTGTGAAATTAGGTTTTGAGTTCAACTTTGTGAAAATGATGTTTTCAAGAATCTTATATTGTCGTTGTGTCTGGAGCATTGAATTTGGTAGGGTAGCATAGTTTATTTGCGCACTTAAGATTTTGGATGAATCCCAAGGGGTCCACAGAAACTTAGAATTATCCTAGTCTCCAGCTAGTGCATCACTCAACTGGTGGTCCTGACTGCAAAAGTGTCGCCTAAACGACACTAGTATCGTTTAGGCAATTTTCACTTAAGCAATGGCACGGTCGCTTAAGCGACACTGGCATGCCATACGCCCATCGCTTAAGCGACAGCCAAGTCACTTACATGACAACCAAGTTTCTTACACGATGAGGCGGGCTTCGCATAAGCATCGCCTGATTTCTTAAGCGAAGTCTTCTTAAGCGACCAGATAGTCTCTTAGGTGATGCTTGGGTGGATTACATCCCTATTTTCAAGATTCTTTCACCATTTTCGAGACTTAAAGCTTAGGGTTCATGTTTTTGGGCATTTTCTTGCATTTTTAATCTTGGGTAAGCTTCAAATCCCTATTTTAATTATTTTCCTTCAATTTTTACCATTAAAACCTTGTTAAAACATGAATTCTAAATATGGAAATTGGGGATTATCGCTTGGAAGGCCTAAATTAATGATTCTTCTATTTATACCCCAATTTTAACTCATTTTTACTAGGGTTTTCTTCAACAAGTCCCTTTAATCATAGGAAATATATTTTGGGGCTAAAATTCTAATTTTACCCTTTCTTTTTTAAAAAAAAATTGGGGGGGGGGGGGGTTGACCCCGACCCAAAAATGGGCAATATGGGTATTGTTGTTTTTTTTAATGAGTAGATTTTATATGTGTGTTTTAGTTGGTTCCAGGTCCGTTAGTGAGGGGAACTCTTTATGTGGAAGGTTTTTGGGTTTACTTTTTGACTCTTGAGGTAGGTTATGTCTTAAACTTCTTTAGACTAGGCTAGGTAGTTAATATTTATATAAAAATTATGTTATGGGTATGGGAACCAATAATGAAAATAATATTGTCATTGTGTTGTGCTCGTATGGGGCCTGGATTGTTGTTATTTGGTGGTTTTGAGGCATTGTCTATTATGTGTGACTGTGTGGGGTCTTATATAATGATATTGTCCTAGTATTTCAATAATTGGTTGTTATCCTTGGTGGAAATTGTCTAAATTGGTAATTGTGTGGTATAAATGGCATGTTATGATATATCTTACATTGTTGGTATGTGGATTATGTTGGATCATGAATGACTAGTTTATTGAGTAGATCTGGGTTCATACACTTGGTATATTGGTTGGAATTTGAAATTTCTCATTTGGTTGGTCATGAGTGATGAGCGGTGAATTTACCACTCATTTGCACTTAACATTCGTACACATTACCATGATTTGAGTGTATAAATAAGACATATTTGTGGTTAAATGCACTAATTTTCACATTTTGTAGGCATACAGGTCATGAGATGGAAAGATGTGGATTTGAGCTAAAAAGAATCAAAAAGGAGAAAGAAAGTGCAGTTAGAAGGCCTGAAGCAGAAACAAGCCTCAGCTCAGACCGCAATCGCGGACAGTCAAACCAAGTCAAAGTACCGCGATCGCAATATTACTACTGCGGTCGTGGTTGTCGCGATCGTGGACAAGCACCAGTGATCGTGGCAATTTGGAATTTTTGCCCAAAGGCAGGCTTGTAATTTCAGATGAGCTTTTCCTGATTTCCCTTAAGAGGCTCAACCCTATCTCATTGAGGGGAAACCCCAATTTTTGGGACTTTTTCCTACCATCTAGTTTCCAATTTTGAAGGGATTAACTTTGTACTAATTTTGGGGTGAAGAAAACATTAGAGTAGATTCTAAATAGAGGTTTGGCAATTTCTATTGAAGATTTGTTGAACCTTAAAGTTAGGATTTGCATTCTCTTTATCTTTCAATAAATCAAATTTATGGAGATTTTGGATATATATTTGCTTGTTAATCTTATGAGTTGCTAATTCTTCCTCTTGGGGTTATGTTAGAATAGGGTACAAGTGTGTGTAGGTTGTGATTGTTGTCTTCAAGTATTAGTTCAAGTTGTTGGGTTTTACAAATGCTTGATTGCAAAATGGAATTTGTTAGTGAAACCCACAGATTTCCTGAATCCCCACATCATCCTTGAAATAGGGATGTGGATAGTCTAGATCCTACATCATCCTTGAAAGAGAGTTGTAGGTGACACGAGCTTTGTGAACAATAAGATAGATAATAGTTGTTTCCACTTTATCATCTTAGAAATAAGAATAAATTATGGAATTTCTATATCTTTCTAGAAATAGGGATGCCCAAATTGAGGTTTGTGGTGATTGGTTGACCACGCCCACGATGTATTTGAAAGAATCTGTGGCTGATATTTTGGTACTTTGTTGAAAGGCTAGAATCAAAACCCCTAATTAAGCCTACCCATGTATGCTTGTTCTAAATTTGAAGTTGACTTTCATGTACTCACATACTAGTTTCCCCTATTAAAACATAACCCCAAGATCCATTCCTAATTGACAACGCTCTAATTATTCATAGCCTCGAATTAGTCCTTTAGAAGCCTAAGAATTGTTTACACTTTTGAAAACATTCAAAATCCCCCAAAATATTTGTATAATATATTCAAATTTAGCAAGTAACTTTAATTTCAAACTTATTTAATCTCCACTCACATTATTCCTCGTGGATTTGACCCCAACTCAAAGTTGGGTAATTATATTGACAACGACCTCCTTGCACTGACATGGAAGTTAAGTGTTATCAGTGAGCATTACATCCTCATATCATAATCATTCATGAAATATTTGTACCACTGTTGAATTACTGGAAACACTAAAAATACTAGAATTACTGAAAACACTGATTGTGATATTATTATAGACCCTCTTCGAGGGATGTGTCAAAGATGAGTCATATATATTGGTATTGGTCATTGGATTGTGTATGGGTTAATGAACCCCTCATGGGTCCTACCTGAGAGCATATCTCCATAGGTATATACGAAGGTTGGGCGACAACTTCATGTATCATATCATATCATATCATCATTACCATCATAATCATCATATTCATTGTTTTTCATATGTATATATTGTGCTCATTCTGTGTTGTATTATTATCTTTGATGTGATATCTGTCTATGTGTATGTTTTACATATCTGCAAGTGCAATATCTGTATACTTGCATTTTCTTTATCATATTTATGTGTGGTATATGTGAATATGATAGAACTATTAGTGGAGATGATGTGGGCTACAATTTGGGACATTTTTTTACTACAGGTGATGTTCCAATAGTATGTATTTTGTATGTTTTATTTTTTACTTTGCTTAGTCGGCCTATGAAACTTACTTAGTACAAGTGGACCATACCCATCCCTATTGTATCCTTTTAACGCAGATCCAAGTAGGAGTACGTCGCACGGCGGATAATTCAGCCAGTACTTGGAGTCTATTCAAGTTAACAGTTGATTTATGCATCCGCAATTAACTATTACCTTTTCCTTATATAGACTATGTCTTACTTGTATAAGATAAATTTTGTTCCTTTTTGGCTATTTTATGCATATTTTGACTTCAAGTTGTATTAAGTATTTCTTACACTATTCCACCAGGTTTTTGGGGTAATGTGTGGAATTTTTGGCTATGTTTTTTCCTTTTTTGATACATTTATATGTATGGTTCGACTCTGTTCTAAGAGCCCTGCCTTGGGTTTTGGGTCTTATCTTTCGTTTTGTATCAGTTTGGGTAATAGGCTTACTTGATAAGGCTTGTCGTGATAAGTGCCATCATAACCCTTGGTTTTTGGGCCGTGAAACCAGAACAAGGGTTAGTAATGTGATACTTTAATGATGAGAGGAGATGAGTGAGATTCACCCAAACCAAGGTCGAGATACGGTCAGCTGATACCTAACTTGTTAGATTCTACATGTAATACACCGAGGTAGTTTGAGGCGCACAATAAGTCTGGATTTAAGAAGTCAAGGGAAACATAATCCAAGTGATCATCTCATACTTATTACAACCCTACTTGCCAAGCATTATTACTATTACTACTGATCTTACCAAAAACCCTATTTACTATCTGTACTTTCCAACTACATCAGCAAGCTCGTGATAGATTTTGATCCTATTCCCTGTGGGATTGACCCCAACCTTGTTGGATTCTATATTTGACAAGTGACAGCATTATACTTTTTAGGAGGCGTAATTTGCGTGACATTAAATTTTACCATCGTTGTCGAGGAATACAGTTACAGATTGATTGATTAAGTTTGTTGAGACTATTGGTTTTTGGCTTTGTACTATTTCTAGGGTGTACACTAGCATATTCCCAGTAATTAAAGTCAAGGTAGTCCCTTTATCCCACTTGATCCTGAGCTTATAAGATGGAATAGTATGAGCATGAAGTTCGGCACGACGGGGTTCAAGATGTCCTAGATGCCTTGAATTCACCACCTCTGTAGGGTGTTCAAGAAACAGTCGCACAAACTACTGCTTGATTAATATGAAAAGAGAATGTGAGGTTGGCAATTTCCCATCATGTAGACCGTGAGAAGGAAAGAGTTAGATAGGGGAAAGAGTGTCGAGCAGCACTCGACAAAGATAGAGCTAGAAGGGATATAGTTCAACCACCCACTTATCAGTATCTGTCTGTGTATGTTGAACTAATTGGTCCTGGACCTATAATTCCTCTTGAGTTTCCCCAAGCAATGAAGTTTGACATTACGAGTGCAATGATTCATTTTCTTAATATTAAGGGTGTTTGTTGGTTTGCCGACTGATGATGCAAATAACCATATTATGAATTTAATGGGGATTTCCACTTTGTGTAGTCTATCGAGGGTGAGTCAGGAAGATTTATGACTCAATTTGTCCCCATTCTCTCTTATAGGTAGAGCGATATTATGGTTAGGATAATTACCTCATGGATTCATTTCCACTTGGAGTCAGTTGAGGACACAATTCTTGGATCGATTCTTCCCGCTTTCTAGAATGTTGCAGTTGAAGGATGAGATTTATAATTTGAAAAAGTTACCTTTAGAGGCATTATATAATACATGGTTGAGGTTCAATAAGAAGTTGATGCTTGTTACCAATCACAGAATTTTAAGGAGAAACTCATGAAGATATTCTATAGAGCCTTGAATGAAATACCAAGGTTATGGATAATACTAGTACTGGTGGGGCTGTCATGAGTCTTTGTTGGGAGCTAGCTGCGGAAATCTTAGACTGGTTTCTAAAACCAACCGAGGGTGGCACCCTCGAGAGGCAAAAAGGGGAGCTAGTACTTATGCTATTGGTGCTTCTAGTAATTAGAGAAACTGAGATAATACAGTGGCTCAAGAGGTAGCACAGCTAATGACTGGAGTTGGGTTGCTTACCAAATAATTTGCAGCTATCGTGGTAGAAAAGGTGAATGTTGTAGTCCCACAAGGTAAATATCCTAGGCATCATGAATCTGATACTGAAAAGGAAGCTAAGTACCTAGATAAAGAGATGACAAGTTTCTGAACCAAGGGGCAAGGGTTTGCTTAAGACACTTAGAACTAAAAACAAGGGAATTAAGGTCAGGACTATTATAGGGATAGAAGTAGGGAACGGGATGGTGACTTAAGGAGAAAGAGTGATTAGAAGGAGAAGAGTAGAGTGTAAGTTCCATCGAGGAACCGTGATGCTGACTCTAGAATAGAAGCATTGATGGCTAAGCTTGTGAAGGGTTCAGAGAATCAAGAGAGTTACCTTAAGGAGATCAAGGCAGACATATCGAGATTGATCCTGAAAGTATAATCCCATGCCATAGAAATTAAGTAGCTTGAGTAGTAGTTTGGTAAAATATCTATTGCATTTAATAGCGTCAACCAGGCACTCTTTTGAGTAAAACCATTCATAATCCAAAGAATGATAGTCACTGGCTTGCTATCACTGCTCGAAGTGGTAAGGCTACTATTTGATCCAGCTATGCTTATTGTTGATGATGTGAGGAATGACCTTATGGACATTGATGATATGGACAAAGATGAAATGGAAAAGTTGGTGATGAATGATGAGGCATCTCAAAACATGACACGTCCCAAATTAGGGCCTTGTCGTAATGGGCATTCCAAGTCCATCCTGGACTGGGTACCACCCCCATTACCCAACACAACCTCCAAAATACCCATACCCTAAGTCGAAAGAATTTCAAATATATAACAAGATAGCATTTATTACCATTCCAAACACTAGGATAGGTCTATAACCGTGACCAATCCAAACAAGTTAAACCATCTATTACCAACCATCAACCATAACCAAACTAATATAAAAACCAAGTTCCTGTCCATAACATAACATAGAAGGATGGAAAATTCATAAATTTAGAACAACGGTATCATCCTTAATAACAATGTCAATACTAAGGCTGACAGCATTACCGACATCTCCAATTCCAACCCATAGTAGTCACATAAAGCCTCTAACCAAAACAAAAACAATATTCGGTTGGGACATGCACCCAACCATAGCCAAAAATAATATCCATAAAATAACCAAAGTATGTAAAGACATCCATAATATGAAATGGATCCTTATAGAATTTGGTAGCTCACTACTTCAATCCAATACCTGATCCTAAATCTAATCACTAAGCAAGAGAAGTAGAATGGTCAGTTCCTACATCAAGTGGATATACATCCGCTCGAAGATGGGGTAGCATGTGAATGCTAGAATGAACTCAGGATAAAGATAAACTAATGTCATCCAGTAAAACAATATAAACCAACCATATGCATACAAACCATACATATACACATATATAACACCACGTCGGGAGAGAAAACCGGGTTTAGCATTCCTTTAAAACTATTAACCTAAGTATGTGCAGCTTAACCATCCTAGAACCACCCACGGATAATGGGTCCAGTGAAACCCCCAGAACAGGCCCCGATGTGTGTATCCGCATAAACTGGAGATACCATAAGAGTAGGGGATTCCCGAGTACCCTTCGCTTTCTGATATAGATTTACAGTGTACTCAGAGGATTTCCATGTACCTCATTGTATCATATATGGTCGCTATGGACAACCCTTATGTCGGCAAACATAAATTTCCAGTGGACTCGCACCTTCACGGTTAGCTATCACACTCTGCCATTATTGCCCAATTAAAACCATTACCATCCAACCAAACTATTATTCCATTATTATGAACCAAGGCTATAAGTAGTGGTATCGTCATACCGACTATAGCTTGCAAGTAATGTCCTTAGCCAACCTTTTAATGTAAACGGATTCCTATGTACCCATAGATTACATTATCAAGTTTACTTGGAGGATTCCCATGTACCCCACAAGTTGCTCATTAACATGTTTACATGAGGGATTCCCTTGTACTCCACAAGAAAGTTTAGTTAACTATAACCATGACCACCTAACCTTACCATTTAACCATTCCAAACCATTTAAACCATTTATATCACTTAGGATTACCTTACCAAACCATACCAAGCAATAGTTCATTAAAAGTCCAATAATATATTAAAAGCATTCTCATAGGCATTTTATCAAACATATTGGGGGCATAGAGTTTCCAAAACCAATTCCAATTACCAATTTACCATTTTCATGCCACCAATTGTCCAAACCACCATTAAAGCATGTAAAAACATAGTTAAAACATGGGAAAACCATAACAAAGCATTTAATACCAAAATCCCAACATATATTTGAAAACTTCAAAACCATACAATAATCATGCCATGAAAACATTGTATAAAACATGCCTTTAGTTAGAACTAACAATGAGGGAGGAGTAAATTCCTTAGATTATGAAGATGAGAGAGAGAAATCATATGTACAAGCCCCAAATTGATCCTCTAGATGAAACCCTAGCCTTTCTTTACCCAAGAACCTTAGATACAATTAGAGAGAGTTTCTAAGTGTTTTAGATTAGAATAATAGGGTAAATGTTGTCCCAATAGAGTTATAAGCCGTGGGTCCTTAAGAGGTTATGTGGGGAAATGTCTAGATTATCCCCCAACTTAAGCTTCTTAAAACTCCCATTAGTTAGTACGACTCCCCCATACCATTCGTACCCTTCAATACAAGTAGTACCCACCACTCGTACCCTAGCCTCTTCATTGGACCCAACATTGTCCACCATACGACTTACCCAATCCAAGTCTTACCCAAACCATACAATCAATACCCTTAAACCGTATCTCTAGAAAATTAGAATCAAAATAAGTTTGAACACTGTCCTCCACACGAGTCAATGGTATAACTCGTACCCTATCTTATGGCTCATGGTAAGCCAATCATACTCATATCCAAGTTAAGTTACTAAGTCTCATATTAAGTGAAGGAAAAACCCAAACCATACGACCCATCACCAACCATATGACTCATACCCACCAAGTCTTACCTATTCTAGAAACCAATCCAACCCACCAACCAATACTAGTTAGCATACGACCAAGAGCCTACCAACCATACCCTATCATACAACTGGTACCCATAAGTCGTATGATGTCCAGAATCCAGAAATCCAAGAAATTTTCTAAGGGTCCAAACCCAGGGTGTTTCAGTCTCCCCACTAGGATTATTCATCCTCGAATGACGGATAAAGTAGGTCAAGCACAAGCACAATTCATTTGCATTATCAAATATCAATCCAACTTTTAACAAAGTTAAATAACAAAGATGTGATCAAGAACACATTCCTTTCACACAAATATTCAGAGCAGAAAACAAATGCAGATATTTGGAATTCATGTCCGCTTCTACTTTCTATTAGCCTCTTCCACCTTGTGGTTCTTCCACATAACCTTAATCGAGGCCACATCCTTGGTTTGTAACCGACGAACCTATCGATTCAGTATCTCAACCGGTATCTCCTCATAAGACAGAGAATCTGAGATACCCAATCCTTCCAAAGGAACCATCGAAGAAGGATAACCAAGAAACTTCCTCAACAAAGAGACATAAAATACTAGATGAATGGAGCTCAAACTAGAAGGCAACTACTATTCATACGCCATATTACCAACCCTCCACAAAACTGCATAAGGACCAATATACCGGGGACTGAGCTTCCTCTTTTTACCAAATTACATCATTCTCGTCATGGGGGATACCCTTAGGAACACTTTATACCAACCTCAAACTCCAAGTCTCTACGTCGTACATATGTATAGCACTTTTGGCAACTTTGGGGAGCCTTAAGACTATCCTGAATCAACTTCACCTTTTCCATATCTTGATAAACCAAATCCAGACCGAACATATCCTCTTCGCCAAGCTCAAACCCCCGATAGGAGATATACATCTCCTACCATACAATGCCTCAAAAGGGGTCATCCCAATGCTAGAATTATAGCTATTATTGTAAGCTAACTCTACCAAAGGTAGGTTCTTAACCCAATTGCCACCATAATCAATCACGCACGCACGAAGCATGTTCTCCAATGTCTGAATAGTCCTCTTTGCTTGCCCATCCATCTGCGGGTGAAAAGCAGTACTCAGACTAACCTTAGTACCCAACCCTTTCTGAAAAGACCGCCAAAAATGAGATGAAAAATGTGTACCATGATCAGAGATAATCAAAACAGGTACCCCATGTAGCTTTACAATCTTCTGAAGATACAACCGTGTATAGTCCTCAGC
This sequence comes from Capsicum pubescens, assembly GCA_030864215.1. Lineage (NCBI taxonomy): Eukaryota > Viridiplantae > Streptophyta > Magnoliopsida > Solanales > Solanaceae > Capsicum > Capsicum pubescens. Next base: position 226,640,001 of record CM061544.1, read on the forward strand.
CTAAAAATGAGTCCGCACTGGCAAGAAGTGAGCAGACTTTGTTATCCTATCCATGATGACCCAAACCAAATCAAATTAGTTCTGATACCGAGGAAGACTTGTAACAAAATCCATATTGATTACCTCTTATTTCCATTCAGGCAACTTAATTTCCTAATACAAGCCTCCAGATCTCATGTTCTTAACTTTAACTTGTTGACACACTATACACTTGGCCATAAAATCATCCACATCCCTTTTTATACCATTACACCAATACATCTCCTTGAGATCATGATACATTTTTGTCGAACCAATATGAATGACATAGCATGATTCATGTGCCTCAGCCAAAATCCTTTGCCATAAACAACCGACGTCAAGAACATATAACCTCCCGGTACCATCACCGCTGATCTCAAATACCATTACCTTTTTCCTACCAACATCACTCTTGATTTTCACCAAGATAGTATCTAGCATTTGCTTCTTCTTGATATCTACACCAAGAGATGATCGAATGACTTCCTGTACCATTAACCACTTTTCTCAGAGTCCAAAAAGCAAACTCCAAGATTAGCCAAGCGGTGAATATCATTCACCAATTCTCACTTCTCCTTATCCACATAACTAAACTCTCCATGGACAACTTACTAAGAGCATCAGCAACCACGTTAGCTTTACTTGGATGGTAGTAAAGACTCATATCATAGTCCTTGAGAAGATCCAACCATCTCCTCTTCTTAAGAATAAGCTCCCTCTGAGTGAACACATACTATAGACACTTATGATTAGAAAAGATGTCCATATGTGCTCCATACAAACAGTGCTGCCAGTTTTTCAACTCAAACACCACGTCTAACAGCTCCAAATCATGAGTAGGATAATTCCTCTCATATACCTTCAACTGTCTGGAAGCATAGGCAATCACCTTACCATGCTGCATCAAAATGCAACCAAGTCCCACCCAGGATGCAACATAATAAACCAAAAACCCCTTATTACCTTCAGGAAATGTCAAAACAAAAGCCGAAGTTAGCTTATCCTTCAGCTTTTTGAAACTCCCCTCACAAGCATCCGACCAAGAAAACTTTACATTCTTCTGAGTTGACTTTGGCAATGGGGAAGCTATCATCAAGAAAATTTCCACAAACCCCCTATAATACCCATCCAAACCCAAGAAGTTCTGAATATCGATCGGAGTTGTGGGTTTAGGCTACCTTTTAACCACAGCCACCTTCTGCGCATCCACCATGATCCCTTCACTAGAAATAATATGACCAAGAAAAGTTATAGCCTTCAACCAAAACTCACACTTGGAGAATTTGGCATATAAATACTGCTCCTTTAAGGTCTGCAACACTACACGGGTTAATTAGCGTGATCCACCTCAATCTTAAAATAAACCAGAATGTCATTAATGAACACAATGATGAAAAAAATCCAAAAAATGCCTGAAAACCCTGTTCATCAAATCCATAAATTCTTAGTCAAACCAAATGACATCACTAGGAATTCTAAGTGCCCATACCAAGAACAAAAAGCCATCTTAGGGATATTCGCCTCCCTAATCTTAAGCTGATGATTCCCAGACCAAAGATATATTTTAGAAAAAAGTTTGGCACCTTGCAATTGATCAAACAAGTCATTTATCCTTAGAAGAGGATACATGTTCTTATCTATCACCTTATTAAATTGTAGATAGTCAATGCATATCCTAAGGGAACCATCTTTCTTGCACATGAATAACACCGGTACACCCCATGGGGATACTCTATGATGTATGAACCCCTTATCCAAAAGATCCTTAAGTTGTTCTTTGAGTTCTCTCAACTCATATGGAGCCATTCTATAAGGAGGAATAGATATTGGGCGAGTGTCCGGAACCAAATCAATACCAAACTCAATCTCTTTATCTGTAGGATCACCAAGAATCATTTGAAAAGACCTCAGGAAACTTATTTACCACCGAAACTGAATGTAAAGAAGGACATTCCAAGTTAGGATCTTTAACCTAGACCAAATGATAGAGACACCCTTTAGAGATTAATCTTTGAGCTCTAAGATAAGAAATAAACCTTCCCCTAGGAGCTAGGGAACCATCCTCCCACCCAATAACTAGTTCACCAGAAAACCTGAAGGCAACCTTACGGGTTTGATAATCTAAGGATGTATAACAAGATTGTAACCAATCCATCCCCAGAATAACATCAAAATCCACCATATCAAGTTCAGAAAAATCAACCAAAGTTTACCTACTACCAACAGATACCATACACCCCCTATAGACTCTTTTAGCAATCACAGAGTCACCTATCGGGGTAAAAAAAAGAGCTGAAATAACCTCGGGATCAAAACCAAAATACACAGCCATTAATGGGGTCACATAAGAAAGAGTGGACCCTAGATCAAGTAAATAATACACATCACAAAAAAAAGTTATAACATACCAGTCAAGACATCAGGTGTTGCCTCATATTCTTGCCGAGTAGCAAGAGAATATAACCTATTCCAACCAGCGTTGGTACTAAAAGCAAAAACAGATGCAGAAGCAGTACCCTTTGGTGCAGGGGCAGAAGATGAAGCAATCGGAGCCTTACTCGCTCCTGAAGCACCATTACCAATCGGACAGTTTCTAAGTATATGGCTTAGATGGCCATATTTGAAACACTTATCCCTCCTCTCATCACAGAAACCCCTATGCAACCTACCATAAGACAGGTAAAGAGGGCATGATAAGGCCGACTAAGCCTCACTTTCCTGAGATTGGGCACCTTCTGCTCAAAAATCATAGCCACCCAGCTAATACCTATCACCAGACTATTTTGGATAAGGAGCACTAGCTTTAGAGAAGGAACCAAAACTCTCACACTTCTTCTTTGGCCACTTACCGCCAGCCCAACCACCTTGCTATTGAGCACCTCCCTATTTAGATGACTTAAACTTCTTACCTTTTCTTTCCCTAAACTCAGCCTATTTTCTCTTTTCCTCCTCCACCTGCTGCACATGAACCACCAACCTAGAAATGTCCATATCCTTGATAAGTAATACAATCTTGCTTTCAAGGATCAAATACCAAGACAGTCCAAAAGTGAACTTTCTCATCCTTGCCCTCATATCAGACACCAATTTTGTAGCATACCTTGACAGTTGATGCAATTTCAAGGCATATTCCTTGACCAATATTTTCCCATGTCTCAGATTGATAAATTCCTCCGTCTTCACTTTCCTAAACTCCTGAGGAAATAAGCAATCCATAAAAGCATTAGAGAAAGTCTCCCATAAATTTGACTCTTCAACATCACCTCCCGCCATATCCCACTTCTCGTACCATTGGTACACCATATTCTTAATCTAATAAGCAGCAAAATTCACCCCTTCTATATTCATGGCTAGTATCACTCTACAAATTTTCTCCATCTCATCCAAGAAACCCTGAGGATCCTCCTCAGCCTTCACACTAGTAAAAGTAGGAGGATTCATCTTTATAAATTGGTCAACCCTTGTGTCCTCAGTAGATGAAACACTAGATACACCCCACTCAGCCTGACCAGTAACCAAATGAGCAATAATATGAATCAATTTAAGAAATTTTTCATTTATTACCTCACCCTAAGGAGGACTAGTAGCAACCAGTGGAACTCTAAAAATATCAGGTACTGAACCCCTAGATTGGGTATAGTTCCCCTGAGTAGTACATGTCCCTTTAATATTGTCCCCAGTTGGGATAGAAGAGTTACCTTATGTCTCAAATCATTCACACATGATCTGAAAAACGAACAAACCAGGATTAGAGAAGATTCCAGGACTTAGACTCCAAGCTTGAAAATAGAATACAAAGAAAGTGAAATATTCCTAAGTGCTTTATAGCCTCTTTCTTATGACTATGGCACGCTACACACCCTTAAAAGAGACTCTACTCAACACAGCTTTATGGACTCCTAATTGACATTGAACCTAAATCTCTGATACCAACTTGACATGACCTGAACCAGGGCCTTGTTGTAATGGGTATTCCAAGTCAATCCAGGACAGTGGACCACCCCCGTTTCCCAATCTAACCTCTAAATATACATACCCTAAGTTGGATAAATTTTAAACATATAACAAAATAGCATTTATTACCATTCTGGAATTTTGGATAGGTCTATAACCATAACCAACCCAAACAAGTCTAACCAACCATTACCAACCATCAACCATAATCAAACCAATATAAAATTCAAGTTCCTATCCATAACATAACATAAAAGAATAGAAAAATCATATATTCAGTCCAATGGTATCAGCCCCAATACCAATGCTAATACTAACGCTGACACTACTATCGACACTGCCTATTCCAATCCATAGTATTCATATAAAGCCTCAAACTAAAAGAAAAATAATATTCAGTTAGGACATACCCCCAACCATAATAAAATCCAATATCCATAAAATAAATAAAGTATGTAAAGACATCCATGATATGAAATAGAGCCTTCTAAAATATGGAAGATCACTACTTCAATCTAATAGTTGGTCCCAAATTTGATCACTAAGCAGGAGGAGTAGAATAGCTGATTCCTAAATTGTGTGGGGATACAGTATCCCGAAGATAGGCTAGCGGGTGAACGCTAGCACGAACTCATGATAAGGATAAAATAATGCCATCCAGCAAAACCAAGTAAACCAACCATACTCATACAAACCATACACATATATATAACACCATGTCGGGAAAGAAAACCGAGTTTAGTATACTTTTAAAACCATTAAACTGGGTATATGTAGATTAACCATCCTAGAACTACCCACGGACTATATGGGTCTAGTCTAACCCCCTAAGTGGGCCCCGATACATATAGTCGCATGAACCAGAGATACCATAAGAGTAGAGGATTCCCAAGTACTCTTCTCCCTTCATGATACATAAGTAAAGTGTACTTAGAGGATCCCCATGTACCTCATAGTATCATATATGGTAGCTATGACCAACCCTCATGTCAGAAACTATGAGTTTCCAGTGTCCATCCGTTGGACTCGCACCTTCACGATTATCTATCACACCCTACCATTATTTCTCACTTAAAACCATTACCATCTAACCAAACTATTATTCCATAATTATTAACTAAGGTTATAAGTAGTGGTATCATTATACCGACTATAGCTTGCAAGCAATGCCCTTAGACAACTTTTTTATGTAAAGGGATTCCCATGTACCCATAGATTATTTATTAAGATGACTTAAAGGATTCCCATGTACCCCACAAGTTGCTAATTAACATGTTTATTTGGGGGATTCCCTTGTACCCCACAAGGAAGTTTAGTTAACCATAACCACCAAATCTTCCCATTTAACCATTCCAAACTATTTAAACTATTTATATCATTTAGGGTTCCATTACCAAACTATGCCATGCAATAGTTCTATTAAAAGTCCAATAATATAGTAAAAGTATTCTCATAGGCATTTTATCAAACATGTTAGGGGTATAGATTTTCCAAAATCAATTCCAATTATCAATTTACCATTCCCATGCAACCAATTTTCCAAACCATCATTAAAGCATGTAAAAACATAATTAAAACTTGGGAAAACCATAACCAAGCATTTAATACCAAAATCCCAACATATATTTGAAAACCCCAAAACCATACAGTAATCATGCTATAAAAACATTGTATAAAATATGCCTTTAGTTGGACCTAACAATGAGGGAGGAGTACATTCCTTATATTACAAAGATGATGGAGAGAAATCACCCGTACAAGACCCAAATTGATATACTAGATAAAACCATGGCCTTCCTTTACCCATGAGCCTTAGAGAGAGTTTATAAGTATTTTAGATTAGAATAATAGGGTAAATACTATCCCAATAGAGTTATAAGTCGTGGGGCCTTAAGAGGTTAAGTGGGGAATGTCTAGATTACTCCCAACTTAAACTGCTTAGAATTCCCATTAGATGGTATGACCCCCCAATACCAATTGTACCTAGAAATACGAGTGGTACCTACCACTCGTACCCTAGACCTCCCTTTTAGACCCAACACTGTCCATCATATGAATTATCCAATCCAAGTCATACCCAAACCATATGATCAGTACCCCAAAACGGTATCCCTTGTATATTAGAATCAAAAAAAGTTTGAACATTATCTTCCATATGAGTCAATAGTTTGAATCATACCTTATCTTACGGCTCATTGTGAGCCATTCGTACTCAGATCCAAGTTAAGTTACTAAGTCTTAGATTAAGTAAAGAAAAAACTTTAACCATACAACCCATCACCAACCATATGACTCGTACCCACCAAGTTGTACCTATTTTAGAAACCAATCCAACCCATTAACCAACACTGTTTAGCATAAAACCAAGAGCATACCAACTATACCCCATCATACGACGTGTACCTATAAGTCGTATGATGTCCAGAATCCAGAAATCCAGGAAATTTTATAAGGGTCCAAACCCAGGGTATTTCAAAAGCCTACAGTTATAAGAAAAGAGTTGAAAATAAAGAAATGGGTAAGAAGGTCACTCTACCACTAAAGACCATTCCGCGACCTCCTTCACCTTTTCCTAAAAGACTAAAGCAAAAAGCTAAAGAAGGAAAGTATAAGAAGTTTATTTCTATGATGAAGGATTTGACTATGAATATCCCTCTTCTTGAAGCTCTTAAACAGATGCCTGGCTATGCAAAATTTATGAAGTATTTGGTGGCAAAGAAGAGAACTATTAGTTATGAGGATCTTGGTGGTTTGCATCATTATAGTGCATTTACTTATTGATATCTTATGCAAAAGAAAGTCCTGATGCCTTCACAATTCCTTGTGCAATTGGTTTATCTAGATTTTCTAGGGCTTTATGTGACTTAGGTACAAGCAGTTACTTGTAGTCAATGGTGGTGTTCAAATAGTTGGTCTTGAGACACCCCAAACCAATGACGGTGTGGTTATTAATGGTGGATCATGTGGTTAAGAAGTCTTTGGGCATATCATTTGATAGTTTGGTCAAGGTGGACAACTTTATCTTTCCTGCTAACTTTGTTGTCTTGGATTGTAATATTGATTTTAAGATGCTCACAATTTTAGAGAGACCATTTTTAGCCATGGGTAGAGAATTAGTGGATATAGAAAGAGGTGAGCTTAAGTTCAGGCAAAATAATGAGGAAGTTATATTCAATGTTCACAGAACAATAAAGTAGCAAACTGACATGAGGGTTATTTTGGAAATAAACAGTATTGATGACCTTGGAGTCCAACCCTATGGCTACCTTGATGAAGTCTGAGTACTCAAGGTTTCCACATTGTGCCACGATGTTAAATCAATAGTTGCTTGCGAGGAAACCCAAGGTGTTTCGTTATTTTTATATTTCTGGTAATTTGTGTTATTTGTGATTCACATTAGATATACGCACCTAAGATGCCATGAGTATGTTCCTAACTCTCGTGCTTTATAGTGGCCTAATGCATTAGGGATAATGTATGCTTATTTGATAGGGGTAAGGCTACTTGTGGGTTTAGATGTCCTCTTGGGGTTTTATTATTGTGTGTCTTTTCCCCAGAGTGTGTTTTCTTTATAAAGCTGACATGTTTAGATTTTTTGTAGTGTCATTATATGTGTTATGTGTTTTTTATATTTAATTAGAAGAAAAATAAGGAAGCTAAGTGTAGTTAACATGTTTTGTTTTGTGCTTTTAAGCATTTGAAAAAAAATGATAGCCCTCTAAAATTTTTGTAAATTGTGGTATGTAAATGTATGTGTGACCATTGTTTGAATCTTGTTATTGCATTAGTATTAGGGACAAAATAATCAAAGTTTAGCATTGTATTAACCGAATAGGTATTAGTTGGTGGGATAACCCTATACCATGTGTGTTTGAGGCATGCACATAGTTTACTTTGTGCATTTAATCCAGAACTTGTTCGGTTAGTCTTTCCTAGGTTGTAGGATAGTTGGTTAGGAAATGATCATAGGCCATGTTTGAATAAGTCTACTATTAGTCTAAAAGACTTGCCAAATAAAAATAAGTATCCCTTGATCCGTAATTTGAGCCCAAATTGACCTATTTTCTTGGTTGCACCTTCTCACCTTCCCGTTTAATTACAATGAACCTGTTTTGGCCCTTGTCCCTCCTTGGACACTGTGCACCTTAGGTAAATTGTCAAAGTTAAGGGTGGCTATCATAGGGGTGCGTAGTTGAAAGGGGCTATGAAGAAAGGTGTCGAATAAATAAGAAAAAAAAGTAGGGTTGGGTGTGGTATAAAAATGTAAAGAAGCAAAAAATAAAAAATTAGACAAAATAAAGGAGAAGTGAATAAATGCAAAGCAAGAAGAAAACCACACCCAATTTGAATAAGCAATAAAGGAAAAAATGGAGAGATAAAAGAAGTATGGTTGAGTAGTGGAAGAAAATAAGGTAAGTGTAGTGCAAAGGTAGGTGAGTCACTATATTCCAAATGTACCATACCTACCCCCATGCCTATATTACAAGCCTAGAAAAATCTTATAGTGATCCAAGTCCGACTATCCGAAAAAACTAGGGTATAAAAAATAAGGGCAAGCCTATGGTATTTTAGGCACATTATTGGAACTTCTTTGGGAGAATGAGTGTCTCTATATTGTCCTCATATTTACATGCATTATTATACTATGATAGTTGGGAATTCTTTGATGTGAGGGTACATGGGTTGTATTGTTAACTACTTATCTGTTCGGGTAGTGTCAGTTGCATATACGTTTGGATATTCGGTGCTATATAATGCCATCACTTGATTCATTTGATTCATTTGTGTCATACTGTTCTGCTACATGGATCCACACAGTGGTTTTGAAATATGTAAATAGGAGGGGTAAAAGATATAAGCTAAATTGAGTTGGTTGTCGTAGGTGTCTTATATTTCTTTTAGTTAAGCATCGTACTTTCTTTATTATGTGTTAGTTGCCTAAGGACATGCAAACGTTCAAAGTTGAGGGTATTGATGTGCCATTGTTTCATGGTACTTTTGATGCTTAAAACAAGGAAATTATGCAAGAACTTAGATCTTTTTGTTAGATGTGATGTGTTTTTATGTTAGTTATGCAGGAAAACATGGTTCGGCAAAGAAGGAGAAAAAAGGTGATGGAGTAAAGCAGTAGAGATACCTATGGACCCTACCTATGGGTTGTACACTACAACTTTTTTTGCCTAAGGTCACATTAAATCTGGACAACACTTGTAAAGTGTTGCCTAAAATAGTTTTGGGCATGCTTTTAAAATGTAGCCTTAATTTTTAGCTTTAAGCCACGATAATTTTAACAACACTTGTAAAGCATGATCTTTAATGCTATAGGCTACACTTTATAAGTGTTGTCATATCGTTATATAATTAGCAACGCCTTTTATAACTATGGTTACACTTTTAACTATTTTTATTATTTTAAAACAATAATTTATAAGTTTTATCTTATAACTTTTATAAAATTTACACCAAAATGTGATATTCCCTCCATTATTTTAACACTAAGATATTATATTCCTTCCAACATATTTTATTCCCTCCAATTTCTAATTACCCAAAAAGAATTCATAAAATATAATAACATTCTGTTGCACAACTAGGGTTCTCCATATTATATTTTCAAATACAAAATCCAAATGCAGCTGAATATTGCTTTCAATTAATCTCAATCTAAGTCCTTTTTCCCTCAATTTTTCAACTTTGTTCGGTGTGGAGCTGCAATTTTATTTAATTACAGTTGAAATGTCGCACTTGAGCTCCTCTATTAGTTCTGTCGTACTTGAGATCCTCTATTAGTTCTGTTAGATGATTATAACTTGAGCTCCTCCAGGGTTTATTTTCAATTGCTATTGTGTGGAATTGAAGACTGAAGTGTACCATTAAGATTTTCCTAGAAAGTAGTCAGGAATTAGGTTTCTATTAGAAATTAGATTGAGGTAAGCTCCGATTAACCCTTTTCTTCTTATTTCTGAGCATTCATGCATTTTTTGGTGAATTTCTTATATGATTTGGGAAAATAAAACCTTTTTACAATTTGGGCAAAGAGAAACCCTTTTAAAAATTTAAAGATTTAGGCAAGGGTTTATGACACGACTCGAATCTGGGCCTAGTCGTGTCAGGCATCTCAAGTCCGACCCGGACTGGAGACCGCCCCAATACTTAACTATAATCGCCCTAAACCCAATGTCGGATGAATTCCAAACATATAAAAAGATAGAACAATTATAACTGAAAGGTATTTAACAAAGTTCATAACCATAACTATCCAAACATCCAACCAAGCATCCAACTGGTGTCAGCCTTAATACCAATACCAATACCAATGCTAAGGTTGACACCAATACAGACACCGCCCATGCCCATAGTAGTCACACAAAGCCTTTAATAGACATCCAAGAACATTCGGTTGGGACATGCCCCCGACCATAACCAAAACCAAAGTCCAAGAAATAAACAAAAATATGAAAAGAAGACCGTGGCATGAAATGGAGTCTTATGGAGCATGGAATCTCACCATTCCAGTTCGACACAAAACTGTTCCAAAATCCAAGATTACTGAGCAGGAGGAGTAGTATGGTTGGTTCCTACATTGCGTGGGGATACAGCGCCTAAAGACGGGTTAGCGGGTAAACGCTAGCATGTTCATAGGAATAAGGATAAAATAATGTCATTATTCAAAACTGAAATAAATAACCATATGCAATCACATACATACATACATATATATATATACCATAACGTGAAAGGGAACCAGGTTTAGAATGCACTTAAAACCTTTACCTGGACTATGTAGCTTTGTCATTCTAAAACCACCCACGGGCTATATGGGTTCAGCTCCCCCTGCTGAAAGGGATCCGGTGCTTGTTAGATGCACGAACCGGAGAATAAAACCTAAGATAACTAGTACATCTCCCAAAATATAAGTGCAACATGATGCACACAATCACCAATACCAACCTTACATCGGCAAACATGATTTTCTAGTTTTGGTCCCCCCAAGACCGCCACCTTCCATGGCTTTGCTAACACACCACTATTTAAGACCATATTAAAACCATTCACACACAACCAACCAATTACCAAGGATTCCTTTTAATTAGACATTAATCATTGACATCGTCATACCAAAACTAGAGCTTGCAAGTCTATCCATTTATGTCATATAAAAGCCATTAAACCAATTTGACTCCAAAGTTTCTATTTAAACCAAAACCATGGCCATCAAGGACTTACCAAACCACTTAAAACCAACCAAACCAATTTAAGTTCCATTACCATATTATACAATGCAAAGATTTCAATAATAGTCAAACTATGTGATAAAAGCAGTCTCATTGCCATTTTAACAAACATGTTGAGGGCATATAGTTTCCAAAGCCATAACCAAGTATCAATTGACCATTCCCATGCAACCACATGTTCAAATCATAATTATAACATGAAAAACCATAATTAAAACATGGGAAAACGTTATCCAACCATAAACCACCAAAAACCCCAATATCTATTTCAAAACCCAAAATAGTACCATAATAGTACCATGAAAATCATTCATTAAAATATGCTTTTAGGTGAACTAATAATGAGGGAGGAGTTACATGCCTTATACAACAAGGAAGATGGAGAGAAACCACCCCCTTGAGCCTTAATGTATTGTCTTAAAGAAAACCCTATCCTTTCTTGAACCAAGAGTTTGAATGAGGTTTGAGAGTGTTTAGAGGGTGTTTGATTGTGAATAGGTTAAGAAAGCCTCCAAAGGTGTTTTATGCCATGCGTTCCAAAGGAGTTAATAGGGTAAATATCCAAAATACCCCTAACTTAAACTGTTAGAAGGATGCAGAAGGGTACGGTTGGACCCCTCAACTCATATCCACATCATACAAGTGGTACCCTCTACTCGTATCTTGATCAGAAATTTGGACACCATATCCTGTCCAACATACAACTCCTTAGCCTAAATAATACCATCACCATATGAAAAGTATCCTTCAAGTCGTGCCCTAAGCAGAACATCAAGGCTAGACACTGGATAAGGGTACCTTAAACATATGACTCATATGGAGTCTTCTCATACCTTGGATAGAAATTGGCCAATATCACACTGACCAACATACGAATAGGGTCCATAGACCCATACCCACTCCATACGATTGGTGTGGTGAGTTGTATGATCACTAGAAGGCTCAAAACTCAAGAAATTTCCAATGTTCAAAACCCAAGGTATTTTAATTCCCCCCCCCCCCCACACACACACATACACACACTTGGATTATTTATCCTTGAATGACGGAATAAGGTAGAAACTAGAATGATTATACCCCCAAATGTCTCTACCCTTACCTTTAACAAATCTAGGAAACAAATATACCAAGGAAGTCAACTATTTCTTTAATAGAGTTTGAAAACAAAGACGTTATAAAGAACACATACCTTCTGCATGAATTTCCAAAGCAGAAAACAGGAACGGATACTTAGACTTCATGTCCTTTTAAGCTTCCCATATAGCCTCTTCCACCTTGTGTTTCCTCCATAGAACCTTTACCGAGGACACATCCTTGGTCTGCAATCGATGAACCTGATGATCCAGGATCTCAACTGGATCTCCTCATAAGATAGGGAATCCGAAATACCAATATCCTTGATTGGAACAACCTGTAGTGGATCACCAATATACTTCCTCAAGATAGATACATGGAACAACGGGTGAATGGATCTTAAGCTAGAAGGAAACTCCAAATAATATGCAATATTGCCAACACTCCTCAAAATCAAATAAGGATCCGCATACCGGGGACTGAGCTTTCCCTTTTTCCTAAGCTGCATCACTCCTTTAATGGGAGACACCTTTAGTAACACCCTATCTCCAACCTCAAACTATAAGTCATTTTGCCTCACATCTGCATAAGATCTTTGGCAACTTTGGGTAGCCTTAAGCCTATCCTGAATCACCTTCTCCTTCTCTATATCTTAGTGAACCAAATCCCGGCCAAACATAACTACCTCTCTGACCTTGAACCACCCAATAGGACACCAACACCTCCTACCATACAATGCATCAAAGGGAGCCATCCCAATGCTAGAGTGGTAGCTGATTTTGGGTTTATTTATGCACTCTAGTGTTACTATGCTTGCTTATTTATCCTTATTTTAAGGATAATTCATTTGATTTATGTATGATGGTGATATAAATAAGCATATAAGTGTGAAAGTACGTGATTACAATGTTTAAGTGTTTTCAAACAAGTTTGTACTTAATTGAGTCATGTAGAGTTCAATCGAGAAAACTAGTTTTACTAGCTTGAGCTAGGTGTATGTCTAGTTGGTTTCGTTGGATTCTCATGTGTTAAATGAGTTCTAAATGGTTTAAATGTGTAATTATATGTGGAACAACTTGTTTAAAATGTGTGAAGTTCAATTTGATTAATTCAAGAGTTAGAACAAAAAGTTCAAGATCAATATGAACTAGCCTAGTCTTAGCTCATATTTTTCGTTCATCGTAATGGATTGTGTGTTGTTTTGATCTCTAACCCGTGGTGTAAATTGATGTAGGATATTTTTTAAGCTGATATTGGTGATATATTGATGATATAAATGCTGGAAGTCCATTGGAAACACACCATAAGGCTTGGATAAAAGGAAGGACGATGAAACACTTAACCAAATTCTTGGATGCAACTTCCAGTGAGCCAATACGATATAGGTGCGGCGCACCACTCTTACAACACAATTTGCAAGGCCCTGAATTTCTTAGACCATGCAAAATTCAAATCCCCACATTGGTTATTACATGCGATAGGCAAGGCGGTGCGTTGGACATCCCACACACGGCCAATCTTGACATCCTTTTCCTACACGGCTTAGGCTATCCACTTTACTATAAATACATCACGTACACATATTGTAAATAATCTTGGACGACTTGGACAACTGAGAGAGGCTACTGCAACTTTATTTTTAGGTTTTTCATACTTTAATTTAGCATCTTTATGTTTTTTATCATTCATACAATTAATTGGATGATGATTATGACTGTTAGTAGCTAAGAACTCCCTTTCCGGGGTTAAAGACAAGAACATGAAGAGTATTGTTTAAATTAATTTCGTTTAATTTGCTTATCATATTTGGTTGCTTGTTTATCCTCATTTTAACTATTTTAAGGATTTATCACCCTTAGAATACATATATTGTCAACCTTGTGATCTCAGGAGAGGGAATAGGGAGATAAAATGTGGGGATGAATAAAGTAGGGTTCTTCTTATTTTATGAAATAAGGAATTCTATTAGCGTCTAGGACAGGGATGTACCTAGAAGCCTTACTTGATTCACATGTAGTGTGATAGCTTAAAGAACTTAATTAGATTATTACATCACCGCTCAATGTTGTAGTTGTAATGTCCAAATTAGGTAAACAGTTAGAGGTCGAAAGATCATGATCGTGCAATTAACCCTACGAATCAATAACCAAGATAAGCAAGTTAACGAATGAAGTTCAATAACGTAGTATGATTGTTCGAAATGCTTTAACCCTGGGCTTTACTTTATAGATTGTCTCAAGACCTTTATTTTACACACTGTTTACTTTACGTTTAGTTTACAAATATTCAAAATTCTCTCCTGGTTACTCTTGCATCAATTGAATCTAATTTAAGAACTGAAATCAAATAGTTGTTAGAACAAGTCCATGTGGGATCGATATTCTGCTTTCTTGAAGGCCACGATATTACTTGGTAGACCACGTACACTTGCATGGGCGCTTGGGCACTATCAGTAGCTATTATTATAGGCAAACTCTATAAAAGGCAAATTCTCAACCCAACTAACACCTTAGTCAATTACGCTAACACGAAGCATATCCTCCAATGTCTGAACAGTTCCTTCCATTTGCCCATCCGACTGCGGGTGAAAAGCAGTACTAAGACTCACCTTGGTCCCCAAACCTTTCTGAAACAACCGCAAAAAGTGAGATGAAAATTACATACCAACATCCGATTTGATGGAAATCGGTACCCAATGCAACTTCACAATCTCATGGAAATACAACCTAGCACAATCCTTAGCCAAGAAGTTAGTCCATACTGACAAAAAGTGAGCCGACTTTGTCATTATATCCATGATGAACCAAAGCGAATCAAATTAATTCTGAGACCGAGGAAGACCGGTAGTAGAATCTATGTTGATCACTTCCCATTTCCACTCTGACAACTCAATTTCTTGGTACAACTCTTCAGGCCTCATGTGCTCAACTTTAACTTGTTGGCATTCCATGCACTTAGCCAGCAAATTAGCCACATCCCACTTCATATTGTTCCATCAGTATATCTCCTTGAGTTCATGATACATTTTTGTCAAACCAGGATAAACAACATAGCATGACTCATGCTCTTTGGCCAAGATCCTTTCTCGCAAACCATCTACATCAGGAACACATAATCTCCCTTGGTACCACAAGGTACCATCACCACTGATCTTGAAGGCCAACACCTTTTGTCCACCTATATCACCCTTGATCCTCATCAAGATAGGATCTAACACCTATTTCTCCTTGATTTCTTACCAAGAGATGATCGGGCCACTTCCTGTACAAACATACCACCATTCTCAAAGTCTAAGAGGCAAACTCCAAGATTAGCCAAATGGTGAATATCCTTCACCAACTCTCATTTCTCCTCATCCACATGAGCCAGACTCCCCATGGATAACCTGCTAAGAGCATCAGCAACTACATTAGTTTTACCTGGATGGTAGTGAAGACTTATATCATAGTCCTTAAGCAGCTCAAGTTATCTTCTTTCCATGAGGTTAAGCTCTTTCTGAGTAAAAATATATTGCAAGCTCTTATGATCAGAAAATATATCCATATGCACCCCATACAAGTAGTGATGCTAGATTTTCAACACGAATATCACAGCTAGCAGTTCCAACTCATGAGTCGAATAATTCTACTCATGCACCTTCAACTGTCTAGAGGTATAAGCTATCACCTTTCCATGTTGAATCAAAATGCAACCAAGCCCCACACGGGATGCATCATAATATACCACAAATCCAACCGTGCCTTCAGGCAAGGTCATGACCGGAGACGAAGTTAGCTTATCCCTCAGCTTATCAAAACTACCCTCACAAGCCTCAAACTACGAGATCTTTACCTTCTTCTAAGTTGATTTAGTCAACGGAGCAGCTATAGTTGAAAAACTTTCCACAAACCTCCTTTTGTAACCAGCTAAACCTAAGAAGCTCCAAATATCGTCTGGAGTCTTGGGTCTAGGACACTTCTTCACCACTGCAACTTTGTGTGAATCCACCATGATCCCTTCACTAGAAATAATATGACCCAAAAAAGTGACAGTATTCAACCAGGATTCACATTTCAAAAATTTGTCATACAACTGTTGGTCCTTCAAGGTCTGTAACATAATACGGAGGTGATTCTCATGACCCACCTCTCTCTTAGAGTACACCATAATATCATCTATGATAACACTGATGAACAAGTCTAGAAACTGATGGAAGATCCTATTCATCAAATCCATGAATGTCGCAGGGGCATTGGTCAAGTCGAAACACATAACCAAAAACTCAAAATGCCCATATCGTGTATGAAAGTCAGTCTTAGGGATATCCACCTCCCTAATCTTCAACTGATGATACTCAGATTGAAGATAAATTTTGGAGAAAAACTTAGCACCCTACAACTGATCAGACAAATCATCTATCATTAGAAAAGGATATTGTTCTTTACTGTCACCTTATTCAACTACCGGTAATCAACATACATCCGAAGAGAACCATCTTTATTATTCATGAATAACACAGGTGCACTCCATAGGGACACACTGGGATAGATGAAACCCTTGTCTAAAAGATCCTTAAGTTGCTCCTTAATCTCCTTCAACTCAGCTGGAGCCATTCTATATAGGGAATAGAGATAGGACTAGTGTTTGAAACAAGATCAATTCCAAACTCGATCTCCCTATCAAGAGGAACACCAGGAAGGTCATCAGGAAGACCTCAGGAAATTTATTCACCATTAGGATAGAATACAAAGAAGGACCCTCTGAGTTAGAATCTTTAACCCATACTAGGTTATAGAGACACCCCTTGGAGATTAATCTCTAAGCTCTAAGATAAGATATGAACTTCCCCTTAGAAGATAGGTAAACACCCTCCCACTCAATAACCGATTCATTAAGGAATTTAAAGGAAACCTTACGGGTCCGACAGTCTAGGGAAGTATAGCACGAGTACAACCAGTCCATCCCTAGTATGACATCAAAATCAACCATGCATAATTCAAACAAATTCACCAGAGTTTCTTTACTACCAAAATATACCACACACACCCTATAGACTCGTCTAGAAATCATAGAGTCACCTACCAGGGTAGAATAGAAAAAGGATCCAAAACACACTCTGAACCAAAACCAAAATACATATCCCATAATGGGGTCACATGAGAGAGAGGACCCCAGATCAACTAAATAGTAAGAATCATGGGAAAAGCGTTTCAACAGACCATTCACTACATCAGGCGATGCCTCAGACTCTTGTCGGGTAGTGAGAGCATAAAGACGGTTCCGACTAATGTTGAAACTAGATAGTGCACCCATTGGTGCTGGAGTTGATGATAAAGCAACTGGAATCATGTTCGCCCCAAAAGAAACCTTGGCCACTGGACAATTCTAAATCATGTTCCCTAGCTGACCACAGATGAAGCACTTATCCATTTCTTCTTCATAATAACCCCAATGCAATCTACCACAAAATTTGTAAGGAGGATATGATAGAGCGAACTAGGCTCGACTAGCCTGAGATTGGGCACCCAGTGCCCTAAAATTATGGTCACCTTAAAAATGCATGTTACCCAACGGCTTTGGGTAGGGATCACTAGCCATCGAGTAAGACCCAGAGTTTCCCACTTTTTCTTGGGCCACTTCCCACCATCCCTTCCACTCTATTGTTAGCCACTACCCTTCTCAGAGAACCAAAATTTCTTTCCCTGCCTCACCCTATATTATCTTGCTTCTTATTCTATTTTTTCACCTATTGCAAGTATATAATCAACCTGGAGATATCCATGTCCTTGACCAACAAGGAAGCCTTACTTTCCAATATCAAGTATCTGGACAACCTAAAAGCGAGCTTTCTCATTCTATCTCTCATGCTAGAAACTATCTCCGAAGCATACTGAGATAACTAGTGAAATTTCAAGGCATACTCCTTGACTTTAACTAGTGGAACTTTAAGTCATACTCCTTGACTGACATTTCTCCTTGCTTCAGAATAACAAACTCTTCTATCGTTGCTTCCCTCAACTCCTGAGGAAATAAGCGGTCTAGAAAAGCATTAGAAAAATCCTCCCACAAAGATGACTCAACATCATCACCCTTGACTGATCCCATTCCTCATACCATTAGTACACCACATCTTTCAGCTGGTAGGTGGAAAACTCTATGCCTTCCATATTAGTGGCATGCGTAACACGGAAGATCATTTCCATCACATCCAAAAAACCTGGAGGATCTTCCTTCACCTTAAAGTCAATGAAGTTTGGAGGGTTCAACCTCATAAATTGGACAACCCTTGTGACCTCAGAAGATGGAGACAAAATGCACTATGTTCAGCCTAAGAAGCTACCAATTGAGATAACATATGGATAGACTGATGAAACTCAACAGTTGTCACATCAGCCTAAGGAGCTAGAAAAGGACTGGAGGGAGACGGTGGAACTCCATAAGGGTAATTAGAAATTGGACCCCTAGACCAGGTCTGGAACCCATAAGTTGAATAGGTCCCATTAGCATTGCAATGGGTGGGACAGAGAAGTTTCCATGAGCTTCAGATTGTCGAGGGGGCATGATATGAAAAGCAAATACACAGGGATTAGACGAGAATTTAGGACCTTAGACTCAATAGCTCAAAAATAGAATACAAGAAATAGAAATATTCCTAAATGTCTCGTAACCTCTCCCTTATGAGTGTGTCATACTACACACCCTTAAAACAGAATCTACTCGACATGGCTTTATGGACTCCCAAGTGACCATAAACCTAAGGCTCTGATACTAATCTGACATGACACAAATTGGGGCCTAGTCATGTCGGGCATCTCAAGTTTGACCCGAACTGGAGTCCACCTCCAAAACCCAACCATAACTGCCCTACACCCTATGATGGATAAATTCCAAACATATAACAAGATAGAACAATTATAATTGAAAGGCATTTAACAAATTTCATAACCATAACTATCCAAATATCCAACCAGTGTCAGCCCCAATACCAATACCAATGCCAAGGCTGACACCAATCGTTCATGCCCATAGTAGTCACATAAAGCCTCTAATATAAATCCAAGAACATCCGATCGAGAAATCCCCGCACCATAGCCAAAACCAAAGGCCAAGAAATAAACAAAAATGTGAAAAAAGATCATGGCATGAAAGGAGTCTTCCAGAGTATGAAAGCTCACCACTTTAGTAACACGGACCAACCTGGGGCCTTATCTTAATGGGCATCCCAAGTCCGACCGGGACCGGAGACCACCCCAGTTACCCAACCCAACCTCTAGTCGTCTGCCATGAGTTGATTAAATTTCAAACATAAAACAAGATAGCATAATAGCTTACATGAAGACTCTAGGATAGGATCACGACTGTGATCGACCCAACTGAGTCTAATCGTCCAATAGTACCAAGCCAAACCAAAACCATAAATCCAACCATAACCAAATAAGTTCTATTAATAATTAAATATGTAATCCCAAAATAAAAGAGGATGGAACAACCATCAATACAGTCAGCCCTTTTCAGCCCCAATACCAATGCCAATACTAAGGCTGACACCCATACCGATTCTGTACATACCAACCCATAGTTGTTTCACAAAAGCCTTGAACTAAAGGAATACAAAAAACTGGTTGGGACATGCCTCTAACCATAGCCAAAACCAATATCCATAAATAATCTAAAGTATGAAATAACATCCATGAAATGAAGCCTTTTAGAAAAATAGAAGCTCACCACTTCAATCCAAAGTTGACCCCCTAATGTCCGATAGCTAAGCAAGAGGAGTAGAACGGCCGGTTCTTGCATCGCATGGGGATACAGCCGCCTGAAGATGGGTTAGAGGATGAATGATAGCATAAACTCAGGATAAGGATAAATTACTACCAACCAGTAAAAACCAAGTAAACCAACCATATGCATATAAACCATACATATATATATAACCATGTCGAGAAAGGGAACTAGGTTTAGCATGTATTTAAACTATTTAACTAGGTATGTGAATCTTAACCATCCTTAACCACCCATGTGATATATGGGTCAAGTGTAACCTCCTGAACGGGCCTCGATGCATATAGCCGCACGAACTAGATATACCATAAGAGTTGGGGATTCTTATGTACCCTTCACTCTCTATGGTACATATATACAGTATACTTAGAGAATTCTTGTGTACCTCATAATATCATAAAAGGGTTTCCATGCCCTACCCCTCATGTCGGCAAACATGAGTTCCAGTGTTCGTTCATTGAACTCCCACCTTCACGGTTAGCTATCACACCCCACCATTATTGCCCAATTAAAACCATTTCCAACCAACCAAACCATTATTATTAACTAAGTCTATTAGTAGTGGTATCATCATACCGACTATAAATTGCATGTATTGTCCTTAACCAAACTTTTTAGTGTTCAAGGGATTCCCATGTACCCATAGACCCTGTTATCTAATTAACTTAGGGGATTCCCATGTACCCCATAAGTATTCATTACCATATTAACTTGGGGGATTCCCTTGTACCCCACAAGTATGTTTATTAAGCCAAATCATTCCAAAACTATTTAAACTATTCATATCATTTAGGTTTCCATTATCAAGTTTAAGACATACATAAGTTCCATTGAAAATCCAATATTATGGTGAAAACATTATTATAGTTATTTTATCAAACACATTGGGGGGCATAGTATTTCTAAAACCAAAGCCAATTACCAAACAACCATTCACATGCAACCAATTATCCCAAACAAACATTAATGCATATAAAAGAACAATTAAAAGATGGGAAAACCATAACCAAGCACTTATATCCAAAACCCCTAAATTATATTTGAAAACCCAAAATCATACAACATTCAAATCATGAAAATATTGTATAAAATCCATGCCTTTGGTTGGAAATAACAATGAGGGAAGGGAACATGCCTTAAACCAATATAATGATGGAGAAAAATCACCAAGACAAGCCCTAATTTACTCCTTAAGATGAAACCCTGGCATCTTTTGCCCAAAAACTCTAGAGAGGATTTAAGAGTGTTTTTTAATTGTTTAAGAATAGAATAGTAGGGAAAATAACCTCCCAATTACAATATAAGTCATGGGACCTTATTAGGATAAGTGGGAAAATATCCAGATTGCCCTCACTTAAACTACACTTAATTCTTATCATAGGGTATGACTGACCCTTATGAGTAGTACACATCCTGTACGAGTGGTACCCACCTCTCATACCCTAGGCTTTCCCTCTTAGACCATCATGGCCCAAGGTACAACAAACCTAAACCCAAGTCGTATCCAAGTGTAAGAATAGTACCCATAAACCATACCCCTAGAAGAATAGAATCCAAGGAGGTTTGAACATCTTCCCCCTATACGACTCATAGGTACGACTCGTACCCTAGCTTACGGCTCATGGTGAGCCACTCGTACTCAAATCCAACCTAAGTTACCAAGTTCAAGGTTAAGTGAAGAAACCAAACAACCTGTATCCACTAATACGACTCTACTACTCAGATCATACTTATTCTAGTAACTAAATCCATCCCACCAACCAACACTAGTCAGCATACGGCTGGACCATACTACCCATACCTAAGTGTACGACTTATTATCTAAGTCGTATCTTGCCCAAAAACCAAAAATAAAGGAAATTTTCTATGGTCTAGAAACTAGGGTGTTTCATTCAGTTTGACACAAAACTAATCTCAAATCCAAAATCACTAAGCAGGAGGAGTAGTATGGTCGGTTCCAGCATCACATGGGGATACAGTACTTAAAGATGGGTTAGCGGGTGAATGTTGGCATGTACTCGGGAATAAGGATAAAATAATGCCATTATTCAAAACCAAAGTAAATAAACATATGCAATCTCATGCATATATATATCATGCTGGGAAAAGAAACCAGTTTAATATACATTTAAAACCTTTACCTGGCTATGTAGCTTTGCTATCCAAAAACTATCCACGAGCAATATGGGTTTAGCTCCCCTGCTGAAAAGGCCCTGGTGAGTGTTAGCCACACAAACCAAAGAATAAAACCTGAGATGACTAGTAATTCTCCAAAAATATAAGTGTGACATGATACACACAGTCACCGAGACCAACCTCACATAGGAAAATATGAGTTTCCAATTTTGGTCCCTCTATGACCACCACCTTTCATTGCTTTGCTAACATATCCCTTTTAAGCCTATATTAAAACCATTCACAGATAACTAACCAATTACCAAGGAGTCCTTTTAGTTAAGCATTAACCATTGGTATCGTCTTACCAAAACTAGAGCTTGCAGCATTATCCATTTGTACCATACCAAATCCATTAAACTAATTTGACTCACAAAATTCTAATTAAACCAAAACCATGTCTATTATAACACCCTGGGTTTTGAACCTTAAAATATTTACTGGAACTCTGGTCTTTGGATCTAACACGACTCTTAGGTACGAGCCGTAGGATGGGGTAAGAATGGTATGGTCCTATCATATGCTAGCTAGTATTGATTGGTGGGATGGGTTTTAGTTACTGGAATAGATACGACTTAGGGGTATGAGTCGTATTGGTGGGTACAGATTATTTGGTTCCTTAACTTAATCTTATACATGGTTACTTAGGTTGGATTTAAGTGCAGTGGATCACTATGAGCCATAAGCCAGGGTATGAGTCATACTATTAACTTGTATGGTCGACAGTGTCTAAATCTTCCTTGGGTTTAATATTTTAGGGGTATGGAAATTTACTGACAGACCAATTTCTGTCACTCATCATAGAAATAGTGATAGAAATGGATAAATCTCCATCTGTATAGTAACTCATCTTTACAAGTAAAAATGATGCTTTTGTTGGGAACCAGTTGATTAAGAAGCAGGCATGCTTCTTAATGTTAACTATTTTAGTACAGGCAGGTTATAACGATATAGTAGCAAGTGTTTATCCTTGTCGAAAATGATATCAAGTGACAAAGTACTGGAAGTCCTAAATATTCAACTAGACTTTTATTTTGTCGTTTAAGTTATGTTGTTGCAGTCTGGGTAGTTACCTCTAGAAATATGTGTTTGCAGAATAGAGATCGATGTGTTTCTCTCATTATCTGGTTACATATTGCATCTGTATAAGCCACATATTTCTATGGTGAATGACTAAGGGGTACCTTTATATCTGTTGTGTGCCTTATGTTTCAATTTTTGTTTTGCCCTTTGATTGATTGCTCGATCTGATGGGTGACTGAGGGGTACCTTTACATCTGTTGATGGATTGATCTTAAAAAGATTGGATATTTTTTGTGGTTTTAGAGATATAGTAGTGTAAGTGACATATTTTCAAATATTTATTTGATACACTTTACTTTCAGGTGCCTTTTTACTGAAAATTCAAGCAGTTCAATTGTAGATTTGTGGCAAAATAAGTGGAGTATTGTATATAATCAGGTGTGTTTTTAAACTTTCTTTCTGATTTTTCATTTTTCTTGCTATACCTGTTGGATTATGTTTGTAACTTATTTTTGTTATTAAGTATGTAACGATAAATTTGTTGTTAAAATAGAAGTATGTATCACTTTTATCTTATTTTTATGGTAAACTAGTTTTGTTTTCTACTTTGAGAGCATCACTTTGAATAATTTAGTGAAAATTTTAAACTGTCAATTGATCTACTTAATTATGTTTTCTTTGCTAACTAGTTCTTCATATAGAGTCTGATCATAGATTATCAAATTTGTTAATATGGATTTCCAACAAGGTTAATTATTAAGACTAATTGTCGCGTTTCTTACTAAGTTTGTTAATTAGCACTGATTATCCTATATTTTTATTTCAACCTTAATAGGAACATGAATAATCTAGAGCGTGGTTGGATGTATGAGAGGTTAGATGGATGAGGGGCTTTATACTCTAGTTTTATAATCGGGGTGGATGAATTTATTCAATTCGCATGTTCTCAACAAAATCACATGAGTTGTGACAAAGTTAGATGTCCATGTGCAAAATGTCAGAACTATAAATTCGTGGATGTTGAAACTGTTAAATGTCACCTTTATCAATCTGGATTTGTTGAGAACTATTTTATTTGAAAGAATCAAGGGAAAATAGATGGTATAAGTGGGATTTCTTATGGTAATGACTTGCATGGTAGTGGTCAACCTGTATTCGAAGAGAATTCATACTGACAAATAATTTTGGATGCAGATGGTCCCAAATTTTCTCAGGGTTCAAGTTGGAAATCTTATAGCAATATTGAACTTGAGTCATCTTATCCTTTTGAACATTCAATGGAGGAAGATCCTAAGCTAGTGTCTAAAAAATTTTATGATTTGCTAGATGTTGTTGATACAGAATTATATCCCAGTTCATCCCTCTCTCAACCTCCAGTTGTCTCTTGAATATTGAATATTAAAATAGAGAACAATATGTCGATGAGAGTCTATAACCAGATGATGCAATTGCTTGATACAATTGCTTAAAGAGGCTTTACCTGAAGATAACATAGTACTTGATAGCTTATCAGACGAAGAAGTTGGTGTGTAGCTTGAGTTTGCCAGTTGAAAAAATTGATTATTGTGAATCAAGATGTATGTTTTATTGGGGTTATGTAATTAACACTTTATATCTTGTAAATTTTGTAGCAAACCAAGGTATAAGCATTATGTTGGCTCTCGAAAGAGGAAATTGTTCCCTTACAAGAAAATGTATTGTTTTTCTTTGATTCCAAGATTGCAAAGATTATATGCATCCCATGCTACAGCTGCCGACATAAGATGGCATTGTGAGCCTAAAAAAAAGGATGGTGTGAAGTTTCATCCATCATATTCTGGGGCTTGGAAGCACTTCAATGAAACTCATCCTTTTTTTGTTGCCAAACCAAGAAATATTAGGTTGGGGTTATGTACGGATGATTTTCAACCATTTAGTCAATCTGGAAGAAAATATTCTTCATGGCTAGTGATTGTCACTCCATACAATTTACCTCCACGAATGTGCATGAAAGAGGCTTATATTTTCTTAACAATCATTATTCCAAGTCCGAGCAATCCCAAACATAAAATTGATGTTTTTCTGCAACCCTTAATAAAGGAATTAACCTTATTGTGGGAGACAGGTGTGAAAGCATTTGACATCTCAAAAAGGCAAAACTTTCTATAATGGTAGCTTTGATGTGGACAATTAGTGACTTTCCAGCATATTCTATGTTATTGGGATAGAGTACTGCAGGTAAATTAGCATATCCTTATTGTATGGAGGAAACACAATCCTTTAGATTACAACATGGAAGAAAAAAATCCTGATTTGATTTCCACAGAATGTTCCTTAACCAGCATCACCCATTTAGGAAAGATCAAAAGAACTCTCTTAAAGGCCAGACTGTCAAAAGACCCCCACCAACATATAGAATAATTTGGGGAAAGAAATGTAATTTGTAATTTGGGTATAAAAAATGTAACAGCATATTCTAACTCTTTTACATGTCCAACCACCAATACATTTCTTACCTAAACAAAATTACATGTAATTTGCACCTTTCTTCTATAAGGTAATACCAAAATTGATTGCACTAGGACCTTTCTCTGACCATCAACAAATACTATTTTGGACCAAATTTATAATTTAGGGATAAGAAATGTAATAGAGTTAGATGCAGAACAAGTTAATAAAATAATATATAAGACATGTGGTTGGAAAAAATGAAGCATCTTTTGGGATTTTCCATATTGGAGTTCTAACATGATTTGACATAATCTTGATATGATGCATGTTGAGAAAACTTCTTTGATAATGTATTTAACACTGTTCTTAATTTTGATGACAAAACCAAAGACAATTCATAGTCACGTCTAGATACGGCAAAGTATTGTGATCGACCTCAATTGGGAAATGATAGTAATGGACAATATCCAAAAGCTATTTATACATTATATAAGGAAGCAAGAGATATCTTATTTAATTGGGTGAAAGGTTTAAAGTTTCCAGATGGGTATGTTTCAAATTTGGGTAGGTTCCCATACACAAAAGCGAAAAGGTTATTTGGTATAAAGAGTCAGGATTGTCATGTGTTCATGCAATGACTAATGCCTATTACTTTTCGTAAACTACTTCCTAGTAATGTGTGGCAGGCACTTATAGAATTGAGCTTATTTTTTAAGGATCTTACTTTGACCACTCCACGAGTGTATAATATGGTGCGATTAGAGAGAGATATTCCATAAATTTTGTGAAAGTTAGAACGTATATTTCCTCCTGGGTTCTTTGACTCAATGGAACATCTTTCTGTATACCTACCATATGAAGCAAGGATTGTTGGACCTATATAATATCGATGGATGTATCCTTTTGTAAGGTAAATGTGAAACTCTATGTCAAACTTGTGATGTTTAATTAATACATTACCTTCCAAACGTAATGTTCCATCTTTTTTTGTATATAGGTATTTGGAAACTCTTAAAAGGATGATTGGGAATAAAGCTAGTGTTGAGGGTTCCATTTGTGAAGCGTACTTGATGATGGAGTCAACACAATTATTTTCTCATTATTTTGAACCTCATGGCATGTCACTAAATCATAATATGGATCGTAATAATGATGGTGGTGTTGTGGAAGATCTTAAAGGAAATCTTTAAATATTCTCCCATCTAGGTCGACTTTGGGGAGAAGCAAAAAAAAGAGATTTAACCTTAGATGAAATCAAGGCAGCCCAAACTTATATTTTGCTAAATTGTGAGGAGGTTGAACCATTTGTGAGGTAACCGAATTCTCTTAATAATAATAAAAAATATTCTTATATCATGACTTCTCTTATTTAAATTATTTTGTTGCAATGAAGTATGTACTTGCAACGTTTGGAAGAAGAATTTTTGAATCTCTGTCAAAGTGAAATAGACGAGAGCCTTGAAGAAAATTTTTCTATATGGTTCAAGGAATATGTAAGATTTAAATAAATATTAACTTTCATATGATGCATGTACTTAAATTGGCTTCTCAAATTTAACTAAATCTTTGATTTTTTTAAATAGGCTCGGTACAATCCCATTGAAAATGAATACTTGTGTAGTCTTGTTCATGGACCATTAATAGGAGCTACATGCCATTCAGTTTATTTTGTTAATAAATATAAATTTCACACAAAATATCATGGTAGTGTGAGATCAACAATGAATAGTGGAGTTTGTATCTCGGATTCAAATTTTAGGGATTATTATGGGCGGATAAAAGAGATTAAACAAGTGAAATACCGTGAAGCACCTTTAAAGCAAACTGTGTTATTCAAATGCGAATGGTTTGACCCAACAATAGATGTTGGTGTTAAGAAGCATGATCGGTACAAATTGATTGATATTAACCATCGTCGTCGGGATGAAAAGTATGAGCCTTTTATTCTTGCAATACAAGTAACTCAAGTATGTTATGTACCTTATCCAAGAAAGAAAAATGACAAGGATGATTGGCTAGCTGTATTGAAGGTCAAACCTCGAAATGTTATTGAATTACCAGTTGAGGAAGTGGTGACAAATTCAGAACTGAATGTTCCTTTTCAAGTTTAAGAAGTTGAAGTCCATGAGATAGATATGTCTATTTCTATTGATGGAGATATTCTATTGCATGATCCAAATGGGGGTGTACTTGAAATGAATAAACCTCTTAATGATGGTTTATTTGAAGAGCATCATGAAATCCAAGATGGATCTACAGAAGAAGAATATGAAACTGAGAAAACTGAGGAGGATGATGAAGAGGAAGAGTTTGAAGAAGACATAGATAGTGACTAGAGCTTGTTAAAAATCTGTTATTTTAGCTTTGTTGTGTTTTGTTTTTACTATTTTTTTTCTCCAAAATATTATCATTTTCTTAGTTTTTGGTTTCCTTTTAATAATTTGTTAGTTTTTCATATCACATTATTTTAATTTGGTTTTTAATAGTAATGATCTAACGACACCGTTATTTTTTTTAGATATGACTCAAGGTGGATATCATGCAGGCAAGTCCTCAGGTAGGAGTAAGACTACTAATCATGAAAAAATTCCTTCTATTCTAACTCCAGTGATTGAACAGGATGATACAAGTTCTATCCCTAGCAGTATGCCAACCGATCAAACACTACTACTTAATAGTAAGCCATCGGATCAAACATTGGGACAAAGAAGTACCCTGGTCATTCCTGAGACATCTCTTATTTCACCTAACCAAAGTAGCCCAACAGGCCAGAATATGAATGCTCAAAGCAACACAACAGTTGAGGGAACATCTAGTCAGAGAAATGTATCGATTTCAGGTGATTCCAGTTGTAGCAATGGTCAGGCCCTTATTTTTTTAACTTCTTCAGGGTTAGTACTTACTACTTATTTTTTATATATATTAGGGAATGATATCGTAAATTTTTTTGTTGTTTATTGGTCATTATTAATTGATAATCAATGCCATGGTCAAAGATTCTACTCCTAATTTTTAAGCTATACTCATGCATAGTTTTGTTAAGCGTATAGATATTGAGACTGGTGTGGTTGATCTATACTTTTTAGCTAAAGTAATTCCTTAGTGGAAGTACAAAAATAAAAATGTTAAGAGATGTATACATAACATGTCAAAGTCATTTAATTTTGATTTACATGTGTTAGTTAAGATAAACTTCCCAAATAGCTTTTGGGTTTACTGTTTTTGTACACAAATATTGTGTAGTGTTATTGGTATTAGATTTGATGTTGTACAGGTTGGAACCTTCTTCCAAATGCTCCAGTTCCATTACATTGTCTTTCAAAAGTGAAGTTGATCCCAAAGGGATCAACTGAAAAGGTGTCTCAAAAGATGTCAAAGATGGTTATTTTGGAGAATTCAAGGTATGTTTTTTAAAATCATAATCGATAGAAATTGTTTGAGTTTGCAGCTAATACTTAATTATATTACTTTAAACTGTATTTTAGAAGAATTTCTATTGGGATGCTTCCGTTAGTGAAGTTGTGGTGAAGCAACAATGGTCAAAAAAGGCTACATTATGCTATAAGAATTTCATTTCTAATATAAAAAACATAGAGCTATAGTTCAACCAGAATTTGTACATGGCCATGTGCGGGAAAAGTGGATGAAACTTTAGGAAAGTTATGACTGTGTTAAGAAGTCCGAGATAAATTCAAAGAACTATTATGGTGGATGTGAAGTAACCGTTGGGACACACATAGGTGTCTCTATCACAGCAGGAGAGCACCGGAAGAAACTTGTAAGTATAAATTTCATGAACGGTTTTTCAACATTGATGAGTATTGGTGATTGTTGATGAGTATTGATGATTGTAATAATATAATGAGTATTGGTGATTGTGTGTTTTATGTAGTTAGTCTATGATGGAGATTATTTGGTTTGTTGGTGGTGATTGATAGTGATGGTGGAGATGATTAATTTTGTTGATATTAGCATGTGGTTATGATAGCTAGTTGTTGAGGTTTCCAGTGATGGTTATCGTAACTAGCTAGAGGTAGAGAACTTAGTTTACATGCTAGTTTTTGGTTGTTGCTATGCTAGTTTTTCCTCATTCTTTTGGTGTTATATGTGATGCTCTGGTCTTCTACTACGTACCTGGAAATTATTGATTAGTTTCCAGTCGTTTCTTCTCCATTTTAGTAGCGATGGTTGTGTTTAAAGTGCATAGCAAGTAGCTGGCTGTGGTGCTATTTTTTTGGGGCTGCTGCTATGCTAGTTTTTCCTCTATTTGTTGCTATTGTATATGTCAAGAAGCTACTTCTATATTTCCTGCAAGCAGTTGGGGCAAGTTTCTCTTCTTTTTTTTCTCTTTGTTTTGCTGTTATATTTCTTGCAAGTTTCTCTTTCTTTTTTCTCTTTGGTTTGCTGCTATTCCAAGAAGTTTGGAGACATTTTCTTTCTTAGAATAGGGCAAAGAAACTTGGTGGTTGTGTCATGAATGGGGAAAAGAAACTTGGTATGTATATGGTGAGCATTGGAGGAAAATGAGAAGGATTATGACTCTATATTTTTTTAGTTTGCTGCTATGTACGTTGGTCTAATTTCTAAATACCTGAAAATTCTATATAGGCTCTAAAAATAGGTCGATATCCAACTCCAAGTGAGTTACATTTGCACGTCCATATACATAATCATGATGAAAAATCTTTAGTTAGTGAGCGTTCCCGACTTCTACATATAAGTCCATAATTTACATCTAATGATATGATACTCTTCTCTTATTTTTTTGTATTGACATGAACTTGAGTCTATTTTAATAACTCCACTTGTTACAAGAAAAGTATGAAGAAATTGTACGGAAAAAATTACAGTGCAAATCTGAAATTGATCAATTGGAAACATATTATGAAGCTGCGGGAGGAGCAAAGAAGAAAAGATTATTTGGTCTTGGGTCTGAAGTTGACAGTTACTTTGGGAAAAAACTTTGTGCCTACAATGCCTCCACATCATTAGTATCACCTTCGGTTTCTTTACCAACAAAAAATTTGGAGTTTGTGAAGCAATTGATTTCGGCACTTACTACTCATTTTCTTTCGGTAGTTATTGAGCATGGTGGTGGTATTAGGGTACAAGAAGGGTCCATTCTTGATCCTCCTCCTACTAATAATGATGATGACGACGTTGATTCCTAGCTTCATGGTATTCGTAGTCCTTGATCGTTGCATTAATTTTTAATAGACTATTTTGTGTGGAAGTATAAAACGTTTATGTAGTAACAAATACTAATTTTGATGGATGTTGGTTTGACATTAGTTTATGTTTGACAATATACTTGAAATGGTGGGTGTTTGGACACAATTATTGTGCATTTTCCTATCTATATGAATGTTGGTTATTTTAATCATTCTATAATTTATGTGTTTCAATTATTTTCTTACAAAATTATCAGCGATAAAAATTAGTGATTAACATTTGTCGTTGCTACTGAAAACTTTAGGAACGAATAAATTAAGTTGCTCAAGACAGCTGCTATTAGCGACAAAAAATTAGTGACTAACTTTTGTCGTTGCTACTGAAAAACTTTAGCAATGGATAAATTTGGTTGCTAAAGATGGCTACTCAGTCGACCAAACTATGTTGCAATGGATCAGCGATAAAATATTTAGTCATAAATTTAGCCACGACGAAAATAAATTTTGGAAATAGCAACGCTATAGAAATGAAATAATCCGTCTGTAACAGCAACAACTGAAATACTTCATCGCTAAGGGGTCACAAATTTTGTGATGGAAATAAATTTTTCATCGCTATGAGGCTAGCAACAAGCAATATAACGATAGAAGACAATTTGTTGCTATTCCGTCGCTATTTCTCTTTAGTGATGGATTTTCATATGATAGTGACGAAAAGTGTGTCGCTAAATGCTATTTTTTTTGTAGTGTTTTATGAAATAAGAAATTCATATTAGCGTTTAGGATAGGGATATACATAGATGCCTTACTTGATTCAAATGTAAGATGATAGCTTTAAAGAACTTAATTGGATTATTACATCCCCGCTCAACGATGTAGTTTTAATGTCCAAATTAGGTAAACGGTTAGAGGTCGGGAGACCATGATCATTGCATTTAACTTTACAAATCTACAACCAAGATAAGCAATTTAACAAATGACGTTCAATAACGTAGTATGATTGTTCGAAGTGCTTTAACCCTGGGCTTTACTCCATTGATTATTTCAAGACCTTTATTTTATGCATTGTTTCCTTTACTTTATTTTACAAATATTCAAAACTCTATTTTGGTTACGCTTGCTTCAATTGAATCTAAATTGTGAAGTAGAATCGAATATTTGTGAGATCAAGTCCATGTGCGATTGATACTTGGCTTTCTTTAAGGCCACTTTACTACTAGATAGACCATGTACACTTGTGTGTGCACTTGGGGGTTGTCCAATTTTTGGCGTTGTTGCCAGGGACTTGTAATTTGGCAATTGTTTTGTCTTTTGTTTTGCTTTTTAGATTTCTTTGGTGTTTTTTTGCTTGGTCTTGGTTGTGTATTTGTAGGAAACAGGTTTAGAAAGTAGTAAGCTGGCAAGGGATCAAGACTTAGTTGAACCAAGCTCTGAACCCGAGTAACTTTTCCATCAACGAAAGAGCGGAGCAATCCTTCTCCCCGAATTTCTCAAATCCAAGAAGACCAAGAAAATCTTGCTCAAATGGCTCAGGAACAACAAGCTCTCAGGACAGTCAGAGAAGTGGCAATCCAACTTCCAACCAATTTGACCTTCCTGTTTTAGAAGCAGATAGCTGGAGGCAGTTTTGAGCTTAAACAGAATATGTATAGCTTCTGATTAGCAGTGGACAGTTCACAGGGCTTTCACATCAAGATCCACAGGTCCACTTGCAAAATTTCCTTAAAATCAGTGACACATTCATTCCCACAGGTGTGAATGCAAATTATGTAAGGATGACGTTGTTCCCCTTTTTACTGTTGAGGGAAGCAAAAAAGTGGTTGAATGTAAAAGCAGCAAATTCAATCACATCATGGGGCAACATGGCGCAAATATTTCTTACCCTATTTTTCCCATCTGGTAAGACTACGAGACTTTACAGTGAGATAGTATGTTTCAAACAGAAGCAAAGTGAGAATCTTATCATGCTTGGGAGCGCTTCAAGGAACTTCTTCGGGACTGTCCACACCATTAACGGTCCAATAAGGTACATGCTAATACTTTTGTAGAGGATCTTGATCACAATATAAAAATATTGCTAGATTTAGATGCAGGTGGTCAATCTCTTGAGATGACATATGATGAGTAATATACTTTATTGAACCGCATAGCTCAAGGAAATCCAAAATAGAATTTAGATTTGAGGAGCACTACAAAAAAAGTTGAAGGTGCATTAGAGGTTGACCAATTCACTGCCATATCCGCTCAGATCTCTACATTGCAAAATTAAATAAGCAGTTTGAAGTTGGGAGCAGCACAGCCTACCGCCATAGTTAATGCAATCCAACAAGCTGCAGGTTGGTGTGAAGTTTGCAGTAATAGTGGCCATTCAGTAGTTATATGTGCTTCCAATCCAGAGTTGGTAATGTATGTGTATAACTCTCAAAGGCCTAATTATGGTAACACCTACAACATAAAGTGACAGACTCAGCCACCAATTCAGACATAGAATACCCTACAGTAATAGGCTCCACCAAATCAGTTAACTATCAATGTGGAGGAGATGATGAAACAACTCTTAGCTATCAAGCACAAATGGCTGTAGATATGAAAAGTCAATAGATAGAATTAAAGAATCAATAAGTAGCTACAAGAAGCTTAGAGTTGCAGTTGGGGTAGTTACAACAGACACTAAGTACCTAGCCTAAAGGTGGTTTGCCAGAAGATACAAAAAATCCAAAACAAGTTATGGAAATTACCTTGAGGAGTGGTAAAAATCTTCATAGAGAACCTCTAAGGAAACTAAGGAGGTAGATGTCGATATGGTGACTGAACAGTAAATAGTAAAGTTGTTGAAAATCAAGGAAGTTTGAGTACTCGGAAGAAACAATTACTGCAGAAATGGAGAAGCAGATGTCGCAACTCCCTTTCCCACAAAAGCAAAGAAAATCAAAGAAGGATCCATGTTTTAAGAAGTTCTTTGACACGTCCATAGAGCTTCATATTAACCTTCCTCTTTTAGATGTTTTGCAAGGTATGTCTAAGTACGCTAAGTACTTGAGTGATGTGGTTGCTAATAAGGTTAAGTGTCAGGATATGCAGGCGGTAGCACTCACTAAGGAGTATAGTTTAGTAGTTTCCCAAAAGATTCCAAAAAAGCTAAAGGACCATGGGAAGTTCACTCTCCCTATTTAGATTAGCAATAGCGAATGGTGCAGGCACTTAGTAGTTTAGGGGCAAGTATCAACTTGATGCCTTATCTTTATTCAACATATTGGGTTTGGGAAAACTTAGACCGAGCTTTGTACTACTGTAATTGGCGAACGGGACCATAGCTCATCCCGAAGGAGTTATAGATGTCCTTATAAGGGTTGGTAAATTTATTATTCCTGTTGACTTTATTGATCTTGATTTTAAGGTAGATGAATAGGTACCAATCATATTAGGCCATTTATTTTTAGCAACAGGCAGAACTTTAGTTGATGTGAGAGAGGGTACGCTAAAAATGAGGTTGGAGGATAAAGAGGTTGTTTTCAAAGTTTACCAACCGCTCAACACACTATCCCACCATAAAGACTTGTGTGTGATTTCTATGATAGAGTGGGATAAGTGTATGGTGGTGAAGCCTGGGCCATGTAGAACCTCTTCGAACCACCTCATTGAGTAGCCTAAGACAAAACCACTACTTCCCAACATGATGAAAGTTGAGAGAGATATTGACCTAGTGAGTGTACACTCAAAAGGTCAAAAACAAAAAAGAAAATGGCTTTGAAAGAGGAGTAAAAATATGAAGGAATTTGGTTGAGTTGAGTTGGGTCGTGCCACGACACTAAATCAAGTGTTGCTTAGGAGGCAACCCAAGTTAAGTAGGTATGTTTTATTTTTTAGTTTTTTTTTAGTTTTTACTTCACGTAGTTTTTGTTTTGGTTGAGTCGCAGGTTGATGGGAAGTCTGAGTACAGAAAAACCTAAGCTAAGGAGCATGGTGAGACTAAGTGTGGGGTCCTCGGACCCTCTTGATGTTGTAAGCTATTACTAGCTAGGCCTAGAGGCCTCAGGAAGTATTTTTATCTCTTACTTTTAAGTTTACTTTGGGGACAAAGTAGATTTTTAAGTGTGGGATAGGGAAATTCTCAAATTTTGGGCTCAATTTAAAATAAAAATGTAAGATATTCGTGTTGGTGCTATTTTTTATTATATGGTGCAAGTGTTTTAGTTGTAAAGCATGTTGATTATGCGAATTACTACTTTTGAGACTCCTGGGCTTAATTTTGTGACTCGTGTACTTGTGGCTTAAATTTGAATTCATGTTATTATTTGGTTGAGTCTATGATGATCCTATGTGAGTTGAGTATGTGCCATGTGCCATGTGTATGTGAGGTATTGTATATTCCTTGTTGCATGTGATGTCTACAACTTGTTCGGTGTGTGTAAAAAGAGAAATAAAAAATGTGAGTTTAGGAGATTATTTAGGCATTTCTTTGATAGCCTTGTTTTGTACCATCTTTCTGACCTACCCATGGTGTATAATCCTAGTAAGCCCCATTGAGCCTTTAGCTTTTTCTTTGGCAGCCTCATAAGTAACCTAATCCCTTCTTTGATAGACCTTAATTTGATCCAAAAGCTCTTAAGCTCTTTAGTATAAATTAATTGAGTAAGGAGTGTGAAATTGAAAAAGAAAAGGTGAAATTGAAGCCCCAAAGGAATAGTTATTGGTCTTTAAAATTGATATGATGTGGTTGGGAGTGAAAAAGAAAATTTGTTCTATAATTTGAATCATGAATAAATAGAAAAATCCTCCCACCATAGTGTATGTAAATAAGCTTAATTAGATGGAGTAAAAAAAGAAAGGGGTAGAAAAAATTGGTGTAATTTGGTTGTTGGAGATTAGTTTTAATTATAAAAAGTGATGTATTAAAGTGCTTAGGGAAGATAGTCACTATTAAGCCAAACTAGTTCCTACCCGTCCCTTAGCCTACATTACAACCCAGATAAGACCTAATTGATCCTTAATTCATCATTATAATATTAGTGGAGCACTACACTAAGGGAAAGCCTATGGTTCATTATGTCTAACTTATGAATTCATTGTGAGAGTGAGCGTAAATTGATTCTTATACCCATTGATTTATAATTTGTATTTATATGAGTGATTATGCATAACTCTCTTGTTGTGAGGGCACATGTTTGATGAATGTGAGTGATTTGTAATAATCTCTTGTATTGAACAATTAGCACGAGTTTTCCAACTTGGTGAGCCAATTATT
Organism: Capsicum pubescens; assembly: GCA_030864215.1. Lineage (NCBI taxonomy): Eukaryota > Viridiplantae > Streptophyta > Magnoliopsida > Solanales > Solanaceae > Capsicum > Capsicum pubescens. The sequence goes on from CM061544.1 coordinate 226,676,090, forward strand.
GAGACTAGGATGTTTTGAAGTAGGATTCTTGAGCTTTTAATTGTGTATGTAACATGCTAAGTGAAGAAACTTTCATTCTGTGTAATCATTGTAGTACTAGCTTAAATGTCTTGCTTATATTGAAAGTGTGGATTCTATTCATTTCATAATGTTTATAATGAAGAATTGTTTGAGGACGAACAAGGCTTTAAGTGTGGGGTGGTGATGTTGGGTGTATTTATGTATTCTAGTGCTACTATTCTTGCCTATTTATCCTTGTTTTGAGGATGCTTCATATTCTTAATGTGTTAATAATGAAATAAATGTGAATCTAAGTGTCCATTTATTTTTTTACAATGTTTAATGGTGTTTTCACACGAGTTTTGATTCAAATTGATCATTTGGAATTCAACTGAGAAAACTAGTGTGACTAGCTTGAGCTAGGTGTTTGTCTAGTCTATCATGTTGGGTTCTAATATGTTTAATGAGTTATTAAGGTGGTTATTGTGTATTTATATGTGAAATAACTTGGTTATAATGTTCAAGGGTCAATTGGATCAATATAAGAGTCAAAACAATAAGTTTAAGATCAATATGGGCAAGCCTAGTCTTAGCTCATGTTTCTAGTTCACCGTCTTGGATGTTGTGTTGTTTTGAGCTCTAAATTGTTGTTTTTAATGGTATATGATGCTTGGTGAATGAATTATGATGATATATGAAGGATATAAAAGCTTCAGATCAAGTGGAAACAACTCAAAAAGGCTCGTAATGGATCAACGAAGCACAATACACAAACTTGATGCCATTTGGATACCTGGAACATCCAAGGCATGTGAGGACTGTGGGAATGTCCTATTGGCACGTGTGACACAGCAAATGATTTATAAGGGGCCCAAAACAGTGACCCACCACCGCTATATGGTCCTAATAGCGATGAAGGAGGCATCGCATCGCAGTAATAAGCCATTCGGCAATTGTCAACTTCCAGAATCTCACCGCAATTACACCATTTTGTGGACTAATAGAGATGAGTATCAAAAGCGGGAAAATTATGCCCAGCTAGAAAATAACAACATGGAAACCTAATCCTATTCGGTTTATGACTTGTCTACTATAAATATAACGTCTTAAATTCCATTTTGGACATCTTGGAAGACCCTAGATCAATTTGGAAATCATTGGAGGCTACCACAACTTATTTTTAGGTTTTTATTCTTTAATTTAGCTTTCTTTTATGGTTTTAATCATTCATACAATTAGTTGGATGTTGATTATATCTATGAGTGGCTAAAAACTCCCTTTCCGAGGTTAAAGCCAAAAACATGAGAACTATTATTTTGAATTAATTTCGTTTAACTTTTTTATCATTATTGGTTATTTGTTTATTCTTGATTTAACTATTTGATGGATTAATCACCCGAAAAATACATCTATTGTCATCCTTGTATTCTCAGGAGATAGAATAGGGAGATAGAACATGGGAATGAACAACGTATGGTTTGTATTGTTTTATGAAATAAGGAATTCAAATTAGCATCTAGGACAGGGATGTACTTAGATGCCTTACTTGATTCAAATGTAGGATGATAGCTTTAAAGAACTTAATTGGATTATTACATCCCCGCTCAATGATGTAGTTGTAATGTCCAAATTAGGTAAGCAATTAGAGGTTGGGAGACCATGATCATTGCATTTAACCCTACGAATCTACAACCAAGATAAGCAATTTAACGAATGAAGTTTAATAACGTGGTATGATTGTTTGAAGTGCTTTAACGTTGGGCTTTACTCCATTGATTATTTCAAGACCTTTATTTTACGCATTTTTTTCTTTACTTTATTTTACAAATATTCAAAACCCTATTTTGGTTATGCTTGTATCAATTTAATCTAAATTGTGAACTAAAATTGAATAGTTATGAGATTAAGTCCCTGTGGGATCAATACTTGGCTTTCTTTAAGGCTAATTTACTACTTGATAGACCATGTACACTTGCGTGTTCTCTTGGGCACTGTCAATGTCCCATTCGGATTTTATTACTCTTTTGGTTAGAGGTTTTGTGGTACTACTATGGGTTGGAATAGGCGGTATTGGTATTTGTGTAGTCCTTGGCATTAAAATAAGCTGGTGGGTTGACATCATTGGACATAATTTCTTACTGTTCTATCATATTTTATTTTGAGATTAATTATATTATGTTTTGGAACTTATTTTGTTATGGCCTGGTTTAAAGCCTTTGGAATGATTTGGTACGATTGGGTGGTTGGACGGTTGGTGTAGGATAGTTGGACTCGGTTGGGTTAGTCAAGGTTGTGATCCTATCCCAGAGTCTTCATGTGAGCTATTACACTATCTTTTTATTTGCTCAAAATTCAACCAAATTAGGATAGGCGGTTGGAATTTAGGTTGGGTAACGGGGGTGGTCTCAGATCCCAATCGAACCTGGGACGCCTATTAAGACAAGGCCCCCGGTCGGTTCATGTCAAGTTGATATCAGAGCCTAGGTCCATGGTCAAATAGGAGTCCACAAAGCCGTTTCGAGTAGAGTATCTTTTAGGGGTGTGTAGCATGCCACACTCATAAGGAAGACGCTATAAGGCATTTAGGAATGTCTCACTTTCTTGGTATTCAATTTTCAAGATTGGAGTATCAGTCTTGGAATCTTCTTTAATCCTTATTTGTTCATCTTTCAGATCATGTCTCTTAGATCTGAAACACAAGAAAATTCTTTTATTCCATCTGGGGTAATGCTGAAGGGGTGTATCCTACTTTAGGGTTCATCTTCGATCTGGCGGTCCTATCCCTGGTAGTTCTAGAGTTTCACTGGGGTTTACTAGTCCTCCTCAAGGCGAGGTGACTAACGCAGAATTTTGTCAAACTATTCATATTATTTCTCAGATGGTTGTTGCTCAGGTTGAGTAAGGTGCGACTGGTGCTTTGTTTGCTGAGGCTACAAGGGTTGGCCAATTTATAAAGATGGGTCCTCCTATTTTTTTGGATTAAAGATGGAAGAGGGTCCATGAGGTTTTTTTGATAAAATAGAAAAGATATTTTGGGTGATGCAGGCTACCAATGTGAAAGGGTATACTTTACAGCTTATCAACTCAAAGATGTTGCATATCAGTGGTATGAAAAGTAGAATAGGGATAGGGGTGATATGGAAGAATCATTCTTGTGGGATACTTTTTCTAAGGACTTCTTAGATCATTTCTTTCACCAAGAGTTGAGAGAAGCAAAGATGGAGGCGTTTGTGAACCTCAAGTAGGGGAGGATGTCTGTTCAGAAATATACCTTAATGTTTCACCAATTGTTAAGGTATGATCCTAATTTAGTGAATGACATGCAGGCAAGAATGAGGAAGTTCTCTTCTGGGTTGAATCGAGTTTTGATTTTGGAGAGCAAGAATATCTTGATGATTAAAGAAGTAGACATCTCTCGGTTGACTATTCATATGAAGTAAGTGGAGAATAAAATGAGAAAGCAAGTGGAGATTGGAGATAGACAGGGTAAGAGGAGTAGGTTTTCTGACCAGAAAAGTGCTCAGTCTCAGGGTGGTCAGGATGGTGGCAAATGGCAAAAAAGAAGTGGGGGAATTCTAGTTCCTTCTCTTCTTCTAGTGATCCTTATCAGACGGGCGATAGGCATCATTCAGGTGGTGATAATTTTTGGGCATAGGGTACCCAATCTCAAGAAATAGAGGTAAGTTAGTATTTTTATGCCATCCTTGTCGGTTCTATTGTCGTCCTCATTGAGGTTATTGCGATGAAGGAAAGGGAAATTCTTTAAGTGTGGCCAGGCAGTCCAACGGCTCAAGGATTGTCTAGTTAATAAGGTTGCTATGAGGGCGAACAAGATTCATGTGGCTTCATCTTCTGCTCCTACACCTAGTGGTGTTGTATTTACTTCTGTTACTGCTCCTGTTCTAGTGTTGCTCAGAATAGGTTGTGTGCTTTAGCGTCCTGACAGGAATTCGAGGCATCACCTGATGTCATTACTGGTACATTACAGCTTTTTTCTTATGACGTGTATTTTTTCCTTGATCTGGGGTCCACTCTCTCCTATGTGACGCCTTATATGGTTGTATCTTTTGGTTTTGATCCGAAAGTTATTTCGGATTCTTTTTCTATTTCTACCCCAGTAGGTGACTCGGTTATTTCTAAGAGTCTATAGGGTCTGTGTCGTATCTGTGGGTGGAAAGCAAACCTTGGTGGATTTCAATGTTATTCTGGGTATGGATTGGTTGCACTTCTGTTACGTGTCCTTGGATTGTCGGACCTATTGGGTTATCTTTAGGTTCCCTGGTGAGCCAATTATAGAATGGAAGGGTAGTTCTTTAGCTCTTAAGGGGAGATTTATTTCGTATCTTAGAGCTCGGAGGATAATCTCCAAAGGTTGTCTTTATCACATGGTCTGGGTTAAAGATTCTAACTCTCAAGGTCCTTCTTTCCAGTCAGTTCTAGTGGTTAATAAGTTTCCAGAGGTCTTTTTGGATAATCTTCCTGGTGTTTCTCTAGATAGGGAAATCAAGTTTGGTACTGATCTAGTTCCGAACAGTCATCCAATTTATATTTCTTCGTATAGAATGGCTCCGACTAACTTGAGGGAACTCAAGGAGCAACTTAAGGATCTTCTGGATAAGGGGTTTATTCATCCTAGTGTAACTCCGTGGGGTGCACCGGTGTTATTTGTCAGCAAGAAGGATGGTTCCCTTCAGATGTGCATTGACTATAGGCAGTTAAACAAGGTGACGATCAAGAACAAGTATCCTCTTCTAAGGATGGATGATCTATTTGACCAGTTGCAAGTTGCCATGTTTTTTTCTAAGATAGATCTTCGGTCTGGGTACCATAAGCTAAAGATTAGAGAGGTGGATATCCGTAAGATGGCTTTTCGTACTTGGTAGGGGTACTTTGAGTTTTTGGTAATGTCATTTGGGTTGACTAATGCTCCGGCGGCATTTATAGATCTAATGAATAGGGTTTTTCATCAGTATTTGTATCTGTTCGTTATTGTGTTTATTGATGACATTTTGGTTTATTCGAAGAGTGAGGTGGATCATGATAATCACCTCTGTGTGGTATTTCACACCTTAAAAGAACAACAGTTGTATGCCAAGTCCTCTAAATATGATTTTTGGTTAAATGCTATAACTTTCTTGGGTCATATTATTTCTAGTAAGGGGATTATAGTGGATCCGCAAAAGGTTGTTGTGTAAAAGAAGTGGCCTAGACCCACAACTTCATCTGACATTCGGAGTTTTTTGGGTTTAGCCGGGTATTATAGGAAGTTTGTGGAAAGCTTTTCATCTATAGCTGCTCTTTTGATTAAGTTGACTCAGAAGAAGGTTAAGTTTTCTTAGTCGGATGCTTGTGAAGGGAGTTTTGAGAAGTTGAAGGATAAGATAACTTTGGCTCCAATTCTGACCTTATCAGAAGGCAATGATGGGTTTATAGTTTATTGTTATGCATCCGGCTAGGGCTTAGTTGTGTGTTGATGCAGCATAGGAAAGTGATTGCCTATGCTTTCGGGCAATTAAAAGTCTATGAAAGGAATTATCCTACTCATGATTTAGAGTTGTTGGCGGTTATGTTTGCTTTGAAAATACGGTGGCATTATTTGTATGGTGTTCACATGGATATCTTTTCTGATCATAAGAGTCTACAGTATGTGTTCACTCAGAAGGAGATTAATCTCAGGCAGAGGAGATGGCTTGAGCTTCTCAAGGACTATGATATGAGTCTTCACTACCACCCAGGTAAAGCTAACGTAGTTGTTGATGCACTTAGCAGGTTATCCATGTGGAGTTTGGCTCATGTGGAGGAAGGAAATCGAGAATTGGTGAAGGATATTCACCGCTTGGCCTACCTTGAAGTTTGCCTCTTGGACTTTAAGAATGGTGGTGTGATGGTTTAAGAAGTGGTTCAATCGTCTCTTGGTGTGGAGATTAAAGAGAAGCAAGTGCCAAACCTTGTCTTCATGAAAATCAAGAGTGACGTTGGTAGGAAAAAAGTAGTGATGTTTGAGATCAGTGGTGACAGTACTTTACGGTACCAAGGAAGATTGTGTGTTCCTAATATCAATAGATTACACAAAGAATTTTAGCTGAGGCGCATGAATCACGCTATGTTGTTCATCCCGGCTCGACTAAGATGTATCATGATCTTTTGTTGGTTGGTTAGAGCTTGGGGAGGTGGATATGTTTGGTACCGACTTGGTTTACTAGGCTATCGTGAAGGTGAAGGTGATTCAAGATAGGCTTAAGGCTGCCCCACGTCACCAAAGTCCTATCTAGATGTTAGGCGTGGAGACTTGGAGTTTGAGGTTGAGGATAAGGCTTTCCTCAAGGTATCTCCCATGAAGGGAGTAATGTGATTTGGCAAGAATGGGAAGCTCAGTCTTCGGTATATTGGTCCTTTGAGGTTTTGCGGAGAGTTGGTAATATTACTTATGAGCTGGAGTTTTCTTCTAGCTTGAGCTTGGTTCATCCGGTCTTTCATGTTTCTATATTGAGGAAGTGCATTGGTGATCCTTCTTCAGTAGTTCGTTTGGAAGGATTGGGTATCATGGACTTTCTGTCTTATGAGGAAATTACGATTGAGAACTTGGATAGGCAGGTTCGTCGGTTGCGAACCAAGGATATGGCCTCGGTTAAGGTTCTATGGCAGAACCATAAGGTGGAAGAGGCTACTTGGGAAGTGGAGGAGGACATAAAGTCCAAATATCCGCTTTTATTTTCTGCTCCTGGGATTCGTGTGGAAGGTATGTGTCTTCAACACATCTTTATTTTTTGAGTTTGTTAAAGGAAAGATTAATATCTTTGCCTCTTTATTTTCAAACTTTGTTAAAGATTAGGAATATATTTGATAATACAAATGAATCGTGTGTGTGGTTACCCCTACCTTTTCCGTCATTCGGGGATGAATGTTCCTAGTTGGGGAGACTATAACACCCTGGGTTTTGACCATTAGAAAATTTCCTAGAATTTCGATCTCTGGACCCAACACGAATCATGGGTACGATCTATATAATAGGGTACGAATGGTATGGTCCTGTTGTATGCTGACCAGTGTTGGTAGGTGGGATGGGTTTGATTACTAGAATGGATACGACTTAGGGGTACGAGCTGTATTGGTAGGTCAGATCATTTGGTTCCTTAATCTTAGACTTGGTTACTTAGGTTGGATCCGAGTACGAGTGGCTCACAGTGAGCCGTAAGCCAGGGTATGAGTCGTACCATGGAATCGTATGGTGGACAGTGTCTAAATCTTTCTTAGGTTTAATATTCCAGGGGTATGGATGAAGGGTACGGATCGTATGCTTCGGATATGACTTGGTTGGATGAGTCATGTGCTGGGCAGTGTTAGATCCAAAGGTTGAAGCTAGGATACAAGTGGAGGGTACCAATCGTATTGGAGGGTACGACTCGTGAGGGTCAGTCGTACCTCTGGGACGGGATTTTGTACAACTTAAGTTGGGGTATTATGGATATTTTCCCACTTATCCTAATAAGGTCCCGCGACTTCTAACCTACTTGGGAGGTTATTTACCCTATTATTCCATTCATTAACACTTAGAAACTCTTCTAAAATACTCTATAATTCTCTCAAAATCTTTTAGGTAAGGGAAGCTAGGGTTTCAACTAGAAAATTAATTTGGGGCTTGTCGTGGTGATCTCTTTCCATCATCATCTTGGTTTAAGGCATGTTTTCTTTCCACACTATTAATTCTATCTAGAAGCATGGTTTTTATGAATGTTTTCATGACTTTATTGATTGTATGATTTTGGTTTTCAAATATGATTTGGGGGTTTTTATATTAAATGGTTGGTTATGATTTCCCGTGGTTTTAATTATGCTTTATGTGCATTAATGATAGTTTTGGATAATTGAATTAAATAGGAATGATTTAATGGTAATTGGAATTAGTGTTGGTTATATTATGCCCCCAATGTGTTTGACAAAATGCCTATAATAATGTTTTCATTTCATTGATTAGTTTTAATGGAACTCTTGCTTGTTTTAAAACTTGGTAAAGGAATTATGCATGGTTTAAATGTCTTGGAAAGGTAAATGGCTGAATGGTTTTTCTTGTGGGGTACATGGAATCCCCCAAGTGGTTTTATATGGTAAATGGAAGGGCACTTGGAAGTCCCTTAAACCTATATATGGTAGTCTATGGATAGTGCTTGCAAGTATGGTCGGTATGATGATCCAACACTAAATGGCCTTGGTTAATAAATGATAAATGGATTAATTGGTTGCTTGGAGATGGTTGGTTTTAATTGGGGCAATAATGGCAGGATGTGTAGAAAGGTCGTGGAAGGTGGAGGACCCGGGGAGACCAAAACTGAAAACTTATATTTGCCGATGTGAGGTTTGATCTTGGTGATCGTGTGCATGATGTCACACTATATTTTGGGGGATGTACTAGTCATCCCAGATTTTCTTCCCTGGTCATGCGGCTACACGCATTGGGGCCCTTTTAGCAGGGGGAGATGAACCCATATAGCCCGTGGGTGGATTTGGACAGCAAATCTACACAGCCCACGTGAAGTTTTTAATGGCATACTAAACCCGGTCCCATTTCCCGGCATGGTTATATATATAAGTATTATTTTATGCATATGGATGGTTTTACGTGGTTTTATAAATGGCATTATTTTATTCTTACCTGAGATCATGCTAGTGTTCACTCGCTAACCCGTCTACTGGCGGCTGTATACCCACGCTATGCAGGAACCAGTCGTTCTACTCCTCCTACATAGTGATTGACTCAGGGATCAGAATTTGGATTGAAGTAGTCGGCTTCCATCCTTTCGGAAGGCTCCATTTCATGTTATGGATATTTATAGACACTTTGATTTTATTTTGGATATTAGTTTTGGCCATGGTTGGGGGCATGTCCCAACCGGATTGTATTACTCTTTTGGTTAGAGGCTTTGTGGTACTGCTATGGGCTAGAATGGGCGGGATTGGTATTAGTGTCTGCCTTGGCATTGGAATAAGCTGGTGAGCTGACATCATTGGACATAATTTCTCATTGTTCCATCGTATATTATTTTGGAATTAATTATACTATGTTTTGGAATTTTTTTTGTTATGGTCTGGTTTATGGCCTTTGGAATGGTTTGGTATGGTTGGGAAGTTGGTGTGGGATGGTTGGACTCGATTGGGTCAATCACGGTTGTGATCCTATCCTAGAGTCTTCATGTGAGTTGTTACACTATCTTGTTATATGCTCGAAATTCAGCCAACTTAGGGAAAGCGGCTGGAGGTTGGGTTGGGAAACGGGGGTAGTCTCCGGTCCCAGTCGAACCTGGGACTCCCATTACGACAAGGCCCCCGGTTGGGTCGTGTCAGTCATCAAAGCCTTACCAAACCATTTAAAACCAACCAAACTAACTTAAGTTCCATTACCATATTATGCAATGCAAAGATTTTAATAATAGTCAAACTATGTGATAAAAGCATTCTCATTGGCATTTTAACAAACATGTTGAGGGCATATAGTTTCCAAAGACAAAAACAAGTATCAATTGACCATTCCCATGAAATGACATGTTGAAATCATAATTATAACATGAAAAACCATAATTAAAACATGGGAAAACATTATCTAACCATAAAACAACCAAAACCCCCAACATCTATTTCAAAACCCAAAATAGTACCACAATAGTACCATGAAAACCATTCATTAAAACATTTTTTTAGTTGAACTAAAAAAGAGGGAGGAGTAACATGCCTTATAAAACAAAGAGGACGGAGAGAAACCACCCTTTTGAGCCTTAATGGATTGCCTTGAAGAAAACCCTAGCCTTCCTTGCACCAAGAGCTTGAGAGAGTTTTGAGAGTGTTTAGAGAGTGTTTGATTATGAATAATAGGTTAAGGCCCTATTTGTTTGCACTTATTGGAGGTTTGAATCTGAATGGTTCAGACTTCAGCCCATTAAGTGCATTTATTTATTTTTTAAAGAGCCTCTTAATGTATCTGAAAACATCTGAATGGATCATATATGAAAAGAAGTCTGAATAGCATTCAGACTCTTTTTAAAACATAATCCCTAACTCTCTCACTTCATTATTTCCTCTCTCTTTTCATGTTATCTCTCTTCCTCTCTTTTCACGTTATCTCTCCCTCTCTTCACATTTCTCTCTCTCTCTCTCTTCCTCTTCACTTGCTTTCCTTCTCTTTTAGGTATGATTCACCAAATTTTTTTATAATATTTTAGTTATTAATTTGTGTATTCATTATTTGCTAAACTCTAAATTTCTGCTTGCATTTTTTGTTTTGATTATAAAATTTGTACTTCCTTCGTTTTAAAAAGAATGACCTACTTTGACTTGGCACAAAGTGTAAGAAAATAAGGAAGACTTTTGAATCTTGTGGCCTAGAATTAAAGTTGTGTAAAATGTACCAAAATTCCCTGTAATCTTGTGGTCCTAAACATGCCACGTGGAAAGGTGAAATTAAAGTATTGCCAAAAAGGGAAAGGGTTCATTCATTTTTAAATGGACTAAAAAGGAAAGCAGGTCATTCTTTTTTAAACGGGGGGAGTAATTCTTTGGATAATAGAATCTTATGTGTGCCTGTTCATAACGTAACATTGAACTTACTAATGATATTTTCACTCAGCTTTCATGGTTAACAAATAAACATGTGTCTGTTTTGTATTAATTAGTTATTCAAATACTTTAATATTTATGCATCTAAGTCAAAATTATATCTGATTAATTATTTTATCTTGTTGGATTAGTTTAATTGATAGATTACTTTATGTTGAATTTAATTTTTTATAATTACATCATATCACAATAATTTTTTATCGTTATATCCTTTTTTAATAATTTAAATAATTCAATAATTATATTTAACATAATATATTTATCTTTAAATATTTTAATTATCACTCAAATAATAATTTTGTTGTTTAAGTTAATACTTTAAGTAATATTTTTTTCATATAATATAATATTTTATTACTTTTAAAATTTGAATTGCATATTTATTACAAATAAATAAATTACGTATATTCAGATGTTAAAAAATAAACAGTCTTAATCATTCAGTATTCAAATCTAGATACAGCATCTTAATCATTCAGATATCCATTTAGATTCAGACGTCTTAATCTTACAAAATAACAAATGCACCCTAAGAAAGCCTCCAAAGGTGTTTTATGTTGCGAGGTCCAAAGGAGTTATTAGGGAGAAATATTCAAAATACCCCCAACTTAAACTCCTCAACTCGTATCCACATCATACAAGTGGTACCCTCTACTCGTATCTTGATCAGAAAGTTGGACACCACATTTTGTCTAACATACAACTCCTTAGCCTAACTCATACCATCACTATACGACAAGTACCCTTCAAGTCGTACCCTAAGCAGAACATCAAGTCTAGACACTGTACAACATACGGTTGGACACTATACCCCTCGTATCTTCAATATACGACTCGTATCGAGTCTTCTCGTACCTTGGACAGAACTTTGCCAATATCACACTAACCAACATACGACTATGGTCCCTAGACCCATACTCACACCATACGACAAGTATGGTAAGTCGTATGATCAACAGAAGGCTCAAAACCCAAGAAATTTCCAAGGGTTAAAACCCAGGGTGTTTCAGTTTAGGCGTGTGCATGTTTGTTTTCAGGAGATTTAGATTGTTTGTTAATTTGTAATAATGAAATTCTCAATTTTACAATGTTATTTAGATTTATGTATTTCCCTTTTGAAATATCCCATATTGCACCAAATACCCTCACCATCGACTTTCATTGTTTGTGAGACTCCCATGTTTGTACAAATTCATAAGTTAATTTTTGTATCTAGAGTCAGTGAGTTCAGAATGAATGTAGCCTTATTATATTTATATATACATTTTGAATTTTCTTGTTGCATATATATATATATATATTCTGCAACAAAAGCATTAGGTTCAGTTGAACCCATAGAACCCGCCTTAGATTTGCGTTTGCTTGTATGGAAGATGTGAAAACAGGGGAAGATACATTGTATTATTATGGAGTAGGTGTAGAACCTTGAATCAAGTATCAGTAAGAGTTATTAATTTATAATTGTGAATAGAAGTTATTTTTTAACAACTATATGTCTCGGTCCTATATAAGTTGGGTTTGGCTATATGAATGCTCACCGACTTCAATACTCCATCCAAACTTTTGAAAGATTTGAGGTAGAAGAAAATTTACCCCTCAAACATCAATAGTCGTGATTAAGACCAGCAACGAAACCGAAAAATTCCATTCCAGTCCGTCAACTCCATTTCTGGTTCAGTTTTGGTACCGATAACACAGCGGTACCGGTAGCCAATGGTTTGAAATACGTTACCGGTGTGAACCTTCAAAAATTATGACATTTCCGATTCCGGTTGACCGATTTCGGTCCGTCAGACACGTTAAATTTTTCCTTCTTTTTTTTTAATTGGGTTGGTATTTGTAAGACTGGCAACGGCTCTTTTGGCCGTTGCAAATGTAGCCGTTGCAAACACCCCTTCCCAATTACCCCACACCACCCCTTAAAATTTTCACTATAAATATCCTTCATTTCAATTCTTTTTTCACACAAATATTCTCAATTCTAATACTCTCTCTTAATATTCTCACATTCTCTCTAAATATTTATAATTATTATATTAATTAGAGTTGAAGATTTTTTGAAGATATTACAAGCTTCAATTATCATCTTTTAATTCCGACATTTGGTATACGTCTGCTTTTATGCAGACGTTCTGTATATTCGTTCCAACTTTAATCTCTTTTTATTTACGTTAATATCTATATTTTTATTTTTTAGTATCTACATTTGTTTACTTACATTATTTTCTTAATTTATAATATTTGTATTGCTTGCTTTAATAATTTAATTTTAGTTATGGATTTCGGAAAAAATAGTAGTGGTAAAAATCCAATCTTTGATAAGGTTTTTCATAGAAATAAAAAAAGTAAGGCTACTACTAGTTCATTCCACCTAGATTTAATGAAACTTCTTTATCACAGCCTAATGATTTCGACGTTGGTATCGGTATGGAATTAGATCATGAGATCCTAAGTAGGCATTATGATAATTTTGAGGAAGACTTACCGGAAGAAGATGATATAGAAGAACAAGAGTTAGGTGATACCCCTACCCCTACTAGTTCGGTTATGGAATTACCGGAATACGGTGAATAACTTCCCCCTTTACCGGAATTTACTAGGGTCAAAGGTACCGAACGTACTAAAAGGTCTTTAGTTTAGAAATTTATGGAGCATGATAGGGTAAAAAGTACTTCTACTTGCAATAAATGCAAGAATATTTTTAAACATTTGACCGGGGGGAAAATGGCGGGACAGGGTTGCTAACTACGCATTTGATGAAATGTAATAAAGAATTTATTCGTCTAAAAAATGAGGCTAAGGAAAAAAAAGATGGTACACCATTTGTGCATGAATCTGTAGGAGGAAATATGGTTCAAACACGTTTAGACATGTTTAACCCGGCTGGCCCAAGTTCATCATCGATATATAGTGAAGATGTAGATAGAGAAGAACTAGCGAAAAATGGTTGTTGTTATGGGTTTGTCTTTTAGTTTTTCTTCGCATCCCGATTTTATTCATTATATTCAACGAGTATATAATTCCTCTTTTAAAGGTTTTTCACGAAATACAATTAAAAATAATATTTTTAAATTTCAAGCTGAACACTGCCATTTCTTCGTTGCTTATTTGATAAATTTGATGGTAGAATATATGTTACTTCTGATATGGGTTGTAGTGTTGTCGGTAATAATTATTTTACTCTCACGGCTCATTGGATTGATCACAATTGGAACATGCAAAAAAAAATTATTGCTTATAAATATGTTGACGAGTCTAAAACCGGTATTTATATAGCTAGTACAATAACGGAGAGCATGAAATATTTTAGATTTATTGGTAAACCTATGGCATGCACATTAGATAATTCTTCTAATAATTTGAAAGCTATTGACGAGTTAAAAAGTAGATTATGTTTTATGGATGAAGACCATTTTCATGTTAAATGTACTGCACAGATTTTAAATTTAATAGTACATGATGGTGTTTATTTGTTTGGAAATAGTTGTTGTAAAGTTCAAATTGCTTGTAGTTATATTTTTAAAATAAAAGAAAGGATGTAATGGATGATTATAAATCTAAATGTAAACAATGTGACCTTCTATATAGAAAAGTTCCAAAAGAAATTCCTACTAGATAGAATTCTTTGTTTCAAATGCTTGAAGTTGCTTTTATATATCGTAAACCTATACAATTGTTTATAATGCTTATAATGAGGATGTTAATTTAATGCTAGATGAAGATGATTGGACTGATGTAGAAGAACTTTGTAAATTTTTGAAAATTTTTCATCAAGCTACGAACACAGTATCTTCTCAATATACTCCAACTATTTCTTCTGTTTTAGTAACTATTACTGGTATTTCTAAAGTACTTGCTGAATATCAAAAATTATGCCCTTACAAAGAGGAAATTGAAGCTATGTTTGATAAATTTAAAAAATATTATTTTCCTATTCCACAAATTTTTTTGACAACTAATTTATTCAACTCATTTTATAAAGAACATGGTACAGTGATGTTGGTTAAAAAATTATACAACAATTTAGAAATTGCACCTCATGAAAAGCCATCAGTTGACACTTGTTGTGCTAACATAGTACCTAAAGCTAGGAGTTTATATAACTTGTATCAAGTTATGGAATAAAATATTGGGTCGATCGAACCTCCTACTTCTAGACGTAGATATGATGATTTAGATGACGAGATGGGCGAAGAAATTGGTCTTCAATGTTGTAGGAGTAATGATTTTGATTCGTATCTTTCGTAGGATCAGAAAAGTATTAGAGATGAAACTGGAAAACAACAACTTTTATCATGGTGGAAGACCCGTTTCAGACAATTTCCAAAAATTTCAAGGATGGTCCGAGATTTGCTATCAACTCAAACTTCTTTAGTTTCTTCGAAACAAGCTTTTAGTGCAGGAAGATTTATAATAGGAGATCATCGATATTCGTTAGCAAGGGATAGTTTGGAGATTTCGGTATTATTTAGATATTGGTTCAATGACGAACGAAGAAATTTTGGGCTCTCCAAATTACCGCCCCATGTTGAAGACGAAATAGATGAAATTTTTTAGGAAAATAGTGATGATGGAATGGAAGCAATGGAGGAACAAGAAAAAAGACCAATTCCGAAAGATTTATCCGCCGAAGAAATAGAAAAGTTACGCCAAAAATATTATAGACAATTTAGATATTAATAAGAGTCTACAATAAAGATCTAATTCAAAAAGAACCCTTCCTAGAAGGTGACTGCGTAGATTAGATTTTATTTTAATATCTTTGTAATAAATGTACAACGTACGAAATTTGAATAAATATAACGGCTAGTCGCCTAATTTTATTTTAAAATTTGTCTTTTGTTTGTTGCAATTATGGGGGAAAAAGTTTAATACAAAACTTTATAAAGTTAGGAAAATTTTTAACTTTACAACTTAAAATTATATAAATATAATTTAACTTCTTACACTTATTAAAAATATTATATTATCTTAAACTTAAGGATATATTTTTAAATTTAAGATATATTAAAACATGTTATATTTATTAACTTAAACTTAAAATATATTTTTAAAGTTAAAATTTTAAACTTTTTAAGATATATTAAAACTTAAACTTATTAAAAAAAAGTTAATAAATTATATAAATTATATAAGTTAATATATATATATATATATATATATATATATATATATATATATATAACTTATATAAATTATATAAGTTAATATATATCTTAAATTTTTAAATTTTTTAAGATATATTAAAACTTAAGCTTATTAAAAAAAAGTTAATAAATTATATAAATTATATAAGTTAATATATATATAATTTAAATTTAAATTTTAAAAATAAAATGTACCTAGTACGCCGGCGTCTCTTCCGGTAATGTTCCGGTCCGAAGGTAGCCAACGGACCGGTGCGAACAAGGGGAAAATTTTGGTATTCTGGTTTCGGTAACACCGGTTCCGGCGACAAAATCGATAAGGAAGTTTCGGTACCGGTTCTGGTCCGTTGCCAGTCCTAGACTCGTGATATCACTTAGTCCACCTTTGTTTAAGAGTGCTATAGCAAAATAGTTAGGGAACTTGCTGCTCTCATGAACTTTAACCATGAGATGTGCACCAGTTGCATACTTGAAAGGTACTCTTTAATACTCTATATCAACCTCACACTGAGCGGCAAGCTTTGCAACCATTAAAGGCTTAGCTAATTTTGTGTACGCACTAAAGATGAGGATGAACTCTGCTTCTCTTCACCTGAGTCTGTTACCACCACGATCGTCATCACTTCATTGCAATACTCTGTAATATTTAATGTTTTGCACTAGTCCCTGATTGTTAGCATGTAATGGTGTTCTGCATCACGTCTGGTGGAGACATCTATTTTGAAGAATCGTAGTACCGTAGATATAGTTTAATTTCTAACATTGTTGAAATCTATGTACACCAATTTGGGTTATGGAATGAAAGAGACAAGAAAGAAAATTGAACAGAAACTAAATGAAAACTCTTGATTGATTCTTTCTCTTGATTCGAATAGAGGAGTACATCTCTATTTATAAGAAACTAAATAAAATAAATAAGGAAAATATAATATTTTTCTTATAGCTATAAGACTAAATATTTTTTAATTAATAAACCCTAGACTTAAAAGGAAATAAATAATGTAAAATATTCTTAGACTAAAAAGGAAAAAAGAAAAATATTCTACCATTAATGAAAATGACAAAATAGAAGGAAGGTAAATCTCAAAAGGAAGGTAAATTTCAACATTCCCCCTCAAACTCAAGTTGGTGTATCCAACTTGAGTTTGAACACTGAATTATTCTTGAAAAATGTATTTTTTTTCTTGATTTTGTTGCAACAATCTAATAAAGTTGGTCTTGCTCGTGTTCATGTTTTTCTTCCATAAGTAGTGCTTTTGAATTGTCTTGGGTGTGTTTGAACTTGCATACTTTTGTGGCATGACCCTTTTGTTTGCAACTTCCACATAATGCATCGGACTTCCACCAGCAAATTTTTTCAAGTGTGTTTTCTTTTTGCAATATTTGTAAGGTGGATAATCAACTTTTCTTTTTCGATGGTTCACGTAAAAAATATCTTCAACAACTTTTTCTTCTTTGTAGGTTCTTCTTTGCTCTTGTACTTGAAGAACGCTTATCAATACAACAAGAGAGATGACAGAGAGATCTTTAAATTCTTCCAAAGCGGAGATTGGCAGAGAATGTGCTTGAAGGTTTGTGGGGCATTGAAAGAGAGAGTATTGATTGTCATGGTTTGAAACAAGATTTAAAATTATATGGGTTAAAAATTGATTAAAAATAACCCTACGTTAAAAATAAAAGTGAGGGTTAAAAATAGTCTTACGTTAAAAATAAAAGTAAGATTAAAAATAGGTTGAAAATAGGTATGGATTAAAAGTGGTTGAAATTTTTTTTTCTTCAATAAATTCGCAGATCCATGAGGATCATTGAAGGCTCTGATACCACTGTTATGGAATGAAAGAGACAAGAAAGAAAATTGAACAGAAACTGAATGGAAACTCTTGATTGATTCTTTTTCTTGATTCAAATAGAGGAGTACATATCTATTTATAAGAAATTAAATAAAATAAATAAGAAAAATATGATATTTTCCTTATAGCTATCAGATTAAATATTTTTTAAAAAGGAAATAAATAATATAAAATATTCTTAGACTAAAAAAAAAATATTCTACCATTAATAAAAATAACAAAATAGAAGGGAGTTATTTTGTTAACCGAAACATATAAGGAGTTTAACTGAAAAGCCATCTTATTTAGGATTTGTGGACCGTTTATGTCATACTATTTGTGTGTCAAAGACCCGGTTCTCTACCTTTGATTCCATCCCGATCAATCTCACTGATGGACCTCCCCTTGATAAAGCACTCTGGCTCTCTATTTTAGAATGACTTCCTGAGTCTTGGGGAACTGAAATACTCTGCTTTGGCTTTATAGAGACTGATTTCATTCTCAGGAGTATTGCTGGTTAAAAGTTGTTCCAGTGTATCAATGTATCTTCTGTCCTTTTAGGTTCCCTGTAGATATCTCCATAGAACTCTTTAGATCATCTACTAAGCTTAGTAGCAGTCTTACTTTAGCTTCAGGTGTAGCTCCACATGAGATTTCATTGATAGTCTTCATCCCGCACATTTTTAACCACATATTTAAAATTGAGGATGATTTGTCAAGCGTTCATAATCTTGGATAGAATATGAGATAAGGGACATAATCTTGGATAGAATATTTTAGTCATATTGCCACCCTTGCAAAGATAAGGGACATAATCTTGGATCGAATAGTTTAGTCATATTCAATTGTGCTGCTTATCCTTCGGTTTATGTAGTTGCTTTGGCAAATCAGAATGGACCTACTGATGAAGGCACTGCAAAATACTTGTTTCTTCTTGTTGTAACTGGTGGTGGCTCGGGAAAAGGTAAGAAGAATGTGGTTTTTACTGTGGTGGTGGTGGTGGTGGTAGTTTGTGTGTTGGTTGTTGTGCTTGTTGTGGTTGGTTATTGGTTTTTGTGGCAGTGGAGGAAAATTGGATTGGCTAGAAAGTGGAATGCTAGGAGACTGAAGAGTAATTTGAATTCTCATTTGGATTCGATTAGTGGAAGTACTACTTTTATTAGGTATACTTTTGATGAAATTTAGGGCCACGAAGAATTTATCCAGGCTGAATATAGTTGGGACAGGAGGGTATGGGAATGTGTACAACGGTGTGTTGCCTGGTGGGATTGAAGTAGCTTTGAAGAGGTTCAAGAATTGTTCAGTTGTTGTATGCGAGGCCAACAATGAACCAGGTTGTGAACATGTTAGACACTGAGATATCAGTTCCAACCATACCAGAAAGACCAATTTCTCTGTTTATAACATAAATTTCATGTTCCAACCATACCAGAAAGACCAATTTCTCTGTCTATAGACACTGAAATTTCATGTTTATAACACAAATTTCCCATTGATTTGCGATTGGAAAATCCTATGTTTCTAGTAGCGGATGCCATTATATTAAGTTAAATGACTGATGTGGAGATTTATTCAGATTGTTGATTCGGCATTTTTCTTTATGGTTGGTTATATGCAGGTCATGCTAGCTATTTTGATTGGAATGCTAACTTTATTAACTTGGCATTTTACCACAGTTTACATAACAAAGTCACTTAACACACTTGCATTTGGCCTTCGTCATGAACTTCTTCAGAGACCAATATTACAGATGTGGAACGTTTTGAATTTACGATTGAAATAACCACTGCTTAGGTTAATCTGCATGAGTATGTAATCAGAAAGTATAGCAACCCTGTTGATCAAGCTCAACAAGTTGAGGTTGTTTCTTTCTCCTCTTTCTCAACTTATTTGGTACTATTCTTACTTTTGAAACAGTGGCAAGCTTCTCATTATCTTTTATTAATTTAATGTTTGCCCCTCAGCAGATGTACGCATCCATGAAGGATGTAACATGGGCACTATTTGCAAGTCAGAAAGATCTTAATTCTTTAACCATCAACTATAAAAATGGTTTTGTTCAGGCTTTCCACAAAGATCACAGGAGTAACAATACATTCTACATATACTCTGATCTTGCCAATTATTCTATAAGTAGTACATATGATGTCAATTTGTTGTCGGCTCGTCAAGGATGGACCGACCAAATTATAACAACATCTCAGCAATTTGGTACCGAGAACCTTTAGATCCCTCAACTGGGGAAAGGAATGGAAAGCGAAGCATAATTCCACCGAATGAGTTGATCAACATTGCTGGTATATCACAAGTACCAGATGGTGCAGCTTCATGGCATGTGGCTATGAGCAAGTATACAGACTCACTATTGCTTTCAGCAGCACTGCCAGTTCGGGATCCATCGAACAAAACCTAGTTGCTGTTGTGGGAGTTACTACAGCTCTTCATAATGTAGGTCAATTGATGAAAGAAATTGTTGAATTCCACAGTGGTCACATTTACTTAACCTCTCAAGAAGGATGGTTGCTCACTACTTCCACAAATAGCCCTCTCTTGATGAATACTACGAAAGGACCAATGCTAATGATGGCTATTGATTCTGAAGACCCAGTTATACGAGCTGGAGCTGAGTGCTTACAGATGGAATATGGAGACAGGTTTCCCCCAAGTCAAGAAGTGCACATAGAGAATGCTAAACTTGGGAACCAAGTCTATTATATTGACTCATTTTTCCTGCAGTTCAGGAGACTTCCAATGGTAAATTATTGGCTAAGCACAGTTCAGTATTATGGTTGATTAAGCATCTTTTGCTAATTTGTCAGTGCTTGCTGATCTTCAAACTTTGCAGGTAGGAGTTATCATCATTCCAAGGAAACATATAATGGGCAAGGAAGATGAGAGGGCTATCAAGACTCTGGTAATACTGATCTCAACATCAATATGCATCCTAATCATAGGATGTGTCTGCATCTTCGTACTAACAGATGGAGTGTCAAAGTAAATGAAACTTAGAGCAGAGCTGATAAGCCAGTTAGATGCAAGACGAAAAGCGGAGGCATCAAGAAATTACAAAAGCCAATTTCTAGCGAACATGAGGTAAATATTGATCAGTCCTCTATTATTTAAGTTAATATAATTGTACCTGCATTGGGGGTGTTAGTGCATTAAAAATGAGTTAAATTCTACCTGTTCTTCAAAAGAGAAATAATTATTAGTTTTATGTTTACACAGCTCATATTAGCTAGAAAAAGCCATTTTCTGAAAATAAATTATCTGAAATAAAGATTTTACTGGACTATTTTGAGTAACGTTGCAGTTGGTTTAAGCTCATTACTCAAATGAGCTATTTTAATTAGACCTAAGAAGAATCGTATCAATGTCTTGTACTTTTTTATCAGGTAGAATCTAGTGTTGGAAGAAACAGAATTTGACTTGACTCGAGAACTTGAAGGACTTGTTGATATGTTTTCTGTCCAATGCATTAATCACAATGTTGAGACAGTTCTAGATCTCTCTGGTACATCTACTGTTCTCCTTACAACTATAGAAAGTGACAGAATTAAAATTAGGAGTTGAATTTGAGATTTGTCATATTGTTTTCTGAATGCATATTATTTTGTCATATTTCTATCCGCGGATGATATACCAAAATTGGTTAAAGGAGACTATGCTTGAGTTGTTCAAATTTTTGCAAATCTAATTAGCAATTCTCTCAAGTTTACAACCTGTAAGTGCAACGTTAAATAGATACATTTTCACGACCTTCAACTTGTCCTCATAAACTCTGACAAAATGAATATATTGGGGTCTTGATAAAAAAAAATTCTAGCAATACAAGTGTATTTGGTGATTTTACAATTTGGAGTACCTTACAGCGGGCTACATCATTCTTCGGGATGGTGTCGGAGTGCACGTGGAAAGAATTTTTCACTTAATCAGAATGACTCTTGGTCTGCTCCTAAAGTGAAGTTGAAGCGACTAGAAAGCCAGGAGAAAAAGTTCTCCAAGAAAGATAACAAAATGATCCTGTGGTTTGAAGTTGAGGATTTTGGTTGTGGTAAGATCACAACTCCCAAAATAGCCATAAAGTTCACCAGTTAGCTTATTTTTCACACTTTCTGCTACTGCATATTAACTCTCTTTCTATCTATATCTGGATTTCTCTTTTTGTTGCTCCAGGAATTGATCCAAGTAAATGGAAATCTGTATTTGAAAGTTTCGAGCAAGTTGATCCTTCGACGACTCATTTTTAAGAAGTTTTCACATCATTGTCATCTATGGGTAAACTTTGTTAGTTAAATAGCAGAATAAATGGATGAATGAATGAATTTACTTCCTGCACACCTTAGAGCTAGTTAGTACCTGAAAAAAGAAATCTCATTGTTTCACTATGCTCGTACTCAGGCATGGTGGGACTGGCCATGGACTATGCATTGTACGTACCCTGGTGAGTTCAAATTTTTTTCCTATTTCAAAAGAATAAATTTCAAGAGTTGAGATTTTGAATTCGCAAGAAAAACATTTCAATGTGAATGTGACTTTTAAAAAGAATTCAACTTTTATCCAAGAGTAATGAAAAACAGGAGATATAATGAATCTACTGCCTAAAATAGCAAATATCAAACCACTGATTGTCTTTTTTCATTTACTCTATTAAGTATTTTTGAATAGGAATTTGCGTGCAAAAGCTAAAACTTTGACTATAAGGCCTAATACCAACCTAGTAAGGCAATAAAAGCATCAGAGTGCCTGGTCATTTCTGCTTTCCTTTGATGCATACCTGCAACAACCTTCACTTTTCCTACTGTTTCTCCAGTTATCTGTGACAAAAAAAATATCATATAAAAAAAAGGAGTTCGATGTACTAAAACTCTCGTTATGTGTGCAGTCCGAGGAAGGATTATACCATAAGGATCTATTGTGCACAATCATATGTCAGTAGCAAAAACCATTTTTTCAAGAATGAGATTATTTGGTAGAAACCCAAGGCCCCGCACTTGTTATTTAGATTATTTGGTTGAAAAAATGATAAAAAGATGAGGAGGAGAGACAAAGAAGTTCTTATAGTGTAGTGAATGTTTCAGTGAAGCAATGGTGAGTACTATTTCAGAAAAAAAGACGACTTAATCACAAAAAAAATCTATAGGATCAGCAGCTGCAGAAAAAAGTAGTCTTAGCCTTACTATACAGCTCCACCAGTTCAAGACATATATAGGGTAGAATGGTGCACTAGGCTTCCTCTAAGCGTGGAGTCCTAGAAAGAGCCGATTCATACGGTCTATTGTACACAGTCTTTATACTAACAGGGTCACATGGTAAAAACTTTACTAGTTATGCCAAGGCTATCCTTCATGTTCTAAGACAAATAAGAGTTGAAGAAACAGCCAAGGAAGAAAACACAAGAGCTAATACTGGTCTCTGAAACACAAAATGAATAAATCTTTGTATACAGAAGGAAAAAGTCAAGAAAAACATATATGGTACCTAACATAATACTAGTGAAAAGTCAGATGAAAGAAAATATAATTAGTGTCTTCCCTCCTTCACAGTGCACAAAAGAATGAAACTCGTCATTTGTGGTATGCTAACACAGCACACACTCACAAAACAGACACACACATCAAAACAACTTGCAAAAAAGAATGGAACTTGTCATGAGTGGTACGCTACCACACACACAAACACACACACACCGCAAAACATAAGAAACAGAGAGAAAAAGAGGCATATAAATTTGTAGCATTGAGAAATATTTTTCCATGATTCAGCTATTATAGTAATTGAACTCATGTCTGCTGCAAATTTGAATATGCGTTCATATCTGCAAATCTGAGTATGAAGCTATATTGATTGTGATTTGTGAAGAAGCTGTATTGATTGTGAATTGTGAAGAAGCTTTATTGATGCTGACACATATAAAAGTTATTTACTACACTACTAAAAAAAAAAGGAAAACCAACCACACAAACCGACCACAAGTGGTCGATTTTCCCCAATTTCCGACCACAAAACCGACCAAAATTTATGGTCGGAAAAGTAGTGGTGGCTTTTTTAAAAACCGACCACATGTGGTCGGTTTTTTTAAAAATATATATTTATTTTTAAAATTCATTATTATTTTATTAAAATTGAAAAAATAATTTTCGAGAAAAAAAATCGACTACAAGTGGTCGGTTTTTTATTAAATTAATTTATTAATTTTAATTAAAAACCGACAACATGTAGTCAGTTTTTAATTAAATTAATTTATTAATGTAATTTAAAACCGACCACGTGTGGTAGGTTTTTTGTAATTTTTTTCAGAAAAACCTACCACATGTGGTAGGTTTTTTGTAAAAAATTTCAAAAAAAAAACTACCACATGTGGTCGGTTTTTTGTAAAAAATTTCAAAAAAAAACTACCACATGTGGTCGGTTTTTTTGATAATTTTATAAAAAAAAAAATATTGAAAATTTTCAAAATACAAATATTAAAAATCAAATTATTTACAATACAGCCCACCCATCATTTACAAACATTAAAAATCAAATCAAATTATTTACAATACATCCCACCAATCATTTAATATACAATCAACCAACCACCATAAGAATACAAACATTAAAAATTAAATTATTTACAAAATTTATTGAGGTTACAAATCCAAACTATAAAACATACAAAAGACTAAAAATAACAACTCATCATCCGCATCTTCATTCTCAGCCTCACCCATTCTATTATCAATATTTCGTGTTGATATATCCAGCTGTAATCAAGTTCCATCTACATAATCAATCACATTCAAATAATTAGTTCCAAGTCACAAAAGTTCACATTTTAAATACCTACACCTTTCAAGTCACTAATTCACTTCACAAGTTATCAAACTAAACTAAATTCAAAAGGAAAAGTTCACGTTTAAAGTACCTACACTTACACATTTTGAAGTAACTAATTCACTTGTCAAGTGACCATAGTTTACTAAAATCACAACGCAAGTTCACATTTCAAGTACCTAAATTCAAAACAAAAGTCACTAATCCATAATTCAAGTACTTTTCAAGTTACCAACGTAAACTAAATTCAAAATGAAAAGTTCACATTTCAAGTACTTATACCTAAACATTTCAAGTCACTAATTCACTTCACAAGTTACCAAACTAAACTAAGTTAAAAACGAAAAGTTCACATTTCAAGTACCTACACCTAAACATTTTCTAGTCACTTCCCAAGTTACCAAACTAAACTAAATTCAAAATGAAAAGTTCACATTTCAAATACCTACTGTTGACACCTAATTTTTTCCCTCCACGACTAAATTTAATCCTGAGTTTGTTCGATCGACATATTTATTTCATCCGAATAAGAATTTTGAAAAGCATATTTGTACGTGATTTTGTCACTTTAAGTAGTAATTATATATTATCGTGTTCAATTATGCGATATTATACAATTTGATTACTTAAATGTTTATTCTATGGAATATCGGATTTAATTAAAGAATATTGTGAAAATAAATACAATAATTAAAATCTTGATTTGAAAATGATCTACTTCAAAAAATGGTTTATTTGGAAAAATGTTTACTTGATCTTATCAAATCAAAGAAGCTCAGGATTAAACTAGTTGCTAAATTCATTTCAAATCTTGATTCAATTTGGTCAATTTGTTAAATTAGATTTAATTGAAGTTAATTTGGCTACAATTGCAACACAATTGACCGATTAATCCTCAATTAGGTCAAAATTTAAACACAATTAGCTAAATCCTATCATATACTATTTAATAAATAGCCCAAAATCTAATTCTCTTTTTATTTTAACCCAAACAATCTCCCAATCCCTTAAAAACCAAATTTGGGCCAGCTGTGCAACCCAACAACATCAGCTGACCCAACCCGTCTCAACCAGGCCCATAATTAACCCCCATTTTCCTTCTTCCTAAACAGGCCCAACACTAAAACCACCAAGCGCACTCCAAAATTAGCAACCCGGCCCACTTCCCTTCCTCCTTTAATCATCAATATCACACCAACCCTCATATACGCGTACAACACCAATTCCAGCGAAACACCCCCAACAACTCGCCTACCCAAGCTCCAACCCATCTGTTTCTTCTTCGTCACGTGTTTTTCCACGCGAATTCGTACAGGAAAGTTAGAAAACCTTCTAGAAAGAACCTAGCTGTCATCGTCCAACGTCCATATTCCGCAAATCTCGGGATATATGGTACAATTTGGTACATTTGTGGGGGAATTCAATTGGCTTAAGAGAGATTCCGTTTCTCCGCATCGATTTCCCTAGGGAGAATAATCCAAATAGGTACAAGTCGTTTGTTTTGGAAACCCTAGCCTCAATTTGAATTTTGAATTTCTCCCCTTTTCAAATCCCTAAATTACCCCTAATTAGTCTTCTATATAAGAGCCCATTTGGGTCACTGTTTGGGGATCAAAAAATTTTGGAGTTTTTTTTGGGGCTCTAGGGTTCTAAGTTGGGGAATTTTGGGGAGGTTCAAAAAATTTTCTTTCTATTCTTTCAAGGGTTTGAAAGTTTAGGTTGAAAATTTTAGGGTTCGAAATTTCTTGAGTTCGAAGGTTCGAGATAAATTTTGGTAAAACTGAAAGAAAATTCGGGAGTTCTAAATTCAGGTTGAATTATTTTTAGTTGAAAGTGGTTTTCGAAATCTTTAAGAGAAAATCCAGAAGACGCGCTATTAGTGGTCGACGTCGCGAGATTCCGGTAGCGACGATTTTACTGATAGCTCGTCGTCCCGTTTGCTGCCCCGAAAGAGGTAAACGCATGCTCGTCCCCTTTTAATTTTGATGTTTCCTGCTTCATCCCTCTTTCTTCGTAGAAGTAGTTATCTGTGTATCGTGAATGAGGCTGGGATTGTCTGTTGTAGATGGCTTTGATGGCCATAGGATTTACTTGAAATGATTCTCGCTATATCGTTGGTTGCATTCCTATTTGTATTATAACTTTCTGATTCATTGTTAATCTCGTACGTTTTGGCTCGATGGCTTTGAGTTTACTATCTCGTGGTAATGCCATTGGTTAGTCATGAAAGATCTAGGTATCTATCTATCATAAATATGTTGTTTAGGTCCCTGTTCATGTCATTACTTTCTGTCGTTGGGATTTCAATCATTGTTTTAGTGTTAACCTTTCTTTGGTGAAAATTATATGTATAGTTCTATTCTGAACTATTGTTCATCGGCTTGGCTATTAAATCAATGTTTTCGTTTCATAGCTGGTTCTTAGTTTCGCCTTCAAACTCACTGGAATGTGGATTTTGTTAGTCACCAACATATTATTTTGTATTTCAACATTAGGGTCCGATTTGTTAGTGCCTAGTTGACTACCTGCTGCTGCTATTCTGTTTCTTTCAGTGGTTGTTTTGTTAATTAAATTTACAACTAGTATACAAGTAGCTTTGGTTCGATCATGTTGGATCTATCTTCTTGGACCAAAAGATATTAATCATGTTGTGATATTTGTCGGCCGTCGATCATGAAAAATTTCTTTTGTTCTTTAGTTGATACATGTTTGACAATGTGTTTTGTCTAAATCGCAAAAATTATCAAAATTCTATCTTTAACTTGTCTAGTCGTCTCCCTTTTGGTCGGCGTCGAAGAAAACGAACTTAAAAGGGTTGCTACTTGTTAGTCGACAATAATCGTGGGTATATTTACTTGGCTTGGGGGGAAGTGACGTTTGTCAAAATAAGTTCTAAATAGTCTTCTCACATGTTACTTGATGTTGGGCATATTTGCATGCCTAAGAACCATAATTTACCCATATTTTAGTTAAGTTTTTAGGACAAAATATATAATTCCTGCACTTTTAGTCCATTTTCCTGTAAATGAGCTAACCTATGTGATTAGCATGTTTTCAGGTACTAATGATGAAGATTTCAGCACTTTGTGGACCTTTGGGCAGCAAAGGAAAACTTCATGTAAGAAGGAAGGCAGCTTTTGGAAAATTGTGGACTGAATGTGATGCATGGAGAATCTGTCCCGGGCAAAATCAGTATTTCTTAATACTTAGGGGTGCAACAGTAACCTAGTAGGACTAGGACAAGGATGTTATAAAAACCTTATTTGCTGAATTTTTCAGCATTACTTTCAGAATTCAGTCGACACTTTTTAATTATTCAGTTTACAAATTCTGTAACTTTAACACAGAGAAAACACGGCTCTTGTGAGCTACGGATAGGAAGTAAACGTCATCCCTCTTTGACGTTAAAATCATCCTCTCGCGAACATTGTTCTAGTTGCGGTATGATGATGATGTCTTCGTTGTTTTCCTTTACAATCATGAGTAGCTAAACTTCTCTGTTAGGGTTATGGAAGCCTTTTGATATACTATCTATTACTATGAGTTTGTGAATTCTTGATGCGTATGCTACTTATATCATTACTCTCTTCTTTCTAATTTAATTCTCGTGGTTGCAAACATAGAGAATAGGCCATTATAGCATTAACTTGTTCGAGAGAAAAGTTACATGTTTGGAAAAGAGAGTGTGACAAGGAAATAGGGCTACCAACCCCTATTTACACGTTAGTGCCGTAACTGGGTTAACCTCTTAGAGAGTTCGTACCGTTAGTTATACGCTTTAAGCTCGAGAGAGTTAAAGTGAAATAATCCTTGATGGTTGAGAAACACTAGGATTTACCATTAGAATACGAATCTCTATAAGTGCATGCATGTCTGAATTCCGCATTACTCATAGTTAATAGATACGTAGAACTCATAAGGTGGACATAACCCTAACGTATTTTTCTCCGTGATTAAATCTTACTAAACAAAGCATTCTGTTTTTTTAATTCCATAGTATTAATTCACGCCAAACTCAAATTCCCCCCTTTCCATGGAATCTTCGATCAACAGTCTAATAATAGTTGCAACACTTAGTGACCAAGTATTCCCTGTGGGATTCGACACCCAACCCAGTTGGGTTCTATATTTGACAGCGACCGCTTACACTCTTACGAGAGTTGTAGTTTGGGCGTTATCAAATTTTGGCGCCGCTGCCGGGAAATACGGTTGTCAACAAAGTTTGTGATAGTTACTAGACCCTTTGGTCAAAGATTCTCGAATTTTACTTTTAGTTGTTGTTTTTGTTTTATTCAGGGTCTGTTGAGTGCATGCCAAATACTCGTAGTTCTGGTCAGCCATTATTACCCATAAATCCTGAACCTCAACTTATTGGCAGAATGGATGCACAACGTGACATTGACAGAAGGGCGGCTCAACAGGAGCAGGCTAGATTAGCTGCAATGGCAGCTGCTCAAGTACATCAACAGAATATTGATAACCCAGGGCGAGCAACAAATCCTGATGATGAGGACCTAGGTGATGATGAGTTACTGAATCCCAGGCGTACTGATGAAGTGGTGGCACCTATGCACAGGAGAGATCGTCAAGCTAGAATGAGACTTGATCGCCGAGCTGTGCAGGCTTCTTTTGATAATGATGATGACGATCTGGATGGAGCTGGTGCCACAGGGGCTATTATTCCTCCACCCTTGGCACCCGGAGCTAAGTTCAATATCACTAGCACCATGATTCAGTTATTGCAACTCAAGGGGTTATTTGGTGGACTCGCAGGCGATGATCCGAATATGCATCTGATCAACTTTATTTCAATATGCAAGTCGTTTGACAATCCAGGAGTTGGGCAGAATGCAATTCGGCTGCGCTTATTTCCATTGTCTCTGTCTGGGGAGGCAACTCTATGGTTGAACGGGCTAACTCCTGATTCTATTTCTAATTGGAGGCAACTGAAAGACGCTTTCCTAGAAAGATTCTTTCCGCCATCCAAGAGAGCCCAATTACGGGATGAGATCAGCAATTTTCGACAGCTTCCAACTGAAGCTATCCACGAAACATGGGAGAGGTTCAAGAAGAAGCTTATGCGGTGCCCAAACCATCAGATGACGAATATCCACTTGATGGAAATATTATATAGGGCTTTGAACTCGATGACAAAGCCAGTGGTTGATAATGCTGCAGGAGGGTCATTCATGGACCTTACTTTTATTGAGGCGAGTGATATGTTGGATCGTATGACAAAGCAGAGTAGAGCTTGGCATACCAGGGATTCTGAGGTAGCGAGCTCTACTGTATCTATTGGCATGACTGCAGAGCAGAGATAAAGACAAGAGGAACGTGACCAGGATATAGCCCACATGAAAACGCAGATGGATCTTCTTACCAAGCATTTATTATCAGGGAAGACCGAAAAAGTCAAGGCTGTGGTGTCACAGGGAAGAGATGAGTCAGATTCTGAGGAGGAAGCAAATTATTTGAATAATCAGGGGGGTTTCCGAGGCAATGCCCAAGGAAACCAAGGTCGGATCTATTATGATAAATCTAGATACAAGGACCGCGATCAAGGTGGTTGGAAGAATAAGACTGACAGGAGTGGTTTGTATGTTCCTCCTGGAAACCGTGAGGCTGTGGCGTCTGGCTCTGGAAAGATATCCATAGATGATATGATGGCTAAGCTATTGAAAGGGGTGGAGGCAACCAATATGGGCGTTACTGAGGTAAAGAATGATTTGTCATCAATAAATCAATTGGTTGACTCGTATTCTACTGCAATAAAACAGCTGGAGCAATAATTGAGTCAATTATCAGCGGCATTCAACCAAAGAAAGGCTGGCACGCTACCCAGTGACACTGTGCAAAACCCAAGAAATGACAGATCGTGTATGGCTATTACTACCCGAAGTGGTAAAGTGTTGGAAAATCCATCCAAAGGCAAGCAGGTGGTTGATGATATAGCAGAGAATGTTGATGAAGCAGAGTTTGAAGATGCCGTAGAAACTGAAGTGAGTGCTCATGATGTTACACTTAGACGTCACCAGCCTGAAAAGAGTGATAATCGGAAGCAAGATAAAAAGGAAGTGGTGGAGAAAACGATTCCTCTTCCACCACCACCTTTTCCTCAGAGACTGAAGAAGAAGGCTGATAACACTCCTGAAAAGGTTGATAATCGGAAGCAATATAAAAAGGAAGTGGTGGAGAAAACGATTCCTCTTCCACCACCACCTTTTCCGCAGAGACTGAAGAAGAAAGCTGATGACACCAGGTTCAGTAAATTCATGACTATGTTGAAGCAGCTGACTATTAATGTTCCTTTGGTGGAGGCGCTGGAATAGATGCCTGGGTATGCTAAATTCATGAAGGACCTTTTGACAAAGAAGCGGGCAGTAAGCTATGAGTTGGCAGAGGATGTTCATCATTGCAGTGCAATCGCTACAAGATCGCTAGTACAGAAGAAAGCAGATCCTGGTGCTTTCATTATTCCTTACACGATTGGATCGTTGGATTTTGCTAAGGTGTTGTGCGATTTGGGAGCTAGCATCAATTTGATGCCGTTATCTATTTACAGAAAGTTGGGGTAGGGTGATCCTATACCAACTAATATGTGGCTCGTAATGGCAGATAGGTCTGTAAAACGGCCTGTTGGTATCTTATATGATGTGTTGGTGAAGGTTTCCACCTTCATCTTTCCTGCAGACTTTGTTATTTTGGATTGCGAGGTGGATTCTGAAGTTCCCATAATCTTGGGGCGTCCTTTCCTCGCAACTGGAAGTGTGCTGATTGATTTAAGAGCTAATGAGCTTTTATTTTGATTGAATGACGAAGTGGTCCATTTTGATGTATGTAAATCGATGAAGCAGCCTAGAGATATGGATGTGTTCTCTGTAGATGATATTTACTATGAGGATGAGAAAGGATTATCTGTAGAGAAGCAGCTTACTGTTGAACCATTGTCTGCTGTGCTGTTGAATTTTGAGCATGAGGATGTTGAAGAATATGAAGAAACTGTTTGTGCTCTAACAGGAATAAAGTCCTATTCTCA
The DNA here is from genome assembly GCA_030864215.1 of Capsicum pubescens. Classification (NCBI taxonomy): domain Eukaryota; kingdom Viridiplantae; phylum Streptophyta; class Magnoliopsida; order Solanales; family Solanaceae; genus Capsicum; species Capsicum pubescens. The sequence continues at coordinate 226,707,523 of CM061544.1, forward strand.
TGCTACTAAGAAGCTGGACCTTGATCTTAGGAATCGACCTTCACCAACAGCGAAGACTTCCATTGAAGAGCCACCAGTGCTAGAATCGAAAGAGCTCCCCAGTCACCTAAGGTATGCATTCTTGGGAAGTGAAAATACACTTCCGGTGAGTATTGCGGCTGATTTAGGTGAACAACACGTAGAGGCTCTCATCTCTGCTCTGAAGAGGTACAAGAGAGCTATGGGTTGGACTATTGATGATATAATTGGTATCCCTCCTGGGATATGTATGCACAAGAGTCATCTCGAAGAAGATTGCATGCCTACAAGTAAGCATCAGCGTCGTCTGAATCCATTCAGAAAATGATGCACCATCTATCTCGACGAAGTCTAAGTAATCGAGGTAACTATGTCGTGCCGCAACAATAAATCAAGCGCTACATGGGAGGCAACCCATCATTTTTAGTCGTTTTGTTTTCCTAAGAGTTTGTTTTGTTAAATAAAAAAAAAGAAAAAAAAAAGTCGAGCCATGATCAAAACTAAGGCGTTTGATGGGAGGCAACCCATCCTTCTAATCGTTTTTTGTTGTTAAGTGTAGGGGAAGACGTATAAAGGAGGAGTTTGGTCTCAAATTTTGATTTGAAAGTGAACAATGTTAAAGGTGGTAAGCGAGTAATGAAGGAGCAAAAGGCTTTCGGTTAGGCATTGCCTATACAAATTTAGGCAATGGACAAGGCAAGGCCTATGTAAATCTAGTCAAAGGACAAGGCAAGGCCTATGCTATTGCCTTTGCTCTCTGAATCTACAATGCCATAGCATAGGTGCCGCCTATGCCCAACTAGGCCATAGCATAGGCGCCGCCTATGTTCAACTAGGCAAAGCTAAAGGCGCCGCCTATGCCATTGCCTATGCTAACTGTTTCAATTAGGCCATAGCATAGGCGCCGCCTATGCCCAACTAGGCAATACCATAGGCGCCGCCTATGCTAAGCATAGGCAAAGCATTAGGCGCCGCCTACTTATTATTTTTGACTCCTAACCCGATCTTTCATGGATCAAACCCGACCCTAGCCTTGGTCTATAAATAAACCCTCAATCTTAGAACAAAATCTCATTGTTTGCTCAAGATAGGCGCCGCCCAAGCTTCCAAATCCTCTCAAAAAAATTTCTTTTTGCTCATCTAGTCTTGTGAGTTCATCTTCCGAATCCATCACCAAGTAAGTTCTTCTTTTATATTCCGTAGTTATTACAATACTACGCCTATAATGATTTGTTAAAGCTAGAAGTGGTGTTGGTGATTTGAATGAGGTTGGTTTTTTATGATACATCTAGTTGAGTGAAAGAATACGTGTGGGTGTTCTTGACTTTGTTCCGACTTGTATTTGATTGTTATACACTGTCATAATTTGATGAAGTCGAAATTGTGAAGTTAATACATAATCTTGTAAGTTGAAAGCTTGAATGTTTGAATGACTCGTTCATCGAGATACTAATTATGATTGACCACAAGCATAAAATGGTGTGATTATGCCTATGCAATAACTTGTTTCTATTTGTGGTACGATCATTATGTGGTAGTTTTGTTCAAAAAGTGCATTCATCCAAACATGAAAGTATAGACAAGATTACATGAAATAGAATTGGAAAGGATAGTTAAGATGACATGAACGTATGACTGTGTTGAACATGTTGTTGGAACATATCGCCTAAATGTATGTCGATGAAGTCTGAGTAATCAACATCACTCACTTAATTAGTTTGTGCCAACAAATTAAGTGTGGGGTGGCACCGCTACTATTTGTTTTTCGATTGAATCTTTCGAGATGGAGCTAACATGACTCTATTTTAATCTCAGGTAGAATGGCCCCAAAATAACGACAAGGAAAAGAAAAAGCGACCACCTCACAGAAGGGATAGAAAAGGTCAAGAAAGGAGCAAGCTGAGTCCTCCTCTCTACAAATACCTCGACGCACTTTTGGGATTAAGTGGGGTACATTTTGAGAAAACTCTGAGGATGACGACTCTGATGATGATTCCGACGTAGGGGGTATGACCCCAGACATAGAAGAGGAGTCCGACTAATTAGGTTTTCCTTATTTATTTTCCACTGAGGGCAGTGTGTCCCGTCTAAGTGTGGGGTGCTGGTATTTGTATGCTTCTTGTACTTCTTTGCCTACATTTATTTTAGTTCTTGTTTGTTTTAATTAGTCGTAATTAGTTAGTTTAATTTTAGATTTTTTAGATTTTGCATGAAATTGTTCTGATAGGCGGCATGGTATTATGACAAGAGTTTGTGCCAAAATCATTACTATTGAGACGTTTAGGCTCTAAGTGTGACTCACTGTGTGATAAGTGTGTGGTTTAATTCATTCATCTGTTGGGTAAAAAGTCTATACTGCTCCCAATAAAGTTGACCATGTGTCTTGTGTGTGTGAGGTTATAGTATATTCTGTGTTGTGACTGATGCTAGAACTTGCCTGGTGTGTTTGTAAAGCGAAATAAAAAGTGTGAGTTTAGGAGATGATTTAGGCAATTCTTTGGCAGCCTGTGATTGTTTACCTTTTTTTTACCTACCCGTGGACATTATCCTAGTTAACCCCCTTTAAGCCTTTAGCTATTTTCTTTGACAGCCTCATATGTAGCCTAATCCATTTTTTTTCAAGACCATAATTTGATCCAAATTCCTAAGCGCTTTAAATTGTAGAGTCATGTGACAAAATAAGAGGAAATTGGGTGAGAGTGATGCCTCAGAGTGTATTGGTACTTGAAATTGTTGTGAAAAAAGAGTGGCTGTCATAGAGGTGTTTTATAAAAAAAAAAACAGAAATAGAAAAATAAAAAAAATAATTTGTATATTCTCATCTTTGTGTTTATAATTGAATAACAAAATAGGTGAAAAAGGGTGTTAGATGAAAAGAAAGGTAGAAGGGTTGTTTAAAAGAGAGTGTTAATGGCATAATGTGATGTATTAAAGCGCTAAGGGAAAATAGTCACTATTTCTGACCAAAATAGTCCTACCTGCCCCTTAGCCTACATTACAACCTGTAAAGACCTATTTGATCCTAAACTTAGCATTCTGATATTAGTAGAGAATTACACTAAGGGCAAGCCTATGGTCATCAGTTGCAACATAAGAATTCTTTGTGAGAGTGAGAGCAAGGAGAATCTTGTACCCATGTTTCGAAAAATGCAAAACTTATGAGTGATTATAGGTGATATCTTGTGTGAGACACACATGGTTGATGATTGTTTGGTAGTGTTATATGATTCTTGGTGCCTTAACTTGTGGATACGAATTAGCCGTCATCACGAGTCTATGTTGGAGGTTGAATGGGTTCTAGTAGTGATCAAGAAACCTACTCTTTGTGAATAATTGTCGTGCATGTCTTGAGGATAAATTTTGTGTTACTGCTGTGAATTCCTAGTTAGATGTTTGCATGGACGTAATATTTTATTTGTGGACGAACAAATCTTTAAGTGTGGGGTGTTGATGTTGGGCGTATTTGCACGCCTAAGAACCATAATTTACCCATATTTTAGCTAAGTTTTGAGGACAAAATATATAATTCCTGCACTTTTAGTCCATTTTCCTGTAAGTGAGCTAACCTATGTGATTAGCATGTTTTCAGGTACTAATGATGAAGATTTCAGCACTTTGTGGACCTTTGGGCAGCAAAGGAAAACTTCATGTAAGAAGGAAGGCAACTTTTGGAAGCTTGTGGACTGAATGCGATGCATGGAGAATCTGTCCCGGGCAAAATCAGTATTTCTTAATACTTAGGGGTGCAGCAGTAACCTAGTAGGACTAGGACAAGGATGTTATAAAAACCTTATTTGCTGAATTTTTCAGCATTACTTTCAGAATTCAGTCGACACTTTTTAATTATTCAGTTTACAGATTCTGTAACTTTAACACAGAGAAAACACGGCTCTTGTGAGCTACGGATAGGAAGTAAACGTCATCCCTCTTTGACGTTAAAATCATCCTCTCGCGAACATTGTTCTAGTTGCAGTATGATGATGATGTCTTCGTTGTTTTCCTTTACAATCATGAGTAGCTAAACTTCTCTGTTAGGGTTATGGAAGCCTTTTGATATACTATCTATTACTATGAGTTTGTGAATTCTTGATGCGTATGCTACTTATATCATTACTCTCTTCGTTCTAATTTAATTCTCGTGGTTGCAAACATAGAGAATAGGCCATTATAGCATTAACTTGTTCGAGAGAAAAGTTACATGTTTGGAAAAGAGAGTGTGACAAGGAAATAGGGCTACCAACCCCTATTTACACGTTAGTGTCGTAACTGGGTTAACCTCTTGGAGAGTTCGTACCGTTAGTTATACGCTTTAAGCTCGAGAGAGTTAAAGTGTAATAATCCTTGATGGTTGAGAAACACTGGGATTTACCATTAGAATACGAATCTCTATAAGTGCATGCATGTCTGAATTCCGCATTACTCATAGTTAATAGATACGTAGAACTCATAAGGTGGACATAACCCTAACGTATTTTTCTCCGTGATTAAATCTTACTAAACAAAGCATTCTGTTTTTACTTCCATAGTATTAATTCACGCCAAACTCAAATTCCCCCCTTTCCGTGGAATCTTCGATCAACAGTCTAATAATAGTTGCAACACTTAGTGACCAAGTATTCCCTGTGGGATTCGACACCCAACCCAGTTGGGTTCTATATTTGACAGCGACCGCTTACACTCTTACGAGAGCTGTAGTTTGGGCGTTATCATTACTCTCCCATCATCTTGAACTATTGTTTGCATTTTTATTTCTATCTTTTGATACATTCTTTATCTCTTAACTTATTTGATCTTCTAATATCGGTTTTTTTTTATTAAAGTCCACAGCCTTCACTAGATTAGCTTTGGCGTTGGTAAAATTATTTTAAAAGGCAGTTAAATTGGTAATGGTAGATGATTATTAATCCGCTAGCTGAGAATGTTATGTTGAACTGTTTTCTTTTAATCCACTAATTTGTAGTTTTCCTAGGATGACTATTTGGATTAAGAATTGTTAATGGATTTGTGAGGTGCATTTATGCTATGATTAAAAAATTGCATTTCAAAACCAGTGCCAGTACTCATGCCCAATTTTTTGTGAAGAAATGAATTGATCCTCAATTTGTGTTTCGATGCTTTAAATGATTAATTATTCGATGACGGCATGTCTAGCCTTATTCCCTGTTCCCTTTCCACGCTTCTTCTTTATGCTTTGTTGGGCTATGAGATACTTTGGAAAGCCAAATATGTTTAATGATCTACCAACTGTTGTATCCAGATGGGTTTCTGTTGAATGTAATTAATATCAAGAACTATTGGTTGCTATATAGCAGTGCTCATGTAGTGATTAAAACCTTTTCTTTTCCTTTTCTAAATTAGTTATAACTAGATTAATTTCTAAACCTTATCTTCTTTTCCTTTGCATGAACTCGCTCGGGAGTCCAATTGGGCTCTTTATTATTTCATTACACTACGGGCCACTGAGGCCCGCCCTTTAGAAGACGTGAAAATCGATCACATAGCATATGGATACAAGGAGTCGTAAGACATGAATGAGCCAAAATCTCGTCCTTGAAGCAGCAAAGGAATTGGAAATTTTTTTTTATTTGCATTTATTCATTTGTTGTTGTTTCTTCATTATTATTTATTTCTTCATTTCATCATTCATTCATTTGGGCCGCGAAGCCAAAGTTGTACTTAATACAGGTGGAGCGAGATTCGAGCCAAAAGCTCGAAAACTAGATTAGGACAGGGTCGACGGTTCTGGCCTAAAAGCCTAAATCACTACTTCTCCCCTTTCCTCTTTCCTTTTTGCTTACTTGTTGACATGTTTCTTACGAACCTTGTAAATCCCCTAGTCAAGTCGTTAAAAACTAGTTTTGTATAAATGTCAAAATATTTCTAAAATTGCTTTCTTTTAAAAAAATAAACTTTTTTCAAAGTTAATCAAAGACGATTTTCAAACAGTCCAGATAACCACAAGTTAGCAGACGTTTTAGGTGCCTAACACCTTCTAAGTCTAAGGCTTAATCTTCTTCCAGTTTCTTAAATCTCATAATATTTGTACCATATAATGTATTTAATATTTAAGTGCATATTTAAGTGCATATACCATGTACCAGTTTCTTTTGAAATTTATATATCCTCCTTTTTCCCCTTCTATTTAAAAAAGTGAACAATTTTTTTAAGTCAAAACCATAATGAAACTTGAAACTAGCATGGCACAATCACCTATTGGAAATTCAAGAAAGCAAGATGATAGAGATTTTAACCTTAGAGAATGGGTCTTAAGGCTAAAATTAGCGGAGAAAACACAAATTCAAGAAGATTTTTAGCTTCTTATATTAGAAGTTTCAGAGAAGATGCAAAATCTTTTAGATCAAATATTCCCGTTTCTAGTACCGTTTCTTCCCCTGGGTACACCTTAAGAGGTAATAAAGATACTTCTCTCATTGCCCTGCCTCATCATTGTTTCATTACTATTTTATAATAAAGTTTTATTCCTTTTTACAGATGAAATTGACCTATCTACTTATTCTTTTACCACTGCACTTAAAGGTCAGCCTTCAGATTATCTTTTATACTTTCGAATTCAGGATCTAGTCAGTAGGTTCAAAATGCTTGAAATCTTACTATATGTACAAATATTTTTCATATATTTTGTTTTGCATATGTATATGTAGTATAAGTAAAAAGTAACGAATTCAGTTGAACTCATAGAACCTGACGGAATGGGAGAAGGGTTGATGATGGGGCTGGTCCGACAGGGGTCTTGGATCTGTTTCGCCGGCGTGGGGCTGGCTGTTGGCGGTGGATGGTGGAGATGACGATGCGGCGGCTGGAGGGGTGGCTTTACCAGTGGCTGGCAGTGGAGGTGAGGTCGGCGGCCATGGCTGGTGCAGCGGCGGTGCTAGCAAGGGAAGGGCGGCGGAGGAGGTGCTAACGGAGGAGATGGACGATCGGCGATGGGAAAGGCAGCGTTGATAATTTTGTATAGGGTTTTTGAGAGAGGAAAGAGATAGAAAGAGAAAGAAGAGAGATGAGAGAAGGGGGTGGAGGCTGTTGTGAAGAGATTAGGGTTTGGGGGTTAATTTTTGTCTTTAAAAGAGAAGAGAAAGGCTTTTGATCTCAGCCGTTAGATCAATTTTGATCAACGGTTGAGATTTAAAAGTCTAAGAACTGGGTTAGAATTGAGAATAAAAAATAGATTGAGTCTGATTTAGGCTATAATTGTAATAGAGTAAATACAATTAGGCTAAAATCGTCAGAAATTGAATAAATTGGATTAAAAGGGGAATAAATTATGCAAAGTATCTTAATTTAGGCTGTTATTTAAATAATAGTAGGAAAAATAATAATAAATAATATATAATAATAATAATAATAGTAAACCATAAATAATTATAAATAATAATTAATAATAATAATAATAATATATATATGATAACGGTACATTACATATCTATTTCATCACTACACGAGATATACGTATATATATATATATATAAATATATTCAATTGGCTATCACCATTCAAATACATACTATATATATTACATACCCGATTTTACTACCCCATAATAATATACAATATAACGTAATTTACAAATACTCAGTTTAATTCTCAGTTGGTTTATCTTATGTCATTAATATATGTTCACTATATTATATGTATATACTATATATATATATATATATATACCTAGACATACACACACATGTTTGCTTCAACTGTTTCAATCGTAATTTTACTAAATATCATCCTAATTAATTATTATAAGTCATCTAAATATTACAAAAATATAGATTTAATAATAAAATAAAATAGATATAAAATGATAAGTTAACTTTTGATGTTTTAAATTAACTTCACGTAGAATATGAGGCCCATTTAAAAAAGAAAAAATCACACGCACTTTTTGTAGTAATTTTGTTATATCACTTCTTATTAGTTATTGTGAATAATTTAAGACATATGTTTGTTTCTTTGCTTCAATCGTAATTTTACTATATCACCTCTAATTAATTTATAGTCTAAGCATTGTGCCACTTAAATTGGAATATAAGGAAAAGCTTTATAAACCACAATAATTAAAAACTTAGATTATTTAAAATATGCAATTGACTATCAATGCCACAAAATTTTGGACAAGGGGAGTAACATATATTATTTGAAAATTACATAAAAAGTATTATAAATTACAATAGTTAACAACTTAAAATATCTAAAAGTAAAACTAATGTGTTATATATTTCAAAAAGTACGTAAAAATATTATAAATCATAATAATTAACAACTTGAAAATTTTAAAAAGATATGAAATATTTGATTGACTCTCAAAATTATATCAATGACATTTAAATTGGAATAGAAGAATAGTATAATAAATCACAATAATGAAAAACTTAAATTATTTTTAAAATATAATTGACTATCAATTCCACAAAAGTTTGGACAAGGAGAGTAACATATATTATTTGAAAACAAAAAAAATATTATAAACTACAATAGTTAACAACTTAAAACGTATTAAAAGTATGATTGATTATCTAAATTCTATTTGGATCACATTGTTTGAGATAAAAAAAATAATATATACTGAGCCCGTGTTATCTGAAAAACAGTAATATAGGCCCATCGAATTTGATTTTTTAGGCTCTTTATTAATTTATACATTTGTAGAGTTTAATTTTGATCGTGAATTAAATTTTTGAAATAAAATTATATATTTGAATAATAAATCATAATAATTGATAATTTAATATATTTTAAGAATATATGCAAAAATTAATTAACAAAATAAATTTATTTAATTTTTAAAATTCAAAAAATATCATATTAATTGATATGATTATTATTATAATATTAATTTATAATAGATGTTGGGCCCGTGCTTTGCACGGGCTTCTTCTCACTAGTTTAAAATATAAAATCGACCATTTGTGGTCGCTTTTAAAAAAAAAAAAAACCGACCACTTGGTCAGTTTTGTATTATTTTTTAAATTTTTATTTGAAAAATAAATAATAATTAATAATAAAATTATTTAATTAATTATTATAATTTTTTTAAATATAAAAGCGACCACTTGTGGTCGCTTTTTTTTTAAAATAAAGAAACAAAAAAACCGACCACAAGTGGTCGGTTTTAAAATATATATATATATAATCGACCACAAGTAGTCGTTTTTTTTATATATATTTTTCATTTGCAAAATAAATAATAATTAATACTAAAATTATTTTAATAATTATTTCAATTTTTTAAAATAAAAAAAGCTACCACTTGTGGTCTCTTTTTTTAAAAAAAATTAAAATCCGACCACTAGTGGTCGGTTTTTTCCGACCACAATTTGTGGTCGGTTTTTGCCTTTTTTAGTAGTGCTACTGTATTAATACTACTCCCTCTTCCCTCGTGTCCTGTTTGTCTAATTTTAATTTGACACATAATTTAAAAAATAAATAACTTTTTTAAATCTTATTGTCTTAAAAATATGTGTAGAACAAAAAACCATCATGTTTCCTTTGCCTGATCTTCTGGAACCTCAAGTTTAGTCCCGTTTCGGCTTCATGGCAACAACATTACTATAGTTGTTCTCTAAAGTAACAACATAGTTAGTGTAGAACTCACAAACCATAGCTGGATAATACTTCCCAGGCACTATGCTAGTCACGACAGTCTGAACTTCTCCTGACAGCTATTGTTTGTTTTATTACTATAGTAACAACATACTGTAGTTATTGTTTGTTTCATTACGACAGTTTGAACATTACTATAGAACTCACTATTCCTTGTCATTGTTTGTTTTACTTTTTTAACAGTCTGAACTTCAGAATTATCAAAATTCTGGGAAAACACCAGATGATGCATTCATGGTAGTATTTGGAAAGGAGAAGCCTAGTCGACTTAGAGGCTATGGTAGATCAGTGACAACAAGTTCTTTGAAAAAAGATGAGGAAATGAACATGCTTAAACAAAAGCATGATAATGAATTCACTTCTCTAAAGTAAGAAATAAGTGAAATGAGATAAGAAATGCGACATTTTTTTACTCAATTGGTGCAAAACAATTTTGGGTTGAATGTTTAAGATATACCAGTGAGTGCCAGATCTAAAATTCCTTCACCCGATGTGAGTAATGCACCAGCTTTAAGAGGGAAAATTCTTTCAAATTCTTCTGGCTCAACTCATGCTTCGATTCATGAAAAGGTATTTTATCTTTCAAATTCACAAGAAACTTAAATCCTGAACTTCTAACTTGATTGAATGAATTAATGAAACATTGGATTTACATACTTCCTCATTTCAGGTTGGAAAAATCTTTGAATATTTGTCGAGCATAATTTTTTTGTAACTGTTTATTTGTTTTGAATATATAGGAAAAATGCGGGTGATCAAATTTTAATGGTGGCCACCACAAGTGATCAAGTAGATATAGATTGAAGTGAATGATGAAGAACTTTTTGAGCTATTCTGATATATGTTTACATACATTTGGTTTTGTGTGGAACTTATACACTTCCTTAAAATGTTGTTTTCTAATTAGTATGTGTAGTAAAAGACATGTTTTTTATATTCATTGCAAATCTATGCATTTGAATTATTTATTAGCTAATTGGTGCGTGAGATTATATATATGTATGTATATATGTAATGTGATTAGTGATGTATATATTCAGATCAAAATAATTATTTCTTAGGCGTAATGCCATTTCTGTAAAATGTGGCTTGAACTACCAAATTTTAGACAATATTGCCACACTTCAAAAGTGTGGATTATTAATTAAATTATGGCATGTACCTAAAACATGCTTACACTTTACAAGTATTGTCATAGAGGATGTATAAAGGGCTACGATTTTGAAGTGGGTCTAGTAATAAAGAAAAAGCCACATTTTTTAAGTGTTGTTATAGAGGTGCTATACAAGGCTACACTTGTAAAACATGCCCAATAACAAAGTAAAGGCAACACTTAAAAGTGTAGCTTTATCAGATAAAAGTGTATCCAATGAGAAGCTGCAAAGCGTGGCCTTTGTACTTTAATGGTCATGCTTTTTAAACATAGCTGATATGGCAACACTTGAAAAGCGTGGCCTAAAGTCAAAGGTTACACCTTTTTAGGCCACCACCAAAAAGTGTTGCTTAAAGTCCAAAAGTGTATCCTTTGATCAAAGGCCACAATTTTTGCTACTTTAGGCCACACTTTACAAGGGTGGCAGTAGGACTAAAATGTTGTAGTGGTAGTACTACCTACGAGCTCGTATGGCCCATGCAGGCAGCAGAAGTGAAGTTCTGAGAGTTAAATCCTTGGTCTGACTCCTACGGACCCTACCTACAAGGCATAGGTACTACTTACAGCCTCATAGGTACCCCTTGTAGGTAGGGGTTCTGAAAATTAAAGGGCCCTCTGTTTCCTACGAGTCCACCCAGGGCCCGTAGGTACTACCTATGATCCATCAGTGAAGTCATAGGTTGGTGCCGACCCTGTTATCCTACTTTATTTTGGATAGGTTTTCTGATGTATCTATAAATACCCATTGGATGTTTTATTTTTTTATGCACTTTCATACTTAATACATTGTTTTGATTTCTAAGATTCACTTTTGATCTTGAAATTCTTGTTCTTGGTTTTTAGGGTTTGATATAAAGTTGAGATTTTGGTTTTCATTCTTATTACTCTTGAGATCATTCTTATGCTTTTAATTATGAATTCTATGTGTGTTCTTGCAATTATGAGCAGCTAAGCTCCATAACTAAGGTTGTGGGAACCTTGATAGATTAATAAAATAGAGAAAGTGCAAAGTCATTCTAAAGTGGTGTCTGTGCATGTATTATAGTTTTCTTTGCTTTGGTTGTTTTCTTAACGGTTGAAAATGTTAGGAACCCATATGTTTTTTATACTAACTTGAGAGAGAGGTAGATATTGGGAAAAAGAGATAACAACAGTAATTTGAAGCTACCAACCTTCATTTAGTTAACATGAAATTGAGAGGATATAGTTAATCTAGGATCTAGAACAAGGGTTAGTAGTGCGACACTCTGAGATCAAAAGGAGATTAGTGAAATTCACCCAAACCAAGGTCGAGAGACAGTTAGGTGATACATAATTTGTTAGATTCTGCATACAAGACACCGAGATAGTTTGACAAGCACAATAAGTCTATAGAGTTAAGAAGTCAGGGGGAGACAATCCTAGTGATCATTTCATACTGATTAAAATCTTACTTGCCAAACATTGTTGCTGTTGCTACTAATTCTTACAACCCCCCCGCCCATTTACTTTCTACAGTTTACATCTATATCAGCAAGCTCATGACAGATTTTCATTCTATTTCTTGTGGGATCGACCCCAACCTTGTTGAGTTCTATATTTGACAAGCAACAACCTTATACTTTTTAGGAGGTGTAATTTGGGCGACATCAACCACCCATGAAGGGTGTGATGAGATTTAGAAAGAAATAAAATCTTAGTCTGAGGTTTATTTGACCTTTTGAGATTCTTAAGAAGGTTGGAGATGTGGCTTAAAGGTTGTCTTTACCTATGAACCTATCTACAATTCATCCAATATTCCATATTTTGATATTGAATAAATACCATTGCAATGATTGTCATGTGATCCGATGGGATTTAGTTGCAATATATTGTGATTTGTCTTTGAGAAGGAGACTATTGGTATTTTGGATATGCAGACTAGAAAATTAAGATCAAAGAATATTTATTCTATGAAAATTTAGTGGAGACATCACCTGGTAGAGGTGGCAATATAGGATGTTGAGTTTGATATGCGGATTAAATATGCTCATCTTTTTACTGATTTAGGTACTTTTTTTTTTTTGTGTTCAAGGACGAACACGCATTTTAGTGGTGGATAAGGTAACAACCCTCATGGTGATTTTTAGATTTTTCTATGTTTTGACTATTTTTTCTCCTCCATGTAGCTTTATATCATTTATGATTTATGATAATGATTGACACGGTCCTCGAAGTGTTCGAGAATGATTTATATGGGTTTGAGGTTTTGAGTAGCCTTTGAAGTAGTATATTTGACTTTGATCAATATTTTATGATCTGAGCATTGGATGATAATTTTGTTAGTTCCACTAGATCTGTAATGTCAATTTTTGGTTAATAGCATGGTTGGTTTAGGCTCCAAGACTATATTTTAAGTTTTCAAAGTTTACATGAGAAATTAGTTATTTTAGACTAAAGGAGTTTCTGAGGTGTAACTTATTGATAACAACATCTTTTGGTAAATTTGATGGTTTTATTGAATTTGAAACGTCGAAAATAGCCTAGTAGCATTATTGATTTATTTCTGTGGGGTTCCGAACGAATCTCTACGGGCCATTTAGAATAATTTTGTACTTAAAAACACTGTTGGTGCAATTTTTGTTGCAACACCTCGTTCTTCATTGCGGTTTCATATCCATGTGTCACAATCACGAGGTTTGATCAAATGGCTCATCACCATAGCATGGGGATTGACCGCGATTGCAAAGAGTAATCTAGGTCTGTCGAGGTAATGAATCACGATCGCATGGCCCATTCCCTCGATCACGATTACAAAAATTATTGATTGGTCTATTTTGACCTAGCTATCGCATGGATAGGATCCTGATCATGAGGAACTATTCATAGAACAGTATAAATACTTAATTTTCACAATTTCAACTCCATTTTCACCATTTTTTAGCTTTGGGACCTAGGGGCAAACGATTTCAAAGAGAGTTTTTCTTCAAAATTGCTTGGATAAGCTTCAAAACCAAATTTCTATCATTACCCATTGATTATCTTGCAAAAACATCTTCAAAACTTGGATTTAAAACTTGAGATTTTGAGTTTTACCAGGTAAAGTGAGAAATTATTTTTTCAATAATTTCAAGCTCGATTTTAAATTATTTTTCAATGGGTTTCATATTTAGAACCCTTAAAGTATAGGTAATATTATTCTTTATTAAAATTCCAATTTTACTCCTTTATATGTCAGGGTCAATTTTTAAAGTGATTTTGAACCCGTAATAAAAGTATGCTAATATGGGTATCAATACACTCATATATATGTATGCAATCCATTTTTGATAAATTGGGAGAGTTCTGAAGTTGCTCGGAAGGGGAAGTCTTCTTGTCGAGGGGTCTAGGATCGTATTTTTAGCCTTCAAGATTTATGACTTAACTTTCTTCAGACCGGACTCGATATATAACCATTAATGTAAAGTATACTACGGGATGGGGATTTTATTGTGGTATTAATCTTTTGTGATTATTATTTTATCGTGTTGTTTGAGTGGAGGATTATGCAAATCTTACTATTGACTTGAGATATTATTATCATTGGGATGCCCATGCAAGGTCGGGTATTGATCTTATTTAAGAATTATTTATTTTTTATTGTCATTGTAATGTCTGTGTAGGGGCTTGGGTTGGTATTATTGATGTCTTACATGATTCTTTACTACTATCTTGTCATGAGTATGATCCTTTGAGATTTGAGGTGAGTTAAACTTATTTATACCAATGTCGAGGTAATTTATTGTATGTGTTGAATTGGTTATGAGCATGTATACTCATTAATTTATCCATATTCATGAAACTGGTACCACTGTGAAATACTGGTTTTGAAAGAAATGAGGCTCTTTATAAAATGTCTTAATCGAGGAATGTGTCAGTAAGGTTGATCGATGAGATTGTTATAGTTATGGGTTGCGAACTCCCCATGGATCCTCTCTTGGAAGCTTATGGTCGGAAGGTGTATGTGCGGCGAACATTTACGCATTGCACACATATCATTTCATTGTAATACATCACTTGCATCTCTCTATACGTGTTTGTTATCTTGCAATTTTGGATTTCCCTAAGTAACTATATTGTTGTTAGTCCTTATGTTGTTATTGTAATTGTATTATTATACTGTTATGTCATGACCCAAAAATGGGGGTCATGATGGCACTTGTCGCGGCGCACCTTGACAAGTAAGCCTATCACCCAAACTGATACGAAAAGAGGAAAAGACAGAAATATCCCAAGATAAGGCTTCTAGAACGAAGACGAACCATATAAGTAATCATAACAATGCGAAAAGAACTTATCAAAAATACGAATCATGCCCAAAACCAGGTGTCAATAGTGTAAGAACTACTAATATAATCGAAGAGTCAAATACATCAGAAAAATAACCACAAAGGAATAATATATGTCTCTGAGTATTAATAAAGACATAACTACTGTAGGAAGATAGAGGTGAACTTCAGACGTATGAATGTCCAACCGCTACCTTGGAAGCTCCAACAATCGCCCGAGTCAAGCAACCTGAGGCGTACTCGAGCTAGGACCTGTACCTAAAGGGCACAGTAGGAATGAGTACGGTCTACTTGTACTCAGTAGGTATCATAGGCCGACCAAGCAAAGTAGTAAATAAAGCATATAAAATATACATTAAGGGCACGTCATCTGCAATCAGAAAATGTCCCACATTGGTAGCCAACACTGCTTGCACTAACAATTCTAATATATCACATACAAACCAAGATAGAGCATGAGTATGTATTATATCACATATAAGTAGAATAAGGGGGAACATAAAAATATACAAGATCATCAAATACAAGTAAAAGAAGATAAGACAATTACATAGATGAAAAGTCAATACGGCAATACAACACAGTAAAATAAGTATAATGTATCTAATAATGATGATAAAGATGATGCATGAGGTTGTGGCACAATCTCCAGGACGTCGCACAATCCCCGTATACACCTAAGGAGATAAAGCTTCCAAACGTAGGACCCATAGGGGGTTCGTCAAGTTGAATACAATCCACATATCTCATATCTCCTTTCTGGCACATCCCTCGAAAAGGGTTTTATAAGGTGTTACAATATCTCCTCCCTAGCGCATCCCTCGAGGAGGGTTTTAAAAAGGTGTTGCTCGTGTTTCTTAGATGTTGTCACAATGGTACTAATGTTTTATTAATGAAAATGATATAAGGATGTAATGCTCACAACCAATCACAATGAGTATTTTCACAACCAACCACAATGATATATTTTCGCAACCATGTGAGTCAATATTCACTTATTATTTTAGTTTCATCCACGAATTTCCACATGTCTCATATGCCAAATAAAGTATGAATATAATCACAATACACCAATGGTACCATATTAAGCATCTTAACAATACAATACAATTATTCATATGTATTCAAGGCTATTAATATCACATAGGACCCCACACGATCACACATATCACATAATAACTCAATCTCGATAATTACATCACTTATAATCCCCCACACGGGCACAACACATAAATAACAATTTTTCATAATTAGTTCTCACCCTTAACTTGCATTTTGTATCATCATTTACTATCCAGCCCAGTCTGAAAGAGTTAAGTCATAACCTACCTCAAAAGCCAAAACCGGTCTGTTACATTTCGAACCCATGACCTTAATTTTCATGAATAATCTTAAACTCCACTAAAAATATCAAATATGAAATCTACGCGTCAAAACAAAGCCAATAACACCCATATTGACTACTTTTAGTTCGGGATCAAAATGGACCCCCAAAATGGGTTTTCGAAAAAGGACAAAATTGGAACTTTACTTTAAAAATATGTTCCTCGTATTTTTAGAAACCTACAGCTGAAAACTCAAGTTAAATCGAGTCAAAAACGAGGTTCAAATCGAAGAATAACCATTTTTGAGCTTTACCAGGTAAAATCTTTAAAACTCAAGTTAAAATCAAGAATCGGAGTTGTTTTGAAGGTTAAATTGATGAAAAACTAGTAATTATAAGATAAAAATATTATTCAAGGGGAAAGAAGTAAAATTTGGGTTTAAAATCATGCCCTAAGATTTTTGGGGTTTTGAGAAATTAATCAAGAAATTACTAAGAAAAAAGTGAATTTTACCTTAAATCCGTAATAAAATCAAGAAATAGGTGTTAATCTAGCTTCCCAAGCTCCCACAAACTTCACTTTTAAGCTCTCACCCTATTTTGGGGTTTAACTCTTAAGAGGCAAGATGAAAAATGAGCAAAATAGTCAAAAAGGGGAAAATCTGCTATATATATAGCAGAAAATCTGCACAGCAGTTTTTTTTAAAGTCCAACTCACACTTCGATAGGGTGTCCGGGATTCGTTCGGAATCCGATATATGCAAACGAACTATGTAACCATACTAAATTCGATGTTTCAAACGCGATGGCGATATCATATTTTCAGAAAACATCATTTTCACAAAGTTGATCCCCAAAATCTGAAATCACAATTTTCCAAATCGAGGGTCAAAATGAGATTTAAAAGCCGTAAAATCATACCATACATGCTAACACCCTAAAATCAATATTTCGGATCTACTGGCAAAGTCAAATTTTTCATCCGAGGTCGTTTCAATCAAATGTGGGTCCCACACCTATATTTTCAATTTTCCAACTTTCCGATCAATTGATCGAAATGAGCTCGGGTGCACCGGGACTTGAATCAAAGGTCTACCTAGCCTAAAATTGATATTCCAGAGCTGCTGGCATAGTCCATTTGGCCATCCGTCGCACGGATCAAAAGATATCCTCATAAGTTAAAATTAAGGCTCTCGAAGCCATATAAAACCACAATATCGCATAAATGATACCAAAATGCATCGAAAAATATGACAATCACTCTCACACTCCAAAAATATCAAAATGCAACTACGGAGAGAGGTAAAATAGTCAAATCATACAAAATCACAAATTTCACATAATTCATCAAATTTTTAGGTCGATACATCATCCACCACTAAAAATCTAGTTCGTCCTCAAACTAAGGCAAAAGAAATACCTGAATCAACAAAGAGTTGGGGATAAGAACTATGCATATCAGACTCAACCTTCTAAGTAGCCTCATCTACAGGTCGATGTCGCCACTGAACCTTAACCACAGGGATAACTCTAGAGCGCAAACGTCTAACATCCCTAGCCAAAATGGAGATCGACTCCTCAACAAATGACAACCGCTCATCTAACTTAACTGAATCCCAACGAATACTATGAGACTCATCTGAAATGTAACGGCGAAGCATAAAAACATGAAAAATTGGATGAACAACTGATAGATCAGGGGCAAAGCCAACTTATAAGACACATCACCAATAGTCCGAAGAATCTCAAATGGACCAATATACCTAGGGATAAGCTTGCCCTTCTTCCCAAGTCTCATCACGCCCTTCATGGGTGAAACTCAAAGAAAAACACGATCACTAACACCAAACCTCAAGGCATGAAGTCTACGATCAACATAGCAATTTTGCCTACTCTGAGTTACTTGAAGTCTATCCTGAATGATCCGAACTCTGACCAAAGACTCATGAAGCAAGTTTGTACCTCAAGGTCTCGCCTCTGAAACATCAAACCAACCCACTGGGGAGCGACAATGCCTACCATACAATGCCTCAAAAGGAGCCATATCAATTCTGGAATGGTAGCTATTATTATATGAAAACTCTACTAAAGCCAAAAGTTGCTCCCACTGGCCACCAAAATCCATCATGCATGCGCGGAGCATCCTCCAAAACCTGACTAGTCCGCTCTGATTGGCCATCAGTCTGGGGTGAAATGCTATGCTAAGATCAACCCAAGTACCCAAATCAACCTGAAAAGTCGTCCAATAGTGAGATGTGAACACAGAACCTCAATTTGAAATAATAGACACTGGCACACCATGCAAATGAACAATCTCACAAATATAGATACGAGCCAACCTCTCAGGACTGAATGAGACCCGAACCTGAAAAAAATAAATTGACTTGGTCAATCGATCCACGATAACCCAAACACTGTCAAAACCATGAGATGTACGAGGCAAACCAGTCACAAAGTCCATAGTGATCTATTCTCACTTTCACTCGGGAATGGGTAACCTCTGAAGCAATCCACTAGGTCTCATATGATCGGCTTTCACCTGCTGACAACATAGGCAACGATCCATAAAATATGTCATATCTCACCTCATACCACCCCACCAGTATGTTGCCTCAAATTATGATACGTCTTAGTCACACCTAGATAGATAGAATATCTGGAACAATGGGCCTCCTCCAAGATCAATCTAATCTATTCACCCACTCTCGGCACACAAACTCGGCCCCCAATCCTTAAAACTCCATCTGAATCTAGTGAGGCTTTCTTAGCCTCCCCACTCAATACCTTATCTCGAATCAACCTCTATCCAACATCGTCAAACTGATGATCTCGAATCTGCTCCATCAAAGAAGATCTAGCCTCCACAAATGACAAAACACACCCAGATGTCAAAATATCAAGCCTAACCATCTGGTTGGCTAAAGACTGAACCTCTAGGCCAAAGTCCTCTCCTGATCAAAAAATGTGCCAAGCTACCCATGCTAGTTGACTTTCGGCTCAAGGCATCCGCAACCACATTAGCCTTGCCCAGATGGTAGAGAATAGTCAAGTCATAATCCTTAAGTAACTCAAGCCAGCAGTGCTTCCTCATATGAAGATCTCGCTGGGTAAAGAGGTACTGAAGGCTACGATGATTTGAGAAGATCTCACAACGGACTCCATATAAGTAGTGCCTCCACAACTTCAAGGCAAACACAACTGCGCACAACTCCAAATCATGGGTAGGATAATTCCTCTCATAAGGCTTCAACTGACGAGACGCATATGCAAAACACGGTAAAGCCCACGCCCTCCTTGGGCAAACCCAATATAGGAGCTGAAGTCAATAAATCCTTGAGCTTTTGAAAGCTCGCCTCACAAGTATCAGACCACTAGATAGAAATCTTTTTCTGAGTCAACTTAGTCAAAGAAGCTGCAATAAAAGAGAAACCCTCAACAAAATGCCAATAATAACCTGCTAAGCCGATAAAACTCCAAATCTCGATGGGCAAAGTAGGTCTAGTCCAATCATGAACCGCTGCAACCTTGGATGGATCAACCATAATACCTTCCTTTGTCACCATATGACCCATAACTTCTCATCCCTCAATCTCTGAATCACAATTCTCAAATGCTCATCATGATCAATCTCACTCTTGGAATACACCAAGATATCATCTATAAATACAATAACAAATGAGTCAAGATACAGTCGAAACACCATGTTCATCAACTCCATGAACGCGGCAGCGACATTAGTCAACCTGAAGGTCATGACCAAGAATTCATAATGACCATATCAAGTCTGCAAAGCTGTCTTCGGAATATCCGAAGCTCTAGTCCTCAACTGGTGATAACCGGACCTCAAATCAATCTTTAAAACTACTACAACACTCGAAGCTGATGAAATAAAACATTAAGGCGGGGAAGAAGATACTTATTCTTAACCATCGCCTTATTCAACTATCGATAATCAATACATGACCCATCTTTTTTCTTCACAAATAAGACAGGAACACCCCAAGGTGAAACACTAGGTCGGATAAATTCTTTATCCAAAAACTCATACAACTAATCATTCAATTCCTTCAACTCTGCTGGGGCCATCTTATAAGGAAGAATAAAAATGTCTTAGTGACCGGCTCAACATAAATATTGAAATCAATAGCTCAATCTGGAGGCATACCAGGCAAGTCCGTAGGGAATACATCCATAAACTCACAAACAACAAGAACAGAATCCAAGGAAAGAGGCAAAACAACACTGGTGTCACGAATATGGGCCAAGTAAGCTAAACATCCCCTCTCAACTAATTTACGAGCCTGAACATAAGATATAATCCTCTTAGGACCAGAATGAAGTGCACCCTTCTAAGCTATCATTGGCACACTCGGCGAAGCTAAAGTCACAATCTTATCAAAATAATCTAAGACATTGTGATAAGGAGCCAACCAATCCATACCTAAAACAACATCAAAATCAACTATATCTAATACAAGTAAATCTACCTAAAGTCTCACGCCTGACAAAAGTCACAACACAAGATCAGTACACCTGATCCACCACTAAAGAATCACCTAACGGGGTAGATACACGAATAGGCATGGAAAGAGGCTCACTAACAGAATCAAAATCCAAAGCAAAATACACAGACATATAGGAGAAAGTTGATTCAGGATCAAATAATACAAATGCAGGTCTGAAACAAACGAGAAAGATACATGTAACCACAACATCAGAAGAATCTGCCTCAGGTCTGGCTAGTATAGCATAACACTGTCCATGACTACCAACTGGCTGAGTAGCCCCACCACCACCACCATGGGCTCTACCATCTTTATCTCTCGTACCTTTGGTAGAACCCTTATCCCTCACAGATGAAATAAGAGTAGCTCTAAATACACAGTGAGAACAATCCTTGGCTAAATGACCAATATCATCACACACATAGCAACCTCTATGACCATTCTCAACAAGAGACTATACAACTGGGCCCAAACGGCCACCCTGAACTACTAAACTAGAAGATCCACCACCTGAGCTCTATAAAGTCGCCTGCATTAGCCTACTATGGTATCCATGAGAACCTCTAAAATCTCTTCCTCGAGAGGTCTGACTCCTAAAATCACTAAAATTTTGCGCCTTCTTGGTGCCTCCCTGAGATGCACTAAAATATTTCGGCTTCTTGGCGCCTCCCTGAGATGCACTAAAATATCGTGCCTTCTTGGCGGATCCCTGAGATGCACTAACAATACTCTTTGTCATCTTAGCATGATCCACAATACTCGTAAAAGGAACCCTAATCACAACCATCTGAGATGCAGTCAATTGAAGGGAGACATCCAAACCCTTCACAAACTTCTGAATCTTCTCAGACTCGGTGAAAATACTGTCATAGAAATATCTGGACAAGGCATGGAAGCGCACCTCATACTCAGCAACTGTCATGGAGTGTTACTCCAAATCATCAAACTCGTCCCGCATCCGATCCCTCAAACTGTAAGGCATGAATCTCTCTAGAAAGGCATCGACAAACTGATCCCACGAAAACTCAGGAGCATCTACAAGCCTACAACCGATAAATGATATCCACCAATCTCTCACAATATCTCTCAATTGATATGTAGTATAAGCCACACCATTCGCGCAAAAAGAGTGAAACTTAACTCAAAACACAAGGTATGAAAAATTTTTGCAAGATAAGGAATAAAATGAAAGAGGTTTCCTAAAGAGATCATATAGCCTCTCAAAGATAGATACGAACATCTATGTATCGATCCGCGAAACTCTATTAGACATCTCATTCTTACATTATTGAGACCAATAAAACCTGACTGCTCTAATACCAATTTGTCACGACCTAAAAATGAGAGTCATGATGGCACTTGTCGTGGCGCACCTTGAAAAGATCACCCAAACTGATCAAAAAGAGGAAAAGACAGAAATATCCCAAGATAAGGCTTCTAGAACGAAGTCGAACCATATAAGTAATCATAACAATGCAGAAATAACTTATCCAAAATACCAATCATGCCCAAAACTAGGTGTCAATAGTGTAAGAGCTACTAATATAACCAAGAGTCAAATACATCAGAAAAATAACCACAAAGGAATAATATTTTTCACCAAATACTAATAAAGACATAACTACTGGAGGAAGATAGAGGTGAACATCGGACGCATGAATGTTCAACTGCTACCTTGGAAGCTCTAATAATAACTCGAGTCAAGTAAGCTAAGACGTACTCGAGCTAGGACCTGCATCGAAAGGGCGCAGTAGGAATGAGTACGGTCCACTTGTACTCAGTAGGTATCATAGACCGATCAAGCAAAGTAGTAAATAAAGCATACAAAATATACACTAAGGGCACGTCACCTGCAATCAGAAAAAATCCCACAATGGTAGCGCACACTGCTTGCACTAACAATTCTAATACATCACATACACACCAAGATAGAGCACGAGTATGTATTATATCATATATAAGTAGAAAAAGGGGAACATGAAAATATACAAGATCATCAAATACAAGTAAAAGAAGATAAGACAATTACATAGATGACAAGTCAATATGGCAATACAACACAATAACATAAGTGCAATGTATGATAATGATGATAATGCATGAGGTCGACGCACAACCTCCGGGATCGTCGCACAATCCCCTATACACCTACGGAGCTAAAGCTTCCCGACGTAGGACCCATGCAGGATTCGCAACCCGTATACAATCCACATATCGCATATCTCCTTTCCTGCTCATCCCCCGAAAGGATTTTATAAGGTGTTACAATATCTCCTCCTCGGCATATCCCTCGGGGAGGGTTTTAAAAAGTGTTGTCAGTGTTTCTTAGATATTGCCATGGTGGTACCAATATTTCATGAATGAATATGTTATGAGGGTGTAATGCTCATAACCAATCACAATGAGTATTTTCACAACCAACCACAATGATATATTTCAACAACCATGTGAGCCAATATTCACTCATTATTTCAGTTCCATCCATGAATTTGTACATGTCCCATATGTCAAATATAGTATGAATATAATCACAATACACCAATGGTACCATATTAAACATCTTAATAACCCAATACAATTATTCACATGTATTCAAGGCTATTAATATCACATAGGACCCCACATGATCACATATATCACATAATAACTCAATTTTGATAATTACATCACGTATAGGCCCCCACACGGGCACAACACATAAATAGTCATTTTTCATGATTAGTTCTCACCCTTAACATGCTTTTTTTATCATCATTTACTACCCAGCTCAGTCTGAAAGAGTTGAGCCATAACCTACTTCAAAAGCTTAAACCGGTCCGCTACACTTCGAACCCACGATCTTACATTTCACGAACAATCTCGAACTCCACTAAAAACACAAAATATGAAATCTATGCGTCAAAATATGTCCGCTACACTTCGAACCCACGATCTTACTTTTTATGAAAAATCTCGAATTCCACTAAAAACATCAAATATGAAATATACGCGTCAAAATAAAACCGACGACACCCATATTGACTACCTTTGTTTTATGGTCAAAATGGGGCTCCGAAATGGGTTTTCGAAAAAGAAAGGCAAAATCGGAACTTTACTTCAAAAACATGTTCCCCATATTTTTAGGAACCTACAGCTGAAAACCCAAGTTAAATCGAGTAAAAAATGAGGTTCAAATCGAAGAAAAATCATTTTTGAGCTTTATCGGGTAAGATCTTTGAAATTCGGGTTAAAATCAAGAATCAGAGTTGTTTTGAAGGCTAAATTGATGAATAACTAGTACTTATAAGATAAAAATATTATTCAAGTGAAAAGGAATGAAATTTGGGTTTAAAATCATGTCCTAAGATTTTTGAGATTTTGAGAAATTAATCAAGAAATTACTAAGAAAGAGGTGAATTCTTACATTAAATCCATAATAAAATTAAGAAATAAGTGTTAATCTAGCTTTTCAAGCTTCACTTTTAAGCTCTCAACTATTTTGGGGTTTAACTCTCAAGAGAAAAGATGAAAAATGAGCAAAATACTCCAAAAAGAAAAAAATCTGCTATATATGTAGCAGAAAATCTGCACCAGCAGTTTTTTTTTAAAGTCCTACTAACACGTCGACAGGGTGCCCGAGATTTGTTCAGAGTCCGATATATGCAAACAAACTATGCAACCATACTAAATTCAACATTCCGGACGCGATGGTGATATCATATTTTCAAAAAAATATCTTTTTCACAAAGTTGACCCCCAAAATCCGAAATTATAATTTTTCAAATTGAGGGTCGAAATGAGATCTAAAAGCCGTAAAATTATGTCAAATATGCTAACACCCTAAAGTCGATATTTCAGATCTGCTGGCGAAGCCGGATTTTCCATCCGAGGTCGTTTCGATTAAATGTGGGTCCCACACCCATATTTTCAATTTTCCAACTTTCCGATCAATCGGTCGAAATGAGCTTGGGCGCACCGGGACCCGAACCAAAGATATACCTAGCCTAAAATCAATATTTCAGAGCTGTTGGTGCAGTCCGTTTGGCCATCTATCGTACGGATCTAAAGATATCCTCATAAGTCTAAAATAAGACTCTCGAAGCTATCCAAAATCACATATCGCATAAATGATACCAAAATGCATTGAAAAATATGACAATCACTCTCATACCTCAGAAATACCATAATGCAACTACATAGAGGGACAAAATAGTTAAATCACACAAAATCATAAATTTCACATAATTCATCAATTTTTTAGATCGTTACATGTTAAGAGCCGTACGACTTGAGTCATCATTGAAAACTTTTTAGTCTGTAGGTAGAAGCATTGCTCATAGTTTTTTGTTACGTATTTAGTTATCTACTTTGCTTGGTCGAACTATGATGTCCACTGAGTACAGTGGACCACACTCACATTGTATTCTTTTGGTGCAGATTCCCGTTCGAGTGTAATCCACGGATAGTAACCGTCATGCCGTTTCGGTTTTGTATCGGAGGTGGGTCGGGTGGTTTGAGGCTTTGTGCTGGCTTAAAAATTTAGGTGGACCAATAAGATGAAATCATTTATCTAATGAAATGATTCATCCATCATTTGTCACGGCATTCTGTTGTTAACTAAGAGCATTTTTATATTAAAAAAATGTTGAGGGTATTTTTGATCTAATAGGTGGAATGAAGGCATTTTAAACCATTCGTGACAGATTAAAGGCATTTTAACTCTTTTTTTTATTTTTCAAATGCATCCTACCAAACAACCTCTAAGCTTAGAAAGGAATTTTTAAAGTTAAATTTTTTTCAATGATGAAAATGTGACATTCTTTTGGATGGATTAAAAAGGAAAATATGCCAAATAAATTTGATTAAAAATATATTTTTTACTAATAGAAATATAATTTGAAGTTGAAGTTTTGTCTAGAGGTGTTATTTGAGTTTCTAAATTGTATTTTTCTGATAAATATAAAAGTTTCACAAGTAGTTAAAATCATCAAAAAAAATTCAATTTTTACACAGTCTTATGAAATGAGCAAATCATAACACATAAATAAGATATCAAACTATTCTAAGCCACATTAAGAAATAACATATCTCAATGGTTCTTTTAAAAGTAAATGTTTGTGATTAGAAAATTTCAAATACACAGTCTATCTACGATATATTAAACTAGGGAATTCAATCGCGCTTCGCGCGGTCATAAAAGAATACTTATAGTTAATTAGACATAGGAAGGAAATAATCTTTTCTTAATAGTTGATTTTTTTTTAAAAGAATATTCCTTAAACACATACACATGAGAATATAAAGTGAATTTTTGTACCGCTTTATTTATCCTTAAGTAGGATTAGGAGTTGAATCACTCTTTTGTGACAATATCCATCGACATATTTTAGTATGTTTTTGCAATCTTGCGATTCTTTTTACATAAATATTACTATAATAAGTTTAAGAAAATGATATAACTTATTTGTCTTTTTGAATGCTCTCTTTTGTTTAATAAAATTCCGTAGTGATACTTTCTTAAAGAATTTCTTCAGAATTAAAAGCTACTACATGGATCAGGATCTATTTCAAAGATATTGAATATGTTTGGAGGCCTATCCAGCTATTTTGGTTTATGCAGCATGTAGTAAAGATGAGTTTAGATTAAGCAATGCGGGTTTCCAATTAATTGTAATGTTCCCGTCGAATTTATATATTATCACAGTGTGGGAGGAGATTATGCAAGAGAAAACATAATAAGCATTTGTTTCTTCTTCTGTCGTTGCTTTAAATTCCAATAAGCATTTTTACAGATTGTATAATCACACTTCAATGCCATTATTTATTCTACTAAAGGAAATTATTCCGCAAAGATATTTGAAAATTTATCAACCAAAAAAAGGTATATTAGAAAGGTTAAATATATAGTTTTTTTTAAAAATAAAAATGAGTTTATCAAAAGAAGTGTCACAAATAAATAAGCTAAAAGAGGTTAGCTGTAATATCATATTCCACGAGAAAGATTATTGTTACAAAGCCGAAGCCAAATATGAGGAGAAATTTCTGAAATTATCCTTTAAATATTCGAACACTATAAAGAAGATATCATATATTGCAATTCTTTTCATATTAATATAGTGAACAAATAACTTTAAACAATTGGGATAAAGTAAATACAAAAATGTTATGAAAGAACATACACTGCCTGATTTATAAGAAAAGACTTGTAATAATGACCAATTTCAAAGTTCACTAACAAAAAAGTTTCTTCTTAATCAGTATACATGAAGTCATATACAATCTTGAAAATTACCTCATCACATGATGGGACGAACAAATTCAACTCTTCGTTACCAAAAACCTATTTCATCAAAACAAAAAAATGTTAGAATATGTAAATTAGCGTATGCACAAGATTCACCTCCAATTTATATATAGTCCATCAAAAAAAGTTTAAGAGGCATAAGAATTAAATATTGATACAATTATGAGGAATTAATACTCATTAAATATAATTAAAATTACGCAAGTGAAGAAACTATTACGAATAAAATTGTTAGGGAATGTGAAATAACTTCTTATAGCAAGTGATATTAATATGGCAAATGAATGGAGAGATGGAACATACATTATTTTATTTAATAAATAGAGTGAATTGAGAGAAAAATGTCAAAAAATTGAGAAAAAATATAAATAGAAATTTTGGCCAAAGAAGCATGACACATCAGATGTCTCCTGTTTCTCTTTTATTATTATACTAGGAAAATTGGTCACGCTTCGCGCAGTAATAAAAATTTAATTATTTTCTTCAATCAATTTTATATTTTCTTCAGATTTATTTATGTTGTGGTCGTCCTAACACTTCCTGCTTCTATGTAGTATATAAGTAGTATATACAAAAAATAATAAAAATAGAAAAGACATATATAGTCATCGTCAATAAAATCGTCCCATGTTCAATCCGCAACCATTGTCTGTCCAGAAAACCTTAAAGATGCATTACAAACTTCCCCTGTTACCATCACCATTAGGACTTCAATAGTATCTCTAGTATGAAGATGTCGATCTCACAATGCTCCTGATGCTCCTTCTGAAACTCTTTAAGCTCAACCATATCACAAAATTTGAAATAATTTTGGGAATTACAACACATTATGCTCAAATATATAGGCAAATATATTTCCCGGCTTTTTCAAGAAGTTTTTGGATAAGTACGAGTGCAAGATGATGTTTTTTAAAAAAATATGCATTCGATCATATTTACACATTACAAGACCTTAGGGAAAGGCTAGAGAGAGTGATGGCTTATTTGGGATGGGAAAACTTTTGTTGTGATTCAAGCAAAGTTGCATAAAGTAGCTGATTCCAAAAATCTGGTACACCAAGGTGGCACCAATGGCTGCAGTCTTGGAACATCCCAGGCCTCCTCTTTGATTTTGTTTTTGTGAATATTGAAGGGTGGCCTTCTTTTCTATAGTCTGTCATCTTCGTAATGTTGAGATAAACAACTGGTGCTTTTATTTCTGATATTACTGATTCAAGAACTCTCATCATCCATGGATATGGTCCCAATTAAGACTCTTTTTTTATCGGTTTTGTCTTTCCATCACAGTTTTCTCCTGAGCTCCATTGACCACCTTTGAAATAAGAAGCTGAGTACCCCCTAAAAAACACCCTAGTTCTACTGCTATTGATAGTAGTATCAACCCAATGTGCCCGTGTCTTTAATGCCTTAGTATATGTATCTGTACTTCCAATTTGTTGTACATATGATTCTCTTCTTGAAAGTAGTTATTCACTTTGTGAGTTTTTTGGTAAGTTCACCAATGACCAGTGTTGAAGATGATAACGTCATCATCATGGTACTTAGTAAGAGAGCTATGGATTATTCCAGCCGTAGAGTTTTGCGGCGTGCTCCAGCTTTATCCGAGAACTTCCATTCTTGAACTAAGAGTGGCGATTTTATAAAGTCAATTGAGCATTTGAAATCATTAAATTTGAAGGAAAAAAATTCTTTACATCTGAACTCATGGCGTCCAGAAACTTCATTCACTTTGTTTTTGTCATTGAGTGAGTTTCTCAAGGCACAAACCAAAGATTCCCAAATGTTCCTGTTCAATGAATCTCCCACAAAAACTAGTCTTTTCCCTTTTAGCATCTTCAGCATTTTCAACTTATCAAACCCTGGGATGTAACAACCATGTGGGTTCCATATAATCCTGAGATAATCTATTTCATGACGTCCATTCTTGAAACAGGTGAAAGTATTATCAACAAATGAACAAGAACCAAGTTTATAAAGCGGTTGAAAATCATTGTCCTCTATCCATTCACCATAAAAAATATCACAAGGCGAAGAAGTGTCCTCTTTAATAGCAACATAAATCCAAGATTTTCTTGGGAAGTTTATGGGTGCTAAAATCGTACTGCTAGTTCTGTGAGAATGAATGGAAGAAGAAAATAAGTCAGAATAAAGATGAGAAGCAAGAATCTTAGTAGTGACGATAGAGGGAGAGGTGTTAGAGGTGGAGAAGAAAATGATGAGGATGGGGAGGGTTAAGGTGAAGAAGAAGAGAGTGAAGAAACCAGAAACTTGGGTTCTTGATTTTAACAGAAACATTTTTTAGAAGATGCAGAATTCCCTCAAACAAGCCACTGATACAATGTAATTCTCTGGATTGTTGGTTTCTCAATAGGCCCTCATCAAGTTACAATGGTTTTTTTAATTTGTTTGTGCAAGATTATGTTAGATCACAGTTCTAACACATCCACTAAATACTTCCTAACCGACAGAAAGTAACACCAAGATTTACTAAGTTGACTTATCATTTATAAATTATCAGTGAACTTAAGTAGTTGAGGATGATAAGATTTGTCAAGTGGATATGCCTCAACAAAGCTGACCTTCAAATTTAATGTCATTTTCATGTGCATCTTCCAATATGGACATTCCAACAGGGACCTTGATATAGTTTCCTTCTCCATCTTTGTCAACAAAAGTTAAAGATATTGTGTAAATCACAAAAAGAGACAGATATTATGACGATCATTTCAGTAAAGTTACAGTATTTTACCCAATGTGTGTACATGGTGCAACTATGACGATCATTTCAGAGGTCAGTTATTGGTTATCTCCCTCAAAAGACATACTGCACAACCCGAAATGTAGTACCATCTAAAATAGTTCATTATCTCTGTAATTTTCTCCTCATAGTAACAACATATTCCTACAATTGTCAAAAGAAAAATTTTGATCATCTATCTCGTTGAAATGTTAAAACGGCAAATCAATATATAAGAAGATATAGATGAGCTGTATATCATCACTCTAATCAAACTCCAATAAATTCTTAATTTTCATCTGGTTCATAAACATCTCTTTCTCTTTCGGAATACTATTAATATTAGAGCTTTCATACTGGGAACTCTATCTGCCAAGACTTAGGCTTATAGGAAGAATTCACCAAGTGTCGCCTTTATTTGAATTTGAACCTGGTTCCCAAGGTTGTTACTTCAACTATCCAACCCCTATCGCTTTGTAGTTATAAGAGCACCTTAGTAATTCTCTCACATAATAAGTCTCTTATTTAAACTTGTGTCTAGAATGTGACTGATACAGCATGTATATCAACTCTTCAGTATAAAATATGAAAACAACAACTGTCTACTTCTTCAAGCAAATAACCAGCTTGCAGTATGGTAACATAAATATTTTAAAGTTATAGATGCAAAATAAAAAAAAATCCAAGAGAAAAAGCACACTGATGAGAACATTATACATTCACATAGCAATATAGAAGTAATGCATAACCACTTGGAATAGACCATAGGATAACATGTCCATAACCTGACTTTGCAATATGGTTATATTGCTTTTTCTGAACAGAGACAACCCTCTCAATGTGAATTGTATTCAAGAAACACACAACTGAACCAACAAGATAGGACTACAACAAAATAAAGAAAATGGGCAATAAACTTCCTCTACACTCATTGGAAAGGAAACGACGATCAATTTGTTACTCTTTTTAAAAGGTTGGGGTTTGGCTGGGTTAGGGATGATGATAATCAATCAAGAGGACAAGAAAGACCAACTATAATGACATCTTCAAGACATACTAACCATATAAGTCAATTCAAGAAAATTTTAATGCACTTCTCAGATAAAATACATAATTACCTGAGCTTGCGCATAACTGTTCTTGGTGAAAACTTTCTAAAGCTCTACGAATAGGATCTTCCTCACTTTTGGAGAAAGAACACTGAGCTCCTGAATTTGAAGTGGCACTTTGCAAGTTGATAAAATTGGGATTCCCTTCATTATTCAAATCAATTTACCACTTTATTTGGAAGGGGGGTCAGGGATGATGATAATCATCAAAGAGACTAAGAAAGAACAATTATACTGACATATCCAAAGATATACTAACCATAGAAGTCAAATCAAGAAAACTTGATGTACTTCTCAGATAAAATGCATAATTACCTGAGATTAGGGATAACCTTTCTTGGTGAAAACATTCCAAAGCTCTAAGAATAGGATATTCCTCACCTTTGGAGAAGGAACACTGAGCTCCTGAAGGTGAAGTGGCACTTTATAAGTCGATAAAATTGGGACTTCCTTCATTATTCAAATTAATTTGTCACTTTTTTTAAGGAAGGGGGGGGTAAGGGATGATGATAATCAACCAAAGGGCAAAGAAAGAACAACAATAACGCTGTCTACAAGGACATACTAATCATAAAACTTAATTCAAGAAAACTTTTATGCACTTCTCAATACAAAATTACCTAAGCTTGGGGATAACTTTTCTTGGTGAAAACATTCTACAACTCTATGCATAGGATCTTCCACACGGCTAACGTCACATAACGGTTGTACAACACTACAGCTTTCTCAGCTTCTTCGACAGTGCTCATCGTCACAAACCCAAATCCACGACTCCTATCAGTCTCCCTATTGTAAATAGCCTATAAAAAATAAAATTCAGTTCCACAAATAATAAAGCTCGATTGGAGTGCAAAGTGATAATGTTGTATTGTTTCAGACTAATTCATTTACAAAGAGAAGTGTTCTTCTGAAATCTTCAAGTTCTTCTATTTGTTTACCTGAGAGTAGCCAACGAATGGGAAATATGCTACTTGACTTTCACATCCTTATCAAATACGACCTTGAACTCTCACATTGATCTATGTCTTCTTGGGAAGTCATCAACAATCAAGTGGATACCAAATCCTAAGGTAGTTAAGTACATGATCTTGATAAGAGGAACTGAACCAACTGGGATTCAAACCCGACTTCATCAGTTTGAGAGATCACTGATGTATCTGCTGTTGAGACACTGGAAATAACTCCTCCCATGAACCTTGAATCCACTGTTAATGAAGGTACTTGTTTCCTTAACCTTTACCCTAGATATTTAAGTGCAATATTATAAATAATTTAAGAATCTAAAAAAGCATTTACTAACATCGTGATATTAGAGAATTAAAAGAATTTAGCATAAAAAAGACTCTTGAACCTCCATTGAATTTACAAATGCAGAATTAACCTTCAAAGATTATTAGTAGCACTACTTGTCAGGTAAAATAGGGAGAGGGTTCTTATTTTTAGCAACAACACTAAGTCACTAACAACAACATCCCAGTGTAGTCCCACAAAATGTAGTATGTGGAGGGTAGAGTGTACGCAGACCTTACCTCTTCTAGCTCGGATGTAGAGAGGTTGTTTCCGACAGACCCTCAGCTCAAGTAGACAGTCCAAAGCATTCCCAATAAAGAAAGTAATAGCAGTATAGAAACAACAAACTAATAACAATAGTAGGCATCTAGAACAGAACGGATCAAACAACAACGCCCACAAATTTGACATGAATGTAGTAATAGTTTTGGAAACTAACGTAGGTTAAAATATACTGATCGGAGTGTTAAAGTTATTTATATTATTTTCAGTATACATAAGTTAAATCTGAGTTAAACTTGAGATGTGTGGTACAGTTGCCTCATGCCAACTTATATGCAAGATATTGGCTAATTAGATCTTGTATTAAAACAGAGAAATAGTGGAACTATATGCAGCTGAACTGAAAATATTGGCTTTGGAGATTATTGATTTTCTAGCAAAAACATTGAATATGGATGAAGAATACATTAGAGAAATGTTTGGAGAAGGAAGATATTCAACGAGGATGAATTACTACCCACCATGTCCACAACTAAATAAAGTGAAAAGACTCACACCTCATTCAGATGTCGTTGCCCTCACAATTCTCCTTCAACTCAACCAAATGGAAGGACTTCAAATAAAAAAAAATGGTGTGTGGATTCCTATTAGTCCTCTTCCTCATGCCTTCATTATCAACATAAGTGATATCTTGGAGGTAAATAATTAAGATGTTATGGTGGCCTATCCTTTCAAAAAGATTCTTAATTATCATGTCAGTTATCATTTTTATCCAGCTATCGACTCATAATGTAATATATGTTGCTCGGACTCTGCATAAGATGTTACTGCACCCTGATCTTCCAAAAGAAAAAAAATGCACGCATCCAGTGGCATGTTTGAAGAATTCGAGCAAAATAACAAGTAATTTCTTTGAAGTGATTGTAGTGTAAGTATTATTTATGCTGTCAATGTCAATACTGAAATTTACGAGAAGGACTATATACAACAGAATACATTATTTCTTGTTACAGCGCGCGTAAAAGAGCATAAAACCTTGTTAGACTACATTTTTTCACTTTTGTGTTATCAGATCTGGTGCTGGTGTTGCACATCAAACTGTTATGTCTATACCTTTTGATATCCTATACTCTGTTAACTGAGAAGTATATTTACAATACGGACTCCACATATGTTTGGACTTACTATGAGTTCTACAAGCATAATAGTTTTAATGAGTCTGATATACCAACATGTATATTTATCTGTAGATAGTGACAAATGGAGCCTACCGTAGCATTGAGAACAGAGTAATGGTTAACAACAAAAAGGAAAGACTTTTAATTGTAACATTTTACAGCACAAAATTTGATAGACAAATTGGTTCTGCTCCAAGTATCATTTCTGCTAAAAATTCGGCAAAGTTCATAAGTATTGGAACTGTAGATTATGGTAGAGGTTATGTTGCTCGTAAACTTGATAAGAAATCATACTTATATGTTATGAGAATCGAAAATTCTGAGAATCCAGCAAGTTGAAGCTTTACAATATTGGCTCAGCTTCTTCGACAGTGCTCATCGTCACAAACCCGAATCCAAGACTCCTATCAGTCTTCCTTTTGTAAATAACCTACAAAAAAAACAAAATTCAGTTTCACAAATAATAAGGCTCTAATTTTTCAATCTTCTTTAAAAAAAGCTCAAAACTTGAGCCATCATTACTCAGCAATCTCAACAACACCAGCCTGTTGGAAAAGTTGAGCCAACCCTTCACTATCTACATCATAAGGTAAATGCCCAAAGACAATTTCGCATCCTCGGGAGGTTCTTGATACTCCTCCGCTTCCGTTGTCGTAACATGTGTAATAGTCAATACTTATTGGGACTGTTTCTCTAATAAATGTGTGTATTATCTTAATTTTTTCACCAAAAGAATGAGTAAAAAATTTCAAAAAATGAGAAAAAAAATAAATGCAAATATTGGCTTCTTAGACATGCTACATCAGCATGGTCTTGATTCTCTTTTATATATAGAGAGAGATTGAATTGTGAAATCCCTTAGAAAAGTGATTTGAACTTTTTATCTTTCACTAAAACTCTCTGCAATAAATAAAATATTTTTTTCAGTTTTTTTCTTAAATTATATTTTAAATATTTAGTCAAGAAAAATTCTAATGACCACAAAAAGGAAAAGAACAAGTAGGCTATCGGTAGACATCCGAAAATTAATTATACTGCATGCATCACAACTTGCTGACACTCTTTTCATGTTTATATTTGTGGTAAAATAAGGCTCCTAAATTATATGTATTCTAAATTTGATTAGATTTAGGATTTTATTTATTAATTTGTTTTATTTTTTTCCTCAAACTCTTTAATTAGTGAGTTGGTAAGAAATAAAATATTTTCCTTAGAAAAAGAAGCACTATCATAAATAATTTGATACAATATTTAATCTAGGTAAGAAATCATAATATTTAACACGCTTAAATTAATTAAAATTTTACCTTATATAAAAAATACTTGTACAATTTTATTTATGTAATATTTTGGATGGATTTACAAGAAATGTACGACTTCTCAAACTTTTCTTCTTTCTTATTTTGATATTTTAATTTTGATTTTGATTGAAGTTGTTTTATGCATGCACTAATATCATGCTTTCTCCCTTTATTTCTTTCTTTTAGTTGATAGCATTAAAAATTATATATCAATTATACATAATCAACAATTGACAATAAAAATGATGTATACTTATTTTTTTCTTGTGTAAAATATATGGCATTTTTAATATTTAAAAAAAAAGTTTAAAATATATGATTAAAAAGATATATGAAAATTTAATATGGATGAACTTGGGGGGTTTGGGCCACAGGTGACAAAAGAGATTTAAAATGAGGTGTATGTGACATAAGTCTTAATAATTGAGTAGAGGTGACAATTACTTAATTATGGATTAAGAAAGTTTGGAAAATTTTAAAATAACCCACAAGTTTTTAAATTTACACTTTGATGCAAATGTTAGTTAATATAACGGGAAACGAAGGAAAAAAAGACATTTTTTTCTCTCTCCTCATCCGTTGTTATTTTCTCTCTCTGTACGATATTTGTTGTTCATTGTTGCTGCTGCTTTATTCATCATCTTCTGATTCATTATCATCAACGTATACTTCATTATCATCTTCATATTCTTCTTGTTGACCATTGTTGTTGTTGTTGTTGTTGTTGTTGTTACCCCAACTGCTGCTCTTTGACCAAATTCTTATGTCAAATTTTATTTCGTAAATCACTTTCAACTTTGGAATTTACTTGAGAGGAGACTTTGGTAAGTCAGATTATGCTTTTTAGTTGAATTTGTCATCTGGGTAACTGCTAGTGTGTTATTTTTTCAACAATAGCTAGCACGCGAACATGAATGCAATATAAGAGCAATCTGTTTAAACAAATCCATTATCTGCGGCACCAGATAAATGTTCTGTTGTAACAGTAGACTCATGTTGGATTCATGTTTATGGTTCTAGGTGCCCGTAATATGAATCGAATAGATGGGTATTTTGTTACACCAGATTAGTAATTTGTTTCAACAGATAAATAATCAGTTTCATCAGATTACTAATTTGTTTTGAACAACAAAATACAGCTCATGTCACAAACCTAACAGATAACTCATATGTTCTTGCTATTGATACTGAAATCAAATTATTCTTTAATTGTAGACATGTCATTCGTTAAGAAATAGAAATAGACAACACGAAAATTAAATAAAAATAAAAAGTCAAGTGCATCAAACATAAATTTTTATAAAACAAAAAAAAATACATAGATAAAAGAAAAAAAACTTAATTATTATTATCATCATTATTATTTGTATGGCCAGCCGGTCAATCTTCAACCGGCAGCAGCAACGCCTTCCTCAGCCTGCGGAATTCCCGCAGCATCCTTACTCTGACGGCGACCAACTCCCAATGCAGGTCATGAACCTCCTTCTGCAGTTCCCGCATGGCGTCTCATAAAATAGCGACATCCCACACAGGATCAGCCATATCTAGAAAACACATAAGTGGACAAAACACACGTAAAAATAAAAGTAAAGAAAAGAAAGAATTCGAATGTAATGTAATATACAACAAATATTTACACAAAAATCAAGAAAAAAACTTACCAGAGACAGAAAAAAGATATCAAAGTCCTTGAAGAGAAAGTAGTTGAAGGTGTAACAAGAGCAAGGAATACATAGTGTGTAGTAGAACGAACGATTGAGTAAGGAGGGACCTATTTATAGAGGATTGAAATTGAATGAGTTAGGCAAAAAATTACAACTGTTCACCTCTATTTATTAATGACATTCTTGATTATTGTAAAAAGTTATGAATTAATTAAATTAAGCAATATTGTGATAAGTCATGACTTTTCAGCTTTATTATTATTAATAATTAGTTCTTTCCAGGAACCGCTTTTACACTGAGTTGGACAACAGATTACATATCTGTTGCATCAGATAATATATCTATTGCAACATATAATCTATATATCTTTTTTTAAAAAAAATTATCTTCATGACATCTAAATTTTCTGACTTTTTAATTATATAAATTTATCAATTTATAAAGCAGATTTAAAGGCGCAACTGTTTACCTCAATTTATTAATGACATTCTTGATTACTGTAAAAAGTTATGACTTAATTAAATTAAGCAATATTTTGATAAGTCTTGACTTTTCAGCTTTATTATTATTAAAATAATTAGTTCTTTCCAGGAACCATTTTTTTTACACTAGTTGGACAATAGATTATATATCTGTTGCATCAGATAAATCATCTGTTACAACAAATATATCATCCGTTGCAACAAATAGATAACCTGTTGCATCAGATAATATATCTGTTGCAACATATAATATATATATTTTTTAAAAAAATTATCTTCATGACACTCAAATTTTCTGAATTTTTAATTATATAAATTAATAAAGCAGATTTAAAGACACACAACTGTTCACCTCCATTTATTAATGACATTCTTGATTACTGTAAAAAGTTATGACTTAATTAAATTAAGCAATATTGTGATAAGTCGTGACTTTTCAGCTTTATTATTATTAAAACAATTAGTCCTTTCCAAGAACTATTTTTTTTACACTGAGTTGGACAACAGATTATATATCTGTTGCATCAGATAAATCATCTGTTACAACAGATATATCATCCGTTGCAACAAATAGATAACTTGTTGCATCAGATAATATATCTGTTCAATTTATAATATATATACTCCCCCTGTTTCGTTTTAGTTGGTCATCTTTCTAAAAATATTTGTTTCAATTTGGTTGTCCATTTGATGATATCAAGAGGATTTGATTATGTTCTTTCAATACTACCCTTAACATTAAATGACTAAACAAAGTGTATTTACTCAAACACATATTTTCAAAGCATAATTAATAAGACTAATTTGGTAAAATAAACCCCTAATTAAGATTTTCTTAATGGGTGTGTCAAGTCAATAGAGGCCAACTAATATAAACGGAGGGAGTATTTTGTTAAAAAATAAATTATCTTCATGACATCCAAATTTTCTGATTTTTTAATTATATAAATTAATAAAGCAGATTTAAAGGCACAACTGTTCACCTCCATTTATTAATGACATTCTTGATTACTGTAAAAAGTTATGACTTAATTAAATTAAGCAATATTGTGATAAATCATGACTTTTCAGCTTATTATTATTAAAATAATTAGTTCTTTCCAGAAATTATTTTTTCACACTGAGTTGGACAACAAATTATATATCTGTTGCATCATATAAATTATCTATTACAACTGATATATCATCTGTTGCAACAAATAGATAACCTGTTGCATCAGATAATATATCTGATGCAACATATAATATATATATATATATATATATATATATATATATATATATATATATATTTAAAAAAATTATCTTCATGACATCCAAATTTTTTGACTTTTTAATTATATAAATTAATAAAAAAGATTTAAAAATAAGAATATTTTTTGTGAGTTTTTTACGGTTTAAATTGTGTTTATCATTTATTCATTATTCTTTTCTGTGAAAAGAAATGACTTAATTAAATAAAGCTGGTGAATTTTTTATTATTGTGACAAGTGATGACTTTTCAGCTTATTAAATTTAAATAACTTTTTTCTCAATTTAAAAATCGAATACACCTGGTTTTCAATAACCATTTCTTTAATAACCATTTTTATTAATTGAGTTATGGCAACAGATTGTATATCTGTTGCATCAGATAACCCATCTGTTTCAACAGATATACCATCTGTTGCTATAAATCGACCATATGTTTAAGGAGCTTTTTTGTTTTCTTCTAACTGATTCATCGGTCGAAACAGATGAGGAATTTGATGCATCAGCAACATTTTTTGTTTTTGTTTGTTGAATGTGTTTAGACAAAAGTCACAGTCACGACTATTCATTCACTTTCTTCTTAACAATCATATCATCATATATCTTAATTAAATTAATCCAATGTTGTGACTTTTTTAAATTAAATAATCTTTCTTTTACGATTATAATATCATTTAGTTTCTTATTATTTATTAATGAACCATTTTTAGGAGAATTTCTCATCATGACTTTTCACCATCATCTGTTGCCACAAGTGCTCAATTCCTACCTCCAACCGTCTACATGTTGAGAATAGGGAATAAATAGAATGATAATTAAATATTGAATAAGAATTAAAAATTCAAAGTCAACCAAACCAAACCAAACATATACATGGATTTTTTTGAATCCCTTATAGGTAGATCGGATATAAAAAAGGAAAATACATACGCTAAAAGAAAGAAAAAACATAACCTAATTATTATTACTACTACTATTATTATTATTACTATTCTTATTACTATTATTATTGTCAACCTGACAATTTTCATCCAGCAGCAGCTGGGCCCTCCTCATCCTTGCTCCGAAGTCCGGCCAAATCCCTCTGGAGTTCATCAAACTACCTTTGAAGTTCCTGCAAGGACTCGATATGAATTTTCTTGTACGAATCTAGATCAACCATATTAGTATTGTAAGTATAGTAGAATGAACGAGTGAGCGAGAGGAGGCCGGAGGGACCTATTTATAAAATGATTGAATTGAAATGGACTGGACTTAGTCAAACAAAAAGCCACGATTGTTCATATCCCTTAATTAAATAAAACTGGCGACTTTTTGAATATGTAAATTAAAAAAAATGGATCTAAATACAACATTTTATCTTTTTATTGTATTTCAGAAAGAGGCAGATTGGTAATTTGTTGCAAAATATATTCCACTTGTCAGATAACTTACAACATATTGACAATTTGTTGCAACAGATGGATATATCAGTTTTCTTTTCCATCAGTTGTGGCATCTGTTGCACTTTCTAGTCATCTGTTTATTCAATTTCGTCGAGAGCAATCGATTTTTCTAAACACTTCTTGGCCAAACTTAATTTTTGCTCTTGGATTACTTCTCTTTTTTCCTTTGCATCCTTCAAGATGGCCTCCAAATTAAATTTTTGCTCTTTATTGATGGAAAAAATTGAATTTGGAAGCCATCTTGAAGGATGCAAGGAAAAAAAGAGAAGCAATCCAAGAGCAAAAATTGAGTTTGGCCAAGAAGTGTTTAGAAAAATCGATTGCTATCGATGAAATTGAATAAACAGATGACTAGCAAGTGCAACAGATGCCACAGCTGATGGAAAAACAAATTGATATATCCATCTGTTGCAATAGATTGTCCATATGTTGTAAGTTATTTGACAGGTAGAATATATTTTACAACAGATTACCAATCTGTCTCTTTCCGAAATAAAATAAAAAGATAAAATGTTGTATTTAGTTCTTTTTTTTTTAATTTACATATTCAAAAAGTCACCAGTTTTATTTAATTAAGGAATATGAACAGTCGTGGCTTTTTGTTTGACTAAGTCAAGTCACCACTTTCAATTCAATTATTTTGTCATTGTGGTCGTTAAGCTCAGTATAGAGCTCTTGATCTTTTGTGAGTTTGTCAACGAGGACCACTTTCTTTCTTGGCAGCTTTCTTATAATACTCCTCTTGGTCCTTCTTAGCTCTACGCAAGGTCAAGAAAATGTATAGAAAGTTCTCTTTGAGTTTTTCCAAGGCAAGTGCTCTCTCGGCTGATAAATCCTGTGCTGCAGCATATATGGATAGTGCAACACTCAATGCAGAACAGTTTTCTGGTAGAAGTAAGTCTTGAGAAGACATAATTAGTAATCTATCGATATCACCTTTCGTTGTATCAAGCATTTCTGTTGATATCTTATCTTCTACGGAGAAGATTGATCAGCAGAAAAACCAAGTGATTGAGATCGTTTAATTTGTTGACTAACTCAATCAAAAACATCTTCTGGATTATCAAACTTAACAGGGCAGTCTGGTGGTTCAATAACATCAGGTGTCTTGTTTCCAGTATTAGCTAATAATGGGGAGATTCTTCCTTCCTCACCATCCTGAAAGAAAAATCACTCAAAATTAGATGGAGTATCTCTACATAACGATACAAAATGAACTAAATCTAGCATTCAGTTTTTCCTTCCTATTCCTCTCCTTTTTATCTTCTCACTTTTATCCGATCCAAAAATTTTCTTTTTCGAATACTTGATAATGCCTTGGAAATTGCTTTCTTTCTCCTCTTAGCCTTAATCTCTAATGGAGTGAATGAAACTAAAATTCTCTTTGATCGAATGACTAGATGACACTACTGTTAGATATCAATTCCTTTACATCAACAGTTAATGCATTAACAGTATTAATCACACTATCATGTTTTGCCTTGCACTCTTCACATTTGTATGCATAAGATAAGCAATGAGGGGCAAGATTGGTCATTCTTCTACCATATAGAGGACAACATATCCGTCATGCAAAAGTCTACACCGTCGCCAGAAATGCTTGCCACAGCAAAAGTCTGTAGAAGGCATGACAGATAAACATGAGCAACACCCGACATTAAATCTTAACAAGGTATTAGAACCATATTCATGGTCCCTCAGCCTTATTAGTTCGGAACTACCAAACTTAACTGTAAAATTACAGATATCTTGTTTGAATGATCTATGACTAATCGGTAAAAATAGCATTCACAAAATCAGTGTACTCTTTGTGTGTTTCCACGATAACATTATCAGTAATACATACCTCTCACATATGAAGTGGTTTCATCTGCATGCAGCTTATTCCTCCGAACCTATCTTTACTGCAGCCTCTTATGATGGTCAGGAAAAAGTTGATCAACTTTCAGTTCCTTTTATATATACAAAGAAGAAGGAAAAAATTTATGTCACAAAAATAAAATTATCCATCTGTTGCAATAGATGTAGAGTCTGTTGCATCATATGTGGAGTCTGTTGCGTCAGATGTGGAGTTTGATGCAACAAATATGGAGTCTGTTGGAATACATAGCAGCCTTGCTGGTATTTTGATTTGTTCCAATAGTTTCTCTATCTGTTGCAACATCAACAACATCATAAACTACAAATAAAAAATAAAAAACATCAACAACAAAGAAAACAACAACATTTGTTCTAACAACATCATCAACAACAAAGAAGCATACATCCTATGTTCCAACACCATCAACAACCAGGGACGTACCCACATGGAGTCCTCTGGGTGTGTGAGCACAGACTGAACTCATATAGAACTTTATATATGTATATGGAAATTAAGAAAAAATGTATATAATCTAATCAGCGAACACCCATAGTAATGGTTGCTTGGTTAACCTAGTTGTTGTTTGTGGGTGCTTAAGGCTATTTATTTCTTTTGGTCTTGAGTTCAATTCCCACTCAGCTCATATTTTTTTAATTTTGGTAACCAACTCTTCTCTCCTTATTCACTTTAAACTTTCTTTTATTTTTTTCTCCCTTACTCGTTGTGTTGATTGTTCGGACTCCACTATTTTTAAGCTAAGAAGCACCACCGTCTAAAAAACTTGGATTCGTCACTGTCAACAATACCACACCACAAGTTCCAACAATGCCAATCCCACCAACAACATCAATAACAGCATCAACAACAAAGAAACAAACAAAATACATAAAAAAAAATGATACTGCCAACAAGGCTTTTAAACTTCTCTCAACAGATGACTTTTTTTTGCATCTTTTAATAAAAATTCTCGGTTCGTTTATTCAACAATTAAAAGTTCCTTCAAATTTTTTAAATAAATATGATATGGGAAAATGGTAATTAAATAAAAAAAATATAAATAACTTGCAATAAGAAGATGAGAATGAAAGAGCAATAGTGAATCATACCTTAATGTCAAAAGGGTGTCAAAACAACAATTTCAGTCGAGAAATCTAAGATATGGATATGGATCTGTTTAGATCTGTAACGCCCCGAAAATGGGTCCCGAGACGTCACACAATGCTTAGGGTCATAAGTGACCCCAAGCTAACCCTTCCACTGGCGTAACTCATAAGCAACTGAGTAAAAAGTATAAATCTATACAAATTAGCGAAAAACAACTCTTTTCTAAATCTGATCAATACAAAACTGAATTTACAAGATTACAACTCTTCTTTACAAATCAAACTGAAACTAAATACGTCAAATTCGACTGATTGTCTATGAAGCCTCTACTAGTACTGACTTTAGATAGACGGGTCATGACTCCCAACTATCCAAACTCAATACGACTGAATAAATAAAATTCAATACTTCTCAAAAAATATAACTGACTTAAGCCCTTGAATCAAAAGGACTCATCACCTGCTGACTGGAAGCTTCAAACTAACTGAATTTGAATGTGCATACTAAGTCTTGTACCTACATTATGAGACAATGTAGCACATAGATGTATATATGGATCAGCACTTTGGGAATGTACTGAGTATATGGGGGTGCAATGCAATAAGTAAATAATATCTCTATATCATCATAGTTTATAAAATTATGCATGCTGACATAAATGACTCACATAGCTTGAATAATATCTGAAATATAAATCTCATAAATCATGAATAATGAAGCATGTATAAATCTCATGAGTCATTTAACTTGCTTCTAAAATCTGTATTCTCCACTTATTCTCAAAGCTTGTAAGCTAGATGAAATCTGAAACTCATTCTGTATAGTAAACTTTGTCTCAATACTTTAAATTAATAAAACTATTTCAAGAATGGGGGACATCTTTGGGAGTCCAACGTCTTACCCACGTTGGGGAGAGTTTTTCTATCCTTGCCATCGTATAGAACCTTAACTTTAGTGATCACTATCTTAACCCACTTGGGGTATATCAAAAACCTACGAGGGCACGTAGTTTTGGGGCATGAGACCTCGGAATCAAACCCAACTCGGTGCTAAATACTACTCCCTTACTTAGCTTAGAACTTTAGAAAATCTACCTTAAAACATTTCAATAATATGCAATGGGAGTCAAAACGCATCCCCTTTATCTCAAAATCAAGAATGTGGATTTCTTTCTTAACTTAGGGTCAAAACTCACTTGTTTCTTGAAATCTTGATAAACTTATCATTAAAGCTTTAAAGATCTCAGAATAATGGAAATATGAACATACTTTTTGCAATTCTTTAAAAGTTATCAACAACTTATTCTCAAAACTCATAATTCAACAATAAGGCTCAGCTCATAACAAGTCTTGGGAATACTTGAAAATATGAAATCAACATAGGAATGTGCAATTTCTATCATGAACTCTCAATTTATATCATAATTAAACAAGATAATCATGCAATTCAAGACTTGAACAATTCAATACTCTCATAAACTTGAAATATAGCAAAATAATATGAATTCATCTTGAAAATACAAAATTCTTTAAGAAAACTAAAACTTTTGGGCACAAGAATGAAAGGAGGGTGTTCTTGTTCAAAACCCACATACCTCAAATTTGTGAATTCGAATGAACTTTCGATTTCGGAACTCTATTCGTAAAATTGGTAGGTGCTTCTTGAAGATATCGACTTTGGGATTATGATTCTTGAATCAACTTTGAATTCCTACGGTTGAATTTTGAGGGATCTTGATTTTTGTTTGGGACTAAGGGGTGTTGTTCTTGAGAGAAAATTGGAAGAATGAGTATATTTTGGTGTTTTTGGAGGATAATTCTGTGTTTTTGGCTTATATAGGGGTTAGGAAAAGGACCATTTTATCCCAAAAATAGAGTGTTTAAATCTCTTGGACCACAACGTATGCGGTGCCCACCTTATCGCACACATTAGGGTGTGCGTCGCACACCTTATCGCACACATTAGAGTGTGCGTTGCACACCTTATGGCATACTTTAGGTTGTGCGTCCCATACCTTATGTTAGGCGACGTACTCCACTTTGCAAAGCCATAACTTCTTGCTCGGGTGTCAGATTTTGGCAAAATTAATATCGTTGGAAAGATAATTCAAAGAAATTTAATTTGATATAT
Source organism: Capsicum pubescens (assembly GCA_030864215.1). NCBI lineage: Eukaryota > Viridiplantae > Streptophyta > Magnoliopsida > Solanales > Solanaceae > Capsicum > Capsicum pubescens. The sequence goes on from CM061544.1 coordinate 226,752,482, forward strand.
AGTAGGCCACCCATTTCATCATATACAAGGAGTTATGATCAATTGAAGTTGACTCAAGTTTCGACGCTCACTAAAACTCAAACGATAGGAAAGCTTTCAACTTGACCTTGAGTTAAGGGATCTCTATGATCTCAATTCATGCTCAAATAGGTTCCCACACTACCTAATTGATTAACATAACAAATTTGCATAGGATTTATGGATTTTGGAATATCTACACGTAGAAATGACGGTTTTTGTTCTAGCCCAAAATGCGGGGTGTTACAAGATCCGAATGAAAATTTATGAGAAATAGGAGAGAAAAAAAGATTGTGATAACCCTAAAAAGGATAGAAATAAAAAATATGAGAGACAAATAAAATAAATTTAGGGATAAAAGAGAGATGAGATAATTTTACTTTCTAGATGTACTACCCTTAATATTAAATGACTAAACAAAGTGTATTTATTCAAATTTATATTTTCAAAGCATAATTAATAAGGCTAATTTGGTAGTAAAATAAACCCCTAATTAATATTTTCTTAATGGGTGTGCCATGTCAATAGGGGTCAACTGTAATATAATATGAAACGGAAGAAGTATTAGGGGTTTCAATATTCATTAATTAATATTCACTAATAATTTGAGGGGCACGAAAAAGAAAACGGGTGACATTGAAAAGACAGGACAAGACTACTCAATGAGATTTTTGAGTTATCCAAGAAACATTTTTTACCGCCTTTAGTAGTACTACTACTTTATCTTCTCGGACAGAAGCTTACTTTAAAATTAAAAGAAAAAAATATTTTCAAACAGATTTGTCGTCTATTGAAACAAATATAAATATCTATTTGAAAAATCCCAACAGCTCAGTCATCTGTGACAACAGATGGAAATGTCCATTTGATAACTAAATCAGAAATGTCATCTGTTACAACAGATATCAATATCTGTTTGAAAATTTCCAATAGCTCAGTCATCCATCATAACAGATGCAAATGTCTATTTGATAATTAAATCAGATATTGTTATCTATTTGTAAATCTCCAACAGCTCAATCGTTTGTTGCAACAGATTTCATTGCAATTGATTTAGGTGGAACTAGGGATGAAAGAATGAGCGCCTCATTAACTTAATGTTAAGATTAATAATAGTACCTACATCGATCTAGGTGGAACGAGGGATGAATGAATGAGCTCACAGGGTCAACTATAGATCCAATTGAGTCATTGTATTTGCATGGTGTTAGTATTACGTTCATCTCGACCCAAGTCATCGATCACTCTGAGTTGAAATGAGTTCTTATTAACTTAATATTAAGATTAATAAGAGTACCTACATCGATCTAGGTGGAACTAGGGATGAATGAATGAGCTCAAAGGGTTAACTACAACTTCAATAGAGTCTTTTGGCATGAGACGATACTGCGTTCCTCCCGACAAGAGTCATCGATCTATCACTCTGAGCTGAACCGATTCTTACTAACACATATGTTCAACTAATGCCTTAATTGAATAATCTGGGACTAGGGGTGAGTTCTCATAGGCCAACTATAACTTCAATTGAGTCTTTTGGCAATTGCATGATGAGATGGTACTGCGTTCCTCCCGACAAGAGTCGTCGATCGATCACTCTGAGCCAAACCGATTCTTACTACCTCATATGTTCAACTAATACCTTAATTGATTAATCTAGGACTAGGGGTGAGTTCTCATAATGTCAACTACAATAGATGACAACCCCTATTTGCTAATTTACAACAGATGAGTAATCTATTACTACATTGACTTAAACCATTTGATAATTTACAACAGATGGGTAATCTGTCGCAATAGATGACTTAATCTGTTTGATAGTTTACAACAGATTCGTGATCTATCATAACAAATAACATAATTTGTTTGATAGTTTACAATAGATGTGTAATATATTACAATAGATTACCTAATCTGTTTGATTTGATCCAACAAAAAAGACATATGTTGCAACAGGTTGAACATTTGTTTATATATAATTTAATTGAGTTCATATATTAGACTAATACCTTAATTGAATATGATTTCTCATAGGGTTAACTACAACTTTAATTGAGTCTTTTGGCAATTGCATGATAAAACGGTACTACATTCCTCCCGACCAGAGTCGTCGATCGATCACTCTGAGCCGAATCGATTCTTACTACCTCATATGTTAGACTAATACCGTAATTGATTAATCTAGGACTAGGGTACTAATACCTTAATTGAATAATCTAGGACTAGGAGTGAGTTCTCATAGGGTCAACTGTTTATTAATCTAGGACTAGGGGTGAGTTCTCATAAGGTCAGCCACAAAAGATGGCAACACCTTTTTGATAATTTACAACATATGGATAATCTGTTGTGACATATGATAATCCATTTGATAATTTACAACACATGGGTAATCTATTGCAACAAATGACTTAATCTGTTTGATAATTTACAACAAATTCGTAATTTGTTGTTACCTAATCTAATTGATAATTTATAATAGATGAGAAATCTGATGCAACATGTTGAACATTTGTTTTTAACAATTTCAATTGAGTTCATATGTTAGACTAATAGTACCTAAATTGGTTAATCTAAGACCAAGGGTGAGTTTTCATAGGGTCAACTAGCGTACTCGATCAACTACAACTTTAATTATTTTTATACAATTTCAATTGAATTACCCTTTTGGCAATTGCATAATGAGAGGGTTAAAAATTACGCATATATTTTATGATTTTTTAAAAATAATTAAGATCAATTCAGACCAAATTAACATTTTCAAAACTTGTCATTCTTTTCAAAAATACAAATCAACCCATACAAAATGTTTCGTCATTTCAAATCTCGAGGTCTCGCTCTTTCTCTCTCATTCTCACTCAACAATACAGTACAGATAACAACTACTCAACAAATTTGCTCAACCCTCCACAACAGATCATTTTTCTTCTCATTTCCGACCATGTAGGTGTTATTTTTTACTTTATTCTTGCTTGTATCAGACGTTTTCTTTGTCTTCGTAGGCAACAAAGTTTGAGAAGAGCTCTATATTTGTTATTTTTCTCTAAAAATAAGGGCTTTTAAGTTAATGATGAAAAATAAAACTTTTAGTTGTATTATCTTTGAGAATGGGTTTATAATTTTGAGTTTTGATGGTTAAATCGTAGAAAGAACTCGAGAAATCCATAGTTTCTGTCGCAGTGTTCTGTAGACTGTCGTGGTATTATTGGATGGTGTTTATGGTGTTGGTGTTGGTGGTGGTAGGGTGGTGGTCGTCGTCGTGGTGTCACTAGTGGTGGAATTGGTTGGTGGTATTTGTGATGGCTGTCGGTGCTGTCGGTATTCGTGGTGTTTTTTTATTGGCATTAGTTGGTGGTGTTTGTGGTGATGGCTGTTGGTGTGTCGGTATTCGTGGTGTTTGTAATGTATTTTTTAAAATTTATGCATACATCAATTGTAATGTAATTTTTGTTTTTCTTTGTTTGTAGGTAAAATATGTCTCCCAAAAGAAAAGAAAGTAAAAGTGGATCAACGTCTGACCACCCAAAAAAAAGGCTACAGTACAGAGGGATTCGGAAGAGCTTCCTGAACAATCTCAGTCAGGAAAAAGTAAAGCTGAGGAGAGATATCAAAATAACATTGAGAGAGGTAGACAAGGGTCTGTAAATGGTGATGAAGAAAATAAAAGTGAGAAAGAGAAGGAATTGGAGAGTGAGAAAGAAAAAGAGGATGATCATCGACATGATGATAATGGATCACCAATGGGGCGTGAATTAATATCGACATCCTAGTATGATCCTGTCAAAACTTTTAGTATTAACGGGTTTCAAGTTGCGATGCCGATAAATGACCCAGAAGCAAAACAACTAACTGGTCAAATTATACTTAAATGCCAGATGGGGAAAGTTTTTGAACATTTTATGAAAATTATGAAGAACGAAAACATAGGTGGACTATTTAAGAAGAGTAGATTTGGACGCTTTCTTGAGCTGCCTGAGGACCCCTCTGCCTGTATCTATTTTCCTATGATGATGGTATATGGTCTTCTCAAGCGCAGGATCAAGTACATGGGGGATGATAAAGATCCGGAGGAGGGGGAAAAAAGATGGATAAAATCTGGATCAACTACTGTGGTATGCCTGTTTGTTTTGGCTTGTAAGAGTTTTCCATAGTGACGGGCTTGAGATACCATCGACCAGGAGGACCACCACCCCGCAAAAGATCCAAGGAAAGAAAATGCAAGAAAAAAATAGATGGGTTGTTTGACATTGCTCGATGTGGCTACAAAGCATCGGATTTGTTGTCAGATCTCAAGGATAAAACCATACCAGAGCAGTACAGGGAGCAATTGTGCTTAGTTTGGTTTGCCCATTCGTTTATATTGGCAAGAGACGTCAACAAGGTCATAGAAGATAATTTATTGGCGCGTGCTGAGGATTTTGATAAATTTAACAATTATCCCTGGGGATATGACAGCTTCTACTTGACTGTCCAATATTTACTGACAAAGTTATCCTCAGGGACGACCACATTATACGACTTTCCTTGGGATTTCATGGTAAAATTAATCACTAATTTTACTCATCCATTAATTTATATTGAATATAGTTATTATGACTTTTTTTTGCTTGCTTCCTGTTTACATTTTTTAGGCTTGGGCATTTGAAGCCATTCCTTCCCTTCGAAAGCAGTTAATGGATTACCCGGATGAGGTTTCTCATCCAAGGATGTTTAAGTGGTTGGTCGCAAAGAGCAACACCAATATCAAGGAGGTTGATCTCTTTAAACCTCTGGATGATGCAGTATGTCTTCTTCAAGTAAAATAATTTTACTCAAAGAAAGATATTGAACAGATGTTATATCTAGTATAACAGATATTATATCTGATGCACCAGATGGGACATCTGTTGCGACAGTGTATATCTTGCATCATATTACCCATCTGTTGCTTTGGTTCTCTAAACCCGACTCCTAACAGATTAACCGTCTACTGCAAATTATGCAACAGATGTGTAATATGATAACATATTGTTTATCTGTTGCGACGTACAGATCATCTGTTGCATAACACATTACCCGTCTTGTGCAACTTTTGCAACAGATGATTGATATTTTGCATCAGATTATCCATGTGTTGCTCTGTTTCTCTGAACCAGACTCAAACGGATTTTAACCATATACTGCAAACTATGCAAAAGATGGGTCTTTTTTTAAAATGTAGACCAACTGTAAAAATTATTATATTATATGATTTAAATGCATCTGTATTTTTTTCTTTTTTATAGGTTGTGCATCCATGGATCGTTCTTACTGGGGAGGAGTCGATGATGATTTCTTATATTACTCTAGGTCATGTTGATACTATAGCAGACCCAACGGTGGAGTTAATAAAGAAGGAATTAGCTGGAGAAACAGCCATAAGAAGAGCAGTTAGGCAAGGTCAGCCTAATGTTGAGGCTCTTCATGACCAACCTTTTACTAAGGCAGATCCGGTTGCTTCTTCTGGTGGAGTTGTTGGTGTTGGTAGCAGGCATGCTGATGCTACTACCACTCGTGATGATAAGCATGTTGATGCTCAAGAAAGAATAAATATGTTTGAAAACACCCCTTTTCGCCCTTACACAGGTCCTTCTCACCCCTCTTCACCCTCGTGTTCTCGTTGCAAATGAGAAGAGTGCAAGGACAGACAGGATAAACTCTTTGAAAAAGTAGAGGCTATCTCTAAAGCTATAGAGGAATTCAAATCCAAGAGGTGTGTCATACCATCCAAGAAGGTGAGGGAGCCAGACACTCCTATAGTATTGGTTAAGAGAAAGAAAAGAGCAATTAGAGGCGTACTCTCCGATCAAAAATCAAAAGAAATTGCAATTCCTAACTCTCCAAAAGTTGTTGAAGTTCAGGGGCCAGTCAAGAAGGTGGACATATACGTGGAACTTAGCACAAAAAAGAAGAGGGATCTGCGATAGGACAAGAATGCCAAGCCAGGCGCACCAGATTACCCCAGGCCTCCCTCCCCTCCCCCAAGACTTCCAGACTATGACTGATATGTGTATGCCGTACGAGGACAAGGCAAGTTTACTTTTCCTAACCTATCCTTTATAATCTACCTCATGAAGAAGAAGCTACGCAATAGATTTCACATCTGTTGCAATAACTGGGTATACTGGTGCAACTGGTAGTGGTTCTGTTGCAACTTATTATCCATCTGTTGCATAAGTTGCGTTGGATTATTGATTCAGAGAATCCTATGCAATGGATGGACCATCCGTTGCATCTTTACAATTACTAACCTATTTAAAAATTAACTTTTTATCTTACAGTATGTTGACATAATTCTCTGCCTCATGAGAAAAAGGCAATTAACCTACCGGGAAACTTATGACGCTGCCGATAGGATAATGGACCTCGACTTCTGCAAGAAACTTAAGGATAGGTATGATAAACTCAATGGGGAGGCGTTAGACCTTGGCGTGGGACTTGATTTCCTAGTTCCTACGTTGGTCTTGGATGAAGAAGAAATGATAAAATATGTTGGAGGGGAGAAGCTAAATCCACACGACAAGAGCTGGACCGAGGCAAAAAAGATTCTTGCAGTCATTAGCGTGAGCGACATTCATTATCAGGCTGTTGAGATACTACTTGAGGAGGGAAAGATCAATTTTTATGAATGCAACGTACCTCTCATCAATTATTTCGATCTTTTTCTCCTCGTGGAGACACTGATGGTGATGTTGCCCATCTTGTTGAGGGAGAGTAAACTGATGAATTATTTGCCAAATAAAGTGTTGATGAAGAAATCATCAAATTTTAAAGGTCGAAATAAGGGAATGATCCTTCCAAAAGATGATGCCACTAAAGCGAGCGGCTCACACGCTCTTGAACACATCGAATATTTGCTGACCAACACAGAAATGGCCGAGCCAATGAATTTTCTATGAGACAACGTTGTGGGAAACCTACAAGAGGTCTGGGCTTATGGGGTACTAACTGGATAATTGAAGCCTGTGTATATAGAAGAGCCTGTGAAATAGAAATTTTTAATTTCAAGTCACCCTTCACTTTATTATATGTACATGTAGTGGCAATAATTTTTTTCTGATGAAAGTTGAGTTTTTTATAATGCACTAGATTGTCAATCTGTTGTAAAATATATTTAATCTGTTCTGGCAGATAGTTTATCTGTTGCAATAGGTTGGTCATCTGTTGCATTACGCCGATGTTATTTCTCTGAATAATCTAATAATCTAAGTCTAATCTGTTGCAATAGTGGAAAAACGTGTTTGATAATTTCAACAGATGACCTAAATTTTACAACATATGCCTAAATCTTTTTGATATTTTCTAACAGTTACGCTTGAATATCCATGTGCTCGACAACACCAAATCAGTAGCAAATACACATACCACCATGAAAATTTCAGCAATTAGGCTTGCATATCCATGTGCCCAACAACACCAAATCAGTAGAAATAACGACAACAATGTAATATCTTCTTGCTCGATTTTATTTCACTTCAGAAACCTTGACTTTGTTCAACAAACCCCAGATTACACGATTTGCTTGTAAAGGGTGTCGTTCTTCATACCAATCAAAGTAATCGCATCCACCCAATTTTTATAAAAAAAGAGAACACAATTATAAAATAATTAAAAGTCAATAATTATTCAAATAATTAAATAAAAAAATATTACCTTTGAAATCTTACAAGTAAAAAACCTACGACCCGGATTTTGTTGAGTCCAAGAAGTCTTTAACAAAGCTTCATGACCGCACTTACAATATCAAAAAATTTTATCACAAAAAATAGTGGAAGATACGCTCGACATTGTCAAGCTCAGTTGGAAAAAATGAAAGAAATGATTTGAAGAATTTGGATATATAAAAGAAAATGACGATGAAGAAGAAGATTTGGGAATTTAGGGTTAAATTTTAGGAGGAAGATGAATATATAAGACAATGAGAGGGGGGAATGACCGTTGGGTGACAAGTGACGGTGATGGCAAGTCAGCAAAATATGCCAAACTGACACATTTGTTGCCTATTTTATTTTACGTGTTTAAAATGAACACTATCTACTTGATGCCTATTTTATTTTGGGTGTTTGAACTGAACACCGTCGATGAGTTCCGCCTTTTTTATTTTAATTCAATTCACTTTAACCTTTTTACACGTAGTGGCAATTTTTTATGTCCAACGAAAGTTGAATTTTTATAATGCAACAGATTCTCCATCCGTTGTAACAGTTATTCTACCTGTTCTGACATATAGTTTATCTGTTGCAATAGATTGGTCATGTGTTGCATTATCTCGATGTTTCTATCTAAGTCCATCTGTTGCGACAGTGGAAAGACCTGTTTGATAAATTCCAACAGATTACCTACCTGTTGCAACATATGTCTAAATTTGTTTGATTTTTCCAATAGATGTATCGTCTGTTGCAACAAATAGATTATCTGTTGTAATATTTGAATCTAGTATTCATTTTCAATTAATAAATTCAAATCTAAGGAATAAATAAAATTCATAGAAAAAATAAAATAAATCAAAGCCTTCATAAATTAGCTGAACTAAGTCAACGAATAAATGAAATGTAAAAAAATTGTTATGGGTACAGATCTCAATAAATACATCAACAACAATTTAAGTATACTACCAAGGATTACTTTGACAGGCTCAAGCTATAAAGATCTACTCAGTATGTACAAGTTGTTCTTCATCCGGTGCTATGGAATTCGGCTTTGCTTGTCGTGGATCTTTATTGTCGCTTACGTATGGTTTCTGCACTTTCTGTTCTCCGTATTTCCATAAAAAGAGTAGCATATTGTCAATGTTATTCAGTAGTAGCTTCTTCTATATCCACCTGGAAAGCCAGAATTGGTCAATGCTAATCACAGAGATACAACAAAACAGAAAAGGATAACTCATCTCTTCTAGCAAATCAAACAAGTCTTCCTCTCATTTTAAATTATCCCAAATAGATTATATTTCTGTTGCAATAATGAATCAACTATTAGGACAAATTTCTACATGAGGAAGACCCTGTATGATAATTTCCAACGGATGAACCATCCATTGCAACATACGAATCATCTGTTGCAGCAGATAGGTCATCTGTTGGTACAAATAAAAGCGGTACGAAGAGCTATTTGATTTACTAAAATAGATGAGACATATGTTACACCAGATACTTTATCTGGTGCAACAGGTTAGTCAACTGTTGCAACAGATGTATGTATCTATTTTATAATTTTTAGCAGATGTGTCATCTATTGAAACAAATATATGTTTGTTTGTTTTTGTCAGTTGGAAGACATATATATTCACCTTCTTCAGCTCGTGCTGCTCTCTTTTGGATATTGTACGTTGCTCAGTGCAACACACAGACAGAGGAGTTGCAATTTTGCTTTTTTAGATGCTTGATAATGCCCTGGAAATCACTCACCTTCTCCTCTTAGCCCTAATCTCTAATGGAGAAGATGGAAATAAAATATTATTTGATGGAATGAGACCCCTCTTATATGTCAATTCCTTTACAGAAGCAGTTAATGCATTAATAATATTAATCACTATATCATGTTTCGCCCTACAGTCTTGACATTTGCATGCAGAACATTCGTTGGGAGAGGCAAAATCTGTATAACCAGTATGATCATACTCATAATGGTTTGCTTTAAATACTCTAAGAGGAGCATCATTAGCACCAACAGCAGCACCACTACCACCACCAATAGCTCCATCACCACTAAGACCATCAGCAACAACAAGCCCATCCTCCAAAATTATTTTTCTTGTAATGGTTGTTGCTCCAAGCAATTCCATTTTTATTCTGTCGATGACCTTAGAGTTTGATAAAGTTTTCACCGACCGTAAAGTAAAAAAAAATAGCATCTTCAACTCTCTATTAGTCGGAACTAGCGATGGATGCACAATCTAACATAAATCATTACATATATTAGAATGATGATTAGATCATTCAAAAAAATCATTAATTAAAAGAAAAAATTAATTATAATTATACTTACTGCATCCTTCGGGGGGTTGAAGAGATCGAGAAATTTGCATTTTTATCAGTTTTGGCCGACAACCATCTCAAGATTTTTGGACAGGAAACTCCTTCCTGGTAGTTCACTTGTTGTCTCAAATAAGGAATGACTTCAAACGCCCAAGCCTATAAAATAACACTAATAAATCAAAACCATTATTGAGTGAAAAAAATAAATGATATCATAATAGAAAAAAGAAAATTTACCATGAAAGCCCATGGGAAGCCATATAAGTTGACTGTCTTTGGCGCTAACGGAGTCAATAAATATTTGACAGTCATTTTGAAAATTTCATATCCCCAAGGATAGTTGTTAAACACCTCAATATCCTCGGAGATCTTTATTAAACTGAGGCTTATGTTGTAGCTAATGTCTCTCGCCCTAAGAATATTATGTACAAACCAAACCAAGCACAATGACTGCTTGTGCTTCTTTGAAAGTCCTTTACCTTTCAACATTTCTATCAAATTTTTGTTTTTGAAGCTTGAACCAACAATGGACACCAGGTCATCACACGACTTGCCTTTGCCTTTTTTGGGTGTGCGGGATATTTTTTTTGGGTTAGAATAGGTATAACTTGAGAAGGAGGATAACATTTTAGTCCAGTAACTATGGCAAACTCCTTCCAACCAAAACAAACAGGCATGCCACAGTAATTTATCCACACCTCATCCATCTTATCTTTGTTTTCATACATAAACCTACGCTTGAGAAGTTCATATACCATTTTCATTTGGAAACGAGCATTGTTGTCCTCCGGCAAATCAAGATATTTCCCAAAGCAGATGTCCCTAAAATAAGCATCCAATTTTTATTCTTGAAGTATTTTTCTGAAGGCATCGAAAGATTTTTCCATGGATGACTTAATGACAAAATCACCCGTCAAATCTGTGGCATCATCGCACTGCATTCTCACAGGATAATGATCAATGTTGAAGGTTTTGACCAACTCTTCAGTGTAAGGGCTATTAGCATTTGCCTCATCTCTTTTGAAATATTCCTCCTCCCCGTGCTTATCATATTCTGCTCCCGATTGAGATAACGTTTGTAAAGCAAGCTCATAGAGTGGTGGATGTAGCCTAGCTGCTTCACTTGTTCCTTTACTTGGACTTGATTCGATTTCTGTTCTTTTAGGAACCATATTATCTAAAATTAACAGGAACATGAAAAAATATATTATAGTTGATTAATGCATCGTTAAAAAGGATAACAGTAAATCAAACAAGCAAAATAGTAAAATAGCAGTTGCAACAGATCACCGATCTGTTGCACCAGGTAGTATATCTGTTGCAGCATATAACCAAACTGTTGCAGTGGATAAGTAATTTGTTGCAACAATACAAAATATATCACTCATCTTTTAAGACAGATGAATGGTATGTGTAACAGATCACACATTATTGCGATATATGAGTGATTTGTTGGGACAGTTAAATAACTTGTTACAACAGATGAGTAATCTGCTGTGACAATACAAAATAAATCACTCATCTGTTGAGAAAGATGAATGGTCTGTACAGCAGATCACATATCTGTCACAACATCATCTGTTACAACATGTGAGTGATCTGTTGGAACAGTTAAATAGCCTGTAGAAATGGCTGAGTAATCTGTTGTGATAATACAAAACATATCACTCATCTATTGAGAAAGATAAATGGTCTATGTAACAGATCACACATCTGTTGTGACATCATCTATTGCAACATATAAGTGATCTGTTGGAACAGTTAAATAATTTGTAGCAATGGCTGAGTAATCTGTTGCGATAATATAAAATATATCACTCATCTGTTGAGAAAGATGAATGATTTGTGCAACAGATCACACATCTGTTGCAACATATGAGTGACCTATCAGAGTAGTTAACTAACCTGTAGCAACGACTGAGTAATCTGTTGTGATAATACAAAACATATCACTCATCTGTTGAGAAAGATGAATGGTCTGTGCACACATCAGTTGCAACATATGAGTGATCTGTTGGAACAGTTATCAACGATCAATATTGTTTAGATTTCTTCCAACATAAGGTCGTCTATCACGGCAGATGAATGATCAGTTGGAAAAATCAAGTCTTGGACATTTTCTGTTAGAAGAGTTGATAGGATTTTATCGAACAGGAGGTTTATCTGTTGCATCAGATCATTAATCTGATGGTTCTTCCGTTGCACCCGATGGTTAATTAGTTGCATCAGATTTTTTATCCGATGCTTAATTTGTTGCAACATATGGTAAATCTGTTGTATCAAATAGTTAATTTGTTGCATCAGATTATTAATCTGTTATATCAAAATTATAATCTGATGGTTCCTCTGGTGCATTAGATGGTTGATCTGTTGCATCATATAATAAATTTGTTGCATCAGATGGTTAATATGATACACCAGATGGGTAATCTGTCGGAGGAAAAAAAAATAGTAGCACAATTTTGTTAAAAAAAACAGCAATTTCACTATTTTTACCAAGAACAAGAACAAAACAAATCCACCCAAATTGTCGTTTTATTTTTATAAACACAAACAATAAAATCAAACTTCAAAAAAATGCAACAAACAACAAAATATCATAATTCACTTCAAAAAGAGAAGAGAAGAAATACCAAAAATTAGGGTTTTATTCAGACCACATTTCAAATTAATGCAACAAATATTGAAATTGTTAACCAATACTATAAGAGAAGTTGGCTCAAGTTCCTCGTTTTCTTTAAAACTAAATTTTAACCAATACTTCATAAATTTTTACCTGTGAAAGAAGAAAAGGAATGATGAAGAATTCAAAGCTGTTGTGGCCGGAGAGCAAGGTTGTCACGTCGATTGAAGGTTGAAGTCGAAAAGAAACTCAAAGCCCAACTATTTATAGTCGGATGTTGAAGTCGCCGAGTATTGAAATGAGAAATTTGCAGAGCAGTTGGTTGGGAGAGAGTTGAGAGAAGCTGTCGAGAGAGGGATGAGAGACAGGTTGATTTGAATTGAAGAGGGGAATTCGAAGCCCAACTATTTATCGCCGGAGGTAGAAGTCGCCGGGGGTTGAAGGGAGAAAAGAGGGGAACTCGAAGCCCAACTATTTTTTGCCGGAGGTAGAAGTTGTCGGGGGTTGAAGGGAGAAATTTTGCAGAACTGTTGGTTGAGAGAGAGTTGAGAGAAGCTGTCGAGAAAGAGGAGAGAGTGGTTGATTTGGATTGAAGAGGAGTGTGGGTTGGGTTGATTTGTATTTTTGAAAAGATTAGAAAGTTTTAAAAATATTAATCAAGTCCACAATTAACTTAATCAAGTTTCCTAATGATGTTTGACCCTGTCTGTTGGTCAATGTCACCAATCCTTCATTCAAGACTTAAAAGACACCTTTCCTTCAATTTTTTTAACCTTTCTTTTTCCTTTATCTTCTTGTGAGTTTTGACCATAAGTTTTGCACTAATGTGTGTGTATATATATATATATATATATATATATATATATAGACTAGTGGGGTAGCTCGGGCGTTGCCTGGACCCAACAATAGTAATTCACAAGAGGTAAAAATAAATTTAACTCTAATTTCCAAGGAAAAAAGTCAGTTTTCGTTATTTGGTATGTTACAATTAGATAACAACAACAACAACAAACCCAGTGTATTCCCACACAGTGGGGTCTGGGGAGTGTAAAATGTACGCAGTCCATACCACTACCTCCGGAGAGGTAGCAAGGCTGTTTTCGATAGACCCCCGGCTCAGGACAAAGAATAATAAGCAAAATTCATAATAGAGCATGAAACAATTATGTTACATAAAAACTAATCGGAGAGAATGGAGGGTGTATTATCTAATAATAATAATTACATGGTAGTGTAGAAACATTTTTGGGGAATTGTTGTTGTGAAAAAATCTATGATGTTGCCATAAACCACGAAATGACGAATTTGGATCTCGCCATCACCTATCCGAGCAGTGACAAATCCAAAAGAAGCTCGAGTCTCTGTGGGTACGTTTGTAATCTCTTTAGATTGCCACATTGAACCTGTTAGTGATTTGGTCAAAAGATCAACAAAAAATCGACTATACAAGGCTTACCAGTACAAGGAGTTATTGTACACCTATGCAATAAAACATGGCGATTTTGAAGCAGCACTTCAGTTTTACAAGCTCTAATTAAGCTTAATGTATAATTTTGAGTCACTATATTGTTTGTAAAAAGAAATATACATAATAGTATGCTTCTCCTGCTTATATATGATTATTGTTTATTGTGTATCAATTACTGTACCTGGACATGCAGTAGTTTTATATATACCAAACACACCAACAATTATTGCCTCATCATAATAAATATACAGAAATGATGTGTATTTTAAAAAAAACTTTTACCTAAAAAAGAGATGATATAATGAGAAAGATGGATTCGACAGAACAATCACTTACATTTTTTTCTTTTTCTTCTGTTAATTTCTCATACTGATGCAAAGCATTGGGAACCCTGAAATTGTAACAAAACTCTAAACACTTTTTGTCTTAATGCAGTTCCTCTTTCTCGTTTTGAGAAATGCATTGTTGGAACTGAATTGGAACGACAAGCAGTTCTAGATTCGGGGGCTCAGTGGTGCATTTCTTGATTACTCATGAGGTGAGGGGCATCTGGATAAAAGAACATGAAACTTGACCATTCTTGTTGATAAATTGAACAAGCTTCTCATCTTCCTCGGGGGTCCAAGGTCCTTGTTGCAATATGGTATTCTCCCCATTCTCCTTATACACCAATACACACACTAACTCTAGCAACTTGTTCCTCCTGAATGATCAACGAAAAAAAAAAGGTCAAGTTTTTTGGTAACTTTAAGCAAAGAAAGAAGAAACAGAAGAAAATTGACTTGTCAAATGTAGCAGCACAGTATAGAGATGTAGAGTGTAAGTAGTATTAGCGATTCCATAGTCGGTTATACATTAAGTTCCATGATAGGATGTGCATAAAAAAAATACTACTAATGTTGCTACCATTGCTTAAATGTGCCCATTAAAATAATGTCCCTATTGAAACAAGAAACTGAAGCACTTTAATATGCTCGTGATTTGCTGCTATGTGAAGAGCAATTCTACCTTGTGAATCAATCGAGTTCAAATCTATATCAGCATAACCCAAACAAAGAATCTCCATCAAGTCGACACGATCCATAACACCTGCATAATGTTGAAATTTATCAGCACGGTTGTCAATCATACAACCAGACTGAATCAGCACTTGAACAGAATCAAGATTTTCAGATTTCACAGCCAGTGACATAACGGTGTCCCTATTATAGTCTCTTCTATTAACATAAGCACCAGCCTCAGTCAGAGTGGAAATACAATGGGAATTTCCATTCTAAAAGCTTTAACATTCTTTGTAAAGTGCATATTATTGCCGGTAAAAATCTTTATTGTAGTAGTGAGAAAAAGAATTCAATCCTTTAAAAAGTTATCCACGAAGAAACTCATCATAAATAAACAGTTGGCATTTCAACAAATATACTGCTAAGGGAAAGAAAGAATTGCAAAAACTCTTACATGAAACAAACTCAACAAAAGAAGTGATGGACAGATTAACGGCTAAAATCACAAAGTATATTATTCCAATTATCTAAATAGCAAAATTCTTACTGATATGATTATGTATTTTTCTTGTTAAGCAAAGTGAGCCATCTATGTTTCTTGAAAGAGCGGGCTGGAAAAGTTGATATATTGTACTCTAAAAATGAATATATACTACGTTTCTTGAGATTGAAAAAAAATGGGAAATGGAACTTAAAGCCAATGAATCACACTGTAGTATCTTTTGTTACAGTTTTATCCAGATGTGGAAGCTGTTATGTATCCTTATTTTATAGCTTCCTTTCAGAAGTTGAATATATAAAAATATACTCAAATTGTAATCCCATAAGTGGGGTGCGGAGAAGTTAATCATATCAACTTCTTAAAATACATAAAAGTACATTAACATTTTAATGTAGGTTAGCTCATAATTCTACACATCCTTTTGATTGTTAGCTCCGTATATTAACTAATGCGAACTATTTGAAAAATTAAGGACGCCACTTACACATAATTTCCACGTCAACCATTTTGACACCGATTTCAGGTTCTCAATTTCCATTTATCTTCCTTTTCCTTCTCCTCCTTCGGCTATCTCCCTAAAATTCAGAATTCCTTTACTTTTTTCGTATCATCAAATTCAATACAATAACTTGGTTACTAAACTAATTTTTCCTTTTTGTATGCATCAATTTCTTTAGAATTTGTAACTGTATGCAAGGACCTTTTGAAATTCATTCAAATGCATTAAAAAGAATAATATAATTTCGTTAGAATAGCATTACCTCCAACACTTGTTTGCAATTCTTTAATCCCACAGCTTTGTACACCTGCAATAGAAATATTAATGTGTTATTAGAACATGAAATAGGTTAAAAAGGCCTCATAGATATGAACATTTATTTATATACATGAATACATTTATTTGGAAATAATGAAACTTGCAAAGAGTTTAATCTTAGTAGAAGCTTGAGTGGTCAAAACAATGGTGTAACCATTTTCTACTGTAATATCACATGTTATAGAATCCCCTGGAAGGAATAATTTCCAAAAATAAATTTACAATCCGATAAATTGACCTATGGAGACAATTCCACCACCATAAGTGATGGTGTAAATGCAAACAACATCAATTTCAGAAGAGCCTACCTATCAATAATGAGAGACACATTATTACTTTCATAAGAAAGAAAAAAAAAGAAGTTGGGAGAAGATGATAGATAGATTAATTAACATACTTTTCTGGGGATAATGAATTTGAGGGAATACTTTGAAAAGCTCTTAGTAACTATTGATTTTCGTTACTTTCTCCACTATCATCTTCCTCCCTATTTCTATATCTTCAGCTCAGCCAAATGAGAATCGGGTTAACTTTTGAGCAGGAAATTATAAGGATGATTGAGATCCATTTTCACAACAATACTATTATCACATTTTGTTGAATATAACGTAAACACTTAATTATTTCTTGATACAAAACATCATTATTAGCTTCCCATTCTCTTCCTTCATAGCATTTGTTGTATAAATTACCAACCATTTCAACTACATCATTTAATGAACCTTCACCACAATAATCACCAATTTTCTCCAAAGGTTTTGGTTGATCTGAAATGTTATATCTGTTGATTCAATAATGTTAACTAAATCAAAACCTTAACTGAAACAATTTCCCCAACCTCAAATTCCTATACTACAGATTATCCTAATCAGGATCTACCAGAAACACCCTGTCAAATGTATTATCACAATCTCAATTATGGGGATATATCATTTTTTTTGCCGAGCTACAACAATTGCACCTATTAAAAGCAACTAAAAGGACTATTGAAATAAGTTCAAATGGAAGTAGGTTGTAATATCCCATAGATATACAATGTACAACATACAATGTACATGTGCAACTAAGCCAACATCAATCATATCACTTCAACTTACAACAAGACATAAAGTATAGGGCTTAAATTTTGAGACTCAAGTGTTTGGTCAAGTGTTGTAGTTTACGACCATGAAATGGAGATATAGAGTCCATTCATTAAGTTCACAAAAACCCCATTCTTAAACAGTAGTCAACATTTGAGACAAGCATATCCAACATGCGTTCTGCGGACAACAAAAAGGTTTTGACGATTCAATTTTTTGGTAAAAATATCTAACACAAATATGACAATCATTTCAACTTTTTTAGGAAAATGTTTAACGCAGATGCAAAAAATAGGGAAGACTCACAAATTTCACAACCAAAAGCATATAAATGACTAAAATTCGTTGTTGTAACTGTCAGATCTTAAGGAACATATGTCGGATCAATAATTTGACAAGACAAACACAAATTTTGATATTTGATGTTTCAACGGAAAAGCTATAGATTAGACAGACATAAACCCATTTCTTTTTACACCTTAAATTTGGAATCTTTCGATAAACAGTACATGGAATTTAAAGAGAACATAAATTCCTCAACATAAATTAAGAAAAAAAACCCACTTAAAACAGTCACTACAAGAAAGTAGAGATACGACGACATTATATAAATGTCGTGTCAAGGAGTTTAAATGTCACAAATTTATCTACCGACATTTAATTTACATTTGAAACAAATGTCGCAAATTTTAGTGTCAAGAATATTTCCAACATTTAGGTAAATGTAGGAAAAAATTTGTGGCATTAACCTCACGACATTTATGTAAATGTCGAAATAGATTTACGACATTTATTTGCAACATATAGGTAAATGTTGGTAAGAAATTTACGACATTTTCTCTGACATTTAGATAAAAGTCAGTATGAGATATCTGACATTTTATTTTCAACATTAAGGTAAATGTCGATAAGGAATTTATGACATTTATATGAAATGTCACTTAATTTCTAATAGTTAGATTAAACGTTTGGTAGATTTTTCTTTGTGACAATTACTTGTGACCTTTATAAAATGTTGTATTTAAATTATCGTCATTTTAGTTGATGTCAATAAATAAAATATTAATGTCGTAAAATTTAATAACATTTCAAATTTGTCATTAATATTATTGCATTTAGATTAATGTCACTATCAATTATTTTAAAAATGGATATAGATTCTCTATAATTTTTCTCATGACATAAATATTTATAGTTAATTTAATCTATACATTCATAAATAACAACCTCTTATAATAAACATGAAATATATGTAAAGTAAATGTGTTCTAATATTATAACCAAAAAACTAAATAGCAAAATGGTATCAAATCAAATGATCTAAGTAAAAATGAAATATAAATATAATAGTTTCAACATGCAACCAACTTTAACGCCTAATTCAAATCAACTTCGTTAAATTCTCAGATAAAATCTGCAATAAAGCTTTATGAAATCACCAATTCACAAGTTGAGGGCATTTCATAGCAGCTAGTAATTGACCTCAATTCCCTGAAAAGCTCTGCATAAGAAATTCACATAAAAGAAAAAATTATAACTATATGATGAAATTATTTCCTCCATGACTAGAATAGATTGGGATATCAAAAAAGCACATTGAATTTTTAAAGGCAAGCATATTGAAAAATTGATGTAAAGCATCAAGTAGAGAGGACAATTTTTTCTCTTTGAAAGAAAAGAATAAAGAAAAGGGATGTCTTGTAATTTTTCTAACTTATCCACTTTCGTTTATTTGTGTCAACTACACTAGTTCCAGTCTTCTTGATCATCTTAGCCTGAGAAGAAAAATTAAACTGATTACTTAAATATTTACCAAATTCAAAACACAATAAATCATAGCATACATAGTACGCCTATTTTTCCCATAAAGAAAATCAAAACAAAATTATAAGATTGTTTCAATAACAAATATTGCTTCAACAACAAATACTTGATCAAGATTATCGATGAATAACTCTGATATAGTGTAGCAATATGAAAAATTCATATATTCGAATACACAAAAAACAATCAGTTAAAATGCAACTTAATTACTCAATTATGATGTTCATCTATAAGTTACAGAACTACTAAGGTTGAACTTCAATACCAACAGTTTACATGACGTAGTGATTAATAGTTGATCGATTAATCCCAAATAGAAACAAGAAAAGAAATCAGCTGATCCCAAAATCATATGAATTTTATGATTTAAACAAATTGAAATAAAAATCAAAACTTTATTTCCTCTAACCTTTTTTGTGTGAACAAATGAAATGGGTAATAACGGTTGTTGACAATCTTCAATTGAGTTATCAGAAACCTATCACAAAAAAAAAATCTAATTAAAAATAACTAAGTTATCAACTAACAAAAGTAATATTCTTGAACAACATAATTATTTACCTGTCCTGATTTTGTATTTTCATCAATAGTAATACCCAAAGACTCTAGATATGCTTGTACACCTGCCTTTACTTTATCTGCTATAATTACTTCCCTGTCCATTTTTTCTTTCGATAATTTTCTCTCCACTGCTTCCTTATCCTCTTTTGCTTCCTCTTTTGCTTCAGACAACTTTTTATCCATAGCTTCCATTTTTTTTTGTGCTTCAGCCAACTTTTCCGCCATCTCAATTTTCATAGCTGAAGTAGCTTTTTGAACTTTCAACTCAACCCGTGCATCAAAATTTCTTTTTTCAGCTTGAGATCGTTTATATACTGGACCATAAACTAAACTTGGAGTTGCTCCCTTTCTTAAAGTTCGGACAATCCCATGAGTATCTGGTCCCATTACTTTTGAGTACACATAGTTGGGAGCACTTTCAGAAATATTTAACTCGGGATACACCTCAGCGATATCATCCATTTGTTTCTTTTTGAAAGAAAAGTCAAGCAACGAAAAGTTAAAGAAAATTGCAATAGAATAAATGTACCAAAATACTTATAAAGAATCAGAATTTACCATAACTTCACCAGCAATCTCATTCACTGGTTGTGTATTCTCTCTCGTGTGAGTTTTTCTTAATACCTCAATACGGGTTGGCTTTACACCACTATTCTTCTTTGTCATCTATTTCAATAGTAAGAGAATGCCGTAAAATATTCAAAACATGTATCAATTAATAAAAAAAATTACAGAATAAAGAGTGTGATTATGTCATACCTCATCTATAATTTGAGCATGACATTTTCTTCCTGATGTGTGTGGCATAGTCAACTTTTTTCGACTTTTTTTGTTTCTCTTGCTCTTTTCCTAGAGAATTTTAACACAATAATACATAATAGAACAATACACTTAATAATATAATTTGATTAGCTAAAAGGTTCCAGCATAGCCAGAACGACAAAAAGAGAAAAATAACAATCCAAGTGAAATCTCCAACTGCTCAGTCTAGGAGTCTTAAGAACTTGAAGAAGCTTGGCCAAATAAACTATTTCACGTTATTTTCTTAACTTTAAAAGTTTGCATTTTGTTCTTCTTTGTTTGTGCAGAGACAACATGTTATTGAGCAAGAACTAGCAAAAGTGCAGGAGGAGATCCCCATAGTATAAGAAAAATGTCAGGATGTGGAAGATGCAAAGTTGCTAGTTCTGAAAGAGCTAGATAGCACTAAGAGACTTATAGAAGAGTTGAAACTCAACCTAGAGAGAGCACAAACAGAAAAGCAACAAGAAAGACATAATTCAGAACCTGCCAAGCTCAGGGTATAAGAGATGTAGCGAGGGATTGATGTTGATGCTAGTATTGCAGCCAAAGCACAGAGTGGAAGCAGAGGATGAGGAGCAGCACTAGTGCTACTCTTACGTCGAAAGATTTTCCACTTTTATTTTTATTCCCTTATATATAACCTCCACTTTGAATTATTAACTTTCAACTCTCACCAAGTCAATTTGAGGAACTTGATTCCTACTTAATTTTCTCTAACACTTTACAAGGAAGCTCTATATTCTGGATTATCTCCTTGTTTCCACAAGTTTCTCATTTTCAGTAAATTGCTGGTCTAATTTGTTATCATTGTCATCATGGATTACTAGGCCAGTCAGTTGCTTATAGAGAAAATTTGGCTACTTTCGATGTAAAGAGAAAAAGAGAAGTATCTTTGTTGACTACAGAAGTGTTGTTCATATGGCAAGGAGTTATGGGCCTTACTTTGATCCTGAATATGAGACTTTAAGTATCAGAATAAATCCTCCAAGGGTGTCTGTGGATAATGCGAGTAGTAAGGATTGCACTCTAGTGAAGGTTGACAGTATCAACAAACCTGGAATACTGTTGGAAGTGGTGCAGATCCTGACAGACCTTGATCTTGTAATTACC
Source organism: Capsicum pubescens (assembly GCA_030864215.1). NCBI lineage: Eukaryota > Viridiplantae > Streptophyta > Magnoliopsida > Solanales > Solanaceae > Capsicum > Capsicum pubescens. The sequence goes on from CM061544.1 coordinate 226,774,278, forward strand.
AAATCCTACATATCCTCTAATGATGGTTGGTTCATAGATGTTTTTCATGTTACCGATCAACATGGCAATAAGGTTACAGACAACAATACTAATGGTCATATAGAAAAGGCTTTAGGATCAAAAGGTTACACATCAGGCATATTGAAACTAAGCCAGGTAGAAAGGTAGAAGAGAGCTCTGTGGGTGATTACACCACAACTGAGCTGATAGTGAGGGATCGTCCAGGTCTTCTATTAGAAATTTTTGCTATTCTAGCCAATCTTCATTTTAATGTCGTTGTTGCTGAGGTTTGAATCATAATAGGCGCATAGCATGTGTCCTTTATATCAATGATAATTGTTCATCCCTTAATGAGGATGAAGAATCTAGATTGTGTGTCATGGAAGAGCAACTCAATAATATTCTTCATGGATGTGAGGATGATGAGAGTGGGGCTCATGCTACTTTCTCAGTTAGTAGTACTCATGTTGTGTTTTTTACCCTTATTGACTGTTAGATCATTATCTATCCAAGAGATTAACATATAAAACAAGATTATATTATACTAGTAAATTATGAATTTTGTACTCTTGAAGTGTAATTAAAAAACAAATTAGAATCCACGGCAAAGAACTAATTAGTCCAAATCACAATATTTGTTAAGGCAAACTGATTAAAACTAGTACTAAAACTTTTTTCATATTCAAGAAACTATATATACTAGTATCTCTAGAGAAATATATAGATCATTAATTGCCTACATATACAATATTTCTCTTTGTTGAAAGTTTCTGTTTCATCTTTACATTATGTCTGCATTACTTGATATGAAGTTGTTAGTTCTTGTTTTGGCGATTCTTGGAATATGCGCGTCTCAAACTACAGCGTGTATGCTTCCTGAAGAATCCATGATGCAAAAATACGAGCGATGGATGATTCAATATGGACGTGTATACAGAGCCAACACTGAAAAAGAGAGTCGTTTCAAGATATTCAAGGAGAATGTAGAGCTTATCGAAGCTTTCAATGATGCAGCAAACCAACCTTATAAGTTGGGAATCAATGCATTTGCAGATTTAACTAACGAGGAATTTAGAGCTGTGCAAAATAGTTTGAAGATTCCATTTTGTGAACCGAAAATTACCTCATTCAAATACGAAAATGTTACTGCAGTTCCAACAACTATGGATTGGAGAACTAAAGGTGCAGTCACACCTATCAAAGATCAAAGACAATGTGGTAAGTCTTTCACCTTAAAACACTTGATCTAAGTTATACACGCTGACAGTGTAAAGATTCTTCACGTTATCCATGTATTTGTCATGGATACAATTAAAGCGCGCATGTAATAAGAAGTTACTATTAGTAATTAGTTTATACGTGACCTTCAGTGTATATAACTAAAACTCTTAACTTTTTGAAGGGCTTACTATTGGTTTTCATGTTCTACTTTTCTATTACAAATAGGGAGTTGTTGGGCATTTTCTGCAATAGCAGCGATCGAAGGGATCACCAAACTCTCAACAGGAAAGTTGATCTCGCTATTAAAACAAGAGCTGGTGGACTGTGACAGAATACGTGATGATCAAGGATGTAAAGGTGGTTACATGGAGGACGCATTTGAATTCATAGTGAAAAACAAAGGAAAAAACAGAACTAGCCTACAAAGAAAAACTCAACTAAGCTGAAACTCAAAGAAGTAAAGCTCAACATGGAGAAAGCAACAACTGAAGTAGAATGCTTAAAAGTAGAAACAATTGCTTGTAGGAAGAACTGGAAAAGAAAAAAACAGAACTAGTTTCTCTACAATAGAGAGAATGAATGGCAACAATTGTTGTTGCATCTCTTGAAGTTGAGTTGACCAGGACAAAGTCAGAGATTTCACGACTTTGAGGAGAATAAAGAATCAAAAGCTTCTAAACATGCACCAGAGGCTGCAGTACCTCATCAAACCTCAAGTCCAAAAGAAAATGTACAAACAAGAAATAGTGAAACTGATTCATCTCTAGATGTGAAGGTCGTAAAGAAAAAGAAAAAGTCCTTATTTCCGCGCGTCTTAATGTTTCTGGGCAGAAAGATGGCACGGGACAAGGCAAGATGATCATCTATGGTCCCTTCTTTCTTGGTTTGAGGAGGGTAAATTCTTGTAGAATATTTATGTATATGCTAAGGAATTTTTATGTACAGTTCTAAAATAATTCTCACTTTCTGGATGGAAGATTATAGAGGGCAGTAAGTTTGTCATAGGTTTGGCTCTTTCCATAAGCCTTTGCGTATTAAAGTTGTTTGCGGCTTCAAATATTTACTCCTCTTGGTTAAAGCTGCCTATATTATTTTTTTAGTAACAAAGTTGTACATGTTCATGTCTAAGAACTAAAAAAATACTTTTCAAAATTCTTACACAACAAAATTCATACACAACAAAGAATTAGACCTCCATAATATCAAACGAAATAAAAAACACATAATAACCTGCAAGTCAATGTTCTTCCAATAGTGTTGCCTTTGTTGTGTACTCAAAACTGCAAATCAATAGCAAACGTTCGGTAAATATATAAAATAGATGATGGTTATTCATATGGAACTGCATAATCTTTGAAAACAACATAAGAAGTACTTCAAAAACTCTAAATCTTATCCTAAAACACAATTTGTGTAACTATCTATCTACATGTCACTAAATTGATTTTCTGTAACAATCTCTATTTCCTCAATATATTGGTAACAAATCTCAGATTAGTAAAGACCTATATTAGAGTACGTAATAGATTTGCCTCAACCACAGACAAAAGAGCTTTGGAGAAAATATTAAAGATTATGTAGGAAACTACAGTTATACTTGACAAAAGAAATTGCAATAGTAGGAATTGAAAGGACGAAGCCCTAAAACCTGAACTGAAAGGAGGGAAACCAAAATCTTACCGCCAATTTTTTTTCCTCCATATCTGCAATACTCCCATTTTTATCGCTTCACATCTGCACAATTCCATATTTTTATAACTTTGATTTGTGAAAAAAAAAAGTATGAGTGAGTAGCGACCAATTTTAACACAAATGGACTGATTTGAGATAAAAAAAAAATGAGCCATTGACATCATTTGGTTTTTGCCCATAGCCGTGAGACTCATATGGTTCTTCTCGTCAAATGGGTCAAATTGAAGATAGTATATGTTAAGTCACAGATGTAATATTTTAACCAGACCATTTTTTTTAAATCAAATTTTTTTTTTGGTCGAGTGGCCATTTTATTTAATCACTCCAAAACACATACATATCCAGCACTAAGGCCATTTTATTCAATCACTCCAAAATACATACTTACCAAATTCAAAAGTAGTAAAAAAAATTATAAGTATCATTTAATAATTATACAAATACTTGATATCGAGGGGGCATGCCTATAATATATATTATTTTTTGTCTTTATTTACGTGACACAAATATGATTTAGATAATCAATCATATTTTTTATATATTTTAAATATCTAAGCTGTTAACTATTGTATTTTTGTAAATAATATATGTTAATCTCCTGACCAAACTTTTATGGTATTTTTAATCAATTATATTTTTAAAATAATTTAAGTATTTAATTATTGTAATTTATTATATTTTTTATTCTATTTCAATCAAAGTGGCACTGCTATAACTTCTTGTCCAAATATTTTATATCTTTTAAATTTTTTAAGTTGTTAATTATTATGATTTATAGTATTTTTTATGATTTTTCTTGAAATATATAACAAATTAAGAAAATAAGATAAACAAATTAAAGCGGAGGATAAATGATCAATGAATTTGTGTCAAAGCAGGCAACAGGTCAACATATCTTCTTTGGCTCTTTTTCATTGTCCCTTTGCCCTTTATCATATAGTAAAATTTACATTTAAAAAGTTTTATATATATAATAAAGGAGAACAGTCTAACATTAGGTTATGTCAAGCGTGACATCTTGGGAACTAGTATTTTACAATAAAAAATTATTTTGTATATTATTTATTAATCGAAAAAGGGTCAAAAATACCCCTAAACTATTTGAAATGGAGCAAAAATACTCTTTGTTAATTTTTGGATTGAAAATACCCCTCCGTTAAATTTTTAGCTCGATATAATAACCCCCTCTCTAACGAAATGACACCAAGCATGTCGTGTGGACAAAAAAATATTACTTGGACAATCCACGTGAAAAATTCCCTCATTTTCATTTAAAATTCCTTCAAAAAAGCCCAATTTAATATTAGGTGGTTTAATCAAGAAAAAGAAAAGAAGTAATCTTTCACTAGAAAATTCTACAAGACATGATTTCGAGCAAAATCAAAAACCTAAAAGCAATGAATAAAAGAAAGTGAAATTACCATAGCGAGTAATTTCGATATTGGTTGAAGATCGCTCTTCCTCAATATCCAACAGATAAAAATAACTAAATTTGACCAAAACGTCATTTCAAAATAATAGAAAAAATTATGAAAAAATGTCATCTCCTAAAATATGTAAATAATTGATCCAAATAATATAAATAATAATATTAAAAAATAAATATTTATGATCAATATAATTGAGGAAATCAAAACAAATGTAGAATGCTTATCTAAAAGATATCTTCCCTAAAACAAATAATAATATCAAATAAAAATAAACATTTATGATTTTATTACAATTGAATAAATTCAGAAAGAACTACAAGAAAATTCAATTAAGAGAAAAAACTATTTTAATCAAGCAACGTATATGCATAAAAATTTATGACCAAAGAGTCATTTCAAAAAATAATATTATGAAAAAGATGACATTCCTTAAAATATGTAAACAGTTAATTTAAATAGTATAAATAATAATATGATAAAAATAATTATTTATCATTTCATTAAAATTGAGAAAATCAAAAACGTATTACAAGAAACATCACTAAGAAAGATCAATTAGTAAATAATCAAGCAAGCAATTTATATGAAAAATATTATTATATCCAAAGAATAATTCAAAATATCATGAAAAATACGTCATCCCCAAATATCTAACCAATTTAAATAATATAAATAATAAAACTTTAAAAAAATATTTATGTTTCACTATAATTAAGTGAATCAAGAAAGTGTTTTACATTCATAAAAATGAAAACTTTCATCTTCATATTTAGAGAATTCATATAAACAAAGAGTAAATATGCTATTCAAAATTGAAAAGTAGAATATGCAATTTTTTATGATCTTTTTAGATTTTCTTGAGAGGGGCATTGCCACACATATTATAGATTAATATAGATCACAATATATTATCTAATATTGACCTGGATCGAGATAGTACTAATTCTAGTATATTATTAAAAAATAAATTATTATTTTGAGTTAGCCAAATTTATTTTTACTCATTTTCTTGCCAAACTTAGCTTAATCATCTCGCAAATATTTGGCCAACTATGATGGAGTGTTTATTGATTTTTGAACATAGCCAAATATCATTCAACTTGCTCATTGACAACCTTCTTTTTTAGTAAGCATTAAAATGTATTTGTTTGAAAAATATTTACTTTTGTATGCAATTAAATTATTTTGAGGTCATATAACAGTCATCATACTCTCTAGACCAGTTATCCTATATGAGAGGTGGAATCATAAGGTAATTTTGGTTTAAATCGTACTGTATTTCGGAGAAAAACTAAAACCTTTGCCAATGAATAGTGATGAATAACTTAAAAAGATTTTCAAAATTAGGAGTAGATATCGGTAATTAGCGATTAGTAATATGTTTTAACGATAATTTTGTCAATTTTCGTTAAAAATGACATTTGCAATAAATATCTAATTTATCCATCATTTATATCGAATGGCATTATTTTCTCTAAATATCGCTGAAATCAATGACATTTATAGCAAACGTCAAATATATTCGATGTTTGCGTCAAATGTCACTATTTTATCGATATTTTTGCTAAATATCGCTAAAATCAACGACGGTTAAAGGAAACATCAAAAATATTCGACGTTTGCATCAAATGTCACTATTTTATCGATATTTTTACTAAATGTCGCTAAAATCAATGACATTTGCAACAAATGTCCTTATTTTATTGACATTTTGGATCAAATATCGTTGTTTCTATGACATTTGATTTCAAATGTCTTCGTTTTTACGACATATGTTATCAAATGTCATTGTTTTGCGACAATTGGTCATAAACATCAAGAAATTCTTTATTTTCCGACATTTATTTCAAATGTCGCCAAATAAGTGTCGTCGTATCTCCACTTTCTTGTAGTGAGTAAATGCGAAACAACGATAAAGGAGCACTCAATAGTAACAAAACTAAGCGTCATTAGTGTGTCATTTTGGTTGTGCAGTTGAACTGGAGACAACCATAACTCCTTCAGTTTTTCATATGTATAGAACTGCTAATCAAAATAGTACTTCTAAGATAGAGAGACTAATAATGTACAATGAAAGAGCAATATAAGTCAAAAAAAATAAATGAAACTATGATGAAAGAAAATATACAACAATGAATATTCTGCTCCGTATTTCTCTTGAAAAACGCACAGAAACAGATTGCTAAAGTTAAAACTTGCCTTAATGATTGAATGGGGAAGATTCCTCTAGACTACAGCTACAATGAACCTTTTGGTCTACATTTCTCTCTAAAAATGCATAGAAACAAATCGCTAAAATCAAAACTTGCCTTAATGATTGAGTGGTGAATATTCCTCTAAAGTACAACTCTCCATCTCGTATATAATGAAGGTAAACCACCACTTCTTATAATCTCAATAAAGTCATTCCTATGGATGTAAAAATGAGAAAGCAAGATGGTTTCAGTAGGTAATAATAGTACTCCCATGTTTAGTGTATTGAGTTAAAGCAGCAAATAACGATAACAAAACTTCGAGTAGGGATAACACTTAACTGGTTTATTCTGTTCCCTATTTCTCCATCAATGTCAAATTTATTTTGTATTTTTAATGTAGTATATTGATATAAGATGTACCTTTTTTGGATGTATTGTGGCAATCATTTAGTCACATAGGATGTACAGTTAATCAAAAGATTTAGAGATGATTTCATTACACACTATATTGTATGTAGATTGATCATCATCGTCATTGGTTGTAGGTGGTCAAATTAATATTTTTATGTTGTCTGAACTTTAAGCCCTCAATAGAGTGACGTACAATTGACCATGATAAAAGACAGGCTCACGTAATTAAATTCCAACATAATCTAATGTTTATCCTTGAGCTTTATTTATTGTCATAGTAAAATTGGGTAATTTTTCATCATCTAAAGATAATAGTGATATTCTTGGTATAAATACATGTGTATTTTTAAAATCACCATTGACAATTTTAGCATTTATAACACGAATCTTAAAATCGCAACATATTAGATGCGTACCATTGCATAGACCTTCACAAGGATTTAAATTTCTCAATAACATAATAGGACAATTATCTTTCAAGGTTAATTTGTAAGGAGGTAGACCAGTAAGGTTTAGTGAATGTAAGAAATCCTCAAACTCATTTTGATCACTCCGTTCAATAGTTTCATCAATTACAACAAATGTCTTAGCATCTTTAGGAAGTTGAGCTATAAGGATAGCATTTAACTCATCAACGAAGTTATTTTTTTATTGTTAAAATAACATGGGAAGTTAAAAAAGTTGAATCTTGAAAAAAAGTATGAAAATTAGGATATATTATTTTAAATAAAAGATCTAAAGATTCTTTTTCAGTGGTATATGAAACAACGAAACATCTTAAGATAATTATTTTGTTTCATGTTTGTTTTCTCTTCTTCATTTCCTATGCGCATCAGATATTCACAGAAAGAGGGATCAGTTTTAGCATGCATATTCTCTGATAATCGAAGTTTTTCAAGTTGGGTCCATATTTGTGAATTCAAAATGCTTTATCGAGTGAAATCTTTTTTTTTACTACTTCAAACTACGAAAAGAGTTTGTCTAAAATCTCCTCCAAGCACGATAATTTTTGCACCAAATAATATATTTGAATTCATTATATCTTTTAAAAGAGAATCAAATGGTTCAATCATATTCATTTTTGTCATTGATACTTTATCCCATACTATTAATTTCGCATCACGAATCAAAGATGCTAGTGAGATTTGCTTGCTGATATTGCAAGAGAATTATTCGTCAATATTTATTGAAATCTTAAATCGTGAATGTGTTGTTCTTTCTCCTGGAAGGATTGAAGCAACAACGCCAGAAGTTGTTGTTGGTAATGCTATAAATCCTTTAGATCTGACAGTTGCTAATAAGGCATGATATAAGAATGTCTTACCACTTCCACCAGGACCGTCTATGAAAAATGCTCCTGATTTATTTGTTAATATTCTTTGAAGGATTATGTCATATGTTTGTTTTGTTCTATATTTAATTTTTGATGTAATAATAATTCTTCATCACTCACAATGATATTTCTTTCGAAGTACATTTCTTTTGCTTCTTTTGTTATTTTTGAAAACGTGATAGTTTTTAAAACAATATTAAACTCATTAATATCTCGGCCCATAGAATGTAATATATCATTAATATTGTTTAAGACAGAAAAATATATATACCTTGCCAAAATGTTTTATAGATTTTTAAAGTCTTCGGACATTGAATCTTTAAATTGTTCCCATAATTCTTTCGGATTGTCAGAATCAATATACTAATATTGTAGCAAATAACCGTCATAAACTATAAGGCATTTGATAGCATGTAGACTCTAACATACATTCAATCAAATTACTATCACAATGAAATAAGCTTTTTTTTTAATGTCTTGCAATGTACACTATTTACTTCTAGAAGATCATTATAAGATTTTGGGGCTTTGACATTCATTAGTAATAATTAAAGATAATATATTTATCTTTCGATTGGATAAGTTGTTACAACACGATCAATAACTTTGCCTTGTATTCGTTTGGTCCACATTCTTTAAGTAGGTGACCATACAAAGTATTGTGGAAAATCTTTATATAAAAAATTAAGATCTTTAGCATCGTTATTTGTTGTGTTCATCATGAAAAATTCTGTCAACATCGTCTTTTTAATCATAGGATTTTTGACGATGCTATTAATATTGTCAGTTTTTTAAAAGAGATAAATTATTGTCCTTCAAGATATAGTTGAAGGTGGTAGACACTTGCGCTCATTTCATTAATAGGGAAGGCATATAAACGCCACATAGCTTCTGATGGTAATACCCATCTGGTAGATTGAAACTCTTTTATTTCATCTAATTTAATATTTATATTATTTTCATGTACATGAAATAAAATTTTATCATATCCTTTACAAATGTATTTGTATATATATTTGACAACTTTAATATCAGAGAAAACTTCAACGTTTATATGACAATTGTATTCGCATAATATATAAGGATTGTAAGCAACAACCCATGAATTATCCAAAAATTATTTCCTAACTTTCACAAGTTTACCTGTATTTCGTCTTCTATAAATTGGGTATGAATTGTTTCCTTTTATTGTTTCATTAGCAAAAATTTTGGGATACTGAAATTTGCACTCTCCTTTTTTCTTCATACATGAGTTTGTGCGAATCAAATGCCCACAGGGACCATGCATCATATGTTTAATAACAAGTTCATACAAGTAAGGATAAACATCAGGAGCAGGTAGTTTAGCAGAAACAAATTTGTCATATGCTTCAGGTGTTAGTAATTTATAATCACCGGTAAGTATTATAAGTAAGTAAGCATGTGGAAGACCTCATTTTTAAAATTATATAGTGTACATAAAAAGCAGCAATTTTTTCAAATATGTATTGTTTTAGTATATCTGTCTTCATTTCTTTCATTTTTTCTTTGAACACGCGACTAATCAAATCAGATCTATTTTGAGCTTCATCTATTGACAGTAAATATTTTTTTATTTTTGGCCAAGAAGGATTGCAAGTCATAGTAAAAAATATATCAGGTTTTTTGAAATGTTGAACTAACGCAATAGCATCCATGTAACGACGATACATATCTCTCGAACCACCGGTAAAACTTGCTGGGAGAAATCGCTTTTTTCCTATCAATTTGAAATAAATCTTGATTAAAAGATGCAAAGTGTAATCTTTGAGTTTCAACCTTTATAAATTCATCAACCGAGTATGGCTGAAATAATCTACCTGCGAGTAAAACTCTATTTTCTTCGTCATCTTGCATTTAAAGTTTATAACAATAGTATTCACGACAAGAAATAGTATATTTTTTTTCAATTTCCTTTTTGTAGAACGTCGGATTTCATATCAAGTAGCCCATCAATTGAACACATGTTAGATAAGCTTGAAAGATGCTCATTTTCATAGTAAGGTTTTTTTCATTTTGTCAATTTATTTTCAGAAAGTATAACCTTTTGAATACCGCAATGCCATCCATTTTATTCATACGAAAATAAACTGGATATTGCAAAGGATCATAACAACCATAATAATAATTAATTATTTGGCTTTTGTTACTATGAGTATAAATTAGGATATAAGGTGCCGAATTATTGTCATTTGTTTCATCATTTAACCACAATCCTGCCACTTCAGATACATTCGGTAGGTTATATACTCGCTGATCTAAACCAGACCCACATCTCAATGCGATATAAAAATTTGATAATTCAGAAATATGAAGAAGAGATTTCAGAAAAATACAATAAGGATTTATCTTTAAAATGTTCACTAATTTCTCAATAACTATTCGTTTAAGCATACTTGAAGAAGCCATTTGATTCAACATCTCAGTGTTATCATCATAAAAATACAGTTGTAAATTTTTTGATTGTTGATTTAACAGAATCAAATCATTTATGAAGAGATACATTTTCCCTTGTACTTTGAATGTATAAATACCATCATTTCTTTTAGCCAACACTCTGCCATAATTGATTCCAAGTGAGGTGAATGCAAACATGTTATTATAAATTCTAAGATTAGTATGAAAATATTTAGATCCTTCAGTATCACCTAAGTAAAGACTTAACAGTCCATTAGGCATTTGATGTGATGTTAAGTTAACTGAACCATTGCTACAACAAAATCTCGAGGATTCATATTCAAATCTTTTGGCTCAATAATATTTTTAGTTTGGTGTCGCTTTTAAAACGCTTGCATTACTGGGTAATTGTTTATAATTTTAACAGCTTTTTATTTTTGATCTACAACCTGTGTGTATGAATTATAACTATTTATCATATCATTTTTCAAAGAACAATTGAAAGCACAAGCAAAATATTGGAAGAAGAAATATTTTTTTTGTGACAGCCGATATTATTGGATTATTCCGTTCAGCAGAAGCATTTGATGTTGAACCTAATGAATGGTCAATTCAATTAGCATGACATCTACTTTGATAAATTAAAACTAAATGATATTTTAATGATTACGAACCAATTTCAAATACAGAGAAGTGATTAGTTGTATTTTTTTCTTTGTTGTGAAGTCTTTCACTGCTTTTGAACTCTTTGCGCGAGATGCAGCAGCTGTTGAAGAATGAAAATCATAGTCAACACTAATAATCTGTGTGCATATAAAATCATAAATAACATAATACTCAAATTACAAGTTTATGAGATATTCGACCTTTTTTGGCAACAGAAGATTACTCTTGTATTGTTAGAACTGTTTCTTTAGTTAATCCAACAGTATGTCGTTTAGCGGGGGAATTTGATGTTGAACCTAATGAGCAATCACCTTAATAAGACATACTTTTGATGGGTAAAATTTGAAAAAGTTACTAATAATTACATACCAGTTTCAAAGATTGAGAAGTATTCAATTATATTCTTTTCTTTGTCAAAGTCTGTTGTTGCATTGTTAGTGTCGGATGTATCTGCTGCTGTAAAATAATATCTTATTCAATATTAACAATGTATATGTTACAAAAATCACAAACAGTGCAATACTTAGATTACCAATTTTTGGAGTTATCCAACCTTCTTGGGTAAGAAAACATGGCTCTCGTATTGTTAGAATTGTCTGTCTGCCTGATCTAAGATTTATTCGAGGGCGTAACGCTTCACTGATGAGTGTAGCCGGCAGACATGTATTTTTTTATTCAAGTTCTTGTTCGCATCGTTGAAATAAAAGTTGCTCTTTTTTGTCAGGAGACAACTGTGTATATCGCTCATGTCGCCTCAGCTTGATTTTAGAAGCTCTCTCCGCTGAATAATTACGTTTACTTTTTTTGGAAGAACAAGTTTGCACTGAAGTCTCTTTGTTTATCGTCATCTGTGTAGTGAACAGTGTAAGCAATTTCAACTACACAACTTTCAACATCGATATAAAAGTGCATAACCTCATAAATATTAACTTTATACACTCCAATAGATACTTCATATTTTACAAACAGAGAGTAGGAAAAGGAAAGGACAGGGGAAAAACGAATATTTTTTACGAAAAGTAAGTGTAGTTCCACTCTTACAACTCACTCCATTTGATTAGAGTGGGACCACTATTGTGACAAACCAGCCACTTGCCTGTGTAGGAAGGAAATACTGTGTTATGTTGATAGCCAATCAATGTGGGACTCTAGCCCACTCTAACACCCCCTTCACGTCTAGGCCAAACTAAAGAGTGAACAAAGAACCTAAAGGAGAATGGACCTAGCTCTAATACCACATAAAAGATATGTCATCTGCACTTAACTAAACTCCAAAAACTAGCTCATAAGAGAAGGATTACCCAAGTGCAAATAAGCAAACCACCGATCCATTCCTTGATGAATATGAGCCTCTATATTGGCTGGACCCTAATCCATTCTTAACATATAACACATTTATTCAATCTAAAAACCAAGAAACTCAACAAATAGAAGTAACATTGAAATATTAAACAAATGGTCCTAGTTCAGAAAAGTCTAACTCACTAACAAACATACAAAAAAGGGCAAAGATACATAAAAAAACAGAAACAGTTTTTAACTATTTGTTCAATCTGAAAATCAAGAATTTCAACATATAGAAGTGACATTGAAATATTAATCAAATGGTCCTAGTTCATAAAAGGATAACTCACTAACAAACATACAAAAAAGGGCAAAGATACTTAAAAAAATAGAAACCATTTTTAACTATATACCATCTTGTATCAGTAAAGAATAATCAGAAGCACTAAGATTGATAAACCAATCGCACTCACCGCCTTGTTTAAGCAAAATAGCAGCATCATGAAGTGTATTACTAACCATAATAAGTCTTTTATAAGTAACCAAATTAGATCCCACAACAACTCTCACATTCCCAACTTCAACAAACAGAAATTCCCTTTTTACAAACTTGACTAACTGTATTTCTCTCATCAGCTGGTGCTTCAAGGTCTAAATGTATAACATACTGATTCAATGGAGAGTAAAATGCCTTTAATGTCTTTTTTATACTCTCACTATCACCACTTGAACCAGTTATCAAATATGCCAATCTTGGTATAGCTGAAATTGGCCTAGTAGGTGATATATGTAATCTTGATTCAACAAGGATTGGAATTTTAGCTTTATTGAATGGTTTTTGAAATGGGGTTTTAGTTGAAAGAGTGAAAATGATTAAGAAAAACAAAACTAAAATAGCAAAAGCAAAAAGAAACATCCATTTTGTTTTCTTTATAGTAAGTTTCATTTTTTTTATCTGCGACTATATTTTCAAGATTTTCTTGAAAATAGTACTACCATTCTTGATCTTTGCTTTCGTTTTACTTGGAAGAAAATATATCTTTGGTAACTGTTAATGGAAAGTTTTACGTAGTCTCGGGCACTACCTTCTTCAGTTCATTTCTTTCCATTTTGACCAATATCAAAATATAATATAAAATTTTACAGAACATCGCCATACCAGCCAAAGGATAGAAGTGCATAAATGCATATAAAATAAAGAAATGTTTTATTCTGAAAGTAAAGAGTCTAGATTGATATATCACAAAGAAGGGAAGAAAATCATCAAATAATAAAAATTGCAGATGAATTAGGTTTTGTAAACTTGTCTCTTGCTAAGAAACATGTTGGAGTTTGTCCGAATTTCACTCTCTATGCACGTTCCTAACTTATTATCATCTACCATAGACTTCTTGAGCTTATCTTTAGACTACTCATTCAAATTTCATAGAATATAAACAACATTAAATGAATTGTTTTAGGTTAACTGCTACGGAAAGAAGAAAGCTTTGTGCATCAGAGAATTAAACATTATCCACTACCTACGATTAAATCAATTATTTCATTAGGAGCTTTAAGTAAAGATTACAGATTTGTTAATTGTAACTCCCCGAGAGTACACCCTAGGCGTCACACTGTGCTTACAGTCCCGAGGGACTATAAGTTAATCCATGAACTGGTACCTGTCGTAAGCACTGAATAATAATACCATAATTGCGGAAAATATCTGATATTTCCATAAGGTTTTATCACTGAATCAATACTGAAATATGAATCTATAGAAAAACTGACTGAATCTGATTAAATACTGGTAAACTGACATGTCAACTGAAAATCTGAATACTGAATAACTGACTCTAATGTCTGAAAAACCTCTAAAACTAATTAATTGAATATGAGTTGATGGGACATGCCCCCAACTAACTCTGCTAACTACTGAAATAGAGATATGAAGTAAAATAATCTGTCCTCGAATGATGAAGACTCACTACTGCTACTGTACTGCTGATAGCCTGAGGAGTGAGGTCTAAGTGCAGTCCGGGAACTGAGTGTCAGCACCTATGATATAATACATCATAGTATAAAAGAAAGGTATGTGATCAGTACTTTGAATATATTGGTATGTTAAATGAGGTAGGCTGGTATGCATGGTTTCATGAATAGAACTAATAATTAACTGGATATGCATGTAAAGCATGGAGTACTGAATGGAGAGCATGAAATCTGTAGGTACTGGGAATATGTGGAAATTTGTAACTACTGAGTATGCATGAAAATCTGTAAATACTGAGGATGTATGACCAAGCATATAACATGAATTGGGTAAAATTTATAAACTAAAATACTAAAATAACAGAAATTTGTATGCTTTGTTCAAACAACACTAAGATTGAATAATTGAACTGGGACTATAACCGAGACTATATCTGAGACTGTGGGAGGTATCATCTAACCGACATTCCCCAATTTGAGCTAATCGGGGTCCAACCTGTAACCCCAGTTGGAAGGGTGTTAATACCGTGCCACGGGTACTAATGATGGCTGTGTGGATCCACTAAACTAATATAATGTCCAAAGGACTAAGGGTGTCAAGTCTGAACTGAAGGGTGACCCCTGCGAGATAGTCAAGCCTAATCTGACGGGTGACTTCTCATATCCTACGCTGGCTATATAGTTTTGGAGTATAGGGACTGCTACTAACGACTCTTCCTATCTGACGGGGAAGTCTTCATCCCTACACTCGCTTGGTGTTAAATCTTACTCTCAACTGAAAGACACTGAAATACTAGACTATTTTGAGTTTAACTGACTATTATCTGACTATTCTGATAATGCTCATAGTATGTTCTGAAGACTATCCTGTAATATACTGAGACTAGACTAAGTAAACAACTATGGATTTCGGGTATTCAATACCCCCAAGACTCAAAACAATAATAGTAAAATGACACTAAAGCTTGACAGACAAAACATGAAGGCTTTTATTAAATAAATCACTCTTGTAGGCATTTTATCAAACACTTGTAGTTCATGGTTTAAAAAAATCATAGGAATGCCATAGAACTTATAAAAATATCATGAATTCAACATAATGGTACTAAATCAAGGTTTAATTCATTAAATAATAATATTAAAACATGGAGAGTTGAATAGTAACGATAATTTCATAGTAACATGGTATAAAATCAATAGTGCGTGGAGATTCATGGATGAAATCATAATTTATAACATAATAACTTGAAAAGATTATAACTTGGTGATTAAAATGGGTTACTTGGGCTCCTTGGATAAAAGGAATCCTTGGATGAACATCTAACATACCTGGGATGATAAATTTCTTGAAGTTCTGAGTGAGTTCCTGAGGATTGGTCTTGAATTTGAGAGCTGGGGTTTCTTGTTCTTGGAAAGGAGATCTTTAATTTGAGAGGAAGTTGAATAATGAATGATTTATTTAGGTAAATTGGGGGTAAATTTTGTGTTTTAGGACGAGTTTAGGGCTTAGGAAAAAGACCCAAATACTCTTAAACGGATTTAAAATGCAAGCTGAAAACTGACCATCTTGATTTTTAGCCTTGGCGCGACGCGCCACTATCGCGCCAAGACACTAGAAATGGACAATTGGACCTGGACAAACATCGCGACACAAAGCTATCGCGGTAAACCTTTGGAATGCCAATTTGGCCACTTCCGCGACGTGCCAACATCGCGGAGGCCCACTGGAAATTGCCAAACTGGAAATTGGCCTGCTTGTGATGCACCAACATCGCAGAGTCTCACTGGAAATTGATAATTGTCATTTGAACTTTCTGCGCAACGCGCTAAGGGTTAAAATGGCGGGTCCTAACGACTGAAACTTAAAATCGCCATAACTTCTTACCCGGTTATCGGATTTGAGCGAATTTTATATCGTTGGAAAGCTAATTGAATTTCCTACGCAATGACAGGATCTAAACTGAAAAATAATATGTTTCAAAAATTTTATATACGAATACTCATGTATTGGGACTTAGATTATTCTAGGGAAATACGGGGTGTTACATTAATCCATCCATGCAAGGTTAAATATGAGCAAATCAACGTTTCAGACCAAAATTATCCTGAAAATTTGATATTTTTGTAATTTCAAGAATGCGTATGGTCAAGTAAAATTACAACAATAAAAAATTGAATCTTTTTAAAATTTGAAAAAGGAATTGAAATTTGAAGAAAGAAAAATAGAAATCAAGTAAACTTTGACTGAAATTTGAAGAAAGAAAACACGAAGGAAGAAGACTTACAGTTTTGAGTTGAAGATATGAGAAGCAAGAAGATTGTGAGAATTCTTCAATTCCCAATCTTTCAATGATAAGAAGAATGAATGGATGGGAACAAGCTGTCATCGATTAGAAGAATGAAAAGGACAACTGTTGTCCTTGTAGACTTACGCGTGCAATGGTTGAAAGTTAAATTAATCAATTTGCCTTATCAAAATGACGAAAATAGCCCTTGGGAAGCTGGCAGGACAACCTCCACCTACCAGCTTCCACTTTCCTGCTTTTACCACTTGTTCACCGCTTTTATATATTAGTAACATATTACTTTGATCTTATCGATCTATTTCACCACCAATAATTGCTAGTTATTATTTTATTAATATATTTTTATCATTTAAATCATAAATATAATGTTTCATATAATGCAATTTCTATTGCAATTGAATATACTTTATTTTTTTTGTTCAATCTTTTGTAATAATGGAAAACACACATAATACTATGCACGTACGCTAAATTAATTTTATAAATATCCACTAATCATTAATAGTAATAGTTAGTCTTCTTTAATTATCTCACATGGTAGTTGATACATATAGGGGTCGTTTGGTAGAGTGTATAAGAATAATGCAAAATATGATGTGTTAGTAATGCTTGTATTAGTAATGCTTGTGCTAGCTATGCTTGCATTAGTTATACTTGTATTTTTCTTATGCAGTGTTTGGTTTGATGTATTAAAAATAAAATGAATTAAATAATTTCTAAAGAATTTTTTTTTTTTTACAAAAATATCCTTCATATATATGTTGGAAAGGATGTGAAATTTTTTTTGAGGGATAATGGTGTCTTTAATCATATTAATGCATGTATTGGATCCATTGCATTGCTAATACCATAGATTTTGAGGTATTAGTAATACACACCTCAAAACACAATAGAGTGTATAACTAATACATGTATTAGTTTTTCAATACACTCTAAACGACCCCTATGTGTTCATACCTGACATATTTTTTTTAAAAAAAAGTCTAAAATGATGAATATAGTTTTACAAAACATAAATTTATATATCAAATTTTACATTTGCAAAATCATAACTTGAAATTTCAGATCAAAACTTGTTAGATAATTGAGGGGTGAATTCAGGGCTATTTAATTATAGGTGACAAAAAAGTGTTGAAATTTGAAAAGAGTAACTCAAGTTATAACTATTAAGTGTAGGTGACAAATTTATAATTAGGATTTAATAAGGCCTCAAGTTTTATTTCTTACACTTTAACCCAAATTTTAACTAAAACCCTTAAGTTTTATTTTATACACTTTAACCCAAATTTTAACTAAAATCCTAATTTATAAAAGGGGACCTCATCTCATCTTTTCCTTATTTCTCCCTCAACAACTTCTCCCCTTTCCCGCATTTTTCTTTTCTTCACTCTTTTCTTCCTTCTTCTTCTTCTTGAGAGGAAAAAAGTTTTCAGTTTTGGACTAAATTTTATTTGTGCAGCATTGAGAATTACTTAAGAGGTAATTTTTGATCATTTTGAGTTCGAACTTCATATTGTTGATCTTGCCATTGTAACATATATTTCAGCAACTGCTGCAGTAGGTGCTGAAACAGATGCAACAACTACTGAAAAATATGTAGCAGTGCTTCATCAGCTGCAACAACTACTAAAAAATATACAACAGTTGTTGAATATTTATTCAGCAAATGCCTCATTAATCATAGCAACTGCTGCATATAATTTCAATAGTTACTGAATTAGTTGTAGTAGTTGCTTCAATATATTCAATAATTGATAAAACAGAATGTTGTAGTTGCTGAATAATGCATAGCAATTTTTGTATCTGTTGTTGCAACTAATGAAGCAGTTGTTGAATAAATTACAGCAATTGTGATGTTTTGATGTAATTTTTTCTCTTTTCTATCGTGATCAATTTATTTTGTTCTAAATCATAATATCTTCGGGTACCTTCAAGATCATTAGTCATGGAGAAAATAGCATCAGGGATTGATTGTCACGGCGAATAGGTTGAGTCAAACAATCGTTACATTTGGAAATGGAAAAATAAAGAAATGGCCGAGACGATAGCGATGATTGTGCATCGAGATGTCGTGTATGATGATTTTGCAAATAAAATCATTACTTATTGTGAACTAAATTGTGATTTGAAAGATATTTCCATCACTTATATGCATAGTTGTGGTGAAAAACAAAAGACTGCTCCTTTTAGAAAAAAAGATCAACGTAGTTTGAGTACTTATTTGGAAGATGAATCTAGACCCATTTTGAGGGTATACATAGTTGACAGATTGGCGGAGATTCATAATTTGTCTCAAGACCAACAAATGTTAGATAATAAATGTGGTTGGATGGATAAGGATGTTCCAGATAAAGAGACTGCAGGCCAACAAATTTCTCCAATCGAAGTTGATAGTACTACACAATTAACTCAGTCTAGTCATGCTCGAGATAATGGAACGGGATTTTACAAAGGTATGTCATTTAAGAATAAACAAGAATTAGATATTGCGCTGAAAATGGCTTATGTGAAGAAAGATTTTAGAATCAAGAAGGTGATTAACTCTCATTTTGTGTATTGCTACAAATGTGTACATCCCGAGTGCAAGTGGTGGTTGAGATCTGTGAAGCTAAAAAGTTGTGATAGGTTTTATATTAGAAAGTATGAAAAGTTGCACACATGTGGTTCGGAACATCTTACAAGTCATAATACACATGCCACCTTGGAGCATACTTCCACGATAGGTATTCTGAGGGTAAAGGTCCATCTACAGAAGATTTAAGGAACTCCATCCGTATTGAATTGGGCTATAATGTAAGTTATTGGAAGGTTTGGATGGGTAGCGAGATTGCAAAGTCTTTGGTTAAAGGGACACATGAGCATGGATATGGAGTGATTGATGCATACAGTCATATGCTTAGGACATCAAATCTGGGAAGTAAGACAGAAGTGGCAGTTGATGAAAATGGTAGGTTCAAGTACTTTTTTGTGGCATATGGAGCTTGGATTCTTGGTTTTACGCAAATGAGAAAAGTCATACCTGTTGATGGGATATTTTTGAAGAGTAGGTATGGTGATGTGTTGTTGTCTGTTGTTGCACAAGATGCAGAGAATCATATTTTTCCATTGGCATTTTACGTAGTAGACTCTAAATGTGATGCTTCCTACAAATATTTTTTTGAACAAATGAGCAGCTTTGTACTTGATACCCCTGAATTGTGCATAATTTTTGACAGACATCTAAGTATTGGAAAGATAGTTTCAGTTGTGTTCCCTTCAGTTCATTATGGTTGTTGCATGAGGCACCTTGGAGAGAATATTCGAAAAGATTTTCATAATGGAAGTGTTTTCCACCACTTTTTTAAGGAAGCAAAAGCATACAATGTAGATGTGTTTAATGATCACTTCAATCAAATAAGAGATATGGTTCTAGGAGCCGCCACACATCTTGAACGTGTTGGATTTCACCGATGGTGCAGGGCATTCTTTCCTGGAAATAGGTATGGTTTACTAGATTATTATTGTTAATAGTTAGTAGGGCACTCTAGTTAGTACAACTACTGCAGTTTTTTACAACAGTTGTTGTAGTTTTTTACAGCAGCTGCTGCAGTTTTTTATAGCAATTTTTATAAAAACTACACGTGTTGATTAATGTATTGATAAGTTTAGTAGTATATTTCACCAGTTATTGTTTTCCTTCAGTAGTTGCTATACTTATTTCAGCAATTTCTGTATTTATTTCCAGAATAAATGCAGAACTGTTGAAATAAATACAACAACTGCTTGAAACATACAGTTATAATAATAAAATTTGAGATTGAAACATACAGTTATAATAACAAAATTTGAGACTTACATTTGCAGGTACAATATTATGACGACAAATATTGCTGAGTTGATTAATGCAGTGCTTCTGGATAAAAGAGAATTTCCCATCACTACTTTATTTGATGCGATAAACAAGCGATTTGCTGAGATATTTCATGAGAGACGTATGATATTCCTTGATATAGGAACCAAATTTGTTCCTTCGATGGAGACAATCATTGCAGAAAATACTGAGTTAGGAAACAAGCTATTAGTCCATCAAATTGCCAACTATAGGTATATTGTCACCGGTCATGAAGCT
Source organism: Capsicum pubescens (assembly GCA_030864215.1). NCBI lineage: Eukaryota > Viridiplantae > Streptophyta > Magnoliopsida > Solanales > Solanaceae > Capsicum > Capsicum pubescens. The sequence goes on from CM061544.1 coordinate 226,795,310, forward strand.
GTTGCAACATTTGATTTGCAAAGAAAATCTTGCAGTTGCAGAGTCTTTGATGTTGATAAAATACCTTGCCCACATGCTATGGCAGCGCTCCGATGTCAATATGATGAAGACTATGGGAGGCGAATTTATGAGTACTCCTCTTTGTAGTATATGATAGATGCATACATTATGGCATATGTGGAGAAAATTAAACCTGTTCTATCTGAAGATTCTTGGAAAGTTCCAATTGAGATTTTAAAGAGAAAAATATCTCCTCCATTTGTTGAACTAGGCAAGGTTGGAAGAAGGTCATATAAAAGGCGAAAAAGAGTCGGAGAATTATTTTCAACCAAGAAAAATAAATGTTTCATATGCAAAAGGGTTGTACACAAAAAGACTACATGCTCCAAGCGAAATACTTCATAGAAGCACATTTAATCTTATTGTTTTTGTTGTTTGTGAACACATCTATTGCTATTGTTATTATTTGTGAACAAGTTTGATCTTATTGTTGTTCTTGTTATTCAGTATTCAAAAAAATGTATGTTATACTGTCTAGGAGATTCATCAGATTACAACAATTATTATGAAACGTTCAGCAACCAATATACTTGTTGTAACATAATTCAACAATTGCTTTGAAACGTTCAATAACTTAATTGTTGTATCATAATTCAACAACTGTTGTGGAACGTTCAACAACTAACTTACTTGTTGTAGCATAATTCAGCAATTGTTGTGCAATATTCAGCAACTAACGTACTTGTTGTAGCATAATGCAACAATTATTGTACAATATTCAGCAACTAACATACTTGTTGTAGCATAATACAACAATTATTGTGCAATGTTCAGCAACTAACGTACTTGTTGTATCATGTTTCAGCAATTGTTATGAAATTCGTAGCAACTAACTTACTTGTTGTAGCACATTTAAGCAATTGCTATGAAATTCGTAGCAACTAAGTTACTTGTTGAAGAAAATTCAATTATAATCATAATCAAATCTCAATTTTACTCTTAAATTAGTCTAATATCACACCATTTATCATTAACTATGATTGATCCAATCAGTTAGCGTTCATTTAACTCAATTTTTATTGATTACATTTGCAATCGTTTAATTGAACGTCTAGTACATCTCAAATTACTATCTCATTACTTTTGATAACAATAAAATTTAAATTACACTTTTCAATTAGACTAATATCACTCTATTCGTCATTAAATCATCAATAAATATGACTGATTCAATCAACCAGCGGTCATTTAACTCAGTTTTTAGTTGATTACATTTGCAATCGTTTAATTGATCATATATTGTATCTCAAATTACTATCTCATTGTATTTGATAACTATAAAATCTAAATTACACTAATATCACTCCATTTATGATTAAAATGGTCATTTAATTACATACTTGTTGTAGCAGAATGCAATAATTGTTGTGCAATGTTCAGCAACTAACATACTTGTTGTAGCATGATACAACAATTGTTGTGCAATGTTCAGCAACTAACGTACTTGTTGTATCATGTTTCAGCAATTGTTATGAAATTCGTAGTAACTAACTTACTTGTTGTAGCACATTTAAGCAATTGCTATGAAATTCGTAGCAACTAAGTTACTTGTTGAAGAAAATTCAATTATAATCATAATCAAATCTCAATTTTACTCTTAAATTGGTCTAATATCACACCATTTATCATTAACTATGATTGATCCAATCAGTTAGCGTTCATTTAACTCAATTTTTATTGATTACATTTGCAATCGTTTAATTGAACGTCTAGTACATCTCAAATTACTATCTCATTACTTTTGATAACAATAAAATTTAAATTACACTTTTCAATTAGAGTAATATCACTCTATTCGTCATTAAATCATCAATAAATATGACTGATTCAATCAACCAGCGGTCATTTAACTCAGTTTTTAGTTGATTACATTTGCAATCGTTTAATTGATCATATATTGTATCTCAAATTACTATCTCATTGTATTTGATAACTATAAAATCTAAATTACACTCTTAAATTACACTAATATCACTCCATTTATGATTAAAACGGTCATTTAATTACATACTTGTTGTAGCAGAATGCAATAATTGTTGTGCAATGTTCAGCAACTAACATACTTGTTGTAGCATGATACAACAATTATTGTGCAATGTTCAGCAACTAACGTACTTGTTGTATCATGTTTCAGCAATTGTTATGAAATTCGTAGCAACTAACTTACTTGTTGTAGCACATTTAAGCAATTGCTATGAAATTCGTAGCAACTAAGTTACTTGTTGAAGAAAATTCAATTATAATCATAATCAAATCTCAATTTTACTCTTAAATTGGTCTAATATCACACCATTTATCATTAACTATGATTGATCCAATCAGTTAGCGTTCATTTAACTCAATTTTTATTGATTACATTTGCAATCGTTTAATTGAACGTCTAGTACATCTCAAATTACTATCTCATTAATTTTGATAACAATAAAATTTAAATTACACTTTTCAATTAGAGTAATATCACTCTATTCGTCATTAAATCATCAATAAATATGATTGATTCAATCAACCAGCGGTCATTTAACTCAGTTTTTAGTTGATTACATTTGCAATCATTTAATTGATCATATATTGTATCTCAAATTACTATCTCATTGTATTTGGTAACTATAAAATCTAAATTACACTCTTAAATTACACTAATATCACTCCATTTATGATTAAAACGGTCATTTAATTACATACTTATTGTAGCAGAATGCAACAATTGTTGTGCAATGTTCAGCAACTAACATACTTGTTGTAGCATGATACAATAATTGTTGTGCAATATTCAGCAACTAACGTACTTGTTGTATCATGTTTCAGCCATTGTTATGAAATTCGTAGCAATTGTTGTGCAATGTTCAGCGACTAATGTACTTTTTGTATCATGTTTCAGCAATTGTTATGAAATTCGTAGCAACTAACTTACTTGTTGTAGCACATTTAAGCAATTGCTATGAAATTTGTATCAACTAAGTTACTTGTTGTAGCATAATGCAACAATTGTTGTGCAATGTTCAGCAACTAACATACTTGTTGTAGCAAATTTAAGAAATTGTTATGAAATTTTCAACAAATAACTCCCTTGTTGTATAATAATTCAGCAATTGCTCTGAAACTGTCGACAACAAACGTACTTGTTGCAGCAAAATGCTACAATTGCTATGCAATATTCAGCAACTAACGTACTTGCGGTGAAAATTCAACATCTAATGTAATAGCTAATTGCAAACAAAATTTATACTAATAAAACATCTATGAATTTCAGCTCCCAACACATTACAAATACCAATTCAGATATGAGTATTCATTCACCACTACAACAAAACATAATTAAAAAGTTACAAGTAGTCTTGACAAAAAACTTAAAATTGGGAGTAGTCGTTTAATCATAGTTGTCTAAACGTTCCTCATCAATCCTAGGCTCAACCTGTCTCTTTGCTTTTCTTTTGACACTTGACAATGCCTTTGAAATTTATTTTTTTCGCCTTTTAGCACCTTCAGGAGTATACGGGTTCAAGATTCTTGATGATGGCCAAATACCCCTCTTAGACATCATAGTGGTGATAGCTTTCTCGAAAGCATCTACCCTAGCAGTTAACAAGTCTATCTTCTCATGACAAACTTTACAAGAAGACACCTCAATGAGGGATGGGATTTCTTGAGGACGCGAAACATTCTCATTAATCAGAGATTTTCCTACTCCAAAACCACCACTAAAACCACCAAGTCCACTAGTAACAAATGGAGAAGATCCTCCTCCTCCTCCGGCAACAACACCACTAATACCTCTATCAACATTTGGAGAAGAATTTTCTCCTCCATCACCAACAACAGTACCACCTACATAAACTGCTCTTGAAGGGTCCAAATTCCCCTCATCAACTGTACAATCTCTTTTGATTTCCCCAACACCATTCAAATCTCTCTCAAGCTTTTCAATCTTGTCATCTTTAGTTAATTGCAAAGGCACAAACCTAGTGAGAAAATTCATCTCCATCTCACTTGGTGTAGGACTTATTCATGGATGCACAATCTACACAAAAAAAATAATAATATTAAGATATGATAACACAAAGCATATAATCCCACAAGAATATTTCAGAAAATTATCAAAGGCAACATATCTGTCAAGACTATATTTACGATTCTCCATATGTGTAATAGTAGTACCATATATATTATCAAAGGCAACATATCTGTCAAGACTATATTTACGATTCTCCATATGTGTAATAGCAGTACCATATATGTAATTAAGTATTCCTTCTAATTTTCTTACACTTTGAGTAGAATAGTAAGACTATGCTTTCAGATCCCCCAGGTAATAATTTCCAGACAAAGGATAACAGGTTGATATTCTTAAAATATCAGGTAACATAATTATTTGCATATGACTCCATTATTTTTTCACAATGAAAACTACATTAGCTAGTCTTCCATCACTTAACTTTGAAAAAGATGGACCCTAATATTATATGTAGTCTTGGTCTTTCTTTATAAATAAACTCACTGACAACAAACTAACAAACTTTAACATTTTTCTAAAAGGAATAACTTTCCAGCTTTACTTTTTATGTCACCTTTATACTTTTATGTCACCATTATACTTTTATTAAGGACCACCCATGTCAATTCTACTACAATTCTCATTTCCATAATGCTAAGGCCTAATGCCAAATTCAACAGACTTGTTTGCAATACTAAATAATATTTTTATTTTGGTGAATAGTTTAATAGGTTGATATCAACATTGATTTCTCTATACAAATGCATACCCAAAAGTACAAGAAAAATAAAGAAGAGTCAGTGAAAGGTGGCAGTAACAACACTGGGCAAAATCAAGGCGTATATTGAAAACATCAGACAAACAAAAGAATGACAGCAACACGAAAATAAAAATATAAGATGATGCTTACCGAGTCTTTGGGGGGGTCAAACAACTTATTAATATCAACAGATTTGTTATTAGTCGCCGAAAGTCATCTAAGAATTCTTGGTGAAGACATTTCTTCTGAAAAAATCTTGAATTTTTTTTGAAGGGGAGGAATAGCCTCAAATGCCCAACACTATATAAAATAAAGATATTAAGAGAGATAGCTCAGAATAATGAATGGACCTAAAAATAATTTAAAAAAAATACGAATTAAAATAAAATTTACCATGAAAGCCCATGGAAAGCCATAAAGATTGGAGATCTTCACATTTGGATTGACCGCTTTCAATAGGTACTCAATTGTAAGATCATAACTTACACGCCCCCATGGATGGGCAAAAAATGCATCTCTATCAGCTGAGAGCAAAACCCATTCAGACGAAAATTTCGTGTTCAAATCTTTTGCACAAAGAAAATTGTGCACAAAATAGAGCAAACACAATGACTTCTTTACACTTTTACGAACATCCTTAGATTTGATGTGTTCAATCAACTCCTTCTCCTTGCAACTCTTTCCCACTAAATCAATAATTTGTTGTCTTCTTCTCAATGTCTTAGTTGACATTTTTTCTTCATCATACACAACTGGTAAATGACAATTCAAGCCGGTAATGATCGTAAATTCTTTCATGCCAAAACAAACCGACAAGTCGCAATAGTTTATCCAAACTTCCTCTTTTCTATGACTTATAATTTTACGTTGAAGAAGTTGGTAAACTAAAATCATTTGAAATCTTATATTGATATTGTTAGGCAGGTTTAAGTACTTCCCGAAAATTGAAGATTTAAAGAACTTCGTCAATTTTTGATCTTCTAAAATCTTTCTAAACTCAGAAAAAGATTTATCCAACACAAACTTAACATTAACAGAGCCCATCAAACTTGGATACCTTTCAATCAGTGTCTCAAAGCTGTAATACGAATACCTAATAGGCTTGACAAGTGAGGTATCAGGTAAAATACTGGACAGAGAGGATTCGATAGTATGAGATGTCTCCTGCTCCAAGAAAGGTGTATCGTGCTGGTGTTTCGTTCTCTATTCATCCTCGAATCCTCTATTTTCATCTTCTGCATTTTCATTACTTTTGGATTTATCATTTGAGGCATCTGCATTAGTGGAAGAAGCATCTGCTCCACCTGTTTCTTCATCTTTTTCTTCCGTAAAATTCTCCAACTTTGTGCTTCCTTCTTCTTCTATAGACTTCTCCAACCTTGTACTTCCATATTCTCCTATAGACTGCTCCAATCTTGTGTTTTCTTTTTTTTCTTCTTCTATTTGTCTCCATTTACTAATTCGCTTTCTTGTATTTTTAGTGGTAACGACAATTGTTTCTCTTCTTTTCCTTGGAGCCATTGAATCTACACCACATGAAATAAAATAGAAATCATTGACTATTGTAACCAACAACAACAACAAAATAGTTAACATGAATAATTAAAGTAAATCTGCAGTAAATGATAAGGATGATACTAAAAGATACTGTTAATTGGGAAATACACTTTAGACTAGACTTAAAAATCCAATCTTTCTGCTACTTAAACAAGTTCTTCAACTTCTAACTCAAAATTTAGACGTTATTAAATTTCAACTAGCAAAATTACAGTTAAAGAATAATTTTTTTTGTTAGTTGAATTGATTCTTCTTGAACTCACCCAACTCAAAACTTAGGCAAACATTACACTTTTATAACAATGTTACAACTACAAATTTCATCTTTCTATCAATTGAATAAGTTATTCAACAAATCTAAGAATTTAGGTTATTTTCAAGTTAATTGGAGTGGAAAATTAAAGATTTTAAACAAACTCAAAAGAGGAATCTTTATTAAACTTTCAATATAATCTTGATTAACCATTTCAAAAAGAAAAAGCCCAAAAGAGGACACCACAAATCTCAAAAATCTAAACCCATTTTTTTCAAAATCAACACATTCTTATAAATGAATGAAACCCACCATACTGAGAGTAAAGAAAATAATTTTACCTTGGAGATCTAAGTTCAAAGATAGTAATGAAGATGGTGATAACAACACAAGAACACGGAGATGGCGACAGTGGTGTTGTGAGAGAAGAGAACCGAGAGAGAACTTGAGAGGTTGAGATGTATCGTGAGAGGTGAGAGAAAAAATTTTGAAGAAGTAATTCTGAAAAAATATACAACGACCCATGTTTATTTTTGTGTTCCTATTTTGTATTTTTAAAAAATTTTAAAAAGTACATTTTAACCCTACTTTATCTTAATTACTAATTAACAACAAGTTTGACTTAAATTGATCAAACTTGTCACCAATATTAATTTCAACACTTACTTGTTTACCTTAGACTCAATTTTCTCGTGAATTCATGATCGCAAACCGAAACGGCACGCCTGCCAAAATTGTCCATCTGCATATCCCAAAGGATCGTTTAAGACCAATTCCCAAAAATAAGGGACGTTTGTTTTCATTTTCCTAACAAACTTTAGTGTCAAAAGTGTAATTTAGACTTTGTTTTTCCTCAATAAGGCGTATTAGGTTTCAGAGCAGGGGCGACATGGCGGGACCGGCAGAGTTGGCGGCGGGAGATGGAGGCGATGCATCAAGGACGAGAAGTGTAAGGATATATGTTGGTGGCTTAGGCGAAGGTGTGACAGCTGATGATTTGAAGAAGACATTCTCAACACCACAACTCGGGAAAGTTGAATCGATGGACATCGTTCGTACCAAAGACCGCAGCTTTGCTTACTTGGATTTACTTCCTTCTTCAGATAAATCGCTACCCAAGCTTTTCAGCACGGTATAAATTTCACTTTGAGTCTTCATACTTCGTTTGCTGTAATTGCCTTTTATAGCTGTAAATTGCCTGTTTTCATTGCATAGATACAAGAGTTGGTGCAAATACTGTGACGTTTCTAGTATAGGATAAAAGGCAGCCCACTGCTCTAAGCTCACACTATGCGCGGGTCTGGGGAAGGGCAGGACCCCATAATCTATTGTATGCAGTCTTACCCAACATTTCTTCTAGAGTTTGTTTCCACGGCTATGATAAAAGATGAATAACATGTATAAATTGGTAGCCGGGCACCTTAGTTGGAGAAGGAGATTAAGAACCATGATAAAGACTCCTAACTTATTAGCAATGTTTAGAAATTAGGGTGAAAGAATGACATAGGCATATTTATTAGAGGGAAACAACAACAACAACAACAAAAACCCAGTATATTCCCACAAAAGTGGGGTCTGGGGAGGGTAAAATGTACGCAGTCCATACCGCTACCTCCAAAGAAGTAGAGAGACTGTTTCCGATAGACCCCCGGCTCAAGATAGAGAATAGTAAACAAGAGCGTAATGAAACATGAAGCATGATGGATGGCCTAACATAAAAGGAATAAGACATAATAAAATAGAAATTAGAGCAATACGAAAATAAGGTAGATAAGCGCAATATGAGATAAGAGGTAAGCCATAGGATATCTGGAATACAACCCCCACCTAGCAGTAACATACACACACAGACCAGAGACACCCGTCACACCCAGACCCTTCTGACTAGGGGCTCCTACCTATGGACACAGTCCTAGGATTACTAACCCAGCTATACATGAGCTCTTCTCACTACTTGCTACAACCTACGCACACAACCTAGCCTTCTACCCTTATCCGCGACCTCCACACCTTCCTATCTAGGGTCATGTCCTCAGTAAGCTGAAGCTGCTCAATGTAATGTCTAATCATTTCCCTCCAGTACTTCTTCGGCCTACCTCTCCTCTTCTTGAAGCCATTCTTGAAGCCATCCAATGCAAGCCTCTCACACCTACGAACTAGGCCCCTCCTCATTACATGCCCAAACCATCTCAACCTTTCTTCCCGCATCTTGTCCTCCACCGAAGCCACTCCCACCTTCTCCCGGACAGTCTCATTCCTAACTTTATCCCCTCTAGTAAGTCCACACATCCAACGCAATATTTTCATTTCCGCCACCTTCACCCTTTGAATGTGGGAGTTCTTGACTGGCCAACACTCTGCTCCATATAGCATGGTTGGACGGACTGTCACTCTATAGAATTTGCCTTTAAGCTTAAGTGCACTTTCTTATCACACAACACTCCCGAGGCGAGCCTCCACTTCATCCAACCAGCTCCAATACGGTTAGAGACATCCTCATCAATCTCGCCATTCTCCTGAATCATAAACCCAAGATACTTAAAACTATCCCTCTTACAAACATCAATCCAACCTCACCACCATATCGTTCACTTGCACTCCATATACTCCGTCTTGGACCTACTCAACCTAAACCCCTTAGATTCAAGGGTTTGCCTCCAATGCTAGTATATTTTAGAGCTTTTCTGAAGCAAGCAGCCCAACTCTTGTCACTGAGTGCAGCATCTCGTTACGTATTCATTACACTCTTCCCTTAGGTGGCCATCTGTTCGTCCTTGTAACTTACCATTAGTATCACATTCTGTCAAAATGTCTCTCTAGTATTAGGATAACTTAATCAATTTGCAGGAAGTGGACGAAGTCTTTCCTTTTAAAATCCACTCTAATAGTGACATTTTGGTAATTGAAGCTATTCATTTCTTTTTTATTTTTCTTTGACATTTGTCGTGACTTTAAAGGCGGGGTGGATTGGATGAACCAACTTGACATGTTACAATGCACCATCAGAATCCCAGGTATAGTTATAGAATAATATTTGGCACATCATAAGATACCACAACTAAGGGTATTTTGTGATTCACCTCTGAATAATGAGTAGGAGGTTCTATCCTTTTTATTTAAGTTTGATTCTTTTTATGTTATCTTCTTAGTGAACTGGCACACTTAACTTTCCACATTTGGGGACTAGGAATTTAATCAAAATGGCATGCCCTTGTCGCCGTCCCCAAGCGTATGATTCACTGGGAACAGCAGGGTCTTGCTTTCCTTGTAGAGGATATTTGGATTGGGTTATAAGTAGCTTTTGGCTTTTAAGCTCTTTTTTATTTTTGGAGGTGTTTGGGAGAGAGAAGAAGTGCTTTTGTTAGGCTAAAGAAGTACAAAAATAAGCTAAAAGCCAAAAGTTGGGTAATCCCTATTTATGGCTTTTAGCTTTTAGCTTATAAACCTACTTAACAAAGGCCAATTCGAATACACCCTAGAAAAGGTCTTTGTTTGGTATGAGTGAGATCCCTTCCACTCAGGACTCCCATTCAGTTACGGATTCAAAGAAGGTAGCATTGACATTGAATGAGAATGTTTGAATCGGTAGACTGAAATGGTCTCAGGAAGCCCCTCAACTGTAGCCTAAGAACAAGTCAAAAATATGTACTTTGACATTCACATCGGTACTTTTGGCTTGCTTACTGAAGGCTGAATCTCCTTCACTGCAGCAGTATCCTCCATGGTGATCTCCAATATTTGGAAATGTAGCGCGCCAAAGATCACTGATGTTTTAATGATTAGTGTAGGAAGGCGATAGTGTACTTGATGATTGAAGAACTTGTTTACGTGCATTAACTTCCCGTTTTCTGTTGCTATTTACTGTGGATCAGTACAGTAAAAATTACAAGAAAAAGAACGTAGCGAGTGAAGCTAATTCACTTATTCAAGATGTAAAGGTCTCGCGTTGTCAATTGCATACTTCAGTTTGTAGAAGATGCGTAGATTTTTTTTTTTTTTTGAAGATAAGTAGTCTCGATGATTGGAGAAGTAACCTGATTTTTTCAAAAAAAAATTGAAGAGATAACTTATTTTTTATAATGAAAGGAAAAAGTAAGGTTTTTGTTTCAAATATATTCCTATTTTAGTGTGTTTAGCTGTCTGTAATGTTGAAAAATTGTTTCTTTAAGGATGTAGATATTTCTGCATCTGTTGCATTGCTCCTCAGTTTTAATCTGCGGCATACCATACACTTTTCTTTTTCACTTTTTATGACTAGCTAATGCCCCTACCTGTGTGCACTCACAGCTATCACCTGTCATTTACTTTTTTGTCCAGCCAATATTGTAAAATGATCCAAGAAATGGTGTGTTCAACCGAAAAAATGCTTAGAGATCATTCACCTATTCTGATGCAGCTGTTAGGTATTCATTGAGATGTTTAAAGCTGAATAGACATGATTTGCTTTTGCTTGACTTCACCTATATTGAACTATATTTTCTTTGTCCAAACATAAATCTTTCTTCTTTCTAGTGCCTACTATTGGCTATTGTATAAGGGTTCCCATATTTGTAATTTATGTAATCATGTTTGTAATTTATGTAATCATGTTGAAATTAAAACAATAACAAACACTCTAAACAATTGCATTACCTTGATGCTTAGTGGTGCTAATCCAACCTGATCTGCAGTATAACGGATGCATGTGGAAAGGTGGGAGACTAAGACTAGAAAAGGCAAAGGAACATTTTTTTCTTCGTCTGAAACATGAGTGGGAAGAAGATGCTGCACTTGCCACTTCTTCAACCCATCTTCCCGTTACTGCAGCTGAAATGACGAACTCCCTGAAAAGTCAGAAGAAAGGCTCCAAGTTGGATGGGTTATCAAAAAACGGCTCCAAGTTGGATGAAGCGCAGATTCGGATTTACTTCCCAAAGTTAGGAAAGGTAAAGTCTTATTTCCCTGTGCTTGGTTATGGCAAGCTTCCCTGGATACAATTATTCTTGGATTATGTATGGTGGGAAGGGTGACTGCATGGTTTAGATTTGTATGGTATCTTATTTGGAGGAACTGGTAAGCTTCTGGAAACTTCTTTTTATTATGTCAAGAATCATGCTTCTGGAATCTTTGTGCAGATAAAATCAGTGTCTCTTAGAGGAACTGGCAAACACAAATACAGTTTTCAGCGAGTGGAAGTTCCTTCTTTACCTATCCATTTTTGTGATTGTGAAGAGCACTCTGGTCCTCCGTATGCTGCCAAACCAGAATCACTTAGTAATTATGACTCTAAGGATGGTGGAATGGATGAGAAAGAGCTGAACATTATGAATTCAGTGTTGAACAGAATCTTTGAGAGGGAGAACTACTCTGAGCAAGCTCCTAGGGATTTTGAATCAACTAAGGAAGTTCGAAGCTCAAATGTTACAGTTGATCGTTTGCAGAATGACAAGAATCTCGTCAACCATGAAATGGGAGATGATGATAACCTCATTCTCAATGTGGTGGCTGGTGCAAATGATAGAACCACTATGGTAAAAGATCTAGTCCAGGAAGCAATTACAGCTGCTCAGGTTAATGAGGATTTTGTCGACCAAGAAATGGATGGCAATGATGATAACCTAATCATCAATGTGGTGGCCGGTAAAAATGATAAAACCACTATGTTCAAAGATCCAACCCAGGAAGCAATCACAGCTATTCAGGTTCATATTCTGTTAGGTGCTACTTTGCTTTACGCTTGTCTTCTTAACAAGGTATTAGTATCTTAGTTTTCTTGTTCCTTTTTGTGTGTGCCGTGTGCGCAGAATTCGTTATCCTGGAAATCACTAGTTGCTACAGATAATCAAAAGCTAGGAAGGAAGATGTCCTCAAACAGAAAGCGAAAAGCACCTTCAGAGGATGAAGATGATGAGGCACATACTTCGATATCTAAACCTGAAGCAAAGCAGAGTTTGGACGCTCTTATATGTGATAGAACAGATGTGTGTCCTACAGAATTCAAACTAGGTAGTCAATCACCAAAGAGAAGTGCCAAAGTCCCAAAGAAGTCTCCATGGAAAGATCTTGTTAGTGCGGGTAGTGGTGCTACATTCAGTGTATTGGATATTTTGCCAAGTGCTATTCCTGGTAAAGAGATGCAGTCTGGCTCTGATTGTGTTAGTGAGTCCAACTTCTCTGGCAAAGAAGATGAAGTATCAAACGACGAGAAAGTATCAGATCAGCATGAAGAGTTGGATAAAGTTGAATCTGAAGATGAAGTATCTAAAGATGAGAAAGTATCAGATCAGCATGAAGAGCTGGATAAAGTTGAATCTGAAGATGACGTATCTAACGATGAGGAAGTATCAGATCAGCATGAAGAGCTGGATAAAGTTGTATCTGAAGATGAAATATCAGAAGATGAGAAAGTATCAAATCAGCGTGAAGAGCTGGATAAAATTGTTGAAGATCCAACTGACAATTTTGATGGCCCTGTAGATATTTATGTCAGAGGTGCTGCGTGGCGACAAAAATCCTCATGGATAGAATTGGTTAGTGATGCCACGAGAAGTTCTTTCAGCATTTCGCAAATTTTTCCTGGTCCAAGTCCTCCAAAACCAGATTTGCCAGTGATGGGAGAGACTGGAAAAGCACAAAAATCTAACAGCAAAGATCAAAGTGATTCCCAAGATGTTTCTACATCTCACGAAGGAACCAAAGCTGATCCCCTTAGTGCCCTTGGAACTTGCAGTGGGAGTGTTGTCATAGTAGAGGAGCAGAATAATGTTCATTTCAGTAAAGAACTTCCAATGTTGGACAATTATCCGCAGAAAGGAAAAATGAAGTATGAAGCCAATGCTCCAACTCCCAAAAAGGAACACCAATCTGCACCAAAACAAACATTTGTAGGAGATACTAACTACAGCGAAACTTGTTCTTTCATGAGGAGTGCTGCTTCAATGAAAGAGTGGACGAAAGCAAAAGCAGCACTAAGTGGGTCACTCAAGAAGAAGGCTGGTGAGAAAAAGTAGCGGAGACTTCAGAGTAGCTTCATGTTGCATGGATAATGCACTCCTTTTTCATTTAGTTGTGCCATTCTTGAATCTGTAGTTTCATTTAGTTGTGCCAATGCTTGGACATGCATCCTCACGATTGGTCTCTATTTACAACATCAGCGAATCAATACCGAGATCACTTGTCTTGAATATTGTAGTTTGTTATTTTTCTTTTATCAAAGTTTTGATTTTAACGTTAAAGTTACACACAAAAAAATAGTTTTATGTTATTGTATTGTTGTCTAACTTCATTATTTTTATGATAGTTTTCATCATGTCAAACTTGTCGAAGCTTGAGTTTGTGGCACTTGACATCTCCGAAAAAAATTACTTGTCATGGGTTCTCGACGCTGAGATTCCCCTAGCTGCTAAGGTGGTTGTTAAAGCTACTATTACTCCGGATAATGCAGCGTCGAGTTACGACAAGGCCAAGGCTATGAGTTTCCTTCGTCATCATCTGAATGAAGGACCGAAGGTTGAATACCTTACAGTGAAAGATCCACTTGAATTGTGGATTGATTTGAAGGGAAGGTATGATGACCACCTAAAGACCACGGTACTGCCTAGAGCTCGTTATGAGTGGATGCCCTTACGATTTCAAGACTTTAAAACCGTTGTTGAATATAATTCTGTTGTATTTAGGATTGTTTCCCAATTGAAATTATGTGGGGAAACTATAAATGATGAGGACATGATGGAAAAAAACACTAACTATTTTTCATGCCTCAAATATGATATTGCAGCAGCAATATCGTGAAAAGGACTTTCAGAAGTATTCTGAATTGATCTCATGCCTTCTAATGGTTGAGCAACATAATGCCCTTTTGATGAAAAATCATGAAGCTCATCCCATTGGAGCTGCTCCACTACCGGAAGCAAATGGGGTACAAGCACATGGCCAGCCTGAAAGACGGCAAGATCGGGTCATAATAATATGCGTGAACGTGGCAATGGCAGGGGACTATATAATAATCGTCGTGGTGGTAACCAAAGAAGGGAGAACCAAATGGGTCCCCAAAACAATCTTTCAAGAGGTAATTGTCATCGTTGTGGCATGAAAGGCCGCTGGAAGAATGAATGTCGGGCGCCTAAGCATTTTGCTGGGCTTTATCAAGAATCTTGCAAAAGAAAGAGAAATGAAGGTGGGACCTCTTCTAATGCCCGAATGGAGTCACATTTGACTTTCAAAAATGATGATGAGGCAGGACCTTCACAAAAATATGATGACAATGTTGAGGCAAACTTGGTCTTGAAAGATGATGATTTTGATACCCTTGATGATATAACTCATTTGGAAGTTGAAGACTTCTTTGGAGTACAAAATTAAATCTTGATCAAGTTATTGGGGAAAAATAATGTTCTTTTATCATGTTGTTTTTAGCATGTTTTTTCATTATGTTGTTTTTACATTTCAAAAAAAAATAAAATTAAGTATTTAAGTTTTATTGTAAAATTGTGAAATTTCACATTTCTTATCATGTAACTTTATTTTTTGAAGATAATAAAATTTCCCCAATCTTCAACTGGATCCAAGATGAGTAATGGAGATATGTGTCTTCTTGATAGTGCTACAACTCACACTATATTAAGAGAAAAGAAATATTTCTCTAATTTAATTATGAAAATGGCCAATGTTAATACAATATCTGGTAGTACAAAGTTAATTGAGGGCTCTGGAAGAGCGACCTTACTACTACCCGGGGGAACAATATGGCCATTGATAATGCATTATATTGTAGTAAGTCTCAAAGAAACTTGTTAAGTTTCAAGGTTATTTGTCAAAATGGCTATCACATTGAGACTGCAAATGAAGGAAAGATTGAATATCTTTATATTACTACAATAAAACATGAAGAAAAATTTGTGTATGAAAAATTACCTGCACTTTCTTTTGGATTGTATCATACAAGTATTTGTATGGTTGAATCACATACCATAGTAAATAAAAGATTTACAGATCGTAATGATTTTATCATTTGGCATGACCAGTTGGGCCATCCCGATTTTAATATGGTGCACAAAATTATTGAGAATTCACATGGGCACACTTTGAAGAATCAAAATATTCTTCAATCAAAGGAATACTCTTGTTCTTCTTGTTCTCAAGGAAAGTTGATTATTAGACCATCAGTAGCTAAGGTTGGGATTGAATTCCCTGCATTTCTGGAACGTATACAGGGTTATTTATGTTGACCAATTCACCCTTCGTGTGGACCTTTCAAATATTATATGATCTTGATAGATGCATCTACAAGATGGTCACATGTGTGCTTATTATCAACTCGCAATATGACTTTTGCGAGATTGTTGGCTCAAATAATAAGGTTAAGATCACAATTTCCAAACTATGCAATAAAGACTATTCGTCTTGATAATACTAGTGAGTTTATATCTCAGTCCTTTAATGATTATTGTATGTCAACTGAAATAAAAGTTGAACATCCGGTTGTTCATGTTCACACTCAAAATGGTCTAGCAGAATCATTGATCAAACGTCTGCAGTTGATAGCTAAACCGATGTTAATGAGGACAAAACTTCCTATTTTAACATGGGGCATGCTATTTTGCATGCAACAACACTTGTGTGCATAAGGCCAACCAGTTATCATAAATTCTCCCCATTACAATTGGTTTTTGGTCAAGAACCAAATATCTCCCATCTTAGAATTTTTGGATGTGTGGTCTATGTTCCAATTGCTACACCACAACGCACAAAGATGGGACCCCAAAGAAAGTTGGGAATATATGTTGGGTATGAATCTCCTTCCATTATAAAATATTTGGAACCTATGACAAGAGATTTATTTACGATAAGATTTGTTGATTGTCATTTTGATGAATCAGTATACCCAACATTAGGGGGAAAACATAAGCAGCTGAAATATGAGATAGATTGGAATGCATTATCACTATCTCATTTGGATCCTCGAACAAATCAATGTGAGTAAGAGGTTCAAAAGATGATTTACTTGCAAAAGGTTGCAAATCAGCTACCAGATGCATTTACTAACCTTCCAAGGGTTACTAAATCTTATATTCCAACTGTGAATGCTCCAGTTCGAGTTGATGTCCCGATAGGACAACTGGTCAATGCAAATGAGTCTAAGGCACGTTTGAAACGTGGTAAACCGATTGGTTCCAAGGATAAAAATCCTAAAAAAAAAAGAAATAAATTATCAGAATAATCACGATATGATGACAATCGTTCAAAAAGAGCCTCAAGATCTAACAAATGATAAGACCACTGAGGAGGTTAAAATACCTGAAACTAATGAGAATAAAGAAATCACATTAAGTTATGTCTCAACGAGAAATAGGTGAAATCGAAATAATATTGTGGTTGACAATATTTTTGCTTACAATATTGCTACTGAAATAATGCAACAAGATGAGAATTTGGAACCAAAATTTGTTAATGAATGTAGACAGAGAAATGATTGGCCAAAATGGAAGGATGCAATTCAAGTGGAATTGACTTCACTTGAAAAACGTGAAGTTTTTGGACCAATAGTTCAAACACCTGAAGGTGTCAAGCCAGTGGGGTACAAATGGGTTTTTATGCGATAGCGAAATGAAAAAGGTGAAGTCGTAAGATATAAAGCACGACTTGTGGCACAAGGTTTTTTGCAAAAGTCTGGCATTGACTATGCGGAGACATATTCTCCTGTGGTGGATGAAATTACCTTCAGATATATGATAAATCTGACAGTTCATGAAAACCTTGATATGCGCCTAATGGATGTTGTCACGACCTATTTGTATGACTCATTGGACAACAATATTTTTATGAAATTCCAGAGGCATTCAAAGTACCTAAAGCATATAAAAATTCGCAAGAAACTTTCTCAATAAAGCTTTAGAAATCCTTATATGGATTGAAACAATCAGGGCGGATGTGGTATAATCATCTTAGAGAATATTTGCTAAAAAAAGAGTACAAAAATGATCTTATTTTCCCTTGTGTTTTTATAAGAAGGTCTGGATTTGAATTTGCTTTAATAGTTGTTTATGTTGATGACTTGAATATCATTGGCACCCCTAAAGAGCTTTCAAAAGCTGTTGAGTGTTTGAAGAAAGACTTTGAAATGAAAAATCTGGAAAAAATAAAATTGTCTCGACCTACAGATTGAGCATTTGACAAATGGAATTTTTGTCCATCAATCAACATAAACTGAAATTTTTTTAAAGCGATTTTACATGGATAAATCACATCCATTGAGTACCCTAATAGTTGTAAGCTTGCTTGATATAAACAAAGATCCATTTCGACCTCAAGAAAATGATGATAAACTTCTTGATGATGAAACTCCATATCTTAGTGCAATCGGGGCACTAATGTATCTTGCCAATAATACTCGACCAGATATTTGTTTTGTGGTAAGTTTATTTGCAAGATTCAGCTCTTCCCCAACTAAAAGACATTGGAATGGTGTCAAGCATATACTCAGATATCTTCGGGCAATCATTGACTTGGGATTATCTTATTCAAATGATTCCAAGTCAGAAATGATTGGTTATGCAGATGCAGGATACTTGTACGATCCACATAAGGCTCGGTCTCAGACATGTTATTTATTTACATATGATGGTACAGCTATATCATGGTATTCAATGAAGCAAATATTATCTGCAACTTCTTCAAATCATGCAAAAATCATTCTCATCATAAAGCGAGCCGGGAGTGTATTTGGTTGAGATCAATGACTCAACATATTCAGTAAATGTGTGGATTTCCTTTGAATAAGGATATTCCAACTACATTGTATGAAGATAATGCTGCATGTATAGCTCTGCTGAAGGGAGGTTACATTAAAGGAGACAGAACAAAACATATTTCACCAAAATTCTTTTTCACTCATGATCTTGAGAAGAAAGGTGAAATAGATGTTCAACAAATCCATTTGGCCGATAATTTGGCAGACTTGTTCACTAAAGCATTACCAACCTCAACATTTGAGAAGCTAGTATTCAAGATTGGGATGCGTCATCTTCGAGAAATGAAATGATGTTTGCATCAAGGGGAGTAAAGTACGTGTTGCACTCTTTTCCCTTGGCCTAGGTTTTGTCCCAAATGGGTTTTCCTGGCAAGATTTTTAATGAGGCAGCAAGCAATACGTACTACAAACCGCTATGTACATCTTATTTCCTTTAGAATTTTTCTTTTACATGAACATCCAAGGGGGAGTATTGTAAATAAGTTATTGGTGGATGTTCACATACTACACATACTTCACATATTACACATACTATTGTAGCATGTAAAGAAGTCATTTTTTTTGTGAATGTATTTTCACATACTACACATATTATACATACTCTTGCCTATAAAAGGAAGTGTATGCTACATTGTAAAACACACCAAGAAGAAGAAGAAAATAAAGTCTTTTCTTATATCTATAGGTCTCTCTCCTCTCCCTTTTTGTTTTAGTTTATTTCAGAATATTTATTTACAACACAATGCCTGTTTTCACTTTTTTGACTCACTTATTTTTAAAAATAGTGCCTCAATTTATTCAGTCTTTTACTATGCTAATTAATCTAGTTAGACAAAAATTAGGATTCAAGATTCAACTATTGAAAAAAAAACAGGGTAGACGTAATGTCACTTAGAGAAAACGAAATCATTTTTGATACAAAAAATTTATGGATTTGATCTTCTGTATTAGCTTCAATAAAATTTTATTTTTGGAGAAGCTGAAGGTTTGAGGTGGAGGGTGGACTAATGATGTGGGTTTGCTCAGGTTAGCGGATTAGTAGTCATATTTTCTTCATGGTTGGGAAGAATAGGCTTCTGACTCTAAGCCTATCCTACCCGAAATTTGGACCTATTGATGTAGCCTCTTGTCAATACTACTAGTCTATTCTCAAAACCCGTTGCCTTTTTACTTTACTGAAATTTTTGGCGACACTTTTTTGGACCATTTTAGCGATTATGCTTGAGATAAAACTCTTTAGATAGTGTTTTCTATTGTATAATTATTTATTGTCCGAGTTAAAGTTAGAAACACATCTCCTGATGTAGCTAATTTCCCTTCCTGAGATCTCAAATGTGATTAATTCGACAAAGTGAATAAAGAATTATCTAAACTGTGTTTTTCTGCTTAGCCTCGCCTGTTATCGTCTTCTTCCCTACCTCTCATATCAAATGTTCCTAAGCAAACCACCTTTATTCACTCTTATATATACTCTCACACAAGTAGTCCAGTTTACCAAGACATGTGAATCTGACATAATTCTCTTCTTTGTACCTAGATGTGCTACACTTGAGACGAGGGTTTTTCGGAAACAGTTTCTCTACCTCTTAGAGATAGTGGTAAGATCTGCGTATACTTTATCCTCTTCATACCTCACTTTTGAATTTTTACTGAATATGTTGTTGTTGGATTTTCTTACATTAATGCATATTGGGGAATATAGCGAGAGACCGTGGTGGAGCAAAGAATCTCACCGGGTGGCGGGGTGTGTAGAAAGAAGGAGAAGTCAGAAAGAAAAAGCATTTAATTTAACTTCAAAAAAGTAAGATTAAAATTTAGAAATGGATCAAAATCACCCTTCAACTATGCTAATTAATCTAGTTAAGACACGAGGAAAATAGGGTAGAAGTATTACTACAATATATAAGCGACTAGAAGCAGGTAACTCTTCTTCGACGTGTCTGCTTCAAGCCTGGGGCAACTTTGAAATTTTTAAAAGTATTTTATAATTGTGATTCTTAAACATGTTGTACCTGCCTGCGTTATGGCTGTATTTTTGTCATTGTTGGACAACAAAATATTTTTTACTTTTGCCCCGAGTCGAAATGTTTTACCCAATTTCTTATGTGGGCCCCATTTACTTTTCCTCATTTTCCTATGCATTTATTCAGTTTTTTCTTTAATAGTATATTCTTATTATATTATACTATTATATTATACATATATAGAAATGCGAAGAAGCAGACACCTCTTTATTCGTGATTTTTCTATATCACCTCTAATTAATTATTATATGATATTTACATATTAGAATATTAATAATATTTAATAAAAAGATAAATTGAACAATAATGATATGCCTACTTCAGCAGTTTCAATCATACGTGTCCGTTGACATGCCTTCTTGCTCCGTGATTTTACTATATCACTCTTAATTAATTATTATATGTCATTTACGTATTAGAAAATTAATAATATTTAATTAAAAAAGTAAAATGGGCATTTATGATATATTTGCTTAAGCTATTTCAATCGTAATTTTACTATATCACCCCTAATTAATTATTAAAAGTAATCTGAGTATAAACAAATTAATAATATTTAATAAAAAATAAAATAGATTAATTATTATAAGTCATCTATGTATTAAAAATTAATAATATTTAATAAAACATAAAATGATAAATTAACTCTTGATGTGTAAATTAACTTGATGTCTTATATGAAACTCACTTAATTTTTTCACAAATATTTTTTATAGCAATTTTGTTATATCACTTCTAATTAGTTATTATGAGTCATTTAAGACATATCTGCTTCGCTACTTCAATCGTTATATTTGATTGACTCTTACATATTAGAAATTAATCATGTTTAATAAAAAAAAGTAAAATAGACCTTTATGATGTTTTAGTTGCTTGAACTGTAATTTTACTATAATAGCCCTAATTAATTATTATGAGTCATCTAAGTATTAAAAATTAATAATATTTAATAGAAAATAGAAAATAGAAAATAGACATAAAATGATAAATTAACTCTTGATGTTTTAAATTAACTTGACATCTTATATGAGGTCAACTTAAATTTTTTCTACGAGCATTTTTTTTATAGAAATTTTGCTATATCACCTGCCACTTAAATTGAAATAGACGTAAAAATATTATAAATCACAATAATTAAGAACTTAAATTATTTTTAAAATATAATTGACTATTAACGCTGCAAAAGTTCGAACAAAAAGAGTAACATATATTATTTAAAATTACATAAAAAATATTATAAATTATAATAATTAACAACTTAAAATATCTAAAAATATATTTAAAAGATCATTGATTATCTAAATTCTATTTGTGTCACATAAATTGAAACAAAAAATAACATATATTGGGTCAGTGCTAGCACGACCCCCTGGATATCTTGTTCTTACTATATAGAAGAGCGAGTGGCAGCTGCTAGAAGCAGGAAGCTGGCGGTCGACATGCTTGCTTCCAGCTGCCTGCTTGCTCGTGATTTTACTATATCACCCTTAATTCAGCTGTTTCAATCGTAGTTTTACTATATCGCCTCTAAGTAATTATTGTAGGTCATCTAAGTATTAAAAATTTAATAATATTTAATAAAAAAGATAAAATAAACATAAAATGATAAATTAACTCCTGATGTTTTAAATTAATTTGACTCTTATATGAACCCACTTAATAAAATTTCACAGATATTTTATAGCAATTTTGCTATATCACTTCTAATTAGTTATTATGACTCATTCAAGACGTGTCGGTTTTGCTACTTCAATCGTGATATTTGGTTGACTCTTGAAATTATATCTGTATCGCTTAAATTGAAATAGAAAAGATATCATAAATCATAATAATTAAAAACTTAAACTACTTTTAAAATCTGAATTGACTATCAATACCATAAAAGATTGAACAAGAAGAGTATTATAAATTACGATAGCAAACAACTTAAAATAGTTAATTATAATGTCGAAAAAGTATTATAGATTACAATAGCTAACAGCTTAAAAAATCTAAAAAATAATAAAAATATAATTAATTATCTAATTTTATTTATATCACATAAATTAAGATAAAAAATAACATATATTGGGCCCGTGCTGGTACGGGCCTTCGATATCTAGTAGTAATAATATGTGGAGATGAATGAAAGTATTTTGATTCTTGTTAAATTACAATAATTAATAACGTAAAATATTTAAAAACTTTATAAAAAAATGTAATTGACTTTCAGATTTTTATCTGTGTCATATAAATTGAGACAGAACGAATAATAACATAAAAGTACTAAATTTTATAATAATTATTTTTACCGTCCCAATTTATATGACATATTTCGCTTTTCAAGATGCAAACAATGTAAGTTTGACCATGAATTTGGACATGAAATTTTCAATAATGAAATAGAATCTATATACTTGAAAACTAAATAAAAAGTACTATAAGTCACAATAATAGATTATTCAAAATATGTGAAATATATACGAAAAAGTTATGATCAAACATAGACATATTTGAATTTCGAGAAATGTAATATGCCACATAAATTGAAATAGAAAGAGTAATAACTTAAAATATTTATAAAATATACAAATAAATTAATATCCATATCGCATTAATTAGAACAAAAAAGTAATAGCTTTTGGTCTCGTATTGGTACGGAGCTCTGCATCTAGTTGTTAGAATATTTTCTTGTATTTTAATCTATCTATTACTCCCTTCATTTTGAATTAGTTGGCCCTCTTTATAATTTTTTTTTTCAATTTACTTGTCCAACTTATTAAATCAAGACTATTTTACACCAATTCTTCCCATTCTACCCTTAATGGGTATTAAATAATCTACACTTTTTAAAAATTTTGAAAATAACATTTTTATATTATCAATACAAACTTTATGACTTGACTTTTTTTCCTTCAAGGTGTACTACTAGTATTATTCCTATAAGATGACACGACACCACTTTTCAATAGTCATCCATTACTATTTCTATAAGATACTACTCCATATAATAATTCAAAGATACAAATACTATTTCTTCTTACTATTCCTATAAGATACAAATACTATTTTTTCTTACTTTTCACTTGCTCCATATAATATTTCAAAAAATATGGAGATTGATATGCAAAACACATCTATTGTTAAGGAATCATTTACGAAAGTTGAAGATTCGACGAAGATTATAGTTGATGATTCAATAAAAAAGATTGAGAATTTTGATTTGAACGTCAAAGATTGTGGGTTCAACTTGAACAAATTTCCAGTAGAAAGAGAGGAAGGATTTGAAGATGAAGAACTAGAAAAAACGTATGCAAAATGGTTGAAAATATTACTTCCTAGATTTTATTGAGCTTGGAGTATAATTTATTTATTTTAGCAAGTTCTCTATGTGAACTTATTCAAAGTTACAATCTTAATGACATGTTTTTGTTATTTTAAAAATATTATGATATTTTTAGATTACAATTGTTTGTTGATATAAACGTGACAATAGAATATAAGATTAACACAACTCGACTATTATTTGTGAGTTGTTAATAAGAGAAAGATTTCATTTTAAGGAGTAATATAATATTGAAATGCTTCAAGATAGGTAATTTCAAAAGAAAAAAAAAAGAAAACATAAAACTAGATTCATCCTAAATAATTGAGAACATCATCTACTAGTTCTGGATCACATTTCAGTTGAATAGGAAGTTGACCTTCTTTCTCTAACATTGCCTTTTTTATATGCGGAATATTGTACTTATTAGAACCTTTCGCTTGCATAATTTCTACCATGCAAGATTGTAGCGTCAGAAAAATTTGATTGATCTTCTCAATTGGAAACAATTCATATGTCTTAATAACGGCATTATCAAGTTCATCCATAGTTTTTGGCGCCTCCTAATGTTGTAGTGATTGAATAGCATTGAAAAATCCAAGATCCAACACGTTCAGATCAGGAGAATTAGGAGGTTGACATATTAAACGAATATCAAATCCATCTTGTTGTGCGACTTGCTGAAATTCTTCATCTTTATGGCGGATGTGTGGCTCGGCATTATCTTGCTGAATAAATATCGGATAACAAGAGCTCAGCCATATTTTCTTAATGTCAGGAATGCCTTTTTCAATTAAAAATGACCTCATAACGTCTCTGTTTCTTGAAGATATTGATTTTGTCTCTAGTGTGCCTGCGACTCTATTGACACTATCTCTTTTTGCTGCCTGTTGTGTGATAAATGGATAGATATCAATTTTTTCAGAAAATAATTCATTTTCTCTAGAATCAAACCTTGGTCGGGCTGTAGCAGCTAAAAACATGACTTTTTCAATATAATTTTTGCTCTTACAAGTACGCACTGGATCTTCTTCTTCTGGTAATAAATAATAGTGCTCACATTTTCTTGTCATGTAAAACCACTTTTCATCAATATGAACAGTGTTATACATATCCCAAAAAAATGGATCATGCGGTATGCTCTCAGGATCTACCATTGATAAGCAAAATTGCAATCGGGTCCTTTTATTTGCTTCTGACAAAAGTGGTTTAATAGCACTTGAATGCCTTTGTATTTTTTTCTCCTTCAAACGCCTAAAAAAAGTAGTTACACTCATGTTTAATGAACAAGCTAGAGATCAAAGAGATGTATGCTTACTCAATGGAATCGCCTTAAAGCCATTAGCATCAATCTGAATTTTCTTACGACCACAACTTTTTTTCTTTTTATGTGACACATAATTTTGTGTACCGAAACTGGATTACTTCCAAATACGTCAAACTGTTCGCTTTGAAACTGAAAAACATGTTGCCACTATTTGTTGTGCTCCTCTTTTCAATTTTTCATCAACACTTTCTTTTAGTAGTGCTTCATATATTGCCTTATGATCATCATTGCTCAACTCTCTTTTGAGCCTTGGTGGTTGTGGTACTTTATTATCTGTATTGCCATCATGTATATAATCACTTGTTTAATTATTATTTTTCAAAAAAATAACTTTACAAATGTTTGTTTATAATAATATGCATTTATAAGAGAAAGTTAAGTCTAACAACGTAGGATTTCTAAGAGCATGCATATAAAATTTATTTTGCAAAGTAGTATTTTTAAATAATTTGTTTTCTTAAGATGTGAACAACGTAATGCATGAGAAAAAAAAAAGAACTCAACAATTTAGAAGTAAAAAGTTATATGCATACCAACACCGATAATACTCGATTCTTCGCGTATTGATTGTGGTCCTTCCTCAAATGGTGTATCTTCCTCATTTGGCTCATTGTTTAAATCTAACAAAAATTACTCACCGAAGATGTCTCATCTATTGGAGTGGTTGAATCAAGATTAAGATCAGGTACATGATATGTGACGGAACAATCATCTTCAAATTCGGCGGGTATATTTAAATCTATTAGCTTTCATGAAACGTTGAGATTATGTGTTGAAGTCATTTTTTTTAAACACTTCCTTATTTTAACAAATATTAGATTGAATAACCCTTTATAATATCTTTTTGGTGGGAAAGTTAAGTTCTTAGTAATTTTTTTGGCTCAAACTTTGCCTCCAAAATTTTTATAATTTGAAGTTAAATTTTAAAATTTTAATAAAATACCTTTGCCAAAAAATTCTTAGAATACAAATTCCATGTACTTTGATAAAAATTTTAATGAATAAATAAGCAAGTGATTTACTAGATGTTTGCCATAATTTTTAGGTGATTTACTGCCTTTGACATGCCTGATTAACTTTAAATTTCATTGGATAATTAATTAGAGAAAAATAAACGTATTTTGTTATAATCTCCTCTGAAAGAGAATATATTCAATGACTTATCAATGGTAGATCCTGATAATTTGGCTAATCGTATTCAAATGGTAACGAGTTAATAATTGCCTATATAAGGAAGTTGTCATTCACTTTCATTCTCAAAGTCTTAAGCTTGATTTTATATTCATCGTTTTAATTGCATGTTCGTGTATGGTACATGAATCATTAAACTTCACGGTGATTACGATATCAACGAAGGTCCCAACTTGGAAGAATTCTTTCAAAAGAAGTTCTTTTAAACCTTTAGGTATTGGAAGGAGTAGACTTGCAATATTCATTTTTTTCAACTTTGTTTTGTAAACCTTTTAAGAAGAGAGTTACGATTAGCTAATTATTTACTGTTGGGCACCAAAATAAGTTGCTGAACATTTGTTCTATAGTCAATGATGCATTTTTTTTAGATAGAATAAATATGGAATAGAGTGTATAAGTTTTCACTTCTCTAAATTTTTTTTAATGATTTATTGATTTTCAATCCATGCATGCACATGCTACAATTTTCCATGCTTCATTAATTATTGAGTCTTACAATGTTATGAAGGGTAGAAAGGCAAAATATACTCCTAATCATTGGATTTCTTAATGGGTGTGCCATAGTTGAAAGGGCCTACTAATTCAAAATGGAGGGAGTACTTATTAAAAGAAGACAAAAAGTCTTCATTTTAAAAGTGATATCGGGTTGAAAGACAAGCTATGAAATGGAGTGAAGAGCTAGAATAGGCTATTACCCACACAATTGACCATCAGAAATTTTTTTACTTTTTAAATAATTTTAAGTTGATGTTTGTACATGAGAATTTCAAGTACAATGTTGGTTGTATTTGTAAAAGTGAAAACCAAAAATAAGTTGCTTTCACTTTTTTTCATCTTTCTTATCTCACAAAAAAAATCAAAAAGAACTTCAGTTATATTCATGAACAAACATAATTTCAATTCTAACTCCAACTTTAATTTCAATTTTAAATACTTTAATTTTCATGGCTAAACACACACAATTTATTACTGGAAGGTCGATAGGAACTCAAATATATCGTATAGTGCTAACGAAAAATGTATACTAATTGTGGGGTAGAAAGGAATTAAAAGAATATTTTAAGGGAAAACTAAAAGTATTGAAAAGGTTAGTACCTTATTTGTTTTATATTATTTTATTATTAATATATAAGGGAGAATGAAGAGCTCTTGTAGTAATACAAGATGATGACCAACATGGGTTGTGGTGCAGTGGATGGGGCTGCTCCACCCTTAATCAGAGGTTGAGGGTTCGATCCTGGGTATAGAGAAAACTCTGTTGGGAGCGCTGCCACCTTAATGAGCTACAACGCGCGATCCAGATTAGTCGGGGCTCCAATGCGGGCACCGGACATCGGATGGGGAACCAAAAAAAAAATACAAGATGATGTATCCCGTGCTATACGGATCCAATATTTTTTTATTTAATAATATTTCATGATTTATTGTCATTTAAACATCTCATAAATCTTTTAAACTAAGAAAAATATAAATACGTTTTTGTATTATTAAAAAAAGATAGATTTTTTTTTTTTTCATTATGTTTATTTATTTATGATTTTTGTGAGCTTTTAATAATATCTCAGAACTCTCAATCACTTTGTAATAATATTTATTAAATTTGACACTTTACATGATAATTTACTGTATATTAAATTTATTTTAACCCGATTTTTAGTATTATCATATAGGTTTTAAACTTTTATTTTATTTTTAAAGGTTGTACACCACTAAATTTAAAAATTGATCAAATTATCCAAAAAATATTACTTGTAACATAATTTTTTATTAAATTTAAAATATATATAGCTATACTCTTTAGTATTTTCAATTGTTTTGAAAATTTTAGATCCTTTGTAATAGTAATTATTTATCTTTCTTACCTTTTTCTCATTTCATTTCTTTATTTATTGAAAGAATTTTCAATTATATATTCATGTATTTTGAATTTATGAAAAATTAAATTTTTAGTGAATCAGAAAAAATATCAAACTAAGTTTAATCATAGATGAAGTAGTATAGTCCTATGTAATGATACTTGGGCAATTTAGTTAAAAGTCACAAAAGAGTTTGAAAATGAGGTGTAAGTGGCTCAAGTTTTAATAATTGAGTGTAGGTGACAATTACTTTATTAGTGATTAAGAAAGTTGAGAAAGTTTGAGAATATCCCACATGTTTTTTAATTTATACTTTGATCCCAATGTTAATCTAATATAACTAGAAACAGAGGAAAAAAATGTGTTTTCTCTCTCTTCTCATTATTGTTGTTTTCTCTCTCTTCGCCACTTTTGTTGTTCATTGTTGTTGCTGCTTTATTCATCATCTTGTGCTTCATTATCATAATCTTCTTCTTCATTATCATTATCATCTTCTTCTTGTTTACCATTGTTGTTGTTGTTAGTGCTACTGCTGCTACTTGACCAATTTTTTAGGTCAAATTTAGTTTCGTACATCACTTTGGCATTACTTCATAGGCGACGTTGGTAAGTAAAATTATTATTTTTAGTTGAACCTCTCATTTGGGTACACTACTACTGTTGTTTTTAAGACAATAGAAAGAACCATAAACATGAACCCAACAACTCATCTGTTGCGACAGATGACTCATCTGTCGCGATAGATGAGTCATTTGTCGCAACGAAAGACTCATATGTTGGATTCATGTTTATGGTTCTATAATGCTTCAACATGAATCGAATAGATGGGTCATCTGTTGCAATAAATGAGTTCTTTGTTGTAATAAAGGAGTCATCTATTGACACATATTACTCACCTGTTGCAATAGAACCTGAACTTAGTTCCAACAGATGAGATATTTGTTGTAACAGGTAACAATCTGTTGCAATGGGTTCTGTATCTGTTGCAACATGTCACTCATTTGTTGGAATCAAATTCAAAGTTTTTGTAGTACATCCCAACATGTGATTCATTTGTTGTAACAGATGTATAATCTGTTGCAACATAGGAGTCAACTTTTTCAACAGATGACTCATCTGTTGGAATCAACTTCAGGTTCTATAGTACTGTAACATAAATTACCAATGGGTGATTAATCTGTTGCAACATATAACTAACCTGTTGCAACATATTATTCACCAGTTACAACAGATTATTCATCTGTTGGGGTTCATGTTACGGCACTATAAAATCACTATTAATTTTATTATGATGTCATTATTAACCTTTTTTAACAAATATCTTTATTTAGGTGTCACTAATGGAGAGAGCAATGACAAATATCTTTATTTAGGTACCACAAGATGTAATAGCAAAACTTGTGTTGTTGTTTGTTATGGACTTTGATATTTTTAACTCATTGTTGTGAATGTAAATGTTATTATTTATTATATAAAATATCTTTTTTATTAACTCGTGCATCAATAAAAAGAGGTAAAACAGGAACTAAATACAACATACCATAAAATTATTTTCAGTGGACTACCCCTTTGTTGCAACAGATGGACATTTGCTGGAAGAACACAATACAATTCATCAAATTGGAATGTGCTCCTCCAACATATGACCAATCTGTTGCAACAGATGGATAATCTGTTGGAGAAACACAATACAATTCCTGCCACAAACCTAACAGATGGTCCATCTGTTGAAAGAACTCAAAACTCTTGCTTTCTACTGGATTCAAAATTATTCCTTAAGTCTAACCGTTGATATGTTTGTTGAGAAGAACAAATAGATAGAGTGAAAATCAAATAAGAATTAAAAAGTCAAACTCGACCAAACATAAATTTTTCATTAAACAAAAACAAAATACATTAGGTAGGTAGATCCCATATAAAAAAATAAAAATACATACGCTAAAAGAAAAAATATCACCTAATTATTATTATCATTATTATTCTTTTTATTATTATTATTATTCTTAACCGTCTAATCGTTAACCGACAGCAGCAGGGTACTCCTCAGCCTGCGAATCTCTCAGAGCATCCTTGCTCTCATGGTGGCCAACTCCCTCTGGAGTTCATTAACCTGCCTCTGAAGTTTTCACACGGTGTCGCGCAGAATAACAATGTTCCAAACAGGATCATCCATATCTAGAACAAGCATGAATTAAAAAAAAATGTAAGCACAAAAGCAAAGAAAGGAGTCCGAATGTAATACAACGTAGACTACCAATTGATAGATTTACACACACAAAAAAAAATTACCTAAACAAGAAAGAAATCTGATCTTTGGAGAGAAGTGGTTGAAGATGTAATACGAAAGATAAAATACAAGAAATAAATAAAGTGGAGTAGAATGAACGAGTATAGAGGGACCTATTTATAGAGGATTAAATCTAATGTGGTAGGTAAAAAGTCACGACTGTTCACCTCCTTCATTAAATTTAACTGGTGACATTTCGATTATTGTGAAAGTCATAATTAAATATGACTGATGACTTTTTGATTATTGTGAAAAGTCATGTCTTTTAAGCTTTTCCATAATATAACCATTTTATTGAATTATTGCAACTCTTGCATCCACCTGTTGCAATATATGGTCCATCTGTCGCAACAGATTAGCCATCTGTTGCAACATATGGTCTATTTATCACAACAGATTAACCATATGTTGCAACATATGGTCCATCCATTTCAATGAACGCCCAATCCCTACCTCCAACCGTCGACATATTGAGAATAAGGAATAGACAGAATAAAAAATAAATAAGAATTAAAAAGCCAAAGTCGACCAAACATACATAGATTTTTAAATCTATTATATACAAATATACTATAAAAAATAAAACATACATTAGGTTCCTCCCTTAGGTAGATCCGATATAATAAAAAAATACATACACTAAAAGAAAAAACATAACCTAATTATTATTAGAAAAAATGCTCTATTTTCATCCTGAACTATACACGAAATTGCTGAGACACACCCGAACTTTAGGAGGGTCCTATTACCCCCTAGACTAATTAAAATCATATTTTTGGCAATCTTAGTGCCTACGTGGCACATATATGGTACATCAATGAATCAACATACTAAAGGTTCATGTAGTCACACGTATGTGCCACGTAGGCACTAAGGTTGCCAAATATATGATTTTAATTAGTCCATAGGGTAATAGGACCGTCCTAAAGTTCGGGTGTGTCTTAGCAATTTTGTGTATAGTTTAGGGTGGAAACAGTGCATTTTCTCTTATTATTATTATTATTATTATTATCAACCGGCCAATTGTCATCCGACAGAAGTAGGGTCCTCCTCAGCCTTGCTCTCATGCGCCCAACTCCATCGAAGTTCATGAATCTGCCTTTCAAGTTTCCACAAGGAGTCGTGCATGATCACCTTATAAAAATCCAGATCAGCCATATCTAGAAGTGGAGTAGACTAAAGGAGTAAGGATGAACCTATTTATATAGGATTGAATTTAAATGGGTTAGTCAAAAAGCCACGACTGTTTACATATTTATCTTTATTAAAAAATAGATTCAAATACAATATTCTATCTTTATTTTATTTTGGAAAGAAAATTGCTTTAAAATAAATCCAACAGATGGGTAATCTGTTGCAAAATATATTCTATTTATTTGATAATTTACAATATATTGGCAATCTATTGCAACAGATGTATATATCTATTAGATTAATTCCAACAGATAAGTCGTCTGTTGCAACAGATAAGTCATCTATTGTAATAGATGTCTATAATTATTTGATAATCTTAGCAGATTTGTCATCTATTGCAACAGGTCAGTCATTTGTTTATTCAAATTAAGTCATAGATTGGGTAGAAAAAATAAGGAGTATGTAGATAGATGGATCCACTTTCATGTGTGGGAGTTATGTATTACTTATAAGGTCATCATGACAACACACATAAAGTACAATGATTTTGTGAATGCAGTTTTTAATCAATTAGGCATTGATCATTTAAAAAAGATCCTGCATTGTACAATTAAAGTTTGATTGGTTTGAATTGATAAGGCCGAGGGACCATAAAGATGGTGTTGATACCCTGTTATGATTTAATGATGGTTGTTGCTCATGTTTATGAGTTTTAAGTTTTGGGAAGAGATTAATATTTGGTGGCATTGCAGAGATCCAATAGCAATTGGACTGACTTTAAGGGTGCATTGGACTTTCAAAAGGCCTTCGAAGCCTCCCTCTACAATAAATAAGAACGGAAAAATAATAGAAATTCCCCTGACCTAAATTTATATAGATGGATTATTCGAGAAGATGATTATACGCCAGAAGGAGCCATAGGAGAATACGTGCGAGAAAAAGGGGAGCTGATGAAAGACTATATCATCTGAGACCTAATTGCAGAGGAAACATAAGGTAGAAAGTAAGGAAATTCTAGCAAATCTGGCTGATGAAATTGACTTAAAACATGAGAAATCCGAATCAAGTGTAAATATGAAAGTGTAACCAAAAATGAAAATCCGTCAGTTGTCTCTCTCAAAGAAAAATACTGCAGCTGGTCACTTTGTTAGGGAGCTGCGACTAGTTAGCATAGTTGGAATGATCACCTCTAGAGAAAATAACAAAACACCAAGGAAGCAGCTTTGCGGGCTTCGAGGCTTGAAATGATGTACAGTAAAGAAAAAAACTTGCGCTAAGAAGATCTGAAGTTAAAATAAGGAATCAAGCTAAGGCGACAATTTCTGAATTTTAACTTACATCCCATGCCTTTTGTTTGTGGTTCTAATCAGGTCAATAGTAGTGAAAAAAAGGTATGAAGTTGGGCAGAAATCCTAGGCCTTTTTGTTTTTACTGCGACTGACATGACCAGAACCACAAACTAAAGGCCTAGGATGCAAGCGTAACTTCTAAAATTATCGTCTTGGCTTGATTCCTTATCTCAACTTCAGAAGTTCTTGGTTCAAGTTTTCATTTTTTACTTACATCATTTCAACCCTCGATTTCTGCAAAGCTTCTTCCTTGGTGTTCTGTTATTTTCTCTAGAGGTGATCATTTTGACCACGCTAACTAGTCGTAATTTCCTAGAAAAGTGTCCAGTTGTAGTATTTTTCTTTTGAGAAAGACGACTGACAGATTTTCATTTTTGGTTACACTTTCATCTTTGCACCTCATTCAGATTTCTCATGTTTTAAGTCAATTTCATCGTCCTAATTCGCTACACTTTCCTTGGTACCCTGTGTTTCTTCTTTAATAAGGCCTGAGATGATATAATCTTCATCAACTCCCAATTCCCTTGTAGGTATTTTCTTACCGCACCTTCTATTGTATAATCATCACCCTGAGCAACCCAACCATATAAATTTGGGCTAGGATAATAACTATATTGATTTTCGTTCTTGGTTGCAGCAGTGTGATGCTTCGGAGGCCTTTCAGAAGTCCATTGAACCCTTAAAATCAGTCCAATCACTATTGAATCTTTTTACAATGCCACCAAAACTTGATCTCTTCACCAAACTTGAAACATAAACATTTGCAAAACCATCATTAAACCATAACAGGATACTGACACCACCTACAAGGTCCCTCAACCTTATCAGTCCAGATCTATCAGACTTAATTGTAAAATTGCAAATATCTTATTTGAATGATCAATGCCTAATCGGTGAAAAACTCCATTCACAAAATCGGTATACTCTGTGTGTGTTTGCATGATAACATAATTAGTAATACATACCACCCACATATAAAGTGATTTCATCTGCAAGCAGCCTATTCCTATGAACCTATCTTTACTCTAGCCTTTTATGTTGGTTGGGCAAAAGTTGATCCACTTTCAATTTCTTTATCTGCAAACAAAAGAAAAAAATGATGTCAAATAAGAGAAGAACAAAAAGAACATTACAATTGATGTCTGCATAATTTTTAAAAAGGGTAACAAAAAATTGAATGAATACAACACATTACAACAAGGGTTCTAATAGATAACCCGTCTTTAGCAACAGATTCTCCATCTATTCAATGGATGAGTAATCTATTGCAATAACCAACGCATCTGTGGCAACGTATGGCTGACATGTTGCAATAGATGGGTCAGTTGTTGGAATAAATCAAACCAACCTTGCTACTGGTTTGATTTCTTCCAACAGTTGCTCTGTCTGTTCCAATAGTTGATTCATCAGTTGCAATAGTTGGGAAATTTATTGCAACACCACCAACACCAATAATAAAAAAAAACACCACATGTTCCAACAACACCAACACTACATGTTCCAATAACACCAACACCAGCATCAACAATGAAGAAACAAACAAAATACATAAAAAAATGGTACCTCCAACAAGGCTTTTTAAGTTCTTCCAACAGATGATTTTTTTTGGATATTTTAATAAAAACAACGATTCGTTCATTCAAGACTTAAAAGTCACATTTTCTTTAGTTTTCTCAATAAATAGGATATGGGTAATGGGTAAATAAATTAAAACAATAGATGTAAATAATTAATTTAACTAACATGCAAAGAATAAAATGAGAAGAAAAGAGCAATAGTAACAATACTTGCAATGTCAAAAGCAAATGGATCAAAATACCAATTTCAATCGAGAAAAGATATAGATTGAGATCCGAAAGGATCCTCATGCAAAAGAGAAGTGAAAAGAGAGAAAAAAAGAGACGGTTGTGATTTCTCAAAAGAGGAGAGAAAAAAAAGAACAGAGATGAATTAATTTATGGCTGAAGAAGAGATAATTCTAGAGATAGGTTTAAATATTCATTAAGAAATATTTTTTACCTCCTTGGTATTTTATCTTTTTTATTTTAGACAGAAAATTACTTTAAAATAAAAAAAGAACTTAAAACAGATTAGTCATCTGTTACAACAGATGTCAATATCTATTTGACAATTTCCAGCAGTTCAGTCATCTGTCGCAACATATAGTAACGTCTATTTTATAATTTACAACAGATAAGTTATCTGTTGCAACAAGTTGAACATCTGTTTTAACACAATTTTAATTGAGTTCATAGGTTCAACTAAAATTTTAATTAATTTAGCTAGAATTATGGATAAGCTCACAGGGTCAACTACAGTTTCAATTGAGTCGTTGCAGTTGCATGATATTGGTATTGTGTTCTTCTTGACCCGAGTCATCAACTGATCAATCTGAGTTGAAACAATTCATATTAACTCATTATTTAAGATACCTAAATTGATTTATCTAGAATTGTGGATGAGTTCACTGGGTTAACTATAATTTCAATTGAGTCACTACAATTGTATGATATTGGTATTGTGTTCCTTTTGACCTGAGCCGTCAACCGATCAATCTGAGTTAAAATGGTTCATATTAACTCATTGTTTGAGATATATAAATTAATTTAGATAGAATTATGGATGATTTCACATGGTCAACTACAATTTCAATTGAGTTGTTATCGTATGGTGTTGGTATTGTGTTCCTCCTGACCCAAGCCGTCAACCTATCAATCTGAGTTGAAACGATTCATATTAACTTATTATTTGAGATACATAAGTTTATTTATCTAGAATTATGGATGATTTCATAGGGTTAACTACAGTTTCAATCGAGTTGCTGCAGTTGCATGATGTTGGTATTGCGTTCCTCCTGACCCGAGCTGTCAACCGATCAATCTGAGTTGAAATAATTCATATTAACTCATTTTTGGAGATACCTAAATTAATTTATATAGAATTATGGATGAGTTCACAGGGTCAACTACAGTTTCAATTGAGTCGTTGTAGTTGCATGATGTTGTTATTATGTTCCTTCTAACCCGAGCCGTCAACCGATCAATCTGAGTTGAAACGATTCATATTAACTCATTGTTTGAGATAACTAAATTAATTTATCTAGAATTATGGAAGTAGTGGTATGGTCTGCGTACACTCTACCCTCCCCAGACCCCACGATGTGGGAATCTACTAGGTTTGTTGTTGTTGTTGTTGTAAAATTATGGATGATTTCACAAGGTCAACTATAGTTTCAATTGAGTTTTTACTGCAGTAGTTAGTTGACTATCATTGTATTATTGGATGGTGTTTGTGGTGGTGTTGGTGGTTTTGGTGTTGGTGTTGGTGTATGTGTTAGTATTGGTGGTGTTGGTGGTACTGGTGGTGTTGGTGTTGGTAGTGTTGGTGGTGGTGATGTTGGTTTAGTGGTGTTGGTGGTGGTATTGGTGGTGGTGGTGGTGATGATGTTGGTATTTGTGGTATTAGTGATGGTAATGATGGTAATGTTGGTATTGGTGGTGTTGGTGGTGATATTGATATTGGTGGTGTTAGTAGTGGTGTTGGTGGTGGTGGTGGTGGTGGTTTTAGTATTGGTAGTGTTGGTGGTCTTGGTGGTGGTGTTGATGGAGGTGTTGGTATTGGTAGCATTGGTAGTACTGGTGTTAGTGGTGGTGGTTTTATTGGTCCATCTGTTGCAACAAAGGGAATATCTGTTGGAAGATATTAACATAGGTCTTTGCATTGGTGGTGGTGGTGGTGGTGGTCTTGGTGGTGGTCTTGATGGTGGTGTTGGTATTGGTGGCACTGGTGGTAGTGTTAGTGGTAGTATTGGTAGTGGCTTTGTTGGTCCATCTGTTGCAACAGGTGGAACATCTACTGAGAGATATTAACATAGGTCTTTAAACAGATTCCCCATCTGTTTCAACAAATGTTTCAGTTGTTGGCATAAGAGAAACCAGTAGCAAGACTATTTTAATCTCATTCATCTGAAAGATCATCTGTTGCAACATCTTATGCATGTGTCATAACAGATGATTCATCTGTTCCAACTGATTGTTTATCTTTTGGATTTTTTTTTTGTATTGTGGCATATAAAATTTATTGAAATTTGTCTTACCTTTTTTTAAAAATTATGCATACGTCAAATATAATGTAGTTTTTCTGTTGTTTATAGTTAAAGAATGACTCCCAAAAGAAAAGAAACTGAAAGTGGATCAACTTCAACTTCCTGAACAATCTCAGTAAAGGAAAAGTGAAGTTGGGAAAGTTATGAAAACAATGTTGAGAGGGGTGGAGAAGGGTATGTAGAGGCTGGTGAGGTAAATAATAGTGAGGGGGAAGAAGAAGAAGAGGAGGAAGTAGAAAGTGAGAAAGAGGATGATGATCAAAATGATGATAATACATCATCAATGGGATGTGAATTAAGAATGAAATCCCAGCATGATCCTGTCAAAACTATTAGTATTGACAGGTTTTAAGTTGAGATGCTAATAGATGACCCTGCAGATTTAACTGGTGATTTAGTAGTTAAATCTCAGTTGAGGAAACCTTTTGATGATTTTAGGAAAACAATGAAGGAGGAAAAAATAGATGAAATTTTTTAGAAGAGCTGCTTTGGACACTTTCTTGAGCTGCCTGAGGACAGCAATGCCCGTTTTCAAATGAGCATGGTATAAGATCTTCTCAAGCGTAGTATCAAGTACATGGGGGATGATCAAGATTCGAATGAGGAGGGCAAAAAGATGAATGAAATCTGGATAAATTATTGTGGCATACCGTTTATTTTGGCATAAAATAGTTTGCCATAGTGACAGGCTTGAGATGCGATCATCCAAAAAAACCTCTTATCAAGGAAACACCCCACAAAAATTCCAAGGCAAGAAGGATAGCTAAACCACCACCATTAAATAAAGGCAAGGCATTGTCCAAGCGACAACCCACCAAAACCAATAAACGCAAGGAAAAAATAGATGGGTTGTTAGACATTGTTGGACGTGGCTATAGAGCTATGAAGTTGTTACAAGATCTCAAGGATAAAGCCATACCAAAGAAGTACAAGAAGAAATTGTGATGAGTTTGGTTTACCCATTCCGTTATATTGGTAAGAGACGTCTACAAAGTCTTAGAAGATGATTTGTTGGAGCTTACCGAGGATCCTGAGAAATTCAACAATTATCCCTAGGGATATGACAACTACAAGTTGACTGTCAAATATTTACTGAAAAAAATATCCCCAAGGACGATCACCTTGTACGGCTTTCCTTGGGTTTTATGGTAAATATAATCACTATTTGAATACTCTTGCATTAGCTTATATTGAATAATTGTTATGACTTTTGTTGGTTTTCTTCCTGTTTACATTTTTTAGGCTTGGGCATTTAAAGCCATTCCTTTCCTCCGAAAGCAAGTTAAGGGTTACTCGGGTGAGGTTTCTTATCCAAGGATCCTTCGGTGGTTAGTTGCAAAGAGCAATACGAGAATTAAGGAGGTTGATCTTTTTAACCCTCCGGATGATACGATTAGTCTTCTTTCAAGTAAAATAATTTGACTCAAAGAAAGATATTGAAAAAATTGATTCATATGTTGCAGTAAATTGGTAATCTATTGCAATTTATCTTAACAAATTCCCCATCTGGTGCAATAGATTGGTAATCTATTGCAAAAGATGAGTCATTTTTTGCAATAGATTACCCATATGTTACTTTGGTTCTCTAAACCTGACTTTAATAGATTACCCGTCCACTACAATTTATGCAATAAATAGGTGTTCTGATGCAACATATGGTTAATCTGTTGCCACATATGATTCATCTGTTGCACCATAAAGACCATCTGTTGCATAAGTTATCTCTGTTGACATATTGCCCAACTGACTGTAAATTATTATTTGATTTAAATATATCTACCCTTTCTTTTAGGTTGTGCATCCATGGATCGTACCCACTCGACAAGAGTTGGAGATGACTTTTTTTATTACTCTAGGTCTTGTTGATACAATAGTAGACCCAACAGTGAAGTTAATAAGGAATTGGCTTGAGCAACAGCCATAAGAAGAGCAGTTAGGCAAAGGCCTAATGTTGAGGCTCTTCATTACCAACCTGATGCAACAGATTCGGGTATCACTTCTGGAGGTGTTGTTGGTGGAGTTGTTGATGTTGGTGGCAGCCATGCAGATGTTGATGTTGCTGCCAGTCGTAATGGTAAGCATGTTGATGTTGCTCTCCCTCTTACACCAGTCCTTCTCTCCCTTACGACGATCTCTCTCACCCCTCTTCACCCTTATGTTCTTATTGCAAATGCAAGGAGTGCGAGGATAGATAGGATAAAATCTTTAAGAAAATAGATATTATCACTGAAGCTGTCAAGGAATTGAAATCCAAGAAGGTGAGTGAGCTCTACACTCTTACAGTGGATATTAGGAAGAAGAAGAGAGCAATTAGACATATACTGTCAATTATGAAACCAAAAAAATTATAACTCTTTCTCCTCCAAAAGTTGTTGAGGTTCAGGGGACGTTGAAGAAGGTGGACATATATGCGGAACTTGACATCAAACAGAAGGTTGTCTGAGAAGGGCCATAAATTCCAGGAAATGCATAAAATCCTACACCATGAATACCTTTTTCCCCCAAGACTTCAAAAAGATGACAGATATGGGTCTGTGGTACGTGGACATGGTAAGTTTATTTTTCCTAACCTAGCCTTCAAATCTGTTATATATAGAAGAAGCTACATAATAGATGTGTCATCTGTTGCAACAACTGGGTATTTTGGTGCAACTGATGGTGGTTTTGTTGCAACAGATTACCCATTTGTTGCATAAGTTGCATTAGATGAGTAATCTGTTAACAGATTCAGAGAACTCTGTACAAAAGATGGTCCATCTGTTGCATCTTTCCACTTTGTTTTTCTTTTTTAAAATTACTAACCTATTTAAAAATTATCTTCTTATAACATAGTATATTGATAAAATTCTCTGCCTCATGAAGAGTAGACAATTAGTGTACCCGGATGCTTATGATATTGTCGATAAGATAATGGACCTCAACTTTTACAATAATTTCAATAATAGGTAAGATAAACTCATTGTGCAAGCATCAACTCCCGGTGGCCCGAGATTTGATTCGTGAGTTTCTGCATTCGAATGAGATGAAGATATGATTAAATATGTTAGAGGGAAGAGGCCATATCCACATGGCAAGGACTGGACCAAAGCAAAGAGAATTCTTGAAGTCATGAACAGGGAGGTCAAACATTTTCTGTCTCTTGAGATACTACTCTATGAGAAAAAGATGAAGGTTTATGACCGTAATTTACCTGTCTTCGACGAAGGCATTTTTTTACCCACATGCAGCCACTGTTTTAGTTGTTCCCCAACTTTTTAAGGAAGAGTAAACTGATGGATCATTTGCCAGTCAAAGTATTGAATAAAAGATGGGAATTTGAAGGTTGAAACAAGGACATGATCCTTCCATAAAAGGAAACCAGTGTCGCATACGGGTCGTACGTGTTTGCACACATCGAGTATTTGCTGACCAACACAAAAATGACCGAGCCAACGACCTTTCTGTGCAACAATACTGTGGAAAATATGCAAGAGGTCTAGGATTATGGGGTACTAACTAAATGCTGAGAGCATGTTTATAAAAACGAAGATGTAGAAACACAAACACTATGACAATTTTTATTTCATGATAATTTTTTATATTTGATGAAAATTGAATTTTTTTATAATGCAACAGATTATCTAACTGTTGTAACAGATAGTCTATCTTTTCTGACAGGTAGTTTATCTGTTGTAATATGTTGATCATCTGTTGCAGTATGCAGATGTTTATATCTAAGTCTATCTATTGTAACAGTGGGAAAACCTGTTTGATAATTTCAAACAGATGGCCTACATGTTGCAACATATGTCTAAATCTGTTTGATAATTTTTTAAAAATATATCATTTGTTACAATAGATATATTATCTGTTATAATATTCGAATCTAGTATTCCATTTCAATTAATAAGTTCAAATCTAAGGATAACATAGACAAAATAAAATAAATCAAAGCCTTCAGAAATTACATGAAATAAATCAACAAATAAATGAAATGTAAAAAAATTATAATGGGCATAGATCTCAACAATTTAAGTTTTGATGCCAACAATTCCTAAGGAAAGGATATTACTTTGATGGACTCACATTGTAAAGATCTACTTAATATGGATAAGTTGTGCTTCATTCGGTGCTATGGAATTTGGTTTTGGTCATCATGGATCTTCGTCTTTGGAAGCAGTTGATGGATTATCAACTATGATATTATGTTGTTCAGCAGTAGCTTCTACTGTGACATCCACCTAGAAAGCCAAAATTATCATATTTCTTCCAACAGATCATTCATCTATTGAAACGGATTCCTGTTCTGCGCAATAGATCAACTATCAATATTATTTAGATTTCTTCCAACAAAAGCGTCATCTGTCGCAACAGATGAATTATCTGTTGGGAGAAATTAACCTGTTGCAACAGAAGAATAATCTGTTGTAAACAATAATAACAATTTTTATACCATTGTAATTTCTTTCAACAGATCATTCATCTGTTGAAATAGATAACTGGTCTATGCAATAGATCAACTGTAAATATTATTTAGATTTCTTTCAACAAAAGCCTTATCTGTCGCAACAGATGAATTATCTGTTGGGAGAAATCAAAGTCTTGGACATGTCGTCTTGTTGGAATAGTTGATAGGATTTTAAACAACAGATTATTCATCTGTTGCATCATATGGTTCACCTGTTGCATCAGATAATTTATCTGTTGCAGGAAAAAAAATAGTAACAGAATTTTGTTCAATAGAACAACAACAATATCACCATTTAATATCAAATATATAATTTTTATAAAGAATAACAACAAATCAACCCAGAAACACCAACACAACACACACACACAACACAGAAGCCAAGAACATCAACAGTGACAAAAAGGACTAAAATTCTTATTTTGTTTGTACAAACACAAAGAACAAAAATCAAACTTCAAAAAACTCAACAAACACCAACAAATTGAATCAACAGTTCGACAATAAGAACTACAGTAACAATAAAAAATCATTTTTCACTTTGAAAAAAGAAAGGAAGAAAAAAATACCAGAAATTAGATTTTTCTTCAATCCTCATTTCAAATTGGAAAAATGCTCAAATATGCCATCGAACTATCAGAAATGGCTCATTTATGTCATCCATTAAAAGTTTGTCTCGTTTATTCCATCACTGTTACAAAACAGATTCATCCATGCCATTACTTTTTAACGGTGGTTTTTCAAAAATAGCTTTTCCACATGTCATTTTACTAGAGGTCCACATCATTAATTAAAATAATAGAAAAAGGCTCAAATATGTCATCGAACTATCAAAAAGGGCTCATTTATGCCATCCGTTAAAAGTTTATCTCGTTTATGCCATCGTCATTATAAAATAGGTTCATCCATTCCATTTCTTATTAATAATGGTTTTTTTTAAGAACAGCTTAGCGACACGTCATCTTACTAGATGTCCACGTCATTAATTAAAATTATGTGACTGTACCAATTAAGTTAACTAAACAACTAAATATATTTTGAGATGTTCTTAGGCCAAACTCCAATAATTGTAAAAACAAGTGAGGCCTAAAATATTCTTTTGCCAAGCTCCAATAAATGTAAAAACAAGTGAGGCCTAAAATACTCTTTTGCCAAGCCTTCAAGTGAGGCCTAAAATATTCTTTTGCCAAGCCTTACAAATCTCAAAATGACTAGTTAATCATTCTCTGTTGCATACATTTTGGTCGATTAATGTTTATTCTTCAGGAATTTTTCATTCAATGCTATGACGGGTGATTTTCCTCACAGATTCAAGGCACTAACTAGTATGAACAAATTGTAAGAGAAAATAAATCAATTCTTATTGATTTATTTTAATTAATGACGTGGACCTCTAGTAAGATAACACATGGCGAAGCTGTTTTTGAAAAACCACCATTAACAAGTACTGGTATGTATGAACTTGTTTTATA
Organism: Capsicum pubescens; assembly: GCA_030864215.1. NCBI lineage: Eukaryota > Viridiplantae > Streptophyta > Magnoliopsida > Solanales > Solanaceae > Capsicum > Capsicum pubescens. The sequence continues at coordinate 226,838,155 of CM061544.1, forward strand.
AAGCGATGGCATAACGAGCCAAACTTTTAACGGATGTCATAAATGAGTCATTTTTGATAGTTCGATGGCATATTTGAGTTTTTTCTCTTTATTTTAATTAATGATGTGGAACTCTAGTAAGACGACATGTGGCAAAGCTGTTTTTGAAAAACTGTTGTTAACAAGTAATGACATGGATGAACCTGTTTTGTAATGGCGATGGCATAAACGAGCCAAACTTTTAATGGATGACATAAATGAGTCATATCTGATAGTTCGATGGCATATTTAAGCCTTTTTCTTTCAAATTTAAGCAACAAATATTGAAATTGTTAATCAATACGAGAAGAGAAGTTGGTTCAAGTTTCTCCTTTTTTAATAACTAAAAGGCCTAATTTTTTACCTGTGAAAGAAGAAAAGGAACGATGAAGAACTCAAAGTTGTTATCATCGGAGAGCAATGTTGTCACGTCAATTGAAGGTTGAAAGTCGAAAAGAAACTCGAAGTCCAACTATTTATCGTCGGAAAGTTGAAGTCATCGGAGATTGAAGGGGAAATTTGCAGAACTATTAGTTGAGAGAAGCTTAAGAAAAAAAGTCGAGATAGAGAGAGGGGAGAAGGGAGAGAGGCGGTTAATTTGGAGAGGAGAGGGGTGTGGGTTGATTTATATTTTTGAAAAGATTAGAAAGTTTTAAAAATATTAATCAAGTTCACACAATTAACTTAATTAAGTTTTCTAATTATGTTCGACCCTTTAAGTTGTTCAATGTCACCAATCCTTCATTCAAGACTTAAATGACACCTTTCCTTCAATTTTCCCATGATACTTCTCATGCCACATATATGAAATGACTATATATTTTTTAAAATCAAATTATTTTCATATAGTGTATTAAAGAGGGAGATCTTTTCATATACAATTTGAGAGTATATTGACATTTTATTACCAAAAAACAATTTGAAATAAAATTTTATAATTTTTGTGATTGAATAATTGTCAACTAAATGCAACAATTGAAATTCAAAACTTGTTAAAATGATATTAATATGAAATAGTATAATAAACATTAAATTATAAATTATTTTGAGAATTTTTCTTTGGGTTATATAGTTAAGGTGAGAAGTAGTGCATTTTAAAGAAGAGAGAAAAGATTGAATGGAAAATGGGGCCCACAAAAAGAGATGGGTTTTGAATAATGAATTTGTATTGTGAAATGACTATAAGTCCCTTGGTCGTCCCATAACCCACTCTTTTATATAAACTAGATAATGAAGGGCCCCCATATGGGCCTAATATTACAATTTTAAGTATATTTATAGCTATTTAATTAGTTTTTTTAAAATAATCATTAATATTTTAATAAACACAATAAAAAATGTAAGTAAAAATCACACTATATAATAAAATATAACTTCTTACTTTTATAAAATCAAATAATAACTTACAACTTCTTTAAGTTTTCATAATTAACATTAAAATATCAATACTTTAATGCGTATTTTAACACCAGGTCTAACACATTCTCTTAAATTAAATAACTAATTTTAGTATTTCTCTTTTTTCTACTTTATTTGAAAGTTATACAAGAGAATAAGTTAAAATTATAAATATCTATTTATTAACATTTTTTATAGAATCATACGAAGCAATAAAGGATACTAATCCATACATAAATTGATCTTAAATACATTTAAATTAATTTTATGGGTGTTTAACAGACGAAAATAAGGACCTACTCGATGAACGTTTTAATGATTCATAACATTAAAGGATTGTCTTTATGTCTTGTCTTATATACGTTAAAAATAGGAGACCAATTTAATATAGTAAGCAAGAAATTTCTTTTAAAGTGATTTGTCTACCTGTTGAGGAAATTTGCAAGCTCAAATAAAGAGAATCAAAAGAATTAACAAAAGTTAATATGATTAAGGTAGTTAATATTACATTTCTAAATAAGTTGTTTAAAATAATTTTAGCAGGTGATTAGTAAATAATTATGCTTCCATAAATTATATGTATTGTAACTCTTTGTATTATATGAATCATGTGAAGTTTTGAAATTATGTTATTGTGTTTGATAGATAAACACCTATTCAATATTTATGAGTATTTTATTATTATTTTACTATAATATAGTAATATAGTTATCTTATGCAATTAAATATGTGGCCAGAATTGGTTTTATTTTATTTTTATCTTTTATGAAACATATGTGAGTATTTGCACATCCTCCTATAAATTACGTCTCCCTTTATTTCAATTTATATCATTTTGATTAGACATCAAATTTAAGATATATGAAAAACTTTGCATTGTTTCAAATTATCTTTAAAATAAATAAACTTTAAATATAAGAGTATACCTTTGTGGACTTTTTGACAAATAAATGAAATTCAACATGACTAAAATATTGATAATGTTATAAAATACTAACATAATAAAATTGTCAATTCTTCCTTGGAACTAATTAAAAAGAAAAATATATCATTCGAATTTAGACATATGATGTATTAAAATAGACATTTTGATATAATTTATTTAATTTTTTTAATACATATTAAAATAGACTAATAGTTAAAGTGTGTGGAATTCATGTGAAAGATTACATCACAAGTGAGATTGAAAAAATTCTAATGAAACAACCATTATATCTTGTTTTTTTCATTTAAAAAAGAGTTATAGTTGGGTCCACATGAAAAATTATGAAAAAAAATGTTATACCCTTTGTTATATTGTAAGTGTTACCTTAAACATAAATTAATTATCAATAATTTTAAGTGGAGAGAAAGCTCATCTGAACACCACGATTAAAAAATGTACAAATGAAATAAATTTCAAACATAATTTCTCTTTAATTAAAAATTTTCTTCCCATTTAATTCAATTATATTATTTTTAATTTATATTTAATAAAAAAATTATCATATTATCATAATAAAGTATGAACAAGACTCGCTACTTAAATTACTTTTTAAGGCTTAACAAATTATGTTTTAAAATTATTTTAGACATCCTAAAAAAGTTCAACTTCAAATTATTTTTTAATGTTGTGAACTGTGGATAGATGAATGCTTTTAGATGTTTGTTTCTCCCTCCATTTCAAAAATAAAGACCTATTCTTCATTTTAATTTGTTTAAAAAAGGATGAATTTTGTTTTTTTGACAATACTTTTTTAGTTTCAACTTTTCGCGTATCATGCTTAGAACCATAAGATAAAGGAAATTTTGATATATTTGACATAACTTTAATTTATGACCACAAGATACAAAAAAATTCTTTTATTTTGTATACTCTATGTCAAGTTAAAATAGATCATTCTTTTTGAAATGAAGGGAGTAATACATATTTTTATTTCATTATTACTCTACTAAATAATTTACTATAACCAAACATGCAAAGAAAATTTTTAATTCATACTTGCCCGTGGACATTTCATTTGAATAAAATGAAATTGAAAATTTACCACTTATAAAAAAAATAGAAATGAGTATTGTGTATTAGAACTCTCAAAAAATATTTATAGAAAGTTGTGAAGAAAACTATGGGATCCACGTGAGACATTATACAACTTTGAGATATGATGGACATTTACTAAAAGAGATTTTGTTTAGTCATTAAAAATTAATGTCCAAACTTTAAATCTTACAAAGAGATGAGACTTCTAGAATTGTGTTGAGTATTAGTATGAAATGACTATATTGCCTTTCTATATTACTAGATAGGTATGCTCGTGTGTTGCACGGGCCCAACGCGTATAGTAGGATAAAATTAAGATGTAACAGTAAGAGACTATCCCTTTGATTGGATCAGTTGATGGAAATGATCCCAGATGTATGTTTTATACAATCATGGGAATAACATACTACTGGATTCTCACATTCACATGTGATAGTGATTGTTGTCTATTTACATTGATACAGATAATATTTATAAATTCTACAATTGGAGATGCATTTTTGTTGCTGTGATCAATCTCTCAAGTATTCACGATCAAACATCTGTTAAATTTGACTTAAAGATTAAATTAGTTCAGAACAAACAAAGTTGGAATAACGTACGCTATTATGGTATCAGAATGAAAATTCATTTGTAAATTGAAAGAATTACATTGTAGATAGCATTAGTAACACCTTACGTATGTCTTTGTTTTAAAAATTTCGAATAAACATTTACATACCTATTGACAATTGACAAAGTAGCTGAATTGTTGTGAAATACTAATACAATGGACACCCATAGATGTTAACAAACTCAAACCCCATATGATGAAAACCAAATGTAAAAGCCACAAGCAACAACCTGAGACAATCATCGCAGAAACAAATCAATAATGAATAGACATTGCATATGTTGAGCAGCCTTGCCTCTTAGACAAATTTGCCATGTTCTACACTTACAATATTTTTAGCAGACGCAGTTAGAATCAGACAACACAGTATAACAACAACAGCAATCACAAGCCAATAGTAACTACAACAACAAAGATGCCGACTTACGTGCTCGTGGTATTACACCGGTCAAACCAAATGTCAAGTAAGATTTGATAACTTGCTTAGCAAGCCTAGTTCCTTACTCTTTGATTGTTGTGTATTCAACTATTTTCTTGTTTTTCTAATGTTGGTTGACCTCAGATTTCTTTTCATTTCTATGCAACTGTTTCTTTAATAAGAACCAAAAAGCCAATTGCTACGCAATATGAATAAACTATCCAAATGAGAAACACAACTTTCTAGAACAAAAATACACCCATTCTCTCTCTTTAGCTTATTGTCATTAAGCATTCAAATTGTAACACGGAAATTACAACAAAGTGGTCATCTATCATGCGCGCTTACCTTTTAGTGTAGAATTTGCATGAACTACGCAGAGTAAAGAACATGACTAAACAAGATATAGTCAAAAGATTTTTGCTCATCTTAGAATATAATTTGCTTGGACTCCCCCAAAATATGGCTGGACATGTGTTGGATCCTTAAGAAATGCACTAATTTTGAAGAATCCGACAAGCACCGATGACATTCTTGAAGAGTTTGAGCAACATAGCTTAAAGTTACTTGTCACAGAAAGATGGAACAACGTAGGAGGAAAAGTTCCATTTCAAATGTTGCTTTTAGTTTAGAGTACTGTCTAGAGTATGTGATCCATTTTGGAACTTGTTAAACCATATTAGAATTACTTATCTAAATGAAAAGATCATTGATAATCAAACTAAGGTTTACGCAAGAGTGGTATGCCATATTCATTCAAACTGACTATAAGCAATTCAACCAAAAACATGATCCAGTGGCCTTACTCATGAACAAAAGCTTGTGTGTAAAACTTACCTTCAATCAAATGAATCTAAAACTTATGTGGGGCGTGTAAGTTTTTTTCCAACAAAAGGATGGGTCTTCACTTGTTTGATTAACTCATTAGTAAGTAAACTTGGAAACTAAGTTTCTCAGTTCCTCCAAAACTGAAGAAAACAAAAACTCTCCAATAACTTATTCATGAGAAGGAAATAAATGTAAAAATCCTTAAACAAGTAATGAAATAAAACTAATAAAAACATCCAACAATGCTCAAATTCCGAAATAGACATTACAACAAGGTAAAACAGTGTCATAATACTAAATCACCTCTTCTCAATTTTGACTTCTAATCCAAAGAACATGATTTGTTTAAATCTACATAGACAATTTCCACTTTAGGTGTCATGGCAATACTTCTTCAAAGGACTTATTTTCTCCACCGTAATACACACAAATATTATGTATGCATCTAAGTTCTCCTGAATTTCTCTACCAATTAATCATATTTGACACCTTTAGAATAGTAAACATCGGGTATACCTGAATTTATCAAATAAAATAGTTTCTATCGATCTATGAATAACACACAACTCACAACTAAAATCAGGATCTTATGATAAGAACAACCGATTTAGTAGCCTTCTCGACCAGTTTAGAAAAGCTTACATGATCTGTTGAATATTACAAATCGACAGAAAACTTTGCTTTATCAAAGTCTCCATCTTACCACTAATTAAAACAAATTACTGACATAAACTACACGTAAAGTGATTAGCACAACCATCAATAGAAGTTAATCTCTGACCTGTTCAATCTCGAGTCGAAGCGATCATCTTAAAGGGATGAAATTTGAAAACGGAAGGGCGTGTCAAACCTGTGTGAGATATAATAAGAGCTATAAAAATGGTATGCAAATCTCACATGGTTTGATGACAGTAACATTGTGATAACCACATCACTTGTCTCTGCAACTTTTAAAAGAGTCTTCTATGAGAATGCCTTTGTCCGAAAACATCTTCACAACATCTTGATTTCTGGGACAAATACAAATTGATGAACTCAAGGTCAAAGAAACGTCACATTAATTGGCTTGTGCCTGAGTAATCCTTTAAATGAAATAAAGAATCAACATAAAAGGATTCCTATTCTCAACCACCCTTTTCCGCATTGTGCTACATCAAAATACCTGAAAGATGTCAATTACATATGGAACAATGCTAAGATGTGACAGCAACTACGCTTATAACCTAGTGGTACCGGTGAGAGTTTTCCATGCGATGTGGATCTAAATCTCACTGTTCTCACACCATTTCAACTTCTCATTTCCCTTTTCAATTATGCTTATGTAACATTAAAAAGTGTAATTGATTCTACAGTGTAAGTGATTATAAATAAGTGAATGAAGTTGAAAGCATTACATGTCATGTACTGCGACCTCATATCCAGCCTTAATCAAGCTACCGACAATTCTTGATCCCATATTTTCGAGTCCTATAAATCCAATTCTGTCATGTGTTTCAAGCCTACATTAGGCCACTTACACTTTATCATAATAGATTGTACTACAGAAGTATTCCAATAATTGCAAAGGCATCCACAAAAGTGAAAGTAATTAAACTTCGACCATCCAACTCCACATGATACAAATTTGAATCAAATGGAAATATCAAGAGATTTCAAAAGTTTGATTCATTTGGAGATTAAGAAATCAATAGAGTGGACATACTATAGTTCTGGAAGTATGAATACAATTCCTAATGTGAAACCGAGTGCATACATAATGAAGAACCTCATGGTCCCTTTCTTATTAGCTTACCGGCCAAGAAGCTCCAAATGCTCCCACTGGTTGAACTACTTGGAGTTACGACAGATGCAAAAATAAAGGCTCAGGGAAAGATTGCAGATACTTCAAATTTAAGAAGGGGCATGTCAAAACAAAGAAAAGGAGAAGTTCTATGTCTCTTCTGTTGACAGTCTTAAAGTTCAAGCAAAATTTCTCCATCAGATCAAAATGATTTTCATTGGGAATTCTATAGTTCCTATTTTAGATGATAACATAGGCACAAGTAAGCTATGTAACATGTAAATCTGAAAAATGTCCCGATATTTTTTCATCCACCATTTAGTGTAAATTTTCACCACATTCACCTGTCCTAAAATTGAAGAGTGTAATAAACTCTACTTCTTTTGCATAAGTTGTGAAGTAATGGACACTCCTACAAGCTCAGTCACTCTTTAGAAAATCAATTAAACACATCAGGTTAAAAGCGACCTAATGGTAATTATAATTGATTAATCTAAGATATCTTCCACATCAATTTGGAGCACGAACGCTGCGTCCTCCCCTAAAGAGCTAAATTCACTCCCCCTGCTATTTTTTGGATGGTCATCTTCTCCTTAGGCTCTCAAGTAGCAGAAGGGAAAATTCCTTCCATTTTACGACGATCATTAGGTATGATAGAAATTAGAGGAAATTGTGGTTCTAAAACGACATACTTTTTATTTTTCACAAGCACAAATAACTCAACAGTGACAGAACCGACTAACATGAGAATCAGGATCATAGATTGTAAACTTGATCACTAACCTTTTGACAAAAACTTTCTGCACTCAAATTGCAGATAGCTCAGTCATTTCCTTTATTTTCTAAATTGAACACACAAAACAAAATCAAAGCATGTGACAAATATAATACTAAAACTTTCAGAAGCATCATTCCCAAACTTCAATATAAAAGATCAAAACAATTTTTAATACACTGAAATAACTAAATACTTGATATGTTAGATAGGCTTCTGAGTATACTTAAAATAAGAAACTAAGAATAGAATCTAAAATACATAACAGAGAAGTAAATCAACACCAATCTTCCGTAGATCAATTAAGTTGAACAAAGAGATTAATCCGTTGAATATTATACTAAACCTTCTTACTAACCTCTGTGCATCTTCTGTCAATATCTCATCAATATTAAAATACAAGCCTCAAAATATATCATACGTGTTGGATATATTCCTGTAAGAGTTACTAAAAGGACACAAAATCAATATAAGCACCAGCCATCACCAAAAAATTTACATAGCGAGTAAATCAATGACTTTTAGAAATTGGTACCAAAGTAAGTATGAAAACTTCATGAATTATGCATTGGTCATTGACTTTTGTTGCATCCTAAATTCAATCAGTAAGTCAAGTTGAGGTTGAAATACTCTTAACTGGAAAATGTAAAGACATTAAGCACACATGTCAAGTGAACGATAAGAAAATAGGTAAAGATAGTCACAAAGTCGATCCAAGTCCAAGAATGCCATCAAACTTGGCTGCCAAAAACGTGATGCCTGGCTCTCGAGTTGCCTCAATAAAGTCCTATTCCAAAGAAAAAAGTTAAGAAAGAAAGTCATAAAGTCGATCCAAAACACTTCCATTCAATAGTTACCTGATCTTTGACAACAAGATCGCCAACTTTGACATTTTCAGTGCGAACATATTCAGAAATAGATCCAGTTCCATAGTGGATTGCAGCAGATGTCCCTACATCAAGAATGAATTGATTGGTATTTGGCAAACTATCTCCATGTGCAGGAAATTTTCACAGCAAGAAATAAATAGCAAACAAGGCAGAGCTTCTTCTTCTATATATACATCTCAACAATGACAGAGTTTTGTCCTAATACACTATCTTCCGCCTATAGAACATTGAATTTCATCGAAGATGCACCAGGCATCATCTGGCCCTAGAAAGATACACACAACAGGAAAATATCAGAACAATAGACTGATGGGTAAGCAAGCTTCCAAGGTTCTTAAGTTCTAACATTTAAAGCTTCAGAACCTTTGGCAAGTGGACTTAAAAATCCTTAATATCAAACTTCCATGAAATGTATAAGAAACAAATTTAAAGTTATCATCATCGCACTCACCTCAAGATATCCTTGAATGCGATTGTCATTGCTTCCCAACTGAACAAGTTTGTTAGCAATCCGTGTTAGATGCCCTAAGCTACCCACTCGGGGTGCTTGTTTAGCAGTAGCAGGAAAAGTGGGTTGCATCAATTGAAAAGAACAATTAAACATTTTAAATTATTAGCAATGAGAATACAAGGTTATTATTCAATGTAATAATATTCCATAAAAAAGTAGGGACAGCTATAAAAAGAATAGAGCACATAAATTTGCAAGACTTATAAACATCAAGGAGAAGGAAATCAGTTACTTCACTAATATCACCTGACTTTCACTGCCAGACACTGTGGACTGTTTATTTGTTTGAAGAATTTTTTCAAGCAAATTACACTCTTTAAAAAGATGATCGACGAGGATACTGTTTCTACTTTCCAAGCATGAGTTTATTATACTCGATCTTTACGTGATGATGCAACGCATTGTTAAATGCATACCTATATAGCAATTATCCAACTTGTTAGAACATCAAAGAAAAAACAAGTAAGAAAGTGAACACAAGATCAATGACTTTTGTGCACCGAGTCCTAGAGTATAGGACCATAGGCAGAATCTTACTCAAAAAAGAGATCCAGGATTCTCTCAATTATCTCAGAGCTGATCTATTTATCCTCTGCAACTTCATTTCCAATTTTTAGTAGCGCAGAAATGAATTCCACAATCTACAATAAATAAGTAAACAGGTCTAAGATACAAAGAGCAGAAGAATCATCTGAGATTATCAACCTAATAAACACGCTGTCCAAAATCATAGAAGACGGCTGTTACGTGTAATTTCATGCCAGTACTCATTTCTAAGATAATAGCTGTCACGACCCGAACCGAAGCCCTGGCCGTGACGAGCATTCCGAACCATGAAGGCCTGAAACACCCCTATCTATCTGGTAATCATGCACATAATTCATATGATAATAAGATATGCGGAAGATACACAATATTACGGAAAATATGGTCATAAATCAAATGAAATCAACAAAGGGGAAATAATGTCCCACAACATCTATCGACATTTGAACAACCGTCTGCGAAATCTCTAATACATGACTGAAACAAATTACTGTCTGAAAACTGGGACAAGGCCCCCAGTAGACCCAAAACTACTAAATGATAAATGAACTGACAGACATCAGGCCTTCCGAAATATAGAAGGCTCACCACTTGATTCTGCAAATCTGTCGGAAGAGATCTACTAGTTATCTGGACCCCTAAACTGTGCCTCCAAACCTGGGAGGGAAGGGGGTCAATACAAAAGTACTGGTACGCAGAGAAATCAAAAACAAAATATAATATTTTTTTTTCAAATATAGGTGAGAGCCATTATAAAGCAGTTTCATATCAAATCATTTGAAAACACATGGGCATAAGGTAATAGTTTTCAACAACAATGTAATGCAGCTGAGCTAGGTGGAATACCCTACATATAACATTTACACCAACTGTCAAATCTCGGTTGCCGCCGAGATTAGAGTATAAGTGAGGGGAAGACACACAAGATCACACAGCAGGGTGTCCCGACCCAATACAGTATAGTAGTGCCCAAGATCACTTAGCCTGGGCTCCTAACCATAGTCCTAATTTGGGAATGACATAAAGTCAAGTACACAAGATCACTTAGCCTGGTACAAATTCCCATGTCAGCAAACACGGTTTCCAGCGATGAGCCCTTACACTCAAACACCTTCTTCGGGCATCCACCTATCTCATGTAAAATCAATGCATCAAACTCCATTTAATTCAATCACATATCTTATTTTGTAGGATATCGTCATACCCGACTTGCAAGCCATCAATATCACATCATTCTTTCATGCAACCATTATATTCATCATATTTCAACATAACAACCCTCTCATTTCAAGTCAAAAATCATAACCATTTTCAAAATATTTCATGTCATGCTTGTCAAGATGATTTCAAACAATTCACATCATATGAGGATTTAATACAAAATCATATCAAGAGAGGGATTTCATATAATTCATGCTCTCAAGTTAACATCTTTTCGGAATACATGCATATACGTATATCTTATATCAAATCACTTCGGGAATAGGCCTAAAGACCAAATCAATATCATAAAACGTTTAAAACATAATCATATTCGTAATTTCAAAACCCCCATTTTGAAAACATGAATTTTAAAGCCCATGAGATTTTTGAGATAACCCCACGTACCTCTATATGCGAAGATGATAGATGTTTCTTGAAGCCTACGTTCTGGGGATTCCAAATATGCAATTAGTTTCAAAAACCCACGGTTGAATCTTGAGTTGCTTGGGTTTTTATTTTGAAACCCGAAGGAGAGTTCTTGAGCAATTTTGATGAATGAAGGTGTATTTTGGGGTATTTGGGGACTGAATTTCATGTTTATGGCTAAATAAGGGTGGGAAAAGGACCATTTTGCCCCAAAAACGGAGTGTTTAAGTCACTTGAGTAATAATATATGCGGCGCACACCTTATCGCATAATATAGGTTGTGCGGCGCACTCTTTATCGCACACATTAGGTTGTGCGTCGCACACCTTATGGCATAAGTTAGGGTGTGCGTCGCACACCTTATGCTGCACGACAGTCTCCACTTTGCAAAGCCATAACTTCTTCCTCGGGTGTCGGATTTTTGCGAAATTGGTATCGTTGAAAAGATAATTCGAATACCTTTCATTTGATATATAGTAGGCACTCTAATTCAATATATACAAAGAGTAATGGTCGATTGAAGTTGACCTAAGTTTCAACGCTCACTAAAATTCGAACGATAGGAAAACTTTCAACTTGTCCTTGAGCTTGGGGACCTCTATGATCTCAATTCATGCTCAAATAGGTTTACACACTACATAATTTATTAACACACTAAACTTGCATTGGATTTATGGCTTTTGGAACCTTTACGTGAAGGAAATGACGATTTTCGTTCTCGTCCGAAATGCGGGGTGTTACAATAGCCAAAGATTCGTAGTTGGAAAATACATGACAACAAATCCACCGAGTTTAACAAATGAACTTCATAATTGCTTGCAGCACAAATTTAAGAATAGTTGATCCTTGAGAAATTATTAACGAACACTGCAATAATGGAACTTCTAGCTTGGTATATCCTTCTCAGTAATTGCTATCAAATTGGGTATGGATAAAAAAAGATCAACTCTTTTACTTTAAGATGTAAATCAGCCAACCTTTAAACGATGCTTCCCTCGAGGCGGCCTGAGTTCACCATACGGTGTAGGCAGAATCTTATCATCCGATGATATGTTCAACAGCTTTTGAAAGTCACCTGTGTCAAATACGACTTATATTTAAACTTCCATAATGATCTGGGACAGAAAAATCATCAGCAAAAATCACTAATATTAGTATTATGTTTCTTCTTGGCCTGTTATCTGATGGCTCTGGGTGTCATACTTTCTAACTCGGCCACACTTTCAACATATTTGCATAAAAGTAAAAAATTACAAAAAAAATAAAGAGGTAATAATCGTAAATAACAAAAAATGAAAACAAACAAAACCACCCACCATTAAAACTCATAAACCAGCCGCAGCAGCAATACCCACATGTTTTACCTTCACCGTCGCTGGCTCCGTCACCATCACCGACAACAGATGAAGTCTAGAAAAGAAGTTGGTGAAGTTCTCTTCATCTTCAAAATTCAACGAATAACTCAACGGATCATAACGGAACTCAGCTGAAGAATGTCGTTCCGGTGGTGGTGGTATTGGTGGTGGTAGGGGAAGCAGCAGGAAAAACACAGAAGAGTTTTTGAGTTTTTCTTTGAGAAAAGTAGTGTTGGGTCATCTATGATCGCTAAAGAAAGAAACGGATGGTTCTAGAGCATGGGAAAGAGTGATTTTTATTAGTGTAAAATTTCTAACTTGCCCTTGGCCGTTCCTAACACTAGCTCTTCTATATAGTACTAGGTGGTTTAACCCGCGCCAGCGCAGGCCCAATAGTTCAACTGGAAAACATACATAAGCTCCCTCATAACACGACCATGAGCGTCTACATTTTACTTGCACTTTCAGAAGTCAAGATGTGGACATGAACTAAACAAGCCAAATCTCACGGCTATCAGAGTAAACATAAGAAAAACTCATCATCTTATAGCAAGAATGAGTTTAGCTGGCAATTGAATTAGGAAAACATTTCTATGAGTAAGGCATAAAAAATTCATTCTTATCAGTCTTATTTTTAATATACTATGAGTGGTCCTAAGGAAGACGCACTTTACAGCATCTTTGAAATACCCAGATAGACAACAGAATGGAAATCAAACTTTATGTTATGCAGGGAAAGCAGAAGTGTAGCGAGACTGACTCATGCCATAGCGACTGACTGATGGAGGATCATTCGGCAACAATGGAGCCAATGACAAACCAGTATCACCAGCGTATAAGAATCAGCACCTGCATATGGATTAAGATTACCTTCTCAGTTTTTTATAAAATCATCTCTAAGCCTTAGTACAATCTAGATAAGGGCATCCCTTACACTACTAACTTCCCTAGACAACTACTTGTTTTAAAGATTGCTCAATCACTTGAGAAAATATAAAAATAAGCAATTAAAAAACTTCTGAAGTGAACGACTCTTATGCAATACAGACTTCAGCAAGTTCATCATTTAAATCCGCACAGATGGGCTTCTTTGCTTTTGAGATATGTAACGATTGAATCACTTTTCCCAATGATACATCCAATAATCTTGGAAGGAACAAGTATATAAAAAGTTACAGCTTCAACTGTCATGGACTTAATATCATCCACTTACTACGGAAAACCAAATATTGAATATGATTAATATACATGAAATACAAGAGTGGAGATGAAACTCTTGTCATACAAAAGTTAATACACCAATCTGAGATACCAGCAGTACAACACAACAAAACAAAGATCATACCACCAAAAGTCCAAGTAACATACAGTAAATAAACCAAGTAGCATATTTTGATTCTTTAAAACAAGGCCAAAAATAAATCTTCTTTAAATAACGAACAAGAATGTATAAACTTATTTGACAAAAGTAAGCAAAGCTACAATTTTTAGCAATATAATAACAACTGAAAGAACCAGCCAAAACAGAAAGTCCAAAAACACTAACCTGAGATACCAGCAATAAAATACACGAAATCAAAGATCGTTCAACTGATGAACACAAACTATCAGATCTCTTAAGTCTCATAACAGTGAAGATTGTTATGTACAAGAAGAAGTAAGTTGCGATGAACTCAGCAATACCAGTTCTATAAAAGGACCATGATGACAACTCCCTTGGTTTAAACAATGGTGCCGGTGGTGGTTCTTTGTACTGTTGTACCCAATGGTTGTGTTTCCCTGAACTTGTTAGCTACAAGCTTAACATCTTCTTTCTTGTTTTCTGCCATTTTTTCACACACACATAGAAAGTTAAAGCTTAATATCTTTTTTTGCTTTGTTTGAGTTAAGAGTGGATAGTTCAAGAACTGAGTTTGGTATTGAGATAAGATTGGGTTGTGGTTGTTTTATAGTGGAGAACTTAATCTTCTTATACCTTCTAGTAAGGAACCAAAAAAAGATGAGAAACTGTCACCAACGCTTTTTGTGTAAAAGTTTGTTCCAAAATGATCAAAGAGAAGAAAAGCATTGGCAAATTATGTTGCTCGGACTCTCCAAAAATATCAATGAGTACGTGTCGAATTTTTCAAAAGTAGTACATTTTGGGAGAATCCAACAGATGCGGCATCGAAAGTGAAGAGTCCACTCAACTTAGGTGTCAAGTATAGTACTACATGCTGACAAGAGCGGTAAACAATGCAGCACACTTGTACAAAAAGAAAGACGGCTTCTAAAAGGCAAAAATTTCACCAACGCAGGGACTAAAGAATTCTGGAGAGAAAGCAATACCTCAGTGGAATTGACTGTGATAAAGCAATTTGTGGCATGAGAAACCCTTTAACACCTTTAATCAAAGCTACTTGTTTGCCAGTAATACGACCAATATTGTTAGTAGGACCCAGCACTGTAATAGTCAATTCTTTAGTTTGAGAGGCTCCAATATAAGCAGAAATCATGGGAAGAGCATCCACATACCCAAAAAATAGTAAATTTCAACAGTTAGTTGGTATGTATCGTATTGCATTGTATTGTTAGTTTAAATATAATAGTTGTTGTAATTTGATTTTGTTTTTTTATACCGTACCATTAAATTCATCATTATAGAATAACGAAAAGTCTAAAATAAGAAAAATCAAAAGATTAGGTTAAATTGCGCCGTATTCATCAGTCAAATCGCATCAGAATACTAAACTAAATAAACTTCTATGTTTTAAGACTCCTACAAAGCATGAATATATTTCACATTAGGATGTTGAAGACCAGTTACAGTGACATAACTCCTATCACAGTTAATAATATAAGCTCAAGATAATAAACTATCCCAAAAAAAACTTCAAGATCAGTAACAGAACAAAGCACTATAGTCCTGATTATATGAAAGATGTCGTTTTTCAAAAGCATACTACAGAATTGACCAAATAAAATCATGTAGATATAGTTGGCTATAAACTTGATCCTACTTTTTTTATTAATTTGTGCAAAAGTTGAATCTTGTCTTCCAAGAACAATCGTGATCCAAGAAAAGACAAGCTTAACATAGACCTTTTTCCAATTTCATATTCCATGTATGAAACTTGTTTGGTATTAAGCTTTGAAATCTGCTTTTTTACTTTCTACTATTTACTATTACACCGCGAACCATATGTGACTAAACAATACTCCCTCTACTTCATTTTCTATGATTTTATTTAACAGGAGTTTAAAGAAGATGCATATGCTACTAGAATATTTTCATTGTATTGAGCTTATTGAGATTATAGAATAAGCAATAGTAATAAACAATTTCATTAAAGATTATAAAGAATTAGCTTATCCATGCTCTAGATATGTTATCTTTCTGTGGGATCATCATGTGGAATTCGTGATAATTTAATCATGAAAATAGTGATCTATAAAGATAGCGAGAATATATTTATAACAAAGCTTTTTGAATGATTTCAGTGTACACAACATTATAAGTCGATTGATCATCATCATTGTCTAAAGTAGGTGGCCTGATTAATATTTTTATACAGTTGAAACTTTTTGCTCTCGACAAAGCAACATATAACCATGAGAAAAAATTGGTTTACGTAAATAAATACCAACATAATCTAATGTTTGTCCTTGTGCTTTATTTATTGTCATAGCAAAACACAAGCGCATTGGAAATTGTGTTCTTTTATAGGGAACGGGCACTTTTTCATCCTCTGACGATTGTAATGGTATTCTAGGTATGAATACATGTTTATCTTTAAAATCACCACTTGCAATTTTACAACTTATAACATGTTTTTTAAAATCGCAACATACCAATCGTGTTCCGTTACATAAACCTTCAGAAGGGTTTAAATTTCTTAATAATATAACAGGACAGTTTTATTTTAATATTAATTTGTGTGGAGGTAAACCAAGAAGGTTTATAGTGTGCAAGAAATCTTCAAATTGAATTTGATCATTTGGTTCAATTGTTTCATCAGTAGCAATAAATATTTTAGCATTTGTTGGAAATTGAGTTATGAGTCTATTATTTATTTCATCAAGAAAGTCATTCTTTGTAGTCAAGATAACTCGAGAGGTCATAAAAGAAGAATTATTAAAAGAGGCATGTGAGTTTGGACATATTATTTTGAATAAGAGATCTAATGATTCTTTTTCGGTAGTGAAAGGAACAATAAACTACTTCGAAATTTCTATTTTGTTGTTGATATTTATTTTTTCTTTTTCATTTCCAATTCTCATTAGGTATTCACAAAAAGCAGGATTGGTTTTAGCACGCATATTTTCTGATAGTCTAAATTTTTTAAGTTTATTCCAAATTTGGGAATTTAATATGCTTTCAGAAATAAAGTCTTCCTTCTTTCCACTTCGAACAACAGGAAGTGTTTGTCTAAAGTCACCATCGAATACTACAAATTTTCCACCAAAGAGTATGTTTATGTCTATTAAGTCTTTCATAAGAGAATCAAATGTTTCAATCATGTTCTCTTTGGACATTGATACTTCATCCCATACAATTAATTTTGCATCACGAATTAAAGATGTGAGGGAGCTTTGCTTACTGATATTACAAGAGAATTGCTCATCAATATTAATAGGAATTTTGAAGTGCGAATGAGCCATTCGTCTTCCTAAAAGAATTGAGGCTGCAACACCAGAGGTTGTTGTTGCCAAAGCTATAAGTTCGTTGGATCTTACAGTGGCTAGTAAAACACGATATAAAAACGTTTTACCACTTCCTCCTGGACCATCAATAAAAAAAAATCCTAATTTATTTGTGAAAATCCTTTGAAGAATAATATCATATGCTTTTTTTATTTTGTGTTCAATTTCTTATACAACAACAAATCTTTTTGACTAACGATTATGTTTCTTTCAAAAGCAACATCTTTTGCTTCTAATTCTATTCTTGAGTGTAAGATATTTTTAGAAATAAGTTTATAATCATTAATATCATGTCCCATGCTATGTAATGTATCATTAATATGATTTAGAACTAAATGTTGGATTTATTTTAGATTTATGTTCGGTAAATTCTTGAAGTCTTCAGACATTGAATCTTCAAATTGCTCCCACAATTCTTTTGGATTATCAGAATTGCAATATACTAATATTGTAGAAAATAAACGACGTAAACTATAAGGCATTTGATAAGATATAACTTCTAACATACATTCCACCAAGTTGTTATTATGATGTAACAATCCTTTTTTTTCAGCAGATTCTCTAAATGTTTTATAATATGTTCCATCTATTTGTCGAAGACTTTTGTATGATTCCGGACATCTTACATTCATTAATAAAAGTCTTAGATAGTATCTTTCTCCTTCTGTTGGATGACACATGACAATACGGCCAATAACATTACCTCGATGTCTTCGTGTCCACATTTTGTATGTTGTTGACAAAACAAAATACTGAGGAAATTATGTATATAATAAATTAAGTTGTTTAGCATCTTCAATTATTTTATTCATCAAGAAAAATTCTATTAACATTTTTTTCTTAATCATAGGGTTATTCATGATTTTGTCTAAGCTATCGGCTGCTTTAAAAGATACAAATTGTTAGCCTTCAAGATGTACTTGAAGATGATAAACAGATGAACTCATTTCACTAACAGGAAAATCAAATATGCGCCATGTATCTTCTGGAGCTGACACCCATCTAGCAGATTGATATTCTTTTATTTCATCTATTTCAATATTTGTACTATCTCGTACAACAAAATAGATTTTATCGTGTCCTTTACATATATATATTTGTAAATATACTTGATAATTTTTCTATCAGAACATATTTCAACGTTGATATGACAATTAAACTTGCATAGTAGGTAAGGATTATAAGGAACTACCCATGAATTGTCAAGAAGTTGTTTTCTAATCTTTACATATTTACCAGTATTTCTTCTTTTATAAATTGCATATGAATTTTTTCTTTTGTTGTTCGATCATCAAAAGCCTTTGAGTATTTGAATTTGCAGAATCCTTTTTTCTTCATACATGAATTTGTAGAATTTAAACGATCACAAAGACCTTGTATCATATGTTTCTTAACAAGTTTGTATAAATAAAGATTTTCATCAGGATCAGAAAGTTCAGCTGAAACAATTTGATCATATGATTCAGGAGTGAGTAATTTGAAATCCTCACAAAGAATCAAAAGAAAATGAGCGTGTGGAAGACCACACTTCTGAAATTCAATAGTGTACATAAATGCAACTACTTTTCCAAATATATTTCTTTTTAATATGTCTATTTTTAGTTCTTCAACTTTTGCCTTGAATACTCGACTGATTAAATCAAGTCTATTTTGAGTTTCATCAGTTGTTAGTAAATGTTCTTGTATTTCTATCCAAGAAAGATTATAGGTCATAGTTAAAAATATGTCAGGTTTTCCAAAATGTTGGAATAATGCAATAGCATCCATATAGTGTTACGCATATCTCTAGGACCACCCGTAAAACTTATTGGAAGAAATTTCTATTTTTCTATCTTTGAAGCATCTCTATCGCCATGTCTAAGAAAATCAATTAGTACTTGTAATGCATCAATTCGAAACAAATCCTGATTACATGAGGCAAAATCTAATCTTTGAGTTTTAATTTTTATGAATTCATCAACTGAGTATTGTAGAAAAAGTCTTCCAGAATGCAACTCTCCATTTTGGTCATTATCTCTAGTTTGAAATTTATAGTTGTAGTATTCACGACAAGAAATGTTATCTCTTTTTCGTTTTCTTTTTTGTAGAACTTTAGCTTCCATATCAAGCAATCCATCAATAGAACACATATTTGATAAACTTGAAAGTTGTTCATTTTCACAGTGCGATTGATTAGTTTTGTTATAAGGTTGCACAACTCTTTTAATTCCACAATGCCATCCATTTTGACCATAAGAAAATAACAAAGGATATTGTAAAGGATCATAACAACCATAGTAATAATTAACCAATTGACTATTATTATTACAAGGGTAAATTCGAATATGTGGTGCGAAACTATTATTTCTTGATTCTTGGTCTAACATATTACCGCAACTTTAGAGACAGTCGGTAAGTTATGCACTTGTTGATTTAAGGTAGAGTCACATTTGAGTGCAATGTATAAGTTTGGCAATTTTGGAACATGTATTAGAGACTTCAGGAAGATGCAATATGGATTTATTTTTAATATATTCATCAATTTTTGGACAACTGATTGATTCGTTCATTACAAAAATCCAAACGGTTCAACATTTCAGTGTGATCGTCATAAAAATATAACTGAAGGGTTCTTAGTTTTTGATTTGAAGGTATCAGATCGTCAATGAAATGATACATTTGTCCTTGAAATCTGAAGGTATAGATACCGTGATATCTATTCGCTATCTCTTTGTCATATTTTACTCCAAGAGAAGTAAAGGAGAACATGTTATTATACATTCTAATGTATGTACGAAAATGTATAGATTCATCTGTGTTACCTAAAAAAAAGATCCACTAATTCTGTAGGCATTTCATGTGATGTTAATTTAACTGTACCATTACTACAACAAAATTCCGGTGACTCATATTCAAATTTCTTTGCTCGACAATATTTATAAGGAGGAATTCTTTTCAAAATGGTTGCGTCAGTACGAAGTTGTTTAAGATTGAAACAACGTACAACCTATTACCTGCGTAAATTAGTTATTGCAACTGGAATATAAGCTGAAAGAGGAGTTGAATAATCAATATAGTTATAAGTTTACAGTGAAACGAACCTTTGGTTTTATGAGGTATTATCTTTTGAGCATGCCACTTATTCGTGAGTACTGTCAAGCCTAATATAGATATGATTTCAGTTAATATAGAAACCGTTAATACAATTCAAAAATTCTGTGAAAATGTAAAGATAAACCAAAAACCTGCAGCAGTTGTAGTTGTTGTGTTTGGATGATGTTGTTCAGTGGGTGGAGCTGATGTTGAGCCTGATAGAAAGAGTTCTAATTAATAAAACTAATCCTTATTTTGGAAGAGGAAATATGAGAAGTATGTGCATATTACATACCGACTTCAAAAGTGGAAAAGCAGCCAATTGTATTTTTCCCTTTGGGTGTTGTAACTTTAGAAGAGTTACTGCAAAGGCCATTGCCTGGCAGGACAAGAAACGTGGTACAAGTATAGTAGGATTACGTGTATAATGAGACAAAGCACCGTGCATTTATTGTTTATATTCGGCAAACCTGTTTCCCGGTAAGGTAATCTCTTTGTGATAGTGATGCCTCTTTGCCGACTTAGTTGGGATTAAGCAGTAGCCAGTAAAGCAGGGGAAGTACACAGAAAATTTTGAGTGTTCGATTCTTGATATCTCGTACGCCGTTGAAGGAGAAATGCTTTCTTTCTATCAGATGACACTTGTCTATATAGGTCATGTCGCCTATTGCTAACAGTAGAAGCTTTATCTGTAGAGCATTGGCGGCGCTTTTTTGGTGAGGATATACTTAAACTGACGATCTTTTTATTTGGAGACATATTTACTGCCGGAAATATATGCAGTTAGTATATCAATGTTGTACTGCAAAAGATAAGTAGATCACCGAGAGTAATAAAGTATAAGGAGCCATTTTATAAGTAAAAACTGTTATTATCCCAAACATAAATCAATTGATGTTCTATACATAAGCTGTAATACATAAATACTCTATATGATCTGAATTTCTTAGGAAACAAAATGCACGTAAATGGTAAAATGATAAATAACCTTTACCACATGACTATGTTAATTAAGAGGCAAAAAATTGTCTTGTTAATCACACACAGTCAAGATTCCAGAATGCAAAATAAAAGGGGGGAAAAGTTGAATTCATAGCCCCATCTTTTTCTGATTCCTTGCAAATTAAATTTCTCCTTTAATAATTAAAAGATTCAGGTTTCTTGAAGTTTCTAAATAATAGAAAAAATGGAAGGGATAATAATAATAGGTAAGTGAATTTGACAAATTCATTTCAAGAATTTTTTTTGGTATAACATTAACTTTGAGAGAAGAAGAAGCTAACACGGAAGAGGGAAAGTTACTAAGCAGATAGGTGAAACAAAAGCTTTGTTCCTGCTCTACAACTTATTCTGTAAGCAGTTATAGTATGTCCAAGAGTAGAGACTACTGAACAGAGAAACAATACACGTATTATCCATGACTTTTATCGATGAAGCCATTGTGTTGAGATAAAAGATGAAGCTTCGACAGAGAAAACACAAGCTTTGGTATCCCGAGGTTTAGCCGAGGCATTCAAGAAACTCAAAATCATGTCTTAAACAATGGAATGCACGTAAATGGTAAAATGATAAATAACCTTTACCACATGACTATGTTAATTAAGAGACAAAAAAATTGGCTTGTTAATCACACACAGTCAAGATTTCAGAATGCAAATAGGAAAAATGGAAGGGATAATAATCATAGGTAAGTGAATTTGACGGACTCATTTGAAGAATTTTTTTCGGTATAACATTAACTTTGAGAGAAGAAGGTAACACAGAAGAGGGAAAGTTACTAAGCAGATCGGTGAAACAAAAGCTTCGCTCCTGCTCTACAACTTGATCTGTAAGTAGTTACAGTATGCCCAAGAGCAGAGACTACCAAAGAGAGAAACAACACACGTATAACCTATGACTTTTATAGATGAAGCCATGTTGAGACAAAAAATGAAGCTTCGACAGAGAAAACACAAGCTTTGGTATCCCGAGGTTTAGCTGAGGCATTCAAGAAATTCAAAATCACGTCTTAAACAATGGAATGCACATAAATGGTAAAATGATAAATAACCTTTACCACATGACTATGTTAATTAGGAGGCAAAAAATTGGCTTGTTAATCACACACAATCAAGATTCCAGAATGCAAAATAAAAGGGGGAAAAGGTTGTATTCATAGCCCCATCTTTTTCTGATTCCTTGCAAATTAAATTTCTCCTTTAATAATTAAAAGATTCAGGTTTCTTGAAGTTTCTAAATAATAGGAAAAATGTAAGGGATAATAATAATAGGTAAGTGAATTTGACAGATTCATTTGAAGAATTGTTTTTGGTATAACATTAACTTTGAGAGAAGAAGAAACTAACACAGAAGAGGGAAAGTTACTAAGCAAATCAGTGAAACAAAAGCTTCGCTCCTGCTCTACAACTTGTTCTGTAAGCAGTTATAGTATGTCCAAGAGGAGAGACTACTGAAGAGAGAAACAACACACGTATAATCCATGACTTTTTTCGATGAATCCATTGTGTTGAGACAAAAAATGAAGCTTCGACAGAGAAAACACAAGCTTCGGTATCCCGAGGTTTAGTCGAGGCATTCAAGAAATTCAAAATCATGTCTTAAACAATGGAACACCAATGTTAGCATAATTATAAATGGTAGACACTAAAA
The DNA here is from genome assembly GCA_030864215.1 of Capsicum pubescens. Classification (NCBI taxonomy): domain Eukaryota; kingdom Viridiplantae; phylum Streptophyta; class Magnoliopsida; order Solanales; family Solanaceae; genus Capsicum; species Capsicum pubescens. The sequence goes on from CM061544.1 coordinate 226,861,340, forward strand.
CATCATTATAGTCATTATGGCGAATATGATAGATTCCCAGTAGTAGAGTGAAAGTGTTACAACTGTAGGCAAAGTGATCAGCTGTTTGTATGACTTTGTATTTAGTACTATCATGTTTTATCCATTCAATGTTTTTGTTCTAATTTATTTCTGTACTTGACATATATCATTGTGATCATATACAATGTACGACCACTCCTGGTAAATAAATTCTCTACACACCAACTATGTATGTTTTAGCTTCTTAACATATACTAATTTGGAATCCTTTAGTGTTTGTTATTACCACGTAAGACTTATATTTTATGATGATTAGTTTGTGACATAAGTAGCTTTAAATTGACAAAACTGAAAGTAAGGAGCAATACATACAAACTGACATAGAAACTTAAAATTGAAAGTCGGTTGTTGGAGTATTATGTTGAACAAGAAAAGTGAAGATATAGAAGATTAATTAATTGCCTCAATAATAAAATTTCAACTGTTGGCAGAAAAGGGTGTGTAATTAGAAAGCAGAATCCAGAAAACAAAACAAAAAATAAAGGTTTTAAGGAATAGGAATCACCTACAAATTCATGAACAAAGATGATGCTTTTGCTCTTCTGAAATTGGCACAACTTCCTCGACCCAAGTTCATTTTACATTGGAAGGAATATATTTACTCAAACAAAGAAAAGCAATGATATTCTACAATGTCAAAGCAATTCTACTATTGAGTCTTGGTTTCTTTGGTATGTTACAGTAGAGAAGACATTCTTCTGTTAAAGTTGGGAATGTCAATGAAATGATCGCATGGTATGACACATACCACTCCAACTATAAACAATGATCGCAAGGTATGACGCATAACAATCTAACTATAAAGCAAAATTAAACTTTTCTAAGTATTACTATCCCCAAACTTCTATTCTACTCCCTATTACAATCTGTTAGAATCACAACAACAACAACACCAGTGTAGTCCCACAAAGGGTGCGCTACCATAGAGATGTATACAGACAAAATTAATTCTACTTTCGAAAGTGTTGTCTAATTAAAAACAATATTCCTAATTATTCCCGTGACCATGACAATTCTTCATCTCAGGAAGAATATTTCAAATAACCATGAATTTCTCAGGCAACTTAATTGGAAAATTTTCAGAAACAGCTAAAGAGCAAAAATTTAATGAAGTGAAGGATTTGCAGAAATAACATGCTTCTTTTTCCCCAAATTAACAAACATTCAAACAATCAATTTATAAATAGAAGTAAAGAAACTCCACGATTTAAAACAGAAACATGAAAAATGAAGAATGACCCTCTCCCACTGAATAAACTGAAATTCAGCTTAATGAAATCATAATTAAGCAGAAGAAGAGTTATCCAACCGTTCAAATTAATTATTCACGAGAAGCACATGAGGAGTTGAAATTTGAAACAATAGAACTCACTCTGGAAATCTTGTTGCTGATGTTGATTTGCTAATACTGTAGTTTGATTGTACATAGAAATTGGGAAACCATTCCAGTAGAAAAGCCTAGAAAAATCTTGAAAAAGAGGCGACAAAAATAATGGATAATAAAACATAGAAGCAGCGGTGGTGGAAACAATGGACAAAATGTTGAGCGAAAAGACTAAAAATACCTGAAGCAAGTATGTCGACGAAGTCAAAAAGCCTGAAGAAGAGGCGCCAAGAATAATGGATAGTAAAACATAGAAGCAACGGCGGTGGAAATAATGGACAAAATATTGAGCGAAAAGACTAAAACTCCCTGAAGCAAGCATGTCGACGAAGTCGTGCTTGCTTCACCACATTTCTAAATAGTAGTAATAAGTATATTATTATTATTATTATATTATATATATATATATATATATATATATATATATTTATAAAATCTTACGAGCAATATTTTCTTAAAATATGATCTTTTTACCTGATATACTATATAAATAAAAGTAAATAGTATATTTATATCAAGGAGATAAGAGATTGTTCTTATTCATATAAATATATCATACATTCATTTTCATAATGAAATAATATAAAAATACTAAAGATACGTTATTGATAGTTGAAAATTATCTATAAGAAAATATAGCACAGATCAAATTAATATTGGTGGAGTTAAAATTTTTATTAAAGGGATTAAAAAAATATATGTTATTTAATGTTACTTTAAAGTTATTTTACATGCAGGTTAATTTATCTATTATATCGTACCCTCTCCATTCCTTTTTATTTGCTCTATTTGGGTTAGACACACACTTTAATCTCTTGCTCCTATAAATTTAAAAGTAATTTTACTAATATACCTCTAATTAAATTTTATACATCTTTCCAAATCAATAATAATTACATTTATTGAACAAGGGCATGATAGGAAGATTTTGTTCAAATTATTCTTGAAAGATTAAAAGAACAAATATTTAGAAATAAAAGCACAATTCAAATGGAACAAACAAAAAGGAATGAATGGAGTATTATCTATCTTATTTTTAAGATTACAAATCTCAATTTTTTATGAAAGCTTGCATATAAATATATTTATATAATATAGTAAAAGTTCTTTACACTGACTATTTAATGTGCTTCAATCTTTTTTTAAAAAAAATTATCTTTTAAATATCTTTTTTGAAGTTATATCATATAAAAAAATATTCTAAATTTTTTATGAAATAAAATTTTTGCCCTTGGTAGTCCTCCAACTCATTTTATCGAGAAGTATATCTACATCGCAAAGTTAAAGGGGTATATTTGATCTTTTGGTCCAAAAATTTTGAACGACGACAAAAATAAAGTTGGTTCTTTTTACTACCTTGACGCCTTTTTCTGGCTTGGCCTTCTCTTCTACATTTGTTATACAATAGATGAGTTTCATAACTTCCTGTCCATCTATGTCTGAAAAAAATCAAGAAAATTAAATCCCATATATTTTTTCATCTAAATCCGCTATAATATAAAAATGTTTTAAAAAAATAAAGAAAATTCAACCTAAAATATAAAACACTCATTTATGAAAAAAAAAATAGCTAAAAATGTAAAAGAAAAGTTCAAGAAAATTAAACCCCACTTACTTGTTCATCTATATCTACTAAAATATCAAACACACATTTAAAAACTTCCTCAGAATGTAAAAACCAATCAAGAAAATTAAACCCCACTTATTATTCCATCTAAATCTACTAAAATACCAAACACACATATGGAGGGGAGAAAAACTAAAAATGTAACAAAAAAAAAGAAAATTAAACCCCATTTATTTTTCAATCTAAATCAACTAAAACATCACACAACCATCTACATACATATAATAATAATAATAATAGTAAAAATCCAAAAGCAAATGAAAATAAAAATTATTAGGTTAACCGCTAACGACATAGCTCCGGTAGGTGTAGGTACAGAAGCAGGAGCAGGTGGCGAAGGAGGAGCCACACACGTTGTATAACCCAACTCATTACACGACTCATTAGTACCGAACTTAGCACCAACTAAGTTCTCAACTTTAGAACGTGAATTCATCGAATAGGCTTGGAACCCCATCAAAGATTTGAAATCTTGATGATGAGAATGATAATAGTTGTAGTTGTACTTATTAGTTAATGAAGGAAATTCATGTAGCTGGCTAATTTGTGGCTAAAGAAGAAGGCGGATAGTTCTAGATCATGGGGAACACCGATTTTTATTAGTGTGAAATTACTGTTTTGCCCATGGTCATTCCTCCACCACCTCTTCTATATAGTAGAAATATAGATACTAGATAATGAAGGGCCCATTTACGGGCCCAATATTATAATTTTAAATATATTTACAACTATTTAATTAATTTTTCACAAAAAATGATCATTAATATTTTTTAATAAACACAACAGGAAATGTAAGTAGAAATCACACTATATGATCAAATATAACTTTTAATTTTATAGAATTAGATAATAACTTACAACTTATTTAAGGTTTCATAATTAACATTAAAATATCATATACTCTAATGTTTATTTTAATATCAAGTCAATCACATTCTCTTAGATTAAACAACTAATTGTAATGTTTTTCTTTTTCTACTTTATTTAAAAATTATACAAGAGAATAGATAAAAATTATAAATATTTATTTATTAATATTTTATATAGAATCATACGAAGTAATAAAGGATACCAATCCATACATAAATTGATTGCATATGCATTTAAATTCATTTAATGGGTGTTTAACAAATGAAAATAAGGACCTACTGGATGAACGTTTTAATGAATCATAATATTAAAGGATTTCTTTTATATGTTTTCTTATATACGTTAAAAATAAGAGATTAATTTACTATTGTAAGTAAGAAGTTTCTTTTTAAGTGATTTGTCTACCCGATGAGGAAATTTACTACCTCAAATAAAGAGAATCAAGAGAATTAACAAAAGTTAACATGATATATATTATTTGAATTGAGACATAAAATGTATTAAAAGAGACATTCTGATATAATGCATTTAATATTTTTTACTACATATTAAAATAGACTTATAGTTGAGATGTGTGAAATTCGTGTGAATGATTACATCATTAATGACATTGAAAAGATTCTAATAAAATGACCATTATATCTTTTTTTTTCATTTAAAATAGAGTTGTAGTGGGGTCAACATAAAAAATTATACGAAAATATTTAAAAATTATGAAAAAACCGCTATACCCTTGGTTATATTTGTAAGTTTTACCTTAAACATGAATTAACTATCAATAATTTTAGGCAAAAACAATAAAAAATAATAATGAATGTTAGATTCAAAAGTAACTTGTTTATTTCGTGGATTTAATTAAGAGGGGAGAAAACTCGTAGGACACCATGATTCAAAAAAATATTTAAATGGAACAAACTTCAGATATAATTTACTTTAAATTTTAATGTTATTCTTCCCATTTGATTCAAGTATATTATTTAAATTTATATTTAATAAAAAGATTATCTCATAAATTCTCATATATCACAATAAAGTATGGACAAAATTCTCTACATAAATTACTTTTTAAAGTTTAACAAATTATATTTTAAAATTGTTTTAGATATTATTAAAAAGTTCAACTTGAAATTACTTTTGAATGATGTGAACTATGGATATATGAATGCCTTGTAGATATTTGTTACTCTCTCAATTTCAAAATAAAGATCTATTTTTCATTTTAATTTGTTTAAAAAGAGTAAAACTTTTCTTTTTTTTTTGTTGCAATACTTTATTTCAACGTTCCACGTGTTATGTTTAGAACCACAAGATAAAGGACATTTTGATACAATTGACATAATTTTAATTTATGACCACAAGATACAAAAAAAAAATTTATTTTCTTATTTTATATCAAGTTAAAATAGATCATTTAAAAAAAAAATGAAGGGAGTAATATTTTATTTTTTTTATTTATTACTCTATTAAATAATTTACTATAACTAAATGTGCAAAGAAAATTTTTTACTCTACATGCCTGTGGAGATTTCATTTGAACAAAATAAAAGTGAAACTTCACCACTTATAAAAGGGAAAGAAAATGAGTATTGTGTATTAGAACCAACACAAAACATTTACAAAAAATTGTGAAAGAAACTATAGCGTCCACGTGAGATATTATACAACTTTGGGATAGGATTGACATTTACAAAAAGAGATTTTATTTTTTTTGTCATTAAAAATTGATTCAAAATGGTTCAAAAGTCAAGTTGATCTGATTTGTGCCCAAGCTTGATTTCAAATCATATGAATACTTTATATGTTTTTGTTTAGAATTAAATTTCATATTCTTTTATGGAAGTTTCATAAGTATACATAACATAGTGACATTTTTTTCTAGATATTTCTACTCTAATAAAATAAAAGTAAAATTTCACATCCTAAAAAAGAATTGAAATTTAGATAATATCTCATTAAAATAGAGTAATTATTAATATACAAAACATATATTTGGAATAATTATGCTTGAAAAATGTGGGATCCACCTTAAATATCACATCATTAAGGAACACTTGCCATTTGAGAAAGTTGTTTGGCCATTTTGTCATTTTTGAAATTTATAATCAACTTTTAAGACTATATAATGTAAACAAATATTGTAGATTTTTAGTGAAATAGAAATTTTATCCTTGTTCGTCCTCCAACTCACATTTCTATATAATAATAAATAATAATAATTCTTTATTACTCTATTAAATAATTTACTATAACTAAATGTGCAAAGAAAATTTTTTACTCTACATGCCGGTGGAGATTTCATTTGAACAAAATAAAAGTGAAACTTCACCACTTATTAAAGGGAATGAAAATAAGTATTGTATATTAGAACCAACACAAAACATTTACAAAAATTTGTGAAAGAAACTGTAGCGTCCACATGAGATATTATATAACTTTGGGATAGGATTGACATTTACAAAAAGTGATTTCATTTTTTTTGTCATTAAAAATTAATTCAAAATGGTTCAAAAATCAAGTTGGTCTGATTTGTGCCCAAGTTTGATTTCAAATCATACGAATACTTAATATGTTTTTGTTTAAAATTAAATTTCATATTCTTTTATGGAAGTTTCATAAGTATACATAACATAGTTACATTTTTTTTTAGATATTTCTATTCTAATAAAATAAAAGTAAAAATTTCACATCCTAAAAAAGAATTGAAATTTAGATAATATCTCATTAAAATAGATTAATTATTAATATACAAAACATATTTTTTGAATAATTATGCTTGAAAATTGTGTGATCCACCTTAAATATCAAATCATTAGGAACCACTTGGCATTTGGGAAAGACGTTTGGCCATTTTGTCTTTTTTGAAATTTATAATCAACTTTTAAGACTATATAATATAAACAAATATTATAGATTATTTATGAAATAATAATTTTACCCTTGGTCGTCCTCTAACTCACATTTCTATATAATAATACTAGATAAGTATGTCCATGCTTTGCACGGGCCTAACATGAAAAGTATATATTCCAAATTGTACCAAAATGCTTTAATTAAAAGACGACAAAAAATTCAAAAATGTGAAGACTGTGATCTTCGAGCAAAAAGATGGATAATAATTGTAAAGCTATAACTGAAACAACATAGCAATACTAACAACTTTTGTTCAAAGCATGATTGTGGAGTCAAATATGTCAGCCAAACTGCAAAGGTCGCAACCCTCTATTCCCTCATTTAATTTACATTGAGCTCTTCTTATACTAATGAGTTGAACAACCACCTTGTGTGCAGTCTCTCCCCCGGGCCAGATGACATCGTCTTTTGGGTCCTAACTTTATAGGAGAACAGGCATGAGTGTGTGGTTGCAAAAATAACTGTGTTAGGATTCCAAGACATCAAAATATCATAGCATTTAAAGGCAATAAGTTTGTTCCAAACCCCTGGTTGGATCATTACCCTTAAATCATAAACAAAAGCATCAACCATGGTTAAGAGGGTAATAGAGTAATCAAATAATATCAGTTTTAGCCTTTAATTATAGAAAGTTTACGGATGGTTTGTGTAACACCCCGCACCTTCAGGCTAGAATTTAGACCATCGTTTCTACACGTATAGATCTGAACTAAATGATTCTATGTTAATATATGTGTAGTGATCACTCCTATAGTGTGGAAAAACCTTTGAATATGAATTGAGGTCACAAAAATCCCCTAACTCAAAGACGAGTTGAAAACTTTTCTATCGATTAGATTTTAGTGAACGTTTCAACATGGGTCAATTTTCATAGACTATTACTCCTAGAATATAATGATTTAGAGTTCCTACTCTATATCAAATGAAAGGTGCTCGAAGTAGCTTTCTAACGATATCAATTTCGCCTCAATTCGATACCCGAGCGAAAAGTTATGACTTTGCAAAATAGAGTGCGACACCTAGCAATTGCCTAAGGCTACTTGAATTGTTGTGCCATGGGCAATGCGTCAGCCAGCCTATTTTGGGCGATGGGAAATTCAATGCCCAGCCTATTTTGAGTGATGGACAATGCGTGACACTGCCTAGATTAGGCCATAGGCAATGCATCACATGCCATATGGCCCAAGGGCATAAAAACTTTATTTTTAAATCATTTTAAGGGCAATCAAGTCTTTTTACATTTCAAAACTGTCCCTAATCATTCTTAAATAAAATTAAGCTTATTAGTAACCTTTTAACTCTCTTAAGATCCCTAATTCATCTTTCAAGAACACCATAAGAGAAAAATAACTTAGGGCTAAACATTCAAGCTCAAGGGATCAACTTTTCTGCTAATTCTTCATTGATTAAGGTACGTAGAGATGTCCTAAAAACTCTATGGGCATAAGTTATGATTTTATCAATTTTTTGAAAGTATGTTATAATGTTTATAACAAGGGTTTGAATATCTAAATCATGAAACCTTTTTCAATGATAGACATATTATTTTGGTTTTGAGGCCTCCCTTTAAAATTAACTTTTACTCATGTATATGTAAGTATGTTTTTCAGTTTTGCAAATATAAAATCGAGAGCACGAATGACGAAACCCCTTTCTTGTTATAATACCTCTTGATTTCATATGTGGTGGGTTGTTCAATTGCATGTTTTGAAGTGTGAGATAAGTGCTTTACTATTATTTTGAACTTGATATTGATTATGAATTAAAGAGAGGGTGTTTTATTATATATAAATATTTAAAGTGATAATTGAAAGAGATTGCATGGTTTGTTACATAATACTTGACCACCACGTGTTTGTGAATTGAAATTGAGGATCTTTGCCTAAGTTTTCATGAGTTTTACTATACGCATCTTCATATATTATTTGAATAGTTTGGTAGTCTGAACACAAGGTTTTGAAAGAGAAGATTGTAACATGATAATATATGGCTTAGAGATATGACTTGCAAGTCTTGATATGATGATACCAAACAGATGAATGCCATAGCAGATTCAGAACAAACTAAAATACAATGCAGATTTTACTCAGATTTTTAGAATTTGATTTCAGAAAGATGCATGTTTAGGACAAACTAAAAATGGGCTTAAAGAGAGTTATATAGTTACCCGAAGAAGGCATGAGTCAAACGACTCGTTTTTCGAAACCGTGATTTGTCGACACAGGTTTATAATACCCAAAAGAGAAATTGTACGCTGGCGATGGCCCAATGGTGTAGTAGAGAAACAGTGACTCTCACCCTTGCAGCAAACTTAGGTTGGGAGCTCAGCCATCTAGCCAAGGGCGGATTCTATATAGCTCGTGGAATTGCAGAGTTATAGGGTGTACCATCTGGCTCAGAAGTAAGACAAAGAGTAGAGTCATAAATTGCAGATCGTGTTTTAAAGGTTTCAGATTATGCCCATGTGTTTTCAACTGTTTCAAAATGATATATGATTTATGAAATGCTCTCATATATGTTTTATAAAAATGCATACTTTGTTTTTGGATTGTTCTGCGTACCAGTATATCTGTATTGACCCTCTATATTTTAGGATCTAGGGCACAGTCCCGGGCTTCCGCTAAGCAGTAGAGTTATTTGGTCAAAAGTTGTAGTTGGTAAGCCTCTCTTATTTTGGAAGGCCTAGTTATAAGTCATTGTTATTTTATTTTAAATCATAGTCCGACTAGGGGCCTTGTCCCAGTTTTAGACATATGTTGTTTCAGAATTGTTAGAGATTTTGCAGACTGGTGTCATGTATTTTCGAAGGTTTATAAATCAAATTTCATACTGTTCAGTTGAAGTAAGATTGTGACCATGTTTCCGTATTGTTACGTATTTCTGCATTTATCATATAGTACATGAATTATGTATATGATTGCCAGTTAGAGAAGGGCTCTTGGGCCCTCTTTGTTCGGGATGCTCGTCACGGCCAGGGCCTCGGTTTAAGTCGTGACAAATATGGTACCAAAGCACGGTTCATGGTCCCAGGGTGTCTGCAAATTGCATCAAGTAGAGTTCTATTTATGGGTGTGTAGCGCGCCACACTTATAAGCAGGAGGCTACTAGGCATTTAGGAATGTTTCACTTTTCATCATGTGCTAAATCATTCCATTGTGTTGTCCATTTGGAAGTTTTCCAGATTCCTTCTTTACTCTGATTTCGTTAACTGTGTCTCCTTGTCGAGTCGATTCAAGAGAAGAATCTTAGAGCCTAGATGAGGTGTTCCTTTCTAATTGAATCATAAAAGATTATGAAATTGCAAAAGGACTTGAGAGGAGTTCATTGGTGCTTCAAGGCATATTGATTCTAGTGTAAAATTTGATCCTGATGAAATTCTGCTTTTCAGCCTGAGGTATTAAGTGTATCCGGTCCCTTTTAAAATTTTTGTTGCAGATGTCATGCATAAGGGTAATGATGTGTAGCAGAATGTTGGGACTGTATTTCCACCTGAGTAGTAGTATATGTTAGAGTGTCATGACCTATTGGCAGTGAGATTGGGCCAAGAAGTTAGTGATATGAAGTCACAAGGTTAAAAGTCAGAGTAAGGGTGACTTTTATGTAAATAAACTATTTTAGTTGTATAATCGTTGTTTGAAGAATGATTTTCCATTTTATAATGATCGACTATGATTGTTATTAATTATATAAAATAAGGAAGGATCTCAGGACGGATAGTCATGATGGTTGTAGAAATTAATTATAAGCTATGAATAGAAAGGGTTAGATTAGCCAATAAGTTATAAGTATAGACTCATTGTTGTATATGAAATTTTGAAGGTAGTTGTGATGTATGCATGGGTAAGTAACCATGATGTGAGAAAGTGGAATATATTGATATGATTGCAATGGGTTATGTTATAAGATTAAGATCGAATATCCCTATTATGAATTTACCCCCTTGATTTATTTTTTCTCTAGTAGTTCTAAATTAGTAGTACGTGTGAGAAAGTATGTAGTAGATTTGGAGGTGTATTACTAATGTCGTGGAGAAGATGAAATTATGGGCCATAGTTAAGTGAAATAAGAGACATAGGTTAATGATTCTTCGATTTATTAGTATATTGTATGGAATGCTTCATATGATTAGTATTGTTATACAATAGGCTTGAACTTTAGATGTGGAGTGTAGTGGTAAGAATAGTAGCTCAAGATTGATAGTGCACGTTTAGTGGGAAAAAAAGAAAAAAAAATAGTTGGCTTGATGTAATGTTTGAAATAGCCTAGGTTGGCAACTTGCGGAATAAGGAGTGAAAAATTGTGATATATATATATAGTCATGAAGATTAGTGTTAAGAATGATGAATTATGGTTGATTCATTAATAGGATAAGGGCGTAAGTATAATCATAAGTTGTCCATCGGTAGCATGTTGTTAGATAAGGTTTTATGTGTATGAGTGTCAGATACGCCCAGTCTATGCCCGTAAGTTTCCTTAGTGTGGAGAAGTCTAGGGAGTTTTTATATGGTGTTATGTAGAGTTGAATTAAGGAAATATAGGTAGCCAATATGCGCCTTTGGTATAGTTTTACAAATTTTGCTAAGTTACAAGTTATGTGATTAGAGGTGTAATGCTAAGTATTCTAAGGAGTTGAAGATGAAGTGTTGTGTGTATAGAAGTGTGGATGTTTATGCCCATGATAACGTTAGCCATAAATAAATGACTTTGGGGGTTGGAGGATGTTAGGATTAGTGTACCTGAAGGGGATGTCTTAGAATGAATTTAGTTCCTTGTATAAAAAATTATGGAGAGGAGTTTGTGTTTATGTGTATACTGGTACCCTTTTGTGATAAGAAGTGTGGAGGCATATGCTCCTGAGAGTGGGAGTTGTAGAGTGATGGCTATAGAGGCTAGCGAGAGCTAAGAGTAGCACTTTCGAAAAGCGAGGCCTTCAGAGTATAGTTTATCATAGAGAGTTTAGCGCTTATGTGTATGGTGAGATACCTTTTTATGATTAAGGGTTGTGGCTATAGATTTTGATGTGAAGGTATGACCGCAAATTTAGGAATGTAACTTTTATCTAAGGGGGAGATGATGGATTAAGGTAGTTCTCAAATTTTTCTCAGTGTCGCAAGTTGCAGGGAGGAGTTATGATGCATGTTCTCCTACTTCAATTTAAAAGGTCATTCTACCAATGTCTTATGTACTCAAGTCCAACCTATTTCTAAGGTTAGAGCACTCTATGTAACTCATGTCATGTTCCGACCTCCAAACTAGAAGCAATAATGTCCCTCAGTGATCCTATATTTCAAGTATCCAAGCTCTATGTTATGAGGTACATGATCCATAAATCTGTGTTCCAAATCATGTTTGGTTCTAACGAACTATGTTTTTGTATGTTAACAATTTATTTTATTTTGGGGTTAGCCAAAATGATAAAGTTGTATGAACTCATGTACGAACTCATGACTATTTCAGCTCTGAAAATGAGAAGCGATAGCTTCAAGTAGAAGTCCTTGTCTAAATCGTCGACTTCATGAATTCCAAACTCATGTTATAAGACTCGTGATGTAAGCTCTCATGTTTCTCACTGTGGTTGTCCTAAGAACTCGTGTTACATTGAGTTTATGCCAGAACGACTCTCCACTTGTGATCCAGACACTTGATATATGAAACACTCTGTGATTGTATCGTATCTTTAACTCATGTACCACCTTGAGTAGTGCATTAAGTATATGGTATAACCGAATAGTGTTACTCTCTTTCATGATGCTTATGCTCAGGTCCTTTAATGACCCTCTGTATGTTAGTATGATGGTGGTTGTGGAAGCGTAGAAGTGTGTTAGGTGGGGGAGTAGATGTCGTTGTAGGTGAAAAATTTTAATGTGATTTCTTGAGCTAAGGTTATAGGAGCAGGGGGGGAGATGAATATTCTTTACGTGAAATAGTTAGGAGGGAAATATATGGCGAGAATCTTTATGAGAATGATTGAATTTACTGGTCTTAGTGGAGAGATTCATAAAGTGGGGTATAGTAGTGGTAGGCTTGAATTTTGTAATTGATGAAAACACAAACCAATGTGCCATATGGTCAGTATTCCTTGAATTAAGACTTGAGGTTGTTGGATTATAGTGATGAGGTGAGATGATTTCTGGATATGATGTAGAGTACAGGGTCCCGTAGTTTAAGTTAGAATCTTTTCCTCCGAGTTAGGCCTCAACATAGAAGTATTATATGGAAGGACACAAATTCTTGTGGTTAGATATGTTACGGGAGAATTGTAAGTTGAAAATGATGAAGTATGTTGATTAATGTTGGGATATAGACAAGTAGTGTCTCTAAGTTTAAGTCTTTTCATTGTATCTTATAAGATGGAGAATGCTAATATTCTTATGTTCCGCGAGAATCTTATCTCATGCCTTGTACCAATATTAATCAGGTCGATGACTCTTAGGAAAATTCATGTATTACAATGTTTTGATCATGTACCATAAAACACATGCCAAGATCATGTCGATGTCAAGTTTCGCTATCTCATGTTTCGTGCTTACCCATTTTCCTAGGGGTTATCATGAAGATTGTGTGATTCCTTTGCATATTTTGTTGAGGAAAAATATTTAATGCGAGGTTACGTTCCGTATTCCATACTTTTAGAGCTTCAACAAGTCCCTACCCATCGTTCGGGGATGAATGATCCCAAGGGGGAGATAATGTAACACCCCGCACTTTCGAGCTAGAATTTAAACCGTCGTTCCTATGCGTATAGATCTAAACTAAATGATTCCATATTAATATATGTGTAGTGATGACTCCTATAGTGTGGGAAAACCTTTGAATATGAATTGAGGTCACAAAAATCTCCTAACTCAAACACGAGTTGAAAACTTTTCTATCGATTAAATTTTAGTAAACATTTCAACGTGGGTCAAATTCCATCAACTATTACTCCTATAATATCAAGATTTAGAGGGCCTACTATATATCAAATGAAATTTGTTCGAAGTAGCTTTCCAACGATACCAATTTCGTCTCAATCCGATACTCGGGCGAAAAGTTTTGACTTTGCAAAGTGGAGTGCGTCGCCTAGCAATCACCTAAGGCTACTGGAATTATTGTACCATGGGAAATGTATCGCCCAGCCCATTTTGGGCGATGGGAAATGCAACGCCCAGCCTATTTTGGGCAATAGACGATGTGTGGCACTGCCTAGCTTAGGCCATAGGCAATGCGTCGCATGCCATATGGCCCAAGGGCGTAAAAACTTTGTTTTTAAGTCATTTTAAGGGCAACCAAGTCTTTTTACATTCCAAAACCGTCCCTAATCATTCTTAAATGAAATTAAGCTTATTAGTAACCTTTTAACTCTCTTAAGATCCCCAATTCATCTTCCAAGAACACCATAAGAGAAAAATAACTTAGGGCTAAACGTTCAAGCTCAAGGGATAAAATTTTCCACGAATTCTTCATCGATTAAGGTACATAGGGCTGTCCTAAAAACTCTATGGGCATAAGTTATGATTTTATTAATCTTTTGAAAGTATCTTATGAAGTTTATAACAAGGGTTTGAACAATTTTTTTGAATATCCAAATCACGAAACCCTTTTTAATGATAGACATATTGTTTTGGTCTTGAGGCCACCCCTTAAAATTGATTTTTACTCGTGTATATGCAAGTATGTTTTTTTTAGTTTTGCAAAGATTAAATCGAGAGAATAAATGATGAAGCCCCTCTCTTGTTATAATACCTCTTGATTTCACATGTGGTGGGCTGTTCAATTGCATGTAGGGCTGGACATATTTTGATTTAAACCGAAAAAATTGAAAAATCAAATCAAAATTTAATTTTGGTTTGGTTTTTTATTTTTTTCGGATTGTTTTTTAGTTTCAAATTTTAGAAATTCGGTTAAACGGTTTAGTTTTTGAATTTTTGAAAAATAAATTTGGATAAACCAAAAAAAATGAAATTATATAAATAATATATTATAATTTATATATATATATTATTATATATGTAAATATATACTAAAAATATAATAAAATCTTATACAACATATAAATTATAATCATTTAGTCACCCTAAATTCTAATAGACTTCTTTGCTTTAGACCCTAACATTAACGTGAAGGCTGCAGCAGCGCTCAGTCATCCTCAGTTCGTCAATTCATTTGAAATTTCAACATCGCCAACGGCAGTCGTTTGCTCAGCTCGTCACTGCCATCGGCAGTCGCTGCCGAGTGCGTCCACTGCGTCAGGCCAACAGCGACGACTCAGCGAAGGTCGATATTTATGGTTACTTCATGCGTGTTGAATTAATTATATTTGGGAATGAAAAATAGGTTTGAAAAAATATTATTTCTTCAAAAAAATCACCAATTTTAAATGCTCACTACTTTAATCTTTAAAACCGAAATAATCGAACCGAATTTATAAAAATCAAACCAAATCAAAATAATTTTGGATTGGTTATGGTTGTCATTTTCGTCAATTTAAAAATCAAAAAACTGAATCGACATTCAACAATCAAACAAAACAAATCAAATGCCCACCCCTAATTGTATGTTTTGAAGCGTGAGATAAGTGTTTTACTATTGTTTTGAACTTGATATTGATTATGAATTGAAGAGAGTGTGTTTTATTATTTATAAATGTTTAAAGTGATAATTGAAAGAGATTGCATGGTTTGTTACATAATACTTGACCACCACATGTTTGTGAATTGAAATTGAGGATCTTTGCCTAAGTTTTCATGAGTTTCACTATACGCATCCTCATATATTGTTCGAATGGTTTGGTGGTTTGAACACAAGGTTTTGAAAAAGAAGACTGTAACATAATAATGTATGGCTTAGAGATACGACTTGCAAGTCTTGGTATGACGATACCAAACAGATGAATGCCATAGCAAATTCAGAACAAACTAAAATACAATGCAGATTTTACTCAGATTTTCAGAATTTGATTTCAGAAAGATGCATGTTTAGAACGGACTAAAAATGGTTTTAAAGAGAGTTGGATGGTTACCTGAAGAAGGCACAAGTCAAACGACTCATTGCCTAAAACCGTGATTTGCCAACACGGATTTATAATACCCGAAAGAGAAATTATACTCTGGCGATGGCCCAATGGCGTAGTAGAGAAGCAGAGACTCCAACCCTTGCGGAAAACTTAGGTTCGGGGGTTGGCCATCGAGTCAAGGCGGATTCCATATAGCCCGTGGAATAGCAGAGTTGTAGGGTGTACCATCTGGCTCAGAAGTAAGACAAAGAGTAGAGTCATGAATTTCAAATTGTGTTTTGAAGGATTCAGATTATGCCCGTATGTTTTCCGTTTCAAAATGATATATGATTTATGAATTGCTTTCACCTATGTTTTATAAAAATGCATACTTTGTTTTTTGATTGTTCTACCAGTATATCTGTATTGACCCCCTATATTTCAAGATCTGAGCACAGTCCTGGGGTTTCACTAAGCAATAGAGTTGTTTGGTCAGAAGTTGTAGTTAGTGAGCCTCCCTTATTTCATAATGCCTAGTTATAAGTCATTGTTATTTTATTTTGAATCATGGTCCGACTGGGGGCCTTGTCCCAATTTCAGACATATGTTGTTTTAGAATTGTTAGAGATTTTGCAGACTAGTGCCATGTAGTTTTAAAGGTTTATAAATCAAATTTCATATTGTTCAGTTGAAGTAAGATTGTGACCATGTTTCCGTATTGTTATGTATTTCTGCATTTGTCATATAGTATATGAATTGTGTACATGATTGCCAGTTAGAGAAGGGCTCTCGGGCCCTCTTGGTTCGGGATGCTCGTCACGGCTAGGGCCTTGGTTTGAGTCGTGACAGTCTGCCAATCCAATCCTTGCAGAACACCTCACTGCCAAAGTCAAACAAAACAATGCTATAGCTATAACTTTCTCCACTTAGCAGCCAATAATAAGATACATTCGGATAAGCAATACTAAGGGATTGTATGGAGGATTTGTGGTTCTTCTTCTTCACAACACAACACAATTTAATAAACAACAGGGTAGCCCCTTTGAAAATCCCTCTAGTTGTTGGAAAAAGAGCATAAGGACATCCATCAAGATCATTTCCCCACCAATTAATAGTTATGTTCTCCAAGCCAAAATATATAACTGCCATAAATGCCAAACCAGCATCAAGTGCACCTAAAAGAACGTAGTTATGCACTGCCACCAATCTGGCCTATGTCGATAAACAATAAAGTCCGACAAGAACCCTACGATGATCCAGGTTGTGTAGTTCACAGCCGTGGCAGATGGCATCATCCCTGCGGCTCCTATTAAATTTGTCATGTTGTTGAGTTTGATACATCCTAGAGGGGACAATAGATAGTACAAGAGAGGGCTAATCTTTTATTGTATTTTTTTCGTTTGTTTGTCCAAGTTTGAATTTAACTGTTATGCATTGTTTTTGTTGTCCAGGTTACTTTATATGTATTTATTTAATGAAAAAGAATCATATTTTCTAATTTCACTTTTACAAAGTATTCACATATCTCATATTATTTTTAGTTTTGACTATATATAATACCACTGTTACACTTTTAAGCAAAAATATGCACAGTTGTGTATACATCCAAACCCCCTATTTGAAAGCATCAACTTCTAATTGTGGAAGAAGTGGGTAGTTCTGAGGACCAGAAGTGGAACAGGATCAAGGAGAGTAGCGGTAGCTGATGGTGGTAATTACCAACTTTTCAGTCAAGTTGAATACTACATTAGTAGTGTAGATAACTTTTATATGACAGAACAAGTTAAGTGGTTGTAGTGAAGTATTCTAGCTCAAAATAAAAAAGTAAGCAGCAAAATCTATAGTAACAATTTCTACAGTTAAAACCGAGTAAAAAATCATAAGCTAATCACCCAGCCAAAATCTAAGTCAGTAAATATTTTCTACAGACAAAACTGAGTATTCCTAAAATGTACAGATCGAACAGAAAAGTAAGCAGCAAATTCCAGTCAAAAAATTATAAGCAATCATACTGCTAAAATCAAACTCTACAAACATTTTCTACTATCAAAAATGAAGGAAAAAAAACATACTCAGAGAATGGTGAGAATGATTATGCTGAAGAGAAAAAAAAATCATCAAAATCATAACATAAAATGCAACAGATCAACCAAAACCCAAACATCTCAAAGAAAACCAAAAAAAAAGTATGTTACGTACGCATTGATTATCATAATCTGAAGGTACTTTATTATTGGTGAAAGGTTGTCCTAAAGAATTTCCAACTGGTCTATATCGATAGTTCTCCTTATTACTGAGCTGGTAATGCTGAGTTGTTACTTGAAATTCACCAATTCCTTGAAAATGATGCTGGAATTCAGGCTTTGAACCCTCTAGTTCATCTAGCACTGCTAACAGCATATGAGGCAATCAAACAATCAAAAGTTGAAAAATTGGCATCTTCAAGTCAAAAAATCAACTTAAAGCACACCATCACAAATCATAGCTGGACACGTTACTTAAAAATAACAAATCAAATAGAGATCACATGTAGCAATCAAGAATGTTGCTTGGTAAATAAAAGAATAAGTGTTCAACATAGCCCCACTGTTAAGGGACTATTTGAAAAAATGAACTGATGAAGCACTCACACATAAATGTCCAACTAAGGATAAATTGTCCACAAAAAGGAAAATATTAAAATTAATCTAAACAATAGCAACATGAAGAAGAAGTAAACAAGAAAATAAGGAGGCAAAACAAGAGATTTTTTCACTATTTCAAGTATTTTATTTGTTCAAGTGTCTACAATATGAACTCTTAGGCCTCTATTTATAATATCATATAGAGGCATGAAAAGGTTATCATAATAATAGTATTAAACAAGAACATTATGGGGGAGGTTAAAGGGTGTGAGAGTTACACCCATAATGGTATTAAACAAGAACATTATGGGGGAGGTTAAAGGGTGTGAGAGTTATACCCATAATGGTGTGTGGAGTAATGGAGGATTAACTACATATCATGGAGAAGATGGGTGGGAGTTACTTAATTCTAAGAGTTATGGACATCCACCATAAACATATTATTTTGTAACACTCCCCCTTGGATGTCCATAGATGATGTGCCTCATTAAAACCTTACTAGAAAAAAACCATAGGAAAAAAATTTTAGTGAAAGAAAAAAAGTACACATATCTTTTAATACGCGTTTGTTTGTTGCCTCATTAAAAATCTTGCCGGGAAAATCCATTGGGACAAAACCTAGGCCAAGGGAAAAAGAATGCAACACGTATTTTACTCCCCATGATGCAAACATCTTTTCACTTCTCAAGATGAAGCACTTCAATCTTATATGTCAACTTTCAATGTCGATATTGATTGTATGACTGCAATCAAATCACATTAATGAAGATGTTGCATTCTTGAAATCGCCCTGATGTGTTGCTTTCTTATTTCTTGGATATGTTAAGCCCTTGAAGACAGCCAAATAAATTCTTGAAAATCACTTTATATGTGACCTAATCATCGCAAGCCATTTGAACACTGAACTTCATTTGCATAACCAACAATTCTTTGATAATATTTGTTAGAAATAATAAATCCATATTAATAATATTTGTTTTCACTCACATTGACATAAAAATAAAATTATGTCTTTCTACACATTAATAAAAATTATTCTCACGTATAGCAATAACAGGATATAAAAATACATCAATTGAACTAATACATGGTGGTAAGAGATTTCGCAATGTAATGCCCCGAGAGTACACCCTGGGCGTCACACGGTGTTTATAGTCCTGAGGGACCACAAGCTAACCCATGAGTTGATACCTGTCGTGAGCACTGAATAATAATATCATAATAGCGGAAAACATCTGATATTGCCGTAAGGTTTTATCACTGAATCATTACTAAAATATGAATCTATAGAAAACCTGACTGAATCTAATTAAATACTGATAAACTGACATGTCAACTGAAAATTTGAATACTGGATAACTGACTCTAATGTCTGAAAAACCTCTAAAACTGACTGACTGAATATAAGTTGATCGGACAGGCCCTCAACTAACTCTGCTAACTACTGAAATAGAGATATGAAGTAAAATAATATGTCCTCGAATGATAAGGACTCACCACTGCTACTGTACTACTGATAGCCTGAGAAGTGAGGTCTAAGTGCGGTCCGGGAACTGAGCGTCAGCACCTATGATATAATACATAATAGCGCAAAAGAAGAGTATGCGATCAGTACTTTGAATGTACTGGTATGCTAAATGAGGTAGGCTGATATGCATGGTTTCATGAACAGAACTAATAATTAATTGAATATGCATGTAAAACATGGAGTACTGAGTAGAGAACATGGAATTTATAGATACTGAAAATATGGAGAATCTGTAAATATCGAGTATGTATGACAGTCTATAAATACTGAAGATACGTGAAAATCTGTAGACACTGGGGATGCATGACAAAGCATATAACATGGATTGAGTAAAATCTATAAATTGAACTATTAAAAAATACAAATATTTGTATGCTTTGGTCAAGCAACTCTAAGATTGCATAACTAAACTGAGACTATAACTGAGAATATATCTGAGACTGTGAGAGGTAATATTTAATTGACATTCCCCAATTTGAGCTAATCGGGGTCCAACCTGTAACCCCAGTTGGAAGGATGTTAATACCGTGCCATGGGTACTAACGATGGCTGTGTGGATCCACTAAACTGATATAATATCCAAAGGACCAAGGGTGTCAAGCTTGAACTAACGGGTGACCCCTGCGAGATAGTCAAGCCTAAGCTGACGGGTGACTTCTCATACCCTACGCTGGCTACGTAGTTCTAGAGTATGGGGAATGCTACTAATGACTCTGCCTATTTGATGGGGAAGTCGCCATCCCTACACTCGCTCGGTGCTAAATCCTAGTCCCAACTGAAAAACACTGAAATACTAGACTATTTTGAGTTCATCTGACTGGTAACTGACTGTTCTGATAATGCACATAGTATATTCTGAAGACTATTCTGTAATGTACTGATACTAGACTAAGTAAACAGCTATGGATTTTGGGTATTCAATACCCCCAGGACTCAAAATAATAATAGTAAAATGACACTAAAGCTTGAAGGATAAACATGAAGGCTTTTATTTAAATCAATCACTCTTGTAGGCATTTTATCAAACACTTGTAGTTCAGGGTTTAAAACAATCATAGGAATGCCATGGAACTTATAAAACAGCATGAGTTCAAGATAATAGTACTAAATCATGGTTTTATTCAATGAATAATAATATAAAAACATGGCGGATTGAATGATATAAATAATTTCATGGTAACATGGTATAAAATCAATAGTACATGGAGGTTCATGGGTGAAATCATAATTTAAAATCAAATAGCTTGAAAAGATTATAACTTGGTAATTAAAATAGGATATTTGGACTCCATGGATGAAAGGAATCCATAGATGAACATCTAACATACCTGGGATAGTGAATTTCTTTAAGTTCTGGGTGAGTTCTTGAGGATTGGCCTTGAATTTGAGAGCTAGGGTTTCTTGTTCTTGAAAAGGGGATCTTTGATTGTGTGAGGAATTGAAATAATGATGACTACTTGGGGTATTTAGGGGTTAAATTTCGTGTTCTACGTTAATTAGGGCCATGAAAAAGACCTAAATACCTCTGAACAAATTTAATAACGGAAGCTATTGCGTTAATCCTTTGAAGTGCCAATTTGGCCACCTCCGCGACGCGCTACCATCGCGGAGGGCTACTTGAAATTGCTAAACTGGAAATTGGCCTACTCCGCAATATTCCAACATCATGGAGTCACACTGGAAATTAAAAAATTTCATTGGGACTGTCTCCGCGATGCGCTAAGGGTTAAAATGACGATGTTTAATGACTAAAACTTAAAATTGCCATAACTTCTTACCCGGTTATCGAATTTCAGAAAATTTTATATCGTTGAAAAGCTAATTGAATTTCCTACACAATGGCAGGCTATAAACTAAAAAATGATGAGTGTTTTGAAATTTTTATTTATGAATACTCATGCACAGGGACTTAGATTATGCTAGGAAAATACAAGGTGTTACAATATCTCCCTCTTGGGATCATTCGTCCTAGAATGAAACTGGTTAAGCTAAGGAAAGCTATTGGGCTAAGCTTACACACTAAAAATGCATATCTGATGCATGGAATGCATGACTGAACTGATTTGTGAATGCACTATTGACATGAACATAATGTGCAATTATAACTGAGCATGATAGAGAGAAATCTTAAGAAGATTAGTACCTTATACTTAATCTGGATTCGCGGAGAAGAGATGAGGGAACTTGGTTTGCATATCTGCGTCTACTTCCCAAATGTCTCCCTCAACGGACTAATTCCACCAAAGAACTTTGACCAATGGAACTTCATTGTTCCTTAGTGTACGAACTTGATGATCAAGAATTTTGACTGGAACTTCCTCAAAGGAAAGATTGTTCTGAATATCTAAACTTTCTAAGGGAACCACTACAGCTGGATCACCAATACACTTTTTCAATAATGAGACATGGAACACTGGGTGTACTGAGGCTAAATCTGAAGGCAACACTAGTTCGCAAGAGAATTCTGAAGGGACCGACATAACAGGGACTGAGTTTCCCTTTCTTGCCGAATCTCTTCACTCCTTTCATCGGAGATATTTTCAAGTACACAAGATCATCGACCTCAAACTTGAGATTCTTTCTCCTCACATCTGCATATAATTTCTGTTGGCTTTGTGCAGCCCTAAGCCTTTCTCTAATCAACTGAACCTTCTCTAAGGCATCAAACACCAAGTCAGGCCCTACTACTGTGACCTCACCTACTTTAAACCAACCAATTGGAGATCTATATATCCTACCATAGAGAACCTCAAACGGAGCCATATGGATATTGGAATGGTAGTTGTTATTGTATGCGAATTCAATCAAAGGCAAGTGGTCATCCCAACTACCTTTAAATCAACTGCGCATGCTCTCAGCATATCCTCAAGAGTCTGAATGGTCCTTTCTACTTGACCGTCTATCGAAGGGTGAAAGGTTGTACTGAGATGGACTTGGGTACCAAGATCCTTTTGGAATGGTTTCCATAAATAAGAGGTAAACTGGGCACCTCTATCTGAAATGATAGACACTGGGACTCTGTGTAACCTGACCAACTCTCTGATATAGAGTTTGGCGTAGTCCTTGGCTGAATAAGAGGTATGGACTGGCAAAAAATAGGTTGATTTGATCATCCTGTCTATGATAACCTAAATAGAATAATGCTGATGACGGGTACAGGGCAAACCTGTCACAAAATCCATGTTCACTTCCTCCCACATCTAAGTGGGAATACTCAACTCCTGCATGGACCCACTAGGTTTCTGGTGCTCAATATTAACTTGTTGACATGTAGAGCACTTATCCACAAACTCTGCAATATCTTTCTTCATCTCACTTAACCAATAAATCTCCCGCAAATTGCGGTACATCTTAGTGGCCCTGGATGAATAGAGTAACGTGCACCATGCGCTTCCGCAAGAATTTGTTGCCTCAAGTCATCTACACCAATCACACACAATCTATCCTGACAATGTAACACACCATCTTTCCCTTGAGAGAAAACCTTCACTTTCTGATCTCTCACTGATTTTTTCAACTTAACTAAATTGGGATCTCTATCCTACTTTTCCTTCACTTCGGAAACTAGAGATGATTCTGAGCTACTCTGCACCCACACACTATCCTCTGCTGAGTTGACTAAGCAGATACCTATTAGGGCAAGCTGATGGACTTCCTGAGCTAACTGTTTCTTACCATCCTCAACATGAGATACACTACTCATGGATAATCTACTGAGAGCATCAGCCACTATATTGGCCTTACCCGGATGATACATAACACTCATATCATAATTCTTTAATAATTCTAACCACCTTCTCTAACGTAGATTCAAATCTTTCTGAGAGAACACACATTGAAGGCTTTTTTTATCTGTGAACACATCCACATGCACCCCATACAAGTAATGCCTCCAAATCTTTAAGGCAAACACTACAACTGCTAACTCAAGATCTTGAGTAGGGTAATTCTTCTCATGGGGTTTAAGTTGTCTGGAGGCATAGGCTATGGCCTTACCTCTCTGCATAAGGACACAACCCAAACCTACTCTAGATGCATCATAATACACAACAAAACCATCTGAAGAGTCTGGTGGAGTCAAGACTGGGCTGAGGTGAGTTGAGTCTTCAACTCCTGAAAACTCTTCTCGCATGAATCTGACCACTGAAACTTAACTTTCTTTGGAGTTATTTGGACATGGGGGATACAATAGAAGAAAACCCTTCAATAAATCGATGGTAATAGCCAGCTAAACCCAAAAAACCCTGATAGCTCATGGAGAGATGGGTCTAGGCTAGTTTTTTACCACCTCAATCTTTTGAGGATCAACTCTAATGCCATCACCAGAAATAATATGGCCAAGAAAAGCTACTGATCTTAGCCAGAATTTACACTTACTGAATTTAGTGAACAACTGGTGAGCTCTAAGATCTGAAGTACTATTCTGAGGTGGTCTGCATGATCATTTTTTCTACGGGAGTAAACAAGAATGTCATCAATGAAGACTATGATGGACATGTCCAAGTACTGCTTGAACACCCAGTTCATCAAGTCCATGAAGACTGTTGGGTCATTTGTAAGACCAAAGGACATGACTTAAAATTTAAAGTGATCATACCGAGTTTGGAAAGTTATTTTCGAAATGTCACATTCTCTGACCCTGAGTTGATGATAGCCTGATTTGAGGTCTATCTTGGAAAAGTATCTAGCACCCTGAAGTTCGTCAAATAAGCCATCGATTCTAGGAAGTGGATATTTATTCTTGACTGTGACCTTGTTCAACTGACGGAAGTCAATACATATTCTGATAGAACCGTCTTTCTTATGCATGAATAGAACTAGTGTACCCCACAAGGAGATGCTGGGTCCGATGAATCCTTTATCTAAGAGATCCTCCAACTGTTCTTTCAATTCTTTGAGTTCAGCTGGAGCCATTTTATATCGAAAAATAGATATAGGCTGAGTATCTGGGAGAAGGTCTATTCCGAAGTTGATTTCCCTTTCGGGAGGAACTCCAAGGAGATCTTCAGGGAACACATCTGGAAATTCCCTGACTACTGAAACTGACTCAAGGGTTGAAGTTTCTGAGTTAGAGTCTTTGACTCACACAAGATGGTAAATACACCCCTTCGATATCATCTTTCTGGATCTAAGGTACGAGATCAACTGACCCCTAAGAGTTGTAGTACTACCCCTCCATTCAAGGACTGATTCATTTGGGAACTGAAAATGAACTATTCTATTTCTACAGTCAACTGAGGCATAGCATGAGTCGAGCCAATCCATGCTGAGAATGACGTCAAAATCCATCATCTCTAACTCTACAAGATCAACTGAGGTAACTTTCTGTGATATTATGACCGGACAGTTCCTGTATACCTGTCTGGCTATAATGGAAATGCCTACTGGGTAGACACTAAAAAGAGCTCTGCTAGAGTTTTGGGACTGACTTAGAAGTTGACGGCTATATATAGAGTTACAAAAGAAAGAGAAGCCACATGGTCTAGTAAAGCATAAACATGTAAGTGAAAGACCTGCAACGTACCAGTAACTATGTCAGGAGAATTTTCCTGATCTTGGCAGGGCTGAAAAGCATATAATCTGTTCGAATGATAACCACTAGTAGTACTGGAGGCGGCACCCTGCTGAGTCAGGCGATCGGATGAAACTGACGACTGATGGGATTGGCCCTGTTGGCGCACATCCCTACCTTTTTGAGAAACTACCCAACACTTCCATACCCAATGGCCTGGATTTCATACCTGAAGCACACATCACTACCAGCTCTACACTCATCCCAATAGTATCTGCCAGATTTCTGACATAAAGAATTTGTATGAGCACTGCTAACACTAACCTGGGACTTACATCCTGGTGATCTATCCCTATTGTTATTTTTGAATTTGGGTACGGGGATACTGGTTGAAGAGGGTGCTGGAGCTGAAGACCTCTAATGAAATTGAGAATGATTACCACCCTCTGACTTTGTCTGACTGAAGTTAAAACTACCCGTCCAAGCCCTCTTGTTTCCTCTCTCCCTCTCCTTAATATTTTATTCCTCTATCTATTGAGCATGGACTATCAGCCTAGACAATTCTATATCATTAATCGGCAATGTGGCCCTACACTCCTTGACCACACTATCAGATACGCCAAACACAAACTTACTCATCTTGGACCTATTATCAGCTACCACATGAGAAGCATACCTAGATAATTGAGTAAACTTGAGGGAATACTCCCTCACACTCATTCTTCCTTGCCTTAAGTTAATGAACTCTAACACTTTGGCCTCTCTCAACTCCAATGGGAAGAAACTATCTAAGAAAGTTGTGGCAAACTCTTCCCATTCTACAGGCCATGCATCTACACCACTATCAACTTTCCACTGCTTAAACCAAGTATGGGCTACACCCTGCAATTGGTATGCAGCCAACTCAGCACTCTGACCAAATGTCACCCTCATAGCATCCGTGACCTTCTAAACCATAGATAAGAATTCCTGTGGATCCTCTTCATACTTGGATCCCAAAAAAATGGAGGATTCATCCGGGTGAAATCCTGAATTCTAGTTGCAGCTGTATTAGCCACTGGGTTGGATGGAACAGTAGCTGGCCGTTTATTTTGTGCTGCTACAGAATTTGCTAGAGTAGTGAACGTAGCCCTGAATTCTTCATGAGAGACGTGCTCGTCCAGAGGATCTGCCTGGATGGGCTGAGGGGCTGGCTGATTTCTTATTCTTTTTCCATTCTTCTTGGGAGGCATGTTCTGTAAATGGAAGGAAAAAATAGATTAGACAGGTATTTTAACTTGAGCTTATGCTCACTCACATGACATGAATACTTAAAGAAGGGAAATTTTTCCTAAACGCCTTGTAGCCTCTCATCCATAAGGGTGGTACGCTACACACCCATGCATAAGACTCTACTTGACACGGCTTTCAGACTTCCTAGGACACTTCAAAACCTTAGGCTCTAATACCAAGTTTGTAACGCCCCAAGAGTACACCCTGGGTGTCACACGGTGCTTATAGTCTCGAGGGATAACAAGCTAACCCAAGAGCTGGTACCTGTCATGAGCACTGAATAATAATATCATAATTGCTGAAAACATCTGATATTGACATAAGGTTTTATCACTAAATCAATACTGAAATATGAATCTACATAAAAACTGACTTAATCTAATTAAATACTGATAAACTGACATGTCAACTGAAAATCTGAATACTAGATAACTGACTCTAATGTCTGAAAAGCCTCTAAAACTTACTGACTAAATATGAGTTGATGGGATAGGCCCCCAACTAACTCTGCTAACTACTAAAATAGAGATATGAAGTAAAATAATATATCCTCAAATGATGAGGACTCACCACTTCTACTGTACTACTGATAGCCTGAGGGGTGAGGTCTAAGCATGGTCCGAGAACTGAGCGTCAGCACCTATGATATAATACATCATAGCGCAAAAGAAGGGTATGCGATCAGTACTTTGAATATACTAGTATGCTAAATGAGGTAGGATGATATGCTTGGTTTCATGAACAGAACAAATAATTAACTAAATATGCATGTAAAACATGGAGTGCTGAGTAGAGAACATGAAATCTGTAGATACTGAAAATATGGAGAATCTGTAAATACCGAGTATGCATAATAGTCTGTAAATACTGAAGATATGTGAAAATTTGTAGAAACTAAGGATGCATGACCAAGCATATAACATGGACTGAGTAAAATCTGTAAACTGATATACTGATATTTGTATGCTTTGGTAAAGCAACTCTAAGACTGCATAACTGAACTGAGACTATAACTAAGACTATATTTGAGAATATGGGAGGTATCATTTAACCGACATTCCCCAATTTGAGCTAATCGGGGTCCAACCTGTAACCCCAGTTGGAAGGGTGTTAATATCGTGTCACGGGTACTAATGATGATTGTATGGATCCACTAAATTGATATAATATCCAATACTTAGGGTGTCGAACCTGAACTGATGGCTGACCCCTGCGAGATAGTCAAGCCTAATCTGACGAGTGACTTCTCATACCCTATATTGGCTAAGTAGTTCTGGAGTATAGGGACTGCTACTAATGACTCTGCCTATCTGATGGGGAAGCCGCCATCCCTACACACGCTCGGTGCTAAATCCTACTCCCAACTGAAAGACACTAAAATACTAGACTGTTCTGAGTTCATCTGACTGGTAACTGACTGTTCTGATAATGCTCATAGTATGTTCTGAAGACTATTATATAATGTACTGATACTAGACTAAGTATACAACTATGGATTTCGGGTATTCAATACCCCCAGGACTCAAAATAATAATAGTGAAATGACACTAAACCTTGAAGGACAAAACATGAAGGCTTTTATTTAAATAAATCACTCTTGTAGGCATTTTATCAAACACTTGTAGGTCAGGGTTTAAAACAATCATAGAAATGCCATGGAACTTATAAAAATAGCATGATTTCAAGATAATAGTACTAAATTATGGTTTTATTCAATAAATAATAATATAAAAACATGAAGGATTGAATGATATCATTAATTTCATGGTAACATGGTATAAAATCAATAGTACATTAGGTTCATGGGTGAAATCATAATTTAAAATCAAATATCTTGAAAAGATTATAATTTGGTAATTAAAATAGGATATTTGTAATCCATGGATGAAAGGAATCCATAGATAAACATCTAACATACCTGGGATAGTGAATTTCTTGAAGTTCTGGGTGAGTTCTTGTGGGTTGGCCTTGAATTTGAGAGCTAGGGTTTCTTTTCCTTAAAAAGAGGATCTTTGATTGTGTGAGAAATTGAAATAATGATGACTACTTAGGGTGTTTAGGGGTAATTTTGTGTTTTAGGTTAATTAGGGCCGTGGAAAAAGACCCAAATACCCTTGAATAAATTTTAAAACGGAAGCTGAAAATAGAAGATCCCAATTTTTGGCCTTGGCGTGATGCGCCACTATCGCGCCAAGCCATAGGAGAAGGGAAAATTGGTACCTGGACAAACACCGCGACGCAGAGCTATCGCGTTAATCCTTTGAAGTGCCAATTCGGCCACCTTCACGATGTGTCACTATCGCGGAGGCCCACTGGAAATTTTCCTGCTCCACGATGCACCAACATCGTGGAGTCACACGGGAAATTGACAATTGTCATTTGGACTGTCTCCGCGACGTGCTAATGGTTAAAATGACGATGTTTAATGACTGGAACTTAAAATCGCCATAACTTCTTACCCGGTTATCGGATTTCAGCAAATTTTATATCGTTGGAAAGCTAATTAAATTTCCTATGCAATAGCAGGATCTAAACTGAAAAATGATGAGTGTTTCAAAAATTTTATTTACAAATACTCATGCACTGGGACTTAGATTATGCTAGGGAAATACGGGGTATTACACGCAACCTTAGGGATATTCAATGGATCAAATATTTTTTAATTCCTTCAAGGATTTTCCTATTTTATTTTCCATCTAGCTAGACATAACAGTCATTCGTTATACACATTTAATTTTTTTCATACATTTCCAGATTTAAAGAAACCTTATTGCATCAACCATAGGAGAAGGCATTTCCAAACAATAATGCCAGGACTTTTGTGAATAACCTTTATGCCTCAAGGAACAAATTGTATTTTATATCTTATGATTTTACTTTTTGCACAATCACTAAATTGCATCCCACTAGCATTATACCTTAGTCTATGGACTAATTCCAAAATATTACTTTTCAAGTAAAAAATAATAAACATGAATTACGTCATTTATTTGTCCACACTATTTGACGGATTTAAATTTAAGATCCTCGATACCATTTATAATGGTGAGCTCTATATTATACTAAGTATACCGTCGATGGCTATTTAATATTGATTCCATTACGACATAACATATTAAGATCGATCTCTTCTTTTCATCATTTTCAGGTACCTGAACCTTTGCCAAAGTTTTATGAAGAGTTACGTCATAATATTTTTTAAAGCACTTGCCTCATTATAATTGACCATATTTATCATTTTCTCCTCTCCTTCTTCAAGGAGTTTTATATTTGGAACCAATTTGTCTGTCACGCTTCAGGCGTGCCATAGACTCTGTCTTTTATGGATTTTTCATTGGAGCATTTATAGCTGAACTATAGCATAAAATCAGTCTGAAAATGAACTTGCAACATTTTGTAAATCATGAATTATCAATTGAACTTCAAGTTCACCATTTTTATGAGGATCATGATAATTCATTCCATACATTTCAGCTCTTAATCATAGTTCCCCCAAATGTTAGGAAATATAACATTCACCCCAATCTTATTTGGAGATTCATCTTTGTACGTGATGGATATTGCACATTCAAATGTTTTAGATGGATTTTAATTGGTTCTTGACCTTGAACCAACAATATAAGGGAAACTTGTTGGCTTGATGCATACAAATGCTGCTACATTTAAATAAAATCGTCTCATACCAAATTTTATTTTTGGCAGATTTGTTCTCATAATTAATGGTTCATCTATAATTGGAGACACACGATTTGTTTTTCTGCTAAACCAATCAGCATTATCAATTTTTAAAGTTTGGAACCATGCTCTCAATTTAACAATTTGAGCAAACAACCTTGCTAAAATCAAATTGCAAGCTGATAGCGGCGCATGTGACCAACCATAGATGCATCTCATTTCATAATAAAGGGTCCACTGGCAGGTGAATGGGTCCATATTCAGCTTGCTCTACGTTCCAAAAAATATTAGGGGATATAACCATAACCTTAGTTGGTATAATATTTTATCGTGAGAACAAGCAACATAAGAGAATTCTTGAAGAATCATTTATTTCTTTAATGTAATACCTCATGAATTCTCAATTATCTTTGCATCATATTTGAACCGGAATGGTCAACCGATCATGCCAATTTATATATTTCTTGTAAACTCTTTGTTTACTACAACATGTGATTTTATCACCATGCCTATATTTGTATCAACAAACATGATAAAAATAGGTAAGCTTTCCCATAAATATTTATAACCCATGAAGATATAAAAAAATTTCATAATTTATAGTCTCAAAATAGTAATAATTTCTTTTCATGTCAATTTTCTTGAAACTTTAAAAGTTTCTCATGAAATTTATTACAATTCCAATACCATAAATAATATTCCTCCGCTTAGCAACACACTAGCTTTTCAAAGCTATGAAATGCTTGTGTACTACCTTATATTTCAAAACACCATTCGCATCGGTAGCATCTCCTTTTAAGGAGAAAATTATCTTTCCGGTAGCCAAAATCATTATATGCAAGACCTCTTTCTTGTTTTACATTTTCCTTTAATAATATATTTTTTATAACATTTGGCAAAGTCCTTTTTGGGCATTCCATATTTATACAATCAATGACAAATTCATTCGACCACACTATATATTTATTTTGATCATGGCCAAAACTTTTATAGACAAGAATCACTTCTTGATTTTATGCTTTGATAGATCATGATCAAACACACTATAGCATCAATGATCTTTTTATACCAAATTAAAATTTTATTTCCTTCAAACCTCCCGTAGAGGTGAGTTTTGGTATTTATCCAATCATATATATGCACGTCTTTGTCTGTGACTTTCATCATATCTTGACACATTCATTTTTATGAACGGTCGGGCATCCACGATATTTATCACTAGTCACATTCTCTTCAAGAAATGGACTAATATATTCTATGTGCTCAATATCTTAACATTTATCATATTCATATGATATATACCTCAACATCATTTTGAAAGGCCAGGTGTATCTTTACTTTTGTTCTTTTTTATTTTGATGGAGAATTTATAAAACCTATCAAATTAGGTTGCACAACAACCATGTGCCAACTACCTTTCATACCAAATTGATGGTGAACAAAAAAAGTACTTTCACCTTTTGAAGGATAATTTGAAGATTTCATAGTGTTCTTTATTTTATTATTACCAAGGTGATGAATATTATAACTTTGTTCCTCCACGTCCACATGCACTTTTAACCACTTGTCTTCTTTTAGACTTATATGCACGGCTACCATATTTATATCAAAGAATGAAGGAAATCAATGTGGCAGGTTTCATTATTTTTCACCAAAAGTACATTTACATCGGTCATCATTATCATCAAATAGTGCATTGGAACTTAGATCCAACGTCTTACCAATATAAAGGCATTTAAGCCATAATTCGATGGGACTCAAAACACAATACCTTATTATCATAGTGCCATCGAAACTTTAACTCGAGGCCTTACTCTCTTGATGCAACGAGGCCTTATTGTTCATTTGTCATATTTATATGACCCATCTCAACATCATCTGAAAAGGTTAAGTGTACCACCACTTTATATTCCTTTATTTGATGGAGATTTTATAAAATTTATCAAATTTGGTCACACTACAACTGAGTGTCCAATACCTTAACTATTTAATTAGTGATAAAAATAACCTTCATCTTTTGAAGGACTATTTTGAGAACCTGTAATGTTCTTTCTTTCATAATTACCATAATGATGACTATTATATTTTTGGTTCCTTCACACCCACATAATAAACCAAATATCTTCTTTTAGACTTATTACGCAATGCCGTCACATTCATATCCAAGAATGGAGTATATCAATGTGGTGGATTTTATGACTTTTCATCAAAAATACATCATTTTCCATAGACATCATTATCATAAATATATCGCATTGGAAGTTGAACACAATGTCCTTTCCCATAAAAGCGTGTTAGATCATAATTCATAGAGACTTGAATCCAACATTTTTCTTATCATGATGCACTGAAACTCAAACTGATATCTTACCACTTTGGTATGATAGGACTTGAATCTACCGCCTTACCTACAACCAATGAGATAATTGACCAAATATAACAACCTAAAAATTTGATGAAATTTGTGATTTTTTATGATTTGACTGTTTTACCCCTCCCCGTAGTTGCATTATGGTATTTCTGGAGTGTGGGAGTGATTGGCATGAATTCCAATGCATTTTGATATCATTTATGCGATATTGTGATTTTTGATGGCTTCAAGAGCCTTGTTTTAGACTAATGGGGATATCTGTTGATCCGTGCGATGGATGGCCGAACGGACTATGCCAACAGCTCCAGAATATCGATTTTAGTCTAGGTAGACCTTTGGTTTGGGCTCCAATGCACTCGATCTCATTTCGACCTATTGAACGGAAAGTTGGAAAATTGAAAATATGGGTGTGGGACCCACATTTGATCAAAATAACCTCAGATAGAAAATCTGACTTCGCCAGCAGATTCAAAATGTTGATTTTAGGGTGTTAGCATATTTTGTATAATTTTGTGACTTTTAAACCTCATTTTGACCCTCTATTTGGAAGATTGTGATTTCGGGTTTTGGGGACAACTTTGTGAAAATAATATTTTTTCGAAAATCTAACTTCTCCAATGCGTCTGGAATGTCGAATTTAGTATAGTTGCATAGTTTGTTTGAATGTTTCAGACTCCGAACGAATTCCGAGCACTCCATCGAAGTCCGATTGATCAAATAAAATCTGATATTGCTGAAAAATTTGCTATGAAATAGCAGATTTTTCACTCTTTTTGGCCCATTTTGCTCATTTTCATCTTGTCTCTTGGAAATTAAATCCTAAAATAGTGCGGGAGCTTAAAAGTAAATTTGTGAGAGCTTGGGAAGCTAGATTAACACCTATTTCTTGGTTTTATTACGAATTTAAGGTAATAATTCACAATTTGCTTAGTAATTTCTTGATAAATTTCTCAAAATCCCAAAAATCTTAGGGCTTAACTTTAAACTCCTATTTCACTCCTTTTCCTTTAAATAATATTTTTATCTTATAATTACTAGTTTTTCATCAATTTAACCTTCAAAACAACTTTGATTCTTGATGTTATCCCAGATTTCAAAGATTTTACCCGGTAAAGCTCAAAAAATGGTTTTTCTTCTATTTGAACCTCATTTTTTACTCGATTTGGCTTGTGTTTCAGTTGTAGGTTCCTAAAATTATGGAGAATATGTTTTTGAAGTAAAGTTTCGATTTTGCCCTTCTTTTTTGGAAACTCATTTCGGGAGTCCATTTTGACCCTGAACCAAAACTAATCAATATGGGTGTCGTTAGTTTTGTTTTGATGCGTAGATTTTATATTTGATATTTTTAGTGGAGTTCAGGATTGTTCGTGAAAAGTATAATCCCAGGTTCAAGTGTAGCGGACCGATTTCGGCGTTCGAGGTAGGTTATGGCTTAACTCTTTCAGACTGGGCTGGGTAGTAAATAATGATATAAAATGCATGTTAAGGGTGGGAACTAATCATGAAAAAAACCTATCTATGTGTTGTACTCGTGCTGAGGCCTATATGTGATATAATTCTCAAAATTAAGATATTATGTGATATGTGTGACCGTGTGGGGTCCTATGTGATATTGATAGCCTTGAATACATGTGAATAATTGTATTATTTTGTTAAAATACTTACTGTGGTACCATTGGTGTATTATAATTATATTCACACTTTATTGGCATATGAGACGTGTGGAAATTCATGGATGAAACAAAAATAATGAGTGGATATTGGCTCATGTGGTTGTGAAAATGTATCATCGTGGTTGGTTGTGGAAATATATCACATTGTTGGTTATGAAAATACTCATTTTGATTGGTTTTGAGCATTACATCTTTATATCATACTCATTCATAAAATATTGGTACCACCGTGGCAACATTTGAGAAACACTGGCAACACCTGATAACACATTTCTAAGGGATGTGCCAAAAAGAAAATATGACATATGTGGATTGTATACGGGTTGATAAACCCCCTATGGGTCCTGCATTGGGAGGCTTGCCTAAGTAGGTGTATACGGGGATTATGCGATGATCCCGGAGGTTGTGCGATGACCTCTTTATCATTATCATCATCTTCACCATCATATACATTGCACTTACTTTATTGTGTCATATTGTGTTGTATTTCCATATTGACTTATCAACTATGTATTTATTGTATCTTTTTTTACTTGTATTTGATGATTTTGTATATGCATATTCTCCTTTATTCTTCTTATATGTGATATAATACGTACTTATGTTCTATCTTGGTGTGATGTGGCAATATATGTGAGATATATTAAAACCGTTAGTGCAAGCGGTGTGGGCTACCGTTGTGAGATATTTTTTTATTGCAGGTGACGTGCCCTTAGTTTATATTTTGTATTCTTTATTTGCTACTTTGCTTGGTCGGCCTATGATACCTACTGAGTACAAGTGGACCGTACTCATGCCTAATACACCCTTTCGGTGCAAGTCCTAGCTCGAGTGCGCCTCAGCTTGCTTGACTCGGGCAATTATTACAGCCTTCAAGGTAGCGGTTGGACATTCATGAGTCCGTAGTTCACCTCTATATTTCTATAGTAGTTATGTCTATATTTGTATCAGTTGAGAGATGCTGCGAGAGATTGATGGAGATTGTTTTTCAGTTGTAGGCCTATTGATGCTCCTGAGTTGTCATGGGATCAGTTTGTTAATGCCTTTCTGGAGAGATTCGTGCCTTATAGTTTGAGGGATCAGATGTTGTACGAGTTGAATCATTTTGAGAAAGGCTCTATGACAGTTGCTGAGTTTGAGGCACGTTCCCCTGCTCTATCCGGATATTTCTATGATAGTATTTCCATTGAGTCTGAGAAGACTCAGAAGTTTATGAAAGGTTTGGATGTCACCCTTTAGTTGGATATGTCTCAGATGGTTGTGCTTAGGGCTTTCTTTCAGAATATTATGGATCATGCTAAGATGACAGAGGGTATTCTTCAAGTATCTCAGGGTGGCACCAAGAAGATGCGTTATTTTGGTGAGTTCAGGAGTCTGACCTCTCGAGGTTGAGATTTTAGTGGTTCTCGTGGATAGTATAGGCTAGTTCGGGTGGCCTTATAGAGTTCGGGTGTTGGAACTTCTAGTTCAGTAGTTCAGGGAGGTCGTTCAGGCCTAGTTGTGCCTTCTTCTGTTGAGGCTGGTTGTAGAGGTTGCTATATGCCTGATAAGACTGGTCATGTGGCCAAAGACTGTCCTCGCCGTGTGTTTAGAGCTACTCCTACTTCACCTGTGAGGGGTAGGGGTGCTACTAGAGGTGTGAGGGACAGAAGTAGTGGAGCTCGTGGGGGTAGCCGTGGGGCCACTTAAGCAGTTGGTGATCGTGGTCAGTGTTATGCTATACCACCCAGACCTGAGGCAGAGGCTTCTGATGCTATGATTACAGGTATCGTCCCCATTTGTATCAGACCTGCATCTGTATTATTTGATCTCTGATCGACTTTCTCCTACGTGTCTGTGTATTTTGCTTCAGGTTTTGATTCTTTTAGTGAGCTTCTTTCCATGCCTATTCATGTATCTACCTTGGTAGGTGATTCTTTAGTGGTGGATTGGGTGTATCGATCTTGTGTTGTGACTTTTGTTGGGCGTTAGACTTTGGTAGACTTGCTTGTCTTAGACATGGTTGAATTAGATGTTTTTGGGGTATGGATTAGTTGGCTCCTTATCATGTTGTCTTAGATTATTTTGATAAGATTGTGACTTTAGCTTCACCGGGTGTACCAAGGATAGCTTGGAAGAGTGCATTTCATTCGGGTCCTAAGAGGATTATATTTTATGTTCAGGCTTATAAATTGACTAAGAGGGGATGTTTATCTTACTTGGATCATATTCATGACACCAGTGTTATTTTTCCTTCTTTCTTGGATTCTGTCTGTGTTGTCCGTGAGTTTATGGATGTGTTTTCTACGGACTTGCTTGGTATGCCTCCGGATCGAGATATTGATTTTCTACTGATATTGAGCGGGCACCAAGCCTATTTCTATTCTTTCTTATAGGATGGCCCCAGCAGAGTTGAAGGAACTGAAGGATCAGTCATAGGAGTTGTTGGATAAGAGATTTATCGGACCTAGTGTTTCACCTTGGGGTGCGCCTGTCTTATTTGTGAAGAAAAAAAATGGGTCATGAATTGATTATCAGCAGTTGAATAAGGTGACAGTTAAGAATAAGTGTCCTCTTCTTCGCATTGATGATTTGTTTTATCAGTTTCGGGTGTTATAGTATTTTTGAAGATTGATTTAAGGTTTGGTTATCACCAATTGAGGATTAGAGTTTTGAATATTCTAAAGACAGTTTTTCGAACTCGATATGGTTATTATGAGTACTTGGTCATGTTTTTTGGGTTGACCAATGCCCCTGCCACGTTCATGGAGTTGATGAACTGAGTGTTTCAATTGTATCCCGACTTCTTTATTTTTGTATTTATAGATGATATCTTGGTGTATTTCAAGAGTGAGGTTGAGCATGAGGAGCATTTACGGATTGTGCTGCAGAGATTAGGGGATGAGAAGTTGTACGTGAAATTCTCAAAGTGCAAGTTTTGGTTAAAGTGTATTTTTTTCTTGGATCATGTGGTAACTAAGGAAAGTATTATGGTTGATCCAGCCAAGGTTGCAGCGGTTCGTGATTGGGCTCGACCTACTTTGCCCATCGAGATTTAGAGTTTTGTCAGCTTAGCAGGTTATTATCAGTGTTTTCATGAAGGTTTTACATCTATTGTAGCTCCATTGACTATGTTGACTCAGAAAAAGATTTCTTTCTAGTGTTCTGATGCTTGTGAAGCGAGCTTCCAAAAGCTCAAGGATTTGTTGACTTCCACTCCCTATATTGGCTTTGTCCAAGGAGAGCATGGATTTTTCTATATTTTGTGATAATTTTGGTGTTGGATTGGGTGTTGTGTTGATGTACAAAGGCAAGGTGATTATGTATGCGTCTCGTCAAGATTGAAGCCTCATGGGAGGAATTATCCTACCCATGATTTAGAGTTGTACGCAGTTGTGTTTGCTTTGAAGTTGTGGAGGCACTACTTGTATAGAGTCCATTGTGAGATCTTCTCAGATCATCGTAGCCTTCAGTACCTCTTTACCCAGCGAGATCTTCATATAAGGCAACGCCGTTCGGGCAAGGCTAATGTGGTTGCGGATACCTTGAGTCGAAAGTCGACTAGCATAGGTAGCTTGGCGCATCTTTTAACTAGGAGAGGACTTTGGCCTTAGAGGTTCAGTCTTTAGCTAACCAGATGGTTAGGCTTGATATTTTGACATTAGGGACGTGTTTTGGCATTTGTGGATGCTAGATCTTCTTTGATGGAGCAGATTTGAGCTCATCGGTTTGATGATATTGGATTTAGGTTGATTCGAGATAAAGTGTTGAGTGGGGAGGATAAGTAAGCCTCACTTGATTCAGATGGAGTTTTAAGGATTGGGCGCCGAGTTTGAGTACCAAGAGTGGGTTATTGGATTAGGTTGATCTTAGAGGAGGGCCACTGTTCTAGATATTCTATCCATCCAGTTGTGACTAAGATGTATCGTGATTTGAGAAAGCACTACAGGTGGTATGAGGCGAGATATGGCATATTTTGTGGCTAGTTGCCTATGTTGTTAGCAGGTGGAGGCCGAGCATATGAGACCTAGTGGATTGCTTCAAAGGTTACCCATTCTCGAGTGAAAGTGAGAATGGATCACTATGGACTTTGTAATTAGTTTTCCTTATACATCTCATGGTTCTGACAGTGTTTGGGTCATCATGGATCGACTAACCAAGTCAGCTCATTTTATTCTGGTTCAAGTCTCATTCGGTGATGAGAGGTTAGCCCCTATCTTCATTCGTGAGATTATGCGTCTGCATGGTGCTTCGGTGTCCATTATTTCAGATCAAGGTTTTGTGTTCAAATCTCACTTTTGAAAGACTTTTCAGGATGAGTTGGGTACTCGGGTTGATCTTAGCATAGAATTTCACCGCCAGAATGATGGCCAGTCAGAGCAGACTATCCAGGTTTTGGAGGATACTCTGCGCATGCGTGATGGATTTTGGTGGTCAGTGGGAGCAGCTTTTGGCTTTAGCAGAGTTTACATATAATAATAGCTATTGTTCCAGTATTTAATATGGCTCCTTTTGAGGCATTGTATAGTAGGCATTGTCGCTCCCCAGTGGATTGGTTTGATGTTTCAGATATAAGACCTTGAGGTGTGGACTCACTCCGTGAGTCTTTGGATAGAGTCTGGGTCATTCAAGATAGACTTAGAGCAGCTCAGAGTAGGCAGAAGTGCTATACTGATTGTAGACTTCGTGCCTTGAGAGTTGATGTTGGAGATCGTGTTTTCCTTTGAGTTTCACCCATGAAGGGTGTGATGAGGGTCTGGAAGAGGGGAAAGCTTAGCCCCAAGTATGTTGGTCCATTTGAGATTCTTCGGACGGTTGGTGATATGGCTTATGAGTTGGCTTTGCCCCTTTAATCTATCAGTTGTTCATCCAGTTTTTCATGTTTCTATGCTTCATCGCTATATTCCTGATAAGTCTCATGTCATTCATTGGGAGTCGGTTCAGTTAGATGTAAATTGTTTTAATGCTTATTCCAACTTTATATTATCAACCTTTGTTTTTATTCTTTCACTTCTTTAAAATTATGATTTTTAAATGAATAGGCATTGAAAGAATGTAAAGAGTAATGAAGTATAAGTTAATAATGCTTTATATGAAACATACTATTAGAATAAGTAAATATGACTTTATTAATAAAAATCAAACAGTAATATCTGTTTAAGATAGGTGAAAGTAACATAGAGTGATAACTTCATAAACATATTTTAATGCATTACAAAAACTAATTAATAAAAATAGAGGTAGATTTAAAAATAAATTCCTACAATATTACTCCTATTTTACATAATTATATTGTACATAAATTTTTTATTACAATTTAGATAATATTTTATTAGTGACAATCAAAATCGGTTTACCTATATAAACAACAAGGAATAACAATTAAATGAAATAACTAGACACATACTTACACGCACATACATAATTCATATTTAATGCATATAATATAAAAACAACAATCATATAAATAGTGTATTTTGTAATAACTTCATGATAGAATTTCTGTTCTGTAGTGTTAATTAGTGGCTAAATAAAATCCATAATAAGACATAAACTTATTTAAACTATAGGTAACTTAATGTACCAATGTTAATACATAAATACTACATATAATATGAAAAGGCATTCTACAAATGGAAGATTGAAAATATCAAGGTATAATAGATATTTCTTCGTATAAAGGGGATAGAATCTCTCTTGTTAAAAGCAATAAAAGGGAAATTTAATTTTCAAAGGAAAGTTGAAAAATATAAATGATTTTCAACTTCTTATTTATTGATACCAATGACACTTTTACACAGACTCGAACTCACCATCTCAAGATTGAAAGTAAGGGATGCTTACTAGAGCTGTCAAAACGGGCCGGCCCAGCCCATCCAGGTTAGCCCACACGGGTTGAGTTTCACGGACCAGATCGGGCTGGCACATTAAAATGATGGGCTAAAAAATACCAAGCCCACACCATTATTCTGTGGTCTGCGGGCCTCACGGGTCAGTCCATTTTTAAAAAAATAATATTTTATAATTTAGTTTTAGCATGTCAATAAACATAAATATTACTGGACAATATTACTTAGTGTTAATACTTGTTAATCAAGTTTCCAACACTCCAAAAAATACTCCTAATAGCGAAATTAAATAACTTTTGATATGATATCTTTCGAACCAAATAAAAATACTAATAAACAATCTAAATAGTTGCATGTATTT
The DNA here is from genome assembly GCA_030864215.1 of Capsicum pubescens. Lineage (NCBI taxonomy): Eukaryota > Viridiplantae > Streptophyta > Magnoliopsida > Solanales > Solanaceae > Capsicum > Capsicum pubescens. Next base: position 226,902,009 of record CM061544.1, read on the forward strand.
GACTTACGGACCGGCCCACGGGCTAGCCCAACCCACATTGCTCAATCCTCACGGGTCATGGGCTTATTTGGGCCGGGCTAAAAAGCCCTGCTCTTAAATGGGTTATAAAAACTGCAGCTCAATTCCAGTAAATTACAGGTCGGGTTAGGCCGGCCCAACGGGCCTGGCTCATATTGACGACTCTAGTGTTTACCATTCAAGCAACTCCCTGTTGTTTCAATAACATTAATATCTATCAATTTACTCAACATTAAATGTATTTAAAATTTTGTCTCACACTTACATGGCTATTTCAAACAAAAAAACAAATGAAAAAATAACTTGACAATCATAATTTACTGAATGGAAAAATCAAAAGAAATTGTACCATGTAGACTTTTGTACCACATCGGATACGGAAAACTACATTATGTGCTTTATTAATAACTAGTAAGCAAATAATAAATTTACACGTGAGATCTTCCAGGCAAGTAGCCTTAGAGAAAAGAGGTGATTGTTGTATCTACTTCTCTTGTTGAAGTGTAATGTTCTTAGTCTTAAGAATTAAATAACTAAATATAAGAAAATTAAATAAATTTGAAATAATTAACTAAAAATGGGGTGGGTAAATAATATGGAGAGAGAGGATTGGTAATTATATATAAATCCCTGAAATAAACCTTCTTTCATCAATTTTTATCAATTTTTTTGCAAGAAAATTCGTAGGTAATTTATATGTGGTTTCAAAATTCCCATGTAACATACTTGGGGATTTTAAAATCCTCGGGTAATAAATTTATATGCGGTTTCAGAATTTCCTTGTAACGTACTTGGGAATTTTAAAATTCGCAGGTAATAATTACCTACGAAGATTTTTCATCGGATTTTTTTAATCTCCAGAAAAATTCACATGTAATTTGCACTTTTCTAGTAGTGCATAACCTCTACGACCAGTCTCAACAGGAGAAGGTAAAATTGGGCCTGAACGACTACCCTAAACTGCTGAACTACAAGATCCACCACCTGAACTCTATAAAGCCGCCTGTACTGGCCTACCATGGAATCCACGAGAACCTCTAAAATCTCTGTCTCGAGAGGTCTGACTCTTGAGATCACCAAAACGCCGCGCCTTCTTGGCGCCTCCTTGAGATGCATTAAAAATACCCTCTGTCATCTTAGCATGATCCATAATACTCTGAAAAGAAGGCCCAAGCACAACCATCTGAGACGTAGCCAACTGAAGGAAGACATCCAAACTCTTCACAAACTTCTAAATCTTCGCATACTCGATGGAAATGCTATCATAAGAATATCTGGACAGGGCATGAAAGCGTGCCTCATACTCAGCAACTGTCATGCAGACCTGCTCCAAACAATCAGACTCATCCCGCATCCGATCTCTCAAACTGTAAGGCACGAATCTCTCCAGAAAGGCATCAACAAACTGATTCTATGACAACTCATGAGCATCAACAGGCCTACAACCGACAAACAATCTCCACTAATCTCTCGCAGCATCTCTCAACTGATATATAGTATAAGTCACACCATCCGCACAGAAAGAGAGAAGCACAACTCAGAACACAAGATATGAAAAACTTCGCACGATAAAGAATAAAATGAGAAAAGTTTCCTAAAGACATTTTATAGTCTCTCGAAGATAGATACGGATATTTATGTACCGATCCGTGAGACTCTATTAGACATTCCGTTCTTGCACCATTGAGACCAATGAACCTGGTTGCTCTAATTTTAATTTGTCATGACCCAAAAATTTATAAGTCATGATGGCACTTGTCGTGACGAACCTTGATAAACACGAGAAAAAGACAGAAATGCCCCCAAGGTAAGACTTCTTGAACGAAGTCGAACCACATATATATAATAAAAGCGGAAAGGATAAAATCAACACATGTAGCCATAACTTCCAAAATCTAGTGTCAACAGTATAAGAACTACTAATACAATTTCGAAGTAAAATACATCAGAAAAATAACCACAAAGGAAAATATTTGTCTCCAAACACTAATAAAGACATAACTAATATAGAAAGATAGAGGTGAACTCCGAACGTATGAATATCCAACCAATACCTCGAGAAATCTAAGGGCGCCCAAAATTAACCAGTCTAAGGTGCACCCGAACCTACAGCTGCACCGAAAGAATAAAGTAGGAGCGAGTATGGTCTATTTATACTCAGTAGGTATCATAAGCCGACCGAGCAAAGTAGAAAATAAAGCAAACAAAATACACACTAAGAGCACGTCACCTACAATCAGAAAATGTCTTACAATGGTAGCCCACACCGCTTGCACTAACAGTTCTAATATATCACATATATTGCAATATCACACCAAGATAGAACACAAGTACGCATTATATCACATATAAGTAGTTTAAAGGAGAACATGTATATACAAGATTATCAAATACAAGTAAAGAAAGATATGACAAATACATAGATTACAAGTCAATATGGCAATACAACACAACATAACACAACAAAGTAAACGCAATGTATATGATGATGATAATGATGCACGAAGTCATCGCACAACCTCCGGGATCATCACACAATCCACGTATATACCTACGGAGCTAAAGCTTCCCGACGTAGGATCCATGGGGGGTTCGTCAACCCATATACAATCCATATATCTCATATCTCTTTTTCGGAACATCCTTCGAAAAGGGTTTTATAAGGTATTACAATAACTCTTCCCCGGCACATCCCTCAGGGAGAGTTTTAAAAAGGTGTTGCCCGTGTTACTCAGGTGTTGCCGCGATGGTACCAATGTTTCATGAATGAGTATGATATGAGGACGTAATTCTCACAACTAATCACAATGAGTATTTACACAACCAACCATATGATATATTTCTACAATCAACCACAATGATACATTTCCACAACCAACCATAATGATACATTTTCACAACCATGTGAGCCAATATCCACTCATTATTTTCATTTCATCTATGAATTTCCATGTGTCTCATATACCAACAAGTATGAATGTATCACAATACACCAATGGTACCACATTAGGCATTTCAATAATATAATACAATTATTCATATGTATTCAGGCCTATCGTCATTACATAAGAACCCCACACAGTCACACACATCACATAATATCTCACTCTCGATAATTACATCACATATAGGCTCCCACATGATCACGATACATATATAGCCATTTTTCATGATTAGTTCTCACCCTTAACATGTATTTTGTACCATTATTTACTAACCAACCCAATCTGAAAGAGTTAAGCCATAACCTACCTCAAAAGTTGAAACCGGTCCGCTACACTTTGAACCCTCGACCTTACTTTTTACGAATGATCCCAAACTCCATTAAAAATATCAAATATAGAATCTATGCATCAAAAAAAATCAACGACACCCATATTGACTACTTTTGATTCAAAATTAAAACGGATCCCCGAAACGAATTTCCAAAAAAGAAGGATAAAATCGTAATTTTACTTCAAAATGTGTTTTTCATATTTTAGGAACCTACAGGTGAAAACCCAAGTCAAATCGCATAAAAATAAGGTTCAAATCAAAGAAAAAAACTATTTTCGAGCTTTATCGGATAAAATCTTTGTAATCCGGGTTAAAATCAAGAATCGGAGTTATTTTGGAGGTTAAATTGATGAAAAACTAGTAATTATAAGATTGAAACATTATTCAAGTGACAAGGAATGAAATTGAGATTTAAAATCAAGCCCTAAGATTTTTGGGATTTTGAAAAATTAATCAAGAAATTACTAAGAAAAGAGTGAATTCTTACCTTAAATCTATAATAGATTCAAGAAATAGATGTTAATCTAACTTTTCAAGCTCCCACAAGCTTCAGCTTTAGGCTCCCACACTATTTTAGAGTTTAACTCTCAAGAGGCAAGATGAGAAAATGAGCAAAAAAAAAAGAGGGGAAATTTGAGACTTCGACGGGGTGCCCGAGATTCGTTCGGAGTCTGATATATGCAAATGAACTATGTAACAATATTAAATTCGATGCTCCAAATTCAATGATGATATCACATTTTCAAAAAATGTTATTTTCACAAAGTTGACCCTCGAAACTCGAAATCACAATTTTCAAATCGAGGGTCAAAATTAGATTTAAAAATAGTAAAATCACACCAACTATGCTACCATCCTAAAATAAATGTTCTGGATCTGCTGCCGAAGTCAGATTTTTTCATCCAAGATCATTTCGATCAAGTGTGGGTACCACACCTTTATTTTTAATGTTCCAACTTCTGACCAATAATCGAAATGAGCTCGGGTGCACCGAGACCTGAACCAAAGGTCTACCTAGCCTAAAATTGATATTTTTGAGCTGTTGATGCAGTTCGTTCAGCCATCCGTCGTACGAATTAAAAGATATCCACATAAGTCCAAAATAAGGCTCTCGAAGCCATAAAAAACCACAATATCGCATAAATGGAACCAAAATGCATTGGAAGCCATGTCAATCACCCCACATCCTAGAAATACCATAATACAACTACGAGGAGGGGTAAAACAGTCAAATTATACAGAAACACACAATTCATATATTTCATCAAAAAGCTAGTCGTTACAATAATACTATTAGTCAATATTTGACAGTATAATAGTTCCTCATATGGAAATAGATTGTGAAATAAATATCGACATTCATATACTAATTGTGATACTAATTTATAGCTTTTTTGGTTAAACTTTTAAAATCAACTTATTTTTAAAAGTATTTTTAACACTTTAGGAGTGAAATTGTTTGTCCAGTGAATGTAAAAAACACTTTTGAGTAGCTTAGAAAAAATACTTAAAATACTCCTATAATAAAATAATAGAGTTTGAAAAGGACTCGAAATGCTCCTATAATAATGTTTTCTACGACACGCTCAATTATAAAAGAAAAAACTCCTAGAAAGGAGTATGGATCTTTTCCTTATTAAAATATCTTACATGTTAATTGGAACATCAAATTAGATTTTACATCAAAATAGATTTTCGAGGGTTTATCGAAAACAGTCTTTCTCTATCCTAGAATGTATTCTATCCTCCATAGACTACATATATGAGATTATATTTTAAAATTATATCTTGAGATTGATGAAATAACTATTGAATCATAATTTTTGTAAATTTGTCATATATTTTTCTTTTTCTTCAGTGATTTTTCAAGTTGTAATGGTAATACCATGTTCAATATCTATATCAACAAGAGTTTTAATACAAATTAGAACTTTGAAATTAATTACAGTTGTGATAATTAAATCTTTTACTTGTTTGTAAGATATAAAAACTCCTAATATTTAGCAGTTTAATTAGCAGTCTCAAAAATTAATATTTAGTCAAGAAAAATCTAATCATTCCCAAATTGATATATTTATTTACTATTTGAAATTCTATTTTTCTTAAAACAATGATGTAATTAAAGTTAAGTATTTACTTAAGAATGAACTGACTATGAATAATTTGAATGAAATAAATTATTCCTGTAATAAATAAAAATTGGCAAAAATAAGAACGGCCTTATCTATAGTCTATATCTATAATCTATAATCTATAATCTATAATCTATAATCTATAATTTATATCTATAATCTATAATTTATAATCTATAATCTATAATCTATTAAAAGTGTGAAGAGTCTTAGAAATGTCATTTGAACTTTTTGCCCTTCGTTAAAAAATTTTGTAATAGACAAAATCGTCTTTTTACCTTTTGTCTTCAATTATTATTTTATTAAATTAAGAACTCATAAAATATATGAGAAGAATCTTTGTCAAATAAATACATGGAAAGAAATAAAAGTCCTAAAATATGTGAAATATATGAGTACCAAAATATATGAATTCCAAAATATATAGAAAGAAATTAAAAGTGCTAGGCAGCTAGGTTTCTTTCTTCGTGACTTGGAAGTATTAGACTTTTTATATATATCAGCTAATTATGGAAAAAATTTATGCACTAAATTTAGTTAACAGGGTTTAGGACTTTAAATAAATATATAGATCAAGAAACACCAAAGTCAAATACATCTTCAAGGTATGCTTTTAAAGTATGGCTATATATTATTTGCTATGATTTCTTTAAGTTTTGTAACTGCTCAACTTGCTAATAAATTTTCACATCTATTTATTTTACTTTTTATTTAATGTTTAATATTGCAATGTTATAGATTTTGAGCGATGGTTAATCATGTATCATGATATATGTTATTTGCAGACGATATAGTATTGTTCGATGAAATATGCAATGGAGTTTCGAATAGACTGGTATAATATTGTTGTTTGTTGATATTATAGTTATAGTAGAGTTTGATGATGCCCAAAAATATATCGCTGCTAATTGCTTTTAAGCTTTGATTTTACTATTTATTTGTATGAATGTGTCAAACAGTCCAAGCTAATTGCGTGTATAAAGTCTCATCGTTTACTAATTTTAAAGCTTTGGGATGCTCTAATTTATTTCAAAATATAATTGTGGGGAGAGAATGAGGAAACTTTAAAGAATTGACTTTAAGATTAACATTCCTATTTATAACTTTTGTAGCATGCATAATGGTTATACTAAAAATTATTTGGTATTACTATGAGAAAAGTAGAGTTTGGTATTGTGTTTCAATGAGATAGAGTTTAATTCTGGTTCATCACATAAAAATATTTATTTAAATCTTGGTAAACTAAGATATGGTTTTTTATTAGTATACATGAAAGTGAAAATTATTTTTGAATTATAATTTAGAAGAATTGTTTATTGGTTCCAAATTTTCAATACATTTGTCATTTTTTGGTCCTTCGTTAAAAGATTCCGCAATAGAGAAAATTATTATTTACTATTTTTTAAAAAATTATTATTTAATTATTAATATAATATTAATTATAATTTTTAAAATTAAGAAGTTCTAAAATATATGGTAAGAAAAAATATTTAGAGAAGCAATATTGTATGTTTTTTCTGGTGTATCTTATAAAAGAGTTCTAAATTATATAACAAGAGGAAGAGAAAAAGAAAAATATTGATGGTTCCCATCAAAATTAAAATAGTAGTATTTATAACAAATTTATTTTTTAAACATTATACAAGGAAAATAATATTCTTAAAAAAAATTAATCCACAACCCATCAAAGAAAGACTGTTTGGAATCTTAAATTTGAAAGAGGACACATAAATTGAAATGAAGAGAGTATAGTAATTATTTATAAGAAAATAAATAACTTAATATGTGCAGTTTTCTTTGTATTTGATTGATTACATTGTTTACACGATGAATATAGAAGATGTGATTCATGAGAATTTATCTCTCTATATCTTGCGCACATAAAATTTAATTTGTATATAATTTCTTCAATTATGGATTGTTAACATGTTTTCTATTATTAGTACAAGGGTTTAGCCTAATTATCATCTTTAAGATCAACTGAGATTTTGTCTACTAGGTTTTGTCATAAACATTATTTTAACAATACTATGTGACTTTTTATTGTGAGAACTATGCTACGTGAATGTTAATTTTGATAGTTTGAAATGAGTTCTGTTCAATATGAGGCATGAAATAACCTGAAAATTGAAAGTTTGAGAGCTAGAATCGAGAGCTTTATAAGTTTCTAATTATAAAATTAAAGATTAGTATGTCACAAACATTATTTTAATAATATGAGATGGCGTTCTTTTAGGAGGATTATACTATGTGAATGCCGATTTTGATAATTAAAATGAGTTTGTTCAATATGAAGCATGAAATAACTTGCAAATTGAAAGCTTTAGAAAATCGAAAGCTTTATCAATTTTTGATTATGAAATTAAGGATTAGTCTTCTTATAATAACACAAAAGTTGAAGGAGGTTGATCAATATCTCCCATTATGGATCATAGATGGTGTCAAGACAGTTCCTGAAACAAAATAAGTTAAGGACATTAAAAGGATGAAGTATTTTAATCCATAAAGTATTTTAATCCATAGAGTTTTTTTAGATAGTTTTTAAATTGTGGACGTTCAAGAATTATATATTTGTGGAAGTAATGAAGTTTTAAGGTGTTTTTTGCCAAGTTTTAAATCTAAATAAAATTAGATAAATAACTGAGAAAATGCTTATTGCTCGCGTAATGCATGAATCATATACGCTATTTCATCAATCAATAAAGATATGACCGGAGAATATATAAGCGTGAAGGGCCTTAGGAATATTGTTTGAATTTTTTGCCCTTCATTCCAAGTCTCCAAGTCCCTATTTTAGACAAAATCATCTTTTCGTTATTTTTTTAATATTTAAGAATTAAAAATTAATTAAGTATTTATAGTAAAACTTTTCCTCGTTAGAAGTCCTCACCATTAAAGACGGCTAATAGCTTTTTTACTAGTTTAAGAATTCTAAATCAACTTAAAGAGATTTGAAAAAAAAAACTAGAAATAAATATGAAAACCTTAGAATAAGAAAAATATAAGAAGTACCATTTTTTTAAAAGTTTAAAGTGAGTAATAAAAGATTTTCTAAAGATTTAACTTTAAAAAATAAGAAAAAAATTTAAATATAGAAAAGATTTAAAAAATGATCATACTACAAATATGGTTCAAACCGATGCATCTCTCTTAGCCTTTAGAAGCAAGGAAAAAAAATTACATGACATACGCAAAAGTGACAATCCATTAACCACTTGAACTTCTGGTGGTAAAATATATGTGTGTTTACTATAAAATATATGTTATGTTTACGTTATTATAATAAAGTGTAAGGATATTTGAGAAGTAATTTGAACTTTTTATAATTTATTAATTTTAAATAATCAAAGGTTACACGTACGAGGCACGTGCGATTAATTTAGTCTTAGTAAAACATAAATTCCATCATAAGAGTTTTTTTTTGTTTTTCAAAATGAGAACTACAGTAACAGTCTTTTTGTTATAATATAGGAGCTCTCTTTACTTTCTATAATAATTAGTACTATTTTCTCCATCTCATTTTACATGACACACTTTCATTTTCAGCTTGTTCCAAGGAAAAATTAAATTATTTTAAAACACAAGTTTAAAAAATCTTTCTTTTTCATCAAATTTCGAGTCTGAGTCAAAATTTATCACATAAAATGAAACGAATGTTCTTTTAAAAAAAAAAGTGTTAAACATAACTTAAAAAAAAATGAGAATATGTAAATTGCCTTTGTGGCAAATACATTTTCAAAAATAGTATATCTTTTAAAAATATAATATAGGTGTATAGTATTTTTAAAGAGTCTTGAAAATTTTAGCTACAATATAAGTGTAATAGTATTTTTAAAAAGTTCTAACAAACTTAGCTAGTACTAACAACGTAGACATGAGATGAAAAAAATATGATTATTTGAGAATGAGAACAAAATATTGTACTATAGTAAAAACAAGAAACAACTCATAGGGTGAAGTAAATATTCCCTAGGTAAGAGAGAGGTGAGAATATCGGAGGAAAATTAATTGTATTGTTATATAATATGTATGTTATGTGACATTTATATGTGTGAAATGCCATTTATTAGAGATAATAGTTAGTAGTCAAGTTGGATTTGAAGATCATAAATTACTTGTTCAAATTGCATTTGAATACTTAATTAGTTGGCCAAATGGCCAACTTGCCTACTTGCCAACTTGCTAATTTGAAGTCAAGTTTGGCAATCTTAGGAACTAAATTTGATGGTCTATAAATAGTCATTCTTTGTACATTTTATTATGAACATTAAAGTAGTAACAAATGTACTACTAAATTCTCTCTAGTTCTCTCCTTTGTTTAAAGTTTGATATTGATATTTTGTCTTTATTTTATAACACGTTATCAGTACGAGACTCTGCCATCTCAAAATTTGATAGCTAAGAAAAGAAAATTGGTTCCGAAGATGGAGAAGGCAAGACCGCAAGAACTATACGATCATCGTGATTTGGATTTCACCTTTCTACTATTTATGATAAGATAAGTATATTACTAAATCATGTTCTTTAATTAAGTTTGAAAAGAGTATTGATAATCACAAAGTGGTGATATTGTTATAGGCTCAAGTTTGAGTTTATTATATTTTGGTCTAATATGTTATTGGTCGAGGGTATGATGATGGATTTAAATCTCATGCCATTAAGAGGGTAAGACATTGGATTAAGAGTCCCGATGCACCATGATGATAAGATGTTGGGTTTAAGTCCCAATGATTTTTGGCCTAAGATGTCTTTATATGAATAAGACGTTGAGTTGGAATCTCAATGCACCATATTGATGATATAATGATGACTAAGCTAAAATTTTGCTGAAAAATCATGAAATATGTCCCATTGAATATGCTCCATTCCTTGAAGTGAATGTGGTAGCATGCAGTGCATAGTATGTCTAAAAAAAGACGTGTGATTGAATTTATGAATATGAATATAGGCATAACAAGGACAAAATTTTTCGTTACATTATATGCACGCCTCGATTTTCTCATGAAGGAGCAATATTTTGAAAGAAATTCTAAGCTATCATAATTTGATACGCTTAAGACATCAGTATATTTCATTTCTGGGGAAAGAAAATTTTGATTGTTAAAACTACACATCCATTCTCTGGGGTGAATGTGATAGGATTAACACCTCCATAAGAGGTAGAATAATTAAGAAGAAATATTATGAAGTATACGCTAAAATACCAAACTTGAAAATCATTCATGTTCTAGTAAATCTGAAATTTACTAAGTAAAACTCATATGTTATGGTAAACTTGGAGTTTACTAGTGCAAATAAGTTCATAAGTTGGCATGAACGATTTTGTCATCTCGAAGATATGCATATTGAATGTTACACAACATATATATTAAAGAATTAGAAGATTATATTCTTCGAAGAACATTATGAGTTCTCAGATAATCCTTCAAAAGATGAAGGTAATTTTTGCCACTAATGGGCATGGTATGAAAGGTCATTGCACATGTGATTGTCATGCGACCTAATTTGACAGAAGTTTTATAAATCCTCCATCAAAACAAAGGAATATAAAGTGATGGCGCACTTGACCTTTCAAAGTGATGTTGAGGTCTGTCATGTAAATATAATAAATTTCAATGCGCGACAATGAGCTTCTAATGAAAATTTATGAAGCATTTGAATATGATTATAATTCATTCCTTGAAGAGAATGAGATTTGTGATAAAGCATTGTTAATGCTTGACCAATCTTGAAATGAATGTGTCAAGATGAGATAAAAATTAATAATAAAGACATGTTGATGCATGGTTGGATAAATGTCACATCTCACCTCTACGGAAGATTTGAGAAAAATTCAAAAAAAAAATGATATAAACGGTCATTGATCGTGTACTTGTAGTATGGCAGAAATATTTTTGATATGTTTATCATGGATTACCAAAGGGTAAAAGCAAGAAACAAGTCTTGCCTATGTAATAATTTAAGAGTATGGCTGTACTTATATGATTTTCTCCTTGAGGGAGATGTTCACCATATGAATGGTGTGTGAAATATGTGTAGTACACAAAATTAATTGAGAGCTCCAAAAGAGCTTAAGTGTTACTATCTGGAGGAATAAAATTGTTCATAATATTAAGATTGCAATAAGTCTCAAAAGAAACTTATTAAGTTTCAAAGATTTTGTCAAAAATAAATTATATTGAGACTATAATTAATGGAAAGATGTTATATCTTTATAGTACTACAATCGACGCAGGTAAAAGGCTATCCACGCTTTTCCTCTTATTGTAATACACAAATATGTGCGTGATGATAGAATCACATGCAATAGTACATTAAAATTTTACTTAAAAAATATCAGTTGGCATGAGGGTTGACCATCCCGATTCAAATGTGATGCAAAAATAATTGAGAATTCATGTGGTCATATATTGAGAAATAAAAGGTTCTTCATGAATTCTCTTGTGTTGCTTGTTCTCACAATGAAATGATCATTGTACCAGCTAAGGTTGGGATGTATTCCCTAAAAAAATTTTGGAACATATAAAAAGGTGAATATAGGCCCGTTCGTCTGCCATGTGGATCGATTACTATTATATAGTTTAATAGATGCATCTATGATATGATCACATGTGTTTTTCTATTAACTTACAATTTGATTTTTGCGAAGTTGTTTGCTCGAATTATTAAATTAAGAGCATGGTTTTAAACTATAAATTATATTGATAATGTTGGTTGGTTTAGTAGAAATTATATGCCTCCAATTCTAGCTAAATCATTGATTATTAGAACAAATCTCCCAAAAAAAAATTGGTATGAGATGTTCTATTTAAAATATAGCAACATTCATATATATATATAAATATATATCAAGCCAACAAGGCTCCCCTATCACTATTGGTTCAAGGTTAAGAATCAAATAATTTTCATCTAAAAATTTCAGTGTGCGACATATGATGCAATTACTTCATCACAATGCATAAATATGAATCCCAAGATAAAGTTGAAGATAAATGTTAGATTTCCTAACATTAGGGAGGGAGCTGAATAACAGTTGAAAATTATGTATGAAATGAATTATCTAGATCCTCATAAAAAATGTATATGTGAACTTGAAGTTCAATAGATAATTCATTTGCAAAATGTTCCAAACTAATTGTCAGATATATTTGCTAACTCTATATGATAACTCAACTATAAAATGCTTCAATGAAAATTTTGTAAAAGGACAGAGTCTATGGTACGCCTGAAGCGTGATAAACCAATTGATTCCAAGGATAAAACTCCTCAAAGAAGGAAAGGAGCAAATGATCAAGATGGTCATGATAATGAGGCAAGTGTTTTAGCACCGACATAACACTTTATAAAACCTTGGCAGTGGTTCAGGTACCTGAATAGTAATGAATATAAAAAGATCTTTATTAAGTTATGTCTTATTGGAACCGACATCAAACAATCGTTGATGATATCCTTGATATAATATAGCTCTCAATATTATAAATAGTATCGAGGATCTTGGATATAAATCAGTCAAATAGTATGGACAGATAAATTATTGGCCAAATAAAAGTATGTAATTCAAGTAGTTTATTTCACTAGAAAAGTAAATATTTGGACTCAGAATCCAAAGACCAGAGGTATAATGCCAGTGGGGTACAAATGATTTACTAAGCGAAACTAAAATTCGTAAGCTATAAAGTATGACTTGTGCTTTGGGTCATAAAGATTTCACAAAGTTCCTGGCATTATTGTAGGAGAATTGTTCTCCTGTGGTGGATGAAATCAGATTTGATTCAGTCTGACAATATAAAAAAGCTTGAATATGTATAATGAATTATTGTCATGTCTAGCTAGATGACAAATTTATATGAATGTCCTTGAAGGATTTAAAATGTTATAAAGCGATTCTATTGGATACCCCATGATTATAAAGATCGCTTAACTTGAAAACAGATCAATTTTGATCTCATGAAAATGATTGGTAAGTACTATGTTTTAGTGCAGTTGGCGCACTTATGAATTACGGAGCATCATTTATAAGAATAAAGTGTGTTTTAAACGATGCTAGTATAATACGCACGTTGCACTCTTTTTTTCTTAGCTGAGGTTTTTCTGGCAAGGTTTTTAATGAGGCAGCTAACAATGTGTGGTACTGGATGTATACTCGGAGTGTTTGACAAATGAAATATTTATTCATTGATGAACATACGTTGAAAAGACATAAAAGGATACATCTTGATAAACATAACACTTATTTGATTTGCAGTCCAGACACTTGAAGATGTCACAAATGAAATGCTAAATATCGTCACTTGACAAAATTTACATAAAAACTTGTTAAGGATTCAAAATGTTTGAAGCATATAAAAGTTTCTGGAAAACTTATCTATAATCCTTATATTGCATAAATCTATAACTTGAAAATTATTGAAAATTTTGAAAAGTTTTCAAAATCAATAGATTATTTGCTAACATGAGAAATATATCAAATTGAATTGGTTATGAAGTACCATATATTAGTGCAATTGATGTACTAATATATCTTGCAAATACTACAAGGCCTGATATTGCCCTTTTCGGTTAATTTGTTAGCAAGGTATAATTACGCTCCTACAAGGAGACATCGAAATGGGATCAAACACATGATCTTATTTTATTCTAAAGATTGCAGTCCCGATCTTGTTAATTATATTGATGTTGGGTATTTATTTAACCCACATAAATTTCGGTCTCAAACATGCAATATGTTGACATGTAAGGATATTATCTTATCTTGGAGATATACAAAGCAGTCTATCTAGCACTTTATCAAATCATGCTGAGACAATAGTTATTCATGAAGCAAGCTGAGAATGTGTATGGTTGAGGTCCATGATACATCTTATTCGGAAAAAATATTGTTTGAAATATGACAATGTATCCACAATTTTATACAAAGATAATGCAGCATGCATAGCACATCTTAAAGGAGGATTCATTAAAAGGAGATAGAATGAAGCACACTTCATCAAAAAATTTCTATACACATGAGCTACAAAAGAATGGTGATATTAACGTGCAACAAATTCATTCGAGTGGCAGTATGACTGATTTATTCACCAAGTCTCTTTCAACTGCAACCTTCAAGAAGATGATGCACAAGATCGGGATGCAAAGATTCAAGTCGTTAAATTAAAGTTCTCATCGGGAGGAGTAAAATACGTGTTGTACTTTTTTCCTTAACCGAGGTTTTGTCCCAATCGGGTTTTCCTGGTAAGGTTTTTAATGAGGCAACACTAAAGGCGTATTACAAAATGTGCGTACTCTTTTTTCTTCACTAGGCTTTTTTCCATTGAGTTTTTCTAGTAAGGTTTTAATGAGCCACATTATCTATTAATGGACATTCAAAGGGGGTGTTATATAATATGGATGACATGTGACATGTATATGTGTGAAATGTCATTTATTAGAGATAATAGTTAGTAGTCACGTTGGATTTGAAGATCATAAATTACTTGTTCAAATTGGATTTGAATACTTAATTAGTTGGCCAACTTGCTAATTTGAAGTCAAGTTTGGCAACCTTAGGAACTAAATTTGGTGGTCTATAAATAGCCACTCTTTGTACATTTTACTATGAATATTAAAGTAGTAACAATGTACTACTAAATTCTCTCTAGTTCTCTCCTTTGTTTAAAGTTTGATATTGATATTTTGTCTTTATTTTATTACATGTATAAGTTTGATCAAATCATTGAACAACGTTATTAAATTCCAATAATTGAAATTTGAATATTTTGGGGTATATTTTCCTCTTATGTTGAAAAAAAAAAAATATTTCCCTCATATGTACATTACTAGATGTCGAGGGCCCGTGTATATTTGCCTCTTATGATGAAAAAGATATATAATAATATTTCCCTTATATGAAAATTACTAGATGTCGAGGGTCCATGCAATACATGTTATTTTTTAGTTTCAAATTTATTTGACATAAATAAAATTTAGATAATCAATAGCCAATTATATTTTAACAATAATTTAATTTTTTAATTATTGAGATTTATAATACCTTTTTAACTCAAATTTAAGTGGCACTAATATAATTTCTGGAGTCAACAAAATATTTTATATCTTTGCAATTTTTTAATTTATTAATTATTGTGATTTGTAGTACTATTTTAAGCATTTTTTTTAAAATATATAACAAATTATTTTCTTAGATGCTTAAGATATCAACTATTGTAATTTATAATCTTTTAATGTAATTTTCAAATAATATATGTTACTCTCTTTGTTCTAACTTTTGTGGCGTTGATATTCAATTATACTTTTATCTGTTCTAATTTAAGTGACATTGGTATAATTTTTAGAGTCAATCAAATATTTTACATCTTTTAAATTTTTTAAGTTGTTAATTATTATGATTTGTAATATTTTTTTACATATTTTTTAAGAATATATAATAGATTACTTTTTTAAAGATATTTTAAGTTGTTAATATTGTAATTTATAAAATATTTTATGTAAATTTCAAATAATATATGTTATTTTTCTAGTCCAAAATTTTGTGGCATTGATAGTCAATTATATTTTAAAAATAATTTAATTTTTTAATTACTGTAATTTATAATACTTTTTCTTCTATTACAATTTAAGTGGCACAATACTTAGATAACCATAATAATTAATTAAGAGTGATTTAGTAAATTCATGATTGAAGCAGCCAAGCAGACATGGCAGACATGTTTTGAATGAATTATAATAACTAATTAGAAGTGATATAACAAAATTATTATAAAAAATACTTGGAAAAAAATTAAGTGGATCTCATATAAGATGTCAAGTTAATTTAACATTAAATATTATTAATTTTTTAAACTTAAATAACTTTATAATTGTAACGCCCCGATTTGTTGAACCGGAACGCTACACGGTGCTCATGACCCCGAAGGACCACAAGCTAACCCATGACTGATATTTGTACCTGTACACTGAATAAAATACTAAATAATGCGAAATCATGCACTGAAAGGCCATAAGGTTCAATACTGAACATAACATGGATGAGATAACATCTGCGGGTAATACAATACCTAAAACAAAACTATAAACACTGAAGTCTTAAACATAATAGTCTGCATCTACTCTGAAAGCCTGTACTTTCCGAATAATCTGAATAAGGAGTTGATGGTACATGTCCCCAACTAACTCCAACTAATAACTAATCAATGAAATAGTGGATAAATAATCATGTCCTCGAAGGATAAGGACTCACTTCTATTCTGACTGCTGAGACTGGAATCTACTGTTGATCTAAAACTCATGTCTCTGAACCTATGGTGTAACATAAAAAGAAAGCACCATGGCGCAAATGTGAGTACAATGAAATGTATACATGTGAGGTAGGCTAATGCAAGGGTTAACATGAATGAATAATGCTAGCTGACTGTCTAACATGAATGCGAGAATGCATATATAAATACGTAACTGTAATTGAAACTGTGATATCGTGATTACTGAATCTGAATACTGATGACATGACATACTAAAAATTGATATATCTGATAGCATAAATAGATGTATCTGAATATAACTGATAACATGAGTGACTGTATCTAACAGTCCTGAATCTGAAGAACTATCTGAGTTCTATTACTGAGACTGATTGACTGTGTCTGACAGTCCTGATTCTATAACATGAAAATATGGGAGGTAGTATTTAATCGACATGCCCCTGATATGCCATTATGGCTGAGTTGGGATCTAATCTCTAACCCCAATTGGAAAGGTGCCAATATCGCGCCACTGGTAAGGACAAGCTGTGGGCGACCCTCATCTGATAGTGTCCCTTGTACGAGAACGGTGGGGCCCTTATCTGACAGTGCTTATCCACCTCATCAACCCTCATAGACAGTGTTGATGTCTCAACCTATGATGGCTACATAGTTCTGGAATGCAAGGATGGCTGGTAAGGATCACACCCTCATTTGATAGTGTGTGTCCCCATCCTTGGGTTCACTCGGTGCTAATTTCTACTTCCATCTGAATGGACACTGAACATGATTTACTGAACTGAACATGAACTGAGTTACTGAATTCCATTGATTGACGGAATATTACTGATATCTGACAACTGACTGAGTTCATGAGATCATGAAAATTTCCTGAGTCATAAGACTGTCTGAAGTCTAAGGATCATGGCTTGACTAAGAGTATCGTGAAAACATGACATGGCTCTAGGTACACAACTAATGTTTCAGGTACAAGTACCCCCATGACTCGATGGAAGGAAACTGACAAAGCATAACTTACTTGAATACATAATAATCATCATAATACATTTACTGAAGCATTTCATCAAATATGTGATAGGCATAAGCTTGTACGTACATGGGGATTTCATGATATCATGCTAATTAAACACTTTCCCTTCATCTAGGCATTCAACCAAACATATAGTAGGCATAGAATGTGTAAACAACATCATACAACAATTAACTGTCGTGATTCAATTCCAATTTAATCATTCAAGGTTTTAGTCCTAGGGTTTCATGAATCTAGACCGATACAAATCAACCCATATGGAATTTAACACTCATTCATGGAATACAATTCAATTACTCATTATCAACATGAACAAAAGCATCCCAATCATGAAATTCATAAGAAAATCCATAACTTGAATTTAGAAAAGGGATTCTTGGGCTTCATGGATGAAAGGAGTTCATGAATGAACACTATGCATACCTTAGTTCATGATTTCGTGAAGATTGATGGTGAAACCTTTTTGAATTTGAATCTCCAATAGAAACCCTAGCTTGTTCTTGAGAGAAACTTGAGAGAAGAGAGTGTATATTGGGTGAAAAGTGGTTGAATTACGTGTTAAAGGGCTTAAATAGGAGGGAATTGACCCTTTTAACCCTGGACGCGTCTTGTAATTTCAGTAAAAAAATTCCCGAATTGAACCCCTGGCGCGACGCAGCGCTATCGTGCCGTGTTACTGGAATTTGACAATTTGGAAACTGAGGGATAGCGCGACGCAGAGCCATCGCGTTGCCCCTTCCTTCGGGGGAAATCGCACTGAGACACTGAAAAAAGGACAATTCTGAATTTGAGTGCTGACGCGACGCGCCATAATCGCGGACACCTACTGGAAATTGCCAAATGCCATTTCCTCTTGCGGCGCGCCATTGACTAATATGGCGTTGTTTTACGACGGGAATTTGAAATAGTCATAATTTCTTACCCAGCTATCGGATTTAAGCGAATCATATATCGATGGAAAGCTTATTGAATTTTCCACATGACAAAAAGTGAAAATCTTAAATATTCCTCATGAAATAATTATCATTCACTTTAAAAGCTAATACTAGTCATTCTTGGGATGAAATTTGCTAGAAACTTCGGGGTATTACAATAATAATTTTTTAATCTTAATTTTGAATACTTGGATGATTTATAATAATTAATTAGGAGTGATATAGTAAAATAACGGTTGAACCGGTTGAAGCGGATATGTCAGAAATGTCTTCTTTATTTTTTTAATTAAATATTATTACTTTTCTAATACCTAAATGATTTATAATAATTAATTAGAGGTGATACATTAAAATAACGATTGAAGCAGCTAAAAAAATCCTCAAATAATAATAAGTGAAATTTTAAGGAGCTTAATAGTCATTTTGAAAACTATCTTAAAAATATTATTACTATTATAATACCTAAATGACTTATAATAATTAATTAGGGGTGATATAGTAAAATTACGTTTGAAGCAGCTAAAGCAGGTAGCTGAAGCAACCAGACGACCCCAAACTACTCAACATTCACGCTTCTTATGTATAGTAATTTTAATGCGAGGTTCATAATTGAAAGAAATCTATTATTGAAATAGATGTTAACTGTGACCTATTTTCTCTAAGTTATTTGATTTTACTTTCTATTTATTTTTATCTTAAGTAGTATATTTCTTGTTTAGTGATGGACACAAATTTGCTTTTCATCAATATTCTTTTGGTTAAATTTTCTTGCACCTTACTACTAATCAGAGACATCTATACACTTTCCTTACTAATAATTCAAAACTCATGTGCAATGTATGTATACTAAATTAATATATAAAATTCCTTAGAATAAATGTCACGTGCAAAGCACGTACTCTATACTAGTTAATATTAAAAGTATGAAGGTAGTCAACATCAGTTGATATTACACATAATTTATTCTTTTTTTTTAAACCCTATGATAACCCACAATCGCTACAACTTCTCCAAAAACCTATGCTCTTTGGGTGAGCATTCTGTAGTGAGCACCTTGTGTGCTTTGGGTAAATCTCACACTGTGTAATAGTCTGCAAACTGCACAGGGGATGTAAACTAAACTAGGCAAGCTCTGTGCGACAGGCTCAACTCAAGTGACATTGAGGAGGGATCAATCCCAAGTCATCCTTGTGGATAATCATCCTCAATACCAACTGAGCCATCTCGAAGCACACATAGTTTGTTCTTATACTCTATTTTCTACACTTTCTTTTACAAATATAAAATCACGTGCAATGCAAGTATATTAAACTAGTATCCCATTAAAATCACTTATGTTTTTCTTAGAAAATATTGTCATTGAACTCTATAATTTTTTCAAACAAAGCTAAAATTACAAGAAAGGTTAAAAATTTGACGGGGGTATTTTTTTTTTTCTTTTTTTTTTAGGATCAATATTTAATCTCTTGAATCCAATTCTCGTTAACCCATAAGGCTATAAGCCATAACACAACTTTGTTATGCATTTTTTTATGGGATAACTACATAACTTAACAAATATATACTCATAATTATCTTATTTAGTCTAAGTTTTAATTAATTACAATTCATAGCCCCCTCTCACCTATTAATTATCTTTAATTATAATTCATAATTTCTCTCGTGTATTTTCTCTCTTTCTCTATTTTCTATTACTCTCCTTCTTTTTCCTTTTCAGTTTTTTTCTTCATTTTTTCTTTTCTTTCTTTTTATTTTCTCTTTCTTTTTTCTTTTTTTCACTTTTTTCGTTTACATTTTTTTTTCATTTTTTCTCCTTTTTTTTATTTTTTCTCTATTTTCCATTACTCTTTTTTTTGTATTTTTTCTCTCATTTTTCTTTTTTTTTTTCCTTTTCATTTTTTTCTCCTTCTTTTCATTTGTGTGAACTAGCAAACACAAATACAAGTGTGAACTATAAAATATAAATATAAATATAAATACAAATGCGAACTATAACATACAAATATAAGTGTCAACTATAAAATACAAATACAAATGTGAACTATAAGGTACAAATACAAGTGCGAATTATAAAATACAAATACAAATGCGAACTATAACACACAAATACAAGTGCGAACTATAAAATACAAATGCGAAAGATATCATACAAATACAAGTGTCAACTATAAAATATAAATACAAATACAAATGCAAACTATAACATACAAATACAAGTGTCAACTATAAAATACAAATATAAATGCGAACTATAACATACAAATACAAGTACAAACTATAAAATACAAATAGAAATACGAACTATCATTTGTATTTTTTAATTATTGAAAAGAAATGATTGATTTTATTTCTACGAATACTTGTTTGTATATATTGATACGAGCTGTATTTATTGATACAAATAAATAAAATTCAAATATTTATACAAATACAATATATACAAATAAATATTGTATTTGTATTTGTAAATCATTTGTTTCATTTGTTTGTAATTGTATTTGTATCAAGTGATATTTGTTTGTTTGCAAATATGAATGATAATTTTGACATATAAATACAAAATGGTATATTTGTATCAAACGCTATATTACATATTTATATATTTTAGAATCAAGAAAATACAATTAATGCATTTACTTGTTGTATACAAATACAAATAATAAATTGTGCATAATCACAACTAAATACAATATGCAATCAACTTACAAATACAAATACAAAATAATTCTTTAAAAATAAAAAGGCATCGATGAAAATAGAATACAAATACAAATATAATCCAAATATAATCTAAATATACAAACACAATAAACTCTAATACAACTATAATCCAATATAATATACAATCAATTATAAAATACAAATACAAATGCAAAACAATTCTTTAAAATACAAGTGTGAATTATATAAAATACAAATGATGGTGCAAACAAACAAATACAAATACAAGTGCGAACTATAAAATACAAATACAATGCGAACTACAAAATACAAATACAATGTGGACTACAAAATGCAAGTACAAGCGCAAACTTTAAAATACAAATACAAATACAGTTGTATCAATGAATATAAAAATATAAATGACGGTGTGACTATAAATACAATAAATAAATATGGTATTGACGTTATCATCCATGACTTGTGCTCGAATAGTCATATTTTTTGAAAATACAAAAAAATATAAAATAGAACAAAAAATGATAAAGAAAATAAGTACAAAAAAAAATCAAAGAAGAAAGAAAAATAGAAGTTAGAGATAGAAGAGAGAAAAAAAGAAAAAAAAAAAGGAAGAAACGAAAAAAACAAAAATAGGGAAAAATAGAAAAAAAAAGAAGAAAAAATGGGGAAAACATGAAAAAGTAAAAAAGAAAAAAATGATAGTGCTTTTCGCGAGACTAAATATGTAGTGTATTTATGTTTTTTATGAATACAGACCACCAAGTAAAAGTGAATTCAGCGGCTGTGAATCAAATACAACTGCTATAAATGGTAATATGTAAAGTGTGGCTATGGAAGGTGGATTTTGTGCCAAACTTTTGCTATTTTTGAAACTTTAACTACATAGCTTAGCGAACATAGACTTCTAATTACCCTATTTAGCCTAAGTTTCAATTAATTACAATTCATAACCCCCTCTTGCTTATTAATTATTCCTAGTTACAATTCATAGCCTCTCTCATGTATGTTCTTTCTTTTTCTATTTTTTGTTATTCTCCTCTCTTTTCTTTTTTTCCTTTTTCAATTTTTTTCTTCATTTTTTCTTTTTTGTTGTTTTCTCCTCTTTTTTTTCCTTTTTCACTTTTTTCTTTTTCGTTTTTCTTTTTCTTTTTTTTTTCCTTTTCACTTTTTTTTTTGTATTTTTTCTCTATTTTCTATTACTCTCCTTCTTTTTTTGTATTTTTTCTTCTTTTTTTTCTCTCATTTTTTTCTTCTTTTTATTTGTGCGAACTAGAAAACACAAATATAAATATGAATTATAACATATAAATACAAGTGTGAATTATAAAATACAAATGCGAACTATAACATAAAAATACAAGTGTAAACTATAAAATACAAATTCGAACTATAACATACAAATACAAGTGCAAACTATAAAATACAAATGCGAACTATAACATACAAATGTGAGTGAGAACTATCATTAGTATTTTTTAATTTTTGAAAAGGAATGATTGATTTTCTTTCTGCGAATACTTGTTTGTATTTATTGATACAACTTGTATTTATTAATACAAATAAATACAATTTAAATTTTTATCCAAATACAATATATACAAATACATATTGTATTTGTATTTGTAAAATTATTTGTTTCATTTGTTTGTAATTGTATTTGTACCAAGTGATATTTGTTTATTTATAAGAAATATGAATGATAATTTTGATATACAAATACAAAATGGCACTTTTGTATCAAATGATACATTATATATTTATATAATTTAGAACCAAGAAAATACAATTAATGCATTTACTTGTTTGTATACAAATACAAATGATAAATTGTACATAGTCACGACTAAATACAATATTCAATCAACTTATAAATATAAATACAAAATAATTCTTTAAAAATAAAAAGGTATCGACGAAAATAGAATACAGATACAAATATAATCCAAATATAATCTAAATATACAAACACAATAAAATGATAATATAAATCAATATAATATGCAGTCAATTATAAAATACAAATACAAAAGAGTTCTTTAAAATACAAGTGTGAATTATATAAAATATAAATGATGGTGCAAACTAACAAATACAAATAAAAATACAAATACAAGTGCGAACTATAAAATATAAATACAAATGCGAACTATAAAATATAAATAAAAGCGCGAACTTTAAAATACAAATACAATTGTATCAATGAATACAAAAATATAAATGACAGTGTGACTACAAATATGATAAATAATTGTGGTATTTACGTCATCATCGTTGACTTTTGCTCGACTAGTCAAATTTTTCAAAAATATAAAAAATATAAAATAGAACAAAAAATGATAAAGAAACTAAGTACAAAAAAGAAAACAAAAAAAAACATACAAGAAAAGAAAAGAAGAAAGAGAAATAAAAGTTAGAGATTAAAGAGAGAGAAAAAGAAAAAAAAATAGGAAAAAATAAAAAATAAAAGAAGAAAAAACGAGGAAAACATGAAAAAAAAATAATAGTGTTTTTGGCGAGACTAAATATGTAGTGTATTTATGTTTTTTATTAATACAGATCACTGAGTAAAAGTGAATACAACGGCTAGGAATCGAATACAGCAGTTATAAATGATAATTATGTAAAATATGGATATAGAACAGGGGTTTTATAGCAAAGTGTCGTTATTTCTAAAAGATCCCCTTTTTCTTTTTTGGTGGGAATATTATGCATGTTATCATAGTTGATATTGTACTCAGGTATTTTTCTTTTTGATGGGAATATTATGCATGTTATCATAGTTGATACTGTACTTAGGTATTTTTCCTTTGCACAAGTTCCTGAGATTACTTCCTTGCTTGATGTATATGGCCTTATTACTATTATATTATATATTCGATGTACCATTGTTTCTGCTAAAAAAAAAAGATGTATCACTGTTTCAATTCGCAGAAGTTGGAAGCCTGATTTCTTGTTTGAATTTTCTTATTCCTTTTAACAACTCCAAAATAAAAATACTTTCGTTTAGCAGATCTCGGAGGTGTAAAAGCTTTAATGGATCTATTTAAGTTACCCAAGTTATCCGCACTCCCCTACAATTGGTATCAGAGCTATGTTATTTAAAGTTACGGAAGTAGTGTATATTTGGATTTATTTGATTAATTTATTAATTATGATAAAATTAGATTTAGATATCCACCAAAATATTATAAATATTGCTTAGATGAATAACGAACAAAAATTACAAAAATATAAAGAATTAAAACAAATAATATTTGAAAAACGTAAAAAATTAAAAATAAGGATAGAAAGACTACAGTATAACATAGTTGTCGGAGTTAGTAAAGACTCAATAAATTCACAAAAAGAAGAAATATCAAATTTAGAATCAACAATAGATAGTCTAGAATATATATATATATATCAACATAACCTATATACATTTAAATAAAATGAATAAAGAAGAATTTATAATAGACGAAAAAATATATGAAAATCACGACGGATCAAAAATAAAAACAGTATTCTCTAATTTAGGAAGAAGATATAAGAAAATAGGTGAACATTTATATTTAATGTTAGAAAAAGAAGAATTAAAATTAGAAGATAAGTTGGCAGTCATGGTAAGAATAGAAAGAGAAAACGAAGAGATAGACAGAAAAAAGGAAATAGATAAAATAAAACAACAAACCACAGAAGAAATACGAAAAATAGAAGGAACTAAAAATAGTAGGATTGCTGAATTAGAAAAAGAACTACAAATGCTAAATGATTTGTATGAAAAAAGACAGAAACAAAAAAAAAAAAGATAAAGAACAAAAATTATTAATTGAGATAAATCAATTTAAAGAAAAATTAGAAGGCAAAAATAAAGAATTAGAAATAAATACAATAGATGCTGAAGAAACAGATAATTATGACTCGGAAGATAGTGAAACATATACAGAAATTCTAGAAAACATAGGAAAACTAGAAATTAATGAAAAACAAAAAGTAATTAATAAAGAAAATCTAGAACTAATAAATACAGAAGTAAATACTCTAGATAAAAATATAATACCCAGTACATCAGAAATAAGAAAACCAACCTATAATTACAAAAATAAGTTTAAAAGATATAATCCAAAGGATGAATATAATAAATGGACACCAAAACAAATAATTAATTACAACTTTTTAGATTTAGACTGTGTAATAGACACAAATAAAATAATACAACTATGGGTAGGATATATGTCAAAATAATTATTAGATAATAAAATAGATACAACAAACACACCAGAATATATAGAAAAGACATTAATAGGAACAGTAAAATTATGGTTTTTAAACCTAGCCGAAGCAAGTTAAAAAGTATTAAGATCTGATAATAAAACAGAAGGAACATCAACAACTACTAAAATACTACCAACAGAAATATTGAAAAAATATGAAATAGCTATAAGAGATGAATTTAGCAGTATGACAACAGAAGAAGCAGAACAAAATAAAGAAAAAGATATAAATAGAAATTTAATGTTAAAACTAGCAATATGTAATATGTGCTATATAGATGAGTATACGTGCGCATTTAAAGAATATTATTATAAAGGAACATATAATACAGAAGAAAGTAAAGAAATAAGAAGATTATATTTTAGTAAATTACCCGAACCATTTAGTTCAAAAATAATAAAGAGTTGGGATGAAGCAAAAATAGTAGATACCCTAGGAGCAAGAATAAAATTTCTACAACAATGGTATAGAAATCTATGTGAAAAATATAGAGAAGAAATAAAAATGGAAAAAAAATTAATAAGAAATTTAGCATGTTGCAAAGATAAAATAGCACCCTAATTTGGATGTGAAGAAAGATATTATAAGAAAAGAAAAAGACATAAGAAATATAAGAAATATAAGAAATACAAGAAATCAAAATATAAGTATAAGAAACCAAGAAAAAGATATTATGTAAAAAATTATAAACATAAAAGACCATATAGGAAAAAGAAATCTATAAAAGAATTACTTGTTATAATTGTGGAAAACTAGGACATTTAGCTAGAGATTGTAAAATGCCTAAAAATCCAAAAAAGAAACAAACATCATAAATAAAAATAGAAAATACAGAATATATGCAGATAGATTATATAGATTACGAATTAGAAAGTGAAGATAGTATATATGAAATTTCGGAGAATGAAACAGATAATGAAATAGATAGAGAATTAGATGAATCAAATGACTGAAGAAGATATAAAAATGAACCAAATAACTGAAGAAGATATAAAAATAATAACAAAGGAAGAATATCCAAATAAAGAAGGAACAAATCAAAAAATAATATTTGATAATAATATATTTGACGAAATAAAAGAAAAAGAGTTAGACTTAAGTGTAGAGAAAATATTTAAAATAACAACAATAAAAAATATATTTAGTAGAAAAAAGGAATACTATGTAGTAAGCCAAAAAGAACATGTAATAGACTGTAGATATGCAAAAGGAAGAGCTAGTATACCACTAGTAACGAAGAGAATGATTAATAAAAAAATAAACGATATAAAAAGCAAAGACCCAATAAAATATGTACACCTTGGAGGAACAGAGATATTAATAAAAGCATGTTTTAGAGAAGGAATAGATACACCAATAGAATTATATTTAGCAAATGATAGAATTATAAAACCTATAGAAAAAAGTATAATAACTGTCATAAAAGGAAATTTAATATACCAAAAATTTAAATTTATAATAAGTGTGAATTATTCAGTAGCAATAACAGATAAAAATATAGATAAATCATTAGTATAATATTGGAAAATATCAGGGATAAAACTAACCCCAGGAAGTAAAATATTTACAGCAAGATGTAAAAATCTATATGTATTAACAACAAAACATAAAATAACAGGAAAAAATAAAATTAATAAAATACAAATAGAAAGTCCTTTTGAACAATTTGTAAAAACAATTGATAATAATGATTATAGTTACAAGAAGAAGACTTAGAAATAATAAATGATAGAATAAGTACATAAAAAAGAATAGCTCATGAAAAAACAAAATCATCAAGCTCATCAAAAAGAACAAGTTATGAAACAACTTCAACAGTTAATTTAAACCAATATTACATAACAGGAACAATAAATGAAAAAGAATATTTAATACTCTTAAACACAGGACAAGAAGAAAATTATATAGCAAAATATCTAGTAAAAAGTGAAGAAATAAAATCTAATAGTAATATATGCCCAGATCTACCAAGGAGTCTAATAAACATTAAAGATACGACAGAAAAAGAAATAATAATAGGAGTTAGAAAAATAAAAATAGAATTTGAAATAAAAGAAGAAATGTAAAAAGCAGATATAATGTTAGGAATAAAATGGTTAGAACAAGTAAAACCATACAATATAGAACATACACAATTATCTATAACATATAATAAAGAGAAATTATTCATAAAAAGAACTTTGACATGACATGAAAATATATGTACTTGTAAAAATAATAGTAGAAGGATATTATAATAGGTATTATACACCTATGATAGATACAGGAGCAGAAGCAAACTTATGTAGATACAACTGTTTACCAGAAAATAAATGGGATAAATTAAAAACACCAATAGTAGTCAAAGGATTTAATAATGAAGGAAGTTTAATTACATATAAAGCTAAAAATGTAAATATACAGGTATGGGATAAAATAACAACGATAGAAGAAATCTATAATTATGAACTAACATCAAAAGATATGCTTTTAGGAATGTCATTTTTAGATAAATTATACTCACATATAATAACTAAAACAGATTGGTGGTTTACAACACCATGTAAACCACACCATGTAAACAAAAAGTAAGAGCAAAAAGAGTTATTAATAAAATAAGAAAGAAAACTGATTGGATAAAAGGAAGCGAAAAAATTACGCAAAAGTTAAAAAATATAAAAAATATAGAAGATACAGTAGAACTAGTTGTCTTTTCGATAAATAAAAAAGAAATAACTATATTTTCAATAGATAAGGTAGAAATAATAAAGAAAAAATTAAGACAACTATACAGTGAAGATCTATTAAAAGGATGGGAAAAACATAAAACTACTATAAAAATTGAATTAATAGATAAAAATAGCATAATAACTCAAAAATCATTAACATATAATTTTGACAATTTAAAAGAATTTAAAATGCATATAGATGAATTATTAGAAAAATAATATATACAAAAAAGTAATAGTAAACACAATAGTCTAGCATTTATAGTAAATAAATATAGTGAACAAAAAAGAGGAAAAGTAGAATGGTTATTGATTATAGAAATTTAAATGCAAAAACTATGACATATAATTATCCAATATCAAATAAGATATTAAAAATAAGACAAATACAAGGATATAATTACTTTAGTAAATTTGACTGTAAATCAGGATTTTACCACTTAAAGTTAGATGAAGATTCTAAGGAATTAACCGCATTTACGGTACCACAAGAATTTTATGAATGGAACATATTACCATTTGGATATAAAAATGCACCAGGTCGATACCAACACTTTATGGATAGCTACTTTAAACAATTACCTAATTGTATAGTATACATAGATGATATACTGCTATACACAAAAACTAAAGAGGAACATTTAAAATTATTAGAACAATTTACAGATATAATAGAAAAAATGGAAATAAGTTTAAGTGAAAAGAAAGCCGAAATTATGAAAAACCAGATAGAGTTTTTAGAAATACAAATAGATAAAAGTGGAGTAAAATGCAACAACATATAGTACAAAAAATAATAAATTCAAAAGAAGAATTAGATACAAAAAAGAAATTACAATCATTTTTAGAATTAGTAAACCAAGTAAGAGAATATATACCAAAATTAGCAGAAAACCTAAAACCTTTACAGAAAAAATTTAAAAAGGATGTAGAATATAATTACAACGAAGAAGATAAAAAACAAGTTCAGAAAATAAAAATACTTTGTAAAGAATTACCAAAATTACAATTCCCATATGAAAATAAAAAAATTACATATATAGTAGAAGCAGACGCAAGTGAATATAGTTATGGAGGAGTACTTAAATATAGATCTGAAGAAGAAAAATTAGAACACCATTGTAGATACTACTCAGGTACATTTAATGAAACAAAAATAAAATGGGAAATAAATAAAAAAGAATTATGTTCATTATATAAATGTTTATTAGCATTTGAACCATATATTGTATATAACAAATTTATTGTGAGAATAGATAATACCCAGGTTCGATGGTGGTTAACAAGAAAAATACAAAACTCAGTTACGATGAAGGAAATTCGGAGATTAGTATTGAATATATTAAATTTTACATTTACGATTGAAGTAATCAAGACTGACAAGAATGTTATTGCAGATTACATATCAAGACAAAGCTACTCAAACTGATTTACCAATGGAAGAAGCTGATGTCAAAGATACCCAAACAGACTTAATATTACAAGTGTTTGAACAAATGAAGTTATTACAAGAAAGAGTTATCACATTAACTACTGAAGTGACAGATGTAAAAGTGCAGGTTGAGCACTATAAAAAACAAGAAAAAGCTATTCGCAAAGATACTGTGCAGGAAGAGCACATTAAAAAACTAGACCTAGAAGGTGACGATGAGAAACATCTAAAAACTCAAATTACTAACGAAATTACAGCTACAGCTGCAGGCGCAGGAGATGTATCCAAAGAAAAGAATATAGTCACTCAAAATAAACATGAACCACCAAAGAAAAAAAATTATAACCTCAACCAGATATTCTCAAAACCATATACACCAAATATACAAAAATCAGAGTCATCTATACCTCCCCAGATACACACATATTCCGAATCACTCAATCAACAAAAGCAGACTTATAACCATATCACTCGTACATATATTGATAATATTTATACTTTAAAAAAAAAAAATACAAAACCTATCCAGAGTAACGATTAAGCAAAACAACACCAAGGATATATTACACAAAAATGTCAGAACTATAACAAACTTATTATTTTGCCTAGCACCAGTGCAAACTTAATTACTTCATGTTACTATTATGGACTATTATCTACAGTCTACACAACTACTGGAGAAGAGTTAACAGGAATTCCAGATATTTACAAAGTATTTATGGATTATAAGAGGATTACAAAAGGACAATTATTCTATGTTCGTTTCTACTCAGTACCAGCAGAAATATTATTTGATGAAATAAAACAGACAATTACTATTGTCAAGATAGGAATGACACGAGATTATATTATCCCTAAAGAAATATGCGAACAAGAAGAGATAACCAAAAATCAGATATCGGACTTCTACCGAAACAAGAGAGTTATTGGACTTAGCAGTATATTAACTAGGTTAGCAAATAATTATATAAATCAAAAACCAGTTTGGATTTATTATAACAGAAATCAATTATTGGTTTACTCTACTTGCAAAAATATTAGAGAAAATGACAGAGAAGAGATAAGAAAATGGGTCATGACGATTCTAAAACCAGAAGAGTTACCAGTCACAAGATCTATTACGAAAGGAGTTATTTCAGAAGAAGCTATGGATCAGTTCTGTAAACAAGATGGCCAAAAATACGATGACCACATATGCAGCAGATGTAGTGGCAGACACAACTTTATTCCAGATGTAATGTTACAATAGCAAGAAGATAAAAAAAGCAGCAGATACGACAAGAAGAAGATAGAGACAGCAACGGAAGAAAATCAACGACGTAAGAAGAAAGAAATAGTCATCAAAAAGCAATTAAAGTTATTAAAAGCGACATATGGAAAATAATATAGCTTTTACGTAAATTATTATGTAGTAGCTTTAGCCTTTTTGACTTTTCTTATCATTTATTAGTCTTTTTTGGCAAGTAGTGTCATTATTAGTTTAGACTTTTGTAAAAGTAGCTTTAGGACTTTGCAGAGATATTTTTTATACTTTTGTAGAATAGACGACAGGTGTAAAGTAAAATAGTATACGCATTTTCATTCTTAGATTATAAGAGCATCCGCTCAGATAAAGGGTAAGTCTTCATGAGTTGAAGAAAAACCCTCTCTTGTACACAAAACTTTT
This sequence comes from Capsicum pubescens, assembly GCA_030864215.1. Classification (NCBI taxonomy): domain Eukaryota; kingdom Viridiplantae; phylum Streptophyta; class Magnoliopsida; order Solanales; family Solanaceae; genus Capsicum; species Capsicum pubescens. The sequence continues at coordinate 226,933,397 of CM061544.1, forward strand.
GAATTATTTAATAAAAACAGGTATATTTCCAAGGAAAAGATATGAATCATCAAACAGCTATGGAAAATCTAGAATTATCAGATTTACCAGAACAAGTATTTATATTTGTGATTATGAATAGCTAAATTCATAAATTCCTGACAATCATGATATGATAAAACAAGTTCATGTTAGTTACTTTATAGTAGAATTATTCGAAGAATAGCATGTTAAGAAGTTTATTAGCAAAGTGAAAAAGGAGAAAAATCTCTAAGAACTATGCCATCCTAAAGGTGAAACCGGTGAGGCAAGAAAGCCGTGATAGGGGAGTAGCCAGAGTAGAGGCGTTGTTTAAGGGAAAAGTATCCAAATTACCTTGCTAATAGTGACCGAAGAACATATTATTTAAGAATAATCTAGTATATAGTAATCTAAAATGATCATATTTTGTTATGTGTATGATTGAAGGGAATATTTTGAAAAAGCATCATATGAAAAATGAATACTTATTTATCTGACGAAATGGTAGATAAATTTAAAATACTTGTTTTATATATACTTAAGGATATAGAAATTGTAGATATAAGAAAAATCATATTGGAAAAAATATTTGATAAATATTTTATGACTAGAATAAATTACATACCACACCTACCTACCTACTCTTACAAATACTTACATACCAAACCTACACATCAACCATGATAAATTATGTATATTTAGAATATTGAAAAATGGATATGAAAAATATACAATTAATAGAAAAAGTAATAATGAAAACAAATCTAGAAAAATATATGAGAACTAAAGATATAAAATATATAGAATTCCTTAATGAAAATATACAAGAATTATTAAGATTAAAACAAACAACTAATAAATACTATGATAAAGCAATTAATTACTAGAATCTAATCCCAAGTTATCCAAGTTATTCGTAGAAACCTAAGCATAATATGAATAATATGACAAGTTACATATCTGATGAAACTAAGATACTTGTTTTATATATCATAAAAGACTTAGAATTAGAAGACATAAAGAAAATAATATGGGAAAAAATATTTGATTTTGAAGATGAGTTATTAAATACTAATTGGATAGAAGATGAATTAGAAAATATAGATTTCTATGGTAGAAATTATTATTCGGATAGTTATTATTCAGATGGATATTATACAGATTAAAAATGCTAGAATATATTCAAAGAGTTAGAGAAAAACAAAGTTAGTTATACGAAGAAATTAATTATAGAAACTAGCTTAGAAAAGGAAGAGAACAATTAAAAGAAAGATTAACTTGGATAAATAAAATCATAAAATAACTAGAATTAAAAGACACTTTAGAATATGATTTAGACATAGAATTATTCATAGACGAAAAAGACAGGATAATTAACGGAATAGATAACCTAGAATTTAATATCAGATATAGTACAATTAGAATAAATTATTACAAAGAAATTTGCCGTATCACAACTACTTTAGGACAAAATGATAAATTATGAATATTTAAAATATTGGAGACAAGATATGAAAGAAATAAGATTAACAGAAATACTTATGAAAGAGAATTTAATTGAATATTTAAGAACAAAAGATATAGAATATTTAGAATACCTTCAAAATAATATACAAGAATTACAAAGACTAAGAGAAAAAACTAAAGAATATTACAGTAAAACATTTAATCAAATATCATTTAATCACCCCTCAATATATGAACATCAATAAAACTAAGAAATATCCACGCACAAATAAAAATAGATCCATTAGAGCTTTAATAGATCTATTTAAGTTATCCAAGTTATTATCCGCACCCCTCTACAATTGACTTAAGCAAGTCAACTGTTATAAATGTGTCTAACTAATGTAATCTTTTGTTTTTAAAGTATATATTCTTGATGGTAGAGATAAATCAATCATTACGACCCTAGATATGATACTTTCTCTGTTTATTTTTACTCGTTTATATTATTAAAAATACTAAATTAAGATGCATGTATTGCACATATATCTCACGTCAATCAATTAAATTATATACACAAGAATCCTTTAGCAATATGAGCAATGAAAGAGTCAAACTTATTTTTCGTGACACCACTTTCCCCCATAAATTTAATGCAAACCCAAATTTTAATATTTTCATTATTAGCACGGTGGTTCTTGTATGATTCGAATGCATTGGGCACGTGGCTTCTTGTCTGATCTGACTCAGCTTCTGATGTAATCAATGTTATCTATGCTTGTCTTGAACGCAGAATCACATCATCCAAACTCCTGTGCTAGCTAGACTATTTCACCTTGAATGGACCAGCTTCTTCAACATGTTTCATTCACATGTCTATCATCAAAACTCCTCATGCCTTAACAGAAACCCACGTCCCCAACATCACCTGACCCTCTTTCCACCACCTCCTCTCAACCTTTATTTAAGAAGTGAACTCAATCTTGTCTTTCTACTGTTCTTACATTCTTTTGCATGAGGTTTTTTACCCAAACTTTCTCCTCAACACACTTTAGAAATTGATTTTTCATTTTCGGAAATACACCAACATGGTCTTCTTGTGAAATGGAGTGGGGGTTTTCAATTTAAAAATGACTTTCATTTCACATTGTTTTTTACTGACCATTTGCATGAAGGACCTTCTGATTATATCCCAGAACCACAAATCGAATTGCATGAAGAACTTTCCGATTATATCCCAGAACCACTAATTAAATTGTCATTGGTAGGTAAATACGTAGCATTGGGCACTTCAACCAATCATCATTTATTCATACTACAGAAATAATAATAGGGTAAAAAAAAAAACTTTAGACATCAAGTGTATATAATTTAAATTCCTAAACGATGTTGCATTATAGAGAAAGTCCTTACTAAGTTGAAGTTTGAAATATTTCACAAACTTTAAATCGCGAATTAAAATGCAAATTACCATATTGCAAATCACCACCAAGGAGTAAAATCTAGTAGAGCAGTATACAGAGGTGGATTCAAAATTTTATTATAGATTTTAGGATGAAATAACTAAGATGGTTCAGCACCTTTTATGTAGTAATTTTTTCTAACACAACTATATGATCCATTATTTGTTCTTATATCTTATATCACCCTCGACTTGCTACCAAAGGAATTATCTTATAGTTCCCCCATCTTTTATGAGCAAAGAGAGGAAAAGCCGAGACAAAATAAAAATTAGAGCGTCATAATATAACATATAAAATTCAAAATTCTAACCCATCTCAGAAAATTCAAGATTGCCTGCAAAAGTAAAAAAGATATAATAATCTATCAAACAAACTGATATGTGTTGGCCATCTGTTACTCCTACAATATTTATCACTACAATAAAATTGATGTATAGTTATGAATTTATTAGCTACGACATTAAATTCGTCACTAATTATTCATTTCCGTATCTAAATACATGCAGCACCTACTTTTAGTGACGAAACGTAAAATTTCCTAGCAAAGTTTTTTCCTCTAAAGTTTCCCACCAAAAAATATTTTGGCGCCATTTTATTAAGTATCATTAGTGACGAATTTTAAATTTTCAGTGACAACCTTTTTTATCACCAATAATGGATCCAATTTGTGACAAACTATTTTTTGTCTTAAATTAGTTATACTTTTAGACACAAGAAATATTCGTCATAAAAAATAAGTTGTCGCAATAGCGACAAATTAGAGTTGGTAGTTAAATATTGTAAGTTTTAGCTACAAAATTTGATATTTAATTGTGACCTCAATTTTTGTCACTAATACTATAAACAATTAGTGACGTTCATTTTATTGTCTCTAATAATGAATTCAATTCGTGACAAACTATTTTTGGACACAAAAAAAAATTCATCATAATTAGTGACGCTTATTTTATTGTCTCTCATTCGTGACAAACAATTAATCTATGACACTCATTTTATTGTCTCTCATTAGTGACGCTCATTCGTGACAAATAATTAGTGACGCTCATTTTATTGTCTCTACTTAATCTATGATTCAGTGATAACATAATTTTGTCACAAAATATGTCATCATTAAGTAGTGATGATTTCGAATTTGTATACTTTAACCTCAAAAATTTTATTAAAAACTGTGACATTATCTTTTGTCACTAATTGATCGAAGAATTAGTGACAATTATATTATTATCTCTATTTAATCACAAATTTTTTTCGGTACAAATAATTTTTAAATGGCGATGATTTAAATTTCGTAGTTAAATAGTGCAGTTATTAGCTACAGTAAAATTATTGTGATAGATGAAAAAATCAACAATGATAGACACATCTTAATCTAAATGCAATAAAAATTAAAGTTTAACTCATTAATAAATATGCACTAGCAAACATAATTTTCTCTAAATTATAAAATTATACTGCAGACTAATTCAATTATCTGTTTTTTTTCTCATTTTTTAGTCTTATTTATTTTCTTTTTTTCCTCCTTTATAGTTTATTTATTAATTTTATGCTCAAATAATATTATTTTTTATTTTCTTCTTTCACCATAAATAGTTTTGATTGCCTTATTTTTCTATTTGTAAGTGTTTTGTTCTTTTTATTTTTAAATTTTTTATTTCGTGTTCATTTTCTAATTTTATATATTCTTTCATAATATTTTTTTTGTTCTTCTTATTTATTTATTTATTATTTATATAATTAAAAAGAGATAACTAATATAGAGAATATTCATTCACACACACATATATATATTGTTTTTTTTTCTTTCTTTTCTTTTCTTTTCTTTTCTTTTTTTCTCATTCATTTCTTTATTTTTTTCTTCTTTTTCATTCATTTTTTCGCAAATCATATTATTGTTATTATTTTTTCACCATAATCTATACTCAATTTTGAATTTTTTTTAATTTTATTTTTATTTTTTCTCAATAATCTAATTTTATTCACTTTTTTCTCTTTTTTGTTGAGGGATGCTTCAATCCTTCAGTTTGATACTATTCATTCCTCTATGATACTATCACATTATATCTATAAGTTGGCACGGTATCATGGAAGAGTGCTTCAGTCCTTCAACAAGAAACTCTTTAGTATATTATCACATTATATCTATATACTAATGTAGTATCATTGAGGATTGTTTTGTCCTTTCAATGAGACTTCCTTGTTATACCATTATATATATATATATATATATATATATATATATATATATGTATATATATATATGTTATCATAGAGGAATGCTTGAGAACTTTGGTGAGACACTTCTCATTCCTTCACGATACCATCACATTATATCAGGGGCGGCTAAAAAATGTTGGGGGCCTAAAGCGAAACTTTAATAAGAGATTTCAAATTTAACTGATATTTTGCATAAATTTGGACATAAACTCTTCAATTTTTTGAAATAAAAATAATAATATAAGTTTATTTACATAAACTATATAAGAAGTTTATATATTTAAAAATTATATAAAAAAAATAGTATAAGTCTATTTAGTTAACAATTCAAAATATTTTAAAAAAATTATACTCAAAAAAAATAATTGTCGACATTCCAAATAGTAACTAAGACATAATTTAAAACGAAAGGAGAATTATTAGAATATAGATTAACCATCCTTGACTATCAATCTCATTGACTATAACTTTTTATATAAAGATCTTGTATTTTTCTTCCATATTTTTTTTAAAAAAAGACATACTTTTCAATATTTTAAAAAATAGTTTATATTAAATCTCATTTATCCAGATGATTTATAACCACACAAATACTTATGACTTAATTTTGATCTCTATTTAAAAAAAAAATAATTATTTGTTAAATTCTATATCAAATCAAACTACATCACATACAATAATTGAAAAAATGAGGCCCTAAAATTTTTGAGGCCTCAAGCCATTGCTTCACTTGCTTTGGCCTTGAGTCGGCACTGCATTATATCAATATACTGCATAGTATTATCCTTTAATATCACATGCACTCCTCAGTTCTCCATATCATCGTAGTATATCTATATACTAGCATGATATCATGAATGAATTCTTTATTCTTTCTGAACACTCACCAATATACCAGCATAATATATCTATATATTGACACGGTATCATCCTTCATTGAGCCGCTACTCAGTCCTCTATGATACAATCATTGTATATCTATATATTGACATGTGTATCGTAGATGACTACTTCTGTTTATCACAATATATTTATAAACTGATGTAGTATCATAGAGGACTAATTTTATCCTTCAATGAGACTTTCTTAGTATACCATCATAGTATACATACATATTGATATGTTATCATAGAAAGCTGTTTTAGTCCTTCAATGAGACATTTCTCATTCCTCTATGATATCACCATATTTCAATATACTGCATAGTAATATTCTTTAATGTGACACTCTAGTCCTCCATATCATCATAGTATATCTATATGCTAGCATGATATCATGGAGGACTTCTTCATGCCTTCTAGATATTCATCAGTATATCATCACAATATATCTATATATTGATATAGTATCACTCTTTCATGAACGCTCTCTATGATACAATGATAATATATCTACAAACTACTATGTGTCATACAGGACTACTTTTGTTCTTCTATGAGATACTCCTTATTATATTATTATAGTATATCTACTTACGAGCATGATATCATCTTTTAATAAGACACGCATTAACTCTTCATGATACCATCAAAATTTATCTATATACTAGTATGGTATAATGGAGAACTACTTCCATTCTTCATATGAGATACTTCTCAGTCCTTCGTGATATCATCACAATATATCAATTTATACCATCATCTTATCATTGATGTCTTGTTTAGTCCTTTAGTAAGACCTCCATGATACCATTACATTATATCTATTTACTGTTATGGTATCATTGTTGTCTGCTTCAGTCATTTAGTTAGACTTCCATGATACCATCACAGTGTATCTATATATAGTCATAGTATTATTGACGCCTGCTTCAGTCCATCAGTGAGACGTTCATGATACCAATGCGTTCATTAAAAATATATACCCTCGCCATTAATGGAAAGGTACATAAAGAGATTTTATGTGTGTATATCGGCTCTTTCTTATTTTTCAATCTATTTTATCATGTTGATGTCCATCCATCATTTACCAATGCTCTATAAGTAGCTAGAAGAAGCTATATATTTGTTTCAGTTTGCATAACGAGCAATTATTTCATAGAGTTCGTATTAAATTTTTACACAAAGTTTTATCTTAATAAAGGAATTTTTGACATCATTTTGATAAGAAGATAGGTTTTTATTGATTGTAATAATCGAATAGTTAATGATTTTGTAAAAAAGAAACTATTCCTTTCTAATTCTGTTATTTGTTTCTCTAATTAATGTTAGTTTCAGAAATAAGGTTTGAACATATATATTTTTCTAATCATGATATCACTAATATATTTTCTTTTCCCATAGGCATATGAAGATGCAAAAAGTGACTTATTCAGGGAAGATTATAGATAAAGAAACACTGAAACACAAGGAGACAATGTACTTTTTTCTTTTTAAATTTATTATTATTCTTAAGCCTTAATTAAACTTTTTATAGGCAAGTTATTTTACTTTATTTACCCAATGAATTTGGACTCAAATGTTATCTGATTTTGTATGAATTTTAGGTGTTATGTTTCTCTTGCATTTTTGTATTTCTTTTTTTGACATAAGTTACGTACTTGTAAAAAATTGCAATATACATGTAATTAATAAAAAATAGTTTAAGTACAAATTTAAATAGTATTACTACAAAACATTAAATAGTTACAATTATTTTTCATAAATAATTTGATCCTTAAATATTCATACACTTTACGAAATCATATTTTGGTCACAAAAATGTCTTCTTAATTGGCCAAAAGTAATTTGTATTGCTATAATTTATTCTTCTCAAATTTATTATATTTAATGAAAAAAATAATACCCCAAAATGAGATTCATATATTGATGGCATAATATTAAAATTAAAATTAAAATTAATTAAAAATAATTATAGCATAATTATATTTTTTATCTACGAATTAACTCATCACTAGTACCGCATATTCTATACCAAAATAAATCATCCCAAAATGACCTCCACATTTTGATTGCATAATATTAAAAGCAAAACTAAAACTAATTAAATAAATATTTATAGTATAATTATATTTTTATCTACGAATTAACACGTCACTAATATCGCATATTCCATATCAAAAATAATTTTCAATGATGAAAGTATTATCTTTTAGAGACAATCACATTCATGTAACTACAATTCATGCATTGCTTTAAAGACAGTCAACACCGCCACTAATTAAATTTATAATTAGTGATAAATTAGATTTGTCATTATTAATCATACTTTTAGCGACGATACGATGTTTTTAGCTACAAAATATTTACGTTTTTAAGACAAATAAGCTCATCACAAATACTACGGATTTGGTGATGAATTTTCTTTTTGTAGTTAATATAATATTTTTAGTGACGAAATACTAAATTGTCTTTGTATACTTTTAGCGACCCACATTTAGAGACGGAAGATTGACGGAATTTATTTTGTCATAAAAGATATTTTGTGACAAAATATGACACTTAAGTGATAAAATAATTCGTCACTGATAATCAAATTTCTTGTAGTGATTCTAGAATAATTAGTTATTTAGTTATAGGACAAATTCAATAATTAAGTTAGTAGAATATTCAGTTTTTTATTTTAGTAAGAGTCTACTACTTTAGTTGTAGAAGGAGTCAACAAATTTATTTATGTGCCTATATAAATGCTCAGAATTATAATAAAATTTATATGAGAAAGTTTTCATTAAGATTTTTTTAAATTTTATTGTTCATCTTTTTCTTCAAAAAAATATAACAGTTGTATCAGAGCCTTCATTGATCCTCATGGATATGTGAATTTATTGAAGAAAAACCTTCAACTATTTTTTAATCCATACCTATTTTCAACCTACTTTTAATCCTTATTTTTATTTTTAACATAGGACTATTTTTAATCCGTACTTTTATTTTTAACGTAGGGCTATTTTTAATAGATTTTTAACTCATATTATTTTTAATCTTGATTTTCAAATCATGACAATCACTACTCTCACTTTCAATGCCCCATAAAACTTCAATGGTGAAAACTATCAAATTTGGACAGTTAAGATGAAATATTATCTTGAAGCTTATGATTTGTGGAAAGTTGTAGAGGAAGACAAACCCATACAACCACTCCCTGCAAATCCTTCTGCTGTCGAAATCAAACTTCACTCAAAAGAAAAATTCAAAAAATATAAAGCAAAAATTGTAATTCAAAATTCAGTTGCTGATTCAATTTTCTCTAAAATCATTGCATGTGAAACGACAAAAGAAACTTGGGAAAAACTTGAAAAGGAGTATCAAGAAAGTGAAGAGGTAGACAAAATCAAATTCTGAATTTGAAAAGAGATTTTGAATCTCTTAGGATGCAAGAAGGTAAGAAAATCACTAAGTATTTTGACAGAATTTCTTTAATTGTCAATACATTACTAAAAAAATAGGAAAACCGACCACAACTTGTGGTTAGAAAAAACCGACCACATGTGGTCAATTTTTTTTTAAAAATAATTTTCTTTAAAAAAAGCGACCACATTTGGTCGCTTTTATATTTTAAAATTTCAAAATAATCATTTGAATAATTTTATATTAATTATTATTTTTAAAAAAAACGACCACTTGTGGTCGATTTTTAATTTTAAAAAAATATATATTTTAAAAAAACCGACCACTTGTGGTTGGTTTTATTTAAAAATATAATTATTTTTTTTTTAATAACCAACCACAAGTGATCGGTTTTGGAATTAAAAAAAATTAAAAAGTAAATAATTTTATAAAACCAACCACTTGTGGTTGGTTTTGTAATTAAAAAGATATACAAAAATAAATTATTTAGGAAATCGGTCAATTGTGGTCGGTTTTTATTAAAAAATAATTATATGTTTAATCTAATATATTATTTTTTAAAATTACATTGATCACACGTAGTCGATAACCAATATAATAATAATAAAAATCAATCAAACTTAGAATTTGTAAAAATATTATACTAAAAAATATATCAAATAAAATAAATAAATTACGTTAAACATAATTATTATCTTTTACTTATGTTTCAATATATAAAATAAATATTTTCCTTTGTATATACGTTGAATGACGTTAAACGTGCATAATCTTTTTATAATGAATATGTGTATATATCAATCATATCGTTTGCGATAATGATATTATGCTACTATTGCAGTTATAATAATGTAATGTACATATATAACCTATAATTCATTAGAATATTATGATTGTGTTCTATTATGAGGTAACATACTTGTGGATGTGATGTATATATAGTACGCATTCAAGAGTTCATATATATAAATATCTTTATATATATATATATATATATGATGTAGTGATCGATCGATGAACGATGTAGTCAAAAACTAGTAGAATATATTCAAACATATTGAATACCTTGATTTGAAACGATAGAAGTAATAATATACTGTACGTTGAAGTTATATTGATGTAAGCTAATCAAATTAATTGATAACTCATCAAAGTATGTATATGAAATACGTCGCATTATATTATTGGATAGTATACTTGTGTAAGTACGTGATGTATATAGTACGTATTTAGAACTTGATAAAGTCGATAGTGTATATATGTGTGTGTGTGTATAGTTATATATATAGTATATACATATTATGTAGTGAAGGTATATTAATGACATAAGATAAACTAACCTATAATTCATCTGAGTATATGTGAAATACGTTGTATATTATTATGGGGTAGTAAAATTGTGTATGTGATGCATATAGTACGTATTTGAAAGATGATAGCCAATTGAATATATTTATATATACACGTATATCTCGTGTAATGATGTATGCATTAATCGAAAGCTCGATAACATAATCTATATATCAAAATATTTTGAATAATATGTTGATATCATACTATTGAGGAAATAGATATTCTATTTTGTGCCAATGTAGACACGCGTATATTGTTGAAGTTGTAATAACGTAAGACAAGTAATCGATAATTTATCTGATTAACATGTTGTATTACGAGGTATATATATATATAATATCATATTTAAAAGTTAATTAACCAAAAATTTATCATAATTTGCAAAATTCATTGATATTATTATACGATTGAGGAAATATACTACTCGTGTTAATGTGATGATAAAACAACTAATTATCTGATTTATATATATACAGATTATATTAAATTATTTGGATGTTGTTATAAATATTATAGAATTTATTAAAAATTAATTTTAATTTATAATTTATTTTGTAATTTATTTTGTAATTTATTTTAATTTATTAATTTATTAATTATAGTTTATTAAACTTTAATTTCAAAATCAATTTTGTAAAACCGACCATATTCGGTTGGTTTTCAAAAATATTTCCAGAAAACCAACCACATGTGGTCGATTTTCAATAATATTTTCAAAAAACCGACCACATATGGTCGGTTTTTCTATTATTTAAAAAAAAATATTAAATTCATTTAACCCAACCCAACCCGACCTACAAAATAAAATAGGAAAACACACACACACGACCTTGATAAACACAACAACACCCACCAACATACTTGATAAACACACAACACACATAGCGCGATCCGACGACGACAGTGCGGCAGAATTAAACTACGACAACGGCAGCTTGGCCAGTTTCTCCGGTGACTCCAACTTGTGAGTTTTTCTCTTCTTCTCTAACTTTTTCTTTTCCTCTCATTTACTAAATAACACACACAAAACCCTAGTTGCGATTTTAAGTCTTAGAAATATGAGTTGTATTACTAGGAATTTATTTGATTCAGCTGTAGGAGCAAGATCTTAGCTCAAATTTTCATAATTCATTGTCGTTTTTACTATTCCTTTTTAATTTTTTGGGGGGGAAATTTAATTCCTCTTCGTTAGCTCAAGTTTTTGCTTGTGGTAATTTGAGTTTTGGTATAAAAGACCAGCATTTTGATAAAATAAGAAAAAATGTTAATTTTATCTATTAATTTCAAATTATCAACAATTAGTTTTAAAGTCGAAATGGTAGCAGTGCATTGTGTAGTCCTTTGATTTAAGTTATTGTTGTTGTTAGTCGGAATGAAAGTCATAAATTTAATATCTTTTACTAAATTGTTGCAATTATTCAAGCGAAAGACTATTCTTTCTAATAATTTTACTGTTTGACAGAATTCGAATTCGGAAAAAGGATTGCTTTGCTATTATTTCGGTGACCGCTTATCTCTTTCTCTTTAATTTAGGCCAAGCAAAGGTAAGTTGATTTCTCTCTATTTTCTTATAATGAAGTCTTTAAATGTAGTTTAGTTTGGGATTGTTCGCTGTAGAAAGCTTTGAAAGCCATAGGAATTTTGTGATGATTATATGGTGTGAGAGGGACATGCGATGCCTCTACTTATTTTCTTTGTTACACTTGTTCAATTGTTTGACTTATTATACTATAAATGAATCTGTTACTTGAAAGTGAATAAGTGTAGTTACTTGAAGGTGAACTTTTATTTTGAATTTTATTGAAGCGTAGGTACTTGAAATGTGAACTTTTTATTGTGAATTTTTCTATGCTTGGTAATTTGGGAGGTGACTTAGTGACTTGAAAATGTTGAAGTTTAGGTACTTGAAATAAAAAATTTTGTTTTGAATGTAGTTTAGTTTTGTAACTTGTGAGGTGACTTAGTCACTTGAAATTGATTAAGTGTAGGTACTTGAAATGTGAATTTTTGTTTTGAATGTGGTTTAGTTTGGCAACATATGAGGTGACTTAGTCACTTGAAATTGATTAAGTGTAGGTACTTGAAAGGTGAATTTTTGTTTTAAATGTGGTTTAGCTTGGTGACTTGGGTGGTGACTTAGTGACTTGAAATTGATTAAGTGTAGGTAGTTGAAAGGTGAACTTTTGTTTTGAATGTGGTTTAGTTTGGTGACTTGGGTGGTGACTTTGTGAGTTGAAATTGATTAAGTGTAGGTACTTGAAATGTGAATTTATCATTTTGAAGGTAGTTTAGTTTATTATTTTAGGAGGTGACTTAGTGACTTGAAAATGTTGAAGTTTAGGTCCTTGAAATGTGAATTTTTGTTTTGAATGTGATGGAATTTGGTAACGTGTGAGGTGACTTAGTCACTTGAAATTGATTAAGTGTAGGTACTTGAAAGGTGAATTTTTGTTCTAAAAGTGGGTTATTCTACTAACATGTGAGATGATTTAGTCACTTGAAATTGATTAAGTGTAGGTAGTTGAAAGGTGAATTTTTGTTTTGAATGAGGTTTAGTTTGGTAACATGTGAGGTGACTTATTCACTTGAAATTGATTAAGTGTAGGTACTTGAATTTTGAATTTTTGTTTTGAATGTGATGGAATTTGGTAATGTGAGGTGACTTAGTCACATGACATTGATTAAGTGTAGATAGTTGAAAGGTGAATTTTTGTTTTGAAAGTGGTTTATTCTACTAACATGTGAGATGATTTAGTCACTTAAAATTGATCAAGTGTAAGTAGTTGAAATGTGAATTTTTGTTTTGAATGTGATTTAGTTTGGTAATTTGGGAGGCGACTTATTCACTTGAAATTGATTAAGTGTAGGTACTTGAAAGGTGAATTTATCATTTTGAAGGTAGTTTAGTTTGTTGTTTTTGGAGGTGACTTAGTGACTTGAAATTGATTAAGTGTAGGTAGTTGAAATGTGAATTTTTGTTTTGAATGTGGTTTAGTTTGGTAACTTGGGAGGTGACTTATTCACTTTTTTCATTTTGAATTTAGGTACTTGAAATGTGAACTTTTGTGACTTGAACTAATTACTTGAATCTAATTGATTGTGTAGATGGAACCTGATAATAGCTAGATATATCAACGGAATAATGATAATAGGATGGGTTTTAGGGTGGAATTTGTTGAAGGTGTCAGATAATTTGTTGAACATCCTAAGACACTTGATGCTTGGTCATATTTTTGGGCTATTCGTTGTCCTTGTGTTAGATGTGATGGTACATGTCTTTTAAAAAAAGAAGTTGTGAAGGAATATCTTTATAGAAGGGGGTTTCACGAGGACTTTTTAAGATTGCGTTCTATTAATGGTGATGTTGAGCAAAATAACTTTGTCATTGGTAAAAGTAGTAGGTCTGTAGGGTATAATAACTACCAAGATACTAGGATGACAGAAATGGTGCATGATGCTTTTGGGATGCAACACGGGGGCGACTTTAGGGAAAATGTCGAAGATATTCCCAATAGAGAAACGGGCAAATTCTATGAATAATTCCATGCTGCTAGTTATCCTTTATTTGACGGGTGTTCGCACTCTTGTTTGTCTGTTGCTGTTAGATTATTAAGTATTAAATCTGACTGGGATATTGCTGAAGGAGGAATGAACTCAATGATAGAACTTATTAAAGAGTTAGTTGACCCCGGATTAGAGGTTCTTGATTCTTTCTATAAGGCAAAAAGATTGGTGTCAAAGTTAGGTCTCTCCTCGGTTAGAATTAATTATTGTGAAAATGGATGCATGTTATACTATACTATAAGGGAGATGCTAACCTAGAGTCCTGTAAGTTTTGTCAGCACCCTCGATATAAGCGTAGTTGTAGTGGAAATAAAATTTCTATTAAGGCGATTCATTATTTACCTCTAATACCAAGGTTGAAGAGGTTGTATGCTTCAAACTGCTCAGCTTCTCATATGAGATAGCATAGTGAAAATAGAAGGCCCACTGGTGTTATATGTCATCCATCTAATGGAGAGGTTTAGAAGCATTTTGATGTAACTTATCTAGATTTTGCAGCTGAGCCACGAAATATTCGTTTGGAATTATGTGCAGATGACTTCTCTTCTTTTTCAGTTGGTGCTGCTCTATATTCATGTTGTCCTGTATTTATCACCCCGTATAATCTTCCTCTTGAAACATTGATGACTAGTCCCTATATATTTCTGAATTGTGTTGTTCCTGGCCTGCGTAATTCAAAAAGCAGAATAGATGTCTACTTGCAACCTTTGATTGATGAACTTCAAAATTTATTATATGAGGGGGTTAAAACTTGGGACATCTCACTTAAACAGAATTTCAATCTGCGTGCATATCTAATGTGGACTGTTAATGATTTTCCTGCTTATGGAATATTGTCTGGGTGAATGACAGCTGGAAAGTTGGCTTGTCCACACTTCATGGAAAAAATAAAATCTTTCACATTGAGACATGTTAGGAAAAATTCATGGTTTGATTGCCATCGTTGTTTCTTGCCACCTGATCATGAATTTAGGAGACTCAGCAATGCATTCAGAAGGAATAGAACTGAATATGATGGTCCACCTCCAAGGCTATCTGGTAATGACATCTGGGAGATAGTTCAGGATTTGCCTAAAGTTAGCGAGGAACTATTGTATAGGCTTGATGGATATGGCGTTTCGCATAACTGAACTAAGCAAAGTATATTTTGAGAGTTAGAATATTGGCCAGAAAATTTACTTAGAAATAATGTTGATGTCATGCATACTGAGAAGAACTATTTTGACAACTTGTTCAACACAGTTATGGATGTCACCGGCAAGACAAAGGATAATCCTAAGGCCAGATTTGACTTACCGAAATATTACAAACGCAGAGAATTACACTTACGGAGTGACCTAATGGCAATGCTCTTAGTCTCAAGGCTAGTTTTACATTCAAGTTGGACCAAAAGCAACAAATATGTGAGTGGTTCCAAAATTTAAAGATGTTCAATGAATATACCTTAAATTTAGGAAAGAGGGTTGATATGGCATAAGGAATCTTACATGGAATGAAAAGCCATGATTGTCATGTTTTCATGGAATAATTACTTCCAATTGCTTTTATTGGTTTACTTGAAAACATATGGAAACCAATTGCAGAGATTAGTTTGTTCTTCAAAGACTTATGTGCCACCATATTAAAAGAAGAAAATCTGGCGCGAATGGAAAGTAATATTGTTGTCATCACCAACAAGTTGGAGAAGATTTTTCTGCTAGGGTTCTTCGATGTGATGAAACATCTTCTTATTCACCTTGTGTACGAAGCTCGTCTAGGCGGTCCATTTCAAACTAGGTGGATGTATCTATTAGAACGGTAAGCAATTGCAACATATTTAAATTCATACTTATCCTTTTTGATATAGTAAACATCTAATCTTAAGATTGTGCAGGGCAATTAAAAAATTGAAAAGGGGTCCCAAAAATAAACATAGGGTGAAGGCTCTATAGTTGAGGTATATCTTGCAAGAGAAACATCTCAATTTTGTTCATACTACTTTCATGATGAAGTTACTTGTTCAAAAAACAGACCAAATCGTCATCAGGACGATGGGAATGAGTCTCATTTGCAATCGATATCAATTTTTAATCAATCTGGTAGTAAGGCTAAAAAGACCATACTACGCCAACTCACTACCATGGAGCATAAATCAACAACTTTGTATGTCTAGCTGAATTGCCCGGAAGTTGAGCCCTCTCTAAAGTAAGGAGATTAAAAATTAATATATCTTATTTATTTACTCATTCCCTTAAGGAAATAAATTGTGTTTCGCATGGTGGATCTTCAGTTTATTTAAGACTCAATTCCACAAAAATCAAGTGTATACATCCTTTGCAACATGGTTTTCATATGAGATTCATAAGTGTACTAATATTTCTACAAATTTTAAATATTTACACATTCTTCAACTAATATTTTTAGGTACACTAATCACCAAATGCAGCCGCATACGATCAGTTCTTGGGAGATATTTCTTTGGGATCAATTGAAGCTCATACAATGTCCTATTACACAGTAAATAGATTTAAATTTTCCACCGAAGAACACTCCAGAACAAGGAAAACAAACAATAGTGGTGTTTGGGTTAAGGGTGATGATGATGTTGATTACTTTGGCATCATACACGAGATCTTAGAATTAGAGTATGTTGGTTTCCCAATAAAAAAATTATCCTCTTTCGATGTAAGTGGTTTGATCCAAGTACAAGAGGCATAAAAGTACAGAAGAAGCATAACATCATTGAAGTGAAGCACAATAGGTCGTATCCTGTTTACCATCCCTTTGTTCTAGTGCAAAATGCTAAACAAGTGTATTATGCTCCTTATCCATTGCTCAGTGATAAGTCTGATTGGTGGGTTGTAATCAAAACAAAGCCTATAGAACGTGTGGAAGTTGAGAATGTGTTAGAGACTACATATCAAAATAAAATATAGATTGATCACTAGCTAGTGGACATTGACTTAGTGGATAGTTTGAATCACCCGGAAAATATATTTAAAGAAGTTAATATTGCATAAGGGGAGGCTGAGTGGGTAGGAGATGAGGAAACTTCTAAAGAGGGTGAATGGTTTAGTAGAGAATCTTCAGGAGAGAAGGATTAGTTTTTGTAGGTTGTATTTATTATGTATTTGATGTCTTTATGCTTTGTACTATTTACCTTTATGTTTCTTGTTTAAGATTGATATGTAATATACTGTGTAAGATTGTTGTTTTTGCTTTTCCATAATTTATGTAGTAATAGAAATATTCTTGTCTATCTCGTGTTGTTGGAGCAATTTGAAATGTGAATTAGTAACTTGAAATTAGTTACTTGGAATGTTTTCTTATATATTAATTTTGTAAGGACTAACTACTTGTTAACTTTACATAATTTATATGGTAGGTAGAGGTGACAAAGGTAAGGAAAAAGTTGATCCCATAAAACCTCCATCTTATAGACGACCGACAGGTATTCATATATCTGAGGGTCAGTTTGCTGACGCACCAGCATTACCCTCATATTCTAGGTCGTCGCAATATTCAGTTCCTGCTCCTATGCATGTGGGTCCACTTCATGGGTCTACAGCGACTCATTCTGCTCCCATTACCGTGTCACTATCATCACAGTAATATCGGACGATCGCTGGCATATCCAGACATCTATCATCATCAGTACCCTCTGCTAGCAGTCACCCACATTCTCACAGTGATTCTGTTAGATCTATTGGGTTGACGGATCTTCATCTTGGAGGCACTTCATCCGATGCTTCAGATCCACCTACACCAGTGCATCCACCATCACTTGCTCCGCAGTCAGAAAACAGAGATGATTATCGGAGGCAGTATATTATTCCATATGGGATAGGGTAAGCTTTCTACATATAACAACATTATTTATTTTTCATTTACTGTATTATTATGTTCTATGAAATTAATGTTTGATCTTGTGTTGTAGGTTTAGGCCCAATGCTGGAGTTGGAAAAACTATGACTAAATGCATTTATCGGAACTTCAACGGCTATTGAACCAGTTGACAAAAGGTTCCAGAACATGAAAGAAATAAAATGTTTAAAGAATTTCATGTAAGGATTTAACTTATCGACTACTTAACACATTGTTAGAACAAAAAATTGAATATTATATTTTTATTTTTATTGTAGAAATATTACTGGTGGGATGACGCGCATGAAAGTGCTATACGGAGGAATTTTTATAGAAGAGCTAGATCCAGATTCAATGGTCTGTTGGATTATGCCAGAACGAACAGGGTACGACTAGGGCTTATACTGGAACCCATGTGAAAAGATTATATTCGCTATTGGAATAGCGACGAATACAAATTGTTGAGTGAGAAAGGAAAGAAAGCCAAGGCATCATCCAAGGGTGGCTCACTACATACTGTGGGTGCAGTTAGTCGGATTGCTGTGGAGGAAAAAATGGTATGTAACTTTTACAGTTTTAATTATTTATTTCTATTTAAATTTTTAATTATTTAAATATTAATAATTTATCATATGCAGGCAAAAATTTTGGTAGGAAGATAAAACACGATGAGATATTCGAGGAGATGTATATGAAGAAGAAAAAAACCCAACTGATGAAGATGTCTGGGTTGAGCCTCATGCAAAAGCTGCCCATATAAGAATCAAATTTCCTGTTATGAATCTTTTTCTCAAAGTTGATATTATTCAAGTACAAGTAGTTTAATATTTTTTTACTATTAATTTTAACTTTACTTTGATTATAGGACAAATATATACAGCTCGTTAATGAGTATTGTAGTACTCAGCCTCCTGAAAGTCAGGGTGACACAATACCTGAAGATGTAGTGGAGAAGTTATGGAGAGAAACTGTGGGTCCTCTAGTTAGAGGCCAAACTACGGATACCTAAGAAAATGTGATAGCGAGAATGTTAGGTCTACGTTCGGCCCGACATCCTATACCTCATCAGTTGATAAAGAAACCGTTGAATCACTAAGAACTACGGTTTCTAAACTCACTGAAGAGCTTGCTGCACACACAGAGAGGGCGAAGCAGAAGGAGGAGGAAACAACATCACAAATCAAGATGTTGTAGCAGCAGTTCAACTCTTTTATTCGATCTGCAGGGATTATTCCTCCATGTCCTGGTGATGCAGTTTGGGCTACAAAAGGTTTAGGCCCACTGGATGATATCAGCACAGATGAGGAATCAGATCATGTGTGTGCGGCTGAGGATGCGGATGAAGAAGACGATGATGATGAGTGGTAGTTTTTTTACTTTTGTATGTGTTGTAGTTTGGATCTGTAGATGGCTTGTAGTTTATACACTTTTGTATGTTTTGTATGTTTTTAGACTTGTATTGTATGTTGGTTGTTTGAATGGAATGTAGCATGTATATTTTATGCTCATTTGTTTGGCCGGTTGATGAAATGTAGCATATATAAAGCTTTTATTTAAAAAAAAATCAGAAAATCGACCACATGTGATCAGTTTGCTGGAAAATTTTTATAAAAATTGACTGCTTGTGGTTGGTTTTTGAAAAAGAATTTCAGAAAACCCACTACAAGTGGTCGGTTTTCTGGAAATATTTTCAAAAATCGACCACAAGTGGTCGGATTTTGTAAAAATTAAATAATTAATTAAATAAAAATACCAACCACATGTGGTCAGTTTTTTAAAAATTAATTAATTAAAAATAATTTTGAATTTTAAAAAAATATTTATATATTTTTAAAAATCGACCACACGTGATCGATTTTGAAAAAGCTACCATTCTTTTACCGACCATGATTTTAGTCTGTTTTGTGGTCGAAAATACAGGAAAACCGATCACATGTGGTCTGTTTTTGTGGTCGATTTTTCTGATTTTTTTAGTCGTGATAGAATCAAGTTACTTGGTGAAGATTTTAAAGTCAATAAAATAGTTGAAAAAATTTTGATGACTATTTCTGAGAGATTTGAGTTCAAAATCTCCGCTTTGAAAGAGGCTAAAGATCTCTCTGTCATCTCTCTTGCTGAATTGATAAGTGATCTCCAAGCACAAGAGCAAAGAAGAGCTTATAGAGATGAAAAAAATTGTTGAAGGCATTTTTTATGTAAACATCAAAAAAAAAAAGTTGATTATCCTCCTTGTAAATATTGCAAAAAGAAAACACACTTAAGAAAAAATTTGTTGGTGGTGATCTGATGCATTATGTGGAAGTTGCAAACAAAAGGGTCATGTCACAAAAATATGCAAGTTCAAAGACACTCAAGATAATTCGAAAACACTTTGTGGAAGAAGAAAGTGAGGACCATTTGACTAGATTGCATCAACAGAAGCAAGGAGGAGTGTTGGATATTGTATCTGTTACTGCTACACTATTGTAGAATATTTAGTTATTTAGTTAGAAGAGGAATCCAATAATCAAGTTAGTAGCATATTCAATTTTTAATTTTAATAAAAATCTACTGCTTTAATTATAGAGGAGTCAACAACTTTATTTATGTGCCTACATAAAGACTCGTAATTAATAAAATTTA
The DNA here is from genome assembly GCA_030864215.1 of Capsicum pubescens. Lineage (NCBI taxonomy): Eukaryota > Viridiplantae > Streptophyta > Magnoliopsida > Solanales > Solanaceae > Capsicum > Capsicum pubescens. The sequence goes on from CM061544.1 coordinate 226,954,188, forward strand.
TATGAGAAAGTTTTCATTTGGATTTTTTAAATTTTATTATTCATCTTTTTCTTCATAAAAAAAAAAAAACATAACAGATCTTCTGTTGATGAAAAATTGTACTCAAAAAGAAACACACTTGAATCTTAAAAATTTTCCCTATTTTACAATCAAAACTTCACACCACGTAAACTTTTTAACGCAAAAATATGTGTTATGCAAATAATAAATTCTTTGTATAGATTTGAAAGGATATTTAAAGTATAACCTAGCTGATCGTAGTTAGCCTCCTTTTAGGTAGACTTCTCAACCTACAATACCTTTACCAAATATAGTTAACGAGGAAATTTTATAAAATTAGATTTTTTTTAAATATATTAATAATGTTTGATCAATGCTTTTATTTTTCGCATAATTAATACATGCATAAATTATAATTTTACATAACTCTAATTAGACTCAAGTGAATTCTCTTTAAAAGTTGAATTGTTGCACAATTAATGTAATTAATATACAAAATATAAAACTCCAATTTCATTATTTCTCAAATCGTTAAATAATAACTTAAGATATACGATAGTTATAGTATTCTCATCTCTAATACACCAAAAGATTATTATATAAAATTTCACTTCACTATGCAAAAATAAAAGGGATAACTATATAACTTAGCAAACATAAACTCTTAATTACCCTATTTAATCTGAATTTCAATTAATTATAATTCATAACCCCATCTTACCTATTAATTATTCCTAATTATAATTCATAGTCTTTCTCATGTATTTTCTTTTTTTCTCTATTTTCTATTACTCTCTTTTTTTCTCTTTTTCTTTTTTTTTCTCTTTCTTTTTTCTTTTTTCTTTTTTTCACTTTTATCCTTTTCAAATTTTTTTCATTTTTTCCTTTTCATTTTTTCTACTTTTTTTTTTTTCTCTATTTTCTATTACTATTTTCTTCTTCTTTTTTTGTATCTTTTCTCCTTCTTTTTCTCTTTTTTTCTTCTTTTTTTTCCTTTTCATTTTTTTCAACTTCTCTTCATTTGTGCGAACTAGCAAACACAAATACAAGTGCGAACTATAAAATACAAATACAAATGCGAACTATAACATACAAATACAAGTGCAAACTATAAAATACAAATACAAATGCAAACTATAACATACAAATACAAATGCGGACTATAACATACAAATACAAGTGCGAACTATAAAATACAATTATAAATAAGAACTATAACATACAAATTAAATACAAGTGTGAACTATAAAATATAAATACAAATGCGGACTATCATTTGTATCTTTTAATTATTGAAAAGGAACGATTGATTTTCTGTCTATGAATACTTGTTTGTAATAAATACAATTCAAATTGTATACAAATACAATATATACAAATACATATTGTATTATTTGTAAAATCATTTGTTTCATTTATTTGTAATTGTATTTGTATCAAGTCATGTTTGTTTATTTCCAAATAAGAATGATAATTTCGACATACAAATACAAAAAGGTAAATTTGTATCAAATGATACATTACATGTTTATATATTTTAGAATCAAGAAAATACAATTAATGCATTTACTTATTTGTATACAAATACAAATGATAAATTATACATAATCACGGCTAAATACAATATGCAATCAATTTACAAATATAAATACAAAATAATTCTTTAAAAATAAAAAGTCATCGATGAAAATAGAATATAAATACAAATATAATCTAAATATACAAACACAATAAAACCACAATACAAATATAATTCAATATAATATACACTCAATTATAAAATACACATACAAAATAGTTCTTTAAAATACAAGTGTGAATTATATAAAGTATAAATGATGGTGCGAACTAACAAATACAAATACAACTACGAACTATAAAATATAAATACAAATGTGAAATACAAATACAAGCACAAACTTTAAAAGACAAATACAGTTGTCTCAATGAATATAAAAATATAAATGACGGTGTGACTATAAATATGATAAACAATTATGGTATCTATGTTATCATCCATGACTTGTGCTCGAGTAGTCATATTTTTTAAAAATACAAAAAATATAAAATAGAACAAAAAATGATAAAGAAAATAAGTACAAAAAAGAAAATAAAAAAAAATCAAAGAAGAAAAGAAAAGAGGAAAAAGAAATAGAAGTTAGAGATAGAAGAGAAAAAAGCAAAAAAATATAATAATAAAAAAAAAATAGAAAAAATAAGAAAAAAGAAGTTGAAAAAACGAGGAAAACACGAAAAAGAAAAAATATAAGAAATGAAAAAGAAAAAAATTGTAATGTTTTTGGCGAGATTAAATATGTAGTGTATATATGTTATTTATGTATACAAACCATTGGGTAAAAGTGAATACAGCGGCTGTGAATCGAATATAACGGCTAAATAGATATTTTATTTATATCTCATATGAATACAGACTATTGATAAAACTGAATACAATGGGCGTAAACTGAATACAACGATTATAAATGGTAATTATGTAAAATATGACTATCACAGGTGAGTTTTACAATAAAGTGTTGTTATTCCTGAAAGATTCCCAAAATAAAACTATGCATTGAAGAGTACTACAATATACATGGAAAACAATTTGGCTTGGGATGAAAAAGGTAGAAATTGAAATTTGGGAGTTAGATTTCTCTTGGTATTTCTAGAACAAAATTTCTTGACATAATTATAATGGTTTGTTCCTGTTTATCCAATAATCCAAGGATAATCTTTGCCTTTCAATCCTATTTTAATTATCACGAAGAGTTGGCTTCTATAGAAATAATGACAACTTTTGCAGGATGAGATAAAAGGGAAAATATATTCGATTTTGGAACTAATGGCACTAAAAACACTGTTTGGCTGGTATTTTCGTAATTAAAATGACAAAGAAGAATCCTATTATCACTTCACAAATTTTTTGATACCCAAATTATCCTCTCACAATGAAAATCACTCTAAAAAGCTATTCAATTTTAACTAATCATTGGCATTGCCCCTAAATTTAGGCTGACAATACTAGTTGTATAAAGGCTTTTTTCAATTGAAAAAATACATGGGTCTCACTTTATTATAGCTTTTTCTTTTCTTTTACCTCTTCCCCACTTTCTTCCATTTTGTTCACACAAATATTCTTACTCTTACATAGGAGCATTTTATTTCCCTTTATATATATGTTTCTCAAAAATCAAAAGAGAGATCAATAAATTAATATATTGACCTAAATGTTATCTTCTTTTTTATTTGATTGATCTTTTGGACTTCATAATTTAAAGAAGGGAAAAGACATAAATATACCCCCGAACTTTGATAAATGATACAGATATACCCCTCGTTATACTTTAGGGACATATATACCCTCGCTCGCCGTTAATGGAAAGGTACAAATATACCCTTATTTTTAACGGAGGGACACGTGTCAATTTTCTATTCGTTAGATTTTTTAAATTAAATTCAATTAAAATTCGACCCAAATTAAAATTAAATCCGGCCCAGATTAAAACACTACCCGACCCGGTTAAATATTATCCAAACGCGTCTTTATACGCGCATGTTCAGTCCACTCTCTCTAATCTCTTACCCTCTCTCTCTTAGCCCTAAAGAAACCCTAAAAAATATTACATTGTTGTCTGGTGAAGATCAAGAAAAGAGTTGCTTCTCCTTCGTCATTCTTCTTCACCACCTCTTCAAACCCTAAAATTTTCTCCGTTCAAGCTCCAAATTTTGGTTCAAACTTCCATTCAAACAGCAAAATCAATTTTTGCTTTCATTTTAGAATCTTAAATTAGACATTATATCATGCCCGAAATTAGTTGTGATTCTGTTACTAATTCGGTGAGGACTTGTCTATGTGGTGAAATTGCTCGTTGTTTTACTTCCAGGACTCAATTGAATCCCGGAAGAAAAATTTATAAGTGTCCTAAACCTAAGGTATGTTTTTCATCAAGTGTCAATTCTTATTTTTTGTTAGTTTCAATCATATAAGTTTTTATATTCTGAATTTTTTAATTGGGATTTACAGAGTGAAAATTGTGGGTTTTGGAAGTGGGAAGATAATCGTTCGGAAAATTTTTTAGTCCAAATTAATGATCTGAATGCTAAATTGGAAGTGGCTATGGTGAAAATGGTGACTTTGAGAGATTCATTGAATGCGGTTAAGATTGAAAGAGACAACTTGAAAAGAAAAATTGGAGATTTTAGAGAAAAGAAACTACTCCGAGGTGAACAAATCAAGGAACTTGGAAGAAAAATTATTGAAGATGAGGATGTTCTATATTGTTTCATTTATTGTGTTTGTCGCATTTATGTCTTCAAACTGAGCATTGAAATGGATAAATTCTGCTCGATATTAAGATGCAACATACTCAATGTAATTCCACAAGTGGTATCTACGAAGGGTGGGTGTACGAACATTTAACTTCAGGAAGTGATGAGGAGTTAAGCAGCCAACATAAGGTAAAGAATTGTCACAGGGTGTTGTTGCAAAATCTTTCAAGGTATGGCATATAAGCTCTTTACATGCCGTCTTTATTAGTTACTATCCATGAACTAAGAATTTCTTTTGTAACCAGTGGTAACAAATACAGTTTTAATAAAGCACTCTCATTAGTTTGCTATTTGAAGTATTTGAACTCCATTTTGGAGGTGGTTTGGGTTTGATCGACACATGAAGCCCTGAATGGCTAGTTGGTATCTTCTTTGATCTCGCCTTCCTTCACATTCATGTATTCTGTATATTTTTGGGAGTATCGAATATGAATTCAAGTTTTCTTTATCTAAATTGATTACTTTAAGTACCAAAGATGTCTTCCGAAACCAAATGGATAATAATATTTTCTCCTTTGGGATTCTAGAGAAGCATTTCTGTGTCTAAGGCAATCTCCATGGTCCTTGCAAGTGCAGTTTTTCTTGTTGCCATAAGAATTCTTGGTCAACGTTATCTTCCTCATTTCCCCATTAAGATTGATATTGAACTCTTTTAGAGAACATTCATCACCATTTGTTTGAATCAGTGCATATACACTGCATATATCCGGAACGTTTAACAGCAAGGACTATTGAGACTCGACCTAACTATTCCTAAGTTTTAGGATGATAGAAGCTCCTCCCTACATCTCTTTCATCCTATGCAATTGGGTTTAATTCTATATTATTTCATGCCAGTTCGGTCTAACCAACTGTTTCTTGGATAATACACAGGATACAGGCTCCTTGGATTCGTGAGCCACATAGGCACATCTACCCAGTGTGGCCATTATGTCGCTCATATTCGCAAAAATGGCCGGTGGGTGATTTTTAAATGTTGGGATACACATACAGGACCAAGCAACTTCCGAGTCTGCCTGCTGGTGTCATTTGTTGAGGCTGAATTCATTTGTTGAGGTTGAATACATACGACCTATGTTGCTCGAATGCGTGTCGGATTCTCCAAAAGTAGTGTATTTATGGAGAATTCGACACAGGTGCGGCATCCAAAGTGAAGAGTCCGCAGTGAAGAGTCCGCGCAACTGTCTCTCATAACATGTAAACTTCTTTAGGACCTGGATTTTGAAAGATTTTTCTTCCATACATGTAGGGATCACCTTGTCGTACTGGTTCTAAATAGATTCGTTTTTACCTTCCGATGTTGGCGTGAATTTGTAACAAACTTTATGAAAATTTATGAGAGATACTAGCGTGAATATCTGATTGATTAGAGATATTAGCGTGAATATCGGTGGCTAAATGAAAATTTGTAACAAACTTTTTAATCTCTTCTTTTGGTCAAGGTGTAAGAGACCAAAGTATTTTTCTGGAATGGAATTCTAGTAGCAGTACAAATCGTCTAGTACAACTTAAGGACAACTGCAAATGGATAGAAGTACATATATATATATTCAAATGTACTACTGCAAAAATGCCCGTATCTTAATGTACTTCTCATCTGAATGCTGGGAATAAAGAGGATTGAACGAGCAATTGCATTGTTTAGATGATGGTTACAACATGCGCTTCCATATTTTCCCGACCAACTGTGCCATTGTTTTTTCTCTGCACCTGGTAAAATTGCTTGCTGTATTTGTTCAGAATCATAGTGTCAAGATGTGAAGTGTTAGGGCTCATCGATTTTTGTCTCGTGTCTTCTAGCAGAAGATCAGTTCTGTCCAACAATTTTTAACAGCTTCAATATTAACAGCTGCAAACTGCAACAACAAAGCAGAAAGGAACAACAACTTCAATATTAACAACTAACAGCTAACAGCTAACAACTAACAACTTCAATAGGAACAACAGCTTCAATATTAACAGCTGCAGACTGCAACAACAAGGCAGAAAGAAACAAAACTATGAAAATGAAAGCACATCCTGTCCAAATTATGTCCAAAACATCACAGATGATCCTCCTAACAATGAGCAACCATAACACGTCCAAAACATGCGTCATTCAAAAACTAGTAAGCACATCCTGCTTACAACAAAAAAATGTCATCAAAGACACTGTCTACGACAAACCAAAACAGCCTAAGGAACGTTGTCTACAATAGACCAAAACAGCCACGATACTAGACCCAAAATACCCAAAAACAGACTCAAAACAGCTTCATCTTTTTGTCCTAGACTTTTTAGCCCTTTGTGCTAGTAGCTTGCTGGTAGTAATTGCATCTTTTCCCTTCCAAGTCAATCCAGTTGGTTCACTAACACCATGTCTATCACCTTTGAAGCTTATAACTCTACTTCCAGTTGGTTGTTGCGGTTTTAGTCTCTTTTGCAGCCTTTGTAGATATGCTTTTTCAGATTCTGTTCGAACCATTGGAAGAGGATCTTCATCATCTACCTCAAGGTGCACAGAGTCAAGAATGTGCTGACTTTCTTGAGTTGGGTAGGGGGCTGTTAAGTTGATAGCCTCTTCAATGTGATCCTCTTCAACAGCCTGTTTCAGCTTAGCAGTTCCGCTTTGAATGCTTTTCACAATACAAAAAATAATAATTATAAAGTGTAATGAAAAAAAAGTGTTTACAATACAAAGTCTAATTAAAATTACCTTTCCACAACCTCTTGAATTATATGACCAGGCAGTCCACATTTGCTACATGTCATCACTATACCTGTTCTTGATTGCTTCCATACTCCTTTCCTCTTAAGAGTTTCATGTTTTTGTCTATCCCTTTCGCCCTTAGGTCTTCCAACAAGCTTAACCATTGCTGGTGGTTCAATGGCTTGTGAAGGATCAACCTTCCAAAAGAGTTCTCCTCTAACAGGTTGTAGTTTGTATTTGTAAACTTGCAAAGCTGCCTCCTTGCTGTAATACCAACTAATTTCTATCTTAGGCTTTATTTTCTTGTGCTCCATTGCTTTAATTGCATGTGGACATGGAATTCCAGTGAGGTCCCATGTCCTACAAGTGCACCTCTTCTCGTTAAGATTGACAATATGCCTGTCTTCACCTTCTGTGACCTCATAGCCATTGTCCCCATTGCTACTCACCCTACAAACTTGAGATATCTGTAAGAACTCATTATACAACAACTCACTTTTGGGACTAAATTGATCATCTTTCCACTTCATGACAAAGGCATCTTTTTCTGCCAATCGTGTCATTATCTTGACACGATTATGGGCATGTATCTTGCTTTAAGTATCCATCCATTGAAGGACTCTGTAAAATTCTTTTCTACAATCTGATTTTTGCACATTGTATCCAGATAAGCCCTGCACCATGTTTTGGGAGGGTACCTATCAAGTAAATCTTGTCCAACATCTTCCTCTACCTGTCTGATATTTTCAAATTCCTCTGAAAAAGAAGACCATGCAGCCCACCACAAAAGTTTCTTCAACTCACCTTTACCCCATCGCCTACACCAATTTGCCTCAATATGTCTTACATAATATCTATGATGTGCTTCAGGAAGAACATTCTTTACTGCATCAACCAGCCCCTAAACATCATATGAAAACAATTACATGTCATGTAATATCACAATCAATATACAAATTAAATGAATCAGTAGTATTATAAAAGAATGTAACCTTTTGCATGTCTGATATCGATGTTATTCCTTCACCATGTTGAAGTTCAAGTGAATGCTGCAAATGTTGCATGAACCAAGTCCACGTCCTTTTGGTCTCTTTGTCTACCACAGCCTATGCTATAGGATAGAAACAATTCATACTGTCTTGACCAACAGCAACTAATAATTGTCCCTTGGCTTTTCCTTTAAGGAATGTACCATCTAACCCAAAAAGTGGCCTTAAACCTGCCTTGAAACCCATCTTCAATGCCTTGAAGCAGATATACATCCTAAGAAATTTTCTCCTACCATTCTGTAGTGCCTCCTTAGACAACTGAATCACAACATCAGATCCTGGATTGCAATTCCTTAACTCAGTTGCATAAGCCTCTAATTTGTTGTAATAATCTGTAAAATTACCCTGCAGAGATTCCAAAATCTCCTTTTTTGCTCTCTTGTATTTTGCTTCACTTACATTTAAGTCAAACACCCTATGTAATTCATCTTTCATTTCCTTTACCTTGTATTTTGGGTCATTTTGAATCTTTTTCTTGAAATAAAGTGCTATGGTTGTATAGTCAATCACATTGTTGTCATATGCAATCAAATGGGGTTCAATATGATCAACTAGTGTTTTGACACTCGCTCCGGGAGTGGTGTCATCCACAGAAATTAATAAATGAAATGGACAACCTTCAGCACCACACTTATATCTCAATCTTTTCCTATCACTTTTCACCACAACAAGGTCAACCTTCTTAGACAAAGCATAAAGTTTGCAAAATTGCCTTGCTTCTGGTATGTCTTTGAAGGTCATACCCTAAGCAATGTGCTTATAATCTTGCAAACTATCTGTTATAGTCCTTTTTTTTTTTAACAAAATCCTCTAATTCATCAGAGTCATATTCTGAAGAGCTAAACCCCATTTCATTATCACTTTCATTATCACTACAGTCTGTTCCCGCTTCACCAACTATTGGTACAGGTAAAAATGAACTACTATGCATGATAATGTCAAGAACATCAACAGATAACTCACAATCATCAGTAGCAAACAAGTGAATGGAATTAAAATCCTCAGACACAAAAGATAATAATTTCCTAATTCCATCATCTCCTTGTGTTTCAAAATATTTATCAGAAGGTCCAAGTACAATAAGTTGTTAGACACCTAGAAAACATAACTTACTTGCGTACTCATTCACTAAGTCAATAAAAGAGAGGAGATCAGGATCATACTCGTTCCAACGGTGGACCAATCCCTTCTCATAAAATGTGTTTGGGTGCTTAACCCAATCACCACCATGATAAAAATATATGGTAATATTTACCATTTTAATAACCTACAAGGAGTCAAACATCATTATACAATAACAATCACCAAAAACAGGCTTAAAGTAGACCAAAACAGATATTAAATAAACCTAAAATTAATCCAAAGAATAAGTACTCAACCCGGGTTATCAGATGCTCAAAGATTACACATTTACAACTAGAATATAAAAAAAAAAAGTAGTAGACCAAGTTAACATCATTATAAACTAACAAACACCAAAACAAACATAAAATAGATCAAAAATAGGCTCAAAGTTGACAAAAACAGAAACTAAACAGACCTGAAATTAACCCAAAAAATAAGTACTAAAAACAAATTATTAGATGCTCAAAGATTACAAATATACAACTTGAATACCCTCCCCCCCTCCAAAAAAAAAAGTACATCAAGTAAAACACCATTATTCACTAACAAACACCAAAACAGACCCAAAATAAATAAAAACAAGCACAAAGTAGATCAAAATAGATACTAAACAGACCTAGAATTAACAAACGAAAAGCAATAACAAACAATCAACAATTATATCTATACTTTTCAAAAGTGCCTTTAGCTTTAATGTACTATTAGCCAACACAAATGATATAGCTTTAGTGTATTTTTATCTTAAGTTTAAATTTATTCTATCTTAAGGTAATCCTTTAATTGCATGGCATACCACAAGATCTTTCCATTCAAATTATTTATACAGTTAGTATTGTCTTATGTAAGAGACAATTGACTAAATTGACAGCAAAGACTGTACAAGAAAAAAAATACATTCAAATGAAATATGGGAAGTAGATATGTTTTAGGGCCACAATAATGTGCCTGCTGTTCTGGCACCTCAAGAACATGCTGGGGCCCTAGCATAAGTGGTACATAACTTTACTATAAATCAACACACAAATAACACAAAACACCAAACCACCTAGTTAACATCATTATGCACAAAGATTGTAAATTTATATACCAAGTGAAACAATGTAGGGTTTATGCATGTACCAATACTCACTAAAAGTTAAGAGGACTAACAGAATAAAGGGACCACTTCATAAAGACAAATCTCAAACACATGAAAAAGATAACAGGGACCGCTTCATAAAGGCAAATCTCAAACACATGCAAAAGATAACATTCTACTATTTTATACAAAAAAAATGAAGAAGGGACCACATATATCCAACAACACAATGGAATATTGTTTAACAATGTGCACAGATCCCAAGCATATATGTGAAAACGAAATTAAAGTAAACCCTAGACAAAAAAAAATCAAAAATCCTACAATGAACAATATATAAGCACACAAATCCTACAAAAATAAGACATTTCGTTAAAAGAAAATCGCACAAATTTTAAGCAAATAGCTGAAAACGGCATCAAACAAAAATCCTAGAAAAAAACACCAAAAAAAAAACAAAAATCCTAAAATCAACAACGGAATCTCCGATATATAAATTCACATACCCCAAAATCGCAACCGCATCAAACAAAAACCCTAAAAAAACCTAGAAAAAAACAGCAAAAATCCTAAAATCAAGAACGGAATCTCCGATATATAAACTCACATACCCCAAAATCGACAACTACACCTAAAATCGGACCAAAAAATAGTTTTCTAGAACTTTCAATTCAAACAACAACACACCAACATAAAAAAAATAGTTAAATGAAAGATCGTAAATAAAGAAGAAACATACATGCAAGATTATAGTCGATTTTCTGTGGTAGAATCGTGAAAGAGGATTGGTTTTTTTTTTTTTACGGCGTAGTGAGAGAGTAAGAGATAGTGAGAGAAAGTGAGACTTTTGAGTTTATTTTTGGTTGAAAGTGAGAGTCACTAAACGCGTACAAGAGACGCGTGTGGATAATTAAAATATCGGGTCGGGTAGTGTTTTAATCTGGGCCGGATTTAATTTTAATTTGGGTCGAATTTTAATTGAATTTAATTTAAAAAACCTAGCGAATAGAAAATTGACACGTGTCCCTCTGTTAAAAATAAGGGTATATTTGTACCTTTCCATTAATGGCGAGGGTATATATGTCCCTAAAGTATAACGAAGGGTATATCTGTACCATTTATCAAAGTTCGGAGGTATATTCGCACCTTTTCCCTTTAAAGAATTTTAACGACAACATCAGTATAATAAAATTAAAATTTTATATTATAGATTTAAAAGGTAGATGATTAATATGTATCATAAAACTTATATATGTTAACTAATTTTTTTCAACAAATTTCGTTCTTTAATTCGATTTGAATTTTTGGTTTTTTAATTTTTCAAGAATAACCTCTATCTGTAAATATAAATTTTGTGTGAGTTCCTTGTTTAAAGTTTATCTTTTTCAGAATTCGTTGGGGCTTGATTCGATTTTCTTAAAGTAAAATAAAAAAATTCAATATCTTTTTTTTTTTTAGATACAAGGGTTAATTTTTTTTTAAAAAAAAAAGTTCATTTAGTTGAAGGTAGAGGAATTATTTTTATGAAATTGATTCAAACGAGGTTAAAAGTGTTCATAGTTCGATTCGGATTGAGTTTGGGGTGAAATCAAAATCAGCTAAATTTAGTTAGTTTTGAATAATAAAATTAAATCAAACCAATTTATTTCATATGTATTTGTTTGATTTTATTTGTTTCGATCTTTAAGGAGCATAATGATATTTTTCTCTTTTATTATTTTTCTTGCAACAAAAAAAAGAATTTTTCATCACTTTATAACTTATAATCCGTTATTAACCTTTTATTAGGGTTTTATTATGGCTATGATTTTCTTATATTATGAAAAAAAATTCTTAATGTCGATATATTTTAATCAAGTGAATAAAGTTGATAAGAAGTACCAAAAATATATAAAGATAATAAAAAGAAAGAATCAACTAAGTTAATTAGCAAAAACACAAAGGAGTATGAATAAAGTAGGGTAGAAAAATAGATATTAATGGTATCAATCCATTTTCTTGATAGGAATATAACAAAAAGCTGGGAAAATATATGTGGGAGAAAAATGATTGATTAACTAAAAAATAAGAAGAAAAAAAATTAAGACATAAAATAAAGAAACAGTACTCAAAAGAGAAAGAAAAATAGATTAGTAAATACACTTAAGAAAATATGAGAAAATAAACGGAAGAAAAGGCAAGAAAATTTGAGAAAATGGGGGAGAGGAACATTTGTTCACATTATGGGCCCACAAACACAACTGTCAATAACTAAATGGTGGCTCATACAACTATTGTTGGTTGTATTTCATTCATATTAAAAAAAAATAGTATAAGTACATGCGCGGAATTTTTTCTTTTAAGAGTATCATTAAAAAAATACTAACTTATTCATTTGAATTGATAAACTGTTTAAAAATTTTAATTACATCATATTAACATATTTTAAATAGATTATAGAATACTAAAAATAATTGTTAATAGTGAAATTATTATCATAGTCGCAATTATTTTAGATGTTATATGAAAAGAATGAAATTACTATTCTTATATACCAATATTTTGTTGTTGATTTTAAAAAATAATTAAAATAAAATATTAAATAATTATTATTTTGTATTTAGCCTTTTACGTTTATATTTTAACTAATTAAGATACGTGAGTACATTTTTTCTTTCATTTCTAATTTTAATTATTTTGTCTATTGATTCAAAATCAACAACTAACTGCACTGAAAGTAACTGATTTCTCTAATTCAAAGTTTTTTATTTAGAATTTAAAAATTTACCACTCTCAATTTTTTTAAAAACAAAGTTAGGCTTATAGCCTCTTTTATTAATAAACAAAAACAATATATTTATAAAAGACCTGGCCCAAACCCGACCTGAAAAAACACCAGACAACTATTTTTTTAATAAAAAAAAAAAGGCAATTTGGGCCATTTATTAAAAACAAAATGAGCAATAATGTAAAGGAAAGTTGAATCCGGCAAGACCTAAGCCAAAATAATCTAAAAAGACAAATGTAGAAGTAAAAAGTTATTCTGCCTTATAGCTACAAGGGAAAGTGGAAAGTTCAGTCATTGTTGTTCATATCTTCGATCTTTAGTTCGTATCCTCCGTCATCGTCGACTATCTCATCTTGCCAGGTAATTTTCCACTATTTCTAAGTTATTCTGTTATCCCTCTCTGCGATCTGAGCTTCAAATACTCTAAACTCAAATATACAATGTCTAATTAGGAAATAGAATAGTTTGTAGAACTTTTCTAAACATAGTTGCCGTCCATTCACCTTCTCCACCATCCATTCACCTTATCCACATGTGTTTCAATGATGAAATGGAGTTGATTCTTCTTTGTCCTCTTGAAGCTGGTTCAACACAAAGTATTTTCGAAAGTGTTGTGACGATTGTCATGTTGCATAATTCTTCTCCATAATCATGTGTTGTATTGAATCAAATGGTACTTCATATGCCCTCATGATTTCCTTCTTCTCCAAGGTTAGAAATTTGTTTAAGTCACTAAGTTTTTATGATGAAATGTAGAAACGGGGTTGGGTTCCAGGCCTTGAGGTGTATAATGCTTTGATATATGTACTGACTTGTGAGAATTGTATGAACGAAGCTCTTAAGTTTTCTGTTAGTATTAATGTTGATTCGTTTGTCGCATGAGTTGATTTCCCTTTCTTCGTCAAAAGACAAAAATAGTGGCATTTTAAAAAAAAATCATCATTGAAGTACTTTTCTTCAACTTCAAGAACCCAACTTGGTCATGGAAGTAGTCACTCAATTTCACTCGGCATCCTCTGCATTTGCAAGGTCCTCCTCCCCTTACTGCTTTAATTTCTCTACTGAAACCTTGTAATTCAAATCTCATTACTTTCTAACGATCGATTTAACCGGTCATACCTCAAAGCTGAACATCAGGCTCTCCGCCAAGAGTCTTAGTAATTTTCTTAATGCATGGCCTAATTAGGAAATAATCTTTCTACTTCTTCGAAGGTAGTGGTATGGATTGCGTACATTCTGCCCTCCCCAGACCCTACTATGTGGGAATATACTGAGTTTGTTGTTGTTTTTGTATAGCCTAATTAGGCTATCCTCACTAACAGATCTTTGAGTTACTTATGGAGGCATACATGGACTAACTCCCAAACAGAAAACTCCAACCCTACCTTCAACTTCTAAAGCTTAACTTTCAAATGGAAAGCTCCAACCCTGCCTTCAACTTCAAATGCTTAATATAAAGACTAATCACATATGAAGATTTGAATGGATTTTCTTATTATGTTTGGCTTATCTTACTTCTTTATTTGAGTTTTAGTATTTGTTGTTTTGCCATATATGTACTACCCCATCCATCCTAATATAAGTGTCGATATAGCAAAAAGAAATCCCAAAATAAGTATCGTTTTATGCATTCAAGACAAAAAACATAATTGTTTTCAATTTTATTCTTGTATTAAAAAACTACTACTTCTTCTTTTTTTTATTCCAGAAACCTTTTCTGCCATGTTCCTTATTATTGGTTCTTTGATGGAGGAGGGAAGAAATGAATTTTATGTGAGAAACATCAAGCACCATTAGTATCTAAAGGAGAACCTAACAGGGGATTGGTTTTGGTGAAGCTTGAGAAACTTAGGAGATGTTTTCAATCAAGTGAAATGAAATGAGGATATAGTTAAAGTTTGAGAGAAATAATAGGGATGATAACTATCAAATTCTCCATCAAAGCATGCTCTTTTCTGATAGTCTTAAGATATCTCCTTTTTTTTCCGTAGATTAAAATTAGCCTGAAGTTGTGCAAGTTAGGAATTAAATCGGTTTTATGATACCAGATGTCTCAGTTTTTTGTTCTGTAGGTTAGGAATTGCAAGTTAGTCTATTGAATCTATTTCAATGATTTTTGCTGATTTTTTTTTTGAATATTTAGTTAGTATGGTACAATTTCTAATAGTCATATCACTATCTGAAATCTATAGTTTGAGATCTCTCAATCACTTGTGATAATATTATTTGATTATGCAGCTGTTGGAATCTCAACGGAGTACTTTTAGTTGCTCACTGTTTTCCAGCTAACTAAGTGTGTACAAGTTTTAAATCTCAAAGATGCATCGCGTGCATTTGTTTCAGGAAACTTTACAGGTTAGAACTTTTATTTCTATTTCTATTTTAGGGTATGGTAGATCTACATATAGTGCATTTAGATTATGATAATTGTATCTACTGTATAGCACAGTGTAACTGAATAAGTATTCATAGCATTAATATACCAGTGTAATCTCACAAGTGGGGAAAGTGAATAAGAGTCTATGAGATAAGCAAAACCAACTTAATAAACCAACCTTACTTAATAATAGATACAAGATCTTAACAACATAAAATTAAGGTAGATGTCTATGATAGCAGCTTTAACTTGTCAAGGATTTGGAAAGACCAACATCCATATATTGTGTTCTGCTTTCAGGGATCTTCTTGAATTATTAAAATCTGTGTGGCCAGTTTCTGTCGGTTTCATCTTGCACTCTTAAGTTGGGTCTGCCGAAATGGTTCCTGAATTTGCTAATCTTAGTTCTTACTTTACCTTTTCTCATTTTTTTATGTCCATTAAGAAAATCAAGCGAAGAAAATGTTAAAGTCAATTTCTAAGGACAGAATATTATTTAAGACGAATGATCCACATGCTTTTCCAAAATCGAGCAATTCAGATTCTCTGTATTTTATCTAGAAGGAAGCTGCAAATAAATCACTTAAAGAACATCAAATGTAAATATATTTACATGTTATATTACTCATAGTGTTGATTAAAGTAGCAGCTGTTGCATTTAATAGAGCTGATACCCTTCAGCGCTAAGGTAAATATCCACCTCCTAAAGGTGACAGTGAATACCCAAGTCTTGAATATTCTGGAACTGTTGAAGCCATTGGCAATGTGATACTCACTGCAAAATTGGATCAGGTTTGTCTGTTTACAGTAAAAATGTCAACTTTATTCTTGATTGAGGATAATTATTGTTTGGTATTGTTTAATGTTAATTTTTTCTCTTAATAGCAGTTACCTGAGATTTATGAGATTGGGCAAAGAACAAAACATAGAGGAATATGCGAAACTTAAATAAAGTCCTATCAAAGCATGTATTAGCGATTTTTTGTATGTTTGTTCTATGAGTGAACATCAACTTCATTTTGTGATCGTTCGTCTTGACTTTTGACTTGTTGTACAACAATAAAAAATTTCTAGAATATAACTCCAACTCTTTTATTTTTGGTCTGAACCTAGGAATAACGGAGGCTCCAACAGATGCCTGATCACTTATAAACAAATAATACATAATTGAGATTATATTAAAAGCAATGGAATTAAAATAGTGAAGTTTATTTATTTGAATTGAATTTAAATTTTCTAGTATCTAAAGTCAGGATTAAATGGCTAAAGTTTATGTACGTAATACTGAAATTCAATTATTTATTTTTGTTATATGGATGATTCAACCATTTTTATTTATGCTTTAATTAGAAATGCGTAAACGTTAGTCATTGATGTCCAAATAGCTTACCTGTAAATTTTTTACCCAGGAGTTATACTATACCTTTTTCTCTCTTGTACTTTAACCAATTAAACATGAACATGCCTAATGCACGACTTTTTCACTTTTTAAGTACGAATTCATACTCGAAATTATTCACATCATTAAGAAAAAATAGAGTATGTATACCTTGTTATACTGCAAAAGCATTTCTAATTTGTTGGAATTTTCATGTTCTGATATCAGCCACAAACACACTATACGAACCTTCAAATTTCATTGCATCTTACTATTTGATATCTCATAGATAGTTAACTTTAGCAGACATTTTTTTTATAGATATTAGATAGTGTTTCTTTTTTGGGTTCTGAATTTGAAATGCGTAGATATGAGATTTTATAGTAATAGTGTAGTTTTTGAATTGTAGAGAGATAATGATAAGCAGTTAGGATAAGATTGGGACAAGATTATTTTAAATTCAAATTAAACTATGATAATCACGAAGAGTTGAGATAAAATTAAAACTCTAAAATTATTGAGATATTTATAATCAGTAAAAATTAAAATTATTATCTATTTAAAATATCTTTTTAGTTGAGTATTATTTGGGTTAAAAAGTTGTTTAAAAACTTGCTGAAAGATAGTGAGGCACGTTTCTATTTAAAATTTATTGTATTTAACCTTGCTGAAAGATAGTGAGACACATTTATTTTTTAAATTTACTGCATTTTTTTTTAAGTTTGGGTTAAAAAGTTGTTTAAAAACTTGATGATAGATAGTGAAGCACGTTTCTATTTTAAATTTAATGTATTTTACTTTGCTGAAAGATAGTGACACGCTTCTTTTTTAAATTTACTACATTTTTTTAAAAGTTACTGTATTTTTAAACTTAGGATTAATTTTTAAATTTGTTGAAAGTTATTGCTTGAAAGTTTAAAACTTGCTAATTTTTTAAATTTAAATTTTTTATTACAACATTATTAAATATTGTCTTAAAATTTGCCACGTGGCTATTTTAATAGCTTGACATGTGGCATCTTGTCTTGCTTTAGTTTTGCTTTTATATATATAGAGAGAGAGAGATCGTTACTTTCTATTCTTTTTTTTATAATGTTCTTTTCTTTTTAGTGCCCTTTCTCCTCTTCAAATATTTTATATCCGACTTCAACATAACTAAAGAACTCAAATAAGTCATATTGCATAAAACTAGGTTTTTAGAATTATCAAAATATAAATTACTAATCCGTCCCATTTATATGAGTTACTTTGACTTGACATGAAATTTATGAAAGAAAATAAATTTTTCGAAATTTGTGGCCTAAAATAAGTGTAGATGTTTGTGTGGCTATATATCATTTTATCAAGGATAAAGTGGATATTTTAAAATTAAATTATTACTAAATATGGAACTATGTCATTCTTTTTTAGACTGATTAAAAAAAAATGAGTCATATAAATTGAGACAGAGGAAGTACAAATCATCCTATATACGTGAGGGAACAATTGTAATCTTAAAATAACTATTTATCTATAATCTATAGTCTATATCGTAATATTAAAAGTGTGAAAGGCCTTAGAAATATTGTTTGAACTTTTTGTCCTTCATTAAAAGTCTTTGCTTTAGACAAAATTGTCTATTCACTATTTTTTCCTAATATTTAAGAGTTTAAAATTAATTAAATATGTTTATGATAAAAACTTGTATTTATGGTAAAAACTTTTTTTATTAGAAGTCATTAGAATTAATGAAAAATAATACCTTTTTCATTAGTTTAGAATTCTAAATCAACTAAATTTGATTTTAAGAAGATTTGAAAAAGTTAGAAATAAATATAAAAGCGTTAGAATAAAAAAATTTAAGAGGTACCAAATTTTAAAAAGTTTTAAGTACATAATAAGAATGTAATCAATGATTTTGTAAAGATTTCACTTTAAAAACAAGGAAAGATTTTAAATATATAAATAGAAAAAAATAAAATTGTACCACAAATATGGTTCAAATTGATGTGTCTCTCTTAGGCTCTGATAGCAAGGGAAAGAGGTACTTCATGGCAAACGCAGAAGTGATGATGTAAAATATATATGTGCTTACACAAAGATATTTGTTTATATTTACGTTACTATATTAAAGTGTGAAGAATTTTTAAAAAATGATTTAAACTTTTATGCTTCATTAAAATTCTTCGCAATAGATATAGTCAATTAAATTTAAATAATCAAACGTTATACGTGCAAGACACGTGTTGTTAAACTAGTATAATTAATTTGATGTAGATTCACGTTGTAAGCATTTTAAAAGGGTTCACAACTAAATTAAATATCGTAAATCAATGAAAACTAAATCGACTCTCAAATCGTCACTGCTTTAGTTATCACAGTTAGTTAACTTCTAAATGAGAATTAGTGATTCAATCTATGTTAGGATTGAATTGAGTCTCAATTTTTCACGACTATAGTCAACATAATAATTGACTTTTAGTTTGGGTATATTGATTCTATATATGTTAAGTAAAGAATTGATTCTCAATTTATCACGATTATAGTCAACATAAATATTTGATTTCTAATTGACGAATGTTGATTCAATCTATATTATGATTAAACTGAGTCTCAATTGTCATGAGTAAAGTTAACATAAATGTTTGTCTTCTTTTAGTAAAATATTAATGTAATTTATATTAGAATTAAATTAAGTCTCATTTGTCACGATTATATCAATATAAATGTTTGACTTCTAACTTAGAAATATTGGTTCAATCTATATTATGATTAAATTGAGTGTCACGACCCAAAAATGAGGGTCATGATCGCACTTGTCGCGGTATACCTTGACAAGTAAGTATCATCCAAACTGATACAAAAAGAGAAAAAGATAGAAATATCCCAAGGTAAGGCTTCTAGAACGAAGCGGAACCATATAACTAATCATAACAATGCAGAAATAACTTATCCAAAATATCAATCGTGTCCAAAATCAGGTGTCAATTGTGTAAGAACTACTAATACAACCCAAGAGATAAATGCATTAGAAAAATAACCACAAAGGAATAATGTATGTCTTCGAATACTAATAAAAACATAACTACTATAGAAATATAGAGGTGAACTTCGGACACATGAATGTCCAACGGCTACCTTAGAAGCTCCAACAATTGCCCGAGTCAAGCAAGCTGAGGCACACTCGAGCTAGGACCTGCACCGAAAAGGAGTAGTAGGCATGAATATGGTCCATTTGCACTCAGTAGGTATCACAGTTCAACCAAGCAAAGTAGTAAATAAAGCATACAAAATATACACTAAGGGCACGTCACCTGCAATCAAAAAATATCCCACAATGGTAGCCCACACTGCTTACACTAACAGTTCTAAAATATCACATATACACCAAGATAGAACATAGGTATGCATTATATCATATATAAGTAGAATAAGGGGGGATATGCATGTACAAGATCATCAAATACACGTAAAAAAAAAAGACAATTACATAGATGGCAAGTCAATACGATAATATAACACAATATAAACAAAATAAAGTAAGTGTAATGTATATGATGATGGTTATGCTGATGATGATGCACGAGGTCGTCGCACAACCTCCGGGGTCGTCTCACAATCCCCGTATATACCTACGGATCCAAAGATTCCCGACGTAGGATGCATGAAGGGTTCGTCAACACGTATACAATTCACATATCTCATATCTCCTTTTCGACACATCCCTCGGAAAGAGTTTTATAAGGTGTTAAAATATCTCCTTCCGGACACATCCCTCGGGGAGGGTTTTTAAAAAAGTGTTGCCAATGTTACTCAAGTGTTGCCACAGTGGTACCAATGTTTCATGAATGAGTATGATATGAGGATGTAATGCTCACAACCAATATATCCCCAAATAACTACAATGATACATTTTCATAACCATGTGAGCCATTATCCACTCATTATTTTCATTCATCCATGAATTTTCACATGTCTCATATGCCAATAAAGTATGAATATAATCACAATACACCAATGGCACCACATTAAGCATTTTAACAACACAATACAATTATTCACATATATTTAAGGCTATCAATATCACATAGGACCCTACACGGTCACACATATTACATAATATCTCAATTTTGATGATTACATCACATGTAGGCCCCCACAAGGGCACAACACATTTTTAGATAGCCATTTTTTATGATTAGTTCCCACCTTTAACATGCATTTTGTACCATCATTTACTACCCAACCTAGTTTGAAAGAGTTAGACCATAACCTACCTCAAAAGCCGAAACTAATCCGCTACACTTCAAACCCATGACCTTACTTTTCACGAACAATCTCAAAATCTACTAAAAATATCAAATATAAACTCTACGCATCAAAACAAAACCAATGACACCTATATTGACTGTTTTTGGTTCGGGATCAAAATGGATCCCCAAAATGAATTTTCGAAAAAGAAGGGCAAAATTGAAACTTTACTTCAAAAATATTTTCCCCATATTTTTAAGAACCTACATCTGAAAACCCAAGTTAAATCGAGTCAAAATGAGGTTCAAATCAAAGAACAATCATTTTTGAGCTTTACTAAATAAAATCTTTAAAATTCGAGTTAAAATCAAGAACCGGGCTTGTTTTAAAGGTTAAATTGATGAAAAACTAGTGATTATAAGATAAAAATATTAATCAAGTGAAAAAGAGTGAAATTGGAGTTTAAAATTAAGTCCTAAGATTTTTGGGGTTTTGAGAAATTAATTAAGAAATTACTAAGAAAAGAGTGAATTCTTACCTTAAATCCGTAATAGAATTAAGAAATATATATTAATCTATCTTCTCAAACTCCCACTAAGCTCTCACGCTATTTTAGGGTTTAACTCTCAAGAGGAAGGTGAAAGAATAAGCAAAAATCGAATAAAAAGGGCTATTTATACTGTACCTGGGTTACAAGGCATTTGACACATAAATCGCAATCCTCAATCCCGATTTACCCTTTATGTATCTGGTTGCACCAGTAACCTGGTGCACCAGATATTTTTAAGTCGAAGAGAACTTCGACGGGTTGCCCAAAATTCGATCGGAGTACGACATACGCAAGCGAACTATGTAACCACACTAAATTTAACGCCCCCGAATTCAATGGTGATATCATAATTTAAAAAAAAAATCATTTTCACAAAGTCGACCCCTCGAAATCCAAAATTATAATTTTCCAAACCGAGAATCAAAATGAGATTTAAAAGTCGTAAAATTACACCAAATATGTCACTACCCTAAAATCAACATTCTGGATCTACTGGCAAAGTCGAATTTTTAATCCGAGCTCGTTTTGATCAAATGTGGATCCCACACTCATATTTCTAATTTTCCAACTTTCTAACCAATGGGTCGAAATGAGCTTGGGTGCACCGTGATCCGAACCAAAGATCTATCTATCCTAAAATTGATATTTCAGAGCTGATGACATGGTCCATTCAGCCATCTATCGCATGGATCAAAAGATATCCTATAAGTCTAAAATAAGGCTCTCGAAGTCATCAAAAACCTCAATATCACATAAATGGTAGCAAAATGCATCGAAAACCATGTCAATCACCCCCATACCCCACAAATACCATAATGTAACTACAGAGAGAGGTAAAATAGTCAAATCACATAAAATCATAAATTTCACATATTTCAATAAATTTTTAGGTCTTTACATTGAGTCTCAGTTGTCACGACTATAATCAACATAAATGTTTGACTTCTAATTGAAAAATATTACTCCAATCTATTTTAGGATTGAATTGTGTCTCAATTTGTCTTGGTCGATGATAGTCAACAAAAATGATTGACTTTTAATTAAGGAATGTTGATTGAATCTACATTAGAATTGAATTGGATTTCAATTTGACGTGACTATAGTTAAATAAATGATTTACTTCTAATTGAAAAGTGTTGGTTCAATCTCTATTAGGATTGAATCTAGTCTCTATTTATCACGACTACAGTCAAAATTAATGATTGACTTTTAATTGGGGAAAATAAAGATTCAATCCATGTTAGGATTGAATCAGGTCTCAATTTGTCACTACTATAATTAACGTAAATAGTTGACTTCTACTTCAGAAATGTTGATTCAATCTATATTATGGTTGAATCGAGTCTCGATTTGTGAATCTTACGAATAGCCAACACAATTCTTAACTTCTAATAACTTAATTTCACTTATAAACTTATTTTTAATGAGATGGAGTAACAATAATAATAATAATAATAAAATATTTAATTTGAGATTTTTTTTAGTTTAATAAAATTTAAGTGAAATGATATGAAAATACTTTAAATTTTTATTTGACATGATTGTTGACTTCTAATAGCTCAACTTCACTCCTATGTATATTTAAAATTTATTTTCATGAGATAAAGTGAAAAATAATTTAAGAAGATATTAGATTTAGAATTTTTTTGAATTCAATTTTGACCAATTATTTATATACTTTTCAACGAAAATATACAAAAACACTTTAATTTTTTAGTCAACACTTAATTTTTAAGAGGAAAAACACTTCTAATAACTTAATTTCACTCCTATGTATATTTTTAAGAGGAATTTTTTTTTAAAAATAGCCTAACTTCCGGTCAATTGGGAGGGGCCCATAGCCTAACTTTCAAAATTATCATTTGAAACCAATATATCAACTCTATGCAATCAAGTCTATTCTATATAAAATAAAAATACAATGAGAGTAAGTACATGTACAAGCCTTCTCTCTCTCTCTCTCTCTCTAATTTCATTCTTTTAACAATACATCCTTATGGTGAGACCCTTCCCTTGACCCTGCGCATAGTGGAAGATTTAGTGCACCTGATTTTTTTTTTTTGGAAAAAAATTATTTTCTTTTTTCTTTTCGCTTTTTTTGCTCTCTAACTTCTATTTCTCTTTTTTTTGTTTTTTCTTGTACTTTTTTCTCTTTTTCTTCTTTTTTGTGTTTTCCCTTTTTGTTCTTTTTCTTTTTTCTATTTTCGTTTCATTCTTTTCACCTTTTCCCCTTGTTTCTATCTCTAGCTTCTATTTTTTTCTTTTAATTCTTTTATTTTTTTAATATTTTTTCCTTTCTCCTTTTTTTGTTTCATTTTATATTTTATATTTTTTTAAAAAAAATATGGCTGCATCGAGCACAAATCATGTATGATAACCAAAGTACCACAAACACATATTGTATTTATATTCACATCATTATTTATATTTTTATATTCGTTGACACAATTGTATTTGTATTTTATAGTTCACACTTGTATGGATGTATTTAATTGGCAAGAGAGACAATGAATTGTAATTAATTGAAACTTAGGCTAAATAGGATAATTAACATGTAGTTTTTTATTTTAAGATTTATTTTATGAGATGAAGTAAAATATAATTAAAAAATATTGAATTAATTTTTTTTTATGAGTTCAATTTTTACCAACAACGTAATTTTCTTAGATAAAATAATACGAAAATACTTTATAATTTTAGTGAAACAATATAAAAATACTAAAAAAATTAAAATATAATTTAATTAAAATAAATTTATATTTTAACGCATCTGCCTAGTCTTGAACTCGTGATCCAATGATTATAAATTTTTTGACCAATTTGTTAGTATAACATTATATGATGATCCCAATAATTTTTATTTATTTATTTAATCTTTTCATACAGTTGAGTTTGTAGTCAAACCTATATAAACTCAATATGCGAGTTATTTGGAGTTAAGATAAAATTTCTACATTAAAATTTTTAAGTCAAACTTAATTAATCTACAATTAAAATATCACCTTGATAACCATCAATTGAATTTCTATTAAAAAGGTGATTTTCTTTTTGTTTCTAAACAAAACAAAAATGAATTAACTTTAAAAGTAATGATATTATTTATTAATTTCTATATAAATAAATTAATTTAGCGACTAAACTATCATTATTTTCAATCCCAAAATTTTCATTCATGGTTTCTCTTAGTTAGATATTTTTATTATTTTGGATTCATTTTTTTTAAAAAAAATTATAGGAAGAATTTTGTAGATAAGATATATGGAGGATTTAAAATAAAAAAAATCTATATAGTAAAACAACAAAAGAGATAGAAGTATTGGAAGAAAAAAATATATAATACAAGTCAAAAAAAAGTGATTAAAAAACTTCAAATCGGATGAATAGAATAAGTAAGGAAAAAGTAGAATAAAAAAGTAAAAATATAAGAAGTAATTAAAGGAGTAAAGTAAGTTATGGTTTATGAAAGTATAATAAAAAATAAGAAATAAAAGTCGAAGTGATTTTGCTTTTTGGAGGGGAAAATAAATAGTCTTGGAGCCTAAAGGAAATAACAAAGAAAAGTCCAAGGTGGTTTTGCATTTTGGAGGGAAAACTAGGCCGTTTTGTCATTAAAGGGCACTATCGTCTTTTTATGATTTTAGCGCCATTAGTGCCAAATTCGTTAGTGCCAAACAGCAGCAACCATTAATAAATGTTTTAAACTCTCTTTAATAGGAATAATGAATACTATAAATAAGTTCTCTACTTATTTCTTTTAACTAGTTTAGCATACATGTGTTGCACGTGTATCATGTGTTAATTAAAAATAAATATATATAAAAAATATATTATTATGTGTACAATATTTTACTAAGTACAAAATTTTAAAAATTTAACATAAAATTTAATATAAAAAAATATAGTTAATTAAAGAAAAACATGATAAATCACCGTCACACTAATAATTAAGAGTAAATTAGATGTAGCAAAAAATATACTCACAATTTAATTTATACTGTTTAGTCTTTTTCAATAAGTTGAGATGGTCCGCATTAATGACAACTAGAGTTCAAACACTCTAAATAATATTTTGTCATTATACTTATTTCCTAATTCTAAAAGCCTTTATTTTTAAAAGAGAGTTATTTTTATTGTCAAGATTCTACATTTTTATCGAAATGAAGGCATTTTAGATGATTATACGTGTATAACTTATACAACGTTTGATAGGGGGTTTGATCATCTAAATTTCTTCTTCTAATTTGTCCGAACCATCTCAATTTCCCCTCTTACCTTGACCATCACAATAACCATTCTCACTTTCTCTGGAATATCCTCATTCCTAACCCTCTCTCTCCCAGTATGCCCATACATTCATCATAGTATTCTCGTTTTCGCTACTTTGATCACGTGCGAACTCTTATCATTACAACCTAGGTGGTCTAACCATCACTTTGTAGATCCTACCTTGAAATCTTGGTAACACATTTCATACAATTATCTCTATTCCCCAACAAAAATATTTGGTTGATAGTATAAATTTAACTGCTCATTAAAGTTATTATTACAACGATTACCTTTATTCAAGTCAACAAAAGGGTAAAACCAAAAATAAAAGTACAAGATCTGCATTTCATATTATAAACTTAGAAATAATCCCATTAAACTCTAAAGAGATAATACATCGAAATACCCCTAAACTTGTAGTCAAAACTTACTTTAGACTCTAAACTTGTATGTAAATTATTTACCCCCCTTAACAACTTTAAAGTAAATTTTTTACCACCCTAAAAAAATTATACCACTCTCACTACGGAGAGTGAAGTACACAAGCCCCACGTCATTGCCAACTCAGTGCCAACTCAGTGCCATGTCATTGCCACGTAAGAAATTATAATTTTTTTTAAAAAGTAATCCAACACACATTATTTTTATATATTTTTTTAAAAAGCAAAAATAAATATATATATATATATATATATATAAAACCCACCCCACCCCCTTCCTCCTCGTTCTTCTTCTTCAATAGCCCACCCCACCCCACCCCCGTCGTTCCTCCTTCTCCTTATGCTTCAACAGCCCCTCCCCCCACCCCCTCTTTCCTCTTTCTCCTTATGTTTCAACAACCCCCGCTACCATTAACACCATTAACATCAATAACTTTCACTCAATTAATGACTCACCGAAAAACATCCACCTTCGCCGTGAACTACCCTACAAATTCCCCCAAATCACCTAAAAACGCCACAACCACCACCAAAAAAATCTCAAAATCTCAAGAATCCTACAAAGTCTTCACCGAAAATGATTTCACCATTAAAACCATTAACATCATTATTTCACCATTAACATCATTAACACCAATAACTTGATTCGAATTTAACAAGAAATTGATAAATAACTTGATCCAACAGTGCACCCCAGCTTCTCATCCTCACCCCGATTCTTTTTCTTCGTCTTTAACAGTCAAATCCCCTATTAATATCATTATTTCAACCTTCAATTTTAGCTTCCGCCATGTTTTTAATAGTCAAATCCATCAACTCATTCACCCAATTATTCATCAAATTTGGGAAGTAGATCAATTTAAAGTGAATGATAAATTAGAGAAGAAAAATTTTGTAACAGAACCATTTTCAGTGTGGTTGACCATCTCCGATATGTGGTTGACCATCTCCGATATGTGCCACCAACTTAGTGAATGATTTTTTTTGCTCTATTCAACAACCCTTTGATTTCTTTTTGCTCTATTCAACAACCCTTTAGCTCAAACATTGAAAGAAATTATATCTGATCTTCCTTTTTCTGCTTGTGCTTCTGTAATGTAGATATGACCAAACAAGAAAGCTATTTTTTCAAGAGTTCGGAAAATTGATTGTGGTGATGATTTGCTTAAAAAAATGGAGTTATTACGAAGAAGAAAAAATGGAGTTGTTGGGGTGGGGAATGGGATTATTATGAAGAAGAAAGTGGAAGCTGACTTCTTTTTTTTTCTTTAGCTTTATATATATATATATATATATATATAATTTGGGAAATTTAAAAGCTGGGACCCACCTTTTTCATTTTTTATAGACATTAACGCGCTGAGTTTTTAAAAATTGTCACATCAGCAATTAGGGTGGTAAATTTTTTACTTTAAAGTTGTTAAGGGGGGTAAATAATTACTCGATTAGTTTAGGGTCTAAAGTAAGTTTTGACTACAAGTTTAGGGGTGTTTCGATGTATTATCTCAACTCTAAAACACATGTATACTATGTGATAATAGAAACTCACCACAGGAAGGCAACATGACAACCAAAGAAGTAAAATGAAGGATCTATACACTTGTAGCAACACAACATTATCAACAACACAAGAGAGTTCACATGTTGCCTACATGCTTTACTTTATGAAACTTCCCTTTGATAAAGCATTAATTATCATCACTCCAAATTAAAAACAAAATGCTCTTACCTCATAACATTTTGCCCCGCAACATATTGTGGAGTGTCATTTGTTCAAAAAGCACACACCTTATTTTTTCAACAAACACTATAGAAAATTGGACTTAGCAACTAATTTCATCATTAATCCATGATTAAATTGCTCGAAAAACTATCAAAAATTGGACTTAGCAACTAATTTCATCATTAATCCATGATTAAATTGCTCGAAAAACTATCGAAAATTGGACTTAGCAACTAATTTCATCATTAATCCATTATTAAATTGCTCAAATCTAAGTTCTTTGTTATAATTCATATCCATTGCTAAATAAATTTTTATATTTAGTAACTTGATGTAAATGAACTTGGTAAATATTTATCGTTATGCATTTGTTTCAATTAAACAATTGGAGCCCAAGTTATTACCAGCTTGTAATGACCTAAAAATTTGATAAAATATGTGAAATTTGTGATTTTATATGATTTGACTATTTTTTCCCTCTCCGTAGTTGAATTATGGTATTTTTGAGGTGTGAGAGTGATTGACATAATTTCCGATGCATTTTGGTATCATTTATGCAATATTATGGGTTTTTGATGACTTCAGAGCCTTATTTTATACTTATGGGGATATCTTTTGATCCGTGCGATGGATGACTGAATGGATTACGCCATCAACTCCAGAATATTGATTTAAGGCTAGTTAGACCTTTGTTTTAGGTTCCGATGCACCCGAACTCATTTTGACCTATTGATTGAAAAGTTGGAAAATTAAAAATATGGGTGTGATACCCACATTTGATCGAAATAACCTCGGATGGAAAATCTGACTTTGCCAGAAGATCCAGAATGTTGATTTTAGGGTGTTAGCATGTTTGGTATGATTTTACGGCTTTTAAATCTCATTTCGGCCCTAAGTTTGAAAAATTGAGATTTCGAGTTTCGGGGATCAACTTTATGAAAATGATATTTTTTTAAAAATCTGATATCGCCATCGCGTTCGGAATGTCAAATTTAGATGGTTGCATAGTTTGTTTGCATGTATCGAACTCCGAACGAATCTCGAGCACCCCGTCGAAGTCCGATCGACCAAAAAATCTTGCTATAAATAGCAGATTTTCATCTCTTTTTGATCCATTTTGCTCATTTTCATCTTGTCTCTTGGTAGTTAAGCCCTGAAATAGTGTGGGAGCTTAAAATTAAAGTTTGTGAAAGCTTGGGAAGCTAGATTAACACTAATTTCTTGGTTTTATTACGGATCTAAAGGTAAGAATTCACCCTTTTCTTAGTAATTTCTTGATTAATTTCTCAAAATTTCAAAAATCTTAGGGTTTGATTTTAAATCACAATTTCACTCCTTTTTACTTGAATAATATTTTTATCTTATAATTACTAAGTTTTCATCAATTTAACCTTCAAAACAAACCCGATTCTTGATTCTAACCCGGATTTCAGAGATTTTACCCGATAAAGCTAAAAAATGGTTTTCCTTTAATTTGAACCTCATTTTTGACTCGATTTGATTTGGGTTTTCAACTGTAAGTTCATAAAAACATAGGAAACATGTTTTTCAAGTAAAGTTCCGATTTTGCCCTTCTTTTTTTGAAAATCTATTTTGGAGGTCCGTTTTGACCCCGAACCAAAAGTAGTAAATATGAGTGTCGTTGATTTTGTTTTGACCCATAGATTTCATATTGAATATTTTTAGTGAAGTTTGAAATTGTTCATAAAAATTAAGGTCGTGGGTTCAAAGTATAGCGGATCGATTTCAGCTTTTGAGGTAGGTTATGTCTTAACTGTTTTAGACTGGGATGGGTGGTAAATGATGATACTAAATACATGTTAAGGGTGAGAAATAATCATGAAAAATGGTTATTTATGTGTTGTGACCGTGTGGGGGCCTATATGTGATGTAATTGTCAAAATTGAGTTATTATGTGATATGTGTGATCGTGTCTGGTCCTATATGATATTAATAGCGTTGAATACATGTGAATAATTGTATTGTGCTGTTAAGATGCTTAATATGGTACCATTGGTGTAATGTGATTATATTCATACTTTATTTGGCATATGAGACATGTGAAAATTCGTGGATGAAACTGAAATAATGAGTAGATATTGGCACACATGGTTATAGAAATATATCATTATGGTTGGTTATAAAAATAGTTATTGTGATTGGTTTTGAGCATGACATCCTCATATCACACTCAGTTATAAAACATTGGTACCACCGTTGCAACATCTGAGTAACACTGACAACACCTTTTTAAAACCCTCTCAAGGGATGTGCTGGGGAGAAGATATTGTAAAACCTTATAAAACCCTTTTCGAGGGATGTGCCAAAAAAGAGATATGAGATATGTGGATTGTGTATGGGTTGAAGAATACCCCATGGGTCCTGTGATAATGCTCAATCTACAGCTCTCGTAGGAGTGTAAAGCGGTCGTTAGCAAATATAGAACCCAACAGGGTTGGGTGTCGATCCCACAGGGAATAGCTTGGCCAACAAGTAAGTAAAATTACTAAACTTTTGGTGCAAGTCTCGTAAAAAGGGGGGATTTGTAATGTGTCACCAAAATAATTAAATAAAAGCTGAAAATAGCAAAGTAAAAGAGAAAGATTGTTACGTAAGTTGTAAACAATGAGAATTGAGGCGTTGGGGTTATGTCCACCTTCTGAGGTATACGTCTCTATTGGCTATGAGTGTGTAGAATTCTGACATGCAACTGCTTATAGAGAATTGTATTCGATGGTAAATCCAGGCGTCTTTCGACCTATTCGAGGATTATTTCACTTTAACTCTTTCGAGCTTAAAGCGTGTCTAACAGTACGAATTCTCCAAGAGGTTAGTACAGTTACGACACTAGCTTTTTAGTAGGGAATTTTAGGGGGTGACCCTACTACCTTGACATTATCTCTTTTCCAGACAGATAACCTTTCTTTCGAACAAGTTAAATGTTATACTGGCGTATTCTTGCGTTTGCAACCACAAAGAATGTAGACTAAGATGAAGAGAATAATGATATAAGCAGTATACGTGTCGCGAACTCACAAACTCACAGCAATAGATAGTATCTCATACGGCTTCCATAACCCCAACAGAGAAGTTTAGTTACCCATGAATGCGAAGGAGATCACGATTGACATTGTTGTTATACCACAAGATTGAGTAATTTCGTGTAGCTTAGGTGGTAGGCGTGAATTCCTAGGCAAAGTAACGATTCTCTTGTTGTGGAATTTAAGAATAGAAGAATAGAAGAAGAAAAATAGAATTAATGGAAAGATTAGAAGAGTTGTAGAATTGTTTGTAGTGGAAGATGAGAGAGATGGAAGGAAGTGTTGTGGTCTCCCCCCCCCCCCCCCAATTCTTCAAAATCTCTAGCATGATAGGGTATTTATAATACCCATATCCTAATCCTACTAGATAAATAAAATATCTAACCAAATCCTACTAGGCTAATGTAATACTTAACCCAATTGTACTAGGTTAATGTAACATTATCATAATCCAAATAAACTAATGAAATACATAACCCAATTGTACTAGGTTAATGTATCATTGTCCAAATCCAACTAAGTTACTGCAAATCCCCAAAGTCTTCAGAAATGCTGTTTTAGCCCGGGACAGATTTTCCATGCAGCAGTTTTGGTCCTTAGGCGTGTAAACTCCCTTTCCTTCCTTCGTGAGCTTTCTTTTGCGTCAAGTAAGCCATAAAATGCTGAATTCTGCATCATTTATACCTGAAACTTTACTAATCATGTTCGTTAGCTCATTTACAGGAAAAAGGACTAAAAGTGCATGAAATATATACTTTGTTCTCAAAACTAGGCTAAAATATGGGCAAAATATATTGATATAGGCGTGTAAATTCGCCTATCATCAACACCCCACACTTGAAGCTTTGTTCATCCTCGAACGAAATACCATGTCCTTCTAAACATCAACTTAGGGTTTCACAGCAACAACACAAAACATTTGTCAAGACAAGCACAACAATTATCAACAAAGAGTAGCTTTTCGATTATAGGTAGAAACAATTTAACCTCTAGCATAGACTCGTGATGGTGATCAACTCGCATGCAAACGTTAAGGTACAAGGAATCATATATAACTACCCAAAACTCATCAACCATGTGTGTCTCACACTATAGTACCCATAATCACTCACAAGTATAGCATATTTTTCAAACATGGGTATCAAAATGTCCTTGCTCTCACTCTCACAAAGAATTCATATGTAGCAACTGATGACCATAGGCTTGCCCTTAATGTAATACTCTACTAAATGTCAGAATGCTAAGCTTAGGATCAAGTAGGTCTTTTGATGGTTGTAATGTAGGCTAAGGGACGGGTAGGACTATTTTGGCCAGGAATAGTGACTAAGTTCCTAAGCGCTTTAATACATCACTTTGTATCATTGACACTTTTTTTTTTCTTTCAACCTTTCTTTATTTTATTCTACCACCCTTGTTCTCCTCTTTTGTTTTTCAATTTTAAGCACAACTCGCTTTTCAGCTTTCTTTTCCTTTTTCTTTTCACAACATACTTCTTATGATAGCACTTTCTTTTTCATAACACATTCAAGCACCATTACAATTTATAGCATCATACTCACCCAATTTTCTCTTATGTTGTCACATGAATTTTTCACTTTAAAGCACTTAGGAATTTGGATCAAATTACGGTCTTGAAAAAAAATGGATTAGGCTTACATACAAGGTTGTCAAAGAAAATAGGCTAAAGGCTCAAAAGGGTTTAACTAGGATGTTGTCCATGGGTAGGTAAAACTGAAGGTAAACAAATATAGGTTGCCAAAGAAATGCCTAAATCATATCCTAAACTTACACTCCTTATTTTCGCTTTGCATACATACCAGGCAAGTTCTAGCATCAGCCACACACATAGAATATACGATTATCTCACACACATAAGGCACATGGTCGACTTTCTTGGAAGTAATATAGACTCTCGACCCAACAAGTGAAGGAATTGAACCACACAATATCACATAATGAGTCACAACTAGAGCCTAAACGTCTCAATAGTCACAATTGTAGCACATACTCTTGTTATAATCTCATGCTGCCTATCAAAATAATTTCATGCGAAGCTAGAAAAAACAACAAAAACAAAAAAACTAAAACACGAAAAAACAACAACAAAAAAACAACAAAATAAACAAACATACATGCGATAGAGAAGTATAGCATACGATACCGCCACTCCACACTTAAACGGGACACTGCCCTCAGTGGAAAATAAATACGAGGAACCTGGTTAGTCGGACTCTTCCTCAATGTCGGGGGTCATACCCCCTTCGTCGGAATCATCATAAGAGTCGTCGTCAGAGTTCTCCTCCTCGTCAGAGTCTGGCAAGCGTCGATTGTCATCAGTCGACACATCATCATCTAGAGGTTCCTCAAAGTATACGCCCACTCCACACATCTCCCGTGCATGCATGTTCATGGGATAGTTGTGGTCCAGCTGTTGGAGCTCTGCAGCAGTTGGAACACGTCCACCACTCATCATAGTAAATCGTGTCATGCCATAAAGATGACGGAAGAAACTCTCATCACGAGCATGTCTTTCCGCAGTAGTAAGGTTGACACCATGAGTTGTTTCAACATCTTTGACCTTAGTAAGGTCAACCTTCTTTGGGTTATGTGGGAGTTTGTGGTCAGCTGGTTCCTCTTCGATATCCTCCTTCCGCAAGATTGCTGTCAACAGATTTCCAAACGTGAAGTGGGACCTTTTGTGGAGTCTGGCCTTCCTCATGGTAGAGCGAATGATTGCCCCAAAGTTGATAGGGACATTCGTCATCAAAGCATAGACCAAACACACTCTATCTCTTGATATCTTGGTGTATTGAGTCCCAGGAATAAGGCATGAGTTGACAATACGCATCCAGATTCTTGCTTCCCTATTCAGTGAAGCATAGGGGAAGGTGTTGTGTCGCCCTGTGTCTTTATGTCTGCCCCACCTTGCCATCGATCTACTTCCACAAAGTGTGTGTCTACTTTCTCTATAAGGAGGCCTGCTGTACAGCTCTTTGAATAGTGCTGGGTCGACCGAAGGTAAGCCAAGAAAAGAGTTGATCCAGTCTGCGTTGAGCTGTAACACTTGGCCCCGAATTTTAACTTCGTTGCCTGTTGTTTTCGGTGACCAGTTGGCGTAAAACTCTCTTGTCAAATCAAGATTACATTCTCCCATATCGCGGAAGATGAAATCCAGCTTCAATGCCATGATTTTCGCCAACATACGCGGCTCCTTCTTCGCTAAGGTGTCCTTGTTGATCAGGTCGACGTGAACATATCTTCTTTCTTTGTTGTTCCTGTACCATTCTTTAGCTTCCTCCTCAAGAACCCATTTTATTCCAAACATTCTGCGAGGTAGTTGTGTTGAGGATGATTCTCCTTGGTCCTTTCTACCTCTCTTCTTGCCCTTTTGGGAAGTGGTAGCCTTCTCCTTGCCTTGCCTCGCTTTAGGTGCCATTGTACCTGAGACTAGAAATAGTGTTAATGACAGCACAATCTCAGTTGATACAATCTATAAACAAGCAGTAGGGGTACCACCCCACACTTAGTTTTGTTGACACAAATCAGTGAAGTGAAAGTGGTCGATTACTTAGATTTCGTTGACATACGTTTAAGGATTATATTCCGACAAGAAAATCAGTAATGTATTACTACTTGCAGCCATTGCACTACTTTCATGTTAGATATAACAACACTACTACATAGGGGTTGTAACATGGTATGGATGTTTTCAACAATCGCAACCTCCTAAGTCGGTAGGCAACTATAAGGCTTATCCCGATGAACGGGATAGTCTAGCATGTAAGTATCCAAGTAACAAGATCATAACATGATAGTAAATGTTCATCACCATAGCAATTCCGCAAATCGTATAACAATGCTATTAAAACCAAATTCAAGTCGGAAACAAGTCAAGATTTTCCTACGTATATGTTTACTCACATGATTTTGTATCAACGATCAAAACACATGAACATCACCAATCAATCTTATACGATGTAGCAATTTATAATAGACATAGCAACGTAGTACTTACGAGAAATAAATGAAGAATAAGAGAGTACTTACTTGCTTGAAGCTTTTGGAGATGGTTTTGTGAATTGGAAGAGCAAAAAGAAAAATTTTGGGATGGTTTGGAGAGGGAATGCGGCGCCTTTAGGTTAATTTCTAGTGTGGTTATGTTTCAAGACTAAGTCCCCTTTATATAGGAAGAGAATGGGTCGGGTTTTGACCCATTTACAATCGGTTTTGGAGACAAAAATGCTACATATGCGGCGCATAATGCTCGGCATAGTCATGGTATATGCGGCGCATAGTCTATGGCATTTAGGGACATATGCGCCGCATAGTCTATGGCATATGAGATCCTGAGACCTAATGCTATAGCATAGGCGGCGCATAGTCAAAAGCACACTTAGGAATGGGCGGCGCATAGTGTATAGCACACTAGATTCCGAGACCTTAGGCTATATGATAGGTTATGCATCGTTCGTGGCCTAGTTTTACCTAGGCCTAGCCTTCCTCGATGCCTAGTTTGGCATGAGAAATGCTCAATCCATAGCCTTATGCATCACTATTCCTAACTTACCAACTTTACCATACAATGCGTCCAAATCGTCAATTGAAATCAATCTCCTCGTTGAATACCTCTTGCACCTATTTTTGCTTAAAACCAAATGAAAACGATTAGTACGATGGGTTGCCTCCCACCAAGCTCCTTAGTTTTGGTCATGGCACGACTCTTATTTTTGGATTTTCATTATCAAAAGCAAAACAAGTAAAAAAAGAACGATAAAATGATAAAACGATGGGTTGCCTCCCATCTAGCGCTTTTTTTATTATCGTGGCTCGACATAGTTACCTCGAGTACTTAGACTTCGTCGAGATAAGTGATGGACATAGAATTCATCGAGTCAAGAGGACCAATATAATGCTTAACACGTTGGCCATTCACCTTGAAGACAACACCATTATTGTCTTCCAATTCGACTACTCCAGACGAGTAGACTTGGATAACTTTGTATGGACCAGACCACTTAGACTTTAACTTACCTGGGAAGAGCTTCAATCTGGAGTTGAAGAGAAGTACCATATCACCCCTTTGGAAGTTTCGTCGAACAATCCGCTGATCATGATACTTTTTCATCCGCTCCTTGTATAGGTCTGACCTTTCATATGCATGGAGACGGAATTCATCTAGTTCGTTCAGCTGCTCCAACCTCAGATTCTTCACATCATCCCAATTCAAATTTAATTGCTTCAATGCCCACAATGCCTTGTGTTCGAGCTCGATGGGTAGATGACAAGCCTTCCCATAGACTAGTTGATAAGGGGACATGCCAATTGGCGTTTTGAATGCTGTCCTGTACGCCCATAGTGCATCGTCCAGCTTCCGAGACCAATCCTTCCTATTAGCATTTACCGTCTTCGCAAGGATTTGCTTGATCTCTCAATTGGAAACCTCTACCTGTCCGCTAGTTTGTGGGTGATAAGGCGTGGCTACCTTATGTTGCTTGACACCATATTTTGCCAACACGGACTTGAATAGCTTGTTGCAAAAGTGAGATCCTCCATCGCTTATGATAGTACGTGGTACTCCAAAGCGAGAGAAGATATTCTTATTCAAGAACGCTACAACACGCTTTCCCTCATTGTCGGCCAACGCTACAACTTCAACCCATTTCGAGACATAATCCACAACAACTAAGATGTACTTCATTCCGAATGAATTTACGAATGGACCCATGAAATCAATACCCCATACGTCAAAGAGCTCTACTTCAAGGATTTTCGTCATGGGCATCTCATGGTGTTTTGAAATAGCACCTTGTCGCTGACATTGGTCGCATCTTCTAACAAAGTAATGAGCATCTCTAAATATCGAAGGCCAATAGTATCCGCTTTGCAATACCTTTCTTACTGTCCGATTACCTGCGTGATGTCCCCCAACTTGGGAAGTGTGGCATGCTTCCAGTATATTTGGCACCTCTTCATGGGATATACATCATCGGATAACACCATCCGCGCATCTTCGAAACAAATAAGGCTCATCCCAATAGTAGTGTTGTACGTCATGCATAAACTTCCTCCTTTGGTGGTAAGATAAATTGGCAGGTATCACATTACTCACCACAAAATTTGCAAAGTCGGCATACCATGGTAATTTCTCCATTGTTGTCGCTAATATCTCTTCGTCCGGGAATGCATCATCAATCTGAATTTCAGGTTGTGCCACATGCTTATTCTCAAGTCGAGATAGGTGATCAGCCACTTGGTTCTCGCAACCTCGTCTATCTTTGACTTTGAAATCAAACTCTTGCAGCAGCAATACCCATCTAATCAACCTTGGTTTTGCATCCTTCTTTGTCATTAGATACCTAAGAGCTGCATGGTCTATATGAACGATTACCTTAGTACCCAATAGATAGGCACGAAACTTCTCAAATGTATACACAACCGCTAGGAGCTCTTGTTCAGTAACAGTGTAGTTCCTTTGGGCTTCATTTAGGACCTTACTCGCATAGTAGATAGGATGAAATAATTTCTCCTTTCTCTGACCAAGAACAACACCAACGGCTACACCACTAGCATCACACATGACTTCAAACGGGAGAGTCCAATCTGGTGCTACCATAATAGGGGCTTCAATGAGTTTTCCTTTAAGGCATTCGAATGCCTTTAAGAAATCGTCATTGAAGTCAAACTTTGCATCTTTCTCCAATAGTTTGCACAATGGACTCGCAATTTTGGAGAAGTCTTTGATGAACCTACGATAGAAACCAGCATGGCCAAGAAAACTACGAACTCCCTTCACCGAAATTGGAGGCGGTAGCTTCTCAATAACCTCAATTTTTGCTCGGTCAACCTCTATTCCTCTTTCAGAGATCTTGTGCCCAAGAACGATTCCTTCTTTTACCATAAAGTGGCACTTTTCCCAATTCAGCACAAGGTTGAACTCTACACATCTTTGTAATGCCATGCTCAAGTTTGCCAGGCATGCTTCAAAAGACTCACCAACAACTGAAAAGTCATCCATAAATACCTCCAAAGTGTCTTCAACCATATCAGAGAAAATAGACATCATACAACGTTGAAAGGTGGCTGGTGCGTTACATAACCCGAATGGCATACGTTTGAAGGCAAACGTACCATATGGGCATGTAAACGTTGTCTTCTCTTGGTCTTCGGGTGCAATACAAATCTGATTATAGCCTGAATAACCATCCAAGAAGCAAAACCATCCTTTCCCCGCTAATCGATCTAGCATTTGGTCCCTAAATGGCATTGGGAAGTGATCCTTGAGTGTCCAAGAATTCAGCTTGCGGTAGACCATGCATACTCTCCATCCAGTGACAGGCCTGAGTGGAATAAGTTCATTCTTTGCATTCGCGACCACCGTCATACCTCCTTTCTTGGGAACACATTGTACAGGGCTTACCCATGTACTATCAGAAATAGGATACACAACTCCTGCGTCTAACCACTTGATGATCTCTTTCTTCACCACTTCTTGCATAGGTGGGTTTAGACGCCTTTGATGCTCAATGGTGGGTGTGCAATTTTCTTGAAGCTGAATTTTATGTGTACAAATCCCAGGTGAAATACCAATAATATCCGCAATGGTCCATTCAATAGCTCTAATATACTTGCGTAGAATAGCAATAAGAGATGCAACTTGTCACTCACCCAAATCGGCTGCCATAATGACTGGAAGAGTGTTTCCGCTTCCTAAGAATGCGTGCTTCAAATGACTTGGCAGCTCCTTCAATTCTAACGTGGGTGGCTCTTCAATAGATGGCTTAGCTGGTGGTGTAGGCCGATTCTTGAGATCAAGATCCAGCTTCTTGGGAGTATAGCGATATGTTCCTAATCCCGATAGAGCACAAATGGGTTCTTCAGAATTTTCAGCATTTTCACTCTCTCCATTCATGAGCACAACCTCCAAGGGATCATCAATAATTTGCTCTTCTTCAAGTAGTTCTTTCTCATCATCAAAGAAAACATCAGGCACCGAAAATACACTAAGATCTTTGGGTTGCTTCATTGATTTACAAACATCAAAACGAACCACTTCGTCATTTATTCGGAATGAAAGTTCATTAGCTCTCAAATCAATGAGCACACTTCCTGTAGCAAGGAAAGGGCGCCCCAAGATTATGGGAACCTCAGAATCTGCTTCACAATCCAAGATGACAAAGTCTGCTGGAAAGATAAATGAAGAAACTTTTACCAAGACATCGCATAGAATACCAACAGGTCATTTTACCGACCTATCTGCCATGACGAGCCTCATATTGGTTGGAGTAGGATCTCCTAACCCCAACTTCTTGTAGATCGATAATGGCATCAAATTGATGCTGGCTCCTAAGTCACATAATGCTTTGGCAAAGTTCAAAGATCCGACGGTGCAAGGAATAGTGAAAGCTCCGGGGTCGGCCTTCTTCTGAACTATCGATCGGGTAGCAATTGCACTACAATGATGCACATCGTCTTTCAGCTCATAACTTGCTGCCCTCTTCTTTGTCAAAAGATCCTTCATAAACTTCGCATACCCAGGCATTTGTTCAAGTGCCTCCACCAATGGAACATTAATGGTCAGCTGCTTTAACATAGTCATGAATTTGCTGAACTTAGTGTCATCCGCCACCTTCTTCAGTCTTTGGAGAAAATGTGGTGGTGGGTATGGAAGTGTTCTCTCCATGGTTTTCTTTTCCTCTTGCTTCCGTTTTTCCATTTTTTTAGGCTGCACGTCACTGGGCGTGACGTCCTTGACGTCAGGACTGGTTGTTGCGGCATCTTCTCCTTTTGCGTTATCATCCATGTCCGCAACTTCGTCAACCACTTGCTTGCCTTTTGCTGAAGGTTCCAGCACCTTACCACTTCTGGTAGTGATGGCCATGCATGACCCATCATTCCTTGGGTTTTGCACAGTATCGCTAGGTAAAGTGCCAGCCTTTCTTTGATTGAGTGCTGCTGAAAGTTGGCTCAATTGCTGCTCTATTTGCTTGATTGAAGTGGAATGAGAATCAACTAGTTATTTCATGGAGGACAAATCATTAATTACCTCAGTAACTCCCGCGCTCGTTGCTTCCACTCCTTTCAATAATTTAGCCATCATGTCTTCCATACTTCCAGAATTAGATGTGGTGGTATCACGTCTACCAGGGGGAACGTACAAACCACTCTTTTCATTGTTTTTCTTCCAACTACCTTGGTCTTTGCTTCCAGATTTATCATAATAGTTCCGACCTTGGTTTCCTTGGGTATTCCCACGGAAACCCCCCTGATTGTTCAAGTAGTTGGCCTCCTCTTCCGAATCAGATTCGTCTCTTTCTTTTAGCGCCACAGCTTTCACTTTTTTGGTCTTCCCTGATAATAAATGCTTTGTCAGAAGATCCACTTGCGTTTTCATGTGCGCTAAATCCTGATCACGTTCTTCTTGTCTTCTTCTTTGGTCTGCAGTCATGCCTATAGATAAAGTGGGGCTTGCTACCTCGGAATCCCTGGTATGCCAAGATCTACTTTGTTTCGTCATGCGATCTAGCATATTGCTTGCTTGACCAAAGGTGAGGTCCATAAAAGATCCTCCAGCTGCGTTATCCACCACTGGTTTAGTTATTGAATTCAAGGCTCTATACAATATCTCCATGAGGTGAATATTAGTCATGTGATGGTTTGGGCATCTCGCTAGCTTTGTCTTGAACCTCTCCCATGTTTCATGAAGAGCTTCAGTGGGAAGCTGACGAAAGTTGCTGATTTCATCTCTCAATTGTGCCCTTTTGGAAGGCGGAAAGAATCTTTCTAGGAAAGCATCTCTCAATTGCCTCTAATTTGTAATTGAATCAGGAGTCAGCCCATTCAACCATAGTGTTGCCTCCCCAGACAGACACAATGGAAATAGACGTAATCGAATTGCATTCTGACCAACACCAGGATTGTCAAAAGATTTGCATATAGAAATAAAATTGATGAGATGCATATTCGGATCATCGCCTGCTAGTCCACCAAACAATCCCTTGAGTTGCAATAACTGAATCATGGTGCTTGTGATGTTGAACTTGGCTCCGGGCGCTAATGGTGGTGGAATTATAGCTCCAGTGGCTCCGGCACCATCAAGATCATCATCATCATCATCGAAAGCTGGATGCATAGGTTGGCGATCATGTCTATACCGAGTTTGTCGACCTCTTCTGTTGGCAGGTGTTGTGATTTCAGCATCATGCCTTGGGTTTAGTAATTCGTCATCACCTAAATCCTCATCGTCAGGATTTGTTGCTCGTGCAGGGTTATCAATGTTCTGCTGTTGAACCTGGGCTGCGGCAAGGGCAGCCAATCTTGCTTGTTCCTGTTGAGTAGCCATCCTTGCGATTTCAGCTTGTGCTTCCATTCTACCAATGCGTTGTGGTTCAGGATTGATTGGTAATAACGGTTGACCAGAACTTCGAGTATGGGGCATGCACTAAAATAAAAACCTGCAGTAGACAAAAACAAAAACTAAACGTAAAAGTACGAGAATCTTTGACCAAAGGGTCTAGTAATTATCACGAACTTGATTGACACTTGTATTCCCCGGCAGCGGCGCCAATTTTTGATAACGCTCAATCTACAGCTCTCGTAGGAGTGTAAAACGGTCGTTAGAAAATATAGAACCCAACAGGGTTGGGTGTCGATCCCACAGGGAATAGCTTGGCCAACAAGTAAGCAAAATTACTAAACTTTTGGTACAAGTCTCGTAAAAAAAAGGGATTTGTAATGTGTCACCAAAATAATTAAATAAAAGCTGAAAATAGCAAAGTAAAAGAGAAAGATTGTTACGTAAGTTGTAAACAATGAGAATTGAGGTGTTGGGGTTATGTCCAGCTTCTGAGGTATACGTCTCTATTGGCTATGAGTGTGTAGAATTCTGACATGCGACTGCTTATAGAGAATTGTATTCGATGGTAAATCCAGGCGTCTTTCGACCTATTCGAGGATTATTTCACTTTAACTCTTTCGAGCTTAAAGCGTGTCTAACGGTACGAATTCTCCAGAGGTTAGTCCAGTTACGACACTAGCTTTTTAGTAGGGAATTTTAGGGGGTGACCCTACTACCTTGACATTATCTCTTTTCCAGACAGATAACCTTTCTTTCGAACAAGTTAAATGTTATCATGGCGTATTCTTGCGTTTGCAACCACAAAGAATGTAGACTAAGATAAAGAGAATAATGATATAATCAGTATACGTGTCGCGAACTCACAAACTCACAGCAATAGATAGTATCTCATACGGCTTCCATAACCCCAACAGAGAAGTTTAGTTACCCATGAATGCGAAGGAGATCACGATTGACATTGTTGTTATACCACAAGATTGAGTAATTTCGTGTAGCTTAGGTGGTAGGCGTGAGGCGTGAATTCCTAGGCAAAGTAACGATTCTCTTGTTGTGGAATTTAAGATTAGAAGAATAGAAGAAGAAAAATAGAATTAATGGAAAGATTAGAAGAGTTGTAGAATTGTTTGTAGTGGAAGATGAGAGGGATGGAAGGAAGTGTTGTGGTCTCCCCCCCCCCCCCCAATTCTTCAAAATCTCTAGCATGATAGGGTATTTATAATACCCATATCCTAATCCTACTAGATAAATAAAATATCTAACCAAATCCTACTAGGCTAATGTAATACTTAACCCAATTGTACTAGGTTAATGTAACATTATCATAATCCAAATAAACTAATGAAATACATAACCCAATTGTACTAGGTTAATGTATCATTGTCCAAATCCAACTAAGTTACTGC
The DNA here is from genome assembly GCA_030864215.1 of Capsicum pubescens. Classification (NCBI taxonomy): domain Eukaryota; kingdom Viridiplantae; phylum Streptophyta; class Magnoliopsida; order Solanales; family Solanaceae; genus Capsicum; species Capsicum pubescens. The sequence continues at coordinate 226,996,987 of CM061544.1, forward strand.
AAATCCCCAAAGTCTTCAGAAATGCTGTTTTAGCCCGGGACAGATTTTCCATGCAGCAGTTTTGGTCCTTAGGCGTGTAAACTCCCTTCCCTTCCTTCGTGAGCTTTCTTTTGCGTCAAGTAAGCCATAAAATGCTGAATTCTGCATCATTTATACCTGAAACTTTACTAATCATGTTCGTTAGCTCATTTACAGGAAAAAGGACTAAAAGTGCATGAAATATATACTTTGTTCTCAAAACTAGGCTAAAATATGGGCAAAATATATTGATATAGGCGTGTAAATTCGCCTATCATCATCCTGCGTTGGGAGGCTTGCCTCCGTAGATGTATACGGGGATTGTGCGATGATCCCAGAGGTTGTGCAACGACCTCGTGCATCATCATCATCTTCATCATCATATATATTGCACTTACTTTATTGTGTTATGTTGTGTTTTATTGCTATATTGACTTGTCATATATGTATTTATCGTATCTTTTTTTACTTATATTTGATGATCTTGTATATGCATGTTCCCTCTTGTTCTTTTTATATGTGATATAATACGTACTTTTGTTCTATCTTGGTGTGATGTTGCAATATATGTGAGATATATTAGAACTATTAGTGCAAGCGGTGTGGGCTACCGTTGTGGGATATTTTTTTATTGCAGGTGACGTGCCCTTAGTGTATATTTTGTATGCTTTATTTACTACTTTTCCTGGTCGGCCTATGCTACCTACTGAATACAAGTGGACCGTACTCATGCCTACTGTGCTCTTTTGGTGCAGGTCCTAGCTCGAGTACGCCTCAGCTTGATTGATTCGGGCGATTGTTGGAGCTTCCAAGGTAGCAGTTGGACATTCATATATTTGATGTTCACCTCTATTTTTCTACGAGTTGTTATGTCTTTATTAGTACTCGAAGAACGATATTATTCCTTTGTGGATATTTTTTCGATGTATTTGACTCTTGAATTGTATTAGTAGTTCTTACACTATTGACACCTAGTTTTGGGCATGATTGGGATTTTGAATAAGTTCTTTTCGCATTGTTATGATTACTTTTACCTTGAGATATTTCTTTCTTTTTCTCTTTATGTATTAGTTTGGGTGATAGTCTTACTTGTCAAGGTATGCCGCGACAAGTACTATCATGACCCTCATTTTTTAGTTGTGACAAATTGGTATCAGAGCATTCAAGTTTCATTGGTCTCAACGGAGTAAGAATGGGATGTTTAATAGAGTCTTACAAATCGGTACGTAGACATCTGTATCTATCTTCGAGAGGCTATAAGACGTCTTTAGGAAACTTTTCTTATTTTATTCTTTATCGTGCAAAGTTCTTTTATTTCTTGTGTTCTGAGTTATGTTTCACTCTTTCTGCGTGAATGGTGTAGCTTATACTACTATCAGTTGAGAGATGCTGTGAGAGATTGGTGGAGATTATTTGTTGGTTGTAGGACTATTGATGCTCCTAAGTTGTCATGGGATCAGTTTGTTGATGCCTTTCTAGAGAGATTCGTGCCTTGTAGTTTGAGGTATCGAATGCGGGATGAGTCAAATTATTTGGAGAAAGTCTCCATGACAGTTACTGAGTATGAGGCATGTTTTCCTACCCTGTCTAGACATTCCTATGATAGTATTTCCATTGAGTCTGAGAAGACTCAGAAGTTTGTAAAAAATTTGGATGTCTCCCTTTAGTTGGCCATGTCTCAGATGGTTGTACTTAGGGATTTCTTTCATAGTATTGTGGATTATGCTAAGATGATAGAGGGTATTCTTTAAGTACCTCAGGGTAGTGCCAAGAAAGTGCGTTGTGAGTTTAGAGGTCAGTCTCCCCATAGTAGTGATTTTAGTAGTTCTCGTGGATAGTGTAGGCCAGTGCAGGTGGCCTTACTGAGTTCATGTGTTGGACCTTTTATTTCAGCAGTTCAGGGTTTCCGTTCAGGCCTAGTTATGCCTTCTCCTGTTGAGACTGGTCGTAGTGGTTTCTATGTGCTTGATGAAACTGACCATGTAGCCAAGGACTGTCCTCACCGTGTGTTTAGAGCTACTCCTATTTCAGCTGTGAAGGGTAGGGCTGCTACCAGAGGTGCGAGGGACAGAGGTAGTGGAGCTCGTGGGGGTGGCTATGGGGACACTTAAGTAGTTGGTGATCGTGGTCAGTGTTAGGCTATACCAGCCAGACCTGAGGCAGAGGCTTCTGATGCTGTGATTACAGGTATTGTCCCCATTTCAGACCTGCATCTGTATTATTTAATCTTGGATCTACTTTCTTTTATGTGTCTGAGTATTTTGCTTTGAGTTTTGATTTTGGTAGTGAGCCTCTTACTATGCCTATTCGTGTATCTACCTCGGTAGGTGATTCTTTAGCGGTGGATCGGGCGCATCGATCTTGTGTTGGGCGTGAGACTTTGGTAGATTTGATTTTATTAGATATGGTCAATTTTGATGTTATTTTAGGCATGAATTGGTTGGCTTCTTATCATGCTGTCTTAGATTATTTTGCTAAGACCATGACTTTAGCTTTGCTGGGTGTGCAAAAGGATAGCTTGGAAGGGTATACTTTATTCGGGTCCTAAGAGGATTATATCTTATGTTCAAGCTTGTATATTGGTTGAGAGGCGATGTTTATCTTACTTGGCCCATATTCGTGACATTAGTGTTGTTTTGCCTTTTTCTTGGATTCTGTCCGTGTTTTCCGTGAGTTTATGGATGTATTCTCTACGGACTTTCCTGGTATGTCTCCAGATCGAGATATTAAGTTTAGTATTGATGTTGAGCCGGGCACCAAGAGCATTTCTATTATTTCTTATAGGATAGTCCCATCAGAGTTGAAGGAACCAAAGTATCAGTTACAAGATTTGTTGGATAAGGGATTTATCCGACCTAGTGTTTTACCTTGGGGTGCGCCTGTCTTGTTTGTGAAGAAAAATAATGGGTCTATGCGGATGTGTATTGATTATCGGCAGTTGAATAAGGTGACGATTAAGAATAAGTATCCTGTTTCTCGCATTGATGATTAGTTTGATCAACTTCAGGGTGTTGCGGTGTTTTTGAAGATTGATTTGAGGTTCGATTATCACCAGTTAAGGATTAGAGCTTTGGATATTCCAAAAATAGCTTTTCAGACTCGATATGATCATTATGAGTTCTTGGTCATGTCCTTTGGGTTGACCAATGCCCCTGTCGCCTTCATGGAGTTGATAAATTGGGTGTTACGACCGTATCTTGACTTCTTTGTTATCGTATATATAGATGATATCTTGGTGTATTCCAAGAGTGAGGTTAAGCATGGGGAACTTTTACGTATTGTACTTCAGAGATTGAGGGATGAGATGTTATATCCAAAGTTCTCTAAGTGGGAGTTTTGGTTGGAGCCTGTTTCTTTCTTGAATCATGTGGTGACTAAGGAAGGTATTATGGTTGATCCAGCCAAGGTTAGCAGTTCGTGATTGGGCTAGACCTACTTCGCTTACTGAGATTTAGAGTTTTGTTATCTTAGCAGGCTATTATCGATGTTTTGTTGAGGGTTTCTCTTCTATAGCGGCTCCATTGACCAAGTTAGCCTTGAAGAAGATTTCTATTCAGTGGTCCGATGCTTGTGAGGAGAGCTTTCAAAAGCTCAAGGATTTGTTGACTTTAGCTCCTATCTTGACTTTGCCCAAGGAGGGCATAGGTTTTACCGTCTTATGCGATGCTTCAGTCATTGGGTTAGGTGTTGTTTTTATATAGGAGGGCAAGGTGATTGCTTATGCATCTCGTCAGTTGAAGCCTCATGAGAGGAATTATCCTACCCATAATTTGGAATCGTGCACAGTTGTATTTGCTTTGAAGTTATGGAGGCACTACTTGTGTGGAGTCAATTGTGAAATCTTCTCAGATCATCATAGCCTCCAGTACCTCTTTACCCACTAAGATCTTCATATGAGGCATTGTCGTTGTCTTGAGTTGCTTAAGGATTATGATTTGACTATTCTCTATCATCCGGGCAAGGCTAATGTGGTTGCGGATGGCTTAAGCCAAAAGTCGACTAGCATGGGTAGCATGGCACATCTTTTGACCAAGAGAGGACTTTGGCCTTATAGGTTCAGTCTTTGGCTAACCAAATGGTTAGGCTTGATATTTCGACACCTGGGCGTGTTTTGGCATTTATGGAGGCTAGATCTTTTTGTAATGGAGCAGATTCAAGCTTATCAGTTTGCTGATATTGGATTGAGGTCAATTCGAGATAAGGTATTGAGTGGGGAGGCTAAGGAAGCCTCACTTGATTCAGATGGAGTTTTATGGATTGGAGGTAGAGTTTGTGTGCTGAGAGTGGGTGGCTGGATTAGGTTGATCTTGGAGAAGGTCCATTATTCTAGAATTTTATCCATCCAGGCGTGACTAAGATATATCGTGATTTGAGGCAGCATTACTAATGGGGTGGTATGAGTCGAGATGTAGTAGATTTTGTGGCTCGTTGCCTATATTGTCAGTAGGTGAAGGCCGAGCATATGAGGCCTGGTGGATTGCTTCAGAGGTTACCTATTCTCGAGTGGAAGTTAGAATGTATCACCATGGACTTTGTGACTGGTTTGCCTCGTACATCTCATGGTTCTGATGGTGTTTGGATCATCGTGGATCGATTGACCAAATCAGTTTATTTTATTTTGGTTTGAGTCTCATTCATCGCTGAGGGGTTAGCCCCTATCTTCATTCGTGAGATTGTGCGTCTACATAGTGTGTCGGTGTCCATTATTTCAAATTGAGGTTTTGTGTTCACATCTCACTTTTGGAAGACTTTTTAGGATGAGTTGGATACTTGGGTTGATCTTAACATAGCATTTCACCCCAGACTGATGGCCAGTCAGAGCGGACTATCCAGGTTTTGGAGGATGCTCCGCACATGCGTGATGGATTTTGGTGGCCAGTGGGAGCATCTTTTGGCTTTAGCAGAGTTTACATATAATAATAGCTGCTGTTCCGGTATTGATATGGCTCATTTTGAGGTGTTGTATGTAGGTGTTGTCGCTCCCATTGGGTTGGTTTGATGTTTCATAGGTGAGACCTCGAGATACAGACTTGCTTCGTGAGTCTTAGGATAGAGTCTGGGTCATTCGGGATAGACTTAGAGCGGCTCAGAGTAGGCAAAAGTGCTATATTGATCATAGACTTCATGCCTTGAGATTTAGTGTTGGTGATCGTGTCTTCCTTCGAGTTTCACCCATGAAGGGTGTGATGAGGTTTGGGAAGAGGGGCAAGCTTAACCCTAAGTATATTGATCCATTTGAGATTTTTTGGACTATTGGTGTTGTGGCTTATGAGTTGACTTTACCCCTTGATCTATCAGCTGCTCATTCAGTTTTTCATGTTTCTATGCTTCATTGTTATATCCCTGATGAGTCTCATGCCATTCGTTGGGAGTCGATTCAATTAGATGAGCGGTTGTCCTTTGTTGAGGATTTGGTTTCTATTTTGGTTAGGAACGTTAGGCGGGTGCGCTTTAGATTGCTTTTTGTGGTTAAGGTCCAGTGGTGACATCGACCTGTAGATGAAGCTATTTGAGAGGTCGAGTCTGATATGCATAGTTCTTATCCTCAGTTCTTCATTGATTCAGGTATTTCTTTGCCTTAGTTCGAGGACGAACTAGATTTTTAGTGGTGGATGATGTAACGACCCAAAAATTTGATGAATTACGTGAAATTTGTGATTCTATGTGATTTGAGTATTTTAACCCTCCCCGTAGTTGCATTATGATATTTCTGGGGTGTGGGAGTGATGACATGATTTTCGATGCATTTTGTTATCATTTATGCAATATTGTGGTTTTTGATGGCTTCGAGAGCCTTATTTTAGACCTACGGGGATATCTTTTGATCCGTAATGCGGATGGACAAACAAATAATGCCAACATCTCTGGAATATCAATTTTAGGCTGGGTAGACCTTTGGTTCGGGTCTTGATGCACCCGAGCTCATTTCGACCTATTAATTGGAAAGTTAAAATTTTTTCAATATGGGTGTGGGACCCACATTTGATCGAAATGACCTCGGATGGAAAATCCAACTTCGCTAATAGATCCAGAATGTCTACTTTAGGGTGTTAGCATGCTTGGTATGATTTTACAGCTTTTAAATCTCATTTAGACCTTCGATTTAGAAAATTGTGATTTCGAATTTTGGGGGTCAACTTTGTGAAAATAATATTTTTTTGTATGGGCCAAGGCCAGGTGGGCCAGCCCAGCCCAACCTATAATTTGATGGGGTGGGCTTTAATTTTTGTAGCCCATTTAAGAACAGGGCTTTTTAGCCCGACCCGGATAAGCCCATGGCCCGTAGGGCTTGAGGAATGTGGGTTGGGCTAGCCCGTGTGCCGGTCCGTCAGTCAAATATATGGGAGATATATTAGAACATTTAATGCAAGCAGTGTGGGCTATCGTTGTGGGCTACCGTTGTGGGATATTTTCTTATTTAAGGTGACGTGCCCTTAGTATATATTTCGTATGCTTTATTTACTACTTTGCTTGGTCGACCTATGATACCTACTGAGTACAAGTGGACCGTACTCGTACCTACTGCGCCCTTTCGGTGCAGGTCTTAGCTCGAGTATGCCTCAGCTTGATTGACTCGGGCGATTGTTGGAGCTTCTAAGGTAGTGGTTGGACATTCATGCGTCCGAAGTTCACCTTTATCTTTCTACAGTAGTTATGTCTTTATTAGTATTCGGAGACAGATATCATTCCGTTATGGTTATTTTTCCGATGTATTTGACTCTTGGATTGTATTAGTAGTTTTTACACTATTGACACCTGGTTTTGGGTATGATTGGTATTTTAGATAAGTTCTTTTCGCATTGTTATGATTACTTATATGGTTCGGCTTTATTCTAGAAGCCCTACCTTGGGATATTTCTGTCTTGTCCTATTTTTGTATCAGTTTGGGTGATAGACTTACTTGTCAAGGTACGCCGCGACAAGTTCCATCATGACCCTCATTTTTGGGTCGTGACACAGCTTCACTAATTTTTTATATATGTATATATGTGTGCGTCTATACATATATATGTATATTTATGTATATATATGTGTGTGTGTATATATATGTAATATTAAAAGTGTGAAGATTCTTAGAAAAGTGATTTGAATTTTTACCCTTCATTAAAAGACTCTTTTTTAGACAAAACTGTCTTTTCACTAATTTTTAATTTATTATTTAATTATTTTTTATTATATTAACTAGACTTCCTAAAATATATGAGACTCCTACAATATATGGTAGGAGAATTAATTAATATTTTTCTTTCTACTAGACTTTCTAAAATATATGAGACTCCTAAAATATATGTTAGGAGAATTAATTAATATTTTTCTTTTTACTGTCCAATTAGAAAAATACTCCTAAAATAGGACTATATTAAGGAATTACTTCTATAAATATTGAGATCTACGTTAAACTAGAGAACAAACCGATTTGCCCATTGAGAGAATATGATTGATGCTCATCTAACTTGATTCGATTGCATGTCTAGATTGGTGGATACTTGATTTTCTAACCCTCAATTTTTTCATTGTTTTTGTCAGCATAATAGACTTCAACATGTGCGTATATATATCTCTTCTTTGTTTTCATTCAAAATCATTCTTTAGGGTCAAAATTTTCGCTCAGACAAGAATTAGTTGGATCAAAATCGAAGCTTTGTGATTACTATTATATTTTTTTTATAGTTTACAGGTCGTAGATGAATGTCGGTTTGGCTTTGAAGAATTTCTTGTGTAAAGGTTAGGATTGTATTGTTTTGATATCTTTATTATCTTATTATTTTATTTTAATTTACAGATGCTAGATGAATGTGGGTCGGCTTTGAATTTTTTTTTTTGGGTAAAGGTTAGGTTTAATTGTATTATTGTAATATCTCTATTAGTTTGTTATTTTATTATAGTTTACAGTTCGTAGATGAATATCGATCGGCTTTGAGAAATTTTTGTGTGTAAAACTTAAATTTAATTGTATTGTTTTAATATCACTTTTATCGTATTATTTTGTTGCAGTTTACGGGTGATAGATAAATGTTTGTCAGCTTTGAGGAGATTTTTTATGTAAAAGTTAGGTTTAGTTGTATTATTTTGATATCTCTATTATTGTATTATTTTGTTATTGTTTACAAGTGGTAGATGAGTGTTGGATGACTTTGAGAATTTTTTTGTGTGTAAAGATTAGATTGAATGTCGATAGACTTTTAAAAATATTTTTGGTAAAGATTAAGTTTAATAAATAAATTCTCCATCTTTACATACTCAAAAGATATTAAATTTAATTATATTTATTTTTATTATTTAAACAAATATCCTATTTAATGTAATGTTTGAACTCATTAATGTGAGGTACACGCACAAGGAGGGTACACCTAAACTAGTATATATATTTATATATATTTATTTATTCTTTGCGTCAATTTTTCTATTAATGCTTATGCTTTATTTACACTTTATGCTTAAAGTCCTAATGTAGGTTAGAGCTTTTATACGTTTTTTGATTTTGAAGTAATTGGTCAAGAATGAGTATAGATTTTCCTCCACACTGGTAGAGGTTCCAAAAGTCCACCGGGCTCCTTGTACTCCACTTTGTCTTGTTAGAAAATATCGAAGATTTCACATGGTACTTTTATCATTCTGATTTATTTCGTTCCTTACGTTCAATGAGAAATATTTCGTTCCTTATTGTTTAGTTGAAACAATAACATGATCAACATATGCACATATAACAACATACCTTTGTCACAAGCATGCTTCCTTTGTAACGGAGGGGTCTCTTAATATATTGATTTATACTCCGCTTTGTTCTGTTGGTCCTCTCACCATTAAAATAGAGTATGATCAGCTGAAATTACAATACTAAATCACATCAACCTCAATATAATATAAATTTTCTGCATTCATAGACATATTCAAGATTTCATATATTAAAGAATATGAAATCAAGAAGCAAATATGAGATCTTTTTCGGATCAAGCTAACTAATAATAAAATTAATTAGGAATTTCTTTTAAAACTAAAGTGACATCAAATAGTGAAACGTAAACCTATTTTTTCCGTATCATAACCCACGACAGTTTGGATAAATTATATAGTCTTAAACCTAAAGAGAGTTTTAGTATCATAATCCTAACCTATAGTGGATACTAAATATAAATAAATAAAAGACAACGTCAGTAATATTAATATTTTTCTCTTTTTTCTTATCATATATTATAGGACTCTTTTTCATGTACACAAGAAAAAAGAAAACCTACTAACATTAATTCTCCATTTATTTTAGGATTCTTTAACCTTTTTAATAATTAAATATTAATTAGAGGAAGTAAGTGAAAAAAACGACTTTGTTTATTGCAGAATCTTTTAATAAAGGAAAAAATTCAAATCACTTTTCTAAGGGTCTTCACACTTTTAATATATTATAGATTATAGTTTATAGGTATAAAAAGATCTTTTAATTCTCAAGAAATTCTAGTCGATTTCAAATTGAATTAGTATGCGAGTGTCCAATTTTAATAAAGTGAATCCAATTCAAATTGAATTTCTTGGACTTTACAATAATTTATATAATATTTTTTCTATTAAAAAGGGTGAAAAGATGATTTTATCTATTTCGAAGACTTTTAATGAAGGGTAAACATTTCAAACAACATTTTTAAGGTCCTTCACATTTTCAATATACTAGTTAAGTGTACGTGCGTTGCACGTGTGTATCACGTTAACGATAATCTTTGAAAATAAAAAGAATAAATTATTGTTGTTTTGACATATTTTCTTAAAACTACAATAACAGGTGTTCATTAATAGATGGGATGATTATTTCTCTTCTTATAATATGATGAGTATTGGATAGTATTCAATTATAAATCTAGTTTTTAACGTTGAATAGAATTGTGTCTGTAGCTTCCAGTATATATGTCATACTTTAAGTTTTGTTTCAGCAAAACAATAAATAATTTGTAGCCAATACAAGAGGAAAAATAAAGATATTCATACTATATTCACTCTATGAAATATAATCCAAAGAGAGTATAATCATTATCAAATAAAGAATTAATCAACAAATCGATTTCATATTCAATATGTCTTGATGACATATTAATATTTTGTAGTCACCCCCCCCTCGCTCCCATCAAATCAATGTGAAACTTTTCGGTGCAAATCTGAATTTAGTTAGACTCCTGTGTGGATATTGAATTCAATGAAAAACAATCTCATAACCTTGCAAAGTGGTCAAAGTAAGCTGTTAGTTACGTCTAGGAAATATTATAATATGTTACATAATTTAAAGATGAGCCTAATTAGTACAGTAAAAAGAAAAAGAATATTATTTGATTTGAATTTTTAATATGAGAAAAATAGTTCTTCTTCTTATCATATATTTTAGAACTTCTTAAATATTAATTCTCCTAATATTTCTTACCATATAATTTTTCTTACCAAGTAATTTGAGACTTTTCAATTTTTAAAATATATTATTCTCTTAACAAAATATTTTTGGACTCCTTAATTTTAATATTATAAAAATAAATAATGCAAGAAAATACGTCAAAAGACAATTTTGTCTATTGCAGAATCTTTTAATGAATGACAAAAAGTTCAAATCACTTTTCTAAGGGTCTTTACACTTTTAATATATTATAAATTAGAGGAGATAGAAACTGGAGATTAGAGATGAAAGATTAGAGATTAGAGATAGAGATGGATATTAGAGATATGTCTAATAATACGTGTTCAGTTTAAAAAATCAATAAATAATTTACTCATTTAGATCCATTTTATGTTTAATATTAATATATGAATTATCTAATATTCTTTCAAAGAAAAAAATTATTTTTATTATTTATTATTTGTTAAGATTTGTACCAAATCAATAATAAATAAATACTTAGAAGAAGGAAGTAAAAAAAAAGCTAAGGGACAGGTTGTACTAAAAGAAAATCTGGATTGACAAGTATCGAGGCCTGATGCCCCCAAAAAGGAGTTGTGGTCCAACCTGCAAAAAGAGTTATTGATTAAGGGATATTGGACAAGAAATTACATGGTATAGCCCCAATAGTGGGTGCCTTTGGATTTTTGACCCCATTACGAAAAGTCTTTAAAGACTAGCCTTCCTTCTTTTTAAGTATAGTACAAGTACAAATTTTTTCCTCAACACTTCAAATATTTTTAAACTTTCCATACTCATTTGTATTCCAAATTCTATTTTTATTATAATTATTTTCACTTTTTTATTTTTTCTTTAATTTTATTTTCATGTTTTAATTCATTTGTCTCAACCTTTATTGTTTTTCTTTTTTTCCTTTTTCTCAAACATTATCTATTTCTTCATTTCTTTTCTTTTCCTTTTTTTAATTCATTTGTCTCAACCTTTATTATTATTATTTTTTTATCATTTCTCTCTTTTTCCCTTATTTTTCTCTAACTTTTTTTTCCCTCTTATTTTTGTTTTTTGTCAATTTTTTTAATTCTTCGTTTTTTTCTTAATCTTTATTTTTTTCTTGTCTTTTTTTTTTTTCAATCTTTTTTTTATTTCTCTATTTTGTTCGATCTCTTTTTTATTTTTTCTCAACTTCTATTATATTTTGTTAATAAATAAAAAATTGGATAATCCATAACGAGATCATTTTTTTTTTCATCAAAGCAAATTTAAGGACATGAATTTAGGAAAGTTCTTTGGGATAAGTTTTACCTCTAAGGCAAAATTATAGAATAACTCATAAATCAAGGCAAAATGTGGTAGTGTCAAGTCTTGCTTGTGGAGCATAACTTGTTGTTTGAAAATCCTTGAGTTAAGTCTTGCTTCTAATGCAAGAGTTATAGAACATCTCATAAATCAAAAAACAATGTGGTAGTGTCAACACTTGTCCATTGGCCGTAACTTGTTCTTTTGAGAGGTTCTTAGGCTAAGTTTTGTCGACTAAGTCTTGCCTCTAAGACAAGAGTTATAGAATATCTTATAAATCAAGACACGATATGGTAGTGTCAACTCTTTCCCATGGGGAGTAACTTGCTGTTTGAAAATCCTTGGACTAATTTGAGTCTCTAAGACAAAAGTTATTGAACATCTCATAAATCAAGACATAATGTGGTAGTGTCAACTCTTACCCTTGGGGCATAACTTGTTGTTTAAAAGTCCTTGATTTATAAAACATCTCATAAATCAAGACACAATATGATAGCATCAAATTTTATCCGTGGAGCCTAGCTTGTTGTTTAAAAGTCATTGGGCTAAGTTTTGCCTTTAAAGTAAGAGTTATAGAACATCTCATAAATCAAAACATAATGTGATAGTGCCAACTCTTACCCATGAGGCATAACTTGTTATTTGAAAGTTCTTGGGTTAAGTCTTGCCTCTAAGTAAAGAGTTACAGAATATCTCATAAATCAAAACACAATGTGGTAATGTCAACTCTTACCCATGGGACACAACTTGTTACTTGAAAGTCCTTGGATAAGTCTTGCCTCTAAGTTAAGGGTTATAAAACATCTCATAAATCAATACACATTGTGTTAGTATTGGCTCTTTCCCAATATACGTAACTTATTTGAAAATTCTTGGGATAAGTCGTGTCTCTAAGGCGAGAGTTATAGAACATCTCATAAATAAAAACATAACGTGGTAGTGTCAACTCTTGCCCATGGGGCGTAATTTGTTGTTTGAAAGTCCTTGAGCTAAGTTTTTCCTCTAAGGCAAGAGTTGTAGAACATCTCACAAATGAATACACAATGTGGTAGTGTCAACTCTTGCCCGTGGGGCATAATGTAATACCCCCTTGTGTCTCTAGCTTAGTTTACCTCTCAGTACACGGGTATTTCTATATAAAATTTTCAAAAATTCAGTATTTTTAAGTTTAAGACTTATCAATGTGTAGAAAATTAAATTAGCTTTCCAACGATTTAAAATTCACCCAAATCTGAAATTCGAGTGAAAAGTTATGGCACTTTTTTTAAAACAGTGTGCCAAATTCACAAGCACCGCGTCGCGGTGACAGGAAAAATGACATTCGTCAATTTTTAGTGAACCACCGTGATTCTAGCGCGTCGTGGTGAAGTTTCAGCTCCCAATTGTCTTTTCCAGTGTGTCAGTGCAATAATGATGGGTCGCGCCATAGTGTCATTTCTCAATTGTCACTTTCCAATGTGACTCCGTGATCCCACTGCTTCGTGAAAAGGGCCCAGTTCCCAGTTGTCCAGTGGCCCAGCATGATTGTACCGCATTGCGCCAGGTGCCAAAATTGTGATTTTCCAGCCAGTTTCGAGTTTTAATTCCAAGGGCTTTTAAATCTTTTTCCCTCACCCCAGTCAGCCCAAACACAATTTAATCCCTAATAACCTAATTAGTCACTATTTTATTCAATTTTCCCCAAAATCAAGAGAATTCTCTCAATTATCAAAACCCTAACCTTCAAGAATCAAGGTCAAATAAAAAAGACACTACCTAGAAACCTCAAGAATTCATCACCCAGGAATGTAAGTGTTCATTCATGGGTCCCTTTCTCTCATAAAGCCCAAGTAACCAATTTAAATACAAAGTTATGATCTTTCAAGTTATTTATGATTTGAAATTATGATTTCAGCCATGAACCTCCATGAATCTTGATTTCATACCATGCTTGCATGAAAGTGATGTCATTATCAAACCCCACATGTTTCCATATTATTATTTTCTGAATTAAATCATGATTAAGTGTTGTTGATGTCTAAATTATGCTATTACTCCAAGTTTTATACTATTTCCATGTTTATCCTAAACCATGCATATCAAGTGTTTGATGAAATTCCTACAAGAATGGATTTTAATAAATGTTCCCATATTATGTCCTTAAAGTTTAGTACTATTTTACTCTTATTGCTACTGAGTCCTGGGGATTATGAATACCCGAAAACATAGTTGTTTACTTAGTCTCAGTAGATTCAGAACAGTTTCCGATATAACATGAGCAATATTAGTTCAGTCAGTTATCATAATTAGTTAAACTCATAGTAGTTAAACATTCCGAGTCAGTTCAGTTGGGAGTAGGATTTAGCACCATGCAGAGATGATGGCTTCTCCGTCAGATAGGCAGAGTCATTAGTAGCAGTCTCTGTACTCCAGAACTATGTAGCCAACGTAGGATAAGAGGAGTCACCCATCAGATTAGGCTTGACTACCTCATAGGGGTCACCCGTTAGTTTAGGCTTAACATCCTTAGTCCTTTGGGGTAGCACATCAGTATAGCGGATCCATACAGATAGCGTTAGTACCCGTGGTACGGTACTAACACCCTTCTAATTAGGGTTACAGGTTGAACCTCGTACTTACTCATTGGGATATGTCAGTTAGATGATAGCTCCCATAGTCTCAGTCCAGTAATCGGTCCAGTAATTCAGTTTCATCTGCTTGACCATAGCATACAGATATCAGTGATTCAGTTATCAGATTTCAGTATTTACAAATTATATTCAAAACATATTATACGCTTGGTCATGCATCCTTAGTACTCAGATTTCATGTATTATCAGTATTTATAGACTTTATATATCCTCAGTGTCTACAGATTTCATGCACTCTATCCAGTTTTACATATTATATATATATATCAACATACATGTATACAGACTGTTATTATTCATGTTCATGAAACCATGCATATAAGTCTACCTCATATAGCATACCGGTACATTAAAAGTACTGATCACATACTATTTTTTTACGCTATGATATATCATATCATAGGTTCAGACGCCAATTTCCAGACCACGTATAGATTTTCCAGACCATTTACTGCAGTGGTGAGTCCTCATATTTTGAGGAAAAACTATTTATCTTCATGTTTTCAGTTTAGTATTTAGTTGGGGACTATCCCATCATCTCACATTTAGTTAGTTTTGAGGCTTTCAGACATTACAGTTAGTTATTTTGTATTCAGACTTCAATTGACTTTATCAGATTATTTTATCAGGTTGGTTTACAGATTTTATCAATTTTCATTACTTAAAACCTTATGGCTTATCAGTTATTCTTCCGCGCATATTATATTTATTTTAGTGCTCACAGTAGGTACTAGCTCATGGGTTAATTTATGGTCCTTCGGGACTGTAAGCACCGTGTGGCACCGGGGTACAGACTCGGGGCATTACAAACTTGGTATCAGAGCCTAAGGTTTTAAAGTGTCCTAGGAAGTCTGAAGCCTCATCAAGTAAATTCTTGTGAATGGGTGTGAAGCACTCCACACTTATGGACATGAGGCTGCGAGACATTTAGGAAAAGTTTCTCTTCTTTCTGTATTCATGTCGTGCGAGTAGGCATAGTGCTCATGTTAAAATCTTTGTCTAATTTATTCTCCCTTCTATTTATAGAAAATGCCTCCCAGAAAGACAAATGGAAGAAGAAATGTAAATCTGTAAGACCCCGCAAAGTTCCCTCGTAGTCTAAGCCATTAGAACTTGTTAAGTGAAACCTAATTTCGCTCTTAAAAGACTAAGGAATAGCTTCCAAAATGATTAGTGTTTAAACCATATAGAATTTTCTTAATTTTGAATTTTTAACATATGAGAAATTGAATTATCTTTCCAATGATACCCATTTCGTCAAAATCCGACACCGGAAGAGAAAGTTATGGACGAATTATAGAAAGCATTCTGAACCACCCAGGTGCGACGGAAAGGGCCGACGGACCATCGAGCTAGCGACGGACCGTCGCAGCGGAGGTAGTGAGTCCACCTTCTGGCCAGGAGTGATGGACCGTTGAGCTAGCGATGGACCATCGCCCAAACCGTCGCAACCAAGACAATAAGTCCCTATTCTGGTCCTAGTGCGATGGATCGTAGCATGACCCATCGCAGATCCCATTTAGCATTTTGAAGCTGTTCTTAAAAGGGATTTTTGCTCTTTTTCTACCCTTTTTAACTCCTAGATATATCAATGACGAGGCATAGGACCTCAGTGTCATACAAAGCATCAAAAACTAGGGTTTTTCTCCCTTAAGAACAAGACCAATTTCTTTTCCAAAAACTTCAAGATCCCACCATAGTTTTTACAATTGAGTTAAGATTCAAAACTCCCAAGTCAAAAACTTCAATAACCCTCATTCAAAAGTGCGAAAAAGAGTCTCAAGCAAGCTTGTACATCTACATTCAAAATCTAAGGTATGTGGGGTTTGAACAAGGGTAACTCTTTCACCCTTGTGCCCAAAGGCTTGTTTCAAATACAAATTTCTACAAATTATGAGATTTTCCATGAAATTGATGTTAGGGTTTATACCCATTATTATTGTTTGCAAGATTTTGATATTTCCCATGGATTAAAGGTTGAATTACATGATTTTGTTTATATTTCCATGCCTATTTCCGAATTTTAAGATGATTATGAATGTATTGTTATCAAGCATGAATTTTGAGATGTTGAAATCATGAGATTCATATTATGAGTTATTTTTCCAATATCTTAACTGAGATGATTGTAAGATTTTTAAGATAATGGTTGAACATGAAGTTTAAATATGATTTTGATGCATTAAAGTTTTATATTTTGAGTCCTAAGTACAAGTGATGAGTTTATAAGGAGATTATGATCTCAAGTTTTGTTGAAAAGTTTTGATAAGTACTTTCAAAAGCTAAGATAGGAATTCACACTACTTATGATTTAAAGCTAAGAGAAGCATAATTTGGTCTTCATTATAGACCCTTGAGTTATTTTAAGGGGATTTCCTAAAAGTTCTGAGCCTAAGTATGTAAGTAGTATTTAGCACCGAGTTGGGTATGATTCCAAGGTTTCATACCCCAGAACTACGTTCCACTGTAGGATTGAGATTTATGGGGCCGAGGCCGAGATAGTGATCACTAAAGTTAAGGTTCTACTCCGATGGCAAGGATAGAACAACTCTCCCCAACGTGGGCAAGACGTTGGACTCCATGTGGTTCACATGGTTTATGTCGGTTAGAAGAAACTCCCAAAGCAGTCCCCTACTCTAAATTAAGATAAAAGTATATATGTTGAAAGTTTGATTTTGAGATTCCCAGAGTCCGCTAAGTCCAAGTTCGCTAAGTCCCAAAGTCCTATAATCTCTAAGTTTTAAAGAAGTCCTTTATTCTTCATCAGATAATAGTACAAGTTTTGAAAGCTAATGTTTTAAAATTCCTCTTATTTACAAGTTTTGAGAATAAGGTGGAGAATACAGATTTTTGAAGGTGGAGAATGCAGATTTTTGAACTAAATGTAATGACTCACGAGATTTGTACTATATGCTTCATTATACATGATTTATGAGATTCAGATTCCAGTTTTTCTCAAGCTATGTGAGTCATTCATATCGTTATGCATGTTTTATAAAGAATGATAACATTGTTTACTTAAATGCATACATCCTCATAAACTCAGTACATCCTCAAAGTACTGATCCACATATACGTCTGTGTGCTGCATTATCTCATAATGTAGGTACAAGTTGTAGCACATACACTATATTCAGTTAGTTCACTGCTTCCAGTCAGCAGGTGATGAGTCATTTTGATTCAAGGTCTCGAGTCAGTTATACAGTTTCAGAAGTATTGTATTTTCTTTATTCAGTCGTATTGAGTTGGGATAGTTGAGAGTCATGACCCAGCTACCCATAGTCAGTACTAGTAGAGGCTTCATAAATAGTCAGTAGTGTTGATGTATTTTATTTTAGTTTTGTTCGTAAAGGCAGAGTTGTAATCTTGTAAACTTAGATTTTGTATTGATTAAGTTCAAAGAAGTTTTATTATTTCCGCTGATTTTGTTTAGATTTATGTATTTTATTCAGTTGCTTGTAAGTATGCCAGTATCAGGGTTAGCTTGGGATCACTTGTGACCCTAAGCACCGTGTGACGTCTCAGGACCCATTTTTGGGGTGTTACAAAACCAGTCAGCACCTCAGCTAGTTCAGAAAGATCCCCTGAATGAGCACATTTCTCATGCAGAGTTTAGAGCTGCATTCACTACTCTAGCTCAGTCTGTAGTGGCTCAGAGTGCACATCCAGCCACTATTTTGGCCAACCCAGTGGCCAATACTATCGCGGCTAGGATTCGGGACTTCACCCGAATGAACCCTCCTTCCTTTTTGGGATCCAAGTCTGAAGAGGGTTCACAGGAATTCTTAGTTATGGTGCAAAAGGTAACAGTTATTATAGGGGTAACTTCTAGTGAGAGTGCTGAATTGACTGCTTACCAGTTGCAAGATATAGCCCATATATGGTTTAAGCAGTGAAAGGCAAATAAAGGCATAAATGTAGGGCCTGTATAGTGGGAAGAGTTTGCTACTGCTTTTTTAGATAGGTTCTTCCCACTGGAATTGAGGGAGACTAAAGTGTTAGAGTTTATTAACTTGAAGCAGGGCAACATGACAGTGAGAGAGTCTTCTCTCAAGTTTACTCAGTTAGCCAGATATGCCCCTCATATGGTAGCTGATAGCAGGTCTAAGACGAGTAAGTTTGTGTCTGGTGTATCTGATAGCATGGTCAAGGAGTGTAGAACCGCGATGCTAATTAAGGAGATGGATTTATCTTGGTTGATTGTAACACCTCACATTTTAGGTTGGAACGTAAACCATTAATTCTATGCGTAAAGGTTCCAAAATCCATAGATCCAATATGAATTTAGTATGTTAATCAATTATATAGTGTGTGAATCTAGTTGATCATAAATTGAGATCATAGAGGTCCCTTAACTCAAGGACGAGTTGAAAGTCTTCCTATCGATTGAGTTTAGGCAAACGTTTAAATTTGGGTCAACTTCAATCGACCATAAAATTTTGTATATAACTAATTAAAGATACTAATATATATCAAATGAAAGGTCATTGAATCCTATTTCCAACGCCACCAGTTTTGTCTTAATCCGATATCGGGGTAAATTGTTATTCTCGTTTTACAACAAGGTATCAGGCTGCCTAAGGAGCGACGACCGGGCCGACGGTCCGTCGGGCCCATGATGGTCTATCGACCCGAAAATAGTGACTCAGTCACTGGAAATGCAGCAACAATTCTGGGGACGGTCCATCGGGCCCGTGATGGTCCGTCGGGCCATCCCGAAGCTCAAAAATGTGATTTTCTTTAAAGGGTTGTTTTGGTACTTTTCCCCTTTAGAAAACCTCCCCAATGGATTTAATTACATCCTAACACGTTATTAATCAATTCCCATTAGTTACAACATCAAAAACTTCCTTCTTCACTCTCAAAATCAATATCAAACTAGGGTTTCTTTCAAGAACAAGAAGACAAGAAATCAATCTTTAAGTCCAAGATTTTCAAGGACCAAATCAAGAATTCAAGTTCTATTCTTTAATTAAGTAATCTAAGGTACGTGGAGTTTTTTCTAAACTACATGGGCTAGTTGAAACACTTTGATTATGTTTTAAAATTTAGAAATCATGATTTTACAAAAAGGTTTTGAGATTTATGTCTATAATTGTGCATTGTGAACTCTTTAATGTTATCATAGCTTTGTTCTTGAGGCTTCCCCATAAAAATTGAAATTTTACTTATATATATATATATAATATTTCGGTTTAGGTCCACTAGAACGGGTAGTTTTAATTTCAGTCAGGGAAGGTCAGAAGGTGGTAACCGTCCTTAGTTTCATTAGAAATCCTTAGTCCAAGCTTCGTCCTCAGCTAGTGACCTAGTACCCAAGTTCAGGAACGATCATAGGGATAGGGCACCCAGTTCTAAGTCCCAAGGCAGTGTTAACAACACTCGTACAAATCCTCTTTGCCAGAAATGTAGTAGAAACCATCAGGGTGAGTGTAGAGCTGGAAGTGATGTATGATTTAGGTATGGTAAGCCAATATATCAGATTAGAGAGTGTCGGGTAGTTGCTCAGAAAGGTAGGGATTTGCGCCAACATGGCCAGGCCCATCAGTCATCAGTTTCAGTCGACCGCCTAATTCAGCAGGGTGCCACTTCCAGTGCTACCAGTGGTCAGCGTCCAAATAGATTATATGCTCTTCATTCCCTACAAGATTATGAAAATTCTCCTGATGTAGTTACTGGTACGTTACATATCTTTTATTTACATGTTTATGCTTTATTAGACTCGAGAGCTTCTCTTTCTTTTGTAACTCTTTACATAGCCGTCAACTTTGGAGTCAGTGTCAAAATCTTAGCGGAGCCCTTTTCAGTATCTACCCTAGTAGGTGTTTCTATTGTAGCCCGATGGGTATACAGGAACTGGCCAGTCACAGTGTCTCAGAAAGTCACCTAGTTGATCTTGTGAAGTTAGAGATGACTGAATTTGATGTCATTCTCAGCATAGATTGGCTCCATTCATGCTATGCTTCAGTTGATTCCAGAAATAGACTTATTCATTTTCAATTTCCAAATGAACCAGTCCTTGAAAGGAGGGGTAGTGCTATAACGCTTAGGGGTCGATTCATTTCGTACCTTAGGGCAAGAAAAATGATATCCAAGGGATGTATCTACCATCTTGTTCGAGTCAAAAACTCTAGTTCAGAGACTCTCAGTCTTGAGTCAGTTCCAGTAGTAAATGAATTTTCAGATGTGTTTCCTAAAGATCTTCTCGGAGTTCTTCTCGAGAGGGAAACTGATTTTGGAATAGACCTTCTTCCAGACACCCAGCCTATTTCTATTATGCCATATAGAATGGATCCAACCGAACTCAAAGAGTTAAAAAAATAGTTAAATTTTTTTTTATACAAGGGATTCATCAGACCCAGCATTTCCTCGTGGGGTGCACCAGTTCTATTCATGCATTAAAAAGATAATTCTCCCAGAATATGTATTGACTATTGCTAGTTGAACAAAGTCACAGTCAAGAATAAGTATCCACTTCCTAAAATCGATGACTTGTTTGACAAACTTCAGGGCGCCAGTTACTTTTCTAAGATAGACCTCAGATCAGGCTATCATCATCTCAGAGTCAGGGAATGTGACATTCCGAAAACAACTTTCCAAACCCGGTATGGTCACTTTAAATTTCTAGTCATGTCATTTGGTCTCACCAATGCCCCAACAACTTTCATGGACTTGATGAACTGAGTGTTCAAGAAGTACTTAGACATGTTCGTCATAGTCTTCATAGATGACATCCTTGTCTACTCTCGTACTAAAAATGATCATGCAAACCGCCTTAGAATAGTATTGCAGACTCTTAGAACCCATCAGTTGTTCGCTAAATTCAGTAAGTACGAATTTTGGCTAAGATCAGTAGCATTCCTTGGTCAATTATTTCCGGTGATGGCATTAAAGTTGATCTTCAAAAGACCGAGGCGGTGAGAAAATGGTCTAGACCCATTTCTTCGTCAGATATTAAGAGTTTCTTGGTCTTAGCTGGCTATTACCGGCAGTTCGTTAAAGGGTTTTTATTTATTGCATCCCCTATGTCCAAATTGACTCAGAAGAAAGTCAAGTTTCAGTGGTCAGATTCTTACGAGAAGAGTTTTTAGGAGTTGAAGACTCGACTCACCTCAGCCCCAGTTTTGACTCTACAAGATAATTCAGATTGGTTTGTTGTGTATTGTGATGCTTCCAAAGTAGGTTTGGGTTGCGTCCTAATGCAGAGGGGTAAGGTCATAGCTTATGCCTCTAGACAACTTAAGATACATAAGAAGAATTACCCTACCCATGATCTTGAGTTAGTGGAGGTACTATTTGTATGGGGTGCATATTGATGTGTTCATAGACCATAAAGCTTGCAGTATGTGTTTTCTCATAAGGATTTGAATTTGCGACAGAGAAGGTGGTTAGAGTTGTTGAAAGATTACAATATGAGTATTCTGTATCATCCGGGCAAGGCCAATATAATGGCGGATGCTCTCAGTATATTTTCTATGGGTCGCTCATGTTGAGAATGACAAGAATAAGTTAGTTCAGGAAGTTCATCAGCTTGCCAGACTAGGTGTTCACTTCGTCGATTCACCAGAGGGTGGTGTATGGGTCCAGAATAGTTTGGAGTCTTCTTTGGTTTCTGAAGTGAAAGAAAAGTAAGACAGAGATCCCAGTCTAGTCAAGTTGAAAAAGTCAGCCAAAGATCAGAAAGTAGAGGTTTTCTCTCAAGAGAGAGATAGTGTGTTGCGTTATCAGGGTAAACTGTGTGTTCCAGGTGTAGATGACTTGAGGCAGTGAATTCTTGCAAAAGTGCATAGTGCGCAGTACTCGATTCATCCAGGGGCCACTAAGATGTACCACGATTTACGGTAGATCAATAGTGGAGTAGGATAAGGAGAGATATTATAGAGTTTGTAGCTAAGTGCTCAACATATTAGCAGGCTAAGATTGAGCACCATATGCCTAGTGGGTCCATGCAGGAGTTCAGTATTCTCACATGGAAATGGGAAGAAGTGAACATGGACTTTGTGATAGGTTTGCCTCGTACCTGCCATCAACATGATTCTATCTGGGTCATTGTAGACAGGATGACCAAATTAGCTCATTTCTTGCCAATCTATACTTCTTATTCAGCCTAGGACTATGCCAAGCTCTACCTCAGAGAGTTGGTTAGGTTGTACGATGTTCCACTATCTATCATTTCAGACAGAGGTACTCATTTTACCTCTCACTTTTGGAAAGCTTTTTAGAAAGGTCTTGGTAGCCAAGTTCACCTCAGTATAACTTTTCACACTCAGACAGATGGTCAAATAGAAAGGACCATTCAGACTCTAGAAGATATGTTAAGAGCATGTGTAGTTGACTTTAAGGGAAGTTGGGATGATCACTTGCCTTTGATCGAATTCGCATATAATAACAACTATTATTCCAGTATCCAGATGGATCCATTTGAGGATCTATATGGGAGGAGATGTAGGTCTCCAATTGGTTGGTTTGAAATAGGTGAGATTGCTGTTGTAGGGCCTGACTTAGTATTTGATGCCTTAGAGAAAGTTCAGTTGATCAGGAAAAGGCTTAAGGCAGCCAAGAGCTGACAAAAATCATATGCAGATGTGAGGAGAAAAGATCTCGAGTTTGATATTGGTGACTTGGTATACCTAAAAATCTCTCCCATGAAGGGAGTGAAGAGGTTTGGCAAGAAGAGGAAACTCAGCCCCCGATATGTCGGTCCTTACAGCGAGGTTGAATTGCCTTTAGATCTAGCTTTAGTGCACCCAGTATTTCACATCTCCTTGCTAAAGAAATACATTGGTGACCCAGCAATAGTAGTCCCCTTAGAAAACATAATTATTCAGAGTGATCTCTCTTTTGAAGAGGTCCCAGTCGAAATTCTTGATCGTCAGATTCATAGACTGAGGAACAAAACAGTTCCCTTGGTCAAAGTTCTTTGGAGAAACCAGTTTGTTGAGTGAGCTACTTGGGAAGAAGAAGCCAATATGCAGACCAAGTATCCTCACCTCTTCTTTGCAAACTCAGATTCAGCTTAAGATAATAGTCTTACTTAGATTTACTCAGTCCCATGTACAGTCACAGTTACAAACTTCAGTTATCATTGCATATCATTTTCATGACAGTCATGCATTCATGAATCAGCTTAGCCATGTACTCATGCATCAGATATGCATGTTCAGTATGAAAACTTCGTTTATCAGTAGTTTCAGTCATGCAATCATGCTTCAGTTGGGCATGTTCAGAAAGTAAACTTAGTCCATCAGTACTTCCAAGCTTAATCAATCTCATTCGAGGATGAATGTTCCCAAAGGGAAGACATTGTAATACCCCATATTTCCCTAGCTCAGTTTATCTCACTGCACATGGGTATCTCTATATAAAATTTTCAAAATATTTAGTATTTTTAAGTTTAAGACTTACCAATGTGTAGGATATTGAATTAGATTTCCAACAATATAAAATTCACCCAAATCCGATATTCGGGTGAGAAGTTATGGCACTTTTTGTAAAACAGTGTGCCAAATTCACAAGCACCACATCGCGATGACAGACAAAATAACATTCGTCAATTTCCAATGAACCACCGCGATCCTAGAGAGTCGCGGTAAGTTCCAGCTCCTAATTGGCTATTCTAGTGTGTTGGCCCGATAATGGCGCATCGCACCATAGTGCCATTTTCCAATTATCACTTTCCAGTGTGACTCCGCAATCTCACCGCGTCACGCCAAGGGTCCGGTTTCTAGTTGTCCATTTTCCAGTGGCCCAACGTAATTGTACCGCATCGCGCCAGGTGCCAAAATTGGAATCTTTCAGTCAGTTTTGAATTTTAATTCCTAGGGATTTTAAGTCCTTTCCCCTCACCCCAGTCAGCCCAAACACGAAATTTAATCCCTAATAACCTAATTAGTCACTATTTTATTCAATTTTCCCAAAAATAAAGAGCATTCTCTCAATTATCAAAATCCTAACCATCAAGAAGAAAGTTCAAATCAAAAGAGCACTTCCAAGAAACCTCAAGAATTCATCACCCAGGTATGTGAAGTGTTCATTCACGGGTCCCTTTCGCCCATGAGGCCCAAGTAACCAATTTAAATACAAAGTTATAATCTTTTCAAGTTATTTTTGATTTGAAATTGTAATTTCAACCATGACCCTCCATGAATCTTTATTTCATACCATGCTTACATGAAAGTGATGTCATTATCAAACCCCATATGTTTTCATATTGGTATTTTCTGAATTAAATCATGATTAAGTGTTGTTGATGTTTAAATTATGCTATTACTCTAAGTTTTATACTATTTCCATGTTTAGCCTAAACCATGCATAGAAAGTGATTGATGAAATTCCTACAAGAATGGATTTTAATAAATATTCCCATGTTATGTTCTTAAAGTTTAGTACTATTTTACTCTTATTGCTATTGAGTCTTGGGTGTTATAAATACCCAAAAACATAGATGTTTACTTAGTCTCAGTAGATTCAAAACAGTTACAGACATAATATGAGCAATATTAGTTCAGTTAGTTATCATAATCAGTTAAACTCATAGTAGTTAAGCATTCCGAGTCAGTTCAGTTGGGAGTAGGATTTAGCATCGAGCGAGTGCAGAGATGGTTGCTTCCCCGTTAGCTAGGCAGAGTCGTTAGTAGTAGTCTCTGTACTCCAGAACTACGTAGCCATCATAGGATAAGAGAGTCACCCGTCAGATTAGGCTTGACTACCTCATAGGGGTTACCCGTCAGTCTTGGCTTGACACCCTTAGTCCATAAAACCAACGTTAGTACCCGTGGAATGGTACTAACACCCTTCCAACTTGGGTTATAAGTTGGACCCCATACTAACTCATTGGGGCATGTCAGTTACATGATAGCTCCCACATTCTCAGTCTAATAATTGGTCCAGTAATTTAGTTTCAGTTGCTTGACCATAGCATACAGATATCAGTGATTCAGTTATCAAATTTTAGTATTTACAAATTATATTCAGAACATGTTGTACGCTTGGTCATGCAACCTCAGTACTTACAGATTTTATGTATTCTCAGCATTTATAGATTTTATGTATCCTCAGTGTCTACAGATTTCAAGCACTCTATCTAATTTTATATGTTATATATATATCAACATACATGTATACAGACAGTTATTATTCATGTTCATGAAACCATTCATATCAGCCTACCTCATTTAGCATACCAGTACATTCAAAGTACTGATCGCATACTCTTTTCTTGTGCTATGATGGATCATATCATAGGTTCAGACGCCCAGTTTTTGGATCGCGCATAGATTTTCCAGACCACCAGTTGCTGCAGTGGTGAGTCCTCATATTTCAAGGACAGACTATTTATCTTCATATTTTCAGTTCAGTAGTTAGTTGGAGTTAGTTGGGGCCTGTTCCATCATCTCACATTTAGTTATTTTAGAGGCTTTCAAACATTACAGTCAGTTATTCAGTATTCAGACTTCAGTTGACTTTATTAGATTATTTTATCAGTTTAGTTTACAGATTCTATCAGTTTTCATTACTTAAAACCTTATGGCTTATCAGTTATTCTTCTGCACATATTATATTAATTTTCAGTGCTCACAACAGGTACCAGCCCATGGGTTAGCTTGTGGTCCCTCGGGACTATAAGCACCATGTGGCGTCCGGGGTACAGACTCGGGGCGTTACACATAATTTGTAGTTTGAAAGTCTTTGAGCTAAGTCTTCCCTCTAAGGCAAAAGTTGTAGAATATCTCATAAATGAAGACATAACATGGTAGTGTTAACTCTTGCCTGTGGGGCATAGTTTGTAGTTTGAAAGTCCTTGAGCTAAGTCTTACCTCTAAGACAATAGTTGTAGAATATTTCATAAATGAAAACATAACGTGGTAGAGTCTACTCTTGCCCGTGTGGCATAATTTATTGTTTGAAAGTTCTTGAGCTAAGTCTTGCCTCTAAGATACGAGTTATAGAACATCTCATAAATCAAAATACAATGTAGTAGTGTCAACTCTTGCCCATGAAACATAACTTGTTGTTTGAAAGTCATAAGTCTTGCATCTACAATGTGGTAGTGTCAAATCTGCCCATGATACGTAACTTGTTGTTTGAAAGTCATAAGTCTTGCCTTTATAATGTGATACTGTCAATTCTTGCTCATGAGATGTAACTTGATTGGAAAAATCAAAGAAAAGAACAAAAATATTAAAAAAATAAAAATCAAAGAAAATATAGAAGTTGAGAGAGAATGAAAAAAAATAAAGGTTGATAAAAATAAAAATAAAGGCAGAGAAAAATTTAAAAATAAAAAAATAAAAAAATAAAAAATAAAAAATCAAAGAAATATATATATATATATATATATATATTATAAAAGTAGATGTTGAGAGGAGTAAAGAAAAAAGTAGGGTTGAGAAAAACTAAAAATAACAAAAAAAAGGAGGAAAAAAAATAAAAAATCAAAGTAAAAAGAAAAAAAAAGGAAGCTGAGAGGAAAAAAGGAAAAAGATAAGGGTTGAGAAAAATAAAAAATAAAAAGAGAAATGAAAAAATCAAAATCAAAGTAAACCTAAAAAGAGAGAACAAAATAAAAGTTGAAAATTGAATAAATATGAAGTTATTATCCATTATGAAGATATTTATGTAATTTACTCCATTGGTCAGAGACAATTTTATCTGAAAATATATCACTTAATAGCTGAAAGCTATTTTTATGAAGCTTTTTTATTTGGGGTCAAAACTTGAAAACCACTTTATTTTGGGGCTATTCTTGTAGTTTTCCTGATATTGGAGTAAATATGGATAAAAAAAAAGACATCTCTGTTAACCTTCTAACCCTTCTGTTAACTTACTTTTAGCTTTGTTGGAAACAATTATAGTGTCCAGTGACAAAATTTTTCAAAATAAATAAATTATAAGTGACTTTAGTTGGATATTTATAAAAGTTGAGTAAGAATTTGAGAAATATACTCGATCGTTTCTTAAAAGGTAAATTAATAAAACTACCAATCTTATTTGTGATCTCTTTGTCAGTCATCGGTTGCAGCCCCATAATTATGGGGTCCTACGCAATTCTTTATGTGGGTTAATGGACTAGACACCCCTGAATTTAGCTTTCTATATATGTCACTAAACTATCTACTTTTTTATTTTGTTTTAAAGAGAACTAACTTTATTCTCACTTTAATGTCCCGACTCTATTTTAAAATTCAAATTGTAAATTTTCAATGTATAACGATTTTTAATTATTGATAATTATAAAAATAACTGTACACAAACTTGAGGTCAAATATCGTAAAAAGTCACAATCTTTAAGAAAAGTAAATAAGTAAAAATTTGAAGCATTCCTTGTTATAGCTACTTTCTATCTTGTTGAGACAGATCAAGTGGGGAGAGATAAGAATTTCCACTAAGAGGTTCAAAATCGAAAAAAGTAAACACACGAACTAGTTGAAGGAGTTCAACATCTACTTTATATGCATAAAAAATAATTTTAACTATGTATAAAAAGTATAATTTTATGTGACCTGGCCAAAAGTTGGCTCCGCCCCTGAAGGCGGATCCATAATCTGAAGTTTTCGATTGATTTAATCGACAAGTTGACTTGGCACCCGGAGACTCCAAATCCTGAATTTGCCTCTGCCCGTTCCCTAACCCCCGATGTTGTTTTTTTAAAAATAACTTTTTAATAAATAATATATTGCTACCGCGAGTCATGTTTAAAGCTTTTATTTTGTCATTCACAACATTCATATTAAATCTTATGTGAAAAGAGTTCTAGGATACTTTTAATGGAAGAACAATATTGGAAAAAAATATCCATCTTATTCATCTGCTTGACAGTGAAGTTACACTATACAAATAAAAATAAAAAACTTTTCATACTGCACCAATTTAGTATTCCGCGAGTTTGGCGGTGGTTTTGGGCTACTTCTGCCACCTCTCGTGCCACCATTGCGAGATGGTGGTCAAACGGGACGCCATTGGAGGGATGATAACAGAAGGGATTCATTTGCCCTCCAAATTACAGCTTCTTTTCCACTATGTGAAAGCATTAGAGCAGACTCATTACGTGTAGCACTAAGAAGAAGCAAAAATAGAAGTAGCATCAATATTTTATTGGATTCCGGAGTCTTGAGGGCAAGTTTTTTAAATTAAAATTCAAAAGGGCATATCAAAATAGAAAAATATCAAAACGGACAAGGTAAACACAGGTGCTTACCTTGTCCATTAAAAAGTTCAAGGCGTTAGTCACATGGTAAAGTATAAGGTAAAATCGTGATTTTACCTTATAAAGTAAATAAAGTCACTTACCTTATCTATTGACTCAAAAATTGATCAAAAAAGTGTAAGGTAAAATTGTGATTTTACCTTACAAGGTAAATGGGGTCACTTACCTTATTCTTTAACAGAAAAAGTGGGGAATAGATTTTCTCAGGGAAGGAATGTCTGCAAGATGAGACTTACCGCTGAAAAGGGAGGGAATAAATTTCCTTTTGCTGGTTGATTGTAAGTTGGGTATGAGTATGGATTCTCACCTTGTAAAGTAGGATCTCATATTCACCTTGTAAGGTAAGATCCCATGTTTGCTTTGTAACAACTTCAAAATTCACGATGCTATATAAAAAATGTGAGTCTAGGTTTCTTTCATTAGCATCAATTCAAAAAAAAATTATTTGTCAAAGTTCATAACTCAAAATATTTGTTGAATCTTATTTATTTCTTACTTTTTAAGATGTATGATAATAAGGTAAAAATGTGAGTATAGGTTACTCAAAATATTTATTTTGTCACGATAAAAAAATGAGGGTCATGATGACACTTGTTGCGGCGTACCTTGACAAGTAAGCCTATCACCCAAACTGATACAAAAAGAGGAAAAGACAGAAATATCCCAAGGTAAGGCTTCTAGAACGAAGCCGAACCATACAAGTAATCATAACAATGTAGAAAAAATTATCCAAAATACTGATCATGCCCAAAACCAAGTGTCAATTATTTAAGAAATACTTATACAATCCAAGAGTCAAATTCATTAGAAAAATACCTACAAAGAAATAATATTTATCTCCGAATACTAATAAAGACATAACTACTATAGAAAGATAGAGGTGAACTTTGAACGCATGAATGTCCAACCGCTACCTTGGAAGCTACAACAATCGCCCGAGTCAAGCAAGATGAGGCACCTCGAGCTAGGACCTACACCGAAAAGGCGCAGTAGGCATGAGTACGGTCCACGTATACTCAGTAGGTATCATAGGCCGACCAAGCAAAGTAGTAAATAAAACATATAAAATATACACTATGGGCACATCACCTACAATTAGAAAATGTCCCACAAGGTAGCCCACACCGCTTGCACTAACAGTTCTAATATATCATATATATTGCAACATCACAACAAGATAGAACACAAGAAAGCATTATATCACATATAAGTAGCACAAGAGGAAACATGCATATACAAGATCATCAAATACAAGTAAAAAAAGATAAGACAATTACATAAATGACAAGTTAATATGGTAATACAACACAATATAAACACAATAAAGTAAGTGCAATGTATATGATGATGATGATGATGATGCACGAGGTCATCACACAACCTTCGAAATCGTCGTACAATCCCCGTATACACATACGGAGACAAGCCTCCCAATGCAGGACCCATGGGTTGTTCGTCAACCATATACAATCCACATATATCATATCTTCTTTCCAGTACATCCCTCGAAAAGATATTATCAGGTATTGCCTGTGTTTCTCAGATGTTGTCATGGTGGTACTAATGTTTCATGAATAAGTATGATATGAAGATGTAATGGTCACAACAAGTCACAATAAAAATTTCCACAATCAACCACATAATATATTTCCACAACCAACCATATGATATATTTCCACAACCAACCACAATGATACAACTCATAGCCACATGAGCCAACATTCACTCATTATTTTTGTTTCATTCATGAATTTCCACATGTCTCATATGCCAATAAAGTATGAATATAACCAAAATACACCAATGGTACCACATTAAATATTTTAACAACACAATACAATTATCCACATGTATTCAAGGCTATCAATATCACATAGGACCCCACACGGTCACACATATAACATAATATCTCAATTTCGATAATTATATCACATATAGGCCCCCACACGGGCACAACACATAGACAACCATTTTTCATAATTTGTTCTCACCCTTAACATGCATTTTCTATCATCATTTACTACCCAGTCCAGTCTGAAAGAGTTAAGTCATAACTACCTCAAAAGTCGAAATCGTTCCGCTACACTTCGAACCCACGACCTTACTTTTCACAAACAATTTTGAACTCCACTAAAAACATCAAATATGAAATCTAAGCGTTAAAACAAAACCAACGACACGCATATTGACTACTTTTGATTTGGGATAAAAATGGACTCCGAAACGGGTTTTTGAAAAAAAAGGGCAAAACCAAAACTTTACTTCAAAAACATGTTCCCCATATTTTTAGAAACCTACAACTCAAAACCCAAGTTAAATCCAGTAAAAATGAGGTTCAAATCGAAGAAAAACTATTTTTGAGCTTTATCGCGTAAATTCTTTGAAATCCGGGCTGAAATCAAGAATCAAAGTTGTTTTTAAGGTTAAATTGATGAAAACTAGTAATTATAAGATAAAAACATTAGTCAAGTGAAAATGAGTGAAATTGAAGATTAAAATCAAGCCTAAGATTTTTGAGATTTTGAGAAATTTATCAAGAAATTACTAAGAAAATGGTGAATTCTTATCTTAAATCCGTAATAAAATCAAGAAATAGATGTTAATCTAGCTTCCTAAACTCCCACAAGCTTCACTTTTGAGCTCTCACACTATTTTAGGGTATAACTCTCAAAAGACAAGGTTAAAAATGAGCAAAACGGACCCAAAAACTATTTTGATAGTGCAGAAAATCTGCACTGGTAAGGAAAAAACTGCTGTTTTTCTCATTTTAAGTCCATTTCGGACTTCGATGGGGTGCCCAAAATTTATTCGGAGTCTGATATATGTAAACGAACTATGTAACCACACTAAATTAGACGTTCCAAACGCGTTGGCGAAGTCGGATTTTCAAAAAAATATCATTTTCAAAAAGTTGACCCCCGAAACCCGAAATTGTAATTTTTCAAATCGAGGATCGAAATGAGATTTAAAAGCCGTAAAATTACATCAAATATGCTAACACCCTAAATTCGACATTTGAGATCTTCTGGCGAAGTCAGATTTTCCATCCGAGTTCGTTTTGACCAAATTTAGGTCCCACACATATATTTCCAATTTTTTAACTTTTCGATCAATAGGTCGAAATGAGCTCGGGTGCACTGGGACCCGAGCCAAAGATCTACCTAGCCTAAAATCGATATTCCGGAGTTGTTGGCGCAGTCCGTTCGGCCATCTGTCGCATGGATCAAAAGATATCCACATAAGTCCAAAATAAGGCTCTCGAAGCCATCAAAAACCACAATATCGCATAAATAATACCAAAATACATCGGAAATCATGTCAATCACTCCCATACCCTAGAAATATAATAATACAACTAAGGGGAGAGATAAAATAGTCAAACCACATAAAATTACAAATTTTGCATATTTCATCAAATTTTTAGGTCGTTCTATCCACCACCACTAAAAATCTAGTTCGTCCTCAAACTAAGGGCAAAGAAATACTTGAATCAATGAAGAGATGAGGATAAGAACTACACATATCAGACCTTCATCTACAGGTCGATGTCTTCACTGGACCTTAACCACATAGATCAGTCTAGAGCGCAACCGCCTAACACCCCTAGCCAAAATGGAGATCGACTTCTTAACAAATGACAACCACTCATCTAACTGAACTAACTTCCAACGAACAATACGAGACTCATCCGAAATATAACGATGAAGCATACAAACATGAAATTTCAGATGATCATACTCTATTTTAATGGTGAGAGGACCAGCAGAACAAGGCGGAGTATAAATCAATATACTAAGAGACCCCTGCATTACAAAGGATGCATGCTTGTGACAAAGGTACGTTGTTATATGTGCATATGTTGATCATGTTATTGTTTCAACTAAACAATAAGGAACAAAATATTTCTCATTGAACGTAAGGAATGAAATAAATCTGACTGATAAAAGTATCATGTGAGATCTTCGATATTTGCTAACAAGACCAAGTGGAGTACAAGGAACCCGGTGGACTTTTGGAACCTCTACCAGTGTGGAGGAAAATCTATACTCATTCTTGACCAATTACTTCAAAATAAAAAAACGTATAAAAACTCTAACCTACGTTAGGACTTTAAGCGTAAAGTGTAAATAAAGCATGAGCTTTAATAGAAAAATAGACGCAAAGAATACATAAATATATATATACTAGTTTAGGTGTACGTATCTTGCGCGTGTTCCTCACTTTAATGAGTTCAAACATTACATTAAATAAGATATTTATTTAAATAATAAAGATGAATATAATTAAATTTAATATCTTTTGAGTATGTAAAGATGGAGAATTTATTTATTAAATCAAATCTTTACCAAAAATATTTTTAAAA
This sequence comes from Capsicum pubescens, assembly GCA_030864215.1. Classification (NCBI taxonomy): domain Eukaryota; kingdom Viridiplantae; phylum Streptophyta; class Magnoliopsida; order Solanales; family Solanaceae; genus Capsicum; species Capsicum pubescens. Next base: position 227,029,869 of record CM061544.1, read on the forward strand.
GTCGATCGACATTCACTCTAATCTTTACAAACAAAAATTTTCTTAAAGTCATCCGGCATTCATCTACCACTTGTAAACAATAACAAAATAATACGATAATAGAGATATCAAAATAATACAACTAAACCTAACCTTTACATAAAAAAACTCCTCAAAGTCGATTAACATTTATCTATCACCTGTAAACTGCAACAAAATAATACGACAAAAGTGATATCAAAACTATATAATTAAACTTAAATTTTACACATAAAAATTTTTCAAAGCCGATCAAGATTCATCTACGAACTGTAAACTATAACAAAATAACAAACTAATATAGATATTATGATAATACAATTAAACCTAAATTTTACCCAAAAAAATTTTTCAAAGCCGACCCACATTCATCTAGCATTAGTATGATACCTACTGAGTACACGTGGACCGTACTCATGCCTGCTGTGCCCTTTCGGTGCTGGTCCTAGCTCGAGTGTGCCTCATCTTGCTTGACTCGGGTGATTATTAAAGCTTCCAAGGTAGAAGTTGGACATTCATGCATTTGAAGTTCACCTCTATCTTTCTATAGTAGTTATGTCTTTATTAGTATTCGGAGACAAATATTATTTTTTTGTGGATATTTTTTTGATGTATTTGACTCTTGGATTGTATTAGTATTTCTTACACTATAGACACCTGGTTTTGGGCATGATCAGTATTTTGGATAGTCTTTTCCGCATTGTTATAATTACTTGTATAGTTCTGCTTCATTCTAGAAGCCTTACCTTGGAATATTTTTGTCTTTTCCTCTTTTTATATCAGTTTGGGTGATAGACTTACTTGTCAAGGTACGCTGCGACAAATGCCATCATGACCCTCATTTTTGGGTCGTGACAGAATAAATATTTTAAGTAACCTTTACTCACACTTTTACCTTATTATCATACATCTTAAAAAGTAAGAAATAAATAAGGTTCAACAGTTATTTTGAGTTATGAACTTTGACAAATATTTTTTTTTTTGAATTGATGCAAATGAAAGAAATCTAGACTCACACTTTTTATATAGTATCTTGAATTTTGAAGTTGTTACAAGACAAACATGGGATCTTACCTTACAAGGTGAACATGAGATCCTACTTTACAAGGTGAGAATCCATACTCATACCCGACTAACAATCAACCAACAAAAGGAAATTTATTCCCTCCCTTTTCAGCGGTAAGTCTCATCTTGTAGACACTCCTTCCCTTAGAAAATTTATTCCCCACTTTTTTTGTTAAAGAATAAGGTAAGTGACCCTATTTACCTTGTAAGGTAAAATCACGACTTTACCTCACACCTTTTTAGTCAATTTTTGAGTCAATAGATAAGGTAAGTGACTTTATATACCTTATAAGGTAAAATCACAATTTTATCTTATACTTTACCATGTGACTAACGCCGTAAACTTTTTAATGGACAAGATAAGCACATGTGTTTACCTTGTTCGTTTTGATATTTTTCTATTTTGATATGCCCTTTTGAATTTTAAATTAAAAAACTTGCCCTCTAGACTCCGGAATCTAATAAAATATTGATGCTACTTCTATTTTTGCTTCTTCTTAGTGCTACACGTAATGAGTCTGCTCTAATGCTTTCACATAGTGGAAAAGAAGTTGTAATTTAGAGGGCAAATGAATACCTTCTGTTATCATCCCTCCAATGGCGTCCCGTTTGACCACCATCTCGCAATGGTGGCACGAGAGGTGGCAGAAGTAGCCCAAAATCACCGCCAAACTCGCACATTACTTAATTGGTGCAACATGAAAAGGTTTTATACCAATATTGTTCTTCCACTAAGGGTGTGTTTGGTATGAAGGAAAATATTTTCCATGGAAAATGTTTTCCTAGAAAATGTTTTCTTGGAAAAACAAGTAGATTTCTTACTTGTTTTTTTGTGTTTGGTTGGTGGATGAAAAATATTTTTCGGAAAATAGTTTGTAATGTTTGGTTGGTGAATGAAAAAATATTTTTCAAAAAATACATTTTAATCTTTAGCTAAAGCGTAAAAATACATTTTAGATTTTTTTTTTTTGATCTCTAAAAATATTTTTTGGAGTGTGTTCGATATGAAGGAGGAGAAATATTTTCTAAAAAAATAAGTTTTTTCTTAATTATATTTAGGGGTGCATTCGGTTTGTTCGGTTTGATTGTTGAATATCGGTACAGTTTTTTGGTTTTCGGATTGACGAAAATGACAATCATAACCAAACCAAAATTATTTCGGTTTGGTTCGATTTTTACAAATTCGGTTCGGTTATTTCGTATTTTTATTTCGATTTTGAAGATTAAAGTAGTGAGCATTTAAAATTGGTGATTTTTCTAGAAAAATAATCTTTTTTCAAACCTATTTTCATTCTTAAATATAATTAATTCAACACGAATGAAATAATCATAAATATCGACTTCGCTGAGTCATCACCATTGGCGTAACGACAATGGCTGCACGCGACAGCGACTGTTGACGGCAGTGATGGGGTTGTCAAAATTGGTAGTAAGGGTGGGAAAGAAAATAATTTTAATTTTTTTAAATATAATTTTTTTTTGCGGGGGTGGGGGGTGGGGAGAGGTTGGGGGCTAGTACGGGGTGGGGGGTAGGGGTAGGGGAGTATGAGTCTGGTAAACAAAAATTGAAATATGTTTTTTGAATGTGGGTAGTAGGGGGTGGGGGTCGGGGTAGGGGGAGTGAGGGTGGGGTAAGAAAAAAATTGATTTTTTTTTTAAAATTTTAATATCTTTGAAGGGGGGAGGAGGTTGGTAGAGGAGGTAAGAAAAATGTTTGATTTTTTTTTTAAAATTATTTTTTTTGTTTTTGGAAAGGGGAAGGAAGTAGGGTTTTGGGTAGAGGTGAGGTAAAAAAAATTAAAATATACTTTTTAATAGGGGTGGTAGGGGGTGGGGTAGGGTTGGAGTGGGAGATTGAGGGTCGGAGTAGGGATGGGTGATTTTGAGAGTTGTATGAATATTTCAATTTAAGAGTGGGGTTGAAACAGAGTTTTGGAAAATGTTTTCCTTACTTTTTGAAGGGAAGTAATTTTCCTTAGTTTTAAGAAAAATAAGTTGATTTGAAAAATATTTTCCGAAACCGGTAAGCCAACCAAACAGGAGAAAACTGAAAAACATTTTCCAGAAAATGTTTTCCTTCATACCAAACACACCCTAAAAGTATCCTAGAACTCTTTTCACATAAGATATAATATGAATGTTGTGAATGACAAAATAAAATCTTTAAACGTGACTCGCGGTAGCAATATATTATTTTTTAATAAGTTATTGTTTTAAAAAAAATATTGGGGGTTAGGGAACGGGCAGAGGCGGATTCAGGATTTGGAATCTCCGGATGCCAAGTCAACTTGTCGATTAAATCAATCGAAAACTTCAGATTCTGGATCCGCCTTTAGGGGCGAAGCCAACTTATGGCCAGGTCGCAGAAAATTATACTTTTTATATATAGTTAAAATTATTTTTTATGTATATAAAGTAGATGTTGAACTCCGTTCAACTAGTTCGTGTGTTCACTTTTTTCGATTTTGAACCCCTTAATGGAAATTCTGATTTCACCCCACTTGATCTGTCTCAACAAGATAGGAAGTAGCTATAACAAGGAATGCTTCAAATTTTTACTTATTTACTTTTCTTAAAGATTGTTACTTTTTACGATATTTGACCTCAATTTTGTGTACAGTTATTTTTATAATTATCAACAATTAAAAATCATTATACATTGAAAATTTACAATTTGAATTTTAAAATAGAGTCAGAACATTAAAGTGAAAATAAAGTTAGTCTCTTTTTTTAAAAAATAAAAAAGTAGATAGTTTAGTGACATATAGAAAACTAAATTCAGGGGTGTCTAGTCCATTAACCCACACAAAGAATTGCGTAGGACCCCATAATTATGGGTCTGTGACCGATGACTGACAAAGAAATCCGATGAAGAAGAAGTAAGAAGTAAGAAGTCTTTTGAGGTTGGCAAAGCCGAATTAGGGAGAAGAATGGACTTCTTTATTTATTTTTTTAATTTGATGATAGAGAGAACAATTTAAAACTTATTCATCTTTTAGTTTTATATTAAATAAATATTAATTAATAAAAAGTAAAAAAGCTAAAGACTACATAAATTGAATTAGTGAAAAATAACTGTTAATTACTACGAGTCAATAATAATTAAAAATAAATAAAAGAAATGTACTTAAACGATGGAGGATTCATTGATTGAATCAATAAATCAATACACTTACATATTTCAGAAATCCGGTGGAGCGGGAAACTGAAGAAGAAGTAAGAAGTCTGTTGAGGTTGGCAAAGCCGAATTAGGGAGAAGAATGGACTTTTTTTTTTTTTTTTTTAATTTGATGATAGAAAGAACAATTTAAAACTTAAGATTCGACCATGGCCCCTTTTGGGAGAAAATGTCACGCCTTGCCATTAGTACACAGGGGAACTTTTGTAATTTAAGCTGGCATGTTATTTTATTTATATATATAAAGTTCTTACGGGTCTTAGTAGATCCATCCCTGGAAACAGAAAATGAGGGAGAGATTATGAAGTGGTGAGTCGAACTCTCACCAACAAGGTAAATTTTTTATGTAATCATCCAAATGAGCTACGAAGATGGGATGGTAGAAATATTATTGACAAAGATGTTTAATATTTACCTCGTGCTCACAAACCGCGAAAAGATCTTTCAAAAGCCATCAATATAGTCGTTAACTTGCTTTTACTTGAAAATTTAAACTAAAATATTGCATAATTTGTTACTGTGAAATTGTTCTATTTTGAAAAATTTTCGAAAACAATATTGTCTTTGGTAACTGAAAAAAATACTTCATCTGCCTGATGTTAGTTGTACATTTTTTCTTTTACAGGCTACTTAAGAAATCACAAATAAGATTGGTAGTTTTATTAATTTACCTTTTAAGAAACGATTGAGTAAATTTCTCAAATTATTACTCAACTTTTATAAATATCCAACTAAAGTCACTTATAAATTTTTTTTTTTTGAAAATTTTTGTCACTGGACACTATAATTGTTTCCAACAAAGCTAAAACTAACAGAAGGGTTAGAAGGTCAATAGAATGTCTTTTTTTTTTGGATCCATATTTACTCCAATATCGGGAAAACTACAAGAATAGCCCCAAAATAAAGTGGTTTTCAAGTTTTGACCCCAAATAAAAAAAACTTCATAAAAATAGCTTTCAACTATTAAGTGATATATTTTCAGAAAATTGCCCCTGACCAATGGAGTAAATTACATAAATATCATCATAATGAATAACAACTTCATATTTATTCATCTTTCAACTTTTATTTTGTTTTCTCTTTTTAAGTTTACTTTGTTTTTTCTTTTTTTGTTTTTTTTTTCTTTTTCTTTTTGATTTTTCTCAACCCTTACCTTTTTCCCTTTTTTCCTCTCAACTTTTTTTTTTGTTTTTTTTTTAATTTGATTTTTTATTTTTTTTCCTCTTTTTTTTTGTTCTTTTTAGTTTTTTCTCAACCCTTACTTTTTTTTTTCTTTACTCCTCTCAACGTCTACTTTTAATATATATATATATATATATATATATATATATATATATATATATCTATTTCTTTGAATTTTTTTTTCTTTTTTGTCCTTTTTAAATTTTTCTCGGCCTTTATCTTTATTTTATCTTTTTTTTTTATCAACCTTTATTTTTTTTGCTCTCTCTCAACTTCTACATTTTCTTTGATTTTTAATTTTTTAATATTTTCCTTCTTTTTTCGTAATTTTTTTATTTTTATTCCTTTCTTCGATTTTTCCAATCAAGTTACATCTCATGAGCAAGAGTAGACACTATCACATTAAAAAGGCAAGACTTATGACTTTCAAACAACAAAGCTACGTTTCATGGGTAAGAGTTGACACTACCACACTGTAGAGGCAAGACTTTTCATGGGTAAGAGTTGATACTACTACGTTGTATTTTGATCTGTGAGATGTTTTATAACTCTTATCTTAGAGGCAAGACTTAGCTCAAGGACTTTCAAACAACGAATTATGCCGCACGGGTAAGAGTAGACTCTACCACGTTATGTTTTCATTTATGAAATGTTCTACAACTATTATCTTAGAGGTGAGATTTAGCTCAAGGACTTTCAAACTACAAACTATGCCCCACGGGCAAAAGTTGACACTACCACGTTATGTCTTCATTTATGAGATATTCTACAACTCTTGCCTTAGAGGCAAGACTTAGCTCAAAGACTTTCAAACTACAAATTATGCCCCACGGGCAAGAGTTGACACTACCACGTTATGTCTTCATTTGTGATATATTCTACAACTCTTGCCTTAGAGGCAAGACTTAGCTCAAGAACTTTCAAACGACAAACTACACCCCATGGGCAAGATTTGACACTACCACGTTATGTCTTTATTTATGAGATGTTCTACAAATCTCGCCTTAGAGGCACGACTTATCACGAGAATTTTCAAACAAGTTACGTATTCCAGATATTTCATACTCTGTTGGTGTCGTTTTAAGGTTTATGAGTAATCCATCGAAGCATCATTTTGGAGCTGCAAAAAGGATTCTATTGGGCAAGAGTCAACACTAACACATTGTGTTTTTTACTTATAAAATACTCTATAACTCTTGTCTTAGAGGTAAGACTCAGGCTAGGGACCATCAAACAACAAGTTATGCTCCATGGACAAGAGTTGACACCACCACATTGTGTATTGATTTATGAGATGTTTTATAACTCTTCCCTTAGAGACAAGACTCAGATCAAGGACTTTCAAGTAACAAGTTGTGTCCCATGGGCAAGAGTTGACATTACTACATTGTGTTTTAATTTATGAGATATTTTGTAACTCTTGACTTAGAGGCAAGACTTAATCCAAGGACTTTCAAATAACAAGTTACGCCCCATGAGTAAGAGTTGACACTATCACATTATGTTTTGATTTATGAGATGTTATATAACTCTTGCTTTAAAGGCAAGACTTAGCCCAATGACTTTTAAACAACAAGTTACGCTCCACGGATAAGATTGATGCTATCACATTGTGTCTTGATTTATGAGATATTTTATAAATCAAGGACTTTTAAACAACAAGTTATGCCCCATGGGTAAGAGTTGACACTACCACATTATGTCTTGATTTGTGAGATATTCTATAACTCTTGTCTTAGAGGCTCGAATTAGTCCAAGAATTTTCAAATAACAAGTTACTCCCCATGGGCAAGAGTTGACACTACCACATCATGTCTTGATTTATGAGATATTCTAGAACTCTTGTCTTAGAGGCAAAACTTAGTCGATAAGTTACGATCCATGGACAAGAGTTGACACTATCATATTGTTTCTTGATTTATGTGATGCTCTATTAGTCTTGCCTCTAAGACAAAACTTAGCCCAAGAACCTCCCAAAAGAACAAGTTACGACCAACGGACAAGTGTTGACACTACCACATTATTTTTTGATTTATGAGATGTTCTATAACTCTTGCATTATAAGCAAGACTTAACTCAAGGATTTTCAAACAACAAGTTATGCTCCACAAGCAAGACTTGACACTACCACATTTTGCCTTGATTTATGAGTTGTTCTATAATTTTGCCTTAGAGGCAAAACGTATCTCAAAGAACTTCCTAACAACAATTCATGTCCTTAAATTTGCTTTGATGTCAAAAAAAATGATCCCTTTGCGGATTATCCATTTTTTTATTTATTAGTAAAATATAATAGAAGTTGAGAAAAAAGAGATCAAACAAAATAGAGAAATAAAAAAAAAGAGATTGAGCAAAAAAAAAAGACAAGAAAAAAAAATAAAGATTAAGAAAAAAACGAAGAATTAAAAAAATTGAGAAAAACAAAAATGAGAGGAATTTTTTTTTGAGAAAAATGAGGGGAAAAAGAGAAATGATAAAAAACAAAAATAAAGGTTGAGACAAATGAATTAAAAAAAGAAAAAAAAAAGAAACGAAGAAATAGATAATGTTTGAGAAAAAAAAAGAACAAGATAAAGGTTGAGACAAATGAATTAAAACATGAAAATAAAATTAAAGAAAAAATAAAAAAGTGAAAATAATAAAAATAAAAATAAAAATACAATTTGAAAGACAAATGAGTATGGAAAGTTTAAAAGTATTTGAGGTGTAGAGGGCAAAATTGTACTTGTACTATACTTGAAAAAAAAGGAAGACTAGTCTTAAAAGACTTTTCGTATTGGGGTCAAAAATCTAAAGGCACCCACTATTGAGGTTATACCATGTAATTTCCTGTCCAATATCCATTAATCAATAACTCCTTTTGAGGGTTGGACCACAACTCCTTTTTGGGGGCATCGTGCCTCGGTACTTGTCAATCCAGGTTTTCTTTTAGTACAACCTGTCCATTAGCTTTTTTTTACTTCCTCCTTTTTGGGGGCATCATACCTGGGTACTTGTCAATCCCGGTTTTCTTTTAGTACAACCTGTCCATTAGATTTTTTTTACTTCCTTCTTCTAAGTATTTATTTATTATTGATTTGGTACAAATCTTAACAAATAATAAATAATAAAAATATTTTTTTGCTTTGAAAGAAATATTAGATAATGCATATATTTAATATTAAAGATAAAATGGATCTAAATGAGTAAATTATTTATTGTTTTTTAAAATTGAACACGTATTATTAGACATATCTCTAATATCCATCTCTATCTCTAATCTCTAATCTTTAATCTCTAATCTCTAATCTCTATCTCCTCTAATCTATAATATATTAAAAGTGTAAAGACCCTTAGAAAAGTGATTTGAACTTTTTGCCATTCATTAAAAGATTCTGAAATAGACAAAATTATCTTTTCACGTATTTTCTTGAATTATTTATTTTTATAATATTAAAATTAAGGAGTTCAAAAATATTTTGGTAAGAGAATAATATATTTTAAAAATTGAAGAGTCCTAAATTATTTGGTAAGAAAAAATATATGGTAAGAAATATTAGGAGAATTAATATTTAAGAAGTTCTAAAATATATGGTAAGAAGAAGAACTATTTTTCTCAAATTAAAAATTCAAACCAAATAATATTCTTTTTACAAGACTTTTTTCTCCATAAAAGCCCTAATGCTAATACTTAAGCTTTTTACTGTACTAATTAGGCTCATCTTTAAATTATGTAACATATTATAATATTTCCTACACGTAACTAACAACTTATTTTGATCACTTTGCAAGGTTATGAGATTTTTTTCCATTGAGTTCAATATCCACATAGGAGTCCGACTAAATTCAGATTCGCACCGAAAAGTCTCTAATTGATTTGATGGGAGCGGGGGAGGGGTGACTACAAAATATTAATATGTCATCAAGACATATTGATTATGAAATCAATTTGTTGATTATTTCTTTATTTGATAATGATTATACTCTCTCTAGATTATATTTCATAGAGTGAATATAGTATGAATATCTTTGTTTTTCCTCTTGTATTGGCTACAAATTATTTATTGTTTTGCTGAAACAAAACTTAAAGTATGACATATATACTAGAAGCTACAGACACAATTCTATTCAACGTTAAAAACTAGATTTACAATTGAATACTATCCAATACTCATCATATTATAAGAAGAGGAATAATCACCCCGTTGATTAATGAACACCTGTTAGTAGAAATTCAATTTGAATTGGATTCACTTTATTAAAATTGGACACTCGCGTACTAATTCAATTTGAAATCGACTAGAATTTCTTGAAAATTAAAAGATCTTTTTATATCTATAATCTATAATATATTAAAAGTGTGAAGACCCTTAGAAAGTGATTTGAATTTTTGCCTTTATTACAAGATTCTGCAATAAACAAAGTCGCCTTTTTCACTTACTTCCTCTAATTAATATTTAATTATTAAAAAAAAATTAAAGAATCCTACAATACATGGAGAATTAATGTTAGTAGGTTTTCTTTTTCCTTGTGTACATGAAAAAGAGTCCTAAAATATATGATAAGAAAAAAGAGAAAAATATTAATATTACTGACGTTGTCTTTTATTTATCTATATTTAGTATCCACTATAGGTTAGGATTATGCTACTAAAACTCTCTTTAGGTTTAAGACTATATAATTTACCCAAACTATCGTGGGTTACGTGTAACACCCCGAGATCCCATCTCGTGACGTCACATGGTGCTTATGGACCCGGACCCGAAGGACCACAAGCTAACCCTTTACTGATATCTGTACCTGTACACTGCATAATATCTGAAATAAATGCAGAAACTGGCCATAAGGTTCAACACATCTGTATATACTCAAATTGAAAACTGAATACTAATACATCAACATCCGTCTGAAAAGCCTCTAAACTGTCTGAACTGTGGAGTTGATGGGACATGCCCCCAACTAACTCCGTCAATTGACAATATAAACAAAATTTGATGCAATAATAGTAAACTGAGATTCTTCCTCGAAGGAAGAGGACTCACTGCTACTGCTACTAACTGGGACTGGACTGCCGAGGAAACTCTGAATCCTGTGCCTCTGGAACTATAGTGTCAAATAAAATACCATAGCGCAAATGCGTCAGTACAAAATGTACCGAGTATGTAGACGAGGTAAGCTAAATGCAAGGGCTCATGCATGCACAAGGTGTAAACTGAATAATCATGAAAACGTCGCACGAGAACACATACATGAATGCACAGGTCATAATCACAATCATCACAACTCTAGAGACTGGAACTCAGATACCACTTTACTGCAGACTACACTCACTGCTGACACTGAGATACTGAATCATAGACTCATCTGATACTGATAACTGGGAATATGGATGCACTTACATCAAGGCATGAGTTTTGAAACTTCTGAAATGGATAGCAACCCTGTCTAACAGGTTGTCTTTGAGTCTGTGGATAACAATACTTCTTGATAAAATGATTTTAAGATTGGCCTATCTAGCAGCGGATCTTCGAAGTAGCAATTAATCATACTTAATGGCCTGTATCTAACAGCCTTAAATTTTGTACACTGAACTGAGCTCTTTCTTGAAGTCTGAGATTGATTCTGAAACTGAGACTGTGGGAAGTAGTTACTTAACCGACATGCCCTACTATCTCTTAGGGGTCCAACCTCTTACCCCGGTTGGGAGGGTGTCAATATCGTGCCACGGGTAAAGAAATTATCTCTATATGACCCTCATCTACCAGGTCCTCATACGAGAATGGTGGAGCCCTCATCTAACAGGTCAAGCCACCCCATTTACCCTTATCTAGCAGGTATGATGTCTCTCATCCACCCTCATCTAGCAGGTGTGATGTCTCAACCTACGCTGGCTACGTAGTTCTGGAGCACAAGTATCGAATCTAAGGATCACATCCTCCACTAGTAGGTGAGTCCCCATCCTTGAGCTCACTCGGTGCTAGTTTCTATTCCCAACTGAAAAACACTAATTTGACTCTTAACTGAACTTAGATTGAGCTGAATCTGATACTGATTATATTTCTCAAGAGATCTGACTGAGTTACGCTGAGATTACTTAGTTCTGTATCGTCGTATATGACGGAAAGGTATCGAATCATAGCATCTGACTGACAATGCAGAGCTTGAATAGATTATTTAAATCACTTATGAGATTAGAATTGAATCACTTGAATACTATTAGATCTAAGCTGATTACAAGTCGGAGGCTAGATTACTAGCGATACAGAGATTACAGAGATAACTGAGATTGCAGAGCCTGATTAAGCTCCGCACTTGTCTGAAGATACATAGTTCTATAGTTAACTGAGTTCTGAGAATCATGGCTCAATTGGAATTATCGCGAAACTGACACGAACTCTAGACAACAACTCTATTATCGGGTATAAATACCCCCAGGACTCGATAACATAAAAGTAAAAAATAATCATTCTCACATCATCACGATCATCCATTCACCATCACAATCATTCATGCATCAACACAAGCATTCATTCATCATCATAATCATTTATGTATTATCGCAATCATACCTTAATCGTCACCATCATTAATGCATCATCATAATTATTAAAGCATCTCTCCAAGTAATTATAAATCATAACATACTTCCCCCTCCTCAAAATCCATAAGGCATCATATCCAACATTTAGGAAACATAGACCTCTATTCATCACCACAATTACCAAAGGGTCGCTTTAAGCATCTCGAGATATTAATCACATAATATCATAGAGGAAACATGCTATTAGATCGTATTCCATTGAACAAGGTTTTACCTCAACTATTTCATACCTATATCGGTCTCAACATGTATTTGGATTTCACACCGCTTGGAAAACTTCATACTATCATGTCATAGCTTACTTGCTAATCACTTGGCATATATTAAAAACTTAACATATATCAAAGGGCACATAATGGGGAATTTACAACCATCACATCTCCACTCGTTCACTGAGGTTCTTCAAAAAATACTAGACATGCATAGGCTCACACTTATTTGGGGATTTCCTACTAGCATGGAATAATTCATTCAATTGGTTATTTTATCAAACACTAGGCATGCATAGACTAGCTCACAATTTGGGGCTTCCTATTCAACAAGCTATAATGGCCCATATTCTTCTTCTACACTTTCATCAACCTATGGGAGACATACTCTGCTAAATCAACCAATTCTATACCCAAAATTCCTGAACACATCAACAATCATAACACATAATCGTATCTTAGAAGTCATTAGATCACGGTTTAACTACAATGCTCAATTTCTAGTCTCTTAGACATTTTATTGAACACCTCACATGCACAACTTAGGCATAAGTATAATAACCCAACTACTCATCATGAACAACCAAATTTCACATGTTTCCACTCATATATTATCATAGATTCATACAAACCACATAAGTATCCCATCTTGGAGGTCATTCGACATCAACAACAAGTAGATAATCCATTTACCACACAAATACCACATACTAAGGCCAAGGCTTGATAATCTTGCAGAAAAACATGAACCACAACTCAATCATAGAAAGAACATCAATTTCAACTCACAAGAATCATTAGAAATTCATAAACATAAATCTTGGAGATTTAGAAAAAAGGTACTTGAGCTTCTTGGATGAAAGGGACCCAAGAATCAACATCTACATACTTTGGGAAAACTCTTTCTTGAAAACCTTCGGAAGAATTCTTGATTTTTTGCTCTCGATTCTCTCTTAATTTTTGGTGGAAGAAGAGAGAATTTTTTATTTTTGGAAACCCTAGTTTTTGGGTAAAAGAAGAGAAAAGAAAATGAGGCCTTCAACCCTTAAGTGGGTATTTATAGAGATTGGGGAGAGAGTGGAAAGTACCAAAATGCCCCTTCAAAATTTGTCTAGAAAATTTCGATCGGGGTCTGTGACGGTCGACCTGACGGTCCGTCAGAGGGACTGACGGTCCACCAAGTCGTCCGTCACTCAAGTGCCAAAACTGGAACATTCTGCCTCGACGTGATGGTCGAAGTGATGGTCCATCAGGAATCTGACGGTCCACCAGATCGTCCGTCACTTGAGGGTCAGGAATGGGCCATTCTGTTTCGACCTGACGGACCCCTTGACGGTCCATCAACTTTTTGATAGTCCACCACTTTGGCCGTCACTTGGGGGCAGAAACGAGATGTTCTGCCTTGGCCTGACGGGACACTTGACGGTCCACCAAGGACTTGGCGGTCCGCCAGGTCGACCGTCAAACCTGGGTGATTCCGATACCGTTTAGTAAAACGGCCATAACTCCCTCGTCCGATGTCGGATTTTGATGAAATTGGTATCGATGAAAAGCTTATTCAATGCTCTACATGAAAAAATTAGAGAAATACAACATGATTCAAAGTGTTTCATACTTGGGAAGATAATTTTAAAATTTTTAGACTCGGATTTTTGCTTTACCAAAAACGCTCTAAGGCTCAGACTAGGAGAGAACTTTGCGGGGTATTACATTACGATACGAAAAAAAATAGGTTTATGTTTCACTATTTGATGTCATTTTAGTTTAAAAAAATTTCTAATTAATTTTATTATTAGTTAGTTTGATCCGAAAAAGATCTCATATTTGCTTCTTGATTTCATATTCTTTAATATATAAAATCTTGACTATGTCTATAAATGCAAAAAATTTATATTATATTGAGGTTGATGTGATTTAGTACTGTAATTTCAGATGATCATACTCTATTTTAATAGTGAGAGGACCAGCAGAACCAGGCGGAGTATAAATTAATATATTAAGAGACCCCTGCATTACAAAGGATGCATGCTTGTGACAAAGGTACATTGTTATATGTGCATAAGTTGATCATGTTATTGTTTCAACTAAACTATAAGGAACAAAATATTTCTCATTGAACGTAAGGAACAAAATAAATCAGACTGATAAAAGTACCATGTGAAATCTTTGATATTTGCTAACAAGACAAAGTGGAGTACAAGGAGCCCGGTGGACTTTTGGAACCTCTACCAGTGTGGAGGAAAATCTATACTCATTCTTGACTAATTACTTCAAAATCAAAAAACGTATAAAAGCTCTAACCTACGTTAGGACTTTAAGAGTAAACTGTAAATAAAGCGTGATCTTTAATAGAAAAATAGACGCAAAGAATAAATAAATAAATATATATACTAGTTTAGGTGTACGCGCCTTGCGTGTGTACCTCATTTTAATGAGTTCAAACATTACATTAAATAGGATATTTGTTTAAATAATAAAAATGAATATAATTAAGTTTAATATTTTTTGAGTATGTAAAGATGGATAATTTATTTATTAAACCTAATCTTTACCAAAAAAATTTTAAAAGTCGATCTATATTCAATCTAATCTTTACACACAAAAATTTTCTCAAAGTCATCTGATACTCATCTACCACCTGTAAATAATAATAAAATAATATGATAATAGAGATATCAAAATAATACACTAAATCAAATCTTTACATCAAAAAACTCCTCAAAGCCGACAAACATTTATCTATCACCTGTAAACTGTAAAAAAATAATATGATAAAAGTGATATCAAAACAATACAATTAAACTTAAATTTTACACACAAAAAATTCTCAAAGCAGATCGAGATTCATCTACGAACTATAAACTACAAAAAAATAACAAACTAATAGAGACATTATGATAATACAATTAAACCTAACCTTTACCCAATTTTTTTTTCAAAGCCGACCCACATTCATCTAGCATCTGTAAATTAAAATAAAATAATAAGATAATAATGATATCAAAAAAATACAACTAAACCTAACCTTTACACAAGAAATACTTCAAATCCATTCGACATTCATCTACGACCTGTAAACTATAAAAAAAAATATAATAGTAATCACAAAGCTACAATTTTGATCCAACTAATTCTTGTTTGGGTGAAAATTTTGACCTTAAAGAATGATTTTGAATGTAAACAAAGAAGATATATATATATATATATATATATATATATATATATATATATATATACGCACATGTTGAATTCTATTATGCTGACAAAAACAATGAAGAAGTTGAGGGTGAAAATCAAACATCCACCAATCTAGACATGCAATCGAATCAAGTTAGATGAGCATCAATAATATTCCTCCAATAGGTAAATCGGTTTGTTCTCTAGTTTAACGTAGATCTCAATATTTATAGAAGTATTTCCTTAATAGAGTCCTATTTTAGGAGTATTTTTCTAATTGAACAGTAGAAAGAAAAATATTAATTAATTTTCCTACCATATATTTTAGGAGTCCCATATATTTTAGGAAGTCTAGTAGAAACAAAAATATTAATTAATTCTCCTACCATATATTTTAGGAGTCATATATTTTAGAAAGTCTAGTTAATATAATTAAAAATAATTAAATAATAAATTAAAAAATAATGAAAAGACAGTTTTGTCTAAAGAAGAGTCTTTTAATGAAGGGTAAAAATTTAAATCACTTTTCTAAGGATCTTCACACTTTTATTAATATATATATACACACACACACACACACACATATATATATACATATATATATATGTATAGACACACACATACATATATAAAAAATTAGTGAAGCTGTGTCACGACCCCAAAATGAGGGTCATGATGGAACTTGTCGCGGCGTACCTTGACAAGTAATCCTATCACCCAAACTGATACAAAAATAGGAAAAGCTAGAAATATCCTAAGGCAGGGCTTCTATAATGAAGCCGAACCATATAAGTAATCATAACAATGCGAAAAGAACTTATCCAAAATACCAAACATGCCCAAACCCAGGTGTCAATAGTGTAAGAACTACTAATACAATCCAAGAGTCAAATACATCAAAAAAATAACCATAAAGAAATAATATCTGTCTTCGAATACTATTAAAAACATAACTACTGTAGAAATATAGAGTTGAACTTCGAACGCATAAATGTCCAACCGCTACCTTGGAAGCTCCAACAATTGCCCGAGTCAATCAAGCTGAGGGCACTCGAGCTAGGGCCTGCACCGAAAGGGCGCAGTAGGCACGAGTACGGTCCACTTGTACTCAGTAGGTATCTTAGGTCGACCAAGCAAAGTAGTAAATAAAGCATACGAAATATACACTAAGGACACGTCAGCTGCAATAAAAAAATGTCCCACAACGATAGCTCACACCTCTTACACTAACAGTTCTAATATATCTCACATATATTGCAACATCACACCAAGATAGAACAAAAGTACATATTATATCACATATAAGAAGAACAAGGGGAGCATGCATATACAAGATCATTAAATACAAGTAAAAGAAGATACGATAAATACATAGATGAAAAGTCAATATGAAAATACAATACAACATAACCTAATAAAGTAAGTGCAATGTAAATGATGATGAAGAATGATGATGCACGAGGTCATCACACAACCTCCGGGATAGTCGTACAATCCTCGTATACATATACAGAGGCAAGCCTCCCAACGCAGGACCCATGGGGGGTTTGTCAACCCATATACAATCCACATATCTCATATTTTTTTTCTGAAACATCCATCAGAAAGGGTTTTATAAGGTGTTAAAATATCTTCTCCCCGACATATCCCTCGGGAAGGGTTTTAAAAAGGTATTGCCAGTGTTTCTAAGATGTTTTCATGGCGGTACCAATATTTCATGAATGAATATGATATGAGGATGTAATTCTCACAACCAATCACAATGAGTATTTTCACAATCAACCACAATGATATATTTCCATAACTATGTGATCCAATATCCACTCATTATTTCAGTTTCATCCACGAACTTCCACATGTCTCATATACCAAATAAAGTATGAATATAATCACAATACACCAATGATATCATATTAAGCATCATAACAACACAATATAGTTATTCACATGTATTCAAGGCTATTAATATCACATAGGACCCTATATGGTCACATATATCTCATAATATCTCAATTTCAAAAATTATATCACATATAGGCCCCTACACGGGCACAAAAAATAGATAGATATTTTTCATGATTAGTTTCTACCTTTAACATGCATTTTGTATCATCATTTACTAGCCAACCCAGTCTGAAAGAGTTAAGCCATAACCTACCTCAAAAGCCAAAATTGGTCCACTACACTTCAAACCCACGACCTTACTTTTCACGAACAATCTCAAACTCCACTAAAAACATAAAATATGAAATCTACGCATCAAAACAAAATCAACGACACCCATATTGACTACTTTTGGTTCGAGGTCAAAACGGACCCCCAAAATGGATTTCCAAAAAAAAAAATGCAAAATCAAAATTTTACTTCAAAAACATGTTCTTCATATTTTTAGAAACCTACATCTCAAAACCCAAGTTAAATCGAGTAAAAAATGAGGTTCAAGTCGAAGAAAAACTATTTTTAAGCTTTACCAGGTAAAATCTTTGAAATCCGGATTAAAATCAAGAATCAGGTTTGTTTTGAAGGTTAAATTGATGAAAAACTAGTAATTATAAGATAAAAATATTATTCAAGTGAAAAGTAGTGAAATTGAGATTTAAAATCAAGCCCTAAGATTTTTGGAGTTTTGAGAAATTAATCCGTAATAAAACCAAGAAATGGGTGTTAATCTACCTTCCCAAACTCTCACAAACTTTAATTTCAAGCTCCCACACTATTTTAGGGTTTAACTCCCAAGAGGCAAGATGAAAATGAGCAAAATGGGTCAAAGAGAGATGAAAATCTGCTATTTGCAATAACCATTTTTTTTGGTCGATCGGACTTCGATGGGGTGCCCAAAATTCGTTCGGAGTCCGACACATGCAAACGAACTATGCAACCATACTAAATTCGATGTTACAGATGCGATGACGATATCATATTTTCAAAAAAAATATCATTTTCACAAAGTTGACCCTCGAAACTCAAAATCACAATTTTCCAAATCGAGGATTGAAATGAGATTTAAAAGTCGTAAAATCATATCATGCATGCTAACAACCTAAAGTAGACATTCTGGATCTGCTGGCCAAGTCGAATTTTCCATCCGAGGTAGTTTCGATCAAATATGGGTCCCACACCTATATTTTTAATTTTCCAACTTTCCGATCAATAGGCCGAAATGAGCTCGGATGGATCGGGACCCAAACCAAAGGTCTACCCAGCCTAAAATTGATATTCCAGAGCTACTGGCATAGTCTGTTCAGCCATCTATCGCACGACTCAAAAGATATCCCCGTAAGTCTAAAATAAGGCTCTCGAAGACATCAAAAACCACAATATTGCATAAATGATACCAAAATGCTTCGAAAATCATGTCAATCACTCCCACACCCCAGAAATATCATAATGCAACTACGGGGGTGGGTGGGTGGGTTAAACACTCAAATCACATAGAATCCCAAATTTCATGTGTTTCATCAAATTTTTAGGTTGTTACATCATCCACCACTAAAAATCTAGTTTGTCCCCGAACTAAGGCAAAGAAATACCCGAATCAATGAAGAGCTGAGGATAAGAACTAGGCATATCAGACTCGTCCTCTCAAATAGCTTTATCTACAGGTCGATGTCACCACTGGACCTTAACCACAATGATCAATTTAGAGCGCAACCGCCTAGCATCCCTAGCCAAAATGGAAACCAACTCCTCAACAAAGGACAACAACTCATCTAACTGAACCGACTCCCAACGAATGATATGAGACTCATCAGGAATATAACGACGAAGCATAAAAACATGAAAAACTGATAGATCAAGGGGCAAAGAAAACTCATAATCCACACCACTAACAGTCCGAAGAATATCAAATGGACCAATATACTTGGGGCTAAGCTTGTCCCTCTTCCCAAACCTCATCACACCCTTCTTGGGTGAAACTCGAAGGAAGACATGATCACTAACACTAAATCTCAAAGCATGAAGTCTACATCAATATAACACTTTTGCCTACTCTGAGCCGCTCTAAGTTTATCCCGAATGACCCAGACTCTATCCTAAGACTCACGAAGCAAGTCTGCACCTCGAGGTCTCACCTCTGAAACAACAAACCAACCCACTGGAAGCGACAATGCTTACCATACAATACCTTAAAAGTAGCCATATCAATACTGGAACAGTAGCTATTATTATATGCAAACTCTGCTAAAGCCAAAAGCTGCTCCCACTGGCCACCAAAATCCATCACGCATGCGCGGAGCATCCACCAAAACCTGGATAGTTCGCTCTGACTGGCCATCAGTCTGGGGTGAAATGCTATGCTAAGATCAACCTGAGTATCCAACTTATCTTGAAAAGTCTTCCAAAAGTGAGATGTGAACACAAAACCTCGATCTGAAATATTAGACGCCGATGCACCATGCAGACACAGAATCTCAAGAATGAAGATAGGGGCTGACCCCTCGCACTGAATGAGACTCGAACCGGAATAAAATGAGCTGACTTGGTCAATCGATACATGATGACCCAAACACCGTCAGAAATATGAGATGTATCCGTTCCCACTTCCACTCGGGAATGGGCAACCTCTGAAGCAATCCACCAGGCCTCATATGCTCGAACTTCACCTGCTGGCAATAAAGGCTACGAGCTATGAAGTCTACCACATCTCGCCTCATACTACCTCACCAGTAGTGCTGTCTCAAATCACAATACATCTTAGTCACACCCGGATGGATAGAATATCTGGAACAGTGGGCCTCCTCCAAGATTAACCTAATCCAATCACCCATTCTCGACACACAAACTCGGCCTCTAATCGGCAAAACTCTATATAAACCAAGTGAGGCTTCCTTATCCTCCCCACTCAACACCTTATCTCGAATCAACCTCAATCCAATATCATCAAACTGATGAGCTCAAATCTGCTCCAGCAAAGAAGATCTAGCCTCCACAAAAACCAAAACACACCCAAGTGTCGAAATATCAAGCCTAACCATCTGTTTAGCTAAAACTGAACCTCTAAGGCTAAAAGCCTCTCCTAGATCAAAAGATATGGCAAACTACCCATGTTAGTCGACTCTCGGCTCAAGTCATCTGTAACTACATTAGTTTTGCTCGAATAATAGAGAATAGTCAAGTCATAATCCTTATGCAACTCAAGCCAACAACACTGCCTCATATTAATATCTCGTTGGGTGAAGAAGTACTGAAGGCTACGATGATATAAGAAGATAGCACAAAAGACTCCATACAAGTAGTGCCTCCATAACTTCAAGGCAAACACAACTGCATACAACTCCAAATCATGGGTAGGATAATTCCCCTCATAAGGCTTCAACTGACGAGATGCATACGCAATCACCTTGCCCTCCTGCATCAACACAAGATCCAATCCAACACCAAAAGCATTGTAAAATACGATAAAGCCCACACCCTACTTGGGCAAAGCCAATATAAGAGATGAAGTCAGCAAATCCTTGATCTTTTAAAAGCTCACCTCAAAAGCATCGGACCATTGAAAAGAAATCTTCTTCTATGTCTACTTGGTCAATCGAGCTGTAATAGATGAAAAATCCTCGACAAAACTCCGATAATAGCCTACTAAGCCAACAAAACTCTGAATCTCGATGGGCAAAATAGGTCTATCCCAATCACGAACCGCGATAATCTTCGTTGGATCAACCATAATACCTTCCTTAGTCACCACATGATCCAAGAAAAAATCATACTCCAATAAAAAATATCACTTAGAGAACTTTGTAGACAACTTCTGATCCCTCAATATCTGAAGCACAATCCACAAATACTCATCATGCTTAGCCTCACTCTTAGAATACATCGAGATATTATCTATAAATACAATAACTAAAGAGTCAATATACAGTCAAAACACCCGGTTCATCAACTCCATAAACGCGGCAGGGGCATTAGTCAATCCAAAAGACATGACCAAGAACTCATAACGACCATATCGAGTCCAAAAAGCTATCTTCGGAATATCCAAAGCTCTAATCCTCAATTGGTGATAAACGAATCTTAAATCAATATTTGAAAACACCGCAGCACCTTGGAGCTGATCAAATAAATCATTAATGAGAGAAAGAAGATACTTATTCTTAGCCATTACCTTATTCAACTATCAATAATTAATACACATCCGCAAAAACCCATTCGTTTTATTCAAAAATAAGACAGGCGCACCCCAAGATGAAATACTAGGTCGAATTAATTCCTTATCCAATAACTTCTGCAACTGATCCTTTAGTTCCTTCAATTCTGCTGGGTTCATCCTATAAGGAGGAATAGAATGGGCTTAGTGCCCGCTCAATATCAATAGTAAATTAATATCTCAATCCGAAGGCATAATAGGCAAGTCTATAGGGAACACATACATAAACTTACAGATAATACAGACAGAATCCAAAGAAGGAGGCGAAACAACACTGGTGTTACGAATATGAGTCAACAACAATAAACATCCTCTCTCAATCAATTTACGAGCCTGAACATAAGATATAATTCTCTTAGGACCAAAGTGCAACCTTTCAAACTATTTTTGGCATACCCAGGGAAGCTAAAGTCACAGTCTTAGCAAAAAAATCTAAGACAACATGATAAGGAGCCAACCAATCCATACCCAAAATAACATCAAAATCAACCATATATAACACAAGCAAGTCTACCAAAGTTTCATGCCTAGCAAAAGTCACAACACAATATCGGTATACTCGATCTACTACTAAAGAATCACCTATTGGGTAGATACACGAATAGGTATGGAAGAGGCTCACTAACAGAATCAAAATGCAAAGAAAAATATACAGACACATAGGAGAAAGTCGACTCGGGATCAAATAATATAGATGCAGGTCTGAAACAAATGGAGACGGTACATATGCTCACAACATCAGAAGCCTCTGCCTCATGTATGGCTGGTATAGCATAAAACTGACCACAACCACCAATTGCCTTGGTGGTCCCATGACCTCAACCACAGGCTCCACCTTCTTTACCTCTTGCACCTTTAGTAGAACCCCTACCTCTCACAACTGAAATAAGAGTAGCCCGAATCACCCAACGAGTATATTCCCTGTCCATATGGATAATCTCATCATACATATAGCAACCTCTATGACCAGACGCAAAAAGAGAAGGTACAACTGGTCCCGAACAGCCACCCTAAAATGCTGAACTAGAAGATCCACCACCTGAACTCTGTAAAGCCGTCACTGTCCTACCATGGTATCTACAAGAACCTCTAAAATCTTTGCTCCGAGAGGTATGACTCCTGAGCTCACCAAAATATCGTGCCTTCCGGGTGCCTCCCTGAAATGCACTAAGAATATCATATGTCATCTTAGCATATCCACTATACTCTAGAAAGAAACCCCAAACACAACTATCTGAGATGTAGCCAACAAAAAAGAAATATCCAAACCCTTCACGAACTTTCGAACCTTCTCTGACTCGATGGAAATGCTATCATAGTAATATCTAGACAGGTCATAGAAGCGTGCATTATACTCAAAACAACTGTCATGGATCCTTACTCCAAATGATCAAACTTATTTCGCATACGATCTCTCAAACTGAAAGGCACAAATCTCTCTAGAAAAGCCTCAACGAACTAATTCTAAGTCATCTTAGGAGAATCACGGGGTTTACAATTAACAAATGACCTCCACTAATCTCTCTCTGCATCTCTCAACTGATAAGATGTAATATAAGCCACACTATTCGCGCAGAAAGAGTGAAACATAACTTAGAATACAAGGTATGGAAGAACTTCTCAAGATAAAGAATAAAATAAGTGAAGTTTTCTAAAGACGTCCTATAGCCTCTTGAAGATAGATACAGATGTCTACGTACCGATCCATAAGACAATTAGAAATCTCGTTCTTACATCGTTGAGACCAATAAAAACTGGCTGCTTTGATACCAATTTTTCACGATCCAAAAATGAGGGTCATGATGGCACTTGTCGCGGTGTTGACAAGTAAGCCTATTACCTAAATTGATACAAAAAAGAGGAAAAGATAGAAATATCCCAAGGTAAGGCTTCTAGAATGAAGCCAAACCATACAAGTAATAATAACAATGCAGAAAAGACTATCCAAAATACCGATCATGCCCAAAACCAGGTGTCAATAATGTAAGAAATACTAATACAATTCAAGAGTCAAATACATCAGAAAAATACCCACAAAGGAATAATATCTATCTCCGAATACTAATAAATACATAACTATTATAGAAAGATAGAGGTGAACTTCGAACGCATGAATGTCCAACCGCTACCTTGGAATCTCCAACAATCGCTCGAGTCAAGCAAGCTGAGGCACACTCAATCTAGACCTGCACCAAAAGGGCGCAGTAGGCATGAGTACGGTCCATGTATACTCAGTAGGTATCATAGGCCTCCCATGCAAAGTAGTAAATAAAGCATACAAAATATATACTAGGGGCACGTCACCTACAATCAGAAAATGTCCCACAAAGGTAGCCCACACCACTTTCACTAACAGTTCTAATATATTACATATATTGTAACATCACAACAAGATAGAACACAAGTATGCATTATATTACTTATAAGTAGAACAAAAGGTAACATGCATATACAAGATCATCAAATACAAGTAAAAGAAGATAAGATAATTACATAAATGACAAGTTAATATGGCAAAACAACACAATATAAACACAATAAAGTAAGTGCAATGTATATGATGATAATGATACACAAGGTCATCACACAACCTCTGGAATCGTCGCACAATCCCCGTATACACCTACGGAGGCAAGCCTCCCAACGCAGGACCCATGGGGTGTTCGTCAACCCGTATATAATCCCTATATATCATATCTTATTTTCGGCACATCCCTCGAAAAGGTGTTATCAGGTGTTTTCAGTGTTTCTTAGATGTTGCCACGGTGGTACCAATGTTTCATGAATAAGTATGATATGAAGATGTAATGCTCACAACCAATCACAATGAGTATTTCCACAACCCACCACAGGATATATTTACACAACTAACCATATGATATATTTTCACAACCAACCATAATGATACATCTCCGCAACCACATGAGCCAATATCCACTCATTATTTTTGTTTCATCCATGAATTTTCACATGTCTCATATGTTAATCAAGTATGAATATAATTACAATACACCAATGGTATCACATTAAGCATTTTAATAACATAATATAATTATTCACATATATTCAAGGATATTAATATCACATAGGACCCCACACGGTCACATATATCACATAATATCTCAATTTCGATAATTATATCATATATAGGCCCCCACACGGGTACAACACATAGATAGTCATTTTTCATTATAAGTTCTCACCCTTAACATGTATTTTGTATCATCATTTACTACCCAACCCAGTCTGAAAGAGTTAAGCCATAACCTACCTCAAAAGCCAAAACTAGTTCGCTATACTTCGAACCCACGACCTTAATTTTCACAAATAATTTCGAACTCCACTAAAAAAATCAAATATAAAATATAAGTTTCAAAACAAAACCAATGACACCCATATTGATTACTTTTGGTTCAGGGTCAAAATGGACCCCCGAAATGGATTTTCGAAAAAGATGGGCAAAATCGGAATTTTTCTTCAAAAATATATTTCCCATATTTTTAGGAACCTACAGATGATAAATCAAGTTAAATCGAGTAAAAATGAGGTTCAAATCGAAGAAAAACCATTTTTGAGCTTTACTGGGTAAATTCTTTGAAATCCGGGTTAAAATCAAGAATCGAAGTTGTTTTGAAGGTTAAGTTGATGAAAAAACTAGTAATTATAAGATAAAAATATTATTCAAGTGAAAAGGAGTGAAGTTGAAGTTCAAAATCAAGCCTAGGATTTTTGGATTTTTGAGAAATTTATTAAGAAATTACTAAGAAAATGGTGAATTCTTATCTTAAATCCCTAATAAAATCAAGAAAGAGGTGTTAATCTAGCTTCCTAAGCTCCTACAAGCTTCACTTTTAAGCTTCCATACTATTTTAGGATTTAACTCTCACGAAACAAGATGAAAAATGAGCAAAATGGACCCAAAAACTATTTTAATAGTGCAGAAAATCTGCACTGGTAAGGAAAAAGTTGTTGTTCTTTTTATTATAAGTCCAATCCAGACTTCGATAGGATGCCCAAAATTTTTTTGGAGTTCGATATATGCAGACAAACTATGTAACCACATTAAATTCAGCATTCCAAACGTGTTGGCGAAGTCAGATTTTTGAAAAAACATCATTTTCAAAAAGTTGACCCCCGAAACCCGAAATTGTAACTTTTCAAATCGAGGATCGAAATGAGATTTAAAAGTCATAAAATTACACCTAATATGAGATAACACACTAAAAACAACATTCCAAATCTACTGGTGAAGTCGAATTTTCCATCCGAGGTCGTTTCGACCAAATGTGAGTTCCACACTCATATTTTCAATTTTTCAATTTTCTGATCAATAGGTCGAAATGAGCTCGGGTGCACCGGGACTCGAGCTAAAGGTCTACCTAGCCTAAAATTAATATTACAGAGTTGTTGGCGCAGCCCGTTCGACTATCTATCACACGAATCAAAAGATATCCATATAAGTCCAAAATAAGGCTCTCGAAGCCATCAAAAATCACAATATCGCATAAATGATACCAAAATACATCAGAAATTATGACAATCACTCACACACCTCAAAAATATCATAATGCAACTACAGAAAGTTGTAAAACAGTCAAATCACACAAAATCATAAATTTCACATATTTCATCAAATTTTTAGGTCGTTACATATTCAGTTTTCTATTTTGAGATGTCCAACAATACCTATTCAATTTATGAAATCAATGGATAATTTATCCATTTTTACCTATTTTACCCTTGGTATTAAATATAATACATCACTCATTGCATTTTTCAAAGCAAAAAATTTATTATATTCAAAGGGTAATATCGTAAAATCACTCATCTATTTATTGTTTCTTAAGACATATGTCAAGTGAAAAGTGAACAAGTATTTATGGTCGGAGAGAGTATTTGGTGTAGAATTTATTTCAACTGTAGTGCAAGGTTGAGAAACTGCTTTACCTTACAAGGTAAAATGTGTCCCTTACCTTATTAATTTTCCTTTATAAACCACCCATTTCATTCATTTCTTATTTATATTACGAAAAAGTCTCAAAAATACCCCTGAACTATCCAAAATAGCTAAAAAATGCCCTTCGTTAGAATTTTGGCTCAAAAATACCCCTCCATTAAATATTTGGCTTAAAAATATCCCTCCCTCTAACGGAATTCAGAAAAGGATCAAAAATACCCCTGAACTATCTGAAATGGGTAAAAAATATCCCTCTGTTAAATATTTGGCTAAAAAATACCCCTCCCTTAACAAAATTAAATTCTTTCGATTATTTCGTTAATTTATATAAAGTTCATCATTTAATTTATATTTCGTTAATTTCTTTAAGTGAAAATTTATATTTCGTTAATTTCTTTAAAGATTAAAAAGATGTAAAGTGAAAATACCTTTTTAGAAAAAATGTATGTTTATTTTCCAAATCAAATTCAACAAATTTATATTATAATTCAAATACTTTTTTTCATTATCTTATTTTTAAAATTAAAAAAAATACTTTTATGTAAAAAAATTAAAGTATTAGGGTTAAAAAATTAAAGTTAGGGTTTAATTCAATCGAAATAATTTAATTTCGTTAAGGGGAGGGGTATTTTTGAGCCAAATATTTAATAGAAGGGTATTTAACGAAATTAAATTATTTTGATTATTTCGTTAATTTATATAAAGTTCATCATTTAATTTATATTTCGGTAATTTCTGTAAGTGAAAAGTTATATTTCGTTAATTTCGTTAATTTTCTTAAAGATTAAAAAGATGTAAAGTGAAAATACCTTTTTAGAATAAATGTATGTTTATTTTCCAAATCAAATTCAACCAATTTATATTATAATTCAAATATTTTTTTTCATTATCTTATTTTAAAATTAAAAAAAATACTTTTATGTAAAAAAATTAAAGTACTAGGATTAAAAAGTTAAAGTTAGGGTTTAATTCAATCGAAATAATTTAATTTCGTTAAGGGGAGGGGTATTTTTGAGCCAAATATTTAACAGAGGGGTATTTAACGAAATTAAATTATTTCGATTATTTCGTTAATTTATATAAAGTTCATCATTTAATTTTTATTTCGTTAATTTCTTTAATTGAAAATTTATATTTCATTAATTTCGTTAATTTATATTTCACTAATTTCTTTAAAGATTAAAAAAATGTAAAGTGAAAATACCTTTTTAGAATAAATGTATGTTTATTTTTCAAATCAAATTCAACCAAATTATATTATAATTCAAATACTTTTTTTCATTATCTTGTTTTTAAAATTTAAAAAATACCTTTATGTAAAAAAGTTAAAGTATTAGGGTTAAAAAGTTAAAGTTAGGGTTTAATTCAATCGAAATAATTTAATTTCGTTAAGAGGAGGGGTATTTTTGAACCAAATATTTAACAAAGGGGTATTTTTGACCCATTTCAGATAGTTCAGGGGTATTTTTGATCCTTTTTCGAATTTCGTTAGAGGGAGGGGTATTTTTGAGCCAAATATTTACGGAGGGGTATTTTTGAGCCAAAAATCTAACGAGGGGCATTTTTGAGCTATTTCAGATAGTTCAGGGGTATTTTTGAGCCTTTTCGGTTTATATTATTTGTTTGTTCACCCGTTTCACTCTCTTCATTCACATTATTCGAGTGTTTATTCTTGTTCTTGTTCAAAGTCTATTTCATAAAAAAATTTACACTTTAATGTATATTTTAATCACTTTTTATATAATTATTTCAATACCTAACAAACAAGTATGTAGTATTAATATTATTAGTCACCCTTTTAGCTTACTAAGTAACCTACACTTACATGCACTCCTAGCTTATTATCATCTATCTTAAAGTAAGAAATGAATAAGGATCAATAAATATTTTGAGTTAACGTGAATTTTGAAGCTGTTACAAGGCAAATGTGGGATCCTACCTTACAAGGTGAACATGAGATCCTACTTTTCAAGGTGAGAATCCATACTCATACTCGACTTACAATCAACTAGCAAAAGAAAATTTATTCCCTCCCTTGTCAGTAAGGGTAGCAGCGGACCGGAGTTAATCCGGTTCCATTCCGCTTCCGGTCATGGTCCGGCCTGGTAACGCAATGGTCCCGGTTTGTACCGGTATACCGGTACCAAACGATCCAAAATACAGTACTAGTGTGGAGGGGAATTTTTTTCTGGTAGTTCCGGTTCCGGTTGGCCGGATCAGGTCCAGCGCCGACCGGTGCATGTTAATTTTTTTTTCAATTTTTTTTTGGTTTTGGCCGTTGTTGACCATTGTAAAATAGCTGTTGGAGGGGGCAACGACTATTTTGTGCCTCCCCCTTTCAATTAGTCCACTACACCATTAATTTTCTACTATAAATATCCTTTTAAATCAATTTTTTTTTCTCACAAATTTCTCAATTTCTCATACTCTCTAAATCTTAAATCTTAATATTCTCATACTCAATATTTATAATTTTTGTATTAATTGGAGTTGTGAATTTTTTTAAAGATATTACAAGCTTCAATTATCATATTTCAATTATGACATTTGGTATACGTCTGCTTTTATGCAGACGTTCGGTATATTCGTTCCAACTTTAATCTCTATATTTTTTATTTTTAATATCTATATTTGTTTACTTACAGTCTTACGTTTATTTTTTGATTTATAATATTTATATTACTTGTTTTAACATTTTAATTATATTTAAATTTAATTATGGATGCAAATAAAAGTAGTGGTAAGAGACCAATCTTTGGTAAGGTTTTTCGTAGAAATAAAAAAAATAATGCTACTACTAGTTCATTATCGCCTAGATTTAATGAAAATTCTTTAACAACCTAATGGTTTTGATGTTGGTGCCGGTATGGAATTAGACCATGAGACACTAAGTAGGCGTTATAATAATTTTAAGGAAGACTTACCGAAAGAAGATGATATAGAAGTACAAGAGTTAGGTGAAGCCCCTACCCCTATTAGTCCGGTTACAGAAATACCAAAAGACGATGATGTACTTCCCCCTTTACCGGAATTTAGTAGGGCCAAAGGTACTGAACGTCCTAAACGGTCTTTGGTTTGGCAATTTATGAGTCAAGATAAGGAAAAAAATACTGCTACTTGCAATAAATGTAAGAGAGTTATGAAACATTTGCCTGGGGGAAAAATGGTGGGATAGGGTTGCTTACTACGCATTTGAGGAAATGTAATACAAAATTTATTCGTCTAGAAAATGAGGCTAAGGCAAAAAAAGGTGGTACACCATTGACGGAAGAATCTGTGGGAGGTAATATGGTTCAAACGCGTTTAGATAGGTTTAACCCAGCTAGCTCAAGTTCTACATTGACATATAATGAAGATATAGACAGAGAAGAACTAGCGAAAATGATTGCTGTTATGGGATTATCATTCAGTTTTCCTTCGCATCCCGATTTTATTCATTATATTCAACGAGTATATAATCCTTCTTTCAAAGGTTTTTCACGAAATACAATTAAAAATGATATTTTTAAATTTCAAGGTGAACATTGTCATTTTCTTCGTTGCTTATTTAGTAAATTTGATGGTAGAGTATCTATTACTTCTGATATGGGTCGTAGTATTATCGGTAATGATTATTTTACTGTCACGGTTCATTGGATTGATCACCATTGGAACATGCAAAAAAGAATTATTGCTTATAAATATGTTGACGAAACTAAAATCAGTAAATATATATCTTTTACAGTAGCGGAATGCTTAAAATATTTTAGACTTATTGATAAAACTATGACATGTACATTAGATAATGCTTCTAATAATTTGAAAGCCATTGATTTTTTAAATACTAGACTATGTCCCATGGATAATGATTATTTTCATGTTAGATATACTGCACATATTTTAAATTTGATAGTATATGATGGTGTTGAGTTATTTGGATATGGTTGTTATAAGGTTCGCATTGCATGTAGTTTTATTTTAAAAAATAAAAAGGCTATAATAGATGATTTTAAATATCAAGGTAAAAAATGTGACCTTCTGATGATAGACGAATTTACACGCCTATAGCACTATATTTTGCCCATATTTTAGCCTAGTTTTGAGAACAAATTATATATTTCATGCACTTTTAGTCCTGTTTCCTGTAAGTGAGCTAACGAACATGATTAGCAAAGTTTCAGGTATAAATGATGCAGAATTCAGCATTTCATGGATAACTTGACGCCAAAGAAAGCTCCACGAAAGGAGAAAAGCCAATCTTGGACGCCAAGGACTAAAGATGGCGCATGGAAATTCTGTCCCGGGCTAAAACAACATTTCTGAAGACTTTGGGGACTAGCAGTAATTAATTAGGATTAGGATAATGATACATTAACCTAGTACAATTGGGTTAAGTATTTCATTAGCTTATTAGGATTAGGATAATGATACATTAACCTAGTACAATTGGGTTAAGTATTTCATTAGCTTAGTAGGATTTGGTTAAGCATTTCATTAGCTTAGTAGGAATAGGATATGGGTATTATAAATACCCTATCTTGCTAGAGATTTTAAGACATCTTCTTACATCTTCTAACATCTCCTGACATCTTCTTACATTCAATTCTATTACTCTACAACTCTTCTTCTAATTCTTCCATTAATTCTATTTTTCTTCTTCTATTCATCTATTCTTAAATTCCACAACAAGAGAAACGTTACTTTGCTAAGGGATTCACGCCTAACGCCTACCACACCATTACAAACGTGAAATCTTTATTGTGGTATAACAACAATGTCAATTGTGATTTCCTTCGCACTCATGGGTAACTAAACTTCTCTGTTGGGGTTATGGAAGCCGAATGAGATACTATCTATTGTTGTGAGTTTGTGAGTTCGTGACACGTATGTTGCTTATATCATTATTCTCTTCATCTTAATCTAAATTCTTTGTGGTTGCAAATGCAAGAATACGCCAGTATAATATTTAACTTGTTCGAAAGAAAGGTTATCTGTCTGGAAAAGAGATAATGTCAAGGTAGTAGGGTCCCATCCCCTATTAAAAAGTTAGTGCCGTAACTGGATTAACCTCTTGGAGAATTCATACCGTTAGACACGCTTTAAGCTCGAAAGAGTTAAAGTGAAATAATCCTCGAATAGGTCGAAAGACGCCTGGATTTACCATCGAATACAATTCTCTATAAGCACATGCATGTCTGAATTCAACACACTCATAGTCAATAGAGACGTATAACTCAGAAGGTGGACATAACCCCAACTCCTCAATTCTCATTGTTTCACAACCTACTAAACATTCTTTCTTTTTACTTTGCTATTTTCTGCTCTACTCTCTTATTTTGGTTATATTACTTTCACAATAAAATCCCCCCTTCTTACGAGACTTGCACTAAAAGTCTAGTAATCGTTGCTTACTTGTTGACCAAGCTATTCCCTGTGGGATCGATACCCAACCCAGGTTGGGTTCTATATTTGCTAACGACCGTTTTACACTCCTACGAGAGCTGTAGATTGAGCGTTATCACCTTCCATATAGAAAAGTTCCAAGAGAAATTCCTACTAGATGGAATTCTTTGTATCAAATGCTTGAAATTGCTAGTGTGTATCGTGAACCTATACAATTAGTTTATAATTCTCTTAATACGACTAATGATTTAAGGCTAGGTTCTGATGATTGGATTGAAGTAGAAGAACTTTGTAAATTTTTGAAAACTTTTTATCAAGCTACGAACACAGTATCTGGACAATATACTCCAACTATTTCTTCCATTTTAGTAAATATTACTGCTATTTCTAAAGTACTTGCTAATTATAAAAAAAAAATTCCTTACAAAAAGGCAATTGACGCTATGGTTGACAAATTTTAAAAATATTTTTTTTCGATTTCACAAATTTATTTGACAGCTACTTTATTCAACCCATTTTACAAAGAACATGGTGTAATTATGATGGTTCAAAAAATTTACACCAATTTAGAAATTGAACCTCATGAAAGGCCATCGGTTGAAACGTGTTGTGCTAGCATAGTACCTAAACCCAGGAGTTTATATAAGATGTATCAAGTTATGGAACATAATATTGTGCCAGTCGAACCTCCTACTTTTAGACATAAATATGATGATTTAGATGATGAGATGGGTGGAGAACTTGGTCTTCAATGTTGTAGCAGTAATGATTTTGATTCATATATTTCTCAGGATCGGGAATGTATTATAGATGCAAATGGACAACAACAACTTTTAGGATGGTGGAGGACCCGTACCAGACAATTTCCAAAACTATCAAGGGTTGTTCGAGATTTGCTAGCAAGTCAAGTTTCTTCAGTCGCATTGGAGCAAGTTTTTAGTGCAGGAAGATTTATGATTGGAGATCATTGATATTCGTTGAAAAAGGATAGTTTAAAAATTTCAGTATTATTTAGAGATTGGATTAATGCCGAAAGAAGAAATTTTGGGCTCCCAAAATTATCGTACCAGATTGAAGACGAAATAGATGAAATATTTGAGGAGAATAGTGATGATGGAATGGAAGCAATGGAAGAACAAGGAAAAAGATCAATTCCGAAAAATATAGAAATAGATAACTTACGTATAGAATATTATGGACATTATAGATATTAAGATTCTAGAGTACAGATCTAATTCAAACAGAACCCTTCCTAGAAGGTGGCTGCGTAGATTAGATTCTCTTTTAATATTTATAATAAATGTACAACGTAATGTATTAAATTTGAATAAATATAAATTTTTCTAAGGTTATGTAATAAAAAGTTAATGTTATGAATTAAACTTATAACTATTTTAAAAATTATATATCAAGTTGATGTTAACTTTTTTTAGCATAACTTTATAATTATATTAATAAAATAATTTAAATTATTAAAATAATTATATACTTTTAATTTTTTTAAAGTTAAAAAGTAAATGTTATAACTGTACATACATTCTTTTATTATAAAAGTCATAACATTAATAAAAAATTAAACAAACAGTGAGATGCAAACAGTAAAACGTCGGAACTCCGATTTCCGTACTGGTCCGACGCGGTATCGCACCGGTGACAACCGGACCGGGGTGGAAGGACCATATTTTCTGGTGGTACCGATTCCGGTTGTACCGGTTCCGGTATAATACACCGGACATTCTTTTCGATACCGGATCCGGTTCCGGTAAAACCATTCCGGTTGTTCCGTTCCGGTCCATTGTCGAGTTTACTTGTCAGCAATAAGTCCCATCTTGGAGACACTCCTTCCCTAGGGGAATTTATTCTCCACTTTTTCAGTCAAAGGATAAGGTAAGGGACTCCATTTAGCTTATAAATTAAATTCATGATTTTCCCTTACACTTTTTCAGTCAATTTTCCAGTCAATAGATGATAAGGTAAGTGACTCTATTTACCTTGTAAGGTAAATTCACGATTTTACCTTGCACTTATCATGTGACTAACGCCGTGAACTTTTTAATGGACAATGTAAGCACTTGTGTTTACTTTGTCTCTTTTGGTGTTTTTCCATTTTGATATGTCCTATTGAAATTTTGAATGAAAAAACTTGCCCTTTAGGCTCTGGGCTCTATTTTATTGCACATAGAAGGTAAAATGTTGTACTTAGTTGTGATTTCATTCTTGAAATTGTTGGAATGAGAAATTGTGAATTTAAATCATAATGGGTACTTATAGTCATGAAAATAATCAACGTGTTAGCAAGACTTCAAACTTTTTCAAGTTTTTAATTTCATGCAAAGGTTTGACCGTTGACTTCTAGGGTTTATGATTTTTTTTTTTTAAATAATTGAACTAGTTATAAAAGAACCAAAAGCTTATTAAAAAAGAAAGGAACTAGTCGTATGAATGAGAACACATTGGATATTTATTGAAAAAATTAGGTGATACAACAAATTAAGTTCTTATATTTTCTCAAAATAGCAGTAGTTTCTAATATAAATTACGTAATTAATTCAAATAGTCAATCGTAAAGAAGAGGTAGGGAATATATTAAAAATAGAGGGGAAATGAGGAGGACATTTCCAATATTGTTAAAACTAGTTTATGTGTAAGCGACTTGCGCGTGTACCTCACTTTCATGAGTTCAAACATTACATTAAATAGGATATTTGTTTAAATAATAAAGATGAATATAATAATTAAATTTAATATCTTTTGAGTATGTAAAGATGGAGAATTTATTTATTAAACCTAATCTTTACCAAAAATATTTTTAAAAGTCAATCGACATTCATCTACCATCTGTAAATTGCAACAAACAATATAGTGATAGAGACATCAAAATAATATAATTAAATCTAATCTTTACACACAAAAATTTTCTCAAAGTCGTCCGACACTCATCTACCACCTATAAACATTAACAAAATAATATCATAATAGAGATATCAAAATAATACAACTAAACCTAGCCTTTACATTAAAAAATGACTCAAAGCCGACCAACATTTATCTATCACCTGTAAACTGCAACAAAATAATACGATAAATGTGATATCAAAACAATACAATTAAACTTAAATTTTACATTCAAAATTTTCTCAAAGATGATCGAGATTCATCTACGAACTGTAAACTACCACAAAATAACAAACTAAAAAGAGATATTACGATAATACAATTAAACCTAAGCTTTACCTAAAAAAAATTTCAAAGCCGACCCACATTCATCTAGCATCTGTAAATTAAAATAAAACAATAAGATAATAATTAAAGATATCAAAATAATACAATTACACCTAACTTTTACTCAATAATTTCATCAAAGCCATCCGACATTCATCTACGACCTGTAAACTATAAAAAAAATATAATAGTGATCACAAAGCTTCGATTTTGATCCAATTAATTCTTGTCTGAGTAAAAATTTTGACCCTAAAGAATGATTTTGAATGAAAAGGAAGAAGATATATATATATATATATAATATGGATAAATAATTTTGTTAAACTTTCTTAGAAGGGAAAATTCTAAATTAGTGTTATAGTCCTATGCTCTGAGGTTACTTATGATCACAAGTCAAATAGTTATATTATAAATAATTTTTATTCAGTCAATTTATCTATATCTATAATCTATCTATATCTACAATCTATAATATATTAAAAGTGTGAAGGACGTTAGAAATATCATTTTTGCCCTTCATTAAAAAGTCTTTGCTTTAGAAAAAGTGTCTTTTCACTATTTTTCTTAATATTTAAAAGTTAAAAATTAATTAAATATATTTATGGTAAAACGTTTCCTTACTAGAAGTCATCAGAATTAATGAAAACTAATACTTTTTTCACTAATTTAAGAATTCTAAATCTGTTATGAAATATAAAAGAATAAAGAAGAATATTAGAGAGAGAATAGAGAGTAATTGTTATTTCTCTTGAGAGATTCTCTTGGGATCCTTGAGGATGATTTACAATGAATAAAACCCCTCTATTTATAGGAAAATTCATTCCTAGTTTCTCACTAAAATACAGATACTTCAAACCTGATAGATATCAACTAAATCTTGATAGATCTTATCTATATTCTTGACATTCAGTATAATGTAAATACATTTATGACACTCCCCCTTGAATGTCTAATTGATAGATAATGTGCCTCGTTAAAACCTTACTAGAAAAAAACAAGTGGAAAAAAATCTAGTGAATGAAAAAGAGTACACATCTCTAACAATATGCATATAAGCTGCCTCATTAAAAACCTTACAAGTAAAATCCAGTGGGATAAAACCTCGTAAGGAAAAAAGAGTACAACGTGTATTGACTCCCCCTAATGAGAACATCCTTGAGTCTTTGCATCCCGATCTTGTACACCATCTTGTTGAAAGTTGTAATTGGAGGAGACTTGGTGAATAAATCAACCACATTGTCACTTGAACGAATCTATTGCACATTAATATCAACATTCTTTTGTAGCTCACATGTATAATAAAGCTTTGGCGAAATATAATTCATTCTATCTCCTTAAGTCCTTTCTTAAGTTGTATTGCGCATGTTGCATTATCCTCATAAAATATCATGGTATCACATTTGAAATTATATTTTTTGCGAATGAGACGTGTCATGGACCTCAACCACATACACTCTTGGCTTGCTTCATGTATAGCTATTATCTCATGGTTCATAGACTGTTTTGTATATCTTCAAGGTATGGCAGTACCCTCACATATGAACACATTTAATATTTGAGACTGAGCTTTATACGGGCTAGATAAGTACCCAGCATCCAGCATAACCAACAAGATCAGGACTACAATCTTTTAGAATAAAATAAGTCCATGTAGTTTATCCCATTTTGTTGTCTCCTAGTAGGAGCAGAAATATACCTTGCTAACAAATTAACCGAAAAAACTATATCAGGCCTTGTAATATTTGCAATACATTAGTACATCAATGTACTAAGATATGGTAATTCATAACCAATTCAATTCGGTATACATGTCAGCAAATAATCTATTGCTTGGAAAACTCTCCAAGAGTTTCAATGATTTTCAAGTTATAAGCTTATGCAATATAAGGATTATAAATAAGTTTTCCAGAAACTTTAATATGCTTCAAACATTTTGTATCCTTACAAAGTTTCATATAAATTTTGTGAAGTGACAATATTCAGCATTTAACGTATGACATCGTCAAGTTTTTGGATTTCAAATCAAATAAGTTTTGTGCTTACCAAGATGCATCTTTTCATGTCACTTGATAAATATTTCTACGCCACCCTGCTTAAATAAACGTAGCATTCAGATCCTCGTATTCTTTCACAATATTTCTCTAATATTTGATTAAAGATATTGTTAATGATATATCATATTGTATTAATTCAATGTGACATAGCATTTTGAGATCTTATCACTTTATTATTTTCAGGTACCTGAACCTCTCATAAAGTTTCATGTTATCTTGTATGCTTTTCAAGAGCACCTTTCCTTCTTATTATGATTATTTTCTCCTTATTTTTCAAGGATTAGTTAATTTGGAACCGATTAGTCTACCATGCTTCATGCATGCGTAAACTTGTCTTTTAAGAACGTAAAATAGGAGCACTTGTAGCTTAAATATGATACTAAATTTGAGTCAACAGATGCTTCTGACATTTGACTTGAATTATCTTTTGAATGAGGATCTTATGATAATTCCTAACATATTTCATAACTACTTATAATCTCCCCCTTATGTTAGAAAAACTAGCATTCATCCTCCATCTTCTTTGAGAAATCCATCTTTGTGCATCATGGTATATTCATTAATCGTATACTGCACATCAAAACTATTAGTTGAAATAGTTGGTTCTTGACCTTGAACCAATTGAGAGGAAAAAAATAATCATAATTTACTGGTCTAATGCATACAAGTACTATTGTACACAACATATTATATTTCAGACCAACACATGAAGCTTTGATCTCATTAGCAATGTTTTAACTATTTATCGAAGGCATTCAATGTCAAACCATCATTATCAAGATGAATAGTCTTGATTGCATAATCTGAAAGTTATTCTCTTAACTCAATTTTATTAAGCAAGTACCTTTATAAATGTCAAACTGAAAGTTGACAGTAAGTGTACATGTGATCAACTTATTTCGATGCTTCTTAATAGATCACATGATGGGTGAACGAGCCCTTATTCACCTTTTATACTTTTCAGATTTTGAGGGATTCAATCCCAACATTAGTTGGTCCAACCAACTTATCATGAAAACAAGCAACATAGATAACTTTTGAAGAATCTTCTAGTTCTTCATTACATGTCTAATACTCAATATTCACATCTTGGAGATGTCACAATTGTTCATGTCAATTTATGAATTTTTATTCTAGTAAACTCCAAGTTTACCATGACATGTACTTTTTTCTTTAGTAAATTTCAGATTACTACATCAAGAAATTTCAGATTTATTACTTTAGAAGTAGATTTTAAAATAACTCTTCTCAGTTATTCTGCCTCTTTCGGAGGTGAGTTGTGATACCATCACAATCAAGTACACATTTGCATTAATAAGCTTCTCATTTCCAAGGAATAGAATATAATCGTGACTTAAGCGTATCAAATTATGATAGCTTATAGCCTCTTTCAACATATTGCTAATTTAAGAGTAAGTCGATACATGTATATGATTTATTGCTACCACATTCACTTCAAGGAATGGAGCAAATTGTCATCTTTAAGACTTATCATATATTGCTACCACATTCACTTCATAGAATGGAGCATATTCAATGAGACAAATTTCATGACTATTCATCAAATATGCATTATTTTGCCTTAGCCATCATAATATCACCGATATGGTGCATTGAGATTCAAACTCAACGTCTTATCCATATAAAGGCATCTTAGGCATAAATCGATGGGACTTAAATCCAACATCTTCATCATGATGCATCGGAACTCTAACCCAATGTCTTAACCTTTTAGTGTGATGAGATTTGAATCCACCGTCTTACCCTTGAGCGGTTCAAAAGAAATTTACTTTGCGATTGTAAGAAATCCAACATCATATCTGTCAACTATAATTGATCATATAAATTTTAAATTAAAAGAATCTCAAGTTAAATTGCTGAAAAGAATTTATTTAACAACAAAAATTAAAAATATTTTTTTTCTTTTCATCATGTGATATGTTAAAATATTATTTAAAGGAGAATAGGGATGAAATATTTTGTTTACTGATTTTGACTCCCTCCGTAATATGTAATAATCTCTTCTTAATCGCCGAATTTCACCTGTAACTTAAGCAAATCTATTAGATAAAGATTTATTATTAAATAAAAGCATACCTCGTACTGGTTTCAGTATCAAACAATTGCCTTAACAACAATCATTTTTAGTTCCAAGAAAAATCATAAGAAAAACACCAACAAGAAAACGTTATTCAATTAGAACGTGATGAGATTTAGAGTCTTGTGCTGACAACGTGTTACGAAATATAAAAGAATAAAGAAGAAAAGTAGAGAGAGAATAGAGAGTAATTGTTATTTCTCTTGAGAAATTCTCTTGGGATCCTTGAGGATGATTTACAATGAATAAAACCCTTATATTTATAGGAAAATTTACTCCTAGTTTCTCACTAAAACAAAAATACTTCAAATCCTGATAGATATCAACTAGATCTTGATAGATCTTATCTATATTCTTGATAGACATTTACTATAATGTAAATATATTTATAACAAAATCAATTAAATTTGATTTTAAGAAGATTTAATAGTCTTTTCCTACATTCCTCAAATAAAATTCTAATTATACATAAACACTAATATATATTACAAAACTAATAATACCCAGAAAGACAAAAAATGCACACCCAAAATGGCAAAAACGTACCTTTTTTTAATTTTTATTTCCTTTACTTTTTTTAGTACCAAATTCAATGGCCATTTCCTATATTCTTCAAATAAAAGTCTACTTATACATAAACACAAACAAATTAGTTAATGTCTTTATTTTATCTAAGTAACAAATCATAATATTTAACACTTCTAAATTAATTAGAATATTTTCCTTATATATAAAAAAATTCTATAATTCTATTTAAGTAATATTTGGATCATACTTTACTACAAAAAACAACCTTTCTTCTACTTCTACTTTTCTATTTATTTTCAGTTTTATTGATTTTAATTTTAATTCAAGTTGTCTTCTTACATTCATTATCGTCATCCTTCTGTCTTTCTTTATTATTTTTAGTTAATGAATTTAAAGATTATATATGAATTATGTATAATCAATAATTGACATATATTGTCCTCTTTTAATAATTTTTTTGTGTTTCTCTTTCAGTAATAAATTTTTGATAGAAAAATTGGACGAAACAAGCGTATTGTCGTCGAATAAAGTAGCAAAAAAAATTAAAAATTTATCTTACCAAAAAAATCAAGGTTTATATTACATGTGTGGTGATTATCTTTTGATTCCTGCAAGTTTTACTCCTTTTAAGGTATTTGATAGTTTTTACACAAATTTTAAAGGCAACACTATATAACACTATTATCATAATTATTGTTTTTTTTTTCTCTCTGAAAGGTTATTCGATTATAACTCTTTACGTGTATTTCTTGTGTATAGGGAGCGTTAAGTTTCTTCCTATTTTTAGTGACTAATTTTTGTTTCTAATGACAACTAAATGGAGTTCTAAGTTAGAAAAATTGTATCATAAGAATATATCAAGTGTTTGGACTTACTAGATGATGAAGTTCATGTGGATATCATTATGCTTTTTTTTGAGACTCGAAAAAGATGAACTAGAGTGTACTAAAAAGAAGAGGAGGTGAAAAAAAGATAAAATTGTATATCTCTTAGCTAATTCACCATGCACTATTAATTTATAGTCTAATCTATAGAATTATGTTATATAATATGTACCAAAAATAAACATTTTCTTTTTATCTATGGAATATTCATCTTTTTAGTTGCGTGAAATTCTATAGATTAATTTGTAAGTAACGTAATCAATGATTTTGTAAATATTTGACTTTAAAAATAAGGAAAGATTTTAAATATAGAAACAAAAAAGAAAAATATCCGTACTACAAATATGGTTCAAACTGATGTGTTTTCTTAACCTCTGACAGCAGGGGAAAGAGGTATTGCATGACAAACGCAAAAGTGATGATGTAAAATATATATGTGCTTACACTAAAAAATATTTTTATGTTTACATTATTATATTAAAGTGTGAAGAATCTTTGAAAAATGATTTAAATTTTTACACTTCATTAAAAGTTTTCGCAATAAATAAAACTATTTTGATTTTAAATAATCAAATGTTATACGTGCGAGACACGTGCGGCTAAACTAGATATATTTAAAGCATGAATGTCTTTATAAATGTTGATTAAACTTTTTGTCCATCATTAAAAGATTCCACTATAGATAAAATCATCATGTGCTATTTTTTATAAACAATTATCATTTAATTATTATCCTAATATTAAAACTTTAAAATTAATTAAATCCATAGCTATTAAATCTTCATTTAGTTGTAATATGTAAGGACTCCTAATATTTAATACTTTTAAATTAACTAAAATTTTGTTTCTTAAATCTTTCCTTGTGTGAAAAGTCCTAACATTTAAAATTTAAATTTAGTTACAATTTTGTTAACTTATGGCAATAATTTATTTATTAAATTAATCAATTATCTATCACAAATTTTCAACTCACAGTACAAAAAAATAAATTAAAAAATGTAACTTCATTTTGCATATATACGTTGATATTCTCCTCCTCCTTCTCCTCTTGATCCTACTACTACTTTTGCAGTTCTGCCACTATTTGCTTCTCTTTTGTTGCAGCTTCTACTTTTCCTCGTTCTTCTTTTGCTTCTTCTTCTGCTCCTACTCTTTCTGCTTCTCCTCCTTCTTCTCCTTCTCCTTCTGCTTCTCCTCCTCCTCTTCCTCCCTTTTCTCCTGCTCCTTCTGCTTCTCCTCTGCCCTCCTCTCCTTCTTCTTCAAGTTTTTCTTCTTTGAGTTCTTGTTATTTATTCATTTTGTTAAATGTATATTATTTTTTTTAATGTGTGTAAAGGTGTTTGACTAAACAAGCGGATTAAGAAAAAAATAATTTTTTAGAGGGCAAAATGAATAGTTTAAAATTAAATCATTGTTAATATTTCTAAGTACGAAGTCATATAACCAAATATTATTCACCTTTTTGCTCTTTTAAAATAGAGTATGCATTTGACAAGTAGTTATGTAATTTTTTTTTAATATTTAATATCCAAAATCTTAAATATTAAAAAAATAATTACATAACTATTTTTCAAATGTTTACTCTAATTTAAAAGAGAAAAATGGTGAATAATATTTTGTTATATGGATTCATACTTAAGATATTTTGTAATAATTTAATTTTAAACTATTCATTCTATTACCCTCTAAGAGATGTTTTAGCTTAATTTTTTTTCTCTTAATCCACGTGTCTAGTCAAATACATTCACATAAATTGAAACAGAATAAATAACATAGATTTAACTAAATAAAATAAATGCCAAGAACACTCATCGAAGAAGAAGGAAAAGAAGAACTTAAAAAAGAAAGAAAGGGAGGGGGAGGAGAAGCAGAAAAAGTAGAAGGAGCAGGAGCAGAAAAAGAAATACAAGAAGAATGAGGGGGATAAGAAGAAGAATCAAAAGTAGGAGAAGGAGAAGCAACATGAGGAAAAGCAAGAGCCGCAATAGCAGCAACAACGGTAGAAGAAGAGCGAAGAATTGCCTGAGGATGGTGGGAGGAGCTTTGGAGTATTTTTCTATTTCAACAGAGTTACACCAGGGATCAACTCTTATTATATTTTTATTCCTCGAAGGTTATATATGTATTGACACAACATATTCAAAGAGAGGTGCCTTGGTATACATTATTTGCAGATGACATAGTTATGATTGAGGATACTTGGGGAAGAGTTAATGATAAGTTGGAGGTTTGAATACAAACCTAGAGTATAAAGGGTTTAGGTTGAGCTGGACCAAGACAGAACACTAAGAGCGCAAGTTTAGTGATTTGACACATAAGGCTGAGAGGTAGTTTCAAGTATCTTAGGTCTATGATTTAGAAAATGGAGAGATAAATGAGACTGATACACGCTGTATTAGTTCAGGATGGTTGAAATAGACGCTCACTTTAAGATCTTCTATGATAAGAAGGTGTCTCCTAAAGTTAAAGAAAAGTTTTACAAAGTGTCAGTCTGACTGGCTATGCTGTATGTAATAGAGCGTTGGCCAGTCATAACTCCCATATCTAAAAGTTAAAGCTGGTAGAAATGAGGATGTTACGATGGATATGTGGACTTACTAGGAAATAAAGAATTAGAAATGAGATTATACGTGAGAAAAGGTGGAAGTGACTTCGGTAG
Source organism: Capsicum pubescens (assembly GCA_030864215.1). Lineage (NCBI taxonomy): Eukaryota > Viridiplantae > Streptophyta > Magnoliopsida > Solanales > Solanaceae > Capsicum > Capsicum pubescens. The sequence continues at coordinate 227,073,210 of CM061544.1, forward strand.
AAGGCAAGCTATGGAAAGTGAGGTTAAGATAGTTCAGACATGTGATGAGGAGGTGCATAAATACTCTAGTACAAATGTGTGAGAGGTTGGATATGGATGAGTTTAGGTGGGATAGAGGAAGGTCGAAGAAATATTGGAGGAAGGTAGTTACATATGACATGAAGTAGTTACAGCTTATGAAGGACATGGTCCTAGATAGAAAGGTATAGAGGACACAAATTAGGATATAGGGTTAGTGGGTAGGAATGTGTCCTTGCTGGTAGGAAGGAGTACTTTCTTTGTAGTTATACATGTAAATATAGTGTTATGCATGTGTCTTGTAGTTTCTTGTTCGTGTTGTTTTGGTGATGTTGTGATTTCGGATAGATAGTTTATAGTATTACTCCATGGGTGGCTTATTTCTTTTATTATCTATCTATTGTGTGTTATTCTATTTTATTTTTTATTTATATATATTTTTTTTTACTATTTTTGTCTTGAATCGGGGGTCAATTGAAAATAGTCTCTCTACTTCATTTGAAGCAGTGATATAGATTGCATACACTTTACCCTATCTAGACCCCACTTTGTGGGAATCCACTGGGTATGTTGTTCTTGTTGTATTTAAGATTTTAAAATTAACAAAAAAATTAAGTATTAAACCCTTCCTTACTTAAAATATATAGAAAATTTTAATATTTAAAAATTTAAAAACAATTAAGATTTTACCCTTTAATAATTAATTTTACATTAAACAAAATTGTACTTATAAAGCAAAGAAACCTTATGTTTTGGACTTTTGAAAATACAACTAAAAAAGAGGACAGCGCTGTCACGACACTAAAGTTAAGGTCATGATGACACCTTCCCCGATCAATCTTGATAGGTAAGATGAAGAACCTACAAAAAAGAAATTAATAATGAAAAATACGAAACTTCTAGAATGAAGTCAATCCATACATGTAGATTCTACGAATAACTAAAATTAATACATATATCTCCCATGATACAGTGTCATAAACAGAAAGAGCATCTAATACATAGTCCGTAAACTAAAAATGTAGAATGTATGTCTCCAAATAATAATAAATACAAGATAAATATAGACGGAGACTGGAATAAGACCCCAAACGGAGAGTCGACTAGGTACTTTGAAAGTCAGCTATCACCGTACAAATCAGCTATTGCAGCTAGTACTTGTGCTGGGATCTACATCTAAAGGAAACATTAGGAGTGAGTACAGTCTACTTGTACTCAACAAGTATCATATCCCGACTAAGAAAAGTAGAAAATAATACAAGTAAAAAAATACTATGAGCATGTCACTTGCTAAGAAAGAAGTTTCTAAAAGTAGCTCACACTATCTCCACTATAGTTCTAAAATATAGTAAGACAAAAAGGAAAACTACACATGAAACATATGTAAGAAAAATAAACACACATCAACGAATTACATAAAAGAAATACTAAGATGAAAATACAACGCAATCCAATGATAGTGAAGCTTTTGTATACACCTTCCAAGCTTTAATGCCTCAGGAGGGGACTCATGGCGGGTTCACAACCCATATACATTTTTAATCTCAATCTCATTTCTTAATCAATCTTACCAGCACATTCCTTGGTATAGAGATTTTATAACGTGTATCGTTTTTTATCAAAATTAGTATTTTTCAATCGACCTTATCGGCGCATCCCTCGGTATAGGCATTTTATAAGATGTCTCATTTTCGATCAAAATAGTTGTTTCTCAATATTAACAGTCTCATGAGTATGTATAGATAAAATAAAGATGCATGGTCATAATCAATCAGTATGAAGATAATGATCAATTCAATACAGATATGAATGATCTCAAAATGACAATATTTCATGATAAAATCCATCGTGTGGCACCACTGGTTTGTGTAATCATGCAAGACATCAACAACATTATTTTAGACCCTCTCTCGGGTATGCTATAATGAATAAAGGAATTTAATGCTTAACTAAGTCCTATATCAACAAGGCAAGCCCCCACTTGAGGATGCAATAATAAATAAGCCAATTAAATGCACAAATAAGTCCCACAATACATATAAAGCCCTTACTTGAGTATCACAACAAACATATGCTCTTAAGTCAATGACAATGTACAAATAAGCCCCAACTCAGGCACACAATATTAATAATGTTCTAAAAAATATTACTCTCATGACTAATTCTCTAATCCATAGCATGCTTTATGTGAATGGTTAACTACCAGTCCAGTCTGAAGAAAGTTTAGTCATAACCTACTTCAAAAAGTCAAAAATCCAAGCCTAATTCTTCAATGCAGAGTCTCTCATTTACAAACAGTCTCAGCACGAGCTAAAACTATCAAAAATAATTTATATATTAAAAATAAGCTAGTGATACTCATATTAGTTGTATTTGAAACAGGTCCAAAATTAGTTCAAAAAATAAAACAAGTAGAATCAACATTTTATCTTAGAAACATGTTCCCAAGATCAAAAGAAGTTTATATTTGAAAACCCAAGTGAAAATTAGGTGAAATCAGTTTTCAAATTAATGAAAACCCATATTGAGAGTTTACCAAAAAATTCCTAAATTCTAGCTTGAAAATAAAATTAGAAGGTGTTTTTGAAGATATAATCAATGAAAATTAATGAGAATAAGATTTTGGAGCTTACCCAAGCACCAATGGTGTAGAAAGCCTTCAAAATTGCCCTTTTCCAAAGCTCTCCAAGTACAAAAATGGTGAAAATCGTGAAAATAGAATATTATACTGTTCAATAAATAATACTTCGCAAATGAGGTCAACCCTTTACATTCGCGAGGGTGAACGTTGGCCAAGACATTAGATTAGCCTTCACGATCGTGGTCATCCTCTCACGTTCATGAAGGCTAACGACCAAAACACATCACATTCACGATATTATGATTTCATTTGGGATGAATTAAAATACCTAACCTAGCCTTGATAACTCTTTGCAATCACAACAACCCTCTCGCAATTATGATGAGGTAGATTTTCCTTCTTTAGATTGATTAATGACCTAATCCATCATTTCTAGAAAATATCTCAATATAGGTATGAGGTACAAAGATTATCGATATTACGTTCATAAACTTATGTGGGGCCACACATTCCAAAATTTTAGAAATTTAAAAGTATTTTTTGAATTGACGTCATCACGATATAGAGAGGCTTCTTCCTCCATAGCGATGTTTCTACAATGACACCTTTTACTATAATAATAAAATGCAGATCAAAAACCCCACTAAGAGAGTTTTAATTTTTTTCTGTCCATAATTTAAAACCATCAATGTGGTGGGATCCAAAAACCCTTAGGGTTGCCTCTTATGCCTTAGAGCCATGGAGAAAGGAAAATACGTGCGAATGGGGTACAAACCCATGGATTGTTTGAGGAATATGCATCTTTGATCTTAACTTAAGGTTGGAATTCATATTTGTTTGAATTTCCTATAACTGGTTTACGTCCAGGTAAAAAAAGGTTAATCGAATAACGTAGCCTCATGTTAGAAAGCATAAATATAACGTAGATATATGAAAGATTTCATAATTAGGCTTTCGGGCATGGAGTTGGTATGGCTAAAATCTATTAAAGTTAAAATAATTAAAATATCCTGAATTTTACCCCTTGAAAATTTCTTGAGCTTTGGGCTCACTGCCTTGGTTGCGACTGGACCCTCAAAGTCTTAGGGTCTCCTGACGACTCGTTGGGTTGAGTCGTACCCCAACTAGAAAGTTTGAGGCTTGATTCTGCTCTGAGTACGAGTGGCTCACTATGAGCCGTAAGGATATGTTATGAGTCATAGGTTCAAATTGTAGGATGCGCAGTGTTCAATTCATTTAGGTTCAGTGTTGCTCACGAGTTGGACCGTATGAGTCATAGGGTCATGTTACGAGTTGTTGGGTTGTGTCGTAAGTATAATAGTGTTGGGGGTCCTGGATACTGTCCTGGTTACTACTCGTGGTCACGATTCGTAAGGTGTGGGTACGAGTCAAGGGGTTGTCTTGTAACCAAAGATGATGCTTTTCAAGATTTTAAGTTTGGGGAATTTTAAACATTTCCCACTTAAAACCCTTTCGACCCCATATCCATAAAATACTTTTGGGTTATTCATTCAAACATTTTAGACCTTAAATTTTGGTCCTTGAAAATTTCTTGAGCTTTAGGCTAACTGCCTTAGTTATGACAGGAACCCCGGAGTCACAGGGTGTCCTGACAACTCGTTGCATTAAGACGTACCCAAACCAGAAAGTTTGAGGTTTGATTCTACTCTAAGTACGAGTTGATCACTATGAGTCATAAGGATAAGTTATGAGTTGTATGTTAAACACTCTCTCTAAATCCTCTCAAATAAGTCAAGTTAGGATTTCATTAACTTGGTCATCAAGGGCTTAAGGGTTGATTTCTCTCTATAAAACTTTGTGATTCAGGCATATTACTCTTCCCTTATTGTTAATTTTTCAAAGGCATATGATTTAAAGTATTGTTCATAAGATTATTATTTGGTTTTGAAAACAAAGGTTGGAGTATTTGAATGTTATGAATTGAACAATATTTCTAATGGATTATACATATGATTTTCATGCTTTTAATATAGTTTTGAACTTGTGGGTGTATGGGTATGGTGAATGAACTAGGGAATTATGGTTTTCCCAAACTTGTGTCTTTGAAGTGATTATAACCCCAACCCCATAATGTGAATTTGTTTTAGTTATGAGAACTGTGGGAATTTATAAAATTGTATTAGTCTTGAACTATTGCATGACATAAAGAAGTATTTGAAATACAAAGGTATGATTTAATGAATAAAGGGAGTCGGTGTTCTCCAATGGGTATTAATGAACAAAGGGAGTTATTCTCTCCAAGTTAATGGAAATTATGTTGGCATGATGTGTTGCCTTGTAAGTGTAGTTGGTATGACGATACCAATATTGTATGCCTTAATGTGGATTGTGGCTAAATGAATGGGAATGTGTGAGAATTATTTTAATTGGCTGAGTAGTGAAAGTGAAGGTCTCAGTGACCAATACTGGAAACCGTGTTTGCCAACGCAGGGTCAAGTAACCAGGGAGCTTCGAGTCCCCTTTATGATTATTTCATGATTAGAGAGGTTTGAGTCTCCCGTAAATCATTATATGATCAAGTGCTTAAGTAACCTTGGTATATGTTAGAGGCTTCGAGTCCCCCATGTGTATATATATGAGATTATTCATCAGTCGTGCGACTACACACACTGAAGGCTAACCAGGGGGTGAGAGCTGAGGCCCATATAGCCCGTGGGTACTATTATATGATGATTGAGCTACACAATCCAGGCTAAGGTTTTTAAACGCACGTTAAGTCTTATTCCTTATCCCGACATGTGATATATATATGTATATGTTTATGCATTTGATTATGTGCACTGTCTTTAAATGATTTTAAACTGTTGATTATATCATTATGTTATCCTTATCCTTGAGTTACATGATAGAGTTCACCCCACTAGACATTTTCGAATGCTATATCCTCACGTAATGCAGGAACTGGTCATACTTCTGCTCCTCCTTCTCAGTAACTTAGATTCAGGATCAGCTAGCGAGTCAGATTGAAGTGGTAAGCTTCCATACTTCAGAAGACCCCATTTCATGTTTATGGTTTCTTTTACATTTTGTTTATTCCTTTGGATTTGGTCTTTGGCTATGTTTGGGGGCACGTCCCGACTGTATATTCTTTGGTTTTGATTAGAGGCTTTGTAAGACTATTATTGGCATGGGCGGTGTCGGTATTAGTATCAGTGCTGGTATTGGTATTGGCATTGATACTAGCATTGATTGGTTTTAGTTGTAGACGTATTTCAATGTCTTTAAATTAATATTCTCTTACCTTGTTATATGTTCGAAATTCAGCCTACTTTGGGATGTGATGTGTTTGGTTTGGTTAGGTACAGAGGGTGATCTTCGGTCCGCGTGGGACTTGATATACCCATCACGGCTAGACCCTGGTTCAAATTCATGAAAAAGGTGGTATCATAGCCTAGGTTTTGTGTCATTGGGTGTCCGATAAAGTCGTGTCGAGTAGAGTCTCTTTTATGGGTGTGTAGTGCGTCACACTTATAAGGGAGAGGCTATGAGACATTTAGGAATATTTTCCTTTCTTGTTGTTCTCTTTCAAGCTATAGATTCTAAGGTCTTGAGTCTATCTATCCATTTTTTTGCTTTTCAGATCATGCTTCCCCGATGATCTGAAGCTCATGGAAACTCCTCTGTCCCACTTGAGGACAATGTTGATGGGACACACCCTACTTATTGGTTACAAACCCGGTCTAGGGGTCCAGTTCCTAATTTCCCTCTTGGAGTTCCACCGGTCCCCTTTATTCCTCCCCGAGCTCCTTAGACTGATGTGTCAAATTGACAGGGCCCACACGCACACTCAAGTGTACGTGGTCTACCAAGTAGTAAAGTATCTTCAAGAAAGCAGAGTATCGATCCCACAGGGACTTGACTCTATAACGATTCTATTCTAGTTCACATATTAGATTCAATTAATGCTAGAGTAACCAAAAGAGAGTTTGGAAAATTGTAAATTGCAAGTAAAGTAAACAGTGCGTAAAATAAAGTACTTGAGACAATCAATATGAGAAAACCTAGGGTTAAAGCACTTTTAACACTCATACTATGTTATTGAACTTCATTAATTAATTCACTTATTTTGGTTATTGATTTCTAGGGTTAATTGCAGGATCATGGTCTTCCAACCTCTAACCATTTACCTAATTTGGACATTACAACTACATCATTAAGTGGGGATGTAATAATCCAATTAAGTTCTTTAAGCTATCATCCTATGTGTGAATCAAGTAAAGCTTCTAAGTACATCCCTGTCCTAGATGCTAATTTGAATTCCTTATTTCATAAAAGAATACAAACCACACTTTGTTTATTTCCACGTTTTATCATCCTATTCCCTCTCCCGAGATCACAAGGGTGACAATAGATGTATTTTTCAGGTGATCAATTCATCAAATAATTAAATCAAGAATAAACAAACAACTAATAATGATAAGCAAATTAAACGAATTTAATCCAAAATAATAGTACTCATGTTTTTAGCTTTAACCTCAGAAAGGAAGTTTTTAGCCACTAATATTCACAATCATGATCCAAATAATTGAATACATGTTGTGATATAATTAATATCTAATTAAAAAAATGATAAAACCTAAATTAATGTGCAGCAGCCTCCTCTTTAATCTCCACTAGGTCCAAAATTGTCCAAGAATGATTCAAGATTCCAAGATGTGTATAATATAGTGTATTTATAGTGGGACATGCCTAATTCTGGTAGGAGTAGAAGATTACACGTGCTTTTAGGTATCAAACTTGAGTAGTGAAATTAAGCATGCAATGCTGTCTTGGGAGAATCGAAATACAGCATGCGTCACGTCCATTGTTGCACTGTAGTATAGCACGCGTCGCGGTCTTGGCTGCACCGAAATGAAGACTGTGTCGCGGGCATTTTGCCTGAAGCTACTGGAAGTTGCTTCCAAAAATTATTCTAGGGAAAAGAAGCATTGAAATAAACCATGCAACGCGGGCATATCTCCCGCACACATTGGAAATTGCCATCAAAATTTTGGTTAAGTCTTGATCATCCCATCTTTCGTCCGTTGTATTGTGGTGTATTTCCCATGGATTTTCAGCCTTTATATCATCATTATATCACCGTATTCAGATCACAAGGCTTCCTACATAATAACACTAGAGATCATAATAACACAATATCCGTAATGATGAATCAAAACAAGACCTAAGACTAGGCTAGTTTCCATGATCTTCAGCTTTTTGTTTCGACTCTCTACTTACTCAAATTAAACTTTACTCAATACCAACAAGTTGTTACACATATAATAACACACAAAAACCATTTGGAACCCTTTAAACACAATAGAATCCAACGAAACCAACTAGACACAAACCTAGCTCAAGCTAGTAAAACTAGTTTCCTCGATTGAACTCTAAATGACTCAATTAAGTACAAACTTGTTCGGAAAATATGTTGAACATTGTAATCATGTCCTTTGACACTTAAATTCTTATTTATATTAATATTAACACGTTAATCACATGAACTGCTATCAAAACAAGGCTAAATAATCTAGAATCATAACGCTAAAGTGTATAAATACACCCAACATCACCACCCTACACTTAAAGCCTTGTTAATCCTCGAACAACCCTTTACCACAAGCATCATAAGCTGAGGAGACTCTACACTTCTACCGCTATAAATACACTCAAGATAGTACTACAATGACTACATAGAATAGTTTCTACATTAAGTATGTTATACATAGTTGGAAGCTCAAGAACACTACTTTAAAACATCCTAGCCTGAAGAATAGACTCATCAATTGGTAAAATCATGCATATTGCTCACTCAAGGATATCATACAAATCACCTACATTCATCAAACATGTTCCCTTCACAACAAGAGAGTTACCCAAAATCACTCACAATTAAGCAATTTATAACATGATGGGTACAAGAATCAAATTATACTCACTCTCACAAGGAATTCAAAAGTTACACACAATGAACCATAGGTTTTCCCTTAGTGTAGTACTCCACTAATATCAAAATGATGAACTTAGGACCAATTAGGTCTTTTTCGGGTTGTAATGTAGGCTAAGGGACGGGTAGGAACTATTTCAAAATAATAGTGACTATCTTTCCTAAGCGCTTTAATACATCACTTTATACAATTAAAACCAATTTCCAATAACCAAATTACACCATTTTTTCCTACCCCTTTCTTTTATTTTTACCCCATCTTATTAAGCTCATTCACATACACTATGGTAGGAGTATTTTATGCATAACTCATTCAATTTGAACAAAATTTTATTCTTTTCTTTTAATTACTCAACTTGCTACCACAACACATAAAAATTCTTTTAGACACCAATAGCTAAGACTTTAGGGGCTTCAATTTCACCTTTTCTCCTCTTATTTCTCAAACTCCTTACACAATTAATTTACGTTAAAACACTTAAGAGCTTTTGGATCAAATTAAGGTCTATAAATGAATGGGTTAGGCTACACATGCGGTTGCCAAAGAAAAAGCTAAAGGCTTAATGGGCTGACTAAGATTAAGCACAAAGGGTAGGTAAAAAAGAAAAGGTATAAAACAAGGCTATCCAAGAAATGCCTACATCATTTCCTAAACCCCTATTCTTTATTTTGCTTTGAACACACACCAGGTAGGTTTTAGACATCATATGCAACCAGGAATATACAAAAAACCTTTCACACACATGACACATGCTCAACTCAATAGGATCATCATATACTCCCAACCAAACAATAGCGTGAATTCAAATTTAAGCCAAAAAGTACAAGAGTCACAAAAATAAGCCTAAGAGTCTCAAAAGTAGCAGTTCTCTCATTCAACATATTTTTACCAAACAAAACACTTGCACCATGTAATAAAAATAGCACCAACAAGAATATCTTTCACATTTTTTATTAAATTAAGCCTAAAATTGGGAATTTCCCCACCCCACTCTTAAAAATCTACTTTATCCCCAAAGTGAACTTAAAAGTAAGAGATAGAAATACTTCCTGAGGCCTCTAGGACTAGCTAGTAGCATCTTAATATATCAAGGAGGTTCGTAGGACCCCACACTCAGTCTTTGCCATGTTTTTTAGCTCTGGTTTTTGGTACTCAAACTTCTCATCAATCTGTGACTCAACAAAACTAAAAACTACATGAAATAAAAACTAAAAATTGAAAATAAAACATACCTACCTAACTTGGGTTACCTTCCAAGTAGTGCCTACTTTAGTGTTGCAGCACGACCCAGCTAAACTCAGCCAAATTCCTTCATCTTCTTCCTCATACTTGGAGGCCATCTTCTGATTTGTTTCTGACCTCTTGAGTTTTGACTCTCCAGGTTAATAACTTTATCAACTTTAGCCTTTTCAATCTCATCAATCTCCATCTTGTCAGGTTGCGGTATTAGAGACTTGGGTTGCTCAATGAGGGTATCCGAAGAGGCCCTTGATGGACTACCCACCCCGCACTCATCTCTTTCAATTATAGAAATCATGCATAAGTCTTTATAGTGGGACAGTGTGTTAAGCGACTTATAAACTTTAAAAACTACCTCTTCATCCTTCAACCTTATTTTGAGTGTACCCTCTTTCACATCAATTAACGCTCCTCCTGTCGCTAAATATGGATGCCCTAAGATGATTGTTACCTGTTCGTCTGCCTGAAAATCTAACATAATAAAGTCAGCAGGAATAATAAATTTACCAACCTTTATAAGAACAACCTCTATCACTTCTTTGGGATAGGCTATGGTCCCATTTGCCAGCTGCAGTAGTACAGAGCTTGGTCTAGGTTTCCCCAAACCCAATTTGTTGAACAAAGATAGGGGCATCAAGTTGATACTTTTCCCTAAATTACTAAGTTCCTGAACCACCTCGTTGTTGCCAATATGAATAGAGAGAGTGAACTTACCAGCGTCCTTAAGCTTTTTCGACATCTTTTGAGTAACCACAAAACTACAATCTTCAGTGAGTGCTACCATTTCAATTTCCTACGACTTTACCTTATTAGCAACCATATCCCTCAAGTACTTAGCGTACTTGGGCATAACTTGCAAAACATCTAACAAAGGTAAGTTAATATGTAGTTCTCTAAACGTGTCAAAGAACTTCTTGAAACACACATCCTCCTTTGCCTTAATATGCTTTTGTGGTAAGGGTAGTTGTGGGATCTTCTTCACTTCTTCAATATCTTTTTCTTTCAAGTACTCAGACTTTCTTGAATTCTTAACAACTTTATCATTTACCTATGGGGGAGTCAAATCTGTATCTACCTCCTTTGTTGCCTTGGGAGGTTCTCCATGAAGCTATTTACCATACGTCAAAGTGATTGCCATAACTTATTTTGGATTTTCTGTACCTCTGGGAAACCCACCTTGAGGCCTTGTATTCAGTGTTATTGTAACTGCCTCAACTGCAACTCTAAGCTTCTTGTGGCCTATTTATGATTCTATATTTATGCCTGGTTACTTTTTATATCAATAAATTTTTTTGCTTGACTAGCCAGAATCTATTTCATCAATTCTTCCAGGTTGCTATTTGGTTTATTTTGTTGAGCGTGTTATTGCTGAAATTACTGCGGCTGGGTATTCCATTATTGATTCAGTATCTGGGTCAGCCACTTCATGTTGTAGGCATTACCATAATTTGGCCTTTGAACATTTTCCACATACATCACTGACTCTAGATTTGAAGCACACATAGTTGTTATATGGCCACTATTTCCACAGACTTCACACCAACTTGCAGCTTATTGGATTGCATTAACTGTTGTTGCAGGCTGTGCTACTCCTAACTTTAGACTGCTTATTTGATTTTGCAAGGCAGAGATATGAGCAGATATGGCAGTGAATTGATCAACCTCTAATACACCTGTAATTCTTGTAATACCCCGTATTTCTCAAGCTTAACTTAGCTCTAAGTACATGATTCATATTATATAATTTTTTAAAAATACTCAGTATTTTTAAGTTAAGAGCTTGTCATTGCATAGAAAATTGAATTAGCTTTCCAACGATATAATGTTCGCCAAAATCTGATACCCGGGTGAAGAGTTATGACCGTTTTTGTAAAACAATGTACCACCTTGTACATCAGCGCATCACGGAGGCTGTCTAAATGGCAATTGTAATTTTCCATTGATCCAACATGATACTACTACGTTACGCCACCAGCTAATTTCCCAATTGGAAAATTCCAGTATTGCTCCGCGATATTAGCGCGTCGCGCCAAGGACCCAATCTATAATTGTCAATTTCCAGTAAAGCAACGCAATTGTACCGTGTCACGCTAAGCTTCCAGGTCTCATCTAGTATTGCAACGCGATTCCACCATGTCACGCTACCATCCACATTCCCATTTGTCATTTTTCAGTGGCTTGGCGTGATAGTGGCGCGACGCGTCGCACCAGGTGCCCAAATTGGGAATTTTTTAGTAACAATTTTAAATTATTCCTAGGGGTGATTGGGTATTTTTCCATGACCTAAGTCAACCTTTAACACATAAATTACCCTAAATTAACCTAGTTACATCATTATTACCAATTTTCCCCAAAATCAAAGCATTCTCTCTCAAGAAAACAAACCCTAGCTTCAAGAATCAAGGTCAAAACTCAAGAATTTCTTCAAGAACTTTCAAGAACTAATAACCCGAGGTATCTTAGGTGTTCATATATGGGTCCCTTTCACCCATAGAGTCCATGAATCCATTTTCAAACTACAAGATTGTTGAATTATGAACTCTCATGCTTGAATTGAATTGAATCCATGTTCATGTTATTGTTGGGTTTTAGATCATGATTAAATTACAAGCTTTTATGAAATTAATCATTTTATGTGTTGTATTACATGATCTTCATGTTAAACCCTTCAATTTGCAAGTTGATTTATGTAGCCATGATAACTATATGTGTTGATTATTTTATGATCTAAGCATGCTCCCCATGTATTTGATAAAATGCCTATGTGAATGAAATAGTGAAATTATAACGTGATAGCATGTATTCTCCATTCATGTATGAGTAAATACATTACAAGTGTTTGCTAAAATGTCTCAATGAGTGGATTGTGGTAGCCATTATTATGTTTTCAAGATTATGCTATGCTTTACTTTTTATGCTATCGAGTCTTGGGGGTATTTAATACCCAACAATTTAGCTGTTAACCTAGAGCCAGTGTTAGTTATAGAATAGTATCAGTCATATCACGATTAGTAGTACTTTCAGTTAGTTACAGAACTCAGTAGAACTCAGTCAATTACAAAACTCAGGAAAACTCAGTAAACTCAGTTTCAGTCCAATCCAGTTCAGTATGCTCAGTTCAGTATCTTTTAGTTGGGAGTAGGATTCAGCACCGAGTGAATCCAAGGATGGGAGCTCACTTGCCAGTAGGGGGTGTGACCCTTAGAAGCAATCCTTGCATTTCAGAACTATGTATCCAACGTAGGTTGAGATATCAACCTTCCAGTTGAGGGTTGATGAGGTGTTTTAACCTACTGGATAAGGGTTCCACCGTTCTAATTAGAGTACCTGCTAGATGAGGGTATATCTTTAGTTTTGTTTACCCATGGCACGGTACTGACACCCTTCCAATTAGGGTTACAGATTGAACCCCAATTCAGTTATCTTATCTTATTGGGGCATGTCGGTTAGATAATTACCTCTCATAGTTTCAATCTCAGTATTCAGAATAGAACTCAGTTCAGTTCTATAGAATCAAGACTGTCAGATACAGTCAATCAGTATCAGTAACTCAGTTATCAAAAATCTCAGATTATCATCTACTAAGTATTAGAACTCAGTATTTAGCTTCAGAAAAGCTCAGTTACAGTATACTTGAATGTATATACACAGTATTACATACTCAGTAGTTAAGTAGTATCATTTATCCATGTACTCTTATATTCAGTTACTCTATATCATTCAATCAGTTATTGTTCATGCATATGAACCCTTGCATTCAGAATTACCTCATCTAGCATACTAGTACATTCCACGTACTGACGCATACTCTTTCTTTGCGCTATGATGTCTCATATAATAGGTTCGGATGCTCAGATTGCCAACCATGCATAGACAGATTTAGATTTAACCAGCATATCAGATTTAGTAGCGAGTCCTTATCTATCAAGGATATTCTTTTATTTCATTATTTCAGTAGACTCAGTATTTTAGTAGATGGAGTTAGTTGGGGGATTGTCCTATCAACTCCACTTTTAGACAGTTCAGTTAGAGGCTTTTTAGACTAGAGTTCAGACAATATTCAGTTTTACAGATTGTTATTATAGTTTGAAATTTTCATCAGTATTTCAGATGTTTTGAACCTTATGGTATTTCAGCCTATTATTCCATATTTATTACAATATATTATTCAGTGCTCACAACAGATATCAGTCATGGGTTAGCTTGTGGTCCTTCGAGGTTGTAAGCACTGTGTAATATCTGGGGTACATACTCGGGGCTTTACAAACTTGGTATTAGAGCCTAAGGTTCAAAAGTGTCCTAGAAAGTCTGAAAGCCACATCACGTAGAGTCTTGTGCATAGGTGTGTAGTGCGCCACACTTATGGACAGGAGGCTATAAGATATTTAGGAAAAGTTTCCCTTCTTTCAGTATTCATGTCGTATGAGTGAGTGTAAGCTTAAGTTAAACTCTTAGTCTAATCTATTTATTCCTTTTATTTACAGAACATGCCTCCTAAAAGGACTAATTAAAGAAGAACCAAAAATCAGTCAGCATCTTAGCCCATTCAGGCAGATCCCCTGGATGAGTATGTCTCTCATGCAAAATTTTAAGCTATATTCACTACTCTAGCTAATTCAGTAGCAGCTCAGAATGAATGACCAACTGCTATTATTGCCAACCTAGTGGCCAATATTGTTGTAGCCAGGATTCGGGACTTCACCCGAATGAATTCTCCCATATTCTCAGGATCTAAGTCAGAAGAGGATCCACAGGAGTTCCTCGATCAGGTTCAAAAAGTCACAGAAATCATGGGAGTGACTTCTAGTGAGAGTACTGATCTAGATACATATTAGATACAAGATGTAGATCATACATGGTTTATGCAGTGGAAGGTAGACAGGGGCACAGATACAGAGCCCTTCGAGTGGGAAGAGTTTGCTATTGCCTTCCTAGATAGATTCTTTACCTTAGAGCTAAGAGAAGCCAAGGTTTTAGAGTTCATCAACATCAGGAAAGGCAGTATGAGCGCGAAGGAGTATTCCCTCAAGTTTACTCAATTAGCCAGGTATGCTCCACATATAGTGGCAGACAGTAGGTCCAAAATGAGCAAGTTCATATCTGGAGTATCAGACAGTATGGTTAAGGAGTGCAGAATAGGGATATTAATTAAGGAGATAGACATATCAAGATTCATGGTCCATGATCAGCAGATAGAAGAGGCTAAGATCAAAGAAAGAGAGAGAGACAGATAGAATAAGAAAGCTAAAACTGGTAGCTTTAATTTTAATCAGCCTAAGTCAGAGGGCGGTAACTGTTCCCAATTTCTCCTGAAGTCTTTAGTTCCATCTCCGTCCTCATCCAGTGCTCTAGTACCTAAGTTCAGAAATGGTAACAAAGATAGGGCGCCAGGATCTAAATCTCAGAGTAGTGTCAGCAGTGCCCGAATAAATCCTTTATCTCAGTAATGTGGCAGAAACCACCAGGGTGTCTAGTTGGGAGTGATTTTTGTTTCGAGTGTGGCAAGCCAGATCACAGATTTAGGGATTGTTCTCAGTCAGGTTCTTAGGATCAGTAAAATCATCCTTTAGCTCAGTTCGGTCGCCCGAATTAGTAGGGTGCTGCTTCCAGTGCCACTAGTGGGCAACGCACAAACAGGCTCTATGCACTTTAGTCCAGACAATATCAGGAAAGTTCTTCTAATATGGTCACTAGTACGTTACAGATCTTTCATTTACATGTTTATGCCTTGTTAGATGCAGGAGCTTTTTTGTCTTTCGTAACTCCTTACATAGCAATCGACTTCAAAGTCAAACAAAAAATCTTAACAGAACCATTCTTATTCTCTACCTCAGTGGGTCAGTCTATCATAGCCCGACGGGTATACAAAAACTATTCGATTATGATGTCTCAGAAAGTCACTTCAGCAGACTTAGTAGAATTAGAGATGACAGATTTTGACATCATTCTCAGCATGGATTGGCTTCATTCATGCTATGCCTAAGTTGATTGTAGAAATACAATTGTTCATTTTTAGTTCCAAATAAACTTATCCTTAAATGGAGGGGTAGTACTACAACACTTAAGGGTCAGTTGATTTCATACCTTAGAGCGAGAAAAATGATATCCAAGGGGTATGTCTATCATCTTGTGTAAGTCAAAGACTCCAGTTCAGAGAATCCGAGTCTTGAGTCAGTTCCAGTAGTAAATGAATTTAAAGATATTTTTCCTGAAGATCTTCCTGGAGTTCCTCCCGTTAGGGAAATAGACTTTTGAATAAACCTTCTTCCAGATACTCAGCCTATTTCTATTCCGCTATATAGAATGGTTCCAGCAGAACTCAAAGAGTTAGAGGAACAATTAAAGGATCTCCTAGATAAGGGATTCATTAGATCTAGCATTTTCCTATGGGGTGCACCAGTCTTATTCGTGCGTAAGAAAGACGATTCCCTCAGAATGTGTATAGACTACCGTCAGCTGAACAAAGTCATAGTCAAGAATAAGTACCCACTTACTAAAATTGATGACTTATTTGACCAACTTCAGGGTGCTAGTTACTTTTCTAAGATAGACCTCAGATTAGGCTATATCAGCTCAGAGTCAGAGAATGTGACATTCCAAAAATAGCTTTCTGAACCCGGTATGGTCACTTTGAGTTTCTAGTCATGTCCTTTGGTCTTACTAATTCCCTAACAGCTTTCATGGACTTGATGAACTGAGTGTTCAAGCAGTACTGGGACATGTTTTTCATAGTCTTCACCGATGACATTCTTGTCTATTCTTGTAGCGAGAATGATCACGTAGGTCACCTCAGAATAGTACTTCAGACTCTCAGAACTCATCAGTTGTTCGCCAAATTCAATAAGTGTAAATTTTATCAACGACCAGTAGCATTCCTTGGTCATATTGTTTTCTATGATGGACTTAGAGTTGATCCTCAAAAAACTGAGGTGGTGAGAAATTGGCCTAAATCTATCTCTCTATCAGATATCAAGAGTTTCTTTAGTTTAGCTGGCTATTATTATCGGTTTGATGAAGGGTTTTCGTCTATTGTATCCCCCATGTCCAGATTGACTGAGAAGAAAGTCTAGTTTCAATTGTTAAATTTTTGTGAGAAAAGTTTTCAGGAATTGAAGACTTGACTTACCTCAGCCCCAGTTTTGACTCTACCAAATGGTTCATATGGGTTTGTTGTGTACTGTGATGCATCCAGAGCAGGTTTGGGTTGTTTCCTCATGCAGAGAGGTAAGGTCATAGTCTACGCCTCTAGATAACTTAAGCCCCATGAGAAGAATTATCTGACTCATGATCTTGAGTTAGCAGCTTAGTATTTGCCTTAAAGATTTGGAGGCATTATTTGTATGGGGTGCATGTGGATGTGTTCACAGATCACAAGAGCTTGCAGTATGTCTTTTTTCAGAAAGACTTAAATTTGCGTTAGAGAAGGTAGTTAGAGTTATTGAAAGATTATAACATAAGTGTTCTTTATCATCCAGGAAAGGGCAATATAGTGGATGATGCTCTCAGTAGACTATCTATGGGTAGTGTTACTCATGTTGAGGATGATAAGAAAAAGTTAGTTTAGGAAGTTCATCAGCTTGCCCGACTAGGTGTATGCTTATTCAATTCAACGAAGGTAGTGTATGGGTGCAGAACAATTTCGAATCCTCTCTAGTTTTTGAGGTGAAGGAAAAATAGGCTAGAGATTCCAGTCTTGTTAAGCTAAAAGAGTCAGTCAGAGATCAGAAAGTAGATGTTTTCTCACAAGGGGAGATGGTGTTTTACGTTGCCAGGGTCGACTATGTGTGCCAGGCGTAGATGACTTGAGGCAATGAATTCTTGTAAAAGTGCATGGTGTGCGTTACTCTATTCATCCAGGGACCAATAAGGTGTACTGTGATTTGTGGGAGATCTATTGGTGGAGTGGGATGAAGAGGGATATTAGAAAATTTGTAGCTAAATGCTCTACATGTCAGCAAGTTAAGATTGAGCACCAGAAGCCTAGTGGGTCCATGCAAGAGTTCAATATTCCCACATGGAAATGGGAAGAAGTGAACATGGACTTAGTAATGGGTTTTCCTCGTACTCGTCGCCAGCATGATTCTATGTGGGTTATCATAGACAGGATGACCAAATCAACTCATTTCTTGCCAATCCATACCTTCTATTTAGCCAAGGACTACGCCAAACTCTATATCAGAGAGTTGGTCAGGTTACACGAAGTCCCAGTATCCATTATCTTAGATAGAGGTACTCAGTTTACCTCTCATTTCTGGAAAGCATTCCAAAAGGGTCTTGGTACCCAAGTCATCTCAATACAACCTTCTACCCTCAGACAAATGGTCAAGCAGAAAGGACCATTCAGACTCTAGAAGATATGCTGAGAGCATGTGTTGTTGATTTTAAGGACAGTTGGTATGACTACTTTCCTTTGATCGAATTTGGATACAATAACAACTATCATTTTAGTATTCAGATGACTACGTTTGAAGCCCTCTATGGTAGAAGATGTAGATATCCAATCGGCTGGTTCAAATTAGGTGAGGCCATAATAGTAGGGCCTGATCTAGTGTTTAACACCTTAGAGAAGGTTCAGTTAATCAGAGAAAGTCTTAGGTCTTCCCAGAGCCGACAGAAATCATATGCAGATATGAGGAGAAAGAATCTCGAATTTAAGGTCGATGATTTTGTGTGCTTGAAAATCTCTCCCATGAAGGGGGTAAAGAGGTTCGGCAAAAAGGGAAAGCTCAGTCCCCGATATGTCGGTCCTTACAGAATTCTCAGTCATTTCTGAAAGGTAGATTATGAGATCGAGTTGCCTTCAGATCTAGCTTAAGTACACCCAGTATTCCATGTCTCCTTGCTAAAGAAATTCATTAGTGACCCAACAGTCATAGTCCCCTTAGAGGACATAAATATTCAGAATAATCTCTCTTACGAAGAGGTTCTTGTTCAGATCCTCGATCATCAGATTCACAAACTGAGGGACAAATAAGTGCCCTTAGTCAAAGTTCTTTGGTGGAATCAGTCCGTTGAGAGAGCTACTTGGGAAGTAGAAGTAGATATGTAGACCAAGTATCCTCACCTTTTCTCCACAAACTTAGACTCAGCTTAAGGTAACAGTCTTCCTTAGCTTTACTCAGTTCTATGTTCAGATATAATTATAAGCTTGGTATTTATTACTATTGCATATTCAGTCATGCATTTTTGAATCAGTTCAGACATGTACTCATGCATCAGATATGCATGTTCAGTATGAAAATTTAGCTTATTAGTAGCTTTAATCATGTATTCCGTGTATCAGATATGCATGTTCGGTATAAGAACTCAGTTTGTCAGTAGTTTAGTCATATAGTCATACATCATATATGCATATTCGATGTGTCAGCTCAGTCTATCAGTGTTTATTAACTTAATCAGTCTCATTCGAAGATGAATGTTCCCAAGGGGGAGATATTATAATACCTCGTATTTCTCAAGCTTAACTTAGATCTAAGTACATGAGTCATCTTATATAATTTTTTTTTGAAATACTCAGTATTTTTAAGTTTAGATCTTGCCATTGCATAGGAAATTGAATTAGCTTTCCAGCTATATAAAATTTGCCCAAATATGATACCTGGGCGAAGAGTTATGACCGTTTTTGTAAAATAGTGTACCACTTGGTACTTCAGCGCGTCGCGGAGGCCGTCTAAATGACAATTGTCATTTTATAGTGAGACAACGCGATACCACCACATCGCGCCACCAGCTAAATTCCCAATTGGCAAAATCCAGTGTTGCTTTGTGATATTGACGTGTTATGCCAAGGACCCAATCCACAATTGTCAATTTCCAGTAAAGCAACGCGATTGTACCGCATCGCGCCAAGTTTCCAGGTCCCATCCAGTAAAGCAACGCGATTGTACTGCATTATGAAAAGCTTCCAGGTCTCATCCAGTATTGCAACGCGATTCCACCATGTCGCATCACCAGCCACATTTCCAGTTGTCATTTTCTAGTGTCTTCACGCGATAGTGGCACGTCGTGCCAGGTGCCCAAATCAAGAATTTTTCAGTAACGATTTTAAATTATTCCCAGGGGTAATTGGGTATTTTCCATGACCCAAGTTAGCCTTTAACACATAAATTACCCCAAATTAACCTAGTTACATCATTATTATTCAATTTTTCCTAAAATCAAAGCATTCTCTCTCAAGAAAACAAACCCTAGCTTCAAGAATCAAGGTCAAAACTCAAGAATTTCTTCAAGCACCTTCATGAACTAATAACCCAAGGTATGTTAGGTGTTCATCTATGGGCCCCTTTCATCCATAGAGTCCACAAATCCATTTTCAATTATTGAATTATGAACTTCTATGCTTGAATTGAATTGAATCCATGTTCATGTTATTGTTGGGTTTTAGTTCATAATTAAATTAGAAGCTTTTATGAAATTAATCATTTTATGTGTTGAATTACATGATCTTCAGGATAAACCCTTCAATTTGCAAGTTGATTTATGTAGCCATGATAATTATATATGTTGATTATTGTATGATCTAAGCATGCTCCCCTGTGTTTGATAAAATGCCTATGTGAATGAAATAACCATTATAACATGATATCATGTATTCTCTATTCATGTATGAGTAAATGCACTACAAGAATTTGCTAAAATGTCTTAATGAGTGGATTGTGATCAAGTAGCCATTATTATGTTTTCAAGATTATGCTATTCTTTACTTTTCATGCTATAAAGTCCTGGGGTTATTTAATACCCGACAATTTAGTTGTTTACCTAAAGCCAGTGTCAGTTACAGAATAGTATCAGTCATGTCATGATCAGTAGTACTCTCAGTCAATTACAGAACTCAGTAGAACTCAGTCGGTTACAGAACTCAGAAACTCAGTAAACTCAGTCTCAGTCCAGTCCAGTTCACTATGCTCAGTTCAGTGTTTTTTAGTTGGGAGTAGGATTTAGTATCGAGTGAACCCAAGGATGGGATCTCACCTTCTAGCAGAGGGTGTGATCCTTAGAAATAATTCTTATATTTCAGAACTACCTAGCAGCATAGGTTGAGACATCAACCTGCTAGTTGAGGGTTGATGAGGTGTTTTAACCTGTCAGATGAGGGTTCCACCGTTCTCATTAGAGTACCTACCAGATGAGGGTATCTTTTCAGTTGTCTTTACCCGTGGCACGGTACTGACACCCTTCTAATTGGGGTTACAGATTGGACCCCAACTCAGTCATCTTGTCTTATTTGGGGAATGTCAGTTAGATGATTACCTCCCATAATTTCAGCCTCAGTCTTCAGAATAGAACTCAATTCAGTTCTACATAATTAGGACTGTTAGATACGGTCAATCAGTAGCAGTTACTCAGTTATTAGAAATCTCAGTTTACCAGTTACTCAGTATCAGACCTCAGTATTTAGCTTCAGAAAAGCTCAACAGTATACATAGATGTATATGCACAGCATTACATACTCAGTAGTTCAACATTAACATTTATCCATGTACTCTCACATTAAGTTACTCTATATTATTCAGTCAGTTATTATTCATGCATATGAACCCTTGCATTCAGCCTTACCTCATCTAGCATACCAGTACATTCCACGTACTGATGCATACTCTTTATTTGTTCTATGATGTCTTATATCATAGGTTCAGACGCTCAGGTTCCCGATAAAACATAGACAAATTCAAATTCAGCCAGCATATCAAATTTAGTAGTGAGTCCTTATCTATCAAGGATATTATTTTATTTCATTATTTTAGTAGAATCATTATTTCAGTAGATGGAGTTAGTTGGGTGATTGGCCCATCAACTCCACTTTTAGACAGTCAGTTAGAGGGCTTTTCAGACTAGAGTTCAGACGGTATTTAGATTTACAGATTGTTATTACAGTTTGACGTTTTCATCAGTATTTCAGATATTTTGAACCTTATGCAATTTTAGCCTATTATTTCGTATTTATGACAGTATATTATTTAGTGCTCACTGCAGATATCAGTCATGGGTTATCTTGTGGTCCTTCAGGGTTATAAGCATTGTGTAGCATCTGGGGTACAGACTCGAGGCATTACAATTCTTTTTGTAGCGCTCCTCGAATATGAATGCCATTCTGGGTTCCCTTGAGCTATGTGGTTCAATAAAGTGTACAATTCATCATATGTCATATCAAGAGCTTGACCACCTACACCTGAATCTAGCAAATTTTTCATATTGTGATCAACACCCTCTAAAAAGTATGAGCAAGTACCTTATTGGACCGTTAATGGTGTGGACATTCTCGAAGAAGTGCTTTGAACCACTCCCAAGCATGATAAAGATTCTCTTCTGGCTTCTGTTTGAAGCACACTCTCACTGCGAAGTTTCGTAGTCTTACCAGACGGGAAGAACCGAATAAGGATTTTTTTTGGCTATGTCATCCCATGATATGATTGAATTTTCTGGTTCTACATTCAACCACTTTTTTTCTTTCCCAATCAGTAAAAAGGGGAAAAGCGTCATCCTCACAAAATCTGCATTCACACCCATAGGAATGAATGTGTTACTGATATCCAGAAAATTTCAAATGTGGACCTGTGGATCTTCATGTGAAAGCCCTGTGAACTGTCCGCTGCTAATTAGAAACTGTATCATATTCTGTTTGAGCTCGAAATTACCTCCAGTTGCTGGTTCTGAAATAGGGAGGTCAAATTGGTTGGAAATGAGATTGCCACTTTTCTAACTGTTCGGCGGGCTGGTTGTTCTTCAGCCATAAGAGAAGGATTTTCTTGGTCTTCTGCGGTTTGAGGAATACAGGGGAGAAGGATTACTTTTCTCCTTCTTTGATAAAAGTGTAGCTCAGGTTCAGGGCTTGGTTCAACCAAATCCTTATCCCTTTCCAGCTTACTACTTTGAAACCTATTTCCTGCAAGTACAAAACCAAGACCAAGTGTAAAACACCAAATAAATCTAAAATGCAAAACTAAAATAAAACAGTTGCCAAATGCAAGACCCCGACAACGGCGCCAAAAACTTAACAGCGCCCAAGCACACACGCAAGTGTATGTGGTCTACCAAGTAGTAAAGTGGACTTCAAGAGAGCCAAGTATCGATCCCACAGGGACTTGACTCAACAACAATTTTATTCTAGTTCACAATTTAGATTCAATTAATGCCAGAGTAACCAAAAGAGAGTTTGGAAAATTGTAAATTGCAAGTAAAGTAAACAGTGCGTAAAATAAAGTACTTGAGACAATCAATATGAGAAAATCTAGGGTTAAAATACTTTTAACACTCATACTATGTTATTGAACTTTATCCATTAATTCACTTATCATGGTTGTTGATTCATAGGCTTAATTGCATGATCATGGTCTCCCGACCTCTAACCGTTTACCTAATTTGGACCTTACAATTACATTGTTGAGTGGAGATGTAATAATCCAATTATGTTCTTTAAGTTATTATCCTACGTGTGAATCAAGTAAAGCTTCTACGTACATCCCTGTCCTAGATGCTAATTTGAATTCCTTATTTTATAAAATAATACAAACCACCCTTTGTTTATTTCCACGTTCTATCGCCCTATTCCCTCTCCCGAGATCACAAGGGTGATAATAGATGTATTTTCTGGCTGATCAATCCATCAAATAATTAAATCAAGAATAAAAAAACAACCAATAATGATAAGCAAATTAAACAAATTTAATCCAAAATAATAGTACTCATGTTCTTGGCTTTAACCCCGGAAAGGGAGTTTTTAGCCACTAATATTCATAATCATGATCCAAATAATTGAATACATGTTATGATATAATTAAAATCTAATTAAAGAATGATAAAACTAAAATTAATGTGCAACAACCTCCTTAGTAATCTCCACTACGTCCAAAATTGTCCAGGAATGATCTAAGATTCTAAGCTGTGTATAATATAGTGTATTTATAGTGGGACATGCCTAATTCTGGTAAGAGTAGAAGATTGCACGTGCTTTTAAGTAAAAAATTGAGCACCGAAACGAAGCTCGCATCGCGGGCATTTCACCTGTAACTATTGGAAGTTGCTTCCACAAATTATTCTAAGGAAAAGAAGCACTAATATAGACCATGCAACACGAACATATTGCCCGCACACACTGGAAATTGCCATCGGAATTTTGGTTAAGTCTTGATCGTTTCATCTTTTGTCCCTTGTATTGGGATATATTTCCCATGGATTTCCATCCTTTATATCATAATTATATCACTGTATTCATATCACAAAGCTTCCTACATAATTACACACGCTACTAAAAAAATAGGAAAATCGACCACAAAATCGACCAAAATGCATGGTCGAAAAAAGTGTGGTAGCTTTTTTTAAAACCGACCACTTAAAATATATATATTTAAAATTCAATATTATTTTTAAAAAAGACTTTTTTAACAAAAGTGACCACCAGTGGTTGCTTTTATAAATTTAATAAAAATAAAATTTCAAAACAAACCGACCACAAGTGGTTGATTTTGTATTTAAATTAATTAATTGATTTTAATAAAAGAGACCACATGTGGTTTCTATTATTTAAATTAATTAATTAATTTATAAAAAATACCGACCACTTGTGGTCGATTTTGTATATAAATTAATTAATTAATTTATACAATAACGACCACATGTGGTCGCTTTTGTGAAAATTAATTAATTTATTTAGATTCAAAACCGACCACTAGTGGTCATTTATTTATTTAATAATTTATTTAATAAAATTATTTTTAATTAATTATAGTAAACCGACCACATATGGTCGGTTTTTAAAATAGTTACTAGAAAAATTGACCACATGTGGTCGATTTTCTAGAAATATTTTTAATAACCGACCACATGTGGTCAGTTTTTGGAAATTATTTTTGAAAATGTGGTCGAATTTTTTGTAAAATTCTAGAATTTTTTTTATAAACCTACCACAAGTGGTCGGTTTTTTGAAAATTTTCAGAAAATCGACCACATGTGGTCGTTTTTTCTAGTAATTTTGTAATAAAAGTAACAGCATATAGCTATTCTACATTCCATCAACCAGCATAACAATCAACCAACATAATAATACAAACAACCAGCATAACAATACAAACATTAAAAATTAAGTTATTTACAAAATTTATCAAGGTTCCAAATCCAAACTACAAAACATACAAAAGACTAAAAACTACAACTCATCATCTGCATTCTCATCATTATCCGCATCCTCAGCCTTACCCACAGGATCTGATTCCTCCTTTGTGGTGTAATAATCATCCAGTGGGCCTAGGTCTTTTGCAGCCCGAGCAACATCACCAGGACAAGGAAGAAGAAACCCTGCAGATCGAATACAAGAGTTGATATGCTCCTGCATCATTCTCATTTGTGATGTTATTTACTCCTCTTTCTACTTTGCCCTCTTAGTCTGTACAACAAGCTCTTTAGTTAGTTGAGAAATCATATATTTTAGTAAATCAATGATTTCTCAATCTACTGATGAGGGATAGGATGTATCACCGTACGAAGACCTAATATTCTCTCTAATGCATTTTTTGTGATACCCGTAATATTGGCCTATAACCGGAGAACCCGTAGTTTGTTTCCAGAACTCCTCCTCTACACCTTTAGGTATTTTTTCACCCTGACTTTCAGGAGGATGAGTACTACGATACTCATTAATGAACTGGATATATTTGTCCTATATTCAAAGTAAAGTTAAAATTAATAGTAAAAAATATGAAGCTACTCGTACTTGAATAATATCAACTTTGATAAAAAGATTCATAAATACAAGATTTGATTCTTACATGGGTAGCTTTTGCTCAAGGCTCAACCCAACCATCTTTATTAGTTAGGTTCTTTTTCTTCCTTACATGGGTCTCCTCGAATACCTCATGTATTTGTATCTTCCTACCCAATTTTTTGTCCTGCATATAATAAAATTATTAATCTTCAAATAATTAAAAATTTAAATAAAAACAAACAATTAAACTTGTAAAAGTTACATAACATTTTTTGCTCCACAGTAATTCGACTAACTGCTTCTGCAGTATGTAGAGAGCCACCCTTGGATGATACCCTGGCTTTGTTTTCTTTGTCACTCAGCACTTGGTATTCTTTGCTACTCCAATAGCGAAGATAATCTTGCCACATGGGTTCGAGTATAAAACTTGGTCATACCCTTTTTGTTCTGGCATAATCCAACAGACCGTTCATTCTGAGTCTTGCTCTTCTATAAAAATTCTCTTATATAGCAAAGTAATTTGTTGGATCCCACCAGAAATATTTCTAAAACAAAAACAAAAGTTTAATATTTAATTTTTTGTTCTAACTATGTGTTAAGTAGTCGATAAGTTAAATCTTTACCTGAAATTCTTTAAACATTTCATTTCTATCAAATTCTGGAACCTTTTGCCAACTGGTCCAATAGCCTTTGAAGTGCCGACAAATGCATTTAGTTGTAATTCTTGCAATTCCATCATCGGGAAAAACCTACAACACAAGATCAAACATTAATATCATAGAGAATAATAATATAGTAAATAAAAAATGAATAATGTTGTTATATTTAGAAATCTTACCCTACTCCATGTGGAATAATATACCACCTCCGCTGAGCATCTCTGTCTTCGGGCTGCGGAACAAGTGCTGGTGGATGCACTAGCATGGGTGGATCTGAAGCACCGGATGGTGTGCCTCCAAGATGAAGATCTGTCAACCCAATAGATCCAGCAAAATCATTGTGAGATTGGTGACTACTAGTAGAGGGTACTGCAGATGATGGTAGATGAGTGTATATGCCAACGATCATCTGATAGTACCGTGAAGGCGGTGGTATGGCGATGAGAGAAGCATGATTCGCTGTAGAGCCATGAAGTGTACCCACATGTGTAGGAGAAGGAACTGAATGATGCAACGACCTAGAATAAGAGGGTCGTGCTAGCACATCCTATAACCGACCCTTAGATATATGAATACCTGATGGTCTTCTATAAGGCGGAGGTTGTTTTTTATATTTTGTCTTTGGAGGATAAACTTTTTTCTTACCTTTGTCACCTTTACCTCCCATCTAAATTATGTAAAGTTAAAAAGTAGTTAGTCCTTACAAAATGAATATAAGAAAATACCAGTGTTAAAACATTCCAAGTAACTGATTTCAAGTTACTAATTCATAGTTCAAATCACAAAATCAGTATTAAAACACCAGTGAAATAGTTACATAACCATAGCAAGTTTAGGCTCTCTCCAACAACACGAGATAGACAAGAATATTTCTATTACTACATAAAAGATGGAAAAGTGACAACAATAATCTTACACAGTATATTACATATCAATCTTAAACAAGAAACATAAAGGTAAATAGTACAAATCATAAAGACATAAATACATAACAAATACAACCCACATAAACTAATCCTCCTCTCCCAAGGATTCTCCACTAAACCATTCACCCTCTTTAGAAGTTTCCTTATCTCTTACCCACTCAACCCCTTTTTCTGCAATATTAACTTCTTTAAATATATTTTTCGGGTGGTTCAAACTATCCACTAAATCAGTGTCCACTAACTGGTGATCAATTTGTATTATATTTTGATACGCAATCTCTAAAACATTCTCAAATTCCACCCGTCCTATAGGCTTTGTTTTAATTACATCCCACCAATTAGACTTATCACTCTGCAACAGATAAGGAGCATAATACACATGTTTAGCATTTTGTGCGAGAACAAAGGGACCGTAAAAAGGATACGTCCTATTGTGCTTCACTTCAATGATGTTATGCTCCTTATGTACTCTTATGCCTCTTGTGCTTGGATCAAACCACTTACATCGAAGGAGGACATTTTTTTATTGGCAAACCAGTATACTCCATTTCTAAGATCTCTTGTATGATACCAATGTAATCGACATCATTATCACCCTTAACCCAAACACCACTATTATTTATTTTCCTTATTCTGGAGTGTTCTTCAGTGGAAAATTTAAATCTATTTACTGTGTAATGGACATTGTATGAGCTCCAACTAGCCCCAAAGAAATATCTCTCAAGAACTGATCATATGTGGCAGCATTTGGTGAATGGTATACCTAAAAATATTATATATAAATATATATATATATTAGTTGAAGAATGTGTAAGTGTTTAAAATTTGTAGAAATATTAGTATACTTACACACCTCATATGTAAACCATATTATAAAGGATGCATACACTTGATTTTCATGGAATTAAGTATTAAATGAACTGAAGATCCAACGTGCGAAACACAATTAGTTTTCTTAAGGCAATGAGTAAATAAATATGATATGTTAATATTTAATATCCTTACTTCAGAGAGGGATCAACTTTCGGGCAATTCAGCAAGACATACAAAGTTGTTGATTTGTGCCCATGGTAGTGGGCTGATGAAATATGGTATTTTTAGCCTTACTACCAGATTGGTTGAAAATTAATATTGGTTGCAAATGAGGCTCATTCTTATCGTGCTGATGTCGATTAGGTCTGTTTCTTAAACAAGCAACTTCATCACCAAAGTAGTATGGATAAAATTGAGACGTTTCTCTTGTAAGATATGCCTCAACTATAGATCCTTCCACCCTATATTTATTTTTGGGAACCCTTTTTAATTTTCCAATTGTCTTGCATAATCTTAAAATTAGATATTTACTATATAAAAATAGATATGTATGAATTTAAATATGTTGCAATTGCTTATCGTTCACCTTGATACATCCACCTAGTTTGAACTGGACCGCCTCACTAAGCTTCGTAGACAGGGTGAATGGGAAGATGTTCCATTACATCGAAGAACCCAGGTGGAAAAATCTTCTCCAACTTGTTGGTGATAACAATATTATTACTTTCCATTCGAGCCAGATTTTCTTCTTTTAATGTCGTGGAACATAAGTCTTTGAAGAACAAACTAATCTCTGCTATTAGTTTCCATATGTTTTTAGTCAAACCAATAAAAGCAATTGGAGGTAATTGTTCCATGAAAACATAACAATCATGGCTTTTCATTCCATGTAAGATTCCTTGTGCCATATCAACCCTCTTTCCAAAATTTAAGGATATCCATCGGGTATCTTTAAACTTTGGAGCCACTCACATATTTTTGCTTTTGGTCCAACTTAAATGTATAACCAGCCTTGGGCTTAAGAACATTGCCATTGGGCCCCTCCTGTAAGTGTAATTCTCTACACTTTCAATATTCTGGTAAATTAAGTTTAGCCTTAGGATTATTGTCTTGCCGGTAATATCCATAACTGTGTTGAACAAGTTGTCAAAATAGTTCTTCTCAGTATGGATGACATCAATATTATGTCTACATAAATTATCTGGCCAATATTCTAACTCCCAAAATATACTTTGTTTAGTCCAATTATGTGAAGTGCCATTTCTATCAAACCTATACAATGGTTTCTCTCTAACTTTTGGCAAATCTTGAACTATCTCCCCGATGTCATGACTAGATAACCTTGGAGGTGGAACATTATGTTTAGTTCAATTCTTTCTTAATGCATTCTTTAGTCTCCTAAACTCATTATTAGGTGGCAAGAAACAATGGTGACAATCAAACCATAAATTTTTCCTGCCATGTCTCAATGTGAAAGATTTTATTTTTTCCATGCAGTATGGACAAGTCGAATTTCCAGCTGTCATCCACCCAGACAACATTCCATAAGTAGGAAAATCATTAATAGTCCACATTAGATATGTACGCAGATTGAAATTCTATTTAAGTGAAATGTCCTAAGTTTCAACCCCCTCATGCCATAAAATTTGAAGTTTATCAATCAAAGGTTGCAAGTAGACATCTATTCTGCTTTTGGATTACACGGGCCAAGAACAATATAATTTAGAAATATATATGGACTAGTTATTAACATTTCAGGAGGGAGATTATATGGGGTGATAAATACAGGCCAACATGAATATGGCACAACACCAATAGAAAAAGGTGAGAAACCATCCGCACACAATCCCAAATGAATATTTCGTGGCTTAGCTACAAAATCTGGATAAGTTACATCAAAATGCTTCCAAGCCTCTCCATCTATAAGACCCCATAAAAATTCTAGTTCGATTCAGTCCTATATAGCTTGTAATATGGGGTCCCAGACTAGAAAATTTTAGGTAAGTGTTGACACTTAGTGTTATTTTTGGCCTCGATAGTTCAGTGGCATCAGTTACGATCTTTCCGGCCTTAGATTATCAATTTTTAAGTTGATTCATGATCAGGGATATCAATAGGTCATCTTGGGCAAGTTTTAGGAATTTTCAGACATCGTTTGAGTCGCGTTTAGTTGACCAAAACAACAATCCAATGTGATCTAAACATATTGCATTGGAAATCACATCAATAGCATCGATGCGGTGCATCGGCAATTGCATTGATACCATCAACGTGGTGGGTCACCTACCGCATCACTGGGCTTATTTTGCTCACTTAATTTTGACATTCCAAGGAAATTAGGTACTTTTCCCCTCACTCTCCAGCCAAAACACGAAATTAAACCCTCAAAAGGGCAAAATTCACTCATTATCTCACAAATACTCTCAAGAACAAAGCCCTAGTTTCATCAAGTTCAAGTTTCAGTCCTAAGAATTCACCAAATTCTCATGAAATCAACAATCAAGGTATGTTAGGTGTTCATCCTTGGGTTTCCTTCCACCCTTGGAGTTCAAGAACCCTTTTTAAAACTTTAAGCTTTTAGTTTCATGATTTACATGCGCAAATTGGGTTGTATTCATGTTTGTGTTGTTGTCTGGGTTTTCAATTCAAGATTTAATTATAAGTTTCATGAACATAAGATAACATGTATGTTGATTCATGTAATTCCCATGCCAAAACCCTTGAAACTACAAGTTTAAGTTGTAGTCATGATGCTTATGTGTTGTTCATTATCATGTGTATTAATTATGCTCCCCAATTATTTGATAGAATATCATGTGAATTGAATAATAGAATCATGACATTTTAGCATGTGTTTTCATTCATGTACAAGTTTATGACCTCCAAGTGTTTGACAAAATGTCTCAGTGATTGAATTATGGATAATTGACTATTGCTATGCTTTCAAGATTTGCAATATTTTATCTATTATGCTATCGAGTCTTGGGGGTATTTCTTACCCCAAATCTAGTTGTTTACTTAGTTGCAGTAGTTATAGACTAGTCCTAGTAAAGGTAAAAAATAGTAGTACTCAGTCAGTTAACAGAACTCAGTGAACTCAGTCCAGTACATTCAATCAACACGATCAGTGTCAGTTCAGTCAAGCCTAGTACAATTTAGTAATCATTTCAGTGTCGATTAAGTTAGGAGTAGGATTCAATACTGATCAAACCTAGGGATAGGGGCATTCTTTCCAGCAGAGGGTTTGACCCTTAGTAGCAGTCCTTGTCCCTGCATTACAGAAGAACGTACACAACGTAGGTTAAGTCATCCTCTTGCCAGACTAGGGTTGACACAATCATATATATACTTCATGAGTCTTCCTTACAGATTAGGGTTGACCCAACATTGTTAGTATCCTGTGGCAAGGTGCCAACATCCTTCCAACTAGGGTCATAGTTTGGACCCCAAATCAGTCTATATTGGGGTATGTCGTTTAGATGAACACTCCCACAGTTACAATTTTAGTCTCAGTATTCAGTAAATAACTCAGACAATTTTACAGAACCATGGCTATCAGTTATCAGTTACTCAGCCATCAGAATCCAACACTCAGTTTTAGTATAATCTCTGATACACAATGTATATCTATATGCACAGTATATAATGTTCAGTATGTTCAGTGGTTACAGTTTTACATGTACTTTCATCCAGTTACTTTATGATATTCATTCAGTCAGTTATCAGCTCATGCATATGAACCCATATATTAGCCTTACCCCACTTAGTATAACTGTACATTCCACGTATTGATGCATACTCTTTATTTTCTCTATGATGTCTCATATCATAGGTTTGGATGCTTAGGTTCCTGACCGTACTTAGCAGCTCAGGCTATCTGCAATAATTATAGTGGTGAGTCCTCATATTTCAAGGACAAAGTTTACTTATTTCAGTATTTCAGTAGTTATTTTAGTTGGAGTTAGTTGGGGGTTTGTCCCATCAACTCCATATTCAGACAGTTAGAGGCTTTCAGACTAGTATAGATAGTTATTTAGTTTCCAAATGTTATTAGCTGTTATACTCAGTATTATTTCAGTATTTTGAGAACCTTATGGCATTTTTAGATTTTTTTTGCATTTATATTTCAGTATTATATTCAGTTCTCATGATAGGTACCAGTCATGGGTTAGCTTATGGTCCTTCAAGGTCGTAAGCATCGTGTGATGCCCAGGGTGCAATCTCGGGGCATTACAAACTTAGTATTAGAGCCTAAGGTTCTAATGAGTCCTAGGGGAGTTTAAAAGTCGCATCAAGTAGAGTCTTATACATGGGTGTGCAGCGTGCCACACTTATAGACAAGAGGCTATGAGGCATTTTCAGAAAAAAAGAAATTTCCCTTCTTTCAGTGTTGATATCGTGTGAGTGGGCATAAGATCAAGTTAAAATCTCTGTCTAATCCAACTTTTTTATTTGTTTACAGAACATACCTCCCATAAAAACCAATAGGAGAAGAACTGAGAACCAGCCGACACTTCTGTCTGTTTAGGAAGATCCCCTGAGTGAGCACGTTTCCCATGCAGAATTTAGAGCATCTTTCACCACTCTAGCTCATTCTTTAGCAGCCCAGAATGAACGCCCAGCTGCTGTTCAGGACAACCCAATGGCCAATACTGCTGCACCTAGAATTCGGGACTTCACCCAAATTAAACCTTCTTCATTTTCAGGGTCTAAGTTTGAAGAGGACCCACAGGAATTCCTTGACATGGTGCAGAAGGTAACAAACATTTTGGGGGTAACCGCTAGTAAGAGTGCTGAGTTAGCTGCCTATCAGTTATAGGATATAGCTCATACATGGTTTAAGCAGTGAAAGGTAGATAAGGGCACAGATGCAAGGCCTATAGAACATGGGGAGTTCGCTACTACCTTTCTAGATAGGTTCTT
This sequence comes from Capsicum pubescens, assembly GCA_030864215.1. NCBI lineage: Eukaryota > Viridiplantae > Streptophyta > Magnoliopsida > Solanales > Solanaceae > Capsicum > Capsicum pubescens. Next base: position 227,106,017 of record CM061544.1, read on the forward strand.
CATGTTGGAGTTGAGGGAAACTAAGGTTTTAGAGTTCGTTAACTTAAAGCAGGTCAGCATGACAGTGAAGTAGTATTCTCTCAAGTTTACTCAGTTGGCCAAGTATGCTCCTCATGTGGTAGCTGATAGCAGGTCTAAGATGAGCAAGTTCATTTCTGGTGTATTAGATAGTGTGGTCAAGGAGTGTAGAACCACAATGCTGATTAAGGAGATGGACTTAGCTAGGTTAATGGTCTATGCTCAACAGATTGAGGAATAAAAGACTAAGAAGAAAGAGAGGGAGAATAAGAGGTTTAAAATAGGTAGCTTCAACTTCACTCAGCCTAAGTCAGAGGGTAGTAATCATCCTCAGTTTCACCCAAAATATTTAGTCCCAGCTCTATCCTCAGCCAATTCTCCAGTGCCTAAATTCAAAAATGGTTATAAGGACAAAGATCCAGGCTCTAAATCTTAGGGTAGTGTTAGCAGTGCTCGAACAAATCCTTTCTGCCAGAAATATAGCAGAAATCCTCAGGGTGTCTGCAGAACTGGCAACGATGTGTGTTTTAGGTATGGTAAGCTAAGTCATAGAATCAGTAAGTGTCCTCAGGTGGGTTCATAGAGTAAGCATAATCATCCCCCAACTTAGCCCAATCGCCCATCTCAGTAGGGTGCCACTTCCAGTGCCACCAGTGGGCAATGCCCAAATAAGCTCTATGCACTCCAGTCCTGACAAGATTAGGAAAGTTCTCCTGATGTGGTCACTGGTACGTTACAAGTTTACCATTTACATGTTTATGCTTTGTTAGATCTAAAAGCTTCTCTATATTTTGTAACTCCTTATATAGCTATCAACTTCAAAGTCAGTCCTGAAATCCTAACAGAGCCTTTCTCAGTCTCTACCCCAGTGGGTAAGTCTATCATAGACCGACGGGTATACAGGAACTGTCTGGTTATGGTGTCTCAGAAAGTTACTTCAGCAAACTTAGAGATAATGGAATTTAACATTATTCTCAGCATGGATTGGATTCACTCATGCTATGCCTCAGTTGATTGTAAAAACAAAGTTGTCTATTTTCAGTTCTTCAATGAACCTATCCTAGAATGGAGGGGTAGTACCACAACGCTTAAGGGTCAACTTGTTTCATACCTTAGAATGAGAAAAATAATATTCAAGGGATATGTCTATCATTTGGTGTGACTCAAAGACTCTAGTTCTGAGACTCCTAATCTTGAGTCAATTCCAGTCGCAAGTGAATTTCCAGATGTGTTCCTCGAAGATCTCCCCGGAGTTTTTCCCGAAAGGGAAATTGACTTTGGAATAGACCTTCTTCCTGATACTCAACCCATATCTATTCTACCATATTGAATGTCTCCAGCTGAACTTAAAGAGTTTAAAGAATAGTTGAAAAACCTCTTAGACAAAGGGTTCATTAGGTCCAGCTTATCCCCTTGGGGTGCACCAGTTTTATTTGTGCGAAAGAAAGACAGTTCTCTTAGATTGTGTATAAAATACCATCAGTTGAACAAAGTCACAGTCAAGAATAAGTACCCACATCCTAGAATCGATCACTTTTTTGACCAACTTTTAGGTGCCAATTACTTTTCTAAGATAGACCTCAGATCAGGCTATCATCATCTCAGAGTTAGAGAATGCGACATTCTGAAAACAACTTTCAGAACCTAGTATGGTAACTTCAAGTTTTTAGTCATGTCATTTGGTCTTACCAATTCCCCAGAATCTTTCATAGACTTAATGAATAGCGTGTTCAAGCAGTACTTGGATATGTTCATCATAGTCTTCATCAATGACATTCTTGTCTATTTTTGTAGTGAAAATGACCATGCAGACCATCTCAAAATTATATTGTAGACTCTCAGAGCCCATCAGTTGTTCGCCAAATTCAGTAAATGCAAATTTTGGCTAAGGTCAGTAGCTTTCCTTGGTCATATTATTTCCGGCGATGGCATTAGAGTTGATCTTCAAAAGACTGAAGCAGCCCATCTCTCCATCAGATATTTGGAGTTTCTTGGGTTTAGCTGGCTATTACCGATGGTTTATTGAAGGATTTTTGTCTATTACATCCCCCATGTTTAGATTAACTCAGAAGAAAGTTAAGTTTCAGTGGTCAGATTCTTGTGAGAAGAGATTTTAGGAGTTAAAGACTCGACTCACTACAGCCTCAGTTTTGACTTTACCCGACGGTTCGAATGAATTTGTTGTATAATGTGATGCTTCCAAAGTTGGCTTGGGGTATGTTTTGATTTAGAGGGGTAAGGTTGTAGCCTATGCCTCTAGACATCTTAAACCCCATGAAAAGAATTACCCCACCTATGATCTTGAATTAGCAGCTGTTGTGTTTTCCTTACAAATTTGGAGTCACTATTTGTATGGGGTGCATGTTGATGTATTCACAGACCACAAAAGCCTGCAGTATGTATTTTCTCAGAAAGACTTAAACTTACATCAGAGGAGGTGGTTAAAGTTGCTGAAAGACTATGACATAAGTGTTTTGTATCACCTGGGCAAGGGCAATATAGTGGCAATTTCCCTCAGTAGGTTGTCCATGGGTAGTGTTTCTCACGTTGAGGATGGTAAGAAGAAGTTAGTTTAGGAAGTTCATCAGCTTTCCAGACTAGGTGTCTGTTTGGTTGATTCGGATGAGGGTAGTGTTTGGGTGCAGAATAGTTTGGAGTCTTCATTAGTGTTTGAGGTGAAAGAAAAATAGAATAGAGATCCCAGTTTAGTTAAGCTGAAAGAGTCAGTCAAAGACCAAAAAATAGAGGTTTTCTCCCAAGGGGGATATGGTGTGTTGCGTTTCCAGGGTAGGCTATGTATGCCATATGTGGATGGCGTGAGACAATGAATTATTGATGAAGCGTATGGTGCGCGTTACTCCATTCATCCAGGGTCCACTAAGATGTATCGCGACTTATAAAAAGTCTATTAGTGGAGTGGGATGAAGAGAGATTTTGCAGAGTTCGTAGCTAAGTGCTTCACGTGTCAGCAGGTTAAGATTGAACATCATAAGCCTAGTGGGTCCATGCAGGAGTTTAGTATTCCCAATTGGAAGTAAGAGGAAGTGAACATGGATTTCGTAATAGGTTTGCCTCGTACTCATCGGCAACATGATTTGATTTGGGTCATTATGGACAGGATGACCAAATCAACCCATTTCTTGCCAGTTTATACCTGTTATTCAGCCGAGGACTATGCCAGGATTTATATCAGAGAGGTGGTTAGGTTACACAGTGTCCCGTTGTCCATTATTTTAGATAGAGGTGTGCAGTTCACCTCTTACTTTTGGAAAGCCTTCCAAAAGGGTCTTGGTACCCAAGTCCACCTCAGAATAGCCTTTCACCCTCAGACAAATGGTCAAGAAGAAAGGACCATTCAAACATTAGAAGATATATTAATAGCGTGTATCATTGACTTTAAGGGCAGTTGGGATGACCACTTACCATTGATTGAGTTCGTGTATAATAGTAGTTATCATTCCAGTATTTAGATGGCTCCCTTTGAGGCTCTTTATAAGAGAAGATATAGATCTCCCATTGGTTGGTTTGAGGTATGTGAGGCCACGGTAGTGGGGCTTGACTTGGTGTTTTATGCCTTAGAGAAAGTACAGTTGATCAGGGACAGGCTTAAGACAACCCAGAGCCGACAAAAATCTTATGTAGATATGAGAAGAAAAGATCTTGAATTTGAGATTGGTGATTATGTGTACTTGAAAATCTCTCCCATGAAGGGGGTGAAGAGATTTGGTAAGAAGGGGAAACTTAGTCCCTGATATGTTGGTGCTTATAGGATTCTAAGTCATTTCGGTCAGGTAACTTATGAGCTTGAGTTACTTGTAGACTTAGCATCAGTGCACCCAATGTTTTAAGTCTCCTTGCTAAAGAAGTGTATTGGTGACCCACCAGTTGTAGTCCCTATAGAGAGTGTACATGTTCAGAACAGTCTCTCTTATGAGAAATTCCCAATCAAAATTCTCGATCATCAGATTTGCAGACTAAGGAACAAAAAAGTTCTTTTGGTCAAAGTTCTATGGCGGAATCAGTTCATTGAGGGAGCTACGAGGGAAGTAGAGGCAGACATGCGAACCAAGTATCCTCAAATCTTCTCCACAAACTCAGAATCAACCTAAGGTAACAACCTTCATTAGATTTACTATATTCCATATTCAGTTCAAGCGACATAACATTCTCATATCATTCATACATTCATGAAATAGTTTAGTCATAAGTCATGTTTCCAGAATTCAGTCATGCTTCAGTTATGCATATCAGTGTAAGTACAGTTCCGCTCAGTTCTGTCAGCCTCATTCGAGGATGAATGTTCCCAAGGGGAGATATTGTAAGACCCCATAAAAATTCTAGTTCAATTCAATCCCATATAGCTTGTAATAAGGGTTCCCAGACTTAGAAAATTTCAGCTAAGTGTTGATACTTAGTCTCAATTTTCGCCTTGATATTTCAATGGCATCATTTATGATTTTTCCGTCCTTAGATTATCGATTTTTAAGTTGATTCATGATCAAGGATGTCAATAGGTCATCTGGGGTAAGTTTCGGAATTTTTGGACATCGTTTGAGTTGCGTTTGGATGACCAAAATAGCAAGCCAATGCAATCTCGATGCGTTACGTTGGCTATCACGTTGATAGCATCAACGCGGTGCGTCGGCCATCGCGTTGACACCATCATCATGGTGTGTCGCCTTCTGCATCACTGAGAATATTTTTCTCACTTAATTCTGACTTTCCAAGGGCAATTAGGTACTTTTTCCCTCACCCTATTCAGCCAAAACACGAAATTAAAACTCCCAAAGCGCGAAATTCACTCATTATCTCACAAACACTCTCAAGAACAAAGCCCTAGTTTCATCAAGTTCAAGTCCCAGTCCCAAGAATTCACCACAATTCTCACGAAATCAATAATCAAAGTATGTTAGATGTTCATCCTTGAGTTTCTTTCCAACCTTGGAGTTCAAGAACCCTTTTTAAAACTACAAGCTTTCAATTTCATGATTTACATGCGCAAATTGGGTTGTATTCATGTTTGTGTTGTTGTATGGGTTTTCAATTCAAGATTTAATTATAAGTTTCATGAACATAAGATAGCATGTATGTTGATTGATGTAATTCCCATGCCAAACCCCTTGAAATTACACGTTTAAGTTGTAGTCATGACGTTTATTTGTTGTTCATTATTATGTGCATTAATTATGCTCCCCAAGTGTTTGATAGAATGTCCATGTGAATTTAATAGTGTAATCCTGACATGTTAGCACGTGTTCTCATTCATGTACAAGTTCATGACCTCTAAATGTTTGACAAAATATCTCAGTGATTGAATTGGGGACAATTGACTATTGCTATGCTTTCAAGATTTGCTATGTTTTATCTATTATGCTATAGAGTCCTGGAGGTATTTATTACCCGAAATCTAGCTGTTTACTTAGTTGCAGTAGTTATAGAGTAGTCCTAGTAAAGGTCAAGAACAGTAGTACTCAGTTAGTTAATAGAACTCAGTGAACTCAGTCCAGTACAGTCAGCCACAACGATCAGTGTCAGTTCAGTCAAGCCTAGGATAGTCTAGTAATCAGTTTAGTGTCGATTCAGTTGGGAGTAGGATTCATCATCGAGTGAACCCAGGTATGGGGGCATTCCTGCCAGCCGAGGGTTTGACCCTTAGTAGCAATCCCTACATTATAGAACTACGTAGCCAACATAGGGTAAGTCGTCCTCCTGCTCGACTAGGGTTGACACAATCATATATATACTTCATGAGTGTTTCTACTAGATTAGGGTTGACCCAGCATTGTTAGTATCCCGTGGCAAGGTGCTAATACCCTTCCAACTGGGGCCACAGGTTGGACCCCAAATCAATCTATATTGGGGTATGTCGGTTAGATGAACACTCCCACAGTTACAGTTCAATATCAGTATTCAGTAAGGAACTCATAAAGTACTACAGAACCATGGCTATCAGTTATCAGTTACTCAACCATCAAAATTCAGCACTCAGTTTCAGTATAATCTCAGATATATGATATATATCTATATGCACAACATAGCATATTCAGTATGTTCAACGGTTACAATTTTGCATGTACTCTCATCCAGTTACTTCATGATGTTTATTCAGTCAGTTATCAGCTTATGTATATGAACCCATGTATATCAGCCTTACCTCACTTAACATACCTGTATATTCCATATTCTGACACATACTCTTTCTTTGCTCTATGATGTCTAATATCATAGGTTCGGATGCTCAGGTTCCTGACCGTATGTAGAGGATCAGGCTATCAACAATAGTTGTAGGTGAGTCCTCATATTTCGAGGACAGAGTTTACTTATTTTAGCATTTCAGCAGTTCAGTAGTTATTTCAGTCGGAGTTAGTTGGGGGTTTGTCCCATCAACTCCATATTCAGACAGTTAGAGGCTTTCAGACTAGCATAGACATTTATTTAGTTTCCAGTTATTATTATCAGTTATACTCAGTATTATTTTAGTATTTTGAGAACCTTATGGCATTTTCAGATTTCTTTCGCATATATATATTTCAGTATTATATTCAGTGCTCACAGTATGTACCAGTCATGGGTTAGCTTATGGTCCTTTGGGGTCATAAGCACTGTGTGTCACTCAGGGTGCAGTCTCAGGGTGTTACACCATCATACGGATGACATATAACACCAATGGTCCTTCTATTTTTACTGTGCCATCTCATATGAAGAGATGAGCTATTTAAAGCATACAACTCTTCAGCCTTGGTATTAGAGGTAAATCATGCATCTTCTTAATAGCAATTTTATTTCCACGACGACCACGCTTATATTGAGTGTGTTGGCAAAACTTATAGGAATCTAGGTTAGCATCTTCCTTAAAGTAACATGCAATAATTTTCACGTCAATCAATTCTAACTGAGGAGAGACCTAACTTTGACACCATTCTTTTTGCCTTATAGAAAGAATCAGGAAACTCTAAAGCGGGGTCAACTAAATCTTTAATAAGGTCTATCATTGAGTCCATTCCTCCTTCTGCAATATTCCAATCAAATTTAATACTTAATAATCTAACAACAACAGACAAACGAGAGTGCAAAAATCCATCAAAAAAAGGATGAGTAGCAGCATGCAATTATTCATAAAAATAGCACGCTTCTCTATTAGGAACATCTTCGACATTTTCCCTAAAGTCGCCCCCGTGTTGCATCCTAAAAACACCATGCACCATTTTTGTCATCCTAGTATCTTGATAGTTATTATGACCTGTAGACCTACAACTTTCACCACCAACAAAGTTATTTTCCTCAACATCACCATAACTAGTACGCAATCTTAATAAGTCCTCATGAAACCCTTTTCTATAAAGATAATTCTTCACAACTTCTTCTTTTAAAATACTTGTACCATAATATTTACCACAAGGACAACAAATCGCCCGAAAAAGTGATCAATCATCAAGTGTCTTGGCATGTTCGATAAATCGATTGACACCTTCAACAAATTCTGACCTAAGACCTATTCTATTATCATTATTCTGTTGATATATCCAGCTATACTCAGGTTCCATCTACACTATCAATCACATTAAGTAATTAGTTCAAGTCACAAAATTCACATTTAAAGTACCAAAATTCAAAACAAAAGTCACTAATTTACATTTCAAGTACCTACACTTAAACATTTTCAAGTCACTAATTCACCTCACAAGTTACCAAGCTAACCTAAATTCAAAATGAAAAGTTCACATTTCAAGTACCTACACTTCAAGATTTTCAATTCACTAATTCACCTCTCAAGTTACCAAATTAAACTAAATTCAAAATGAAAAATTCACATTTCAAGTAGCTACACTTCAACATTTTCAAATCACTAAGTCACCTTCCAAGTTGCAAAAATAAACTACATTCAAAATGAAAAATTCATATTTCAAGTACCTACACTTCAACATTTTCAAGTCACTAAATCACCTCTCAAGTTACCAAACTAAACTACATTCAAAATGAAAAATTCACATTTCAAGTACCTATCCTTAATCACTTTCAAGACACTAAGTCACTTCACAAGTTACCAAACTAAACTACATTCAAAATGAAAAATTCACATTTCAAGTACCTACACTTCAACATTTTCAAGTCACTAAGTCACTTCTCAAGGGACCACAATTTATTAATTTCAAAATAAAAATTCACATTTCAATTACCTACACTTCAATATTTTCAAGTCACTAAGTCACTTCTCAAGTTACCAAGCTTAACAAAATTTAAAATAAAAAGTTCACATTTCAAGTACCTACACCTCCACATTTTTAAGTCACTAATTCACCTCTCAAGTTACCAAACTAAACTAAACTTAAAACTAAAATTCTTATTTCAAGTACCTAAACATTTTTAAGTCGCTAAGTCACTTCTCAAGGGACCACACTTTACTAATTTCAAAATAAAAATTCACACTTCAATATTTTGAAGTCACTAAGTCACTTCTCAAGTTACCAAGCTTAACAAAATTCAAAATGATAAATTCACATTTCAAGTACCTACTCTTCCACATTTTCAAGTCACGAATTCACCTCTCAAGTTACCAAACTAAACTAAATTCAAAACTAAAATTCACATTTCACGTACCTAAATATTTTCAAGTCACAAATTCATCTCTCAAGTTACCAAACTAAACTAAAATTCACATTTCAAGTACCTAAACACTTTCAAGTCACTAAGTCACTTATCAAGGGACCACACTTTACTAATTTAAAAAGAAAAATTTACATTTCAATTACCTACACTTCAACATTTTCAAGTCACTAAGTCACTTCTCAAGTTACCAAGCTTAACAAAATTCAAAATGAAAAGTTCACATTTCAAGTACCTACACTTTCACATTTTCAAGTCACTAAGTCACTTCTCAAGGGACCACACTTTACTAATTTCAAAACAAAAATTCACATTTTAATTACCTACACTTCAATATTTTCAAGTCACTTAGTCACTTCTCAAGTTACCAAACTTAACAAAATTCAAAATGAAAAGTTCACATTTCAAGTACCTACACTTCCACATTTTCAAGTCACTAATTCACCTCTCAAGTTACCAAACTAAACTAAATTCAAAACTAAAATTCACATTTCAAGTACCTAAATATTTTCAAGTCACTAATTCACCTCTCAAGTTACCAAACTAAACTAAATTCAAAACTAAATTTCACATTTCAAGTACCTAAACATTTTCAAGTCACTAAGTCACTTCTCAAGGGACCACACTTTACTAGTTTCAAAACAAAAATTCACATTTCAATTACCTATACTTCAACATTTTCAAGTCACTAAGTCACTTCACAAGTTACCAAGCTTAACAAAATTCAAAATGAAAAGTTCACATTTCAAGTACCTAAATTCAAAATAAAAGTCACTAATTCATAATTCAAGTAGCTACACTAAAAATTTTTAAGTGTAATAAAGCAAATAAGCAGAGGCGTCGCATGTCCCTCTCACACCATATAAATCATCACAAAATTCCTATGGCTTTCAAAGCCTTCTACAACGAACAATACCACCTTAACACTATATTTAAAATCTTCATTACAAGAAAATAGAGAGAAATCAACTTATCTTTGCTTGGCCTAGATTGAAGAGAAAGAGACAAGTGATCACTGAAAAATAGCAAAGCAATCCTTCTTCCGAATTCGGATTCTGTCAAACAACAACATCAAATTACTTGCTACTTCACATCAAGGGACATAAATTAGGATAGACCATGTTTAAATATCCAAGAATCAATTCAAAATTCCCAACAACACAACATATATAGTCAAATCCTCATTAAACTTACTACTACATCACAACCTATATAGTCAAATCCAACTAGGTTAATACCTCAGAACATTAGAAAATTACAAGTATGTATAACTCTTCACAGTTTTTTCTTGCTACTGCAATCTTAACAAAGAATATATAAAGACACTTACTTGCATTAAATAGCAACACAAATTTATTCACATGACTGTGTGGAACCTGAAACTAAATCACGCAACATTAATACTGGAAACACAGAATCCTAATATAGCATACAAGAACTATTATCAGAAGGACTAAGATAAAGACATCTTAAGCAACTAGGCTAGAAAAATCTATCCTTTGAGGCCTAACAGTCTCAAGTCTGGAGACAGATCTTCACAACAAACTCTAAAAGTTTCTACTATTTTTTAAAGTTTCTAGTGTGTTGACATATCTTTGACTATCACGCAAATCATCTTCTCCTTCATATTTAGTTTCTTTTAAAAATAACATAGTTATGTAACAAGGATTTAGCAATGTTAGTTCATGTCTTTATAAATGCAAGAAAAATAAAGTGCAAATTATATTTAACAATATCAAGTTTACCAAGGATTTAGCAATGTTGCGCTTAGAAAAACTCAAGAATCCAGATAACAAAAAATTAAGCCAAAAATAATGATACTACAAATATCATTATTGAGACCTGCAGTCGTCGGTGGGTTACTGTGGTCGCTGAGATGAGGTTGTTGTTGTCGTGGATGAGACGATGCTATTGCTATCGTGGCTGAGACGACGATGTCATTTTCATTGCTACCGTCAATGAGATATGGTTGTTGTTGCTATCGGTGACTGAGACGGTAGATGAGATGGTGATGATGCTATCATCGGTGGGTGACTTGCTACCATTGATGACTGAGCTTGGTGGCTGAGATGGTGATGTTGCTATCGTCGATAATTAGGTATTGCTGTCGATGTTGCCGTAGTTGTAAGCTAAGGGTGGGTAGGGTATTTTAATTAGGGTTATTAGAAAGGAATTTTGGAATTGGGTCGGGTCGGGTTAATAATTGGGTATTACAAAATTGTTGACATAATTAATTATAAGTACTTGATCTATTTAAAAAAAATTAATATCAGTTAATCTAATGCAATATATATATATAAATCAGATAATTAGTTATTTCATCATTACATTAACACGAGTAGTATATTTCCTTGATCGTTTGATAATATCAATGTATTTCGTAAATTAGGATGAGTTTTTGATTAATTAACTTTTAAATACGATATTATATATATATATATATATATATATATATATATCTTGTAATACAACATGTTAATCTATTGTATTATCGGTTAATTAGATTCAGTTATCTAGCTTTTGATTACTGTATACGTCACTACACAAGATATACAGATATATACATATATTTGATTGGCTATCTTGCTTCCAAATACATACTATATACATCGATCATATACACGATTTTATTACCCCATAATATACATCGGTTAGTTTATCTTATGTTATTATACCTTTAACAGTATACTATATATCACCTTGATCGATCGATCGCATGACATTAGTCTATTCAATATATAACTGGATATATTTTGTTAGGTTTAATTTTGACTATGTACTATGTACATCACTACACAAGAGATATACATACATATATATAAATGTAAGCTTTGACCTACACACTACGTATATCACTGCATAATATATATATATATACCTATACGTACACACACATACACACTATCAACTATCAAGTTCTAAATACGTACAATATACATCACATATGTACATGAGTATATTACCTCGTAATATAATGCGACGTATTTCATATACATACTTTGATGAGTTATCGATTAATTTGATTAGATTACATTAATATAACTTCAACATACAGTATATTATTACTTCGATCATTTTAAATCAGGGTATTTAATATGTTTGGATAGATTCTGCTAGTTTTTCACTACATCATATATATATATACACACACACACACATCAACTCTTCAATACGTACTATATATATCACATCCGTAAGTATATTACCTCATAGTACAACACATTCACTATATTCTGATGAATTATCGGTTATATATATATGTACGTTACATTATTATAACTTCAATAGTAGCATAATATTATTACCTCAACTGTATGATATATAAATATTCATTAGACAGAAATTATGTTTAACGAATTTAACGTACATACAATAACAAATATTTATTTTATATACTAAAACATAAGTAAAAGATAAAGATTATGTTTAACATAATTTATTTATTTTATTTGATATATTTCTTAGTATAAGTTTTTTACAAAATCTAAGTTTTATTAATTTTTATTATTATTATATTAGTTATCGACTACGTGCGATCAGTGTAATTTCAAAAAAACAATATATTTGATTTTACATATTAATTATATTTTTAATTAAAATCGACCACAAGTGGTCGGTTCCCTAAATAATTCTTTTTTATTTGTTTTAATTCCAAAACCGACCACTTGTGGCCGCTTTTTAAAAATACATTTTAATTATATTATTTAAATAAATCAACCACAAGTGGTCGGTTTACTAAATAATTTTCTTTTTTATTTTTTTAATTCAAAAATCGATCACTTGTGGTGGCTTTTTAAAAATACTTTTAATTTATATTTTTAAAAATAAAATCGATCACAAGTGGTCGGTTTTTTAAAATTATTTTCAGTCGCTATTTTTAAAAATCTAAAAGCAACCAAAAGTGGTCATTTTATTATTATTTTATAAAAAATAATAACTAATATAAAAATTATTGAAATGATTATTTTGGAATTTTAAAATATAAAAGCGACCACATGTGGTCATTTTTTAAAAAAAAAAATTTAAATAAAAAATCGACCACATGTGGTCAATTTTTTTGCGACCACAAGCCATGGTCAGTTTTTTGTGGTCGGTTTTCCTATTTTTTAGTAGTGACATCACAAATTAGAGATCATAACAACACAATATCCATAACGATGAATCAAAATAAAAGCTAAGGCTAGGCTAGTTTCCATGATCTTTAACTTTCTGTTTTGACTCTCTACTTACTCAAATTAAACTTCACACATTACCAACAAGTTGTTCCACATATAATAACACACACAAATTATTTGGAACCCTTTAATACAATAGAATCCAATGAAACAAACTAGACACACACCTAGCTCAAGCTAGTAAAACTAGTTTTCTCGATTGGACTGTAAATGACTCAATTAAGTACAAACTTATTTAGAAAATATGTTGAACATTGTAATCATGTCATTTGACACTTAAATTCTTATTTCTATTAATATTAACACATTAAGCATACGAACTGCTCTCAAAACAAGGCTAATTAAGCTAGAATCATAATGCTAAAATGTATAAATACACCTAACATCACAACTGTAGAATTTTGTTAGTCCATTCATATGTTAGCTTTGTTGGTAGCTTCGCAGTCTGAGTGTGTATCTTCCATTACTTCATTTTCTGAGACCACATGGGTTGGCTAGTTTCTGAGGTTGAGCCCTCCTATGTTCACTGGTGTTACAGTTGAGGAGGATCCTCAACATTTTATTGATGAAATAGAGAAGATTTTCTACATTATACATACTACTAATGTGGAAGGTGTAGAATTCGCTTCCTATCAATTGAAGGATATATCATACCAATGGTATGAGGAATAACAACAGTCTAAGGGAGATGATGTCAAATCCACGCTGTGGGATGATTTCTCTAGTGATTTTCTAGACTATACCTTTCCTCAGTAGTTGAGGGAGGAAAAAGCAAAAGATTTTTTTAATATGATGTAAGGCAGGATGACGGTCAAGGAGTATGCCTTGAAATTCCATTAGTTATCGTGATATGCTCCTGAGTTAGTGTCTAGCATGAGGGCTAGAATGAGGAAGTTTAGTTCTGGATTATCCTGTGATTTGATTCTAGAAAGTAAGGTTGCATTGTTGAATAAGGATATAGACATCTCCAGATTGGTTGTGTATATGTAACAAGTTGAGGAAGAGAAGAAGAAATAGGCTAAAATTGGGGAGAGGAAAAATAAGAAATTTAGATTTTCTGATCAGGGTGGAGGTCAACAATAGAGTAGTAGAGATGGTGGAAGGTGGTCTAAGAATAAGTGGGGGAGTTCTGGTTCCTACTTTATGACTAGTGCTCCTTATTTAAAGTCGTCGGGTGATCGTCGTTCTTAGTATGATAGTGGATTTAGGGCACAGGGTGCCCAATCTCAGGTTGGTGGGGCTCAGTCTGCTCCATTAAATCCTCCTTGTAGATTATGCGGGAAGGTGCACCATGGGTTTTGTAAAGAAGAAAGGAACATGTATTTCAAATATGATTAGAGTGGTCACTTATAGAGGGATTATACTTCTAAGGTTGCTTTGGGTACAAATAAGATTTCTGTTTCCACTTCATCAACTTCTGCACCAAAAGGTGTTTCTTTTACTTCTAGTACCGACATTGGTTAAAATCGCTTGTATGCTCTTGCTACCTGCCAAGACTCTGAGGCATCTCCCGATGTCGTTATCGATATGTTACAACTCTTTTCTCGTGGTATGTATTTCTTTCTTGATCTAGGGTTTACTCTTTCTTATGTGACCCCATTTGTGCCTGTGCATTTTGGTTTTGATCCTAAGTGTATCCCTAATCCTTTTTCTATTTCTACCCCAGTGGATGACTCTGTAGTTGCTAGAAGATTCTATAGGGGTTGTGCGGTATCTGTTGATGGTAAAGAATCTCTGGCAGATCTAATAGAGTTAGACAAGGTTGATTTTGAAGTCATATTGGGGATGAATTGGTTGCATTCATGCTATGTCTTTTTAGATTATCGGACCTATGAAGTCATGTTTAAATTCCCTAACGAGCCGATCATTAAGTGGGAAGGAGGTTCTCTAGTGTCTAAGGAAAAATTCATATCATATCTTAGAGCTTGAAAGTTGATTTCCAAGGGATGTCTCTATCATTTGGTCTGGGTTAAAGATTCCAACTCAGAGGATACTTCATTGACATCTGTTTTCATGGTTAATAAATTTTATGAGTTTTTTCCTGATGATATTCTAGGGGTTCCTCCTAATAGGGAGATTGATTTTGGGATTAACCTTATTCTGTACACTCATCCTATCTCAATCTCTCCTTATAGAATGGCTCTGGATGAGTTGAAAGAGCTTATAGAGAAGTTGAAAGACCTCATTAACAAGGGTTTTATCTATTCTAGTATGTCTCCGTGGGGTGCTCCCATTTTGTTTGAGCATAAGTAGGATGGTTCAATTCGAATGTGCATCGATTACCATCAGTTAAATAAGGTTACAGTGAAGAATAAGTATCCTCTTCCTAAGATTGATGATTTATTTGACCATCCTTAAGGTGCTAAGTTCTTTTCTAATATTGATCTTAGGTTCGGTTATCATCAGCTAAAGATTAGGGAAGTAGATATCCCTAAGACTGCCTTTCGAACCTGGTATAGTCATTATGAGTTCTTAGTCATGTATTTTAGTTTGACTAATGCCCCAACGACATTCATGGACTTGATGAATAGGGTCTTTTATTAGTTTTTGGATTTGTTTGTCATCGTGTTTATAGATGATATTCTGGTGTATTCTAAAAGTAAGGCAGATTATGTCGATCACCTCCGTATGGTGTTGCAAACCTTGAAATATCAATATTTGTATGCACAGTTTTTGAAATACAAATTTTAGTTGAAAGCTGTTACTTTTATGGGTCATGTCATTTCTAATGAAGGGATCGTGATAGATCCGCAGAAAGGTGCAGTGGTTAAGAATTGGCCTAGGACCACGGCTCAAACTATTATTCAGAGCTTATTGGGTTTATCCGGTTACTATAGGAGGTTTGTGGAGAGTTTCTCAACTATAGCTACCCCATTGACTAAGTTGACTTAGAAGAAGGCAAAGCTCTTGTGGTCTGATGCTTGTGAGAGTAGTTTTGAGAAGCTGAAAGATAAGCTTACTTCAGCTCTAGTTTTGACTTTGCCGTAACGTACTAATGGTTTTGTTGTCTCTTGTGATGTGTCCCAGTTGGACTTGGTTGTGTGTTGATGTAGCTTGGAAGGGTGGCGGCCTATGCTTCTAGGCAGTTAAAAGTTCATGAGAAAAATTACCTAACTCATGACTTGGAGTTGTTGACTTTGATATACGCATTGAAGATTTGGTGTCACTATTCATATGGAGTCCATGTGGATATCTTTTCTGATCATAATAGTCTTCAATATGTGTTCACTCAGAAGGAGTTGACTCTCAGACAGAGGAGGTGGCTTGAGTTGCTGAAAAATTACGATAGGAGTCTCTGTCATCACCCAATTAAAGCTAATGTGGTTGTTGATGCTCTTAGCAGGTTATCCATGGGGATTCTAGATCGTGTGGATGAAGATAAGAGGGAATTGGTGAAATATATTCACCGTTTGGCTAACCTTGGAGTTCATCTCTTAGACTCTGAAGATGGTGGTGTGTTTGTGCAAGAGGTGATGATGTCATCTCTTGTTGCTGAAATAAAGGAGAAACAAATACTAGGTCTAATTTTAATAAAGATTAAGGGATATGTGGGTCAACAAAAGGTAATAACTTTTGAGATTAGTAGCGATGGTATCTTGAGGTACCAAGACAGATTATGTGTTCCCAATGTAGATGGGTTAAGAGAGAGAATGAGGTTCATGAGTCGCGTTATGTTATTCATCCTAGTTCGATGAAGCTGTATCATGATCTTAAGGATATTTATTAGTGGAACAATATAAAATGAGATGTGGCTAATTTTATGGCTAAATGCATGGTGTGTCAACAAGTAAAGGTTGAGCACTCGAGGCCCAGTGGGTTGACTCAAGAGATTGAGTTTCCTGTTTAGAAGTAGAAAGTGATTAATATAGATTTCGTTAACGGTCTTTCTTGGTCTCGAAATTAGTTTGATTTAATTTGGGTCATCGTTGATAGGATGACTAAGTATGCTCACTTCTTTCCTATGAGGACTATTATTCGGCAGAGGATTACACAAAGTTGTTCCTCCAAGAGATTATGAGTTGCATGGGGCACCTATTTCTATCATGTCATATCGCGGTACTCAGTTCTCATCACATTTTTGGCATTTGTTTTAGAGAAGTTTGGGAACTAAGGTAAGCCTTAGTACTGCTTTCCACCCGCAATTGGATGGGCAAGCTGAAATGACTATTAAGACATTAGAAGCTATGCTTTGATCTTGCATGATTGACTATGGTGGTATTTGGGTTGACCATTTGCCTCTTGTAGAGTTTGCGCATAGTAATAGATACCACTCTAGTATTGGGATGGCTTCGTTTGAGGCATTGTATGGTAGGAGATGTAGATCTCCTATTGGGTGGTTGAGGTTGGTGAGGCAGAGATGTTTGGACCAAATTTTGTTCACCAAGCAATGAAAAAGGTGAAGGTAATTTGGGATAGACTTAAAGTAGCCCAAAGTAGCCAAAAGTCCCACGCAAATATGAGACATAGGGAGTTAGAGTTTGATAGTGGTGAAAGGTGTTCCTGAAGGTATCTCCCATGAAGAGAGTGATGTAGTTTGGGATAAAGAGGAAGCTTAGTCCCCGATATGTTGGCCCGTACTTAATTTTGAAGAGGGTTGGTAATATTGCGTATGAGTTAGAGTTTCCTCCTAGTTTGAGATCCATTCATCCGATGTTTCATGTGTCCATGTTGAGAAAGTGTGTAGGGGATCCCTCGTTGATTGTGCCTATCAAGGTTATTGGTATTTTGGATTCCCTATCATATGAGGAGGTCCCGATTGAAATCTTATAATGGCAAGTTTGTTGGTTGCAGCAAAGGACGCAGCTTTGGTAAAGATTCTATGGAGAAATCACAAGGTTGAAGATACTACTTGGGAAGCCGAAGAGGACATGAATTCCAAGTATCCAGTCCTGTTTTTCACTCTAGATAATCGTGCGTAAGGTATGTGTTATTCTTAACATCTTTGTTTTCTGATTTTGTTAAAAGAGAGATTGGTTTTCTTGGCATCTTTTATCTGAGTTTGTTAAAGGTAAAAGTAGGAGAATATAGAGTCAAAGCAATTGCCTTGTCCCATTATTCGAGGATTAATTATCCAAGTAGAGATAATTAAAACACCCTAAATTTTGGCCCTTGAAAATTTATTGAGCTTTAGGTTCACTACCTTAGTTACGACTGGATCCCCGGAGTCATAGGGTATCCTGATGACTCGTTGGGTTGAGTCGTACCCAAACCAAAAAGTTTGAGGCTTGATTCTACTCTGAGTATGAGTGACTCACTATGAGCCGCAAGGATATGTTACGAGTAGTAGGTTAAACACTCTTTCTAAATCCTCTCAAACAAGTCAAGTTAGGGTTTCATCAATTAGGTCATCTAAGGGCTCAAGGGTTGATTTATCTTCATAAAACTTTGTGATTCAGGCATGTTACTCTTCCCTTATTGTTAATTTTGCAAAGACATATGATTTAAAGTGTTGTTCAGAAGATTATTGCTTGGTTTTGTAAACAAATGTTGGGGGTTTTGAATGTTATGAATTGAACAATGTTTCTAATGGTTTATACATATGATTTTCATGCTTTTAATATGAATTTGAACTTGTGGGTGCATGGGTATGGTGAATGAACTAGGAAATTATGGTTTTCCCAAACTTGTGGCTTTAAAGTGGTTATAACCCCAACCCCATAATTTAAAATTGGTTTTAGGTATGAGAATTGTGGGAATTTGTAAAATTGAATTAGTCTTGAACTATTACATGACATAAAGAAGTATTTGAAATACAAAGGTATGATTTAATGAGCAAAGAGAGTCAGTGTTCTCCAATGTGTATTAATGAACAAAGGGAGTTGTTCTCCCCAAGTTATTGGAAACTGTGTTGGCATAATGTGTTACCTTGTAAGTGTAGTTGGTATGACGATACCAACATTGTATTCCTTAATTTGGATTGTGGTTAAATGAATGGGAATGTGTGATAATTATATTAATTTTTCTTTAATAAAGATTGTGTAGCTGAGTTGTGAAAGTGGAGGTCCGAGTGACCAATACTAGAAACTATATTTGCCGATGCGAGGGTCAAGTGATCAAGGAGGTTTGAGTCCCCCTTATTATTATTTCATGATTAGGGAGGTTCGAGTCCCCCGTAAATCATTATATAATCAGGTGCTTAAATCACCTTGGTATATGTTGGAGGGTTTGAGTGCCCTATGTTCATATATATGAGATTATACTCTGGTTCGTGCGACTACACGCACTAGAGCCCAACTAGGGGGTTAGAGCTGGAGGCCCATATAGCCCATGGGTACTATTATCTAACGGTTGAGCTACACAATCCAGGCTAAGATTTTAAAATATATGTTAAGCCTTGTTCCCTATCCCGACATGTGATATATATATATATATGTATATGATTATGCATTTGATTAAGTGCACTGGATATGAATGATTTTAAACTATTGATCATATCATTATGTTATCCTTATGTCCGAGTTACATTCTAGTATTCACTCGATAACCGTGTTTGGACGCTATATCCCCATGTAATGCAGGAACTGGTCATACTTCTACTCCTCCTGCTCAGTGACTTGGATTTGGGATTTGCTGGAGAGTCAAATTAAAGTGGTGAGCTTCCATACTTCGGAAGACCCCATTTCATATTTATGGTTTCCATTACATTTTGATTATTCCTTTGGATTTTGTTTTGGCTATGGTTGGGGGGATGTCCTGACTGGATATTCTTTGGTTTTGATTAGAGGCTTTGTCAGACTACTATTGGCATGGGTTGTGTCGGTATTCGTATCAGTGTTGGTATTGGTATTGACATTGATATCGGTATCGGTTGGTTTTGGTTGTAGACATATATCAATGTCTTTAAATTAATATTCTCATACCTTGTTATATGCTCAAAATTTATCCTACTTTGGGGTGTGGTGTGTTTGGTTTGATTAGGTGCAGGGGATGATTTTTGGTCCTCGTGGGACTTGAGATACCCGTCACGGCCAGGCCCTGGTCTGGGTCGTGATAATAACCTATGAGAGGGTGGTTGTTTTATATATCTTATTATGTTATATTGTAGTTATATATAAATTTGGTGGTTCACTATTGTATACTAGTAATTCGAGTAATGGAAATGGCAAATTATCGATTATTAGTTTAAAAGCATAAAGAAAGTGATGATAATGTATAGGGTGTTAGATAATCTGATTAGTTGTTTTAGAAAAGAGAAATGAGTTAATTGGCATGTTTAGGGCTCTAGATAGCAGTGGGAGTGAGGAATTACGTAGTTTAACCCAATTGTGTTATATGGGTATGTTAACTATCTGTTAGTGTTATATGTTAGTGTGTGTTATTTAAGTGTTGTCTTTTTAAAAATGAAATATACATGGAACTTGTGGCTGTTGCAATTGTTGATTAATATTTTTTCTTTCTATTATTTTGCATATTTCATTTATTATTGTGGAATGTCTCTATAAATGGACATTCTCACAAGATATTAGTAGAATAAGGTTGGTAGACACTTGTATCTAGGTTTAGGTACATGGGCGAAACTTGTCCCTGGCAGGTCATGGCTAGAGGATGGATATGATACCCTTAGCATCTATGTACACCGTATAGGTGAGTTTGATGGTTTCATGCGTCGATCGAGAAATGCATATCTATGCTTCATTGTATTTGTTGTTTGATTTGACTTGACAAAACTATTAATTCTTTTTGGTTGCTTGACTTGTTATATTATCTCTTTTTGTGAAATATCATTTGGATTTAAGAGTGAATAGGGATTTTTGTATAAGAAGAATAGTGTGAAGATGGTTATAAGTATTGGTTAAGTCTGCATTAATGTCTTGGGATCTTGTTGATGGTTTACTTGTTGACGGTGGGTCATTTCTATGAACACTATATGGACTTATTTAATGTCTTAACACGGGTTAGGGTCATCTTGATGTAGTTGTTTCTGTGTGAATTGTGGTGGTTCTTGGTGTAAGGCCAGACTTAGTGGTTCAGGGTAGTGGAGTCATAAGGATATGAGTGGTACCTCAGAGTCAATACCAGGAGGTTAGTAGGAGGAACTGACTCATTTTAGGGAAATAGGTTGTAACACCCCATATTTTTTCTTTTGAAAACTTCTTGAGTTTGGAACTTACTGCTTAGATTATAGCTCACCTAACAAGTCGTAAGGTCTCTTTACAGGTCGTAGGGTTAGAGTCGTAGGGTGAATAGTAAGGGTTCACTATGTTTCTGTTGTGACTATAAATGGGATGTGACAAGTCGTAATGAATCTTTAGAGTTGTAGTGTGCTTTCCGTAGTCAAACTAGTGTAGGTGCGCAAGTCACAATTGTGGTTACGACTAGGACCCTACGAGTTGGAAGGTCCGTGTATGAGTCATAGGGTATGACTCGTAAGGTAAACAATAAGGAGGCCTCATATCTCTCCCCAAACTACAAATTATGGCGATGACTCATAATCAGACATCACGAGTTGTGACGTGACTCATAGTCACTGGCGACAGTTTTTCTTGTGTTTTAATTGGGAACACTTTAGTCATTTTTCTCTTTCCTTAATTGTGACCCACGACTTAAAAACACTTTAGGGTCTTATTACCACTCTTAAATAAATCAAACTACACTTCTTTTCTCTCAAATTCCTTAAAGTAAGAACAAGGCTAGGGTTTCTCATGGTTGATCATTTAGGGTTCAGAGGTTGATTTCCTTCCATAATTCCTAGTACTTTTAGGCATGTACCTCTCCCCATAAACTTATTTTACTTAAGTTGTGTGTTTAAATGGTTATTCATGTGGATTTGAATATGAATTTTGTATTGGGTTGAGGTTTTTATAAGGATCGTTACTTGATTTGAATTCCCATGGTTTTAATGTAAGTGTTCATATTTTATTTATGTATTTTGAAACCCGTTTGGTTGCATGGGTATGGTGAATGGAATGGGGGTCAAGGCATTCTCCCAAATTGATGATTTTGGTTTGGAAATTGTGTTCCCTTAACCCACTTACATAATTGGATTTAAAATATGGTTAGGCACATGATTTGGCTTATTTTCCAAAACTATTGCATTGCATAAATGGTTAAATGGATAAAAAAGGTTTTGAAGGCCTTATTGGACATATTTTGGATTTTAAACTTGATTTAATGAACAAATGGGGTCGTGACATTCCCCTAACTTAATGAACAAATAGGGTCATGGAATTCCCCCAAGTGGATGGAATTGGTATGGCATAATTATAAGCTTACAAGTGTAATGGTATGACGATACTTGTGGTTGATGCCCTAACGGATAATTCCTTGGTTAAATGGATGGGTTATGTGAAACTTCTTTTAATTAGGCTTAAAAGGGGTTGTGTAGCTCACCGTGGAAGGTGGAGGTACCCGGGGGACTGATATTGGAAACCACGTTTGTCGACGTGGGAGTCTTTATAACCGTATGCATAGTTCACCCTTGCATATATTTTGGATTGGCTGGGGTCGAGGGATTCCCTGGCTCATCCTTGGATTTTCCTAGTTCGTGCGACTAACACACACTAGGACCCTTTCATCAAGGAGAGCTGAACCCATATAGTCTGTGGGTTCTCTTAGGACGGTTAGAGCTACACAGTCCAGGTTAATAGTTTTATCCATATCCCGTTAATGGTTTTATCCCTATCCCAGCATCTTATATATATGTGTATATATGTATGTAAGTATGTATGTTTGCATGTATGCGGACATGTACATTGAGTTTGGAATTTATTTTGAATTGACATTATTTTATCCCTATCCTGAGTTACATGATAGAGGTCACCCCACTAATCATCTCCGAACTCTGTATCCCACGCGATGCAGGGAACAAAAATACAATGATAGGTGATTCCAGATATCTTGCGATTCAGCTTTGAAGTGGTGAGATTCCATTCTCCAAAAGACCCTCATTTCATGGTCTCGTTTCATTCATGTTTTGGAATATTCCTTTTGGACTTATTTTGGCTATGTTCAGGGCAAGTCCCAACTTAGGTTGTTCTTGGTTACTAGGGGCTTTATGGATTGTTGTGGATTAAAGTTCATAGTTTTCTTTCTGAGCTAGTTGCTTAATTATCTTTTTATATGTTTGAAACTCAGCTCTATCTTGTTATATGTTCGAAATTCATCCGCTGCTAGTTGTATTGCATTCAGTTTGGCTAGGCGTGGTCTCCTCTCCTCAGCGGACTTGAGATACCCGTCACGGCCAGGCCCTGGTTTAGGTTGTGACATAGGTGATGTGGGATTAGGTAATGAGAATAATAAGATGAATGTTTTCTTTTAAATATTTATGTTATGTTTGTGTAATCCAATTTGGATCGACTGATGAGGCTTACTAGCATGTATGGTTTGTACCGGTGCTACTCGTGCAATACCCTTTTTGGGGTATAGTCTTATACATGAATCAATGTTGGTCTCATGATTGTTACGGATAGTGACATTTCAATAGATCCCACTCTTTTTATTCATGGCGAAAGTTTTGTCCCATTTTACTTTTCCCTTAGAAGCTTTTCTACCTGTATTAGACTAGATCCTAGGGTAGTTCATACTTTTGCATAAATTTTTTAGTAGTTGATAAGGGGTTCTTCTATCTAAGTGTATTATAATAGGTTCCCTCATGATCTGGTAATTTGGATCATGACAGATTGCTGTCAGGGGCCCACATGTGCAAAAAAGAAGCCTCGTGCACTAGATATCAACAATTTGCCGATTTTCCATGTTTTCAAATCCTCCGAACGAATCCTCGAAATTCGTTAGGAACCCTACAATATTAAACTATATATGATATTAGCCTATTTTAGACGTTTCAGACTCAATGGAAATGTATTATTTTTGAAAAGAGGTTGTTTACAGTAAATAAGCCCCCGAGGCCTCTTTAAGGCTTATTCACTAGTTTCAAAACGAAGGATCAAAATGTAAAATAAAGTATTGAGACCCCAACAAACTATGCTCCTAACTAAAATTGATATTCTGGATCTAACAAAACTGACTAAATCACCATCCGGTTCTCGAAACTCAAAATATATTGACCAAAGTCAACATAATTGCTTTTAAAGCCTCAATAGTCTCAATCTCTCTCAAATCACTCCCGAATGCATCGGGGACCATGCCAACCATCTCCACAACTCACAAATAACATGTAATAACTACGAGGAAGGGCAAAATAGTCAAAACATATAAAAGGAAAAAATCACTACTATGGTTATTACATTATCCATAACTAAATACTATTTCATCATCAAACTAAAAGTAGATAAAATACCTTAAGTGATAAAGATATGGGGTTATATACACCTCATATCGGACTCAACCTCCCAGTTAGCCTCTTTAATTGGGTGATGTCTCCACTGGACCTTCAAAAAATTAATATGTTTATATCGAAGCTTCCTAGTCTGCATGTCTAAGATAGAAATGGGCCCCTTCTCAAAGGATAAATCATGGTCTAATGCAACAAAATCCCATCGAATCATATGTGCATCATCTGGATGGTATATCTTCAACATGGAAGTATGGAATATAGTATGAATAGTTGATAGAAGTGGAGGCAAATCTAGAATATACGCCACATCACCATCTTCTCAAGGATCTCAAAAGGACTAATGAACCTCAGACTAAGCTTCTCTTTCTTCCCAAATCTCATCACACCCTTTATGAGGGAAACCTTCAATAGAACTCGATATCCAACCATGATAAAAACATCTCGGGATCGACAGTTTACATACCTCTTCTTCCTACTCTAAGAGGCTACTAGCCTCTACTGAATTAGCCTTACACGATCTGTTAAATCCCTTAACAAATTTATGCCCCAAGATCTCACCTCAAAGGAGTCACACCATCTCATGGAGGAATTATATCTCATCCATATAAAGCCTCAAAAGGTTCCTTTGAATATTTGAATGGTAACTATTATTGTACACGAACTCCACTAGAGGTAAGAATTGGTTCCAATGACCATCTAAATCCAGCACACATGGATGAAACATATCTTCTAGCACTTGGATAGTCCTGTCTAACTGGCCAATCCATCAGAGGGTTAAAATTTATGCTCAAATCAAGATGAGTACCCAACTCATGCTGCATGGCACTCAAAAAACTCATGGAAAACTGAGTACCTCTATTAGAAACAATGGATACCTAGACACTATGTAGTCGAACAATCTCCCTAATGTAGATCTTGGATAACTTCTCCACTTTATAACTTGCTCTCACAGGTACAAAATACACTAATTTGGTCAACCTATCCACAATCACCCAAATAGAGTTAAACTTCCCCAATGTCGAGGTAGGCCAACTGTGAAATCTATGGTAATTCACTCCTACTTCTACTCGAGAATGGGAATTTTCTGCATCATACCACCCTGTCACTGATGCTTATACTTTACCTATTGGAAATTTAGGAATCTAGTCATTAACTCCACAATATCCTTCTTCATACCACCCCTCCAATAATATTGCTTTAGGTTATAATACATCTTAGTGGCTCTTAGTTGAATGAAATATCCAGAGCAATGAGCCTCCTCTAAATATGCTAATCCATCCACTAATCCTCGACACACAAAATTAACCACTAATCATCAAAACACCATTAGAATTAAGAGATACCGCCTTGGCCTAGCCACTCAATACTCTATTATGAATCACTCGCAATCTATCATCATAAAATTGATAAGCTCGAATCTCCTCCATCAAGGAAGATATAGCCTCAAAAAAGGCTAGTACATGCTTGGATATAGAAATATCAATCAATCACCTCACCTTTCTGCATTCACATTGTGCCCAAATCAACACCAAAATCATCACAAAACATGGTAAAACCTATGCCATCCTTGAGCAAGGTCAATATAGAGGCCAAAGTCAAAAACTCTTTAAACTGTTGAAAGCTCTTGTCACAAGCATCCGACCACTAAAATACAATATTCTTCTTACTCAACTTGGCAAAATAAAGCACCCTAGATTTGGACCCTTAGAAAATTCCCTAGATTTATGGATTTTGGATATCGTACAACTTATGGGTACCAGTTGTATAAAGAGGTATGATTGGTATGATCTTGGTCGTATGCTAACCAGTGTTAGTTGGTGGGTTGGATTGGATTCTGGAATGTGTATGTCTTGGTGGGTACGAGTCGTATGGTTGGTGACAGATTGTATGGTTTGGGTTTTTTCTTTACTTAATCTGAGACTTAGTAACTTAACTTGGATATAAGTACTAGTGTCTTACCATAAGCCATAAGATAGGGTACAATTGGTACCATTAACTCGTATGGTAGGTAGTCTTCAAAAATCCTTTGGATTTATTCTTCCAGGGATACGATTTGGGGGTACTAGTCGTATGGTTGGGTACGACTTGGTTTGGGTAAGTTATATGCTGGATAGTGCTGGGTCCAAGTGGAAGGACTAGGGTATGAGTGGTGGGTACCACTCATATTAGAGGGTATGACTGGTATGGGAGAGTCGTACCATCTGACGAAAATTGTAAGCAATTTAACTTGGGGTAATCTTGACATTTCCCCACTTAACCACTTAAGGCCCCATAACCTATATCACTATTGGGACCTTATTTACCCTTATAAACTCTCTCTAATTCTCTCTAAGGCTCTTGGGTAAAGAAAGGCTAAGGTTTCATCGAGAGGATCAATTTGGGGTTTGTACGGGTGATTTCTCTCCATCGTCTTCATAATCTAGGGCATTTACTCCTCCCTCATTGTTAGTTCCAACTAAAGGCATGTTTTATACATTGTTTTCATGTCATGATTATTGTATGGGTTTGGGATTTTCAAACATATGTTGTGGTTTTGGTTATAAATTATTGGTTATGGTTTTCCTATGTTTTAATTATGTTATTATATGCTTTAATGATGGTTTGGACAATGGATTGCATGGGAATGGTTAATTGGTAATTGGATTTGGTTTTGGAATAACTACTCCCCCAACATGTTTGATAAAATTCCTATGATAATGCTTTTACTAAATTATTGGACTTTTAATGGAACTATTTCATGGTATGGTTTGCTAATGGAACCCTAAATGGTATAAATGGTTAAATATTTTTCAATGGAAAAATGGTAATGTTTGGTGGTCATGGTTATGGTTAATTAAACTTCCTTTTGGGGTACAAGGGAATCCCCCAAGTAAACATATTAATGGAACACTTGTGGGGTGCATGGGATTCCCCAAGCAAACTTAATAATGGAACACTTGTAGGGTACGTGAGATTCCCCCAAGTTAACTTGATAATGTAATCTATGGGTACATGGGAATCCCCTTACATGAAGCTTGGCTAGGGACATTGCTTGCATGTTATAGTCGGTATGACAATACCACTACTTATAGCGTTGGTTAATAATAATGGATTAATAGTTTGATTGGATGGTAGTGGTTTTAATTAGGCAATAATGGAAGGGTGTGATAGCTCACCGTGAAGGTGCGAGTCTAATAGTTGAACACTGGAAACTCATGTTTGCCAATATATGGGTTGGTCATAACGACCATATATGATACTATGAGGTACATGAGAATACTCTAAGTACACTATACATATGCATCATGGAGAGTGAAGGGTACTCAATAATCCCCTATTTTTATTGTATCTCTACTTCGTGCAATTACACGCAACATGGTCCATTCAAGGGGTTACATTGGCCCAATATAGTCGTGGGTGGTTCTAGCACGGTTAAGCTACATATACCCAGGTTAATGATTTTAAATGCATGCTAAATCCGATTTTATTTTATGGTTGGTTTACTTTGTTCTACAGGATGACAGTATTTTATCCTTATCTTGAGTTTATGCTAGCGTTTACTCGCTAACCTATCTTCGAGTGGCTGTATCCCTATGCGATACAGGAACCGACTATTCTACTCCTCTTGCTTAGTGATCGGATTTGGGATCAACTATTGGATTGAAGTGGTAAGCTTCTATATTTTGAAAGGCTCTATTTCATATCATGGATTTCTTACATACTTTGGTTATTTTATGGATATTAGTTTTGGCTATGGTTGGGGGTATGTCCCAATCAATTATTATTTTTCTTTTGGTTAGAGGCTTTTGTGGATCCACTATGGGTTGGAATGGGCGGTGTCGATATTAGTGTCAGCCTTAGTATTGGCATTGGTATTGAGGATGATACCATTGGATAGAATTTATGATTGTTCTATCCTTTTATGTTATGTTATGAATAGTAACTTGGTTTTTATATTAGTTTGGTTATGGTTATTGGTTGGTATTAGACAGTTGGACTTGCTTGGGTTGGTCATGATTATAGACCTATCTTATTATCTAGAAGGGTAATAAATGCTATCTTTTTGTATGTTCCAAATTCATCTAACTCAAGGTATGCGTATTTGGAGGTTGGGTTAGGTAATGGGGGTAGTCCCCGGTCCTGGTTGGACTTGGGATGCCCATTATGACAAGGCCCTAGTTTGGGTCAATTCAAGTTGGTATTAGAGCCTTAGGTTCATGGTCAATTGGGAGTCCACAAAGACTTGTCGAGTAGAGTCTCGTTTAAGGGTGTGTAGCACACCACACTCATAAGGGAGAATCTACAAGGCATTTAGGAATGTTTTACTTTCTTGGTATTCTATTTTTAAGCTTGGAGTCTAAGTCCTAGAATCTGCTCTAATACTGGTTTGTTCATTTTTCAGATCATGTCTCGACGATATAAAGTTCATGGAAACTCTTATGTCCCAACTGGGGATGATGTTGATGGGACACATAATCCTCAAGGGATCCATACTCGATCTAGGGGTCCAGTCCTTGATATTTTTGGAGTTCCATTGGTTGATGCTAGTCCTCCTCAGGGTGAGGTGACGAATGAAGAATTTCGTCAATCGATCCATGTTATTTCTCAGTTGGTTACTGCTCAGGCTGAGCGAGGAGCATTAGGTTTTCATCTGCTGAGGCCACAAGGATTGGCTAGTTTAAGAATATAAATTCTCCTACTTTTACTGGTGTGAAGGTGTTAGAGAATCCTTATGGTTTCCTCGATAAGATGGAGAAAATATTCAGGGTGATGCAGGTTACGAATGTGGAAGGGGTGAATTTTGCTGCTTATTAGCTTAAGGATGTGGCATACCAATAGTACGAAGAGTGAGATAGGGCGAGGTGAAGTTAAGGAGTCAACCATAGGAGACTTTCTCTAATAATTTCTGGATTGCTTCTTTCCTCAGGAGTTAAGGGAAGCGAAGGCGGAGGAATTTTTCAATCTGAGATAAGGGAAAATTTTTGTCAAGGAATATGCCTTGAAATTTCATCAACTGTCAAGGTATGCTCTGGAATTGGTGTCTGATATGAGGGAAAGGATAAGAAAGTTCACTTCTGGACTGTCTCGGGATTTGATTATTGAAAGCAAGACTGCATTGTTGATCAAGGATATGGATATTTCTAGGTTGGTGGTTCATATGCAACAGGTGGAAGAGGAAAAGAGAAAATAGGCTGAGTTTGGGGAAAGGTAGGGTAAGAAGTTTAGGTATTATGAATAAGGTGGTGGGCAACAACAAGATAGTCAAGATGGTGGTAAGTGGCCAAAGAAGAAGTGGGGGAGTTCTGGTTCCTTCTCATCAGCTAGTGCTCCTTACCCGAAACAGTCAGGTGATAGGCGTAAGTAAGGTGGCAATAATTTTTGGGCATAGGGTGCCCAATCTTAGGTAAGTGGGGATTAGTTGGACTTATCATGCCCTCCTTGTCAGTTCTGTGATAGGTTGCATAAGGGTTTTTGTGATGAGGGGAGGGACAAATATTTTAAATATGGTCAGCCAGGCCATATGCTCAAAAAAATTCCGGTGGGTAAGGGTGCTTCGGGAGCGAGTGTGGCTCCGGTTGCTTCATCTTTCACTCCTTTACCAAAAGGTGTTTCTTTTGTATTAATTTTTACTTTTAGTACCGGTGTTGGTCTCAATAGGTTATATGCTTTTGCTACTCGGCAGGAATCTGAGGCATCACCTGATGTCATGACTAGTACATAACAACTCTTTTATCTTGACGTGTATTATTTTCTTAAACCGGGGTCCACTCTCTCATATGTGACCCCATTTATGGCTGTGTATTTTGGTTTTGATCCCAAGGTTATTTTGAATTTTGTTTCTGTTTCTACCCCGATAGGTGACTCAGTGGTTGCTAAAAGAGTCTATAGGGGGTGTGTGGTATCTGTTGGTAGTAAGCAGACTTTGGTGGATTTGTTTGACCTTGATATTATGGATTTTGATGTTATTCTGGGGATGGATTGGTTACACTCTTGTTATGCATCCTTAGATTATCGAACCCATAAGGTTATCTTTAGGTTCCCTGGTGAACCGGTTATTGAGTGGGAGGGTGGTTCCCTAGCACCTAGGAGGAGACTTATTTATTATCACAGAGCTTAGAGGTTAATGTCTGAAGGATGACTCTATCATCGGGTCTGGGTTAAGGATTCTAACTTGGAAGTTCCTTCTTTACATTCGGTTCTGGTAATGAATGAGTTTCCTGAGGTCTTTTCGGATGATCTTCCTGGTGTTCCTCTAGATAAGGAGATTGAGTTTGGGATTGATTTTGTTCCGGACACTTATCCAATATTTATTCCTCCTTATAGAATGGCTTCAGCTGAGTTGAGGGAACTCAAGGAGAAACTTAAGGATCTTTTGGATAAGGGTTTTTTTCCATCCTAATGTGTCCCCATGGGGTGCACTAGTGTTATTCATGTGAAAGAAGAATGGTTTCCTTCGGATGTGCACTGACTATCGACAGTTAAATAAGATAATGGTTAAGAACAAGTATCCTCTTCCAAGGATAGCTGACTTGTTTGATTAGTTGCAAGGTGCTAAATTCTTTTCTAAGATAGATCTTCGTTTAGGGTGTCATCAGTTTAAGATTAGGGAGGTGGATATCCCTAAGACAACTTTTCATACTCGGTATGGGCACTTTGAGTTCCTGGTTATGCATTCGATTTGACTAATTCCTCGATAATACTTATGGATCTGATGAATATATTTTCAGGCAGTTTTTGGATTTATTTTTAATGTGTTCATTGATGACGTTCTATTTTACTCTAAGAGTGAGATGGATCATGCTAATCACCTTCTATGGTGTTACAAACCTTAAAAGAGCAGTAGTTGTATGCCAAATTCTCCAAGTGTGAGTCTTGGTTGAACGCTGTAACTTTTTTTGGTCATATTATTTCTAGTAAGGGGATCATGGTGGATCTGTAAAAAGTTGCAGTGGTTAAGCGGTGGCCTAGACCCAAGACTCCAATCGATATTCGAAGCTTCTTAGGTTTGTATGGGTATTATAAATGGTTCGTCGAAATTTTCTCAACGATAGCTTCCACATTGACTAAGTTGACTCAGAAGAAAGTAAAGTTTTCTTGGTCGGATGCTAGTGAGGGGAGTTTCAAGAACCTAAAGGATAAGTTAACCCCAACTCTAATTTTGACATTGTCTGAAGGTAATGAACGGTTTGTGGTATATTGTAATGCATCTTGAGTGGTACTTGTATGTATTTTGATGCAACATAAGAAAGTAATTATTTATGCTTCCAGGGAGTTGAAGGTGCATGAGAGGAATTATCCTACTCATGATTTGGAGCTTTTAGCGGTGGTTTTTGCTTTGAAAATTTGGCGGCATTATTTGTACGGAGTGCATGTGGACATATTTTCTGATCATAAGAGTCCACAATATGTGTTCACTCAAAAGGAGCTAAATCTCAGGCAGAGAAGATAGTTGGGGCTTCTCAAGGACTATGATATAAGTCTTTACTACCACCCACGTAAAGTTAACATGGTTTTTGATGCTCTTAGTAGGTTGTCCATGGGGATTTTAGCTCATGTGGATAAGGAGAAGCAATAATTGGTGAAGGATATTTACCACTTGGCTAATCTTAGAGTTTGTCTCTTAGACTCCAATGATGGTGGTTTAATGGTGCAGGAAGTGGTTCGGTCGTCTCTTGGTGCAGAGATCAAGGAAAAGTAAATGTTAGATCCTATCTTGATGAAAATCAAGAGTGATTGGTGGTATTTGAGATTTGTAGTGGTGGTACTTTGTGATACCAATGAAGGTTACGTTCCTGATGTCGATGGTTTGCGACAAAGGATATTAGCCGAGGCACATGAATCACGCTATATTATTCATCCCGGCTTGACAAAAATGTATCATGATCTCAAAGAGATGTATTGGTGGAGCGGTATGAAAAGGGATGTGGTTGATTTGTGGCCAGCTGTTTAGTATGTCAACAAGTTAAAGTTGAGCACATGAGGCATGGGGGGTTGTATCAAAAAATGGAATTTCTAGAATGGAAATAGGAAGTAATCCATATGGATTTTGTCACCGGTCTTCCTCGTTCTTGGAACCAATTTGATTGGGATTGGGTTATCGTGGATAGGATGACAAAGTCCACTCACTTTTTGCCGATACAGACTAACTTTTTGACTGAGATATGCAAGGTTGTATCTTTATGAGATTGTAAAGCTGTATGGAGTACCTATTTCAATTATCTCTGATCGTGGTACGCAGATTTCATCTCATTTCTCGCTGTCTTTTTTGAAGGGTTGGGGGCTAAGGTTAGTCTGAATACTGCTTTTCATCCGTAGATGGATGTGCAAGCAGAGATGACTATTCAGACATTGGAGGAATATGCTTCGTGCATGTGTGATTGATTATGGTGGAAATTGGGTTGAGCATCTACCTTTGGTAGAGTTTGCTTACAATAATAGCTATTATTCTAGCATTGGGATGCCCCTTTTTGAGGTATTGTATGGTAGAAGGTGTAGGTCTTCTATTAGGTTGTTTGAGCTTGGTGAGGTGAGTAAGTTTAGTCTGAATTTAGTTTATTAGGCTATAGAGAAGGTAAATGTGATTTGGGATAGGCTTAAGGTTGTCCAAAGTCGCCAAAAGTCCTATGCAAATGTAAGGCATAGAGACTTAGAGTTTGAGGTTGGGGATAAGGTATTCCTAATGGTATCTCCCATGAAGAGAGTGATGTGGTTTGGTAAAAGGGGAAGCTCAGTCCCCAATATATTGATCCTTATGTAATTTTATGGAGGGTTGGTAATGTGGCTTATGAATTAGAGTTTCCTTCTAGTTTGAGCCCCATTCATTTGGTATTTCATATCTCTATGTTGAGAAAGTGTCTTGGTGATCCTTCTTCGATGGTTCCTTTGGAAGGATTGGGTATCTTTGATTCTCTATCTTATAAAGAGGTCTCGGTTGAGATATTGGATAGGAAGGTTCGTTGGTTACGAACCAAGGATGTGGCCTCGGCTAAGGTTCTATGGAAGAACCACAAGGGGGAAGAGGCTACTTGGGAAGCAGAAGCGAACATGAAGTCCAAATTTCCACATTTGTTTTCTGCTCCGACTATTTGTGCGGAAGGTATGTGTTCTTGATCATATCTTTATTTTCTAACTTAGTTAAAGGCTAGATTTATGTTTGATAATGTAAATAAATCGTTCTTGTGTTTGACCAACCTTGTTCGTCATTCAGGGATGAATGATCTTAGTGGGGGAGACTGAAACACCTTAGGTTTGGATCCTTTGAAAATACCATGGATTTCTTGATTTTGGACATCATACGACTTGTGGGTACCATTCGTATGATGAGGTATGGTTAGTATTCTCTTGGTCGTATGCTAAGCAATATTGGTTGGTGGGTTGGATTGGTTTCTGGAATGGGTACGACTTGGTGGGTACGATTCGTATGGTTGGTGGCGGGTCGTATGGTTTGGGTTTTTCCTTCACTTAATATGAGACTTAGTAGCTGAACTTAGTTCTGAGTACGAGTGGCTCACCATGAGCCGTAAGATAGGGTACGACTCGTACCATTGACTCATATGGTAGGCAGTTTTTAAACTTCCTTTGGATTTATTCTACCAGGGATACAGTTTAGAGGTACTAGTAGTATTGTTGGGTACGACTTGGTTTGGGTAGGTTGTATGCTGGACAGCATTGGGTCCAAGAGGGAGGCCAAGGTTTGAGTGGTGGGTACCACTCATATTGGAGGGTACGACTGGTATGGGTGAGTCATACTATCTAACAGGAATTTTAAATAGTTTAAGTTGGGTGTAATAAGGACATTTCCCCACTTAACCACTTAAGGCCCAATGACTTATATCACAATTGGGACATTATTTACCCTATTATTCTAATTTAAAACACTTAGAAACTCTCTCTAATTATCTCTAAGGTTCTTGGGTAAAGGAAGGCTAGGGTTTCATCTAGAGGATCAATTTGTGGGGATTGTATGGGTGATTTCTCTCCATTATCTTCGTAATCTAAGGCATGTACTCCTCCCTCATTGTTGTTCCAACTAAAGGCATATTTTATACAATGTTTTCATGGCATGATTATTGTATGGGTTTGGGGTTTTCAAACATATGTTGGGGTTTTGGTTATAAATTCTTGATTATGGTTTTCCCATGTTTTAATTTTGTTTTTACATGCTTTAATGGTGGTTTGGACAGTTGGTTGCATGGGAATGGTTAATTGGTAATTGGATTTGGTTTTGGAAACGCTACACCCCCAACATGTTTGATAAAATGCCTATGATAATGCTTTTACTATATTATTGGACTTTTAATGGAACTATTGCATGATATAGTTTGGTAATGGAACACTATGATGCGACCCACCCTGGGGCCTTATCGTAATGGGCGTCCCAAATTCGACCAAGACCGGAGACAATCCCATTACCCAACCCAACCTCCAGCCACTTGCCCTAAGTTGGTTGAATTTCGAGCATGTAACAAGATAGTGTAACAGCTCATATAAAGACCGTGGGATAAGATCACAACCGTGACCGACCCAACCGAGTCCAACCATCCCATACCAATAATCCTACCACACGAAAACACACCAAAACAAGGGCCATAAACCAGTCCATAATCAAGGATGTTCCAAAACATAATATAATTAATTCCAAAATGAAATAGGATGAAACAACCAACAATCTCGTCCACTGATGTCAGTACTTCAGCTTATTCCAATGCCAAGGTTGACACCAATACTGATCCCGCCCATTCCAACCCATAGAAGTACCACAAAGCCTTTAACCAAAAGAGTAATGAAATCTGGTTGAGCCCCAACCATAGCCAAAACCAATATCCAAAATAAAATCAAAGTGTCTAGAAATATCCATAACATGAAATGGAGCATTCTGAAAGGGTGAAAGCTCACCGCTTCAGTCCAAATGTTGTCGTCGAGTCAATCACTTTGTAGGAGGAGTATAACGGCCTATTCCTACATAGTGTGGGTATACAACTATCAGTAGAAGGGGTTAGCGAGTGACCACTAGCATGATCTCGGGGTAAGGATAAAGTAATGTCATTTATAAAACCAAATAAAACCATCCATATGCACACAAACATATTTATATATATATATATACACCACCATGCCAGGAAAAGAGACCGAGTTTAGCATGCCTTTAAAACCTTTACCTGGGCTATGTAGCTTTGTCGTCCTAAACCATCCACAGGCTATATAAGTTCAGCTCCTCCTGCTGAAAGGGTCACAGTGCGTGTACCCGTACGACTAGGGAATAAACCCTTGGGATGACTAGTACATACCCCAAATATAGTGTGGTATCATGAACACGGTCATCAAGACCAACCTCATATTGGCAAATATGAGTTTCCAGTTTTGGCCACCCCAAGACCTCTACCTTCCATGACTTGCTACACCTCCTACCATTATTGTCCAATTAAAATCGATTTCCAAATAACCAAACCATTATACATTTATTAACCAAGGCCATTGATATTGGTATCGCCATACCAACCCTTACTTGTAAGTATCATCCATAGCCAATCATTCATAGGTTTAAGGGAACTTTCAAGTGCCCTTCCATTTACCATATTAAACCACTTCGGGAATTACATGCACCCCACAAGCATAGCCATTTAGCCATTTACCTTTCCAAGCTATTTAAACCACGCATAATCCATTGACCATGTTTTGAAATGTGCAAGGGTTCTATTAAAATAGTCAATGCAATGAACATATCTTTATAAGCATTTTGTCAAACATATCGGGGGCATAATATGACCGAAACCAATTCCAATTGCCATTAAACCATTCACACGCAATCCAATTATCTAAAACCACCATTAATACATATAAAAGCATAATTAAAATCATGGGAAACCATAACCAACCATTTAACATCAAAACCCCCAATAAATATTTGAAAACCAAAATCATACAATCAATGAAATCATGATAACATTCATAAAACCATTCCTTTAGATAAAATTAACAATGAGGGAAGAGAACATGCCTTAAACCAAGATGATAAGGAAGGAAATCTCCAAGACCATCCCCAAATCAATCCTCTAGTTGAAACCCTAGCTTCCCTTGCCCAAAAGTTTTTGATAGAATTTTTGAGTGTTTAGAAGAGTTTCTTAGTGTTAATGATTGGAATAATTGGGTAAATAACCTTCCAAATGTATTAGAAGTCGAGGGGCCTTATTAGGATAAGTGGGGAAATGACCAGAATACCCCCACTTAAGTTGCACCTAAATCCCATCACAGGGATATGACTACCCCACACTAATCATACCCTCCGATACGATTTGTATCCTCTACTCGTATCCTGGCCTCAACTATTAAATCCAACACTGTCCAGCGTATGACTCATCCATCCAAGTCTTATTGACAACATATGATCTGTACACTTCATTTGTACCCCTAGCAGATTTAAACCCAAGGAAGATTTAAACACTGTCCACCATAAGAGTCCTGGGTATGACTCGTACCCTGGCTTACTGCTCATGGTGAGCCACTCGTACTCAGATCCAACCTAAGTAACCAAGTCTAAGATTAATTCAAGGAACCAAATGTTTCGTAACTACTAATATGGCTCATACCCCTAAGTCATACCTATTTCAGTAATCAAAATCCATCCCACCAACCAATACTGGTCAGTATACAACTGGACCTTACTTTTCATACCACAACATACGGCTCATACCCATGAGTCATATTGGGTCCAGAGATCAAAATTCTAAGAAAATTTCTAAGTTCCGGAAACCAAGGTGTTTTAGTGTCCCCCACTAGGAACATTCGTCCCCGAATGACCGATATGGTAGGGGTAACCACACGCAAGAGTCATTTGTATTATCAAATATATTCCCAATCTCTAACAAAGTTCGAAAACAAAGAGGCAAAGATATAAATCTTTCTTTTAACAAACTCTGAAAATAAAGATGTGTTGAAGATACCTTCCGCCCGAATCCCAGGAGAAAAAAACAAATACGAATATTTGGACTTCATGTCCTCCTCCACTTCCCAAGTAGCTTTTTCCACCTTATGGTTCCGCCAAAGATCCTTAATCAAAGCCACATCCTTGGTCAGCAACCAACAAACCTGCCTATCCAAGATCTCAATTGGGACTTCTTCATAAAATAAAGAATCAATGATACCCAATCCTTCCAAAGGAACAGCCAAAGAAGGATCACCAATGCACTTCCTCAACATGGAAACATGAAAGATCGGATAAACCAAGCTTAAGATAGAAGGTAACTCCAACTCATACACAACATTACAAATTCTTCGCAAAACCTCATAAGGACCAATATATCGGGAATTATGCTTCCTCTTCTTGCCAAACTGCACCACTCCCTTCATGGGAGGTACCTTGAGGAAAACCTTATCCCCAACCTCAAACTCTAAGTCTCTACTCCTAACATATGTATAGGACTTTTGGTGACTTTTGGAAGCCTTAAGCCTCTCCCGAATCACCATCACCTTTTCCATAACTTGGTAAACCAAGTCGGGACCAAACATGTCTGCCTCACCAAGCTCGAACCAACCAATAGGAGACCTACACCTCCTACCATATAATGCCTCAAAAGGTGCCATACCAATACTATAATGATAGCTATTATTGTAAGCAAACTCCACCAAAGGTAGATGATCAACCCAATTGCAACCATAATCAATCACACAAGCCCGAA
The DNA here is from genome assembly GCA_030864215.1 of Capsicum pubescens. Lineage (NCBI taxonomy): Eukaryota > Viridiplantae > Streptophyta > Magnoliopsida > Solanales > Solanaceae > Capsicum > Capsicum pubescens. The sequence continues at coordinate 227,143,702 of CM061544.1, forward strand.
GCATATCCTTCAGTGTATGAATAGTTCTCTCCACTTGCCCATCTATCTGAGAATGAAAAGCAGTACTCAGACTCACCTTAGTCCCCAACCCTCTCTAGAAAGACCGTCAGAAGTGAGATGTAAATTGTATGCCAAGATCAGAACTAATCGAAATACTCGCCCCATGTAACTTCACAATCTCCTGAAGATACAGCTTTGTATAATCTTCCACCGAGATGGTAGTCCACACTAGCAAAAAGTGTACAGACTTGGTCATCCTATCCATGATGACCCAAATCAAATCATATTAATTCCGAGACCGAGGAAGACCAGTAATGAAGTCCATATTGATAACTTCCCATTTTCATTCAGGAAAATCAGTTTCTTGATGCAGCCCTTTGGCCTTATGTGCTTAACCTTAACCTATTGACACACCATACACTTGACCATGAAATCAGCCATATCCCTTTTCATGTCATTCCATCAATAAATCTCCTTGAAATCATGATACATCTTAGTCGAGTCGGGATGAACAACATAGCGCGACTCATACGCCTCAGCCAAAATCCTTTATCCCAACCCGTCGACATCAGGAATATACAACCTCCCTTGGTACCTTTTACCCACCAATGTCTCTCTTGATTTTCATCAAGATAGGATCTATCACTTGTTTCTCCTTAATCTCCACACCAAGATAACAATTGAACCGCTTCTTGCACCACCACACCACCATTCTTGGAGTCTAAGAGGAGAACTCTAAGATTAGCCAAGTGGCGAATATCCTTCACTGATTCCCATTTTCCTTCCTCTACATGATCCAAACTCCCCATGGATAACCTGCTAAGAGCATCAGCAACCATATTATCCTTACCTGGGTGATAGTGAAGATTCATATCATAATCGTTGAGACGCTCAAGCCATCTCATCTGCCTAAGATTAAGCTTTTTATGAGTGAACACCTACTGTACTCTTATGATCAAAAAAGATATCGACGTGCACACCATACAAATAATGCCGCCATATTTTCAAAGCAAACACAACCGCTAATAGCTGAAAATCTTGAATAGGATAATTTCTCTCATGCACCTTCAACTACCTAGAAGCATAGGCAATCACCTTACCATGTTGTATCAACACACAACCAAGTCCTACTCGAGATGCATCACAATAAACCACGAACTCATCATTGCCTTCCGGCAAAGTCAGAATTGGAGCTGAAGTTAACTTATCCTTCAACTTCTTGAAACTCCCTTCACAAGTATCTAACCAAGAAAACTTGACCTTTTTTTGAGTTAACTTAGTCAAAGAGGCAACTATCGATGAAAATCTTTCCACAAACCGCCTATAATACCCAGCTAAACCCAAGAAGCTCTGAATATCAGATGGAGTCATGAGTCTAGGCTACCTCTTCACCAGAACAACCTTCTGCCGATCCACCATAATCCATTCACTAGAAATAATATTACCCAAGAAAGTTATAGCATTCAACCAAACTCACACTTAGAGAACTTGGCATACAACTGTTGTTCTCTTAAGGTCTGCAACACCACATAGAGGTTCTTAGCATGATCTACCTCTCTCTTCCAATAGACCTGAATGTCATCAATAAACACAATGATGAAGAGATCCAAATACTGATGCAAAACCCTGTTCATCAGATCCATAAATACCACCGGAGCATTAGTTAATCCAAATGACATCACCAAAAATTCAAGTGCCCATACCAAGTACAAAAAGTCATCCTAGGAATATCCACCTCCCTAATCTTTAGATGATGGTACCCAGACCAAAGATCTATCATAGAAAAGAACTTGGTACCTTGAAACTGGTCAAACAGATCATCTATCCTTAGAAGAAGATACTTGTTCTTGACTTTAACCTTGTTCAACTGCTTATAGTCAATGAACATCCGAAGGGAACCATCCTTCTTGTGCACAAACAACTCTGGTGCACCCCAAGGAGATACACTAGGATGAATAAACCCCTTATCCAGAAGATCTTTAAATTGCTCCTTGATTTCCCTCAACTCAGTCGGAGCCATTCTATACGGAGGAACAAAAATTAGATGAGTGTCTGGAATTATATCAACACCAAACTCTATTTCCCTATTTGTAGGAACACCGAGAAGATCATCCAGAAAGACCTCAAAAAACTCATTAACCACTGGAACTGACTAAAAAGAAGGACGTTATAAGTTAGAATCTTTAACTCAGACTATATGATAAAGAAAACCTTTAGAGATTAACCTCCGATCTCTAAGATAAGAAATAAATCTCCCCCTAGGAGCTAAAAAAACACTCTCCCACTCTATAATCGGTTGACCAAGGAACCTAAAGATAACCCTACGGGTCCGACAATCCAAGGACGCATAACAAAAGTGTAACTAGTCCATACCTAGAATAACATTTAAATCTACTAGATCTAACTCAAACATATCCACCAATGCCTTCTTTCCACCAACAGATACCACACATCCCCTATAGACTCTCTTAGCAATAACTGAGTCACCTACTAGGGTAGAAATCGAAAAAGGATCTGAAATAACTTTTGGATCAAAACCAAAAGATACAGCCACATAAGGAGTCACATAAGAGAGAGTGGACCCTAAATCAAGCAAATATTATATGTCATGATAGAAAAGCTGTAACATACTAATAATGACATTATTTGATGCCTCAAATTCCTATCGAGATGCCAAAGCATACAACTTGTTTCGATTAACACTAAAACTAGGAGTAGTAATGGAAGTATATGCAACACCACCAAGTGTAGGAGCAGTAGATGAAGCCACAAAAATCTTATTCACCCCCATAGCAATCTTATTAATTGGACAATCCCTGAGTCGATGGCCTATCTGGCCATACTTGAAGAATTTATCCCTTTCTTCATCGTAATAACCCCAATAAGAACGACCACAGAATCGACTAGGAGGGCATGAAAAAATTGACTGACCTCTGCTTTCCTGAGATTAGGGACCCTATGGCCGGATATTGTCACCACCATGATGACGACTGTCGCCCAACTAGTAAGGAGCACTAGTAGAAGAGAAGAAACCAGAACTCCCCACCATATTTTTCTACCACTTGCCACCATCTCAATCACCCTAAGACTAAGCACCTCATTGGTAAAAAAATCTACTCCTCTTACCCCGCCTATCTCAAAACTTTGTCTATTTCCTCGTTTCATTCTTCATTTACTGTATATGAATAGTCAACCTAGAGATGTCCATATCCTTAATCATCAAGGTAGTCTTACTCTCTAAAATCAAATTCTGATTCAACCCAGAAGTGAACTTTCTCATTCTAGCTCGCGTGTTAGCCAATAAATCGGGATCATACCTTGCCAATTGGTAAAACTTCAAGGCATATTCCTTGATAGACATTCTCCCCTATCGAGGTTCACAAACTTCTTTATCTTTGCTTTCCTTAAATTTTGGGGAAAGAAACGATCCATAAAAGCACCAGAGAAGGCATCCCATAAGGATGACTCCTCTACAATTCTCTATCCCTATCCCACTCTTCATACCATTAATACGCAATCTCTTTGAGCTGATAAGCTGTAAAGTTTATGCCCTCTACATTGGTAGCCTACAACACCCAAAATATCTTTTCCATTTCATCCAAGAAGCCTTGTGGATCCTCCTCCACCTTCACTCCAGAAAAAGTGGGAGGACTTACCTTCATAAATTGGCCAACCCTTATGGCCTCAACAAATAAAGCACCATACATATCCCACTCAGCCTGAGCAACAACCAATTCAGCATTTGCATTAATAGATTGATGGAATTCCACATTAGTCATCTCGCCTTAAGAAGGACTAGTAGCAACTGGTAAAACTCCAAAACTATTAGGTATAGTACCGTAAGATCAAAGATGAACCCCAGAAGTAGGATGCACCCCTTCAGCATTACCCCCAGATGGGATAGAAAAAAATTCTTGTGTTCCAGATCTACGAGGCATGATCTGAAAGACGAACAAATAAGGATTAGAGAAAATTCTAGGACAGAGACTCTAAGCTTGAAAATAGAATACCAAGAAAGTGAAACATTTCTAAATGCCTTGTAGCCTCTCCCTTATGAGTGTGGCACGCTACACACCCCTAAAATAGACTCTACTCGACACGGCTTTATGGACTCCTAATAGACTACGAACATAGGTTTTGATGCCAACTTGATGTGAATCACCCTGGGGCCTTGTCGTAATGGGTGTCCCAAGTCCAACCAAGACCGAAGATCACCTTTATTACCCAACCCAACCTCCAGTCGCCTGCCCTGAGTTGGCTAAATTTCGAGAATGTAACAAAATAGTGTAATATATCACATAAAGACTCTGGAATAAGATCACAATCGTGACCAACCCAATCGAGTCCAACTATCCCATACCAATCATCCTACCATACCAAACCACACCAAAATAAGGGCCATAAACTAGGCCATAACCAAGAATGTTCTAGAACATAATATAATTAATTGCAAAATAAAAAAGGATAGAGCAACTAATAATCTCATCCAATGATGTCAGCCCTTCAGCTTATTCCAATGCCAAGGCCGATACTAATACCAATCCCGCCCATTCCAACCCATAGAAGTACCACAAAGCTTCTAACCAAAAGAGTAATGAAATCCGATTGGGACATGCACCCAACTATAGCCAAATCCAATATCCAAAAAAAATCAAAGTGACTAAAAATATCCATAATATTAACTGAAGCCTTTTGAAAGGATAGAAGCGTACCACTTCAGTCCAAATATTATCCCCGAGTAAATCACTATGTGGGAAGAGTAGAATAGCCGGTTCCTTCATAGCGTGGGTATATAACCGCCAATAGAAGGGGTTAGCAAGTGACTGCTAGCATGATCTCAAGGTAAGGATAAAATAATGTCTTTATAAAACCAAGTAAAACCATCAATATTCACACAACCATACAAATATATATATACAACCATGCTAGGAAAAGAGACCTGGTTTAGTATGCCTTTAAAACCTTTACCTGGGTTGTGAAGCTTTACCGTTCTAAACCACCGATGGGCTATATGAGTTCAGTTCCCTTGCTGAAATAGCTCCAGTATGTGTATCCATATGACCAGGGAAGAAAACCTTGGGGTGAATAGTATATTCCTCAAATATAGTATGGCATCATACACATGGTCACTAATATCAACCCCATATCGGCAAATATAAGTTTCTAGTTTTTGTGCCTCCAGTACCTACACCTTTCATGGCTTAGCTACACCTCCTACCATTATTGCCCAATTAAAACCAATTTACAAATAACCAAACTATTATCCATTTATTAACCAAGGCTATTAATACTGGTATCATCATACCAACCCTTACTTACAAGTATCATCCATAGCCAACTATTTATAGGTTTAAAGGGACTTTCAAGTGACCTTCCATTTACTATATTAAACCACTTGAGGGATTCCATGTGCCCCACAAGCATAAACATTTAGCCATTTACCTTTACAAGCCACTTAAACCATGCATAATCCCTTTACTAAGTTTTAAAGTATGAAAGAGTTTTATTAAAATAGTCAATGCAATGAACATATCTTTATAAGCATTTTGTCAAATACATTAGGGGCATAATATGACCAAAACCAATTCCAATTTCCATCAAACCATTCCCATGAAATCCAATAATCCAAAACCACCATTAATGCATGTAAAAGCATAATTAAAACCTTGGAAAACCATAACTATTCATTTAACATCAAAACCCCCAATTCATATTTGAAAACCAAAATCATACAATCAATAAAATCATGAAAACATTCATAAAACTATGTCTTTAGATAAAATTAAAAATGAGGAAATAGAACATGCCTTAAACCAAGATGATGATGGAAAAAAATCACCAAGACCAGCCCCAAATCAATCCTCTAGTTGAAACCCTAGATTTCCTTGACCAAGATCTTTTGGGAGAATTTTAGAGTATTTAGAAGAGTTTTTAAGTGTTAATGAATGGAATAATAGGGTAAATAACCTTCCAAGTATATTAGAAGTCATGGGGCCTTATTAGGATAATCGGGGAAATGTACAAAATACCCCCACTTAAGTTGCACCAAAATTCCATCATAGGGATACGACTGACCCACACGAGTCGTACCCTACGATACGATTGGTATCCTCCAATTGTATCCTATCCTCAACTCTTGGATCTGACACTCTCCAGCATACGACTCATCCAACCAAGTCGTATTGATAGCATACGATATGTACCCTTCATCCGTATTCCTAGCAGATTTAAGCCCAAGAAAGATTTAGACATTGTCCATCATACGAGTTTGGGGTATGACTCGTACCCTGTCTTACAGCTCATGGTGAGCCACTCGTACTCAGATATAACCTAAGTAACCAAGTTTAAGATTAGTTCAAGGAACTAAATAATCCATAACAACTAATATGACTCATACCCTTAAGTCGTACCCATTCCAGTAACCAAAATCCATCCCACTAATCAAAACTGGTCAGTATACAACTGGACCTTACCATCCATACCCTAATATATGGATCGTACCTATGAGTTTTATTGGGTCTAAAGATCAGAATTCCAGGAAATTTTCTAAGGTTCAGAAACCAAGGTGTTTGACCCTAAATGGTTAAATAGTTTGGAATGGATAAATAGTAAGGTTTGGTGGTCATGGTTATGGTTAATTAAACTTTCTTATGGTGTACAAGGAATCTAATCCACCAAGTAAACATGTTAATGGAACACTTGTAGGGTACATAGTATTCCCCCAAGAAAACTTAATAATGGAACACTTGTAGGGTACACGGGATTCCCCCAAGTTAACTTGATAATGTAATCTATGGATAAATGGGAATTTATTTACATGAAGATTGGCTAAGGACATTTCTTGTAAGATATAGTCAGTATTACGATACCACTACTTATAGTCTTAGTTACTATAATGGATTAATGGTTTGGTTAGATAGTAACGGTTTTAATTGGTCAATAATGGCGGGGTGTGATTGCTAATCATGAAGGTATGAGTCCAATGGATAGACAATGAAAACTCATATTTGTCGATATGAGGGTTGTTCATAGCGACCATATATGATACTATAAGGTATATGAGAATCCAATAAGTACATTGTAAATATGTATCATGGAGAGCGAAGGGTACTCAAAAATCCCCTACTCTTATGGTATCTCCATTTCATGTGGCTACAAACATTGGGGCCCATTCAGGGGGTTGCACTAGACCCATATAAATAATGGATAGTTTTAGGATGGTTAAGCTACATATACCCAGGTTAATAGTTTTAAATGCATGCTAAACCCGATTATCTTTTCTGACATAGTTATATATATATATATATGGTTGTGTGCATATGGTTGGTTTACTTGGTTTTATTGGATGACATTATTTTATCCTTATATTGAGTTTATGCTAATATTTACCCGCTAACCTATCTTCAGGCAACTGTATTCCTACATGATGCAGGAACCAACCTTTCTACTCCTCTTCCTTAGTGATTAGATTTGGTATCATCTACAGGATTGAAGTGGTGAGCTTCTATATTCCGAAAATCTCCATTTCATATCATGGATGTCTTTACATACTTTGGTTATTTTATGGATATTAGTTTTGGCTATGGTTAGGGGTATGTCCCAACCAGATATTATTTTCTTTTGGTTAGAGGCTTTTATGGATCTACTATAGATTGGAATGGGAGGGTCAGTATTGGTGTCGTCCTTAGTATTGGTATTGGTATTGGGGTTGATACCATTGGACAAAATTTATTATTGTTCCATCTTTTTATTTTATTTTATAGATAGGAGCTTAGTTTTTATATTGGTCTGGTTATGGTTGTTGGTTGGTATTAGATGGTTGTACTTGCTTGGGTTGGTCACGGTTATAGACCTATCCCAGAGTCTGGAAAGGTAATAAATTCTATCTTGTTGTATGTTTAAAATTTATCCGACTTCGGGTATGTGTATTGGCGGTTGAGTTGGGTAATGGGGGTGGTCCCTAGTCTTGGTTAGACTTGAGATGCCCATTACGACAAGGACCTGGTTTAGGTCGTGTCATAAAAAATCCATAATGGAAGAGTAACCCTCCATAAGACGTCGATAAATACCAGCTAAACTACTAAAGCTTCAAATGTTGGTAGGAGAAGTAGATTTAGTCCAATCATAAATCACCATTATCTTGGCCTGATCGACCATAATGTCATCCTTGGTCACAACATGGCCTAAGAAAGAAATAAAATCTAACCTAAACTCGCACTTAGATAACTTGGCATATAACTTCTCATCTCGCAATTTGTAAAGCACAGTTCTCAAGTGTCTCACACGGTTAACCTCATTCTTGGAATAAGCCAATAATTCATCTATAAATACAATCATGAGGGAATCAAGATATAACTAAAATACTTGGTTCATCAGTTTCATAAGCATTGTTAGGTCATTGGTCAACCCAAAATACATGACCAAAAACTCAAAATGACCATATTGAGTTTGAAAAATATAACACCTTGGGATTTGGACCCTTGCAAAAATTCTTAAGTTTTAGACTTTTGGGACTTGGTATGACTCAAGGGTACTATTCATACCCTTGGATATGAGTTAGGGGGATGGATAGAAGGCTCACTTGTATGTTGGGCAGTAGAGTGGCTTGGTTATGATCCAATATATGAATCACCACCATACGAGTTGTATAGTGGGATATGAGGGGTACAATGTTAAGTCGTATAAAGTTTATTGAGTTGCCTAGTTGAAACTGTCCAAGGTACGAATATAGGTACGGTTTGGGGTAACAATTATACCATAATTTACGAGTTGGTATGGTGTAGTCATATTGGGACCTGTGTGGAGGGTCTTTATGAGGTCTAGGGTATGAGTTAAGGTACCACTCATACCATAGGCTATGATTTTCTTGGTTGGGTCATATCCTCCTGGGATGGATTCGTAACTTTTAAGTTGGTGGCCTTTTAGACATTTCCCACACCAAAAACCTTATATTCCCATGTTATATATCCCTTGGTGGCCTCCTATAACTCACTTGGAAAGGTAGAAACACTCTTAAAATATTCTTTAAACACTCTCTAGAAGATTGGAGGCTAGGGTTTCTCAGATGTTCATCTAGAGGCTAAGAGGGGTCAAGTACTTTCTGTGGATCTTCTTGTATAAGGAATGTACTTCATCCCTCATTGTTAGTTCCAACTAAAGGCATTGATTTAATGTGTTTTAATCATTGATTTATGAAATCGTAAATGGTGGTTTTGAAACAATGTTGAGGGTCTTGATATATGTTGTTTGGTATTGGTTCAAACTATGTTTTTACATATTTTTGGCAATGGTTTTCATATGTGTGTGATTGTTGGTTATGGTTTAACAAATGGGTCATGACTAACCCTAATTATGATGGTTTATGCTTTAGTTTTGGTCTTCATAAAGGTATGCCCTCAACATGTTTGATAAAATATCAGAAAGAATGTTTCACTCTATTATTGAACTTTCATTGGAACTATTGCATGGTATGTTTTAGTAATGGAACCCTAATTGGGTTTGGATGGTTTTACATAGTTTGAATGGTATAAATACTTTAAATATTTTAAACGATCTAAAATGGTTTAAATGGTGTCAATGGTTTTGAATGGTTTGGTAGTCATGGTTATGGTTAATTAAACTCCTTGTAGGGTACAATTGAATCACCCAAGTAAACATGTTAATGAACAACTTATGGGGTACATGGGACTCCCCCAAGCAACCACAATAATCAATACTTATGGGGTACCAAGGAATCCCTCAAGCTAATATGGTAATGAACTCTTATGGGGTACATGGGACTCCCCTAAGACAACTTGATCTATGGGTACATGGGAATACCTTGATCTCTAAAACATTTGGCTAAGGACAATACTTGCAAGTTATATTCGGTATGACGATACCACTATGTATAGCCTTGGTTAATAATAATGGTTTGGTTGGTTGGAAATAGTTTTAATTGGGCCATAAATGCGGGATATGATAGTTAACCATGAAGGTGGGAGTCCAACAGATGAACACTGGAAACTCATGTTCACCGACATGAGGGGTAGGTTATGGCGACCTTATATGATACTATAAGGTACACGAAAATCCTCTAAGTATATTGTACATATGTATTATGGAGGGTGAAAGGTACTTAAAAATCCCTTAATCTTATGGTATCTCTGGTTTGTGCGGCTACATACATTGGGGCACATTTAGGGGGTAACACTAGACTCATATATCCCATAGGAAGTTAAGGATGGTTAAGCTATGCATACCCATGTTAATGGTTTTAAATGCATGCTAAACCCAGTTCTCTTACCCAACATGGTTATATATATATGTATGGTTTATATGCATGTGGATGGTTTACTTGGTTTTACTGGATGGTATTATTTTATCCTTATCCTGCGTGCGTGCTAGCGTTCACCTGTTAACCCGTCTTCGGGCGGCTGTATCCCTACGTGATGTAGAAATTGGCTATTCTACTCACCTGCTTTGTGATTAAATTCAGGATTAACTATTGGATTGAAGTGGTGAGCTTCCATAGTTCGGAAGACATCTATTTCATGTCATGGATTACTATATGTACTTTTGGATTTTATAGACTTGGTTTATGGTTATGTCAAGGGAATATCCCGACTAGGCACTATTTGGTTTGGTTTAGAGGCATTGTATGAAAAATTGTGGACTTGGGTATTGTATGGATGGATTATGTTATATGTATAAACATATATGGAATTATTGTCTTTTTTTTGGTTTATGGTTTGGGTTTGGTTGAATTGGTTGGTTATTGGATAGATTAACTTGGTTGGGTTGGCCTCGGATGTAGGCTTATCCTAAAGTCACTTCATGGATAAATTTTCTATCTTGTTATATTATAGGAATTCACCCAACTAAGGCATACGTTGCTTGGTTGGGTTAGGTAATGGGGGTGGTCTCCATTCTTGGTTGAGCTTGAGATCTCCCATTACGACAGGGACCTGGTTTAGGTCGTGTTAAGATTGTATCAAAGCTTTAGGTTTTGGTGTCATGGGGTATCCACAAAGTTATATCAAGTAGAGTCTTGATTATGGGTATGTCGTGCACCACACTTATAATCAGGAGGCTACATGGTATTTAGGAATGTTTCACTTTCTTGTTGTTCTATGTTTAGGCTATGGAGTCTAAGGTCTTGAACTCTTCCCTAAATCTTCTTTGGTTAACCGTTTAGATCATGTATCTCAACGATCTAAAGTTCATGGAAACTCACATGTCCCATTCGAGGACAACATGGATAGATCTAGTCCGACCTATGGGGAATAGACCCGATCAAGGGTCACAGTTTTAGTTTTCCCCGTGGAGTCCCACCGGTCTACACTGAACCTATTTTGGAAGGTGGAACTCATTCTAGGTTACCTCAATGAGAGGTTACTAATGCCAAGTTTTGATATTTTATTAATCCATTGACCCAAATGGTAACAACTCTATCACACCGATCTGGTCATATTGGTACGAAGAAGAATGAGGCAAGGTTGAGAAATAGAAAAGGTAAGGGGGTCTTGGTTCTCGGAACAAAAAGGGAAGCCAATGGTGTGATGGCAAGTGGTCTAAGAGAAAGAGTTGGATGGATCCTAACTCTTATTTTATGGATTATTCTCCCTACCCATATCCATTGGGAGACAGGCATTTTTAGAGTGTTAATGCACATATGGCATAAGATGCCCAATCTTGGGCTATTGGGGCCCAATCCGCATTATCCTACCCTCCTTGTAGATTTTGTGGTCGGTCGCATCGTGGTTGTTGTAAAAAAAGGAGTCATTTTCTTAATTATAGTCAATTGGGTTCTATGCAATGAGAGTGTCCCATAATAATTGCCCCTTGGGCAAACAGGACATCGGTTACCATTTCTCTAGCTCTTGCTTCAAGGGATGTTTCTTTTAGCTATGACACTGGTCGAGATTATCTCAATAACTTCACTATTCCTTGGGAGTCTGAGAAATTTTCTGATGCTAACACTGGTGTGTTGAAAACTCTCTTTTCGTGGTGTGTATTGGTTACTTGTTTTGGGGTCTTCTCTCTTTATTACCCTACTTATGGTTGTGTATTTTGGATTTGGTCCTAAGGTTATTTTGTGCTCTTTTCTTTTCTGTCTCAACCTCGGTAGGTGACTCTATGATTGCCAAAGAAGTCTATGAGGATGTGTGGTATCCGTCGATAATAAAGGGGTCTTGGTAGATTTGTTTGACTCGAATATAGTGGATTTTGATGTCATTCGGGGGATGGATTGGTTGTACTCATGCTACGTATCCTTAGATTATCAGATCCATAAAAAGGTTTTCTTTATGCTCTATGGTGAGTCGGTATGGAATAGGAGGGTGGTTTCATTCCCAGGATATTAAGGTAAAAGGTTATATCATATCTTAGAGCTCAGAGATTGGTCTCCAAAAGGGTGTCTCTATTATCGTTTGGTTTGGAGTACAGATTGTAACTCGAAAGGTCCTTCTTTGCATTCGAATTTAGTGGTGGATGAATTTCCTGAGGTCTACTTGATGACCCTCATGACGTCTTTCTAATGAGAATGTTGGTTTGGGACTAGTTTTATATCAAACATTTGTCCAATTTCTATTATTTCTTTATAGAATGGTTCCAGTTGGGCTAAAGGAGCAATTAAGGGATCTTTTAGATAAATGTTTCATTTGTTCTAGTGTTTCTCCGTGGGGTGTTTTTGTTCTCCTATGCATAAGGGAAATAGTTCCCTGGAAATGCATAGGTTGTCGATGGATGAATAAGGAATTTTAGGGAGTCCTCCTAGTGGGGTAGACCATATATGTGTACATCCAATATGGGATACTTTGTTAGTAGTACATTTTGGTCGATAGATACTAGGCTTAAACCTAGATGTGTAATCTTGGTAAAGAAAGGTAAATTAGTGGGTTGGATGAGGTGTATGGAAGGTGTAAGGTTGATGGCTTGAGGAATACAATAGTGGGAAAGTTGTGACTTATAGGCCAAAAGTTCTGGCGGAGGGTTGAGTCATGGGATAGGGATAAGCCATGGAGCTCGTATGTCTATGCTAGTCTCTAAGTGGACTTTGGGTGGATAAGATTTTGGTATAGAAAAAAACAAGTGTCCCGAGTGTACATCCTTGGTGATACCTATTAGAGCAAAGTATTGTGCTTATAGGTGGCATAGGATGAAGGTTGGGGGTTAATCTAAACTTTTCCCTTTAGCAGTGGACTTTAAGGGTAGGTAGGGTTGCATCTTCTAGTGATTATCTTCTACCTTGGTTAAGAGAGTACTCTACTAGTATTGCATGCGTTCTATTAGAACATATGCCTAAGGTTCGCATTTTGCATTCACCTTGTTTCCTAAATCTGAGTCTTGACTTTATGCTACGTTATCTATAGTATATTTGGTTGTGTTTCTTTCGGTGTCCAGTTCTAAGGACTCTGTTTATATTATGGTTTGGTCAGGATGATTCTTCATTATGACCTAGGTGGTTGCTATGAGTACTTAGTGCCTATACTGTAATGTCTTATTTCAGGGATCTTGCCTTGGCGACATGGATGATTCTAGTAATTAGGTTCCCTAAATGACTCTTCTCGTGTTAGGATGGTAGTGGCTTGGAAAGCATGGTGAGGTTTTGAAATAGGGAATGTAGTAGTCCCTAAGTGGGTGAGAGTCTAGGGTGACTACTAGAACTATGGTTTTGGAGGGTAAGGTAAAGTTATTGTCAAGAGAAATAGTTAGAAAGGGGATAAGTGGTGGAAACCCTTATGAAATTATAAAGGGTACTAGATCCTTGGAAGGATAGACCATACCATGGGTGTATAAGTGGTAGGTTTAAATGTTGTGATTGGTAGATATACCAATAGTTGTGTTGGGTAATTAAAAGGCATCGGGAGGCATGTTTTATGAATTATTTTCATGGCATAATTGTGTTATGGTTTTGGGTTTCCAATTATAGGTTGGGGTTTCTGATTATAGTGGTTGGTTATGGTTTTCCCATGTCTTTTACTTTTAGTTTTAATAAATGATAGTGATGGAAGCAGAGTAGTTTTTTGAGATAGATGCAAGGAGTAGAGCCCTGTGGCCTAAGTTAACTCCTCTTAGCTTTGGATAGGGTTGAACATGGAAGTGGTGGTGTATAGTTAGACTTATGTTCTCATAGTGATGTGTCTCATAAAATTGTAAGTTGAATTAGACTTGCTCCCTAGAATGAGTCCATTCATCTGGTACTCCATGTGGTTATGTGGAGGTAAGGTGTGGATGGTCCTTCATTGGTTGGTTCTTTTGGTTGGTTTGGGTATCTTAAATTTTTGGTTCCTTAAGGAGTTCCTGGTGAGGATCCTGGATCGGTAAGTTTACCGATTGCGAACGAAAGGTATGGCTTCGGTAAAGGCTCTATGGTGAAACCAGATGTCCAAGAAAGCCATTTGGGATGCAAAAGGGGACATGAAGTCCAAGGATCTGCATTGGTTCTTCATTTCGAAAATTTGTGGGAAGGGTATGTGATCTTCAACATATCTTTGTTTTCTAACTTGGTTAAGGGTAAGGAATGGTTCCTCTTGTACCTTTATTTTCTAACTTAGTTAGAGGTCGGGATGGAGGTGTTGCAGTGTAAATCGTGCTTAGGGTAAGTGATGATATTTTCGTCTTGTTGTGTCTCCTTGTCTTCTAATTTGGTTGGAATGGAAGTTTGATGTATGTTAATGCATCATCTCGTGCTTGTTCTTACCGTTACCCATCGTTCGAGGATGAATGATCATAGTGGGGAGATATAACTCCCTGGGATTTGGACCCTTGCAAAAATTCTTAGATTTTGGACTTTTAGGACTTGGTACGACTCAAGGGTGCCATTCGTACTCTTGGATACGAGTTAGGGAGATGTCTTGATGGCTCACTCATATGTAGGGAAGTAGGTTTGGCTTGGTTACTGTCCAAGATATGACCCACCACCATACGAGTTATATGATGGGATACGAGGGGTACAATGCCGAGTCGTATGAAGCTTATTGAGTTTCCTAGTCGAAACTATCCACGGTACGGATGTGGGTATGATTCAGGGTACCAATCGTACCCTAAGATATGAGTTGGTGTGGTGTAGTCGTATTGGGACCTATATGAGGGGTTTTCGTGTGGTCTAGGGTATGAGTTAGGGTACCACTCATACCCTAGGATACAGTTTACTTGGTTGGGTCGTACCCTCTTGGGATGGATTTTCAACTTTTAAGTTGGGGACAATTTAGACATATTCCACCCCAAAACCCTTATTTTCCCACATTATATAACCCTTGGTGTCCTCCCATAACTTACTTGGAAAGGTAGAAACACTCTCAAAACATTTTTTAAACACTCTCTTGAAGATTGGAGGCTAGGGTTTCTCAAATGACCATCTAGAGGCTAAGAAGGGTCAAGTACTTTTCGTGGATCTTCTTGTATAAGGTATGTACTTCTTCCCTCATTGTTAGTTCCAACTAAAGGCATTGATTTAATGTATTTTAAACATTGCTTTGTGAAATCATAAATTGTGGTTTTGAAACAATGTTGAGGGTCTCGATACATATTGTTTGGTATTGGTCTAAACTATGTTTTTACATGTTTTTGGTAATGGTATGCATATGTGGTTTCTTGTTGGTTATGGTTTAACAAATGGGTCATAAGTAACCCTAATTATGATGTTTTATGCTTTGGTTTTGGTCTTGGTAAAGGTATTCCCTCAACATGTTCGATAAAATGCCTGAAAGAATGTTTTCACTCTATTGTTGAAATTTCATTGGAACTATTGCATGGTATGGTTTGGTAATGGAACTGTAACGCCCTAAGAGTACACCCTGGGCACCACATGATGCTTATAGTCTTGAGGGACCACAATCCAACCCATGACCTGGTACCTTCTTTGAGCACTGAACAAAACTGATAAAGACAGATCATATGCGAAATTTAACTGAGGAATGCCGTAGGGTTTCAAATCATAGTTCTGATAAAATATGTAAAATAAAACTGATAATACTGATAAAAAGTATGACAATGATAACGCAAAACTGAAGACTGACTAACTGTATGTACTAGTCTGAAAAGCCTCTACTGACTGACTATAAAGCTGATGGGACAAACCCTCAACTAATTCCGGCTGAATGGAAAAATACTAAAACTGATGAAATAATTGAGATAAATAAACCATGTCCTCAAAATATGAGGACTCACTACTACTACAACTGATAATCCGGTATGTCTATGCGTGATCTGGGAACTGAGAGTCGAAACCTATAATATGATACATCATAGCGTAACAAATGAGTATGTGATCAATACTTTGAATGTACTGGTATGCTAAATGAGGTAGGATGATATGCATGGTTTCATGTACATGAATAATAACTGACTAAGTGAATAGGATGAAGTACTGAATAGAATGCATGAAATCTGTAAATACTGAGAATACATGACCAAGCATAAAACATCTTCTGAATATAATCTATAAACTGAAATACTGAATACTGATAAGTGAATAACTTACATATGTATGCAATGGTCAAGAAAAATAGAAACTAAACTACTGAGATGATTACTGGACTGAGACTATGGGAGCTATCAACTAACTAACATGCCCCAATGAGCAAATTGGGGTCCAATCTGTGACCCCATTTGGAAGGGTGTCAGTACCGTGCCACGGGCACTAACTCTGGCTGTGTGGATCCACTAAAGAGTTACCCCTAAGGACTAAAGGTTACCCTCAACTGGCAGGTACCCATATGAGATTAACCCTCAACTAGAAGGTTAACATCTTAACCTATGCTGGCTATGTAGTTATGGGATACAGGTACTGCTACTAAAGGTCACACCCTTAAATGGCATGTGAGCCCCCATCCCTGGGTTTGCTCGGTGCTAAATCCTACTTCTAACTGAACTGACTCGAAGTACTGAATTGTTCTAAGTTTAACTAATTATGATAACTGACTGAACTGATAATGCTCATAACATATCTAAAGTTATTCTGAAGATACCGAGACTAAGCAAACAGCTATGTTTTTGGGTATTCATAACCCCCAGGACTCGATAGCAATAATAGCAAAATAGTACTAAAATTTTGGGGACATAACATGAAAGTATTTATTCAAAATTCATTCTTGTAGGCATTTCATCAAACACTTGGTATTCATAGTTTAAGCTAAGCATGGGAATAGTTTAAAGTTTCTAGTAATAGCATAATTTTAACATCAACATCACTAATTATGATTTAAATCAGCGAATAACATTATTCAAATGTGTGGGGTTTGATAACAACAACAATTTCATGTAAACATGGTATAGAATCAAGATTCATGGAGATTCATGGTTAAAATTACAATAACTTGTTAAAATCACAACTTTGAATTTGAAATTGGATACTTGGACTCCATGGGTGGAAGGGACCCATGGATGAACATTTAACATACCTCAATTTAAGAATTCTTGAAAGTTCTTGAATTGGGAACCTTGAATTTGAAATTATCTTGGAAAAAAGAATTAAGAATTTTAGAGTTTCTTGAAGTTGAATGTTGAAGCCTAGGGTTTTCTTGGAGAGTAATTTGATGAAAAATCAGTATAAAATGCTAAGGATAGGTTAAATCCTTTGTTTAACATGATTTGGGGCTTGGGGAAAAAACTAAACTACCCTTGGAAATTAAAACTTAGAACTGGAAATCCTAATTTTACTTGTCAGCGCGAAGCTGTGCTTATCGCGTTGCGCCACTGGAAAAGGAAAATCCCCATTTTTTCCAACGGCGTGATGCGGTGCTATCGCATTGCGCCACTGGAAACAGACAATCTCGATTTGGCACCTTAGCGCTATGCGAAGCCATCATGGTGCCCTACTGAACATGAATTTGACCCATGGCGTGACTCGATTCCAATCACGATGCTTCACTAGAAAAGGACGAACGTGATTTTGGCCATCACCGCGACACGGACTAATCGTGTTGGGATACTTCCTTTCACTAAAAGTGCCATAAATTCTCACCCATGTATCAAATTTTTGTGAAATTGGTATCTTTGGAAATGTAATTCAATTTCCTACAATTTGGTGCATCTTGAGCTGGAAAATTCTCAATAGTATAAAAGATATGCTCGTAAGAAATGGGTTGATTTTGCCATCCTCTCAACAATGACCCAAATTGAATTATGTTGATGACGAGTACGAGGCAAACGTGTCACAAAATCTATGTTCATTTCCTCCTACTTCTAAGTGGGAATACTGAACTCCTGCATAGAACCACTAGTCTTACAATGTTCAATCTTAACCTATTGAAAAGTGGAGAACTTAGCTACAAACTCTGAAATATCCCTCTTCATCCCACTCCACCAATAGATTTCCTGCAGATCGTGGTACATCTTCATGTCCCTGGATGAATTGAGTAATGCGCACCATGCGCTTCTGCAAGAATTCACTATCTCAACTCATTAACATACGACACACACAGTCTACCCTAGAAATGCAACACACCATTTCCCCCTTGGGAGAAAACCTCTACTTTTTTATCTCTGTCTGACTCCTTCAGCTTCACCAGACTAGGATCTCTATCCTGCTTTTCGTTCACTTCGACAACCAAAGAAAATTCTGAACTATCCTGAACCCAAAAGCTACCCTCAGTTGAATCAACCAAACAAACACCTAACCTGGAAAGCTGATGAACTTCCCAAACTAACTTCTTCTTATCATCCTCAACATGAGTAACACTACCCATACACAATCTACTTAAGGGATCTGCCACTATATTAGCCTTTCTCAGGTGGTACAAAACACTTATACCATAGTCTTTCAATAACTCTAAACACCTTCTCAGATGCAGATTCAAATCCTTCTATGAAAATATATACTGCAAGCTTTTGTAATTCGTGAACATATCTATATGCACCCCATACAAATAGTGCCTCCAAATCTTTAAGGCAAACACAACAGCTGCTAACTCAAGATCATGGGTAGGGTAGTTTTTTTATAGGTCTTAAGTTGTTTAGAGGCATAGGCCACAACCTTGCCCTTCTGCATCAAAACACACCCCAAACGGACTCCAAAAGCATCACAGTACACAACAAACCCGTCTAAACCATCTAGTAACGTCAAAACTGGGGCTATGGTGAGTCGAGTCTTTAACTCCTGAAAACTCTTCTCACAAGAATCTGACCATTGAAACTTAACTTTCTTATAAGTCAGTTTGGATATGGGGGACGCAATAAACAAAAACCCTTCAACAAACCATCGATAATAGCTAGCCAAACCCAAGAAATTCCTAAAATCTGATGAAGATATGGGTCTAGGCCAGTTTCTCACCACTTTAATATTTTGAGAAACAACTCTAATGCCATCATAGGAAACAATATGGACAAGGAAATCTACTGATCTTAGCCAAAATTTGCACTTACAGAAATTAGCAAACAACTAATGGGCTCTAAGAGTCTACAATACTATTCTGAGGTATTTTGCATGATCATTTTCATTACGGGAGTAGAAAAGAATTTCATCAATGAAGACTATGATGAACATGTACAAGTACTGCTTGAACACTCGATTCATCAAGTCCATGAAGGTTGTTAGGGCATTGGTGAGACCAAAGGACATGACTAGAAACTCTAAGTTACCATACCGAGTTCTGGAAGCTATTTTTAAAATGTCACATTCTCTGAATCTGAGATGGTGATAGCCGAATTTGAGGTCTTTCTTAGAAAAATAACTGGCACCTTGAAGTTGGTCGAACAAGTCATCGATTCAGGGAAGTGGTTATTTATTCTTGATTCTGACTTTGTTTAACTGTCTATAGTTAATACACATTCTGAGAGAACCATCTTTCTTACGCATGAACAGAGCTGGTGCGCCTTACGGGGAAATGTTGGGCCTGATGAATCCCTTATCTAGGAGATCCATCAACTATTATTTCAACTCTTTGAATTTGGCTGGAGCCATTCTATATGGAGGAATAGAGATAGGCTGGGTATCTGGAAGAAGGTTTATTCCGAAGTCAATTTGCCTTTCGGGAGAACTCCAAGAAGATCTTCAGGGAACACATCTAAAAATTCCCTAACTACTGAAACTGACTCAAGATTAGGATTCTCGTAATTAGAGTCTTTAACTCGAACAAGGTGGTAGACACACCCCTTGGATATCATCTTTCTTGCTCTAAGGTATGAAACAAGTTGACCCCTAAGTGATGAAGTACTACCCCTTCATTCAAGGACTGGTTCATTTGGAAACTAAAAATGAACTACTCTATTTCTGCAATTAACTGAAGCATAGCATGAGTGGAGCCAATCCATGCCGAGAATGACGTTAAAATCCGCCATCTCTAACTCCACAAGATCAACTAAAGTGACTTTATGAGACACTGTAATCTGGCATTTCCTGTATACTCACCAAGCTACAATAGAGACTCTCATTGGGGTAGACACGGAAAAGGGTTCTGCTAAAATCTCAAGACTGACACTGAAATCAAAAGCTATATATGGGGTTAAAAAAGAAAGCAAAGCTCTAGGGTCTAACAAGGAATAAATATGTAAATGAAAGGCTTACAATGTACCAGTAACCACATTAGGAGAATTTTCCTGATCCTGTCGGGACTGAAGTACATACAATCTATTTGGACGCTGACCACTGGTGGCACTACAAGCGGCCTCCTGCTTTGTTGGGCAATCGAATGAAACTGGGGGACGACTGGACTGGCCCTGCTGACCACTCTTTGGACAATACCTGACTCGGTGTCCTGGATTGCCACACCCAAAACATATGTCACTATCGGCTATACAAATACCCTAATGGTTTCTACCATATTTCTGGTAAAGAGGATTTGTACGACCACTATTTACACTACCTTAGGACTTAGACCCTGGCGCTCTATCCCTATTATCATTTTTGAATTTGGGTACTGGAGCACAATCTAAAGATGGAGCTGGGACTGAAGGTTTCTAATAGAATTGAGGACAATTACCACCTTCTGACTTTTGGCTGAGTGAAATTAAAGCTACATATTCTAACCTTCTTATTCTTTTTTATCTTCTTCATATTCTTTTTCTCCTCAATCTATTGAGAATAAACCATAAGCCTAGATACGTCTATCTCCTTAATCAACATTGCAGTCCTACACTCCTTGATCACACTATCAGATACCCCAGACACGAACTTGCTTATCCTAGATCTATTATCAACCACCACATTAGAAGCATACCTAGCTAGCTGAGTAAACTTGAGGGAATACTCCTTCACACTCATATTGCCCTGCCTTAAATTGATAAACTCTAACACCTTGGCTTACCTCTACTCTAATGAGAAGAATCTATTTAAGAAGTCTATAGCAAACTCTTCTCACTCTATAGGCCCTGTATTTGCACCTCTATCCCCTTTCCACTGCTTAAATTAGGTATAGGCTACATCCTAAAGCTTGTAAGTAGCCAATTCAGCACTCTCACTAGAATTCACCCCTATAATGAGCAAATTGGGGTCCAACTTGTGACCCTAGTTGGAAGGGTGTCAGTACCATACCACGGGCACTAACATAGGTTGTGTGGATCTACTAAAGTGGTATCCCAAAGAACTAAGGGTTACTCTCAACTGGAAGGTACCCATATAAGATTAACGCTTAACTGGTAGGTACCCGTATGAGATTAACCCTTAACTGGAAGGTTAACATCTCAACCTATGTTTGCTACGTACTTATAGGACACAGGGACTGCTAGTAAAGGTCACACCCTCAACTGGAAGGTGAGCCCCCATCCCTGGGTTCTCTCGTTGCTAAATCCTACACCTAACTAAACTGACTCGGAGTACTGAACTATTCTAAGTTTAACTAATTATGATAACTGACTGAACTGATAATGTTCATAACATATCTAAAGTTATTCTGAAGATACCGAGACTAAGTAAACAGCTATGTTTTCGGGTATTCATAACCCCCAGTACTCGATAGCAATAATAGAAAAATAGTACTAAAACTTTAGGGACATAACATGAAAGGATTTATTCAAAATTCATTATTGTAGGCATTTCATCAAACACTTGGTATTAATAGTTTAAGCTAAGCATGGGAATAGTATAAAGTTTGTAGTAATAGCATAATTTTAACGTCAACATCACTAATTATGATTTAAATCAGGGAATAACATTAATCAAATGTTTGGGGTTTGATAATAACAATAATTTCATGTAAACATGGTATAGAATCAAGATTCATAGAGATTCATGGTTAAAATCACAATTTAAAATCATAATAACTTGTAAAAATCACAACTTTGAATTTGAAATTTGATACTTGGACTCCATGGGTGGAAGGTACTCATGGATAAACATTTAACATACCTCAATTTAAAAAATCTTGAAAGTTCTTGAATTGGGAACCTTGAATTTGAATTATCTTAGAAAAAAGGAATGGTGAATTTTGGAGTTTCTTAATGTTAAATGTGGAAGCCTAGGATTTTCTTAGAGAGTAAATTGATGAAAAATCAATATAATATGCTAAGGATAGGTTAAATCTTTTGTTTAACATGATTTGGAGCTTGGGGAAAAGACTAAACTACCCTTGATAATTAAAACTCGGAACTGAAAAACTCAATTTTACATGCCGGTGCAATGCGGTGCTTATCGCGTTGCGCCACTAGAAAAGGAAAATCCCCATTTTATCCAATGGCGCGATGCGGTGCTATCGCATTGGCCACTGAAAACGAACAATCTCGATTTGGTACCTTGGGGCGACGTGGCGCCATCGCGCGCCCCACTGAACTTGAACTTGACCCTTGGCGCAACACGATGCTAATCACAGTTCTTCACTGGAAAAGGACATACATGATTTTGGCCATCACCGCAACGCGGCCTAATCGAGCTGGGCTACTGTCTTTCACTAAAAGTGCTATAACTTCTCACCCGTGTATCAGATTTTCGTAAAATTGGTATTATTGAAAAGATAATTAAATTTCCTATAATTTGGTGGGTATTGATCTGCAAAATTCTCAATATAATAAAATATAATCTCATTTGAAGTTGACTATTGCAATATCCTTCTCGAAAACTCTTTTGGTAAGGAATAATTTGATTCGTTTAATAGCTGAGAGTTATTTGAGGTCTTAATATACATCAAACTCACTCGTAAAATTACCAAAAAGCTATAATGTACTTTGCATGAGATTGAAACATGGCTCTAATAATGGCTTAGATTTTATGGGTACTATAGGAACCCTAATTAGGTCTGGATGGTTTTGCATGATTGGAATGGTATAAATGCTTTAAATATTTAAATGGTCTAAAATGGTTTAAATGGAATGAATGTTTTGGAATGGTTTGGTGGTCATGGTTATGGTTAATTGAACTCCTTGTGGGGTAAAATGGAATCCCCCAAGTTAACATGTTAATGAACTACTTGTGGGGTCAATAGGACTCCCCCAAGCAAACATAATAATCAATACTTGTTGGGTACCAAGTAATCCCCCTAGCTAATATGGTAATGAATGCTTCTGGGTATATGGGACTCCCCCTAGTTAACTTGATCTATGGTTACATGGGAATCTCTTGATCTCTAAAAGGTTTGGCTAAGGACAATACTTGCAAGTTATAGTTTGTATGACGATAGCATTATGTATAGCCTCGTTTAATAATAATGGTTTGATTGGTTGGAAATGGTGTTAATTTGGCAATAAAGGCGGGGTGTGATAGCTAACCGTGAAGGTGGGAGTCCAACGGATGAACACTGAAAACTAATGTTTGCCAACATGAGGGGTAGGTCATGGAGACCTTATAGGATACTGCGAGACACAATCCTCTAAGTATACTATACATATGTATCATGGAGGGTGAATGGTACTTGGAAATCCCTAACTCTTATGGTATCTCTGGTTCGTGTGGTTATACGCATCGGGTCTGTTCATAGGGTTATACTGGACCCATATAACCCGTGGGTAGTTAAGGATGGTTAATCTACACATACCCAGGTTAATGGTTTTAAATGCATGCTACACCCAATTTTCTTTCCCGGCATGGTTATATATATATATATGGTTTGTATGCATATGGATGGTTTACTTGGTTATACTGGATGGCATTATTTTATCCTTATCCCAAGTGCATGCTAGCGTTCACTCGCTGAACTATCTTCAGGCGGCTATATCCCTACCCGATGCAGGAATTGGCCTTTCTACTCATCCTACTTAATGATCGGATTCAGGATCAGCTATTGGATTAAAGTGGTGAGCTTCCATAGTTCGGAAGGCATTTATTTCATGTTATGGATTACTATATGTACTTTTGTATTTTATAGACTTGGTTTATGGCTATGTCGGGGACATGTCCCCACTAGGAACTCTTTGGTTTGGTTTGGAGGCTTTGTAGGGACAATTGTGGACTTGGGTATGGTATGGATGGATTACATTATATATATAAACATATATGTAATTATTGTCTTAGTTTTAGCTTATGATTTGGGTTTGGTTGGATTGGTTGGTTATTGGGTGGATTGACTTGGTTGGGTTGGCCTCGGATATAGGCTTATCCCAAAGTCACTTCGTGGATAAATTCTCTATCTTGTTATATGGTCGGAATTCACCTGACGTAGGCATACGTTGCTTGGTTGGGTTTGGTAACAAGGGTGGTCTCCAGTCTTGGTAAGGCTTGAGATCGTCCATTATGACAGGGCCCTGGTTTGGGTCATATCAAAAAGCCATCTTAGAACATCCAAGTCTCTAATCCTTAATTGGTGGTATCTAGATCTCAAGTCAATCTTAGAAAATGCAAAAGCACTCTAAAACTAGTTGAATAGATCATTAATGTGAGGAAGAGGATATTTATTCTTGATGGTTACCTTATTAAATTGCTGATAGTAAATGCACATGCATGCGTACAAATTCATCTTTCTTCTGTACAAATAAGATCAGGTCACCCCCCAAGGAGACATGCGGGTCTAATAAAACCCTTACTCAACAGATCATACAACTGCTCCTTCAATTTCTTCAACTCAATTGAGACCAGCCTATAAGAAAGGATAAAAATAGGCTTGTCTCCTGGATCAACATCAATAGAAAAATCAATATCATGATCCAAAGACATTCTAGGCAAATCATTGGAAACATGTCCTAAAACTCCCTAACAACTCAAATAGAAAACAAAAGAGGCGGTGAAGCAACACTACATAAGAAAGACACCCCTTCTCTACCATACGGCGAGCGCATAGAGAAGAAATAACCCTTTTTAGACTCAAACTAGGAGTATCCTTCCATGACAACCTTGGAAAACTCGGAGTAGCTAAGGTCACAATCATGGAAAAGCATTCCAAATCACATGATAGGGAGCTAACTAATCCATACCCAAGATAACATCAAAATTAACCATATTTAGGATAATTAAGTCTACCCGGACTCACGCCCCATAAAGGTCACTACAAAAGATCGGTACACCTGATCCATCATTAAATAATCTCATACTAGTGAGGACACACAAATATATATAATAAGAAACTTATATGCTGCATAAAAACTAATAACAAAATATGTAGACACATAGGAGAATGTAGAACCAGGGTCAAATAACCTAGAAGCAAAATAAAGGTAAATCAGGATGATATTTGTAATAACTACATTAGAGGCCTCTACCTCAGGTAACATTGGTATCGCAATGCACTGACCATGCTTTCTCCCAAACTGAGTAGCCCCATATCTACTACTACGAGTTCTACCTTGAGCACCTCTAGTACCACCTCTCCCACTCTATGAACTACCTCTAATTATAAAAGTAGAAGTAGGACAAAGTTGAAGCTAATTATCCTACTATGCAGGACCCAATGCACACCGAGAACAGTTCTTTGCATTATAACCATGCTCACTACAAGCATAATGTTCTTTTTTACCCGACTCATACTGAAAAGGTGTAAAAGTGACAAAATGACCCGCTTACCTTAAAGAACCAAAACTAAAGCCTCTATTTGCGTGATTTAATCCTAGATACCTGGATCCATAAAAACCATAGACCTACTACCCAAACTATGTAAGCTGTCTAAACTGGTCTGCCATGAATACCTCTGCCAAAGGACCTCCTACCTTAAAATATGTGGCCACTGAACTCACCCTATTAGCGGATCCTCTTAGCACTACCACAACCCACTTGGGTACTCTAAAAAATTTACTCAATCATCTTACAAAGATCTATGATATCTTAGAAGGAAACCCCTAAAACCATAAGCTGAGTTGTCTCTAACAGATAATTACCCACCAAATCCTTAAAAAACTTCCTGATGCTCTCAAGCTTAGTGGAGATACTGGTAGTGTCATATCTATATAGGGCATGAAAATGTGTCTCATACTCTACAATGGTCATGGAAACATGCTCTAGGTGAACAAACTTATCTCTCATTTGATCTATCAAACTATAAGGCATGAATCTCGTTAAAAAAGTCTCATAAAATTGGGTCTATGTCATAGTAGGCAAACTCAATGGTCTACAACTAACAAGAGATCTCAACTACTACCTAGTTATAACTCCATAGGACTCAAGAAATCTGATGTTATGCAACCTCTCCTGACAGTCAAGCAAAAACTTACAGACATCCTCTCTAATGACACCACTAAACTTGGGAGGAGCCAAGCGAATGAATCTCTCAAATCTTTTTTTATCACAAAAGTTATCACAATACCCAAATCAACATGAGGAATAGTGAGTCTAGTAGGCAAAGAATCAACATATGGGGGTACCATAGAAGATAGTTGTATCCCTGAAGTAGGTAAACCATAAGTATGAGCTTACCCTGATGATAGAATACTTCCTGGAGTCTAAGGAATACCTAATGGACATGGTGGAACATCTATTTGAAGGACGCCATCCAAATGACCCGATAGACAAATCAGCAAAGCCTATAACACTAGGGTAGCAACTGAACTCTGAGAAACCTAAGTTGGTCCTACATCTCTATCAGATGGTCCTCATCATTATAATAACTCTAAGGCTTGAGAGAGGTCACCTTAACATGTCCTTTAGCTAGAGAATCTCCCTATACCCATTTTCTATCTTTAGATCAACCACGACCCTTACCTCGCCCTCTTACTTGGGCTTCAACAATGGGTACTGGCTCAGCATCCTCAACATCTCTGGATCTATACCTTACCATCTATACTTTAAATAATAGAATACATACGTAAAACATTGGGTACAAATAACTCGCACGATAAGGAATCAAATTAGAAAAGTTTTCCTAAAGGTATCTTATAGGCTCTCAAAGATAAATGCAAACATATACGTACCAATTTGGGAGACTCTACTAGACATTCTGCTTTTCTACTTATGATACTGATAAACTTATCTCTCTGATACAAATTTGTCACGACCCTAAAATTGAGGTCATGATGGTACCTACCTCGATCTAATCTTAGTAGGTAAGTCGAATAACCCATGAAAGAAAGAAATTTTATAATGAAGTAACTATGAGACTTCTAGAATGAAGTCAGGCCATACATGTAAATACTGTAAATAATTGAAAGAAATGCATATATCTCCCAACATATGATGTCATATAAAAAGAGCATCTAATACATAGTCTGACAACCAAAAATGAAAAATATTTATTTTCAAATAATAATAATGACAAGATAAAGATAGATAAAGGCTAGAACAAGGTTCCGAATGGGGCGTTCACCAAGTACTCCAAAAGTCAACTATCACCACATAAATTAGCTACCATGGTGAGCACTCATGCTGGAATTTGCACCGAGAAGGCACAATAGGAGTAAGTATGGTCTACTTGTACTCAATAGATATCATAGGCCAACTGAACAAAGTATAAAACAATACAAGTAAAACATACTATGAGCTCCTATAGTTCCTATTCTTTAGGGCGGGGCCTATAGGGGGTTCGTAATTCATATACATTTATAATCATACTATCATATCTTAATCAACCTGACTGACCCATCCCTCAATATAGGAATGTTATAAAGTGTCTCATTTTCTTTTAGAATTGGTATATCTCAATCAACCTTACCGGGACATCCCTTAGTATATGCATTTTGTAAGACATCTCATTTCTATCAAAGATAGTTATTTCTAAATTTACCAATCTCATGATTATGTATAGATGAAATAAGGATATGTGTTCACAACTAATCAGTATAAAAATAATGATCAATTCAATATATGTATGAATGAGCTCAAAATGACATATTTCATGATAAAATCCATCGCATGACACTACTGATATGTGTAATCATGTAAGACATTAATAACATTATTTTTAAACATCTATCTCTTAAGTAGGCTATAACGAATAAAGATAATTAATACTCAAGTAAGTTATATATTAATAAGTCAAGCCCCCACTTGGACGACACAATAATAAATAAGGCAATTAAATATACAAATAAGGCCTACAATATCATATAAATCTTCCACTCGATCATCACAACAAATATATACTCTCAAGTCGATGACAAGGTACAGATAAGCCCCTATTCACGTGCACAATATTAATAATATTCTCAATAATATAACTCCCATGACAAATTCTCTAACTCTTAGCATACTTTATGCGAATGGTTAACTATTCAGTCCAGTCTGAAGAATATAAATCCATAACCTACCTCGAAAAGAGCAAAATCTAAGCCTAAGACTTCAATGTAGAGCTTATCCTTCATGAATGGTCTCTACATGAGCTAAAACTATCAAAAACATGAACTACACATCAAAAGGAAGCTATTAATGGCCATATTAGATGTATTTGAATCTGGTTCAAAATTAGTTTGAAAATGAAAAAGATAAAACAAAAATTTTATCTTAGAAACATATTACAAAGTCAAAAATTGTTTATATTTGAAAACCCAAACAAAAATAAATTGAAATTGATGTTCAAATTGATGAAAAATATTTTAATAGTGTACCAAAAAATTTTCAAATTCTTATTGAAAATAAAATTAAAAGGTGTTTCGAAAGATATAATCAATGGAAA
This sequence comes from Capsicum pubescens, assembly GCA_030864215.1. Taxonomy (NCBI): domain Eukaryota; kingdom Viridiplantae; phylum Streptophyta; class Magnoliopsida; order Solanales; family Solanaceae; genus Capsicum; species Capsicum pubescens. Next base: position 227,172,582 of record CM061544.1, read on the forward strand.
TTAATGGGATAAGAGTTTGGAGCTTAACCAAGCTCGAATTATGAAGAAAAAAACCCTCAAAGTCACCTTTTTTTTAAGCTCCCAAATCCAAAAATGGTAAAAATCATAAAAATAAGGTATTTATAATGTTCAGTGAATAGTAACTCATGAACACAATCATCTTCGCATTTGCGAGGGTTAACTATGACCAGGCCATTTGATTGGCCTTTCCGATTTTGATCAGCCTCTCCCGTTTGCAAAGGCTGATGGCCTAGACACATCGTACATGTGACAACCTTATCGCATTCGTGATGAAGTAAAATACCTGACCCGTTCTCGATAACACTTTGTAATTGTGCCACCCCTTTCAATCATGATGAGGGAGATTTTTCTTCACTGCAATTGCAGCCCATGTTATCTAATAAGGAGTCTCATGCACTAGATATCAACAATTTATTAATTTTTGTGTATTTTCAAATCCTCTTAATGGACCCTCGAGATTCTTTTAGGACCCCACAAAAATAAATCATATATTATACTAGGCTATTTTTTTGATGTTCTAGATTCAACAACAATGTTGAATTTTCGAAAAGAGGACTTTTACAATAAGTTAGCTCACAAGACCCTTTAAAGCTTATTTCACTAGTTTTTGAATAAAAGATGGAAATGCAAAATAAAGTCTTGAAACCCAAACTAACTTACTCCTAATCCTAAATACATTTCGGATCTAATGAAACTGACCAAATTGTCATCCAGAGCTCAAAATTTAAAATATTGATCGAAGTCAAACCAATGTCTTTTAAAGCCTCAACAGTCTCAAACTCTCCTAAACCACTCTCAAATGAATCAAGAATCGTTCCAACAATCCCCACAACTCATGATAACATGTAACAAATACGGAGAAGAAAAAAATAGTCAAGATATATAAAAAGAAAAAAATCACTACCATGGTGTTTAGAAGCCTAGTGCACAAAGCATCAAGCATTAGTAGAGTCAGGGAAAGGGTCACACCCCAAGGAATGTGATGCAGAAAATGTACCCTTATGCAAGCATTAATAGTTATTTCCGCTAATTTTGATGAGTCACTCTTGGTTTAGTGTCATAAAAGTTCCTTAACAATTTGTTAGAATAATAATAGTTCTATGATATGAAATCAATTTGTTAGTGCCGAAATAATCCAATAATAAATCACAACATGATTCCGTAAGTGTTAATTGTTTAAACAAATAACATATATTACATGTTTTAATCTACTTCTCCCTGCATATCAAGATAAGTGGTGTTTCACATAATCAAGAAGAAACTAATAATATTCTTTCAATTTTACCATAATTCAATAAAGAAAATTTTACATAACCAAGAAACTACCTAAAGAACTACATCTTTTTTAAGGTATTTATTAGGAGTAAACTAGTAAAAATATATCTTATTTTCTAAGAATGAGTAGTTTTCTTAAGAGATATGCTTAAACTAAATTTACATTATTTTAAATGGAGTGAGTATACAATTTTATATTACAATGCGAATTTATAATGTTAATATTTATATTAAATGTAAATCGTTAATAGTGTGGTAATAAAAATTTGGTAATGGTGATTAACATGAAATATACATATAATACAATGAATTAAGTATTAGAACAAACTGAAGGAAGAGTTATTCGATTGAATTATACTCTTAAATATGATCATTTATCAATTTGAAATTTATAATTTTCCTTCTAAATTGTTACATTGTTCCACAAACACATTTTTTAAATATTATTTGTGCTATTTCTAAAAATATGTTCTTATTAATATGAGGGACACGGATGAGGCTCGTACACTAAAACTAGTATAATTTAAATACAAGATATAATTTAACTAATCCACCAACACTGTGTAGTTTATTTGAAGTTCTTGCACGGAGTTCCCCTATTACGCGATGGACTTTAATTTTATCCGTACTATTTGATAACGCTCAAACTACAGCTTTCGTAAGAGTGTAAGAGGTCGTTGTCAAATATATAACCCAACTGGGTTGGGTATCGATCCCACAGAGAATACTTGGTCACTAAGTAAGCAAAGATTATTAGACTTTTGGTGCAAGTCTCGTAAAAGGGGGGATTTTGTAGCGTGCAATAATGTAAACAAAATAATAGAGTAAAAACAGAAAATAGCAAAGTAAAAAGAAAGAATGTTTAGTAAGATGTTTAACCAATGAGAATTGAGAGTTGGGGTTATGTCCACCTTATGAGTTAAACGTCTCTATTGGCTATGAGTTATGCGGAATTCAGACATGCATGTGCTTATTGAGAGTTGTATTCTATGGTAAATCCAGGCGTCTTTCGACCATCAAGGATTATTTCACTTTAACTCTTTCGAGCTTAAAGCGTGTCTAACGGTACGAACTCTCCAAGAGGTTAATCCAGTTACGGCACTAACTTTTTAACAGGGGTTGGTGCCCTATTACCTTGACATTATCTCTTTTCCAGACATATAACTTTTCTTTCGAACAAGTTAATGCTATACTGGCGTATTCTATGCATTTGCAACCACAAGAATTTGCATTAAGATGAAGAGAATAATGATATAAGCATCATACGAGTCACGAACTCACAAACTCATAGCAATAGATAGTATCTCATAAGGCTTCCATAACCCCAACAGAGAAGTTTAGCTATTCATGAGTGCAACGGAAATCACAATAGACTTTATCATTATACCAAAATAAAGATCTCACGTGTAGTAGGGTTTGGTATGGCGTTAGGCGTGAATTCCCTTTTTAGAATAGCGGTTCTCTTGTTGTGGAAATTAAGAATTAAATAGATGAAGAGAAAGTAATTAATTGAAAGAGAATTGTTTTCGGAACTCCAGAATGAATGAAAATCTCTAGCAAAATAGGGTATTTATAACACCCATATCCTATTCCTACTAGGCTACTGCATTACTTAACCTAATCCTACTAGGTCAATGCATCATTATCCTAATCCTAATAAGTTACTGCTGATCCCCAAAGTCTTTGGAAATGCTGTTTTTTGCCCGGGACAGATATTCCATGCGTCACTTTTGGTCCTTGGCGTCCAAGCTTTCCCTTCCTTCTTTCGTGAAGCTTCCTTGGGCTTCAAGTTATCCATAATATGCTGAAATCTACATCATTTATACCTGAAAACTTGCTAATCACGTTTGTTAGCTCACTTACAGGAAAAAGGACTAAAAGTGCATGAATTATATATTTTGTCCTCAAAACTTAGCTAAAATATGGGTAAATTATAGTACTTTAGGCGTGTAAATACGCCTATCATCACTATTCATGTAATAAAATTTTGTGGGTGAAACTATTCTTATCTATGACCTAAGTTCACAAGACATAAGTTCAGAGAACTTTTGTCTTGTCGACATAAGTTTAGAGAACTTTTGCCTTGTCGGCATAAGATCTGTAAGAATTAAGTTATTCTGACATAAGTTGTGTAGTATATTATTCATTCTACATAAGTTTAGAAAACTTTTACCATGTCAGCATAAGTTTAGTGTCAAAGTATTTTTGGCCATTTTTTGTTACTTTAAGTGATGAAGGACAAAAATTAAAGGCCACATATTTAAAGAGAAAAAATTAAAGGCCGCCCAAAGTAAGAGCATTAGTGCAAATGACCCTAGTTATTTACCACATTAAGTTACCTATGGATAAAGTCATATATATTTAAAGTATAAATTTTTTATAGTCATAATACATAAACAAATACTTAAAATATAATTTTAATTGGGAGGTAAGCACTCCAATTTTATATATATCTAGACACCTCAAGTCATCTCTATTGTGCTAATTGTACACTTATTTATTATATCATCATATTATAATATCAAATATTGATTATATGGTAAGTTTTCTTTTTCCTTGTGTATGTAAAAAAAATAGTCCTAAAATATATGAAAAGGAATAAAGAAAAAAATATCAATTATAAAAACCAAGGAATCCTAAATACCTATTTTACCATGTTTACTTGAAACTCCTTGTCAAGCTATACCCATTTTTGGTGAGGACGGAAGCAAGTTTAATATTACTATTCTTGAGCGAATCTTCATGAGTAAGACCATGATTTTGATACGTACCATCCAACAAATTGTTAAAGGTTTGATAGCATGGAATGTACACATGCCACATAACCGAATAGTTTTCTGTTTCTAGATTTTATTCTTTTTGAATTATTATTTGCTAGTTTACATAGGCTAATTATAAGGACATGGTAGGTAGATGTGCAACTAATATCTATTTCATTCATGACATAATTTTTTTGCATGTCTTACTGATTTTTCTATGTTAGATGAATGTTCCTTTAAAGAATTTTTAGAATAAAGGTTAGGTTTAAACATATTATTTTAATATTTTGATTATCGTATTGATTATTTATAGTTTTTGTTATTTTGATGTCTGCTACTTTTTTTTTGCATAATAAAGGTGATAATTGAATGTTCGATCGAGTTTTAAGAAATTTTTATGGTTAGGTTTTAATTGTTTTATTATGATAATTTGATTATCGTATTATTTTTCTATGAAGATTTTTATCTTTGGATGCAATATATTTTGTAATTTTGCATCTTCATGATGGTATTTTGTTAAACATGAAGTTTCTAATTAAGGATGGAGAAATTAACTTTAAGTTGGGTATGGTTTGATTTATTGGGTAAAGATACCAAAAACATAAAAAAAAATTCTATATTAGGATTAATTATGCGTCTTTCTCCTATTTATATTTGTGGATGGTATAAGAGATATCCACACACGTGCACTAAACTAAATTAATTTGTGTAATACTTGGTTATGAATATGCACTCCACTATTTGGTTGAGACTTGAAATAGATTGTTTATAGTCCAATTGCCAACACCTACTTGGGTGCAACAATATTTTTCGCACTATTCAAATTGATTTTCTGTTGGTGAATAACTACAGTGTTTTTATGTGTTTTTCCATATGCATGTACCGTTAGCTCTATCTTTCAAGAAGTTATGAGTTTTCATGTTGCAAAATGGTTACACGTTTTGAACCTATTGATATTTCATCTTTGTGTAACTTGCTTAAAACTATTTTCTTAACATCTTAGGATTAAAATAAGTTTCTGGTGTTTTCCATTTTAGAAACATCATTGTAATTGGGAGATTATTTTTTCTATCAATCAAATGAATGTTAAACATATTTCCTTGTAGATTGTTAGAAAGTCTATCAGATTTCAGACCATGGACGTTGTATGTGGCGAACAATCTCCTGTTCAATTAGCTTTGACTGAAAAGATTGTTCGTGAGGGATGTTCATCTTAGATCTCTCAAGCATTTACTTTTATGATAACAAGTATATTTACATATTTAATTATTGTAAAAATAATATCAAGACTCCATTTTATTGTGTGTTGAAGGACGAATAAAGAATTAGAACTTAAGGATAATTTCTGATGTTTCATGAGTTTCAATTTGTGTATTATTTGTTACGTATTCGTGGAAATTCAGAAGATGGATTTGTGATTTTTTATTATGAAAAATTAGAGAGTTTGTTTGAAAAGATAATTTAATGTCATGTAAAATATATCTCTGAATTATTGATTGAAGATCAAAAAATGGAGAATAATATATGCATAAAATTGATTTTATTCGTCTTATAATTTTCCTATTAATCAACGTGAGAGACACGTGCAAAGAAAGTACACTAAACTAGTATATATATGTATACGTATATATATATACGAAAAAGGTCAAAAATACCCTCGAACTATTTGAAATAGCTCACATTTACCCTCCCTATATTTTTTATATCTAAAAGACCCTTTTCGTCTATTTGTTGGACCACAAATATCTTTAAGACGTTAGCCTTGCCACTGAAGCTGACATGACAATCCAACATGGCATAAAAAGGTCAAAATTGTCTTTGAACTAGTGAAAATTGCTCAATTTTATATTTATGTGATGGTTGGTCTCATCCTATCAACAAGTTATTCTTACCTAATGTATTGTTGTCCACGTAAGGTTGATCATGGTGTACATATGGATTTGAAAAAGGCATGAATACCTCCCTGAACTTAAAATATATTTTTAATTATACATTTTTTCTTTTAAAAAGTCTTATTACTAGGGGTGGGCATGGTATGGTATATATCAAATACCATATCAAAATTAAAAAAATTTATACCGTGGTATGTATGTTATGGTATTTGGTATGATATTTGGTATGAGTTTAAAATTATTTTGATATTTGGTACGGTATTTGGTATTTATGCAATAAATATCGAAATACCGTATACCACACCGAAGTTTTTCAATAATATATAAAACTCATATATATTATATTTAAGACTATTAAATATATTTGTATATCAGTCATTAGTTAATTGAACATAAAGTAACTTTTATTCAGAAATAAATTTTTTGGGAAGCTTATTATTTAGAAGTACTATGCTTAAGTTTAGGTAATGTTGTTCAGAGTTTGCATCTTGGACTACTCAATCGTGATTAAAATATTTTTTTTGTGTAATTGATTAACAAAGATAGTTGTTAGTCTAATATGGTTGAGACGTTTTTAAAAGTTTAAAGTTATAGTTTATTCATATGAATATACATAAGTCGAAATCAAATAAAGTATGGTTACCGAATTACCATACCATAAAATACCGAACCATACCGAACTAATTTGGTATGGTAATGATATTGTTATTTTAGATACGAAAAATTGAAGTTACCGTACCAAAATTTGAAATATCGTACCATGCCCACCCCTATCTATTACCCCTCCCCCCCCAGCAAACTACTTTAAAATAAAATAAATGCTCTCTTAAGTATTAGGTGACAAAGAGAGTGTACTCACTCTCTTAGGAGGAATGTAAGAAATAGAAAAATAACTTAAATTCTAATTAATATAAACACATGCCAATTTTTAATTGGTCACCTTATAATTAATTAGTATATATCATTAATTAATATTAAAATGTAAGTAAATAGTTTAAAATTATTTCATTTCGTTCTTTATGAAATAAGGTCAAATTTTATCATTTTCTCATTTTAGTAATTGGTGCTACTAAAAATAACATAAATTAAATTAATTTATACTGCTGAGACAATATTAATTTATCATGGAAATTATAATTCATAGTAGTGTTTTTATTGATATTACTTTTTTGGGTAACTACAAAGATAGTATTAATGACCAAGTAAATCTTGAAATTGGTAGCTCTATCAACTAAATAAGCTACTCCAAACTGGAAATCAAACTAAACATCAGGTCCTAATGTTGAGCTAGCTGGAAATTAAATCAAAACTGTCACGATTCAACCCCCGAATCATGCGGGCACCTGCCTAACTTTATCTTAGATAGGAGAATCCTTTCCAACAAATTATTTGATTATTACAGAAGACATTTAACATAGCCTCAAGTATAACATTTAAATAAACCTTTGATATAAAATAAATCTTACAAAAGGTACATTGTGAAATTCTATTAAATAACTTTTCAGTATTTAGTCAAAATCGGCACAAGAGTACTAAACAAATGAAGGAATGACTCGATACACAACATCCATATATGAGTAGGACGACAGAAGCTATTGAATAATAAACACCATTGTACCTATAGAAACTTCAACTGACCCACAACATGGCTATATCCCCAAATTAAAATATAGTAATAAGTGTAACATCAGTACAACCACACGTATTGTAGGCATCATCAGCCGATCAAGATTAGAAATATATAATAATATATAGCAAACAAGAAGAGATCATGATAAGCATACAGGTTAATATCTAAACATACTTAAAGTACTTTAACTTTCAACTTTATCGCCTTTCATTTATTTAAGGATATTACTTGACCCTTAGGGTGTGACTAACTAATTATATTTCATGAATTAATCTAACCCACAATTTTTATGTACTTACCTTATTACTTCAACTCTATATACTTCTTGTTCTCTCTTATTAAATCCTCTTTCATGACAATTCTCACTCCTTATTATACTTTCATTTAACAATCAGAATTGCAACAAATCAAGACAATCATTAACATCAACAACATTATAGGTAAGAGCACTATAATATGCATCATGTATATAACTATATACTTAGCGAATAATATTTATACATAATCCAAGATATTTCTTATTATATTCACACTTACTACAATACACAATCACCATCATCAACATAATCGGTCCACTTAAAAAATCATAGTATCTCATCAAACAACTGGTCCACATAGGAACCAATTATACTTACGCAGATTCTTTAATAAGTTTTACCACAACATTAGAATATATGTAAGTATACATTCAAATGCATATGATGAATGTATATATGCAAGATATACATATCATCTCTTTCTCTTCTCAATCTCATCATCATCAATATCATTCTCAACATCATGAACATCATGATCTCAATTTCATCAACTCATCATAATAAATCACGAACATTATGATCTCAATATCATCATCAATATCATTATCAATATCACCAGTTAATCATCATCAATATCATTTCAACGTCATGAACATCATGATCTCAATATCATCATCAATACCATCAATGTAAATGTAAGATATAATCAACAATTATAAGTAATACCTAAAGGTAAATTGCAAACACCCTATTAAAATTAGATGCAAGCAACAATGATTGAAACAAAAGTTATAACTAATAACAACCAAGTAAATTCAGTCAATAATAATAAGTACATCATTCCAAGTAACAACAAATGTCCACGAACACAGGAAATCACAAGTACGCTCGAAGGACAATTTACTACTTATTCAATTGAGAATTATCAAACCCAATCATCAGTCACAAACATGTCCGAATATCAATCAATCAAGTATATATTTTAGAAATTCACCTTCCACTAAAATTGGTATCAACATTCTAAATCATCCCCCTATTTTATTCACCAATGTAACTCTCTTTTATTCATAGTAAAATAGATGAATTTAGTTACTAATTGATGTCGCCCAAAAACTAACCTCCAAAGAAGTATGTTGCGGCTGATGTCATATATTGTAATCCAAATCAGGTTGGGGTTGAACCTACAGGGAATACATAGAAAAGTCTTTCAAACTTGTTAAAATCCATGAGAAGTGTAAAAAATTAAATGGGGGGAGTTAAAGTCACAAGTAACATGTATACGAACTTGAATAATTGAGGTTGTAAACAATAGAAGACAAACACTAGGATTGTGTCCCCCCTGACTTCTAACTCTGCAAAATTCTCATATTCAACTCACCTATCCCACTGCTCTGCATGTAACGTCTGACAAGCTATGTATTATCAACCCTCTTGTGAATGTGTTGATAAATCTCATCCTTCACCTTTTGAGTCTCAGGGCGTCGCCTTACAATCACTAGTCATTGACCCCAATACAACTATCACTTTTTGGGTCTCAAGTTGATGATATGAGGGTTGATAGCATTAAATCACTGTCCTAACCTCCCTTTCCCAGTCTCGAATTCCCTTGTGAGGATGATCTCGAATACAGGCAATTCTCAAGCTTCTGTAGTAGCTTGCGAGGCAATTATTATGAAGAAGATTACAATACGTGCAGTTATAGTAAAATAGATGAATCTCCCATATTTCTTACGATGTTATTCCATTAGGGTTCTGACAACCCTAGTCAAGGAAATTTGTCGCTCATGCTTATGCAATAATCTATGAAATCAATAAAGAAGACATATAATTAGTTGCACAATAATAAAAAGTAAAATCCAAAATCTCTAATTGAATACGAAACCAAGAACACAAGGACAAAAGTCAAAGTATGCCTAAAAAGTCTCAAAAGTATGTAACATAATAATGCAATAACCCTGGGGTATTTATAGTATCTCATAATAATAAGGAAATCCTAGTTAAAACAAAATATAAAAACTTTTTTGATAGTGGTTATGCCTCTGGAAACAAATCGTTATGTCTGGTTACGACTCATTGTTTGTTGTCGTAGCTCTCTTTAAGACTCAGTGGTTATGACTTGTAATGTCACCATAGGAGTCATATGCTACTTGTTTTTTCACTCCAATAGTTTTTCAAACTTCAAGGTTCTTATCACGACCTAAACTAGGGCCTGGACATGACGGGTATCTCAAGTACCATATGGACCAAAGATCACCCCTGTACATAACCAAACCAAATAAAACATCCCCCAAGGTTGAATGAATTTTGAATATATAACAACGTAGCATACAACAAGCTTAAGGAAATTCAAAAAATGTCTATAACCGACGACCGGCCACCGGCCAAACAACCAACTAATAACACCCAATATCCACAGTAATTCAAACAAAGCCTTATAAACAAAGAACCAAAACCAGTCTTGGTCCAAACAAGTCTCCAACTCTGACAAATGAAAATGATAATGTTAATGATAAAGAAAATTATCAATCCGATTTTAAGAGTAAAAATAGATGAAATACCTAAGCCTTATGGAGAATAGAAGCTCACTACTTCACCACAATGAACTGATGAACTGAGTCGATCCACCTAACTCTTCGCAGAAAAAGTACACTTGTCTTTGTACCCTCATCGCATGGGAATAAAACTCAGGGATAATATAATGCCTTGATCAACAGTTTCAAATCATTCAAATCCAATGCACATAATCAAATGCATATATATATATATGTCATATGTCGGCATACGGAATAAGGCTTAACATGCACTTTAAAATTTTAGCCTAAATTGTGCAGCTCAACCGCCATAATATACGAAATCATCCATGGGCTATATGGGCCCAGCTCTCCCCCAGATAGTAGGGGCCCAGTGTGTGTGACCACACGAACCATAGGGTAAACATATCCACTATGAGGTGACACAAGCACCGAATCATGTAATATAATGTGGGAGACTCAAACCTCCCAATCATATGGTAATAATAATAAGGGGGACTTGAACCACCGGTCATATAGACTCTCACGTTGGTAAGCGCAGTTTCTAATATTGGTCTCTCGGACCTCCACTTTCACGACTCAGCTATACAATCCTCATTAAAGACCAATTAAAATAAGTATCACATATTCTCATTCATTGAATCATAGTACACATTAAGGCATACATTGTTGGTATCGTTATACCAACTGCACTTGCAAGGTATAATAACATGCCAAAAATAATAGCATCACTTGGGGGAATTTACAACCCCCTTGGTTCAATTATGCAATAAATCATGAAAACGTGAATCCAGAGGGTTCAATTCAAAATTATTATGCCTAAGTAGCTTTTCATACTATGAAAGGCATCAAGAGTAGTTCAACATGCATACTTTCCATATTCAAAATCAATTTCACCATATGGGGTTAAGGTCATAACCACTTCAAAAGTCACAAGTTTGGCAAAAATCACAATTCTCTAGTTCACTCACCATACACATACACCCACAAGTTGAAAACCATAATTAAAGCATGAATAATCATATGTAAATCATGGGAAGAACATTGTTCAATCAATAAGCATTCAAAACCCTCAACCCTTGTTTTAAAACCAATATAAACATGTAATGCCCCGTAGCATTCTTGAATTAATATCTCGCTTGTTAGCATGCTTAAAGAGTTGATTATCTAAAAATTTTCTAAGTGTTGAGATGACTTAGCCTTATTTTAATCTCCTAAACTTTAATAGTTTCTAGATTGATCATTTTAGCCTTGAGACGTGGGTTTTTAAGTTGATTCATATTCAGGAGTGTAAAGGGGTTGTCTCGGAAAAGTTTCAAACTTTTTGAACAATGTTTGAGATGCGTATGTGTGAGCAAGATAGTGGCTCAACGCGATATCGACTCGTTGTATTAGTAATCGCATTGTCGAAACCAGTGGCTTGACGTGATCTCAATGCGTCGCATCACCAATCACGTCGGTTGCCCAGTTTGTAATTTTAAATTCCAGCTTTGGGGAGGGAATTTTAGTCTTTTTCCTCATCATATCTCAGCCATAACATGAAATTAACATGTCTTTAGGGCATATTATGCCCAAAACTAGTCAAATTCCTTCAACACAAAACCCTAACTTCCCTATAAATCAAGACTTCATCTTTTAAGTCAAGATTTTCAAGAAAAGAGTCAAGGCTAGGGTTCCACTCTTCGAACCAATTAATCTAAGGTACGTGGAGTTTTTCTAAACTATATGGGCATGGTGAAATTATTTTATTAAGTTTTAAATTTTAGAAACCATATATTCATGAAGGGTTTTGAGAATAATTTAAAGAATATGCATTATGAATCTTCCTCAATGATATAATGATTTGGTATTGAGGCCTTCCCTTGAATCTTAATTTTTTTGTGTATATGTATATGCATGTGTTTTTAGTTTTAAACTATGAATTGATAGCATGAATAATGAATTTTCCTCTATCATTGTGTTATTTCTTGATTTACAAGTTATGGGTTACTCAATTGCATGTCTTAAAGTATGAACCAAGAATTTGACTATCATTAATGAACTTGATGTTGGTTGTGAATTGAAGAGAGGGATATTTCTTGTTTTGTAAATGCTATATATGTGATAATTGAAAGAATTGCATGATTGTTTTGAGAAGTTGACCACCACACATGTTTATGAATTAAAAGAAAGAATCTTTACATAAGTTGTCATGTATGTTGAAATACAAATCCTTTTGTACTGTTTGAATGGGTGGGTGGTCCAAACATTATGTTTTGAATGAAAGAATTATAATATGATATTTTATGGCTTAGAGATATGACTTTCAAGTCCTGGTATGACGATACCAAAATAGATAATGTCATAAAAGACTCCGAATAGAATAGAAATCATATTTCATTTAGATTTTTAGAATTTGAGTTCTTAAATATGCATGTTCAGAAGAGGTTAAAATGGGCTTAAGAGATGTTAGGTGGTTAGCCGAAGAAGGCACGAGCTCAAATAACTCATTGCTCAAAATTGTGTTTTGCTAATACGGGTTATTGTGTCCCCAAGAGGGATTATATGCTGGGCTAGTTCCCTGTGGCATATCAGAAACTCCAACTCTTGCGGTAAACTTGGGTTGGGGCTTGGCCGCCGAGTTGAGGGAGAACTCCATATAGCCCGTGGGGTCATAGAATTGTAGGGTGTACCACCTAACTCAGAAGTAATATAAAGAATGGAACTGCATTGACAAGAATGTTTTAAGATTATTAGAGATTGCCAATGTATTTTAAATTATATCATGTATAATGTTCCATAACTTGCTTTCACCTATTTTATATATATAAATACATTATTTTAGATTGTTCTGTGTACCAGTACGTTTGTATTGACCTCCTATATTTCAGGGCCTGAGGCTCAGTCCAGAGGTCCCGCTAAGCTGTAGATCTATCAAATAGAAGAGTGTAGGTGGAACTGGTAGACATTGGGTATCATGGAATTCTATGTCTTTCAGAAGATGAAGATTGATTAAGTTTTAGAAAATTACAGGATGTATCAACAGCCATCTTCTATAAGTTGTGGTGGAATTTTAGAACTTAGAAGTCTATATGGAGTACTTATAGGATAAACAAGTATTGCAGGAAGAGCATCCAAAGAATGTTGAATGGAAAGCTGGTGGAGGTTCTCAAGTATGGAAGAAGATGCTGCAAGTAAAGGAGTTAATAGATCATCTTATCATTTGGCAAGTCATAAGAGGGGATGTTCACTTGTGGTATCATAATTGGAGTGGTTTAGGAGATCTGTATACTATCATTAACGAGAGTTATGAATGGGATGAAAGATACCAATGGGTGAAGACCATAATGATTAATGATAGGTGGAATGAAGAAAAGCTAAAGAGCATTTTTGTAGAGGATATAGTAGCACATGTGATGAGTAAAGTTAAAATAGGGGGATTTAATGACAACTATAAGAAAATTTGGATCTTGAAGGCTAGAGGTAATTTCACAATCAAATCTGCATGGAACTATGTAAGGCAGAGGGAAGAATCCAATGAATTCTATAAGCAATTATGGATAAAAGGGATGCCCTTCAAAATTATGTTCTTTATGTGGAGGATGTAGAAAGGGAGGATTTCTATAGATGATACAATAAGAAGATGGGGGTGCAAGGTCCTTCCAAGTGTTGGTGTTGTCAAAACCCAGCACAAGAGACCATTGCACATGTGCTACTGAGATCATTTTCAGCTAACAGGACTTGGTCCTATTTTTCTTCTTTTACAGGAATAAATATACAAGGAAGGAACTTAAGAGAAACAATATATGCTTGGTGGACTTCCCAGGTGAAATCAAGAGAGAAGGCATATTTCAGAGCCATACCAGCAATTATTATGTGGGAACTATAGAGGAGAAGAAACAGCAGAAAACATGAAGAAAAGAAAGTCAGTGTGCATAGGTTGATTTTAATGTTACAAGACACTTAAGGATGCTTCTTAAAGTGAGGAAATCATTAATAGATTTTGCTACAGAATGTCCAGTTATATTACATCAACTAAGTCAGTTAAAACCTAAAGTTACAACTAAAATTATACTTTGGGAATTACCAGATCATGGTTGGTGTAAATATAACATAGATGGTACATCTAAGGGGAATCCAGAGAATAGCTCATGGGTATTTTGCTTAAGGGATGATAATAGAGACTTAATGCATGCAGAGAGAGAAATCATGGAAGATACAGATAACATGTTAACAAAAGCAGAAGCTATTAAACAAGCAGCACAACATTGTAGTCAGTCAAGACAAGAAAAGGTTGTCATAGAGACTGATTCACTGGCTATGCAAAAGTTCTTAACTCAACAATGGGAAGTACCATGGATTCTAACAGATACAGTGAACATGATAAGGATGCTACTACAGTACAAACTGGTACAATTTACTCACATATACAGAGAAGGCAATCAAGTAGCTAATTACTTAGCTAATTTAGCATTTGAAAAGAAGCACTTCATATTTACAGCTTTCAACCAGTTACCAAGTGCAGGAAGAAATTTACTGAACACTGACAAGCAACAATTTCCATACTTGAGACTAAAAGTAGCAACATTCTAACAGGGCTGGAAAGTCTATAGCAAATGTTTTCACTAACATCTTATATACAAACAAAGCTGAACAAAAAAATAAAAATGCTATTCCTATTTACATCAGCCAACAAAAAAAGAATCTCAGTAGATCAAGGGTCACCAAGTCATATCGAATGCAAGTAGCTGAATTTCTTATTCTTCTTCAACTATCAACGGGTCCGAGCTTCCCATTATCTCTATCCCAGCTATAGCTACAAGTGGATAAACAATAGTGAGACAAGATCTGAGGTAAATCTGAGTACAAATGCTCAGGCCAAGGGACTTACAAGAAGAAAGAAATAAGCTTCAGAAGACGAGACCCTTTTTTTAGCACCAAAAACCATGGAAAGAGTACTGAAGATTTCACCTGAAGAAAGCAAAGGTCGGATTATGAAGTGTACAAGAAGAAATGAAGAAACTTACTTACTAATGCAAGCTGGAAGCATCCAAAATGAGCAGCAAAGGAAGGGTATTGATCACCCAAAGCTGAAGAAGAACAAATCGTAGGTTGAGGAAGATAGCCATGGAGAAAGAGGCAATAAAAGGGAAAGCTGATGAATTTAGAAACCCTACTCTTCTTAAAGGAGTAGAGTGGAGCGGTTCAATCATTTGGGCCAGGCCTTTTCTTTTTGTTAATTGGGTCATTATTTTGGGTTAGATATTTTTTGAGCTTACAATTCCCATTCATGTATTAAAAAATTATTTATGATGATCAATAAAAAAAAAATTAAACAAAAAAAAAAGTGTAGTTGGTAAGCCTTCTTTATTTTGGGAGGCTTATTTTTGGAACATCGTTATTTCATTTTGGTTTTAGGTCCGACTGGGGGCCTTGTCCCAGTTTTAGACAAGTTGTTAATTTCTGATGTATTAGAGATTTCACAGACTGAAGTAGATGTTGTCTAAGGGGTTATGAATTTCTTTTCGTATTGTTAAATTGAACTCAGAATATGACCATGATTTTGTTTGTTTATTTTTTGTATTTTTTCCTTATTGTGTATGAATGGTGTTTATGATTGCCAGTTAGAAAAGGGCGCTCGAGCCTTCATGGTTCAGGATGCTCATCACGACCAGGGCCTTGACTCGGGTCGTGATAAAATATCTCATGAATAATACTTTAAAATATATGCTTTTAACAAATTAACAATGAGGGAAGAGTAACATGCTTGAACTACCAAGTTTTATGGAAAGAATCCAATCCTTAAGCCCTTGGATGACCTACTTCTTGGAAACCCCAAGTATGGTTGTTTGAGATAATTTGATAGAGCTTTGGAATTGTTTTAGTACTTTAAAGATGAAATATAATTCCCTTAAGTTTTTTTATGTACGTGGGGTTTTAATTGGGTAAGGAGAGAAGTGTTCATAGTTCCCTCAAATTAAAAGCTAAAATTTAGTCGTCAGTGACTACAGGTCACTGTATGACTCGTATAGACTCATTACCACTTGTCACCATGAGTCGTAACCAAGACAATCTCCAAGGCAATCATAATCTATTGACCCTACGACTCGTATAATATGACTCGTAGGGTACAGTCGTAGTCACCCCAGCAACCATTTGGGGTATAAACTGGACACCCTACGATTTGAACCCAATAACTCGTAACAAGTCCTTATGGCTCATAGTGAGCCACTCGTACTCAGAGTTGGACTCAGCCACACACTTTCTAATTTGGTTGTGATTCAATCCTAACGACTCGTCAAGACTCCTACGACTCGTGTCCCTAAGTCATACTCAAGGACAGTAACCCAAACACCATTCACTGGACACTTTACAACTAGGGTCACCTGACCCATCAAGAAACCCTATGGCTTGTAGGGTGAGTCATAGTGAAGACAGCGATGATAAAATTTCCAAAAATTTTCAAGGATTAAAAACTCGGGTCGTTACATACTACCCCTTTAGGATCATTCGCCCTCGAATAACAGGACAAGGCATTTATTAGTACTATTTTGCTTGACACACAATCACACTTACCTTTAATAAAGAAAGAAAACAAAAATGTTAAGGAATACACATACCTCAAGCACGATTATTCGGAATAGGGAACAAGAATAGATACCTGGAATTAATGTCTTTCTCGGCTTCCCACGTGGCTTCCTCAACCTTTTGGTTCTTCCAAAGAACCTTTACCAAAGCCACATCCTTAGTCCGCAATCGACGAACTTGCCGATCCAAAATCTCAATCGGGACATCCTCATAAGATAAAGAATCTAAAATACCCACCTTTTCTAAAGGAACAACCATCGAAGGATCACCCACTCACTTTCTCAACATCGAAACATAAAATACTTGAAGAATGGAGCTCAAGCTAGAAGGCGCTAGAAGGCAATTCTAATTTATATGCAACATTACCAACCCTCTTTAAAACAGAGTACAGACCGATATAACGGGGATTGAACTTTCCCTTCTCACCAAACCATATCACTCCTTTCATGAGGGATACCTTCAAAAACACCCAATCACCAACACTAAACTCTAACTCCCTTTACCTCACATCCGCATAGGACTTTTGGTAACTTTGGGAGGTCTTAAGTCGATTCCGAATCAACTTCACCTTCTTCATGGCTTGGTGAAACCAAATAAGGGCAAAAATAGCTTATTCTCACCAACCTCAAACTACCCAATATGACACCTACACCTCCTACCATATAAGTCCTCAAAAGAAGCCATACCAATGCTAGAGTGATAACTGTTGTTTTAGGAAAATTATATGTGAGGCAAGTGGTCAACCCAACTACCACCAAAATTAAAAATACAAGCTTGAAGCATATCTTCTGAGGCCTATATTGTCCTTTCCTCTTGCCCATCCGTTTGTGGGTAGAAAGAGGTACTAAGGGCTACCTTAGTCCCCAAACCTCGTTGTAACGATCTCCAAAAGTGCAATGAGAACTGGGTACCCTGATCAGATAAGATGGAAACTAGAGTACCATGCAACTTCACGATCTCTTTGATGAACAACTTGGAGTAATCCTCGGAAGAATAACTTGTCCTTACTGGCAAAAAGTGAGAAGACTTAGTCATCCTATCTATGATGCCCCAAATCAAATTAAATTATTAGGAAGACCGCGGAAGATCAGTAATAAAATCCTTATTAATTATCTCCCACTCCCACACTGATAACTAAATATCTTGAGTCAACTCTCCGAGCCTTAAGTGCTCCACCTTCACTTGCTGACACACCATGCACTTAGACATAAAATTGGCCACATATCGCTTCATGTTATTCCACCAATAAAACTCCTTAAGATCATGATATATTTTCATCGAACCAGGAGGAATAGTATGGCGCGACTCATGAGCTTCGGCCAAAATTCTTCTTCGTAACCCATCAACATCAAAAACACATAATCTGCCTTGGTATCTCACGATAACATCACCATTAATTTCGAAAATCATCATCTTCTACTTACCTACATCCTTCTAAATTTGCATCAAATTAAGATCTAACATTTTTTTTCCTTCACCTCAGCATCAAGAGATGACCTTGTCACCTCTTAAGCAATCACACCACCATCTTCGGAATCCAAGATATGGAATCCTAGATTAGCCAAACAGTGAATGTACTTCACCAAATCCCGCTTCTCTTCGTCCACATGAGATAAGATTCTCATGGAAAACTTGCTAAGAGCATCAGCAACCATATTAGCTTTACCTGGATGATAGTGAAGACTCATGTCATAGTCCTTGAGCAACTCAAGCCATCTCTTTTTCCTAAGATTTAGCTCCTTCGAAGTGAACACGTGTTGTAGGCTCTTATGATCAGAATAAATATCAACATGGAACCCATACAAATAATGTCGCCAGATCTTTAATGCAAACACAAAACCAATAATTTCAAATCATAGGTTGGATAATTCTTCTCATGAACTTTAAGCTGTCTTGAAGCCTATGCAACTACCTTTCCATGTTGCATCAACACACAACCCATCCCTACCCGAGATGCATCGTAATAGAAATAAAACCATTAGTGCCCTCGGGTAGAGCCAAGACTAGAGCTGAAGTCAACTTATCCTTCATCTTATTGAAACTTCCATCGCAAGTATCAGACCACAAAAATTTCACCTTCTTCTAAGTCAACTTAGTTAATAGGGAAACAATAGAAGAAAAAATCTCCGCAAACCTTCTATGGTAATCGGCTAAACCCAAGAAGCTCCAAATGTCAGTTGAAGTCGTGGTTCTAGGCCACTTCTTAACCACCGCAACCTTTTAGGGATCCATAATGATCCCTTCACTAGAAACAACATGTCCTAGATAAGTCACAACATTTAGCCAGAACTCACACTCAGGAAATTTTGCATACAATCGCTGCTCTTCCAAGGTTTGCAACACAAGGCGGAGGTGATCGACATGATCTACCTCACTCTTAGAGTTTACCAAAATATCATCGATAAAGACAATCACGAACAAATCTAAGAACTAAAAGAAAACATGATTCATAAGGTCCTTAAATGCTATCGGGGCATTAGTCATGCCAAAAGACATTTCCAAAAACCCAAAATGACTATACCAGGTTCGAAATGCAATCTTAGGGATATCCACCTCCCTAATTTTCAATTGATGATAAGTCGACTGAAGATCAATCTTAGAAAAGAACTTAGCACCTTGGAGCTGATCGAAAAGATCATTAATTCTCAGAAGGGGATACTTATTTTTCGTGGTCACCTTATTCGATTGGCGGTAATCAATACACATTTGAAGGGAACTATCCTTCTTATGCACGAAGAGCATGGGATCACCCCACAGAGATACACTAAGGCAAATAAAACCCTTATCCAGAAGATCTTTCAACTACTCCTTGAGTTCTTTCAACTCAATCAGAGTTATTTTGTAAGGAGCGATAGAAATAGGACGAGTGTATGAAAGAATATCAATCCCAAAATCAATTTTCCTATCAGGAGGAATATCATGAAGATCATCAGGAAACACCTCAGGAAATTCACAAACCACATGGACAGTCTGCAAGGAAGGATCTTCGAATCTAGAATCCTTAACATATATTAAGTGATAGAGGCACCCTTTAAAAAATAATTTTTGGGCTCTAAGATACGAAATAAACCTTCCCTTAGGTACTAGGGAACTACCATCCCATTCAATCACCGGCTCATTAGGAAAGTGGCAATTGACCTTGGGGTTCGACAATCAAGATACGCATAGCACGAAGGCAACCAATCCATCCCTAAAATCACATCAAAGTAAAACATGTCCAACTCTATTTGATATACCAAGGTCTTTATACCATAAACCAACATCAAATAACCCCTTTACTCTTCTAGCCCCAATGGAGTCACCCAATAGGGTGGATACATAGAAGGGGTTCGAAATATATTCAGGATCAAAGCTAAAATAGATAGCTACATAAAGGGGCACATAGGAGAGAGTAGACCTAAGATCAAGTAGACAATATACACTACAAGAAAAGAGTTTAAGTGTACTAGTAATAATATTTGGGGATCCTCAAAATCCTGGTGAGTGGCAAGAGCATACAGATGGTTCCAACCATTGCCGGAGACAGAAGCAGAAGTAGCACCTTTGGGTACGAGAGCTGATAAAGTAGCAACAGGAATATTATTTGACCTAGAAGCAACCTTAGAAGGATAATCCCTCTACATATGACCAATCTGACCACATTTAATGAACTTGTTCCTTCCCACTTCACAAACACCACGGTGTACTTGACCACAAAATCTACAAGGAGGATACGATGGAGCTGACTGAGCCCCACTAGCCTGAGGCTGATCTAAACCCACTATTATACTCAGAATGTCAATCATCCAATGTCTTTAGATAAGGAGCACTAGCAGTAGAGTAGGATCCAGAATTATCCCACTTTTTCTCAAACCACTTTCCACCATCTCTACCACTCTGTTGCTGACCTCCACCCTGATCTAAGTAGTGAAACTTCTTATTTTTTCCTTTCACTTATCTCTGCTTGCTTCTTCTTTTCTTCTTCCATTTGTTTCTTATATACCACAAGTCTAGATATGTCCATATCCTTATTCAACAAGGTAGCCTTGCTCTCCAAGATCAATTTATGGGACAACCTAGAGGCAAACTTCCTCATTCTAGCCCTCATGCTAGACACCAATTCTGGAGCATAACACGATAACTGATGAAAATTCAAGGAATACTCTTTCACTGACATCCTGCCTTACTTCAAATTCATGAACTTCTCAACCTTCGCATCTCTTAACTCTTGAGAAAATAAGCCATCAAGAAAATAACTAGAGAATTCAACCCACAAAGATGAATCAGCATCATTTCCCCTAAGCTTCTCCCACTCTTTAT
The DNA here is from genome assembly GCA_030864215.1 of Capsicum pubescens. NCBI lineage: Eukaryota > Viridiplantae > Streptophyta > Magnoliopsida > Solanales > Solanaceae > Capsicum > Capsicum pubescens. Next base: position 227,193,813 of record CM061544.1, read on the forward strand.
AGCAGTGGTGTGGTACTTCCTTCAACTGATAAACAGTGAAGTCTACACCATCCACATCAATAACATGCATCACATGAAAGATCTTTTCCATTTCATCAATACAATTTTGAGGATCCTTCTCAAGTTTAGAACAAGTGAAAGTAGGAGGACTCAATCTCATAAATTGGCCAACTATAGTGGCCTTAGATAATGGCGCAATAGAAACAACATGCTCAGTATAGGAGGCCACCAACTGGGTAAGCAAATGAATCGACTAGTAAAATTTAGCATTAGATACGCTAGACTAGAGTGTTTGAGGATGGATAGGGTGAACCGGTGGTATTCCATTAAGGCAATCAAAAGCAGCAACCCTAGACTGGGTCTGAACTCCTAGAGTTAGATGAGCTCTATCCACATTGTCATCCCTGAACTCCTGGAGTTAGATGAGCTCCATCCACATTGTCCTCATATGGGATAGAACCATGAACATCAGATATTCTGGGAGGCATGATCTGAAAAGCAAACATACAAGAATTAGAAGAGATTTAACACCTTAGACTCTATGGCTCAAAAATAGAACAACAAGAAAGGGAAATATTCCTAAATGCCTCTAGCTCTCCCATATAAGTTTGGTGCGCTACACACCCATAAATGAGACTCTACTTGACATGGCTTTGTTAGACATCCAATGACGCCAAACCTAGGCTCTGATACCATCTTTGTCATGACCCAAACTAGGACCTGACCATGACGAGTATCTTAAGTCCCACGTAGAATGGAGATCACACCTAATACCTAACCAAATCAATCACAACATCCCCTATGGTCGGATGAATTCTGAACATATAACAAGATAGCATGTAACAAGCTTAAGGAAATTCAAAACATGTCTATAACCGATGATCGATGATCGGCCAAACAACCGACCAACATCACCCAATATCTACAGTAATTCAAAAAAATCTTTCTAAACAAAGAAACAAAACCACTTTTGGTCAGGACAAGTCCCCGACTCTGACAGATGACAATGTTAATGATAAAGAAAACTATCAACTCGATTCTAAGAGTGGAAATAGATGAAATACCTAAGTCTTCCGTATAATGAAAGCTCACCATTTAACCAAACCAAATTGACGGACTGAATTGATCCACCTAACTCTGCACAAAAAAAGTACACTTGTCTTCGGACCATGCATCGCGTAGGGATACTGTGTTCGGAGATGATTAATGGGGTGAACACTAGCATGAAATTCATGGGTTAAGGATAACATAATTCCATGATCAACTGTTTCAAATCATTTAAATCTAATGCACATAATCAAATGCATATACTGTATATATATATATCATATGCCGGGATACGAAACAAGGCTTAACATGCACTTTAAAATTTTAGACTAGATTGTATAGCTCAACCGTCATAACATACGAAGGTACCCACGGTCTATATGGACCAACTCTCCCCCAACTGATAGGGACTCAATTTATATGGCCAGACAAACTAGAGGGTAAACATATGTACTATGGGGGACACGAACTTCCCGAAATATCAAAGTGACATAAGCATCAAATCATGTAACATAATGTGGGGACTCGAACCTCCCAATCATATGGTAATAATAATAAGGGGTACTCGAACCACCCGGTTATATAGACCCCCACGTCGGAAACTGTAGTTTCCAGTATTGGTCTCTCGGACCTCCACTTTCATGACTCATCTACACAAGCTTCATTAAAGCCCAATTAAAACAAGTATCACACATTCACATTTATTGAACTTCATTACACATTAATACATGCATTGTCAGTAGTGGCGGACCCTGGATTTAAGGATAGTGGGTGCTTAAAAACCTTAAAGTCAATCTAAATACGAATGCACCCAATCAACTTTTTTATTTAGTGGGTGCTTTTACATATAATATATTTATTTTCGTATATTTTCTATGTAATTTTACCTATTCCGCATTAAGTTTAGTGGGTGCTAGAACACCCCACAAATAAATTTAGGTTTGCCCCTGATTGTTAGTATCATCATACTAACTACACTTGTAAGGTAACAACAACATGCCAAAACAATCTCATCACTTAGAGGAATTTACAACCCCATTGGTTCAATTATGTAACAACTTATGAAAACACAAATCCACGAGGTTTAATTCAAAACCATTATGACTCATTAGCTTTTCACACTATGCAAGGCGTCAAAAGTAGTTTAATATGCATACTTTTTATATTCAAAACCAATTTCACCATATGGGGTTAAGGCCATAACCACTTTAAAAGTCACAAGTTTGGGGAAGATACAATACCCTAGTTTACTCACCGTACCCATGCACCCACATGTTCAAAACCACAAATAATGCATGAATAATCATATGTAAATCATGGGAAAAATATTGTTCTATCAATAAACATTAAAAACCCTCAACCCTTGATTCAAAACCAACATAAATATCTCATGAACAATACTTTAAAATATATGTTTTTAACAAATTACTAATGAGGGAAGAGTAACATGCCTGAAATACAAAGTTTCACGAAAAGAATCATACTCTTAAGCCCTTGGATGACCTATTTCTTGGAAACCCTAAGTATGGTTGCTTGAGAGAATTTGAAAGCTCTTTGGAAGTGTTTGAATACGTTAAGGATGAAACATAAACCCATCCCTCCCCTTAAGTGCTTTATGGATGTGGGATTTTAATTGGGTAAGGAGAGAATTGTCCAAAGTGTCCTTAAATTAAAAGCTGAAATTTAGTTGTCAGTGACAATGGGTCACTGTACGACTCGTATAGACTCATTAAGACTTATAACCATGAGTCTTAACCAAGACAGTCTCCGAGGAAATCATAATTTGTTGACCCTATGACTCATATAATACGAATCATAATGGGACCCTATGACTCGTAGGGTCCAGTTGTAGTCAACCCAGCAACCATTTAGGATATACACTAGACACCCTACGACTTGCACCCAATGACTAGTAAAAAGTCCTTATGGATCATAGTGAGACACTCCTACTCAGAGTAGAACTCAGCCACACACTTTCTTATTTGGTTATGATTCAAGCCCAAGGACTCATCAAGACTCTCTATGACTCGTGTCCGTAAGTCATACTCGGGAAAGAAACCCAAGAACCATTCACTGAACACTTTACTATTAGGGTCACCTGACCTGTCAAGACACCCTAGTTCTCGTAGGGTGAGTCATAGTCAAGACAGTGAGGAAAAAATTTCTAAAAATTTTCAAGGAACAAGATCCCAGGGCGTTATATACTCTCCCCCTAAGGATCATTCATTCTCGAATGATAGGACAAGGCATTTATTAGCATGATTTGACTTCACACACAATCACACTTACCTTTAACAAAGACATCGGGATCATATAATCTGCCTTGGTATCTCAAGATACCATCACCACCAATCTCAAAAATCATCACCTTCTGCTTACCTACATCCTTTTTAATTTGCATCAAAATAGAATCTAATATCTCATTCTCCTTCACCGCAGCACCAAGAGATTACCTTGCTACCTCTTGAACAATTACACCACCATCCTCGGAATCCAAGAGACTAACTCCTAGATTAGCCGAAAGGTGAATGTCCTTCACCAAATTTTGTTTCTTTTTGTCCACATGAGCTAAGCTTTCCATGGACAACCTGCTAAGAGCGTCATAAACCACATTAGCTTTACCTGGATGATGGTTAAGACTCATGTCGTATTCCTTGAAAACCTCAAGACATATCCTTTGACTGAGATTTAGATCCTTCTAGTGAACACGTATTGTTGGCTCTTATGATTAGAATAAATTTCAACATGGACTTCATACAAATAATGTCGCCAGATCTTTAATGAAAATACCACGGCCAACAATTTCAAATCATTGGTTGGATAATTCTTCTCATACAATTTCAACTGTCTAGAAGCATATGCAACCACCTTGCCATGTTGCATCAACACACAATCCAGCCCTACCCAGGATGCATCATAATAGACAATAAAACCATTAGTGTCCTAAGGCAGAGGCAAGACCGGAGCCGAATTCAATTTATCCTTTAGCTTTTCAAAATTACCCTCGCAAGGATCGGACCACAAGAATTTCACTTTCTTCTGTGTCAACTTAGTCAATGGGCAGCAATAGAAGAGAAACTCTCTACAAACCTTCTATAATAACCAGCTAAACCCAAGAAGCTCTGAATATTGGTTGGAGTCATGGGTCTAGGCCACTTCTTAACCACCACAACCTTTTATGGGTCCACTATGATCTCTTCACTAGAAACAACATATCCCAGATAAGTCACAACATTTAGCTAGAACTCACGCTTAGAAAATTTTACATATAACCGCTACGCTTTCAAGGTTTGCAACACAAGGCGGAGGTGATCCTCATGATCTGCCTCGTTGTTAGAGTAGACCAAAATATCATTGATAAAGAAAATCACAAAAAAATCTAAGAACTGATGAAAAAACTAATTCAAAAGGTCCATAAATATTGTCGGGCCATTAGTCAAGCCAAAAGATATTACCAAAAACTCACAATGACCTTATCGGGTTAAAAAAGTAGTCTTAGCGATATCCACCTCCTTAATCTTCAACTGATGATCACCCGAGCGCAGATTAATCTTAAAAAAGAACTTAGCAACCTGGAGTTGATTGAATAGATAGTTAATTCTCAGAAGGGGATAAAGTAGGAACCAAAATTGCTCCACTTCTTCTTAGACCTTCACCCTGATTCGAGTAATGAAACTTCTTTTTCTGCATTTCACTTATCTCCGTTTGCTTTTTCTTTTCTTTCTCCACTTGTTGCATATACACCACAAGTCTAGAGATGTCCATACCCTTATTCAACAAGGTAGCCTTTCTCTCCAAGGTCAATTTATGGGACAACCCAGAGGCAAACTTTCTCATTCTAGCCCTAATGCTAGATACCAATTTTGTAGCATAATACGAAAGCTGATGAACCTTCAAGGCATACTCTTTCACTGACATCCTTTCTTGCTTCAAATTTATGAACTCCTCATCTTTTGCCTCTCTAAACTCCTGAGGAAAGAATCCATCAATAAAAGTACTAGAGAAGTTATCCCACAAAACTGACTCGGCATCATCGCCCCTAAGTTACTCCCATAATTCATACCACTGGTATGCTATGTCCTTCAATTGATAAGTAGCGAACTCTACACCCTCCACATCAGTAGAATGCATCACATGGAAGATCTTTTCCATTTCATCAATAAAATTTTGAGAATCCTTCTCAACTTTAGAACCAGTGAAAGTAGAAGGACTCAATCCGATAAATTGGCCAACTCTAGTGGCCTCAAATGATAGATCAATAGAAGAAACATGCTCAGTCTAGGAGGACACCAATTGGGTAAGCAAATGAATTAACTGGCAAAACTCAGCATTAGACACGCTTGCCTGGGGTGCCTGGGGAGGGATAGGAGAAACTGGTGGAGTTCTATCAGGGCAATCAAAAGTAGTGACCCTAGACTGGGTCTGAACTCCTAGAGTTGGATGATCTCCGTCCACATTATACTCAGACAGGACTGAAAGGTTTCAATGAACATCAGATCTTCTGGAAAGCCTGATCTGAAAATCAAACATATGAAAATTAGAGGAGATTCAAGAACTTAGACTCTATGGATTTTGATAATAGAACAACAATAAAGGGAGATATTCCTAAATGCCTTATAGCCTCTCCGTTATAAGTATGACGCGCTACACACCCATAAATGATACTCTACTTGACACAACATTGTTGGATACCTAATGATACCATACCTGGGCTCTGATATCATCTTTTTCATGACCCAAACCAGGGCCTGTCCATGATGGGTATCTCAAGTCCCACATGGACAGGAGATCACCCCATGCACCTAACCAAACCAAACATAACATCCCCCAAGGTTGGATGAATTCTGAACATATAATAAGATAACATACAAAAAGCTTAAGGAGATTCAAAATATGTCTATAATCGACAATCGGTGATAGGCCAAAAAACCGACCAACATCACCCAATATCCACAGTAATCTAAATAAATCGTTCTAAATAAAGAACTAAAATAAGTCCTAGTTCAGATAATAGAAGCTCACCACTTTACCACATCGAACTGACAAACCTAGTCAATCCACCTAACTCTGCACAGAAAAAGTACATTTTCTTTCTGACCCTACATCGCGTAGGGATACAACGTCCGGAGACGATTAGTGGGATAAACATTAGCTTAAAACTCAAGAGTTAAGGATAACATAATGCTATGATCAACTATTTCAAATCATTTAAATCTAATGCATATAATCAAATGCATATACATATATATATATATATATCACATACCGGGATACAAAACAAATCTTAACATGTACTTTAAAATATTAGCCTGTATTCTATAGCTCAATCGTGATAATATATGAAGGCACCTATGGGTTATATGGGCCCATTTCTCTCCTAGTTGATAGGACCTCAGTGCGTGTGACCACACGAACCAGATGGTAAACATATGCACTATGGAGTACTCGAACCTCCCGGCATATCAAAGTGACACAAGCACCAAATTATGTAATATAATATAGGGGGATCGAACCTCCCAATCATATGGTAATATTAATAAGGGGGACTCGAACCACCTAATCATATAGATCCCGTATCGATAACTACAGTTTGCAGTATTGGTCTCTCGAACCTCTATTTTCATGACTCAGCTACACAACCCTCATTAAAGCCCAATTAAAACAAGTATCACACATTCCCATTCATTGAACCACATTACACATTAAGGCATACATTGTCGGTATAGTCATACTAATTACACTTGCAAGGTAGAAACAACATGCCAAAACAATCTCATCACTTAAGGGAATTCACAACTCCCTTGGTTCAATTATGCAATAACTTATGAAAACATGAACCACAAGGTTAAATTCAAAACCATTATGATTTATTAACTTTTCACACTATGCAAGGCGTCAAGAGTAGTTCAACATACATACTTTTCATATTCAAAACCAATTTCACCGTATAGGGCTGAGGTCATAACCGCTTCAAAAATCACAAGTTTGGGGAAAATCATAATTTCCTAGTTCACTCACTATATCCATGCACCCACAAGTTAAAAACCACAATTAAAGCATGAATAATCATATGTAAATTATGGGAAAAATATTATTCAATCAATAAACATTCAAAACCCTCAACCCTTGTATCAAAACCAACATAAATATCTCATGAAAAATACTTTAAAATATATGCTTTTAAAAAATTACTAATGAGTAAAGAGTAACATGCCTGAAATACTAAGTTTCATAGAAAGAATCCAACTCTTAAGCCCTTGGATTACCTACTTTTTGGAAACCCTAAGTATGGATGCTTGAGAGAATTTAAGAGAGCTTTAGAAGTGTTTGAGTACGTTAAGGATAAAATATAACCCACCTAAGTGCTTAATGGACGTAGGGTTTTAATTGGGTAAGGAGAGAATCGTCCAAAGCGCCCTCAAATTAAAAGCTAAAATTTAGTCATCAGTGACTACGGGTCACTATACGACTCGTATAGACTCATTACGACTTGTCACCATGAGTCATAACCAAGACACTCTCTAAGGCAATCATAATTTATTGACCCTATGACTCATATAATACGACTCATAATGGGACTCTACAACTCATAGGATCCAGTCGTAGTTAACCCAGCAACCATTTGGGTATACACTAGACACCCTATGATTTGCACCTAATGACTCGTAACAAGTCCTTATGTCTCATAGTGAGCCACTTGTACTCAGAGCAGAACTCAGCCATATACTTTTTGATTTGGTTACGATTTGAGCCCAACGACTCATCAAGACTCTCTACGACTCGTGTCCGCAAGTCATACTCAGGACAGTAACCAAGCTCCATTCACTGGACACTTTACAACTAGCGTATGACCCATCAAAAGACCCTATGTCTCATTTGGTGAGTCGTAGTCAAGACGGTAAGGATAAAATTTTTGAAACTTTACAAGGACCAAAAACCCGAGGTGTTACAGTTCTTGAGTCTGGTATCTTTACGACTTCTCACCACGACTTGTAGCCAACTCTTACGACTCATGGACTTCACTCGTTTCCACTAGAGCATCAATTCTTCAAGGCTTTGGACACTGGTTGTAGTATGATTTCTCACTACGAGTCTTAGTCTTACCTTACGACTCGTAGTCTTCTAGGACTTCAATTCTAGAAATTTATTTTGCCCACTGTTATCTTTACGCATATGGATACGAGTCATAAGGTGACTTAATGACTCGTACATTGACAAGTACTTCAAATTTTCAGCACTTTCTTTTTTCCTTTTTAGTGCAACACCACTCCTGACTTAGTTTCCCTACAAAACACATAAAACACACATCTTATCCAACAAAATGACCTAAGTTAATGCATAATTTTACCATTTTAAGCATTGACTGTGCCAGGTTTCCAAGGAATATTATCTCCCTCAACTTAGAACATTTGCATGTCTTCAGGGAAAACATGGAAAAACAACCAACAAATAAGATGCTTAAATATGAAGGTCCTAAGGTATCTTTGGCAGTCAACTCTCGACTTTAGTTCAAAACATATTGCCCTCTCCTATTTTAGACTTTCAAATCCCAACTGTGTATACATATGAAGCACAATAACATGAAACATATAAATCAAGTGATGGCATTACCTTAGCAACGAACAACTAGGCATATACACAAGTTACACTACCCGAATAGATAAATAACCTAAGAACTTGACCTCTGTACCCTTACAATAAAAGAAGTCTCATTTACTGATATGGATCTAACATAATATCGGGACAGTCAAGAGATGCTCTTACTCACAAAGAAGTTCCACAGTGTGCACAGAATGCCATAGGCTTGCCCTTATTTTTTTTATCTTAGTTTTCGGACAGTCAGGTTAGGATTACTATAGGAATTTATTTAGATTGTAATGTAGGCTTAGGGATGGTATGGTATATTTGGGACATTTTTAGTGAATAATACTCCTTGACACTACCATTACTTTGGGGTCCACTCATTTTCCAACTTTTCTTTAAATCCGCCCTTATTTCTTCTTTTTTATATTTTTATTTTTTTCTACCTATTTATATCGGCTGAAGTCTTTTATTCCTTTCTTTTTTTCATTTTTTGCAAATTTCTTTTTCTTGCTCTTTTTTTATTTTGCACAATTTTCTGTTCTACCACACCTAACCCTATTTTCTTTCCTATTTATACCTCTTCTTCATACCTACTTTTCTTTGTGCACCCCTATGATAGCCACTCTTAACTTAGGTGATTTGCGTGAGTTAAGGTTCATAGTTTCCAAGGAGGCCCAGGGCCAAAACAGGTTCATTAAAACTAAAGTGGAAAGGTGAATCGTTGTAAACAAAAGAAAATTAGGTCTATTAAGGCTCAAATTGGGATCAAGGGATTCTTATTTGCATTTGCTTGGTTATTTTAGGCTAAAGTGGTCTACTTTCAAAAATGGCCTATGATTATTTCCTAACTGACGATCCTACAACCTAGGTAAGACTAAACGGGCAAGTTCTGGGTTCCACACATACAGGGGACTGGATAACGCCTCACACACATATTATATAGGGCTATATTGCTAGTTACTGCCTATCCAGTTCATGCAATTATTTTCCACAGTTATTAAATTTTTAATTCTAATGCCATTACGATATTCACAATAGTCACACGCGCACACACAACACATAGTTTTCCAAAAATTTTAGGAGGGGTATCATTTTTGTTAAACACAATCAACTCAGTCAACACATGTTCACTGCCTCAGATACAAATTTGCTTCCTTATTAAACATCATACGAGACAACACAAAACATAAAACAAAACATAAAACATATTGGTTTTGCATTCAAACCGCAGTCGACGGGAAAAGAAACACGACAACAATAACCCGCAGTGGATATGTTGTACTCCCCTACCCCCAACTAATTACCTATGCACTGTCCCTAGTGCATTTAAAAATATAAACCAAGGGTGGAGACATACCTGGGCGCCTTAGGCTCCAGATCAAGCCTGATCATCACATGTCAGACCGAGTTCCATCCTCAATATTAGTGATCCCAATAGTTGTTGGGACACTCACAGCAGTAGTGGCATCAGTGGGACTGTACTACTGCTTATCCCAACAGCGTCAGCAGGTGTCAAACTACCATCCCCCGCTGCCATATCTTGGACCCTCTTCTCATGGTCCCTCACATTCTAAATACTAGCCGCTTTTGCAGCCTCAACATCCTGTTTCTTCGTTCTTCTTCTCTTCCTCTTCTTGCATTTCTTTACCATTTTACCTGGTTTTATGTCCTTAGAAAATTTCCTAGATTTTTGGCCTTTAGACATGGTATGACTAGGGGAAATAAATCGTACACTAGGATACGAGTGGTATGGGTTAGTGGTATGCTGACCAGTGTTGGTTGGTGGGTTGGATTTAGTTTCTGAAATGGATACGACTTGGATGGTACAAGTAATATCGATGGATATGGGTTGTATGGTTACTTTACTTAATCTTAGACTTGGTAGACTAAGTTGCATTTGAGTATGAGTGGCTCACCATAACCCATAAGCCAGGGTATGAGTCATACCATGGACTCTTATAGTGGGTAGTGTTCAATCCTCTTTAGATTCTATTTCGTTGGGGGTACGGATCATGGGTACCAGTCATATGCATAGATACGACGTGGGTTAGGATGAGTCATACCTTGGACAGTGTTTGGTCCAAGAGAGATGGCCTTGAGTATGAGTGGTGGGTACCACTCATATTAGAGGGTATGATTGGTATGGATAGGTGTATCCCTCTGACGAGATTTTGGTGCAGTTTAAGTGAGGGCAACCTGGATATTTCCCCACTTAACCTAATAAGGCCCCATTACTTTTAACTCATTTGGAAGGTTATTTTCCCTATTATTCTATTCATTAACACTTAGAAACTTCTCTTAACCACTGTCTAATCCTCTCTAAAGTTCTTGGGAAAAGGAAGCTAGAGTTTCATCTTAAGGATTAATTTGGGACTTATGTTGGTGGTTCTTTCCATCATCTTTTTGGTTTAAGGCGTGTACTCTTCTCTCATTGTTAGTTCCACTAAAGGCATGGTTTTATACAATTTTTTCATGGTTTAATTATTGTATGATTTTGGGTTTTCATACATAATATGGGGGTTTTGGTTATAAATGCTTGGTTGTGGTTTTCTCATGTTTTAATTCTGATTTTATATGCTTTAATGGTGGTTTTGGATAATTGGTTGCATAGAAATGGTTATTTGGTAATTGTCTTTGATTTTGGAAATACTATGCCCCTAATATGTTTGATAAAATGACTATGAGAATATTTTCACTACATTATTGGATTTTTAATGGAACTATTGCATGTTTTGAAATTAGTAATGGAACCCTAAATGGTTTAAATGGTTTAGAATGGTTAAATGGAATGGTTTGGTTTAATAAACATCCTTTTGGGGAATAATGGAATCCCCCAAGAAAATATAATGGAACATTTGTGGGGTACATGGGACTCCCCCAAGTTAACTTGGTAAATGGGTACATGGGAATCCCTTTACCTTAAAAGATTTGGCTAAGGACAATACTTGCAAGTTATAGTCGGTATGACGATACCACTATTAATAGCCTTGGTAAATGATAAATGATATAATAGATTGGTTGGTTGGAAATGATTTTAATTAGTCAATAATGGCGGGGTGTGATAGCTAACCGTGAATGTGGGAGTTTAATGAACGAACACTGGAGACTCATATTTGCCGACATGAGGGGTAGGTTATGGCGACCTTATATGATACTATAAGGTATATGGGAATCCTCTAAGTACGTTGTAGATATGTATCATGGAGGGTAAGGGTACTTGGGAATCCACCACTCTAATGGTATCTCCGGTTCATGCGGTTATATGCATCGAGGCTCATTTAGGGGGTTATACTGGACCTACATAGCCCGTGAGTGGTTAAGGATGGTTAAGCTACATATACTCTGGTAAATGGTTTCAAATACATGTTAAACCTGGTTTCTTTCCTAGAATAGTTATATATGTATATGTATGGTTTGTTTGCATATGGATGGTTTACTTGGTTTTGTTAAATGGCATTATTTTATTTTTATCCCAAATTCATGCTAGCGTCCACCCGCTAACCCATCTTTGGGTGGCTATATCCCCACACGATGCAGGAACTGAATGTTCTACTCTTCCTACGTAGCGATCGGTCTTCGAGATTAGCTATTGGATTGAAGTGGGAGCTTTCATCTTTTCAGAAAGCTTCATTTCATGGATGTTATTTCATACTTTGGTTTATTTATAGATATTGGTTTTGTCTATGGTTGGGGGCATGTCCCAACCAGATTTTGGTATTCTTTTGGTTAGAGGCTTTTGTATAACTACTATGGGTTGGCATGGGAAGGAATGGTATTGGTGTCAGCCTTAGTATTGGCATTAGGGTTGATATCGGTTGACTATATTTTTGGTTGTTCCATCCTCTTTTATTTTGAGATTATATATCATTATTATGGAACTCATATGGTTATGGTTTGGATTATGGCTTGGTTGGTATTAGTTATCGGTTGGGTATCAGGCGATAGAACTTATTTGGATAGTCGCGGATATAGACCTATCCCAGAGTCTTGGATTATTCAATAAATCTATCTTGTTATATAGTTGGAATTCATCCAACTCAGAATGTGCACTAAATGGTTAGGTTGGGTATTGGGAGTGGTCCTCGGTCCTGGTCGGACTTGAGATAACTATTACGACAAGGCCCCCAGTCGGTTCAGGTCATCAAATCACCAAAACCCCAAATATTCTTAACTTTCTCTTCTTTGTGAATATCCTCAATAGTGGGCATTGAGAGGATCAGCCTATCATGTAAATTATCCACTAACTTTCGTAGCACAACTAGCTCGGCCTGTACATCTACTGGGTTTGGGGACTGAATACCCTCAAGTTGTCAGCTAATGCGCTGCTCAAAACCATCAAACCTTGTCTGCATCGATCTTATTTCTTCCTTAATCCTTTCTTTGACCCAAGGTTTCACTCCTCTCTCCATAAGTCTCACTTTTGTTTCCACCGAACTCAGCCTTTTTTGTACCTCCGATAAGAAAAATTATAGAACTAATACATAGACGGTCAAAACCAATTTAGGTATGAATGGTCGTGATTCTGCAGATGATGATGGAGGTTGAGCCTAGGTGTAGCTACTGCATTAGAGTCTTGTGGCTTAGACTGGTCAGTCTCAATAGGGGTGTCACCCACATCAGTGAACCCTGTGGTGTCGTGTCCATGCCCACCGCCTTTAAAATTTCTTTGGATAATAGTGGCCCCTAACTTAGCTGCCTTAGAGATCAGTTAGTAATATCTCTAATTAAACCCAAATCTACCATGGTTTTCGGCCTTAAGAACTAATCAATCCCTGGGAGCTCTGGTACTCCCGCATCTATGCATATCTGAGCCAAGAGACAAGGAAAGGCCATCACTGTATTGGTACTCGTCTCCCTATATCTGATCTATCAGGCTATCCATTTGGCTACATTGATCTCATAGCCCGACATTATACCTATTATTAGTGTTGTTTTATCCGAACCCACAAAATTATCCGATAAATTGGGACTTAGTCTATGTCTAACTAGGGTCCACCAAGATTTATCTTGGAAGTTTAGGATGCCTTTCTTGATTGATAATGATCCTTCGACCCCACCAACTACCCATAGGGCCCCTTCTCGATCTGTGGCAATGATTCTAGTTATCCATTGAAACTGAACAAACTTTTCTTCTAAACCTATTTGTTTAACCTGTACTTTTTTCATCTCTTCTACTCGGAAATCTTTCTCTGTTGTATTGGATGAGAGTACAAACTTTGGTCCATGAAGAATTCGGGAGATAGTCTGAGTGGAGATTTTTACCTAAACACCTCGAATTACCTAATCTGATATTGGGTTTGCACCCCTCCACAAATTTCCATGTGGGTTTTTCCTTTTCAACTTCATCTGATACGCAGCATAAAACTCGCATACCAATGCTTTGCTATACTATCCCGTTGTTTAGTCATCCACTCGAACTTATATTACTTGAATCGGGCGTCAAATGTCGGCATCTCAGACATGCCTGTTGTGTTCAACTTTCACTCAAGATAAAGACTTTTTAGGGACTTCCTATTTTCAGGATATAAAGCACTGTCTTTTTCATATCGGGCCTGCATTCTGAGGTACCCCCACCATTCAATGATGGGAACTGGAGCGACCTCAATGGAAAGTGGAGTGGGAGGTACTCGTGATGGTATTCCAAAAAAGATTCGAGATGACCCTCTTTCTATACCTTCCCCTGCTTCAGGTAATCCACAAAATATTGCTAATAGACAGACAGAGTTGATGTTAGTAAAGGTAGCTGAACAGCAGAGAATAGTATCTAAGGAGGCCCGATTGGCTCAGCAGGAAGAGCTAGCCAGGCCAAGACCAATAACTGATCGTCAAGCAACACTCGACAGTGATCATAATAGAGCTTAAGGTGGCAGAGCTCGAGTGATTCCAACATATCAGTATCTACTTCCATATGATGGAAATGAAGATATGGGATATGTTGATCCTGCTAAGACAGGAGTTATTATTCCTCCTACTATACCCCCCAAATGTTAAGTTTGATATTACCAGTGCAATGATCCAACTGTTGAATCTAAAAGGTGTGTTTTGGGGGTTGTCGACAGATAATGCGAACATGCATCTTACCAATTTTATTGGGATTTGCACTTCGTATACCATTTCTAGGGTAGATCAAGATGCATTGAGATTGAGTTTATTCCCGTTCTTATTGACAGGAGAAGCATCCTTGTGGTTGGGGTAACTTCCTAGACGCTCAACCAGTAACCTCCAAAATTTGATGTCGCCCAAAAACTAATCTCCAAAGAAGTATGATGTATCATCCTTCTTGATGTTTACAGAATTCTTTTGGGCTCTGGATCAATAGGGAGCAAGGGATTTCCTTGACTCCAAGTGCTAGGCATACACCAGCGTATACCCAACCAACAATAAAAATTAAAAAAACAGTGAACTTCATAAACTTTAGTCAATAATTCAACACCGTATTCCCAGGCAATGGAGTCAAAATTTAATGTCACCTAAAAACTAACCTCCAAAGAAGTATGTTGCGACCCCAAACCAGGTTAGGATCAAACCCATAGGAAATACATGGAAAAGTCTCTCAAACTTGTCAAAATCCACGAGCAGTGCAAAAAATTAAATGGGGGGAGTTAAAAGTCAAAAGTAACATGTATCTAAACTTGAATGCTTGAGGTTGTAAATAATAGAATACGAACACTAGGATTGTGTTCCGCCTAGCTTCTTACTCCACAAGATTCTCATGTTCAAGTCACCTATCCCACTGCTCTTTATGCAACATCTGACAAGCTATGTATAATCAATCGTCTTGTGAACGTGTTGATAAATCTCACCCTTCTCTTTTTGAGTCTATAGGCATTGCCTTATGTCCCTAGTATTTAACCCCAGTACAACTATCACCTTTTGGGTCTCAAGTTGATTAGATGAGGGTTGATAGCCTCAAATCACTATCGTAACCTCTTTTTCCCAATCTCGAACTCCCTTGTGAGGATGATCTAGAATACATGCAATTCTTAATCTTCTGAGTAGCTTGGGATAAAATTATTATGAAAAAGATTACAATACGTGAAGTTATAGCAGAATAAATGAATCTTCCACTTTTCTTACGATGTTATCCGCCTAGGTTCCCACAACCCTAGTTCAGGAATTAGCCGTTCATGCTTATACAATAACCCATGGAAATCAATGAAAAAGATATGCAATTAATTGCACAATAATGAAAAAGTAAAATCCAAAATCTCTAATTGAATATGAAATCAAGAACACAAGGACAAAATCATGAAGTCAAAGTATGCCCAAAAAGTCCAAAAAGTACGTAACATAATAATGGAATAACCCTAAGGTATTTATAGTATCTCATAATAATAAAAAAATCTAGTTAAAAAAAAAATAGGAAAACTTTATCAGCAGTGGTTACGCCTCTGGCAACGAGTCGTTATGTCTGGTTATGACTCGTTGCTTGCTTTCGTATCTCTCTTTTAGTCACAATGGTTACGACTCGTAATGTCACCATACAAGTCGTATGCTGCTAGTCAAAGTCACTCCAGTAGTTTTTCATCTTCAGGGTTCTTGAGTCCGACAACTTTACGACTTCTTATCACAAATCATAGCCAGTCCTTATGACTCGTGGCCTTCACTCGTTGCCACTGGAGCATCAACTCTTCAAGGCCTTGGACGCTGGTCACGATAAGATTTCTCACTATGAGTCTTAGTCTAACCTTACAACTCGTAGTCTTCTAAGACTTCATTTCTAGAAATTTATTTTGCCTACTGTTATCTTACGATTCTGGATACGAGTCATAAGGTTACTTAACGACTCATAGCTTGACCAATACTTCAACTTTTCAGCACTTTCTTTTTTCCTTTTTTGTGCAACACCGCTCCAGACTTACTTTTCCTACAAACACACATAAAACACATATCATATCCAACAAAACGAGCTATGTTAATGCATAATTTCACCGTTTTAAGCATCGAATGTGCCTGGTTTCCATGGCACATAACTAATAAGTAACTCCTACACAAATTCATTTCTAAGTTCAAGGCACTATCCATCTTAGTCGATCATTCAACCAATAGATATATTCAACTTATAATTCTAGTTAGAGTCATGCACCTTTACACATCTTACTTCCTTGTACTTAGACAAACTTTACCATAGGTTCTTAAGTCATATAATAACCTCCTCCTGCTATTTTCCTTTTACTATCTTCTAGAAAGAATATTCCATGCTTCATATATACATAATATTGGGCTCACCCTTTTAAAGATGTTAAATACTAGTTCTATAGATTAGAGGTCACCTAATTCTTCTATTATTACTCTTATTCACATATTAAACTTCATAAATCGTAAAGTAAGTCATACAAGTACAACATCCATCAAGGGATCTACACAAGACACAATAACACACAATTATATTATTATATTAATTTCATTTTTTATCCATCCAAAGTCTTTGCTCGTAGGCTTAGACATGAAATCTCCCATCAACTACAGTTATTACATACAACTATTCCAAGTTTATTACACATTAAATAACAACCTACCTCGATCAAAGATCTTAGAAAAATCGAGCCATACTAAGAATGTTCTTTCCCTTCTTGCAAGCCTTAGAATGCTCAATATCCTAAGAAATAAGTAGTTATAAGAGAAATTAATTAATTACTCTTCAAATAAATACTTTAGAAATTCAAACCCACTAATTCTATCCTCATTCATGCTTTAAAATATTATCTAAGGGTAAATTATCCATTAACAAGATCTAACATATTTAACTCATTTCCATTAATGGAGTTTCAAGGCTAAAGGTTCTATTTTTCTTAAATTGGAGGTTCCAACCATCAATGTTATGTTTTAGAATCACTAATTCATGCTAGGAATCATTAATTAATAATTTAGAAGGGATTCTAGGTGATATTAACCAACTCATACATTTTTCCTAAAATCTCATAAACTTAGGGTTCAAATCTCCAAGAATTTCACCATTAAGAATTGTTCTAGTAATTCTAGGATGTTAAAGAATTAAAAAATGAAGAAGATGATGGATCAAACTTACCTCAGCGAAGAATTTCCACCCAAGAGTTGGAAAATCACCACTCTAAGGTTTTGGAATGACGTTTTTGAGTTAGAATCCAAAAACCCATCAATAATAGGCTCAAATACTGCCCAGTTACCGTTGTAGCAGTAAATTTCTCAACTCAAATAATATTCAGTAAAATAGTCATAACTCCAAAGAAGGATTTACTAACGTCAGATGCCTTGGAAAGAAGACTCAAAGCTATTTTATTTGGTAGCTATTTGGCCTATAACTCCTTATATTCTTATATATATGCTTGTCTGAAGTTGATCCTAGTTTAAACTTAGCTCGAAACTCAATCAATAAGAACACTTTCAACTTAACTTTGTGTTAGGGGTATCGTATGACCTTAGTACATGTCCAATGTACTCCCATACTAAAGAAATAGTTCTATAACTTATGATGACAGAGGTTATTATGATTTTGCAACAGATAATTTCAGTAAAGACGAAATGGGTCATTACAAAAACTTGAGCTTGTACATGTAGCTCTTTAATCCCAAAGAGGCTCTAAGTACAAGTATATGAATATCCTTAGCTGTAAGGAGCCAATATCTCTTTCCCTTTACAAACACCCGCTGATTTCTTTCAGGCCATAATGCATATATTATTTCTGTATACACTATTCTAAAGATATGGGTTTCCTGGTATCTGCCTTTTGATCTTGCTACTATTCACTGATAATGATTTTCCCAATTACTGGACAAAACCAATGGGATGTCTATCCATGTTAGCACCTTATCCCATATTTTCAAAGAAAATAACTTTGATAGGTAGTCGTTGGTTTTATTTTAATTTCCACATGTATTCCCCACTTAACTAGTCGATCACATGTTGTTAGCATATCTTGAAACTATAAATAGAGAGTGAATTGTGCTTTTAGCCTAGCTGCATTTTGTCATACCTGTCCTTTCCAATATACTCTGATTTTATTCCCAATCAATTTCAAGTATATTTGTTTGATCATGCATTTTTTTCACCGTTGGATCAACTTTGATTTGTTGCAATATGTTTTTGTGCTCCAATATCTTTTTGATCATTCAAGAGGCTTGTTAAGGGATTGGAGCAGTGAAGAAATTAATATTCTTTAGGTAAAAGACATGTTTTCATCTAATCCATAACTTGTATTGTTTGTTAGATACATCCACACATGCTTCGATTAGTGCAACCTTATTCCCCATATGTTGATATGATTATGTACTCCTAATGACTTATGATTATGTACTCCTAATGACTTGGGTGAACACACTATTTCTCGTGCTACAACAGGCTTCTTTATGGTATTTTTGCCATACCAGATATAAGATTTACAATAAGCTTCAATTGTATTCAATACTTTGGTAGGTATAATAAACAGCTGGGCCCAATAGGCTTGAATATCAAACAAAACAGACTGTACCAATTGAAGCCTTCCTGCATGTGAAAGTCAATTTGTTGTCCATGATATAATTCTAGTTACGATCTCCACAATTAATGGAAACCATTATACTACAGATAATTTCTTGGTAGACAGAGGAATGCCCAAATATTTGAATGGTAAATCCACTATTATGAAATCAAGGTGCTATAGGATATTTGTCTTTTCTTTTTCTGATGTCCCTTTAAAATAAGTGCTACTCTTTCCCACCTTAGCTTGCAAGCTAGATGAAGAGGAGAATATAGAGAAACAATTAAATAAGGTAGCTACAAATTTAAAATCTCCTCTAGCAAATAATAAAAGGTCATCAGCAAAACACATGTGTGTTATACAAATTTTCCATATTTTGGATAGAATTTGAAATCTTTATTCCCTTAAGTTCACCCAAAAGTACTCTATTGCTATTTCAAACAAAAAGTGCCAGATGGGATCACCTTATCTAAGACCTTTCTTTGCATCAAAGGGAGGGAATGGTTCACCATTAATAAAAAAAAATAGTAGTAAACCGAGTGAACAAATTCCATAAAAGCAATAAAATGCTCAAGAAAGTCAAGGTACCTTATCAGTTGCTTTATATAAGGTTAGTTCACAGAATAATAAGCCTTTTGTAGATCAATTTTAAGCATACACCTTGGGGACACATGCTTTCTAGTATATCCCTTACCAATTCTTGTGCAAGAAAGATATTGAATGCTTTCTTCCTACCTGGTATGAAGCCAGATTGTGCGTGGTTGATCACAGTTGGAATAATTCCTTGCATCCCAGTAGCTAAGACATTTATTATCAACTTATACATTACGGTAAAACAAGTTATAGGCCTGTAATCTTTCACTATAAGAGGATTGGTAGTTTTAGGCAATAAAGTGGGAGATGTACAGTTAAAGGATCTAAAAGTTTTACTAGTGAGGAAACTCTGATGATATCTCCTTTGATCACAGGTCAGGAACTTTTATAGAAACAAGCATTAAAACCATCTACCACTGGTGCTTTATCCTACCCTATAAATCATATTTCTGTGTAAATTTCTGCTTCTATTACCTGAGCACACAATTCAATTCTATGTTAGTAAGATAAACCTAGACCATTCCTCATCACTACTTTGCTAATCGCTGAGATAAGATTTAGCCGACCCTATCAGACTCTTGAAAGAAGCTATTATTTCTTATATAATTTGTTCTCCATCTAGCAAATTGCCCCGGTCAATGATTGTAACTCTGAAATTTGCTTTTTATGGACCCTTTATTTAATGATTGCTGAGAAGTATTTGGAGTTAGTGTCCCCTATCTTATTCCATTGAGCTCTGGATTTCACTTACAAAGCCTTCTCTTTAATTGCATACCATTTCGTAGGTTCATAACTGTGTTTTCTCAGCCTCCAAATAACACATCAGTATACTGGGTACTGATCTTGTCATGATTCAAATGGTCATGATTGGCACCCACCCAAATCTATGGTCGGAGAACCATACCCAACCCAACCCTCACTATCCAAGTGTCAGATTCACATTCACATTATACTAACTTCTTCATTAACAAGTTCAAAAAAAGTCTTTATTCAATAGATAAGTAATAATGGCAAACCAATGAATTATCAAATCACTAATAGGGTACGAAAACCTCTATGTATGACATCTCCAAGACTTGAAGTCACCGTACAAGAACAACTAAAAATATTTAAACAAGTAACTAATAGTTTATCCAAAATACAAAAAAGTCTTAGTCCAATAACAAGGGATATGAACACAAGTCAGAAGATTCAATGGTTGCCCGGTCATGGTGCTCACCCTTGAACCTAAGTTTGAAGTTGCTGGCTAAAGTTGAGGTCTTGTCTCAAACACTGAAACATGCTCTGCATTCAATAAAAAGAAGAGCACAGGTAGCGTCAGTACATCAACAAGTACTAGTAGACATCATAGATTGACTCAATCTGACACCATACAAATAAACAAGAGAAAATACATCAAAACACCCCTCAACTTGTCCACAAAACTTACTTTAACATTTTAATTTTTATGGATAATTATTTTTTCTCCTAAACAACTTTCAAGTGAATTTTATACAACTCCAAAAGCTGACGTGGAAAATTTTATGAAGTTGAGCGTGTAAATGGCAAAAAAGGTGGAAACAAAGGTGGGGTCCACTTTTAAATTTTCAGCCACAATTTTTCTTTCCTTCTTCTTCCTCACACTCCACCACCTCCTCTCTTCTCCTTCTTCTATTTTGTTTTTTTTTCAGTCCTTCCCAACAACCATCTCCAATCAAATACATAGCAAAATATTTTTAAGAAATAAAATTTCAATGATTATTTCTTTTCTTTTCACTCCTACCCATCAACCATCTCCAATCAAATACAAAGAAAAATATTTTCAAGAATCAAAACTTCAACAATTTGGTTCCAGAATTAAAAATAATGAACCTCAAAAAATAACAGAGTTCGAATTTCAAGGGGTGGGGTGGGGTGGAGGAAAGATAGGTTTTACAAATCAATAAAAGAAGAGGGTTTAAGAAGAAAGGATTTGGAGGGGGGTACTGTCATGCCCTATTTTTGTCAAAGTTAAATAAAACATGACCTATTGACTCTAAAGGAATTGAATTTTATATAGAGTCGCCACTTAATTTTTTAGGAGAATAAGAAAACTTATTTAATTATTAACATGTATAACTTATGTTTCAGCTTGCAAAAATCGATTTAGTTTCTAGGTAAGGGTTCAAATTATTTCAAAGAGAAGGGGTTAGGCGCCCTTCAGGATCTACAAATGTGGTATCCGACGAGACTAAATTTATCAAAGAGGGAGAAAGCAAAAATTATTTTTTTGAAGATATAAATATGTTAATAGATGTATGTATATTAAGTACATAAATAAATCTATTGTTAAATATGTATATAAAATATATAAAGAGATATAAAAATATACAAAATACGTGTGAAAATGAGTATGTAGATGTATATAGAAAAAATAAAATTTTGTTGTGTGGATGTATATATAAAATAGAATTTTATTATATAGTAAGCTCAGATTAAGATTTAGATGTGTCAATGCTACAAAATGGTTGCTCGATTTTATCGGACATCCTAAATCGCCTTGCCAAGATACGAATCGTAAAATCCTTTTTGTTGTCCTGATAGTATAAAAATTTTGTCATTGCCCGAATTTATTTAATTTTTGTTATGTATTTATATACGTAATGTCCGTCATTTTATTTGGGGAGGCCTCAAAAATTGATGGGAGTTTCTTTATTGGCCATGTATTGATACCTGATATAAAATAAGTAAACTTGAGAAAATAAAAGCCGTCTTTTGTTATGGGATGGCCTCAAAAATCTGACTGGGAGATATTATCATTGACCATTTATTAATACTTGATATAAAATAAGTAAACATGAGAAAAATAAAATCCATCTTTTATTGTGGGGTGGCCTCAAAAATCCAATGGAGAGATATGTCATTGGTCATGTTTACTTATTTTAATTATTAATTAAAATAAAACTAATCAAATAAAAAATAATGTCAAAGACAGTGATGCTTGAAGTATATTAATGAGGACATGCTTAAAGTGTCATTAGCAGTAGTCATTAACAAAAGACAAAATCACCAAATAAAATAAAAACAAAGCATAATAATAAAGCCTAAAGGAGAATGAAAAAATATAATATCATGAAAATCAACCAAGAGCTCAACATAATAATAAATCAACAAATTTGTGAGCGAACTTTATCCGTGTTCTAAAGAAATTCAAAACAACACAACACTGTCAAAAATACCACAAAAAATGTCGGAGATGGTATTTTTCGGTCAAATCTAGAATCTCCATTGAAGGAGAAAATAGTGGTGGTGTTCCTTCAACGACATTCATCGCAGCAACGCCTTAGACATCGAGAGTCCAGCTAGATTTGGTAATTTTTGGTGTGACAGTGATGAGACAAGGGGAGAAGAGCAATGTGAAGAGAGAGGGTCGCGTAGCGGTTGGTGGATTTTGACCAAAGTTCATCGGCCACTACTTTCGATGAGACAGCGGTGAAAAAGAACGGAGAATGAGGGAAAAGAAATAAAAAGAGGCGGCGCTAGTGGTGAAGCTCTGTCGTCGTTTGCCGGTCACTACTCTGTCGAGGCAGCAATGAAAAAAAATGGTGAAGGGAGAAAAAAGGTAAAATAAGGGGTGGCGCTGATGGAGGTCCTGTGGTCGCCGATCGTTCGATGGTCAAACACGATGGTGTCAGTGTGATGAAGTAGAGAGAGACGCGTAAAGGGAGTGGAAGAGAGAAATCTAATTTTTTGTGTGTGTTTTTGTATATTTTGTGTGTATTTTATTTGTGTCAAAAAATAATCAACTCTGTCCTTTATTTATAATAGAAAATGGTGCCCCCTATTAACCAAAAGATAAAGGGATGTTCCCTCTTTTCTTTAGAATATCTTTTAGTCCTTAGATTATTGACCAAAGGATTTTCATCTTTTTAACCAACAGGTAAAGTTATTATTCAACGAATAGTATTATTATGTAGTCTTGTCGGATGTGACAAGACACTAAACTATTATGTTGTGTATTACAATAATTGATCCAACTTAGCATTTACGGACTGTATTAAATACTATGCAAAATATAGATATCGATATGTAATTACAAAAAAATATAAAGAAAATTGAAAATATAATTAACTTGAAAATATGATGTATTGTAAATTATAAAAAAAGTGATGTCATGTCGTGTACGTGTGCAGATGATTGTGAAAATGTTAAAATGATAATGAATTGATAAAAAATCTAATATAAGGAGAATTATCAATAAATTATGAAAAGTAAAAAATATGACAGTAAATTATTAAAATTCTAAAATAAGAATGATTATCAATTTAATAATTATAAAAAATATGTGAAAATTATATTTCGTGTCTTTTAACGATCATAAAGCCTGAAGGTATTAATTTTAAGCACGGAGAACCATAATTGGATGTCAAAAGTTTTCTCTTTTCGTTTGAAGAAGTAGAAGTCTTCAGGCAAAAATGTTGGTTTGTATCCAATTTTGCTTGATAAAAAATTATTTTTAATAAAAATTTGACCAAACTCTAATTTAGAGTTGTCTACATACCTCGAGTTGTATAAGGATCAGGTCGGGTGTAGTTCAAAAGAATAGGTAAATTGCCTTTTGTCCCATTAGTGAGGGTAGACGACCATGTGAGATGATTATTGAGAGAATGGCTATTTTGAAATGGATATGTTCATATATGTACGATGATCCTTTCGAAATTATCCTAGTATCGAGCTGTGAGATGCTAGGGATGCAAGATTGTGTACTTGCTGGGGAGAAAGAATGATTATGTTATTGTGTCTGCATGAGCTTCCTACATATCTCAAGTGTCATGAGAATCAAGTTAATGTAGTTCAAAATGGGGAAATAGGGAAAATTTTAGGGCGGTTTTCAAAATTTGCCCCAGTGTATGATTTATGGCTAACACTAGACTTTTTTAAAGGAACTTTAAAAATCTCTTATTATTGTGGATTTTATTTTCGTCTGAAAAGATGCATGATGTCTCTGATTATCTACAGGGACTTGAGGACGAATGATGCCTCCGATTGTTTACAGGGACTTGAGGATGAATGACGTCCCTGATTGTCTACGGGGACTTAATGCATGACATCTCCAATTATCTATGGAGACTAAAGTTGATTGTTGTCTTTGATTATCTACAAAGATTAGTATTGATTATCGTCTCTGATTATCTATGGAGACTATGTTGGTTGTTATCTCCAATTGTCTAGGGAGACTGTGTTGGTTGTTTAAAATTCTTTGATTGTCTTCGGGGACTTAATGCATGATATCTCCAATTGTTGTGGTAAAGTTTTTCGATTGTATTCGGGGACTTAATGCATGACATCTGCAATTATCTACGAAGACTTAATGATAAATGACACCTCTGATTGTCTACAAAGACTATGTGATGAATGATGTCTTCGATTATCTACGAAGACTTGATGCATGACATCTCCAATTGTCTATGGAGATTGATATTGATTGTCGTCTTTGATTGTCTACAAAGACTGGTGTTTATTTTCATCTCTGATTGTCTATGGAGACTATTGATGAATGATGTCTTAGATTGTCTTGAAGACTTGATGATTGTTGTAAAATTCTCTGACTGTCTTTGAGAGTTTTATGCATGACATCTTCGATTGTCCATGAAGACTTGCTAATAAATGACGCATTCGATTATCTATAGAGACTATCTGATGAATGATGTCTTTGATTGTATACGAAGACTTGATGACATCTCCAAGAGTCTATGGAGATTGATGTTAATTATGGTAAAGTCCTTCGGTTGTCTTCGAGAATTTAATGTGTGACATCTTTGATTGTCTAAGGAGATTTAATAATGGTCTTACTCAATTATCTATGTAGACTAAGGCCCTTAACTAGTGAGGTGATTGAATTCTAATAGCCTCTTAATTGGCAGGACAGTTGAAAGGTAATAGCCTCCCGATTGGCAGGGCTATTGAAATTAAAAAGCTCTCGACTGACGGTGCAATTGAAAAGTAATAAACTCTTGACTGTCGGGGCTATTAAAATAAAGGACTCTCGAGTGGTGGAGCAATTGAAAGGTAATAGCCTCTCGACTGGCGGAGCTATAGAAATATAAGAGCTCTTGATTGGCCAAGCTATTTGAAAGGTAATAGCCTCTCGACTGGCAAGCTATTGGAACCTAAGAACTCCTGACTGGAGGAGATATTTGAAAGGTAATAGCCTTTCGACCATTGGGGCTATTAAAATCTAAGAGCTCTTGACTGGTGGAGCAATTGAAAGGTAATAGTCTCTCGATTGAATAGGCTATGGAAATCTAAGAGCTCTTGACTGGCGAAGTTATTTAAAAGGTAATAGCCTATCGACTAGTGGGGCTACAAAAATCTGAGAGCTCTCGACTGGCGAAGCTATTTGAAAGGTAATAGCCTCTCGACTGGTAGGTCTATTGGAACCTAAGATCTCTTGGCTGACGGAGCTATTTGAAAGGTAATAGTCTCTTAACTGACGGGGCTATTAAAATCTAAGAGCTCTGAACTGCCAGAGCTATTTAAAAGGTAATAGTCTATCGACTGGCGGGGCTATAAAAATATAAAATATCTAAATTAAAAGGAGAACGCCTAATAAAAAAGCAAAATATATGTGTTTGACGGTGAGAGTTTGAAAGAAAAGTCAATTGCCTATATTTGGAGATGGGTGCCTTGAATGAAAAGTATAATGTACGTATTTGAAGCTGAGTTTCATGAAAAATAAAGAAAATTATTTTGTATTTTCTTTGTAAGAAATGCTAAAAGGTGAAGATGGAATAATCGTGTCTTGACTGCAGTTGGTACCAATAATTAGTAGTGTGTATAAAAATTTCCCCATCTCCTTCCCAGCTAACCGAGATCGACCTCAAGGTAACTCCTATAGTTTCAAGTGGTACCTCAGACATACCTAAGTATCGACAAGATTTATTCATCTTGGTTAAACCAAAGACTTTGAACTGCACCTATTCTCATGTTCCAAGTGTCCTCTCCAGAAAGAAAGTTTCATTCCACACCTATTTGAGTATTTTTTCTTTAATTTAGGGAAATCTAGAGATATACACTCACACTCAGAAAGAAGTTCAATGAATGTAATTGTGATACCATAGGCTTGGCCTTCATGTAAGTATCTGCTGATGTGAGGACACTTAAAATATGATCTTGTACGACTTGTTATCGACTTGTAATGTAGGCTTAGGGATAGGTAAAATGATATTTGGAATAAAATTAACTAATCCTCAATGAATTTTACACTGTATCTATGTTTTTGACATTTTTTTGCGTTTTGACACTTGATCTTCTTTGTTGTGCTTCTTTTTCCCTTGTTTTGTATTTGTTTTTACATCTTTTGTATCTTGTGTTGGAGTCTTTCCTCCTTCTTTTCAATAAATATTTTTTTATTTTTTATTATTCTCCATCTTTGTTGGAGTTCTCCCTTTTTGTAGGGTTTTTTTTATCCTTTTCATTAAAGTCATCTTTTCATTTTTGTTCTTCTGAGACTATATATCCTTTGCCTTTGACAACTTTGATCTTGAATATTTATTTGTAATTTACACGTATTTAGTGTGCTCAAAGAGGTAGGATCAAGAAAGGGATAGTGTATATAGGCACTCAAAAAGGTATAGGCTCAGACACGGTTGTTCAAAGAAAGGGTTTTAAGCTCAAAGAGGGGGAATGTTAGGGATTAATGTCATTTGGTGAGCTATGGAAGGCACAATCAAATCAAAGAAGGCTATAATCCTCTCATATACTAAGTGTAACTCAGAATTTTGCCTCAACAGACATTAAAATCGAGTTCTATATCAACAATGTAATGCAATGAATTAATCTAAAGCTCACCACATAACACACATGAAACAATAAGGCTGGCTTCATTCTTGACTTAGATGTATGCAAGAGAATTTTTTAAGTGTCACTCAAATGTGATTAAAAGGTATCAAAAGAATTTATGATTTACCATGAAGTTGGTCCTCTCCATCATACCAATTTGTTATTTATCATGCACACTTCTAACTGTGTTGGTATCAACCAAATGAGGGTTGACTACGTGTCTTATGAAAATAATAATCAGGTCTGCATAGTTCAGGTGAATTTGTGAATTTGTATGTGTGATTATCACGAAGTGGTGGTAATCTTTGAAAATAATGTGAAAGATAATCAGGACAGAACTGCTTGTAGCATCAAAATTACTCCAATCAAACAGTCGAGAGGATGGATGTCAAGCATGAGCAGAGTTTTGACGCTACTTTAGTATGTTGACAAAATTGAGAAGGTCGGACATTAAAGAAGTTATGGAACTACTTTACCACAGTTGGCAGGATTATTGTGACTGAAAGAGTGTTGAACTCTTGCTTTTAAAAGTCAGGATCGATACGTCATAAATTTAATAATGTGTGATGTTAGAAAGAAGCAGCTAGGTGTTCTCAAACTAAAATCGGGTGAGGATTTAAAGGTAGACCAGCTAGGCACTAATGTTTTGCGCTCTTTGAAGACCTTTAGAGAGCGACTTTGAATTGTTACAGAAAATTGCCCCAATTTAAATAGCGGAGAAATTATTCTGAAATAGTGAAGAGACCGAATCCTAATACAGGGTTGTCTACGTATCTTGTCAGGACAAGAATTAGGTCAAAACGTAGTTTAGACCAATTTGTGAATTTGTACATGGCGTGGATGATTTCTAGAATAGGAGTTTTTCTAAATAGTTTAGAGCGGGATTGAATAATTGTGAAAAAGACACACTAATCTAAATACACCAACTCGAAAACTAAGAAATCAAAAGAAGGTTTAGAGGAGTGCAGGACACCCCTCGTGTGTTCAGTGTGTATTTGTGTACGGCCAAAGACTCGAGAGAATCATGATTATGATTAAATAAAGCGAAAAAATAATATGTAGTAGTTTTCACAATATACAAATATAGTGTATTAAACAAGTAATGAATCAAAGAATTAATAAGACAACAAAACTAATTTGTGCAAATAATGTAAAGAATTTATGATCAAATCCACATAATTTGCAGTGTGTAACAGATAAAGAGTTAAAGAATGTAATAATTAGCATATGTAAAAATGTAAAAATACCTCCCTCAATTGAAAAATAGAATTTATCATGGTTAGAACCTGTTGTTAATCTCTAACAGAGTCGTTATTCTGTCATGCCCTATTATTGCTCAGGGTAAACAAAACTTGACCCATGGACTCTAAAAAAAATTAAATTTTATACAGAGCTGCCACCTAATTTTTAAGGAAAATAAAGTAACCTATTTAATTACGGCAAAAATCAATTTAGATTCTGGATAAGGGTTCAAATTATCCCAGGGATAAGGGGTTTGACACCCTTTAAGATCCATAAAATGTGATACCCGACTAAACTAAATTTATCAAAGAGAGAGGAGGCAAAAAATATTTTTTTGAAAATATAAATAATATTGAAAGATTTATGTATGTTAAGTAAATAAATAAAACCTATTGGTAACTATATATATATATATATATTTATATATATATATATATAAATATATAAAGAGATATAAAAAAATGTACAAAATACGTGTGAAAATAAATATGTAGATGTATATATGAAAAATAAAATTTTATTACGTTGATGCATATATAAAATAAAATTTTGTTATAAAGTGGGCTCGGATTAAATTTTAGATGAGTCATGCCTACGAAGTGGTTGCTCGATTTATCGGACGTCCTAAATCGCCTTATCAAGATACGAATCGCAAAACCCTTTGTGTTGTCGTGATTTTATAAAAAAATTATCATTGCCCGAATTTATTTATTTATTGTTATGTATTTGTATATGTAATATCCGTCTTTTTATTTGGGGAGTCCTCAAAAATCAATGGGAGTTTCTTCATTGGCCACGTAATGATACTTGATATAAAATAAGCAAACTTGAGAAAATAAAATCCGTCTTTTGTTATAGGGTAGCCTCAAAATTCTACAGGGAGATATTGTCATTGGCCATGTATTGATACTTGAAATAAAATAAGTAAACTTGAAAAAATAACATCCATCTTTGGTTGTGGGGCGGCCTAAAAAATCCAATGGAGAGATATTGTAATTGGCCATCTTTATCTATTTTAATTAGTTAAAATAAAATTAATCAAAGGTAAAATAATGTCAAAGACAATGATGCTCGAAGTAAATTGATGAGGACATGCTTAAAGTAACAGTGTCATTAGTAGTAGTCATTAACAAAAGACAAAATCACTAAATAAATAAAAACCAAAGCATATCAGTAAAGTGTAAAGGCCAATGAAAAAATATAATGTCGTGAAAATCAACCAAGAGTTAAACATAATAATAAACCAATTAATTTGTGAGCAAACTTTATATGAGTTCTAAAGAAATTTGAAGCAACACAACAATGTTAAAAATACCACAAAAGCTGTCGGAGATGGTATCTTTTCAGTCAATCTAGAATTTCCATTGAAGGAGAAAATAGTGGCAGCATTGCTTCAACGGCGTTCGCCAGAGCAATGCCTTAGACGTCGAGAATCCGGCCAAATTTGGACATTTTTGGTCTGACAGTGATAAGACAAGGGGAGAAGATCAATGTGAAGGGAGAGGGTCACGTAGTAGTTGGTGAAGTTCGATCGAAGCTCTTCGGCCACTACTTTCGGTGAGGCAGCGGCGAAAAGGAGCGGCAAGGAAGGGAAAATAGATAAAAAGGGGCGGCACTGGTGGTGGAGCTCCATCGTCGCTCGTCGATCACTACTCCAGCGAGGTAGTGATAAAAGGGAACGACAAAGGGGGGAAAAGTAAAAGGGTGCAGCACTAGTGGAGATCATGTGGTCGTCGATCGCCCGGTGGTCAAACCTAGCGGTGATTGTGTGATGTAGGAGAGAGAGACGCGTGAGGGGAGTGGAAGAGAGAAATCTAATTTTTGTGTGTGTTTTTGTGCCTTTTGTGTGTATTTTTTTTGTATCAAAAAATAATTATCCCCCTGCTCTATTTATAATAGAAAATGGCACCCCCTATTTACCAAAAGATAAAAGGATGTCCCCTCATTTTTCTTTTAGAACATCTTTTAGTCCTTAGGTTATTAACCAAAGGATTTTTCATCCTTTTAATCAACAGACAAAGTTATTATTCAAAAGGTAGTGTTATTGTGTAGTCCAAGTCAGATATTGTGAAGTCTTGCTAGATGTGACAAAACACTGAACTATTATATTGTGTATTAAAATAATTAATCCAACTTAGCATTTGCGGATTGTATTAAATATTGTACAAAATGTAGGCATCGATATGTGATTATAAAAAAATAGAAATGTAATTAACTTAAAAATATGATGCACTATAAATTATAAAAAATGTGATAGCATATCGTGTACGTGTGCAGATAATTGTGAAAATATTAAAACAATAATGAATTGATAAAAATCCTAATATAAGGAGAATTATCAATAAATTATAAAAAGTAAAAAATATGACAATAAATTGATAAAATTCTAAAATAAGAATGATTGTCAATAATTTGTTAACAATTGTAAAAAATATGTGAAAATTATATTTCGTGCCCTTTAATGATTAAAAAGCTTGAAAACGTTAATTTTAAGTACGAAGAGCTAAAATTGGGTGTCAATAGGAGCGGTGAGTGGCAGACTCAAAAAAAAAGGGTGGTTGGAACTCGTAGATGAAGAAGAGGTAGGGTGGCTGGCATGGCTTCAACATGGCACGTGTGTACTGCACTTTCCATAGTGAGAGTGGTATGATATTTTGGGGTTGGTATAAAATTCATTTGGAAGTTCTTTAGGGAAAAAGAATTAGTCGTAAAGTTAAGGTGCTAAAGTAAGTCATGTGGACAAGTTTAAGGATGTTTTGATGTATTTAATCAAATAAATGAAAAACGATCATCACAGAACTTATAATCAAAGACAGTAACACTATTATGATGTTTTATTTTATCGAAAATACAGACTCAAACTCATACATGTTTACACTTAGTCAAATTCAGCAATAAGTTGCATCACATCATATGGTTATAACCGAACATTCAATGCACATGAATGAATATATGAATACAAGATGTACATATCATCTCAATCTCTTTCTCTTCTCAATGTCATCAACATCATCATAAAGATCATGATTTCAATAACATCATCAACAACAACAACATCATGGGTATCATGATTTGTATATCATCATCATCATTATCATCTCAATAATATTAATGTATATGAATATGCAATGCAATCAATAATCACAAGTAGTGCTCAAAAGCAATTAAATATTTAATTCATATATAAGCACAGAGTTAAGCAAGTCCAATTGCTACAATAAACCGCAACCTACCTCGATTCTTTGCTGAAAGTCACTTCTAGATCATAAACTTGTATTTTTTTCTCTTTCACCTTGTTCTTGATCTATAACAACAAGACTAAACACCCATTTAATAATTCGTCTCTTTTAACTATGAAGAATTTATTATTAACAAGTTCTAATCATAAATTGCGCTAATTCATCATCTTAGGATTTTTCATCCTTTTAAACCTCATGAACCCTACCTAATTTAGCGTGAACAACTATGATTCCACACCCATTAGTGTTTTCTAACACCATAGAATTATCCTCTAATTTTTTACTCATTTCTATAAATTTGAGTTCATTCTTGAATTAGGACTAAACCCTTATTTCCATCATGAATA
The DNA here is from genome assembly GCA_030864215.1 of Capsicum pubescens. Taxonomy (NCBI): domain Eukaryota; kingdom Viridiplantae; phylum Streptophyta; class Magnoliopsida; order Solanales; family Solanaceae; genus Capsicum; species Capsicum pubescens. The sequence goes on from CM061544.1 coordinate 227,226,101, forward strand.
AGTTTCTAATGATTTTCAGTAATTCTAAAAGTAATTCAAGTTTAGAATGTAAGATACTTACCTTCAAAGATGAAAACGTCTGAAAATTTACACAAAATTTCCTTCTTTAGAGCCTTGGTTCATTTTTCAAGAAATGGAGAACGAAAATATTTATTGGACTTTAAAACTTCAAATTCATTGGTTTTACCACTGCAACAATAAATTTATCACTACAGTGGTTCACAATGGAATGGAGGCTACCAATGCAGCGGTACCATTTCTGTCACAGTGATCTCAGGCATAAACCTCAGGACCTATGCCCAATTAGGCCCATTTCATAATAATTCCTCGAAATATAATATTGTAAACTAATTCTTACATGGTAAACTAAAAGGAGTTTAATAATTCCATTTTATGAGCCAAAAGTTTCTAAGGCTTCGTAAGCTCATCACCTATCTAAAAATCAAATCAAAAATCCCCACCAATATTCACATCAATACCAAATTTTCTTAGAATAGTACCTCCTAAAAAATTATCCAACACCAGGCTAGCCTTGAATTTCTTAAAAATAGTCTAAGGAAAGACTTGTTTGATGTTTTACCCCTTATTTCGGCATAGCGATGATTTGGATTGTTACATTAAATATCAAATTATCACTCACTCATCCCCAAATGACAAATAATCTAAAATAACATAGTTATACAAGGGAAAATACCTGAATCAATGAACAAATGTGGATATTGCTTGCATATCTGACTTTGTCTCTCAAGTGTCGTCCATTGAATCTTCATACATAAAATGACTCTATTCCTTAACTTTTCCACGTCTTTGTTCAATATAGAAATTGTCTCCTCTTCATAAGATAACTCCTTATCAAATAATTTGGGGACCCAACAAATGATGTAATCGCAATTTCCAAGATATTTCCTTAACATGGATATGTGGAATTCCCATGAACCACAGACATACTAGGAGACAATGCCAGCTTATAAGCTACTGCCCCTATCCCCTACGAAAATTCAAAGGATCCAAAGTATATAGACTCAATTTGACCTTTTTACCAAAATACATCATACCCTTCATGGGTGATACTTTTAATAATACTTTCTCTTCCTGTTAAAATTTTACATCCCTCACCTTATTTTCAGTGTACTATTTCTATCAAACCTAAGATTTCTTGGAATAAACCTTACTTTCTCCATTGAGTCCTTACAAATATTAGTACCCCATGTCCTCACTTCAAATGCATTGAACCATCCGATTTGAGACTTACATCTTCAAAAGGAGTCATGTTAATACTAAAATGGTAGCTATTGTTGAAGGAAAATTTACACAAAGGTAGATATTGGTTCTGCTGACCCCCAAAGTCCATTACACAAGCTGGAAACATGTCCTCAAGCACCTGAATGATTTTCTCCGACTACCCATCGATTTTTGGATTGAAAGTTATAGTTAGGATCAATCTAGAACCCAACTATGACTAAAACTTCTTCCAAATATTGGAGGTGAACCAGGTACCTCTGTCTGACATAATTGAAATTGGTACACCATGTAGCCTTACAACCTCCCTCACATATATTTTGTCCAACTTAACCGTATTATAATCCACCCTTATTATGATAAAGTAAGCCAACTAAGTTAATTGATCAACAATGACCTATATAGAGTCATATTTCCTCAAGGTCTTAGGAAGACCAACCACGAAGTCCTTGGTTATACTTTCTCCCTTCTATTTCAGAATGGGCATCCTTTAAAAAGTACCACCAGGTTTCAGATGTTCATACTTAACCTATTGACAATTTTGACACTTGGTAACAAAATTTACAATATCACTCATCATCGTCACCACCAATAATGTTTCCTCAAGTCCCTATATATCTTGATGGTACCCGAATGTATAGAGTATTTTGAGTTGTGAGCCTCTACAAGAATGGTCGAAATCAAGTTGTCCACCTGAGGTACACACAAGCATCCCCAAATCCTCAACATCCTCTTATTATCAAGGTTGGCCCTACAATACTTTTTCTCTGAGGTTGCTCAGTTTCTTGTCTTCAAACTGCCTGTTTTTTATTTGGTCAAAGAATGTGGACCTAACTTCTAAATATGCTATCGCTCCTCCTTATCTAGTCTCCTGTAATCTCAAAAGGATATTAGCCAAAGAATGTACCTCTCTTGCTAATGGTCATCTTGACAGCTCCATACATGTTAAGTTTCCCATACTCACTGGTTTCCAACTCAGAGCATACGCTACCATATTGGTCATATCCGAGACATATAGAATTAAGATGTCATAGTCTTTGATCAACTCCATCCACCTTCTCTATCTTAGATTCTGGTCTCTTTGAGTAAACACATGTTGTAAGCTAAGGTGGTCTATGAATACTTTACACTTCACCCATAAAGGTGGTGTCTCCAAATCTTCAAAGCAAACACCACGGCTGCAAAGTTTAAGTTATGTGTGGGATAGTTTTGGTCATAAGTTTTAGTTGCCTCAAAGAATAAGCAGTCATATTTTCGTCATGCATCAAAAGAACACCTTAACCTAACTATGAGGCATCAGAATATACAATGAACTCCATACCTTCAATAGGCATGGTAAGATTTAGGGATGAGGTTAACAAGGTCTTGAGCTTTTGAAAGATTTTTTCACACTTGTCATCGCACACAAATGGAACTTACTTTTGAGTTAGGCTGGTCATATATGAAGTAGTGGCAATAAACCACTTAATTAATCGATGATAATAACTGGAAAACACTATAAAACTATGAATTTCTATCACATTCATCGACCTAGCCAATTCTTAATAGCTTCCATTTTTTACGGGTTTACCATAACCTCTTTCTTAGCAGCTATGTGCCCCAAAAAGGACATCGAAGATAGCCATAAATCACACTTAGAATATTTACCATATAGTTGTTCTCCTTAAGCAACCCCAATACTATATGAAAATTAGTTTCATGATCCTCTTTTCTCTTACAGTAAACTAGTGTCATCAATAAAAATAATAACAAATAAGTCCATGATTGACTTAAAGACTCCATTCATCAGACTCATAAAGATAACTGGCCATTGGTCAATCCAAAAAGACATAACTATAAAACTCGTAGTGACCATAATGAGTTTGAAAAGAATTCTTTTGGGATGTCATCCTCCCTAATCTTGATCATGTGATAGCCCCGACCTCAAATCAATTTTAGAAAATACTGCAGCTCCTAACGACTAGTCAAACAGGCCAACTATCCTATGCAAAGGATACTTATTGTGAATGGTTACCTTGTTCAATTGGGTAGTCTATGCACATCTTCATGCTACTATCTGTATTTTAACAACAAAATGGAAGCACCCGAAGTAGAAACACTTGGGCAAATAAAACCCTTTCTAATAATTTTGTAATTGTGACTTTAACTCCCTCAACTCTACTGGTGTCGTATGATAAAGAGGGATAGAGATGGGTCGAGTCTAGAGCTCTAAATATATATAGAAATTAACTTCTCAATCTGGAGGCATGATAATGCTCAACTTACACCATTGTTTTAGTGCAAGGCAGTCGTCGTCAATATAAATCCAACAAGAGTCGGGGTCGTTTCCATAAGGAGTGCAAACTTTTTTCAAATCCTATATATGTTGAGAGTTAACTAGGAGTTAACCAATTATGTAAAACTAAAATAAACCATGAAATTGAATGTGGTTGTGAATTTAGATGTTTGTTGAACAAAAATTTCACTACAACACTAATATAAGAGCAAACAAGTGATGAGCAAAACCAATAGAGAAAGTTCTTGGGGTTATGCCATCCTAGGGATAATTCGTATATGGGTAATTAATAGGTAATCTCATTTCTAGTTAATGAGTCTTGGGTAGGCTAGGTTTTGGGATTTTAGTCCTAGTCTTTCAACAAAACACTAAAATTTCACTCAAGGATTCTTTCGAATACCTCATGAGTGTGACGAATTCATCAACACAATACCTCAACTTGGCATCCCTATTTCTAAGATAATGCCTACGAACATAGAAAATCCACATAATGTCACGACCCAACTTTTCAGGTCATGATGGCGGCTACCATAACCCACCAGTAGGCAAGCCAACCTGTAGTCCGGAACGGCTAGTAACGGACTACTTAATAACATAAGAAAAAAAATGCGGAATATATGAGATAAAGATCAATACATAGATGAATCCCAAAACCTGGTGGTATCAGTACAAGAGCTTCTAACATAATAAGAGTACAAAAGTGATATATCAAGGAGAAATACACTAATTCAACTTACCTCTGAATACAACTTAGAGGCTAGTCTAATACATATGAGAGAGATAAGTAATACTCTGAACGTCAGGAGCTCACTCTAAGTCTCTGAATCAGGGCTACTCCACACGATGCACACATCAACGGTGATAACTCGTACTATGATCTGCAGGCTGCAGAGGTGTAGTATGATTACCAAACGAATTGTACTCAGTAGGCAACTGCCAACTGAGCTCCAAAGATAAAGTAGATATATACAACATATAAACAGAATGGAAACTACAACCAAGAGTCCATAAATCATGTAATAAGTCAATGAGAATAACAAGGGATAACTATCCTATTCATGTCCAAGAGTCTAACATAATAAGACTAAGGAAGTATCAAGGTAAACTATCTTATTCCATCTATATTCAATATATGCCAAAGCTATACCGTATATCCCAGGTCAATATATAGATAAAAAGCAAAAGAAAGATATATTGTAATATACAAGGCGAAGGAATGACTATACAATATGAACAACGAAGAAAGGGATATCCGATGACTTCATATAGCTATATATATATAATACATATAAATAGGAGGTCATCTCAAACATAACCTAGATCGTCATGTTCTCATTTTAAGGCCTCCTTATAATATTATAAGGATTCAATACCAACATACTAAGGATTTCTAATCCATATGGCTAGACATAGAATAATCGTGTATAGCAATGTAATCATAAGATAGCAAAGGACGAAGACATACCTCAATCCCAATATCGGATCCATGACCAATCTGTCATAGGCTAGCCATAATAATGATCATAACAATGATAATAACAATATCAATAACATCGTAAATAACTGGCTACTCCAGGCAACCAAATACCTAGACGATCCTATGCGTACCCCCACCACCCCAGACTCGGAAGGTTTAATCAACATATAACAACACAAGGCATATTCTTCACCCATATCTATGCAACCATCCCATACCGACTGATAGACATAGGTGCGTACTGGTGATAGGCGATGCACATGTAGGAATGAATACAAAATATACCATCAATATCACAATGCATCATAACTGTCCTCATTAGGACCATCATCATCATCAACCTCCGGCCTCATCGGGTATCAATATCATCTCAATAGTATCCTCCGAACTCGAACCAGGTATCAATATTATCACAATATCCTCCGGCCTTATCGGGTATCAATATCATCTCAATACTATCATTTGGACTCGAACTGGGTATCAATATCATCATAATATCCTCCATCCTTACCGGGTATCAATATCATCTTAATAGTATCCTCCGGACTCGAACCGGGTATCAATGTCATCATAATATCCTCCGACCTTGCCGGGTATCAATATCATCTCAATAGTATCCTACGAACTCGAACCGAGTATCAATATCATCATAATATCCTCTGGCCTTGCCGGGTATCAATAACATCTCAATAGTATCCTCCGAACTCGAACCGAGTATCAATATTATCTTAATATCCTTCGGCCTTGCTGGGTATCGATATCATCTCAATAGTATCCTCCTAACTCGAATCGGGTATCAATATCATCATAATATCCTCCAGCCTTGCCAGGTATCAATGTATCATCATAACTCTCGACACATAAATATAGGCATATAATAGGTGCACAGACGCAAGCCGATATACTCATAACCGTAAAGATACCTATCTTATCAATACATCCCAATTACTCATTATTAGCTAACCAATATTTAGTATTATTAAACCACTAGTTCGCTAGTCATCACATAACCTCTAGTTATTAGCCTAAACATTATCCTTCACATAATCCTTATTCACGGGATAACAACTAACCACTATTTATTTAATAGTCAACATCTAACATCTAATCTAGGTTCATCATTAGACCAAAACCGTCATTTATCCACCATTCATTATTATCAGCTATTCATCTTATTTTTGTTAATCATTACTAGACAACACATTACTACTTTTTGCCTAACCATTTTTTATTAAATGACATCATTCATTAACTGACCATCATTAGCTACCATGTTCCAACTAAGCAAGATTCATTAACTAATACATTAGCTTCCTAGCCATCAAGTGCAATAGTTAGCTAATAGACAACTAGTTACCATATAGCTTAACCGTCTAACAAGAAGAAAAACCATAAGATCATATTTCGGCTATAATCACATCATTTATAATGGTAAATAATCATGAACGTACCAAACCTATGCATGCCATCACCAGTATTCAATCAATAGAATAATAAGCATCATAACGCATCTTCCTCCGTCCCATACCGAAGAGATGTGTATACAAACATATACATATTCATATTCATAAATTGCAATCACATCATTCACAATGATAAACACTTCTTGGATATTTAATCAGTACCATAACACGGCCCTTGGCCCATTAATTTATCCGAAATAATCACAACATCATAATCATGGCCTTAGGACCATATACATATTCGGAACTCATATCAATAATCACATTTATAAACCATAGCATATCTATAATCATCTCACATATAGAAGGTATCTCACATCTAGGAGGCATAATATCAACAAGCATATCGCCTCTATTAGACATCTCATATCTATAGGTTATGCATCATGACCAAGAGGAAAATCGTCTCTATAAGCTCAATAATCATAACTAAGAGGAAAATTATCTCTATGGGCCAAATATCATAACTAAGAGGAAAATGCATCTCTATAGGTAAAATATCATAATTAAGAGAAAAATGCATCTCTATGGGCCAAATATCATAATTCAGAGGAAAATGCATCTCTATGGGCCAAATATCATAATAAAGAGGAAAATGCATCTCTATAGGCAAAATATCATAATTAAGAGAAAAATGCATCTCTATGGGCCAAATAACATAATAAAGAGGAAAATGCATCTCTATGGGTCAAATATCATAATAAAGAGGAAAATGCATCTCTAGGGGTCAAATATCATAATAAAGAGAAAAATGCATCTCTATAGGCAAAATATCATAATTAAGAGGAAAATGCATCTCTATGGGCCAAATATCATAATAAAGAGGAAAATGCATCTCTATAGGCAAAATATCATAATTAAGAGGAAAATGCATCTTTATGGGGAAAATATCACAATAAAGAGGAAAATGCATCTCTAGGGGCCAAATATCATAATAAAAAGGAAAATGCATCTCTATGGGCCACTAATCATAATCCGACAAAAATCATCACAATTTATCAATTCACCAAGTAATTCTCATAAATAAGGCTCATTAGTCTCAACTAGGTCTACTATCCGCAACTAAGCCCACAAGGGCTAACACAAATCTTGGTCTAAGTGGGCCGGATGATCCCACTTCTAATCCATAATTTCCATAATTAGGCATACTATGCCTCAAACTAGGCTAAGGTATCTAGTTCATCCTCTATATGTCAAGCAAGCCATATTAACGCCTAAGATAGTAACTTCGACTAGAAACAAGGGTACTCAAGTCAACTCTACCAAACTTACGGTTTTAAAACTATCACACTAGCCCAATAAGGCTAAATATACAAATCATGCTTCAAATGCTAAAAATATATTCCGTGCATAGCATTATATCATATTCATGCTACAAATTTACCCAAACTTGGGAGAAGGCAATAGGATTCTACAAGGGCATTAAGTAATTCAACCTACGGGTCCAAAACCCTATCTAATCTCCAAACTTATATGTATATTCACTACTAAGTCATTCTATCCAATAACAATCTTAACATTCACATTCACACGCAATATATATCATACATCATCTATGAAGAAAAGTAGACAGAAGCCTACCTCAAGGCTAAACCGCAAAATCACACTTCAAGCACCACATGATCGTCTTCACTTCACAATCCCCAAAATGCCAGCACACTATCAAAAATATAATATAATTATCAATACGAGTCTAACGATACCCATATTGCACTATTGTGCTTCGGGTCCAAAAATGACACCAAAAACTCCAAGTGGGTCCCACATACGGAAATCGCATTTTCGAGGTCAACCCAATGCTCATCTATCACCAAGGAAGCATAAACCTCAATTGATGGGTGCAAACAAATAAAATTTGGGGCTAAATCAAGCCCTAAGTTAAATTGGGATTTTGGGTCAAGAACAATGAAATTCACCAATAAAGTGATGAAATCTTACCTTAATCCGGATGATAATCATGATAAAAGATGTTTACCAAGCTCCCTAGATATCCACAAGACTAAATTTTGAGTTACCATACCCATTTAAAGTTTTAATCTCTCAAAGGTGAATGAAAAATCCCCAAATTCGCGACTTTGGGTCTATTTATAGACCCCTTCGGCGAACAGACGTGGTACCCTATGACAGCAAAGTCAAAAACTAATTTTTGACCCTCGGAACTCATCTGGGACCCAAAATATATGATCCAATAGTGAAATTTGAGTGTAAACCATAATTCAAATCCATTGGAATCATCAAAACTTTCATACAAGGTCATTTAGGCAAAAGGTGGGGCCCACATATATAGTTTCGATTTTATGACTTTCTGACTTATAGGTCGAAATGAGCTCGGGTGCATTGGGACCCGAACCAAAGGTCTACCTAGACTAAAATCGATATTTTGGATATGCTAGCGCAGTTAAAATTTTCATCCGAGATCGTTTCGCTGAAGTTTTTAATCGGTGGCCATTTGGAACCAACGAAGACTTCTAAACAGGGAATTGACTCTAAAAAACAAATGAACTACCCGATAACCGAACCCTCAGTCCCAGAAAGTCATAAATGACTTGGGGAAGCTATGGAGAAGCTCAAACGGTGAAGATAAGAATAAATATAGAAAATGGCCTAAAGGGTCATTACACGTAACATCCTTATTTCTAAGGAAGAAGCTAACATCAATTTGTTGTTCACAATCACTCATCGCCCACATCCCTCTGTCAAGGATGATGTTGGATCCAAGGAAATTATGGTTTTCACCCACAATTATCACTTCACACAAAAGTAATAGTAAAACCCAACTCCATTAACTATGAATATAAACTACCAATCAACACTCATAACATTAACACCCTATTCAAGCATAACCCCAAGACAAGAATTTAGCTACTCGTGAGATTAGAGAAATGAGATATACCCAAATTAACATTCAATGCTTCCAGTGAAACTCAAAGAAAGAGTAATCCACACTTCAATCACAAAAATAACTGAAACTCTCTTGAGAATGTATTGCACTTGTTCTTTGCCTAAAGTAGAATAGTTTTTCTCTGTACAAAATTGAAAATTGGATGATAGATGCCTCAATTGTGCAAGGGTTTTGCTTTTGAGATTTAGGATTCGGCTCCGTGAATGGATGATTCTGTCCTTCGAGATTTTCCCGCTTCACCACGATCGCACTCTATTTATCGCTATCGCGATGATCCCATCTCAATTATTGTAACATTACTTGGCTTTGCCTGGTCGTGATTGCAACCCTTAGGCTGCGATCGCGATACCCGAGGGTCAATCTCTTCTCCTGTTTTCCATCTTGTGCAATCACTTTGGTCTTTTGCTTCCCTTTTCAGCGTAGCTTCACTCATTTTCTGCCAATCACCTGCAAACATGCAAACCATGGGATTTAATACATTTAAATAAAAACTTTGCCTCATATCTAAAATCATTTCATCATAGTGTGCACAAATTTGGATGTAAATAAGTGGTAAAATCTTGTCACTCATCAACACCCCCAACTTAAAACTTTGTTTGTCCTCAAGCAACACTACTTCACATTCAATGAGACTACTCAATTATAATCCCATTCATATGACCAAATGATCACAATGACTTTAAACTCAATAAGCACCAACAATTAGCCCTCAAGCATGGGAAAAGTTATTTACACAAATCCCCTCAAAAATTAATCACAGTTTTCAAATATGCAGAAGAATTTTGAGAACAACCACTAACTTTATAGAAGTGACTCTCTATCAATAGCGACTCAGCTACACTCATTTGCCTCATTTTCAGAAGATGACAACTTCACCCGCCTCAATTAGTCTACATGCCTCCTTACGAAAGGAAGTCCCACACACCAAAGTATCTATTATGCAACAAGGTACTAAGGTTTAAGCGCTCACTCTCACAAAGAATCTATCAATGCAAACAAGTATCATACCATATGTTTTCCCTTATTTTCAATTGCCACTAACTTGAAGACACTTGGTTGGAGATCTCGAAGGACTTTTTCAAGCTTATAATGTAGGATCGGGAAAGGGTAGGATAAACATTGAGATCAAAGTGAATATACCCTCCTTGAACTCTACATAACACACTATTCAATTAGCCTTAGGTTCATGGGTCACTTCATTTCTTTCTAACTCAAACATGTGCCAACTTTTGCTACCTTTATTCACCCATCTTTTGAAAGCATTTTCTTCCCATCTCTTTTCTTTGTATAATTCATGCATTTCTTCCCTTTGTTGGATCCTTTCTCTTTTTTTATTCATTTTTTCTCATTGTTTAGCTCTTAGGCATCCACTTACAATCTTGTGGCCCAAAGTTACTTATTCCAAGATTCACCACTCCTAACTTAAGCTTTTAGCCTCAAGTTGTACTTTCTGGTTAGAGGAGGGTAGGGTTCAAAAGAGGGATAAAAATCAAATGGCTCATGGCTTGTAATGTGGTTGCCAAAGCAAGGTTCAAAGGCACAAAATGGATGACTAGGGATACAATCTATGTACGGGTAGGCTTTTCAGGTTAAAGTGGATTCCCCTGTTCACAAAGAAGGCCTAAGTTTATTTCACTAACCATGCGTAATCAAGATTATCTTTGAGAGACTAACGGACAAGTTCTAGATGACACAAGTAAGCATAAGAATTAAATGACTAAGCTCACCACATATGGCATGCAATCTATTCAAGGGGGCTTAATTGCATTTCCTACTAGAGACAAAAGGAGCTATTTGCCACACACTACCAACTAAAGACTTTGGAGTCACAAAAAAAGTAAAGTGTTGTTACAAAATCATTCACGTCGATGCCCTTGATTTTCACAAAAAATATTTAGGACAGAGGTAATGCTTGTTTTGCATTTTTGCCACGCAAGATTTGTTATTGTTAGCACCAAATCAAGCCATCATCTCATATTTTGGCTCTCAAAGGGAAAACCATATGGCTACTTAGACTTCACCATAGGCATAAGGGCAATCTCAAATCTATAATGTCATGGGTACTCAGACTTCCCATGCATCTATAGCTCAAAATCCCAAAAACACGATGATTTTTACCTTAAGAATGTCGTCACTCATTCTATCATAAGGAAAGGCTCATCCAAAATCATTATTATAACAAGATAAAATTCTAAGAATAGAAAAAAATCAAAAAAAATGAAAACAAGTGACTAATCCATCAAAAGTAGGCACCATCAGGGTGCCCAATATTACAACCCAAAATAAAAATTGCATTATCAAAATATAAAATATCTAAATAATACATACCAAATCAAATATGAAATAAAATACGGAGTCGGGCACCCCCAACTAAAAACTTGCAGTGTCCTCATTGCATATCAATAAAGCACAGAAAGAGTAAAAGGGGCTCCTATATCCGCATCAAATGTTGGCGTCACTCGCCGTCTCCTCATCATTCTCAACATCATCAGAGTCCGACCACGTAGATTGGACCTCATCCTCAGAATCTGTCCTGGGTGAAGGAATTCTATTTTTGGGCTTCAGGATCTTCTACAGGCCCTTCACCCTTTTCCACATATGAGAGAAAATTTATCTCTCTTATTCTCTCTCTTTCTCATCTTATCATGAGAATCTTGTACCTTCTTATATAACTGTGCTAAGGATGAGTAGGCCCTCTCGATCCAAGAGATGGTGGCTCCTTTGTCTTTCTGGTCAGACAGAAATTACTCATAGTCAGTCTGTGCAACATAAGAGTGACGAGTGGTAGAAGACTTCCCAGCCCCGTGGGAAGCCTAGATACAAACTCTTTGATTGATCCCATCTCACTAGAAATCTCATTAAACGACCCTACTGTGGATGGCCTGCATGAGTCCATGTCAATATCTAGCAATTTTTCCAAGTCGATCTTCCTCTTCTTGATCTTCCTAAGTGCGCCCTCACTCCGAATCTTAAGAGGGTAAATAGGGGTCTTCGGGCATACCCAAGTGTCTCTGAGGTACTCCTCAACCCCTGCTCTCCTACACAGCTCTATGATCAAAGAAGGGGACAAGAGTAGGGAGCCACATCTGGTCTTAAAATGTCGCATGTCAGAGAGCACAATATGACCAACATTTAAAGAAACTTTGTCCAAGATGCATGCAATCGTACGAGCACACGTATCCAGGACATATGTCGTGTTAGTGCATGGGGGAAACTCGGATATAAATGATAGCCAACCAAATCCTAGACTCAACTGTGAAATCATGCAATGATGTCCCCATCTTCGTGACAGCCCACAGTACCTCGCTTCCAGGACACAACTTCTCAACTAACCAGCTCCCTAGTTCACAACCCTTTGCCTAAAAGTCTGTCATGCCAGCATCCGGTAGCCCATATATGTCATTGATTTGCTCAACCCTGAAGTAAACATTCTTTTCCTGGATTCTTATAATTGGGTCAGAGAAAGATACTACATTAAGGTTAGCCTAGAACTCCCTCACCCAATGCTCATTTGCCTGGCATAGATCTAGGGTGAAGCATCTCTATTCGGTGGCCACAATGTGTCATGAAAAGATACTATATGGAGGTTAGCGTAGAACTTCCTCACCCAATGCTCATTTTCCCAGCATGGATCCAGGGCAAAGCATCTCCACCCGATGGCCACCAATCTGTCATGAAATATCGGGAGCTTATCAGACACATTGTCCAAACAAATGTCTTGCTCCGCAAGTAGCTTTGTATTGGGCAGGTTTGCATAGTATAGGGTTTGGAACTCAAGGGCTATGAAGCGATTTTGGTCATAATCTTTTATTTTTAGCTTTGAAAACCTAAAAACAACACCACAATATTAAGCATCAACATCACCATATGAAAATCATGCTATGTGACTTAGTTAAGCTAAAGAGATTGTTCCATGGTAACATTTGGGATAAAATTGAGAATTTAGACTTTTTGACCTGCCTGCCTCACAACCCTCAGATGTCGCAATCGTGGGACACTAGACCGCGATTGATTCCATGATTGTGATAAGGTGACCGCGATCATGGTACTCGAGGATGTTAGACAAGAACTATCATTCCCCAAAAACTCCCATTCTTACCGCAATTTATGTTCATAACCAACAATTGACAGTCGGAACAAGAAACACAATCCCAAGACACTTAGTTATGCCCTTAAAATAAACAAAAACTAACAAAGAATTCATTTAGTCATTTCACCAAACACTTGGTGTGCATATGCTATTCCTATTAATTTTGAATAATTTTGGGTACTCAAGGCTTCACCATCAATACACACACCAATAACAGCAGCCAACACACCAAACAAGCACAATTAAACTCAAGATTTAGCATACAAATCACAATTTTAGGCCATTGCCCTAAACATGTATTCTAGGCCTATAAATATGCATTCAAGAGAGGGATTAGATAACATACCAAATAAGGAGATACAGAGGGGATGCAATGCACTATTGTATGCTCTTATCACACATAAAAATAGATGTAATTTGAGAGTAACTGGAGAGAAAGTGTGGTGAAAGTATTGGGTGACTGTTCATTCTTTAAAATAGCCTTGATCGAGGTCAAATTTCTGCGATCGCAGTGACACGGAGATTGCAATCACGATAGTATAATGATTGGGATCACGGTAACCGAGGCTAGTTTTGTTTCCTTGTTTTCAACTGCTCAACCCACAACTCAATTTCACCATATTTCCCCTTACTCAAAATTATTCAAATGCACTCTTTTAGGCACCTCATTTGCATGGATCAATCTAAAGAAACAAAATATAACCTAACAAAAAAAATTAGAGGATACGAGCCAATTTAATAGCATTGATGGGTTGTCTCTCATCCAGCGCCTAATTTAATGTCGCAACACGACGTTCTTCAATCTTCAAGTTGGGTCTTTGAGCTGAGCTAACCCAACCTCATCCCCCTCATCAACAACATCAATCACCGAGACCACTTGTAACCCACTTAGTTGCTTCTTATCTTTGCATACTCAGAATAAGACTCCATCACTATGCACCCAGAACATTATTTCTTCATGTTCCATATCCACCAATGCCCTTCTGGTTGCCAAGAAAGGTCTCCCAAGTATTATGAATATTTCATGGTCAATTTCACAATCAAGCACAACAAAGTCCGCCAGGAGAATGAATCTATCAAAATTTACTAATACATCATATAGCACCCCAATTGGTTTCTTGATTGAGTGATCCTCCATCAATAACCTCATAATGGTGGATGTAGGATCACCCAACCCAAGCTTTTGATATACCGCACATGGCATCAAATTTATGCTAGCACCAAGACTACATAATGCCTTGTCAAATTTGTGAGTCCGAATGGTGTAAGGAATTGTAAAAGCACCTGGGTCATCTTATTTTCGGCCATGGCATTGGACATGATGGCGCTACAACTATGGGTCACTTCAATAGTCTCACCATGCACAAGTTTCTTATTTGACATCAAGTCCTTCATCGACTTTGTGTACCCCAAAATTTCTTGAAGAGCCTCCAACAATGGAATATTGATTGAGAGGTTGCTAAGCTTTGCAATAAATTTTTTGAACTTGGAATTGTCATCTTTCTTTTTTAACTTTTATGGAAAGGGTGGAGGAATTTTCATTGGGGTAAATGGAATGATTTGAGGGTCATTCCCCATTTTTTGTCACCATCAATTACTTTAGGAGTTTCCTCCTCATCCCCCTTCTCTTCAACCATCACTGGATCCTCTTCACCCTCTTCAAGAGACTTTGAAGCACCAACACTTGGAGATTCGGACCGCTTTCTCTTCACATTCATTTGATCATCTAGAGATTTTTCCTCAACTTCAATTGTATGTTCACCAAGATCTCTTCCCCTTCTAGTAAAATTTCCAAGACATAGCCTTCATTTTTAGGATTTACCACCGTGTCACTAGGTAGGCCCCTTTTTGGCCTAGCATTGAGTTGGGTAGAAATTTTCCCCACTTGTATCTTTAATTACTTGATGAAATCCAAATGTGAAACAATCATTTGGTTAAGTTGAGAAAATTTGATCTTCATCTCCCTTACCATTTTGTCGGTACCTTCAACCTGCATCAAAATTTGAGAAAGCACATCCTTGGTTTTGAATTTATTTGGGTCCACCGAGCTTGATTTTTTTTCCTTGACACAATCATGGGGGGGAACAAATCTATGATAACCTCTCTCTCCTTATTTCTCTAATCACGATCTCTATCCCTTTCTCTATCACGCCAATCACGATCTCAGTCTCGGTTATTCTAACCTTGATTCATGCCTTGCCTTTAATAGGAGGGGTGGGAACCCCTTGGATAACTTTCCAACATCCTTATATTTTCATCAAGTGCCTTGGCTTCATCCTCATCATAACCTTTGGCACTTTGAGAGGCCACGGCATTGATAGCTTTTGTAGGTGCTCCCATAACGTGTTTAGTGAGGAGCTCTAATTGGATCATCACCTTAGCTATATTTTCATCCCTTTCTTCATCCTTCTTTATTTGATCTTTGTTAGCATAAGATGCGGCGGGGGACCCTATGGCTACTTTAAAATCCAGAGTATGTCATCCCCAATTTGATTAGTGACTTGTTCAAGTATATTTATTGCAACATCATATGACAACCTCACAAAAGAACCACCTAATGTATTGTCCACCACCGTCTTGTTGAGTTGGTACAAAGCCCTATAAAATATTTGCTGGAGCATCATCTCTGGCACTTCATGGTTCAAACATTGCATGAGTTTTTCATTAAACCTTTGTCACACCTCATGTAAGGTCTCACCACTAAGTTAATGAAAATTTGTGATCTCATCCCTTAGTTGAAGCATTCTATACGGAGGGAAATATCTATCTAAAAAGGCCCCCAAAAGTTTGACCCAAGAAGTAATAGACCCGGTGAGTAGAGATCTCAACCACAAAACCGTTTCACCCATTAGGAAAAATGGGAAAAGCCTCAACTGAATGGACTCTTGAGAGAGTTGGCATCTTCGTGTGCTTGACCCCCGAATAAACCTTTCATTTGTAACAAGTGGATCATGACACTCGTAACATGGAACACCCCATTTCCCTCAATCAGTGGGATACGGATTGCACTCGCACGCCCTGCATTATAAAGATGATCCTAATCCTCGATGTGTCCATCAAATGAGCCTTCATTTCTCCCATTGCGGCTCATGGTGTCATGATTACTATGAAAATCACCTAATAAAAAAAACAACAAATAATGTAAATAAGGAAACTACGGGTAAATCCAAAGTTACTAACAACACTACACAAGCAAAAATTAAGTTTCACTTTACTGCAGCGATGCTATTTTTGATAACGCTCAACTTACACCATTATTTTAGTGCAAGGCGATCGTCGTTAATATAAATCCAACAAGTTGAGGTCGCATCCACAAGGAGTGCAAACTCGATTTCAAATCCTATGTATCTTGAGGGTTGACTAAGAGTTAACCCATAATGTAAAACTAAAATAAACCATGAAATTAAATGGGGGTCTGTGAATTTAGACATTTGTTGAACAAAAATTTCACTACAACACTAATATAAGAGCAAACAAGTGATGAGCAAAACCAATAGAGAGAGTTCTTGGGGTTATTCCATCCTAGGGATAATTCGTGTATGGGTAATTAATAGGTAATCCCAATTTTAGTTAATGAGTCTTGGGTAGGCTAGGTTTTGGGGTTTTAGAGCTAGTCTTTCAACAAAACCCTAAAATTTTACTCAAGGATTGTTTCAAATACCTACTGAGTGTGATGAGTCCATCAACCCAATACCTCAACTTGGCATCCCTATTTCTAAGATAATGCCTATGAACATAGAAAATCCATATAAAATCCTTATTTCTAAGACAATACTAAGGAAGAAGCTAACATCAATTTGTTGTTCACAATCACTCATCACCCACATCTATTTTTCAAGGATGATATGGGATCCAAGGAAATTAGGGTTTCACCCATAATTATCACTTCACATATAGAATAACAGTAAAACCCAACACCATTAACTATGAATTTAAACTACCAATCAACACCCATACACATTAACACCCTATTTAAGCATAATCCCAAGATAAGAAATTAGTTACTCATGAAATTGGAGAAAAGAGATATACCCAAATTAACATTCAATGCCTCCATTGAAAATCAAAACAAGATTAATCCACACTTCAATCACAAATAACTAAAACTCTCTTGAGAATATATTACACTTGTTCTTTGCTCAAAGTAGAATAGTTTTTCTCTCTGCAAAATTAAAAATTGGATGATAGATGCCTCAATTGTGCAAGGGTTTTTCTTTTGAGATTTGGGATTTGACTTCGTGAATTGATGATTCTGCCCTTGGAGATTTTCCTGCCTCACTGCGATTGCACTCCCTTTACCATAATCGCGACTTTTGCTATTGCTATGATTCTCTCGCAATCGTTGTAACTTGACTTGGCTTTGACTGGTTGGGATCTCGATCCTCGAGTCACAATCGCGGTACCTAAGAGTCAATCTCTGCTCCGGCTTTCCATCTTTTGCAATCATTTTGGTCTTTTGCTTCTCTTTTCAGCTTAGCTTCACTCATTTTCTTCCAATCACCTACAAACATGCAAACCATGGGATTTAATGCATTTAAATAAAGAATTTGCCTCATATCTACAATCATTTTATCGTAGTATGCACAAATTTGGATATAAATGAGTGGAAAACTTGCCACTCATCAAGGCATACCCTAAAGGTTATCAATAAACATTTCTAAGAACTCACAAACAATGGGGGTTGATGTTATAGGAGGAATTACAAATCTATCTTTTGAAAGATGGGCTAAAAATGCCCTACACCCCTAATTTGCTAATTTTTGGACACAAATAGTTGATACAGTCTTCATAGGAGTAGGTTTAAAATTACCCTCCCGCTCTAATTTCTCCATCTCGGATATCCCTACTATGATGGTTTTAGCATAACAATCAAGAATGGCACGATAAAGAGACAATCGACCCATCCCAAAATGAAATCAAACTCCTTCATGTCTAAAATTACTAAGTATGCCAAGGTTTTGTACTCCATAAACATAACAGGACAAGCCCTATAAACCAGATCAACACACAAACACCCCAACTAGTGTAGGAACATACATAGGAGAATCAAGTAATTTGTAGACCAAATCCAAACGCAAGTAAAACTTCACAGACATATAAGAGAAGGTATCAAATAATACAAAAGCCATACAATCACAGATAAGAATAGTACTAGTGATCTCAGCGTCAAAATCTTCCACCTTAGGATGAGCTAAAACAGTATAAAGTTACGCTCGATCACTTATTTGACTGCCACCTCTACTATCCTAAGTGTCATGTCTACCGAACTGTCCTCTACCTCGATTGGCTTGGTTGCCACCTTTTTCTACAACCTAGCCACCATGCACCTTGTGGATGGCCCCTACCATTTCCTTCATCACCACAACCTATCAAAACTATAGCACTAAAAGTCAGTTGTTGAGTTGACCTGCAGACAAGACATTAGGAAAATATCTCTCATTTTGGACCAAACCCCCATACTCACAGCACATGATACCCAATGCAAGACTTTGAACTAAAGAAGATGAAGGTATATAGATGCTTATCTGTGAAGGTTGATAACTGACCCCAGAAGGCCCCTTATGGACACAAGCATGGTTGAATTATAAAGTCAATAAGAACCACAACCCTTTAAAAAAGTATCATTGAACTAGACTGAGGTCCAGTCCTTCTTTTCTGCCGCTTTTATTTCTCCTTGTTTCTCCACTGCCTCTGTTTTTTTAGAAAATTCCACAACCTCCTGGAAAGACTTTTCTATAGTCGTTACTGATAGAGTAACTATTTGAATCTCAAACTTCAGTTCCTTCACAAAATACCTGATTCGCTCCTCCTCTAAAGTGATCAATTGAAGAGCATAGTAAGACAACGAATAAAACTTGGCCTCACAGGCCGCCACAAACATGTCACCCTACTCCAACTTCAAGCACTCATCTCTCTTATGATACTGATAAGCATGGGAAACATGTTTCTCAAGAAGAATATTCTAAAATTATACCAAGTAAGTGGAGGTAAGAAAACCCTGCATTCTTTGAATGACCTCCACGATTTCTTAGTTTCGTCCTGCAGCTGAAAAGAAATAAACTCCATACCATACCTTTCAACAATACCTATATTATGTAGACATTCATGACAATCTATCAAAAATTCAAATGCATCCTCAGATGTACTCTAGAATACTCAGGGTTTTATCTTTATGAAATTGTAGAATAGTTCATGCCCATCATCAGTCATCACTTGCCCAAGTAACTGTCGGTGATACGCTCCTACTTCAGAGCCTTCATCCATCCTTAATGTTAAAGCAGCGACATGTTATAAGGCCGGGCACAGGAATGTTGGAATGACTCGATTGTTATCAGTGCCAACCAAGCCACTCAGGAATTCAACACTTTCCAAATCACTTCTATAGGCAAAGTCATCGGGGCTGCACTATTCGATATTGGCACCATATTCACTAGGGCTACCATTTCATCCTCCTCAACTACCACTTCTTTATCTTGGGCAAGGTCTGAAGCATCCTATTATGGAGGAGGGGACATTGATCTCTATTTTTTCGATCTTTTGACTAACTAGGCTCCACCCCTAACTTTCGATCTTAATCACATATAAGCACAGAGTCAAGAAAGTCAAACTGCTACAATAAATTGTAACCTACCTCGATTCCTTGATAAAAGTCACTTTTTAGGCCATGAATTTGTCTTTCCTTTCTCTTTCACCTTGTTCTTGATCTATAAAAATAAGATTACACACTCATTTTAATAAATTCATCCCTTTTAACCACTAAGAATTAATAACTAACAATTTTTAACCAAAAATTTTCCTAATTCATCATCTTAGGGTTTTCCATCCTTTAAACCTCACTAACCCCACCTCATTTAGCATGAACAACTATGATTTCACTCCCATTTGTGTATTCTAACACCCTAGAATCATTATTCACTGATTTTATACTCTTTCCCATAAATTCGCATTAAGTTCTTAAATTAGGGCTAAACCTCAATTTCCAACGTGAACAAGTTTTTGATGATTTTCAATAATTCTTAAGAAGTAATTCAAGTAATTTAAAATATTTCTTTCTTTTCTTACACTTAAAACTCATTTGAACTCGAAAAAATAGTTAAACCTATAATTTTTAAAAAAGATTCCAGCATTGGCATCAAAAGAAAATTATTTCATTAAACCCACAAAAAATCCAACTAAAGAAAATGATTCCGTTAAATTCAAAAAAAATAAAAATAACAAGGGTATTTTTGATAGTCCGAAGTCAAAAGGACTACTTTTTGAAGATAAAATTTCAAAAGGGACAGTTGAATTTAGTTCTAATCAAAACAGATAAAACGCTACAGATGCAGCGACAAACAAATAAAACGTTGCAGGTCCAGCGACAAATAGATTGCTTTGACTTTGGCAAACTCTTTCAAAGAAATTTCTAATTTGCTTCCTAGTCCAGCAATGTCACACGACAAATTCGGTTTAAATTAAAAAAAAATTCCATCATGCATTGTTACACTACTCCTTTGATTCTATTTTTTTTCTTTTCGACCTTTTTGGTATGTATTTCATTTTCTATTTTCCAAATTTTATGTCTTATTTTTCAATTATCTGTGAAAAAAACATACCCTTACCATAAACATAGTCGAAATATTTTTAAGAATCTACACGCAAATTAAATCTAAAAAATACATTTAAAAATAATGTTCTAGTTTGGATACATCCCTTAACAAAATTACAAACTCCTACAACAAGTGATTTATCTTAGAAGATGTTTGGATTGATTTTTTTGCAAGTAGCTTATAAACTAAACGCTAAAAGACATAAGTTGGGCATGCCCAACTTTTGAATTATAGCTTATTTTTATACTTATTCAGTCTTAAAAAAAGTGCTTAAGCACACTTTTTGTCTTTTCCATACACCTTCAAAAATAATAAAAGAGCTTGAAAGCCTAAAGCTACTTAAAATAAGGCAATCCAAAAATCCTCTTAGCCTTAATCAAATGTCTTGAGAAAAAAAGTGGCTTTTAACAGTGTAAAGTTCTTTATTAAGCCAAGGATAATTTTAGAAGAAAAAATTTAATTCTTCTTAATTGTATAAAACATTACTCCATCCGTTCACTTTTACTTGTCACGTTTTATTCCATTAGAGTCAATATAACTAATCTCCGAAGTTAGATTAAATTATATGAATTAAATATTTAAATTTAAATTGTTATCCTTCTCATATAATATAATAAAAGAATATATCTTAAAATATTGATCAAAATCTGTACAATTATACTGAAACTTGACTAGCTAGTAAAAGTGAACAGATGAAGCACTTATTTTGAAATAAATTGAATAAATAAAACATCATTTATTTTCAAACGGAGGGAGTAAAAATCAGAAATCTAAAAACTATACAAATACAAAGAAACTGATCGCCTAGTCAAGAAAAAAAATTGCAAGAATCTACACAAAATCACATGCCTGCAATAAATAATGCACGACAATTAAAGCCAAATTTGCGGTGTGGCATTGCAGGACAAGGAAGCAAATTAAAAAGAAATTCTTTTTAAAAAGTCTGCCAAAGTCAAAGGAATCTATTTGTCGCTAGACGTCGGCATTTTGTCAGATCCAAGTTCAATGGTCCCTTTTGAATAGCTTCAAAAAGTAGCTTTATTTTGATACCAAAAGCAAATGAAGGGTATAATTAAGCTACTTTTGGTAGTTCGAGGGCAATTTTGGCCCTCTTTTTGCCATGCGGGATTGCCATGCCAGCTTTCTAAATGGCTCCATGTGGTCATCACATTAGTTTGGAGGCACTTGTGATACAAAAATAGATGGGGAGGGTATTTTTTGATACCAAAAATAGACGGAGGATAAATATGAGTTATTTCGAATAGTTGGAGGGTAAATTTAGCCCTTTATAATGCAAGGCATGCACTGAATTACAATAATTAACTACACACAAGAAAATGGAGACTTGATGGTACAATGCAAAATCTCAGATGTAATAATACTGGGAGCCGAAAAATTACAAGCAAAGACGTACAACACGATATGATTTTGACCTAGCTATTCTACCCATCGTCTATGCTCTCTAGTCCAGTGTTGCATAAGGCGGCTCTATTGACTCAACAGATTTTCCTGGCATCCAAGAGGAGATCATATTTGCGGAAACTAAAGTAACTCACATTTTCAAGGCACGTCACCCTAAAACTCTCAGTTGATCTTAGGCTTGGCTCTTCTAGGCTTTAGCACAAACCAAAGAACTAAGAAAACAACTAGGAAAGCAGGTATTGTTGTCATGTCAAACTCGACCTTCACTTCTCTCTGACGGGTGCAATGTATTGGATGGAGACTGGCTAGAGTTGTATCAACATAATTTACAAACCTGCATAAGAGGAAACTTTTAGCAAAGCAAATTTATAAAACATATCAGTTAAGTGAAAAGTGAAGAACTTTTGGATGCCAAATGGAAGTTACTACTTTCAAATGTAGTGAAACATAGTATTCTATCATCTCAAATTGATTGCACATGTAAAAGTGTAACACCAGCAATAAGGGTGTCTGGTGATGATTGTCACATAATCAGCCACACAACAAACAGATGCTAACCCTCTTGATGCTTCCTCTAAGGTATAGAGAAGTCTCAAGGCATCCAGATAACGCAGTTCCCCACTGACAGTTGAAATCTGCAAGGACCCATAATATGAACTAAATTGGTCAGGAAATTGTTTCATAAGCAGGCTGAATTTAAGACAACAAAAGCCAACACATCAAACTATTTCTTGCAAGCATCATTCTAACTAATGCAGATCAAGGAGATCGAAATAAGAAACAAATCATTCTACCGAAAATGATAGTGCGCCAAGTGTTATTTATCAGGAAAAAATAGTGCAACAGGCGATTGGCAAAAATATTTGCATATATAATCTTTTTTAAAAAAAAAAAGGGTAAGGTAAATATTTATGTATATTGTACTTACTAAGGATTGGCAAAGACTGTAAAGCACTTACTCTTCTCCACAAGCTAACAACATAGTTGTATTTGTTCACCAACTCACGCTCATGGGATTTAAAAACCTTAAAAGTCTGTTCTGCTGTTCTAGATTAAGCATCCACAAAGAGAAAATCTGATAAATGGGTAATTACCAAGAACTTATATGTAAAAAAAACAGCAATTAATGCAGAAAGTCTGAAACTAGTCGTCCACTGTCCAAACCAACGGAAAAGAAGTGCTAAAACCTATTAAACCCAAAGAATCCATTGACCAACCTGAAATTTTAGGACAGACATTTTCATCTTCACAGATTGAGATAAGTTCCGATGCCATGAGATGACCAAAGAAATTTTCACAATGGCAATCACCATTCAAACAGATTGAAATAAATCTTTTATGCACTCTGCTGAAGACAATTCGCAAAACCTTCTCGTGGAATACATCCAATGAAACAACTCACAAAAATGACAAATTGTTAACAAAGGCAGCCCGATGCACTAAAGTTCCTGCTATGCGCGGGGTCCGGGGAAGGGCCAAACCACAAGGATCTATTGTACACATCCTTCCTTGCATTTCTGCCAGAGGTTGTTTCCACAGTTTGAACCCATGACCTCCTGGTCACATGGCAGCAACTTTACCAGTTACTCCAAAAGTGACATTGTGCAATCAAATAATCTTACTTATACTTGTGAAAGTAGAACATTCATAAAGGATACATGTCCGCTCCATAACAAGGCGATGAACAGCTGAATTGACCAATTGAATGGACTCTTCAAGAGCTGTCAATACGTAGCTTCGAGCAACAGTGTCTGAATGGAATTTGGAGATATGCCAGCCTTGGGACGTGATGGATAAAGGGTTGCATCCAACTGACCAAATCCAGTCCTGTTTAAAGTGTAATGAGAAGAACAGACGTAACTTGGAGAAACCAGAATCAAATTACCCAGCTTTTATCTCAACGCAAAATGTTAAACAAAAAACATGTTACCACTTCTGTTTCAAGAAAAAGAATCAAGTAAAGCATATGTAAGAATGAAGTAGACTCTTATTGTCTATATTACATTCTCATGAATAAAAAAAAATAAAAAAAATAAAATACTTTCTCTTAAAAAGGTCCCCAGAAATAAAAAAAGATGCAATAAAACAGAAACTTTGGATTAGTGAAACTAAAGTCACATATACGCTTCAACTAAATAACTAGTAGAAAGCATTCACTGAAATCCATTGATCTCTCACAAGAATGAAGCAAATTACTAAATAATAAGTATCATACTAGTGTGACAAACTTTTTACATCTTAAAATTTGGGTTCCAAGTAGGAGGCAAGAAAAAGAAA
This sequence comes from Capsicum pubescens, assembly GCA_030864215.1. Taxonomy (NCBI): domain Eukaryota; kingdom Viridiplantae; phylum Streptophyta; class Magnoliopsida; order Solanales; family Solanaceae; genus Capsicum; species Capsicum pubescens. Next base: position 227,250,835 of record CM061544.1, read on the forward strand.
AAAAAAAAACTATCTTAAATAATGTCTTCTTGTTTTTGGAGAGCTTGTCCTGTCTCACTGTCAAAAGAAATAATTTGTCGAGCAAGAAGAAAAAAGGAGCAGAGGAAATGTGTGAGACACCCAAGAAGTTAGCAGCCCTCAAAAGAAGTTAATTGCATGCAAGAAATTTAAAAAATTCAGGTTACAAATCTATAGACACCTAAGTTACGAGTCTATAGCCATAGTGAGATCATTGAAAGAATCATATTCATGTCTTCCAATACCTCAATTGCAGTTTCATGGGCTTGACTATAAACAAGATGAAGGGGAAGCATTCCTGCTAGATGTTCTGACACAGCAGCCAAAGCAGCTTTGATAGGCTTCCTGTATCACAGATGAGAAAGAAAATGCCAGATCAGCATTCTCCATTTTCATAATATCTAAGATAATCACCAAAACCCACTCAACAGAGAGTTCTTTTGAGATGAGAATTCAGGTAAGCTAAAGAAAGAATGAGGTAAACCTGAAATCACATGGAGGAAACTTGTCTCAAAACTCAAAAGCTCAACAATATCTCTAAAATCAATCCGGAATTAACTAAGAATATAATACAAGGAACGCAAAAGGTCCATACATCTGATACCAACTTGTTGGGTATTAAGACTTTATCATTGCTGTACACCTAAATTAGGTCTGGTATTTGCCACGAGCCTTTTTAGTTTAAGTAGAGACTCTATGTTAGTGTCAAGATAAGTGTGAGAGTTGGGAAATCTAGTCTTAGAGAATCCTAATTTGCCTTGCAAGAAAATTTATTTACTAATATTGGAATGAAATTGACCTGAACGAAGAGAAATGAATAGAGGGATATATATAGCCAAGCCAAGAAGTTAGGTCCAATTGATAGATTGAGATCAAAGATGAGCTAATTTATAGTAGTATTGAGTGTCATGAGTAATGCTTCATCTTGACATGTAATATGAGAGAGTATGCATGATGCATTGCACAAGATTACTCAAGGTAAAAGATTTATCAGAAAATTACTTGCAGAGAGTTCCTTCCCAAACAATTCAAATTTGGAACGTTATCAACCTCCCACCCACCCCACCCCCACCCCATGTAGCCAAAAGAAAGAATTTAGCATTGCCGAAGTCTTATTTTGGAGACTTTTATATTCTACTTTCCAAGTTCAGAATAAAAAATATGCCAGTTCTCTGTCGCTGTCTTCTCTTCCATTACCTTAAAATTCAATCAGAAGATCTCGTTGGTAATAGAAGTTTTTATTCCTTTATGAAGTTTAGTTATAGGTCTGGCCATTTGTGTTTGCTCGACCTAAATAGTGTATATAAGAGAGTTCATCCCTAGTTGGTATGTGAAGTCCTCCATGAAGTAGGATGGATCTTAATCGTCAATAAAACCATAGTTATGCTTAATTTGCTCAAGCAAGAGTGCTTTATCAAGAATCCATGCAATTCTACCTTCTCATGTTATGCCTAAGGGCTCAAGTAGAGCTCTAGAGCAATTATTTTTCTTTTCCTTTTTTTCATCAAAATTATCACTTTAACCTAGCTTTAGACCAACCTCAATCTGCATGCTTACACCTTCGCTAGGCCATTGCCACTCTGATCTTTCCTCCAACAAATTTCATTATCATTTGCAGCCCCCAAAATATGTGCTTAGTTTCAACCGAGGAACTACAGAACACTTCTAGTAGCCACCCAACGGAAGAACAAAGAGAGATCAACTACTAAATTTGCCCATTCTCTTTACATGAAACTAGCAAAATATAAGCCTAAAGCATCTAAAAATAAATGTTCTTACAAATTGCCTGAAGGTAAATGTATGAGAAAGAAAATTTATGCACTAAGTTGCGACATATAATCTAAATTCATCTTAAATGCATAACATAATAACCTCAAATCCCAAAGGAGAGACCGCCCATTACACTGCAAATGACTCTCCTGGGATGGTTCTTCTGACTGCACCACAATGACCATATCAGAAAGCGCTTTGGCTTGATAATGCTTGTCAATTAACAAGGGATCACTGTGAATAAACCAAAAGATAGGCACTTCAAGGGTAGATCTGCTATGTGCATGTGAACCTGCACTATGAAGGAAATCAAAGCATTATAATTTGCAAAACACAAGATCTAACCAGCTTAGAAGATTTGACCCAAAAAAGAAGAGAGGGGGATAAGATTGCAGACATAAACTTGAACCATAACATAAAACAAATAACAAGATTATATAGTTGGCCTTAGGTCTCATTCCTTTGCACTTAATAATGAAGGCCTGAATCTTAAGTATTTAGATCTAAGCCAGCCATTAAACGCATTTGTTTTTTAGGTTTGAACCTAATCATTAAGTGCATTTCTATTTTTTCTTCAACAACCACTTAATGGGTATGCATATATTTGAATGATTGAGATCTATAAAATCTTAATATCATTATGATGCATATCAAGTAATTCTGTAAAGATGGCATTTCACCACTACTACATCCATTTTCATTGCTAACAATCATCGTCACCCAACTTTATCAGCTATCACCATCCACCACCCACAACCCCATTGCCACCAATCACCATAATCAACTATTACCACCACTAGCCGTCATTTACAATCATCACCACCCACCACTATTACCACAACAACCACCAATCGCTATCGACAATCATCAGCATCAACCACCACTATTTGTCATCTCCACAGCCATTAGCTACAACTATGATCCACCACAGTTATCAGCCGCTGCCACTAACTACCACCACCATTACCTACTATTGTCAGCCACCATCACCGCTAGCTACAACGTACCCACCCCACCAGCTAACAACACCACCAACCACCACCCCAGTCAGCACTCACAACCACCACCATAAGTCATTGCTACTACCAACCCCCATATAATATTTTTAAAATATTTTGTTGGTATAGTATTAAATAAATTAGGATTTTACATTTATTTTTAAACAAAGTTTTTTGCATTCATTTGTTCAGAAAATAAAGAGTCTTAATTATATAATATTCATATCTTGATACAACACCTCAATATTCAAATGTATATTCAGCTTCAGACATCTTAATCTTGATAAACATCTTAATATCAGACGTGTGCATTCTTATTCAGATGACTTAATCTAAATAAATACAAAGGAGGCCTTACTCACCTTCAGAACTCCATATACTGATGTAAAACAAAGGAATATTTGATGCAACTACGCTTATACGATGCAACTACTCCATTTACATATTGATCACTTTGTAAATTTTCAATCATATTTAAAACTCATTTCACTTCAAATGGCTACAAGAATATATAAAGAATAACCATATGGTTATCGTTCTAAAAAAAGGGCAGCCCGGTGCACTAAAGCTCCCGCTATGCGCAGGGTCCGGGGAAAGGCCCACCACAAGGGTGTATTGTACGCAGTCTTACCTTGCATTTCTGCCAGAGACTGTTTTTCTAAGGCTTGAACCCGTGGTCACATGGAAGCAACTTTACCAGTTACTCCAAGGCTCCCCTTCATATGGTTATCATTCTACAGATATAGATTAAACTGCCTTTCTTGGCACCATCCCTATTACAAGACCGACGGAAGAGAAGAGGTGAAAAGGCTAGCAAGACAGAATGCTTTTTCTCTTTCATAGCGCCGCACTATGGAGACATTGTAGTGGTAGACCAGATTTACCAGAGGACAGTTGTAACACTTGCATGGTATTAAGAATGAAAACAGGAAAAATGACTACTAAGTCAATTATTATCCATATAAAATTTACTTATTATCCTCCAAACAGAATATAAATCTACAGGAAAAAAAACACACTTAGATTTTCTAATTGATCACCATAGACGTCTCTTCTTTCCCTCTCAAATGGAATCGGATTTAAGAAGAGTTGGCACGTGTTTTTCAATCTCAACAAACACTACTGGTGTACCGTAAACCTGTGATCGAAAAAACTCACCTTTCAAAGAACCATGATCATTCAATCTCTGCAACTGATGCTGGAGAATGGAAGAATCCAGATAGGAACGAACAGTTTTCCTATATGTTCCATTCACAAGCAACAGGGGAACAGCTGCCGCCCTCCGGGCTACTGAAAAAGCCATGGCTAAAGCAGGATCCTCTGACAGTGGCAACCTTTGAAACAGAGCAGACTGAAAATAAATGTGGGCATATCCAGAGAGAAAGTAGAGATTTGTAGTGTGTGAACACATATTTAGAACAGAATCACAAAATTAAAGAGGAGAGTAAGTTAAATCCATGAGGCAGAAATAAAATATACACTTATTCGGATAATCATTTCATACAATATCTGTATTTAACACTCTTACCTTTACACCTCAACATATAACTAACCTACATTTAGCTTGAGACAAATATAGAGAACAATATTTATCTGGAAGGATCAACGGATAAGAGAATGAACCAAACGCATACATGTGCGGACTGAACATCACTTCCTGAGAAGATAGCACCAATGATGAAAGACCATTCATGATAGCCTTGAGGTCAACAGGTAACTGCTTAATATTTCTGAATTTCTGCACAAACGCATAGAAAATGTAAGTACTAAGAAATGCCATTAGTTTAAATTCAAATTAACATCATACCTCCTGTGTGATAAAGAACAACTGAAAAGATATCTTCTCATAGTAGTGGAATGCTCCATCAGCAAGTGATGGAGAAATGATGTGTCTCATTGACCCCCATAAGGTTGCCCCCAAATGTGCAAGGAAAGTGTCACGAGCAACTGTATAATTTTTGTAATCCTGCATGACCACGGATATAATCAATGATGATCATTATCTTCATTCTCATGATTTTTCATCATACCATGTGAAAGAAACAATGCTACTATAAGAACTTGAAATTTTTTCGGACAAAAGAACAATATCAAAACAGCAACAATAGTTTAGCCTTCTCATAGAAGTTACTGAGTACAACTTTGCAAAAGTAGATACCTCATAAGATTCACTAAACAGGTTCCAGTTCTCCATTCTTTTCAGTGCATCTACAGCCTTTCTCCTATGGCTTTCTTCAGATCCTTCACTCTCAAAAGACTCTAGCTCATTTTTCAAATCTTGCATTCTCTCATCAAGCTCTGGTATGATGGTTTTTACAGTCATGAATTTCTCCAAAATTAAGATAAATTTGTGAATAACAGTTTGAAACTTTTCAAAAAGAACAGGAAAAACTTCGACAACGCCAACACCAGATACCTAGATATTCAGATAATTACCAGGCTTAACAGAAAGCAACTGAATGGCAAAACGACGATTTTTTTAGAAATCATGCAGGATTCTACAGTGACAATGGGTTACCTTCACAAAGAGCAAGCTTGACCTTCCTTCCCTTGCAATGATTGAAAGCAAATAGTTCATATATATCTATTTCAGCTAAAAGAATATCAATGGCTTGATGATCTTTCTGGACCTACATAACAGGATAACCAATATCAGAATTTAGCACCCATACATTCAATGACAAAACATAGTCACCCCAAAAGTCAGAAGGAAAAGAGCGAGAAAAAAGAAAAGGCGGATATAGAAAGGGGAGTTCATAAAATTATAGTTTCAAAATTAGTAAGGGGTACAAGATAAAACATTTGGTCTTTAAAACAAGAAGAAAAAATTTAGATGACAAGTGAGAATCATTAAACAGTTTTCATTCTTTATTTGGCGGAAGCAGAGTAATCAGATTTTGAATTTCCAAGAACTTAAGCTCCAAGAATTCAGCCCATTCTACTTGACTGAGAACTCGTAATATTATTTATCCTCAAAGAAATATAAGGAGTATTCAGCCTATAATATTATTCCTAAGATGAAATTTCATCACCTAAGACAACTACTTTCTAGGTAGAGAAAAGTGAAACGAAGACCCTGTACAGTAAGTGATTGTACTGTATCTATTTATCCTTTTGTTTAGTTAAATCTTTGCTTTTCATACATCAAAATGTATCTTGGTCTTGCATATCCTTGTTCCATCTATAAAATATTTCTACTGGTTACTGATCAAACAATTCTCTTTTGAGCCGGGACTCTGTCAGAAACAACCTCTCTACCCCAAAAAGGTAGGGGTAAGGTCTGCGTACATCTTACCCTCTCTAGACCCATCTTGTGGGATTACACTGGGTATGTTGGTGATGGTGGTTACTGATCAAACAAAAACATTCCCCTATTCATGTGAAAAACTAATCGACTTTCTTCCCTAGAACGCAACTTAAAAAGAAGACATCCATTGTTAGTTCAACTATTTCTCTCCGGAACTTTTCTGCCCAGAAAAGACTTCTAGTTTCCACAGTTACTCCTAAGATTTCTCTTGACCAATTAATTAACTATTAACAAATAATATTGAAAAGCAGACTCAATGATATGATAATGAAAAATAAACTATTTTGTATTATCATACATCACCAAACACCGCAAACTTCTCTTGAATAGCCTCTTGCAATAGATCTTCAGCTTGTTCTTCTGAAATTTCTGAAAGCAAACAAAGAAACACAAAATAAGAATGCATAACGACTGTGTTTTGAGATCAAGTAAACCTGAAAAGATTTTAAACAGGAACTGTAAAGGGAAGATTCCTATTGTTTGAGACTGAAGACTCATATTTTCATCAACTAAAATGGAGTAAGACCTTCTCTATGCATCAACCAAGACCATTATGTACCCAACAGGGAGAAAAAACAATCTCATCTAAAACATCCGCAATCAACTTCAAAAATACAATCTAAGGAGTATAGATCTTTTCTGTGCATCAACCAAGACCATTATGTACCCAACAGGGAGAAAAAAAAATCTCGTCTAAAATAACCGCAATCAACTTCAAAAATACAATCTAAGGTGTATAGATCTATCTATGAAGGCTCACAATGAATGAAAACATGTGTCTACCGCTATAGTACCTGCAACTGCACCAATGGTTTTCTCCACGTTTGGTAAACTTAGTTCTGTGCGCACACCTTCTCCACCTACAGCAGGTCCCCATGAAAAAGGGCCCGCAGTCAAATCAATAAAAGCCCACCTGATATGAAGTGAAACAAAAATCAGAAATATGAAGGACACTGAATGAGGGAAGTAAGAGAAATTTTAACCTGTGATTTCCAATCCATGTATCAGTGATACATTCAGCATGAAAACCACTAAACTGCCCAGCTTTTAACTCTCTCTCAAAACGAAGCTTCAATTCTCCATTTCTCCCATTCAGAAACTTGAAAGGAACAGAGTATCATAACAACAAGAGTCAAATAAAGGATTCAGATAGTCCCAAGATGTAATGTTCAAAGAAATAGTTAAAGCAGTATTAGTCATACTTCCCTTTAAAATGATCAATTAGCAGGACATATCCAGGGGGAAGGGGAAGAGAATACAGTGGTGTAAAGTAATACCTGCATAACCTTGTTCTGAACAACTTCAGCCATGTCCTTTCCTTGAGATACCTTCTCAACATTGTTTAATACATCTAGGCATCTATTATACCATTCTACCTGGTAAGTATATAGGAGGAGAAATATGGTGTGAGAAATATAGGAGGAGAAAAATATTATTGAATTGTGTATCTAAATTATTACATTGAGACCCAATTTATAGAAACTACATTAGACTCTTTTTCCAACTAGGAAACTGACATTACAATCCTTTTCCTAGTAGGATTCTATATATTATTCCTATTCCTACTCATATTCTAACACTCCTCAAACTGGTGCATACAGGTCATGTGTACCAAGCTTGTTACAAATGTAATTAATACAAGGACCAGTGAGGGATTTGGTGAAAATATCTGCAAGTTCATCACTCGATTTCACATATTTTGTAACAATATCTTTGAAAAGTATCTTCTCTCTCACAAAGTAACAATCAATCTCAATGTGCTTTGTCCTCTCATGAAACACCGGATTTGATGCGATTTAAAGAGTCGCCTGATTATCACACACAAGTTTCATTTCTCTCCTCTGTTCTCTTTTACTTATGGGTGCCGTATTTATGTTATGTAATCTTGTAATCTTGTTCTGTGCTTTACTATGTATTTGTGTGGTATCTTGTGTCTTGAGCCGGGGGTCTATCGGAAACAGCCTTTCTACTTCTTTAGAGGTAGAGGTATGGACTGCGTACATCTTACCCCCCCAGACCCCACCTGGTGGGAATACACTGGGTTTGTTGTTGTTGTAACTCTCACAACAGTTGTTTAATCCAAATTAGCTCACAAGTGGCTACCACCATTGCTCGATATTCTGCTTTTGCACTAGATCGAGCAACCACACTCTATTTCTTACTCTTCCTGGACACCAAATTACCTCCTACTAAAATACAATATCCAAATGTAGAACGTCTATCACAAGGTGATTCTGCCCAATAAGCGTCTATATATCCAACGATCTGCTCATGATCTCGATCTTCGAAGAGTAGTCCTTTACCTGGAGCTGACTTGATATATCGTACAATGTGAACAACTGCATCCCAATGACTATCACAGGGAGAATCCAACTAAACACCTATACCTTCCAGGATCATTGATGTCATGATCTCGATCTTCGAAGAGTAGTCCTTTACCTGGAGCTGACTTGATATATCGTACAATGTGAACAACTGCATCCCAATGACTATCACAGGGAGAATCCAACTAAACACCTATATCTTCCAGGATCATTGATTGGCTACCTTGTCCTAGCAAGAGTTTAGTATTCGGATCCATAGGAGTGTCAATAGGTTTGCATAATTGCATCCCATTATTCATGTCTCCTCAAGAATGTCTAAGGTATACTTGCGTTGCAAAATAACAATACCTGATCAGGATTGAGCAACTTCAATACCTAAAAAATACTTCAGTCTACCGAGGCCTTTAGTATGGAAATGTTGAAAGAGGTGTTGCTTTAAACTAATGATGCCATCTAAATCATTGCCGGTAATAACGATATCATCAACGTAAACCAAGTAAATACATAGATTTGGAGCAGAATGTTGATAAAACATAGAGCGATCTGCTTCAATACGAATCATGTCAAACTTCAAAATTATTGTACTGAACTTCCAAAACAAGCTCGAGGAGATTGTTTTAGACCATAAAGTGACCAACGCAATCGACACACAAGACTAGACTCCCCCTAAGCAACAAAACCAGATGGTTGCTCCATATAAACTTCCTCCTCAAGGTCACCAGGGAGAAAAGCGTTCTTAATATGCAACTTAAAAAGAGGCAAGTGTCGAACATCAACCATGGATAGAAAAAGACGGACGGATGCAAGTTTAGCCACATGAGAGAAGGTATCATCATAATCAAGCCCAAATATCTGAGTGTACCCCTTAGCAACAAGGCGAGCCTTCAATCGATCAATTTGGTTGTTCGAACCAACTTTCACTGTATAAACCCAACGACAACCAACAGTTGATTTTCATGAAGGGAGAGGAACAAGCTCCAACGTACCACTCGTATGTAAAGCAGACATCTCGTCAATCATAGCTTGTCGCCATCCTGAATGATAAAGTGCTTCTTTTGTAGATTTAGGGATGGAGACAGAGGACAAAGATGATATAAAGGCATGATGGGGTGATGATAGACGATGATAACTTAATAGGATATAATGAGGCTTAGTATTACTAGTGGACCATATACCTTTTCGGAGTGCAACTGGAGGAGAAAAGTTTGTAGTAGGTGTAGGGTCAAGTGTATGATGGGAGCCTAATGTTGTACGTGGACAACGATGATAAGTCAAGAATGGAGGCACGGTGATGGAATTGTAGAAGGTATTGTCGATTCCTCAAAAGTCGGTGTAGGTAAGACTAGTGGCACTGTGGATGGCGATGTAAAAGGTAGGATCCTCAAAAGTTGATATAGATAAGACCTCAAATATGTTAGGATGATCAGAACCAGAAGATGCAAAGTAAGGTTGAGACTCAGAAAATGTGACATCAACTAACATAAGGTGCCGACGAAGAACAAGTGAGAAGCAACGATATCCCTTTTGCACTTGAGAATACCAAGAAAGACATTTGAGAGCACCAGGGTCAATTTATCTTTCACTAGGGTGAAGTTATGAACAAAACCTGTACTTCCAAAGACATGAGGGGTAAGGAGTATAAAGGTGACTGAGGAAACAATACTGAATAAGGAATTTGATTTTGAATGGAAGATGAAGGCATCTGATTAATTAAATAGCAAGATGTGATAATTGTATCACCCCAAAAACGCAGCGGAACATGGGATTAAATGAGAAGAGTGTGAACAGTCCTGATGAGGTGCCTATTCTTCCTCTCTGCTACTCCATTTTGTTGAGGGGTATACGAACAAGTCTGATGAATAATTCCTTGATGAGTCATAAATTGTTGAAATTGGATGGGCATCTATTCTAAGGTGTTAGCACTACGAAAAGTACGAATAGAGACCGAATTGATTTTGTATTTCCGCATAATAACTCTTGAATATAGGAGAGAGATCTTTCATTAAGAAAATCCTAGTACATCTTGAATAATCACCCGTGAAGCTAACAAAATAATGAAACCCTGAGGTAGAAGTGATTCTGCTAGGACCCCAAATATAAGAGTTCACTAAGAAAAAGATAGACTCTGCACGATTCTCAATACTACGTTGAAAGGTAGTTCGAGTGTATTTCCCAAGTTGGTAGGACTCAATCTAATATGGATACACTAGACAAACTAGGCACCATCTTTGTAGTTTGAACAAACTAGGATGTCCTAAAAGTTTCTAGATTATGTTGGAAGAATCTATAATTGGACATGCTATGGAGGAGTTAGGAGAGGTGGGGTAGTAAAGACCTTGTGATTCATATCCTACACCAATTGTTTCTCCCGTACTACAGGCATGCATGATAAAAGAAGTCCTCAAGAAATAGCATGCCACAATTTAGGGCAGGAGTCAAACGACTAACCAGATGCAAGGTTAAAAGGACAACCAAGGACATAAAAAAGAGAATTTAAAGTGACAGAGGATAAGGGGGTAGCTTGTCTAACTCCTTTTGCTTTGATTTGGTTACCATTGGCTAAAGTGACGGTTGGAAGAGAATATGAATAAACAATAGTTGATAGAAGTGAATTATCACCAGAAATATGATCAGAAGCGCCAAAGTCCACAACCCATGATCCAAAGGTAGGAGATTGTGCAGTTGAGGCTACTAGTAAAGATATCTACTTACTTGCTCGATACTGAAGATACTCATTATATTTCTTTTTAGATAAGTACACACATTGATTACTAATGGAGTTAGCATGCAAATAAGAGCATATTCCACGAGTATGTCCAAGCCTATTACAATGACTATACTTAGGTTGACAATAGCATACGTCACAAGTGTGTCCAAGCCTTTTAGAATAACTACACCTAGATCGAGATCCTCCAAAACGACCTCCCCTCATCGATTCTTCATGGACTGTGACGTTTGATTTTTTGATCTCCTTACTGCACCTAGGTCGAGATCCTCCAAAACGACCTCCCCTCATCGATTCTTCATGGACTGTGACGTTTGATTTTCTGATCTCCTCATTAAAGGCTCAGACTTAATCATAGGACTAAACCGAGCAAAAAAAATTGGAAATATGTTCCGAAAAAGTTTTGGCTACAAAACTTTGATTTCACAATATGATTTGACTTGAAAGCAGTAAGAAACATTAATGAGATATGAAGAAAAGATCTGAATCAACAAAAAAAATAGATGCTGAAAAATCTTACAGTCGTCAAAACCCTAACTCCGACGATCAAAATCTGGAAACAATTTCACAAATGAGGTCGGAAGATCTGGGCGTTTCCAACAGAAGAAGAAAAGCTCAAAAAAACAGATTGAAAAAGCTCCCATGCTCTCGACACGTGACCCAGATCTCGCCAGAAATCTCACCCTTGCCAGCTGCGAGAGCGCGTGAGGTGGTGGTTTTTGGTGATTCTTGTCGGGGTTTTGTCGCCTGAGATTTTTGAACCTTCTGGTAGTGTTGGTTTACGCACAACACTCACCGAACAGAAGATGACGCAATTCAACTACAACAATCGCCGAAAATTGATGCACGATGATTGAGTTTTCTTTTCTTACACTTTCACCAATGCTCTGCTAACATATGAGAAATATAGGAGGGAAAAAATATTATTGAATTGTGTATCTAAATTATTACATTGAAACCCTATTTATAGGCATTACATTAGGCTTCTTTTCTAACTAGGAAATTGACATTACAATCCTTTTCCAAGTGGAATTCTATATACTATTCCTATTCCAACTCATATTGTAACACATGGAAGTACTAAAATCACAGTTTTTCTATTCATCTGGCAATTATGTGGACCTTTTAACTGAGCAAAGAAATGTTTTTGATCATCGGAAGGACATTGAAAGGTTAAGCTATCAAGATAAAAGAATGTTACAAAACTAAAACATGAATGATATGAAAATTTAGAGAAACAAGTGTATGGACTGAAATCTATTAACAAACCTAATGTATTGGAACTTAAGTACCAAGAATGAGCATTTGTCACAGTGATGCTCTTTTGAGTTTCGACATACTTTAACCTTGTCAAGAAAAGAAAAAAGAAAAAAGTGACACACTTCGCTTCACTAATTCATGAAATACCAAAAAAAACAAGGAGCTTTTGGTGCATAGCTACACGTTTGTTGCTAGCACATTACATTTTTAACAAAGTGTGTGGATTGAAATATATTGATAAACCTAATGTACTGGAACTTAAAGTACCAAAAATGAGCATTTGTCACAGTGATGCTCTTTTGAGTTTCGACATACTCACTTCAACCTTGTCAAGAAAAGACAACAACAACAACAAACCCAGTATATTCCCACATAGTGGGGTCTGGTCATAACCTTGTCAAGAAAAGAAAAAAGTGACGCACTTCGCTTTACTAATCTACATGTTTGTTGCTAGCACATTGCATTTTTAACAACTAAGGAAACAGTGAGAAATATTAGAGAAAAATATTATTGACTTGTTGTATATACATTATTACACTGAGATCCTATTTATACACAATCTCTTTCCAATTAGGAAACTACATTACAATCCTTTTCCAAGTAGGATTCCTTTTTCAAGTAGGATTCTATATATTATATTATTCATGTTCCTACTCCTACTCTTAACACTCCCCCTCAAACTGGTGCATACAAGTCATATGCGTCGAGAGTTTGCTACGACGTATATTCTAAGGCATTATCACTACAAAAGGTACGAATAAAGAGACCGAATAGATTTTGCATTTCAACACAATAACTCTTAAATATAGGAAACAATTCAAAGCGATCTTTCGTAAGAAAATCCAAGTACATCTTGCATAATCATCAATAAAGCTAACAAAATAACGAAACCCTATGGTTGAACAGACTCTACTAGGACCCCAAATATCAGAGTGACCTAAGGAAAATATAGACTATGCACAACTCAGCACTACGTTGAAAGGTAGTTCGAGTGTGTTTGTCAAGTTGGCACGACTCACAATCTAATGTGGATAGACTAGACAAATTAGACACCAGATTTTGTAGCTTGAACAAACTAAGATGTACCAAACGTTTGTGAATTACGTCTGAATAATCTGTAATTGGACATGCTATGGAGGAGTTAGGAGAAGTAAGGTAGTAAAGGGCTTGTGATTGATATCCTACACCAATGGTTTGTCCCGTACTACAGTCATGCACGAAAAAAGTCTTCAAAAAATAGTATGTCATTAGGGCACGAGTCAAATGACTAACCGATGCAAGATTAAAAGGGCAATTAGGGACATAAAGAACAGAATTTATTGACAAAAATACCATGTGAGAAATATTAGACAAAAATATTATTGAGTTGTTGTATCTACATGACCCTAGATAGGAAGGTGTGGAGGTCACGAATAAGGGTAGAAGGCTAATGTGAGTATGTGAGTCGTAGCTTGCAGTCCGGGGTGTTATGGTGTAGCCGGGTTAGTAATCCGAGGCTTGTACATAGGTGTCCTTGGTTTGTGTGTGTATGGTACGACTAGGTGGGGGCCCTATATCTTATGTCTTAGACCCTATTTTCTTTTTCGTGGCGCTCTTATTTTCGCGTATTTCGTATTTCTCTGATTTTCAATTTACTATTCTTATTCCTGATTTTATTATGTCATCCATCCACTTGTTACTATCCTTTAGCTTGAGTCGGGGGTCTACCGGAAACAGCCTCTCTACTTCTTTGGAGGTAGCGGTATGGTCTGCGTACATCTTACCCTCCCCAGACCCCACTTTATGGAAATACACTGGTTTGTTGTTGTTGTTGTATCTACATCATTACACTGAGACCCTAGTTATAGACACTACATTAGAATCCCTTTCCAACTAGGACACTACAATAAATCCTTTTCCAAGTAGGATTCTATATACTATTCTTGTTCCTACTCCTATTCTAACAAAAACATATGTTGTTCAACAACAGAAAACATTGCATGATGAATACTGATTGCACCAAACACAATATATAAAGGAGAATAAGATATGACACCTGCAGTTTATTCCCAGCCACTGATATAGTTCAATGAACTACAACAAATACAAAATTCCTTGATCTGAAAGTTGATATCGTTCAGTCTACCTGAACAACAACTTTACATCCAGTAAAAGTGATATCGGCTTCATTTATAACTCTAGAGCATTGGCATATATTCTAGAATAAATATCAATGCAAGCCCCTCTAATAAATTATACAACAACTTGCATCAATAAAACATTTCATATTCAGATTACTTGCTCATTTATTTCTAACAAGAATTGAACTTTCTCCCAGTAGATAGTAAAGAGCATCATATTTTCGTGGGACAAGTAAAATAGGCACATGCATAACTAATAAGTCCACATTGGGTCTCTATAATACCATATACAATGACATGCCTGAATTTAAGGACCCCAATGATATTAAGGGGGGCAAGGAGAGATAACTAACTGTATCTGTATCTTCGGTGACAGTCCAGGAAAACTTTGCCATCGGATGCTTGGCATACAATGGTCTTGTCATCTTTTCGAGAGCTGTCACAGTTTTTGTACAAATAAGAATCAGTCATTAGTTAATGCTTATCAAAGGACATAAAAATACCAATCATGCTACAGTTAAAAGAATCTGAACACACGTTTACCTACCAAGAATACTTTCTGATGCTCTTCCTGAGTGAAGAATTTTCGATTGTACCTCCTTGTTCTGTATTAAGCATCAAATCAGAGAGAACATTTCCCAAAAATAGATCTCGACAAATCAAGAATCACTGACTGAAGCATATGATCAAAAATCATGAAGTTGATGATCCATGTCCAACAAATATGAAGGGGTATTGAAATTACAATTTTACCTCCCTGAGAAAGTTAATTTCGCTCTCGGATAACCCTTGCCTACATCAGGAAATCCGATACAGATGAATCAGAAAATAGAAATAACGAAACATGCAAATAAGGAAAGCTACTATGTGATCAGAAATAATCCGGATGCAGCCAATGCACAGAATATTTCAGCAAGAGTACATCCTACACAATGGCGTGTTGTGTTTCTTATTTTCTAAATCAGCCTGAGGACAACCTTTTCTTTCTCTTTCACTCTTCATTATACTCATTTGTATGTCTAATACCAATAAAAATCACCTAAGAAGAAAATGTGAAAGCCAGTTGAAGCAAAAGCTCAAACATATATGCTGCTAATAAGAGTCAAGACGATCTTGACCAAGTAAAATTCCAGTTGCCAGGGAAGTACTGCAAGAACTAAGAACCACATAGATAGCTTCATGGATTTTAATCCATCTCCAGCTGCCACAAAGCTTTTTAAATACTTCTTAACAAGCAAGTAGACTAGATAGCAGAGGACCGAGTTTCTAGGTAATGTAAGATTGATTAAAACAAAACCGGCCTAAGACACATAGATCAGTTTTAGATTTCCAAAACCCTTGTATGCACATTGATAGAGAACAGTCATGGGCCTGCAATGTATTAGATCGGAGCTTTGCATAAAGCCAGATACACATTACATGCTCTAATACTTGAGTTTCAAATCTGACAAAACCTTCAGAAAACTCCGTCAGTTCCAAAAATAGCTGGCCTACCTTTCTTTTTCACCATCCAAAAGAAAGTGACCTCTTTCTTAATGGAAACATCTCTCCCTCCATAAGTTCAGTCATAATGTTTAAACGTGGAAGCTATTTGTTTCTTTAAAGGAGGTTGTGTTTAACTCAAAGTCTCATATACTCATTAACTACTACACTTTTTCACATTTCTTAAAAAAAATATTTTTGAAGGTTCTCTGAAAAATTTATCTAACTCATTACAATCTACTTTAACATTTTAATCTTAGTTTTTATGGTAGAAGCAAGTCATATTTTTTGGAACAAAAGGAGAATTAAACTGTATGTGCATGTGAGCTACTAAAAATAAGTAAAAAAATTTAATTCTTTATTTTACTTTTTACGGAATCATATATATTACTGAGGATAACTATTTGCATGAGTTCTACAAAAGAAAATAGCAATTTCAACTTGTTCTTTTTCAATTGAGTATCATATTTTTTTTGGTTTAAACTACGTCATTTTGGTTTAAACTACGTCAAAATACTGTCTAAAGGGCAGCCCGGTGCACTAAGCTCCTGCTATGCGCAGGGTCCGGGGAAGGGCCCCACCACAAGGGTGTATTGTACGCAGCCTTACCTTGCATTTCTGCTGGAGGCTGTTTCCAAGGATTGAACCCGTGATCTCCTAGTCACATGGCAGCAACTTTACCAGTTACTCCAAGGCTCAAGGCTCCCCTTCAAAATACTGTCTATCTTCCAAAAATAGAATATTTCACATGAAAGTTGAAACCACGTAAAAGTGAACCTTTCACACTTCAAAAACTTGAACAAAATGAAATTTGCAAATACTTTAACTCCAATGTAATCAATTAAATCAAGTAGATGTTTTACTGAACAAGTGAGCATGGCCAATTAGTATAGGTTTACTTAAATATAAAGGTGTCAATAAAGCGATTAAGCATTGACCACACCTTTGATGACTTGATATTAAATATTATAGAACTAAATAGGTTAACCATGCATTTACACAGCAAAAGAAGAGCTGTCAACCCTAATAAATAGAGCGTCATGTAACACAAGGCTTCAGCCTTAAGCAAGGCATACTTGCCACGGAATGGAATAGCAGATTGTTCCAGACCTCCAAAATGTATTCTCTATGTCACAAAATAGAAACTTACTCAAGAGCACAATGTTCACCATTATCCAATATTAATTCAACTGTCAAACCTAATCCTACATGGACAAATCATCTAAATGTGTAGATAGAAAGACAAACATATGCATATTTGCACATCCATACATGTGTGAATGGTGTTACAGTAATAATCAATGCTTGATCATTTTACCCTTGTTGCAACAACTTCAAAATACTAATAGACTTGTCCTCCTTTACGAAGTTCCAACACATTCTTCTGACAGTTAAATATGAACCTCTAATCATCTTTGTCTAATTCAATAACTAAAACCTTAATAACTATGTTGCATACAGTCTTATGTGATCACACTGGATATGTTGTTCTTCTTGTTGTATTTGCTATTTGAAAGATTATACAGGTTTAGATTGCACAAATCTCTTCAGAATTCCCTGATCCTCTGTTGTCTCTCTGCTGTGTAGTCAGCAAAGAGGAGGCAATTTGCACCTTTATTTCTGATTATCATTGTGTTAGTGCAACACATGTAAAACTACTATAAGAAGTTCAACTTTAACAAGAAAAACCTGTATCCATATTTGACTCTTTTTCCCATGCGCCTGGGATTCAAAACAAAGATGTTATAGGCATCTTCCAGTTGTAAATACTCCACAAGGCTGGTGAAGAGAACATCCATCATATCCACATCAACTTGCCATAGAACGGTTCCATCATCCCTGAAAACACACATTTATATAGAGGAACTGAAGAAACACTGCTAAAAAATAATAATCAAGTCAGGGAAAGTTTTGCAGAGAAAATCATGAATTCTCTAATATTACAAAGAACTCCAAATACCTGTTGTCAGACATATCATCCTTGCGTCCAAAAACGTCAATGGCACGCTCAAAGATGGATGTGACCTTTTCACCCATTTGAATTGCATGAACGGAGAAACTGCACAAAGATTGAATACGTTATATCAGATCAGTCTATAATGCATTAACTATTTCATACTCATGCGATTGTATGGTTGCTTAGGGGAAGGGAAACAAAAAGTACTTGAAATTTATGTGGCTGATAAGAGGCAGATGGTGACGCTGTTCTCTGTCAATGCTAGTTTTGTAAAATGGTGTCAAAACTTCTCCTACTTGAGGAATCCTTGTATGTTCAAGGATGTGATCAATCTTTGTAAACCAGCGCTCTAGTTCCTCTGGCTGTAGCTTAAATTCTGAGTAGAAACCACATCGTAGTAGTAAAGAATAATATATTCAATAGTTACCAAATAGAAAAATAACAAAGAGAACGGTCATCCACAATTGTGTGAAGGAACAATTGCATACCTTTTTATAGAAGGTAAAATAAAGGAATAATTTCATACCTTGATTACCCTTTCCTTCAAATCCAACAAAAATGAAATTCACAGGTACTGGAAGGTGCATGGAATCAACTTCGAGAAGCTTCAAA
Source organism: Capsicum pubescens (assembly GCA_030864215.1). NCBI lineage: Eukaryota > Viridiplantae > Streptophyta > Magnoliopsida > Solanales > Solanaceae > Capsicum > Capsicum pubescens. The sequence continues at coordinate 227,269,408 of CM061544.1, forward strand.
TAATTTGCTATATTACCTGCAGTACAAGAGAATAATACTTTATTCTACTCCAATTTTAAAATGATATACGCCCTCCCTTCCATCTTAGAATGTATTAATATTTAATAGTATGCAAAAGCACGTCAAGCATATAGTTCTTTTAAGGCTTTTTAGGAATATACACTACCATAGTTATCTCAAATAGGTAGTGCAAAAGAATATAAATGGGCTTATAACCGTCTTGAGTCAGTTCATCTATTGTCTTTGGTCATGTTTCATTAGATGTATAAGAATAATGATGTTGCATTGTGTATCATATGTTTGGTAGCAATTTTTCCATTCCGACATGATTAATACATCTATAGCTTATACGATATTTCCTGTATTATTTTGTACCAAGAACAATGTGGTATAAGCAACACTAAGATTAATTAAACATGGATAAAACATTCAAAATGGCAAAACTACCCCCTAAGGTATCCAATTGTAGGTTTTTACATCAAACACAAGTTTAGAGTGTATACATTGTATATCCAATTTAGTAATATATGTATTACAGTTCCTGCATAACTTATTTCTGAACCAAAAAACAACCCCTAAAGGTTTCAAGTTGAACGCTCACATTCTTCCACACAATTAGGGAAAGCTAAGGTCATGGGCGAACATCATCCCCTGCTGAGGAGAGTGTTTCCAATATCTTGGTGACCTAGAAAAATAAGCTTGCACATTGATTAAGGGGCATTGAAGACAAATAAATAAAAAGTACCACGTATTTAAATTCTTAAACTCTTCGATGAGTAAATCAGACAATGTTACAATATCATAGTCAACATTTGATAAGCTCATTCACACTCTAGAAAATCACATGTACTGGAATCATATTACACAAGCAAAATGTTGAGTTATGTCCTGCATGGGTGGTGTGAAAGGGAATTTAATGGTATTAGACTACTTCGCCATTGCCTCAGGGCCCATTTGAACATGATTTGAAATTAGGTTGATTAAATTTGAAGTTGAATTTTATTTGGAGTTCTTAAGTTAGATCTTTTTCTCGTACACATGAAAACACCACAATTTGTGAAAACTATCAAAACTTCCCCAACTAAATGAGCAAGCCATAGTTTACAAACAAAGGTATCAAAATATCCCAAGGTGCCACATTAATAAATCGCACATCTCTATGTTCCTTTATAAATAAACATTTTTTGATAGCATGTTATTACAAACTTCCAAATACACACAATTATACTAAGATCCACTAGTCAAAAAAATAAATAATTGAAGTAACTAGATATTAGGTAACATAATCCTTCCATATGGCTCAGACAATCTATTCACATCGAGCATGAGTTTGTTTGTTTTTTTTGGCAAAATTTAAACAGATGGATCTTTTTTTGCAAAATGTAAACTTGTATTTTACATTTAGAAAATATTGAATTCACAACTTGAAATTTGAAATCCAACTTTTTGGAGAATTTGGGACTTTAAATCATGATATGATATTGAAGTTCAAATTTTGTTCACATTTCATAAACACATGTTGATTTCAAATCAAAACAGAAAAATTGAATTCACAACTTGAAATTTGAAATCCAACTTTTTGGAGAATTTGGGATTTTAAGTCATGATTTGATATTGAAGTTGAAATTTTGTTCACATTTCATAAACACATGTTGATTTCAAATCAAAAATTCAAATTCAAGCCCCCAATCATATGGCTAAACGCTGACTTAAGATTTTTGGTTGGATGATTAATTATTTTTTACCTTGCTTTTACAAAACAATTCATTCACAGTGTTGAATTATATAATTGTCTCATATAGGTTGTGCAAGCTCTACTTCGTAGACAAGGATCGTTCCGTACTTTACTTACGAGCTTGTGTTGTCCATTGTAATAGTCTAACTCTCTTATAGTGTACTACATTACATGAAATGTAACTCGTCCTTTCTCGAAAGTATCTCTTGTTAGTGAACATGGTCAAACAAAAATTATTATGTTTGTTATTCTTCATAAACCAATGGATAACAAGAGATTTACAAAAGTCTTAAAAGGATCCACTGCTTTGAACACCTTTAAGGTTTTGGGTTGGATGCTCAAATCCTTTCACAGGATATCAACGCCGACAATTTTTAAACTAATGGGTCTTTTTATGCAAAATATAAACTTATATTAAATTTTACTTGTAAAAAAATTGAAATCACAACTTGAAATTTTTAAAACTGGTAACTTTGTATATTTCTCACATACAGTACAACTTATGTACTAAAAACCCATAATTACAACATTTACTTCCAAATCCTACTAACTCCTAGCTAAATTGCATCTAGAACATCAATTAGGGAGATAGGTGTCATTTGAATATACTTAGTTACACCAAAAACAAAGTAACAAAAGACAGTTTAGCTTAATCTGTTGCATACTATTCTCTCTGCTATCAAAACACCTAGCATTCCTCTCCTTCCAAATTGTCCAGATGACAGTTCTCCGTCCATCTCTGTTTTTTGCCTGCGCACCCTCCCAGCTCTAGATTGCTTTTTTCGAGGCATAGTCCATGAGATGCCTTTGAGATTTAGAAAAATCCTCCATAGTTGTCCAGTGACTTTGCAATGAAGAAATAGATGGTTAACTGTCTCGGCATTTTCCCCCAAAAAAAACAACTAGGACAAAGTGGTATCCCTCTTCTCATCAGGTTGTCTTCGGTGAGAACTGCTTCCTCGGCTAGCAACCAGATGAAACAAGCCACTTTATGAGGGATTTTGTTTTTCCAAATGCCTCTCCACTGAGGTGTTTGAATCATCCACCTGTAAGCATTACTTACTTTGAACTGGCCCTTCTTGTTACCTTTCCACCACAAGGTATCTTGACCTGCATCTAGTCCATTAACATGTTCGATGGTACTGAAGATATTTGCTACTCTTTAAATTTCCGAATCATTTATATGTCTTCTAAAGTTGAAGCTCCATCGATGGGGTGTCCAGAACTCCGCAATAGTCTTTTGTAGATGAGAGACTAATGCATAAATATCAGGGAACAAATTTACCAATCTTCCTGCCTCATGCCATTCATCTTTCCAAAAATCGGTTTTAGCTCTAATCTTAATGTTGGTTTTGAATTCACTCCACAATGCTCTGGTAGACCTCTACAAACTAACTACGTAGGTAAAGTTATTTCCTTGGTCATCCAGAGGTCTTCTTTTTCATACTTTGCATTAATGACATTACTCCATAGAGTCGGGTTCCTATTACTATACTTCCATAACCACTTCATTTTAAGGGCCTTACTTTGGAATTTCAAGTTCTTGATTTCCAACCCCCTGTCTTTTTCAAGTTATCAATGTTTCTCATTTGAACAGATTATAACCCTTCCTTTCATTGGTTCCTTGCCAGAGAAACTTCCTCATTATCTTGTCCATTCTGTTAATAACCCCTGCCGAAATAGGAAAAACAGACATCATGTAGGTAGGGAGTGAATCAAGAACTGAGTTGATGAGAGTTAATCTGCCTCCTCTGGATAAATATTGAATCTTCCATCTTGCCAATTTCTTTTAACACCTTTCAATAACAATATTCCATATTTCGGCTACTGTGATTTTGCTCCAGCGACATCCCTAGATAGATAGTGGGTAGATTTCCCAATTCCCACCTAAGATTGCATTCAATGACTCCATGTTTCGCACCTCATTAATAGGATATAGAAAACTTCTCCTCCAATTAATGTGCAACATAAAAATCCCTTCAGAAAGTACCAAAATCACCCTCAGGGTCATGAGTTGATCCTCTTCAGCATCACATAGTATGAGAGTATCATCGGCATGAGTATCATCAGCATATTGCAAGTGAGTTATCTCCAGGTTCCTTTCTCTAATTCTAGCCACATTAAATCCTCTGAGCCACTTATTCATGTTTGATGTTTTGATCATGCTATTAAGACCCTCTATAGTTATTAAGAAAAGAAAGGGTGACAAAAGATCTCCTTGTCTTAAACCCCTTTGTGCACTGAAAAATGTGCACTGGAAAATACTACTGGCGAGCCATTGATAAACACAGAAAATCTCACAATTAAGATGTAGTATTTGATCCATCGTATCCACTTCTGACCAAAACCCATTCTTCTCATAGAATCCAATAAGTATTCGAGTTAACATAGTCCTATGCCTTTTCCGTGTCTAGCTTACATAGGAGCCCGAGCTTCTTCTGCTTTAGTTTGGAGTCAACGGCTTTATTAGCTATTAGCATTGCATCCATAATTTGTTTACCTTTGATGAAGGCCATTTTTTGTGAATCAATCAACTTGGCTATCACACCTTTAAGCCTTTATGTCAGTACTTTGGCAAATAACTTATATATACTGCCTATCAGACTGACTGGTCAAAAATCTCTCAACTCTTTGGCTCTTTTTTACTTTGGAATGAGAGTTATGAAAGTGGCATTAAGGCTTCTTTCAAACATTTCTTGTTCATGGAAATTCTGAAAGGCCAGCATGATGTCTTGTTTCAGTATCTCCCAGCATTTTATGAAGAAACCCTCTGTGAAGCCATCTGGGCCAGGTGTCTTGCATGTTGCACATAGTTTTGGGCATCTCAAAACTTCACTCTCCTCAAAAACCCCTTGTAGCATTTCTTTTTCCTCATTTGTTAGTCGGGGATAGTTAGGGAACAGACCAGCTTATGGTTTCAGAATACAACTTTTTGTAGTACTCCATAATTTCCCCTTCAATTCTTCCGGGATCTTAGGACAATTCTCCTTCAATAATGAGTTGATCAATGTTGTTGTACATTTTGTGTGCATTAGCCATTTTGTGAAAAAAACATGGTGTTTTTGTCAACCTCCTTCGGCCACAATGACCTTGACTTTTGCCTCCATGAAATTTCTTCATTTTTAATTAATTCCTCATACTCAAGCATACTTTTTTCCCTCCTTTCTGTCTCCTCTTCAGTCAAACTTCTTTCTTCCATTATTCCGTCAAACTCTGCCAGTATATTGAGCACATTCCTCCTTCTTGTTCCAAGGTTTTCTTGTTCACTCTAGCTCTATTCCTTAAGCTTATTTTTTAGAGCTTTAAGTATGGATGCAAGGATGAAATCCGACTTTCCAGAGCTCTACCATTCCTTGATTCTATCATTGAATCCTTTTGTCCTAGCCACCAAATTTCAAATTTGAAGTAGTTTTTGTTCTTATTCCACTCACCCCCTTGTAATATAATAGGTAAATGAGATCTTAGCCTCTACGGTGACATTTGTTTTAGATTGTTGAAGTTGTCATCCCACTCTTCTGAAAAAGGATCCTATCAATTCTGGAGGCTATCTCACGGTTATCCCCTTTAAACCAAGTATAGTTGCAATCTTCCAGTTGTATATCAATCAACTTCAGGTCTTCAGTAACATCAGAGAATTCTCTCAAGCCCCTTGATGTTCTTGGACGTCTTCTCTTTTCAAAGACGAATCTGGCTACATTAAAATCGCCACATACTACCCAAGGACCTTTCATCACCCCATCTCCTCCCATACTAATCTTCTTTCAATGTAACAATTGGAAGCATATATCCCAGTGATATCACAAGAAAAGTCTTGCAATTGTGCCTCGAATTTGCAAGTTAATGAGTAAGCACCTATTTCCAAGATTTCTCCTTTCCATGCCCAGTTGTCCCATAGCATTATAATACCCCATCTAATGTCACTAGCTTCTAAGCAAGCAAATCTAACCCATCTTCCTCCCCAAATTTGTTTCACCTCTTCAGATAAATTCCCCTCCAATTTAGTTTAGTTTCTTGCAGACGAATAATATCTGCATTCCATTCTACTAGTAAAGTTTTAACAAATCTCCTTTTATCCCTATTGTTCAACCCTCTAACATTCTATGATACAAGTTTGAACTTCATCAATTACTACTTGTCTGACTTCTTCCCTTGCTCCTATCCCATTGTTTTTGAATTTGACATCAAAAGACACAAGACTTTTCAGCTCTTGAGAGCCTCTAAATCTTGCTTTCTTACAAAAATTATCATTATCCATTCTTCTTGCTTGCCTAGAACTATCCAAATGTAAAAGTATATAAAAGTATATCCAGAGCTTTTTCTTCATGGCCCTAAAAATCTGCTCCCAGCACTTTACCCAGTTAGATCATATTCTACTTCACTCATAATGATGTCTCCCTTTTCTTGCATATTATCAATTGTTGTTGGATTTGCAGTGTTTCTGCCTCCTCAGTATCCCATTCCCCCACTGTAGTAAGTGAATTTCTCTGCCTTGCCTCAATTAATTTAATTTCAGCATTGTCGATCTCCATCTCCCCCAACTCCCTTTCAATTGTTTCAATTAATTGATGCCCAACTTCTACTGTTACTTCTCCCAACAGTTCTGTTGTCTTCCTCTCCTCAGTTCGCATTAGATTTCTAATCTGCATATTTGTTGGCTCTATTTTTGGGAGGTATCGCACTTCTGAAGTCTCAATAGAGATGTCTCTATTCTGTTCCAAAGCACAACTATTGTTTAAGTTATTAAAGATGACTTGACTTGAGAAATCAGGCCCACCTCTTCTTGAAATTGTGGACTTTTTATTGGGCTTCATAAGTTGGCCCAATTTTTCAATTTCATTTAAACTGGTCGCATGCTCCTTTTTTTAGCACTGTGACAGCTTCTGAATTTACCCCCTCCTCGTATTCTGTTGCTGGCAGATCCCTAGGAAAGTGGGATTGTTATACTTCACAACAGTACGAACCATTTATTATCCTCTGGATAACTGGGTTCTTATTTGCCCTCCTTTCTCTGACGTCTCCTCTGTCCATTTCCGGCGATAATTCAAATATGATTTTACTTTTCTACCAGATAAGAAAATAGTACTTAACACCATTTTTGGATATCGCCACTTCTTTTGGTATATTCCTTCCATTATTCGAGATCAAGACTCTAGCCCATTTCATGTGGTTCTTCAGCTCTGTTTCTTATTCTGTGGCCACCCATCCCCACATAGGTTTCCAGTTTCTTGGAAAACTTTTTGTGACCATAGATGCAGGGGGATTCCAACAATTCTGATCCAAGTTCCGGTGGATATTGTACTATTAGGTACACAACCTATTATTGGGTTCCACCACTCCAGGCTGAAAGTTCGGTTCTTCCAACTCCACTGCCCTTGTAAGGTTTGTACAGCCATGTGCTTGTTGGGGAATTCGAAGAGGAATTTGTCACCGTACATTTCATAAATGTTCATCCCAAAAGCCTTCTTCCACATCATAGTTGACCATATTTTTATCTCTATCAAGGATGACTTTTCTTTGCTTCTTCCTTCCAGTTGCCCTACCAGACACCTCTCAATAGTCCAGTGTCCTTGTTATCTTTTTGAATCGCAACTTCAATGTGTCCCTCCTTGTTTTTTATGTCCGCATCTCGTAGAGTTATGGATTGCCATTTACTATCACGTACGACTCTCGTGTATGGGTAGTTGGCATCAATAAGTCTCGGTGGGCCTACAGCTTCCATCCTTTTAAGGCATTCAATGAAGTTCTCAATTTTAAATGTCTTGCCAATCTAACATTAATGGCCAACTCTGAGATGACTAGGACAGATCTCCCCCGTTATTAATAGTTAGGATGCTTATAAATCTCCATATTCATTGTACTTTCTTGTGCAAACATGCTCGGCAGCTCCTCTCTCTCTGCATTTTTTCACCTTCTGATCATCTTCTTATGGTTGTCGAAGGCTTCTCTTAGAATGGTACAGATCCACTCCATGATTTTGCGGCTCATGGAGGATCCCCTCATCATCTTGCTGCTTCTTTCTACCCACACAAAACACTGAATTTTCAGAGTTCCACCTCGTAATATCAAACGATTTAAATCCTGCACTGAAATAGATCCTATTTTCTCCCATTGTTGAATGAAGTTACCGGTCTGAAGAAGAGGTAAGGAACTAGCCTTCATGTAAGATGATAACCCTGGGTAGATGAGAAAAGAAGGCTGGGAACTCCAGCAGAAATCCATCCAACTTTTTGGAGAATTTGAGATTTCAAGCAGGTGTTTGGCCATGAAAATTAAATTTTTTTAGAGTTGGAGTTGTGTTTGCCCATGAATACAAATTGGAGTTGTTTTAAAAAATTTGTAAGAGAAGTGGTGCTGAAGATATGTCTCAGAAATAAAGTAGAAGTAGATAACTATTAGTAGTTTTAAATTATTAGAGTTCTATGTGGCCTAGACTTAGGAATTAGTTATACCTTTGTTATTTGAATTGAAGTCTAGTCAGAAATTTAGCTATAAATATATGTTTTGAGTAATTAATAAAACAATTACCTTCGACAATACAATTGCAGTATTTTTTTCTCTCCAAGTCTTTCTTTGTTATTTCTTTAATTTCAAAGCTAAAAATCAACAATTGGTATCTAGAGTCATTTCCTCGAGGGATTTATGAGTGAGATGAATTATAAAAACAACTTTTCCCAAATAGCTCTTCTTGCTTTTGATAGTGAGAATTACCAACTTTAGACAGTAAGAATGGAGACTTATCTTGAGGCTTTAGATCTTTGGAAGGTCGTGGAGGAGAATTTTGATGTTTTTCTACTGCCCGATAATCCCACGGTGGCCCAGATCAAAAGTCAAAAGAAAAAGAAAATAAGAAAATCAAAGGCAAAAGCAACTTTGTTTGCTTGTGTCTCCAATAATTTTCCCGAGAATTATGGCCCTTAAATCAGCAAAAGAAATTTGGGATTATCTGAAGGAAGAATATACAGAAGATGAAAAAATACGAGGCATGAAGGTGTTGAATCTAATAATGGAATTCGAATTGCAAAAGATGACGAAATCTGAGACCGTCAAAGAGTACTCAGATCGACATTGTTAACAATGTATGATTGTTTGTCACAAAATTTAAAGATTCAAGAATTGTTGAAAAAATTCTTGTTACCAGAAAGATACAAAGTATCAATAACTACTTTGGAAAACACAAGAAACCTGTCCAAGATTACCTTGGCCGAATTGTTAAATGCATTGCAGACACAAGAGCAAAGGAGATTCATGAGGCAGGATGGTATGTTGAAGGAGTTTTGGCAGCCAACCACAAGACTCAAGGCAAGGATAATAATTCAAGAAAAAACTACCCACCTCAGCACTGTGTCCTGCATTTAAATTTTGGAAAAGACCAGATGCACAATGCAAGATCCTCAATCAACTTGGCCATGAAGCTGTGATTTGCAAAAACAACTCTCAAAGAAGCTGTGATTTGCAAAAACAAATCTCAAAAATATGAAGAAGATGCCCAAGTCACCAAAGAAGAAGAAGAAGATCACTTATTTGAGGCAACATATTCTTCAATCAAGAAATCTGATTTTTTTTTTATGATTGACAGTGGTTGTACAAACTACATGACATATGACAAGACTCTTTAAAGAGTTTCTGCCTTCGAAAAATAAAAAAATCAGAAATGAGAATGATGACTATATTCCTGCAGAAGGAAAAGAGAATATTGCTCTAGATGTTTTTTGTGTAATCAAGATGCAGAAGAGAATAGCCACCTATTTTTGCATTGTGACATAGCTGAAAAAGTGTGGAACATGTTTTTTTTGTATCCTGGGGATCAGCTGGACAATGCCAAGGTCCACACTAGAATTTCTAAACAGCTGGAAAGGAATTAGGGAGAGAGGTTCAACAGAAGATTGGTGGTTGAGTATTCCAGCTTGTGTCCGGTGGACGTTGTGGAAAGAAAGAAATGCCAGGTGCTTTGAAGGCAAGAGTTGCAGCATCCAAAAGATTAAAAGTCATTGCCTTAGCTTACTTTATTTTTGGTGTAAATAGGAAATTGGGTTTGGGGAGGAGGGGGGGGCGACCGTAGATTTCATAGGTAACTTGTAAAGTTTCTTTTTTGGGTCGTCCGCTAAGAGGAAAATCCATTTGATTGGGAGTTGTAAGATCGATCATCATTTCTTGGATGATGAGTTTTTGGTAATACAAAGTTACCTTTGACTCAAAAAAAAAGGAAAAGAGAACGTTGCAATCAAAACAATTTCAAGCACAAAAATAATTTCAAATGTCCTTTATGTGTCCGATATTGATAAAAGTTTGTTAAGCGTTGGCCAACTGATGGAAGAAAAAAAAAGGGGCAACCCGGTGCACTAAAGCTCCCGCTATGCGCAGGGTCCGGGAGCTAATGGAAAAAGGATTTAAATTATTATTTGAAGACAAATATTGTTGAATCTTTGATTCCACTAATCATGAGATTTTACAAGTTGAAATGAGAGGTAAAAGTTTCTTATTTAGTCCATCAGAAAATGCACGCAAGCCTTTCAAGACCAAAGATGAATTGGCAGATTTATTCCAGGGGTCAAATTCAGCCGAGCCTGCAATCTACAATTTCTGATCCAAGAAGGAGTGTTGAAGATATGTCTCAGAAATAAAGTAGATAACTATTGGTAGTTTTAAATTATTAAAGTTCTATGTGACCTAGACTTAGGAATTAGTTATCCCTTTGTTATTAAAATTTGAATTTGGATGGAAGTCTAGTTAGAAATTTAGCTATAAATATAAAGTTTTGAGTTATTAATAAAACAATTTCCTTTGACAATACAATTGCAGTATTTTTTCCTCTCCAAGTCTTTCTCTGTTATTTTTTTAATTTCAAAGCTAAAAACCAACAAGTGGGAGGGAAAACTAGTTTCCAAATACAACTTGGAGTTGTATTTGGAATTCTTATGGCCAAACACCACTTTTGAAATAAAGTGAAAAAAAATTGAAAAAAAAGTAAAAAATTCTTATGGCTACAAAAGTCTTTAAAGGATCCACTGCCTTAAACACCTTTAAGGTTTTTAAGGTTTTGGGTTGGACGCTCAAATCCTTCCACAGGATATCACAACCAACAATTTGTAAGTCTCACAATTGTGAGTTTGCATTAAAATTAATGTGTACAACAACAACATACCTAGTGTAGTCCCACAAGTGGAGTCTAGAGAGGGTAGAGTATACGCAAACTTTACCCCTACCTTAAGCAGGTAGAGAGGTTGTTTCCGATCCGGAAACATAAGCAGTAACAACAGCAAGATAGTATGAAAACCGAAGCATAAGCGATAACAAGTGGTAATAGAAAACTAAGAATGAGAAAAACGAAATAGTAAAATAACAAAAATACTGAAAATAGTACCAATACAACTTGTAAGGAAAAGCAGAATGCAAAACTACCTACTAGTAGTCTTCTACCTTAATCCAACCTCCACACCTTCCTATATCTAAGGGTGATGAGTTATATAGTTGTAGTTATCCCAATGGGTTGTCTTAGACTACTAACACACTGCCTTAAAATTTTAGGTTGGAGGCCTAAATTCTTCTGCAAATTCAATCGTCACGATACGCAAATATATTGCATAATTGCAGTCAGCAGTCCATTCATCTAACTAGATGCAGCACCGAGAAGTATAGGAAGTAAAAGCTCTTGAGAGGTGTGTTATTTGCAAATCATACAAGCTCTTTCTTGTTAGTATTTTCTTAAGAAGCCTACAAACTAAAATCTTGCAATTAAATGTATTTTCCAACCTCCAAAGATGGTTAAATGAGATAAGAATTTCTCTAGAAGATAATAAGAACTTGTCTATAATTTTATTCTTGGTATAGTAAAATATTCTACTACTCTTTAAATTTAGTGTTGCCATGGTATTATGTGATAGAAGAACACTTACCAAAGTAAGAGGTAAGTCCTACAAAATAGTTACTCCCTCCGTCCCAATTTATGTAGCATCATTTGACTTAGAACAATGTTTAAGAAAGAAGGAAGATTTTTGAAATTTGCGGTCTAAAGCAAACCTTCCACATATATGCGGCTATAATTCATTTTATTAAGGACAAAAAAGGAATTTTAAAATTATGTTAATTCTAATTATAGAAAGGTGACATTTTTTGGGACAAACAATAAAGAAAAGAGTGTCACATAAATTGAGACGAAGTTTGAGATTGAGTGAATATAAGACTAGCAATTTTACATGAGAGTAAATGTTGGGCCGCTAAAGTCTAGCGTATCCACGTGATGATTGTCGCACAAATACAGATGCAAAGATATTTTTGTTGGTCATGCAAGATTTTTTAAGATCAGAAATGACCACATTTAGCAAAGGTGCAAATAGAGCACATACAACAGCATAACCAATGGATTTCCAAAAAGTGGGGTCCGGGAGGGTAGAGTGTACACAAACCTTACTACTACTTCTTGGAGGTAGAGAGGTCGTTACCGGAAGACCCTCGGCTCAAGTGAAGCAACTCAAAGTAGTAATTTAGAGAATAACGGCAGTGAAGAAAAACATGACAATTATAATAGGAAAGTAGTGCGGGGAAATATATGCAAGGAACCGTGGTATCAACATCAAGGTGCGATCACCTAAACGTAGTAAACAACATATGATAACAAATACCAAAAGCCAAGGACAACATGCATAGGCTAATACTAGGACAAACACGGTACTCTAAACTACCACCAAGACAGACTACATGAATAGGCTAATACTAAGAAAATGCTCAACTACCTGTTAAACATCTACCCTTATCCGCGACCTCCAAACCCTCCTATCTAAGGTCATGTCTTCAGAAAGCTGAAGATGCTTCATATCCTATCTAATCACCTCTCCTCGGTACTTCTTCGGTCTACCTCTACCTCTCTTTGTCCCCACTATATCCAATAATAGGTCGTTTAAAATGGTTTAATCATGTCACACATCGATCGACAAATACATCAGTCCAGGGTAAGTAAATGTGTTAATCAAAGACAAGGTAAGTCGCGCGGAGGAAAGTTATCTTGAAAGACCTACAATCTCTTGGAATCCATGCAGACCCAACAAAAATAGGGTTCAACGAAAGCAAAGGATATATATAGGCGATATCAAATAATTGAAAATATGTTTATTCACATTAGTCATTTACTTTAGGTTCTATTTTTTCTAGAAGTCCTTTAGCCCTGACAGATATTTACATAGAGAGAGAACATCTAGCACTTTAATTTTTATTTCTATTAGCATAATATTCATATGAGATTAGCTTAAATGGAGCGAAATGACCCGCGATTAAGTATATAGTTAACCCAAACTTGATTGGGATTAAGGCGTTGTTCTGGTGCTTGAACTCTTCAAATTTCAACATTCTGATCCCTCGCCTTCCACCTGACATTTGATCTTCAAAGATATAGTGGAGAAGCAGTTCTTTAAAAATCTCCTACCGCATTTTCAATCAAAGTTGCACAATGAACGTGTTAAAAGGGGAATACATGAGATAAATAAAAAGCACAAAGATCCTACTAAAAGCATATATCGTCAGTAGATAGCTATTTAGATTTTGCTAGCTCCTTGAACCTAGTACAGTAGAGGTCTTGGTAGTTGGTTTTGGGACTGTTTCTATAGGTTTTTGCTCTGTTAAGCTTCAAATATCTTTGTACTGGAGTTTTAGCAGTTTACTTTTCCGTAATTTCTGCATCTTCTTGATGCCTTTCCTAATACATTTTATTATTTCATCAAAAAATTATATCATCAACTAGAATGCAATTTTCTATTTGACTTTCTAAAAAGGGATAGTTCATGGGTACCCCCAATGGAACAGTTGAGGTGCGCACAAGTAGGTCCGAACACCACCGTCATTACAAAAAGGTATAGTTCATGGGCAAATCCCAGGATGGGAGTCCCTGATTCCATCATTTTTCCTTTATACAAGTTTTACAGTGTTCTGTACAAACTGCTTACATTTTCTAGGACACTAGAAGCTTCAATAGATAAATAGAAAGCAAATGCATGAAACAGAAGAAAAAGCTTGCTTCATTGTCTCAGGTACTAAAGTTAAAAAGGATTAATCTTATGAAGATCTGATATAGACAATTGAGAAGGGAGTATAATACACATCAAGGCAAATCTAAAAGAAAGAGAATTTTGGAGCAACACAAGTACCTGCCTGGGTGTAATTGAGAATACTCACTTTTCCCGGATTAGATGTTTCCAGGTCATCAAAATCTGCACCCATACATCATAACCTTAATGGAAATTGGACAGTAAAGTCATCTTTACAACCATTTATACAAAAAAGCATGTAATTCAAGAACTTACCACCACCATGGATAACAGACTCACTCCAAAATTTGCTCTTATCTTTAAGGTTAAACAACGAAAATACCGATGACTTCCCTGTTTTACGATTTCCACCCGTAGCACCAAGTGAACTGTCACTCAGGAACTGCCACATATTATTGGAATAATCAGTACTGTTTCTGTAGCTTCTCTCTTTGCATTGCAAGTGGGAGTAAAAGGCTTTGAGAAAATCATTGGTGCAACAAACTATCACAGAAGTCTGAAAATACTTCCCAGAGTATATACAACAACATACCACAAGTGGGGTCTGGGGAGGGTAGAGTGTACACAGACCTTACCTCTACCTCGTGGAGGTAGAGAAGTTGATTCCGAAGGATACTTCCAAGAGTAATGATACACAAAAAAGAAACATAAAGGAAATAATTTAATCAAAAGCTATTGAATTTACAATTCCGAAGAAAGTGCCAAATTTTTAAGCTTGTCAATATTCTCCTCCCACAACCATTATCACGAGTAAGGTGTAAAAATATACTGAAAAGAAACAAAGAAGAAAAATCATTATACAATAAGGACATTCACAATTTAGACAAACTAAGGTCTGCGGACATGCAACTCTAGTGTCTCAATTTAATGCACAATGAAATGCTCCTGAAATCAACAAGCTCATAATCCCACATATGGTTTCTGAAAAATCAAAACCCTAGTCACAAAAGGGAAGAATATATTAGTCTGAATGTGAAACAATTATATTCACTAGGTAATTTCTTCCCATCTACCAAGCTTGGTGAGCAAACTTAACCGCCCTATGTCACCGGGGGTGGAATTAAATAGTCGAGGTGCACACAAGCTGTACAGGACACCATCATTAAAAATATATATGAATATTCGCCCATTCAAATGAACTTTCCCCATCCTAACCTATTTAGCAACAATGGGAGGAGCTTCTAGAACCGCTGGGCATTAATTTCTTCAGTCACGGGGCATACAAACATTCAATTCACAAAAACATTGTTGAGAGTGTCAACAACATCAGAACGAGTAACACCAATAATCAAATAATCAGAAAAAAAAATTGCATACAAACATTCAATTGGCACATTTTATGTAAATCCATTAAAGGAAAAAATTGAGTTAATCTGGTATTAGGGCGTGAAAAGAAAAATGATTGTTTAAGAAATTCCTGTTTACCAAAACGAAGAGGAACAAGAAAGCCAAGTGAAGACGCAACATGACTGGAGCCTTGCAGATCTTCAAAGGAAATGACATCGGAAATTCAAAGGGAGTGTGAGAGATTCATCAACTGCGATGGGCGGGGGAGTAGAGTGAAGACTGAGGAAGACCGGAATCGACCGTTTTGACTGACTACGGCAGTATAGCTATATACTCATGAATCTAACCGGAGCAGCCCATTTCATTTTATTTTTCTAAAAATTAAAAAATTTCAACACCTTAAACATATTATAAAATTCTCAATATATACATAGAATGCTATATTTATTTCAGCTATATTATATATATTAATAAAAAAAGAGTAAAGTAATTAAAAAATCCTAACATATAGAATATTATGTTTATGTCGGCTATATTATGTATATTAATAGAGAGATTAAAATAATTTAAAAAAGTTGTGAAGAGTGTAATTATTTCCAAAATGTTGATATTTATGTTATTTATATTTTATTTTTTTTGGACCCATGTTTCAACCTGTTTTGTTACTACTACAAATTTTAAAAATAGACATTTTTATCCTACTTTCTGAAATACTACGGATATAGGGTGTGTTTGGTATGATGAAAAATATTTTCCTAAAAAATATTTTCATAGAAAATAAGTTGGTGTTTTACTTATTTTCTTATGTTTGGTTGCTAAGTGAAAAATATTTTTCAAAAAATATTTTATGGTGTTTGGTTGGTGAATAGAAAATATATTTTTTTCTACCTAAATTTTAACTTTACATGAGTGTGTGACCCTCTAATTAAAAATATAATATATTTTCTAACACATAATATTTAACTACATATTTTTAATCATTCGGTTAGTTTGTATGAGATGTGACATCAACAACTATACATTCATCTGACCAAATTTAGAAAATAATATAATTTTTTATCACGTATTAATAAAATAAATTTATAATTACGTATTTTTTAATTTTTTATTTATTAAAAAGTAACTTCTTAATACGATTTATCAAAGAAAAAGTCAAAAAGAGGAAGTTAGGTGGTACGTAATTTGACAAAATGAAGCAATAACTTTTTAAAAAAAAAAGTTTGGTAAAAAACAAAATAAAAAATTATAATTTATAAATTGTAATAAAAAGTTTTAATTTATAAAAGTTAGAAAGTTTTAATTTATAATTTAAAAAAAAAACTCAGTGTACTATCACATCACTTCTTTATGTCAAATCATATAAACGTAATAAATTATTACGTTTTACAAAAAAATTGTTATTACGTTTTACAAAAAAGTTTTGTAAAATGTAATAAATTATTACTACATTTTACTAAAACTTTTTTACCGTACACATCCGCTATCAAACCGTTAAAAAAAGGTATAAAACATAATAAATTATTACGTTTAGCCTATTTTGGTAACTTATTAAATAGGTGGCTTATTTTGATCACTTTATTCATATTTTGGTTCCAAGTTTCCATAAGTCACACTTCAATATTTTGTAAAAAATGACTTTCCTTGGCCCATGAGGGAAGTCATTTTCTTTCAAATGGAGGAAAATGAGTTCCTTTGGAAAATATTTCCCCAAAGTTATATTACAACTAAACAAGAAAAAATAGAAAAATATTTTCCAGAAAACATTTTCCATCATACCAAACACACCCATAGCACTTTTAAAACCCTCTATATATACATAAATAGTATACCATTCAAAACAATATATAAGAAACATCTTTATCATTAATTATAGAATAATTATGCTAGTATTACTATCAATTTAATGTGTGTTTGGAATGAAGGAAAATATTTTTCAATTTTTTCTTCTTTGGTTACTTAAAATGTCTTGGAGAATATTTTTCAAATAGATTTATTTTTCTCAAATTTAAGAAAAAAGACCTCTTTACATAAAGTAAGGAAAACATTTTTCAAAAACTAGCTTTCAACTTCACCATCTGTGACTTGATCTTGCCACGACACAAGACACAATTTTCGATCCCGACTCAAGATCAGATCTTGATTCGGGATCCGACTCTCGGGTCAGGGTCGAGGTTTGGTCATAGGTCAAGATCGGGAGTCAGGTCTCGAGGTTGGATCCCAAGTCATGAGTTGAGTCTCAGATCGAGGTCAGAGGTCGAGTCTCGAGTCCATCATCATGGCCGAAAATTGGATCCTAGATCATGTTTGGAGTCAGGTCCCGAGTCAGTAGTCAAGTCAGGAATTAGGGTCGAGAGTCAGGTCAGAAGTCGGGTATCAGCTTAGGTCGATGTCAAGTCCTGAATTGGGTCTTAGTTTAGGGTGGGGAATTGTGAGTCGTGCCTTAGGTTGGGCTTAGGAGTCAGGTTTCGAGTCTAGGTTAGAAGTTAAGTTTATGAGTGGAACCCCGAGTTGGGGTCTGGTCTTGGGACATGAATTAAGTCTCGGGTTAGGGTCTAGAGTTGGAGTCATTCCAAGGTTAAGAGTCAGTGTTAATAGTTATGTCTCAAGTCGATGTTAAGAGTTAGGTGTAACACCACATACTTCGTTGTGCCTTGATGAGACTTTAAGGTAAAAAAAATACCAAATTTTGTAGTCCCAATGAATCATGAGTCAATCCATGACTCGTGGTATAAATTCACGAGTCGTGAAATGACTCGTGGAAGGGATGTTGTCATGATCCGAACTCAGGCCTTCTGTGACGGGTATCCCAAGCTCACCTAGGCCAGAGACCACCCCTTAGCCTAACCTCCAGAGCACAATAAAAATAAACAACCAAATCCAACCAAACAGTAATAAGAAGGATAGATAAACCAAATAAAAGTTTAAAAGTCAAATTCAACGACCAACCCAATACTTATCCACAAAAGCCTCTAAAACCAGAAATACCACTTAAGTCAGGACATGCCACCGACTATGACAAAAATAATCCAAAATGAAATACTAAAACAATACTGAAAATAATAAAATGATAGGGTCTTTCGAATGATGAAGGCTCACTACATCATGAAATGATGTAGCGTTCGGGGACAGTTAGTGGGCCGAGCACTGACATGTAACTCAGGGGATAGGGATAAAATAATGCAATTACCAAAATCCAGTCATAAACCATATGCACCACATTTATATACATATATATAGGATATAGGGATATGGATAAGGGTCATGAACATGAGAGTTTAAAGTATTAGCCTAAACTATGTAGCTTGCTCCATCCTAAAGGCATCCATGGGCTATATGAGTTCAGATCCTCCTGCTGGAAGGGCCCCAGTGTGTGTTAGTCGCACGAACTGAGGAAAAACCAAGGAAAGGCTAAAGTGACCAAGGTTATAGCCCTCCCAAAATATAATGTATGCACCAAGCACAAGGTCACGTGGACTTCCAATGTCGACACATATAGTTTTCAGTGTTGATCCCCCTGAGACCTACACCTTCACGATGAGCTACACAATTTTCTTTAAGCCTAAACTAAAATATTTCACATAAACCAACCAGTAACCCAGGAGTCTTTCCTTAAAGCATTTACCAACTTAGTATCATCATACCAATATGCTTGCAAGCTAATTCAATTATGTCAAACTAGTCCATATAACCAAATTGACTCCCAAGTTTTATTTAAAATTAAAAACTAAGGCCATCCAAAACCATATCATTCATTTACTTTTAATGCAATACAATGGATTCAAAAGACAAGTTAAACTATGCAATTATCCATATTCAAAATCAAGTTTACAAGGTAGGTTGAGATTATTGCCATTATCAAGCCAAAATTTCATCAATTTGGGGAAACTAATGTCCCTCATTCCAATTAAAATAATACACCAATTCAGTCTCAAAATTATCAATTAAAACATAAAATAATTCACTTAAAACATGGGACAAGTAATTCAAGTAAAAGCAACCAAAAACCCTCAACCCCAATTTCAAACCCGCAATTTAAATCACATGAATATCCAATCAATCTATACCATAATGTAAAATTCAAGTTTGGAAAAGAGAAACATGCATGAAATATAATTTGAAGAGAAATCGAAGTTTGGAGCTTGGATAGTGAATCCTCTGTAAAATCCTTGCACTTTCTTGGGTTGAGAGTAAAGAAGAGAAAAGTACTATTTTTTATCTTGAAAACTGAAGGAAAAGGGTCACCCAAGTGTTTATAAGTTGTTTAAGGGGTAAAATGACCAAAATCCCCTGACCCCAAGTGAAAAAAATAAAAATTGGATGAAATTTACATAGCAGCATCGTGGAGGGTAGTGTGTTGGGTGTATTTATGCATTCTAGCCTTGCTATTTTAGCCTTTTTAGCCTTGTTTTGAGGATAATTCATATGATTAATGTGTTGATAATGAGATAAATGTGAATATAAGTTTCCATGTATGTTTTTACAATGTTTAATGGTGTTTCCACATAAGTTTTGATTCAAATTGATCATTTAGAAGTCAACCGAGAAAACTAGTGTGACTAACTTGAGCTAGGTGTTTTTCTAGTCTATTGTGTTGGGTTATAACGTGTTTAATGAGTTCCTAAAGTTTTTATTGTGCATTTATATGTGAAAAAACTTGGTTATAATGTTCAAGGGTCAATTGGATCAAGCCAAGGGTCAAAACAATAAGTTAGAGATCAAAGTGAATGAAGCCTATGCTTAGCTCGTATTTCTAGTTCATCGTGTTGGATGTTGTGTTGTTTTGAGCCCTAAATTATTGTGTTTAATGATGTAAGATGCTTTCTAAATGGAATATGATGATATATGAATGATTTACAAGCTTCAAATCAAGTGAAAACAACTCAAAAAGTCTTGGAATGGACCACAGAAGCACAAAACATAGCTTGACGCAAATTTGGATGCCTGAAATGTATTGGGAGAGTGAGGGTGCGTGAAAAGGGCTATTGGCACTTGAGTCACACCACTGGATTCAGAAGGCACCCAAAACAGTGAACCAATGCGAATTAGACGTGACACGATGCTCCTTCAACCCAATAACCAACGCGATGCGTCACTGTTTCCACAAATGGTGAAAAATTGAATCTTTGTTCAACAAGGCATAAGCTATTTCTTATACTATAAATAGGACTTTATACACATTTTTATTTATTCTTGGACGTCTTTGGAGATTGAGGGTCTTCTATAACTTCATCTTTTTAGTTATTTCTTATTTTAATTTAGCTCATTCATGTCTTTAGTTGTTAATTACAATTGTGTGATTACGATTATGACCATGTGTGGCTAAACACCTTTTTTTCGTGGTTAAGGCCAAGATCATGACTACTTTTGCTTTGAATTAAGTTTGTTAAGTTGCTTATCATTATTGGTATTTTGTTTGTTCTTGTTTTAACTATTTTAAGGATTAGCTACCCTTAAAATACATTAATTGTCAATCTTGTGAACTCGGGAGAGGGAATAAGGCGATAGAACATGGGAATAAACAAAGCATGGTTTGTATTCTTTTATGAAATAATAAATTCAAATTAGTGTTTAGGACAAGAATGTACTTAAATGCCTTACTTGATTCACTAGTAGGATGATAGTTTAAAGAACTTAATTGAACTATTACTTCCCTACTCAATGATGTAGTTGTAAGGTTCAAATTAGGTAAACGATTAGAGGCCAGGAGACCATAATCGTGCAATTAACCCTATGAATCAACAACTAAGATAAGTGATTTAATGAATGAAGTTCAATAACGTAGTATGATTATTAGTAAGCCTTAACCCTGGATCTCTACCCATTGATTGTCCGGAGTCATTACTTTTCCGCTTTAGTTTAGTTTCTTTTTAGTTTTTAATTCTAAAACTTTATTGTTTACTTTTTCTCAATTGTTAAACTAGAATTGGATAGTTGTCAACACAAGTCCTCGTGGGATCGATACTTGGCTTCTTGAAGGCCACTTTACTACTTGGTAGACCACGTACACTTGTGTATGCGCTTGGGTGTTGTCAGGTAGCCTCTGTGCCACGCCCTTATCGCGAAAGTTATCCTCCGTGGCATGCCACTATCGCGGAGGCTTACTACCTCGAGGTCCCAAACCCCTTCCAAAAATTCTGAAACTTTCCCAAAACACTCTTTTAACATCCCTAATCATAATTCAAATAAAAAACGACATTACGCACGCGGGAGGGTCGAAAGTAAATTCGTTAAAATTTTATGGGGTCTCACAGATGCCCAGAAATAGTGAAATTCTCAGGTTCCCATGAGTTATACTGTGTTGAATAATGAAATTTTACCTACAAGTTGACAATTCTCCTCCAAACTAGGGGTCAACAGTATGAACCATGAAACGAGTTTTTACAACCTGTATTGAGACTTGTGGAAATAAGTCCAGAATAGGTTCATTTGATCAAGTCAGACCACGACTCATGGATCATTGCAACAGTCTATTTAAGAATAGTTTTAAAGGGCAAATTAGCCTTTTTCTTACTATTTAAAGCTTTATGCTATGTCGTTATACATTCTTTTAAGTATGATTAAAGGTTAAACAGATAATTTTCTCTCATTCTCATGCTTTAATAATTATAAAATCATAAGGATTTCTCTTAAGTCTCTTTCAAGAAAATGCCTATGGTTCATCCTCAAGCTCAAATTCTCCAAGCCATAGTTCAAGAGTCTCCATCAAACAACTATGTCGGATTTCAATGGGCTTTTCTTTTCATCCTCAAGTATAATGACCCTTCAGGTTGTTTTTCATAGTTTCACTTATTTTTATCGTTTAAGCTTCTCTATATTTGCCCCAGGTCATTTATGACTTGTTGGGATGGACGGTTCGATTATCGGACAGTTCGTTTGTTTTTTAGAACCAATTCTCTATTTAGAAGTCATTATTGGTTCCAAATGGCCACCAGGCAAAAACTCTAGTGAAACAATCTTGAATGCAAATTGCGACTGTACCAGCAGATTTGAAATATCAATTTTAGGCTAGGTAGATTTTTGGTTTGGTTTTCAATGCACCCGAGCTCATTTTGACCTATCGATCGGAAAGTTGAAAATTTGAAAGTTTAGGCGTGTGACCCATATTTGGTCTAAACGACCTCAGATTGAAAATCTGACTTCGCCAATGCATCCGGAACGTCAAATTTTGTGCGATCATATTTCATTTGCAAAAATTAGATTTCGAATGCATCCCGAGGCATTGGTCAAAACTTGGAATCAAATTCTAAGTTCCAACTATCGTGTAGTGTAGCAAAGGTACCACAATCATAGAGGCCTTATCGTGATCGTGATGATGCGATCGCGTCTAATGTGGATGTGCAATTGCCCGAGCTGAGGGCCTGGGAAAGGTTGTTTAAATACTCTTTTTGGCCGAGAATGGATCATTTCTCCATTTTCTTGAGACCCATAAACCCTAATAGAGTGTGTAGACCTTGAAGTGTGTCTTGGGTATTGATTAGGAGCTTGAGTAACTTATATATTCATGATTAAAATCGAATCTAAGGTATGAATCCTTCAATTTTAGTGTAGAATTCTTGATTGTTTGACCCAAAACCCCTAATGGCTTGAGGCTTGATTTTAGCCCAAACAAGTTTGATATTCACTTTATTATTGAGGGTTATAACTCCCTAATGGTATTTAAACAATGGGTTGGTCTCGAAAACTCATTTTTCATATGTGGAACCCATTTGGGGATTTTGGTGTCGTGTTTGAACCCAAAGCACAATAGTGCAATATAGGTATCGTTAGACTCGTATTGATGAGTAGATTATGATTTTGTTAGTGTGATGACATTTTAGAGATTTTGAAGTTAAGATGAGCATGTGATGAATGATGTGAGGTTTTGCATTTCGGCTTCGAGGTAGGCTTTTGTCTACTTTTCTTCATAGATGATGTGTGTTATATATTGCGTGTGAATTTGGATGTTAGGATTGATTATGAGTAAAACAATTTAGCCTTGATTGATGATGTTTGGGTGATTAGATGAGGGTTTTGGACCCGTAATATGGTATTTTATAACCCTTTAGAATCTCATTGCCTTCTTCCTACTTAAGATTAGTTTATATATGGATGCGATATAATGCTAGGTTTGGGATGTGGTTTTATCATTGGAGGCATGATTAGTATATATTAATCTTATTGGGATAGTGTGGTGTATTGAAATTGTAATTTAGATAGAGTTGACCTAGATGCCCCTATTTCTAGACGAAGTTCCTATCTTAGGATGTGTTATGGCTTGTTTGACATCTAGAAGATGAACTAGATACCTTATCCTATTGGGGAATAGTGTGCCTAATTATGGAAATTAAGGATTAGAAGTGGATTATCCGGCCTACTTAGGCCAAGACTTGTGTTAGCCTTATGTACCTTGTTGCAGATGTTAGGCATAGTTGAGACTAGTAAACCTTAGTATAAGGTTACTCTGTGACTTATTGAGTGATGATGTGTTTTTCCCTAAATAAGATAGCTATAGAGATGCTACATCCTCCTAGACTTGATTGTTGGGCCTATAGAGATACTATTCCTCTTAGATATGATCGTTGGGCCTATAGAGATGTTATTCCTCTTAGATATGATTATTGGGCCTATAGAGATGCTATCCCCTTTAGATATGATGTTTGGGCCTATAGAGATGTTACTTCCTCCTAGACTTAATTGTTGGGCCATTAGAGATAATGTTCCTCTTAGTTATAATTATCGGGCCTGTAGAGACGATATTCCTCTTGGTTATGACAATTGGCCAAGAGAGGTGATAGTTCTCATAAGTCATGATATATGACCTATTGACATGAGATATCTTATAGATGAATATATGCTTGTTTATATTATGCCTCTTAGATGTGAGATGCCTCTTATATGTGAGATGATTAGAGTCATATTATGACTTATAAATATGATTAGCCATATGAGTTTCAGATATGTGTATGGGCCGAAGGCCATGATCGTGATGTTGTGATTATTCTAGGCATATTATTAGGCCAAGGGTCGTGTTATGATATTGATTGGATATCCGAGAAGTGCTTATCATTATAAAGAATGCAATTATAGTTTATGAATATGCATATATATGTTTATATACACATCTCTCTAATATAGGACGAAAAAAGATGTGGTATGTTGCCTACGACTTTGTTGATTTGGATACTGGTGATGGTATGCATAAATTTAGTATATTTATAATTATTATATTGGTAATTGATGTGATTATAGCTGAATTATGATCTTATGACTGTTCTGTCTAATTAAGGGTTAAGCTATGTGGTAGCTAGTTATCTATTCGGTGACTATAGCACTTGGTGGCTAGGAATCTAACGTATCAGTTAATAAATCTTGTTTAGCTGAAATATGGTAGCTAGTGATGGTTCGTACATGGCTAATGATGATGTCGAATTTAGCATAGGTGAAAATTAGTGATATTAATGACTAAGTCTATGATGTAGATTAGTTGTTAAACGAGGATTTGTATAGTAATGAGGCTAGACAATAAGTGATGTAAGTAATAAGAGTCGACTAGTTAATAATGATAGATAGTTGGTAAACAAGGATTTATTGGTAAACGCCAGTTAGTTAATGAATATTGTTGTTTAATAAAAGATGGTTAGATAATAGATTGTAACGTGTTGACTAATAATGATTAACAGGTATAGGTTGATTAGTTGATAATGATGATTTGTGGATAAATGACAATTATAGTCTAGTGATGAATCTTGACTAGATGTTAGGTATTGGCTACTTAATTAATAATGTTTAGTTATTGTCCCATGAATAAGGACCATATGAAGGATAATGTTTAGGCTAATAATTAGAGGTCATGTGAATTAGTGGTTTAATGATCATAAGCGTTGGTTAGCTAATGACGAATAGTTGGGAAGTATTGGCAAGTTAGATATTCTTATGATGATACGATTATGATTATAAGTATGCTAATAATGTTGTAGATTTACCCTTCTTTTTGCCACATCTTGAGCCCGTGCATCTATTTTATGTCTATAAATATATCTGTATTGATATTGTGATGATATATTGATCTTGGGCAAGGCCGAATGATACTATGATGATATATAAATAACCGACATAGTTGGAGGATACTATGATGATATATTGATATCCGGTAAGGCCGGAGGATACTACCCTGATACATTGATACTCGGCAAGGACGAAAAATACTGTGATAATATATTGATACCTGAAAAGGCCGGAGAATAATGTGATGATATATTGATACCCGACAAGGTAGGAGGATATTGTGATAATATATTGATACCCGACAAGGCCGGAGGATATTGTGATGATATATTGATATGCGGTAAGGCCGGAGGATACTGTTATGATATATTAATACCAGGCAAGGTCGAAAGATACCGTGATGATATATTAATACCGACAAGGCCGACAAGTTGATTATACTGACGATGAACACGATGATGGCAGCTATGATGAGTTGTGATAGTGATTGTGTACCTTGTATTCAGTCCTACTTGCGCTTCGCTTATCACCAGTATGCACCCATGTCTATCAGACGATATAGGACAGTTACATAGATATTAGTGAAAAATATGCCTTGTGTTGTTGTACGTTGATTAAACCTTTCAAGCTTGGGGCAGTGGGGGTACGCATAGGCTCGGCTAGGTATTTGGTTGTCCGGAGTAGCTGATTATTCGTGTTGTTGTTGATATTGTTATTATCATTGTTATGATTATTATTATTATTATGGCTAGCTTATGACATATTAGTCGTTGATCCGCTATCGGGATTGATGTATGTTTTCGAAGTCTTCTATTTTATGATGTCATTATTCTGCACGACTATTTTATGTCTAGACATGTGGATTAGAAACCCTGAGTATGCTAGTATTAGATCTTGATAGTATCATAATGAGGTCTTATAATAAGAATATGATGATCTAGATTATGCTTTGAGATAACCTCATGTTTATATATATATATATATATAAAGCTACGATACTACTGTATATCCCGTCCTTCATTTGTTCAAATTGTATTCTCATTTCTTGACCTTGTAATTTGCTATTGTTGACGCCTAATTTCTGCCCTCCACATTTAAAATTAGTTTAAAATTTCTCAAGTTTAAATAGTTTTAAAATATTTATTTTAAGTTATTTTGAAATAAATTTCAATCCTAACTTTTGAATTTAGGCGGAATTAATATATTTAGTGTTTAATTATACATGATTATATAATTATCAGTTAAAGGAAATGCTTTAAAATTTATTCAAAGTGAAAAGTATGATTAATTTGCATATATTCTACTTTTCTCAGGATTGAAATTGATGACATAATTAGTTTCTTAATTTTTTAATTATTATTATTATTATTATTATTAAAAAAAGAAATAAAATTAAATTGTGTTTCATTAAATATTTATTTTAAAATTATTAAATTTGAGAAATTCGTTAAATTAATTAAAAGATAATTTCGTCTCGACTTTACCCAAATTTATTCAATTATGACTATTTCATTAACATAAAATAACCTTTCCTATTTTGGGC
Source organism: Capsicum pubescens (assembly GCA_030864215.1). Lineage (NCBI taxonomy): Eukaryota > Viridiplantae > Streptophyta > Magnoliopsida > Solanales > Solanaceae > Capsicum > Capsicum pubescens. The sequence continues at coordinate 227,295,992 of CM061544.1, forward strand.
CAGCTTTTCAGCCAACCCAATATTAATAGCCCACTCCAAACCGCTCCAACAAGCCACAAACCCGACCCAAATTCCCTTTTTCCTTATACTCGGCCCAACATCTTCCTTTCCCTTTTATTTTTATCCAACAAATAACAAAACAACATCAGCAATACACCGATAGTGTACAACGCTATACAGTAGATACATAACAATGAATAACATCGACAATAACTCGGTATAACACCATATCAACATCTGATACGGGAATAATCATGGATATGGACTAATGGGAGTGCATGTTGGGTCCGAGACTTGGTGTGTGCAATTGAAGTGCAAAAGGGGATCTAAATGCACTAAAAATCAGCCAACATACTACACTTGATGGGCACCTAAGTCTCTATGGGACTTTTTTTTTTTTTTTTTTGTATTTTATTTGTAATCTAGTATAAATAAAACATTGTTGGGCTTTTAGACTTAACTTTTGGATATTATTGTAAGTATTGTAAGACTTGAAACACCATAGTTAGGGCTTGGAAAAGCCACCAACTGAAACTAGGGCAAGATCTAGTGTGGAATCACTAGTGATTGTATTTTGCTTGGAAATGTAGATGCTAGAGAGGTGGAATCCGATCTTGTATCACGTAAGATATAGGTGAATTGAAGTGTGTAGTGTTAAGGGTTCAAGAGTGGAATAGGCTCTTGAGTTCTTAAGATTACATCTTCATTTAGTCTATCTATCTATCCTTTTATCTTATTGTAATATTGTTAGTGTTGTAACTTGAATCCGTTTGTTCTTGTGTTTTAGTGAAGCCGTGACCTGCTGTTCATCTTATTGTTGTGTCATATTGTTATCATCTTGTTGTTGCTATTACTGTTTTGGTATTATATACACCATTATGCCTTGTACTCTTCTTGTCGGTAGCGAATCCGAGAGTGGTCTCAAAAATGGTCCTCGAATCCTTAAGATTAGTGGACTAATTTGGAGTGTGTTTTGATACTTCCTTGGTTTTCTTGTATCAGCATCCCAACGTCAACGACGTTAACAACAACAACAACAACAACCCGTATCAGCAACAACAATAACACCCGTAATTTCAATGCAACAACAATAACACCCGTAATTTCAATGCAACAACAATAACAAAAAGCAGCTAAGCAACCTCATCTCAATTTTTGAAATTCAAATCTCAATTTGTTTTCCCTTTTTACCCCTCTGTTTACCCCAAAATCAGTGTCAAATCTCCTATATATACCCATGTGTATAGAGTGAGGAGGAGAAGATTTTTTTGGGGGAAAAATTGAGGATTCAGGAGGCGCATGATTCTAATCCTACATAACCCAAAAAATTCTCGACGAACACACTCCAACAATCTGATTCCGGCGAAATGGTGGGATTCTGGTGAAATTTAATTCTAGCTCCGGTGGTAGAAATTCTTCAAGGCTGTGAGTCCTGATTCGCTGCCCGAAAACACGTGCGAAACCTCATATTTTTGCATTCTTCTTTGTCACGATTTGATATTGTAATGTGAATCTCATGGTATCGATGAGTTTGGGGATTGATGTCTGAGCTATGTGTATTGTTTTTATTGAGAGTTAAGATTTTGCCTTTTCGGAATATATGTGTCGAATACCCTCAAATTTTGTTATTTTCATGGGACTGCATGTTGTTGTTTTAGTTTGCGAAATTATTTCTGTCCTGTTTGTGAAAGATGGAGGAAGGGATTTTACTTCGAGACTTAGCTTACGTGTTCTTTTGACTACCAAATGGTGATAATTCAAGGGTTGAATTGCTAAAATCAGATTACTAAAGATGTGTTGGTAATGTTAAGTTGCTTGAAATGCTTGTTTATGAATGACTAGAGTAAAACTGCACATGTTTTAATTTCCTGGAGACATTATGCCGCCGCAGAGACAACAATTTTTGGTTTTTTTGAAGGCTGCATACATTTTTTAAAATTATTATTATGAAAATAAGTCAAACCAAGTGCTAGATTCTGGATAATTGGCACAAAATAACTAGCCGAAATGCATTCTTAGAAGTAATATAACAAGGATTATCGACTAAGCATCATTTTCCTTATCATCTTAAGACATGTTGCAATTCAAAATTATCCAGTATCTCTATCTATGGTCACAAATTGTCGAATATTTTCTCCAACTTGCCAAAATCATCTTATTTTGTTCATGTTTACTATACAGAACCATGTTTATAAATATATCTCTTATACCATAATTTTGTTGCATTTTTATGTATGCTGGTGTGTGTATTTGGGTTTAAGGGAGTGCACATCGTTGTTTGGTCATTTTGAAAGTATACTAGTGTGCTTGAACTCTCAACTTTGGCCAACTTCTATTTATTAATATGTTTTTTTTAATCTTATCTCATCCTGTGCTATTTTAGTTATTCGACTGATTTCTAATCCTTATCTCTTCTTCTCTTTACATGAACTCTTCCAGATGAGTCCAATGGGACTCCCATATCCTTGCCTTCGAATGCCGTCAAGTTGAGCCTCATTAAAGTTCAAAATTAGACTGATATACACAGAATAGCACCAGTATACAAGCTGGTATATGCTGATATACAGAACGTATACACGGAAAACAATAGCTGCACTTTGTCACACTACTTATGATGGAAAGTGGAATCTTCGGTGCTGATATACACTGTATATGCAGTGATATATGGAAAAGCGTTGAGACTTAAGCTATTGATATACAGCTAGTATACATTTCAGAAAATGGATCCAAAGTCCATAATTCAAAGCCCAAAAATGGACAGCTTTGGTTTTGGGCCAATTAAGGGCCCAATTTCAATTCTTGTATCCATTTTTATAGCTTGTATATATGGGTAAAATTCATAAATAGCATACTTAAGACCATAATTATGAGATTCATAGTGACACTTTCATAATTACTTAAACTAGCAACTTGTATATTGTATTTGAACAAACTGTTGCTATAAATACATATACAAATCGCTTTACTGCCCATATTTAACTCAAATCAGTTGAGTTAAATATGGTATAATTAGCCATGAATTAAATATGGAGATTCTTTTTCCATTAAAACCACTTAATTAATATGATTTCTGTTATTTGTTACCAACTGAAATCAAAATTCAAATTTTAGTTTCACATTATCGTTTTCAACAACAACAACAAACCTAGTGTATTCCCACATAGCGGGGTCTGGGGGCGGGGGGTAAGATGTACGCAGTCCATACCACTACTTCCGAAGAAGTAGCAAGGCTGTTTTCGATAGACCCCCAACTCAAGATAAGGAATAGTAATCAAATTCATACAAAAAGCATGGAACAAGGTGGCAAGATATAAATACGACACCTACAGGGAATAGTAAATAAAGAATAGTAAGCGATCGTAATACAACATGCAACAAGCTAACATAACAAGAATAATACACCCACCAAGTAATGTCCTACCCTACCTACCCAAATTGGCACTAGCCGTCAATCCTAATACGCGTCATCCAGATCTTCCTATATAGGGTCATATCCTCCGTAAACTGTAACTGCTCCATGTTCTGCCTAATAACCCCTCTCCAGTAATTCTTCGGCCTACCCCTGCTTCACCTGAAACCATCCAAAGCAAGTCGCTCACACCTACGAATCGGTGCATATGTGCCCCTCCTCATTACGTGTCCGAACCACCTCAAACAGACTTCCCGCAACTTGTCCTCCACCGAAGCCACTCTAACCTTCTCCCTGATAGTCTCATTCCGAACTATATCACCCCTATTAAGCCCACACATCCAACGCAACATCCGCATTTCCGCCACCTTCAATTTCTGAATGTGAGAGTTCTTGACTAGCCAACACTCCGCTCCATACAACATGGCCGGACGGACTGCCACCCTATAAAATTTGCCTTTAAGCTTGGGAGACACATTCTTATCACACAACACCCCCGAGGCGAGCCTCTACTCCATCCATCCCGCCCCAATACGGTGGGAGACGTCCTCGTCAATCTCACCATTCTCTTAAATCATGGACCCGAGATACTTGAAACTATCCCTCTTACACACCACCTGAGAATTCAACCTCACTACCACCTCGTCCTCCTCCCTCGAGCCATTAAACTTACATTCCAAATATTCGGTGTTTCTCCTACTCAACCTGAACCCTTTAGGCTCAAGAGTCTGTCTCCACACCTCTAGCTTATCATTCCCCCCTCCGAGTCTCATCAATCAACACTACATCATCTGCAAAAAGCATACACCGTGGCACCTCTCTTTGGATACGCCGTGTCAACACATCCATCACCAAAGCAAATAAAAACGGACTAACAGTAGATCCCTGATGCAACCCTGTCAAGACAGAGAAATGTTCTGAATCGCCCTCTGTAGTCCTCACCTGGGTCTTAGCTCCATCATACATATCCTTGATTGCTCTAATATATGCCACCGGGACCCCGCTTACCTCCAAGCATCTCTAAAGAACTTTTCTAGGAACTTTATCATATGTCTTTTCCAAGTCGATAAACACCATGTACATGTCCTTCTTCCTTTCCCTGTACTGTTCCACTAGTCTCCGCACCAGGTGAATTGCCTCCGTCGTAGAGCGCCCGGGCATAAATCCAAATTGGTTCTCCGAAATAGACACTATTCTCCTCAACCTCAACTCTACCACTCTCTCCCAAATCTTCATAGTCTGGTTCTCCGAAATAGACATTATCGTTTTCATCCCCCAAAAAATCAAAATCAAAATCAAAATTAAATTCAACTGAATCTTCTTCTGTTCAATATCTTCAAAAATTCAATTTAAACCATTACTGTTGTTGAAGGTATTTAATCGTAATATTGTTTTCTTATATAAATTTCATCAGTTGATTGAAATCAATCAAAAAATTTTTGTTCTAAATTTTTTTTGAACCGTTACTGTTATTTCGTTCAAATTTTTTTGAGTCATTACTGATGTTTCATTCAAATATAGTGATCGAAATCGATTTTTCGTTAAATTATTTTTGAATATTTTGAGCCATTAACGATTTTTCGTTAGAGAGATCATAATCAATTTCCATTACGTTGTACAATTTAGCGATTTATTTTGTTAAATTGTTTGTGAATATTCTATAAACGAATTAAAAAAAAAAGTAATGAGAACAATAAATTGAATTGATTGAACAATATAGTGATCAAAATCAATTTTTCAAGTTGCTCAAACTCAATTTTTTTTCTTTTTCACTTTTTTTTTATTTTTTACTCTTTTATCTCTAACTTCTATTTTGAAAAGACAAATATATATATCACATACACATATTCAAAAAATATACAAAATACATAACCATACAGATCTGGATATGTATTTACAGTACAAAACATACATATATATCTGCATATGTATTTACAAAAATACGTCTCTCACTCATATGTATATATAAACATGTAAGACACAAAATCTCTATAAAAAAAGAACAACTATATACATATACATATAGGTAATAAAAAAATACATGATACATATCCTATATGTTTATATATACATGTGAGTCAGGTATGTATTTCTGTAAATACATATGCAGATATATATGTATGTTTTTTACCGTAAATACATATGCAGGTCTGTATGTCTATTTATTTTGTATATTTATATGTGATATAGATATTTGTCTTTTAAAAATAAAAGATAGAGATAAAAAAGTAAGAAAATGAAAAAAAGAAATAGACAAAGACGAAACATAAAAATCTGAAAAAAAGAAGAAGTAAAAAAGGGAAAAAAAAGAGAAATAGAAACTAGAAATAAAAGTGTAAAAACAAAAACGAAAAAAAGAAGAAGAAAACGGAAAAAAATATGAGAAAGAAAAAAAATAAAAATAAAGAAAAAACGAAAAAAAAAGAGAAGTATTAGTGAGAAAATAAAGTGACAAGGAAAAATGGAAAAGAAAAAGAAATTAAAATAAAAAAATTAAAACGATAAAAAATAAAAAAAACTAGCAAAATAAAAAGGCTAGAGATATAAGAGAGTGATATTTTGAAATTTTGAATATCATGAAGATAATAATCTTCATAATTGAGTTTGATTTTTTTTTTTTTGGTTTCTCATCCGGTGTCCGGTACTCGCATTGGAGCCCGACTAATCCGGATTCGCACCGGGTAGGGCTCCATTTGGGGGTAGCGCTCCCAACAGAGTTTTCTCCATGCCCAGGGTCGAACCCTCGACCTCTGGTTAAGGGTGGAGCAGCCTCATCCGCTGCACCACAACCCATGTTGGTAATTGAGTTTGATTTGGAAAAGAAATCTACTAATTTAAGTAAGAGAGTTTGATTTGGAAAGAAAATCTACTAATTTAAGTAAGAGTAATTTATGGGAAAGGAAAAAAATTGAAAGAAGAATCAAAGATGTTTCAAACAATAAAAGGTAAAGTAAAAATCAATTAAAGAAAAGAGAAAACGAAGTAGCATGAAAAAGGAAACCTTATACATGGTAACTTTTTAAATGCAGTAAATGGGGGACCACACTTAAAATAATGTTATGTTTGCTACATAATGTAATTTCATTAAAGTGTTGCTATTTTTCATAATTTAAGTCTTAAGTATGCTATTTCTTGTAGTTTTTCCTATATATATTGCTTATTTGTAGCTTATACTGTTTATTTATATTAGCTAACTTTTTAATCAATTAACCTAGGAAATTTCCCTAAAGTGTTGTCGTTTTATTTTATCTTAATTTTTTTTTACTTAATTCATAATTTCTTCACCTAATTTGTCTAGTCTAAAAAACGGATTAAAATATTTTCTTCCATTTTCTCCTAAAAACAAGTAAAAGTGAATATTTTATTTTAAAATGACATTTATTTTGTTCATATGATTAATCATTCATTTGAATTAAAATAATTTTTCTCAAAACCTAAGTAACTAATTTATATCGAAAATCAACTCTTTTCAAAAATTAGCAAAGCAATTCTAAATTTAACACTCTCTTAGTATTTTTCCAAAGATGTTTATCTATAACATAATCAACTTTTCTATAACGATTAATAATAAGCAAATAATTTCATAATCTCCTTTTACGAAATCAAAATCCGTTCTCCTTTTAAGTTCCGAAAAAATACAATATAGTTCAATTCAAATAAATTGTTTTCTCCCTTAAATAAAGAAATGTTATTTTTGAATATTTTTAATATTCTCTATAAGATCAAGTCTTTACGAAAATTAGCCACTTTTTAATTAGCCAAGTTAGTTCTTTTTTTGGTTAACCATTTTAAACGGACGCTTCTAAGTGCCTTAAAACCCTTTTTAGGATATTAATTGAACCCTTACCCATTATCTCTAGTTTTGAAGGTTTATTTATGTTTTTGAACCTTTGAAACTCATTTAAATTTTTTCTATAAAACTCAAGTGACGACTCTGTGAATTTCTTAAAATTATTTTGAACTTTTTCTAAATCTTTTGAAATAGTTTTAAAGAGGTCAAAACCATTTTTCTCGCCAAATGAAATCCGAAATAGATAAGACAACTATATATCTTTCTTTCGCTCTTCATTCGTATATTGGCCTGAGATATATGGTATAGTATTGATGTCCTAATGAATGTGGTTGGAATAGGATAGTTCACCCTGATACTTCCTTAGTCTTATTATGTTAGACTCTTGGACTTGAAGAAGATAGTTGTCCCTTATTATTCTCATTGACTTGTTATATAATTTTTGGACTCTTGGATGTAGTTTCCATTCAGTTTATATATGGTATATATCTACTTTATATTGGAGCTCAGTTGGTAGTTTTCTATTGAGTACCAATTGTTTGGTTTTCATACTACACTTCTGCAACCTGCAAATTATAGTACGGGTTCTCGCTGTTGATGTGTGTGTCGAGCAAAGTAGCCATGGTTCATAGATTTAGTGTGAGCTCCTAACGTTCGATGTATCACTTATCTCTATCTTATGTATTGGACTAATCTCTATGTTGTATTCGAAGATAAGTTGTATCAGTGTATCTCCCTTGATATTTTACTTTTGTACTCTTATTATGTTGGAAGCTCTTGTGCTGATACCACCAGATTTTGAGATTTTATTATGTGTTGATCTTTATTTCATTTATTTCGTATTACTTTTTCTTATATCATTAAGTAGTCTGTTACTAGCCATTTCGGACTACGGGTTGGCTTGCCTACCGGTGGATTATGGTAGGCACCATCATGACCTGAGAAATTGGGTCTTGACAAATTGGTATCAGAGCCTAGGTTACATCAGTGTATTAGTACAAGAGCTAAGTATTTAGTAGAGTCTTGTGGATGGTGCAGAGACATTCATTACTTCTCTTTGGGAGGCTACAGTGACATTTTAGGAAATTCCCTTCTTGAATCCTTATCATATGTCCGCATTCCTGTGAACTTTGAACACATTCTTTGACTCTATTTATCGCTAAAGAACGATGTGACATTGTCGATAGATGTGAATAAGATTTCAACACGTGTTTTTAGAGTTTCAACGCAACATCGGACTAGAGGGTCAGAGATGGATATTGAAGATCTTCACCGATAGCCAAAAAAGATTTAGGCCAACTTAGGTTTCTGTAAAGCTCGTGAGTACTTCAACCTTTGAGGTTCAATATTGGAAATTTGAGTCATGTTGTAGATCTCTCTCAGCCATGGATGACGTTTGATTCATCGAGCAGTTCTCAAACCAGAGTTTGGTCTATTGGTGTTCATTAGGGTTCTTTACCAGTTTTGAGTATGAGATTAGATTTCTCGTGTGGTCCAGACATTTTCATATGCTATATTCTTCTGAGTCAGACATTGGTGCATGAATGTGTTAGAGGGTTAGTATTGTCACCCTATTTGGCATCAAAGCACTTGATAGTAGCCGAATCTTTCTTTCCTCAAACTGTTAATTATGAGAGGACCATAGAGAGCATGTATGGGGACTTATGGAAATGGTGGCAAGAGGTACGCCGTCAATTTAGTGTTATTGGTATTTTATTCGGGAGTGAGGATCCTTCTAGTAGAGTTCAGCTTTACCTACAACCCATCAACTCTACGCAGACAGTATTCCATACTATGAGTAGTTCTCAGATTAGTCATGATGATCATAATGGGTAGAGTCCCCATCAGACTTGCAGAGTATGGTATGATTCTTCGGGCCATAACAATCATTCTGGATTATGAGAGACAATATCTCAAATTATTCTAGGATCTTGGTTTAGTTGTGTCATGATGAGACACTGGTTTGGAAAATACCCAGTTATGAAATAGATGATCAGCTAGAGTTAACACGTATTCCTCGCCAACGTAGAGTTCCTAAGACGGGTTGTGATTTCGAAAGTATGGACATAATTTAATGAATTTCTCTCAGCATCAGTTGGTCAGTCATTTGGGCTCAGTTTGTGTTCTCTCCATATTGATGCTTCAAGAGTTGGTACGACTGCAGAGAGACCGACTACTACTTTAGAGAGTGTCTCTGACATGGGATTTCTAGTCATTCAGCTCATTCAGATCAGCCTCGTGATGTTGTGTCATATTTAGTTAGAGATAGTGTGTGTGGCACCTCAGTTGATGATTAAGTCGGTCGGTCTGAGTTGGACCCATTCATATTTTTTTCCTATGCATTCAGGCATGTGATTGCAGATGTCGCACGATTAGTGTACTTTTATATCCCACATTTATCTCTTATTATATGTATTGGGTTTTTCATACTCATTGATGATTATATGTCTTGATGAATTGATATTGGTTATTGTGTGCCTTAATATTAACTTTATGATTATGTTTCTACTCCGTGATTTATTTCTTTTAGTATTGGATGGAATAGATCTGTTTTGATATTTTCTCTTATGGGTGTAGTTCTTGGGTTTGAGTCCTATTTATCTTGGCATATTAGCCATACTATGGCCCTTGAGTGGTACATGATATTGATGTTCATTTTGGTACCGCCTATTCAATATATTAATTTTGGTATTGCTGTTGCTACCACTGCGTGAGGTTATCGATATTGCTCGATGTTATTATTTGATGTAATTAATTCTTTCCGGGTAGCTATACAAACTATTGTTATCTAGTTAGATTTTCATTCTCTTATGACATTATTCCGTGGCTTGAGTAGATATAGCCCAATTTGATGATTTTTTCCCCTAACATGGTGAGGTTGACTGTGTTCCCTCTTGGTTAGCTGTATTAGATTAATTTGGGGATATATTGTGATATCGAAGGTAAGTTGACCTTCCATGGTTCTGTGTGGCTTTTGAGTCAACAATTTAGTTATGTTGCCTATTATTTAGTTCGAGATTCTTAGACTTGCCACCTGCGTTGCAAAAGTTTTTGCTTTGGCTATCACTTTCTATATAGCCCATTTGTAAGATTAACCAGTTTGAGCTTCGTTTTTCGTTTGTGGCTATTTTTTCATCCGATAGCGATTTTGATATTAATGCTGAGATATCGTAGAGTCATCTCATAGGTTTGTTGGGTTCGTTTTCTAGGGATGGTTTGCCTTGTTATTAGTGTGGAGATTGGATACTCCTTTATTATTGTGATATGGTTTTGTCTAGTGGAGTTGGAAAGTTAGAGGCTGGTGCCCTTTTTCGTGATCGCTTCTAAAGTTGGCAAATTAGAAACTCTTTAGCTTGAGTTGTTGATTCTCTGATGGTGGTCTCGACTTTGACCTTTGTTTTGAGATTGGTATTTTTTCTTTGATGATGTGATTCTTGGGTGGATTCAGGAAAACCCCCATTTTAGTATTTGTTCGGCCTAGTGAGGCTTGCTGGAGTGTTTCTCTTTGATAATATGTGTGTGTGGCTATTCTTTGCTGAGATAGAGTGTTAGATTGATTAGTTCCCAGCTTAAGTTACATTTTCCTGAGTTGCTAGAATTTTTGCCAATACTGGTGTGGTTTTCAACCTTGGGAAGTTTTTGAGCATATTTGGTTAGTTTATGCCCTTCAGTAGATATGGGGTGGGTTATTTGCATTTTCAACTAGTGATTCATCATTTGGCATGATTCTTATTTTGTGGCTATATTTCATACCCTTAAGTTGATATAGAGTTGGTTGCTTGCGTTTCAGTCGACGATTATCCCGGTGGTGATTTTTTCTCTTCAGATATGTCTCGATTGTGGATTGGTATGATATCTCAGAAATATCATATTTGGATATTAGAGTCGATTTGGGGTAGTTGACTTTGATATAGCCTTATTGGCTCAATTTTTTATTTGACGCCTTAGAATGAAGATTTGGAAGTATGATGGATTGGGATCATTAATGGCTACTCGTCTTCAGGATTTGGTTTGGGTAGTTGATATCAAGTGATTCAGGTTTGGTATTGAGATTTCAGCTTGGTGTTGTTGAGTTTGCATGCAACTTTTGTTTTAGACTTTCCTTTGTTCAGATTTTATTCATATGCTGGTTGAGTTTACTCCATGATTTCCTATTTGGTCTTCTCGATATCAGTTGGATTATAGTTGGTAAGTGTTCAGATGATAACACATGGGCCCCGTATTGGTTATTTAAGTTTTGACCTTGAGTTTTAATTTTCTTTGGGAATTTTGGATGATTTACTCAGTGGGAGTAATATGCTCGAGTTGTATTTAGTATGTCTTCATTCTTGGTAAATGAGACATCTTGGAGTGGAATATTCAGCGATGAGTAGTTATAACTTGGATTTTGAGATTTCAGTTTGATTTTCATCCAGATTGGTTGCAACATTGGCATGGATTTCAACCCTCGATTATCTCCATTTGTGTGCCTAAACAGCGCCTCTTGAGCTTATTCTCTTGTTTTCTGTACGGACTTTTAATGGATCATCTTCAGTTTTTTGAGTTCGCTGTGATGAGACTGCGTGGGCGAGACTCAAGTGATTTTCTCCCTGGCTTGGAGTAGATAACATGTGCAAAATGGTTAATTGAATGTATATTTGGATTGAATTTTGTGGCATGACTCATGACTTGGGTTGTTTTTGGCTCCGATGAGCCTTTGTTGATTTATGCGGATATAGCTATGGTATCAGTGTGTTGTGGCTCAGATATGCATGTATCAGCTTTCTTCGGTCAATTTGAGGCCAGTTAGCGGTTAAGTTGAGTTTTGGCTGTTTGGAAGTAGAATTAGAGTGTTGGTTGAAAAGGGGATACCTGTAGCAAAATCCCTTGCAAGTATTCTCTCATCACTGAGGTTACCTAGGGAGTCATGTCAGGAGCATGCGAGCCCAATACCTCATCCTTTCGAGTTTTTGAGATTCTTTTTATCTGTTGACTTTTGGGGATGAAAGTCCTTTTAGTAGTGGATAATGTAATGACCCTTCAAGTCATTATTAATATTTTAGCTTATTTCTGGTGTTTGAGCTTCTCCATAGCTGCCCCAAGTCATTTATGACTTTTTGGGACTGATGGTTTGGTTACCGGGCAGTTCGTTTGGTTTTAGAACTAATTTTCTAATTAGAAGTCTTCCTGGCTCCAAATGGCCATCGGAAAAAACCTTAAGTGAAACAATCTCGAATGCAAATTTCGACTGTGACAACAAATTTGGAATATTGATTTTAGGCTAGGTAAACCTTTTGTTAGGGTCCCAATGCACCCTATCTCATTTCAACATATTGATCGGAAAGTTAAAAATTTTAATGTTTAGGTGTGGGACCCATATTTGGTCGAAACGACCTCGGATTGAAACTCTGACTTTGCCAACGCGTTCGGAACGTCGAATTTAGTCTGGTTACATATCCATTTGCGAAAATTGGATTCCGAATGCACCCCGAAGCATTGACCAAAACTTGGAATCGAATTCTAATTTTAAGTTGCCGTGTAGTGCAGCAAAGGTACCGCGATCGCGATGCCACAATTGCGGCTAGCGTGGTTGCGCGATCGACCTAGCTGAGGGCCTTGGAAAGGTTGTTTAAATACTCTTTTTGGCTGAGAATTGGCCATTTCTCCATTTTTTGAAACCCATAAACCCTAATAGAGTATGTAGACCTTGGAGTTAGTCTTGGGTAATGAGTGGGAGTTTTAATAACTTGCATATTCGTGATTCAAATTGAATCTAAGGTATGAATCCTTCAATTTTAGTGTTGAATTCTTGATTGCTTGACCTAAAACCCCTAATGGCTTGAGGCTTGATTTTTGCCCAAACAAGCTTAATATTCACTTGATTATTGAGGGTTATAACCCTAACGGTATTTGAACAATGAGTTGGTCTCAAAACTTGCTTTCCGTATATAAGACCCACTTAGAGGGTTCTGGTGTCGTTTTTGGACCCAAAGCACAATAGTGCAATATAGGTATCGTTAGACATGTATTGATGAGTAGATTATGATTTTGTTAGTGTGATGACATTTTAGGGATTGTGAAGTAAAGACGAGCATATGATGCATGATGTGAGATTTTACGGTTCGTCTTCGAGGTAGGTTTCTGTCCACTTTTCTTCGTAGATGATGTGTGATATATATTGCGTGTGAATTTGGATGTTAGGCTTGATTATGAGTAGAGTAACTTAGCCTTGATTGTTTAAGTTTGGGGGATTAGATGAGGGTTTTGGACCCGTAAGATGGTATGTTTATAACCCTTTAGAATCCCATTGCCTTCTCTCTAGTTTAGATTAGTTTATATTATGGATCCGATATAATGCTAGGCTTGGGATGTGGTTTTAGTGTTAGAAGCATGATTAGTATATATTAATCTTATTGGTATAGTGTGATGGTATTAAAATTGTAATTTAGGTAGAGTTAACTTAGATACCCTTATTTATAGAGGAAGTTCCTATCTTAGGATTGGTTATGGCTTTTTGACATCTAGAAGTTGAACGAGATACCTTAGCCTAGTTGAGGCACAATGTGCCTAATTATAGAAATTGAGGATTTGAAGTGGGATTGTCCGACTCACTTAGGCCAAGACTTGTGTTGGCCTTGTCGACCTAGTTGCGGATGTTAGGCATAGTTGAGACTAGTAAACCTTAGTATAAGGTTACTCTGTGGCTTATTGAATGATAATGCACTTTTCCCCGAATATGATGTTTGGGCCTATAGTGATGCTACTTCCTCCTAGACTTGATTGTTGGGCCTATAGAGATGCTATTCCTCTTAGATATGCTTATAGAGATGCTATTCCTCTTAGATATGATTTTTGGGCCTATAGAGATGCTATTACTCTTAGATATGATGTTTAGGCCTATAGAGATTCTACTTCCTCCTAAGCTTAATTGTTGGACCTATAGAGATGACGTTCCTCTTAATTATGATTATCGGGCCTATAAAGACGATATTCCTCTTAGATATGACAATTCACAGATAGAGGTGATATTTCTCATAAGTCATGATGTATGACCTATTGATATGAGATATCTTATAGATAAGTATATGCTTGTTATTATTATGCCTCCTAGATGTGATTAGACTCCTATATGTGAGATGATTAGAGTCATGCCATGACTTATAAATATGATTTTCGATATGAGTTCCAGATATGTATATGGGTCGAAGGCCGTGATTATGATGTTGTGATTATTCCTGGCATATTATTGGGCCAAGGGACGTGTTATGATACTGATTGGATATCCGAGAAGTGTTTATCATTTTAAAGGAAGTGATTACAGTTTATGAATAGGCATATATATGTTTATATACACATCTCTCCCGGTACGGGATAAAGGAAAATGCGGTATGTTGCCTACGACTTTTTTAATTTGGATATTGGTGATGGTATACACAGATTTAGTATATTTATGATTATTATATCGGTAATTGATGTGACTATAGCTGAATTACGATCTTATGAATGTTCTGTCTAATTAAGGGTTAAGCTATGTGGTAGCTAGTTGTCTATTAGGTGACTATAACACTTGGTGACTAGGAATCTAATGAAAATTTATGAAGCATGTGCATATGATTATAATTCATCCCTTGAAGAGAATGACATATGTGATAAGCATCGTTGTTGCTTGATCATTCTTAAAATGAATATATCAAGATAAGATAAAAATTATGAATAAGGACATGCTTATGCATAGTTGGATAAATATCACATCTCACCTTTATGAAAAGTTTGAGAAAAATAAAGAAAATTTTATTTCGACCTAAAGGTTCATTGATCGCGTACTTGTAGTATGCCATAAATATTTTGATATGTTTATCATGGATTACCGAAGGGTAAAAGCAAGAAACAAGTCTTGCTTATATAATATTTTAAGATTATGATTGTACTTATATGATTTTTTTCCTTGAAGGAGATGTTCACCATATGAATGGTGTGTGAAAATCACATACAATAATAAATTAAAAATTTCTGAAATAAATATCAGTTGGCATGATGGTTGACCATCTCGGTTCAAATGTGATGCAAAAATAATTGAGAATTCGTGTAGTTATATATTGAAGAAATTAAAGATTCTTCACGAATTCTCTTGTGCTGCTTGTTCTCACAATGAATTGATCATTGTACCAACTAAGGTTAAAATTATATTTTCTAAATATTTGGAACATATAAAAAGGTGAATATGGGCAAGTTCGCTTGCCATGTGGACATATTACAATTATACAGTTTAATAGATGCATCTATGATATGGTCACATATGCTTTTCTATTAACTTGTAATTTAATTTTTGCAAAGTTGTCTGCTCGAATTATTAAATTAAGAGCACAGTACCAAACTATAAATTACGTTGATAATGCTGGCTGATTTAGTAGATATTGTATGCCTTCAATTCTAGCTAAATCATTGATTATGAGAACAAATCTTCCAAAATAAATTTGGTATGAGACGTGTCATTTAAAATATAGCAACATTCATATGCATCAAGCCAACAAGGCTCCCCGATCATTATTGGTTCAAGGTCAAGAACCAAATAATTTTCATCTAAATATTTAAATGTGCGGCATATGATGCAATTATTTCATCACAATGCACAAATATGAATCCCAAGATAAGGTTGGGGGTAAATGTTAGATTTCCTAACATTTTAGGGGGAGAGTTGATTAACAGTTTAAAATTATGTATGAATAAATTTTATAGATCCTCATAAAAATATATTTGTGAACTTGAAGTTCAAGAGATAATTCATTTGCAAAATGTTGCAAATTAATTGTCGAATGTGTTTGCTGACAATATAATAATTCAACTATAAAATGCTCCAATGAAAAGTCCGCAAAAGGACAAAGTCTATTGCATGCCTGAAGCATGATATACCGATTGATTCCAAAGGTAAAATTTCTTGAAGAAAGAAAGGAGCAAATGATCAAGATGGTCATGATAATGAGGCATGTGCTTTGAAATAACACTGACATAACACTTCCTAAAACCTTGGCAAAGGTTTAGGTACCTGAATAGTAATGAATATGAAGAGATATTCATAAGTTATGTTTTATTGAAATCGATATTAAACAATCATCGATAATATCTTTGATATAATATAGTGCTCAATATTATAACATCGAGGATCTTGAATACAAATCTGTCAAAAAATATGTATAGATAAATTATTGGCCAAATAAAAGTATGTAATTCAAGTAGTTTGTTTCACTTGAATAGTGAATTTTGAACTCATAATCCAAAAACCAGAGGTATAATGCCAGTGGGGTACAAATGATTTACTACGCGAAAAGTAAAATTCGTAAGATATAAAGTATGACTTGTGCCTTGGGGCATAAAGGTTTCACAAAGTTCCTAGCATTATTGTAGGAGAATTGTTCTCCTCTAATGGATGAAATAAGGTTTATTTTAATCTGACAATATTGAAAAGCTTGAATATGTATAATAAATTATCGTCATGTTTAGCTTGATGACAAAAGTTATATGAAAATCCTTGAAGCATTTAAAAGTGATTCCACTAAATACCCCAATTATTATAAGATCGCATAACTTCAAAACAGATCAATTTTGATCTCATGAAAATGATTAATAAGTATCATAGTTTAGTGCAGTTGGTGCACTTATGAATTGCAGAGCACCATTTATAAGAGTAAAGTGATGTTTTAATCGATGTGAGTAAAATACAGGTTGCACTCTTTTTTTCTTAGCCGAGGTTTTATCTCACAGGTTTTCTTGATAAGGTTTTTAATGAGATAACTAATAATGTGTATTACTGAATGTGTATTAGGGGTGTTTGGAAAATGAAATATTTGTCCATCAATGAACATATATTGAAAAGATATTTATTTGATCCACATAAAATTCAATCTCAGGTGGGCTACTTACTTATATATGGAGATACAATTACACATGACGTTCGGTGAAGTATACAACAACTGTCACTTTTTAAAATCATGCTGAGATAATTGTTATTCATAAGGAAAGCCAAGAATGTGTGTGGTTGAGATCCATGATATATCTCATCCGAGAAAAATGTGGTCTGCAATGTGATAAAGTGTCTACGATTTTATATGAAGACAATGCAGGATGTGTAGCGCAACTAAGGAGAGGATTCATGAAAGATTATAGAACAAATCACATTTCACCAAAACTTTTCTACACATATGAGTTTGAGAAAATGGTGATATCAATGTGAGATAGATTCATTCAAGTGACAATACTGTTGATTTATTCACCAAGTCTCTACCAACTGCAACTTTTAAGAAGATGGTGCACAAGAATGGGATGTGGTTATTCAAGTTATTCAATTGATGTTTTCATTAGGCGGAGTAAAATACTTGTTGTAAGGTTTTTAATGAGGCAACACTAAAGGCGTATTACAAGATGTGTCTACTCTTTTTTCTTCATTGGGCTTTTTCCCATTGGGTTTTCCTAGTAAGGTTTTAACGAGACACATTATCTATTAATGGACATCTAAGGGAGAGTGTTATATAATATGGATGTCATGTGACATGTATATGTGTGAAATATCATTTATTAGAGATAATAGTTAGTAGTCAAGTTGGATTTGAAGACCAAAGTTACTTGTTCAATTTGGATTTGACTATCTAAATAGTTGGCCAAATTGCCAACTTGATGTCAAGCTTAGCAATCTTAGGAACGATGTTTGGTGATTTATAAATAGCCACTATTTGTACATTTTTATGAATATATCCAAATAGTAACAAAAGTACTACAAAAATTCTCTAGTTCTCTCATTTCTTTAAGTTTGATATTGATATTTTGTCTTTATTAGCTAGGGTACTTTGGACATTTCCCACCCTAAAACCCTTAAGACCCCAAGTATTATAAAACAAATTGGGCATTTATTCTACACTTAGCAAGATTAAAACACTCTCTAACTCTCTCTAAAATGCATTAAGAAAGATTGGGCTAGGGTTTCTTCAATGTGGTCATCTAAGGGCTTAAGGATAAAATTTTCTCCGTGAATCTTCGTATCTCAGGCAAATGACTCTTCCCTCATTGTTAGTTCACTAAAATCATATGTTTAGAGCATTGCTCATGAGTCATTAATGGTGGTTTTTAAAACCATGGTTGAGGGTTGGAATGTAAAATGTTAAGTATAGTTTTCTCATGGTTTAAATTATGATTTCACATATTTTGATGAATTATGATTTAACAAACGGGTCATGTTGAACCCTAAATTTGTTGGTGTTTGGTTTTGATAATGGTATGCCCTCAACCCGTTTGTGAAATTATAAATGAGAATGATCTTGTCATAAGTTTAAATTATGTTTTGAACTAATGCTTGGAATAAGAATGTTAATGAAGGGCGAATGGCTTTGTAAAGGTCTTGATGACCATAAATTGAATTGAATTATGTTTTGAACTAAGGCATTGGCCTAAGAATAATAATGATCGGTAAATAGTGTTATGAAGGCCTTGTTAGCCATGCATTGATTTAAAAGACTAAATGAGTTCGAGTCCCTAAAACGTTGAATTGAATTGATGTCTTTGTTTAGACAGTGGGTTCGAGTCCCAAGTTAATTAATAATGGTTTTGGCATGTTGTATACTTGCAAGTGGGGTTGGTATAACGATATCAACGAAATGCCTTTGGTAAGTAATTGGATTAATGGTTTTGTATGTGTAATGAATGTTTTAATTGCACTTTAAAGCGGGATGTGTATTTGGACCGTGAAAGTGGAGTCCGAAGGACTAACACTAGAAACCGCACTAGCCGATGCGGGTGTCTATATGATCGGGAGGTTTGAGTCCCAGAATGAATATATGAATGGGAGGTTTGAGTCCTCTATATTTTATACATTGGTGCCTAAGTTACCTTGATTATGCCAAGAGGTTCGAGTCCCTCTTAAAGGCATGCACAAATATGGATATTCTCTGGTTCGTATGGCTACACACACTGGGGGCTTTCCAGCTAGGGGAGATCTGGGCCTATATAGCCCGTGGGTGCCTTGTTATATGTCGGTTATGCTACACAACCCGGGTTAAGATTTTAAAATGTATGCTAAACCTAGTTCCCTATCTCAACACGATATATATGTATATATGATTGCATACGGTTATTTGACTTGGTTTTGAATGATGGAATTATTTTTATTCCTCTATCCTTGAGTTACATGCTAGCGCTCCAACTACGATCTGTATCTCCATGCGATGCAGGTACCGGTACTTTTTCTACTTTTCTATGCAATGATTAGGTGTTTGAGTTAGTTCGTGAGTTGCCATTGAAGTGCTGAGCTTCCATACTTTGGAAAACTTTATTTCATAGTCCCTGTTTTCTATGTCTTAAACCTTGTTTAGACTTTGTTTTGGCTACTTTTGGGGGCATGTCCCTATATTATATTGATTTTGGATTTTTAGAGGCTTTGTTGGATTACTGTAGACTTGGGTGGTTTGGTTGGTTTATTTGGCGACGTACAATTTTCCGGTTGCAAGTGGTTTGTATAGACTCATTATTGAATTGTAATTAGTTTTATTCTACTCTATCTTGTTATATGTTCGAAATTTATTCGACACTTGTGGTTGTTGTGCTGGATTGACTAGATGAAGGGGGTGATCTCCGATCCATGTGGGACTTTGGATAACCATCATGTCCAGGCCCTGGTTTGGGTCATGACAAAGTTGGTATCAAAGCCCAAGTTCATGGTCAATTTGGTATCCACAAAGCCATGTCAAGTAGAGTCTATTTTATGGATGTGTAGTGAGACACACTTATAATAGAGAGGCTACGAGACAGTTAGGAATGTTTCCCTTTCTTGTTGTCTTGCTTTGAGTTATAGAGTCTAAGGGATGAGATTCCTCTAATTTACGTTTGCTCGCTTCTTAAGATCATGCCTCCTAGACGATCTGAAGATCATATAAACTTCTTTTTTCCTCTTAGCGACACTGTTGATGGGAAACACACTGCTTATAGGGTGCAAATCCGGTCTAGGGGTCCATTTCCTAATTGCCCTTCTGCATTTCCACCAGTTCCCTCTAGCCCTTCTTGAGCTCCTCAGGCCGATATGACGAACGCTGAGTTTTGTAAGTCTATTCATATGTTGGTACAGTTGGTAGCTTCTCAGTCTGAGCGTGTAACTTTTGTTACTCCATTTTCTGAGGCCACAAGGGTTAGCCAGTTTATGAGGTTGAACCCTTCTGTGTTTACTGGTACAAAGGTTGAGGAGGATCTTCAAAGTTTCATTAATGAGATGGAGAAGATCTTTCAGGTTATGTATGCATCAGATTTTGAAGGTGTGAAGTTTGTTGCCTACCAATTAAAGGATGTGGCGTACCCATGGTATGAAGAGTGGGAACAGTCTAGGGGAGGTGATGCTAACTCTGCATTGTGGGATGACTTTTCTAGTGACTTTTTGGGCCGCTTCTTTCCTTAGGAGTTGATGGAGGTAAAAGCAAAGCAATTTGTAAATCTGAGATAAGAGAGGATGTCGGTCAAAGAGTATCCCTTGAAATTCCATCGTTGTCCAGGTATGCTCCTGAGTTGGTGTCTAGCATGAGAGATAGAATGCATAAGTTTGCTCCTGGGTTTTTTCGTGAGTTGATTCTAGAGAGTAAGGCTGCTTTATTGAACAAGGATATGGATATTTCTCGACTTGTGGTGTATATGCAGCAGGTTGAGGTGAAAAAAAAAACGGACTGAGGTTGGTGAGAGGCAGAGTAAGAAGTTCAGATTTTTGGTCAGGGTGGAGGCCAGCAACAGTATGGTAGAGATGGGGGAAAGTCGCCTATGAAGAAGTGGGAGAGTTCTGGTTCCTTCTCTACGACTAGTACTCCTTACCCAAAGCCGTCGGGTGATTTTTTTTCTTGGCATAGTGGTGGGTATAGGGCACTGAGTGCCCAATCTTAGGCTGGTGGGGCTCAGTCTACTCCATCATGTCCTTCTTGTAGATTTTGTGGTCGGCTGCACCGTGACCAATATGAGAAAAAGGAGAAAGCGATGTTTTAATTGTGGCCAGATTGGCTACATGCAACATGATTGTCCTTCTAGGGTTGCTTCTGGGGCCAATAAGTTTCCTGTTTCCTCTTCATCAGCTTCTTCACCAAATGGTGCTCCTTCTACTTTTGGTACCGATACTGAGGCTGTTGGCACCTAATTTTTGCCTTCCACGACTAATTTAATCTTGAGTTTTTTTTTTTAATAAAATCAAAATATTTATTTGATCCAGATAAATGTGCTCCAAAATATTTATTTTGGATTAATTTTGTCATTTAAGTGACGATTATACGTTTTCGTATTTACATATGTGAGAATAAATTTCTTTAATTAAATGAATATTTTTATCAAAATTTAATTATTATTGAGATTAATCTTGAAAATTAATCCAGATGGGTAAAATTCTTATTTAATTATAATTTGTTCTCAAAAATAATTTATTTGGAGAAATATGTGTTTGATTTTGTTAAACTAAGAAACTCGATATCTAGTTGGTAGGTAAATTGCTTTAAGCTATGATTCAATTTAGTCGACTTATTTATATTGACCATAATTGAAACCAAATTGACCACAATTGCAATGCAATCGGTCAATTGATATTTAATTTGGTTAACATTTAAATAAAGTTCATTAAAATTGTAATCTAATTTGGCCATTTTATAAATGACCAAATTTCTACCCTTTTCATTTTAAATTGGCCCACAAAAAGTAGCCCAACAAAACAAACAATAGCTCTAGCCCAATTCTTAACAAACCCGGTCCGGCCCATCCCAATTTCCCTTTTCCATTAGCCAACAAACTAAAATAGGCGTACAACAAATAACAACTCCAATATACAACATAATACAACTGAACAAAACAACGAATAAGCAATAACATCGCACAATAATTCAACAACAAAACCAATAACAATTTCAACTGAGTAGCCCTGTATTCGACCAATATTCAACCCAATTCCAGTGAACCAGCTCCAAACAATAACAACAATATTTAATGACTTTTACGCGACAAACCAATCGACCTGACCGCGATCCAAATTACCATCCAACTCGTGAACCGATCCGAGGCAACTTTAGAGATACTTTCAAAAGCTGTACAACTCATATGCCAACAATTGGGGCGTACTAATTTGTACGATTTGTCCACCTCAAACCTTATCCTATCTCTTGAATTTGAAATCCCCAAAAGAAAACCCAAAATTACCCTTGAAAATCAAAATTCCACATCGGTAGAACTAATTTCTCAACCCCAAAATCCCTTCAATTTAAAGCTCATTGTTGAGATGAAAATACCATGGCTGGAGGGTTGAAAAAACTCTTAAGCAAAAAGTTTATTTTTCTAGTAATTTTTTTTTGTGAAAAGTCAACGACTACACGAAGTTTTCGGAGTCGCAAGAAGCTTTTAGATGGTGGTTAAGATTCCGTCAGAGGCTCGAGTCTCATTTTGCTTCTCCAAAATAGGTAATACTTTGTCCATTTTAGATTTGGTATTTTATTTTTTCCTCTCGTCAATATGTTAGTGTTTTAGCCTTATAATCCTATCATTAGTGGTTGTAGATGCTGGGAATTGTTTGCTCTAGAGGCTATGAATGACATAGATTTTGTTACGATGAAACTATTATTGTGCTATCTATCTGTCGAATTTCATCCTATTTTTTTACGATTGCGTATTAGCTCTTAGTCCTTTCTCAAATAAGTGATAGAGTGATTGTGGTAGAAAGTGTTTGAAATCCATAATTCTTCGTTGTTCAGCTCTTGGATTGAGTCTCTAGGTGTTTAGACCAGTGTTTTGCCTCATGATTGTTTTTTTGGTTCTCAAAATTCACTATTAATCTTAGTCTACAATTTTTTTAGTGTCTATTATTGTAGTTTACTGTTGAGGTTAACGTTTCCTTCTTGATCTTCAACTTATTTCATATGATTTTGGGTAGCCTTTTTGGATTCACTTTTTGTCGTAGAGGTTCTTACAGAGCATATTTTCTATTTTTGCTAACAGAATGAATTTTTTATGGTGTAAGTTGTGACATTCTAGTAGACATGTGTTTTTCCTTTAATAGGCTTGTATAAAATGGTTCATCTGTTGGGAGTGTTGTTATAAGGTCAAACACTAAAAGCATTATATGTATTTGGTTTCGTAGCTCTGGTGACAGAATTGATATGTGTAGCGTTTAAGTTACTTGAATTTTTTTTTAATTCGCCACATTAGTGTGAATCTTGCTCTTTGTGATCTTGTGTTCGTTGCTTTCGATTGAGGTCCCTATTTAGGCATTTGGACTATTTTTTCTTTTGAGTATATTAGAACTTCTCCTCAATTTCCTTTGCTCACAATGTCAATGAAAATAGTGGGGAAAGTTTATAAATGTGGGGCGTCTCATCTAAAGATCCTTCTATGACCCTTTTGATTGGTAAAAGTTTCTTTTAAAATTACCAAAGAAGAAGAGGAGGATGAGATTAACCTCAATGGTCAGTTGTGTATTTCACCTTTATTCTTCCAATCTTTAGGATCCTGCAATCTTTAGTTTGGTTATGGATTATATTTCTCTGTGTTATTTCCAAGCCCAGTTCTTTTATCTCTAAATGAGAATATATAGATATTTCTGAATCAAGCATAATATGGTTTCTTGAACTATGTTTCACTTTTGGAGATGCTAAACTTTCATTCTAGTTTTCTTACTCCCTTTGGATTGTTATATGCACTCTTTGTGTGCGTAAAACTTGATTCATGCCTCTCTTTGGTTTATAATTTCGAAAGATAACCAATGACGCTTTAAAAGAATAAATTATAGGTCATTACATGTTTTTCCCTAAAATATTGGTTGTAATCTAGGTGTATGAATCATCACTAATGTCGCCTTAGTTGGAGTTTGACGATCCTCTTTATTAAAAGTTAGCCCCCACCTTCTTCTTTGTTACATGGGTTAATGTTTATATTGTAAATACGTATTTTTTTATCTTACTTGCCCCGCCTCTTTACTTTCGAAATCTTACGTTGTTTGTTCTTGCATTATTTCCTTGAATATAATTTTTTCCTTTTATTTTTATTCATCCTTAACACGAATATAAATCATAAGGCATGAAAATATGTGTTGTTTCTTGGCGTTTCATCTTTTGACTCTCATTTTTGTCATATGTGCATAAGTGTGCTCATCGGTGTCATTCAAAAATTAGTTCTTGATATTTTCTTTTGCTTTGAAGTATGTCACTTTGTGTCTCACATGAATATTAATTCCTTCATCTTTTTCTATGCATGAACACATTTGGGAGTCCAAATGGACTCTTTCCCCTTGCATTCCGCATTGGGCCATTGAGGCCCACCATCTTTATCGATTCAACTCAGAGAAAAAGTCCAACGTCAATAATATGACGTACAGGTGCAAAAGGATGGAAGAAGGAAAATGGGCTAAAAATCCATTGATGGAGATGCCAGGAGACTCGAAAAATCTCTATTTTTGAATTTTTTGTTTATTTATTCATTCATTCATTCATTCATCTGGGGCCTCGAAGTCAAAGTTATAAATTTAATACAGTTGAAGCAAAATTTTGGGCCTTCAAGGTCTAAGAATTAGTTTCGGACAGGTGCAAATGGGATATAAGCCCTAATTAGTTTAGGACAGGTCCCATGGTTTTAGGCCTAAGATCCTAAATCTCTTTTCCCCCTTTATATGTTTATTTGCCATTTATTCCTTCACACGTAGTTAAATTCCCTATTAAGTCCTCAAAAAATTAATTTTACATGAACCTCAAAAATGTTTTCTTAATCAATTTCTTTTCAAAAACCAATTTATTTTCTCAAAATTAGTCATAGAATCGTTTTCAAATAGCCTGGATAACAACAAGTTAGCGAAATACTCTTGGTGCCTTAACAACCTTCCAAGAGTATTACTAGGAACTACCTACATGAAATTTCAAACTTAAATGTTCTTTTCTGTTTTGAATCATTTAAGTAATTTCTGAAGTTTTTTATTAATTTTTCTAAATAATTTAAGTGGAGACTCTATTCTCGAGTTTAAAAAACTTTTTGAAAGCATTTGAACTTGTGTAAAACCCAAAAGTCATTTCTCCATAAAACAGAAATGGCGACTCCGTTGGGGAATTAACTAGGTTCTAACCAAATATTTGAATTAGTTTTTTTGGCTAAATGTTATAGTGTTTAAACTGTTTATGTGTTTAAATTCTGCGAAAACTAAATTGTTGCATTTCATGGCATGCTCCCTATTTAAAATATATGTATTGTTTGGGGTTTCGTGGATGTCCCAGCCCCTTTTGTTCAGTTCCAAATAAAGTGTTGGAAATACGATGGGTTATCCGCACGTGAGGCGTTCGATGGCTGTTCATATTTGCCAACCCAAGTCGTCCTCTTGGGAACCTAGTTCAAACCCACTCTAGAGACCTAGGATAGGGTAAAAACCAAAATTCTCTTTTAGGCATGAGCCTAGGACGACCTAATACTCGAGGGAGTATTGGGCCCACTATTAAAATTGCTCTGCGTCTATTGGCCACGAGTCAATTACAGATGAATCATGTTTATGTGTTGAATAAATATATGTTTGTTTAATCCAATCCATTATCCTTTGGGGTAGGGGGAAGGCTTATTCTTATTTGCTTTTGTGTAGGAATGACCTAACCATACCCCTGCAAAAGATTCAATATGGTTACCGCACCTGATAACTTCTTGAAAGTATGGTGGACTCGTATGAGCGGAGAAGATAAACAGATTGTTAGTATGCATATCTAGCACCTGCCTTCACTCATAGAGATGGACTCTTGGCCTGAAATGATCCATGTGCTAACAATATTTTAGGATTATGACAGTATGGAGTTTTATTTCAGGGACGTTGAATTTTTCCCCACTATTGAAGTGGTGATGACTTGTTATGAGGGCATTGATATGTGTGTGAAAAGAAGAAGTGCACCTGATAAAAACATTTTAGTACCTATTGTATGGAACTATCAAGAGATCAAGAATGCCTTTTCAATCAATGATGATACCTGGTTAGGGGAATATGACGGGGAAAACATAAATTTTTGTGAGTTGTATCGCCGTTTTGGAAGGTATAATGCTTTTGAGAAGTTAAGACATAAATTTCAATCAGAGGCAAAATGGAAGGATAAAAGAGTATTTGCGTTTGCGGTAGATTTACTTGGAACTATGGTGTTCCCACAAGGAGAAAATGACATCATTCATCCAAGAGTCATTATGGTAATGCACACACTCTTCTACAAAATGAAATACGGTTCTACGAAGGTATTCCATTCCTTAGCTCCCATGATTGTAGCTGAAATATATCTGGCTTTGGAAAGTTGTCAAACTGAGCATCATTTCTTTCAAGATTGCAACCTCATCTTGCAATGATGGATGATGACACACTAAGCGGAAAATCCTAGAATAAAGAATCCAGACCCTCGAACAATGATAGATCTTATATCATTGCATGACATGTTGTTGTTCCTGCACAGGTTTTAAGAAAAAGGCATCTCCGAAATTCTGGTTTAAGGTTTTTGGGGAACTAAGAGATGACAACATCCAACGGTCCATTAAATATCTTTGACCAGGGAAGTACATCACCTGCGGGGGTGAATGGAATTTTTTAGTACTTCCAGGTCTCAAGGGACTCGTCCTTATAATCCTGGAAGAGTCCTTACGCAATTCGAAATCAAGAAAGAGACACCACAAACTGCGCCTATGCTTAGATTTATCACTGAGTATAATGAAGGAGAAACCCTCCTCAAGGACTAAATGGTACATGGTTGGAGGAGAAGAATGATCTAGGAAGTCTCTTTTCACACCGAGTATCAACCCAAAGTCAGTGACACTTAAAAGGAGTGGTTGAAGAAGAATTTTGCAGGAACATTGATCCCGGGGCTGAATGTACCCACCCGAATTGTTGATGTAGAGTCAGAACATCAGATACAACTCCACAAGCTTCAAGATAAATTCCAAAAAAGTGAGATCGCGCACCAACAGATGCATATGGAGGATGCCTTAACCATACACCAGTTGAGAGAAGAGTTAAAATGAGTCAGGCAAGAAGTTGATGATGCTAGGCGATGTCTGATTGATTTGGATGATTGCATGGTTTCTTAAATTATAGCATAGTAAAAATGACTTATGAGAACAAAAAATAGTTATACAGGAGTCACCTGATCATTAGTAGATATAACATATGGCAAGAAGTGGATAAAACTAAGAAGGGAAAGGCTAATGAAGGAGCACGTAGGATCTAGTTTTTTTATCCCCTGTGCGCATTAGTAGATATAACATATGGCAAGAAGTGGATAAAACTAAGAAGGGAAAGGCTAATGAAGGAGCACGTAGGATCTAGTTTTTTTATCCCCTGTGCGGGATCTTATTCTTTCTTTCATGTTATCTTCCTTTACCCTAAAGATTGTATCCCTCTTATTCTACTTTTGTAGGCATTTTTCCCTTTTTATATATCTATGTAAATTTGGAGGGATAATGGATTGTCTTTTAAAAAGGCATATATTTCCTTCAAAATTCGTTAGGCCAACCCTTGGCTCAAAAGGGTCACCCCAAGTAGGATATACGCTTAGTACACTATTGTTGTGTGCCTATGATGAAAACAACTGTATGTGGATACTTCTTATCAAATATCTTGCACTATTTATCATATATGAGATCTAACACATCTGCCTTTGAGTTATTTTACTTTACAGATAATAGAAAAACTACTCTGTGTTGAAAGAAGCTGGTAGAACATCCTTGCTTCACTTGGTCAAAAGTTTAAAAAATCCCATCCCCCAACAATAATTCAAATATGACTGGAAGCAATGAAGATAACGTATTAACCATCAGGGACAATGTGATAGCAAAACAAAGTGAAATGATTTCTGAACTTGCGAGAAAATTAGAAATGCTTCAAGAGGAGATGAATAGTACTAGAGATTTCGCTAATCTGTCCGTCACCATCAATACACCTGTCTCAGGAGGACACGACCCTCCACTCCAAATTTCTTCCCTCAATACTCCTATTCTCGATAATCATTCTAATAACATATCATCTGTCTCCGCTTTCCAATTACCCACATATCCCATAATTAATAATCATTCAGTTCATGTTGTCCAAAACACCGATCGAGCAAATAACCAAATACTTACCATCCATAAAATCCATCTCTAACCCCATAAATTCTATCTCCAAATCTACAATATTCATTTTCAAACTCACAAAATCCGCTTCCAAACCCACAAAATCCATCTCCAAATCTATAAAACCCATTTCCAAACCCATAAGATTAATTTCCAAATCCATAAAACCCGTTCTCAACTCTACAAAATCTTTCTCAGATTCTACTAAACTACTCTTAAATTCTACAAAGTGTTCTTGATTTCCAAAACGACCTCTCTACCTACCACCCAACCCCTCTTATCCCTAAAATCAAGATACCATTCTAAATCTTCTCATGTCATCATATCCCCTGATATCTACAACCTCTTTCCTAATCTTAAGCTACTCTATTGCAAGGATAAGGAAAAAAATGGAGGACTAAGCATGAAAAAAAGTTACTAGACATGAATGAGAAAATTATGAGGATCAAGAAATCTCACAGAAAAGGGGATAGTGATATTTTGGCGTACAATAATCTGTGCGTGCACCCTAGAATAGATCTACCAGAAGGGTACAAGGTCCCTAAATTTGAAGCGTTCAACGGCATCGAAAATCCCGTGGCTCATATACGAAGGTATTGTGATCAAATGGTTGGGGTAAGAATAAATGAGGCATTACTAATATGCTTATTCAGCCGAAGCTTAAGCGACAAATCTTTAGATCGGTTCACATATCAGGAACTGAAAAGATGGTCTGGCTGGAGGACATTGGCTAAAAGCTTTCTCGATAGATTTGCATTTAACATTGAAATTGTACCTTACCGATACTTACAAGATCGGATTAAATAGAAGAACGATGAGTGTTTTTAGAACTATACCTTTCGTTGGAGAAAATAAGCTACTAAGGTACAACTTCCTATGTCTGAGGGGGAAATAGTATCGGTGTTTTCTTATGCTCAAGAGGGAGAATTTTATACCAAAATGGTATCTGTAGTCAGGGAAACTTTTGCATATTTGGTAAAAATTAGGGAATCGCTAGAAGACGACATTTAAACAAGAAAGATTATCAAAACCCCAACATCATTTGGGGCTTCTGTGTTCCCAAAGAAAGAAAAAAAATATGAGTGCGGTCTCTATTGATTCTGTTGCTGAATTGAAAAAGAAATTCAAGCCTAGGAACATTTTTTCCTCTCCACCACCACCAAGTTTTCAACATGTATTCTATGCCCAACCCTACTGCCAAGCTCCATTTCTAAATATCCAATCCTAATACCAAGCTCCGCTTCCAAATATCTGATCCCAATACCAAGCTCCACTTTTAAACATCCAACCCCAATACCAATCTCCACGTCCAAATATCCTACCCCAATAACGAGCTTCACAGCCAAATATTTTCCCCTAATATCAAGTTCGATAACAAAATTATCAGTCTCATGTACAAGCTACCCTTCCAAACAACCAAATAAATGTCCAAGCTCCTCCGAACTATCATCAAGTACCTCCTCCCGCTAATCAAAACCATTATAACCCTCCACGTCCAAGCCTAAAAAAGAAACTTCCACAAAACTTTATGTCATTGGATAGAATTCATACCCAACTCTTTGGAAGATTGAAAGAAACTGATCATCTACAACCTATCCAACCAAAATCTGTCAATCCTAATTCCTGGTTCTATTATCCCGATCAAAATTGTGCCTATTATTCGAGAGTGGCAGGGCATAGTACTAAAGATTACATTAACCTAAAGCATAATACTCAAGACTTAATTGATCAGAAGATCATCATGCTTCAGTAACTGACACCAAATATCAACAGTAATCCAGTGCCTAATCATGAGGGAGCCATAGTTAATATGACTGAAATAGAGGGTGAATGGGTGTCTAGAAAGACCATTACTAAGGTGGATTCAGAAAAGTCCAAAAGGATAGAAGGAGTGGAGAAGATAGAGAGAGCAATAACTGCTTAAGTGTTAATAAAAGGCCCCCATTTATAGTTATGACAACCCCGACTCAGGTATATGCTCCTCCTCCTAGAAAGGAATTTATTATAGAGATTTCCGCTGCCCAGGAGATGACACGGTCTTGACGATACTATATTTCTGAAAATTTTACCAATAGGAAGGATTCATAGAAAAATCCAATCACTAAAGGGGAGGCTGAGGAGTTTTGGAGGCACATGCAACCAAAATATTATTCAATTGAAAAGCATTTAGAAAAGACTCCAACATAGATTTTTATTTGGGCACTGTTAATGAGTTCGCAATACCACCGACAAGCTTTATTGAAGGTCCTAGATGAAGCATATGTTACTGTAGGCACGAGCGTTAAGAATCCGCAATGATAGAAAATATTGTGGGAGGTCATCACATCTTTTAGTGAGGAAGAGTTACCGTTTGAGGGGGTGATACATAACAAATCCTTACACCTTACTGTTAGTTATTAGGACTATGTAATTAATTAGGTATTGATAGATGATGGATTGGGTTTGAACATTTGGCCTTTTTCTACATTAGTTCAAATGGTCTACGACTTGGTTAAGGTTCGCCAAAGCCATGTTAATGTGCGAGCTTTTGATAAAGGGCAGAGAGATATATAGGTGAAGTTGACTTATACCTCCAGATGGGACCTGCTATATTCAAGGCTAAATTTTATGTTATGGATATCCATCCTAGTTATAATATGCTTCTGGGGTGACCATGGATCCATGGTACAAAGGCAGTATCGTCAACCCTTCATCAATTATTGGAGTTTATTTAGGAAGACCACGAGGTAGTCATTCAAGGAGAAGGAAGCCATTTGAATCATCCCAATAGTTATGTGCTTGTGAATAAAGATATTTCGAGGGGTAGTAGTTTTTATACAGTTGAAATTGTAAGTATTGCGGAGAAAGATCTGACGCCCTAAACACCAATGCCTTCTATCTATAAGATAATTGCAACTGTGATATTAAGAAGTGGGTTCAAGCCCGACCAGGGTTTGGGTAAGAATTTGAAGGAATTATTGAGCTCATTATGATCCCAGAAAAGACATCTAAGTATGGGTTAGGATACCAGCCAACAAAGAAAGATGAAATTGAAGATAAGTCAAAGATGAGTCTATCCAAATCGTTGCCTGATGATAGGCGTATTTACACGCCTAAAGCACTTTAATTTACCCATATTTTAGCTAAGTTTTGAGAACAAAATATATAATTCATGCACTTTTAGTCCTTTTTCCTGTAAGTGAGCTAACAAACGTGATTAGCAAGTTTTCAGGTATAAACGATGAGGATTCCAGCACTTTATGGATAACTTGACGCCCAAGGAAGCTTCACGAAAGAAGGAAAGCAGCGTTTGGACACCTATGGACTGAAAGTGATGCATGGATAACTTTCCCAGGCAAAAACAACATTTCTAAAGACTTTGGGGATCAACAGTAACTTAGTAGGATTAGGATAAGGATGCAGTAACCTAGTAGGATTAGGATAAGTACGCAGTAGCCTAGTAGGAATAGGATATGGGTGTTATAAATACCCTATGTTGCTGAAGTTTTTATTATTATCTCTCTCCATTCAAATAATTCATTCAACTCTTACAATTCGATTCACTCATTAATTTAAGTATTTTCCATTCGACTTTTGCTACTACTTCACGTTACAATATTCTGTAAGTTTTAACAGAGAAACACGACTCTCTTGAGAAGAACGGAAGGAGCAAAAACGTCCAACCCTAGTTGACGTTTATCACTTCCATCGCCAAGACTATCCTAAGTGGTGGTATGATGATTATATCTATTGTGATTTCCGTTGCACTCATGAGTAGCTAAACTTCTCTGTTAGGGTTATGGAAGCCTTATGAGATACTATCGGTTGCTATGAGTTTGTGAATTCTTGATACGTATGCTGCTTATATCATTACTCTCTTCATCTTAATTGAATTCTTGTGGTTGCAGACATTTAGAATACGCCAGTATAGCATTAACTTGTTCGAAAGAAAAGTTACATGTCTGGAAAAGAGAGAATGACAAGGAAATAGGTCTACTAAACCCTATTTAAAAGTTAGTGCCGTAACTGGATTAACCTCTTGGAGAATTCGTACCATTAGTATACGCTTTAAGCTCGAAAGAGTTAAAGTGATATAATCCTTGATGGCCAAAAGATGCTAGGATTTACCATAGAATACGAATCTCTATAAGCGCATGCATGTCTGAATTTTGCATAACTCATAGCCAATAGATACGTAGAACTCATAAGGTGGACATAACCCTAACTCTCAATTCTCATTGATTAAAACCTACCAAGTATTCCGTTTTTACTCTACTATTTTGTTTACATTATTTGCACGCACAAAATCCCCCCTTTATTCGCAGAACTTTCATCAAAAGTCTAATAATCGTCGCTTACTTAGTGACCAAGTATTCCCTGTGGGATTCGACACCCAACCCAGTTGGGTTCTATATTTGACAACAACCGCTTACACTCTTACGAGAGCTGTAGTTTGAGCGTTATCATTGCCACTCTTGTACCGGCCGTTTTCTGTACATGAGGTGTCTAGAAATGATGGTCTTGGGGATGGAATAGGAAATTTGTTCTAGGAATGCAGTGCTATACTAGAAGATTTCATGGAGTCTAGTGGACTAAGAAAGGTTGCAACAAAAGAGGCTTTATAGAAATGGACCTCCACTCCACTCATAATTCGTCGTCCGTCATGGTAGATGAAAGGGCAATTACTATTAGTTCTAAAAAATTGGTGGTGATCCGGAGGAGGCCTCGTGATCCACCCTTTCTGTCTCAATTGTTTTTTTCATGTTTTATTATTTTCAAAAAAGGCATGGGCCCATATTTACGCTGGTCATGAGCCTTAGTTTGTAATTGTTTCCCAAATTTCAATGGTAAGGCCTCTCTTTATCTAAGAAGTTATTTTGAAATGTGATTATATTATCATGCCTTATTATCTTGTTATCATCTAACTTAGTTTGTTTGTTTATTTCAGTAACAGTAATTTAAAACCCTAAAATATCATGTAATGTCAAGGGTTAGAAGAACAAAGTGAGGTGAATAATGATGAATGGAAAGAATATGATGAGGAGCTGATAGTTGAAGATATATAGAGGAATTTGAAAATTGAGAGAAGACCAACCTGGAGGAAACTGAATTAGTCAACCTGAGCGACCACGATGAAATCAACGAGACAATTGTTAGTGTTCACTTAAAAGAAGCACAAAAAAGGAAACTTATTCGCTTTCTACGGGAGTACATTGACATATTTGCTTAGTCCTACGATGATATACCAAGGTTAAGCACCAATATCATGTTGCATTAAATTACCAATCAACCCCAATTTTTATCCAGTTAAGCAAAAACTGCAAAAATTCAAGCCGAACATAAGTTTGAAGATCAAAGACGAAGTGGGAAAACAAATTCAATCTAAGGTTGTAGAGGTCAAAAGATATCCAACATGGCTAGCCAATATTGTCCAGTGCCGAAAAAGGACGCCAAGATCCAAATTTGTGTTGATTCCAGATATTTGAATAAACTAAGTCCTAAAGATTATTTTTTTCTACCTAACATCCACCTCTTCATCGATAATTGTGTGAAGCATGAATGGAGTCTTTCGTACATTGCTTCATTGGGTATCATCAGATATTAATGGATAAGGAAGATGTAGAAAAAATGGCTTTTACTACGCCCTGGGGTGTTTATCATTATAGGGTGATGCCGTTTGGTCTTAAGAATGTTGGTACGACATACATGAGGGCTATGATGATGAGTTTTTCATGATATGATTCATAAAGAGATTGAGGTGTATGTGGATGATGTAATTATCAAAACCTACAAGAGTTCAAATTATCTGACTCATATGGAAAAGTTCTTTAATAGACTAATAAAGTACAACTTGAAGTTGAATCTTGCTAACTGTGATTTTGGTTTGTCAGCCGGGAAATTACTGCGGTTCATAGTCAGCAAAAGAGGAAATGAGCTAAATCCATCCAAGATCAAGACAATTTAGGATTTACCGCTGCCAAGGACAAAGAAAGAGGTTATGAGTTTCCTGGGTCATTTGAATTACATTAGCAGGTTCATTGCTCAATCAATAGTTATATGTGAGCTGATTCTCAAGGTGTTGAAGAAAGATCTTTTTCTGAGTCAACTTGATCAATAAAGCTATGATAGATGAAAATTCCTCAACAAAACATATTATTTTCTTGATTTTTTTGGTGCGAAAAAAATGGAAAACATTAATGAATAAACAAGGAAATAACTTAAAAAAGAATAAGAAAAGTTTCATATGGGATGATTTTTTTTGGCAACCGATACACCGTGTTACTAAGGAATAAGGTCAAATTTATATTGTTTCAAATTAAAGTGACTGGGAATTAAATAGATAATTGTATAAATTTAAAATTTTATAATTAATAAATAGTTATGCTTTGAATGAGTGGATAAAGGAATGTCAGAAAGCTTTTGACAAAATCGAGGAATATCTGTCCGCTCCGTCTATTTTGGTTCCACCAAGGGAAGGCAGTCTGTTGTTTCTTTACCTGTTAATCTCATAAAATTCTTTTTAGTGTATCCTCAGGCTATATGAAAAGACCGGTAAGAAAGAGAAAGCAATCTACTACTTGAGTAAAAAAATTTATGCCATATGAGACTCCCTACACTCTTGTAGAAAGAACGTGTTGTGCTTTGACCTGGGCAACACAAATATTGAGGCATTATCTATCCTCGTACCCAACATATCTCATTTCTAGAATGGATCCATTGAAGTATATATTTTAGAAAGCCATGCCTACAGTAAAGTTAACCAAGTGAAAAATGTTGCTGAGTGAGTTCGACATTGTGTATGCGACTCGAAAGGAAATCAAGAGGCAAGCTTTAGAAGACCATTTGGCTGAGATGATGCATACGAACCTCTTCGAACTTACTTCCCAGATGAGAAGATTTTATTCATGGGAGAATACACTGTAGAGATATACCCTGGATGGAGATTATTCTTTGATTGAGCGGTCAATTTCAAAGGCTCAGGAATTAGAGCAGTTTTAGTGTCATAAACAGGCCAACACTATCCTAAAACTGCTAAATTACACTTCCCATGTACCAATAACATAGATTAATATAAAGCTTGTATTCTAGGTCTCAAGTTAGCACTTGATATGGGTGTTCGTGAATTGCTAGTCATCAGAGACTCAAATTTGATAATACACCAAGTACGGGGGGAATGGGCGGTAAAGAACTCCAAAATTACCCCTTATGTATCTGGTGCAGGATTTGGGTGGAAAATTCAAGGAAGATAATTTTAGACATATCTCGAGGATACAAAATGAGTTTGCTGATGCTTTGGCTACTATATCCTCCATGATTCAGCACCCATATCAGAGTTACATTGATCCTATAGAAATAAGCTTGAAGGAACAACCCACATATTGTGCGCACATCGAAGAGGAACCCGATGCAAAGCCATGGTACTATGATATTAAAAGGTATTTAGAATCTGTAATGTATCCTAAAGAGGCCAGCAACAATTAGAAAAATACAATTTGGCATTTGGCAAAGAATTATTTTCCAAGTGGGGAAATTCTTTTTAGACTTATGATTATTAAGATGTGTCTATATTGCAAAAGCCACAAAATTAATAAAAGAAGTACAATCCAGAGTCTGTGGGGCCCACATGAACGGGTTTGCCCTTGGTAGAATGATTCTGATAACTAGTTACTTCTGGATGACTATGGAAAATGATTGTAGCAAGTATGTGCAGAAGTGCCCAAAATGCCAGATTCACGAAGATTTGATTCAAATGGCTCCACATGAGCTTTATACGATTATTTCACCTTGGCATTTCTTAGCTTGGGGTATGGATGTTATCAGACCAATAGAGCCACCGGCATCAAATGGGCATAGATTTATTTTGGTTGCTATTGATTACTTCACTTAGTGGGTCGAAGCTGCTTCATATAGATCTATCACCAAGAAAGTGGTTGTAGATTTTGTCAAGAATAACTTGATTTGCCGATTTGGAGTAACAAAATCAATCATTACTAATAATGGGGATAACTTGAATAGTCACCTGATGAATAAGATTTGTTTTCAGTTAAAGATTGTCCATCGCAACTTGACCGCATATCATCCACAAATGAACGGAGCCGTGGAATCAACCAATAAAAATATCAAGAAAATCTTGAGGAAAATGGTAAAAAATGACAGATCATGGCATGAGAGGTTGCCCTATACTCTACTAGGGTACCGTACAATAACTCAAACCTCAAATGGGGCAACTCCTTATCTACTCGTTTATGGGAATGTAGCTGTGATACCCGCTGAGGTTGAAATACCTTCCTTAAGGATTATTCAAGTAGCCGGATTAAGTAACGAAGAATGAGTTCGCGCTCTCTATGAACAACTCATGATGATTGATGAGAAGAAAATGGATGTTGTGTGTTATGGTCAGTTGTTCCAACACAGGATGATCCGTTCCTTCACCAAAAAAGTAAGAGCTCGAATATTTGAAGTTGGACAATTGGTTATCAAACACATATTTCCTCACCAAGAAGAGTAAAAAGGCAGTTTGCTTCGAATTGGTAAGGTCCATACATAGTTTGCAAGGTAATATCCGGAGGAGGTCTTATTCTATATAAGATGGATGGTCAAGAGTGGACCAAATCAATCAATTTTAATGCGGTAAAGAGATACTATGTTTTAAGAATGTTTTAGTTTTTGCTTCCCTGATTTATTTGTAATCGCCTTTATGATAGTATTTGTTTTATATTAGGTAATTGCATAAAATCCCTTTCCTTTTATGTACGAACGACGTTTGACCTAAATTCTTAAGAAAGTGATACGTAGGCGGCCTATGTCGGCTTCGGTCAACCCCTTAGGAGAATTTATCCTTTCCTTTTATGTATGAACTACGTGATGACCTAAATTCCCAAGAAAGGGATATGTAGGCAGACTATGTCGGCTTCGGTGATTTCCTATATATCCTTAGCGTATCCTGAACTATATTTGACTTGATTTCTGCTTCACGGGATACATAGGCACCTCAATGGATCGGTCATATAACCCCAAAAAATAGAAACTGGGGCAGATTTTTGAGATGGAATCTCAAAAATTCACAAGAGGAAGATCATCATTAAATAAAAAAGATGAAGACCCGTGAAGACTTCAGATCCTCTCAAGCCAAGATCATCTTAAATAGTATTAAACTAGGGCAAAAATTTTGAGAAGATCCTCAAAATTTCCACTAATATATTGGAATATATTTCAAATCTTCCAGCACCAGAGGTCAAAGTCAAGTTTTGGAAATCACTAGCTGCGGCCAAGTCTAGGTAGATTAAATCTCCAGCTATGACAAAACTTATAGTAAAAACCCTCAGCGACGATAATGAATCCTTGGAAATGCTCCCCTAAACGTCAGATACAATCAAAACCAAGAGAAAGACGTTCGTTGAGCTAGTACATGACATGACTGGCAAAGATTTTCTAAAGCTTTACAGAAATTTTTGAAACTGGTTTTTAAAATTAAGACTACTTTTGAAAATCTATACAAGCCTTTTACTCCCTCTGTTTCACAATAAGTGAATTGTTAGAGCAATTTTAGTGTTTCAAAATAAGTGAATGGTTCACAATTCAAGGTAAATGTTGGAAATTTTTTCCAAATTTACCCTCTATTAAATGTGCATTGGGAGTGATGTATCATGTGTATTTGCTTTTTGAAGAGGGTAAAAATGGAAAAACATGATAAATTTATGTCTTTGCTTTTTTTCTTAACATGTGTGCCAAAATACAATAATTAACTTATTGTGGAATGGAGGGAGTAATTAGTAATTTCCTAGGCATTTATTGGAACGGGAGTTAGGGTGGAAGTCCCAACATGACGGAGCACCCAAAAGATGGCGAGGAGTAAACCAAGGATCGAAGGAGGTCAAGACAGAGTAGTTTCACTCAAAACTAATTATTTTTTTGTGGATGCAGGGATCAATACACAAAAATAAGAATCTTTTTCAATTTTTTTCAAGCGAGTTGGGAGCCACACCAAAGCATATAATGCTCAAGAATGGTATTTTCGGGTACTATCAAAGGAGACGGCCCTATAAGGACACAATCAAAGGATTGCTTAAGATAAGGAAGAGAAAAAAAGTCATCCTCAAATTTTTCATAAGGCGATGCAAATGGTATTCGAGAAGGCCCCCCCCCCAAAAGGGATTTTACCCATTTGTTTACATTCTGTAGATTTCTCATTTAAATTCTTATCTAAAAGAATATGATAAGATAACCAAGTTATTTAGATTAGTCATTTAAAATTTTATATTGCTTGACTGTGGTTGCCAGTGAGAGCAACATAATATCTACTAACTGTCTACCTTGAGTACTGGTACATGTATAAACCAAAAAACACAGACAAACGGACTCAGGTAAAACTATTTTCATTGCCAAAAAAGTCCATTTCATATCATTCCATTGCCAAGAGAGCCATTTTATTTCACTTCATTTCCAAGAGGGCCATTTCATTTCATTGCCAAGAGGGCCATTTCATTTCATTGCTAAGAAGGCCATTGCATATCATTGCATTTCCAAGAGGGTCATTTCATTTCACTGCCAAAAGAGACATTGCATATCATTTCATTTCTAAGAGGGCCATTTCATATCATTCCATTGCCAAAAGGTCCATTTCATTTCATTGCCACGAGGGCCATTGTATTCTATTTCATTGCCAAGAGGGTCATTTCATTACCAAGAGGGACATTGTGCATCATTTCATTGACAAGAAGGCTATTTCATTTTATTGCCAAGAGGGCCATTGCATATTATTTCATTACCAAGAGGGCCATTTCATTTCATTACCAAGAGGGCCATTTCATATCATTCCATTGCCAATAGGGCCATTTTATTTCATTGTCAAGAGGGCCATTGCATATTATTTCATTGTCCATAGGTCCATTTGATATCTTTGTTGAAAGGGTTATTTCATTTCATTGCCAAAAGGGTCATTGCATATCATTTCGTTGCCAAGAGAGCAATTTCATATCATTGCCGAGGGGACCATTTTATCTCATTGCCAAGAGGGTTATTTCTTATCATTGCCAAGAAGGAAATTTCATATCATTTCCAAGAGGGCCATTACATTTTGTGTCATTGATAAGAAGGCCATTTCATTTTATGTCATTGCCGAGAGGGCCATCATGCCATTCAACTAAGTCTCCATGATTGCTTGCCATGAAAGACGATAAGGTCTGGCCTTGGAAGAAGCTTTGGAGCATCAATATCCGTTGACCACATGAAGATAGAATACTCTGGCGTCGAGGATTTCTTAACATTTTATATCCGTTGACCACGCGAAGATAGAATACTCTGGTATCGAGGATATCTTAACATTTTATATCCGTTGACCATTGAAAGATTGAATACTTTGGCGTCAAAAATATATCAGTATTTTATATCTATTGACCACGCAAAGGCAATATATCCCCGTTTTGAGGATATCTCATCGTTTTATGAATTAACATCTGAATACATAAAAAACATATGATTCAAAGAGACATCTTTAAGTCACTATCAGAAGACAGACGACATATGAGATTTTCTAAAAATTGACAATTTGAGGGTCATATCTAAGTCATATTATTTGAAATAGGATAGTGTGCAAGATTACCTATGAGTTGTTAGTCCATAGGTCATCTGTAAGCGACAACAATATCCTAACCGGATAGTGTGCAAGGTTACCTAAAAATTAATAGTCCGAAGGTTATTCATAAGTCGCAACTAAATCCTTACCGAAGAATATGCAAGAGTACCAGATTGATATGTCTAAGAGTTTTCTATAAGCCGCATCATATCCAAGATCGATTATGCGCAGGATTACCCGAAGACTAGCAATTTGAGATAAATATAAGTCATATTGTATCTAAGGTCGGATGATGTGCAAGAATACCTAAAACTAGCAATTGGAGGGATACCTGTAAGTCATTTTTATCTAAGGTTAGATAATGTGCAGGATTACCTAAAAGCTAGCAATTCAAAGAAAATCAGTAAGTCGCCTTGTATCTGACATCAAATAATATGCAAGATTATTCAAATATTGATAATTCAAGGAAAATCTATATATCATATCAATACAAAAGATGCGCAAGACTTACCCGAGGTCATATGCAAAGAATCACTGTCAATAATCAGAGAGGTTATAATTCCACATGCAACAAGCATTATAGGTGACCAAAAGGGTTGTCACATCAGCATAAGATTACAGGTTGCAGAGACCGTTCTGCATAAAGTGGCGTCGGTGTCCAAAAGGGCCATCTCATTTTAAAGACATATTCAATTAACAAAAAATCATTTTATTCATCAACCAAGAGGGTTTTTGCATTTCTTATTGTAAATTATTGCCCTTCAAACAGGTACATCAGAGAGAGACTTCACTTTTTAGATAAATGATCCGCATGGAGATTTGGTAAAAAACTATGTATCCTTTTATGAATTTTGTTTATTGCTAAAAATCTTTGTTTGAGATATTGCTAAGAGAATCCGAGAGGATGAAAATCTCAAATCAAAACCACAAGTGTGGACGACTCCAAAAAGGACTCAACACAATGTGGAACTTTTTCTTAGCAGCAAAATGAGACATAGTCTAGAGAGGGACATCAAACTCTTTGGACGCGAGCTAAAGGATGATCGCCACCACCATACAACCACACCCCTATTAGAAAGAATGTGGGTATCTTGGGATATTTTGGTTTCAGATTTATATTCAGGATATTTCTGAAATATCGAGGGTAACCTTTTTTTTTTTTGTAAATTCGAGTGATTGGACACCTAGAGCTATGGAAATTATATTCAGTTAAATTCTTACCTATGTATGTGAAGAGCTCCACATTCATGGTTAAGAGGTTACAAGCCTCTTTTGTACAACTCAATCAGCTTGTCACTCATCCCGAGCCAAAGTCATCTAAAATAAGAGACTATCTTTTCTATCGATCGAGTCAAACTACAAGTAGTCTGATTTCCTGAGTGTCGAGGATATGTAGGCTGGGCTTTATGTCGAAAACTCGAATGCATTCCAACCTCCCCCCAATCCTCCTATTTCCCAGCCTTTTGGTTTTACTAAAATTTAAAAATCTAGATAACTTATGAATTTCTTGAAGATCATGCTTAAAATCAAGCTTTATGAACTACGAGTGGCCTGAATTCTCATGTAACCTAAGATATGTAGGAAACTCAATACTAGGGTCTCACCATAACTCCATGAAACTCATGCGAAAACCAATCTCTTTCAAAAATTAATATGTGATCGGACAAGAATTAAGAATGTCAAATTCCCTTTGCCCAGGGTTACTTGCATCCACCCTACCCAAAGGAAGGGGGAAGTTGTTGACACCTAATTTTTTTCCCTCCACGACCAATATAATTTTGAGTTTCTTTAATTTTTAATAAAATTAAAATATTAATTTCATCCAGATAAATGTTCTCTAAAATATTTATTTTGGATTAATTTTGTCATTTAAGAGTCGATCATACGTTTTCGTATTTACATATGCGATATTGTTTAAATTTTGCTGCTTAATGAACATTTTATCAAAATTGGACTATTATTGAGATTAATCTTGAAAATTAATCTAGATGGGTAAAATCTTGATTTAATAGTAACTTGTTATAAAAAATAATTTATTTGGCGAAATATGTATTTGATTTTGTTAAACTAAGAAATTCAAAATCAAATCGGTAGTTAAATTTGTTTCAATCTTTGATTTAATTTAGTCGATTTATTTAAATTAACCATAATTGAAATCAAATTGACCACAATTGCAATTGGTCAATTGATATTTAATTTGGTTAACTTTTAAATAAAATTGACTAAAATTTTAATCTAATTTGGCCATTTTATAAATGACCAAATTTCCACCCATTTCAATTTAAATTGGTCCACTAAAAGTAGCCCAACAAAACAAACAACAACTCCAACCCAATTCTTCTTAACCGACCCAGTCCGGCCCATCCCAATTTTCCTTCTCCCTTAATCAACAAACAATAGTAGGCATACAACAATAAAACTCCAACGTACAACACAAAACAACCAAACAAAACAATGATATAAGCAATAACATCACACAATAATTCAGTAAACAACGACAAAGCCAATAAAGATTTCAACCGAGTAGCCTTGTATCCGACCCATATTCAACTCGATTCCAGCGAACCATCTCTAAACAATAACAACAATATTCAACGACTTCTACGCGACAAACCAATCGACCTAACCGCGATCCAAATTATCATCCAACTCGCGAACCGATCTGAGGCAACTTTGGAGAAACTTCCAAAAGCTGCACAACTCATATGCCAGTGATTGGGGCATACGAATTCATACAATTTGTCCACCTCAAACCTTATCTTATCTCTAAAATTTGAAATTCCCCAAAGAAAAATAAAAATTACCCCTGAAAATCAAAATCCCATATTGGTAGAACCAATTTCTCAACCCCAAAATTCGTTCTAAATAAAACTCATTGTGGAGATGAAAATCCCAAAACTGGAGGGTTGAAAAAACTCTTTAGCGAAAAGTCTATTTTTCTAGTAATTTTTTTTCTGTGAAAAGTCGACGACTACTCAAAGTTCTCGAAGTCGCAGCAAAGCTTTTCGACGGTGGTCGAGATTCCATCAGTAGCTCAAGTCTCATTTTGCTGCTCTAAAATAGAAAATACTTTGTCCATTTTAGTTTCAGTATTTTCTTTTTTCCTTTCATCGATATGTTAGTGTTTTAGCCTTATAATCCTGTCGTTAGTAGTTGTAGATACTGAAATTATTTGCTGTAGAGGCTATGAAGGCCATAGATTTTATTATGATAAAAATATTATTGTGCTATCTCTCTGTCAAATTTTATCTTGTTTCTTTTATGATTGCGTATTAGCTCTTAGTCCTTTCTCAAATAAATGGTAGAGTGATTGTTGTAGAAAGTGTTTGAAAGCCATAATTCTTCGTTGTTCAGCTCTTGGACTGAGTCTTTAGGTATTTAGACCAGTGTTTTACCGCATGATTGTTGTTTTGGTTCTTAAAATTCACTATTCATCTTAGTCTACAATTTTTTTAGTGTGTCTTGTTGTAGTTTACTATTGATGTTAACGTTTCCTGCTTGATCTTCAACTTATTTCATACAATTTGGGGTATCCCTTTTGGATTCACTTTTTGTAGTAGAGGTTCTTACAGAGCATATTTTCCTTTTCTACTAACAGAATGGATTTGTTATGGTATAAGTTGTGTCGTCCTAGTAGACATATGTTTTTTCTTTGATAGGCTTGTATAAAATGGTTCATCTGTTGGGAGTGTTGTTATAAGGTCAAACACTAAAAGCAGTATATGCGTTTTCCTTCATAGCTCTGGTGACAAAATTGATATGTATAGTGTTAAAGTTACTTTAATTGTTTTTTTTAATTCACCACTTTAGCGTGAATCTTGTTCGTTGCTTACGATTGAGGTCCCTATTTAGGCATTTTGACTATTTTTTCTTTTGAGTATATTAGAACTTCTCCTTAATTTTCTTTTCTCACAATGTCAATGAAAATTGAAGGAAAAGTTCATAAATGAGGGGCGTCTCATCTAAAGATCCTTCTATGATCCTTTTGATTGGTAAAAGTTTCTTTTAAAATTACCAAAGAAGAAGAGGAAGATGAGATAAGCCTAAGTGGTCAGTTGTGTATTTTACCTTTATTCTTCCAATTTTTAGGACCCTGCAATCTTTAATTTGGTTATGGATTGTATTTCTATGTGTTATGCCCAAGCCCGCTTCTTTTATATCTAAATGAGAATATCTAGATATGTCTGAATCAAGCATAATATGGTTTCTTGAACTATG
This sequence comes from Capsicum pubescens, assembly GCA_030864215.1. Lineage (NCBI taxonomy): Eukaryota > Viridiplantae > Streptophyta > Magnoliopsida > Solanales > Solanaceae > Capsicum > Capsicum pubescens. The sequence continues at coordinate 227,340,038 of CM061544.1, forward strand.
TTTTACTTTTGGAGATGCTAAACCTTTATTCTAATTTTCTTACTCCATTTGGATTGTTATATGCACTCTTTATGTGCGTAAAACTTGATTCGTGCCTCTATTTGGTTTATAATATCGAAAGATAACCAACGATGCTTTAAAAGAATAAATTATAGTTTTTTCCCTAAAATATTTGTTGTAATCTAGGTGTATGAATCATTTCTAATGTCACCTTAGTTGGAGTTTGATGATCCTCTTTAGTAAAAGTTAGCCCCCACCTTCTTCTTTGTTACCTGGGTTAATGTTTATGTTTTAAAGACGTATTTTTTTTATCTTACTTGCCTCACCTCTTTACTTTCAAAATCTTACGTTGTTTGTTCTTGCATTAATTCCTTGAATATAGTTTTTTTTCTATTTTATCTTTATTCATCCTTATCACGAATATAAGTCATAAGGCATGAAAATGTGTGTTCTTGCTTTGCATTTCATCTTTTGACTCTCATTTTTATCATATGTGCATAAGTGTTCTCGTCAGTGTCATTTAAAAATTAGTTCTTGATATTTTCTTTTGCTTTGAAGTATGTCAGTTTGTATTTTGTATGGATATTAATTCCTTCGTCTTTTTCTTTGTATGAACCCATTTGGGAGTCCAAATGGACCCTTTCCCCTGCATTTTGTAATGGGCCATTGAGGCCCACTATCTTTATCGAGTCAACTTAGAGAAAATGTCTAAAGTCAATAATATGGCATACTGGTGCAAAGGGATGGAAAAAGAAAAATGGGCTAAAACCCCATTAATGAAGATGCTAGGAGACTCAAAAAGTCTCTATTTTTTATTTTTGTATTTTCTGTTTATTTATTTATTCATTCATTCATTTGAGGTCTCGAAGCCAAAGTTGTAAATTTAATACAGGTGAAGCAAAATTTTGGGCCTTCAAGGTCCAAGAATTAGTTTAGGACATGTGAAGATGCGTCAAAGGCCCCAAATGAATAGTTTAGGACAGGTGCAAATGGGCTATAAGCCCAAACTAGTTTAGGATAGGTCCCATGGATTTAGTCCTAAGAGCCTAAATCTTCCCCCCCTTTACCCTTTTATATTATTTGCTATTTATTCCTTCACACTTAGTTAAATTCCCTATTAAGTCGTCAAAAAACTAATTTTGTATAAACCTCAAAAATGTTTTCTTAATCAATTTCTTCTCAAAAACCTTCTTTTCTCAAAATTAGTCAAAGGATCATTTTCAAATAGTTCGGATAACCGCAAGTTAGCGGAATACTCTTGGTGCCTTAACAATGTTCCAACAGTATTAATAGGAACCACTTACCCAGAATTTCAAACTTAAATGTTCTTTTCTGTTTTGAATTATTCATGTAATTTTTGAAGTTTTTTCTTAAGTTTCCTAAATAAATTAAGTAGAGACTCTATTCTCGAGTTTAAATAACTTTTTTAAAGCATTTGAACTTGTGAAAAACCTAAAAGTCATTTCTTCGTAAAATAGAGGCATCTTCCGATATCGTTATTGGTATGTTGAAACTCTTTTCCCATGATGTACTGTTTACTTGGTTCAGGGTGCGCTCTTTTTTATGTGACCTAATTTGTGGCTGTGTATTTTGGTTTTAGTCTCGAGTATATTTCTGACCCTTATTCTGTGCCTACCCCGATGAGAGGCTCTATGGTTTTTAGAAGAGTATATATGGGTTGTGTGGTATCTGTTGGTGGTCGAGAGACTTTTGTGGATCTATTTGAATTAGACATGACAAATTTTAATTTCATATTAGGGATGGATTGGTTGCACTCGTGCTATATTTTTTAGACTATTGAATCCATAAGGTCATCTTTAAATTCCCAAATGAGTCAATTATTGAGTGGCAAGGCGGTCCCATAGCTCATAAGGGGAGGTTCATATCATATCTTAGAGCTCGGAGATTAATCTCTAAGGGGTGTCTCTATCATTTGGTCTGGGTTAAAGATTCTAACTCGAAGGATCCTTCTTTACATTTTATCCCAGTGGTGAATGAATTCCTTGAAGTCTTCCCTGATGATTTACCAGGTGTCCCTCTTGATAGGGAGATTGATTTTGGTATTGAACTTATTTTGAACACTCGTCCTATCTCTATTCCCCCTTATAGAATGACTCTAACTGAGTTGAAGGAACTCAAGAAGCAGTTGAAAGACCTCTTAGATAAGGGTTTCATCCATCCTAGTGTGTTCCTATATAGTGCACCTATCTTGTTCGTACATAAGAAAAATGGTTCCCCTCGTATGTGCATCGATTACCGATAGTTGAATAAGGTAACGGTAAGAAATAAGTACCCTCTTCCAAGGATAGATAGTTTGTTTGATCAGCTTTAGGGTGCTAAGTTCTTCTCTAAGATCGATCTTTGGTTAGGGTATCATCAGTAAAAGATTAGGGAAGTGGATATCCCTAGGACAACTTTTTGTACCCAATATGGGCATTTTGAGTTCTTCTTCATGTCTTTTGGTTTGACTAATGCCCTGCCGACATTTATGGATTCGATAAATTGGGTCTTCCATTAGTTTTTGGATTTGTTCATAATTATCTTCATTGATGATATTTTGGTATCCTCTAAGAGTGAGGAAGATCATGCCGATTACCTCCGCATTGTGTTGTAGACCCTGAAAGATTATCAGTTGTATGCTAAGTTCTCTAAATGTAAATTTTGGTTGAACTTTGTTACATTTATGGGTCATGTTGTGTCTAGTGAAGGGATCATGGTGGATCCTCAAAAGGTTTCGGTGGTTAAAAAGTGGCCTAGACCCACTACACCAATTAATATACAGAGCTTCTTGGGTTTAGCCAGTTATTGTAGGAAGTTCATAGAAATTTTTCTTCTATTGCTTCTCTATTGACCAAGTTGACTTAGAAGAAGGTGAAGTTCTTGTGGTTGGATGCTTGAGAGGGTAGCTTTGAGAAACTAAAAAATAAGTTGACTTCTGCTCTGGTCTTAACTCTACCTAAGGGTACTGAGGGTTTTGTCGTCTATTATGATGTGTCTCGGGTTGGTTTGGGTTGTATTTTGATGCATCATGATAAGGTAGTTGCGTATGCCTCTAGACAGTTGAAGGTTCATGAGAATAACTATTCGACTCATGACTTAGAGCTATTGGTTGTGGTTTTTGCGTTGAAAATCTGGCGTCACTATCTGTATGGGGTACATGTTGATATCTTTTCTGATCATAAAGTGTTCACTCAGAAAAAGCTGAATCTCAGGCAAAAGAGGTGGCTTGAGTTGCTGAATGACTATGATTTGAGTCTTTACTACCATCCAGGTAAAGTTAATGTAGTTGTTGATGCTCTTAGCAGGTTACCATGGGGAATCTAGCTTATGTGGATAAGGATAAGTAGGAACTGGTGAAGAATATTCACCGTTTGGCTAACCTTGGAGTTTGCCTCTTGGACTCTGAGAATGGTGGTCTGTTTGTATAATAGGTGGCATAATTATCTCTTGGTTCTGAAATAAAGGAGAAACAAGTATTAGATCCACTCTTGATGATAATCAAGGATGATATGGGTAAGCAGAAGGTGATGGATTTTGAGATTGATGGTGATGGTATCTTAAGGTACCTAGGGAGGTTGTGTGTTCCCGATGTGGATGGTTTGCGAGGCAGGATTTTTGCAGAGGCCTATGAATTGCGGTATACGGTTCATCTCGGTTCAACAAAGATGTATCATGATCTCAAGGATATGTGTTGGTGGAATAACATAAAATGGAATGTAACCAACTTTGTAGCTAAATGTATGGTGTGTCAGCAAGTGAAAGTGGAGCATATGAGGCTCGGTGGGCTACTCCAAGAATTTAAGCTACCAATGTGGAAGTGGGGGTAATTAATATGGATTTCGTTACTGGACTTCTGTGGTTGCGAAATTAATGTGTCTCTATTTGGTTCATCGTGGATAGGATGACTAAGTCTGTTCATTTCTTGCAAGCGAGGACTAATTATTCGGCTGGGGATTATGCGAAGTTGTTCCTTTAGGAGGTTGTAAAGTTGCATGGTGCGCCTGTCTTGATCATTTTGGATTGTGGTACTCAATTTTCATCATATTTTTGGCGCTCATTTCTGTGTGGTTTGGGGACCAAAATGAGCCTTATTACCGCCTTTCACCCTCATCAGATGGGCAATCAGAAAGAACTATTCAGACTTTGAAAGATATGTTGCGAGCTTATGTAATCGACCTTGGTGGTAGTTGGTATGACCACTTACCTCTCATTGCATTTGCCTATAACAATAGTTACCTTTCTCGCATTGGTATGTCCCCCTTTTGAGGTATTGCATGAAAGGAGGAGTAGATGTCCTATTGGGTGATTCGAGGTTGGTGAAGTGGAGATGTATGGCCCAGATTTGGTTCACCAAGCTATGGAGAAGTAGAAGGTCATTCAGGATAGGCTTAAGACCGCCCAAAGTCACTAAAAGTCCTATCCAGACTTAAGGCGAAGGGACATAAATTTGAGGTTGGAGATTGGGTGTTCTTAAAGGTGTCTCCCATGAAGGGAGTAATGCAGTTTGGGAAGAAATGGAAGCTCAGTCCCCGATATGTTGGCCCGTACTTAGTTTTGAGAAGGCTTAGTAGTATTGCATATAAGTTGGAATTACCTTCTAGCATGAGTTACATTCATCTGGTATTCCATGTGTCCATGTGGTAGAAATACGTGGATGATCCTTCATTGGTTGTTACCTTGGAGAACATTGGTATTTCGGTTCCTTGTCCTATGAGGAGGTCCCGGTGAGGATCTTGTATCAACAAGCTCATCGGTTGCGGATGAAATACGTAGCTTTGATAAAGGTTCTATGGCGGAACCAAGAGTCCAAGGAAGCTACTTGGGAAGTCGAGAAGGACATGAAATACAAGTATCTGTTCCTATTCTCTAAATCCGCGCTTGAGGTATGTGTGTATTTCTAACATCTTTGTTTTTTTGACTTTGATAAAAGAAAGATTGATTTCCTTGGCATCTTTGTTTTCTAACTTAGTTAAAGGTAAGAGTAGAGGTAAAAGGAGTCCAATTGTGCTTGTTTTGCCTTATCCCCTTATTCGAGGATGAATGATCCTAAGTAGGGGAGACTGAAACATCCCTAACTTTGGCCTTTGTGATTTTTTTGAGTGTTAGACTTTTTGTTCATCTTACGGCTCACACCATAAGTCATATGGTGTGGTGACTGGTCTAGGAACCCTAATCGTATGTTGATCGGTGTGTTGTTGGCCAAGTTCTGTCCTGGTTAAGAGAGACTCCATATGAGTCGTCTGGTCATGTGACGAAAGGGTTAGGGTCCAATCATATGTTGACTAGTGTTTAGCCCTTGGTGTTCTACTTTGGATACGACTAGACCTTACCAGTCGTATAGTCTAGTGACGAGTGGGGAAAGAGAGCCATAAGTTGGAAAGAGTGTGGTGTCCAACCTTCTGTTCTGGTGATGACTTGATCAAACCAGTCGTATGCTGTGGTGAAGAGTTGGATGGTCAACTCGTAACCACCCGCGGGTTTCTACAGCTTTAAGCTGGGGGTACTTTGGACATTTTTCACCCCAAAGCCCTTAAGACCCTACATCTTATAACACAAATTAGGCATTTATTCTACACTTAGCAAGATTAAAATACTCTCTAACTCTCTCTAAAACCTCTCAAGAAATATTAGGCTAGGGTTTCTTCAAAGTGATCATCTAAGGACTTAAAGATCATATTCTCTTCGTGAATCTTCATAACTCAGGCATGTGAATCTTCTTTCATTATTAGTTCACTAAAATCATATGTTTAGAGCATTGTTCATGAGTGATTCATGGTGGTTTTGCAAACCATTATTGAGGGTTGGAATGTATAATGTTGAGTATTGTTTTCTCATGGTTTAAATTATGATTTCACATGTTTTGCACATGTAGGTACATGAGAATTGTGATTTAACAAATGGGTAATGTTTAACCCAAAATATGTTGGTCTTTGGCTTTGATAATGGTATTCACTAAAATCATATATTTAGAGCATTGTTCATGAGTGATTAATGGTGGTTTTGCAAACCATGGTTGAGGGTTGGAATGTATAATGTTGAGTATTGTTCTCTCATGGTTTAAATTATGATTTCACATGTTTTGATAATGGTTTTGCACATGTGGGTACATGGAAATTGTGATTTAACAAATGGGTCATGTTTAACCCTAAATTTGTTAGTCTTTGGCTTTGATAATGGTATGCCCTCAACCTGTTTATGAAATTGTCAATGAGAATGATTTTGTCACAAGTCTAAATTGTGTTTTGAACTAATGCTTGGCATTAGAATGTTAAAGAAGGATGAATGGCTTTGTAAAGGTCTTGATGACCATAAATTGAATTGAATTATGTTTTGAACTAAGGCATTGACCTAAGAATAATAATGATTGGTAAATGATTTTATGAAGGCCTTGTTCGCCGTGCATTAATTTGAAATACCGAATGGGTTCGAGCCCCTAAAGCGTTGAATTGGATTAATGTCTTTGCTTATATAATGGGTTTGAGTCCCAAGATGATTAATAATGGTTTTGGCATGTTGCACACTTGCAAGTGGGGTTGGTATGACGATATCAATGGGATGCCTTTGGTAAGTAATTGGATTAATGATTGTGTATGCGTAATAAATATTTTAATTGGGCTTTAAAGCGGGATGTATAGCTGGGTAGTGAAAGAGGAGTCCGAAGGACTAACACTGGAAATTGCACTAGCCGGTGCGGGTGTCTATATGACCGAGAGGTTCGAGTCCCCCAAATGAATATATGAATGGTGGGTTCGAGTCCCCCATATTGTATACATTGGTGCCTAAGTCACCTTGATTATGCTTGGATGTTTGAGTACCCCATAAAGGCATGTACAGATTTGGATATTCTCTGGTTCGTGCGGCTACATGCACTGGGGCCCTTTCAGCTAGAGGAGAGCTGGGCCTATATAGCCCGTAGGTACCTTGTTATATGGCGGTTATGATATATAGACCAAGTTTTTAAATACATGCTAAACCTTGTTCCCTATCCCAACACGATATATATGTATATATGTGATTGCATATAGTTATTTGACTTGATTTTGAATGATGGTATTATTTTTATTCCTCTATCCCTGAGTTACATGCTAGCGCTCTAACCGCTAACCGTCTCCGAACATTGTGTCTTCATGCAATGTAGGTACCAAAATTTTTCTACTTTTCCAGCGGAGTGATCAGGTGCTCGAGTTAGTTCGTGTGTTGACATTGAAGTGGTTAGATTACATACATTGGAAGGCTTCATTTCATGATCTTTGTTTCCTATGTCTTAGACCTTGTTTAGACTTTATTTTGGTTACTATCAGGGGCATGTCCCGATATTTTATTGATTTCAAATTTTGTAGAGGCTTTATTGGACTACTTTAGACTTGGGTGGTTTGGTTGGTTATTTGGCGATGAACGGTTATCCAGTTGTCGGTGGTTGGTATAGACTCATCACAAAATTGTTATTAGTTTTATTCTACGCGATATTGTTATATGTTCGGAATTCATCCGACACTTGTGGTTGTTGTGCTGGATAGGATAGATGAAGGGGTGATCTCCGGTCCATGTGAGACCTGGGATACCTGTCACGGCTAGACCCTGGTTCAGATCGTGACAAATGGTACCAAGTGATGGTTGATATGTTGCTAATGATGATGTCGGGTTTAGCATAGGTGAAGATTAATGATATTAATGACTTAAGTCTATGATGTCGATTAGTTGTTAAATATGAAGTTGTGTATTAATGAGGCTAGATAATAAGTGATGTTAGTGATAAGAGCTGACTAATTAAGAATGATAGATAGATGGTAAATGAGGATTTGTTGGTAAACGTCGGTTAGTTAATGAATGGTGTTGTTTAACAGATAGTAGATGATAATGTGTTGACTAATAATGATTAACATTATTCATTAATAATGACTAATAAAGATGATTAGTGGATAAATGATGATTATGGTCTAGTGATGAATCATGACTAGATGTTAGGTAATGGCTACTTATTTAATAATGTCCCATGAATAAGGATCATGTGAAGGATAATGTTTAGGCTAATAATTAGAGGTCATGTGAAGACTAGTGAATTAGTGATTTATCGATCATAAGCGTTGGTTAGCTAATGACGAATAGTTGGGAAGTATTGGCAAGTTAGACATTCTAATGATGATACGATTATGATTATAATATGCTAACAGGCCTGTAGATTTACCCTTCTTTTTGCCACGTCTTGAGCCTGTGCACCTATTTATGTCTATAAATATATGTGTATTGAAACTGTGATGATATATTGATATCTGGCAAGACCGGAATATACTATGATGATATATTTATATCCGACAAGACCGGAGGATACTAAGATGCTATTTTGATATCCGACAAGGTTGGAGGATACTGTGATGATATATTGATACCTGGCAAGGTGTCACGACCCGAGACTTCCCCTAGTCATAACACATTACTTAAAACCAAAAGTGATCCTAAGCTAACCCATTATACTTACATAACTCGTGAGCAACTGAATAAGTTACATAAATCTACAAGAAATAAGCAGAAGGGGTGTCTTTTCTGAATATGATCAATACAAAACTGTATTAAAATGATTACAACTCTGGTTATACAAAACAACACTAGAATCAAATACATCAACTCTACTGATTGTCTATAAAGCCTCTACTAATATTGACTATAGGTAGCCAGGACATGACCCCCAGCTATCCCTAATCAATACGACTGAATAAAGAAAACAAGATGCTACTCGAACTATGATTGACTCGAGCCCTTAAATCAAAAGGACTCATCACCTGCTAACTGGAAGCTGCACAATGTTTGATTATGATGTGTGGGCTACAAATGGTACCTACATTATGAGACAATGTAGCACATAGACATATATGGGGATTAGTACTTTCGGCATGTATTGAGTATATGAGAGTGAATACATAAGTAAAACAATAACTGAATATATTAATAGACTTTCAAATAATGCATGCTAAGTGTAGATGCCTCACCTTGAGCTTGAATAAAAAAAGGTTGTAAAATCGTAAACATGAGTAATGAAGCATAAGGATAAAATTTGTGAGCCACGACACTTAGTTCTAAAAGCTTTACTTTTTATTCTTTTTTTTGGGAGGTTTTTCTAACCGACATAAATCATGTGAGCTATCATGGAGTCCAACGTCTTACCCACGTTGAGGAGAGTTATTCTACCCTTGCCATTAGAATATAACCTTAACTTAAGTGATCACTATACTTAACCCACAATGGGACTTAAACCTACGGTGGAACGTGTTCTGGGGCATGTGACCTTGGACTCATACCCAACTCGGTGCTAAATACTACTTCCATATTACTTATATGCTCATACTTTTAGGAAATCCACCTTAAAATAGCATTTGAGTTTATGGAATGAAAACCAGTTATGCTTCTCTTTCCTTAAATCATAATCAGGATGAACAAATGTGGATTTCATACCGTATCTTAAGATTAAAAGATCAATCTTTGCTTTAAATCTTGGTATAAACTCGTAACAGAACTTCATGCTCAAAAATCTTCTTGAAATACTTCAATAATTTCATTCAATATAATGAAATCAAAATCACAATATGAATAGTATAAATCAAAACATAAGCATATGTAATCTTGATGCACTTAAAGCCTTGAATCTCATGCTTTCTTTCATATAACTTGCAACACAATATCATTCTTAAAACTCAATTGAAAATCTTTAATCAATATTCAAATCAAACTCATGATATACAAATCATAATAGAGAATCTTTAAGTCACAACATAAATAGATGAGAACAAGTATGCACTTTAATACTTAAATCACTTTATAAATTCATAAACTCAAAACAAGATAGTTTGGCTATGAACCCTAATTGCAAATCATATAATCTTAAATTTAAAACAAGTTTTGGGCACAAGGATGAAAGAGTATCCTTGTTCATAAACACCACATACCTTTATTGAAAGAATCCTTGGAGAGAACTTTGAATTTGGAACTTAACTTCTTGATTCTTGAGAGATGACACTTGGATTTTTGTTCTTGGGAATGGAGGAGGGTTTTGATTTGTTTAGTGATTTCATAGGGTTAAGAGAGAGGAGTTAATATGTTTAATACTTCATCAAATTGTTTTGAAGTGATTAGGGACGGCTTAGGGGTGTGAAATGACTTCAACACCCTTGATTTAAGTCAAAACAGATCGTTTTTGGCACTAGGCAATGACCTAGGCAACACCAGCCAATCTCCCAAGCCAAGGTTGGAAATGCATGTCCAATCACCTAGACCTTTGCTAGGAGACGCCTAGCCAATCGTACACCCATTCCAGTAGCCTTAGACGATTGTAAGGCAACACACAACTCTTTGTATGGCCATAACTTTTTGCTCGGGTATCGGATTAAAGAGAAATTGGTATCATTGGAAATCTAATTCAATTATCTACAATTTGATGGGTCTTAAGCCGATAAATTCCACATATACATAAATTTATAATCATCCCAAGTTGACCCTTGTGGAGCGAACACCAAAATTTAGCCGAATTAAAAGCTCTTTGCTCACTTTGCTCTAAAGGACTCTTATGGACATCTTTCACCTAAAAACACTTCACACACTTGGATAATGATCATGAAACTTGGATTCAAGTATGAATCACGGGACTAGAGTTTATACATGTAGGAATGAAGGTTCGATTTCTAGCTTAGAAATGTCAGGTGTTACAACATCTTCCCCATGGGAATATTCGTCCTCGAATAATGGATTAGAACTTATTGAGATTTTAGAAGTATGAAATAATGTAGACATGAAATGTATGCTAACGAAGGATATAGCTGAGTTGAAATATTAAAAATTCTAACATGAAATTAATTTCTGAGCTGACTTGACTCTATTGACTTATAAGGGGCTGATTCATGCTGAGAGATTAGAACTCACTTGAAATGCTAATGATATGATATTACATTTAGAATTTCAAAGTGATAACTAATGTAATAATATTCCATGAGTTACTATAGATGGAATAAAGTACATAACTTCTCATTAGGAATTGTTCCTCAACAGAACACGTATAGGAAATCAAAATAAGAGGGATTCACGATATCGCCAAGTACATTATGTAAGCACAAATCATGAGACAACAAAACTGAGATCGTGTAATGGGTATTACACTGTTTGAACTGGAATACTTGAAAAACTAAGATCATTCACTAAACACTTATGAACTGAATCATGACTAAATATCTAAACTGTAGATATGATGCATGGACTGAACTGAATTACCTCATGGAATGAGCATACTCATGAAACTTCGGATAGTGAGACTAGATGAAAAAATGGAAAACCATGGGAACTTGTCTACCTGACTGCTAAACTAAATTGCTGGCTGTACAGACTGAAGCATACTGAGAGCTCATACTTAATTAGAGTATTTCTTTAACACTCTTTGTAAGAAGTTCTAATAACATTTAGGGAGCAAAGAATCTTGGGCATGATCTGAATACAATATCTAAATAAGGAAAAACATGGCTACAACTTTATGACATGGAATATAGGATTATAGAATATAAGCTAGGATAAAATTACTAAGCCTTAGGCAACGCAACTGTTAACTCTCAAGCTTAGCCACACTTCTAAAATACTCCCTCATATATACTTTTCCCTTAAATACCATGCTCATTTGATTCAACTTATAATTCTCACATGGGCTCATATAATTATTCTAGCCAAAGTCTGAGTCGAGCTACATACTCTCACTACGTTCAAGCTTAACCCGAATCACAAGGTACTACACATGACACCATAATACTAGTCTGAACCATGAATTCTCATCTCTAGGATAACTCTTCTTATCACTTCAACAACTAAATTCAACCTCTTACTAGGAACTCATTAGGGCATAACACAGCCATCCACTTATATACTGTTAGAGGAAAGTCTATTGGAATCTCAGAATCCAATAGTTCCATCAAGGTAAGATCAAGAAAACTTGAAACTGTGCGCCTTTCCTGTCAAGGCAAGATCATTTTGTGAACCACATCAAAATAGGACTGATAGAGAAGGGACATCTTATTTTTCATGACCCTACGATGAGAGGAAAGAAGAGGATTCCCAGAGAATTTTCTACAGATATCAAGAGCGGATGGAAGATTATCAAGAGGTGGCCAAGATACCTTCACATAATGACACCAACCACCAGTTGGAACACTAAGAATTCTGCCCAGATCAGCAGGATAAAAATTGATGGTTTTCCCATGAACTGTAGTTGAAAACATTTCCCTAATTGCAACTCCATTGGTATAAAACTCATACACCTCATTTTTACCAAATCTTCTCTTATGATCACCTTGAAGAAACAAGGATGACCACCCCTGTGCTATCAGTTTTGAAACTAACGTATCCATAGCAGGACCCCCAAACCCAGTGACAACTCTTCCTTTAGTCATCTTTTATTTCTGAAAGTGCAGAACATGGTCTGACTGAGAAGTTTTATTAGCAGCAGTATCAACATGAATATCATCATCAGAGTCAATAGAAGTAGGAGGAACAGGAGGAGTATCAGGAAGATAGTCTGAATTTGAGTCAGATGGGAAGTAGATTTTGGAGAAACTTTAGAGGAGGTGGACCCTTGACCAGTAGTGACTTTGACAGTAGATTTTGAGGATGATGAGGGTTTGGGAGAGAAGAAGGACTTTGAGGGTTTTGCTATGATATTTTTGTATTTTCTTTTGGAGCGGAGGAGAATATCAGGAGAGGGCTCACGTGGGGGAGTAGAAGTAGTAGACATTACTCGTTTCTTTTTACTTGCCCTAAGTGCCTCTTCCAAAGAACCATCTTCTCTTTGTTTTCTTTCCCGAGTATGTGGAGTTCAGGATGAATGGATGACAGGAGAAGATTTTACCTGAGTATCGATGTCAACATCAATGGGGACAGAAGATGGTTTTCTTTTCAGAGTTGAGCGTGACCGTCTAGGGATAAAATCAACAATGGGAATGTCATCGCAATTAAGGAGCTGAAGAGGAAACATAGGTAAAGGTAAGGGTTTTGAAAAAAGAGAGGGTTTGAAGAAGGAGTGAAAGGATGGTTGTGGTGAAGGTTTAAACAATGGAAAATCAGATAACTTGATAGGGATTTGGGGTTGGATAAGGTAAAGTAAAGTAATGTTTGGGTGAATAATAATTTGGTTTGAAGGTTTTGTTTCAGATTTTGTGGAGGAAGGAGAGGATGAGGAAGACGCCATAACTTATTGGATTTTCAGAGATTGAGAAAGAAGTGGAGATGGAAGAGAAAAGAAGGTGCGCATTTAAGATGAATGAGAAGGAAGTTGAAACGTGAAGGGACTGTGATACAAAGAAGCGTATTGATGTAGAGGTTCTGTACTAATGGGAAAGGTCTGTCAGCCTTTTGAAGAAGAGGACTGTTGGGTTTTGGCGGTTATAATCATGACAGAGTGAACCATGTAGATAACCTGTTTCTCTTAATGCTACTATGGAAAACAATAATCATACCTTGTGTTCTGATTAGTCCATGACCACTCGTACCTTAATGATCCAGTCGATCTGTAAAAAATAACACATAGTTAGACCACCTTGCTTTAAAATCTTGGAATTAGGATACACAAATAAATGTGTAAGACTGAATTAATCAACACTCACTAAGGCATAGTATATTCTAGTCAATCATTAAGGGAGATTTATACAATTTTAATCATCCCCAATGCTAACCTATTTTTTCCAAAGTGTTCTTTACTCAAAACCTTAGTAAATATGTCAATAATTTATTCCTCAGTTGAACAAAACATAATTGATATATTTTATTTTTCAACATTCTCTCCAAGGAAGTGATGGCGAATATCAATATGCTTAGTTCTCTTATGTTGGACAGGATTTTTGGCTATGTTTATGGCACTTGTGTTATCACAAAAAATGGGAACATAACCTATATCTACCCTAAAATCCATGAGTTATTGTTTGATCCACAACAACTGGGCACAGCATGACCCAACAACAACGTATTCAGCCTCAGCAGTAGACAATGCTACTGAATTTTGCTTCTTTATGGACCAAGTAATCAAACATGATCCCAAGAAGTGTGCCATACCTGTAGTGCTTTTCCTGTCCACCAAATATCCTGAATAATCAGCATCAGATTATCCTACCAAGTTAAAGTTACTACCTTTGGGATACCACAAGCCAAGATCACTGGTTCCTTTTAAGTATCTGAAGATTCTTTTTACAGATTTTAAATGTGATTCTTTTGGCTTAGCTTGAAACCTTGCACATAGCCCTACACTGAACACAATGTTAGGCTTACTTGCTGTGAGGTACAATAATGACCCTATCATACCTCGATACATCTTTTGCTCTACATTTAAACCTGTTTCATCCAAGTCTAGCTTTGTGGCAGTAGCAATAAGAGTACTTATATCTTTTGCCTCTTCCATGGAGAATTTCTTGAGAAGCTCTTTGATATACTTCTGTTGGTGAATCATTGTTCCTGAGGCTGACTGCTTTATTTTCAAGCCCAAAAAGTAATTTAGCTCTCCCATCATGCTCATCTCAAATTCACAACTCATGAGTTTGGCAAACTTATGAGTCATAAGCATATTTGTTGAGCCAAAAATAATATCATCCACATACACCTGTACAATTAACAAATCCTTCCCATTAGTTTTCAAGAAAAAGGTATTGTCAATTTTACCTCTGGTATGTCCATGTTCCAATAAAAATTTGGACAGTCTTTCATACCAAGCTCTTGGATCTTGTTTCAATCCATACAAAGCTTTGTCCAGCTTGTAGACATAGTCTGGAAACTCCTTGCTTTCAAATCCTGGGGGTTGGTTAACATATACTTCTTCCTTGAGAATTCTATTTAGAAATGAACTCTTCACATCCATCTAATACAAAATAAACTCCATGTAAGAAGAAAAGACAACAAGTAGTCTTATAGCTTCAAGTCTGGCTACATGAGCAAAGGTTTCATCAAAGTCAATTCCTTCTTCTTGATTGTATCCTTGAACCACCAATCTTGCCTTGTTTCTTGTGACTGTTCCATGCTCATCAACTTTATTTCTATAGACCCACTTAGTCCCAATTACTGACCTTTCTTTTGGACGAAGAACTAAGTACCATTCTTTGCTTCTCTCAAATTGGTTCAATTCATCCTGCATAGCTATGATACAATCAACATCAAGCAATGACTCAATTACCTTCTTTGGCTCTATCTCTGATAGAAATACCTTGAATATACACATACTTCTTAGTCCAGATCTTGTGGTGATACCAGAATTGAGATCAGTAAGTACATTTTCAATGGGGTGTGAGCCTTGATATTTGAATCCTTTTGGGATCAAACTAAGTGAGCTGCTAGGATCACTGCTGATATTCTGATGAGAGTCAGTTGATGGATCAGTTCCCCCTATCACTGTACCTTCAACTTCAGTTCCTCCTGTGAAAATGCCTTTAGGTTTGACTGTTTCAGTCGCTGGCACATGCTGTGCAACCTGTTCCTCAGTATCGCTTTCTTCCTCCAGGTTAGTCTTATCATAGAATTTATCAAACATCACATGCATGCTTTCTTCAACACAGTTGGATCTGTTATTCAAAACCCTATAGGCTTTACCATGTGGTGAATAACCTAAGAAGATCCCCTCATCACTTTTGGCATCAAATTTTCCAAGATTATCCTTACCATTATTGTGTATGAAATATTTGCAGCCAAAAATTCTAAAGTAAGAGATGTTAGGCTTTCTACCTTTTAGTAACTCATAGGGAGTCTTGTCTAACATTGGTATGATCATGCACCTGTTCATAATATATGCTGCATTACTCATTTCCTCAGCCCATAGGTTTTTGGCAACATTTGCTGCAAGCATCATTGTTCTAGCCATATCTTCCAAGGTTTTATTTTTCCTCTCCACCACTCCATTTTGTTGTGGTGTTCTAGGACAACAACAACAACAACAACAAACCCAGTATAATCCCATATAGTGGGGTCTGGAGAGGGTAGAATGTATGCAGTCCATACCACTACCTCTGAAGAAGTAGAGAGGCTATTTCCGATAGTCCCCCGGCTAAAGAAAGAAACCGCAATCGAAGTCCAAACATCTAAAGCATACAACATGATAAAATAAACATGTTACAACAACCACAAAAAGGACATTAACCAACAAAGGCACCCTCCAAACCCTAGCACTACCAACCAAGCTACATAAAACTCTTTTACCGCCCACCTATTGCCTGACCATACCCCTTAACCCTCTACCCTAATACTTTACCTCCAAACCTTCCTATCGAGGGTCATGTCCTCAGTGAGCCGTAATTGCTCTATGTCACTTCTAATCACTTATCTCCAGTATTTCTTAGGTCTACCCCTACCCCACCTAAAACTATCCAAGGACAACCTCTCACACCTACGAATTGGAGCATCCGTGCCCCTTCTCATCACATGCCCAAACTATCTCAACCTCCCTTCCCAAATATTATCCTCCACCGACGCCACTCCCACCTTCTCCTGAATGATCTTATTCCTAACCTTTTCTACCCTCGTGTAACCACACATCCAACGTAACATCCTCATTTCAGCCACCTTCAGCTTCTGGACGTGAGAACTCTTAACAGGCCAACACTCCGCGCCGTACAACATAGCCGGTCAGACTGCAACTCTATAGAATTTGCCTTGAAGCTTGAGAGTCACCTTATTATCACATAGAATTCCCAAGGAGAGTAACCATTTCAACCAGCCCACCCCAATACGATGAGATACATCCTCATTAATATCTTCATTCCCCTAAATCATAGACCCAAGATACTTAAAACTATTCCTCTTACACACCACTTGAGAATCCAACTGCACTACCACCTCATCCTCATGCTTCGTATCACTAAATTTGCACTCCAAGTACTCCATCTTAGTCCTACTCAACCTGAATCCTTTAGTTTTAAGGGTTTGTCTCCAAACCTCCAACTTATCATTAATACCTCATCGAGACTCATCAATCAAGACTACATCATCCGAAAAAAACATACACCATAAAACCTCTCCTTGAATGCTCCGTGTCAACACATCCATAACCGCAACGAATAAAAATGGACTAAGAGTCGATCCCTGGTGCAACCCTGTCAAGACTGGAAAATGCTCAGAATCCCCTCCGACAGTCCTTACCCGAGTCTTTGTCCCCTCGTAAATGTCCCTAATCGCACGAATGTAAGCCACATGAACCCCTTTTGCCTCCAAGTATTTTCAAAGAACCTCCCTAGGGACTTTGTCATATGCCTTTTCCAAGTCAATAAACACCATATGTAGGTCCCTCTTCCTCTCTCTCCACTCTTGTGGTGTTCTAGAAGCTGAGAAGTTATGGTCTATTCCTTATGATGAACAGAAATCCAAAAATTTTTCATTCTCAAATTCTGTTCCATGGTCAGACCTTATGGAAACTAATGAAGTGCCCAATTTTTTTTCCATTTTCTTGATAAAAATTTCAAAGACATCAAAGGCATCTTCTTTAGAGGATAAAAACAAAGTCCGGGTGAACCTGGAATAATCATCAACAATTATAAAAACATACCTTTTTCCACCTCTGCTTTGTTGTCTCATTGGTCCACACAAGTCCATATGGACTAGTTCAAGACACTTGGTAGTACTAACATGATTCTTTGACTTAAATGAAGATCTTACCTGCTTCCCCCTTACACATGAACTACATAGCTTTTCTTCCTTAAATTTGGTTTTAGGTAACCCCAATACCATGTCTTTGGATGAAAGTATGTTCAGTCGTTTTAGACTTGCATGTCCAAGTCTTCTGTGCCAAAGGAGGGGATCAGTTTCTATTGCAGTTAGACAAGTCAACTCAAGTCCAGGTACTGCCATTAAGTCTTCTTTGTACATGTTTCTGTATCTCCTTGCAGTAAGCACAATTTCTTTGGTATCCATCATTTTGACTTTAACCCCTGCAGCAGTAAAACTTACTTTATTACCTTTGTCACATAATTATGAGATGCTCAGCAGGTTATGCTTTAATCTTTGCACAAGATACACATCTTCCACAACTTTTGAATTTGATGTGCCAATTTTCCCAACTCCAGTGATGATTTTCTTTTTTCCGTTTCCAAAAGAAACTCCTTCTCCATCTATTTTGGAGATTGAAAGGAACTTTTTCTTGTCGCCAGTCATATGTCTTGAGCATGCACTATCTAAGTACCAGTGCTTTTTGGTTCCCTTCATCATCTCCTGCAAGAGAAATCAATGGTTAGATTTAGGAACCCAGACTAGCTTGGGCCCTGTTTTGTTGGTAAAAGAATGAATTAAATTCCTTCTAGTCCATGCAGAAAACACGTAACCTGACCTATTTCTCTGACCAATTTTAGTGCTTGTATTTTTGGTCTGAGAAAAGTTTGTTGCCAGATTCTGGATTCTAATTCTGCTGGTTACAGCCACAGGACATTCAGTAGTAGGATGTCTAAGATTGCCACAAATATAGCATAGATCTTACAGATTATCAGCTTTTTAAAAAAACCTAAACCTGCTTTTTCATTATGATTTATTTCACTCAACTGATGAATAATTCTTGAAGAATTTGTCCATCTATTAGCTCTTTCCAAGTCTAACTTTAACTTGGCAACTTCTTGACTTATCTTATTCATTTTTTCAGTCAAATTATGACATTCTTGTTTGTACTTAGTTAACTCAAGTTTAGCCTTTTCTTGTTCTTTACTCATGGCCTTTTTACCATTTTCAGTGAGTGTTAATTTAAGAACTTCAGACTTAAGATCATTATTTGAAGACTCTAGCAATGTGACTTGGTTCTTAAGAGTGGAATTTTCTTTTTCAACAGAATGTTTGCAAACTTTTAGATCAATGAAATCAAATTTTAGACTTGCAAGGCTGTTGAACAGTTCATCCCTATCAGAAGTTTATTCTTGGAGACTATCAATTGAATCACTCATCAAGGAAACAAGTCTAGTTTTAGAAAACAAATGCAATTTTTCTTTGAGTTCAAGTAAACTTACCTCAGGAGCATCATCTTCTTCCTCAATGTCTGAATTTCCAAAAGCCATAAATACTGTCTCATCAACTTCATCATCATTAGAGTCAGATCCCCATGCAACTATCATGGCATGTTCTTCTTTTTCCTTTCTTTTGGCCCTTTCTTTTTGTTTTTTTTCAACCCTTTCATTTCTCCATTCTATTTCACATAGAGGATATTCTCTGATCTGATGATCAGTATTTCCATACTTGTAGCATCCATTTTGATTATCATTTGAACGCTTCTTGGTACCTGTTCCCTTCTTCTTCCTGAAGAACTTGCTGAAATTCTTGGTTATGAAGGCAACTTGCTCCTTATCAAGTTCAAATTCCTCATCACTATTAGAAGCTTTTAAAGCTAAGATCTTCTCAGGGGCTTCTTGTTCTTTGATTCCATCAATTTCCATTTCATAGGTCCTTAAGTTTCCTACAAGTTCATCCAGGGTCAACCCTTCAAGCTCTTTATTTGCCTCCCTAATTGCAGTCACCTTAACATTCTATTTTGATTTAGGTAACACCCTCAATACCTTTTCAACTTGTTCTTCCTCAGAAATAACTTTTCCTAACGAAGTTAACTCGTTTGTTAAAGTGGTAAGCCTTGTCATCATCTCATGAAGTGTTTCATTTTCCTTCATTTTGAATGCCTCATATTCAGTAAATAGGAGAGCGATTCTGAATTTTCTAACTTGGGAGGTACCTTCATGAGCATTTACCAGTGCATCCCAAATTTGCTTAGCCGTAGTACAGGTGGATATCCTGTTATATTCAGCTGGTCCTAGACCACACACCAAGATGTTTTTGGCCTTCACATTTTTCTTTAAAGCCAACAGGTCATCAGGAGTAAATTCACTCCTTACTTTCTTGACTTGTACTCCATCAATAGTCTTCATTGGAATAGTGGGACCATCAGTAATCCTGTCCTATAATTCATAGTCTTCACCTTGAATGAACATCTCCATCCTTGCTTTTCACCAGATAAAATAAGAACCATCAAAGAGTGGAGGTCTAGTGGTTGACCGACCCTCACTGTGACCAGTAGGAGGTGCGGAATTCATCATGTTGATCCTTTTCTTAGGTTCTAGCCTTATTTAAGACAACCTTGCTCTGATACCACTTGTTAGAGTACGCGTCCTACTAATTGCCTATCTGTGGAACAAGTAAATAAACGTGGTTCACAGAAGTAAACTGGACACAGTATTTTTATGTGGAAAACACCCGGCTCAAGAAAGGTGTAAAAAACCACGACCTGTACCTCTACAGGATTTAACCCAACTTCACTAAAATACTTGAGCCTCAAAAATCAACAAAATTACAAGACTTCTTGTAACCTAGGAATTAAAACTTCTAACTCTTATTACTACAAAAAACACTAATCTTCCCAAGATAAGTGTTCCCAAGTCTTTGAGTTCCCAAACTTGAAAATGACAACTCCTAACTCAGTTTATAGATTACTGAGACTAGAATCAATGACTCATTACAATACCATAACCTAACTACTACACAGTTTATGACCTGCTAAGTAAGAGGCTTGGTTCTTCTTCAAGTATGTATGTTGATTGTTGATTGACTTTTTCAGTACGTCCGTGAGTACTAGCTTTGAGTCATGTTTGCTGTATTTAAGCCAACCTGTGATAGAGTCCTTTTTGATGTTTAATTCTTTCTTCAGTAGAACTCTATCAGTTAATTCTTTTCCCTTTTGTTGTCGCCTCACCTCTCCTAGTTTTGATAGGATTCTTTTAATTCAAATCCTCTTCTTACTGAACTCCTTGATCAACTTGACTTCTTCAAGACTTCTAGTCTGATCTAACTCGGCTTCTGATGTAATCAATGTTATCTAAGTTTGTCTTGAACACATAATCATATCATCCAAACTCCTGTTCCAGCTAGACTATTTCACCTTGAACGGACCAACTTCTTCAACGTGTTTCATTCACATGTCTATCATCAAAACTCCTCATGCCCTAACATATACCAACATGACATTCAAGCCTATCATTATAACCACATACGAACTTCTAGGAAAACACCCATAAAAACCTCGTTCTCATATTCTCTAAACCTCTATTGTTAATAACTTTCTTGCACTATTTTTAAGAAAACACACACAAAATCTCAACTAACCATGACGTATATCAAAATCTTGGCCTCAATCTTACTTCACACTTATAGCCTTAGATAAAACACGTATACAATAATCTTCCTCAACAAGAAACATTTACTCTCTCCCATATAAATAATCTTTCATCACCACTATCATCTCCCCCTTATATTAAAGCCATCCTTCTAAACTTATGGATCCGTAGGACTTAGCCATAATTTCTTCACTTTAATGTTCTATAGAGAAATGCTCAACTCACGTGAATGAACTATATTTAAAACATACTAACTTCATTTTTGGACAATCCCCCTCCACATAGACCATTCTTAACTTTCTCTATCTTCAATAATCATCGCCATAGATTTACACTCTTCTCCACAAACATATCTGTCTCATTAAACACCTAACTTGTATCACATTTCTAAACTTATATTTTTCCCTAAACCACGAGAATCAAAATCATATCAAAAGACTCAACATTATCTATCCATAACTCCTTAACTTGGATATTAAGAACACTATATACTATATAACTAACCTTCTTCTCATTTAGAAACTCGAGAGTACTACTAACCACACACAACCTTTAATAATCTTAGAAAATTATGCAACCCCCATATCACCTTGGGTACACATCTAAATCATACCTACAACATCATACTTAATCTCAAATCAATAAACTTAAATTCTTGCATGCACTGTTCCAAGCGTACTAGTCCACCTCCATATAACCAACATCACTAACCAAGCAATCATTATTTCCACCTTGATGATTATCCATTGTTCAAACTTAGTGTCTAGTGCTAGGCATGATAAAAACACAACCTCACATACTATTCTCGCTTGAAATCTCTAAAATAAAACACCAAGAAAAAATAGCCCACTAGAACCTCATAACAACAGTAATCGATCATAATCCTATGACATATCTT
Source organism: Capsicum pubescens (assembly GCA_030864215.1). Taxonomy (NCBI): domain Eukaryota; kingdom Viridiplantae; phylum Streptophyta; class Magnoliopsida; order Solanales; family Solanaceae; genus Capsicum; species Capsicum pubescens. Next base: position 227,362,061 of record CM061544.1, read on the forward strand.
ATTAAAATCCATTAGCATATCATCCTTCTACACATTATGACTATTTACCCATCTATACACCTAAATTACTTTCATAGCTCTATAAGTTTCAACTAAACTCCTTTTACAACCTCAAGGGAAACCTAAATTAACAATACTCAACCACCAAATACTTTATTAATATCCTATACTTTTCTAACATAATAAATACCATCAATAACTCCTTTCCTACTTCAAGAAAATAATAATTAACCTTGACTAATAACTCCTTCTCTACCTTCCACCAAAGAACCTATACCATATTCATTTCCCCTAAACTAACACACAAGGACATATCACCCCACTACTAAATCAATAGTATGCAAAAATTCATCTATATACATTCAGTCAATCACCATTACTACCTTTCTTGTCACAACACTCTAAACCCATACTTCCAGCAATAAGAAGGTTCTACTACTTATGAATCATAACACTCAATGTCATAATATCCCTCAAATGTAAACTCTATTTAACAATTTGGGTTCACACTATCTCCTCTCATGAGCACTATCTGGATTAAAGGGGTTTATGAGGAATATGAACACATAACATATTCTGTTTTAACTGCACAACTCATATAGATGAGGACACAAGCTTTCAACTTAAGGGACTTATAACATATTAGCGAGCTCCTTTCAAGCCCCTTTTATGACTTTTGAAATTATAGATAGTAAATTTGAGAGCATCATCTTAGGAGAAATTGGAATCTCATACTCCTGTTATCTCAAAAGGTGTAGATAGAGAATTATGGAATAACATATGAATTGACAAAAGTTTCTGAAAGAACAACTTTACTGTACGATCTAGAGTATGAAAGAAAAGAAACATTTCTTAAATGCCCTATAGCCTCTCAAAGAAAAGTACCAACGTCTTCTTACCGTTCCGCAAGAGTCTACTAGACACGACTTCATAGACACCCTATGACACTTGAACTCTATGCTCTAATATAATATTTTTCATGACCCGGGACTACCCCCTAGTAGTAACACGGTGCTTAGAACCACAAGTGATCCTACACTAATCCATTATACTTGCATAACTCGTGAGTAACTGAATAAGTTACATAAATCTAAAGGAATAAGAAGAAGGGATATATTTTCTGAATATGATCAATACAAAACTGTATTAAAATAACTACAATTCTGGTTATATAAAATAATACTAAAATCAAATACATCAACTCTACTGACTGTCTATGAAGCCTCTACTAATATTGACCACAGATAGACGGGACATGACCCCTAGTTATCCCTAATCAATATGACTAAATAAAGAAAATAAGATGCTACTCGAACTATGATTGACTCGAGCCCTTGAATCAAAAGGACTCATCACCTACTGACCGGAAGTTGCACACTGTCTGATTATAATGTGTGGGCTACAAATGGTACCTACATTATGAGACAATGTAGAATATAGACATATATGTGGATTAGTACTTTTGGAATATACTGAGTATGCGGAGGTGAATGCATAAGTAAAAAATACCTGAGTATACTAATAGACTTTCAAATAATCAGACAGTGTGATGATATATTGATACGTGGTAAGGCTGGTAGGTTGATTATACTGATGATGGACACGATGATGAAAATTATTATGAGTTGTGATATTGATTGTGTACCTTGCATTCATTTCTGCATGCGCATTATCTATCACCAGTATGCACCTATATCTATCATCCAATATAGAATGGTTGCATAGATATAGGTAAAAAATATACCTTGTGTTGTTGTATGTTGATTGAGCCTTTCGAGCCCGGGACAGTGAGGGTACACATTGGCTCAGCTAGGTATTTGGTTGTCCAGAGTGTCCAGTTATTCACGATGTTATTGATATTGTTATTATCATCGTTATGATTATTATCATGGCTAGCTTATGACAGATTGGTCATTGATCCGGTATCGATATTGAGGTATGTTTTCTACCTCTTATATCTTAATGATGTCATTATTATGCACGACTACTTCATGTCTAGCCATGTGGATTAGAAATCCTGAGTATGCCAGTATTAGATCCTAATAGTATTATAATGAGAACTTAGAATGAGGATATGATGATCTAGATTATGCTTTGAGATGACCTTTTGTTCATATTTCATACTTATTTCTTGACTATGTATATTGCTATATATCTTTGTTTCGGTCTTTATTCGTATATTGGACTGGGATATACGATATAGTATTAACGTCCTAAGGAATGTGGCTTGAATATGATAGTTCACCGATACTTCCTTAGTTTTATGATGTTAGACTCTTGGACTTGAACAAGATAGTTGTCCCTTATAATTCTCATTGACTTGTTATATAATTTCTGGACTCTTGGGTGTAGTTTTTCTTCTGTTTATATATTATATATCTGCTTTATCTTGGAGCTTAGTTAATAGTTGCCTACTGAGTACCATTTGTTTGGTACTCATACTACACTTTTGCATCCTACAGATCATAGTATGGGTTATTGCCGTTGATGTGTGTGTCGTGCGGAGCAACCATGGTTTAGAGACTTAGAGTGATCTCCTGATGTTCGAAATATCACTTATATCTCTCTTATGTATTGGACTAGTTTCTATGTTGTATTCGGATATAAGTTGTATCAGTGTATCTCCCTTGATATTTTACTTTTATACTCTTATTATATTAGAAGATCTTATGCTGATATCACTAGGTTTTGGGATTTTATTATGTATTGATCTTTATTTCATTTATTCCGCATTCTTTTTCTTATATTATTGAGTAGTCCGTTACTAACCGTTCCGGACTAGGGATTGGCTTGCCTACCGATGGGTTATGGTAGGCAGCATCATGACCTGAGAAATTGAGTCGTGACATCATGCCTAAAATTTTAGATTTTTAGTTAGAATCTTCATGATTCTATGATTTAGGGTTCAAACCTAATTATTTAAAATTATGAGGTTTTCATTTTTCACAAGTTATTATATTGTTATTGTTTTTGTTTATAATAAATTTCCTTGATTTCAGTATACCAAAATTATATTTGAAGAATAATTATGCATGATTTGATTGATTACAGTTAATTTCAATATAATTGATATGTTTTGAACAAATGATCCTAGAACTCAATAAATTTAACATGACTAGTTTCAGTATCTCAAAATATCAGTAAAATAGTAAATTAAACTAGTTTATGCTTTATTTTCAGAATTCGATTTATATTTATGAGCAACTGATAATATAATTTGGTTGAATTATTTAGCATCAAGCTGACATAGATTTCAAGTAACCCAAGTATCAGAACTACGTTGCTGCCACGAGATAAGGGTCTTTCGTGAGATTGATACCTTTAGCCTGAAAGGACTCAGTTAGTAGATCTATATTAGACATGTTCTATATTTTTGGTCAAATATAGGACACCTTTACAACTGAGATTGTACGTTGGACACCATGTTACTCACATAGTTTATATCGGTTATAAGAATCTCCCTACATAAATGATTTAAAACATGACAATTGTATACTAGAAATAGTTTAAAGCATATGTTAGTATGTTTACGATATTGCATATCTCACATGTTCAATACATTCGATGGTACTAACCACATACTTTTTCTTTGTGCTATATCCTATCATAATATAGATTTAGGTGTCCATTCCCAAATTCGTGACTAGAGCAGGTTATAGACACTTCACTCTAGCTTTGGTGAGTCCTCTTCATTTAAGGACCCGTTTTAGCTTTCAAATTAGTTAGTTTATTTCAAACATTTGCATCCAGTTGCTTAGAATTAGTTGGGGATCTTATCCTAGTAACTCATTTTATTCAGCAAATAAAGATTTTAGACGTAAATAGTACAATATTCTGATTTAACTATTTAGACATTTATTTATTCACAACAATCAGTTTATTATTATAGTGCCCATTTTAGTTATCTTTGTTGTTCCACTCAGTACTTCAGTATTTTATTTTTAGTAATATAATAGTATCAAGGGTTCACTTGTAATTCTAAGTACCCTGTCTCATTCAAAGTGTAGACTCGGATCGTGACAAACTTGGTATAAAAAAACTAGGTTCAAGAGTCCTAGGATGTCTGAAAAGTCACGTTTAGTAAAGTCTTTTTTCATGAATGTGAAGCGCGCCACACTTATGAGGAAGAGGCTACAAGTCGTTTTAGGAAAAATTTTCCTTCATGTTTATTATCGTGCGATAGAGTTTATACATTTACATTGAATGATACATTGCATATTTATATATTTTAGATTCAAGCAAATATAATTAATCAATATACTTGTTTATATACAAATACAAATGATAAATTATACATTCACGACTAAAATATTTAAATACAAAAAAATAAATTTATTTAAAACACATAGTATGATACACACAAATATGAAGTATCAAAACATATAAAATACAACAACAACAAAAGACAAATGAAGAAAAAAATACAAAAAAATGAAAAAAAGGGAGAAAAAATGGCAAAAAAGAAAAAATGAAATAAAAACAAAAAAAGTCTACAAAGAAAAAAAAAAACACTGAAAAAACAAAAAAAGAAAAAAAAATAAAAATGAGAAAAAAATGAAAAGGAAAAAAAGCAAAGAAGAAAAAAATGGGAAATAAAAAAACGAAAAAGAAAAAAAAAGAAAAAGAAAAAAAATTGAAAAAAGAAATTAAGAAAGAAAATATTGGAGAGAGACTGAATTATATTTAGTTGAAAAGAAAGAACATGAATTACGTATAATAATTAAAATATAAATTAAATAGAGGAATTAGAAACTTATATAAATTAAATAGAGGAATTCGAAACTTATGTTAGCTAAGCTTATAACAATCCTAAAACTTGTTAACTATAGAACATGAAACAAATAGATTTTCTATATAAAAATAAAATTATTAGTTTATATTATTATTTTTAAACTCAAACCAAGTATGCCCACAAAATAGAAGGGAAAAATGAACAGAATGAGAAGACAAGAAAGGCCAGAAGAGAGCAGCCAACTCTCTTGACGGTTATTTCCACTCTTTTCTCGTTTCCTCCGCCCCTTCCTCCCTTAAATTCCTTCTCCCTCTCTGCTTCTTTCATCTGTTAACCCCCATCTTACAGCAACCCATTTCTCCATTTTCTCTAATTCTTCCTTCTCCAATAATGGCGACGTCTTTCTTTACAGCAAAAGTTTTGCCCCTTAACTCTACTAGATCTGCTGATAAGCCCCTTTTGGGTCAAGTTTTGCTACCTTCTTCTTTTCTTGGATCATCCGCTCATAAACTTTCCCTCAACAACGCTTTCTCTCTTCAATCACAACGCCGATCCAATGCTGTTGTCGCAGTTTCTGATGTCGTTAAGGATAACAAGTCCAAATCCAAATCTTCTATCTCCAATCTGGTACCCCTCCATTTTTCTTCATTTTGGTTTTCCTAGATTACTTTTCATTTGGGTCATGCTCAATTTGTTACTTTAATAACTCTTTGTATTATTAACCTCCAAATCTTCTATCTCCAATATGGTACCTGTATTTTTTTTTTTCACTCGGTTTTTGTTGATTTTGTCTTTGCAAGCTGAGTTTTCATCTGGGCCATGCTCAATTTGTTACTTTAATATCTATTTATCTTATTATTATTATTATTATTATTTGGTGAATTAGTGCTTTTTTCCTTACATTTCTTGTGTAAAAATTCTGTTGTTTGCTAAAGATTCGTCCTTTTGGGGGTGGGGGGGAATGTTAAGTTATTTAAGTTTCTTTGTGTTAATTTAGTGCTTATCTTTGACTCTGTCGTATGACACTGTAGTTGTTTGCATGATTCTGTTAATTAGTTGTCTCTTGTTCCATCCCTATTTTGATAATTTTGGCATTTGCAAGCTCAGTTTTGTTTCTGTCATTATAACTTTTAACCCAGTTGTGACTCCTTAGTTGATGAGTTATTGTGGCGATTTAGTGCTTAATCTTCTTAGAATTTCTCATAGAGCATGTAGTTGTTTGAAAAGACTCGGGCTTCTGTGATTTTTAACCAATTATCTGTGTCTCCTGTTGCATTTAGTTGATTACTAAAGAGGAGGGATTGGAACTGTACGAGGACATGGTGTTGGGAAGAGCTTTTGAGGACATGTGTGCCCAAATGTATTACAGGGGGAAAATGTTTGGTTTTGTGCATTTGTATAATGGGCAAGAAGCTGTTTCAACTGGTTTTATCAAGCTCTTGAAGAAGGAAGATTCTGTAGTTAGCACTTACCGTGATCATGTCCATGCATTGAGCAAAGGTGTCCCAGCTCGCCAAGTGATGAGTGAGTTATTTGGGAAGACCACGGGGTGTTGTAGAGGCCAGGGCGGATCGATGCACATGTTCTCCAAAGAGCACAACGTTCTTGGCGGTTTCGCATTTATTGGTGAGGGAATCCCAGTGGCTACAGGTGCTGCATTCACCAGCAAGTACAGAAGGGAGGTCTTGAGGGAGGCTGACTGTGATCATGTCACTCTTGCCTTCTTTGGTGATGGAACTTGCAACAATGGCCAATTCTATGAGTGCTTGAACATGGCCGCATTGTGGAAATTGCCAATTATCTTTGTTGTTGAGAACAATCTGTGGGCAATTGGGATGTCCCACTTGAGATCCACTTCTGATCCTGAAATTTGGAAGAAAGGTCCTGCCTTTGGGATGCCTGGGGTTCATGTTGACGGAATGGATGTGTTGAAGGTGAGGGAGGTAGCAAAGGAAGCTGTTGGCAGAGCTAGGAGAGGGGAAGGTCCCACTTTGGTTGAATGTGAGACTTACCGGTTCAGAGGACACTCTTTGGCTGATCCAGATGAGCTTCGTGACCCTGGTGAGTGTTCCGTTCCCCTTTTGTTCCTTTGCTCAATTATCTTATAGTCTTCCAGTTTACTTGTGTTATTATCCTCAATCCACTTGTTGCTATTCCTTTAATACTACTGCTTTGGCATTTGTGGTACCTGATAATTATTGTAGAGTGTTTTCTAAGGTTTTGTAGGGTAAACCATTAGTACTTAATAGAGAGCTATTTGTTGATCAAATTAACTTAGGCAGCTTGTCAGAGAAATCATTAAATGCTTTTGATTTACCTTTGTTTTTTTTTATTTTTTTATTTTTTTGTAGTGAATGCTATATGAGTAACCAAACAATTTTCTTAGCACAGTAGCCTACCACTTCTTTTCATTAATATGCCTGTACTATGACACGGCGAAAAAGTTGATAGACATTTTGTACAAGAAGCCTCAAATTGGTTGATCGTGTGGGAACTTTTGAGGTAGTGATTTATGTGCGGGCAACTGTGCAGATGTAACCTTGGCAAAGTGTGTGGAATGAGGAGCACTTCGATTTGATTATTTAATATTTATAGCTTCCTTTTACACTTAGGCATATATATAACATGAAGTATCTCAGGGACGCTGCTAGATGTTTCCACTGATGAATATATACCTCCAAAACAAAGGAAACAAAAGCACCAGAAAGGAGCTTAATGCTCCAAAACTCCTTATTTAGAATGCTGTAGGATATATCCAAGTATCATAAGAGAAATGATCCTTCGCTATTATCTTATTTTGTTGCACATGTACCCTTATACGTGGTCTACATATTTGGAGCCTATAACACCATTTCTTTGACCTTGATTTGTTCATTTTGGTAGCTGAAAAGAATCACTATGCCACAAGAGATCCTATTACTGCGTTGAAGAAGTATATGTTTGAGAACAACCTGGTCAATGAAGCGGAGTTAAAGGCCATCGACAAGAAGATCGATGAATTGGTTGAGGAGTCTGTAGAGTTTGCAGATGCAAGCCCTGTTCCAGCTCGTAACCAGCTGCTAGAGAATGTATTTGCTGATCCTAGAGGGTTTGGGATTGGGCCTGATGGAAGGTACAGATGTGAGGATCCTAAGTTCACTGAAGGCACAGCTCAGGTCTAATTCTCAAGGCTGTGCTTTGTGGGCCTGCACAAGATGGCTTTCAGTAGTTGATGAGAAGCAGGTTTTCATTTGGTAATTATTGATATTGATAGCGCTTCTACACATGTATTAATGTCTTTCCCCATGAGAAAGATCTGATGTTTAGTTATTTTGTAGTTTCAATTTTGTTCAGGGTTGTGTTCTCTTTATCTTGGACATTGTTTGTTAGTTGTACTAAAGGGCCTTGTGTTCCTCCTTTTGCACTTCCAATGTTTGCAAGTCTTGTACCATTTGTTAAATTTTTTTAAGCTTCTTAGTTCTGCCGTCAAGCTTAACTCTACTTATTGCATCCTTGTAAAGTTGGGTATGAATAGTGTGCAGGAGAAATCAATTTGTAGGAATGCTATTGTTCATAATATTTCATTAGTTGGTGTATATTTCTGATACCAGTGCATTTACGTGGTTCAGCCAATATCGTGGAGATTATATCTCTAAATTTGCTCCCAAGTTCTCTAGGAATTTAAATATTCGGCCAGAGTATTCGGGTGAAAGACGTGTATGTAGCTCAAGTAGGTACCAGATCTTTAATGGTCTTAATTCAGCAGATTGAAGAGGGCATATGAGGATTTATTAGGAATATTAAGGTGTTTGGATGACCAGGCCTGATTTTACATGTTTGCGGGTGTGTTAATGCTCAATCCATGAGGCTCGCTCAATCCATGAGGCGTGAGCTAACTGTATTGTTGAAACTGTGAAAAGGAGGAGAGTAGAGTGCTACTGGACTTAATCATGAGAAGAAATTTTACTGGATTAGTTGATATATTTTGAATCTTCAATCTGTTATTTTGACTTATAATATGTAATCCAAGTGCACAGTACGAGTAGACACTCCCTTATATATTCATATTTCTGCTCAAATATTAGGAGTTGTGTACAATTATGGAGTTCCTTTATGTTTATATAAGCTAGAATAGCTGGTAAATTGTCCACTAGCAGCTTTTACTTATGCTGACAATTGACAGAGACATCCCTTACTGCATCTCCTCCCTCGTCAAAACTCAAGTCTTGTTGCTGCTTTTATTGAAGCCATTTTCATTGAAGGTATTTTTAAAGCTTTTCGATTTAGAAATAAGGGAAAAAGGGCAAAAATATCCCTTCTACTTTTATTTATTAGCTAAATTTCCCCTTCATTATACTATCTAGCTATTTATACCCTCACCATTATACTATCAGGCTAATTATACCCTCGCCGTTACTAAACTTATCACATATACCTCTCAATTGGATGGATTGCCCCAAATTCACTCAAAATATCCAATTTTACTTAAATTATCTGATTCCTTATTTTAACCCAATCCACATATAATAGAAGTCTAGTACACTAGAATTCCTGTTGTTTCTTTATATGGAAATCTTTAAGCTTGTGATTCTTTTCCTCTGGACTCCAATTGCAAGGTCTTGTATGCAAGACAAAAGTAGACTCGTTGAGATGTTATTTTAACTTGAAAAAGCTTCTTGCACGCCCATGACCATAATGTTATGTTCTAATCAAATAGGCATTTGATCAGTAGAAAGCTAGATAGTAATAATGCAACATGTTTATGAATCTTCTGACAAACTAGATTAGGAAGATCCGAGGCAAGCTTCTAGAATATGGACAAGTTGGAGATACCCGGGTCTTCAAAATAGCTGGGTTGTATTAACAAGGGCTATTCCCAAGTCTTTTGAGTTGGGTTACAAATCTACGTCGACCAACAGTTTAAAGCCACATTTTATCTTAAAAGCTCATCTATGCCATGTCATAATTATGTTGGAAGGGCATTTTTTATTTCTAATATATAAGCGCAAGTGAGCATCCTAAAAATAATCGGAAGAACATTTTTGATTCAATAGGTGTAAGGAAATATTTTGAGCCATTTTCTATTGGTTGAGGGTATGTTTAACAGTTTTAAAAAAGTAGTTGTAAATAATCAGTTGTAAGAGAGTGCTCATGTAAAATTAGAGGGAAAAGGGTCAAATTTACTCATTTATTTTAAAAAATTGGTTAAATATATCTTTCGTCATATTTTAGATCAAATTATCCTTTTACTTTGAAAAGTTGTCTAAATATATCCTTTATCATACTTTGGGGGTCAAATTTACTCTCGTTGTCATACTTTGAAGGCAAATTTACCCTACATGTTAAGAATTTTTTCACATGTACCCTCCGCTTTCAATAGAAAAGCTGAAATCAATGTTAAGTGTTTCATTTTTTAAAAACTAGTCTATGAGAACGTGCATTGCATGTTTATCCCAATTATTTAATATAAAACTTGAATTCTTAACGCCAGTTAGTGCGCTGGAGTTAGGGGAGAAGGTGGCGGGAATGGGGGTATGGGAGTGTAGGGGTGTAATGCCCCAAGATCCCATCCCGAGACGTCACACGGTGCTTAAGGCCACACGCGGCCTCAAGCTAACCCTCTAAATCTGTCATCACTTCTAGAACTCACTTTGACAATAGTCATGCTAATATAAGAGAGAATGACATATCATAAACATACTGGAATAAGATAAGAAACTAGCCTGTACAATCCAAAAAACTGAAATTCTGTACATACCAACCTTTTAGTCTAACAAAGCCTCTATACATCAAAATCAAGGAGATATTGGGACAAACCCCCAACTGACTTAAACAGTACTGAAAGCCATAACAACAAAACAGTATCACAAAAATATAAACACGGTCCTCGAACCATGAGGAATCACCACTGAGCAGACGAAAAGAGGCACCCGAATATCGCTAACGCGGCTGAGTACCTGAACCTACATTACGAGAAAATGTAGCCCATAGAAAAATATATGGGTCAGCACTTTGGAATGTACTGAGTATGTGGGGGTGCATGTAACAATGTAAATATCATCATCAATTTCATGAAAATATGCATATGTACAATGATGGCTCACTTGGCTTGAGTTAGATTGAAACATACTTTTCATGATCTCATCGTAAATAAATCATTTAATAAAAACCTCATAAATCATCATAAACAACTCAACTCTTCAACTCAAGACTCGGAGTGACTCTGTAATTCGAGAAACTCGACTCTTATGGACATGGGAGGTTCTTATAACCGACATAAACTATGTGAGCTGCATAGAGTCTAACGTTTTGCCCTCCTAAGGAAAAAACCCCACATTGGCGGGAGCGTTGTACTCTTGCCAGGGAGTACAACCTAAATTTTGTGATCATAATCTCATACTCGGCCTCCGGCCCACAATTATCAATATCAATCCTACGGTGGCACGTAGTTTCGGGAAAAATACCACATTTCTCGCTCGGTGCTAAATACTACTCCCAGACACAAGCTCAGAACGTGTTTAGGAAATCCACCATAAATATCACAATGGTCTATCATGAAGACCAAATCAAATCTCTTTCTCATTTATCAAATCATAATCAATTTGTGGATTCCTAACTCGACTCAACTCAAATCAAATCAATCTTTCTCAATATCAAAATGTATCAATTCATTAAGTCATGGCAACATCAATAACTTTGAGGAAATATCAAGACTCATTGTAACAACTCAATTCTCATGAATCAATATACTCAATAATCCAAATTGTCATAAGAAAGCTTAAAGCTTGACACATATCTTGAAAGTACTTGAAATACCAACTCACGGTAGGAACATGAAATTCACAATATTAAATATCAAGTCATAACTTGGAAATTATAAAATAATCATGTATAACAAAGTTTGAACAATTTATATTCTCATAATCTCATGATGAAGTAATTTGGGTATAAACTCACTTCCAAATCATATAAATTAATAATAAAAATCAAAGTTTTGAGCACAAGAACGAAAGAATTGCTCTTGTTCAAAACCCCACATACCTTAATCTTTGAAATTGGTTGAACTCTAGTTCTTGAGACTAAACTCACAGTTGTAATAAAAAAAAAAAATTCTTGAAGTCTACTCTATGAGGAACTTGATTCTTGAAGGAATCTTGAAGATTTATGGATGATTTTTGGAAGATTAATTTCCTTAAATAAAACCCTAGATATATTTCTTAAGAGAATTGGAAGAGAGAAATGAAGAAATTAGGTTTTGGATGAGGATTCTCATATATATAGAGTCCTCCAAAAATAGGAAATGACCAAAATACCCTTGCAAAAATCGTCCATCAATTGCTGAAAGAAATAGCTGACGACATCCGTGACAAGCGTCAGGCCCGTGATAGGCCGTCATGAATTATCGTCACAAAAAGGGTGGATTTTGTGACTTTCTTCCTTAAGGTGATGACATTTTGTGACGGGCCGTCAGGCTTGTGACAAGTCGTCACAAAAAGGTCGTCACGGATTTTCTAAGCTGACACGCTGTAGTAAAATAAGCATAACTCTTTGCTCCGATATTGGATTTTGACAAAATTAGTATCGTTGGAAAGATAATTCAATTATCTATCTTTTGATAGGTAATGAGCTCAAAAATTCTTAGTATAACGTGATATATCCTCATTTGAAGTTGACTATGCCAAAATCCTTCTCAAGAATTCAATCGGTAAAGAATGTTTTGATTCGCCCAATCGTTAGGACATCTTTAAAGCCTTAATACACATCACCCTTGACAAGAAAACAACCAAAACACTATAATTTATTTATCATGGGCTTGAGTCATGGAGGCACTATTGGTTAGAATCTCTGGATATTACAATATCTCCCCCTTGGAAACATTCGTCCTCGAATGTTGCCAGATAGGCCAAGAACAAGAGAAAAATGAGGACGTATAGCTGGAACGACTCACTCAAAAGACTTACTTCACTCTATACCTTTGAATACTATAGAAAATGCATGAATTCGTGATGAAAGTAGACACAATACTGAATCTTTAATAAGAAAGAGGCGGAATTAAGAAAGAATGATACCTTCTGCTCGCTCCGCACTCACAGAAAAGAGGTGAGGGTACTTGGCTCGCATATCAGCTTCGGCTTCCCAAGTAGCACTCTCAACAGATTGATTTCGCGAAAGCACTTTAACCAAAGGAACTTATTTGTTCCTTAGCCTACGGATCTGAAAATCCAAAATCTTAACCGGAATCTCCTCGAATGAAAGGCTATCCTGAATATCTAAGCTTTCGGAAGAATCAACCACGACAGAATCACCAATACACTTCTTAACCATAGAAACATGAAATACCGGATGAACGCTAGACAACTCCGCGGGTAAATCCACCTCATAAGCTACTTTCCCAACACGACTCGGAACCCTGTATGGACCAACATAACGGGGACTAAGCTTTCCCTTCTTCCCAAATCTCTTCACCCCTTTCATGGGTGAAACCTTCAAGTACACCAAATCATTAACATTAAACTTAAGATCTTTTCTTCTCACATCCGCATATGACTTTTGACGACTTTGAGCGATTTTCAATCTTTCTCGAATCAACTTAACTTTTTCCATAGCCTCAAACACAGTATCCGACCCAATCACAGCTGTTTCTCCTACTTCAAACCAACCTATGGACAATTTACATCTTCTCCCATACAAAGCTTCGAATGGGGCCATCTGAATACTAGCATGGAAACTATTATTATACATAAATTCGATCAATGGCAAGTGCTTATCCCAACCACCTTTGAAATCAAGCGCACATGCCCTCAACCAAACGACGATAGTAACTATCTAGACCCAAGAAACTCCTAATATCAGACGGGGAGGTAGGTCTGGGCCAATTCTTCATAGCTTATGTCTTTTGAGGATCAACTCTAATACCTTCGGAAGAAATAATGTGACCCAGAAAAGTAATTGACCTTAACCAAAATTCACACTTGCTAAATTTAGCGAATAATTGATGAGCTCTAAGGGTTTCCAACATGATTCGAAGATGATCCATATGGTCATCCTCACTTCAGGAATATACAAGAATATCATCTATGAACATAACAACAAACAAATCCAGATACCGCTTGAATACTCGGTTTATAAGATCCATGAAAGCCGCCGGAGCATTGGTTAACCCAAAGGACATGAAAAGAAACTCAAAATGACCATAGCGAGTTCGGAAAGTTGTCTTTGGAATATCACACTCTCTCACTTTAAGCTGATGATAATCGGATCTAAGGTCTATCTTTGAGAAATAACTTGCACCATGTAGCTGATCAAATAAATCATCGATTCTAGGAAGAGGGTACTTGTTCTTAATAGTCAGCTTGTTGAGTTGATGGTAGTCAATGCACATACGTAATGTACCATCTTTCTTCCGCACAAATAGAACAGGTGCATCCCACGGGGAAACACTGGGTATGATAAAGCCTTTTTCTAAGAGATCTTTGAGTTGCTCCTTCAATTCTTTAAGTTCTGCGGGAGCCATACGGTATGGAGAGATGGAAATAGGCTGAGTGCCGGGAAGGGGATCAATCCCAAATTCTATTTCTCTATTAGGTGGGACCCCTGGAAGGTCTTCCAGGAAAACATTGGGAAACTCTTTAACAATGCTAACTGACTGAATAGTCGGGGTCTCAGACTTGAGGTCTTTAACTCGAACTAGATGATAGACGCAACCCTTGGAAATCAACTTCCTAGCTTTGAGGTAGGATATGAAATGGCTCTTCGGAGTTATAGAACTCCTGAACTACTCAAACACGGGATCGTTAGGAAACTGAAACTTGACCACTCGGGTACGACAATCTATAGACGCATAGCACGAGTGAAGCCAATCTATACCCAAAATGACGTCAAAATTAACCATATTTAGCTCAATTAAATCAACACATATGACCCGATAAAGGACAGTAACAGGACACTTCTTATACACTCGCTTAGCAATAGCAGACTCTCCTACCGGGGTAGGAACCAGAATAGGCTCAGGAATTCGTTCAGGGTCCATCTCAAAATTTATAGCAACCAGAGGTGTCACATAAGAGAAACTCGAACTGGGGTCCATGAATACATTCACATCAAAATGAAAGACACGGAGCATACCAATGATAACATCTGGAGAATCCTCCTGCTTCTGGCGAGGTAGTATAGCATAGAAGCGATTCTGGTGTGAACCGCCAACAGTACTAGAAGAGGTGCCCTGAGGAGGAACTGGGCAGACTACGGGAGTGGGGGCACTGGTAGCCTGACTCTGGGGACGAGCATCTCGACTCCCCTGTCTAGCATACGAATAATTTCTAAGTCGGTGTCCCAACTTTCCACAACCAAAGAAACCTCTCTGATCAACAAAATATTCGCCAAAATAATCTCTACCACACTTGGCACATGAAGAAGGACAAGGTCTGTTACTTATACTTTCCTGAGACCTGGATGGGATAGGCATGCTCCCCTGCTCCTACCTGCTTCTAGGTGCGGGAGCACTAATTGAGGAAGGCGCAAGTATAAACGGACATCTCTGGAATTAAGGGCGGTCCCTTCCATAGAATTGGACTGACTGAATCCCTGCTGCTATGATCTAGCTCTTTTATTCCCTCTTACTCTCTCCCTCTCTTTCACCTTATCAGCTTTAATCTGCTGGGCATGAATCATCAACTGAGAAAGGTCCATCTCCCTATTAAGCATAGCAGATCTACACTCTTTCACAACGTAACTCGACACACCGGTCACGAACTTACTCATGATGGTCCTGGAGTCAGCCATCATACTAGGTGCATATTTGGACTACTGATTGAATCTAAGGTAATACTCCTTAACAGTCATGGAGCCTTGTCTCAAATTCATGAATTCCTCTATCTTTGCTTCCCTCATCTCAAGAGGGAAGAATTTGTCCAAGAACGCATCCTGGAATAACTGCCAAGTCATGGAAGCGGTATCCTCCCCTCTACTTTCCCTCCATATTTTCACCCAATCATATGGAACATCTTTTATTCGATAGACAGCCAATTCAACACTCTTCTCCTCAGTCACGTGCATAATCTGGGTGATCTTTCTCACTTCATCCAAGTACATCTGTGGGTCTTCACCTACCTTCGACCAATAGAAATTAGGCGGATTCATCCGCATAAAGTCACGAACCTGAGATGAAGCAGAATTATTCTCTTATGGAGAAGAAATAGTAGCCTGGGTGTTAGCTTGAGTATTGGCGGTAACTGCCTGGGCTAGCGCTTGAAAAGCTACCTGGAATTCTGCATGTGACACATGCTCGTTCAGGTGATCAACGGGTTGAGGTTGCTCGTTATTTATACGAGATCGATGAGGAGGCATTTTCTGTCATAAGAGAGCACGAATTAATAGTAGAGAAAAACAGTCGTAGGCACTATAAACTTTTGAAAGAAAGAAATAACTTTTCCTAAAACGTCCTGTAGCCTCTTGCTCATAGATGTGGCGCGCTACATACCGATGATCAAGACTCTACATAATGCGGCTTGTCAGACTCCCTAGGACTCTTTAAACCTCAAGCTCTGATACCAAGCTTATAATGCCCCAAGATCCCACACCGAGACGTCACATGGTGCTTAAGGCCACACGCGGCCTCAAGTTAACACTCTAAACCTGTCATCACTTCTAGAACTCACTTTGACAATAGTCATGCTAATATAAGAGAGAATGACATTTCATAAACATACTGGAATAAGATAAGAAACTAGCCTGTACAATTCAAAATACTGAAATTCTGTACATACCAACCCTTTAGTCTGACAAAGCCTCTATACATCAAAATCAAGGAGATATTGGGACAAACCCTCAACTGACTCAAATAGTACTAAAAGCCATAACAACAAAACGGTATCACAAAAATATAAACACGGTCCTTGAACCATGAGGAATCACCACTGAGCAGACGAAAAGAGGCACCCGAATATCGCTAACACGGCTGAGTACCTAAACCTACATTACGAGAAAATGTAGCCCATAGGAAAATATATGGGTCAGCACTTTGGAATGTACTGAGTATGTGGGGGTGCATGTAACAATGTAAATATCATCATCAATTTCATGAAAATATGCATATGTACAATGATGGCTCACTTGGCTTAAGTTAGATTGAAACATACTTTTCATGATCTCATCGTAAATAAATCATATGATAAAAACCTCATAAATCATCATAAACAACTCAACTCTTCAACTCAAGACTCGGAGTGACTCTGTAATTCAAGAAACTCGACTCTTATGGACATAGGAGATTCTTATAACCGACATAAACCATGTGAGCTGCATGAAGTCCAACGTTTTGCCTTCCTAAGGAGAGAACCCCACATTGGCGGGAGCGTCGTACACTTTCCAGGGAGTACAACCTAAATTTTGTGATCACAATCTCATACTCATCCTACGGCCCATAATTATCAATATCAATCCTATGGTGACACGTAGTTTCGGGGAAAATACCATATTTCCCGCTCGGTGCTAAATACTACTCCCAGACACAAGCTCAGAACGCATTAAAAAATCCACCACAAACATCACAAGGGTCTATCGTGAAGACCAAATCAAATCTCTTTCTCATTTATCAAATCATAATCAATTTGTGGATTCCTAACTCGACTCAAATCAAATCAATCTTTCTCAATATCAAAATGTATCAATTCATTAAGTCATGACAACATCAATAACTTTGAGGAAATATCAAGACTTATTGTAACAACTTAATTCTCATGAATCAATATACTCAATAATCCAATTTGTCATAAGGAAGATTAAAGCTTGAAACATATCTTGAATGCACTTAAAATATCAACTCACGGTAGGAACATGAAATTCACAATATTAAATATCAAGTCATAACTTGGAAATTGTAAAATAATCATGTATAACAAAGCTTGAACAATTAATATTCTCATAATCTCATGATGAAGTAATTTGGGTATAAATCCACTTGCAAAATCATATAAATCCATAATAAAAATCAAAGCTTTAAGCACAAGAACGAAAGAATTGCTCTTGTTCAAAACCCCACATACCTTAATCTTTGAAATTGGTTGAACTCTAGTGCTTGAGACTTTACTCACACTTGTAATAGAAAAAAAAATTCTTGAAGCCCACTCTATGAGGAACTTGATTCTTGAAGGAATCTTGAAGATTTATGGATGATTTTTGGAAGATTAATTTCCTTAAATAAAACCCTAGATATATTTCTTAAGAGAATTAGAAGAAAGAAATGAAGAAATTAGGTTTTGGAAGAGGATTCTCATATATATAGAGGCCTCCAAAAATGGGAAATGACTAAAATACCCTTTCAAAAATCGTCCGTCAATTGCTGAAAAAAATAGTTGACGACATCCGTGACGAGCCGTCAGGCCCGTGATAGGCCGTCATGAATTGTCATCACAAAAAGGGTGGATTTTGTGAATTTATGCCTTAAGGTGGCAACATTTTGTGACGGGCCGTCAGGCTTGTGACATGTCGTCACAAAAGGTCGTCATGGATTTTCCAGGCTGACACGCTGTAGTAAAATAAGTATAACTCTTTGCTCCAATATCGTATTTTGACGAAATTGATATTGTTGGAAAGTTAATTCAATTATCTATCTTTTGGTAGTTCATGAGCTCAAAAAATAGTAGTACAACGGGAGATATTCTCATTTGAAGTTGACTATGCCAAAATCCTTCTCAAGAATTTAATCGGTAAAGAATGTTTTGATTCGCCCAATCGTTAGGACATCTTTAAAGCCTTAATACACATCACCCTTGACCAGAAAACAACCAAAACACTATAATTTATTTCTCACGGGTTTGAGTCATGGAGTCACTATTGGTTAGAATCTTGGGGTATTACAAGGGGGGACGTGGATGTTATGTGGGATAAGGCAGCCAGCTGCATCCGAGAGACGACTAGAGAGGTGTTGGGTGTTTCGAGGGGTCGGGAAGGATGACATAAGGTGCACTGGTGGTGGAATGAAGAAGTTAAGATAAAAGTGGAGATTAAGAAGGGGGCGTATGTTAAGTTGATTGATAGTAAAGATGAAGAGGAGAAACGGGTGAATAGAGAGGTGTACAAAGTTACAAGGAAAGAGGCTAAGTTAGCCGTTACAGCTGCTAAGACAACAACATTTGAGAGCTTGTATATGGGGTTAGAGAAGAAAAGGGGAAATAGGTTGTATAGGCTTGCTAAGTCTAGGGAGAGGAAGGGGCGTGACCTCGATCAAGTGAAGTGCATTAAGGGTGAGAACGGTAGAGTTTTGGTGAAAGATGGTCATATTAAGAAGAGATGGAAGGAGTATTTTCATAGACTTTTAAATGAAGAGGGAAATAAAGACATTGAGTTAGAGGAGTTGGAACGCTCAGAGGAGAGCCATGATTTCGGTTACTGTAGACGTTTTAAGGTAGAAGAGGTCAAAGAGGCTATTCATAGGATGCGAAGAGGTAAGGCGAAGGGGCCTGACGAGATTTTGGTGGATTTCTGGAAGTATGCTGGTGGGGAAGGCTTAAGGTGGTTGATTGATTTGTTCAACGTTATTTTCAAGACTACGAGAATACCTGAGGCTTGGAGATGGAGTACGATGATTCCATTATATAAAAACAAGGGTGACTTTCAGAGTTGCAACAAGTATAAGGGTATTAATCTATTGAGTCACACTATGAAGATTTGGGAGAGAGTGGTCGAGCAGAGATTTAGGAGGGTAGTGTCCATTTCAAAGAATCAGTTTGGTTTTATGCCTAGTCTCTCGACGACAGAGGCAATCCACCTGGTGAGAAGATTGGTGGAGCAGTATAGGGAAAGGAAGAGGGATTTGCACATGGTGTTTATCAATCTGGAGAAAAAAAGAGGGATTTGCACATGGTGTTTATCGATCTGGAGAAGGCGTACGACAAAGTCTCTAGGGAGGTCCTTTGGAGATGCTTAGAAGTGAGAGGAGTTTCGATGGCGTACATTAGAGCTATTAAGGACATGTACGATGGAGGAAAGACTTGGGTGAGGACGACGGGAGGAGACTCAGGATATTTTTTGATCGAGATAGGTTTGCATCAGGGATCGACTCTTAGCCCGTTCCTTTTTCCGCTGGTGATGGACGTGTTGACGCGAAGTATTCAAGGTGAGGTATTGTGGTGTATGTTATTTGTGGATGATGTAGTGCTAATTGATGAGATGCGGGGGTGGGTGGGTGGGGTACAAATGAGAAATTGGAGGTTTGAAGGCAAACCCTGGAATCTAAGGGGTTCAGGTTGAGTAGGTCCAAGATGGAGTATTTGGAATGCAAGTTTAGTGACTCGAGTCAGGAGAACGGTGTGGTGGTGAGGTTGGATTCTCAGGATGTTTGTAAGAAGGATAATTTTAAGTATCTGGGGTCTATGATTCAAGGAAATGGCGAGATTGATGAGAATGTCTCTAAACGTATTGAAGAAGGTTGTATGAAGTGGAGGATCGCCTCGAGAGTGTTGTATGATAAGAAGGTGCCCCTTAAGTTTAAAGGAAAATTCTACAGAGTGGCAGTCCGTCCGGCCATGCTGTATAAAGTGGAGTGTTGGCCAGTCAAGAACTCTCATATTCAAAGATTGAAGGTGGCAGAAATAAGAATATTTCGTTGGATATGTGGCCTTACTAAAGGGGATAAAGTTAGGAGTGAGGTTATTCGGGAGAAGGTGGAAGTGGCCTCGGTGGAGGACAAGATGTGAGAAGAAAGGTTGAGATGGTTTGGGCATGTGATGAGGAGGGGCACAGATGCCCCAGTTCGGAGGTGTGAAAGGCTAGCTTTGGATGACTTCAGGAGGAGTAGAGGTAGGCCAAAGAAATATTGAAGGGAGGTGATTAGGAATGACATAGAGCTGCTTCAGATTACTGAGGACATGACCCTAGACAGGAAAGTGTGGAGGGCGCGGATTAGGGTAGACGGCTAGTGTGAGTGTGTCGTTGTGGATAAGTGTTAGGAGAGTTTGGCTGTGGTGGGTGTATTAGGTCTGTGAGTGCATGTTACTATTACATGGGTATCCGTTTTCTGTTCCCCTATTCCGTATTGTTCGTATTCCTCTTATTTCCTATTTCTCTGATACTTAGGGTTATTAGTTCTTATTTCTTATCTCTGTTATGCTATACATCCTGTTTCATGTCTCATTACGACCTTGATATATTATTCTCTATCTTGAGCTGAGGGTCTATCGAAAACAACCTCTCTACTTCCTCAGAGGTAGTGGTATGGACTGCGTATATTTTACCCTCCCCAGACCTCACTTTGTGGGAATATACTGGGTCTATTATTGTTGTTTTTGTTGTTGTTGTTGTATATCTCAAACATACAACTATATGTTATATTAGTATCATGAAACATCACAAAATAAAGAGGTACTTTTACAAGTTCTTTTCACCCTACGAAGGACAACATATATAAAGTTTATTTATGGAAATATATTGTAGATGAAACGATATTTATAGACAAATCTCAACAATCTCAAGCTCTGTCCATATTACGCTATTTTAAAGTGTAGAAAAAAATGAACGACATTTTGCGAAGATCCTTTGAGCTAGTAAATTATAATTTTTTTTAATAGAACATCTTAATAGAACAACAGAATTGTAGTGCAAATAAATGAATATGCGCCCTTTAAACTAACAAAAAAGGAACTTGTAAAATTAATGGTCAAATTATTGTAACAAAATGGAAACTTGTAAAATTAACTATCAAATTATATTGTAACATGTGTCCTATAAACTGTTAACATGAAGATTGGGCCTCACACAATGGTCCCAACAAAAGCTCCGAACTAATTAGTTAATGTCTATGTAACATACTTGTAATTGGATCATATTTTACTTACGTGTATTTTTTCTCTTTTACATTTTTACATATATTGAAGATTTTTTGCAGTTGTAAAGAGAGTTAACAGTGAATAAAGAAAAACTTTTCATCTTCTTTTTCTTTTTCGTTTTCTCTCTCTTTCACCTAGGACTTTTGCTCAACAAATCCATGGTGATTTGTTGATTCCGCCATCTAACATGGTATCAAAGCCAGGTTTCGTGTAGTACTCTCCACCAGCTATCGACCGATCTTACCCTTGAACGTTTTTTTTGGATATTTTTTTGTGAACTTCTCCGACGATATCAACTTTCGGTGCATTTCCAATTTCCGGTGTATTGAAGCTGTGATTCGCTGATTTTCTGGTGTATTGTGTAAACACCTAATTTTTGACTAAACCTAACGTTTTTATGTCAATTTAGTGTCCAATTTATTTTATTTTATTTTTATGTCTAAATTAGATATTGTAAGTTTATTTTATTTTACAAGGTTTGTTAAAAAGTTTTGAAAACTACAAAAAATAGAGTCACATTTTAAATAAGCTTTTATTATTATTATTATTATTTATTTATTTAAAAAAAAGATTTTTTTTTTTTTGAATTATATTCATTTTCTTCTTTTAATTTTTAATAAATAATTTAGTGATATTAATATTTTCTCAATCATGTTTTTAGGACTAGCTATTTAATTTCTTGTATATATTATCATTTCAAAATAATATTCTTATTATTTTTATGTTTGACTTAAACAAGATTGTAATAAAATAAAAAATAAAAAGAAAATCCTAGCCTAAAACTACCTCACCAGCTCCTCCTCCTCCTCACGTGTCCCTTTTCCCCCTTAAAATACTCCCCTAAACTTCCCCATTACCTCCACTATACAACACACGACGCGCACACACACACACACACTAATATATATACATGCACACAACAAAAGAGAGGAGAGCAATTTGGGATTAGTAGAGATACGGACAAAGAAGAAAAAAGAGAAAACAGACGGAAAAAAACTTAGAAGAAACATAAGAGAGGAAAAGGAGAGAGAAAAACAAAGAAAGAAAATTTAGAGAAAACAAGAACCAAAAGGCAGAAACACTGAAAAGAGAAAGAAACCAGAAGAAAATAGAGAGGAGAAACGCATAAAGAGAGGAAAGATTTAAAGGAAAAAGAAAGGAAAAGAAGTAGCGGATCGAATTCGTGAGGGTTCCCGTTAGAATTTTCGGACGTCGTTGTACTTTCTTTAATTAGTTCATCTTCCAGGTTCTTATCCATTTGTACCATTTTATATGTTTTGTTGTTGATTGAATAATGAATAAAGTTATTCTCATGGCTTGTTATATTATTTATTATGTGTAGTTTATTATTTATATATAGTTCATGTCTACGTCTTTATTCATAACTCGTGTGTTATTTTTCTGAAATAATGTTAATTAAACTAGTTTTGAATTTTAAATGAAATAGTTATTAAAGTTAATAACGTTGAAAGATTGAAAAGGTTACGTAGAAAGTATTTATGATATATCCTAGCTAATACGTGACCCATGCATGCATGACCTTGATATCTTGTAGGGTGCGGATTAGGCGCGGTAACTTTACTAAGAAATAAATAGTTATTGGGTAATAACTATTTATTTTTATATAATGTATTTTGTGAATATTATTGATTGAAATATTTTTCATTTTTATCTTCTTGACTTAAGATGTTTTATTAACTCATATTCTAAATTAGATATTATCGTAATTAAATTATTTAGTGCTCTAGGATCCTCGTTAGTACTATGTAATCTTTTGTGTTCTTGGTATAAATTATATAGTTAAGTTTCGATTTCTTTTAATGATTTATTCTTTTCGTACGATGTATCCATTAATTTATGTAATTGTTAAATGCTTTGTAGTAATATTCATTAACTGTTTTTCTTCGTTCTTGTATTTTTTTTATTTTCATATATTTTATTAATATATTCAATTTTACTGATATTCATATTTTGGGGGGTGATTAAATGGTAGTTGATTAAATGCTTTGCTATAATATTCTTTAGATTTTTCTCTTATTTTTTGTAAGTCTTCTATATTATTTTTAAGATATTCTAATTTTTCTATATATTTTGTTTTAAAATATTCAATTAAATTCGTTTTTATAAGGTTTTTTGTTAATCTTATTTCTTCCATTTCTTGTTCCCAGTATTTTAGATATTCGTAGTTTATCATTTTATTCTTCTAAAGTAAATGTATAATAATCTATTCTACTTGTACTACATTTAATATCTTGTTTGAGGTTATTAATACTACTAACTATTTTTTCTTGTTCTCTTCTTAATGAATTTTTTAAACTATCTAAACTTTTATCTTTGTTTTTTTCTAAATTTTTCAAGGTTTCGTCTATCCATTTTAATTTTTCTATTAGATTTTCCATTATTTCTCTAATTTATTTTCTATAATCAATTTCTTTATGTAGGTCTTCTTGGTTTTCTCTAATTTTCTTAATATATTCTGACATTTTTAGTCTGTATAATATCCATCTGAATCTAAATAGTATTGATGTTCATAATATATGCGTAAGTTTTCTATACTGTTTAATAATTCTTCCTCTTCATAATCTTGTAATTTTTCCCATATTATTTTCTTTATGTCTATGATTTCTATATCTCTAAGTATATATAAAACAAGTATTTTAATAGCATCTGTCATTTAAGCTTGATTAAACGTTTTTCATAACATTTTTCAGTTGTTTGTTTTAGTCTAAGTAGTTCTTGCATATTTTCATTAAGAAATTCTATATATTTTATATCTTTAGTTTCCATGTATTTGTCTAAATTTACTTTCTTCTGTTTTTCTACTAACTGTATGTTTCTCATATTTTTTCCCCAAAATTCTAGATATATGTAATTTATCATGGTAAGTATTTGTAAGAGTAGTTAGGTAGGCATGGTATGTAATTTATTCTAGTCATATAATATTTATCAAATATTTTTTCTAATATGATTTTTCTTATATCTACTACTTTTATATCCTTAAGTGAATACAAAATAAGTATTTTAAATTTATCTACCATTTCGTCAGATAAATAATTATTCATTTTTCATAAAATTGCTATTTTCAAAATATTCCCTTCAATCATACACATAACAAAATATGATCATATTAGATTACTATATACTAGATCATTCTTAAATAACATGTTCGTCGGTCACTATTAGCATGGTAATCCAGATACTTTTCCCTTAAACAGCGCCTCAACTCTGGCTACTCCCCACCACGGCTTCTTGCCTTATTGGTTTCACCTTTAGGATGATATAGTTCTTAGGGATTTTTCTCCGTTTCCACTTTGCTAATAAACTTCTTAACATGCTATTCTTCGAATAATTCTACTATAAAGTAACTAACATGAACTTATCTTATTATATCATGATTGTTAGGAATTATGAATTTAGCTATTCATAATACTGAATAAATATACCTGTTCTGGTAAGTTTGATAATCCTAAGTTTTGTTCCTCCATAGATTTTTCCATCGAAATATACCTGTTTTTAAATGAATAAGCAAAATATTTGTTGTGGACAAGAGAGAGAGCTTTTGCTTCAACACATGAAGGCTTGCTTTTGCATTGCTTTCGGTTCTTCTATTTATAACTGAAATTTACATATGATGTTTCCTAAAAAATGACTTGAAAAATCAAACTCTATACTAGTCTAGGCTAGACTAATTAATGTTTACAAAAAAATCTTCATCTTTTTAAAAGAAGACTTTGACATAAAGCACTAAATAATAAAAAAAACTTTAAATGCCTATCAAAATCTTTTACGTAAAGTAAATTTATTCACATATCTTTTGTCTTTATCTCTTTCTTCCGTATCTTCTTTGGTTATCTTCTTTATTTTTTGTCAGTGTAGCATCACATCTGGAATAAAGTTGTGCTTGCCACTACATCTGTTGCATATGTGGTCTTTGTATTTTTGGCCAACTTTTTCGCAAAATTGATCCATAGCTTCTTCTGAAATAATTCCCTTACTGATAGATCACATTAATGATTGTTCTTCTGGTCTGAGGAGTGTTAATCCCCATTTTCTAAGTTCTTCCATGTCATGGTCTCTAACTTCTTTGCAAGTTGAATAAATCAATGCTTGATTCCTTGAATTATATATCCAAACTGGCTTTTTATTTGAATAATTATTAAGTAACTCTGATAATATATTGCTTATTCCAATAACTCTTTTGTTGCGGTAAAATGCTGGTATCTGCGTTTTTGGTATCTCGGTCTGTTCACATATTTCTTCTGGAATAATATAATCTCTGGTCATACCCATTTTGACCACATTAATAGTCTGTTTAATTTCCTCAAATAATATTTCTGCTGGTGCGGAATAAAATCGAACATAGAATAATTGTCCGTTGGTAATTCTCTTGTAAGTCATAAATTCTTTGTGAATTTCTGGGATTCCTGTTAACTCTTCTCCATTGGTTGTGTAAACCGTAGATAATAATCCATAATAGTAACATGATTTAATAAAATTTGGGCTTGTTCCTGATAAGGCAATAAGTTTATTGTAATTTTGGCATTTCTGGGTAATATATCCTTTTTGTTGTGCGGCTAGCTCTTCACTTTGAATAGGTTTGGTATTTAATACTCTTAAATACAGGACAAGAAGCGCACCCTACAATTGGTATCAAAGCCTTGTTATTTAAAAAATACGGAAGTCGTATATATATGGATTTACTTGATTAATTTATTAATTATGATTCATTTGATAAAACTAGATTTAGATATTCCTCAAAATATTATTTAAATGAATAACGTACAAAAATATAAAGAATTAAAGAAAATAATATCTGAAAAGCGTAAAGAATTAAAAATAAGGATAGAAAGACTACAATATAACATAATTGTCGGAGTTAGTAAAAACTGGTCTATTTTGAGTGACTATATTTTCCCCTTTAGATGTTCCTGCAGCTGTAATTGAAGTTTCGGTAGTAATTTGAGTTTTAAGGTGTTTCTCATCGTCACCTTCTAGGTCTAGTTTTTTAATGTGCTCTTCCTGCACAGTATCTTATTTTTTATAGTGCTCGACTTGCACTTTTACATTTGTAACTTCAGTAGTTAGTGTAATAACTCGTTCTTGTAATAACTCTATTTGTTTAAACATTTGGAGCAATAAATCAGTCTGGGTATCTTTGGCATCAGCCTCTTCCATTGGTAAATAAGTTTGAGTAGCTTTGTCTTGATAAGTAATCTGCAATGATATTTTTGTTAGTATTGATTACTTCAATTGTAAATGTAAAATTCAGTATATTTAATACTAGTCTCCAATTTCCTTTGTCGTAACTGAATTTTGTATTTTTTTTGTTAGCCACCATCGTACCTGTGTATTATTTGTTCTAACAATAAACTTGTTATACACGATATATGGTTCAAATGCTATTAGACATTTATATAAAGAACATAATTCTTTTTTATTTATTTTCCATTTTATTTCTGTTTCGTTAAACGTTCCTGAATAATATCTACAATGATGTTCTAATTTTTCTTCTTCATACCTATATTTGAGTACTCCTCCATAACTATATTCACTTGCATCAGCTTCTACTATATATGTAAATTTTTTATTTTCATCTGGAAATTGTAATTTTGGTAACTCTTTACAAAGTAATTTTATTTTCTTTACCTATTTTTTGTCTTCTTCATTATATCTATATTCTACATCCTTTTTTAATTTTTTTTTGTAATGGTTTTAAGTTTTCTGCTAATTTTGGAATATATTCTCTTACTTGGTTTACTAATCCTAAAAATGATTGTTATTTCTTTTTTGTATCTAATTCTTCTTCTAAATTTATTATTTTTTGGACTATGTGTTGTTGCATTTTAACTCCACTTTTATCTATTTGTATTCCTAAAAATTCTATCTGATTTTTCATAATTTCTGCTTTCTTCTCACTTAAACTTATTCCTGATTTTTCTATTATATCTGTAAATTGTTCTAATAATTTTAAATGTTCTTCTTTAGTTTTTGTATATAATAGTATATCATCTATATATACTATACAATTAGGTAATTGTTTAAAATAACTATCCATAAAATGTTGATATCTACCTGGTGCATTTTTATATCCAAATGGTAGTAAATTCCATTCATAAAATCCTTGTGGTACCGTAAATGCGGTTAATTCCTTAGATTCTTCTTCTAACTTTAAATGGTAAAATCCTGATTTACAATCAAATTTATTAAAATAATTATATCTTTGTATTTGCCTTATTTTTAATATCTTGTTTGGTATTGGGTAATTATAAGTCATTGTTTTTGCATTTAAATTTCTGTAATCAATAACCATCCTACTTTTTCCTCTTTTTTGTTCACTATGTTTATTTACTATAAATGTTGGGCTATTATGTTTACTATTACTTTTTTGTATATATTATTTTTCTAATAATTCTTATATATGCATTTTAAATTCTTTTAAATCATCAAAATTATATGTTAATAGTTTCTGGGTTATTATGCAATTTTTATCTATTAATTCAATTTTTATAGTGGTTTTATGTTTTTTCCCATCCTTTTAATGGATCTTCACTATATAATTGTTCTAATTTTTTCTTAATTATTTCTATCTTATTTATTGAAAATATAGTTATTTTCTTTTTATTTATTGAAAATACGACCAGTTCTATTGTATCTTCAGTATTTTTTATATTTTTTAATTTTTGTGTAATTTTTTCACTTCCTTTTATCCAATCAATTTTCTTTCTTATTTTATTAATAACTCTTTTTGCTCTTACTTTCTGTTTACATGGTGTTGTAAACCACCAATTTGTTCTAGTTATTATATGTGGGTATAATTTGTCTAAAAACGGCATTCCTAAAAGTATATCTTTTGATGTTAGCTCATAATTATAGATTTCTTCTATTGTTAATATTTTATCCCATACTTGTGTTTTTACATTCTTAGCTTTATAAGTAATTAAGCTTCCTTCGTTATTAAATTCTTTAACTATTATTGGTGTTTTTAATTTATCCTATTTACTTTCTGGTAAACAATTATATCTACATAAATTAGCTTCTGCTCCTGTATCTATCATAGGCGTATAATATCTACTGTAATATCCTTCTACTACTATCTTCATTAATACATATATTTTCATATCATGTTAAAGCTCTTCTTAGGAATAATCTTTCTCTATTATATGTTATAGATAATTGTGTATGTTCTATATTGTATGGTTTTACTTGTTCTAGCCATTTAATTCCTAATATTATGTCTGCTTTTTGCATTTCTTCGTTTATTTCAAATTCTATTTTCATTTTTCTAACTCCTATTATTATTTCTTTTTCTACTATATTTTTAGTGTTGATTAAGCTTCTTGGTAGATCTGGGCATATATTATTATCGGATTTTATTTTCTCATTTTTTACTAGATATTTTGTTATATAATTTTCTTCTTGTCCTGTATTTAAGAGTATTAAATATTCCTTTTCATTTATTGTTCCTGTTATGTAATATTGATTTAAATTAACTATTGAACTTGTTTCATAACTTGTTCTTTTTGATGAACTTGATGATTCTAGTTTTTCATAAGCTATTCTTTTTGTTGTACTTATTCTATCATTTATTATTTCTAAATCTTCTTCTATGTCTATATTTTTGTAACTATAATCATTATTATCAATTGTTTTTACGAATTGTTCAAAAGGACTTTCTATTTGAATTTTATTAATTTTATTTTTTCGTGTTATTTTGTGTTTTGTAGTTAATACATATAGATTTTTACATCTTGCTGTAAATATTTTACTTCCTGGGGTTAGTTCTATTCCTGATATTTTCCAATATAATACCAATGATTTATCTATATTTTTATCTGTTATTGCTACTGAATAATTTACACTTATTATAAATTTAAATTTTTGGTATATTAAATTTCCTTTTATGGCAGTTATTATACTTTTTTCTATAGGTCTTATAATCCTATCATCTGCTAAATATAGTTCTATTGGTGTATCTATTCCTTCTCTAAAACATGCTTTTATCAATATCTCTGTACCTCCAAGGTGTACATATTTTATTGGGTCTCTACTTTTTATATCGTTTATTTCTTTATTTATTATTCTTTTTGTTACTAGTGGTATACTAGCTTTACCTTTTGCATATCTGCAGTCTATTACATGTTCTTTTTGGCTTACTACATAATATTCTTCCTTTTTCCTAGTAAATATATTTTTTATTGTTGGTATTTTAAATATTTTTTCTACACTTAAGTCTAACTCTTTTCCTTTTATTTCATCAAATACATTGTTATCAAATATTATTTTTTGATCTGTTCCTTCGTCATTTAAATATTCTTCTTTTGTTATTATTTTTATATCTTCTTCAGTCATTTGGTTTATTTGTATATCTTCTTCAGTCATTTAATTCGTCTAGTTCACTATCTATTTCATTATCTTCTATTTCATTAGCTGTTTCATTCTCTGAAATTTCATATATACTGTCTTCACTTTCTAATTCGTAATCTATATAATCTATCTGCATATATTCTGTATTTTCTATTTTTATTTCTGATATTTGTTTATTTTTTGGGTTTTTAGGTAATTTACAATCTCTAGCTAAATGTCCTAATTTCCACAATTATATAACAAGTACATTCCTTTATAGATTTCTTTTTCCTATATGGTCTTTTATGTTTATAATTTTTTACATAATATCTTTTTCTTGGTTTCTTATACTTATATTTTGATTTTTTGTATTTTTTATATTTCTTATGTCTTTTTCTTTTCTTATAATATCTTTCTTCGCATCCAAATTGAGGTGCTATTTTGTCTTTGCAACATGCTAAATTTCTTATTAATGTTTTTTCCATTTTTATTTCTTCTCTATATTTTTCACATAGATTTCTATACCATTGTTGTAAAAATTTTGTTCTTGCTCCTAGAGTATCTACTATTTTTGCTTCATCCCAACTCTTTATTATTTTTGAACTAAATGGTTCAGGTAATTTACTAAAATATAATTTTCTTATTTCTTTACTTTCTTCTGTATTATATGCTCCTTTATAATAGTATTCTTTAAATGCGCAAGTATATTCATCTATGTAGCACATATTACATATTGCTAATTTTAACATTAAATTCCTATTTGTATCTCTCTTCATTTTGTTTTTCTTCTGTTGTTGTCATGCTACTAAATTCGTCTTTTATATCTGTTTCATATTTTTTTTAATAATTTTATAGGTGTTAATTTAGGTATAGTTGTTGATGCTGTTCCTTCTGTGGGTTTGTCAGTTCTTAATACTCTTTTACTATTTTCAGTTAGATTTAAAAACCATAATTTCACTGTTCCTATTAGTGTTCTTTCTATATATTCTGGTGCATCTATTACATTTATATTATTATCTAATAATTGTTTTGTCATATATCCTATCCATAATTATATTATTTTTTCTGTATCTATTACACAATCTAAGTCTAAAAAGTTATAATTTTTATTAACTATTTGTTTTGGTGTCCATTTGTCATATTCATTCTTTAGATTATATCTTTTAAACTTATTCTTATAATATGTAGGTTTTCTTATTTCTGATGTTCTAGGTATTATATTTTCATCTTCTTTTTTATCAAGAGTGTTTATTTCCGTGTTTATATTTTCTAAATTTTCTTCATTAATTACTTCTTGTTTTCCATTGATTCCTAATTTTTTTGTATTTGTTAAGATTTTTGTATATGTTTCACTATCTTCCGAATCATAATTATCTGTTTCTTCAACATCTATTGTATTAATTTCTAATTCCTTTGTTTCTATTTCTTTATTGGTTATTTCTAATTTTTCTTTAAATTGATTTATCTCATTTAATAATTTTTGTTCTTTATCTTTTTTTTCTTTTTCTTTCTATCCTTTTTCATACAGATCTTTTAGCATTTGTAGTTCTTTTTCTAATTCAGCAATCCTATTATTTTTAGTTTCTTCTATTTTTCGTATTTCTTCTGTAGTTTGTTGTTTTATTTTTTCTATTTCCTTTTTTTCTATCTATTTCTTCGTTTTCTTTTTCTATTCTCACCATAACTGTCAATTTATCTTCTAATTTTAATTCTTTTTTTTCTAACATTAAATATAAATGTTCACCTATTTTCTTATACCTTCTACCTAAATTAGAAAATACTATTTTTATTTTTAATCCTTCGTGATTTTCATATGTTTTTTCGTCTATTATAAATTCTTCTTTGTTCATTTTTTATTTAATTGTTAATAGATCATGTTGGTTTGTATATTCTAGACTATCTATTGTTGATTCTAAATTTGATATTTCTTCTTTTTGTGCATTTATTGAGTTTTTACTAACTCCGACAATTATGTTATGTTGTAGTCTTTCTATCCTTATTTTTAATCCTTTATGTTTTTCAGATATTATTTGCTTTAATTCTTTATATTTTTGTACGTTATTCATTTAAATACTATTTTGAGGAATATCTAAATCTAGTTTTATCAAATGAATCATAACTAATAAATTAATCAAGTAAATCCATATATATACGACTTCCGTATTTTTTAAATAACAAGACTCTGATACCAATTGTAGGGTGCGGATTTGGCGCGGTAACTTTACTAAGAAATAAATAGTTATTGGGTAATAAGAAAAATAGTTGTTTCAAAAGTAGTAAAAGAAAAATAATAAATAGTTGTTTCATTCATTTAAAAGAAATGACGTGATTATAATTTTTTTTCTATACGTTAATTTCGTTGTAATAAATTGGTTAAATGCAATATGTGATCTTTTAATTTTTGGGTTAACTTCGTAATGGTAGTTTCAGTAAATGTGACTCTATTAATTAACTGTGTTGCGAAGAATTACATTAATGTGGTTTTTAAGTAACTAGTATTAGTACCCGCGCGATGCGCGGTCGATATTAAATGAAATTAATTATAAAAATTATTATCTTATTAATTTTATATAATAAAAAAATTATTCAATATCGTTCACATATTTGAAATTAGTAAATTTATGACATACAAAAAATATTTTGAGCAAAGTTTCAATAATAGTCAATTTTTCCTCTCTCATATTTTCTTATTACCATTTTTTCAACAAATAACTTATAACATTATCTAAAGTCCTAACATGTTTGCACGATTTCACAATGTTCACTTATTCTCTTATGATAATGGACCAACAAATATTAATGAATCTTATTGTATAGTATAGACAAATTAAGTGTTTATTCTAATATATAGAAATATAATGGATTAGTAATTTAGTATCATAGTTTATTAATTTTTGAAATCATATTATTATCTCACTAAAATCTAAAGCAACAATATTTGCAATGCAAGAAAATCAACTATCTAATATCAATATTAGTTTTTTCATATTTAATGTATAATAGTTATTTTAGCGATTATCACGACAAGATAAGTTGTGGCAGAAATCAATTGCACAATTCATCTTCTCCAACATGTTATGACAGAGATTAATTAGCTTTTACTGAGTGTAGTCTTCTTATATAATGGTAAATCGTTATGACATTAGAACTTCTGGATTAATTGCAATTGGTACAATATTATTTTTCATATATATGTATAAAATTGTTAATTGATTATTCATTTTCTATTTTTATTTCTCAATCAATTTTGTCATGCTTCCTTAATTGACTTTCATTGAATGAAATCATAAATACTTTTTGTCATATAAATATTCATTTTATAGTAATACTTTAATTGCATATATTCTAATTTATTAGTAACTCGTACCTATATTTCATCATATAAAAATTATTATAAATTTTTATTGATATTTTTATTATTAAGAAATATTTATTCTTAATTCATTTTATTGATCTACACGCTTAATTTTTTATATAAGATAATTTAATTTTTTAAATTAATTTTTATTCATCAAAAGTAAGTATCTTTTTCAAATTCGATTATTTTAAAATCCGAAATTATTCTTACAGACATATATAAGATTATATAATTGGTCAATTAAAGAATAACTTTGTAAAGCAAAATTTTATTTGACTTTGAATATTAATTAGGACTATACAATTTTAGTAGTTATTTTCGATAAACATTATGCAATCTTTTCTGTGTAGTAATATTCATTTTTTTTTAAATATTTATTTATTTTCAATCTACCCTCTTTTTAAATTCAAGACTATCATTTATTCATTTCCTAATATAGAATGATAGTGTAATTACTCATTGATAGTTATTCTGAATTATGAAAATCCTTTCATTAAATATGAATACATATT
The DNA here is from genome assembly GCA_030864215.1 of Capsicum pubescens. NCBI lineage: Eukaryota > Viridiplantae > Streptophyta > Magnoliopsida > Solanales > Solanaceae > Capsicum > Capsicum pubescens. The sequence continues at coordinate 227,395,808 of CM061544.1, forward strand.
GTTTTAAATATAGATTACTTAAAATATATCAAATGAAAATTCTTCCAATAAATCTGAATGCATATTTTTTAAATAAAATTTCTTGAAATATATTGAAATAAAGTTCTTCCATTTTGTAGTCCAAAGTTACCATTTGATGTCATCACTTAAATTTATTTCTTGATTTAGTCAATTGTAATCAAATCATAAATGTTCTTTTTTATATATTACTTAAATTAATTAAATATACATTTTGAGCGATGGCATCTTTTTCATAATATTTTTAATTTTGGAACTCATTTGTCATAATAATCTTTTTCTTATAAGTTACTTAATTATTAATTAGTTATTATCTAATTGATTTTTTTTGTAATACTTTTTTGATTTACTAAATTGTAGTGAAATCATAAATATTTTTTAACTAATATTATTATTTAAATTAATTGTATATATCTTTTTGAGGGATAACATCTTTTTTCATAATAATTTTTTATTTTGAAATGACTTTTTGATTATTATAATTTTATTCATATAAGTTACATGATTACTATTTACTGATTGATTTTATTGTTATGACATTGGAACTTCTAGATTAATTGCAGTTGGTACAATATTCTTTTCCAGATATATGTATATAATTGTTAATTGATTATTCATTTTCTATTTATATTTCTCAATCAATTTTGTCATGCTTCCTTAATTGACTTACACTGAATGAAATCATAAATACTTTTTGCCATATAAATATTTATTTTATGGTAATACTTCAATTGTATCTATTCTAATTCATTAGTAACTCACACCTACATTTCATCATATATAATTTATTATAAATTTTTATTGATATTTTTATTATTAATACATATTTATTCCTAATTCATTTTATTGATCTGCACGTTTAAAGTTTTATATAAGATAATTTAATCTTTTTAATTAATTTTTGTTCATCAAAACGAAGTATCTTTATCAAATTTGATTATTTTAAAATCTGAAATTATTCTTACAGGCATATATAAGGTTATATAATTGGTCAATTAAAGAATAACTTTATAAGGCAAAATTTTATTTGACTTCAAATATTAATTAGGACTATGCAATTTTAGTAATATTTTTTTTTTAATATTTATTTATTTTCAATCTACCCTCCTTTTAAATTCAAGACTATCATTTATTCATTTCCTAATATAGAATGATAGTGTAATTACTCATTGATAGTTATTCTTAATTATGAAAGTCCTTTCATTAAATATGAATGCATACTGTTTTAAATATAGATTACTTAAAATATATCGAATGAAAATTCTTTCAATAAATATGAATGCATATTTTTTTAAATAAAATTACTTGAAATATATTGAAATAAATTTCTTCCATTTTGTATCCCAAAGTTACCATTTGACTTTTGAGTGATCACATCTTTTTCATAATATTTTTAATTTTGGAATAACACTTTGATTATTTTTTTTTTTCCATATAAGTTGTTTGATTACTAATTGGTTATTCTCTTAATTGATATTTCTTGATTTAGTCAATTGTAATCAAATCATAAATGTTTTTTTTTTATATAGTATTGTTACTTAAATTAATTAAATACACATTTTGAGTGATGACATCTTTTTCATAATATTTTTAATTTTGGAAGGACTCATTTGTCATAATAATCTTTTTCATATAAGTTACTTGATTATTAATTAGTTATTATTTAATTTATTTTTTTGTAATACTTTCTTGATTTACTAAATTGTAGTAAACTCAAAAATGTTTTTTTAAATAATATTACTATTTAAATTAATTGTGTATATTTTTTGAGGGGTAAATTTTTTTCATAATATTTTTTTTATTTTGAAATAACATTTTGATTATTATAATATTATTCATATAAATTACATGCTTAATATTTACTAATTAATTTTTTGTAATATTTTTTTGATTTACTCAATTGTAGTAAAATCATAAATATTTACTTTTTTTAATATTATTTTTTATGTTTTTTAAATTAATTGTTCACATATTTTAAGGAATGACATCTCTATTGAAATATTTTTTATTTTGGAATGACTTTTTGGTCATAGTAATTTTTCCATATAAGTTGCTTGATTACTAATTGATTATTCACCAAAATAAATTTTGTTGCCAACAAGATAGATTAAAACATAAAATAATATGAAATAATTAACTACTAATCTTAATAATAAATAATTAAAAAATTATATGAGTCTTTATCCAATAGGAATGAATCTTAATTATTTTTTACCACAATATAAAACATGAAATAATACTAAATATTTAAATAATCAACAAAATAGTTTTTTGTTGTAAAATGATAGTTTTTTGTTGTCAAATATCAAGTAGCTAGTTCTTAAGATGCCACTTGACATAATTCCAGGCTAGACTATTTTGCTTTATTATATATAGAGATATTTGTTTAAGTTTATGTATTAATAGTTTGTGTGCAAGAGTAAGACTAATCCTTTATGTTTAAAAGATTAAATATATATATAGTCATAATGTTGAAATAAAAGAGGAAAAACTCATTTGCAAGGGAGCGAACTTGAAAAAGAAAGATTTAGGTCCTCGATCTTTAGAAAATTAAGATTTTAATATACAAGATAAAATTAACGATGAAGTTGGAAAGCCCTGCTACCGACCATTCGTTGTAATAAAATCAATCTACCATTTTAAAGCCGATCTAATCGGGTTGGGTAGATTTTAAACCTGTTGGGTGCTTATTTAGATTAGAAAAATGGGGGATGATCCATAAATGCCACAAAGGTGTGAGGAATACATCAAAACTCGTGATAAGGCCGAAAAGTACTACTATCGGTAAGCCACACATCAATGCAATTTTAAATATATTCACAAATAAATAAAACGGGATAAGTAACTTTAGGCTAACAAATATTATATATCAAAAGATTAATTTAAGCCAGACATAAGTCATTAAAGAGACCGTGCTAGAACCACGGGACACGAGGGGTGCCTCACACCTTTCCCTCGGTTAACAGAATTCCTTATCCGAATTTCTAGATCGCAGACCAAAAATTAAGAGTCATTTCTTTTTGATTAGGGATTCAAAAAGGTGACTTGGAACACCCAAACTCAATTTCAAGTGACGACTCTGTAAAATAAATAATCTCTTTTCAAAATATCACTTTAATTGGACAAATCCTTTTTTCTCTAAAACCAACTCCCTAGCGAGGTTGGGGCGGTAAAAATAGGGGTGTGACAGATGGCGACTCTGTTGGGGACTTAACCAAAATTTGAGCTTTTATATTGACTTGTTTGGCTTTATTTAATTTTGATATTGTATATTGTTGGCCTAAATATGTTATTTGTCTACATGTTTAACTGCTTTGATATTATTTGAATTGTGATATAAACTATCTTCTTTCGCGCACCTATCTGAGTCTTCTGAGATACTTTATATTCGGAGATGCGGTATATGCTCCCGAGATTAAGATACCAGAGATACGACAACGCTCCTAGGAAGGATTCTGTAGTCACTCATGTTTAGGACAGGAAGGGACCAATAATGAGGCCGGAAAGCCCTGCTACCGGTAAAGCTGTCCCTGCTCGACTCGAGTTGTCCGCTCGTTTTATAGCCAGTCTAGATGTCTAAATCCACCAGGTTAAACCTAGCATAACTGAAACTTAGACACAGTTATTCCTTTATGCCGTATTTTATTTGCATCACGTGCATTTTTGACTTAATGGGGCTCGACACAGGGGTCGGGTCCGTCTAAGACAGGTGCCATCCTTTGAGACCATCATGTACATCTTATGTTCTACTTGTTGCATTATAGGAAATTCCATATCGAATGTTGACCGACTTTTAAGTGAATTAATTGATCTGAAAAAAAGAGGGTTAAATAAAAAATTTAATGGCTTATTTTTTTTAAATATATAGTATTTTTACATAGAACTTTTTTATCAAGATAGAGTCGTTTTAATATCGTTTGTCTCGTTATGTCCATTTCTTTGGTTTTGAAATCTCTCTCACGAATACCATAGAGCCCATTTTTGTTAAACACAGTTAAAATTTTGTCAAACAATTCAGTCCACTATTTTGTTTTAATTTAATTATTTCTAATGTGTCTGGTCCAATCATCATCAAAATATTGTCCCCACTCTAGGATGTTTTAGAAGTCTTTGATACTTCCTATTTTGGCAGTTACTATTTTCTTCTGCTCATTTTGAAATCTAATTCCGCTTTATTTCGTTAATTTCTTTCAAAATTATTTTTGTCCTTGTTTTGGGATATTTAAAATAGAATTCTTATTTGCCATCATTATCCTATTGGACAATATGAATTAATTCGGAAGGAGTGACAAGAGGTCGAGGGATGATGAAGTACCTTGATTCTTGGAGTTAGATAAAGCTCCAGATTTGTTGCGGGAATGGTATAACAATATGACTGACTATGGACAGGGAGAAATGAATAAACACTTAGTATTTTTAAGGAGTTTTTTGAATGTTGAACCACAAAGAGATATGATAGAAGCTTTGGTACAATTTTGGGATCCGTCGAACAATGTATTTCGATTCTCCGACTTTGAGCTCACTCCTACACTAGAGGAAATAGGAGCATTTATGGGAAAGGGAAAGAATCTTCACCCAAGAGAACCTATGATATCGAAGCATGTCACTGGCGAAAGGTTTTATGAGCTGTTGCACATAAAGGAGAAGAACATAGGGGGCTACCTAGAAAATGAATGGGTTCGTCTAGAGTTTTTGTACGAAAGATACGGTCAGAAAAATGGATTTAAGTTGTTTGGATGGGAACTTAACAACGGGGAGGTGCTATTGGACTTGGGAAAAACACAGTTTTGAAGCATTCATAGTGGGTTTTTTAGGAATCATGGTATTTCCTAAGAGAGGAGGAAAAATCAGTACAAATCTGGCTGCATTTATTACCGCTTTTGAGAAAAATCCTAAGGTCACCCTTATACCCATGATTTTGGTAGACATTTATCGAGCCCTGACGAAGTACAAAAATGGGGCAGATTATTTTGAAGGATATAACATTCTTTTACAGTTATGGATGCTTGAGCATGTTCGATATCATCCATTTGCTGTAGATTTTTGAGTCGAATGGAATGATTAATCAAGGGTCATAAGAAGAGTATGAAAGACCAAAACTTTCCCAAAGGAATAGAAGCTTGGAAGGAGTACTTAGAAGGGTTAACTGCTGACAAGACCGTGTGGAATTATCATTGGTTCCCTTCAAAAGAGGTGATATATATGTCCACTTTCCGACCTTTCATTGTCGAGGTGTTCATCCCTACGTACCACTCAGAGTCATGTGACAACTCGGTCGACGACAAAACCTACCTCCAGTTGAGGATATGAAAGAGTTTATGTATGAATTCCTCCCTGACATCCCTTTAAGGAAGTCTGAGATACTTAAGATTTGGGGAGGATGTGTACTTTCAGGTTTCGAGCACATGGTGGAAGATGCGATAAGGGCGGGGTGGACTATTGGTATCTGCCATGGTTTCATGACCAGCCTCCTCCTAAAACCATGCCAGAAAGGTCAGCGAGAGAGCCAGTGGATCGAGAAACAGAGATTGAGGTCAGAATTAAACAGGCTCGATGTGAGGTAGAAGAGAACTATCAGTATACTTTGCACGTTTTAAATATGGGTCTAGAAAGGGCTAGAGAAGAATTGATTCATCATGAGGCGAGGTTTAAGGCTAGAGCTAGGTCGGTTCGTAAGAAGGTTGAGAAAGAGCACCGTGTTGCCATGCATGCCCTACAAGAAGACCTAGACATTTCCACTGGTGATATGGAGCAGTGATCGAGTGACTTCGAGAAAGAGAAGGATTTACTGATAAGCACACAGTTGAAACTTCGAACTCAACTAAAGGCTTCTATGGAATGAGAAAGGGAGACAACAAGGCGCTTCACGACATTTTAGAAGGAAGTTGAACTTGAGAGAAATCAGTGGATGACCGAACAACAGGCGCTTCACTATCAGATAGATGACCTTCATGAGAAAGAAGAAGACCTGTAGCATACGGTCCATACTACTCAGCATTGGGTGCGGAATTTCCATGAAAGTATGAATGGAGCCAGAGGAGAAGTACTTCAACTCAGTAAAACCTTGATTGATGTTTATGCTAAGTATCTTCACCAGAATGATAAAAGTTTGGGTCGTCAGACACGTGCTCTCGCTCCACATCTGCCAAAAGCATTATCCAGAATCTATGCAAGTTTGAGGGAGGATTGAGTTCCAAGAAATTTTTGGAAGACATCTTGATGATAGTGGGTTTGTTTCTTAGAGTTAGTTTCTGTATAGGTATTTATTTCTTAGTATTTCGAGTCTGTTCTAGTTTTAGATAATTCTAGTTTTCTTTCATTTAGGCTTTGTTTTAAGAACATTTGGAAATGTATGGGAAAGGTTTGCATTTGTTTCACATTTTTATTCTTTTTATTTCTAAAAAAATATATATTACTATATTCATGAACTACGTGATGATCTGATTCATGTCAAACATGATACGTAGGCAACCCTCGATGGGTTTGATCAAGTTTTCCAAAGTTTTAATTAATAATTAACAATGTTGATGTTAAATAATGAGAGTTAAAATTAATTCACCAAAAGTCGGGATGAAACAAGAACGCTTTCCTAAGTTCATTTTAGGAATGAAAATTACTTAGGTGCATGGCATGTAAGCTGTTATCAAAATATCAATATTTGTGAAGCTCTAAATCCTAACATGTTTGCTTTTGTCTTATAAATAATCAGTAAGGTGGTTGGTTTGTGGTTTAGCTGGCATCTCACCCGTACAACACAGGTATAAAGGAAAAAAGAAAATGACTCGAAAAGATGGTATGGAGTCTGACAACGAAGAAAATAGAGATCAGTTAATTCCACAAGAGTTCACATCTTTGGAGGAGAATAGGTTGCTAAATCAACAAATAACGGAAATATACCAAGCCTGGATAAATGGGCAAGCCCCACCTTCCTCCATTCCCAGACTTTTGGATACGAATTATCCCAGTTCTACTCAAGTCCAATCTGGTGATCCATTTTATCCACCCGAATTTAAACCATATTCTAATGTGTCTAGCACTGCTGGCACATCTACCATACGCCCTCCAAATCCAACTCTAAAAAACAATCCGCTTTTTATTTTGGTCGTGCCAACTAATATAGATCCTCCACCAGTGATGCAAAAACCTGTCAGCGAGCTGAATTATGATCAATTCCATCATCCTAAATTGACGTTCAAATATGCAAATTCATATCAGCCCACTCATCAGCCTGGGTCTCATATCGTGATTGAGAAGGCTATTAAGAATGAAGAAAAAGAAGAGATAACCAGAAAATTGAGGAGTTTGGAGCAGAGTATGAGAAACATACAAGGATTAGGAGGACACAAAAGTGTCTCTTTCAAGGACTTGTGCATGTTCCCTAATGTTCATTTGCCAATAGGGTTTAAGACCCCAAAATTCGACAAACATAATGGTCATAGTGACCCGGTGGCCCACTTAAAAAGGTATTACAATTAACTTAGAGGAGAAGGAGGGAATGAGAAGTTGCTTATGGCCTATTTCAGAGAAAGTTTGATGGGAATAGCCTCCGAATGGTTTATCAATCAAGACATGTCCCATTGGCATGGTTGGGACGATATGACTCAAGATTTTGACCAACAATTTCAATACAATCTAGACATTATCCCTGACCGTACTTCTCTTGCTAATATAAAGAGAAAACCATCTGAAAGTTTCAAAAAATATGCCATAAAATGGAGAGAATAGGCATCTAGAGTCAAGCGGCCAATGAAAGATCAGGAATTGATTGACGTTTTTCTCCAAGCTCAAGAATCCGATTACTTCCATCATTTACTTGCCACTGTGGGTATGCCTTTCGCTGAAGCAATAAAAATTGGAGAAATGGTGGAGAATGGCATAAAGTCAGGAAAAATCATGAGCCAAACATCCCTCAAGGCCACTACACAAGCCATACAGAGTGGGTTAGCTAGTTTCGAAAATCAAAAAAAGAAGGAAGAATGATCCATGATAGTATCAGGATCTGGCAATACCCAAAGAGGATGGAACTACCTTTATGTTCAGCTCCAACAGGGGAAACCTGGCCCTCCTCAACATTATTATCCATATCAATATGCTGTTTTGAATGCTCAAGAATATGCCCGACCTCTTCAGTGCCCACAATGGCGGACACCTGCTCCACAAGGTTTTCGTCCACAACAACAAAATTTTCAGCCCCCACATAATCCGTATGTTCGTGTATTATACAAGAGAACAGAGTCAAAGGGAAAACTTCACCCCAATTGGAGAACCGTATACAAGACTATTGCGGAGATTGATAAAATTAGGATGGATTTAGCCTATTTTTCCCTCCAAGGTGAATCTGAATGCAAGTTCGTTCGATCCCAATGTAAGGTGTGAGATTCAAGCGTTCAAGGTCACAGTACCAAAAATTGTTGGAATCTAAAGAGAGCCATTGAGAATTTAATCGAAAGTAAGGCAATTGTGATACAAAATGAGGAAGCACCAAATGTCACCAACAATCCATTTCCCGATCATAATAATACATATGTCGTGGGGATGATTTGTGATGGTAGTGATCACAGGCTAATAAGACAAGTAGTGATGGAAATAAACACCCCGAAGGAAAACTCGGGTGATACAATGAAGTCTATACAAAGAGAACCACTGATCGTGAAAGGAGCGAGTTCTATTACAAGGCCTTGAGATTATGAAAAGATGGTATTGTATATTCCTGTAAAGCTGAAGGAAATATCGCACGATGGGCCAAAACTTTATGTTTTGAGTGGTCCTATATGGTTCGATCAACAGTGCAACAGTGAGAGAAAAATGGCAGAGCCAGTTGTCTAAGATACGCAGCACAACTCCCAGTGACAAGTTTGAAAACCATCCCATAAAACTACAACAAAACCACTGTGATGTACAAGGGAAAAAAGATCATGGAAGAAACAAATGAGACAGGAGATTTGACTCGATCAGGAAGATGTTATGCTCCAGAAGAATTAAGGAGGCCAAAACAGTATAAAGATATTCAAGGGATAGTGAAAAAACCTGTCACAGACGAAGAGGCTGAGGAATTCCTTAAGAAGATGAAAGTTCAAGACTATTTCATTGTTGATCAATTGAGAAATACCCCAGATCAAATCTCATTGTTGTCCTTGCTGCTACATTTTAAAGAACATTATCAAGAATTGATTAGGATTTTGAATGAAGCATACGCCCCAAAGAAAACTACGGTCTGTCAAATGGAAAGGATAGTTCACAGAATATTTGAAGTAAATATAATCACTTTCACTGATGATGAGTTACCTACAGAAGGGTCTGGTCACAATAAGGCTTTGCATCTTACTATCAAATATGAAGGACATTACATAAATAGGTAATGATCGATGGAGGGATAGGAGTAGATATCTGTCCCCTCTCTACTTTGCAAAGATTAAAAATCAGCACAGATAGGTCCGATCCAATAATGTATGTGTTCGGGATTTCGATGGTGCAAAATGAGACATAATTGGTGAGATTGATCTTGCTTTTATTATTGGACCAATCGAGTTTGTGATCACCTTTCAAGTAATAGACATGGATACTTCATACAACTTACTTTTAGGAAGGTCATGGATCCATATGGCCAGAGCCATACCTTTTACTTTGCACCAAGTGATTAAGTTTGAACACGATAATTAAGATATTATTGTTCACGGAGAGGATGTCCTTCCCATATATCAAGATCTTTCTGTACCTTGTATCGAAGTAAAAAGGGGTTGTGAATCTTCCATTTATCAAGACTTTGACATTGTGACAGCTGATCAAATTGTAGAGGGCATGCCAATTCCGAGGCCTCATCTCTCTTCTACTTCAATAATGGTGGCTAACCAAATGTTACAAATGGTTATGAACCCAGAAAAGGATTAGGGGTTTCGTTGCAAGAAATTATAAACCCTGTAGATCCATGTGGTAGCCAGAACACCTTCGGCTTGGGTTTTAAACTGACTGCAACAGATAAAAAATGGGCGAAAGAGCAGAAAAAAAGGCTTGGAAATTGAAAAATCCTGTTTGACACATTAGCCAATCTTTCATGAAAGCTCAAAAGGAAGAGAATCAAGACCCATATGCTAATGAGGATGTGGATGAAATATATCAAGGTCTCAAGGAAATGTTCTATGAACTAAACTTGGTTCAGATGGGTGAAGGCCCTAGCCATGCAGATGTGCATTTCATCGAATCAAAAGTCAAGATCACAAACTGGGAAGCCACTCCTTTCCCCACAAGGAAGGAGTCTTGGTAGTTTTTATTTTTATTTTTTTTGCATTTTGGATTATTCTCAGTGTTGTAATCCACTCATTTTAGTTGCTCTGCTTTGATGTTAACCCTCCTATCCTTTTCAATTCAATGAAATGAAATTCAGGTTTCTTAGTAAAACTTATCTTTTCTTCCCTCTTTTAATTTTTATTTTATTTTGTTTCAATTATGTTAATACTGGCTTTAATAACATGGCATGCACCGGAGTTCACATCTAGATCCTAAAAAGTTGTCTAATCTCTAATCGACAAATCAAGCAGTAGATGAATACGAAGAGGATGAAGCTGATAAAGAGGTAAAAAAGGTATTGGATCAATTTGAGGATAAGCCTAAACCCAATTTAAACGACATTGAGACAATAAATTTAGGAATTGATGAGGAAATTAGAGAAATAAAGATAAGTATTCATGCGAATCAAAATATCAGGAATGCTATTATTCAAATTTTGTTCGAGTATAAAGATTTTTTTGCTTGGTCTTATGATGATATGCCAGGTCTAAGCACTGATTTGGTAGTCCACAAACTCCCTACATACCCCAATTTTCCGCCGGTCCAGCAAAAGTAAATAAAGTTTAAAACCGACGTAAGTGATAAAATCATGAAGCAATTGAATGCAAATGTGATCAGGGTTGCTCAGTACACCACATGGTTGGCTAACGTGGTGCCTGTACCAAAGAAAGATGGTAAAATCAGAGTTTGTGTTGATTATAGGGACTTGAACAAAGCAAGCCCTAAAGATAACTTTCCACTACCCAGTGTTCATATCCTGGTTGATAATTGTGATAAACATGAGATTCAATATTTTATGGGTTGTTATGCCGAATATCACCAGATCTTGATGGATGAAATAGACGCAGAAAAGATTGCTTTCACCACCCCATGGGGTACTTATTTCTACAGAGTCATGCTATTTGGTTTAAAGAATGCGGGATCTACGTACATGAGAGTTGTGACTACTATTTTTCATGACATAATGCATAAAAAAGTAGAAGTATATGTTGGTGATGTTATTATTAAGTCCAAAACACAAGTTGATCATGTACGTGACTTAAGAAAATTCTTTGAAAGGTTGCGAAAGTATAATCTCAAGCTCAATCCAACCAAGTGTGTGTTTGGAGTTCCATCTGGGAAACTTTTGGGTTTTATAGTTAGTCGCAGAGGCATTGAATTAGACCCCTCCAAGGTAAAATCCACTCGAGAATTACCACTTTCGAAGAATAAAACTGAGGTCATGAGTTTTCTTAGGAGGTTGAATTATGTAAGTAGGTTCATCGCTTAGCTCAGTACTACATGTGAACCGATATTTAAGTTACTGAAAAAGGATGCTGTTATCAAATAGACAGACGAATGTCAAGAATCATTTGACAAGATTAAAGAATATTTGGCAAATCCTCCTGTATGACCAGAACCTGGTAGGCCTCTATTTCTATATCTATCAGTGATGGACAACTCTTTTGGTTGTGTTTTAGGAAAACATGATATTACAGGCAAAAAGGAACATGCAATCTATTATTTGAGCAAAAAGTTCACAAGTTATGAGGTAAAATATACTCTTTTAGAAAAGACATGTTGTGCCCTAACTTGGATTGCTCAGAAATTGAAGCATTATATTTCATCCTACACAACCTACCTCATATCTCGAATGGATCCTTTGAAGTATATTTTTCAAAAGCCTATGCCCACTAGAAGATTGGCAAAGTGAAAGATTTTACTTACAGAGTTCGACATTGTGTATGTCACTCATACTGCTATGAAAGCACAAACGTTGGCCGATCATTTGGCAGAGAACCCAGTCAACGATGATTATGAGCCTTTATGAACTTACTTTCCTGATGAAGAGATTAATTTAATTGAGGAAAAAGTTCAAGATGATATTTATGTGTGGAAATTATATTTTGATGGAGCGGTCAATGTCAAAGGAGTAGGGATTGGGGAGGTTCTGATCTCGCCAACCGGGCATCATCATCCCGCCACAACACGACTTTATTTCTTTTATACTAATAATATAGCAGAATACAAAGCTTGCATCATGGGTTTAAATATGGCAATAAATCTAGATGTACGTAAATTAATGGTGTTGGGAGATTCTGATTTGCTCATTCGATAAATTCAAGGTGAATGGGAAACTAGAGATATCAAGCTCATTCCATATAAACAGTGTTTAGAGGACCTTAGCAAAAGGTTCAAGTCTATCGAGTTTAGATATATTCCCAGATTCCACAATGAGCTGATGCTCTGGCTACCTTAGCTTCCTTGCTTTCATATCCAGGAAATATGTATATCGACTCATTGGAGATACAAATAAAAGATCAACATAGTTATTGCAACACAATTGAGGTAGATCCTGATAATGAGCCATGGTACTATGATATCAAATACTTCTTAAAGACAAAAGAATATCCAACACACGCCAATGCAGATAAAAAAAAGACTATTAGGAGACTCGTTAATGGTTTCTTCTTTAGTAGGGAGATTTTGTACAAACAAACTCCAGATTTGAACTTATTGAGATGTGTTAATATTCAAGAAGCTGGAAAAATCATGAATGAGGTATATTCAGGGGTATGTGGTTCACATATGAATGGCTATGTTTTAGCAAAGAAGATTATGCGGGCCGGATACTATTGGTTGACTATGGAGCAAGATTGCTTTCGCTTTGTTTGCAAGTGTCATCAGTGCCAAATTCATGGTGATTTGATTCACTCACTACCTTCAGAGTTGCATCCTATGTTTACTCCTTGGCCTTTTGTTGCTTGGGGCATGGATGTAATCGGTCCAATAGAACCAAAAACTTCTAATGGACATCGATTCATACTGGTCGCTATTGACTACTTTACTAAATGGGTAGAAGCTGGTACTTTCAAATCAGTAACGAAGAAAGTAGTAGTGGATTTTATTCTTTCCAATATCATATGTTGTTTTTGTATACCAAAGACCATTATCATAGGCAATGATGTCAATCTTAATAGTCATATGATGAAGGAGGTCTGCGTGCAATTCAAGATAATGCACCGTTATTCTACCCCTTACCGCTCCAAAGCAAATAGAGCAGTTGAAGCAACAAACAAGAACATTAAAAAGATTCTTAGGAAAATGATACAAAGATCTAGACAGTGGCATGAGAAATTACCGTTTGCTCTTTTAGGATATCGTATAACTATTCGTACATCGACTGGTGAAACTCTTTACTTATTAGTCTATGGGACCGAGGCTGTGATACCTGCAAAAGTCAAAATTCCCTCGCATTGAACCATTGTTGAAGCCGATATTGACGATACTGAATGGGTCAAGTCTTGAATAGATAACTATCATTGATAGATGAAAAAAGGTTGACGACAGTTTGCTTTGGCCAATTATACCAACAGAGGATGGCACGAGCTTACAATAAGAAGGTACGTCTTAGAAAATTTAAGGCTGGCCAACTCATTGTGAAATGTATCCTTCCGCATCAAGAAGAGGCTAAAGGAAAATTTTCTCCCAACTGGCAAGGCCCATACATGGTTAAACAAGTATTATCAAATGGAGCTTTGCAACTTGTGGATATGGATGGGAAAATTGCAGAGGTAGCTATCAATGCTGATTTAGTCAAAAAATACTATATTTGACATACTTGTGTTTAGCATTCTCAAGTTGAAATGACGAAAGGCCATTATTTCTCTTTAGCTAAATGTCATTAATCCCTCGTCAGCCTTTTTGAGCTTTATTTACATTTCTTTGTTTTCCCTCTTTGGAGCCCCAAAAAAAAATCTTCTTGTAGGTGAAAACCCATAGAGGCACCATAAGATGATTTAAAATATATATATATATATATATATATATATATAAAATGTATTTTATTGAAATACGTTCGACCTAATTCCTAAATGGATACGTAGGCAGCCCTATTTTGGGGTTCGGTCTGATCAGAAAAAAAAACCTCGGTATTCAAAGAAACCGAGACATATTTCTTACTATCACTTTTTATGTGGTTCCTAAGTTGTAATTCATTCTAAAATCTTTTTTCCCTTTATCCATTTAAGACCTTCTAATCAATTTTTGAGAATGTCAAGCTTTGTGTGTTGATAAAAAATAAAATAAAATCTTGTAGGTGAAAACCCATGGAGGCAACATAGATTAAATTTTAAAAAAAGGGGTCTTATAGGTGAAAACTCTTATGGGCACCATAAGACAATGATGAACGAAATAAACAAAACTAGAGAGGTCAATTGCGAAAAATCCTAAAAGGACACAATTAGTCGAACAAAGTTTATCATGACATGAAAAAGATCAAGAAGGATGATTCGATTGGATTTAAAGGTGCAACCTAATTCGAGATTAGACAGTTTTGTAGGATCAAATGTCTACTCCAAATTGCATGTCATATTTCATTGAAGTCAATATACACCTCCAGATAAGCTTCCTTCTTTCTCCATTAGGAATACTATTTATTTAAACATAATTCTTTTATTTTTTTCTTTTGTCTTTTCCCTATTTTGTTTTTATACACTTTGAGTCCTTTTATACGTAAGTCTTACATCAAATGCAAAATAAAGAAAGACACGCAAAATTGACTATGGTTCCCAGTGAAATTGAGCAGAGATTTTTGGGCATACACCACTTTAACAAGGACAGGAAGCCAGTTGAGATAAATTTTACGAGAGCAATATTTGAAAATGAAGTACATAATCGTACTGAACAAACGGGGATGCAACAAAATTTGAAAGACGAAGGTTCAATCCTTCCAACCAATTAGTTGAATCAACTGTATCGAGGTTGAGCAAAGATAAGGCAAACCTCCAAGGGATTCAAGGCCACAAACCAACCACCAATTTTAAAACTTACAAATTTTTTCTTTATTTGAACAAGAGCAAAGTAATCTTGTGAATTTCATTGGAGAAGACAAGTATCGCAAAGTGAAGTTTCCTTAAATTTTCTCTCTTCGTTATACTCCAATAATTCTGAGTTTGCATCAATATAAAAATAATATAAATTAAAAAAAACTTCACATTCAAAATTGGGGCATTTTTTTTCTTTTCTCTTCTTTCTTTTCTAAAAAAATATATATATATATATATCAAAATTATATAAATCTTCAAAGGGTACCATCCCTTAGTTGACATCTGTTCGTCCTCATAGGGTACCATCCCCTAGTTGACATCTTAGGAAACACTATTTCCTAATTTTCTTCTTCGTCTTCATAGGGCTCCATCCCCTAGTTGACATCTTAGGAAACACTATTTCCTAATTTTCTTCTTCGTCTTCATAGAGCGCCATCCCCTAGTTGACATCTTAGGGAAGAACATTTCCGAATTTTCTTCTTCGTCTTCATAGGGCGCCATCCCCTAGTTGAAATCTTAGGAAACACCATTTCCTAATTTTCTTCTTCGTCTTCATAGGGCGCCATCCCCTAGTTGACATCTTAGGAAACACCATTTCCTATTTTTTTTTCTTCTTCATCTTCATAGGGCGCCATTTCCTAGTTGACATCTTAGGAAACACCATTTTCTATTTTTTTTCTTCTTCGTCTTCATAGGGCGCCATCTCCTAGTTGACATCTTAGGAAACACCATTTCCTATTTTTTTTCTTCTTCGTCTTTATAGGGCGCCATCCCCTAGTTGACATCTTAGGAAACACCACCTTCAAATTTTCTTCTTCGTCTTCATAGGGCGCCATCCCCTAGTTGACATCTTAGGAAACACCATTTCCTAATTTCCTTTTTCATCTTCATAGGGTGCCATCCCCTAGTTGACATCTTAGGAAACACCATTTCTTAATTTTCTTCTTCGTCTTCATAGGGCACCATCCCCTAGTTGACATCTTAGGAAAAACCATTTCTTATTTTTCTTCTTCGTCTTTATAGGGTACGCCATCCCCTAGTGGACATCTTAGGAAACACCATTTCTTAATTTTTTTCTTCGTCTTTATAGGGTGCCATCCCCTAGTTGACATCTTAGGAAACACCATTTCCTATTTCTTCTTCTTCATCTTCATAGGGCGCCATCCCCTAGTTGACATCTTAGGAAACACCATTTCCTAATTTTCTTCTTCGTCTTCATAGGGCGCCATCCCCTTGTTGACATCTTAGGAAACACTATTTCCTATTTTTTTTCTTCATCTTCATAGGGCGCCATCCCCTAGTTGACATCTTAGGAAACACCATTTCTTAATTTTTCTCTTCGTCTTCATAGGGCCCCATCCCCTAGTCAACATCTTAGGAAACACCATTTCCTAAATTTTCTCTTCATCTTCATAGGGCGCTATCCCCTAGTTGACATCTTAGGAAATACCATTTCCTAATTTTTCTCTTCATCTTCATAGGGTGCCATCCCATAGTTAACATCTTAGGAAACACCATTTCCTAATTTTCTTCTTCGTCTTCATAGGGCGCTATCCCTTAGTTGAAATCTTAGGAAACACCATTTCCTATTTTTCTTCTTCGTCTTCATAGGATGCCATCCCCTAGTTGACATCTTAGGAAACACCATTTCCTAATTTTCTTCTTTGTCTTCATAGGGCTCCATCCCCTAGTTGAAATATTAGGAAACACCATTTCTTATCTTTCTTCTTCGTCTTCATAGGGTACGACATTCCCTAGTTGACATCTTAGGTACGACATTCCATAGTCGCATTTTAAAAAAATCCTAATTTTTTTTCATGCATTTACAAGGCACAACATCTTTTGGTTGCATTATTGAGAATAGGGACTTTGTTTATTTTTCTACCTAGCTTAGGTTTCTAGCATTTCTATCTTTTCCACTTAAGTAATTAGTTTAGAACTTTTCTAATAACTCACAAATTTTTTCTAGTGCAAACTGGGGCAGAAAAATTTTGTTCATTTTGTTTTGTTTTCTCTAATGACTTGCAGGTTTTTCCGCAAAGCACAGGTTTATCCAAGAATAAAATTCCGTCTCCAGTCAGAATAAAGATGACTAATCAGTTTGAAGACAGTTAGAGTCAGCTTTGCATCCGTAGCGGTCCAATATCTCAAGAGTCATCTTTTTAGCTTCTGATCAGGAGAACAAGCATTTAAAGTATTCTATGAACTATTCTTTGGTAGAGTGTCAATAACTCAATTCAAGTCTCAAGTTCAAGTCTCAAATCCTAACTTCAAGATCAAATTTTGAGATCAAGGTACCCACAAGAAGAAGGTGAGGTGATAACAGAAGATCCAAAAGAAAGATCTGAAGCAAGAGAATCAAGACAAATAGAATAGATAGGATCTTGTAATTTCATTTCTAGTTTTATTTTCTTTTGTAATAAAAGGAACCGCGGACCGAAAACTTGACGGGACCTCAACCCGATTCTCTAACTCATTTCTTTCATTCCTACACCCATCTGAACTACACGTGACTTGATTCTCTTATAACCCGAAATATGTAGGATGCCCAAAGCTAGGGCTCGATCACACCTCTTTCCTACTTATTTACGTATTACCTTTGAATAAATGGTTGGGCCAAAAAATTAGTCATGTTTACTTCTTTGCTTGAAAATTCTCCATATTTCCAAGCAAAGAGGGGCATTCTATAAACACCTAATTTTTGACCAAACCTAACATTTTTATGTCAATTTAGTGTTCAATTTATTTTATTTTTAGGTCTAAATTAGATATTGTAAGTTTATTTTATTTTACAAGGTTTGTTAGAAAGTTTTGAAAACTGCAAAAAATAAAGTCACATTTTAAATATGCTTTATTATTATTATTATTATTATTATTATTTATTTATTTAAAAAAAAGATAAAAGATTTTTTTTTTAATTATATTCATTTTCTTCTTTTAATTTTTAATAAATAATTTAGTATATTAATATTTTCTCAATCATGCTTTTAGGACTAGCTATTTAATTTCTTGTATAGATTATCATTTCAAAATAATATTCTAATTATTTTTATGTTTGACTTAAACAAGATTCTAATAAAATTAAAAAAAAATCCTAGCCTAAAACTACCTCACGTCACCCAACCCACATTTCCTACTTCGCCTCAGTATCTCCCCATGATCCCACAATTCACTTCTCCATGCATACACACGTAACACAACTCCCTCACCCAACACTTTATATATATTACACACACACGGACAAAAAAAGAAAAAGGAGAAAAAAGGGACAACCTACAATAGAAAAGAAAAACAAGAAATAGAAAAGGAGTAAGGGAGACTATAGAAAAAGAAGCAGAAGAAGTTTGAAAAGCAAAAGAAAAAAAATAGAAGGAAAAGAAAAGAAAGAAAACAAGAGAAAAACGGTAGTAAAAAAAAAAGAAAACAAGGTACAAAGAATAGGAAGAAGAAACACACACAGTCGAAGGATTTAGAGTTTGAGTTCCGTTTCGAGTTTTCCAGTAACGGTGTCTTTCTTGCTCGGTGTAATTCATCACGAAGGCTTTTACCCAATCCTGTAATATTATTTTATAAAGCTATTGTGAAGAAATGCATGAACAAAGTTCAAATGACTCCATGCACTTATTTAGTATCAAAAGTCTCTTTTATCGTTGTTCGTCAATTGCCTATGACTATCTTTTATATAGTGTAATTGATGTGGAATTTGTTGTTAACTAAATGTGTTCATGTTACGTGATGTATTTTCATTTGAATATATTTCGTCAACATGAATGTCCATATTTAGTTATTATTTAAATTGAAGAAGTAAAGGATCTATATATTATGTATTTTACTTGATGTTCTAGTTACTAATAATAAAAAAAAAAGATAAGTTATTCACTTCACCCGGAAGATTACCTTTTATATACTTACTAATATTAATTAATTATTCTTAGTTAATTATTCTTAGTCAAATATAAATGAAGAGTGCATGTGAATAATTAAAAATAAAATACGACATCTTATTCCATTGTCTATACCTGCAATCTCCTTGTGTGCGATCATAGTAATATTATTACAATAGAGAATATCATGCAGGTGACCATTATGTCTTGCTAATACCAAAAGAGTATATTATTATTTCACAGTATCTACTACTCCCCATGTGTGCATAGTATTATTATTTTAATGTCAAAGAATATAATGCATGTGATACTTATAAGTTAAATCGTCTCTTATACTACTAACTTGTATATAAGACTAGCCTTACAAGTTGAAGTTATGTGAATAGGTAAAATGAAGCTTTACTTTTTGTCATGTTGTATTTTAGGGTAGGGTCAAAATACTTTTTGGGGTTTTGCTAAAATGATTAGGTTCGTCTTGTATCTGTGTAAGTTATGGTGGTGTTCTATTAATAGCCAATTTTATTTAGTGTAAAGAAAAAAAAATAGTAGGCAAAGTACAAAAACAAAATTAAGAGGCATGATTTTTCTGTTATGAATTTCAATGGATAATTGGTGATGAACAGTTAGCAACAGGAAAGATGCATGGAAAATACTTGTGGCGGAAATATTGATTATCTTAGTATTTCTTGTCTTTCAAGTTTCAATGTACTTAGTTACTGTGTTTTCACTGTGTTTTCTTTCGGTGGGAGATGGAAATGGTCTTTAGAGATTTCTTGAAAAATTATTCATGTAAAATTATATACATCCACCATTAAGATTTGCTTGGTAGTATTTCTTATTCTTGAAGTCAACTTGCTACTTCAAAAAGATTCCGAAAAGTGACTTTACATAAAAATGGTCAAAAGATAAAAGAGAGGAAAAACTCATTTGCAAGGGAGCGAATTCAAAAAAGAATGATTTAGGACCTTGATCTTTAGAAAATTAAGACTTCAATATACAAGTGAAAATTAATGATGAAGTTGAAAAGTCCTGCTACCGACCATACGTTATAATAAAATTAATCTACCGTTTGAAGCCGATTGAATTGGGTTGGGTAGATTTTAAACCTATTAGGTGCTTATTTAGACTTGAAAAATGGGGATGATCCATAAATGCGACAAAGGCATGAGGAATACATCAAAACTTGTGGTAAGGCCAAAAAGTACTACTATCGGTAAGCCACACATCAATACAGTTTTAAATATATTCACAAATAAATAAAGCGGAATAAGTAACTTTAGGCTAACAAATATTATATATCCAAAATATTAATTTAAGCCAGACATAAGTCATTAAAGCGACCGTGCTAGAACCACGGGACTCGAGGGGTGCCTCACACCTTTCCCTCGGTCAATAGAATTCCTTTTTTGGATTTCTAGATCGCAGACCAAAAATTAAGAGTCATTTTCTTTTGAATAGGGATTCAATAGGGTGACTTGGAATACCTAAACTCCATTTTAAGTGGCGACTCTGTCTAATAAATAATCCCTTTTCAAAATATCACTTTAATTGGAAAAACCCCTTTCTCTCTAAAACAAACTCCTTAACGAGGTTAGGGATGTAAAAATAGGGGTGTGACATATTGTAGTTGTGTCACTCATGTATTGTGGTTGTATATTCTCATCAAAGCCTTTCAGTTCCCTGAACAAAGTTTTTTTTCTTATTCGAAGCTTTTAGAAGAAATACGGTACTATCCTTTCTTTATTCCTCATCTTTGACGGTGTATCTGTGTGCTTAATTTGTACCTAATTTGCTGTGACATATATCAAAAATAAATTTTTGTTAGCTGTTTGATATACAAATGGGTGATATTGCTAGGTCTGATAGTCCGAGGTCTGATGATTTTACCCTGTTTTCTATCGATCAATCACATCTTTTTTATATCCAGCTTTCCGATAGTCCTAATACCCCCCTGTTTCTCTTTCTTTTGATGGAAATGGATTTGTTCCATGGAGGAGAAACATGCTTGTTGCCTTGTCTGCAAAAAACAAGCTCGGGGTAATCACTGAGAAAAATCCTTAACCAATAGAGGATTCTCCCTATTATTCAGGATGGGAGCGTTGCAATGACATGCTCATTGCCAGGATAATGAATTCCCTTTGTAAGAACATCTCTCGAAGTCTCATAGGACACAACACAACTAAAGAGATTTGGAAAGACCTAAATGAGAGATTTGGACAGTCAAATGGGTCCAAATACATACAAATTCAGCGTGAAATTAGTTCTACAACTCAAGGGTCGGATAATATAACAACTTATTTTACAAAGTTTAGAAGCTTGTGGTATGAGTTGTATACCACATATATAGAATCCATCTGTACATGTGGTGCTCTCCCCAAATTGTCAGAGGAACAACAATTATTTTAATTCTTAAGCGGATTGAATGAATCCTACTCTACTTGTAAGACAAATATTCTCATGATGTCCCTTTACCCTCTATAAGTAGAGCTTATTCTATGTTACAGCATGATGAACACCAAAAGGAGTCCTCTCCTCATATTCCAGGATTCTCCATCTATTCTCCAGCTTTCTCAACCTCAACTAGCTCAAATCCTCAATTTAGAAGAGGTTTTTCTGCTGGTTACACCCAAAAAATTCAATCTGACCCTAAAAGCAACAACCAATTCCAATCTAATTCTAAGTATTATCAGAAGGTTCAATTTGACCCTAAATATCAAAACTTTTCATATAATTTTAGAAAGGGGAATAGTAATGATACATCAACTCCTTATTGCAAGTACTGCAAAAAATTTGGGCATGTTATTGATGATTGTTACTGATTGCATGGTTTCTCTGCTGATTTTAAATTCACTAAGAATAAGAAAGTTGCTGCATTATGTGTCTAACACATCAAACCTGTAGATGAAATCACTTCTCCTCGTGTACCTTATGGTTTTACTACTGATCAGTATCAACATTATCAGTATTTTCTCGATCTCCAGCATACTCCAGCTTATTCTGAAGGAAATATTGGTGACAATGTTGCTTTCAGTGCTTTTGTAGGTTTGTTTAATAGTTCTGTTGTGGGTCATGCTTATGTTTGTGCTCTTTCTCAATTAGGAAATTCTATTCCTTGGATATTAGACTCATGGGAAACCAACCACATGACACCCCATAAACATCTATTACACAATTTACAGCCTTTGTCCACCCCTTATTTAATCACTCTTCCTAATGGGTACAAGGTCAAGGTTGTTTCTACTGGATCATTCTAATTCCGACATGATATACTTCTTCACAATGTTCTCTTTGTCCCTTTATTTCACTTCAATTTAATTTCTATACACAAATTAATTACTCAACTTCAATGTTCCATCATTCTTACTATTTCTACGTGTTTTCTACAGGGCCCTTCTCTGAAGAGGACACTGGAGATTGGTAAAGCTGCCAATGTCTTGTATTTTCTGCATCAGTACTCTTCTACTTCATCCACTATATTGACTTTCTCTATTTCAGCTGCTGATTTTGTTAAATACGATTCTGCTTTTCCTGTTCTTACTTGTTCCTTCCCTGTAAACTCTTGTAATGCTTCTATGAGTACTTCTGATGTTTCTCCTTTCATTTCGAATGTTACTTCATTTGATAATTATAAACTGGATGTATTGTGGCATTAAATGTTGGGCCATGTTCCTTTTCATAAAATACATTCCATTATTTCCTTGCCAGATAAATTGTCTAGCAAACATCATTTCATTTGTTCTGTGTGTCCAATGGCTAGGCAACAAAGAACATCTTTCCCTCATAGCATTATTTATTCCACTACCTCTTTTCAATTGGTCCACATTGATATTGGGTACCATATAACATCCAAATATACAATCATTATAAATACTTCATTACTTTGGTTGATGACTTTACTAGAGTCACCTGGACACACTTACTTTTATGAAAGAGTAATGCTTTGTCTGTTCTGAAAGCATTTTTATCCATGGTAAGACATAATTTCATAAATCTATTCAAGCCTTAAGATCTAATAATGCCTTTGAACTAGGGGGAAGTTTACCTTGTAAATAATTTTTTTCTTACCATGAAATTCTACGCCAAACCATTATACCTCATACTCCTCAACAAAGTGGAGTCGTTGAAAGAAAACACAAACCCTTGCTTGAGGTGTCTATATCTCTTTTGTTTCAATCTAGTTTGCCTAAAAAATACTGGGGTGAATGTGTTTTAATAGCCACATACCTTATCATCAGACTGCCCTCCTCTATATTACACAATATATCTCCTATTAAAAAGTTGTTTGGTCGTCCCCTATGTTATAAACATCTCCGTTCTTTGGGTTGTCTCTGTTATGTATCTCCTTCCCAACCTGGAAGGGATAAATTTGCATCTAGATCTATTCTAACCATATTTCTTGGCTATCTATGTGGTAAGAAGGCATACAAACTTCTTAACCTTTCTCCTCATTCAATTTTTTTACTCCAGGGATGTCATTTTTTATGAACATGTCTTTTCTTACCGTTCTCCTTCTCCTCCTTCTTTTCCTCCTGCTATCCCTTTTGTTGATATTTCTTCCCTTACTTCCACTCCTATTTCTCCAGTTCCACCTATTCCAGCTTCTTCACCTGATCCATCTATTCCTATCCCACCTAATCCACCTATTCCTCTTGCACCTAGTAAAAGATCTTCTAGGACTATACACAAACCCACCCATCTTGCAGATTATATCTGCAATTCTGTTCAACATTCTAAAGAGCATATTCATGAGCCTCAGTTTTACCACCCGGTTGTTTTATATCCTTCTTGGCAGGAAGCTATGTTACAAGAGTTCCAAGCTCTTTCTTCTAACGACACTTGGGACATTGTGCCACTACCTCTTAATAAGAAGGCCATTCCTTATAAATGGGTCTACAAGTTTAAACAAAAATCAGATGGCTCTATATAGAGATTCAAAGCTCGTCTTGTTATTAGAGGGGACACTCAAAGAGAAGGCATTGACTACACTAAAACCTTCTTTCCTGTTGTCAAACTCAACACCATTAAATTCCTTTTTGCAGTTGCTATAAAAAGGGGTTGGACTATTTTTCAACTTGATGTAAATAATGCTTTCTTACATGGATCTCTAGATGAGGAAGTTTACATGAAACTTCCCCTTGGTCTCACTATTTTTCCCTCTTCCCACTCTTCTGCTTCTCCATTGGTATGTAAACTTTAAAAGTCATTATATGGTCTTAAGAAGGCCTTTAGACAGTGGCTTTCAAGGCTGTCCGAGGCTTTGCTATTGTAACACCCCAAAATCTCATCCCGAGATGTCACACGGTGCTTAAGGCTACAAGTATCCCTAAGCTAACCCTTTGAACCTACTACTTCTTCTAACACTTACGTTAAGATAGTCAAGCCAAGAATAAATGTTGTATCATATCAAAACTAAAATGAATAAATGATAGCTACTATATGGAAAAAAAATACTAATAGTCTTTAAACAAACTCGTAGTCCAACAAACCTCTCCTACTAACAAAGAACTAGAGAGCCATTGGGACAGAACCCCAACTAACTCGAACTGAACTGAAAATGATAGTTCGTACATTAAAAGAAAATTGAAAATCTGAAGAAGTAGGCCCTCAAATCATGAGGACTCACCATATGGGAGTGTAGATAAAGATGCTCGAACTACTCATGCTACGAATACTGAGCACCTGAACCTACATTAAGAGACAATGTAGCACACAGACGTATATGCAGATCAATACTTTGAGGATGTACTGAGCATATGGGGGTGCAATGCAATAAGTAAACAATATCATCAACTTGAAAACATGCATGTTGATATAAATGACTCACATAGCTTGAGGAAAAACTGAAATCTGAATCTCATAAATCATGTATAATGAAGCATATAGTACAAATCTCGTGAGTCATTATATTTACTTCTAAAATCTTTATTCTCCATCTTGTTCTCAAAACTTTGTAAGAAAGAGGAATCTTAAAATAATAGCTTTCAAAACTTATACTTTTATCTTATGGAGAGTAAGGGTCTTCTTTAAAACTTAGAGATTATAGGACTTTGGGACTTAGGGACTTTGGGCTTGGGAGTTTCTTCTAACCGACATAAACCATGTGAGCTGACATGGAGTCCAATGTCTTGCCTACGTTGGGGAGAGCTTCTCTATCCTTGCCATCAGAATAGAACCTTAACTTTAGTGATCACTATCTTAACCCACTTGGGGTGAAAATCCTACGGTGGCTCGTAGTTCTGGGGTACGAGACCTTGGAATCAAGCCCAACTTGGTGCTATATACTACTCCCATACATAGGCTTATAACTTTTAGGAAAATCCACTTTAAATAATAAAACAATGTGCAATGGAAGCCAACTATACTTCACTTTGCCTTAAATCATAACTTGTATAAATAGTGTGGATTCCTATCTTAGCTTGGTTCAAATGATCAACTTTTTTCATCAAAAACTAAAAATAGCTATTCATGGGATGCTTAAATCATGATCATTCTTGAAGTTTAACATACATACTAAGGCTTAATGGCCCATGCTTCAATTTCATATCAAACACCATAAAAATTCATACTTTATAACACAATTGTTCATAATTCAACTTAAAATCTGGAAATTTCATCACTAGGCGTAGAAATATAAACAAAATCATGTAATTCAACTCTCAATCCATGAAAAATCTTATAATCTTGCAAATAATTATAATGGGTATAAACCTTAACTTGATTTTCATGGAAATCATAGTAAAATTTAGAAGTTTATAACTTAAAGAGAGTTTTTGGGCACAAGAACGCAAGGATTGTTCTTGTTCAAACCCCACATACCTTAGATTGATAAACTTGGATGAACAACTTGCTCTTGAGATGTTATTAGAACTCTTGAATGAGGGTTCTTGGAATTCTTGCACTAGGAACTTGAAATCTTGACTTAAGTTGGAGAATTAATGGAGAAATCTTGAGTTTCTTGGAGGAGAAGTTTGATGAACTAGGGTTTTTGGTTGAGGGATTTTGAGAAAAATGGTATATGATGCTTGTAATGAACTTAAATCAGGTGTTTGAACGATTTAAGTGGCTTGGAAAAAGCCCAAAATACCCTTTTTAACTTCTGAACAAAACTGGAAAAAATATAACTGGGAGCCTGATTTTAGGGGCCATCGCAACGCGTCACTATTGTGGTGGCTCACTAGAATTTGACGAATAGGAATCTGGGGGTCACCGAGATGCGGAGCCATCGTTTTGTCCTATCTTTTGGGACCTGGAACTTCAGTGTGACGCGCCACAATCGTGCTAGGCTACTAGAAATTGACTATTGAGAAATTGGGATCCTCCGTGATGCGCCACCATCGTGGAGTCCCACTAAAATTTAACAATTGTTAAATAAACCCTCTCCGCGATGTGATAAACACCATAATAACGGTGTTTTACGACTAGAACTTAAATTAGCCATAACTTCTTGCCTGACTATCGGATTTAGGCGAGTCTTATATCGTTGGAAAGCTAATTCAAAATTAGGAAAATTCTATATGATTTAAACATTATCAGTTTGGAAGTCATACCTTAATCTTCTATAGATGAAATTAGACTTGAAGAAAATTTGAGGTATCACAACTATATAGGGGTTTTACTCCAAGCAAAAATGACTATTCATTGTTCACTAAGGGTTCTTCTGATTCTGTTACTATGATTGCTGTCTATGCTATCGTTTATCTTTTGTCTGGGGCTGATCTTAATGAAATGCATGCTCTAAAAGGGTTTTTGGATGCCCAATTTTGCATTAAAGACTTGGGCCTTGTTCATTATTTCTTGGGTTTGGAAATTGTTTCCACCCCTGCAGGTTATACTATTAGCCAGTACAAGTATACTACAGATTTACTTCACAAGTTTTATAGTGACAACTTTACACCTATCACTACTCCTCTTGACTCTTCTCTGAAACTATTGGTTAATATAGGTGCTCCTCCTACTGATGCCACACTTTATAGGCGTCAAATTGGTAAACTCAATTTTCTACAACATACTCATCCTAATATTGCTTTCTCAGTTCAGCATTTGATCCAGTTTTTGGGTGCGCCCCAGGTGCCCTACATGTTGGCTGGTTTGCATGTTTTACGCTACCTTCTTAATGATCCTGGTCAGGGTATTCCCATCCCTAGGTCTTCTGATATCTCTCTTATTGCCTATTTCGACTCGGATTAGGCTGCTTGTACTAATTCTCGATGATCAGTCACTGGTTTTTATATTTCTCTTGGTGGTTCTCCTATCTCATGTAAAAGCAAAAATCAACCAACGATCTCTTTGTCCTCTGCTGAAGCAGAGTATAGGGACCTTCGCAAGGTAGTTGCTGAGTTATGTTGGTTGCACAGGTTATTAGGTGACCTTGGTGTTCTTGTTTCTTCCCCTATACCTATTTTTTGTGATAGCCAAGTGGCCATCCATATTTCCAAGAATCCAGTTTTTCACGAACGCATGAAGCATATTGACGTTGACTATCATTTTGTCTGAGATTGTCTGTCTGATGGTCTCATTTCACTTCACCATCTTCGCACAAATAACCAGCTTGCTGACATTATGACCAAGTCAATTTCAGGTGCTATTTATCACCAGCTGCTGTCTAAGCTGTCGGTGATACCCCCTTCCAGCTTGAGGGTGGTAGTGTTAACATGAAGATTGGGCCTCACACAATGGTCCCAACAAAAGCTCCGGAATAATTAGTTGTCCATGTAACATACTTGTAATTGGATCATATTTTACTTACGCGTATTTTTTTCTTTTATATTTTTACATATATTGAAGATTTTTTTCCAGCTGTAAAGAGAGTTAACAGTGAATAAAGAAAAACTTTTCATCTTCTTTTTCTTTTCCATTTTCTCTCTCTTTCACCTAAGGCTTTTGCTCAACAAATCCATGGCAATCTGTTGATTCCACCATCTAACATAAACTAACAAAAAGGAACTTGTAAAATTAACTATCAAATTATATTGTAACATTATCTATTTACATTACTGTCATTTGAATTAAACTTGTGATGAGATATTTATTTCTTAGAAGTTATTGAGAAAAATTTGACCAATTTGCTAAGTTTTTATTTTCAATATGACCTATTTATCTTCAAGAATTTCATATGTTAATTAATCTAGAAAAATAGAGGATTTATAATAATCTTATTATGCTAGTTACATTGAACCGAACAGGAATAAATTATATATGTTATAACATATAAAGCAAAAATAAGAATAAATAGAGAGAGAAGAGGAAAACTTTTTATTTCTCTTGAGGATGAGAGATCATAAGATTGAGGATACATTGAACAAAACCCCTCTATTTATAGGGAAAAATACTCCTAGTTTCTGTCTAAAAGATAGATATTTCATATCTTAGTAGATATCAACTAGATCTTGATATATCTTATCTATATTCTTGATAGACATTCATAACAATGTAAATACATTTATAACATTCCCCCTTGACTGCCTAGTTGATAGATAATATGCCTCGTTAAAATTTTACTGGAAAAATTTAGTGAGAGAAAAATCTAGTTAAGGAAAAAGAGTACACATCTCTAATAATACGCATTTCGGCTGCCTCATTAAAAATCTTACAAGGAAAACTCAGTGGGACAAAACCTTGAAGTAAAAAAGAGTACAACACGTTTTTGCTCCCCTTGACAAGAACATCAATGAACTTTGCATCCCGATCTTGTGCACTATCATCTTGAAAGTTATAGTTGGAAGAGACTTAGTGAATAAATCAACCACATTGCCACTTGAACGAATCTATTGCACGTTAATATCACCATTCCTTTTGTATCTCATGTGTATAAAAAAGCTTTGACAAAATCTGCCTCGTTCTATCTCCTTCTATGCATCCTCCCTTAAGTTGTGCTATCCATGCTGCATTATTTTCATATAAAATCATGGGTACTTTGTCATAGTTCAAACTACATTTTTCTCAAATGAGATGTATCATGGACCTCAACCACATACATTCTCGGTTCGCTTCATGAATAGCTATTATCTCAGCATGATTTGATGAAGTGGCTACGATAGACTGCTTTGTATATCTCCAAGATATGACAATACCACCACATATGAACACATAGCCTATTTGAGACTGAGCTTTATGTGAGTCAGATAAGTACCCAACATCAGCATGATCAATAATATCGCGACTACAATCTTTAGAATAATATAAGCCTATATCGGTAGTCTCTTTAGGTACCGTATGTGTGTTTGATCTCATTTCGATGTCTCCTAGTAGGAGAAGAACTATACCTTACTAACAAATTAACCGAAAAGGCTATAGGCCTTGTAGTATTTACAAGATACATGAGTGCACCGATTGCTCTAAGATACGATACTTCATAACCAATCCAAATTGGTATATTTCTCATTTCAGCAAATAATCCATTGCTTTTGAAAACTCTCCAAGAGTTTCAATAATTTACGCAATATAAGGATTATAAATAATTTTTCTAGAAACTTTTATATGCTTCAAACATTTTGAATCCTTAAACATGTTCTTATGTAAATTTTGTCAAGTGACAATATTCAACATTTCATGAGTGACATCTTCAAGTGTCTGGACTGCAAATCAAATAAGTTTTTATGCTTTCCAAGATGCATCTTTTCACGTAACTTGATAAATGTTTCTACGTCAACATGCTTAAATAAACGTAGAATTCAGATCCTCGTAGTTTTAACAATATTGCATCCATATTGTATCAAAGATATCATCGATAGTTTCTCATTTTTAGATCTCATCACTTCATTATTTTCAGGTACCTAAACCTCTCATAAGGTTTCATGAAGTGTTATGTTGTAGGCTCTTCAGGAGCACATTGCCTTCTTATTATGATTATTTGCTCCTTATCCTTTTCAAGGATTATTTTATTTAGAATTGATTAGTCTACCACGCTTCACACATGCATAGACTTTGTCCTTCTGGGACATAAATAGGAGTACTTGCAGGTTAAATATGAGATGCTTTCAACATTTGACTTGAATTATCTTTTGAATGAGGATCTGATGATAATTCCTAATATATTTCATAGTTGCTTATAATCTCCCTCTTATGTTTGAAAAACTGACATACATCCTTCAACTTCTTTGAGGAATCCATCTTTGTGCATCATGGTGTGTTCATTAATCGTATACCGTACATTAAAACTATTAGATGGATAACGTGTGGTTCCTGACTCAGAACCAACTTTTAGGGAAAATTAATCTTAACTTATTGGTTTGATGCATACAAGTACTTTTGTATATAATATTTCAAACCAACACATGAAGCTTTTGTTCTCATTATAAATGGTTTGGTAATTTATCAAAGGTGTTCAATACTAGACCAGTATTATCAAGATGAATTATCTTGATTCAACAATCTGAAAATTATGTTCTTAACTCAATTTTATCGAGCAAGCAATTTTATGAATGTCAAACTGTAGGTTGACAAAAAACTCACATGTGATCATCTTATATCGATGCATCTTAATAGATCACATGACTGGTGAACGGGCCTATATTCACCTTATAACTTTCCAGATTTTAAGGGATCCAATCCCAAAATTAGTTGGTCCTACCAACTTATCTTGAGAACAAGCAACATTAAAAGTAATGAAGAATTTTCTAATTCTTCAATTTATGTTTTAATACTCAGTATGCACATCTTTGGGATGTTGCAATTTTCATGTTAATTTGTGAAATTTTATTCTAGCAAACTCCAAGTTTACCATGACATGTACCTTTTACTTTTGTAAATTTCAGATTTACTATTACTTGAATAAATTTTAGATTTACTGCTTTAGAAGTAGATTTCAAGATAACTCTTCTCAATTATTCTGCCTCTTTCGGAGGTAAGTTGTGATACCAACACAATCAAGTGCACCTTTATATTGATAAGCTTTACTAAATATTATCACATTCACCTCAGAGAATAGATCTGTACTTATAACAATTAAAATTCTCATTCCTCAAAAATAGAATATAATCGTGCCTTAAGCTTGTCAGAATCTCTTTCAACATATTGCTACTTCAAGAGCAAATTGAGGCATACATATGGTGTAGAAAATTTTCTCAAGCATATCTTATAATCATAATAAGCATGTGAAAATATTATCACTTTTGATAATTATTATCATATTTTCTCTCCATGCTTATATTTGTATATTCAATCGCTTGCATTTTTTCAGACATATTATGCACTTCTACCACATTCACTTCAGGGAACGTAATATATTCAAATAGACATGTTTCATGACTTATAATGAAATACACATTATTTTGCCTTAACCATCATTATATCATCAATATGCTGCATTGAGATTCAAACTCAATGTCTTAACCATATAAAGACATTTTAGGCATAAAACGATGGGACTTGTACCTAATATTTTATATCATGATACATCGGGACTCTAATCCGATGTTTTACCTAGATAAAAGCACATGATGTCATAATATCTTGAAACCGACAATCCAATATACAATTAATAGCAAAAGTAAATAATATATAAAAAACAACCTTTTCTCATAATTTTTTTTATAGTTCCTGGACTAGCGTGCTGCCGAATTTTAAATCAAGAAATTAATATTAAAAATAATAATACCTTTTTGAATAGTTGTATCCTCACCTTTAAAATAATCCTTGGAGGCATATTCACAGTAATGCCGCCGACTAGATGGCCATGATGATTACCAAATATAATATGTAGTAGTACTAATTTCTTTAAATTAAATTTATTCTTTGCACTTAATCATGAAACTCATAAATTATATGTAATAAATATAATCATAAGCAGAGATTAGAAATTAAGGTGCCATGACATATTTATCTTTCGTAGTAAATACTCAAATCCGTTGTTCATGATAACTTTAAAAATCAAGATTCAAACTTCATTCTGTTTTATAACAAAAATAGATATAATTTCTCCACATAATCTTAAATAATCAGACTTAAGAATAGACAAACCAAGTATTGCAGAAAGATAGATTGCTCAATAACATATTACTTTATCTGCGATGGCCGTATAATAAGATAACATATTTAAGTCACAAATCTTGTAAAGGATTGAAATCATACAATACAAACCTCTTGAAACCATACAACTTGTAAGGCAATGGTTGACGTTTTGGGCCAATTTCTCAATTTGTTAGAGCTTCGTGCTGATATCGTGTTATGAAAAATAAAGAAAGAATAACAAGAGTAGAGAGAGAAGTATTTGCTTGAGATGGTAGAGTCTCGTGCTGATAACGTGTTATGAAAAATAAAGCAAAACCAAGAATAAATAGAGAGAGAAGAGGGAGACTTCTTTATTTCTATTGAGGATGAGAGATCATAATATTGAGGATAAATTGAACAAAACACTTCATTTATAGGAGAAAATACTCCTAGTTTCTCTCTAAAAGATAGACATTTCATATCCTAGTAGATATCAACTAGATCTTGATAGATATAATCTATATTCTTGATAGACATTTACTACAATGTAAATACATTTATAACAATATATTATTTATAGTAGTATTATTTTGTTAACTATTATTTTGTTTCTCTTGTTCTAATTGCCCGTTGCATGTTGCAATCAAAAACTATAGCCTTTCCTTCCTTTTTTTTGCAAAAATAAATGAAAAAATTCACGCAACTACTCAAAAATAACATTATGTCAAGTTACTTACCAAAATTCTTGAATTGTTGATATTTCAAATCACGATAGTATTTATAGAGATTAAACTTAGTTAAGTAGAAGTTTTCCAACCACCATGGAAACCATAAAGAATGAGCTATTAAAGATGATGAGGTATACCTCATTCTAAGTGACCGCTATACTCTAATTAATAAAACAATTAATGTTATAAGCATCAAAACTTTGTGATTTAAATTAGTTTTTGTTAGTACGCCCAAGCAAAAAAATTGGACATCATGCGAAAACTAATAAAGAAATCTTGAAGGATGACAACAAAGAGAAATTGTAAAAAGATACATAATATATTAAATTGATTTGGTCAATTGACCTACATATGATTGATATAAAAATATATTGGAAGAATAATCTCCCCCTAAATGTTATTGTATTGTTTGATTATTCTAAATTTATAGAAGTTCAAAATTTTTTCCTAAAGGAATTACCTAAATATGGAAGATTTTAAATCTCCCCTAAGTACTTTACAAATGTTGTTTGAACTTTTTGTCCTTCAATAAAAGACTTCGCAATAGATAAAATTATCTTTTCACATATTTCGTGCAATTATTAATTAATTATTAAAAAATTAAAGAGTCCTAAAATATATGATAAATTGATGGTGGTAGACTTTCTTTTTCCTCGTGTACATTAAAAATAAGTCTTAAAATATATGACAAAGAAAAAATTCAAAAAATTATATATTAACTTTTGGGTTAATTTTAACTAGATAATATTATTTTTAACTTTTGATTTCATTTCTAGCTTTTAGTTATAAAAACTGTTTTCTTCCATTATTTTTTTTCAATTATTGTACATCCTTTTATTTACTTTTTACAGCTTTCATTTGATTCAATTGAGCACCTCTTTATGTCATGTATGTCAACTCTCCGGGAAGATTTCTATTACGCATCTTTTTGTGTTTGTAGTTTAATCTAAAATGAAGGTTGCACTCAAGTTCTACAAATCCAAGCTGAAATCTCAACACCAAGGTTGAGTCGCTCAATCTCAAATACCCCAAACCAAATCTAAAGACGAGTAGGCATTCATATTTCAAATCTATCATGACTTTCAAATCGCCATTCCAAGGCATCAACTCAAAAATTGAGCCAATAAGTCTATATTAATGTCAACTACTCAATCGACCTTAGTATCTAAGCCTGACATATTCGAGCTAAATCATATCAAGCCAAAATCAAAACATAGCTAAAGTACAAAATCACAATAGAGGATAAATCATCGGCTGGCAAAACAAGAATCAACTGCATACCTGCTGGAGGGCATGAACTATCAAAGTACACTCAAAAACTCCCCAAGGCTGCAACTCACACTAGGAATAGCAAAAACTTTAGCAACTCGAAGAAATGCAACTTTAGTCGAAAAATAACCAATTTGATACTCCATTTTGGCAAAGAATAGCCATAGGCATATATCAACAAGGAGAAGCACTTTACCAAATCTAATTCGTCCGGACAACTCTGAAATGGGGTTTTCCTGAATCCACCCAAGTAAGACAATCATAACTCAAGTAAACCATGAATCACCTTACAGAGAAAAGAAGTACTAAGCCTGACACTTATGTCAAGGTCAAGACCACTACCGGAAATTGAACCAACAACTCAAGATAATTTTTTTCGATTTTTCAACTCAAGAAGCGATCACAGGATAGACTACCTACCTCTAACTCTCAAACTCCACTTTAGCCAAGAACCATATCATGACAAGAAAGGAGTGTCCAATCTCCATACTAGCACCAAAAGAATACTATCACAAGAAAATGAATCCAAAAAATCTAAGGGATGAATCCAGGATATCTCGATATCAATATCAAAACCTCTATCGAGCGATAAAATAGCCATAAGAGAAGAATAGACCCTAAACTAGTTAATCTAATAAAAGGGGCTACATAGAGAGGGATAACCAACGCAAAACCCTTCGCAACCTAAAAGGCAAGCCCCAAAATGCCAAACTCAAGAAAAAAATAATATAATAAATTGTCAACTCTAGAACCACAATAGAACCATAGAAGGTTAACTTACCTTTAATACCATAGTCCACTTCACAATCAATCTAGTATAGCCAACGGAAGAGGAAAATAACCAACCTCACCTCGCTATAGAAAATAAATCTTCAAATCGGGCTATAGTTGTCCGGGACAATGAATAAGAACCACAGAAAATGGGATTCTAACTAGATAACACTAGTCTAAATAGCTACACAACAAGGATCAATAACATCAAGCACTGGCAATAATAATAACAATAATATAAACATCAATATAATGAATAGGCGGTACCAAAATGAAAATCAATAGAAAGTACCACTCAAGGCCCACAATAAGGTCAATATGCCAAGGTAAATGGGACTCAAATCCAAATACTACACCCATAGGGAGAAAATATCAATACAAATCTACTCCATCCACTATTAAAAGTAATAAATCACGGGGGTAGTCATATAATCATGAATTTAATATCAAGGTATGTAATCATCGATGGGTACGAAAACCCCAATACACATAAATGAAAAGGTAAATGCGGGAAATAACAACACATTTATCATGGTAAAATCCGCAATCACCTGTCTGACGGGTCTAAGAGAGAGTAAATCTGAATGGTTCCAAACTTGAATCGACTGAGTGAATCATCAACTGAGGTACTCTACACACTATCTCTAATCGAGGGGGTCATAACATTATGAGACTGATATGCATGAGCAGAAGGACCAATAATACAATGCCGGGGACACTCTCTAGACCAATGTCCCATCTCGACACAACCAAAATAATCTTCTGGAATACTCTAAGATAGGTACCTCTTAATCTAGAATGGACGCCATGACTAACCTGAGAGTCACCCATAGTCTAAAATGCTACTTGTGTAGAATTAACAGGTTGCATATGAAGCTGACCTCCACCGGAAGGATCGTCTCTCCTAGATTAAATGCCAATAACATTATACTACTAGAATGGCCTTTTATTGCTACCTCCATAAGTCTCAATGCATGCTCTCTCTATGGACCTCAAATGATCAATAATCCTGAAAGAAGAAAGACTCAGCTACTATCAAGTGCTTCATCGCCAAACAGAGTGATAATACTCATCCTCTAATAAATCCGCATACCATATCTTGATCAGAAAAATATAGCAAAGAAATATGCCTGGCCCACTCAAGAAACCTAATCTCGTACTCAAAAACTAATAAAGAACCCTGATGAACACCAATAGACCCAAACTCCAGTCAGAGAACTGCTCGATGAGCCGAATGTCATTCCTGGATATAAGGTATCCATAATTAGACTCAAGATTCCCAATGCTTCACCTCAAAGGGATG
Source organism: Capsicum pubescens (assembly GCA_030864215.1). Lineage (NCBI taxonomy): Eukaryota > Viridiplantae > Streptophyta > Magnoliopsida > Solanales > Solanaceae > Capsicum > Capsicum pubescens. The sequence continues at coordinate 227,431,800 of CM061544.1, forward strand.
AATTAGTCACGAGCTCTACTAGGGCCTAAGCTAGCCCTAAATCCTTTGGCTGACACTGAAGATCTTTGATATCCGTCTCTAACTCTCTAGTCCAATGCTACAGTGAAGATTTGAAAACATGTGTTGAGTTCTCATCCACATCTATCGACAATCTTGTATCAACCATTTGGGACAGAATAGGGCCAAAAAATGTTCTTGAGGCTCATAGCAATACAGACACACAACACAAAGTTAAGAAATAAATTTCCTTCCAAGGATAGGTTACGAACGTCTCTGCATTGATCTACAAAACTCTACTAAACACCTAACTCTTGTACTAATATACCAGTAAACCTAGGCTATGCTACTAATTTTTCATGACCTAATTTCTCAGGTCATGATGGCACTTACAATAACCCATCAGTGGATAACCAACCCCATAGTCTAAAACTATTAGTAACAGACTACCAACGAAGAAAAGAATACGAAATAGATGTAATAATTGACTAAACCCAAAACCTGGTCAAATTAGTATAAGATCTTCTAACATAAAAAAGATACCAATGAGGTACTAAATAATTATACAAATACAACCATCTTTGAATACAATATAGAGACTAGTCTAGTACATAAGAGGGAGAAAAGTAATACTCCAAACATCAGGAGCTCACTCAATGTCTTCGAACCATAACTTATCCACATGACACATAGTACACCGATGATAACTCGTACTATGATATGCAGGCTATAAAAGTATAGTATGAGTACCAAACACGTGGTACTCAGTAGGCTACTGCCGACTGAGCTCCAAAGATAATGCAGATATTTATACAAAATATAAACAAAAATTAAGTCCAAACCCAAATGTCCAATGACCACATAATAAGGCTAGTGGGATAGTAAGGGTAACTATCCTACTTATATCCAAGAAACTTAACATAATAAGGCTAAGAAAGTATTAAGGATAAACTATCCTATTCCAACCATACTCAGGAATCTCAACACTATATAGTATATCACCAGTCAATATATGAATAAAGGGAAAAAGATATATAATAGTATACAAGGTCAAGTAATGATTATACAATCTAAATAATGAAGAAAGAGATGGATATATGATAACACCATAGCTATATATAACTAGATATGCATATATATAAACAAGGTCAATTATAGTTACAACTTAAGTGAAATGCCTCATACTTTAGTCTTTGTAAATTTCCTAAGCTTTAGGCTCTCTCCCTTTCTTACGACTCACCATACAATTTGTATGGTATGGTTACGAGTCAGGTGACCCTAGTTATAGGTTAAACTATTATATTATTGGCCAAGTCTGTCCTGGTTATAAGAGACTTCTCAAGAGTCGTATGATCATATGATGAGTGGTTAGGGTCCAATCATATGTTGTTCAGTGTTTGAGCCCTTGGTGTTCTGTGTTGGTCATGACTAGACCATACGAGTCGTATGATCTATTGACGAGTAGGACTAGAAATTCATAAGTTGGACAGTGTGTGGTGTCCAATTTTCTGTCTTGGTGATGACTCAATGGTGAGAGTTTTTTGTTATGTAAATAACTCAATAGTTTGACTCATAGCCACCTGCGGACTTTTTACAACTTTTAAGATGAGGGTATTCTGGATATTTTCCACTCCAAACCCTTAAGACCCCACATCCTATAGAACCATTTGGTCATCCATTACACACTTTACAAGATCAAATACTCTCTAAACTCTCTCTAAAACTTCTCAAGAAAGATTGGTCTAGAGTTTCTTTAAAGTGGTCATCTAAGGGCTTAAAGATTGAATTCTCTCTATGAATCATCGTAACTCAGGCATGTGACTCTTACCTCATTGTTAGTTCACTAAAATCATATATTTAAAGCATTGTTCATGAGTCATTAATGGTGGTTTTAAAAATCATGTTTGAGGGATTAAGTGTATAGTGTTGAGTATTGTTTCTCATGGTTTAAATTATGATTACACATGTTTTGATAATATTTTTGTACATATAGGTACATGGGAGTTATGGTTTAATAAATGGGTTATGTTTAACCCTAAATTTATTATTTTTGGCTTTGATAAGGGTATGCCCTCAACCTGTTTGTGAAATTGCCAATGAGAATGATCTTGTCACATTACGAATTATGTTTTAAACTAAGGCATTGGACTCAGAATGTTAATGGTTGGTAAATGGTTTATGAAGGCTTTGTTGGGCATAAATTAATTTGAAACACTAAATGGGTTTGAGTCCCTAAAGGATGAATTGAATTGACGTCTTTGTTAGATGATGCATTCGAGTCCCAAGATGATTAATAATGGTTATGGCATGTTGAGATCTTGCAAGTGGGATTGATATGATGATACCAATAGGATGCCTTTAGAAATTAACTGATAAATGGTTGTGTATGTGTAATAAATGTTTTAAATTGGTCTTTAAAGTGGGATGTATAGCTTGGCTGTGACAGTGGAGTTCAAAGGACTAACACTGAAAACTACTCTAGTCGGTGCAGATATCTATATGACCAGGAGGTTTGAGTCCCCCGAATAAATATATAAATGAGAGGTCGAGTCCTTCATATTGTATACATTGTTGCTTAAGTCACCTTGGTTATGCTGGGAGGTTTGAGTCCCCCATAAAGGCATATGCAGATATGGATATTCTCTTATTTGTGCGGCTACATGCACTGGGGACCTTTTAGCAAGGGGAGAGATAGGCCCATACAACTCGTGGGTTCCTTATTATATAATGATTATACTTTACAACCCAAGTTAAGTTTTTTAAATGCATGCTAAACCTTATTCCCTATCTCGACATGATATTTATATATATGTGTGTGTGTGTGTGTATAGGTTTTGCATATGGTTATTTAATTTGGTTTTGGATGATGACAATATTTTATTCCTCTATCCCTGAGTTACATGCTAGCGCTCCAACCGCTAACCATCTCCAGAGGTTGTATTCCCATACAATGCAGGTATCAGAATTTTTTCTACTTTTCCTACATAGTGATCAGGTTCTCGAGTTAGTTCGTTAGTTGATATTAAAGGGGTGAGCTTCCATACTTCAAAAAGCTTTATTTTATGGTCCTTATTTTCTATGTCATAGACTTTGTTTTGGATACTGTCGGGGGTATGTCCTGATATTTTATTAATTTTAAATTTTATAGTGGCTTTGTTGGATTACTGTGGACTTGGGTGGTTTGGTTGATTGTGATGGTGACGGACGGTTGTCCAGTTATTGATGGATGGTATAGACACTTAATGAATTAATAGTGGTTGTGTTATATTTTATCTTTTTAAATGTTTGAAATTCATCCGATAATGGAGGTTTTTTTGTTAGATGGAATAGGCAAGGGGTATTCTTCGATCCACGTGGGACTTGAGATACCTATCACGACTAAGAACTGGTTTGGGTTGTGACAAAGTTGGTATCAGATCAAAGTTCATGGTAAATTGGGTTTCCACAAAGCCATGTCGAGTAGAGTCTCTTTTTATGAGTGTGTAGCGTGCCACACTTATAAGAGAAATGCTATGAGATATTTAGGAATGTTTCCCTTTCTTGTTTGGTTTTGATCTGTAGAGTATAAGGTCTTAGATTCCTCTTATTCCTATTTGTTCGTTTATCAGATCATGTCACCCCGATAATCTAAAGCTCATGGAAACTCCTCTATCCTACTCGAGGATAATGCTGATGGGACACATCCTGTTTATGGGGTGCAGACCCATTCTAAGGGACCAGTTCCTGAATGCCCTCCTAGAGTTCCACCGATTCCCTTTAGCCCTCTTCGATCTCCTCAAGACAATGTTACGAATGTTGTATTTCATCAATCTATTCATATGTTTGCTAAACTAGTTGCTTCTCTATCCGAGCATAATACTACATCTTCTAGGCCACAAGGGTTGAATGATTCATGAGGTTGAGTCCTCTAACTTTTACTGGTGTTAAGGCTGAGGAAGATCCTCAAGCTTTTATTGATGAGATGGAGAAGATCTTTTAGATTATGCATGCATCAGATGTTAAAGGTGTGGAGTTTATTGCCTATCAATCGAAGGATGTGACGTATCAGTGGTATGGAGTATGGTAATAGTCTAGGAGATATGATGCTGACTCTACATTGTAGGATGACTTCTCTAGTTCCTTTTCAAACCGTTTCTTTTCTCAGGAGCTGAGGGAGGTGAAAGCAAAAAAGTTTGTTAATTTGAAGCAAGGTAGGAAGACGATAAAAGAGTATACCTTAAAATTCCATTAGTTATCTAGGTACGATCCTGAGTTGGTGTCTAGCATGAGAGATAGAATGCGTAAGTTTGCTTTGGGTTGTCCTGTGAGTTAATTTTAGAGAGTACGACTGCCTTGTTGAATAAGGATATGGATATGTCTCGACTTATAGTGTATATGCAGTAGGTAGAGAAAGAAAAAAAGAAGCAAGCTGAGGGTGGTAAGAGACAGAGCAAGAAATTTAGATTTGTTTATTAGGGTAGAGGCTAACGGTAGAGTGGTAGAGATGGGGGGATAGTGGCCTAAGAATAAGTGAGCGAGCTCTGGTTCTTTCTCTATGGTTAGTAATCCTTACCCAAGGCAATTGGGTGATTATTTTCCTCAGCATAGTGGAGGGTATAAGGCACAGGGTGCCCAATCTCAGGCTGGTGGGGCTCAGTCCGCTCCATCATATCCTTCTTCTAGATTTTATGGTCAGCCTCATCATAGCTAATATGATAAGGAGAGAAAATGATATTTTAATTATGTTTAGATTGGTCGTATGTAGTGTGATTGTCCTTGGGTTGCATTTGAGGCCAATAAGGTTCCTGTTTTCTCTTCATTAGCTCCTGCACCAAAGGGTGTTGTTTTTGCTTCTAGTACCAAAACTGGCCGAAATCGCTTACATGACCTTGCTTCTTGTCAGAACTCCGAGGCATCTCCTGATGTTGTTAATGGTATGTTAAAACTCTTTTCTCGTGATGTGTATTTTTTGCTTGATCCAGGGCCCACTCTTTCTTATGTGACCCTATTTGTGGCTGTGCATTTTGGTTTTGGTCCCGAGTGTGTTTCAGACCTTTTTTCTTTGTCTACCCCAAAGGGTAATTCTGTGGTTGATAGAAGAGTCTATAGGTGTTGTGTGGTATCTTTTGGTGGTCGGGAGACTTTTGTGGATCTTTTTGAATTAAAAATGGTTGACTTTGATGTTATCTTGAGAATGGGCTGGTTACACTCGTGCTATGCTTCTTTAGACTATTGGACCTATATGGTCATGTTTAAATTCCTTTGTGAGCAGGTTATTAAGTAGGAGGGTGGTTACCTAGCTCCTAAGGAAAGGTTCATATCATATCTTAGAGCTCAGAGATTAATCTCTAAGGGGTGTCTCTATCATCTAGTCTGGGTTAAAGATTCTAACTCGAATGGCCCTTTTTTATATTCTGTCCCAGTGGTGTATGAATTTCTCAAGGTATTCCCTTACGACCTTTTTGGTATTCCTCCCAATAGGGAGATTGTTTTGGGATAGATCTTGTTCTAAACACTCATCCTATTTCATAGTTGCTTATAATCTCCCTCTTATGTTTGAAAAACTGACATACATCCTTCAACTTCTTTGAGGAATCCATCTTTGTGCATCATGGTATGTTCATTAATCGTATACCGTACATTAAAACTATTAGATAGATAACGTATAGTTCCTGACTCAGAACCAACTTTTAGGGAAAATTAATCTTAACTTATTGGTTTGATGCATACAAGTACTTTTGTATATAATATTTCAAACCAACACATGAAGCTTTTGTTCTCATTATAAATGGTTTGGTTATTTATCAAAGATGTTCAATACTAAACCAGTATTATCAAGATGAATTATCTTGATTCAACAATCTGAAAATTATGTTCTTAACTCAATTTTATCGAGCAAACAACTTTATGAATGTCAAACTGTAGGTTGACAAAAAACTCACATGTGATCATCTTATATCGATGCATCTTAATAGATCACATGACTGGTGAACGGGCCTATATTCACCTTATAACTTTCCAGATTTTAAGGGATCCAATCCCAAAATTAGTTGGTCCTACCAACTTATCTTGAGAACAAGCAACATTAAAAGTAATGAAGAATTTTCTAATTCTTCAATTTATGTTTTAATACTTAGTATGCACATCTTTGGGATGTTGCAATTTTCATGTTAATTTGTGAACTTTTATTCTAGCAAACTCCAAGTTTACCATGACATGTACCTTTTACTTTTGTAAATTTCAGATTTACTATTACATGAATAAATTTTAGATTTACTGCTTTAGAAGTAGATTTCAAGATAACTCTTCTCAATTATTCTGCCTCTTTCGGAGGTAAGTTGTGATACCAACACAATCAAGTGCACCTTTATATTGATAAGCTTTACTAAATATTATCACATTCACCTCAGAGAATAGATCTGTACTTATAACAATTAAAATTCTCATTCCTCGAAAATAGAATATAATCGTGCCTTAAGCTTGTCAGAATCTCTTTCAACATATTGCTACTTCAAGAGCAAATTGAGGCATACATATGGTGTAGAAAATTTTCTCAAGCATATCTTATAATCATAATAAGCATGTGAAAATATTATCACTTTTGATAATTATTATCATATTTTCTCTCCATGCTTATATTTGTATATTCAATCGCTTGCATTTTTTCAGACATATTATGCACTTCTACCACATTCACTTCAGGGAACGTAATATATTCAAATAGACATGTTTCATGACTTATAATGAAATACACATTATTTTGCCTTAGCCATCATTATATCATCAATATGCTGCATTGAGATTCAAACTCAATGTCTTAACCATATAAAGACATTTTAGGCATAAAACGATGGGACTTGTACCTAATATTTTATATCATGATACATCGGGACTCTAATCCAATGTTTTACCTAGATAAAAGCACATGATGTCATAATATCTTGAAACCGACAATCCAATATACAATTAATAGCAAAAGTAAATAATATAAAAAAAACAACGTTTTCTCATAATTTTTTTTATAGTTCCTAAACTAGCATGCTGCCGAATTTTAATTCTCAAGTAATCAAGAAATTAATATTAAAAATAATAATAACTTTTTGAATAGTTGTATCCTCACCTTTAAAATAATCCTTGGAGGCATATTCACAGTAATGCCGCCGTCTAGATGGCCATGATGATTACCAAATACAATATGTAGTAGTACTAATTTCTTTAAATTAAATTTATTCCTTGCACTTAATCATGAAACTCATAAATTATATGTAATAAATATAATCATAAGCAGAGATTAGAAATTAAGGTGCCATGACATATTTATCTTTCGTAGTAAATACTCAAATCCGTTGTTCATGATAACTTTAAAAATCAAGATTCAAACTTCATTCTGTTTTATTTTTATAACAAAAATAGATATAATTTCTCCACATAATCTAAAATAATCAGACTTAAGAATAGAGAAACCAAGTATTGCAGAAAGATAGATTGCTCAATAACATATTACTTTATCTGCGATGGCCGTATAATAAGATAACATATTTAAGTCACAAATCTCGTAAAGGATTGAAATCATACAATACAAACCTCTTGAAACCATACAACTTGTGAGGCAATGGTTGACGTTTTGGACCAATTTCTCAAATTTTTAGAGCTTCGTGCTGATACCGTGTTATGAAAAATAAAGAAAGAATAACAAGAGTAGAGAGAGAAGTATTTGCTTGAGATGGTAGAGTCTCGTGCTGATAACGTGTTATGAAAAATAAAGCAAAACTAAGAATAAATAGAGAGAGAAGAGGGAAACTTCTTTATTTCTATTGAGGATGAGAGATCATAATATTGAGGATAAATTGAACAAAACGCTTCATTTATAGGGGAAAATACTCCTAGTTTCTCTCTAAAAGATATACATTTCATATCCTAGTAGATATCAACTAGATCTTGATAGATATAATCTATATTCTTGATAGACATTTACTACAATGTAAATACATTTATAACAATATATTATTTATAGTAGTATTATTTTGTTAACTATTATTTTGTTTCTCTTGTTCTATTTGCCCGTTGCATGTTGCAATCAAAAACTATAACCTTTCCTTCCCTTTTTTTGCAAAAATAAATAAAAAAATTTGCGCAACTACTCTAAAATAACATTATGTCAAGTTACTCACCAAAATTCTTGAATTGTTGATACTTCAAATCACGATAGTATATACAAAGATTAAACTTAGTTAAGTAGAAGTTTTCCAACCACCATGGAAATCATAAAGAATGATCTATTAAAGATGATGAGGTATACCTCATTCTAAGAGACCGCTATACTCTAATTGATAAAACAATTAATGTTATAAGCATCAAAACTTTGTGATTTAAATTAGTTTTTGTTAGTACGCCCAAGCAAAAAAATTGGACATCATGCGGAAACTAATAAAGAAATCTTGAAGGATGACAACAAAGAGAAATTGTAAAAAGATACATAATATATTAAATTGATTTGGTTAATTGACCTATATTGGAAGAATAATCTCCCCCTAAATGTTATTGTATTGTTTGATTATTCTAAATTTATAGAAGTTCAAAATTTTTTCCTAAAGGAATTACCTAAATATGGAAGATTTTAAATCTCTCCTAAGTACTTTAGAAATGTTTTTTGAAATTTTTGTCCTTCAATAAAAGACTTCACAATAGATAAAATTGTCTTTTCACGTATTTCGTGTAATTATTAATTAATTATTAAAAAATTAAAGAGTCCTAAAATATATGATAAATTGATAGTGGTAGACTTTCTTTTTCCTCGTGTACATTAAAAATGAGTCTTAAAATATATGACAAAGAAAAAATTCAAAAAATTATATATTAACTTTTGGGTTAATTTTAACGAGATAATATTATTTTTAACTTTTGATTTCATTCCTAGCTTTTAGTTATAAAAACTGTTTTCTTCCATTTTTTTTCAATTATTGTACATCCTTTTATTTACTTTTTACACCTTTCATTTGATTCAATCGAGCACCTCTTTAATTCACTACACATGACATTGTCATGTATGTCAACTCTCCGGGAAGATTTCTATTACGCATCTTTTTGTGTTTGTAGTTTAATCTAAAATGAAGGTTGCACTCAAGTTCTACTACTCCAAGATGAAATCTCAACACCAAGGTTGAGTCGCTCAATCTCAAATACCCCAAATCAAATCTAAAGACGAGTAGGCATTCATATTTCAAATCTATCATGACTTTCAAATTGCCATTCCAAGGCGTCAACTCAAAAACTGAGCCAATAAGTCTATATTAATGTCAACTACTCAATCGATCTTAGTATCTAAGCCTGACATATTCGATCTAAATCATATCACGCCAAAATCAAAACATAGCTAAAGTACAAAATCACAATAGAGGATAAATCACCGGCTGGCAAAACAAGAATCAATTGCATACCTGCTGGAGGGCATGAACTATCAAAGTACACTCAAAAACTCCCCAAGGCTGCAACTCACGCTAGGAATAGCAAAAACTTTAGCAACTCGAAGAAATGCAACTTTAGCCAAAAAATAACCAATCTGATACTCCATCTTGACAAAGAATAGCCATAGACACATATCAACAAGGAGAAGCACTCTACCAAATCTAATTCGGCCGGACAACTCTGAAATGGGGTTTTCCTGAATCCACCCAAGTAAGACAATCATAACTCAAGTAAACCATGAATCACCTTACAAAGAAAAGAAGTACTAAGCCTGACACTTGTGTCAAGGTCAAGACCACTATCGGAAATTGAACCAACAACTCAAGATAATTTTTTTTGATTTTTCAACTCAAGAAGCGATCACAAGATAGACTACCTACCTCTAACTCTCTAACTCCACTTTAGCCAAGAACCATATCATGACAAGAAAGGAGTGTCCAATCTCCATACTAGCACCAAAAGAATACTATCACAAGAAAATGAATCCAAAAAATCTAAGGGATGAATCCAGGATATCTCGATATCAATATCAAAACCACTATCGAGCGATAAAATAGCCATAAGAGAAGAATAGACCCTAAACTGGTTAATCTAATAAAAGGGGCTACATAGAAAGGGATAACCAACGCAAAACCCTTCGCAACCTAAAAGGCAAGCCCCAAAATCCCAAACTCAAGAACAAATAATATAATAAATTGCCAACTCTAGAACCACAATAGAACCACAGAAGGTCAACTTACCTTTAATACCATAGTCCACTTCACAATCAATCTAGTATAGCCAACGAAAGAGGAAAATAACCAACCTCACCTCGCTATAGAAAATAAATCTTCAAATTGGGCTATAGTTGTCCGGGACAATGAATAAGAACCACAGGGAATGAGATTCTAACTAGATAACACTAGTCTAAATAGCTACACAACAAGGATCAATAACATCAAGCACTGGCAATAATAATAACAATAATATAAACATCAATATAATGAATAGGCGGTACCAAAATGAAAATCAATAGAAAGTACCACTCAAGGCCCATAATAAGGCCAATATGCCAAGGTAAATGGGACTCAAATCCAAATGCTACACCCATAGGGAGAAAATATCAATACAAATCTACTCCATCCACTATTAAAAGTAATAAATCACGGGGGCAGTCATATAATCATGAATTTAATATCAAGGCATGTAATCATCGATGGGTACGGAAACCCCAATACACATAAATAAAAAGGTAAATATGGGAAAAACAACACATTTATCATGGTGAAATCCACAATCACATGTTTGACAGGTCTAAGAGAGAGTAAATTTGAATGGTTCCAAACTTGAATCGACTGAGTGAATCATCAACTGAGGCGCTCTGCACACTATCTCTAATCGAGGGGGTCACAACATTATGAGACTAATACACATGAGCAGAAGGACCAATAATACAATGCCGGGGACACTCTCTAGACCAATATCCCATCTCGACACAACCAAAATAGTCTTCTGGAATACTCTGAGATAGGTACCTCTTAATCAAGAATGGTTTCCATGACTAACCTGAGAGTCACCCATAGTCTAAAATGCTACTTGTGTAGAATTAACAGGTCGCATATGAAGCTGACCTCCACCGGAAGGATCCTTACTCCTGGATAAAAGACCAATAATATTATACTACTAGAATGGCCTTTTATTGCTACCTCCATAAGTCTCAATGCATGCTCTCTCTATGGACCTCAAATGATCAACAATCTTGAAAGAAGAAAGAATCAGCTACTATCAAGTGCTTCATCGCCAAACAGAGTGACAATGTTAATCCTCTAATAAATCCACATACCATGTCTTGCTCAGAAAAATATAGCAAAGAAATATGCCTGGCCCACTTAAGAAACCCAATCTCGTACTCAAAAACTAATAAAGAACCTTGATGAACACCAATAGACCCAAACTCCAGTCAGAGAACTGCTCAATGAGCCGAATTTCATTCCTAGATATGAGGTATCCATAATTAGGATCAAGATTCTCAATGCTTTACCTCGAAGGGATGAATTAGTCACGAGCTCTACTAGGTCCTAAGCTAGCCCTAAATCCTTTGGCTGACACTGAAGATCTTTGATATCCGTCTCTAACTCTTTAGTCCAATGCTATAGTGAAGCTTTGAAAACACGTGTTTAATTCTCATCCACATCTATCGACAATCTTGTATCAACCATTTGGGATAGAATAGGGCCAAAGAATGTTCTTGAGGCTCATAGCAATACGGACACACAACACAAAGTTAAGAAATAAATTTTCTTCCAAGGATAGGTTACGAACGTCTCTGCATTGATCTACAAAACTCTACCAAACACTTAACTCTTGTACTAATACATTAGTAAACCTAGGCTATGATACCAATTTTCCATGACCAAATTTCTCAGGTCATGATGGCGCTTACAATAACCCATCAGTGGATAACCAACCCCATAGTCTAGAACTATTAGTAATAGACTACCAAAAGAATGAAGGAAAGAATACAAAATAGATGTAATAATTGACTAAACCCAAAACCTGGTCAAATCAGTATAAGATCTTCTAACATAAAAAAGATACCAATGAGGTACTAAATAATTATACAAATACAACCATCTTTGAATACAATATAGAGACTAGTCTAGTGCATAAGAGGGAGAAAAGTAATACTCCAAACATCAGGAGCTCGCTCAATGTCTTTGACCCATAACTTCTCCACATGACACATAGTACACCGGTGATAACTCTTACTATGATATGCAGGCTATAGAAGTATAGTATGAGTACCAAACACGTGGTGCTCAGTAGGCTACTACCGACTGAGCTCCAAAGATAATGCATATATTTATACAATATATAAACAAAAATTAAGTCCAAACCCAAATGTCCAATGACCACATAATAAGGCTAGTGGGATAGTAAGGGTAACTATCCTACTTATATCCAAGAAACTTAACATAATAAGGCTAAGAAAGTATTAAGGATAAACTATCCTATTCCAACCATACTCAGGAATCTCAACACTATATAGTATATCACCAGTCAATATATGAATATAGGGAAAAAGATATATAGTAGTATACAAGGTCAAGTAATGAATATACAATCTAAATAATGAAGAAAGAGAGGGATATATGATAACACCATAGCTATATATAACTAGATATGCATATATATAAACAGGTTCAATTATAGTTACAACTTAAGTGAAATGCCTCAGACTTTAGTCTTTGTAAATTTCCTAAGCTTTAGGCTCTCTGGACTTCTTACGACTCACCATACAATTCGTATGGTATGGTTACGAGTCAGGTGACCTTAGTTGTATGTTAACTATTATATTATTGTCCAAGTCTGTCCTGGTTATAAGAGAATTCTCAAGAGTCGTATGATCATATGATGAATGGTTAGGGTCCAATCATATGTTGTTCAGTGTCCAAGCCCTTGGTGTTCTGTGTTGGTCACGACTAGACCATACGAGTCGTATGGTCTAGTGACGAGTAGGACTAGAAAGTCATAAGTTGGACAGTGTGTGATGTCTAATTTTCTGTCTTGGTGATGACTCAATGGTGAGAGTTTTTTGTTATGTAAATAACTCAATGGTTTGACTCATAGCCACCTGCGGACTTTTTATAACTTTTAAGATGAGGGTATTCTGGATATTTCCCACCCCAAACCCTTAAGACCCCACGTCTTATAGAACCTTTTGGTCATCCATTACACACTTTACAAGATTAAATACTCTCTAAAATCTCTCTAAAACTTCTCAAGAAAGATTGGTCTAGGGTTTCTTTAAAGTGGTCATCTAAGGGCTTAAAGATTGAATTCTCTCTATGAATCATCATAACTCAGGAATGTGACTCTTCCCTTATTGTTAGTTCACTAAAATCATATATTTAAAGCATTGTTCATGAGTTATTAATGGTGGTTTTAAAAATCATATTTGAGGGATTAAGTGTATAGTGTTGAGTATTGTTTCTCATGGTTTAAATTATGATTACACATGTTTTGATAATATTTTTGCACATATAGGTACATGGGAGTTATGGTTTAACAAATGGATTATGTTTAACCCTAAATTTCTTGGTTTTGGCTTTGATAAGGGTATGCCCTCAACCTATTTGTGAAATTGCCAATGGGAATGATCTTGTCACATTACGAATTATGTTTTAAACTAAGGCATTAGTCTAAGAATATTAATGGTTGGTAAATGGTTTATGAAGGCTTTGTTGGCCATAAATTAATTTGAAACACTAAATGGGTTCGAGTCCCTAAATGATGAATTAAATTGACGTCTTTGTTAGACAATGTATTCGAGTCCCAAAATGATTAATAATGGTTATGGCATGTTGAGCGCTTGAAAGTGGGATTGATATGATGATACCAATAAGATGCCTTTGGAAATTAACTGATAAATGGTTGTGTATGTGTAATGAATATTTTAAATTGGTCTTTAAAGTGGGATGTGTAACTGGGCTGTGACAGTGGAGTTCAAAGGACTAACACTGAAAACTGCTCTAGTCGGTGCGGATATCTATATGACTGGGAGGTTTGAGTCCCCCGAATAAATATATAAATGAGAGGTTCGAGTCCTTCATATTGTATACATTGTTGCTTAAGTCACCTTGGTTATGCCGGGAGGTTTGAGTCCCCCATAAAGGCATATGCAGATATGGATATTCTCTTATTTGTGTGGTTACATGCACTGGGGACCTTCCATCAAGGGGAGAGATGGGCCCATACAACTCGTGGGTTCCTTCTTATATGACGATTATACTTCACAACTCAGGTTAAGTTTTTTAAACGCATGCTAAACCTTGTTCCCTATCCTGACATGATATATATATGTGTGTGCGTGTATAGGTTATTGCATATGGTTATTTAATTTGGTTTTGGATGATGACATTATTTTATTCCTCTATCCCTGAGTTACATGCTAGCGCTCCAACCACTAACCGTCTCCAGAGGTTGTATTCCCATGCAATGCAGGTATCAGAATTTTTTCTACTTTTCCTACATAGTGATCAGGTTCTCGAGTTAGTTCGTGAGTTGATATTAAAGTGGTGAGCTTCCATACTTCAAAAAGTTTTATTTTATGGTCCTTATTTTCTATGTCATAGACTTTGTTTTGGATAATGTCGGGGGAATGTCCTGACATTTTATTAATTTCAAATTTTGTAGTGGCTTTGTTGGATTACTGTGGACTTGGGTGGTTTGGTTGATTGTGATGGTGACGGACGGTTGTCCAGTTATTGATGGATGGTATAGACACTTAATGAATTAATATTAGTTGTGTTATATTTTATCTTATTAAATAGTTGAAATTCATCCGATAATGGAGGTTTTTTTGTTGGATGGGATAGGCAAGGGGTATTCTTCGATCCACGTGGGACTTGAGATACCTATCACGGCCAAGAACTGGTTTGGGTTATGACAAAGTTGGTATCAGATCCAAGTTTATGGTAAATTGGGTTTCCACAAAGCCATGTCGAGTAGAGTCTCTTTTTATGAGTGTGTAGCGTGTCACACTTATAAGAGAAATGCTACGAGATATTTAGGAATGTTTCCCTTTCTTGTTTGGTTTTGAGCTGTAGAGTATAAGGTCTTAGATTCCTCTTATTCCTATTTGTTCGTTTATCAGATCATGTCTCCCCGATAATCTAAAGCTCATGGAAACTCCTCTATCCCACTCGAGGATAATGCTGATTGGACACATCCTATTTATGGGGTGCAGACCCATTCCAAGGGACCAGTTCCTGAATGCCCTCCTAGATTTCCACCGATTCCCTCTAGCCCTCTTCGATCTCCTCAAGACAATGTTACGAATGTTGTATTTCATCAATCTATTCATATGTTTGCTCAACTAGTTGCTTCTCTGTTCGAGCATAATACTCCATCTTCTAGGCCACAAGGGTTGACCGATTCATGAGGTTGAGTCCTTTAAATTTTACTGGTGTTAAGGCTGAGGAAGATCCTCAAGCTTTTATTGATGAGATGGAGAAGATCTTTTAGATTATGCTTGCATCAGATGTTGAAGGTGTGGAGTTTTTTGCCTATCAATTTAAGGATGTGGCGTATCAGTGGTATGAAGTATGGTAACAGTCTAGGAGATGTGATGCTAACTTTACATTATAGGATGACTTCTCTAGTTCCTTTTTAGACCGCTTCTTTTCTCAGGAGCCGAGAAAGGTGAAAACAAAAGAGTTTGTTAATTTGAAGCAAGGTAAGAAGATGATAAAAGAGTATACCTTAAAATTCCATTAGTTTTCTATGTATGCTCCTGAGTTGGTGTCTAGCATGGGAGATAGAATGCATAAGTTTGCTTTAGGTTGTCCTGCGAGTTGATTTTGGAGAGTACGACTGCCTTGTTGAATAAGGATATAAATATGTCTCGACTTATAGTGTATATATAGTAGGTAGAGGAAGAAAAAAAGAAGCAAGCTGAGGGTGGTAAGAGACATAGTAAGAATTTTAGATTTGTTTATTAGGGTAGAGGCCAGCGACAAAGTGGTAGAGATGGGGGAAAAGTGGCCTAAGAAGAAGTGGGTGAGTTCTGGTTCTTTCTCTATGGTTAGTAATCCTTACCCGAGGCTGTTGGGTGATTATTTTCCTCAGTATAGTGGAGGGTATAAGGCACAGGGTGTCCAATCTCAGGCTAGTGGGGCTCAGTCCGCTCCATCATATCCTTCTTCCAGATTTTATGGTCAGCCTCATCATGGCCAATATGATAAGGAGAGAAACTAATATTTTAATTGTGTTTAGATTGGCCATATGTAGTGTGATTCTCCTTCTAGGGTTGCATTTGAGGCAAATAAGGTTCCTGTTTCCTCTTCATTAGCTCCTACACCAAAGGGTGCTGTTTTTACTTTTAGTACCAACACTGGCCGAAATCTCTTACATGACCTTGCTTCTTGTCAGAACTCCGAGGCATCTCCTGATGTTGTTAATGGTATGTTAAAACTCTTTTCTCGTGATATGTATTTTTTGTTTGATCCAGGGCCCACTCTTTCTTATGTGACCCCATTTGTGGCTGTGCATTTTGGTTTTGGTCCCGAGTGTGTTTCAGACTTTTTTTCTTTGTCTACCCTAAAGGGTAACTCTGTGGTTGATAGAAGAGTCTATAGGTGTTGTGTGGTATCTTTTGGTGGTCGGGAGACTTTTGTGGATCTTTTTGAATTAAAAATGGTTGACTTTGATATTATCTTAAGAATGGACTGGTTACACTCGTGCTATGCTTCTTTAGACTATTGGACCTATATGGTCATGTTTAAATTCCCTAGTGAGAAGGTTATTAAGTGGGAAGGTGGTTACCTAGCTCCTAAGAAAAGGTTTATATCATATCTTAGAGCTCGGAGATTAATCTCCAAGGGGTATCTCTATCATCTAGTCTGGGTTAAAGATTCTAACTCAAAGGGCCCTTTTTATATTCTGTCCCAGTGGTGTATGAATTTCTTGAGGTATTCCCTTACGACCTTTTTGGTATTCCTCCCAATAGGGAGATTGTTTTGGGATAGATCTTGTTCTGGACACTCATCCTATTTCTATTTCCCTGTATTGAATGGCTCTGACTGAGTTAAAAGAGCTTAAGGAGAAACTAAAAGACCTCTTAGACAAGGGTTTTATCCATCCTAGTGTGTCCCCATGGGGTGAACCTATCTTATTCATACATAAGAATGATGGTTTCCTTTGGATATGTATTGATTAACGACAGTTGAATATGGTGACGATAAAGAATAAGTACCCTATTCCGAGGATAGATGATTTATTTGATCAGCTTCAGGGTGCTAAGTTTTTCTCCAAGATTGATCTTTGGTTCGGGTATCATCAGTTAATTATTAGGGAGGTGGATATTCTTTAGACAACTTTTCATACTCAGTATAGGCATTTTGAGTTCTTGGTCATGTTTTTTGGTTTAACTAATGCCCCGACGGTATTTATAGATTTGATAAATAGGGTCTTTCATTAGTTTCTAGATCTGTTCATGGAGATCTGTTCGTAGTTGTCTTCATTGATGACATCTTAGTGTACTCTAAGAGTAAAGAGGATCATGTCGATCACCTTCACCTTGTATTGCAGACCTTGAAAGATCGTAGTTGTATGCTAAGTTCTCTAAATGTGAATTCTGGTTGAACATTGTCACATTTATGGGTCATGTTATGTCTAGTAAAAGGATCATGGTGGATCCTCAGAAAGTTATTATGGTTAAGAAGCGACCTAGACCCACGACTCTAACAGATATTCAAAGCTTCTTATGTTTAGTCGGTTACTATAGGAGATTTGTGGAAAGTTTCTTTTCTATTGCTGCCCCATTGACCAAGTTGACATAGAAAAAAATAAAGTTCTTGTGGTCTGATGCTTACGAGGGTAGTTTTGGGAAGCTGAAAGATAAGTTAACTTCAGCTCTAGTCTTGACTCTGCATGAAGGCACCGAGGGTTTTGTCATCTAGTGTGATGCATCTCGGGTTGGTTTGGGTTGTGTTTTAATGCAGCATGGTAAGGTGGTTGCGTATGCCTCTAGAAAGTTGAAGGTTCATGAGAAGAACTATCCAACTCATGATTTGGAGTTGTTAGCCACGGTGTTCATGTTGAAAATCTGGCATCACTATCTGTATGGGGTTCATGTTGATATCTTTTCTGATCATAAGAGCCTGCAATATGTGTTCACTTAAAAAGAGCTTATCTCAGGAAAAGGAGGTGGCTTGAGTTGCTGAAGGACTATGATATGAGTCTTCACTACCATCCAGGTAAAGCTAACGTAGTTACAGATGCTATTAGTAGGTTATAAATGGGGAGTCTAGCTCATCTGGATAACGATAAGTGGGAATTAGTAAAGTATATTCACCATTTGGAAAACCTATAAGTTCATCTCTTGGACTTTGATGATGGTCGTATGTTTGTGCAACAGGTGGCATAATCGTCTCTTGGTTTGGAAATAAAAGAGAAACAAGTATTAGACCCTCTTTTGATGAAAATCAAGGATGATGTTGATAAGTAGAAGGTGATGGCCTTCGAGATCGGTGGTAATGATATCTTGGGGTACCAAGGGAGGTTGTGTGTTTATGATGTTGATGGGTTGCGAGGCAGGATTTTGGCCAAGGTTCATAAATCACGATATACGGTTCATCTCGGTTCAACAAAGATGTATCATGGTCTTAAGTATATGTATTGGTGGAATAATATGAAGAGGGATGTAACCAACTTTGTGGCTATGTTTATGGTGTGTCAGCAAGTAAAGGTGGAGCACATGAGGCCCAATGGGCTAATCCAAGAGATTGAGCCACCAGTGTGGAAATGTGATGTAATTAATATTGATTTCGTTACCGGTCTTCCATGATCGCGAAATCAGTGTGACTCTATTTGTGTCATCGTGGATAAGATGACTAAGTCTTCTCACTTCTTGCCAGTGAGGACTAATTATTCAGTCGAAGACTATGCGAAGTTATTTCTTCAGGAGGTTGTAAAGTTGCATGGTGCACCTATATCGATCACTTTGGATCGTGGAACTCAGTTCTCATCGTATTTCTGGTGCTCTTTTCAGTGTAGTTTAGGGACTAAAATGAGTCTTAGTATTGCTTTCCTCCTGTAGTCGGATGGCCAAGAAGAAAGAACTATTCAGACTCTGGAAGATATGTTGCGAGCCTGTGTAATTGACTTTGGTGGTAGTTAGTTCGACCACTTGCCTCTTATTGAATTTTTCTATTACAATAGTTACCATTATAGAATTAATATGGCCCCATTTGAGACGTTGTATAGAAGGAGGTGTAGATCTCCTATTAGGTGGTTCAAGGTTAGTAAAGCGGAGATGTTTGGCCCAAATTTGGTTCACCAATCTATGGAAAAGGTGAAGGTGATTTGGGATAGGCTAAAGATCGCCCAAAGTTGCCAAAAGTCCTATGTGGACGTGAGACGAAGGGACTTGGAATCTGAGGTTGGGTATTGGGTGTTCTTAAAGGTATCTCCCATGTAGGGAGTAATATGGTTTGGGAAAAAGAGGAAGCTCAGTCTCCAGTATGTTGGCCCATACTTGGTTTTAATAACGGTTGATAATGTTGCATATGAGTTGGATTTACCCACTATTATAAGTTCCATTCGTCCAACATTCCATGTGTCCATGTTGCGAAAATTCGTGGGTGATCCTTCGTTGGCTGTTCCTTTGGAGAACATTGGTATTTTGGATTCTTTGTCCTATGAGGAGGTCCTAATGAGGATCTTGGTTTGGTAAGTTCATCGGTTGCGGACGAAGGACGTGGCTTCGGTGAAGGTTCTATAGCGGAACCAAAAGTTTGAGAAAACTACTTGGGAATCCGAGGAGGACATGAAGTCCAAGTATCCTTTCTTATTCCCTATTCCAGAAATCCATGCTTGAGGTATGTGTGTATTCTTAACATCTTAATTTTTATTTCCTTGGTGTGTTTGTTTTCTAACTTAGTTAAAGGTAGGAGTAGAAGTATTTGGGGTTTAATCGTATAGTCAATTCCTTGTCCCATCATTCGAGGATGAATGATCCTAAGTGGGGGAGGCTGAAATGCCCCAGACTTTGGCCTTTTCAAATTTTCTGAGCTTTAGGCTCTCTGCCTTTCTTACGACTCACCATACGAGTCATATGATGTGGTTACGGGTCAGGTGACCCTAGTCGTAAGTTAACCAATGTGCTATTGGGGAAGTTCTATCCTAGTTACGAGAGACTCCTCACGAGTCATATGATCATCTGATGAGTGGTTAGGGTCCAGTTATATATTGTCTAGTGTCCAAGACTTTGGTGTTCTGTGTTGGTCACGACTAGACCATACGAGTTATATGGTCTAGTGACGAGTGGGACTAAGAAGTCATAAGTTGGATAGTGTGTGGTGTCCAATTTGCTGCGTTGGTGATGACTTAATGGTAAGTCATATGTTGTGGTGATGACTCAATGGCTTGACTCGTAGCCACCTGCAGGATTTTTACAACTTTTAAGCTGAGGGTATTCTGGAAATTTTCCACCCCAAGACCTTAAGACCCCACGTCTTATAACACCTTTTTGGTCGTCCATTACACACTTTAAAAGATCAGACACTCTCTAAACTCTCTTTAAAACTTCTTAAGAAAGATTGGGCTAGGGTTTCTTCAAAGTGGTCATCTAAGGGATTAAATATTGAATTCTCTCTATGAATCTTCGTAACTCAGGCATATGACTCTTTCCTCATTGTTAGTTTGCTAAAATCATATGTTTAGAGCATTGTTCATGAGTCATTAATGGTGGTTTTGAAAACCATGGTTGAGGGTTTAAGTGTATAATGTTGAGTATTATTTTCTCATAGTTTAAATTATGATTACACATGTTTTGATAATATTTTTGTACATATGGGTACACGGGAGTTGTGGTTTGATAAATAGGTCATATTTAACCCTAAATTTGTTGGGTTTTGGATTTGATAATGGTATTCCTCAACTTGTTTTTGAAATTGCCAATGAGAATGATCTTGTCACATTATGAATTGTGTTTTAAACTAAGGCATTGTCCTAAGAATGTTAATGGTTGGTAAATGGTTTATGAAGGACTTGTTGGCCATAAATTGATTTGAAACACTAAATGGGTTCGAGTCCCTAAAGGATGAATTGAATTGATGTCTTTGTTATAATATGGGTTCAAGTCCCAAGATGATTAATTATGGTTATGGCATGTTGAACGCTTGAAAGTAGGGTTGGTATGACGATACCAATGGGACGCCTTTGGTAAGTAAATGGATAAATGGTTTTGTATATGTAATGAATGTTTTAAATTTGGATTTAAAGTGGGATGTGTAGCCGGGCCATAAAAGTGGAATCCAAAGAACTAACACTAGAAACTGCGCTAGTTGGTGCGTGTGTCTATATGATTGGAAGGTTCGAGTCCCCGAAATGAATATGAATGGGAGGTTAGAGTCCCTCATATTGTATACATTGGTGCTTAAGTCACCTTGATTATGCCGGGAGGTTCGAGTCCCTCATAAAGTCATCTACAGATATGGATATTCTATTATTCGTGCGGCTACACACACTGGGGCCCTTCCTGTTAGGGGAGAGCTGGGCCCATACAACCTGTGGGTGCCTTGTTATATGACGGTTATGCTACACAACCCAGGTTAGTTTTTTTTTTTTTAAATGCATGCTAGACCTTGTTCCCTATTCCGACACGTTATATATATGTGTGTGTGTAATTGCATATGGTTATTTGATTTGGTTTTGAATGATGACATTATTTTATTCCTATATCCCTAAGTTACATACTAGCACTCCAACCGTTAACTATCTCCAGATGTTGTATCCCCACGCGATGTAAGTTCTGAAACTTCTTCTACTTTTCCTATGTAGTGATCGGGTGCTCGATTTAGTTTGTGAGTTGACATTAAAGTGGTGAGCTTCCATACTTCAGAAGGCTTCATTTCATGGTCCTTATTTCCTATGTCTTAGATTTTGTTTAGACTTTATTTTGGCTACTGTAGGGGGTATGTCCCAATATTTTATTTATTTTGGATTTTGTAGAGACTTTGCTGGATTACTGTGGACTTGGGTGGTTTAGTTGATTGTGATGGTGACGGATGGTTGTTCGGTTATCGGTGGATGATATAGACACTTAATGAATTGATATTAGTTGTGTTATATATTATCTTGTTATTTGTTTGGAATTCATCCGACAATGGAGGTAGTTGTGTTGGTTGGGATAGGCAAGAGGGTGATCTCCAGTCCACGTGGGTCTTGAGATACCCGTCACGGCCAGGCCCTGATTCGGGCCGTGACATTAAGTCATCAAACTAGTAACTTAAGGCCTCATAATCATAGCAGAAACTAGTGCTAGTATACTCAGAGTTTCTAATCTCTATGGCTAATCATGAGTAAATCATGCTTAATAATAAAATTATAAGATGAACGAGCCGGAATCATACCTCAAATCTCAATACCAAATCGTTAACAAAGCTGCCACAAACTAGCCATAACAATGATCATAACAACAATAATAACAATAGTAATGACAACACGAGTAACCGGCCAGTCCAGACAAATAATACCTAACCGAGACTTTCACGAACCCCCAACACCCTAGTCTTAGAAGGTTTACTTAACATACAACACACCACAATCCATACTTATCACCCATACCTATGAAACCCCCCATAAGGCTGATAGATATAGGCGCATACTGGTGATAGGCAATGCGCATGCAAGAATGAATGCCCATGTATAATCCGTAATACCACAACCGATCAAAATACCATAAGTTAACCAGTGTATAAACTCAATCAGTATCATAATCAATATCCAAACTTGAACCGGTAAATATATATTCAATATCCTAACTCGAACCGGCGAATATATAATCAATAGCCAAACTCAAACCAATAAATATAATCAATAGCATAATTATCCTTCATACTCGAACCGATAAATAAATAATCATTTATCCGGACTTGAAACGGTAAATATATAATTAATATCCTCAACATCATTAACCATCATCAGTATCATCAACATCATCAATCAACGGGATTTACCCAAAGTTTATATCATCAATACTATTATCATCCTTCATCCCATACTGGAGAGATGTGTATATAAATGTTTAATAGGTGCACAGACCTAAGCCGTCTTTAAGAGTGTAAATTCGTAAATCTAATACCTAGGATAAACTTCGGGACTAAATCATTATAAAAGTGTAGAAAGGGTCGGAATCTCTCACAACTGGAGTAAATATTAGTATCAAAATCATAGATCGAAATTTGTCACGGTCAGATCTTTAAAAGACCATTTTCAGTTTCATTACACATAAGTCATTCATTTAGATATTATGATTCCAGTTATGAATAAATTCGTTTTAAGGTGAAAAGTGGGCTTTAATCTTCTTTTTGGAAAAACAGTAGTAAAATCATATTTTAGTTGGAATCGTGTTATTTATTGATTTAATGATCCTGAATGTACCGAATCTATGCATGCCATCACCAGTATTCACACAATGAAATCATAAATATCAACATATCTATAAACTATGGCCACATCCTTTACAAAGATAAACACTTTTTGAAAGCCAATAGATATCATAGGACGGCCTTCGGCCCAATAATAGGTACATATCTGACATAACATGCCTAAGATTCATTAATCTCAATTATGCCTAAATGCTAGCAACCTAGGGTAATAGGATCCTAGAAGCATAATAAGCATTTCACCTTACGGTCAATTCACCCATCTAATTCCCAAACTTCAATAATCAAGACTAAGTCATGGTGTTCTTCCCATAATCAATCTTAACATTCGCATTCACATGCAATATATATAACACATAATCTTATGAAGGAAAGTAGATAAAAGTCTACCTCGAAGCCAAACCGCAAATCCTCGAATCGTCCACAAAACATCCATCTTCACTCAACGATCTTAAAATGCCTCTATACTATCAAAATCATAATCTATGCATCATTAGGAGTCAAAAGAGACCCATGTTGCCATATAATGGGTCGAGTCAAATTTTGGGTCCAGGACGGGTGCGTGGGGCTAATAAACAGAATCTAAAATTGAACCCGTCACAAGGTCCCTTGAAGGATAAGGAAGTTATGTTCAAATATGGAGCACAAACAGAGCTCAAATTGGGTCTCAAATCAACCCTTAAAGTTTAAGAATTCAAATCCCTAATTTCTAAGAATTTATCAAGAAATTGAAGAAATCTTACCATGAATTCGAAGGAAAATCACCGAATAATCGATAATCAAGCTCCCCAAACCATCTACAAGCTTTAGTCCCATTTAATATCACTCTTTAGGGTTTAAGCTTTGAAGAAATGGATGAAAAATGACAAAAATGGGCTGAAAAGGGGTATTTATACCCATACCAGGTGCTCGAGAATCACTATTGCGACTCGACAGTTGCTATCACGATACAGGGCCTCAGACTCAAAAGTCGCAATCACGATATTTACCTCTGTGTCCGCGGTTCTGGATAACTGGCAAGGGAGTCACATTCACGACTTGAAGTATCGCGATTGCAACACTAACTAGTGCTGCCAGCTCGTGATCGCGATCTAAGGCCCGCGATCACGGTGAACCAGATCACAACTGAGACTTGGAATTTTTTAAGTCTTTGCCAACCTCTCGGTATTCATTCAGAATCCTGTATACGCAAACAAACTATAACTATAATTGACATTCTGGACTCAATGATGCAGTTAAAATTTTCATCTGAGGTCATTTCGATAAAATATTGATCCCACACCTAATTTTTAATTTCTTAACTTTCTAACCCATAGTTCAAAATAAGCCTGAGTGCCTTGGGGCCCGAACCAAGAGTCCACCTAGCCTAAAATCAACATTTTGGAGCTGATGGCACTGTCGGAGTTCTCATCCAAGGTCATCTACGAGAAGTTTTGATCCGAGACCAAATCTTAAATAGTGAAATCCCAAAATAAGGAAATGAGCCTAAAATCCAAATTAATTGTCCGATCAACTCAAAAACCATGCACCCATTCAACTCAAAAAACATAATTTTAAGCACGAATATCATATTCCAAATATGGGGAAAGCAATTCAATTAGTAAACAATCCAAAATCCTCAGATCAATTACTAACCCACCATTAAATTCACTAAATAATGATTAAATATGTTCCATTATATAAAAATCAATCTAGGAAGGATAGACATTCATGAACACCAAATAAATTTGAAGAAAAATCCTGAGTTTAGAGCTTGGATGCTTAATCCCTTGAAAACCCTAATTTCTCTTGCTTGGAAGTTTGAGAGGAGAGAATGATGTTTATGATTTGATAATTGATGTTAAAAGGGGCCCTTAGACATTTTAAGGTCATGGGTAACATGTAAAGGAAAGAAAAAATCAAAATACCCTTAATGAAAACCTACAAAAAAAATTGCTCCCAGTCGTTACGAGTCGGGTAACGACTCGTGGTTACTGGTCATGAGTTGTTGCTTGGACTCGTGGCTTGAGGAAAAACTTTGGGCCATCTCACTAGTATGGTTACGAGTCCCTAACCACGACTCATAACCTTACCTAACGACTCGTGAGTTCTAATCGTTATCCAAACAGTAACCTAGGGTAACCTTACTGGCTAGGCAACAAATAAAACTGTAAGACTCATGATGAGTGGTAATGACTCATCACCTGAGTCATTGCCTGGGAAGTGTTCAATTTCACTTCAGAATTTCAAATTAAAAACCTGGGGTATTACAAGAAGCCTACCTCGAAGTCGAACCGCAAATCCTTGAATCATCCACAAAATGTTCATCTTCACTCCACGATCTCAAAATGCAGCCACACTATCAAAATTATAATCTTTATGTAATTAGGAGTCAAATGAGACCCATGTTTCCATATAACGGGTCAGGTCAAATTTTAGGTCAAGAACAAGCCCGCGATGCCCATAAACGGAATTCAAAATTGAACCCGTCACAAGGTCCCTCGAAGGATAAGGAAGTTGTGTTCAAAAGTTAAGAAAAAATAGAGCACAAATCGAGTCTCAAATCAACCCTTAAAGTTTAAGAATTCAAAGTCCTAATTTCTAAGAATTTATCAAGAAATCGAAGGAATCTTACCATGAATTCGAAGAAAAATCATGGAATAATCAATAACCAAGCTCCCCAAACCATCTACAAGCTTCAATCCCACTTAATCTCACTTTTTAGTGTTTAAGATCTCGAGAAATGAATGAGAAAATGACATAAACGGGCTGAAAAAGGGGTATTTATACCCATACCAGGTGATCGGGAGTCGCTATCGCGATACAGGGCTTAGACTCAAAAGTCGTGACCGCGATATTTACCTTTGCGATCGTAGTTCTGGACGACTGGTAAGTGAGTCGCGTTCGAGACACTAACTGGTCCTTCCAGATCGCGATCGCGATCCAAGGCCTGCGATCGTGGGTGCACCAGATCATAGCTGAGACTTGAAATTTTCCAAGTCTCCGCCAACCCCTTATGATTCATCCAAAATACCGTATACGCAAACGAACTATGTAACCACACCAAATTTGAAGTTCCTAACTTAATAGCGTAAACGAAATTTCCATCTGAGGTTGTGTCGACAAAATATAAGTCCCACACCCAATTTTCAATTTCTTAACTTTCCGATCCATAGATCGAAATGAGTCGTGGTACCTTGGGACCCGAACCAAGAGTTCACCCAACCTAAAATGAACGTTCCAGAGCT
Organism: Capsicum pubescens; assembly: GCA_030864215.1. Taxonomy (NCBI): domain Eukaryota; kingdom Viridiplantae; phylum Streptophyta; class Magnoliopsida; order Solanales; family Solanaceae; genus Capsicum; species Capsicum pubescens. The sequence goes on from CM061544.1 coordinate 227,458,399, forward strand.
GATAGTGCTGTCAAAATTCTCATCCGAGGTTATCTACTAGGAATTTTGGTCTGAGACCAAAACCTAAACAACAAAAGCTCTGAAACAAGAAAATGAGCCTAAAATCCAAACAAACTATTAGTTCACTGAACCAACAGTTCTGGCAAGTCATAAATGACCTGTAGCCGCTGTGGGAAGGCTCGAAACACCGAAAACGCACACAAATCTAGGAAATGACCTGGAGGATCATTACATTAAATAAGTGATATTAGTTTTCATGTTTCTCGAAAGTTATATTTGTTGAAATTTATGTACAATCTTTATAAAATACTACTTATCGTTCAAGAATAATTTTTTTATAGGCATGTCACTCTATAAAAGGAGGAGGCTTTAGTTTCATAACGATGAGATAAAAATTTTAAGACATAACTGCTATTGCTCATGATCACATTTAAATTATTTGTTACTGAAAAATCAGAAGAAAAGGAAAATGTCATCCTGAATATTTGATATTTTAAAAGAACTACATAAGAAAAAGGTCATTCCAACTCAATTGATTGTATATAGATATAATTATTATACTTTACATTCAAAATTTTAATTAGTTGTTACTTGCATGTTTAATACTATTTATATTATTTTAGAGCTTATCGTCTTTTCACTATTTTTCTAATATTCAAGAGTTGAAAATTAATTAAATATTTATAGTAAAATTTTTCTTTATTAGAGTCATCAAAAATAAATATTACATGGAAATTTTTATTTTTCTACAAACTCCTAAAATATATTAGAAGGCTCCTTAATATATGGGAAGAAAATATATGAGAAAGTTTATCAAATTTCTAAATATATGGAATATTTTTGCCGCATAAAAAGTTTATCAAATTTCTAAATAAATGGAATTCTTTGCTGCATACAATTAGAGAGTTATTCGACAAAAAAGTAAAAAGAAAATCAAGTAGGAAATTTATGTTCGATTGATGCTTGAGGAATTTTTGTTTAAAGTTTAGCTTTAATCGGCTTATTCTGATATCTCAATTATCATATTGTTTTGTTGTAGTTTTTATTCTGTTAATTATCTATTGTTTCTTATATTTTCATTTTTTCGATTGCTTTGGACTTTTTCTCTTTAGTTGGGTGTTCAAAAATAACCTACAATAGGGTAAGATCTGCATATAGTTGGCCCTCATTGAGCCTTACTTTGTGAGAGAAATGAATCTTACTGCTCTTAGCATATTTGTTGTGGATCAAAAAGAAAGTTGGCATGCAACACTATTTGAAGAGAGACTGGAGTAGGCAGTATCGCAGGAATTTTCCATTCCACTAAGGTATTCTTTTTTTCTTGGTTTTTTATTTGGTGTCCGATACCTACATTGGAGCCCGAGTAATTTGGATTTGCGCCGGGTAGGGCTCCATTCGGGAGGTAGCGCTCTCAACAGAGTTTTCTCTGTGCCTAGGGTCGAACCCTCGACCTCTAGTAAAAGGTGAAGCATCCCCATCCACTGCACCACAACCCATGTTGGTCCACTAAGGTATTCAATCCTTTACCCACTTCTCTTTGTATATATTCTTTTGTTGGTCTATATGTAAGAGGAGAAAAAAAAGAAAAATATTGATAGATATTAGGTTTTATGTGAAAAAATTTCTATTTCATGTTTCTAATGTGTTCGTGGCATATGTGTGTTTCTTTTAAATGTTTTAAAAAAATTGAGGGATTTTATTTATTTTATAGGTATGCAAGTAATATCAATTGAAACATATGAGGCACTGGCGAAAGTGGTGAGATATGGGTTGCTATGGAATATGACATTCTATTTGATGAGAGATTACAAGATACAATATGGTTTCTTCAGATTCAAACGCTTGATTCCCCGCATAAGCAGTTTGGTTTCTTCAAATTCTATCATTTGATTCCCCACATAATTTAAACTTTTAAAGTTTGATATTTGAGATTTCAGTAACTAAGATTATATATATATTGTTGGGTTCGAAAACGAGAGGGCGTCATGCGGACATCGTGGTGATAATTCAGATGACAAAGAAAAACATACTAAAAACATATTATTGATAGGATTTGGTCAAGCGACCTACATATTAAAAACTAATATAAAAAAAATAAAAAAATTATTTGGAGAAAATCTCCTCCTAAACAAACTCAGAATGACTACATTATGGATGTTATTGTGTTATGGTATAAGAATAGTTCCAAAACCTTTTTCCCTAGAAAGAGGTTTGCCAAATATGAAAAAAATTTATATTTTTCTTTCAGGAAAGTAAAAGTAATTATGATATTCGTTCTTTACATAATCTTCATTATTGCTACTTGTCATGGTTAAAAATAAGATTTAAATTATTATGATTAAAAGAGGGTTAAAAATAAATATTATATTTTTATTTTTAAAGATGCAGCAACATGAATATTGAAATATGCTCAAAACTTCTTCTCCACATGTAGTTGGATAAAAAATCTTCATTATCATCAAATTGATTGCAAATTGATTAGAACCACCTTGAACTTGTCTTCAACCTCATTTTACCAAACCACAAGATCTTTGAACCGTAGGCTCCGATACCACTTGTGGGTTCGAAATTCAGAGGGCGTCAATCGAAAGCTTAAAATTTGCAAACCAAAGTGGTGATAATTCATACAACAAATAAAAATATACTAAAAGAATATATAATTGATATATTTGGTCAAACGACCTACATATTAAAAAATTAAAATTGAAAAACATGAAACATATTGAGAGAAATCTCTCCCTAAACAAGACTCACAACGACTATATTGTGGATGCTATTGTGTTATGATATTAGAAGGGGAATCTTCTATTTATAGAGTTCCAAAACTTTTCCTCCTAGAAAGAGGTTTGCCAAATATGAAAACGTTTTATATTTTTCTTTCAGTAAAGTAAAAGTAATTATGGTATTACTTTTATTTTTCTTTCAAGAAAAGTAAAACTTAATCTTGGTAAGAAAATCAAGGCAAAAACCCTAACATATATCTATATCTATACTACCTTAAAAGCACCAACTCAAAAATCTTTAAGTGGAATTACTAAATTACCTTTACTATTATTTTCTAAAAAATAAAAAATTAGAAAATTAAACAAAACCCTTCAAAGCAATGCGGACTTTCATATTGTCTTGAACAAGCCTATTCCTATCGTCACTGCAGCAAAGATATTTTTCTCCATCCAAAAGTTACCAGAGATTAGTTTCAGAAAATCAAATACCCCATGAATTTTCTCTTCAACTATCCATCTTCTTTATTATCAGATTTTGTGTTTTACTATTTCAAAATTAAACTATCATCTCTTTCCTTAGATATCTTTTTGACAAATTTTCCTTTTGCACTTGATTCTCTCACTTTAGATGCGGCTACTATTTTGCACATCAAATTCTCTCTTGCTAAGCCTCTGTCTATAACCATTTTCAGCGAAATTGTTTGTAAGTTCACTCATATTTTGTATCTGTAGAAAGTGTTCATATCTATAGAGGAATAATGGCTATCATGTTCTTCATTGTGCCATTTTGTAGTTCAGAACAAAAATAATTCACAAAATTAAACTAATATAATTAAAAACAAAAAAGAAACTAAGACCTTTACATAGCATAAAGCGCACAAGAATGTCAAAGTAACTTCTGACATACAAAGAGGTGGAGACAGGATTTATATTGAGAGGTTCAAAATATAAAGAAGTAAGCACATGAAGAAGCCTTAGAAGGTTCAACATCTACAACCATGTATAAATAGTGTAATTTACTCCTGAAAGAGGATTGAATGATCCCTCGACCCTAAGTAACTCCGCCTGTGGATAGCTTAGTATTTGAGATGAGTAGATGAGATGCCAACTTAACATAACGTATTAGTGAATTATAATAGATCGCAGGACAAAGAACTTGTTATATAATTAAACTTAAAAGAACAGAGAAGAGCCATTTGTTTTGAACGGATAATACTAACTAAAAATAGATTTAGCAAATTAAGGCCTCTTAATATTTTATTATTATGCAGTTTATACTTTAAATAGTTTATCTTACTGTGAACATAAACAGAAATTTTATACATATTGTACACTATATGTTCCACCAATATTTTAATTACTACTCCTAATAGCTAACCAACACCAAACCAGTTGTTATATATTGCCCCAAAAGTAACGATTAAACACACAAAAAAAAATAAGAAGAAAAAGACGACAGTATTTGCAGAGGCTATGAATAAGGTAAAAAGCTTACTAAATGACATGTGTCCTTTTCTTTAACTATAATTCAACAATAATAACAATAACATATTCAATGTATTCCCACAAAATAGGGTCTGAGGAAGGTAAAAGATGTACGTAGTCCATACCACTATCTCGGACCAAGTAGAAAAATGCGGTTTCCGATAGACCCTCGGCTTAGGACAAATAACAGTATAAGAAAAACATAAAAACAACAAACAAAAAGGGATAACACACCAATAGAAAATAAAAGAAACAGGATACACATGGAGTAATGCGATAAATAATCTATTCAGAAATTCCAAACATCACCAAAATACCATGAATGAGGAACTTCAAGACACATGGATAACACTATGACTACATGCATAGAAGCAAACAAAGCACACCTTTCTACTAGCCAAGACACACTTCTACCCACTAACCCTCTACTCTAATCTGCTCCCTCCACGCCTTCCTAAATAGGATCATGTCCTTGCATATATCATAAACATATAAAATAGTAAAAATATCTAAGTAGGCTCTTAATAGTATAGCGTAATTTCTGGCCAATTTTAACCAAAAATTCCCTCAACGGTATCTTTTGTTATATAAATTAGCCAACTTTCAATATTAACATTACCAAAAAATACTTAAATTTATATGTCCTTAATACCGATATCTATCATATCTATCTATATCTATACTACCTTAAAAGCAATGAACTCCAAAATTTTAAAGTGAGATTACATAATTACCCCTAACTCATTTAATTAAAATGAAATTATTTAAATTCCAAAAATATCCTCAACCCATTTAATTTAAATTAACTTTTACAACCCTACATATGCACTGTTAAATTTCAGCAAAGACATCGACGTACAGTTTGCAGCAAACGCAACACTTCTCCAATAGATGCCTTAAGAACAAAGTCCTTAATAGTTGCACTAATCTCTCCAATAATCGAAATCACAACGACGTCATACCAACGATTGTCCAACTTCTCCATTCGGCAAATAGGTATTACCCTGTTACTTCTCAATCACCAATCTTTTGCAACTTGTCGTCTACTTCACACAGTTTAGTTGCTCTATTGTAGTTTTTTTCTTCTGAATTTTGTCGTTGTCGTTATTTCATCAATCTAGATCCATTCTTAAAGTTGGGCCAAATAATTGGCGAAACTGACCATCAAGAATTCTCACTGTAAGTCCCTTTATATAAAACTGCTACAGTAAAAATCATATCTTTTCACCTTTCTCACGCTCCGCATAGAGTTAGATTTCGCACTGATATAAACTATATTATAGTGTTCCTTCTGGTTTCGCAAAAAATTCAGTACATTTGACAATTTAACTTATAAATGCTTTATGGCTTTCCACTATTCTGCATATTTAATGATTTTTGTTGTTTAAGAAAACGTATATGTTTAAACTTGTTAATCTACTTTTGTATGTTTTGATTTTTTGTATTATGCATTCTCTCCCTTATTTTTTCATTCTAAGATGGGCAGTGACATTTGTCCATCCAACCTTCCCAAAAAAATTATAAGGGTAGTGCTTGTGCACGTCAACAAAGACTTCATAGTGAAAAAGACTTGGATGGTGCTGTCACGTTCCGAACTAGGGCCTGGCCGTGACGGACATCTTGAACCATGAAGGTCCGGGCATCCGACTCTATCTGGTAATCATGCACAATATTCATATAATAAAAGAATATGCGAAAATATAATTTGATACGAAAACATGGTCATACTCTAAATTTAGTTTAACAATAAGGAATGAAATCTGAATTAACTAAACAACATCTGGAACAGTCTGCGAAATCTCTATTACATAATCAAATTACAACTGTCTGAAACTGGGACAAAGACCCCAGTGGACCTAAACCAAAATAAATAACATAATCTGAAAGACACAGGCCTTTTGAAATTAAGAAGGCTCACCAACTGCACACTTCACTGTTGTCTGAAAACTCTACTGTTTAGCAGAACCTCTGAACTGAGCTTTAGACCCTGGGAGGTGGAGGGTCAATACAAATATACTGGTACACAGAGCAAACCCAAAATAATAATTTATATTCAACATATATGAGAGCAATTTAAAACAGTTCATAAACATATCATATGGTAAGAAATCACATGGGCATTTTAAAAGACTCTGTGAAAACATCTGAAATCTGTGACACTCTTTGTCTTACTTCTGCGCTAGGTGGTGTACCCTACAATCTGTAATCCCACGGGCTATATGGGATCTGCCATTAACTCGGCAGCCAAGCCCCCAACCCAAGTGTGCCATAAGGGTCGGAGTCTCTAAATCTACTATGCCACACGGCCATCGCTAGCGTACAATAATAATCTACCCGTATCAGCAAATACGGTTTCAGGATAAGAGTTTCTTGAATACATGCCTTATTCGGGTAACCATCTAACCCTCTTTATGCCCATTTTTAGTTCTTTAAACATGTATGCTCTGAAAACATACTCTGAAATCATTAACTCAGTCATGGTATATACACATATATGGTATCATCATACCATTGACTTGCAAGTCACATTCTCTGAGCCATTTATAGCAATTTATATCTCTGTTTTCAAATCATGAAGTTCAAGACCACCATATCAACAATTCTTTTAAGAAACTCATGTAAAACCATGCAGTTAATTCTCTTTATCAATGATTCAGTAAACAAAGGTGGTCATGTTAAAAGTCTTAATCTCATGCAATTCTTTCTCTTTAACATCACATAGTTATATGAATAAACACCCTCTCAACAATTTGAAATCATATTCAAGTACAAGGACAATGAGAAAACATCTTTCAAATCATAAAACATGCATTTTAACTCTTTCCCAACAAAACCATAAGCTTTAATCCAATACAAGAGAGGGAGTTCATAATTTATGCTCTTAAACAATCTTAAATCTCAAATTCCATACATATACATATACATGTAAATCAATTTGGGAGATAGGACCACAAGGTCAAAATAATAGTAGCATTAAAATATTCGAAGTACGTAATTTAGAACATAGTTTCCAAAAGCCCTTTGAAATTCATGCATAAAATCTTAAAAATTATGCTCTAATAGTTTTAAGCCCATGTAATTTTTAGGATAAACCCCATGTACCTCAAATAGCAAATTAGAGACTGATTCTTGAAGCCTACGGTTTGAGGATTCCAAATCTTCAATCAATTTTGAAAACCCACGGTTGAATCTTGAGATTCTTGGAAGAGGTTTTGGGATGCTTAGGGTTTTTGCTTTGTAGAGAATGAAAATTTGGGCATAAAGTGCTTTTGTTATGCCATTGTTTGAATGTTTATTGATGGATTGGGGGTAGGGTAATTTCTCAAAATACCCCTTTTTTAACCCTTAACGTAACAAAAAAAATATAATTGGGAGCCCAATTTTATGAGCCACCGCGATCGCCACTATCGCAGTGGCTCACTAAAAATTGATGAATGGGATTCTTGGGGTCACCACAACGCGGAGCCATCGCATTGTCCTACTGGTTGGGACCTGGAACTTCAGCGCGACGCACCACAATCTCGCTAGGCTACTGAAATTTAACAATTGCTAAATAGACCCCCTCCGCGACACGCCAAGCACTAAAATGATAGTTTTCGTTCTAGCCCAAAATACCGAGTGTTACAGGTGCACCAGTAATTGGTAATATCTTCATCACAGTCCCTTCTTTGTGAATAGTTAGGATTGCCAAGACATTTCAAAATAAATATGTATTGACATAGTACGAAAGGTGAATTTGTGTCTTTTGAATTCACTGAAAGTGCTGGTTTGTTTTGCTTTTTTAATCACTTAATGTTGATTTATTGCATATGATCTGATCAAGATATTTGGAATATATTTGAACAAAAATATCTTCTCATTAAGTTTTATTGGACATTACTAAAACAGTAAATACAAAAAATCATATTTGACTAATCCTGAAATGATTCACATATTCGATTCATAATAAAAAGTTTACTTGATAATCAAAGGAAGAAGGAAGTAGAAATATCTACAGGAGAGACACTTTTGGTGGTGGTGATGCGTCCTTCAGAAGATGCTAGATAATATAGGCAGAAGCATCTTGAGAATTTCCATCATATTGTTAAAGTTAAATTTGTTGTTGATTGCACATATATACATCCTTTGTAGATGGTACTTTTTGAATGTTTATCTAAGATAAAATTAATTTCTCTAATAAAACTCCTATCAGTGATCTGTGTTAAAATTCATTATTTTTTTGACATGTTTGATCACCGTAACTTGCTTCTATACCAGGACAGGCCTAAGTTTTTCAGTGAACTCCTAGAGATTTTGCCAAGGGAGATTCCAGTTATTCTTGGTAAAAGCAAGGTTCATGGTTGCCTTGATATTTCATTCAATATGAAGGATCATATGATACACATTAAAGTTTCTTTGATCTCCATACTTATAAGAGCAAACACACTCTAGATTTCCCAATTAATAAATAAGTAAAGGGACAATCTGAAATAGTAACTTATGAATAACGTTGTTGTATCTCATAGTCCACCATTTTTGTAAAATGTAACAAAGATCCTGTGTTGTGTACCACTCCAAGAGCAGAATAAAAAAATATCCAGATATTTTTTGCTACATAGTTGTCCACAAACAAATGTTGAATGGTGTCATTTAGTGGACTATTGCAATATTTGGGTGATTGAGAATAGTGGTACCAAATCTAGAAATGGTATCATAAAATAGAACCTTCTTTGATTAGCTGCGGAGACAAAAAACAAACTTTAAAGGGCAAAAAAGAGTTTCGTACATTACTGTAAATATTGTTATAATCCCTGTGAACTCTAATGAGATCCCAATGAGTTTTGTTGTGGTATTGTCCATCCTCACTTCTTATCCAAATAGCATATTCCTTGTTATTTTTATTCCTCATCAAAATGTTTCTTATGTATTGAATCATGTCATTAGAAAAGACTCTCTGAAGGTTGATTGTATCCCAAACTCCATTAGTAGTAAACTATTTAACAGTAACCTTGGATAGGGTGTGAAGAACCGGATTAATCCTACCAAGTTGCCTTTTAAGTCCATATTTAGAATTCCCAGCATTTTGTTAAAGTTAAATCATCTATTGATTGCATGATATACATCCTTTACATGATGTTTTTTGAATGTATATCTAAGATAAATTTGATTTCTCTACCAATATATTGTTGGAATGTTCACTTTTAGTCTCTGAATTCTAATAACAGCTTATTGCAGAACAATATTTTTTATAACTTTGCATTATGAGATATTGTGGTTTTAATCACTTCACCCATTTTAATTTGTTTGTCTTATTTTGACTTGACACAGAGTTAATAAAAGTTAAAAATACTTTTAAATATTTTTTTCTTTCAATTATCCATCTTTAAGATATGGATGGGCCTGTATTATAACCCGAAATAGAGAAGAAAACTCCCAGGACCTACTAAGAATGAAACATACGCCATTCATCTTAGGTAGTAGGATTTCCAATTACGCTCACTAAAAAAGGGATGAAATTGAAAGGTGTTAATACATCCTTCTCCTTTGCCAAAGTATATCCAGTCAAGGTACATCTAAATCATAAATTCTATACAGGTTCCTATCTAAAAAGAAAGATCCATTGTGATTGCTTATACTAAATGAGGAAACTTGGAATATGTCCATATTTATGCATCCTCTAATGTATTCAAGAATCTTGAAATCTAGAATAGTGAATTGTACCAATGCCTTGAAGTCCCTAGTTAGCTAGCTTGTATGCAACACCATTACTTTCTATGAAAGAATGGTTAATTTTCCAAACTTTTATATTTCTTAGATTGTCTTGAATGTTTTCTATGATGTCCCATAAGGTCTAAGGTTGGTTTGGTTTATTCTTGATCCAGTCCATCACTAATTTAGAGTAACATTTAATTTCAAGTTTCTTGATCCTTTACTGAATGCACCATTCAACTCCAATGTTATTACCGTTATACCCCATTGCTATGTATAGGGTACGCATTGACTAAGTGCCTGTTTTATCCTTGATGATCTCTTCTCCACCACAAGGGCTTGAATTACCTTTGGAACATCCATCAGAACTAAGTTTCACAAACCCGACCCTTGATAGTTCCATTTAACTACAGTAGAAACTGACTGATATATAGTATGATCCATCAATTTCCTAAAACATTTTGAGAAATCAAAATAAGTTGTTGGTGAGTTAGATGAATGATTCCGTTGGAATCCATGACAATCTTTTCATAACTATTCTTGCACCTGGCCTTCCATATTAACCAAATAATGATTGTTTGCAAACATTGAAGAATTAATGTACCAAAATATCATTTAAGTATGTCCTGTGGATAGTTAGATTTAAAGAGTTTCTAGAAATGGATAAAAAATATTTTTTTAAATGGACCAAAAATAAAAGTAAGATGCACAAACTAGGACAAAAAAATATTAATTTATTCTGAGTATTGTTCCTTTTAAGAGACGGTGATATAGAAATGTGATGCTTGTCGTGGGGGAGATATACATAGCAACAATGTCGAACACATCCAGGATTATATTCAACTGAGAGCTTGATTGAATAAGTTTTGATTATTATCCATTATTCATCTATCCAATGCTAGTTGCACTTTCCAATACTCTTTTCCTGAGATGGAGACGATATATTATATTCACAATTTTAAAGGAAAAAATGAATGAGTCCTAATAATTAGATGTTACCCTGGTCCTTAGAATTTTTTTGAAGAGTAGGAAGTACCTACATCTTTTTGCATCTCCAGGAATCAATGCTATCCTTTAAAGAAGTTGCTTTGGACATTCTTCCATTAGCTTGCTTATTTTTTTTTTAAATTACACAACAAAAATATAATGTTCAGTTTGCCTTGTTTCTCCTGTAATTTGAAGGAAAAAAAACTTTTTATGTCTTTTTTCTTTTGAAATCAGTGTTATTGCAAAAATTGTATATTATGGATTCAAATTTATTTATTTTTAAAAAGGATGGGGATTCCAGTGAAATTTCTTAGTCCTTCAATAATTTTTTGTCTTTCCTTGTATTTCTTTCTTACAAGAATTGACCTTCATGTTATTTTACTCATGAATATTAGCCAAGCATCCTTTGTAATCTGAATCATTGGAAGAACTTCTTTTGGAACGTTTAATGAACCATTAGAAGGAAAAGAGAGATATATCAAATAATATATTTTGTTTCCCCCTCCGAAGAACAATAAGGGGGATAAGAGTGAAAAATAATTTTCAACAATTTTAGAATGAGTTCTGATAAGCATTCACCTTCTGATTTTTTTTCTGCCAGATATTTTTTTTGGTTTTGAAATGGAAAATGTTATTTCTATATATTAAAACAAAATGATGATACATTTTGACCTATCCATCTTGAATTGGATCTTGTTGCATCTGAGTGGCATTTGTGCGCATTATTATGGTCTGAATGTAATTGTATTTTCTTCTTTGTTAAGCGGTTGACTATTTTGGCTTTCTACATCACCTTTTTAGCTTCTCTTTCACTTGTTGGTTGTCGTTCTTTACTTTCTCAAGAAATCAGGTGCCATATTTTGAGCAAATTTCTTTTGATGGTTATGATTACACTAAAAGAGCATCATTTTCCAAGAAAGTGATGATGAGATGACTCCTTTTAGCCATAAGTAATATCATGTCTTCTTTGCTTTACATACTCGTTAGGTTTGAGACTGGAGTTATATGATTACTTATTGATTTTATGATTCTAACTATGCATTTTAATTCTTTATTAAAATTGTTGATGAGTGTGTTTTCTTATTGTAGGTTGGTCTTAAGTCTGTTTTCTTATTGCAGGTTGGTCTTAAGTCTTTTTATCTGTATATATACCTATAAATAAATGTGTTCCATACCAAAGCTCCACAAATGGATTTACTTGAACTGGAGGGTTGCAGTGTTCTATTTGAAGCTTTCATTGATTACCTCTTCTTAGCCTCTTTTGATGCTTCATTCTACAAGTTGCGTGTTTTGTCTATCCTGTCATATTTGCATATTTGTTTTAGTTATTTTACATCTCATTAGGTTCTACATATATGCAGCCAAATAAAGGATGATTGTATATGTGCCACGACTTCATCATGTGTAATAACCCGTACTTTTCCTAGCTTGAATTCGTCCCTAGAATGTTAAATAATAGCTTTCAAGATAGATAATATTTTTCTCATGTGTAATTTTTTAGTGTTAGGCCCTCCAATGCATAGGAAATTTAATTAGTTTTTCAACGATATAAGATTGGCCTTAATCCGATAACCGAGTAAGAAGTTATGGAAATTTTAAGTTTCAGTCATAAAACACCATGATTTGGGACCGTAGCGCATTGCGGAGAAGTGTAAAATGACAATTGTCAAGTTCTAGTGGCCCTCTGCAATGTTGGCGCATCGTGCTAAAGGCCAAATTGACATTTCTATAGGGCACCGTGATGGTGGCGCGTCGCGTTGAAGTTCCAGGTCTCAATTGTCAAAATCCAGTGGGACAACGCGATAGCTCCACTTCGCAGATGACCCCCATTTCCCAGTTGTCAATTTCCAGTAAGCCACTGCAATAGTAGTGCGTCACGGTGGCCCACTAAATCGAGATTTTTGGTCCTCTTATCAGTTTCATCTAGAAGTTTAAAAAGAGCATTTTGGTCAATTCCTAAGGCTCCAATCCGTCCAAAACATAAGATTTAACACATTCCAATACACTTTATGCTTATTTCATCTATTCTTTCTCAAAAGAAAACCCTAGATCATCAAAGCTTACTCCTCAAGAAATCCAATTTCTCCATTTATTCTCCAAGGAAATTCAAGATTAAGGATTTCCAACTTAAGAACTCCAAGAATTCAACTTTAAAAGCATTAATAGAGATCCAAGATTCAAGTCTTAGCATCTAGTTCATCAATTGAGGTATGTGGGGTTATGAACAAGGACAATCCTTTCGTCCTTGTGCCCAAAACTTATTTTAATTACAAATTTTCTGAATTTTATGTAATTTCCCATGAAATTGAAGTTAGGGTTTATACCCAACATTGCTACTTAAAAGATTATGAGATTTCAAGTGATTTAGAAGTTGAATTATATGATTATGTTCATATTTTCATGCACATTGCAGTAATTTCTAGATTTTGAATTAATTTATCAATGTTTTCATTATCAAGAATGAACATTATGATGTTTTAACATGAGTTTGATGCATGGGTCATTAAGCCCTAATTAAAGATTGTTATTTCAAGATTTGTTGTGCTAAAAACACCTTATGACTAGATTCCTTTCAGATTGTTGTTAAAGATTTAACCTTTTTGGTCTCAGAATAGATTTGGAATCCACTTTACAGATTTAGATTACAGATTTAGCTTTATAAATATAGAATTGGTTTTCATTATAAACCATTATACTATTTTAAAAGTGGATTTCCATCAGAATGAGCATACAGATTTAATGAGAGTAGTATTTAGCACCGAGAAGGGTATGTTACTACAGTTTCATATCCAGAACTACGTGCCAATGTAGGATTTAGATTGTTCCTACTTCTACGTGGATGATAGATATATGATCACTTAGATAGGTTATACTTCCTGGCAAGATTATGACTCCTCTCCCCAACGTGAGGATTCCTCCTTAGAGGGACAAGAACGTTGGACTCCATGAATACTCACATGATTTATGTTGATTAGAAGAATCTCCCATGCAGAATAAGTTTTCAGATTTCTAAACCCCTAAGATAAAGTATTTTCTATACAGACTTACAAATTTCACTTTGCCTATATGATTTAAGAATAAGAACAGAATACAGATTTCATAACTAAGTGGTATGACTCACAAGATTTACGTTATATGCTTTACTATTCATGATTTATGATCTTCAGATTTAGATTTACTCAATCCTATGTGAGTCATTTACATTTAACATGCATGATTTTATAAATTGTGATGATATTTTTACTTATTGTATTCACCCCCATATGCTCAGTATATTCCCAAAGTACTGATCCAGATATATGTCTATGTGCTACATTGTCTCATAATGTAGGTTCAGGTGCTCAGTCTCAGCAGCGTGAGTGATTTTTGAGCATCTCATCTAGATCTCTGTAGTTGGTGAATCCTCATAGTTTGGGGACTTAGCTATTCAGTTTTCCAGTTCATTAGTAGATGATTCAGTATTTCTTTCAGAAAGTTTGAGTCAGTCGGGGCCTGTCCCAGTGACTCTTTAGATTCAGTCAGTAGAGGCTTATCGAGCTACTAGATTTAGTTTTAGATTTTAGTTACAGTATTTAGATTTTTCAGAATTTGGTTTATCAGACTGATGAGATTAGTATTTTCAGATATACTTAGATAGTTTTTCGCATTTATTATGATTTTATATTCATAGTCTTCTATTTTGTGATTCAGATTTAGTAGAAGGCAGTTAGGATTAGCTCAGGACTACTTGTGGTTCGGAGCACTGTATGGCATCTCGGGAATCAAATTTTGGGGCATTACAAACTTGGTATAAGAGCCTAAGGTTTAGAGAGTCCTAGTGAGTCAGACAAGCCGCGTTACGTAGGGTCTTGATCATCGGTGTGAAGCACCCACATCTATTAGCAAGAGTCTATGGAGCATTTTAGGAAATCATCTCTTCTTTCATGATCTATCATGCATTCAGTGTCTCTATTTGCTTCTAACTTTTACTTTAACGTGACAAAAAAAATCCTCCTCATTGAGCTAATGCACACAGAAATAATAACCAACCACCTCAACCCGCAGATCCTTTGAATGTGAACGTGTCACATGAAGAGTTTTGGCCTGTCTTTTAGGCGTTAACCCAAGATGTGATAGCTAATGTTCAGGGAAACTATCAGGATGCAGTCCCACTTCAGCAAGATAGGGACTAAGCCACAGCCAAAATTCGAGATTTTATGAGAATGAACCTACCGGAATTCTTTGGGTCGAAGGCAGGAGAGAACCCACAGATTTATCTAGATGAGGTGAAGAAGATCACCCAAATTATGCATGTTTCTGAAGAGGAGAATGTAGAATTAGCATCCTATAGGCTGAAGGATGTTGCATATGATTGGGTAGTAATGTGGAAGAAAAGTAGAGGGGAGAATGTAGCTCCCGTGACTTGGAAGATATTTCAAGATACGTTCTTAAATAAGTTCTTCCCATATGAGATGAGGGAAGCCAAGATAGAAGAGCTTATGAACCTGAGGCAGGGCTCAATGACAGTGAAGGAGTATTTCCTCAATTTCAACCAGTTATCTGAGTATGCCCCTAATCAGATGGCTGACCCTAGGTCAAGCATGAGTAAATTTATGACTGGTGTGTCTGAGTTGGTAGTTAAGGAATGTAGGACTGCTATGCTTATTGGGGACATGGATCTTTCTAGATTGATGATACATGCTCAGTAGATTGAGCTAGAGAAGTTGAAGGAAAGAGAGAGATTAAATAAGAAGGCTAGAATAAGGCAGTTTGAGTATGGACAGACTAGATCTCAAGAAGGAAATTATTCATAGTTTCAGAATCATTCATCTATGCCAGCACCATCTTCATCTAGTGCTCCCACTCCCAGAGGTAGACAGGAGCAGTGGGGTAAGTCGTCTATGTCTAGATCTAAGAATAGTGTGAGTGGAAAGACCAATCATCCCCCATGTGCTAAGTCTGGTAAGAATCATGCGGGTGAATATTTGTGGGGTTAGAAAGGTTGTTATGGTTGTGGACAGATGGGTCACAAAATCAAAGAGTGCCCGCATGCTAGACAGAAAAATAGGGATGCTCGTCCCTAGACTTAGGCTACTAGTGCACCAGCTCCTCCAGGTCATCCAGCCCCTCCTCAGGGCACTTAATCCAGTACCGGTAGCGGTCAGTGCCAGAATCGGTTTTATGTTTTACCATCCCGCCGGGAGCAGGAGGATTCACCAGATGTTGTTACTGGTATCCTTCATGTCTTTCATCTTGATATTTATGTGTTATTAGACCCTGGGTTGAGTTTCTCTTATGTGAATCCATTAGTTGCAGTGAATTTTGAGATAAGTTCTGAAAGGATCCCTAAGCCCTTTTTAGTTTTTACCCCAGTAGGTGAGTCGGTTATTGCTAAACAGATTTATAGAAAATGTCCTATCACTATCCTTCATAAAATAATGCTAGAAGATTTAATAAATTTAGATATGGTTGACTATGATATTATTCTTCGTATGGATTGGCTCCATTCATGTTATGCCTCTATAGATTATCGCACCCGAGTGGTGAAGTTTCAATTTCAAGATGAGCCAGTCTTTGAGTGGTTAGGTAATTTGTTGTCTCCCAAGAGTCATTTCATAACTTATATTAATGCCATAAGGTTGATATTCAAAGGTTGCATTTACCATCTTATTCGAGTTAAAGATACTAAGTCTGAGACTCTAACAATTCAGTCTGTCGGAGTAGTCAATGAGTTTCCTGAAGTTTTTCTAGAAGATCTCCCAAGGGTACCTCCCGATAAAGAAATAAAATTTGGTATTGACCTTTTCCCAGATACTCAGCCTATTTCTATCCCTCCATATCATATGGCTCCCACAGAACTTAAGGCATTGAAAGAGCAACTCAAAGATCTTTTAGATAAAGGTTTCATAAGGCCCAGTATTTCTCCATGAGGCTCTCCCGTCCTATTCGTGTGAAATAAAGATGGTTCCTTGTGAATGTGCATTGACTATCGTCAGCTAAATAAGGTCACAGTCAAGAACAAATACCCTCTTCCTAGAATTGATGACTTGTTCGAGCAGCTTCAAGGTTTAAGTTATTTCTCAAAGATAGACCTTAGATCCGGCTATCATCAGCTTAAAGTTAGGGAATGTGATATTTCGAAGACAACTTTTAGAACTGTTATGGTCATTTTGAGTTTCTAGTCATGTCTTTTGGGCTAACCAATGCCTCAGCAGCTTTCATGGACCTCATGAACCGAGTGTTAAAATAATAGCTAGACATGTTTGTCATAGTATTCATAAATGATATCCTTGTGTACTCCCGTAGTGAGGATGACCATGTGGATCATCTTAGAATTGTCTTTCAAACTCTTAGAGATCATTAATTGTTCGCCAAATTCAGCAAGTGTGAATTTTGGCTAAGATCAGTAGCCTTTCTCGATCATATTATTTCTTCCGATGGTATTAGAGTTGATCTCCAAAGGACAAAAGTCATAAGAAATTGGCCTAGACCTATCTCTCCATCAGATATTAGGAGTTTCTTTGGTTAAGCTGGCTAGTACCGTTGTTTTTTTAAGGTTTCTTATCTATTGCATCCCCTATGTCTAGATTGACCCAAAAGAAAGTTAAGTTCCAGTGGTCAGATTCCTGCAAAAAGAGTTTTCAGGAGTTGAAGACTTGACTCACTTCAGCCCCAGTCTTAGCATTACTTGATGGTACAGATGGTTTTGTTGTTTATTGTAATACCTCCAAAGTTGGTTTGGGTTGTGTGTTGATACAGAGAGGTAAGGTCATAGACTATGCCTCTAGACAACTTAAACCTCATGAAAATAATTACCCAACCCATGATCTTGAGTTAGCTGCAGTTGTGTTTGCTTTGAAAATCTGGAGACATTATGTTTATGGGGTGCATGTTGATGTTCTTACGGACCACAAAAGCTTGCAGTATGTGTCTACTTAGAGAGAGTTGAATCTCTGACAAAGAAGGTGGTTAGAATTACTGAAGGATTATGATATGAGTATGTTGTATCATCCAGGCAAGGCCAATGTAGTGGCAGACACCCTTAGTAGATTATCTATGGGCAGTGTTGCCCATGTGGAGAATGATAAGAAAGAGTTGGCTCGAGAAGTTCATTATTTGGCTAGATTAGGTATTAGGTTGGTTGATTCAGCTGAATGTAATGTTTGGGTTCAGAGTAGTTTCGAATCTTCCCTAGTTTTGAAAGTGAAGGAAAAGCAAGATATGGATGCTAGTTTGGTCAAACTGAAGGAGTTAGTTAAAGACCAAAAGGTAGAGGTTTTCTCCCAAGGGGGAGATTATGTGTTGAGATACCAAAGTATATTGTGTGTTCCATACGTTTATGATTTGAGGCAGCAAATTATGGTGGAAGTGCATGGCACACACTATTCTAATCATCCTGGTTCTACCAAGATATACCGCGACTTGTAGGAAATTTATTGGTGGAGTGATATAAAGAGAGATATAGAAAAGTTCGTATCTAAGTGTGCAACTTTTGAACAGGTTAAGGTAGAGCACCAAAGACCTGGTGGAACGTTGTAAAAGGTTGGTATCCCCACATAGAAGTGGGAAGAGGTGAATATGGATTTTGTTACTGGATTACCCCTTTCGCGTCGTCAGCATGATTCGATTTGGGTTTTTGTTGATAGGTTGACTAAGTCAGCACATTTCTTTCCAGTTCATACGTCTTACACAACTGAAGATAATGCTAAATTGTATATCCGAGAGTTAGTCAGATTGTATGGAGTTCCCTTGTCTATCATTTTAGATAGGGGTACTCAGTTTACCTCTCAGTTTTAGAGAGGTTTTCAGAAGGGTATTGGTACCCAAGTCCATCTTAGCTCGGTATTTCACCCTCAGACAGGTGGTCAAGTAGAGAAGACCATCCAAACTCTAGAAGATATCTTGAGAGCATGTGCTCTTGATTTCAAAGATAGTTGGGATAAGCATTTGTCGTTGATTGAGTTCGCTTATAATAACAGTTACCATTCTAGCATTTAGATGGCCTCGTTTGAGGCTTTTTATGGGATGGGAAGAGATGTAGATCGCCCATTGGTTGGTTTGAAGTGGGTGAGGCCACTTTTTTGGGCCCGATGCAGTATTTGAAGCTATGGAGAAAGTCAAGTTGATTAGAGAAAGATTGAAAATATCCTAGAGTCGTCAGAAACCATTTACAGATGAGAGAAGAAAAGACCTTAAGTTTGAGGTGAGTGATTTAGTATATTTGAAGATTTCGCCCATGAAAGGGGTGAAGATATTTGGCAAAAAAGGGAAGCTTAGTCCCCGGTATGTTGGCCCTTACAGAATTCTGAGTCATGTTGGGAAAGTAGCCTATAAGCTTGAGTTACCTGCACACTTGTCAGCCATTCATCCTATATTCCACGTCTCTATGATTAAGAAGTGCATTGGTGAATCCATTGTTGTAATTCCTTTAGAAATCTCAGATATTCAGAACAACCTTTCATACGAAGAGATTCCAGTTCACATCTTAGATCATCAGATCCATAGACTAAGGAACAAAGAAGTTCCCTTGGTCAAAGTTCTTTGACAAAATCAGTCTGTTGAGGGCGCTACTTGGGAAGCAGAAGAAGAGATACGAGCCAAG
This sequence comes from Capsicum pubescens, assembly GCA_030864215.1. NCBI lineage: Eukaryota > Viridiplantae > Streptophyta > Magnoliopsida > Solanales > Solanaceae > Capsicum > Capsicum pubescens. The sequence continues at coordinate 227,477,863 of CM061544.1, forward strand.
TACCCTCACCTCTTCTCTGTAAACTCAAATTTAGTCGAAGATAATACTCTTCCTTAATTCAGTTCTCTTCTAATCACAGATTCAACTATATAGTTGTCCTCATGTAAGTTCATGCACTCACAGAATTACTCAGAAGCTCAGAATGATTTAGATTCAGTTCGGAAATTAATTTAGTTTTGCATGCTATCATATATCCTCAAATTCCTCAGTATTCTTAGTCTAATCAGCAATATTCGAGGATGAATGTTCCCAAGGGGGAGATATTGTAATATCCCATACTTTTCCTAGCTTGAATTCGTCCCTAGAATATTAAAGAATAGCTTCTAAGATATATAATACTTTTCTCATGTAGAATTTTTCAATGTTAGACCCTCCAATGCGTAGGAAATTTAATTAGCTTTCCAACGATAAAAGATTCGCTTTAATCCGATAACCGAATAAGAAGATATGGCGATTTTAAGTTTCGGTCATAAAACACCGTGATTTGGGACCCTAGCGCATCGCGGAGAAGTGTAGAATGACAATTGTCAAGTTCCAGTGGACCTCCGCGATGTTGGCGCATCGCGTCGAAGGTCAAATTGGCATTTCTACAGGGCACCGCGATAGTGGCGCATCACGTTGAAGTTTCCATGTCCCAATTATCAAAATCCCGTGGGATAACACGATAGCTCCGCATCGCGGAGGGCCCCCATTTCCCAGTTGTCAATTTTTAGTGAGCCACCACGATAGTGGCGCATTGCAGTGGCCCACTAAATCGGGATTTTTGGTCCTCTTTTCAGTTTTGTCTAGATGTTTAAAGAGGGCATTTTGGTCAATTCCCAAGACCCTAATCCGTCCAAAACACAAGATTTAACATATTTCAAGCCACTTTATTCTTATTTCATCTATTCTCTCTCAAAACAAAACCCTAGATCATCAAATCTTACTCCTCAAGAAATCTAATTTCTCCATTAATTCTCCAAGGAAATTCATGATTAAGGATTTCCAACTCAACAACTCCAAGAATTCAACTTTAAAAGTATCAATAGAGATCCAAGATTCAAGTCTTAGCATCTAGTTCATCAATTGAGGTATGTGGGGTTATGAACAAGGACAATCCTTTCGTCCTTGTACCCAAAACTTATTTTAATTACAAATTTACTTAATTTTATGTGATTTCCCATGAAATTAAAGTTAGGGTTTATACCCAACATTGCTACTTAAGAGATTATGAGATTTCAAGTGATTTAGAAGTTGAATTACATGATTATGTTCATATTTTCATGCATATTGCAGTAATTTCTAGATTTTGAATTAATTTATCAATGTTTTCATTATCAAGCATGAACATTATGATGTTTTAACATGAGTTTGATGCATGGATCATTAAGCCCTAATTAAAGATTTCTATTTCAAGATTTGTTGTGCTAAAAACACCCTATGACTAGATTTCTTTCGGATTGTTGTTAAAGATTTAACCTTTTTGGTCTCAGAATAGATTTGGAATCTACTTTACAGATTTGGCTTTACAGATATACAGTTGGTTTTCTTTATAAATCATTATACTATTTTAAAAGTGGATTTCCATCAGAATGAGCATACAAATTTAATAGGAGTAGTATTTAGCACCGAGATGGGTACGTTACTACAGTTTCATACCCCAGAACTACGTGTCAATGTAGGATTTAGATTGTTCCTACTTCTACGTGGATGATAGATATGTGATCACTTATATTGGTTATACTCCATGGCAAGAGTATGATTCCTCTCCCCAACGTGAGGATTCCTCCTTAGGGGGACAAGAACGTTAGACTCCATGAATGCTCGCATGGTTTATGTCGGTTAGAAAAATCTCCCATGCAGAATAAGTTTTCAGATTTCTAAACCCCTAAGATAAAGTATTTTATATACAGACTTACAGATTTAACTTAGCCTATTTGATTTAAGAATAAGAACAGAATACAAATTTCAGAACTAAGTGGTATAACTCACAAGATTTATGGTATATGCTTTACTATTCATGATTTATGATCTTCAGATTTCAGATTTACTCAAGCCTATGTTAGTTATTTATATTTAGCATGCATGATTTTATAAATTATGATTATATTGTTTACTTATTGCATTCACCCCCATATGCTCAGTACATTCCTAAAGTTTGATCCACATATACGTCTATGTTCTACATTGTCTCATAATATAGGTTCAGGTGCTCAGTCTCAGCAGCGTGAGTGATTTTCGAGCATCTCATCTACATCTCTGTAGTTGATGAGTCCTCATAGTTTAGAGACTTAGTTATTCAGTTTTCCAGTTCATTAGTAGACAATTCAGTATTTCTTTCAGACAGTTTGAGTCTGCTGGGGCATGTCCCAGTGACTCTAGATTCAGTCAGTAGAGGCTTGTCGGACTACTAGATTCAGTTTTAGATTTTAGTTGCAGTATTCAAATTTTTTAGTATTTGCTTTATCAAACTGATGAGATTAGTATTTTCAAATATACTTAGATAATTCAGATAGTTTTCTGCATTTATTATGATTTTACATTCATATTTCCCAATTTTGAGATATAGATCTAGTAGAAGACCGCCAGGATTAGCTCAGGACTACTTGTGGTTCGGAGCACCGTGTGGCATCCCGGGAATCAGATTTTAGGGCGTTACATCATGCTTCCTCATCAAGTCATTAAAATTAGTGTCATGTGCATATGTTGGTTGTGATAGACTCCTCCCTTTCAATTCCCCGTGACGTACCTTGATTTATGTTTTACCTTTTTAGTTAACTTGCAATTGTTTATGAATCATTCTTGCAAGGTAACTTCTATTGTGCAAGAACATTATCACTTTCTCCATTATACTGGGAAGTTAGATGAACTTCAAGCAAACTCAAAAAATGAAAAAAAAAAAATTATCACAATTGTAACCAAACCTTGAGTCAACTGTGACTAGAATAGGAGTCTGTTTAGACTTACATTTTAAACTGTATAAAAGTTCTAAAGATGTCTAAATAAATAAATTTGTGAAAGAATCAAGCTATAATTGAGTATGTGTGCTTCAAAGCCTAAATTCATGGTGAGAAGAGAACAAAGAGGACTTTGAAATAGGAGAGCATTGAATATGATTTAATGTTATCTGCATATGTTCTTGCCTATAATTACTTGGATTGATGCAGTGACTTCGAAGGATATAACTTTAACTGTATGGTAAAATACAAATACTTGTACATTTGAATGTTAGTTTCTAAACTGTATTACTATAAATTTAGTTTACCCTAAATATTATTTGCTCTAGTGCGTAAGTTGAACATTTTTTTTTGTGATGCAGGATATTGCATTGCTTAAAACTATAGCAGTTTAGATCAAGTCCTCATCATAATTTACTTCTAATTAGCTTGGAAGATGACATCACTTCCAAACTTGAATACCGTATTTTTGGATCTTTTTCTTCTTTTCGGTTTACTTGATAATTAAGAACACATTATCTTATAGTTACATTTTTTATATAGTAGGTACATGTTATACTTTTGGTATAATCTATTATCTAAGAAGATAATTTTTTTCCTTTTGGTGCAAAGTTTTTGCGATGCGACTTTTTGTCACAATTATTGAATCTTCACTAATCAAAATCCTTAGACTTATCAAATCTTCATTGATCAAAACATTGAACTTTTTGTTCAGGCTTATGCAAGTAAAGTATTCTTCTACTTATTATCGAGCTAGAAAATGTTGTTAAATAATGTTGAAATTGGACTGTTGTATTTTTATAAAATTTCTATTTGGCAAGGATTAGAGCTACTGATTTAAACCAGTAGCCTATATTTTTTAAGTTTTTCTTCCATCACAATTGGAGAATTAAATAAAGTTGTTCGTTTTGCTGATGTTTTTCATACATTAAAAAAAATAGGTACAACAAGTGACGTTGGATATAAGCATTAATCTCAAGTATTGTTGGTATTAGATGTTGGCTTTTGTGTAGTCTTTTCAATAATATTTGATTTTGATATTGGCTTACAGAAGAATTGTTTCGCTCACAATTTTGTGAATGAAGATAATGATAACAGGAATATATATTCAACGACTTCTGGAAGGGATTGTTGCACTCACTACTCTGCTAATAAAGATAATGATAAAAAGAATAGATCATCAACTATCTCTAAAAATAGTACTTCAACAAAGGCTACATTGGATGTTTTGGGATAAGCTCAACAGAACTTTAAGGAAACTATCTCTATCATCTGAATTTGACACCAAAGGGGCCTTTTTTCAGCACCATGTACAAGAAGGACATGTCCCAAAGAACACGTACCAAAAGGAGTATTTCGTCTGTCTTCGATTAAATCTCATATTTTGTCAATGTCCCCTATTTTTTCTTTTATTTGATAATTGTATTATAAAAAAAATTAAGAAGTTCACAAGTCTTTAGGCAAACCCCCTTTAAATCTTTATTTTTTGGTAGCTTGCCACACGTTGGGCGAAATACCTGAATTTTATTCTTAACACATTTTATTAATATTATTTGATGCTATGTATATCATGTGTCACACATACTAAAAGAAATAATTTTTTCATACAAATTTAATATATAACTAACATAGAATATAACGTGCAACACACGTTTTAAGAAACTTGTATATATATACACACACATACACACAATATTAACTGTTGATGTTGTAGGAGTTGTGTTGTGCAGTTGCTAAAGTTTTCTCTTGATGCCCTTGGCATATATCTAGATTCCATTTAATTCTCCTTCTAAATAGAGTCTAGGTCAATCCTCTAGACTAATTTAGTGACTTTTCTTGATCTAATCCCTGTACTTTCTTAGAACTACTTGTTTACCTCATTATCCTCTTTAGGAATTTTAAGAAATCTAAAATTATTATTTTTTGCTTAGTATAGATCAATAGAGTAGTTGTCAAGCGGATTCAACAAGAACCAAGATTATGAACTTGATCAGTCTTTTTACCTTTCTCCTTTAATTATTATACCAAAATATAAATTTAAAAAATAAATGATTGAAATTTTGTAATTTTTTTTATACCAGAGCATTAGATAAAAGGGTATTGAGACTGTTGATTAGGATAGAAGGCTAAATTCTTTGATTTATAAATCATGTTGTCGTAATGTTAGAGCTTTTATATGCAATTAAGTTATAATAATATTGCATGCCTGTAATATATATTTGTTTTCAGTAATTTGCGATTCATTTTATACAGATGCAATAGATAGGATGGCATGGAGTTCACAAATTAGGCTAGAAGGTTAATTTTTTTTTTACTTAATGAATCATATTTTTTGAATTATCATAACTTTTATGTAAAATTTAGATATAATATTATTGCATGCCCGTAGTATATTTGTGTTTAAAAAGTTTTTACAGGTGCATTAAATAGGAGGGTATGAAGGTCACAAACTAGGGTAGAAGGTTAAATTCATTTTGATTTATTAAACATATTTTTTGTAATGTCGTAGTTTTAATGTGTAATTTAGTTCTTATGTCATTGCATGTCCGTAGTATATTTATTTTAAGAAATTTGTGATTCATTGTCATACAGTTGCATTAGATAAAAGGGTATTGAGGTCACAAATTAGAGTAAAAGGTTAGCCAGTAATTATGCTTTGACTTGTTTTTCGACATGCTTATTTTTTGTGGGAGTCTGGGAGGATAGTGTCTGCCATAATTTTAGCCTCATAAATGTATTTTTTTTGTATTTGATGTCTACTGCCATCTATTGTATGTTGTATTTCAGTTATCACATTATTTTGTACATTATTTCTCTGAATGTTATGCACTGTTTCCTATGTTTTCTTCACTATTGTATTTCCTTTCATAATATTTTCATAATACTGGGTACTAACGTTGGTATCTTCATTGTAGAGATTTCTTAGAATAGAGAAAAGAATAACTTTATTGTTGGAAATTCTCATAAATCCTCCACCACGTTGTGCCTAGGTTTTCAAGCATAATAGTTTCATTGGCCAACTTAAAACATTAGAAAGTATCTTTTTACTTCTAATTCATATCTAATAATGCTATTCATTCTAAATTATAAGTATTTTCTATGTGTCCGCTTAAGTTTGATTACTTAGGATTTTTAAATAGTCCAATTCAAAATTTTATTTTACGTTATATTAAGAATAATGTTTTGATGATGATCAGTTAAAATACACTTGCAACGCACGTATCCTAGTTATTCTAAATAAACTAAACTTATAGCAAATATTCTTTAATATTAGGAAATTTTCCTCACTTATACTCACTAAACAGATATTTTTTGTACGATAATTTATTGGTTTAATCTAAAACAATTTACTAAATTATTTGTACCATAATTTTTATTCCTTTGATTAAATCTATAAAAAATTACTATCCTACTTGTACAATAATTTATTGTTTTAACCTCCACCAATTTCTTAACCTACTTGTATCATAATTTATTAACCTACTTGTTCTTTCTTTATCCTTATTTGTCATGTGAAATTTTATTTTCACTAAATAATTAAATTATAATTTTAGAAAATTAGTACAAAAATAATTTTGTCTAAAATAAAATCTTTTAATGAAGGACAAAAAGTTCAAACAAGATTTTTAAAGCCCTTTTCATTTTTAATATATTAGAAATTATAGATTAGAGATAAAACACACCCTAATCTGACCCGACCCATAAAAAAGATAAATTGATGCAGGTTTATTTCATGAGCTATACAACAACAACAACTACCTAGTGTATTCCCACAAAGTGGGTGTCACTATCCGAGACTATCCCCTAGTCGTAACACGGTGCTTAGAACCACAAGTGATCCCAAGCTAACCCATGAACTACATGATACTTGAGCATCTAAATTAAATTGCATAAGACTAAATTTTTTTTAATGCGCGGAAACATGATCATAAGGAAATCTGAACAAGCATATAACTGATAAAGTTTACAATTTGATAAAATCTGAAGAAAGAAAGAGAATTACATTCCATGACTCTAACTAACTATCTATGAACCCTCTACTATACTGACTGTCTATAGCTGGAACATGCCTCTAACTACCACTAATCAATAAATATGAATAATCAAAATAAAGTACATGAACTACTGCTGACTGGAGTCCCCGAAATAAAAGAACTCGTCACCTGTTGGTTGGAAGCTGTAAACTATCTGATTATGTCATGTAGGCCACAACTGGTACCTACATTATGAGACAATGTATCACATAGACATATATGTGGATCAGTACTCTGGAATGTACCGAGTAAGTAGGGTGAATGTAATAAGTAAAATAGATTTCATGCATAATCTTAAAACATGCATGCTAAGTGCAAGTAGGCTCACCAAGAGACTGAAATAAACTGAAAGATGGAGTATTTTAAAACATGAGTAACAAACATAATCTGATAAGTTGGTGAATTACTACACTTAGTTTCTTAAAATCTTCACTTTTGTAGAATAAGTAGAACTAAAACTGGGAAACGATAAATCATGAATAATGTATGTAAATTTTATATAAAATAGAATAGAATGTAAAACTGAACTGAGGATCATGCATGGGTACTACACGCGAAAAACAACACAGACATGTAACACAGAGAATGCAAGACCAAGTATAAACATGTTTCTGAGATAATTTATAATCTGAAAGACTGAATTCTTTATAACTGAAAAATTGAAAATATGTACACTTGGTCAAGCAAACCTGAACTAAAATACACTGAATATTGTACTGAAACTATAGGATCTAGCTATAACCGACATGCCCCAATCTAAGCTATCGGGTCTAACCTGTAACCCCAGTTGGAAGGGTGTTGGTACCTTGTCAAGGGTACTAACACTGACTGACAATATGGATCCATAAAGCTGAGATGAAGTCCTGAAGGATGAGGGTATCATGCCTAACTTCCGGGAGACCCCTCAAAATCTACAGCGGTACTGTAGGTCTGGAACTTAGAGGCTGCTACTAACGTTTTGAAACACCCTAGTTTTTGGATCTTAGAAAATTTCCTGGAATTTTGATCTCCTTACCCAATAGGACTCATGGGTACGAGCCGTATTTTGGGGTTCGGATGGTATGGTCCGATCGTATACTGACCAGTGTTGGTTATTGGGATGAATTTTGGTTACTGGAATGGGTATGACTTAGGGGTACGAGTCGTATCGGTGGTTACAGATCATTTGATTCCTTAAATTAATCTTAGACTTGGTTACTTATGTTGGATCTGAGTACGAGTGGATAACTATGAGTCATAAACAAGGGTACAAATTGTGTCAGGGACTCGTATGGTAGGCAATTTTCAATCCTCCTGGTATTTTATTCTACCTAGGATACGGGCCATGGATACGGATCGTATGCTATGGTTACGACTTAGTTGGATGAGTCATATACTAGATGGTGTTTGGTCCAAGGGTGGAGGTTCAGGATACAAGTGGTGAATACTGATAATATTGGGAGGGTACGACTCGGGAGGGTGAGTTGTATCTCGGTGATGGGATTTTGGTGCAACTTAAGTGGGGGTATTCTAGATATTTCTCCACTTATCCTAATAGGGTACCACGATATCTAACCTACTTGGGAGGTTATTTACCCTATTATTCCATTCACTAACACTTAGAAACTCTTCTAAAACACTCCATAATTCTCTCAAGAGATTTTGGGCAGGAGGAGCTACGGTTTCAACTAAAGGATCGATTTGGGGCTTGTCTTGGTGATTTCTTTTCGTCATCATCTTGGTTAAAGGCATGTTATTTTCCCTCATTGTTAATTATAACTAAAAGCATGGTTTTTATGAATGCTTTCGTGATTTCATTGATTGTATTGTCAAATATAATTTGGGGGTTTTGATGTTAAATGGTTGGTTATGGTTTCCCATGATTTTAGTTATGCTTTTATATGGATTAATGGTGGTTTTGGATAATTGGATTGTATGGGAATGTTTTAATGGTAATTGGAATTGGTTTTGGTCATATTATTCCCCCAATATGTTTGATAAAATGCTTATAAAGATATGTTAATTGCATCGACTACTTTTAATGAAACTCTTACATGTTTTAAAATTTAGTAAAGGAATTATGCATGGTTTAAATGGTAAATGGCTAGTGGTTATGCTTGTGGGGAATATGGAAGTCTCCCAAGTGGTTTAATATGGTAAATGGAAGGGCACTTGAAAGTTCCCTTAAATCTATAAATGGTTGGCTATGAAGGATACTTGTAAGTAAGGGTTGGATGACGATACCAATATCAATGACCTTGGTTAATAAATGGATAATGGTTTGGTTATTTGGAAAATGGTTTTAATTAGGCAATAATGGCAGGAGATATAGCTAAGCCGTAGAAGGTGGAGGTCTTGGGGGAACCAAAACCGAAAACTCATATTTGTCAATATGAGGTTGGTCTTTATGACTGTGTGTATGATATCGCATGTTATTTTGGGGATGTACTAGTCATCTCAAGGTATACTTCCTTAGTCGTGCGGCTACACATACTGGGGCCCTTTCAGCAGGGAGAGCTGAACTCATATAGCCTGTGGGTGGTTTAGGAAGGCAAAGATACACAGCCTAGGTAAGGGTTTTAAAGTCATTTTAAACCCGGTTCCTTTTCCAGGTATGGTTATATATATATATACATATGTATGGTTGTGTGCATATGGATGGTTTTACTTGGTTTTATAAATGGAATTATTTTATCCTTACCCTGAGATCATGCTAGTGGTCACTCGCTAACCCCATCTACTGGCGGATGTATACCCACGCTATACAGGAACTAGTTGTTCTACTCCTTCTATATAGTGATTGACTCGGGATCAGTATTTGGACTAAAGTGGTGAGCTTTCATCCTTTCGAAAGGCATTATTTTATGTTATGGATATTTCTAGACATTTTGGTTTTATTTTGGACATTGGTTTTGGCTATGGTTAAGGCCTTGTCCCAATCAAATTTCATTACTCTTTTGGTTAAAGGCTTTGTGGTACTTCTATGGGTTGGAATGGGCGGGATCGGTATAAGTGCCAGCCTTGGCATTGGAATACGATGAAGAGCTAACATCATTGGGCGATATTGTTGGTTTTTCCATCCTATTTCATTTTAGAATTGATTATATTATATTTTGGAACATCATTGGTTATGGTGTAGTTTATGGCCTTATTTGGTATGCTTTGGTATGGTTGGATTATTGGTATGATATAGTTGGACTCAGTTGGGTCGATCACAATTGTGATCTATTCCTAGAGTATTTATGTGAGCTATTACACTATCTTGTTACATGCTCGGAATTCATCCAACTCAGGGTAGGCGGTTGGAGGTTGGGCTGGGTAATGGGGGTGGTCTCCGGTCCTAGTCGGACTTGGGACTCCCATTATGACAAGGCCCCAGGATGGGTCGTGTCAAGTTGATATTAGAGCCTAGGTTAATGGTTAATTAGACGTCCACAAAGCCTTGTCGAGTAGTCTCTTTTAGGGATGTGTAGTGCGCCATACTCATAAGGGGGAGTCTACAAGGAATTTAGGAATGTTTTACTTTCTTGGTATTCTATTTTCAATCTTGGAGTCTCAGTCCTGGAATCTTCTCTCATACTTATTTGTTTGTTTTTCAGATCATGCCTCGTAGATCGAGAACAAAAGAAAATTCTTCTATCCCATCTGGGGGTAATGCTGAAGGGGTGCATCCTACTTCTGGGGTTCATGTTTGATCTCATGGTCCTATCCCTGATAGTTCTGGAATTTCATTAGTTGTTACAAGTCTTCCTTAAGGAGAGGTGACTAATGCAGAATCCCGTCAGTCTATTCATGTTATTACAAACTGGTTGCTACTCAAGCTGAGCAATATATGTCTAGTGCTTTGTCTAGTGAGACCACAAGGGTTTGCCAATTTATGAAGATGGATCCTCCTACTTTTTCTAGAGTGAAGGTAGAGGAGGATCCACAAGGCTTCTTGGATGAGATAGAGAAGATATTTTGGGTGATGTAGGCTACTAATGTGTAGGGGTAAAATTTGCAGCTTATCAGCTCAAAGAGGTTACATATCAATGGTATGAAGAGTGGGATATGGATAGAGGAGATGTAGAAAAGTCATCCTTGTATGATTCCTTCTCTGGTGCTTTTCTAGATCATTTATTTCCCTAAGAATTAAGGAAAGCAAAGATGGACGAGTTTGTGAACCTCAAGCAGGGAAGAGTGTCTGTCAAGGAATATGCCTTGAAGTTTCACCAATTTTCAAGGTATGCTCCTGATTTAGTGGCTAAAATGAGGAAGTTCGCTTCTAAGTTGAATCGGGATCTGATTTTGGAGAGCAAGATCGCCTTTCTGATTAAGGATATGGGCATCTCTAGGTTGACTGCTCATATACAGCAGGTAGAGGATGAGAAGAGGAAGCAGTAAGAGTTTGGAGATAAGAAGGGTAAAAGGAGCAGGTTTTCTGACCAGGAAGGTGCTCAGTCTTAGGGTGGTTGAGATGGTGGAAAATAATAGAAAAAAAAATGGGGGAGTTTTGGTTCCTGCTCTACTGTTAGTGCTTTTTACCAGTCAGGTGACAGGCTTCATTATGGTGGTGATAATTTTCGGGCACAGGGTGCCCAATCTTAGGCAAGCAGAGGTCAGTCAACTTCTCTATGTCCTCCTTGTCAATTTTGTGGTCATCTTCTTCAGGGTTATTTTGATAAAGAAAAGGATAAATGCTTCAAATATGTCCAGACAGGCCATCGGCTCAGGGATTGTCTGGTTAATAAGGTTGCTACGGGGGCGAATAAAATTCTTGTGGCTTCATCTTGTGTTCCTGGTGGTGTTGCATCTGCTTCTGTTACTGCTTCTGGTTCTAGTATTGGTCAGAATAGGTTGTATGCTTTTGCATCCTGAGGCATCACCTGATGTCATTACTGGTACATTACAACTTTTCTCTCATGATGTATATTGTTTGCTTGATTCGGGGTCTACTCTATCCTATATGAATCCTTATATGGTTGTATCTTTTGGTTTTGAACCAAAAGTTATTTCAGATCCTTTTTTATTTGTACCCTAGTAGGTGACTCGATTATTGCTAAGAGTTTCTATAGGGGGCGTGTGGTATCTGTTGGTGGCAAGCAGACCTTGGTGGATCTTTTTGAGTTAGATATGGTGGATTTCGATGTCATTTTGGGAGTGGATTGGTTACACTCTTGTTACGCATCCTTGGATTATCGAACTCATGGGTTATCTTTAGGTTCCCTAGTGAGCCGATTATAGAATGGGAGGGTGTTTTCTTAGATCTTAGGGGGAGGTTTATTTCTTATCTTAGAGCTCGGAGGTTGATCTCCAAAGGTTGTCTTTATCACAAGATTGGGCTTAAATATTCCAACTTGGAAGATCTTTTTTTCACTCAGTTCTTGTGGTTAATGAGTTTCCAAAGGTCTTTTCGGATAATCTTCCTGGTGTTCCTCTGGATAGGGAAATAGAGTTTGGTATTAATCTATTTTCTGACACTCGTCCAATTTTAATCCCTCCGTATAGAATGGTTTTGGCTGAGTTGAGGAAACTCAAGGAGAAAATTAAGGATTTTTTGGATAAGGGGTTTATTCATCCTAGTGTATCTCATTGGGGTGAACTGGTGTTATTTGTGTGTAAAAAATATGGCTCCCTTCGAATGTGCATTGACTATAGGTAATTAAACAAGGTGATGGTCAAGAACAAGTATTCTCTTCCAAGGATAGATGATCTATTTGACCAGTTACAAGGTGCCAAGTTCTTTTCAAAGATAGATCTTCGATCTGGGTACCATCAACTAAAGATTAGGGATAAGGATATCCCAAAGATGGCTTTTCATACACGGTATAGGCACTTTGAGTTTTTGGTGATATTATTTGGGTTGACTAATGCTCCGGCGGTGTTTATGGATCTGATGAACAAAGTTTTTCATCAATAGTTGGATCTCTTCATCATTGTGTTTATTGATGACATTCTGGTTTATTCAAAGAGTGAGGTGGATCATGCTAACCATCTCCACATGGTATTGCAGACCTTAAAGGAACAACAGTTGTATGCCAAGTTCTCTAAGTATGAGTTTTGGTTGAATGTTGTAACTTTCTTGGGTCATATTATTTCTAGTGAAGGGATCATGGTGTATACGCAGAAGGTTGTTGTGGTGAAGAGGTGGCCTAGACCTATGACTCCATCTGACATTCGAAGTTTTTTGGGTTTAGCCGGGTATTACAGGAAGTTTGTGGAAAGCTTTTCGTCAATAGTTGCTCCTTTGACTAAGTTAACTCAGAAGAAGGTCAAGCTTTCTTGGTCAAATGCTTATGAATGGAGTTTTGAGAAGTTGAAGGATAAGTTAACTTTGGCTCCAATTCTGACTTTGCCAAAAGGCAATAATGGGTTCGTGGTTTATTGCGATGTATCTTAGGCAGGGCTTGGTTGTGTGTTGATGTAGCATGGAAAGGTGATTGCCTGTGCTTCCAGGCAGTTGAAGGTACTTGAAAGGAATTATCTAATTCATGATTTGGAGTTGTTGATGGTTGTGTTTTCTTTGAAAATATGGTGGCATTATTTTTATGGTGTTCACGTGGATATTTTTTCTTATCATAAAAGTCTACAGTATGTGTTCACCCAGAAAGAGCTTAATCTCAGGAAGAGGGGGTGGCTTGAGCTTCTTAAGGATTATGATATGAGTCTTCACTATCACCCAGGTAAGGCTAATGTGGTTGTTGATGCTCTTTGCAGGTTATCCATGAGGATTTTGGCTCATGTAGATGAAGGGAAGTGGGAATTGGTGAAGGATATTCACCGCTTAGCTAATCTTAGAGTTTGTCTCTTGGACTCCAGGGATGGTAGTGTGATGGTGCAAGAAGTGGTTCGATCGTCTCTTGGTGTGAAGATTAAGGAGAAGCAAGAAATGGATCCTATCTTGATGAAAATCAAGAGTAACATTGGTGGGAAAAAGGTAGTGGTGTTTAAGATCAGTGGAGATGGTACTTTATGGTACCAAGGAAAGTTGTGTGTTCCTGATGTCGACGGGTTGCGACAAAGGATTTTAGCTGAGGCACATGAGTCGCGTTATGTTGTTTATCCCGGCTTGACTAAGATGTATCGTGATCTCTAGGAGATCTATTGGTGGAATAGAAAAAAGAGAAATGTGGCTGATTTTGTGACCAAGTGCATGGTGTGTCAACAGGTTAAGGTTGAGCACATGAGGCTAGGAGGGTTGTATCAAGAAATTGATTTGCCCAAATAAAAGTGGGAAGTGATCAATATGGACTTCGTTATCGGTCTTCCTCAGTCTCGGAGTTAATATGATTTGATTTGGATCATCATGGATAGAATGACTAAGTCTGTGCACTTTTTGCCAGTGCAAACTACCTTCTCGGTGGAGGATTATGCGAAGTTGTATCTTCAAGAGATTGCAAAGCTGCATGGGGTGCCTGTTTCGATTATTTTTTATCGTGGAGTGCAGTTTATATCTAACATCTGGCGGTTTTTTTAGAGAGAGTTAGGGACTAACGTGAGTCTAAGTCCTATTTTCCATCTATAGACGGATAGGCAAGTGGAGAGAACTATTTAGACATTGGAGGATATGTTTCGGGCCTGTGTGATTGATTATGGTGGAAATTGGGTTGAGCATCTACCTTTGGTGGAGTTCGCTGACAGTAATAGTTATTATTCCAGTATTGGTATAGCCCCTTTTGAGGCATTGTATGGTAGGAGGTGTGGATCACCTATTGGTGGTTTGAGCTTGGCGAGGCAGACATGTTTGGTCCCAATTCGGTCTACCAGGCTATGGAGAAGGTAAAGGTGATTCAGGATAGGCTTAAGGCTTCCCAAAGTCGCCAAAAGTCCTATTCGGATGTTAGGCATAGAGACTTGGAGTTTAAGGTTGGGGATAAGGTTTTCCTCAAGGTATCTCCCATGAAAGGAGTAGTACGGTTTGGCAAGAAGGGAAAGCTCATTTCCCAGTACGTGCGTCCTTATGAGATTTTGCAGAAAGTTGGTAATATTGCTTATGAGCTAGAGTTGTCTTCTATCTTGAGTTTGGTTCATTCGGATTTCCATGTTTCCATGTTAAAGAAGTGCATTGGTGATCCTTCTTCGGTTATTCCTTTACAAGGATTGGGTCTCACGGATTCTTTGTCTTATGAAGAGATTTCGATTGAGATCTTGGATAGGAAGGTTCATCGGTCGCGAACCAAGGATGTGGCTTCGATTAAGATTCTTTGGCGGAACCATAAGGTGGAAGAAGCTATATGGAAAGCGAAAGAGGACATAAAGTCCAAATATTCAATTTGTTTTTTTCTCTTGGGATTCATGCAAAAGGTACGTGTCTTCAACACATATTTGTTTTCAGAGTTTATTATAGGAAAGATTAATATCCTCGCCTCTTTGTTTTTGAACTTTGTTAGAGATTGGGAATATGTTTGATAAGATAAGACAAATGACTCGTGTATGTGGTTACCCCTACCTTGTCTGTCATTCGAGGACGAATGTTCCTAGTGAAGGAGACTGAAACACCCTAGTTTCTAGACCCTAGAAAATTTACTGGAATTATGATCTCTGGATCTAATATGACTTATGGGTACGAGTCGTATGTTAGGGTATGGATGGTATGGTCCGTTCATAAACTGACCAGTGTTGGTTGGTGGGATGAATTTTGGTTACTGGAATGGGTACGACTTAGGGGTACGCGTCATATTGGTGGTTACGGATCATTTGGTTCCTTAACTTAATCTTAGACTTGGTTACTTAGGTTAGATTTGAGTACGAGTGGCTCACCATGAGCCGTAAGCCAGGGTATGAATCGTACCAGGGACTCATATGGTAGGCAGTGTTCAATTCTCCTGGTATTTTATTCTTCCAGGGATATGGGTCATGGATACGGATCGTATGTTGTGGTTACGACTTAGTTTAATGAGTTGTATACTGGACAGTAGTTGGTTCAAGGATGGAGGTTCAGGATACGAGTAGTAGATACCGATCGTATTGAGAGGGTACGACTCATGAGGGTCATCTGTATCCCTTTGACAGGATTTTGGTGCAACTTAAGTGGGGGTATTTTGGACATTTCCCCACTTATCCTAATAGGGTCCCACGACTTCTAACTTACTTGGGAGGTTGTTTACCCTATTATTTCATTCATTAACACTTAGAAACTCTTTTAAAACACTCTATAATTCTCTTAGAGCTTTTGGGCAAGGGGAGTTGCGGTTTCAACTAAAGGGTCGATTTGGGGCTTGTCTTAGTGATTTCTTTCCTTCATTATCTTGGTTTAAGGCATGTTATCTTCCCTCATTGTTAATTCTAGTTAAATATATGGTTTTTATGAATGTTTTTGTGATTTCATTGATTGTATGATTTTGGTTTTCAAATATAATTTGGGGGTTTTGATGTTAAATGGTTAGTTATGGTTTCTCATGGTTTTAATTATGCTTTTATATGCATTAATGGTGGTTTTGGACAACAGTATTGCATTGGAATAGTTTAATGATAATTGGAATTGGCTTTGGTCATATTATACCCCCAATATGTTTGACAAAATGCTTATAAAGATATGTTCATTGCATTGACTACTTTTAATGGAACTCCTGCATGTTTTAAAACTTGGTAAATGAATTATTCATGTTTTGGAATGGTAAATGGCTAATGGTTATGCTTGTAGGGAGCATGGAAGTCTCCCAAGTAGTTTAACATGGTAAATGGAAGGGCACTTGAAAGTCCCTTCAAACCTATAAATGGTTGGCTATGGATGATACTTGCAGGTAAGGGTTGGTATGACGATACCAATATCAATGGCCTTGGTTAATAAATGGATAATGATTTGGTTATTTGGAAATTAGTTTTAATTAGGCAATAATGACGGAAGGCGGGAGGTCCCGGGGGACCAAAACTGAAAACTCATATTTGTTAATATGAGGTTGGTCTTGGTGACCGTGTGGATGATGTCACACTTTATTTTGGGGATGTACTAGTCATCCCAAGGGATACTTCCCTGGTTGTGCAGCTACACGCACTGGGCCCTTTCAGCAGGGAGAGCTGAACCCATATAACCTGTGGGTGGTTTAGGACGGCATAGCTACACAGCTCAGGTAAAAGTTTTAAAGGTATGCTAAACCCGGTCCCTTTTTCCGACATGGTTATATATATAAATATATACATATATATATACATATATATATGTATATATATGTATGTATGGTTGTGTGCATATGGATGGTTTTGCTTGATTTTATAAATGGCATTATTTTATTCTTATCCTGAGATCATGCTAGCGGTCACTTGTTAACCCCGTCTACTGGCAGTTGTATACCCATACTATGCAGGAACCAACTGTTCTACTCCTCTTACATAGTAATTGACTCGGGATCAGCATTTGGACTAAAGTAGTGAGCCTACATTCCTTTGGAAGACATCATTTCATGTTATGGATATTTCTAGATATTTTAGTTTTATTTAGACATTGGCTTTGGCTATGGTTGGAGGCATGTCCCAACCGGATTTCATTACTCTTTTGATTAGAGGTTTTGTGGTACTTCTATGAGTTGGAATGGGCGGGATCGGTATAAGTGTTAGCCTTGGCATTGGAATAAGCTAAAGGACTGACATCATTGGACTATATTGTTGGTTGTTATATCCTATTTCATTTCGGGATTGATTATATTATGTGTTTGAACATCTTCGTGGTTTATGGCCCTTGTTTGGTATGGTTGGATTATTAGTATGGGATGGTTGGACTCGGTTGGGTTGGTCATGGTTGTGATCTATTTCCAGAGTCTTTATGTGAGTTGTTGCACTATCTTGTTACATGCTCGGAATTCAGCCAACTCAGGGAAGGCGGTTGGATGTTGGATTGGGTAATGGGGATGGTCTCCGATCCTGGTCGGACTTAGGATGCCTATTATGACAAGGCCCCAGGGCGGGTCATGTCACGTCTCATGCCTAACTGACGGGGGAGACGGCATCCCTACGTTCACTCAATGCTAAGTGTTACTCCCAACTGAATGACACTGATACTGGACTGAACTGAATTAAATTCAACTGAACATAGCAACTGATATTGCTCGACTTGATCATTACATCTGAGTAAATGGTAATATTTGTGGTTTAACTGAAATAATTACTTGAAAGGTATGAAGTCATGTAAAACACGTAGGTATGGGGTGTTCATAACCCGTCAGCACTAAATAACTACAATTTAAGACAATAAGCTTTTAAAACAATAATATGAGATCATGGTGCAAACCCAAAAGCATAGACATTTCATCAAACATGTGAGAATCATTAACTTGAACATGGGAATGTGTTAAACATAGGAAATCAACATGATTCACATGGATAAATTCATAAATTGGGGATTTTAACATGAAATTCACCTAAACAAAATATGGGAACTAAAATTTAAAGCATGAGAAAATCAAATCTTTCATGGAATCATACATAGGCTGAACTGAATTTGAATTACCTAGGAAAAATATGAATTAAACCCATTTTGAACATATAAAATACCATTGTAAAGGAAAATTCCATAATTTAGTTGAAAAGAAGGTTTTTGGGCTCCATAGGTGAAAGGGATCCATGGATGAACATCCCACATACCTTAATTGAACGAATTCTTGAAGAAACTTGAAATTGAAACTTCAACCCTTTAATTCTTAAGGAAGAAAGCTTGAATCTTGGGACTTGAATAATGAACTTGAGAGAAAAACCCTATTCTTGATGTTTTCTTGAAGATTCTTGAACTTAGAAGCTTGAATTCTTGGATTTTTGGGAAAAAGGGTTTGGATTTTTGTTCTTAGGAAGGGAAGGGTTTGCATATGGACTTAATGATGAAAATTGGGCAAATAATGTCCTTTTGGTGTTTTAATCTGTCACTTGAGTGCTTGGGGCTAAGGGGAAATGACTAAAATACCCTTTGGGCTTGTATTTACAAATGTAGGAAAATATTACTCCACGTCGCGGAGCTAGACGCGGTAACTTAGTCCCGTGTCGTGGCGTTATCACTGCAATTTACTAGCTTTGAGGAAAATGATCATAACTTTTTGCTCGGGTATCGGATTAAGGCTAAATTGGTATCGTTTGAAAGATAATTCAATTATCTATAATTTGGTGGGTCTTGAGTTGAAAAATTCCACATATATCAAAAGTTCTACACGTTCAAAGTTGACCCTTGTAGAATCAAATACCAAAATTCGGCTGAATCAAAGGCTCTGAGCTCAACTTTGCCCTAAGTGATTCCTGTGACATTTTTCACCTCGAAAGCACTTTTCACACTAGAATAAAGATCATGACACATGTATTCAAAGATAAATCATGGTATTAGAGTTTACACACGTAGATACGACAATTCGATTTCTAGCTCAAGAATGTGGGATGTTACAGTGGGGTCTCGAGAGGGTAAAGTGTATGCAGTTCATACAACTACTTCAAATGAAGTAGAGAGGCTATTTTCGATAAACCCCCGACTCAGGACAGATAACAATATAACAAACAAAAAACATAAAAATAAACAACAAAATGAAATAACACACCACTGGATAATAAAAGAAACAAAACACCGATAGAGTAATACTTATAAACTATCTATTCGAGATCACAAACATCATCAGAATACTACGATCAATAAACTATTGGCACGGATACAAACAACGCATTTCTCCCTACTATTACGGATGCATTCATACTCATTAACCCTCTACCCTAATTCACGTCCCACACACTCTCATATCAAGGGTCATGTCCTCTGTAAGATGTAACCGCTCCATGTCATGTCGAGTCACCTCTCTCTAATATTTCTTCGACCTGTTTCTACCCCACTTAAAATCATTCATAGCCAGTCTCCCACACCTCCGTACTGGAGCATCCATGCACCTCCTCATCACATGACCAAACCATCGCAACCTCACTTCCACATCTTGTCTTCCATCGAAGTCACTCTTATCTTCTCTCGAATAACCTCATTTCTGACCCTATCTCTCTTGGTAAGTCCACACATTCATATCAACATCCTCTTCCCCGTCTCCTTCAACTTTTAGATGTGAGAGTTCTTAACTGAACAACACCCCGCTCCGTACAACATAGCCGGTCGGACTACCACTCTATAGAATTTACCTTTAAGCTTATGAGACACCTTCTTATCACAAAGACTCTCGAAGCGAACCTCTACTTCAACCACCCTGCACCAATACGATGCGTGACATCCTCGTCAATCTCTTCATTCCCCTGAATTATAGTCCCAAGATGTTTGAAACTATCCCTCTTCTTAATGGCTTGGGAATCCAGCTCCACTACCATGCCAACCTCATATGTCGAATCACTGAACTTACATTTCAAGTACTCCGGCTTAATCCTGCACTAATAAATATCCAATGACCTCATCTAGTTGGAAAAATTTGACCAACAAAATTGAGATATGAATATATTTATTTGTGTCTTTTTGTGGATCGGGTTAGATTAGGGTATTTTAGTTTTAAAAAATGGCATTTAACGTTGATTTAGGCTTCTGTTAAAGGGAAAGGGTTGAAAAAAGTTTCTTAGAATAAATTTAGTCTGTAACAGCAAAGATAAATTTGACCCAATTTTCCCAAACTTTGAAAAGGAGTAAATTTGGCCATTTCCCCAAAATTTTACGTCTCTTCATAGGGAGAGCTTGATTCTCGATATCAAAATTTCCAACGCAATCCTAATTCATCGGGTTTCAAAACTGATACTCAATTGGAAAACTTCCCCCAGAAAAAGGTTTGATTTGGTTCTTATTAAAATCAAAACCTAAAAAGAGTATTAAGAAAGACATTATTCAATATCAATAATAATAAAACCCGTCATTTTTTCCCTGAGAGAGGCACTCTTTTCAGCTCAAAGAGAAATAATCCATTTTCATTGTGGCAATGATGCTGTTCCTCCCACTATTGTTCATTTCCTTGTTATTGTTGTTGTTTGTCTTGAAAGTGTTGGTATATAAAATCTTATGGGTCCCTTTTAAAGTGCAATATCAGTTGAAGAAACAAGGGATAGAAGGACCAGGTTACAATCCAATTCTGAACAACACAGCAAAGATTAGAAGAGTGATGATAGCAGAAGCTGAATCAAATTCCACTTGTTTCAGCCATAGTCATGATATAGTAGTTTCCCGTGTCATGCCACACTACTATAACTGGTCAACGCTTTATGGCAAGAATTTCCTTTACTGGTTTGGTCCTACGCCTAGGCTAGCTATTGCTGATCCCAATCTCATCAAACACATTCTGCTCAACACTAGTGGAGATGGTTCTTTTGAGAAGGTCAAACATAACCCTTTGTCAAAGCTTCTTTTTGGAGATGGGCTTGTTGGATTAGATGGTCACAAATGGGTTATTCATAGAAGGATCACCAACCAAGCCTTTAACATGGAGATAGTAAAGGTACTCAATTTGGATATGGAGCATACGATGTTTGTTTCACTTAAAAAAGAATGAAACTTGTGGTCTACAATAAGTCGATACATATTTGTGTGACTATTAAAGTTAAATTGTTACCAAATATAAAAATGTATTATTTTGTTGAAACTAAGTTAAAAAAAAAAAAAAAAAAGTTGGTCCTATAAATTGGGACAGAGGGAGTATCAAACATTCTGAAATTGTAGTGTCATATGAACTGAAACAAATTAATGATCGAGAAAAGAATGGACATAAGAAGAATCACGAGGAATAGGAAAAAATGGGAGAAGAAAATAAGAGTGTACTAAAATCAATGTATTCACTATTCAGAAACATAACCAGAATTTAAAATGTACACTGAATATGTACGTCTCTTTTTCAATATGTCTACGTGGTTCGAGCAAAAAAGGAGTAGGTTTGGTTGAGATTGATACAAAGATCCGTGTCTTACTGTACTAAAGTTTTGCCTTTTGGATCCTCCA
Organism: Capsicum pubescens; assembly: GCA_030864215.1. Classification (NCBI taxonomy): domain Eukaryota; kingdom Viridiplantae; phylum Streptophyta; class Magnoliopsida; order Solanales; family Solanaceae; genus Capsicum; species Capsicum pubescens. Next base: position 227,499,666 of record CM061544.1, read on the forward strand.
TGTCCTTCAATTGGCATGTGTCTATTTTTCTCAGGGTTGGATTTCTGAAATGGTTGATAGCACAACAAAGTTGTTGGAGAAGTGGGAAGAGGTAACAAGTGCAAGAGACCAGTTTGAGATGGACGTACACAAAGAATTTCACAACCTTTCAGCAGACATCATTTCTAGGACAGCTTTTGGAAGCAGTTTTGAGGAGGGGAAGCGTATTTTTGAATTACAAGACCAGCAAGTGAGCCTTGTTTTAGAGGCCATAAGAAGTGTCTATATTCCTGGATTCAGGTGCATTTCATTATCGGATAGTGTAATGTATCTCACCCTTCAACGATATTGTTGAATACCAAACTAAATCTATCCATTTCTTTTAAGTTACAATCCTCACACTTCTTCATTGTATGAATTGCACCAAGTAAAGGTTAGGAGCAAACAAATGCAAATTCATCTCTGTTGATTTCCTTAGCTTACGTGTAACCATATTTAAGACCGGCTTAGTTATAAACTGTGGAGCGGAGTGTTGGCCTGTTAAGAATTCTCACGTCCAAAAGTTGAATGTGGCAGAAATGAGAATGTTGCGTTGGATGCGCGGATTTACGAAGGTTGACAGGGTCAGGAATGAGATTATTCGGGAGAAGGTGGGAGTGGCTTCGGTGGAGGATAAGTTGCGGGAAGTGAGGTTGAGATGGTTTGGCCATGTGATGAGAAGGGGCACGGATGCCCCAGTTCGTAGGTGTGAGAGGTTGGCCTTGGAGGGTTTCAAGCGGGGTAGGGGTAGACCGAAGATGTATTGGAGAGGAGTGATTAGACGTGACATGGAGCAGTTACAGCTTACTGAGGACATGACCCTCAATAGAAAGGTTTGGAGGAAGAGTATTAAGTTAGAGGGCTAAGGTGTGTGGTCGAGTCGTAGCCTGTAAGTAGGAGGGTTAGGCGTAGCTTGGTTAGTAGTTCTAGATTTGGGGGAGGGGGGTTTTTGGTTGGGTAATTGCACTTCTTTTTTGTGGATGATGCTTCTCTGTTATTTTATCATTTTGCTCGCCTTTTGGTCTACGATCCTTTGTCTTGAGCCGGGGGTCTATCGGAAACAGCCTGTCTACTCCCTCGGGGTAGTGGTATGGATTGCGTACAATTTACCCTCCCCAGACCCCACTATGCGGGAATATACTGGGTTTGTTGTTGTTGTTGTTGTTAGTTATAAACTGCGTGTATTTGCTAAAAGAACAATATCTGTATCTGAGATGCCTTTGAGAATGTCAAAATCACAGCTAAATGAATTGCCTACCAGTTTGTCCCACTGATATAACTTCTTAGATACATGTAATTAAGAGTAGGTATCATTTCTGTTCTATACAGAGCTACCATGTAAAAGCAAGAGGAAAAAACATGTTAGAAATTAAGTAGGTTATCTCAAAAAGAAGAGTCCCATATAGAGTAGGAAGATCTGTCTTTGTGGGCTCACGCCCGTGAGATTTTGCCTGAAGACAAATTGGTGAATTTGTCCCTACCATGCGGAGACCTAATCTAAATCCGGTTTAGCAAAAACTACTTCTAAACTTTTGTTTCTACAAAAACTGTTCCAATTCATTACCCAAAATGTGTCCAGATCCATTCTCTAGAATTAAGTGAGCCATTATTTTAAAATTATAACCGCTGACTCGTTACGTGAATCAATGGACCATTATTTCTTTATCCTATAATGATCAGATTTTCTCCTAAACCTCTACATTCTTTCTTTGTGGGAAAGACAGCCAATTGATAAAATACTCCTTTTCTTCTTGTTATATTGTTGGATTTCCACTATTTGGTAAGAGTTCCTCTTTGGTATGAGAAATTACTGTTAGTTGTTCTCCTAATTTTATACTAGAACAATTTATTGAATCCGGGATACCCCTACACCGGATGAAATATCCTTATAGTGCCATAAGCAGGCTTCAAGCTATGATAATTTCCGTGATTTCCAACAAAACAAGTGATAAGATATGCTTTTGTATCACTTGTTTTGTTGGAAATCACGGAAATTATCATAGCTTGAAGCCTGCTTATGGCACTATAAGGATATTTCATCCGGTGTAGGAGTATCCTGGATTCAATAAATTGTTCTAGTATAAAATTAGGAGAACAACTAACAGTAATTTCTCACCAGATTGGGCAATCCTCCCCGGATTGATTGTTGTTGAACAACTAACAGTAATTTGTTGTTGTTGTATACCTTTAATACCCCCAGATTGATTGTTTTTGCTATTCAAAATGTCCACTATAACCTTTTCATCAGAACTCCATTTGAACTGATCCTTTGACACATGCAATTGTTGTATGTGTAAAGAATGGATCTTGGGCCTAACTGAAAACCTCAAAAGCTAGCTCATGAGGAGAGGATTGCCCAAGTCCATATAAGGAGATCAATTACCCATTTCTTTCCGATGTGGGATACTTAACACTCCCCCGCACGCAATTATTCTGATGTGGGATATTTAACACTCCCCCGCACGCCCAGGCCTCGTTAACTGGAGCGTGAACAATATAATATGAGGGCCCAACATCGGTGAAACTGGAACGTGAACAATATAATATGAGGGCCCAACATCGGTGAACAAAGATTTTGGATGAACCTAGCTCTGATACCATGTAAAGAATGGATCTTGGGCCTAACTCAACCTCAAAAGCTAGCTCATGAGGAGAGGATTGCCCAAGTCCATATAAGGATACCAATTACCCATCCCTTTTCCGATGGGGGATACTTAACGGTATGCAAAGTGATGTTTACCATTATCTTGCTTCCAATAAAAAAACAATATTTACCACTTTATTGTAGGCATTTAGAGATTGCAGCATTTCCAGAAAGAATATTAGTAAGCTCTACTTGGCACATGAGATGAAACTAAACATTCATGTTTACTCCAACTCACTGTTTTTGTTGAGTTGAAATGATAGTCTTGTTAATACCCTTCTTCGAAAATATGACTTCATCATTAAAGAGGAATTTACTTGCTTCATTATTTTCACTGTAAATCATGTCATTTCTTTCTCCTGGACACCTAATGATGAAACTGGATACAGATTTTTGCCCACCAAGAAGAACAGATTCAGGAGTAGACTGGAGAAGGAAACTCGAGATGCAATAAGGAAGTTGATAAATAATTTCAGCAAAACAGGAAACAATTCAAAAAGCCTGCTTTCTTTATTGATGTATCCACTCAAGAATCACGATGGCAAACAGGATGCACTGGACATCGAGGAGGTTGTAGATGAATGCAAGACATTCTACTTTGCAGGAAAGGAGACAACTGCTAATTTTCTCACATGGGCTTTTCTTCTGTTAGCATTACATCAAGAATGGCAGAGCAAGGCGCGGAAAGAAGTCGTTTGTGCTTGTAGAAATGGGATTCCTACTGCAGAGAATATAGCTGATCTCAAGATGGTAAGTTCAGCTCGTATTGTAGATTCTTTATTTGTGGCAACTCTCCTAAGAGTCTCGTGATAAGTCTTGTATTGTACTTATCATTTGTCTCGTGGCCTCAAGTATGAATATATGACACAAAAGACTAATATGCTTTTAGAAATCACTATAGTGATGAACAACCTCATTAATGCATTCATGATACTTGCAAAGATGGTGCATAGTATCCCTATTTTTCTCGCAATAAGATGATGGGTTGTATTTTATATCCGATTTGCAGGTGAGCATGATATTGAATGAAACACTTCGACTTTACCCGCCAGCAGTTATGTTGATGAGGCAAGCATCCAAGAAAGTCAAGTTAGGAAACCTTGACATTCCAGCGAATACACAGTTCTATTTGGCCATGACTGCTGTCCATCACGACAAGGAGATCTGGGGAGATGATGCCCATGAATTCAATCCATTGAGATTTGCTGAGTCGCGGAATCATTTAGCTTCATTCTTCCCGTTTGGATTAGGTCCCAGAATCTGTGTGGGACAAAACTTAGCTATCGTTGAGGCTAAAGTGGTCCTAGCAATGATCATTCAGAAATATTCTCTTTGCATTTCCCCATCGTACATTCATTCCCCGACTCAGGCTATGACCTTACAGCCTCAATATGGTGCTCAAATCCTCTTTAGCAAGATCTCTTATTGAGTATTTGCTGGAGAAATGATCAGGCTTGCTCCGAAACAAAATCCTATAACTAGTGCTGACTGACTCTTCATTCTATGTGCATTATGAGTGCTATAAAATCACAGGACATGATAGCATCCAACAAAGGAAGTACTAATAAGTACTGTGTTCCGTAGCACAATGCGACTCTTTATTAGGAGCGTCAAGAGTGTGTTGCTGAGACCTTGAGTGAACCATTTTGCTTCTTTTACTTTGGATATATATAAATTTCTTTTATACCATTGACTCATATAGTCAGTAGTAGTTGACATTTAAGCAAATGTTTGTATAGTAGTGATTGCTCAATGCTCACTTTTTTATCTATACATTTCTATTGTTATTTTTCTAACAGGACAGCCATGGTAATTGGCAACAGTTCCTTTCACAAGTTTAGTGCTTCAAGACAGCTTATGAAGGAAGTTGTGTTATCAAAACTGAAGAAATATGAATTAAATCGGAAGAACCATTTTATTGAACTTCAAACTGTTGCATAAATAGAAGTGACTCCAACTGAAACAGAAAATGGACTGCTAAAAAGCTGCTAACATGCCTGGAAAATAGGAACAACTCTCACATGTGATCTAGATAAAATGACTAAAGAAAAAACTAATTTCTAAAAAATCTGCTGAAGACTTTGACTCCACTCCAACATATCCTGAGACGCGTACCAACAAGTTGACGCGCAGAGTGCATATTCTGAAGAGCAGACAGTTGACAAATTGGAAATAGAGTTGGAAGAGAAGGCTGATGCACATGGCATAGAAACGGGTAGGACTACAGATACCTCCAATATTGATGGAATTTCAGTACCTCCAATTCCGAGAAGCAGTGAAATTGTTCATGATGAAATGGTGAGCGGAATTGCATTGATTTTTATAGCATGTACTTGAAGTCCAGTTGGCAGATTGCCTTCTATAAGATTCACTTATTTGATAATCATTTACTACTGCTGGGCAACTGAGTTCAGTTTTGTGTCTGGTCTGTCTGTCTCTCGTTCCTTTTCACATTTGAGTTGAAGTTAGTTTCTGTAAAAGAATTTGACTTGGACTCTAATCAGCGACTTAACAACTGGTTAAGACCCTTACATTCCGACCATTCGGATAAGCATGTTTCATTTCTGTAAATTTTGTGAGCTGTTTGCAACTTTTGTTAAAACATAACATTGAACTGGTTTTTGTCTAGATCTATCTTTGGCTGAAGTAGGTGCTGGATATTGTTAGTGGATGAAACTGTTTTCTAGACATGACTTGGAGAAAGAGACCAACTTCAACCCAGATTTGTTTTGAACCCAATCTAATTTTGGTAAGTATACACGAGATTTATGCCTTTTGAACTCCAATGCAAAAGTTGTGCTGTGAATTGACATGGAGTTGGTGCTTTTCAACCTCCTCCAGATATAAGATTGTCAATAAGCTACCTCAAGTCCGCAAATTATTTATATATATTGATGGTAGTTGCAAAGGTAGTGTGAGAAAATTATTACCGAATTGTGTATTTTACTAATTACATTGAGACCCTGTTTACAGTAACTATGGGAGTGTTTGGTATGATGAAAAATGTTTTCCTATTTTCCGTTATTTGGTTGTAGTAAAGTATTGGGAAAACATTTTCCAAGATAACTCATTTTCCTCTATTTGAGGGAAAATGACTTTCCTCATGGACCAAGGGAAGTCATTTTTCAGAAAATGACAAATGTGACTTATGCCACCATCCCCACCCCTCTTTCCCACCCTAACAACACTCATATTCACATGACTAAAAAAATTTATATTTCTCAAAATTTTACATTACTCGAAAATATTTTAGTAGTCGATATTAATATTATTTGTTATACTTAAATTAGTTCTTACAAATTGTTGAGTTGCTAGAGACACTGATATACTAGTTAATAGTTAGTAGTATTTTCTAAAAAAAAATTTTTTACTCACCAATCAAACATTAGAAAATATTTTTCTAAAAAATATTTTCTACTCACCAACCTAACACCATAAAATATTTTTCACTCACCAACCAAACATGAGAAAATAAGTAAAAAAAACAACTTATGTTTCAGAAAAACATTTTCCATGAAAAATATTTTCCATCATACCAAACACACCCTATATTACAATCTTTTTTCAAGTAGGATTTATATACTATTTTTATTCCTACTCATAATTCTTATTTCTATTCATATTCTAGCACTCTCCCCCAAACTAGTGCATACAAATCATATGTACCTAACTTATTACAAATGTATTTAATACGAGGATTGGTGAGGGACTTGGTGAAGATATCTGCAAGTTGATCACTTAACTTCACAAATTTTGTAATAATATCTCCCGAGAGTATTTTGTCTCTGACAAAGTGACAATCAATCTCTATGTGCTTAGTCCTCTCATGAAACATTGGATTTGATGCGATATGAAGGGTTGCTTGATTATCACACACCAGTTCCATCTTATTAGTTTCTCCAAATTTTAGTTCTGTTAGCAACTGTTTCGTCCAAACTAGCTCAGTTGCTACAACCATTGCTCGATATTTTTCTTCTGCACTAGATTGAGAAACCATACTCTATTTCTTACTCTTTCAGGACACCAAATTTTTGTTGATTTTTTAATGTTTTTGAGTCCACAGAATCTGTAATTTGACAGAATAACTTCAACACAAGTTTAAAACAAGAACACTATGAAGTACAACAACACCCTCAACACAAGATCAAAGTAATGTTTCAAAGAAGTGTGTTTTATTTTTTCAGAAATTAAGATGAAACAGAAATGGCCAAGTTCTCCGAATTCACAAAGATTCCTTAAAGAAATAATTCCCCTCAAGTACCCAAGGTTGCAGAATTTTCCTCCCAGAATAAAATAGCCAAACAAATCAACTGTAGCGGTACCTCAAACAACTGAAATCTCTTCGAACTCACTCAACAATTTGATTGATCACACAGAATGTTTTTAAGACAAGAAGAGTTTGTATATTCAAAAAAAAATTCATTACTAAACCTGTGGATAAATGCAGGTTTATTTAGCCATCAAGTGCCCCTTCCGAAAGGTGGCAATGGTTCATCCAAAAAGGTGTATCTTTTGAAAGAGTCATGTCTGTTCATTTAAAACATTGTGTCTTTTTCTGAACAGACACAACTATTTGAACAGTCACTCCTTTTCCAAAACAACATGTCTTTTCCTCAAAGGTTGTGCCCCTCCATTTTCCATTCATACCAATTGAACCCAACAATCCCCCACATGAATGGGGAATGACTATTCTTTGTAAAACTTTACGTACAAATATGTGATCATCAAGCAAAGACTGATTGCATCTGGATAAATGGTTTTCCCTTTGAACTTTGCGTAGTGAACATGCATCGGATGTACTCGGTCAATCGGTAGATTTGATATCTTTGAACCATCGAGATTTAATGTACACCTAGATAACACATGTCACACAATCAGCCTTTTACCGTTTATAGTTCTCACGATTTTGTTTGTTTCAGCCATGAACACGTCCTGGTCTCATGAGAGCTTAGAGAATAGGCCCTTACTAACATTCTTCTTGAAGCGGCTTTGACTTCGCCCTCACATGGGTGATTTATAAACGTTCCATCATGTAGATTAAATTATTTGGTCAAATCTGTCAAATTTAGATAATCATTAAAAGACTTCTCACCTTAAGTCTTATCCTTGTTTACTAAACATTGTCTACATTATGAGAATGGGTTGGGAATATTGACAATGTTGAACCTGTCAGACACAACTTTGTTTGATCTCCTTGAACCTAGCTCTTGTGATCTCCAGTCTGTTGGGTAGAGTTACCGTCATGCTGGTTTGTCCTAGGCCTTAAACCCATTTCCTTGGATGTTCTCTCAACTCTTTCTCTAGACAGGCCTTTTGTAAATGAATCCGACGTATTATCCTTTGACTTCACATAGTCAACAGTGATAATTCCACTAGAGCGAAGTTCTCTAACGGTATTATGTCTCCGTCGTATGTAACGAGATTTACCGTTGTACATCATGCTCTCTTCCCTACCTATTGCCGTTTGGCTATCGCAGTGTATACATACTGGTGCCACTGGTTTGGCCAATAAGAAATATCTTCCAAGAAATTCCAGAGCCATTCTGCTTCTTCACTGGCTTTATCCAATGCGATAAACTCAAATTCCATTGTAGAGCAAGCAATACATGTCTGTTTGGATGATTTCCAAGAGACCGCTCCTCCACCGATAGTAAATACATCTCCACTCATGGATTTTACTTCATTCGATCCGGTGATCCAATTTGCATCACTATATCCTTCAAGTACCGCGGGATATTTATTATAATGCAAAGCATAGTCTTGAGTATATTTAATATACCCCAAAACTCTTTTCATTGCCATCCAGTACTCGTGTACCAACTCAATTTACTAATAGCACATGTTATGTCTGGTCGTGTAAATTCATAATATACATTAAACATCCTAACACTCTTGCGTACTCCAACTGTGAGTCATTTTCACCTTCATTCTTTTGAAGTGCAAAGCTCACGTCCAATGGAGTCTTGGCAATACCAAATTCTAAATACTTGAATTTGTCAAGTACCTTTTTGATATAATGAGACTGTGACAATGTCAACCCTTGTGGAGTTCTATTGATTCTTATTCCTAAGATCACATCCGCAACTCCAAGGTCTTTCATATCGAACTTGCTCTCGAGCATTCATTTAGTTGCATTTATGTCAGAAATATCTCTACTGATGATCAAAATATGATCCACATATAAACAAATAATGACTTGGTGATTTGGAGTGTCTTTAATATAAACACATTTATCACATTCATTAATTTTGAACCCGTTTGCCAACATGGTTTGGTCAAACTTCGCATGCCATTGTTTAGGTGTTTGTTTTAGTCCATAAAGTGACTTAACAAGTTTATACACCTTATTTTCTTTTCTTGGAACCAGAAAACCCTCAGGTTGTTCCATGTAAATTTTTTCCTCCAATTCTCCATTTAGAAATGTTGTTTTCACATCTATTTGATGAATTTCAAGACTATATACCGTTGTCAAGGCAATTAATATTCGAATCGACGTTATCCTTGTTACTGGCGAGTATGTATCAAAGTAATCAAGTCCTTCTTTCTGTTTGAAGTCTTTTACTACAAGTCCTACCTTGTATTTGTCAATAGTACCATCCGCTTTCATTTTCCTTTTGAAGATCCATTTAGAACCTAAAGGTTTATTTCCTGAAGGAAAATCAACTAACTCCCACGTATGGTTGCTTAAGATTGAATCAATCTCACTATTGATTGCCTCTTTCCAAAAGGATGAGTCTGACGATGACATCGTTTCTTTAAAAGTTTGAGGCTCATTTTCTCAGAGAAACATTATAAAATCTGATCCAAACAAAGTTGGCGTTCTTTGTCGTGTACTACGCCTTGGATTCTCATCATTACATACATTCTCACTTAGTTTATCTCGAGGTCGTTTAGAACCCTCACTAGACTGTTTATGTCTAGTTTTATACGGATAAATGTTTTCAAAGAATTCAGCATTATCTGATTCAATTATCGTATTTTCATTAATATCCGGATGTTTGAATTTATGAACCAAAAACCGACATTCTTTACTACTTTTATCATATTCTATGAGCGCGCAGTCCACCGTCTTAGGTCCTATCTTAACCCTTTTAGGCATAGGAATTTGGACCTTCGCTAGACACCCCCACACTTTGAAATATTTCAAGTTGGGTTTCCTTCATTTCCGTTTTTCATAAGAAATTGATTGTGTCTTACTATGGGAAACTCTATTAAGCATTCGGTTGGCTTTAAGGGTAGCCTCCCCCCACAAGTTTTGTGGTAAACCGAAACTTATAAGTAAGGCATTCATCATTTCCTTCAAAGTTCAATTTTTTATTTTTGCAATTCCATTAGATGAGGTGAATACGGGGTCGTAGTTTGATGGACAATTCCATTCTCTACACATATTTCGGCGAAGGAAGATTCATATTCTCCACCCCTATCACTTCTTGTAGCTTTGATCTTTTTCTCTAACTAATTTTCAACTTCAGTTTTGTATTCCCTAAACGCATCTATTGTTTCATCCTTACTATTTAGCAAGTAGACATAACAATATCTAGTCCAATCATCAATAAAAGTTATGAAATACTTTTTCCCACCACGTGATGGTGTTGACTTCATATCACAAAATTTAGGGTGTATTAAGTCTAAAGGATTGGAATTCCTTTCAACAGACTTATACGGATGCTTAGTATACTTTGATTTCGCACACGTTTGATACTTTGATTTATTGCACTCAAAGTTTGGCAAAACTTCTAAGTTAATTAGTTTTCGCAAAGTTTTTTAACTAACATGTCTTAAACGTTCATGCCATAATTCATTAGACTCAAGCAAGTAAGAAGAAGCAGAATTTTTATTGATTTCAATAGTCATTACATTCATCTTATATAGGCCCTCAGTGAGATAGTCTTTTCCTACATACATTTCTCCTTTGCTAATTACAACTTTTCCAGAAACAGTTATACATTTGAATCCGTTTTTATCTAGAAGTGATACAGAAATCAAATTCTTTCTTAACTCCGGTACGTACAGGACATTGTTGAGTGTTAACACTTTGCCTGAAGTCATTTTCAAGCATACTTTTCCTGTTCCTTCTACTTTTGCAGTAGCGGAGTTAGCCATGAAGATCTTTTCTTCTCCTTGAGCTAGAGCAAATGTTGAAAACAACTCCTTATTAGCATAAACATGGAGGGTGGCACCGGAATTCATCCACCATTCGCGAGGATTTTCCACCAAGTTGCATTCGAAAAGTATTGCATATAGATCATCTATTCTTTCTTGGACTCAACCACATTTGCTTGGTCCTTTTTCTTACCTTTCTTAGGGGCCCGACAATCTGTTGATTTGTGGCTAATCTTGTCACAGTTGAAGCACTTTCCCTTGAATTTCTTCTTGGGTTGATTGCTTTCATTTCCAGCCTTCCTTCGCTTTTTGGAGTTGTTGCCATCTTCTACAATATTTACTCCATTCATTGTAGAATTTTCTCTTGACCTTCTTTCCGCAGCCTTATTATCTTCTTCAATGCGCAGTCGTACAATTAGATCTTCGACTGACATCTCCTTACGTTTGTGTTTCAAATAGTTCTTGAAGTCGTACATAGGTGGTATCTTCTCTATTATTGCTTCTACTTGAAACGCTTTATTCATGATCGGACCTACAATAAAGGTGATGTGAATATTAAGAACATTTTTAAATTGTTCAACAAAGGTATTTGTCAAAATCATACCTTCCGCAATGAGATCATGGATGATCACTTGTAGTTCCTGCACTTGGAAAACAACATACTTGTTGTCTATTATTTTATATTTCAGGAATCTTACAATGAAGAACTTTTTAGTTCTTGCATCCTCCGTCTTGTACTTCCATTCTAGCGTTCCCCATAAATCTTTTGTTGTGTTTGTTCCACTATACACATTGTAAAGGTCATCTTAGAGACCACTCAAGATGTAATTCGTGCAAAGGAAATCTGAGTGTTTCCAAGCCTCTACAATCACGAATCGTTGTCGTTCAGAGGTTCCCTCGGGCACCTCCGGAGCTTCCTCAAACGTGAACCTTTGAAGACAAAGAGTTGTGAGGTAGAAAAACATTTTTTGCAGCCACCTCTTGAAGTCAATACCTGCGAACTTTTCGGATTTCTCCGCTGGTGCCATAGCTTGCGGAGCATTAGTAAGACTCGTCGTGGCAATACTAGTTGCCGCCATAGTCATTCCAGAATCATGTATTTGACTATCCGTAGTCATTTTCCTGTCACAACAAGACAGTAACTTTAGTATATCAAAAAACTATTTATAAAGTTGTAGCAACTTTAAACACCTCTTGTTTCTAGTTTAACGATGAAGTTTTTATGACTTCCGATCGTCAACTGAGTGATCTTTAACTTGTGATGAAGATTTTATTTCTTCAAATCACTAGTTAAGTTCAAACGGAGTAGAAAGCAAAAAACTTTAATCTCCATAAACCAAGCAATACAAATTCCGAAAAAAACTTTAGTGAAAAGAAAATTTCACCAAACAAGCAAAAAAAATATATTTTTTTCAAAATTATTTCCTTAAGATTGTTGATTTTTCAATATTTTTGGGTACACAGAATCTGTAATTTGACAGAATAACTTCAACACAAGTTTAAAATAAGAACACTATGAAGTACAACAACACCCTCAACACAAGATCAAAGTAATCTTTCAAAAAAGTGTTTTATTTTTTCAGAAATTAAGATGAAACAGAAATGGTCAAGTACTCCGAATTCACGGAGTGTCCTTAAGGAAATAATTCCTCTCAAGTACCTGAGGTTGCGGAATTTTTCTCCCAGGATAAAATGGCCAAACAAACCAACTAAAAAGGTACCTCAAATAATTGAAATCTCTTCTAACTCACTCAACAATTTGATTGATCACACAGAATGTTTTGAAGACAAGAAGAGTTTGTATATTCAGAAAATTTTGCATTACTAAACCTGTGGATAAATGCAGGTTTATATAGTCATCAAGTGCCCCTTTCGAAAGGTGGCAATGGTTCATCCAAAAAGGTGTATCCTTTGGAAGAGTCATATTTGTTCATTTGAAATATTGTGTCTTTTTCTGAATAGACACAACTATCTGAACAACCACTCCTATTCCAAAACAATATGCCTTTTTCCTCAAAGGTTGTGTCTCTCCATTTTGTATTCACACCAATTGAATCCAACAATTTTCTCCTACTAAAACATAATATTCGGATGTGAAACGTCTATCAGAGGGTGATACTACCCAATCAACATTTGTATATCTAATGATATGCTCATGACCTTGGTCCTTAAAGAGTAGTCCTTTAACTGGAGATGACTTTATATATTGCAGAATACGAACAACTACATCTTAACGACTTTCATAGAGGGAAGTCATAACTAACTTAGAATACTCACAGGAAAAGATATGTCAAGTCTAGTCACTTTGAGATAATTCAACTTTCCAACCAACCGCTTATACCTTCCAGGATCACTGAATGGCTCCTCTTGTCCTGGCAGAAGTTTAGCATTGGGATCCATAAGAGTGTCAATGGGTCTATATCCCATCATTTATATCTCCTCATAAATGTTCAAGACATACTTGTGTTTAGAAATGACAATACCTGATCTAGACTGAGCAACCTCAATGCCTAGAAAATATTTTAGTCTGCCATGGCTTTTAGTATAGAAATGCTGAAAGGGATATTGCTTTAAATTAATGATACCATCTTGATTATTGTCGGTGATAACGATATCGTTTACATAAACCACCAAATAATTACACAAATTTGGTTCAGAATATCGATAAAACACTGAGTGATCAGCTCTAATATGAATCATGCCAAACTCCTAAAATACTGTGCTAAACTTTGCAAACCAAGCTCGGGGGGACTGTTTCAGACCGTAGAATGACTAGCACAATCCACATACAAGGCTACTAGACTCCCCTTAAGCAATAAAATCAGGTGGTTGCTTCATATAGACTTTTTTCTCAACATCATTATGCAGAAAAGTATTCTTAATATCCAACTGATAAAAAGGCCAGTGACGAACGACATTCAAAAATAGAAAAAGATGGACATATGCTATTTTAGTCACGGGAGAGAAAGTGTCACTATAATCAAGCCCAAATATCTGAGTATATTCTTTGGAAACAAGAAGAGCCTTAAGCCAATCAACCTGTCCGTCTGAATCAACTTTGACTGTATAAACCCTACGACAACCAATAATAGATTTACTGTAGGAAGGAAAAAAAGTTCTCAAGTACCACTCGTATGTAAAGCAGACATCTCATCAATCATAGCCTGCTTCCCTCCTAAATGAGAAAGTTCTTCACCTGCAGTCTTAGGGATGGAAATAGAAGACAAAGATGATACAACAACAACAATAATAACATCCCCAGTTATTCCAATAATGTGGGTCTGGGGAGGGTAAATTGTACGCAGTCTATACCACAACCTCAGATGATACAAAAACATAATGGGGTGATGATAGGTGATGATAACTCAAGAAAGTATGATGTGGGTTAACATTACTAGTGGAACGTATACCTTTTTAAAGTGTAACCAATTGACTGGGAGGGGGTAAGTCTATAGTAGGAGCAACGTCCAGTGCATGACATGAATAATCTGGGACTAACGTTGGACACAAGCGATGATAATAAGTCAGACGTGGTGGCACTGCAGCTCGAGAAATAGAAGTAATCATCGATTCCTCAAAGGTCGGTGCAGGTAAGACTAGATGTATGGGTAATAATACCTTAGAGATATCAGGATGATCAGAAGATATATAGTAAGGTTGAGATTCAAAGAATGTGATATTGGCGAACATAAGGTAGCGACCAAGGTCAGGTGAATAGCAATAATACCCTTTTTGAACCCAAGAGTAACCAAAGAATACACATTTGAGTGCATAAGGGGCTAATTTATATTTTCCTGAGGCTAAGTTATGAGTAAAGCATGTGCTCCCAAAGATACAAGGAGGTATAGAGTAGAGATGTGACTGAGGAAATAATATGAAATAAGAAACCTAATTCTGAATAGAAGATGCTGACATTCTATTAATTAGATAGAAAAATGCAAGGACTGCATCACCCCAAAAATGCAACAAAATATGTGATTCAATGAGAAAAGTGCGAGCAGTCTCAATGAAATGCTTATTCTTCCTTTCTACTATACCATTTTGCTAAGAGGTGTACGAACAAGATGCCTAGTGAATAATTTCTTGGCGAGTCATAAGCTCTTAAAACTGAGAGGATAAGTATTCTAAGAAATTATCACTAGGAAAGGTATGAAAAAAAACACCTAATTGATTTTGTATTTCAGCACAAAAACTTTTGAATATAGAAAAAAACTCAAAATTATTTTTCATTAAGAAAACTAAAGTACATCTTGAGAAATCATAAATGAAACTAATAAAATAATGAACTCCTAAGGGTGAATTGACTCTACTAAGACCCCAATATCAGAATGAACTAATGAGAAAATTGACTCTAAATGACTCACAATACAACGTGAAAATATAGCACGAATGTGTTTTCCAAGTTGACACGACTCACAATCTAATGTGGATAAACTAGACAAACTAGGCGCCATCTTCTGTAGCTTGTATATATTTAGATGTCCCAAACATTTGTGAATTAGATCTAGAGGGTTTTAATGATCATTCTATGAAGGAATTTGATGAGGTAAGATAGTAAAGACCTTGTGATTCATGTCCTGTGCCAATCGTTTATCCTGTACTGTGGTCCCGTATTTAAAAAAAATTATCAAAAAAAGTTATACTATAATGAAGGGCACCTTTCAAATGACTAAAAGATGCAAGATTAAAATGACAACTAGGGACTTAAAGAACAGATTCTAGAGTGATAGAAGATAGGGGTTTGGCTTGTCCAACTTCTTTTGGTTTTGTTTGGATCCCATTCGCTAAAGTAATAACAGAAAGAGATTGTAAATAAATAATATCAGATAGAACTATTTTTTTACCAAAAATATGACTAAAAGCACCTGAGTCACGACCCATGATCCAAGAGAACTAGACCGTGAAATACAAGTAAAAGAATTACCGATAACAGAAGCACCAGGATGAACAACCGAGGCTACTTTTGGAGATGCCTTCTTACTTGCTCGCTACTGAAGGAACTCATCATATTCTATTTGAGAAATATGAGCATTATTAGATGATCGATTAGGCTATGGATATGTCTTCTTACTTGCTCGATTTCGAAAGAGATCTTTATATTCCTTTATAGTAATAGAGTCATAACTGGTGGTGGACCATGAAAAATATGACATATGTCCTGAGTGTGTGCAAGCTTATGACAATAACTACACTTAGATCAAGATTTTCCAATACAATCTCCTCCTTGTTGATTCTCTATAGACTGATATAATTATTTTTTTATGATTTGATATGCGATAATAGATGAGTGAATGGTGGGTGGTGAAATTACTTTATAACTGGGAGGTGCAGAAAGATGAAGTAGACGGGAGAATAACTCATCAATTGTAGAAACCTTATGACTAACTAAAATCTGATCACGTAATGAATCATGGTCAGTAAAAATTCCAGCATTAGTAAGAGCAACATTTATCTATGCTCTTGCTATTTTTTCACATCAACAATGATAGGCATCAATGTTTCAAATTCCTTCATGACTGCTTGTACTCGTCCCAAGTAAGTAGACAGATTGAATTCTTATTTCTTTAAGTTGGATGTTCGAGCTATCACGCTGTAAAAATGAGATATATCATTAGTGTATAAAGCACGATCCATTTCCCATACTAACTAACATGTCTAGAATGGGTGAAATAAGGGCATCAACTTGGAAATAATAGACTGCCATAAGAGATTACATAATTGAGCATCAACTTTCTCCCATCGTTCTTTGGCTTTCACATCTTCCTCACTAGATTTTGTATTTTCATTTACCACACTAGCCTGATCTTTAAGTAATCTTGAACACCTTGACCTTTTCACCACAACTCAACTAAGAAAGGCCAAGCTAAATAATCTAAACTTCCTATTAATGGTTCGAAAGTGATAATAGAACCTGAACTTCCAATTTCAGTATTTTTGGAGCCAAAAATAGCGCACCCAAAAAATATCTTGTGATTTTTAACTTGAAAACACCAAGAAACATGGGGTTTGGGCCACAGGTGACAAAAGAGATTTAAAATGAGGTATAGGTGACATAAGTCTTAATAATTGAGTAGAGGTGACAATTACTTAATTATGGATTAAGAAAGTTTGGGAAATTTCAAAATAACCCACAAGTTTTTAAATTTACACTTTGATCCAAATGTTAGTTAATATAACGGGGAACGAAGGAAAAAAAGGCGTTTTTTTCTCTCTCCTCATCCGTTGTTATTTTCTCTCTTCGCGATATTTGTTGTTCATTATTGCTGCTATTTTATTCATCATCTTATGATTCATTATCATCAACTTAAACTTCATTATCATCTTCATATTCTTCTTGTTGACCATTGTTGTTGTTGTTGTTGTTGTTACCCCAACTGCTGCTCTTTGACCAAATTCTTACGTCAAATTTTAGTTCGTAAATCACTTTCAACTTTGAAATTTACTTGAGAGGAGACTTTGGTAAGTCATATTATGCTTTTTAGTTGAATTTGTCATCTGGGTAACTGCTTGTAACGCCCCAAACTTTTTCGTGGCTAAATTTTATCCCTAAAATATCAAGCATTGGCTTCTAGAATGATTTATACTTTTTCCTAGTGGAATCCCTTAGATTTAACCTTTTCATTTCGTAAATGATTGAATAAGTTTTCCGTCGACATAAGATCCGTCCAAAACGAACACTCAGTGAAGGAGTTATGGTTAATTTAAGTCCTAGTCGTAAAACATCGTTATTCCTGTCCTTGGTGCATCGCGGAGAGGGTGTAAATGACGATGGTCAATTTCCAGTGGGACTCCGCAATGGTGGCGCATCGCGGAGTAGGCCAAATTCCCATTCGTCAATTTTCAGTGAGCCACTGCGATAGTGGCGCGTCGCGGTGGCACATGAAATTGGGCTCCCAGTTATATTTTAATACCGGTCTCATTAAGGGTATATTGGGTATTTTCCCACACCCTTATCAGTTCAAACATGAGATTTCACCCCCAATTGAGCATATTACTCATACATTCACCAAAAATATTCAAGAACACTCTCTAGGGTTCCATATTGATATTCCAAATAAATCAAGATTCAACCGTGGGTTTTCAAAACAAATTGAAGATTTGGAATCCCCAAGCTGTGGGCATCAAGAAGCATCCTTTAAATTTCTAGATAGTGGTACGTTGGGTTTATCCTAAAAAAACTACATGGGATTAAAACCATTAGAGCATGATTTTTAGATTTTTATGCATGAATTTCGAAGGGGTTTTGGAATCTATGTTCTAAATTACGTACTCCGAATGTTTTAATGTTACTATTGTTTTGACCTTGTGGTCCTATCCCCTAAATTGATTTACATGTATACATATATGTATGGAATTTGAGATTTAAGATCGTTGAGACCATAAATTATGAACTCTCTCTCGTGTATTGAATTAAAGATTATGGTTTTGTGATTTGAAAGATGTTTTCTCAATATTATAGCATCTAAGCATGATTTGAAATTATTGAGAGGGTGTTTCTTGATATATATGTGTTCTTGTGTTTAAGAGAAAGAATTGCATGTGAATTGAGAACTTTGACATGACCACCTTGTACTGTACTACTGAAATGCTTGACAAAGATGAGTTCCTTGCATGTGTTTACATGAGGTTTGAGAAAGAGTTTCTTTGAATTAAATTATTGAAATGGTGGTCCCAAAACTTGTGTTTTGAAAATAGAGATTTACGATAGACTAATAATGGCTCAGAGATGTGACTTGCAAGTCAATGGTATGACGATACCATATGTATTTATGCCATAACAGAGTATGTTTTCAGAGTATATTTTCAGAGCATGTTTTCAGAGTATGTTTTCAGAGACTGCATGTTTTGATAGAGTTTTAAAAAGGGGCTTAAAGAGGGTTAGGTGGTTACCCGAAGAAGGCGCGATTTCAAGCAACTCTTATCCTGAAATCATATTTACCGATACGGGTAGATTATTATTATATGCTAGCGATGGCCGTGTGGCATAGTAGATTCAGAGACTCCGACCCTTGCGGCACACTTAGGTTGGGGTCTTGGCTGCCGAGTTAATTGCAGTTTCCATATAGCCCATGGAATTTTTAGAGTTTTAGGGTATACCACTTAGCGCAGAAGTAACATAGATTTCTCAGAGTTGAGATGATTTTTATAGAGTATTTAAAATGTCCATGTGAATTCTTACTATATGATATACTTATGAATTATTTTAAATTGCTCTCATACATGTTGAATAATAAATAATTATTTTGGATATGCTCTGCATACCAGTACATCTGTATTGACCCCTCCCCCCTCTTTCCTACCTCTCAGGATTTGAGACTCAGTCTAGGGGTCCAGATAAGCAGTAGATAATTCAGACAACTGATCAGATTGAGCAGTGGTGAGCCTTCTCTATTCCAGAAGGCATGTCTTTTTAGATTATGTCACTTATTTCAGTTTTGGTCTACTGGGGGCCTTGTCCCAATTTCAGACAGTTGTCAGATTTTCATGTAGTAGAGATTTTGCACACTGAGTTAGATGTTATTTAGATGTAGTTGATTTACAGTTTCCATACTTATGTTGAATTCAGAATTGACCATGTTTCCGTAGCAGATTATGTTTCCGCATCTTCTTTTATTATATGAATGTTGTGCATGATTACCAGATAGAGAAGGGCGTTCTGGGCCTTCATGGTTCGGGATGTCCGTCATGGCCAGGCCCTAGTTCGGGTCGTGACGAACTTGGTATTAGAGCATGGTTCATGGTCCCAGGGTATCTGCGAAATTATGTCGGGTAGAGTCTTGTTTATGGGTGTGTAGCGTGCCATACTTATAAGCAGGAGGTTGTTAGGCGTTTAAGAATGTTTCTCTTCTTTGTGATTTAGTTCGTGCTTCAGAGTCTAATCTGTCCCCTAATCAATAACCTCTTGCTTTTTAAAAAACCAGTGATGCCTCCCCGTCGCACCAATGTTAATGCTCAGGATGATGAAGTCTGTCCCACCCATGGGATGCGGACCCGTAACAGAGCTCATACCCCAGAACCTGTTCCTACTCCGAGAGTACCTCCTTTACCGACCAGTCCTCCCAGAGCTCCCCGGACGGAGTCCAATCACACTCAGCCTCGTGAAGGAGAGTCTTCTAATGCTGAATTCAGATAGTCTATTCACATGCTAGCATAACTGGTAGCCACATAGACTCAGAGGTCGGAGGATATGGGTCTGCATCTGTTACTTCTGAAGTTACTAGAGTGGGCCAGTTAATGAGAATGAACCCGCCCAAGTTCTCTGGCGCTAAGGTAGAAGAGGACCCGCAGGAGTTCGTAGATAAAATAGAAAAGATTTTCAAAGTAATACATGTTGATCAGGTGAAGGGTGTTGAGCTAGCAGCATACCAGCTAAAGGATGTAGTGAACCAATGGTACAACGAGTGGGAAGATGTAAAGGGTGACAGTGTTGAACCCACACTTTGGGATGAGTTCGTGGAAGCTTTTCTTGACCGATTCTTTCCTCTGGAGCTGAGGGAATCTAAACCAGAAGAGTTCATAAATATTAAGCAGGGTAAGATGAGTGTTCAGGAGTATACTTTAAAGTTTAACCAGCTGGCCTGTTATGCTCCTGAAATGACGAGTAGTATGATGGCCCAAATCAGAAAGTTTGCTTCCGGTCTTTCAGATGATCTGGTGCTTGAGTGTCAAGGAGCTATACTGAACAGGGATATGGACTTTGCTAGACTGTCAGTCCATATGTATCAAGTTGAGGAGAGAAAGAAGAAGATAGCCAAATCTAGGGAAAGGACAGGCAGGGAAAGAGAGCCAGAGTGACAGACCAGTGTCATAGTCAGCAGCAGAGCGCTAATTGGGGAGGAAAATAGCAAAAGAAAAAGAATTGGGGTCATGCACAGTCAGCAGCTAGTGCTCCAGTGTCCAAACCCACAGCTGAGTAATGCACCCAGAATTTTCAGTCTAGTCAGGGGCCAAGGATACAGGGTACGCAGTCGCAGGGAAGTATAGCCCAGACCTCTCGGTCCTATTCGCGTTGTGGGAGATATGGGAGGAATCATCCAGGGAGATATCAGTTTGGTGCTTTGGTGTGTTATTCATACGGCCAGTCAGGCCATATCCAGAGAGACTGTCCGGAAGCCAAGAGTAATGTTGGAGAAGCCAAATCGTAGGCGAATTCATCTGCACCACCACCTCAGAAGGGTGCTACTTCATCCACCGAAAAAAGTCAGAATCGGTTGTATGCTTTGACCAATCGCCAGGAGGCAGAGGCCTCACCAGATGTAGTCACCGGTACGTTGAAAATATTTTCTCGTGATGTGTATGTATTACTTGATCCCGGGTCTACCTTGTATTATGTGACCCCATACGTGGCTGTTGGTTTTGGGTTTGAGACTGATGTGATTGTTGAACCTTTTTCGGTTTCCACCCTGGTGGGAGATTCTATTGTGGCTAGGAGAGTGTATAGAAATTGTGTTGTGTCTATTTTCAATCGGGATATTGAGGCAAAACTCATAGAACTTGATAGGGTTGATTTTGATGCCATCTTAGGGGTGGACTGGATCCATTCGTGCTATACCACCTTGAATTGTAGGACCCGAAGAGTCACCTTTTCTTTTCCGAATGAGTCTGTGATAGAATGGGAGGGACATTCTCTAGTACCTAGAAGGCACTCCATATCTTATCTCAGGGCTCGTAAACTTATTTCCAAAGGTTGCTTGTATCATCTTATTCGAGTTAAAGATTCTAGTGTTGAAAGTCTCCCTCTTCAGTCTGTCCCCATAGTGAATAAATTCTCGAAAGTCTTTCTAGATGATCTCCCAGGAATACCACTTATAGGGAGATAGATTTTGGTATTGATTTATTGCCAAATACCTGTTCTATTTCTATTCCGCCATATAGGATGGCTCCTGCAGAGCTAAAAGAGTTAAAAGAATAGCTAGAAGATCTTTTAGATAAAGGTTTTATCCGCCCCAGTGTGTCTCCCTGGGGTGCACCTGTACTTTTCGTGCGAAAGAAAGACGGTTCCCTTCGTATGTGCATAGATTACCGCCAGTTGAATAATGTTACGATTAAAAATAAATATTCCCTTCCTAGGATTGATGATTTTTTTGATCAACTTCAGGGTGCTAAATGTTTTTCAAAGATAGACCTTCATTCGGGATATCACTAGTTGAAAGTTAGAGAGTCAGATATTCCCAAAATAGTTTTCCGAACCAGATACGACCATTATGAATTCTTAGTCATGTCCTTCGGGTTGACTAACGCCCCTGCAACTTTTATGGATCTAATGAATAGGGTTTTTCGTCAGTTTCTGGATCTGTTTGTCATTGTATTCATTAATGACATTTTGGTATATTCTAAGAGCGGGGAGGACCATGCCAATCACCTTCGAATCATCCTTCAGACCCTTAAAAATCATAAGTTGTATGCAAAATTTTCCAAGTGTGAATTCTGGTTGAATGCTATTGCGTTCTTGGGGAATATTGTGTCTAGTGAGGGGATTACGGTAGATCCCTAAAAGATTGAGGCAGTGAAAAAATGGCCCAGACCCACGACTCCAACCGACATTCAGAGCTTCTTAGGTTTGGCGAGTTATTACAGAAGATTCGTCGAGAGTTTTTCTTCCATAGTTGCACCACTTACTAAGTTGACTCAGAAAAAGGTGAAGTTTTTATAGTCTGACTCTTGTGAGAATAACTTTGAGAAGTTGAAAGACAAGTTGACTACTGCTCCTGTTGTGACTCTTTTGGAGGGTATAAAAGTTTTTATTGTATACTGTGATACGTCCTGAGTGGGACTTGGGTGTGTTCTTATGCAGCACGGTAAGGTAGTGGATTATACATCTAGGCAGTTGAAGGTGCATGAGTAGAACTACCCTACTCATGACTTGGAGTTAGCGGTTGTGGTTTTTGCACTTACGATCTGGCGGCACTATTTGTATGGGGTACACATTGATATATTTACTGACCACAAGAGTTTACAGTATTTTTCCTCGCAGAACGAATTGAATCTCAGGCAGAGGTGATGATTGGAACTTTTAAAAGACTATGACATGAGCCTACACTATCATTCGGGCAAGGCGAATGTGGTAGCCGACGTCCTCAGCAGGTTATCTATGGGCAGTCTTTCTCATATGGGGAAAGAAAAGAGGGAGATGGTGATGGATATTCACCGACTTGCAAATCTAGAAGTGCGAATTTTGGATTTCGAGGATGGAGGAGTGGTTGTTCATGAGATAGCTAATCTTCCCTTTGTGCAGAAGTCAAAGAGAAATAGGTTGAAGATCCCATCTTGATGCAGATCAAGAAATATGTGGGTCAACAAAAGGTATTGTCTTTTGAAATTGGTGGTGATGGTGTTTTGAGATACCAGGGTAGATTGTGTGTGCCAGATGTAGATGGTCTAAGGAAGAGAATCCTTGACGAAGC
The DNA here is from genome assembly GCA_030864215.1 of Capsicum pubescens. NCBI lineage: Eukaryota > Viridiplantae > Streptophyta > Magnoliopsida > Solanales > Solanaceae > Capsicum > Capsicum pubescens. Next base: position 227,522,835 of record CM061544.1, read on the forward strand.
TCACACGTCTAGGTATGTTGTTCACCCTGGATTTACTAAGATGTATTAGGATTTGAAAACCATTTATTGGTGGAATAATATGAAGCGTGATGTGGCTAACTATGTTGCCAAGTGTTTGAATTGTCAACAAGTTAAAGTGAAACATTTGAGGCTAGGTGGTTCTTCTCAAGAGATAGCTTTGCCTTTGGGGAAGTGGGAGATGATTAATATGGACTTCATTACAGGACTTCCGAGGTCCCAAAAACAGTATGATTCCATTTGGATGATTGTAGATAAGTTAACCAAGTCAGCTCACTTTTTACCTGTCAGGACAAATTATTTGGGAGAGGATTATGCCAAGCTGTTCATTGCAGAAATAGTTCATTTGTATGGGGCACCTGTGTCCATCGTATCTGACAGAGGTACACAGTTTTCTTCATAGTTTTGGAGATCATTTCAAAAGGGTTTGGGTACCCAAATGAATTTGAGCACGGCTTTCGACCTTCAGACAGATGGGTAAGCTGAGTGGACCATCCAGACCTTTGAGGATATGTTGAGGGCCTGCGTGATTGATTTTAAAGGTAGATGGGTAGAGCACTTGCCATTGATAGAGTTCGCATATAATAATCGTTTCCATTTTAATATTAATATGGCACCTTTTGAGGCATTGTATAGAAGAAGATGTAGGTCCCCGATATGATGGTATGAAGTAGGTGAGACGCAGATATTTGGGCTTGATCTTGTTCATCAGGCAATAGAGGATGTCAAAGTCATTAGAGAACGACTTCTTCAGAAGTCTTACGCCGATGTTAGGAAAAGAGATCTAGAGTTTGAGGTTGGAGATTGGGTGTTTCTCAAGGTTTCTCCTATGAAGGGAGTCATGCTATTCGGGAAGAAAGGTAAGTTGATTCCTCGCTATATAGGACCATATCAAATTGTGAGAAGGATAGGTGGAGTTGCATATGAGTTAGAATTGCCAGCTAGTTTGGGTTCGGTTCATCCGGTATTTCATATATCTATGTTGAAGAAGTGTATTGGAGACCATTCTTTAGTATTTCCTGTCAAAGAAATCAAAGTGACAGACTCTTTATCCTATGAAGAAGAGCCTATAGAGATTTTAGATTGCCAAGTTAGAAGATTGAGGAACAAAGAGATAGCCTCAGTTAAAGTGTTGCGGAGAAACCAGAAAATTGAAGAAGCGACTTGGGAATTAGAAGTTGACATGAGAGCTAGATACCCAAACCTTTTTTATCCAATGGATGACGAAATGGAAGGTACAATCCACGCCTTATTCTTTCTATGCCTTAGTATGCTTGAAATTATGCTTGTCTATCCCGCGTCAACATTCAGGGACAAATGTTCCCAAGGGGGGGATATTATAACGCCCCAAAGTTTTTCTTAGCTAAATTTTGTCCCTAAAATATCAAGCATTGGCTTCTAGAATGATTTATACTTTTTCCCGGTGGAATCCCTTAGATTTCAACTTTTCATTTCATAAATGATTGAATAAGTTTTCTGTCGATATAAGATGCATCCAAAACAGACACTTGGTGAAGGAATTATGGTTAATTTAAGTCCTAGTCGTAAAACACCGACATTCCTGTCCTTGGCACATCGCGGAGAGGGTGTAAATGACGATGGTCAATTTCCAGTGGGACTCCGCAATGGTGGCTCATTGCGGAGTGGGCTAAATTCCCATTCGTCAATTTCCAGTGAGCCACTACGATAGTGGCGCATCGCGGTGGCCCATGAAATTGGGCTCCCAGTTATATTTTAATAGCGGTCTCATTAAGGGTATATTGGATATTTTCCCATACCCTTATCAGTCCAAATACGAGATTTCACCCCCAATTGAGCATATTACTCATGCATTCACCAAAAATATTCAAGAACACTCTCTAGGGTTCCATATTGATAATCCAAATAAATCAAAATTCAACCGTGGGTTTTCAAAACAAATTAAAGATTTGGAATCCCCAAGTCGTGGTCATCAAGAAACATCCTTTAAATTTCTAGATAGAGGTACGTGGGGTTTATCCTAAAAAAAAAACTACATGGGTTTAAAACCATTAGAGCATGAATTTCAAAGGGGTTTTAAAATCTATGTTCTACGTACTCCGAATGTTTTAATGTTACTATTGTTTTGACCTTGTGGTCCTATCCCCTAAATTGATTTACATGTATACATATATGTATGGAATTTGAAATTTAAGATCGTTGAGAGCATAAATTATGAACTCCCTCTCGTGTATTGAATTAAAGATTATGGTTTTGTGATTTGAAAGATGTTTTCTCAATATTATAGCATCTAAGCATGATTTGAAATTATTGAGAGGGTGTTTCTTGATATAAATATGTTCTTGTATTTAAGAGAAAGAATTGCATGTGAATTGAGAACTTTGACATGACCACCTTGTACTGTACTACTGAAATGCTTGACAAAGATGAGTTCCTTGCATGTATTTACATGAGGTTTGAGAAAGAGTTTCTTTGAATTAAATTATTGAAATGGTGGCCCCAAAACTTATGTTTTGAAAACAGAGATTTACGATAGACTAATAATGGCTCAGAGATGTGACTTGCAAGTCAATGGTATGACGATACCATATGTATCTATGCCATAACAGAGTATGTTTTCAGAGTATGTTTTCAGAGCATGTTTTCAGAGTATGTTTTCAGAGACTGCATGTTTTGATAGAGTTTTAAAAGGGGGCTTAAAGAAGGTTAGGTGATTACCCGAAGAAAATGCGAGTTCAAGTAACTCTTAGCCTGAAACCGTATTTGCCAATACGGGTAGATTATTATTGTACGCTGGCGACAGCCATGTGGCGTAGTAGATTCAAAGACTCCGACCCTTGTGGCACACTTAGGTTGGGGGCTTGGCTGCCGAGTTAATGGCAGTTTCCATATAGCCCATGGAATTTTCAGAGTTGTAGGGTATACCACCTAGCGCAGAAGTAACACAGATTTCTCAGAGTTGAGATGATTTTTATAGAGTCTTTAAAATGGCCATGTGAATTCTTACTATATGATATACTTATGAACTGTTTTAAATTGCTCTCATATATGTTGAATAATAAATGATTATTTTGGATATGCCCTGCGTACCAATATATCTGTATTGACCCATCCCCCCTCTCCCCTACCTCTCAGGTTCTGAGACTCTATCTAGGAGTCCAGATAAGCTGTAGATAATTCAAACAGCTAATCAGATTGTGCAGTGGTGAGCCTTCTCTATTCCAGAAGGCCTGTCCTTTTAGATTATGTCACTTATTTCAGTTTTGGTCTACTGGGGGGCCTTTTCCCAGTTTCAGACAGTTGTCAGATTTTCATGTAGTAGAGATTTCGCAGAATGAGTCAGATGTTATTTAGATGTAGTTGATTTACAGTTTCCATACTTATGTTGAATTCAGAATTGACCATGTTTCCATAGCAGATTATGTTTCCGCATCTTTTATTATATGAATATTGTGCATGATTACCAGATAGAGAAGGGCGTTCCGCGCCTTCATAGTTCGGGATGTCCATCACGGCCAGGCCCTAGTTCGGGTCGTGACACTACTAGTGTGTTGTATTTTCAACAATAGCTAGCACGCGAACATAAATGCAATATAAGAGCAATCTGTTTAAACAGATCCATTATCTGCGGCACCAGATAAATGTTCTGTTGTAACAGTTGACTCATGTTGGATTCATGTTTATGGTTCTTGGTGACCGTAATATGAATCGAATAGATGAGTATTCTGTTGCACCAGATTAGTAATCTGTTTCATCAGATTATTAATCTGATTCGAACAACAAAATACAACTCTTGTCACAAACCTAACAGATAACTCATATGTTCTTGCTATTGATACTGGAATTAAATTATTCCTTAATTGTAGACATGTCATTCATTAAGATATAGAAATAGACAACACGAAAATTAAATAAGAAATAAAAAGTCAAGTGCATCAAACATAAATTTTTATAAAATAAAAAAATACATAGATAAAAGAAAAAAAAACTTAATTATTATTATCATCATTATTATTTTTATGGCCAGCTGGCCAATCTTCAACCGGCAACAGCAGTGCCCTCCTAAGCCTGCGAATCTCCCGCAGCATCCTTACCCTAACGGCGTCCCAACTCCCAATGCAGGTCATGAACCTCCTTCTGCAGTTCCCACATGGCGTCTCGTAAAATAGCGACATCCCACGCAAGATCAGTTATATCTAGAAAACGCATAAGTTGACAAAAAATACGTTAAAACAAAAGTAAAGAAAAGAAAGAATTCGAATGTAATGTCATATACAACGAATATTTACACAAATTTCAAGAAAAAAACTTATCAGAGACAGGAAAAAGCTATCAAGTCCTTGAAGAGAAAGTAGTTGAAGGTGTAACAAGAGCAAGGAATAAATAGTGTGTAGTAGAACGAATGACTGAGTAAGGAGGGACATATTTATAGAGGATTGAACTTGAATGAGTTAGGCAAAAAATTGCAATTGTTCACCTCCATTTATTAATGACATTCTTGATTACTGTAAAAAGTTATGACTTAATTAAATTAAGCAATATTGTGATAAGTCGTGACTTTTCAACTTTATTATTATTAATAATTAGTTCTTTCCAAGAACCGTTTTTACACTGAGTTGGACAATAGATATATTTGTTGCATCAGATAACTCATCTGTGACAACAGATATATAATTCGTTACAACAAATAGATAACCTGTTGCATGAGATAATATATTTGTTGCAACATATAATCTATATATCTTTTTTTAAAATTATCTTCATGACATCCAAATTTTCTGAATTTTTAATTATTATAAATTTATAAAGTTGATTTAAAGGCGCAACTGTTCACCTCAATTTATTAATGATATTTTTTATTACTGTAAAAAGTTATGACTTAATTAAATTAAGCAATATTGTGATAAGTCATGACTTTTCATCTTTATTATTATTAAAATAATAAGTTCTTTCCAGGAACCATTTTTTTCACACTGAGTTGGACAACAGATTATATATCTGTTGCATCAGATAAATTATCTGTTACAGTAGATATATCATCCGTTGTAACAAATAGATAACCTATTGCATCAGATAATATATCTATTGCAACATATAATATATATATTTTAAAAAAAATTATCTTCATGACACCCAAATTTTCTGAATTTTTAATTATATAAATTAATAAAGCAAATTTAAAGGCACAACTGTTCACCTTCATTTATTAATGACATTCTTGATTACTGTAAAAAGTTATGACTTAATTAAATTAAGCAATATTGTGATAAGTCATGACTTTTCAGCTTTATTATTATTAAAACAATTAGTTCTTTCCAGGAACTATTTTTTTTACACTGAGTTGGACAACAAATTATATATTTTTTGCATCAGATAAATCATCTGTTACAACAGATATATCATCTGTTGCAACAAATAGATAATCTGTTGCATCAGATAATATATCTATTCAATTTATAATATATATACTCCCTCCGTTTCGTTTTAGTTGGCCATCTTTCTAAAAATATTTATTTCAATTTGATTTACTCAAACATATATTTTCAAAGAATAATTGAATAAACAGATGGCTAGCAAATACAACAGACGCCACAGCTAATGGAAAAGCAAACTGATATATCCATCTGTTGTAACAGATTATCCATATGTTGTAAGTTATCTGACAGGTGGAATATATTTTACAACAGATTACCAATCTGTCTCTTTCCAAAATACAATTAAAATATAAAATATTGTATTTAGATTCATTTTTTTTTAATTTACATATTCAAAAAGTCACCAGTTTTATTTAATTAAGGGATATAAACAGTCGTGGCTTTTTGTTTGACTAAGTCAAGTCACCACTTCCAATTCAATCATTTTGTCATTGTAGTCGTTAAGCTCAATATAGAGCTCTTGATCTTTTGTGAGTTTGTCAACGAGGACCACTTTCTTTCTTGGCAGCTTTCTTATAATACTTCTATTGGTCCTTCTTAGCTCTACGCAAGGTCAAGGAGAAGTATGGAAGGTTCTCTTTGAGTTTTTCCAAGGAAAGCGCTCTCTAGGCTGATAAATCCTGTGCTGCAGCATATATGGATAGTGCAGCACTCAATACAGAATAGTTTTCTGGTAGAAGCAAGTCTTACGGGACATAATCAGTAATCTATCGATATCACCTTTCGTTGTGTCAAGAAGTTCTGTTGATAGCTTGTCTTCTATGGAGAAGATTGATCAGAATAAAAATAAAGTGATTGAGATCGTTTAATCTGTTGACTAACTCGAGCAAAGACGTCTTCTGGATTATTAAACTTAATAGGGAAGTCTGGTGGTTCAATAACATCAGATGTCTTTTTTCCGGTATTACCTGATGATGGGGAGATTCTGCCTTCCTCACCATCCTGAAAAGAAAAAGCACTCAAAATTAGATGGAGTATCTCTACATAACATCACAAGATGAACTAAATCTAGCATTTAGTTTTTCCTTCATATTCCTTCCCTTTTTATCTTCTCACATTTATCAGATTCGAAATTTTTCTTTTTTTGGATACGTGATAATGCCTTGGAAATTACTTTCTTTCTCCTCTTATCCTTAATCTCTAATGGAGTGAATGAAACTGAAATCCTCTTTGATCGAATGACTAGATGACACTACTGTTAGATATCAATTCCTTTACATCAGCAGTTAATACATTAACAGTATTAATCACACCATTATGTTTTTCCTTGCACTCTTCACATTTGCATGCACAAGATAAGCAAGGAGGGAAAAGATTGATCATTCTTATACCATAGAGAGGACAATATATCCGTTATGTAAAAGTCTACACCGTCGCCAGAAATGCTTGCCACAGCGAAATTTTGTAGAAGGCATGAAAAATAAACATGACCAACATCCGCATTAAATCATAACAAGGTATCAGAACCATATTCATGGTCCCTCAGCCTTATCAGTTTGGACCTACCAAACTTAACTGTAAAATTGGAGATATCTTGTTTGAATAATCTATGACTAATCGGTAAAAACAACATTCACAAAATCAGTGTACTCTATGTCTGTTTTCACGATAACATTATCAGTAATATATACCTCCCACATATAAAGGGGTTTCATCTGCATGCAGCTTATTCTTTCGAATCTATCTTTACTGTAGCCTCTTGTGATGGCCAGGAAAAAATTGATCAACTTTCAGTTCCTTTTATATTTACAAAGAAGAAGGAAAAAATTTATGTCACAGAAAGAAAATTATCCATCTGTTGCAACAAATGTAGAGTCTGTTGTATCAGATGTGGAGTCTATTGCGTCAGATATGGAGTCTGTTGCGTCAGATGTGGAGTCTGATGCAACAGATATGGAGTCTGTTGGAATACATAGCAGCTTTTCTGGTGGTTTGATTTGTTCCAATAGTTGCTCCGTCTATTGCAACATCAACAATGGTATAAATTACAAACAACAAATAAAAAATATCAACAACAAAGAAAACAACAATATTTGTTCCAACAACATAATCAACAATAAAGAAGCATACATCCTATGTTCTAACACCATCAACAACCAGGAACGTACCCACATGGAGTCCTCCGGGTGTACGAGCACAGACTGAACTCGTATCGAACTTTATATATGTATATGAAAATTAGGAAAGAACATATATAATCTAATCAGTGAGCACCTATAGTAAGAGTTGTTTGGTTAGCCTAGTTGTTGTTTATGGGTGCTTAAGGAAATTTATTTCTTTTGGTCTTGAGTTCAATTCCCACTCAGCTCATATTTTTTTAGTTTTGGTAACCAACTCTTCTCTCCTTATTCACTTTAAACTTTCTTTTATTTTTTTCTCCTTTACTCCTTGTGTTAATTGTTCGAACTCTACTATTTTTAAGCTAAGAAGCACCCACCATCTAAAAAACTTGGATCTGCCACTGCCAACAACACCACACCACAAGTTCCAACAATGCCAACCTCACCAACAACATCAATAGCAGCATCAACAACAAAGAAACAAACAAAATACATAAAAAAATGATACTTCCAACAAGGCTTTTAAACTTCTCCCAACAGATGACTTTTTTCCGCATTTTGTAATAAAAATTCTACGTTCGTTTATTCAACAATTAAAAGTTCTTTCAAATTTTTTAAATAAATATGATATGGGAAAATGGTAATTAAATAAAAAAAAGATGTAAATAACTTGCAAGAAGAAAACGAGAATGAAAAAGCAATAGTGAATCATACCTTAATGTCAAAAGGGGATCAAAACAACAATTTCAGTTGAGGAATCTAAGATATGAATATGGATATGGATATGGATCGGTTAAGATCCGAATAAAAATTTATAAGAAAGAGGAGAGAAAAAAGGTTGTGATAACCCTAAAGAGGATAGAAAGAAAAAAATGAGAGACGAATAAAATAAATTTAGGGCTGAAGGAGAGATGAGATAATTCTAATTTCTAGATGTAATACCCTTAATATTAAATGACTAAACAAAGTGTATTTATTCAAATTTATATTTTCAAAGCATAATTATAAGGCTAATTTGGTAGTAAAATAAACTCCTAATTAATATTTTCTTAATGGGTGTGCCATGTAAATAGGGGTCAACTGTAATATAATATGAAACGGAAGAAGTATTAGGGGTTTCAATATTCATTAATTAATATTCACTTATAATTTGAGGGGCACGAGGAAGAAAATGGGTGACATTGAAAAGACAGGACAAGACTACTCAATGAGATTTTTGAGTTATCCAAGAAACATTTTTTACCGCCTTTAGTAGTACTACAACTTTATCTACTCAGACAGAAGCTTGATTTAAAATTAAAAGAAAAAAAAAAGATTTTCAAACAGATTTGTCGTCTGTTGCAACAGATATAAATATCTATTTAAAAAATCCCAACAACTCAGTCATCTATGACAACAGATGGAAATGTCCATTTGATAAGTAAATCAAAAATTTCATCTGTTACAATAGATATCAATATGTGTTTGAAAATTTCCAACAGCTCAGTCATCCGTCATAACAGATGCAAATGTCTATTTGATAATTAAATCAGATATGTCATCTATTACAACAGATATTGTTATCTGTTTGAAATTCTCCAACAGCTCAGTCGTTTGTTGCAACAAATTTCATTGCAATTGATTTAGGTGGAACTAGGGATGAAAGAATGAGCTCCTCATTAACTTAATGTTAAGATTAATAATAGTACCTACATCGATCTAGGTGGAACGATGGATGAATGAATGAGCTCACAAGGTAAACTACAGATCCAATTGATTCATTCCATTTGCATGGTGTTAGTATTGCGTTCATCCCGACCCGAATCGTCTATCGATCACTCCGAGTTGAAATGAGTTCTCATTAACTTAATGTTAAGATTAATAATAGTACCTACATCTATCTAGGTGGAACTAGGGATGAATGAATGAGCTCAAAGGGTCAACTACAACTTCAATAGAGTCTTTTGGCAATTGCATGATGAGACGGTACTGCGTTCCTCCCGACAAGAGTCATCGATCGATCACTCTGAGCCGACCCAATTCTTACTACCACATATGTTCAACTAATACTGTAATTGAATAATCTGGGACTAGGGGTGAGTTCTCATAGGGTCAGCTACAACTTCAATTGAGTATTTTGGCAATTACATCATGAAATGGTACTGCATTCCTCCCGACAAGAGTCGTCGATCGATCACTCTGAGCCGAACCGATTCTTACTACTTCATATGTTTAACTAATACCTTAATTGATTAATCTAGGACTAGGGGTGAGTTCTCATAATTTCAACTACAATAGATGACAACCCCTATTTGATAATTTACAATAGATGAGTAATTTATTGCGACATTGACTTAAACCATTTGATAATTTACAACAGATGGCTAATCTATCGCAACAGATGACTTAATATGTTTGATAGTTTACAATAGATTCATGATCTATCATAACAAATGACATAATCTATTTGATAGTTTACAATAGATGCATAATATATTGCAACATATTACCTAATCTATTTGATTTGATCCAACAGAAAAGACATCTGTTCTAAAAGGTTGAACATTTGTTTATATATAATTCAATTGAGTTCATATGTTAGACTAAGACCTTAATTAAATGTGAGTTCTCATAGGGTCAACTACAACTTCACTTGAGTCTTTTGGCAATTGCATGATGAGACGATACTGGTTCCTCCCGACTAGAGTTGTCGATCGATCACTCTGAGCCGAACCAATTCTTACTACCTCATATGTTAGACTAATACCTTAATTAATTAATCTAGGACTAGGGTACTAATACCTTAATTAAATAATCTAGGACTAGGGGTGAGTTCCCATAGGGTCAACTATCGATTAATCTAGGACTAGGGGTGAGTTCTCATAGGGTCAGCCACAACAGATGGCAGCGCCTATTTGATAATTTACAACATATGGGTAATCTGTTGCGACATATGATAATCTATTTGATAATTTACAACAGATGGATAATCTATCACAATAGATGACTTAATCTGTTTGATAATTTACAACAGATTTGTAATCTTTTGTTACCTAATCTGATTGATAATTTACAACAGATGAGAAATCTGATGCAACATGTTGAATATTTATTTTTTATAATTTCAATGGAGTTCATATGTTAGACTAATAATACCTAAATTGATTAATCTAGGACCAGGGGTGAGTTTTCATAGGGTCAACTAGAGTACTCGGTCAACTACAACTTCAATTATTTTTATACAATTTCAATTGAATTACCCTTTTGGCAATTGCATAATGAGAGGGTTAAAAATTACGCATATATTTTATGATTTTTTAAAAATAATTAAGATCAATTCGGACCAAATTAACATTTTCAAAACTTGTCATTCTTCTCCAAAATATAAATCAACCCATACAAAACGTTTCATCATTTCAAATCTTGAGGTCTCGCTCTTTCTCTCTTATTCTCACTCAACAATACAGTAAAGACAACAACTACTCAACAAATTTGTTCAACCCTCCACAACAGATTATTTTTCTTCTAATTTCTGACCACATAGATATTATTTTCAACTTTATTCTTACTTGTATCAGTCGTTTTATTTGTCTTCGTAGGCAACAGAGTTTGAGAAGAGCTCTATATTTATTATTTTTTTCTAAAAAATAAGGGCTTTTAAGTTAATGATGAAAAATAAAACTTTTAGTTGTATTATCTTCGAGAATGGGTTTACAATTTTGAGTTTTGATGGTAAAATCATAGAAAAAACTCGATAAATCCCTAGTTTCTATCGCAGTGTTCCGTTGACTGTCATGGTATTGTTGGATGGTGTTTGTGGTGGTGGTGGTGGTCGTCGTCGTCGTTGTCGTGCCACTGGTGGGGGCATTGGTTGGTGGTGTTTGTGGTGGCTGTCGGAGGTGTCGGTATTTATGGTGTTTGTTTGTTGGCATTAGTTGGTGGTGTTTGTGGTGGTAGCTATTGGTGTGTCGGTATTCGTGGTATTTGTAATAAATTTTTAAAAATTTATGCATACATCAATTGTAATGTAATTTTTTTTCTTTGTTTGTAGGTAAAACATGTCTCCCAAAAGAAAAGAAAATAAAAGTGGATCAATGTCTAATCACCCAAAAAAAGGCTACAATACAGAGGGATTCGGAGGAGCTTCTTGAACAATCTCAGTCAGGGAAAAGTGAAGATGAGGAGAGATATGAAAACAATGTTGAAGGAGGTGGACAAGGTTCTGTAGATGGTGATGAAGAAAATGAAAATGAGAAAGAGGAGGAATTGGAGAATGAGAAAGAGAAAAAGGATGATCATCAACATGATGATAATGGATCACTAATGGGGCGTGAATTAATATCGACATCCTAGCATAATCCTATCAAAATTTTTAGTATTGGCAGGTTTCAAGTTGTGATGCCGATAAATGACCCAGAAGCAAAACAACTAACTGGTCAAATTGTACTTAAATGTCAGATGGGGAAAATTTTTGAACATTTTATGAAAAATATGAATAATGAAAACATAGGCGGACTTTTTAAGAAGAGCTTCTTTGGACGCTTTCTTGAGCTGTCTGAGCACCCCTCTGCTCGTATCCATTTCCCTATGACGATAGTATATGGTCTTCTCAAGCGCAGGATCAAGTACGTGGAGGATGATAAAGATCCAAAGGAGGGGATAAAAAGAAGATGGATAAAATCTGGATCAACTACTGTGGCATGCCTGTTTATTTTGGCTTGCAAGAGTTTTCCATAGTGACGAGCTTGAGATGCCATCGTCCAGAAGGACCACCACCCCGAAAATGATCCAAGGCAAGTAAATGCAAGGAAAAAATAGATGGGTTATTTGACATTGCTCGACGTGGCTACAAAGCATCAGATTTGTTGATAGATCTCGAGGATAAAACCATACCAGAGCAGTACAGGGAGCAATTGTGCTTAGTTTGGTTTGCCCATTCGGTTATATTGGTAAGAGACGTCAACAAAGTCATAGAAGATGATTTATTGGCGCGTGCTGAGGATTTTGATAAATTCAACAATTATCCCTGAGGATATGATAGCTTCTACTTGACTGTACAATATTTACTGACAAAGCTATCCTCAGGGACGACCACATTATACGGCTTTCCTTGGGCTTTCATGGTAAATTAATCACTAATTTTACTCATCCATTAATTTATATTGAATATAGTTATTATGACTTTTTTTTGCTTACTTCCTATTTATATTTTTTAGGCTTGGGCATTTGAAGTCAATTCTCCCCTCCGAAAGTAGTTAATGGATTACCCGGATGAGGTTTCTCATTCAAGGATGTTTAGGTGGTTGTCTGCAAAGAGCAATATCAATATTAATGAGGTTGATCTCTTTAACCCTCCATATGATGCAGTACGTCTTCTTCAAGTAAAATAATTTTACTCAAAGAAAGATATTGAACAGATGTTATATCTGGTGCAACAGATGTTATATCTGATGCACCAGATGGGACATTATTACGTTAGGGTATATCTTGCATAATATTACCCATCTGTTGCTTTGGTTCTCTAAACCCAACTCCTAACAGATTAACCATCTACTGCAAATTATGCAACAGATGTGTAATCTGATAATATATTGTGCATCTGTTGTGACGTACAGATCATCTGTTGCATAACAGATTACCCGTCTTATGTAACTATTGCAACAAATGATTGATATTTTGCATCAGATTATCCATGTGTTTCTCTGTTTCTTTGAACTAAACTCAAATGGATTTTAACCATATACTGCAAATTATGCAACAGATGGGTCTTTTTTTTAAAACGTAGCCCAACTGTGAAAATTATTATATTATATAATTTAAATGTATCTGTCTTTTTTTTCTTTTTTATAGGTTGTGCATCCATGGATCGTGCCTACTGAGGTGAAATCGGTAATGACTTCTTATATTACTCTAGGTCATGTTGATACTATAGCAGACCCAACGGTGCAGTTAATAAAGAAGAAATTGGTTGGAGCAACAACCATTAGAAGAGCAGTTAGGCAAGGTCAGCCTAATGTTGAGGCTCTTCATGACCAACCTTTTACTAAGGCAGATCCGGGTGCTTCTTCTAGTGGAGTTATTGGTGTTGGTGGCAAGCATGCTGATATTGCTACCATTCATGATGATGAGCATGTTGGTGCTCAAGAAAGAATAAATATGTTTGAAAACACTCCTTTTCTCCCTTACACAAGTCCCTCTTACCCCTCTTCACCCTCGTGTTCTCATTGCGAATGCGAAGAGTGCAAGGACAGACAGAATAAACTCTTTAAAAAAGTAGAGGCTTCTCTAAAGCTATCGAGGAATTCAAATCCAAGAGGTGTCTCATACCATCCAAGAAGGTGAGGGAGCCACACACTCCTACAGTGTTGGTTAGGAGAAAGAAAAGAGCAATTAGAGGCGTACTCTCCGGTCGAAAATCAAAAGAAATTAAAATTCCTCCCTCTCCAAAAACTGTTAAAGTTTAGGGGCCAGTCAAGAAGGTGGACATATATATGGAACTTGATGCCGAAGAGAAGATGGATCTGTGACAGGCCAAAAATGCCAAGTCAGGCGCACCAGATTACCCCAAGCTTCCTTCCCCCCCCCCAAGACTTCCAGACTATGAATGATATATGTATGTTGTACGAGGACAAGGCAAGTTTACTTTTCCTAATCTAGCCATTCTAATGTACTCCATGAAGAAGAAGCTACGCAACAGATTTCATATCTATTGCAACAGCTGGGTATACTGGTGCAACTGGTAGTGGTTCTGTTGCAACTTATTATCTATCTGTTGCATAAGTTGCGTTGAATTATTGATTCAGAGAACCCTATGCAACAAATGGACCATCCGTTGCATATTTACAATTACTAACCTATTTAAAAATTGACTTCTTATCTCATAGCATGTTGGCATAATTCTCTACCTCATGAGGAAAAGGTAATTAACCTACCGAAAAGTTTATGACGTTGTCGATAGGATAGTGGACCTCGACTTCTGCAAGAAGCTCAAGGATAGGTACGATCAACTCAATAGGGAGGCGTTATCCCTTAGCGTGGGACTTTATTTCCTAGTTCCTACGTTGGTTTTGGATGAAAAAGAAATGATAAAATATGTTGGAGTGGAGAGGCCAAATCCATACAGCAAGAGCTAGACCAAGGCAAAAAGGATTCTTGCAGTCATTAGCGTGAACGGCATGCATTATCGGGCTGTTGAGATACTACTTGAGGAGGGAAAGATCAATGTTTATGGCTCCAACGTACCTCTCATCGACGATTTTGATATTTTTCTCCTCGTGGAGCCACTGATGGTGTTGTTACCCATCTTATTGAGGAAGAGTAAATTGATGAATAGTTTGCCAAAGGAAGTGTTGATGAAGAAATCATAGGATTTTGAAGGTCGAAACAAGGGAATGATCCTTCCAAAAGATGATGCCGCTAAAGCGAGCGGCTCGCACGCTCTTGCACACATCGAATGTTTGTTGACCGGCACAGAAATGGCTGAGCCAACGACTTTTCTGTGCGACAACATTGTGGCAAACCTGCAAGAGGTCTGGGCTTATGGGGTACTAACTGGACACTTGAAGTCTGTGTATATAGAAGATCCTGTGAAATAGAAATTTTTAATTTCTAGTCACCCTTCACTTTATTAATGTACATGTAGTGGCAATAATTTTTCTCTGAAGAAAGTTGAGTTTTTTATAATGCAATAGATTGTCAATCTGTTGTAACAATATATTTAATTTATTCTGGCAGATAGTTTATCTGTTGCAATAGGTTGGTCATCTATTGCATTACACTGATGTTATATCTATGAATAATCTAATAATCTAAGTCTAATTTGTTGCAACAGTGGGAAGACTTGTTTAATAATTTCCAACAGATGACCTAAATTTTACGACATATGCCTAAATCTTTTTGATATTTTCCAACAGTTACTCTTAAATATCCATGTGCTCGACAACACCAAACCAGTAGCAAATACACACACCACCATGGTTCAACAATTAGGCTTGAATATCCATGTGCCCAACAACACCAAACCAGTAGCAATAACAGTAACAATGTAGTATCTTCTTGCTCGATTTTGTTTCTCTTCAGAAGCCTTGACTTTGTTCAACAAACCCCAGATTACACAATTTGCTTGTGAAGGGTGTCGTTCTTCATACCAATCAAAGTAACCGCATCCACCCAATTTCTATTAAAAAGAGAACACAATTACAAAACAATTACAAGTCAATAATTAATCAACTAATTAAATAAAAAAAATATTACCTTTGAAATCTTACAAGTAAAAAACCTACGACCCAAATTTTGTTGAGTCCAAGAAGTCTTTAATAGAGCTTCATAACCGCACTTACAATATCAAAATCTTTATCACAAAAAACAGTGGAAGATATGCTCGACATTGTCAAGCTCAGTTGGAAAAAATGAAAGAAATAATTTGAAAAATTTGGATAGATAAAAGAAGATGACGATGAAGAAGAAGATTTGGGAATTTAGGGTTAAATTTTAGGAGGAAGATGAATATATAAGACAATGGGGGCGAAATGACCATTGGGGGCCAAGTGACGGTGATGGCAAGTCAGAAAAATGTGCCAAACTGACACATTTGATGCCTATTTTATTTTACGTGTTTAAAATGAACACTGTCTATTTGATGCCTATTTTATTTTGGGTGTTTAAACTGAACACCGTTGATGGGTTCCGCTTTTTTTATTTCAATTCAATTCACTTTAACCTTTTTACACGTAGTGACAATTTTTTATGTCCAACGAAAGTTGAATTTTTATAATGCAACAGATTCTCCATCCATTGTAACAGTTATTCTACCTGTTCCGACATATAATTTATCTGTTGCAATAGGTTGGTCATCTGTTGCATTATCTTAATTTTTCTATCTAAGTCCATCTGTTGCAACAGTGGGAAGACCTGTTTGATAAATTCCAACAGATTACCTACTTATTGCAACATATGTCTAAATCTGTTCGATTTTTCCAATAGATGTGTCGTCTATTGCAACAGATACATTATCTGTTGCAATATTTGAATCTAGTATTCCTTTTCAATTAATAAGTTCAAATCTAAGGAATAAATAAAATTCATAGACAAAATAAAATAAATCAAAGCTTTCATAAACTAGCTGAAATAAGTCAACGAATAAATGAAATATAAAACAATTATTATGGGTACAGATCTCAACAAATATATCAACAACAATTTAAGTATACAACCAAGGATTACTTTGACAGGCTATGGACAAGTTGTTCTTCATCCGGTGCTATGGAATTCGGTTTTGCTCGTCGTGGATCTTTATTATCGCTTACGTACGGTTTTTGCGCTTTCTGTTCTTCGAATTTCCATAAAAAGAGTAGCATATTGTCAATGTTGTTCAGCAGTATCTTCTTCTACATCCACTTGGAAAGCCAGAATTGGTCAATGCTAATCACGGAGATACAACAAAACAGAAAAGTATAACTCATCTCTTCTAGCAAATCAAACAGGTCTTTCTCCCATTTTAAATTATCCCAAACAGATTATATTTCTGTTGCAATAATGAATCAACTGTTAGGACAAATTTCTACATGAGGAAGACCCTGTATGATAATTTCCAACGGATGAACCATTCATTGCAACATATGAATCATTTGCTGCAGCAGATAGGTCATCTATTGGTACAAATAAAAGTGGTACAAAGAGCTGCTAAAATAGATGAGACATATGTTGCACCAGATACTTTATCTAGTGCAACAGATTAGTCAACTATTGCAACAGATGTATATATCTGTTTGATAATTTTCAGCAGATGTGCCATCTGTTGAAATAGATATGTCTATTTGTTTTGCAGTTAGAAGACATATATATTCACCTTCTTCAGCTCGTGTTGCTCTTCTTTAGACATTGTATGTTGCTCAGTTCAACACACAGACAGAGAAGTTGCAATTTTACTTTTTTAGATGCTTGATAATGCCCTGAAAATCACTCTCCTTCTCCTCTTAGACCTAATCTCTAATGGAGCGGATGGAAATAAAATCCTCTTTAATGAAATGAAACTCCTCTTAGATGTCAATTCCTTTACAGAAGCAGTTAATGCATTAATAGCATTAATCACTACATCATGTTTCGCCCTGCAATCTTGACATTTGCATGCAGAACATTCGTTGGGAGAGGCAAAATCTGTATAATCAGTATGATCATACTCATAATGGTTTGTTTTAAATACTGTAAGAGGAGCATCATTAGAACCAACAGCAGCATCACTACCACCACCAACAGCTCCATCACCACTAAGACCATCAACAATGACAAGCCCACCCTACAAAATTATTTTTCTTGTAATGGTTGTTGCTCCAAACAATTTTATTTTTATTTGGTCGATGACCTTAGGGTTCGATAAAGTTTGCACAGTCCGTAAAGTAAGAAAAAATGGCATCTTCAACTCTCGATTGGTCGGAACTAGCGACGGATGCACAATCTAACATAAATCATTACATATATTAGAATGATGATTAGATCATTCAAAAAAATCATTAATTAAAAGAAAAAATTAATTATAATTATACTTACTGCATCCTTCGGGGGGTTGAAGAGATCAAGAAATTTTGTATTTTTATTAGTTTTGGCCGACAACCATCTCAAGATTTTTGGACAGAAAACTCCTTCCTGGTAAGTCACTTGTTGTCTCAAATAAAGAATGGCTTTAAACGCCCAAGCCTATAAAATAACGCCAATAAATCAAAACTATTACTGAGTGAAAAAAATGAATGATATCATAATAGAAGAAAAAAACATTTATCATGAAAGCCCATGGGAAGCCATATAAGTTGACTGTTTTTGGCGCTAACGGAGTCAACAAATATTTGACAGTCATTTTGAAGCTTTCATACCCCCAAGGATAGTTGTTAAACACCTCAAGATCCTCAGAGAGCTTTATTAAACCGAGGCTTATGTTGTTGTTAACGTCTCTCGCCCAAAGAATATTATGTACAAACCAAACCAAGCACAATGATTACTTATGTTGCTTTGAAAGTCCTTTACCTTTCAACGCTTCTATCAAATTTTTATTTTTAAAGCTTGGACCAACAATGGACACCAGGTCATCACGATCACACGACTTACCTTTGCCTTTTTTGGGTGTGTGGGGTACTTTTTTTGGGTTAGAATAGGCATAACTTGAGAAGAAGGATAACATTTTAGTCCAGTAACTATGGCAAACTTCTTCCAACCAAAACAAACAAGCATGCCACAATAATTTATCCACACCTCATCCATCTTATCTTTGTTTTCATACATAAACCTACGCTTGAGAAGTTCATATACCATTTTCATTTGGAAACGAGCATTGTTGTCCTCCGGCAAATCAAGTTATTTCCCAGAGCAGCTGTCCCTGAAATAAGCATCCAATTTTTGTTCTTGAAGTATTTTTCTGAAGGCATCAAAAGATTTTCCCATAGATGACTTAACCACGAAATCACACGTTAAATCTGCGGCACCATCGCACTACATTCTCACAGGATAACGATAATGCTGAAGGTTTTGACCAACTCTTCGATGGAAGGGCTATTAGAATTTGCATCATCTCTTTTAAAATATTTCTCCTCCCCGTGTTCATCATATTCTGCTCCCAATTGAGATAACGCTTGTAAAGCAAGCTCATAGAGTGGTGGATGTAGACTAGCTGCTTCACTTGTTCTTTTACTTTGACTTGATTCGGTTTCTATTCTTTTGGGAACCATATTATCTAAAATTAACAGGAACATAAAAAATATATTATAGTTGATTAATGCATCGTTAAAAAAGGATAACAGTAAATCAAACAAGCAAAACAGTAAAATAACAGTTGTAACAGATCATCGATCTGTTGCACCAGGTAGTATATCTATTGCAACATATAACCAAACTGTTACAGCGGATGAGTAATCTGTTGTAATAATACAAAATATATCACTCATCTTTTAAGACAGATGAATGGTCTATACAATATATCACACATTGTTGCGACATATGAGTGATCTGTTGGGACAGTTAAATAACCTGTTATAATGGATGAGTAATCTGTTGCAATAATACAAAATAAATCACTCATCTATTGAGAAAAATGAATGGTTTGTGCAACAGATCACACATCTATCGCAACATCATCTGTTGCAATATGTGAGTGATCTGTTGGAACAGTTAAATAACCTGTAGCAATGGGTGAGTGATCTGTTGCAACAATACAAAACATATCACTCATCTATTGAGAAAGTTGAATGGTCTGTGCAACAGATCACACATCTGTTATGACATCATCTGTTGCAACATATAAGTGATTTGTTGGAACAGTTAAATAATCTATAGCAACGGCTAAGTAATCTGTTACGATAATACAAAACATATCACTCATCTGTTGAGAAAGATGAATGGTTTGTGCAATAGATCACACATTTGGTGTAACATATGAGTGATCTATCAGAGCAGTTAACTAACCTGCAGCAACAGCTGAGTAATCTGTTGTGACAATACAAAATATATCACTCATCTGTTGAGAAAGATGAATGGTCTGTGAACAGGTCACACATTTGTTGCAACACATGAGTGATTTATTGGAACAGTTATCAACGGTCAATATTAGTTAGATTTCTTCCAACATAGGGTCGTCTATCGCGGCAGATGAATAATCAATTGGAAAAATCAAGTCTTGGACATTTTCTGTTGGAAAAGTTGATAGAATTTTATCCAACAGGAGGTTCATCTGTTGCATCAGATAATTAATCTGATAGTTCTTCCATTGCACCAGATGGTTAATTAGTTGCATCGGATCTATTATCCGATGCTTAATCTGTTGCGACATATGGTAAATCTGTTGCATCAGATAGTTAATCTGTTGCATCAGATTATTAATATGTTGCATCAGAATTGTAATCTGATGGTTCCTCTGGTCCATCAGATGGTTGATCTATTGTATCATATGATAAATCTGTTGCATCAGATGGTTAATATGTTGCACCAGATGGGTAATCTGTCGGAGGAAATAAAAAATAGTAGCACGATTTTGTTCAACAAAAAAACAGCAATTTCACCATTTTTACCAAGAACAAAACAAATCAACCCAAATTGTTGCTTTGTTTTTATTAACACAAACAATAAAAGTCAAACTTCAAAAAAATGCAATAAACAACAAAATATCATAATTCACTTCGAAAAGAGAAGAGAAGAAATACCAGAAATTAGGGTTTTATTCAGACCGCATTTCAAATTAATGCAACAAATATTGAAATTGTTAATCAATACTATAAGATAAGTTGTCTCAAGTTCCTCGTTTTCTTCAAAACTAAAAAGGCCATAAATTTTTGTCTGTGAAAGAAGAAAAGGAATGATGAAGAATTCAAAGTTGTTGTGGCCGGAGAGCAAGGCTATCGATTGAAGGTTGAAGTCGAAAAGAAAATCGAAGCCCAACAATTTGTAGTCGGATGTTGAAGTCGCCGAGGATTGAAATGAGAAATTTGCAGAACAGTTGGTTGGGAGGGAGTTGAGAGAAGCTGTCGAGAGAGGGATGAGAGACAGGTTGATTTGAATTGAAGAGGAAAACTCGAAGTCCAACTATTTGTCGCCGGAGGTAGAAGTCGTCGGGGGTTGAAGGAAGAAAAGAGGGGAACTCGAAGCCCAGCTATTTGTCGTCGAAGGTAGAAGCCGTCGGGGGTTGAAGGGAGAAATTTTGCAGAACTGTTGGTTGGGAGAGAGTTGAGAGAAGTTGTCTAGAGAGAGGAGAGAGTGGTTGATTTGGATTGAAGAGGGGTATGGGTTTGGTTGATTTGTATTTTTGAAAAGATTAGAAAGTTTTAAAAATATTAATCAAGTCCACAATTAACTTAATCAAGTTTTCTAATGATGTTTGACCCTATCTGTTGGTCAATGTCACCAATCCTTCATTCAAGACTTAAAAGACACCTTTCCTTCAATTTTCTCAAGAAACATAGATCTGGATGTTGGAAAACTTGTCCCAAAAAAATATGAAGTCACCAGAACCCTAATTTCAACGATTGAAATTGAAAACAAAAAAATTAAAGATGTGGTTAGAATACCTGGATGACTCCACTAAAAAAAATATAAATTAAGAAAATATAGATCAAAAAAATCTCTTACTTACCGACGCATCTCGTCGAAAAACCCTCACTATTGTCGGCGTGTGAGAGCGCACGAGGTGATGTTTCTGGTGGTTCTTGGTGGTGTTTGGTTGCCTGAGATTGTCGAGCCTCGTGGTAGTACTGATTTTCGCACAATACTTACCAAATATATAGAATATGACACAAATCAGTCTTCAAAAATTGTCGCACAATGACTAAATTTTCTTTCTCTGAAGCTTTTCACCAATGCTCTGATATCATATGAGAAATATATAAAGAATTATTATTGAATTATGTATTTACATAATTACATTGAAACCTATTTATAGGCAGTACATTACAAATTTTTTTCAAGTAAGGTTTCAAATACTATTTATATTCCTACTCACATTCTAACAAGTTTAACCTATAAATAGTAGGGATTGGTATTGAAACTAAATAAAAATATTATTTGTACATGATAACAGTTGCCGCCCTACTATGTGTTGTTGCTATTATCTCACTGCAAGCTTTGGATGAAAGGCCCAAATGTTGTATTTGGAGATATTATTGTTGATGATACTCAGATGGTTTCTCATCTTTTCTCTTGATAAAGAGAGTTATTGTTAGTAACACCAGGTTTGCAAAGAGCTAAAGAAAATCTAAATGTGGAGCCTTTTCAATTTGTTAGGATCTATTTAATGATTCTGAATCAATATGCAGTAAGGATGAGATACTTAATAACTCGCCCTCTAGTCCTTTGGAAGAAGTAATGGCACCGTATCTCCTTACTTTGAACGTGAAGTTTGAGGGAATTGAAAAGAGCCTTGTTAAGCAGCACATTTATAACTATGTGGGTTTGCAATATTGTTAGATTTGACACTGACAAAACACATTAACCTTGGCGTTATATTCTATGCTTTAACAAACATTTTCTTTCATTTTGTTTGATATCTTACTCAGCTTTACAAAATATGAACAGGTAGTGTCACCTATTGAGGATGAAAGTTTCAGTGAGATATTTGAACTTATAGAGAAGCTTAATATTGTGTCTATAAAAAAAAATAAAAAAAATCAAAAGCATCTTGTAGGTGTTATCTCATATTTAAATGCTTGTTTGTTCAATTTTTAATCAATGTTGAAGTACTTGTTTATTATTCTTTAATTGGTAAGTTTTATTACCCTTCACTGTTGTTGCAATTCTGCAACGTTTGCTCTAGGGGATCAAAAGAAGAGAAGCTCTTTGAAGGTAAAATTCTTAATGTACTTCTGTAACTAGGAAGATAAAACTTAGGGTGGGTGTAATTTTTCCATATATAAAAATCTATCGAGAAATATTCACCTAGAGCTTTTAGTATTACATTTTATTGGTGTCAACTCTATTTCAAGATCCTAGCCTATTTTTGTATTCATAGGAAGTGATTAACTAGGGACTTCAATGTCATTCTATACTTACCAGATAATAGCATGTTGGTGCAACTATATGGGGAATATATTTTCATTTATTTTGCATCTCCTGTCGCAAGTACCATTTGGTACACTAAGGCCTTTCAAATACACATAATTTTTGTTCCGTCAGTTATATTCAAGTTCTATGGTCTAACTCTTGCATAGCTCTTTCGTTTTCTTTTTCCTCATTATTTCTTTTTATACCTTTTCCTTTTTAGACATTATATAGTTGATAATTTGTATACATCTGCTTATTGTTTTACACTGTAGTTCTCTTTTCTTGGACGAGTTACAGATAATCGTCCATCATCTCAAAAACAAAGTTCAATCATAGTTCGTTTTTTAATCTTTGGATGGGATGAAGGATATAGCCGAAGCTCAATGTCAATGTAGAGGATTCTTCGTACATGGTAACACTTCGCGAAAGCTTGAAATTTGTGCATCTGATGTTTTGCCATCAACCGTATAGTAGCTATATTGTAGTTCTCTAATGCTTCAAACTAGGATGCATTTTGAACTCTTAATCTGTTATATTTCTTTTTGTTTCCATCAAAGGTCCTTGACTAAATTTTGAAATTTGACATCATGATGGATATCATGATAATAAGAGAGTCATTTTTCTTACAACTTAATCTAAACTAACTCTTGATCGTAGGATTACTAAGTAGGATATTGGTAATCCAGTTAGATTAATATGTATGTGGTGGTCTTTATAATATAAAGATTAGTTAATCTCATTAAATAAATTACATACATAGATGATGCATATGGAGATATGATTATTGAACAGACTCATTGGATAATTCCTAATGGTTAGAATTACCATAAACTATCACTAGGATGTTAACTTGAAGAATCTTTTGTAAGAGTTTTCTTTGATTTGAGATCATCATAGTAATTAATAAGTTATTTATTATACATTGTCATTGATACCGGACACCAATGTTCATACATATATGATTGAAAGGATGTTGTGTTAGGGTTTTTGTCCTGATTTTCTTACTATATTTAAGTTTTATTTTTTCTTAGAAGGAAAATAAAAGTTACCATAATAACTTTTATTTTTCCTGAAAGAAAAAATATAATTCTTTTTCATATTTGGCTAACCTCTTTCTTGGAGGAAAGGTTTTGGACATCTATAAATAGAAGACCCCCTTCTCATACCATAACACAATAGCATCCACGATGTAGTCTTTTAAGAGTTTTGTTTAGGGGGAGATTTTCTCTCTCATTAGTTTTATGTTTTTTAATATTATTTTTAATATTAGGTTTTATATGTAGGCCAATTGGCAAAATCACATAATAATATTATGTTTTTAGTATGTTTTTCTTTGTCATCTGAGTTATTGTCTTTATGGTTTGCAACTAATAGCTTCCGCATGACGCCCTCTCGATTTCGAACCCAACATGTTGAGTATGATTAAATGCATGTAAAATTAATGATTGATACAGGATGGAATCTGTTAGCTCTTGGTAATGAGTTTAAGCTCTATGTTGTCATGCATTATAAACGATTAATCAAGACCTTGGCAGACAATTGAATGAAGAAGAAAAGAGTATCTTGGGTCATTCAATAGTCGATTATAATCTGACGTGCACACATAGTTGATCATGTATTAGGATTTGACAGTTAAACCATATCCTAGAGTGATCCGGAGCTAGAAAAATAGAAGAAATACTACATTATTCTTCTACATGTTCTTGAGAGTAAATTGTATACTTCATGCTATCTTGTCGTTAAGGAGTATTGTTAAACACCAACCTTGATTAGTATATTGATGTGATCAATTTACTACTAGCTTAGTTTTGAACTTATGGGATCGCCTACTAACGAGTGTTTCGATCTTTGTTAATGAATTATTTTATTATTGAATAATTAAATTAGATATCTAATTTAATTAGTCAAATAAATAAAATATTTGTCCAAATAAAATATTACTATTATATTCTTTGCTAGCTCCGAGAATGTAATTAATATTATAAATAAATTGGAGGTTTCTATTTAGAATAAAAAAATAAATTATATCTATTAATTAAAATATATGTATGACATATATTTGATATTATTTATTTATGGTATATAAACATGCTAATAAAGGACCTCATGTTGAGAAATTCTAAAAAGGACCAGCTGCCAAATATACATAGAATTGAATTAAAAGTCCACTAAGGACGTTGGTGGCTTACCCATTTAAAATGTGATTCCAAGTTTAATGGAAAGTCCATACATGCCATTTAAGAATTGGATCCACGAGTTTTCAAGTTTTTCTATAGAATTTTTTCATAAAATTTAATTATGGAATTAAACTTTTATCCCAAGTAAATTATTACCTTTAAAAGGTTTATAAGTGACTCTATATAAGGTGATGGAAAAAATCCATTGTAAAAGTTTTATGAAAAGGTTTGTGGACAAATTCATGAAAAGAGGTTTTTATTATGAAAAAGGGTTTTCACCGTGAGAAAAGTTTTATCATGAAAAAAAATTTCACTACGAGAATAATGCTTATGAGAATAATACTTTATTGAAAGTGTGTGAGTTCAATATCAAATGAAGAGAGAAAATATATTAATGGAAAAAATCTTTTCTTATTATGTTTATTGCGGGTTGAGGTTTTTGAGAAAAATCTCAACACAATATTCGTAATTCAATTTGTTCGTGAGTTTTGTTGATCAAGGATTTGATAGCAAAGATCGATCTCGGTATGAATACACATAGAGTCTTTGTATTATCGAAGAAATCCTCACTACGACTATCGTTTTCAAGTTTGTCTTGAAACCTAGTCTTTGATATTAATGATTTTTAAACTCAAATAGATTTATCTAGGTTGCTTTTTGTATTCCGTTGCGTGTTACGAATATTCTGTAACCCTACAAACTCATGTTAAATGAATCTTTCATCACATCTGGGTTTGTATTTATCAAATCTTCATCTTCTGAACATGAAAATAGAATAAGAAAATGAAAAAATAAATAAAGAATAGAAGTAAATAGTTAATGCTCCCAAGAAAAAAAAAGTCAAAAGGAAAATAAATGAACAGCAAAATTCTCCTCATCAAAGATTAATATAGCGCTATATCATTTGGATAAATGTCAACTAAAATATAGTATACTTTCACATTGTCTTGAGAGAGATACATGATGTGCCTTGAAATCGGACACATGTTATGTCTTTTCTTGAGGTTCTAATTGTTTGTTCTTATGCTTGTTTTATTGTATTTTTAAGTTAGAATGTTGTTTCGTAAGTTTTAGATGTTCAAATAATTAAAAAAATTACAAATTACTATAATTTAGGTGATTTACGATCTGTGATCAAAAGTAGAATTGTGCTGATCGTGGAAAAGTTCAAAGAGAATGTTAAAAAGGAACCTATAGAGTTGGTCAATCTACGAAGAAGAATATGACAATATGTCTTATATACAAACCATAAATGAAGGAGAAGACAAGTAATCGAACTTGTGAACCACAAACTTTAAATATGACCAT
This sequence comes from Capsicum pubescens, assembly GCA_030864215.1. Classification (NCBI taxonomy): domain Eukaryota; kingdom Viridiplantae; phylum Streptophyta; class Magnoliopsida; order Solanales; family Solanaceae; genus Capsicum; species Capsicum pubescens. The sequence continues at coordinate 227,549,301 of CM061544.1, forward strand.
AGAGTCAATTCACGGCACGAGTCCAAAAACATAGACTATAGTCAATGGTGACTCAAATGAAAATCTGCGCGCCTCAAGCCAATCAGCGACTGCCGACTGGATCGAAGATCATGTCGGTACGTAGAGCAATTTGATATTTTTAGAAGTCTAACTTTATAGAACATTATAAATAGACATGTTAGGCTTCTTTGTAAATTAAAGCGTCACCAATTTACTTAGTTTTCAATTATGTCACGCAGTTTGGACAAGTTTCGAGGTTTTTCTTTGTCTAACTAATGAAGAACATCATTCTTTATTTCAAGCGTTAATATTTAGAGTAAGTTTATGCATTCCTTTTACATATATTCTTAATGTTTTACTTTCAGTTTGAGTTAAGGGTGTCAAACGGATCGGCCCGACCAGGACGGGCCGACCCAGCCCTATTATGTAACCCGGCCCGGTTTGACCCGGCCCGGTAAGCCCTAGGGCTTAAGGGTTCCGGGTTCCGGGCCGGTTTTTTTGTTAAAATGGGCCCGGTTAACCCGACCCGGACCAAGCCCGGTCCAGGCCCGCCGATTAACCGGCCCGGCCTGGAAATTAAAAAAAAAAAATTGGATTTTGGGCCAACTAGCCGTTGGCCCAACGGCTATATAGCCGTTTTTGGGTCCAAACGGCTAGTTTGGGCCCATTTAATTAAAAAAAAAAAAAACTTTAAAAAATATTTTTTAATCCCCAAAAAAAATCTATAAATACCCTACAACTTCAAATCATTTTTCACACAATTTTTCACTCTCTCAAATCTCATTCTCTCTCAAATCTCAATTCTCAATTCTCAATTCTCTAATATTCAATATATTTAATTTCTTAAAGTGTTCACTTTAATTTTTTAATTTTCGTTTACAAAGTACGAGCGGAAGTTTCTAAAGTTGCAATCTTCGGATACTTCCAAAATTTGGTATTGTCGTTCCATCTCTTACGTTTAATTTTTATTTATTGTATTAATTGTTTAATATTTAATTTTATTATATTTGTGTATTTTGAATATTTTTAGTTTAATTTAATTTATATTATGGATAAATTAAAAAACCTCGCTGCTAAAGGTGTTAAAATTTTTTGTCCCGGAAGCGGTAGTGGTAGTAAAAAGCGAATTACTAGCGGTAGAGGTAGTTCAAGTAATAGATATACCCGTGTGCCTTCGCCTCCGGTACCGCTTGGTACACCTTTTGAGGAAGAAATAGGTGTAGGTGCTCACGATATGGATTATGTAGAAGCTCAGGAAAATTATGGTATAGAAGAAGAAAATGAAGTAGATGCAGTTAATTTAGACGAAGATAATGAAAATATTGCTGAAACACCCGCAGTAGGAGATGCTAACGTTAGATCTGAATCAGTTAATCTCCCTTCCCGTCCTCCCAGTGCCCCAAAACCTCGTAAAAGAACTAGTATTGCATGGCAATTTTTTGAACGTATATCAGATATTGAGGTGCAGTGCAATATTTGTCAACAAATATATAAGCATAGAAGTGGAGGCAAGCAAGGGGGTATGGGTACGTTAATGAGACATATAGATGAAGATCACAAAAGAGAGTTAAATATTGCAAAAGGTGGTGGGGATGTTGGTGGATCAACGCAAACTAGAATGGACCCAACAACCGATCAAGTAGCGAAAAAGTATAATAAATTGAGGGACAGGGAAGAAATAGCTAAAATGGTAGCTGTGGGTTGTTTGCCTTTTAGTTTTCCTTCTTCTGATGCTTTTATTCGTTATATACAAGCAATTTATAATCCTATGTTTAATGGTATTCCTAGAACTACTTGTCGGTCTGATATTTTTAGACTTCATTCACAATATTGTTTTTATTTATCAACATTGTTAAAAAATATTCAATGTAGATTGTCCCTAACTTCTGATCTTGGTCGTGCTGTAAATAAAAATGATTATTTAACCGTTACTTGTCATTGGATGGATAGTAATTTCGTGATGCAAAAACGTATTCTTGCTTTTTTATATGATGAAGATCGTAAACATACTGGACAATTTATTGTTGATTCTATTGTTAAAATTGCCGGATACTATGGTATAGAAAATAAATTTTTATGTATTGCTTTTGATAATGCTTCTAACAACAAGACTGCTATAACAAAAATAAAATCTACGCTATCTCCGTCCTTGCCTGAAATTTTTCATATTAAGTGTGCATGTCATATATATAATTTAATTGTAAAAGATGGTCTTGAGTTTTTTGAGCTTTATATTGAAAAAATTCGTCTTGCCGTTGGTTTTATTCAAGAAAATAATCGTAGATCGAGAATTAGAGAATTTAAAGTTAAATGTCAAGAAAATGGACTTACACCAATTTTGATGCCTGAGGAAATTGATACTAGATGGAATTCTACGTATGAATTTTTAAAAACTTGTTATAAATATAGAATTCCTATTACACTAGCTTTTAACCAACATTGTGGTTCATTTGCTGATTTTGCTGATTGCATGCTACATAATTCTGATTGGGTTGTAATTAATGATCTTGTTATGTTTTTAGAAAAAATTTATGTAGCTACGGTTGAATTTTCCGGTGCTTACTATCCTACTGTTTGTAATATTTTGGCATATATAACCGATATTTCTGATTTGCTCCAACAATATAAAAATAAAGAAGGTTATAAAGAAGCTGTTGGCGCCATGTTTACAAAATTTAAAAAATATTTTTTCCCGATTCCCCCTATTTACTTGGTTGGTGCTATGCTAAATCCGTGCATGAAATATAATAATATGTGTCACTTTAGTACTCTTATTTATACTAACTTAGAAATAAATACTAACCATGATTCTGAACAAGTACAGCCTGATTTGTGGACGGCTACGGCTGATGCAAAAGATTATATAGAAAAATTATATAATCACTATGCTGATTTATTTGATTCAGCCGTACCTACAAATATCACTCCAACTGTCGCTCCTCATCCTCCCGAGGAGCCATCATCTTCTAAAAGGCCAGCACATAGTGGTTTTTCTGATTCGTTTTATGATTTAAATTGTTGGAACAGTGTTGATGAGAGAACTTACGCATCAACTTATCGGGAAGAGCTGAAATATTATCTTCGGACGGCACCAGAGGATCGCAGACGACGGATCAACACGCTGGATTGGTGGAGGAATAATGAATCACAATATCCTGTGCTTTCAAGATTAGCTAGAGATATCTTGAATGTTCCAATGTCAACCGTTGCATCAGAGAGCGCCTTCAGTCAGGGACGACAGCAGCTTGGAGACAACCGACACTCATTGGGAAGCAATGCAATGAATGTTCTAGTTTGCCTCAGAGATTGGATTAGAGCGGAAATAAGAAACCAAGGAATGGAACCGGAGCCGAGCGACGAGCTGAAACTAGAAGAAATTATGACTTCACGGGAGAACTCAGCAGAATCAAGTCCAATGCATGGTTTTGCCCCCGTTGACTTTGATTATCCTATGCAAGTTCCCATTAATATTAACATGAATGAGTTGGAAAAAATGATGCATAATTTATAGATTTTTCATTCATGTAAATTATAAATTTTGGATCATTTTGCAATCAATAAAATTCCCCAAATTCATTCAGTCCTTAGTCGTTGTTTTTTAATTTTTTTTGAATAAATTTTGAATATTTGTGCATATATCTTCTATAGAAGTGTATATTTAACGTATACATGTGTATATGTTTTATAAATTAGTATATAAGTATATCTATACATATTGTAATGTATATATAATGTAGTATATTTTATAAGTAGTAGTATATATACATTTAATGGTACGTATACACGTGTATATATCTTCTATAGAAGTGTATATTTAATGTATACATGTGTATATGTTTTATAAATTAGTATATAACTATACAAATATATATTGTAATGTATATACATTATAGTATATTTCATTTAAAGTATTACATATACATAGAATAGAGTGTATATATGTGAATGGATCTTCTATAGACGTGTATATTTAACGTATACATGTGTATATATTTTTTAAATTAGTATATAACTATACAAATATATATTGTAATGTATATATATTGCATATATCTCATTTAAAGTATTACATATACATAGAATAGAGTGTATATATGTGAATAGATCTTCTATAGACGTGTATATTTAACGTATACATTACTTTATGTTTTATAAATTAGTATATATATTGTAGTATATACTTTTTTTAAAGTAGTACATATATATTGAATGGTGCGTATATATGTGTATATATCTTCTATAGACGTATATCTTTAAAGTATACAAGTGTATATGTTTTATAAATTAGTATGTAACTATATATATATACATATTATTGTATATATATATATGTATATCACTATATTGTAGTATATATTTTATTTAAAGTAGTACATATATATTGAATGATGCATATATATGTGTATATATCTTCTAAAGTAGTATATATTTAACGTATACATGTGTATATGTTTTATAAATTAGTATATATATATATTGTAGTGTATATATATATATATATTATACTATTATAGCAAATTTTTTATTTAAAGTAGTACGTATAGTCATATATAATTATATATTGAATGGTACGTATATATGTGCATATATCTTCTATAGAAGTGTATATTTAACATATACATGTGTATATGTTTTATAAATTAGTATATAAGTATATCTATACATATTGTAATGTATATATAATGTAGTATATTTTATAAGTAGTAGTATATATACATTTAATGGTGCGTATACACGTGTATATATCTTCTATAGAAGTGTATATTTAATGTATACATGTGTATATGTTTTATAAATTAGTATATAACTATACAAATAAATATTGTAATGTATATACATTATAGTATATTTCATTTAAAGTATTACATATACATAGAATAGAGTGTATATATGTGAATGGATCTTCTATAGACGTGTATATTTAACGTATACATGTGTATATATTTTATAAATTAGTATATAACTATACAAATATATATTGTAATGTATATATATTGCATATATCTCATTTAAAGTATTACATATACATAGAATAGAGTGTATATATGTGAATAGATCTTCTATAGACGTGTATATTTAACATATACATTACTTTATGTTTTATAAATTAGTATATATATTGTAGTATATACTTTTTTTAAAGTAGTACATATATATTGAATGGTGCGTATATATGTGTATATATCTTCTATAGACGTATATCTTTAAAGTATACAAGTGTATATGTTTTATAAATTAGTATGTAACTATATATATATACATATTATTGTATATATATATATGTATATCACTATATTGTAGTATATATTTTATTTAAAGTAGTACATATATATTGAATGGTGCATATATATGTGTATATATCTTCTAAAGTAGTATATATTTAACGTATACATGTGTATATGTTTTATAAATTAGTATATATATATATTGTAGTGTATATATATATATATTATACTATTATAGCAAATGTTTTATTTAAAGTAGTACGTATAGTCATATATAATTATATATTGAATGATACGTATATATGTGTAATTGTTTATACTTTATATATTTTTTTAAAAATATATATTGTATATTGGAGTATATATAGTGTATATTAGATTTTTTATTTATTTTTTAAACGGGTTTGACCGATTTTTAACCGGGTTTGATCGGGTCTTGGTGGGTTTGACCGGATTGGGTTTAGTGGGCCGGGTCCGGGTGGGTTTTAATTTTTTTATTGTTTGGCCCGGCCCGGCCCGATTAACGCCAAACCCGGCCCGAAACCGGCCCGAAACCCGGGTAAAATGGGAGGGCCGGTTCCGGGTTGGCCCGGCCCAGCCCGTTAGATACCCCTAGTTTGAGTAGTTAAATTTCATTACCGAGATTGTACAACTCAATGCAGTTATAAAGTTCATAAGGCCTTCGTGTGTTGCATGATATTAGGATTGTAAGACACAATTCTCATTCTTAATTAATTAGTTGGTGGCTGAAAACATGAACCTACAGTACACCATAATATCTTAACTTTTGACTTGGAAAAGCGGGTTAAGATTTGGTAGAAGAAGCTTTGCATGAACTCGAGGCACTAATCCTTATTTGATTGAGTGATGGTGCAAGGACCAAGTGCATATTTATGTCTCAAAATATCTATAACTGCATGAAAATCGATGAATAATACAGTTCATTGTGGGATACATCTTTGATATTTAAATATCATAAGTTTACAATCTTAGTTACACACTAGTATTTTAATTACTAGTTATACAATCTTTTCACACTCAACGGAATAGAAATTAACTCACAATCTGATAATCGTCCTGATAGTAAATTGATTCTTCCTATCCCCTATGTGATTTGATCCTAGGCTAATTTGGGTTACTATATTTGCATACGACTGTGTTACATGATCTGAAGGAGTATGCACTATGCATAAGGTTAATATTCTGATGATGCAATTTGATTGAGGGTATTAAAATATTTTTTCACTTGTGAAGCACGAACTTAGATCCATAACTTCTTGTCACACTCTTTCACTACATGCACGAAATTGGACAACATAATTTTGAACAGTGAGAAAGCTAAGTTGAGAGAAAAAAAAATTCACTTTAAATAGGTACTTGGAAAGTGTTGTCTCCTAAGAGCAGACAAGTATAGATGGTTGTCAAGTAATTAATAAAATGATTGCAAGTAATGGAATGTCGAATAGCAGAGGGACTTAGCACTACCAAGCAATCGATTTAATCTATTGCTAGCCAATTTTAATTTGTTTGTTCTATTTTTATTTTTAATTTATTTAAAAAAAAAAATTCTTATCCTTTTTATCAACTCTTTAATTTCAACTTTTCATATGACATGTTTAAAATCACAAGATTAAAATATTAGTAATTTTTATTTTGTGGACTCACATATTAATATATTATACATAGATATGCTATCGCTAAAGAAATTCAATTTATGATCTAATAAAGTATTAAAGTATTTGAGCCTAAAATGTAAGTATCTAATTAGTATCGGCTTATTTTGGATAGATTAAACCTCATGGGCTTTTTTATAAGTGTGATGGAAACTTAATTGAAAGGTACCTCTTCTAAAGATGCATAATTATAGGATGCCTTTTAGAAGAATTAGAATATAAATATCATGGTTTCTAAGTTTGTAAGTGATTTTTTCTTTCTCTACCCCCATCTTAGAAAAGAATATATAGAACGTGTATTAAAACTTAGAAGATCAGACAGTTGATTACAAAAGAAAAGAAGATCTTCAATAAATCAAGTTATTGCAATGGAACAAGATTAGTGTCCCTTTCGTTCTTCTGTATTTATATCTTTGTCTAGTGATTTACACGATGATCTTAGGTGAATTCCTTAAAAAAATTCAACAAGTGGTATCAAAAACGAGATCTTGTTAATTCATTAGACAGGATAATTTAGATTTCACCTTTAGTTTTTAACAGAGATATTCATGATCCTTAAACAATTCTGGCTTTTACTTGTATTTTTTTTTTCTCCGAATCTGCAAACCATGTCATCAATTATGTCTAACTTAATTTTTTGCATAAATTTTAATTGGTTAATACTTTTGAGGGGATAATACCGAGTGCCAAGTTTAAGATTGTTGATTTTGGCAAAGTTAGAGAACTTTCTTTTGTAGCAGAATACCTTAGCACTAAATTTTTTTAAAGATTTTATTCTGTCATTTTTTTAATGGATAAAGTATTCCATATTTCTTTTAAATTTGGATACAAAGTTTGCAGAAACTTTCTGCTGGATATTTATTTTCTTTCGTCTCTTGTTTTGACTTACTTTCTTAAAGTTTTATACTACAAAAGGTGTTGAAAGAAAATAAAAGTTGAAGGAAAATTTGCCGCAAATCTTGAGACGTTTATGTGGTTGTTTTTCAAATTTCTGGGGCAATTTTTTTCCAACAATTTTGTGGATGTTTTCATTTTTCAGATTTGCATTTTCTTTAAAAGTGCTATTATTTTATTTATGTTTCTTGTTAAAAGTGAGTAGATTGAATCAATATGTTGCCAAAGTAATCTCTATTGTGAAGATTTATTTACTTTGAACATGTAAATATGTTTTATCTATGTGAAATAACTATCCCAAAGGAGATTATTTTGGCCAAATTACGAATAGTTATGAATATGTGATACATTTGTAATACATTTTGATAATGTGTTGGTCCAAAGAAAGGCATATTGTTATGCCGTTTTAGTAATCAATGTCATGAACTATGCATAAGAGTACAACTTACAAATTGTTATTTCTGTCCAAAGACTAAATGATAATGTTGTGCTAGGTATCTTAAGATGGACCCACTTTTGTGTATATGTGTTTGATAAATATACAACTTTGAGTTAATTTTTTTTTTTTTTTTATTTAATTTAATTATCTTCACATATACATGATTTATTTGATGGTTAATTGTGAGCATTATTTATTTTATCTTATAGTGTCTTTTATATCTGCCAATGTGAATAACATTCATGTGCTTAATGGAACAAACTTCAAGAAATGAAAATAGCACATCATGATTGTCCATGATTGTATGTATCTTGATTATGCATTGAGATTTGATCGTCCTGCGGACTTGAATGTAACTAGATCGAATGAACAAAAATTCTGCATACGAGAAGTGGGAGCATTCAAATCGCATGAACTTAATGATGATGCAACACTCAATTTCGAGATCCTTAAGAGGCGGTATAATAGAGAATAAAGATGCCAAATTTTTTTTAAAAGAAATCGAGCAGACCAATTCGCTACTAACGAAAAAGTTGAAACAAGTATTATTCTTAATAAGATAGTTTCAATGTGATATAAGGGAAAAGAAAACATAAGGGAGTGCATTATGGAAATGTCTAATCTTATTACAAAACTCATGATCTTTAAGCATGAATTGTCTGACGATATACTTGTGCATCTAGTTTTGATCTCCCTTCCAACACAATTCAGTCAATTTAAAGTTACATATAATACTCAAAAAGAGAAATGGACTTTGAATGAGCTTATAGCTCAATGTGTGCAAGAAGAGGATAGACTGAAACAAGAAAAGATTGAAAGGGATCATTTGGCATCTACCTATGAAACTAAAACTGCTTCAGATAAGCAAAAAAGGAGTAAGACTAGAAAACTGCAGATGAAGGAACATTACAGTCCAAGAATCCAAAGACTTATTTCTTTTGCAAGAAAATTGGTCACATAAAGAAAGAATGTTCTAAGTACTCTAGCTAGAGTGAAAAGAAAGGTAAACTTATCAACTTCGTTTGTTTGAAAGTTAATTTGATTGTGGTACCTAGTGACACTTGGTAGATAGATACGGGTGCAACTACTCACGTAAGTGCTACTATGCAAGATTGCCTAAGGAGCCGAGCATCGATTGATGCTGAAAGATACATCTATGTAGGCAACAACAATAAAGCAGTTGTGGAGGCTATTGGTGTCTTTAGAATTCCATTAGATACTGAGTTTTATTTGTAATTAGAGGAAATATTTATTGTATCATCTTTTAGACAAAATTTAATTTCTATTTCTTGTTTGGACATATCTAGACAATTGCTCTATTGGAAATAAAATTTGTAGTATTTCTCTAAATTCTAATAATGTTGGAACTGGTACTCTAATTGATAAGTTATACAAATTAAATAGACAAGCCTCATGCAACAACGAAAATCTGTTTCAAGTAATTGTGGTACTAAGCGCAGATTAATAAATGAGAATTCATCAATGTTATGGCATAAGCAATTGAGTCATATTGCTAAACAAAGAATACAAAGGCTTGTGTCAGAAGAAATTCTTAATTTTCTTGATTTATCAGATTTTAAAATTTGTATACAATGTATTAAGGGGAAACAAACGAATATAAGAAAAAGAAGTGCTTATAGTAGTAAGAACCGTTAGAGTTGATACATACAGATATTTGTGGTTCGTTTCCTACGACTTCATGGAATGGTCAACAATATTTCATTAACTTTATAGATGACTACTCCCGTTACGGATATCTCTATTTAATTCATGAGAAGTCACGATCTTTGAATGTTTTTAAAATTTTCATGGCTGAAGTTGAAACTCAATTAGGCAAGAAAATTAAAGTTGTCAAATCTAGTCGTGGAGGAAAATATTACGGTAGATATAATGGATTAGGTGAACAATGTCGCAGACCTTTTGCAAAGTATTTGATAGAGTATGAAATTGTACCTAATACATTATGTCGGGGACTCCAAGTCAAAATAGTATAGCTGAGAGATGAAATCAAACAGCTCTTAAGGATATGGTAAGAAGTATGATTAGTCATTCTTCTTTACCTGAGTCACTTTGGAGAGAAGTATTAAAGATTGCAATTTATATACTAATCAGAGTTCCTAGCAAAGTAGCAGTTAAAACTCTATACGAGTTGTGGACTGTAAAGAAGCATAGTATTAGGCACTTGTATGTATGGGGATGTTCAGCCAAAGCAAGGCCTTACAAGCCTAATGAAAAGAAACTGAATTCAAGAACTGTTAGCTGCTACTTTGTGGGTTACTCAGAACGACCGAAAGGCTTTAAGTTTTACAACTCCTCAAATAGATCCTTCTTCAAGACAGAAAATGCCAAATTTATTGAGGATGTTGATTATAGTGGGTAGGTGTGGGCGTTCGGTCCGTTCGATCTGATTTTTTAATATCGGTTCAGTTTATCAGTTTTCGGATTGACAAAAATGACAACCATAACCAAATCGAAATAAAATCGATTTGGTTCGGTTTCTACAAATTCGGTTCGGTTATTTCGGACTTTTATTTCGGTTTGAAATATTAAAGTAGAGAACCTTTCTTTTTCTTAACTGAGCATTTAAAATTGATGATTTTTTTTTTAGAAAAATATTTTTTTTCAAACCTATTTTTCATTCCTAAATATAAATAACTATAAATAAGTAAATAAATATGAAATGAAATAAAACAGTCCATAAAACAACAAAACAGTTCATATAAAACAATAAGAGAGTCATCGCCACCAATCCACAGAACAGGGTCTACTCAAAGTACTGTGCAGCAGACGACTTCACCAGGCAGCAGACTTTGATATGTAGATTCAATATGTTGTTGTGTACAGCTTCAACAAATCAAAGATTTGTTAGGTTTCAAGAGTTCCTCTAATGTATACATAAGTGAAGAAAGCACAACATAAGGTATAAGCGATTTCTCTATCAAGATAATATGAATAACCAGTTATTGTAGTTTGCAGTTTCATTCTCTTTACTTCAGTAGCTTTATCATTATTAGGGTCAGAGGTTTTGTCCGAATGCTTTACTTTTTTATCTCCACTTTTTCTTAATGGAGGACAAAGACATAGTGTAAGCACCTTTATCATTTGTTTAATTATAAGAGATGATTAATTTTCAAAGGTTTTGTCCAAATGCTTTACTTTTTTATCTCCACTTTTTCTTAATGGAGGACAAAGACATAGTGTAAGCACTTTTATCATTTGTTTAATTATAAGCGATGATTAATTTTCAATTGGTAGCTAGACAAATGAGAACATAATCCAGTACACTTTTTATTACAATTTACAAAACAAGAAAATGAAATTCAGATACACATGCCATCTCAATATAATACAAATTTATCATATTAAACTCCCAAACAATGAAATTACAAGTAACTCAATGGAAGATTGGAATCTGATTCACAAATTTTGATCAAACGACTCATGGCTAGCAACAGGCATACTTGTTAGCAATTAGTATATTGTCAACTTAAGTGTATATTTACAATAACAGTCAAAAAACAATTTTCAGCAGTTCCAAAAAACTTCACAGACAGATGAATCTCCAGCCAATACATTCACCTTACACTCTCTATTACATAACAGAGTTCAGTTTTTGAGGAATCCCAGCAAACAGAGTTCAGTTTTTTTAGGAATACCAGCAAACATGGTTTATTCTTTGCCAATACATCCACCTTACACTCTCTATTACATAACAGAGCTCAGTTTTTGAGGAATCCCAGCAAATAGAGTGTATTTTTTTTTTAGGAATATCAGCAAACATGATTTATTCATTTTAAGGAGTACTAATCTTACCACATCCTAAAAGGCATACAACTGAGAGGAAAATCCCATAGTCCATAACTCATTAAATCAAGAAAATAGTAATAGTAGAAAAAGAAGAACCCAAAAACAAACTTACCTACAATTCACATTTGCTTATTGATAACTACACATCAACAATGCTAGACTCAGTTTCAGTAGTAGACAATTCTGAAAAAATATAAGATTCTTGTTAGTCGATGTGCAATATAAATAAGAAATTATTTTTAATATAATGAATACAAAATCAAAAAATTCTTACCAACTTCAAGTTGTTCAAGATACTCTAAATCTTCCTCGATATTAATTGAAGTAGATTCACTTCTAAGCCAATCTTGAAGACAAATAAGAGATTGCACTAGTTTAGGAGTTAATGAACTCCTAAAGGGATCAATAACCCAACCTCCCGTGCTAAATGCACATTTAGATGCGACACTGAAAATGGGAATGGCTAGCTAACACATCACGAGTCATCTCAGCGAGAATGGAAAATCTCAGTTCATTAACTTTCCACCAACCCAATATATCAAATTATTCCGAATCTGGCTCAATCTCTTCCGCAAGATATTTTCCCAACTCAAATTTATTGCTTGAACCTCCACTAATTTCTTTATGCTTCTCAAATTGTTGTTTTGTTCTCATCATTTCTCTTCTTTGAAAGTTTCCATAACCACTTATGGATGAAGAATTCCCAGAATAAGAAGAAGTGGATGAAGATGAAGAGTCTTTTGACTTCTTAACATAATGCTCAAACAAGGCTTTCATATATGACTCCACTGAATCGGACAACTTGTCCCCAATTTTTTTTTCAAACATGTACACAATTGCAAAAGGAACATATACAAGTTTGTTGCGGGGATCCAACAAAGATGAAATAAAGATCATTTTGTTTATTTTCTCTGGAGTACCCCAATACTTTCTAAACTTTTCTCTCATATTTGAGGCCATTTTTTTCAAATTACAATCTTCATTTTTTATCATCTCTTCAAAATCAGATCAAGCTCAGCAATTTCCACAAAGTGTACATTTGTAGTAACATATTTTGAACCAGAAACTTTCAAAGTAAGATCATAAAAAGTTTTCAAAAATTTTATCATTGTCCTCACATTTTCCGAGTCCTCACTTACAAAGGCGCTTGCCTTAGCTCCATCTTCACAAGGAGAGGTACGGATATAATCCAAGAAACCATTATCATAAAAATTATATCTTTCAAATGCAAGCTTAAAATGTTGTGTTGTTTCAAGCATCAAGTATGTAGAATTCCATCGAGTAGGAACATCTAAACATAAAGATTGCTTACAAGTTATCAATTGAAATTCACAACATTCTTTGAACTTTTTAACTCGCTCGACAGATTGTTTAACATACTTCACAGCTTGTCTCACTTGCTTGACAGACTTATCAATTTTTTTCATCCCATCTTGCTCAATAAGATTAAGAATATGTGCCATACACCTCACATGAAGATGTTGACCCTCCATTATGTTAGTTCCCCAATTACTTAATTGTTTAGATATTTTTATCATTTTAACATCGTTGGAACTAGCATTATCAACTGTAATACTAAAAACAGTATCCAAACCCCATTCAAGCAAACAGTTAGTAATTGAGGCAGCCATATCAACACCTTTATGACTAGAAATTAGACAAAAATTTATCACTCTTTTATGCAATTTTCAATTTGTATCTATAAAGTGAGTTGTTAGATACATGTAGTTAATCTTTTGTATAGACGTCCAAGTATCTGTTGTAAGACAAATTTTTGGACGTACTTCTTTGAAAACCTTTTTCAAAACTTGTTTCTCTTCATTGTAGAACTGATAACAATCTCTTGCCAAGGTTCTACAAGAAGGAATATGAAAGTGTGGGGTTGTGACTCTCATGAAATTTCTAAATCCTTCTTTTTCAACAAAACTAAACAAAAACTCATCAACAACTATCATTTGAGCTAAAGCTTTCCTACTTCGTCCTTGATCAAATGTCCAAGTACCCAATGCCCCTCCCTTTTCATTCGTAGAAGATGGTAGAAAAGCTAATTTTGTTTGACTATCTTTCTCTTTCACACCAATATTAGTGCAATTTGGACGGTAAGGACATAATTTTAGCATGTGATTATTCATCGTTGAAGTACCACTAGCACTTGAAGCAACATCATAAATTTTTCTACAATACTTACATTTTGCTTTTTTGGCTTTGGTTTTTCCATCAATAATTTTGTCAAACCACTGCCAACATTTTGCCCTCGATTTCATGAGCTTTCTTTTTTTTGATTGTTCATCTTCAACCGCAGTTTCAACTTCATTTGGAGATGAAATTTAAATATTTTCATTAGATGCTCCATCTTCACTTACCCTACTTTCAATCTGCGAAAATAAAATAATTTGTTTATTAGTTCTCAGTTTTTAACCTTAAACTATCAAGTTAAATAAAAATCATCAATAAAAAAAATACCAACATTAGACATATTTTGAAGGCTGACTAATCGCCGAAATAAATAATCGAAAAAAGGATCTGATTGCTAGAATGTCGCTACCACCGATCGATATTTTAAAGATCTCAGTTAGGCAGTCACCAACTCACTATCACTGATCAAAAAACACAAACACGGAAACACCAATTACGACTTACGCCACAGTCATAGTCTCACAGATCGCCGCTCCGATGTCGTTGTAAAGAAAGGGAGTCTGCGTCGTTGTCACCAATGGTCTATCGCCCGCCTCCGGTATCGTAGACTCGTTGTAATTCGTAAAGAAAAGTTCTGTGAAAACTGAAAAGTGATAAAATGGCTGGAGGTTGCTGTGAAATGTGATATCTTAATCTGATATGATTTAGGTTTAGAGAAGAAAAGTAGGGTTATAAAAAGTTTATTATATATTTATTAATTTATTATTTATATATTAAATATATTATATTATATATAATAAATTAATAATATATATATGTTATTAATATAATTTCTAATTTTCAGTTTAACCGAATTTTATTTTCAAAAAATTGAAAACTGAACCGTTTAACCGAAATTTAAAAATTAGAAATTGAAATCGATCCGAAAAACTAAAAATCCAAAAACAAATTTAAATTTCGGTTCGATTTTTCGGCTTTTTCGGTTTTAACCAAAATATGCCCAACCCTAATAGTGGGAGTAATCAAAACAAATAAATTATGTTTAAAGAGAAATTTGATAATATCAATTCTATTAAAAATGATCAGATTAATTTATTGGATGTGTTTCAACCTGTAAATCAGTATTATGAAGAAAACACAATGATATTACCTCACGATCAACAACCTCAAGTTGAAGTGCCTGAAAGAAGATCTAGCAGAGAAAAGAGACATGTAATTTTGGATGATTATATTGTTTATCTTCAAGAACATGATTTTGACATGGGATTGGAAGATAATCCTATAACTGTTAGTCAAGAAAAATCATGTCAAACTCTGATAAATGGATCGAAGCCATAAAAGGTGAGTTGAATTCTATGAAAGACAACGGCGTTTGAGATCTTGTCGAGTTACCACAAGGATCGAAATCGATTGGTTGGAAGTGAATTTTTAAATCAAGAGTGATTCGAAAGGTAACATCGAAATATATAAAGCACGCCTAGTTGCTAAAGGATTCACTCAAAATGAAGGCATAGATTTTAAAGAGACGATTCTACCAATTTCATTGAAAGACTCCTTTAGAATTATTATGACACTTGTAGCTCATTATGATTTAGAAATACATCAAATGAACGTAAAGACTACATTTCTCAATGGAGAGATTGAAGAAATGATACACATGGTGCAACCAGAAACCTTTGAGTCTCAAGATTCAAAGCACCTTGTATACAAACTTAAGAAGTTCATATATGATTTAAAACAAGCATTCCATCAATGGTATCGAAAGATTGATCAAGTGATAACCTCTTTTGGTTTTAAGGAAAACATCGTTGATAAGTGCATATATCTCAAGTTCAGTGGGAGCAAATTTGTTATTCTTGTGCTATATATAGATGGCATTTTACTGGCAAGAAATGATGTAGGTTTATTGCATGAAATCAAGAAATTTCTATCCAGTAAATTTGAAATAAAAGATCATGGTGAAGCATCTTTTGTTCTAGGTATAGATATCCATAGGGATCGTACTAGAAACATTCTTGGACTGTCGCAAAAAACTTATATTGATAAGGTGTTAAGTAGATTTGGCATGCAAAATTGTGCACCAAAAGATACACCCGTGGCAAAAGATGATAAATTTAGTTTGTGTCTATGTTCAAATTTGGACATAGAAAATAAAGAGATGAAAAGTTTCATATGCATCAGCAGTGGGAAGTCTCATGTATGCACAAGTTTGTATATGTACAGATATAGCGTACATAGTGGAAATATTGAAGTAATATTTAAATAATCCAAAAATTGATCATTGGAAAGTTGCAAAACTGGTTATGAGGTATATTTAAAGAACTAAAGATTGCATGCTCACTTATCGGAGATCGGATCATTTAGAGATCGTAGGATATTCCGATTTAGATTTTGTTGGATGTCTTGATAGTAGGAGATCTACATCAGGTTATGTTTTCATGATGGCTGAAGGAGCTGTTTCTTGGTAAAGTGTGAAACAAACATTAATAGTTTCTTCTACAATGAAAGTCGAATTTGTGGCCTGCTATGAAGCATCAAATCTAGAAATATGACTAAGAAATTTTATCAATGAAATGCAAATAGTCAATGTCAAAGAAAGACCATTGAAAACTCATTGTGATAACAAATTTGCCGAGTTATATTCAAAGAACAACCAAAGTTCGTCAAAGCATATAAACATCAAGTATTTGGTTGTGAAAGAAAGGGTTTAGAATCGTCTCTTGTCAATTGAGCATATTAGTACAAACTTGATGATTGTGAATCTGCTCACGAAGGATTTGTTATCTAAAGTGTTTCATGGACATGTGGCTCATTGGGTGTTGTCAAATTTGATGATGAGTCATTTTAGTGGAGGTTTGTTATTTTATTATGCTATTGATATGTTAAAGTTTATTTTTCGTACAAACTCAAGTTTTATGAAATTTATGAATTTCGTGTATTTATTGGTAATTCTGAAAAATAAAGATATTAACTTTCTATTGCAATATTGCATAAAGTAAAAGAAAGTGATTTTGGACTATTAAAGTCATAAGGTAGGACCATTTGAAAATAGGCATGACTTGGATTATTTTACATGTAATTTTCGTATTATGATCTATGTAATTGATATTGCTGATATTTGTGATCATAGATGGGTTTAATTTCGAATATATGTTATGAAGACCACTTTGATCCTATATTAATAGTATCTATGGACCAGATTGTTTTGAGATATTTAAATAAGGATAACAAAAGTTTGTGCGCTCTGAAGTTTCAGCTATGTATGATTATTCAGAAATATATGTGGTCCCAGTGGGAGATTGTTGGTAATTTCTATTTTGTGGACTCGCATATTAATATGTTATACATAGATATGCTATCTCTAAAGAAGCCCAATTTATGATCTAATAAAATTTTAAAGTATTTGGGCCTAAAATGTAAATATCTAATTAGTATCAGTTTATTTTAGATAGATTAAACCTTATGGGCCTTTTCATAAGTGTGATGAAAACTTAATTAAAAAGGTATCTCTTCTATAGAGGCATAATTAAAGGGTGCGTTTTAGAAGATTCAGAATATAAATATCATGGTCCCTAAGTTTGTACGTGATTTTTTCTTTCTCTACCCCATCTTAGAAAAGAATATATAGAACGCGTATTAAAACTTAGAAGATCAGACAATTGATTACTAAAGAAAAGAAGTTCTTTAACAAATTAAGTTATTGCAATGGAACAAGATTAATGTTTCTTCCATTCTTTTGTATTTATACCTTTGTCTAGTGATTTACATGAAGATATTGGGTAAATTCTTTAAAGTTTTTCAATATAAAAGATATTTTTGTACATTTGACATATCTTTAATTTAAAACCACAAGATTTAAAAGTGTTTTTATTTTCTTAAATTTTTTGTCAAGTGAAATCAAAACAGGTCAATCAATTTGAAACGAACGAAGTATAATTCTAATAACAAGTGTAGTCCAATTCAAAAGAGTTTGTTTGTCTGATTATACTAATTATAACTAAAGCAAAAATAGTAAAAGTGATGAATAACGTAGAAGTTGTTTATAGTGAAGATAGAGCATATAGTTATGATGCTTGTGTAATCCCATTATATATATATATATATATATATAAAGACCCTTAGAAAAATGATTTGAACTTTTTATCCTTTATTAAAAAATTCTTTTTTAGACAGAATTTTTTAAATTTATTATATAATTATTTTTTATTATATTAACTAGACTTCCTAAAATATATGGTAGGAGAATTAATTAATTTTTTTTCTACTAGATTTCCTAAAATAAATATTTTTGGACGACGTTTTTTTATTTCTTGCTAATGCTTTTTTGGATGCACACAATATAATTATAAAGATTATATTTGATCCCAATGAGTCACTGGATATAACTTTTTTTCTTTTTTTCTTTTTTTGGTGGGATTTTGGGATGATAGGAACTTAACTAATGTTGATTGTCGCTACTTTGGGACACCAGGTTAAATATTCCCTCAAAAGTTTCTTCCTTTAGACACTCTTCATTTAATTGTTGTAGGATAAAAGAAGTCCCTTATCTTTATTTTGATTTATTTTCTACACCAAAATTCAATTGGGAATTTCGTTTAGAGAAAATCGCACTTCGATCATTGTTTTTGTCTTCCCTCAATTTAGTTGCAAATGTCCATCCTTAGATAGGTAGGTACTTCATACTCCATCGTATATCATATGATTTCAATGAATAATAATAATAATAATAATAATAATGAAAAGATATGGTGTGTGGCAAAAGATATTTTATTACTTAAACCATTCTTTCAAAATTAATTTTAAGATATTTTCAACAACTAATTTAGAAAAACTGTAGCTAAGCCAATCAAACCTGTAACGTCACTAGCGCCTCCACGAAAAAGAAGAATCTGAATGAAGATTTGTAAAAAAAAAAAAAAAAAAAAAAAAAATCTGATTTAATCATCACCTTATTCTTGCAACTAGTCAAATGTACATGTCTATCACATTAATTAATAATAAATACATATAAAATATCTATTTATTATGTGTACGTAATTATTATGTGAACAAATTATTGCATTATTAGGATTACGAAGAAAGACTCAAATTTGACTTTCAATTTCAAATATTACCAATTTATTAGAAATTTAATATTTTAATGATAATTACAATTTTATCTTTGACTAATTAAAATATTTAAGGATAAAAAATTCAATCAAAATTATTTCAATAATAATTTTTTATTTATTTTAAATTATTATTATTATTTCATTATCTTTACAATATTAAGTTATAATATCTTTATAAAATTAAGGGAAGTTGAATTCTACTCGTACTCTAAGCAAATTTGAAACTAATTTTCTTGATAACCAAATTATTCCCTTCTCAAACTTTTTCTTTTTTGAAGTTTTCTCTCTGTCTCTCCAGATTATTGATGGAGTAATTTTTTAAGACTTTAATCCTTCAAATGTTGTGAATTTGGTAATAAGCAATCTTTTAAACACATTAATCATATGAATCTAAAAACAAAAGAACCTACATAATTGTTAACTCTCGTTGTTGTTATATCCTTTCAAATCAATTTGGATAATTTACAAGTATCTTGATTTTGAAACCGCAAACCACATTCTCCAACTGATACTTCTCATGTTTCACAACAAAATTAAGACAAATAACTGTAGTCTGTAGGATATATGTAATATTATTAGAGGAAAAAGAAGGAAGAATAAGTACAATCTATATCTATTATAAAACAGAGGACGAATCACCAGAAGAAGTCACGTGGCAAGCTATTGTTAAGCCACATGGCAGTTTTTAAGACAAGGCTTAATAGTATTGTAATAAAAAATTTACTTTGAAAAAGTTAAATACTTGAATTTGAAATACATTATTCTTTTTTGAAAAAAATCATTATCTTAAAAATAAAAATCCATAATTAAAGAGTTCTAATAGATTTTTACTACTTCAAACTTATCTCTTTTAAGATTTAAATACTATAAAACATATCTGAATTTTAATTTATTTAAATATTAAATGAAAAATAATAATAATAACAATAATAATAATAGTAGTAATACTAATATTATGAATTTAAATTAAAAATAATTTTCCATTTGAATAAAAGTGGTTGAGTTAAGTTTATTCATTAAATTAAAAATAGCTGTCTATTGAAATTAATGTTTGACTCAGTCCAATATTAGATACATGTTAAAGAATTAGGCCACTTTTTATTTTGAAAAAGATTTTTTTTTAAAAAAGGATAAATCAGCAAAAAAAATGGAAAATAAATTTTAGATTCTTAACTAAAATCTGCTCCAAGTATGCAGGAGTCCTTTTGAAAAAAAAAAAATTGCTAATTTTTTTTTTTCTATAGAGTTATTCAATTTTCCAAAATTTTAAAATAAATAGTTACTCAAACTCATACTCATATTGCTTAAATTTCTCATTCCCATAGTAGTAATAGCAATAGTAATACATAGTAGTGGCAGTATCTATGTGATAGTAATAATAATAAAAATAAATACACTGATAATAAATTATTATTATTATTATTATTAATAACAGTAATAATTAATATTATTATCTCATTAATTTCAAATATTTATCTTTGTAAAAGTAGTTGCATATTTTTGGATTAAATGAAAAGATTCTTTTTAAATTTGAATGTAAAAATAAATATTTATATACATTCTAAATTAGTAAAACAACAAGATAGTTTCATAACAAAATATTTAAATTATAAAATAAATTTGAATTTTTTCCTGAAAAATAACATATTTATTAAAAACAAGAATAACTGTCTATATTATCATTCCATGCTTTTTACTTTTATCTTTAAAAAAAAAATAGAAAAAAAAAGGAAAGATAAGAAGATTAATTAAAATGAAAAAATTAACTAAACTCCTTGACTCCTACAAGGTTTTGCCCAAAAAAATGAAAAAAAAAAAACTAAACTCCTTATTTATAGTAACAAATACACGTTTTTATCCCTTTTTTTTTTTTTTTACTTCATTTGAATATTAGTTGTTTAGCTAAAAGTGCTTCAAAATAGTACTTCTTTTTATCTCCTTTAATAGTTATCCTTTTCTTTTTTACTTCATTTGAGTGTGTATTATCAATTTACATGATTTGTATAATAATAATAATAATAATAATAATAATAATAATAATAATAATAATAATAATAATAACAATAATAACAATAATAATAATAATAATAATAATAAAATAATAGAAAAATAGTAGTGAATAGTAGTATATATATAAAAAAAAAAAATACATAGTAATAGTAATAGTGAGGTGAATACTGGTGATAATAATAAAAAAAAATTAAAACAACGATATAATAGTGGTACGTGGCAATAGTAGTAACAACAGTAATAAATAGAAAATTAAAAAAAATAGTAGTAGTAGTAATGATAATAAATAAAAAAAAAATAGTAATAGGACGTAGCAATTATGATATAATAATAGTAATAGAAATAGTAGAGTTCATTTAGAACTCTCTCATATCTTTCTTAAGCTTATCTTTTGTGTAATTTCACCTAATCTCTTATTTTTTAATTTTTAAAATTTAATTTCTTTTTATCCAAATCTATATGTATAAATGGGATGTAATTTATTCTTTCACTATTTTTTGGCTATTAACAAGTAACTTCTTCTTCTTCTTCTTTTTTAATTTTTATTTTATAGTTTAATTTATTTGCTTTCTTCAATGCCTACGATTTTATTTATGTGTAATTTTATCTTCAAGTACTAAAAAAAAAATATTTATATGCAACAACAACAAATAAATAACCTTTTCATGTGCTTTACTTTGTTATTATGACAAGAAACTAAATGAAATTGATTATTTTGTTCAGGGAAGCAGCGTGTTGAATTGATCAAAATATAAAATTTGAAGATTTTAAATGGAGGTATGATATTAATTCTAAAAGTTCCGTGAAAGTAAAATGTTCAATGAAATATGTAATTGAAATTGCCTAAAATAAGATTTTTATGTGAAATCTATTGAAATTTAGTGAATCAAAAAAGTGATAAATAAATCATGTACTTGGAACATATCATGAAAATATATGTTAAATGTTTAAAATTTTTGTTGTTGCTATTATGTTGTTATGATTGTTTACAATTTGCATAACATTTATTTTTGTATAGATGTAATTAAGAAATTTTAAGTTTCTATATATGATGTATACAGATATCTCATGAATATGAAATGAATATTGAAATTTTTTCTTTTCTTTTCTTTTAAGATAATATAATTTAACATGCTTGAAGTACTATTAAGAAATAATAAAATGAATAGGATCGAGGGTAGAGTGATGAACGTTATGAGAGGCAGGGGGTGGGGTGGGTGGGTAGGTGGGATGGTGGACGTAGGTGGTGTTTGGGGGTGCGGGTAAAAAATTAAATTTCTTTTTTAAAAAAAAGCTAAAGATTTAAATATGTTTTTGTTGTGTGTGTGGGTGTGGGGGGGAGGGGTAGGTGGAGTGGGAGGAACAAGAAACTGATTTTAAAAAATAAAAATTGCAAGGGTGTTGATGGTGGGGTAGGAGGTGTTGGATAGGGGGTTGGGATGGATCGTGGGGTTAGGGGTAAATTAAAAAAGTTAGGTTAAAAAAATATAATTTTTATTTTTTTGCTAAGAGTGAACTTTTTTTAATAAAAAATTAAAAAGATAAAAAAATAAAATTGAGGTTGGGATGGGGTGGGCAAAGGTGAGGGATGGGGTGGGATTTGGTGGGGTGGGTGATTTTGAAAGTAGCATGAGAATTTTTAATTGACTTAATTTAAAAGATATAATAATAAGTATAATAAAATACCTAAAGATATTAATGATGAAATTAAATAATGAAAAAATTATAAATAATAAGTATGAAAATTTAAAGACAAATAATAAATTGTATGTGCTTAATTTTTGAATTAAGAGTTGTGATATTTAAATTTGGAATAAGAAGTTTTGTAATTCACGCAATTAAGTAGTTTTAGTATTTGAAATGAATTTGAAAGATATTCTTTAAAAAAAAATTAGTTAGTAGTTAATTTGGATTGATGGACTAAAAAAACAGAAATTAGAAATGAAAGGTAAGGAATATAATTATATGCCTTAATTTATTAAAAATATAAAGGTAAAAATCCAACAATAAAATTAATAATTATTTAATATCTAAAATTTTATTATTTTGAAAAATCAGTTAATGGAGTATGATTGAAACAAATACTAATATTATTCTTTTCATATCAAAACATCTAAAATAATTAAAATTGTGATTAGTTATCGTGTTTCAGTGGTAATTTCATTTTCACAATTGTTTTTAATATTTGATTGTCTTTTGAAATATGTTAATGTAATATAATAAAAAATAATTAGTTTTATAATTTCAAATTGAATAAGTTAATATTTTTAATAAATATTTTTAAAAGAATATTCCGCGCATCGCGCGGATACCTATACTAGTTGTAAATATATAGCACAAACTATATTTATCCTGCATACAATATAACATAAGGTAGGAAAAACAATAATAACTGCAAATATATATTTTATTTGACTTTATCAACTACAATACAATTATATCAATTATTGAGAGTTCAAATAAGAGGAAAAACTTACGGGAAGAAGGAAACTGAACAGAAAGAACATCACAAACCTAATTATAAAAAAAAAAAAAACATAGAATCAAATCAACCTTCAAAAAGAAAGTCACTTTTGACCTAATATTTTCACATGAAAGATAAATACGAAAAATTATTAAAAGGAAAAAATACATAATCAATTATTGATTATGTATAATTCATATAATCTTTAAATTTACTAACTAAAAAAGTAAGATATCGTAGAAGAAAAGCACAAAAGAAGTAGAAGAAGGTAGTGCAGAAGAAACATGTTTCTTGTAGAAGAATTGTACAAATTCTTCTTTGTATATATAAAGTAAAGTTTAATTGATTTAGAAGAATAGAAAATGATTTAGAGTTGATTAAAAACGCAATTACGAATTAATTTTAATTAGACTATAAAGAGGACTCAACCTGCCTTGTATCGCTTTCCGTATTACTCTTATATATAAGTGAAGGTTATTGGTGTACTACTAATTTATCTTTTTGTGGGTACTTACTATTACTACTACTCCTATACTATTACTATTACTACTACTACTATTATTATTATTATTATAATAATGATATTATTATTATTATTACTACTATACTTTACTATTACTATTACTTTACTTTACTTTACTACTATATATAAGTGAAGGTTGGGGTGACTGCCAAGGGTATTTCAATAATTTTAGTCACCCCAACCTTCACTTATATATAGTAATAAATAAAATGGTTACACATGGATATGATTATTTTCTTATATTTATTAGTCCTGTCCTCATTTTTATGGTGCAATAAAATGGTTACACATGTATATTGCTTTTTTCATATATTTATTAGTTTTGTCCTCTAAAAACAAGGGTGACATTCAGAGTTGCAACAACTATAGGGGTATTAAGTTGTTGAGTCACACTATGAAGATTTGGGAGAGGGTGGTTGAGCGGAGATTGAGGACGGTCGTGTTCATTTTGGAGAATCAGTTTGATTTTATGCCTGGTCGCTCGACGATAGAGGCAATTCACCTGGTAAGGAGATTGATGGAGCAGTACATGGAAAGGAAGAGGGATTTGCACATGGTGTTCATCAACCGGAGAAGGCATATGACAAAGTCCCTAGGGAGGTTTTTTGGAGATGCTTGGAGGTGGGAGGTGTTCCGGTGGCGTACATCAGAGCTATTAAGGACATGTACGAGGGAGGGAAGACTCGGGTGAGGACGAAGGGAAGAGACTCAGTGCATTTTTCAATCGAGACAGGGTTGCATCAGGGGTCGACTCTTAGCCCGTTTCTGTTTGTGTTGGTGATGGGCGTGTTGACGCGTAGTATTACCTTGGTGTATGTTATTTGCGGATGATGTAGTGCTGATTGACGAGACGTCGGAAGGGGTGAATGAAAGACTGGAGGTTTGGAGGCAAACCCTTGAATCTAAAGGGTTCAGGTTGAGTAGGTCCAAGACGGAGTATATGGAATGCAAGTTTAATGACTCGAGTCAGGAGGACAATGTGGTTGTGAGGTTGGATTCCCAAGATGTTTGTAAGAAGGATAGTTTTAAATATCTTGGGTCTATGATTCAAGGGAATGATGAAATTGACGAGGATGACTCTAAACGTATTGGAGCAGGTTGGATGAAGTGAAGGCTCGCCTTAGGAGTGTTGTGCGATAAGAAGGTGCCCCTTAAGCTTAAGGAAAATTCTATAGAGTGGCAATCCATCCTGCCATGCTGTATGGAGCGGAGTGTTGGCCAGTCAAGAACTCTTATATTCAAAGATTGAAGGTGGCGGAAATGAGAATGTTGCGGTGGATGTGTGGACTTACTAGAGGGGATAGAGTTAGGAATGAGACTATCAGAGAGAAAATGGGAGTGGCTTCGATGGAGGACAAGATGCGCGAAGGAAGGCTGAGATGGTTTGGGCATGTGATGAGGAGGCGCACGATGCCCCAGTTCGTAGGTGTGACAAGCTAGCTTTAGATGGTTTTAGGAGGAGTAGAGGTAGGCCGAAGAAATACTGGAGGAATGTGATTAGACATGACATAGAGCAGCTACAACTTACTGAGGACATGACCCTAGATAAGAAGGTATGAAGGTCGCGGATAAGAGTAGAAGGCTAGGGTGAGTGTGTGGGTTGTAGCAAGGTGTTAGGAGAGCACTTGTATAGCTGGGTTAGTAATTCTAGGACTTTGTCCTTTAGTAGGAGCCTCTAGTCAGGAGAGTTTGAGTCAAGTTTGTCTGCCCGGTGGTCAGATGTGAAGAAGTGAGTAATGAGCCTCGGTCAGAGCAGGCATATGCCAAACATGAATACCTCTTGAAGCCACAGGTATAACACCTGGTAAAGAGACCTAATCTTGAGTGAAATAAATACCGCGACTTCAATTTTGTTCAACAAAATCATCATGCAATAAATCAACAAAGCTCAAAGTTATGTCTCTTTCACCTTCAAGTTGCTCCCAACTATCGATTGACTCAGGCTCTAAATCTTTTTTTTTTATTCTATGTATTATTCTCATTATGCACATAAGGGAGGAGCCGTATGAGGTGAAATTCTCACGTACGATTCTGGAACGCAGATTTTTTCAATTGAATGACGACCGTAACGGATGTTGGCTCAATCCGAAGGAAATTACGCGGAAGCTTTGCAGAATTATTATGAAGTTATGCGACTAGAAATTGATCCCTATGATTGAAGTTATATACTCTATAATAAATGCTCTTTTTTCCCTAATTCGTTTTGTTTGAGAAAGGCGGTAAACATAAAATCAAAAAGCAGAAAGAGAAATGAGACTTTTATTTTGATCGAATTTTCTATTGCATATATTTTATTTTACCTTTATAAAAAATGGGAATTTATTCTTGTTGCTTGAATATTAACTATTCAATTAAAATGAAATATTACAACTATAACAGACATTTTTGTTTTCAAATTCAAATTCGTTGGAACATTTCCTTGAGTTTGAAATAAGGGGCAAGAAGCAAGGGCGTAGCAGCTGCGCGAAAGCCCTTGCGCCTTAGTGTATCCCTTTTCTTGCAGGAGTGCTAACGCGCGACCTTACGTTTTCTTCCGCTTGCTCTGCAGTACGAGCCTCATCCAGAGCCACGCTCCTTTAATATGATGAGAAGAAGGGGGGCCAGCCTCTTTTCCGTACCAATCCTTATTTACTACTACAACTTTTTTGGGTGTATAGCTCAGTTGGTAGAGCATTGGAGTGTTTGTGCATTGTGTGTCAAGTTATCTATCATTCTACCTTATTATTGTTGTTGTATTCATTCTTAGTTTTGGGTGTCCAAACCCGAGACCTTGTTGTGTCATTTTTGTTCTTGTTATTGAGTTGTAATCTTAGTTTGTGGCTCGCTGATTATAGGTGTTGAACACCTTAGAATCTTGTTGTTATCGTGCTTGTATTGTTATTGTGTAGTGAATCCAAGAGGGGTCACCAAAAGGGATCCTCGGTTCTTCAAATCATGGACTGTTTTGGTGTGTGTTAGTGTCTTCCTTATCGATCTTGTATCATTGGGTATGCCACACCAATTAAAGAAAAGATTTTAGGACATAAATTATAGGTATTTTCTCTTACCTTTTAAATTATTCTTAAATTATTTTCCTAAAAAATATGAAGTATTTAAGAATCTGATTAAATAAAAGGATAAAATTAAAAGAAATTTTCAACATATCTTTTTAATAAATAATTCATTTATTTTGAATAATAAAAAATAACTTAACAATTTATTTATTTCAAAATGAAAAGAGTACCAAATAAGAAAAAGGCAAAATGACCTTCTGGACCCCTGTACTATGTCGGTTTTGTAAGTTGGACATTTCTACTTACATGTTTGTCATCTGGACCCTTAAACCCATCAAAAAGCAGCATTTTACACCCTTTGACCGTTGATCTGGCCTATGTGGCATTGAAATGATGACCAGGACAAAAAGAGTGTAGCTACTCGCCTGGGGGGCGAGTGGAGGTCAATTTTTGATCAATTTTACATTAAAATAATTTTTTAAAAATAATATTATAATTTAAAAAAAAGGGTCCTTTATTTCCCTCCATTTTTTTAAATTTAAAAATATTTTTAAATTTTTAAAAATAGTTTTAAAAAATTTTAAAAAAATAAAAAAGAGTCCTTTTTTTCCCTCAATCTTTTTTAATTTTAAAATATCTTTAAAAATTTAAAAATAATTTAAAAATATTTTTAAAAATTTAAAAATAAAAAAAAAATATGTTTTTTTCCTCCCCACCCAGCCCCGTCCCAACCCACCCCAGCCCCCCACCCCAACACCCGTCCAGCCCTTCCCCATCCCCCACACCCTACCTAGCCCCGTCCTACCCCACCCCAGCCCCGTCCAGCCCCTCCCTACCCCACCCCCAACCTCCCAACCCCGTCTTCACCCTACCCCAGCCCCTTCCAGCCCCCACACCCCACCCCAACACTCTTTCAGCCCCCCCCCATTCACTTTTTTATTTTAATTTTCCTTCTCAATTCGATTCTTTTCATTTTTAATTAAAATTTAAATTTAAATTTAATTTTTTTTTTATTTTTTCGGGGATTAAAATTTAAATTTAAATTGAAAGTGAGTGATAGTGAATGTTGAAAAAAATTAGTAAATTTCGCTTGAAAAAAATTAAACTTTTTGTGAATTTGTTAAAAATATTCAAATTTAAAAATAAAAAATTTATTATGTTTGTATATATGAATTTATAGTTAACAATTTAAATTAGTTGGAGAAGAATTTTAATTATTTGGAATAGATTTGATGTTTAGTTTGTGAGCAAAAATAAAAACATGATTATTCAAATTTTTCTTATTTAATTAAATTAATTTTAATATTTAATTTGTTATGTAGCATTTTAAAAATGACTTGAAATTTAATGTAATTTTTTTTAAATGACGTGGTAGATGACGTGGCAGGCGTGACAGCTGACGTGGCAGCTGACTTGAGAAAGAGTGTGTTACACTCACCAAAAAAGAGTTTAAAATGTTGTTTTTTAGTGGGTTAAGGAGTTCAGATGACAAACATGTAAGTAGAAATACCCAACTTACAAAACCGACATAGTACAGGGGTTCGAAAGATCATTTTGCCTAACAAAAAATGCTGAACCTCAAGCTACTTACTCTTTTCATATTGTTTTGTAGTAAAAGGTGAATTTTTATTCTCTGGCTTCGAGGTCCATTTTTCACAAGAAGACTTTCAAAATATAAACAAGGCAAATCCAATCACGAAAATCAAAGAAAGAGTCGGCCATTTAATTCATTCATTTATGAATTACTATAATTTTTTATTAAATATGAAGAACAACTATCTTAACAATTGTATGCCATATACGAATATTATTCTATGTTAATTTAAGAACATTATAAAAATTATTCTCTCCATTCCATATTGTTCGTCCCAAGTTTTCTAATTTAATTTTTTATTTTACTTGTCATTTTTCATTAATCAAGACAAGATAATTTTTTTCTTTTTTTTTACCTTTAGTATTAATTATTTTTTCTCCAAATTAAAATATAAACATCATTTAGTAAGGATACTATAGTAAAATAATTATTTTATTAATTATTATTTTTAATCAATATGCAATGTCAAATTGGAACGAATAAAATAGGACGGATGGAATATTAAATTTTTAAATTCTAATTCGACTCCAAATATTAGTTATCTACATTGATAGTATTTCATTCTTCATTAAAAGTTTCGAGTTCAAGCTGTGAATATGATAAAAAAGCCGTGAATATGATAAAAAATTCTGTTAGGAGCATCACCTTCAAAATAAGCTATGTCGATTTGAATTAATCGGACATTCAGTGAATATCAAATACTGAATGAGAAATCAATATATATATATATATATAACAGTAAATTATTAATAAACAATTATTATAAAGATATATATATGATTACCGTATCAAATACTCTGTAAATATGAAAAACTCAACCAAAAATCAAATTCATCCGTTTCAATTTTTGTTGGTCTTGCTTTCATTTTAATCCGTTTAAAAAAAAATGATTTTTTCTATTTTTGGCTACTCTTTAGTTCTAATTTTTCACATGATATATTTATGATCATGAAATTAAAGAACACTTTGAAACTATCTACATATTTTAAATTTAAGAGCATAAAATTATAAAATCTTGTCTATTTTATTTAATTATATATAAAATTAAGATCAGACAAATAAATTACAACTGAGAAAGTAACAAAATGAAAAGCATATCTAGTTATCTGTTATATTTGATTAAAAATTAATATTTCACATTATTTGAACTGAATGGCTAAGAATGAATTTTCATATAAAAATGGACTTGTAAATCGTCCAGCAAGCAGCGACTTGGAACTCGCGATGACATCAACAACTTATTTCTTTTCTTTTTTTAAATAATCTATATAATATATATATATATATATATATATATAATAATAATAATAATATATTAAAAGTGTGGAGAACCTTAGAAAAGTGATTTGAACTTTTTGTCTTTCATTAAAAGATTGTCCTTTAGGCAAAACTGTCATTTCACTATTTTTTTAATTTATTATTTAATTATTTTTATTATATTAACTAGACTCCTAAAATATATGAGACTCCTAAACTATATGGAAAGAAAATTAATTAATATTTTCCTTTGATGAATTAAAAAAATACGCCTAAAATAGAATCCTATTAAGGAAATACTTCTATAAATATTGAGATGCACGTTAAACTATTTATGGTAAAATCTTTAAAAGGAATTAAATTAACGTGGAAAAGAAAATAAAAACATTTAAGAATTAAAATTTTATATATTTTAAGAAAAGTACGCATGGTAACAAAAAATCCCTACCACTTTTTAAGGTAAGAATTTTAGAATTTTTGTGTGTAAAATTTAAGTTTAATTGTATTATTTTGATATCTATTTTATCGTATTATTCTGTTGTAGTTTACAGATGCTACATAAATGTTGGTCGGCTTTGAATAATTTTTATAGGTAAAGGTTAGGTTTAATTGTGTTATTTTAAAATCTTTGCTTTGAACTTTTTTTTTGTGTGTGTAAAGGTTAGGTTTAGTCGTATTATTTTGATATCTCTATTATCGTATTATTTTATTAGAATTTACAGGTATTAAATGACTGTTGGACGGCCTTGGGAAAATTTTGTGTAAAGGTTAGATTTAATTGTATTGTTTTATTGTCTCTATCATCGCAATATTTTGTTGCAGTTTACACGTGGTAGATTTTTTTGATAAAGGTTAGGTTTAATTAAATAAATTTTTCAGCTTTACATATTCATGTTGAATTTAATTATTGTATTCATCTTTATAATTTAAACACATATCCTATTTAGTTTGATGTTTGAACTCATTAAAGTGCGCGAGACGCGTACAACTATACTAGTAATAATAAAATGAGCAAATCGCTGGAGGTCCAACGTTTTGTCCGTTTTTGGTGTTTTTGAAAATCAAGTGTCTCATTTGGTATTTTTTTTCTCAAAAAAATATCCTTTTTAAGGTCCGGCGGACTCCTACAATGAAAATGTTGTGGTTCCTCTTCGCCATGAATGTTATCGTCCATGCACAATCAGATGATTATACATCTGCACATGGACTTATGGTCCAACAAGTGAGATACATCATCTATCTTTATAAATTTGGTAGATGACAAGGCAAATTGGATCAACCGTAGATAGAAACTATTATAGCATGCTTTGATGTCATAATCTACATTCATGAAGATTGTACAGACTTGAAAATGTGAAAAAAAGAGTACATCTTCCTCGACTTTCTTATAGTGTGTATATCCGCTAAATTTACTGTTGCAGAAGGCCAAGAAATCGAGCTCCTGGCCTATCATTACTTTATTGAACATTGGAAGTATGCAAGTTCATTTCGTTTGCGAAGTATATTTGCTTTGTTTTGCCTTACTGTGCACTTAACCTTAACCTATAACCTGGAAATCTTCTAGTTTTGTAGCATCTATTCTTTTAACTATTGCATCGTGCATCATCTTTTTTTAACCAACAGGCAAGACCTGCTGCCCTTTTCTACTCAGCAAACCTCGGAGAAACTAGAGTTTGATTCAGCAACAACAACAAACCCAGTGTATTCCCACATAGTGAGGTCTGGGGAGGGTAAGATGTACGCAGTCCATACCTCTACCTCTAAAGAAGTAGAAAGGTTGTTTCCGATAGACCCCCGGCTCGAGACACGGAATAGTAAACAAATTCATAGTAAAGCATGGAACAAGATGGCATAACATAAATACGACACCCACAAGTAATAGTAAACAGAGAAAAGTAAACAGATTAGTACTAAAGCATGAAACAAGGTATCATAACAAGAATAATACCTCCACCAAGTAATGCCCTACACTAGCGACCCAAACTGATCCTAGTCTTATGCCCTAATTCGCGTCCTCCAGATCTTCCTATCTAGGGTCATGTCCTCAGTGAGCTGTAACTACTCCATGTCCCGCCTAATCACCTTTCCTCAGTACTTCTTCGGCCTAACCCTACCCCGCCTAAAACCATCCAAAGCTAGCCTCTCACACCTACGAACCGGGGCATTCATGCCCCTCCTCATCACATATCCGAACCATCTCAATCGGACTTCCCGCATCTTATTCTCCACTGGAGTCACACCAACCTTCTCCCTGATAGTCTCATTCCAAACTCTATCCCCCCTAGTCAACCCACACATCCAACGCAACATCCGCATTTCTGCCGCCCTCATTTTTTGAATGTGGGAGTTCTTAACTGGCCAACACTCTGCTCCATACAACATGGCCGGACGGACTGCCACCCTGTAGAATTTGCCTTTAAGCTTGGGTGGCACCTTCTTATCACACAATACCTCCGAAGCGAGCTTCCACTTCATCCATCCCGCCCCAATACGGTGCGAGACATCCTCTTCAATCTCACTGTTACCCTGAATCACGAACCCGAGATACTTGAAACTATCCCTCTTGCATACCACCTGTGATTCCAACTTCACTACCACCTCATTCTCCAGCCTCACGTCATTAAACTTGCATTCCAAATATTCGGTCTTGCTCCTACTCAACCTGAACCCTTTAGACTCAAGAGTTTGTCTCCACACCTCTAATTTATCATTCACACACACCCGCGTCTCATCAATCAAAACTACATCATCTGCAAAAAGCATACACCAAGGCACCTCTCCTTGAATACGCCGCGTCAACACATCCATCACCAAAGCAAACAAAAAGGAACTAAGAGTAGATCCCTGATGCAATCCTGTCAAGACAGTGAAATGCTCTGAGTCTCCTCCCACCGTCCTCACCTGGGTTTTAGCTCCATCATACATGTCCTTAATTGCTCTGATATATGCCACCGGGACTCCACTCACCTCCAAGCATCTCCAAAGCACCTCCCTCGGGACTTTGTCGTATGCCTTCTCCAAGTCGATAAACACCATGTGCAGATCCTTCTTTCTTTCCCTATACTGTTCCACCAGCCTTCGCATCAGGTGAATTGCCTCCGTCGTCGAGCGGCCGAGCATAAATCCAAACTGATTCTCCGAAATAGACACTATCCGTCTCAGCCTCACCTCGACCACTCTCTCCTAAATTTTCATAGAGTGACTCAATAACTTAATACCCTTATAGTTATTGCAACTCTGAATGTCACCCTTGTTCTTATAAAGAGGGATCATAGTACTCCACCTCCAAGCCTCGGGCATTTTCGCTGTCTTGAAAATTCCGTTAAACAATCCAGTCAACCACCTTAAACCAGCCTCACCAGAAAACTTTCAAAAATCCACAGGTATCTCATCAGGCCTCGTCGCCCTACCCCTTCGCATCCTGCGAACAGCCTCTCTAATCTCCTCTACCTTAAAACGTCTACAATAACTAAAATCCCGACACTCCTCTGAGTGCTCCAGCTCCCCTAACACAATAGCTCTATCCCCTTCGTCATTCAAGAGCCTATGAAAATACGACTGCCATCTATTCTTAATGTGGCCGTCCTCCACCAACACTATACCGTCCTCCCCCTTAATGCACTTCACCTGATCGAGGTCACGACCCTTCCTCTCCCTAGCCTTAGCGAGTCTAAACAACCTTTTTTCCCCTCCTTTCTCCTGTAACCCCGCATACAAGCTCTCAAATGTTGTCGTCTTAGCCGTCGTAACTGCTAACTTAGCCTCCTTCCTAGCTAACTTGTACTCTTTCCTGTTTACCCGTTTCTCTTCTTCGTCCTTACTCTCAACCAACTTAGCATACGCCCCTTTCTTGGTCTCCACTTTCTTCTTAATCTCTTCATTCCACCATCAATCCCCCCGATGATGCCCGGCCCGGCCCTTAGAAACACCCAACACCTCACTAGCATTCTCCCTGATGCACCTAGCCACCCTATCCCACATACTATCCACGTCTCCCCTACACTCCCACACCCCCATTCCCGCCAACTTCTCCCCTATCTCCCATGCATTCACTGGCGTCGAGCCGCCCCACTTAACTCTAGGTCTACACTCCTCACCCCTTCTCTTTCTATCCTATTTATACCAAAATCCATAACCAAGAGCCTATGCTGGGTCAAAAGATTCTCACTCGAGATGACCTTACAGTCCTTACACAACACCTTATCCCCTTTCCTAAGCAACAAAAAGTCCATCTGGGTCTTGGTTATCGCGCTTCGAAAGGTGATCAGGTGATCGTCCTTCTTCGGTTAGCCCGAGTTCACCACCACCAGCCCAAAGGACCTCGCAAAATCTAATAGAGTAGCCCCCTCTTCATTTCTTTCCCCAAAACCAAAACCATCATGCACATCACCAAAGCCTCCTGGTAACGCCCCGATGTGCCCATTGAAATCTCCTGCTACAACAATCTTCTCCGAGCTAGGCACCCCTCTCACCACCTCATCCAAAGCCTCCCAAAACCGCATCTTCTCCTCCCCATCCAAGCCCACCTGCGGCGCATAAACACTACACATATTCAGGGTAAACCCCCCAATGTCCAACTTAATAGTCATCAACCTATCGCTGATCCTCTTAACCTCCACTACCTGACCTCTAAGCTCTTCATTTACTAAGATGCCAACTCCATTCCTACGCCTCTCGCTCCCAGAGTACCAAAGCTTATAACCATCCACATCCCTAGCCTTAGACCCTACCCACTTGGTCTCTTGAACACACGCAATATTAATTCTCCTCTTTCTAAGAATCTTCACAAGCTCTATGGACTTACCCTGAAGAGTCTCTATATTCCAAGACCCAACCCTCAGCCTACCAACTTTATCATCACGTCTTCCTCTACCGCCCCTGACCCCAAACCTTAGCCTCCCTCCCACCCCCGCCCTTCCCTCTTCCCCCGCCCCCACAACATCCCCCCGCCCCAACCTCCTCGGACATGACCCTATCCAACCATCAACGCCCACAGCCACTACTACAAGAAAATATAAGAAAATATAAACAATGAGAGTAACAAAGCAGCAGCAGGAAATACAAGGCTCACACAAATTAGAAGAAATAATCAAGAAACAAAACTAAACTCAAATAGGGAGAAAAAACAAAACCAAGGTAAGAACAAAACTAACAGTAAGAAAAATAGAGCACACTAATGGCCTGGCACCAAGGACAACAAAACAAATAATAAGGAGCGGTGCAAGTCACGAATATACTACAGCAGACACGCAAGTCAAGATACAGGAGATAATACGATAAATAATATGAAGGAGGAAATAGCAAAGGTTAGAAATCACCGGGATACGCGTGTAGACCAATTTCTTGTTTCTTGCATGTTATGTTGGAATGTTGTATCCCTTCAAGCTGATTGCAGAAACTGGTCGCCTGGATATTATCGCCGGAGTCCCGCCGGACTCAGATATGGAACTGACGGAATCAGATTTTAGAAAAATTAAGTGTCAAATGCATGAAAGCAATATGCACGTTGAGGTCGGTGAAGTATTAAAGCCAAGCATATTAAGTACCAAGAGTAAAATTCAAGAAAGTGTGTTGATGTAATTCATAACAGAAGCAGCTCAGTAAATTGAATTTGGAAGAGATGAGAGGAAAAAGCAGCATTGGAATGGAACTTTTTCTATAACTGACGCTGTTGGAATAATCTTCCCTGGAACTGTCAATTGTTGCAGAATTTGACTCCATTCCAGCAGCTTTTCCTTAATGTTTTAGACCCAATTTACTCACCCTATTCAGCATTTAATTGCACGAATGATAATCCAATTGGAAATACCTTTCGTAGTCGACCATTACAACAAGGTAGCAATGTAATTGTCATTGTTTACAACACAATTAAAAGAAATGGCATCAGCACATAGGAAACAGAACCTTAAATCACAAAGATCTTGTTTCCATTGACGCACAACCTATTATGGAGCCAAATGCAGGCTCACACATTGGTCTGATCTCCCTCCACTGTAAAGGTAAACTCAGTGGGTTGCACACCCTAACTGTGCGCAGCTTCACAATGTTAAACATCCCGGTCCCGGCTTCCTCCCATCGCAGAACTCTTCCTCCCAAAACATAAATTTCATTTCTCAGTGCAACAAATCCATAATCAAAGACCTCTAGAGGCCGGGGATGGTCAGGTAGAATCACAGGAGGTACCAAACCTCTATGATGCCACTCCCTGTCATCCACATCCCTAGTTTCAATGGAACTCCCACCCCAATCTACAACAGTGCATATATGACCACCATCAAGCACCTGAATTCCCAAATGCAAAGCCCTTGAAAACGGCCAAATATCATCTACACGCAGCCATGTTTCATCAGATGGATCAAAAACAATAGATGTCTCCTGCTCTAGTAGCCCAACAAGGTCCGTTAGAACATAGAATTTACCATCGTATGGTAGGCCTACACAATCCGTCTGGGGACTTGGCAGGGGTGGTAGGTCTTCCCACCTGCAGAAATTTAAACTATTAAGAAAAAACAGTATAGGATAGAATATAAACTTTCTGCTATCTTAGGATACGGTCAAATGAAATATCCGACCATCCTTTTGCTTCAGAAGGAAAAGGAATAGAAGTTAGAAGCAAAAAGGAATCTTTTCCAAGATAACAGGAAGAGACACGGATTTCTAAAAACTACGACCCCTATGGCAAATGTAGTCAAAGCATCAGTAGTTTATTTAGACTTCTACTAATTAATGTTTGGAATATCGGAAGAAAGTGTCTCATTTGAACAAAAGCACCAGTTTTTGTTTCAGTTCTACTATATTAGAAGGTTATTATCTTTCATACCATCAAATGCAGCTAAGAATAAACAAGTATTGATCAATGGGAGTGCAATATGGTATTTGGTTAATCGGGAAGCAAGGATCATTGGATACTACTTTCTTATTAATCATGAGGAACTTCAGAGATATGTATATCATTAATGCGTGTCTCATTACAAAAAAATACTCTCGATAAATAATCTTCAGTGTCTTATTTTGGAGCTGTATACATATGTTACAACCATCATTATAAAAGCGGAAAGACTTAATCTGAAAAGCAGATAGAACGAAATGGCTATGTAAAGTTAAATAATTGTCTTTCAATCGATCGCTTTATCTATAATATTTATGTACAAAAATATTGTAGGTGAATATTTTAATAAATACAATGAGATATTAATTCTCGCAATACCACTATCATTAAAATATTTAACTTAAAACATTAAATTCTAGAGATACTACAGGATGATGACACTTAATATTTGCACGTGGATCAGTAGATTAGTATTTATAAACTGTTTACCAAAAAAAGTATTTATAAACTGATCAATTAATCTTTTTATGTACAATATATTGTGCTAATGGATCCCAAAAGAAAGAAGTTAATCTAATAACTTCGGTGATTGGAAGCAAAGTTAGAACCATAATAAGACATTTTAGGACTTACGTTGGTCTAGATTCCTTTCCTTTACTAAATTGGATAAGAAGGATCAACATCCGTCAACTTCATTAACTCTTTTAATTTAATTTATGCTTTTTAACTCTTTAACATCTAAGTTGCTCGGACTCTCCAAAAATGTTGTCGCACCCGTGTCGGATTCCTCAAAAATACACTATTTTTGAAGGAACGGACACACACCCATTGACATTTTTGAAAAGCCCGAGCAACATAACTTAATATATTCATTAATACTCCCTCTATTCCAGCTTATGAGTTTGTAGTATTATAAAACAACAACAACGACAATATACCAATATAATCCCACAAGTGGGGTTGGGCAAAAGTAGGACCAGTGGTAGACCTAGATTTTAAAGTTGTGGGTGCTCAACTGACATAAACGTAATGTTGTTACTGGCGAAAGACCATACGTGCATTATCTAAAACTTGACAATGAGAAATTATTATTCTAATTAGAATCATTCTCATATTATTTTAAAACACTGACGAATTTCATTATTTGTGGTTGTGCCAATTTTACATTTTACATACAGCAGATAACTATATATAGATTTATCACAACATATCTCAATTTCTATGTAGTTTATGAATGTTATATAGGATATGGCGCAATTTTAGCTTACCGCAGACATGACTCGAGATAGGAGGATGTGTAGTTCGCAAAAATTTCCAATTTCTTAAATGTCAATTTGAAAATGAAAACCCTAATGAAATCTAATAAAAGCTCCTTAATAGAAGCGCCACATAGTACTCCCTCTGTCCAAGTTTACGTGTCCAATTTTGCTTTGGCACACTCCTTAAGAAATAATAAATAACGTGGCAATTATCACACATATTATTATTTATTCCATCCTCATATAAGTGGTGTTTTTAGCTTGGACACTCTCCTTAAAAAACTAATCGTTCCTAGAATATAAAAGTATTTTATTAAGTGTTTTTACTGACTTATCCTCAATAAACACCTTGAAAAAGATACTATTTACTGGTTTCCTGGTTATGAAAAACTCCCTTTATTTAAAAAGAGTAAAATTAGAAGAACAAAATTAATGTATTCTTG
This sequence comes from Capsicum pubescens, assembly GCA_030864215.1. Taxonomy (NCBI): domain Eukaryota; kingdom Viridiplantae; phylum Streptophyta; class Magnoliopsida; order Solanales; family Solanaceae; genus Capsicum; species Capsicum pubescens. The sequence continues at coordinate 227,587,958 of CM061544.1, forward strand.
ATTATCTAAAACACCACTTATTTAGGAACAAAATGGGAAAAAGGTTAAAGTACCAGTTATTTAGAAACGAAGGAACCATAAGTTGGGAAACAAATTGGAAACAAGTAGCGCTTAATAATAAGGATAAACTAGGTATAAAATGATAAATTGTTCATTGGCTTTCCAAACGGAACAAGTAAAATAGGACATCTATTTTCAATAAAGTGGACAAATAAACATGGACGGAGAAAGTACTAAATCTCAACCTAAATCAACAAAAACAAATATGTTTGCAACTTACCTCAAGATAAACTGTTTTAGTTGAAAATTATAACCGATTGTTCATTTTGGATGGTACGTTCTGCATAAATTTGCCACTATGATTAAGGAAAGGAAAAAACGGAAAGTGAATGAAAAAAATGCCTGCATGGATAAGAAAGAATGTCAACAAAAAGAGGAAGAATCAACCGGGGTGTATCTATTAATGGTTGTGTTGATGCGGAGAATCGAACACCTGATCTTTCGCTTCAATACTCCAAAAAAAACAACATCCAGACCCCTGCACCCACCAGTCATTTGTTTCTCTGGGTGCTCACACATTACTTTATACAAATATCTCAACTATCTGTATAAATTATAATGTTCTACGTCAGGATTAGAGGATACTCGAGCACCCATCCCACTAAACGTGGGTACGCCCCTAAGCCGGATGTGCACAGACCTTACCCTACCTTTGTGGTTGTGGGGAGTAGGGTAGAGAAGTGGTTTCCAATAAGCTCTCGGCTCAAAAGACAGGAAAACAAAGCATGTTTATAAGAAAAATATGACAGTTGATATTCAGCTCAAAAGTCTATATTTCAAGTGCATTATCGCCTCATATCTTGACTATAGTTGTGTGGTTTATGTAATAAGGAGTCGTTTTGAGTTCATTATGAGTTTTATGTATGTGGAAATATGTTGGATGAAGAGTATGTGGAAATGTGTTGGATGAAGAAGTGAAGCAAAAGAAGTGAATTCATTATGACTATACATAAAGAAGTGAAGCAAAGAGAAGGCGAACTCCCATCATAAGCCACTGATGATGAACATGGGAAATAAAATTGGAATTAAAAAAAGTCTATGTTGGAACTTGAAAGATGTTGCACTTGGAAGAATCACAATTTGTCCTTGTATCAATTATGGAAAATATACACCAAAGAATGTAAGTATCGGAAAGATTTTATTTAGTCTATTATGTGCCTCGTATAAATTTGATAAAGGAACAAAGTAGTATGACTTTGCATCAGAATGGTTATTTGGCTGAAGTAGAAGTTCATTCCTTGCACTAAACTGAGTGCTATAGGTAACCGACCCGTGAACTTAGCGAGAAAATCGAAAGCTTAACATAATTGGAATAGAGGCAGAGTTGTCCATGGAAACTTATACAAGATACAACAACAACAACATACCCCGTGTATTCCCACAAAGTGGGGGTCTGAGAAGGATAAAGTGTAGATAGTCCATACCACTACCTTAGATGAAATAGAGAGGTTGTTTTCGATAGACCCCAACTCAGGACAAATAACAGTTATTAGGGGCTTCAAGTTATTATATTATTTTAGGGGCTTCATATTGGTAACTATGAAACATGAGGCACATAATTTTGGAGGCAAGTACACATAAAGAAACAAAGCAAGGGGAATTCGACTTAGAATTTCATTTTCTTCACTTTTTTCACTTGTTCGTTATGAATTCTAAGATATGGTCTTAAACAACATTATGAGTAGTTGGATTCATTATCTAGGGTTTTGATGGAACCTTTTGTAGAATAAATTCTTGTAATGTCCTTGTATGATCTAGCCCTTTTGAATTTCTCTATTTGTTCAACTACATGCTTATTTCAGTTGATTGAATGACCATCGATTGGTTTTGCCTATTTATTATGTACTGCTTGAGAAATAATGCAAATTTAGGTTGTTGTTGAACAATGTCACTCCTAACGTATATGAGAAATCAGTACTGCAAGTTTAAAAGTGGGTTTAGAGATGAAAAAAAACTTTGACGTGGTTATAGTGCGTGATGAGAAATTCCTAGCTAGAGTAGTTTGACAGAATATGTCTAGTAAATTCTTGTTGATAGCTCGACAGAGATTTGAGGCAATTAGAGTGCTCACGGTCCGTAGAGAATAAATTGGCATGGAAGTCAAATTAATTAAGTATTTAATTATATTTTAAGTAGCTTTATTTATAATTCTAGAATAAATTTATGTTTTATAATTCCATAAGGATTAGGGTGGTTAGCTATAGTTATTACTCCCTCCGTTCCAAAATAATTGAATTATTGAAACATGGCACACATCTTAAGAAAAAAAGACAGACATAAATTAGTCATGTTTTTCCATTTTTGCCCTTTTCAAACTCCAAAACATTAGTAACGATCATTGGAACTCATCTTTGAAAATTTAGTTAATGAAGGGTAAAATTGAAAAAAAATTCCAACATCTATCTTGAAAAATGAACAATTCAATTATTTTGAATACTAAAAAATACTCCAACAATTCAATTATTTTGAAACGGAGGGAGTAATTCAGAATAGGATTTTACCACTTTCATAAGAAAATAGACTTTCTAGGATAGGGTTTTATGTTTTACTTTCATAAGAAATAGACTTTCTAGAATAGGGTGTTACGCTTCCTACTTTCATAAGGACTAGACGATTGTTGTAATATGACTCCTATTTAATCAATAAGTAGTATTTCAACATAATGCAAGAGATCAGAGTTCTTTCTTTCATTGAACTATAATGTTTCGGTCTCCTTTTAACGAGCTAAAGAGATCAAAGTTCACTCTAAGGTTTCAATCTCCCTTTAACGAGCTGAATTTATATGTCGCCCTGTGAATTGATCCTTCCCAATAGATCCTAACACAATAATTGGGGAAATAATAACTCTAGACCTCCTTAATCTTGTTCCTAGCTTCATCCTCTTTAGTTGATAATCTTATTGCTTCATACTATGCTTCACCCTAAGTATGTTATAGTAGTTTAAAATATAAATCTTAATCTTTATAATTCATAAAATTGTTCGAACTTATTTTCTTATTGATATAGAATAATCAAAACTAAACCTTAGTTCTCCGTGGAATTTGACTCTTAAATATTGGGTTTTATTTTGCGAAAATTGTTTATCCTTTTACAACGAGTTTTGGACGTGATCAAATTTTGGACCAATTTCTTAAAATCAAATATGACTAAAACGAGAAACCAAGACAAGTCAGAACGAAAAATAACGGCAGCAATGTAATATTATAAAACATGTCCTAACATTTGTATGCATTTATAATAGAACCTCTTATTAAATGTATAAAAAGTTTAAAGTTAAATTATATTCAAATATAGAAAGATGTTAATCTTCTCAGAACAAACACTAAAGGAAATAGCATGAAACATAAAGATATTTATATTTAATAAAATTGTTACTCATTGATATGGGTCACACATGCAAAGCACGTGGCCCGAGACAAGTTTTTCTTTTAAATTTGAAAGTGATTTTCATTTCATAAATATTGTATATGTTGTATATGCCTTTTAAAAGCTTTTTAAAGGTTGTTGTTACTTAAAAGCTTAATTTGGAACTACTATTTTCTCTTAAGAATAGGGTCTGCATTTGACGATGTTTGAAATATTTAAGACTGGCTTTTGAACCATGTGTTCTTCAACATGCCATGAGATTTCCTATGCTATTAAAAGATGCCATTAAAGATAAAATGAGTAAGTTTAAACTTTAATTGTTTTAAAATATAGAAATATGTTATTCTTTTTTTAATAAATTAATAAGAAAATTGCGTCACCTAAATAAATTCTCAGGAAATTGCAATCATCTATAAATCCGAATGTTAAATTCTTTAGTGAATTACACAAATGAGATAATTAACGAGCAAGTGGTTCCATCTCATCATCTCCAAGAAGGGACCATAAACAATGATCCTCACCCTATGAAACAGGTGAGTAAGAAATTAATCCATCACATAGGCACCCCAAAGTGGTTTAAGATGGACAAGTTCTCTAGCATTTAAATGAATGGATGGGTAAAAATGCTAGTCCAAGAGGCTTAAATTCAGATAGGTGGTTGGACCATAGGAAAGAGACTACATGGATAGGGAAAATGACAAGCGACATCGACAACATTGGCATGAGACGGATAAAATAGGAACTAAAATCATTGTGAAACCAAGACATAAGGACAGGGGCGGATTTAGGGGGTTACGTGGGGTCCTGGAACCCAATAACTTTTGTGCTGATCTTGTATTTATATTGAGAAATCTAGTAAATATATAAAAATTATAAGTTGGGAATCCATAATGAAGGATACTATTGGCCTAGTGGCAAAGAAGGTGCCTACTAAAGCATTGTTGCCCTCTTGGTCGTGGGTTCTAACCCCATCAGTCACTTTATTTTGAAATTTTTTTTTTTTGCTCAAGGAACCCACAAACTTAAAATCCTAGACCCGCTTCTGCATAAGGATAAAGTTGCAGAGTGAAGAAACTTGGTGATAGCCAGATAAGATTATTTCGTTAGGACCAATTTGGAGAAAGGACATAATTTAACTATTGATGCTTATAGATGAGAAAAGTAAAACTCTATTCCAGGATGATTTCAATAACTTGGTCCAAGAAAGCCCAAATGACCAACAAATCTTTATAGGAAGATAGTTGAATAGTGGTGGTTGGTATAATGACAGTTTTGACCAAGTGCATAGGGGTTCCTTTAGTTGTTTAAGGAATGAAGCAGGAGATACCAGAGTCCAGAAAAGTGGGCAAAGCGAAGGACCTGTGCTTCAATGGCATGAAGCGAGAGAGGTGAGCAGATGAAGACACTTCAACCCTTGAAGCGCGAAGCAAGCAGAAGCACTCACTTTTAAAAAAAAGTTTTAAGAGGGTCAATTAAAAGAAAAATATATATGACATTCAGAACCTCAATATTTCGCGACATTCAAAACTTAACTAGGGTTTTCAGCTCTGCTAAGGAAATTTCTTTCTTTCTTATCTTTCCTTCTTGGTCTTCTTTTTTCTTCAGCCTCTCCATCGACATTCAGTACCTCGATATGCGCTTTTTTAGAATATGGGTAGGAGAAGGAGTAGTATATAGAATCCTACTTGGAAAAGGATTGTAATGTAGTGTCTTACACACAATTCAATAATATTTTTCTCTTTATTTCTCAGACGTTTCAATGGCCTGCTAGGGTTCTTTTTCTTCTAATTTTTTCTACACTGTTCTTTCCTCTGTTTACTTCATCGGTTCATCCACATTTTCTACTTTAACACTTCTTTCTTCTTCTATGTGTTGCTGAATTTTTTTTCTTGACTGTGACTAAAATATGTGCTGACTATCTTTGAGAATCGTAACAATGTTTAAAATGTCTGTCTTGGCATGGAGATATGGACACAGAGCTAGTGAGACCAATAGGACCGCATTACAGGTGTGTACTATAACGAAACATTTAAAGGACAATTTTTCGCCACAAACATCTTGTTGGTAGAGATAGCAATGTCACTGGCTGTACAAATGCTGAGATTGTGAGGGAAGAAATAAAAAAAATATTTTGAGCGAAATCGTCAAATTTCACATAAATCAAATGTGGAAAATCTTGATGATGATGATTAAGTGGAAGAAGGTGAAGGTGTTAATTTGTCGCTTCTTGCATAATCACAAAAAGGGGAAAGATGCAACGGTCTCTTCAAGTTGTGGATCAGCCAGTAGGAAAGGTCATTTAGATTGCTAATTCTCGCAGAAGCCAGGATATAGGACATGGAAAAGCGGTAAAAAAAGTTTGCCTCAGCCAAGGATTTTTTGAGGGATCATGCAGTTGGAGCTTTTTCACAGTGTGTGTGTGTGTGTGATGCAGGGCTCTCATTCAATTGTCACTTACACCAACACTTTTGGAGTTCTCATTGAGGTTGTAGGACAATGCAGGAATTAAACTCCCCACTTATAATGAAGTTAGAGGTCCTTATCTAACTAAAGCAGAAGAAAAAAAAAATTGTGGAGGATCATCGTTTAGAATAGAACAAATTTGGATATTCCAATATGATGGTTATATGGACAACAAAAATTGAAAATATGATCATCAATGTGTTGATGAATTATCCAAAAGGAAGCTTATTTCTTGAACCTATCGATTTGAGCGAGTCATCTAGTGATTTCATCAAAATGTTCTAATTGCAGAACACTACAGAGAAGATTGGAGCAAAGAATGTTGTTCAAGCAGTTACAAACAATGCAAGAGAAATATTAAAGTCGATGATATGTTGAAGGGAGTGTTCCCGCAATTTATTGGACTCTATGTGAAGCTCATTGTATAAATTTGATGTTCGGAGACATTTTCAAGGAAACACCGTTCTCTACAGTTTTCACTCAGGCAATTAGTGTGGATATCTTAAATTGTTCAAAGGCCTTTGTTATTGAATATTGTAAGGGCTTGATTCTGTGAATTTTCCATTTTTATGTGATTTGACCATTTTAACCTTCCTTGTGGTTGCTACGTGATTTTTCGGGGGTGTGGGTATGATTGGCATGGTTCCTAATGCGTTTCGGAACGATTTATGCGAGTTAGTAGTTTTTAGAGCTTTAAAAGGCCTTATAGTTGATTTCGGTCAGTTCTGTGTGTCGGATGGCAAAACAAACTGCGTTAGTAAATTCGAAACGTCGATTTTGGGTTGATAGCGTGGTTGGCGTGATTTTATGCTTTTAGATTTTATTTCGACCCTCGATTTGGGAAATAGTGAAAGGAGGTCTCGAGGATCAATTTTGTGAAAACGATCTTTTTTTCGAAAATCTGATGTCGCCATTGAGTCTGCAACGTCGAATTTAGTCTAGTAGCATATCTCAGAATGTCAAACAAATCCTGAAGGTCCCATCGAAAACTTGGAAAAACTCGTAAGTTGTTGGTGCAACATCAGCTGATGCAATCGCTTAAGCAACCTGGTCGCTTAAGTGAAGGCCAGCTGATATGGCCTAGTCGCTTAAGCGGCGACCTGGTCGCTTAAGCGATCATGACTGAGTTCCCATATAAAAATCAGTTTTTCCCGAATTTTCTTCCATTTTTGAGGTTTTGAGATTCGGGTTTTAGAGGTTTTGGGCGATTTCTTCAATTTTCAAGCTTCGGTAAGCTCCAACTCACTATTTTAATTATTTTAATTCAATTCTCTTCATCTAAAACCTGTTAATTCGTGATTTCAAAAGTGAAATTTGAGGATTTTGGCCTGGAAGGCCTAAAAATGGGGTTTCTTCAATATTAACCTCGTTTTCACTTGGGTTTTCTCCTATGGCTTCCTTTGGGTAAGGTATTTATGAACTAAAATTTTGGTTTTACCCTTTTTTTTTCGAGAACCCGTTGTGAGGGTCCGTTTTGACCCTGATTTGAAAATACGCAATATGGGTAACGTTGACTTTCTTTTGACACATAGATTCTATATTTGTATGTTTTAGTTGATTCTGAGGCAATTGCAGAGGGGAAAAGCTCTGTGTGAAGGATTTTTGGCTTGAATTTCGTGAGGTTATGGCTTAACTTTTTTCAAACTAGGTTGGCTAGTCAATATTTATATAAAAGCATGTTATGGGTAATAATCATGGGAATATTATTATTACTGTTGTGTGCCTAAGTGGGGGCTTATGTTATTGGTAATCTGAGATAATAATTGTTATGTGCGGCCCGTGTGGGGGTCTTATCTGATATTGTTGGCCTTATGTATGTTTTTGGTTGCTTTCTTCGTGATAAAAAAAGTCGAAGTTGGGATTAATGTGATAATAATGACATTTCACTTGCAAATTTCACCCTAATGAGACATGGCTTATATTGAATCATCGATGGTTGACATATTGAGTGAATTTTTAGCTTACGTGCGTGTATATTAAATGGATTTGAGATCTTCATATTGGTTTGGTTGCAAGTATTACATTCTCAAATCATACATACATTCATCAGATATTGCTACCATGGTGGAAATACTGATTTTTGACAGAAATAAGACATTTTTACAAAACCCTTTGTCATAGTCCATGAGTTGGAGAGGAGATATGGATATTGGGATTGAGTATTGAGATAGTATATGTGTTGCAAACCCTCCATGGGTCCTAGATGGAAACACTGATGCTCGGTAGATGTATACGAAGGTTATGCGATAACCTCAATCATATCACATCATCCTCACTGAATTTCATTCGTTTATGCATCTTAAGTGTTGTGTTTCTGTATTTTATCCGATGCATGTTATTCTGTTATTTTTTCGTACCTATTTCCTGCTTATGTGTTATATTTAGAACTATTAGTGGAGACTGTGTGAGCTACCATTTGGGACATTTTCTTCTTGCAGGTTGCGTGCTTATAGCGTGTATTTATATACCTTATTTTCTACTTTGCTCAGTCGACTTGTGATGCCTACTGAGGCTGCATTTGTTTTTTTTAAGATTCAGACATCTGAATCTGAATCTGAATGCACAGCTGAATGATTAAGATGTTTCCAAATCTGAAAACTGAATGATTAAGACAGTTTGTTTTTCAACATCTGAATGTACAAAAAAAAATTATTTGTATATATAATAAAATAAAAAATACAATTTAAATAAAAAATTAATTATATATTAGAAAAGTATGTAATTTAATACAACAAAATTATTGTTTGATTGAGAAAAAATATATATGTTTGTTAGTGATAGTGGAGATGGTTTATAATGGTGATTGCGGTGACAATGATTGATGTTAGTGATTAATAATGTTGGTGGTGATAATTGTGATGGTATTGTAGTGACTGTTATGATGGTGACGATTGATGGTGGTGATGTGACGTTGTTTGATGTTAGTAGTTTGAGGTGTTGATTGTGTTGGCTGAAACATGAATACATCATGGATGACGATGTGTTGGTGCTAGTTGGAGATGTTGTTTGTTGTGATGGTGGAGATGGTTGTTAGTAGAGATAAATTGTAGTGATGGTAGTAGTTGAAGTAGTGGTAGAGGCGGTGTTACTAGTGACAATGGTGGTGGTGGCCGAAGAATGTATAGAGGTTGTGATGTATTAGTGGTAGTTAGTGCTGCTGTGGTGGTGCTAGTTGTGATAGATGAGTTGGTCGGTAGTAGGGATTGGCCGGTAGTGGTTGATGATGTTGGTGTTGTTGACGGTAGTGGTGGCGGTGAATATAATTAGAATAATAGAGGTAGTAGGTGTGGTATTGGTTGACAATAGTGGTTGGTAGCGATATTTGTTGTCGATGGTGGTTGTAATGGTGAAGGTGGTTGGTGGTAGTGGGTGCTGGTTGACAGTAGTGGCGGTGGCAGAGGTGGTTAGTGGTGGTGACTGTTGATTATGAATAGAGTGGTGAATATAATCCAACACCAGAATATCTCTTCAGACCTATTAAGAGTTGGTTCTAGATCTGAATGATTAAGACTTATTCAGACCTATTAAGAGCTAAAATCTTAATTAAAAACAAATGCACTTAATGGTTTGAAGTCTGAACCATTCAGATTCAAACCTCCATTAAGTGCAAACAAATAAGGCCCGAGTAGAAGTGGACCGTACTCATCCCTACTGTGCCCTTTCGATGCAGAGTGCACCGCGCGGCAGCTGAGTTCGAGCGGTGGTTGATACATTCGAGGTAGAGGCCGCTCCATGCTTTCGGAGTTAGACTTCCGACCTCATCCTATCCAGTTTATGTCTTATCTTTGTATTCAGAGACTAGCACACACTTGTGGTGTCTTGTTGGACTTTCAGTTATATTTTTCAGATTTCGAGTTGTATGTAGATTGTTCTTATATTGTGACAACAGGTTTGGAATGGCTTGTGGCTTTTATTGTTATTCAGACTTCCGCTATTACTATGCTTGAATAGTTGGACTTCATTCTAGAAGTCTCGCCTTTGAATTTGTATTATAGTTTTCTTTCACATGTCAATTTAGGTGATCGACTTACTTATCAAGGCTTAGCCGCGATAAGTGTCATCATGATCTGAGTTTTGGGTCGTGACAAATATAATAAGGAGATTCACAAAACAAAACCTTGGTGAAACCTGGCAGGACTAGATTTGTAACTGCTCTCTTGACTTTGCATAATATACACATGTAAAAGGCCAATTTGAGAAGCTTGCTTATTCTAGAAGAATGGAACAACAACATACCTAGTAAAATCCCACAAATGAGGTTTGGGGAGGGTAAAGTATACGCGGACCTTACCACTACCTCGGGAAGGTAGAGAGGCTATTTCCGAAAGACCCTCGGCTCAAGTGTAGCAAATCCAGATACAACGAAGAGTAACGCAGTGAAGATAATATGTCAACACTGCAACAACAACAACAAACCCAGTATATTCCCATATCGTGGGGTCTGGGGAGGGTAGAGTGTACGCAGTCCATACCACTACCTCTAAAGAAGTAGAGAGGATGTTTCCGATAGACCCCCGGCTCAAGACAAAATCTACTATAAAAACAATAACCAGCCACAAAATTGTGTGATAATGAGAACATGATAAACGACAACAAAGACAGATATCTATGGCTTACCCCTACGCTATCATACTACGACTAGTGCACGACAATGCTCCTACCCGACTAACTTTCTACTCTAATGCGCGTCCTCCACAAGAACGGAACACTAGTAAATTTACAAAATAAGTAATGGGGAAGGAGTTGCACGCATAATTATTTTTTATTCCTTTTGGAACAATGTTGTTCAAGTGCCATTTAGTGACGAGCGTAGATATGTAAAGATATTTTAAATCACAGATAAAAGGTGGTAGAATAAACTTCATTGACCTTTGCATGCAGCTGAGAATATTTTGACCCATCACTCTTTTATGATAATTGTGAGAAGGATTTACTAGATAAAAATGTGTGGAAGGAATCCTATGATTGTGTTAATAAGTTGATCGCCAATGAAAATTGTGGAAGATACAATAACAGATGCAGATCAGTACTTACAGGAATGCTGATGGACTTTTTGGATTAACAGTGGCTATTAGACAAAGAAAGAAGAGGTCACTGGTTGAGCCAATGCTTCTATGTTTCTTTATAACTTTAAGTTTTAAGTTATTTCTTTATACTTTAAATTTTAAATATTTGTTCTACTTCAATAGTTGAATGGTGGAGGAATTATGGCTCAGAAACTCTAGAGCTACAAAAGTTCGCCATCAAAGTTCTAACTCTAACTTGTAGCTCATCAGGGTGTGACAGGAACGAAAGTGTCTTTGAACATGTAAGAACTAAGAAGAAAGAGTTGGTATATTGAGATAACTAAATTATATCTCAATTATTTTAACTCCTACTAATTACTTGCCACAACTTATTTGCAGATTCATACCAAGAAGAGGAATAGACTAACCCTAAGGGGTCTCAATGAGCTAAATGTTCATAAAATACAATAACATTAGGGCGTCTTTACAATGCTCGCAATGTAACCGGTCCAATTCTTTTGGACAACATTGATGATGCTACTGAATGGCTAACTGAACTCCCTGGAAATCATGAGATGAAGCAGTATTTGATGGAGATTCTGATTTCACTCACGGAGTTGCTGTGGAGGCAAGTGGTGCTGAGGAGAACCATTATGGTTTAAGGGCTAATACCTCAAACTTACATAAAGGGGTAAAGAAGTAGCTACAAGTCTATCCCTAGTTGATGAAGTTGAAAGTGCTGATGGAGTTGAAGAAGATGATGAGCAATATAATGATAATGGAGGAATACAAGATTTTAACAATCTAGTAGAAATAGAAGATAGAATCAGATGTTGATCCATTAATAGCTTTGATGGTGTTTGTCTTATGGTCTATGGAGGATTTTGTGATATCTATTTTTTAGTTTTTAATTTGAATTTTTGCTTATATAGTCTCTATTTATTTTGGATTTTTTTCTTTTAAAGTGTGCTTCACTTCAATGAAGTGATCCCTTTGCTTCACGGTTCATGCTATAAGCAAAACAGGGTCCTGACACTTTTTCTCGCTTCACGCTCTTCAGTGCTCTGCACTGGGATATACTATGTCAGAATTTGTTAAGTTTATTATTTGAGACAAAGAATTTGTTAGATTATTATGGATGCAAAAATCCACTTGTTAGAGTACAGGCACCCAGAAAGTGTAAATAAGAATAAGATAAATATAAACAATTTAACAAAGTAATAGACAAAATAAAGAAAGAAGCAGTAAGGAATTCGTACCAATGGTGTGTCCATGAGCTTGGAGAGTTAGTAATGTGTCAAAGGAATAAGCACATAAAAGAAAGAGCAAAGCTAGTTCTAAAGTGGTTAACATTAGAGAGAACAACCAAAGAGAGATCGGAGTGATTTCCAATGTAAAGAGTCCTTGCGCAGCCTCCTTCTGATAGAAGATGACTAGAGTGCTTGCTCAGTCTCCGTCCCCTACAAGATGACTATTATCTATGAGAATGGAGGTGTATTATCTGGCTAAACCATAGGAAGTAACTGAGAGTTCTGCGAAGCCATGTACTTAGATCTTAGGGTGGTTGCACATCTTGTGCACTGAAATTTGAGATTAAACTAGGCCAAGATGGAGACAAATAATGTACTAAGGGTTTGGTGTGATAGTGATGAAGCGTTGTAGCAGTCTATTAGGCTTGTATAGATCTCATGTCGGATTCACTTTTTTAGTGAAGTGAGAATTCACCAAGGCATCCAGTAGATGCAAAGAACAAAAGGAGGATCTGTCAGCTCACTGAGGACAAAAAATTATAAAGGTAAGGAGCTGACAAAATCCAGGTAGTGATGGAATTTATTTAAGGGGAAGAGTTAGCCCAGCTACAAAGGTTAACCAAACAACTAGCCTTAAGCTTATAAATTGGAGTTGAAACTCCATCGAAAAATCTCATCTTTCTTTCTTTCCAGCTACACCAAAAAATACATGTTGGTTCATGTTCTGGATTTTTCTGATGGAATTTCTAGCGTGAGAAATATAAGACGAATATTATTTGAATTGTTGTATCTGCATTATCACTGAGACCCTATTTATAGATACTACATTCCAATCTTTTTCCAAGTAGGACAATATGTTACAATACTTTTTCAAGTAGGATTTCATATACTATTCCTGTTTCTACTCCTATCCTAACACCACCCCTTAAGCTGGTGGATACAGGTCATATGTTGTTGTGAATGCGTGGAACTCAATTAATTAAGTATTAAATTATATTTTAAGTAGCTGTTATGATCCCAAATCATAACCAAATTGCAGTAACCAAACAACCAACACAGTATTTTTTGGGAAATTTTCTGTTTATATCAAAAAATAGGAAAATGAAACTTAAAATAACAAGGAAATCCTATCTATAAAGGGAAAAACAAATTGATAGTGAACTCCATGAATGAGTCAATCTGCAGGGGAAGAAGATGAGAAGAGAAAGTTAGATTTAGATGGGGATAGAAAGGAATTGGGAGGATAAAGAAGAACACAGAGAGGAATTGATTTACCAGATTTGAGTTATGTCCTTCTTTCTCCTATGAAGTGTGTATATAACCACCTTGCCACGTGGCATCATCACGACCCTTGCAATTCTTTTAAACTTGAGTAATCGCAACCCTGTATTCTCAATCTCCTGCGTTTCTATTTGTTTTCTATTCCCGACTTCGAATCCAAACAACTAACAATTGATCGACTATTAATGAGACCATAACATATCCTCCTCCTTCAAATGATCTTGTCCTAAAGGATCAAAATCAATACCTAAAATTTTTGAAGCCATTTCAAAATGCAGAACTGAGGCGACTAGGATCAAAAGGACATTGCAAACATTGTTCTCCAAAATGAGCACACCTAAGTTGATTATCCCTGAATATATCTTGTAGCAGGAGGATTGACTATATGTATCCCAGGTAAAAACTTTTTCCCATTCCGTAATGGTTATCTCATCAGGAAAGTACGGCTTTTGTTGACACGAATGTACCCTTCTGTCAACTCTATAATCACCTGGCGTAGAAACATTAAAGTCTCTCTAGAATCACGCAAGCACAAATTTTTTTCATGAATTCGCTCTCTTTCTCCAGGCCAATCAATACACCACCCGGATCAAAAGTGAGTCGCGAATCAATTGCCACTTTGCTGACCTTTGCAGCTCCACCCCTTAGACTAGAAGAACTTGTGATGTTCAACAGAAAAATATATAGTCCAACTGCAACCCGGATTGCTAGTCTACCATAGAAGTTAAGACAACTAGAACACATTATCCTGCAGATGCTGCAGTCCAACCGACACCTCACTTTACATAGCTTTCAGACAAGTTGATAAACTACCTTTTCCACAACGGTATGATACTTTAGAATGGTACCTCCCGGATCAAATAGCAATGCTAAGAAATTATGCATCATAAGAACTCTCCTTGTCTTTGGAACAATTAAATTCATGTTGAACCAGTAGTATAACCTCTATTTCCATACATGCCACAAATCTTATTTAATGCCATAGAATAGAAGTTTCCCTCCTCATTGAAAAATATGACAAATAACTCTTTAGATAAAATCATCACATCATGCATCATTTTGTTGCTCAAGCAATATACCCGAATTAGTACTCTAAGAGCAACAACAATAGGCAGAGGCTCCACGTATTGTCCAAAAGGTATTAGCATGTTATCTATATTCCTTTCGAGTATTTCTTGAAACAAGACGCATATAACACAATCATTATAATAAAGGAAAACAATACCCACATCTTCATATTCTACCCACTTCTCTACCAGATCTGATTGTGTACCGGGGTCTTTGAGGCCAATATTAACAAGATGGTGCAGTAACTTTGAAGTCCAATTAACCTCAACACTAAAAATTTGTCCATGAACTTTTGACAAAGTATTCACTGTTTTGACTCTAAAGAAACATCCTTGAGCACTACCTACTTTCATTTCTTTCATTTTCTTATTCAGTAATACCTTTATGAAGATTCGTTCACCAGCCAAAAAGATTTCATCAATAATTTGGAAATTCAACTCATTATCGAGAAAGTAAACATATGTTGTACCTTCTATTTCAACATTCATGTGAGCGGCCATGATATACCTTATCTCTGCCATTTTGCAAATTTGTAAAGGTGTCAGAAACCTTGACGATGCTTCCACATCTACATTTTGCTCCTATTTCTGATTGTCCGACTGCTCTAGTGTGGCTTCAATACGAACAATTTTGGCGGTTTTCTCCCATGCCTCAACTATGATACTGTCAGTCCACTCATTGCACCTTTCAGTGAGACATATGATACTGTCAGTCCACTTATTGCACCTTTCAGTGAGACATACACACTCACTAGATTTATCCGCTGGTTTAGAAATCTCAGCACCTGCAATTTCAATTAATGCTGATGCAGACTCGTCCCAATCCTCTGATTTCACAACTGGTGTTGGTAGCTTTGCTTCAACATTTACAACATTCAGAAATAGAGAGCCATCGACAAAACTGAAAAGCAGAACTCGACTAAATGAATACACACCCAATTTTTCCCTATCATGGAAAGCCCAGAAAACCTGCCCAGTATCAACCCAATTACAATTGAATAAAATCGAAACATGTGGGAGTGAACCAATAGTTGCAGGAGGAACCCAAAATGCGACCAAAATATCCCCATCCGCCTTTATATCGAATAGCGTGGCACCAATCTCCATGTCCAGAAGTCCCTTAATTGAAATTGACGAAGGTGCAGACTCAAGGTGTTTCATGACATTATAATAACTGGACAGATCGTTGAGACCCGTCAATTTTGGTATTGTAACCTCAATAGCAAGAACATAAAGTCGTGAATCTAGATGTGTGTTCAGGATCTCGGTCTTCGTGGTGTTTTCATTTTGGATGGAGTGAAGTTCAACTAGAACTTCAAATTCGACCCATTGAGTACATTCGTCGAACACCTGGTCCTCATTATATTCTGAATCAATCTTACTGCTATTTTCAACCTTCTGCAGTTCAGCCATAGCATAGTCATCTGAAACCACCTTAGCTTGTATTTCCTCTACATTCATTTCCCTCGAACATACATCGAGACAAAAGCAACATTGGCAGTCAACGCTACGTACACACCCATAGACGCAAGAGTTGCATTGGCAGTCAATACTGCATGTGCAATCCTCACACCACCTCTGAAATTGTTTTAAATCCACAACTATTCCTGAAACTCCATCCATAGGTGCCTTTTTATTGGCATTGTTTCGTTCAACCAATTCAGCCAAAGTTGATGATTCCGCAAACATCTTCTTCGAATTACTACCCAAAGTCGAGACAGATTCGCTGCTCTGATACCAATTGTTATGATCCCAAATCAAATCATAACGAAATTGCAGTAACCAAACAACCAACACAGTATTTTTTGGGAAATTTTCTGTTTATATCAAAAAATAGGAAAATGAAACTTAAAATAACAAGGAAATCTTATTTATAAAGGGAAAAACAAATTGATAGTGAACTCCATGAATGAGTCGATCAGCAGGGGAAGAAGATGAGAAGAGAAAGTTAGATTTAGATGGGGATAGAAAGGAATTGGGAGAGCAAAGAAGAACACAGAGAGGAATTGATTTACCAGATTTCAGTTATGCCCTTCTTTCTCCTATGAAGTGTGTATATAACCACCTTGCCACGTGGCATTATCACGAACCTTGCGATTCTTTTAAACTTGAGTAATCGCGACCCTGTATTCTCAATCTCGTGCGTTTCTATTTGTTTTCTATTCCCGACTTCGAATCCAAACAACTAACATTTGATCGACTATTAATGAGATCATAACAGTAGCTTTCTTTATTATTCTAGAATAGGATTTAAGTGTCCTAGTTTCATAAGGATTAGGGTTAGGGTTTATTTTCCCACTTTCATATGGATTAGACTTTCTAGAATAGAGTTTTATGTTTCCTACTTTCATAAGGATTAAACTGTTGTAGTATAACTCCTATTTAAAGGGGTTTCTAAAGAATAAATCATCTAAGGTAGTGGTATGGACCGCATACACTTTACCCTCCTCAAACCACACTTTGTGGGAATACACTGGGTATGTTGTTGTTGTTGTTGTAAATCAACAAGTCATATTTCAACAAAAAGCAAGAGATATGAGTTCTTTTTTCCATTGAACTCTAAGGTTTCAGCCTCAATTTAACGGGGTGAGGAGATCGGAGTTCTCTCTTCCATTGAACTCTGAGGTTTCAGCCTCCCTTTAACGAGTTGAATTTATATATCGCCTTGTGATTCGATCCTTCCCTAAAGATCCTAACAATTTGGTACCAGAGCCTAACATAATTGGCGACGAGATCAATTCCAAATTCCAGGAAGAACGTGCAATTATAGAAACCCTAATGGACTCTAAAATTGCATCAATGAAACAACGCCTCGACGAAAGAATTGTCCAAGTCATCCATGAACGATTGTCTAGCTTGGGAATTAGCTCCAGAAAACCAGCAAGCAACCCACAAAGTAGCGCCTCGACGACTAGCCGCTCAACAATTCCTGCTACCAAAGGCAATACACTGCCTATTCAACTGACCGATCAGAATCATCCAACAAATGGTAATTCCTGTTCGACCGTACCAAGGTATGCAAAGATGGATTTTCTACTTATAACGGCACCAACGACATATTAATTTGGGCGCATCATTGTGAACAACTTTTTGGAATGGTTGGACTTCCCACGCTGGGAGAAACACAATTATGGTATTATCAGCATATGAGCAAATTAGTCACACCCCAGCAAATTGGTATAATTAAAAGTTATCAAAGTTAGTTTCAAGATAAGTTGGCTAGGACTAGAATTGGATGATTCAGTTGACACTATTCCAGAAGTTCGGGATGATTGCCGTGAAATTCGAGCTTAAGGACAAGCTCTTTCAACATGAGGGGTGTAATGTTGCGGATGCGTGGAACTCAATCAACTAAGTACTAAATTATATTTTCAGTAGCTTTCTTTATTATTCTAGAATAGGATTTAAGTGTCCTAGTTTCATAAAGATTAGGGTTAGGGTTTATGTTTCCTACTTTCATATGGAGTAGACTTTCTAGAATATGGTTTTATGTTTCCTACTTTCATAAGAATTAAAATGATGTAGTATGACTCCTGTTTAAAGAGGTTTTTAAAGAATAAATCAATAAGTATTTCAGCAAAAAGCAAGAGATATGAGTTCTCTCTTCCATTGAACTCTAAGGTTTCAGCCTCCTTTTAACGAGTTGAATTTATATATCGCCCTATGATTCAATCCTTCGCTAGAAACCCTAACATATGTACCAAGCTTGTTATAGATGTATTAATACGAGGACCAATGAGGGACTTGGTGAAGATACTGGTATGAAAATTGGTAACTACGCAGGACGTCTGGGCAACCTCGATTGAAAAGGAACAAATTGAAAAGTTGGTCGGAAATGGGTCATCTGGAAATCAAGAGAAGAGTAGATCTTCAACAAGAAAGTCGCCGAAAAACTGGTCGGAACAAGCACAGGCACCGGTGGTGACGATCTCCTAGGCAGCGCATAGGAGGTTGATATACAACGGCATTGGTTGGGGTTTGATCACAAGGAGACATTGGACCTCTTGGTGGTGTTGGTTTCATAACACTAATGAAAAGTGAAACTACATAAATCAAATCTGAGGAATCACAGGAAAGACGCACAAAACTACGCAAAAAAGATAAAAGGAGTCACCGAACAGACGCACGATGCTGCGCAAATCATATATGAGAAAGTAGTTACCGGAAAGATGCACGGTGCTACTCAAATCAAATATGAGAAAGTAGTCACCGGAAAGATGCATGGTGCTATACAAATTAGATATGAGAAAGTCACCGGAAAGACGAAAATTAGATATGATAAATAGTTACTAGAAAGATGCACGGTGCTACGCAAATCAGATATGAGAAAGTAGTCACCAAAAAGATGCATGGTGCTACCCAAAATAGATATGAGAAGCCACCTAAAGAAACACGGTGGCGCAACTTTTGCTAACATGATCATTGGTCAGATAAGCGGCATATATGGGTAATAGTTGCCCCCGGCAGCGAAAGCTTTTTTGATCTCTACCAAAATTGTAGATGTTTTGATACCATGTGAGAAATAGAAGAATATTATTTGAATGTCATATCTGCATCGTTACACTGAGACCTTATTTATAAACACTACATTCCAATCCTTTCCCGAGTAGGACACTACATTACAATCCTTTTACAAATAAGATTCTATATACTATTCAAGTTCCTACTCCTATTCTAACACTAACTTCCATAGAGCTCCAACAAGTGTAAGCATAGACCAGTTTATACCAAAAGGGTTAGGAACATGTTCCGAAAGTGTGCTGCAAAAGGGCATTGAAGCATAAGGTGGTTGATGTTTTCTGCTGTTGACTAACATGTAACACCTATGGACCAATTGGAATCTTCTTTCTCATAAGATTGTCTTGAGTGAGGCATATTTCTTTAAGGCTGTCCAATTAAAAAATGAGAGTTTAGTCTTCCATAAGAATTTATAGGGCCATAGATCCATCATCGTCTTACTGGAGCTCATGTGTTCATTCCTGCCTTGACTGTGTATAAACCTTTACTGTTGAAGCCCCATTTTAACTTATCAGTTATCACTGCTCTGAATGTCAATGTTGCAGTTCTCTAAGCTTTGAGCAGACTCAATAACTCTTCAAATTTCAATCTTGCAAATTTCTTATTAGGTTCAGCTTCAGATTCCCAGAGTTGCCATCCCTGTGCTGGGGCAATAGAATGACTAGGCTGTCTGGCAATGTTAAATATATTTGAGACGGCTTCTTTCAAAGTGTAGTCTTCTGTCCATTTGTCTAGCCAGAATCTGATATGGTTCCATTCCCTACGTCAAAATGATTTTGTTTGAAAAAAATCACTCCAAAAGGTATTAATGGCTTTCCATAATCCAGTTTTGCAGGGAAATGTTGATTGTTCTGTAAACCATTGAGCACTGTTTCCATGCTTAGCCACAATTACCTCTTTCCACAGACCAACATCCTCTTGAATGAACCTCCTATGCCACTTCATAAGCATACACCTGCTATGAATAGCAAGATCTCTTATGCCAGGGCCACCAAGATGTTTAGGAAGAGTGACTTTTGGCAACTTCACAAGGAGTAATTTGTGAGATTCACTGTTGCCTTCCCATAAAAAGTCTCTCCTGATTTTATCTAAAACGCTACAAGACTTTGTCAAGGATTGGGAAGAGAGAAATGAAATATGTCGGGATGCAATCCAAATAATGTTTTTGGAGAAAGGTACTGCTTTTGCCATTGGTTCCAACTTTAAAAACCCTCCGGCCACTATCTCTGTTTGGATTTCTCAAGCATGCAGCTAAGACCCTTCATAGCAAGGATGAAAAGAAATGGAGAGAGGATCCCCCTGTCTGATCCCTCTCTTGGGAGAAAAGAATCCCCCTGGACCACTATTAATAACGATGGAATATTTCATGTATTTTTTGTGTAAAGAAGAAGCATAGCAGAAATACAACAGTTGGTAGATTTCCTAGGATCTATGTAATTTTGGAAATAGCTTGTAACCTTTTGGAGGTAGCCAGTATATCCTTAGTATATCCTTACTGCTGAAGAATACAACTTTACCCTTGTCAAAAAAGGGATGGAATATTTCACAGTAGACATGTTGTATCTTATCCACCTATCCATTTTCTCTGAACCCCATCTTTCTGAGAATTGAGATTAATGCCCAGTTTATTTTGTCAAAGGCTTTTTCAAAATCAAGCTTAAAAAGGAGACCACTTCCCTGTTCTGTTGCTTCCAGTCCAGAATTTCATTAGCAATGAGTGTAGCGTCTCTGATTTGCTTGCTTTTAATAAAGGCATTTTGATATCCTGAAACCAATGTTCCAATTACCTTTTGAGTCTTTCAACCAGCACCTTAGCTGTGATTTAGCTACCAATGAGACCAATGAGTCTGGAGTCAGCGACATAGCTTCTTTTCTTTTTGGTATGAGGGCAATGAAAGATGCAGTAAAAGACCTTACCGTGAGACAATTGTGATAGAAATGATTGAGAGCTCCAAGTACGTCATTCTTAATTGTATCTAGTTCTAATGATAAAAGACCATTGTAGATCCATCATGTCAAGGTCGATGCCGGAATCATTTATCACACAAGACCCCAAAGGTGCCTCCATTTCATCCCCGCACCAATATGATGTGTGACATCATCATCAATCTCCCTATTACTTTAGATTAAAAAACTCAAGATACTTGAATCCTTCTCTCTTGGGGATGGACCGTGTATCCGGTCTCACTTGCATGTTAGACTCATGTGTTGCATTATTGAACCTTTCTTTGATAACATGTGTTGTATAATTGAACTTGCACTCTAAATATTTTGTTTTAGTCGTACTCAATCTGAACCCTTAAAATTTCAGGGTTGTCTCTGAACCTCCAACCTAGCATTAACTTTGTTGCGAGTCTCATCAATTAGTACGATGGTATTTGCAAATAACATACACCATGCCATCTCACATTGAATAATCCGCATCAATTCATCCAACGCCAAGACAAATAGAAATGGCCTAAGAGTTGATCTCTAGTGTGACCCCATCTCAAGTGAGAAGTGCTTCAAGTCTCCTACCACTATTTTACCCGGGTCTTGGCTCAATCTTACATGTCCTTTGTGGCCCTAATGTATGCCACAGGTGCACTTTAAGCCTCCCAGAATCTCCGTAGGACCTCCCTTGAGACTTTTCCATATGCATTTTCCACGTCAATATACATCATATGTAAGTCCCTCTTCCGCTCACTACACTTCTCCACTAGTCTCCTCACAATATATATGGCTTTTGTAGTCGATCGCCTCGACATAAATCCGAGCTGGTTCTCAAAAATGGACACACCCCTCCTCACTCTCATCTCCACAACTCTCTTCCAAACTTTCATAGTGTGACTAGGCAGATTGATACCCCTATAATGACAGTAGTTTTGAATATGTTTTTGTACAACAGGATCATCGTACTCCATTACCACTCTTCGGTCATTTTGTCGTCTTAAAAATGGTATTAAACAGCCCAATCAGCCATTCCTGACCTGTCCTGCCTGTGTTCTTACCCAGAATATCACTCTTCCCTTGTTCATCCTACGAGTAGCACCCATATTCTTCTAAACCTTTATACACCTACCGTATCCAAAATCACGACGTCTCTCGAGTGCTCCAAATCACCTAGCACAATGTCCTTGTCCCCCTCTTTGTTCAACGGAACAGAGATCTTATGGAAGTGAAATGTTTTACTTGGTTAGTTGCTAGAGGGAGTTTCTTACACATGAAAACCTTCAAAAAGGGGAGTCAACACTTGTAGTAGGTGTGTGCTATGTCAGAAGCATTTTGAAGATGTGAATCACCTATTTCTTCACTGTGAATTCACTTCTCAGATCTGGAGCTTCTTCTTTAGTATTATGGGGGTCACTTGGACAATGTCATTAACACTGTTAGAATATGAGTAGGAATAGGAATAGCATATAAAATCCTACTTGGAAAAGGATTATAATGTAGTGTCCTATTAGGAAAAGGATTGGAATGTATTGTTTATAAATAGAGCCTCAATGTAATAATGTAGTTACAACAATTCAATAATATGTTTCTCTTATATTTCTCACATGGTATCAGAGCTTCCACAATCTTGGTAAAGAATCAAAGAGTTTCCGCTGCCGGCGGGCGGCTATAATCCATATATGCCGCTGACCAATGATTATGTTAGCAAAAGCTGGGTCACTAACTCACTGTGTATCTTTCTAGTGACTATTTTCTCATATCTTTGCGTAGCACCATGCATCTGTCCGGTGACTACTTTTTCATATCTATTTTTCTTAGCACCGTACTTCTTTTCGGTGACTATTTTCTCATATTTGATTTGCGTAACACCGTGCATCTTTCCGGACTACTGTCTCATATCTGAGTTGCATAGCACCATGCATCTTTCTGGTGACTCCTCAGATTTAATTTACATAGTTCCGTACGTCTTTTCGGTGACTCCTCAGATTTTTTTCAGTAGGGTCGTGCCATCATTCCGACCCTGCCCATATAATTTTTCTTTTCCAGTAGGATCGTGCCGTCATTCCGACCCTACTCATATAATTTCTATTTCTCAATAGGGTCATGCCATCATTCCGACCCTACACATATTTCTCTTTTTCAGTAGGGTCGTGTCATCATTCCGACCCTACCCATATACTTTTTTTTCCCCTCAGATTGTAGTCACTTTTCAGCCATCAAATCTAATAATCAGGCGTGTGAGCATGTTTCGGCTAAGTTTCCGGTGACTTTCATATTCAAGATCTACTTGTCTCTTGATTTCGAGATGACCCATATATTTTATACGGGTTTTCAGCAATTTTCCAGTGACACATCGACTTTTCGGCAATATTTACTACTTTTCGGATCATTTTTTCAGTTTGTTCCATTTCAATTGAGGTCTCCCACACGTCCAAAGCAGTCCTTATCAGTTTTCTTGCAAATATCTTCACCAAGTCCCTCACCGATTCTCATATTAGTTACATCCATAACAAGCTTGGTACATATGTCTTCTATGCACCAGCTTGAGAGGGAATGTTAGAATATGAGTAAGAATAGGAATAGCATATAAAATTCTACTTGGAAAAGGATTATAATGTAGTGTCCTATTAGGAAAAGGATTGGAATGTATTGTTTATAAATAGAGCCTCAATGTAATAATGTAGTTACAACAATTCAATAATATTTTTCTCTTATATTTCTCACAAACACCAAGGGAGTTAATGTAAGGCTGTAACCTGAGGGATCCGGCAAGGCCAAAAGGAAAACTTGCAACTCCATTCCTTGAGTTATATGGTGGATTATATGGAAAGCAAGGAAAGGTAGAATTTTGAGAGCATATTGCAATCTGTAATTAGTATTAAAGAGATGTGTATCTTTGCTCTATTTTAATCTGTTTACATTCAATTTTAAAAAAAAAAAGAAATATCTTTTCTTTATTTTTGGTGCAGCATGGTATTGCAAATGACATTGATGTCATGGTTGACTTTTTGGGCTCACTACACCTTTCGTAGGGTAACACTGTTATAATTACTTCACAGCACTAACTTATTGCTGATTTCAATAGATACCACCTTTAACAATCAAAACAATAAGATATGGTGAAACTGAAACTGAAATGAAAAACTAAGTTAGGCAAAAATGCAGAAACAAGTGAAGAAGATAAAGTAGTCTGGTTCACAAATCAATTTCTGTATACTTCGCAGTTCCATTTTGAGATATAATATTCCTTGGTTGGAGACACAGAATTCAGCTCAAGACTTAAAGGATAGAATTTCAACAGCTCTATCAACACAAATAGGTATTCTACTTGGAAGACGCATGCATCCAAACAAACATTCACATGGCATTCCCATACTCCGTGTATTCTGCTATATTTGATTTACCTAGTCCCTAAAATAATTCTACAATCTCGACAACAATTGAGTAATTTCTGGTCCAAATAATAGCATGATAAACTACTTAAATACCCTTATCCAAGGTTAATTCTGTATTCAGAAAACCATATTTTCTTTTAAAATGCATAAGGGAATGCTTGATCTAGTTCATTAAATATTGAAGTAGAAGTAAGACAAATAACCATGAGTTTCTAAAAGCATACTTGTCTGTCAGTGGATTATAAACTTCAGCAAAAGCAAGCCCTTCAATCAATGATGTGTTGCGCCCTCCAGCTACATAAACCTTACCAGAGACAACACTGCAGGCGAAGTGAGAACGTGGTGTTCTCATACTTGCAACTTTTCTCCACTCTTTTCTGAAAAGGTCAAATTGGAAAACTTCATTTGTCGTCACAGCTCCTTGATGGGGAAATACTGGATCACGTGTTCCATATGTGCCGCCAATCAGAAGAAATTTATTCAAGACACAGACACATGAGAAACCAAGGTGCTCTTGGTCAGGGTGGCTCGTGGGTATTCTAGGCAGAGGGTGCCACCTATCAGCTTCAGGATCATAAGCAACCCATTGATTCTTAGATTCTCCGGCCAGAACAAACAACCAGTTTTCAGACCATCCTTCTCTAGCTTTGTAATTGGAATATTCTGCACTGTGGAATAGCTTCCTCCATCCTCTACATACTGTTTCAAGAGTACCATGATATCCATGTGATATCTTTGCTAGACATCTCAATGCCAAATCATCTGGTAGTCCAGGTATAAGCGGTTGATCAATTGTCCACCTGCAGAAAATTTACCTCATAAATGACCCAGGGTATGACATAGAGGTGAATGATGAAATAGAATACCAATGCAGAGTTCAGGATATGGAATGTGACATCAGAACAAGAGATTTCAGTGGTTTCTTCTTTATGAAGGAATAACTTTTGAGCTTAGGAACCCATAACAAGGGGGGACACAATTTGAGGAAAAAGCACGGCAATGAAGTACTCAGAGACGAACCCAGGATTTGAAGAGTGCGGGTGCACCTTTATCATAACATAAGCGTTCGAGGCAGTAGTGGGTTGTAGCTAAAGCCTAATAGCTTATGGGCTTATATATTATAAATATTAAATAATAAATATATAGTATATATTATATATATTAATATATATATATTTTAATTAAAAAAGTATATTAAAAATTTTGGTTTATTTCGGTTTAAACCGAAAATCGAATGACGTCAATCTAAAAATCAAAAACCAAATCGAAATACCGAATTTATAAAAAAAAAAATCAAAACCGAACCGAAAAATCAAAAAACCAAAACCGAAAAATCGAAATAATTCAGTTCGGTTTCGTATTTTGGTTTTTCGGTATTTATGCCCATTCCTAATTCTAAATTCTAGTTTCCACTTTCCAGGGAGCAAAGGCGAAGCCAGAATTTAAGGTTTGGGGTTTCTGAATATTTATACAGGACAGCGACGACTTCAAACAAATATTATAATTGGTAAATTACCAAATGAGTAACAATACGCAATATGTATTCAAAAAGGAAACGAAATATATATATATATATATATATATATATATTGCTTTTTCTGGTAAATTTTATTTTTTTATTTCAAAAAATAATTCTTCTTTTTGATAATCTACATATGTAGCAGGGAGAGAAAAACATATATTGCAAATAATTTCTTTTTACTTTTTAAATTGTTAAACTTTTGTTTTCTCCTATAGGATAAAATTCACTTTTAGAAAAAAGATAGAAGAAAGAGGATTTTCCTAATGTAGAATTAAAATTTCTATACCCAAAAAATGTTTACACGCATCTGGGTTCAAACCCACGAACAAGAGGATAGTTAGACTTTCCGCTCTCTGTTTTGCCACTGCGCCACAAGATCTCATTTGGCATGGGAGTAGTACTGTATTTTTCAAATACAAATACATGTCTGCCTGGCTGGCTGGTGGCAATTAAATGTAAATGAAAAAAAAATGGCATCCATCAGGAATCAAACCCGCGACATTGAGAGGCTAGCATTCAAATTCCGAACCAGTGCACCCAGACATGTTTGGTTTTAAGGGTGCACAATTAAGTGTATTAACACTTTAGTAGGCTATCTATACCGGGTGCACGTGCACCCTTGCGGAACCACGTGGGTCTGCCTCTGGAAGTACTGCAGTCCAAAGTACTATAGATAGCATTTTTTCATGACATTGAAATAAAAGAGAACAATGAAGTGACTGAAAAGTACACACACAAAAGAAGAAGAGAAAGATAGAAAGATGGTTTATACCGAAAACAACCTCGGGGATTCGAGCTACTTCAAGCCAAGAATTTATCTTGAACAAGCAATTCTTAATTTTTGCTATATACAATCTTTGATTTCTTTGCTATGATCTCTACTGTTTCGCAAAAACGTACATTTCAAGCAAACCCCAGTTCATGTATCTCAATGTCCTCAAAACAAATCCCACATTTTCCATACAAGAGAGAATCCAAAACTTAAATTAAAACTCAGCTATGTTGCTCGACTCTTCCAAAATGTCAAACAGGTGCATGTCTGGATTCTAACGAAGGTAGTGTATATTTGGAGAATCCGTGCCCCCAGATTAAAAAAACACCCATTTTTTTCTATATCATGCACCAAGAAAACACAACATAAAAACACACAACAATAAAATGTCAATCCATCAATCAGATGAATTTCAGATATCCCTTTCTTTGACCGAATAGATGTAAAACCATTTTAATAATCTTTGCAAGAGTATCCTTTTACAATGAAAATCAAGATTGCAGGGAAAAATCAAAGATAAAGGATCAAGTACAAAGTGATGAAAATGGAAATTTGCTTACATTAATGAGAGGTAATTTAAAGGGTTGTTGATGTGGTGCTGCATCCAACCAAAACTCAGTCCAGCAAGAAGGCCGATTTTGTTGGCGATTATTATAGGAATCTAAAGAGGGCTTATTATTATTTGACTGGGTTTATCCATGTTATACTTACTGACACCATTTCCCGACAATAATAAACCAAACGTACTACCTCAACTTGTGACATTTTACAAAGCCGGCTCCTACAACTTCTACTCAAATTTGATCTAAAACTATAATTTTCAAATATATTTTAAAGACATAGTATTATTATAGTTTGTTTGCCAAAAATTCTAAAATCGCCTTATTTCAAAAGTATTTATTTCAAAAAAAATTGATGAGAAATAGTTTGTGTTTGGCTAATAATATTAAAAGCACTCTTGAGTAGCAATTAGTGTTTGATCAAGCTTTTTAAAGTTGTTTTTAATTGTATTTTTTAAAAAGTGTTTTCCAAATAAGTATTTATAGAAAAAAAATATTTTTTTAGCTTTTGAAAATAATTTCTGATATTTTTTATAAGCAATTATTTTTTCTCAAAAATTTGATCAAATAAATAAGCACTTTTGTTTGAAAAGAATTATCAAACAGGCTATTAATCTTTGATGTGTCATTTAAAATAACTAGTTTAACCGCAAGTGTTGTTTCGCATGTATGACGTTTGATTATTTAAAATTAAATGATTTTATTTATTCTGAAGATTTTTAATGATGTATAAAAAGTTCAAATCATTTTTCAAAGATCATTAATACTTTAATATAATAATGTAAACATAAACAATTATTTTACTATCAGAAGTTTTAAGTGGTTAATGGATCATAACTTTTGTGTTTGTCATGTAGCACATCTTTTCATTTGTCAGAGACTAAGAGAGACACATCAATTTGAACCATTTTGTAGTATAATTTTTTTTGTCTATGTTTAAAAAAATTTCTTATTTTTAAAGTCAAATCTTTACAATATCATTGATTACATTCTTATTACGTACTTAAAACTTTTTTAAATTTAGTACTTCTTTAATTTTTGTTATTCTAACGCTTTTATATTTATTTTTAAAATTTTCAAATCTTCTTAAAATCAAATCTAGTTGATTTAGAATTCTTAAACTAATGAAAAAAGTATTAGTTGTTATTAATTCTGATGACTTCTAATAAGATTTTTTTTTTACCATAAATACATTTAATTAATTTTAACTCTTAAATATTAGAAAAAAATAGTGAAAAGACGATTTTGTTTAACCCAAAGACTTTTAATGAAGGACAAAAAGTTCAAACAATATTTCTGAGGCCCTCCGCACTTTTAATATATTATAAATTATAGATATAGATACTAGTTTAGTCGCACGTGCCTCGCACGTATAAAGTTTGATTATTTAAAATTAAATGATTTTGTTTATTCTGAAGATTTTTAATGAAGTATAAAAAATTTAAACCACGTTTCAAAGATCCTTCAAACTTTAATATACTAATGTAAACATAAACATATATTTTAGTGTAAGCACGTATAGATTTTACCACCAAAAGTTTCAAGTGGTTGATGGATCATAACTTTTGCGTTTGTCATGCAGTACCTCTTTCCCTTGTTGTCAGAGATTAAGAGAGACACATCAATTTGAACCATTTTGTAGTACGATTATTATTTTTCTATGTTCAAAATTTTTCTTGCTTTTAATTTATTTTTTAAAAATTTGGTACTTCTTAAATTTTTCTTGTTCTAACGCTTTTATATTTATTTTCTGATTTTCCAAATCTTCTTAAAATCAAATGTAGTTAATTTAGAATTCTTAAACTAATGAAGAAAGTATTAGTTGTCATTAATTCTCTTGACTTCTAATAACAAAATGTTTTACCATAAATACATTTAATTAATTTTCATCTCTTAAATATTAGGGAAAAATAATGAAAAGATGATTTTATCTGAAGCAAAAACTTTTAATGAAGGGCAAAAAGTTCAAACAATATTTCTAAAACCTTTCACACTTCTAATATATTATATATTATAGATATAGATATAGATTATAGATATAGCTATAGATTATAGATATAGTCATATAGATATAGATTCTCAAACCATATGCACTAAATCACTAACCCCCTCCTCTTTATTATTGATAAAATATTAATTATATCTCCAAAAGAAGAATCATTTTTTTATAATTTCTTTTATATCTGTTATTAATTTTAGTTAAAGGAATTATTATATACCTTATTAGCTTTAATGACAGTAGTCAAAAGAAGTGATTATACTCCCTCAGTCCCAAATTATCCGTTCCAAATTGAGATGACACATTAATTAAGAAAAATGATTAATAACATGGCTAGTTTACCATAGTACCCCTATTAAATGATGTTTACATTTTAATTTAAGGAAAAAGTAATTAATGCAAAGGGTAAAATATGAAAAAAAAAATTGTTTCTTCTTAATTAATGAAAAAAAATAAGTAAAATGAGAAATCAAATTAGGAAATTTGGGACGGAGGGAGTATATTTAGTTAGACTTATTGATCGCATTTCTTAATAAGTAAATTTAATTGTTGCCAAGTGGTTTTCTAATTTAAATTTGGCCATTTATTTGGTGATGGTGTAATTACAATTTTAAATTATGTATGACACTTGATCAGTAGTTTATTTTCTTTTTTTTTTTTGGTCTTATATATCATAAATTTTGGGTTCATCTCATAAACAAGGAAATAACAAGGAAAACTTCTGATGATGATTTTAAATTATTGCTTTTCTTTAAAATAAATCTTCAAAGATTTTGATTTTTAGTTTATATTAGAAGAGTTTGTTGACATTTGATGAGAGATATGTTGTTGCTAGTGAAATATCCTTTAAGGATAATACTTTTGAGACCTCTCAAATTATGAGATCAATCTACTACCATTGCAGACAACAACACCATTGTTACACAATACATCTCTTGTTATTATTAATTGTTATGCCTTTTCACAATTTTGTCAAAGGCCATACATTTGTTCTCTTTCTTTCATTACCTATTTGGTGTTTTAAAGGTGAAAGTTTTTGGTGGACAGAATTTCAACAAATGGCAGGAACCTATTTTCTCTACTCTTGACATGTATGATGTGGCATTTGTGTTAAGGGAAAAGACATCGTTTCCACCCCAAACTATACTCGAAAAGTCGAAGCCACACCTAAACTATACTAGTGACCTATTACACACCTGAACTATAAAAAAGTGAAACTATTTATACCCTGTCAGGCTACCACCACTTGTATGTGGTGTAGTGTTTTACACGCGCTGCCACTTCAGCACCACGTCAGTAAAAAGTATCATTTTTTTATAGTTAAGGTGTGTAATAGGTCACTTATATAATTTAGGTGTGGATTAAACTTTTTGACTATAGTTTGGGGTGGAAACGATGTTTTTTTTCTTAATGTTTTTAGCCATTTACTTTTGTTATTTAATAGGCTGGACACACCTAAAATAAGTGCAACACACGCGCCTTAGAATGGGAGTCGCGGGGAGGTGATAATATCACTTTTATATAGTTAAGGTGTGTAATAGATCACTTATATAATTTAAATGTGGCTTAAATTTTTCTTGTATAGTATGAGGTGGAAATGATGCCTTTTCCCTTTGTGTTAATAAACTCAAACCTGATGAATCTACTTCTTATTAACTAAATTAATTAATTTATGCAAATAAGGTATGTAAGCACACTATGTTAAGTATCCAATGAATTGTTATTGTTTGATGTGTATTATTTTAATAAAGAAGCAAAGAAATTTGAGACTCGTTCTTGCTACATATACTAATGAAGATGTTATCAACAAAAGTTTATTATTAGTAATTTTTTTTAATAAATGGGAGATGACTAAGGAAAAAGAGTGAAGGTACGAATTAACAAGTTTCTCAAATTAGTTGAAGATCTTAAATCCGAGAGTATTGCTTTTTTAGAGCAGTTTGTGACTGATATATTAATCGAAAACTTACCACAATCTTATAGTGACTATAAAAAAAAATTATTCAATCTGTATTCAAAAGAACAACAAAATAATACGAAACAGTAATCAAAACAAAAGGAATTAGATAAAAAAGAGCCCATTGAATTTACAGTGCGTCCTTAAGAAAATTATTTTCCTTAATGTACTCGAGGTAATGAGATATATCCTCTCAGAATAGAATAATTACGTATCACTATAGTGGTACTACAAACTCTGGTGTACAGTGAACTCTCTCGACAACAGCAAATCACATGAGAATATTTAAAGTATAAGAAGAAGGAGCATAGAAGATCAGAAAATTCGTAAGAAATATTTAAAGATTCGACATGTATATATAGCCCCTGAGGTGCTGCTTTAGAAGAGAAGCATTGTGATGTGTTCTTAATTATAATGATTAACAAACTATCGGAGGGACCTGATCGCTTATAGCACACACCCAAAGTGGTAAACTCTGGTACAACTGTAAATTTGAACTTTCTGCAGTTGGTTGGTGGTTTTTGCAGCAAAGCTACAAGAGTTTTGTCTTCTCTTGCCCAATAACATGACTCCTAGGTTTTGTCTCCTCTCATGTATAAGTAAGAAGTGACAAAGTCAAAACCTCATTTTTGCATATTAAAAAGTTGTTATCTTCTGCAAAAATCGCCCGGAGAAGCAAAAGCACAGGACTTCTTCAATAAGAGATCAGTTGTTGAGAATCGAAGATCTTTCAGTCTCTTGTCGTTTAGGTTTTGTGTTTCTTCCTTTTAATTATAAGCCTACTCTTCTCTTAAGAATTTTGTGTAGGTATTTGCGTTTTATTCTTATCATTTTATAAGGATGTATCAATTAAGTGTAGTCAATTTAGTAGGGCTAGTGTTAGCCAAGTTGTGCCAACTGCGTATAGTTGATTGCAAGATAGATATAGTAGGAGTATTGTAGTGGTGGCTTAGTGTTTGTCCTAGTTCAAGGAAATGAGGTTATGGGGTGAACCTTAGATTAAGAGAATGAGTCTATAATCTTCCATTGCTCTTGTTCTAGTGGATTGGTGTTTGTGATAAGTCCTACAAGGTAGGTCGTGGTTTTTCTTTTTATGAGAAAAGAAGTTTTCATGTAAACATCTGCATTTATGATCTGTACTTCTAGCTTGTAGTTACTAATAGTTAGAGGACCTGGTCGCTATACTGGTGGAGGAGTCATCTCAAGTCAACAGTTGATATTAGAGTTGATTTCTTCTAAAAGAATAACACCTCGGAGGGATCCTATTGTAATCATGGCTGCTTCTTCAAACCTTGAAGAAGGATGGATACTAGACAATCCAAATTTAATGGCAAATATCAAGGGTGGTGAAAAACCCGCATGCATGATTTCATCATGGTAGATGGCAGTGAGCTTTGGGACATCATTTATGATGGTCCTTATGTTCCCATGAAGATTATAAAGAATGAGCAATTTCAAAACTTCCCAAGATAAGAAGAGAATATGAGGAGAAAGACAAAAATTGGTGGAGAAAATTTCAAAGCTAAGAAGATTCTCGTATGTGGAATTGGCCTGGATGAGTACAATCGAGTTGCGGTACCCATTAAGGTATGGGAAGCCTTAGAGACTGCTCATAAAGGAACCAGTAAGGTCAAGCAGTCAAAAATTAATATGCTCACTACTTAGTATGAACTGTCTATAATGAAGGAAGGAGAAACAATTCAAGACATGCACAACAGATTCATAAACATAGTAAATGAGCTAAAATGTTTGGGTGAATAAGTGAAGATGAACAAACTTATTCAAAAAAATCTGAGCATTCTACCACCTTCTTGGGAAAGTAAGTTGGATGTGATTTCTGAAGCAAGAGATATTCATACTGTGACTATGGATGAGCTCATAAAAAATTTGAAAATATATAAACTCAAGAAGCGGCATGATAGTGAAAGGAGAGAATCCTCATAAGGGAAAGGTCTAGCTCTAAAGGCGTCAGACAGTAAGACAAGTGAGAAATATGTTGACATTGCCTATATAACTAAGAGGTTCCAGAAGATGATGAGGAGAAGTGGAGTCTTTCCTAGTAAAAGAAACATTAAGTCAACATGGAATAAAAGGTGACAAGTGACATGGATATGACAAGTCAGGACATTTCATAAAAGATTGTCCCTTTTAAAGGCATGAAAGCAGAGACCATATCAAAATCAACACAAAAAGAACCAACCCAAGGTGCTGGATCCCTTTTGAGGTACAAAAAAATAGAAGCTGACAGAATGGTTATACGAGTCTTAACTGTTTGGGGAGATTCACTAAGTGATCAGGAAGTGAAGAAGAGAAAGGATACACCTCTGTGGTAGCAGTTGAAGATGAGTTTAATGTTTTTGATGCATTATTCACTCTTATGGAAACCTTAGATGTCGAAGAACAACAAGAGGTAAATTTTTATGATGTTAGACAAAGTCGCAAAAATTATTCTAAGAATGAGTTGATGTTGCTAGCTAAAGTCTTAATTGATAGCTTCTATGAGCTTGTTAAGGTAAAGGACACCTTAGATAATGTTATCACTATGACAAAAACTGATAAATCCACTCTAGTTGGTAAAGTATCTGAGTTGAAAGAAAAGTTATCGCTTATGTCTCTCCAAAATGATGAGTCAATCGGTAGGTGTATCACTGGTCTAAAGGGAAGGAGTGAAGAAAGTAGGACTCAACTAGATCTTAAAGAGAGATTAAATAAGACCAAATATAACCTCAGTGCCATTTTTGAAAAGAATAAAGAACTAGAAAGGGAACCAGAAGGAAGAAAGTACCTTAAAAATGTATCTAAATAACACCCTTCTCTCTCAACTCTCGCCTATTGTTAATTATTTAAAGTTCACTCTTCCATCAAACTCTTCCAACTGGGTGTGCTCTCATAGTGAAAGGAATAATCATCAATCTGATATGTGTCACATAGGACTTTATCCAACAAAAGGAGTCAAGATTCAGCTATTTGTCTAAAAAAGAATGAAGTGTCTAGAAGGTGTACAGAGAAGAAACTTGTCACTTGTTATAAAATCTATCAACCCTGCACGGACTAGAAGAAATTTAATTCATCATTTATCCAACTTCAAGGGACCCAAACTAATTTGAGTTTTTAAAACTGATAATTGACTTTTGTGCGGGAAAGAGTGAGAGCGGACAGTTGAGAATAGTTTATGGCCAGTGGCTGCTCTAATCATATAATGATAAAAATGGAAGATCTTCTCTCCTTCAAGACTTATGAAGGGGAAATATCTTTTTTGGAAATGATAAAAAGGGTACATCAATTGGAAGATCTTTGTCGCATGCAATAGAGAATTTATACTATGTGAATAGGCCAAATTATGTGAAGCCTACTGTTACATGATGCCTGAATTTAGAAAGATTATGTGAAGCCTACTGTTACATGATGCCTGAATTTAGAAACTAGAGGTTGAGGTAAAGCCCTATATTAGTAATGAGATATGAGGTGCCATTAGAACTATCCAGACACAGGCAGATAGATTTGAGAGCCAGATAACGACTAGCATAGATGCAGTATAGTTACCTGACTTGGCAGATATTAGAGCAGACGTGACTAAGATTAAGAAAGTAGTTTGTCTTACTGTCTGAGAGGGTTGATGTTGCACCTCCTCCACCACCATTATGCCTTCACTGGCTTATCTTATGGTGGATGTAAACTCCCTGGTTCCTAATCTTTACACTCCTACCCCAGATATTAAGGAGACAAATATTAAAAAGATGAAAGGTAACTTGGAGCCTCGAAAGAGGATGAGAGGTAATGAGACTGGGAAAGATAGAAGGAGAAGAGGAGAAAGACACTATACAAATCTCTGAGGCAGCTATTGTAGGGAGTGATGAGATACCACCTACCACAGAGGTGGGTGTCACAGCTGGAAGGGGTACAGTGGTTGCCCCCAATACTTTGAGTTCACCGTCCACCACCAATTCCATCTTGTTTATGAGTGCTCCGACCACAACCTAGGACACCAGAGCTGAGGAGCTTGTTGGGGACCCGCATACGTCCCCATGAGATCAGAGTTCCACTGGCGCTTGAGCGCTACATTCCCTTTCCCCTAGTTTTACATTTATATGATTTCATGCAATGGGGACATTGCATGATTTCTAAGTTAAGTGTGGGGGTGTACCACAACTGAGGGTTCTTATTGTTATGTTTAGTTTTTATTGGCTATACTATCGTATTTAAAATAGGCATGTTTAGGTGTTTTATAATTTTATCGTTGCTTTGTTTTGTATTTTTGTGTAACTTAGAGTAATTTTAGAAAAGTGGGTGCAGTTAAATTTTAAAAAGTATGCAAATCTTTTTTTCAATGTGTTTAAAATGATACCCTTCCAAAAAATGTGTTTCTATTAAATAGTGTTTGCTTGTACTGTGTTGTAACCAATGTTAGGATCTAGATATGGAATTAGGATTGTTAATAGAACAAATCAATCAACATCGTATGAAATGAATAGGTAGTGACTTAGACGAAAGCCCTGAGCTATGAGTGAGTGAGGTGTATACCTAGTCGGTGTGTGTGCAATCTAAAACTTGCCTGGTTAATCTTGCTTAAAGTTGTAGAATAGGAGGTTGGGAAAGGATCATCGATTGTGTTTGAATTAGTCCACTTTAGCCTAAATGACATACCAAATAATCATGTATCCCTTGAACCCAAACTTTGAACCTTAATAGACCTTTTCCAACTCGATTCACCATCCCAATTCTTATAATGAACCTCATTTGGCCCTAGTCCCTTCTTGGACACTGTGTACCTCAACTTAGGCAAATCGCTCAAGTAGAGGGTGAATTTTTTATTGGGTGCATAAAAATAGGGTATGAACAATTAGTAGTGAAAAAAAGGGAATCACATGCAGTATTAAAAAAAAAAGAAAAAAAATAGAGAGTATGTGAAAATAAAACCATATTCGAGGTCCAAAAAGAAATAAAAGGGAAAAGATGAAAGAAAATAAGAAGGTGGAGCCAAAAGTAGTGTAGTGCCAAGGAGTAATAAGTCATTGTACCAAAATTTGCCATACCTTTCCCAAGCCTACATTAGAAAACTAAAAAATACTTATAGTTATCCCGTCTCTAAACTTTAGTTAGCACGATCTCAGTGTCAGTAGCGACAACTAGTACTCGGATCTGCACCAAAAAGGTACAGAAGTATATTATGTGTACCAAAGCCATGGGTACTCAGTATGCATCATCGACCGACTAAGATAAATCAGAATATAAGTATAATGAAAATGTAAGATAAATAAGCTAAGTCAAGGTAAAAGAGCAAACCTTAAATAATACTCCAAATACTGTAATTAAATAATCAGAACAACCACAATATAAAAAAAAGCATAACTGATACTACAAAACTAGACCCCACAAGCCAATAAATGCGGAAAGTAAATAACCCAATGCGGGCCCCGTAAGCTTGGAGGATGCAATCAAGAGAAGAAATAATAAAAAATATGTCAAGTAACCGTATCTCAAAAACATAACTGTGCATCCTCCCATATCATGAACATATCATAAATAACCTCTCAATGCTAGACTCGAACCAAAACTATAGCATCATCATTTGCCAGACTTGGACCAAAGCTCATATCATCAATTGTCGGATTTGAACTGAAACTCAATATCATAAATTGCCCGACT
Organism: Capsicum pubescens; assembly: GCA_030864215.1. Lineage (NCBI taxonomy): Eukaryota > Viridiplantae > Streptophyta > Magnoliopsida > Solanales > Solanaceae > Capsicum > Capsicum pubescens. The sequence goes on from CM061544.1 coordinate 227,624,752, forward strand.
TGAATCAGAACTTAATATCAACTCCCAAGTACCAATCTAGCATAAATATCATGTATAAAACCTTATCAAGCTCCTAAATATACAATTTTAAGGGTATAACAGACCTATAAAGTCTACAAGGAGCTAACGATAGTCTTGGCCTAAGGTGGGTTCGAAGGGCCCACTTCTAATTTCTCAAATTCATGCTAAGGAAAATTCTACCCCGGATTAGAATAAGGCATCTAATTTTACTTCTAGATAATAAATAAGTCACATTTAGTCCCAAGATAGCAATTCAACCTAAAGCATGAGTAACTAAGTCAATTACGCCTAATTTATGATTCTAGGCTAAATAATCCAAATAATACTAATTATACATCCAAGGCCTAATTACCAACCCATATCTAGCACATTATCATAAATATACTATAAATTAGCGCAATTTATGATAGAGATAAACCTAATCTACCTAGACGTTGAAGAAAGCTTGGTGAAACCTGCTAAATCATTGATTTTCCCTTCTGAGAAGCTCTTGTATAATGCCACACCATTAAAATAATAATCTACTCATAAATACGAGAACAAAGGTACCCATATGGCATTTTCATGCTTCGAATCCAAAATTACATAAAATCTCATGTAGGGCTCGCTTGTGAAATCACACTTTCAAAATCATCAATACATCTCTCGATGCTTAAAGAGCATTTATCCTTAAGAACTGAAAATTTTTGAGCTCAAATGGTGCTCAAATCAACCCACCAATAACCTAGGGATTTTGAAAAATAATAGAGAATTTCACCAAGAAATTAATAAGAACTTACCAAGAATTCAAACAAGAAATAAGTAATTTAAGCCCACAAACTCCCCAAGATCACCTATTAATGTTTCTCCTAAGTTTTCATAATTTTTAGGGTTTTTCTCTCTTTAACTTGTGTAAATAAATGAAAGAAAATCTGGCTAATTGGGGCATTTAATGGCTCCCAGGTGCCGCTAAAGCGGTACCCACCTATGCTCGGCATGTCGCTTAAGCAGACAAGCCAGTGCTAAAGCAGTATGCGCTTTAGCGATCAGCTTGCCGCTAGAGAGGCTAGATGGGGTAGGCTAGGCCTCTAAAGCGCCTAGATGTCCACTAAAGCGGCCTCCTCTAAAGCACCCAAAGGGTCATTTTAGCGGATGCACCAGTGGAAGACTTGGAATTTTTCCAAGTCTCCGTCGATCCTCAAGATTCGTTCGAAATTCCATATACTCAAATAAACTATGATACCCTATCAAATTTAATATTTCAGACTCAATGAAACAGTCAAAAGTTCTATCCGAGGTCGTGTTGATAAAAGGTGGATCCCACACCCAAGTATTATTTTTCTTAATTTTCGGCTAATAGCCCGAAATGAGTCTGGAAGCCTTGAGAGCCAAACCAAGGGTCCACATAGCCTAAAATTAATGTTTTAGAGCTTTTGAAACTATCAGAATTCGCATACGAGGTCGTTTGACTGAAGTTTTCACCCGGTAGTCGATTATTACCAATAAATACTTTAAAAGAGATTTGAAGCTGTCAACCTTCATCTAATAACTAAATTCGTAACAAGGATAGTTAATCTAAGATCAAGAACAGGGATTCATAGTGCGACACTCTAAGTTCGGGAGGAAATGAGTGAAATTTATCTAATCAAGGTCGAAAGATGTTTAAATGAACTTATCTTGTTAGATTTTGCATGCAACACATCAAAATAGTTTTCTAGCACAAATAACCTGTAGAGTTGCAAAAATATGGGAATCCCAATCCTAGTGCTCATCTCATATTGATTACAAATCTCCAAAACAACAACTGTTCTGGTATTTTTTTGTTTCACAAAAATTCCCATTTTTTACTTAATTGCCAATTTACCTAGACAAACAGGTGATCGAATTTCATCTTATTTTTTGTGGGTTCGACCCCAACCTTGTTAGGTTTTATATTTGATTCATCAATCGCTTTATACTTTTTGGGAGGTGTAATTTGAGCATCATTAGTGGATTATACCCGGTAAGACATGTTGCTTATGTGTGTATGATTACAGTAACTTTTCATTCTACTGAATCATTATAGACTTTTGATTGATTGATGTCAGTTCGGTATTGTGGTTTGATTGGGTTATTATGTTGAATTACATGAGGATTTGGTACCATTTAGAGTGTTCATGTCTATGTATATAGAGTTTTATATAATTATCGATCACCTTATAGATTGAGCATAAGGATATGACTGTAGTATAGTGACCTAAGTGTACTAAGTGTGGATTTTGAGGTTTTGTGGATCTTAGATATTGATTTTGGACCCAGCTACTTTAGTTTAAGGATATAGTGTTGTCTGTTTTGATATATATGGTATCGACATTGAGTAGGTTGATTTAGTATTGTGGTGAGTGGTTATGTAGTTTCATGGTTTCCTTGGCATGTTTTGGGTCTGAGAATGATTTCTGATTTTGTGATGTAGTCAATGACTTGTGATGTCTTTGACAAATTAGGGTAGCCGAGTATGTTTAGAACTTCTATGGTGACTGAATCAACTTTTGGTTATAGAGGGAATTTGAAATAGAGGAACTCGACTTTATTACGATCCATGTTTTAACTAGTTAAAAATGTTTCATAACTTTGTGGCAGAAAAAAGTTTATTTTAATTTTATATAGATAAATATTTTTTGGGAAAAATAGAGCCGACACTTAATTTTAGGAAATTAAGAAACTATTTGAGGTATTTTTTTAAGGAAAACTTTTAATAAAAATCAGAGTGTAGATAAAGGTTCAAGTAAATTTAAAAGAATGTGTGAGGCACTTTCAAAGATCCACAAAGTGGTGTGTTCGGCGAATTAAACTTATTTGACTAAACGTGAAAAAAAAATCTTAAGTTGTAAATCTTGAATTTGTTTGAAAATCTTAGTTTGAATAAATAGAATTTATTTGATACTTATCCATTTAATCCATTTCAAATAATGAAATAAACTAAACAACAAAGTTATGAAATAATTCTAGCTTTAACAATTTTATCCATTGAGACTTTGGGCTAAATAGTCAATCCAACTTCTTAAACGTGGATTTTGAGCCATTAATAACTATGAAAAGATATAAATAAATCCTCAGGTTATTTTATAAGATTAAGTTTGCCTAAATAGAGAAATTAAAAATATTAAATGACTAAAATAAAATGAGTTTTCAACATAAATTTTCTCCCCGAGGATTTATCTAGTTCAATTAAATTAAATTACAAGCAAATAATTAAACCAATACAAGGAAATAATGGAATAAAAGATGTGATTTGAGCCCCTTTTTGGCCTATCTTAAATTTGTCCAGATTTGGGCTTCAAGTTATGGACTTATTTCAACCTATTTCTTCAATGTATACTCTTAAAACAACTTGTGATATTCCTGTATATCAGCATGTATATGGTTGTATATCTGCATAAATGATTGTATATCAGTCCTATATTTGTCTTCCACCTATATACTTGCTCATTTTCCTTCATTTTTTGTTGCCTATCACCTGCATAATACTATATATTTGTTGTATATCACTATGAATCAGTCCCTGTTGAACTTAATGAGAGGATTGAACTCAAGATTTAGGCCTCTTTGGACCAATGGAAAAAGTAGGGGATGGGGAATCCAAATGGACTCTGTAAGAGAATTCATGCATAAGAAGAAAGGAAAAATAATTAGCAAAATGTAGGTGGAAATTAAAATCACCTCAAAAGAAAACCGCAGTTGATAACTCATATTCACATTTATTCGAGCGACTCTAAAGGAAGTAGACCTATGTGTTATAATTAATAAACATTGTTATCACAAAGAATCCAATATTTAAACAACCCTTCACTGTTAATAACTATCTCATATGAATACAAAGCTATCATGTTACTAAAAGTGCAATATCAATACGTTATTAACTCTTTTAAGTGCTTCAAAACTTAGCCCTAAGAGGAGTGTCATAAGGCAACACAACAAACAAAATAAGTCCATTATCACAACGAGCTCCAAATTTAACCCAATTACTCAAAACAGAATCATAAAATGCTGAAATGGCGATATGAATAGACTGTTAAGTTTCAATCAAACAGAACAATAAGCATTTGAGTGAGACAATTCATAGGTTAACAAAGCACAAGGAGTAGAATGGAGGTGAACAATTATGAAATCAGATACACCACCATGCTTATTGGGAGCTTTCAGCGGTGAAAGAAAGCTATTAAGAAACTTCCTTCATCTATAAAGTTAGGTCCTTGAGAAAGACTAAAGAGTAGTTCCCAAAGACCCTTCTTTCTTCATTGAATTTTCCTTGGTATCATGAACTAAAAGAAAATTATTGAAGAATATTCGAGTGCTAAACATATTCGAACCAAAAGAAAACAAAAATTCCCCAACAACAAAATATTTATGATCAAACCAACATCAAACGAATCGACACATTCCAACGTCAACTAAAATAAACATCTAAAAAAAGCCAAACTTTTTAATGAACCATTTCACTATTTTCATTGACATTATGAGTCAAGTAATAACTGAGAGTGTTTCTATCCTATTTAAGGAAGACAAGACAGTAATATAAGCTTCATCAAGAAGCTAAAATGATCATACCAATTTAAATACTTAGAAAACACATAACACATTAGTTAACTAATCTATTCAAGAGCCAAAATAGCTATTAAAAAAATCAAAGCCTCACAAACTTAACAACATATTTTTTCAAAACAAAAGACCAAAACAGTAAACATCTAACAAAAACAAGAAAGAAAAAAGCACAACACGAAGACATATATTCAAACATGGCCTTCGAGACCTTACTCAATACACCATTTTTATTCTCACTTAGTAAGGTTTACACAAATGCAACAACAAGAAAAATAAAATTTTTAGGTTTCTACAACACATAATTCCAACATTCTCAAAATTGCTACTAGCACGGAGAAGAAAAAGAAGAAGAAGAAAAAGAAAAAGAAAAAGAAAAAGAAAAAGAAAAAGAAATAATAAAGGAATTAAAAGAGAAAGATATATTTAACTTTTCTGGGGTAGCAAATGGGGACTTCAAGCCTTCGTCAAAATTCTTTCCACCATTATAAAACTCAAAATAAAATCTTTAACCAAAATTCTAAGCCCAACGATCTTACAATGATTCAACTCAAGAATTTTTAATTTTAGCAAAATTCCTTTCAATTGGGGTTCTCTGCCTTATCCATTTCTTACCTCTCACCTCCTAAGAATAGTGGAGCAAGGGGATTTATATAGGTGTAAATTTGGGGTTGGTTTAGCAATGTGGAATGAAAGAATGGGTATCGAATTCTACCATTGTCAAGAGATATCAACAAAATAGATGGAGATCGTCGTGTCTCTGCTCTTGCTTATACTGGGAGCGAATGGAAGACGAGGAAGTGGACAATCTGGTAGCTTCTTATATGGATTCTCGTGAGAGGCACACAATAATTGTACAGAATCAGTGGTGACATGGGATCAAAGGACAATAATATTTTGGTGGTTTCATCATCATTTGAGGAAGAGGGTTTTCTTGGTTTGTGGAGTTTAAAGTGAAGTTTTTGTTGATATCGAGTTGTTGTCATTTTTTATATTGTTTGTTATCGATGTTAGGTTAGGTTGAAGAATCAGGTAAAGGGGCAAGTTGTTATAAGGTGGGCTGGGTCATGGGTCAATAAAATAGGCCTAGTTCGGCTAGTGAAGAAGGGAGAAAAGGTAAAGTGGGCATGTTCGGATTTTGGGCTTGGTTTTGAGGTATTTGATTAGAATTTTAAGGGTTGTATATAGTTTATTTAGGAAACAACCAATCTAATTTCAATTTCAGTCAAATTAACTTACAATTGGGACCATAATCGTGCAGTTAGACTTATCTTTCTGATTTATGAGCCTATTAATTAACAATAATTGAAATAAGTAATTTTGAAACTTGATTTATTTTATAGTAAAAATTAATTTAAACATTTTAGCCTCTATTCTAATATGTTTTAAAAGTAAACTCCAACCAAAAGCTTGTTTCAATTAAAATTATTTTTTTCAAATAACAAAATACGATAATTCCACATATTTGGACATAGAAATGTACAACTATTGCTTAAAACTGACAAAATAGTCTGAAATTGACTTGAAATATTATTTGATTTTATAAAAGTAATTATGTTACTCCAACCAAAAGCTTGTTTCAATTAAAATTATTTTTTTCAAATAACAAAATATGATAATTCCACATATTTGGACATAGAAATGTACAACTATTGCTTTAAACTGACAAAATAGCCTGAAATTGACTTGAAATATTATTTGATTTTATAAAAGTAATTATGTTAAAATTATTTAAAAATTAAAGAAACTCAAAAATGAATTTAGTCGTAGGAGGCAAAAATTAGGTGTCAACGGGCTTTATTGAAATTTTAGCTTTTGATGCTAGTTTTGTGACCTTGTGAATCATTGTGTGAAAGATTTTTGATTCTGTAGTGAGACCAGTAATTCTATAATTGTGACTTCACTTTGGAGTGCTTACTTGAGATTTATGAGGGTATTTTCTATCCCTTGTCTATTTTGACACTTTTTTTACTTGACGTTCAAGTAAGAATGTGAATATTAATGCTGGATAATGTAATGAACCTTGATGTGATTTTTAGATTTTTTTATTTTTGACCATTTTGCCCCTCCCAATAGTTGCTTTATATCATTTATGAGTAGCGAGAATAGTTTTTATGGTCTCCAATGCATCCTGGAGTAGTGTATATGAGTTGGTTATTCTGAACAATCTTAAAGTGATTAGTTTGACTTTGGTCAATTTTTTGTGATTCAAGCTTTGGATGGTGATTTAGACAGTTTTATTAGATCTGAAATGTCGATTTTGAATTAGTTGCATAGTTCTTTCAGGCCCCGAGATTTTATTTTGTATTTTAACCTCTTAAATAAAATTAGTTAAAATAACCTAAAGGAATCTCAATGGTTAATTTATTGTAAATGATCTCTTTTGGTAAATCTTATAGTTCCGCTGAGCCCAAAAAAATACAGTTAGCCTAGTATCATAGTTGGGTTGTATTTGGGAAGTCTTGGATATGTTTTGGGGAGTTGTTCGAAGTTTGGAGTTTTATGTTGTTGAGTTTTAATAGTACCACTTATATATTATAAGGTGTGCTGTGCATGTGTATGATACCATTAGAACCATATTAAAATTTCAGAATCAACACAAAAGAATCGACAAATTCTGTGTCTGTATGAGGGATATATGACCATTTTAGCATGGAAAACTATTGCTGGTACAATAGAGATCGTGATTATGGTGGGTCGCCACAAAAGGCCTTAGCAATGCAAGCCTTTAGTCACGAACGCGAAGGGGCACCATTGAAGGTTCCCGAATTTATGTAAAGCCAGATCACGATATTTTAGTATCTTTGATATTTTGGGGGCTAGGAAGCTCCGTTTTGTGTGATTTTTGATGCATTTTTCTCATACGATTATTGATTTTGTGATTATACCTTCATATTGCTCATTTTCCAATAATATCCCTTCTTTTATTCATGATTTCTATCCAAATTTGAGATTCAAAAAACTCATTTCACCATTTTCAAAACTTCCAAGATCATTTTTGAGATATAAAGTGGGTTTTCAAGATTGAAACTTTAGGTGAGCTTCTAAAGTTGTATTTCAATATTTTTCCATTGATTAATTTATGTTTTCATCTTCATATCTTTGTGATTTTGGGGGGTTTACCTGATAAAGTATGAAATAAGTATTCTTCAATTTAAAGCTCATTTCAACTTTTTTTTGGTTGGATCTAAAATTTAGACTCCTTTTGATATGGGAAACGTGATTCTTAAGTAAAAAAAATCTCAATTTTATTCTTATATCTTTGGAATTAATTTTAGATCCAAAATCCAAATATATTAATATAGGTATCAACGGACTTATTTTGACTTGTAGATGTCATATTTGATTAGGTTGGATGTGTTTGGTGATGATTCAAAGGATTAGAACTTTTGGTTGATGCCTTGGACTGTGTTTTGGGCTTGCATATCTTTTGTAAGGCAAGTTGAGATGTACCTTGACTTTTTCCTAAGTGTTTATGTATTGTATGCATGTTTGCTTATGTATTGTGAATCACATAGGTTTTGGGGGTCCCGCTTAGGTGAAATAGCGAGTAACTTCGTGGGTATCGAATCCTTTTGATGGATTATAGTTATATAGTTTCTTACCTTAGTTAGTCTTGCTATTTATGATTATGCTTAGAATAGATTATAGATAGTTGGCTTATTAATCTTGAATAATTGATAGTGGATACCGATTTTAGAGCTTGAAGGGTGCTCTGTGGAATTTATTGTGATGATCGGGGCTTAGTAACCTTTTAGGATATAATTACGTTATTATTATTATTTGATGGAATAATTGAGGTTTAGAAAATACTTAAGAGTATAAAATAGACTTGTGATAGTTTATGTGATTATCAGGGTTTAGTATCTCTTATTAGAGTATATTATTAACTAGTGTAGTTCTTCTTTTAGTCTTTTAATCTAATGATGTCATCTTTTGGGATACACGAGACTTCACATATGGATTAAGCAAGTTTTATGATATATTATATTGGGGATTATTACTAATTTTGTGTTACCCATGGGGGACTTATGTGAATATAATTATTGACTTGAAAGATTATTTATTATTATGTCGCCTGAGTGGGGGCTTGACCTGATATTAGTGCCTTATTTATAACTTAAATTTTCTTATTTATTATAGAGATGCCCTAGTGAGGGCTAAGAAATGATATTGTTGAAGTCTTACTTGTCTATTCACTTTAGTGATGTCGAAGAGGGCTCATGTCATAAACTATTACCATATTGAGGGGATTTGAGCTCATATATATCATTATTGAATTGATTCATTATTTCACATTGACTTGGTTATGAGCATGTATCCTTAACTTATTCATTCATATTCATGGAGATTGGTACCACTGAAAATATTTTTTAAAACTCTTAATTTTTGAACATTACTCGGAGAAGTGAAGAAGACACTTTATAAAACCCTTGATCCGAGAACATTAGATGAAGAAGTAAATTGAGATGTGAGAACGCACACGGGTTGTGAACCCCTCATGGGTCCTATTCGAAGCATTGAGTCTTGGAAAATATATACAAATGTCATTTGATGGCTTATATCTCTATACCATTTTCTCATTACATTGCATTGCATTGCATCGCATATCCTTGATATGATTGATATTGTGTTTGAGTATTTACTTTTATATTGAGTTACAATGATTGGACCTTGTTTGTGATATTGTCTTCTTTGCATTCATCACATTACATTACATCATATTATACTACCCCTTGGTGGATTTGAGAGTTAAGATATTATGAGATGTAGGGTATAGCTATGGCTTGGTTAGTGAGACTTATAGTGTTGTCCCTATTGGTAGCATGATATACACATTATTATACACCTATCCCAGATTATTGGTTGAATATATTGATTGAGCCTGATATACCGTGTTAGTAAGTCTCTCTCATAAATGACTTTCTTTACTAGTTGATCATAAAATGGCTAGTGTTTACTCATCTATACTTATGTGCCTAAAATGTATATTCATATGTTCTTATGACTATTGTGTTGGGATTCCTGGCTAGGATGAAGTGGTGTATTTATTGGTGGTAGATTAATGAGAAACCTTGGATAGTTGGGGTGGTGGTTGTTGCCATCACTTTGAATTAGGGTTAGTTATTGATAATGTTTGCTGAGTATATGTGTTTTTTTACTTAATCTTGCATTTGTTTCTTCTGTACCCCCATTTAGTTACAGATTTGAGTAGCATATAGTAGATTTCATTTCCTTAGCATAGACATAGCAGAGATCAAGGTAGTGCCTGGCGTTTACAGAACTTACCTAGATCTTTTTTCTTTATTTTGTGATTATTGATATCAGTTTGCATTAGAGGATTGTATTAATAACAAGCATACCTTGGATGTATCTTTGAAATTATTATTTTATCTTTAAATATTTTAGGATTTACTCTATTCTTCTTCTTCCACTTCTGTTTACTTGATTATTAAGTTTGAGTTGGGATAAGCTTATTTGTACCAGAGGGTGTGATAGGTAACATCTCAAACTCTACTCATGACATCATGCCTCTGCTTACTTGATTCGTATATGCATGAAATCCTAGATCATTGCATGTTCACAACTCACCATCTCAGAAAAATGCAACTATTATGCTAATTCCGTAAACTGAATAAATTCAAGTATATTAATGACTTATGTCCAACACTTATGGATTTCAAAATACAACTAGGGTTTATGATCGTGGTTATGTAATAATACTAAGATTCATAATAAAATTGGGAATATAACTCAATGACACCAAGGGACTGAGATATCAATGAATTTGCTAATTTTTGTAAATCCTAAATTGTGAAGAAGGAAAAAGGAATTGAACTAGATAATTTGGGTTAACTCTGAGACTCAATGAGTGAACGAGGACTCATTTATGAAATTCCACATATCTAGAGATAAGAATCCTAAAGAATTTTTTATAATTGGTAGCCTGATGAAGATGAACACTAGCTCCCCCTTAGGAAAGAAATCATTTATTTTATCCATTTGAAAATAAATGTCAGATGTTTTTTCTGAGTAATGAGGGCTTAGGGTAATATTAACCCCAATAAACATCCTTTAAATACCTAAAAAAATGTATTTTTGATGTTAAAAGAGTGGGAAAAGACTGATATGCCCCTTTTTAAGTTCATAATTGGAAACTACTAGGAGGGACATACGAGATATTTCCACAATCGTGGAACCAACCTACAATCATGGGTTGCACTCGTGGTTGGGATCTGTATGAAATCTCTCTGAATATGATCCGACAAACATTAGTACGATCATGGGATCTACCTATAGTTGTACCTTGGTTCATAGGTTTGAAGGTTAAATCAGGAGCATTTGTGGGACTCACGATCAAAGCATGATCGTGGTTCCTTCTCGTGGTAGGGAAGTACACCTGTCAGCTTTCAGATGTTGGGTTTATCTCAATCAGATAAGACTATTGTATGGTCATACAATGTAACCACAGTTGTGGTTTGTCTCGTGGTATCTCACTATAGAGCAATACTTCACTAAATGGCTATAACCTTTTACTCCGATGCCAAATTAAGGCAAAAATGAATGTGTTGGAAGGATAATTCCTATCATTTGAGGGGTTTGGATATTAAAGATGCATCAGAATTTGGAAGTTATGCTCATTTAAAGTTGATCATTTCTTAAGGAATCGATTGGTAAGGGATGTTTTAGCTTGGTTAAGGTCTACGAGGTTCTTGTGGCCTTGGTACATGGATAAATTCCTTCTCATAGAGTTCAAACATCATATTTAATCCTACATGTACTTGAAGCATGGTTCTAGCCTTAGCTTGGATTTTTTGGAGTGTTACGATATCTTACTATTACGGTCATTAGTCCCTGAATGGAAACAAATTGAGATAGAAGGTTAGGGTAAAAGAGCTGTAATTCCCATATTTTCTTCACTTCTCTTGATATTATTAAATAAATTAGACTCATGGATGCATGTATGATAGTAGAATAGTTTGGTGACATGAAACAAAAAGAATTAATTAATTAAGAAAAACTATTACCTCGAGCTAGGACTGAGTTTGAAGGGAAGATATGAGGGTACTTGGTCATCATGACAGCCATTGCTTCCCAAGTGGCTCCCTCAACCAACTGATTTCACTAAAGAACCTTTACCAATGCGACCTTTTTATTCTTTAACCTACGTACCTGACGGTCAAGGATTTCAACAGGAACCTCTTTGTAAAAGAGACTATCTTTCACGCCTATATTTTCTAAGGGCACAATCGATGCGGGATGACCAATGCACATCTTTAACAAGAAAACATGGAAGACTAGATGTACTGCTGCTATGTCTTCTGGTAAATCTAACTTATAGGCTACTTTTCCAAAATGACCTACAATCTCATAAGGACTAATAAAGTAGGGACTAAACTTTCCATGCTTCCCAAATCTCTTCACCCCCTTCATATATGAAACTTTCAAATAGACAAAATCACCAATGATAGACTCAAGTTTCCTTTCCCTCACATGTGTATCGGACTTCTAACGACTCTGAGCTGTTCTCAACCTTTCTCTAATCAACTAAACTTTCTCTGTATCCTCATGGAATGAGTTTGGTCCTATCTATGTAGCTTTACCAACTTCAAACCAACCAATAAGAGATCTACACCTCCTACCATAAAGTTCCTCAAATGGGGTCATTTAAATACTAGAGTAATAACTGTTATTATATGCAAACTCGATCAAAGGTAGGTGATCATCCCAAATAACCTTGAAATTGATCACACATGCTCTCAATATATCCTCTAAGGCCCGAATTATTCTTCCTACTTTGTCTATAGGTGAAAAGTTATACTAAGATGAACTTGAGTACCAAGACCTTTCTGAAATGCCTTCCAAAATCAATAAGTAAACTGAGCATCTCTATTTGAAATGATAGTTAAAGGGACTCCATGCAATTTTACTAACTCCTTAAGGTAGAGTTTAGCATAATCCTTGGCTGAATCTGAAGTGTTAACTGGCATAAAATGGGCCAACTTAGCCATTCAATCCACAATAACCCAAACGGAATCATGTTGTCGATGAGTGTGAGAAAACTCTATAATGAAGTCCATATTCACTACCTCCCACTTTTGGGTAGGAATACCGATGTCCTGAAGCATGCCACTAGGTATCTGGTGCTCAACCTTAACTTATTGGTGATTTGGATATTTAGCCACAAATTCTGGATATCCTTCTTCATACTATTCCACCAATAGACTTCCCATAAATTAGGGTACTTCTTAGTAGCTCCTGGGTTAATAGAATAATGAGAACCATAAGCATTCACTAGCATCTACCGTCTCAAGTCATCTACGTCCGGAACACAAAGTCTACCCTAATAGCAAGAACACTATCCCCACCTTGGGAGAAACCCTCAACCTTCTGACTTAGGACCACTGCTTTTAGTCTAAGTAGAATAGGGTCTATATATTGCTTTTCTTTAAACTTGGCAACTGAAGAAGATTCTGAACCATTTTGAACCAAAATACTACCTTGAGCTAAGTCAAACAATTGAACTCCCAGTCTGGCCAATCTATGAACCTCGTGAGCTAGTTCTTTCTTCTTATCCTCAACAAGAGCAACACTTTCCATAGATAATATGCTAATAGCGTCGGCCACCACATTGGCTTTACCCGAATAGTACAGAACACTCATATTATAATCCTTCAACAACTCTAACCATTTTTTTGACAGAGATTTAGATCTTTCTGATTGAACACATACTAAAGACTCTTGTGATCAGTGAATATGTCAGCATGAACCCTATAGAGGTAATGCCTCCACACCTTTAAGGCAAAAATAACTATTGCCAACTCAAGATCATGAGTCGAGTAGTTCTTCTCATGAGGCTTAAGTTGTCTAGAGGCATATGCTATAACTTTGCCCTACTGCATCAACACACAATCAAGTCCAACTTTTGAAGTATCACAATAAACTACAAAAATATCTGAGACCTCGGGAAAAGTTAAAACTAGGGTGGGGGTGAGTTGGGTCTTTAACTCCTGAAAACTCTTCTCTCAAGAATCGAATCACTGAAATTTGACTTTTTTATGAGTCAGCCTGGACATAGGATAAGCGATAAAGGAAAATCCTTCAACAAACCGCCTATAGTAATCGGCTAAGTCCAAGAAACTCCTGATATCTGTTGGAGAGATGGTTCTAGGCCAGTTTCTCACTATTTTAGTCTTTTGAGAACCAACCTAAAGGCCCTCACCAGAAATAATATAACCAATAAATGTTATTAATTTCAACCAAAATTCACACTTGCTGAATTTGGAAAATATTTAGAGATCTTTAAGAGTATGTAAGTCAATTCTTAGATGATCTGCATGTCCATCCTTACTTCGAAAATAAATAAGGATGTCTTCTATGATGACAATGATGAACATGTACAAGTACTACTTAAAAACCCTTTTCATCAGGTCCATAAAAGTTGCAAGAGAATTAGTTAGTCCCATAGATATAACAACAAATTCAAACTAACCATATCGAGTTCTAAAGGCTGTTTTAGGAATGTCACATTCTCTGACTCTAAGATAATGATAGCCTGTTCTAAGGTATATCTTAGAGAAGTAATTTGGACCCTGAAGTTGGTCGAAAAAGTCATCAATCTTGTGAATGGGATACTTATTTTTTATTGTAACGTTGTTCAACTGACGATAGTCGATGCACATTCTAAGAGAACCGTCTTTGAGAACCCCATGTAGAGACACTGGGCTAATAAAACCCTTATATAGGAGGTCCTTTAATTGTTCCTTCAACTCTTTAAGCTCGAATGAAGCTATCCTATAGGGTAGAATTTAAATAGGCTAGGTATCTGGAAGGAGATCTATTCTGAAGTCAATTTCCCATTTGGGAGTAACTCCGGGTAGATCTTTTGGAAATACTTCTCAAATTTTTTTTATCACTGGAATTAACCCAAGAGTTTGGGATTTGGATTTTGAATCCTTAACCTAGACAAGATGATAGATACACCCTTTGGAGATATCAACTTTTTAGCCTTAAGTTAAGCGACGAACCGACCCATATGCGTTAAAGTACTACCCTTCTACTATAGAATTGGTTCATTTGGAAAATGGAATTAGACTACTCTCTTCCTACAATCAATAGAGGTATAGCAAGAGTGTAGCCAATCCATGCCAAGAATGATAAGATCTACCATGTCTAACTCTACGGGATCGACTGAGGTGACTTTTTAAGAAATTATGACTGGGCAAGTTTTGTACACTCGTCTAGCTATGATTGAGTCACCAATTGGAGTAGAGACTGTGGAAGGTTCTAAAAGAATTTTGGGACTGATATCAAAGTCTACTGCTATACAGGGAGTTACAAAAGAAGTGTAACTCCAGGATCTAATAATGCATAGGCATAAATATGGAAAACCTGTAACGTACCCAGACTACGTTCGGAGAACCCTCCTTATACTATTAAGTTTGAAGTGCATAGAACCTTTTCTGACGCTATCCACAAACTTCACTAGATGAGGCACCCAATTAAGGCGGGCGACCTGCATAAGCTATCGAAGAATTGGACTTACTTTGCTTACGAGCATCCATATCTCTTTGGGAAGCCACTAGGCATTCCCTAAGTATATGGCTTGGCTTGCCACACCCAAATCAACCATAACTACTAACCATATACTTACCCTTGTGGTTTCTACCATATTTCTTGCATACTAGATTCGTACAAACATTATTCACACTACCTTGGGACTTAGAGCCTAGTGCCATTTCTTGCCATAACTTGGGCACTATGACACCAGCAGAAAATGGGGCTAGAGCTGAAGATTTTGGTGAAACTAAGAATGATTTCCACCATCTAAACTCTACTGAGAGAAATTAAAGCTACTTGTTTTGGCCTTCTTATTCTTCATTTCCCTCTCTTTAACTTTCTTTTCCTCTATCTTCTAGCATAAACCATTGTTCTAGAGATATCCATCTCTTTCACCAACATAGTAGTCTTATATTCTCTGACCACATCCTCAGAAACACCAGACACAAAATTGCTCATGTGAGCCTTGGAATCTGCAACCATAGTGGGAGCATACCTTGCCAACTGAGTACCTTAAAGCAATACTCATTCACACTCATACTACCCTGCTTCAGATTTATCAATTCCTACACCTTAAACTCCCTTACCCCAAGATGGAAGATCCTATCCAAAAATACAACCACAAACTTATATTTTCTACCAGTTTTGTGTCTGCACCTCTATCCTCCTTCCATTGCTTATACCAAGTGTGAGCTACTCCATGTAGCTGATAGGCAGCTAGGTTGGCACTTTTAATCAAGGCAACATCCATGATCTCTGTAACTTTCTAAATACTATCCACAAACTCTTATGGATCCTCCTTAAACTTGGACCCAAAGAACACTGGAGGATTCATTCGAGTGAAGTCTTAAACTCTGGATGCTGCCACATTCACTGATAGCTTGGTTGGTACCACCGCAGGCTGGTTATTTTGGGTGGTCATGGAATAGACTAAGGTTGTAAAAGCAGACCTAAATTTGGCATGGGATACTTGTTCATTCAAGGATTTTTTTTAAGCTAGTAGTGGTGCTTGTTGATTCTCAACCCTGCTATCATTTCCACTCCTTCTATTAGTTTTCTTTGGAGGCATACTCTGTAGATATATAGATGTTATACCATGGAAACATGGCATATTTGATGCTTGAAACAATGAAATTATGCATTGACTTAAACTAAAAGGATAAAAGAAAGTGCTAAAAAATTGAAGTTCTAGTAAAGGTACGAGTCGTAAAGTTACCTTATGACTCGTAACCAGACTCACAAAAATACCGATGGGCACAATAAGTTTGCGAAAGTAAAGTCAAGAAACACTACAAGCCGCAAAGGTAGACTAAGACTCGTAGTGCAAGGTTTACATGAGAGCAGTGTGCAAATCCCTGAAGGTTGATGCCCTAGTGGTTAAGATTGAAGGCCACGAGTCATAAGGACTGACTTTGACTCATGGTGAGGAATCGTAAGGTTAGCAGAGTCATAATCCCTAAAGAAAAAAGTTCAATGGAGTGCCTACGACTATCAGCATATGACTCGTAAGGAGACTATACGAGTCATATCCACTGAATCCTAAAGACAAATACGATAGTAGGCAAAGAGTCGCAACCAAACGTAAAGACTCGTTGCCTGAGGCGTAACCACTACCGACATACTTTTCCTATTTTGTTTTGATTAGGATTCTTTTATTATTTTGAGTTACTATAAATAACCTAGTGTTAGTTCTTTATTATGTTACGTACTTTTGATAATTTTCTCTATACTTTTACATACTTTGATCATTGATACTACTATTTTTGAGTTTTGGTTTCGTATCTAATTGGAGATTTCAGATTTTAATCTTTCATAATTGTGCAATTCATTACATGTTTTCTTTATTGATAGTCATGGATTTTTGTATAAACATGAGCGACTAATATCCTTGACTAGAGTTGTGGGAACCCTGGTGGATTAGATACGTAAGAAAAGTAGGAGATTCTTTTATTCTATTGTAGCTGCGTGTATCGCAATTTTCTTTACATTAATCATATCTCAAACTACTACAGAAGCTTAGGAATTGACTGTATTTGAGAAAGTCCTCACAAAGGAGTTTAATATTGGGAAAAAAGGTTATGACAGTGATTCAAGGATATCAACCCTCATCTAATCAACTCGAGACTCAAAAGGTGAGAGTTGTATTGAGGTTATAGACAAGGGATAGCAAGGTGAAACATTGAGACTCACAAGGTGAGATTTATCAACACGTTCACAAGATGATTGATAATACATAGCTTGTCAACTTTGCACATAGAGCAGTGAGTTAAGTTGATCAAACACAAGAAAATTACGGAGTTGGGAAGCCAGGGGGAACACGGTCGTAGTGTTCATCTTCTATTGTTTACAAACCTAAGCATCCAAGTTCAGCTACTTGTTACTGTTGACTTTAAAATCCCCTCATTTACTTTTCTGCATTGCTCATGGATTTGGTCCAATTTGAGATACGGTTTCACGTATTTCCTGTGGGTTCGACCCTAACCTTATTTGGGTTACAATATTTGACATCATCCGCAACATAATTCTTTGGAGGTTAGTTTTTGGGCAATATCAAATTTTGGCATCATTGCTGGGGACTACGGTGTTGAATTATTGATTAAAGTTGGTGGAGTTTGCAAGTTTTTATTTTATACTTTGGTTGTTTATATGTCGGTGTATGTTTATCACTAGAAGTCAATAAAATCCCTTACTCCCCATTGATCCAGAGCTCAATTTTTTTTTGCAAACACCAAGAAGGATGTCGGAGCATGCTCGTGATAGTGTTCCAAAATGGGTTTGGGATGACCCTCTTACTATGCCTCTCCTTGACTCAGGTGATACCTAGAATATCGCTAATAAATAGATGGAGCTGATGTTAGCAGAGGCAACTGAACAACAAAAAGAGCGGCGGAGGAAGACCGATTGTCTAAGCAGGCAGAGCTAGCCATGCCTAGACCGATAGTTGATCATCGAGCACCACTCGACAGACATTGTGATGGAGCGCCTGGTGGTAGAGCTGGAGTGATCCCAGCTTATCAGTAGCTACCGCCATATGATAAAGATAAAGACATGGGATATGTTGAGCCTACTGAGACAAGATCTATTATCTCTCCTACTCTACCCCCAAATGTTAAGTTCGATATTACTCGTGTAACGATCCATCTGTTGAATTTAAAGGGTTTATGTTAGGGCTATCGACAGATAATGCAAACATGTATCTTCCCAATTTTATTAGGATCTGTACTTCGTATACTATACCAGGGGTTGATTAGGAAGTATTGAGATTGAGGTTGTTCTCATTCTCGTTGACATGAGAAACATCATTATGGTTGGGGGAACTTTCTAGAGGATCAATAACGACTTGAAATGAGCTACACAGATAGTTTCTAAATCAATTTTTTTCTCCTGCTAAGATTCTACAGCTAAAAGATGAGATATACAACTTCCGGTAGGTGCCTACAGAGTCTATGTACGAAGCATGGTTTTGATTTAAAAAGAAGTTAAGCATAGTACCTAATCACCGAATTCCAGGGTCAAATTTGCTAGAGATATTTTATAAATCCCTGAATATTAGGTCTAAGGCAATGACAAACACTATATCTGGAGGTGTATTTATGCGTCTGTATTGGGAGATAGTGCTGAAAATTCTAGGTGAGATCTTTGTCACTAACCGAGGATGGTACACTCGAGAGGCTGATAAGGGTATTAGTACGTATGCAATTGGAGTTGTTAGTGAGTACAGATCTAGTGATGATATGATAGCACAAGAATTAGTACAACTCAGAACTAATATTTGGATACTTACAAAATAATTTGCAATAATGACAGTTGAAAAGGTGAATACAGTGAGGGCATAAAAAACTACTTTTGGGGATTGTAAGTCTGATGCAGATGAGGAAAAAAAGTATTTGGATCAAGAAGTAGTGTGTTTTTGAGCCAAAAGGAAAATAAATCAAGGTCAGAACTACTATGGTGATAGGTATCGAGATAGAAGTAGATAGCAAGATAGTTATTAGAGGTGCAAAGATGATTATAAAGAGAAGAGCGTTCCATCGAGAAACTGAGATACAGAGTCAAGAATTGAGAAAATGTTTTCAAAGTTAGTAAAAGGCCAAGAAAGTTAGAAAAGCTTTTTTAAGGAGATTAAGGAGGACATATCAGGGCTGAATCATAAAGTTGAGTCACCCGCTACTACAATCAAATAATTAGAGCAATAGTTTGGCTAAATATCAACCATGTTGAATCAAAGATAGCCTGGCACTCTTCCTAGTAATACGGCACAAAACCTGAATAATGATAGTTTTTCCATGCCATTACCACTCAGAGTGGTATGACCACCATGGATCCACCCATGCCCACTGCGAGTGAGTCAAAGAATAATGATGATCATGCAGATATTGAGGAAGCACCAGAAGTTGATGTTGGGAAATTATTCGATATTGAGAATAATAGTAGAAAGGATAAAGGCAAGGGTAAGGTTGATGAGCCTATTTTGAAGACCATTTTGAGACCTCTTACACCTTTTCTTTTGTGGCTAAAAAAGAAAAGAAGGTAAATATCAGAAGTTATTGTCTATGTTGAAGGACTGTCTGTAAACATCCCACTTTTAGAGGCATTGGAGCAGATGCCTAGTTACGTAAAATTCATGAAAGATCTAGTCACTAAGAAGTGGACAGTGAGTTATGAGCCTGCGAAAAATATGCATTAATGCAATGTTGTTTCCTTTAGATTGTTGGTTAGGAAGATGGAGGATTCCGGCGTGTTTACTATTCCGTGTCCATTGGGTCCTTCAACTTCGTTCAAGCCTTATGTGATCTAGGAGTCAGTATTAATCTTATGCTGCTGGTTGTGTTTAAGAAGTTGGGGTAAGAGGCACCCAAACCAATATCTCTGAGATTATTGGTGGCTGACTAAATCGCAAAAAAGTCGGTCGATGTTCTTTGTGATGTGTTGTTCAAGGTGGAATCCTTCCAGCCGATTTTATAATACTTGATTGTGAGATGGACTTCCAAGTCCCCATCATCTTGGGCAAATCCTTCCTAGCTACAGATAGGGCATTGGTTGATATTAAATTAAGACAGATGAATTTTAGACTCAATGATGAATAAGTAATCTTCAATGTATGTCAGTCAATGCACCAGCCATATGATATGAGAGTTATTTTGGTGATAGATACCATTGATGATGAGGTTGATGCAGTGACTATTCCAAATAAGGAGAGGCTGGGTGTTGAAGCATTAGCAGTGGTAATTATAAATTTTGAAAGTGATGGGATCGAGGAATATGACGAGATGGTAGGTGCTCTGTATGGGAGAGGTGCTTACACTTATGCTCCAAAGAAGCTTGATCTAGATTTTAAAAATAGAACCACTTATCCATCTCGTCCGTCAATTGAGAAGCCAACGACTTTGGAGTTGAAGGCCATCTCATTTTATTTGTGCTATGCATTTTTGGGGGCTAACAATACCTTACCAGTTATTATTGTAGATGATTTGGTTGAGACAGAGGTAGATGCATTATTATCAGTGTTGCAGAGGTTCAAGAGAGCTATAGGGTGGACCATTGCAGATATTATGGGTATTTTGCCAAGCATTTATACCCATAAAATCCAGCTTGTACCAGACTACATCCTGAGTATTGAGCATCAACGCTGGCTAAATCCTCATGTACAGGAGGTAGTAAAGAAGAAAATCATTAAATGGTTGGACGTTGGTATAGTTTACCCCATTGTTGATAGCAAGTGGGTCAGTCTTGTTCAATACATCCCAAAGAAAGGTGGAATTACTGTAGTGCCAAATGCGAAGAATGAGTTCGTGCCAATGAGACCAGTTATAGGTTGGGAAGTGTGCATGGACTATAGGAAGCTGAACACATAAACCCAAAAGGACCACTTCCCAATGTCCTTCATGACTAGATTCTTGATAGACTTATGGGAAAGGGCTGGTATTATTTTTTGGATGGCTATTCGAATTACAATTAGATCACGATTGCTCCCAAAGATCAGAAGAAGACAACCTTTACCTGCCCATATAGGACCTTTTCTTTAAAGAGAATGCCATTTCGGTTGTGCAACGCTCTAGCCACATTTCAGAGATGCGTGATATCCATCTTTCCGGACATGGTAAAATACACCATTAAGGTATTTATGGATGACTTTTTTGTAGTTGGTTATTCTTTTAATGGTTGTTTGGTCCACTTAGCTAATGCTTTGCGTCGATGTGAAGAATGCAACTTGGTACTCAACTGGGAGAAGTGCCATTTTATGGTAAAATAAGGAATTGTGCTTGTGCACAAGATCTCAAAAAGAGGCATACAAAAATTAAAGTAATTGAAAACCTTCCACCACCAGTCTTGGAGAAGGGTATTCAGAGTTTTTTTGGTCCTTGCTGGTTTTTATAGGTGATTCATCAAGGATTTCTCAAAGATTGCAAATCCTCTTTGCAATATCCTTCTGAAAAAGGTGAAGTTTCATTTTGATGAGGTATGTATGAAGGCTTTTGAGTTCTTGAAGGAGAAGTTGGTGTCAACCCCTATTATAGTATCCCAGATTGGTCTCTACCATTTGAGATCATGTGTGATGCAAGTGTGTAATGCCCCGCAAAATCCTTTTCCAGTTTGAGCCTTAGAGCGTATTTGGTAAAGCAAAAATCTGAGTCAAAATGTTTTAGAAATATCCTCCCAAGTATGAAATACTTTGAATCGTGTGGGAATCTATTTGAGCATGAATTGAGATCATAGAGGTCCCCTAACTTATGGACAAGTTGAAAGCTTTCCTATCGTTCAAGTTTTAGTGACCGTCAAGATTTGGGTCAACTTCAATCGACCATAACTCCTTTAATATATCGAATTAGAGGACCTACTATATATCAAATGAAATCTCTTTGAATTATCTTTCCAATGATACCAATTTTGTCAAAAAACGATATCAGAGCAAATAGTTATGCCTATTTTACTCCAGCATGTCTGGCTGGAAAACTGGTGACGACATTCGTGATAAGCTATCACGCCCGTGACGGCCTATCACCAATGTCGTCATCCCTGGGCAGATTTCTGACCCCAGTGATGACATTTTGTGATAAGCCGTCATGCCCGTGACGACCTATCACCAATGTCGTCAGCCTTAACTAGAAGCTCAATATTTCATCTTTTTTTTACGACATTTATGACGGCCTATCACCAACTTGACGGCCTATCACGGATGTCGTCAAGAATATTTTTCAGCAATTTAAGGGCATTTTTGTAAGGGTATTTTGGTTATTTCTCACTTTTTTTTAGCCTCTATAAATATGAGGAACCCTCATTCAAACCCTAATTTCTCCATTTCTCTTCCAATTCTCTAAAGAGAGAATATCTAGGGTTTTAATTCAAGAATCCTAATCTTCCAAAAATCATCCATAAATCTTTAAGATTTCTTCAAGAACTAAGTTCCTCATAGTGTGGTCTTAGAGAATCATTTATTACAAGTGCGGATAGAGTCTCAAGCATTCAAATTCATCCGACTTCAAAGGTTAAGGTATGTAGATATTGATTTTTGGGCCCCTTTCATCGAAGAAGATCAAGAACCCTTTTTAAAAACTAAAAGATTTTTATGTTTGTGAGTTGTTAATGATTTGTATGAGTTGAAACAGATGTTCAAGGTGTTGTAGAGTTTTGATTTATGTATGTCTACAAAATTTATGAGCTTTGACCCTAGTATGTGGAACTAATGAGATAGAACCTCTTGAAGTTGTTTTCTATGTGATGTGTTCATGGCTTTTGGGTCTAGAAATGGTTGAATAAGCAAAGCATGTCCCCCATAGGTTTGATAAAAATGTCCAAATGAATGAATTATTCTATGGTAGTAGAAAATTCCCAAATAAGTGTGAACCCGTACATGCATAGTATTTGATAAAATGCCTTAGTGAGTGAAATGTGCCAAGATAGCATGAAATCCCCAATTAAGTTGTGACATGATAGTAAGAAGTTTCCCCAAGCTATGTGATATCCAAACACATGTCAAGACTGATATAGGTATGAAATAGATGAGGTAAAACCTTGTTGAATGGAGTACGATCTAGTAGCATGTTTCCCCTACATTATTATATGATTATGATTTCGAGATGCTTAAAGTGACCCCTTGGCGACTATGATGATGAATAGACGTTTGTGATTCCTAATTACTTGAAGAGTTGTGTTAATGATTGGGAAGATGCTTTAATGATTATGATGATGCATGGATGATTATGATGATACATGAATGATTGTGATGATGAATGAATGATTATGCATTACTTTTATGCTATCGAGTCCTAAGGGTATTTATACCCGATAATAGAGCTGTTGTCTAGATCCCGTATTAGTTTCTCGATAACTCCAGTCGATCCATGATTCTTTGAACTCAGTAAAATATAGAACTTTGTATCATCAGACAAGTCAGAACTTAAGAAAGCTCAATAATCTCAGTTATCTCTGTAATCTCTGTACTGCTAGTAATCTAGCCTCAGTCCTGTAATCAGCTTAGATCTAATAGTATTCAAGTTAAATCTCAGAAGCGATTTGATTAATCTATTCAAGCTCTGTATCGTCAGTCAAATACCATGATTCGATACCTTTTCCGTCAGATACGGAACTAAGTAATCTTAGCATAACTCAGTCATATATTTTGAGAAACATGATCAGTAACAGACTTAGTTCAGTTGTGTTCAGTTGAGAATTCAGTTTAAAGTCTTTCAGTTGGGAGTAGAAGCTAGCACCGAGCGAAGGAAGGGATGGCGGCTCTCCCGTCAGAGAGGCCGAGTCGTTAGGAACAATCCCTGAACTCCAAAACTGAGTAGCCAGTGCAGGATGCAGGAGTCTCCGGTCAGTAGAGGTTGTCACTTTCAGAGAGGTTTGACTATCATATTACCTCAGGCCGACTTCCTGTGAAGGTCATCTCGTCAGAGAGGCTTGACCAGAGAGGTATTTACCCGTGGCATGATATTGACACCCTTCTAGCTGGGGTCATAGGTTGGACCCCAACTATGGTAGGTTGGGGCATGTCAGTTAAGTAACTACTTCCCACAGTTGCAGTTTTAGTATCACTCTTTAGAAATTAGGACTGTGTGGTATAGTCGTCTATCCCAGTATGGAACTCAGATAGTTCCATTGGTTTATGGACCATCTCGTCAGATAGGCCTGGTCTCATATGTAGATGCTTATTATCATTACTAGAGATCTCCCGTCAGAGAGGCTCAATCTCAGTCTCAGATTCAGTTGAGTATTCTCGTGATCATATCTAGAGATCTCCCGTCAGAGAGGCTTGATCTCAGTCTTAGACTATGTTGAGTATTCTTATTATTATATCAAGAGATCTCCCATCAGATAGGCTTGATCTCCATCTCATATTCTTTATTCTATTGAGTATTCTTGTTGTCAGATTCAGACATGATCATACTTCTTATCATTGATAATCACTTCTAGAATAATCTGTTAGAAAAGTTGATCTCTAATTTTGTCAGTCGAAAGTAGTAAGCTCAGAATTTAGTCCTTGATGTAAGTACATCCAGATCCTCAGTTATCAGTATCAGATGAGTCAGTGATTCAGTATCTCAGTGTTAGTAGTGAGTTCAGTCTGCAGTAAAATGGTAGCTGAGTTTCAGTATCTAGAGTTACGATGATTGTGTTCATGGTCTGTACATTCATGTATGTGTTCTTATGCGGCATCTTCATGATTATTCAGTTTAGATATTGTGCATGCATGAGCCCTTGCATTATCCTACCCCGTCTACATACTCAGTACATTCATGTACTAATGCATTTGCGCTATGGTGTTTTATTTGACACTATAGGTTTAGAGCCACAGGATCCAGAGTATCCTCAGCAATTTAGTCCCAGTCAGTAGCAGTAGCAGTGAGTCCTCTTCTTTCGAGAACGAATCTCAGTTTACTATTATTTCTTCAGACTTTATTTATTTTCAGTTGATGGAGTTAGTTGGGGACTTGTCCCATCAACTCTATATTTTAGACAGTTTAGAGGCTTTCAGATGGATGTTGTTGATGTGTATTATGAATATTCATAGATGTGTTGAACCTTATGGCTAGTTTTTGCATTTATTTTAGATATTATGCAGTATACAGGTACAAATATCAGTAAAGGATTAGCTTGTGGTCCTTTGTGGTCATAAGCACCGTGTGACGTCTCGGGATGGGATTTTAGGGTGTTACAAAGTGGTATGGATTTAGATGTTATCCTAGGCCAAAGGAGAGAAAAGGTACTTCACCTTATGTACTATGCTAGTAAGGAATTAAACCCTGCTCAAAAGTATTATCTTGTTACTGAGCAAGAGTTGTTAGTAATGGTTTTAGCCTTCGAGATGTTTTGGTCCTACTTAATTTGGACTAAGTTGATTGTTCATACAAACCATGCAGCATTGAGATACCTAATGGTGAATAAAAATGCAAAGCCAAGGTTGATTCAGTGGGTTCTCTTGATACAAGAGCTTGATTTTGAGGTAAAAGACCAGAAAGGCACAAAAAATCAAGTTGCAGATCACTTGTCCAAACTTGAGGAAGAAGCAATACAGAAAATATGGGATGGGTTTGAAATCAATGATACTTTTCTAGATGAGCAAATTTTGACAGCATCGCATGACCTGATCCTTAGTTTATTAATTTTTCCAATTACTTGGCAAGTGATCTTGTCCTGGAAGACTTATCCTTTCAGCAGCGAAAGAGATTTATGCATGAAGTAAGGAAATTCTTATGGGACAAACCTTATCTATTCAGAATTTATATGGATGGTATAATTCATAGATGTATCCCTAACATGGAGAGGATGAGCATTCTTGAGGCTTGTCATGCTTCACCAATTAAGGGTGACCATGGAGGAATCCGCACAGCCCACAAAGTCTTACAGTATGGGTATTACTGGCCAACAATCTATAAAGAAGCTCATGACTTTGCAGTAGCCTATGACTAATGCCCGCGTCAACGCAATATTTTGAGGCACCATGAACTCCCTATGACTCTTATTTTAAAGCTGAAGCTATTTGATATGTGAGGTGTGGACTTTATGGGGATATTTATGAGCTCCTATGGTATGCGGTATATCTTGGTTGCGGTTGATTATGTATACAAATAGGTGGAAGCGCTATCTCTCCCCAATAATGAATGTAGAAGCATCACCTTATTCCTGAAAAAACATATTTTTCTCGATTTGGCACTCTACGTACAATAATTAGAGATGGTGGGTCACATTTCTACAATCATTTGTTCAAGAGTCTGTTTGATAAATATGGAGTAAATCATAAGGTGGCCACACCTTATCATCATCAGACAAGAAGGCAGGTTGAGGTCTCCAATCGTAAAATTAAGTCCATTTTAGCAAAGACTGTGAATGCCAACAGGACTGATTCATCACAAAAGTTGGATAATGTATTATGGGCCTACCAGACAACTTATAAAACCCCATAGGTGCCTCCCCATGTCATCTTGTGTTTGGAAAGGCATGCCACTTGCCTGTTGAGCTTGAGCACAAGGCACAATGGGCATTGAAAAAGCTGTATTTTGAGTGGTATCATGCAATAAAAATGAGGATGAGCAAAGTGAATAAGTTGGATGGATTCTAACTCTGGGCTTATGAGAGTTCTGCACTGTACAAGGAAAATATGAAGCTTTATTATGATCAAAAAATTAAGAAAAGAGTATTTAATCCTGGTGATCAGGTGTTATTGTATAATTTGAGACTTTGCTTGTTTTCAGGAAAGTTAAAGTCTAGATGGTATGGGTCATTCACTGTAGTAAGAGTGTTCCCATATGGTACTATAGAATTAAAGAGTGATGGTAAATCCCCGTTCAAAGTGAATGGCCAAAGAGTGAATCACTAAATGGGAAGCACTGAAAAAGTTAAAGTGGTTGTTGATATAGACCTTGGTGAAGTCTGAGTAGCTAAGGCAATTAAGTCGTGTCATGATGTTAAATCAAGTGTTGCATTGGAGGAATCCCATGGGGTTAGTTGGTGAAATTTGAGTATCCAACCTAGCCACGTCGGGCCACGATGTTAAATCAAGCACTGCATGGGAGGCAACCCATGTTTTGTACTTATTTAAGTAAAGAGTAATTTATGTGTTCAATATGAAGGGCTGGAGATTGCAAGAACAAACTCAATTTTTTCTGGTGCCAGGCCATACGACCCACTTTACGAGTCGTAAGAGGACCTTATGGCTCAAAGTCAGGAGTCGTAATGTGACCAGAACTCAGACCACTCTCAAATATTTTGTCTTTGGAGTCATTACGACTCTTAGAACGAGTCGTAGTGAGTTACTACGATTCAGCATCTTGATTCATAATGAATGTATACCTAGGTAAGGTTCCAGGCATTGCAGATGGAGTCTAAAACTCTTAGTCACTGGTTACGAGTCGTTAAGACAACTCTTAATCAGGCTTGACAACACAGACCTATCAGGTCGACCCGGCCCAATTCTAATGATTAAAATTAATATACCCAGGGGGGAAATAATTGTCATTCTAATCATTCAAATTACCGACCCCCTCTATTCTCTTAGGTTACCAAACTCAACTTAACAAAACTCTAAACTCATCCCAACTATAATTACTTCAAAATGCTCCTAAGAATCGAACAAGCTCAAAGGGTAGGGCTCTAAATTCTTTGAAAGTTAAGCTCAAAAAAAGAATCCAACATAAGCAACAAAGTAAGTATTTTGTGTTTTACTGCTATATTATTAAAGCGATGCTTCAATGTAAATGGTTGCTTGGATTTCTTGTTCTAAAGTTGTGAGCATAATAGTATATGAGCTCTAATCTTGAGAAATTTGTAAAATAATATTGATAATGGGAGTTAATGACCTAATGTAGACTAGTTTTGGTTAAATGAGATGAATTAGAGATGATTGATATTGTTAAATATGAATATTGTTGTGTTAGTTGGAAATTGGAACCAACTTCTCTAATTAGTTGTGTTACAGCAGCTACGGGTTTCTTAACGACTCGTAAGGTCACTTAATAAGTTGTTACGTCACTCGTAACCACTGGTAACATGATTAATTAGAAGAGTGTAGGTTTTGTTGTCATTACGACTTCTCCCAATGAGTCGCAGTCACACTGTACGACTCATAGTCATAAGTCATAATGACTGGGAAGGATATTGCATCAGGAATGTATTTTTAGTCAGTTAACGAGTGTTAGTAATAAGTTATGGTCTGACATTACGACTCATTAAAAGGACTCCTTGCCTGACCAATGAATACTGAGTAGGCAACCTTCCACCCTACGAGTCTCACTATGACTCATAACCAATGGTAACAACTCGCACTCATGAGTTGTAGTGTGTCCAAATCCTGCCACACTGACACCTTATTCTCTTGTTTTTCTTCCCTTTTCTTAGGACTAACCAATGAGTCTCATACAACAGGTACTAATGGATCCAAAAGGAGATTCATCAAAAAAGCTGAGACCGAAGAAGAACACCCAAAATAAACCTGCCCCAAAGTCTACTTTTTCAGCTGAGAAACAAGGACACAGATGAGTCAAACGGTGACCTCAAAGAATACCCAGTAAAGGAGCAAGTGGAACCAAGGAAAAAATAGCCTAGGGGAAAGAAAACAGCTATTATAGATAAGGACACACCCCTAGGTCCACACTACGAATGAAGAACCCTAGAACCTCACCACCCCATTCAACATCATCCTCTGATGAGAAAAATAATGATGACATAATGAAAAAAAGAATGGTAAGGGTGTTGGTAAAGAAGAATCAGGTTCTGATGAAGGGGAATAATTAGGGTCAAAGGATGAAAATGAGAATGATGATAGGTCTACAGGTGAAGAAAAAGGGGAGAGTGATAGCCCGGTCAGAGTAGTGCCACCATCACAAGTACCTCCCGCTGCACTATCCATCCAGCCTGCTCCGATGCCCATCGTTGAACGATGAGGGTACCCTGAAATGCAGGAACTATATCAAAAGCATAGTACCATAAATCCAAAAAATTGTAAACCCCTGAGAGGTATTTATCTTGAGAGACAACTAACTACTACTGGCATGACTGAAATGCTTATGTTTGAGGCATGGTTCAAGCAATACAAGTTCGAGTGGATGACTAGAACATCGAGTCAATATAGGAAAGCATTAGTACGTGAGTTTTATGCTGCATATTAGATGGAACTAAATAGGCAAAATCCGCAAGGAAATTTATGGAGGGGTATGGACCTAATATCAAACTTGGCGATTCGAGGTGTTCAGGTGAACCTCTCAGCTCAGACAATCTCCCGAATATTGCATGGGCCAGAATTAATACTTTCGGCCAATACCATAGAATTAGAGTTTCGAGTAAACGAGATAAATAAAGTGAAGGGGAAATAAATAGGTTTTGAAGATAAGCTCGTTCAGTTCTGGTGGATGGACAAATTATTACTTTAGCTCGGGAAGAGGCCCCATGGGCAGTTGGTGGTATCGGTAATTCATCATCAATCAAGAAGAACGTCCTGAACTTTTAGGCTTAAGTGTGGTGGACCCTGGTTAGACACAGGCTGAGTTTAAATTTTTCAGACAAGATCATGGCTCCAGACAAGGTAGCATTGATAACAGGCATAATGTTAGAGTACAAGATTGATGTAGCCAAGTGGATAGCTTGTGAGACCATGGATATGACCACTAGCACCGATATAATATTGGTCTTTCCCTACCTATTGACTCAGATATGTCTGGACACAGAAGTGCCAGAGTTCTTAGATATCAATTAATTCTTAAGGACAAGGACCACTATAGACTTAGGGTTAATCAAAGACGTCACCAACCCACTCTCTAAGATGGCCAAGCTAACAGCTACTATGGTTAATGATGCTTATGAGAGCCAAGGGAAGAGAGAAGACACTGAGAGAGGTGATACTCCTACTGAGATGGGACAATCCAAACCTCAGGCCTCATATGTAGCAAGCACCTCCAGTACTCTTACTTACCACCTATTACGACACCACGACCATCCACAACCAGGTCAGTTCCAGCTGACTATGTAATAGTGTCATAATTATTTCTGACTGAGATAATAATGAGGTTAAGTACCGTGGATACAAAGGTTGACATATGGAGGGTGGTGTAAAACCATGGGTTGAGAAGAGGCTGAGTGAAAAAATAAAAAAATACTGGCAAGGTTTGATGGGTTCGAGTAAAGAATTACTCGGCAGCTTGAGGGCGTCTAGTCCCTAGATCTAGCAGGTGTACAGGATGAGATAGATGAGTTATGAAAATCAGTAGAAGAGATGTGCGACAGACCAATCCTCTCGATACCTAACATTAAGGAGACCTGAGAAGAGGATGTGGTCGAAAACATTTGGGATGTTGATAACTCGACCCTTAAGGGAAATTTTGAAGAAAGAAGAAGGAAGAGAAAAAAAATAAGAAAAGAAAGAGAAAAATCACAGAGAAAGAAAACATTAAGTCGGCAAAAATAGTGAATATGCAGGACGAGTTGGACCGACAGACTAGAGTCCAACAGATGGCGGCGGGGGCTGGTAGTTTGAGACCTGCTAATACTACTAGAATTAGAAGTAGTATAGCCACACCGCCTGATACACCACTGAGTGCACCGATCACCACCGGTGCCACAATTTCTGAGAATATCTCGACAATTGTTGAACCACCACTGATAAAAGTGAGGCTCGGTTTGAGGGCCTCTGTGCTGATAATATTTGATTAGGTGCCTAAGGTACCCAGGTATGTCTTCGCCCCTTGTTTTATATTTCTAGATGCACTGGGGATAGTGAATAGATATTCAGTTGGGGTGAGGGTCTACCGCATAGCCCCTGCAGGTTGATTTTGCTGTGTTTCTTTTCCCATCGATTGTGGTTTGAATGCAGAACGTACATGTTTTGTTATGCTTTTGATTTTTTGTTTTGTGTTTTTGTGTTGTGTAATTCTCAATTAGGAAGAAAATTTGTACCTAAAGTAGACATGTTTTGAATAATTGTCTTTAAATTGTTGAAATAATGTGAAGAATTGGTACCCCTCCTAAAATTTTTGATAATTATGTGATTAATGCGCGCATGTGATTGATGTGAATCTTGTAATGACATTAGAATTAGGAATTTAATAACTATGGTGAACAATTGCATGAAATGGATAGAAAGTAATTAACAATGTGACCCTGTACAATGTGTGTGTTAGGCGTTACCTAGTTTCTTTTGTACGCAAAAATTAGAACTTGCCCGGTTATTCTTGCCTAGGTTATAGCACCATCAGTAAGGAAAGTATCATAGGCCAATTTGAACATAGTCCACTTTAACCTAAATAACCAACCAAAAGTGAATATGAATTCCTTGATCCCAAATTTGAGCCTTAATAGACTTAATTTTTTTTGCACCGATTCACCTTCCTATTTTAATTGCAATGGCCTGTCTTGGACCTGGACCTCCTTGGACGCTGTGCGCCTCAACCCAGGCAAATCGCCTAATTTGGGGGTGGCTATTTTAGGGGTGCACAAAGAATAGTGGGTATGAAGAAGGGGTATGAATAGAAAAGAAAGTAGGGTTGGGTGTGGTAGAAAAAGAAAAATTGAAAAATTATGGAAAATAGAAAAAGAGAAATGAAAAGAAATTTCTGAAAAATGATAAAATGAAAAGAATAAAAGACCACACCCAATATGAATAGGTGGAAAAAAAGGGGAGAAACAAGGGCGAATTGAAAAAAAAGTTGAAAAATAGGTGGACCCAGAAGAAATCATAGTGTCAAGGAGGATAAGTCACTATAAATATCCCAAAATATACCATACCATCCCTAAGCCTACATTACAAGCCAAATAAAATCCTATAGTGATTCTAACCCAACTGTCTGAAAACTAAGGTAAAGAAAATAAGGGCAAGCTTATGACATTTTGTGCATACGGTGGAACTTCTTTGTGAGCGAGAGCATCTCGTGGCCTTCCCTGTGTTATATCGATAAATCCATATGAGTGAATGGGACTTCTTTGACTGATAGGGTACATGGGTCACATTGTTAGATTACTTATCTGTTTAGATGGTGTAACTTGTATCTATGCCTAGTTGTTCGTTATTAATGTAATTCCATTATTTGAATCCTATGTGTCACATCATTGTGATAAATCAATATACACAATTGAGTTCTTGAAGAAAAAATAGGAGGAGAATAATATATTTTGAGCAAATATTGATAACTCGACTGACAAAGGTACCTTAGGATATTCCCGATTAAGCATCATTTGTGTTTTTGTTTTGTGTTTTTACATGAGTACATGCAAACGTTCTAAGTTGAGGGTGTTGATGTGCTGTGGAAACATGGAAAATTTGATGCTTAAAATGGTAAAATTATGCATTGACTTAGGTCATTTCATTGGATGTGATGTGCATTTTATGTGTTTTGCAGGAAAAATAAGTCGGAAGGGTTGCAAAAATACAAGGATGAAGGAAAGTGTTGAAAATTTAAAGTTCTAGTCAAGGTACGAGTCGTTAAGTTACCTTACGACTTATAATCTGACTCGCAAAGATACCAGTGGGCATAACAAGTTTGTGGAAGTGAATTCAAGGAATTCTACGAGTCGTAAAGGTAGACTAAGACTCGTAGTGTAAGGTCGTAATGAGAACAGTATGCACATCCCTGAAGATTGATGATAAAGTGGTTAAGATTGAAGGCCATGAGTCGTAAGGTTAGCAGAGTCAAAAGCCCTGAAGACAAAAGTTCAATGGAGTGCCTAAGACTATCAACATACGATTCGTAAGGAGACTATATGAGTCGTAGCCACAAAAGACTAAAGACAGATATGACAGCAGGCAATGAATCTCAACCAATTATAATAACTCTTTGCCAGAGGTTTAACCACTGCCGACATACTTTTCCTATTTTTTTTATCAGACTCCTTTGTTATTTTGAGATACTATAAATACCCTAGGGTTAGTTCTTTATTATGTTATGCACTTTTGATAATTTTCTCTATACTTTCACATACTTTGATTATTGATACAATTGTTCTTGAGGTTTGGTTTCGTATTCAATTAAGGATTTCAGATTTTACACTTTCATAATTGTGCAATTCATTACAGGCTTTCTTCACTGATGGTCATAGATTATTGCATAAGCATGGGCGGCTAACTTCCTTGACTTGGGTTGTGGGAACCCTGGTGGATTAACTACGTAAGTAAAGTGGGAGATTCATATATTCTATTATAGATATGTGTATCACAATCTTCTTCCCATTAATCATACCCCAAGTGTAATACCCTGTACTTTTTCCTAGCTTGAAATTGTCCTAAGAATATTAGAAGCTTTCTTTGAAAGATGAATCCAGTTTTGTACATGTGGAAATTTTAAGATTTGCACTTTTATCATGTGGAAAATTAAATTATCTTTTCAATGATACCAATTTTGTCTAAATCCGGTATCGGAGTAAAAAGTTATGGACGTTTTACCGAGAACTGTCAGAATCGCCCAGGTGCGATGGCAAGGTTGACAGACCGTCAATCTAGCGATGGACCATCACCTTGACCGTCATAGCCAAGGCAGTGAGGCAACCTTCTAGATAAGATACGATGGAAAGGTTGATTGACCGTTGAACTTGTGATGGACCGTTGCCCAAGCCGTCGCTACTTAGGCAGTGAGTCCTTTTCCTGGTCCACGTGCGATGGTCGATCCAGCGATGAACCGTCGCACCCACCGCCGCACATCCCGTTCAATTATTTTTAAGTCATTTTTAAAGAGGCTTTTTGGAATTTTACCACCCGTTTATATACCTAGTAATATCCGACCAAGGCTCCAAAAAATCATTATTCTTCCACAACATAAAAAATTAGGGTTTTCTCCCTAAGAGCAATCCTTAAGCAACAAAATCCAAATCTTCTTCAAGAACTAAGAGATTCAAATTCTTCAAGTTCAAGAACTTCAAGAAATTCACTACTAGGTATGCATAGTGTTCATTCATGGACTCCGTTCGTCCATGAAGCCCAAGGATCTCTTTTCAAATTTCAAGTGTATGGATTTCTTTATGAACTTCATGTTGGGTTTGCTTTTGTTCATGTTGATATTTACCAATTAAATTCTAAAACATGTTGGGTGATCAATTTTATATGGAATTGATTAGTATAGGTGTAGATTCATGTGAACTTATGATTAAACCCTTGGATGATAAAATTAGAGTTGAATCATGATGTTTATTTGTTGTATAATGTTGTCTACATATACTATGCTTACCATGCATTTGATTAAATGACTATGTGAAGGAAAAGTGCCCGACTAGTATGATATTATGCAATCCTCATGTATGTACAAGTTTATGCATATCACATGTTTGATGAAATGCCTCAATAAATGAATTATGGATTGTGATGTTAGTCATGTATTCAATAAAGTCATGCTTTGTCAGTTTCTTTCTATCGAGTCCTGGGGGTACTTGTACCCGACAATTAGCTGTGTACCTAGAGCCAGTGTCATATTTTCAAGATACTCTCAGTCGAGCCATGTTCATAGAAATTCATCAGTCATGTGACTCAGGAAAACTCAGTAAACTCAGTAATCTCAAAAACCTCAGAAGTTCAGTAATCTTAGTAGTATTTCGTCAGTCAACGGAACTCAGTTAACTTAGTCCAGTCAGTTCAGTTAATAATGTTCAGTGTCTATACAGATGGGATTAGAAATTAGCATCGAGCGAACCCAAGGATGGGAACCCACCTGTTATATGAGGGTGTGATTCTTAGAAGCAATTCTCGCATTCTAGAACTACGTAGCCAGCGCAGGTTGAGACATCATAGCCTGTTATATGAGGGCAGATGAGGTGGATTAACCTGTTATATGAGGGTTCCTACCATCCTCACTAGAGTTACCTATTATAAGAGGGTTACTCACAGATTGTCCTTACCAGTGGCGAGGTATTGACACATTTCTAATTGGGGTTATAGATTGAACCCCAACTTAGCCATAATGGCGTATTAGGGGCATGTTGGTTAGATAACTACTTTCCATAATTTTAGTATCAGTATCAGTAAAAGAACTCAGATAATTCTTCAGGTTCAGGACTGTCACATACAGTCAACTCAGAACAGTATGGAGCTCAGCTAGTTCCATTAGATTCAGGACTGTCAGATACAGTCACTCATATTACCAGTTATATCAATCATCAGAACTCAATTACCAGTCATGTTAGTTATCAGTAAATTCATGTTATCACGATATCAGTTATAGTTACTATGAATTCATGCATGCATTCTCACATTCATATTAGTCAGTTAGTTAGTATTGTTCATGCATATGAACCCCATGCATTCAACCTACCTCACATGCAAACCAGTACATTCATAGTACTGACGTATTTGCGCTATGGTGTCTTATACCATAGGTTCTGAGACACGAGCTCCAGAGCATCAGTAGATTCTAGTCTCAGCAGTTAGAGTTAGCAGTGAGTCCTCATCTTTCAAAGACATGATCATTACTTTATTACCTCATTAATTTATTTATTAGTTGGAGTTAGTTGGGGACATGTCCCATCAACTCCTTATTCAGACAGTTCAGTTATGATTTAGAGGCTTTTCACACTATAGTATGTTTCAGACAATTTATTTTAGTTGTTTTTGGGTATTCTATACCCCACCCAGATATTATATTTTTATCAGATATTATATCTCTATGTTGAACCTTATGTCCTTTAAATTTATATTTTCGCATTATACAGTATTTTATGCAATATACATGCATAAATATCAGTCATGGGTAGATTATGGTCCTTCGGAGTCATGAGCACCTTGTAGCATTTCGGGTACCAGATTTAGGGCATTACAAACTTGGTATCAGAGCCTAAGGTTCAATAGTGTCCTAGAAAGTCTGAAAGCCGCATCTAGTAGAGTCTTGTACATGAGTGTGTTGCGCGCCACATTTATTTTTGGAGGTTATAAGATATTTTAGGAACAGTTACCCTTCTTTCAGTATTCATGTAGTTCCAATGAGCATAATATCAAGTCAATCTCTTAGTCTAATCTGTTTCTCTCTTTCTTTTACAGAACATGCCTCCAAAAAGAAGAAATGGGAATCAGTCAGCCCCTCAGCCTGAAGTATCTTTGGGAGAACATATTTCTCATGTAGAGTTCAGAGCTACATTCACTACTCTTGATCAGTCAGTCGATACTCAGAATAAATGACCAGCTGTCGCTCCGTCCAACCCAGTGGCCAATTTAGCTACAGCCAGGATTCAGGACTTCACCCGAATGAATCCTCCATTCTTTATCGGGTCTAAGTCAGATGAGGACCCTCGGAATTCATTGATCAGGTTCAGAAGGTTACAGACATCATGGGGGTTACTCCTAGTGAGAGTGCTGAGCTAGTTGCATATCAGTTGCAGGATGTTGCTCACAATTGGTACAAGTAGTGGAAGTCAGAAAGGCCAAATGATGTAGGTCCTATTGAGTGGAAGGAGTTTGTCACCGCATTCTTAGATAGATTCTTTACCCAAGAGTTGAGAGAGGCTAAGGTGTTAGAATTCATCAACCTCAGGCAAGGCAATATTATGGTGAAAGAGTATTCTCTTAAGTTTACTCAATTATCCAGATATGCTCCTCATGTGGTTGCAGATAGCAGGGCTAAGATGAGTAAGTTTGTCTCTGGGGTGAATGATAGTGTGGTTAATGAGTGTAGGTCCGTGATATTGAATAGTGACATGAACATAGTCAGGCTTATGACTCATGCTCAGTAGATAGAAGAGCAAAAGATTAAGATGAGGGAGAAATATAATAAGAGAGCAAGGACATGTAGTTTCAACTTTGCTCAGCCCAAATCAGAAGGAGGAAACCGTTCTCAATTTCATCCTAAGACAACAGTTCCAGCTCCTTTTTCAGCTAGTGATTCAGCTCCTAAGTTCAGGGATGGTAATAGAGATAGAGCACTAGGCTCTATATTTTAGGGCAGTGTTAGCAGTGCCCGTACCTATCCTCCTTAACAGACTTGTGGAAAGAACCATCAGGGTATTTCCAGAGCTGGCAATGGTATTTGTTTCGGATGTGGCAAGCCAGACCACAGATTTGGAGACTGTCCTCAGCCAGGTCCTCAGATTTAGGAGAACCATTCCTCAGCTTAGTTCGATTACCCAAACCAGCAGGATGCCACCTCCACCGCTACTAGTGGGCAACGCCCAAATAGATTTTATGCTCTTAAGTCCCAAAAAGATTAGGAAAATTCTCCTGATATGGTTACTGGTATGTTATAGATCTTTCGTGTTCATGTTTACGCTTTGCTAGATCCAGGAGCTTCTATGTCTTTTGTTACTCCCTATATAGCAGGCGATTTCGGAATCAGTCCCAAAATTCTAGCAGAGCCCTTTTCAGTCTCTACCCTAGTGGGTAAAACCATCATATCTCGGTGGCTATACAGGAACTGTACGGTTATGATATTTTAGAAAGTCACTTCAGCAGACTTAGTCGAATTAGAGATGACTGATTTTGATATCATTCTCGATATGGATTGGCTTTATTCCTGCTATGCCATAGTCGACTGTAGAAATAGAATAGTTTAGTTTTAGTTTTCGAATGAACCCGTCCTAGAGTGGAAGGGTAGTGTATCCACTTTCAGAGGTCAGCTTATTTACTACCTTCGGGCAAGGAAAATGATATCTAAGGGATGTGTCTATCATCTTGTTCGAGTTAAGGACACTAGTTCCACAACTCTCAGCCTTGAATCAATCCCAGTAGTAAGTAAATATTCAGATTTCTTTCCCGAAGATCTTCTTGGAATTCCTCCCAAAAGGGAAATAGACTTTGGCATTGATCTTTTTCCAGATACTTAGCCTATATCTATTCCACCATATAGAATGGCACCAGCAGAACTCAGAGAATAGAAAGAGCAGTTGAAGGATCTCTTAGATAAGGGATTCATTAGGACCAGCGTGTCCCTATCGAGTGCACCAGTTTTATTCGTGCGCAAGAAAGACAGTTCTCTCAGAATGTGAATTGATTACCGTCAGCTTAATAAAGTCGCGGTCAAGAATAAGTATCCTTTTCCCATAATTGATAACTTATTTGATCAACTTCAGGGTGCCAGTTATTTCTCTAAGATAGACCTCTGATCCGAATATCATCAGCTCAGAGACAGAGAATATGACATTCCAAAAATAGCTTTTCATACTCGGTATGGTCACTTTGAGTTTCTGGTTATGTCCTTTGGTCTTACTAATGCCCCAGCAGCTTTCATGGACTTGATGAACCGTGTGTTCAAGTAGTACTTAGACATGTTCGTCATAGTCTTCAAAAATGATATTCTGGTCTATTTTATTAGTGAGAATGATAACGCAGACCATCTCAGAATCGTACTTCAGATTCTCAAAGATCATCAGATGTTTGCCAAATTTAGTAAGTTTGAATTTTGGATAAGTTCAGTATCATTCCTTGGTCATATCATTTCCGGTAATGGAATTAGAGTAGATCCTCAAAAGACCGAAGTGGTAAGAAACTAGCCCAGACCTATCTCTCCTTTAGACATCAGGAGTTTCTTGGGTTTGGCTGGCTATTACAAACGGTTTGTTGAGGGATTTTCTTCTATTGCATCCCTTATGTCCAGATTGACTCAAAATAAAGTCAAGTTTCAGTGGTCAGATCCTTGCGAGAAGAGTTTTCAGGAGTTAAAGACTCGACTCACCTCAGCTCCAGTCTTAGTTATTCCAGATGGTTCAGATGGTTTCATAGTGTATTATGATGTATCCAGAGTAGGTTTGGGTTGTGTCCTCATACATTATGGTAAGGTCATAGCCTACGCATCCAGACAACTTAAACCCCATGAGAAGAATTATCTTACTCATGATCTCGAGTTAGCAGCCGTAGTTTTTGCGTTAAAGATTTGGAGGCATTATCTATACGGTGTTTATGTAGATGTGTTCATAGATCATAAGAGCCTTCAGTATGTATTTTCTCAAAAATATCTCAATCTTCGTCAGAGAAGGTGGTTAGAGCTCTTGAAAGATTATGACATGAGTGTCCTTTATCATTCGGGCAAGGCCAACGTAGTGGACGACGCTCTCAGTAGATTGTCCATGGGTAGTGTTGCTCATGTTGAGGATAGTAAGAAAAGTTAGCTCAGGAAATCCATCAGCTTGCCAGACTAGGTGTTCGCTTAGTCGATCTAGAGGAGGGTGACATATAAGTTCCGAGTAGTTCAGAATTATCTCTAACTTCCGAGGTGAAAGAAAAGCAAGATAGAGATCCCAGCCTTGTCAAGTTAAAAGAGTCAGTAAAAGATTTGAAAGTAGAGGTTTTCTCCCAAGGGGGAGATAGTGTTTTGCATTGTCAGGGTCGTCTATGTGTTCCAGGTGTAGATGACTTAAGGCGGCGAATTCTTGCAGAAGCGCATGGTGCACGCTACTCTATTCATCCAGGGGCCATAAATAAGTACTGTGACTTGCGGGAAATCTATTGGTGGAGTAGGATAAATAGAGATATTACAGAGTTTGTGGCTAAGTGCTCTACATGTCAGTAGGTTAAGATAGAGCATCAGAAGCCTAGTGGGTCCATGTAGGAGTTCAGTATTCCTACTTGGAAGTGGGAAGT
Source organism: Capsicum pubescens (assembly GCA_030864215.1). Lineage (NCBI taxonomy): Eukaryota > Viridiplantae > Streptophyta > Magnoliopsida > Solanales > Solanaceae > Capsicum > Capsicum pubescens. The sequence goes on from CM061544.1 coordinate 227,664,362, forward strand.
TGTGAAGATGGACTTCGTGATGGGTTTGCCTCGTACCCGTCATCAGCATGATTCAGTTTGGGTCATTGTAGACAGGATGACCAAATCAGATCATTTTTTTCCAGTCCATACCTCTTATTCAGTCGAGGATTACGCCAAACTCTACATTAGAGAATTGGTCATATTGCACGGTGTTCCGCTATCTATTATTTTAGACAGAGGTACTCAGTTTACCTTTTATTTCTGAAAAGCATTCCAAAAGGGTCTTGGTTCCTAAATTCATCTCAGTACAACCTTCCATCCTCAGACAGATGGTCAAGAAGAAAGGACTATTATGACCCTATAAGATATGCTAAGGGTGTGTGCAATTTATTTCAAGGGTATTTGGGATGACCACTTGCCTTTGATTGAGTTTGCATACAATCATAGCTATCATTCCAGTATTTGGATGGTTCTATTCGAAACTCTCTATGGTAGGAGATGCAGATCTCCAATCGGTTGGTTCGAAGTTAGTGAGGCCTCAGTTATAGGGCCTGACTTAGTATTCGATGCCTTAAAAAAAGTCCAGTTAATCAGAGAAAGACTACGGGCTGCCCAGAATAAACAAAATTTTTATGCAGATGTTCATAGAAAGGATATCGAGTTCGAGATTGGTGACTATGTCTATCTAAAGATCTCTCCCATGAAGAGAGTGAAGAGGTTCGGCAAGAAGGGAAAGTTCAGTCCCCGATATGTCGGTCCCTTCAAAATTCTTAGTCGCTTTGGCAAGGTAGCTTATGAGCTCAAATTGCCTTCAGATCTAGCCTCAATTCATCCAGTCTTCCATGTCTCTTTGCTCAAGAAGTGCATACGTGATCCATCAGTTGTAGTCCCTATTCAGAACATAGATTTTCAGAACAACCTCTCTTATGAAGAGATTCCAGTCAAAATCCTAGACTATACGACTCGTAGACTGAGGAACAAAAAAGTCCCTCTAGTTAGAGTTCTTTGGCGAAATTAGTCCGTCGAGGGGGGAGCTACTTGGGAAACAGAAGCAGATATGCATACCAAGTAACCTCACCTCTTCTTCTCCAACTCAGATCAAGCTTAAAGTAACAGTTCTCCTTAAACTTTTCAGTTTCACGTTCAGATTACAGTTACAAGATTAGTATCCCTTTCATGTTCAAAATCCTATTATAAATTTGGTATCAAAAACCATTGTATATTCAGTCATGCATTCATGTATTAGTTCAGTTATATAATTATACATCAGGCATGTATTCTCATTGTGAGAAACTTAGTTCATCAGAACACTCAGTCAAGCATTCATGAATCAGTTACAAAAGCATCAGATATGCATGCTTGGTATGATATATTCAGTTATCAATCATGTCAGTCATGTTCCAGTTATTTATATTCATTATGTATGTCATTTTATCTTCTCCTCTCTCTTTCAATCTCATTCAAGGATGAACGTTCTCAAGGAAGAGATATTGCAATACCCCAAACTTTTTCCTAGCTTGAAATTATCCTAAGAATGTTAGAAGCTTTCTTTAAAAGATGAATCCACTTTTGTACATGTGGAATTTTTAAAATTTTCACTTTTATCATGTGGGAAATTTAATTAGCTTTCCAATGATACCAATTTTATCTAAATCCGGTATCGGAGTGAAAAGTTATGGATGTTTTACCGAGAGCTGTCAGAATCGCCCAGGTGTGACGGCCAGGTTGACGGACCGTCGATATAGTGATGGAACATCTCCTTGACCATCACATCCAAGGTAGTGAGGTAACCTTATAGATAAGATGCGATGGACAGGTTGATGGACCGTCGAACTTGCGACGGACCATCGCCCAAGCCGTCGATACTTAGGCAGTGAGTCTTTTTCCTGGTCCATGTGCGACGGTCGAAACGACTGACCGTCGAGCCAGCGACTGACCATTGCACCCACCGTCTACATACCGTTCAATTATTTTTAAGTCATTTTTAAAGGTGTTTTTTGATATTTTACCACCCTTTTATATACCTAGTAATATCCGACCAAGGCTCAAAAATTTCATTATTCTTCCATAACATAAAAAATTAGGGTTTTCTCCCTAAGAGCAATCCTTAAGCAACAAAATCCAAATCTTCTTCAAGAAATAAGAGATTCAAATTCTTCAAGTTCAAGAACTTAAAGAAACTCACTACCAGGTATGCATAGTGTTCATTCATGGACTCCTTTCGTCCATGAAGCCCAAGGATCTCTTTTCAAAGTTCAAGTGTATGGATTTCTTTATGAATTTCATGTTGGGTTTGCTTTTTTTCATGTTTATAATGACCAATTAAATTCTAATCCATGTTGGGTGATCAATTTTTTGAGGAATTGATTAGTATAGGTGTAGATTCATGTGAACTTATGATTAAACCCTTGGATGATGAAATTAGAGTTGAATCATGATGTTTATTTATTGTATAATGTTGTCTACATATACTATGCTTACCATGCGTTTGATTAAATGCCTATGTGAAAGAAAAGTGCCCAACTAGTATGATATTATGCAATCCTCATGTACACAAGCTTATGCATATCACATGTTTGATGAAATGCTTCAATAAATGAATAATGGATTGTAATGTTGGTCATGTATTCAAGAAAGTCATGCTTTGTCAGTTTATTTCTAATGAGTTTTGGGGGTACTTGTACCCGACAATTAGTTGTGTGCCTAGAGCTAGTGTCAGTTTTCAAGATACTCTCAGTTGAGCCATGTTCATAGAAATTCAGTCAGTCATGTGACTTAGGAAAACTCAGTAAACTCAGTAATCTTAAAAACCTTAGAAATTCAGTAATCTCAGAAGTATTCCGTCAGTCAACGGAACTCAGTTAACTCAGTCCAGTCAGTTTAGTTAATCATGTTCAGTGTCTATACAGATGGGAGTAGAAATTAGCACCGAGCTAACCCAAGATGGGAACCCACCTGTTATATGAGGGTGTGTTTCTTAGAAGTAATCCTCGCATTCCAAAACTACTTAGCCAGCGTAGCTTGAGACATCATAGCCTGTTATATGGGGGCAGATGAGGTGGCTTAACCTGTTATATAAGGGTTTCCACCGTTCTCACGAGAGTTACCTGTTATATGAGGGTTACTCACAGATTGTCCTTACCAGTGGCGCGATATTGACACCCTTCTAATTGGGGTTACAGATTGGACCCCAACTTAGCCATTATGGCGTATTAGGGGCATGTCAGTTAGATAACTACTTACCACAGTTTCAGTATCAGTATCAGTAAAAGAACTCAGATAGTTCTTCAGATTCAGGACTGTCAGATACAGTTAACTCAAAACAGTATGGAGCTCAGCTAGTTCCATCAGATTTAGGACTGTCAGATACAGTCACTCATGTTATCAGTTATATCAGTTATCAGAACTCAGTTACCAGTCATGTTAGTTATCAGTAAATTCATGTTATCACGATCTCAGTTATAGTTACTATGAATTCATGCATGAATTCTCACATTCATATTAGTCAGTTAATTAGTATTGTTCATGCATATGAACCCCATGCACTCAACCTACCCCGTATGCATACCAGTACATTCAAAGTACTGACGCATTTGTGCTATGGTGTCTTATACCATAGGTTCAGAGACACGAGCTCCAAAGCATCAGCAGATTCCAGTTTCAGAAGTCAGAGTTAGGAGTGAGTCCTCATCATTCGAAGACATGATCATTACTTTATTACCTTATTAATTTATTTATTAGTAGGAGTTAGTTGGGGACATGTTCCATCAACTCCTTATTTAGACAGTTCAGTCATGATTTAAAGGCTTTTCAGACTACAGTATGTTTTAGACAGTTTATTTTAGTTGTTTTTGGGTATTTCATACCCCACCCAGATATTATATTTTTATCAGATATTATATCTCAATATTGAACCTTATGTCCTTTCAGTTTATGTTTCCACATTATATAATAAATTATGCAGTATACAGGCACAAATATCAGCCATGGGTTACCTTGTGGTCCTTAGGGGTCATGAGCACCGTGTAGCATTTCGGGTACTCAATTCGGGGCATTATAAACTTGGTATCAGAGCCTAAGGTTCAATAGTATCCTAGGAAGTCTGAAAGCCACATCTAGTAGAGTCTTGTACATGAGTGTGTTGCGCGACACATTTATGTGCAGGAGGCTATAAGATGTTTTAGGAACAGTTACCCTTCTTTCAGTATTCGTGTCGTGCCAGTGAGCATAATCTCAAGTCAATCTCTCAGTCTAATCTATTTCTCCCTTTCGTTCAAGAACATGCCTCCAAAAAGAAGAAATGGAAATCAGTTAGCCCCTCAGCCCGAAGTACCTTTGGGCGAACATGTTTCTCATGCAGAGTTCAGAGCTACATTCACTACTCATGCTCAGTCAGTTGCTACTTAGAATAAATGACCAGCTTTCATTCTGACCAACCTAGTGGCTAATTCAGATGCAACCAGGATTCGGGACTTCACCCGAATGAATCCTTCATCCTTTATCAGGTCTAAGTCAGATGAGGACCCTAAGGAATTCATTGATCAGGTTCAGAAGGTTACAGACATCATGGGGGTTAGTCCTAGTGAGAGTGTTAAGCTAGCTGCATATCAGTTGTAGGATGTTGCTCACACTTAGTACAAGCAGTGGAAGTCAGAAAGGCCCGATGATGCAGGTCCTATTGAGTAAGAGGAGTTTGTCACCGCATTCTTAGATAGATTCTTTTCCCAAGATTTGAGAGAGGCTAAGGTATTAGAATTCATCAACCTCAGGCAAGGCAATATGACGGTGAAAGAGTATTCTCTTAAATTTACTCAGTTAGCCAGATATACTTCTCATGTGGTTGCATATAGCAGGGCTAAGATGAGTAAGTTTTTCTCTGAGGTGAATGATAGTATGGTCAATAAGTGCAGGTCCGTGATGTTGAATAGTGACATGAACATAGCCAGGATTATGACTCATGCTTAGCAGATAGAAGAGCAAAAGATTAAGATGAGGGAGAAGCATAATAAGATAGCAAGGATAGGTAGTTTCAACTTTGCTCAGCCTAAATCAGAAGGAGCAAACCGTTCTCAATTTCATCCTAAGACAACAGTTCTAGCTCCTTCTCCAGCTAGTGATCCAGCTTCTAAGTTCAGGGATGGTAATAGAGATAGAGCACCAGGCTCTATATCTCAAGGCAGTATTAGCAGTGCCTGCACCTATTCTCTTTGCCAGACTTGTGGCAAGCACCATCAGGGTATTTGCAGAGCTGGCAATTGTATTTGTTTCGGATGTGGCAAGCCAAGCCATAGATTCGGAGACTGTCCTCAGCTAAGTCCTCAGAGTCAGCAGAACCGTTCCTCAACTTAGTCCGATCGCCCAAACTAGCAGGGTGCCACCTCTAGCGCTACTAGTGGGCAACACCCAAATAGACTTTATGCTCTTCGGTCCCAACAAGATCAGAAAAATTCTCTTGATGTGGTTACTGGTATGTTACAAATATTTCATGTTCATGTTTATGCTTTGCTTGATCCAGGAGCTTCTATGTCTTTTGTTACTCCCAATATAGCAGGCAATTTCGAAATCAGTCTCGAAATTCTAGAAGAGCCCTTTTCAGTCTCTACCCCAGTGGGTAAAACCATCATAGCCCGGTGGGTATACAAGAATTGTATGGTTATGATATTTCAGAAAGTCACTTCAGCAGACTTAGTCGAATTAGAGATGTCTGATTTTGATGTCACTCTCAACATGGATTGGCTTTATTCCTGCTATGCCATAGTTGACTGTAGAAATAGAATAGTTCAATTTTAGTTTTTGAACGAACCCATCCTAGAGTGGAAGAGTATTGTATCCGCTATCAAAGGTCAGCTTATTTCCTACCTTCAGGTAAGGAAAATAATATCTAGGGGATGTGTCTATCATCTTATTCAAGTTAAGGACACTAGTTCCGCAACTACCAGTCTTGAATCAGTCTCAATAGTAAGTAAATATTCAGATGTCTTTCCCGAAGATCTTCCAGGAATTCCTCCCGAAAAGGAAATATACTTTGGCATTGATCTTTTTCCAGATACTCAGCATATATCTATTCCACCATACAGAATGGTGAAATAGACTTTGGAATTGATATTTTTCCATATACTCAGTGACATATGGATTCTGAGTAGTTCAGAATCATCTCTAACTTCTGAGGTGAAAGAAAAGCAAGATAAAGATCCCAACCTTGTCAAGTTAAAAGAGTCAGTAAAGGATCAGAAAGTAGAGGTTTTCTCCCAAGGGGGAGATAGTGTTTTACATTGTCAGGGTTGTCTGTGTGTTCCAGGTGTAGATGACTTAAGGCAGTTAATTCTTGCAGAAGAGCATGGTGCACGCTACTCTATTCATCCAGGAGCCACAAAGATGTACCGCAACTTGCGGAAAATCTATTGGTAGAGTGGGATGAAGAGAGATATTGCAGAGTTTGTGTCTAAGTACTCTACATGTTAGCAGGTTAAGATAGAGCATCAGAAGCCTAATGGGTTTATGTAGGAGTTTAGTATTTCTACTTGGAAGTGGGAAGTTGTGAACATAGACTTCGTGATGAGTTTGCGTCATACCCGTCATCAGCATGATTCAGTTTGGGTCATTATAGATAGGATGACCAAATCAGCTCATTTTTTTCCAGTCCATACCTCTTATTCAGCCGAGAATTACGCCAAACTCTACATCAGAGAATTGGTCAGATTGCACGGTGTTCCGCTATCTATTATTTCAGACAGAGGTACTCAGTTTACCTTTCATTTCTGGAAAACATTCCAAAAGGGTCTTGGTGCCCAAATTCATCTCAGTACAGCCTTTCATCCTCAGATAGATGGTCAAGTAGAAAGGACTATTCAGACCCTATAAGATATGCTAAGGGTGTGTGCAATTTATTTCAAGGGTAGTTGGGATGACCACTTGCCTTTGATTGAGTTTGCATACAATAATAGCTGTCATTCCAGTATTTGGATGGCTCTATTCGAAACTCTCTATGGTAGGAGATGCAGATCTCCAATCGGTTGGTTCGAAGTTAGTGAGGCCTCAGTTATAGGGACTGACTTAGTATTCGATACCTTAGAAAAAGTCTAGTTGATCAGAGAAAAACTACGAGCTGCCCAGAGTCAACAGAATTCTTATGCAGATGTTTGTAGAAAGGATATCGAGTTCGAGATTGGTGACTATGTCTATCTAAATATCTCTCACATTAAGGGAGTGAAGAGGTTCGGTAAGAAGGAAAAGTTCAGTCCCTGATATGTCGGTCTCTTTAAAATTCTTAGTCCCTTTGGAATGGTAGCTTATGAGTACGAATTGCCTTCAGATCTAGCCTCAGTTCATCAGTCTTCTATGTCTCTTTGCTCAAGAAGTGTTTAGGTGATCCCGTAGTTGTATTCCCTATTCAAATCATAAATTTTCTGAACAACCTCTCTTATGAAGAGATTCCAGTTGAAATCCTAGACTATAAGACTCGTAGACTGAGGAACAAAGAAGTCCCTCTAGTTAGAGTTCTTTGGTGAAATTAGTCCGTCGAGGGAGCTACTTGGGAAACAGAAGCAGACATGCGTACCAAGTATCCCCGTCTCTTCCTCACCAACTCATATCAAGCTCAAGGTAAAAGTTCTCCTTAAACTTTTCAGTTTCATGTTCAGATTTCAGTTACAAGCTTGGTATCCCTTTTCTGTTCAAAATCCTATTATAAATTTGGTATCAAATACCATTATATATTCAGTCATGCATTCATGTATCAGTTCAGTTACATAATTATACATCAAGCATGCATTCTCATTGTGAGAAACTTAGTTCATCAGAACACTCGGTCATGCATTCATGAATCAGTTACAAAAGCATCAGATATGCATGCTTAGTATGATATATTCAGTTATCAATCATGTCAGTCATGTTCCAGTTATTTATATTCAGTAGGTACGTCAGTTTATATTCTTCCCACTCTTTCAGTCTCATTCAAGGATGAACGTTTTCAAGGAGGAGATATTGCAATACCTCATACTTTTTCCTAACTTGAAATTATCCCAAGAATGTTAGAAACTTTCTTTGAAAGATGAATCCACTTTTGTACATGTGGAATTTTTAAGATTTTCACTTTATATCATGTGGGAAATTGAATTAGCTTTCCAATGATACCAATTTAGTTTAAATCCGGTATCGGAGTGAAAAGTTATGGATATTTTATCGAGAGCTGTCAGAATCACCCTGGTGCGACGGCTAGGTTGACGGACCGTCGATATAGCGATGGACCGTCGCCTTGACCGTCGCAGCCAAGGCAGTGAGGCAACCTTCTAGATAAGGTGCGACAGACAGGTTGACGGACCGTTGAACTTGCGATGGACCATCACCCAAGCCGTCGCTACTTAGGCAGTGAGTCTTTTTCTTGGTCCACGTGCGATAGTCGAAACGACAGACCATCGAGCCAGCGATAGACCATCACACCCACCATCGCACATTCCGTTCAGTTATTTTTAAGTCATTTTAAAGAGGCTTTTTGGTATTTTACCACCTGTTTATATACCTAGTAATATCCGACCAAGGCTCACAAAATTCATTATTCTTCCACAACATCAAAAATTAGGGTTTTCTCCCTAAGAGCAATTCTTAAGCAACAAAATCCAAATCTTCTTCAAGAACTAAGAAATTCAAATTCTTCAAGTTTAAGAACTTCAAGAAACTCACTACTAGGTATGCATAGTGTTCATTCATGAACTCCAATCGTCCATGAAGCCTAAGGATCTCTTTTCAAAGTTCAAGTGTATGGATTTCTTTATGAATTTCATGTTGGGTTTGCTTTTGTTCATGTTGATATTTACCAATTGAATTCTAAAATATGTTGGGTGATCAATTTTATGTGGAATTGATTAGTATAGGTGTAGATTTATGTGAACTTATGATTAAACCCTTATAGTATAAAATTAGAGTTGAATCATAATATTTATTTGTTGTATAATGTTGTCTACATATACTATGCTTACCATGCATTTGATTAAATGACTATATGAAGGAAAAGTGCCCGACTAGTATGATATTATGCAATCCTCATGTATGTACAAGTTTATGCATATCACATGTTTGATGAAATGCCTCAATAAATGAATTATGGGTTGTGATGTTGGTCATGTATTCAATAAAATCATGCTTTGTCAGTTTCTTTCTATCGAGTCCTGGGGGTACTTGTACCCGATAATTAGTTGTGTACCTAGAGCCAGTGTCATGTTTTCAAGATACTCTCAGTCGAGCCATGTTCATAGAAATTCAGTCAGTCATGTGACTCAGGAAAACTCAGTAATCTCAAAAACCTCAGAAATTTAGTAATCTTAGTAGTATTCCGTCAGTCAACGGAACTCAGTTAACTCAGTCCAGTCAGTTTAGTTAATCATGTTCAGTGTCTATCTAGATGGGAGTAGAAATTAACACCGAGCGAACCCAAGGATGGGAACCCACTTGTTATATGAGGGTGTGATTCTTAGAAGCAATCCTCACATTCCAGAACTACATAACCAGCGTAGGTTGAGACATCATAGCCTATTATATGAGGGCAGATGAGATGGATTAACCTGTTATATGAGGGTTCTTATTGTTCTCACTAGATTTGCCCGTTATATGAGGGTTACTCACAGATTATCCTTACCAGTGGTGCGGTATTAACACCCTTTTAATTGGGGTTACAGATTGGACCCCAACTCAGCCATAATAGCGTATTAGGGGCATGTCGGTTCGATAACTACTTCCCATAGTTTCAGTATCAGTATTAGTAAAAAAACTCAGATAGTTCTTCATGTTCAGGACTGTCAGATACAGTCAACTCAGAACAGTATGGAGCTCAGTTAGTTCCATCATATTCAGGACTGTCAGATACAGTCACTCATATTACCAGTTATATCAGTCATCAGAACTCAGTTACCAGTCATGTTAGTTATTAGTTAATTCATGTTATCACGATCTCAGTTATAGTTACTATGAATTCATGCATGCATTCTCACGTTCATATTAGTCAGTTAGTCAGTATTGTTCATGCATATGAACCCCATGCTTTCAGCCTACCTCACATCCATACCAGTACATTCAAAGTACTAACACATTTGTGATATGGTTTCTTATACCATAAGTTCCGAGACACGAGCTCCAGAGTATCAGTAGATTCTAGTCTCAGCAGTCAGAGTTAGCAGTGAGTCCTTATCTTTTGAGGATATGATCATTACTTTATTACCTCATTAATTTATTTATTAGTTGGAGTTAGTTGGGTACATGTCTCATCAACTCCTTATTCAGACAATTCAGTCATGATTTAGAGGCTTTTCAGACTACAGTATGTTTCAGACAGTTTATTTCAGTTGTTTTTGGGTATTTCATACCCCACCCAGATGTTATATTTTTATCAGATATTATATCTCAGTGTTGAACCTTATGGCCTTTCAATTGATGTTTCCGCATTATACAATATATTATGCAGTATATAGGCACAGATATTTATCATGGGTTAGCTTATGGTCCTTTGGGGTCATGAGCACCGTGTAGCATTCCGGGTACCAGATTCGGGGTATTACACCAAGCTACTACAGAAGCTTAGAAATTTCCTGTATTTGAGAACGTCCTCACAACGGAGTTTAAGATAGGTAAAAAGGAGGTTACGATAGTGATTTGAGGCTATTAACCCTCGTCTAATCAACTCGAGACTCAAAAGGTGAGAGTTGTACTGAGGTTGTAGACAAGGGACAGCAAGGCAACACCCTAAGACTCACAAGGTGAAGGGTGATATTTATCAACACGTTCATAAGATGGTTGATAATACATAGCTAGTAAATTTTGCATGTAGAGGAGTGGGTTGGGTGGATCAAACACGATAAACTGAAGGAGTTGAGAATCCAGGAGGAACATATTCCTTGTATTCATTTTCTATTATTTACAAACCCAAACATCCAAATTCGGCTACTGGTTACTATTTACTTTAAAATCCCCCCATTTACTTTTTTGCACTACTTGTTGATTTTATCGAGTTTGAGATACGGTTCCACATTTTCCTGTGGGTTCGACCCCAACCTTATTTGGGTTACTATATTTGATATCAGCTGCAACATACATCTTTGGAGGTTAGTTTTGGGCTAACCTCAGTAGAGAATGAGTCAGAAGAATGTTTTGATAGAGCTCACACTCTATCATAAGAATATGAACATGGAAGAAGTAAAACTTTTCCTAGAACATTTCATAGCCTCTCACTCATAAGTATGGTGCGATTTACACCCATAAATAAGAATCTATTTAATGTGTCTTTCAAGCACCCTAGGACACTTTAAACCTATTCTTTGATATCAGGTTTGTTATTGCCCAAGACTACCTCCTAGTCATAACACGGTGCATAGAGTCACAAGTGACCCCAAACTAACCCATGGCCTAGTAAAACACTAAGATAAAAAATAATGAACAAAATACTTATGCAGAAGTTGAACTAAATAATAAAATATATATTCAAAGAAAAACCAATCAACAATAACTAAACCTGAGATCACAAGCTGAACATCTAACTATAAGTCTGAAAAGCCTCTAGCTAACTCTAACTGTCTAAAAATTAGGAATGATAAAAATAAAATGAAATGCTGACACTGGCCCTCACATAATGTGGACTCACTAAAATATTATTGTTGATATGGTAAGGGATCGTACTAGGCCCGATCCGGATACTAAGTATTAGAACCTATATTGTGAGATAATATAGTGTAGAAGAATGTATGCGATAAGTACTTTGAATGTATTGAGTATATGAGATAGAAAATAATTGATATAAGCTGAACATAGTACACGTAACATAGTAAACTAATGCCAGACCAAGTAATGAACATGTGTTGTACAATAAACTGAATAACTGAACACAAGGTCATGCAAGAATATGGATTTGCGTTGTAAACTGATAACTGGACTGTGGGAGCTACTAATAAATGACATACCCTAATTTGAGCTAATCGAGGTCCAACTTGTAACCCTAGATCGATGGTGTTCAATACCTTACCAAGGATAAGAACACTGATTGACGTGGATCCACTAAACTGATGTCTATAAGAACTAAGGTATCAAGCGATAGGTGACCCTTTATAGAACCTATGGTGGAATTATAGTTCTATGACTTAGGGACTTCTACTAAAGGTCTCAACCTAACTATCGGATGACCCTTCATCTCTGCGTCTGCTAGGTGCTAAGTACTACTCCCAACTGAAGGATATTGATAACTACGATGCTCAATGCTAATAATATTCTAAAGACTAAAAATAAATAAATTATCTAAAAGCATTCAAAACATGTAAAGTGGTGGAAATAGTACCCAAAATTATATGCATGAAATCCTAGATCATCGGGTGTTTATAACCCACCATCTCAGAAGGATGCAACTATTATGCTAATTCTATAAACTAAATGAATTCAAGTAGATTAATGACCCAAGTCCAACACTTATGGATTTCATAATATAACTAAGGTTTGTGATCATGGTTATGTAATAATACTAACATTCACGATAAAATAGGGATTATAACGCAATGACACCAAGGGATTGAGATATCAATAAATTTGCCAATAGACATAAACCCTGTATTTGAAAAGAGAACTAAACTTGAGAATTTGGGTTAACTTTGGGACTCAATGAGTGAAAGGATACCTATTGATGAAATCCCACATACCTGGAGATGAGAACCTTAAAGAATTATTTAGAATTAGTAGTCTGAAGAAGATGAACCTTAGCTATGCCTTGGAAAAAAATTACCCTTTTTCTCTATTTAAAAGTAAGTATCAGATTTTTTTCTGAGCAATGAGGGATTATGGTAATATTAACCCCAATACACATCCTTGAAATACCTAAAACGACAAAGTTTTGATGTTAAAAGAGTGAGAAAAGACCGATATGCCCCTTTTTAAATTCATAACTGAAAACTGTTGGGCGGGACGTACTAGACTTTCCCAAGATCGTGGGTTGCACTTTGAACATGATCAGTTGAGCCTTGGTATAATCATGGGATCTACCTACGGTCGTACCTTGGTTCGTAGGTTTGAAGGTTAAATCAGGAGTATTTGTGGGACTCACGATGGTGCCTAGGATAGTGGTTTCAAAGCATGATCATGGTGTCCTCTCGTGGTAGAGAGGAACACTTATTAAGTTTCAGATATTGGGGTTGTCTCGATCATGCGAGACGTACAATGTAACCACAATCGTGGTTTGGCTCGTGGTATCTTAATGCAGAGTTATACTTCACAAAAAGAACCATAATGTTTTACTCCGATATCGGATTAAGGCAAAACTGGAAACATTGAAAAGATAATTCAAATATCAATTATTTTATAGGTCTGGAGCTTAAATATGCATTAAATCTGGAATTTATGCTCGTTTGAAGCTAATTATTTCTTAAGGAATCAATTGGTAAGAGAGGTTTGGCTTGGTTAAGGGCTAGAAGGTTCTTTTGTCCTTGTTACATGGACAAATACCTTATCATACAATTAAAACTTGATGTTTAACCCTATATATTCTTGAAGGATGGTTCTATCTTTGGCTTGGATTTTTTGGGGTGCTGCACAATTTTCGGGTAGAGTTCTCTTAAGGTGAGAGTTAATGAAATCTTGGGTCAGGATAATTTCTGATAAAAAATTGGCATTGTGTAGTTTAGAGATTTTTGTGTCTTGTGGTATAGTGTTTTATAATTTTGTGTTCAGATTATGATAGTCAAGTAACATGGAAGTTCATAAAATTTTGAAATGAGAATTGAGTTCGTAGAACTCTGGTTATGAAGGTTATCGTGATAGGATATATCTATATTGTCCAAAAATCTAGGTGTGTATTATGAAATATGGGAACTGCTAAAGCTCCCCCGATTTTCTATTTAGTGACCAATGTCGCAGCCAAGTGACCACTTCTGCGAAGCCATTATGGTGGTCGACCAGCGGTTGTGACAGTGTAGGTGAAAAAGGCAGACCGCCATGGCGGGACACTAGGACACTATAGTAGGACTGCTATAGCGGTTAGGTTTCCGCTGCAGTGTTCGTTGAACAATTTTAATACTCTTAAGTCTATTCATAGTTTATTTCTCAAAACTATAAGGTCTCGTGCTTAGACATGAGAGAGGCAATTTTCTCACTTGCTTGTGGGCTTTTAATCGATAAGGTAAGATTATGACTACCTTCTGACAATGTTTAATCTATGTAATTCATAAAATGATTAGAATGGAGGTGTATAGTGGAATTCTTGAATTAGGCCTAAGTTCATGATTTAGTGATGAAAAATCTATGGTTATTACTAAATTTGCCTAGTAATGATTCGAGGATGCTAATTATCACTTTCTAGAGTAAAATTATTCTCCTTGAATGTGAATTATGGAAATTTGAGGCAAATAAATGGTTGAAAATTCCTTATACTACTATTTAGGCTATGAAAAAGGATAGGGTTGAATTTCTAAGGCTTAGAATTAAAGAGAAGCTGTCAATTACTCCTTATTGTTTGTTTTTAGCCTTTGAACATTTTGAGGTGTTGAGGAAAGGCAAGACTCTTGTGGATTAACTTATTTTTGGGGTTTTGCGGTTGAGGTAGGTTATAGTTTAATTGGAGTTTAGAATTTACTTGATTGTATGTATGCTCCTCAATTGGATGTTTCTTGATTAATCTTCTGACATGCTTGTAATTGATAATGATTGGATTGTTGACACTTGTATGAATAATTTATTAAATATCAAACTTGATCGAAATTTTTATGATTGTAAGTATATTTGTAAACTTAGTAAACTGTGTTGTATCATGAGAGATAATATATTTGACAAAATGCATATAATATAATCATGGAGGATCTGGTACCACATGGGTACAAATATGGATATTGATGCTACTTATTAGGGAAGATCGAGTACTACATCGATAATGGTATGGACTTAGATTGTTCCCTACAGTTCATGACTAGTTGGTCAGAAATAAGTCCCTTAGCATATGCATACAAACTAGTGTGATTTTAAAATATTTTATGATTGATAAGTTGATAACGAACTAATATTGTTCTAATTGTGAGGTTAAGATGGACGTAATGTTACCTATATTATGATTGTTCGTGGTTGTTTACGATATGATTAATACTCTTGTTCCTTAAAAGGCTTGTTAATGGATATTGTTTGACTTGTTATTTAGTATCTTGATTCATTGAATTACTTGCTACGTGCTGACGTTTGTCTATTTGTTATTCGATTTATGTTGTGTATATATACTATTAAGTTAAGTTGACCTTAACACTGATACTACTCTGTGCTCTTCTTTTGGTGAGTGCAGAAAGTGTTCCAGAGGCTCGGACACAACCTTTCCTATAATATTTGACAACCGATTTCTATCCAAGGGTGAGTCCTTTATTTCCAGGTTGTCGTGAATCATCATAATAGTTCGTGTCCATCTTTTCAGACAATGAGACATTCATTATCGTTTATTAATATTTTGTTGATTCTTTTAGACATGATTTATTTTTAGAAGTTCTTGTACGATAAATTTCAGGTCGTGGGGATAGTAATAGTTAGTTTAAGTATTTTTCGCACTAAATATTATTTCTTAGTTTTTCGAGATATTTTATATTTTAGAGTAAATTAATTGACTATCTTGTCTTTAAAATGACTAATATTTGGGTAATGGTTCTGGTTAGAGGGTTCATCCATCGGGAGGTTAGTGTAGGTGTCACTCACGGTTATTTGGATTATGACAATATTATTATAGCAATCAGTTTTAAAGTGATCATTATGAGTCTATGTGAGTGACTGAGTGGTAGACTCTGGTGATACTAGGCGTACTTGTGCTTATATAATTGATCTTGTATCTTACACCCAAGTCAAATGAAGAAGAAGAAGAAGAATTTATGTATCTTGATAGTTCTACGATTACTCATGTTTTTGCAAAAGTAGATCTTTTCAAACTCACATAAAAAAACTTTGTCGTTAACTAAAGTGTTGTAGCGTTGTATAATGTTCATAACACATAGTGGAAGACATAAGTAACCACAATGAACCTAAATAAATCTATATGTGCACAAAATTTATCACATCTAAAAGAACTAGGTTTCAAGATAAACCTGGTGACACATAGTTGTAGTTAAAAAAATTTTGATAGTACAAATCTCTATACATATCTACACCAAAATCAAAATTTTCTATCAAATCCTTGATCAATGAAACTCACGAACAAATTGAATCAACAATATTGTACTATTTTTGTTTTAAAAATCTCAACTAATTATAAACAAATGAAAAAATAATTTTCTTTTCTAAAATGTCAAGTGTTATGAATCATATGTTTTTAGTAAGAATGACAAGTGTTTAGGAACTGACGGAGTAATTAATTATGGTATGAGTTCAACAAATAGTGAGGGTGCAAAGTTTGAAATATATAAAAATATTAGGGATTAAAATGTAGTTTGCTGCATCAGTGGTTGAATGCAATTATTAAATCCTGCATAAGTAATACCACATTTGGTAGCTAATTAGGAGATAATTATTCATGTATAAAATTAATATGATGTTTGGTTTGCAATTCAGAAACCTACATAGCTAATACATGTATAAATTATAAGGAAGTCTATGTATTATCCTATGCAGGATAAACGTTAAAAAAATAATATATACATAATTAAGACATGAGTAACTAATCCATATATAAATAATATATACTCCCTCCTTCACATATTAATATAAATAGATGTCCCAAATTACTTCATTTGTTCCTAATTAGTTGTCATCCTTATTAAAAATAGATATTACATAATACTTATCATTTCATAAAATCAAGACATAATTACTTTTTTTCCACTTTTACCTTTAGTCATAAATATAGAGAGATATCAATGTAGTTTAAGAAAAGAGAGTATTAAGGGGGGTGTTTGGATGTTTTTGGTTTCCCAAGGTATCCCCACAGGCTTCTCTTAAGTGACTTAAAAGCTAAAATCTAAAAGACAAAAGTATATAGCAACCTACTTTTCACTTTTAATTTTTTAAAATTGTACTTTTTAAGCCTAAAGTAAAGTTTATAACACTTTTTTTCTTTGTCAAACACCTCAATTTTTTTAAAGTACTTTAAAATCAAAACCACTTAAAAGAAGCCAATCCAAACACCCTATAAATAGAGAAGCGTAATAAATGAGAGTAATTTAGTCAATTTATCATGTAGTTAATATTTTTTCGAAGGAATCTTCAAACAAAAATGGTGACAACCATTTAAGAACGGAGAAAGTTCTTGTCTATTTACCAAATCAAGATAGAATTAATTTATTTATTTTCTATTTCACCCTTACCATTAGTTCTCTTTGAATATGTAAATGAATAATTTGTAGAGTTTCAATAAAATATCTTAAAGAATAAATTATTAATATCACTTGTTATTTTTGATTTCTTAACCAGCTAAACAAGTTTAGTAAATGGCAAACATGGGTGTGTTTGGTATGACGGAAAATGTTTTCCTATTTTTTATTGTTTGATTGTGATAAAATATTAAAAAAATATTTTCCAAGGCAACTTGTTTTCCTCCGATTCATAGAAAATGACTTTCCTACTGAGACAAGAAAAGTCATTTTCCAAATAAAAATTTTAGGCTCTACAGACGTGAGACTTATGCCCCTGCCCATCTCCCCCAACCTAGCAACACTCAACTCGCATTAGCCATCCCAAATTTTAAAAACATATAATTGCCGCTTCTCCTCCAATTTTAGGATTTTCTTATGTATTCTCCCCATTACGATTTATTCTACTATTTCAATGGTATGATCCATAATTACTTTTGAATAAACTTTTTATTGCTTCAATAATCATAACTCTACAGTTCTTGGTCAAAATTTCTTTAATTTTTTCATCTTTCGCTTGTTTGGGTTTCCGTTGAAGTACTTACTAAGATGATTTGAGTTCAATTTTATTTGAAAATGAGGTAACTGAGTAATTAGTAGTAAACTCAAGCTATATAAGTATCTAACAACCTCAGTTTGTTGATGAGGAATTCAATAACACTACTACCCTTTTCTGCATCTTAGGATGGTGTGATTGTTTATTTCTTGTTACTATGTATGTTTTTTTCTATTATATCATAAATATAGTTACATTGGTCACTACAACAGATGGGTTCGACGAAACAAGATGAAGATGATGCAATAGTCGTTGCGGCTACATCTATTTTAGCGTTCAAAGTTGCAATTATTGTAACCTATAAACATCAAAGTATTCCTAGAGAACCTTACGCTAATAAAGATCAAGGAAGAGAATTCTACAAGAATAATATTTTGAATGGAAATGAAGTTCATTGCGTTCAACCAAAAATATGTTTGTTCAAGAACAAGTATTGATATTCTTATAAATTGTTGGTTTTAATGAACAATTTCAAAAGATTGGATCACACTTTTATAGGCCAACTGAGTTTATTCATCGATGTTTCCACATAGTACTTCAAGCGGTTTTGAAGCTCTATCCAATTCTTATAAAATCACCTAATAGAACTATCCATTAGAGATAAGGAACAATCATCGGTATTATCCTTGATTTACCGTAAATGACATACTAAAATATTACATTTTAAGTCATTTAAAAAATGCTACATATAATTAATTTAAGTTGTATATAGGATTGAGTAGGAGCAATAGGTGGAACACATGTGCTTGCATTTATTTCTATTGAACAATAAAATAGATTCCGTGGTCGAAAAGGCACAACAATACAAAATGTATTGACTGCCATCAACAATAGTTTGAAGTTCACGTATTTTCTTGCTGGTTGGGAAGGATCTGCACATGACTCGTGTATATTAATGATGCGTTGGAGAGAACACAGGGGTTCCAAATCCCCCAAGGTATCTTACTCAATCAAAAGTAGTTTATGAAAATAATTAGCCGAACAATATATATTAATTAACTTTATTTTGGCTTTGTAGATAAATATTATCTTGTAGATGCGGGATATGAACTTCGTAAAGGCTTTATTCCTCATTTTCATAGAATATGCCATCAATTACAAGAGTATAGTGATCGACCTCCCCAAAATGAAAAAGAACGATTCAATATTCATCATGCATCATTGAGATCTTCAGTTAAATGTTCCTTTTCTATTCTTAAGAGATGATTTCGTGTGATTGACAATGAACCCTCTTGGGACTTTAAGACACAAGTGGATGTGGTATTAGCGTCGTGTATTTTACATAATAATATAATTGATTTGGAGCCAAATGACATGATAATACAAGAATTAGATGCTCAACCACTAATTCAACCTCAAAATGTTCAAATTACTCGAAGTTTTCAAGTAAGTCAAAGCTATCAAATACAAAGAAAAAATGTAAAGAAGTTAGAGAATGGTCATAAAAAAATGATATTGCACATGCTATGTTTATAAGTGGTTTTTGCTCTTGATGTTTCCTTGATTCTTCTTCCTGTTGTAGTTATTGTACAAATTATGTATCAAAGAAACATTTTTTTGGTTAATTGTTGTTTTCTGGTATGAACTTGTGTTTTTCTGTTCACTTTGAGTATTATTGATTTTACTTTTTTTCTTTGGTATATGCTGAGTTTACAAGTTGTTGTTGATTTAGAGGGAAATTGTAAAAGCTTTTTGAGCCACAATTGATCTGTAATTCTAGTAACATCTTCTAATTGTAATTCTAGTTCCTTGAAAGTAATTCCTACTTTATTTTGATAGTAAGTAACATTTTAAATTTGTTTGTCTCACTTTTACCTCCAATCACTGCTAGTGATTTGTGAAATCTATAAAATAATTGACATTACTTATTAAAGTCAGATTATTCCAAAACTTTAATGTCTGTTAGCATCTATTTTATAGTTATAGAATATGAACATGTGACCATAACTAGAGTCATTCTATCAATCTGATGATTGAATATATTCCTTCTCATTTTCAAGTTCTATAATCTATATTGTTCTTTCAATTATAGAGATCTCCTGATGTAGGAATAGATGAGTAAATTTGAGTATTTTTTAAGTTATTCCTTAATACCATGTATTAAACTGTCCTACCAATTAGTTTATGAAGAAGACCTTTCTTTTTTAACCTTTTACGTGTGAATCAACTTAGCGTTCAAGAAATGTGTGCTTGCCATTCTTATCTTTTGCGACTGTTGTTGCTACAAAGCCTGCCATTAACATTTCTCGGACCATAATTAAGCTAGGACGGACATGCTTGGAATTCTAATTCTTGTGGATGTTGTCATTTTAATAAAATACATCTCTTCATATATTTTCTTAGTTTCTTATTATAAGCCTTCACCTATTCATTTTAATTTGTGAAAAAATTGTATGTTCAACTTAGTTTCTTGACCTGTAACAGTAAATAATAGGGGAAAAAAATAAGAGAAGCAGTTTAGGTGGTCAAAACCAATGGAAAATTTGATGTTAGAGATCCTGACCGATGAAGTAAAGCAGGGAAATAAGTCAATTAATCAGTTTAAGTCTAGATCATTCAATCGTATTTCAAATGCCATTAACGAACAACTTGGAACAGATTGTTCACCTACGCATAAGGAGGCTCAGCTTAAAACACTATGAAACACATTAAATATTGTGCAAACTCTGCTAAGCAAGAATGGTCTTGCATGGAAGACAACTCGAAGATGATTACGGCCAGTTCAAGAGTCTATGCTTGCCATATTCAGGTAAAATCTACTGATTATTTATCCTTAGTGATGATTTAAATATAATTGAAGATATTTTTGTTGGAATTATGTTAGTATACTGTGATTTAGTGATGTTCGTTTATATTTATTTGATGAATTAAGTGAAAAAATGACAAAGTTTACTTTCTTATTTCTATATTATCAGGTAAACCTGGAATCAAGAAACTTTTCAAATCTGAACTTACCTTCTCATAAAGTGCATAAAGCTTCAAACAATGTTCAACATAGTGTAGCATAACATTGGTAGGATGAAACATAAATCTAGGTATCTTTAGTCGCTCGACTACATCCATAGTCCATGGAAGAAGAGCATTATATCCTGTTCCAATCTGTGCTTACAATTGAGGAAAAATATCCCCTTTTTAGATTGGAGATAAGCTGACAGTAGACTGGAAAAAAGTGACTACTAAATTTAAATGATATGTAGAGTCAATAAGTTTACAACAATCTAGCACAAATGTGACACGGAGTTTGGTTGCCTCTGTACTTAATACACGAATGTAAATATCTTGATTCAGATACATGTACTACAGAAGCATTCACTACACGCAAATTAACTTACGAGGTTAGGCAATCTCAATTTCAATAAAAAATTTGTAGATGAAAATTGGTTGAACTATCTGGAATGGCATGAGAACTATGTTTACGTTCTTAGTTTATACGACAAGTATGATATAATATCAAACTTAAAACAAATGTTAGACAATAATAAAGGAAAATCATTCTCCTACACTCCAGTTAATGAAAGAGTTCTCCCAACTTATATATACAAAGCTCTGGAAACAAGCTGCAATACAAACATTCTGCCCATAATTTTTGCAAGCTATATTTCTTCGGTATATCATATTTTGGTATAAAAATGGAACTCTAGAAGTGGTTATGGCTTCTTGTTTCACTATAAGGAGTAATTATGAGGTTAATCAGTCGTTTTATTGGCAAACTTGTTGATATCAACACAGCACTGCTGCTGCTCAATCAAGCAGTATATTTTGTAGTTAGTTCTTTTACTTTCTTAATTTATTGTCCCAACTTTTGGCATATTACATGTCATGGCCCAAATTCGAGACCGTGATGGAACCTATCCCACCCTCCGTGATAGATAAGCCAAATACCCAATTTCAAGAACAGCATCCCAAACTCATAAAAGAAAAAGAAAATAGGAACATAACCAATCCCGAATAATCTCATAAGTAGATTAATAGGCTAGTAAAATTAAATCATAGATAATCCAAGTTCTGGAAGTCACTAATTAAAGAACCAAAGAAAGTTTGAGTATCTCAAAATACAGAAAATGCATAAGGATAAGGTGGAAAGAGATTTCAGTAGTCTCTAAAGCCAGTAGCAGCTACCTCGAATCTCCAGTGATGCTAACAAAAAAGAAACCACAGGAACCAATGCCCGGAGGTCGTTGGATCTGTACCTGCACGTAAGGTACCAAAAAAAGTAAGGGTGAGTACAAAACCACGTGCACTCAGCAAACATCGTCGACCGACCCTAATTCAAAGTGGTGACGAGAAACACCATATTAACCATTTGAAGACAATAATACATCCAGCAATCAGGAAAACCACTGCATTCTAACTAAATAATCAAGTCTAAAAGACATAACGATATCATAAAACAATCTAAGAAGTCCTCAACACAGTGAAACAATTAACATATATATATATATATATATATAAAAGTACTTAATAAATAGTACAAAGACAACAAAAAAAACCTTAACCAATTCGAACCAAAATGAATCAATGTAGCGCGATACAATGCATATGTTGTGTACACACCTACCGAGCAATGACTTTAAGGTTTAGACCCATGGGGGACTCACAAAGTCCATGTATTATGCAGGCATGCACTCCGATCTCAATAAATATATTGTGTAGGCGTGCACTCCAATCCTAATAAATATATTCTGCAAGGGTGCACCCCGATCCCAATAAATATATTATGTAGGTGTGCACTCCGATCCCAATAAATATATTATGCAAGCGTGCACTCTGATCCCAATGAAATGCAATGCATGATGTGCAGACGTGCAACTCTGATCCCAAATCAACAAAAAAGTCAAAAAAGCACTCCGTGTCTTAAGTCAGATCATACATCAATTTCAAAGTCAACTCAACTTATCAAGTAAGAGTATTCTCATTAGCTAGCTTTTTTAACAATTTACTTATCATAGCAAATCAGTCCATTGGGCTAGAAAATAGGGAAACACAATTCAAAACATACAATTAACTTATTTTATCCTCTCAGAAAATATCGGTACCCGCATAGATGTTTGTCACAATCACCTATATGGGACCCCAATTTCCCATTACTCCCACACATAACTAACAAATGAGCACATTGAAAAAGATTCTAAGAAAGTCTCAACTTGCCTCAAAGCGAAGCCAAGCATCAATTAAAAACTTGCCCTTACGTAAAGCTTCTGAGTGGTCAAAATCTATTCTAAATACATAACCTTCATAAGATTATGGTTCCCATGACACCTATATTACCATAAAAATACAAATCTAATAACAACCATTTTATAAATTCTTACTCTAAAAATTCTAAATTTAAAACTTGAATTCATCAAAACTGCTAAAGCAAAATATCAAAATATGAGGTTGAGTACGGAGACCGTCTAATTTAAATCCAAGAATGTAACCAGTATTCAAAATATACTAACAACCACCACCAACTATCCAATTCAATTATCATCTTTACTAATGATTTGTAATCACTGATTTCATTGTACAAAGGTGATGTTGTTGGATAGAAATATTACTCAATTGTACCAATTCACTGTGAAGTCATTCACTACAAATATAATCACTCTAATTTAAATGGAAAGCAATTGATAACTTCAGCATATATGACCACCACCTACTACACGTTTCCCATAGCTACTATGTATTATCGTAGAAACAAAATTTATCACAATAGCCAAGTATTACATCATTGGATCAAAATCCATATATTCTTTTAACATTGTGAACATCTACTTCACCCCACCTTTAAATAATTATAGGACAGGACCACAATTACGGGTAACTCTATATAAAAGTCTAACCTGTATCAGACGTTGGCAAGAATTTCTTTCAAGATCGAGAATTGGAAGACAACGTTCTAACCGTCGTGCCCATCTTCCCCAA
Source organism: Capsicum pubescens (assembly GCA_030864215.1). Lineage (NCBI taxonomy): Eukaryota > Viridiplantae > Streptophyta > Magnoliopsida > Solanales > Solanaceae > Capsicum > Capsicum pubescens. The sequence goes on from CM061544.1 coordinate 227,688,116, forward strand.
AGCTCTCTGATGTTATTATTAGTAAGTATGGAAACCGTTTCCTACTAAAATTTATTCTTATACATAGGTCTCAAGACTTAAGAAAATATAAATTTGGTCCATAACTATCAAGCAAAATAATAGCTTAAATACCTCACAGATCCTCGGATATTATTCGTAACCTCGAGAAAATAAGTCAAATATACACATTGACTAAAAAGTATATTCCGGACCTATTGAAATTATTAAAACACTAATCTAAGGTCGTCTCGATCAAAAAATGACTATTATCGGGTTTAACTTTATTAAAACTCGCGGACCCAATTAATGACTTAAATCGCCTTAGAGCACCTCGAGAATCGACACTACTCACTCCCGTAAGTCTTAAATTCATGTCTACAAATTACGAGAAGGGTTAAAATAGGGTAAATTCACAAAATGGCTTAGAGGGTCATTACAACATCCACCACTAAAACAAACGTTCATCCTCGAACGTAAAGAGAAATAAGGTGCCTGGGCTATTAAAGAGATGAGGATATATATTTTGTATGTCAAACTCATCCTCCCAAGTGGATTCCTCTACAGGATGATGTTTCCACTGCACCTTTACTGATGTTATGTCCTTTGACCTCAACTTTCTAATCTGCCTAACCAAAATAGCTATAGGCTCCTCCTCAAAAGCCAAATTTTGGTCTAAATTCATCGAGTCCCACTGAATCACTCTGCAAATTATCTACATGGTACATTGAGACATGAAAAACTGGATGTACGATTGAAAGACCTGGTGGCAAAGCCAACTCATAAACGACTGGACCAACACGCTGAAGAATCTCAAAAGGGCCAATAAATCTCGAACTGAGCTTCCCTTTTCTCCCAAATCTTAGTACTCCCTTCATAGGTGATACCTTCAACAAGACCCGCTCACCCTGCATGAACTTCAAGTTGCAGACCCTCCTATCAGCATAACTCTTCTGTCTTCTCTGAGCTGCCAAGAGCTGATCCTGAATCAATCTCACTTGGTTCATCGAATCTCTCAACAAATAAGTTCCCCAAGGTCTAACCTCAAAAGAATCAAACTACACAACTGGGGACCTACACTTTTTACCATACAAAGCCTCGAACGAAGCCATCTGAATACTAGAATGGTAGCTATTATTATAGAAAAACTCCACTAAGGGTAAAAACTGATCCCAATGACCCCAAAATCCATCACACAAGCCCACAACATGTCCTCTAACACCTGAATAGTCCACTCTGACTGGACATCTATTTGGGGATGGAAAGTTGTACTCAAATCCAACTGAGTGCCTAATTTCCGCTGCAAAGTACGCCAAAAGTTTGAAGTAAACTAAGTACCTCTATCTAAAATGATGGGAATAGGCATGTCATGCAATCGAACTATCTCTCGAATGTAAATCTTAGCTAATTTCTCTATATTATAGCTCATTTTCACATTCACAAAATGGGCTGATTTGGTCAATCTGTCCACAATCACCCAAACAGAATCAAACTTCCCCAAGATCTGAGGCAACCCAACTATAAAATCTATAGTGATACGCTCCCATTTCCACTCGGGAATGGGCATCCTTTGAAGCAAACCACCTGGTCTCCTGTGCTCATATTTCACCTGCCGGTAATTCAAACACTTAGCCATAAACTCTGCAATATCTTTCTTCATCCCACCCCACCAGTAATGTTGTTTAAGGTCATGCTACATCTTCACCGCACCTGGATAAATGGAATAGTGTGAACAATGGGCCTCCTCCATAATAGATCTATCAAATCACCCACTCTAGGAACACAAATTCACCCCTTAATCCTCAAAATACCCACCTGGTCCAAAATCGCCTCCTTAGCCTCACTTTACATCACCTTATCTCTGACAATACATAATTTTTCATCCTCAAACCAAAGATCTCGAATCTTCTCTATCAACGAGGACCTCACCTCCAGATATGCCAAAACTCTACCTGCCTCAGAAATATCAAGAAGCACAAAACTGTTAGCCAATTATTGAACCTCCCTATATAATGGTTGTTCCCCCACACTCAACAATGCAAGACAACCCATACTAACTGTCTTTTTACTCACGCCATTCACCACTATATTGGCCTTGCCCGGATGATACAGGATAGTCATATCATAATCTTTCAATAACTCCATCCGCCTACGTTGTCTTAAATTCAACTCCTTCTGTTTGATGATTTATTGAAGCTTGTGATGATCAGTGTATACCTCACAATGAACTCCATACAAATAACGCCGCCACAACTTCAATACAAAGACAACTGCTAGTAATTCTAAATCATGAGTAGGATAATTCCTCTCATGTGGCTTCAGCTGCCTCGAGGCATATGCTATTACCTTATTTTTCTGCATCAACACGCCACCCAAGCCAATGTCGAAAGCATCACAAAACATAGTAAAGCCCTCACCTTCTGCAGGTAGGGTCAAGATAGGAGCTGAAGTCAATAGAGTCTTGAGCTTTTAAAAGCTCTCCTCACACTTATCTGACTACTAAAAAACTATATTTTTCTAAGTCAATCGAGTTATAAGAGATGCAATAGAAGAGAACCCCTGCACAAACTGCTTGTAATAGCCTGCCAACCTGAGAAAACTCTGAATATTTGAAAGCGAAGTAGGACGCGACCAGTTCCTAACTGCCTTAACCTTGGTCGGATCGACCATAATACCATCCTCCGACACCATGTGTTCCAACAATGCAATAGAAATGAGCCAAAATTCACACTTTTAAAACTTGGCATATAATTTCTTGTCCCTCAACCTCTGGAGTATGATCCTCAAATACTTTGCATGATCCTCCTCGCTTTTAGGATACACCAAAATATCATTGATGAACATAATTATAAATGAATCAAAATAAGGACGAAACACCTTGTTCATCAACTCCATAAATGTTGTTGGGGCATTAGTCAACCCAAATGACATAACCAAGAACTCATAGTGCTCATATCTATTCCGAAAAGCTATCTTTGTAATGTCCGAAGCTCGAATCTTCAACTGATGATACCCAGACCTCAAGTCAATCTTTTGAAAAAATTGAAGCACCCTGAAGTTGATAAAAAAAGTCATCCATACTAGGTAGAGGATACTTATTCTTAATTGTCATTTTTTTCAACTATCGATAATAAATGCACATTCTCATAGACCCATCTTTCTTCTTCATAAATAATACCGGAGCACCCCAAGGTGATGCATTTGGCCGAATAAACCCCTGGCTTAACAAATCCTGAAGTTGATCTTTCAATTCTTTCAGCTCAACCGGTGCCATCCTATAAGGAGGAATAAAAATGGGCTTAGCGCCCGACACCAGATCAATACCAAAATCAATATCTCTATCAGGAGGAACACCTAGAAGATCAGTAGGAAATACATCTATGAACTCTCTAACCACCTTCACTAACTCTAAAGAAGGTGTCTCGGTACCAGTATCATGAACATAAGCCAAATATGATAAACACCCCTTCTCAACTAATCGATGAACCTAAATGAATGGAATCACCTTCTTAGGATACGAACTCTGAACACTTCTCAACTCTAACCTCGGACAATCAGGCATAGCTAAAGTAACTATCTTGGAATGACAGTCCAAGATAGTATGATACAGAGAAAGCCAATCCATGCCTAAAATTAGGTCAAAGTTAATCATATCCAGGATAATCAAATCTAACCAAGTATCACACCTCAAAATTGATACAACACAGGATCAGTACACCGATTCACCACAAGGAATCACCTACTAGGGTAGAAACATGAATAGGCATATCTATAGACTCACACATCATACCAGGTCTGAAAGAAAAATATGTAGACACATAAGAGAAAGTAGACCCAAGATCAAATAATACTGAAGAAGGTCAATGACAAACTAGACAGTACCTGTAATGACTATATTAGAAAACTCTGCCTCGGGCTTCCCTAGAAAGGCATAACAGTCAGCTCTACCATCTATCGCAGGAGTTACTCATTTTCCACATCTTTTGTCCCTACCAAGTATCCTACCTCATCTAGGTATCCCATCTCGAGCGGTTGGATCGAGGGCTGGCGGGGATCCTGACCACCGTCCTGAGGCACACGAGTCCTCACCATCTGTGAGAGAATAAGAAAAGAATTTCAGTATTTCAAGTTAAAGAATCAATGTTGCATGATAAGAGAGAGAGAAGAGAATGAATGTTTCCTAAATTCCTATAGCCTCCCAAAGATATGTAACGAACGTCTTCGCACCGATCCACAAGTCTCTACTAGACTCGGCTTGTATTTGTGAGACCAATGAAGATGAGACTCTGATACCATCTGTCACGAACTAAATTTGGGACCATGATGACACCTATCCCACCCTACGTGATAGGTAAGCTAAATGCCCAATTCCAAGAATATCCCAAACTCATAGAAACGGAAGAAAATAGAAACATAGCTAATCCTAAATAATCTCATAAGTAGATTAATAGGCTAGTAAAATCAAATTATAGATAATCCCAAGCCTGGAAGTCACTAATACAAGCCACTAATTACAGAACCAAAGAAAAATTAAGTATTTCAAAATGTGGAAAATGCATAAGGATAAGGCTGAAAGAGATTTCAGTGGTCTCTAAAGCCAGTAGTAGCTACCTCAAATCCCCAGTGATGCTAACAAAGAAGAAACCGCATGAATCAATGCTCGGAGGTCATCGGATCTGTACCTACATATAAGGTGCAGAAAAAGCAAGGGTGAATACGAAACCACGTGTACTCAGCAAACATCGTCGACCGATCATAATTCAAAGTGGTGACGAGAAACACCACGTTAACCATCTAAAGACAATCATACAACCTGCACTAAGGAAAACCACTGTATTCTAACAGAATAATCAAGTCCAACAGACATAATGATATCATAACACAATCTAAGAAGTTCTCAACACAGTGAAACAAGTATATATAAGTACTTAATAAGTAGTATAGAGACAACAAATACACCTTAACCAATCCAAACAAAAATGAATCAATGCAGTGCGATGCAATGCAATACATATGTTGTGTACACAACTACTGGGAAATGGTTTCAAGTTCAGGACTCATGTGGGACTCACAAGGTCCATGTACTGTGTAGGCGTACACTTTGATCCCAATAAATATATTGTGCAGGAGTGCACTCTAATCCCAATAAATATATTGTGCAGGCGTGCACTCCGATCTCAATAAATATATTATGTAGGCGTGCACTTCAATCCCAATAAAATATATTATGCAGGCGTGCACTCCAATCCCAATAAATATATTATACAGGTGTGCACTTCGATCCCAATAAATATATTATGTAGGCGTGCAACTCCGATCCACATCAATAATAAAGTCAAGCAAAGCACTCCGTGTCTCAAGTCAGATCAGACATTAATTTCAAAGTCAACTCAATTTATCAAGTAAGAGTATTATCATTAGCTAGCTTTTTTCAATAATTTACTTATCATAGCAAATCAGTCCATCGGGTTAGAAAGATAGGGAAAAATAATTCAAAACATACAATTAACTTATTTTATCCCCTCAAACAACACTGGTACCCGCATAGATACTCGTCATAATCACCTATATGGGACCCCCATTTTCCATTACTCCCATTACACATAACTAACAAATAAGTACTTAGAAATAGAGTCTAAGAAAGTCTCAACTTGCCTCAAAGCGAAGCCAAGCGTCAATTAACAACTTGCCCTTACGTAAAGCTTCTGAGTGGTCAAAATCTGCTCCAAATACATAACCTCCATATGGTTCCTATGACACCCATATTACCATAAGAATACAAATTTGATAACAACCATTTTATAAATTCTTACTCTAAAAAATCTAAATCTAAAACTTGAATTCGTCAAAACTACTAAAGTAAAATATCAAAATATAAGGTTGGGTATGGAGACTGTCTAATTTAAATCCAAGAATGTAATCAGTATTCGAAATATACTAATAACCACCACCAACTATCCAATTCAACTATCATCTTTACTAATGATTTGTAATCATTGATTTCATTGTACAAGGTGATGCTGTTAGATAGAAATATTACTCAATTGTACCAATTCACTGTGAAGTCATTCACTACAAATATAATCACTCTAATTTAAATGGAAAGCAATTGATAACTTCAGCATACATGACCACCACCCACTACACGTTTCCCATAGCTACTATGTATTATAGTAGAAACAAAATTTATCACAATAGCCAAGTATTATCATCATTGGATCAAAATCCATTTATTCTTTTAACTTTGTGAACATCTACTTTACCCCACCTTTAAACAATTATAGGATAGGACCACAATTATGGGTAACTCTATATAAAAGTCTAACCTGTATCTGACGTTGGCAAGAATTTCTTTCAAGATCGAGAATTAGAAGATAACGTTCTAACCGTCGTGCCCCTCTTCCCCAAATCTCTCTGATGTTATTATTAGTAAGTATGGAAACCGTTTCCTACTAAAATTTATTCTTATACACATGTCTCAAGACTTAAGAAAATATAAATTTCGTCCATAACCATCAAGTAAAATAATATGTTAAATACCTCATAGATCCTCGAATATTATTCGTAACTTCGAGAAAATAAGTCAAATACACACATTGACTAAAAAGTATATTTCAGACCTATTGAAATTATTAAATACTAATCTGAGGTCGTCTCGATCAAAGAATGACTATTATCGGGTTTAACTTTATTAAAACTCGCAAACCCAATTAATGACTTAAATCACCTCCGAGCACCTAGAGAATCGACACTACTCACTCCCGTAAGTCTTAAATCCACGTCTATAAATTACGAGAAGGGTTAAAAAGGGTAAATTCACAAAATAACTTGGAGGGTCGTTATATTACAGGGAGCTTATAGTGGCATATCCTGATCATGATATCAATTTTTTTGTCTTTGTATTGTAGGCACATTCTAGTCATGATAAGCTCATCGACAAGAAGATTTATATATTTGATGAAATGTCTCTTGTGTGGAAAAATGATCGAGCTAGGGGTGATTACTCTAAGTCATTTGGTGACATAGACGTGGATTGTAGTTCGAAAAAAGAAAACGATGATGATATTGAAGGACCATCCACGAAAAGAGATGTGCAAGATATAAAGAGTGAAACTTCTCAAATCAACTCGCAAAAGAAATCGTTCTTTGGATATTCAAGATGTGGTCGGTGATATATCAACTAAACTTGGAGAAGTAGCAATGACAATTAGTAAGATGACTAATAATCACCTAGATGTGACAAGGCTGTATGAAGAAATAATGGAAACCGAAGGTTATGATGATAAGTTCCTAGGTGATGTTTTTGATCATTTGGTACAAATTGACACTTTAGCCAAGGTGTTTATGGTGAAAAGTCAAAATCTCCGTAAGTATGATTTGAAAGATTCAAACGACAACGATAGATAAACAAATGGGTTGAAAGAACATAGCTTGATAAGGTATGGAAATAATTATTATTCGTGCGAGGTGTTGAAAATGTATTGTGTATTTGCTACCTAAATACTCTGTTTTGTGAATTATTTGGGATTTTTCTACTCGGTGTCTACAATGCAATTATTTTAATTACTACTTAGTATTTGATTACTTGCCTGTAAAGTATTTAATTACTTGATATTTTATCACAACAAGCATATTAAAGGATCTTATGTAATTCTTTTATGTAGTTTTGTGAGGTCAAAATCTCTTAGACCAATAGCATCATTTCCAGTTAAAATGCATTCGAAATTCGAAAATAGATTTTAATTTCATTATCATTGGCAGTTTATGTTTGGAAGAATGCATTCTGGTATGTTATTTGGTATCATTGCACTTACAAGATGATTAACTAAAGTAAATCATGATAACTTTATTTGTTTTATCTAGCTCCATATTTTCACTTTGCTATTGACCACCAGTGGGATGGTGATCTTTTTGCCACAATTGCTGCTCAAGTTCACATTTGGAACCATAACATATTTAAGTAGTACTCGATATAAGTACGGTTGGTATACTAGTTGAACAGTTAGCTAGTCTTGATTAGTGTTACTAGGCACTAGCACTACTAAAGTATTCAAAATTATATATTATTACCGCATGTTGGATATATATTTGGGAACTTACTAAATGCATTGCTTCATACGTTTGGGTAAGTTACTATTCAAGTTGGGGGTATCAGAAAGCATAGGAATTTGTTGGGGGTGAATGGAGGAGCCTATGAAACTATTTTCCTAAAAAGTATTTACACTCTAGCCAAATACAAAAAAATATTTTTGAAAAATATTTTTCACTCACCAACCAAACACTAGAATATATTTTTTGAAAAACACGTTCCACACACCAATCAAACATAAAAAAAATATTTTCTAAAAAATATTTTGCACTCACCAACAAACATGAAAAAATAAGTAAGAAACTAACTTATTTTCTCAAGAACATTTTCTATTTTTTTTTTTCTTTTTTTTTGATGAAGTACTTCCTAATAAATACACCGAAGTGAGGGTGCAAAGTTTGAAATATGTAGAAAGAGCAGGGTGAAAGCGCACTTTGGTGCATCAATGGGAGAACCCACACGTAATAAAGTAGAGAAGCTGAGCAACAAGTTACTCTGCCGATGGCATTCTATTACCGCACTTATCGTGCTCTTCCCATTTGCCTTTGGCGGCGATATCTTTCTTCTTCTTCTTTTTCATCCAAAATTCCTCTTCTTTGGGACTCAAAATCCACCGACTCTGTCAACGTCCAACTCTATTCCTGGGGACGTGGTGCCTCTGGCCAATTAGGTGGCGGTATTGAAGAAATTCGAATATACCCATCTCCTATTGCTTCTTTTTCTCTTTCTCCCAATTTCAAACTATCTTCTCCTATTCCTGGTCGTCTTCCGTCTGATGACGGACAGGCGGTGGATGTTGAAATAGGAATTTCTTGTGGACTTTTCCATTCAGCTTTATTAGTTGATGGGAATTTATGGATTTGGGGTAAAGGTGATGGGGGTCGTCTTGGGTTTGGACATGAGAACCCTGTTTTTGTTCCTACTTTGAATGAGCATTTGGATTCTGTTACAAGTGTTGCTCTTGGTGGACTTCATTCTGTTGCTCTTAACTCTCTTGGCCAAGTCTTTACTTGGTCAGTACCTATTCCAATCTTGTTCTATATCTGTTCTTTCTTGTACTTGCATTATTTGTTTTTTTTTGTGGACTCCTTTTGTCTTGAGCCGAGGGTCTACTGGCCCCTCTCTACCTCTGAGGTAGAGGTAATGTCTGCGAGATTATAATGGGTATGCTGTTGTAGAAATGAAGAAAGTGAAAAATTAATGTTCACTCTACTTCCCTAGACTGCACTCTGTGAGATTATCCTGGGTATGTTGTTGTTGCTTCGTGTAGAAATGAAGAAAGTGAAAAATTAACGTACACTCTACCCTCTCTCTGGGTATGTCATTGATATTTTTATGATAGAAATGAAGGGAACAATTAACTTATAACTCTCTTTTGATCTTTTTTGTTGTTCCATGGAGAATGGAAAGATCTCAGTGCTCAATTTTGTTAGCAAGATTTCCTTGAAAGTAACTTTTTTAATATGGTCTTCACTTACTTTTGTTCGGAAATAGCATGAAATGTGCAGGTACTGAAGGTTGAAATAATTTGGGTCCTGACCAAAAGAACGTCTGTCTAGTCTTATATAGTGCCTTCACTTGGATTTGCTTGGTAACTAGAAAGGAATGAAGAGAAAGATTGAAGTAATTTTGATGCTGGACCAAAAAAATCCATTTGTAGTCTTTTGTTAGATTTGTGAATTTAAGATGAATATCCTCATACAATGTCGTGGAAGAGAATGTAAACTTTCTTTATCACTGTTCCTTTGTGTATATAGATGTTGTAAGCAGAAAAGAGTATAAGATTTTCACTGTTTAGTTGTGTAGTTTCTCTTGATAGTGTGTCCTTTACCTAGTTTTATGAGGTACATATAATATCTATCTAGAAGTATTAGAGTTGCCAAAACATCTCTACCCAGTTGACAAACTCTTTGTCATGACAATTGTTGCTTATTATTGTTATTGTGAACTTAACATGAAATGATGAATGAACACACCGAATGTTTGCGCAAGATAAAAATGTGAATTTGTGTATTTAATCACTTTAGATAATTTGTTTCAATCTGTTGTCTGAAGACATACCTTTTGATACAAGACGAATCAGCGTCGACCTTCTAAGTTCTATATCCCACGGTCAATACCAAGGATTCCAATCATGATCACCTTAAGGACGTGTTTGGGGGACCTTTTTGGATTTCCCACTAAAGTAATACCACGTGTGGATGATGGCTTGGTACATGAGAGTAGCTATATCTGATGATGCAACCCAAGGGACCGTTGAGCAACATCGTGTTGGATGATAGCTTGGAGCGAAGGAGATGCATCTCCAAAGTGCCAAAGTATTGCCCTTTTAGTGGTATTTAGGGTCATTTTTGGGCTCATTTGGCATTTAGGGTCACTTTTGGGCCCGTTTTGTAATAAATAGCCTATGGCTATAAATAGATAGGATTTGCCTTTTTCTTCCTTAGATGATTTTTTGTGAAACTTACACTTGCGAGTGCTTTTAGCTTGATGGAAGCTTTGTTGACTTTGTTTGGGAACGTTGGTTGTGAGTGGATTAATTTTCCCCTCGGTCTTCATAAGAGATAGGCGTTTTTGGTAATCTAAAGGAAGGTCTTCGAATTTAATATATCCTTTGGTTGTCCTTTTGTTATCATCTTGTGTCTATCTATCGTTCCTTTGTTTATCTTTTGATTTTCGTATTTTGTGTTTTGTTTTTGTATTTTGGTTCGTATCATTTTGGTATCAGATTTGTGTTTGCATTTGTTCTCATGAATTCAATCTTGGGTTTGTTACCAAAAAAAAGAATTCCCAAAACCGTTTTTGAAAATCCCCCAAAAAATTTGAGTTTTGATTTTTATGTTTTCCTGAGTTTCTTATACTAGATTTGTGTTCTAGTATAAGTCCAGTGTGGATCTAAGATTTGAGCTTAATCAGAGTTAATTTGAAACGTCTATCATGGTTGGGTTTGACCTTTGAAGAAAATGGAAATAGGTCCTTAAATCTGAAGATTTTGTAGTGAAATTGAAGTCTAAAAAGCGTTGGGGTTTGTTCCCTATACCAAAAGGAGCCCGAATCACAATTTTGGCGCGATTTCGAGTTAAAACGAGAGAGCTGGAAATTTTGGAAGCTCATCATCTTCCTGATGTCCTTCATATTTTAAGGTGGGTTTAATTTCGGGAGCAGTTGGTTGGAAATTGAGGCCTAAAAACATTTGGATCTTGTCTGGGAGGTTAAAAGGAGCTCGTGGGTAAAATTTCATCGAATTTGGAATTCGTTTGGTCGAGGGTCAATTTTTGATTGTTCATGTGTTCTTCATGGTCTTCTTGTCTTGTTGAGGAAAAACACTCAAAAAGGTGTGGTGTGATAAAAAGGAACGGAAAAAAGAAGGTGCACTTGTTTGTGCTAAAGGAATATTCCAAAAAGGGCAAGTACTAGGTCAAAGAAAAGTACAAGGGACCACAAGGAGTCAATTTTCGTCCTCATCAGGTGTGGTCCTCATCAGGTGTGGTGTGCTTATAGAGGAAGTTGACGAGTGGTCAACCTATTGACAAGCGGTCAGCTTGGTCGTCAAGTAAGGTAACCTTGACACCTATTCTGCCTAAGGTTGATGAGGAAGCTAACGAGTTGTCAACCAAGTGACAAGACGTCAACGTTGGTCGTCAAGTAAGGTAACCTTGACACCACCTATTCTGCCTTAGGTTGACGAGGAAGTTGATGAGTTTTCAACCAAGTGACAAGCCGTCAACGTTGGTTGTCAAGTAAGGTAACCTTTGACACCTATTCTGTCTAAGGTTGACGGGGAAGTTGACGAGTTGTCAACCTAGTGACAAGCCGTCAAGTAGGTTGTCAAGTGAGGTAATCCAAGGTGATCTCATTCCTGGTTTCATAGTTTCCCTTTCCTTGATTCTTACTTTACTTTGATTCCTACACTAATTTACAACTAGTAATCACCCAACTTAGTTGTTTATTAGTTCTTGAGTCCGTTTCTTTCTTGTCCATTTTCTTTGTGTGCTTTGGTCGTTTATTTCCTTGTTTTACTTCTTTGATTCAAGTCCTTTAGTTTATAATCGAGTCGTCCGTTGATCTCTCAACAAGAATCCATTCTAACCGAGAGTAACAAATTGGCACTTTGTATGCCAACGAGAACAAGCAAAGTTCAACAAAGTCGAGCTAATCATGAGACGACCCAAGTGTGAAATCACTAGTGATTGTGAGATTTGATTTCACTAACGTTAACCTTATTTTTGTTAGTTGTGTTGAGTGTCTTGTTGATAGGTACCATGACATCGGGAGATGCGATCCAACCTACCACGGACGGGGCGAACTTAGACATTTTGGTCCGGCCATCATGGGATTGCGACAAGATGTGAATGAATTGATTGGGAAATGGTCACACATGAAGGGGAGGATGGCAAACTTGGGGTATTTTACTCCCTAAACAATGCAATTGGACAAAACACTCCTACTACCGCTACATCGGGGGTCATCCACCAAAATTGTGCTCCAAGACCTCAAGAACATGCCCCCTCTCCCCAAACCAATACAAATCGAGCTCCACAAAACGTTGTTCTACCACTTCAAAACCAATTATATAATGACCCTTTCCATATTAGGTTCACTAACAACAATAGTAGCATTTTACCTAGTATCACTCCTCCTCTTGTGCAGGTTCATGAACAAATACTTTCAAAGCAGGATGCACGGGGATTGTTTTGATAACTGTTGTGTCCAAGCCAGCACCTCGACTAATTCCACGGGATATGTGCCACCTCCCACCAGCAACAGATTCTAGGTAACTTGTCCGCCAAGGCTAGTAAAGACAAGAAGAAATCACTTAGTGTTTGTCTCTGTTGGAAATTGAACCTGTGACCTCATGCAAGGGGAGTTCCTTACGAACATATACTTGAAGTCCTAACAAATTTCTTAACAAAGGATTCCAAAATTGGAAGAATGATGAAGAGATGACACTCAAGAGAGTGGAATTAACAAACTCCCATGTGTTGTGATCTTCCCAAAGGAGCAACATACTTCTTATGAGCTACAATGTTTGGATTTGAGAACGAATCCTTTTCAAGAAGGGAAGGATGATACAAGCTGAATCACCGTCAACCTTCTAAGGTCTATATCCATGGTCAACACCAAAGGATCCCAACCATGATCACCTAAGGATGCAAGGACGTGTTTGGAGGACCTTTTTGGAGCTCCCACTAGAACAATACCACGTGTGGATGATAGCTTGGTGCATGAGAAGAGCTATATCCGATGATGCAACCCAAGGGACCATTGAGCAACATCGTGTTTGGATGATACTTGATAACTTGGAGCAAAGGAGGTGCATCACCAAAGTGCCAAAGTATCGCCCTTTTGAGCATTTGGCATTTAGGGTCACTTTTGCGCCCATTTGGCGTTCAGGATCACTTTTGTTCTGCTTTGTAATAAATAGCCCATGACTATAAATAGCTAGGATTTTCCTTTTTCTTTCTTAGATGATTTTTGATGAAGCTTACACTTGTGAGTGCTTTTAGCTTGTTGGGAGCTTTGTTGACTTTGTTTGGAAATGTTGGTTGTGAGTGGATTAATTTTCCTCTCGTTCTTCGTAAGAGATCGGTGTTTGTAGTAGTTTAAAGGAAGGTCTTTGAATTTAATATATCCTTTGGTTGTCCTTTTGTTATCATCTTGTGTCTGTCTATCTATCTATCGTTCCCTTGTTTATCTTTCGATTTTCGTACTTTGTGTTTGTTTCCGTATTTTGGTTCGTATCACCTTTATATTTGTGTAATTGCGAACTTAAGAGAAAAAAGGAAGTTTTATGGACACAGATCGGTTTCTGATTATTTATTTGTTGTTTTGACCTGGAGCATGGAAAAATGCCTATGGTTAACAAAGTTATCTTGTGTTGTAATCTCTTTCTAGCATGACCGGCATTTATTTTTGGTAGGTAAATGGAAAATTTTTGGAGGTACTAAAGTTTGAAGTACTATGGTGGTGAATAAAAAAATCCTATCTAGTCTATGTGGTATGACCTTCACTTAGTTTTATTTTGTATCTAGAAATGAATGTATAGAAAAGATTGAGGTAAGGCGCTGAACCAAAAGATCCATGTCTAGTCTCTATTTTTGGCAACAATTGCTGATTATCATAGTTGTGGATCTAAAATGCCTGAATGCATAATGGCTGCACAAACGGACATTTAAACCTTCTCTATCACAGTTTGATTGTGTTTATAGACATCATCACCCCTTTTCGGTAACGCACAGTACACATTGTCACCCTTTCTGCTAGCAAATAAGGCTATAGGACACATTGATATGGAAGTATAATTCCTTTAGTGAGAGGGATGAAATTTAGTTGTTGATGGTGAATACTTTGAACAGTCTGGTGAATTCAGATTCTGTAGTTTTGTTCATTGTAACTTGATTGTTTTATGGAAAAAATAAAGTTTTCAGGGGTTACGGTGGTTTTGGTGCTCTTGGCCATAGAGTTTATCATAGAGAGCTGGTCCCTAGATTAGTTGAGGGCTCTTGGGATGCAGAAATATGTCACGTTGCAACCAGTGGGACACATACAGCTGCTATAACAAAATCAGGTGGGCTATTCAAACATTTTCAGCTTTCACACTTCACCAGCTAGAGAAAATGTGGGTATCTGCTTTTCTTTATGATCCATTGCTATATTTTTTTTGGATTGTTTGATTTGAGTATTTAACTTCTATTAGCTGATTCATCATCTGTAATTATAATTGGATTACTGATTTGGCAATAAAGTCACTTCTTTCATTATGAACTCCATCTTACTTGATAAATCCAAAGTTATCCAGATGCTAGTTCTTGCTTCTCCTAGGTAGAAAAAGCTTCAATTGGCAAACACTTCTTCTGGATGAAGCTTTGTACTGAACCTTCAGTAAATTGGAATATATTTATCATCCATCCATCATAGTGTAATACTCCTTCTATCCCATTGTATGTGGCACACTTTCCTTTTTAGTCTCTCAAAAAAATGACATCTTTCTATATTTAGAAACAATTTAACTTTAAACTTCTCATTTTAGATTTTACCCTTAATATGAGATAATTTATTGTCACACAAATGTCTATGACGTGTTTTAGATATAGTCACACAAATGTCTATGGTGTGTTTAGACCTCAAGTTTCAAAAGTCCTTTGATTCATAAACTCATGCCTAGTCAAATACCGTCACATAAAATGGGACGGAGGGAGTATAATTTTTCTGGTAACCTAGAATTCGCTTTTCCAACACGAGACTCAGAGGATAATGTTCCCACCTCTACTTAAATACTGGTCTTGGGTCACCAGCCAAGATTCAAACACGTAACACACATCCTTGCTGTACCACCTTTACCATTGAACCAAAGCCCTGGGGACATCACCAAGTAAAAGTAACCTGCAATTAACTTCCTTGAAAGGGCTTCTGAGAATGAAAAAATGCCCACCTTTACCATTGAACCAAAGCCCTGGGGACATCACCAAGTAAAAGTAACCTGCAATTAACTTCCTTGAAAGGGCTGCTGAGAATGAAAAAATGCAGAAAATACAGCTATAATGGTTGGCCCAATATAGTTATATTCATCCTTTTCTTTTTCTTTATGCACACTTATGTTCAAAGTAGGGCAACTTTATCACTGATATCTGCACCAGCCACCCAAGAAAAGAACAAAAAGAGAGGATTTACTTACCATTTCTTGATGCTATTTCTAAATGATTATGCTATACCTGTACGTATCCCTTTTATCCAATAGAAATCGAAATTGAAGCAAAAGGGGAAAAATTAATGTTTCATGGATAGCATCCCCATAATGTTTCTGTAGAAGAGAGCTGAAAGAGAAGTTGTCATTCGAGGAACTCAAGAGTTATTATTCTTATATTGCCAATACATGACATATTCTGCTAACACTTTGTCTATTGTTACATTGGAACAAGTACAGGAAATTTTGGTTACTTCCTGGTTTTCCCTTCACTCAAGCATCAAAACCTACACCCTCCCTCCCAAAAATAAAGGGGTAGATGTGGGAGTAATAATTTGGAAAAGGGAAAAGGTCGTTGTTGAATAAAAAGAGAAGACAGTTGTATAGAAGGCCTTACATCTTAATAGGGGGCGCAAACAGTTGTGTCTAGTCGAAAATGGATTAGGTGAAAATGGATAACATATCTGTCCCACCCACATTTGATATGGGTAAAAGGTGGGTTAACCAACGGATAATATGGATATCCATATTCTTCATTAAAAAATGGATATCCGTATTATCCATTGCTTCTTAAATAAGATGTGAGCTTTTCTCCTTCAATCTGCATTCTTCTCTTTCTTATCTTCCTTTTCTTTTTCCTTTATGGTTAGTTTTTGTTTCTATTTAATTTTAGGTACTTTTCATTGAGATTCTTCATGGAGAATAATTGTTTTCAGTACTTATGAAAAAGTATGTCTCAGATAAATCAAAATCTCATATGTTGGTACTTCTTTTAACCAGATTTGACTCGGAGAATAAAATAAATGAATTTATTCAAAATATTTAAGAAGTACGGCAAACTAAATCTTAGTTCTATTAATCACGAAAAAGGGAAACATTGGTGTAGAAGATATAAGTACTCTCAGATTAGTGATGACAGTAAATTCACACTAAACAAATACAATTGAAAACATATCTTACTTGTATAACTTTATATATTGTCAGGGCAAATAATTTTTTGTATAGAATCAAGTTTTCCAAGAATATTTACAGGCTAGCGTCCTTAGAATGAGAAATTTGAAATCTTTTAAATAAACATACTACTTGCCCAGTTCTTATGATGTGACTCTCCCATTAAAAAACACAAAATAATACCCTTAGTTTACTTCTCTTTTTCCCTTTGTGTGTAAAGTACTAGGAAAGAGGGTGTAAAAAATTTGAGTTGTGTCCTAAGTCGTGAGCTGTAAATTATCCTTGGGTTATCCATAACATCATAATATGTGTGAGATCCATATTGACCCATTTTTGAAATGATAGGATAACCAACCCATTTAAAATGTCTTGGATCGGGCGAATAGCTGTAATTTCAACCATTTTGACACCCTTACATTTTATACTTTTGGATGCAAAGTGGCCAATGGTATTTTGAGTTTGATATCGTGCTTTTGGGTGTCCCACCTTATGCATGCCTAGGTGGTTGAAATCCATTGCCTTATCGGTTGAAATAAACCTTTTGTTTAAGACACACTAAATAATACCCTTAGTTTACTTTTCTTTTTTCCCTTTGTGTGTAAATTACTAGGAAAGAGGGTGTAAAAAATTTGAGTTATGTCCTAAGTCATGAGCTGTAAATTATCCGTGGGTTATCCATAACTTATGATGTATAATAT
Organism: Capsicum pubescens; assembly: GCA_030864215.1. Classification (NCBI taxonomy): domain Eukaryota; kingdom Viridiplantae; phylum Streptophyta; class Magnoliopsida; order Solanales; family Solanaceae; genus Capsicum; species Capsicum pubescens. The sequence goes on from CM061544.1 coordinate 227,705,535, forward strand.
ATGTTAGACCTTATTTGACCCACTTTTGAAATGATAGGATAACCAACCCATTTATTAAGATGTCTTGGATCGAGCGAATAGCCGTAATTTCAACCATTTTGACACCCTTTTCTTTTTATACTTTTGGATGCAAAGTAGCCAATGGTATTTTGAGTTTGATAATTCGTGCTTTTGGGTGTCCCACCTGATGCATGCCTAGGTTGTTGAAATCCATTGCCTTATCGGTAGAAATAAACCTTTTGTTTAAAGGAGTTTGTCATGATATCAACGTAGAGGACCTTCTCAAAAAGAAAAATGATATCAAAGTAGAGGACAAGTGGTTCTTCATTACACCTTGTTCCATTTGTATGATACTATCACTATTTGGACAGTTTTTTTCCCTTTGATTATAATTTTTGAACTTTTCTGATTAATGCGTAAAATTGAACTTAATTCTCTTTATGTATTTTACTAGGTGAAATGTGTAAGTTTTACTTCAAAAGTTTGAAAAAGGGTCGAACATACCCCCGAACTATTTAAGATAGCTCAAATTTACCCTCCATTTTTGTTTTTGGTATCAAAAATACCCTTTACGTATATTTTCTGGACCACAATTACCCATAAAATGTTAGGCTTTCCACTAGAGCTGACACAACAGTCCAACTGGCATAAAAGGGCCAAAATAGCCCTTGAACTATTGAAAATTGCTCAATTTAACATTTCTGTGATGGTAGGACTCGTTCTATCAATAAGTTATTCTTACTTATCCTATTTTTGTCCAAATAAGGTAGCTCATGGTGTATATATGGGTTTATAAATCTTCTATCTTAACTTAGTATGAACACAACATGCTCTATTTTTATTTTTCGATTTTTTTTTTCCTTTTGGCGGGGCAAAGATAGAGGGTGTGGTTAATGAGCTGGAAGAAAACTGAAGATATATGTTAAGAGGATGCAAGGTAAGATTCTACTGAATAACTAATAAGTAGAAAAATATACATTCAAAAGTACAAAAGGCCAAATTATAAAATAAACTAAAGCCAAGTGAATAAGAAGAACTAACATTCTTTGCTATTAACTTTACTTTAATAGCAAGTAAAGTGAATATAAGAAGAACTAGCCTTCTCTGCTATTAAGCATTAGTATGGCTACCTTCCTCAAAAAAAAAAAAAAAAACTATTAATATCAATAGTTGATAAGCATGACTTATTAGGTTTATGTTGATATTTCTTTTATAGATCAAGATAACTGTACGTATGGTACGTAAAATAATGATCATTTTCTAAAAATAGTCTAATTTTTGCATTAGAGAAAGATCATCGGATATATTTAAACAAAAGGATGTTCAAATTTTTCATCTTTCTTTGTATTACTAATACCCTCTTTATTTTAATTTTTGTGACGTAATTTGACTTGACAAAGACTTTTAAGTAAATGTTTTCTTCCATAGCAACTTAGCTTAGGGGCCGGTTGTTTAACAACTTGCAAACAATCTTACTTTATTTGCATGTTGAAGTTGGTTTCACAAAATTTGGGATAATTGTGGACTCGAACTTAATTTGTGATGGTTTGAAAATGTATCTTCATTTTAAATAATTCTTTTGTTTCCTAATACTTAAACCCATTTGAACTCGAAAAAAAATTAGTTGAAGCTATACAAACAACAACAACAACATACCTTGTATATTCCCACAAAGTGGGCTCTGGGGGTAAGTGTACGCAGTCTATACCACTACCTCAGAAGTGAGAAGTTGAAGCTATAATTTTTTTTAAAAAATATTCTAGCATTGGCATCTAAAGAAAAAACAAATCCATTTAACCCACCAAAAACGCAACCCAAAAGAAGATTCCATTAAACCTACCAAAAAATAGACGGCAAGGGTATTTTTGGTACCAAAAGCAAATGGAGGGTAAAATTGATCTATATTTCTGATCGTTCGAGCGCAATTTTGATCCCTTTTTTGCCATGCTGGACTACCATGTCAGTGATCTAAAGGGCTCATGTAGACATCTGGAGGCATTTGTGGCCCAAAAAATAGGCATCAAGGGTATTTTGGTACCAAAAGCAAACAGAGGGTAAATCTGAGCTATTTTGCTTCGGGAAGATAATTCTGTAGTACCTCCTATAGAGCTAGTTCCAATGAGATATGTGAATTTTTAAAAGCATTTTTGGATGATCTTCTGGGTATGCCTCCAGATTGGGAAGTTGACTTTCATATAGACCTAGAGCCGGAGTCTTGACCCATTACTGTTCCTCCATTCCATATGGCACCTGCAAAGTTGAGAGAGTTGAAATACCAATTGCAAGAATTGTTAGAAAAGGACTTCATTCGTCAAATTGTCTCTCCTTAGGGTACACCAGTATTATTTGTGAAGAAAAAAATTGTAGTATGAGAATGTGCATAGATTAATAGCTTTTTGACTTGTAGTTTGAATCTCGTCATTCGACAACCCATTTTGGAAAGTAGGTCAGAGTTTTTGTGCTTGAAGCATTTTCCGCCCTCTTTTGTGCAGTGGTGCGTTTATGAGAGGTGCACAAGAAACAGACTTGAAGCTCTCACCTTTCCATCAAACTGATAGCTGATAGCTGTTGTCACGACTACCATCAAAATGCTTCCATCAAACTGATAGCTGATAGCTGTTGTCACGACTACCATCAAAATGCTCCAATGAAGATTAATAGTATTTAGCATGGGAATATGTAGTCAACGGATTTTTTTTCTCCTTACAGTCAGCGACCTTTTTTCAGATCAAACTCAGTTTTGTAGGCTAATTGCTTGTTGAGGGAGCATGTCGTGAAGTACTTACTGTTCTAATTATTTCCTTTTCTTTAACTCAATAATTTTGGATGTGAAGTAGAAATTAGCTAAGTTGCTCGGACTCTCCAAAAATGTTGCCGCACCCATGTCGGATCCTCCAAAAGTGCACTACTTTTGAAGGATCCGACACGCACCCAATGACATTTTTGAAGAGTCTGAGCAACATAGGAAATTAGTGCTGTTTCTTTTTCATTCACTTGGAGTTCAAATTTTTACTTGATGCCAATAGGTGAGCTTTATACTTGGGGTCGAGATGAAGGGGATGGTCGATTGGGCCTTGGTCCAGGTCGAGGCCCAAATGAAGCAGGTGGTCTTAGCATCCCCTCGAAAGTAAAATCACTTCCTGCAAGTGTAGCTGCTGTTTCGTGTGGTGGTTTTTTCACAATGGCCCTTTTAGAAGAGGGAGAGCTTTGGAATTGGGGAGGTAAGATACTATCGCCTTTTTGAGCTTTTTTGTTATGATGATCTTAAGGGAAGTCAATCTATTCAAAGGAAGGGTGGTTTGTTCCAGGTGACACCATTATTTATGTTTGATCCTTACCAAAAAAATTAAAAGGAAGGTCACATGCTGTCTTTCTAGTATCATACTCGAGTACTGATGCGTAATGATGACTTCAAGTGGAGGCATAATATGGCTTGGATGTTGTCTTGGTTTCTTTATACCAAATTAAGTGATAATTAAGTCTTAATCCAAATGCCTTGTTGTGGAGCATAATCCTAGTATTACATTCGGCCGTTCCTTCTAGATTAGTCGAGCATCTTGATGTCTCACACCTCAAGCTATCCGAGAAATTTCACTTCCCAAGCTGATACGATTCTGTTCATTAATTGCTGTCATCTGATAACAAATTGCTTGGATCTTTTCTTTCATTTCCCTAAGTGGTAGGTTGCAAAAGGGTCAACTTGTGTTGCATGGACACTGTAAGTCTTTTGTGAGACACTCAACATTTGTTAGTGGGTCGTTTCTAAACTGAAGGACAAATTCGTTGAACATGTACAAATTTTAAGTAGTGTCTGTTCTTCTTGATGAATGTATACGTCCTCCAATTAGCAAATGAATTACCTAAATCCAATTATCTATTTGTATGTGTGGTTACACACAGATACTAATTTGTGGGCACATAAATAACACGTGTATCCTGTGTCAATCAGTCCTAAACCTCTTAAAACAACATACATGTTATTATCCTAGCATGTGCGATACATTAAACGAAATTTGAAGGGGAAAAAACATAAGCTCAAAATGAATGAATAGTGAACCTATTCAACCAATTTGGGTAGTTGAACTCAAAATGAATAGATATCGTTCGAACCTGCGAAGATGAATTTATATTTAATTAGACAGGTACATCTTTTAATCATATTAATGTTAATTATACAAGATTCAAGCATGTGAATGATTGTAGGTACACGAGCGAATCTTAGTCTATTATCTTTGGACCGAGTCATGTACATAATTATATGTGAGCTTCTTGTTATTTTGTTAATTATGAGTTGCCTTGGAATATAGACCCATAATCAGACACGTGGGAAGTGGTAGAGATAGATACTTTAATTAGATTGATAACTTATCTAGGAATATGCCTCGAATTCTTTTATCTATCATTATTCATTAGGATATATGTTTAGATTTCTATAGGGCAGAGGGGTTAATCACAATAGTGCAGCCAGACTTACTAGATTTCCTTACTCAATGGAGTGGAATGAATCCTTCAGACTCATCAAACAGAAAATCCTGCCCGGGTTAATACTGATCAGACACCTCTTTTGTTTGAATGTGGTATCTGGGAGCAACGAAAGACCTATTTCAAGTTCGAAAATGGGTGGCTTGGGGTGGAAAGTTGTACCGAGTAAATCCATCTATGATAGTCAAGCTTTGTGGTATATGGTTTCCTGACCATGTTTTCAGCACCGAATTCAAACTTTTGAAGGGTCATCCAAAGATGGAGTAAAACAAAGTTCAGTGAGCTGCTCAACAGGAAGAACAGTCTTCTTAATGAATTGGCTGAGTTGGATCAAACACAGGATGACAGTGAGCTGAATGAAGAGGAAAATGATGATTAAAACATCTGTTTTGGTTGAATTGGAAAAATTGGCTACTAATACAGAAGCCAGTTAGAGGAAAAAATCAAGGGTTCAATGGCTACAACACGGTGACAAAAGGTACTACACAATTGACAGACTGGTTGTTAGAAGTAAAGAGGTCTTGCAACCTGAAAATATCAAGAGAGCAATGGTGGTTCCTACAAACACGTACACTCTGAAACTGAAACATGGAGGCCAAGTTTTGACCACACAGAATGTCCTAAGGTCACTCAAGATGAACAAACATGGCTGCAAAGACTTTCCTCTGATGCTGAAGTGCTATAAATAATCAAGCAAAGTCCTATAGAAAAGGCCCCAGTGCCAGATGGTTCCGCAACTGGAGTCTTCAAAACTTGTAGGGATACAATCGAAGTTGACATGATGCAGACAATCCACAACTTCCACCAGAATGAGTATTTTGAGAAATCACTACATGCTACTTTTGTTGCCTTGATCCTTAGAAGTGTGGAGCAGAAGAGCTTAGGGATTACAAACCTATAAGCTGAATACGTGCAGTATATAAGAACATATCCAATCTTGTTACGAAGAGACTAAAGACCGTCATGGGCAAACTTCTCAATGACCACCGGATGGTCTTTATCAAAGGGAGGCAAATCATGGATGCAACCCTACTATCAAATCAATTGATAGATTCCATGAACAAACAGAAAGTACCTTGAGTCTTGTGCAAGCTGATGTTGGTAAGACTGCTGATCATGTCAATTGGTCTTTTCTATTGAAGGTTCTAAGTGATTTGGGGTTTGGATAAAAATGGAGAAGTGGGATATTCTTCTTCTGCGTCTCAACTGTGAAGTTCTCAGTCCTAATCAATGAAGGATATTTTCACGCAAGCAGAGATTAAGACAAGGGGACCCCATGTCCCCTTTTCGTTTTGTCCTTGCCATGGAGGAATTCAATCACATGCTTAGACTGAAGCTCAAACAACTGGATCAGAGGCTTTGGATCTATCAACAACCAGGGCATCGCATGGAGATCACACATCTGCTTTATGCAGACGATTCTCCTCTTTTTGTGTGGCTGAAGTGACACAAATCAGACACCTCAGAGCCATTGTCACTGTTTTTGAAGCATTCTCTAGCCTACATGTACTGGAGCAATAACTCTCGTTTTCCTGTTAATGAGGTGCCTGATCTCTCTATACTAGCTGGGGAAAACCTTGGCTGCCAGCCAGGATCACTCCCAACAACCTATTTAGGAATGCCATTTGGTGCAAAAAGTAAATCCACAGAAATTTGAAATGATGTGACTGAGAGATGCAACAAAAAAACAGTGAGGTGGAAAAGCAAATACTTGTCACTAGATGCCTTTCCCACCTGCATGGTGTGTCTGTTTCACTTCCCCAGAAATGTAGAAGACAGATTAGACAAACTTAGGCGAGACTTTTTATGGTGAGGTAACAAGGATAAAGAAGCATGAACCTAGTCTAAAGGGATATTTTAACTCACTATGGAGCAAAGAGGTTTGGGCATAAGAAACCCCACCTGCCACAACCGATGTTTGCTACAAAAATGGCCATGGAGATTCAATTTTGAAGACATTTCCTTATGGAGGAGACATTCATAGCTCATAAGTATGGGTTGTTAACCATTGGACAACAGATGAGCTCATTTCTACCTATGGAACCATCACTTGGAGAATCATTTAGAACTTATGTCCTACTTTCAAGAGCTACATTTATTTTATGGTGGGCAACATACTGAAAATTAGCTTGTGGGATGATGCATGGACCGGGTAGACCTCTTTGAAGAGTTGTTTTCCCAGATCTTTACTCTAGTAGTCTACGACTACAAGCCAAGATCAACCAGGTATGGGACCAACAAGTATGTACTCTTTCTTTTGAGATGAGCACTAAATGATTGGGAGATTGACAGAATAGTTGGGATATTACAGACATTGGAGTCTTTCAAGACCACGACAAAGTCAATAGACAAGCCAATATGGATGTTGAATAGTAAAGGCTCCTTAATTGTCAAGTCTGCTTACGGGAACAACATTTCTAATACAATGGTGTGGCCTTGGAAACTCATTTGGAAGATCAAAATCCCTCCACAGATCTACTGTTTACCTGTTTAGTGGTTAGAAAAGCATGCCTTACACATGAAAGACTACTAAAACGTTTTCAGATTTGCACAAGATGGCTACTATGTGGAATAGATGTGGAAACAAATGACCACCTTTTCATCCACTGCTGGGCAAATGCAAATCTATGGTACATGTTCTTTTGTATTTTAGGTGTTAGTTGGGTCACACCCTACCTTTGAGTTACTCAATGACTGGAAAGGTATAGGCAGAATAAATGGGGAGGAGAAGAGAATCGGTGGCAGCTGATCCCAACCTGCATAAGGTGGATAGCTTGGAAAGAAAGAAATTTAACTCATTTTGAAGACACAAGCAACTCAACCAATAAAATTAGGAGGAATTCTCTTAAGTCTATAATATTTTGGTGTAAACAGGATTTTTCGTGGGTTATATAAGGGATTTGATAGATCTTATAGGCAAATAGTAATGACACAGCCGACTAGATTAGAATAGCTTTTGACAGTATCCTCATGGCTCTTTGGTGAACTTGTAATTATTTTCAGCACCTTCTGATGCTGCTTTTGTTATATATACCACTTGCTACCTTTATTAAGAAAAAAGAATATATGTTTAGTACAACAATGTTAAATGCATTTTATTTGATTGAAGTTATTTGTCCATTAGCATTTTAATTTGAGCCTTCCCACTTACAAAATGCATGTGTATGTATTTGTTTCAGATCATCTGTTACTCTTGTGGTGGGGCCCTTCCCCGGACACTGCATATAGCGGGAGCGTTAGTGCACCGGATTGCCCGTTTTTTTTTAAACCGTAAATTACTCTTAAATCTAACAAGTTTAGTGCCTCAGCTTAATTATAAAACAGACCCATAATAATGAACCAGACCTAGAAACAAACTTGATGAAGCATCAAGGATTGCGCCCCGCCCCCCGGGGCTTTGATATGTAGTAATAAAACAGCATGTGATATAGATAAAAGCCTGGCAGTTAAATGGATAAGGGTAGAGGGGCGGACCCATTATCTGCGAGTTTCAAAATCTTGTGCCCTTGGTTCTTGGGATTTTCCCCATTATAAAGAAGTAAGGATCGAGTCTTGTACTTCTATTTTGAAACAGGTAAGGATAATCTCAAGTCTTGTGCTAATTTCTAGAATAGACAGAGTTTGACTTTATCTAGTATAGGATTGGGTATTCCAGTAGTGTTCTTTTTTCTCTATTTTTTTGGGAGTAGTTTGAACATCTTATTGCCTATTATGTGACCTTTCTTTCGTGAGTAACATCAATAACATTTCTGGTCTCTTCTTTTCTCAGCCAATTCGAACTATGAGCTCGGAAGAGGTGACAAATTAAGTGGTTGGAAACCACAACTAGTTCCAAGCCTTAAAGGTGTTCGTGTTATTCAGATAGCTAGTGGGGGATATCATTCTCTAGCTTTGACGGGTAGCTTACAATGAAACTACTTTATTTTATATGTGTCTCTCATCTATATATTAAAAGTATCCTTTACTCAGATAAAGGAGAAGTGCTTTCATGGGGTCATGGAGGCCATGGTCAACTGGGTACTTCTTCTCTTCAAAACCAGAAAGTTCCTATCCCGGTTGAGGCTTTGGCCCATGAGAAAGTCGTCTATATAGCTTGTGGAGGTTCATCGTCAGCAGCTATAACGGGTAAACATGTCACAATCTGTTCGAATAGATGCATAGCACAGGACTAGTGCAGAAACTATCATCCGTTAAGTCAAAGCTATGAAGAAATGACTTGAAAGAAAATTGTTCTCATCCAATTGTTCCCCACTTTCCCTCGCTGCTTTAGAGACCTATTGGTCAATAAGTCATTGTCCGTGGTTGTATGATCTTTAGCTTATTGTACAAATGATGTAATGCTTGTTAACGATTAATTTTACTGGTGACAGATGGTGGGAAACTGTACATGTGGGGCTATGCAAAAGATTGTCAATTGGGTGTTCCAGGACTGCCAGAGAAACAGTCATCTCCTATTGAAGTCAAGTTTCTTATGGAGGATGATGGACTTGGGAACCATAACGTGCTTTCACTAGCTATCGGTGCTTCTCATGCCATGTGCTTGGTTTCCAGGTCAGGTTACTGAAAGGTTGAAAAAGGATCACTCTGGTTGTATAATGACTCAATAGTGATAAGGCAATTTTATGCAGCCTTTTATCTGGTAAAATACCAGGAAAAATAGAGTTTAGGCCCTTGGGGAAGATTATTGTTCCAGGAACTTTATTCTCACCTAACAAGAGATCTCCACAGTTTTGAGTTTTTTCTTGCCTTGGTACTCTGAAATAAACGTTGATGCTTGTTAATCACCAATGTAGCGGCTAGGATTAGGCACAGCATGTGCGCCTTACCATTGCTCATATAGGTTTATGACGAAGCAGCTTTTGAGCTCTGAATGCTGTAAAGAAATAACCACATGCTCTTCCTAGGAAATGTTTCACATCCTCTTGGTTAGGTCTCATGATGATCAGTTTTCCTTGACATGGTGATGTTTGTAAGTGGTGAACCTGAGACACAAGAGAATACCGGCTGCTAACGCTTCTGCATTTGTTTGTTTGTAGAAAATGCTATTTGAGTTGATATTTGCAAAAGCCCATTTTGATGATTCACTTTTACTTGGTTCCTAGTATTATTGATTTGAATAGAGTTGTCAATACGGGCTAGCGCAGCCCAGCTCAGCCCATTCAACTAGCCCACACGGGCTTTGTAGTTTGACGGGCCAGGATAGCCCATCAACATGACGGCCAGAAAATATCGTCCAACTCATAACTCATCACACTGTGGGCTGCGGGCCACCATGGGTCAACCCACTTTTTAAAATATATTATTTTTATAATCTTAATTTAAATTTTAAGATGGGAATATATTGGGTATGTTGTTGTTGTTTTAATTTAAATTTTAAATTGTTAATTACATAAATATTTACAACATAATATTAAATGAAGTTACTACTTGTTTATCAAGTCTCAAATTTACAAAAAAAATAATTAATAATCTATGAAATTAAATAACTTTAGATACCAAATTCAAATCAAATAGAGATGTTGAAAAACAAATGAAATTGTTAATGAGTAATAATATAACTAGCTAAATAGCAATATTAACTTAATTATATTTTAATTGATCATAATAAAATACAAAGAAATGTCAATATTTAGTCTATTAAAAGTGAAAATGAGCTTCTAAGAAAAAAATCACATGACACTTATGGCGTGTTCAACATCGCCACATTATCTTTATCAAACATATTTAATTTTTAAAATTTTTAGTATTTTATAAACATATTTAATATTTAAATAGTTATGATGGTACAAATAGACTTTGAGTTTGAACTTTTTTTTTTATTCTTAGTACTGTATTCTAATTTTTAATCATTTTTTGCCTGGCTCACGGGTCAGTACAGTTCATATTACTCAAGCCCCACGGGCCAATGAGCTTATACGTGCTTAACTAAAAAGTTATATTTTTAAATGGGCTGTAAAAATTGTAGTCCAATTTCAATAATTTACGGGCTGAGATGGGCCGGCCGGCCCAATGATCTTGACCTATAGTGACAGCTGTAGATTTGAACTGTTTCTGGGCAGTTAGCCCAGAAAAATACTTCAAAAATTTGATGATGGAATCTTAGTGATCTAACTATTTCTCAGAGTGAAAAATCTTTCTTTTCTGTGAGCTGTTGCAGTGTTTGTGTAAAAGTCTGCAGTATACCATTTTTTTCTAATTATTATTGTTGAGACAGAGAAGCTAACCTCTCATTAAAAAAAATAAAATCTGGGGAACTCCTTTCTTCACCAAAGAGAATATCACTAGACCATTAAAATGCCTTCATCAAGCTGGCACCTCATATTGAACTTGCTGTGTACCCTCTCCGTCTAGTTTTGTTGCAGAATTTGATTTGGTGCGGATTTGAAGAAAGTTTTTTCTAAAAAAATTGTCTTACACATGCTATGACATTTCAACTATATTTGGTGCAGAATTTGATTCGTGTTTGATTAATTTCATTTTATTACTATTTAAAATAATAAAGTCATTCATTTTCGTATTATAAGATGGAAATATGTATATCTTGGTTAAGTAATTTTATTAATTTCATTTTATCACTTTTTTAAAATAATAAATTCATTAATTTGATGTATATATATGATAAGTAGATACACAATATAAACATTTAATTATGTGTATATATTGCACATATATACATTCATATGTTTCATACGTATCATGAACGCATACTAAACTTTTAGATACATGAAAAATTGATGGACTTTGATACAGGAGGAACAGAGATACATTCACACGTATCATGAATGTATACTAACCGCTTAGGTACTTATATATTTTTTAACTATGATATTTGTGCACACAGATACATTTATATGTATCAAAACGTAGATAAATAAGATTTTTGAATTATGATACATGCTCACATTAATACATTCGTATGTATCATGAACAAACACTAAGCTTCATATTTCAAATGAATTAGTAACTTATGATACATGGACATGTAGGTACACTCGTATGTATCATGAACAAAAAACTACATCCTTTTTGAACCATGATACATATGCATAGAGATATATTCGCATGAATGACGAACAAATACTAAGCTTCATTATTTTGTATGATTAAGACTGTGATATATGAACACACATGTACATTCATATGTATTAGTAACATAAAATTACTTTCTAGATACATATCATTGTAGATGAACAACTCCAAATTATTTCAAATATCATCGAATCTCCGCTAGTAAAATCACTGCTTGCACCATCCTTGTCGACAAAATCTTCCAGAAAGGAGAGTTTTATAATTTGAAAATTAAAATATCAACAATGATGAATAAAGAGAAATATCAATAGTGAGCGACATTTGCAGTGAGTTGAAAGTCGTGGTGAAGTCAGATTTGCTGCCCATTAGTGCTTCATTGAGACGGGAGAACAAATAAGGAAGAAGACGAAAAGATTGAAAAAGGGTAAAGAGTAAGATGAGATGAAGCAGAGGAGTAGAGGGACGGAGGCAGTGACTGGGTTTTTGCCGATCAAGTCGGCCAACGTTGTGGTAGTGGAATGGAGGGAGAGAATATAAGGTTGAGGGGCCACCGGAGAAGAAGAAAATGATTCAAGTTTAAGGGGTATTGGAGTTTGATAAAACTAAGAAAGATGAGATCTTCGACGCTTTTGATGGAAGATTTGTTGTTGGTTGAGGATTATCAATATATCTAGTATTAGAGTGGTCAAATAGTTAATAAGTGGAATATTATAATTATTTCAAAGTAATGAGAGAATAAGTAGAAGGCGAAATGGTGTCGTTCGTGGACACTTCTATTTAATCCTTTGCCATCTGAACCCCTCAATCAATAAAAAATCCAACATTTTGAATCATTCTTATGCACATGTGACATTAAATTATTGAGTTGGCAAAACACGTTTTTTAAGCGCGTGATTCAGTATTTTTAATTTAAAAATATTTTTAAAAATTAAAAAATAATAATTTCTTTTTGATTTTTTTTTTAAAAAGGATTTAAATTCCAATACCCTCCCCCAACCCCCATCCAGCATCCCCCAACCATGTCCAGCACCCACCTCCTATCCCCCCACCTCGTCCAGCACCCTCCTCATCTCCCCCAACCACCACCACCAACCCCATGCAACAACACTAGTCAACCTTCCCCCCCCTCCCCCAGCCGTCCTCGTCCCCCCTTCCCCTATCACACTAGTGACCCTTCCCCCTCCCCCACCTCCACCCCCTAGATTTTATAATATATAAATTTTAATTTATATTAATATGATATAAATTGTTATTTAAAATTTTTAAATAATGATGACGATGAATTTTATTTTAAAAATAAATTTTTAATTTATTATTTTATGTTTTATTTAATGGTAGAGATGAAATTTTTTGTTTAAGTTTATGATTATATGATATATAGGCGAAATCTCAAGTCAAAATCTCATTGTCGTTGTTGAAGCTTTTGATTTTATAATATAAATTATGAGATTTTATAATTTTGAATCATAATTTATGATATATACATTCTAATTTATATTATAAATTGATTAAGTTGTATCAATATTTTATAAATTATTATTTAAAATTTTTAAATAATGATAGAGATGAATTTTTTTTTTTTTAAATTTAATTTATTATGTTATTTTTTGTTTAATATTATTGATTAATAATCTAACAAATTAATTAATGAAGATATTATGACATGTCAGTGACGTGGATATGACGTGACATTTCTTTTAGGAGAGTGAGCCACACACATGGTCAAAAGGATTCAAAATGTTGAATTTTGATGGGTTGAAGGGTTCAGATGACAAAGGGATAAATAGAAGTGTCTACTTTATAAACGAAAACAAGTACAAGGGTCCACAAGACTATTTCGCCTAAGTAGAATGATAAGAATAGCTGGGTATTTATGTAACTTACTCTTTTTTTGGTAAAGTTTTACCAAGATTCAATGTATAATTAATATAGGAATAACAACATGGATTAACAAACATAAACTTCTAATTATTTTAGGGTGAAAATCACTTTTCCTCCCAACTTTGCCTTAAAAATTAAACTCTCCCCTCAACTTTGAACAATAGTCATGCTTCCTAATTTAATTTTTTAAATGTCTATTGTACCCTCTCATCATCAACTTTTTTTTAATTTCTTTAAAATCATCATCTTTTCATTTTTTAAAAATTCATGTAATAAATTTTTCATAAAAATATGAACATTATCTTCTGGGCGAAAAAGTGAGAAATATTAATTAAGTATATAAGCTAATGATGATCTATAATGAAGTCAACTAGCATAATAAGAAACTTAGTTTTATTAATAACAATTAAAACTCTAATATTTATTCTACAAGTGAAAATATTAAGTAATATTAACTTTATAAATATATTTTAATACAGAAAATATAAAATAATGAACAAAAATAAGGCCATATTTTAAAGGATTATATTTTTTAGATTTTAAATTATAATTTATATATAATACTCTATTAATGACAATCATAACTTATTTATTTTATAGAAAATAGATAATACTCATTTTTTATCACTTGACGCTCATATTAAAAATAGTTGTTTTAATTTACTAGTTTAATTTGTAAAATCAAGAGAGTTGTATTATGTTTTTTTTTTCTTTTTACCCTTAGTATTGAATAACTATATAAAGTAGTAGTATAAACAATTTAAGGTTTCAAAGTATCATTAATAAAGTTAATTTAGTAAAATAAATCTCTACATAAAATTTTCTTAATGGTTTTGTCATGTCAATAAAAGTCAAGTAATATAAAACGAATGTAGTAAGAGAGTGATGAAACATTAAAAAATATATGCATATGCATGTACTCAATACAAACACTTAGGGGTGACTTGATTGGGAATAATTTATCTCGAAATAAGTTGTACCAACATGTATATGTGATAACTTATCCTATCACCGTGGTATAAATGGTGAAAAAAAAAAAAACTGAAAGACCCTCTCAAGTCTTTAATTAAATAAAAGTGACAAGTGAGTCCCACAATATTATTAAGTTAAAAAAGATAAAGTCGTTTAAACAACTGAGATAGTTGTTCGACAACTGCATTAGTTGTCCTAACAATTATTAAAGCTGACCAACAACTTTGCACAGTTGTCGAACAACTTTGCAAAGTTATTGAACAACTTTGATAGTTGTTGAGACAATTTCTATAATTGTTGAGACAACCTTTTTAGTTGTTGGAGCGAAAATGTTAAAAAAAACTGGAAAAAAATTTGTTCCTTCTACCTAATTTTTAAAACTTGAAGGATCCCCACAATTAATTGACAAACTTGTTTGTCACTTTTAATTTTGAAACTAACTAATACCTCCAACCAAATGCAGGATAAAATAATCCTGAATTTTATCCCCAAATTATTATACCGTATAGCTTACACCAAACAACTCTTTAACACATATAATATTCAAATAACAATTTTAAAAAATAATATTAAATTTTGTGACAAATTCATAAAAATATTATTTTACTTCTAATGTTAATAAATTTAAATAAAATGCTATAAATATCTAGGTTAAAAAATATATTATATAAGATATAACGAGGTATTACATAAATCTCAGATTAAAATTACAAGGGCAAAATGAACATTGCATAGGATGAGAATGATTATTGTTCAAAATTTATGGTGGGAAGGGGGGGGGGGGTGTTGATTTTTAAAGTAAAGTTCGGGGGTGAAAACGATTTTAACCCAATTATTTTATTTAGCCTCAATTTCAAATAATTGCAATCTATACCATCTCTTGCCAATTAAATACAATTCATTTATTTTCTCTCTTTCTATCTTCATTTCTTTTTTTTTTCTTTTCAATTTTTCTTCTTTGTTCTTTTTTCTTTTTATTTTTTCCTCATTTTCTATACTTATTTTTTTCTTTCTCTTTTATTTCTTTTCTATTTTTTCATTTGTTTTTTTCTTTCGTTTTTGTTTCTTTTTTCTTTGCAGTCTTTTTTTCATGTTCCTTTTCTTTTATATTCTTGTTTCATTTTTTTGTCATTTTTATCCTTCTTTTCTAGTATTTTTTCGCTCATCTTTTTTATTGTTGTATTTATATTTTATATATTTTTGTATCATACTATATATTTTAAATTAATTTTTTATTTCAATTTAAATAATTTAACATCATGCACAATTTATCATTTGTATTTATATACAAATAAATATATGAATTAATTGTATTTGCTTGAGACTAAAATATATCACATGTTATTTAACGCAAAATGTATCGTCAGTATTTGTATGTCAAATTATTCATTTGTATATAAATAAGTCTTATTTCTATACGTATGGTTTAGGTTTTATAAACATGTAGCATTTGATACAAATATAACATTTGTATTTGTATAATTTAATAATTATATTTGCATAATTTATTATTTGTATTGTTCAATCTGTATCAATAAAATACAATCCGTATCAATGAAATAAATACAAGTGTTCATAGAAAAAAATAACAATTCTTCTTCTATTGCTTAAAAGTACAAATGATACTGTCAATACAAATTCAAATACAAATAAAAAAAAGGATAAAATTGCAAATACAAATACAATATGTGGTCACTTACAAATACAAATATAAAATAATTCTTTAAAAATACAAGTGCATCAACGAAAATAAAATATAAATACAAATAAAATAAAATCACAAAATACAAACACAATATGCAGTCAACGATAAAATACAAATACAAAACTGTTCTTTAAAATACAAGTGCGAATTGTATAAAATACAAATGATGATGAGAACTATAAAATACAAATACAAGTGCGAACTGTAAAATACAATTTCGAATGCGAACTATAAAATACAAATACAATGCGAACTATAAAATATAAATACAATTCTATCAACGAATACAAAATATAAATAATGGTGTGAATATAAATACAATAAGTTATTGTGGTATTTTCGTTATCATCTATAGCTTGTGCTCGTCGTAGCCATATTTTCCGACAATACAAAGATATAAAATAGAAAAAAAAAGTATTAAAAAAATATTATTTTTTTTAAAAAGAAAGAGAAATAGAAGCTAGAGATAGAAGAAAGAAAAATAAAGTGAAAAGAAAGAAACAAAAAGAAATTAAAAAAAAAAGAAAAAAATAGAAAAAGATCAAAAAAGAAAACAAAAGAGAAGGAAAGAGAAATATAAGTTAGAGATAGAAAAGAGAAAAAAAAACCGAAAAGAAACAATTAAGAAAAAAGAAAATGAAATTAAAAAAATAAATAATAGTGAATACAAATACAATGAGCGGTTATGATGTTTCTGTAATACCCCGCAAGATTCTAGACGAGTTTCCAGTTATTCATCTCATGTTTAGAAGTTCCAAAGCCATTTAATTCACGCTAAGTACAAGTTACATGGCCATTTTAAGACCCCAAGATAGCGAACATTTTATTTTTGGCTTTTCCGAATTCGAAATATTGATTTATGAGTTGAAATATATTTAAGGATGTTAAAAGGGTCATCTGGGAGAGTTTTGAATTTTTTTGAAGAGGCTCGTGGTATTTTTGGACCACGGAGGCAGAATGCCTCTGCAATTTGAACGTATCACGAAGACTGGCCCTCCGCGATACACGTCATGTCACGGAGGCTGTGAAATCCTGCAACATCAAGAAGCATGTTGGTCTTTTCCCCCTCACCCTAAACACCCAATTGACGTCTTAAAACCCAAGAGGGGCATTATTTGCCCCATTCTCCATCAGTTAACGATACTCAAAATCATCCCACCCTCAAGAACACAAAATTCAAAGCTTTTCCCAAGAATTCACCATTCCAGGTCCCAATTTCAAGTTTTCTTCAAGGATTCACGTAACTCAGTTATGCGGGATATTCATCAATGGGATTTCTTCCACCAATTGAGTCCTAAGAACCCTTTTTTTTTTCAAGTATAAATTCTTTTACTTTTTTCATAAAATTTCAATGTGAAGTATGAAATTACTCAAATTG
The DNA here is from genome assembly GCA_030864215.1 of Capsicum pubescens. NCBI lineage: Eukaryota > Viridiplantae > Streptophyta > Magnoliopsida > Solanales > Solanaceae > Capsicum > Capsicum pubescens. The sequence goes on from CM061544.1 coordinate 227,722,982, forward strand.
TTCTTAATAGTTTTGAATAAAAACTATGAATTTGTGTTTCTCCATATGAATTATACTCTTACATGCTTTATGATCTCAGTCACCCACATCATGTTCAGTTGATACCATGTCAATTTCTCAAGTTATGAAATAAATCATGTGATCATGTTGTTCTCGTAAGTTTAACATATTCCCATACTCATAATTATGAATTTCATCAGGTTAATGAAATATACTATGTATTGGGGTTTACGAATCATGAATTCCCTTACAATATTTTAAATGATGTTATTTGTTACGATCCGAACCAGGGCCTGGCCGTGACGGGTACCTAAAGTCCCACGTGGACCGAAGATCACCCCCTTTAAGGATCCTAACCAATATATCAACCACAAGTGTCGGATGAATTCTAAACATATAATAAGATAGAGCAATATAAGACTAGCTACACATACCTCAAGCACGATTTTACGAAATCGAGAATAGGAATGAATATTTGGACGTTATGTGCTCCTCGGCTTCCCAAGTTGCTTCCTTGAACTTTGGGTTCCGCCATAGAACCTCACCAAAGCCGCATCTTTCGTTCACAACCGGCAAACTTGCCGATCCAAGATCCTCACTGGGACCTCCTCATAGGCCAACAAATCTGAAATTCTAATGTTTTCCAAGGGAAAAACCAATGAAGGATCACCCAAATATTTCCGTAACATGGACACATCGAATACCAAATGAATGGAACTCATGATAGAGGGAAAATCCAACTCATAAGCAACATTACTAACCCTTCTCAAAACCACATACGGGCCAATATACTGAGGACTGGGTTTCCCCTTCTTCCCAAACCGCATTAATCCCTTCATGGGAGATATCTTCAAGAATACCCAATCTCCAACCTCGAATTTTAATTCCCTTCGCCTCACATCCACGTAGGACTTTTGGTGACTTTGGGCGGTCTTAAGCCTATCCCAAATTACCTTCACCTTCTCCAAGGCTTTGGTGGACCAAATTCGGGCTAAACATTTCCGTTTTACCAACCTTAAACCACCCAATGGGAGATCTACACCTCCTACCATACAATGCCTCAAATGGGGCCATACCAATGCTAGAATGATAACTATTGTTATAGGAAATTCAATCAAATGCAAATGGTCGAACCAACTACCACCATAATCAATCACACAGGCTCACAACATATCCTCCAAAGTATGAATGGTCCTTTCGGCTTGCCCATCCTACTGTGGGTGAAAAGTCGTACTAACACTCACTTTAGTCCCCAAACCACGCTGAAAAGAGTGCCAAAAATACGACGAGAACTGAGTACCATGATCCGAAATAATTGAGATAGGCGCACCATGGAATTTTATAATTTTCTGAAGGTACAACTTCACATAATCCTCGCAGAATAGGTGGTTCTCCTGGTCATCCTATCCACGATGACCCAAATAGAGTCACACTAATTTCGTGACCGCGAAAGCCTAGTAATAAAATCCATGTTAATTATCTCCCATTTCCACACCAGTAATTCAATCTCTTGAAGTAGCCTACCGGGCTTCAAGTACTCCATCTTTACTTGCTGACACACCATACACTTAGCCACAAAGTCGGCCACATCCTATTTTATGTTGTTCCACCAATACATCTTCTTGAGGTCATGATACATCTTTGTTGAACTGGGATGAACCGTATACCATGACCCATGAGCCTCGACAAAAATCCTTCCTCACAATCCATCCACGTCGAAAACACACAACCTTCCTTGGTACCTCAAGATACCATCCCCACCGATCTCGAAGGCCATCACCTTTTGCTTGCCCACATCATCTTTAATCTTCATCAAAAGAGGATCTAATATCTGTTTCTCCTTGATTTCCAAACCAAGAGATGACCGCGCCACCTGTTGCAAGATTACACCACCATCCTCAGAGTCCAAAAGAAGGATTTCAAGATTAGCCAAATGGTGATTATCCTTCACCAATTCTCACTTATCCTTAGCCACATACGACAAGGTACCCATGGACAACCTTCTAAGAGCACTAACAACCACGTTAGCCTTACCTGGATGGTAGTGAAGACTCATATCATAGTCCTTCAGCAACTCAAGCCACCTTCTTTACCTTAGATTAAGCTCCTTCTAGGTAAAAATGTATTGCAGGCTCTTATGATCAGAAAAGATATCAATATGCACCCCATATAAATAGTGACGCCAAATTTTCAACGCGAACACCACAACTAACAACTCCAAGTCATGAGTCAGATAGTTCTTCTCATGAACCTTCAACTGTCTAGAGGCATAGGCAACCACCTTACCATGCTGCATGAACACACAACCCAAACCAATCCAGGATACATCATAATAAACCATAAATTCCTCTGTACCCTCAGGTAGAGTCAAGACTGACGCTGAAGTCAACTTATCTTTTAGCTTCTCAAAACTACCTTCGCAAGCATTAGACCACAAGAACTTCACTTTTTTCTGAGTCAATTTGGTCAATAGAGCAACAATAGAAGAAAAACTCCCCACGAACCTCCTATAATAGCCGGCCAAACCCAAAAAGCTCCGAATGTCGGTTGGAATCGTGGGTCTAGGCCGCTTCTTAACCATAACAACTTTTTGAGGACCCACCATAATCCCCTCACTAGACACAACATGACCCAGAAAAGTTATGGCATTCAACCAGAATTCACACTTGGAGAACTTAACATACAACTTTCGATCTTTCAAAGTCAGCAACACAAGGCGGAGGTGATCTGCATGATCCTCCTTATTCTTAGAGTACACTAAGATGTCATCAATGAAGACAATGACGAACAAATCCAGAAACTGTCAAAAGACCCTATTCATCAAATCCATGAATGTTGAAGGGGCATTGGTCAACCCAAAAGACATGACCAAGAACTCAAAGTGTCCATACCGGGTACAAAAAGCCTTCTTAGGGATATCCACCTCCCTAATCTTTAATTGATGATACCTGAATCAAAGATCGATCTTAGAGAAACATTTGGCACCCTGAAGTTGATCAAAGAGATCATCAATCCTCAAAAAGGGATACTAATATTTTACCGTCACCTTATTTAATTTTCGATAATCTATACATATCCAAAGGGAACCATCCTTCTTTCGTACGAACAATACCGGTGCACCCTATGGGGATACACTAGAACGGATGTAACCCTTGTCTAAAAGATCTGTTAGTTGATCCTTGAGCTCCTTCAACTCACCTGGAGCCATTCTATACGGGGGAATAGAAATGGGACGAGTGTCCGGAATAAGATCAATGACAAAATCAATCTTCCTACCGGGAGGGACTTTGGAAAGGTCATCAACGAAGACCTCGAGAAACTCATTCACCTCCAGGATCAAATTCAAAAAAGGACCCTTCGAATTAGAATCTTTAACCCAGACTAAATGATAGAGATGACCCTTAGAGATTAACCTCCAAGCTCTAAGCTACGATACTAACTTCCCCTTAGGATCTAGGGAACAACTCTCCCACTCAATAATTAGCTCATCAGGGAATTTAAACATGACCTTACAGGTTCGGTAATCTAGGGAAGCATAACACGAGTGCAACCAGTCCATTCCCAGAATAACATCAAAATCAACCATCTCTAACTCTATCAATTCTACCAAAGCTTCTCTACAACCAACAACTATCATACCCCCTATAGAATTCTCAGAAAACCACAAAGTCTCCTACCAGGGTAGAAATAGAAAAAGGGTCCAACTGATACTCAGAACCATAAACAAAATGCACAACCATAAATGGGGTCACATAAGAGAAAGAGGACCCCAGACAAATAAATAGTACATATACAACAACAACAAACCCATTGTATTCCCACATAGTGAGGTCTGGGAAGGGTAAGATGTACGCAGTCCATACCTCTACCTCTAAAGAAGTAGCAAATAAATAGTACATATCATAGGAAAAAAGTTTAAATATACCAGTAACAACATCTGAAGGCGCCTCGGACTCCTGATAAGTAGTGAGAGTATAAAGGCAGTTATGAGCAGTGTCGGAGCCAGAAATGGCACCCTTAGGTGAAAAAAATAATAAAGAGACAACAGGAACCTTATTTCCCCCAGAAGCAACTCTAGAGGGACAATCCCGCTGTATATGTTCATTTTTACCGCACATTAAATATCGGTTCCTTCCCTTCTCATACTAACCACGATGATGCTTGGGCCCCACTGGCCTGAGAATGGACAACCTATGTCCTAGAAGCATCACTACCATAAAAATATTTGTCTCCTGATGGCTTCGAGTAGGAGCACTAGCCGTCGAATAGGAGATAGGACTCCCAAAACTCTTTCTCTTAGGCCACTTTCCACTCTGCTATTGGCTACCACTCTGTTATGAAAACTAAGACCTCTTACTCTGCCTCTCACCAATACCAGCCTGTTTCTTTTTCTCCTCTTTGACCTGTTGTATATACACAACTAATATGAAGATGTCCATGTACTTGATCAACAAGGCAGCCTTACTCTCAAGGATCAACTTACGAGATAATCCCAACAAAATCTTTTTTATTCGGGCCCTCATATTAGATACCAATTCATGAGCATACCGGGACAACTGATTGAATTTCAAGGAATACTCCTTGACTGTCATCCTCTCTTGCTTCAAGTTAACAAATTCTTTTGCTTTAGCTTCCCTCAACTCCTGAGGATAGAAACAGTTAAAAAAAGCACTAGAGAAATCATCCCACAAGGCAGAACTAGCATCCTCACCTCTCGACTATTCCCATTATTCATACCACTGGTACTCCATACTCTTCAATTGGTAGGTAGAAAACTCTACACCCTTAATCTTCGAAACATGCATAACTCAAAAGATATTCTTCATTTCATCAATGAAGCTTTGAGGATCCTCCTCAACCTTTGTACTAGAAAAACATCAAAGGATGCAACCTCATGAATTGGCCAACTCTAGTGGCCTCAGACGAACCCATAACAGCATAAGTAGAACCAGACTGTTGTAACTGTGATGTCACCAACTGAGTCAACAGGGTAATAGAGCGATGAAACTCAGCATTAGTAACCTCCCAAAGAGGCGATTGAGTATAAGTTTCACCCTAAGGAGTAGGATTAGTGAGGATAGGTGGAACCCCACGAGGACAGTCAAATGCAGTGACCTTTGACCGGGTTCGGACCCCAAAAGTTGGACGGGCTTCATCTACATTACCCTCAGATGAGACAAAAGAGTTTGCATGAACATCAGATCTTTTTGAAGGCATGATCTGAACGATGAGCAAAAAAAATTCAGAAGAATCCAAGACCTTAGAATCTATAGCTCATAAATAAGACAAAAAGAAAGTAAAGCATTCCTAAGTGTATCATAGCCTCTCTCTTATAAGTGTGGCACACTACACACCCATAAAAGAGACTCAACTTGACACGACTTTATGGACCCAATTGACTATGAACCTAGGCTCTGATACCAACTTTGTCACGACCCAAACCAGGTATTAGCCATGATGGATACCTCAAGTTCCACGTGGATCGGAGATCACCCCCTTCACATATCCTAACCAATATATCAACCATAAGTTTTGGATGAATTTCTTACATTTAATAAGATAGAGCAATATAAGACTAACAACAACTCAAAAAATATCTAAACCGTTCATCACCACCACACACTAAACCATCACACCCAAATTCACAGTAATCCACAAAGCCTCTAAAATCTAAAGTCAATAAAATATCGGGACATGCCCCCGACAATAGCCAAAATCCAAGTCTAACAAAGTTTATGACATAGTGTAAGAAGACCATGAAATAAATGCCTTCCGAACTATGGAATCTCACCACTTCAATGTCAACTCACGAGACACTCAAATACCTGGTCACTACATAGGAAAAGAAGAAGAAGCTTCGATCTCTATATCGCATGGGGTTACAACTTTCGGAGATGATTAGTGATTGGAGCGCTAGAATGTAACTCGGGGATAGAGGAATAAAATAATGTCATCATTGAAACCAAGTCAAATTTTCATATGAAATCACATGTGTACATATATATATCGTGCCGGGATAAGGGATAAGGATTAGTATGAACTTTGAAAGCAGTAACCTGGGTTGTATAGCATAACCATCATACAACGAGGTACCCACAGGCTATATCGGTCCAATTCTCCCCTAGATGGAACTTGGAAGGGACCCAGTGCATGTAGCCGTACGAACCAGAGAATATCTATATCCGTATATGCCATTTGAGAACGCTCAAACTACAGCTCTCGTAAAAGTGTAAGCGGTCGTTGTCAAATATATAACCCAATTGGGTTGGGTATCGATCCCACAGAGAATACTTGGTCACTAAGTAAGCAAATATTATTAGACTTTTGGTGCAAGTCTCGTAAAAAGGGGGATTTTGTAGCGTGCAATAATGTAAACAAAATAATAGAGTAAAAACAGAAAATAGCAAAGTAAAAAGAAAGAATGTTTAGTAAGATGTTTAACCAATGAGAATTGAGAGTTGGGGTTATGTCCACCGTATGAGTTATACGTCTCTATTGGCTATGAGTTATGCGGAATTCAGACATGCATGTGCTTATAGAGAATTGTATTCTATGGTAAATCCAGGCGTCTTTCGACCATCAAGGATTATTTCACTTTAACTCTTTCGAGCTTAAAGCGTGTCTAACGGTACAAATTCTCCAAGAGGTTAATCCATTTATGGCACTAACTTTTTAACAGGGGTTGGTGCCCTATTACCTTGACATTATCTCTTTTCCAGACATATAACTTTTCTTTCGAACAAGTTAATGCTATACTGGCGTATTCTATGCGTTTGCAACCACAAGAATTTGCATTAAGATGAAGAGAATAATGATATAAGCAACATACGTGTCACGAATTCACAAACTCATAGCAATAGATAGTATCTCATAAGGCTTCCATAACCCCAACAGAGAAGTTTAGCTATTCATGAGTGCAACGGAAATCACAAAAGACTTTATCATTATACAAAAATAAAGATCTCATGTGTAGTAGGGTTTGGTATGGCGTTGGGCGTGAATTCCCTTTTAGAATAGCGGTTCTCTTCTTGTGGAAATTAAGAATTGAATAGATGAAGAGAAAGTAATTAATTGAAAGAGAATTGTTTTCGGAACTCCATAATTAATTGTATGAATGGAGAGAGATGATAATAAAAACTTCAGCAACATAGGGTATTTATAACACCCATATCCTATTCCTACTAGGATACTGCATTACTTATCCTAGTCCTACTAGGTTACTGCATCATTATCCTAATCCTACTAAGTTACTGTTGATCCCCAAAGTCTTTAGAAATGTTGTTTTTGCTCGGGACAGATATTCCATGTGTCACTTTTGGTCCTTGGCGTCCAAGCTTTCCCTTCCTTCTTTCGTGAAGCTTCCTTGGGCGTCAAGTTATCCATAATATGCTGAAATCTGCATCATTTATACCTGAAAACTTGCTAATCACGTTTGTTAGCTCACTTACAGGAAAAAGGACTAAAAGTGCATGAATTATATATTTTGTCCTCAAAACTTAGCTAAAATATGGGTAAATTATAGTACTTTAGGCGTGTAAATACACCTATCATCAACACCCCACACTTAAAGTTTTGTTCGTCCTCGAATAATATATCATGTCCATATAAACATTTACTTAGGGTTTCACAGTAACAACACAAAATATTCATCAAGACAGGCACAACAATTATTAACAAAGAGTAGTTTTCTAATCACTTCTAGAAACAATTCAACCTCTAATATAGACTCGTAATGATGGTTAATTCGTATCCATAAGTTAAGCCACAAAGAATCATACAAGACTACCCAAAACTCATCAACCATGTGTGTCTCACATAAGATATTACCCATAATCACTCTCAAATATTGCATTTTTCAGAACATGGGTATAAGATTATCCTTTCTCTCACTCTCACAAAGAATTCATATGTTGCAACTGATGACCATAGGCTTGCCCTTAGTGTAATGCTCTACTAATATCAGAATGTTAAGCTTAGGATCAAATAGGTCTTTACAGGTTGTAATGTAGGCTAAGGGACGGGTAGGACTATTTTGGCCAGAAATAGTGACTATGTTCCTAAGCGCTTTAATACATCACATTATGCCATTAACACTCTCTTTTAATCAACCCTGCTACCTTTCTTTCATCTATCACCTCTTTTCACCTATTTTGCCATTCAAGCATAACTATCTTTTTATTTAATCATAAACACAATTTATCATTTTGTTTTTCTATTTCTTTTTTTTTTTATAACACACCTCTATGATAGCCACTTTTTTCCATAACAAATTCAAGTACCAATACACTCTAAGGCATCACTCTCACCCAATTTCCTCTTATTTTGTCACATGACTTCACAACTTAAAGCACTTAGGAATTTGGATCAAATTATGGTCTTGAAAAAAAATGGATTAGGCTTACATATGAGGCTGTCAAAGAAAATGGCTTAAAGGCTCAAAGGGGTTGACTAGGATAATGTCCAGGGTAGGTAAAACGAAGGTAAACAAGTATCGGTTGCCAAAGAAATGCCTAAATCATCTCCTAAACTCACACTCTTTATTTCGCTTTACACACACACCAGGCAAGTTCTAGCATCAGTCACAAACACAGAATATACTATCAGCTCACGCACACAAGACACATGGTCAACTTTATTGGGAGTATTATAGACTATTGACCCTAACAGATGAATGAATTAAACCACACAATTATCACACAGTGATTCACACTTAGAGCCTAAATGTATCAATAGTAATGATTCTAGCACAAACTCTTGTCATAATACCATGCCGCCTATCAGAACAATTTCATGCATCAAAATCTAAAAAATCTACGACTACTAACTAAATCAAACAACCAAACATAAATAACATAAATAAATGCAAATGCAGATAAAGAAGTATAGCATGCAAATACCTGCACCCCACACTTAGACGGGACACACTGTCCTCAGTGAAAAATAAATAAGAAGAACCTGATTAGTCGGACTCATCCTCTATGTCTGGGGTCATACCCCCTGCATCGGAATCGTCATCAGAGTCGTCGTCATCAGAGTTCTCTTCCACGTCGGAGTCTGGCATTCGTCGATCATCATCGGTTGGCATGTCGTCATCAAGAGGTTCCTCAAAATATACACCTACTCCACACATCGCCCTTGCATGCTCATTCATTGGGTAGTCATAATCCAACTGTTGGAGCTCTGCAGCAGTTGGAGCATGACCCCCTCTCATCATGGTAAACTTCATCATGCCATATAAATGGCGGGAGAAGCTTTCGTCGCGAGCATGTCTTTCTGCAGTGGTTAGGTTAACGCCATGCATGGTTTTAACATCTTTAACCTTTGTGAGGTCAACCTTCTTCAGGTTGTGTGGAAGCTTATGATTAGCCGGTTCCTCTTCGATGTCTTCCTTCCTCAATATTGCAGTCAACAGGTTGCCAAAGCTAAAGTGGGACCTCTTGTGTAGCCTAGATTTCCGCATTTTAGATTGAATAATTGCCCCAATGTTGATAGGGACATTCGTCATCAATGCGTACACCAGGCACACTCTATCTCGTGTTATATTTGTGTACTGTGTCCCTGGAATGAGGCAAGAGTTGACTATTCACAGCCATATCCTAGCTTTTCTGTTCAAGGAGGCGTACGGGAAGGTATTGTGCCGATCGGTATCCTTGTGACGACTCCACCGTGCCATTGATCTTGTTCCGCATAGTGTCTGTCTGATTGCCCTGTATGGAGTTTTGCGATAAAGATCCTTGAATGGTGCGGGATTAACAGATGGCAAGCCTAGAAAGGAGTTGAAGAACTCCGCATTTAGTTGCAGAACTTGGCCCCGAATCTTAACTTCACTCCCTATAGTTTTTGGTGACCAGTTGGCATAGAATTCTCGTGTTAAATCGAGATTGCACTCTTCCATATCTTGGAAGATGAAATCAAGATGTAACGCCATTATTTTAGCCAACATGCGAGGTTCTTTATTTTCTAGGCTCTCATTGTGTATCAACTCTATGTGAACATATTTCTTCTCTTTATTGTTCCTATACCATTCCTTTCCTTTCTCCTCTAAGACCCATTTAATTTCGAACATGCGGCGAGGTATTTGCAGTGAGGAGGATTCGCCTTGCTCTTTTCGTCCCCTTTTCTGGCCTTTTTGTGAAGTGGTTGCTTTATCCTTTCCTTGCCTTGCTTTTGGTGCCATTGTACCTGAGATTAAAATAATATTCATGTTAGCTTCATCTCGGTGGATACAATCAATGAACAAGCAGTAGTGGAACCACCCCACACTTAGTTTGTTGGTACAGACTAGTGAAGTGAACGATGTCGATTACTCAGACTTCATCGATATACGTTTTAGGCGCTATATTCCAACAATATAATCAGTGCAGTCATACTTCCAAAAAAATCTTGGCAATACTTTCATGGTTGATACATCTTTTGATCAAGACTACTACATAGAGATTGAATCAAGTTATAACATCTAGAAATAATCACAACCTCACAAGTTGGTAGTTTAACCATGATTCTCATCTCGATGAACAAGTCATTCCAACATGTAAGCTTTCTATTTACAAGATTATGCAATTTTTGTGCCCATGTCAATTACGCAAAAGTATGACAGTGTATGAAAATCAAAGACAAGCTGGAAACAAGTTAAAATCATCCTTACGTATTCTTTCACTCACTTAGTAGTATCACAACAAATCAACCACATTCAAATCACCAATACTACTTCAAGATCTAACAATTTATTGTAGGCGTAGTATTGTAGTACTTACAAAATATAAAAGAAGAACAAAGAAGTACTTACTTGGTTGATGCCTTTGGAAGATGTTCTTGTGAAGTAAAAGAGCAAAAGGAATTTTTTTGAGAGAATTTGGAGAGGTAGGCGGCGCTTTTCTTAGGTTTGCAATGTATTTTTGGTCTAAGACTAAGTTTCTTATTTATAGGGCAAGCTTGGGTCGGGTTTTGACCCATTTAAAATCGGATTTGGAGACCAAAAGTGACCATAGGCGACGCCTTTTTCTTTGCCTATGCTTGGCATAAGCGGCGCCTTTTGCAAAGCATTGTTGAGCATAGGCGGCGGCTATGCCATGGCATTTTTAGGCATAGGCGGCACCTATGCCATGGCATATGAGATTCAGAGACAAAATGCTTTTGCATAGGCGGCGCCTATGCTATGGCATACTTAGGCATGGGCGGCGCCTATGCTATGACACACTAGATTCCGAGAGCTTAGGCCATAGTATAGGCCTTGCCTTGTTCGTTGCCTAGATTTACATAGGCCTTGCCTTGTTCTTTGCCTATATTTTCATAGGCAATGCCCAACCCATAGCCTTTTGCTTCTTCAATCCTAACTTACCACCTTGAACATGCAATTCTTCCAAATTAAGAGTTGAACTCAATCTCCTCCTTTACACCTCTTGCACCTACACTTACTCAAAAGCAACAAAAATAATTAGAACGATGGGTTGCCTCCCATCAAGCGCCTTAGTTTTGGTCGTGGCACGACTCTTCTTTTTGGATTTTTATTTAACGAAAACAAACACTTAGTAGAACGAAAGAAAGAATGAAAAACGATGGGTTGCCTCCCATCTAGCGCTTGATTTATTGTCGTGGCACGACATAGTTACCTCGAGTACTTAGACTTCATCGAGGTAGATGGTGGCAATATAGTTTATCGAGTCAAGAGGACCGATATATGGTTTTACTCGTTGGCCATTCACCTTAAAGAAAACACTATTATCGTCTTCTAGCTCAACTACTCTAGACGAGTAGACTTGGGTAACTTTGTACGGACTAGACCATTTGGACTTTAACTTACCTGGGAATAGCTTCAGTCTGAAATTGAAAAGAAGTACCATATCATCCTTTTGAAAGTTTCGTTGAACAATCCGCTGATCATGATACTTTTTCATCCGTTCCTTGTAGAGGTCTGCTCTTTCATATGCATGTAGACGAAATTCATCCATCTCATTCAACTGCTCTAATCTCAGATTCATGGCATCATCCCAATTCAAATTAAGTTGCTTTAACGCCCACAATGCTTTATGCTCGAGCTCAATGGGCAAGTGACAAGCCTTCCCATAAACTAGTTGGTACGGGGACATGCCAATTGGCGTTTTGAATGCAGTCCTATAAGCCCATAGTGCATCGTCCAGTTTCCGAGACCAATCCTTCCTATTAGCATTTACAGTCTTAGCAAGGATTTGCTTGATCTCTCGATTGGAAACCTCTAACTTTCCACTAGTTTGTGGGTGATAAGGTGTGGCTACCTTATGTTCCTTGACACCATATTTGGCAAATACGAATTTGAACAGCTTGTTGCAAAAGTGAGATCCTCCATCGCTTATGATAGTACGTGGTACTCCAAAGCGAGAGAAGACATTTCTCTTCAAGAATGCTACAACACGCTTTCCTTCATTGTCGGCCAATGCTACTGCTTCGACCCATTTTGAAACATAATCTACAGCGACTAGGATGTATTTCATTCCAAATGAATTTACGAATGGGCCCATGAAATCAATACCTCATACATCAAATAGCTCAACTTCAAGCATTTTGGTCATGGGCATCTCATGGTGTTTCGAAATTGCACCTTGTCTCTGACATTGGTCGCATCTTCTCACAAATTCGTAGGCATCTCTAAATATCGAAGGCCAATAGTATCCACTTTGCAATACCTTCCTTGCTGTCCGATTACCTGCGTGATGTCCCCCAACTTGGGAAGTGTGACATGCCTCCAATATATTCGGCACCTCTACATGGGATATGCATCGCCTGATAACACCATCCGCGCATCGTCGAAACAAATATGGCTCATCCCAAAAGTAGTGTTTTACATCATGCATGAACTTCCTCTTTTGATGGAAAGATAGATTTGCAGGCATCACATTACTCACCACAAAGTTCGCAAAGTTTGCATACCATGGTAACTCTTCCATTATTGTGGCTAAGATCTCTTCATCAGGGAATGCGTCATCAATCTCAAGATCAGGCTGCGCTATATGCTCGTTCTCGAGTCTAGATAGATGATCAGCCACTTGGTTCTTGCAACCTCTTCTATCTTTAACCTCGAAATCAAATTCTTGCAACAACAATACCCATCGAATTAGCCTTGGTTTCGCATCCTTCTTTGTCATTAGATATCTCAGAGCTGCATGATCAGTATGAACTACCACTTTGGTTCCCAACAAATAAGCATGGAACTTTTCAAAAGCATACACAACCGCTAGAAGCTCTTGTTCTGTGACAGTGTAGTTCTTTTGGGCTTTGTTCAGGACCTTGCTTGTGTAGTAGATTGGGTGGAATAACGTTTCCCTTCTCTGGCCAAGTACAGCACCCAAAGCTACCCCGCTAGCATCACACATGACTCAAACGGTAGAGACCAATCTGGTGCTACAATGATAGGAGCTTCAATTAGCTTCCCTTTGAGGCATTCGAATGCCCTCAAATAGTCTTCGTTGAAGTCAAACCTTGCATCTTTCTCCAAAAGTTTGCATAGTGGACTAGCAATTTTGGAGAAGTCTTTGATAAACCGCCGATAGAAACCTGCGTGACCGAGGAAACTACGAACTCCCTTTACTGAAATTGGGGGTGGTAGCTTCTCGATAACTTTAATTTTAGCTCGATCAACCTCAATTCCTTTTTCGGAGATTTTATGCCCAAGAACAATACCTTCTTTAACCATAAAGTGGCACTTCTCCCAGTTCAGCACTAGGTTGAATTCAACACATCTTTGTAACGCCATACTTAGGTTTGCCAAGCATGATTCAAACGACTCACCCACAACTGAAAAATTGTCCATGAACACCTCCAAGGTGTCTTCAACCATATCAGAAAAAATGGACATCATACAACGCTAAAAAGTGGCTGGTACGTTACATATCCCGAATGGCATGCGTTTGAAGGAAAACATACCATATGGTCATGTGAACGTTGTCTTCTCTTGGTCTTCGGGGGCAATACAAATCTGATTATAGCTGGAATAACCATCTAAGAAACAGAACCATCCTTTCCCCGCTAATCGATCGAGCATTTGGTCCATGAATGGCATTGGGAAGTGGTCCTTAAGCGTCCATGAATTTAGCTTTCGGTAGTCCATACATACTCTCCATCCTGTAACAGGTCTGAGTGGAATAAGCTCATTCTTTTCATTCGCAACTACCGTCATGCCTCCTTTCTTGGGAACACATTGTACCGGGCTCACCCATGTACTGTCAGATATTGGATACACAACCCCTGCATCTAACCACTTAATAATTTCTTTTTCACCACTTCTTGCATAGGTGGATTGAGACGCCTTTGATGCTCAATGGTGGGTGTGCAATTTTCTTCAAGTTGAATCTTGTGTGTACAAATCCCAGGTGGAATACCAATGATGTCAGCGATGGTCCAACCAATGGATCTTATATACTTTCGTAAAATAGCAATGAGAGCTACAACTTGCTGCTCACCCAAATCTGCTGCCACAATGACTGGGAGTGTGCTACCGCTTTCTAAGAATGCATACTTTAAATGACTAGGCAACTCCTTCAACTCTAACGTGGGTGGCTCTTCAATAGATGGTTTAGCTGGTGGTATGGGTCAATTTTTGAGATCAAGGTCCAGCTTCTTGGGAGCATGAGGATATGACCCAAATCCTGTTAGAGCACCAATAGTTTCTTCATAGTTTTCAGCATCCTTGTGTTCAAAATTTATGAGCGCAACCGCCAATGGGTCGTCAATAATCTGCTCCTCTTCAGATAATTCTTTTTCATCATCAACATAAACATCATCTACCGAGAATACGTTCAGCTCTTTGGGGTGCTTCATTGATTTGCACACATCAAAGCGAACTACTTCGTCATTTATTCTGAATAAAAGCTCATTAGCTCTTAAATCAATAAGCACACTTCCTGTTGCAAGGAAAGGGCGCCCCAAGATTATGGGAACTTCTGAGTCTACCTCACAATCCAAAATAACGAAGTCCGCTGAAAAGATGAATGAAGAAACCTTCACCAATACATCACATAGAATACCAACAGGTCATTTTACCGACCTATCCGCCATTACGAGCCTCATGTTGGTTGGAGTAGGATCACCTAACCCCAACTTTTTGTAAATAGATAATGGCATCAAATTGATGCTGGCTCCTAAATCACATAATGCCTTGGTAAAATTCAAAGATCCAACGATGCAAGGAATAGTGAAAGCATCGGGGTCAGCCTTCTTCTAAACTAGTGATCGGGTGGCAATTGCACTGCAATGATGAACAATATCTGTCAACTCAAAGCTTGCTGCCCGCTTCTTTGTCAAAAGATCCTTCATGAATTTCGCATACCCAGGCATTTGTTCAAGTGCTTCCACCAACGGCACATTAATGGTTAGTTGTTTTAACATAGTCATGAATTTGCAGAACCTTGTATCATCCGCCTTGTTCTTCAATCTTTGAGGAAACGGTGGTGGTGGAAGAGGAATAGTTTTCTCCACTACTTTCTTTTTATCTTGTTTTGGTTCAGTGATATTTTTAGACTGTGGATGTTGAGGAGTGACGTCATGAACGTCTTGGTCAGCTTCTATGGCGTCATCATCTTTCTTATTTTCGGCCACTTGCTTGCTTTGGGATGAATTTTCCAGCACCTTACCACTCCTAGTAGTAATAGCCATGCATGATCCGTCGTTCCTTGGATTTTGCACAGTGTCACTAGGTAGAGTGCCTGCCTTTCTTTGATTGAGTGCTGCTGAAAGTTGGTTCAATTGCTGCTCTATTTGTTTTATTGAAGTGGAATGTGAGTCAACCAATTGCTTCATTGAGGACAAATCATTTATTACCTCCGTTACTCCCGCGTTGGTTGCTTCCACTCCTTTCAACAGTTTAGCCATCATCTCTTCCATATTTCCCGACCCAGATGCAGTGGTGTCACGTCTTCTTGGGGGAACATATAAACCACTATTGTCATTCTTGTTCTTCCAACTACCTTGGTTGCAGTCCTTGTATCCAGTTTTATCATAATAGTTCCGACCTTGGTTTCCTTGGGCATTGCCTCGAAAACCCCCCTGATTATTCAAGTAGTTCGCTTCTTCCTCATAGTCAGATTCATCTCTTCCCTGTGATACAACGGCCTTAACCTTTTCGGTCTTCCCTGATAATAAGTGCTTGGTAAGAAGATCCATCTGTGTTTTCATGTGAGCCATATCTTGGTCACGTTCCTCTTGTCTACGCCTCTGCTCTGCAGTCATGCCAACAGATACGGTAGAGCTTGCTACCTCAGAATCCCTGGTATGCCAAGCTCTACTCTGCTTTGTCATACGATCTAGCATATCACTTGCCTCGAGAAAAGTAAGGTCCATGAATGACCCACCTGCAGCATTATCAACCACTGGCTTAGTCACTGAGTTCAAAGCCCTGTATAATATCTCCATCAAGTGGATGTTGGTCATCTGATAATTTGGGCACCGCATAAGCTTCTTCTTGAACCTCTCCCATGTTTCGTGGAGAGCTTCAGTTGGAAGCTGTCGAAAATTGCTGATATCATCTCTCAACTGTGCTCTCTTGGATGGCGGAAAGAATCTTTCTAGGAAAGCGTCTTTCAGTTGCCTCCAATTAGTAATAGTATCAGGAGTCAGCCCATTCAACCATAGAGTTGCCTCCCCAGATAGAGATAATGGAAATAAGCGCAGCCAAATTGCATTCTGTCCAACGCCTGGATTGTCGAATGACTTGCATGTTGTGATGAAGTTGATCAGATGCATATTCGGATCACCGCCTGCAAGTCCACCAAATAATCCCTTGAGATGCAATAGTTGAATCATGGTGCTGGTGATATTGAACTTTGCTCCAGGTGCCAAGGGCGGAGGAATAATAGCTCCTGTAGCACCAGCTCCATCCAGCTCGTCATCATCATCATCAAAAGGAGCTTGCACAGCTCAGCGGTCAGGTCTCATTCTAGTTTGACGATCTCTCCTATGCATAGGTGTCGCCACCTCATCAGTACGCCTAGGATTCAGTAGCTCCTCATCACCCAGGTCCTCATCATCAGGATTTGTTGCATGACCTGGGTTATCAATATTCTGTTGATGCATTTGAGCAGCTGCCAGTACAGCTAGTCTAGCCTGCTCCTGTTGAGCCGCCCTTCTGTCAATGTCACGTTGTGCATCCATTCTGCCAATAAGTTGCGGTTCAGGGTTTATGGGTAATAATGGTTGACCAAAACTTCGAGTATTTGGCATGCACTAAACAAAACCTGCAGAAAACAAAAACAACAACTAAAAATAAAGTACGAGAATCTTTGACCAAAGGGTCTAGTAACTATCACAAACTTAGTTGACAACCGTATTCCCCGGCAACGACGCCAATTTTTTATAACGCTCAAACTACAGCTCTCGTAAGAGTGTAAGCGGTCGTTGTCAAATATATAACCCAACTGGGTTGGGTATCGATCCCACAGAGAATACTTGGTCACTAAGTAAGAAAATATTATTAGACTTTTGGTGCAAGTCTCGTAAAAGGGGGGATTTTGTAGCATGCAATAATGTAAACAAAATAATAGAGTAAAAACAAAAAATAGCAAAGTAAAAAGAAAGAATGTTTAGTAATATGTTTAACCAATGAGAATTGAGAGTTGGGGTTATGTCCACCGTATGAGTTATACGTCTCTATTGGCTATGAGTTATGCGGAATTCAGACATGCATGTGCTTATAGAGAATTGTATTCTATGGTAAATCCAGGCGTCTTTCGACCATCAAGGATTATTTCACTTTAACTCTTTCGAGCTTAAAGCGTGTCTAACGGTACAAATTCTCCAAGAGGTTAATCCATTTATGGCACTAACTTTTTAACAGGGGTTGGTGCCCTATTACCTTGACATTATCTCTTTTCCAGACATATAACTTTTCTTTCGAACAAGTTAATGCTATACTAGTGTATTCTATGTGTTTGCAACCACAAGAATTTGCATTAAGATGAAGAGAATAATGATATAAGCAGCATACGTGTCACGAATTCACAAACTCATAGCAATAGATAGTATCTCATAAGGCTTCCATAACCCCAACAGAAAAGTTAAGCTATTCATGAGTGCAACGGAAATCACAAAAGACTTTATCATTATACCAAAATAAAGATCTCACGTGTAGTAGGGTTTGGTATGGCGTTGGGCGTGAATTCCCTTTTAGAATAGCGGTTCTCTTCTTGTGGAAATTAAGAATTGAATAGATGAAGAGAAAGTAATTAATTGAAAGAGAATTGTTTTCGGAACTCCAGAATTAATTGTATGAATGGAGAGAGATGATAATAAAAACTTCAGCAACATAGGGTATTTATAACACCCATATCCTATTCCTACTAGGATACTGCATTACTTATCCTAGTCCTACTAGGTTACTGCATCATTATCCTAATCCTACTAAGTTACTGCTGATCCCCAAAGTCTTTAGAAATGCTGTTTTTGCCCGGGACAGATATTCCATGCGTCATTTTTGGTACTTGGCGTCCAAGCTTTCCCTTCCTTCTTTCATGAAGCTTCCTTGGGCGTCAAGTTATCCATAATATGCTGAAATCTGCATCATTTATACCTGAAAACTTACTAATCACGTTTGTTAGCTCACTTACAGGAAAAAGGACTAAAAGTGCATGAATTATATATTTTGTCCTCAAAACTTAGCTAAAATATGGGTAAATTATAGTCCTTTAGGCGTGTAAATACGCCTATCATCACCATTCTGGGGGACTCAAACTTCCCGGCATAGTCAAGGTGAAGTAGCACCAATATATGTAATTTAGGGGACTCGAACCTCCTATTCATATATTTATTTGGGGGACTCAAATCTCCCAATCATATAGACACTTGTACCGGCTAGCACGATTTCCAGTGTTAGTCCTTTGAAATCTTCTTTCACGACCCGACTACACATCTAATTTAAGCTCATTTAATACATCATTTACACATACACACAACCATTAGTCCAATTACTTACCAAAGGTATCCCGTTGGTATCTTCATACCAACCCCACTTATAAATGTACAACATGTCATAACCATTATCATTCAATATTTTGGACTCAAACCCATTATCTATACAAAGTCATCAATTCAATTTAACAATTTAGGGACTCGAACCCATTTATCCAATTAAACCACCTACGTTACAATTCAAAATCATTTATGACCTATACGGCTACATGAAACCATTGTCCAACCATTTACATTAGTAGGCCAATGCCTTAGTTCAAATCACAATTCAATTCAATTTATGGCCATCAAGACCTTTACAAAACTATTCATCCTTCATTAACATTCTTATGCCAAGCATTAGTTCAAAATGCAACTTATCATGTGATGAGATTCTTCTCATAGACATTTTCACAAACAGGTTGAGGGCATACTATTATCAAACCATTGTTCAAGTCAAAAACCATCATGTTAGGTCTAACCCTGAGCCAATCATTAAACCATAATTCCCATACACCCACATGTGCAAAACCATTATCAAAGTATCTATAAACACAAATGAAATCATGAGAGGGCAATACTCAACATTATACATTCAAACCCTTAACCATGGATTTCAAAACCACTATTTATGATTCAAGAAAAATATTTAAAACACATGATTTTTATGAACTAACAATAAAGGAAGAGTCACATGATTTATTCATGAAGATTAACAGAGAGATTTTGATCCTTAAGACACTAGATGGCCACCTTGATGAAACCCTAGCCCAATCTCCCTGAGAGGTTTCTTAAGAGTTTATGAGAATATTTTGATCTTCCAAATTAAGGAATGAGGGACTTAATAGTGTTATAAAATGTGGGGTCTTAAGGGCTTGGGGTGTAAATGTCTAAAATACCCTCAGCTTAAAAAGCTATAAAAGACTCATAGGAGGGTACGGTTTGGCCTCTCTACTTGTACCCACATCATACGAGTAGTACCTCTACTCGTACCTTGATCAGAATATTAGACATCATATTCTATCTAACATATAACTCTTTAACCTAAATCATACCCTACCATATGACTAGTACCCTTCAAGTCGTACCCTAAGAAGAATGCCAAAGGTAGACACTGAACAACATACGATTGAGACCTTACTACTCGTATCATGTGCATACGACTCATGTGATGACTTCTCGTACCAAGAATAGAACTTGGCCAATGTGACACTGACCATTATATAACTAGGGTCCTTGAACGTACCCACATTATATGAGTAGTATGATGAGTCGTATGATGCACAAAATGTCCAACACTTAGGAATTTTACAAGCGCCAAAGTTTGGGGTGTTTCGTTATTATATTTAAAGTGTTATTCAGTGTTGGAGGGTTATGAACACCCGATACCTATATGTTTACACATGTTCCAGATTTTTAAGTTGCAAGTCAGTCATATCATGATTTTATTATCATAGTCAGATTATCATATACATGTTGAGCAATTATCAGTTGTGAGTCCAGTTAACTTAAATAGTACCAATATCAGTTTAGCTGGGAGTAGGATTTAGCATTGAGCGAACCTAGGGATGAAGGCTCACCTGCCAGTAGAGGACTGGTACCTTTAGTAGCAGTCCCTAAGTTATAAAACTACGTAGCCAGCGTAGGTTATGAGATGTCACCTGCCAGTAGTGGACTGACACTCTATTAGGGATCACCCGCCAGTAGAGAACTGACACCCTAATCTTTTAGGACATCAGCCTTGTGAATCCATATCGTCAAATAATGTTAGTACCCGTTGCAAGGTACTGATATCCTTCCAACTAGGGTTATAGGTTGGACCCCAATTAGCTCGGATTAGGACATGTCGTTTACATGATATCTCCCATATTCTTAGTTCAATATTCAGAGTATGTCAGCTTAAGTTTTCATTACCAAGTGTACATCTATCAGTTATTCAGTTTATCCATTATTCAGCTATTCAAATATTAGTTATTCAATTATGTGATAACGCTCAAATTACACTGTTGAATAGGTGTAAGCGATCATTGTCAATATAATAACCCAACTTAGGTTGGGGTCGAATCCACAAGGAGTGAAAACATGGAATTCAAAACTCAAGAGTGTTAATAGTCTACTAAAAGATGACCCGTAGTGTGAGTAAAACAACCACAAATGTAAAATGGGGGAATTAGTTTGAACGTGTTTATGAATGACAATAACATCAATTTTAGTGCGCTATCTTGACGTTGAAAAATGCTAAGAGTGAATTCAATTGAGAATAAGCCTTGGGGCTATGAAATTCTAGGAGTGGGTTCATGCATGGGTGCTTGACAATTTATCCAACTTTTATCAAAAAGTCATAGGTCGGTTAGATGTCAATCTTTCAATTACAACACCAAATTTCACAAATGGGTTCTTTTGAACACCTCACAAGTCTTCCAATTTCCCACATCTATTGCCTCAATTAACACCTTATGTCTAAGAGATGTCATTAAATGAAATGAATTAAGTTATTGGTTGCATTTATTCCTCACCTATATCCCCTCTTTCAAGAAGGACATGGGTTCAAGGGTGGTTGGGGTTTGCAACCCCCATCTCTTAGTAAATCATGAAATAAATGCAATACACATCATAAATAACTAATTAGGAGAATAATTAGATAACACCCATGCACTACCACAACCTAAGAAAGCATAACACCAAGATTTAGAATTAGTTACTCATAGATAAAAAGGGTGAGAATATACCAAAGTTATCATTGAATTCATCCATGAGAAATAAAGAGAATGTAGTTCCAAACTTAGAGTTTCAATAAATCTTCAATAGAAAATCACTAATTCTTCTTTGGGAATCACTCACATATATTTTTCACTTATGACTAGTACAATATTCTTCTAGGATGAAAAGATAGGTTCTAAGATGAAAAGATAGAAGCTGGGTCTTGAAAAATGAACTAGAAACCCTTCTTTAAGCCCCACTTGCATATTTTAAAAAATTATAAAATTGCCACCTTGCTCTTGATCTGCTTAAGAGGATCCAAAGAGTATGGAGAGCAGGTAGAAAACAGATAGAAAGCAGCTCCAAAGCAGATGCAAAGCGGATGCAAGGCAGATATAAAATAGATGGCTCTTTTTCATCATATTTGGCCTCTTGTTGACTTGAATGAATTGCTCATATTCCCCTTTTAAATTTTACCTACACAAATGAGCATTAAATAAGATATTAACATCAAATCAACGGAAAAGCATAAAGATTTAGGCCTAAAAGGTGCTAGCAAGTTGTCAATTTGATGACTTATCAACCCCCCAAACTTAAACTATTTTTTGCCCTCAAGCGACCAAGAATAATTCAACGAAATAGGGTATTTAACTCAAATTCACAAAAAGAAGGCTATACTAAAGGAATAAGCTATCAAAACTCTCAAATACTTCCCAAACATGTCATGGCAACAAGTAACCAAAATTTTTAAATAAGCACATATTTATGTAGCAAGAATGCAAGTTTGTATCAAATGAACTTTCCAAATCACAAATCATCTTAAGATAAGACATAAAATCTTCAAAAATTGTCTCAATCTTCACAATGCAACTTACTTCACTCATTTACCCAAACCGATAGTAAAACATCACCCTCTATTCAAAAGTACCGATGCCTCTCACATGCAAGAGTTAGCTCCTTACAACAAAGACATTTCACTTCATAAAGAAGCTCAAATAAAGAAAGAATTTACACTCAGTCTCACAAAGAAATTCAAGTACATCGAATAGAACCATAGGCTTGCCCTTTGTGTTTTTCACCACTAATGTAGACTTACTTAGTTTGGAATCACCAAAGTCTTGCGGGTCAAGATGTAGGTTTAAGGTGCGGGAAGGAATATCTATGGATAAAGTGACTAAAAGACCTCCTTCAATGTAGTCATTCAATCCTTTCTACCCCCAAAATTTTTAAACTACCCACTTTATTCTTCTTCAAATCATTTTCCATATTTTTCTAACTTTTTGTTTAATGTTTTCCAAATAATTCAAAGCCACCATTTTCTTTCTTCACTTTTTTGAATTTTTCAAGAGATTTTCTACCTATAAGCCCTTTTTAGCTCCTCACTTATCCAAATTTTTTTCAAGTTCTATGGGCTAAGCTATTCAACTTTATAATCAAGCACATCTCTTGTCTTTTAAGCACATGTGTTGACAACCTTACATACGCCTTTCTTGTCTTTTCTTTGATTATCTTATCCCAAATACACAACCCCCCAAACTTAGGCTTTTGCCTATAATCCATTATTTAGAATCATGCAACGCACCAAATGAGGTTAAGTGCCAAAAAAGAGCTTTTCAAAAAGGTTTAGGTGTTTTAGCATGGTTATCATTATAATAGAAAAGAAATATGGGCAAAAAAGCTAAAATGGGTTAACTAGGGAACAATATTAAGGTGGGAATTTGGCTATGTGATGGGTCAAAAAGGGCCTCGGATCATTATCCAAACCAAGCTTGCCTAGAATTTCACTTTGAATACACTCGGGGCAAGTTCTAGACTACACATACGCACAAGAATTATTCAAAAATCTCACCACACATGGCATCATACTCATAGGGAAAAAAGTTAGTCTCCCAACCAATTTGAGCTTCATAAGTTACTCCGAGTCAAAGAATCATCCTTGTAAAGAGAGAGCCAAAAATTAAGTTTAATTGTCTCATTCAAAAGAAAGCTCAAAAACATTCTTGATCTTTTTTCAAAAACAAAACTACATTTTTGGTTTTTTTGTCAAAATCATTCCATTTCTTGCCAATGACATTTTGAAAGTACATTCGAACTTTTTCCTCTTCCTAGTTAACCAAAATGACTAGATACTTCTGATAACGCTCAATCTACAACTCTCGTAGGAGTGTAAAGCGGTCGTTAGCAAATATAGAACCCAACTGGGTTGGGTATCGATCCCACAGGGAATAGCTTGGTCAACACGTAAGTAAAGATTACTAGACTTTTAGTGCAAGTCTCGTAAAAAAGGAGGAGTCTTGTCGTGCAAGTAATGTAACCAAAATAAGATCTAAAAACGGCAATAGCAAAGTAAAAAGAGAAAGAATGTTTTGGTGAGATGTAAACAATGAGAATTGAGAAGTTGGGGTTATGTCCACCTTCTGAGGTATACGTCTCTATTGTCTATGAGTGTGTAGAATTCTGACATGCAATTGCTTATAGAGGATTGTAGTCGATGGTAAATCCAAGCGTCTCTCGACCTAAACAAGGACTATTTCACTTTAACTCTCTCGAGCTTAAAGCGTGTCTAACGGTACGAATTCTCCAAGAGGTTAGTCCAGTTACGGCACTAGCGTTTTAATAGGAAAGGGTGTCCTACTACCTTGACATTATCTCTTTTCCAGACAAATAACTTTTCTCTCGAACAAGTTAAATGTTAGACTGGCGTATTCTTGCGTTTGCAACCACAAAGAATGTAGATTAGGATGAAGAGAATAATGATATAAGCAATATACGTGCCTTGAACTCACAAACTCACAGCAATAGATAGTAACTCATTCGGCTTCCATAACCCCAACAGAGAAGTTTAGTTACCCATGAATGCGAAGGAGATCACGATTGACATTGTTGTTATACCACAAGATTGAGTAATTTCGTGTAGCTTAGGTGGTAGGCGTGAGGCGTGAATTTCTAGGCAAAGTAACGATTCTCTTGTTGTGGAATTTAAGAATAGAAGAGTAGAAGAAGAAAAATAGAATTGACTTGTAAGATGAGATGTTGAGAGGGATGGAAGGAAGTATTGTGTTCTCCCTCCTCCCTCCTTCCTCATTCTAAATCTCTAGCATGATAGGGTATTTATAATACCCATATCCTACTCCTACTAAGCTAATGAAATAAATAACCAAATCCTACTAGACTAATGAAATCCTTAACCCAAATGTACTAGGTTAAGGTAACATTATCATAATCCACATAAAATAATGAAATACATAACCTAATTGTACTAGGTTAATGTATCATTGTCAAAATCCAGCTTTGTGTCTGTAAGTCCCCAAAGTCTTCAGAATTGCTGTTTTAGCCCGGGACAGATTTTTCATGCAGCAGTTTTGGTCCCCCAAAGTCTTCAGAAATGCTGTTTTAGCCCGGGACAGATTTTCCATGCAGCAGTTTTGGTCCTTAGGCGTGTAAACTCCCTTCCCTTCCTTCGTGAGCTTTCTTTAGCATCAAGTAAGCCATAAAATGCTGAATTATGCATCATTTATACCTGAAACTTTACTAATCATGTTCGTTAGCTCATTTACAGGAAAAAGGACTAAAAGTGCATGAAATATATAATTTGTTCTCAAAACTAGGCTAAAATATGGGCAAAATATATTGATATAGGTGCGTAAATTCGCCTATCATCAACACCCCACACTTAGAGCTTTGTTCATCCTCGAACAAACTATTATGTCCTTCTAAACGTCAACTTAGGGTTTTACAGCAACAACACAAAATATTCGTCAAGACAAGCACAACAATTATCAACAAAGAGTATCTTTTCGATTATAGGTAGAAACAATTTAACCTCTAGCATAGACTCGTGATGGTGATCAACTCGCATGCAAACGTTAAGGTACAAGGAATCATATATAACTACCCAAAACTCATCAACCATGTGTGTCTCACACTATAGTACCCATAATCACTCACAAGTATAGCATATTTTTCAAACATGGGTATCAAAATATCCTTGCTCTCGCTCTCACAAAGAATTCATATGAAGCAACTGATGACCATAGGCTTGCCTTTAATGTAATACTCTACTAAATGTTGGAATGTTAAGATTAGGATCAAGTAGGTCTTTTGATGGTTGTAATGTAGGCTAAGGGACGGGTAGGACTATTTTGGCCAGGAATAGTGACTAAGTTCCTAAGCGCTTTAATACATCACTTTGTATCATTGACACTTTTTTTTTCTTTCAACCTTTCTTCTTTCTTTTGTTATACCACCCTTGTTCTCCTCTTTTTTTTTTTTTTTTTTTTTTCAATTTTAAGCACAACTCGCTTTTCAGCTTTCTTTTCCTTTTTCTTTTCACAACATACCTCTTATGATAGCACTTTCTTTTTCATAACACATTCAAGCACCATTACAATTTATAGCATCATACTCACCCAATTTCCTCTTATGTTGTCACATGACTTTTTCACTTTAAAGCACTTAGGAGTTTGGATCAAATTACGGTCTTGAAAGAAATGGATTAGGCTTACATACAAGGTTGTCAAAGAAATAGGCTAAAGGCTCAAAAGGGTTTAACTAGGATGATGTCCATGGGTAGGTAAAACTGAAGGTAAACAAATATAGGTTGCCAAAGAAATGCCTAAATCATATCCTAAACTTACACTCCTTATTTTCGCTTTGCATACATACCAGGCAAGTTCTAGCATCAGCTACACACATAGAATATGCGATTATCTCACACACACAAGGCACATGGTCGACTTGCTTGGAAGTAATATAGACTCTCGACCCAACAAGTGAAGGAATTGAACCACACAATATCACATAATGAGTCACAACTAGAGCCTAAACGTCTCAATAGTCACAATTGTAGCACATACTCTTGTTATAATCTCATGCTGCCTATCAAAATAATTTCATGCGAAGCTAGAAAAAAATTTACTACTAAAAAAAATGAAAAAAAAACGAAACAAAAACAACAAAAACAAAGCAAGCAAACATAGATGCAATAGAGAAGTATAGTATACGATACCACCACCCCACACTTAAACGGGACACTGCCCTCAGTGGAAAATAAATACGAGGAACCTGGTTAGTCGGACTCTTCCTCATTGTCGGGGGTCATACCCCCTTCGTCGGAATCATCATAAGAGTCGTCGTCAGAGTTCTCCTCCTCGTCAGAGTCTGGTAAGCGTCGATCGTCATCAGTTGGCACATCATCATCTAGAGGTTCCTCAAAGTATACGCCCACTCCACTCATCTCCCGTGCATGCATGTTCATGGGATAATCGTGGTCCAGCTGTTGGAGCTCTGCAGCAGTTGGAATACGACCTCCGCTCATCATTGTAAACCTCATCATGCCGTACATATGGCGGGAGAAACTCTCATCCCGAGCATGTCTCTCTGCCGTAGTAAGGTTGATGCCATGTGTTGATTCAGCATCTTTGACCTTTGTGAGGTCAACCTTCTTCGGATTGTGTGGGAGTTTATGATCAGCTGGTTCCTCTTCGATATCCTCCTTCCGTAAGATTGCTGTCAACAAATTGCCAAATGTGAAATGGGACCTTTTGTGTAGTCTGGCCTTCCTCATGGTGGATCGAATGATTGCCCCAAAGTTGATTGGGACATTTGTCATCAAAGCATAGACCAAACACACTCTATCTCTTGATATCTTGGTGTATTGAGTCCCAGGAATAAGACATGAGTTGACAATGCGCATCCAGATTCTTGCTTCCCTATTTAGTAGAGCATAGGGGAAGGTGTTGTGTCGGCCTGTTTCTTTATGTCTGCCCCACCTTGCCATTGATCTGCTTCCACAAAGCGTGTGTCGTATTGCTCTATAAGGAGGCCTGCTGTACAGCTCTTTGAATGGTGCTGCGTCGATTGAAGGTAAGCCAAGAAAAGAGTTGATCCAGTCCGTGGTGAGCTGTAACACCTGGCCCCGAATTTTGACTTCATTGCCTGTTGTGTTTGGCGACCAGTTGGCATAAAACTCTCTTGTTAGATCAAGATTACACTCTCCCATGTCGCGGAAGATGAAATCCAACTTCAAAGCCATTATTTTTGCCAACATACGCGGCTCCTTCTTTGCTAAGGTATCCTTGTTGATCAAGTCGACGTGCACATATTTTCTTTCTTTGTTGCTGCTGTACCATGCTTTGGCTTCTTCCTCAAGAACCCATTTTATTCCGAACATTCTGCGTGGTGGTTGTGCTGAGGATGATTCTCCTTGGTCTTTTCGACTTCTCTTCTTGCCCTTTTGGGAAGTGGTCGCCTTCTCCTTGCCTTGCCTCGCTTTAGGTGCCATTGTACCTGAGACTAGAAATAGTGTTAGTTGCAGCACAGTCTCACTTGATACAATCTATAAGCAAGCATTAGGGGTACCACCCCACACTTAGTTTTGTTATCACAAATCAGTGAGGTGAAAGTAGTTGATTTACTCAGATTTCGTTGACATACGTTTAAGGATTGTATTCCGGCAAGAAAATCAGCAATGCATCACTTACTTGCAGCCATTGGACTACTTTCATGGTAGATATAGCAACACTACTACATGGGGGTTATCGTTATTCTTACAACAATCACAACCTCCTAAGTCGGTAGGCACTATAAGTCTTATTCCGATGGCCAGGATAGTCTAACATGTAAGTATCCAAACAACAATCTTAAGCAATATTCATAGCCATAGCAATTCCGCAAATATCATAATAATGCTATTGAAACCAAATTCAAGTCGGAAACAAGTCAAGATTTTCCTACGTATATGTTTACTCACATGATTTTGCAACAACAATCCAAACACATGAACATCACCAACAATCTTATATAATTTAGCAGTTAATAATAGCCATAGCAACGTAGTACTTACGAGAAATAAATGAAGAATAAGAGAGCACTTACTTGCTTGAAGCTTGTGGAGATGGTTTTGTGAATTGGAAGAGCAAAAGAAGAAATTTTTTAGAGGATTTGGAAGAGTATGCGGCGCCTTTAGGGTATTTTCTATTGTGGTTGTGTTATAAGACTAAGTCCCCTTTATATAGGAAGAGTATGGGTCGGGTTATGACCCATTTACAATCAGTTTTGGAGACAAAATTCCTACATATGCGGCGCATTGTCTATGGCATAATGGGACATATGCGCCGCATAGTCTATGGCATTTGTAGACATATGCGGCGCATTGTCTATGGAATAATGGGACATATGCGCCGCATAGTCTATAGCATATGAGATACTGAGACCAAATGCCATAGCATAGGCGGCGCATAGTTAAAAGCATACCTAGGAATAGGCGGCGCATAGTGTATAGCACACTAGATTCCGGGACCTTAGGCTATAGGATAGGTTGTGCATCGTTTGTGGCCTAGTTTTACCAAGGCCTAGCCTTCCTCGAAGCCTATTTTGGCGTGGGAAAGGCTCAATCCATAGCCTTATGCATCACCCTTCCTAATTTACCAACTTTACCATACAATGCGTCCAAATCGTCAATTGAAATCAATCTCCTCGTTGACTACTTCTTGCACCTATATTCGCTCAAACAAATGAAAACGATTAGTACGATGGGTTGCCTCCCACCAAGCGCCTTAGTTTTGGTCGTGGCACGACTCTTATTTTTGGATTTTTATTAATTAAAAACAAATCAAGTACTAGAATGAAAGAAAATGATAAACGATAAATGAAAAACGATAAACGATGGGTTGCCTCCCATCTAGCGCCTTATTTATTGTCGTGGCACGACATGGTTATCTCGAGTACTTAGACTTCGTCGAGATAAGTGATGGCCATGTCATTCGTCGATTCAAGAGGACCGATATACGGCTTAACACGTTGGCCATTCACTTTGAAGACAACACCCTTATTGCCTTTCAATTCGACTACTCCAGATGAGTAGACTTGGATAACTTTAAATGGACCAGACCACTTAGATTTTAACTTACCTGGGAAGAGCTTAAATCTGGAGTTGAAGAGTAGTACCATATCACCCTTTTGGAAGTTTCGTCGAACAATCCGCTGATCATGATACTTCTTCATCCGCTCCTTGTATAAATCCGATCTTTCATATGCATGGAGACGGAACTCATCTAATTCGTTCAGCTGCTCCAACCTCAGATTCTTCATGTCATTCCAATTCATATTCAAGTGCTTCAATGCCCACAATGCCTTGTATTCAAGCTCGATGGGTAGATGACAAGCCTTCCCATAAACTAGTTGATAAGGAGACATGCCAATGGGTGTCTTGAATGCAGTCCTATATGCCCATAGTGCATCATCTAGCTTTCGAGACCAATCCTTCCTATTTGCATTAACCGTCTTTGCAAGGATTTGCTTAATCTCTCGATTGGAAATCTCTACTTGTCCACTAGTTTGGGGATGATAAGGCGTAGCTACCTTGTGTTGCTTGACACCATACTTGGCCAATACAGATTTGAATAGCTTGTTGCAAAAGTGAGATCCTCCATCACTTATGATAGTACGAGGTACCCCAAAGCGAGAGAAGATATTCTTCTTTAAGAACGCTACAACACGCTTTTCTTCGTTGTCGGCCAATGCTACAGCTTCAACCTATTTCGAAACATAATCCACAACAACCAAGATGTACTTCATTCCAAACGAATTCACGAATGGACCCATGAAATCAATACCCCACACATCAAAAAGTTCTACCTCCATAATTTTGGACATGGGCATTTCATGGTGTTTTGAAATAGCACCTTGACGTTGGCATTGGTCACACCTTCTCACATAGTCGTATGCATCTCTGAATATCGAAGGCCAATAATAACCACTTTGCAATACTTTTCTTGCCGTTTGATTTCCTGCATGATGTCCTCCAACTTGCGAAGTGTGGCATGCTTCCAATATAGCAGGTACTTCTTCATGGGATATACATCGTCGAATGATCCCATCCGCGCATCTTCGAAACAAATAAGGTTCATCCCAATAGTAGTGTTGAACGTCATGCATAAACTTCCTCCTTTGGTGGTAAGATAAGTTGGCAGGTATCACATTACTCTCTACGAAATTTGCAAAGTCGGCATACCATGGTACTTTCTCCATTTTTGTCGCTAATATCTCCTCGTCAGGGAATGCATCATCAATCTGAATTTCAGGTTGCGCCACAGGTTCATTCTCAAGTCTAGATAGGTGATCAGCCACTTGGTTCTCGCAACCTCTTCTATCTTTGACTTCGAAATCAAACTCTTGCAGCAGCAGTACCTATCGAATCAACCTTGGTTTGGCATCCTTCTTCGTCATTAGATACTTAAGAGCTGCATGGTCTGTATGGACGATCACATTGGTACCCAATGGATAGGCACGAAACTTCTCAAACGCATATACAACCGCTAGAAGCTCTTGTTCAGTAACAGTGTAGTTCCTTTGGGCTTCATTTAGGACCTTACTCGCATAGTAGATAGGATGAAATAGTTTCTCCTTTCTTTGTCCAAGAACAGCACCAACGTCTATACCACTAGCATCGCACATGACCTCAAACGGGAGCGTCCAATCTGGTGCTACCATGATAGGGGCTTCAATGAGTTTTCCTTTAAGGCATTCGAATGCCTTTAAGCAATTGTCATTGAAGTCAAACTTCGCATCTTTCTCCAGTAGTTTGCATAATGGACTAGAAATTTTGGAAAAGTCTTTGATGAATCTACGATAGAAACCAGCATGGTCAAGAAAACTACGGACTCCCTTCACCGAAATTGGAGGCGGTAGCTTCTCAATTACCTCTATTTTTGCTCGATCAACCTCTATTCCTCTTTCAGAGATCTTGTGCCCAAGAACGATTCCTTCTTTTACCATGAAGTGGCACTTCTCCCAATTCAGCACAAGGTTGAACTCTACACATCTTTGCAATGCCATGCTCAAGTTTGCCAAACATGCTTCAAAAGACTCACCGACAACTGAAAAGTCGTCCATAAATACCTCCAAAGTGTCTTCAACCATATCAGAGAAAATAGACATCATACAACGTTGAAAGGTGGCTGGTGCATTACACAACCCGAATGGCATGCGTTTGAAGGCAAACGTACCATATGGGCATATGAACGTTGTCTTGTCTTGATCTTCGGGAGCAATACAAATCTGATTATAACCTGAATAACCATCCAAGAAGCAAAACCATCTTTTCCCCGCTAATCGATCTAGCATTTGGTCCATAAATGGCATGGGGAAGTGATCCTTGAGTGTCCACAAATTCAGCTTGCGGTAGTCCATGCATACTCTCCATCCAGTAACGGGCCTGAGTGGAATAAGTTCATTCTTTGCATTTGCGACTACCGTCATTCCTCCTTTCTTGGGAACACATTGTACAGGACTTACCCACGTACTATCAGAGATAGGATATACAACTCCTGCGTCTAACCACTTTATAATCTCCTTCTTCACCACTTCTTGCATAGGTGGGTTTAAACGCCTTTGATGTTCAATGGTGGGTGTGCACTTTTCTTGGAGCTGAATTTTATGTGAGCAAATCCCAGGTGGAATACCAATAATATCCGCAATGGTCCATCCAATGGCTCTAATATACTTGCGTAAGATCAAAATAAGAGCTGCAACTTGTTGCTCACCCAAATCGGCTGCCACTATGACTGGAAGTGTGTTTCCGCTTCCTAAGAATGCGTACTTCAGATGACTTGGCAGCTTCTTCAATTCTAGTGTGGGTGGTTCTTCAATAGATGGCTTGGCTGGTGGTGTGGGTCGATTCTTGAGATCAAGATCCAGCTTCTTGGAAGTATAGCGATATGTCCCTAATTCCGATAGCGCACAAACAGCTTCTTCAGAAATTTCAGCATCCTCATTCTCTCCTTTCATGAGCAAAACCTCCAAAGGATCATCAAGAATTTGCTCTTCTTCAAGGCGTTCTTTCTCATCGTCAAAGACAACATCAGCCACAGAAAATACACTCAGATCTTTGGGTTGCTTCATTGATTTGCAAACATCAAATCGAACCACTTCGTCATTTATTCGGAATGAAAGTTCATTAGCTCTCAAATCAATGAGCACACTTTCTGTAGCAAGGAAAGGACGTCCCAAGATTATGGGAACCTCTGAATCTGCTTCACAATCCAAGATGACGAAGTCTGCTGGAAAGATAAATGAAGAAACCTTTACCAAGACATCACATAGAATACCAACCGGTCGTTTTACCGACCTATCTGCCATAACCAGCCTCATGTTAGTTGGCGTAGGATCTCCTAACCCCAACTTCTTGTAGATCGATAATGGCATCAAGTTGATGCTGGCTCCTAAGTCACATAATGCTTTGGCAAAGTTCAAAGATCCGACAGTGCAAGGAATAGTGAAAGCTCCGGGGTCGGCCTTCTTCTGAACTATCGATCGGGTAGCAATTGCACTACAATGATGCACATCATCCTTCAGCTCATAACTTGCTGCCCTCTTCTTAGTCAAAAGATCTTTCATAAACTTCGCATACCCAGGCATTTGTTCAAGTGCCTCCACCAATGGAACATTAATGGTCAGCTGCTTTAACATAGTCATGAATTTGCTGAACTTCGTGTCCTCAGCCACCTTCTTCAATCTTTGAGGGAAAGGTGGTGGTGGGTATGGAAGTGTTCTCTCCATGGCTTTCTTCTCCTATTGCTTCCATTTTTCTATTTTTTTAGGCTGCACGTCACTGGGCATGGCGTCCTTGACGTCAGGACTGGTTGTTGCGGCATCTTCTCCTTTTGCGTTATCATCCATGTCAGCAACTTCTTCAACCACTTGCTTGCCTTTTGCTGAAGGTTCCAGCACCTTACCACTTCTGGTAGTGATGGCCATGCATGACCCATCATTCCTTGGGTTTTGCACAGTATCGCTAGGTAAAGTGCCAGCCTTTCTTTGATTGAGTGCTACTGAAAGTTGGCTTAGTTGCTGCTCTATTTGCTTGATTGAAGTGGAATGAGAATCAACTAGTTGTTTCATAGAAGACAAATCATTGATTACCTCAGTAACTCCCGCGCTTGTTGTTTCCACTCCTTTCAATAATTTAGCCATCATGTCTTCCATACTTCCAGAATTAGATGTGGTGGTATCACGTCTACCAGGGGGAACATAAACACCACTCTTTTCATTGTTTTTTCTCCAACTACCTTGGTCCTTGTTTCCAGAATTATCATAATAGTTCCGACCTTGGTTTCCTTGGGCATTCCCTCGGAAACCCCCCTGATTGTTCAAGTAGTTGGCTTCTTCTTCTGAATCAGATTCGTCTCTTCCTTTTAGCGCCACAGCTTTCACTTTTTCGGTCTTCCCTGATAATAAATGCTTTGTAAGAAGATCCATTTGTGTTTTCATGTGCGCCATATCTTGATCACGTTCTTCTTGTCTTCTTCTTTGGTCTGCAGTCATGCCTATAGAATAAGTGGGGCTTGCTACCTCAGAATCCCTGGTATGCCAAGCTCTACTTTGTTTCGTCATGCGATCTAGCATATTGCTTGCTTGACCAAATGTGAGGTCCATAAAAGATCCTCCAGCTGCGTTATCCACCACTGGCTTAGTTATTGAATTCAAGGCTCTATACAATATCTCCATGAGGTGAACATTAGTCATGTGATGGTTTGGGCATCTTGCTAGCTTTGTCTTGAACCTCTCCCATGTTTCATGAAGAGCTTCAGTGGGAAGCTGACGAAAGTTGCTGATTTCATCTCTCAATTGTGCCCTTTTGGAAGGCGGAAAGAATCTTTCTAGGAAAGCGTCTCTCAATTGCCTCCAATTTGTAATTGAATCAGGAGTCAGCCCATTCAACCATAGTGTTGCCTCCCCAGACAGAGACAATGGAAATAGACGTAATCGAATTGCATTCTGACCAACACCAGGATTGTCAAAAGACTTGCATGTAGAAATAAAGTTGATGAGATGCATATTCGGATCATCGCCTGCTAATCCACCAAACAATCCCTTGAGTTGCAATAACTGAATCATGGTGCTTGTGATGTTGAACTTGGCTCCGGGCGCTAATGGTGGTGGAATGATAGCTCCAGTGGCTCCGGCACCATCAAGATCATCATCATCATCGTCGAAAGCTGGCTGTATAGGTTGGTGATCATATCTATACCGAGCTTGTCGACCTCTTCTGTTGGCAGGTGTTACGATTTCAGCATCACGCCTAGGGTTTAGTAACTCGTCATCACCTAAATCCTCATCGTCAGGATTTGGTGCTCGTGCAGGGTTATCAATGTTCTGCTGTTGAACCTGGGCTGCGGCAAGGGCAGCCAATCTTGCTTGTTCCTGTTGAGCAGCCATCCTTGCGATTTCATCTTGTGCTTCCATTCTACCAATGCGTTGTGGTTCAGGATTGATTGGTAATAACGGTTGACCAGAACTTCGAGTATGGGGCATGCACTAAAATAAAAACCTGCAGTAGACAAAAACAAAAACTAAAAGTAAAAGTATGAGAATCTTTGACCAAAGGGTCTAGTAATTTTCACGAACTTGATTGACACTTGTATTCCCCGGCAACGGCGCCAATTTTTGATAACGCTCAATCTACAGCTCTCGTAGGAGTGTAAAGCGGTCGTTAGCAAATATAGAACCCAACTGGGTTGGGTATCGATCCCACAGGGAATAGCTTGGTCAACACGTAAGTAAAGATTACTAGACTTTTAGTGCAAGTCTCGTAAAAAAGGGGGGAGTCTTGTCGTGCAAGTAATGTAACCAAAATAAGATCTAAAAACGGCAATAGCAAAGTAAAAAGAGAAAGAATGTTTTGGTGAGATGTAAACAATGAGAATTGAGAAGTTGGGGTTATGTCCACCTTCTGAGGTATACGTCTCTATTGTCTATGAGTGTGTAGAATTCTGACATGCAATTGCTTATAGAGGATTGTAGTCGATGGTAAATCCAAGCGTCTCTCGACCTAAACAAGGACTATTTCACTTTAACTCTCTCGAGCTTAAAGCGTGTCTAACGGTACGAATTCTCCAAGAGGTTAGTCCAGTTACGGCACTAGCGTTTTAATAGGAAAGGGTGTCCTACTACCTTGACATTATCTCTTTTCCAGACAAATAACTTTTCTCTCGAACAAGTTAAATGTTAGACTGGCGTATTCTTGCGTTTGCAACCACAAAGAATGTAGATTAGGATGAAGAGAATAATGATATAAGCAATATACGTGCCTTGAACTCACAAACTCACAGCAATAGATAGTAACTCATTCGGCTTCCATAACCCCAACAGAGAAGTTTAGTTACCCATGAATGCGAAGGAGATCACGATTGACATTGTTGTTATACCACAAGATTGAGTAATTTCGTGTAGCTTAGGTGGTAGGCGTGAGGCGTGAATTTCTAGGCAAAGTAACGATTCTCTTGTTGTGGAATTTAAGAATAGAAGAGTAGAAGAAGAAAAATAGAATTGACTTGTAAGATGAGATGTTGAGAGGGATGGAAGGAAGTATTGTGTTCTCCCTCCTCCCTCCTTCCTCATTCTAAATCTCTAGCATGATAGGGTATTTATAATACCCATATCCTACTCCTACTAAGCTAATGAAATAAATAACCAAATCCTACTAGACTAATGAAATCCTTAACCCAAATGTACTAGGTTAAGGTAACATTATCATAATCCACATAAAATAATGAAATACATAACCTAATTGTACTAGGTTAATGTATCATTGTCAAAATCCAGCTTTGTGTCTGTAAGTCCCCAAAGTCTTCAGAATTGCTGTTTTAGCCCGGGACAGATTTTTCATGCAGCAGTTTTGGTCCCCCAAAGTCTTCAGAAATGCTGTTTTAGCCCGGGACAGATTTTCCATGCAGCAGTTTTGGTCCTTAGGCGTGTAAACTCCCTTCCCTTCCTTCGTGAGCTTTCTTTAGCGTCAAGTAAGCCATAAAATGCTGAATTATGCATCATTTATACCTGAAACTTTACTAATCATGTTCGTTAGCTCATTTACAGGAAAAAGGACTAAAAGTGCATGAAATATATAATTTGTTCTCAAAACTAGGCTAAAATATGGGCAAAATATATTGATATAGGTGCGTAAATTCGCCTATCATCAACTTCACCTAAGGCTGTCGCCTCATCATTCCTCATGGGTGAATTATCACTCGGTTCGACAAAGAAACTAAACTTAAATAAAAATAAAAGATCAAAAGAAATAGAAAACAAAATTTTTCTCCTTAGGAAAGAACCGAGTTTTAAAGAAAACCCTTGGAATTTATTAGACACGTATATACAAAAAGAGACAAGAGCAATGCACACAATCAGATACCACATTTATATTAAGCGCCTGACACAAATTCAACAACAAAAAGACAATATTTGACATTATTATCAAAATACCTGTCCCATCCAAACCAATGTCAATAATAAAACAAAAACAAAACAAGCCCCACAAGGGCTAAAGTACATAAACATGACAAAATATAAAGTTTACACATAAACATCAAAGTGATAACATAGAGTATGTCCACACATCTGTCCAACTAAATGCCATAAAGTGAGACAGTAGGTACCGACCATCAAGTGAATCATAAAAATGCCCTACCCCCCACTAAAGACATTGCATTATCCCCAATATGAAAGTAAAAAAGAGTAGAGAAGGGTAAAGACTCCTTGTGGTGCATTAAGTACTCAGATCCCTGTAGGTGAATAATCACACTATCTCAATATGAACCTCGTCAGACTGGGCTTCTCTCATTGAATCTGCTATGAAGGGTGACTCATTATTATATCGAGTGCTAGAAATAGCCCTAACCATCTGTGCATTCTCCTCATCCCCGGATAATTACAAAATGAGCTCAACATGTTGGGCCTTAGGTAGCCCCTTTATAAGATCAACCTCGGCCTCATCACCAATGTTCTCAAGACCCTCTCCGAACAAATCATCAAATAGAACCACTGGGCTAGAAGTCTCCGGGGGAAAAGCAAACACCGCCTCATCAAGACCAAAGAAGGGTTGTCCGTAGTGAAACTCTGCCCGTAAACTATCAAGGTCTGCCTTCATAGATTCCACCTCCTCACAATCTCCCCTCACCTCAAGCGTGGATACTCTCTGCTCTATCTTTTCTATGCAAGCACGTAGAGGTACTATAGCAATCTGAATAAATTGGGAATGTCCTCCACAAATCGAGTAAGAGTAGCATTATTTTCCAAAGTCATGAAAGCAACCTTGGCAAACGTCACTATAGAAAACTGTGATGATTGTATGGGATGAGGTGGTGGTATGGTTCTTGATGATAGAGGAGTATCAGAATAATCATGATGAGTCTCATCATCAAGTGTAGAATCCGGAGGGATCTCCATTCCCTCAGAGCTCGGCAACCCTTCCGCACTCGAATCTACCAAAACAAAGTTTTTCTCTTTATGATAGTAAGGTTATCCTTATCCTTGTAATGTGTGATGTCAATAAATCTAGAGTATATAACCCGTCTATTAATCTTGGAGAGTATAAGGACCTTAAACTTAAGGCAAAACATAGATATGAGTGCCAGAAAGATCAATAAAGTGCCCGATTGCTTTGACCTTAACTTCATCATCTCCACCATCAACTCTCCCAGTTTAATAGAGATTTTATCCATGATGCATCCGATAATGATATCCCTATCAATCGTGATATCTTGGTCATTTCATGAGGGGGGTAGATGGTTACCAACAAATCTATGCCAATGTTTGGCTTGAACTAAAAGATCTCTATTTGACCTTCACCATTAGCCCATGGAGGAAGGCCCTTAGCAATCATCCTAGCAAGCCACAAAAAATTTTGACGTCCCCCAAATATCATCTTCTTGTACTTCACTGTGAAATCTAAGTCACAAACAAAATAGAGCTTATTGATCTCCGAGGACGTGCAAGGGACTTCCACTTCTCAAACTAATACACTCTCGAGACACGATTGTTCGGCAATTGACATTTTATATTTTTGTTCATTGTGCCAAACAATGTAGGAAGCATAGATTTCCTGATCAATTTTTAGGAAGTAGCATAGTGGGTGAGTGGAAAGCATCATATCCGTGAAGAGTTTCCATACCCGTTCTTTAACCTCGACAATGATTTTGGGGAAATGGGTGTCATATCCCTTCATGCTAAAGACCTTATCGGGATTGAAGCCCTGAGTAGTTACCCAATCATCATATAACTCCCTCACACCTTCCACACTAAACCAAATTTTATCCGCTTTCTTTCTAACCTCTTGTTTACGATCAATGGTAGCTTGGACATACGGGACTTTCAGACTATCTTTGGAGACCGATTCTTTTCACCTTATGGAAGTATCTTTTTCTTTTTATTTATCCGAGGCATTACCTTTTCTAGCTTCTCATGGCAAGTTCTTCCTTGGAGACATACCTATGAGAAAGAAACAAAACAATACCAAAACAAAAGAGAAAAGGTAAAACATGTTTTTGGAATTTTGTATGTTAAGAAAGAAAATTAAAGATAAGAAAAGAAAATGTTTGTTTGATAGATGCAAGGTAACTTCATCATTAGATCCCATGGGATTCATTTATTACAACACTTAATCATTTGGGCTCTAAATTATCTCACATTCTTCACATTTCACAAAACTAGTTCATAGGACATCCAAAACCTCCAATGGAAACAAGAATGACCAATACCCTTAAGAATGATGTCATCCAATCTATCATAGGGCAAGGCAAGCATTCATTTCTCTTGGTTAGGCATAGTGACCAACAAGAACCATGGATGCCAAATTTCTCAAAAAACTCCCTCAACCAATGGCTATTGAATATTTCATTTTTAGGATCAATTGGACTCAAAATGATGCATAAAAAATGACCACATTATTCCCTAAGGAAAATCAAATTGGTCATTACAAACGTACAAGACATTCCTCTTTTATTGTCATTTCAACAAACACATGGTGGGCATGCCAACTAAGAATTTGGAGAAAGAGAATAGAAGAACAAGAAAGCAAGCTCATCTCACCAAATTATCTCCAAACACATTCAAGGTACTCATATTATCATACTTGAGCCACCCACTACACAAAATAAGCAAGAAAGGTTTAATGGGCATTTTGTCAAACACATGGTGCACTAGCTTTATTTAAGAAAGTATCATCAATCAAACAAGTAAAACAAGGCACCTATGATAAAATAGTAACTCTAACAAGTATATATCATACCCATTAGATCACACAAACTCAATATAAATTACCAAACATCATGAGGTAAGAAACGTTATGTCCATGTTTTGAGAAAATTTAAAAGTGAAACCATGAAAGAGCATACCTTTCTTGATATAAGAGAGGGGGGAAATTGAAGCACAAGTTCAAAAGAATTATCTCACTTTTTGTTAGCTAAATTATTGGTAAAGAAAGAGATAAAGTTGAGTGTGAGATAAAGGAATCGTGTAAGGGAGTTGTAATGAAAAAAAGTTTTAAGTGTGGACTGCTTTTGGCACTTTTTTAAGCCTTTTAACAGATTAAATAGATTTTGGGTTGACCGGGTTGGGTCAGCACCATAAAATCCAACCCATTTTGAAGTTTCAATGTTTTCTTAATTCAACCTGCGCTCCAAATGCTTTGACACCTGCAACTGGCCTGCTCAAGCAGGTCCAGCGTAAGTTGCGGAATAATGTACAAGGTTGTGCTGCATCCCATCTGCTCCTGGTCTGCTGAAGCAAGTCCAGTGTAGGTCCAGGCAATACCTTCAGCTTCTTGGCCTGAATCTGCCCTCCAAAATTCTCCCATATGCTCCTGGCCTACGCCTGGACTGCTTGAGCAAGTCCAGCACGGGTCAAGGCAGTGTAGTTATTGCGATTTTGTTCCAAATGTAGGCCACCTACGTTCCAAGTGCTTAGAACTTGTGGCTGTCCTACTCAAGCAGGTTGCCAACAACCTGGTACTTAATTTTATTGCATAAAATTGTTGGTTTGAAGCTTAGTTTTAAGCCTTCGAGCCAACCTTCTCGCATCCTAATTTTATAAAATTACTGCAACAACCAAAACTAAACTAAAATGTGAATAAAAAATATTAGAAAATAGTAAGAGAAATTCCTTGGATTGCCTCCTAAGAAGCGCCTTAGTTAAAGTCACGGTACAATATCATTTACTTATCATTTTGGATCTTTGGACGGAAATGACTCAACCTTAGTCGCTTCGGGTCCACCCATATGATAATGCTTCAATTGTTTCCCATTTACCACAAATTTCTTCTTCTCGTGATCTTCTAACTCAATAACTCCACTAGGATAAACATTTGAGATCGCAAACGGACCTGGCTACTTCGATCTAAGCTTCCCCGCAAAGAGTTTTAATCTTGAATTGAAGAGGAGGACATCATCACCTACATGAAACTCTCGCTTTAAGATTTTAGCATCATGCCTCCTCTTCATATTCTCTTTGTACAATACAGATCTTTCATATGCTTTGATTCGAAACTCTTCCAACTCATAAAGTTGATTCACTCTCGATTTTGAAGGATCTTCCCAATCCATATTCAACTTCCTCAGAGCCCATAAAGCCTTATGCTCCAACTCAACGGGTAAGTGACAAACCTTAACATACACTAATTGGTAGAGGGACATACCAATAGGAGTTTTATAGGCCGTTCTATATGCCTAAAGAGAATCATTGAGTTGTCTTGCCCAATTTGTATGGCCAATATTTACGGTTTTCTCAAGGATAGACTTGATTTC
Organism: Capsicum pubescens; assembly: GCA_030864215.1. Classification (NCBI taxonomy): domain Eukaryota; kingdom Viridiplantae; phylum Streptophyta; class Magnoliopsida; order Solanales; family Solanaceae; genus Capsicum; species Capsicum pubescens. Next base: position 227,764,168 of record CM061544.1, read on the forward strand.
CCAATTTGAAACTTCAACTTGGCCACTAGTTTGGGGATGATAGGGAGTAGCAACCTTATGATTCACCCCATACTTATCAAGAAAAACACCAAAGATCCGATTATAAAAATGAGAGCCGACATCACTAATAATTGTCCTTGGAGTCTCGAACCTTGTAAAGATGTACTTCTTCAAGAAAAAAGTGACACTCTTGCCTTCGTTGTTCGATAAAGCAATGGACTCCACCCACTTTGAGACATAATTAATGGCTACCAAGATATATATATTACTATATGAGCTCACAAGGGGACCCGTGAAGTCGATCACCCACACATCGAATAGTTCAACCTCGAGATTAGGCTTAAGAGGCATCTCATGCCTCCTCGAAACACCGCCTTGAATTTGGCATTGAGGGCATGTTTTGACCAACTCATAATTATCTCTATGAAGGGTAGGCGAATAGTGCCACTTTGAAGCACCTTAGCAGTTGTTCGGATCCCACTATAATGACCACCGAACGGACAGGAGTGACAAGCCTCAAGAATATCTCTCATTTCCACCTCCATGATACACCGATAGATCACACCATCCGCATATTCCCTAAGAAAGAGTAGTCCATTCCAAAAATATTTTTTTCATATCAAATAACAACCGTTTCTTTTGATAATGATTGAGCTTGTCGAGAAGCACACCGCTCACAATATAGTTAGCCTAATCCGCATACCACAGTGCAATGTTTCCCCAAAGTGACATAACTAGCTCATCTAGAAAGGAGTCATCAATATCAATCTCACACAAATTTTTATGATTGGATTCAAGGCGGGAAAGGTGGTCGGCTACTTGATTTTCACACCCTTTTCGATCTTTTACTTCAAAATCAAACTCTTGCAAGAGCAATATCCACCTAATCAACTGAGGTTTTGTCTCTTTCTTGGACATGAGATATCTAAGAATGGCATGGTCAGTGCGCACAACCACTTTTGTGCCTAACAAATAGGCCCAAAACTTCTCAAAAGCATACATCACCACTAACAACTCTTGTTTTGTAACCGTATAAATACGTTGAGCATCATTCAACGTCTTACTTGCATAGTAAATCAGGTGGAAAAACTTCTTTTTTCTTTGACCCAATAACGAACCTAGAGCAACACCACTTGTATCACACATTAATTCAAAGGGCAATGACTAATCCGAGGCTACTATGATAGGAGTCGACACAAGGAGTTCCTTGAGACAATTAAGATCCTTTACACAATCATCATCAAATTCAAATTTTGCCTTATTTTTAAGAATCTTGCACAAAGGATGAGCGCTCTTCAGTAAATCCTTAATGGAACTCTGATAGAACTTGACATGACCAAGAAAATTTCTAATGCCTTTACGAAGATCGGTGGGGGTAACTTAGCAATCACCTTAACTTTCGATTGATCCACTGAAATGCCCTTTCCAAAAATTTTATGGCCTAGAACAATGCCTTCCTTGACCATGAAGTGACATTTTTCCGAATTCAAAACAAGATTAGTCTCCACACATCGTTTAAGGACTTTACTTAAGTGAGCAAGGTAAGAATCAAATGAACCCCTAACCACGGAGAAGTCATCCATGAAAACTACTATTGCATCCTCTACCATATTTTCATAAATGGACAATATGCATCATTGGAACGTGGTCCGTGCATTGCATAACCCAAAGAGCATGTGCTTGAAAGCAAATGTTCCATAGGGATAAGTGAAGGTGGTTTTTTCTTGGTCTTCCAGGTCGATGCAAATTTGATTTTACCCTAAGTAGCCATCAAGGAAGAAATACCAACCTCAACCGGCTAGTCTATCCAACATTTGATCTATAAAGGGCATGGAAAAGTGTTTTTTCTCGATCCACAAGTTCAATTTGTGATAATCCATACATATTCTCCTACTCATGATCAGACGCGTAGGTACAAGATTATTATTCTCATTCAGGATAACCATCATGCCGCCTTACTATTGGAAATTGGGTAGATAACTCCCGCATCAAGCCACTTAATAATTTCCTTCTTGACCACCTCTTGCATTGGTTGATTGAGTCTCCTTTGGTGTTCCACACTAGGAATATGATTAATATTTAAGTTGATTTTATGAGAACAAATTCTGGGAGCAATGCCTATAATGTTCGCTATAGTCCACCTGATAGCACGAATGAACTTTTTTACAATTGATCTCAAGGCATCCACTTGACAAGGTTCAAGATCATCTGCAATAATGATTGATAAAGTATTTTTCTCACCCAAGGAAACATACTAGAGATGATAAGGTAATGAATTTAGTTCGAGTTGAGGTGGCTCAATAATAGATGGCTTGGCGGGTGGACTCTCACAGTTTTTCAAATCAAGTTCCAATTTGACCAAATTCTTGGTGTAAGATCCAAGACCCATCAACGAAGCTACCATATCATCATATTCCTCAACCACCTCACTACCAAGGTTCTACAATACACCCACCAAGGGGTCATCCATATAATCTATTTCAACGGTGTTAGCTACCTCATCATCAACTACATCAATCACTGAAATTACTTGCAATTCCATAGGTTGCTTCAAAGCCTTACACACATCGAAGAAAACTTCTTCATTATTCATGCAAAACATTATATCACCTAGTTCCACATCAACTAAGGCCCTTCTGGTGGCCAAGAATAGCCTACTAAGAATAATTAGGACTTCATGATCAATCTCACAATCAAGAATTACAAAGTAGGCCGAAAAGATAAACTAGTCAACTTTCACCAACACATTAATCAACACACCCAGGGGCTTTTTAATTGAACGATCGACCATTAAAAGACTCATAGTAGTGGTCCTAGGAACACCTTAACCCAACTTTCGAAACACGACAAATGGCATCAAATTAATACTTTTCTTAAGATCACACAACGTTTTTCCAAATTTGTACACCCTGATAGTGCAAGGAATAGTAAATACACCCGGGTCTTCTTTCTTTACCACCATTGTGTTAGACATTATAGCACTATAATTGTGGGTTACCTCAATTATTTCAAAATTCATGACTTACTTCTTTGTAACCAAGTCCTTTATAAATTTAGCACACCGGGGCATTTATTATAAGTCTTCTATTAACGGAATATTCACCGATAAATTGCTAAATTTTTCTAGAAACTTTTTGAACTTGGTATCATCATCCTTCTTCTTGAGCCTTTGTGGAAATGGGAGAGAAATTTTAATTTATGGCAATGGAACAATTGGAATTTCATCCAGTTTTGGAGTATCATCATCAACCACCTTAGGAGCCTTCTCACTTTCAATATTTTCTCCAACTGCCTTCGGACATTCAACACTTGTCTCATTGGGCTTTGGATCATCATCATTTGGCTCTTCTAGCCGCTTTCTCTTTGCATTGGCTTGTTCTTCATTTCCCTTTTCATTGGGGTCTTCACCAAGATCAACAACATATTTACCAAGAGTCCGACCACTCCTAGTTATAATAGCCATGATGTGAGCATCATTTTTAGGATTGACAACCATGTCACTAGGCAATCCACCCTTTGGTCTTGTATTAAGTTGTGCTAGGATTTGGTCCAATTGAGTTTAAAGTTTCTTGATAGAGGCCGAGTAAGATGTCACCATTTGATTGATTTGTGAGAAGTCACCTTTAATCTCTCTCACCATCTTGTCGGTCCCCTCACACCCATTAAAATTTGAGCGAGGACATCTTTATTTTTTAGCTTATCCGGGTTAATGAAACTTGGCTCTTTACCCTTTGCCCAATCATGTGGAGGCACATACTGATCATAATCTCTTTCTTTATCTCTCCAATCTTGATATCTATCATAATATCTATCACGCCAATCTATATCATGATTTCTTTCCTCCCAACCTTTATTCTCGCCTTGTCTTTGATAGGTAGAACGAGAATCCCCCCGCTTGGTTCGACAACAATCGAATCTCTTCATCAAGGGCCTCCATTTCCTCATTATTATAAGCTTTAGCACTCTTATAAGAAACGTCATTGACCTCCTTTTAAGAAGCTCCCATCACATGGTTGGTGAGAAGATCAAGTTGTGTCGTCACTTTAGCCATATTTGCATCTCTTTTTTATCCTTTTTCTTTTGTTCTTGGCTTACAAAAGATGCGGAGGGAGCCCCTATGGCTACCTTGGTATCTCTTATGTTCCACCCTATACTTTACTTGGTAACAAAGTCGATGCAACACCATATGATAGTTCGACAAGAGACTCCCCGGCCGCATTATCAACTACCATCTTGTTCAATTGATCCAATGCCCTATAGAAAATTTAGAGAAATTTTTTATCCGGAACCTCATGATTTGGGTATTGCATTAACTTGTTGTTGAAGTATTGCCAAGCCTCATATAACGGCTCTCCATTAAGTTGGCGAAAGTTGGTGATTTTATCCCTTAGTTGCAACATTCGAGAAGGAGGAAAATATCTTTCCAAGAATGCCTCCATGAGATCACTCCATAAAGTGATAGATCCCGCGGGCAAAGACCGCAACCATAAGGCCACTTCTCCCATCAAAGATAATGGGAAAAGACGTAACCGGATTAACTCATAAGATATGTGGGCTATGTCAAATGGAGAACACACATCAATAAAATTCAAGTGTAGATTAGAATACTCATGAGCTTGGCCTCCAAATAACCCTTTAATTTAAATTAAATGAAGCATCACGCTAGTAACGTGAAACACTTTATTTCCTTCCATCGGTGGAATACGAATAGCACTAGCTTAGCCTGCATCACTGAGGTGATTCGCATCCTCAAGATACCCATCAACCGTCCGGACATTACTATCGTGTTGGCTTATAGTATCGTGTATACTATTATACGCACCTGAGAAAGAACAAAAACACCAAATAATGTAAAATAAAACACTACGACTAACCCCAAAGTAACTAAAAACACTACTAAAGTGAAAATAATGTTTCATTCCCCGACAAGGGCACCATTTTTTATAACACTCAAATTACACTCTTGAATGGATGTAAGCGATCACTGTCAATATAATAACCCAACTTAGGTCGGGGTCGAATCCACAAGGAGTGAAAGCATGAAATTCAAAACTAAATAGGGTTAATAGTCTACTAAAACATGACTCGTAGTGTGAATAAAACAATCACAAATGTAAAATGGGGGAATTAGTTTGAATGTGTTTATGAATGAAAACTACTTCAATTTTAGTGCACTGTCTTGACGTTGAAAAATGCTAAGAGTGAATTCAATTGAGAATAAGCCTTGGGGTTATGCAATTCTAGAAGTAGGTTCATGCATGGGTGATTGACAATTTATTCAACTTTTAGCTAAAAGTAATGGGTAGGCTAGATGTCAATGTATTTATGTCAATCTTTCAATTACAACACCAAATTTCACAAATGGGATCTTTCGAACACCTCAAAAGTGTGACAATTTCCCATATCTATTGCCTCAATTGACACCCTTATGTCTAAGAGATTTTATTAAATAAAATGAATCAAGTTATTGGTTGCATTTATTCCTCACCCATGTCGCCTTTTTCAAGAATAACATGGGTTCAAGGGTGGTTGGGGTTTGCAACCCCCAACTCTTAGTTAAATCATGGAATAAATGCAACACTCATCACAAATAACTAATTAGGAGAATAATTATCTAACATCCATGCACTACCATAACCTAAGAAAACACAACCCCAAGATTTAGAATTAGCCACTCAAAGATAAAAAGCATAAGAATATACCAAAGTTATCATTGACTTCATCCATGAGTAATAAAGAGAATGTAGTTCCAAACTTGGAATTTCAATAAATCTTCAATAGAAAATTACTAATTCTCCTTTGGGAATAACTCACGTATATTTTCACTCAATACTAGTACAATATTCTTATAGGATGAAAAGATAGGTGCTAAGATGAAAAGATAGAATCTAGGTCTTAGAAAATAAGCTAGAAACCCTTCTTTAAGCCCTACTTGCATATTTGACAAAAAATGTAAAATTGCCACCTTGCTCTTGATTTGCTTGAGCGGATTGAAAGAGAATGGAGAGCAGGTAAACAGAAGATGGAAAGAAGCTCTAAAGTAGATGCAAAGTGAATGTAAAGTGGATGGATCTTTTTCTTCATATTCGGCCTCTTATTGACTTTAATTATTTGCTCATCTTCCCTTTTTAACTTTTACCTACACAAATAAGCATTAAGTAATATATTGCCATCAAATTAATGGAAAATCATGATAATTTAGGCCTAAAAGGTGTTAACAAGTTGTTAAATTGACGACTTATCATTATTCAAATCATTTTAGTACATGTTTATGCTTGGTCTTGCATTCATTTTACATATTCATGCACTCATGCTCAGTACTTATATGTTTTCCAGTTAGTCCCTATCTCACATATCAGTACATTCAAAGTACTGACCGCATACTCTATTTTGCGTTATGTTGTCTTATAACATAGGTTTGGACGCTCAGTTTCCCAATCGCCCTTAGTCATCTCAGAACCACTCAGCAGTAGTTGTGGTGAGTACCCATCCATCGAGCACAAGTATTTATATTTTTTTTTAGTATTTTCTTTATTTCAGTCAGTCAGAGTTAGTTGGGGGATTATCCCATCAACTCATCATATCTTAGAGGCTTTCAAATATTCAGATATTTAAATATCCAGAATTGTTTTCAATTTTATCAATAGTTTCAGACATGTTAAGTATTGTTTCAATGATACATTTTAATAATATTTGATTAACTTAACTTTTGTATATGATGTTCTTGTATTATTTTATACAGTGCTCACAACAGGAACTAGATCATAGGTTAGCTTGGGATCACCTGTGGCCTTATGCACCGTGTTACAACTAGGGGTACTCTCGGATTGTGAAAAAACTTAGTATTAGAACCTAAGGTTTTAAAGTATCCTATGGTAGCTAAAAGCTGCATTGATTAGAGTATTATGCATGGGTATGAAGCGCGCCACGCTTATGGGCGAGAGGCTATGAGACATTTTAGAAAAGTTTCCCTTCTTTTAGTAATTATGTCGTGCAAAAGAGCGTGAGCTCTATTGAATTTATTTTTCTAACTCGTCTTTCATCCATTTATAAAAAAACGTCTCCCAAAAGAAATAATAGAAGGAGGAATGGGGATCAGCCTGTACCGCCACCTATTCAGGAAGACCCTCTGAACGAACATATTTGTCATGTTGAATTCTAGACTGCTTTCATTATTTTAGATCAGACTGTGGCTGCTCAAAATAACCAAAAGGTTATTTCCCCAGCCAATCCAGTAGTAAGTACGACAACAGCTAGGATTTGAGACTTCACTCGGATGATCCTCCATTATTTTCTGGATCCAAGTCTGAGGAGGATCCGCAGAAGTTTTAGGATGGTATGTAGAAAGTGACAGATATCATGGGTGTTAATTTTAGTGAAACTGTTGATTTAGATGCTTACCAATTGCAAAGAGTGACTCATACTTGGTTAAAATAGTGGAAGGAGGACAAAGGTGTTGAGGCAGGGCCTATAGAGTGGGAAGAGTTTGCTACGACCTTTTTAGATAGGTTTTTCCTTCTCGAGTTAATGGAGGCCAAAGTGCAGGAATTTATAAATCATAAGTAGGGTAACATGAGTGTGAAGGAGTACTCACTCAAGTTTACCGGTTGGCGAGTGTGCTCCGACTATGGTAGCTTGTTCTAGGGACAAAATGAGTAAGTTTGTGTCTAGGGTTTTGAAGGATATGGTTAAGGAGTGTAGAAAAACTATGTTAGTTAAGGAGATGGACCTTTCTAGATTTATGGTCCATGCTCAGCAGTTTGAGAAAGAGAAGCTCAAAGTAAAAAAAGGGAGAATAAGAGGTCCAGAATCGGTAGCTTCAACTTCTCACGATAAAGGCCTAATGGTGGGAATTGTTCTCAGTTTCACCAAAAGTTTTAGCTCCATCCCCATCTTCATCCAGTGTTCAGTGCCTAAGTTCAGGAAGAACAATAGGGATAGAGCGACAGGACCTAAGTCTTAGGGTAGCGAGAATATTAGTTGTACCAATTGCTTTGTAGGATATGTGGTAAGAACCATTACGGAGAGTATTGTGAAGACAGTGATATGAGTTTTATATATGGCAATCCAGGCCACAGGATCAGGTATTGCCCAGTAGTTACCCAGAAGGGAAAGGATTTTCGTCAAAAGGGTCAGTCTAACTTTTTATTAGCTCCAGCAGGTCGCCCGACTCAGTAGGGCACCACATTTAGAGCCACCAATGGGCAGTGTCAGAACTGACTTTATGCTCTCCAAACTCGATAGGATCAGGAGAGTTCTCCTGATGTGGTTACAGGTACGTTACAAGTCTTCCATCTTTATGTTAATGCATTGTTAGACCCTGCAGTTTTGATTTCTTTTATGACTCCCTATATAGCAATAGACTTCAGCGTTAGTCCCATAATCCTAGCAGAACCCTTCTCATTGTCTACCTCGATGGGTAGTTCTATTACAACCAGATGGTATATAGAAATTGCTCGATCACAGTGTCTTAGAAAGTTACTTTAGTTGATCTTGTGGAGTTAGAGATGACAAATTTTTATGTCATTATCCACATGGATTGGATCCACTTATGATTTGACTCCATTGACTGTAGAAACAAAATAGTCTAGTTCCAGTTTCCAAATGAGCCCATCATAGAATGGAGGAGTAGTACCACAGTGCCTGTAGGTTGATTTGTCTCCTACCTTAAGGTAAGAAAGATGATATCCAAGGGATGTATTTACCATATAATTTGAGTCAAAGACTCAAATTCTAAAAATCCAAGTCTTGAGTTAGTTCTAGTATTGAATGAGTGTCCAGAAGTGTTCCCTGAAGATCTTCCTGGAGTTCTTCTTGAGAGGAAAATTGACTTCAGAATAAATCTCCTCCCATATACCCATCCTATCTCAATTCCACCTTACATAATATCTCAAGCTAAGCTTAAGGAATTGAATAATCAGTTGAAAAAACTCCTAAATAAGGGTTTTATCAAGCCTAGTATTTTTTCGTAGGGTGCTCTAGTTCTCTTCGTGTGCAAGCAAGATGGTTCCCTCAGAATGTGCATTGACTACCGTCAGTTGAACAAAGTCACAACTAATAATAAGTATCATGTCCCCAATATTGATTACTTATTCGACCAACTTCAGGGTACAAGCTATTTCTCTAAGAGAGACCTCAGATTCGGCTATCATCATTTAGAGTCAGGGAATGTGACATCTCGAAGACAGCCTTCAGAACTCGATATGGTTACTTTGAATTTCTAGTTATGTCTTTTGGACTAACAAATGCTCCTAAAACTTTTATGGACTTGATGAACAGGATGTTCAAGCAGTACTTCGATATATCGATCATAGTCTTCATAGATAACATCCTCGTCTATTCTCGTAGTGAAGGTGATCATGGAGACCATTTGAGAATTATGTTGCAGACTCTTAAGGATCACCAGTTATTTGCTAAGTTTAGCAAGTGAGAATTATGGTTCATAGCTGTAGCTTTCCTTGGTCATATTATTTCCGCTGATGGCATTTGAGTTGACCCTCAAAAGATCAAAGCAGTACGAACTGGACTAGACCCATCTCTCCATCAGATATCAGGAGTTTCTTAGATTTAGCTGGTTATTATAGATGGTTTGTTGAAGGATTTTCTTCTATTTCTACTCCATGCCTTGACTGACTTAGAAAAAAGTCAAATTCAGTGGTCAGATTCCTACGAGAAGAGTTTTCAGGAGTTGAAGACTCGACTTACTTCCGCTCTAGTATTGACTTTACCAAAGGGTTCAGATGGGTTTGTAGTCTGTTTTGATACTTTTAGAGTGGGTCTTGGTTACGTATTGATGAAGTTAGGTAAGGTCAAAGCCTATGCCTCTAGACAGCTTAAACCCCATGAGAAGAATTACCCAACCCATGATCTTGAGTTGGTAGCAATTGTCTTAGCCTTAAAGATTTGAAGCATTACCTTTACGGGGTTCATGTTGATGTGTTCATAGATTATAAGAGTTTATACAATGTGTCACTAAGAAGGATCTAAATCTTCGTCAGAGAAGGTGGCTTGAATTGCTAAAAAATTATGATATGAGTGTGATGTATCACTCGGGTAAGGATAATGTAATAGTCGGTACTCTTAGTAGAATGTCTATGGGGAGTGTTGCACATGTTGAAGAAGATAAGAAGGATTTAGTCTGTGAGGTTCATCAGATTGCTAAATTAGGTACTCGGTTGGTTGATTCGGTTGAAGGTAGTATGTGGGTACAAAATGGTTCAAAATCTTCATTGGTGGATGAAGTAAAATAAAAGCAAGACAAGGATCCTATTTTGGTTAGGTCGAAGGAGGCGGTTCTAGATCAGAGGTTGAGGTTTTCTCCCAAGGGAGATATGGTGTACTTTATTGTCAGGGAAGGTTATGTGTTCCAAGTATGGATGGTTTAAAATAGAAAATATTAGTAGAGGAACATGGTGTACGATATTTTATTCACCCAGGAGCCACTAAGATGTACCGTGATTTGCGAGAAATTTATTGGTGGAATAGTATGAAGAAAGATATTACAAAATTACTGGCTAAGTGTTTGAATTGTTAGTAGGTTAAGATTGAATACCAATGTCCTAGTGGTATGATTTAGGAGTTTAGCATCCACACATGGAAGTGGGAAGTGGTTAACATGGATTTTGTGACAGGGTTACCACGTACGCATCGTCAACATGATTTAATTTGGGTTATTGTAGATAGAATGACCAAACCAGCCCATTTCTTACCAGTTCATACTTTGTATTCAGGTGAGGATTATGCTAGACTCTATCTCAGGGAGTTGGTAAAGTTGCATAGGGTTCTGTTAACCATTATTTCAGATAGAGGTACTCAGTTTACCTCTTATTTTTGGAAGGCTTTTCAGAAGGGTCTTGGTACCCAAGTTCATCTCAGTACGACTTTTTATCCTCAGACAGATGTTTAGGTAGATTGGACTATTCAGATGTTAGAAGATATGTTGAGGGCTTGTGTTATCGACTTCAAAGGTAGTTGGGATGACCACTTACCTTTTATTGAGTTTGCCTATAACAATAGTTTTCACTCTAGTATTCAGATGGCTCCGCTTGAGGTGCTCTATGGAAGGAGTTATAGATATCCTATTAGTTGGTTTGAAGTAGGTGAGGTTGCTTTGATAGGTACATATTTAGCATATGAGGTGATGGAGAAAGTTTAGTTGATCTGAGAAAGGTTGAAGACAACCCAGAGCCGACAAAATCCTATGATGATGTGAGAAGAAAAGATCTTGAATTTGAGGTTGGTGACTTAGTTTATTTGAAAAATATTCCCATGAAAGGGGTGAAGAGGTTTGTTAAGAAGGGGAAGATTAGTCCCTTCTATTTTGGCCTATATAGGATTTTGAGCCGTTCTGGGAAGGTAGCTTATGAGTTAGAGTTGCCTGTAGATTTGGCATCAGTGCATCCAGTGTTTCATGTTTCTTTACTAATGAAATGCATTGGTGACCCAACTTCTGTTGTTCCTCTAGAGCGTGTGGGCGTGAAAGATATCCTTCCTACGAAGAAGTCCCAGTTGAGATCCTTGATCATTAGATTCGTAGGCTAAGGAATAAAGAAGTTCCCTTTGGTAAGGTTCTATGGAGAAATCAGTCCGTCGAAGGGGATATGCGGACCAAGTATCCCCATCTTTTCTCTACTAATTCAAATTCAGCTTGAGGTAATAGTTTCCTCTAAATTGATTCTCTTATTTTCTATCTCAGTTATCTGACCATCCTAATATCATAGCATGCATTCATGAATTTAGTTCAGCCCATGCATCATGTTTCAAATTCGGTTACTTAATTATGATTCAGCTCATAAGTATTCAGTACATGATCTCAGTATTCTCAATATCTCAGTTCAGACAGTTTCATTTGGGGATGAATGATCCCAAAGGGGAGTTATTGTAATATCCCACAAGATTCTAGACGAGTTTTCAGCTATTCGTCCTATGTCTAGAAGTCCCAAAGCCATTTAATTCACACTAAGTACAAGTGACATGTCCATTTTAAGTCCCTAAGAATTTGAACATTTTATTTTTTGCCTTGCCTAGTTTAAAATGTTGATTTATGAGTTAAAATATATTTAGGAATGTTAAAAAGGTCATCTAGGAGAGTTTTACAATTTTTTAAAGGGGTTTGGGATGTTTTTTTACTACGAAGGCAGAATGCCACCGTGATTTGAATGTGTCACGGAGGCTGTCCTCCGCGATACATGGAATGTCACGGAGGTTAGTCTCTGTGATACACGCTAAATCATAGAGTCTAGTCACGAAGGTTGTGAAATCCTACAGCATCATGTAGAGGATCAAGGGGCATGTTGGTGTTTTCCCATCACCCAAAACACCCAATTGACGTCTTAAAACCCAAGAGGGGTATTATTTGCCCCATTCTCCATCAGTTAATGATGCTCAAAATTATCCCATCCTCAAGAACAAAAAAGTCAAAGCTTTCCCCAAGAATTCACTATTCAAGGTCCCAATTTCAAGTTTTCTTCAAGGATTCAAGAAACTCAGTTATGTGGGATATTCATCAATGGGATTCCTTCCACCCATTGAGTCCCAAGAACCCTTTGTTTTTTTTCAAGTATAATCTTTTTCCTTATTTCATGAAATTTCAATGTTAATTATGAAATTACTCAAATTGTTCTTAATAGTTTTGAATAAAAACCATGACTTTGTGTTTTCCCATGTGAATTATACTCTTACATGTTTTATAATCTCAGTCACCCACATCATGTTCAGTTGAAACCATGTCAATTTCTCAAGTTATGAAATAAATCATGTGATCATGTTGTTCTCATAAGTTTAACATATTCTCGTACTTATGATCATGAATTTCATCAATTTAGTGAAATATTCTATGTTTTGGAGTTTACTAATCATGAATTCCCTTATAATATTTTAAATGATATTAGTGTATTTAAAGTATTATTCAGTGTTGGAGGGTTATGAACACCATATACCTATATGTTTACATATGTTTTAGATTATCAAGTTTCAAGTCAGTCAGATCATGATTTTATTATCATTTTCAGATTATCATATGTATGTTGAGCAATTATCAGTTGTGAGTCCAATTAACTTAAATTAGTACCAATGTCAGTTTAGTTAAGAGTAGGATTTAGCACCGGGCGAACCTAGGGATGAAATATCACCCGCCAGTAGAGGATTGATACCTTTATTAGCAGTCCCTAAGTTCCAAAACTACGTAACCAGCGTAGGTTATGAGGTATCATCCGCCAGTAGAGGACTGACACTCTCTTAAGGTTCACCAACTATTAGTGGACTAACACCCTAGTCCTTCAGGACATCAACCTTATGGATCCACATCATCAGACATGTGTTAGTACCCGTGGCAAGGTACTGGCACCCTTCCAGCTGGGGTTACAGGTTGGACCCCGATTAGCTCTGATTTGGACATGTTGGTTACATAATAGCTCCCACAATCTCAATTCGATATTTTGAGTATGTCAGCTCAAGTTTGCATGACCCAGTGTACGGATGTCAGTTATTCAATTTATTAGTTATTCAACTATTCAGATATCAGTTATTCAGTCATTTAAATCACTTCAGTACATGTTTATACTTGGTCTTGCATTCATTTTACATGTTCATGCACTCATTCTCAGTACTTATATGTATTCCAGTTAGTCCCTATCCCACATACCAGTATATTCAAAGTGTTAACCGCATACTCTCTTTTGCACTATGTTGTCTTATAACATATTCGAGCGCTCAGTTTCTCGATTGCCCTTAGTCAGACCAGTACCACTTAGTAGCAGTTGTGGTGAGTTCTCATCCATCGAGGACAAGTATTTATAGTTATTTTTAGTATTTTCTTCATTTAAGTCAGACGGAGTTAGTTGGGGGCTTGTCCTATCAACTTCTCATGTCTTAGTGGCTTTCAGATATTCAGACAGTCAAACTTGTTTTCAGTTTTATCAGCAGTTTCAAACATATTAAGTATTGTTTCAATAGTATATCTTAATAGTATTTGATCAGTTTAACTTCCGCATATAATGTTCTAGTATTATTTTATACAGTGCTCACAATAGGAACCAAATCATGGGTTAGCTTGGGGTCACTTGTGGCCTTAAGCACCGTGTTGCGACTAGGGGGTAGTCTTGAATTGTGACAGTTTTCATTATCATCTATGACTTATACTCAACGTTTTTTGAAATTAAAAGAATATAAAATATAAAATACAATCAGAAAAAGAAAAAGATGAGAAAGAAAAAAAGGAAAAAAAAAAGAAAGAGAAGTAAAGGTTAGGATAGAAGAGAGAAAAAAAACTATAAAAAAAGGGAAAAGAGAAGTAAAGGTTAGGATAGAAGAGAGAAAAAAAACTATAAAAAAAGGAAAAGAGGTTATAAATTGTAATCCTGAAAGTTAGGCTAGGAACGTTATCATTATTTTGTTGAAACTTAGACTATTTTTTGTAAGTATCCCATTATTATATGATCTATGTATGATTGTTATTGTGTTTACAGATTATGCATTTATTATGCCCTGAGCATACATCGATGACAACTACAATCTATGACAACTATGCGGGTGAAATTCTTTTAGCTAATTTGTTGAATCTTTTAAGACCCCCCGAAAATATTTTTTCCTCCATTCGCTTTTACTTGTTACTAATTTTCTAATTTATTTTCTATTTTTACTTGTCATTTTTGTCATATCAAGAGAAGATAATTTTTTTCTATTTTACCCTTAATATTAATTACTTTTTTTCCTAAATTAATTACAAGATACAATGTAAACATCATTTAATAGGGGTTCTATGGTAAAATAGTCATGTTATTGATTAATTTTCTTAATGCGTATTCCAACTCAAAGTGTGACAAGTAAAATCGAACGGAGGGAGTAATTTGCAAATATCTATTTTTGAAGGGCACAAGTACCAAAAAAGTAAGAAAAATAGAAAGATATTTGGGATAGAAGAGGACATATGGAAAGTAGGTGTTCTTGAAAAATTAAAAATCTTTAAATATAATAAAAGAGGATAGTCTAGCCTAAAATTAAAACAAGTGTCTTCTTGAGAACTACCTATTTGAATTTTTACAACAAAAGACTACCATTTCATAACAAAAAGTTATTTTGTTGATTATTTAAATATTTAATATTACTTCATATTTTATATCTACATATATAATAAAGTAGAATAGTCTAACCTATAATTATGTCAAGTGGTATTTTAAGAACTAACATCTTACAACAAAAAAAATATTTTTTCGATTATTTAAATATCTTATATTAATTTCATATTTATTTCATAGCTATATATATAATAAAGGAGAATAGTCTAGCCTACAATTATGTCAAGTGGTATTTTAAGAACTAACAACTTACAAAAAAAACTATTTTCTAGATTATTTAAATATCTTATATTGATTTCATATTTATTTCATATCTATCTATATATATAATAAAGGAGAATAGTCTAGCCTATAATTATGTTAAGTGGTATTTTAAGAACTAACATCTTACAACAAAAAAACTATTTTCTAGATTATTTAAATATCTTATATTAATTTCATATTTATTTCATATTGTGGTAAAAAACAACTAAGTTTGGCTCATATTGGATGAAAACTACTAAGATTGTCCTCTATTAGATGAAAACAACTTGAATTTTTTCTTAAAACCGTTTTCTTGAATTATATATGTTTAAATTCTTTCAAAAGATTTGTGAGGATTATTGTTTTTAAAATTTATGACGCCACAACATGTATTAGCCGATTAACATAATCAGACAATTTATAAATAAAAGATTATAGTCATCCCAATTTATTTTTTAAAAACTATTGAAAAAAGATGTCATCTCTCAAAATATGTAAACAATATAAATAATGATATTAATATAAAAATATTTATGATTTCATTATAATTGAGAAAATCAAGATTCAAGAAAAATTTTAAAATGAATGACCAATTAGTAATCAAGCAACTTTTATGGAAAAAATTATTATGACCAGAAAGTCATTTCAAAATAAAAAATATTTTGATAGATATGTCATCCCTTAAACTATGTAAACAATTAATTTAAATAATCTAAATAATTATATTATTAAAGTAAGTGCTTATGATTTCACTACAATTGAGTAAATAAAAAAAAATTACAAAAAAATAATTAGTAAATAGTAATCAAGCTACTTATATGAATAAGATTATCTCTCAAAATACATGCACAATTAATTTAAATAATATAGATAATAATATTATTTAAAATCTTTTATGATTTCACTACAATTTAGTAAATTAAAAATATTTTGAAAAAGATGTTATCCCTCAAAATATATGCACAATTAATTTAAATAATATATATAATAATATTATTTAAAAAATATTTATGATTTCACTACAATTTAGTAAATCAAGAAAGTATACAAAAATAACAATTAGAGAATAACCAATTAATAATCAAGTAACTTATATGGAAAAGATTATTATGAGCAAAGAGTCATTCCATAAAAAATATTATGAAAAGGATGTCATCACTCAAAATCTATATATAATTAATTTAAATAATAATATTATGCAAAAAACAATATTTATAATTTGATTACAATTGACCAAATTAAGAAAGTATCAAGAAATATCAATTAAGAGAATAACCAATTAGTAACCAAACAACTTATATGGAAAAAAAATTATAATAATCAAAGAGTCATTTCACAATTAAAAATATTATGAAAAAGATGTCATCACTCAAATGGTAACTTTGGACTACAAAAATAAATAAATTTATTTCTATATATTTCAAGTAATTTATATTTAAAAAATATGTATTTTGTTATGAAATATAAATCAAAGAAGAAGAAAGGAGAGAAAAGAGAGAGTGATTATTATTTCTTTTTAGAGGTTTCTTGATGGGTTAATTACAATGAAGGAAAACCTCTTTATTTATAGGAAAAAACTAACCTTGGGGTTTCAAACTTTTCCATAAATAGACATTCACCATATATGGTAATATATTTATAACACTTCCCCTTGAATGTCTAATTGATAGATAATGTGCCTCTTTAAAACCTTACTAGAAAAAAATTCAGTGGCAAAAAAATCTAGTGAAGAAAAAAGAGTACGCATCTCTAACAATACACATACAGGTTGCCTCATTAAAAACCTAACAGGAAAAACCAAGTAAGACAAAACCTCGTAAGGAAAAAATAGTACAATGTGTATTAACTGTCCCTAGTGAGAACATCCTTGAGCCTTTGCATCCCGATCTTGTGCACCATCTTCTTGAAAGTTGCAATTGGAGGAGACCTGGTGAATAAATTAGCCACATTGTCACTTGAACGAATTTGTTGCACGTTAAGATCACCATTCTTCTGTAGCTTGTGTGTAAGAAAAGCTTTGACGAAATGTACTTCGTTCTATCTCCTTGAGTCCTCCCTTAAGTTGTGTCGTGCATGTTGCATTATCCTCATACAAAATCACGGGTACTTTTTCACATATCAAAATACATTTTTTGCGAATGAGATGTATTGTTTACCTCAACCACACACACTTTTGGCTTGTTTTATGAATAGCTATTATCTCAGCATAGTTCGATGAAGTGGCTACGATAGACTATTTTTTATATCTTCAAGATATGGCAGTACCCCCCATATATGAACACATAGCTTATTTGAGACCGGGTTTTATACGGCTCAGATAAGTATCCAACATCAGCATAACCAACAAGATCGGGACTACAATTTTTAGAATAAATAAGCTCATATGTTTTATCTCATTCGAATGTCTCCTAGTAGGAGCAGAACTATACCTTGATAAAAAATTGATCAAAGGGTTGTCACAACCCGAGCCGAGGCCCTGGCCGTGATGGGCATCACGAACAATGAAGGCCCGAGCGCCCCTGTCTATCTGGCGATCATGTACAATGTACCTACAATAAGAAGAAATGCAGAAAAATCATAATACGGAATCATGGTCGACATTATAATTCAACTAACCAATTCAAAATGATATTCATAACCATCTAATAGCATCTAACATCGGTCTGCAAAATCTCTAATACATCAAAACTAATAACTTGTCTAAACAGGGATAAGGCCCCCAGTCGGACAAAAAACTAAAATGAAATAACAATGTTCTAAAAATAGTCCTTCCGAAATAAGGGAGGCTCACCAACTGCACACTTCTATCTGACAAATCTACGGCTTAGCGGGACCCCTGGACTGAGCCTCATACCCTGAAATATAGGGGGTTAATACAGATATACTGGTAGGCAAGGCAATCCAAAATAAAGTACTTTTATACAACATAAGTGAGAGTAATTCATAAAACATTTTACATATGATATATGAAAACACATGGGCATACTTAAAAACTTTGAAACACTTGTTTGAAAATCACGACTCACTCTTCATCTTTCTTCTGAGCTAGGTGGTACACCTTAAGACTCTACAATCCCACAGGATATATGGAATCCTTTCTTAACTAGGCGGACAATCCCCCAACTCGAGTCTGCCGCAAGGGTAGGAGTCTCTATCGCTAATACACCAAGAGGCACTAGGCCAGCGTATGGTCCCCCTTAGGGACATAATAAACCCGTATAAGCAAAACATGGTTTTCAACAAAGAGCCCTTACACCCATATGCCTTCTTCGGGTAGCCACATAACTCTCTTTAAGCCCATTTTTAACTCTTTAAGACATGCATTCTCAAAAATCAAAATCTGAAGATCTTACTCTGTTATGGCATTCATCTGATTGGTATCGTCATACCAAGACTTGAAAGTCATATCTCTAAGACATAAAATATCAAGTTACAGTCTCTTCATTCAAAATATAAAGTTTGGACCACCATATCATTCACACAGTTCAAGAGATTCATATATCAAAACATATGTCAAATTATGCAAACACTCTTTCTTTTCAACATTTCAACAAACGGTGGTCAATTTCCAAAAAAAATTAGGCAATTCATTCGATTATCATGTTTAGCATTCAAAACAAAAAATGTCCCTCTCTTCAATTCACAACCAACATGAAGTTTATATAAGATAGTAAAGCTCTTGACCCATACTTTAAGACAAGTCGTTTAATAACCCTTACTTTGTAAATCAAGAAGTAACACAACAAGAGAGGAAAATTCGTTCTTCATGCTCTCAATTAATATTTTAAAACTGAATGCATGTATATACATATACATGAATGAAATCAAATTCAAAAGAAGGCCTCAAGGACAAAACCTTATATCATTGAAAAGGATTCACAATGCATGTTTTTTAATGTAATTTAAAACCCTTCATGAATACATGATTTCTCAACATTCAAAAATTTATAAAAATCGATTTCAGCATGCCCGTGTAGTTTAGAAAACCCCCATATACCTTATGTCATTTAGTTTGAAGATTGAAACTCTAATCTTAACCTTTTTCTTAAAATCTAAAACTTAGAGAAAACCCTAAGTTGTTCTTGTTCTTGAGAGTGGAGAAGATTTGAGATTTTGTAAAACTGATAATAATTGATTAATAATGTTTAGAGTATAATTTAATTCGTTAGGGAGGTTTTTTGGAAGGAAAAGTACCAAAATACACATTTAAAAATGGCCTGTTTGAGCAACTCGGCCTCGACTGACGATTTGGTTGATGGACCATCAGTCTGGTGACGGACAGTCACTCCAACCGTCAGTTCTTGGCCAGAGAATGAGCTCACTGCCTGAGTTTTGGCGGAAATCTTGACGGGACATCAATGGATTGACAGTCCATCGGTCAGGCCATCGCACCTCAGCAGACTGACACTTTTTAGAAAACAGGCATAACCTTTTACCCTGATATCAGATTAAGGCAAAACTAGTGGAGTTAAAAAGAAAACTCAAATACCTTTTATTTGATATATAGTAGGCCCTCTAACTCATTATATACAAGAAGTTATGGTCGATGTAATTTGACCCAAGTTAAGACATTCACTAAAATTTAATCGATAGAAAAGTTTTCAACTCGTCTTTGAATTAAGGGACCTCTATGATCTCAATTCATGATCAGCTAGATTCCCACACTACCTAATTGATTATCATACTTATATTTACATAGGATTCATTTTCTTTTGGGACTTTTACGCGTAGGAATGATAGTTTACGTTCTAGTCCAAAAATGTGGGTTGTTACATTATCCCCCTTGGGATCATTCATTCCCAAATGATGACTTGGGGCACAAAAAGCATGATTTCAAGAATTAAATAGAAATAAAAGAGTAGTATAGGATTTGTACCTTCTAAATCATCATCCATAATTTCAAAGAGAGTCGGGTACCTCTCACACATATCATCTTCTGACTCCCAAGTAGCTTCCTCGGCTTTTTGATTCCTCCACATCACCTTAACCGAAGCTATTTCCTTACTCCTCAGCTTTTGAACTTGGCGATCCAAATGGCAATGGGTTCTTCTTCATACCACAAGGAGTCTTTCATATTGATCTCCTCTACAGGAAACACTAGGGAATGATCACCAATGCACTTCTTCAACATGGACATATGGAATACTGGATGAACAGAAGCCAGGTTTGCGAGTTAATCTAACTCATAGGCAACCCACCAATCCTCTTCACAATATGATACGGTCCTATGTAACGAGGACTAAGCTTCTCTTTTTTTCTGAATTGCATGACTTCCTTCATGGAGGAGATCTTGAGGAATACCCAATCATCAACCTCAAATTCCAAATCTCTCCTTCTAACATCAACATAAGACTTCTGGTGACTCTGAGCCATCTTAAGTCTCTCTCTAATGATCTTTGCCCTCTCTATTGCCTGATGAATAAGATCGGGCCCAAACAATTAGGTTTTACCCACTTCGTACCACCCAATTGGTGATCTATATCTCCTCTTATAAAGTGCTTTAAAAGGAGCCATTTGAATACCAGCATGGTAGCTATTGTTTTAAGTGAATTATATCAACGTAAATGATCCACCCAACTACCTTTGAAGTCAATTATGCAGGTCCTCAACATATTCTCAAGGGTCTGAATGGTGCGTTCAGCCTGCCCATCAGTCTGAGGGTAGAAGGAAGTACTCAGGATTACTTGGGTACCTAAACCTCTCTGAAAAGATGGCCAAAACTGGGAAGAGAATTGTGTACCTCAATCGGATATAATGTATACTGGTACCCCATGCAAACGAACTATTTCCTCAATGTACAGCTTGGCATAGTCATCTCCCGAATAGTTAGTCTCACAAGTAGAAAGTGAGCTGACTTGGTCATCCGGTATACAATCACCCAAATGGAATTATATTGGTTTCGGGACTTCGAAAGCCCCGTGATGAAATCCATATTTATCATCTCCTATTTCCACATAGGTAAGACTATCTCTTGGGAAGTACCACCTGGTTTCAAATGTTCCATCTTGACTTGTTGGAAATTCAAAAACTTAGACACAAAGTTAGCAATATCTCTTTTCATATTGTTCCACAAGTAAATAGACTTAAGGTCATGATACATTTTAGTGGATCCTGGGTGAACAACATACCTTGAAGTGTGAGCTTCATCAAGAATTCTTTCTCGCAACCCATCTACATCCGGCACACAAAACCTACCTTGATACTTCAAAATACCATCGCCGTCAATTTCAAACGCCATCACCTTATGTTCGCCCACATCATTCTTAATTTGCAACAAGATGGGGTCTTCGGCCTACTTTTCCTTCACTTCAGCACATAGGGAAGATTTAGCTATCTCATGAACAATTATTCCTCCATCTTCGGAATCCAAAAGTCGAAACCCTATATTTGCAAGCCGATGAATATCCTTCACCATCTCCCTTTTTCTTTCCTAAACATAAGAAAGACTGCCCATTGACAACCTGCTGAGGGTGTCAACCACCATATTTGCCTTGCTCGGATGGTAGTGCAGGCTTGTGTCATAATCTTTCAAAAGTTCTAACCAACGTCGCTACTTGAGATTCAGTTCTTTTTGTGAGAAAAAATACTGCAAACTTTTGTGGTCAGTAAAAACATCAACGTGTACCCCATACAAATAATGCCACCAAATCTTACGTACAAAGACCACAACTGCTAAATCCAAGTCATAGGTGGGGTAATTTCACTCGTGCACCTACCATGATACATAAGTACACACCCAAGTCCCACGCGGGATGCATCACAGTATACAACAAAAACCCTTGTACCCTCGGAAAGGGTCAAAATAGACACGGTAGTCAATTTTTCTTTCAATTTCTCAAAGCTATTATCACAGGAGTCAGACCACACGAATTTTACCTTTTTCTGTGTCAACTTGGTAAGTGGAGCAGCTATGGAGGAAAAACTTTCCACGAACCTTCTATAATACCCTGCCAAACCCAAGAAGCTCCGGATATCGGTTAGAGTCATGGATATGGGCCATTTTCTCACTGCCTCAACCTTTTGGGGATCAAACTTAATTCCCTCACTAGAAACAATATGCCCCAAGAAAATAATGGGACTAAGCCAGAATTCACACTTGGAAAATTTTGCATACAACTCATGATCTTTGAGGGTCTGAATGATGGTTCGTAGGTGACTGGCATTATGATCCTCATTCTTAGAGTAAACTACGATGTCGTCAATGAAAACTATGACTAACAGGTCTAGAAATTGATGAAATACCCTATTTATTAGGTCCATGAAAGTTGCAGGGGCGTTAGTTAATCCGAAGGACATGAATAAGAATTCATAATAGCCATATCGTGTTCAGAAAGCTGTTTTGGGAATGTCATCCTCCCTAACCTTCAACTGATGATACCCCAAATCAAGGTCTATCTTAGAGAAATATTTTTCACCTTAGAGTTGATAAAAAAAATCATCGATTCTAGGAAGAGGGTATTTATTTTTAACAATAACCTTATTTAGATGACGATAGTCTATACACATACGGAGAGAACCATTTTTCTTACGCACAAAGAGTACAGGTGCACCCCAGAGAGAAATACTAAGATGGATAAAGCCCTTTTCAAGAAGATCTTTTAGCTGTTCTTTCAACTCTATCAATTCTGCAAGAGCCATTCTATATGGCGGGATAGAAATAGGACGAACGTCCGACAATAAATTAATGCTAAAATCTATCACCCTATCAGGTGGTATCACTGGGAGATCATCGGGAAAAACTTTTGGAAATTCATTAACTACCTGGACATACTAGAGGGAAGGACTTTCAGTATTAGAATATTTGACCCGAATAAGATGATACAAACAACCCTTAGATATAAGTTTGCGGGCTGTGAGATAAGAGATGAACGTCCCCTTAGGTACTAAAGAATACCCCTCCCACTCTATCACTAGTTTATTTGGAAAAAAGAAAGTGACTTTTAGGGTCCTACAGTCTAATGTGTCATAGCACGAATGGAGCCAATCCATTCCCAAAATGGCATTAAAGTAAATCATATCAAGCTCTACAAAATCTGCCACAGTATCGTGATTACAGACAAACACAACATAATTTCTATACACCCTCCTAGATACAACAGTGTCACCAATAGAAGTGGAAACAGAGAAAGTTTTTGGAATAATTTCAGGCTCAAAACCAAAATTGACAGCTACATACGGGGTCACATAGGACAAGGTAGACCTGGATCAAGCAACATATAGACACTATAGGAGAAAATTTTTAATGTACCCATCACAACATCTGGTGGAGCCTCTGTATCCTAGCGGTTAGATAAAGCATAAAACCAGTTGCAAACGCCCCCAGTAGCTGAAGTAGTACTCTGGGGAGGTGGTGATAGTGCTGAGGAATTAGCTTGAGACTTAGCACCCCTAATATTACCTCTTACTGTCGGCCAATCTCTTTGGATATGGCCTGGCTGACCATAAACATAGTACACCATTATGCCAAACTGACATCTTCCTGGGTGGTTCTTCCCATACGAACTACACTGAGGGTATTTCCTGAATGGCCGGGACACGCTCCCTTGGGAATGAGTACCCTGTACTCTTGATCCCTAATTAGGCTGAAAATTTTAAAACTGTCGATCAACTGGAGGTCTGGGCGCTAGCTAAAGACTGAGCATGACTCCAAAACTTATTCTTCGGCCACCTGTTTCCCCAATACTTACCACCTTAGTGCTGACTATTATTTTGGTCTATATATATGGCCCTCTTGGCATGCCTATCCTTCTCTCTTGCCTCTGCCAGTCTTTTCTTCTACTCTTCAACTTATTGCATATGAATAGACAACCTGGAGAAATCCATGTCTCTATTCAACATCGTTCCTTTGTATTCTAATACCAGATCATCCGAGAGACTGGATTCAAACTTCCTCATGCGAGCTCTTATATTACCCGCCATTTCTCGAGGATAACGGGATAACTGGTTGAACTTCAGTGTGTACTCCTTGACACTCATTTTCCCTTGTTTCAAATTCATAAATTCTTTAGCCTTCGATTCCCTCAATTCTTGAGGAAAGAAAAGGTCCAAAAAAGCTTCCACAAACTCACCCCACACAAAAGGCTCAACATCTCCACCCTTAGAAATCTCCCATTCATTATACCAAAGATTTGCCACATCCTTCAACTGATAGGCCGCCAGTTCAACCCCTTCAAACTTATTCTCATGCATAACCCAGAAAATTTTCTCAAGTTCATCAATGAACCCTTGAGGGTCCTCCTCAACCTCTGTACCAGTAAACACAGGTTGGTTTAGCCTCATGAATCGACCAACCTGGGTAATCTCAGATGAACCATATACAAACCCCATATCTTCAGACCGTCAGGTCTGAGAATCCACCAAGTGAGCTATCATATGCATAGACTATCAAAACTCAGGATTAGATACTTCTCTCTGGGAGGTTTAGTATGATTAGCTCCAGATCGAGGAGCCTTGGGTGCCCTAGGTGGACTAGTCTGGATTGGAAGAACTCCAGAAATAGCAATAAACTTTAAAGTATGATCTCTGTTATGGGCCCGCATCCTATGGGTAGGGCGGACATTCTCAGCGTGGGCGTTCAGTTCGTTGGGTTGACGGGGAGGCATAATAACTTTTTAAAATACAAGAAATCATTGATTAGAGGACATTCAAACTCTATAGCACGAACTAAAGAACAAAAAGAAGGGAGACATTCCTAAATTCCTTGTAGCCTCCTACTTATAAGTGTGGCGTGTTATACACGTATAATTAGGAATCTACCCAATGCGATTTTGCACACCCTAGGACCGTGAACTGTGCTCTAATACCAAGTTTGTCATGGCCCAAGTTAAGGCCCTAGCCGTGATAGACATCCCAAACTATAAAGGCCTGGATGCCCCTGCCTATTTGGCGATCATGCACAATGTTCATACAATAAGAAGAAATGCGGAAAAATCATAATACAGAATCATGGTCAACATTATAATTCAACTAACCAATTCAAAATAAAATTCATAACCCTCTAACAACATCTAACATCAGTCTGTGAAATCTAAAATACATCAAAACCAATATCTTGTCTAAACTAGGACAAGGCCCCCAGTCGGACCAAAAACCAAAATGAAATAACAATGTTCTAAAAATAGTCCTTCCAAAATAAGAGAGGCTCATCAACTGCACACTTCTGTCTGACAAATCTAAGGCTTAGTGGGGCCTCTGGACTGAGCCTCAAATCCTAAAATATAGGGGGTCAATACAGATGTACTAGTATGCAGAGCAATCTAAAATAAATACTTTTATACAACATAAGTGAGAGCAATTCATAAAATATT
This sequence comes from Capsicum pubescens, assembly GCA_030864215.1. NCBI lineage: Eukaryota > Viridiplantae > Streptophyta > Magnoliopsida > Solanales > Solanaceae > Capsicum > Capsicum pubescens. Next base: position 227,789,792 of record CM061544.1, read on the forward strand.
TTACATGTGATATATGAAAAGACATGGGCATACTTAAAGACTTCGAAATATTTCTTTGAAAATCAAGACTCACTCTTCATCTTACTTCTGAGCTAGGTGGTACACCCTCCAACTCTACAATCCCACGGGCTATATGGAATCCTCCTTTAACTCGGCGGCCAAGCCCCCAACCCAATTTTTCCGGTAGGGTTAGAGTCTCTATCTCTAATACACCAAGGGGCACTAGGCCAGCGTATAGTCCCTTTTAGGAACATAATAAACCCATATCGTCAAAACACGATTTCCATCAATGAGCCCTTACACCCATATGCCTTCTTCAAGTAGCCACCTAACTCTCTTTAAGCCCATTTTTAACTCTTTAAGACATGCATTCTCAAAAATCAAAATTTGAAGATCTTACTCTGTTATGGCATTCATCTGATTGGTATCGTCATACCAAGACTTAAAAGTCATATCTCTAAGCCATAAAATATCAAGTTACAGTCTCTTCATTCAAAATATAAATTTTGGACCACCATATCATTCATACAGTTCAAGAGAATTCATATATCAAAACATATGTCAAATTATGCAAAGACTCTCTCTTTTCAATATTTCAACAAACGGTGGTCAATTTCCCAAAACAATCATGCAATTCATTCGATTATCATGTTTAGCATTTAAAATAAGAAAATGTCCCTCTCTTCAATTCACAATCAATATAAAGTTCATATAAGATAGTAAAGATCTTGACTCATACTTTAAGACAAGCAGTTTAATAACCCTTTGTAAATCAAGAAGTAACGCAACAAGAGAGGAAAATCCGTGCTTTATGCTCTCAATTCATATTTCAAAACTGAATACACGTATATATATATACACGAATGAAATCGAATTCAAGAGAAGGCCTCAAGGACAAAACCATATATCATTGAAAAGGATTCACAATGCATGCTTTTTAATGTAATTTAAAACCCTTCATGAATACATTATTTCTCAACATTCAAAAATTTATAAAAATTGATTTCATTATGCCCATGTATTTTAGGAAAATCCCACGTACCTTATGTCATTTAGTTTAAAGATTGAAACTCTAATCTTGACCCTTTTCTTGAAATCTTGAACTTAGAGAAAACCCTAATTTGTTCTTGTTCTTGAGAGTGGAGAAGATTTGAGATGTTATAAAATTGATAATAATTGATTAATAACATTTAGATTACAATTTAATTTGTTGAAGAGGTTTCTGGGAAGGAAAAGTACCAAAATACCCATTTAAAAATAGCCCGTTTGAGCAACTCGGCCTCGACTGACGGTTTGGTTGACGGACCGTCAGTCTGGTGATGGACCATCACTCCAACCATCAGTTTTTGTCCATAGAACGAGCTCACTACCTGAGGTTTGATAGAAATCTTGACTGGCCATCACTAGCTTGATGGTCCATCAGTCTGGCCGTACACCTTGGCAAACTGACACCTCTTTAGAAAACAGGCATAACTTTTTACCTCGATATCAGATTAAGGCGAAACCAGTGGAGTTAGAAAGAATACTCAAAGAACTTTCATTTGATATATACTAGGCCCTCTAACTCATTAAATACAAGAATTTATGGTCAATGGACTTTGACCCAAGTTAAGACGTTCACTAAAACTTAATCGATAGGAAAGTTTTCAACTCATCTTTGAATTAAGGGACCTCTATTATATAAATTCATGATCAACTAGATTCCCACACTACCTAATTTATTATTATACTTATATTTATATAGTATTCATTGGCTTTTGGGACCTTTACTCATAGGAATGGCGGTTTATGTTCTAGACCAAAAATGCGGGTTGTTACAAAGGATATGTCGGATCTTGTAGTAGTTACAAGATACATTAGTACACCAATTTCACTAAGATATATAACTAATCCAATTCGGTATATTTCTCATTCCAGCAAATAATTTATTGTTTTTGAAAACTCTAAGAATTTCAATAATTTTCAAGTTATAAATTTATGCAATATAAGGATTATAGATAAGTTCCCCATAAACTTTTATATGCTTCCAACATTTTGAATCCTTAAAAATTTTCATATTTATTTTGTCAAGTGACAATATTCAGTATTCCATGTATGACATCTTCAAGCGTCTGGATGGCAAATCAAATAAGTTTTATGCTTACCAAGATACATCCTTTTATGTCACTTGATAAATATTTCTACATCGATATGCTTAAATAAACGTAGAATTTATTGTAATCTTTTACAATATTGCACCAATATTGTATCGTATCAAAGATATTGATCATTTTGTATCGGTTCACAGTGTGAAATAAAATTTTGAGATCTCATCACTTTATTATTTTCAGGTACTTGAACCTCTCATAAGGTTTCATGAAGTGTTATGTCGTAGGCTCTTCAAGAGCACGTTGTCTTCTTATTATGATTATTTGCTCCTTTTTCTTTTTTAAGAATTATTTATTTTGAACCGATTGATATACTATGTTTCATGCATGCGGTAGACTTTATCCTTCAGGGATATCCAATTTAGAGCATTTACAGCTAAATATGAGATTAATATTGGGTCAGCAAATGATCCTAACATTTGAACTTGAATTATCTTTTGAATGAGGATCATATTGATGATAATTCACAACATATTTCTCAGTTGTTTATTATCTCTCCATCATATGAGAAAAAGTAAAATACATCTCAATTTATTTTAGAGAATCCATCTTTGTACATCATGGTATATCCATTTATCAAATACCACACATCAAAACTACTAGATGGAATAATTAATTTCTGACCTTGAACCAATTGAGAGGGAGGAATTAATCATAGTTTTTGGTCAAATGCAAACAAGTGTTATTGCATGCAATATATCACACTTCAGACCAACACATGAGGGTTTGTTCTCATAAGCAATGGTTCAACTATTTATCGAAGGCTTTTAACACCAACTTAACTAGCATTATCAAGATGAATTGCCTTGATTACACAATCTGAAAATTATGCTCTTAACTCAATTTATATTGAGCAAGCAACTTTATGAATGTCAAATTGCAGGTTGACAATAAACTAATATGTGATCATATTATATTGATGAATCTTAATATATCGCATGATAGGTGAACAGGCCCATATTCACCTTTTATATTTTTTTAGATTTAAGGGATTCAATCCCAACATTAGTTGATCCAACCAACTTATCATGAGAACAAACAATATGAATTTTTTTTGAAGAATCTTCTAATTCTTCAATACATGTCTAATACTCAATAAACACATCTTCGGAATGTCACAATCGTTCATGTCAACGTATGAAATTTTTATTCTAGTAAACTCCAAGTTTACCATGACATGTGCCTTTTGCTTTAGTAAATTTCAGATTTACTTTACAAGAATAAACATCATATTTATTACTTCTGAGCAAATTGCAGAATATTTCTTCTCAGTTATTCTATCTTTTTCAGAGGTGAGTTATGGTACCATCACAATCAAGTGCACGTTTGTATTGATAAGCTTTACTAAATATTATCACTTTCACCCCGGGAAATGAATCTATGCTTATAATAATTAAAATTCTCATTCCTATGAATGAAATATAATCATGCCTTAAACCTTTCAAATTATGATAGTTTATAACCTCTTTCAAAATATTGTTACTTCAAGAGCAAGTCAAGGTGTGTATATAATGTAGAGAATTTTTCTCAAACATATCTTATAATCATAATAAGCGTGGAAAAATATTATTAATTTTGATGATTATTATCATATTGTCTCTCCATATTTATATTTGTGCATTCAATCACTTGTCTTCTTTTAGACATATTATATACTGTTGTCATATTTCTTTCAAGAATGGAGCAAGTTGCCAACTTTCAGATTCATCATATATTACTACCACATTTACTTCAGAGAATGAAGCATATTTAGTGGGACATGTTTCATGACTTTTCATAAAATTTATTATTTTGCCTTAGCCATCATAATATATCAATATGGTGTATTGAGATTCAAACTCAATATCTTATCCATATAAAGGCGTCTTAGGCTATAACTCAATGGTACTTGAACCTAATATCTTATATCATGGTGCATTGGAACTTTTAACCCAATGTTTTACCCTCTTAATGAGATGAGACTTAAATTCATCATCATATCTTTTAACAATATTGTTCTTCATGAATAAATTTAAAGCATAAGTGGTTCCAAACCAATTATTTTTTCTCAAATCCAACAATAATTATATCATTAGTAGCAAAAGACAAATAACATAAGAAATTACTAACCTTGAAATTACCTTTAGATTTATAATTTTACCTTATTTGATAGAGTCTCGTGTTGATAACGTGTTATGAAATATAAAACAAAGAAGAAGAATAATGAAGAGAAAAGAGAGTGATTATTATTTCTCTGGAGAGATATTTTGATGGGTTAATTACAATGAAGGAAATCCTCTTTATTTATAGGGAAAAACTAACCTTGGGGTTTTTAACTTTTTCATAAATATACATTCACTATATATGATCAAGTAGACATTCACTATATATGGTAATATATTTATAACACATTCACATTTATTGAAAGGATTTTCATTCGATATATTTCAAGTAATCTATATTTAAATCAATATGCATACATATTTAATGAAAAGATTTTCATTCTTAAGAATAACTATCAATAAGTAATAATACTATCATTCTATATTAGGAAATAAATGAATGATATTCTTGAATTTAAAAGGAGGGTAGATTGAAAGTAAATAAATACTGAAAACTTTTTTTATTGAAAATTACTACACAAAAAAGACTGCATAATGTTTATTGAAAATAACTACTAAAATTACATAGACTTAATTAATATTTCAAGTCAAATAAAATTTTACATTACAAAAATATTATTTATTTAACCAATTATATAACCTTATATATGTCTGCAAGAATAATTCTGATTTTAAAATAATTAAATTTAAAAAAGATACTTTTTTTTATACATGAAAATGAAATTATAAATCAAACTAACTTGTCATTAATAAATAAATATATTATAATGACTTCTTTGCTTTCAAAATGAAATAGGAATAAAAATTTCGTAATAATAAAAATATCAACAAAAAATTATAATAACTTTTATATGATAAAATGTTGGTGTGGGTTACTAATAAATTAGAATATATGCAGTTGAAGTATTACCATAAAAAGAATATTTATATGACAAAAAGTATCTATGATTTCATTCAATATGAGTCAACTAAGGAAGCATGACAAGGTTGACTGGAAATACAAATAAAAAATGAATAATTAATTAACAATTATATATATGTATATGGAAAAAAAATATTTTACCAACTTTCAACTAATCTAGAAGTTATAATGCCACAACAATCTATCACTATATAACACTACACTCAATAAATGCTAATTAATTTCTGCCATCACATGTTGGAGAAGATGAATTGTTCAAGTGATACGTGTGGACGTTCTAACTAGAATCTCAATTTACTTTGAGTATTATTTTAGAATATATTTTTCTTCATTTATCAAGTCAACTAACTACACAGGTTATGCTGCATATTCATTTTATTTTTTTATATATTTGGAGAAAATTTTATGAGTCATTATTCATGTACTTTATGTTTTATAAAAAAATATAATCTGAAGATTTAAGTTGGTGATCTTTTATATATCTTTCGTTTTTAAAGTCTTATAAAAATTTATCTTGAAATCGAAATGTGCAATGAGAATTTTATCAATAACATAAAACTTTACATGTTATACATTAAATATGAAGAAACTAATATTGATATTAGATAGTTAATTTTCTTACATTGCAAATATTGTTGCTTTAGATTTTAGTGAGATAATAATATGATTTAAAAAATTAATAAAACTAACCTTTTTGTTAGACTCGTGAGTTGTATGTGATTACAAAAACTATGATACTAAATTACTAATTCATTATATTTCTATATGTTAGAATTAACACTTGATTTGTCTATACTATATTTCTATATGTTATGATTAACAATTAATTTGTATATTAAATTATGTGATTTTAGTAGTATACTAAAAGTTTAACGATATTGCATTAGGAATGATAGTTAAGTGACCTTGGTGAAAAAAATGATAGTTGTATAACTATCTATGAAATTTACCCGGCACTAGGACTGCTATCTCAAAAACTACATCTCAAGGATCAAAGTTTTGGTGAGTATCCCATGGCCGATGGCCGATGGAGAAATACTTATGAATATTTTTTTTCAAATTTATTATATTTAAGTTCTTACTGCAAATATTATTGTATTTTTACGTGGCATATTATAGTAATGTAAAATTAAAGATCATTTATCATTTATTATTTATAAACATTATTCTACAAACTTTCCTTTTTTTAGTTGATATAAACAGACAATGAATTAAATCATGTTTATCTTTATATTTGTAACTCTAATTTTAGAATATTGTACATCATTTGGTGCAATAATTATTTTAATCTATTTTGTACACTATAAAAGATAAATATGAATAAGATAAATATCTTATTGTGTTAATGGGAGGTTGATATTAGTTTAATGTTCTAATGTGAGAGGAAATTCAATTTCGACAATGATTAATATTCATAATTTCATTCAAATTGAGTAAATTGAGAATTCATGATAGGGTTAATCGAAAACAGAGTTGAAGAGTGAATATTCAAACGTATGAAGGACATAAACTATTTATTCAGAAAAATAATTTACAATAAGATCCATTAATATTTTTATTCCCTTATCATAAGAAAATAAGTGAACATTGTGAGATCATGCAAAATGGTTACTGTAACGATCTAAAAATTTAATGAAATATGTGAAATTTGTGATTTTATGTGATTTGACTATTTTACCCCTCCTCGTGGTTGTATTATGGTATTTATGGGGTATGGGAGTAATTGTCATAGTTTTTGATATATTTTAGTAGCATTTATGCGATATTGTGGTTTTTTATGGCTTCGAGAGTCTTATTTTAGACTTATGGGGATATATTTTGATTCGTGTGATGGATGGTTGAACGGAATGTGTCAGCAGCTTTAAAATATCAATTTTAGGCTAGGTATACCTTTGGTTCGGGTTTTGGTGCACCCGAGCTCATTTCGACCTATTGGTCTAAATCTCATTTTGACCCTCGATTTGTGAAATTTTAATTTTGGGTTTCGGGGGTCAACTTTGTGAAAATGATATTTTTTAAAAATTCTAACTTCGCCAATGCGTCTGGAACGTCGAATTTAGTATTATTGCATAGTTCATTTGTGTATATCGAACTCCAAACGAATCTCGGACACCCCGTCATAGTCCGGAGTGAACTTGAAGGGAAAACCAGATTTTTTTGTAATATATATACCTTCTTTGGTCCTTTTTGCTTATTTTTTATCTTGCCTCTTGGGAGTTAAACCCTAAAATAGTGTGGGAGCTTAAAAGTAAAGTTTGTGGGAGCTTCTGAAGCTAGATTAACACTCATTTCTTGGTTTTATTACAAATTTAAGGTTAGAATTCACCCTTTTCTGAATAATTTCTTGATTAATTTCTCAAAATTTCAAAAATCGTAGGGCTTAATTTCAAACCTCAATTTCACTTTTTCACTCGAATAATATTTTTATCTTATAATTACTAGTTTTTCATCAATTTAACCTTCAAAACGACTCTGATTCTTGATTTTAACCCAAATTTCAAAGATTTTACCCGATAAAGCTTAAAAATGGTTTTTCTTTAATTTGAACCTCATTTTTTACTCGATTTGACTTGAATTTTCAGTTGTAGATTTCTACAAATATGTGGAACATGTTTTTGAAGTAAAAATTTGATTTTGCCCTTTTTTTCGAAAATTTATTTCGGGGGTCCATTTTGACCACGAACCAAAAGTAGTTAATATGGGTGTCATTGGTTTGTTTTGATGCGTAGATTTCACAATTGATGTTTTTAGTGGATCTTGAAATTGTTCGTGAAAGGTAAGATCGTGGGTTCGAAGTGTAGCAAACCGATTTTGACTTTTGAGGTAGGTTATGGCTTAACTCTTTCAGACTGAGTTGGGTAGTAAATGATAATACAAAATGTATGTTAAGGGTAGGAACTAATCATGAAAAATGAATATCTATGGGTTGTGCCCGTGTGGGTTTTATATGTGATGTAATTATCAAAATTGAGATATTATGTGATATGTGTGATCGTGTGGGGTCCTATGTGATATTGATAGCCTTGAATACATATGAATAATTGTATTGTTTAAGATGTTTAATGTGGTACCATTGACGTATTGTGATTATATTCATACTTTATTAGCATATGAGACATGTGGAAATTCATGAATGAAACGGAGATAAAGTGGATATTGGCTCATGTAGTTGTGGAAATGTATCATTGTGGTTAGTTGTGGAAATATATCATGTGGTTAGTTGTGAAAATACTCATTGTAATTGGTTGTGAGTATTACATCTTCATATCATACTCATTCATGAAATATTGGTACCATCATGGCAACATCTGAGAAACACTGTCAACACCTGATAACACTTTTTTGAGGAATGTTCCAGAAAGAAGATATGAGATATATGGATTATATACGGGTTGACGAACCCTCCATGGGTCCTTTGTTGGGAGGCTTGCCTCCGTGGGTGTATACGGGAATTGTGCAACGATTCCGGAGGTTGTGCGACGACCTCGTGCATCATCATTATTATTATTATCATCATCATCATCGTCATCATCATATACATTGCGCTTACTTTATTGTGTTTATATGTTGTATTGCCATATTGACTTGTCATTTATGTAATTATCTTAGCTTTTTTTACTTGTATTTGATGATCTTGTATATGCATATTCCCCCTTTTTCAACTTATATGTGATATAATTCATATTTGTGTTCTATCTAGTTGTGATGTTGTAATATATGTGATATATTAGAACTGTTGGTGCAAGCGGTGTGGGCTACCATTGTGGAATATTTTCTGATTACAGGTGATGTTCCCTAAATGTAGATTTTGTATGATTTATTTACTACTTTGCTTGGTCAGCCTATGATACCTACTGAGTACAAGTGGACTGTACTCATGCCTACTGCACTCTTTCAGTGCAGGTCCTAGCTCGAGTACGCCTCAGCTTGCTTGACTCGGGCGATTGTTGGAGCTTTCAAGGTAGCAGTTGGACATTCATGCGTTCGGAGTTCACCTTTATCTTTCTATAGTAGTTATGTTTTTATTAGTATTTGGAGATAAATATCATTCTTTTATGGTTATTTCTCTGATGTATTTGACTCCTGAATTGTATTTGTAGTTCTTACACTATTAACACATGGTTTGGGGCATGATCGGTATTTTGGATAAGTCCTTTTTGCATTGTTATGATTACTTGTATGGTTCGGCTTCGTTCTAGAAGCCTTACCTTTGGATATTTCTGTCTTTTCCTCTTTTTGTATCAGTTTAGGTAATAGACTTACTTGTCAAGGTACGTCGCGACAAGTGTCATCATGACCCTCTCTTTTTGGTTATGACAGTTACGACTTCAGATAATGTTATAAGTTGTTTGTTTAAAAAAAACAGACATCTTTTCCCCCCTGAACTTGTCCTCCAAACTCACTTTAGCACTTAAACTTAACTTCCGTTTATTTACCCCCTTAACATCTTTAAAGTGTATTTGTTTGACCTCTAAAGCTGATGTGGCATTTCAAAAAAAAAAAAGGGGCACGTTTATCTATTAAAAAAACAGTAATCTTATATTTAAAATATAAAAAAAATAATAAAAAAAAAATAAAATTAAAATTAAAAATGGACACTTTTTTCTTCTTTCTTCTTCAAATCATCATCAACAACAAGACTCAAACCTCCATTAACAACCTCAAATTCTTTTCACTTTCTCCCATTAATAACACCACCCAAGAACAACACTTTTCTTTAATTTTTTTCACTTTTCTCCATTAACAACACCACCCAAGAACAACACTTTTCTTTATTTTTTTCACTTTCCTCCATTAACACCACCCAAGAACAAACATGAAAACACTATTAAATAATTTTCTCCATTAAACACCATCTCAACCTTCAATCTAACTCCCTCAAAATTTAGATAAAAATTAAATTAAATTGATGATTTTGTTTTTGAATCACTTATCATCAATGAGATTTCTTTGATTTTTACTTTTGAATTTTTTTGTTAATAAGACGATTTGAAAAAATTAATTTTAACTTGATGAAAGTATTTTTGTGTTTGAATAATTAAGAAGAGGGTTGGGGTGGGGGGCAGGAAGAGTAGGGTAGGGGTGGGGCTGAAAGGGGAGAAAGAATGGCGGGTGGAGGGGGGTGCTGGAAAAGGGAGAAAGAATGGGGACTGGGGTGGAGGGGGCTGGAAGGGAAGAAGAGCAGGTGGGGGGGGCGGGTATGCAGGAATGGAGAAAGAGATTGGGGGAGGGGGGGGGAGTTGAATTTTTTATTTAATATATATATATATATATATATATATATATATATATATTATATTATATATATATTATATATATTATTTAATATATATATATAAATAGTAAATATATTTTTTTTTCTTTTTAAAACAAAAATACATAAAAATAGTATGTGTGTGGGATTTTTTTTAAAAAAAAATCTAATTTCTTACGTGGCAATGACCTGGCACTAATGTGGCACTGATTTGGCACTGACATGGCACGTGTGTAACCCACTCTCCGTTGTGAGAGTGGTATTCAGTTTTGAGGGGTGAAACAAATACACTTTAAAGATGTTAAGGGGGGTAAATAAACAAAAGTTAAGTTTAAGTGCTAAAGTGAGTTTGAAGGACAAATTCAGGGGGGGAAAGATGTATTTTCTCTTAAAAAAATGATAATAAAAAAATAAGAGAGTGAAAATTGACTATTATTGAGACTTTACTCAAAATATTTTTCTTGAAACAAAAAAAATTAAATTTATAAAAAATATACTATGACTAAGATCATGTAAATGAATACAAAATCTATTTAGAAAGGAAAAATCTATCAAAACAAAAAAAGAGAAGGAGGAACTCCTTTCTTCCCCTTGAAAGGAGGGTGCAAATTAAAATATTGAATACAAAATAATTTAAATTTCAAGTTAAAATTTTATAAAGAAGCCTTATGTGTATAACTCTAAAGAATATCATTCATCAGTTCTTTGCTTTTCTAACCAAATTTAGAAGTAAGTTACTTAACTAATAATAATTATGTTAAGTATGCATTTTCTTTTAAAATTATATGATTTCTTTTTACAAATTATAAATCAATATAGAACACAATATTATCTTATATGCTCAAATACTTATATTATAATATAATATTATTTGCATGTGGATACTAACTTTCAAAAAGAAATATTTAAATTTTATGTAATCAATGATATTAGATTTAATATTTTAATATTTATTTTTAGTATTGCATAAATTTATTAATTTCAAATATGCCAACGGTATTGAACAAATTTTTGATTATATAAAATCAATAGGATAATAATTTTTATGATTAATTTCATTTAATATTGATCGTGCATCACGCGGGTACTAATACTAGTGGAAAAATAGATCAACACTCTTTCTTGATTTGATTTTAGTTTTACTTTCAAAAATTGACAAATTAATTTGATTTTGATTTTAAATAAGAAAGAATAAAAAAAAAATTAAACCAAACCAACTATATAAATACCTATTTCACTATTACAATTTTTATTAATCTTTTAAGTAGATATTAATCTTTTACACTTTTATTTAGTAATCCAGGTGTTTGTTTTTATAGAAATTCAAATTTTGCCATTACTTTCCGACTTGATTTGTAGTTTTTATTTTTCTAAGTCAAAGAACCTATTTCATGTAAAAAAAAATAGTCTATCTTTAAATTGTTTATCATTATTTAAATAGATTATCATTAATATATCTTGATAACAGCTAGGTAATTTTTTTTCAAAAAAAGAAAAATCAATGTAAGAAGTTCTAGTGAGTTCATTGGAAGTGATTAAATTCTTACAGAATGTATCCAATCCAATTCTGTGGAGGAAGTGACATACTATATAACTTTACATATTCCTAAGTGCTCCTTTTAGATTGGACAATTTTTTGTAATAAGTTATTAACTCTAGAAAAATAAAATGTAACTTGACCACCAAACTCTTCATTAAATTTATATCTTTTCAAGTCTATATTGGTTACATTTTATCTAAAGAAATGACATAAAAATATGCTTAAACTTGTTCACCTGATTTACTTTAGCATTTTAACTTTACGAGTATTTCAATACCCCTTAAATAATTTTAAAGTGAATATAGCATCTTAAAAATACAATATCACTCTCACTGCAAAATGCATTACACTCTCTCTATATTATTACTATCAGAGTCATATCATTGTCACGTAAGTACCAAGTTCCACATTATTTTTATTAGAAAAATACCCTACCTGACCCTTTCTTCTTCGTACCCATCCACCTCAATTCACTTCTTCAATCCCTTTAACCCCCCACCATCCTCCCTCCCTGGGGCATTTCTCTCTCTTCTAATCTTAATTAATATCTTTTTAGTTTTTGATTGATTAAATTTTGCTAATTATCTATTTATTTTTTACCTCAACTAAATTCTTTTAACTATCTCTCATTTAACTAGATCCTTCAAAAAAGAGAAAGTTATCATCCTCTTATTAATATTTTGACCTAAAAGATCTTACGATATATTGATGTGGTCTTGTTTTGGACAAAAAACTCAATTTTAATAAGAATGAAAGTCTGATGATTTTACTTTTCTTAATTGATCTATAAAAAAAGAAAACTTAGAAGAGAAAAATAACAAAGAAAATGAGGAGAAACGGGCAGAAGTGGTGGGGAGGAAGTAAGGGATAGGGGGGAAAAAAATGTAGGGGTGGGGTTTGGGGGATTGAAGAAGAAAGGGAGCGGGGAGAGGGCTGGTTTTTTTTTTTATTATTATATACATTTTAGTGTGATCATTTTTAAAAGGAAAAATGTCTCGATATTCTTGCATTATGTCCGTTTTGTAATGTGGATACTCCTACTTATATGTTTTCATCTGGACCCTTAAACCCATTAAAAAATAATATTTTAAACCCTTTGACCGTTGACCGGACCTATGTGGCATCAAAATGGCTGAGTAGGATGAAACGCGTGTAGGCACGCGCCTGGGGTGCGAGTGAGGGTCATTTTTTTTATCAATTTTATATTAAAATAATTAAAAATAATTATTTAAAAAAAGTAATATTAAAATAATATTAAAATTTAAAAAAAAAAACAGTCAGCCTTTTCCCCTACACCTCCCTCCCCCCTTCCACACATTCTTTTCTCTCCCCCTTCCCCCACCATCCCCGTCCACCACCACCGTCCCCGTCCACCCTGTCGATGAGCTACCACCACCAAACTCCGGTTAGAGTTCCACTACCACCACCAACAACAGACCCATCACTTTTCTTATCCATCCATAAAATTCATTCAAAATAAACTAAAAAAGGACTAAATTTTGCTTCTACGCTAACATTAAAAAACATTAGAGAGAAAAAATGAAATATAATGGAGATGTGGCTTGGATTTTCCCCTATAAGGAGAAAATACATACAAAAAACGCTCAGTAATTTCAACTTCGATCATCTGGGAAAATATCCATCACTTTCATCTCAATCAAAAAATTAAAATTTTCAATAACAAATTAAGTTCAAATTCTTAATTGTTGTGTTATATGTTGGTGGTGTTATAGAGGTAAGGAAGGAAAATAGGAGTTGGAGTGATTGTTTGTTGTTTTGTTTGTCGAAAATTGACGAAAACGATGAAAAGTCGGGGATGATTATTGTTGCTGGTGCGGGGTGGGGTGGGGGTGGGGACGGGGGAAATGGGTTGGGGAACTGGGGGGGCTAGGATATAGAACGGGGGAGAGGGGCTGGGGGTGAGGGAATTGCGGAGAGGGGGACTGGTGGGTGGGAGAATGAAGAAGAAGGCCAAAATTTATTTATTTATTTATTAAATTTATAATTATTTAAAAATAAATAAAGTAAATTTAGTTTTTTTATTTTTTAAATATTTAATTTCTTATGTGGCATTTAATGTAGTAGTTAAAATGATGTAGAAGCTGATCTGGAATTTAATACAATATTTTAAAATGACGTGGTAGCTGACGTAGAGATGAGAGTGTTACACACACTGAAATAGGGTTTAAAATATTGTTTTTTAATGGGTTTAGAGGTTCAGATGACAAACATGTAAGTAGGAGTATCCACATTACAAAAACGGACATAGTACAAGGGTCCACCAAGCCATTTTGCCTTTTTAAAAAGAAACAAGAATTACTTCCTCCGTCTCATTTTATGTGTCATCATTTTTTTTGGTCCGTCTCAAAGAGAATGTCATTTTTCCTTATTTGGTAACTATTTAAAGACGCAATTCCACTTTTATCCTCATTGATCCCACTTAATTAAAAAAAAGAGTAAATACATAATTACCCCACTGATGTTGTCCGAAATTTTTAAAAAGACACCTAAACTTTAACTTCGACCTATTACCCCACGATTCTTCCTTTTTCCGTACCAAATATACCATTTTGGACCTCTGCGTGTATACATGCGCCACTGGCGCGTAAAGGGCTCAAAATTGACTTTTTTTATCAATAAAAAGTTGTCACGTATAAATAATTAGTATATAATTTATATTTTTTTTAAAAGGTAAAAAACTAATATTTATTTATTTTTTTAAATTATCTGGTACCCCCCTCTCTTCCCCCTAATCACCCTTTCTTCTTCAACACTTTCAACACCATTAAAGCTTCATTAAAGTTTTTTTTTAAAATATCATTAAAACTCCATTAAAGCTCAACACAATGTCTTCTTCAACACAATATCTTCTTCAACACCATTAAAACTCCATTGAAGCTTTTTTTTAAAAAATATTTTTAAAATTCCATTAAAGTTTCATTAAAGCTCATTTAACTATCCTTAAAACTCAATTCAATCATAAAATAATATTTTGAATTGATTTGAACAAAAAAAAATAGACGGGAAGAGAGATTTTGACGGAGTGGGAGGGGGCTAGGGGGAGATGCTGACAGGGTGGGGGTGTTGGACGGAGAGTGGGGGTGGGGGGGAGCTGTTGGACGTCGGGGGGAGGGGGAAGGGGTGCTGGATGGGGTGGGTGGGTGATAAATTAAATAAAAAGTAAAGATTTATTAAAAAAATACGAAATTAAATATATTTAACACGTGGCAGCACATGATTGGTGCGTGTGTTCACTCTCTTTGTTGTGACTGAGATTCAGCGAAAAATGATGTATTTGAAACGAATTAAGTAAGAATCGTGGAGTAATAGGTCGAATTCAAAGTGTAGGTGTCTTTTTTAAAATCTCGGCCAACATCAGGGGGGTAATTATGTATTTATTCAAAAAAAAAAAATAGGAGCACATTTTTTAATAAAGGACAATTTGGTAAACATTACCAAGTCTTTTTCTTATTTCTTAAACTTCGTATTCGATCAAACAGCGGCACATAAAATGGGACAGAGGAAGTACATATTTTATATATATTTTTCTTTTGTTATAGTTTCATATTAGTCTTAGAGGTTACATTTATTCACTTTCAAGTTGTTTAAAAAAATATTTAAATAGAAAAAATTACACAAATAATTAAACTTAAGCACCATTATTTCTAAAAATCTCACATCTTTTAAAATATTTCATAATATACCACTTTTTGAATTTGTACTCTTGATACATATATTTTTACTCTCTAAGCCGCACAAACTCCTACTTCTTAGCTTCAAATTCTCCTTTTCGTTTTTTAAAATTTTCACCCCAAAATAATCGATAACTTCTCTTCAAATTTGAGTTTCAATCAATTATATCCATCATCCATCTACTGCAAACGACATTCAAGTCAATTAGTTGAAAAAAAAATCTCATTTTTTCGAGAAGTGAATGGAATGTTGAACTTGATTTTAAGAAAAAATACTTTATCTTAATTTCAAAACACATCTTTAGTGTTTTTTTTTAGTTTTTTGTATGAATTTTGATGATTTACCATTATTTAGTTTGGGTGTTACCCAAATTGATAAGAACATTGTTGGTTCTTCAAGTGGTGAAATGGTGGATTTTATTTCGGACACATAAACATTATACTATACTCTGATGTGTTTCAAGGCAAAATATTATATGTATCAAGACCAAATATTATATATATCAAGGTCAAATACATCAACACAAAATATTATATGTATCAAGCCCAAATACACTAACACAAAACAAATGAATCAAAATGTATCAAAAAAATTTATGTTATGTAAACACATGACAGTGAAACCCTGCTATCATAATATTTCAAATGTATCAAAATCTGCAAACAAAGGTATCAAATTCATATATCAGACTTGATATATCAAATCTATCAAATGTAACAAATATCATTACGAAGTATAGATTATCAAAAACATTTAACTAAGAACAAGAATGTCTCAAAGTATCAGCTAATAAAAGTATCAAAAGTATTCAGATCTTGGCAAACTGTCATATGTATCAATTGAAAATTTTGAAGTTTTGTTGCCACGTTTGAGGTGCAATTGAGATGAAGAAGAAAAAATGATGAAGAATTTGTGTGTAAATTGCAGTTTTAAATCGAGTATTATTTGAAGAGATGGATATTTTAATTTTTTGTTAATTTTTATGTTTATTGTGCTTCAAAACTGATAACATGATTTGCTCCTCAATTTAAGAAAATTTTGTTATTTTCTTATTTAGCTAACAGTTTTTTTTTCAAATGTATCAAAACACATATGTATTAAGGCCAAATATATGTATCAAAAAATGTAAAAGGTGGTATACTATGTAATTAGAAAAAATTGTGCCAAAAAAAGTTATTAGCGCCTTAATATTTGGTATTTATGTAAGTTACCCATTTAAATACTCATAAAATTAAAGTGTTAAAATAAGTTGGACGGACAAGTTTAGAGGTGTTTTTCTGTCTTTTTTCTTTTATCTAAACAAGGACAAGTTTAAGAAAAAAATCTTTTGGCCACAAAAATTTGGCCCAAATTTGACCACAATAGTAAAAAGACATGTTCACACTATAAACTAGTTCGTTTTTAGATATTTTTGCCCCTTTCTTCCTAAATTTAAATTTCTAAGACTATTTTATTTATTATCATTTTTCAATACATTAAAAACTATTTTAATACATGGGAATGGACAATTTATATATTCTATTTTTAATTATTTAAATTTTTAGTTAATAATTACATAATTAAATAATTGTCAAATGTAGTATAAGTCAATTGAAGTTTCCTGTAATGACAGATCTAGAGTCGGTTGAAGTTATATATTTCGTACAAGTCAATCATTTCAGCCAAGCTTCTTAACTTTGTGTCAAGAAAATTCACTTATATGTATACATATGAGATTATTTTTCGATTGAAGTTTTATCACGCTAGTTCGATTTTATGACTACTTTTAATGAATATGAATGTAGAGTTTTAATAATAAAAAATTTTGGCATGCTTAAAATTTTGTTACTTTATATTTTTTTTATAGATAGATACACTAACAAAACACGTTGTAGCTAAATGTAAAAATTTATTTTGCTAAACATTTTAACAATAATTTTTTGTTTCCATAGTATTCGTAGAAATAGACGTGGCTAAAATTTATTTACCATTTTTTCATGGTATATGATTCAAAATTTATACTCATTGCTATGAAATTTATCATGTTGTAGACTACAATTATAAAGAAATATTTATTTTATAAAAAATATACTTCAAATGTACTAGTAAAATTCGGTAAGATCGAGTCAAATCAAATGATTAACACATTTAGTTATCTTAGATCGATGGTGTTTGATTTTATAATAAAGATTGTTCAATCACTATATAGACAAAATATTCCGGTCTTAAATGTGACCTTTTTAGTTTTTAGTGTTGCTACAACAAATTTCTACCCATGATAAAAAGTAATTGTTACCTACAAAATTTTATCAAAAATTATTTTACCATAACAAATAGTTATGGAACCTGAACTAAAATTATTTTGAACTTGAAACAAAAATACTTATTTAGTTACATTATTTTGCTTGGGGTAATCTATTGTACCTAAAAAGTTAGTATTGTTGTTGTAATTTTATTATGACAGAGACATGTCAAGTTATACTTATGCGAGAGCATCCTTTTACTGATAAAGAATAAGAGTAGATTTCACTTTCAAGCAGTTAATGATTAATGTGTTTAATTTTTTTTTATACCACTTTTACTCCTCTTATGTCTTTTTTAAAAAAAAATTATTATGAAATTGAACCAATATTTTTGATGAGTAATTAATTCTCATTTTATTTTCATAATTTTTTAAAAAATAATTGAGGTATGAAAAATTGTGGAACTACACTAAGCATGTTGTAGGTGAAAATTAAAACAATTGAAAAATTGAATAACTGGAATCAAAGATAGGTAAAATTTATCTGCTATTACCTAACATTGATTCTATCACATAAAAAATTTGTTTCAATTTTTTAAAACATAAACGTCATTTAACTTTAAAATATAATATATTTATGACATAAAAGTATTCTATCTTTAAAATTTAGTACACAAAAAATATTTTATTTATTTTTTTAAAAGGTGTTTACAAAATTTACTATTCAACTACATATGTTGGTGTATAAAATAATCAAATACATTTTCTTCAATATTAATAATATTAAATTAAAATTATTATAAATAAATCAAACTAAGAAAAGCAAGTATAATATTGTATACCCCAAACAAGTTGTGTTAAGAAGTAAAACATTAGAGATGTTTCTAATATCATCCTGAATCAATAATATATTAAAGGTATGAAATGTCTTACAAATATTGTTTGAATTTTTTGTTCCTCATTAAAAGTCTTTGCTTTAGACAAAATTATTTTTTCACTATTTTTTCTAATATTTAAGAGTTGAAATTAATTAAATATATTTATGATAGAACATTTCCTTATATAGAAGTCATCAGAATTAATGACAACTAATATTAGTTTAAGAATTCTAAATCAACTAAATTCGATTTTCAAAAGATTTAAAAAATCTAGAAATAAATATAAAAACATCAGAATAAGAAAATTTAAGAAGTACCAAATTTTAAAAGTTTTATGTACGCAGTAAGAATATAATCAATGATTTTGTAAAGATTTGACTTTAAAAATAAGAAAATATTTTAAACATAAAAAAAAATAATCGTATCACAAATATGGTTCAAATTAATGCGTCTCTTTTATCCTTTGACAGTAAGGGAAGAGGTACTGCGTGAAAAATGCAAAATTGATGATCTATCAATCATTTGGAACTTCTGGTGGTAAAATATCTATGTGCCTATACTAAAATATATGTTTATATTTACTCTATTATATTAAAGTATGAAGGATCTTTGAAAAATGACTTGAAGTTTTTACACTTTATTAAAAATCCCGCAATAGATAAAACTATTTAATTTTAAATAAACAAATATTACATGTGCAAGGCACGTGCGGTTACACAAGTGTAATTAATTTATTTTAAACCTCTGTTATATTTTCGATATGATTTAGTAAAATTCAGATGAACTTTACTTTTTAATTACCTTGATATCATCCATTTCCTTTCTTTTTATGTCTCAATATTTACTTCTTGTAATTTTATGTAATTGCTCGTATTTTTATTTTTTATTTGCTTATTTTTTATTCATTTAGCAAAACTGATTAAGTGCATTACTATTTTAATTTTTGAATTAAAATAGAAGTACATTGTAAAATGAGGTTATAGACTCATATTTCCTTGTCTTTTGAATTATATTTAATTAAGTTACGTAAAAATTTATTGAATAATATGTATTAATTTTTTTAAAACTTAGTCACAAATATATATATTTATTTATATACTTTTAATAAATGATAAATGTACCTTAAATTCATTAATTGTTCTTGTATAAATCAATTTTAGTTGTTCAATAAGTTTAGGGAATAGGAAAAAGTTACTACATTTATTAAGAAAATTTGGAGGGACTTTATTTGAAAAAATATGGTAAAATCTAAAACAAGGCAATGAAAGTCTTTTCACAACTGTGGTTAAATTTGTGCCAAAAAATTGTGGTCATTTAGCACATGTATATACAACATAAATCTCATCCTAAGTGAAACTAATAACATAAGATCCCGGATTGACTTTCTCTCTCCCAGATTTGGGAAAATACATATACATGTCAATGTACCTCATATGTAACTCTAATGTATGAGGAAACTGTTTCTCCTTAAATTATGAAAATAAAATCAGATACAATTATTCTCTTACCTTAATAACGACAGTAATTAATGTTTTGATTTTGTGGATGCTTAAAAATAGTAACTGCAATTCAAATTTAAAAAATATTCTAAAACATCTCTCTTCATCTCCCTAAAAAAAACCAACGTCATCGATGCTGGTTTACGGTTGTCACCGCTATTCATCACTCCACTCTTCTTCCTCACGCTGGTAAACGCGCAAGGGCGACCAACCGTCTGTTGACAGTCCATCCCAGGCCCACACCCAGTTGGCCCAATTCCCTCAATCCATTACCCTTCAAGAAACAACATCAACCCACTTCAACAATCAGTCCACCACTGTCCGACCCGGCCCAATCCTTTTCTGCCTTATAATTTCTCCAACATCGTTCAACATAAAAAATTAACAACAACCAGCAATAATACAGCCACAAACGGCGTACAACAGCACAAAAGCAAAACAACAACCAAATGTCCCTAACCCACAACAATAAATGGCGTAACAGCCAGTCCCCGATGCATAAACAACGTTTTCACAGTCAAATCTGTAAGTCCCAGACACCCTTTTACAAATTTATCCCTCTAATACGGTTGATAATGGCTAGAAGCTCACCAACTTTTTCTTTTTCAGTCCATGACTCCCCATTTTGGGCAAATATTTAATGCCCAACGTCTCTTTTATTTTGTCCCACAGTGGATTTCAAAAGTTCTCAAGAAAATCAATTCAATTTCAGTTTTCAAATTCGAAAATCCCTAAACCTTTTTCACCTATAAATAGAGGTTGAAGGTTAGAGAAAAAGGGGGAGGATTTTTGGGAAAAATTGAGGATTCTGGAGGCGTGTGCTTCTAATCCTACGCAACCAAAAATTCTCAAAAAAAACACCGATTTGAAGCCGTCCATGTTAGCATGATGTAAATATTGTATATTAATGTAATTATATATTGTTGTATATTAGTGTAATTACATAGATTTGATTAAGTAGTTAAAGAGAATAATAGTGACTTTAGTAAGAACAGATTTGGTGGGATAGAATAGCGAATTTAAAGGGATAGAAAAGCTGATCTTTAGGGATAGGAAGACGGACCTTTAGGGATGTAATCGTTGAATATTTTCTATTTAATGACAAGACTCTCAATATTGAGAGGGATTCAACAGAAAACTGACATGGTATCAGAGCCTTCTCTTGGCTGTCTTGTTTCATAGAGTTCATTTGTGGTTTCTTTCAAAATTTATTTTGAAAATTTCAGTTTTTTGTTGATTGTTTCTCGACAATTAACACCTAGGACTTTGATCTTGGTCATTTTGGTTGTTCTTTTTCAGTTAGTGTTTTTAGTTTTCATAATTATGAGTTCATATCAGTTTGAATCATTCAGTGTTCATTTCACTGAAAAGAATTTTTCATCATGGGAGTTTCAGTTTCAGTTATTTATCACCGAAAAAGAACTATGGGGCCATATAGATGGAGCCGATCCTACTCCTACTGATCCTACAAAGTTAGGTCAATGGAAGATTAAAGATGCTCGGGTGATAACATAGCTTTTAGTGTCAATTGACCCTCTTATTGTTTCTAATCTCAGGCCTTACAAGATAGCTAAGGCCATGTGGGATTATTTAAAAAAGGTTTACAACCAAGATAATAGTGCCTGACGCTTTTACTTAGAGTATGAAATTGCTAATTACTCTCAAGGAGGTCTTTCTATTCAGGATTATTATTCTGGATTTCAGAACTTATGGGCTAAATTTACAGATATTGTTTATGCCAAAATACCTTCCGAATATCTCTCTGTAATTCAGCAAGTTCATGAGCAAAGCAAGCAAGATTAATTTTTTATGAATTTATGCTCTGAGTTTGAGAGTGCTCGCTCTAACTTGATGAATGCTGACCCGTCTCCCTCCCTAGATGTTTGTTTTAGGGAATTGCTTCTTGAAGAGCAGCGTTATGTCACACAAAATGCTTTCAGAAGAGGAAATGATGTCGTTGTTGCATTTGCTGCTCAAGGTAAAGGTATGAGTAGGGATATGAATAGAACTCAATGCTACAATTGCAAAGAATATGGCCATATTGCTAGAAATTGTGGCAAGAAGTTCTGTAATTATTGTAAACAACAAGGACATATTATCAAAGAGTGTCCCACACGCCCTCAGAATCGTAAGGTAAATAATTTCCATGCAACAATAAATGGTTCCACTCTTGAGAACTCATCTTCAGGACCTTCAGGACAAGTTCTTACTCCTGAAATGGTACAACAAATGATCGTATCAGCCTTTTCAGCATTAGGATTACAAGGTATTGATGTTAAATCTAATTTTTGGATTGTTGATTCTGGTGCTTCCAATCATATGACCAACTTAACAAGCATGCTAAAAAATATTCGTAAGTATCAAGGTTCATCACAAATACAGGTTGCTAATGGTAGTAATTTACCCATTACCAAGGTTGGGGATATTGCTCCAACTTTCAAGAATGTTTTTATTTCATCGAAGCTCTCAACTAGTCTTATTTGAGTTGGACAATTGGTTGATGACAATTGTGATGCAAATTTTTCTCATAATGGTTGTCTTGTGCAGGATCAGGTGTCGGGGACGATAATCGCGAAGGGGCCTAAAGTTGGAAGATTGTTTCCTATACAATTTTTTATTCCTCCTGTTATATCTTTTGTTTGTACTTCTACGGCTAATAAGACTGAGCTTTGGCATAAGCGTCTAGGACATCCAAATTCTGTTGTGTTGTCTCATTTATCAAATTCTGGTTTATTAGGAAGTAAAAATTAATTTTCCCCTACTTCATTTGATTGTTCTACTTGTAAATTAGGCAAAGGTAAAATTCTTCCTTTTCTTAATTTGGGTAGTCGTGCTACAAAGTGTTTTGATGTTGTTCATAGTGATGTTTGGGGTATTTCACCAATTCTTTCTCATGCTCAGTTCAAGTACTTTGTGACATTCATAGATGATTATAGTCGATTTACGTGGGTGTATTTTCTTCGTACCAAATCTGAAGTATTTTCCATGTTCAAGATATTTTTGGCTTACATTGAGACTCAATTTTCTACTTGTATCAAGTTATTAAGATTTGATTCTGGTGGAGAATATATGTCAAATGAATTCAAAAAAATTTTGCTTGACAAAGGAATTGTCTCACAACGCTCTTGTCCATATACACCACAACAAAATGGGGTCGTTGAGCGTAAAAATCATCATCTTTTAGATATTACTCGTACTTTATTGATTGAGTCCTCTGTCCCATCTAAATATTGGGTTGAAGCTTTGTCTACTACTGTCTATTTAATTAACAGGCTGCCATCTAAAGTGTTAAATCTTGAGTCTCCATATTTTCGTCTTTATCACAAAAATCCAAGCTATGATAATTTTCATACATTTGGTTGTATTTGTTTTGTGCATCTTCCTCCTTCTCAGCGTAATAAACTTTCTGTTCAGTCTACTAAATGTATTTTTATGGATTATAGTACTTCACAGAAAGGTTTTCTCTGTTATGATCCATGTTCTAATAAATTTCATGTTTCTAGAAATGTTGTTTTCTTTGAGAATCAGTATTTTTTCCTACTCATGTTTAGTCATCTCCTGCTTCTCTTTTTCTTCCTACTTTTAAAGATTTGTCATGTTATTCTAAGAGGTTCAAACCCGGATTTATGTACGAACGTCGGTGGCCAACTTTACCCCCTCCTGATATTGATCCGCCACCTGAAACTGCACCACAACTAGAATCTGAGAATTCTTCAAGGCCTGCTCCTCTTGAGCCCACTCGACGATCTACGAGAGTATCTCGTACTCTTAATTGGTATGGCTTTTCATCTACTTTATCCATCATTTCTGTTCTAACTTGTTACTCACAAACTTCTAAGCATGAATGTTGGCAGAAGGCAATGGAGGAAGAACTTTTGGCTCTCAAAGAAAATGACACATGGGATATTATTTCATGTCTATCCAATTGGATGTAAATGGGTTTATTCAATTAAATTTTATTCTGATGGAACTCTTGATCGGTACAAAGCTCGGTTAGTTATTCTTGGTAACAAGCAGGAGTATGGTGTGAACTATGAAGAGACTTTTGCACCGGTAGCAAAAATAACGACGGTGAGAACTATTGTTGCTATTGCTGCTTCACAAAATTGGACTCTTCATCAAATGAATGTCAAAAATGTTTTTCTTCATGGTGATCTCAAAGAGGATATTTCTATGAAACCTCCACCAGGTTTGTTCTCATTGCCTACATCAGATGTATGCAAGTTGAAGCGGTCTTTGTATGGATTAAAACAAGCTCCCAGAGCTTAGTTTGAGAAATTTCGGTCTACTTTGCTACAATTCTCTTTTGAGCAGAGCAACTATGACTCATCTTTGTTTCTTCGGAAAATATCCACAGGCTGTGTTCTTCTTTTGGTATACGTCGATGACATTATTATTACAGGAACTTATTCTTCACTAATCACTAGCCTGCAACAACAACTTAAGGATTCTTTTCATATGAAAAATCTTAGTACTCTTACATATTTCTTGGGTTTGGAAGTTCATCGTGATTCATCCGGTGTGTTTCTAAATCAACACAAATATACCCAAGATTTTATTTCTTTGGCAGGTTTTCAGGATTCCTCCTCTGTGGATACTCCATTAGAATTGAATGTAAAGTATCGCCGAGAGAAAGACGATCTTCTTCCTAATCCAACTATATTTCGACAATTAGTTGGGAGCTTAAATTACCTTATTATTACCAGGCCTGATATCTCTTTTGCAGTTCAATAAGTTAGTCAGTTTATGCAAGCTCCCCGTCATCTTCATTTGGTGGTTGTCCGTCGTATTATTCGATACCTCCGAGGAACATCTAATCGTGGATTATTCTTTCCTAGTGGTTCGTCTATTCGTCTTAATGCTTTTAGTGATTCTAATTGGGCGGGATGTTCTGACACTCGTCATTCGGTTACTGGTTGGTGCATGTTTCTTGGAGAGTCTTTGATATCTTGGAAGAGTAAGAAGCAAGACCGCGTGTCAAAATCTTCAACAGAGGCTGAATATCGAGCAATGTCTATTGCTTGCTCCGAGATTGTGTGGCTTCGTGGACTACTTGCTGAGACTGGATTTCCTTAATCTAATCCTACTCCTCTCCATGCTGACAATACAAGTGTTATTCAGATTGCTACTAATCCGATTTTTCATGAGCGGACAAAACACATCGAAGTAGACTGCCATTATATACGAGAAGTTGTAGATAAAGGTGTCATTACTCTTCCGCACGTGTCCAGTGGTGATCTTCAAATAGCTGATGCATTTACAAAATCAATGGCACGACAAAGACATCAGTTTCTCGTCGGCAAATTGATGTTTCTTGATCTACCAACATCAATTTGAGGGGATGTTAGAATGATGTAAATATTGTATATTAATGTAATCATATATTGTTGTATATTAGTATAATTACATAGATTTGATTTAGTAGTTAAAGAAAATAATAGTGACTTTAGTAAGAGCAGATTTGGTGGGATAGAATAGCGGCTTTAGAGGAATAGAAAAGCTGATCTTGAGGGATAGGAAGACGGATCTTTAGGGATGTAATCATTGAATATTTTCTATTTAATGACAAGACTCTCAATATTGAGAGCGATTCAGCAGAAAATTGACAGTCCATTCATCGTCCCGTTTGCTGCCCGGATAAAGGTAAATCCCCTGTCTTTTTCTCCTTTTTCTTTTATCTGGTGATTCTATCTCGTCGTTACGCTGTTGTAGTGTTTGGTTTTCTGAGTTACAGTATCTTTTTGAAAGTTATTGTTTTGATAGCTAAATTCTTTTCATTGTAAAGTTTGGATTGGAAATTTTGGAAACAGACGAAATTAGCGCTTCACCGAAATGAAAAGAAAAAGGAAGGCACCTACTTCCGGGAGTATGTACTTTATTTACGGCAACCATTAAAAAATAAATTTTCTTTCGTTTGAACGTGTTTCTTATGATCAATAGCAGCTCGTGTGGATGGTTGTTACCTATTGACTTGTATCATATTTTTAAATTTATTGTTACATTACACGATGAAAGTTTCATTCTATATAATGATCAATTATTGTGATGTCGATGGTTAATTTTCTTCCTCTGATTTCAAAAATGCAATTACTGTAAATGAACTCCATGTGGGATTTGTTTTAGGCTAGTATTTTTTTTTCTATATTTGTTCAAATGGATTCTTAAAAGGTTTTGTTTATTCACAAAGGTATTGTTGCAAGCCTTTTGTTTCTGTTTTTTTTTTGTCAATGCATTTAAGTGTGAATGTGCGATAGGATAAAGAATCCGGCTTAAGGTTTTATTCAGGTCGTTAATTGCCATTCTTCTTCTTTTTTTATTTCAGCAGTTTTGTGTTTGGATCATAATCTAGGGCATTACTTGGCTTAAGTTAAATATTTGTAATTTTAGTGGTCTGTATATGCTTATTTTGAATTGCCTTACTTTTGAAGGCTCTATTATCTTCCCCGGAACTTGTATGGATTAAGAATTCCCCAAGAAACACTTCCCGATTGTGTGGTTGCATATTTGAATCTTCGTTGATTGTCCATCTTGTCTGTGAACTCGAAAAATTGGCTTTCAAAACATAATAAGTCCTTGAGGTCATATTAGATAGCATTTTAAATTGATAAATTACAAGATTCTTCGCCATGCAAAAAATTGACAGGGGTTTCTCT
Organism: Capsicum pubescens; assembly: GCA_030864215.1. Lineage (NCBI taxonomy): Eukaryota > Viridiplantae > Streptophyta > Magnoliopsida > Solanales > Solanaceae > Capsicum > Capsicum pubescens. The sequence continues at coordinate 227,816,701 of CM061544.1, forward strand.
TTGTTTAGAAAAATTCTTCCAGATTTTTTACTATTAAATAAGAATAATGTATGTTCTTTATTTATTTGTTCGTTGTCTCCATTTGTATGTTGTTCCGGGAATACTAATCTCTTTTTCTTTCTCTTGCATGTATACTTTTCGAGTCCATCGGGGCTCGTCATATTTGATCTTCGCATTTTTCCGGGCCAATGAGGCCCAATATCGTTGAGTCAAAGCCTCACCAAAGTACCGAAAATGGACCAAAAGACAAGAAATAAGGTTTTATACGCATGTATACAGCAGATATACGCGTATATTTGATAGGAATGAAGAAGGGAAGCTTATTATATCGTGAAGGGACTGAGGTGCAGTCGCCTATACACCAAGTATACAAGAGAAACGCAGATATTGAAGCTGTAAATATACATCTGGTATACACTTTAGAAGATTGACCCAAGTCCATAAGAATGAGGTCCAAAAGCTGGACAGCTTGCTAATGGGCCAATAAAGGCCCAAATCTTAAACTTTTGTTCTCTTTTCCTTGTATGTTATTGTTGTTTATATGTACTAACTCTAATTTTATTTACTTAACCTAAGTAATTCCCTTAATTGCCGTCATTCTATTTTATCTTGATTTTTTTACCTAACCTATTATTTTCTCACATAATTTTACATTATCTAAAACGAATTAAATTGATTCCCTCTGTTTTCTCTTTAAAACAAGTCTTTAAAGATCAAGCATTTTGTTTCGAAATGACATTCATTATATTCATATCACTAAAAAGTCCATTTGAATTCAAATAACTTCCTTCAAACTCAAGAAACTAAATTTTCTTATAAATTTCAAATTTCCATAATTAATAAAGGGATTTTTAATTCAACACTCTCTTAACATTTTTTCAAAGGTATTATCTATAATATGATCAACTTTTTCTATAACGATTAATAATAAGAAAATAATTCCATAATTCTCTTATTTTATGAAATTAAAATCCATTTCCCTTTTATGTCCGAAAAACTACAACTTAATTTAATTCAAATAAAATTTTTCTCTTTTGAATAAATAAATATCATTTTTCAATGTTTTTAATAAATAGTTTTTTTAATTTTCTACAAAATCAACCTTTTACAAAATTAGTCACCTTTAATTAGTCAAGTTAGTTTCTTTCTGGTAAACCATTTTAAACGGACGCTCCTATGTGCCTTAAAAATATTCTTAGGGCGTTAATTGAACCCTTACCCAGAATCTCTAGTTTTAAAGGTTTATTTCTGTTTTTGAACCTTTGAAACTCTTTTAAATTTTTTCTTGATTTTTTTTAAAAAAATCAAGTGGCAACTCTGTAAATTTTCTTAAAATTATTTCAAAATTTTCTCAACTTTTACGATAAAAACCATTTTCTCGTCAAATGAAACCCGAAAGGGATAAAACACCGCCAAAATCGACGTCGTTTCTCGTTCCTCTCCCACTGTCGCCACCACCGACACCATCACGAACAGTCAACGACACCTTCACTGCTCCACTCCTCTTCCTCAAGCCGGTGAACACGCAAGGCGACGTCGTTTCTCGTTCCTCTCCCACTGTCGCCACCACCGGCGCCATCGCGAACAACCAACGACGCCTCCGCTCCCTCTTAGTGTATTTGTTTTTTAGTAAAAATTTGCATAGTATTGTATGAGAAATTTTAATACATAACCCAATTTGAATGATATTTGGACATTGTTTATGAAATTTACACGTATGAGAATGTATTACACATTTTTTTCTATGCATGATGTCAGTGTTATATGTATGATTTACACTCTAACAACATGTTCTATATGTATGTGAATGCATTATACTTTACTTTCTATGTATGATTTATATCTAAGTAAAAACATTTCACATTATATGTATGTGAACGTATTATACTTTACTTTCTATGTATGATGTCAGTGTTATATGTATGACTTACACTCCAACAACAGCATGTGTTATATGTATGAGAATGTTTTATACTTTACTTTCTATGTATGATGCAAGTGTATTCGTTTTTATTATACTTTACTACTATCTATGTATGGCATTGCAAAATTAGATAATTTGATAAAATCATACATGCAACCAAAAAGGAGAAATAATTTAGATATTATAGTTCAAATCAACTTTCAAGTCATTGATTGTAGAAATAATTTGATCTGATTTTATTTCTATAATAATTTGTAATGCATATTATAGTTCAAATTAAGGTATAGAAAAAATAATGGATCTCGCTTCTATAATATAGAACAAATTTGAACGACTTAAAATAAAATGCATTATTTGATTTTATAGAAATTTATTATGAAATAAATTATTTCCATAATAATTTGAATTAATAGACCAATGAATTATTATGAAAATTTATTATGAAATAAATTATTTACATAATAATTTGAAATAATAGACCTTATTTGAACAAATTTGAAACCCCCCAAATCACATAGCTTGAAATTAGGCGTAAAATAAAGAGTGCAATAATGGAGCAAAAATTGAACTAAAAATAAAGCAAAAATTGGATGTTTTGGGATGTATGAGGCAGAAGAGGGAGAAAGTCTAAAAGGAAGGGATTTTATTTGTCACGACCCAAAAATGGGGGTCATGATGACACTTATCACGATGTATCTTGATAAGTAAGCCTATCATCTAAACTGATACAAAAAGAGAAAAAGACAGAAATATCCCAAGGTAAGGCATCTAGAATGAAGCCGAACTATATAAGTAATCATAACCATGCGAAAAGAACTTATCCAGAATATCAATCATGCTCAAAACCAGATGTCAATAGTGTAAGGACTACTAATACAATTCAGAAGTTAGATACATTAGAAAAATAACCACAAAAGAATAACATCTGTCTCGGAATACTAATAAAGACATAACTACTATAAAAAGATAGAGGTGAACTTCGGACGCATGAATGTCCAACCGCAACCTTGTAAGCTCTAACAATCGCTCTAGTCAAGCAAGCTGAGGCGCACTCGAGCTAGGACCTGCACCAAAAGGGTGTAGTTGGCATGAGTACGGTCCACTTGTACTCAGTAGGTATCTTAGGCCGACCAAGGAAAGTAGTAAATAAAACATACAAAATATACACTATGGGCACGTAACCTGCAATCAGAAAATGTCCCACAATGGTAGCCCACACCGCTTGCACTAACAGTTCTAATATATCATATATAATGCAACATCAGAACCAGATAGAACACAAGTATACATTATATCATATATAAGTAGAACAAGGGAGAACATACATATACAAGATCATCAAATACAAGTAAAAGAAGCTAAGACAATTACATAAATGGCAAGTTAATATGTCAATACAACACAATATAAATACAATAAAGTAAGTGCAATGTATATGATGATAATGATGATGATGATGATGATGATGATGATGATGAGGCACGAGGTCCTCGCATAACCTCTGGGATCGTAGCACAATCCCCGTATAAACCTACGAGGCAGGCCTCCCAACGCAGGACCCATTGGGGGTTCGTCAACCCGTATACAATCCACATATATCATATCTTCTTTCCGACACATCTCTCGGAAAGGTGTTATCAGGTGTTGCCAGTATTTCTCAGATGTTGTCACAGTGGTATAAATGTTTCATGAATGAGTATGGTATGAAGATGTAATGCTCACAACCAATCACAATGAGTATCTACACAATCAACCACATGATATATTTCCACAATCAACCACATGATATATTTTCACAACCAACCATAATGATACATTTTCACAACCACATGAGCCAATACCCACTCATTATTTTCGTTTCATCCATGAATTTCCACATGTTTCATATGCCAATAAAGTATGAATATAATCATAATACACCAATGGTACCACATTAAGCATTTTAACAACACAATTCAATTTTTCACATGTATTCAAGGCTATCAACATCACATAGGACCCCGCACGATCACACATATCACATAGTATCTCAATTTCGACAATTACATCACATATAAGATCCACACGTGCACAACGCATAGATAGTCATTTTTCATGATTAGTTCCTACCCTTAACATGCATTTTGTATCATTATTTACTACCCAACTCAGTCTGAAAGAGTTAAGCCACAACCTACCTCAAAAGTCAAAACCGATTCGCTACTCTTCGAACCCACGATTTTACTTTTCACGAACAATTCCAAACTCCACTAAAAACATCAAATATGGAATCTAAGCGTCAAAATAAACCAACGGCACACATATTGACTATTTTTTGACTCGGGGTCAAAACGGACCCCCGTAACGAGTTTCCAAAAAAGAAGGGCAAAATCAGAACTTTACTTCAAAAATATATTTTTCATATTTTTTAGGAACCTACAGCTGAAAACCCAAGTTAAATCGAGTCAAAAATATGGTTTAAATCGAAGAAACACCATTTTTAAGCTTTACCGGGTAAAATCTTTAAAATTTGGGTTAAAATCAAGAATCAAAGTTGTTTTGAAGGTTAAAATGATGAAAAACTAGTAATTGTAAGATAAAAATATTATTAAAGTGAAAAGGGGTGAAAATGGGATTTAAACTCAAGCCCTAAGATTTTTGGAGTTTTGAGAAATTAATCAAGAAATTACTAAGAAAAGAATGGATTCTTACCTTAAATCTGTAATAAAACCAAGAAATGAGTATTAATCTAGCTTCCCAAGTACTCACAAACTTTAATTCTAAGTTCCCACACTATTTAGGGTTTAACCACCAAGAGACAAGATGAAAAATGAGCAAAAATGGGCCCAAAAACTGATTTAATGGTGTAGAAAAATCTGCACCAGCAAAGAAGAAAAAGCTACTGTTTTTAAATTTTATTTTATGTCTAATTCGGACTTTGACGGGGTGCCCGGGATTCATTCATAGTCCGATACATGCAAACGAACTATGTAACCACACTAAATTCGACGTTCTGGGTGCGATGACAATATCATATTTTCAAAAAAAAATCTTTTTCACAAAATTGATCCCTGAAACCCAAAATCATAATTTTCCAAATCGACGGTCAAAATGAGATTTAAAAGCCGTAAAATCACACCAAAGATGCTAACACCCTAACATCGATATTCTAGATCTGCTAGCAAAGTCAGATTTTTCATCCAAGATCGTTTCGATCAAATGTGGATCCCACACTTATATTTCTAATTTTTCAACTTTCTGACCAATAGGTCGAAATGATCTCGGGTGCATCGGGACCTGAACCAAAGATCTACCTAGCCTAAAATTGATATTCGGAGCTGCTGACGTAGTTCGTTCGTCCATCTGTCGCATGGATCAAAAGATATCTCCATAAGTCTAAAATAAGGCTCTCGAAGCCATAAAAAATTATAATATCGCATAAATGATATCAAAATGCATCGGAAAACATGTCAATCACTCCCACACCCCAGAAATACCCTAATGCAACTACGGAAAGGAGTAAAACAGTTGAATCACATAAAATCACAAATTTCACATATTTCATCAAATTTTTATGTCGTTACAATGTAATTAATATGCGATTTTTTTAATTACTTTTCAAATAAGGGATTTTATGTAATAAGTAATAGTTACCTTGTGTATATATGTAATTTTTCCTTAGCATTTCCCCAAGTTTAAAGAACATGATCAATTTATTCTTGAAAACTCAAATAAACACTTAATCTCTTATTTGTTTCAATTTAGTTATTACTTTAATGAAATTAAGAGAATTTTATTACGTTCTTTCAAACCACCTTATCATTAAATGATTAAATAAAACAAAGTCTATATACTGAAATTTATATTTTTAAAGCAGAATTAATAAGACTAATTTAATAAAATAAATTTTTAATAAATAATTTTCTTAAAGGGAGTGTTAAATTAACAAGGGCCAACTATTTTAAAACAGAGGAAGTATTTAGGATTAAAATCAAAAGATAAAAGAAATACTTATTTAGGAATGAAGAGAGTATATAGTAGGCGTTGGCCATGAAAATCAATTGGAGATGGAGTTAGAATTGGAATTGAAGGTGAAGTTGTGTTTATCATATTTTTTTTGAAAAAGCTTTTTTTTTAAGACTTTTGAGAAGACAAAGATGAAAAAAAGTGAAAACAAGTTGAGGATTGTTTTCACTTGTCCAAATATAACGTTAACTTGTATTTGAACTTTTTATGTTAAACAACATTTTTAAAACTAGTTTAACCGCATGTGCCTCACACGTGTAACGTTTGACTATTTAATATTAAATTCTTTTGTCTATTGCGATGATTTTTAATAAAGTATAAAAGTTCAAATAAATTTTCAAAATCTTTCACACTTTAATAAAATAATGTAAATATAAATATGTAAACATATATATTTTACAATCAGAAGTTTCAAGTGGTTGATGAATCATCACTTTTGCGTTTGTCATATAATACCTCTTTGCCTTGTAGTCATAAGTTAAGAGAGACGCATCAATCTGAACCATATTTGCGTTACGATTATTATTATTTTTTTATATTTAAAATCTTTTCTTATTTTAAAGTCTTAGCTTTACAAAATCATTGATTACATTCTTATTATGTATTTAAAACTTTTAGAAATCTAGTACTTTCTAATGATTTTGCATTTATTTCTAATTTTTTCAAATCTTCTTAAAATCAAATTTAGTTAATTTAGAATTTTTAAACTAATGAAAAAAGTATCAGTTTTCATTAATTTTGATGATTTCTAATAAGGAAAGGTTTTATCATAAATATATTTAATTAATTTTCAACTCTTAAATTAGGAAAATAGTGAAATTATAATGAGTTATAATAAGTAAAGGCCTTATCATAAAGATATGGCAAAATGGCTTGATGAGTCCTTGTACTATGTCTGTTTTGTAATGTGGATACTCATACGTACATGTTTGTCATCTGGACCCTTGAACCTACTAAAAAACAACATTTTAAAACTGTTGACCGTTTACCAGATCTATGTGGCATTAAAATAGTTGAGTAGGACGAAACGCGTGTAGGCACGCGCCTAGGGTGCGAGTGGGGGTCAATTTTTGGTCAATTTTATATTAAAATAATTAAAAAAAATTAAAAAAATTCCCCAACTACAACTTTTTAAATTTAAATATATTTTTAAAATTTAAAAAATAATAAATTTTAAAAAAAATAAAAAAGGCCCCTCCCCCAACCCCATCCCACCGCCGTCCACCAGTCCTCCACCCCTACCGGTTGCCATGGCCATTGCAACACCACCACCATTAACGCAGTAGCAGCATCACCACCAGTCCCCCACCCTCACCGGCTGTCATGGCCATTACAACACCACCATCATTAACCCTGTAGCACCACCATTAACGCCCCCACCCTCACCGGCTGCCATGGCCATTGCAGCACCACCACTATTAATCCTGCAACACCACCATTAATGCCCCCAACCCTACCAGCTGCCATGGCCATTGCAGCACCACCATCATTAATGCCCCCACCCCCACCAGTCCCCCTACCCCACCAGCCCTCCCTAAACAATAGCCATGACCACTAACATTTTAAACCTCTCAACAATAGCCATGGCCATGGTCAATTTCTAGCAAATTCAACCAGTAAAAACTATAAAAAATGAAGAAAAAATTGTTTTTTTTTCTCAAATTTCAGTAAACCAAATAAGTGAAAATTCAAAAGTAAAAGGGAATAAGTGAGATATTTTCTCAAATTCCAACAATTAAAACATGAATTTTCAACATATCCAACAAGTAAAAAATACAAAAGAAGAAAAAATCTATTCGTTTCTCAAATTCCAGCAAATCCAACACATAAAAATTCATTTCTTATTCTTCTTCGGCTCCCGCCACTTCGACTCTCTTCAATTTTTTTGAATTTTGAATAGAAAAAATACATCTTAGATTCTTCGGTCCTCACTTCTCAATTTTTCCCAAGAGCAAGAAGAATAAGAAGATGAAGATGATGAAGGAAAAGAAGAACGAGAAGAGGAGGGAGAAGAATAAGAAAAAGAAGAAGAAGAAATAGAGAAAGAGGGAAAATAGGAAAAAAAGGGAAAGAGAGAGGAACGGGGAGGGGGGGAGGGGGGGGGTTCTTTTATTTACTTATTTATTTTAATATTTAATATTTTTTATACTTAAAAATGACTTGGAAGATGGCGTGGCAGCTGACGTGGGGCGGGTGTGTTACACTCACCGAAAAAAGATTTAAAATATTGTTATTTAGTGGGTTCAAGGATCCAGATGAAAAACATGTAAGTAGGAGTATCCACATTACAAAACGAACATAGTACAAGGGTCCATCGAGCCATTTTGCCATAAGATATTTAATTAATTTTTAACTCTTAGATATTAGAAAAAATAGTGAAAAGATGATTTGTCTAAAGCAAAGACTTTTAATGAAGGGCAAAAAGTTCAAACAACATTTCTAAGGTCCTTCACACTTTTTATAGATTATAGATAAAAAAAATATTTTTTAAAAATAAATAAATAAATTCGTATGACCAAACAAGAACATAGTTTGTTCTTTTCTTAAAATATTTGACTTGGTAATGTTGGAAAGAAGCATTAAAATAATGAGAAAAGACATCAAACCCCCCCTTGAACTTGTTGCCAAAACTTACTTTAGACCCTAAATTAATCGGACAATTATTTACCCCCTTAACAACTTTCAAGTGAATTTTTTACCACCCTAATTGCTGAAGTGGCAAATTTTTAAAAAAATCACCGTGTAAATGGCTTAAAAAACGTGAAAAAATATGGGGCCCACCTTTTTTTTTATATATATATATATATAATAATAATAATAATAATAATAATAATAATGATAATAATAATAATAATAATAATAATAATAATAATAATAATAATAATAATAATAAGAAGAAGAAGAAGAAGAAGAAGAAGAAGAAGAAGAAGAAGAAGAAGAAAACATCTTCTTCAACCCCGCTCCCCCCGTTCCCCTCACCTCCACCCCTACCCCCAACACATCGTTGGTGCATTATTTGCAAATTGTCATCACAAGTAACAAGATTAAAACTGGAAGATCTTGGCTTCTTCTCATCCAATTGCTAAATATAGTTGAGACTTTCTAAAAGTTTGATAAAATTCTTTAATGTGACATTGAATTTAATTTTTTTCTTCTTTCCAGAAATGAATCAAAATATTTGTCAATTCCTTGTTAATTTTGACTATTAAAAACGTTGAGTGAGTTAGAATTGAAGGTTGAAATAATATTTTAATGTAGAAAAAATCTTAAATTGATGTCTTTATGGTTGTTCTTTGGTGGTGTTAATGGGAAAGATGAAAAAAAATTTGGAGGGTAGGCATTTTCGTGGTAGGGTGGGGGTTGGAAGGGGAGAAAGAGAGGGGGCGGGGGAAGGCTTTGAAGAAGAAGAAGGAAAGAGGGGGGGGGGGAGGTAGGGTATTCTGAAGAAGAAGAAGAAGAAGAAGGAAAATGGGGTGGGGTAGGGGTATTTTTAAAAATAATATATATATATATATATATATATATATATATATATATATATATATATATATATATATATATATATATATATATATATATTTAAGAAAATTATTTTTTATATATATAAAAATAATTCATAGATATATATATTTTAAAATATATATATAAAATAGTATATGTGCTGGATTTTTTTTTAAAATTATAATTTCTTATGTGGCAATGACATGACACTGATTTGACAATGATATGACGTGTGTGTAGTGCATTCTCCGTTGTGAGAGTGGGATTGCAATTTTAAGGTTGTATTTAATTCACTTGGAAATTGTTAAGGGGGTAAATAATTATCAGTTAAGTTAAAGTGCTAAAGTAAGTTTTGGCTACAAGTTCGGGGGAGGGGGAATGATGTCTTTTCTCTAAAATAATTGATAAATTTATCATCATGTGATCAAAAGATCATATATTCAAATCATAAAAATAACCTTTTTCAAAAATATAAAATAAAAGCCGAACAGAACGTGGTGGAGAAACTACAGGAATAGCCCCAAAATAAGGTGGCTTTTAAGTTTTAACCCCAAATAAAAAAGCTTCATGAAAATAACTTTCAGTTATTAAGTGATATATTCTCAGACAAAGTTACCCCTGACCAATGTAGTAAATTACATAAATGATTCTCGCAATGGATAATAATTCCATACTTATTCATCTTTCAACTTTCTTTTTCTCTTTTTAATTTTACTTTGATTTTATTTTTTCTTTTATCTTTTTTATTTTTAATTTTTCTCAACCCTTACTTTTTTCCTTTTTTCCTCTCAAACTTTTTTTTCTTTTTATTTTACTTTGATTTTTTATTTTTTATTTCCTTTTTTTTGTTCTTTTTATTTTTTCTCAACCCTTACTTTTTTTCTTTACTCCTCTCAACGTCTACTTTTATTAAAAAAGGAACTTTTTTTTTATTTTTCTTCTTTTCTTTTAAAAATTTTCTCGGCCTTTATTTTTATGTTATCTTTTTTTTTAAAATTTTATCAACCTTTATTTTTTTTCGTTCTCTCTCAACTTCCACATTTCTTTGATTTTTATCTTTTTAATATTTTTCTTCATTTTCTTTTTTTTTGTAATTTTTATTATTTTTGTTCTTTTCTTCGATTTCTTGCAATCAAGTTATATCTCATGAGCAAGAGTTGACACTATTACATTATAAAGGCAAGACTTATGACTTTCAAACAACAAGTTACATTTCATGGGTAAAAGTTGACACTACCACATTATAGAAGCAAGACTTATGACTTTCAAATAACAAGTTATGTTTCATGGGCAAGAGTTGACACTACCACATTGTGTTTTTATTTATGAGATGTTCTATAACTCTAACCTTAGAGGCAAGACTTAGCTAAAAGACTTTCAAACAACAAATTATGCCCCACGGGCAAGAGTTGACTTAACCATGTTATGTTTTCATTTATGAGATGTTCTACAACTATTGCCTTAGAGGCAAGACACAACTCAAGGACTTTCAAACTATAAATTATGCCCCACGGACAAGAGTTGACATTACCACGTTATATCTTCATTAATTAGATGTTCTATAACCCTTGCCTTAGAGGCAAGACTTAGCTCAAAGACTTTCAAACTACTAATTATGCCCACGGACAAGAGTTGACACTACCACGTTATGTCTTCATTTATGAGATGTTTTACAACTCTTGCCTTAGAGTCAAGACTTAGCTCAAGGATTTTCAAACAACAAACTATGCCCCATGGACAAGAGTTGACACTACCATGTTATCTCTTTATTTATAAGTTGTTCTACAACTCTCGCCTTAGAGGCACGACTTATCCCAAGATTTTTCAAACAAGTTACGTATATTGGGCAAAAGTCAACACTAACACATTGTGGTTTTTACTTATGAAATGGTCTATAACTCTTGTCTTAGAGGTAAGACTCAGCCCAAGGACCATCAAACAACAAGTTATGCCCTATGGGCAAGAGTTGACACCACCAAATTTTGTATTGATTTATGAGATATTTAGTAACTTTTCCCTTAGAGGCAAGACTTAGACCAAGAACTTTCAAGCAACAAGTTGTGCCCCTTGGGCAAGAGTTGACATTACCACACTGTGTTTTGATTTATGAGATATTCTATAACTCTTGCCTTAGAGGCAAGACTTAACCCAAAGACTTTTAAATAACAAGTTACGCTTCATGGTTAAGAATTGACACTATCGCATTATGTTTTGATTTATGAAATGTTCTATAACTCTTGCTTTCAAGGCAAAACATAGCCCAAGGACTCTTAAGCAACAAGTTACGCTTCACGGATAAGATTTAACGCTACTTCATCCTGTCTTGATTTATGAGATGTTTTATTAATCAAGGACTTTTAAACAACAAGTTATGCCCCATGGGTAAGAGTTGACACCACCACATTATGTATTATTTTGTGAGTTGTTTTATAACTCCTACCTTAGGGGCTTGAATTAGTCTAAGGACTTTCAAACAACAAGTTACGCCCTATGGGCAAGAGTTGACACTACTACATCGTGTCTTGATTTATAAGATATTTTATAACTTTTTCCTGAAAGGCACGACTTAGACGACAAGTTACGCCCCATTAATACGAGTTGATACTATCATATTGCGTCTTAATTTATATGATGCTCTATTAGTCTTGCCTCTAAGATAAAACTTAGCCCAAGAACCTCCCCAAAGAACGAGTTATACCCAATGGACAAGTGTTGACACTACCACATTATTTTTTTATTTATGGGATGTTCTTTAATTCTTGCTTTTGAGGCAAGACTTAGCCTAAGGACTTTTAAACAATAAGATACGCTCCACGGACAAGATTTGACGCTAACACATTGTGTCTTGATTTATGAGATGTTTTATAAATCACAGACTTTTAAACAACAAGTTATGCCCCATGGGTAAGAGTTGACACCACCATATTATATATTGATTTGTGAGTTGTTCTATAACTCTTGCCTTAGAGTCTCGAATTAGTTCAAGGACTTTCAAACAACAAGTTACGCTCCATGGGCAAAAGTTGATACCACTACATCGTGTCTTGATTTATGAGATATTTTATAACTCTTGCCTTAGAGACAAGACTTAGACGACAAGTTACACCCCTTGGATACGAGTTGATACTATCATATTGTGTCTTAATTTATATGATGCTCTATTAGTCTTGCCTCTAAGATAAAACTTAGTCCAAGAACCTCCCAAAAGAACAAGTTACGCCCAATGGACAAGTGTTTACACTACCACATTATTTTTGATTTATGAGATATTCTATAACTCTTGCCTTAAAGTAAGACTTAACTCAAGGATTTTCAAACAAGTTATGCTCCACAAGCAAAGACTTGACATTACCACATTATGCCTTGATTTATGAGTTGTTCTATATTTTTTGTCTAAGAGGCCTGACTTACCCCAAAGGACTTCCTAACAACAATTATGCCCTTAAATTTGCTTTGATGTCAAAAAAAGAAAAACCCTTTGTAGATTATCCAATTTTTTTATTTATTAGCAAAATATAAAAGAAGTTGTGAAAAAAGAAAAAAAAGATCAAACAAAATAGAGAAATAAAAAAAATTGAGAAAAAAAAAGACAAGGAAAAAATAAAGATTAAGAAAAAAATGAAGAATTAAAAAAATGAGAAAAACAATAGTGAGAGCGAAAATAAAAATAAAGTTTGAGAAAAATGAAGGGAAAAAAAAAAGAGAAATGATAAAAATAAAAAAATAAAATAAAAATAAAGGTTGAGACAAATGAATTAAGAAAAAAAAATGAAGAAATAGATAATGTTTGAGAAAAAAAGAAAAATGAGAAAAAAAATAAAGGTCGAGACAAATGAATTAAAAGATGAAATAAAACTATAGGAAAAATATAAAAGTGAAAATAATAAAAATAAAAATAGAATTTGACAGATAAATGAGTATGAAAAGTTTAAAAATATTTGAGATATAGAGGGGTAAAATTTTACTTGTACTATCTATAATCTATAATCTATAATCTATAATATATTAAAAGTGTGAAGACCTTTAGAAAAATGAATTGAAATTTTTGTCCTTCATTAAAAGTCTTTGCTTTAGACAAAATCGTCTTTTTCACTATTTCTTACTAATATTTAAAAGTTGAAAATTAATTAATTCTTTCTAATATTTAAAAGTTGAAAATTAATTAAATATATTTATGGTAAAAACTTTCCCTTATTAGATGACATCAAAATTTCAATATCTTTTTCTAATTTAAGAGGTGAAAAATAATTTAATATATTTATGGTAAAACCTTTTCTTAATTAAAGTCATCAAAACTAATGACAACTGCTACTTTTTCTATTAATTTAAAAATTCTAAATCAACTAAATTTGATTTTAAGAAGATTTGTAAAATCTAAAAATAAGTATAAAACTATTAGAATAAGAAAAAATTAAGAAGTTTCAGATTTTAAATGTTTTAAGTACGTAAAAGAATGTAATCTATAAATTTTTAAAGATTTGACTTCAAAAATAAGAAAAAAATTTAAATATAAAAAAAATCGTAACACAAATATAGTTCAAATTGATGCATCTCTCTTAGCGTGTGGCAACAAGGGAAAGATGTACGCAAACGCAAAAGTGATAATCTATCAACCACTTGAAACTGGTAAAACATATATTAGTATATGTTTATGTTTACATTATTATATTAAAGTATGAAAGATTTTAAAAAAGTGATTTGAATTTTTACACTTTATTAAAAATCTCCGCACTAGATAAAATTATTTAATTTTAAATAATCAAATGTTACACGTGCGGTTAAACTAATACTTAAAAAAGAAGGAAGACTAATTTAATTTTTTTTTTTATTAGGTAAAAAATTTAAAGTCACCTACTATTAAGACTATATTATGTAATTTTCCGGAAGGGGGTTCGAGGGGTTGTGAACTCGCAAGTAATAATTGGAGGTTTGGTCCCTCTGAAATAATGGAAACGCTTGATGACAGAGGCGGAGTCAGAATTTCAACGAAGGGGATTTCATATTCAAAGAAAACTTAGGATTTCAACTAAGGGGGTTTCATATTCAAAAAAAATTTAGTCGAAGGGGGTTCAATACCTATTATAACCACATAATTTTTTTTTTAATCATGTATAAATAATATATTTTTCTGTCGAAGAGAGTTTGGCTGAACCCCAAATAGAAGACTGGCTCCGCCCCTGCTTGAAGACTGTTGGTAGAACGTATAGCGTCGTCTTCCCTACATCATCAGCATCATTATGACTATTTGACCATATGCACGCTTCTTTGGAACAATTGCCCCTACATCAACTCTCCGTGCTTTCTATAAATGATCATTATGCTACATCATTTCCTTTCCCCTCCTTTATTTCTGTTACCCTACGTTTCGTTTTAATCGGTACTTTTTTTAAAATATTTATTTTAATTTAATTATTTTATATATAAAATTAAAAAAATACTATATTTTTCAATACTATTTTTATCATTAAATAACTATACAACATGTATATACCTAAATTTATATTTTCAAAGAATAATTAATAAGATTAATTTAATAAAATAAATTTCTAATAAATACTCCCTTGATTCTATATTAAGTGAATTATTGAGGTAATGCACACCTATTAAGAAAAAATTAAGACATATATTAGATATTATTTTTTATTTTTGTCCTTTTTAATTTTTGTCAAACTACTCTTGAAAATTCAAAACATTGATCATGACAATTATTTACAAGAAAACAATTTAAAATAATAAATAAATAAATAGGAATAATTAAGTTTCTTGAACTCATCACATATGAAATCTAAATGAACAGAATAAGTGGAAGAAAATTCCAACACTACCCTTGAAGATTGAAGAAGTAAGTTAATTTGAACACTGAAAAATGCTTCTACAATATATTTATTATGAAATAGAAAGAGCACTTTCTTGCGAGGATTGCCAACTATTTTAAAGGTGATAGTATTTTCTTTGTCTATTTTATGTGATACTGATAGTCTTGACACAATATTTAAGAAAAAAAATATTTTAAAAATTACTTTTGATATTTGTGTGGTTGTAAATTTTAAAATTAAATTCTTATTAATTATATTTAGGTGAAATTCTTTTTAAACGGACTAAAAAGAAAAAGGTGTTGCATAAAATAAAACAAAGAGAGTACTATTTTGTTTTTAAAAAAAAAATTGGAGGCATGAGAAAGATAAACAGGGGAGGGGATTATATGTAGAGGTGGAGTCAAGATTTAACGTTTATAGATTAGAATTTTTAGCTTTTTAAGTTATTGAGTTATAAATTAATACTTTGTACATATTAAAAGTATTTCTTAGGACAAATATAAAATTTGCATTAAAATTATTGAATTTGGTGGAACTCGTTCCACCAAGACTAACTCACCCCTGATCATTACAAAGTGAGAAATTAAATCGATGAAAATTTAGATAGCTAGTTAACCAAGATTCCCCCTTTTTATTACTGTAGTCAGTGGTGGAGCCAGGATATTCACGAAGGGGGTTCATAAGTAAATATACAAACTATCCGAAGGGGGTTCAACATCTAATATTTATACATAAAAAATAATTTTAATTATGCATATATAGCATAATTTTTCGCCGAAAAGGGTTCAGATGAACCCTCGACAAAGGGTAGATCCGCCACTGACTGTAGTGTCTTTTTCTAACAATAATAAAACCAGTTGTGGTGTTGAAAGTGCTATGCATTGTGATGCCCAGTCCCACTTGGACATGAGGGTGTGGACTAATCCGAACAACTTATAGTTATCATTATTCATCACGCCCCCTCAATTAATATAATGTAATGCATTAGTTTTTGGGGCCGAAATTAGGTACATTCGTGTTGTTGTAATAGAGTGGCACTGTTGTCGCTGATTGACACTTTTTAATTCGGTATTCAATTTTTAGTTAACGTTAAATAAGTTGTTGAATTGCTTGGCCAAGAATTTTGTATTCAAAGTTTATGATTTTTTTTTCCTTGTCCCGTGAACAAAGATAATTATGTCAACTTTAAAATAAGATGTTCAGCTATGGATATCATATGGATTGTAAATTGATAATGAAAGAGTTGCTTATTGAATTAACTTAAGAAAAAAGATAGTAACGAAATTAAAATTGCATCGAGATTAATACTTAGAGGTAATATATATCAAGACTCTTCACATGACAAAGCACATCATTTAGTTAATGGACCAGTGAGGATAAGATGAATGACAATTCCGCCACTATCCAACAAATTGAGACTAGTTCAAATGGATTGATCTCGCTTTTTTCTTGCAAAGTGAGACTTGCTATGCTTTTCAGTATAATATACTGAAAATTTCAATTGTAAAAGTCTAATTTCTAAGTAATACTAATGGTCTTCGAGCTAATAAAAATGTAAGTTACAAAGATAGAACTTTGACACAGTCTGTTGAAGATCCAAAAAAATAAAAGAAATAAGTAGAAATGATGAACAGATCTCAGCCCTTTTTCATGTTGAGGGTATTTATGATAACATGAAAAGTAGTTGAATTTTGGTTAATTATAAAATTGTTGCCTATTTTCAAATGACAATCCGACAGGTAATTATTCGTGAATTTTATTGTGTTTGTTAGATATTTTAAAATAATTAAATAAATATTTTAATATTAATATGTTGTTCAATTAATATGTGGTCCATACTTAAGACATGTGTTACTTGGAGTTCAAGAACACTTGATGACCAAGCAACACATGTCATTTGAGAGTATAATATTGGACAATGTTATTATTTTTCACCGCCTAGTGTATACTATATATATTCCTTAAACTTCACTGCAAACATACAACTTAACATTCCTCTTATATATACTCCCTTACCTCACAATTTTTCTCTATCTATATATCTTTGTTTTATATTAATTTTTTTTTTTTGCTACTTGTAGTCTTTGCTAATCCGCCTTATTTAACTTGTTGGTTTATAATTAATTTTGTTGATTCTTGTATCCTCTGATTAATTAGGGAAGACTTATTTAATTTTGGGTATCCTCTAATTAATCAGGGAAGTGTTTATTTAATCCTGGGGAAATATTTCACATTGCGAAAATAGTTTCTTAGGACAGTGCCTAGCACGACTCAAGTATTTTACGTGTTACTTAAAATATTATAATAGTTATTTAATTATTATTATTATTATTATTATTATTATTATTATTATTATTATTATTGCTATTATTATTGTTGTTGTTGTTGTTGTTATTATCATTGTAACTTGTTGATACTACTATATAAGAAATATTATCATTGTTGCAGTTTATTATATTGAATTTCACAATTGATATTGAAATTTATTATTTTTTTCCCAACAATCTAAGAAACTATGGCATATAATATTGGTCCTAAGACCGTTGACAATACTGATGTTGGTTTTGCTCTGGCTGCTTCCATTTCAGTCAGTTTGTCAGAAGATTATGGTACTGCAGAATACATGTATGAAAATAAACTTGATAATACATCTAATGCTAATAATAAAATCTTCATAGA
Organism: Capsicum pubescens; assembly: GCA_030864215.1. Classification (NCBI taxonomy): domain Eukaryota; kingdom Viridiplantae; phylum Streptophyta; class Magnoliopsida; order Solanales; family Solanaceae; genus Capsicum; species Capsicum pubescens. Next base: position 227,834,626 of record CM061544.1, read on the forward strand.
TGATGCATCTCAATGCAAGAGAATATGTGAAAGAAATGACAATCTCGCTAAGTCAAAAATAAAATTGACTAAAACGAATGATATAATTATTGCTGTCATTCAGAAATGAATATTGAGATCAACGTGAGAAATTGGGTGGTAGACTCTGGTGCTACTAGGCACATTTGTATAAATAAAAATAATTTTGTATCATATACCCAAGTTGAGAAAGAAGAGGAAATTGTTTATCTTGGGACCTCTAGAACTATTCAAGTTTTTGGAAAAGGCAAACTTCTTCTCAAACTCATATCTGGTAAAACTTTGACATTAAGTAATGTGTTGTATGTTCCTAATATCAAAATTAATTTGATTTCTGTGGCATTATTAGGAAAAGTTGGAATAAAGGTTATATTTGAAAACAATGAGGTCATATTAACTAAAAATAATATTCTTATTGAAAATGGACGTTGTAATCATGGATTATATATGCTTAATACCCATAATAATATTTCTACTTCTACGTATTTGACTAAATCTATTTCTTTATGGCATGCTAGATTAAGACATGTTAATTTCTCTTATATAAAGAATATGCAATCACTTGATTTGATATCTGGTTTAAACTCAAATAATTATGATAAATGTGAAATATGTGCTGAAGCTAAAATTACTAAAAAGTCATATTTTTCAGTTAATACAGAAACTAAATTATTATCTTTGATTCACACTGATTTGGGTGATTTAAAACAAATTATGACTAGAGGTAGAAAAAGATATTATGTGACTTTTATTGATGATTTCTCTAGATTCACTAAGATGTATTTACTTAGAAATAAAGATGATACATTTGATGCTTTTATTTCTTATAAAACTGAAGTTGAAAATCAACTTAGTAGAAAGATAAAGAGAATTAGATCTGATAGAGGTGGAGAGTATGTATCTTTAAATACTCTTTATGAAAAAGAAGGAATTATTTATGAAGTAACTCCGCCTTATTCACCCGAGTCTAATAATGTAGCTGAAAGAAAAAATAAAACATTGAAAGAAATTATGAACTCCACGTTAATTAGCTATAATGCACCTGATAATTTGTGAGGTGAAGTTATTTTATCTGCATGTCACCCACAAAATAGAATTCCTCATAAACGAACTGAAAACTCCCTTATGAATTGTGGAAAGGTTATAAACCTAATTTAAAATATTTGAAAGTATGGGGGTGCCTTGCTAAAGTTCTTTTGTCTGAACCTAAAAAGAGAAAAATAGGTCCTAAAACTACTGATTGCATGCTTATCGGATATGCTGAACATAATGCTGCATATAGATTTATAGTTTTGAAAAGTGATGTGCTTGATAGTAATACTATTATTGAGACAAAGAATACTGAATTCTTTGAAAATATTTTTTTACTTTTTGATAAAATATCTCATGGACCTGTTGAAAAAGAAAATGAATCTACCTCTAAGATTGAGGAACTGAGAAGGAGTAAAAGGCCTAGAAAAGAATATTTTTCTTATGGAAATGACTTTCAAACTTTTTTTGTCGATAATGAACCATTAAATTATTTTGAAGCTATATCTTCTTCTGATGCAAAATTTTGGAAAGAGGCAATAAAAGTTGAAATTGATTCTATCATGAAAAATATTACTCCCTCCGTTTAAAAAAGAATGATCTACTTTGACTTGACACAAAATTTAAGAAAATAAAAAAGACTTTTAAATTTTGTGATCTTAAATTAAAGTTGTGTCAAATGTACTAAAATGCCCTTTAATCTTGTGGTCCTAAACATGCCATGTGAAAAGTTAAAATTAAAGTATTGCCAAAAAAAGAAAGGGGTCATTCTTTTTTAAACGGACTAAAAAGAAAAGTAGGTCATTCTTTTTTTAAACGGAGGGAGTACATGGGTTTTAACCGATTTACCTCCAGGTACAAAACCTATTGACTGTAAATGAATTTTCAAAAAAAAATTTAATCCTGATGGATCTATAGATAAATATAAAGCTCGTTTAGTAGATAAAGGATTTGCTCAAAAATAAAATGTTGATTATTTTGATACATTTGCACCAGTGACAAGAATTTCTTCTATTCGATTACTAATCTCTTTGGCATCAATTCATAAGCTTTTTATCCATCAAATGGATGTAAAAACTGTTTTCTTAAATGGTGATTTAGAAGAAAATTTTTATATGGTTCAACCTAAAGGATGTGTAGTTCCTGGACAAGAAAATAAAGTTTGTAAATTAATTAAATATCTTTATGACCTTAAACAAACTCCTAAACTGTGGCATGAGAAGTTTCATCATCTTTTAATAAAAGATAAATTTTCTTCTATTGAAGTAGATAAATATGTTAATACTAAAGTAGTATACAATAATTATGTGATAATTTGCTTATATGTTGATGACATGCTTATATTTGGTATAAATTTAAATATTGTGCAAAGTACCAAATTATTTTTGTCTACTAACTTTGATATGAAAGATTTGGGCGAAGTAAATATGAAATTGGAAGTTAAAGTTATAAGGTGTAATGATGGAATAATGTTAACACAAAATCATTATATTGAAAGGATTCTTATAAAGTTTGAATGTTGGGAGGTAACTTCTGTAGCAACTCCTTAAGATGCTAACTCTAAATTGAAAAAGAATAATGGTGACTCAGTTGCTCAGTCTAAATATGCATAAATTATTGGGAGTTTAATGCATTTGATGAATTTTACTAGGCCTGATATAGCATATGTTGTGTGTAGATTGAGTAGATATACTCATAACTCCAATAAAGAGCATTGGTTTGCATAAATGAGACTAATGAAATATTTAAAAGGAACCATGAATTATGGTATTTTATATAGTGGATTTCCTTCTACTTTAGAAGGATATTGTGATGCAAATTGAATTTCTGATTCAGATGAGACGAAATACACTAGTGGTTATGTGTTCACGTTAGGTGGTGGTGCAGTATCATGGAGATCAGCTAAGCAGATGATCATTTCTAGATCAATTATGGAATCAGAGTTTGTAGCTCTGAAGTTAGTTGGTACTAAGCCTGAATGACTACGAAATTTCTTAGCGAATATCCCTTTTAAAAAGGATGATTTGTTACTTCATAGCCCTTTGAAAAAGGATGATCTGTTGTCTGATATCCCTTTAAAAAGGATGATCTGATGCCTCCTATATATATACATTGTGATTGTCAAGCCGTAATTGCTATTGCGAAGAATAAATCTTACAGTTGTAAGAGTAGACACATGAAATTGAGGCATAATATTGTTAAGCAGCTGCTGAGAGATGAAATAATTTCCATTGATTATGTGAAGTCAGAATTGAATTCGGCCAATTCATTGACTAAACCTGTGGGAAGAAAATTAATTCTTCAAACCTCAAAAGAGATGGGGTTAAGGACAATATGATTGTCAATAGAGATGGTAACCCAACCTATGTGATTGGAGATCTCATGAAGTAGGTTCATATGGGTAATAACAAGTCGATATTGACACTGCTCACTTACTTAGAGTGCTTGAACTGCTACCAAAATTGAGGGATGCGTTATTAACTCTTAATGAATTCATAGTCCTTATGGATGATGTATTTAAAGTAGTGTATATTTGATGAATTAGCCTATATGAGAAGTGAAATGAGGCCGTTCCTATGAGACCTTGGTCTAGTGTCTAGAGCTCTCATGAATACCAGGAACGCGCACGACCTATTGGGGCAAAATTGCGTTGAACAATAAAATTATGGTCAAGATATGATTGATAAAGTCTCTGACTTACAATAAGAGTTATTTGGTTCATAGAAATATCATATTTCACCAATAATTTTGTAAGTTAAATTTTATCAGTCTAAGTTTGGTTCATAGTCCAAAAGACACCAAACCTATTGCATTTTGTTCATATAAATCCAACAAGTTAAATTTTTCTTACTTATAAATTATTTTAAAATATATGGGGGACTGTTAGATATTTTAAAATAATTAAATAAATATTTTAATATTAATATGTGGTCCATAATTAAGACATGTGTTACTTGGAGTCCAAGAACACTTGATGGCCAAGCAACACATGTCATTTGAGAGTATTATATTGGACAATGTTATCGTTTTCCACCGCCTAGTGTATACTATATATATTCCGTAAACTTCATTGCAAACATACAACTTAACATTCCTCTTATATATACTCCCTTACCTCATAGTTTTCCTCTGTCCATATACCTTTGTTTTATATTAAATTTCTTTTCTTGCTACTTGTAGTCTTTGTTAATCCCCCTTATTTAACTTATTGGATTATAATTAATTTTATTGATTCCTGTATCCTTTGATTAATTATGGAAGACTTATTTAATTTCGGATATCCTCTAATTAACCAGATAAGTGCTTGTTTAATCCTGGAGAAATATTTCACATTGCAGAAATAGTTTCTTAGGACAGTGCCTAGCACGACTCAAGTATTTTACGTGTTACTTAAAATATTATAATAGTTATTTAATTATTATTATTATTATTATTATTATTATTATTATTATTATTATTACTATTATTATTGTTGTTGTTGTTATTATCATTGTAACTTGTTGATACTACTAAATAAGAAATATTATCATTGTTGCAGTTTATTATATTGAATTTCACAATTGATATTAAAATTTATTATTGTTTTCCAACACTGTTATCATTATCTTTTAATGAACCAGTCTTGTAGACTTGTAGTTGATCAATTGGGTGGTTGGACGGCAGCAAGGCACATTGCCAATTCTAGAGACTAGGAATGTGACTCACCCTTCATTTCTAATTTTTGGAGTCTAACTTCGGTTGTTTGTAGTACGGGCAGAATGATTTTAAAAAGGAAAAAATTTCGTAAAAGCACAATTTAAGATATCAAAATTACTAAAAATCCATTTAATTTAAAAATATTACAAAAATTTCTATTTTTTAATCTAAAGGTAAAGATACATCCTAAAAGAGCCCAGGTTTTGCTGATTTCTTGTCATTATTATCTCAACTCCTTCAGAATTTTAAAGGTGCGGCGCAAATCATGCAGTAATTGCAGTAATTATTTCCCTATTATCCAATTTTTGAATTATGCAAGTTTCTCCCATCTTCATCTTTATTTTTCATCTCAATAAATTTAACTATTTCTTGAGATGAAAACAATAAACTTTCATTGTTGTTGAAAAAATGAGGTTCAAAGTTATTGTGAATCGATTCATCCACAGTCAACTTTTAACCTTATTTCTCTTAAATTAGTTTGTTTTCATTGTTGTTTAAAGTTGTGTAATTTGAAGCGTTGAACACAAATCGATCAAAAAATAACAACTATCTCGTTACGTTGAAGAAATTAAAGAAAGCACTTAAAATAAAGAAGAAATGAGGTTCTGATGGCAAAAGAAGTGTCCATGGTGCTTCTAAATGTATTTCTCGTGGTGCAAAACGAAGAGATGTTGAAGTTACATCAAGAAAATCTTTTATGAAGGTATTATATATTTGTATATTAAGCAAATTACTAATATAGTTTTCTTGTATCTCAAACAAAAATACCTATGCAATTTTTTTGTATCTCTTGTTATCTGAGTTTGTTAATTAAGAATACGTTTGTATCTCTCGTATGTTTAGTTTAGTTTTCTTATATCTCTTTTTATCTCTTCTTATTTTTAGTCAGTTACAAGTGCATGATTATGTATCTATTGTTATTTTTAGTCAATTACGTAGGTAAAATTTTGCATCTCTCATTAATTTTAATTTGTTAACTATGTAGAATTATGTCTCTCCTGTTAATTTTAGTTATGTTACATGTGTAAAATTATGTATCTCTTGTTATATTAGTTATGTTACTTGTGTTGTTTATTTTAGTTATGTTACATGTGTTGTTTATTTTAGTTGTGTTACATGTGCAGAATTATGTATTTATTATTTTTAGATTTGTTACACTATAGTTTTCTTGAATCGTTTTTATTTAACATTTTTTATTCATTTACCACGTAAATATTTTAACCTACTAATAAATGATAAATTATGCAGGAATTGTGGACTATTTGTTGCTTTGTTCGCTAAGTTTCTAAGTGATGGACTACAAGTATCATATTCTAGGGTTGATGCTGAATTTCTTTGAATGAGCTATGCTTTACTCCTGTACAATTATGGACATGTCAAGGCTGAGAATGGCTATGTTAGTGACAGTGAAGATCCACCAAGACCTAAACCCAACTTCATTACTCCATATGAAAACAAAGTGATTACAATTGAGTAGATTTAGTTATGTTGTTTTTAGGTGCAAATATATAAACACTTTTAAGTATTTGTCTAAACAAATTGGTGACTGATTTTTGATGTTGATTGATCACGCTTAACTTACTTCATTATTTTGGGACAAGATGATTGTTGTCAATATAATAACCCAATTTGAGTTGAGGTCAAATCCACGAGGAGTGTGACTAGTTTTTGAATTCTATGTATGTTGAAAGTTACTAAGTATTTACTCGTAATGCACACTTAAAGCAAGACATGAGTTAAATTTTGGGGTAAGATTTGAAATGTTGTTTAGAAAAAACTAACTTGAAACACTACTTGAGAGCAACAATTTTAAAATAAATTTCAATGAGAGAATAGTCTTGGGGTTATGCTTTACTAGTAACAAATAATGTATCGGTACATGATAGTAAAATTCAAATTATAATTAATGAATACATGGGTAGGCTAGGTTAGGGGTTTTGATGTTAGTCTTTCAACAAAACACCAAATTATCACCCATGGGTTTTTTCGAATACCACATGGGTGTGGCAAACAAGTCAACCCAAAACCTCAATTAGGCATCCCTATTTCTATGATGATACCCAAGACATAGAAAATTCACAATCCACCCCATTTGTAAGATAATGTAATGGAATAAGCTAACATCTAAATTATTATTCACAAATACTTGTCACTCATATCCCTCTTTCAAGGATGATATAGGATCTCAAAGAATACTCATACCCCTCTTTCGAGGATGATGTGGGATTTTGAAAAATTGGGGATTTCACCCACAAAATTCAATTTAACAATCAAGTATTAGTGAAACTCAACATCATTAATCAAGAATTTACACTAACAATCAAGACCCACACACATTTGCACCCTATTCCAGCATAACCCTAAGATAGATATTTAGCTACTCATGAGATTAGAAGAAGGAAATATACCCAAATGAGCACCCAATACTTCCATTGATAACAAACAAACATAATTCACAAACTTCAAATCTCAATTTATAACTAAAATCTCTGGGAAAATTAGCTACAATTGTCTTTCTCAAAGTATTAGGGTTTTTCTCTACATAAAAATTGAATTTTAGTTGGGAGAGATGCATCTGAAGTGAAAGGGTTTTGCCCTTTAGAGAATTTGGGTTCAGCTTCTTGTAATTACAAAATTGCCCCCGAACATTTGGCCGCGCCATCGCGATCGCCATTGCTTGATCACGATCTCGACTTCCACGATAGTGATGAGCCTCTTGCGATCGCCAACTTTGACTGATCTTGATTGATTGCAATCGCGATCCTCAGACCGCGATCGCGGTAACTGAAGGTCAATCCCTAGTTCGGATTTTTCAGCTTTTGCACTAACTTTTTCCTTTTTGTTCTCTTTTCATCTCACTTCATTTGTTTTTTTTTCATTTACCTGTATACCTATAAATCATGGAAATTAGTGCATTCAAATGGAAAATTCACCTCATTTGCATAATTTAATCATAGTAGTGTACATAAATTTGGATGTCAATGAGTGGTAAATTTTCCACTCACCAATACCCCCAACTTAAACCTTTGCTTGTCCTCAAGCAATACTACTTTTTATTCAAAGAGGCTATGCAATTATATGTCCATTCGTACAACCAAATGATCACAATAATTTTGAACTTGATTAGAACCAACAAGTATCTCTCAAGCATGGGTAAAACTATTCTCCTCAATATAAAGCAAACTTTCAAGGATGCAAAAGACTTTAAAGAGCAGCAAAGCAACAATCACTAACTCTCTAGAAGTGACTCTCCGTAGATAGCAACTCAATTACACTCCTTTGCCTCATTTTTTGAAAGATGATAATTTTACTCGCCTCAATTTATCTACATGCCTCCACACAAAAAGGAAATCCCACACACCAAAATATCTATCAAGCAACAAGGGATTAAAATGCAAGCGCTCACCCTCACAAAGATTCTCTTAATGCAAACAAGTCATATCATATAAACAAAATCATGCCAGCGTAAAATAATACACGAAAAACCCTAAGTCGACGCATGCAAAAACCCTTCTCTCGATCTAATTTACGACCATTATGGCTACTACTTTCGATGGGAACAGTCTACCAGAGAAAATAGTGATACATAAGAAAGTAGATAAATAGAAACTTGACGTGAAAGTGACATCATATGCAAATTTATTCAAACCCAAAGTGTATGATCATAAGAATGTTAGGGTTCCTTCAAAACCAGTTATAATGATGCATGGAGAACCAAGTAGAACGTGAAAATCCTCAGAGGTGAAAAACATAATACTATAAGAGAATTTGCAATACGCTATTATTGGTAAGTTCTCTTATGAAAAACCTGATATTAAGGAGTTGAGAAAGTCTATACCAATGCAATGTGGGATAAAGGGAGAATGCACAGTAGGTTTGTTGGATGCAAGACACATACTCATTAGATTAAATGGATTGGAAGATTATGTGCAGCTACTATCTATATCAACTTTTTATATTAAGTTAAAGGACATGTACTAGAAGATGAGAACACTTAAATGGATCCATGGTTTGAGCTGGATATTGAAACTACTATAGGAGTACCATGGATTTCAATGTCTGATCTTCCACCAAATTTTTTTACAAAAGAGGCAATTTTTTCTATAGCTTCGGCAGTACGAAAACAATAAATAGTGGACATGGCTACAAGGAATCAAACAAGGCTTAGTTGTGCAAGGGTAAATATTGAAGTTGATTTTATAGCTAAGCCACCTCAGAAAGTGAAAATCAATGAAGAAAATAAAGTGACAGGTGAAATAAAGTCAAAATGGATTAGTATACAATATGACTACATGCCTAAGTACTGCAAAGAATGTTCTTTGAAAGGTCATGATGAAGTAAGCTGTTGGAATATTCATCCAGAGTTACATGATAAAGTGTAGGAAGAAAAAGAAGACAAGAATAAGGAAAGAAGGTAGGGAAAATATAGCAGATAGAAAGAAACTGAAAGGAAAACTACGAAGAATAATAGACAACAACGGTTACAAGGAGAAAGCAAATACAGAAGAAATAGGTATGAACATATAGTTGGAGAGGTAGAAAAAGAAAATTAGAAGGAAATAACTACTAGCAATGCTTTTGAAGCTTTAAATGCAGGGGGTGAGATCAAGGATAATGAAAAACATGAAGACAACATCAAAGAGTCTACAAAAGATTGGGAAAACAAAAGCTTTGGTAAGAGAAATTCCCAAGAGGAGCATGCAGAACAATGAGTCAAAGACCAAAGAAAACAAATATAGTGCAGAAAGATGGAAGTGTAAAACAAAGCTCAGTTGACAGAAGTAAAGAGGATATTAATATAGAAAAACAAGTCGAGCAACATTAGCAAATGAAAATAAGTATAGGCATAATGAACATTCAAATGACCACCAAAAGAAAGCTAAAAGTTGTAACAAAGATAGAGAGTTGATGATAGTAGAATAACAAAATACTATAAGGAAATCATGGTGATAGAAGGAATAGTTCCCCTTGCAATAGATGCCGGAAAACAACTTGAACTAACAAATGCTAACAAAGTAGATATGGATGATGGGAATTTGGAGGACAATATAAAATAGGTGGCAACAATAGTTGATTACTCTCCAAAGAAAATACAAATGTTGAGTGCTAAACATAGAAAACAACAAATGAAAAGCAAAAATACAGTAGGAAGTATAATACAGATAAAGAGTCATACAAAAAAATTAAAATCAATATGAATTTTTTGATATGGAATATTAGATCATACAATACTAAGAAAGCATTCACAAGGTTAATTACAATGCACAAGAGACATCAATTTTACTTTATAGGCCTCATGAAGCCTTTTTGTGAAAGTCTCAATATTAATTATTATAAAAAAAGATTGGGGATGTAGCATGCTACAGTTAATATATCAGGCAAGATATTGGCATAAATGAATTCTGCAGTGGAGTATAGTATAATTAGTAATGAGGAACAACATCTTACTTTGAGATTGGAGAATAAAAATGTTGGAATATCAGTAAATATTACACTGGTATATGCATTATGGAATCTTTGGGAGACTTATATAATAGTATTAATGAACCCTGGCTAGTAGGAGGGGATTTAATATCATTAGGGATAAAGAGGAAAAGTTGGGTGGACTTTCTGTAACAGTGGCAGGGATAACAAATTTTAATCATTGTACGTACTCTAGAGGAGTGTGTATTTAAGGGTAGAAAATATACTTGGAGAAATGGGAGAAGTGATGGAGAGTGCATTTTTAAAAAAATGGATAGGGTATTGTACAATGATAAGATGATTGATGTATTTCCAGTATTAGAGGTGGAACATCTGGTAAGGAGTGGCTCTGATCATGCTCCTTTATCGCTATAATTTAGTAAAAAAAAACATATTGTTAAATCATTTAGATTCTTAAAATTTTTGTTGAAAGAGGAATCTTGTATAAAGGTGGTAAGACAGAACTGGAATGCTGAAGTAGAGGGGAATCCATTTACAGTCTTTCATCAAAAACTTAAAAAAACAAAAGTTTTCTTAACTGTGTGGAGCAAGCAGAAGTTTGGAAATATCTTTCAAAAGATAGCTACGTTAGAGAAGGTTTTGAAGGTAAGAGAGAAACAGTTTGAGAAAGATCCTTTAGGAATCAATAGAGCTAGCTTATTAAAGGCATAAGAAAAACTTAATATACAAGTTAAAATGGAGGAGGATTTCTGGAGACAAAAGGTTGGTTTTGAGTGGTTTAAGGATGTAGAAAGGAATATCAAGTTTTATCATACTATAGTGAAAGGCAGAGGGGCTAGGCTAAGGGTGACAAGAATACAAAATTCTAAAGGAACTTAGATGAAAAATCAAGCTGAAATTGCAGAAGCTGCTGCAGATTTTTTAAAAAAAATAGTTTACAGAAAAGGAGGATGAAATGGATTTCTCACTGCTGGATGTATTGCCTTCAATAGTTTCACATGAGCAGAACAAATAACTGAAGAAACCTCCAAGTTTTGAGGAAGTTAAGGATGCAGTAATGGGGTTAAATAGAGACAGTATAGGGGGACCTGATGGCATGACTGGAGCATTCTATCAAGATGCATGGGAGATCATACGTATAGATATTCATATAATGATAACAACTTTCTTTTGTGGATTTGAGCTTCCAAGATTCATTACACACACTAATTTGGTGCTTCTTCCAAAGAAGTTGGTAGTGAACATATTTTCTAATATGAGACCTATTTTCCTTAGTAATTTTGTGAATAAAATCTTTTCAAGATTAATTCATAAAATAATTAAGGGGGTTTTTGCCTGATATAATTTTTGAAGAGCAAGATAGATTTGTATAATGAATACGTATTATTGAAAATATTTTGGTAGTATAGGAGATAGTGTCAGAAATAAGGAAAAGAAAAAAGGCTCTTAATATGGCGCAGAAGTTGGATATGATGAAAGATTATGATAGGGTGGAGTGGTTGTTTCTTACAAAAGTCCTAAGAAAGATAGGATTTTGTGAAGAGATAATTGACATAGTTTTCAGGCGAGTTGCAAATAATTGGTATTCAATTTTATTGAATGACCAACCTAAAGGATTATTTAAATCCTCACGAGGGTTGAAACAAGGGAATCCTTTATCTCCTACTTTGTTTTTATTAGCAGCTGAAGTGTTGACCAGAAGCTTGAGATCTTTCCTGTCTCAGAAGCAGTTTATGTTGTTTAGGATGCCAAGGGGAAGTCCCAAAATTAATCATGTTGCCTTTGCAGATGATATGATTATATTGTGTAAGGCTGAAGTAGGAACTTTGAAGATGGTAACAAATACTTTGGAAAAAATAGGAACAGGTGTCTGGCCAAAAGATTAATAAAGATAAAAGTGCTCTACATTTGCATAAGGGAGTTTCTAATGGTACAATAGTAATGGTTGAGGTTGCTACAGGAATATTGAGACAGGAGTTCCATTTTACTTACTTAGGCTGTCTAATTTTTTATATGAGGAAGAAGAAGGACTATTATCACCCCTTACTGAATAGGATAAGTAGCAAGTTGCAAAGTTGGAAAGGCAGGTTACTATCCTATAGAGGAAGAGCTATATTAATCAAGCATATTTTGCAAAGCATTCCTATTCATTTTTTTGTTATGAATCCTCCTCTCAATATTATGAGCATAATACATAAAATATTTGCTCAATTTTTTTGGAGTAGTACAATAGGCGAAAGAGGAAGACATTGGGTGAATTGGAAGAGTTTGTATCTACCTGAAGAAAAATGAGGGTTAGGTTTCAGAATGTTACATGATGTATCTACAACCCTATTCTGCAAACTCTGTTAGAAGTTCAGAACTGCAGATTCAATTTAGAGTAAATACATGTATAACAAGAATTGTAAAAAAGATCACCCTAAGGAGGTAATATGGAAAGTTGGTGGAGAGGGATCCCAAGTTTGAAAGAAAATGCTTATTGCTAGAGATCTAATTGAACATAATATCTTATGGCAGATTAGAAAAAATGATGCAAATATCTGGTTTGATAATTGGACAGGGTTAGGAGATTTGTATTCTATAATGCAGGAAAGTATAGAGGAGATGAAAGATATCAACAGGTGAAGGATTTGGCAAGACATGGAGAATGGAATGAGGAGGTGATGCAGTCTCTATTTCAGAGAAAATTATCAAACACATAATCAATAAGATACATCCCCCTGACCAGGGAAATGAAGAGGATAAAATAATTTAGAGTATTGACTTAAAGGGTCTTTTCACAGTAAAGATAACTTGGCAGTATGTTAGACAAAGAGAGTGGATTAATGATACTTATAAAGATATATGGTTGAAGGGATTGCCTTTTAAAATATCTTTTTTCATGTGGAGATTATGGAAGGGGAAGGTTCCAGTAGATGATAATATAGCAGCAGATAGGGATTTGAAGGTCCATCAAGGTGTTGGTGTTGTAATATAAGAGACTATGTCTCATGTGTTCCTGAGATCACATATTGCTAACAAGACTTGGTCTTACTTTGCTAATTTTGCAGGTATACATATTCAGGGACTAAGATTAAGAAAAATAATTCTTAAATGGTGGGCAGTTGATGTGAAGCCTAGGGAGAAAGTGTATTTTAAGGCATTGTCAGGAATCATCATCTGGAAATTATGAAAGAGGGGAAATGTCAAAAAACATGAAGGGAAGGAAGTAAATGTTCAATGATTGATATTCAATATTGCATAGAACATGAGAATGTTGTTAAAGGTGAGAAAACCTAAATTGGAATTCTAGGCTGATTGGCTAGTGATCTTGAGGGATTTTGCATTATTAAAGCCTACAATAAGAGTTAAAACTGTGTTATGGGAGCTATCTAAGGAGGGATGGATAAAATATAATATGGATGGAGCTTCAAGAGGGAACCCTGGTAGCAACTCATATGTTTTCTTCGTAAGAGATGACAAAGGATATTTAATGCATGCTGAAGGGACTATAATTGAAGACACTAATAATATGGAAGACGAAGAAATTGCTATCCCGAATGTAGAAAAACATTGCAATCATATGGGATATGAAATGGTAATAATACAGACAGACTCATTGGCAATGCAAAAGCTATTGAAAAGGGATTGGTAATGTCCATGGATCATAACTGGTTATGTACAACAAATATGACAGTTGTTATCAGGCAAACAAGTTTAATTTCAATATATATTTAGAGAAGAAAATCGGCTAGCTAATTTTTTTGCTAATTGGGCCCTGGATAATGGAGATTTCATATTCACAATAGTTCAGTAGATACATATAACAGGAAAGAGAATTGTTGATAGTGATAAACTACAATGCCCTTATATGAGATTATCACCATCATAGGGGTGAAGGGGTTGGGAAGGCTTAATCTAAGTTTTCTCAAGATATTATATTTACATATCAACATGATAACAAAAATAGTGAATCAGCTAATTAACCTACTCTACAATAGCCAACAAAAAAGGGCTCTCAGCAAAAGTGGGGGGGGGGGTCTGATGGTCTGGTTGAGCTTGGAGAACCTGAGGAACAAATTACTTTCCAAACACTTCTGGTTTAGAGCATCCCATTATATTCCTACCAACCATGTCTGTAGAGTATAGGTGATATTGGTTATAATACATCAAATCTTCGATGATACGAGCCAAATGGCCACAACAACTTTTGATGCCATCATTAGAGGCCAACATATGAAGAATTTGGATTTGACCACATTGAAGGCTTGGGAGCATGCATAGGGAAACCATTTTGAGCACTCTATAGAGCAATGCCGCGTGTGAAAGACTGCTTGGGAAGTTTGTCTTAATGAAGCACCCGAGAGACTCAAGTGTTGAAGAACAATTGTGATGACCAAAATAACACAAGGGATGGTATATATTAAAGTGTGAAGAGGAGTCTTAAGACACTCCATGACCGCCCCTCTCTTTAAGGTCAAGGTGGTTATTTTGTGCCTTTTATTTACACTCCATAAGAGCCTTTTTTCATTAAGGGTATTTTGGTTTTTTATGTGATAACTATAAATAGACATTTAGGCTTCTATGTTTCATTAGTTGTTGAATAATATTGAAAGACATTTCTCTTGAGAGAGTGTGCTTTTGTGTAGGGCTTGGAAAAGCCACTTGTAACTAGGGTTAGCTTAAGTGTGGATTCACTTGAGTTGACAATCCGGCTTAGAAACGTTGGTGCTTTGAGGTGCTTCGAGTCCCTTTTGTGTCAATGTAAGAGTGTGGTGTTTCAATTACAAGTTTTGGTGGGTCTTGGTGTTTGATACACACCTTGGTTCCTTTGGTATTGTAGTTGTTATGTCTCACTATCTATCTTTAATTTCCATGTTCATAGTTTGTATTTGTTATTGAATCTGAGTTTATTTTGCTTCTTGTGTCATTATCTCTACTTCATCTCTTTTCTTTAGGTTTCCATTTCGGTTTATATCTTATTTCTATATCATTCGATGTATTGCAAAGAAATATGGAGGGAGTTACTTACTTGGAAGTGGTAACATTGTTTCTCTAACTAGATCCGTGACACATTACAAAAATCAAGACAACGACCCGTCCACTGAAGAACACAGCTGAAAAGGATGAAGATCAATCAATCAATGCAAATACATGGATTTCTATCAGTCAACAAAGAACAATAGAAAAGTCAAGAAGGAAAATTACTTATGCAAGCTGAAACGAGAGTCGTGTGATGGAGGATAAGCTACTTTTCCACTGACCCAAGGCTTAGGACAAAGGAACCGATGGTTGACAAAAGGGAACATTGTAAGGAAGGAAGAGGCAGCAAATGGGAAAGAACACCTCAATTTGGAGACCCTACTGAGTTTATATATTTGCCTCTTTATTTCTTTTTCTTTTTATTTTATTTTGAATTGGTTCGGCTAGGATCCATAAATATTTGTTTTTTTTTTTGGGCTTTTAAATGGATGGGTTGGTCCATTCTTGTCCAACACATTTTATGTGTTTGATTATTGATTAATAAAATTCCCAAAAAGTTAACCAAAAAAAATCATACCATATGCTTGTCCTTATTTTCGATCACCACTACTTTGAATACACTTGGTTGGAGATCTTGAAGGGTTTTTTCAAGATTGTAATGTAGAATCGGGAAAGGGTATGATATCATTTGGGAACAAAGTGTCCATACCCTCCTTGAACATCGACATCACACTATTCAATTAAACTTTGGACCATGGGCCACTTCATTTGTTTTCATTTCACATATATGCCTACTTTCACTACCTTGATTCACCCATTTCTTTTGAAAGCATTTTTTCTCATTTATTTATTTTGTGCAATATATGCTTTTCCTTCTTTTGATGATTCTTTTCTTTTTCACTTCTTCACTTGCACTATTTGCTTAGATTTTAGGCACTCACTTACAATACTATGGCCTTAGATCACCTCTTCTAAGATTTACCACCCCCAACTTAGACTTTTGGCCTCAAGTTCAAGGATGGTAGGGTTCAAAAGAAGGGTAAAATTAAAATGGTTCAAGTTTTGTAATGTGGTTGCCAAAGAAAGGATTGAAGGCTCAAAATGGGTGACTATGGATACTATTCTATGTACGGGTAGGCTACTTAGGCTAAAGTGGGTTCGTATGTTCACAAAGAAGGCCTAAGATCATTTCACTAACCAAGCATAATCACAATTAGCCTTGAGAGACTAACGGGAGAAGTTATAGATGATATAAGAAAGCATGAGAGTAAAGCAACTACGCTTACCGCACATGACTAAGCAACTACGCTTATCGCACATGACATGCAAACTTTTCAAGGAGGTTCAATTGCATTTCCTACTAGAGACCAAAGGAGGTATTTACCATATACTACTAACTAAGGAATTTGGAGTCACAAAAAGAGGGAAAACATTATTGCAAAATTATTCACGTCCATGCCCTTGGTTTTTAATTTTTTTTTGGACGGAGGGGGTGTTTGCTTCGCATTTACACCACACAAAATTTTCTATTGATGGCACCAAATCAGGCTGTTATGAGGAAAAACTATATGTCTACTTAGACTTCACCATAGGTATACAGGTGATCCCAAAACTCCAATGCTACGGATACTTAGATTTCCCTTACATCTATGGCTAAATTCCAAACACAATGATTTTTCTTAAGAATGTCGTCACTCAAACTATCATAGGGAAAGGTTCTTTTGACATCAATAATAAATCAAGACAAAAACAAATGCAAGTTTAAAAATAAAAGCTAAATATGAAATAAATGATCAATCCATCAAATGTAGGCACCATCCGGATGCTCAATTATTACAACCCAAAATAAAAAATAAAAATCATCCCAATCATCATTAAAACATTCAACAAATATATCAATAATACAGACCAAGTCATTAACATAAATGAATAAGGAGACGAGAACCCTCAACTAAAAGCTTGCAGTGACCTCACTGTATAATCAAGAAAGCCTAAAACAGTAAAGGGTGCTCCCTATAAATGCATTAAGGACTGGCGTCTCTCTCGATCTTCGCATTATCTCCAACATTATATAAGTATGATCATGCAACTAGGACCTCATCATCACTCTCATCTTTGGGAGAAGAAAGTCTCACTTCGAATTTCAGGACCTTCCAAAGGTCTTTTACTCCCTTCAACATCTTTGTGAAGAATTTGTCCCTCTTCTTCTTTCTCTTTCTTATTTTATCATGAGAATACTTGAGCTACCTATATGAATGTTCTAAAGATGAGTAGGCCCTCTTAAATCTAGAAATAGTTTCCCTACTTCTTCTGGTTCTCCAGGTATCCCTTATAGTTGGACTGAGCAACATAAGAGTGACGAGTGGTGGAACGCTCTCCCGGACCCTGAGGTAGATTGAACAGAAAGTCCCTAATCTTCCTCATCTCAACTGAGATCTCCTCAAATGGCCCTACTGCTGATGTCCCGCAAGAGTCTATATTCTCATTTGTCGACTTGCCCAAGTCGATCTTTCTTTTCTTGCTCTTTCCAGGCGCACTCTTACCTTATATCTTTAGTTGGTAGATAGGAGTCTTTGGGCTCACCCAAGTATCTCCTGAGTACTCATCAACCTTGGCTCGCCTACACAACTCTGTGATCAATGATGGGAACATTAGCATTGAGCCTCCTTTGGCTCTATAGTGTTGAAGCCCCGAAAGGGCAAAATGGCCCACATTTAACCGGATTTCATCCATGAGGCAGGACACCATTTGATATCGCATGATAAGGAAATTTGTCAAATTGGTTGTGGGGGAGACTTGACTGCAAATGATAAATAGCCAAATACGGTCTTCAGCCGTGAATCGCTCATGAGTATCCCATTTTTAGTGGTGGCCTAGAGAACTTCCCTTTCTGGATATAGGTGCACAACCAACCAGCTTCTGGGTGCACAATCCTTGTCTTCGTACGCTTACATGTCAACATTTTTCAACCCATAAAATACATTAATCTGCTCAGCCCCAAAATGAACTTCTTTGCCCCTAATTCTCATTACTGGGTTTGAGGTCTTTACTACGCTGAGGTTAGTGTAGAATTCCCTCACTTAGTGCTCATTTTCCATGCAAGGTTCGGGGGCAAAACATTTCCCCCCCCATAGCCTCGAGCCTTCCATAGAAAGCCAAGAGCTTTTTGGGCACATTCTTTAGGGAAATCCCCCTCTCGGGCAACAACTTTTTTCTCATAAGGTCCTTATAGTATACAGTCTCACATTCTGGAGCCATGAAGCAGTTTGTGTTGTAACCTGCCATTGAGTACTTGAAATCCACACATAGAGTATTAGCCCTCAAGGCCAATGTGTTAAAAACACGTTTTCCAACTTGATTTAGCTGAAAAAAACACTTATGGGGTATGGACAGGCTTTCAAATAAGAGGTATAAGAATTGAACCGGTTTAGCAAAATGGCCTTGGTTATAGCGATTGTGGTCTGTTTGGATTATGATCGCGACTTCTAAGAGTCCAGTCAGAACATGCCCTTAGTTATTGTGATCCCGAGGGAAAGAATCTCAATTGCGGTATCATGGTTGCGACTCTGAGCACCGCGATCGCGGTACCTAAGGTATGTTCAAGAAAATCTGTCAATCATTAAAACAAGTCAGATTTCCTATCAATTTGTGTTCAATACTAGTATACACTAACATGAACATGGAACACAATATTTCATCATTCAAACTTTCCCTTCAATCGGTGAAAATGAATAAAAAAGGCTAATTTAGGCATTTCACCGAACACTTCGTGTGCACAAATGACATGTGAATTTTGAGCAATTATCGAGTACTCAAGAATTCCCCGGTGATATGCACACCACTAACAATCAACCAACCATTCCTAGAGACAAATAATAATCTAAATCAAGCATTAAACTACCATTTTTAGGCCATTCCTAAGACATGAATTCTAAGGCCTACGCACAAGCATAAAGAAGGGATTTTGAACACATACCGGATGAGAAGATAGATGATGGAATAATTATGCACTTTTGGACGCTTACACACAAGCAAAGAAAATTATAATTTGGGTATTTTTATGAGGGTGCGAATGGAATTTTATTGGGGGAAGAAACGGTCCCTTTTTCAAAACTTGTCTAATCGAGATTGCGGGCACCGGGTCGCAATCGTGAACCCCGCATGATCACGACCATAAACCAAATGTCCTTGCTATTGCGGTGCCGCGATTTCATTCCTGAGCACTGTGATCACGATACCTGAGAGAAATTTCTGCTCCTCTACTTTTTTAGCTAATCCACCCCAACTCAATTTCATCATACTTCCCATTACTCAACATCATCAAAATGCAACCTCTTTGGGCACCTAATTTGCATAGATAAATCACACAAACTTAATTTACTATAAAAATAAAAAATCAAAGGATATGGGCCACTTTTGTGGCTTGATGGGTTGCCTCCCATCTAGCGCCGAATTTAACATCGCGGCATGACATTTTTTTGACTTTTAAGTTGGATTCTTTAGGGACCCATCATCCACCTCCATGTCCACTATATCAATTACGGACACCACTTGAAGTTCCATTGGTTGTTTCTGGATTTTACATTTTCGAAAGGATACTTTATCATTTTAGACCCAAAATTTCATTTTCCCTTGCTCCATATCATCAATTGCTCTTTCGGTTGTCAAAATAGGTCTCCCAAAAATAATGAGTATTTCTTGATCAAATTCATAATCAAGGACTACAAAGTCCACCTGCAAAATGAAACGATCAACATTTACCAATACATCATATGAAACTCCAATCGTTTTTTAATAGAGCAATCCGTCATCAAGAGCCTCATTATTGTGGGAGTAGGAGTTCCCAAACCAAGTCTTCGATAGATTTCATATGGAATTAGATTTATGCTTGCACCAAGGTTACACAAGGCTTTCCAATGTGTGTCCTAATGGTGCAAGGGATTGTGAAGGCTCCCGGGTCTTCTTTATTTTCTACCATAGCACTAGTCGTGATAGTGCTACAACTATGGGTTACTTCAATAGTTTCACCATCCACAAGGCGATTTTTGGACATCAATGTCTTCATTAGCTTAACATATCCTGAAATTTCTTGAATGGCTTCTAGCAACGGGATATTTATTGAAAGATTGCTAATCTTGGCAAGGAACTTTTTGAATTTGATATTTTTTTTTCTTTTTCTTGAGTCTTTGTGGGAATGGAGAAGGGATTTTAACTGGAGACAAGGGGTCACAATTGCGGTTTATCACCCTTAACTACTTTAAGAGCTCCCTCTTCATCAATCATCTCTTCAATTATCATTAGTTCTTCATCATCCACTTCTTGAGACTTTGGAGCCTCATCATTTGACTTACCCACATGTTTCTTCTTTTTGTTTATTTGATCATCAAGAGACTTTTCTTTAACCTTAACCTTCTGTCCACCAAGTTATTTACCGCTTCATGAGATAATTGATAATACATGAGCATCATTTTTAAGCTTTGTCGTTGTATTACTAGGGAGGCCACCTTCGGGCCTAGCATTAAGTGTGGTTGAGATTTGGCCAATTTCGGTCTCCAATTTCTTGATTGAAATGGAGTGTGACTCAACCGTTTGGCTGATTTGAGAAAAGTCTCCTTTTAATTCTTGGACCATCTTGTCCGTTCTTTCCACTCTTATCAAGATTCTAGCAAGCATATCCTCGGCTTTGAACTTTTTGGGATCCATGGGATTTGACTCCTTGATCTTCACTCGGTCATGGAGGCACATATCTATCATACTCCCTTTTCTTATCCCTCCAATCACGATCTCTATCTCTATCACACCATTTTCTTTCTCGATCATGATCATTCTAACTTTGGTTCCCATCTTGGCTTTGATAGGCTGGGTGGAAACCCCCCGAGTAGTTTTCCAAGTATCTAATTTTTTCATCAAAGAGATTTTGCCTCATCTTCATCATATCCTTTGGATGCCACATCATTTACCATTTTTGTGGGTACACCCATCATATGCTTTGTAAGGAGGTCTAATTGTGTCATTATTTTTGTCATATTTTCCTCTCTTCTTCTTTCTTTCTTTGCTTTTTATTCATAATTGAGGCGGTGGGAGAACCCGTGTCTACCTCGGTATCCTAGGTGTGCCACCCTCTATTTTTCTTTGTGATTTGTTCAAGAAAAGTCGAAGTCACATCATACGACAACCTCACAAGTAATCCACCGATCGCGTCGTCCACCACAATCTTGTTGAGCTGGTCCAAGCCCTATAGAATATTTTAGGAACGTCTTATTCGACACTTCGTGGTTAGGATATTGCACAAGATTTTCATTAAATCTCACCCAAACTTCATATAGAGGCTCTCTATTGAGTTGACGAAAATTAATGATTTTATCCCGCAATTGCAAAATCTTTGATAATGGAAAATAACGATCTAAGAAAGCATCGGTAAGTCAACCCACGATGTGATGGACCCGATAGAAAGAGACCTCAACCATAACGCCGCCTCACCCTTTAGAGAGAATGGGTAGAGGCACAACCATATGGACTCTTATGAGATATGATCAATGTTGAACGGGGCACATACTTCCATAAAATTTTTCAAGTGCAAGTTTGGGTCTTCATGAGATTGACCCCCAAAGAGACCTTTCATTTGAAGCATGTGTAATATCATACATATGATGTGGAATACCCTATTTCCTTCATTCAGTGGGATGCAAAAGACACTAGAATGATCCACATCATGGAGGTGGTCCTCATCATCGCGGGGACCATCAAAGGTCCCGACATTGCTTGCATAATCACTCATTGTGTCATGGAAACTATTGAAATCTCCTACAAAAAAATAAAAACAACAAACAAAGTAAATGAAACACACTACGGGTGAACCCAAAGTTACTATCAACACCACACAAGCAAAAATTAAGTTTCACTACGCGACAATGACACCATTTTTGATCACGCTCAACTTACTCCATTATTTTGGGGCAAGACAATCGTTGTTAATATAATAACCTAATTTGATTTGCGGTTGATCCACAAGGAGTGTGACTAATTTTTGAATCTTATGTATGCTGAAAGTTACTAAGTATTTACCCGTAATGCATACTTAAAGCAAGACATGAATTAAATTGGGGGGTGAGATTTGAAATGTTGTTTAGACAAAACTAACTTGAAACACTACTTAAGAGCAACAATTTTAGAATAAATTCTAATGAGAAAATAGTCTTGGGGTTATGCTTTTCTAGGAGCAAATAGTGTATGGGTACATGATAGTAAAATTCAAATTCTAATTAATGAATATATGGGTAGGCTAGGTTAGGGATTTTGATGTTATTCTTTCAATAAAACACCAAAATATAACATGCGAATTCTTTCGAATACCTCATGGGTATGGCAAAAAAGTCAATCCAAAACCTTAATTCGGCATCCCTATTTCTAGGATGATACCCAAGAGATAGCAAATTCACAATTCATCCCTATTTCTAAGATAATGTAAAGGAATAAGCTAACGTCTAAATTATTATTCACAAATACTTGTCACCCATATCCCTCTTTCAAGGATGATATAGGATCTCAAAGAATATCCGCATCCCTCTTTCAAGGATGATGTGTGATTTTAGAAAATTGGAGCTTTCATCTACAAATTTCAATTAAACAATCAAGTATTAGTTAAACCCGACATCATTAACCAAGAATTTACACTAACAATCAAGACCCACATACATTTGCACCATATTCCAACATAACCCCAAGATAGATATTTAGCCACTCATGAGATTAGAGGAAGGAAATATAGAATTTTTCTCTACACAAAAATTAAATTCTAGTAGGGAGAGATGCCTCCCAGGTGAAAAGGTTTTGCCCTTTAGAGAATTTGGGTTCAATTGCTTGAAATTACAAAATTGCCCCTGGGCACTTGGCCGCACCATCGCGATCGCCATTGCTTTATCTCTATTGCGACTTTCGAGATTGTGGTGAGTCCCTCGCGATTGCCAACTTGACTGATCTTGACTGGTCGCGATCGAGACCCTTAGATCACGATCGTGGTAACTAAGGGTCAGTCCCTGCTCCTAATTTTTTAGCTTTTGCACTAACTTTTTCCTTTTTGTTCTCTTTTCAGCTCACTTCACTTATTTTTTTCCATATACATTTAAACTTGCAAACCATGGGAATTAGTGAATTCAAATGGCAAATTCGCCTCATTTACACAATTTATTCATAATAGTGTGCACAAATTTGGACGTTAATGAGTGATAAATTTACCACTCGCCATTGATCAAGTTATATACATCTAATACTTTTTTCTCATTTTATTTTTCTTTCTATGTAACACCTTTATTATATGTATCTCTTATTAGAAGTTGTGACTGTAATATGTATATGAGAGATACATGTTATAACTGTAAGAGATAAATTTGGTATCTTTTTTTATAAATGTCTTTATAACAAACTTGTACTTGACTTGTTTGTCGAGGTAATTTTCGATTGTTATCTCAATATTCCACTGTTCAATTCCATTGAATAAATTACAAAATATTTACTTATGCTTGAAATTAAGCCAAACAATCAAGATGAGATGCATGTCTTCGTCATCTGAACCATTAATTTTCAATAAATAGTGAGGATGGTTTTATAGGTTGAATCAAAGTTGAAGTGTTTTGTTCGAATAGTATGTTGATTTATTACTGCTGAAGTATTTCAATGATTTTTTTAGAAATTATTTCAAGTGTTTTATATCTTTGAACTTATCTATAATTCATATTCCAGTAGTTTTTTGTTTTTTGAAGTGTTTTAAATATATAGTTATTTGTATAATATACAAGTTTGTTACAACTATACATATGTGACAAATACATATTTAAGTAGATCAGTAATGTTTTGTCAACTTATATCTCAATGTATGTTAAAACACAAAATAAAAGATATTAGTTTAACAGATACATAGACATATGTCAATATATGTATGTGCAATTCTACACTGCATTCTAAAAGATACGAATTAATACAACCAAACATTCTATGAGATACATATTATCACAATGAGATACAACTAATAAAAATAAAGAAATATATATACTAATACTATCAGAATATCTTATGAGATACATATTAACCAAAAGAGATACATGAATCTAAAATAACAGATACTTATACAACATTCTATGAGAAATGAATAACTTTACACCGATATCATTATACATACTTATGCAACATTCTACAAGCATGCTTTTTTGGATCTCTATGTATAGCTTTACACTCGTATCATTACGGATAAGTAAGGGAGATGCATTTCCATCAACAACGTATCGAACTTCAATTCTTCTCCTTGTTTCGTCGATTTTTAGTTTTACAACAATGACTGAAATCAACTCTCATAGCCCTCGTACTTGACATCACTAATCCAAACATCGAAATACCGTAATAACATAGAAATATTCATCGCAAATAGTTGGAAAAGAATAATTAGCACGAAGTAAAAAAATAAAATGAGAAGAAGAATGAATCTCTAAATGAAAAAAAATCATAATACAATGACATTACTCTTTTAGCCCTCGTACTTGACATCATTAATCTAAACTCCAGAATGACATAATAATACACAAATATTCATTGAAAATAGTTCAAAAAGAATCAAGAACCTTGAAAAAAAAAAGATACAGAATAAATCTGCAAAATGATTATGGAACTAAATTTGTTCAAAATTGTAATTACTAACGAATTACTGTTTTGGGGGGGGGGGGGATTTTCTTTAGTTGCCTAGTTGATTGGTTGAGTTAATGGATAATTTAATGATTTACTAACTGTTACAACCCTTAATTAAAGCAAATCAGTCAACTAATAAGATGTATCTCGTTTACATTATATGTATCTGAAATCATAAAAAGAGAAATTTTATGAGATTTTGAAAAAATCGAAATAATATGTAAATTAGGATAAACTTGTTGGGGTTTACGGAAATTTTATAAAGAAAAAAGGTATCATTCAATGGATCCATTTAAATATGGGTTGGATAACTTTTGGGAAAAAACTACAAAAAGTAGCATACTTGAGATTTACATTATGAAAAATAACAACACTTTAATGAAATTACATTGTGTAGCAAACATAACATTATTTTAAGTGTGGTCCCCTCACTTATTGCCTTTGAGAAGTTACCATGTATAAGGTTCCTTTTTTTCATGTCAGTTCTCTTTCTCTTTCCTTTAACTGATTTTTACTTTACCTTTTATTGTTTGAAATCTCTTAGATTCCTCTTCCAATTTTTTTCCTTTCCCATAAATTACTTTTATTTAAATTAGTAGATTTCTTTTCCAAATCAAACTCAATTATGAAGATTATTATTTTCATGATATTCAAAATTTCAAACTATCACTCTCTTATATCTCAAACTTTTTTTTCTTGCTAGTTTTTTTTTTTATCGTTTTATTTTAATTTCTTTTTCCTTTTCATTATTTCTTTCCACTTTATTTTCTCTCTTCTACTTCTCTTTTTTTTTTTTTCCTTTTTCCTATTTTCTTTATTTTTTTCTTTTTTCGTTTTCTTATTTTTTCCTTTCTCATATTTTTTTTTGTTTTCTTCCTCTTTTTACTTTTTTTTTTATTTTTTTCGCTTTTTCTTTTACACTTCTATTTCTAGTTTCTATTTCTCTTTTTTTTTTCTCTTCTTTTTTTCATATTTATATTTTTCATTTTTTTCATTTTTTTACTCTTCTCTATTTTTTATTTTTAAAAGAAAAATATCTATATCACATATACATATTCAAAAAATATACAAAATAATAGACATACAGATCTGCATATGTATTTAAGGTGAAAAAATATACATATATATCTGCATATATATTTATAAAAATATATATCTGATTCACATGTATATATAAACATATAAGATATGTATTTTTTGATTACCTATATGTATATGTATATAGTTGTCCTTTTTGTTATAGAGATTTTGTGTCTTATATGTTTATATATACATATGAGTGAGATATGTATTTCTGTAAATACATATGTAGATACATATGTATCTTTTGTACTGTAAATACATATTCAGATCTGTATGACTATGTATTTTGTATTTTTTTGAATATGTGTATGTGATATACATATTTGTATTTTCAAAATAAAAGTTAGAGATAAAAGAGTAAAAAAACGAAAAAATAGAAAAATAAAAAAAATAAAAAAAGAGAAGTGAAAAAGAAAAAAAATTTGAGTTTGAGCAGCTTGAAAAATCGATTTTGATCACTATATTGTTCGATTAGTTCAATTTACTGTTGCATTACTTTTTTTCGAAATTCGTTTACAAGATATTCAAAAATAATTTAACAAAATAAATTGTTAAATTGTACAACGTAACGAAAAATTGATTTTGATCACTCTAACGAAAAATCGTTAATGGCTCAAAATATTCAAAAATAATTTAACGAAAAATTAAGTTTGATCACTATATTTGAACGAAACATTAGTAATGACTCAAAAAAATTTGAACGAAATAACAGTAATGGTTCAAAAATAAATTCAGAACGAATTTTTTTTGATCGATTTCAAACAACTGATGAAATTCATATAAGAAAATAATATTACGATTAAATATCTTCAACAAAAGTAACTGTTTAATTTGAATTTTCAAAGATATTGAACAAAAGAAGTTTCAGTTGAATTTGATTTTGATTTTTTTGGAGATGAAAACGATAATGTGAAACTGAAATTTGAATTTTGATTTTAATTGGTAACAAATAACGAAAAACATGTTAATTAAGAGGTTTTAATGGAAAAGAAATTTCCACATTTAATTCATGACTAATTATACCATATTTAACTCAACTGATTTGAGTTAAATATGGGCAGTAAAATGATTTGTATATTATTTTTATAGCAACAGTTTGTTTAAATACAAAACACAAGTTGCTAGTTTAAGTAATTATAAAAGTGTTGCTATGAATCTCATAATTATGATCTTAAATATGCTATTTATGAATTTTACCCATAATATGGATATTCATATCAACATTCATCAATACTCATTTGTCTGCTTATAATTTTTCATGCTTTCTGAGAGCCTATGCTTATTGAAATGATTTTCTTGCCATTTATAATTAATTTTAATTTATGTCATTTTTAGAGTGATCTTCATTTTTACACAAAAGAAATTTTAAAAAATTATTTACTTCTATTCAAATTGTAATGATAAGAGACTCATTCATTCTCACCTGATCCTGAATAATATGTTCATATTATCCTGATTAATTCATTTTGGTTAAACATGGACCATTCAGATATTTTATTTGTTCTTATTTATTCCATTTTTGACATGTTGATATTCTATCCGACCCACTCATTTATCGTTCCTAGCTTACTATAATCAATCCTCTCTACAATAATCATACTCTATAATAGTATATTTCACTATAATAATCATATTATTTGTGAAATCCATTTTTTTTATTATTTTATATTATATATAATAATATTTCATTATAGCAGTAAAAAAATATTGAAATAAATGATACTAGAGAAATTTGATTATACTAGAATTCTTTCGTGGAATCCATTGTGGTTCTCAAAAGCATATACGTATATTAAAAAAAAACACTTGTTCCATTTCCTATCAACAGAGGGTACGACGTCCATAATGAGGGGTCGTTTGGTAGAGTGTATTGAAAAAATTAATGCATGCATTAATTAATGTGTATTGTTAATATCTTGTTTGGTACAATTTTTAGCATATGTCTATTATGTATTCCGGTGTGTGTTAGTAATACAGACCAATTTTCTTGTATTAGCAATACAATGACTCTAACACATGCATTAACTTATTAAATGACATTATTACCTCTCAAAATATTTTTTCACTTCCTTTTCCCACCATTATCACATTTCCAAGACCTTCCCACCATTTTTAAAAAGTTGACCTCTCTCTTGTTGTAATTTGCCATGAAAAAGAGAGGATTCTGTCATATTATATTTCCCCAATTCTTTCCTTTTCTATGATATTTGTTTTTATATTCAAATAAGTTGGTGTATAATACGTGGGTAATTCTTAGGAATGAGTGAATCTCTCAATGTTAGTGTTGTTCACTTCGTGAGAAATTTTTGGGAATCACTGGATCTCTCGTCTACTATTTACACCAAGCAAAAAAACCAAGTTGTCCATTTCCAGATCAGAAAAAAAAAAAATTTAAACTAGGAAAAAAATGGCTACAACAATTTTAGCTGAGACGAAAAGAATCTCCTTCGGGATACTCTTGGTGCTACTTGGTAATATTGGTTGTATTTTCTTCTATCCGTTGAAGAAAAGATGTACAAGAAAGGATATTTTAATAAATAAATATTTTTTTATAAAAGTTGTGTTAATATTTATAACTTTAATACATCAAATTAAATACTGTATAAAAAATAATATCTACATAACTAATATCAATATTATTGATACTTACCTTAATAATACAAATATTACTAATATATATTATTTAATATTATTTTTATACAATCTGCCAAACTATTGAATGTCTTTTTCATTCAAATGCACAAGCGATCCAATACCTCAACCAACTAGAATCCCACAATGACGAAATAAGACTAATAAAGATAATTCTACTCTAGTGTTTGCCACCTAAAAAGTTTTAACTTCTGTGATCATTAAAACGTTACTTTGTCCGTTCTTGCGGCCCCAAAATATTATTAAGACGTTACACCCATAATTTTATATGTTAAAATTGATAAAGAATTTCAAAAAGTTGGTGGATCATGTTGTACATTACTTTACTAATAAATAAACAGAGCCGAAATTATGCTTAAGTCAAAAAAGATTACAATTGTCAAAACTAGTAACTTTAATCTAAAACAAGAGACTAATTTGAACAGAAAAAAAGAAAAGAAAATCAGAGCATTAAACGAATCAAAATATGTATACGTATCATATGTATCAATCATCATGTGCTGTGGTTGAGAGAAATTGAAATTTTTGTGTTGTTAATCGCAAGTGGCCAAAATTCAATTTTTAACTTATGGCATGGAAGTATTAAAAGCAGAACACTGGTTAAGTGGTCTCGAAATCTGCGCGCCGGCGCTAGCAGGACATGCCATGAACCCCACTGGCACCGGTGGCACCATGCAGTTGTACGACAAACACAATGCTACTGAATCCGGCAATGGTAATCCTTCTTTCACCGGAAACTCCGCAATGTAATTATGTTGCAGATACAGAGTTCTTGTGCTTCCACTGTAAACACTTTCCACGTAATTCATCGGTACTGCTCCGGTGAACCGGTTGTTGTTAAGGAACAAAGTTTCTACTCCTGCGAGAGTATCCGTGAGCTCTCCGGTGAGCGAGTTGTGACTCAGATCAACAATGGATCCAGGACCGTAAATGGTAGTGGCGAATGATGACGGTGGTAGTTGTGGAACCCCTCCAGTTAAATTGTTCCGTTGGAGGAACATTGATGACAAGGTGGAACGGAAAAGAGATGAAGGGATGGTCCCACTGAAGTGGTTCATGCTTAAGTCGAGGTACACTAACTCCGAGAGTAATTCGAGGATGCTAAGTGGTCCCAACAACCGATTTCCTGATACCGACAGATAACGGAGCGTTAACGGCATTCTAATTTTCCTCGTTAACACTCCCGAGAGCTCATTGTTACTCAAATCCAAGTGTAGTAATTCCTCCGGCAGTGACGGGATCTCACCAGAGAGTTTGTTGGATCCGAGAATAACTACCTTCAATGAAAACATGTCAGATAATGAACTGGGGATTGTTTCCGTTAATTGATTGTGACTCAAATCGAGAGTATGGAGATTTGACAGAGTGAAAATGGAACTAGGTATGGATCCAGTGAGGCGATTGTTGGTGAGAGAGATGACACTGAGTTTTTTGAGTGTTCCGAGTTGGGAAGGGATTGGACCAGTAACAATGCCGGAGAAAAGAACAAGCTGACTTAACTCGGAGAGATTAGAAATAGCTGGAGATAATGTACCAGCAAGACCAGGTGAATTAGAAAGACCAGTACCAAGAATGAGAATAATTACACGTCTAGGAATGGAAGAAGAGCAAGTAATTCCTGCAAAAGAGGAACATGGGTCGGGGGCATTGAAATCCCAACTAGTGAAAAATCCATTAGGAGAAGAGGAAGTAATGTCGGTGAGGCTGTTTTTGATTTCACGTAAAGCAGACAAATCAACAGCACTGATGCTTCCTCCTTGTGCTTCTACTACTGCTACTACACTTGAGAGAAAGACAAAAGGTAACAACAAAAGGAACATCTTCATAACCATTTCTTCTTCTTTTGGTAGCTTTTTGGTATCTTGAAAGTGGATAAACAAGGGAGGTCAAATAGGAAGAAGAAAGGAAGAAAGTAAGAAAGGCAAAAAGGTGGTGTCAGATTCCTAAGTAACACTCTTATTTGTGCTCATGTGCACGCTATGGGGATAAGAATAGGAAATATGAGGTCCCAAATTGAATAATGAATAATGAACTAAGGAAAAATGTAGTGAGACTTTTCTCAAGCAATAGGAGACAGGGATTGAAATGGTGTGACTGAGGTGGGGGAGTAAATTTTAGAAAGAGAAAGAAAAGTAAACAAGAAAGAGCTGTCCATATTGATATGGCTGGGCCAACGGTATAATCTCGTTACAAACAATAGTAAAATTTCCTATATGTTAGTTGAGATTCTTTCAATTTTTGGAGTGCTTTACACTGTCGAGCGATCCTATTTTACCCTAATCAAATTAGTCAAGCCCCAATAGACTTCAAGTACTCGTAGCGGTAGAGCAACAATTTTTCCTAAAACATATGAGAATTCAAAAAAGTCAAAATATGTGTTATAAATGTATTTACATATTATAGTGAATGTCTATAGATAAGATCAAGATCTATTTGATATTTATTAAGAGATGAAATATATATTTTAAGAAATTAAGAGTATTTTTTTTATAAATATAGGAGTTTTGTTCCCTGTATCTTTAATCTTATAATCTCTCATTTTCAAGAGATAACAAAGCCCCCTCTATTCTCTCTCTATTTATTCTTATTGTTCTTAATTTATATTGCATAATACGTTATCAGCACAAAATTTCTAACTAATTGCGATCTCTACTTTAATTGGTCCGACGGTAAGCTTGAATCTTTGGTATGGTAAGTGGTGCTTAAACCCGTCTGTTAATTTGATTTGATTAGAGTGAGTCCTTCATTAATTTTGATTATATATGTACATCATTGACTAACATAAAATTATATGATGTATTGCCTAAATTTACTTTATCAATTTTGAGAAGTAATTTACTGAAGTTGGAGTAAATTCCTCAAAATGTCACTCAACTCTTATAAACATTTCACTAATATTATTTATGATTTTTTTTTTGACAATAATATCACTCAACTCTTACAAACATCCCACTAATATCACTTATGATTTTTTGTGGACAATAATATCATTGAACTCTACAATTATTCCAAAAAACCCAAAACTAACAGAAATGTTATAAATTTAACAAAATAACCCATTTAATTATATTTGACCCAATACTTAATTATCCATGACCAGTGGCGGATCTAACATATATCCAGGGGTTCATCCGAACTCCCTTCGGCAAAAAATTACACTATTTATATACGATTAAAATTAGTTTTTATGTATATATTTGTATGTTGAACCCCTTCGGCTAGTTTGCGTGTGAACTTTCGAACCTCCTTAATGAACTTCTTGGCTCCGCCACTGTCCATGACCCATGACCCATGACCCATGAACAAAATACAAAATAACCCATTTCAGTTGTACCCCGCACAGTAAAAATTTTCTCAAATGAAAATTCACAAAAATACACTAGCATATTATCTTTGACCAAAACAATTTCAGAAAGTACCCTCATCCTAATTATAGAAAATATAATACATTGAAAAAGTTCATCACAAATCCTAGAAAATGACATAGATACGTTTTTATAGACATTTTCTAGAAAATGTCACTAATGTCATAGTGAGACATTAGTGAGATTAGTGAGACATTAGTGAGATATAAATATCTTATTAATGTCACTTATGACTGAGCAAATGTCTAGAAAAACGTATCTATGACATTTTCTAGTATTTGTGATGAACTTTTTCAATGTATTATATTTTCTATAATTAGGATGAGGGTACTTTCTGAAATTGTTTTGGTCAAAGATAATATGCTAGTGTATTTTTGTGAATTTTCATTTGAGAATTTTTTTACTGTGCGGGGTACAACTGAAATGGGTTATTTTGTATTTTTTTCATGGGTCATGGGTCATGGACAGTGGCGGAGCCAAGAAGTTCATTAAGGGGGTTCGAAAGTGCACACGCAAACTAGCCAAAGGGGTTCAACATACATAATATATACATAAAAACTAATTTTAACCGTGTATAATAGTGTAATTTTTCGCCGAAGGGGGTTCGGATGAACCTCCTGGATATATGCTAGATCCGCTACTAGTCATGGATAATTAAGTATTGGGTCAAATATAATCAAATGGGTTATTCTGTTAAATTTATAACATTTCTGTTAGTTTTTTGATTTTTTGGAATAATTATAGAGTTCAATGATATTATTGTCCAAAAAAAATTATAAGTGACATTAGTGGGATGTTTGTAAGAGTTGAGTGATATTATTATCCAAAAAAAATTATAAGTGACATTAATGGGATGTTTATAAGAGTTGAGTGACATTTTGAGGAATTTACTCACTGAAGTTGTGAATTTAACGCACAAACCAACACGAACTGTTTGTTGTCACCTTCATAAACTTTGGCGCTAAATTGATTAGTTAACTCAACGTCCATCTATAAGATATTAGTATAATTCAATAATTTTTAATTGGTGAATTCTTTTACACTTTAACCAATTATATTATTGGTTGAAGATAACACTACTAAAAATATCGAAAAAACCAACCACAAAATGTGGTCGGAAAAAACCGACCACAAGTGGTAGGTTTTTTTATTTTTTAAAAGCGACCACATGTGGTCGCTTTTATATTTTAAAAAATCAAAATAATTATTTTAATAATTTTAATATTAATTATTAATTATTTTACAAATAAAAATTAAAAAAAATAACAAAACCGACCACTTGTGGTCGTTTGTTTTTACAATATAATTAAAAAATATTTAAAAAAACCGACCACTTTTGGTAGGTTTTTAAAAATACTTTTTAAATTTATTTTTAAAAAACCGACCACAAGTGGTTGGTTTTTTTAAAAAATTTAATTAAAAAATATTTAAAAAACCCGACAACTTGTGGTAGGTTTTTAAAAATACTTTTAAAATTTAATTTTAAAAAAACCGACCACTTGTGGTCAATTTTCTTAAAAAATTTAATTAAAAAATATTTAAAAAAATCAACCACCTGTGGTCGGTTTTTAAAAATTCTTTTTTAATTTATTTTTTATAAAACCGACCACTTGTGGTTGGTTTTTGAACTAAAAAAAAATTAAAAAGTAAATAATTTTTAGTAACACCTAATTATATTTATGTAATCAAATATATATATTATTTTTATTAAAAATTGTGATATATATAATGTAATATATATCTAATTTTTTAAAATTACACTGATCACACGTAGTCGATAACCAGTATAATAATAATAAAATTCAATAATTCTAAAATTTTGTGATAAAATTACACTAAAAAATAATTCAAATAAAGTAAACAAATTACGTTAAACACAATCTTTATCTTTTACTTATTTTTCAATATATAAAATAAATATTTTTCTTTGTATATACGGTAAAGACGTTAAACATGAATAATCTTTGTATAATGAATATTTGTATATATATGTCATACCATTGAGATAATGATATTATGTTACTATTCCAGTCATAATTAATAATGTAATATCTAAACGATAATTCATCAGAATATAATGAACGTGTTCTATTATAAGGTAATATACTTGTGGATGTGATATATATAGTACACATTCAAGAGTTTGTATATATATATATATATATATATATATATATATATATATATATATATATATATATATTTACTTTTTATTATTCCTTACGCCTTTTTTGTTATGTAATCCATCTCCTTGTCTCCTATTCTTTATCTTGAGCCTGGGGTCTATCGGAAACAATCTCTCTACTTCTTCGGAGGTAGTGGTATGGACTGCGTACATCTTACCCTCCCCAGACCCCACTTTGTGGGAACATACTGGGTTTGTTGTTGTTGTTGTTGTTGTATATATATATACACACACACACACACACACATGTATGCATATATATACATATAGTGATTGATTGATGAACAATGTAGTCAAAACCTAGTATATTAAGCTAATCAAATATAATTAATCGATCAATCATCTGAGTATGTATAAGAAACACATCGCATTAATACAATAACCACCACAACAACAACCCAGTGTATTCCCACCAAGTGGGGTCTGGAGAGGGTAGAATATACGTAGTCCATACCGCTACCTCCGAAGAAGTAGAGAGACTGTTTCCGTTCGACCCCCAGTTCAAGATAATAAATAGTGAACAGGATCATAGTAATGCATGAAATAGAATGGGTGTCATAGCCGAAATAAGAAATGAGAAGTACTGAAACTAGAGCTAAGCGAGACACTAAAATAAGAGCAATAAGAAAATAATAAATAGGAAATAAGAAATAAGAAAAGGACACCTCCTAGTAGTAGCATACACTAGTGACTCGTACCAATGGACACAGTCGTAGTCTTACTAACCCGTCTACACCAGAGCCCCCTAACTTCTAGCTACGACCCACACACACACTAATCTTCTACCCTTATCCGCGACTTCCACACCTTCCTATCTAGGTGTGTGATATATATAGTACGTATTTAGAACTTAATATATATATATTATACAGTGAAGGTATATTAATGACATAAGCTTATAATTCAATTGAGTATTTGTGAAATACGTTGTGTATTATTATATGGGATAGTAAAATCGTGTATGTGATGTTTATAGTACGTATGTGAAAGTCGATAGACAATTGAATACATGTATATATACGTATATCTCGTGTAGTAATCGAAAGCTAGATAACTGAATCTATTTAAATTTTGTTGATATTTAAAAAAAAATTGTTAATAACCCGACCCGACCCAATTTTATTTTATCTTTTCAATTATCTTCTCAATTTTATTTAAATTCTATCCACTATTTGAACTCGATTCTAGCCTAAATTGTGACCCAATTTTAAACATCCTATAACTTTGAATCTCAGTTGTTGATCAAAAAGTGATCTACGACTGAGATTAAATTTTTTCCTCTTTCCATTTAAACCAAAACACTCAAACCCTAACCATTATTTTCCAGAAAATAGTCGCAGCTCCCATGTTTCTTTCCCTTTCTGTCTCGAGACCTTCTCTCTATCCATGATCATAGCCATGGAAGCCACCTCCGTCCAGCCACCATGGCTGGAGGAACCCTCCATCCATCCTCTTTCTCCGTCTAACCAATAGCGAACCAGCGCCGCCCTCCAAGCCAACCGCCTCTTTCACCACCACCAAATAAAACAAACAACCCTCGCTACCTCTCTCCCTGACTGACGTTGTCGCCTTGCCGCTTTTCCAGTCAAGTTTCGTCGAAAAACGATGGGCTTTAAACCCATCTCAGGTTTAATTCCATGCTCTAAAGTCTCAAAATCTTTTTTATTTATTTAACAAGTTTCGTAATCTAAAATTGATAAAGTTTAATTGGAGGCTTCGTCTAAATTTCTTTTGATTCATGTTCATCCGTGCAGTGAAAAGCAATACATATTTCTTTATTTTTTCCTTTCCTAGTGATGCCATCATAAAATGAAGTCTCTATTGTCGTAAAGTGCCTCAAATTCGGAGAAGCTGACTATCTTGTGAAATCTCTCCGCACTAATGAGCTATTGAACTTGTGGACTCACATGTGGAGAAGAAGGCAAATGACATGTACTTTATTTTTATCATTTGACAATTCTTCTTAGCAATTACATTCTTTTA
This sequence comes from Capsicum pubescens, assembly GCA_030864215.1. NCBI lineage: Eukaryota > Viridiplantae > Streptophyta > Magnoliopsida > Solanales > Solanaceae > Capsicum > Capsicum pubescens. The sequence continues at coordinate 227,870,698 of CM061544.1, forward strand.
CTTGAAAGATTTGGGTAGATTTATCATAAAGGTAAATAGAAGTGTCTAGGCGCATGTCCCTTAGTTGGATTGTACAAGAATATCTATCTTACAATGCACTCTAGACAATTTTTTGAATGTTTAACTTATAGTGAACTCAAGAAAAAGAAGAAAAGAAAATTTAGCTATTTATGTGAATATTTGATAAGAAACTGATTTTTTGTTTATCTTTTATTTGAGGAATTATTGCAACATTGGGTGTGTATATCCATGGTTGGTGACTTAGTTACGAGAAAATGGTTAAGCGTAGGGACTTTAAAGGAGATTTTTTTATTTTGAATGTGGTTTGGTTGGTGACTTAGTCGCTTGAAAATGGTTAAGCATAGGGACTTTAAAGGGTATTTTTTGGTTTGAATGTCGTTTGGTTGGTGACTTAGTTACTTGAAAATGGTTAAGTATGGGTACTTTAAAGGGGATTTTTTTGTTTTGAAAATGGTTTGTTCGGTGACTTAGTCACTTGAAAATGGTTAAGTGTAGGAACTTTAAAGGTTTTTTTTTTGGTTGTAATGTCGTTTGGTTGGTGACTTAGTCACTTGAAAATGGTTAAGTATAGGTACTTTAAAAGGATTTTTTTTATTTTGAAAGTGGTTTGTTTGGTGACTTAGTCGCTTGAAAATGGTTATGCATAGGGACTTTAAAGAGTAATTTTTGGTTTGAATGTCCTTTGGTTGGTGACTTAGTTACTTGAAAATGGTTAAGTGTAGGGACTTTAAAGGGTATTTTTTGGTTTGAGTGTCGTTTGGTTGGTGACTTAGTTACGAGAAAATGGTTAAGCGTCCACTTTAAAGGAGATTTTTTTGGTTGAAATGTCGTTTGGTTGGTGACTTAGTTACGAGAAAATGGTTAAGCGTAGGGACTTTAAAGGAGATATTTTGGTTTGAATGTCGTTTGGTTGGTGACTTAGTTACTTGAAAATGGTTAAGTATAGGTACTTTAAAGGGGATTTTTTTGTTTTGAAAGTGATTTGTTCGATGACTTAGTCGCTTGAAAATGGTTAAGCGTAGGGACTTTAAAGGGTATTTTTTGGTTTGAATGTCGTTTGGTTGGTGACTTAGTTACTCGAAAATGGTTAAGCGTAGGGACTTTAAAGAAGATTTTTTTGGTTTGAATGTCGTTTGGTTGGTGACTTAGTTACTTGAAAATGGTTAAGTATAGGTACTTTAAAGGGGACTTTTTTGTTTTGAAAGTGGTTTGTTCGGTGACTTAGTCGCTTGAAAATGGTTAAGTGTAGGAACTTTAAAGGGATTTTCTTTGGTTTGAATGTCGTTTGGTTGGTGACTTAGTCACTTGAAAATGGTTAAGTATAGGTACTTTAAAGGAGATTTTTTTTTGAAAGTGGTTTGTTTGGTGACTTAGTCGCTTGAAAATGGTTACGCATAGGGACTTTAAAGGGTAATTTTTGGTTTGAATGTCGTTTGGTTGGTGACTTAGTTACTTGAAAATGGTTAAGTGTAGGGACTTTAAAGGGTATTTTTTGGTTTGAATGTCATTTGGTTGGTGACTTAGTTACCATAAAATGGTTAAGCGTAGGGACTCTAAAGGAGATTTTTTTGGTTTGAATGTCGTTTGGTTGGTGACTTAGTTACTTGAAAATGGTTAAGTATAGGTACTTTAAAGGGTATTTTTTTATTTTGAAAGTGGTTTGTTCGGCGACTTAGTCGCTTGAAAATGGTTAAACGTAGGGACTTAAATGATATTTTTTGGTTTGAATGTCGTTTGGTTGGTGACTTAGTTACGAGAAAATGGCTAAGCGTAGGGACTTTAAAGGAGATTTTTTTGGTTTGAATATCGTTTGGTTGGTGACTTAGTTACTTGAAAATGGTTAAGTATAGGTACTTTAAAGGGGATTTTTTTGTTTTGAAAGTGGTTTGTTCGGTGACTTAGTCACTTGAAAATGGTTAAGTGTAGGGACTTTAAAGGGGATTTTTTTGGTTTGAATGTCGTTTGGTTGGTGACTTAGTTACGAGAAAATGGTTAAGCGTACGGACTTTAAAGGAGATTTTTTGGTTTGAATGTCGTTTGGTTGGTGACTTAGTTACTTGAAAATGGTTAAGTATAGGTACTTCAAAGGGGATTTTTTTTGTTTTGAAAGTGGTTTGTTCGGTGACTTAGTCGCTTGAAAATGGTTAAGTGTAGGGACTTTAAAGGAGATTTTTTTTGGTTTGAATGTCGTTTGGTTGGTGACTTAGTCACTTGAAAATGGTTAATTATAGGTACTTTAAAGGGGATTTTTTTATTTTGAAAGTGGTTTGTTTGGTGACTTAGTCGCTTGAAAATGGTTACGCGTAGGGACTTTAAAGGGTAGTTTTTAGTTTGAATGTCGTTTGGTTAGTGACTTTGTTACTTGAAAATGGTTAAGTGTAGGGACTTTAAAGGGTATTTTTTGGTTTTAATGTCATTTGGTTGGTGACTTAGTTACGAGAAAATGGTTAAGCGTAGGGACTTTAAAGGAGATTTTTTTGGTTTGAATGTCGTTTGGTTGGTTAGTTACTTGAAAATGGTGAAGTATAGGTACTTTAAAGAGATTTTTTTTTTAATTTAGAAAGTGGTTTGTTCGGTGATGTAGTCGTTTGAAAATGGTTAAGTGTAGGGACTCACTGAAGAGATTGCTGAACAGAGAGAATGAGCGCAGAAGAAGGAGGAGGAAATATTATCCCAAATTAGGATGTTGCAGGAGCAGTTTAGCTCTTTTATTCAGATTGCAGGGATTGTTCTTTTGTGTCGTGGTGATGCAGTTCGGGCTGCAAAAGGTCTACGCCCCCTGGATGATATCAGCACTGATGAGGATATGGAAGACGAAGACGAATTCGATGAAGATGATTTTTAGTTTTTGGACCTTTGTATGTGTTGTACTTTGAATTTAGACATTTTGTTGTAGTTTGTACACTTTTGAAACTATTGTTGTAGATTTTACGTTTGTTGGACATTTTGTATGTGTTGTACACTTTTGAAAGTATTTTCATTTGGTTTGTTGTTGTTGTTGTATTGCATGTCGGATCATTGGTTGATTTTTTTTTTTTTTAAATTTCCAGAAAATCGACCACAAGTGGTCGGTTTTGGACTTTTGTATGTGTTGTACTTTGAATTTAGACATTTTGTTGTAGTTTGTATATTTTTGAAACTATTTTTGTAGTTTTTACGTTTGTTGGACATTTTGTATGTATTGTACACTTTTGAAAGTATTTACATTTGGTTTGTTGTTGTTGTTGTATTACATGTTGGATCATTTGTTGATTTTTTTTTAAAAATTCACAGAAAAACCGACTACAAGTGGTCAGTTTTTCAAAAAAAAAATATTTTTTTTTGCAGAAAACCTTCCACAAGTGGTAGGTTTTCTATTAAATTAATTAATTAATTTATTAGAAAACCGACCACTTGTGGTCGTTTTTTATTTTTTAAATCATGTTTTCAATTTTAATAAAATAATAATAAATTTTAAAAATATATATATATTTTTAAAAAACCCGACCACAAGTGGTCGATTTTTAAAAAACTACCACTATTTTTTCGACCACACATTTTGGTCGGTTTTATGGTCGGAAATTGAAGAAAATCGACCACTTGTGGTAGGTTTTTGTGGTCGTTTTTTCCCTTTTTTTAGTAGTGTAAGATATTGGGTTCAAGTCCTATTGATTCATAAGTCTAAGATGCCATTATATGGATAAAACGTTGAGTTTGAATATCAATGCACCATATTGATGATATTATGATGGCTAAGACAAAATAATGTGTATTTGGTGAAAAATCATCAAACTTGTATGTGTATTTGGTGATAAGTCATCAAACCTATCTCATTAAATATGCTCATTCCATGAAGTGAATGTAATATGCTCCATTCTATGAAGTGAATATGGTAGCAATATATGATAGGTCTGAAAGATGACAATTTGCTCCATTCTTGAAGTGAATGTGGTGGCAATATATGATATACTTTGAAAGATATGTATGCCTCGATGTGCTCCTGAAGTAGAAATACCATGAAAGAGGTTATAAGCTATCAGAATTTGATAAACTTAAGATACGATTATATTCCATTCCTGGGGAATGAGAAGCTTATTAATACAAACGTGCACTTGATTGTGATGGTATCACAACTCACCTCCGAAAGAGGTAGAATAACTGAGAGAGTTATTTTGAAATCTACTTCTAAAGTAGTAAATTCAAAAATTTATTCGTGTAACAGTAAATCTAAAATTTACTAAAAGGTACATGTCATGATAAACTTGGAGTTTGCTAGAATAAAAGTTCATAAATTGACATGAACGATTGCGACATCTCAAAGATGTGCATACTGAGTATTGAGCATATATTGAAGAATTAGAAAAGTCTTCATTACTTTTAATGTTGCTTGTTATCATAATAAGTTGGTTGGACCAACTAATTTTGGGATTGGATCCCTCAAAATTTGAAAAGTATAAAAGGTGAATATAAGCCCGTTCACCTGTCTTGTGATCTGTTAAGATGCGTCGATATAAGATGATCACTTGTACGTTTATCATCAACCTGCAGTTTGACATTTATAAAGTTGCTTGCTCAATAAAATTGAGTTAAGAACATAATTTTCAGATTGTGTAATCAAGACAATTCATCTTGATGATGATGGTTTGATATTGAATGGCTTCGATAAATAGCTAAACCATTGTTAATGAGAACAAATCTTCATGTGTTGATCTGAAATATGATATGTTGCATAGAATAACACTTATGTGTATTAGACCAATAAATTATGATTATTTTTTTCCTCTCAATTGGTTCAAGGTCAGAAACCAACTATTCCATCTAATAATTTTGATGTGTAGTATACGATTAATGAATATACCATGATGCACAAAGATTGATTCCTCAAAGAAGATGGAGGATGTATGTTAGTTTTCCTAACATAAGGGGGGAGATTATAAGCAGCTATGAAATATGTTAAGAATTATCATAGATACTCTTCAAAAGATAATTCAAGTTAAATGCCGGAAGCATCTATTGACTCAAATTTAATCTCTTATTTAAGCTGCAAGTGCTCCTATTTTGTGTCCCTGAAAGACAAAGTCTATGCATGCGTGAAGTATGGTAGACCAATTGGTTCCAAATAAAATAATCCTTGAAAAATGAGGAGAAAATAATCATAATAAGAAGGCAATGTGCTCTTGAAGAGCCTACGGCATAATACTTTATGAAACCTTATGAGAGGTTCGGTACCTAAAAATAATGAAGTGATGAGATCTCAAAATGCCGTGTCACATTGTGAACTGATACAAAATGATATATCATCAATGATATCTTTGATAAAATATCGACGCAATATTATAAAAGATTATGAGGATCTGAATTCTACGTTTATTTAAGCATGCTGACGTAGAAATATTTATCAAGTGACATAAAAGGATGCACCTTAGTAAGTGTAAAACTTATTTGATTTGCAGTCCACACACTTGAAGATGTCACATATGAAATGTTGAATATTGTCACTTGACAAAACTTAAGTGAAAACCTTTCTAAGGATTCAAATGTTTGAAGCATATAAAAGTTTCTAGTAAACTTATTTATAATCCTTATATTGTATAATCTTATAGCTTGAAAATTATTGGAACTCTTGGAGAGTTTTCAAAATCAATAGATTATTTGTTGAAATGAGAAATATACCGAATTGAACTGGTTATGAAGTACCATATCCTAGTGCAAGTAGTGCACTAGTGTATAATGCAAATACTACAAGGCCTGATGTAGCCTTTTCAATTAATTTGTTAGTAAGGTACAATTCTACTCCTACTAGGAGACATTGAAATGGGATAAATGACATGAGCTTATTTTATTCTAAATCTTGCAGTCCCAATCTTGTTGGTTATACTGATGTTGGGTACTTATCTGACCCGCATAAAGCTCGGTCTCAAACAGGCTTTTTGTTCATATGTGGGGGTACTGCCATATCTTGGAGATATATAAAACAGTCTATCTTAGTCACTTCATTGAACCATGATGAAATAATAGTCATTCATGAAGCAAGGTGAGAGTGTGTGTAGTTGAGGTTCATGATACATCTCATTCGAGAAAAATGTAGTTTGAAATGTGACAAAATACCCACAATATTATATGAAGATAATTCAGCATGCATAGCACAACTTAAGGGAGGATCCATAAAAGAGAGATAGAACGAAACACATTTCACCAAAGCTTTTCTATACACTTGAGCTATGAAAGAATGGTGATATTAACGTGCAACAGATTAGTTCAAGTGACAATGCGGCTGATTTATTCATCAAGTGTCTTTCAACTGTAACTTTCAAGAAGATGGTGCACAAGATTGGGAAGCAAAGGTTCATTGATGTTCTCACCAGGGGGAGTAAATATGCGTTGTACTCTTTTTTCCTTTCAAGGTTTTGTTCCACTGGGTTTTCCTTGTAAATTTTTTAATTAGGCAGCCAAAATGCGTATTAGTAGAGATGTGTACTCTCTTTCCTTCTATAGATTTTTTTAGACTGATTTTTTCTAGTAAGGTTTTAACGAGGCACATTATCTATCAATTAGACATTCAAGGGGGAGCGTTATAAATGTATTTATATTATAGTAAATGTCTATCAAGAATATAGTTAAGATCTATCAAGATCTATTTGATATCTATTAGGATATGAAATATCTATCTTTTAGAGAGAAACTAGGAGTATTTTTCCCTATAAATAGAGGAGTTTTGTTCATTGTATCCTCAATCTTATGATCTCTCATCCCTGAAGAGATAAAAAAGCCCCCTCTATTCTCTCTCTATTCTTGTTGTTCTTACTTTAAATTTCATAACAATATCTTTATAGTAATGTCATTTGTTTGAATATTGTTTGACTATTATAGTGAAATTTTATTATAAAACTATATAGTAATATAAAATGATATAGAATGAAATATCATTTTCAAAGAAAATCCAAGTACTATAATAAAATATCATTATAAAGAATGATTGTTATAAAAAAATTTGAGTACATATACAATAGTTTTCTACTTTACCTATCTAAATTATATAACAAATTTGCCTATATATACAATAGTTTTCTACTTTGCTTATCTAAATTATGTAATTTTTAGGCGAAGAAAGTGCCGATCAACACCATTTACTCATTGCACAAGGGTGACTCCACTTTTAGATATAGGTTAATTAGATCAAGAATTTTTTTTACTACTTTCTCTACCTATTTATACTTGTTTAGTATATTAAAAATAGTTATCCAGTTTAGAAAATCAAGAGATAATTATCATTTCGTGTCTATTGTGTCATTGTTATTAAATATTACTCGTATGTTTTGTTTGACGTACTTTTCTTTTTAGTTCTTTTAAAAAAGAATGATCCTTTCCCTTATTAGCAATTATTTAATTTCAACTTTCGGCACGATATGTTTAAAACCACAAAATTTAAGAATATTTTGATACGTTAATATATTTTTAATTTAAGATCACAAGATGCTAGTGTCTTCACAAGATTCAAAATAGGCCAAACAATTGAGACGGGGATGATTAATAAAGATGGTATTAGTAAAAATTACTTTTTATTTATCATCGGTGTACACGTGAAACACATACCAGTAAAGATAATGAGGGATTAGAAAAAGTTAGTTACCGCATAACTAGGAATGTAGTATAGACAGTTGGAGAACTTGAATCGAATAGGGTCATGTCATGAAGATGTGTTTTTAAGATCCCAAACTCAGTGGTGGAACCAAAAAATTCGTTAAGGGGGTTCGAAAGTACACACACGAACTAGTCGAAGGAATTCAACATATACAATATATACATAAAAAATAATTTTAATCGTGTATAAATAGTGTAATTTTCCGCCGTATGCTAGATCCGCCACTGTCCAAACCCAACCAATTAGTATGTGAGTCGATTTCACTGCCAGTGGCTACTCATGTGGAGTGTGGACCACCTAAAAATGTATTGCAGTACCCCAACATCAAAGGCAGAGAGATTGTTCAATGCTGCCAAAAATGAACACACCTCAGGAGAGTAACACATCCACTTTCCACTCTGCTACAACATGTTCGTGAGCCAAATGTTAGTACTCCGCCAGGTACATATAGATGGAATTATCTTTGTACCATCCGAAATTGTACCATCCGAAATTGCTTTTCATAATACTTTTGGTTCAATCATTTTCTTTATGTCGTTGTATTTGTCCTTGCTATTAATGAACCTCCAACGAAGTACGGATGGATTCCACCTGTCCAAATGCACCTCTCAACGTTTGATAATGATTTAAATTACTTGTGCGGTCGGAGTTTTGTTAGGGATCAAGGTCAAAATGAATCTTTTTCCTAATACAAAGGTAATAATATTAGATCAAAAGTCTGGTGAAAATTAAAATTATTCAATATTGAATAATACAACGACAAATTTAATCATTTTTAGGACAACAATCAGTAAATACTCGGGGTTTAGTGGATCCAAACATATAACGAATAAATCCTAGTGGATCCTAAGTATCATTGTTCTTGCTATTCTATTAGAGTTCGCCGTTAAAAGGGACGAAATTTCAATCCTATGAACCAAAACAAACACTCCTTAGAAACACATATCAAAAGGAACAATTCACCTAAAAATGGCTGAACTGTGCGTCATCTTCACTGTCCAACCTTCCGCCGCGTATTTTGATAATTATATTTTTAGAAAAATTTAAGGGGATTCGCCCAGAAACATTTCCATATACATGTTATTTATAGTTTGCCTATTAGTGGGCTAATTATATTTAATATATATATTTTTTGTTTTGGTTTTGTAGTCTGCCCCTGTGTCGGCTAATTAAATTTCTAAAAAAATAAAATTTGTAGCTTCCCCACGCATGGACGGACCATGATCATCACATGAAGAGATGGCAGATTCTTGGGAGATATTCTATGGATATGATCATTATAAAATCGAGAAGCAACATTAAGATACTTCATTAAAATTCAATATAAAAAAATTTACGGGGTACTTTCTTTGTTAAAATAGTCGTTGTGGTTAAGTTTAAATTTTTTATAAGGAAAAAAGGAAAAGAATGTCACTGTTAGAGTTGGTCTATATTAGGTAGGAAGGTGAAATTTTGTAAGAGATGGTTTCATTAGATATATGGTCTTCCTTGAGAAACTGTTCAAGTGTTTTCAATGACATTCAAATATGAACGTCCTGTATGTATTTTTCGGAGCAAAATATAGATATATAATCCCAAACTTTTGATTTGTACAAGATAACTTTGCTCAATATAATTTCAAAATAAAGGTACTCAAACACGATCATTTTGATCCCAAAAACACACATATCCAGAAATGGTTCAAGTGTTTCAGTTTTTTTTTTTTCTCAAATGTAGTTAACTGTCATGATCCGAAAACTCAGGTCATGATGACACCTACTATAACCCGCTAGTAGGTAAGTCAAATCCATAATCTGAAATGACAAGTAACGTGCTACACTACTAAAAAAATCGACCACAAAAATCCGATCACTTGTGGTCGGTTTTTCATTTTTTTTAATAATTTTTTTTTTAAAAACGACCACATGTGGTCGCTTTTATATTTTAAAATTTCAACATAATCATTTCAATAATTTTTATATTAATTATTATTTATTTTACAAAAAAAATTTAAAAAATAAAAAATGTGGTCAGTTTTTAATTAAAAAATATTTTAAAAAAACCGACCACTAGTGGTCGATTTTTAATTTTCAAAAAAATAAAAATAAATTTTTTTAAAAAAACCGACCACCGGTGGTATTTTTTTTAAAAAATAAATTAAAAAAGAATTTTTAAAAACTGACCACTTGTGGTCGGTTTTTGAATTAAAAAAATATTTAAAGTAAATAATTTTTAGTAACCAATAATTATATATATGTAATCAAATATATATATTATTTTCATTAAAAATAATTATATATATAAAATCTAATATATATATAAATTTTTTAAAATTACATTGATCACACGTAGTCGATAACCAGTATAATAATAATAATAAAATTCAATCATTCTTAATTTTTTTCTAATTATATATATATATATATATATATATATATATATATTTATTTATATATATAATTTATCATAAAAATATCGTAATTAAAAGCTAATTAACAAAAAAATTTATTGTAATTTGCAAAATTTATTGATATTATCATACGATTGAGGAAATATACTACTCGTGTTATTGTTATAATTATCATAGAATTTATTTAAAAATAATTTTAATTTATTAATTTATTGATTTATTAATTGTAGTAATTAATTTTTTTTTCATTATTTTCTTGAAAACCGACCACATGTCTGAATTTTTTTTTGAAAACCGACCACTTGTGGTCGATTTTCAATAAAATATTCAGAAAATCAACCACAAGTGGTCGGTTTTCAAGAAAATAAAAATAAAAAATTCAAAAATAACTCTTACCCGACCCCACCCCCACATGACCCGACCCGACCCGACCTACACACACAAAAACCCCTAATTGAAGCACACACACACAAATCGACCTACACACACAAAAATTGACCTAAACACACCCAAAACACTTTTCCAAATCCTTTACATCTCCGGCGATGACAACTCAGGTATGAGGTTCTTTTGAAGTTTTTTATAGCTCACTTGTAGCTTGACTTTTATTTTATTTTGCGAATTTTGTATTTTTTGATGTTGATTTATAAGCGTACTGCAATACTGAAGATTAGGTTAGTTTGAACTAGTTTTTTTAAGCTCGTTTGTAGCTCGAATTTTGTTTAGCTCACTTAGCAATTATATACACATAAGAGAATTGAAAGTTTATGTGATTTTTGTATTTTTAGCTCACTTGTGTGAAAAAATTTGGTAGAGAATTACTCAGCCCATCCCAATTTATGTAGCACTATTCAAATTTTGAAATTCAGAGAGTTTTGCTTATTTAGCTTCTAGTTTTAGATATGAGTTTTGCTTGATTGAAGTTATTGATTGTATAAATCCTCAAAGTTGGAATGTTTAATTGTAATTTTGTTTTGAATGACAGGTTGAAAATTATTCTTCTGCTCCTAATTTAGCATCTTTGCGCTACCAGCACATCTGAATCTAGATTCGGTGAATGCTTATCTCTTTCACTTTAATTTACGCAAAGCAAAGGTAAGTTGATTTCTCTCTATTTTCTTATAATGAAGTTTCAAATGTAGTTTAGTTTGGGATTGTTCGTTGTAGAAGGTTTTGAAAGCTATAGGAATTTTGTGATGATTATATGGTGTGAGAGGGACATGCGACGCCTCTACATATATTTGCTTTGTTACACTTGTTCAATTGTTTGACTATAAATGAATATGTTGCTTGAAAGTGAATAAGTGTAGTAACTTAGCTTAAAGGTGAACTTTTATTTTTAATTTTGTTGAAACGTAGGTACCTGAAATGTGAACTTTTTATTGTGAATTTTGGTATGCTTGATAATTTTGAATGTGGTTTAGTTTGGTGACTTAGTGAGTTGAAATTGATTAAGTGTAGTTACTTTGAAAGATGATTTTTTATTTTGAATGTGGTTATGCTTGGTGACTTGGTAGGTTGAAAATGATTAAGTGTAGGGACTTTAAAAGTGAAATTTTTGTTTTGAATGTGGTTATGCTTGGTGACTTGGTCGGTTGAAAATGATTAAGTGTAAGGACTTTAAAGGTGTTTTTTTGTTTTAAAAGTGGTTATGCTTGGTGACTTGGTAGGTTGAAAATGATTAAGTGTAGGGACTTTAAAGGTGATTTTTTGTTTTGAAAGTGGTTATGCTTGGTGACTTGATAGGTTTAAAATGATTAAGTGTGGGGACTATAAAGGTATTTTTGTTTTGAAAGTGGTTATGCTAGGTGACTTGGTAGGTTGAAAATGATTAAGTGTAGGGACTTTAAAGGTGATTTTTTGTTTTGAAAGTAGTTATGCTAGGTGAATGGTAGGTTGAAAATGATTAAGTGTAGGGACTTTAAAGGTGATTTTTTTTTTTTTGAAAGTGGTTATGCTTGGTGACTTAGTAGGTTGAAAATGATTAAGTGTAGGGACTTTAAACGTGATTTTTTGTTTTGAAAGTGGTTATGCTTGGTGACTTAGTAGGTTGAAAATGATTAAGCGTAGGGACTTTAAAGACGATTTTTTGTTTTGAAAGTGGTTATGCTTGGTGACTTGGTAGGTTGAAAATGATTAAGTGTAGGGACTTTAAAAGTGTTTTTTTATTTTGAAAGTGGTTATGCTAGGTGACTTAGTAGGTTGAAAATGATTAAGTGTAGGGACTTTAAATGTGATTTTTTGTTTTAAAAGTGGTTATGCTAGGTGACTTAGTCGCATGAAATTGAAAAAGTGTAGTTACTTCGAAAGGTGTTTTTTTCGTTTTGAAAGTGGTTGTGCTCGGTGACTTGGTAGGTTGAAAATGATTAAGTTTAAGGACTTTAAAGGTGTTTTTTTGTTTTGAAAGTGGTTATGTTTGGTGACTTGGTAGGTTGAAAATAATTAAGTGTAGGGACTTTCAATGTGTTTTTTTATTTTGAAAGTGGTTATGCTAGGTGACTTAGTCACTTAAAATTGAAGCAGTGTAGTTACTTTGAAAGGTGTTTTTTTATTTTGAAAGTGGTTATGCTTGGTGACTTGGTAGGTTGAAAATGATTAAGTGTTGAGACTTTAAAGGTGTTTTTTTATTTTGAAAGTGGTTATGCTTGGTGACTTGATAGGTTAAAAATGATTAAGTGTAGGGACTTTAAAGGTGATTTTTTATTTCGAAAGTTGTTATGCTTGGTGACTTGGTAGGTTGAAAGTGATTAAGTGTAGGGACTTTTAAGGTAATTTTTTATTTTAAAAGTGGTTATGCTTGGTTACTTGGTAGGTTGAAAATGATTAAGTGTAGGGACTTTAAAGGTATTTTTTTGTTTTGAAAGTGGTTAAGCTTGGTGACTTGGTAGGTTGAAAATAATTAAGTGTAGGGACTTTAAAGATGATTTTTTGTTTTGAAAGCTGTTATGCTTGGTGACTTGGTAGGTTGAAATGATTAAGTGTAGGGACTTTAAATGTGATTTTTTGTTTTGAAAGTGGTTATGCTTGGTGACTTGGTAGGTTGAAAATGATAAAGTGTAGGGACTTTAAATGTGTTTTTTTGTTTTGAAAGTGGTTATGCTAGGTGGCTTAGTCACTTGAAATTGAAAAAGTGTAGGGACTTTAAAGATGTTTTTTTATTTTGAAAGTGGTTATGCTTGGTGACTTAGTCACTTGAAATTGAAAAAGTGTAGGGACTTTAAAGGTGTTTTTTTGTTTTGAAAGTGGTTATGCTTGGTGACTTGGTAGGTTGAGAATGATTAAGTGTAGGAACTTTAAAGGTGAATTTTTTTTTTGAATGTGGTTAGGCTTGGTGACTTGGTAGGTTGAAAATGATGAAGTGTAGGGACTTTAAAGGAAATTTATTATTTTGAAAGTGGTTATGCTTGGCGACTTGGTAGGTTGAAAATGATTAAGTGTAGGGACTTTTAAGGTGTTTTTTTTGTTTTGAATGTGGTTATGCTTGGTGACTTAGTCACTTGAAATTGAAAAAGTATAGGAACTTTAAAGGTGTTTTTTTGTTTTGAAAGTGGTTATGCTTGGTGACTTGGTAGGTTGAATATGATTAAGCGTAGGGACTTTAAAGGTGAATTTTTTGTTTTGAATTTGGTTATACTTGGTGACTTGGTAGGTTGAAAATGATTAAGTGTAGGAATTTAAAGGTGAATTTTTTATTTTGAATGTGGTTATGCTTTGTGACTTGGTAGGTGGAAAATGATTAAGTGTAGGGACTTTAAAGGTATTTTTTTGTTTTGATAAAGTGTAGTCATCACTTGCTGAACTTTTTTGTGACTTAATCTAATTAGTTGAATCTGATTGATTGCATAGATGGAACCTGACTATAGATGGATATATCAACGGAACAATGATAATAGAATGGGTATTAGGGAGGAATTTGTTGAAGGTTTCAGACGATTTGTTGAACATGCTAATACACTTGGTGTTTGGTCATGTCTTAGGCGCGTTGTCCCACTGGTTGGAACCTGGAGCGTTAGCGCGACGCGCCACAATCAAGCTAGGCTACTGAAATTTGACAATTGCTAAATAGACTCACTCCGCGATGCACTAAGCACCAAAATGACGGTGCTTTACGATTAGAACTTAAATTAGCCATAACTTCTTGCCCGGGTATCGGATTTGTGCGAATCTTATATAGACGGAAAGCTCATTCAATTTCCCACATGATAAAAAGTCAAAATTAGAGAAATTATTTATGGTTTAAACTTTACTCATTTTGGAAGCCAAAAATGAGACTAAGTCTCTTTGACACTATTCTAGTCATTTAACTCTAAGAGCATATTACCACGAGCTAACGCATGGATGATTTTTGCGGGGTGTTAAACCATCTTATCTTTATTTTCATACATAAACCTGCACTTGAGAAGATCATATACTATTTTCATCTGAAAACGAGCATTGCTGTCCTTCGGCAAATCAAGATATTGCCCAAAGCAGCTTTCCCTAAAATAAGAATTCAATTTTGTTCTCGAAGTATTTTTCTGAAGGCGTCAAAAGATTTTTCCATGGCTGACTTAACCAAAAAATTACCCGTTAAATCTGTGGCACCATCACACTGCATTCTCACAGGATAATAATCAATGCTGAAGGTTTTGACCAACTCTTCGATGGAAGGGCTATTAGCATTTGGATCATCTCTTTTGAAACATTTCTCCTCCCCCCTCCCCCCCGTGTTTATTGTCTTCTGCTCCTGATTGAGATAACGCTTGTAAAGAAAGCTCATAGAGTGGTGGATGTAGCCGAGCTGCTATACTTGTTCCTTTATTTGGACTTGATTCGATTTCTTTTCTTTTGGGAGCCACATTATGTTAAATTAACAGGAACATAAAATAGATTATAATTGATTTATGCATCATTAAAAAAGGATAATAGTAAATCTAACATGCACACTAGTAAAATAACAGTTCCAACAGACCACATATATGTTGCACCAGGTATGTTATCTGTTGCAACGGATGAGTAAACCGTTAGAAACAATAAAAATAGATCACTAATCTGTTGCACCAGGTATTTTATCTGATGCAACATATAACCAACCGTTGCAACGAATAAGTAAATCGTTGGAAATCATAAAAACAGATCACTCATCTGTTGCACGAGATAGTTTATCTGTTGCAATATATAACCAACCTATTGCAACTGATGAGTAATTCGTTGGAAACAGTAAAAATAGATTACTCATCTGTTGCACCAAGAGGGTTATCTATTGCAACGTATAACCAACCTATTGCAAGGATGAGTAATCCATTGGAAACAGTAAAAATAGATCACTAATCTATTACACCAGGTAGTTTATCTGTTGTAACAGATAACCAACCTGTTGTAACGGATGAGTAATCTATTGAAAACCATAAAACAGATCATTAATCTGTTGCACCAGGTAGTTTATATGTTGCAACATTTAACCAAGCTGTTGCAACAGATGAGTAATCCATTAGAAACCATAAAAATAGATTACTAATCTGTTGAACCAGGTATTTTATCTGATGCAACATATAACCAACCTGTTGCAAGGATGAGTAATCCGTTGGAAAGAGTAAAAATAAACCACTAATTTATTGCACCAGATAGTTTATCCGTTGCAACATATAACCAAACTGTTGCAACGGATCAGTAATTCATTGGAAACCATAAAACAGATCACTAATTTGTTGCACCAAGTAGTTTATTTGTTGCAACATATAACCAACCTGTTGCAATGGATGAGTAATTTTATTGAAATCATAAAAATAGATCACTAATCTGTTGCACTAGGTATTTTATCTGATGCAACATATAACCAACCATTGCAACGGATGAGTAAACCGTTGGAAACTATAAAAATAGATCACTAATCTGTTGCACCAGGTAATTTATCTGTTGCAACATATAACTAACCTGTTGCAATGGATGAGTAATCCATTGGAAATAGTAAAAATAGATCACTCATCTATTGCACCAGGAAGGTTATATGTTGCAACATATAACCAACCTATTGTAACGGATGAGTAATCTATTGGAAACAATAAAACAGATTACTGATCTGTTGAAACATATCACTCATCATTTGTAAAATGAGTTATCTGTTGGATCAATATTGTTTAGATTTCTTCCAAACAAAAGAGTCGTCTATCGCAACAGATGAATGATCTATTAGATTGTTCAACTGTTACATCAGATTTTCATCTATTACATCAAATATTTTCATCTGTTGCATCAGATGTGTTCATCTGTTGCATCAGATGTTTCATCTGTTGCATCATATGTTTCATCTGTTGCAATACTATTTTTATCAAGACAAACAACAAATCATCCCAGCAACACCAACACATCACACACACACACTAAGAACATCAACTGTGACAAAAAATACCAATAAATCCGAATCAACAGTTCGACAACAAGAAGAAAAAATATCAGAAATTAGGGTTTTATTCAGTCCACATTTTAAATTTAAGCTAGATATATTAAAATTGTTAACCAATACTAGAAGAGTAGTTGTCTCAAGTTCCTCTTTTTTTATAATTTTTTATCTGTGAAAAAAGAAATGGGACGACGAAGAACTCGAAGTTGTTGTCGCTGGAGAAGTCTTCACGTCGATTGATGGTTGAAAATCGAAAGAAAACTCGCCTGACTATTTATCGCCGGAGGCTGAAGTGACCGGGGATTGAAGGGAGAATTTTGTAGAACTGTTGGTTGGGAGAGAGTTGAGAGAAGCTGTCGAGAGAGGGGAGAGAGAAGGTTGATTTGGATTGAAGGGGGTGTGGGTTGATTTATATTTTTGAAAAGATTAGAAAGTTTTGAAAATATTAATCAAGTCCACAATTAACTTAATCAAGTTTCCTTATAATGTTTGACCCTTTAAGTTGGTCAATGTCACTAATCCTTCATTCAAGACTTAAAAGACACCTTTCCTTCAATTTCTCAACTCACTTAAAAAGTGAGTTATGCTTATTTTGGTCACACTTAATATACATGACATATTTTGGTACTTTTTTTAGTTGGACAACCTATTTTCGTCGCAGACTCCAAATTATCTAAGATTAATTATCACGAGATTAGTTATTTCATGCATTTTATCTCAACCAAATATATAAATCATATTTCATGTTTTTTCTTAAAAAATGAAATATTTTTCAAAAAATATGGCAAAACATACATATTAAAACTTCAATCTAAGCTTTTACCCAAATCTTATTTGTCAAAAATATGTTGAAAGGTATGGGAAGCGTAACGGGTAAGTAGTGATTTTGAATTAAAAGTGACAAATAAGTTTATCAATTAAATGGGGTCCTTCAAGTTTTAAAATTATGTAAAAGTGACAGATATTTTTTTTCAACTTTTTATTTTAACATTTTTGCTCCAACAACTAGGGGTGGGCGTTCGATCGGTTCGGTCTGACTGTTTAATATCGGTTCGGTTTATCGGTTTCCAGATTGACAAAAATGACATCCATAACCAAACCGAAATAAATTTGATTTGGTTTGATTTTTACAAATTCGGTTCGATTATTTCGAATTTTTATTTCGGTTTGAACTATTAAAGTAATTAGCCTCTCTTTTTCATAACTGAGCATTTAAAATTGTTGGATTTTTTTAGAAAAATTATTTTTTTCAAACCTGTTTTTCATTCCCAAAAATAAATAATTATGAATAACTCAACATGGATGAAACAAAATGAAATAATCATAAGCTTAACATAATACATAATGTCATTAATCATTACATATAATATAACCTTGCATAAATAGTCTACAAAACAATACAAAACTCGTAAAAAAAGTCCATGAAACAACATACTTTCTGCATAAATAGTCCATAAAACAGTCCAAAGTCACCAAAATAGTCCATAAAATATTTGAGTCACTAAAACAATCCATAAACAGCCTGCGACATATGCGAATTTGTTGTTAAATGTTAATTGTGAATGTGAATTACTAAATATATATATAATAATATATATAATAAAATATATATATTATTTATTTATTCATAAAATTTTGTTTTTTCGGTTTAAACCGATTTTTTTTTTAAAACCGAAAAACCAAAATTCTAAAATTACAAACCGAATCCGATCCGAAAAATCGAAAAAACGAAATCAAAATTAAATTTCGGTTTGGTTTTTCGATTTTTTCGGTTTAAACCAAAATATGCCCACCCCTACCAACAACTAGAAACAGTTGTTCGACAACTGCATTAGTTGTCCCAACAACTATCAAAGTTGTATGACAACTGTGCGAAGTTGTTGGACAAACTTGATAGTTATTGGGACAACTAATACAATTGTCGAACAATTATTTTCAGTTACTTGCATGACTTTATCTTTTTAACTTAATAATATTATGGGACCCATATATCACTTTTAATTAATTGAAGACTTGTACGACATTTTCAACTCATTTTTTCCGGGGAAGTTTTAGAAAGTGGAGTGCCATAAAGTTTTTGCGCCAAGAACTTCTGAAATATATATATATTTTTTTTGGTAACATCTTCTGTAATTCGTATTGGAGAAGTTAAAGTCATCTCTGATGTTACACTTCACTGCCAACAACCAAAAGTCCCAACACACAATACACTTCTCCTACCATTCTACGCTCACACCTTTCTCTACTCTTAACATTCCATAAACTCTAGCTAAAATGGTGGATTGATTTGCACATTTTGAACTAAGGGGGCTGCAGTTGAGGCATCAAAAGGAAGCTTTTTATGTCGTTTGCAAGGGCATCTTATCTGGGGTTTATAAGATCTTAAGCGATATGCGACCAGCTTCTCCAATCGTGTGCAAGTTTCTGGTTACTCCGTGCTTGAACATGTCAAGCGTAGGATTTTCACTAAGAGTTTCAAAAAATAAAGATGTTGTGCTTGGGATTCAAACTTGAAATGTCAAGTTGAATTTTGAACCCCCTCTACTCTGGTGTTTAAAGGATTTAAAATCTATATACCTTAAGTACACAATATAATTTTTTGTCGAGGGGTTTAGCTGAGCACCCTTTGCCCTTGATTTCAAGCACTCAAGTGTATTGCTAAAGGCGGGTTTTCCTATTTGAAATGTAAAGAAGGTTCTTATTTATTAGTATTACTTTCCCTATCCCAAAACGAATGCACAACTACTGCTGAATTCATACAATTTTCTTTTTGACTGTGTCTTAAGACCATACCAACATACCCAGTGAAATCCCACAAGTGGGTGACTATGTTTTAAAACATTTTTATAAAATTTTGATGGAAGAAAGTTATGGCTTATAGTACTTTTATATGCATGTTTTAAATATGTATAAATTATTTTAAAATAAAAAAATTAGGGTCTAAGTTAATAAAGAAATTTAGATGCATTAATCCCTCATACTCGAAACTTCATTATTGTTTACGAATGAAATATTATCTTTGTAAGGTTTGGTTTCAGTATCATTAGACTTATTTTTCCCTCATGATTCAGGTTGATGATCCTGTCGTAAGTGTTTTTAAAGGTTATCACCTGGCTAAAGAATCTGATGAATATCTTAACTCGCATGGACTTAAAAATGCCACATTCTATTGATTCCAGCGGTGCCTAGATGATCTTTTTGGCTACTAATCTTCTGTCCTTTTTGGATTAGATAGTAATCCTTGGCCAGTTAACCACCTTTGGAAGTTCACAATGTAATGTTTGGATTTTCATATGCCCACTTGCTCACTTGCATAGTTTCAGTTGGCAGCAAAGTTTATAGTCTGTTATCCTTGTATAACTCAGAAATGTGTATCACTGCTCTGATGTTGTTTTTCATGTATCAAGTTCTTAGTAAGTGTGCGTGCTCATTCTTATTTATGATTGTTGTCTCCAATTTATCTGGTGGTGGTTGATATGCATTGTATTAAAATATCAATTTGGTCAGCTTTGTCTGCTTCTATTTATTCTGCAAGCAACTACAATGAAAGGTAACCTACAAGCGGAAGGGGATGGAGTGCCCTTGAATGTGAACCATAGCTATAGTTCCCCCACCAATACTAGCAGCTAAGTTTAACTGCTCGTACCTGTACGAATCTTTGGTGCAAGAGGGACTTTTTGGTGGACTACCTCATGAAGACCCGATTCTCCACATCAAGAATTTCTTGTCTGTTTGTGCCTTGCACAAACAGTACACGTTTCTGATGATGCACTCAGGTTGAGGCTTTTTCCCTTCTCCTTACAAGTGAAAGCTAGAGCTTGGTTGGGTGATCTTCCAGAACGACCAATCCACAATTGGGATGAGCTATTGCAGGCCTTTTTGGGTGAATTTCTCCCCCGGGGAAGGGTCGAGCTGAGGTCTGATATTTTGAACTTCAAACAGAAGCCAGTTGAGGCACTACATGAAACATGGGTGCGGTACAAAAAGTGTTACCTCAACATGAGAGCACAGATGTGTTGCTTCTACGTACATTCTACTTCGGTTTGGACAAAGTGAACCAATCTCTTGAGGATAATCTGTCCAATGGAGCAATCCTAAAATTGACTTTTCCACAGGCGAGTGCAATATTGGACAAAGTGGCTAAGCAAGCACATTCATGGCACACTAGTGAAAGTGATTCCTCCTATGGGTCCTCAAATGCCACAATATCCCAAGAGAAGGAAGCCCGAGATGAGGTCATAGCCTGACTTTCCACCCAGGTAACAACTTTCCACCCAGGTAACACTTTTGACTAAGCAAATATCAGAGATGATGGTGGAGAAGGTCCATGCCGATGAAAGCTCAAGTGGGCATTTTTATAATGCTTCTCCGAAGTGCGCGTATTATGTAGGACAAGATGGTCAACTACAGAAGCAATATAATCATGTGCAAGAGGAGGATGCAAATTATGTGAGCAGCTATCAAGGAGGGCCAAACCAACAAAGAAACAATTACCAAGGAGGTCAGGATCATAATCAAAACCAACAAAGAACCACTCACCAAGGAGTTCAGGATCATAATCAATGGAAACCACTCCAACAGTGGAATTCAAATCAAGGGTGGAACAACCAACAGAACAATCAAGGATGGAGTGCTAACAAGGGAATAAGGGAGCCCATTCTTCACAAGCATGTGATGCATCAATAGCCCCTATGTACCAACAAGGCAACTAAATTGCACCTTTGTAACACCCCGCACTTTCGGGCTAGAATTTAAACTGTTGTTCCTACGCGTATAGACCCAAATCCAATGATTCTTTGTTGATATATGTGTGATGATCAATTCTACAGTGTGTGAATACCTTTTAATATGAATTGAGGTCACAAAAATCCCCTAATTCAAAGACGAGTTGAAAACTCTTCTATCGATTAAGTTTTGGTGAGCGTCTAAACTTGGGTCAACTTCCATCAACCATAACTTCTTGTATAAAATGAGTTACAACGCCTACTATTTATCAAATGAAAGGTCTCTGAGTCTTCTTTCCAACGCCACTGGTTTTTCCTTAATCCTAAATCGAAGTAAAAAGTTATGCCCTTTTTTCTAGAGAAATGTCAGTCCGCCGAATTACAACGGCCAGATTGACGGCCCGTCAAGCCAGTGACGGCCCGCCAAGATTTCCTTCAAAACTCAGGCAGTGAGCTAGTTCTCTGGACAAGAACTGAC
The DNA here is from genome assembly GCA_030864215.1 of Capsicum pubescens. Taxonomy (NCBI): domain Eukaryota; kingdom Viridiplantae; phylum Streptophyta; class Magnoliopsida; order Solanales; family Solanaceae; genus Capsicum; species Capsicum pubescens. The sequence goes on from CM061544.1 coordinate 227,892,310, forward strand.
GGTTGGAGTGACTGTTCGTCACCAGACTGATGGTCCGTCAACCAAACCGTCAGTCGAGGACGAGTTGCTCAGATGAGACGTTTTTAACGGGGTATGTTGGGACTTTTCCTTCCCAGAAACCTCTCACATGAATTTAAATCATACACTAATCATTATAATCCATCTTTTATAAGTTTTAAACACATCTCAATCCTCTCCACTCTCAAGAACAAGATAGAAACTAGGGTTTTCTTCAAGATCAAGAATCAAACTCTTAAGTCCAAGATTTCCCAGAAACAAATCAAGATTTGAGTTCTAGTCTTTAAACTAAGTAATCTAAGGTACGTGGAGTTTTCCAAAACTTCATGGGCATGATGAATTTGTTTCTAATAACGTTTTGAATGTTGAGAAATCATATTTTTATAAAGGGTTTCGATTACATTAAGAAGTATGCATTGTGAACGTTTTGGTCTTGAGGCCTTCCCTAAATCTTAAATTTTTACTCATGTATATGTATATATGTGTTTTCAGTTTTGAAATATGAATTGAGAGCATGAATAACGTATTTCCCTCTCGCATGGTGTTATTTCTTGATTGACAAGTCATTGATTACTTAATTGCATATCTTAAAGCATAAACCAAGGGTTTTACTATCAATTATGAATTTTATGTCGATTGTGAATGGAAAAGAGGGATATTTCTTGTTTGTAAAGGCTGAATATTTAATCAAAAGAATTGAATGATTATCTTGAGAAATTGACCATCATTTATTAAAATGTTGAAAAGAGAGGAATTTTGCATAGTTTGACATATGTTTTGGAAATATGAGTTCTTTGTATTGTTTGAATGATTGGGTGGTCCAAACATCTTGTTTTGAATCAAAGTACTATAACATGATATTTTATGGCTTAGAGATATGACTTACAAGTCTTGGTATGACGATACCAAACAGATGAATTCCATAGCAGATTCAGAATAGACTAAAATACAAAAATTACTCAGATTTTCAGATTTTGAATTCAGAAAGATGCATGTTTAGAAAAGGTTAAAAATGGGCTTAAAGAGAGTTAGATGGTTATCCGATGAAAGTACGAGTTGAAAGACTCAACGCTAGAAATTGTGATTTGCCGACACGAGGTTATGGTACCATGCTTTGTGGTTTTATGTACCTTGATTAATGTCGTCCCAATTCAGGACTATAGTTAGGAGCCATTCTTTGTGGTCTTGTGCTCTACCATGATGTGTTGATTTGATTGGAGATCATGTCACTATGCTGTGTGGTCTTGCCTGTCTCCCCTTACTGATACTCAATCCTTGCGGCAAACTTGGATTGGAGGCTTGGCCGCTAATTCAAGGGAGGATTCCATATAGCCCGTGGAATTACAGATTGTAGAGTGTACCATCTAGCTCAAAAGTAAGATAAAGAGTGAGTCGTGGATTCAGAGAAATGTTTCAAAGTCTTTAAAGTGTGCCCATGTGTTTTCATATATTATATGTAAAATATTTTATCAATTTCTCTCACTTACGTTATATATAAATACATTATTTGGATTGCTTTGAGTACCATTACATCAGAATTGACCCCTATATTTCAGGATCTGGGGCACAGTCTTGGGGTCCAGCTAAGCAGTAGATTGGTGTTACCGAGATTCGCTGTTGGTGAATCTTCTCTATTCCGGAAGGCCGAGCTTATATAAATATTATCATTTGTTTGATTTATGGTCTGACTGGGGGACTTGTCCCAGTTTTTTTTATACATATGTTGGATCTTGTAATGTTAGAGATTGTTAGAGATTTTGCAGACGGGTGTCATAGATTTTGAATATTAAGAATTTCTTTCCAAATGGTTCAATGTTATGAGATTGACCATGGTTCCATTTTGTATGTTTTTCCACAAATTCTTTATATTGTATGAATGTTGTGCATGATTGCCAGAAAAAAATGGGCTCTCGGGCCTTCACGGTTCGGGATTCCCGTCGCGGCCTGGGCCTTAGTTTGGGTCATGACAAACTTGGTATCAGAGCATGATTCATGGTCTCAGAGTGTCTGCGAAATCATGTGTAGTAGAGTCTTGCTTATGGGTGTGTTGTGCACCATACTTATAATTAGGAGGATATCAGATATTTAGGAGTTGTTTTTTATTCTTTCATACTCTAATTTGTGCTATAGCGTCGTCCATAAGAAATTTATCCAAATTCCTTCATTGTTCTAATTTCATGGGCCATGCCTCATTGTCGAGGCATTACAAGTCTAAGAGTCTAGCTCCCCCAGCGATGCAGTTCTCTCTGATTGAGTTATCCATAAAGTTATGAGATAGCACAAGTACTTGAGAGGAGTCCATTAGTGCTTTAATGTGTATTTATTCAAGTGTATACCTTTATCCTGATGTAATCGTGCTTTTCAGCCTAAGGTATGAAGTGTATTCAGTCCTCCTTTCAAAAATCTTGTTGCAAATGTCATGCATAAGGGTAATGATGTGTAGCAGAATGTTGGAATTATATTTCCCACCTGAGTAGCAGTATGTGTTAAAGTGTCATGACCTATTGGTAGTGAGATAGGCTAGAAGTTAGTGATACGAAGTCACTAGGTTAGAAGTTAGAGTGAGGGTGACTTTTGCGTAAATAAATAGTTTTAGTTGTATAACCCTTTGATTGAGGGGTGATTTTTCTTTTTATGGTGGTTGCCTAATGTTATAGAAAGATTATAAATTGTATGATAGTTTGTGAAGGAAGTGTTTGTCTATGATTATTATTGATTCAAATTAGGGAAGGAGCCTAGAGTGGATAGTTATGGTGGTTATAAAAATCAGTTATAGGTTGTGAATGAAAAAGGGTAGACTAGTCAATATGATATGAGTAGAGACTCGTTGGTCTTTATGGAATTTGTTGATAGTGAGAATGTATGCTCGGGTAAGTAGACTTAATGTGAGAAGGTATGTAGTGGATTTTGAGGTGTAGTAGTAATTTCATGGAGAGGATGTTATTGTAGGTAGTAGTTAAGTGAAAGTCCCCAACTTGATGGACTAGTATAGTATGGGGCATGCTTTATCGGTGGTACATGATTGACGCTAGACTATAGGCTTGAACTTGACATGTGAAGTGTGGTGGTAAGAGTAGTAGCTTAAGATTAATGATGCATATTTTGTTGGAATTAATTAGCAGGCTTGATGTGATGTGTGAATGGCCTAAGTTGATAATTTATGAAAATTTTAAGTGGAAATCGTGAGGTATATGTGTACATGAGGACTAGTGTTAAAACGATGATTTGTGGTTGAATCATTAAGTGGATAAGAATGTGAGTATATAGGAATAAGTTAAACCCCAGGTAGCAGGTTGTTAGATAAAGTTTTATGTGTATAAGTGTTTTGTGTACCTAGATTTAGTTCTTGAATCTTGTAGTATGGAGAAGTCTGCGAAGTTGTTGTATGGTGTTCTTTAGAGTTGAATTAAGGAGATATAGGTAGGGAATGTGCACCTTTCGTATAGTTTTATAGATTTTGTTAAGTTGTAGGTTATGTGATTAGAGGTGTAATGATAGTATTCTAAGAAATTAAAGATGGAGTGTTAAGTATTTAGAAGTGTGGGTGTCTATTCCCATGAAAATATTAGTTGGAAGTTGATGACTTTGGGAGTTAGAAGAAATTACGATCAGTGTCCCTGAAAGGGGAAGTCCAAGAAAGAATTTAGTGTATTTGCATTAGAGATTAATGAGAGGAGTTTGTGTTCATGTATATACTGATACCCCTTTTTGTGATAAGGAGTATGGATGCGTGAGCTTATGGGAGTAGGAGTTATAGAGTGATGGCTATAGAGGCTAGCAAAAGTTAAGAGCAGCATTTTCGAAAAGCGAGGCCTTCAGAGTATAGTTCATCAGGGAGAGTTTAGAGTTTAAGTATATGGTGATGTCTCTTTTGTGTTGAGAGTTATGGATATAGATTTTGATGTGAGGTTATGTCCGCAAGTCTAGAAGTGTGACATTGATCTAAGGGGGATATGATGGACTAAAGTAGTTCTCAAATTTTCTTGCGGTGTCAAGTTTCAAGTAAGAACCATGATAAATCAATTCCTATTCAAGCAAGCTCCTCCTACTTTGATTTGAATGGACATCTAACAATGTCTTATGTACTCAAGTTCGACCTATGTCTAAGGTTGGAGCACTCTATGTAACTCATGTCATGTTTCGACCTCCAAACAAGAAGCAGTAATGTCCCTCAGTGATCCAATATTCCAAGTATCCAAGCTCTATGTTATTTTGCTCATGATCTAAATCTATGTCTCACAACATGCCTGGTCCTAAGAAAATATGTTTCTTTATGTCACTAAATCATTTTATGCCGGAATTAGCCAAAGTGATAAAGTTTATGCTAACTCATGGAAAATTTGAGTTCTTTAGATGAGTATGAATCACTTCAAGTGGCAATCCTTGCCTTAGTTGTTAACTACATAAATTCCAACTTTATTCTATATAGCTCGGAATATATGCACCCATGTTTCTCATTGTGGTCTGTCCAAGAAAATCATGTAGTGCTGTATTTATGCCAAACGACTCTTTACTTATGATCCAAACACTTGATATATGAAGTACTTCGTGTCTATTCTATCGTATCTTCACCTCATGTCCCTTATTGAGTAGTACAATAGGTATGAGTGATGGCCTGATAATGTTACTTCCATTCATGATACTCATGCTCGAGTCCCTTAATGACCCTCCGTATATTAGTATGATGGTGGTTGTGGAAGTGTAGTAGTGTGTTAGGTGGGGGAGTTGATATTTTTAAAGATGAAAATTTTGATGTGATTGCTTGAGCTAAGATTAAACAAGAAGAGGGAAGAAGGAGACGAACCTTCATTATGTGAGATAGTTAAAAAGGAGTTATATGACAAAAATCTTAGTGAGAATGATTGAATTGGCTGGTCTTAGTGGGGAGATCCATGAAGTGGGTGTAGTAATGATAGGCTTGAATGTTGTGATTGATGGAAACGCAAACCAATGGGTTATGTGGTTGGTTCTCCTTGATTTAAAACTCGAGTGTGTTTGATGGTAGTGATAAGGTGAAGTAATTTTCTTAATGGGATATAGAGTACAGGGTCTCGTAGCTAAAGCTACCACCTCTTTCCTCCAAATAATGCTTCAACCTAAAAGTACTATGCATTGGGACTCAAACTCTTGTATTTAGATGTGTAATGGGAGAATTATAAGTGGAAATTATGGAGTATGTTGTTTATCTACTATTTGGGGCATAGTCGAGTAGTGTCTCTAAGTGTTAGGTTCATTCATTTTAAATTGTACGGTGGAGAATTCTTCTATCCCTATTTTCCGCGAAATCTTTTTCATAATTAGTACCGATAGAAATTAGGCGTATGATTACCAAATAAACTCATACATTTTGTGATGATCATGATCCCTAGAGTTTATGTACAAGGTCATCTCTATGTCAATTTTTATTATGTCATGCTCTGTGCTTACACGATTCACTTGGCGACGTCATGAATGCTTTTCTTGAGGTCTACGTATGTTTCTTTCAAAGTAAATTCTTAGAATAATGTTATGTCCTTTACTCCATATTTTTGGATCTTCAAAAAGTCCCTACCCATCATTCGGGGACAAATGATCCCAAGGGGTAGATAATGTAACACCCCACACTTTTGGGTTAGAATTTAAACCGTCGTTCCTACGCGTATAACCCGAACACAATGATTCTTTGTTGATACATGTTTGATGATCAATCTTACTGTGTGAATACCTTTTAATATGAATTGAGGTCACAAAAATCCCCTAACTTAAAGATGAGTTGAAAACTCTTCTATCGATTAATGTTTGGTGAACGTCTAAACTTGGGTAACCTTCCATAGACCATAACTTATTGTATATAAAGAGTTAGAGGGCCTACTATATATTAAATGAAAGGTATTTAAGTCTTATTTCCAACGCCACCAGTTTTGCCTTAATCTTATATTGGAGTAAAATGTCATGCCCATTTTCCAGAGAGGTGTCAGTCTGTCGAATTGAGATGGCCAAACTGACGGACCGTCAAGTCAGTGATAGCCCGTCAAGATTTCCGTTAAAATTTAGGCAGTGACCTCGTTCTCTGGACAAGAACTGACGGTTCATCACCATACTGATGGTCCGTCAATCAAACCGTCAGTCGAGGCCGAGTTCCTCAGACGGGATGTTTTTAACAGAGTATTTTGGTACTTTTCCTTCCCACAAACCTCTTACACGAATTTAAATCATACCTTAAGCATTATAATTCATCTTTTATCAATTTTAAATACATCTCTATCCTCTCCACTCTCAAGAATAAGATAGAAACTAGGGGTTCCTTCAAGATCAAGAATCAAACTCTTAAGTCCAAGATTTCCAAGAAACAAATCAAGATTCGAGTTCTGCTCTTTAAACTAAGTAATATAAGGTACGTGGGGTTTTCATAAACTTCATGGGCATGATGAAATTATTTCTAATAACGTTTTGAATATTGAGAAATCATATTTTGATGAAGGGTTTCGAATTACATTAAGAAGTATGCATTGTGAACGTTTTGGTCTTGAGGCCTTTCCTAAATCTTGAATTTTTACTCATGTATATGTATATATGTGTTTTCAGTTTTGAAATATGAATTGAGAGCATGAACAATATATTTTCTTCTCTCATGGTGTTATTTCTTGATTGACAAGTCATGGATTACTCAATTGCATATCTTAAAGCATGAGCCAAGGGTTTTACTATCAATTATGAATTTTATGTCGATTGTGAATGGAAGAGAGATATATTTCTTATTTGTAAAGGTTGAATGTGATAATCGAAAGAATTGAATGATTATCTTGAGAAATTGACCACCATTTATTGAAATGTTGAAAAGAGAGGATTTTTGCATAGTTTGACATATGTTTTGAAAATATGAGTTCTTTTGTACTATTAGAATGATTTGGTGGTCCAAAAATCTTATTTTGAATGAAAGTACTGTAACATGATATTTTATGGCTTAGAGATATGACTTGCAAGTCTTGGTATGATGATACCAAACAGATGATGTAATACCCCGTATTTTCGTGCTAGAATTTTAACCGCCGTTCCTGCGCGTCTAAGCTCTAATCCAAGTGATTCTCACATGAATAAAATTTTCATGATCATTATTCTAGTCTATGGAGTAGTTTAGAGGTGGAAAATGTTTATAGCAATGACCTAGAACAAGGTTGAGCTAAGACCAATTGATTCATCCAAAGTTTGACATTTGATTCTACAAGGGTCAACTTCAAACGTGAATATCTCTTAATATACATATAATTTTTCATCCCAAGACCAATAAAATTATATATAATTGAATTAGCTTTCCAACGATACCAATTTTGCAAAAATCCGATACCCGAGCGAAGAGTTATGCCCATTTTTGTGAGAGACAGTAAGGGTGTGCGATGGGCAATGCACCGCCCAATAAAATGTGTGCGATTGGGAGTGCGAGGCACACTTAAATGTCTTCCATAAGGTGTGCGACGCACACCTTAAGGTCTTCCATGGGTTGTGCGACGCATACCTCACTCCAAGTGCCAAAAACACCCCTATATATGTCTATAATACGGGATTAAACTCCCATAACACCAAAATAAGTTTACTTTCTCTCAAAATCACCAAGAACATTCATTAGGGTTTCAACATAAAAAAAAAAATATCTCAAGACTCAACCGTGAGAATTCTTTAATTTTTACATATTCGGAATTCCCGTTACGAAGGCTACGAGGGACACCCAAAAGCTCGTGAATAGCATTACGTCATTTGGAAAGTCATTCAAAGCTTCAAGTTTAAGGTATGTGGGGTTTTTCAACAAGAACACCCTTTCGTTCTTGTGCCCAAAAATATTTTTCTTTTACGAAGTTATGGATTTTTACATGTTCTATCATGAATTTGAAGCATAAATTTATACTCTACATTGATTCTCATGAGACTATGATACTTTTGATATTTTAGAGGTGGAATTATATGAGAATGATGATATTATTGTACAAAAAGCTGAAATTTCCATATTTTAAAGTAATTTATATATGTTTATGATGACAAGCATGATTCTTGAGAGATTTTATCGTGATATTGATATATAGGTCTTCGAACCCCCTTTGAAATTGTACTTCGAGAAATTATGTGGTATAAGCACAATGAGATTTGAATCCCAAAGTTCATTTTCTTTACAAAGATGTATGATTTGATATGCTTTACTACGAACTTGAATATATGAATTTTATACCTTACGATATTTCATGAGAATGTTGATATGGTTACCTATAAAGCTGAAAATTTAAGTTTTACATGATTATTTTTATGCTTATGTCATAAAGTATGAAACTTTGGAAGGTTTTATGGTGATATTGATGTATGGGTTTTTGGAACCCTATTTGAGTGTATTATTTTGAGAAATCATATGTTATAACTACCTTGAAAATTAAATTAGTTGAAATGATGAAGAAGCTCTGACCTTTCGATCGGTAAAAAGGGTGTTTTTGAACCCGAGATGAGAAAAGAAATTCCCTTTTATTGATTATTATAAAAAGGGTAGCATGATGACTCCCTTTGTGAATTGTTGAAATATTTGTTAGTGGATTTTCTTTTGAAAAGATCTGGGCTAAGTTCGGGAGTCGTCTTTAGCACCGAGCGGGAGGTATAGCAGGATTTGGTACTTCCCTAGAACTACGTGCCCCCATAGGATATGAGCCAGAGGCTGATTTATATAGTGATCACTAGTGTTTGGATTGACGATTTAAGGTCCTACTCTGATGGCAAGGATAGGACAGCTCTCCCCAACGTGGGTAAGACGTTGGACTCCATGTAGCTCACATGGTTTATGTCGGTTGTAAGAGACTCCCAATGTTTGTGTGTATTCTTCTATCTGAGATGAAAATATAATTGCTTAAAAGAATGAGTTTGAGAAAGTCATTGTTTTCGAAAGATTTAAAGACTATATATTCTAAAGAGATTTGCCATGAGATTTGATTGCTTTGATGAATTGGAATTGATATGAAAGTGAATTGAGATTTATTATGATGACTCACATGTTTCACCCGATATATTTTACTCTCTTATGATTATGATGATTTTAATTCGAGCTAAGTGAGTCATTTATATCAGCATGCATAATTTTATAAACTGTGATGATATTAAGATGTTATTTTATATATGCATTGCACCCCCATATGCTCGGTACGTTTCCATGGTACTGACCCACATATTCGTATGTGGGCTATATTTTCTTGGAATGTAGGTACAAGGTATAGTGTATATCTTTAGATCCAGTCAGTTCGCGGCATCCAGTCAGCAGGTGATGAGTCCTTTTGATTCAAGGGCTTGAGTTAGTTATACAGTTTGAGAAGTAATGTATTTTCTTTATCCAGCCGTATTAAGTTAGGATAGTCGGGAGTCATGACCCAGCTACCTATAGTCAGTACTAGTAGAGGCTTCATAGACAGTTAGTAGAAGTTGATGTATTCTATTTCAGTTTTGATTGTAAAAGCAGAGTTGTAATCTTGTAAATTTAGTTTTGTATGTATCATATTCAGAAAAGAGTTATTTTTCACAGATTTGTATAGATTTATACTTTTTGTTCAGTTGCTTATGAGTTATGCCAGTAGAAGGGTTAGCTTGGGGTCACTTATGATCCTAAGCACCGTGTGACGTCTCGGAACCCGATTTTGGGGTGTTACAAACTTGGTATCAAAGCACAGAGTTCAAGTGTCCTAGGGTGTCTATAAAGCCGTATCTAGTAGAGTCTTGTGGAATGGTATGGAGATGTCGGTACTTTTCTTCGAGAGGCTACAGGGAATTTAGGAAATGTCTCCATTCTTTCAAGTCTTAAATCGTACTATAGAAAAGTTCTCTAAGAAACTTATACAGATTCTCATCTTACTCTAGTCAGGCCATCTCTGCCTTATTTCCAAGGTATCAGAAATAGTTGAACTTAATTCTCCATAGATAGTTATGGAATTGTAAGAGAGCTACAAAAGTATCCTATCAGTACTTTTGAGTTTCAAAAACTGAAGTGCTTTATCAGGCCTGTAGAAATCGTGCACTAAGCCCGAGTCAGATATGCTTTCAAATTTCTCCTCAGAATCCATAATGATAATTATACTTCTCTATCTATGTACTGTTCTTGAGGTAACATGTTCGGCAAGTTCTAATTTCCTCCCCAGATAATGCTCTTATATTTGCTGGCAGAAGTTTTAGAAGTTTCATAAAGTGGCTTGAGAGGAGCCTTCTAGTGTGTTGTAAGTCCTTCAAATTTAAGTTATGCCCTCGTTCTTATGAGTTATTTAATTAAGACAGAGTAAGGTGTATTCTTAGATCGTTGAATGTTGTGTGTCAAGTTTCTATCTCTTGTATTATGTAATCTTGTTATCATTATGTTTATGAAAAATCAAAGTCTAGTGAAGCCGTGTGAGGCCTATTTTGATTCACTAGCATAGTTGCTTTGTTATTCATATAATTTTCTTAATCAAAACACAAAACCAAAGTCTAGTGAAGCCGTGTGAGGCCTATTTTGATTCACTAGCAACTTGTTGTTTATCTTGTTATTCTGGTATTAGTTGAAAGTGTGGGTTTCTGTGTAGTGACAGAAGTAGTAACGTTTAGTTGAAAGTCTTGTGTTAGTTGAACTTTTGGGTTTAGAAGTGTAATGGCAAGAATGGTGGTAAGGGCAATTTTTTGAATATGTATAGCTGAATTTTTGCTTATGATTGAATTAGTAATGAAGTGATATACCCTTGTTTTTTAGTTTAGTGAAATTAGAGAAGGAGATTATTAGTTAAGGTGGGTTGTTGTTTGCTTGAAGTATGAAAAGAGTTATTGATGGTATTTTTTGTGCTAGGAAAGTATAGGTTTTGATGGAAGTACTTGGTGGTTGAGTATTGTTAATTTAGGCTTTCCTGAGATTGCAAGAGGAAGTTTAGTTGAAATTTATAGATCTATTAAAGTAATTTAGGTGTGAAGATGGGTAAATAGTAATGATGTGAAAAAAGAGAATGTGTTAACGGATTATGAATAAGATAGGCCATATGATTATGATCGATTGTCATTGTGTACTAGTTTTTCTTAATGTTGTGTGCTATAGTTTTAAAGTGAGAATTGTGTGTGAGATTGGGTTGTAAAACATGTTTAGCACTAGACATTAAGTTTGAACAGTTAATGGTTTGGTTGTTGATGCTAATTATATGGAGGTGATCTAGTAGGCCTGAACAGTGTATGCAAGAGTCTAAGATCATGTGTTCGTAATTAAGTATGGTGTAGAGGTGTGCCCAAGGTGATATGGGGCTGCATTATTTTTCGAGGATTATTGCATATTGTGGGGTTAGTAGTAACGTTGAGTTTCTAGGTGGAGAAAGGCTAGTTAGATAATTTATGATGTTCTTGATAGCTAAGTTAAGGAGTTATGATTGAAGATGTCCAGCCTTTTTAGTATGATTATTATTCTCATGGTTAGAAAAAAAAAAATAAGAATAGAGGTGTGATCTTGGTAGGTTATGATTATGTGATTAGAGATGTAGGTATGGTTTCAAATGAGAGTGTAAGTCTTTGATGATGATTATTGAAGCTAGAAAGTTAAGGATGACATATGGATGGGTTGTTCAAGAATGAAGTTGGTAAGTTCAAAATTAGTTTATTCTTGTGAGTTTAGCATTTATGTATAGATAATAGAATGATGAAATTATGTCTTAATCTTGAGGATATGGAGTAGACCATCATACTTAGAATACCATCTTTGACCTAAGAAGGAGATGGTTAGTGAAAAACCAAACCGAGTTTTGAGAATTAGATTGTGATACATGTCAATAATGAGTTATGATAAGATAGTGATCCCTTCTTACTCTAGAGCATTCCTTGAATTTCAGTCATTACAACACCAAATCCATCACTTGCTTGACAAATCCATGCCACAGGCCTATGCTTATACCTATCATGTGTGCTCAAGCCCATTCTTAGTTTCTAGCAAGCATGTAACAGCTTCACCATGTGATTCGAGTTATCTCTTATGAATCTATGAACTCCAGTCTTATGTTGAATAGCTCATGATAAGTATAAACTCATGTTTCAGAGTATGACCAGTTTTTAAACTCATGATACTAGTGAAGTTCGCATTATATCATGCATGTCCTCAGCTTAGATTTCTTTAATGAATCCATGCCTTTGATATTTTATTCCTCAGGACAAAGATAAGTGTTAATGTTATGTATTGTAGTTTTCGTGCTTCTGGTTTATATGTGTTAGCCCTTTGGTGACCTCTTCCTATGTTAAGATAGTGGTGATGATAGTGGATAAGCAATGGTTTAGATGTGACAGAGTTGATGACCCTCATTAAGAAAGATTATTTATGCTTTTCTATCTAAGGCTAAAGTGTGAAGTAAGATTGAGGCCAAGTCTTTGATACATGTCATGGTTAGTTAGAAATTGTGTGTATGTTTTTAAGAATAGTGCAAGAAAATTGTGGTTGATAAAGGTTTAGAGAATATCCGAAGTATGCCTTTAGGGGTATTTGCCTTAAAGTTATATGTGATTTTTAATGATAGGCTTGAATGTCATGTTGGGTGTAAGATGATGAATGCAATATGCGCTAGTGAATCCATATCTCGAGTTTTAAATTAGTCATTGGAGTGGTAAGGCATGTTATGCTTAGGGTGTGAGCTCTAAGAAAATATAGAATATTGAACCTTGTGATTTAGACTAGTATTGTGGTTTGACATATTGTATCTAGTGATTTAGTGTTAGTCTTGATCATGGTGAGAGAACTTAGTTTAGTTTAGACCTTAGTAGAAAGATTTCGCAGTGCCAATATGAGAATTATAAGTTGAATCAAATGAGTATGGTACTTAAGGGGAATAGTATAGTTGAGAGAGCATTTGAGAAGTGATGCAAAGCTTGAAAGTAAGAAGTTGTGTTGCCTATGGCCTAGCAATCCTATCCTAGTTTATGAGTTATCTAATTATATTCCATGCTATAGAGTTATATCAATGTTGTAATTCCTTAGTCAAATGTCTTGTTCAGAGCATGTCCAAAATTCTTTGCTCCCTAATGTCAATAGAATTTCGTAGAAAAGTGCTAAAGAAATACTCCATTTGAGTATAGGTAGTCAGTATGATCCAGTCCATATAGCCTGTAATCTAGTTTAGCAAGCAAGGAGATAAGCTCCTATAGATTCTTAATTTTCCAGCTAGTCTTACTATCCGCAGTCTTATACGCATGTACATTCCAAGAGGCAATGTGTTTGTGTCCAATTAAATTATGAATTCATCTCAGTTCATGCATCAGTTTCAGTTTCAGATATTAAGTCATGATTCAATTCGTAAGTATCCTGTGTAGTATCACAGTCTGTTCCTAGTATTTTCATTAAATTATTATCATTCGGGGACGAACGATCCCAAGAGGGGGATGTTGTAATACCCCGAGTTTTCATGTCATAAACCTCTCATCCTTTCTCATGAGATCAGATCCAGTGCAAAGTAATATTTACTCATAAGTTGACACTCTCGTTTCTATCTTAGCCATATAGTTATTTTTCTTGAGGATTCATGCACTTGCAGACCAGTTCAGTAGCTCATTATTCTTGAGATCCAGTGATTCAGTTCTATTAGTTACACATGATAGCTTGAAGACTAATATCCCTTTGTGTTTCAATTTAATTATCCACATTCGAGGACGAATGTTACCAAGGGGGAGATAATGTAATACCCCGTATTTTCGTGCTAGAATTCTAACCGTCGTTCCTACGCTTCTATGCTCTAATCCAAGTGATTCTCACATGAATACAAGTTGCATGATCATTATCCTAGTCTATGGAGTAGTTTAGAGGTGGAAAATGTTTATAGCAATGACCTAGAACAAGGTTGAGCTAAGACCAATTGATTCATCCAAAGTTTGACATTTGATTCTACAAGGGTAAACTTCAATCCTGAATATCTCTTAATATACATGTAATTTTTCATCCCAAGACCAATCAAATTATAGATAATTGAATTAGCTTTCCAACGATACCAATTTGGTAAAAATCCGATACCCGAGCGAAGAGTTATGCCCATTTTTGTGAGAGGCAATAAGGGTGTGCGATGGGCAATGCGCCGCCCAATCAAATGTGTGTGATTGGGAGTGCGAGGCACAGTTAAATGTCTTCCATAAGGTGTACGACTATTCGTTGTCCTTGTGTTAGATGTGATGATATAAATCTTTTAAAAGAAGAAGTTGTGAAGCAATATCTTTATAGAAAGGGGTTTCACGAGGACTTTTTAAGATTGCATGCTATTGATGGTGATGTTGAGAAAAATAACTTTGTTGTTGGAGAAAGTAGTAGGTTTGTAGGGCATAATGAATATCAAGATACTAGTATGACAGAAATGGTGCATGATGCTTTTGGGATGCAACACGGGGGCGACTTTAAGGAAAATATCGAAGATGTTCCTAATAGCGAAGTGATGTGTGAGCTGATGCTAACACATTTGAGGCTTTTAACTGAGAATAATTGCAAAGTCTTAAGCAACTTTTATTGTTTTAAAGTTTTTTATCTTTGATTTTGCAGTAGAAGCTAAGATGCTAGAGAACCAACAAGGATGAAAGAAAAAGAGTTAAAATCTGAAGCAAAATGAAGAGAAGTGTGGCTGACGACATTCCTGATAAGTCGTCAGCCCTGTGATAAGTTATCAAATTCATCGTCAGCCTTAGACAGAGAATGGAACTCATCTGAATGTTGTGACGATATTTCGTGATAAGCCGTCAAGGAGTTGATAGGTCATCAAAATTGTCGTCAGTGTAAGGCAAAACATGGGAGCTGAGGTAGATAAGTGACGACATTCATGATAAGTCATCGAAGATCTGATAGGCCGTCATAGTTCGTCGTCAGCCTAAGGCAGCGAATGCCAAAATCAAAGAGGAGTTGACGACATTTGTGATAAGTCGTCAGCCTCCTGATAAGGCATCACGAATGGCATCACCTATCCAAGAAATTGCTGCGCTCTATGATTTTGTTTCTATAATTAGGGTGAACTATTTAAAGCATTGTTTAGGGTTTTCTAAGGAGTTCCGAACATCTTTTGGAGACACGTATTTTGTTACTTTTCTCTCTAGTTTGTTGGCTTGAAAAACAATTAACTTTGAAGAGATTTCCATCAATACTTTGGGGATTCCTATTGTGACCTAATATGAGAATCACTAGTTATTATTCATCTTGTGGTAAGTTTATCTTTCAAATTATGAATTCATCTAGTTGTTTCGATCATTACATCATGAGTGGCTAAACCCCTCTAACCCGAATTATGGGATCTATGGGTTAAGTTTTGGTAAGATGCTAAGTGTTTATGATTCAAAAGGTAATAGGACTCCTTGATAATTCCAAGATTTTAATCATTGTCTATTGGTTGCAAACAATAAATAGCACCTACTTTGATTTGCTTGAGATAAGAAATCAAATACAGTAGGAAGTGAATTATTGACAGGGACTTGGAAGCACTAAAAACTTCCATTTAATAATTGACGTTGTACCAAGGTTGATTAACCTGAGGTAAAGTCTGGTCAATGAATATAAATTCCCTAAGTCCGAGAGGATTAGGTAATTAAATGTTTAATTAGGTCGAGAGACATTTAGGCATAACTTCGATAAAGATAATCTGTTGTCCTATTTACTGTGAGAATCTTGAATCACTATTAGCATCTGTCAAGTACCAAAACCCATAGTGAACATAATTCTGGTTTTCCATAAACTCTTGATTACAAACACTGAAGCTAAAGTGACCAACAATTATTTGTTAAACGCAAAACCCCCCATTTCAGGAAACATCCAACTTTTCAGTTGATTAACTCATAAATGACTTAAGTTCTTACCATATTCCCTGTGGGATTCGACCCAAACCTAGTTGGGTTATATATTGACAACGATTGCTCATATTCTCATTAGAGAGGTGTCGTTTGAGCATTATCAAAAATAGCGTCGTTGCCGGGGAATACGGTTGTAAATTGAAGTTTGTGTGCGCTAATTGACTGTTAGTCAAATTTCCTAGTTTTATGTTTATTTGTTGTTTTTGTTTATTGCAAGATCTTTGTAGTGTATGCCAAGAAACAGAAGTTCCGGAGAACCATTAGTACCACTTAATCCGGAACCACAACGAATTAAAAGAATGGTAGACAGATTAGCAGCCTTAGCTAGAGCTCAGATGAATGTGCAAAATGTTGGGAAACAAGCCTAACATCCAAATCCTGAGGATGAAGATTTGGGAGATGAGGAGTTGCTAAATCCTGGTAACCCAAGGCGTGATGAGCAAGTAGCTACACCAGTATAATGTAATGCTAATAGGAACCGTCCATTTTGAGGAAGGCAAGATTACCAGCCGGTCCAGTATGACCTCAATAATGATGATAATGGAATGGATGGAGCAGGTGCAACGGGTGTAATTATTCCTCCACCGTTGGCACCTTGGGCAAAATTCAACATTACGAGTACTATAATTCAAATCCTCAATCTGAAGGGGTTGTTTGGTGGCCTTCTTGGGGATGACCCAAACTTGCATTTGGTGAACTTTGTCACCATCTGTAAATCTTTTGATAACCGAGGAGTGGGTCAGAATGCTATCCGATTGAGGTTGTTTCCGTTGTCTCTGTCTGGGGAGGCAACATTGTGGCTTAATGAGCTGACACCCGATTCTATAACAAACTGGAGACAGTTGATAGGAGCTTTCCTAGAAAGGTTCTTTCTGCCTTCCAGGAGGGTACAGTTGAGGGATAAAATTAGAAACTTTAGGCAGCTCCCGACTGAAGCCTTGCATGAAACCTGGGAGAGATTCAAGAAGAAGATGACATAGTATCCGAACCACAATATGATGGACATACACTTGATAGAGACTTTGTACAGGGCTCTTAACTCTGTCACAAAATCAATTGTAGATAATGCTGGTGGTGGTTCGTTTGTTGATCTTACATTCCCATAGGCTTCAGAGATGCTAGAGAGAATGACCAAATAGAGTCGGGAATGGCATACCAGAAACTCTGTGGTAGCCAACAACACTATTTTTGTGGGCATGACTGTGGAACAACACAGAAGAGATGAGGAGTGTGACCAAGACATGGCTCACCTAAAAACGCAGATGGATCTGCTAACCAAGCACTTGCTATCAGGTAAGACTGCGAAGGTGAAAGCTGTGGGATCTTAAGATAGAGTTGATGCGGATGCAGAAGAAGAGATGAACTATGTTAATAATCAGGGATATTTCTAAGGCAATGGCCAAGGGAATCAAGGTTGGAATTATTATGATAAACCTGGTTATAAAGATAGGGAGCAGGGAAATTGGTGGAACAATAATGATAGGATCGGGCTTTATGCACTTTCTGGAAATCGTGAGACTGCTATAACAAGTTCTAAAAAGATGTCCATGGAGGACATGATGGATAAGTTGCTGAAGGGAGTGAAGGCTACCAACTCTGGTGTGACTACTATGAAGACTGATCTGTCATGTATTAGTCAGTTGGTAAACTCACACTCCACCACAATCAAACAGTTGGAGTAGTAGATAAGCCAACTCTCCGCAGTATTTAACCAGAGGAAGAGTGGAACGTTACCAAGCGATACAGTCCAGAATCCACGGAATGATGGCTTATGTTTGGAAATTACCACTAGGAGTGGTAAGATGTTACCTGGCCCTTCTGTGGGCAAAAATTTGGTTGAAGATATGACTGAGGTAGAGGATGAACCCAAATAAGAATGTCCAGTAGAGTCTGAGAAGCTGGATGGTTCTGATGGTCCTCTAGAAAAAGAGAAAGAGAAGGAGTAGGAGGTAGTGTTGAAAACTCTCCCAAAACCTCCACCTCCCTTTCCTCAACGATTGAAGTAAAAAAATGGTGATGCAAAATTCAGCAAGTTAATGGCAATGCTTAAACAATTGACGGTGAATGTGCCATTGGTTTAGGCACTTGAGCAAATGCCAGGATACGCAAAGTTTATGAAAGACCTTGTCACGAAGAAACGGAAGTTTAGCCATGAGCCGGAGAACAATCTCCATCATTGTGGTTCTATCTCCACAAGGTCTTTAGTGCAGATAAAGACAGATTCGGGAGCATTTACCATCTCGTGCACTGTTGGGTCCCTAAACTTTACAAAAGCGCTATGCGATTTAGGAGCCAGTATAAACCTAATTCCACTCTCTGTGTACAAGAAATTGGGTTTGGGGGATCCTACCCCGATGAACATGCAATTGGTTATGGAAGATAGGTCTGTAAAGCGGCCAGTGGGCATATTACACGATGTATTGGTAAAGGTGGCCGACTTTATATTGCCTGATGATTTTGTAGTCCTAGACTATGCGGTGGACTTTGAAGTGCCCATCATCCTGGGTAGACCATTCCTTACAACTGGGAGAGTGATAGTGGACGTGGAACTGAATGAGCTGAAGTTCAGACTCAACGACAAAGAAACAAGATTAAAAAATACACTCATCCATGACACAAAAAAAAGAGATGAGTGATCTCTTAATCGTGGATGTATTCTATGAAAATGGTAAAGAGGTATCAACAGGTTGTCTTGGTGAAGTCTGAGTAGTCAAGATAACCAAGTCGTGCCGTGACATTAAATCAGGCGCTATTGGGAGGAAACCCAAAATTTTTATGTTCCAGCAAATTATTTATATTTGTAGTTAGGTTCTAAGTTCAAAGAAGGTGGAATCGATGTATCCAGCCAAGTGTTCTTGATGACATATTTGACGGGCTGTCACAATTGTTATAAAACGTTAGATTCGTTATCAGAGACATCAACTCTGAGGTAGGTTCTGTTAAGGCTAACGACATTTGTGACGGGCTATCATACTTGTGATAAACTATCAGAAAATATCATCAGAAATGTCCTAAAATTAGCTATCATAAAAACCTGGGCCCAGGTGAAAAGATCTGACCCGACCCACAACGCTGTCTTTCCACCTTCCCGCGTGTTTCCTCTATTTACTTGAAGTTTTATTTTCTTTCCATCTTTAGTTTATTTTATTCCCTTCCTAAAGTGTTTCCAAGTAAAACAAAAGAAAACTTACTTGTGTGTGTGGGTTTGAAATCAAAACCAAGATTCTTTTTTCCTCTACTTCCTCTTGCTCGTGTAACCAAGTGAAGGAACCTATCAGGTATGCTTAAAACCTAACTTCTCTCTTCAGTTGGTAAGTAATAACTTGATGTGAACTAAAGTTCCCAAGAAAATTGATTCAAGTGTAGATACCTATGTGTAAAAATGAGGAACTAGGGTTTGCTGTGCAAGCTTGAGACTTGAAAGCTCAGCCTAAAAATGAGAATCGATGGAGTTTTAAGAAAAAAATGGGATAAAAAATTATGTTAAAATCAAGTTGGGGTTCTGTTTAGAGCTGACGACATTCATGATAAGCTATCACATTTGTTACGACTTATCAGAAATGTCGTTAGAAGTTGATAAGAATTTTGTGGGTTCTATTTAGAGCTGACGACATTTGTGATAAGCTATCACATTTGTGACGTCTTATCAAAAATATCATCACACCTGGGATCTGAAGCATAAATAAATCCTTTCAAGGGGTGTGGAACTCCAATGATATATGTGTTTGTGTTTATACTCTTGAGGGTCGACTAATGGTTTTTCTCTTGCTATAGGTTTTGTAATGGCTCCTAAAGGAAAGAACCCCAAACCTACAAAGAAAGAGAAAAAGAGGAGTGTACCCCAGAAACTCTTCAATGAGGAAACTGATTATGAGGAAGAAGAGCCACTGCTCATAAACAAAAGAAAGAAGATAAGCCCAAAAAAGACTCCACCACCCCCACCAGTTGAGGTGGAGGAGAGTGAAGAAATTGATACCGAGCTAACAACGTCTGAACATATAACTTCTGAGTAGACGGCCTCTGAGAAACAAAGGTCTGAACATGCGGAGTCTGAAGAGAATGATTTAGATCATCCTGATTTCAAAAATCATGAGTCTGGGCAACCTGAATCCGAGGGACCATCAACTGAGTCCCCTTCTACTGATCCACAAGATGATGAAGAATCTTTGATTCAGGGAACGATGGTTAAATACAAGAATCCTGAAGTCCGAGACGACACTAGGTGTCAGATTCCCAAAGCTCAGAAAATCTTCTTTGATGGGCTTCGTAGAACTAATAGAAGAGCTGTCAAAAGGCCAATCTTTGAGGAAAATAGGATCATTACCAAAGGGTTGAGCAGATATACGGAAGTTGAGCGGAAATTTCGTGACTACTACTTGGGATGGACTACAAGAGGAGGAAATTCATTTTGCCCTACACTAGTTAGGGAGTTCTGTGTGAACTACCAAGCTTTCTTGGAAAACATGTTTAAAGAAGGGGAGAAAGCAGCAGACCAACCTTTGCTGGATAAAGTTTCGGTACGGGGTGTAATGGTGGATGTTTCTTAAGCAACAATCAACAGGTTCCTTTATGGCCTAAACTTCACTCCTCAGGACACTTCACCTACCTTCTATTCCCGGTTGAAGCATCGAGAAAATCAATGGTCTTGGTTAGCCATACTCATAGCTGATGGAGAACCGGAATGGCTGACCAACCCGAGTGAAAGGATCTTCAAGGCCTCCTTGAATTCAGAGGTAAGATTTTGGTGGGGTATTGTACGTACCTGGTTGATGCCCACAAATGGTGATAATATCCTCGGGGATGATAGAGAAATACTAGACGCAAGTTTTGTGGCTAACCTAAAATTAAACTTTAGAGAGATTATCACCAAAGAGATAAAAATTTGGGTTTCAAGGTCCGATACAAAATATCCCTTCCCTTGTTTAATTATGAGGTTGTGTAGGGCAGCCAATGTGCCTAAGGTTGTAGGGTTAGAAGAAGAACTACTTACCAAGAGGACCTATAATCCAATCCAAAATGATGAAAATCAGTCGAGGATGATGCTTGACAGAGGCGCAGAGATTCCAACAGATCTACCAGTTATTGGTACCAGCTCAACACCTAATGCAGAGGTGCCAGATTTTGAAGCTGTACCTCCAACATCTGCAACAATGGAAGAATTATCAGTGCTCATAACTGAGACAAATCCTCCAGCTGCAGTGCCTACAACAGAATTTACCTTCAACCCTATGAATTTTAGGAGAGTGGCAAAGCAATTCAAGTGGTGTGAAGCGCAGCTGCAACTCTTTTCCAGACAATTTACGGTTATGGTAGACAAGAGAGTTAAGGCTGCACTTGAGCTCTACTAAGCTCTGTCGGGTAGGATTGATGAATTGGAGAACCACTTCAATGAGTGGTCGAAAGAGAGATCAGTTCCAGAGATTGCACTATTCAGATCGAACCTAGACAAGGTTAAAGCAGAGGTTAGAAATCTACAGCAACACCAATTTATGGTGTCTGCAGATCCAACTGTTGAGGAATCTGAGGGAGAAATCCCATTGCTTGATCTCACAGAGGAACCATTGAAGAAAAAAAAAAGGTGAGATGAAAGGTAAAGGTAAGAGAGAGAGGCCTAACAGTGATGAAGAAAGAAAAGCAGAGAAGAGGGCAAGAAGAAAATTGAAAATGAGAAAATTAAGAAGGCGAGGATCGAGTATATTGTTGACAATGAGAGATGAGAGACAGCCATCCGAGTGAGAGCCATAGGTGCCTCTACTAGTAGGCCTTCAGAAACTACCAGGCCAGCTGGACCAGAATAGAGCGAGGCTCCTGATGGAGATAGGGAAGCTAAGGATGCGGTAGCAGGGTCAGGAACCCATGACCCCCGAGTTTGATCTACCCCAGATTTACCCTAACCCTTAGTTCAGATTTTCTTTGATTTTAAGTTGAGGGTGTAGGGTAAATTTTTGTTGTAAAATTTTGTAGTCGACTAGGAAAAATACTAGTACTTGAGGAAGTTAACTTGTTTTTGTAATTTTTGAGCATCTTTCCAATGGACTGAGTAGTTACTTGTGTAAATTGCATCTAAGTATGACCACCGTGCATCTTTGTATGGCATTAGTTCTAGTGACAGAATAATCAGTGCTAAACAACTGCATAAACTAAACGAGTAGTAGCTTATGATTTACTTGTGTGACATGTGTGTGTGATATCTTACTAAGTTCCCATTGTATGTTGAATCCAGCACTTGCCCAGTTAGTCTTACCTAGGTTGAAGGATAGGGGGTAGGAAAGGATTATAGGCCATTTTGATATTAGCCCACTGTTAGCGTAAATGACCTTCCTTGTATGTAGAATATACCTTGATCCCTACTTTGACCCTGATTAGCATATTTTTTTATGACACCTGGCATCTTCCAGTTATCATAATGAACCTATTTTGGCCCTGGTCCTCCTTGGATACTGTGCACCTTGACTTAGGTAAATGGACTAAGTTGAGGGTGGCTATCAGAGGGGTGCGTGATGTAAAATGAGTAGGAATAAAGGTAGAGTAAAATAAAAGAATAAAAAGTTGGGTGCGGTAGAAAAAAGCAAGAAAAACAAAAGTTGTGAAAAAGAAAAAGTGATTGTAGAAAAGACCGCACCCATCCTGAATAAGTGTGGTCAAGAAAAGAGAAGAATAGAAAAAGGCTAATGAGTGAAACCCCAACAAGCTAGTATAGTGTCAAGGAGGCTTAGTCACTTTAAATATCATCGAGTGTCATACCAGCCCCTAGCCTACATTACAAGCCAAAGAGAAAACCTATAGTGATTCTAGCTGACCTGTCTGACGATCTGGGTAATGAAAATAAGGGCAAGCCTATGGTATTCGACATACATTGATTGTAAATTCATTCTAAAAGTGAGTGTCTTGTGATTGTACCCATGGTTATATATGTGATGTCTGATATGAGAAAAAAAGGATTTCTTTGTAGTAAGGGCACACTGGTTACATCGCTAGTTATTGACTTATTTGGATAGTGTAAACTTGATGCATGCATGGTTGTGTTGCTGAGTTGGTGCCATATCTTGATTCCTGTATGTTGCATTGGTGTTCTTCAATAATATACACAGTTGTTCTTGAATTTACTGACCTTGGAGATGGTGAAGATGTTTGAGATAATGTAGATGATTGAATGCCAAATGTACTTTGTATTCTCTTAGTTGTGTTTGAGTTGCTTGAGGACAAGCAATTGTTTTAAGTTGAGGGTGTTGATGTGTAAGCTGATGCTAACACAGTTGAGGCTTTTAACTGAGAATAATTGCAAAGTCTTAAGCAACTTTTATCATTTTTGAGTGTTTTATCTTTGATTTTGCAGTAGAAGCTAAGATGTTAGAGAACCAATAAGGATGGAAGCAAAAGAGTTGAAATCTGAACAAAAAGAAGAGAAAACCTTTGTCGTTTTTGAGTGTTTTATCTTTGATTTTGCAGTAGAAGCTAAGATGCTAGAGAACCAACAAGGATGGAAGAAAAAGAGTTGAAATTTGAAGCAAAAAGAAGATAAGTATGGCCGACGACATTCCTGATAAGTCGTCAGCCTTGTGATAAGTTATTAGCTTTATCGTCAGCCTTAGACAGAGAATGGACCTCAGCAGAAAGTTGTGATGACATTTCGTGATAAGCCGTCAGGGATTTAATAGGTCGTTAAAATTGTCGTCAGTCTAAGGCAGAACATGGGAGCTGAGGTAGATAAGTGATGACATTCATGATAAGTCGTCAAAGATCTGATAGGCCATCACAGTTCGTCGTCAGCCTAAGGCAGCGAATGTCAAAATCAAAGAGGAGGTTACGACATTTATGATAAGTTGTCAGCCTCCTGATAAGGTGTCACGAATGGCGTCACCTGTCCGAGAAATTGCTGCACTCTATGATTTTGTTTCCATAATTAGGGTGAACTATTTAAAACATTGTTTAGGATTTTCTAAGGAGTTTCGAACATCTTTTGGAGACACGTATTTTGTTACTTTTCTCTCTAGTTTCTTGTCTTGAAAAACAATTAACTTTGAAGAGATTTCCATCAATACTTTGGGGATTCCTATTGTGATCTAATATGAGAATCACTAGTTATTATTCATCTTGTGGTAAGTTTATCTTTCAAATTATGAATTCATCTAGTTGTTTCGATCATTACATCATGAGTAGCTAAACCTCTCTAACCCAAATTATGGGATCTATGGGTTGAGTTTTGGTAAGATGCTAAATGTTTAAGATTCAAAAGGTAATAGGACTCCTTGATAATTCCAAGATTTTAATCATTGTCTATTGGTTGCAAACAATAAATAGCACCTGCTTTGATTTTCTTGAGTTAAGAAATTAAATACAGTAGGAAGTGAATTATTGACAGGGATTTGGAAGCACTAAAAACTTTAATTTAATAATTGACGTTGTACCAAGGTTGATTAACCTGAGGTAAAGTCTGTTCAGTGAATATAAATTCCCTAAGTCCGAGAGGATTAAGTAATTAAATGCTTAAGTAGGTCGAGAGAGATTTAGGCATAACTTCGGTAAAGATAATCTGTTTTCCTATTTACTGTGAGAATCTTGAATCACTATTAGCATCTGCCAAGTACCAAAACCCATAGTGAACATAATTCTAGTTTTCCATAAACTCTTGAGTACAAACACTGAAGCTAAAGTGACCAACAATTATTTGTTAAACTCAAAACCCCCAATTTCAGGAAACATCCAACTATCAGTTGATTAACTCGCAAACGACTTAAGTTCACACCATATTCCCTGTGGGATTCGACCCCAACCTAGTTGGGTTATATATTGACAACGATCGCTTACATTCTCATTACAGAGGTATAGTTTGAGCGTTATCACGAAGCGGGAATATTTTTTTATATATTCATTTTGTAGGAACTAACTACTTATTAACTTTACATAATTTAGATATTAGGTAAAGGTGACAAAGATAAGGGAAAAGTTGATCCTACAAAAACAAAAAAGAAAAAACAACGTCTCCCTTTTAGATGACCGATAGGTATTCATATATCTGAGAGTCAATTTGCTGACACGCCAACACGACCCTCATATTCTAGGTCGTCTCTGCATTTGATTCCTGCTTCTACATATGTAGGGACACTTCATGGGTCTACACTAACTCATTCTACTCTTATCACCGAGCCAACTCCATCACAGTACTATCGGACGACTGCTGGCACATCCGGATAACTACCATCGTTAGTAACCTCTTGTAGCAGTCACCCAGGTTCACACAGTGATTCTGCTGGATCTATTGGGTCGTCAGATCTTCATCTTGGAGGCACTCCATCCGGTGCTTCAGATCCGCCCATGCCAGTGCGTCCAATAGCACTTGCTCCGCAGCCTGGAGACAGAGATGATTATGGGAGGCGTTATCTTATTTACTATGGAACAGGGTAAGATTTCTAAATATAATAACATTATTAATTTTTCCTTACTATATTATTATGCTCTATGAAATTACTGTTTGATCTTGTGTTGTAGATTTAGGTCGGATGCTAGAGTTGGAACAATTGCACGGAAATGCATTTTTTGGCACTTCAACTACTTGATCAGTTGGCAACAGGTTCCAGAAATGGACAGAGAAAGAATGTTTAACAAATTTCATATAAGGATTTAACTTATCGACTACTTAACACATTGTTAGAACAAAAGATTGAATATTATATTTTTTGTTTTTTGTGTAGAAATATTATTGGTGGGATGATGCGAATGAATATGCTATAAAGAGAATTTTTTACAGAAGAGCTAGATCAAGATTTAACGGTCTGTTGGATTATACCAGAACCAACTTGGTTCGACCTGACTGGATAAGTGAATCCTTATGGAAACAGTATATCCACTATTGGAATAACGAAGAATACCAATTGTTGAGGGACAAAGGAAAGAAAGCCCAGGCATCATCCAAGGGTGGCTCCCTGCATACTGCGGGTGCCAAAAGTATGATTGCTGTGGAGGAAAAAATGTTATGTAACTTTTACAATTTTAATTATTTATTTCTATTTAAATTTTTAATTATTTGAAGATTAATAATTTTTCATATGCAGGAAAAAGAAAAGGGTAGGAAGATACCACACGATGAGCTAGTCGAGGAGACACATCTGAAAAAGAAAAAGAACCCGACTGATGAACATGTCTGGGTTGAACCTTGTGCAAAAGCTGCCCATGTAAGAATCAAATTTTGAATTTATAAATCTTTTTCTCAAAGTTGATATTATTCAAGTATAAGTACTTTAATATTTTTTGACTATTAATTTTAACTTTACTTTAAATATAGGACAAATATAGGCAGCTCCTTAGTGAGTTTTATAGTAGTCAGCCTCCTGAAAGTCAGGGTGACCCAATACCCCAACATGTAGAGGAGGAAATATGTGAACAAACTGCGGGTCGTGCAATTAGAGGCCATTTCTACGGATACCCCAAAAATTATTTTGGTGAGAATGTTAGGTCTTTGTCCGGTCCAACATCCAATACCTCTTCAGTTGATAGAGAAACCATTGAATCTCTAAAAAATATGATTTCTAAACTCACTGAAGAGCTTGCTGAACAGAGAGAGAGAGAGGGCGCAAAAGGAGGAGGAGGAAACATCATCCCAAGTCAGGATGTTGCATGAGCAGTTCAGCTCTTTTATTCAGACTACAAGGATTATTCCTCCATGTCCTGATGATGTAGTTCGGGCTGCAAAACGTCTACGCCCACTCGATGATATCAACACAGATGAGAATACGGAAGACAAAGACGATGAAGATGAGTATTAGTTTTTTGACTTTTGTATGGGTTGTACTTTGGATTTGGACATTTTGTTGTAGATTTTACACTTTTGTATGTATTGTTGTAGTTTTTACACTTTGGTTTGTACTTTGGTTTGTTATTATTATTGTTGTATGGATTTTGACATTTTGTTGTAGTTTGTACTTTGGTTTGTTGTTGTTGTATTGTATGGTGTTTCATTTGTTGCTTTTCATTTGCATAAAACCGACCACAAGTGGTAGGTTTTTCTAGAAATTTTGCAAAAAACTGACCACTTTTAATAAAATTAATTAATTAATTTTAAAAGTGGTTGGCTTTATTAAAATTAATTAATTAATTTTAAAATAAAACCGACCACCTGTGGTTAGTTTATTTTATTTTTTTTTATTTTTAAATTCATTTTTCTATTTTAATAAAATAACAATGAATTTTAAAAATATATATATATATATTTTAAAAATCGACCACACGTGGTCGATTTTTAAAAAGCTATCATAATTTTACCAACCCCGCACTTTGGTCGGTTTTGTGGTCGATTTTCCTCTTTTTTTAGTAGTGCTGATGAGCGGAAGAGAGAAAAGCATGGTAGCTAAAATAAAGCGACAAATAAAGAAATACATGAAACATACTACACTAAATAAAGCGACAAACAAAGAAATACATGGAACATACTATGCTAAATAAAGAGACAAATAAAAAAATACACGGAACATACATATAAAGAAAGAGGAGAAAGACAAAATATAAAAAAAAGAACCCCCCAAGACCTGGTAAAGTCAGTACAAGAGTCACTGAAGCATAAGGAGTATTAGATAAGTGCTATATATACAGAATAGTCTCTGAAGGTATAAAATACGAACAATACATAAATGAGATAGATCAACTTTGGTTTCCAAAAACTTACTCTATATCTCGGATCAATAGATCTGTACGAGGATGGTGTTAGCTTCGACGACTCGTACTAAAATCTGCATGAAGAAAAAACATATAGAAGTGTAGAATGAATATACTACTGAAAATTATCCCTATACCAACGATTCCAAAATCATTCCAATAGACAAGAAAACCGTCGCCATATCTCTACCACAATGGTTAAGCATGCGTCCTATATGTGAGTGTTGGGGTAGAGTAATGACAACGGTTTATGCGACGGTTGGTGAGAACCATCGCTATAGATTAACCTATAGCAAAGATTATTTTTTCTCTTATTGGGATGCTTCTTTTCACCTATAACGATGAATCCTAACCATTACAATAGCCTCTATCGCAACGATGTTAAACCATTTCAATAGCCTCTATTGCAACGATGTTAAATCATTACAATAACATCAATTGCAACAATTTTTTATTCTATGTAATAGTTTTTGAATACCAATTGCAACTATTTCGGTAAGCTATTACAACGATTTTTAATCTCTTACAACGGTTGTTGATTACATATTGCAACGATTTTGTTGGTCTCTTGCAACAGTTTTGACTACCTATTACAATAAGTTCTGATACTATTGCAATGAGTTATTGATTGCAATGATTGTTGCCACATGTTATAACTAGCTCAAATATCAATTGCAACGATTTAGATAAAATAATCACTTGTATTGTAAATTAGTATTTACATACATAATAAATTTTAATACAAAATTATGTACACATCACAAAATAAAATCATTCATTAATAATCTCATAATCCAAAATATGCAACAAGCTTTTAATCTAAAGTCAAAAGCAAAATGTTAATTAAATCTAAATATTTGGTTAAGTTTTTACATAGTATCAAGTTCGAGCCGTGATAAGTTTTAAGAAATTCAATATAAAAAATATTGATACTAGAGCATTTATCTACAATCCAAAAATCTTCTTAAGCAAGATCAATGTCTTCATCTCTTTCTACATTTTGAACACCTATAAAAAGAGAATAAATAATTCAAATTAGCACTTAAATGACAACAAATTTTCATTTACAACACACCAAATACCAAGGATTTCAAAATCAATAAAGAGCATTACAAATGCATATTAGTTAGAAACAAGGATTTTCTAGTCAATGCCATTAGCAAAAGTGGGCCTGTTTGAAAACAGGTAGGCAACATCCATCTACTAAAAAAAGATATACATTTGTTCAAGAACCTTACAACCATCACCAAATTAGCAACAAAAAAGTGTAAAATGCTAATCAAATTAAGTATCCACTTCAACTTATTTCGATGTGTCAATTGTGTTCATGAAACTGAAACATATCTACAAGAATATACATCTAGATTATTTACTTCCAAATCATCAATGTGAAGTGGATTGCTAGAGTATTACTTTTGCATATGATCGAGTTAGACCTGATATACCGATCATCAAAGATGTTCTGATTCACCAGTATAACTTTATGATCTTTCAAGAGACTTACCACAACATCTATTCCAAACTAGTTCATGCTAAGATTATCTAATCGACAAAGAGGAAGACTAGAAATATGTCTAGGGCTTGGCTTTAAGGTAAAGATATTTAATTCTATAATGTTGTAGTAGGGGGTATAGTATTGAAACTTGTTGCACCTTAAGGTTCACCTTAGACATATCATTGAGAAAACAAGTTGGAGAATCTTCTCTTAGTGGCAGCAAAGGTTGGAAGAAGAACAAATGAGATGCCAAGATGATCAAGACTCAACACAAATAAACTATTAGGTCCAAATCACCTATAAATCAATAGGCAAATTCTTATTTATCAAATCCCACTTTACTAAAAGTTATCGTGGGTTTATTCACCATTGATAAAGTAACACTTGTATGTTACTTTTATCCAATATCTTCTCTTAATTATTATGACTAGAATAAAACCTATTTTCCTTTTGAGTTGTTTTACTTCATCGGGTAATAAATAGAAACTGGTCTGTGTTGATTAAAGCTGATAGAACACTCGTACTTCACAC
Source organism: Capsicum pubescens (assembly GCA_030864215.1). NCBI lineage: Eukaryota > Viridiplantae > Streptophyta > Magnoliopsida > Solanales > Solanaceae > Capsicum > Capsicum pubescens. The sequence continues at coordinate 227,921,798 of CM061544.1, forward strand.
GATCAAAAGCTAATAAAAGTTTCTCCCCTTTATTATTTCTTATCCAAAGAAAAAGGAATATAACTAGTAGTGACAAAGATAGTGTTTTAACTGAGATCACTATAAGAGAAAAGATGATAGTAGAACAAAATGAAATGATTGTTAAATTAGCGTAGAAGATAACAAGTCTTCAGTAAGAATTAAGGATCTAACCAGTCTGGCTATTTCCACTAAAACTCTAATTTTAAATGATCATAGGCTATCATTCTATTTCCAGCATCTTAACTCTCCCATCACCAAAAAATATACAAATAACTTATCATCTACCTCCATCCCAAAACCTCCAACAACCCTAATTCTAGCAACCCACTTCACATTAGTTGATAATACTAAGCCTGTACCCATGATGCATTGGCACAATCGCCAAGTACACATTCTCAGTACTCAAATATTCATACTAAGAAACTTCAAACCTCACAAAAAGTTTCACCATTTCTATCAATTTTCCATGAGTCAAAACATCAACTTTACTCGCACCCGTAGTATTAGAGGAGTACAAAATTACTGGTTTATCTTGCAGATTTATTCTAGGCCTCAAATCCCAATTGAAATCACATGTAACCAGCCCATAAAAACTAGAACTTTCATTACTATTTGAACCAAAAACATAAATTCTAGGCATCCCTATAACAGGAACATCTAAAAAACACAACTTATCTAATTTATAACTACAAGTAAATACCAAACTCACACCACAATCATGAACCTCCTTCTTTATCTGTAACAAACTACTTAAGAATTTATAGTAGTTACAACAACACCAAGAATCAAAATACCTAACAAAATAATAGGAAAATAAATAGAATTTATAGGAAGAACTAAAACAACATCACCTTTTACAACACCCCTTTTGTGTAAGTCACTAGCCATAGACTTATCCATAGGATAAAGATCTTCATAAGAAACTAAAATACCAATTATGGAGTCACAAAGCCCACGATGTTTATGGAAAAAATAAAGAAAAACTCCAATAAAAGGGTCTTCAATAATTTTTTCCTTTCTAAAGTTCAAATCTTTCCACTAATTTAATCAGAAAAAGCAACATAACATTAATAATTCACAATATTCCTCTAGCTATTTTAGGTGTATGGAGAAAGATGAAGAAGAAAAAAGGTTGAAAATAAGAAGAAGAAACAAAGATTGACCTTGATTGTCACTACTGGTAGATGGACGGTTTATTGGCTGAATAACAACTCTTCTCCCGACGAATGAATATTGAATCTTAGAATATTAGGATTGAGTTTAATCCTGGATTTAGACGCTGCAACTGTTCAATGATATTCGTTGTAACATCTCGTTCAATGGCATCTCTTTGAGCATTGAACTTTTCCTGCATTCTTTGTTGTATCCTCTGTTTCAGTTCATCCAATCTCTTCTCCACTAGTTCATTAGTGATGTTTGAAAAGAGTCTAGAATCACTTGTTTTTTATTTCAAAAGAGACTTGGTAACCCTGTATTCGTACAGTCTCACTCGACCAGGATGATTAGGCCCAATAATAATTGTGAATGCATCAGTTGATTGACTACTATCTTTACTTTCTTGAGTTTTTAGTATCTTTATTTCAACCTACTCACCAGATTCAAGAGCAAGTAAATTTAGTTGATTCAACATTTAAGGAAGATCAAGTGATATTGATAAATTTTGAATTAGAAAAGTTACTATTTTATTTGTAATATCTTCAGATGAGTTCTTATTTACTCGGTCAAGTTTCCTTTTTCTAGTAGCTGCAAAGAATTCCTTATTTGACAAAATACCAAAACTTTCCTTATTTTTTCCTAGTTACATGCAAGTCAACATTAGATTATTTTCAAGTAAAGTCAATTAGTTCATAGTGACAATATGAGAAAACACCAAACCTCACGGATTAGAGTAAAACTTATTTTGCCAACAATGTGCAGATAAACTTTTTTCAATTCTCTTTGTAAGTATTGAACGTATCCTATAAGACAATAATATAACAACTGTCACCAATAATATAAATGTATGCTACCAATAACATAACAACTTTCCATATTGATATCATACCTTAGCTTCTTTGGTGTTCCAATACTTAAGGATATCCTCAAATACAGATTTTGGAACCATGTTAGGCCTATATACCTTTCAAATGTCATCATTGGCATAAACATAGGAGTATATTTTCTTAGATCTATCCTTTTACCCTCTAAACGCAACATTAATTGCTCTCATAGCCCAATTTTTCCCATTGTTGGGAATGTCATATTTCTTTTATAGTTTGGTTTAATTTAGTTAGTGCAAAAACTAGGAAAAACTTTCAAGTAGAAATAAGAATATTGAGAACTTAAAACCTGAATATAGCTCCACATATCATCGTGTATCTTCAACTTTGTCCAACTAACATTAAGAGGAAAAAATGTCCCATTCTTTGCCAATGGGCTAAGGAAGCTTCTAAACTCAGTGAAAACTGCTTTAGCTGGACTAATAAGATGGTTCAACTCATTTAACACTATTAGTTAATGGTCACTCCATGCATGTACTACTTGCATTTGTGTAGCGCCTTTTTTTCCTTTGTTAATAAAGGGCCTATAATAATATGAAAAACAAAATTACTGGAATGCAGATAATTTATGGAATAATATGAACTAAAATATGTATATATTCTTGTCTTGTCCATATTGTTCATTTTCTTTAAAATTAGAAAGTTGTTCCTGATCTTGCTGCACTTTTTCAACTACTGGTTATGATGCCCGAGTGGTGGAGTCTAGCAATTTTTGTCACACTTACTCATCTACTGGTGCTAGAAGATATATAGAATTTGGAGACACCTGCTGTACTTGTTCTAGTACTTGAGATATAGCTGAAACATTGTTTGACTTCTCCTTCTGCTTTTGATGTTTTTTCCTTTGCATTTATGTAGCCTGTATTCTTCTTCTTCTTATTCTTCTTCTTCTTGTGTTCTAGTATCTGTTTATTTCATAAAGCTTCTAGTAATCTAGTTGAAACAAAGTTCTCAACTTTCTGATAAATTCGTGAACACCCTTCTTGATTCATGATTGTTCAAGTCTTTGTAAGTTCAGAAAATAAAATATCAAATAGGTTCACTGTAAGTCCAGATAACACATTATTACTATTTGGATTATCAAAATTATTCAGTATGTGTGTTTGGTCTAGATAAGAAAACAGAGAAAAAGTAAAGGACAATTCATCAAACATATTCAGTCAAAATACCCAAACATATCAGTGAAGTACACATTAACTTCTTCTCCTTTCTTGGACTGGACGACCCATTTTCATTCTTATTTGAGTTGTATGTATCAACCAAAATGTTCATATATATCACACTATATGCAGACATATTAAGTTTGCAACAAGCTGGAGAGCAAGTATATAATCAGACATATAATGCACATATAACAGAGTGTGATTAGACATTTTAGATTGTCCAAAACCTATGTGATCTTAGTGGATACTTTTAGCCAATAACATGCAAGAATGATATATAAATTGGTCAGGATACTCTGAGGCAAACCTTTCCAGATTTATTCAACATATGCTCTAATCCTATTGTCACATTAGCTGAAAGTTGGTCTCCTCAAAGGTGGGATATTAAAATAGGAAATTTATTAAACAAGTAATAATAGAGAAATGAGAGAATATAGAAATAAATTTATCTAATAAGGGGAATGAGATGATGAATTTTGATGTATAGCTTTAGGAATAAATAAAGAAGATAAATATGATAGGCAGTGAGATGTTAAAGAGGAGAATGTCATGCAGGAAGTGAACCAACAAGCCGCAGCTGCAACATAAAGCTAACTGATAGAAATGAATGCAAAAACAATAAGATAATATGAATAGTAATAAATGGATGGTACCTCTTTCAAAAAATTACTAATATCGAAAGTAGGCTCAATTTTTTGTACGAGTGCACCCTGCAAACTGATTACCCAAAGTGTATAAAACAAGGACATTTAGATCTTAGTGTAAAGATCTCCATACAAACTTATTAGTAGAACTTATACTTGAATATCTCAAACACATAATCTGCCCAGGTATCTTCAGTTGATAAATGTAAAATAGGTTTGCTTTCAGATGAGGCTCAAACTAGAAAATATTTACAAGTGAAGCAGATTCGCACAATGGCATTATGTGTCCTATAATAAAGACATATAAAGTTTTTTTCATTTTTTATCAAATCACTGCCCAAATAATGTATGATGGAAGAGGACGGAGTAAGACAATCACCTTGCAATCATATTCAATTAACACACTTCAATAACATTTCAGAAAAAAAAATCTTTTTTTTTCTAAACATCAAAGAGATGGAAAAAATTGATTCAGGCTAGTGAGATCATAGGTCATCATTAAGCAGTGAAGGCAAATATGCATCAATCATTCAACATAGGTAATGGATGGTATTATTCCATTATTAAAATAGGTTCGAGTGAGATAACAAGTACCAAGAAGTAAAAGATCCCCATGATGCACGAGTCTTAGTGAAATGAAGAACATCTATAATTCTGGGACTGATAGAACAAAGGTTAAGAAACACTATTACACAAGCTATTTGAAAGACTAAACCAACGATTAACATAATACATACCTCAAATATTTACCTACTAAGGCTCCAACTTCTATAAAAACTCCCTTTTAGAAATGACTTCTGTATTTTTGTCAGCAGCTGAAATAATGCTTTTGCATTCAAGAAGTATTGACTTTTGAAGGGAAAATCAACAACCAGCTAGTATTAGTTCCATAAGACAATTACCATTTAACAATAACAAAGACAACAAATCTATGACACACCCATCAAATGCAACATAAATAACTATAGAGAGAGACAAGAACAAACATATCAATTCAAGAAAAAAAACTAAAAGAGGTCTAAAAGATTTGTGTAAGTATTGATAACTCGAGTTTGAGAGACTCGATAAGCTCAATTTTGAGTAAGTATTTCTAAAATTTCCACTGAAGAAAGGTTAGTTATATGTAGAAAGATGTTTGGTCTGAGGAATCATCATCAAGAAGAGCTACCTTTTCTTAGCTAAATCCCTGACCAGATGAACTCAGTTATCTCGAGTTACTAGCCTAATGACACTTATTCTATTTTCTTTAAATTATCTATGTAACAGGAGATGTAGTGGATTTAAGAAATTATCCACTTATCCTCTAATATATAAGGCCCTAAACAAGGATTGACTAAATTCTAGCCCTAACTATCATGACCCAAGACTACCCCTAGTCATAACACGGTGCTTAGAGTCATAAGTGAACCCAAGTTAAACCATGGTCTGGCATAACACTAAGAACACTGAAGAGATAATATACTGATTAGAAGCTAAATTGAAATGAATTGATAATAAATAATGGTGAAATCAAATATCGAGTACCCAAAATAAAAATGTCTGAGAATACTCAATATGCTGAAAACTTAAATATCTGTCTGAAATCCTCTAACTCATATGAGTTGTTGGGACAAAACCTAACTAACTCCAACTATTTGAAACTAAAAGAATAATGAAAAATACTATTGATAACTGGCCCTTAAATGATGAGGACTCACCAAATACTGTAGCTGATGGTACAAAAGCATACCAAGCTTGATTCAGATGCTGAGCGTCAAAACCTATATTATCAGACAATATAGTGTAGGAAAAGTATGCGATTAGTACTTTAAATGTACCGAGTATGTAAGATGGGAAATAACTAACATTAACTAAGCATAATTCTTAAAACATGGTGAACTGATGCAAGACTAAGTATAACTATGTACCGAATGATAAGTTGAATAATTGAATACAAGGTCATGCAAAAGCTGAGACTGAAATATAAACTGTGGACTGTGGGAGCTAACATTAACGGACATACCCCAATCTGCACTGACCGAGGTCCAACCAGTAACCCCAGTTGGATGGGCGTTCAGTACCTTACCAAGGGTACGAACACTGACTAGCGTAGATCCACTAAATTGGTGTTCCAAAAAGACTAGGGTATTATTAGTCTAATCTAGCGAGTGACCCCTTATAACCTATGGTGGTGCCGTAGTTCTAAAACTCAGAGACTTTTACTAAAAGTCTCAATCCTAACTAATGGGTGAGCCTCCATCCCTATGTTCGCTCGGTGCTAAGTACTACTTCTAACTAAAAGACACTAATAACTAATATGCTCAATATAATAGTATTCTAAAAATAACAATGTATGCATAATATAAAGTACTTAAGAATATGTAAAATGATGTATGCATGAATTCCTAGGTATCAGGTATTCATAACTCACCATCTCTGAAGAATGCAACTAAACATGGAAATATCAAAATATAAACATGATAGGAAATTTCATAACTCAAACCCAAGAACTAACGGTTTTATCAATATAATGGGATTTCATGTTTCTGAGTATGGAAAGATGAATAAACTTATGGGAAACACATATTCATGGTTTAATTCAAGAAATAAACTGAAGAATTATGAAACTCATGCTTTCTATGGAATCCTAAACTTGAAGGGTGAATTTAACTTGAGTATTGGAGAAATATATGAGACTCAATGGGTGGAAGGAACCCATTGATGAAATCTCACATACCTGGAGATGAAAGCCTTGAAAAAATCTTGGGAATTGGAGAATGGATATTGAAGAACCGTAATTTCCTTTGGGAGAAGAGAAAATTGCCCCTTTTCTAAGTATCAATTGAATTTATAGCTTAATGAGGAATTTAGGCATTTTGTCTTTATATTCCAACCTTGGGAAATCCTAAGTGACATGTTTTAGGTGTAAAAAGAGTGGGAAAATGCCAAAAATCTCTTTTTAGAAATATGTAGAAAGTTTCGAAAATAGTCTCAGCGACTCAGGCTACGACTCCTGGGGTCTGACCATGAGTCATAGCCTGGAGTCATGACTAGAGGACCTAAACCTTGGGTCCTCAATATTATTACAATGACTCATTCCTTATGACTTGTTAAATCATCCCACAAGTCATCACGACGTGTCATAGTCAAGGGGCTGAATTCTCTGGTTCCCTACTTTTGTGGCAACGAATATCCACTATGACTTATTGTATACTTACAATGAGTCGTTGTCACTGGCAGTTTGACATTCCCTCAGTCAATTAGCCATATATGTTTACTATGATATTAGATTAAGGAAAGACTAGTGTCTTTGGAAAGCTAATTCAATTATCTATATGTTGGTAGGTCTAGAACTCAAAAAAGTAGGGTATCATAATATCTCTACCATGGGATCATTCATCCCTGAATGAAACTGACTAAGTTGAAACACTAGGGGAAGAGATGCAATTTTATGATGAACTTCTACAAGTTGAACAATAAGTTGATAACTAAATCTATAACTTTTAGATGGACTGAACCAAACTCATGAATGCATATTATGACAAGAAAATAGCTAGATGGCCTGAGATGGAAGAGACAAAATTAATTAATTAAGAGAACTATTACCTCAAGTTGGGACTAAGTTCGAAGGAAAAAGGTAGGGGTACTTGGTCATCATATCTTCCCTTGCTTCCAAAATTGCTCCCTCAACTAACTGATTTCTCCATAAAACCTTTACTAAAGAGTCCTGTTTATTTCTTAGATTACAAATCTAACGATCAAGGATCTTAACTGGGATCTCTTCATAAGTGAGACTATATTTCACGCCCATACTCTCCAAATGAATGACTGATGCTGGGTCACCAATGTATTTATTTAACAAGGAAACATGGAAAACTGGATGTACTTATGGTAACTTTGTTGACAACCTGAACTCATAGGCTACATTACCATATCGGCTCAAGATCTTATTCAAACCAACATAGCAGGGACTTAGCTTTCCTTTCTTACCAAATCTCTTCAATTCTTTCATGGGAGAAATCTTCAGGTAGACAAAATCACTAATATCAAACTCAAGCTCCCTTCTCGTCATATTTGCATAAGATTTTTGACGACTTTGGGTAGTTTTCAGCCTTTCTCTAATCAGTTGAACTTTTTCCATTGCCTCATGTACTGAATCTGCCCCTATCAAAGAAACTTCACCAACCTCAAACCAACCAATAAAATATCTACAGATCCTACTATTCAATACTTCAATCGGGGCCATCTGAATACCAGAGTGGTAACTGTTATTGTAAACAAACTCAATCAAGGGAAAGTGATAATCCCTACTGCCATTAAAGTCATTCACATGCTCTCAACTTGTACTCTAACGTATGAATAGTCCTCTCTATGTGACCATCTTTCTGTGGGTGAAAAGTTGTACTAAGATGGACTTGGGTATCAAGACCCTTCTGAAATATCTTCAAAAATTGAGAGCTAAACTGAGTACCTCTATCTAAAATAATAGTCAAAGGGACTCTATGAAACTTCACTATCTCCCTAAGATTGAGTTTAGCATAATTCAAAGCAGAATATGAAGTGTTAACTAGAAAAAAGTGGGTTGACTTAGTCATTCGATCCACAATAATCCAAATAAAATCATGTTATCGATGAGTACGAGGCAAATATTTAATGAAGTCCATATTCACTACTTCCCACTTCTATGTAGGAATGTTGATCTCCAGTATCACACCATCAGGTCTCTGGTACTCAACCTTAAGCTGGTGGTAATTTGGACATTTAGCCATAAATTCTGTAATATTCTTCTTCATGCCATTCCACCAATAAACTTCCCAGAAATCACTGTACATCTTAGTGTCTCCTGGGTGAATTAAATATCGAGAATCGTGAGCTTCTTCTAACATCCACTATCTCAAGTCATCTATATTCGAAACACATAATCTACCCTGACAACGAAAGACACCATCTCCTCCTTGGGATAAAACCTCAACCTTCTGACTCCAAATAGCTTCTTTTATCCTAAGAAAAATGGGTCACTATCTTGCTTTTCCTTCACCTCAGCTACATAAGAAGATTCTAAACCATTCTGAACTAAGGCATTACTTTCGATTATATCAACCAACCTAATTCCAGACCTATCAAGCTGATGAACCTTATGAACTAACTCTTTTTTCTCATCCTCAACGTGCGCAACACTCCCCATAGACTATTTACGTAGGGCGTCATCCACAATAATGGCTTTATCTGAGTAGTACAAGATGCTCATATTATAATACTTTAATAACTCTAGCCACCTTCTCTGTCGATGATTAAGATTTTTTTGGATGAACACATACTTTACTCTTGTGATTAGTGAACACATCAACCTGAACTCCATAAAGATAATGCCTCCAAAATTTTAAGGCAAATACGACTGCTGCCAACTCAAGATCATAAGTCGGGTTCTTCTTTTTATGAGATTTGAGTTGTCTAGACTCATATGCTATAAACTTGCCCTGCTGCATTAATACACAACCAAGTCTAACTCTGGAAGCATCACAATAAACCACAAAGCTATCTGAACCCTTTGGTAGAGTCAAAACTGAAGTGAAGGTAAGTCGAGTCTTCAACTCATGAAAACTCTACTCGCAAGAATCAGAACATTGGAATTTGACTTTCTTCTGAGTCAGTTTGGATATGGGAGAAGAAACAAATCTAAATACTTTAACACATCATCTGTAGTCACCGACTAAACCCAAGAAACTCGTGATATCTAATGGAGAGATAGGTTTAGGCGAGTTCTTTACTGCTTTAGTCTTTTGAGATTTAATTTGAATGCCTTCACTAGATATAATACGACCTAGGAATACTACTGATTTCAATTAGAATTCACATTTTCTAAAATTAGCAAATAGCTGGTGATATTTAAGAGTCCGTAAGACAATCCTTAAATGGTCTGCATGTTCACTCTCACTCCGAGAATAAATAAGAATGTCATCTATGAAGACTATAACAAATATGTACAAGTACCACTTTAACACCCTATTCATCAAGTCCATAAAATCTGTAGGAGCACTATTTATTCTAAAAGACATGACAATAAATTCAAAGTGACCATACCGAGTTCTGAAGACTATTTTTTGAATGTCACAATCTTTGACTCTGATCTGATGATAGTTGTATCTGAGGTCTATCTTAGAGAAACAACTGTCACCCTAAAGTTGATCGAACAAGTCATTAATCTTGGGGATGGGGTATTTATTCTTTACTATGACGTTATTCAAATGACGATAGTCGATGCACATTTTGAGAGAATCACCTTTCTTATGCGTGAAAAGAACTGGTGTACCCCATGGAGAGATACTAGGTCTAATAAAACCCTTGTCTAATAGATTATTCAATTCTTTTAGCTCGATTGAATCCATTTTATAAGGTGAAATTGAAATAGGCTGGATATCTAGAAGGAGATCTATTCTGAAGTTAATTTCCCACTCGAGAGGAACTTTGCGCAGATATTCAAGAAACATTTCTAGAAATTCATTTACTATAGGAACTAACTCAAAACTCGAGGTTTCGGTCCTTAAGTCCTTAACTTGACCAAGATGGTAGATGTACCCTTTGGAGATCATTTTCCTTTCCTTAAGGAAACAGACAAACTACTATATAGGCACTGAGGTACTACCCTTCTACTCTAAGACTAGCTCATTGGGAAACTAAAACTGGACTACTTTTTTTCTACAATCAACTAAGGCATATCAAGATTGGATCAAATCCATGCCAAGAATAACATCAAATTCGGTCATGTCTAACTCTACAAGGTCTACTAAAGTGACTTTCTGGGATACTATGACTGGGAGATTTCTATATACCCATTTGGCTATGATTAAACTATCGACTGGAGTAGAAATAGAAAAATGTTCTGTGAGAATTTGAGGCTGACAACAAAATATACCGTCATATAGGGAGTCACTAAGGAAAGTGTGGCCTCAGTATCTAACAGTGATAAACATAAATATAAAAAACTTGCAACGTACCAGTAACCATATCAGGAGAACCCTCCTGATCCTGTCTAGTATGAAGGGCATAGAACCTGCCATGATGATGTCCAATAGTTGCACTATAAGTTGAACCCTGCTGATTCGGGTGTCCTGTTGGTGCGGCTGAAGAGTTAGATTGACTTGTCTGATGAACATCCTTATTGCGCAACCATTGGACAATCTCTTAATCTGTGGTATGACTTACCACACCCAAAACTTATATCACTAACTGCCAAACACTCACCCTTGTGGTTCCTACTTTATTTCTTGCAAACTGGGTTTGCACAAACACTATTCACACTACCTAGGACTTAAAGCCTGGCGCTCTATCATGAGTATCTTTCTAAACTTAGGTTCTAAAGCACTAGCAGAAGATGGGGTCGAGGTTGAAGATTTTTGGTAGAACTAAGAATGATTTCCACAATCTGACCTTTGTTGAGAGAAATTAAAACTACCAGTTTTGGCTCTTTTACTCTCCTTTTTTTCTCCTCTTCAGTATATTAAGCATGGCCATCAATATGGAGATGTCTATTTACTTAACCAACATATCCATCCTACACTCCTTGACCAAATCCTCAAAAACACCTGACACAAACTTGCTTATTTGGGCCCTAGAGTCAGTAACCATAGTCGGAGCATACCTTGCCAGCTGAGTAAACTTGAGTGAATACTTTTTCACACTCATGTCACCCTACTTCGGGTTTATTAACTCCTTAACCTTGGATTTCCTCAATACAAGTGGGAAGAACCTGTTTAGAAATGCAGTAACAAACTCATCCTACTCGACCGACCCTGTATCTACACCTTGATCCTCCTTTCACTACTTGAACCATGTATGTGCACTCCCTGCAATTAATAAGAAGACAAATAATAACTCTCAGTTGAATTGACACCCATGATTTTAGCGACCTTCTGAATATTATCCAGGAACTCTTGTGGATTTTCTTTGGTCTTAGACCCAAATAACATCAGAGGATTCACTTAGGTGAAACCTTAACCTTTAGTTCCTGCCGCATTCATAGTTAGGTTGGCTAGTATAACAACCTAATGGTTATTTTGAGTTGTTATTGACTGATATAGTGCTATAAAAGTAGCCCTAAACTTAGCATGCGAGACCTGCTCATTCAAAGCATCTTCTGGAGTGGGCGGTGGTGCTTGTTGATTCCCATTTCTCCTTCCATTAGTTCTCTTATGAGGCATTTTTTGTTAACCGGTAGAGGATGAGTTAGAATAATAATTTTAATAGAGTTCACACTCTATCACCTGACATAAATAATGAAAGAAGCGAGACTTTCCTAAAATGTTTCATAGCCGCCCACTCATAAGTGTGGTGTTCTTCATACCTATGAACAAGACTCTACTTAGCGTGACTTTCAGACATCCCAGGACACTTTAAACTTGCTTCTCTAATAACAAGTTTTTCATGACCCGAGATTGCCCCCTAGTCGTAAGACAGTGCTTAGAGTCATAAGAGACCCCAAGATAACCCACGACCTGGCATAATACTAAGAACACTAAAGAGATAATATACTGAGTAAAAACTTAACTGAAATGAACTAATAATAAATAATGGTAAAATCAAATATTGAGTACCCGAAATAAGATTGTCTGAGAATACTCAACTTGCTGAAAACCTAATATTTGTCTGAAAGCCTCTAACTCATATGAGTTATTGGAACAAGACCCCAACTAACTCTAACTGTCTAAAACTAAAAGAATAATGAAAAATAATACCGATAACTAGTCTTCAAATGATGAGGACTCACCAAATACTATAGCTGATGGTATGAAAGCATAATAAGCTTGATCTGGATGATGAGCGTCGAAACCTATATTATAAGATAATATAGAACAGGAAAAGTATGCGATTAGTACTTTGAATGTACTGAGTATGTAAAATAGGAAATAACTAACATAAATTAATCATAATTCATGAACCATGGGGAATTAATGCAAGACCAAGTATAAATATAAACTAAATGATAAGCTAAATAACTAAATACAAGGTCATGAAAACGTTGAGATTGAAACATAAACTATGGACTGTGGGAGCTAACACTAGCCAAAATACCATAATCAGAGCTAATTGGGGCCCAACCTATAACCCTAGTTATATGGGTGTTCAGTACTTTGCCAAGGGTACGAACACTGGGTGACGTGGATTCACTAAAGTGGTGTCCCAAAAGGACTAGGGTGTCAGTACTAATTTACCGGCTGACACGTTATAACCTACGATGGCACCGTAGTTTTGGAATTTAGGGACTTCTACTAAAGGTCTCAGTCCTAACTAATAGGTTAACTTTCATCCTTGTATCCGCTCGGTGCTATGTACTACTCCCAATTGAAAGAAACTGATATGCTCAATGTAATAGTATTTTGAAAATAACAATGTATGCATAATTTGAAGTACTCAAGAATATGTAAATTGATGTATGCATGAATTCCTAGGTATCGGCTATTCATAACCCACCATCTCTGAAGAATGCAACTTATCATGGCAATACTAAAATATAAACATGATAGGGAATTTCATAACTCAAAAACAAGAATTAATAGTTTTATCAATATAATAGGATTTCATGTTCTTGAGTATGAGAATATGGTTAAAATTATGGGAAACACATATTGATGGTTTAATTTAAGAATAAACTAAAGAATTATGAAACTCTTGCTTTCTATGGAACCCTAAACTTGAAGGGTGAATTTAACTTAAGTATTTGAGAAATTTTTAGGACTCAATGGGTGGAAGGAACCCATTGATTAAATCTCACATACTTGGAGATCTAATCCTTGAAAAATTCTAAGGAATTGGAGTTTGGGATTGAAGAACCCTAATTTTCTTTTAGAGAAGAGAAAATCACCCCTTTTGTAAGTGTCAATTGAATTTATGACTTCATGAGGAATTTGGGATATTTTCCCCTTCTAGTCTATCCTTATAAATCCTAAACAATATGGGTTAAGTGTTAAAAGAATGGGAAAAGAAAATAAATTCCTTTTTAAAAAACATGTAGAAATTTTTTGAAATATCTCAATGACTCAGACTATGACACATTGGGTCTGATCACGAGTAGTGTCCTGAAGTCATGACCAAATGACCTAAACCTTGGCTCCCTATTGTTATGAGAACGAATCCTTCCTGAAGACTTATTTAGTGAGCCCACGAGTCATCACGATGATTCGTAGTCAAGGGGATGAATTCTCTTATTCCCTACTGTTGTAGCAATGAGTCTCCATTATGACTCATTATGTTCTGACAATGAGTCTTTTCCATATTCGTTGTCACTGGTAGTTTGACATTTCCTCAGTTAATTTGTCATAACTTTTTTATATGATGTCAGATTAAGGGGAGATTGGTGGTGTTGGAAAGCTAATTCAATTGTCTATATATTGGTGAGTCTAGAATTCAAGAACTTGGGGTATCATAACAACAATCCCTTTTGTCTATTTGAAGGAATTTAGCCACTAGATCCTTCTCCACTCTCACACAAAATCCAATTACTACTAGTTAGGATAGAATTTCAACATTGAGCAACAAGCCTGTGATAGAATTCCAATTACTACTAGTGAAACACCATGGGTTTTTTCCCTTATACGTCTTTTCATTATTTTGTTTCTTAGATTTTTGTTTTGGATATGGTCGGGTGGAATATCCTAATCGGATATTTCTTGATTCTGGTTAAAGGCTTTGTCGGACTATTATGAGCATGGGCGGTGTCGGTATTGGTGTCAGCCATAGTATTGGTATTGGGGTTGACACTGGTTGGATATTTTATTGAGGATGTTGGATAAAAAAATAGACCTTATTTAATATCTTTAAATTATTATTAATTTATCTTGTTATATGTGCAAGGCGCTTACGATTGGCCATTGGGGCTGGTTTTCGGTCCTGGTTGGACTTGAGATGCCCGACAAGACTAGACCCTAGTTCGAGTAATGTCAGATTGGTATTAGAGCCCTAGGTTCATGGTCAATTGGGAGTCCACAAATACATATCGAGTGGAGTCTCTATTAAGGGTGTGTAATGCGGGACACTCATAAGGGAGAGGCTACGAGGAATTTAAGAATGTTTCTCTTTATTGTGTTTTGTTTTTAAGCTGTAGAGTCTAAGGTTCTGAAATATTCTCTAATACCCATTTTTTCGCTTTTCAGATCATGCCTCCTAAATGATCTGAAGTTCATGGAAACTCCTCTATCCTACCCGAGGACAATGTTTATAGGACCCATCCTACTTTTAGGGTCCACACTCGGGCTAGTGGTACAGTTTATGATTTCCCTTACGGAGTTCCACTGGTTCCCTCCAGTCCTTCTCGAGCCCTTCAGGCTGATATGATGAATGTTGAGTTTCATCAGTCTATCCATATGTTGGCGCAGTTGGTAACTTCTCAAGCTGGGCGAGGTGCTTTTGTTACTCCATCTTCTGAGGCCACAAGGGTTGGCCAGTTCATGAGGTCGAATCCTCCAACTTTTACTGATATTAAGGTAGATAAAGATCCTCAAGGTTTTCTGGATGAGATGGAAAAGATCTTTCATGTTATGTATGCCACTAATGTGAAGGGCGTGGAGTTTGCCGCCTACTTGTTAAATGATGTGGCGTACTAGTGGTATGAGGAATGGGATCATTCAAGGGGTGATGATGCCGAGTCTGCTCTGTGCGAGGATTTCTGTAATGCTTTCCCGGACTACTTTTTTCCTTTAGAGTTGAGGGAAGCGAAGACGGAAGTGTTAGTTAATTTAAAGCAAGGAAAGACGTTGGTCAAGGAGTATGCCTTGAAGTTTCACTAGTTATCTCGGTATGATTTTAAGTTAGTTTCTAACATGAGGGCTAGAATGAGGAAGTTTGCTTCTGGGTTGTCCGGAGGCTTTATTTTGGAGAGTAAGGCTGCCTTTTTGTACAAGGACATAGAAATATCTAGGTTGCTTGTGTACATGCAGCAGGTTGAGAAAGAGAAGAAGAAGTAGGCTGAGATAGGACAGACGCAGGGCAAGAAGTTTAGATTTTCTGAGAGGGTGGTGGCCAACAACAGAGTGGTAGGGATGGTGAAAAGTGGCCCAAAAAGAAGTGGGTCAATTTTGGGTCTTATTCGATGGCTAGTGCTCCCTACCCAAAGCCATCGAGTGACAAGAATTTTTTAGAGTGGTGACAATTATGGAGCACAGGGTGCCTAATCTTAGGCTAGTGAGGTCTAGTTATCTATCCTATACTCCTTGTATATTTTATGGTCGATTGAATCAGGGCTATGTGATGAAGGGAGGGACAAATGCTTTAACTGTGGTCAGCTAGAGCACATGATTAGAAATTTTCCTATTAGAGCCGAACGAGAATGAATACCACACAGAAGAGTCAAGACCAGGCTACCTAATGGAATGTTTAAGGTTTCTACTGGGGCAAATAAGGTTTCAGTTGCCTCTTCATCAGCTCTGGTGACAGCGCCCAAGCGTACACACAAGTGTACGAGGTCTTATCAAGTAGTAAAGTGGCCTTCAAGAAGCCGAGTATCGATCCCACAGAGACTTGATTTAATAACAATTCTATTTTAGTTCACAATTTAGATTCAATTGATGCAAGTGTAACCAAAAAGAGAGTTTGGAATTTGTAAATTGTAGAAAAGTAAACAATACAGAAATTAAAGATCTTAAAACAATCAATAGGAGAAAACCCAGGGTTAAAGAACTTTAAACAATCATACTATATATTGAGTTTCATTCGTTAACTTGCTTATCTTGGTTGTTGATTCGTAGGGTTAATTTCATGATTACGGTTTCCCAACCTCTAATCCTTTACCTAAGTTGAACCTTACATCTACATCATTGAGAGGGTATGTAATAGTCCACTTAAGTGTATTAATCTATCATTCTACGTTTGAATCAAGTTCGGATACTAAATACATCCCTATCCTAGGTGCTAAGTTCAATTCTTTATTTCATAAAAGAATAAAAACCCAAACTTTGTTCATCTCCATATTCTATCTCCCTATTCTCTCTCCCAAGATCAAAAGGAAGATAATTGATGTATTCTAAGGGTCGTGAATCCTTAAATACACTTAAAGCCTTAAATACACCGAACATCACCACTCCACACTTAAAGCCTTGTTCGCCCTCGAACAACTCTTCACTATAAACATCCGGAGATGGAAACTCTATACTTCTAATACATGTAAGACACTCAAGCTAGTATTACAACGACTACACAGAATGCAAGTTTACAATACAAAGTATGTTATGTACAATTGAAAGCTTAAGAACACTACTCCGGAACATCCTATCCTCAAGAATTGACTCACCTAAGTGGAAAACTCATGCTTATAATTCAGTCAAGGACATCATACAAATCACCCACATTCATCAAACATGTGCCCTCACAACAAGAGAGTTACCCATAATCACTCACAATTATGCAATTTATCACAATGGGTACAAGAATTGAATTACGCTCACTCTCACAAAAAATTCATAAGTTATACACAATGAACCATAGGCTTGCCCTTAGTGTAATGCTCCACTAATATCAGAATGTAAAGTATAGGATCAATTGGGTCTTTTTCGGGTTGCAATGTAGGCTAAGAGATGGGTAGGAACTATTTAGGAATAGTGACTAACCTCTCTAAATGCTTTAATACACTACTTTTAATAATAAAAACCAATACTCAACAACCAAATTGCACCATTTTTGTCTACCCCATTCTTTTGTTTCCCCCCATGTCTTTTAAGCATTTTCACAAACACATGGTGGAAGTATACCACTCTTTCAATTTTTCCTTTTTTTCGCACCCATATTACGCTATGCACCCCTATTATAGCCACCCTCAACTTAAGTTGAGGTGAAAAATGTCCAAGAAGGATCAGTGCCAAAACAGGTTCATTGTAACACATCCGGGCTAAAATTTGGAACTTTTTTAAACAATTTTCGTTACTCCCACCCACATAATTGCACACGCCAATAACTGATCTTTGGGGCATCAATTTCACCTTTTTCTCTTCTTATTTCTCTAACTCCTTACTCAATTAATTTTTCATTAAAGTGCCTAGGAGCTTTTTAGATCAAATTATGGTCTATAAAAGAAGGGATTAGGCTACATATGAGGCTAACAAAGAAAAACCTAAATTTTTAAAAGGGCTCACTAGGATTAAGCACAAAGGGAAGGTAAAAAGAAGGTATGAAACTAGGCTATCAAAGAAAGGCCTAAATCATCTCCTAAACCCATATTCTTTATTTCGCTTCACACACACATCGGGCAAGTTCTAGACATCACATGCAAAAAGGAATATACAAATATCTAACACTCACATGGCACATGCTCAACTCAATAGGATCATCATAGACTCCCAACCAAATAATAACATAAATTCAAATTTAAGCCAAAAAGTACAAGAGTTACAAAAATGAGCCAAAGAGTCTCAAAAGTAGCCATTCACTTATTCTACATGCTTTTAACAAACAAAACACTTGTACCATGTAACAACAAATAGTACCAATAAGAATATCTTACATTATTTTTTTAAATTGAGCCAAAATTTAGGAATTTCCCCACCCCACACTTAAAAACCTACTTTGTCCCTAAAGTGAATTTAAAACGGAAAGAGAGAACTACTCCCTGAGGCCTCTAGGCCTAGATAGTAGAATATTTACACATAAAAAAGGTTCGTAGGAAACCACACTCAGTCTTTTCCATGCTCCTTAACTCAGGTTTCCGATACTCAAACTTCTCATAAACCTGCAACTCAATTAAAAACAAAAACTTCATGAAATAAAAACTAAAAACTAAAATTAAAACATACCTACTTAACTTGGGTTGCCTCCAAAGCAGTGCCTAATTTAGTGTCGCGGCACAACCCAACTAACGACTTAGTCGTTCTCTTTCCTTCTCTTTCTCATGCTTGGTCTCCATCTTCTTATTTTTTTCACCCCTCTTGGGTGTGAATTTTTAATAGAAACAAGTTTTTCAACTTTAGCCTTTTCAGGCTCATCAATTAGCATCAAATCAGGCTTAGGTAGTAGAAGCTTAGGCTGCTCAATTATGTAGACCAAAGGGGTTTTTAGTGGACTAGCCACCCCACACTCGTCCCCTTCAATCACATTGATCATACACAAATCTTTATATTGGGATGTTAGTGTGGGTGCTTTGTAAACATCAAATACCACCTCTTCATCCTCTACCCTCATTTTAAGTGATCCTTCTCTAACATCAATCAACGCTCCTCCTGTTGCTAAGAATGGATGCCCTAAGATGATTGGTACCTATTCATCTGCCTCAAAATCAAGAACAATAAAGTCAGCAGGAATAACAAATTTACCAACCTTTATGAGGAAATTCTCAATAATTCCTTCCCGATATGCCATGGATCCGTCTGCTAGCTGCAAAATCACCTTAGTCGATTTAGGCTTTCCTAAGCCCAATGTATCCAACAAAGATAGGGGCATTAGATTTTTAATTGCCCCTAAGTCACTCCATGCATGGACCACTTTACCCCTAATTTAGATCGGGAGAGTGAACTTTCCCCGAATCTTTCAATTTCTTGGGGATTTTTTGTGTGATTACAGCGCTACATTTTTTAGTGAGTATTATCTCCCCCCATATCTTGCAATTTCACCTTATTAGCAACCACATCCCTCAAGTACTTTGCATTCTTAGGCATACCCTACAAAATATCTAAAGGTAAGTTAATGTGAAGCTCTCTAAATGTGTCAAAGAACTTCTTAAACATGGCATTCTCCTTTGCTTTAATATGCCTTTGAGGTAAGGGTAGTAGCAATGTCTTCTTCACTTCTGGTTCAACGAATTTTTCTTTCAAGTACTCAGACTTCCTTGACTTTTTGGCAACTTCTTCATTTACCTGTTCAGTTACCACATCAGCATCTACCTCCTTAGTTGCCTTTGGAAGTTCTCCTTGAAGCTCTTTACCACTCCTCAAGTTAATTGCCATAACCTGCTTTTGATTTTTTGTATCTTCTGGTAACCTACCTTGTGTCCTAGTTTTGAATGCTTACTATAACTGCCCCACTTGAATCTCTAAACTTCTCTGAGCTGCTTGTAAATTTTTCTTGTCTGCAGCCAATTGTGTCTGACCATCTAGGAGTGGCTTTAATATCTTTTCCATGCTGTTAATTGAGTAGTTTGTTTTGGCCTGTGGCTGTGGAATTTGTTGTTATTGGGCGTTCCACGGCTGAGTATGCCACTTCATGTTGTATACATTACCATAATTTGTCCTTTGAGCATTACCTACATATATTACTTATTCTGGATTAGACGCAGACATAACTGCTAAGTGACCACTATTACCTTACACTTCACACCAACCTGCGCTTGTTGTATGGCATTGACTGTGGCTGCAGGTTATGCTGCTCCCAATTTTAGGCTGCTGAACTGAGTGTTTATTATATTCTGTAATGCTGCAACCTGAGATGACAAAGCTATGAATTGGTCCACCTCCAATACACCCACAATTCTTTTCATGGCACTTCTAGAATCTGAATGCAACTCTGGATTTACTTGTGCTATGCAGTTCAACAATATGTACATCCCATTATAAGTCAACTCCAGTGCTTGATCACTTACAGTTGAATCTAGCAAAATCTTCGTATTGTGATCAAGTGCTTCTACATAAGCATGAAAAAGTATCTCATTAGATTATTGGTGATGTGGACAATCCTAAAGAAGAGCCTTGAAGCATTCCCAAGCGTGATATAGATTTTCATCTGGCTTCTATTTGAAGCTCACTATTTCACTGCGAAGCCTCACAGTCTTGCCAGATGGAAATAATCTGATAAGGAACTTTCTGGTTAAGTCATTTCATGATGTGATTGAATTAGAAGGCCCCTTATTCAACCAACTTTTAGATTCCCCCAATTGTGAATGGGGAAAAAGTGTCAGCCTCACATAATCTGTACTCACCCTAGTTGGAATAAATGTGTCAGTAAGCTCAATGAAATTCTGCAAGTGGACTTGTGGATCCTCGTATGAAAGCCCTGCAAATTATCCACTCCTGATGAAAAGCTTCACCATGTTGTGCTTTAACTCAAAATTCCCCCCAGCAACCGGTCTTTGAATTGGGGAAGTCAAGTTTATTTAAAGTGGGACTGCCACTTCTCTCACTATCCTGTGGGCTGCTTGTTCTTCATCCATTGGAGAAGGAATACTCGATCTTCTTCTATTTGTAGAAATTGAGGGAGATGGATTGCATTTCTCCTTCATTGATGGAAGTGTTGTTCGGGTTCGGGGCTTGATTCAACCAAATCCTTATCCCTTGCCAGCTTTCTAACCTTAAAACCTATTTCCTGCAATTACAAAACCAAGAACAAGTGTAAAATACACCAAATAAATCTAAAGGTAAAACTAAAATAAACAAATGCAAAATAACAAGTCCCCTGCAATAAAGCCAAAAATTTGACAGTGCCCAAGTACTACACAAGTGTACATGGTCTTATCAAGTAGTAAAGTGGCCTTTAAGAAGCCGAGTATCGATCCCACAAAGACTTTATTTAACAATAGTTCTATTTTAGTTCACAATTTTGATTCAATTGATGCAAGCGTAACCAAAAAGAGAGTTTAGAATTTGTAAATTGTAGAAAAGTAAACAATGCAAAAATTAAAGATCTTAAAACAATCAATAGGAGAAAACCTAGAGTTAAAGAACTTTAAACAATCATACTATGTATTGAATTTCATTCGTTAACTTGCTTATCTTGGTTGTTGATTCATAGGGTTAATTTCATGATTATGGTTTCCCAACCTCTAATCCTTTACCTAAGTTGAACCTTACAACTACATCGTTGGGCGGGGTTGTAATAGTACACTTATGTGTATTAAGTTATCATCCTACGTTTGAATCAAGTTCGGCTCCTAAATACATCCCTATCCTACGTGCTATGTTTAATTCTTTATTTCATAAAAGAATAAAAATCCAAAGTTTGTTCATTTAGATATTCTATCTCCCTATTCCCTATCCCTAGATTAAAAGGAAGACAATTGATGTATTATAGGGGCTGAGAATTCTTAAAATATTTAAATCAAAGATGAACACACAATCAATAATGATAAACAAAGTTAAACGAATTCAATTCAAAACTATAGTACTCATGTTCTTGGCTTCAACCCTGAAAAAGGGTATAGTCATAATCGTAATCACAAATTGGTAATTAAAGACTAAAAACATGATTGAAATAAATTAAAATAATAAAAACCTAAATAAGAAGTTGTATCATCCCCTTGATCACCAAAATATATCAAAAGATGAATAAAAACGTGATATAACATGTATTTATAGTATAGGGGTAAGCCAAGTCTGTGTTGAAATTGAATTAGCATGAAACGGCCAGGGTTGGAGTAGAGAATGCATCACACCCTTTATTCCATAGGAATGGACCATGTGACACATTCTTATTCCTACGGAATAGAGCATGCAATGCACGCATATCGCACGGTGCTTCTGGAATTTGCGTCCAAAATTCTGGTTAAGTATTGGTCATTCCTCCTTTCATCCCTTGTCTTATGGTGTCTTTCCAATGATTTTACAGCCTCCAAACATAAATATTTCATACTATTAATATCACAGAGGATTCTAAAAGAACACACCACACAAATTAGAGGTTCAAACACACAATATCCATTATGATGAATAAAAAATAAGAGCTTAGACTAGGTTAGTTTCCATGATCTTTAACTTCAAGTTTCAACTTTTTCCTTGACTCACTTGAACTTTATACACTACTAAAAAGTTTTCCACATATAATAACACATTTAAACTATAAGGAACAAATAAAATACAATAGAGTCCATCAAGACAGACTAGAAAAGCAACGAGCTAAAGCTAGAAAGACTAGTTTTCTCTCTTGAACTCTAATTGACTCTTTGAAGTACAAACTTGTTAGAAAACACTTGTAACCATTGTAAACACATGCTTTAATAATTTGATGCATATTTATCTCATTATCAACCCATATAGCTTAGAATCATCCTCAAAACAAAGCTAAAAATAGTAGAATAGTGACAGTAGAATGCATAAATACACCCAACATCATCTGGAAACAAAAGGTGCACCATTTAGTTCCAACACTGGTCAGAACCATCTCTATTCTTTCACTACTCATTAGGAGTTTGAGGCATCTCTTAATGTCATGAATGGTATGTTGAAACTCTTTTCCCATGATATGTACTATTTACTTAATTTGGGGTTCACTTTCTCTTATGTGACCCCATTTGTGGTTGTGCATTTGGTTTTGGTCTCGAGTGTGTTTCAGACTCTTTTTTTATTTCTACCTTGGTGGATGACTCTATGGTGGCTAAAAGTGTCTATAGGGATAGTGTGGTATCTGTGGGTGGTCGGGAGACTCTAGTGGATCTATTTAAATTTGATATAGTTGATTTTGATATCATATTGGGGGTGGATTGGTTGCAGTCGTGCTATGATTCTTTAGACTATCAGACCCATAGGGTTGTTTTTAAATTCCCTAATAAGCTGATTATTGAGTGGGAGAGTGGTTACCTAGATCCTAAGGGTAAGTTCATATCGTATCTTAGAGATCAAAGATTAATCTCCAAGGGGTGTCTCTATCATCTGTTCTGGGTTAATGTTTCTAACTCGGAGGGTCCTTCTTTTTATTCCATTCTGGTGATGAATGAATTTCCTGAGGTCTTGCCTGATGACCTTCCTAGTGTCCCTCCCGACAGGGGGATTGAGTTTGGGATTGATCTTATTCTGAACACTCATCCGATTTCTATTCCCTTGTATAGTATGGATCCACCTGAGTTAAAGAAGCTTAAAGAGAAGCTAAAGGATCTTTTAGACAAGGGTTTTATCCATCCTTGTGTGTCCTCATGGGGTGCACCAGTTTTATTCATGCGAAAAAAGGATGGTTCCCTTTTGGATGTGTATGTATTTTCTATAATTAAATAAAGTAAAGGTAAAGAATAAGTACCCTTTTTCAAGGATAGATAATTTGTTGAATTTGCTTCAGGGTGCGAAGTTTTTCTCCAAGATTGATATTTGATCCGAGTATCATTAGTTAAAGGTTAGGGATATGGATATCCCTAAGACTACCTTCTGAACTTGGTATGGGCATTTTGAGCTTCTAGTTATGTTTTTTGGGTTAACCAATGCCCCGACGACATTCATGGATTTGATGAATAGAGTTTTCTGATAGTTTTTAGATTTGTTCATCATTGTGTTCATAGAACATATTTTGATGTACTATAAGAGCGAGGTGGATCATGTCGATCACCTCCGCATTGTATTACAGACCTTAAAAGATCAACAATTGTTTGCCAAATTTTTGAAATGTGAATTCTGGTTGAACGCTGTCACTTTTTTAGGTCATATCATTTCTAAAAAAGGGATCATGATGGATTCACAAAATGTTGCAGTGGTTAAGAAGTTGCCTAGACCCACTATTCCAATCGATATTCAGAGTTTTTTGGGTTTAGTTGGTTACTACACGAGGTTTATGGAGTTTTTTTTTTTTTACTATAGTTGCCCTATTGACAAAGTTAACTCAGATGAAGGTAAAGTTCTTATGGTAGGATGCTTGGGAGGGTAGTTTTGAAAAACTAAAGGATAAGCTAACTTCGGCTTTGGTCTTAACTTTTCCTGAAGACACTGATGGATTCGTGGTCTATTGTGATGTGTCCCATGTGGCGCTTGGTTGTGTCTTGATGCAGCATGGCAGGGTGATAGCTTATGCCTCTAGACCGTTGAAGGTGCATGAGAAGAACTATCCAATGCATGCCTTGGAGTTATTAGCGGTGGTGTTCGTGTTGAATATCTGGTGGGACTATTTGTATAGAGTGAATGTGGATATCATTTTCTGATCATAAGATCCTACAATAGGCATTTACTAAGAAAGAGTTTAATCTAAGAAAAATGAGCTATTTTGAGCTTCTCAAGGATTACGACATGAGTCTTCACTATTATCTAGGTAAAGCTAACGTGGTTATTAATGCTCTTAGCAGGTTATCCATGGGGAGTCTAGTTTATGTGGATTAGGATAAGTGGGAGTTGGTGAAGGATATTCACAATTTATCTAACCTTGGAGTTCATTTCTCGGACTCTGAGAACAACGGTATGTTTGTGCAAGAGGTG
This sequence comes from Capsicum pubescens, assembly GCA_030864215.1. Lineage (NCBI taxonomy): Eukaryota > Viridiplantae > Streptophyta > Magnoliopsida > Solanales > Solanaceae > Capsicum > Capsicum pubescens. The sequence continues at coordinate 227,946,715 of CM061544.1, forward strand.
GTGCAGTTGTCTCTTGGTGCTGAAATAAAGGAGAAACAGGTGTTAGATCCTATCTTCATGAGGATCAAGAGTGATGTAGGTGGGCAGAAGGTGATGGCCTCTGAGATTAGCGATGATGGTACCCTTTAGCACCTAGGAAGATTTTGTGTTCCCGATATAGATGGTCTGTGAGAAAGTATATTGGATGAGGCATATGAGTCACGTTATGTTATTCATCCTGGTTTGACAAAAATATATCATGACCTCAAGGAAATGTGATGTTAGGTGTATTTATGCATTCTAGTGTCCCTATTCTAGCCTTTTTATCTTTATTTTAAGGATGATTCTATGCTATAATGGTGGATAATGAGATAAATGTGTATCAAAGTGTTAAAACATGTGTTTATGAAGTTAAGAGTGAGTTTCAAACAAGTTTGCACCTAAAAGATTCATTTAGAGTTCAACCCGAAAAACTAGTGTTACTAGCTTGAGCTAGGTGCTTGTCTAGTTGATTCCGGTGGATTCTATTGTGTTTAAAGTGTTCTAAATGGTTTTTATGTGTAGTTATGTGTGAAACACTTGTTTATAATGCTTAAGGGTCAATTGGATCAAGCCAAGGGTCAAAACAATGCGTTAAAGATCAAAGTGAAATTAGCCTATGCTTAGCTCGTGTTTCTAGTTCATCGTGTTGGATGTTTTGTTGTTTTGATATTTAAATTGGTATGTTTAATGATATTGTATGCTTGGTGAATGGATTATGATGAATTATGAAGGATATAAAAGCTTAAAATCAAGTGGGAGAAACTCAAAAAAGCTCTCGGAATGGCTCAACGAAGGCACAATACGCAGATTGACGCACTTTTGGACCCCTGGAATGACTTGGGCGTGTGTAGAATGTAGGAGTGGACAATGGACGTGTGAAAAACAACAATGGATTAAGAATAGGCCCAAAATTGTAACAAATAGGTGCGTGGTGTTCCTAAAGGCTATTAGACCGTGAAGCATGCTCATTTTGGTGCTCCTGTGCCTTAGAAAAATTTTGAACAATAAATTCCAGAGAGGTCTTGCGATTAGCATGTGACGCATGCTCCATCCCATAGGAATAGAGGGTGCGAAACACTCTCCACTCCACACCTGGGCGTTTTCAAGCTAATTTAACTTCTATTGGGATTTGTCTTACACTTATGCTATAAATACATATTGTATCACGTTTTTACATACTTTTGGACATCTTGGAGGATTGAGTAGGCTACCACAACTTTTTTTTTGGGGTTTATATCACTTTAATTTAGTTTTTTTTATGGTTTGTATTATCAATCCAAGGGATTGGATGATGAATATGTCCATTAAAGGCTAAAACTCCTATCCGGGGTTAAGGCCACGTTCATGATTACTTTCATTTTGAAATAAATTTGTTTAATTGCTTATCATTATTGGTTGTTTGTTTATTCTTGTTTTAACTATTGTAAGGATTAGATACCCTTAGAATACATCAATTGTCAACCTTATTATCTTAGGATAGGGAATAGGGAGATAGAACATGGGAATAAATAAAGTTTGGTTCTTGTTTTTTATAAAGTAAGAAATTTGAATTAGTATTTAGGATAGGAATATACTTACATGCCTTACTTGATTCATATGTAGGATGATATTTGTAAAGAAGTTAAGTGAATCATTATATTCCCGCTCACCGATGTAGTTGTAATGTTTAACTTAGGTAAAGGATTAGAAGTTGGGAAACTATAATCATGCAATTAACCCTACGATCAGCAATCAAGATAAGCAATTTAACGAATGAAGTTCAATAACATAGTAGGATTGTTCGTAAGCTTTAACCCTGGGCTTTTATCCATTGTTTGTCCAAAGTCATTTACTTTTCTGTATTAGTTTAGTTTATTTTTAGTTTACAATTCTAAAACTCTATTTTTTACTCTTCTCAATTTATTAAACTAAAATTGGATAAACGGCAAACGCAAGTCCCTAGGAGATCAATACTTGGGATTTCTTGAAGCCACTTTACTACTTGATAAGACCACGTACACTTGAATGTTCGTTTGGGCGCTGTCAAGTTTTTGGCACCGTTGTCGGAGGCTTGTAACTAGGCAACTATCTTATTTTTAGTTTTTCTATATTGAGTTGTAAATAGTTTTTTTTTTGGTTTCTTTTTATTTTCTTTTATTTTTTTATCACACTTCTTGACATGGAAGCTTGGGATAGATGGTTTTCGAGTGATGATGATTCTATATGGTGTATGGTTTGTGGAAATAATGGTCATTCTAAAGATATGTGTGTTGTCAACCTTAATTCAGTACTGTTTGTTGGCTATGACCAAAGGAAATACTATGTGAACACCTACAATCAGCAGCGGCAGTTTCAACAACCATATGTTCAGAATTACCAGGCCTCAATTCAAATGAGCAATATGGAAGAAATGCTAAAACAACTTCTAGCTAATCAAGCACAGTTGTCAACAGATATGAAGAGTAATGCAGACATTCTAGAGAGTCAGCAAATTTCCATAAAGAACATGGAGATGCATGTAGGGCAAGTGCAACAGGTATATAGTACCAGTTTCAAGGTGATTTGTCAAGGGACAGTGAACAAATAATTGAAATCACTTTGAGGAATGGTATGAAGCTCAATGAAGAACCTTCAAAGACAACTAAGAAGGTAGATGCAAAGTTGACTTCCCAACCTATTGAAGACAAAGTTGCTGACAATTCGAGGATGCCTGAGTACTCAAAAAATGGACATTGTTAAAGAGGTTAAAGAGATGCCACCTCCACCATATGAATCGCAGCCCTTAAGTTGTAATCATTTCCTTGAAACTGCAATTAAGAAGGTGAATGTAAGTGAGGATGTTGTGGATTGTGTAAATTTAGATGTGGGATTGGTTGGTCCTTATTCAAAGTACTTTTCTACTTTATGGTTAGATGATGTCTTATCTGTGGAATCATTTAAAATAGTGGAGAAGTGTAAAGATGAGGAACAAGAATCCTATATTTTTTTATTTTACACCGGATAAGCAATATAAAAACATACCTCACTGTAAGGCCGAGTGGTTTACCATGCACATCTTATTACTCGGTTTCTTAATTTTTGTACCACCTCCCTATATTTGAGGCAAAAAGATGAATGCAATATTGGGTAAAATTTATATCCTCACGGTGGGGAAAAAAGTTGAATGGGTCGTGCCGTGACACTAAATTAGGCGCTTCTTGGGAGGCAACCAGAGCTAAGGTATGTTTTCTTTTTCTTTTTTAGCTTTTTTTTCATGTAGTTTTTGTTTTTGTTTGAGTCACAGGTTAATGAGAAGTCTGAATTCCATAAACTTGATCTAAGAAGCATGGCAATGACTGAGTGTGGGGTTCCATGGATCTCCTTTATACAAAAAGATGCAACTAGCTAGGCCTAGAGGCCTCAGGGAGTATTTCTATCTCTTACCTTTAAATTCACTTTGGGGACAAAGAAAATTTTTAAGTGTGGGGTGGGGAAATTTTCAAATTTTGGCTCAATTATAAATTGTTAGGATAGGAATAAGTAAGATATTCTTGTTGTTGCTATTTTTGATTACATGATGTAAGTGGGTTTGTTTGTAAGAGCATGTTGATTGAATGAATTGCTATTTTATGAGACTCTTAGGCTCATGTTTATGACTCTTGTACTTTTTGGCTTAATTTTGAATTCATGCTATTGTTTGGTTGGGAGTCTATGATGATCCTATTAAGTTGAGCATGTGCCATGTGCGTGTACGGTTTTTTGTATATTTCTTGTTGCATGTGATGTCTAGAACTTTCTTAGTGTGTGTGTAAAGAAAAATAAAGAATGTGGGTTTAGTAGATGATTTAGGCAGTTCTTTGATAACTTTATTTTATACCTTCTTTTTGACCTACCTTTATGCATAATCCTAGTGAGCCCCATTGGTCCTTTAGCTTTTTCTTTGGTAGCCTCATATGTAGCCTAATCCCCTTCTTTGATAGACCATAATTTGATCCAAAAAGCTCCTAGGTGCTTTAATAAAATATTAATTGAATAAGGAGTTTAAGAAATAAGAAAAAAAAGGCAAAATTAATGTCCTAAGGTAATAGTTATTGGTGTATAATTGATGTGTGGTGGATGGTTGTGATATAATTTATGCTAAAAATATTGCCATGATTGTTAAAAAGGAGAAAAATTAATTCTTGTGGTAGTAAACTATGTGTCTACCTAGTGTTTGTGAAAATAGTTAAAAGTAATTGGGCAAAACAAAAATATATTGGTAGATGGAAAAGGTGTGAATAGGTTGTTAAACATGGTTTTATGTGAAAAATTGTAATGTATTAAAGCTCTTAGGAAAGATAGTCACTATTCTTGACCAAAATAGTTCCTACTCGTCCCATAGCCTACATTAAAACCCAAAAAAGACCCATTTGATCCTAAGCTTAACATTCTAACATTAGTAGAGCATGACACTAAGTGAAAGCCTATGGTTCATTATGTGTGACTTGTGAATTCCTTGTGAGTGTGAGCGTAATTTGATTTCTGTACCCATCATGTTATAAATTGTTTAATTGTGAGTGATTATGGGTAACTCTCTTGTTGTGAGGGGCACATGTTTGATGAACGTGGGTGATTTGTATGATGTATTTGATTGAGAAATATGTATGAGTTTTCCACTAGGTGAGTCAATTCTTGAGGCTAGGATGTTTTAAAAGTAGTGTCCATGAGCTTTAAATTGTGTAAATAACATGCTTAGCGTAGTAACTTGTATTTCATGTAGTCATGATAGTACTAGCTTAAGTTTCTTTCATTTAGTAGAAGTGTAGAGTCTCCTTAGATGCTGAGGATTATAGTTAAGAATTGTTCGAAAACGAACAAGGCTTTAAGTGTGGGGTGGTGATGTTGGGTGTATTTATCCATTCTAGTGTCCCTATTCTATCCTTTTTAGCCTTATTTTGAGGATTATTCTATGCTATAATGGAGGATAATGATATAAATGTGTATCAAAGTGTTAAATCATGTGTTTATGATGTTAATAGTGAGTTTCAAACAAGTTTGTACCTAAAAGATTCATTTAGACTTCAACCGGGAAAACTAGTGTTACTAGCTTGAGCTAGGTGCTTGTCTAGTTGATTCCGGTGGATTCTATTGTGTTTAAAGTGTTACAATTGGTTTTTATGTGTATTTATATGTGAAACAACTTGTTGATAATCCTCAAGGGTCAATTGGATCAAGCCAAGGGTCAAAACAATGAGTTAAAGATCAAAGTGAAATTAGCCTATGTTTAGCTCGTGTTTCTAGTTTGTCATGTTAGATGTTGTGTTGTTTTGAACTTTAAATTGTTGTTTTTAATGCTATATTATGCTTGGTGAATGTATTATGATGAATTATGAAGGATATACAAGCTTAAAATCAAGTGGGAACAACTCAAAAAGGCTCGAAATGGCTCAACGAAGGGACACTATGTAGACTGACGCACTTTTGGACCCCTGGAATGACTTGGGCGTGTGTTGACTATAGGAGTGGAAAATGGACGTGTTAAAAACACCAATGGATTCAGAAGAGGCCCAAAATAGTAACCAATAGGCGTGTGGTGGTCCTAAAGGCTATTAGCCCGCGACGCATGCTCATTTCGGTGCTCCTGTGCCTTAGAAAAATTCTGAACAAAAAATTCCATAGAGGGAGTGCGATTAGCATGCGACGCACGCTCCATTCCATAGGAACAGAGGGTATGAAGGACTCTCCACTCCACACCTGGGCATTTTCAAGCTAATTCGACTTCTATTGTGATTTGGCTTACCCTTATGCTATAAATACATGTTGTATCACGTTTTTACATACTTTTGGATGTCTTGGAGGATTGAGGAGGCTACCAAAACTTGTTTTTGGGGTTTATATCTCTTTAATTTAGTTTATTTTATGGTTTATATCATCAATCCAAGGGATTGGATGATGAATATGTCCATAAAAGGCTAAAACTCCTATCTGGGGTTAAGGCCACGTTCATGATTACTTTCATTTTGAATTGGGTTTTTTTAATTTCTTATCATTATTGGCTATTTTTTTATTATTGTTTTAACTATTTTATGGATTAGCTACCCTTAGAATACATCAATTGTTAACCTTGTGATCTCTGGAGAGGGAATAGTGAGATAGAACATAGGAATAAACAAAGTTTGGTTCTTGTTTCCTTATAAAATAAGAAATTTGAATTAGTATCTAGGACAGGGATGTACTTAGATGCTTTACTTGATTTATATGTAGGATGATATTTGTAAAGAACTTAAGTGAATCGTTACATCCCCGCTCAACGATGTAGTGTAAGGTTGAACTTAGGTAAAGGATTAGTGGTTGGAAAACCATGATCATGAAATTAAACCCTATGAATCAACAACCAAGATAAGCAATTTAATGAATGAAGTTCAATAACGTTGTACGATTGTTCGTAAGATTTAACCCTGGGCTTCTATCCATTGTTTGTCCAAAGTCATTTACTTTTCCGCATTAGTTTAGTTTATTTTTAGTTTACAACTCTAAAATTCTATTTTTTACTGTTCTAAATTTTTAAAACTAGAATTGGATAAGCAGAGAACGCAAGTCCCTGAGAGATCGATACTTGGGCTTTCTTGAAGCCACTTTACTGTTTGATAAGTCCACGTACACTTGCATGTGCGCTTGGGCACTGTCAAAATATATTAGTGGAATAATATGAAGTGGTATATGGCTAGTTTTGTAGCTAAGTGCGTGGTGTGCCAAAAAGTGAAGGTCGAGCACATGAGGCCCAGAGGATTGTATCAAGAAATTGAGTTGCCTGTGTGGAAGTGGGAAGTGATCAACATGGATTTCATTACCGATCTCCCTCAGTTTCGGATTCAGTTTGATTCAATTTAGGTCATTATGGATAGGATGACTAAGTCTGCTCACTTTTTGCCCATGAGGACTAATTTCTCGGCTGAGGATTATGCAAGGTTAAATTCGTAATAGATTGTGAAGTTACATGGGGTACCTATTTCTATCATCTATGATCACAGTACACAATTTTCATCTCACTTTTGGAGGTTGTTTCAGAAAGATTTGGGGAACAAAGTAAGTCTTAGTACTACTTTTCACCCGTAGTTGGCTGGGCAGGCAGAAAGAACTATTCAAACATTGGAGTATATCCCTCAGTCTTGCGTGATTGGCTATGGTGGTAGTTGGGTTCAGCATCTGCCTCTTATGGAGTTTGCCTATAATAATAGCCACTATCCTAGTATTGGAATGGCTCTGTTTAAGGCGTTGTATGGTAGGAGGTGAAGATCTCCTATTGGGTGGTTCGAGGTTATTGAGGCGGAGATATTTTGCCCGAATTTGGTTTACAAAGATATGGATAAGGTGAAGGTTTTTCGATATCAACTTAAGGCTAACAAAAGTCGCCAAAAGTCCTATGCGGATGTAAGGCCAGGGAAGTTAGAACTTGAGGTTGGGGATAAGGTGTTCTTTAAGGTGTCTCCCATGAAGGGAGTGATGCGGTTTGGGGAGAATGGGAAGCTCAGTCCCCAGTATTTTGGTTTGTACTTAGTTTTAAGGAGGGTTGGCAATGTTGCATATGATTTGGAGTTGCCTTCTAGTTTGAGATCCATTCACCCGGTATTCCATGTTTCTATGTTGAGGTAGTGTATGAGTGATCTGTCGCAAATTGTACCTATCAAGGATATTGGTATTTTGGATTCCCTGTCTTATGAAGAGGTCCCGATTGACATCTTGGATCGACTTTTCATCGGTTGCAAACTAAGGAAGTTTCTTTGGTAAAGGTTCTGTGGAGGAACCATAAGGTTGAAGAGGCTACTTTGGAAGCTGAAGAGGACATGAAGACCACATATCCATCTTTATTTTCCACTCTGAAAAATCGTACGTAAGGTATATGCTGTTCTTAACATTTTTGTTTTCTCACTTAGTTAAAGGTTAGAGTAGAGGCGTTTGGGGTTTCTCATGCTAATCAATGCCTTATTCCATCATTCGGGGATGAATGATCCAAATGGGGGAGAATTAAAATACCCTGGGTTTTGGCCCTTGAAAATTTCCTCAGCTTTGAGCTCACTGTCCCAGTAACTACTCACCATACTAGTCGTATAGTCTGGGTACGAGTTAGGTGACCCTAGTGATAGGGAGTCCAGTGGATGGTGGTTGAGGTTTTGTTGTGGTTACGACTTAGTGGTATGCGTCGTTAGGGGTGGTGACGGGTCATTAGGACGATCCTTTATCAAATCAGAAACTTTGTTACTTAACTTGGATCCGAGTACGAGTGGCTCATTGTAATGCCCCAAAAATCTGTCCCGAGACGTCACATAGTGCTTAGGACCACAAGTGATCCCAAGATAACCCTTCTAATAGAATAACTCATAAGCAACTGAATAATATGTATAAAATGACTGAGTTTACAACGCAGAAACATAATAATGGTGGAATCTGTGAAAATACAATACTGATACAACTTTTTCATTCTGATAAGGTTTGAAAGAGGGACTGAAAATACATAACTGACTCTAACTGACATTTGTGAAGCCTATACTATACTGTCTATAGATAGCTAGGATACTACCCCAACAATCACTAATCAATACATAAGAGTAAGGAAGTAAAACACATAAATAACATCTAACTAAAGTCCCCGAAGTAGGAGGACTCATCATCTGCTGGCAGGAATCTGCAAGCTGTCTGAATATGGTATGCGTGCTACAACTCGTACCTACATTATGAGATAATGTAGCATATAGACATATATGTGGATCAGTACTTTGATGATGTACTGAGTATATGGGGGTGAATGCATAAGTAAAATATAATATCAATCATCAAAATTTGTAAAATGATGCATGCTAAATGTAAATGACTCACATAAGCTGGAATATCTTAAATACTGAAATATGCAGCAATAGGAAGCAAAACATACTTTATAAATCCTGTGAGCCATAACATTTATTTCTAAAGGTTGAGCTTGAATTCTCTCTTTAAGTCATACTGTCTAAGTGTAGAAAGGACTCACTCTAAAATCTGAATTCTAAATGCTGAAATATAAAGTTACTATCTTTCTTTAAAACATAATCTGAGTAAAACTTATGAGCCTTTACACTTAGTTTTCTAAAATCTTTTCTATTACTCTTTATGTTCTAAGATCTGTAGTTGAAAAGAAACTCTTTAAAAACTGTTCTGAAAAAGGAAATACTTCATCTTAAGACTAAAAAATTCTTAAAACCATATCTTTCAAAACATGTGCTTTTATCTTAAGGCTTTAAGCTAATAGACTATTTTAAGAGTAGTGAAAATCTTTTTGGGAGGTTCTTCTAACCGACATACATCATGTGAGCATCCATAGAGTCCCAAGTCTTTCCTCCGTTAGGTAGGGATATTCTACCCTTTCTATTGGAATAGAACTTCTTATCTTAAGTAATCACAATCTTAGTCATCCACGTAGAAGTAGGAATAATCTTAATCCTATGGTGGAATGTAGTTCTGGGGCGTGAAACCTTGGTAACATACCCATCTCAGTGCTAAATACTACTCTCATTCTTATACTCAAAATCTTAAGAAATCCACTTCAAAAATAGCACAAGGGTTACAAGAAAACTAATTATGCTTTTTTTTTCTTTAAATCTCAAGTCACATGAACAAAGTGGATTCTTTATCTTAGCTTAGGACCAAAAGGTCAAATCTTTATCAAAATCTGAGAATAATCTTATCTGAGGGTGCTCATAGCACAAATAATCTTGAAATAGCAATCTTAATTAGGGCTTAATGACCCATGCATCAATTCTTGTTAAAAACATCCAAATTTTCATGCTTGGTGGTATAAACATTCATAAATCAGCTTAAAATCTAGAGATTTCTGCATTATACATGAAAATATGAACATAAACATGCAATTCAACTTCTAAATCATTGGAAATCTCATAAACTCATAAATAGCAATATTGGGTATAAACCTAACTTTAATTTCATAAGAAATCACATAAAATTTCAGTAAATTTGTAATTAAAATAAGTTTTGGGCACAAGGATGAAAGGATTATCCTTGTTCATAACCCCACATACCTCAATTGATGAACTAGATGCTAGGGCTTGAATCTTTGATCCCTATTGATGCTTTAAAGTTGAATTCTTGGAGTTCTTGAGATGGAAATCCTTAATCTTGAATTACCTTGGAGAATTAATGGAGGAAAGTAGGATTTCCTTGGGGAGAAAGCTTTGATGATCTAGGGTTTTGTTTTACATGAGAGAGAATGCTTTGATTTGGGGAAAATTCATTAAAGAATGACTTGAGAATGATTTTAGGGATTAAATCCTATATCTGAATGAAATAAAATTATGGGAAAAAGCCAATATAACCCTGAACGAAGCTTTTAATTTTTGTCAAAAATTTTCAAAATAGGCACCTGGCGCAATGCGTTGTGATCACGTCGGGCCGCTGGAAATAGATATCTGGGAACTGAGGGCTTGGCATGATGCGGAGGAATCGCGGTGCCCTTTTGAAATATCATTTTGACCACCAACGCGATGCGGTAATATCGCGTTGGGCTACTGAATTTTGACAAATCAGAAAATGGACCATTCCGCGATGTTCTAATATCATGGAGGTCCAATGGAATTAACAATTTCCATTTTTTTATTCTCTGCTACGCGTTGAGAGTCCAGGTGGCACACTGTCAACTTAAAAATGCTCTAACTTCTCAACCGAGTGTCGAATTTGGGGGAATTTGGTATTGATGGAAAGCAAATTTGAAAATTCCACATGGAATAGATATTATTCATTTTGGAAGCTATTTATTAACATTCTAGGAATGAATTTAAGCTAGGAAAAAGCATGGGGTATTACAATATCTCCCCCTTGGGAACATTCATCCTCGAATGTGGCTAATTAGGCTGAAATTATTGAGGAATCTGAGGCTATAAGCTATCATGCACAACTAAAATAAACTATATGACTTAATCCCAACATAGTGGGCTACTGAACTGATCTGTGAGTGCATGAATTTACATGAAAATAACTATACAGCTGAGATAGAAACGAGAGAGTCAACATATGAGTAACCATTACTTTAGGCTGGATCTGATTTCATGAGAAAAAGAATGAGAGGTTTATGACATGAAAACTCGGGTATTACACTCACTAAGGTCCGGGAGGATAGGGTACGAGTGGTATAGTTGAATTGTATGTTGTCTAGTGTCAATCCCCTTGGATTCTGTCTTGGGTATGACTAGGCCATACGAGTCATATGGTTTGTTAAGGTGTGGGATCAGGGAGTAGTATGGTGGGCAGTGTATGGGTGTCTAACTCACTGTATTGGTGATGAATCAATGATATGAGTCGTATGTTGTGGTCACGATTTACGGGATCAATTCATAACCACCTGCGATATTTTTACAATTTTAAGTTGGGGGAAATTTGGACCTTTTTCCTTTTTAACTCTCATTGATACCACGACATAAAACATCTTTTGGTACCTCATTAACCTATTAATCTCAATTCAACACTCTTAAATCTCTCAAACTCTCTATTCAAGCTAGAGTCTAGGGTCTCTTCAAGATAATCAATTAAGGCTTTGAAGGGTGGTTTCTCTTCGCCTTCCTTGGTGTCTAAGGCATGTTACTCCTCCCTCATTGATATTTTACAAAGGGCATGTGTTTTAATGTATGATTTTCATGATATTGTTATGGTTTGAAATAATGGTTGGGGTTTTTGGATGTACATGGTTGAATAATGGTTCTCATGGTTTAATTATGTTTTCTTTCATGTTTTTAGTATGATTTTGACATTGTGGGATGCATGTTAATGGTAAATGGGTTTCGGGGTATTATGGATTCCCTAAATTAGTTGGTTATGGTTTCAAAACTTATGTGCCCTGAACCTATTTATTAAAATGCCAATGAGAAGGATTTTGTCACAATGTTTGACTACTCTTGATATCCTTGCATTGCATAAATGGTAATGGAACTTGAATTGGTCTGGTTGATTTTTAATGGTTTGGAAAGGCGTTGGTGGCCATCATTTTGGTTTAATTGGAAACTTTAGAGTCAACTGGTAATGCCCCAGAAGTACCCCCCAGATGTCACACGGTGCTTAAGACTACGGACAACCCTAAGCTAACCCATGATATCTATTTGGCTTGAAACTCACATGAAAAATGAACTAACATATACAAAAAATGAAGGTAAGTGATTTCATATCTTAATGAAAGTCTTAAACTTGGAAATCTTATGCATATTCTTCGATCTTAAATCATACACAGTCTGTCAAGCCTCTACTACTGACTAGAGAGCCACTGGGACTGACCCCAGCTGACACGAACATAAACAAAAATCAAATAACTAAATACTTACATCACTGAACGAAAGTCTGATAAGTTGGGTCCTTAGACAATAAGGACTCACCAAAAGTCAGGATATAGGAGATGATGCCTGTAGTCAATCGTCTTGCTGGAAACGAGCACCAGAACCTACATTAGAAGAAAATGTAGCATATAGACATATATGTGGGTCAGTGCTTCTTGAATGTACTGAGTATGTGGGGATGAATGCATAAGTAAATGAAGGACTATATATATATATATATATATATATATATTTATATAAATAAACCTTCAAATGATGCATGCTGAGCATAAATGGCTCACCTTGGACTTGAGTAAAACTGAAGACTACAAGATCATAAAACATGGATAATGAATCATATGTATAAGCTTAGTGAGCCATAACACTTAGTTTCTAAATTCTTTGCTTTTATTCTTTCTTATGGGAGATTCTTCTAACTGACATAAACTATGTGAGCTACCATGAAGTCCAACGTCTTACCCATGTTGGGGAGAACTATTCTACCCTTGCCATCAGAATAGAACCTTAACTTAATTAATCACTGAACTTCATTCATATTGGGAAAAATATTAACCTATGGTTGCTTCTGGTTTCCAGGGATTTAAGATACGATCATCTACATTCTCTTCTCGGTGCTAAATACTACTCCCAAAATACTTATATGCTCATACTTAAAAAATCCACCTTAAAATAGCATAAGGGTTTATAGAATGAAAAACTAGTTATGCTTTTCTTTACTTTAAATTATCATCAAGATGAACAGTTGTGGATTTCATGTCTTACATTTAGATAAAAAGATCAATCTTTTCTTTAAATCATGTTATAACATATATTGGTGGAGCTTAAGAGCATAACTTGTAAACTCAATACTTGTACTTAGGACTTGGAATTAATGCTTTATTTCATAGATATTCATAACAAAATATTATTCTCAATAATCACCTTGAAATGTTTCAACAACATCCTAGTCAAGATAATGAAATTCAAATCACAATATAAATCTTACAAGTCAAAACATGATTATATGTAAACCTTGAAACACTTAAAGCTTTCTATCACATGGTAATGCCATATTTTAAGAAGATGGTTATTTGGGTATGAACCCTAATTCAAAGCAAGTAAATTAAATCTTAAAATCATGTTTTTTGGATACACGGATGAAAGGATAACCTTGTTCATAAACCCCCATACCTGGAATTTCTTGACTTGCGAAGAAGGCATGAATTTTGAGACTTGAAGATAAATTAGTGAGAGGAACTCTAATCTTGATGTTCTAAAAGATGGGAGGAGGAAAGTGTTGTTAATTGAATGAAGAATAGAGGAAAATAATGCCTCTTTGGGGGTTATAGGTTATGGGTTGGAGTTATAAAAAGGGAAAATACCAAGATGCCCTTTAATTGAACTTTACAAAAATTGATCGTCAGTCTTCACGAGTCAACCATATGACTCGTATGGTGACGGTACGACTAGGTCTCATTACTCGTAAGCTTGGTATGATCTAAGAAGGTATACACTGGTCAACATCCAAGTCTAAATCTATGAACAATAACATCTCCATATGACTTGTATCCCCCACTCATAACTTGGACAAAATATTTAGTAGCCTATAGTGAAGAACTCACGACATTCCTTCATACGACTCGTACCATGCCTTACGACTTCTAAGGTCAACTCATTACATGAATAGAACTCACATCACCCCACACTGACATGGGTATAACTCACTATATACAACTCGTATGAAGTATGTATTACTCAAGAGATTGAGTCGTATGTTTGATAGTGGCTTCCAAATAAGGGGGTATTACAATATCTCCCCCTTGGTAATATTCATCCTCGAATATGGTTCACCTAGGATTTGGATTTTGGAAAAGAATCAACATCTCCACACTGAATTTACAACCAAGATTACAATTTACCACATGGACATAATTTCTCACAACATAAGATACAATGCAGTAGCACTTAGAAAGTCTTTAAGAGAACTAAATTATTGGAAATAACACTTTACCTTAGGTAGGAACTGAATTGAAAGAAAATAGAAAAGGATACTTGGTCATCATGTCTTCTTCAGCTTCCCAGGAGGCCCTTTCAACCGATTAGTTTCTCCAAAGAACCTTTACTGATGCTACCTCCTTATTCTTTAGCCTTCAGACCTGCCTATCAAGTATCTCCACAGGAATATCCCCATACGTCAAGTTATCCTTGACCCCAATACTCTCTATAGGAACTAATAAGGATGAATCTCCAATGCACTTTATGAGCATCGAAATATGAAATACTGGGTGAATTTCATCTAACTCCGATGGAAGGTTCAATTCATAAGCCACATCTCTTATATGCTTCACTATCTCATACAGACCAACAAATTGCATACTCAACTTTATTTTTTCCTAAATATCATTATTCCCTTCATAGGAAACACCTTCAAGAATACCTAATTGCCCACTTCAAACTTGAGCTCTCTACTTCTTACATCGGTATATGATTTCTGACTTCACTTCACAGTTTTTGATCTCTCACAAATCAATTAAACTTTTTCCATAGCTTCAAGACCAGATTTTGGCCCAATCAAAGGTTCTTCACCAATCTCAAACTATCCTATTGGTGATCTGCATCTACGCCCATACAATACTTCAAATAGAGCCATCTGAATGCTAGCATGATAAATATTATTATAAGCAAACTCAATCAAAGGTAGGTGGTAATCCCAACTTTCTTTAAATTCTAAAACACACGCTCTCAGCATGTCTTCTAATGTCAGAATTGTACGTTCAGCCTGACCATCGGTCTAGGGATGAAATACAGTACTAAGTTTAACCTTGTTCCAAGGCCCTTCTGAAAAGAATGTCAAAACTATGAAGTGAACTGCGTACCTCTGTCTGAAATGATGGATAAAGGTATCCCGAGAAGTCTTACTAACTCGCTAATATACATTCTAGCGTAATATTCCGCTGTATCTGAAGTCTTGATAGGCATGAAATAAGATGATTTAGTCATTCGACTATGACCCAAATTAAATCATGTTGGTGTCTTATATGAGGCAACCTAGTGATGAAATTCATATTCACAATTTCCCACTTCCTAGTAGGGATACTAATTTCTTGCAATGTACCTCCCGGCTTCTGGTGTTTAAATTTAACTTGATGGCAGTAGAAATACTTAGATAGGCATACCTCTGTCTGAAATGATAGATAAAGGTATCCCATAAACTCTTACTAACTCGCTAATATACATTCTAGCATAATATTCTACTGTATCTGAAGTCTTGATAGGCATGAAATAAGATGATTTAGTCATTCGACTATGACCCAAATTAAATCATGTTGGTGTCTTATATGAGGCAACCTAGTGATGAAATTCATATTCATAATTTCCCACTTCCTAGTAGGGATACTAATTTCTTGCAATATACCTCCCGGCTTCTGGTGTTCAAATTTAACTTGATGGCAGTTGGAACACTTATCATAAACTTTGCAATGTCCTTAATTTCATTCCACCAATAAATTTCTTATAAGTCTCAGTATATCTTAGTAGAACCCGAATGAATAGAATAACTCGAACCATGAGACTCAGCTAGTGTCCTTTCCCTCAACTCATCTACATCTGGAACACAAAGCCTACCTTGATAGCGAAGTACACCATATCCCACTTGGGAGAAAACCTCAACCTTTTATTGCGGGAATTCTTCTAATATTTGGCTAAGTATGGGATCATTTCACTGTTTCTCCTTCACTTTTAATACCAAAGATGATTTTGAACCATTCTAAACTATTACTCACCCATCATCAGTGTTGAGAAAATGTACTCCTAAATGGGATAATTTATGCAGCTCTTTGGCCAGTTTTCCATTCTTCCTCTTTCACATGGGCTACACTACCCATAAACAACCTACTCAATGCATTTGCCACCATATTGGCCTTACCTAGATGATAGAGCACACTCATGTCATAATTTTTTAATAACTCCAACCACCTTCTCTGACAAAGATTTAGTTCCCTCTGAGTAAATACTTATTGAAAACTCTTATGGTCCGTGAAAACATCAACATACACACCACAAAGGTAGTGTATCCAAATTTTCAAGGCAAGCATTATGACAGCTAACTCCTAGTCATGAGTAGGGTAATTCTTTTCTTAATTCATAAGTTGCCTGAGGCATAGGCTATCACTCTCCCATTTTGCATCAACACACAACCTAAACCAACTCTAGAAATATCTTTATACACTAAAAGTCCATCTAAACCTCCCGATAAAGCTAACACCTGAGCCAAAGTCAATCTATCCTTCAGCTCTTGGAAACTCTTATCACACTTATCCGTCCAAATAAACTTTACTTTCTTTTGGGTCATCTTAGTCAATGGTGTGGCTAGGAGAGAATACTTCAACAAACCTTTTGTAGTATCCTTCTAAACCCAAAAAGCTCATGATATCGGATGGAGTGATGGGTCTAGGCAAATGCTTCACTGTATTGGTATTCTGAGGATCTAGAGGAATATCGGCCCCCAAAATGACATGCCCCAAGAAGGTAACAGATTCCAACTAAAATTCACAATTGCTAAACTTCTCATATAGTTGACAATCCTTGAGGGTCTGCAGTACTATTCTCAAATGGTCTACACGTTCCTTCTCACTCCTGGAATACACCAGTATGTAAACTATAAAGACAATGACAAACATATCCAAATATTGCTTGAAGGCCCTATTTATCAAATCCATAAAGGCTATATGAGCATTTGTTAGCCCAAAAGACTTAAGCACAAACTCAAAATGATTGTACCTTGTCCAAAAAGCTATTTTGAGATGTCTTGCTCCCTAAATTTCAACTGATGGTATCCTGACCTAAGGTCAATCTTAGAAAACCACCGAGCACCCTGAAGATGATTGAACAAATTATCGAATCTAGGAATGGGATACATGTTCTTGATGGTAACCTTGTTTAATTGTCTATAATCTATACACATTTTGAGAGTCCCATTTTTTTTGTACACGAAAAGGACTGGAGCAACCGACAGAGAAATATTGGGTCTGATAAAACTTTTATATAACCTGTCCTTAAGCTACTTCTTTAACTCTTTAAGTTTGGCTGGAGCCATACGATATAGAGAGATGGAGATGGGCTGAGTATCAATAAGAAGATCAATATCAAGTTCTATTTCTCTGTCTGGAGGTACCCCTGATAGATCTTTGGGGAAAACCTCAGAAAACTTATTGACTACATGGACTGATTGAATAGTCGGGACTTTAGACTTAGTATCTTTGACTCAAACTAAATGGTAGATACACCCTTTTGATTTTAACTTTATGACCTTAAGATAAGAGCTAAAAAGACCTTTGGGAGACACAGAACTACCTTCCCACTTGAAAACTGCCTCATCAAGAAAATAAAACTTCATCATGTAGGTGCAACAATCTATGGATGCATAGCATGAATGGAGCCATCCATACCCAAAATAACATTGACATATACTATCTCTAAATCTATTAGCTTCTCTAGTATGATCTTATGGTGGACGGTAATAGGACATTTCATATAGACTCACCTAGCAATCACTGATTCACCCACTGGGGTAGAAACTAAGGACTTTGAGAGATTTTCAGGGCCTAACCCAAAATTTACAACAACCAATGGAGTTACATAAGATATATTTAACCTCGGGTCTAACAATATATACAGATCGACGTGAAAGGCATGAAGCATAAAAGTGACAACATCTGGTGAACTCTCCTGCTCCTGATGGGATGGTAAAGCATAGAACTAATTCTGGCACTAACCGCCACTAGTACTAGATGACGCGCCCTGTGGAGAAACTAGGAAGCCTAGATGAGCTGATGGATTAGTAGCATGAGTCTGGGGATGAAAATCTCTACCTTCCTCCTTAGCATATGGACACTCCTTGATCCTGTGGACCGACTTGCCATAACTATTTCAACCCACTTTGCCTATCAAACACTCACCCAGATGGGTCCTTCCACACTTTGTACAGGACGGGTAATTGGGATTCTCGATTACACTATGCTGAGACATGGAATTTGAAGTCCTACCCAACTGATCTTGCCTGGTTTTGGGTGCAGGTACATTGGCTGAAGATGGTACAGACATAGATAAATGACCCTGAAACTATAAACGGTTCCACCTCCAGACCTTCACTGACTATTCTCAAACTGTCTAATCCTAGCTCTCTTGTTTCTTATCTCTGAAACACCTAGACTTTGTTCCATTATGAATACAACAACTCTTTGTGTCTCTGAGTTGGGTATGACTTGGATCTTAAGTCATACCCTTGGTCATGATTCGTACCCTTCTTCCCCCTCTTTCATATCCTAAGTAGTATGTTAGGGTAGAATACTATCTTCTATATAACAAGACCATCCCTTAGTCATAACCAAATCATACGAGTCATATGCTACTCAACGATATAGAGTGAAGTCTCCAAACCGAGTGGACTATTTTTATTACGAATGAAGCTTATGATTGGGGCATGAGTCATACCCTTGGTTACGACTCAAGGGTACCCACGCATACCCAAAATAGTATGGTTGTCATATGAGAATCCTAGGGTATGAGATAGGGTACCACTCGTACCCTAGGGTATGATTTCTATAAAAGCCGTATGGGAGTCGTACCCCTGCACGAGTAAACTTTTAGCTTTTAACCAAGGATCTTTTGGTCATTTACTATGCTTAAAACCCTAAAAACTCTCACTATATAAGACATTGTAGATCCTAAGTCTTTATTTGCAAGACTCAAACACTCCTAAACACTCTAAAGGGTTCTTGAAGTAAGATTGGAGGCTAGGGTTTGAAGGTGCTCATCTTGTGTCAAGAAAGTGTCAAGATTGTTGGTGTGTCCTCTTGTTTAAGGCATGCATATCTTCCCCTTTCTAAATAAATCTAAGCATATGTATTTCACACTTGGATTAGTAAGTGTACATGGTGGTTTTTGAATCAAATAAAAAGGGTTTTATTACCTAACAATGAATAATGATGATTCTTGCTTATACTTGTGTTATACATGATATTGATGGTAGATTGCATATGTGGGTGCTTGTTGTATATTTTTTAATATGAGGGTCTTGATTAACCCTAGCCTTGATGATATCTACCATGAAAATGATCTTGTTGAATGTATGCATATAAGATGTTTATGAAAATGTCTAAGTGAATTTTCTAGTAATATATTGGTGTTAGGCAAATGGACCAAGGAGCATGAATGATTTTTGAATGATATTGTGAACATATTATGAGCCATGTATTGTGAAATTGATAACCTTGTTAGTTGATTGGATAATGAGAGGGGAGAAGCCTTAGATATGAAAATGAACTTGAGTTGTTTGTTGAACTAAGTGTGGTGAAAATATGATTTAATGTTGTAAATAAAATGGGAGTGGTTTGTGTGGGTCTTGAGGACCATAAATTTAATTGTATAATTAATGGAATGAAGTCATCAGCCTATTGAAATGGTCGAGCAATGAAGGCTTCTATGAGGACCATATGGTCACGTATAGTGTTGGATTAACTAATTGAGCTAATGTCCTTAAATATGAAATGAATTGTATGAATGCTAATTTATGAACCAATGGATTAAGTGTTTGAATGTCTACCAATAATGGTAAAAGAATGACTAGAGGTTCAAGTCCCTAGTCCGATGATATGACTATTAGTTCGAGTCCCTAGTCTAATGAAATGGCTTGTGGTTTGAGTACCTTGCCCAATGACATGTATTATGGTTCAAGTACCTTTCCCAAAGATATCTCTTAAGGTTAAGATACCTCTTATAATGAAATATCTAGTGGTTCGAGTCCCTAGACCGATTAAAGATTTTGTGGTTAGAGTCCCTTGCTAAGTGAGATCGCTAGTGGTTTAAGTCCCTAGTCCGAATGGATTGTGGTTCGAGTACCTTGACCTATGATATTTATTGAGGTCTGGGAATCTCTCCTAATGAGGAATATATGATCCTATAAGGGTATAGGGTCGGAGTTTCCCACACCATTGCCTAATGAATTAATGTCTGAGAATGTTTATAACCCCTTATATCTTGATTAGAATGTGATGTATTCACGTGTATGGATAAGTATTTGAATAATATGAAATATGATATTGATTTTTTGTTGCTTGATGATGTTATTTTATTACTTACACTTGATTGCATGATAACATTCCAATCGCTAACCGTCTCCTGACACTATGTCCCCATACGATATAGAGATCGGAGCATCTTCTTCTCTTCCTGCACAATGATTAGTAGATCAAAGAGGTTTCCGCATTGACTTTGGAGTGGTGAGCTTCCATTATTTGGAATACATTCATCCTTTGTCACATAACTTAGACTTAGTTTCATTTAGACTTGGATTGAATATCGCCGGGGGCTTGTCCCAGCATATACATTTATTGACTTCGGTTTGAACAGAGGTATTGTGAACAATTGTGAATTTGGGTGTGACCTAAATATTATGATGAATCTAATGTTGACTTATGATATTATTTTTGCTACCTTGATATATGACTTGGATTTCTTTCAACTTTTATGGTTTGATGAGATGTTTGGGATAGGTTATTGGGGCGACCTCCGATTCATGTGAGCGTGAGGTACCCATACGACATGGCCCGAGGGTTTGGGTCGTATCAATATCTCTTTCCTTTAACTTTTCTGCCTTAATATGTTGAGCATGAGTCATCAATTAAGCAATAGCCATGTCTCCAATCAGAATGGCTGTCCTACACTCCTTGACCACCAAATCAGACACCCCATTAACAAATTTACTCATACGAGCTCTAGAATTAGATAATAACTCTGGGGCATATTTAGACAATTGAGTGAACTTAAGGCAGTACTTCTTCACTTTCATAGAGCCCTGCCTCAGGTTCATAAACTCATCCACCTTATCCTTCCCCATCTCACATAGAAAGAATTTGTAAAGGAAAGCACTCTGAAATACCTGCCAACTTATAGGAGTTGCTTCTCACCCCTACCATCCTTCCACATAGTGACCCAATCATAAGAAATATCCTTCAACCTATAGGATGCCATCTCGACACTCTCCCCTTCAGTAACATGCATAATCTAAGTAATTTTTCACATCTCATCAATTAAGGGTTAAGGATCCTCATCCACCTTTGACCCAAGGAACTCAGATGGATTCATCCTTATAAAGTCCTAAATCTGGGCTGCAGGTTACCATTATACTAAACTAGGATTACTGCCTATTGGATTTCTTGAACATTGGGTTACACATCTTGGGCCAACGCTTGAAAGGCAACCCAAAATTCACCATGAGATACATTCTTATTTAGAGGGTCTGAGTGTAATGATGGTTGATCACTATTTCTGCATGCGTCGGCTCAACGAGGAGTGTCATGTAAGATAATAAGTTAAGAAAGATACATACAACTGTAAGCACGATAAATCATAAAAGAAAAGATGATTCCTAACTCGTTCTATAGCCTCTTGATCATAAATGTGGCGCATTTCACATTCAGGATTAAGACTCTACGTAACGCGGCTTGTCTGACTCCCTAGGACTTTTATAAACCTTAGGATCTGATACCAAGTTTTTCAAACCCCGAAAGTACCCCTGAACATCACACAGTGCTTAAGAATATGAATAGCCCTAAGCTAACCCATGATATCTATTTGGCTTTAAACTTACATGAAAAGTGAACTAACATCTATAGAAATTAAAGGTAAATGACTTCATATCTTAATGAAAGTCTTAAACTTGGAAATCTTACACAAATTCTTCAATATTAAAGCATACATTATCTGAAAAGCCTCTACCACTAACTAGAAAGCCATTGGGACAAACCCTAGCTAACCCGAACATAAACGGAAATAAAAAACTAAAATACTTGCATCATCGAATGAAATTCTGATAAGATGGGTCCTCTGACTATGAGGACTCACCAAGAGTCAGGATATAGGTGATGATACCCATAGTCAATTGTGCTACTAGAAACGAGCACCAAAACCTATATTATAAGACAACGACACATAGATATATATGTGGGTCAGTACTTTTGAAATGTATTGAGTATATGGGGGTGAATGCATAAGTAAACAAAGGAATAAATATATATACAAACCTTCAAATGATGCATGGTGATCGTAAATGACTCACCTTGGTCAACATATGAGTCTAAAACTACTACTAGTAACATATCCATATATCTTGTAGCCCCTCACTTGTAACTTGGATAGAATTTTACGGAGCCTACACTGATGAACTCGTGACTTTCCTTCATACGACTCATACCATACTTGATGACTTCCAACATCAACACATAACTTGAACAGAACTCACATCACCTACATGACATGGGTACTACTCACAATATATGACTCTTATGAAGTATGTATGACTCAGGGGATTGAGTTGTATGTTGGTCAGTGGATTCCAGACATGGTGTATTACACAATTTAGTTTAATGGTTTTGGTATAGCATAAGAGGATAGACTTGTAAGCTCTAATTTATGTATGAAGATACCAATGATTAATGCCTGAATAAAAGACTCCTTAATAAATGGTTGGAATGTGTAATTGGTTTTAATATGGGCTTAAAAGGGGTTGTGTTAGTAAAGACGTAGAAGGTGGAGGTCCCGGAGGGGACCAATACTAAAAAATCATGTTTATCAATATGAGGTTTGGTCATGGTGATCGTGTACACGATGTCACACTTTATATTTTGGGAGATGTAATAGTCATCTCAGATTTTTCTCCAATTCGTGCGGCTAACATGCATCGAGACTCTTTTAATTGGCGAGCTGAACCATATAGCCTATTGGTGGACATTTAGGATGACAGATCTACATAACCTAGGTTAAGTTTTTAAATGCATGCTAAACTCGGTTCCCTATCGCAGCATGATATATATATATATATGTATATGTGTTATTGCATAGTTTATTTGATTTTGTTTTGAATAATGGCATTATCTTATCTTTATCCATGAGTACATTCTAGCATTCACTCTATTAACCATCTTCGGGTATTGTATCTCTACACAATGTAGGAACCAACCATACTACCATTCCTCCTGCTCAGTGAGTTGGATTCGAGGATAACTTTGAGTCAGATTGAAGTGGTGATCTTCCATACTCAAGAAAACCTGTTATGGACTTCTTTCCATTATTCTTGTTTTTTGGATTTTGGTTTTGGCTATAGTCAGGTGCATATACCAATTGGATGTTTCTTGATTCTGGCTAGAGGCTTTGTTGGACTACTATGGGCATGGGCAGTGTCAGTATTGGCGTCATCCTTGGTATTGGTATTAGCATTGGGGTTGGCATCGGTTAGATATTTGATTGAGGTTGTTGGATTACATATATAGACCTTATTTAATGTCGTTGAAATATTATTGATTTATCTTGTTATATATTCAAAATTCATCTGACACAGGGTGTAGAGCAGTTACGGTTGGGTATTGGGGGTGGTCTCCAGTACTGGTTGGACTTGAGATACCCGAAACGACTAGGATCTAGTTCGGGTCATGTCAACTAGTTAGGATGCTATACCATACACTCAATTCAGAAGCATATCATTCAAATAAATCCATTAAGGAATTTCATCAACAAATTTCAGGCATATGATAATCTCCTGAAAACTTCTATACAGAGAAACTATTAAGACTTACTAACAGAAATTATAAAATCAAAAGTTGAAGAGGAAATTTTTTACCAATGAGGCCACAATCCTCTTCAATTATTCCTCTGCTTCCTTTGAATCAGACTTTAAAAATTCTGCAAAATTGTACTATTTTAGAATAAAATTCTAAATGAAATGATTAAAACAATATAAGCAATCATGAATATAAATATTTAAAGGAAATTTAACACTCATAAAAGATAAAAATAATGATGAGCATATATTTAAAAGAATTTCTTTGTCTAATCATCTGCCTCCACCCAATCCCAGTCAGTATCGAACTCATCCTCTTTTTCTGATGTTTCCATAACTATATCTTGAATTTTCTCAAATAGATAGAATATCAATAACAACAGTGGCTTCATATTTTCTTAACTAAAGTCACCCTCATCTAATCTTGTTGAGGGGCCAATGTTATCTCTAGGCTTCCTCCAAAATATTTCTACTATATTTGGGAATTCTCGTTCTCTAGATCATACATATCTAAGAGGACTTTATTTCTTGCATACTAAACATCTTTCTCAATTAGATCTGCAATATAAAAAACTTGATTAACTTGTTATACCAATACAAAATGATCAACATTACTGTATAACTTGTTGAAGTATACCAGAGTTAACCCATACTCATCTACTTCATTCTGATACCAATCTTATCTAAATAATACAACATTGGAACAGTCATAGTAATCAATCTCAATGATATCTTGAATAACTCCATAATAAACCACCTCTCCATCTATGGGATTTTGGTTTTTAGCACCTGCAAAACTACTAGTTATTCCTGATAAAGTCACCCTAGTATTCTAGTTTTGAATGTGGCTTTCCAATCTTTTGTATGAAATTAATATACATCGATGAAATCTATGCTATATCTCTTTGCGACCATATTGGGCCCCTAGCTAGACATTTTAAATGGTGATATACTTTAATATTTTTAACATTCTCTTCAAAACAATTGTTGAATTCATGACTTCGATTCATTTCCCTTGCCCATGCATTCGATCTAATATGATTACTCATTAAATTCTTATGTTCTCTGGAATCAAGGATAGTGCAAATATAATTAATAGGCCTTTATAAATGGATGTTTATGTATTTTATTATAATCATAGACATGAAGTTTAATATGTAAATATCTTACTCGACGATCTTTTCCACTTCTTCATCTCCCGTGTTAAAAAGGGCATATCGATGTGCTTCATAACATAACTTTGAATCCATCAAAAAGTGTAATATTTTTACTTTTTAGTTCTAATTGGATGACCATTCTTTAGGAATATAGGTGACAAATTCTTAATGTATTCCTCATCTTCAGTTTGGTACCTACTAAATTATGCCTTTACACCATCATGCAGGTATCTTGAACAAAAAATCAAGCACTCTTCATCCAAATAACCCTTTACTTTTGATACTTCTGGACAAGATCCATTATGAACGAGCCCCTTAAGGTTACATAGGCTCCTCTCAATGAAATACATCCAACGAAGATGAATGGGACCCCCAAGCTTAATTTTATTTATTAAATGAATAGGAAAATATAGTATTATATAAAAAAATATTAGATGAAAAAGCATTTCAAGGTTAGATGTAATTTTACCAATTTCAGACTCCAACCTTAATAACCTTGAAATATGGATCTAAAGAAATTTCCCAACCTAATCATTGTTAGGTAATTTCAAGGTTAAATTACATTTCAAGAAATTTCTTTAGATCCATATATATTAAGGTTGGAGTCTGAAATATTAGGTAATTTCTTTAGATCTAATTACCTTAATATATATGGATCTAAAGAAATTTCCCAACCTAATCATTGTCAATGAAACATTCTTGAGTAATATTTTTCTAATAGCAACTTGGAGCAAGTGATGCATTATAAAATGAACATCATAACTCTTATATCCTGATATCTTTATCTCCTTCATATGCACATGATCTGATATATTTTAAGCACACCCTTTAGGTAATTTGATTTTTGTCAAGACACTTGAAAAATAATTTTTTCTGTTCTGGTTTCATGAATAAAGAAGATTGAGCCATACTTACATTTCCATTACTATCTTGTACTTGTTGTAGCTCATTTCTTATTTCTATTTATTGTAAGTCATATCAAAATTTACGTGATCCTTTGACTTTACATCTATCTCCAATAAAGACCCAAGAAAACTATCAAATATATTCTTTTCTATGTGCATTAGATCAAGATTCTACCTTAATTTGATATGTGGCCAATATGACAATTCAAAAAAAAAAAATCTTTTCTTCCAAGGACCTTATTATCTCAAGATCTTTTAGTTTTGACCTTTCCAAAAATATTGTTGAATTCATACAACTTTGCACTTCTATACCCGACAAAGGAGTACGTGCAGGTCTATGTTCCTCTTTACCATTAAATGATTTCTTATCTTTCCGTAATGGATGATCATGAGGCAAAAATCTCCACTGACCCAAATAACACATCTTACGACTATGTTTGAAATATTGAGAGCATGTGTCATAATTACAAGAAGGGCATGCCAATTTTTCCTTAGTT
Source organism: Capsicum pubescens (assembly GCA_030864215.1). Taxonomy (NCBI): domain Eukaryota; kingdom Viridiplantae; phylum Streptophyta; class Magnoliopsida; order Solanales; family Solanaceae; genus Capsicum; species Capsicum pubescens. The sequence continues at coordinate 227,973,190 of CM061544.1, forward strand.
ATCCATCCTAAAAGCATTGCTAATGCTGGAAAATCATTAACTGTCCACATTAAGGTTGTACACATTTGGAATGTTTATTTGGTCTCAACATCATATATTTTTTTTCTAATTTCCATAGTTCCTTTAGTTTATCAATTAGTGGTTGTAAATACACATCCATATCATTTCTAGGAGATGATGGACTTGGAATGATCATTGACAACATATGATACTCGGTTTTCATGCAAATCTATGGTGATAAATTATAGTTCATCAACATAACATGCCATGTGCTATGAGAAATACTCATGGCTCAAAATGAATTGAAACCATCACTTGAGAGACCTAACCTAACATCACAAGGATCTCTAGAGATGTCTGAATACAAATGATTAAAATTCTTCCATGCTTTCCCATTAGCGGGATGCCTTAGATTTCTATCATTCGATTATTCATTAGCATTCCATTTCATTGTAATAACTGTTTTAGGACACATAAACATCCTCTGAAGCCTAGGTTTTAAGAAAATGTATCTTAAAACCTTTCCAGGGATTTAGATCTTTTATTGGTTGAGGAACCATCAACACTCTTCCATCTAGATGTCTTACATACAGATCCATTCTCAACTTTTTCATTTTTCTTCCAAAATAGCATGCAATCATTAGGGCATGCATGCATTTTTTTATAATCAACACCCAAATCTCTTATCACATTTCTAGCCTTATTGAAAGTTTTTGGTATCTAAGCAAAGGGAAATGCCTCTCTTATCAACACTAACAAATTTGAAAATACTGCATTACTCAACCCATGTAATGATTTAAACAAGAACAACCAAATGGTGAAACTTAATTTACTAAAATTTTCATACCCCAAATATAATTGTTCCTTTTCTTCCTCCAATAATTTAAAAAAATTCTTTGAATCTTCTGGTAATCCCTCTCTATCTTCTTCTTCATGCCCAAATTCATTCTCTATATTTCTAAGTATAACGTGAAGTGGTCCAACTATATCATCACACATATCAGAACCTTCATCATCATTGATTAGATGATGTATTTTTCTAGAGGAAGAGTTTTCTCCATGGAAAATTCATTTGGTGTAACCAACAACAAACCCTTTAGAAAACAAGTGATCCTCTGCCACATCTCTATAATGTCAATAGTAATTCTTACAATTTCTTCAAGGACATAATATCCCATTTCCTTCAGAAGCTCGTTCAAATGTCTTTTCAAGAAAATCGTCCACTCCATGCTTGAAATCATCAAACCATATTAAGTAATTCATCTAACTTTTATCCTTACTATTCATTAAAATCCAACGTAACATACCGAAATCACCAAAATTATGATTCATGCTAAGATAAAATATGAAGTTAATATTAAATATCTTTAGGAATAAGTGTCCCAAAATAAAGAAAAAGTATTAAAATATTAAGTGAAGTAATCGTAGGTACGCTAAATCTTAACTAGTCTTGAATCAATTATGAGCTAAATCTAAAAATATTAGGTTAAGCACATCACAGTTTCAGTGACCACCGACATAGATTTTCTTGAAAGTCTAATTTCATGTTCTGTTATGATGTTATCTTTGTTAAGTTTTACAATTTGACCTTATCTTCTGCAGTGGGTTCTACCATGTATATTTACCTTATCTTCTGCAGTGGGTTCTTCCATGTATATTCACTGATTGCAGTACTCATGATTCTCAACCATGCACTAAGGTTTGATTTTCTCGAAATCTTCATAGTGGTAGTTTATACATTTCAAGATTATGGATATATTGTCTAATAATACAAGATCGGTTGGAAGTATTGCTTCTTTTTTCTAGCTATTTCATTATCTTGGGGAATAAACTTATTTGAAAAAACCTATGTCTTGCACTTGCTTAGGTTAGTTGTTTAAATTGTTCTCTTGATAAACATTCAATGAAGGAACTATTTTGCATTGCTGAGTTGATTAACATAAACGACATTCTAGGGAAGATACACTTTCACTAGGTATAAGCTGTCATGTTGCATTTTTTAAAAATTATTTGTCTACCTTATTTGCTCAATGTGTTGTCTTTTTAACCAGTTATATAGTGGACAATTACCCCTTATTGTGTTCATTTCAAATCCTAGGGCGTAGGTTTCATAGTTGATGCACTGTTTCTTCTTTTTCTTTGCTTGTCTTTTGATTTGACAACTAAACACAAATTATTTATAAGAGTTGACAAATACTACTACTAAACAAACATAAATTTTTCATGCAATTAGATAAAAATTCAATGAACTTATAAAAAATTGTACAATAAATACACAGATAGAAATTACAAACAAGATTTAAACAACAGACTTACTTAGAATTCTTTGAAGCAGAAAACCAATATTAATCACCAACCCTAATGAACATCTTCAATGAACAAACCCTACATGCAAAGTAAAAACAAAGAAAATCTGAAATTACTCACAAATAGTCAAACTCACTCCAATAATTTTAGAATAAACTCACTTCAAACCCAAAAAGCTAAGCAAAATGTTGTTTTTCAGACCAAAATAAGTGGAATTTGATTATTTCTTGAATTGGTTACAAAACTGAGGAGCAAAATTTGATGTGTTCTTGAGTTACTCTAGTTCAAAGCGTAAAATCCCAATCTTTATTGTTGATATTGCTTTTCTGAATATCTAAAAGTGTTTATTTATGTGGGCCTTAAGAAAGAACAATTTAAAAGCTGAGTTTGTTACTGAACTGAGGCAATCAGTTACGAAGAGCTGAATCAGCAAAAAGAGGATTTCATTCTGTAGGATCATAGGCAATGACACCTTTGGTAGTGTTTACAGGGCTTTTTTCATGGTATCAAACTCTATCACAACAGTGGAAAGATCTAAGCACACCCATGAGTGTAAGACTGAGATCGGGGATGAATGTTGATTATAACATGTTAAGGCATCAATATAGTTCAACTACGAGGTTGATGTATTGATAAACAAGGAAAGTTTAGTAGCCTGAGAAATGCTATTATCTTTTATCCTGAAATCTTTCAAGGTTGTCCAATCTAATCCGATTAACATGTCATTTGTTTCATCTTCTGAAATTCCTTTAATTTTTATTAGTCCTAACAATAGTCATACTTACCTATTTCTTATGTTAAAGATAATGATTTATGGATCTCTGTTACACAACACACACCTTTAAGGCACTAAACATTATTCATTAGTGTAGTTAAGTTTTTATTTTCTTAACCAAAAAAAATTGAATTTTCAAAAAAAAGTACTTGAAAGTTGATAAAATGATAATACTTTAAAATGCATGCATCTAGTTATTATGTCAATTCTAGATCTAACATTTAATAGATAGTGAAACCAAAACTTTAAAAAGCAAACACAACCTTAATTAGTAAAAGAGGACTTACTTATTTTTAAGAATGATTTGATACAACACACCAGTGCTGATAATATTCAAGCGCTTCAGTATCTAATATCCAGGAGCATCTACATATGAAAAATGTAGTACTGGAAAGACAAATGCAATTATAAACAATAACATATGAGGTAGAAGACCTAATCAAGTTTGGGAATATAGAAAGGTATAACCAAAAAGAAATCTAAACCTACCTGAAGTAGATTCTTGACAAAATAAAGTACAACCGAAATGGGATACACTTTAACTTCATCGCACATAGTGGATCAACATAATAGCAGAACCACATTAGTAGGATAGCTGACATGAAAACTAGCCTACTTATAACTGAAACAAACCCCAGTATGAACTCTAAAAGACAAGTTCAAATATAAATGTTTGACAATCTGCAACCTTATCCACTAATGAAATCTTCCAAAGGTAATTCACTGTGTCATTATTTGACAAATTAAAGAGAGAAATATTCTAAAAGTTAATAGTAAATGGTTTAATAGAATCAGAGCTAATTCAAATACATAGAAAATAAACACCAAAGATTGGGATCAAAATTCTCTGCCTATGTTAGCCATGAGCCTTTGGAAAATACCCTAAGATCTTATAAAGTAGGGTAACCAACTAAATTTGCTAATATTTAAAAATATATTTTTTTTCCTGTACAACTAGGGGTGTAGCCTAGTGTTTAGTGAAGTAGGTATAAACCTTGGAAACAGGGGTTCAAATCTCAATTGAGAGATGAGACAAAAATAAAAGATTTTCTTCCCATCAACCTAAGTAGAAAGTAGAAGGCACCGGTAAATAGTCGAGGGTTGTTCATGTTGGTCTATACACCACCTATATTATAGAACTACTATGCCTTTGCCTAAAGCAAGTACTGAAACATTACTGACTACTATAATATTTCATTTCCTATGTTACTACAACAAACCTACCCACAACTCCTGTCATCAGGCTGAAGGCACTATTTCAGAAAGGTTCACACTATCCGTCCGTGAACTTCCTCCCCCATACCCACCGAAGCATCCTCCACCAAAAAAATCCCTTAATTGACCCCATATTGTGGTGATCGGAGCAATAGAGACATCCATTTCTATTTTCTTGACCAATGATTTGAACTTCTCAAATCCTATTCAAAAAAATTTTGAGCTCATGCAACCCCAACCCACTTAATAGCTCATGCAATAGAAAATCCAAAAAAAATTTCATGCAATGTCTTTTGACATTAAACTTAAGAACACCAATCAAATGTTCAGAATATAAACCCAGAAATCAAATTTTCTCTAAGGAGAAGAAAACTCCAAAATGGAAAATCAAAATATTAGGTCAAAATCATCAATTTGAAGAATACACTAACCTTAAAATTTCCAAATTGAAGAAGAAAACCCTAAAACTGCTTGAAAATTAAAGTGCAAATTTGAGAGTTGAAATTAAAGTGAAAATTTAAGAGCTAAAATTGAATACACTAACCTTATGTTCGGTCTGACTTTTCGACAACAGATCCAAAAGATGTTTGTTTGATTACTTCAATTAAACAAACCTTCGGTTCGGTCTGACTTTTTGGCAATAGCTTCGAAAGATGTCTATTTGATTACTTTAATTTGAGAGAGAGAGAGAGAAGCACAAATCGAGAGAAAGAAATGACTTTTTTTCTGATGAATAGATTTGAGAGAGAAAGGCTTTTGTTAAATGTCACAACCCGAGGCTACCCCCTAGTCGCAACAACGGTGCTTTCGATCCTGAAAGATCACAAGCTAACCCATGAACTGGTACCTGCTGTGAGCATTCAATAATATGGTAATAAGATACACATGTGTGGAAATAACTGAATAATGCAAAAGGTTTTAAGTACTAAAATTAATACAATGAAATTCACAAGTCCAAAATATAAATGAACATACTAAAAATTTGAATGAAAAGATTAACAAATCAACTGACTGTCTGAAATATCTGAAAGCCTTTAAAACTAACTAAAAAGAGTTGATGGGATAGGCCCGAACTAACTCCAACTGACAAACTAAAAGAAAGCACTGAAATACTGAAGTAAACTGAAATAAGCTACCATGTCCTCTATAAATAAGGACTCACCATGACTACTGCCACTGATAGGCTAAACTATCTAAGCACGGTCAGGAAACTTAGCGTCAGAACCTATGATATAAGACATCATAACACGAAGAAATTATTTTATTTATATTTTGAATATACTGGTATATGAGATGAGGTCAGGCTGAAATGTAAGTTTCATATGCATGAAATACAAACTGACTGAATAGCATGAGATAATGACTAACTAAATAACATGAGATATTTGATGCATAATATATGTGAAAGATGTTAAATCTGAGAATGCATGACCAAGCATATAATATGCTATTGAAATAGTCTGTGAACTGAAATACTGAAATTTGATAATTGAATAGCGGAGAATCTGTATGCTTTGGTCAAGAAATCCTGAATTGAAACTATACTTAGTACTGTACTGAGACTGTAGGAGGTATTATCTAACCAACATACCTCAATCTGAGCTAATTGGGGTACAACCTGTGACCCCAGTTGGAAGGGTGTCAGTACTGTGCCACATGTACTAACAATGGCTATGTGGATCCACTAAGTCACCGTCATATGGCCGGTGCTCTAATGAGATACGTGTTACTCTCAACTAGTAGGTATACACTTTATCAACCCTCAACTGGAAGGTTGATATCTATAACCTATGCTGACTACATAGTTCTGGAACCAAGGAACTGCTACTAAAGGTCACACCCTCTATTAAAAGGTGAGCCCCCATCCCTGGATTCGCTCGATGCTAAATCGTACTCCTAACTGAACTGACACTAATTACTGGATTGAGCTATGTTTAACTGCCTATGATAACTGATTGAACTGATAATGCTCATGATTTATCTGAAATCATTCTGAATGTACAGAGGCTATGTAAACAGCTAAGTTTTGGGTATTCATAACCCCCAACACTGAATACAAGTAATAAAAAAGGCATACAAAAGCTTCGAAAGACCATAAAGGGGAATCATTCTACAAAATCATTCTCTTTAGCATTTCTTCAAACACTTGGGATTAAGGCTTTAACATGGGAATACTTTTAAACATGACGAGACAACATGATTACATGACAAAAAACATAATTTGTGGATTTATCCTGAATTGTATGAACATGACATGGGAACTTCAACATCCAAAACATATTATAATCCATTCCACTTGAAAACAATTGTAATCTTAACTTGAAATCAAAATAACAAGAAATTCATGGAGATAATTCATTTAAAACATGGAAAAACTCATAATTTGATATCTAAAAAGGGATTCTTGAACTCCATGGTGAAAGGAAACCATAGATGAACATCACACATACCTTTAACCTTTACACTTAGAAGGGAAACATAATCTTGAAAGATTTTTTGAAAGTTATTGAATTGGGAAGCTTGAGTTTTTAGTTTTCTTGAAGAGAAGATAATAAATTTTGAGATTCTTGGGAGGTAGTTTGGGTTTTCTTTGAGATAAATTGAATGAGAATGGGAAAATTATGCCCAAATTGCTGATATAAGTCATGTTATGACGACTTGGATTTGCGGGGAAAAGACGATACTACTCCTCAGACATTTAAATTCGCAACTGAAACATGGATTAAGGAGGTACCGCGATGCAATAATCCATCCATCGCTATAATGACCGCTTCGCGATGCTATCGCGATGACTTGCTATTTTCAAAATCCAAACATGACCTAATCCTCATCCAAAAAATCTGAAACTTCCCCGAGACAAGCTCTTTACACCCTTGAACATGAATTAACTCAAAAACCTATGTCTTGGGGTTAGAAAGACTCATTTAAAAATACTCTAAGTTAAGAGATCAAAAATAAGGTTAATGTAATGCCCCGAGCCTGTACCCCGAATGCTACACAGTGCTCATAATCGCAAAGGACCACAAGCTAACCCATGACTGGTACCTATTGCAATAACTGAATAATAATATGGTAATATGTTGAAAATAGGTGGAAAGCTGGCCATAAGGTTCAACACTACAAATAATACTAAATATGGTATCATAATACCAAATTGAACATCAATACTAAAAACTAAACAACTATCTAAAAATACTCTAGTCTGAAAAGCCTCTAAACTATCTGAACTGTGGATTTGATGGGACAAGTCCCCAACTAACTCCAACTACTGAAAATGAACTAAAATGCTGAAATAAACATTCACATCCTCGAACTATGAGGACTCACCACTAGCTTTGTATGTTAAGAGTCTGAACTACTAAGCGTACTCGGGAGTCTGTGAGTCTGAATCTATGATATAAGACATCATAGCATAAAATAAAAGTATCTGTCAGTACTTTGCATGTACTGGTATGCTCGGTGAGGTAGGCTGAAATGCATGGGTTCTTATGCATGAACAATACTAACTGAATATCATAAATATGACTATATGACAGTACATGCATGAATACGTATACTGTAAATAAAATCATGATAACACTAGCTACTAAGTTTGAATACTGATTAATTGATATCTGAGTATACTGATACTGGATTATTAATAGCTGAATGACTATATCTAACAGTCCTAAATCTGTGGAACCGTACTGAGTTCTAAACTGAGCTGAGTGACTGTATCTGACAGTCCTGAATCTGTAGAACTAAACTAAGTTCTATAATGAGATTAAATTTGAAACTGAGATTGTGGGAAGTAATTATCTAACCGACATGCCTCTTCTCTAACTGATTTGGGGTCCAACTTGTAACCCTAGTTAAAAGGGTGTCAATACCGTGCCATGGGTAAGGATAAGCTATGAGTTAACCTTCTCTGATAGGAAGCTCTTCCATCAACCCTCGCTAGTAGAAAAACTCAAATGAGATATATCTACCCTAGTTTTGCAGGATGATGTTTCAACCTATGCTGGCAACGTAGTTCTGGAATGCAAGGATTGCTCCTAAGGATTTCACCCTCTACAGGAAAGTGAGTCCCCATCCAAGGATTAAACTCACATGAAAAGTATCATAAAACATGGATTAGGATCCCAATTAATCATTACAAACCTGAACATAATCAAACCCAACATAGAATTCATGAAATCCATAAACTTGAAGTTTAAAAATAGTTTCTTGGACTCCAAGGGTGGAAGGGACCCTTGGATGAACACTTCACATACCTTAGTTGGTGAATTCTAGAAAATTAACGGTGGAATCTTGAGCCTCGAACTTGAATTTAATTCACCTAGGGTTTTTGTTTCTTGAGCAATTTGTGAAAGAATGAATATAACTTGCTAAAAGAGGCCTAAATTTCATGTTATGAGGGCTGAAGGGCGTAGGAAAAAACTTAATTAACCCTAAGAACGCGGCCTTTTTAATGACTGCAAACTGAATCATCGACGCGCAGGCCTACGCGCCGCATCATTGGTATCGGTGCAATAGCCAACGCGCTGCGTTGAGTCTGTATTAATTCACTAGAAATTGGACTGAGCTTAGGGAAAAATTATTTGTCGATTCGATGGACGACTCGATGCATCAAGATCGCTTTGACTCATCTATTGACATTCCTGATCATGAATTAACTCAAATATCAACATTTAATGGACGTAAAGGTCGTGAAATAAGATTGTCAACTTTCGAAGGCTAAAGTAACTCTAAGTCTGAATACTTAGCTAAAATTTTTTAAATCTGGGACCCCTTAACTTTCATACTTCGCTAAAATTTTCTCAGTCTGGGACCCCTTAACAAGCTTAAAGGACTGAATTAAGCTAAGAATTTTACGGGATCTTACATTATCTCCCCCTTTGGAACATTCATTCTTGAATGAGACTGACTAATCTGAGAATATTGGTAGGCTGAACTTACTTACTGAACATGAACATCTAAAACATGATTATCTGACTGACATTACTGACATACTAAATTTCATACTGAACATGCATATTTGATGTCTAAGTACATGACTGAATTGATTCGTGAATGCATGACTGGGATTTTTGATAAGCTGAATTTCCCAAACTGAACATGCATATCTGATGCATGAATACATGACTGAACTGACATATGAATGCATGACTGAATATGTAACGATAACCGATACCAAGTTTGTAAAGGTAATCTGAATGTGGAACTGAGTAAGTACAAGGAAAAACTATTACTTAAACTGAAAAAATATACTGATGAACCCAAAATCTTTTTTGGAGTACGCATGAACGGGAACATGAGAACAGGACTGAGACTGGAATATGATACATGAACTGAATCTCGTGAATGGAACTGAGCCCCTTGAATACGTGGCTTACGATTGAGATTAGAACTTGAGGGTCAACTTATGAGTATCTACTACTCCAAATTGGATTCATCACGTGAATGAAACTGGGAGTTTTAGGACATGAAAGCTCGGTGGTTATAGTGCATCTTCCCCTTGGGACACTATATCCCGTGAAGAATGATGACTTGGTTGAGATACTGAGGAAAATTGGGGCGATGCACAAGGCACCTACGAACTGAGTTGTGACTGAATATCTGGGATATGAAACTGAGACAGGATACATGAACTGAGCTAAACACGCAACTACCTAATTGGTCCATGTTAGAATAGTTACATTTATAAGACTTCAGATAGTGCGACTAGATGGAAAGATGGTAAATCACACCACATGAATTTTCTGTCTGACTGCTACACTGAATTACTGGCTTTATGGACAAAGTCATGCTGAAGAATAATACTTGATTGGGGCATTTCCTTGACACTCTTTCAACTACACTCTCTACCTCATTACGATACTACACCCGAGACTACTGAAAGTATTCACATGGGCGCTGCACATGAATTCATAAGCATACTAAATTATCTGATTAATTGAATGACTGATAGTTGAATACTGGGTTTGCAAGACTGAACTGTACTTAGTCTGAATGACTGGACTAAAACTGAAGAGTATTATGCATATGAGGAAGGGACTAACTGAGTAACATGAGATAACTGAGCATGAATTTGTGAAAGCTGTATTATTTTAGAAAGAAAGACCAAATATATAACATAGGTCTAAAATATTCTATAAACTGAGGTACTGAAATACTACTAACTGAGTAACTGACAATTGCACGCTATGGTCGAGCAAACCTAAAACTAAACTGAGTTTCTGATCTGATTTCTGGACTAAGCTTGACACTATAACTAAAGATGTAACTAAGACTACGATTCAGCTGGTAACTGGGACTGAAAACACTGTATGGCATGAGTGCAGAAGTCATGAGCTGCATGACCTGAGTTTGGAGTTTCCGTGTTCATGGAACATGATTCGTACTACTGAGTGAACTGAAACTCCTCATACTAAGAACTGGAAATGCATATGATTCTATGAAAAGTGCATGAATATAATTTGTGTTCATGGAACTAAGACATAAAACATGCATAGGTATCGTGATGACTGAAGTAGAAAACTTTAAACTGAGGTAAAGATGGGTTGGGCATCATTCCCACCCATTACTTTTCTACACATACTAATATTACTACTGAAATCTGGAAGCCTAATTTCCTAAGATATCATAATCGGATAGTTCCTGTATACCCATCGGTCTATGATAGACTAACCCACTGGGGTGGAGGCTGAGAAAGGTTTTGTTAATTTTTTGTCTGACTTTAAAGTTAACTGCTATGCAAAGAGTTACAAAGGACAGAGAAGCTCATGGATCTGATGAGACATAAATATGTAAATGGGAGGTCTATAACGTACCAGTGACGGTATCAGGGGAACTTTCCTAATCTTTCCTGAACTGAAGTGCATAAAGCCTATTTCGGCACTGCCCACTGGCAACACTGGAAGTGGCACCCTGCTGATTCGGGCCACTGGACTGAGCTGAAGGACGACTTTGCTGACTTCAAAGATCAGCCTTTGGATAGTCTCGGACTCTATGGCCTGACTCGCCATATCCAAAACACACATCACTGCCGACTCTACACATACCCTTATGATTCTTACCACATCCTTCGCAAAGTGGATTTGTACGAACGCCACTTGTACTACTCTGGGTTTTCGAGCCTGGCACCCCATCACGACTGTCATTCCTAAACCTTGGTACTGGTGTACTAGCTGAAGATAGAACTGGGGATGAAAACTTTTCACTAAATCAAGAACAGTCACCACCCTCTGACCTTAGCTGGGCATAACTCAAGCTACCCATTATGGCTTTCTTATTTTATTTCTCCTTCTTCTTAAGTTTCTGTTCCTCAATCTGCTGAGCATGGACCATAAGCCTAGATATGTCTATCTCCCTAATCAACATCGCAGTCCTGCACTCCTTAACCACTCTACCCGATACCCCAGACAAAAATTTACGCATTCTGGATCTATTGTCTGCTACTACATGGGGAGCATACCTGGCTAACTGAGTAAACTTAAGGTAATACTCTTTCACACTCATACTACCTTGCCTGAGATTGATGAACTCTAACACTTTCGCTTTTTCATCTCTAAGGGAAATAATCTATCTAAGAAGGCCATAGTAAACTCTTCCCATTCTATGAGCTCTGCATCTGCACCCCTGTCTATCTTCCACTACTTAAACCACGTATGGGCTACATCTTGTAACTAATAGGAGGCTAACTCAGCACTCTCACTGGAAGTCATTCCCATGTTATCTGTGACTTTCTGAACCTGATCGAGGAACTCTTGTAGATCCTCTTCAGACTTAGAACCTGAGACTAAGAGAGGATTCCTTCGGGTAAAGTCCCAAATCCTAGCTGCAGTAGTATTGGCTACTGGGTTGGTCGGAACAGCAACTGGTCGTTCATTCTGAGTTGCGACTGAATTGGCTAGAGTAGTAAATACAACCCTAAATTCTTCATGAGAGACATGCTCGTCCAAGGAATCTGCCTAAACGAGTTGAGGTTCTGACTAGTCTTTTGTTTCTCTTCCCTTAGTCCTCTTTGGAGGCATATTCTGTAAATGGAAGGGAAAGGATTATACTGAAAATTTAACTGGAGCTCATGCTCACTCGCACAACATGAATAATGAAAGAAGGGAAACTTTTCCTAAAACATCTCGTAGCCTCCTATCCATAAGTGTGGCGTGCAACACACCCATGCACAAGACTCTACTAGATGTGACTTTCAGACTTCCTAGGACTCTGCTGAACCTTAGGCTCTGATACCAAGTTTGTAATGTCCCGTCTGTACCCCGAACACTACACGGTGCTCATAATCCCAAAGAACCACAAGCTAACCCATAACTGGTACCTGCTACAATAACTAAATAATAATACGGTGATATGTAAAAAATAGGTGGAAAACTGGCCATAAGGTTCACTATTGTAAATAATACTGAATATGGTATCACAATACCAAAATTAACATCAATACTAAAAACTGAACAACTGTCTGAAAATACTCGTCTGAAAAGCCTCTAAACTGTTTGAACTGTGGAGTTGATGGGATAAGTCCCCAACTAAATTCGACTACTGAAAATGAACTAAAATACTAAAATAAATAATCACCTCCTCGAACTATGAGGACTCACCACTAGCTCTATATGCTGAGAGTCTGAACTATTAAGGGTGCTTGAGAGCCCGTGCGTCTGAACCTATGATATAAGACATCATAGTGAAAAATAAAAGCATGCGTCAGTACTTTAAATGTACTGGTATGCTTGGTGAGGTAGGCTAAAATGCATGGGTTCATATGCATGAACAATACTAACTGAATATCATGAATATAACTGAATGAGAGTACATGCTTGAATACGTATACTGCAACTAAAATCATGATAACACTTGATACTAAGTCTGAATAGTGATTAACTGATATCTGAGTATACTGATACTAAATTACTGATAACTGAATGACTATATCAGACAGTCCTAAATTTATGGAACTGTACTGAGTTCCGAAATGAGCTGAGTGACTACATCTAGTTGTCATAAATCTTTAGAACTGAACTGAGTTCTATATTGAGACTGAATCTGAAATTGAGACTGTGGGAAGTAATCATCTAACCGATATGCCCCTTCTCTAACTGATTTGGGTTCCAACCTATAACCCCAGTTAGAAGAGTGTCAATACCATGCCATGGGTTAGGACAAGCTGTGAGTTAACCTTCTCTGATTGGAAGCTCTTTTTGTTAACCCTCGCTGGTAGGAAAACTCAAATGAGATATATCAACCCTAGTTTTACAGGATGATGTCTCAACCTATACTAGCTACGTAGTTTTGGAATGCAAGGATTTCACCCTCTACTGGCAGGTGAGTCCCCATCCTTGGGTTCACTCTGTGCTGAATCCTACTTCCAATTGAATAGACACTGGACTGAATTCTAAACTGTACTAGGCTAGACAAAATTATTTACTGATCATACTGTATAACTGAACCAAACTGATTTTACTGAACTGTACTGATTCTGAGTTCTATGAGTACTGAACTGATTACTAACTAAATTCTAAGCTCTCTATGTTCTGAACTGATTACTGACTAAATTCTGTGAACTGACTGAGTTTACTGAGTTCTGAACCAGATACTACTGTGTTCTGAACTGAATACTGAACTGAGACTGACTACTGAGTACTACTAAATTTTTTTGAGTTCTGTAACTGACTGAGAGTACTACTGACTGTAACATGACTTAGATTATTCTGTAACTGACACTGGCTCTAGGTAAACAGCTAAATTGTCGGGTATAAATACCCCTCAGGGTTCGATATCATGAAAAGTAAATCATAGTATAAGCTTGAAAAGCATAATCTTGTGCACTTGTTCACAACTCATTCACGGAAACATTTTATCAAACACTTGCATAATACAACTTGCACATAAGCTAACATGACATGATGTCTTTACCTTACTAGTTCACATGAGTAATTCATCAAACACTTGGTGAGCATACATATGCACATAACACTAAACAACAAGTAGACATCATAATTTAAATCCCCATTGACAATTTTAAGGGTTTTACATGGATCCTCATGATATTACATACATATCAATTAACCTCACATGAAACGTATCATAAAACATGGATTAGGATCCCAATTAATCATTATAAACATGGACATAATCAAACCCAACATGGAATTCATAAAATCCATAAACTTAAAGTTTAAAAATAGTTTCTTGAACTCCAAGGATGGAAGGGACCCTTGGATGAACACTTCACATTCCTTAGTTGGTGAATTCTAGAAAATTAACGGTGGAATCTTGAGCCTTAAACTTGAATTTAATTCACCTAGGGTTTTTTTCTTGAGAAATTTGTGAAAGAATGAATATAACTTGCTAAAAGAGGGCTAAATTTTGTGTTATGGGGGATGAAGGGTGTAGGAAAAAGTCTTAATTAACCCAGAGGACGTAGCCTTTTTAATGATTGTAAACTAAATCATCAATGCGCAGGCTGACGCGCCGCGTCGTTGCCATCGACGCGATAGCCAACGCACCGCATCGAGTCTGCCTCGATTTATTGGAAATTATACTGAGCTGAGGGAAAAATTATTTGTTGATGCGATGGATGATGCGACGAATCAAGATCGCATCAACTCACTTTTTTGGTCATTCGAACATGGTCTAAACGAGGTCCGAAAAATTTGAAACTTGTTCGGAAACACCTATTGGCATTTTTTATAATGAATTAACTCAAATATCAACATTTAACGGATGTAAAGGTTGCGAAATAAGATTGTCAACTTTCGAAGGCTAAAATAACACTAAGTCTGAATACTTAGCTAAAATTTTCTAAGTCTGGGACCCCTTAATCAGCTTAAAGTACTGAATTAAGCTAAGAATTTTGAGGGATCTTACAGCTAAGTCCATAACACTTAGCTAATTTTATAGGTTCTAAGTCTCTTATGCATGTACTAGAGCTAAACTAAGCTAAGAAAAGTACGGGGTATTATAATATCTCCCCCTTGGGAACATTCTCCTCCAATGAGACTGATTTAACTGAGAGTACTGAAGAAACTGAGATCATATACTAAATATGCATAACTGAAAGCATGATTACATGACTGAGTCTGAAACATGATACATGAACTGAATATCATGAACTAAACTGATTCCTTAAATACATGCAATGACACGAGGATGATCATAAGGTTGATATGGAAATGAGAGATTCAATTTATTAGTACCCATTACTTCATGTTGGATCTTATTTCGTAAATAAAAGTTGAGAGATGTAGTACTTGAAAGCTCGGGGGTATTACAACATCTCCCCCTTAGGATAGTTCATCCCCCAAATGATACTGACTTGGCTGACATACTAAGGAAAGATGGAGATAATGCACAAGAAACTTATGGACTAAATCATGACTAAATATCTAGAATCTGGAACTGATGCATGAATATAGAGTATCCACGTCCTGGATTCATTACAGAGATAAAAACTGAGGATATACATGACATAACCTGAATTTTGCTGATCATTAAGAGAGTAGCATAAGTATTGAAACTGAACATACTGTAAAGCATGAGTACATGAGTCATGAGCTGCATGAACTGAGTTTGAAGTTCATAAATTTCATGGAATATAATTCGTACAACTGAGAAAACTGAAACTCCTTATACTAAGAACTGGAAGCATACATAATTCTATGGAAAGTTCACAAATATAAGCTATGATCATGGGGCTGATATGTAAGGCATGAGGATATATATCATGGGGACTGAAGTACAACAATTTGCACTGAGATCAGAATGGGTCGATAATTTTCCTCTCCTACTGATGTTCTATAATATACTAGCATCATTACTGGAATCTAAGAGCCTAACTTGGTTACTCATTCTACCATCTCCCTCTTAGCTATAAGCTATCACTCTATCCCTTCCTTAGCTATAAGCTATCAGTCTAAGTCTGTAGGACCCTTTTGATAAACTTTAACTAAACTGGAACCATCAAAGATTTAAACTTAGATCCTAACACATAACATGGATATCCCCAAACCTTTAATGAATCACACTAACTCCTTTCATAGCCTACTAATATCACATCCCTAACTCACACCCATATCATCATACTTAATTTCGAATTAATAAACATCAGTTTTTCCATACACTATTTTAAACCTACTAATTCACCTTTCATACAACTAGCCCCATGGATACAAATTCTACTAAATTCAGATAACACTATCCCTACTTTTCTAATTCTAAACTTCTAGGTTCATGCTTCTAACTGTAGGTCATATGATGTCATAGGATTCTGAGAAAAGATCTGAAAACATTTCTGAGCCCTAAGAACTGAGGTACTACCCCTCCACTCAATGATTGGTTCATTAGGAAACTGAAAATCAATGACTCTAGTTCTACAGTCAACTGAAGCAGCACAGTATGAGTAGAGTTAATCCATACCGAGAATGACATCAAAATTATTCATCTCTCACTCTATAAGATAAACTAAGGTGACTTTCAGGGGTATTATGATAGGATAGTTCCTGTATACCTGCCTAGCCATAATAGAGACACCTACTGAAGTAGACACTGGGAAGGGTTCTGCTAAAGATTCGAGATTGACACCGAAATCGACTGATATATAGGGTTTACAAAGGAGAGCAAAGCTTCTAGATCTAATAAAGCATAAATATGAAAATAAAAGACTTGTAAAGTACTCGTAACCATATTAGGAGAACTTTCCTGATCCTGACGGGACTAAAGTGCATACAATCTGTTTTGGCGTTGACCACTGGTGGCACTGGAAGTAGTGCCCTACTGAGTCGGGCGATTATCTGGAATAGGAGGATAATTGGACTGACTCTGCTGACCACTCTTTGGGCAATCTCTGACTCTGTGGCCTAGATTGACACATCCAAAACATACATCACTGCTAGCTCTACACACACCTTTATGGTTCCTACCACATTTTCTGTAAATCGGATTGGTATAACCACCGTTCATCCTAACCTAGGTCTCAGATCCTGGCGCCCCATCCTGACTGTCATTCCTAAGCCTTGGTACTGGCGCACTAGCTGAAGATGGAATTGGGGCTGAAAGCTTTTGATGGAACTGAGAAAAGTTACTACCCTCGTTCCTAGGTTGATAAAAACTAAAGTTACCTATCCAAGACCTCTTACTCTCTCTTTCTTTCTCTTTAAGGTTCTACTCCTTAATTTTCTGAGCATGGACCTAAAACCTAGATATATCCATATCCTTAATCAACATAGTATCCCTACACCCTTTGACCACACTATCAGATACACCAAAGACAAACTTACTTATCCTAGACCTGTTATCAGCCACTATCGAAGGAGCATACCTGGCCAACTGGGTAAACTTAAGCGAATACTCATTCACACTCACACTATCCTACTTCAAGTTTATGAACTCCTACACCTTAGCTTCCCTCAACTCTAATAGGAAGAACTTGACTAAGAAAGTTGTGGCAAACTCCTCCCACTCTAAAGGCTTTGCCTCAACACCTCTACCCTTCCTCCACTGCTTATACCAGGTGTGAGCTACGTTATGCAATTGGTAAGTAGCCAAATCTGTACTATCACTTGAAGTGACACCCATGATATCTATCACCTTCTGAACCATATCAATAAATTCTTGTGGATCCTCATCAGACTTGGATCCCAAAAACAAAGGAGGGTTCATCCGGGTGAAATCTCGAATCCTAAATATTGCTGTATTTACCAATGGATTGGCTGGGACAACAGCTTACTGATTGTTTTGATCTGCTACTAAGTGAGCTAAAGTAGTGAATATTTCTCTAAACTCGGCATGAGAAATACACTCATTTAGGGGATCTTCCTGAACAAGAGGAGGTGCGGGCTAATTCTCATTTCTTCTTTCATTATTCTTTTTGGGAGACATGTTCTATAAATGGAATATTGAATTAGAAAGAGAGTTTTAATTGAGACCATTCTCATTCGCATAATATGAATACTGAAAGAAGGGAAACCTTTCCTATAACATATTGTAGCCTCTTATCCATAAGTGTGGCACACATCACACCCATACAGAAGACTCTACTCAACACATTTTTCAGACTCCCTAGGATACTTTAAAACCTTAGGCTCTGATACCAAGTTTTTTCATGACCCGAGGCTACCTCCTAATCGCAACAATGGTACTTACGGTGTCGAAAGACTATAAGCTAACCCATGAACTGGTACCTGCTGTGAGCACTGAATAATATGGTACTAAGATACACATGTGAGGAAATAACTAAATAATACCAAAGGTTATAAGTACTGAAATTAATACAACAAAATTCTCAATTCCAAAATATAATCGAACATACTAAAAATCTGTCTGAAAAGATTAATAAATCAACAGACTATCTAAAATGTCTGAAAGCCTTTAAATGTAACTGAAAAGAGTTGATGGAATAGGCCCCAACTAACTCTAACTGACAAATTGAAAGAAAGTATTGAAATATGAAGTAAACTAAAATAAGCTGCCATGTCCTCGATATATAAGGATTCACCATGACTACTACTGCTGATAAGCTGATCTGTCTAAGCGCGGTCAAGAAATTAAGCATCCAAGCCTATGATATAAGACATTATAGTATGAACAAATTATGTGTTCAGTACTTTAAATATACTGGTATATGAAATGAGGTCAGGCTGAAATGCATAGGTTCATGTACATGAAATACTGACTGACTGAATAGCATGAGATAATGGTTGACTGAATAACATTAGATCTATGATTCATAATATGCATGAAAATTGTAAAATCTAATAATGAATGACCAAATATATTACATGATATTGAAATAGTCTACGAAATGAAATACTAAAATCTGATAACTGAATAGTTGAGAATCTGTATGCTTTGGTCAAACAAACCTGAACTGAAACTATACTGAGTACTGTACTGAGATTGTGGGAGGTATCATCTAACCAACATGCCCCGATCTGAGCTAATCGGGGTACTAACTAACAATGGTTGTATGGATCCACTGAGCCACCCCCATCTGGCAGGTGCTTTAATGAGATACGTGTTACCCTCAACTGGAAGGTAAACATTTTATCAACCCTCAACTAGAAGGTTGATATCTCTAATCTACATTGGCTACATAGTTCTGGAACCAAGGGACTGCTACTAAAGGTCACACCCTCCACTGGCAGGAGAGCCCCCATCCCTGGGTTCGTTCGGGTGTAAATCCTACTCCCAACTAAACTGACACTAATTACTAGACTAGGCTATGTTTAACTGCCTATGATAACAGACTGAATTTATAATGCTCATGATATATCTGAAATCTTTCAGAATGTACTGAGATTATATCTAAAATAATTCGGAATGTACTGAGACTATGTAAACAGCTACGTTTCGAGTATTCATAACCCCAAGCACTGAATTGAAATAACAACAAAGGCAGACAAAAGCTTCGAAAGACCATAATGGGGAATTATTCTAAAAAATCATTCTCTTTGGCATTTCATCAAACACATGGGGATTACGGCTTTAACATGGGAATAGTTTTAAATATGATGAGACAGTATGATTACATGGAAAAAATTATAATTTGAGGATTTATCCTGAATTTCATGAACATGACATGGGAACTTCAACATCCAAAACATATTATAATCCATTCCACTTGAAAACAATTGTAATCTTAACTTGAAATCAAAATAACTAGAAATTCATGGAGATAATTCATTTAAAACATGGAAAAACTCATAATTTAACATTTGAAAAGGGATTCTTGGACTCCATGGTGAAAGAAAACCATAGATGAACATCACAATACCTTTAACCTTTACACTTGGAAGGGAAACACAATCTTGAAGCTTTCTTGAAAGTTCTTGAATTGGTAAGATTGAGTTCTTAGTTTTCTTGAAGAGAAGATAATAAATTTTGATATTTTTGGGAGGTAGTTAGGGTTTTTCTTTGAGAGAAAATTGAAGGAGAATGGACAAATTACGCCCAAATTGTTGATATAAGTCATGTTATGATGACTTGGATTTGAGGGGATAAAATGCTACTATCCCCCAAACATTTAAATTCGCAATTGAAACGTGGATTAAGGAGGTACCGCAATGCGATAAGCCATCCATCGCTATAATGACCGCTTCGCGTTGCTATCGCGATGACTTGCTATTTTTAAAATCCAAACATGACCTAATCCTCGTCCGAAAAATCTAATATTTCCCCGAGACATGCTCATTACACTTAGCTATTTAAAAATCCTCGAAGTTAAGAGGTCAAAAATAAGGCAAAGTCCTCAACACACTTAGCTAAATTTTCAGGTTCCAAGTCTCTTATGCATATACTATGAGCTGAACTAAGTTAAGAAAACTATGGGGTATTACATTAACATAACTTTTTTTTGGTGGTCTTGTGAAATACTACGAACGAAATTAATAAAATCGATGCAAAGATATTTTTTTCCATTAAGTATTGCCATAGATGATTTTATGACAACGGTTTCAATATTCGTTCCTATACCTCTACCTATTGCAACGGTTAATATACAATAGCGGTGGTTAAAGCACTAAATCGTAGCTAGTAGAACAATTATTTTTGGCAATGGTTGGAACCATTGCAATAGTCCTTTTATAGCAACACATTGACAACCCCTGCCAAAAAATCGATTGTCATAGGGGTAATTTCTTGTAGTGATATCAAAATAGACGATACTCAATAGGCATCATAGGCCGACTGAGCACAGATAAGATAAAACTATAATAAAGATGTGAATATATGCTACAGGTAAGAAAAGAGGGACAGAAGGAGATTAATAGGCTAAGCTTGAAAACTATGAGAAATATAAATAAATAAGTCAAAAAATGTAAAGTGAGCATTAAACTATAACCAAACCCGACCCCGATAAGCTTGGAAAGTACAACCACAAATAAATAAATCCAACCAGCTCTCATGAGTGTGGTGGATGCAGACAACGAAAAATATTAAATATAGACCTAGAATGAAAGTGAATAAATATGGAAGAATACCATGACATAAAATAACCATACCATGTTCTCTTTCCATCCATAATCATAAACCTTGCCAGATTCAAATTGGACTTCCAAACATAAATCAATGATATGCATGCCCAAAGTTGAACGGTGGCTAAATATATAATTAAGCAGTAAAATTAAGTGTCAGAAATCAAATCGGGACTAAATACTCCACTTTTCCTTTTTGAAAAGCAATTTAATTCAAAGCATTTAAAATCTCATTTTCAAGTTAAAAATATTACTTTTAGTCCATAATACTGATATGCCATGGATATAATATCAAAAAAGTATAATATGAGAGCAAATCAATTAATACTAACAATAAGTATTAATACTCAACTAGGTGTTTTAGAGTCATCTATTATAGGAAAAACACCACGCTAAGGTAAATTTTCGTAAACAAAAGGTAAATCTAGGCACAAGCCTCGAGAAATCCAACCAAAGGCAAACAACTATCTGAGCCTAGACTAAGAAATCTGATTCCAATCATAAGGATGCTATGTACACTAAGAAACCCTTAAAGAAGAAACAACTACATAATATAAGGATTTCAAGGCAAAATTCTACTCTAAAACCCTTAAAATAGGCTATAAGGATCATAAATAATAAATTGAGTATTCAAGCCACACTAGACACCAACAATTAGCAATTATCATACTAGTACTTTAATTGTGTAATGTCTTAGAGTAGATAGGCTTAACCTACCTGGACACCAAAAAACATGGTCATAACCTATTAGATCAAAACTTTTCCCTTTCAAGAAGATCTAACCGCTGCTACAATGCCAAGATAATAATCTACATGTTAATACAAGAAGAATAATACCAATATTATGAATTTACCCTCTGGGTTAAAATTTGGGTTAAAAATAACCCGTGATGCCCATTACAAAATTCAAAAATTAAACTTGCAATTATGTCCCCCGTGGGACAAGGATCATATTCTAAAAAATTGAGCATGATTATCGTATGATTTGAGTCTCAAAATAGCCTCGAAATCAAAGAAAATACAAGAATTAATGTTATGAATAAAATCAAAATTTAGTCTGAAAACTTTCAAATTAACAATGAAAAATGATCAAGGATCAAGCAAACACCTAGCCCCAATTCCAAACTATGTTTCCATAAGGTTTTCGAAGCTCAAAGTGATCAACTATGGAGGAATTTGGGTGTAAAATGATGAAGTGTTTGAGGTGGGGGTTTATACACAGCAACCACTGATGTGCCATGGTTTCATAGCACTTTCGATGCTTAAAACCAAAAAATATACAAGTACTTAGGTCTGTTTTGTTAGATATGTGTATTTTTTTGTTTGTTTTGCAGGAAACTAGGTTATGGAGTTGGAAAAAAAACAAAAAGAGTTGAAGTGTGTAGAAGAATCTACTTACGGGCCAAAAGTGGCACTTACGACCACCGTAAGTGGCCACGTAAGCTCAGAATAATATGATCTAAGAATTTGAAGTCTGAAGTTTTGGTCTGATAGTTACGAGGGGACTACTTATGTGGCGTAAGTATCACTTATGCCCCTCTTAAATTCCATCGTAGTAGAGTTCTGCAGCATGAAAAATTGTCTGACACTTATGACTCACCAAGGGGTCCGTAAGTACCACTTAGCGCATAAGGGGGTTCATAAGTGATCACCGATCTAGTTTTCCTTATTCATTTTGGTTAGAATCTTTAGAGTTCTGATGTAATCTATAAATCCCTTTTGATGTTTTTGTATTAGTTTACGCACTATTTATATTCATAACACTATATTGATTCTGAGATTCCACTTTTGATCTTGGAATCTTTTGTTCTTGGTTTTACTGTTGACTATTAATTTGAGATTGTGGTTTTGTTCTTAAATTATTATAAGATATTCCAATGCTTTCCTTATTGAATTCAGTGGATGTTCTTTCAAACATGAGAAACTAAACCACCTAACTAGGGTTATTAGAGCCCTGATGGAATAACAAAGTTGAGAAAGTGAGAGGTTGTTCTTGATCAATATTTGTGCATGTATTATGATATTGGTCATCTTGTTTTCTTTCTTAATAACTTTAGAAGTTAAGAACTTGCATGTATTCAATACGTACTCTAAAATAGAGGAAGAGATTAGGATAAGAAGATTATAATAGTAATTTGAGGCTAGAAACCTTATCTAATTAACTTGACACTCAACAGGTAATAGTTAATCTGGGATTTAAGATAAGGGTTTGTAAGGAGACACTCTAATACTCACAAGGTAAAGAGTGAAATTCACCATATGCATTTACAAGACGGTTGATGATACCTATCTTATCAGATTCTGCGTGTAAGGTATTGGAATAGTTCGGCAAAACATGATAAGTCTACGGAGTTAGGAAATCAGGGGGAAGATAGTCCTAGAATTCATCTTATATTGATTTCAACTAAAATTATGAAGATTGTTAGTCTAGATATTGTTCTCACAAAATCCAATCATTTACTTTTCTGTATTATTTTGGCTCCTTCATCAAATTCGTGAGATATATTTAGCCTATTGCCTGTGGGTTCGAACTCAACCTCTGTTAGTCTATATATTTGAAAGCAATCGTATTATATTTCTTAGAAGTATAATTTGAGCGACATATAATTTTGCATCCTTGCTGGGGAATACGGTTATGGATTGACTGACAGAGTTTGTTGAGGTTGTTGGTTTTAGAGTACTCTGGTGTATTCCCAGTACTAAGAGTCAAGGAAATCCCTTGATCCTACTTGATCCAGAGCTTAAAAGGACCTTACGATGAAATTGTAGGATGGACCCTACAATAGAATCGTATGATGTCAGAACACGATCATAAAGCTCATCATAAAGAGCATCAATATAATCCATTTTTCTTAAATTTGCCTCCTTCGCTTGGTGTTCATATGACAGCTATGAAAACCACTGTGCAGTTACTAACTAAAGTGAATGCAGAGAGAGATACAGATGTCCATCGTGTAGCTCAAGAAGAAATATAGAGGTAGAAACCAGAGCATCGAGAAAAACTCGATCGAGGTAGAAAAGATGGATTCTAAGTACCCCTAACCTTTCAGTACTTTCCAGCATATGATAATCTGGAGGAATACTCGTAGTATGTTGATCCTAATGATATAGGATCTATCATTCCTCCTGAAGAATGTGTTTACTGGTTTGCCGATTGATAATGCAAACATACTCATCATGAATTTGTTTGAGATCTGCACTTCGTATAACTTATGTAGGGTTAATCAGCATTCTTTGAGACATAGGTTATTCCCATTCTCTCACTGGGGAAGTGATATTATGGCTAGGGAACTGCCTCGTAGGTCCATCACTAATTGGAATGAGTTGCAAAAATAGTTCTTGGATTTATTCTTCTCGCCTTCTAGAATATTGCAGTTGAAGGATGCGATCTATAATTTTAGGCAATTGCATTCTGAACCACTGTACGAGGCATGGTTGATGTTTAATAAGAAATTGTTAATGGTTCCTAATCACAAGATTTTGGTAAGGAATTTGCTTGAGATATTCTATTGAGTCCTGAATGCCAATACCAAATATATTGCAAATACTATTACTAGTGTTACTTTTAAGAGCCCGCATTGGGAGTTAGCTTCAAAAATTTTATATCAGGTCTCTATTACCAACTGACGATGGCATACTCAGGAGGTAGAAAAATGAGTTGGTATTTATGATATTGGTGTTTCCATCGAGTAGAGAATTGTAGATGATATAATGACTTAAGAAGTTGCATAGTTGAGGACAGAGATTGGGTTGTTGACTAAGCAATTTGCATCTTTAAGTTCAAAAAATATGAATGTTGTGATTTCACAAGGTAAAGCTTCTAAGCAATATAGTTCAGCTATTGAAGAAGAGGCAAAGTATCGAATAGATAGATAGAGAGTTTTTGAGCCAAGTGCCAAGGGTCTAATCAAGACACTTGGAACTCTAGGCAAGGGAATCGAGGTAAGAACTATTATGGGGACATATATAAGGATTGGAGCTGAGAGAGAGAGATAGTGACTGGAGGAAAATGAATGATTATAAGGAGAAGGGTGGTGCATATGTTCCTAAAGAGAATTGTGATACTAATTCAAAGATGGAAGTGTTGCTGACTAAGCTGGTTAAGGGTTTAAAGAATTAAAAGAGTTGCCTTAAGGATATTAAGGAGGATATTTTTGGACTGATCTAGAATGTTGAATCACATGCTATCGTTATTAAGCAGTTTGAGTAGCAGTTTGGTTAAATGTTGGCTACTTTGAATTAGCAGTATTCAGGCACTCTTTCGAGCAATATTATGCAAAATCCAAAAATTAACAGTCATTGTTTAACCATCACCACTTAGAGTAGGAAGGCGACTATTAATCCCCTTATACCTGTAGTTAATGAGGTACGAGATTATATTATTCATATTGATGATGCCCCCAAAGAGGAATTTGAAAAGTTGGTGACTAGTGGTTAGTCATCATAAAAATTGGTTGGTGTTGAGAAATGATTTAAGAAGGATAAAGGTAAGACAAAGGAATTTGATCCTGTAGTGAATACCATTCCATGACCTCCCTTACATTTTCCTCAAAGATTGAAGAAGAAGTAAGAGGATGGGAAGTATCATAAATTCATATCAATGTTAAAGGAATTGTTTGTTACTATTCCCCTTGTGGAAGCATTAGAGTAGATGCCTGGCTATTCAAAGTTCATGAAAGATCTAGATACTTAGAAAATGAATATGCATTTTGATCTCGCTAATAACATGCACCATTTTAGTGATATTACTTCTCGGTCTTTGGTTGAGAAGAAAGAGGACCTCAGAGCTTTCACTATTCCTTGAACTATTGAGTCTTTGTATTTTTTGTGAGCATTATGTGACTTAGGAGATAGAATAAATATAATGTCACTAGTTGTGAACAAGCATTTGGGGTTGGGGACACCTAAGTCGACGTCGATGAGATTATTGATGGCCAACCGGACTGTGAAGAAGTTAGTTAGTATATTGTATGATGTTTAGGTCAAGGTAGTTTCCTTCATCTTCCCCACTAATTTTGTGATCCTTGATTGTGAGGTAGATTTTGATGTTTTTAATATCTTAGGAAGTCCCTTACTATCCATGGGTAGGGGTTGGTTGACATGGATATGAGATGAATGAAATTCAGGCTCAGTTACAAACATGTTACTTTTAATGAGGCTCAGTCAATGCGACAACCAAAAGACATGAAAGTGGTGTCTATGATAGACACTGTTGAGGAATATGTAGTGAGTGTGACCATTAAGGAGAGACTTGGTGTTGAGGAACAAGCGACAGTGATCATGAACTTAGACAGCGACGACGTTAATAAATATGATTAGATGGTTAGCTCACTCTATGGAAAAGGTTCTTATTCTTATACACTGAAAAAGCTAGATCTTGACTTGAAGAATAGAGCGACTCCACCAGCTTGACCATCTATAGAGGAGACACCGATATTAGAATTGAAGGAGTAACGCCCTGAGTCTGTACCCTGAATGCTACATGGTGCTCATAATCCCGAAAAACCATAAGCTAACCCATGACTGGTACTTGTTGAAATAACTGAATAACAATACTGAAAATATGTAGAAATTAGATGGAAAACATGCCATAAGGTTCAATATTTGAATAAAACTGAATACGATATAACAATACCAAATCTGAAATATTTGTCTAAAAAATACTCTAGTCTGAAAAAGCCTCTAAACTGTCTGAACTGTGGAGCTGATGGGACAGGTCCCCAACTAACTCCGACTACTGAAAATGAACTGAAATGCTGAAATAAATAATCACATCCTAGAACTATGAGGACATACCACTAACTCTGTATGCTAAGAGTCTGAACTGCTAGGGGTGCTCAGGATCCCGTGCATCTAAACCTATTATATAAGTCATCATAGTGCAAAATAAAAGCATACATCATTACTTTGAATATAATGGTATGCTCAGTGAGTAGGATGAAATGCATGGGTTCATATGCATGGACAATACTAACTGAATATCATAAGTATGACTGAATGAGGGTACATACATGAATATGCAAACTGTACTGAGATCGTAATAACACTGAATACTGGATTACTGGTAACTGAATGACTATATCTGACAGTCTTGATTCTATGGAACTATACTGAGTCTCTTACTGAGCTGAGTGACTGTGTCTAACAATCCTGAATCTACGGAGTTGAACTGAGTTTCATACTGAGACTGAATCTGAAATGGAGACTGTGGGAAATAATCATCTAACCGACATGCCCCTTCTATAACTGATTTGGGGTCCGACCTGTAACCCAAGTTGGACGGGTGTCATTATCGTGCCACGGGTAAGGATGAGTGATGAGTCACTCTCATCTGGTAGGTACTCTGAGCGAGAACGGTGGTACCCTTAACTGGCAGGTAAATCACCTCATCAACCCTCAACTGGAGGTTGATGCCATAACCTACGCTGGCTACCTGGTTCTGGAATAAAAGGACTGCATCTAAGGATTACACCCTCTACTGTAAGGTGAGACCCTATCCTTGGGTTGACTCGGTGTTGAATCCTACTCCCAATTGAATAGACACTGGACTAAATTCTAAATTGTACTAGGCTGGGCTAAACTGTTACTGATCATACTGTATAACTGAACTGAACTAATTCTGAGTTCACTGAGTTTTCCTACATTCTGTAACTGATTGAATTCTACTGATCAAGACATGATTGATTCTACTCTGTGACTAACCATGGCTCTAGACAACAGCTAAATTGTCGGGTATTAAATACCTCCAGGACTCGATAGCATAAACTTAAAAGATATGGCATAATCTTGAGATATGGTAATTAAGTACTTAGTCATCATTCATTTATTTTGGCATTCAAGAAAACACTT
The DNA here is from genome assembly GCA_030864215.1 of Capsicum pubescens. NCBI lineage: Eukaryota > Viridiplantae > Streptophyta > Magnoliopsida > Solanales > Solanaceae > Capsicum > Capsicum pubescens. The sequence continues at coordinate 228,001,297 of CM061544.1, forward strand.
GCATGATATGAACTTACATACATGCTAACATGATATAATTTCACTATTTCACTCACATGGGTAATTCATCAAACACTTGTGGGGCACAATATATGCACATAATACCAAAACAACATGTAGGCATCATGATTCAATTCCAATTACACAGTTCCAAGAGTTTAACATGAATTCACATGATAAAGCATATATATCAATTAACTCTACATGGATCTTGTAATAAATCATGAATACACTTTAATTCAAATCATGAAATCACTCTACATGAACTTTAAAAGAGTTTCTTAGACTCCAAGGGTGGAAGGAACTCTTGGATGAACACTTCACATACCTTAGTTGGTGAATTATGGAAAATTAACGGTGGAATCTTGAGCCTTAAATTTGAATTTAATTCACCTAGGGTTTTTGTTCTTGAGCAATTTGTGAAAGAATGAATATAACTTGCTAAAAGAGGGCTAAATTTTATGTTATGGGGGCTAAAGGGTGTGGTAAAAAGACTTAATTAACCCTGAGGATGCGGCTTTTTAATTACTAAAAAATTAAATCATCGACGCGCAGGCCGACGCGATATGTCATTTGTATCGATGAGATAGCCAACGCGTCGCGTTGAGTTCGCATCGATTCACTGGAAATTACACTGAGTTGAGGGAAAAATTAGTTGTCGATGCGATGAACGATGCGACACATCAAGATCGCATCGGCTCACTATTTTGGTCATTCAAACATGATCCAAATGAGGTCTAAAAAATCTAAAACTTGTCCGGAAACACCTATGATCATGAATTAACTCAAATATCAACATTTAATGGATGTAAAGGTTGCAAAATAAGATTTCCAACTTTTGAAGGATAAAATAACACTAAGTCTGAATACTTAGCTAGAATTTCTTAAGTTTGGGACCCCTTATCAAGCTTAAAAAGGTTGAGTCGAGCTTAGGATTTGTCTAGGTCTTACAATATCTCCCCCTTGGTAACATTTGTCCTCGAATGAGACTGATTAAGCTGAGAGGACTGGTAGACTAAACTTATTTACCAAACATGAACATCTGAAACACGATTATCTGATTGTCATTACTGGCATACTAAATTTCATACTGAATATGCATATCTGATGAATGAGTACATGACTGAACTGACACCTAAATATATGACTGAATATGCAATGGTAACTGATACCAAGTTTGTAATGGAAAATCTGAGCATGAAACTGAATAAACTTAAGGAAGACTATTACCTTGAGCTGAATCTGAGTTTATGGATAAGAGGTGAGGATACTTGGTTCGCATATCTGCTTCTGCTTCCCAAGTAGCTCCCATAACGGAATGATTCCACCAAAGAACTTTGACTAGAGGGACTTCTTTGTTCCTCAATCTGCGAATCTGATAATCAAGGATTTCAACTAGAATCTAATCGTAAGAGAGGTTGTTCTGAACATCTATGCTCTCTATGGGGACTACAGTTGATGGGTCACCTATGTTTTTCTTTAGTAAGGAGACATGAAACATATGATAAACTAAAGATGGATCTAAAGGCAACTCAAGTTCGTAAGCTACCTTTCTGAAATTGCTAAGAATTTGGTAAGGACTGACATATCAGGGACTGAGCTTCCCCCTCTTGCCAAAATATTTCATTCCTTTCATAGGAGAGATTTTCAAATACACGTAGTCACCAATATCTAACTTGAGATCCTTTCTGTGTACGATTTCTATCAGCTCTAAGTTGTCTTAAGGCTTTTCCTGGTCAACTGAACTTTCTCTAAGGTATCAAATACCAAGTCAGGCCCTACCACTGCGGCCTCACCCACTTCAATCCAACTAATGGGAGATCTACACCTCCTCCCATAAAGCGCCTCAAACGGATCTATCTGAATACTGGAATGATAGTTGTTGTAGCAAACTCAATCAAAGGCAAGTGGTCATCCTAACAAACTTTAAAATCAATCACACATGCTTGCAACATATCCTCTAAAGTCTGAATGGTCCTTTTTGCTTGACCATCTGTCTGAGGGTGAAAATTTGTACTGGGGTGAACTCGGGTACCACAACCCTTTTGGAATGCTTTCTAGAAATAAAAGTTGAACTGGGTGCCTCTATCTGAGATGATAGACAACGGAACACCATGAATCTGACCAACTTCTTGATATAGAGTATAGTGTAAACCTCAGCTGAGTAAGAGGTAAGAACTGGTAGGAAATGAGCTGATTTGGTCATCCTGTCTTCAATGACCCAAACTGAATCATGCTGACGACGAGTACGAGGTAAAACCATCACAAAGTCCATGTTCACTTCTTACCATTTCTAGGTTGGAATGCTGAACTCCAGCATGGACCCACTAGGCTTCTGATGATCAATCTTGACTTGTTGACATGTCGAGAACTTAGCCACAAACTCTGTAATATCTCTTTTCATCCCACTTCACTAATAGATCTCCCGCAAATCACGGTATATCTTAGTCACCCCTAGATGAATAGAGTAGCGCGCAACATGCGCTTTTGCAAGAATTCACTACCTTAAGTCATTACACCTAGCACACATAGTAAACCCTAACAACACAAAACACCATATCCTCCTTGGGAGAAAACCTCTACGTTTTGATCTCTGACTGATTGTTTCAACTTGACTAGACTGGGAACCCTATCTAGGTTTTCCCTTACTTCAGAAACTAGGGATGATTCTAAACTACTCTACACCCATACACTGCCTTCTACTGAATCGAATAAGAATACACTTAGTTGGGCTAGCTGATGGACTTCCTAAGCTAACTTCTTCTTACTGTCCTCGATATGAGTAATACTACCTATAGACATTCTACTGAGAGCATCGACCACTAAATTGGCCTTGCCCGGATGATACAGGACACTCATGTCGTAGTCTTTCAACAACTCCAACCACCTTCTCTAATGGAGGTTTAGGTATTTTTGAGAGAATACATACTGCAGACTCTTGTGGTCTGTAAACACATCCACATGAACTCCATACAAATAGTGCCTCCAAATCTTTAAGGCAAACACTACTATTGCTAGCTCAAGATTATGAGCAGGGTAATTCTTCTCATGGGGTTTAAGCTACCTAGAGTCATAAGCTATAACCTTACCTCTCTGCATCAGAACACAACTAAGACAACTCTGGAGGTATCACAATACATCACAAAGCCGTATGAACCATATGGTAAGGTCAAAATTAGTGTTGTAGTGAGTCGAGTCTTCAACTCTTAAAAAATCTTCTCACAAGAATCTGACCACTAGAACTTGACTTTCTTCAGAGTTAATCTGTGCATAGGGGATGCAATAAATGAAAATCCCTCAATGAACCATCGGTAATAGCCAGCCAAACCCAAGAAACTCCTGATATCTTATAGAGAGAAGGGCCTGGGCCAGTTTCTCACTACTTCGGTCTATTGGGGATCAACTCTAATGCCACCACCGGAAACTATATGGCCGAGGAAAGCTACTGACCTTAGCCAAAATTTGCACTTACTGAATTTGGCGAATAACTAATGATTTTTAAGAGTCTGTAATACTATTTTGAGATGGTCTGCATAATCATGTTCACTGCGGGAGTAGACGAGAATGTCATCTATGAAGACTATGACAAACATGTCCAAGTACTTCTTGAACACATGGTTCATCAAGTCCTTGAAGGCTACTAGGGCATTGGTAAGACCAAAGGACATGACTAAGAATTCGAAGTGACCATACCAAGTTCTGAAAGCTATTTTTAGTATGTCACACTCCCTGACTCTGAGTTGATGATAGCCTGATCTGAGGTCTATCTTAAAGAAGAAACTGGAACCCTAAAGTTGGTCAAACAAGTCATTGATTCTGGGAAGTGGATACTTGTTCTTGACCGTGACTTTATTTAACTGACTATAGTTAATACACATTCCGAGAGAACCATCTTTCTTACGCACGAATAAAATTGGTACACCCCACAAAGATACACTGGGTCTGATGAATCCCTTATCTAGGAGATCCTTTAATTGCTCTTTTAATTCTCTTAGTTCTGCTGGAGCCATTCTGTATGGTGGAATAGATATGGGTTGAGTATCTGGAAGAAGATCGATTTCGAAATCAATTTTCATTTTGGGAGGAACTCTGGGAATATCGTTGGGAAACACATCTGGGAATTTACATGCTACTGACACTAACTCAAGAGTAGGGGTTTCTGAACTAGAGTCCTGAACTCAAATGAGATGGTAGAAAAATCCCTTAGATATTATTTTTCTAGCCCGAAGGTAAGAAACAAGCTGACTCCTAAGTGTTGAAGTGTTACCCCTCCACTCTAGGATGGATTCATTCGAAAACTGAAACTGGACAATTCTATTTATGTAGTAGACTAAGGCATAATAGGAATGAAACCAATCCATGTCGAGAATGACATCAAAATCAGTCATCTCTAATTTGACTAAATCTGCTGAAGTGATTTTCTGAGATATCATAAACGTGAAGTTCTTGTATACTTGCCTAGCTATGATGGATTTACCCATTGGGGTAGAGAATAACAAAGGCTCTTTAGAATTTTGGGATTGACTCTGAAATCAACTGTTATATATGGAGTAACAAAGGACAAAGAAGCTCCTGGATCTAACAAAGTATAAACATGCAAATGAAAAACTTGTAACGTACTAGTGACCACATCAGGAGAACTCTTTTGATCCTGTCGGTACAGAAGAGCATAAAGTCTATTTGGGCGCTGCCCACTGGTAGCACTAGAAGCAGCACCCTACTGATTCGGGTAATCGAACTGAGTTGGGTACAGTTATTCTGATCCTTAGAACCTAACTGGGGATAATCTCTAACTCTGTGGCCTGGATTTCCATACCCAAAATACACATCATTACCCGCTCTACAGATACCCTGGTGGTTTCTGCCACACTTCTGACAAAGGGGATTAGTTCGGGCACTGCTAACCCTACCCTAGGGTTTAGGGCCTGGTGCCCAATCCCTATTACCATCTTTGAATTTTGTCACAAGAGTGATGGCTGAGGATGGAGCTGGAACTGAGAATTTTGGGTAGAACTAAGAATGATTCTCACCTCTGACTTAGGCTGAGTGAAGTTAAAACTACCTGTTCTCATTCTCTTGTTCTCCATCTCCTTTTCTTTATTCTTAACCTTCTTTATCTGTTGATCATAGACCATGAGCCTGGATATGTCAATATCCTTAATAAGCATTGTGGTCCTACACTCCTTGACCACACTGCTAGACACCCCTGACATAAACTTACTCATTCAGAACCTGCTGTCTGCCACCACATGAGGAGCATATCTAGCTAATTGAGTAAACTTAAGAGAATACTCTTTCACTATCATATTGTTCTGCTTCATATTGATAAATTACAAGACCTTCACTTCTCTCAACTCCAGTGGGAAGAACCTATCCAGAAAAGCAGTGGGAAACTCCTCCCACTCTATGGGCCCTGCATCTACGACCCTCTCTGCCTTTCACTGTTTAAAACATGAGTAAGCCACATCCTGTAACTGATATACGGCTAACTCAGCACTCTGAATCGTGGTCACCACTATAATATCAGTAACTTTCTGCACCTGATCAAGAAATTCTTAAGGGTCCTCATCTAACTTCGACCTGATAATGATAGAGGGTTCATTCGGGTGAAGTCCTGTATTCTGGAAGCATCATTATTGGACACTGGGTTAGACAGAATGGCAGTTTGGCACTTATTCTGGGCTTCTATAGAATGAGCTAGGGTGGTGAAGGCTGCTTTGAACTCTGCGTGGGAGACGTGTTCGTCCAGTAGATTTGGCTGGACGGGTTGGGTTCTAGCTGGTCTCTTGTTCCTCTTCCCTATGTCCTCTTTGGAGGCATATTTATGTAAATGGAAGAGAAAGGATTAGACTGGGACTTTAATTGGAGATCATGCGCACTCGCACGACATGAATACTGAAAGAAAGAAAACTTTTCCTAAACATCTCGTAACCTCCTATCCATAAGTATGGCGTGCAATACACCCATGCACAAGACTCTACTAGATGTGGCTTTCAGACTTCCAAGGACTCTGTGGAATCTTAATCTCTTATACCAAGTTTATAATTCCCCAAGTCTGTACCCCGGATGCTACACGACGCTCATAATCCCAAAGGACCACAAGTTAACCCAAGACTGGTACCTGCTATAATAACTAAATAGTAATACTGAAAATATACAAAAATTAGGCAAAAAACATGCCATAAGGTTCAATACTGTAATAAAACTGAATACAGTATAACAATACAAAAACTGAAATATCTATCTAAAAAATACTCTAGTCTAAAAAAGCCTCTAAACTGTCTGAACTGTGGAGTTGATGGGACAGGTCCCCAAATAACTCCGACTACTGAAAATGAAATAAAATGCTAAAATAAATAATCATGTCCTCCGATTATGAGGACTCACCACTAACTATGTATGTTGAGAGTCTGAACTACTTAGGGTGCTCGGGAGCCCGTACGTCTGAACTTATGATATAAGACATCATAGCACAAAAGAAAAGCATGCGTCAGTAGTTTGAATATACTGGTATGCTCAGTGAGGTAGGCTAAAATGCATGGGTTCATATGCATGAACAATACTAACTGAATATCATGAGTATGACTGAATGAGAGTACATGCATGAATATGTAAACTGCACTAAGATCGTAATAATACTGAATACTGGATTACTGGTAACTGAATGACTGTATCTAACAGTCTTGATTCTATGGAACTATACTGAGTCCCATACTGAGCTGAGTGACTGTGTCTGACAGTCCTAAATCTGTAGAGTTGAATTGAGTTCCATATTGAGGCTGAATCTAAAATGGAGACTGCGGGAAATAATCATCTAATCGACATGCCTCTTCTTTAACTAATTTGGGGTCCAACCTATAACCCCAGTTGGAAGGGTGTCAATACCATGCCATGAGTAAGGACAAGTGTTGAGTCACCCTTATCTGGCAGGTACTCTGAACGAGAATGGTGGTACCCTCAACTGGTAGGTAGATCACTTCATCAACCCTCAAATGTCAGGTTGATGTCTCAACCTACGCTGGCTACGCAGTTCTGAAATGCAAGGACTGCTTCAAAGGATTACACCCTCTACTGGTAGGTGAGTCCCCATCCTTGGGTTTACTCAGTGCTGAATCTTACTCCCAACTTAATAGACTCTGGACTAAATTCTAAACTATACTATGCTGAGCTGAACTGTTACTGATCGTACTCTATAACTGAACTGGACTGATTTTACTGAACTAATTCTGAGTTCATTGAGTTTTCCTACATTCTATAACTGACTGAATTCTACTGATCGAGACATGACTGATTCTACTCTGTGAATGACCATGGCTCTAGACAAACAACTAAATTGTCGGGTATTAAATACCCCCAGGACTCGATAGCATAAACTTAAAAGATATGGCATAACCTTGAGACATGGTAATTAACTACTTAGTCATCATTCATTCATTTGGGCATTCAAGCAAACACTTGCATGACATGAACTTGCATACATGCTAACATGATATAATTTCACTATTTTACTCACATGGGCAATTCATCAAACACTTGTGGGGCACAATATAGGAACATAATACCAAAACAACATGTAGCCATCATGATTCAATTCCAATTACACAGTTCCAAGAGTTTCAACATGAATTCACATGATAAAGCACATATATCAATTAACTCTACATGGATCTTGTAATAAATCATGAATACACTTTAATTCAAATCATGGAAATCAAGAAATCGCTCTACATGAACTTTAAAAGAGTTTCTTGGACTCCAAGGGTGGAAGGAACCCTTGGAAGAACACTTCACATACCTTAGTTGGTGAATTCTAGAAAATTAATGGTGGAATCTTGAGCGTTGAATTTGAATTTAATTCACCTAGGGTTTTTGTTCTTGAGCAATTTGTGAAAGAATGAATATAACTTGCTAAAAGAGGGCTAAATTTTGTGTTATGGTGGCTGAAGGGCGTGGAAAAAAGACTTAATTAACCCAAAGGACGCAACCTTTTTATTACTGAAAAATTAAATCATCGACGCGCAGGCCGACGCGCCGCATCATTGGTATCGATGCAATAGCCAACGCGCTGCGTTAAGTTTACTTCAATCACTAGAAATTGCACAGAGCTGAGGGAAAAATTAGTTGTCGATGCGATGGATGACACGACGCATCAAGATCGCGTGAACTCACTATTTTGGTCATTCGAACATGATCTAAATGAGGTTCGAAAAATTTAAAACTTGTCTGGAAACACCTATTGATATTCCTGATCATGAATTAACACAATTATCAACATTTAATGTATGTAAAGGTCGTGAAATAAGATTTCAGGCTAAAATAACACTAAGTCTGAATATTTAGCTAGAATTTTCTAAGTCTAGGACCCCCTAGCAAGCTTAAAAAGGCTGATTCAAGCTTAGAATTTTATGGGGTCTTATAGAAGGCCGTCCCTTTTTACCTAAAATATGCATTCTTGGGGGTCAACAATACCTTGCCGATCATTATTGTGGCTGATTTGGCGAATACCCAGTTTGAGGTATTGATTTCAATATTGCAGAGATTTAGAAGGGCCATCGGATTGACTATTGTAGATATTATGTTGATTCCACCTAGGAATTGTACTCATAAAATTCATCTTGGAACGAATTATGTTTCCAAAATCAAGCACCGGCGTTGTTTGAACCCACCTATGCAAGAGGTGGTGAAGAAAGAGATCATAAAATTTTTAGATGCAGGCGTGGTTTATCCCATTATGGATAACAAGTTGGTGAACCTGGTTCAATGTGTACCTAAGAAGCGTGGGATCACTGTGGTACCAAATGAGAAGAATAATTTAGTGCCCATGAGACCGGTTACAAGATAGAGAGTATGCATGGATTGCCGAAAGTGGAACACTTGAACACATAAAGACCATTTTCCTATGTCATTTATGAATCAGATGTTAGACAGACTTGCAGAAAGAGGTTGGTACTATTTTTTAGACGGTTATTCGGGGTATAATTAGAATTCTATTACCTATGAATACCAAGAGAAGATTACTTTTTTCCACGACCCAAACCAAGTCCAGGCCCTGACGTGCATCCCACACCAACAAGGCTAGACATGACCCCCTTAACCTTACCTCAAGATCACAATAATTAAATAAACTGTAAAAGCTAACTAGAAGAATAAGAGATATGTAATAATTAATAGAACAAATCCATGAGTCAACATCAAATCCATAAGAAAATAACCCACTACTGTCCATAAAGTTTCTAAACGAAGAAGTACAAATCAAGTTGGGACATGATCCCGACTATGGCATAAGAAACCCAAAAGAGAGTACTAAAGCCATAAATGACTGAAAGAAACTAGGCCTTCCGAATGAGGGATGGTCCAACAAGAGTACCAATCCACCTAACGCTACACAAGATCATAGAAAAATCCCTCAAAATCTACATCATGAAATAATATGGCATTCGGGGATGGTCAATACAGAGAGTACTAGCATGCAACCCAAGGAAAGGTATAAAACATATGAATTTATCAAAATCCAATCATAAACGAAATACACAACAATTTATACATATATATAGGATGTAGGGATAGGGGAAACAAACATGAAGCATGATCGTTTGAAAACTTAATCCTGAACATAGTAGCTCGTACTGACCTAAAGGCACCCACGGGCTATATGGGACCGGCTTCCCCTGTCAAATGGTCCCCAGTCCATGTTAGCCGCATGTACCAGAGATTGTCTAAAGACACCAATGTGATAGCCATCCAAAAATATACTGTGTACACCATGACACAGTAGTCATACAGACCCCCAACATCGGCAAACATGGTTTCCAGTGTTGGTCCCCTAGAGACTATACTTTCTCGGTGAACTACACAATTTTCTTTAAGCCCAAATTAAAGCACTTTTCACATATCATTTACCAATAACCATGGAGTATTTTATTAAGGCATTTCTAAATTGGTATCGTCATACCAATAGACTTGCAAGCTATTTCATCTATGCCAAATCATAGCCATTTAACCATTTAGACTCCAAATGTCATTTAAAATCCAAAACCACAGCCGCCATGGGCATTCCAAAACCTCTTTATATTTTTATCAATTAACGTAATGCAATATTTCAAAAGACGAGTTAAACTATGCAAAATCCTAGTTTAAAGCTAAGTTAACAAAGTAGGTTGAGGTTTATATCCATAACATCATAAAAAATCCATAACCATTGTGAAACCATATTTTCTAATTCCACCATTTCCATGAAACACCAATTCAATCCAAAATCCACCATTTGAATCCATGAATAAAACCATTAAAATGAGGGGAAATAATGCAAGTGTTCAACAACCGAAAACCCCCAACCCTAGTTTGATCAAACATTTAAAAACACATAAATATCAAGTAAATTGAAAAAATAAAACAATAGTTAAAATAGGGAGTGTCCAACATGTCTTTTTGAGGAAAGAAATTTGGGAAAAACTTGAATCCTTAACTTTGAAGCTTGAACTCTAGATTGGAATAAATATAAAGAGTTGGATTCATTTCCTATACTCATGAAACGAAATTGGTGAGAAAACATGGAGAAGAAACTTGAATTTGAAGCCTTGGAAATTGAACTTTGGGCAAAAACTCTTATTTGGTGTTATTTAAAATTTGGAAGGAGAGAAATTATGTATTTGGGTTATAGGATGTGGGAAATCATGTTAGTATTAGTTATAGGATGATTTAGGACGTAAATAATTAGTTTGACCTCAAAAAACTAAGGAGAAACGTGTGTTTTAGCGTCTCTAAAAACATGGGTGTGCCATGCCCTTAAACTGGAGCATACAGGGTGTGCCATGCTCTTATCACGGAGCACACAAGGCATGCCACGCTCTTATCATGGACCCTCACTGATTTGCTCATGAAAATGCTCATAACTTTTCGCTCAGGTATAAGATTAAGGCGAAATTGAATGTGTTGGAAAGACGACTCAATTATCTTTCATTTAGTGGGTATTGACTTCCAAAATTCCATATATTCTAGAATTTGTACACATTCAAAGTTGACTCTTATAGAATCGAATGCCAAAATTCAGTCAATAACAAAAGCGCTCAACTCAACTTTGCTGTAAGTGTTTCCTATGAACATTCTTCACCTCGAAAGCACTTTACACACTAGGTAAATGATTATGAAACTTATATATATAAATAAATCATGGGTTTCGGGTTTACACACATAGTAATAATGGTTCAAATTCTAGCCCAAAATATAAGGTGTTACATCATCTCCCCCTTGGAATCATTCATCCTTGAATGATGGGTTGGAACTTATTGAAGCTTTAGAAGTATTGAATAAATGATGTAACTTCACATTAGGAATTTTTCTTCAACAAAACATATATATACATCACAAGGAAAGAGCCTTATGGCATCACCAAGTAAATCATGTTAGGATGAATCATGAGATAACGAGACTTGATATAGACATAATCTTGAGCATGAGTTTTATGAAACATGATCATAAAAAAGTAAGGCATGAGTTTTTCCAGGAATCCTTGGCCTGATTAAGATTGATACAAGACATAAAAATAAGATTTTTGTGGGACATAAGAATAGAAGCATTCTTCACCTCCAATGATACGTCTAATAGCCCTTAAATATAACAATACTTCTCAATTATAAATTTATCTATGAATACCACACCTCATCATTCCCAATCTTATAATTCACCCACGAAATAGGTAAATATAAGAGCCCGAATCTAACTGCATATTTCTTCCATATTGATGCCTAACCCAGAGATAAAAGGTGCTAGCTTAAGCTATGGTACCCTACACTCTACATTCTCTAGGAATACTACTCCATCTTATCACAATTATCAAACAGCCTCATGTATTAATCAATGAGTACTAACCACATAACACAATGGTTTGAGTATCTATCAATCACAACATTCAAGCCTATCTTTGCTACACCCACTTTACAGATTTCCCCATCAAAAACCCATCAACTCCAATCACTTTCACAAAGATTTGTACCATATATCCCCTTCCTAACTATTTTACATAACAAAAGTTTATCCTACTCTCCACTCTTTGTCTATAACCTTAGCTTAAGTTGTCACACCACAACTTTCACAATAATAAAAAAAATCTACTCTCATATCTAAAACATTACTATGATTCCATAGCCACTATCATCCTATCATAAGGAAGGTCATTGAAAACTAGAGTACAAGCAATAGAAAAGAAAGTGACACTATTCAATTATAACTTATATTTGTTGCACTACTCAAGGTGGGGCCTATGATGAAAGATACGATCTAATTGGCACAAAGGGCTTTATATATCATACACCTAGATCATAAATAATGGGAAAGAGCAAAGACATAAGAGAAATCGGACCTTAAACATATGCATAATTTGAATACATAAGATATTGGTAGAATGTCCTCTAAAATTGAAGTAGGAGGAATTTGCTAGAATAAGAATATATTTATCATGACTTTTCCCTAAAACTCTCCATCATGAGAAAATTCAAGATCCGCATTATCTCTCTCTTAGCTCAAAGATCACTGTCCTAATTTTTCAAATATATCCCCTCATTAAATCTATAAGAACAACACTTAACACCATGGGGGTATCACTATACACATGAATGCTAGACTTGCCCTGATAACTATAATATGAAAATATTCTTTCTTGGACATCCACTTTAGGGATACTAATCTTAACTTCCTCCGGCCTCCAAAGTCATCATCTTATAACAAACATTTTCATGGACATACACATCCATGCTTTCTACCATATAACAATCTATTTTCAACTCCTTAGTATACTAGCACTACACCTCTAACATCATAACCTCATAATTTAACAAAATTTTAAAACTATACCAAGAGTCACATAGTTTATTTATGTCTCCCTCAATTCAATCCTAAAGAACACCATATAACAACTCCCTAGACTCTCCATACTAAGAAATTCAAGAACATGAACTAGGCACACATGGCACTTATAACTCAAGATCGAGTACACCTCATTCTTATAACCTAAGGCTCTTATCCCTCTAATGATTTAGCCACAATTTCCACTTCAACACTAGACCCCATGTATATATCACAATTACCCACTCCAATATTTCATAAGTTATCAACCTAATCTCTTTCACACATAAAATCAAGCCTACTAATTTACTCCCACAAATCCTGCACCATTATCCTTGAGCTAACATTCTTATCACCACAATCAACATCTAAAATTCAAACTTAGTGTCTTGTAACAATCATGTACCACCAGTGAAATATCCCGCATAATATACTAGTCTATCAAATAGATAAATCAACCTAAATTCCTTATTTAACTTTACTATGACCCATAAGCACATTTTTCTTCACAACGTTACTACTACTCCTTAATATTCATTACACATATTATTCTAGTGTACAACTACTAGAAAAAATATCAATAGATATAGCCACATAATATGGATAGTCGATCTTGATCTTATAACCTAACCCATTATGGTCTATAGAACTTAGCTTACATCATATCACATCTACTTACCTATGCCTATATCCCAACTGCCTTTAAAATACTATAAACACCACTGAGTCTTCTTTTCTAAGATCTCCCCATGTGAACGCTAAATTTATAAATTAGTAGCCGATCAATCCTTCCATTCACAATCTATGATTAATTGTACTACTATAATATCTAATCCTCATGAGCTCTTTTCTTATTTCAATTAAAGATGAAAATATTTTAACTAACCACTCTATTTCTACCGACTGCTACAAGTTTGCTAATCTTGGTACACCTTAAACAATACCGTAAGGACATAATGCCCCCAACACTCACTTAACGGTTATGCAAGTACAACTACCCTTTTCCACTAAAAAGTTACCCTCACTTTGACTTCTCTACATATGACTTCATATCACTAACCTCAGGATCATTTTACTACTCATAGGTCATAATACCCCAATTTATACTACCTCTAGGATGGAAATACTATCCCAACATTTAGATACATATCTTTTTCCTTAAGTAAGATATATAAAAGAAAGTTTTTAAAAAGGATTGAATATGCCTCTTACCTCATGCTAAAATAAATGATTCATGAAAATATAGGTATACACTTGAATTAACACACTTTGATGCTCTAATGGACTCTTTCAAGTCCTTGTGCCATTTCATACTTTTGATGACTCATTCAAAAAGGACAACACCACTATGAAGATAAGCCTTTACATTTCTATCACCTCGATAATGGGAAATAGCCTACAAATTAGATCAAGGAAGGAATTTGGATAACATTCATATGGACAACAAAATTGCATGGTCTAGAGTATGATAGAATAAGAAATTTTTCCTAAATTCCTCATAGGCTACCCCTATAAATATGTTGCACTACACACCCATAAAAGGGAATCTACTCGATATGGATTTGTGGACACCCATCAATCCAGAACTGTTTACTAATACCAAGTTTGTCACTATTCAAACCAGGGCCTGGTTGTGACGTGCATCCCAAGCCAAAAAGGCTGGAGATAACTCCCTTAACCAACCTCAAAGAACAATAATTAAACAAGTCATGGAAGCTAACAAGAATAATAAGAGATATGTAATAATTAAAAGAACAAATTTGTGAGTCAACATCAAATCCACAAGAAAGTAGCCCACTACTGTCCATAAAACCTCTAAACCAAGAAGTACTAACCAAGTTGGGACATGACCCCGACTATGCCAGAAGAAAATCAAAAGAAAGTACTAAAACCATAAATGACTGAAGAAAACCAAGATTTTTGAATAAATAAGGGCTCACCACTTCAACAATTGTCCAACAAGAGTACCAAACCACGTAATGCTTTATAGGGTCATAAGAAAATCCCTCAAAACCTACATAAGGATATGATATAGCATTTAGGGATAATCAATATAGAGAGTGCTGGCATGCAACCCAAGGAAAGGTATAAAATATATGAATTTATCAAAATCCAATCATAAACCAAATGCATAATAATTTATGCATATATACATATAGGATGCTGGGATAGGGGCAACAGACATGAAACATGATCGCTTGAAAACTTAATCCTGAATTGTGTAGCTCGTACCGACTTAAAGGCACCCATAGGCTATATGGGTCCGATTTCCCCTGCCAGAAGGTCTCCAGTCCATGTTGGCCACATGTACCAGAGATTGGCTAAAGACATCAAGGCGATATCCATCCTATATATACTGTGTAAACTATAGAACAATGGTAATATAGACCCCCCAATGTTGGTTAATATGGTTTCCAGTGTTGGTCCCCCTCGGGACTACACTTTCTCGATGAACTGCACAATTCTCTTTAAGCCCAAATTAAAACACTTTTCACATACCATTTACCAATAAAATAGAGTCTTTCATTAAGGCATTTCTAAATTGGTATCATCATACCAATAGATTTGTAAGCTATTCCATTTATGCCAAAACATAACCATTTAACCATTTAGACTCCAACTTTTATTTAATAGCCAAAACCATAGTCACCATGGGCATTTCAAAACCACTTTATATTTTTATAAATTAATTCAATGCAATATTTCTAAAGATGATTTAAACAATGCAAAATCCTTGTTTAATGCAAAGTTAAAAAAGTGGGATCAGGTTCATATCCATAACATCATATAAAATCCATAGCCATTATGAAACCATATTTGCTAATTCCTTCATTACCATAAAACACCTATTCGGTCCAAAATCCACCATTTAAAATCATGAATAAAACTATTAAAATAAGGAAAAATGATGCAAGTGTTCAACAACAAAAAACCCTTCACCCTAGTTTAATCAAACATTCAAAAAACTTAAATATCAAGTAAATTGAAATAATAATACAATAGTTAAAATAGGGAGTATCCAACATGGCTTTTTGATGGAAGAAATTTGGGAAAAGCTTGAATCCTTAACTTTGAAGCTTGAACTCTATCTTAGAATTGAAAACTTGAACTCTATCTTGGAGTTGATATGAAGAGTTGGATTCATTTTCCTTACCCTTGAAACAAAATTGGTGAGAAAACATTGAGAAAAATCTTGAATTTGAAGCCTTGGAAATTGAACATTAGGGAAGAACCCTTATTTGGTGTTTTTTAGAATTAGTGAGGAGAGAAATTGTGAAATTAGGTTATGGGATGAGGTAAATTATGTTAGTATCAGTTATATGATGATTTGGGACATAAATGACTAGTTTTCCCTCTAAAACTAAAGAGAAACGTGTGTTTTATCGTCTCTAGCAACATTGGCATGACACGCCTGTAACGTGGAGCATATAGGGAATGCCACACTCTTATAGAGGAGCACACAAGGCGTGCCACTCCCTTATTGCATACCCTCATTGGTTTGCTCGTGAAAATACTCATAACTTTTTGCTCGGGTATCGGATTAAAGCGAAATGGATATGTTAGAAAGTGACTCAATTATCTTTCATTTGATGGGTCTTGAGATCTAAAATTCCATATATTTCAGATGTTATAAACATTCAAAGTTGACCCTTATAGAATCATATACTAAAATTCAATCTATAACAAAAATGCTCAATTCAACTTTGCTCTAAGTATTTCCTATGAACATTTTTCACCTTATAATCACTTTGCACACTAGGTAAATGATCATGATAGTTATATTTATAATAAAATCATGGGTTTAAGGTTTACACATGTAGGAATAATGGTTTAAATTCTAGCCCAACAATATGGGGTGTTAAACTTTTACATGCCCATATAGTACTTTTGCGTTCAAGGGGATGTCGTCCGGACTTTTCAATGCTCTTGTCATCTTTCAGTGTTGGATGATGTCGATATTTTTTTATATGGTGGAGGATATTATAAAGGTATTCATGGATAACTTTTTGGTATCTGGGACTCATTTGATGACTATCTGGCCTATTTGGCCAACGCACTTCAGAGATGTGAGGTGTGCAACCTATTTTTGAATTGGAAAAAAGCCACTTTATGGTAAAGGAAGGGATTACTGTCAAATACAGGATTTCGAAGAGGGGTACTAAGGTTGACAGGGCGAAGATAGAGGTGATTGAAAAATTACCTCCACCAGTTTCAGTTAAAGGTATTAAAAATTTCTTGAGTCATGTTGGGTTCTATAGGAGATTCATCAAGTACTTTTCTAAAATTGCAAATCCCATTATGAAAGCTTTTATAGAAGGAGGTGAAGTTCATGTTAGGCCTTTGAGTGCCTTAAGGAGTGGTTGATCTCGACTCTTATTATTATGTCTCCAGACAAGTCCTTGCCTTTTGAGGTGATTTGCAATGTTGGTGGTGTGGCTTTAGGGGAAGTCCTAGGACAACGACGTGAGAATATACTTCACCCCATCTACTATGCCAACAAAATATTAAACCCCTCATACAAAAATTACATAGTTATTGAGTAGGAGTTACTCGCAGTGGTTTTTGCTTTTGAGAAATTTTAGTCATATTTAATAGGAACCAAAGTCATTGTTCATACTGATCATATAGCATTGAGGTACCATATATCAAAGAAGATGCTAGCCTAGGTTGATTCGTTGTGTACTCTTGTTGTAGGAATTTAATTTTGAGGTGATTGAATAGAAAGACACTAAAAACCAGGTTGCAAACCACCTATCCTAGCTTTTAAGAGGAGGCAATGTTGAAATTTTAGGATGAGCTTGAAATAGATGATACTTTTTCAGATAAGCGGGTCTTGGAAGCATCTCAACACTTAATACCCTAGTTTGCTGATTTTTCCAACTCTTTGGAAAGTGACCTTGTCCTAGAAGACTTGCTATTTCAACAACACAAATGATACATGCATGACGTATAGAATTTTTTCTAGGATAAGCCTTATTTTTTTTGGGTATGTGTGGATGGAGTTATTCGGAGGTGTATTCCTGAGGTGGAGTTGGGGGTCATCATGGTGGTACCCATTAAACCCATAAAATTCTGCAGTGTGGATACTATTAGTCGAATATCCATAAAAATTCTCATGATTAAGCTCAGGCCTGTGATCAGTGTTAGCGGCAAGGCAGTATTTTGCAGAAACATGAACTCCTTATAACACCTATTCTAGAGTTAAAGTTGTTTGATATGTGGGAAATTAATTTCATGGGTACGTTTGTGATAAAGTATATACTGGTGGAATTTGACTATATTTCTAAATAGGTGGAGGCCATTGCACTTCCCAGTAATGAGGGTCGAAGTGTCACCAAATTCTAGAAGAGAAACATCTTTTCTCGATTTGGTACTCCACATTCTATTATTAGTGATGGTGGGTCTCACTTTTGTAATCATCTATTAAAGACCCTGCTTGATAAATATGGTGTGAAACATAAGGTGGTAACACCTTACCATCCTCAGAAGAGTGGACAAGTTGAGGTCTCCAATCATGAGATCAAGTCCATATTGGCCAAGACTATGATTACCAACATTGTTGATTGGTCAAGAAAGTTAGACGATGATCTTGGGATTACCAAAAAGCTTGTAAAACCCTCATAGGTGCCTCTCCATATCAGCTTGTATATGGCAAGGCATGCCATTTGCCAGTCGAACATGAGCACAATGCACTATGGACATTGAAAAGGCTTAATTTTGAGTGGATTGATGTATCAAACTTGAGGATGAGCAAGGTGAATGAGTTGGATGGATTATTATTTGTTCTTATGAGATATCGTCTCTGTACAAGGAGAACAAAAAGTTGTATCATGACAAAAATATCAAGAAAAGGGTGTTTGAGCCCGGTGATATGGTCATATTGTATAATTCGAAACTTCTCTTATTTCCTGGGAAAGTTTAAGTCTAGGTGGTATGAACTATTCACTATAGTTAGAGTGTTCTTGCATATTTCTATTTAGTTGAAACGAAATGGCAAAGCCCCATTCAAGGTGAACGAGTAACGTGTTAATCACTATATGAGAAACATTGATGAAGTGAAAGTTTGTTTTGATAAGACTTGGCCAAGTCTCAGTAGCCAAGGCAATTGAGTCATGCCACTATATTAAATCATGTGCTTTATGAGATAAAACCCATGGGCTTGTAGGTAAATTATGAGTATTCAACATAGCCACGTCGTGTCACGATGTTAAATTAAGCACTATTTGGGAGGCAACCCAATAGTTTAGTGATCACTTTGTTTTTATTTTTGTCGGTTTAAGGCATGGAAAACACCTGGAATCTGGGAAAATTGCAAAATTTAGACAAGTCCAGGTGAGGGGACTACTGACCCACTTACGGGGGTCGTAAACCCCACCTACGCCAGGTAAATAGTGAAATAGGTGTCAAAATAAAAATTTAAAGATTTTGGGGTCTCTAAAGTTGTACTTACTACCCTACTTATGGGTTGTAAGTACAACCTACGACCTTGTAAGTGGGGTCATTGAAATCACAGTAAAAATCAAAGACTAAATGGTCACTTATGGTGGACCACTTATGGGCCGTAAGTGGCACTTATGGGCTATAAGTGGCCCCGTAACTAGACCAAAAATGAGGGGTCCTAGTATTTAAAACTGGGTCGGGCCCTAGTGGCCCAACCCGGTCCGACCAATCCCACACTCTTAAAATCCCCAGAACTGATACATTTATCCCACTTCCTCAGATTTTAGAACTTCCCTCTCAAATTCAAACTCTCCACCTTCCTCTTCTCGCTATAAAATGCAAAAATCCCTTAAAACCTTAGTACTTGCACGCACAAAGAACAAAACTGGGGTTTTTATCAAGCTTGATCTATATCTACTTCCATCATCTGCAATCAAGGTAAATTCTTAGCTCCTACTAGTTATGCATTATTTTATTAACAAAGGACTTGAGTTAGTACTTAAAATAATCCTGAAAGTAGAGTAAAATGCATGAGTCTTGATAGTTAGGAGCCTAGAATGGTTAAAATTTAAACTTATTGCATGATTATTGATTGGGAAACTTGTGATCAGATTCTACACGGAAGTAGAAGTTGAATAAGTAGATGAAAATCCAATATTCTTGTGCAGTACCAGTGAACTTAAATTTATATATGTTGTAGTGTACAAAATTGGACTTAAAATTATAATTTACACTGTGTGGGTTGAAAATTTTGAGAAAAAGTTAAGTACCCTTAGGAGGTCACTTACGAAGACACGTACGAGCCTCGTAAGTAGCACTTATGGGCCATAAGTGGACTCTTAGGTGTCAGACCTTAAGCCCTAAAACTTTAGGGATTTGTTTGACGCTTACGAGGGAACCTACACCCCTCTTAAGAGGCACTTATGACCCATAAGTGGGGTCATAGGTACCCTATCCTGGGTATTCTAATTATTTTTCAGCATTTTTGGTTCCCTTCTTCTAGTTCAAGCATAACAACTACTTTTTCAGGTACGATGTAACCAAAATTAGCACAAAAAAAGGGAGTCTAATCTAGACTCCGAGATGAGTTTCCTGAGCGGAGTGGCTCGGTGATGGAGTACCTGGTGATACCAAACAGACTATTGGTCCCATGATAGACTAGGGACAAATCATACAAGATAAAACTACGAAAATGGAAATGACATGAAAACAAAAAAAATAAGACAAGAAATCAAATGATAGATAGATTGAGATAAACTGATAATGAAAGTACAACCAAGGGTATACTAAACCCTAGACCTTCCTATCAATCACCAACAACACCAACCTTTTATGAGGAAACAAACGAGAACGGATTCCCAAGAATCCACGTTTCTCACGAATCAAGAAACTCCCAAAATATTTCTATAAAACACTCTCAGGTGTATTCAAAACATCATTCAACCAACTAAGTCTAAAATGAAGGAAAACTATATATTTATAGCCATGGGCTATTTATTACACAATGGGCCCAAAAGTGACCTTAAATTGCTATTGGGCCAAAAAGTGACCTGAAATCCCAAACTAAACAAGGTGCGTCTTTTTTATTCAACCCACCTCATGGGGATAACAATACTCTTCCTTATATCTAAATTGAGGTCATGCCACATTTTCACCCGTATCATCCTCTCCTTCTTGAAAAGAATTTGTCTCCAAATTCAAGAGTTCATATTTAAGATCAAGCAATTTTGAGGAGTCTTTAGAAGTGGTATGGAGCATAAAATATGTAGCCAAGTAAAGTGGAATGCTACACTCACTTTATTATGGACAAACATCCTCTATTGGCACCTTGTTTTCTAGAAAATATGGAACCGTGAGGTCCCCATCACATGGGTTCACATTAACCTCCACATCCTCATCAAGATCATCAACTCCTTCAACTTGCTTTACTTCATCTTTGTAGTATGGATCAACTTTTTGAAGAATGATGTCTCATCATGTTAGACACTCACTCATTCGATGACCCCATCCTTGATATTTAAAGAATTGAGTACTCTTAAGATTAGGATTACCTCCTTCTCTAAGGGGATACTTTGGAAAACTTTTCTTAATGGTATTTTTCTCAAAAGTTTTCTTGAATTCAGGGCCTTGACTCTAATTACAGGACATTTGATTCCCCACCTTAGTATTAGTGACCTTCTTTTCCAACTTGATATCTCTCTCACCATCTAAAGCCGCCTCTAAGAGATTATCCATCCAGGCAAACTTGTGTGTTGACATTCGAGAGGCAATTTATTGATTCAATCCTACCTTAAATCGAATATTGGTATGCTCTTCATCCTCATTGTAATCAAGATTCAAGAGTGTATTTTAAAATTCATCATAGTATGCTTCACCACTTTTGTCTTCTTGTATCAAATTGTACAACTTGGCAAGCAACCCTTGTCTATATCTCTTTGGTACATACTTGTCTTTCATAAGGGCCTTCACAATATCCCATAGTGGATATTGACCTACATGAAGGAACCCTGGTGTTCTCTTAGCCGATTCCCACCAAGTCAAAGAATATCCCTCAAATTGAGCAACGACATAGGTTGTCTTCTTAACATCGGGCAAATCATTAGCTTGGAATATCCTATCACATTGCGACTCCCATATGAGGTACCCTTCGGGATAACTACCTCCATGATAGCTAGGAAAAGTGACCTTAATAGAATTGAGACCTATAGCACGACCTCCATAGCCTCCTTGATCTCTTGGGACATGTCCTTGTGCACCATACCCATACCCTCCTTCTATATGTCCTATAAACTCTCCTTGAACTCCAACGGGTTGGTTTGGTGGTATTTGGTTAAGTGGAGCTTGGTATGGTGGATTCGGGTTTGGTGGCCTTTGGTGATGTGGTGTGTGGATTTATGGTACATGCTAAGGTGGGTAGTAGGGTGGATTGATGCCTTGTTGATTTAATCCTTGGTGAATTTGGTAATTTGGCACTTAATTTTATGGTGTTTGGTAAGGGAGAGTAAGAATTTGTGGAGCTTGGGTGGGGTTTTGGGGTGTTTGTTGATTGAATTATAGTTGTCGGGCTACTTGTCGTAGAGTTTGATCGGTAGTAGTAGGAGGCAAGGGAGAACTTACTTGTAGGTGAGGGTAGAACATATGGTGTAGAGTTCTAGGATATATGGTGGTGGAAGTTTCTTGAGCGTTCCTACTCCAATTGGAACCTCCATTGTTTGAGTTCCCTTCCAAAGTCAACATCCTTCCATCCATATTTGCTATATTTTCCTCGAGACCCGACATTCTTTCATATATAACATCCACACTCTATTGCATTCCCATCATAGCTTCCATGAGATTATCATGGGTTGTCCCACTTGAACTAGGTAGGGCATCATCTCCTGGTTCCATGACAACTATGAATAAGACACTCAACACAAAAACCCAAGACTAACAAAGATGACTCGTGTCGGTATATGACTCTAATATGAGGCGAGGGACTTTGAAGAACCTAAATTCAAGAATTTAACTAAGAAAACAAAATATAAAAAAAGGAAAATACATAAGAAATTAAGACACAAATAAGAACGAATCAAGAACTAATTGAACAACTAAGTAGACTACGGTTTAGTTGTTAATTAGTTTCAAGAATCAAAGAAATGAAAGGAGGGATTAAGAGCTGAAATTAATGGTTTTGAATCTGATTTAGATGAGTTTTGAAGTTGATAATGTGTTCAAAATGGTCAGAGAGGCGTTGGGGGAGTGTCATTGGCTGATTTTCCCTTCTAGTGGTGTCCCCTTTTGTACTCCCCTTTGTCTTCTTCCTTTGAAATATTCCCTTTTGATGCCTTTTGATTCTTTTCTCTCTTTGGAAGAATGGAATAAGCTTTGAAATAAACAAGGACCACACCTTATCTCACTTTCCTTTTGGGTCAAACACCACCTTTTGAAAAGAATTCAAGATGAAGATTTGAATCTTCCTCAAGAACACTCAAGAACATCAAAAAACTTCAAAATGCTCTAACTCTTCAATCCTTGCTCGGAATGCAATTAAATTTTGAATCTAAGCTCTTTTCTACCTCTTAATCAGATTCCACACATCATTATACTCAAATTCCTCACTAAAAGTTTTAGATTTAAATACCCATCTTCAATCTTCAAACTTGAGCTCCATAACAATGATAGATCCTTCTATTTAACACCAATTGAGCTCAAATTCGAGATTTAGACCCTATTAGTGTTAGGGAAAAAGAATCTAACACTAAAAACACAAAAAAAAATCAAAAACTCAAAATTTGACCTAGGGTCAAAAATGGGAATAGTAATTTGTTTTGTGATTTTTCAAATTTTCCACACAACGAGACCCAAGATTGACTTCGTGGGAACAAAATCAAGCTTGGCTCTGATACCAAATGATACAAGATGAAACTATGAAAATGAAAATGACACAAAAATAAATTAAAACAAAGGAAAATGAGTAAATAAAGTAAAGGATAGATAGATTGACATACACCGATAATGAAAAGACAACCAAGGGTATACTAGACCCTAGACCTTCCTATCAATCACCGAAAACACCAACATCTTATGAGGACACAAACGAGAATGGATTCTCAATAACCCATGTTTCTCACAAATCAAGAAACTCCTAATAAGTTTCTAAAAAACACTCTCAAGTGTATTCAAAGCATCATTCAACCAACTAAGTCTAAAATGAAGGAAAACTAGATATTTATATCCATGGCCTATTTATTACACAATGGGCCCAAAAGTGACGCTAAATTTCTATTGGGACCAAAAAGTGACCCAAAATCCCAAGCTAAAAAAGGTGCATCTTTGTTCTTCGACCCTTCTCATGAGGGACAACAATACTCATCCTCATCTCTAAATTAAGGCCACACCAAGTATTCACCTGTATTATCTTATAGGATGGCTGCAGCTGCAACTGTTGCGGCCACATTAGGTGTTCAGCCCACATAGGCCCCAGAGGCACCACAGGTAAGGGCCCAGCCTCCATTACCCCCGATATTCAGGATAGGACCTCGAATGAAGAATCAAAGTCAGACACCACAGCACTCTTTCCAGTCTGAGGAGTAAGAGAATAATGCAGAGAATGAGGTAGATTCATATTCCAGGTTTGGAGATAAGAATGATGTAGATTCATATTCCAGGTCTGGAGATGACGTTTACTCTGAGATAGTTTCTGATTCTGTAGAGGAGGATAATACGCCATGTTCTTAGTCTGATATGGGATCAAAAAATGCATCTGATTCAGCTAGTAAGTCGGCTTCAAACTCGGTTGTACCTCGGCCTTAGAAGGATGACACCCAAGTCCCACTAGAGATTTCATCACCATCAGAACAAGATATTTCACCGGCTACATAAGGTGCCCAACCTCTTATTCCACCACCTGTTTCCCCAGCATCTGATTCTACACACGTCTTGACTGTACCCATTTTTTTTTCCTCCAAGATGGTGTGTGGAGGGGTTGTATCATACTTTTGAGAGAGATAGCTTCCTAAATGATAAGGTTTATCTAAAGATAGTATTGCAGTAGAGAAAAGGATTAATTTGATGGGGCTAGCAGGAGCACCAAACCTGCGGTCCATTTTTGACAAATACCAGTTGGGGTGGATGACTCGACCCCAAGGTTCATACTACCCGACTTTATTTTGGAGTTTTATTCTTCTTACACCTCTATAATTTATATCATTACCCCACTTGAGGGAAAATATGTGTAGAAGCCCAAGATGAACCATACTTTGGTCAGAGGGTCAGAGTAGATATTTTTGGGGCGATCATCTACCGAGTATTATTTGAGTTGAAATATGTGGGAGCAACATCAAAAATAGAGTTTGATTTTTTGATGATATTAGAATAAAATAGATGTTCTATAAGGGGTGGAGAGCATCAATAGGAGAGACATGATTTGGCTAGGTGGATATCCATCTAGATTTCTTACTTGGCACTGATTCCCCATGGATAAAGAGCAATGGGGAGATAAGGAAGGCATCACTATATTTTGCGGAAAAATTTTGGTAGATCATGGTGTATTATAGGGTGAGTTCGACTTCATTAGAATACAAACTTATATGGGATGGAGCTGCTTTGTTTGCCAACCAACTTATTGTATATGATATAAATTTTGCATTCGTAATCCGGCTGGAGATTCATTTTGCATCCTTGATCCAACAATTTTAAGATGTGGCCTATGTGCCAACTATTCCTGATGTTGATCGTAGGATTGAGATGAGAAGCACTACAGATATTAGTTTGATTAAGGATCCGACAAGTCCAGTCCTTGCACAGAGAGTGTATCCATCTCTCACTATTATTTCGATCTAATTTGAGGACCTTCAGTTCTGATTGAGCCTATTGAGAGAATAAATGGTGGTATTGATATTGAGATGGGAGATCAAAGAGATGAGCACATTACTACTTCTGGTGAGGGTGCTACAACTACATCTGCATTAGCCCCGACTTTTACTTCTGAGCCAGCTGAGGCATCCACTTTGCCCCCTCACCCCATAGTTGATGGTTTGGTTAGCATATCGCGTGAGTTTATACAGAGACTTTCTAAGAGGTAGGATGAGGTAACAACCTTTCTTACTCAGAAGAAGTCTCACTTGGCTACACTATATGGACAGATCTACCCTTGTGTCTGTACTATATTTGAGACTGTTGAGGCTCGATTTGATGTGAGAATGAGAGAAGATATGGTAGATCATACGAGGGTGATTGATTATTAGATTAATATCTTCAAGTCTAAGATGACTTCATGATTTCATGAGGTTCAGTATCTTGATTTGACTGGCTTTTGTGAGGAGATGGCTACATTGCACATTATGGTGCGATCACTAGTAGAGAGATAGGTTCCTGTTATTTCTCCAGTTATCCTATATTTATCATATCTATTTCCTCTACCTCCACCTATAATATTTAATTTATTTAGGAATAATGATGTGGTCCCAATTGTTGGGACCAAGAGAGGTCGAGAGAAAGAGCTACAGGGTCTTCCCATGCTCTTTAATCAAGCCCTAAAAAAGGTCACTCATGATTCTAGAGTGTCCCGGTCAATTGAGGAGTAGAGATAAGCTGGGATATTAATGGGCACATCTTCTAGTCATGACCCACCACCACCTCTACAAGATGAGCCACGAGATACTCCAAATAGGGGTGAGTCTATTACGGACACCTAGATCCTCCCAGGTATGTCTTCATTCCCTTATTTTATACTGTAGTTATGCACTGGAGACAGTTCATAGTCTTTAGTTGGGGGTGGGGGTGCACCATAACTGAGGGTTTTTCTTGCCGTATTTAATTTCCCGTCAATTATGCTATCCTAGTTAAACTAGCACATTTAGGTTATTTTGTATTTATGTTGTATATGTGTTATGTATAATTTGTGTTAAATTCAGAGAAAAATAAAGAACCTAAGGACAGTTGACGTATTTTATTTGTTTTTAAGTGCTTTAAGAAAAAATGATACCTCTCTAAAAAGTTTTTATGAACTGTGTGATGTGCTTGTATGTGTGACTATTGTGAATCTTGTTATGACATTAGTATTAGGGACATAATAATCATAACTTAGCATTTGCATAAATAGGATAGGTAGTATCTTGTAATATAATTTTGCACCCTATGTGTGAGATGCTTACCTAGTTCCTTGTGCATTTAATCCAGAACTTGCCCGATTAGTCTTGCTTAGGTTACGGGATAGTTGGTTAGGACGTTATCATAGTCCGTTCTTGAATTTAGTCCACTCTTAGCATAAATGACCATCCAAATATGAATAAGTATCCATTGATCCCTGAATTTGAGACTACATTGACACATTTTCTTGCTTCACCTTGTCACCTTCCCAATTTGATTATAATGAACCTATTTTGGCCTTGGTTTCTCCTTGAATATTGTGCACCAAAACTCAGGCAAATCACCTAAGTTGAAAATGGATATCATAGGGATGCGTAGTTAGGAATTGGGTATTAAGAAGCATTTAAATAAGAGAAAAAAAAAGTAGGTATGGGTGTGGTAAAAAAATGGAAAAGAAGACAAGAAAAAAGAAAAAAAATGAAAAAGAAAAAAAAGAATAAAGAGAACACACCCAATCTGAATAAGAAATAAAAAAGAAAAGGGAGAAATAAAAGGAATTGGTTTAGAGGTGGAACCTAAATGTAATTATAGTGCCAAGAAGGGTGAGTCACTATTTCCCTAATGTACCATACCAACCCCCAAGCCTACGTTACAAGATGAATAAATTTCTATAGTAATCCTAGTCCAACTGTTTGAAAGGCTAAGTTAAAGAAAATAAGGGCAAGTCTATGGTATTCTACTAACATTGAGTGAAACTTCTTTTAAGAATGTGAGTGTCTCGATACCGTCCCTGCATTATATGGATGATTATACTGTGAGGGATGGGACTTCTTTCTGTGAGGGTGCATGGGTTGTGTTGTTGGCTGCTTATCTATTCGAGTAGTGTATATTGTATGTTTGCATGACTGTTTGTTGCTAGTGCAATGCTATAGCTTGATTCCTTTGTGTCACATTATTGTGCTATATACATCCATATAGTTGGTTTTGAAAAAGTTGAAAATAGGAGGGGTAAACATCGTTGAGCTAAATCTGAGTTAACCGCCATAGGTGCCTTAGGTTTGTCTTGGTTAAGCATCGTCGTGTTATTTTTTTATGTGTTTGTTTCCTGAGGACATAAAAACATTGTAAGTTGAGAATGTTTATGTTTAATGGTTTCATTGCTCTTTTGATACTTAAAATTGAAAAAATATGCAAGTATTTAGGCTTGTTTTGTTAGATATGATGTGTTTTTGCATTTATTTTGCAGGAAACTAGGTTTTGGAGCTGAAAAGAAGAAAAAGAGTTAAAGTGTACAGAAGACCCTACTTACGGGCCATAAGTGGCACTTACGACCATCATAAGTGTCCATGTAAGTGTCAGAAGAATATGATCTGAGAATTTGAAGCATGAAGTTTTTGTCTGATAGTTACGAGGGGACTACTTATAGGGTGTAAGCACCACTTACGCCCCTAGTAAGTGCCATCATAGGTAGGGTTCTACAGCATGCTGAATTGTCTAGCACTTACGGCCTACCAAGGGGTTCGTAAGTACCACTTGTGGCCCTTAAATAGGTCCGTAAGTGGTCACCAACCTAGTTTTCCTTATTTATTTTGGTTAGGATTATTATTGTTCTGGTGTAATCTATAAATACCCTTTTTATGTTTTTGTATTAGTTTACACACTCTTTATATTCACAACACTATGATTCTAAGATTCGACTTTGATCTTGGAAAATTTTGTTCTTGATTTTATGGCTGACTATTAATTTGAGATTCTGGGTTTTGTTTTTAAATTATTGTAAGATTATTCGTATGCTTTCTTTATTGAATTCAATGGATGTTCTTGCAAACATGACTGGCTAAATCACCTAACTAGGTTTATAGAAACCCTGATGTAATAGTAAAGTAGAGGAAGTGTGAGGTCATTCTTGATCGATATTCTTGTATGTATTGTGATCTTCATCGGTTTGTTTGCTTTCATAACGACTACGGAAGTTAAGAACTTACGTGTATTCAATACTTACTCCAAAAAATAAGTAGAAATTAGGAAAAAAAGATCATAACAGTAATTTGAGGCTACCAACCCTCATCTAATTAACTTGACACTCAAAAGGTAATAGTTAGTCTGGATCTAGGATAAGGGTTTGTAAGGAGACACTCTGAGACTCACAAAGTAAACATTAAAATTTATCAAAGGTGTTCACAAGATGGTTGATGATATCTATCTTATCAGATTCTGCATGAAAGGTATTAGGATAGTTCGGTGGAGTATGATGAGTCTACGGAATAAGGAAATTAGGGGAAACACAGTCCTAGTATTTATCTCATATTGATTTCAACCAAAGTGACCAAGATTTGTTACTCTTGATATTGTTCTCACATAATCCCCCCATTTACTTTTCTATGTTGTTCTGGATCCTTCAATAAATTCGTGAGAGATATTCGGCCTATTTTCTGTGGGTTCGACCCTAACCTTTATTGGATTATATATTTGTCAGTGACTGGATTATATTTCTTGGAGGTATAATTTGGGTGACATCAACCACAACTTAAGCGGTTCCCTAGCCACATAAGTAAAGGGGAGCCCACTTAAGCGATGAGAGATGACATCATCTCTAGCTATATAAGCGGCTTTGCTTAAGCGACTAAAATGGTGCTTAAGCGATTGCACCAACAAAGTCTAAAAGGAGTTCAATCGCATGCTCAGGATTCATTTGGAACCCCGTGCACACAAATAAAATGTGATACCCTATCAAAAATGATATTTCAACCTCAACTGAATTGAAAAATTTCCTAACAGAGATCGTTTTGATAAAATATAGGCTCCACACCCACTTTTTAGTTTTTATCAATTTCCAACCAATAGCCCAAAATAAGTCCAGAAGCATCGAAACCCTAACCAAGGGTCCTCTAGCCTAAAATCCATATTTTAAAGCTAACAGAACTATCAAACTTATAATCCGAGGCTATTTACTTGAGTTTTGATCGAAGATTAATTTCTCAACTTCAAAAAATTTTCAAATCATGAAAACTACCATAAAACCAAAGGAACTGCCCAAGAGTCGAACTACAGTCTCAGCAAGTCATAAGTGATTTGAAATAGCTATAGGAAAGCTCTAAATGTAGAAATAGCCGAAAAAGGAAAAAATGACCTATAGGGTTATTACATTATCCCACACATGGGTAAACTACAAAAAAAATTAAAATGTAGTTAGCTCACAAATGTCTCTCTCTCTCTCTCTCTCTCTCTCTCTCTCTCTATATATATATATATATATATATATATATATATATATATATAGTTATGATATGGGCTACGCCAGTTTCTGGGCGAAACCCTCTTAGTTTCATAGTTCGCCCAAATGGCAAACTATCCTTTTAGTATGTGTTTTTAAGAAGTGTCCACTTTGATTAATAAGGTTGAAATTTTATCCCTTTTGATAATGGACTAATTTCATTTTGACACTAAATGTGGTTTTAGTAAAAGGGTCAAATTTATCCCTCTAGTTTAAAAAATTGGCTAAATATACCCTTCGTCATACTTTGAGATTAAATTTATCCCCATCCTCATACTTTAAGGTCAAATGTACCCCTTTACTTTGAAAATTTGATTAAATATATCCTTCATCATTTTTTGGGGCCAAATTTACCCTTAATGTCATACTTTAGGGTAAAATTTACCCTTATTGTTAAGAAAATTTTTACATGTACCCTTCTTTTAACAAAAAATTCAAATCAATATTAAATGACTTATTTTAAAAATTAAAACACACCTTAATCTAACCCGCCTAATCTGACCTACAAAAAATATACAGATAAATATAACTCTCCTCAGTATGTTGGTGAATTTTTTTCAATGAACAAATATACCCCTCGTTCGACGTGTAACACTGGTAGGTAATTTACAAATGAAGAAAAAATAAAATAGAATTTGATAATGCAGAAGCATGAAATTAGAGAAAAGGTTTAGTTACAAGTTCTGCTCCTATTTTAGTTATGTTCAAATTATAAAATTTGATTTGTAATTCTATGTACAGCTAGATTCTAAAATTTTTGGATAAGTTTTCTGAGAAAATGACATGATGAACAATTTGTGTAGATCCAAATTATATATAAAGACATAAGACTGAAGAGATGTCATGATTGGAACATAAGGCGACATCTTTAACTCAATCATCTTGAGAAATATCTAGTGGCCCTAATATATTGCATTTGATCGTTAAGTTTCATTTTTCATGAGTTGTCCACTGATGCAGATCCATGAACTGAGGGAGGGATATATTTGTTTGTGTCTGCACTAATGTCAATTCATTTTTATGAGCTATGCATTGACAAATAACCAGTAGGTTAATCTCGTTGAAAATATTTAATCAACAGAGCTCTGGGGGGGAGGGGGAGGGGGTAAATTTGTTTGTTTGTTTTCGTGGCCTGAGTCGGGTCAGACGAGTTAGACTAGAGTGTTTTTATTTTTTTAAAAATAAGGCATTTATCGTTGATTCGGGCTTTTCTATTAAAGGGTACATATGAAAAGTTTCTTAACAACGAGGGTAAATTTGACCCCAAAGTATGACATTGATGGTAAATTTGGCCCAAAATATGACGAAGGCTATAGTTAGCTAGTTTTTCAAAATAGAGGGGTAAATTTGGCTCCAAAGTATGACAGCGAGAATTAATTTGCCCCCAAAGTATGATAACAGGGTATATTTAACCATTTTTTCAAAGTAGAGAGATAAATTTGACCTTTTTCCCTTATCAATGTATTTACTTTTAAGAATTATTTATGAAAAAATACATAACACTTAGTGTGTGTTTGGTACGAAGGAAAATATTTTCTGAAAGATATTTTTTAATTTTCTCATATTTGGTTGGCTTACAAGTTTTGAAAAATATTTTTTCAAATCAACTTATTTTTCTCAAATCTAAGAAAAATGACTTCACTTCAAAAAGTAAGAAAAATATTTTTCAAAACTCTCTTTTAACCTCACTGTCAAATTGAAATATTCATGCAACTCTCAAAATCACTCACCCCTACCCCTACCCCTACCCTGACACCCAATCCTCTATCACCCCACCCTAACACCCCCAACCTAAAAACATATTTACTTTTTTAAAAGTATTTCAAAAAAAAATTCATATCCCACTCCCTACCCCGACCGCCCACCCCCTACCAGCTCTCCACCAAAAAAGAATTTATTTTTTTAAAAAAAGTTCAAATTTTTTTCAAAAAAATTCAAATTTTTTTCTTACTCCACCCCCTACCTGACCCCAATCCTACGACCCCCCCCCCCCTCCCTTTTCCCTCCCCTCAAAAGAATTTTTTTTAAAAAAAAATTATTATTTTAAAAAAATTCAATTTTTTCCTTATCCCACTCTCACACCCTACCCCGACCCCACACCCTACTAGTCGTCGCCCTTACCCCTAAAAAATTATTATTTTTATTTTTTCAATCTTATCCAAACAGGCTTATATATATATATGCATTTGAAAAATAATAAATTATTTTTGCCTTATTGAAATATTTGTTACATTTCTACTCCATTTGTCCTTATTTAACAACAGTTTAAATTTTTTTCATGTTTATTAAGTAAAATAATAAATACAAGGTATAATTTACTAAGTTACTATTTTTTAAGAATCGAACACTATTAAAAAAAGGCAAAAATTCACAAATAGGTAAAGTATAAGACCTGTAACTAACTTCCTAGTGAAAGTTTCAATAATTACAAATTATAGGCAAAAATAGGTAATAGTTATTTGTATATATAACAGAATTATACAAATCAGTAGAAAAATAACTTAACTGAACAAGATATAAAAAAAGAAATTTGAAAGCATTAAATTCCCTTAAATTACTCCAACTTTCCACTAATTACTCTTCCATTACTGAGCATTAAAGCTCATTATCTGTGATTTAAGGCATGTATTAAATCTAAGAAAATTATTTTGGAAAGATTAAAAAGAAGAAAGAGGAATAATTCAACAAACATTTTAACTAGGTATGTTCCAAATTTAAATTTTTATTATAAATTCTTGAAATACGATTTTTTTGAAACCCAACGCTATACATAAACAAAAAAAAATAGATATACATGAAACATATACAAATAGAACTACATACAGATATACAAAATCAATTAAAAACATATATACAAATACAACTACATACTGATATACAAATACAATTAAAAATCATATATACAGATACAACTACATACATATATACATATAAAACTAAAAAACAAATAATCAAATACAACTACATACAGATATACAAATACAATTAATAAACATATAAGTAAATACAAATACATACAGATATACATATACAACTAAAAAATAAATAATCAAATACAACTACATACAAATATACAAATACAATTATAAAACATATACACAACTACAATTACATCAGGTGTACATATACAACTAAAAAATAAATAATCAAATACAACTACATACAACTATAAGATACAATTTAAAAACATATATACAAATAAAATTATATACAGATATACAAATACAACTAAAAACAAATAATCAACTACAACTACATACAGATATACAAATACTAAAAAAAATATACAAATACAAAAATATATATAATCATAAAATACAGCAACTTACTCGATCCCATTTGATTTTTTTGTATTGAATTGAAATCTGTTTCGGATTGCATATTGGGTCATCACCGACTTTAAAGTGGCTTTGTTCTTATATACTTGATCAATTAACTTAAAAAAGTAAAGAAAAACAAATCTGTATATCTGTAAATATATAAAATTTACCATCAAAATTTTCAAATCAAATCTCTGCGAGTTTTTAGGGACGAAAAAAGCTTTAAGGTAATCTCCAATGGACAAAATACAGCTAATGTGTAGTTGAAAATATAAAATTATAGAAAAATTGGGAGAAGAAATAGAAAGAGATATATTTTTTGATATTTCAATGGAAAAGAGTTTGAAATTTTCACAATCTTCAGCAAAAAAAAATTTAAGTAAAAAGTTAGAATTTGGATTGAATACCTTCTGCCGCCTATAACATCCAATAAGATTGAATG
Organism: Capsicum pubescens; assembly: GCA_030864215.1. Lineage (NCBI taxonomy): Eukaryota > Viridiplantae > Streptophyta > Magnoliopsida > Solanales > Solanaceae > Capsicum > Capsicum pubescens. Next base: position 228,035,183 of record CM061544.1, read on the forward strand.
AGTAACCTTTGTCGTATATCTCTCCAATAGGCAAAGGGAGAGAATAAAATATTAATTATGAGAGAGAAAATCTTATTTGCCTTAGTTATATACATTACAAATTATATTTGTATAAATGGGCCCACATAACACTGAATTTTAACTAACAATTACCTATGAATTGTAATTATTTAAAACATTACCCATACCATGTAATTATAAAAAAATTTTACCTATAAACTGTAATTTTCCCTTAAAAAAATAACTTTATTGTTAAAGATAATTTTGAAACAATTATCAATTTTAATTTTTGAATTTTTAAAATGATATTTTTTTCAAACCAAAGCAACATCAAATGAGATAGAGGAAATATTAAAAATCACTCAGTAATTTTTAATGATTTGTTTTTAGGGAAAATGCTCTATTTCCACCTTGAACTATACGCAAAAAGGTTGAGACACACCCGAACTTTAGGAGGATCCTATTATCCCCTGGACTAATTAAAATCGTATTTTTGACAACCTTAGTGCCTACATGAATATTTCAGTGTGTTGTGCCACGTAGGCATTAAGGTTGTCAAAAATACGATTTTAATTAGTCCAGAGAATAATAAGACCCTTCTAAAGTTCGGTTGTGTCTCAATTTTTTCGCGTATAGTTCAAGATTGAAATAGAGCATTTTATCTTATTTTTACAGAACTATAAATCTATAATTGCTAAAATTGCTGGCCTAGAGCTTAGCTTTAGTGGCTTCATACTGAAGCCGACCATGCAAACTATTGCACTTCTTTATTTTCTTACCTCATTGCTTGGTTATCTTATCTAGATAGATTTCTATTTGGTGTGTTTACTTTGTTTCATTGTCGAACCAACCGTGTGATCATTTTCGGATAAAAGGATGAAAATATATGGTCTGAAGTCATAAAAAATCTAGAAAGGGGCTCGTAACATAAAGACGTTGTTGACACTTTATTTTTGCCCTCCACATTTTAAATTAATTCTTGAATTTCTCAATTTAAATAGTTTTAAAATATTTAGTTTAAGTTATTTTGAAATAAATTTCAACCTTACCTTTTGAATCTAAGTGAAATTAATACTTAGTGTTTAATTATACATGATTATACGATTATCGGTTAAAAAAATGCTTTAAAAGTTATTCGGCATGAAAAGTTTGATTAAATTACAAATATTCTACCTTTTTCAAGATCGATTGAAAATAAAAAATTGATAACATAATTAGTTACTTAATCTTTTTTTTTATTATTATTACTATTTGAAAAAAAAAAATAAGATAAAAGTGTATTTTATTTAATATTTATTTTAAAATTATTAAATTAGAGAAATTCGTTAAATTAATTAAAAGAAACTTCGTCTCGACTTTATCCGAATTTACTCAATTAGGACTATTTCATTAACATAAAATAACCTCTCCTTCTTTTAAATTGGGCCACCAGCCCAAACATTGAGTCAGCAGCCCACAAAAGAGACCAGTTGACCCGCCAGGCCCAACACCACCTCCAGCCCATTTTCCTAAATATTTCCACACAAACAGCAACAATTTCACCCAGCAAACCGATAACAACAACAGCGTTGTACGCTGTAACAACACCAACGTACAACAACTATTCCAACAATATACGCACAGTCAACAACAACAGCTAACACGTTCAACGACATTCCGACCCGACCCCAACCCGATTTCAATCAACAATGGTAACAATAGCTGCAACAACAGCTCAGCAACAACGTCAAATCGTACCAACCTTATCCCAAATTCAAATTTCAAAATCCTTTCCAAAAATCTCAAAAACAACCCCAAATTCTTCTATAAATACTCATCTATGTAGAGAGAAAAGGGGGAGGATTTTTTTGGGGAAAAATTAGGGGTTCTGGAGACGCGCATCTCTAACCTCATGCAACCAAAATTCCGATGAAATGAAAATTCGGTGGTGGAAATTCCATCGTTACAGGCTTGTCGTCCCATTCGCTGCCCGGATAAAGGGTAAAGCCTTCATCCTTTTACACTTCTCTTCTGTAAAAATTTGTAGGTAATCGCGTGACTGGAATATGTAGCATTGTTTGTTTGTGGTATGCCTATATGTCTGATTTCATTGGAAAATATTCTTTGGTGGGAGTATGGATATTGAGAGTTTTGAATTGGATTTTGTAGTTACAATCCCACCGCGTGTGATATAACTCAAGTTTTTATCTTTGTTTTCATCTCTGTTTGTGACTTAGCCATATCTACATAGTACATACTATAGTTTTCTGGTACTTACTACTTTTAAATGTTGATTATGGTTGAGTTGATTTTGGTGTCTTGTTTCAAATGGTTGGGTTGAAGGATTCCAGGATTTCCCTTTTTGTGTGGCAAACGGGATAGTTTTCTTTCATTTGGTGAATGAAAAAGAGGAAACACATCTTTTCGCCCTCTGAACTTATCCTTCAAATTCATTTTAGCATTTAAACTTTATTTTTGTTTGTTTACCTCCTTAACATCTTTAAAGTATATTTGTTTCACCCCTCAAAACTGAATACCACTCTCACAACGAAAAATAGATTACATACGCGTCATGTCAGTGCCAAATCAGTGTCAGGTCATTGCCACGTAAAAAATTAGGATTTAAAAAAAAATCCCACACACATACTCTTTTTATGTATTTTTGTTTTAAAAAGCAAAAACTAAATATTTACTATTTATATATATATATATATATGTACTATTTTAATATATATATATATAAATAATATATATATAATTATTTAAATAATATATATTTTATATAATTATTTTTATTTTAAAAATAAAAAATATACATGTACTATATATATATATATATACTAGAAGAGCATGACCCGTGTCAGCATGGGTCCAACATTAAGATATTTATTTATTTTTTCAATCTTGATATATTTATATAATTTTTTTTAATAAAAGGATTGCATATGTTTTCTAGGAGTCATCAGGAATCTAGCATGAGTTCAACATATGTTATTTTAATATGTATTTAGATAATTTAAGTTGTTAACTATTGTAATTTATAATATTTTTTATGTAATTTTCAAATTAATATACGTTACTTTTCTTGTCCAAATTTTTGTGGCATTGATAGTCAATTATATTTTAAAAATAATTTAAGTTTTTAATTATTGTGATTTATAATACTTTTTTTTTATTCCAATTTTAGTGATACTAATATAATTTTAAGAGTCGGTCAAATATTTTATATCTTTTAAATTTTTTAAGTTGTTAATTATTGTGATTTCTAGTATTTTTAATGTAATATTTTTGAAATATATAACATATTAAATTATTTTTAGATATTTTAACTTGTTAACTATTGTAATTTATAATACTTTTTATGTAATTTTTGAATAATATATGCTACTCTCTTTGTCCAGAGTTTTGTGTCGGCGATAGCCAATTATATTTTTTTAAATAATTTAAATTTTTGATCATTGTGATTTATAATATTTTTTCTATTTCAACTTATGTGGCACAATGTTTAAATGACCATAATAATTAATTAGGGGTGATATAGTAAAATGTAATTATTATTATTTATTATTTATTATTTTTATTATGTGTATGTGTTGATTCAAGAATAATTTGAAAATATTTAGAAATGTGTTGAATGTTACAAATGTTAATAATTCATTTGGTGCTTCTTGATTTCTCTACATTTATCTCTTGTGTGTTTTTACTCTTTTGCCCTTTGAGTATATGTAGAAAAAAAACATCATGAAAATTTTTATTCATAGTATATATATATATATAGTAAAATCGTGGATTCAATATTATTAATTTTTCAATACATAAGTGACTTATAATAATTAATTACGGGTGATATATTAAAATCACGATTAAAGCAACAGAAATCAGTCAATTTTTTTTTTTGGTTAATTATTGTTATTTACAGTACTTTTTATTTTATTTTCAAATAGTATATGTTGCTTTATATATTCTTCTGTCTCGTCTCAATTTATGTGACACTAATATAATTTAGATAGTCAATCAAATATTTTATGTTGACATATCATTTTGTTATTCTTATTTTTCTGATACATAAATGACTTATAATAAGGAGTAATATAGTAAAATCATCGTTTGAAAGACAAAATTTAAGTTAAAACATTAAGAGTTAATTTCGCATTTTGTGTCTATTTTATTTTTCATTAAATATTATTTATTTTTTTAATACCTAGATGACTCATAATAATTAATTAAGAGCGATTGATTATGTTATTACTATAAAAATTAATATTATTTTATCATATCCAATAATAATCATCGATAATTCACCGAAATAGTATATTAATAAATACGGGATACTATATTTGCATATGCAAAATATGATATTATTAAATATTATTGGATAGTGCATTATATTTATCTTTCACAATAATAAAATTTTACTATATATTTTTCTTTATTTCTTTTTTAACTTGATACATATTGACCCAACACAAATTCTAAGAAAATATTCATTAGAAATTTATTAATTTTGTACTTTAAAAATTTAAAGTTAAGTTTAAATATTAGTATTTCTATATAAGAAAATAATAATTTTAAAATTTAAATTTACTAAAATAAATAAATAAAAAGATTAATTTTCTATATAAAAGTCAATTAAAATAATAAAATTGATTTACTTTAAATATGTAGTTGCAATTAATTAAGATAATTTTTTATTTTGTCATGATTTATGGTGCACCGATAAAATTTGAGAGTTGAATAGAACTTTTATCTATTTTTAAAATAGTATTTTAACTTGTTAATTATTGTTTTTATAATAATTTTACGTAATTATCAAATAATATATTTACTCCATATGTCCCAATTTATGTGGCTTCGATACAATTTTGAGAATCAACTAAATTTTTTATATATCTTTGAAATATTTTAAGTTGTTAATTATTATGATTTGCAGTACTTTTTCTTTTATCTCAATTTATGTGGCATTGCTAAAATAATAAGAGTCAATAAAATTTCTATGTTTTTTAAATATTTTAAGTTATTAATTATTGTGATTCGTGGTAACAAATTAATTTTGAACATGATAGTCAATTAAATAAATCAATTTTTTTTACTTTCAATATGTAGTTATAATTAATTAATATAAATTAATAGAATATATTAAATATTTAAATCATTATGATGAAATAATTGAATTATTATATATTGGGGTATGGTATGTAATTAAGTGAAAGTGGAGGGATATTTTGGATATATATATACCCAACCTCTTTCTCCATCCCCCCCCGCGAGCGCGCGATTCTTTCTCCCCTATCTCTACCCCAGCCTTCCAGCCCCTCACCCCCGTTCTTTCATTGATGATAAGTGATTTAAAAATAAAATCATCAATTTAATTTAATTTTTATCTAAATTTTGAGGGAGTTGGATTGAAGGTTGAGATGGTGTTCAATGGAGGAAAGTGAAAAAAATTAAAGGAAAGCGATGTTTTTGGGTGGTGTTGTTAATTGAGGAAAGTGAAATTTTTTTAAAGAAAAGTGTTGTTCTTGGATGGTGTTGTTAATGGAGGAAAGTAAAAAAATTTGAGGTTGTTAATGGAGGTTTGAGTATTGTTGTTGATGATGATTTGAAGAAGAAAGAAGAAGAGAAAAAATGTCCATTTTTTATTTTAATTTTAATTTATTTAAATTTTTTAAAATATAATATTACTGAAATTAAGTTTTTTCTGCGCCCCTTTTTTAAAAAAATGTCACGTCAGCTTTAGAGGTCAAACAAATATACTTTAAAGATGTTAAAAGGGTAAATAAACGAAAATTAAGTTTAAGTACTAAAATGAATATGGAGGACAAATTCAGGGGGAAAAAGATGTCTTTTCTCGGTGAAAAAAGTATGCCTACCTCCTACAAAGAAAAAAAAAATACGGATTGAATAAACTAATGACTTACCTTGTAGGAATATGAAAGTTGCTTCTTTATGTTCACCCTTTGACTACATCTTAAAATAATAATCAATCGGTTCCTTTTCTTTTGTTATGGGTCTTTTTCTTCACGTATTTTCCTTTAAATTAATCCCCGAATCCTGCTTGTAGCGTGAATATAACATTGGAGTGTTTTGAAGAGTTCTAGCTTATTGAAAAGTGGAGATTTCCTTCGTGAATATGTGCCTTGTTGAAAATATCGTCCGAGAACTTCTGTTCATCTAGCTTGTGTGGCAGTAGGATTAATGTAAATCTATCTAAACAAAAATGGTGTCTTATTATGAACAAAAAAAAAATAAAAAAATGCACCAGCTCATTTTTAGTTAATTCTCAACCTTATCATATATTTGTGTGGATACTAATCTTCTACCCTCTTTTGATTTGCATGAACTCCACCACCGAGTTCCTCGGACCTCCATCCCTCGCACTCCGTTGGGTTAAACCCAACTTGCATCGAGTCAAGACCATACCAAGTTCAAAAAATGGATCAATATACCACGAACAGCTGCTGATATACACGTATACAGGCTGGTATACGCTGATATACAGTGTGTATACACTGAAAGTCGTAGCTGCATACCATCATACAGTGTACAATGAAATATGGAGAGGGAATATGCTGATTTCTAAGTTGATATACAGTATATACGTGGAAATATACACAAAAACGCAAGGGTGAAGGGCTGTTATATACAGTTGGTATACACTTCAAAAAAATTCAGACCTCACTTTGTAGGAATATACTGGTGCTGTTGTTGTTGTTGTTTATACACTTCAGAAAAATGGACAGAAGTCCATAATTCCAAGCCCAAAACTGGGCAGCTTGATTATGGGGCCAATTAAGGGCCCAATTTCATTTTTTGTTTTTTGTATTATTTTGTAATTTTGTAGCTTATAATTCATCTTTGTTTATGTGCGCAAACTTTAAATTAATTTATCTAGACAAATTCTCGAAAGTGTTGTTATTTTTATTTTATCTTAATTTTCTTTTACTTAATTCATAATTTCTTCACCTAATCTATATTGTCTAAAACGAGTTAAATTGTTTTTTCGATTTTCTTTGTAATAAGTCTTTTAAAAGTGAGTTAGATTATTTTAATATGATATTTATTTTGTTCATATGACTAATAGTCTGTTTGAATTAAAATAACTCCATCTAAACTTAATAAACTAAATTTTCTTATAAATTTTAACTTTCCATGATTAATAAGATATTCTTAATTTAATACTCTCTTAGTATTTTTTCAAAAGTATTATCTATAACATAATCGACTTTTCAATAATAATTAATAATAAGAAAATAATTTTATAACCTTCTTCTCCTACTAAAGCAAAATTCAGTTTCCTCCTAAGTTCAGAAATTTACAATTTAGTTGAATAAAAACTAAATTGTTTTCTTCTTTGAATAAATAAATGTCATTTTTAAATGTTTAAATAAATAATTTTAATATCTTTCAAGTCTTTGTAAAAATTAGCCACTTTAATTAGTTAAGTTAGTTCTTTTGGTACACCATTTTAAACGGACGCTCCTAAGTGCCGTCTTTGTAAAATTTAGCCACTTTAATTAGTCAAGTTAGTTCTTTCGGTACACCGTTTTAAACAGACGTTCCTAAGTGTCTTAAAAACCTTCTTAGGCGTTAGTTGAACCCTTACCCATTATCTCTAGTTTTAAAGGTTTATTTATTTATGTTTTTGAAACTCTTTCAAGTTTTCTTGATTTTTCTATAAAAATCAAGGGGCGACTCTGTGAATTTTCTTAAAATTATTTTGAAATTTTCTCAACTTTTTGAAATAGTTTTAAGAGGTTAAACTATTTTCTCGCCAAATAAAATTCGAAAGGGATAAAACAAACGTGATAAAATGACAAAAATAAAAACGTCTCAGCTACATCCATACTAAATCCTACAAATTATATGGGAATATTATTTATCGGTGGAATGTCTTCATTGTACATAGTACTTAAGGGCTTGAGTGGGCTTTCCTATCTGTTGGAATATTGACCACGTTATGTATAACTAATAGTTTTCATTCACTTGCAAAGGATTAACATCTATTATCTTTTACATTATTTAGTTTACCAACTCTTAATCTCAAGGACCATAAGCATTAACATCCTCGATATTAAAACTAGTCATATTAAGTTGTTTCTGAATCCAAGCTAAAGCAACAAACAATTGAACTGTTTTGCTCCATTTTTATCTTATTACATTATTTTCTTAATAAGCTCATTTTCTAACATATTTATTTGCTTAAAATCAAACTAACTAGTTAAATCGATCCGTGCCCTTGACCTTCTAAAAAATTCAACTGAGCTATTTTCTGATTAAATAGTTTGGCACCTACCGTGAGGCTAGAACAGTTGTGGTGTTGACTTAACTCACTACTCTACTTACCCACTAGCTTAGATCTATTTTTTTCAGATATAACTTGCCACAATCGTGAACCAAAATAATGGTAATGTGGTAGAAGCACAACTTTCCTGCATTACTCAAGACCAGACAAGTCGTCAAAAAGATCACTCCATAGATGTGGATATAGTAAAAGTTGATTAGCAAGCCAGATATCTATGTGTAGGGTTATGATGAACGAAATCTCGAAGAAGTAAATCATCAAAGGAATAAGGGAGAACTAACATGGATAACCTCAAGAAGCTTTTGCCACGATCTGAGTCTACAACTCGGATGAGATACGATTCTTGAAATCACAAGTGATAAACATTTCAAAAAAAAATTACAATAAAGAATAGGCTCTAAATGGATCGAAAAAAAATTAATTCAAGAAGAAAATCAAAGCCTAAGGCAATTTGGAACTAAGAGGCCCAATAAAGAGTTGGGCCATACTGTTGGTAGCCGGTGCAGCAAAAAATTAGCTGCTGTAGTAGTACCACTGCAATGGTAAAACATTTACTGCATCGGTAGAAAACAGTGTGCCAGTTGGAGGAAATTTAAAAACCTTCATTCTTTTTATTTTTCAAAGTCACCCATTTCCTCCAAAATCACTTTGAAAAATCCTGACTCCCCAATCATGAGGTGTCAAAGGCCAAGATTCATGATAGTGATTTTGAAACACGTCTAAAGAAAATACGACATGAAAATACTTCTAGCACATGCGAGGAAGCTTACTCCCGTCCGTAGCATTATGTTTCGTCTAAGAGATAATCTAAGATTTAATTTGTTGTTACTAGACTTAGGATAGATGGATATAATATTATTAGTAATATAGGAAGTATCATGCATTAGACTTTCAAACACAGAGTTGATTGGTTGGACTTGTTAAAATCTGGGTAGGCTTCAATATGTGATTAATTGTATCTTATGATAAGGTTGTTCAGAATATATGTCATGATTAGAAATATGAGGCAAAAATACGAAGTTTATTATCACTCATGATAGAGTATAGTGGAAAGTTGAACGAAATAATATAAAATGGCTAAACGGAAAGTTAGGATGCCCAGAGTAGTGTATAAATGTTTAAATGCTTGAATTGTATTATGGGTAACTTGCTTAGTCCTAATGTCTTGGTGGTTGTAATTGATGATTTCTAGAGTTCAAGAGAAGAGATACTGAGTAAAAAGGTATTGAGGTTAACTGATTTGTATTGTTGACATTACTTGTCTTGTTGTCACAACTAGTGTTTTCATAGTAAAAAAGATAACGTGAAATCTTGAGGTTAGAGTACGATCAGAGAAAAACTACGTAATAATGTGAATTTAAGCGATGACAACCCATTGGGGTGCTTGGTAAGTCGTGATTGTGATATCATGTGAGAACTAAGGTCACTGAATAAATGAATTAGATGGTAAACGTAATGGTAGACTGGGTTAAACCGTGATGTATTTTGGGTTGGCGCTTGTAATTACATTTGCATGAATTATAATTTATTTAATTCTTGCACACATTTATATGCATGGAGATGATATGTTAAGGTGATATATTGAGTACCACGATGGTACAATATGATGTGTTATGATCTGGGTCAGATACCACGTCGGTATAATATGGTGTGTTATGATAATGGATCGAGTACCATGCCGGTACGTTATAATGTTGATGAGAAAAGAGAGATGATGCGCATATCTTGCATCCATGTATTCATTAATATGTTCAATGTGATTTTATTTAGTACATGTTCTCCTGCGTGTTACCTTGTTGTGATGAATGATGAAAGAAAGTGGTGACTGTAAATGGGGTGGTCCCTTGAGAGGATTGGGTTAGAAATATGATTCTATGGTATAGTATAGTGATTACGAGTATTGAGAGGACTAAATTGATTTTATTTTATGGAATTGTAAACTCTATGAAGGGGTACCGCTTAAAGCGGTAGTCAAAGAACAAGGATATACAAAATGTAGTCAAAGAACAATGATATACAAAAATGTTAGATGACATGTAGGTCACAAATATGCTAAGTGCAGGTCACAAAAATACTAAGTGTAGGTCAGAGAGATGCTAAGTGCAGGCCACAAAGATGCTAAGTGTAGTCCATAAAGATGCTAAGTGTAGGTCATAGATATGCTACATATTATCGCAAAGATGCTAAGTGTAGGTCGCAGAGACGCTAAAAATAGGTTATATATATGCTAAATATAAGTCATAGAGATGCGGAGTATAGGTCCAGAGATGCTATATGTGGGTTAATAAAAGTTGATAATTTGGGTATTCAAAATCAAAACTTATTTGATATTGTGATTCTCCCTATTTATTATTGATGTTATTTATTTCTTACGCTAGTAGGACAATGATGCTTACCAGTACATATGGTTGTACTGATGCTACACTTACTATACCTCCACTAGAGAATATCGCCATGGGACAGATCAATTGGAGTTTCTATAGCAGCAATGTCGATCACTCAACAACTCTTACTGTTGCTATTCTATATGGATGTTGTATCATAGATATTTCTACTCCTTGTCTAGTACTCTTATACCGATTTAGACTAGTCTATGGGGAGTCACCTGTAATTATTTTCTACAATACTTTTAATACATGATGTATTAAAAAGAAGTTTTAAAAGGATTAAGTGAATATTGTTGCTTTAGCTCGATCAGGTATTCATATGGTGAACTTTAAAATAATCAAGTATTCATGGATTATCTTTTGCATTTATTTGATTTATGGGATTATTAAAGTTCTCTTATTTGGGGTAGGTATAGATAGGTGCTCGACATGACTCAACGGGTTGGATCATGACAAGGATGGTATTAGAGCCTAGGTTAGCGGTCTCCCAGTAGAATAACAAATGTTGAGTAGAATCTTATGGATTATTGTTTGACGTTCATATCACAAAAATAGGAAACTACAAGGCATCTAGGAATCTATCTCATTTTTTTCTTTACTATCGTGGCATCTAAGTGTGGTATTCTCGGATTGAGACCAATTGATATTTTAATCATCATAATTAGGGCTACTTGGTCCCAACTGGTATCTTTTAATATGAAAAGATTGGGACAAAATGCTCAACAAATAAGAGCCAATAAGGATGCAAAAAATGGATTGTGGTGTGTATTTGATATGGTGTTAATTACTTGTGATGAGCCAATGACGTATTAAAAAAAACATATAAAATGAAGGAAATAAACAACTAAAATAGGTCCCCAAATGAGGAGGACTCACCAGTTACTGAACTCTGAGTAGGCATAACTAGCCATGCAACTGAGAACAATCACCTGTATCTACATCACATGAAAAATATTGGCAAAATAAGTATGTGATTAGTAATTCTAAATGTACTAAGTATGTAGGAATAATACTAAATAACTGTAATCTTATTGGAGATATAAATAGAGAAAAAATTTCAACAATTTCATAAGCATAATAATCAACTAAGAATAAGTTTGCTAAAACGATAAGAAAAAGACTTTCTAAGAGACACATATCCGAAATCATACTATCTGGAGTCATAAAATAACCATATCCAAAAGATTGCCAAAGGAAAGTACATACTTTTTTGTGGAGTTTCTTATAACCGATATACATCACTTGAGCTAATGATGCCCAATGTCTAACCCAGTTGGGAGGATGCTATATACCTTGCTAGGATATAAGACCTATCTATCTATGTGTGGATCCACTATGTGAGTTTTTTAGGCTAAAGATCAACTGATATTGTAGTAAAATCATAATCCCGCAATAACACATATTTGTAGAATTTTAAATTTTCTAAACCCGTATCTCTCAGTGTTAAATAATACCCCAAAAATAGTTATAAACTCATAATATATACAAATCATATCTATCTTTATGTAAAGCTTGAGGCTTTACTAAATTTATCTTTCATAACTATCTTAAATTTTACCCTTCTATGGGTTATTCTATTCTTTTGAAAGTTCATAACAACATAAAATTTTTAAAATCATGCTTTAAAATGTAAGCTTCAAGAATAATATATAAGATTATGTCAAGAATCAAAAAGGGTCCATGCTAAGCTTAAAAAGGAAATATAATAGTCATAAAATCCACAATCATGAGTAAAGCCTTCAAGAAATCACGCAATTGAATGATAAAATTAGTGAATTTGAAAGTGAGTTTATAAACCCTAAAAATAAAATTTAATTCAGAAACTAGAAATTTTTAGACATGAGGATGAAAGAAAATACTTTACACACATGAAATTTGAAGAGTTTTAAGAAAGAATCTTGAACTTATGAGCTTTGGAGTTAAGATTCAAGGAATTTAAATGATTCCATTTGTGAAAAAATGGCATTCATGAACTTGATATCATGATTAATGATCTCAGTTACTGCAATAAAATGGATGTCAATAGCTTATTGATTTATCCGGGTGAAAATGATACATGTTCAGAGGTCCATAGTTTAGAAGAAATTGTAGATACCATTGGAGATAATAATTTTGATATGAAGTTGAAGACGATATTTTACATTTGGAACCATTTACACATAAGGAAGCATCTATCACGTCTAGAACTCTTCACAAATTTTTGGTGCAGTTTGAGAAGACAACATCAAAATATTTGGATGCAATAAGGAAATATTGATATGACCTTCAACTAAATTTAAATTTTAACAAGAAATAAAAAAAAATACTATAATCATATTTTACTAAATTATCTTAAATATTTTTGTAATTTAAAAAAATATTAATTTATAATATTAATGGGACCATATATTTATATAGGGGTCTTTTGAAAATATACTATCTTATTATTTTATCAAAATTGATAATTTTCTCCACTGGACCAAGTCAGGATCGAAGAAAAATATTAGCTCAGAAATATTTGAACTAAATATTTTTCATAATTATGGGATACTCAGAATCTGTTAATTCAACTAAATCAAAGCAACATATAAGGTACATAAACAGAAAAAAAACTCCTTATTAGGAGGTTTTCATTCCCAAAACTTTAATTGGGATTTCTCTGTTGCAATATACAACAACCTCATCCATTATACCGCACTCCGTTACTGTACTTAAACTCTCAAGTCTCTATCATTTATCAGAGTATGCATTAAAGATGAGTGTCATTTCAATAAATAATTTGTATTTTACGTTAAAACCAATAAATTCATACTGAATGAGTCAAAATAGGTCGTATTAGTTCTTAATATATATGATACATCCATTTCAACCATGCACCAATTTTATAAACTACAAGAACTATTAATACTCTAAAGTATATTTTAAGGACTATTTGCGTTGATGCCTAAACTTAAAGGACAATTTTGAGTTTTTTCTCTCATAATTATGATATCTACTTTGTTTTCACACACACGAAAAAGGAGTGGAATAAAGAAGTTGATTAATAAAAGAATAGTATTTACGCTAAGAAATAAAATAAATATTTTTTTATTATTGAGTAAAAAATTCTTTATAGTACCAAAACAAATGCCTATTCATTTTAGATATGATGATGGTACGCTTTTCTAACTTCATTTCTTTTCCAGGGAAGATTGTTTTTGTAATTAATTAGGATATAATTAATTGATAAGCTTAAATTCGGGATTTAATTGCAATATCAACTACTTGATTTCTACAGGAAGATGAAGTACATTCCTTCTTCGTATATCATGTAATCTTATTTTGTAGTGAAAGACATAATAATTAAATAAGTTGTATGTCTAATGTTACTCAAAAGGAAGGATATGAATACACAAACTATGCCCCAACAAGCCAGTTGGATGGTTGGAAAGATCATAGAGGCTAACATGGTAATTCAGCAGCTGTAGATTAATATGGCACCAAAAACTGTTGGAAATCTTACAAAAAGTACTTCATCACAAATATTGCTAGAAATTCTTTAAAGATTGAGGCATGTCTGATGTCGCCCAAACCTACACCTCCAAAGAAGTATACTGCGGTCGATGTCAAATACTGTAACCCAAATCAGTCTGGGATCGATTCCACAGGGAATAGGTCGAACTCGTATCTCAAACTTTCTAAAGTATCCGAAAGTGCAAAAAAGTAAATGGGGGGTTTGTAGTTGTTGTGCCCCATTTTTCTCGTAAAAAACGGAATTCGACGTGACCACTCTTTTTTGAGTTTGTTTGAAGAGAGTGTGAAGGGTCGCCACATAATGAATTAAGGTGCGTTAGGGCACCGGTCTAGGCTAAATATGAACCTATTTTGTTGTTTTATCTTAGTTCACCAGAAATTTGTGTAAGGGTTCAAATTACCTCAAAAGGAAGGTATTAGGCACCTTTGAGGTCCACAAAGGTGGTTTCCGGCGGAACTCGTATTTTACGTGCGGATTCTATGTGATAAAATAAAGATCACTAATTTTATCAATTTAATGTTAACTAGGTGATACGGTAATAAATAAACAAACATGTTATTTTATTATTTCTAATTATTAACTAGGTCGAGATAAAAAATAAGACAATAAATAATATAAAGTAGATAAGTGAGGAGAGAGAAGAAAAACAATTTATAACAGAAAGATTTATTAATTTAAAAACCTAAATAACCCCAAGGTAAGGTTGCTGTCATGTGACCAGGAGGTCACGGGTTCAAGCCTTGGAAACAGCCTCTGGCAGAAATGCAAGGTAAGGCTGCGTACGATACACCCTTGTGGTGGGGCCCTTCCCCGAAAACCGTGCATAGCGATAGCTTTAGTGCACTAGGCTGCCCTTTTTTAAATAACCCCAAGAAAATAAGCATGTAAAGTAAATGTAAGAAAAGAACAAATTCAAAAAAATCAAACAAAGAAATATTGTGGTTTCATTCGGATCAGAACCCCAACTTGTTATTCATTATCCGCCCCACTAGCTGGATTCTTAAACAAGTAACAATGTCAAGCGTCGTGTAATGTCTCTGGGTATCATCACTTCTGAATGACTATCTACCTCCCCCCCCCCCTCTAGGCTGGTTGTTAACCTAAAGACGAAAAAGAAATAAAACTAACGCCTCTAGAAATACCTATCGTCCCACCTATCGTCCAAGAAGCATTGTGCTTTGATAATTTGGATTTGTGGTCTAGACAAACAAAGCTATGTTTCCTAGTAGGACTCAAAGCGTCAAACAAATAGGACGTCGCGTAGCACATAAGAGTCCCAAGTTAGCCTCTTGATTATTAAAGAATGGTTAATGTGATTAGCATGCAAGACAAGCAATTATTTATTTATTAATTAAATCTATAGACATGATATCTAAGCGTCACACAATTATTCATTGAAAAGTAATTGTCAAAATATTTAGAACAATATTGTAAAAATTCATTGAGAATAAAAAGGCATGTCAAAGTTAGACAAACGTGAGAGAATAAGAATGTTAATTTATTATGTAAAAGATAGTTAAGCATGATGTCTCAGTGAAAATTGACTATTTATTGACGGAAGGTAATTGTCAAACCGTTTAAAAATAATTTTGTAAAGTTGTTAAAACAAAGTATAGAAAAATAAAGTAAATACGTTGAAGAGTGATACCCGTTAATTTATTATGCGAAGCACGTTGTAAATTAGTAAAAGTGTTAAAAATTATTATTAATGTTAAAGATTCAGTTTCACATTGCTGGAAATTATGTGAACAGAATAAAACAAGGTTGAATTGCTTGAAATTATTTAAATAGATTGAAAAACGGGATTTAAACGCTGAAATTCATTTAAACAGGTTTAAAGACGGGATTTAATTACTGAAAATTATTTTAATATGCTGAAAATTGATGAAGCATGCAGGAAAATAAATAAAAGTGTTGAAAATCATTATTAATGTTATTAACATGACTGAATTTAATCTAATACGCCGAAATGTTAATTAGACTCCTAAAGCAAGATTTCTAGAAGACACAATAAGTTTGTTATTAATCCTAATTAAGGATTTGCCTAAGTGATTCATGTAGCACATAAGTCATATAAACCTAGGTTATGTTTGCCTACGTGATTCATAGAACACATAAATTCCCACCCCCATGCAGTCCCCCTATTTATTATTACATCAATAGGTAGTGTTGGTACAATAATATTATAGACTCATGGCCAATAAAAGACTAATAGAAGAAAATAATAGACTAATGAGAAAGAAATAACACTCATCCCAAAACCCCGACGACTTTTCCGATCCAAAACCATTATTTAAGGATACCTGTCAAAGAGAGAAGAAAGAAAATGCATCCGAGCACACCAACAAACATACAACAACACAGAGAGGAACACACGTATGCAACAAAAAAAGAATTGTTCTTATTCTAACTAGAAGAATACATTCCCCAAGTTATCTACAATCTATCATAGGAAATTTGAAATTACATTGATAAGGGGACATACCAGCTGACGACAATAAAACAGTAACAAGAAAGCAACAAGAATTAGAATAGTAAAATTCAAAATCTATTCCACGCGATGAATGAAAATCCAAAGTAATAAAGTCTTTTTGTTTTCTTTTAGGGGTCGTTTGGTAGATTGTATAAGAATAACACTGAATAAGATGTATTAAAAATGCTTGCATTACTAATGCAAGTATTTGTAATGCTGGTATTGGTTATGCAAACATTATTTCTTACATTGTGTTTAGTTTGATATATTAAAATAATATATATTTACATAATTTCATAAAAAAATATTTATTTCTCAAAATACCCTTCTTTCCATTAAAAACTTCATAGATATCTTATGACAATTAAGAAAAATGGCAACATCCACCTACAAATTCATTCTTCGCAGATGAATCGCCAACTTCAATTAATTGGGTGCTGCTTCTCCCCTCATCTTTCACCCAACTTTCCTTGAAAATATCTTAATTTTTTGATCTTAAAATAAGTCTAGAATACTTTTTTCTTAATTAATATGAATGAAATTGGTACTATAACTATTAGAACAAATTTTGATCTCTCAGTAAAGCTGTTGAGTAGTCCTTTTTGTATGTGGTGAAATGGGCTGAACTAAATTATCAAATCTTGACAAAATGGTAAGGGCTATGCTAATGCAAATGGACAAAACAGATTTTGATCTCTCAATAGAGCTGGTGAGTATTCCTTTGGTATGTGGCAAAATAGTTTAACTAAATTATCAAATCTTGGCAAAATGGGTATGGGTATGTTAATCCAAATGGATATCTTCAGAGAAGTGGTAGATTTAATTGAAAGACAAAGGTGAAATTTGAGGGCTAATTTAGTAAATTATCAAGTTAATGCATACGTTGAAGCTTTTGTATTACTAATACATAGAAAATTGGTGGTATTAGTAATATATACCTCAACACACAATAGAGTGTATAACTAATCAAACATTAGTTATACATAGACTAAAACATGTACCAAACAAGGTACTAGTAATACACATTAATTAATACATGCGTTATATTTTCCAATACACTCTACCAAATGACCCCTTAGAGAGATATGTCTAAAGCTCTTATTTATCACAGTGAATAGATAGAGAATATAGAGAGTGTAGATAGTATAGAGGGTGTCAGCTTGTGTCTGTCCTTTTTGAGAATGGGGAAGGGGTGTTTATAAAGTGAGAGGGCAGAGGGTTAAAATGATGAAAACTGAAAGAATTAATCAGGGAAAGTAAAAAGAAAAATGAAATATTCTAGAAAATCAATCAGAATCAATTATTAAGGAGGAAAAAATATTTTAACAATTAGTCAGAATTTTCTTTTAATGCACTAATTTGAATTGATATAGCATGTCAACTTTACCAAAATAAACTTAATGAAATGTTGTCCTAGTTGGAGGAAGGGAAAGACAATCAGTAGAAAGAGAAAGAAGATTAGTTAAGGTAAATCACAGGGAATTAATAAATCAAGGAATTACGATGAATAAGCAAGTAAATATCTTAATAGCAAAACAAGTAGATAACATGCAACATGGGCGGCACTAATGTTTACCAATAGAAAAATTAACGGAATCAATCAGATGAATCAAAGAAATCTTAATCAGAGGATTGCAATTATGCCTAACGTCAGCTCTAAAGTTACCAAACATAATCCACTAATATGTCGAAATTCAAGGGATATGGGACACACAAATTATAATCACAATATCAAAGTCATCCGTGAAAAATTAAAGTTCTGCTTAATTCAAAACCACAATAAGAGTGAAATGAAGAGAGAAACGAGGTCTCGAGGTTTTGCATAATTAGTGCTCAGATAAAAAATTGGGATTAGGCCAAAACTCGTTCAAAAATTTGGGGGGGTTTTCATGTATGTTAGTCTAGAGACGCAAATAAACACATAATTAAAAACATTGGATAAAAATTCAAACTCAAATGCCACACACCCTAAATCTGGAAATTCGAACAATTTGTAAGTAAAACAAACAAAATCAAGCAATTTAAAGTAAAACTAAAGATCAAACTCGTCCATAATTGTGGTGAGGTTCTTTGCAAACCTCGCCGATCATCAACTCTGGAGATGAGGTGACTAGTGAGAGGAGAGAGCTGCGAATGGTGAAACTGGTGCGTGGAGAGGAGATGCTATCTGGGTTGATGTTTGATGCTGGCTGGTGGATGGATGCTTCACCGGCTGAGGCGCTGGGCGACTGTTGTTGTTTACGGCTGGGGTGCCGGTGGTTCGGTTGGTTGACTCACCAGCTGCATGACTACTTGCAGTGGCGACTGGTGCAGTGGTCACTGCAGGGGAGAAAGAAAAAGAAGGGGGCTGCGGAGGCATGACTGCTGACTCACTGGTGCATTCACCAGCCATGATGGCCGATGACGATTCTATTTAGAGAGAAGAGAGAGAAGGTAGAGAGAGAAAAAGAGGGTTGCAACTATTTTTTGAGGGATTGAGATTAAGGTTTTGTTTTAGTTTAAAAAGAAAAGAGAGAGAAGGTTGATCTCTGACGTTGGAGCAAATTTGATCTACGGTTGAGATTAAAAGAATTTTAAAAAGGGGGAAGGTTAAAATTGAGTTTTAATTTGAGATAAAAAATTGACATCAATTTGTCTAAAAATTGACATCAATTAAGTATAAGAAATGACTAAAAATTAAATACATAGAGAAATCAAATAAAGTAGGCTGTTATTTTAAAAAATAATAATGATTAATAATAATAGAAAATAATAATAATAGACAATGCATTTGAAAATTGTAAGTGTGCATATTTATGAAAAATAATTTAATAAATATTAATAAAATTATGTAAAATATCGTATTTGAATTAATAAATGTAAAAATGATACTAAAAAGTAATAATAATTTGTGCCCTTTATAAATCATGAATGTGGTTTGTTGAAAATATTTAATACCAAAATAATGTATCAAAATATTAATATAAAAAGTTAAATAATTTTGACAAAACAGCAACCTCAGTGAGTATCGGGAGGTCAAAATTGGGTGTCAACAACAGTAATCAACAAAAGTACCAATTGGGAGTGCTTTTGTCTGTAGACAATTTAAGATGAACACTAGGTATGTGTTCTCCCTGGCTTCCTAATTCCATAAGTCTTTCGTGATCAGCCCAACTATGTCACCATCACATGTGCAAAATCTGACAAACTCGGTATTACCAACTGTCTTATGGGCTCGTAGGTAAATCTCACCCTTCACCTTGTGAGTCTTAGGGCATCGCTCTACTATCCCTTATCTCGGGTTCCAGTTTAGGTATCACCTTGTGGATCTCATGATATTATACGAGGGTTGATAGCCTTGAATTACTATCATAATTCCCTTTTCCCAATCTCGACCTCTCTTGTGAAGATGATCTCGAATATAGGTTGGTTCTTAGAGTTGGTCACCACTAAGAAAGTAATTAACTTGAAGGAAACCACAATACACGTGTAAACGTTGATCTAACCGAATCTCACACTTTTCCAACTTCGTCAATCCGCCAGGGTTCCCACAACCCTAGTTAAGAAAATTAGCCGCCATGTTTATGAAACAATTCATGAAAGTTGATGAAGAAAACATAGAATTAATTGCACAAGAAAGAAAGAATAAAGTCCAAAATCTCAACTTGAATAATCCCAAAACTACGATCAAGAGTTTGCAATGTGTAAAAATATGTCAAAGTACGTAACCTAATACAAGAATAACCCAAGGGTATTTATAGTTTCTCAAAATAATAAAGAAAACCTAATTAAAACACAATAGAAAAATTAAGTCGGCAGTGGTCACACCTCAACTAACGAGTCGTTAAGACTGATCACGACTTGTTCGGTGCCTTCATTGCTCTCTTTATCTTCAGTGATCATGACTCATTAACAAACGTAATGAGGCATTAGCTGAACCCGTTGTCACTCTAGTGAACTTTCAGCTTTTTTAATCATGTCTTCTGTTCTGATCACAACTTCTCACCACGAGTCGTTGTTAATCCTGATGACTCATGATCTTTACTCGTTACTACTGGAGCTTCACTTTATTAACCTTCAGGAATTTGAGCTACTGTACTCAGAAAGACATTACACCATGACTCGTAGTCACATATAACGAGTCGTGGTGTGTCTTCACTTCATTCCTCATATTCAGTATGGGCCACTATTAAGATCACAACTATGGCAACGAGTCGTTAGGTGACTAAATGATTTGTTGACTAGTCAACACTTCCACTTTTTCAGAGTTTTTTCATCCTTTTCTAGTCAACACCACTTCCAGCCTAATTCACTTGCAACATACCCAAATACACATCATATCTGACAAAACGACCTAAGTGAATACATATTTTCACTTTTTTAAGCATCGAAAGTGCCATGAGATTATGGCATATCTACACCCTCAACTTAGAACGTTTTTATGTCCTAAAGCAATAACACAAAACAAAACAAATAGGATGCTTAACCAGGAAGATCATAAGACACCTATCATAGTCGATTATCAAGTTTGGTTCAAAACTCATTACTCTCTCCTACTGGGGTTTGGTATGGGCGGGATCGCTATTGGTGTTGGCCTTAGCATTGGAATAGGTCGGTTGGCTGACATCATTGGATGATATTGTTAGTTATTCCATCATATTATATTTTGAGTTTGATTTTCATATTATGTTTTCATATTCCCTTTGGTTTATGGTGTATGGTTTGGTTTGGTATGCTTGGGCGGTTGGTGTGGTATGGTTGGACCCTATCCCAGAGTCTTAATGAGAACAATAACTCTATTTTTTTATATGTTCAAAATTTAGTCCACCTAAGGCTGGATATAGGTGGTTGAGTTGGGTAATAGAGGATGTTCCCCAATCCTGGTTGGACTTGGGATGCCCATTACGATAATGTTCGAGCTTGGGTTGTGTCGGGTACACCACCACCCCAACTAAGAAACTACACACTATCCCTAGTGCATGACTATAATACAAAACAAAGGGGGCAAAGACATACCTGGGCTCACTAGGTGCTAGTTCATCCAGTATTAGTATGAGGGGCCTAAAATGACCCCCACTCTCCCATCATTAGTCCTAGTAGTGCCTGGAGCACTCACATCAACAGTGGCACCGACTGTGGCTGGTGAGCTTAATGGTGCAGTTAGAGGTGGGGTGGTGCTACTGTGCAAATCTACAACATCAACAACTTGAGAACTACCATCTCCCACCATAACCTCATGGACCCTCGTTTACCAGTCTAATTTATTCTGAATACTAGCTGCTTTTGCAACTACAATCATTCCCTGCTTGATTTTTTTTTTTTTTATTCCTACCTCTTGAGCCATTATCAACTCTAGCAGCGGTGTATGACCTACCAACCTCTCATATATTGGGAACCTTCTCCTCAATAATCTCCTCAATAATCGACATAGGCAAGGGTCTGGCATGCATATCCTCAACATCATCTCGGAGTGCGGCTAACTCCTGATGTATCCCCTCAAAATTTATGGACTTTACATTATCCAACTTCTGACTGATCTACCCCTTAAAGTAGGTATGCATGCTTTTAATCTCTCCCTAATCTCTTGCTGCACCCATGGCTTCACCCCACTCTCGATGTTCTTCAATTTCTTCTAAATGATGCTTAATCTTTTTAGCACCTTATTTAGGAAAGTCTATAGTAATAAGGCATAACCGGTAGGGGATGACCTGGCAGTGAATGGTCTGGTTGAATAAAGAAGTGTCAGAGTCTGGGAGGTACCTATTGCATCTGAATCTTGAGGCTTAGACTGTGTCATCTCGGCAGGGGTATCACCCATATCAATGAACCACAGAGTATTAATGCTAGGCCCTCCAGTCAAGGATACCTCGCTAAGAAATGTGGCTCACATCTTCGTAGCCTTGGAGATGGGGTTTGCAATATCACGAATCAACCCCAAGTCCATAGTACCTCGTGACTGGAGGAACTGGTCAATATTTGGAATCTCTGGCACTCTCGCATCTAAAAATATCTGTGTCAACAAGCATAGAAATGCTATGGCTACGTTAGTGCTCACTTCCCAATTATGGATATCTCTCTTTATCCACTTGGATATATATTTATCGTAGCCCTCTATTAATCCTGCAATCAAGCCTGCTCGGTCCAGACTCAATACATTATCCCCGTATGTGGGACTGAACCTATGATGCACAAGTGTACACCAATCCTTTGCCAAAAAGTTTAGGCTGCCTTTTGTAATCGATGATGAGGAGCCAACATCTCCAACTACCCAAGGAGACTCCTCTCGCTCAGCAACGATAATACTGGCCATCCACTAGAAGTGAGTAAAATTGTCCTCTGATCTAATCTATTTTAACTTCACCTTTTGCATCTCATGGATGCGGTAGTCAATCTCAATAGTATTGGCCTATAACTAGAATTCTTGCCCATGAAAGAATCTAGAAATCATCTATGTAGAGATGTTCACCGAAACACCTCCAATCATGACATCTACCAATGGATCGCCACCTTTTTATAGTCGCCTCTGTGGATACGACCTCTTAAGATCCATCTGATATACAACATAGAACTCATATACTAATGCCTGGATTTACTGACCCAAAGATCTGGTCATCCACTCAAAGTTGTATCATCTAAATCGAGCATCAAATCAGGCATCTTAGATATTCCTATGGTAGTCAGCTTTTTCTCTAAATAGAGCCCTTTCTATGGTTTTATCATGGAAGGATTAATGGGACTGTCCTGCTCGTATAAAGACTGCACTCCGGGGTTACCCCCACTATTCAATGATGGGCACCAGAGCAGACTCTATCTATAGTGGTGCAATAAGGTGGTGGTGGTGGAGGAGGGTGTACTTCAACTAGTGTGCCACTTGTTTCACTCCCTCCCTTCTCTTCATTCCCGGATTCCTCATTCTCACAACAATCTTCTCCCTCATCATCTTCCTTCTAGGGTCCAGACTCATCCTTCTCCATATTTTCTTTATTATATTTACCACCCTCTTCAGACTGGGACAGTGAGTGAGGTAGTGATGTGCTAGGATTCTTCATCCTAGGCTTTGAAGGTGGTGGTATCTCTTCTCTTTTTACTGATTGGCATCCCGCGGTAACTTCTTTCTTGGTGTAACCTACCTCTCCAATGGGTATTCTTAAACTATGCCACTAGATTCATCAGTGTCCTCATTTACAAGGGAATAATTGGAGGGGCAGGTTGGCTTATTGAGAGTTTGCTTCTTTATGGAGTCCATCTTGGGAGCCATTGGTACCTGTTGAACCATACACATTAGTAAATAATAGGAAAATGAAAGAAAAACAAGAAAAAATGACATAAATGTTGCAAGGGCTGGGTACCCTACAACTCAGGGTACGAGTTATGACCTCTGGTCTCGAGTCATGATGAGACTCGTAAGATGGAAAGGTGTATAAGGTTTATTCACTAGTTAGATAATGAGTCTCCTAATGAGTCATTATGTTAGACAATGACTCGTTAACAGTACCTCATTTTCTAACTAGAAATATAGACCAGGTGCATTACCCTTTGCAGTCATTACTACTCCTCACCACGAGTCATGTCGTGAGACAACAACTCGTGGTGCGAGTCGTGGTGTCAATACAACCCACAAGACTCTAAAAATCCTTGTTATTAGTGTCTACAAGTCAAGTAATGCCACTCTTAAGGTGACCCTATGAATTTTTATGAGACTCGTAGCTACTGTAACATATAGGTTTAGATAAGTTGGTTTTGACTCTCGCATACCCAATGAGTACTCAGACTTCCCCATGGATCTAAACATGTTCATCATGATCCTAAAGCATCCCCACACATAATTTCAAACATAAACTTTAGTACACTCCCATGTTTATCAATTCACATTCATGATTCTCAAGAACAAGGTAACTTTTTACATTATGCACATAATTTAATAAAAGAATCGAATAGGACCCACTCATGATAGTAACAAGTTAAAGAACAACTTACTTTATTGAGTGGATTGGATTCCTTGAAAACAAGAAGAATGGTTTTAGAAATTGCTTGCCCTAGTTTTTGAGACTCGTGATTTTGAGAGATGAAAGATTTTTGACATTTGAGATGCTTGTGGATGACTTTTGGAGTATATTTTAAGCAATTGGAAAAGTTAATGGAATGAAAGGAGATTTAAAAAGGGGAAGAGGATCAATAATGGGAATTAATTCCCATTTAAAACTCGAGTAATGGAACGGGTCGCCCCGCCAGGCCTGTAATGTCGGTCCTAGTAATGAGTCCTCCTAACAACTCATTATGAATTGTAACGAGTCATGACTTTCACTTATGATAAACCTTACCTAGGTTTCCATTCGTAATGAATCTATGAAATGAGTTGTTATTAATCACAACGACTCGTTCTAAGAATTATCATGACAACAAGAACCAATTACCTTATAGTGGTTTGATCCCCATCTTGCTATGACTCAGGTCACGAGTCGTGAAGACTTCTAACAACTCATAAGGTGAGTTGTATGACCTGGCACCAAAAAATTTTCTGGTTTTTTTTTTGCAATATCCAACCCTGCACATTGAGCACACAAGTTACCCTATAATTATGTAAATACAAAACATGGGTTGCCTTCCACTCAATGCTTGATTTAACGTTACGGTACGACGTGGCTAGGTTAGATACTCAGACTTCACCAACCAGACCCATAGGTTGCCTCCCATCCAGAGCTTGATTTAACATTGTGTCACGATGAAATTACCTTGATTAATCAGACTTCACCAAGGTTCAAATCATCAACCACTTTCACTTCATCAAGGTTTCCCATATAATGTTTCACCCTCTGCCCATTCACCTTAAATAGGGCTTCACCATCACGCTTTAGCTCAATAACACCATGAAGGAACACCCGAACCACAATGAATGGTCTATACCACCTAGACTTCAACTTTCCAGGAAACAAGCAAAGTCTTGAATTATACAACAAGACTAGATCACCGGGATCAAACACCTTCTTCTTGATTTTCTTATCATGATACTACTTCATCCTCTCTTTGTATAGAGTAGAATTCTTATAAGCACAGAGCCAATATTCATCCATATCATTCACCTTGCTCAACCTCAATGTAGCTTCATCATTTCACTCCAAATTTAGCTTTTTCAACGTCTCTAGTACCTTGTGCTCAAGTTTAACTGGCAAGTGATATGCCTTTCCGTACATAAGATGATTTGGGGATTCACCTATAGGAGTCTTAGAATTCGTCTGATAGTCCCACAGTGCATCATCTAGCTTCTTAGACCAGTCAATCTTGTTGTCATTCACAGTCTTTGCCAATATGAACTTGTTCTCTCTATTAGACACCTCAACCTGCCCACTTGTGTGACGGAGATAAGGTGTTGCCACCTTATGATTTACACCATATTTCTTAAGCAGGGACTTGAGCAACCGGTTACAAAAGTGAGACCCACCATCACTAATAATCACATGAGGAGTGCCAAATCAAGAAAAAATATTTTTCTTCAGAAAGGCGGTGACACTTCTACCTTCATTGTTTGGAAGCACAAATGCCTCTACCCATTTTGAAATATAGTCAACCGCTACTAGAATATACTTCATGCCATAGGATCTCACGAACGTACCCATGAAATCAATCCCCACACATCAAACAACTCCAACTCCAAAATGGGTGTCATGGGGAGTTCATGGCATCGTGAAATATTGCCTTGACACTGACATTGGTCACAGGTTTATGCATAGTCATGAGCATCCTTGAAAATAGTGGGCCAATAACACCCACACTGTAGATTTTTTTGGGATGTGCGGGTTCCACCATGATGACCCCCAACTGGTGATGAATGATAAGCTCAAGGATGCTCATCATTCACAAATCCAGAAAAGATAAGGTTCATCCTGGAAAAACTTCCGTACCTCATAAATAAATCATTTCCTCTGCTGGAGTGGCAAATCTTCTGAAACCTGATCACTTTCCAAAAAGTTGGGAAAATCAATTAACCAAGGGATTAAGTCTTGAGATGTTGCCAAGACCCTCTCATTTGGAAAAGTATCATCTATGTCAAGCTTATCCCCCTAATTTCTGCATTGCCTCATCCTCAAGGCGAGACAAATGATCCGGAACTTGGTTTTCTGAGCCCTTTCAATCTTTTACCTCAAAGTTAAATTCTTGCAACAATAAGACACAATGTATCAATCTCGGCTTGGCATCCTTTTTCGCCATACTTTGTATGGACTATGACTTTGGTCCCAATCGAGTAAGACCAAAAATCATCAAAGGAAAAAACCACCGCAAGTAACTCTTGCTCAATAACTGTATAATTCTTCTGTGTGGGGTTTAATGCCTTGCTGGCACAGTAGATCAGATGAAGGATTTTTTCATGCCTATGGATAAGGAAAACACCTAAGGCCACTCTATTAGCATTGAATATGACCTCAAATGGTGAAGACCAATTAGGGGATACAATGATAACGGCTGACACCAACTGCTCTTTTAGGCACTCAAAAGCCTTAAGAAATGCATCATCAAATACAAATTTCACCTTTTTGTCTAAAAGATTGAAAAGAGGATTAGCAATCCTCAATAAGTCCTTGATGAATCTCCTATAAAAACCAGCATGACCCAAAAAACTTTGAATACCCTTTACTGAAATTGGGGGTGGCAATTTTTTGATTACTTCAATTTTTGTTTTATCCCCCTAAATACCCCGTTCTGAGTTCTTGTGATCAAGAATAATACCTTCTTTTACCATGAAGTGGCACTTCTCCCAATTTAATACCAGGTTGCACTCCTCACACCTCTGAAGTGCATTTGACAAATGGGCTAAACAGGCATCAAGAAAATCCACAACGATTGAAAAATCATCCATGAAGATCTCAATAATGTCTTCCACCATGTCAGAAAAGATAGACATCATACATCTCTAAAAGGTAGCAGGAGCATTGCATAATCCAAATAATATCCTCTTGAATAAAAAAGTCCCATATGGGTAGGAAAAGTAGTCTTTTCCTAGCCCTCAGGAGCAATCAAAATTGAGTTGTAACCCGAGTACCCATCAGGAAAACTGTACCAACCCTTGCATGCTAACCTATCAAGCATCTGATCCATAAAAGGCATAGGGAAATGATCCTTTCGGGTCCAAGTATTCAACTTTCCTTAGTCGACACACCCTCGCTATCCAGTAATCGGTCTTATGGACATAAGTTTTTTCTTTTCATTTGGGACCACAGTGATCCCACCCATTTTAGGAACGCATTGAACCAGACTGACCCATTTACTGTTTAAAAAAGGGTACACCACTCCAACATCTAACCACTTAATAATTTCCTTCTTAATAATCTCATGCATAAGAGGATTCAAGCGACACTAATGTTCAATGTTGGGAATGCAATCCAGCTCAAGCTATATTTTATGGGTACAAATACCTGGTAGGATCCCTATAATATCTGTAATTGTCCATCCAATGGCCCTCTAGAACCTTTGCAACACTGATAAAAATGCCTCTACCTTTGTCTTCACTAAGTTGATTGTAATAATCACCAATAAGGAATTGTTGTCCCCAAGAGTACATATCACAAGTGAGATAAGAGGCCTTCAATTCCGAGATCGGTGGCTCCTCAATAGATGGTCGAGCTGGAGGAGTGGCTCTATTTTTCAGATCAAGATCAAGATTTTTTAGATCATAATTGTAAGAACCTTTACCATGTAATATGGTCACCATCTCATCATATTCACCAATACCATCGCCATCAAAGTTTATGATTATCGTTGCAAATGACTTAACCCCAAGTCCCTCTTCAATGGGCACAACCACTACATTAACATAATCATTTATAGTGTCTACCACAAACACCACTCATATATCATTAGGCTACCGTATCGACTAACACACATTAAAGATCACTTGCTCATTATTGAGCCTGAACTTTATTTGTCCCAACTCCATATCAACCAATTCCCTATCTGTAGCTAAGAAGGGTCTGCCTAAGATAATAGGGACTTGGAAGTCCACCTCATAGTCAAGAGTAACAAAGTTAATTGGAAAATTAAAGGATGCTATCTTCACCAACACATCATAGAGAACAACAACCGACCATTTCACAGTACGATCAACCATCAATAACCTCATATATGTTGTCTTGGGTGCTCCCAACCCCAACTACTTATACACTACCAGTGGCATCAAATTTATGCTGGCTCCCAAGTCACATAAAACCCGAGCAAAGTTGAAGGACCCAATAGTACATGGAATAGAGAATGCTACAAGGTCCTCTTTATTCTCTACTAATGATCGGTTAGACACAACAATACAATGGTGCACATTATCTGCGGGCTCAAATCTCATCTTCCACTTTTTAGTGACCATTCCTTCATAAACTTCACATAGCTCGACATTTGCTCTAAAGCTTCCATAAGAGGGATGTTAATCATTAATTTCTTCAGCATAAATTTTTTTTCTAGTACTTAACTTTCTCTTATTTCTTCTTTAGATGCCGAGGAAAAGGCGAGGGAGGGCGTGGAATAGTTTTCAACACCGGCTCATTTTCCTTCCCTTTACCTTTATCCTTAACAACTTCTTTCTCAACACCTGTAGACTGTTGTGATGTCTTAGCATTAGTCACACTCTTCTGACTTAACGTCAGGTGCCTTATCTATATCAATACTATCATTCTTTGACTATCAACCACGGGTATAGGAGGGTCCACAATTGTCTTACCACTTTGTATGGTAATGGCAAGACAATGACCGCCGTTCTTAGGATTTTTCACTATATTTCTTAGAAGGGTACCTGGCTGCCTTTGATTCGTAGTTACTGATATTTGATGAAATTACTGCTCTAACTATTTGATTGCAGTAGCATCCGATTGGGTCAAACCTAGAATGTCTGCCTTAATCACCTTAAGGTAGGTTTACTGACTCTCCTGAAACTTGACCATCTTAGACAACATCACTTCCATCCTTACATCTCAAGTCACCAGCCTATTCTCCACTCTAATCATTGTACTATCCTCATAATAATTTCGACCTTAGTTTTCTTTCCCCTTGGCTTGGAAACCTGACAACTCACGATCTTGGTACTTTGCCTCTTCTTCTAAATTAGACGCATAAAATTTAGAGGCCTTACCCTATGAACCCGCTGCATTGACCTTCTCAAAATTCATTGTTATGAACTGCTTAGTCAACAACCTAACCTCAGTCCATAGCTGAGCAACCTCTTGATCTACTGTGTTATCAATAACTCTATTCGTATTGGAAGATTTAATAGCATAGTGCCAGTGCCTCTCTCAACCTATCGAGTATTCCATTCTCGATTAGTGAGTGAGATTTAATCTAATACCTTTGATGCCATCTCTCAGTGTAGACGTATGAATGCTCCACTGATAATAGTGTCTGCCATACCTCTCAAACTAGAATTCAGTGCTCGATAGAATATTTCTTGCAAATTAGTTTTTGAAATCCAATGATTGGGTACTTTTATTAGATTTTTCTTAAACTGGAACCATGCCTCATACATCGATTCTAAATGTAACTATCTAAAGTTATATATTTTATCTTTTAACTGCAACATTCTGGCTGAAGGAAAGAAATCATTTAGTAAATACCTCTGCAACTCATTCTAAATACTAATCGACCCTCGAGAAAGTTTCCCTAAACACAATGTAGCTTCAGTAGTTAACAAAAAAGGGAACAACCAGCGTCGCAGTGCTTCCTGATCTACCCCAGGTGTATGAAGTACAGATCCCAATAATATTTCTGAGGTACATATTTTCATCATTAGTGTAAGCACCCACAAATACACCCTTTAAATTCAATAGCTAAATTATGACACTGATAATATCAAAATTCACACCTAGTGAAAATATAGGAGGACTGATAGATCTTATATCGGTAGGCTTAACGTACCCCATATCCTCATCTGGATCATCATATGGTTGAAAGTACTGATATGCCAGTATTAATTAATCTCTACTCATTTTGGTCTCAATTCTCGTTGAGTACTACTCAATAATTTATTATAGGTCTCTGCTTCCCGAGATAAACGATGGGTATCTGCTTCCCTCCTCGCATTGTCCACATTTGCTTCTGCTAATAATTGTTCAGTGGTTTTATCAGAAATATCCTAAACTCTTCTGAGAGAAAGGGGAGAAACACCATCAGGATTATCCCAAACCCCTTCAAGTTGGTCCTCACGTACATATTCTATCATCATATGATATGGCTGTAAGATTCTCTCTAAATTAGGATTTGGTGGGATTAGGGATTACCTTGACTCCTAGTTTTAGGCATACACCGACGTACATCCAACAAAGAATGAAATAAATAAAACCAAAACTTTAACAATTTTAATCAATAACTCTATAACCATATTTTCCGGCAACGGCGCTAAAATTTAGTGTCATCCAAAGATACACCTCCAAAGAAGTATACCACGGTCGATATAAAATATAGTAACCCACCTCAGTTTGGGTTTATACCATAGGGAATAGGTCAAACCTGTATCTCAAACTTGCCGAAGTATCCAGAAGTGAAAAAAGTAAATAAGGGGTTTGCAGTAATTAACAAAAGTAACCAACTAGAAGTTTTTTTGGTTGTAGACAATTTAAAATAAAAACTAGGACTATGTTCCCTCGGCTTTGTAACTCCACAAGTTGTTCGTGATAAACCCAATTATCTTACCATCAAACATGCAAAATTTGACATGCTCGGTATTACTAACTGTCTTGTGGACTTATAGGTAAATCTCACCCTTTACCTTATGAGTCTCAGAGTGTCTCTCTACTATTCCTTGTCTCAAGTTTTGGCTTATCTATCACCTTATGGGTCTCAAGTTATTGGACAAGGGTTGATAGCCTCGAATCACTATAATAATTCCCTTTTCCTAATCTCGACCTCTCTTGTGAAGATGATCTAAAATACAGGCTGATTCTTAGAGGTGGATGCTTCTAATAGAGAAATGAACTTAAGTAAAATCATAATACATGTGAGAACATTGGCCTTGACAAATCTCACATTTCCCATACTTTGTCAATCCACTAGGGTTCCCAAAGCCCTAGTTAAGAAAATTACCTGCTCATGGTTATGTAACTATGCATGGAAGTAGATGAAGAAAACATCAAATCTATTGCACAATAAACCATGATCAAGAGTATGTAGTGTGTAAAAATATCTCAAAGTACGTACCTAATACAAGTATAAACCAAGGGTATTTATAATTTCTTAAAATAATAAGGGAAACCTAATTAAAACACAATAGAAAAATTAAGCCAGCAGTAGTCACACCCCTAGTAACAAGTCTTTAAGACTTATTGTGACTCGTTACGTAACTTTGTTGGCCTCTTCTGTCATCAGTGATCATGACTCGCTACCATACACAACGAGTTGTAGGCTGGACCCGTTATCACTCCAGTGAACTTTCAGCTTTTCCTTTTATGTCTTCTTTTCTGATCATGACTTCTCTACACGAGTCCTTGTCAGTCCTGATGACTTGTGGTCTTCACTCGTTACAACTGGAGCTTCACTTTGTTGACCTTCAGGACTTTTAGCTGTTTTACTCCAAACAACTTTACACCACTACGCATAGTCACACATAACGAGTCATGGCGAGTCTTCACTTTATTCTTGGAATTCATCATGGGCCACTATTAATATCATAACTCTAGAAATGAGTCATTAGGTGACTAAATGATTCGTTTCCCAGTTAACACTTACACTTTTTTAGAGATTTTTCATTCTTTTCCTGTCAACACCACTTCCAACCTAATTCACCTGCAATATACCCAAAACACATATCATATTTGACAAAATGTCTTATGTGAATACATATTTTCACCATTTTAAGCATCGAAAGTACCATGATACCATGGTACATAAATGTCAGACATTGTTCTTAAGGATATTTCACCTTGTGTGGATGTATTTTTCAGGATTCAACAAGCTCTTCTAGTATTAAATTAGGAGCCAAAAACTTACTAAGATTCACAAGATAAAAACCTAACACCTGTAATGACCCAATTTGCCATTAAGCTGAAATAAAGACTAAAACCTTCACTAGTTTTTTTCCTTAGATAATTTTTAAAAATATCTAGGTTGGTTTAGGCTTGGGTATATTTGGAGGGTGTGATGGTCTAAGAAAATATGATAGTAATTTGAGAATTGGTGGATTTATTTGATTTGAATTTGTGGTAGAGGGAGAGTTTAAGATGCCGTAACAAATCTTAATACATAAAATGGATTAATAAAACTCATGTTATAGAGTTTACCAAGTAAGAGTTAGTTCATGATTTACCAAGTAAGAGTTAGTTCATGATGTTGTATTTTAAGAATGTAAGAAAAATAGCCTAAACAAGGAAGAGGTCCCGAGTTATTGCCTCAGAACTATTGCACCGATAAAAGAACCACTACAGTAGTTAAAGAACCACTGCAATGGTGTAAAAACCGTTTCTTTATTATGTAAAAAAATCATGTTGAAAATCTCATGTTAACATTTTAGTCAAAGCTGAAGTTATAAATTTTAGACTAGGCTGGTTTCGAGCAAAATCAAAGAAAGGTAAATCCAAAAAAAATTTGACAAGATGGGTAGTGTTGGAATTTATTTATGGATAGCTAAGACAATAAGGAATTCATATGAATTTATGTAATCAAATTTGGCCAAGTAGAACTTCCTAAATTTATCATAGCATAAAGGGATTTGTCTGGAATGTCCAGGATTTAAGGTGTATTGTAAAAATTGAGATTTTTAGGCAAAACTAGGCATTTTGTCCTATCGATATTGCTATATTGCCATGCATACCGCTATAGCAGGATGCCATAATAGTGGAGAAATTCCCACTATAGCTACATCCAGACTTGGTTAACGCTCGCTATAGCTGCAGGTGCTGCTATAGCGACACTGCTATATTGATGAAGTCACACATTTAATAAATTTCTCCCAAAGTAGTTTATTTTTATAAAACTCATTTTAGGGAAAATGAGTGCTTATTTGAGAGGTTCCCATTAGATTTTCATCTATTGGCTTTGTAAAGGTAAGAAATTCATCCCCGTTAACTTGTAATTAATAATTAAACCTTAGAATTACTAATTTACAAAGTTTCGGGGCGGGGGGAGGTAGAGCTAATTTTGTTTGTTTTTTGGTGCAAGGAAGGAAATTATGTAATAAGATGATAGATTTTGATTATAAATGATTAATTTACCCTTGCATTTCGTTAATTCACTAATTTATTCATGGAATTAGTAGTTTTAGTGGATTTAGGATAGAATGGACCTAGAATGGAATGTGAATAATCATGAACTTGATCACAGAGGTTGGGTTTGTGTTATATATCCCAACATGGTAAGTCATTTAATTAATTATATGTTTATATGTATGTTCTAGATCAAAAGCAAGAAAATTGCATAGAAGGGCAAAGCTTTAGCTTACGAGTTGTGCAAGCTTTATTCGATGTAGGTGATGGTATTGTAGTTTAAACCCATTTGTGCTATATGTGTATGTTAACTACTTTCTACTATGGCTTGCTAGTGCATGTTGTTTGGTGTGGTCAATGCAAATGATTTTATATTGTTGTTTGATTATGACCTGCCTCATTGCTAAATGTGGAAATTTTGGTATTTGAAATGTGTTTATAGGTTATTGATGAAACAAGGTTGGAAGACACTTATTGGTGAAACACAGTTAGTAGATACTTGGATCTAGAATTTAGTACATGGATGGAAATAATCCCCTATAGGTTATGGTTAGAGGGTGGATGTTTAACTCATAGCGTGTATGTATGAGGGTAATGTAAGTTTGATGGTTCTATGAGTGAACCAGATAATATATTTATATGGATGATAATTGTTTAACTTCTTGACTTGTTTTGACTTGATTTTACTGAACATGACTTTGTGATAATATGTTGACTTGTTGAATGAAATCCTATGTTGTCTATATGATACTTGTGTTAAAAATTGTATGTTGGTTTAACATGGATCAACTTATTTTACTATATCTTGGATATATGTTCATATTCTCTTTTTGGGTTGGCAAAATGACCCTACAGTACACTATTATTTGCTTGTATGTTGATATTACATGTGCTCTTACTTTTATGAGAGCAACATATATTCCTGTAGCTCCTATGAGACCTCACTTGTGATTCCAACGATTGACTTTGAATTCAAGGGTGAGAAATATATTTTGTCTGACCATGAATCCTTCTTGGATGACAAAGTCTTTATTCTGGACTTATGTTTTTCATTTTAGCTTTTGGGGTTGCATCCCCTTTATGATAATCTTTAGTAGTTTTAGTACAGATGAATTTTAGGTCCTAGGGATGGTTTGATTAAGTACAACATTTTGCATTTTAGTTGTACTTATGTTTTGATTTAGAATTGAATATCTTTATTGATGGATTAACTTTATTATCTCTTTAAGTGTTGTAGTTAAGATAGTATTTTGGGGTAGATGGTTCTTCCACCAGGTGAGTAGTGTGGGTGGCACTCACGACAGTTTTGGGTCATGGCAAAGTTAGTATAGAGCGTAGGTTTTTCAATCTCATCATACCAAAATGGGTCTAGTAGAGTCTCGTATAATGGTATGAAGATGTTTGTACTTTTCTTTGGAGGCTATAGAGCTTTAGAAAATATATCATTCTTATTTCTTTCATTCTATTACTTAATTCCAATTGGTATCTGGTGATCCAAATTGATATCTAATCTTCTTCATGCTTTTGTATGCAGATGGTAACTAGGTCCAATGAAACCCAACCAACAAACCTTGTACCGGCCATTCCATCTACGGAGATAGCTGTAAAGGAAAGAGAATGAGTGAGAGAAAGAGGTATGGAAAGGAGAGGACGAGCCACACAACTAGGGGTGGAGCCCAAGCAATATCTCTCTATACCCTTTAAAAGTTAGTATCACCTCCCCCACCCCAGGATCATGTTGAGAAAAGAAAAGCAGTAGAGTAGTAGAGAGTGAAGCCCGAGGTAGTGACATCGACTAGGGTTGCAACACTACCCCCTATGAATGCTGAGTTTGTTCAATAAGTGTTAGATTTTCTTAGAGGATTGGCGGGGACTGGATCTATACCCATGGTACTATCTTTCCATGATCTGATTATTCATTCTATCATTGTTATGGCTCTTAAAATAGATGATGCCTTTGGAACTGATGCCTTTCCTTGTCCCATTTTAGGGTTAGTGATGACTGGCATGGAACATAAGTTATTGACAAAGTTTTTTGACATAAAACTACCTATATTTTAGGGTACTGAGTCCGAGGATGCTTTTGAGTTCATTGTTAACTGTTATGAGAGATTACATAAGATGTGTATTTGAAGAAACATGGAGTTGAGTTTGTGACTTTTCTGTTGGAAAAGGGTGCTAAGAAATGATGGAGGGAATTCATAGAATGTTGGTCACCATTTTTTCCTCCATTGACTTAGAGTAGTTTCATGCTCTGTTCTTAGAAAATTATGTGCCTCGTTCTCTTTGGGATCAAAAAAGAATGAGTTCTTAGCTTTGGAGCAGGGTGACATGTCAGTTATAGCCTATAAGGCTAGGTTGTGTGCCTTGTCTTGATATACCACTCAGTTGTTGACTACTGAAGTGGAGAACATTCTCCTATTCGTCAAGGATTTGAATTATAATCTTTAAGCTTTACCTGTGCAGATGACTTCTTTAGGAAAATGGTTCAATAAAGTTTTTGACAATGTAAAAATGTTGGAGATGGTAACAAAAATGAGTCAAACTATGATGTTAGCCAAGAAGTCCCCTAATTTTCAGAATTTCAATGGGTCTTACTCTAAGAGCCATGGTCAGAAGGCCTAATTACCCATCCTAATCAGTCGGTCTTTCCATCTTCTACTGTAGTTCCATCTAAGGTTTCTTCTCAATAGAAGAATATTAGGAGGATAAGGGGCTTCTTACTCTTCTACTAGTCAACCTTCTCTAGAGTGAAAATGCTAACATTGTGGTAATGTCGGTCACTATAAGAGGGAATGTACCACCACACAAGTGAATGTTCAGGCACAATAGTAAACCCGAGATATAGTTCCAATGGGTAAAGACGAAGGAGACAATGCTAGGGGTCATCCACAGGGTGGATCAGAAAATTAAACAGGTAGTCGCGGTGGTCAAGAAAATAGCTACTCAAAGAAATGAACAAAGTTGGGGGAGGGGCTAGTTCATATTGATGATCAGGGTCACTATTATATATTTTCAGAAATGACTGATATCGAGTCTTTTGATGCGGTTATCATATGTACTATTTCTATTTGTTCCAAAGGGCTTCTACTTTATTTGATCTGAGGTTGACTTATTCTTACGTATCTGTTCAGTTTGTGGTGGGTCTGAATCTGGTTTGTAATGTACATGAATATTCTATTTATGTCTACTCCTATTGTAAGTCTGTGGTGGTAACCCATGTTTATCGTTCTTGCCCTGTGTTATTTATCAGTTTTTAGACATGGGTAGTCCTAATTATTCTAGATAAATTGGACTTTAATGTAATTTTACGTATGACCTGGTTATATATATATCAGATAATTTTAAACTATAATGCTAAGATTGTCTCTAACTATTCCAGGAATGGATAAACTAGAGTAAGAGGAAGTGTATAAGGCCAAACTAGTAAGAATTATATCACTTCTCCAGGCTAGAAGGTTAGTAGGGATGGGATGTTTGGCATTTTACCTCCTCTCCGATATGTGAGTCTGGGGTTCCTTCTATAGAGTTAGCTTTGACAGTTTCTAAATTTCAGGATGTGTTTCCTTTATACCTACCGGGGATTACTCTGAGTAGAGATTTGGATTTTTGTATTGACTTAGAGCCAGACACTCGCCCTATATCAATATCTTTTTATCAAATGACTCTAGCAGAGTTGAGGGATCTTAGAACTCAATTGTATGAACTACTCAACAAGGGTTTTATTCATCCAAGTATTTCACCTTGGGGGTGCTCCGATCCTTTTTGTTAAAAAAAGGATGGTAGTTTGAGGATGTACATTGATTATTGACATCTGAATAAGGTTACTATCAGAAATAAATATCTATTTCCTCGAATAGAATATTTTTTTTTTCCAGTTACAAGATGCACTAGTAATTTTGATGATTGATTTGCGGTTAGGATATCATCAGTTGAAAATAAGACATAAGGACATACCAAAGACAACTTTTACAACTCGATATGGACATTATGAATTTCTGGTGATGTCTTTTGAGTTAAATAATGCACCTGCAACTTTTTTGAGCATGATGAATGATAGCTTTAAATTATTCTTGTATTCTTTTGTAATCATATTTATCGATGATATTCTACTCGACTTTAAAAGTTAGGAGGAACATGTAGGTCACCTTTGCATAGTTTTAGAGATTCTAAGAGAGAAGCATTTATTTGCTAAGTTTTCAAAATATGAGTTTTTATTATCTTCAGGTGGCTTTCTTGGGGCATGTGGTTTCCAATCAGGAGTAGTGATGGAACCCAAAAGGTTGAAGCAGCTAAAAATTAGACTAGACCTAGTTTAGTGACCGAGGTAAAGAGATTTGTGGGTCTTGCTGGTTATTACAGTAGTTTTGTTAAAATTTTCCATTTATTACAACACACTTGGTAAGGTTGAGTCAGAATAAATTGCCATTTTTTCGGTCTTATCAATGTGAGGAGAGCTTCCAAAAGCTCAAGACACTATTGACTACAACGCCTATCCTTTCACTATTGGTTGAAGGTAAGGATTTTATATTATTTTGTGATCCTTCACTTTTGGTATTAGGTGATGCATCGATGCATGGTAGGAATGTCATTGCTTATATTTTAAGGTAGTTGAAGCCTCATGATATAAACTGCCCAGCACATGACTTAGAGTTGGTAACCGTGGTATTTGCATTAAAGAATTGGAGACACTATCTTTATGGTGTCGAGTGTGAGGTTTTCACAAACCATCATAGCCTGCAACACATGTTTACTCAAAGGGATTTAAATCTAAGGTAGATGAGGTAGAGAGACTAGTTGAAGGATTATGATATGACTATTTAGTACCATTCGAGTAAGATCAATGTGGTGGTAAATGCATTGAGCTAAAAAGCAGTAAGTATGAGGAGGGTGTCCAGGTGACCTATATCTAAAGAATTTTTAACTATAGCATCTCTGAGCGTGAAGTTTAGGGTCTCAGACATGGGTGGAGTTTTGGCTAGTGTTGAGGTAAAATTGATATTTGTAGAGCAGAATAAGGCCAAGCAGTTTGAGAATAAAAAACTCGATGCACAAAAAAATAAAGTGGTATATAGGGAGGTGGAGGATGCCACCCTTGATGCAAGTGAGGTATTGTGGCTTAAGTAGAGGCTATCTGTTCCTTGAACTAGTAATTTGATTAGTGATATACTTTAAGAGGCCCATGGTTTGCATTATTCTATTCATCTGGGTACTACTAAGATGTACCGTGATTTAAGCTTACCTTATTAGTGACCTAGAATAAAGAGGGATATAGTGGAATATGTGTCCAAGTGTTAAAACTATCATTAGGTGAAGTATGAACTCCAAATGCCTATGGGTTTACTTCAGAGAATGCCTATACGTATATAGAAATAGGAGCAAATTTCTATGGATTTTGTAGTGAATCTTTCTAAGCCTTTGGGTAAGTACATCTCTATTTGGGTGATAGTGGATAGGATGATGAAATGAGCTCACTTCTTGCCAGATCGAATAGAATAAAACTCTCAGTAGTTAGCTAAAATCTACATCAAAGAGAATGCGAGACTTAATGGGTTTCCACTTACTATTTTTTATGATAAAGATGAAAAGTACACTTCTAAATTTTGAGAAAGATTGCATGAGGAGTTGGGTACCAAACTCACTTTTAGCACAACTTTTTATCCTTAAACTGATAGGCATCGGAGAGGATAATTCAGGCACTAGAGGACATGTTGATGGCCTATATGAGTCATTTTGGTGGTCATTAGGATTAGTTTCTTCTATTGTGTGTGTTTTCATACAATAACAATTATCTCTCTAGCATTGATATGGAACTATTCGAGGCACTTTATGAAAAAAATACTGGTCACCTATTGGATGGTTTAAGGCTAGCAATGTCATTCCTTTAGGCATTGACTTGGTAGCAGAGGCTCAAGAGAAAGTAAGGCTTACTCTAATCATGTTTTTGGTTGATCCAAGTAGGAAGAAAGAGTATACGGACCATAAGATAAGAGACATGGATTTTAAGTTTGGTGAGCAAGTATTACTCAAGGTGCTCCTATGAAGGAAGTCATGAGGTTCGATAAGAGGGGTAGGCTTAACCCAATATATTGGTCCTTTTAAGGTTTTTGAGGAGGTAGATACAATTGCATACCAGTTGGATCTACCACCAAGGTTGTCGGGAGTCCATTCGGTCTTCCTTGTTCTTATGCTCAAGAGGTACTATGGGGATAGGGACTACATCATTAAGTGACTCTATTTTTTTAGATAATGACTTGTCTTACGAGGAGGGACTAGTAGCAATTCTATATTGGGATGTATGAATATCGAGGAAGAAGGAAATTTGTTTTCTTAAGGTTCAACAGAAGCATCGTTTGGTTGAGGAAGCCACTTGAAAAATCAAGAAGGACATGCAGAATGAGTACCCTCTACTGTTTGAGGATACAAGTATTCTTCTCTTTCCTTTTCTTGCCTATTTTTTGACATTTGATCATTTAGGGATGAATGTGGGTAAATTGATATCATGTATGAACCTCCCATTGAAAGTACCATGTTAAATTTCTTCATATTTTTGAAGTTTTAAATTTCAGGTTAGACTAGATTCAAGCAAAAATAGAGCAAGTTATGGTTTGGGGAATTCCATAAATGGTTTGGGAAAGTTGGGTGGCATGAAATTTTATTTCTAGTTAGATAAGATAATAAGGAATCCTTTGGAATTTATGCTCGAAATTGATCTTAGCATAAATGATATCATTTGGAATGTCTTAGTTTAAGGCATATTGCAAAAAGTGGTATGTTTGGGAGAAATTGGACTTTCTATTCCGTGGATGCCATTATAGAGGCTGGCACGCCACTATAACACCCGATGTCATAATGAAGAAATTTCTGATATAGCGACAATCAATTTAATTAAAGCTTTTCTCCAAAATAGTTTTTATAAAACTCATTTTGGGGAAAATGAGGAGTGATTTTGGGCAATTCTCACCATATTTTCTTTGTTGGCTTTCTAAATGTAAGAATTTTATCCCTATTAACTTGGAACTAATAATTAAGTCTTAGAATTATTAACTTATGGAGTTCGGGGAGGTTTTAGGGTGGCTTTAAGTTATTATCTGGTTCAAGAGAGGAAATTAAGCAATAACTTAATAGGTTTTAATTATTAATAGTTATTTTCTCCTTGCATTATGTTTATTAACTCATTAATTCGTGAAAATGATAGTTTTAGATGAATTATAATAGAAAAGACCTAGAACTGGGAATGAATGATTATAATCTTGACCTTAGAGGTTGGGTGTGAGTTATGATTACCAATATGGTAGGTCATTCATTAATTATGTATTTATATTCATGTTCTAGACCAACAACAAGCAAAAATTACACGAAAGGGCAAAGCTTCAGCTTAGAGGAATTGTGTAAGCTTGGTTCGAGGTAGGTGACGGTATTGTATTGTATTTTAATCTAATTTGTGCTATATGTATATGTTAATTACTTTGTAGTGTGGCATGTTAGTGCATATTGGTTTGTGTGGTTAATGCAAAGGATTTTTATGTTGTTATATGATTTTTGACCTACCTCATTGCTAAATGTGGGATGTTCTTGTATTTGGAATGTTCCCATAGGTTATTAGTGAAACAAGATTGA
This sequence comes from Capsicum pubescens, assembly GCA_030864215.1. Taxonomy (NCBI): domain Eukaryota; kingdom Viridiplantae; phylum Streptophyta; class Magnoliopsida; order Solanales; family Solanaceae; genus Capsicum; species Capsicum pubescens. The sequence continues at coordinate 228,076,581 of CM061544.1, forward strand.
CAGGCACTTGTATTTAGGTTTTAGTACATGAATGAAAATTTTCTCCTGTAGTTATGGCTAGAGGGTGGATGTATTACCCATAACATATATGTACTAACGTCAGGTGAGTTTGACTATTCCATTAGTGAACCAAGAAATATTTCTATGGTTGATAATTATTTAATTTCTTGACTTGTCTTGACTGAACTTGACTTGGTGATAAATTGTTAGCTTGTTGATTTTATTCCTAAACTATGAAATTTATTGTTTGTTGTGTTAAGTGAATGTTGTTTGAGCATTGATTAACTTGTTATGCTATGTTTTAGTTTAGTGTTCTTATTCTAATCTTGGGTTGGCCAAATGACCCTATCAGTACACTATTGTTTTGTTGTGTGTCGATATTACACCTAATATTACTTTTGTGAGTGCAGTGTGCATATTCCAATGGTAGATTCCAGATTTTGTGAGCAGCATGTTCTGAGGTACCGTGAAATCTCTCCTCTTTGACATAGTTCTTTATTTCTTGAGTTATGTTTACATTTCAATTTTGGGGTTGCATCCCCTTCTTTAAAATCTTTAGTAGTTTTGGTACGGAAGACTTTCAGTTCTTAGGGGTGGTTTGGTTAAGTACAATGTTCCACATTTTGTTGTACTTATGTTTTGATTTGGGATTGGATATTTATACTTTTGGATTAGTTTTATTATCTCTTTAAGTGTTGACTTTGGAAAGGTGTTTTGGGATAGATGGTTCTTCTACCAAGTGAGTAGTATGGGTGTAACGACCCAATTTTTTGGAAATTAAATGTCACACGATGCTCATGATCTCAAAGAACAACAAGCTAACCCTCTACTGATATTTGTACCTGAGCTCTGCAAAATATCTGAAATAAATGTAGAAACTGGCCATAAGGTTCAAACATCTAAAAATAGTCAAAACTGAAAACTGAATACTGATACATCTTCCGAAAAGCCTCTAAACTATCTGAGCTATGGACTTGATGGGACATGTCCCCAACTAACTCCGTCTACTAAAAATAAACTAAGTCTAATGCGATAATAAAAAAATAAGGATCATCCTCGAATGAAGAGGACTCACAGCTACGTCTACTGCTGCTGACAGGGACTGAGCTGCTAGGGGTACTCTGGATCTCGTGCCTCTAAACCTATGGTGTCAAATAAAACACCATAGCGCAAATATGTCAGTACGGTAATGTATCGAGTATGAAGATGAGGTAAGGATAAATTCAAGGGCTTATGCATGAACAATTACTTAACTGAATAATCATGAGATTACTGAATGAGAACACATGCATAAATGCATAAATCATAACTGAAATCATCGTGACTCGAAATACTGCAAGTCGGGTACTGCTTTACTGTCATCTAAACTCACTACTAATACTGAGATAATGAATAATTGAATCTCCTGATATTGATAACTGAGTAATAGAGTTGAGATCAGTCCTCTCTAGCGAGTGATCTCGAAAACTGATGTTACTGGAGTTGATTATCTGAATCTATTCATATCAATGACTGCACTCTGAGTTTACTACTCTCAACTAATTGAATCAGAGACCAAACCTCTCTAACGGATGATCCCTGAATCTACTATCAATGATAAGAAAATATTGTGTTTGAGATCCAACCTATCTAGCGAAAGATCTCTAAATCTGATAATGAGAATACTCAACTGAGTCTGAGAACGAGATCAGGCCTATCTAACAGGTGATCTCTGGATCTGATAATGAGATTACTCAATTGAATCTGAGACTGAGATCAAGCCTATCTAACAGGTGATCTTTGGATCTGATAATGAGATTACTCAACTGAATCTGAGATTGAGATCAAGCCTATCTAACGGGTGATCTCTGGATGTGACAATGAGATTACTCAACTGAATCTGAGACTGAGATCAAGCCTATCTATGGGTGATCTTTGGATCTGATAGTGAGATTACTCAACTGAATCTAAGACTGAGATTAAGCCTATCTAACGGGTGATCTCTGGATCTGATAATGAGATTACTCAACTAAATCTGAGACTGAGATCAATCCTATCTAATGGGTGATCTCTAGATCTGATAATACTGATACTGAATAACTTTATGAGGGACCAGGCCTATCTAGCGTGTGGTCCATGAATCTATGGAACTATCTGAGTTCCTTACTAAGATAGGTGGTTGTATCTGACAGTCCTGATTTTTGAGTTCTACTCTGAAGACTGATACTGAAACCGCAACTGTGGGAGTGCTCACTTAACCGACATGACCCGAATCTGAACTGGTGGGGTCCAACCTATAACCCCATCTGGAAGGGTGTCAATACCGTGCCATGGGTAAAGACCTCTCTGGTCAAGCCTTTCTAACGGGTGACCCTCACATGAAGTCAATCCTAAGGCAGTATAATAGTCAAGCCTTTTTCTAACGGGTGACTCCTGCATCCTGCGCTGGCTATGCAGTTCTGGAGTTCATAAATTGCTCCTAATGACTCTGCCTCTCTAACGGAGAGCCGCCATCCTTTCACTTTCTCGGTGCTAGCTCGTACTTCCAACTGAAAGACTCTGAACTGATTCTCAACTGAACTTAAACTGAGCCGAATCTGATACTGATCATATTTCTTGACTGATCTAACTGAGTTATGCTGAATTTACTTGGTTTCGTATCTGACGAAATACTACTGAATTTTGTCATCTGACTAAATGATACTGACCTCGAGATAGATTACTCGAATACTACTGAGGACTGAACTGAACACTTGAATACTACTAGATCTGATCTAAGTACTGAACTGAGGCTAGAATACTAGCAACACTGAGATTACTGAGATTTCTGGGATTTCTCAGGTTCTTCAACTATTTGAGAGTTCTAAGTTCTATAACTCACTGAGTTCTAAGAATCATGGATTGACTGAGATTATCGTAAAAATTGACACGGGCTCTATGAAGCAGCTAAATTGTCGGGTATAAATACCCCCAGGACTCGATAACATAAATGTAAAACATAACCATTTATGACCATGGACATTCATTCACCATCACAATCTTTAAAGCATTTCTTCAAACACTTAGGAATCATAAACATGTGATAATATAGGGAGACATACTATTGGATCATACTCCATTCATCAAGGCCTTGCATCAAACACTTAGCATGTATTAAAGACTTAACATGTATCAAAGAGCACATAATTGGAGAATTTCATGCTATCATGTCACAATTCATTTACTAAGGCTTTTCAACAAACACTTGGCATACATGAGCTTGCACATAATTGGGGATTTATAGTTAACATGCTATAAGGGCTCTAATTCCTTCACATAAGGATTTTATCAAACATATGGGGAGCATGCTTTGCCTATTCAACAATTTCTACACTTAATTGACATGAACACATCACTTAGCAAGCAACTTGAAGAGGATTTATCATGAACACCACACGAATATCACATACTATGGTCAAAGCTTGAAAACCTTGTAAACCAACATGAATCAAAACTCAATAATAGCATGGACATCAATTTCAATTCATAAGAATCATGAAAACTCATAAACATAAGATCTTTGAAATTTAGAAAAGGATTATTGAGCTTCTTGTATGAAAGGGACCCAAGAATCAACATCTGCATACCTTAGGAAACTCTTTTTTAAAGGCTCTTGGAGAGATTCTTGATTTCTTGATTTTTCTTGAAGAAGAAAGAAGGGTTTTGATTTTGTAGAAACCCTAGTTTTTGATATTGAAGAGGAGAAATGAAGTTGTGAGCCATGATAGGGTATAAATAGGGGAAGAAAATAGTGGAAAAAGACCAAAAACCCTTTTAAAATTGAGTTAAAAATGCTGAACGGGGGCTGTGACGGTCGAAGCGATCGTTCATCGCTTAGTCTGACGGTCTGTCGGATCGTCCGTCGCACATCGGTCTGAAAAATAACAAACTACCTTGATAAGACTATCTCATCGATGGTCCGTCGAAAACTCGACGGTCCGTCAGATCGTCCATCGCACTTGTCCAGGATGAGGCTACACTGCCTCAGTGGTGACGGTCCCAGCGACGGTCCATCGCGGCCTTGACGGTCCGTCGTCCTAGCCGTCGCACTTGGGACAAGAAAGGGAGTTACTGCCTTGGTGGCGATGGGATGGGCGACGGTTCGTCGCAAGCTCGATGGTCCGTCAACTCGGTCGTCGCACCTGGGCAGTTCCTACTGCTTTCAGTAAAACGACCATAACTTCCTCGTACGATGTCGGATTTGATGAAATTGGTATCGAAGGAAAGATTATTCAATGCTCTACACAACCAAAAGTTGATATTAGAGAAATTCTACACGGTTCAAATATTTCTCACTTGGAAAGACACTTCTCAACCCTTTAGGGGCAGATTTACTCTCCACTGAACATGCTCTAAGGCTCAGACTACGAGAGAATTTGGTGGGGTCTTATAGTGGGTGCCACTTATAAAGAGTTTGGGTTGCAATAAGATGGTTCTTCCACTATTGTTTAGGGTGGGTACCAATCATGACCATTTTGGATCATGACAACACCAACACAATATTGTTTAGGAGGAAGAATAGATTTTTCTATAATTATAAATATAACTACATATATATATATATATATATATATATATATATATATATGTATGTATTGTATAGATCTACTCTCCTCAAAATCTGCCAACCAATCAAATTTTAATTAGTTGTAAAAATAATACTATTAGTCATAAATATAATTAATTTAATCAAATTGAATTTTTAGAAACACTTTCACAACATTAATATTTGACCAATGTTAATACTTTATTTTTTAAAATATTAATATCATCACATGATGAGAATTTTTTCAAGAAATAATAATATTCTTTTTGAAATATAAAACACTAACATTAGCGATAGTCTAGATGATAGGTTAAAAAAATACAAAGAGATTATTCAAAGAGAATAGAAACAATAATCATCCCATTTTGAAAACAACTATCAAATTGCCTTTTACACTATTGGATTAGATATTAAACAACAATAAAAATAATAAGATAATCCATGTAGTTCCATTAGTAGGGCCTGGAGAGGGTAGGATATACACATAACTCACTATGCCAGTCATTACATCAACGTTTTATAATAGGATAGAACATATTTTAATAAGTACTAACTTTAAGCTGACATTCAACATGATTAATTTATGGATATACTAGTCATGAAGTAAGGACCCTCTTCAACCCCATTCCTCATCCTTACAAAAAGAAAAAAATAGTTATCATGGAAATTAACCATGCAAAATCTCATATTGAATCATGAAATTTGATCTATTCTTATCACCTATTTTGTTATCTAATCCTTTATATGAATTTTTCAAGGCTTTATCTTAGAAAGAAATAGTATTGAATGTAGTTCAAAAGAAATAAAAGTTACTTAGAGCATCACCCTAAAAAATTTAAAACCGTAAACCAAAGTTTCACTTCTTAGGTTGAGAAAAAATAACATCAAAATCACTCATAAAACAAATGTCAAAGACTACTGAATATGAGAAGGAAATTAAATTCGTGTAAAGTTTGTTTTAATAAGCAAAAATAACATTTGAATGGGTAAAGATGCATGAAATTTAATTTTGATTGAAAGAGTAGATCCGTTTCATTACAAAAATTATTTGAAAAAGAATCGGTGCATTTCATAATCGTACGAGGGATTTATGACCTTTTAGTGAAAATAAAGTTTTTGATGCAAAAGATTGCAGGTGCACACCTTTAGCGAAGGAAAAATATACCTTCAATGATGGAAAATGGACTTTAATGATGGAGATCACACCTGAGCATATTATAAATTTTAAATTTTGTTCTTTTATTAAAAATTGACTTTTGAGATCTAAAAAGCTTTGTTTGAGGCGATTCTCGATGCATTTTTCTCATATAATCATTGAGTATGTGATTCTATCTCTATTTTATTTATTTTTCAAGATTATCCATCTCATTATTCATAATTTTAATTCATAATATTGAGATATAAACCCCAATGAAATCAAAAGTTCTTGATTTGAAGGTCAATTTGGGATGGGTTTTCACTGATTTTTTAGATTTAAGATCCTTGAATCATGGGTAAGCTAATTTAATTTTTTTTAAAAAAAATATTTCATTCTAAATTTCACTTGATAATGAGAATTTGATATTTTACCAGTAAAGTGAAATATTGATATTTTGTTAATTTTCAACCTATTTATTTAGATTTCTTTTGGGTTTTGAGATTTAGAACCCTTAAAGTATGAGAAATATGATTCTTAAATAAAATCTCGAGCTTATGATTTTATTTTTGAAACTAATATTTTTAGTGATTAGATCTGGAATCAAAATATATAGGTATTGACAGACTCTTTTTGACTTGTAGATGTCATATTTGATTAGATTAAACCAGTTTTGTTATGATTTGAGGGAGTAGAGCTTTTGGTTGCTGCTTTTGAATGTATTTTGACTTATGGATCTTTTTTAAAGGCAAGTTGAGATGTACCTCGACTTTTTCTGAGGTATTTATGTGTTGTATGCTTATTTACTTATATTTTATGAATCTCTTAAGATTGAAGATTCCACATAGATGAAATAACGAGCATCTTTGCAGGTACCAGAGTCATTTGATTGATTATAGTCATATAATGATTTATCTTAGTTATTCTAGAAACTTGTGATTATATTTAGAATAGATTGTAGATGGATGACTTAGAATTCGGGTTTGTTTACTTAACCGACTAAGCGGACTAGGAAGGGGTGACCTTGGTTGGACTGATAGCAAGGGCCAACTTTAGACCTTCCTACGATGTAAGATAATCAAATCACTCAATTTTGAAATCTATTGATATAGAGGCAGATGTCCAAACTTGGATGTCTTAAGCTTTAGTTGACTTTAGTTCCGCCTTCTTGCTTGGGATGGCTTTGGGTCTTCCTTCTCGAATTGTTCTCTCAAGCGAGTTGATTATTGGTATGCTTGCTTCGCCAGTAATGATAGATGATCAACAAGTCAAGCAAGGATTTCCCGCATAATGCCAAACCCTTCGCCTTTCTTTTGAATCAAAGTAGGTTGCAACTATTGTATTTTAGTCGATCGGGGGAAGCGGTAGCTTCGTGCTCCGCTTCTCTCGCGCTTGCTTGCCTGAAGGCTTAAAGCCATTTTCGCTAGGTCCAAAAGCTTCCCAAAAGATTTGATCCAACAGAAATCCCACATTGAGTGTAGCTGATATGCAGCTACGGCTAGCCGATCATATCATTCCATAAAAAAAATCTATATGTATAGAGAGATCCCCTAGATATACAGATAGAATAGATGTTTATGTATAGACAAATATTCCATTAATTTTGAGTTTTTGGGCTGAAAAAACTCGTCGATCCAAATGAATCATTCTTCTGGTCTCTCTTCGCTCCCCACCCTAAAACTGACCCACGCCACAACGTCTATTCGCTTCGTGCACGGGAAGGCAATGAAGTTCAGTTCATAAGACAACAGCGCATCAGAGTGGAGAAGCCGCGACACTTCTTTACCTTAGAAGGATCTCGCTTGTGTCACCTAAATGGTAGGTAGGCTGCGGATGTGTGACGTTTGGAGTTGTCATTTGTGAACCTGTCCCTAATGGAAGAATGAGTGATCTATTCCCATGCGAATCATGGCCTTACTACCCGGTCCCCAATGACCAGCGAGGGATTCAGTATAACATCTCAAGTTTATTTGCGATGCGCGTTCCCACTGGACTGGATACATGTTAGCTGTAGGAAGTATGGTTTCAAAATGACTTCGGTTCACCAGTTCAGGCTCAACTCCTTACTTTACGTTAGCAGACCTATAGGTTGGGTTGGGGCTCTGCGCTCTTTTTTTCTATGTGGGACGATACCAGAGAGAGAAGGGAATACGTCGAGGTGGAGAACAAGAAAACTACATTTTGGCTTTTCCCTCCATGAGATGAGCCCAGTGCATTGGACCGATGGATAAGAAAACTGAGCTGGCATAAAAAGCGCTTTGGTGCTCTACGTACGATATAGACTCCATCAAATACATATCGATTTCTTTCTGATGGATTAAGAATAAATAGTTGTCTCATCAATAGATTGATATAAAAGATTTCCCCTTATTCTTGAGAGATTCCCTCTCTATCTCTTTCGATCTATCAGAATAGATTAGGCTATCTATCAATCGATTTGAAAATAGCATGCTTATCTCGTTTTTCGTTCATTTTTGCCATGAAAACATAGCCTCCATAATAAGAAGAAGGCAAAGCAGCTAGAAGTACTTGCTTAACTCCTTTGAATTATTATTCGCGAATGAATTGGGAAAGCCAACATAAAGATTCGATTATGACTTCGTTGAGCCGGTGCTACTGTTGCCTGCGCGTAGGGCCGTCCCCCACTCCCATCCTGGGGCGCTAAGGGGCTTTAGTTTTTGGAATAGATTGTAGTGTTTTGTTGGCACCTTGAATCAAGCTTTTCTTACGACGTGCTATTCTTTATCCCCCATTGCTATCTGGTTGATGGGTCGCGCGCCCGACACACATGTTTTGGCCTTATGTGTCCATAACTCGAAATAGGTGACCTAACGGTCGCCGCCCGACTAAACATACCCATAGTCACCAGATTTATATAAGCTACTGAGGAGTAACCAATGATCTTCTTAAGATCGATCTGCTTTAATGTGGTTGAGGAAATATATATAATAGCAATCACGCTTAAAGTTTAAATGAAAGGAGTGGAACAAAGTATCGCTTTTTTGAAACATGGGTATTGAAAATCTTAAAAACCCGTAGGTTGCCAATTATAAAGAAATTCTTGCCAAGATGATGGACCCTGCCGTAGGTTCGTCTACATGAGCTTCGGGTAACCAAATATAAACTGGTACCATAGGCACTTTGATGGCGAAAAAGGCAAAAGAAGCAATCCATAGAAAGATTTGACGCCGCTCACTAAATTCTGTGGTTAATGAGATTTGTAAAATGGTTGTTATTTTTTGGAGAAGAATCAACAGAATAGCTAATAGCATAACAACATATCCAAGTAAAGTATAAAGGAACAACTGATATACTTCCTTGATCTTTCTTTGTCTCGAACCCCATACCCCTATAATAATGTTAGAGTCAGGGGTAGCCCCAAAGCAGAATTGAATGGTGGTGCTTGGTCGAAGATTCATTAGGTAGACACTCCCTTCTCAGAGAACCGTACGTGAGACTTCCACCTCATACGACTCCATCTCGAGCTTCCGTCCTTGGCCTTGGCATTAAACCACTATCTATACATGTATTTTCAGCTTGGACTGACTAATATTTTGCTTCTCGGGTGGTGTCGAACAATGGTGCTTGCATTGCAGGAGATGCCCGCCCGTAGGGTTCGACCTGCTTCCCGCCCGAAAGAACCTCTCACTAGCTAGACAGACTATTAGGGGCCCTATCTAGAGACATATTGAAAACCATGTATTTCGAACCAAACGCAACGCCCGTCTTCCAAATTAAAAAAAAAGCTCATCGGGAAGAAAGATTACGTGCGGCCTGTAGAGCACATGTAAGGCACAGTCGGGTTGCTCATGTAGTGGATCACTCTCTCAAAGAGAGAGAGAGGTGTGAAAGTAATGGCCTTATGTTATGGCCTCCCCCGACTTACGGCCTTTACACTACTACTATTATGATATTAGCGGTTCAAATTGGTTGAATCTTTGTCAATCATCTTGGCCGGAACTTGTATGCGGCACTTGTACGGAGCATATAGGTTTGGAGCTCTTTTATTATCTGAATCTTAAGGACAGTATCCTACCCTATTCTCAATACCGCTGCCGAGATCTACCCCGCCTGCATTTTCTTGTGTTTTGAATAGGAGAAAAAATCTCTCTACCTGCTGCCAACAGTCTTTCTTCGGAATTATTTGAATGGGTCTATCCTCCCATCCTCTTTGTTTTAGCAAATTATCCTAAGGTCTCCTTGCCAAGATCTCCCTGGAGATGAAATAGGAAGCAACCCGTCTGCTGTGGAGAGGCGGCTTTTTTCTTTATCAATAAGACCTGGACGATTATCCCTACCTTCAGCAGCTTACGAGTTTACGTCCATCCCTAGTCGGGTATAGTTTCCTTTCTCTTTCTCCCTTGTATCCATAACCAAAATTCATGAAAGTGTGTCCACACCCCCTAAACTTACTTAACGAGGAATCCTTTTTTGCGAACAAATACAACCCCTACACACACCTAGGAGCACCCCTTTCTGCATATCCATACAACACCCAAGTAGGCGGGTTGAGGTCCTATGAGGTACCCACTACTCGGAGTACCCTCCCAAAAAGAAAAATATATGTCTGACAGGTTCAGTTCTTCTTAGTTGAGTTGGCTAGGTTCGACCAGAAATGCTATGCTTACACATAAGACTACCCCTCTTCCCGAAAGCTTCATGGGGACTACTTTAGGACGACAGACGACCGCCCATAGGGGGTTTACTGCACAAGGCCCCTGTAGAGGAAAGGCTTTATCCCAGCGAATAGAAGATACTCAGCTCCGTATAAAATAGGGATTAACACACTTTTGGGAATAACATAGAATAGTAAAAGATCCAGCATGCAGAACACGACAATTATTATAAATTCACAAATTAGAAATGCTGTAATATACTCTTTCCCATAACTTCTCATACTAGACCAACCCACTAAAATGCAAATAGGGATAAAAAATGTGGTCAATATGACGAACAATAAAGAGATACCGTCTATACCTAAATAAAAACTGATGTTTTCTTAAGGAAGCCATAGAAGGTTTTCCAAAAATTGAGATTTGACCGTAGAAGGATCGAATTGTATCCGAAGAACAAGGGGATACAAAAAAGTAATAAGAGAGGCACACATACCAATTAATTGTATCAGCCGTATTCTTGAATTTGGAATGAAGAGAGGAGTAATGGTTCCTAGCACAGGACAAAGAATAAGACCATTTCGATCAGAATAACATTCATAAAAATGTTCTAACATAGAGTAGAATCGAACATGGAAGAGATTCATTGACAACAGTAAACATATGGGTGCCTAATTCCAATACAATATGGGTCTATTAGGCAGCCGAACCCATTCAGACCCAAAACCGGCTCGTACGAATCACCCTTAGACAAGGTAGACTCTGTCGCGTCCCTCCCAATCCATCTGGGACAAATACCTATTTAAGGTATTTTTGGCGATATCAGTTCTCGCCTGAGTAAGGTGACTGAAAAGGATGCTGCGGATTTCCCACTTCCAGCGCGAAAGCATCTGGGTGAAAACCCATCTTGCACCAATGCAACCTCTATTATTTTTTCGACCAGGAAATTTATATCGAGTATGACAAGATATATTCGGAGGTTCCTGGCCTCATTCCTCTATTGAATGAAGAACGCTAGCCAGGTCTGAAGCTCTGCTCTTTTTTGCCTATCCGAAAGAAGAAGGCGCTCTAATTTTGGAACCAGGATGGCACGCGGAACGGGCTAAACCTCCGGCTGGGAAATGAGTGGCTTCCCATCTCTTTGGGGAGGTTCAAAAGGGTAAAAGAAGGGAGCCCTCCTCCCATCACACGTGGAAAGGAATCCTTCGAGAATACCTCCCTCTCCTAGTACTAATGAAAAAGGAGGACAAAGAGAAGAGCAAATATCGTAAGGTATTTTCTACCAATTATATCCTCAGTCTTTCATTCCAGATCAATTATTCACTGTAATCACTTCAATCTACCCCCTCGGTGAAAAACCGAAATACGCCCTGAGGAATTCCTACCAGTAGACTTCCCTGTACTCAAAGTGAATTATCTAAGTGCTCTTATTTGTCTCATTGTTTATCTCATAATTAATCGATTCCGCCCCTAAGGATAGATCTTACTCCTCCTCCTTCTCCTAAAGGATAGGATCCTCCTTGGTCCTTTTTACATAACACTCTCAGCTGCCCAAAAGGACTGGCTATCTTTCTCTTTACTTACATAATTTCTTTCTTTATTGTTGAAGGAGTTTCTTCTTTTTTGGCTGCTCCCGCGACAAGTTCATTTTGGTATTGTAATAATATTTATTGCCACTCTTTGGTCTAGTAAACCAACTCAAACCAAGACCAACTCTTAAGATAACACTACATCAACATTCAATCACACAACATTAAAGGTAGCGAGGCTGACGGATTATAACAACATTAGACCATTGAAAACTTACTTAACCGATCAAGAACTAGACAAACTGCAACTTGATATAATAGTAGTTCCTTCCAAAGGTAAAGTGAAGTCCCAACATTCCTCATAACACCAGACATCTCGTACGAGAGATTCCAACAAAGAATGACTGATTTGTAACTGCTTCTTCTGCAATGAAACATATTACTTCTTAAAGCTATAATGAATGGCTAAAGCTCATTGCAAAATCGAAAAGAACACCAGCCCGCACAGATAATAATGACACAACTTCAAATATAGGTAAAAAAATGATAGCAATTAACTACTAATCCATCCTCTATACTATATAAAACCTAAGATGATAGGAAAGGGTTGTGGCCACTAGGCGAGAATGACACCAAAATGTGTATATAGTCTATACCAGTGTTGGCAATAGTAAGGTTTCTTTTTCCTTAGCCAAAGACGAATAAGGACAGTAGCCAGCCTTTTTAAAAACCAGAAGTGAACAAAGAGCCAATTGAAAAGGCTTTAAAGAAGAAATGAAAGAATTGTTACAAACAAAGCAAAGGGCTTAAAGGACGTCTTCTCATACTTTCTCAACTGATGAAGTGAGCTAGGTTTGAGGGGAATCAGAAAGGGATCAAACTCTCTATTAGTGGTTGACTTCCACCTTTCTGCTTTGGATTCTCTATTCACCCAAAATAAATATTGATCGTCCTTACCATTTCAGTCCCCACCCTCAAGTGAGAAGGACTCTAGTAATATTATTAATTCGTATCCCTCAATCAAGCAAGTGCAGGGGGCTAGGTTGTAATATAAAATTGTAACCATTGATTACCCCACAATTCCTTACCTAAAGCGGTAGGGTAAGCCAACAAAGGGGAAAGGTCTAAAATGCTATAGAAACTCATCGAAAGAGCGAGATAAATAGAAGAAAACCGTACTATTATGAGAAGGAAAGCTTCACGCTTGGGCTGTGCTCTCGGGGTATTAGTTTACCTTGATTTAAGAGGTCTGTAAAGACCTTTCCATCGATCTTTCCTAGGATATCAAATCCTTTACCTTGATTCACTCATTCCTATCTTTACTTTAAAAGAAAAGAGCCTTAATGAAAGTAGGAGGGACAAGATTTTACGATAAGACAATGAGAAAGATAGAGTAATAATCAGCTAAGGGAAGAATCTAAGTTGAAAGCTTCCACCATTTGTTTGTCAAGAATCTGGAAAATATTTCCTCATGGATCAACTTTCTCTAAGTCTTCCTTGAATGCTCGAAGGATTTCCCCCGTCCAATGCTTCTGCTGGTTTTAGATAGAAACTCTAATTTCTCTTTCTACTCGTTAGGAGAAATCTCAATAGCCGATGCTTATTCCCCATATACCATCATTGCTTCTTCTCTAGGAAAATATGTTCACTACCCATAGGCCTTCTACCTCCACACGGCATTGCTTCGTCAGGTTTTCACCCATTGTGGAAAATTCCCCACTGCTGCCTCCCGTAGGTGTCTGGGTTGTGTCTCAGTCCCAGTATGGCTGATCATCCTCTCGGACTAGCTACTGATCATCACCTTGGTAAGCTATTGCCTCACCAACTAGCTAATCAGATGCGATCCCCTCCTCGGGCGGATTCCTTCTTTTGCTCCTCAGCCTACAGGATATTAGCAACCATTTCCAGCTGTTGTTCCCTTTGCAAGGGCAGGTTCTTACGCGTTACTCACCCATCCTCCACTGGAAACACCATTTTCTATGTTTCCCATCTGACATGCATGTGTTAAGATGCCACCAGTATTTATCCTGATCCAGGATCGAACTCTCCATGAGATTCATAGTTTCATTACTTATAGCTTCTTTGTTCGTAGACAAAGCGGATTTGGAATTGTCTTCCATTCCAAGGCATAACTTGTATCAATGCGCTTTATATTCGCCCGGAGTTCTCTCCCAGAAATATAGCCATCCCTGGACCCCTCACGTCAATCCCATGAGCCTCTTATCTATTCTCATTGAGAGACGGTGGGGGAGCAAATCCAACTAGGAAAACTCATATTGGGCTTAGGGATAATCAGGCTCGAACTGATGACTTCCACCATGTCAAGGTGACACTCTACCGCTGAGTTATATCCTTTCCCTGCCCCATCGAGAAATAGAACTGACTAATCCTAAGTCAAAGGGTCGAGAAACTCAAAGCCACTATTCTTGAACAACTTGGAGTCGGACCTTCTTTGTGCACTATTACGGATATGAAAATAATGGTCAAAATCAGATTCAATTGTCAACTGCCCCTATTGAAAATAGGATTGACTATCAATTCCGAAGGAACTAGAGTTAATCTCTTTTCCATTCAAGAGTTATTATGTGTTTCAATGCCCCTTTGAGACCTAAAAAAATAGAGAAATTCCTTTTCTTTGGAACAAATATAATATTCGTCACTACAAAAAGGATAATGGTAACCCTACCATTAACTACTTCATTTATGAATTTCATAGTAATAAAAATACATGTCCTACCGAGATAGAATTTGGAACTTGCTATCCTCTTACCTAGTAGGCAAAGATTTACCTCTGTGGAAAGGATGACTCATTCGGAACGATATGAGAGTCCAACTAGATTTCTAAAATCCATGTTGTATATTTGAAAGAGATTGACCTCCTTGCTTCTCTCATGGTACACTCCTCTTCCCGCCGAGCGTCTTTTCTCCTCGGTCCACAGAGACAAAATATAGGACTGGTGCCAACAATTCATCACGAAAGAAAGGACTCACTAAGTTGGGATCACTAACTAATACTAATCTAATATAATAGTCTAATATATCTAATATACGAATATATCTAATATAATAGAAAAAAACTATCTTTTTTATATACTTTCCCTGGTTCCATTGCTACCGTGGGATTTATGCAATCGATCGGATTAGATAGATATCCCTTCAACATAGGACATTGAAAAAATCTTGGAGACCCACCAAAGTATGAAATCCAGGATCTTTCAGAAAATGGATTCCTATTCAAAGAGTGCATAACCACATGGATAAGCTCATACTAACCCATCAATTTGGGATCCAAATTCGAGATTTTCCTTGGGATGTATCGGGAAGAATTTGGAATAGAATAATATCGATTCATACAGAAGAAAGGGTTCTCTATTGAATAAAACACTGTACCTATGGGATAGGGATCGAGGAAAGGGAAAAACTAAAGATTTCACGTAGTACTTTTATAAATCAGATTTATTTATACCTTTCGTTCAATGAGAAAATGGGTCAAATTCCATAGGATCAAACCTATGGGACTTAAGGAATGATATAAAAAAAAGAGGGAAAATATTCATATTAAATAAATATGAAGTAGAAGAACCCAGATTCCAAATAAACAAATTCAAACTTGAAAAGGATCTTGAGGTACCTCAAAGGTTATCTTGGCAAAGGGATTGATCAAGAAAGATCTTTTGTTCTTCTTATATATAAGATCGTGATTCGATCCGCATATGTTTGGTAAAGAGAATAATCTTATCCTTTGACAATAATAAAAAATGGACAGTGTTCAATGGGAACATGAAAACGTGACTAAATTGGTCCTAGTCACTTTTCGAGGCAGAGTGGAAGAAGGGGTTTATTCCCTCATTTCCTTGAAGTCGGTCTCTAATCGGTTGTTAGCTGAGACTTATGTCTCAAACAAATAGATACCCTTATTCATTGGTCTACTATCCGCTGTAACTTGTCTTTCTTGTGTAGTACCATACCTCACTGAATGAATGTTTTCCCTTGTCTCTGCGAAAGAACTCCCTTGTTTCGTTGGTTCAACTGCTATTTGGTGATAAAAATCCTTGCTTGTTGATAAGAGGAAATAAACGGCTGTAGTAAGCGAGTAAGGAAGCAAAACTAGTCTTAGATGTCGATAATCCGCTGCTTCTTCCTTCCTCTTAGCTCTTAGAATATCTTATAAACTAGATCGTATAAGCCTAGCTCAGCGGTCATCTGATATCGGTATAAGTGGATATGGTAAAAGTTCTTTCCAATCCATCACATCGTCCCATACTCCTAATGATATATTGCGAGGAGCTTTACGAAGCCATTTGTGGTCTATTTATATATAGCTTATCCTTTCTTACCGTGACCTGGGAATAATAAACATATCTAAGCCAAGGGGTTAGAACAACCTAGATAGACCGTTTTATGGATGATAGGATTAGGAAAGAAGCAACAGATTGATTAAGCGCACTAGTGCGATAGCTGTTGCGCCTTAGCGCATCCCTTTTCTTGCTAGGGAAAACACGAGGTCTGGTTCAAGGCAAGGTACCCAACCGACTATTATTTTGATGAATGAATGGGGCTTGATTATAGGCCTTATTTGAGCATTCACTTTCATTATCATTATCTTGATGCCCGAGAGAGGGTCTTTGGATTTAAATAATATTATTGATGTCTTACATGACTATTTATTTCAAGGATGCTAGGTGATGACTTATATCATGATTATTGACATGAGTTGATTCTGACCTTATTTATACCTATATTAAATTGATTATTATCCTTTTACTGACTAGTTGTGAGCATTACTTTCTTATTTCATCCATACATATTCATCAGATTTGGTACTACTGAGAAACACTAATTTTGAAAGAAAATTGAATACTTTATATAACCCTTGAATGAGGATATGCTGGTAAGGTTATTAAGATATAAGAAACACTAATTTTTAAAGAAAATGAAACACTTTATAAAATCCTTGATCGAGGGAAGTACAAGCAAGATGACTAAGATATGAATTGAGATTGTGAAAGTATATGGGTTGCGAACTCCCCATAGATCCTGTCCTAAAGAGTCGAGGCTCAGAAGGTGTATATAAAGACATTCAATGACTTATTAACATGACCCAAACCAAGGCCTAGTTTTGTCGGGCATCTCAAGTCCAACCAGGACTGGAGACCACCCCTAATACCCATTCATAACCGCCCTGCACTGTATAACGGATAAATTCCAACCATATAATAAGATTTATCAATAACAATTCAAAGACATTAAATAAATTCTATAATCATAATCCAATAACCTCAATCAAGTATCCAACCAGTGCCAACCCTAATGCCAATACAATTACCAACGCTGACATCAATATCGACACCGTTCATGCCCATAGTAGTCGGATAAATCCTCTAACCAAAATCACATAACATCTGGTCTGGACATACCCCCAACCATAGCCAAAACCAAAATCCAAGAAACATAAATTATGAAAAGAAGTCCATAGTTTGAAATGGAGTCTTTTGGGAGTATGGAAGCTGACCACTTCAATCTGACTCAAAACTATCCCCTAATCTAAGTCATTGAGAAAGAGGAATGGTAGTATAGTTGGTTCCTGCATCGCGTGGGGATACAACGTCCGAAGATGGTTACCGGAGTAAATTCTAGCATGTACTCAAGAAAAAGATAAAATAATGCCATTATTCAAAACCAGCCCAAATAGCCAAATGCAATCACACATATACATATTTATTGTGCCGGGATAGGGAACCAGATTTAGCATGCATTTAAAACCTTAACCTAGTCTGAGTATCTTGACCGTCCTAAAACCATCCATCGGATATATGGGTTCATCTCTCTCTGCTAAAAAGGACACGGTACGTGTTAGCTGAGCGACCAGAGAAACAGAACCTGAGATGACTAGTACATCTCCCAAAATATAAAGTGTATCATTATGCACACGGTCACTAAGACCACTTCATATTGGCAAACGTGATTTTTCAGTGTCAGTTCCCTGGGACCCCCACATTCATGGTTTTGATCCTCAACCCTCCTTAAGTTCATATTAAAACAACTTACATATTCCAATCATTTACCAAGGAGTCTTTTAATTAGGCATTAACCATTGGTATCGTCATACTAAAATTAGAGCTTCGAGTCTATCCTTTTATGCCATACCAAAGCCATTAAATCAAGTTGACTCCAAGTTCCAATTAAACCAAAACCATGTCCACCAAGGTCTTTTTAATCCATTTAAAATCAACTAGACCAATTCATGTTTTATTACCATTTATACAATGCAAAGATTTAAAAAGTAGTCAAACTATGTGATAAAATCATTCTCATTGGCATTTTAACAAACAGGTTGAGGGAACCTATATTTCAAAACCATAACCAAGTAATTGGGGAAAATTCATAATACCCCAAAATTTATTTACCATTAACATGCATCCCACAATGTCAAAATCATACTAGAAACATGAAGGAAAACATAATTAAACCATAAGAACCATTTTTCAACCATAAATATTCAAAAACCCCAACCATTATTTAAAACCATAATAATATCATGAAAATAATACATTAAAACACATGATCTTTGTAAAATAATAATGAGGGAGGAATAACATGCCTTAGACACCAAAGAAGACGAAGAGTAACCACCCTTGAAAGCCTTAATTGATGATCTTGATGAAACCCTAGCCTTAGGCTTGAGGGAGAGTTTGAGAGAGGCTTTAAGAGTGTTTGATTGAGAATAATAGGTTAATGAAGCCCCAAAAGGTGTTTTATGTCGTGGTATCAAAGGGAGTTACAAAGGGGAAATCTTTGGAATGCCCCTAACTTAAAACTGTAAGAAAATACCGCAAGTGGTTATGAGTCAATTCCATGACTCGTGACCACAACAATCGACATGTACCATTGGGTCGTTACCAATAAATGGGTTAGACACCCACACACTATTCACCAGACGTCTCCCTGACCCCCACTCGTGACCAGATCATACGGTTCATACGATTAAGTCGTACCCAAGTCAGAAACCAAAGGGAATGACATTGGAAAACATACAACTTCTCACAATGACTTATGACCTATTCTCACTATTCTTAGTGAGCCCCTCGTACTCAGAACCAAGTCAAGTCAAGTCACTAAATTACTAATTTGATTAAGTGACCGACCAAATGAACCGTCACCACCCATAACGACCCGTACCACAAAACTAAGTACATACCAACATATTGGGGATTGAGGTTCCCCTTCTTCCCAAACTGCGTCACTCCCTTCATGGGAGACACCTTCAAGAGCACTCTATCCCTAACCTCAAACTCTAACTTCCTATTCCTTACATCTGCATAGGACTTTTGGCGACTTTGAAAAGCCTTTAAATTATCCCGAATCACCTTCATCTTTTCCATAGCTTGGTAAACCAAATCCGCACCAAACATCACCACCTCTACAACCTCAAACTACCCAAAAGGAGATCTACACCTCCTACCATACAACACCACAAATAGAGCCATTCCAATGCTAGAGTGGTCGCTATTGTTATATACAATTTCTATACAAGGAAAATGCTCAATCTAACTACCACCATAGTCAATCACGTAAGCACGTGGCATATCTTCCAAAGTCTTAATAGTCTTCTCTGCTTGCCCATCCGACTGCAGGTGGAAAGAATTACTAAGACTTACCTTGGTCCTTAAAAATTTTTGAAACGACAGCCAAAAGTAAGATAAAAACTACATACCACAATCCGAGATAATAGACACAGGTACTCCATGCAACTTTACAATCTCATGGAGATACAACTTTGTGTAATCCTCAGCCGAGAAATTAGTCCTTACTATAAAAAAGACAGTAGACTTTATCATCCTATCAACGATGACACAAATCGAGTCAAACTGATTTTGAGATCGAGGAAGACCGATAACAAAATTTATGTTGATCACCTCCTATTTCCAAATAGGCAACTTAATTTCTTAATACAATATCCCGGGCCTCATGTGCTCAACTTTCACTTGTTTTCACACCATGCACTTAGCCATAAAACTAGCCACATCCCGCTTTATATTGTTCAACTAATATATTTCTTTAAAGTCATGATACGTTTTTGTCGAATCAGGATAAATAGCATAGTGCGATTCATGAACATTTACCAAAATCCTCTCATGGAAACCATCTATGTTGGGAACACATAAAATCCCATGGTACCGCAAGGTACCATCACCACTAATCTCAAAAGCCACCACCTTCTGCCCACTTAGATAACCCTTGATCCTCATCAAGACAAGATTCAACACTTATTTCTTCTTTACCTCAGTACCCAAGGAGGACTTTGCCACCTCTTAAACAAATATACCGCTATCCTCAAAGTCCAAGAGACGAACCCCAAGGTTGGCCAAACGGTGAACATCTTTCACCAATTCTAGTTTTCCTTTATCCACATGAGTTAGATTTCCCATGGATAACCTGCTAAGAGCATCAACAACCACATTAGCTTTACTTAGATGGTTGTGAAGACTCATATCATAATCCTTGATAGCTCAAGCCATTTTCTTTGTTTGAAGTTTTGCTCTTTTTTGTGTAAGCACATACTGCAGACTTTTATGATTGGAAAAGATATCCATATGTATACCATATAGATAATGAGGCCAGATTTTCAATGCAAATATCATAATTAACAATTACAAGTCATGAATTAGATAATTCTTCTCATGAACCTTCAAATGTATAAAGGCATACGCTATCATCTTGACATGCTGCATCAAAACACACCTAAGCCCCGTACGAGAGGCATCACAATAGACAACAAATCCATCAGTGCCTTCAGGCAAGGTCAAGACTGGAGACGAGGTCATCTTATCCTTTAGCTTCTCAAAATTACCCTCACACGTATCAGAACATACAAACTTTACCTTCTTCTGAGTCAACTTAGTCAAAGGGGAAACTATAAAAGAAAAATATTCCACAAACCTCCTGTAATAACTGGCTAAACCCAAGAAACTCCGAATATCAATTGGAGTTATGGGTCTAGGTCACTTCTTAACCACTGAAACATTCTGCTGATCCACCATGATCCCTTCACTAGAAATAACATGACCCAAAAAAGTGACAACATTCAACTAGAATTCACATTTTGAAAATTTGGCATACAACTGTTGCTTTTTCAGGGTCTGCAGCATAATGTAGAGGTGATTAGAATGATCCACCTCACTCTTAGAATACACCAAAATATCTTCCATGAACACAATGGCGAGCAAATCTTGAAACTGTTAAAAGACATTATTCATCAAATCCATTAATGCCAAAAGACATAACCAGAATCTCAAAATGCCCATATCGAGTACGGAAGGTAGTCTTAGGGATATCCGCCTCCCTAATATTTAGCTGATGGTACCTAGCCAAAGATCAATCTTGGAGAAAATCTTAGCACCCTGCAGATGATCAAACTAATCATCTATCCTTGGAAGAGGATACTTATTACTTACCGTCACCTTATTCAACTACCGATAATAAATATACATCCAAAGGAAACCATTCTTTTTATGCATGAATAACACAGGTGCAACCCATGGAGATACACTAGGGTGGATGGAACCCTTATCTAAAAGATCCTTTAGTTTCTCCTTAAGCTATTTTAACTCAGACGGAGCCATTCTATATGGGGGAATAGAAATCAGATGAGTGTTCGAAACAAGATCAATCTAAAAATCAATCTCCCTATTAGGAGGAACTCCAAGAAGGTCGTCAGGAAAGACCTAAGGAAATTCATTCACCACCGAGATGGAATGCAAAGAAGGACCCTCTAAGTTAGGATCTTTAACCTGGACCAGATGGTAGAGACACCCCTTGGAGATTAATCTCTGAGCTTTAAGATACGATATGAACCTTCCCTTAAGAGCTAGGAAACCACCCCCCTATTCAATAACCGGCTCATTAAGGAATTTAAAGACAACCTTACGTGTTTGACAATCTAGAGAAGCATAGCACGAGTGCAACCAATCCATCCCTAATATAACATCGAAATCAACCATGTCTAATTCAAACAGATCTACCAAAGTCTCCCGACCACCAAAAAATACCACATAATAGCTATAGACTCTTCTAGCCACCACAGAGTCACCCACCGAGGTAGAAATAGAAAAGGTGTGGAATACACCCAAGACCAAAACCAAAATGCATAGCCACAAATGGGGTCACATAAGAGGGAGTGGACCCTAGATAAAGTAAATAGTACACATCATGGGAAAAGAGTTTCAACATTCCAGTAACAACATTAGGCAATGCCTTAAACTCCTGGCGGGTAGTAAGAGCATAGAGATGGTTTTGACCACTACCGAAACTATATGGTGCACCCTTTGGTGCCAGAGCTGAAGAAAATGCAACAAGAACCTTATTTTCCCCAGAGGAAACCTTAACAATAGGACAGTTTCTGATCATGTGCCATGGCTGACCACAGTTGAAGCACTTGTCGTTTCCTTTATCATAGTAACCTCGATATAATCGACCATAAAATCTGTAGGGAGGATATAATGGAGCTGATTGGGCCCCAATAGCTTGAGATTTTCCACTCTATGTCCTAAAATTATCGCCACCATAAAAATACTTGTCTCTCAACTGTTTATAGTAGGGAGCACTAGCTTTTGAGTAAGACCCAAAATTTCTCCACTTTTTTAAGTAAGTCCTAGAATTTCTGTACTTCTTCTTAGGCCACTTCCCACCATCCCTTCCACTCTATTGTTGGCCACCACCCTCCTCAGAAAATCTAAACTTATTGCTCTGTTTCTCCCCAATTTCCACCTGCTTCTTCTTCACTTCCTCGACCTGCTTCATGTACACAACTAACCTAGAGATGTCCATATCCTTATTCAACAAGGCAACCTTACTTTCCAAAATCTAGTCTCGAGATAACTCGGAAGCAAACTTGTTAATTATAGCCCTCATGCTAGAAACCAACTCCGGATCATACTGAGATAACTGGTGAAACTTCAAGGCATACTTTTTGACTATCATCCTTAAACTTCTGAGGAAATAAGCGATCCAAAGAAGTGATAGAGAAATCATCCCACAGGGCTGACTCAACATCGTCATCCCTAGTCTGCTCTCATTCCTCATACCATTGCTATGCTATATCCTTCAGTTGATCGGTAAAAAATTCCAAACCCTCTACGTTAGTAACATGCTTAACGTGGAAGAACATTTCCATCTCATCCACAAAAGCTTAAAGATCCTCTTCAACCTTAAGACCATTGAACACAGAAGGGTTCAACCTCATAAATTGGCCAACCCTTGTGGCCTCAAAAAATGGAGTTACAGAAACACCACACTCATCCTAGGAAGCTACAAACTGAGTCAATATATGGATAGACTAATGAAACACAAAATTTGTCACATCAGCCTGGGGAGCTCGAGAAGGACTGGAGGGAACCGGTTGAACTCCTAGAGGGTAATTAGAAACTAGTCCCCTAGACTGAGTCTGGACCTTATAAGTTGGATGGGTTTCATCAATATTGTCCTTGGGTGGGACAGAGGAGTTTCCATGAACATCAAATCATCTGAAAGACATGATCTGAAAAGCAAACAAATGGGTATTAGAGAAGATTTTCAAGACCTTAGACTTTGCAGCTTGAACACAGAGCACAAGAAAGAGAAAAATTCCTAAATGCCTTGTAGCCTCTCTTTTATGAGTGTGGCGCGCTACACCCCCTAAAAGAGACCCTACTCGACATGGCTTTGTCGGACACCCAATTGACCATGAATCTATGGCTCTAATACTAATCTAACATGACCCAAACAAGGGACTAGTCATGTTGGGCATCTCAAGTCCAACCAGGACCAAAGACCACCCCCAATACCCATCCATAACAGCCCTACACCCTATGTTAGATGAATTCTGAACATATAACAAGAGAAATTAATAATAATTCAAAGACATCATTACCCAACAACCTTAATCAAGTATCCAACTAGTGCCAACCTTAATGACAATACCAATACTAAGGATGACACTAATACCGACACCGTCCATGCCCAAAGTAATCTGATAAATCCTCTAACTAGAATCATATAACATTCGATTGGGACATGCTCGACCATAACCAAAACAAAAATCCAAGAAACAAAAATAATGAAAAGATGTCCATAATATGAAATAGAGTCTTCTGGATTATGGAAGCTTACCAATTCAATCTGACTCAAAGCTTTCCCCGAATCTAAGTCACTAAGCAGGAGGAATAGTAGTATGGCCTATTCCTGCATCGCATGGGGATACAACACCCGAAGATGGTTAGTTAAGTGAACACTAGCATGTACTGAAGGATAAAGATAAAATAAATGCCATTATTCAAAACCAAACAAATATCCATATGCAATCACATATATACATACATATCATGCCAGGATAGGGAACCAAATTTAGCAAGCATTTAAAACCTTAACCAGGGTTGTGTAACTTGACCGTCCTAAAACTACCCACGAGTTATATGGGTTGAACTCCCACTACTGAAAAGAACCAATGTGAGTTAGCTGCACGATCAGAGAAAAAGAACCCGAGATGACTAGTACATCTCCTAAAATATAAAATGTGTCATCATGAACACAGTCACCAAGACCATCTCACATCAATAAATGTGAGTTCCCAGAGTCGGTCCCCCTGGGACCTCCACCTTCCATGACTTTATTACTCGGACCTCCTTAAGACCATATTAAGACCATTTACACATTCCAACCATTTAACAAGGAGTCTTTTAGTTAGGCATTAACCATCGATATCGTCATACCAAAATTAGAGCTTGCAAGTCTATCATTTTATGTCATACCAAATCCATTAAACCAAGATGACTCCAAGTTTCCAATTAAACCAAAACCATGGATACCAAGGCCTTTCCAAGCCATTTAAAATCAACCATACCAATTCATGTTCTATAACTATTAATACAATGCAAGGATTTCAAGAGTTTTCAAACTATGTGACAAAATCATTCTCATTGGCATTTTAACCAACAAGTTGAGGGTACCTAAGTTTCCAAACCATAATCAAGTAATTTGGGGAAATCCATGGTACGTCAAAATCTATTCACCATTAACATGCATCCCAATGGCAAAATTATACTAGAAACATGAAGGAAAACACAATTAAACCATGAGAACTATTATTCAACTATGAACATTCAAAACCCACAACCATTATTTCAAACCATAACAATATCATGAAAATAATAAATTAAAACACATACTCTTTGTAAAATAACAATGAGGGAGGAGTAATATGCCTTAGAAACCAAATAAGACGAAGAGAAGCCACCCTTGAAAGCCTTAATTAATTATATTGATGAAACCCTAGCCTTTTTCTCGAGAGAGAGTTTGATAGAGATTGTAAGAGTGTTTGATTGAGAATAATGGGTTAAGAAATCCTAAAAAGGTGTTTTATATCATGGTATCAAAGGGATTGATGAAGGGGAAATGTCCAGGATGCCCCCAACTTAAAACTGTAAAAAATATCGTAGGTGGTTACGAGTTAATCTCGTGACTCGTGACCATAATATATGACTCGTATCATTGAGTTGTTACTAATATAGTGGGTTGGACACTCACACACTGTCCATCATACAATTCCTTGACTCCCACTCATGACCAGACCATACATCTCATACAGTCCAGTTGTACCCATGACAGAAACCAAAGGGATTGACACTGGATAACATACGACTTTTCATAATGACTAGTGACCTATCCTTATGGATATTAGTGAGCCACTCATACTCAGAGACAAGTCAAGTCACTAAGTTACTGATTTGATCAAGGGACCGACCAAAAGAACCATCACCACCCCTAATGACCCATACCACCAAATCATAAAAGAAACCTAACCACCATTCATTAGAAACTATACAAGTTGAGCCACCTGACCCGTACCCACACCATACGACTCGTATGGTGTGTTGTTACTAAGATAGTAAGTCCGAAACTCATAAAATTTCCAAGGGCCAAAACCCAGGGTGTTTCACTTCTATATGTAACATCCTATCATCATCACTATATTTCATTTCATCACTTGCATTACATTACATTTTTTGGTATTATTTGGTATTGTCTTTGAGTATTTACATTTGTATTGAATTACCATGATTGAACCTTATTTGTGATATTGTGTATTCTGCATTTATTTCACTATAATACATCATATTATACCATCTCTTGGTTGATTTATAGGTTGAGATAATTATGAAACGTGGGATACATATGTCTTGATTAGTGAGACTGTATTGTCGTACCTATTGATAGAATGATACATATATATATATATATATATTTACATTCTCACTATGTTATCACATATTATTGGTTAAACATGATAATTAAGTCTGATATACTATGTTAGTGAGTCTTCGCTATAAATGACTTTTTTTACTTGTTCATCATAAAAATGACTAGTGCTGACTCACCTGAATTAATCTTTCTACCCTATATATTAACCTTCCTATGACTGTTGTGTTGGGTTATCCTATTAGGTTGAAGTGGTGTATCTGCTAGTTTTAGATTATTTGGGTGATTTAAGTAGTTATGGTATGGTGATTCTCGCTATCACTTTAGATTAGGATCGATTATCAAAGATGCTTGATGAGTACACGTGTTTCATACTCAATCTTGCCTTTTATTTTCTTTTGCACCTTGTGCAGGTATTGGTTTGAGTAGCAGATCATAGATTGTGTTCCATTTGTGTTAGACGAACCTCAAAGCTTATTTGGATCTCTGCTCTTTTAACTTATGTTTTATTTTTATTTAAGATATTTTAAAATAATAGATATTATTTTATATTAGCATTTCGTACTAGTGACAACTATATCTAGGTTGTATTTTGAATTATTATTATTATTTTATTTTTAGTTATTTTGGGATTATGATTATTATTTTCTTCTTATTTTTCTTGTTGTTGTAGTTCTTCTTCTTCTTCTTCTTTTGCTTCTGATTTACTTTGAGTATGAGTTTGGGTTGGGATAGGCTTACCTCTACTGGAGGGTGTGAAAGGTTCCATCGCATACTCTGTTTTGGATCATGATAGTAGGTCATTAGCATCTTTCTCAATTGCATCAATTTTAGCTTTGAAATTCTCAATTCTCTCTCGCAACTCTTTCTCACTCGCCTGAATTTTATCTTTGAAAACCTCCACTCTTTCTTGCAAATTAGTCACTTTTTTCTAAGCCACCTTCGTTCTTTATCACAAATTAGTTACTTCTTTCTTGGATGCCTCCACCCTATCCTTATTCGCATCTATTAGAAATTCAAATTTCTCCAAAGATCTTTCCCAATGAGTAGCATTAGCTTTAGCTGAGTCAAGCTTAGCTTTGCAATCCATCACTTCTTTTGGTAAGTTAGCAACAACCGCATCCAATTGACCCTTAAAATTCTCTGCCTTTTTCTTTCCAACAAGTAATATCTTTTTCAAACTCTTGAAATTTAGATTCAAAATCCGCGTTACGATTGACAGGGAAATATTCACAACTTATCTTCATGAAAAGCGTGAGAGCACAGGCTAATACAGAAATCCATCTTTCCACCCCAATCTAAATTTCATGTAGATGTTACTAACTCACAAATAAATTAGAAGGTAATTAATAGGTAGGTTGGCCAATCAAATAAGTGACCTAAAGCCGAATATATAAAAGAGAATTTATTTTATTTAGAAATTTTTAAATATCTTATTTTCATTAATTTTTAAAATACATGGTAATTAATTATAATTTGATTTTTAACTGATAATATAACATTTCTTGTAATATTTTATAAGACTCGAATAAAAAAATATATTTTATACATTACATAACATCACAAATGTTTATATCTTGGCAAGGTTCTCATAGATTATAGTTTTAAAATATTTCAATTGAGACAATTGTTACATGACCCATCACAATTACTCTACAAGTATTGTAAACTAATATAGATACCCGCGCGATGTGCTGAACATTTTTCTAAAGACTATTCAGTAAAAAATATTAACTCATTCACATAAATATAATAAATTTTTATTTTATATAATTAACATATATCAAAGTCAATAAAATATTAAAAATAATTGTAGATAGTGAAATTACAACTAATACTTAATAACTAATCACAATTACAATTATTTTAGATGTTTCAATATAAAAAGAACGATATCAATATTGTAATACCCCACAAACTCCTAGCTAAGCTTCTAACTGTTTGTCATATGTTTATAGGCCCAAAATAATTATTTTAACCATATATAAGTTTCATGATGATTTACCTAGTGTGTAAAGTGGTTTCGACACGAATCGTGGTCATAGAAAACATTTAGAGCAAAGTTGAGCTGAGAGCACTTTCATCGATTGAATTTTAGTATTCGATCCTACAAGGTTCAAATTTCAACGAGTATAAATTCTAGCATATATAGAGTTTTAGAAATCAAGACTCACCAAATGAAAGGTATTTGAGTCATCTTTCTAGTGCATCCAATTTTTTCTTAATCCGATAGTGAAGTGAAAAGTTTTGTAAGGGTTTGTGCTATTAGCATGACACAAAAGTTATGCTTCATTTTAAGGGTGACACGCTAGGTGTGCACCATTTTAAGTTCATGCCACACCAGTTGTCATAACAATGCTAAAATCTCATTTTTCTTCAATTTTTTTAGGGAAAAAATTTCAATTACGTCCTAAATGATACTATAAATTATACAAAAATGTCTTCTCTTATTCCATAACACATATTCATCATTCCCTCTCTTCCCAAACTTTCAAGAGCACCAAAAAAAAGTTTCTCCCAAAATTCCACCCCAAAGACTCCAAACTCAAAGTTTCTTTTAAGAAATCGATAAGTTTAGGTATGTGGGGTTTGAACAAGGGTTACCTTTCATTCTTGTATCCAAAAAGTTTATTTCCATAAATGGTTTTATAAATTTGATGAATAAGGTTCATACCTACTTTTTATGATTTGAAACTATGACACTCCCTTAAAAATTAAATTGCATTTATTACAAGAATTCATGGTTTACTCATGTTTTTACTCGTATGGTTGATCTTATGAATTGAATTTTAAAATTCTTAACATGAAATACCATAAGTTGGTAAATGAATATAATTTTTACATGATTCACTCAGTTTACAAGAAATCTAGACTTATGATTTTATATTAAATATGAAATTCATATATGTACTAATGAATATGAAATAAAAATAGAAGCATATTGTGGTTTCCAGACTTTTCAACTCATACACTTATTTTATGGAGAATTTCATATATGTTATGAGAAGTACTATGATTTTGGGAGTAGTATCTAGTGTTGAGAGGAGAGTTTTTAGCGTATCCTAGTCCCAAAAACTACATGCCACTGTAGGTATTCAGCTTGCCTAAATGCACTCGTATAGGTGATCACATAGATACATCTTTACACACTGACAAGGTATATTAGGTCCTTCAATAGGGGCATTTACATCAAACTCCATGTCCTTGCATGCTTCATGTCAGTTAAGGGAATCTTTCAAAGAAATATTAATTTTATAAACTAAGTGTAACGACTCACTAATTTTACTATATTTTGCTTTACTACTTATGTTTTATGACATTACATCTTTCAGCTTTATTCAGGTGAATCTTTATACACTTGGCATGCATATTTTATTTTATGATATAAACCAGTTTTACTTATTGCATGCAACCCTATATACTCTATACATTCTATAAGTACATACCACATATACATTGGTGTGGCTACATTTTTTCATAATGTAGGTATCAATTCTAGGTCATAAAATCATGATCAAACAGTTCACAACTTTCAGCTTATAGGTGATGAGTTCTCTTTGTTCGAGGACTTAAGTCAGTTATTATTCTACCATTTTATTTTGATTCATTTGTATTGATTAGGGATAGCTAGGGGTCATGACTCGAATACCTATAGTAGGTATTAGTAGAGGTTTCATAGACAGTTAGTCAGAGTTGCTATATTCAGTTATAGTTTTCTTTTTGTATAATCAGTCTTGTAAACTTTTAACAATAATGTATTGAAATAGATTATCTTATGATTATGCCTTTGCTCAGTATGTTCAGCTCTCATATATGTTTAATCAGTAGATAATACATTATGCTAGTATCATGGGATAACTTAGGATCGCTCGTAGTTCTAAGCACCGTGTTATGCCTATGGTGTAGTCTCGGGGTGTTACAAACTTAGTATCAGAGCCCAAAATTTAAGCATCCTAGGGTGTTTGAAAATCCGTGTCTAGAAGAGTCTTAATTTTGGATGTGTTGTGCACCACACTTTTAATCAGAAGGCTACTAGGAATTTAGAAAATGTTTTTCTTTTTTCACACTCCAAATTGTGTAGTACATTTTTCCTCTTATAAACCTGCATTGATTCATGTCTTACTCGTAAATCCTTCAACTAGGACTTATGTTTGAGTTAATGTAAGTAGTAAATTTTAATTCTTCCTGATATGACACTCTCAGATTTACTATCAAAAACTTCAGAAATCACACAAAGAGCTTAAGAGTATCCCATTAGTCTATTTTAACTCCAATTTAAAAGCTTATATCCTCATCCATATGAATCATGCAGTTAAGAAAGAATATGATATGTATTCAGATTCCTCTTTAACCTTTCATTACAGATAACATCCATGAGAGGAGAGAGTCTGTACCTAGATTATTGAATAGAGTTTTCATTAAGCGATATTGTATTTTAAGGTGTTATGATCTATAAGTAGTAGAATGTCCTCAGAGTTGGGAATATGTATTTAGAAATATGTGACAAGAAAGGTAGAGATAGTGATTAGTTAAAAGCATATAGATAGATCTATGTTTACTATTAAGTTAACATTGAGGGATATGTCTCTGGGTGTTTACTAAAGGGTAGTGAATGTGGTGTAGATTTCATGGTGGAAGGTAGAGAAGGAGTAATTAGGTAAGATGACTTAGAGTATGCTTGATGTTGCCCAAAAACACCTCCTAAAAAGTATAACGTGGTCACTTGTCAAATATAGAACCCAACAAGGTTGGGGTCGATCCCACAGGGAATAGGGCAAAAATCTTTCACAATATTGCTAATATAGCTGGAAAGTGCAAAAAGTAAATAGGGTTTTTGTAAGAACAAAAGTAATAGTAACAATATGGCAAATAGGGTTGTTATTAGTATAAGAAAATCACTAGGATTGTGTTCCCCTTGACTTCTTAACTTTTTAGATTTATCGTGCTCGTCAAACTATTGTTGTGCCTTGCATGCAGAATCAAGTAAGTTATGTATCACCTAACCATGTCTCTACCTTGGCTTAGGTAAATTTCACTCATATCCTCTCAGTTTCAGAGTGTCACATTACAAACCCTTATTCTGGATTCCAGATTAACTATCTCTTCTTGGTCTCAAGTTAATTAAATGAAGGTTGGTAGCTTCAAATTACTGTTGTGCTATCCTTTTCCAAATATCAACCTCTCTCTTGAGTTAGTATTGAATACAAAAAGATTCCTAATGTTTGCACTCATTAAGAAAACAATCAAAGCGATGAAAACAACAATACATGCAAGAACCCCAATCAAGAATGACTTTGCACTTTCTCTGCTTTGATAATCCATCAGGGCTCCCACAATCCCACTTATGGGGTTTAGATGCTCATGATCGTAAGAACACACATAGAATTTGTAATTGAAAGCATATGAATGTTCTCACAAAAATAAAGAATTAAAATAAAAATCTCAACTTTATATCAAACCCTACAAATTAAGAACAAGAATTCTAAGGTCAAAAGTGTATCTCAGAACTCAAAACAATGTAATAAGTGTATAAAGTACATAAACTGTGTAACCTCATAATGAAATATCCAATGGGTATTTATAGATAAATCAGAAATCCTAGAAAATCTATCCTAAACAAAGTAGGAAAATTGAGTCGAAACCAACCTATGACCCCACTTATGGTCCATAAGAAGTACCTATGGGCCATAGGTAGGTTTGTAGAAATCAGAGAGATCTTTAGCTTTTAGAACCCCACCTATGTGAGGTACCTATGAAGCCGTAGGTAGTACCTACGCCTCATAGGTAGGGTTTATAGGAGTCAGAACAAGAGTTGAACTCTCAGAACTTTAACTCTGCTGCCTACATGGGCCACCTACCTGCCCGTAAATAGCCTTTCTACTTCTTCATTACTTTTTGCTCGTTCTTTTCTCTGCACCTTGTTTTCCTACAAAACCAACATAAAAACACATCAAATGTAACAAAAGTATCTAAGTACTTGCATAATTTTTTTTATTTAAACATCAAAAGTACCATGAAACCATAGCAAATCAGCACCCTCATGTTAGAACATTTGCATGTCCTCAGTCAACTAACACATAACATAAAAACATGATGCTTAACTAAAATAAACCAAAGGCACCTATGATAGTCAACTCAATTTAGCTCAAATCTCTTACCCCCTCTTCTATTTACGACTTTCAAAATCACTGTGTGGTTCCATGTAGCACAATAATATGACATAAAGAAATCAAGTGATGACATTACATTAGCAACAAACAACCAAGAATATATGCAATTTACACAACTGGAATAGATAAGAAGTTAACAATACAACCCTTGTACCCTCACAACAAAGAAACCCCAACTTTCATAGTATAATAATTCCTGTCAATGCATGGATGATATCAAGACACTCACGCTCTCAAAAGAAGTTCCAACAATGTGCATAAAATACCATAGGCTTACCCTTATTTTTTATACCTTAGTTTTTTGGACAATTGGTCTAGGATCACTATAGGACTATTCTAGGCTTGTAATGTAGACTTGAAGAAAGGTATGGTATATATGGGATATAGTGACTCACCCTACTTGACACTACACTTACATTATTTTCACCACTTCTAAACTATGTTTCTTTTATTACTCCCTTTTCCCTCCTTTATTGCATATTTGTCTTAGGTGTGGTTTCCTTTTTTCTTTGAATTTATTCAAATTTCTTATTTTGCTATTTTTCTTTTCATTTTTCAACTTTTTATTTTCTTTTTTATACCATACCCAATCATACTTTATTTTTCTTTTTGATTCAACACCCCTCTCCATGCCCATTTCAACTATGGACCCCTATAATAGCCACCCTCAACTTAGGCGATTTTCCTAAGTTGAGGTACTCAGTGTCCAAGGAGTTACTAGAACTAAAATAGGTTATTGTAATTAAACGGGAAGGTGACAAGGTAAAAATAAGAAAATAGGTTAATTTAGGCTCAAATCAGGGATCAAGTACTTATTCGCATTTGATTTTTCTTTTAGGATAATGGTGGACTTATTCAAACATGACCTATGATCATGTCCTAACAAACTATCCTACAACCTAGGCAAGGCTAATTGGGTGAGTTCTAGATTAAATGAATAAAGTAACTAGGTAAATGCCTCACACACACATGGTACATAGTTATATTATCAACAACTACCTATACAGTTCATGTAATGCTAAGCTTTGATAATTTTTCCCTAATGCTAATGCCATAACAAGATTCACACAATGGTTATACAAATATTTACACACACAGTTCACAACAAATTTTTTAGGGGTATCTTATTTTTCAAACTCTTAAAAACACAAAACAAAATATATCAACTGCACTTAGGTTCCTTATTTTTCTTCTAATTAAACATAAACAACTCATAACACATATTATGACACAATACAAAACCTAGACATGTTGTCTCTACTACAACAACACACTTCGGGAAAAAATGCGACAAGAAAAACCCCAAGAGGACAACTAGACTCATAAGTAGCCCTACCCCAATAAAATAAGCATGCATTGTCCTTAATCCGTTGGGCCACCATAAAGAAAGAGATTTAGGAACATACCTGTGGCACCTTAGGTGCGTAGTTATGATATCAATCAAAAATAACACAAATTATCACAAATGCAAAAATAACAAGACATCTTGGATTGCCTTCCAAGCAACACTTGATTTAACATCGCGACACGAAGTGGGGACCTTAATTACTTAGAATTTTTTAAGGTAGCCATAGGATTGGCTTCTAGGGTCATCAATACTATTTATTATCGAAACCTCTCTCATGTCAATTGGCTACTTCATAGTTCTGCATATATTGAACGTGACTTCTTCATTATTCAGCCTGAACTTAAGCTTACCTATTTCTATATCCACCAATGCTCTACCCATGGATAAAAATAGTCTCCCCAAAATTATGGGCATATCAAAGTCAACCTCACAATCCAAGACAACAAAGTCGACCAAAAAGATAAAATTGCCCACATTGACCAACATATCAAATGATATACCCACTGGCTTTTTAACTGTATGATCTACTATCAATAAATGCACCATTGTAGGTTCAGGGGGGGGGGGGTTCTTAAGACCAATTGTTTGAACACTACAAGTGGTATCAAGTTAATATTTGCACCCAAGTCACACTAAGCCCAAGAAAATCTAGGTGACCCAATTGTGCAAGAAATTATGAAGGCACCAAGGTCACCTTTCTTTTACACGAATGATCAAGGTGTAATTGCTCTGCAATAATGCAAACCACAAACTTCCTCATAACTGGCAGTTATCTTCTTTTTCACTAGATACTTTATAAATTTTGCATAGCCAGACATCTACTCCATGGCTTCAAGAAGAGAGATGTTCACACTCAAATCCTTCGACATAGAAACAAACTTCTTATACTTCCCTTCTTTGGCTTTTTGCTTTAATTTTTAGGGATAAAGTGGAAGAGGATGTAGAATGGGCTTCAACACTAGTTGGACTTTCTTAGCCTTTCTTTAATAATTATCAAATCATTTCTCTACATCTGTCGATTTCTAAAATGTCACACTATTAGTCACCAACTTCTCAGTTTTAGCTTTGAGTGCATCATCAAAATAAATAGTATCATCCCTTACCTTATCAACTACAAGCATAGGTGGATCAATAGTATCCTTACCACTGCAAGCAGTGATGGCTAGTCAGTAACTGTCGTTCTTTAGATTTTGAATGGTATTGGTTAGAAGAGTGCCTGGTTAAAGATGACTCAGTGCAGCTGATATCTAACCAAACTCCTGCTCAAACTGCTTAATCGTGGTGGCATATGATTTTATTTTTTAGCTCAATCCCGATATGTCTTCCTTAATATCCTTAATGCAACTCTCTTAGCTCTTCGAACCCTTCACCAGTTTATCTAGCAATACTTAGATTTTAGAGTCGGCATCATGGTTCCCCGATGGAATTTAAACCACTATTCTCCTTATTATCATCTTTTTTCTTCCAGTTACCATCTCGATATGTACTATTGTCCCTATATGTCATGACCGAAGGCTACCCCCAATCGCGACAATGGTGGTTACAGTCACAAGTGACCGCAAGCTAACCCATAAATTGGTACCTGCTATTAGCACTGAGTAATACGTAATAATAGACATGAGAAAAAATAACCAAACAATGCCATAAGGTTTAAATACTAAAAATAATATATCTGAATCCACAAGTCTGAAACATATGTGAAAATACTAAAATCTGACTGATAAAACTTACAACTAACTGACTGTCTAAAATGTCTAAAATCCTCTAATTGACTGACAATGAAGCTGATGGGACAAACCCCCAACTAACTTCAAATGACTAAGAAAAGGAAATACTGAAAGAAATATAATAGGTCCTTAAAATATGAGGACTCACTACTGTTGCTGCTACTAACTAGTTGGACTGTCTAAGCATGATCAGGAAATTAAACATCCGAACCTATGAGATTAAACATCATAGCGCAAAGAAAAGTATGCGATTAGTACTTTGAATCTACTAGTATATGAGATGAGGTTAGGCTAAAATGAATGAGTTTATGTGCATAAAGTAAAGATTGACTGAATCGCATGGGATTACTGAATATAAATATGTGACAACTGTAAAATCTGAGAATGCATGACAAAGAATATAACATGATTCTGAAATAGTCTGTAAATTGAAATACTAAAATCTGATAACTGAATATCTGATAGATTGTATACTATGATCAATCAAACCTGAACTGAATTCTGTACTAAATACTAAATTGAGATTGTGGGAGCTAGCTATAACCAACAGGCTGATCCAATATGTAACCCAATTTAGAAGGGTGCTGGTACCGTTCCAAAGGTATAAGCAACTAACTAATGATGTGGAATCTACAAGGCCGAGTTGATGTCCCTAAGGACGATATTGTCACGCTGAGACCCCTAAAAATCTAAAGTGGTGCCATAGATCTGGAATTTAGGGACTGCTACTAGTGCCTTGTCCCTAACTGACGGGGGAGACACCATTCCTAGGTTCGCTCGGTGCTAAGGGTTACTCCCAATTTAATGAAACTGAAATACTGACTGGTGTATGCATTGAAGTTGGTAAGCACAGGTCATGGTATTTTGAAAACAACAATGCACACAAATTCTGAAAAATACTAAAATTATGTCAACAACTAGGGATCGGGTGTTCATAACCTACCAGAACTAAATGGAAATAACAATGATGACATATGAAAGCTTTAAAAACCATAATAGAGGATCATTTCTCAAAACCTAACATTTAGACATTTCATCAAGCACTAGGGAGTCATGAATTTAAGCATGGGAATAGATAAAGCATGCGATAATAACATAGTTACAATACTAAAATCATGAATTAGGGATTTAACATGAAGATTTCATCATTCAAACGTGTAAGGGCTCATTCCATCAAAACACTTGTATACATAATTTATAATCAAAATTCATAAGAGCTTCACCAAGATAATTTAACTTGAACATGTAAAAACTAATAAGTTAGTATAAAAAAAGGGGTTCTTGGACTCCATGGGTGAAAAGTGCCCATGGATTAACATTACACATACATTAGACCCTTAAACTTGAAAGGGAAATGCAATAGTGAAAGCTTTCTTAAATGGTCTTGGATTGGGAAACACAAATTCTTGGTTTTTTTTTGGAAGGAAGGGGATTGAATTTGATGAACTTGGGGAAAAAAGGGTTTGTATTTGAGAGTAATTTGGAGACTTAAGGCAAATAATGCCCTAACTGAAGTTTAATCTCGTGTTTTAAAGAATTGGGTCGGTAGGGAAAAGACACGACTGACCCTTAGGGATTAAATTCATAATGAGGAACACTGATTAAAGGATCACCGCGATGCGGTATAGGCCTCATCTCTATACCACTACAACACGCCACAATCGCGTTGAGCTATTGAAATTAAAATCCAAACACGACCCAATCATCGTCTGAAAAATTCCAAAACTTACTCGAGACATGTTCCTTACACCTCTGAACATAAATTAACTCAAAAACATACTTCTTTGGGTCGGGAAGGCCACTTTAAAAATATTCAAAGTTAAGAGGCCAAAAATAAGACTAAGTCCCCAAATACTTAGTTAAATTTTCAGGTTCTAAGACTTTTATGCATGCACTATGAGTTGAACTGAACTAGGAAAAAGTACTGGGTATTACAATACCTCTCCCTTAGGAAAATTCATCCTTGAATGAGACTGATTAACGTGAGAATACAGAGGAACTGATAATACATAACTAGAAACATGATTACATGACTGGGTCTGAAACATGATGCATGGCTGAACTGATTCGTACATGCATGCAATGACATGAAGATGATTATATAGCTGGTTCTAAGAATGGAAAAGAGATAATCTTAGGAAAACTATTATCTTAAGATGAGTCTGAGTTTGTGGAGAAAAGATGAGGGTACTTGGTACGCATATTTGCTTCTGCTTCCAAAGTGTATCCCTCAACGGACTGATTCCGCCAAAGAACTTTGACCAAGGGGACTTTTTTGTTCCTTAGTCTATGAATCTGACGATCAAGAATCTCAACTGGAATTTCTTCGTAAGAAAGGTTATCCTGAACATCTGTGGCCTTCAACGGAACTACTATTGTTGAATCACCAATACACTTCTTTAACAAAGACACATGGAACACTGAATGCATTGATACCAAATATGCAGGCAACTCAAGATCATAAGCTACCTTCCCATAATGGTTCAAGATTCTATAAGGCCCAACATATTGGGGACTAATCTTTCCCTTCTTACCAAATCTCTTCACCCCCTTCATGGGAGAGAGTTTCAAATATACAAATCCTCAACTTCAAACTCAATATCTCTTTTCCTAACATCTGCATAAGATTTCTAATGGCTTTGGGTGTTCTTAATCCCCTCCCTAATAAACTAAACTTTCTCCATCGTATCGAACACTGAATTCGACCCTACCAAAGCAGCTTCACCTACCTCAATCTAACTAATAGGGGATCTATATCTCCTCCATAGAGAGCTTTAAATTGAGCCACCTGGATACTGGAGTGATAACTATTTTCATAGGAAAACTCGATCAAGGGTAAGTGGTCATCATAACTACCTTTAAAGTTAATGGCACAAGACCTCAACATGTCCTCTAGGATCTAAATGATTCTCTCTAACTGACCATCTATCTGGGGATGAAAAGTTGTACTGAGGTAAACTTGGGTACCAAGACCTTTCTGAAAAGCCTTCAAAAGTGAGAGGTAAACTGAGTACCTCTATCTAAAATGATGGACAACGAAACTCTATGAAATCTAACCAACTCTCTAAGGTAAAGCTTGGCATAATCCTCCACTGAGTAAGAAGTATGAACTGGCAATAAATGAGTTGATCTGGTCATTTTGTCTATAATGAGCCATATCAAATCATGTTGACGACGCGTACAAGGCAAACCCATTACAAAATCCATGTTCACCACTTCCTACTTCTAAGTAAGAATGCTGAACTCCTGTATTGTACCACTAGGCCTATGGTGTTCAACTTTAACCTGCTGATAGTTAGAACAATTAGCTATAAACTTTGCGATATCTTTTTTCATACCACTCCACTAATAGATTTCTCACAAATCACGATACATCTTAGTGGCTCCTGGGTGAATAGAATAAAATACATCATGAACTTTTACATGAACTCGCTGCCTTAAATCATCAACACCCAACACACACAGCCTACCCTGACATCGCAACACACCATCTCCCCCTTGGGGGAAAACCTTAACTTTCTGATCTCTTACTGATTCTTTCAACTAAACTAAATTGGGATCCCTATCCAACTTCTCCTTTACTTCGACAACCAAGGAAGATTCTGAACTACTCTGAACCCAAACACTACCTTCAATTGAATCCACCAATAAAACACTTAATCTAGTAAGCTAATGAACCTCCCAAACTAGCTTATTCTTATCATCCTCAACATGAGCAACATTACCCATAGACAATAGGTCATCTGCCACTACATTGGCCTTGCCTGGATGATACAACAGACTCATATCATAATCTTTCAACAACTCTAACCATCTTCTATAATAGAGATTTAAATCTTCTTGTAATAACACATATTGAAAGATTTTGTGATCTGTGAACATATCACTATGTACCCCATAGATATAATGCCTCCAAATTTTCAAGGCAAAAATAATGACTACTAATTCAAGATCGTGGGTAGGATAATTCTTTTCATAGGTTTATGCTGTCTAGGGACATAGGCGATACAATAAAGACAAGGAACTCACAAAATGAAACCAAAACAGTCCACTCAATAAGGCACAAACCGAGGACCCTTTGAGAGCTAGTTTTTGTCAACCACAATAATATGAGTTTGACAAGATAACAAGGTGTAAATGACACCCAAAATAGCAGTAAAAATGACAATAAGATGATAACAATGTGACAAGAACAACAAGAACACGTCAATAACAACTCACGACTTCACTAGAAATAAGAACAACAGTTATAAGTCACAAACACTAACAAGATTACAATAAAATTAAAGGGATAGGTATATTGACAAAGGAGTGTATAAACCCTAAGAACCAAAGAGTATGTTAAACTCTAAAACCCTTAACACCTACACAAACTATCACAAATCACTTATGAAGATACATGAGAAAGGTTACCTCCTCTATCACCAACATTTCTCATAACGCTTTGCAACACACAAATGATATCCTCACTTATGACCAAGTTTTAGTTTTGCCTCAAGGAGAGAGGACTTTGGTGTTTCAAGTTTCAAGTTCTTACTACAATAATCAACTAACGAAATAAAACCCTCATACTAAACCTTATATAGTCTATTACATAAAATGTAAATTGTCCAAAAGACCCTTAATGACTAAGGAGGAGCCTCTCTAGTGTAGAGTGGGTTGTCTTTGGTGCTTTTTTGGGCCTTATCACACTTCAATGTTGATCTTCCTTGGATGATACTTTGCTGCACTTTGACACACGTTGATCTTCATAGTCACACTTGCATCATCCTCTCCACCTTGAGAGGAATTTTCCCTTAAATTTAAGCAATCATCACCAGCAAGCTCTCCCATTTGCATTATCTCTTCATTGCTCTTCCCAAAGTTAAGATGATCAACTAAGGGTTATATGAGATCATCAAGCATGATACTTGGAATTACATGTTACACAACCTACACATAAGGAGATTTGATACTAGGTAAAGTGCTAGTATGTCAATTAGTAATCAACAAAGAGTCCTTGTGGGCGAATCCCACAATCCCAACTTTCGACTTCTCTTCTTCTTTACCCTCCTCACTCTCGTATTCCTATCCCACACCCTCACTAAGCATGAATTTCCTTGCCATATATAAAGGTACTACAATGTCACCTTCACAAGGCCAAATATCTTCCTCATCCCCCCTTTGTCTCCTCAAGTTCTACCTTTTCTCCATCTTGAGATTATTCATTGATCTTATCCAATTTAAGTCCCATCTCCTCTCTAAGAATATACAATTTCCCCTCATTTAGAATCAAATTTATCCTATTTGGACACTCACTATCCTTGTGTCCCTATCCTCGGCATTTAAAAAATTAAAAACCTTTAGAGTAAGGAGCAAAATACGGTTTACCTTTATGTCTTAGAAGGTACCTTTGGGAAGCCTTGTTCTAGGCTTAGGAAGACTTGGTCTTGAGTTCTTACACATTGAATGAGTGGTATTTGTCCTTGTGCCACCCTGAGGAAGGTTTCCCTTTGTCCTTGTAACCCGGTTTCTCCCGTATCTCCCTTTCAACCGCTAATGCGGCTTGGAAGATGGCATCAATGGTGTCAAACTTGTGAAGTTTCATCTGTGAGGAGATATCTCAATTTAACCCTATATTAAATCTAATGATGTTGTGAATCACTTTCTCCCCCCAGTGATCAAGTTTCAAGATGAGTTATCAGAACTCATCGTAGTAAGCCACAACGCTCTTGTTCCCTTGCCTCAAGTTACACAACTTGTCAAGGAGTTCTTGTTGGTAACTTTCGGGTAGATACCTTTGCCTTATGAGGTACCTGAACCAAAACCAAAGAGGGGGTTTCCCATCAATAAAAACATTACCAAAATTCTTAACATATTCCCACCATGTAGTAGCATAACCCTCAAAGTGAGCTATTGTATAGAAACTCTTTTTTTCCTCGGTAAGGTCGCTTACTTGGAAGACCATCTCACATGCGGATTCCCATGGAGGAAACCCTTCGGGATCACTCTCACCCTTGAAGATTGGAATCCCCATCTTGATGGTATTTAGCCCTACATCACGGTTTTGGTTCCCTTTTTGGTTCCAATGACCAACTCTTCCCTCTCGGCCATACACATCTCTTTGATCACTATGCCTACCCCTCATTTCTTCCCTTCTCATGTAAAAATTATCATACGGTCCATAACCATCATGTTTTTCTTCTCTACCATACCCCTCAACATGGATGGGTCTATTTGGGTTAATTAGAGCTTATAGCGGCGAGATTGGATTTGGATAGTGTGGTTTTTGGTCAAGTGATGTTTGGATGGGAGGGCTCAGGTTTGGTGATGGTATTTGGGTTACAAGTCCTTCTTATTGTACTTCATGAAGTAGGGGGTGGCTTGGTCTATCATGATCTCGATTTTGGGAGTAAGGGTTGGTTTGATTTGTGGCAATGGGTGGATATAGAATTTGGTGCATGGCCTCGGGAGTACTAGTCAGTGAAATATGTTGAGGGGTAGAAGGTCAGCTTATTTGTATTTCCACTCTCTCCAATCTCCCACCCATAATTTACACTTCACACTTCATTGATACCATATCCGAGTCTAATTTTTCAATACCCGCGGTCATCCTAGCCATGTCTCGGGACATAGCTTCAAGGCGAGCCAAAATGATACTTGTAGCACTGTGGTCCACCGTGGGTTGAGGGGATGAGGTCTCGGATTCCATTGCACCAAAACAGTCCACAATGTCACAAAAAAGACAACAAAGGACACAAAAAAAGTCCCAAAATATCATACACAACAACACCAACAAAGGTTCAAGTCTTGAACCGCAAACAACAATGCAAAACAAACCTACAATACAAAAAACACGTTATTGTTGTTGAAGAAAATTTGTAGCAAGTATCAAGTTGTTCAATCTCTCTCCTTTGATGAAAAAGATTCAGCTATGGTGTAGGTGGACAATATTTTAGACTCTCTTTTCAAGAGTCAAAAGTCTTCTATCAACTTTTCATCAACTTGCACTCTCTTGGCAAAACATCTTTTTAGAGTAGCCTTGTCTCTTTCCTCTTTTGTCTATTCTTGAAAAGTGTTTTACTCCCTTTTGGTAACTATTCTTTTTGAACACCCCTTTTTATTTTACCACTTTGGTGTTGTCTTGAAAGATTTTTCAAGACAAACACAAAGTCTTGTCTTTCTTTTCTCTTTCAAAAGCAACAAGACTTATCAACTCAATTTCTTTCCACCACCACTTCAAGAATAACAAGAACAATAATAAGCCGTCCAACCTTCAACAACAACTTGTCAAGAGCTAAAAACTTGGATATAGACTCAAGAAGTGTTAATGGACAAGAAACTAACACAAGAAACTGCTAAGACAACAAAAATACACCCAAATCTAGACACTATTCTCGGCCAAACACAACAACACCACCAAGAACACTCGGCCAAGAATAAGAACACTTCAACTCTTTTTTTTTTCAACTTAGAGAGCCCAAGATTAGTAGTTTAGGAACACAACCACCCTTATCTCTTGTACCAATGATACAATAAAGACAAGGAACTCACGAAATGACACCAAAACAGTCCACTCAACAAGGCACAAACCAAGGATCCTTTGAGAGCTAGTTTCGGCCAACCACAACAATATGAGTTTGACAAGATAACAAGGTGTAAATGATACCCAAAACAGTAGCTACAAAGACAATTAGATGATAAAAACGTGACAAGAACAATAAGAACACGTCAAAAATAACTCACGGCTTCACTAGAAACAAGAATAACGGTTACAAGTCACAAACACTAACAAGATTACAATAAAAGTAAAGGGATAGGTAGATTGAAAAAGTAGTGTATAAACCCTAAGAACCAAAGAGTATGTTAAACTCTAAGACCCTTAACACCTACAAAAAATATCACCAATATCTTACGAAGACACACGAGGAAGTTTACCTCCTCTAGCACCAA
Organism: Capsicum pubescens; assembly: GCA_030864215.1. Taxonomy (NCBI): domain Eukaryota; kingdom Viridiplantae; phylum Streptophyta; class Magnoliopsida; order Solanales; family Solanaceae; genus Capsicum; species Capsicum pubescens. Next base: position 228,119,831 of record CM061544.1, read on the forward strand.
CGTTTCTCACAATACTTTGCAACACACAAGTGATATCCTCACTTGTGACCAAGTTTCGGTTTTTCCTCAAGGAGAGAGGACTTTCGTGTTTCAAGTTTCAAGTTCTTACAACAATAATCAACTAAGGAAAGAAAAACCTCTTACTAAACCTTGTATAGTCTATTACATAAATGTAAATTGTCCAAAAGACCCTTAATGACTAGGGGGCACCTATCTAGTGTAGAGTGGGGTGGCTTTGGTGCTTCTTTGGACCTTGTCATACTTCAATATTGCTCTTCCTTGGACAATCCTTTGCTGCACCTGCACACATATTGATCTTCATAGTCATACTTGTATCAATAGGCTATGACCTTACCTTTCTGCATCAACACACAACCAAGATCAACTATGGAAGCATCATAGTGAATGACAAACCCATCTGAACTATCTAGAAAATTCAAGACTGTGACTGAAGTAAGTCAAGTCTTCAACTCCTGAAACTCTTCTCGTAAGAATTTGACCACTGAAACTTGACTTTATTCTAAGTCAATTGGGAAATGGGTATGCAATAGATGAAAACCTTCAATAAACCATCTGTAATAGCCATCCAAACCCAAGAAACTCCTAATATCTGATGAAGAGATACGTCTGGTCCAGCTGAAGATGGAGTTGGGGTTGAGAAACCATCTTGAACATTGGCACTGGTGCACTAGCTGAAGATGGAGCTAGGGTTGAGAAGTTCTAGAAGAACTGAGAAAGGTTAATACCCTCTGACCTCGACTAAGAAAAGTTAAAGCTACCTATTCTAGACCTCTTATTCTCTCTCTCTTTCTCCTTAAGATTCGATTCCTTAATCTATTGAGCATAGACCTTAAGCCTAGATATATCAATTTCCTTAATCAGCATTGTGTTCCTACACTCCTTGACCATACTATTAGATACACCAAAAACAAACTTACTCATTCTAAACTTATTATCATCCACCATCGAAAGAGCATACCTCGCCAACTGAGTAAACTTAAGCGAGTACTCTTTCACACTCATATTACCCTACTTCAAATTGATAAACTCCAGAACCTTAGATTCCCTAAAATCTAAAGAAAAGAACCTACCTAAAAAGACTGTAGCAAACTCCTCCCACTCTACAGGCACTACATCTGCGCCCCTATCCTCCTTTCACTACTAATACGCGTATGAGCTACATTCTGTAACTAGTAAGTAGCCAACCTTGTACTCTCATTTGAGGTGACACCCATGATATCTATCACCTTTTGAACCATATCGAGAAACTCCTATAGATCCTTACCAGGCTTGGATCCTAAAAATTAGGAAGGTTCATTCAGGTGAAGTCTCAAATCCTAGTTGCAACTGTATTAGCCACTGGATTGGCTGGGATAGCAGCCTACTGATTGTTCTGAGCTGCTACTGAATGAGCTAAAGCAGTAAAGGAAGCTCTGAACTTAGCGTGAAAGACATCCTCATTCAGGGGATCTTCCTGAACAGGCGGAGGTGCGGGCTGATTTCTGTTTCTTCTTCCGTTGCTATTTCTCGGAGGCATTTTCTGTAAATAAAAGGATGAATAAATTAGAAAGAGAGTTTAACTAGAGCTCATGCTCTTTCACATGACCTGAACTCTAATGAAGGGAAACTTTACCTAAAATATCTCATATCCTTTTGTCCATAAGTGTGGCGCACTTCACACCTATGTACAAGACTCTACTCAATGCGGCTTTCAGACTCCCGAGGACACTGTAAAACCTTAGGCTCTGATACCAAGTTTTGTCACAATCTGAGCCTACCTCTCAGTCGTAAGAATGATTCTTACGGTCACAAGTGACCACAAGCTAACTCGTGAACTGGTACCTGCTGTAAGCACTGAGTAATATAGTAATAATAGCTATGCGTGGAAGAAACTGAACAATGTTGTAATGTTTAAATACTGAAAACAATACATCTGAATCCACAAGTCTGAAACATATGTGAAAATACTAAAATTATGTAAACAACTAGGTATCGAGTGTTCATAACCCACCAGCACTTAATGGAAATAACAATGATGATATATGAAAGCTTTAAAAAACATAATAGAGGATCATTACTCACAACCCAACATTTAGACATTTCATCAAACACTTGGGAGTCATCAATTTAAGCTTGGGAATGGTAAATCATGCGATAATAACGTAGTTACGGTACTTAAATCGTGAATTAGGGATTTAACAAGAAGATTTTATCATTCAAACGTGTAAGGGCTCATTCCATCAAAACACTTGTAAAAATAATTTATAATCGAAATTCATACGATCTTCAGAGAGATAATTTAACTTAAAAATGTAAAAACTCATAATTTAGTATCAAACAAGGGGTTCTAGGACTTCATGGGTGAAAAGGGCCCATGGATGAACATCACACAAATATTAGACCCTTAAACTTGAAAGGGAAACACAATCTTGAAAGCTTTCTTGAATGTTCTTGGATTGAAAAACACAAATTCTTGGTTTTCTTGGAAGGAAGGGGATGGAATTTGATGAACTTGGTGAAGGAGAGGGTTTAGAGTAATTTGGAGAATTAGGGCAAATAATGCCCTAATTAAAGTTTAATCCCGTGTTTTTATGAATTGGGTCTGTGGGGAAAAGACATGATTACCCCTCAGGGTTTATATTCATAATTGGAATACCGATTGAAGGATCACCGCGATGTGGTATAGGCCTCATCGCTATACCATCGCGATGTGCCACAATCGTGTTGAGCTACTGGAATCGAAATCCAAACACGACCCAATTGTCATCCGAAAAAATTTAGAACTTACCCGAAACATGCTCCTTATACCTCTGAATATAAATTAACTCAAAAACTTATGTCTTGGGGTCGAGAAGGAAACTTTAACAATCCTCGAAGTTAAGAGTCCAAAAATAAGACTAAGTTGCCAACACTTCGTTAAATTTTTACGTTCTACGCCTCTTATGCATGCACTATGGTCTGTACTAAACTAGGAAAAAGTACGGGTTATTACACTATATCTGTTCCCATAATAGTTCTGACCTTGATTCCCTTGCCTCGAGTTCCAAGTGTCCTAATTGGACCCTTAGCCCTTGGCTTTGAAACCTGTCGTCTATCTGTCCAAATACTTTGCTTCCTCCTGAGAGCCAAACTTATCATGTCTAGTAGATTTACCTCATGCTCCCACTATATACACCTTTTCTGCTCCCACCGTTGCAAACTACTTAGTAAGAAACCCAATCTCTATCCTTAGTTGAGCTACCTCTTGAGCCACTATCTCATCTCGGGCTCCTAAGTATGCCATCCTCGGTTGTTTTTAGTGATCCAATCTAAGATTTATGTAGCCTACTACCAACGAAGACTCATAAAATCCCCACCAGTAATAGTGTCAGCCACAACCTAGGTGTTTGCATTTAGGGCTATATAGAAGATCTTGAGAAAATTTCTCCCCAAAATTCTGTGATTGGGCATATTCATCAGCTTTGTGTTGAACCATAACCAAGTCTCATATAGTGACTCTGAATCAAATTGTCTCAAATTATAAATCTCATTCTATAATTGAAACATTCTAGATTGTGGGAAAAATTTGTCCAAGAATTTTGTCCTCAACTCATTCCAAGTCATAATGGACCCACGAGATAGTTCCCCTAACCATAAAGTCGCTTTGCCTTTAAGAGAGAATGGGAACAACCTAAGTCATAAGGCTTTCTGACTCATCCCCGATAGATTATATGTAGTGCAAATCCCAATGAAATTCATAATGTACGTGTTTGCATTATCAGTAGTCAAACCAACAAACACACCCTTCAAATTAAGAAATTGAATCATTGCACTCATAATGTCAAATTTTATTCCTTGGGAAACCTCTGGAGGAATGATATATCCTGTCTTGATTGGTTTAACATACCTCAAATCTTCTTCCAAATTAATAAAAATTATAAAGTAATGATAAGTGGGTGGTTGAAATCTATCTCTTTTAAGTCTGTCCCTATTGAGTGCTCTCGATGATTTACTTCCTCATGTCTAGCCCTTTCCTCAGCACTTCGGGATAGTGCTAACCTCACATTCTCCTCGACTATCAATCGGTTAGTAGTTTTCTCAACAGTTTTATGAACATCAATCGAAGTTGATTGATTTAATGCATTTGGATCATCCTGAAGCCTTTCGTGTCGGGCTCCGTGTTCATACTCTTTCATCTTATAATTCCATCATAAGGTCCATTCAAGCTTAGGAATAATAAGAATCAGGGGATTGACTTGACTCTGAGTATTGGGAATACACCAATGTATACCCTAAGAATAGTGAAAAATCAGAAACCAAAAACTTCAATAAACTCAATTTGTCAATCTATAATTGTATTTCGTGGAAACGACGCCAAAATTTGATGTATATCAAATTACACCTCCTAAAAAGTATAAGGCGCTCGCCTGTCAAATACAAAACCCAACAAGTTGGAATCTACCTCATAGGGAATAGGACAAAAATCTATCACGAGATTGTTGATGTAGCTGGAAAGTGTAGAAAGTAAATAGGGGATTTTGTAAGAACAGTAGTAATAGTGACAATGATGTAATAATGCCTAAACTACCTCCTTAGAAGGATAAAGCGGTCACTATACCAATAAAGTAACCCAACTAAGTTGGGGTCGATCCCACAAGGAATACATCAAATATCTTGCTTGAACTTATTGAAATCACTAGGTAGTGCGAAAAAGTAAAAGAGGAGGATTTGTAGAAACTAGCAAGAAGTAACAAGAATTGGACACTTTTGGTTGTAAAAAACTCAGACAAACACTAGGGTCTGTGTTCCCCCTATCTTCTAAATTTGTAGATTTATCGTGCACTGTCGAACTATTCCTATACCTTGCATCCAGAATTTCATAAGTTATATAGTATCAATTATCTTGTGGACTCATTAACGGATTTCGCCCTTTACCTTTTGAGTCTCAGGGTGTCAATTTACTAACCCTTATCCTAGATCCCAGTTAACTATTACTTTTTCAGTCTCAAGTTATTAGATGAAAGATAATCATCTTACGTGGATGATATTGGTTAGCCTAGATCGACAAGTAATCTCCAAATTACAATTGTGATCTTCTTTTCCTACTCTCTACCTCTCTTGTGAAGCAAATAGTGAATATAGGTGGGATTTTAACGTTGGCCACCGCTAAGAAAACAATAAGGACAAAGAAAACCCAATACATGCAAGAATGTTTATCTAGAATGAGTCACTTCCTCAATTTCATTAATCCGCTAGGGTTCCTACAATCCTAGTTAAGGGAATTAGCCTCACATAGTTATGAGATCAATCATGGAATCCATAGAAAAAATTACAAAATTAATCCCACAATAATGAAAGAAGAAATCCCAAAGTTTTTGATTGAATAACAAACCAAGAACAATAAGATCTCAAGATTACAAGTCAATCCTCGAATCAAAAGATGTTTTGAATGATATAAACTTAACCCCAAAGGGCCTCTAGCTCTTTAGCATATATCTAACTAAACAAACTCTAAAGGGTATTTATAGATTATAAGAAAACCCTAGAAATAAAATCCTAAATAAAATAGGGAAACTTGACTAAACATACATAATAATGACTAAAAACATCATAGGAGTGTGTAGGTTACATGGAAACCCTAGGAAACGAAGCCAAATTGATCCGAGAATTTTGCATCGATGTCCACTTACTTAGAACACCTAGGGACTCTAGGTGGTCCTTAGTAAGTGGCCAAAAACCTCTAAAATTGTTGCAATCCCTCTGGACTTTGGCCCTCTACAACCTACTCTACAGTTGCGGACCATAGGTGGCATCTACGGGCTGTAGGTGCCCTCAGTAAGTGTCAGGGTATTCTTTTTGCTGCTTCTGATCCTCTAGATTTCAAATTCTAACACCTACTTAAGTACATGGAACCTACTCCCAGTAAATGCCCAGGTAAGTGGCCCAAAACTTTGGCTTTTCTTCCTTATCTTCCGCTTAACATCAAAAACCTAGTTTTTCTTCTGTTTAGCATCCAAAACCTAAGTTTTCTTCCATTTAGCATCTAAAAACTAATTTCCTACAAATCACTCCAAAAACATACCTAATCCAACAAAATAGTCGTATATACATGCATATTCTCCAAGTTTAAGCATCATAAGTACTATGAATTCATAACACATCAAGACCCTCAACTTAGAATTTTGCATGTCCTCAAGCAACAAAAACACAACTCAATATACGATAATTCTAAACCAAGAGAAACCTAGGATACCTAAGGCAGTCAATCATCAATTTTATCTCAAACACATTACACTCTCCAAGTTTAATATATTAAGACCAACTGTGTTTATTCATGAAGCACAACAATGTGACACAAGGGAATCAAGATATGACATTATATTAGCAACAAACAACCATTCATACATACAAGTTTCACTACCCAAACAAGTAAGAAGCTAGCAATACAACCCATATGCCCTCACAACAAATAAGTCCCACTCACTCATATGAAATCATGCATGTCAATGCCGGGATAGTCAACAGGTACTCACACTCACAAGAGAAGTTTCACCAATGTGCATCAAATACCATAGGCTTTCTCTTATTTTCTTTACCTTAGTGTTCAGAAGGTCAAGTTAGGATCACTATATGAATTTATTCGTCTAATAATGTAGGCTTGGGGGTTGGTAAGATACATATGGGAATATAGTGACTAAGCCTCTTTGGCACTAAACTTACTTTGGGGTCCACTTATTAATAAATTTCTTTTTATTGTACCCTTATTTCTCTATTTTTGTTCTTTATAGCACATTCAGGTCGGGTGTGGTTTCTTTATTCTTTTCTCTTTTTCTTTTCTTTTTCTACCACACCTAGCCTTGCTATCTTTTTCTCTTATTCTACCCTTTTTCATACCCACTTTACATTACGCATCCCTATGATCGTCACTCTCAACTTTCTCTATTTGCTTAAGTTGAGGTGCATAATGTCAAGAAGAACTAGGGACAAAATAGGTTTAATGTAACTCAAATGGGAAGGTAAAAGGCGTAACAGCAAAAATAGGTTACAAGGGTCAAAAATTGGGATCAAGGGATACTTTTTCACATAGGGAAGGTCGTTTAGGCTAAAAATGCACTACTATAAAAAATAACCTATGATCCTTTCCTAACCGACCATCTTACAACCTAGGCAAGACTAATCAAGAAAAGTTTGAATTCAACACACAAAGAAGACTAAGTAGTAAATCACACACACATGGCACAGAGTCACATCACAAGCTACTACATATCCAGTTCATGCAATTGTTTGCAATGATTATCATATACCTAATCTTAATTCTATAACAAGATCCACAATGGTCACACATAAATACACATCACACAAGGTACCATTTTTCTCAAAATCAATAAAACAAAACATGTTAGTGGCCCTAGATACTCAATTTTCTCCTTGTTAAACACAAAACATCACAAAATAAAGCATAATATGCCTAAACATAGCAAATCTACTAGGAATAGGACTCCGGGGGAAAGAGGAACAACAACAAAAACCCTAAGAGGACATCAAGACCTATAAGTAGCCCCACCCTTAACTTAAAATCATGTATTGTCCCTAATGCATTGGACTGCTGCAAAGCAAGAGAGTTAGAAACATACCTATGACACCATAGGTGGAAAGATCTGATGTTAATCATAATAACTCACAGAAAAAACAAAATAACTTGATTTGTTTCTCAAGCAACGCCTATTTTGACATCGTAGCATGACATGTCTTGGTTGGGTACTCAGACTTCCCCAACAAGCTCATGGGTACCTTGATACTTAGACTTCATCAAGGTAGCCCAAGTGTTGGCCTCCATTTTTCTCTTTCAACTTTGAACTTATCAATTTTACCCTTAATTATTTTATTTATTTTCCATTATGCTCCTGGGGTAGAGGTATAAAAATAAAGGACTTAAGAAATAGATGTGGCATGTTGTACTTCTTAGACCTTAAATAAGGAATGTAATTCTTTGATTCTAGCTCTGCAAATTTAAGAATGTAGACATATATTTCCTCCTTCTTACACTCTCCTTAAGGTTCAGATAGCTTGATCAAGATCTGACTATCCAAACACAATGTGGAAAAATGCTTCGAATGAGGTCCAATAGGCCCCAACTCGGGAATTGAAGTCTTATTTACATTCCTACATAACTCTAGTATGCTCTCCTTCAGAGTGATACTATCCATAAGAGTATGAACAATTTTAAACTCCATCAATTTTAGCTCCTCATGTTGGCTTCTGAGAAATTTTTCGATCTTGGACCACCCATAACTAAGTTGTTGGGCATTATATGCAATAGCTTTTGCATCCAACTCTATTTGTATATGGTGAATATCCAAACCAACCCTATCAAACTTTTGAATAAGAGCATGATTATTATGGACAAGGTGTGTCAATGTTTCCAAAAAGCTATCCTTATGTTCATAGACTATCTGCCACACTGCTACAATAATATACCATATCAAAAGGATAAGGATCAATAATCAAGAAGTTTTCATCACTTCATAGTTCCTCTATCCACGTTGTCATATCCAAAAGAGTAGGCATACATTAGAGTATGCCCAAACAAGAATAAAAAACAAAAAACCTAACCACTTCAACAACTCCAATCAGTTAATCTAGAACAGTATTCCCTGGCAACGACGCCAAATTTTGATAATGCCTAAACTACCCCTCCTTAGAAGGATAAAGCGATCGTTATAATCAAAATATAGTAACCCAACTAGGTTGGGTTCCATCCCACAGGGAATACATCAGATATCTTTCTTGAACTTGTTGAAATCACCAGGCAATGAGGAATAGAAAAAAAAGGGTTTGTAGTAACTAGCGAGAAGTAACAAGAATTGGATGCTTTTGGATCTAAACAACCTAAGATGAACACTAGGGCTTGTGTTCTCCCTCTATTTTAATAACGTAGATTTATCGTGCATTGTCAAACTATTCCAATACCTTGCATGCAAAATCTGATAAGTTATATACAATCAGTTGTCTTGTGGACTCATTGACAGATTTCACCCTTTACATTTTGAGTCTCAGGGTGTCACTTTACTAAACTTTATCCTGGATCCCAGTTAACTATTACTTTTTAAGTATTAAGTTATTACATTAGTCTTACATGGATGATACTGGTTAGGCTAGATCGATAATTAATCTCCAAATTACTATTGTTATTTTTTTTCTCCCCCTACTTCTCTTGTGAAGCAAGTAGTAAATATAGGCGAGATCTTAACGTTGGCCACCACTAAGAAATCAATAAGGACGAACAAAACCCAATTCATGAAAAAATCTTTATCTTGAACGACTTGGCAGATCCTCTACTTTGTTAATATGTCAGGGTTCCCACAAACCTAGTTAAGGGAATTAGATGTTCAAAGTTATGAGATCAATCATGGAATCCACAAAAAAAATTACAAAATCAATCTCACAATAATGAAGAAAGAAATCCCAAAGTCATAGATTGAATAACAAACCAAGAACAGTAAGATCCCAAGATTACAAGTCAATCCTCAAATCAAAATATGTTTTGAATAATGCAAACTTAGCCCCAAAGGGCCTCTCACATCTCTCTAGCATATATCTAACTAAACAAACTCTAAAGGATATTTATAGATTACTATAAAATCATAGAAATTAAATTCTAAATAGAATAGGAAAATTGACCAAACGTACATAATAATGACTAAAAACATCATAGAAGTATATGTAGGTTACATAGAACCCCTAGGAAATGATGATCTGGGAATTTTGTATCTATGGCCACTTACTTAGGTCACCTATGGACCATAGGTGGCACCTATGGAAAAAATATTATCCTTAGTAAGTTTCCACCAACCTTTAAAAGTGTTTCAATCCCTACGGACTTTGGCCCTCTTCAACTTACTTTGACAACTATGGACTGTAGGTGCCCTTAGTAAGTGTCAAGGTCTTTTTTTTCTAGATCCCGAGCCTATGGGTTTTAGTATGAAACCTACTTAGACACCTACATAAGTATGCGGAACCTACTCTGAGTAAGTGCCTAGGTAAGTGGCCCAAAACTTTCACTTTTCATTTTTTTCTTTCGTTTGGCATCCGAAACCTAGTTTTTCTTCTGTTAAGCATCCAAAACCTAATTTATTGCAAAATAACTCCAAAAATACATCAAATACAACAAAATAGTTGTAAGTACATGCATCAAAATTGCTATGAATTCATAGAAAATCATGATAATATATAGTGTAATTATTAGTATAATATGATCACTAGGATTGTGTTCTTACTGACTTCTTAACTCCGTAGATTTAGTGGACTCATCAAACTATCTCGATCCATTGCATGCAGAATCTAAAAAGTTATGTATCACCTAATCATCTCTCGACCTTGGATTAGGTGAATTTCACCCTTCTCCTCTTGGTCTCAGAGTGTCGCATTACTAAACCTTATTCTGGATCCTACATTAACTATCTCCTCTCGATCTCAAGTTAATTAGGTGAAGGTTGGTAGCTTCAAATTACTATTATGATCTCTTTTTCCTAATATCAACCTCCCTCTTAAGTTAGTATCGCACACAGATAGGTTTCTAACATTTACAACTGTTAAGAAAGCAATCAAGCTGAAGAAAACCACAATACATGCAAAAATCCCAATCAAGAATGACTTTGCACTTCCTCTACCTTGTTAATCATTCAGGTTCCCACAACCCTAGTAATAGGGTTACCTGCTCATGATCATAAAAACACATACAAATTCATAACTAAAAGCATATGAATGATCCCACAAAAAATTAAGAATAAAAACTGAACTCTCAACTTTATATCAAACCCAAAAAACCAAGAACAAGAATTCCAAGATCAAAAGTGTATATCAAAGCTCAAAACATTGTAACAAATATATAAAGTGTGCAAACTATGTAACCTCATTATGAAACATCCAATGGATATTTATAGATACATAAAAAACCTAGAAAACCTATCCTAAACAAAGTAGAAAAATAGAGTCGGCACCAATCTAAGACCCTACTTACGGGATGTACGTAGGTTAGTAAGAATCAGAGGGATCTTCATCTTTCAAAACCCCTACCTACGAGGGGTACCTATAGGGTTGTAGGTGTAACACCCCGTACGTTTCTAAGCTAGAAATCAGACCTTCATTCCTTCATGTGTAAACTCTAGTCCTATGATTTATACTTGAATCCATGTTTCATGATCATTAACTAGTATGAAGAGAGACTATGAGGTGGGAAAGATGTTCATAAGAGTCACTTAGAGCCTTTGATTCTGTCAAATTTTGGTGTTTGATTCCACAAGGGTCAGATTAGAACTATTATAACTTTATATATATATGGAATTTGGCACTTTAAAACCCACCAAATTGTAGATAATCGAATTATCTTTCAACGATATCAATTTTACCTTAATCCGATAACCGAGCAAAAAGGTTATTGCCATGAAAAGGGGTGTGCGTCGCCTAACAATCACCTAAGGCTACTGGAATGGGTATGCAATTGGCTAGGCATCACCCAAACAAGGGCTAGGTGATTAGCAAGTCATCACCCACTTTGGCTTGGGAGATTGACTGGGCATCGCCTAGGTCATTGCCCAGTGCCAAAAACACTCTGTTTTGACTTAAATCAAGTGTGTTGAAGTCATTTCACACCCCTAAACTGTCCCTAATCACTTCAAAACGTTTTGATGAATTATTAAAAACATTAAATCCTCTCTCTTAACCCTAAGTAATTAGTATGTAACTCAAAAATCCCCCTCCATTCTCAATAACAAGATTCAAGCCCTTTTCACGAGAAATCAAGGAATTTAAGTTTCCAATCAAAGAATCCTTTTAGAAATTAGTCGATAAGGTATGTGTGATGTCCATCCGTGGGACCTTTCAACCCATGGAGTCCAAGAATCCATTTTAATATTTTAATTTACAAAATTACATGTTTACAATGAATCATCTCCAGAAAGCATTTATGAATTTAGATTATACACCATGTCTACAAGTGTATTTCTATGAAAGTTGCCCTTATACATTTGATTGATGGAAATTTCATTGTTAAATCCTTAAGTATTGTTTTAGTATTGCAATTATGCTATTTCAACATGTTTCATTCTTTCCCATGCTTAAGTTCATGAATTTCTTGCTATTTAAATTTCAAGTTAAGTTTATAATTGATTTTAAGTGGAATGGGTTATTGTATGTTCTAAATATTGTAGTTCTCATATCATGTTCATGCGAATTTAGAATAAATCCTCAATTTATGATTTTGTCATGTGATTGTAATATCTCATCGTGTGTAAAAAGTATCCCCATGTTAAAGTCTTAATCCCCGTGTGTTTGACGAAACGCCAAAGTTATGAATTTTGAATAATAAGTGTCTAATATGGTTTTCAATGATTTCATGTGTTCTTATTTTTGATTCCATTGAGTGCTGGAGGGTTATGAACACTCGTTGCTTAGCTGTTTACAAAATTTCAGGAGTTTTAGAATGGTTTTAGATAAACCATTAGCAGTATTATTCAGTAGTTATCATGATATGTCCCTTGTTCAATTAAGCTTTGTTTAGTCCAGTAATCAATTTCATTCAGTTGGGAGTAGGATTCAGAACTGACCAAACCTAGGGATGGGGGATCACCCGCCAATTAGCATTGGGTCCTTAGAAGCAGTCCCTAAATTCTAGAACTACGGAGCCAGCATAGGTTATGAGATGTCACCCACCAGTTTTGGACTAACAATCTCTTGAGAGGTCACCGACAAATTTAGGACTAATTCCACAACCATTATTATTCCCTATGGCATAGTACTAGCATCCTTCTAACTGGGATCACAAGTTGGACCCCGATTTTCTCAGACTGTGGCATGTCGGTTAGGTGATACCTTCCATAATTTTAGTTTTAGTATTTAGTTCAGAACTCAATTCAATTTTGCTTGATCATAGAATATAGTTTATCAGTTATCAGATTTCAGTATTTCAATTTAGAGACTATTTCAGAATCATGTTATATGCTTGGTCATGCATTCTCAGATTTTACAGTTGTCATACATTTATATTTAGTTATCTCATGCTATTCATTCAATCATTATCTCATGCACATAACCCATTTATTTCAGCCTAACTTCATCCCATATACCAATACATTCAAAGTACAGATCGCATACTCATTTCTTGCGCTATGATGTTTAATATAATATGTTCGGACGCTCAATTTCCTGACCGTGCTTAGACAGTTATTCTTATCAATAGCAACAATAATGGTGAGTCCTCATGTTTCGAGGACCGATTATATTTCTTTTAGTATTTTAGTAGTTCCTTTTAGTCAGTCAGTCGAAGTTAGTTGGGGGTTTGTCCCATCAACTCCTCAGCCAGTAGAGGCTTTTTTGACATTTGCACATGTGTATTTTTTTACTTTATCCAGTTCTAACAGCAAGTACCAGCTCATGGGTTAGCTTGTGGTCACTTGTGACCGTAAACACTGTTGTCATGATTAGGGGGTAGCCTCAAGTCATGACAGTAGGTAGGGCTCGTAGGAGTCAGAACAAGACTAAAACTCTTATAACTACAACTCTGCTACCTACGTAGGCCACCTATGGGCCCATACGTAGGGTCCATAGGTAGCCTTTCTACTTTATTTCTGCACTTTTGCTCCTTCTCTTTTCTGAAACCTATTTTCCTACAAAAACAATTGAAAAACACATCACATCTAACAAAAATACCTAAGTACTTGTATAATTTCCTTATTTTAAGCATCAAAAGTGCCGTGAACTATGACATATCAACTCATGAAATAGGGAAGAAGTTCTTGATGGCATTTCATTAAGTTAGAAAAGTATAGGTCATTAATGAAAGTATTTGGTAGTAAAGAATTCATAATCTAGGCTTTCTTTTGTGATTATGAAAAAGAAATTGGTTGATGCTTATAGAGCTTTGAATATAATTTAGACGTATGATAGATAAATAGTAGAGGTGTGTGAAATAAGGATATGCTAATGGACTATAATTAAATACACTGTAAATTAGGATCAATTATTGTTATCACGAGGTCCTAGTGGATTAGTACTTCTTGATGTTTTTTTGTAACTGCCAAGAAAGGATAATATGTTAAGTTGTGTTTTTAATCATGTCTAGTACTAGACACTATGTTTTAATAGTGGATGATCATCAAGGTGGAATTAATGATTGCTTGGGATAGTGATGCTAGTTATATAGAAGGTGAGATAGTAGGCTTGAAATAATGTATGCAAGGATTTATATTCATTCATTCACAATTAAGTATAACAGTGTAGGTATGATATAGAGATGTACCCAAGGTAATATACGACTGCATTATTTTCTAATATTATTAAGTGTCGTGTGTTCTTAGATAGTACCCTTGATTTGCTAAGTGTGAAGAAGGCTAGTTATATAGTATATAGTGTTCTTAATAGCTGAGTTAGGAGTTATAGGTTGATGATGTTGGGTCTTTTGGTGTAATAATAATTATCATAGTTTAGGAAAAAATATGAGCTTAGAGGTGTGATATAAGTAAACTGAGAAGAAAAGGATAGATTATGTGTTTAGTGAGGCAGACATGTTTGTCAAAAAAAGTGTAAGTATATGATGATGGTTATTGAAGCTAGAGAAAGTTAAGGGTGGTATATATGAAAGGAGTGTCCAAGAACAAAGTTAGCATTTTCCAACTATAGGTTGGTTATCTGGGTGAATTGAGTATTTATATGTAGACCATTAGAGTAAAGAAATTATGGCTCAATCTTGAGGACATAGAATAGACCCATAAACTTAGAGTGTCGGCTTTGATCTAAGGGGGAGATTATAGTGTGAAAAATCAAATCAAGTCTTGTGAATTAGATTGTGATACATGTCAAAAGAGTTATGATGAGATAGCGATCCATTCTTACTCTAGCGTATTCCTCATATTTCAGTCATTATGGCACCCTATCCATTTCTTGTGTGATACAGCCACACCTATGACCAATGCTTATACACTTCATACATTTTGATGTTCATTCTCAGCTCCTAGTAAAAGAAGTAATAGCTTCACTCTTTGATCCTAGTCATCCCCCATGAATCTATGAATTCTGTCCTATTTTAAGTAACTTATAATATATATATGAACTCATTTTTCATCATATTCTCTGTCCCTTTAACTAATGATACACCCTAAATGACAAGTGAAATTCACAGTATGTCATGTATGTCCTTATTTTAGATCTCTTAAGCAAATCAATATTTCATGAAATCTACTCTATCCCGCCAGTAGGTAAGCCGAATCGTAGTCTGGAGCTAATTGTAATAGGCTAACTTGGTGGGAAATGCCCCAAAAGGGAGAAATAGACAATACAACTCATAAATAAGCAAGTTAATAGGAATAGTATGAAAGGTGTCCATAACTTAGAAAACCATCCCACGACCTGGTATAGTCATTACAAGAGCTACTACAAAATACACCACAAGCTCTAAAATAGTCAATACAGTCTGTGTCGAAACAAAACACCAATTATAGACAAATAGAAGGAAACAAGGGAAACTCTGGCTCCAAGAGCTTACCCTATCTCTGAAATCCAACACAATGTGATCGTCGAATCAGCGACGACAACTAGTACTCAGATCTGCTCCAAGAAGGTACAAAAGTGTAGTATGAGTAACAAAACCACGGGTACTCAGTAGGCATCATCGACCGACTGAGATAAATTATGATAGAAGTACGATAAGGTGCAAGATAACATAACTAAGTCAAGAAAAAGGGCAAACTAGAAGTAACTCCCACCATACCGTACACAATTAAATAAATAAACTGGAACAATATCATACATACCATGCAATTATAACTACCAAATTGGCCCTCATAAGCTAATAAATTCAAAAAAGTAAATAATCCAATGGAGGCCCCCATAAGTGTGGAGGGTACAATCATGGAAAATATACAACCGAGCAACCATAATCTACCAACCTTCATGCTATCACTGGGAAGCCATCCATATCATGTCACACTATGAACACCCCCTCTTACTAGACTCAAACTGATATTTATGTCATCAATACAATAATTAATTGCCAGACTCAAACTAGTATTCATATCATTAATATAATAATCAATTATTGGACACAAACCGGTACATATCATTAATGTCATAATTAATAGCCAAATTCAAACCGGTACATATATCTTAAATATTAATAACTACTGGATTTTGTCGTAATTAGCATCAACTACCAATATAAAACCATCATGACTATTAAGTATCTAGTCTCATCAAACCTCATAATAAGCATTTCAAAATGTGTAACAAGCGTATAAGGGTCTACCAAAACTAGTTCAAGTCTTGGTGTAAGGCGGCCAGAAGGGCCCCACATCTAATCTCTGAAATCTATTATAAGGCAAATCTACCCTAGGCTAGACAAAGGTATCTAAATAAACTTTTAGATGTTAAGTAAGTCTCAATTAGCCCTAAAAGATAGAAATTCTACTAAGTAACTAAGCAACTAAGATAATTATGCCCAAATTACGATTTTTGGATAACCTAAATGGTCGAACTAACCCAAGTAATTCCATTCGTATCACCAATACCTAAAACCGCTCACAAATATAACATAATATCATAAGCATATTATGATATAGCTCAATCTATAAGGGAGAAAAACCTAGTCTACCCAGACGGCGAAGAAAGCTCGAAGAATTCGCTCACTCACCAATTTTCCCTTTGAGAACTTCCATAAGGTGCCACGCTATGAACATCACAATCTACTCATCAAAAAAGAACAATGACACCCATATTGCACTAGTGTTCTTCAGTTCCAAAATTATGCAAAAGTCTCATGTGGGGTCCGTTTACATAAATTGTATTTTCAAAACCAACTCAACGTTCCTCAATGCTCAAGAAATATTTACACTCACAAATGGGTGAATTCAAGCTATGTTGGTAATAAAATCAAGTCAACAAGATTTTAGGGATTCAAGGTAGAAAGGGGAAAATCAACCATGAAAATAAAGAAATCTTACCTCAAATTTGAAGGAAAATTGCGTAATTATTCTTTATCCAAGCTCAAAAATCGCCTACAATTGTTATTCTCAAGTCATCCCACTCTTTAGCTTCTAAGACTCTTGGTAATGGATGAGAAATGATCAAAAATAGGGTGAATGAGGTATTTATACCCATCCCAGATACACGGGTATCGCGTTCATGATCTGTCTATCGCACACACGATACTCGCCTATTGGTGACCATATCACTTACGCGATACTCAGCACTCGTGTATACAACTATCGTGTTACTGTTGAAGATGTCACTTATGTAATAAGTTCATCGCTTATGTGATACTTTCTACTGGTCGACTGATCACTTATGTAATCGAAGACTCACAAATGCGAGTGCACCAGCACCAACAAAAATTTGAAATTTCCAAGTCTTTGCCAACCCTTTGGGATTCATCTGGAATTTCGTATATGCAAATGGACTATGCTACCCTATCATATTCAATGTTTTGGACTCAATAGCGCAGTCAAAATTTCCATCCGTGGTCATTTCAATGAAAAGTGGGCCCCACACCCAACATACCATTTTCATAACTTTCGACCAATAGCTCAAAATGAGCATGGGTGCATCGGGACTCAAACCAGAGGTCTACCTAGCCTAAAATCAATATTCTAGAGTGTTGGAACAGTTAAAATTGGAATATAAAGTCGTTTCACTGAAGTTTTCACCCAGTAGCCAATTTGAACTAGCGAGGACTTTAAAACAGGAAATATCTCTAAAAACCAAGCAAACTTCCCAGTAACCAAACTGTCAGTCCCAAGAAGTCATAAATTACTTCGAAAATATATAGGAAAGATTTAACAGTGAAAACAAGTGAAAATATAAAAAATGACCTGAAGGGTAATTACAATATCCACTACTAAAGGAACTTTTATTCGCAAAAGTAAAGGATTAGAATGTACCTGAAGCCTCGAACACGTGAGTATACAGAATCCGTATCTCACTCTCGATCTCCTAAGTATCCCTCTCTACTGGGTTGTGCCTCTACTGAACCTTAACTACACAAATCTCCCTAGCACGCAACCTCCTGACATCACTAGCAAAAATGAGCATGGGCTCCTCCACGAAGGTGAACCGCTCATCCAACTGGACTGAATCAAATATAAGCACATAAGATCGATCAAGAACATATCTCCACAATATGGAAACATGGAAAACTGGATGGACAATAGCAAAATTAGGGGGTAAGGCTAACTCATAGGCCATCTCCCACACTGTGTGAATATTCTCGAAGGGTCCAATATATCTAGGGTTAAGCTTTCCCTTTGTATCGAACCTCACAACACCCTTCATGGATGATACACAAAGGGATACCCGATCACCAACTCCAAATATCAAGGCACGAAGCCTACGGTTTGCATAAGTCTTCTTCCTACTTTGAGCCATTATCAACCTGTCCTGAATTGCCCAGACTCTATTTAATGACTCCTGAAGAAAATAAGTAATACGAGATCTAACCTCAGAAGTCTCAAACTATCCTATCACGAAGTGACATCGCCTGCCTTACGAAGCCTCAAAAGGCTCCATCTCATTACTTAAATAATAACTGTTACTATATGCAAACTCTGCCAAGGTAGAGTGTTGCTCCTACTAACTCCAAAATACAAAACACAGGCTTGGAGCATATCTTTAAGAACCTGAATAGTCTGCTCTGACTGGTCATTAGTCTTCAGATGGAAGGCTGTACTAAGGTCAACCTGAGTACCCAACTTATCCTGGAAAGCTCTCTAAAGGCTAGAAGTGAACATCAGCCTCGTTAAAAAATTTTAGACACAGGCACACCATGCAGACGGACTATCTCACGCACATAGATACGGGGTAACCTCTGACACTAAAGAAAATCTGAATAGGAATGAAATATTCCTACTTGGTCAACCAATCCACAATGACCCAAATACCATCAAAACCACAAGAAGTACGAGGAAAACCACTAACAAAGTCCATGGTAATCTGCTCCTACTTTCACTTGGGAATGGGCAACCTTTGAATCAATCCACCTAGTCAATGATACTCGGCCTTTCCCTATTGACAACATAGGCAATGAGCTACAAAGTCCACCACATCTATCTTCATAATACTCGCCCAATAATGTTGTCTTAAGTCTCTATACATCTGAGTTGTCACCAGATGAATAGAATACCTAGAGTTGTGAGACTCGTGCAAAATAACTGAATTAAGTCATTGATTCTTGAGACACAATAGTGGCTATCAAACCTCAATAACCCTTAAAATCTATGGTATCCCTCTTGGATTCACCACTCAACACTTGATCATGAAGCATGCAAAGTCTCTTATCCTCAAACTAGATATCTCAAATCTTCTCAAATAGTGAGGACCTTGCCTCAATACTAGCAAGAATCCTCCTAGGGTCAAGTTGTACAATCAAGTTTGCTAAGTACTGAATGTCCTGTGCCAAAGGTCTCTGAGAAATTAAAATACAAGCAAAGCTAACTATACTCACTACCTTCTGATTCAAGGCATCTGCTACCACATTCAACTTGCCTAAATAATACATGATGGAGATATCATAATCCTTAAGAAATTCTATCCATCTATGCTGCCTAGCATTTAGCTCTTTTTGGATTATAAGATGCTGAAGACAACGATGATCTGTAAAAATTTCATAATGCACACCATAAAGATAATGCCTCCAAATCTTAAGTGTGAAAACTAACGCTGCCAACTCCAAATCATAAGTGGGGTAGTTATGCTCATTCACCTTAAGCTACCTTAAAGCATAAGCAATAACACGACCCTGTTGCATCAATTCACAACCCAAAACAACACAAGAAACATCATAATACATGGTGAATCCCTCACCCTCAACAAGAAGATCTAAAATAGGATCCAAAGTGAGAAACTTCTTAAGCTTCCCAAAGCTTGACTCACACTCCTCGAACCATCAGAAAGAAACCTCTATCCAAGTCAATCTGGCCGTAGGTGCATAAATAGTAGCAAAATCCTCACTGAATCATCAATGATGTCTAATTAAACCGATAAAATTACAAACCTCAGTCGGAGATGTGGGTCTTTCCCAATCATGAATAGCCTCAATTTTTGTTGGGTCCATCATAATCCTATCCTTGGACACCACATACCCAAGGAATTTCATTGACATAAGCCAAAAATCACATGTAGAGAACTTGGAAAAAAGCATATGATCTCTCAAAGTCTGGAGCACTACTTTCAGATGTTGTGTGTGCTCCTCTCTACTCCTCGAATACACAAGGATGTCGTCGATGAACACAATTAAGGAAGAATCCAAATAAGGTCTAAACACTCAGTTCATCAAGTCCTATGAACGAGGTTGGGCATTAGTCAACTCAAAGGATATCACCAAGAACTCATAATGACTATAACAAGTCCAAAAAGTTATCTTTGGGATATCCTTATCACGACCTAAACTAGGGCCTAGCCATGATGAGTATCCCAAGTTTGCTGTGGACTAGGGACCACCCCTTTTAATAGTCACATAGAACACAATACAACTAGCAGCGAATGAATTCCAAACATTTAACAAGATAGAACAAACAACAATAAGAATAAGCTAGAAATCCATAATACCACTCCCAATCCACAATAATAGACAAAGCCTCTAAACAGAATCCAAAATCAATCTAAGTTGGGACAAGCCCCTGACGATATCTAAAAATAAGCCTAATGAGAAATCTAAGATAATAGATAACCCAAGAAGTAACGACCTTCCGAAAGAAGAAGGATCACCACTTCAAGTTGACTACTGGCAACCTCAAAATTATATCACTATGCAGGAAAAGTAGAAGTGTCTTTGTGTCCTACATTGCATGGGGATACAACATCCAGAGATGATTAGCGGGTTAAGCGCTAGCATGTAACTCAGGGATAAAGGGATAAATAATGACATTATTCCAAAATCAACTCAAAACTAATGCATATGTACACATACATACATATACATATATATAAGATATTGGGAGAGAGAATATGGTTTAGCATGAACTTCAAAACATTAGATTAGATTGTGTAGCTTAATCGTTATAATAGTATCCATGATCTATAGGGCCCCCAGTTCTCACCCCCTGGCCGGGCCTCAGTGCATATAGCCGCACGAACCAAAGAATAATCCTAATATATGAATGGGGTAATCAAACCTCCCAATCATATACTAAGGGTGACTTGAACACTCGATCATGTAATAAGGGGTAATTAAGCCACCTGATTATTTAGACCCCTCCCCTTCCCCGACAAATACAGTTTCAATTATTGATCCTTTCAGGACCTTTACGACCTTGCTACCCAACCTCTTTTAACCTCAATTAAAGAATTTAGCACATAACCCATTCAATTATTCAAGGAGTCATTCACTTTGGTATACTATAGGTATTGACATACCCTTACACTTGCAAGTTTATTATTTTGCCAAACTAAACCACTTAGCCAACGGGGACTCTAATCCCTCATCCCATAGGACTCCAACCCATTTAGCCATTTGGGACTCTAACCAAATAACCAATAAGACTCCAACATATTTAACCAAAAGGGACTCAAACCCATTTTGTCAATTAAGACTCAAACCCATTTAGTCAATTAGGACTTAAACCTATTTATGTTTCAATAGGCCTCTTGTGCCACACAATAGTTCAAGAATAGTTCAATGTGCATAATTTTATGTTCAAAACCAATTTCACAAGATTTGGTTGAGGTTATTACCAATTCAATTGTCAACGCTCACAAAATTGGGGGGATTCACAATCCCCTAGTTATTGTCCATTCCCATTCATCCTACAAGTTCAAAACTATTAATAAAACATGTATAAGTATGTATAAACCATGAACATCAACCTTGAAAATGAAGGAATCTTACCTCAAATTTGAAGGAAAATTGCATAATTAATCTTTATCCAAGCTAAAAAATAACCCACAATTTCTATTCCCAAGCTATCCTACTATTTATGGTTTAAGAATCTTAAGAATGGATGAGAAATGGAAAAAATGGGCTGAATGGAGTATTTATACCAATACCAGGAACTCTATCGATTGCATATGCGATATTCGATCGCTGGTCACCCTATCGCTTATACGATACTCAGCAGTCGCATATGCAACTCTCACATTATTGCTGAGGATGTTTCTTATGTGACAAGATCATCGCTTATACGACACTTGCCACTAGTCGGTTGATTGCTTATGAGATTGGAGACTTGTGAATGCATGTGCACCAGCAGAAAATTGGAAATTTCCAAGTCTCTCCCAACCCCTCAAGATTTATCCAAAATCCCATAACATAAACAGACTATGCTACCCTATCAAAATTTGATGTTCCCAACTAAATGGCACAGTTGAAATTTCCATTCGAGGTTGTTTCGATGAAAAGTAGGAACCACACCTAACTTACCATTTTCTTAACTTTCAACCAATAACTCAAAATGATCTCGGGTACCTCATGACCCAAACCAAAGGTTCACCTAGCCTAAAATTTATATTCCAGAGTTATTGAAATAGTCAAAATTGGTATATAAGTTTGTTTAACTGAAGTTTTCACCCAGTAGCCAATTTAAACCAGTGAGGACTTAAAAATAAGAAATTGTCTTAAGAACTAAGCAAACTTCTCGGTAATTGAACTGTCAATCCCAGCTAGTCATAAATTACTTGGGACATCTATAGGAAAGATCTAACAGTGAAAATAAGCAAAAATATAGAAAATGACCTAAAGGATCATTGTACTATGCCTACGATACTTGATTCCTCAGGCCACAGTTAAGTGTGAAAGTTATGTACAATAGTCTCTCATGCTTTAGGTCTTCATGTTCTAGCTCTTTACTGGCCTCTCCTTATGTTAAGATAGTGTTTCTAAAGATGAATGAGCAATTATTTATGTGAGAGATATTAGATGTTCCTTATTATGAAAATTATTGTATGTTTATTTTTATCTAAGGATAAAAATGTGAAAAAAGATCGATGCAAAGCTTTGGTATATATCATAGTTAGTTGAGAATTTTTAGTGTGCCTTTTTGTTGATAATTCATGAAATATCTATTGATAAAGGTATTAGAGAGTATTGAAAAATTCCTAGATGGGTTGGTTGCTAGAAGTTCATATGTGGTTATAACGATCGGCTTAAATGTCATGTTGGTATACAAGTTAATGAATGCACTATGCACTAGTGAATTCCTGATTAGAGCTTGGAGTTAGTGTTAATATGGTAAGGAGTATTATATTTGAGATGAGGGCCCTGAAATGACATAGGATATTGAATCCCATAGTTTAGACTAGTATTATCTTATCATGTATAGTACCTTGTGACTCTGAGTTAGTGTCACGACCCGAACTAGGGCCTAGACGTAATGGGCATCCCAAGTCCAACCAGAACCAGGGATCACCCCCTTAACCCAACCCAACCTCCTTATACAACCTCAGATAAGCTTAATTTCAAACATATAACAAGATAGCATTATTATTCACATCAAGATTCTAGGATAGGATCACGACTGTGACTGACCTAACCTAGCCTAATCGTACCAAACCCAACAGTCCATACCATACCAAACCTAAGAGAATATCAAAACATAATATCATAATCAAACCCAAAATGTAATATGATAAAACAGTGAGAAATTATGTCCGATGATGCCAGCCTCCCAAATTATTCCAATGCCAAGGCTGACACCAATACCGATCCTGCTCATACCAACCCCCAAAAGTACCACAAATCCTCTATCCAAAAAAATACAAATATCCGATTGGGATATGCCCCCAACCATGGCCAAAACAAATGTCCAAAATGAAAAAAAAAAAATGTCTAAAAGTATCTATATCATAAAGTGGATCCTTATGAAAGGATGGAAGCTCACCACTTCAATCTAAATATTGTCCCCAAGTCAATCACTGTGTAGGAGGATCAAACGGCCAGTGCCTGCATAGCGTGGGTATATAGCCGCCAGTAGATGGGTTACCGAATGACCGCTAGCATGTATCTCAGGATAAGGATAATGTAATGGCATTTAAACAAACAAGTAAAACCATCCATTATGCATACAACCATACATATATATAAGTGACGGGAAAGGGAATCTGTGTTTAACATGCATTTAAAACCTTTGCCTGGGCTGTGTAACCTTCCTTGTCGTTTAACAATACCCATGGGTTGTAAAGGTTTAGCTCCCCCTACTGAAAGAGTCCCAGTGCGTGTAGCCGCACGACCAGGAAATATCCCATGGGATTACTAGTACATTCCTCCAATATAAAATGTGGCACTCGCACGTGGCCATCAAAAACCCCTCATATTGGTAAATATGAATTTCTATTTCGGTTCCCTCAAAACGTCCACCTTTCACAGCTTAGTTACACATCCCGCCATTAATGCCAAAATTAAAACCATGTCTAAACAAATCCAATTACCATTTATTTACCAAGGCCATTTATTAGTGATATCATCATACCAACCTTACTTGAAAGATTTATCTATAGCCAAACCATTTAGGTTAAGGGGAATCTCAAGTGCCCTTTTCGTTTACCATATTAATATTTTGGGAGACTTTCATGTACTCCATAAGCAAAACCAATAAGCCTTTCACCTTTGTAAACCATTTAAACTATTTATAGTTTCATGCATAGACAAAAACAAGCAAGAGTTCCATTTAAAGAAGTCAATGCAATGAACATATCTTTCTAAGCATTTTATCAAACACCGTGGGGGTATAATATAACCAAAACCAATTCCAAAGACCATTAAACCATTACCATGCAATCCATTTTCCCAAAACCATCACTGATGCATATAAAAGCATAATTAAATCATAGGAAATCATAACCAAACAATTTACACCAAAACCCCCAATTATTAGTGGAAAACCATAATCCATACAATATTGAAATCATGAAAACAATCATAAAATTCATGCCTTTCTATAAATAAGAAGTAGGGAAAAGACACGTGCCTTAAATCGAGAAAGATGATGGAAGAAAATCACCAAAGAAAGACCCAAAGCAATCCCCAAGTTGTACCCCAAGCTTTCTTGCCCCAAAAATTCTTAAGAGAATTGTTAAATGTTTAGGAATAGTTTTCTATGTGTTAATGAATAGGATAATGGGAAAAATAACCTCCTAAGGGTATTAGAAGTCGTGGGTCATAATTAGGGTAAGTAGGGAAATGTACAGAATGCCCCCACTTATCTCCCTTAAAAACCCATCACAGGGATATGTCTGACCTTCTTACGAGTCATACCCTTCCTTACAATTGGTTCCCACCAATCATACCCAGGACTTAAACTTAGATCAGACACTTTCCAGTATACAACTCATCCAACCAAGTCATAATCTACTCATATGATCCGTACTTGTGATCCATATCCCTAACAGAATGAATTACCAAGAGGATCAAACATTGCCTACCATACGAGTCCTTGATACGACTCGTATCCAAGCCTTACGACTCATACCCTTAATTCGTATCTATTCTAGTAATCAAAACCATCCCACCAACTAATATTGGTCAGCTTACAACAGGACTATACCACTCGTACCCCAGTATAAGGCCCGTACCTTGGAGTCATATTGGGTCCGAAGAACGTTTTTCAATGAAAAATTTCAAAGTCTAAAACCTAGGATATAACATTCTCCCCCAATAGGAACATTCATCCTCAAATGATGGACAAGGTAGGTGTAACCACACACAGAGTCATTTGCATTATCAAACATCCCTTTAACAAAGTTCGAAAACAAAGAGGCAAATTTATTAATCTTCCCTTTAATAAACTTAGAAAATAAAGATGTGTTCAAGAAAAAATACCTTCTGCACGAATACCAGGAGAAGAAAAAAAATGTGGATACTTGGACTTCATGCCCTCTTCCTCTTCCCACGTAGATTCTTCCACCTTATGGTTCCGCCATAGAACCTTTACTGAATCCACATCCTTGGTCCGTAATCGATGAAATTTCCTATCTAATATCTCAACCGGGACCTCTTCACAAGACAGAGAATCCAAGATGTCCAATCCTTCCAAAGAAACAACCAAAGAAGGATCGCTAATACACTTCCTCAACATGGAAACATGAAAGACCGAAGGAGCCAAACCCAAACTTGCAGGCAACTCCAACTCATAAAAAACATTGCCCACTCTCTGCAAAATCACATAAATACCAATAAACCAAGGACTGAGCTTCCCCTTATTGCCAAACTTCACTACTCCTTCATGGGAGAAACCTTTAGGAACACCTTATCCCCAACCTCAAACTTCAAGTCTCTATGCCTAACATCCGCATAAGACTTTTGGCGACTCTGAGCAGCCTTAAGCTAATCCAGAATCACCTTCGCCTTCTCCATAGCTTGATTGACCAAATTGGGACCAAACATATCCACCTCACCAAGCTCAAAATATCCAATAAGAGACTTATAACTCCTACCATACAATGCCTCAAAATGAGCCATACTAATACTAGAATGATAGCTATTATTGTAAGAAAACTCTACCAAAGGTAGATGCTTAACCAACCTACCACCATAATCAATCACACATGCCCAAAGTATATCCTCCAATGTATGAATAGTTCTCTCCGCTTTCCCATCAGACTGGGGATAGAAAGCAGTACTCAAACTAGCTTTATCCCCAATCCCTTCTGGAAAAAACACCAGAAATATGAGGTATACTGCGTACCATGATCAGAAATAATTGAAACAGGCACCCCATGTAGCTTCACATTCTCTTGAAGATACAACTTCGTATAATCCTCTGCCGAAAAATTTGTCCTTACCGGCAAAAAGTGAGCAGACTTGGTTATCCTATCCACGATGCCCAAATCAAATCTAAATGATTTTGAGACCGAGGAAGATTGGTAAAAAAAATTCATATTGATCATCTCCCACTTCCATTCAGGCAACTCTATTTCTTTATGCAACCCACTAGGCCTCATGTGCTCAACCTTAAACTGTTGACACACCATGCACTTGGCCAAGAAGTCAACCACATCTCTTTTTATACCATTCCTCCAATACATTTCCTTGAGATCATGATACATCTTTGTTGATCCAAGATGGACAACATAGCGTGACTCATGCGTCTCAGCCAAAATCCTTTATCGCAACCCATCAATATTCAGAACATACAACCTCCGTTGGTACCTCAAAGTACCATCACCACTAATCATAAACACCGCCACTTTTTTCCTACCAAAACCACTCTTGATTCTCATCAAGACCGGATCTAACACTTGCTTCTCCTTAATCTTTGGACCAAGAGACGATCGAATCACTTCTTGCACCATCACACCACCATCTTTAGAATCTAAGAGATGAACTCTAAGATTGGACAAGCGGTGAATATCCTTCATAAATTCCTGCTTTCCTTTCTTCACATAAGCCAAACTTCCCATAGACAACCTACTAAGAGTATCGACAACCACGTTACCCTTACCTGGGTGGTAGTGAAGACTCATATCATAGTTCATGAGAAGCTAAAGCCATCTTCTTTGCTTGAGATTAAGTTTTTTCTATGTGAATACGTACTGAAGACTCCTATGATTAGAAAAGATATCCACGTGAACACCATACAGATAATGCTGCCATATTTTTAAAGCAAACACAATCGCCAACAACTCCAAATCATGAGTAGGATAATTTGTCTCATGCACCTTCAACTACCTAGAAGCATAGGAAATCACCTTCCTATGATACATCAAAACACAATAAAACCCTACCTGAGATGCATCACAATAAACCACAAACCCATTATCACCTTCCGATAAAGTAAAAAACAAAGTCGATGTCAACCTATCCTTCAATTTCTCAAAACTCCCCTCACAAGCATTCGACCAAGAAAACTTAACCTTCTTATAAGTTAACATAGTCAAAGGAGCATCTATCGATGAGAAACTTTCCACAAATTGCTTATAATATGTAATGCCCCGAGAATCCCAATCGATAGTAGAACCATGCTTCAAGCTCATGAGAAATAAATTATAGTGGTTTGGTAGTTTTATGATCAATTTAGATTTATATTAAGTCCTCAAATACTACCTAGCTATTAGACGAATCAAAACATCCCTTACCGATTGAATTCTTGAGAAGAATATTGTCATAGTCAACTTCAAATAATTATATCTCCAGTTATACAAATAATTTTTGAGCACATGACCCATCAAAAGATTGATAATTTAATTATCTTACCAACATAACCAATTTTTCCAAAATCTGGTATCGAAGCAAAAATTTATGGCCGTTTTACTGAGAGTTGTACGAACTGCCCAGGAACGATGGGCAAGCTGACGGACCGTCAAGTCAGTGATGGACCATCGCTCTGGCCATTGAAACTAAGGAATTAAGGCCTTTTTATGTCCCAAAACTGATGGTTGGAGTGACTCTCAGTCACCAGAGTAACGGTCTGTCACCCAGACCGTCAACTTTGTTCAAAACAGCGCTGAAATGATGTTTTAAAGGGTTTTTGGATCTTTTTTTCACCCTTTTTAACCCCTAATTACATGAAATCAAAGCACATAATTCCTTATTCATACATAACATCAAAATTAGGATTTTTTCAAGATCAAAACCTAAGAACAAGATTCAAACCCTTCTCCAAGAAAACTCAAGAATCAAAACGTCAACATTCAAGAACCTTCATGAAAAGTTAACCTCCTTTAAGATTCAATCTTTTGAGGTATGTAAAGTGTTGATTCATGGGTTACTTTCACCCATTAATCATAAGAAACCCTATTTTAAATATAAACTTTGGATTCCATGGTATGAATTGAATTATATCCATGTTTATGTTATTGTTTGATTTCCAAGTTGATGTTTTTAATGACTATCATGAAAATATGTTAGTATATGGTTGAAATTCTTGTATTGGAAGTGTAAAATGTTTCCATAATGTATTATTTCAATATTTATGCCTAAGCCTAAAGATATGCATGAAAGGTGTTTGATAAAATACCTAAGAGAATAGGAATTATGCCTTATGACTCATTTGTGACCAGAATTGATGAATCCATGTTTCTCCCTTATGTTCGATATGACTTTCATGTTATTGCTATGCATTGAAATTGTTTGATGGATTACTCATGAGATTATCTCGATAAAATTACGACATATTTATATGCATTCCTATTCTTGTACCAAACCATGATAATCAAGTGCCTTATGAAATTCCCGAATGATTGTATTATAGATTGTTGATTATGGATGTGAGTCCAAGAAGTGTCATGTCTTGTCAGTTTTATGCTATCGAGTGTTAGTGGTAATTGTACCCAATAATTTAGCTGTGTGCCTAGAGCCAGTGCCAGTTTTCAAGATACTCTCAGTCAAGCCATGCTTAGTAGAATTCAGTCAGACTCATGACTCAGGAAAACTCAGAAATCTTAGTAACTCAATAATATCAGTAGTATTCTGTCAGTCAACGAAACTCACTGAACCCAGTCCAGTTTAGTTTGGTTAATTATGTTTCAGTATCTATTTAGATGGGAGTAAGAATTAGCACCGAGAAAACCCAAGGATGAGGGCACACACTGACAGTTGAGGGTGTGATCCTTAAAAGCAATCCTTGCATTCCAGAACTATATAGCAAGCATAGGTTGAGACATCAACACTGACAGGTGAAGGTTGATGAGTTGGATTAACACTGTCAGAGAAGGGTCCCACCATTCTCTTTTGGGGACACTGTCAGATGAGGGTCGCCCACAGCTTGTCCTTACCAGTGGTGCGGTATTGACACCCTTCCAATTGGAGTTACAGATTGGACCCCAACTCAGCTATAATAACTTATTTGGGGCATGTTGGTTAGATGACTATTTTCCACAGTTACAGTCTAAGTCTCAGTCTCAGTAATAGAACTCAGATAGTTCTACAAAATTCAAGACTGTCAGATACAGTTACCCAATTTAGTACGAAACTCAGCTAGTTCCATCAGAAATAGGACTATTAGGCACATTCATTTAGATAATAGTATACAGATATACAAAACTTATGTTATCAGTATTCAGATTCAGTGATGTTATGATCTCAGTCACAGTTCACGTATTCATGCATGTATTCTCATGTTTATTTTATTCAGTCAATTAGTATTGTTCATGCATATAAATCCCTTGCATTCAGCCTACCTCACATGTATACCATTACATTCAATCGTACCGACGCATTTGTGCTATGGTGTTTTATACCATAAGTTCAAAAGAGCGAGTTCTAGAGTATCCTTAGTAGATCAGTCGTTCAGCAGACAAACTAGTAGTAAGTCATCATTATTCAAGGATGTTATTATTTGAATATTTCATTCTTTCAGTACTTTGTTTATTTCAGTAGTTGGAGTTAGTTGGGGATATGTCCCATCAATATTTTTTTCAGACAGTTTAGAGGTTTTCAGACTAGCATGTTCAGGTAGTTATTTTAGTTGTTTTGTTTTGATATACCATATCTCCAGATATTATGTTTTATCAGATTTTTAAAACTTATGTCCTTTCAGCCTTTTATTCTGCATTTATACAGTATGTTATGTAGTGCTCAGTTATAGATATCAGTCATGGGTTAGTTTGTGGTTCTTTGAAGTCATGAGCACCGTGTCGCATTTTGGGTACCAGATTCGGGGCGTTACAAACTTAGTATCAGAGCCTAAGGTTTAACAGTGTCCTAGGAAGTCTGAAAAGCTACATCAAGTAGAGTCTTGTGCATGGGTGTGTTGTGTACCACACTTATGGGCAGGAGGCTATGAGATATTTTAGGAACAGTTTCCCTTCTTTTAGTATTCATGTCATGTGAGTGAGCATAAGCTCAAGTTAAAATCTTAGTCTAATTTATCACTCTCTTTCATTATAGAACATGTCTTCTAAAAGGACTAACAAAAGGAGAACCGGGAATCAGTCAGCACCTCCGCCCGTTCAGGCAGATTTCCTGGACCAGCATGTCTTTTATGGAAAATTTAGAATCGAATCCCTTACTTTATCTTACTCAGTAGTAGTTCAGAGAAATAAGTAGGCTGTTTTCCCACCCAGGCATATGATTCATGCCCAACAGATTGAGGTGGGAAAGCATAGAAAGAAAAAGAGAAAATAAGAGAGCGAGAACAAGTAATTTCAACTTTTCTTAGCCTAAGTCAGAGGGTGGTAACCATTATTAGTTTCGCCCAAAGTCTTCAGTTCTAGTTTCTTCCTCAGCCAGTGCTCCAGTCCCTAAATTCAAAGATAGGGCACCAGGCCCTAGATCTTAGGGCAGTGTTAGCAGTGATCGAACCAATCCCCTTTGTTAGACTTGCGGTAAGAACAAAGGTTGGTCCATGAAGTCAGTATAATCGTCCTTCAGCCCAATCCAGTTACCTGAATCAGCAGGGTGCCACTTTCAATGCTACTAGTGAACAATGCCCAAACAAACTCTACGTTCTTCAGTCCTAACAGGATCAAGAAAATTCTCCTGATGTGGTCACTGGTACATTACATATCTTTCACTTACATGTTTAAGCTTTGCTAGATCCAGGATCTTCTTTGTATTTTATTACTCCTTATATAGCATTTGATTTCAGAGTCAGTTCCGAAATTCTAGTAGAGCCCTTCTCAGTCTCTACCCCAGTGGGTAAACTATCATAGCCCGATGGGTATATAGGAACTATCCGGTGATGGTATCTTAGAAGGTCACTTCATCAGACAGTCAAATTAGAGATGACTAATTTTGATGTCATTATCGGCATGGAGTGGCTTCATTCCTTCCATACCATAGTCGACTGCAGAAACAGAGTTGTCCAGTTTCAGTTTCAAATGGAACTGTCCTTGGGTGAAAGGGTAGTATTTCAATATTCAGAGGTCAGCTTGTTTCCTACCTACGATCTAGGAAAATGATATCTAAGGGATGTGTCTATAATCTTGATCAAGTTAAGGACTCTAGTTCCGAAACTCCCAGTCTTGAGTCAGTTCCAAGTGAGAGTGAATATTCAGATGTCTTTCCTGAAGATCTTCCCAGAGTTCCTCCTGAGAGGGAAATAGACTTCGGCATTGACCTTCTTCCAGATACTTAGCCCATATCTATTCCACCATGCAGAATGGCATCAGCAGAACTTAGCAAATGTGATATTCCAAAAATATCTTTCAGAACTCGGTATGGTCATTCAAATTCTTAGTCATCTCCTTTGGTATTACCAATACACCAACAACTTTCATGAACTCGATGAACAGTGTGTTCAACCAGTACTTGGACATGTTCATCATAATTTTCATAGATGACATTCTTGTCTACTCCCGCAATAAATGTGATCAAGCATACCATCTCAAAAAAGTGTTACAGACCCTCAAAATCCATCAGTTATCATGATATATATTCATGTCCTATATGTCAGCTCTATGATCCTTGCTCATATTCTTCCATGTTAGTGAGAATCATGTACGCTCACAGTTCCTAGTATAAGGAGTTCCAATTCACTCCGTGTTACGAATTATGTCCCATGAGTACAGAGACTTCATACTCAAGTAATGCATCTCATCACTCATGCACTCATGTCATGTTTTATAGTATGCTCAGCCTACATGACTCATGCTCTACTTCAAATGATCAGCCAAACTCAAATTATGTCACGTATACCCTCAGTTTAGATCCCTCGGTGAAATCTATAGTGTTGATGCTCTATCCCTCAGGCCTCAGTTGTAGTGTCAGTTCAGTAATCAATATTTAGTAAAGGACTCAGATAGTCCTACAGAACCATGGCTTTCAGTTATCAGTTACATAGCCATCAGAATTCAGTATTAGTCTAAACCTCAGTTATCGATATTCGGCTATAAGAACCTAATATTTGGTTCCAGTATAAGTTCAGTTGCAGTCTTAGTTATAGTGTTAGCTCCAGTTCAGTAATCATATCAGAAACTCAGTCCATATCCAGGTTTACTTGATCATAGAATATGGTTATTAGCTATTTAGTTATTAGTATTTTAGTACCTCAGTTTACAGAATGTTTCTGAATCATGTTATACGTTTGGTCTTGCATCTTTAAGATAATATAGTTTTCACTCATTCATGGTCAGTTATCTTATGTTACCCAGTCAATTATTACCATCTATGAATAATGATCAATAGTTTCAGTCTAGTTATTCAGACTAAGTATAGTTTAGGCTTACATGCCCAGTATTCAGCTATCAGCCATGCAGTTAATCAGGTAAGTTAGTACGTTTATACATTTATGCTCAGCACCCATGTGAATATTTTCAGTAGTCTCAAGTGATATGATGTACTAAGGCAAAGAGTATAGTGTAAGGAGTATTGAGGGATATGTCTAAGCTTGAAAATTTTAGATGATGTTTCATAGGTATACCTCCTAATACAAGAATCCCAGCCATGTGGTGATCCCTTTTTCAGATGTCCTGCTCAGACCAGGCCAAGATTTTATTTCTCCCTACAGTCACTAGAACACTATAGAAAGAGTATCATAGAAATACTCCAGTCGAGTATAAGTTTTCAATATGAGTTAGTCTGTAGAGCCATCGATTCCATTTAGCAGTTAGACGAACAAGTTCGTATGGCATGGCTTCCCATTTTTCCATCTAGTCACACTATCCGAAGTCTCATGAATGTAACTATTCGAAGATGGATCAACCAGGTAGTTGTGTTTCCAGCTTAGTTCATGTATCATGCCTTAGTTTAAGAATCCAGATATTCAGTCACGATTCAGTTCGTAGTTGCCTTGTGAATTACCTCAATTTCCTCATAGCTCAAAAAAAATCAGCCCAGCATTCTCCAAGGGACATAGTGTCCCAAGGGGGAGATACACTATAATCCCCCAAACTATCATGACATAAACATGCCACTCTCTCTTTACGTAACAAACCCATTTTGGAGTATTGGGTAACCATAGGTTGAACTTCTATCTCCAATCTCAACCGTAAGCCATGTAATCAATGGCTCAGTTCAGTTCACGATAGTTAGTCCATGTCACACGTTACAGACTTAGTCATGTTCTCATGTTCATGTTCATGTGTGTTCAGTAAAGGATCTCGAGTTGAGATCAAAATTTAGTATTTTGAATATCTCTCCCATGAAGGGAGTGAAGAGATTCGGCAAGAAGGGAAAACTCAGTCCCCGATATATCAGTCCCTTTAAAATTCTCAGTCGCTTAGGCAAAGTAGCTTATGAGCTCAAATTGCCTTTAGATTTAGCTTTAGTTCATCCAATCTTTCATATCCCCTTGCTAAATAAGAGCATAGGTGATCCAGCAGTTGTAGTCCCTGTTGAGGGCATAGATATTTAGAACAGTCTCTCGTATGAGAAAATTCCAGTTGAAATTTTTGACTATCAGATTCGCAGACTGAGGAACAAAGAAGTCCCTCTAGTTAAAGTTCTTTGACAGAATCAGTCCGTTGAAGGAGCTACTTGGGAAGAAGAAGCAGATATGCAGACCAATTATCCTCACTTATTCTCTACTAATTCATACCCGACCTCAGGTAATACCTTTCCTTAAGTTCATTCATCTTATGCTTCAAATTTCAGTTACAAACTATGCTTAGTTTTCATTTCAAACTTGGTGTCTTTACCCTTACATGTTCAGTCGCATGTT
The DNA here is from genome assembly GCA_030864215.1 of Capsicum pubescens. Lineage (NCBI taxonomy): Eukaryota > Viridiplantae > Streptophyta > Magnoliopsida > Solanales > Solanaceae > Capsicum > Capsicum pubescens. The sequence continues at coordinate 228,154,321 of CM061544.1, forward strand.
CATGAGTCAGTTCAGTCATGTATTCATGCATAAGATATGTGTGATCAGCTTATTAGTACTCTCAGTCATGCATTCATGTATCATCTCAGTCATAAAACTATGCATCAGATATGCATGATCAGTATGAATCTCAGCTTAGTCAGTTCCATTCGAGGACGAATATTCCCAAGGGGGGATATTGTAATACCTCGAGAATCCCAACAGCTAGTAGAACTATTCTTCAATATCATGAGAAAAAAATTATATAGGTTTGGTAGTTTTATGATCAAGTTAGATTTATATTAAGGCCTCGAATACGTCCTAGCTAATAGACGAATCAAAACATCCCTTACCGATTGAGTTCTTGAGAAGAATATTGTCATAGTTAAATTCAAACAATCATATCTACTGTTATACCAAGAATTTTTTATATCATGACCCATCAAAAAATATATAATTGAATTAGCTTTCCATTGATACCAATTTATCCAAAATCCAGTATCGGAGTAAAAAGTTATGGGCGTTTTACTAAGAATTGTCTGAACTGCCCAGGAGCGACGGGCAAGCTAATGGACCGTCGCTCTGGCTATTTCAACTGAGGTATTAAGGCTGTTTTATGGCCCAAAACTGGTGGTTGGAGTGACGGTCAGTCACTAGAGTGATGGTCCATCACCCAGACAATCAATTTTGTCCAAAACAGCACTGAAACAACATTTTGAATGGCTTTTTGGGTCTTTTTCCAACCTTTTTAACCCCAAAGTACATCAAATCAAAACACATAACACCTCATTCATCCATAACATCAAAATTAGGGTTTCCTTCAAGATCAAAACCCAAGAACAAGATTCAAACCCTTCTCCAAGAAAACTCAAGAATCAAAATGTCAACATTCAAGAACCTTCAAGAAAAGTTAACCTCCTTCAAAATTAAAGCTTTTGAGGTATGTCAAGTGTTGATTCATGATTTCGTTTCACCCATGAAGCTCAAGAAACCCTATTTGAAATATAAACTTTGGATTCCATGGTATGAATTGAATTATATCCATGTTTATGTTGTTGTTTGATTTTCAAGTTGAAGTCTTTAATGACTATCATGAAAATATGTTAGTATGTGGTTGAAATTCTTGTATTGGAAGTGTAAAATGCTGCCATGATGTATTATTTCAATTTTTATGCCTAAACCTAAAGATATGCATGCAAGGTGTTTAATAAAATGCCTAAGAGAATAGGAATTATGCCTTATGACTCATTTGTGACCAAAATTGATGAATTCATGTTTCTACCTTATGTTCGATATGAATTTCATGTTATTGTTATGCATTGAAATTGTTTGATGGATTATTCATGAGATTAGGTCGATGAAATTATGACATGTTTATATGAATTCCTATTCATGTACCAAACCATGATAATCAAGTGCCTCATAAAATTCCCCAATGATTGTATTATGGATTGTTAATTATGGACGTGAGTCCAGGAAGTGTCATGTCTTGTCAGTTTCATGCTATCGAGTGCTAGGGGTAATTGTACCTAATAATTTAGTTATATGCCTAGATCAAGCGTCAATTTTCAAGATACTCTCAGTGAATCCATGCTCAGTAGAATTCATTCAGACTCATGACTCAGGAAAACTTAAAAATTTCAGTAACTCAGTAATCTCAGTAGTATTCTGTCAGTCAACGGAACTCACTAAACCCAATCCAGTTCAGTTCGGTTAATCATGTTTCATTATCTATTCATATGGGAGTAGGAATTATCACTGAGTGAACCCAAGGATGAGGTCACACACTGACAGTTGAGGGTGTGATTCTTAGAAGCAATCCTTGTGTTCCAGAACTATGTAGCCAACATAGGTTGAGACATCAACACTGACAGGTGAGGGTTGATGAGGTGGATTAACACTGTCAGAGGAGGGTCCCGCCCTTCTCTTTTAGGGACACTGTCAGATGAGGGTCACTCATAGCTTGTCCTCACCAGTGGTGCGGTATTAACACCCTTCTAATTAGGGTTATAGATTGGACCCCAACTCAGCTATAATAACTTATTTGGGGCATGTCGGTTAGATGACTACTTCCCACAGTTACAGTCTCAGTCTCAGTAATAGAATTCAAATAGTTCTACAGAAGTCAAGACTGTCAGATACAGTAACCTAGTTCAGTATGGAACTTAGGTAGTTCCATCAAAAATAGTACTGTCAGACATAATCATTCAGATAATAGTATATCAGCTATACGAAACTTATGTTATCAGTATTCAGATTCAGTGATGTCATGATCTCAGTCACAGTTTACGTATTCATATATGTATTCTCACGTTCATGTTATTCAGTCAGTTAGTATTGTTCATGCATATAAACCCCTTGCATTCAGCCTACCTCACTTGCATTCCAGTATATTCAATCGTACTGGCGTATTTTTGCTATGGTGTTTTATACCATAGGTTCAGAAATGTGAGATCCAAAGCATTCTTAGTAGATCGTCGTTTAGCATACAGACTAGTAGTGAGTCCTCATCATTCGAGGATGTTATTATTTGACTATTTCATTCTTTCAGTACTTAGTTTATTTCAGCAGTTGGAGTTAGTTGGGGACATGTCCCATCAACTCCTTATTCAGACAGTTTAGAGGTTTTCAGACTAGCATGTTCAGTCAATTATTTCAATTGTTTTTATATTGATATACAATATCTCTAGATGTGATGTTTTATCATATTTTTGAACCTTATGGCCTTTCAGCATTTTATTCAGCATTTATACAGTATGTTATGCAGTGCTTAGTTACAGATATCTGCCATGGGTTAGCTTATGATTCTTTGGGGTCATGAGCACCGTGTGGCATTTCGGGTACCAGATTTGGTGTGTTACATAATACCCGGCTAAACTCAAGATGCTCCGAACATCGAATGGAGTCATGGGCCTAGGCCACCCCTTCACCACAACAACCTTTTGAGGATAAAATATTATCTTCTCACTAGAAATAATATGACCCTAGAAAGTCACATCATTTAACCAAACCTCACACATAGAGAACTTAGAAAACAACTATTGTTCGTTTAAGGTCTGTAACACTACACAAAGGTGATTAGCATAATCTACCTCACTTCTCGAACACACCAAAATGTCATCCATAAACACAATGACAAAGAGATCCAAATACTGCCTAAACACCCTATCCATCAAATCCATAAAGGCCACTGGAGCATTTGTCAACCCAAATGGCATCACCAAGAACTCAAAATACCCATATCAAGTACAAAAATTTGTCTTAGGGATATCTACCTCCCTAATCTTAAGTTGATGGTACCCAGACCGAAGATCTATCTTGGAAAAAAATTTGGCACCCTGCAACTGATCAAATAGATCATCTATTCTTAGGAGAGGATACTTCTTCTTGACCGTTTCCTTGTTCAACTGCCTATTGTAAATGCACATTCGAAGGGAACCATCCTTCTTGCGCATGAACAACACCGGTGCACCCCATGAAGAAATACTAAGATGAATAAACACCTTATCCAGAAGATTCTTAATTTTCTTCTTCAGTTCCCTTAACTCAGTCGAAGCCATTTTATATGGAGGAATAAATATTGTACGAGTGTCCGAAAGCAAATCAATACTAAATTATATTTCTCTATCCAGAGGAACACCAGGAAGATGATTCGAAAAAACCTCTGGAAACTCATTAACTACCAGAACTGACTGCAAAGAAAGACCTTTGGAGTTGGAATCTTTAACCCAGACCAAGTGATAAAGACACCCTTTAGAGATTAACCTTCAATCTCTAAGATAATAAATAAACCTTCCCCTAGGAGCTAAATAACAACCCTCCCATTCTATTTTTGTCTCATCGAGGAACCTAAAGATGACCTTACTAGTCTGATAGTCTAAAGACGCATAATAAGAATGCAACTAATCCATACCCAAAATTACATCAAAATCCACCATTCCCAACTCAAAAAGATCTAGCAAGGTTTGTCTGTCACCAATAGATACCATATACCCCCTATAGACCTATTCAACAATGACTAAGTCTACTGTCGGGGTTGAATAAAAAAAGGAACCAAAATAATTTCCAGATCAAAACCAAAAGACACAACTATATAAGGAGTCACATAAGAAAGAGTGGATCTCGGATCAAGAAAATAATATATATCATGAGAAAAGAGTTGTAACGTACCAGTAACATTATCAAGTGATGCCTTGGATTCCTGCTGAGACACCAAAGCATACAACTTATTCCAACCAACACTAGAACCAGAAGTAGTAACAAATGCAGATGCCACACCACTATGTGTAGGAGCAGAAGATGAAGCCACCGGGATCTTATTCGCCCCTGTAGCAACCATATTAGACAGACAATCCTTGAGCTGATGGCCCACCTGAACGCACTTAAAACACTTATCTCTACACTCCTCACAAAATACCTGATAAAGATGACCACAGAACCGACAGGGAGGGCATGAAGAAACGAAATAACCTCCACTCGCCTGAGATTGGGCAACCTAAGTTTCAGAATTAACACCACCTTGGTGACTTCTATCATCTGACTATTATGGATAAGGAGCACTGGAAGTAGAGAAAGAACCAGAACTCCCTCACTTTTTTTATGCCACTTACCACCATTTCTACCACCCTGAGACTGTTCACATCCCTTATCAAAAAATCTGCCCCACTTTTCCTGCCTATCTCTAAATTCTGCCTACTTTCTCTTATCATCCTCAACCTGCTGCATATGAACAGTCAACCTAGAGATGTCCATATACCTAATGAGAAAAGAAGTCTTGCTCTCCAAAGCCAAATATCTATTCATCCTAGAAACAAACTTCCTCATTTTTGACGTCATATCAGCCACCAAATTAGGAGGATAACTTGACAACTGATTAAACTTCAACACATATTCCTTTATAGACATCCTCCCTTGCTTGAGGTTCACAAACTCCTCCATCTAAGATTACATCAACTCTTGAGGAAAGAAAGTTCCATGAAGGCATTAGAAAAGGCCTCCTACAACCCTTCTTCTTCCATATCACCCTTATCTCTATCCGACTCCTCATAATCACTGATAAGCAGCGTCTTTAAGATGATAAGTTGCAAATATAACTCTCTCCAAATTAGAAGCCTACATAACCCAAAATATTTTTTATAATTTATCTAAGAAGCCCTGTGGGTCTTCCTCTAACTTTATTCTTGTAAAAGTAGGAGGACCCATCTTCATAAATTAACCAACCCTTGTGGCCTCAGCAAAAAAAGCACTAGCCGCACCCCTCTCGACCTGAGCGGAGACCATCTGAGAAATAACATGGATAGACTGGCAAAACTCCGTGTTTTTCACATTACCCTGAGGGAGCTCCAACATAATCGGGAATAGGACCATGAGATCAAAGATGTACTCCAGACATAGGAGGTACCTCTTCAGCATTATCCCTAGATGAGGCAGAAGGATTCCTTTGTGTTCCAGGACTTAACCTTGAATCAGACACTATCCAATATATGACTCATCCAACCAAGTCATAACCTCAGCATACGATCCGTCTGTGATCTGTATCCCTGGCAAAATGAATTACCAAGAGGATCAAATACTGCGCACCATATGAGTCCCTGATACGACTCGTATCTAAGATTTATGACTCATACTCTTAAGTCGTATCTATTCCAATAATCAAAATCATCCTACCAACTAACACTGGTCAGCTTACGATAGGATCATACCACTCGTATCCCAGCATATGGCTCGTACCCTGGAGTTGTATTGGATCTAGACAATGGTTTTCAAGGAAAAATATCTAAGGCCAAAATCCAAGATGCAATAGTTAGGCTTGAACATGATGAGAGTATGTAGTTCAAATCCAACTTTGGTTGGGGTAGTAACTACTGAAAATTACCCCTATGGCAAAGGTTCCAAAAAAATTGCAATAAATAAGAAAATTGGTGCCATATCTCTATCGCAATGGTTTAGCATGCGTCCCATATGTAAGCATAGGAACATATCTATGGCAATGATTTATACGATGATTTCAAAAATCATTGCCATAGATCCACCTATAGCAACGACTATTTTTTCTCCTGTTGGGACACTTTTTTTTATCTATAGCAATGGTTACCAACCGTTATAATAGAATCTATTGCAATGAATATAAACCTTTTACAATAACCCTATCGCTATAATTTTATTATTCTGTTGCAGCAGTTTTTGACTACCTATTGCAATGGTTTGTTGGTATCTTACAATGATTTTTGACTACCTATTGCACCTATTTTGGATACTTATTCCCACAGTCTATTGGTATATTGCAATGGTTTTTCCACCTATTGCAATTAACTCAAATATCAATTGCAGCGGTTTAGATGAAATAGTAACCGCTATTATAAATTAGTATTTTCATATATAATAAATTACAGTACACAAAATTATATACACATCACAAAACAAATCTTTCATTAATAATCATACTCCAAAATACACAGCAAGTTAGTAATCTAAATCCATATGACTAGTTAAGCTTTTACATAGTATCAAGATCAAGTCACATAAGTTTCTAGAAATTCAATATCAAAAAGATCAACGTTAGAGAATATATCAGCAATCCAAAAATCTTCTTAAGTATAGCCAATGTATGTCTTCAACACTTCTTTCTCCATATCTTTCTTCATTTTGGACACCTATAAAAGAGGAATAAATATCATAATTAGCACTTAAATTACAACATATTTTCATTTAGAATACACCAAAAAACAAGGATTTCAAAATCAGTAAAGAGCAATGGCACACTGCCACCCAGGTAGAACAACACTACTAATTCTACAATAAAAGGAGTATTGATTTTGCTTATCACAATATCCATTCAGTAACCACTAACTTGTTATCCAAAAAGTAATGAAGGAATTCACACTTCAACAAGAATGCAGAAGAAAGTATCCTCAAATAGATAACAAAATTAACAAACCAAATATTTAATTAAAAACTAGAAATTGATATGCAAGAGAAAAGACATACATAGCAGCAGAAGAAGACTTTTCCTCGAGCTAACTTATTTTCCATAAAGCAAAAAAGGATATAGTTGTGATGAGTGACATTGTATATAACTGCTGCAACACTAAAAATAGGACTTCTCCTGCAAGTTTTATATAAAGAAGTATTTACATTTGATCCATTAATTTCCAGTGGGTGTGTGGGCCCACCATGAGGATAACACACTCTAAGAACTCCAGCATACTATTCGATAATCTTATTATAATCCTCCCCAATACGTAAATTTTCTTTATTTTTCTTAGGGGAGTGGGGAGTATTTTGTATTCTATTGCCTATTAGTGCATCCAAAAAAGTTAATTGAGAGTACAAAAAATCTCACCTTTACTTTAACATGAGGATCAAGATGTGGAACTGGCCAATTTTCAATGGGAAAGTCCTTTATGTAATCCAATAAATATTGTTTTCAAGGTACAAGCATAAGATACCTTATCATTCTTTGCCTTCTCACCCAATTCTTCCAAGTTAATATATATACTAATCTCGATCAACAGGAATACCAAGCTAATAAACAATAATTTTCAAAAATGAGGGATTAAGGAAGTAGAATAGAAACAACCTCACAAGAAAGAAATAAAATTGAGTTCCCATATAATGCACACTTTTTTATTATCAGACCACCAAATTGATCACCACTTTGTAAAAAGGCAGAAAATATTTTAGATGATAAATGATATAAATGGTGATTCTAATTATATAAAGGATGTCAAATTTAGAGAAGGAGGATCTTAAATAACTTGGTCCTTCAGATTTATCCTTGGATTGATTACGTTAGGTTTGTGGAAAAAGTGTGATGAGACAACCTGCTTTGATACGCTAGAAAATGTATCTTATTTGATTGTTAGTTTTTTCCTCTACATTATTTTCGCATGTGTATATATTTTATTCAAATTGATCTATTTAGTGAAGGTGCAGGATGCTCATGTGTATATATTTGATATTGTTGCTATTTTCTATTTGAAAATAGAAGTTACAATTTTGTTATTTTGAACAATTTGTTTCTTCCTAGAAATTTGGGGTGTTTGAACTTTAAAATTGTCTCATCTTAATCACAGAACTGGAAACCCCTATCACATCAGGAAAAACAAGCAGCTTTAGTGTCGAAGTATTTAGAATCATAGAGGAGGTATGAATCTTACTTCCTGATGTGGTCTTTTTCATTTGAATAAATTTGATTTCACCCTCTATTTATCTTTTAGATATTATATGGTGAAGCTACTGTAAGTGTGTGAATATTTTATTAGTGTTTTCTATATTTGAAATATTCCTTAGATGTTTTACGGATATATACTTTTTTCTGCTGAACTTTGATTCAAACTTATATACTATATATCTTGTTGCATTGGGATTTAATGTTTTATTTCTAAATTTAGGAGTCATTCTTTAGAAATATATTTTCACATCTCAACAAAAGCTTGATCAAAATTCCATTTTTTGGCATATGTTGTGTGACCCTTAGTTTCCCAACTGCGCGAACTTTGTTTGTTTTTACATTTATGGTTAAGTGATTCAAAGTTGATTGGTGTCCAAATTATCAGCTGGATTATGTCGAGTAATGCTGAAGGTAGAAATTGGAAAAGGAATCATTAGCTACAAAAAGGAAATAGCATAATAAGGTGGAAAATCAAGTATCAACCAAAAAAGGATGCAATAGTGTAGAGTACTAATGAAAAGATGGAATAACAAGGATAATTGGTACCAAAGTAAATAAAATATAATACAAGAAAAACTCATAGGATTTTTCATCTTTATCATGTGATGACCCAGTAACTATCTCTTTTTTGAGTTCCCTAGCCAGCAACCCTGTGTTACCTCCCGTGGTCCCTAGGTTTTACTGTTATCTTGGTCCACTAACCCCTAACCTACTGAATTATGTCTAGTATCAGCCATCCATCACCTTCCTTCTCCACACTTTATCCCTATCAAATCCCAATCTATTCCTACACCACATGCCTTCTTATTTTAATTTTAGATCCCCTTTCTCGTTTTGATTCAATAGCATTAGCAAACATTCTCCTGTTAAAATACTAATAATAAAAATAGAAAGTACATAATATAAGGGGATTGTGTGTAACTATATATTTCTCATACACTCCAAAAACAATGTCACATTTGTGTCGAATATTTAAAAAATACACTACTTTTGAAGGATCTAACCCACACTTATCGACATTTTTTATGAGTCTGAGCAGCATATTTAATGTTGAATGATGTGTGAGTAGATGCTAACACATTTGAGGATTTTAACTAAGAATAATTGCAAAGTCTTAAGGAATTTTTGTCATTTTTTATTGTTTTCTGTTTGATATTGTTGTAAAAGCCAAGATGCAAGAGAACCAGCAATAATGGAAGTAAAAGAGTTAGTTTCTGAGCAAGTAGAGAGGAAAGTATAGCTGACGACTTGTATGATAAATCATCAGCCTTATGATAAGCAATCAGAGTTGTCGTCAGCCTTAGACAGAGAATGAGCTTCAGCTGGACTTCGTGACGAGATCTGTGATAGGCCGTCAGAAGTGTGATAATCCATTAGGCTTGTCGTTAGCCTTAGACAGAGAATGAGCTTTAGCTATAATTCATGATGACATCTGTGATAGGCCGTCAGAAGTGTGATAAGACGTCAGGATCGTCGTTAGGCTTAGGCAGGGAATGGGATTTGAAGTGAAGAAGCGACGATAATTCTGATAAGTCATCACATGTTTGATAAGCTGTCACATCCCATCGTCAACCTAAGGAAGATATTTTCAAAAGTGAAGAGGAGATGATGACATTTCTGATAAGTCGTCAGACTCTTGATAAGCTGTCACATACGTCGTCGCCTGTCCGAGAAAATACTTTTATCTATGATTTTGTTTCCATAAATAGGATGAAGTATTTAAAGCATATGTTAGGGTTTTCTAATGATAGAGAAAAAGGGTAACTGATGTTTTGAGAATATCTTCTCTTGAGTTTTCTGACTTGAACTTTACAATTATTTTTGGAGAGATTATTATAATTGTTTTGGGATTTTCTACTGTGAATCAAATCTGAGAAACACTTGTTGCTATTCATCTTGTTGTAAGTTCATATATCAAACTATGAATTCAACTTGTTTTCTTGATTATTTTATTATGAGTAGCTAAATTCCCTTAACCCAAGTTGTGGGATCTATGGATTTGGGTTTGTAACGTAACTAAGTGTTCAAGATTCTAACGGTGGTAGAAACTTCTTGTTAATTCCATTATTTTATACTCTGACTATTGGTTGCAAACAATAGGCCTTGCTTACTGGTGATTTTCTTGAGATAAGAAATCAACCCTAATAAGAAGTGAATTATCAACAGGGACTTGGAAGCATCAAACTTCCATTTAATAATTAATGTTGTAACAAGATTAATTAACTTAAGATAACATCCTGTTATGAAATATAAATTCCCTAAGTTTGAGAGAACCAGGTGGTTAAATATCTAAATAGGTTGATAAACATTTATACATAACTTCGACATGGATAGTCTGTTGTTCCTACCTACCACAAGAATCTTGAACCGTTACTAGCGTCTGTCAAATCACAACACCCATAGTGAACATAACTCTGGGTTTTCGTATCATATTAATTTCAAACACTGAATTGAGAAGTAATTATTTGTTACCTTACCAAAAAACCCATTCACAGAAAATTGATAACTATCAGTTGATTAACCCGCAGATAGCTCAAATTCACACCATATTCCCTGTGGGATTCGACCCCAACCTAGTTGGGTTATATATTGAAAACGATCGCTTACATTCTTGTAAGAGAGGTGTATTTTGAGTGTTATCAAAAATGGTACCGTTGCTGGGGAATACGGTTGTAAATTAAAGTTGTGTGCACTAATTGACTGTTAGTCAAGTTTCCTAGTTTTACGTTTATTTGTTGTTTTTGTTTGTTACAGGACTTTTGTGGTGCATGCCAAGAACCAGATGTTTCGGAGAACCATTATTACCATTTAATTTGGAACCGCAACTGATCGGTAGAATGGCAGACCTGCAAAAGACTGACAGGTTAGCAGCCTTAGGTAGAGCTCAGGTGAATGTGAAGAATAACGGTCAACAAGTACGGCATCTAAATCCTGAGGATGACGACTTGGGAGATGAGGAGTTGCTAAACCCTGGTAACACAAGGCGTGCAGAGCAAATAGTTGCACCAGTAAAGCATAATGCTAACAGGAACCGTCCATTTTGAGGAAGGTAAGATCACCATCCGATCTAGTATGACCTCAATGATGATGATGATTGAATGGATGGAGAAGGTTCAATGGGTGAAATTATTCCTCCACTGTTAGCACCTGGGTGAAATTCAACATTATGAGTACTATGATTCAACTCCTTACTCTAAAGGGGTTGTTTGGTGGACTTCCTGGGGATGATCCAAACTTGCATTTGGTGAACTTTGTCACCATTTATAAATCTTTTGATAACCTAGTAGTGGGTCAAATGCTATCCGTTTGAGATTATTTCCATTGTCTCTATCTGGGGAGGCAATATTGTGGCTTAATGAGATGACACCCGATTCTATAACCAATTGGAGGCAGTTGAAAGGAGCTCTCCTAGAAAGGTTCTTTCCACCTTCCAAGAGGGTACAGTTGAGGGATGATATCAGTAACTTTAGACAGCTCCCAACTGAAGCCTTGCATTAAACTTAGGAGTGATTCAAAAAGAAGATGACGTAGTGTCCGAACCACAACATGACGGACATACACTTAATGGATACTTTGTACAGAGATCTTAACTCTGTGACAAAACCAATTATAGACAATGCTGGTGGTGGTTTATTTGTTGATCTTACATTCCTACAGGATTCAGAAATTCTTGAGAGAATGACCAAATAGAGTCGAACATGGCATACCAGGGACTCTATGGTAGCAAGCCCCACTGTTTCTATTGGTATGACTACAGAACAATGCAAAAGAGACGAGGAGCATGATCCAGACATGGCTCACCTAAAAACGTAGATGGACTTGCTAACCAAGCATTTAATATCAGGTAAAACTGAGAAAGTGAAGGTTGTGGGATCGTAAAGAAAAGTAGAGTCTGACACAGAAGAAGAAGCGAACTGTGTAAATAATCAGGGGGTTTCCGAGGAAATATCCAAGGAAATCACGATCGGACTTATTATGACAAGGATGGATATAAGAACCAGGAGTAAGGTAATTGGAGGAGCAATAATGATAGAAGAGGGTTATATGTCCCTCCTGGAAATCGTGAGGCTGCTACAACAAGTTCTAAAAAGATGTCCCTGGAGGACATGATGGCTAAATTGTTAAAGGGAGTGGAGGCTACCAACTCAGGGTGACTACCATGAAGACCGATTAGTCCTCTATGAGTCAGTTGGTAAATTCTCACTCCACTTTGATCAAACAGCTGGAATAGAAAATGAGCCATCTCTCTACAGCGCTGAACTAGAGGAAGAGTGGAATGTTACCAAGTGATACGGTTCAGAATCTGTGAAGTGATGGCTCATGTATGGCAATTAGCACTAGGAGTGGTAAAATATTACCTGTACCTTCTGTGGGAAAAAGTTTGATTGAAGATGTGCCTAAAGAAGATGATGAACCTAAAGAAGAAAGTCCAGTGGAGTCTGGGAAGCTGGATGGTTCTGATGATGCTCCGGAACAAGGAAAAGAGAAGGAAAAGGAAGTAGTGGTGATAGCTCTCCCAAGACCACCACCTTCCTTTCCTCAAAGATTAAATAAGAAGGTTGACGACATAAAATTTAGTAAATTCATTGCAATGTTAAAGCAGTTAACAATAAATATGCCTTTGTTTGAGGAACTCAAGAAAATACCATGGTATGCTAAATTCATCGACCTTGTGATGAAGAAAAAAGTGGTGAGCTACGAACCGGAGGATAATATCCATCATTGTAGAGTTATTTATACAAGGTCCTTGGTTCAGAAGAAGGCAGACCCAGAAGTATTCACTATTCCTTATACGATTAGGTCTCTTAATTTTGCTAAGGCCCTATTAATCTGGGGGCGAGCATAAATCTGATGCTGCTAGCCGTGTATAAAAAGCTAGGTTTGGGGGATCCTATCCTAGCAAACATGTGGTTGGTGATGGCGAATAGGTATGTAAAGCAGCCAGTAGCAATATTACATGATGTATTGGTAAAAGTGGCCGACTTTATACTTCCTGTTGATTTTGTAGTCCTAAACTGTGAGGTGGATTTTGAAGTACCTATCATTTTGGGTAGACCATTCCTTTCTAATGGGAGAGTAGTAGTGGAGATAGAGCTAAATGAGCTAAAGTTCAGGTTCAATAAAAAAGAAACAAGATTCAAAATGCACTCATCTATAACACAGCAAAAGGAGATAAGTGTTTTCTCAATCGTGGATGTTTTTTATGAAGATGGGAAAGAGGTAGCGGCATGGTGTCTTGACGAAGTCTGAGTAGTCAAGATAACCTAGTCGTGTTGCGACATTAAACAGGCGCTATTGGGAGGTAGCCCAAAATTTTTATGTTTAAACACAAGTTGTTTTAATTTATTTAGAAAGGAAGTATAATGAACTGAAGAGGTATGCAAGGGTCTAGGTAAAAAATGATGAAGACAACCAAGGGACCCTGATGACAGATATGACGAGTTATCATAATTGTGATAAGCCGTCAGATATGTCAACAAAAAATCCAAAAGAAGGCAACACTCTGTCTAAGGTTGACGACATCTGTGATGACTTACCAGACATCTGATAAGCCGTCAGGTAATCTTGGTCCCAAATACTAAAATATTCAACTCGGCCCACAGTCAAACCTTTTCACCTTCCCGTGTATCTCCTTTATTTTCTTTAAGTTTTATTTCCTTTCATATTTAGTTTATTTACTTACTCTTTTCAAAATTAATTCCTAAGTAAACAAAACAAATATTCTTCCCAGTGAAGTGTGGGTTTGAAATCAAGATCAAGAACTCTTCTTTCATCTACTACTTTCTATCACTTGCGTAACCAAGTGAAGTCGCCTATCAGGTATTCTCATAACTAATCTCTCCTTTTCATTAGGTAAGTAATGCAATTGAGGTAAATCTTAGTTTCAAAGGGATTGCGGAAAACTTAACTTGCCATTGTGTGAAGAACAGAATCTAGGGTGTACAGTGCTGCATTGGGTGTAAAAACCTAGAGGTTAGCTCAAGAACACAACTCCATGTGATTCTAAGAAGGAAGTGAATTGATAATCAAGACTAAAACTGAGATAGAGGTTGTATTCTGAGTTGACAACATATTTGATAAGCTATCACATTTGTGACGTCTTATCAGACTATGTCGTCACAAGTTGAGAAAAATAAGCTTGTTCTATTTAAGGCCAATGACACGAATGATAAGTTATCACATATGTGACGACTTATCAGAACATGTCTTCACAACTTTGATTTGATACAATTGTGAACCTCTTTTGAGGGATATGGAATTATAATGACTGAACTTTTTAAGTTGGATGATCATGAGTGCTTTCTTTTTCTGCAGGTCTTATAATGGAACCCAAAGGAAAAATCCCCAAACCTACAAAGAAAGTGATAAAAGGTAGTGTACCTCGGAGACTCTTCAATGAGGAATCCGATTATGAGGAGGATGAGCCACTGCTCAGGAAGCAAAGGAAAAATAAAAGCCCAAAAAAGACTTCACCACCTCTACCAGTTGAGGTGGATCAGAGTGAAGAAAGTGATACTGAAGCAATAACACCACCTGACAGTACAGCTTCTGAGCAGACAACTTCTGAGCATTCTGAGTCTAGGGAGCCTAAATCAGAGCATGCTAAATCTGAGCAACCTGAATCTAAGGGACCTTCATCTGAGTCCCCTTCTGTTGAGAAATAGGATGGTGAAGAATCTCTGATTCGGGGAACTCTGGTTAAATACAAGAACCCCGGGGTCCGAGACAGTGCTAGGTGGAAAATTCCCAAGGCACAAAAAATCATCTATGATGGGCTTCTCAGAACTAAAAGAAGGACCATTAAAAGGACAATCTTTGAAGAAAAGAAGATCATCACTACTGGGTTGAGCAGATATCTTGAAATGGAGAAGAAACTCTGAGACTACGACTTGGGATGGACCACGAAAGGAGGAAGCTCATTTTGCCCTACACTAGTTTGGGAGTTCTATGAAAACTATCAGGCTCGATTGGAGAATATGTGCAAAGAAGGGGAGAAATCAACAGATCAACCCTTGTTGGATAAAGTTCCAGTACGGCGTATGATGGTGGATCTCTCAGAAACAATAATCAACAGATTTTTTCATGGCCCCGAATTTACTCCTCAGGCCACTTCACCTATATTCTATACTCGGTTGAAGCATCATGCAAATCAACGATCTTGGTTAGCCACCCTCATAGCTGAAGGAAAACCTGAATGGCTAACCAACCCGAATAAAAGGATTTTCAAGGCCTCCCTAACTCAAGAGGCAAGGTTTTGGTGGGGTGTAGTGCGCACCCATTTGATGCCTACTGAGGGAGATAATATCCTTGGAGATGATAGAGCAATACCGGTCACAAGTCTTATGGCTAAACTCAACTTAAACTTCAAAGAAATCATTGTTGAGGAGATGAAAATTCGGGTATCAAGGCCCGACATAGCATATCCTTTCCCTTGTCTAATTATGAGGTTGTGTAAGGCAGCCAATGTACCTGAGGTTGCAGGTATAGATAACGAACTTCCTGCCAAGAAAACCTACAACCCCATCTGATATGATGAAAATCAGTCGAGGCTGACACTTGACAGAGGAGCAGGGGTTGCAACAGACCCACCAGTTACAGATACCAGCTTAGCACCTAATGTAGAGGTGTCGGATTTTGAAGCTTCACTACCGACATCCCCAGCACTAGAAGACTCAGTGCCTAGAAATGAAATAAATACTTCAGCTACTGTGTTTACCACGGAATTTGCCTTCAACCTAATGAATTTCAAGAGAGTGGCAAAACAAGCTAAGTGGTGCAAGGCTCAGCTGCAACTTTTTTCCAAGCAATTTTCCACTGTGGTAGACAAGGGGATTAAAGTTGCACTTGACCCCTTTCGAGCCTTGCCCGATAGGATTGATAAGTTAGAAAACCATTTTAATACACAATTAAGAGAAATATTGGGCTCAGACCTTGCATAATTTAAATCAGCCTTGGACAAGGTAAAGGTGGATGTTGGAGTATTACAGCAGCACCAACTTATGGTGTTGAAAGACCCGGTTGTTGATGAGTCTGAGGGTAAAATCCTATTGGTTGATCTCACAGGGGAACCAATAAATAAAAAGAAGAAAAGGGGCGAGAACAAAGGTAAGGGCAAGAGAGAAAGGCCTGATAGCGATGAAGAAAGAAAAGAAGAGAATAGGGAGAGAAAGAAGGCTAAAAAAGGGGAGATGAAAAAGGAGATGATCGAGTCCCTAGCTGACAATGAGAAATGGGAAGAGGCCCTACAAGCAAGAGTTGTAGGTGCCTCAACTAGTAGGCCTCCAACAACTGCTAGGCTAGATGTGTCAGAATGGAGGAAGGCTCCCGATGGAGATAAGGCAGTTGAGGATGTAGCAGCAGGTTCAAGGACCCATGATCCCCGTGTTTGATCTACTCCAGGTATACCCTAACCCTTAGTTCAGTTTTTCTTTGATTTTAAGTTGAGGGTGTAGGGTGAGTTATTGTTATAACATTTTGTAGATGACTAGGAGAAATACAAGCACCTGACGGAGTTAACATGATTTTGTTATTTTGCGAACACCTCTCAAATGGTCTGATTGTTTAACTATGTGATTTGCATCTAATTGTGACCACTGTGCATCTTGTTACGGTATCAGTTCTAGTGACTTGATAATCATTGCAAACAATTGCATTAACTGGATAAGTAGTAACTTGTGATATACTTGTGTGCCATGTGCGTGTGAGATCTTACTTAGTTCCCTTTGTATATTGAATCTTGAACTTGCCTGGTTAGTCTTACCTAGATTAAAGGATAGGTGTTAGGAAAGGATCATAGGTCATTTTGATATTAGCCACTTTTATCCTAAATGACCTTCCCTATATGCATAATATCCCTTGATCCCTATTTTGAGCCTGAATAGCCTATTTCTTTTTTTTATGATTCGTATCACCATCTCATTTATATCATAATGAACCTATTTTAGCCCTGGCCCTTCTTGGACATTGTGCACCTTAACTTAGGCAAATGGCCTAAGTTGAGGGTGGCTATCATAGGGGTGCGTGATGTAAAATGAGTATGAAAAAAGATAGAATAAAAGAAAAAAAGTAAAAAGCTGGGTGCGGTGGAAAAGAACAAGAAAAGAAAAGTTATGAAAAAAAGAAGTGATTGTAGAAAAGACCGCACCCATCCTGAATATGTGTGATCAAGAAAAGAGAAGAATAGAAAAAGGTTAATAAGTGAGACCACAGAAGCTAGTATAGTGTCAAGGAGGCTTAGTCACTTTAAATATCATCGAGTATCATACTAGCCCCTAGCCTACATTACAAGACAAAGAGAAGACCTATAGTGATCCTAGATAACCTGTCTGAAAATCTTGGTAATAAAAATAAGGGCAAGCCTATGTTATTTGGCATATATTGATTGGAACTTCATTCTGAGAGTGAGTGTCTTTTGATTGTCCCTATGGTTACATATGTGATGTCTGATATAAGTGGAGTGGGACTTCTTTGTAGTGAGGTCACACTGGTTACGTTGCTAGTTGCTAACTTTTTTGGATAGTGTAATCTTGGTACATGTATGGTTGTTATTTCTAAATTAAGGCCATATCTTCATTCCTGTGTGTTGCATTGTTTTTCTTCAATAATATGCACAGTTGTTGTTTTTAAATTAATTGACCTTGAAGATGGTGAAGACGTTTTGAGATAATGGTTGACTGTCGAATGTACTCTGTATCCTCTTGGTTGTGTTTTAGTTGCTTGAGGACAAGAAATTATTTTAAGTTGAGGGTGTTGATGTGTGAGCAGATGCTAACATATTAGAGGCTTTTAACTAAGAATAATTGCAAAGTCTTAAGGAACTTTTATCGTTTTTGATTGTTTTCTATTTTATATTACTGTAAAAATCAAGATACAAGAGAACCAGCAATAATGGAAGTAAAAGAGTTGATTTCTGAGCAAGTAGAGAGAGAACTATAGCTGGCAACTTATCTGATAAGTCGTCAGCCTTGTAATAAGATAGTAGAGTTACCGTCAGCCTTAGATAGAGAATGAGCTTTAACTGGACTTCGAATGACATCTGTGATAGGCCATTAGAAGTATGATAATCCATCAGGCTCATCGTTAGCCTTAGACATAGAATGAGCTTCAACTGGAATTTGTGACGATATCTGTGATAGGCCGTTAGAAGTGTGATAAGTCATCAGGCTCATCGTTAGGCTTAGGCAGGGAATAAGATTTGAAGTGAAAAAGCAATGTCAATTCTAATAAGTCATTATATGTATAATAATCCATCACGTCTCATCGTCAAGCTAAGGCAGAGATTGTCAAAAGGGAAGAGGAGCTAACGACATTCCTGATAAGTCGTCAGACTCCTGATAAGCTATCACACACGTCGTCGCCTATCCGAGAAAATACTATGATCTATGATTTTGGTTCCATAATTAGGCTGAATTATTTAAAGCATATGTTAGGGTTTTCTAATGATAGAGAAAATGGGGAACTGACGTTTTGAGAATCTCTTCTCTCGAGTTTTCCGACTTGAACTTTACAATTATATTTTGAGAGATTATTACAATTGTTTTGGGATTTTCTACTGTGAATCAAATCTGAGAAACACTTGTTTCTATTCATCTTGTTGTAATTTCATATATCAAACTATGAATTCAACTTGTTGTCTTGATTATTTTATTATGAGTAGCTAAATTCCCTTAACCCGAGTTGTGGGATGTATGGGTTTGGGTTTGTAACGTATCTAAGTGTTCAAGATTCTAACGGTGGTAGAAACTTCTTGTTAATTCCATTATTTTATACTCTGACTATTGGTTGCAAACAATAGGCGTTGCTTACTGGTGATTTGCTTGAGATAAGAAATCAACCCTAGTAAGAAGTGAATTATCAACAGGGACTTAGAAGCATCAGACTTCCATTTAATAATTAATGTTGTAACAAGATTAATTAACTTGAGATAACATTCTGTTATGAAATATAAATTCCCTAAGTTCGAGAGAATTAGGTGGTTAAATGTCTAAATAGGTTGAGAAATATTTAGACAGAACTTTGACAAGGATAGTCTGTTGTTCCTACCTACCACAAGAATCTTGAACCATTACTAGCGTCTGTCAAATCCCAATACCCATAGTGAACATAACTCTAGTTTTTGTTATCATATTTATTTCAAGCACTGAATTGAGAAGTAATTATTTATTACCTTTCCAAAAAACCCCATTCACATAAAAATAATAACTATCAGTTGATTAACCCACAGATAACTCAAATTCATACCATATTCCCTATGGGATTCGATCCTAACCTAGTTGGGTTATATATTGATAACGATCGCTTACATTCTCGTAAGAGAGGTGTACTTTGAGCGTTATCATTGAACCAAATTTAAAATACTCATAATTTCTATATAAATGACTTTGTAAAGGAGGAATTCACTTACTTTCTCCCTAGAAAAAATCAAAAATGAAGAGAAAAGGTTACATAATAATAAATGAAAAGTGTACACTTAAGTCCTATGTTCGTCGGATCCTCCAAAAATGTAGATAAGTGTGTGTCGGATTCTCTAAAATTAATACATTTTTGGATTCTTTGACATGAGTGAGGCAGCTTTTTGGGAGGTTCTGAGAAACATTGCTTGAGTCTCAATAATCTACTGAACACTGAGAAAAGAACTTACATTAAGTAAGGCAAGTTCTGATTAATTTTTATCAATGCAAGTCCTTTATATCTGAAAGCTCTAGTTTTGGATTTTGCGATTGGTCTTTCCTCAACATCATTGGAGTAAGAAAGACCACTTTTATATGCATCCTAAATAAAAAACAGCAAAACAAGATTATCCCATCTTCTTAAAATGGTTTTCTGATAACTTAGAAATTACCAAAGGCTAGTGGGATAAGGTTCAAAACTCGATTGATAATGAGCCCAACCCTCTACCATTCTTTTTCAACACCAGGCTTTTGTTTATTGTAGATTCCAACCTGTGATACGCACCTACCCAACACATCATGTGTTGAGCTTTTACTACTAGATTAAAGCATGGGGGCTAAGTTATTCAATTTTATATAGAAAGCTGATTTTGCAAGAGAAAATGACACCTAGTATAAAGGTATTCCTCAGATCGTTCGCTCAGTTGTAGCATTAAAATCTTGACTTACCACCCCATAGTTTAAAACTACACCATGAAAAGATTGGAATACACATTTGGGTTTGTTTGAGAAGCATTTTCTTTATAGGCTACCAGTGGATGAAATCCAACAGCAACGCACCTGCATTTACACAATATCACATTAGTCATAAGACATGAGGTTAAGTAACATATCCTTTTGGAGTAAAATAGTATAGTCTACAGGTGCCATTTTCTTTCATATTTTTCAAGTGTGCATGTCAATGTAATGACCCTTCAGGTCATTTTCCATATTTATGCTTATTTTCACCATTTGATCTTCTCAATATCTGACCCAAGACATTTATGACTCGCTGGGACCAACGATTTGGTCACCGGGAAGTTCGTTTGACTCTTAGAACCAAACCTCTGTTTAGAAGTCTTCGCTAGTTCCAAATGCCCACCGAGCAAAAACTTTAGTGAAACAGCTTGAATTGAAAATTTAACTTCTCCATCACATTTGAAACATCTATTTTAGGCTAGGGAGACCCCTTGTTCAGTTTCTAAGGCTTCCGAGCTTATATTAGGCTATTGAGCAGATTTTATTAAAAATAAAACTACAACTGTGGGCCCCACTTTTTGCCGAAACATTCTTAGATGAAATTTTTTATGATTCCTATAGATTTTCAATGTGGTTTACACTCAAATATCACTATTGTATCATGTTATTTGGGTTCTGAATGAGTTTCGAGGGTCAAAAATAGGTTTTTGACTTTGCTGCCATGGGGGTCTATAAATAGACCCCAAGGTCACGAATTTGGGGAATTTTTCTACATTGTTGAGATCCTAGAACCCTAAATGGGTATGATAACTCAAAATTAAGTCTTGTGGGTGTCTAGGGAGCTTGGTAAACATCTATTATCATGATTTTACCCGGATTAAGGTAAGATTTTATCATTTTATTGGTGAATTTCTTAGTTCTTGACCCAAAATCCTAATTTAGTTTAGGGCATAATTTATCCCCAAATTTGGTTTGTTTGCACCCATTAATTGAGGTTTAAGATTCCTTGGTGATGTATGAGCATTGGATTGACCTCAAAAATGCAATTTCCATATGTGGGACCCACTTGGGGTTTTTTGGTGTCATTTTTGGACCCAAAGCACAATAGTGCAATATGGGAATTGGACCCAAAACCTTGAGGTAGGCTTCTGTCCTTTTTTTCATAGATGATGTGTGATATATGTTGCGTTTGAATATTGATGTTAGTCTTGATTATTAGTAGGATAAATTGGCTTTGATATTTGATGTTTGGAGATTAGATAAGGGTTTTGGACCCGTAAAATTTCATGTTTCTAACCCTTTTGAATCCTATTGCTTTTCCTCTCAAGTTTAGAATTATTAGAGCATGGTTATGATTTAAACCTATGTTTGGGATGTATTTTAGCATTTGAAGCATGATTTTTATATTTGACCTATTTGGACTAGTGTTATAGTCTTGAAATTGTAATTTGGGTAGAGTTGACTTGAGTACCCTTATTTCTAGTCGAAGTTGCTATCTTAGGCTTGAATTTGGCTTAATTGACATCTAGAAGATGAACTAGATACCTTATCCTAGTTTGTGTCATAGTGTGCCTAATTATGAAAGTTGAGGATTAGAAGTGGGATCATCCGACCCACTTAGGATAAGACTTGTGTTATCCCTTGTAGGCCTAGTTGAGACTAGTGAACCTTATGTATGAGATTTACTTGGTGAATTCATAAATTGTGATGATTTTCACCAAATTGTGTTGAATGGACTATAGAGATATTAATTTCCCTTAGATTTGATATTGGGCCTTTAGAGATGTTATTTCCTCTTAATTGTGATATTTGGCCCATAGAGATGCATTTTCATCTTAATTATGATATTTGATCCATAGAGATGCATTTTCCCTCTTAATTATGATATTTGTCCCATAGAGATGTATTTTCCTCTTAGTTATGATATTTGGCCCATAGAGATGCATTTTTCTCTTAGTTGTGATATTTGGTCTATAGAGAATATTTTACTCTTAGTTATGATTATTGGGCTTATAGAGATGATTTTCCTCTTGGTCATGATGTATGACCTATAGATATGAGATGTCTAATAGAGTTGATATGCTTATTGATATTATGCCTACGAGATGTGAGATGTCTCTTATATGTGAGATGATTATATATATGTTATGGCTTATAAATATGATTATTGATATGATATCTGGATATGTATATAGGCCTAAGGCAGTGATTATGATCTTAGTATTATTTCAAATATATTATTAAGCTAAGGGTTGTGTTATGATGATGATTGGATATCCGAGAAGTGTTTATCATTATAAAGTATGCAATTATAGTTTATGAGTATGCATATATATGCTTTTATACACATCTTTATGGTATAATATAGAGGAAGATATGGTATGTTTCTTACAACTTTATTAATTAAAAATTGGTTATGGTATGTATAGATTTGGTATATTCATGATTATTATATCGGCAACTTATGTGATTCCAAATGGAATATGATCTTATGATTGTTCTTCTTAATTAAAGGTTAAGCTATGTGGTAGTTAGTTTTCTTTTAGGAGACTATAGCACTTGGAGGATAGGAATCAAATATATTAGTTAATGAGTCTTTCTTAGTTAAAATATGGTAGCTATCGATGGTTGATGTATGGCTAATGATGATGTTAGGTTTAGTATAGGTGAAGATTAGTGATATTGATAACTAAGTTTATATTATTGATTATTTTTCAAATGAGGGGTTGTGTATTAATGAGGCTAGATAATAAATGATGTTGGTAATAAATAGGTGTCTAGTTAATACGGTAGAATAGTTGCTAAATAGTTGATTAATGAATTGTTAAATGAGGATTAGTTGGTAATGATGGTTAATTAATAAATGATGTTAGTTAATAAAAGATGGTTAGGTGATAAGTGGTTATGTGTTATTTAATAATAGTTAACAAATATATGATGATTAGTTCATAATTTGGAATTTGGGATAAATGTCTATTATGGTCTAGAGATGAACCTTGGCAAGATGTTAAATGTTTTCTATTTAATAAATAATGGATAGTTTTTATCCACTAAATAAGGATAATGTTTAGACAAATAAATAGAGGTCAAGTGATGGCGAGCGAACTAGTGGTTTCATTATAAATAGCATTGATTAGCTAATAACGAGTAGTTGGGAAGTAAGGTCTTGATAGATACTTTATAATGATACTATTCTATTCATGAGTATATTAGTATATGTTATTCAGTAATGGTTATTGTGATGATATTGATACCCGACAAGGCCGGAGGATACTATTGTGATGATATTGATTCCCGGAAAGGACAGAGAATACTATTGTGATAATATTGATACCCATCAAGGCCAAAAGATACTATTGTGATGATATTAATACCCGAAAAGGATGGAAGATGCTATTGTGATTATATTGATACCCGGCAGGGCCGGAGGATATTATGATAATACATTAATACCTGAAAAGGTCAGAGGTTGATTAAAATAATGATGGTCATGATGATGAAAGTTATGATGAGTTATGATATTGATTGTATACATTCCATTCATTCCTGCATGCACATCGCCTATCGCCAGTAAGCACCTATGTCTATCAATTGGTATGGGATGGTTGTATGGATATGGGTGAAGAATATGCATTGTGTTATTATGTGTTGACTTAACCTTTTGAGTCAGAGGTGGTGGGGGTACGCATAGGCTCGTCTAGGTATTTGGTTGTCCGAAGTAGCCGATTACTCGCGCTGTTATTGATATCATTATGATCATTATTATGGCTAGCTTATGACAAATTGGTCATTGATCCAGTATCGAGAGTTGAGGTATGTCTTTGTCCTGTTCTATCTTATGATGGTATTATTGTACACGATTATATCATGTTTAGCCATATAGATTAGAAACCCTTAGTATGATAGTATTGAATACTAATAGTATCATGATGAGGTCTTAGAATGAGGATATGATGATCTAGACTACTTTTTGAGATAACCTCATGTTTACTTGTATGTATATATATGTATCTAGCAATATGAAGCTATAGAACTACCGTATATCCCTTCCTTCTCTTGTTCATATTGTATATTCATTTCTTGACCTTGTATATTACTATATATCTTTCTTTCACTTTTCATTCGTATATTGGCTTAGGATATACAGTATAGTATTGAAATCTTATTATTATAGAATCTCTTGTGTTGATTCCACTAGGTTTTTGAATTTCATTATGTATTTGATTCTCTTATCTTATCTATTTTGCATTCCTTTCTATACATAATTGGGTATTCTGTTACTAGTCGTTCCAAATAATGGATTGGCTTGCCTATTGGCGGGTAATAGTAGGCGCCATCATAACCTAAGAAATCAGGTCATGATAAATTGGTATTAGAGCCTAGGTTTCATCGGTGTGTTAGTACAAGAACTAAGTGTTAGTAGAGTCCTGAAGATTGGTGCGGAGACGTCCGTAACCTATCTTTGGGAAGCTACAGTGACATTCTAGGAAATTTGCTTCTTGATTCTTTATCATGTATCCTCATTCCTATGAACCTCAAAAATATTCTTTGACTCTATTTTATCCCCAAAAGACAATGCGATATTGTCGATAGATACAAATGATACTTTAACACTACTTCTAGAGTTTCAGCGTACCACCAGATTAGAGAGTCAGAGATTGATATCAAAGATCTTCAGTGGAAGCCAAAAAGAATTTAGGCCAGCTTAGGCTCTAATTGAGCTTGTGACTACTTCAGCCTTTGAGGTTCAGCATTGGGATTTTGAGTCATGTTGTAGATCTCTCTCAGCCATGGATGACGTTTGATTCATCCAGTATTCCTTAGTCAAGAGTTGGGTCTAATGGTGTTTATCAGGGTTCTCTACCAATTTTGAGTATAATATTGGATCTCTCATGTGGTCCAAGCATCTTCCCATGCCATATCATTTTGAATTGGACTTTGGTGCATGGATGTGTTAGAGGGTTAATATTATCACTTTTTTTGGCATCAGAGCACTTGATAGTAGTCAAATCTTCCTTCCCTCAGGGTATTTATTATGAGAGGACCATAGAAAGCATAAGTTTTAGGACTTATGGAAATGGCGGTAAGGGACATGCCATCAGTTTAGTGTTATTGGCATTTTATTTGAGTGAGAGGATTCTTCTGGTAGAGTTCAGCTTCACCTGCAGCCCATCATCTCTAGGCAGACAATAGTCCATTCTATGAGTAGTTCTTAGAGTAGTCGTGATGATCATAATAGATAGAGTCCCCATCATACTTATGGAGCATGATATGGTTCTTTGGACCATGGCGACTATTCTGTATTATAAGGGGTAGTATCTCAAAGTATTCCAGGATCTTGGTTTGGTTGTGTTATGATGAGACAATGGTTCATAGAAAGCCCTAGGTATGAGATAGATAATCAGCTAGAGTTGGGAAATTTTTCCTCACCAACCTAGAGTTCCTGAGATAGGCTATGATCTCGGAATAATGGACATAACTAGAGATTTTTATCAGTGTCAATTATCCATCCATGTTGATGCTTCAAAAATTTCTATAACTATAGAGAGTTCAACTACTAGTGTAGAGAGTGTCTTCGACATGGGATTTCCAGTTATTCAACTCATTTAGATTAGCCTCCTGATGTTGTGGCATCTCTAGTTAGAGATAGTATGTATGGCCCCTCAGTTGATGATTCAGTTGGTCGATCTGAGTTGGATTCCTTTAGATTTATTTTCCCTATGCCCATCAGGTGTGTGATTGCAGATGTCACCATGACTGGTGTACTTTTATTTCCTGCCTTTATCTCTTATTATGTGTATTGGGGTTTTCATACCCATTGGTGATTATATGCCTTGATGAATTGATATTGATTATTATGTGCCTTGTTATTAGATTTCTGATTATGTTACTACTCCATGGTTTATTTCTTTTAGTAGTGGATGGAGTAGATATATATTGATAGTGTTCCCCTATGGGTGTGGTTTGGGTTCGATTCCCATTTATCTTGGTGCATTAGTCCTGTTGTGGCCCTTGAGTGGTACATGATATTAATGTTTATTTTGGTACCGTTTGTTCAGTATATTGATTTTGATATTTCTATTGCTATTGCTACCACTGCATGAGGTTACTGATATTACTTGGTATTATCACTTGATATTGTTACTTGATGTAAGTGATTCTTGCTAAGTAGCTATATAAACTAGTATTATCTAGTTAGACTCTTATTTTCTTGTGCTATTATTTGGTGGCTTGAATAGATATATCCCAATTTGATTATTTCTTTCCCCTAGCATATCGAGGTTGATTGTTTTCCCTCTTGGATAGTTGTATTATATTGATTTGGGGATATACTGTGATATCGAAGGCAGGTTGACCTTTCTTGGCTCTGTTATGATTCTAGGGTTAGCAATTTAGTTGTATCACCTATTTTTTAGTTTGGGGTCCTTAGACTTACCTTATAGGTTGCGAAAGTTTTTTCCTTGGCTATTCTTTTATATATAGCCCGTATGTGAGATTAACTAGTTTGAGGTCTATTCTTCATTATGTCTATTTCTTTATCTGATAGAGATTTTGATATTGATGTTGAGATATCAAGGATTTATCTCCTAGATTTATAGGGTTTGTTCCCCTGTGATGGTTTACCCTTGTTATTGGTGTGGAGATTGAATACTCCTTTTGTTGTTGTGATGTGGTTTTTTCTAGTGGAGTTGGATGGATAGAGGTATGTGGTCTTTCCTCTGATTGCTTCATGAGTTATCAAGTTGGAAATTCTTTATCTTGATTTGTTGATTTCCTGATGGTGTTTTTTTTACTTTGACCTTGGTTTCCAGATTAGTATTTTTCTTCTTTGATGATGGGATTGTGGGGTGGATTTGGGAAATCCCCATTTCAGCGTTTGTTTGGCCAAGTGATGTTTGGTGGAGTGTTTCTCCTTGATGATATGTGTTTGTAGCTATTCTTTGCTGAGATGGAGTTTAGATTGATTAATTGTCAGCATAAGTTGCATATTTTGAGTTTCCAGAGCTTTTGTTATTTCTGGTGTGGTTTTCATCCTTAGGAAGTTTTTTTGAGTATGTTTGGATAGTTCATGCCCTTTAGCGGATATGGAGTGGGTTATTTATGTTTCCAGCCAGTGAATCATCCTTTTTTCATGATTTCTATTTTATGGCTATATTTCGTGCCCTCCAGTTAATATAGAGTTGGTTTCTTGTGTTTTCAGTCGGTGGTTACCCCTGTTGTGATTTTTCTCTTCAGATATGTCTCGACTGTGGCTTGGTATGATTTATCTTGGATATATCAAATTTGGATACTAAAGTTGATTTGAGATAGTTGACATTGATATAGCCTTATTGGCTCAAGTTTTGATTTAACGCCATGGAATGGCGATTTGGAAGTATGATAGATATGGAGCATTAATGCCTGCCCGTTCTTAGTTTTGGTTTAGATATTTGAGACCAAATGATTCAGCCCTGGTACTGAGATTTTACCATGATGTTGTTGACCTGGCATGTAGCTTTTGTTTTAGACTTTCCTTTATTCGAATTTCATTTATAGGCTGGTTGAGCCAACTTCATAAGTACATATTCGATTTTCTCAGTGTCGGTTGGATTATAGTTGATAAGTCTTTAAATGATAGCCCATGGGCCCTGTATTGCCATTTCAGTTTTGACCTCGAGTTTTAGTTTTCTTTGGGAATTTTGGATGATTTACTTAATGGGAGTAATATACTCGAGTTGGATTCAATATGACTTCATTCTCGGTGGATGACACATCCTGGAGTAAAATGTTCTGTGATGAATAGTTGCACCTTGGATTTTGAGATCTCAATTTGATTTTTATTCAGACTGGTTGCAGCTTTGGCATGGATTACTTTCCTTGGTTATCTCTATTGTGTACCCAGACAGCACCTTATGAGCTTGTTCTCTTGTTTGTTGTATGGACTTTCAGTGAATCAACTTCAGTTCTTTGAGTTCTCTGTAATGAGACTGTGTGGGTGAGACTCAAGTGTTTTTTCCTCTTGGCTTGGAGTAGATAGCATGTGCAAAATGGTAAATGGAGCATATTTTTGGATTTAGATTTAGATTTAGTGGCATGACTCGTGACTTGGGTTGGCTTTGGCTCAGATAGCCTTTGTTAGTTTATGCGGATATAGAGATGGTACCATCATGATTGGTTCAGATGTTTGTACATCAACCTTCTTGGTTTAGTTTGAGGCCAGTTAGCGGTTAAGTTGAGTTTTGGCTGTTTGGAAGTAGAATGAAAATACTGGTTGAAAAGGGATACTTATGGCAAAATCCCTAAAAAGTGTTTTCACTTCGCTGAGGTTATCTAGGAAGTCAAGCTTGGAGCATGCGGACCCAGTACCTCATCCCTTCAATCATTTGACATTCTTTCTATTCGTTGACTTTCGGGGACAAAAGTCCTTTTAGTAGTGCATATTGTAATGACCCTTTAGGTCATTTTCCATATTTGCGCTTATTTTTGCCGTTTGAGCTTCTCCATATCTGCCCTAAGTCATTTATGACTCGCTGGGGATGACGATTCGGTCACCGGGAAGTTCGTTTGGTTTTTAGAACAAATCCTTTATTTAGAAGTCTTCGCTGGTTCCAAATGCCCACTGAGCAAAAACTGCAGTGAAACGACCTCGAATTGAAAATTTGACTTCTCCATCTCATTTGGAATGTTGATTTTAGGATAGGGAGACCCTTGGTTCAGGTCCCAAGGCTTCTGAGCTTATTTTGGGCTATTGAGAGGATTTTATTAAAAATGGAACTATAGATGTGGGCCCCACTTTTTGCCGAAACAATCTTGGATAAAGGTTTCTATGATTCCAATGGATTTGAAATGTGGTTTATACTCAAATTTCACTATTGGATCATGTTATTTACGTTCCGAATGATTTCTTATGGTTAAAAACAAGTTTTTGACATTGTTGTCATGGGGATACCGCGTCTCTCCGTCGTGGGGTCTATTATAGACCCCAAGGTCGCGAATTTAGGAATTTTTGCTTCATCTTTGAGAGCCTAAATCCCTAAATGGGTATGATAACTCAAAATTGAGTCTTGTGGGTGTCTAGCGAGCTTGGTAAACATCTATTATCATGATTTTCACCCAAATTAAGGTAAGATTTTATTACTTTATTGGTGAATTTCTTAGTTCTTGACCCAAAACTACAATTTAGCTTAGAGCTTAATTTAGCCCCAAATTAGGTTTGTTTGCACCCATTAATTGAGGGTTATGATTCCTTGATGATGTATGAGCATTAGGTTGACCTCGAAAATGTGATTTCTGTATGTGGGACCCACTTGGGGTTTTTTTGGTGTCATTTTTGGACTTGAAGCACAATAGTAAAATATGGGTATCATTAGACTCATATTGATGAGTAGATTATGATTTTTATAGTGTGATGACATTTTGGGGATTGTGAAGTGAAGATGGGCGTGTGGTGCATGAAGTGAGGTTTTGTCATTTGGCCTTTAGGTAGGCTTCTGTCCACTTTTCTTCATAGATGATATGTGATATATGTTGTGTGTGAATATGGATGTTACGATTTATTAAGAGTAGGATAACTTGGCCTTGATTGTTGATGTTTGGAGATTAGATAGGGGCTTTGGACCCCTAAAATGGTATGTATATAACCCTTTTGAATCCTATTGCTTTTCATCTCTAGTTTAGAATTGTTGTAGCGTGGTTATGATATAGACCTATGTTTAGGGTGTGGTTTTAACATTTGAAGCATGATTTGTATATTCAACCTATTTGGACTAGTGTGGTAGTCTTGAAATCGTAATTTGGGTAGAGTTGACTTGAGTACTCTTGTTTCTAGTCGAATTTGCTATCTTAGGCTTGAATTTGGCTTAATTGACATCTAGAAGATGAACTAGATACCTTATCCTAGTTTAGGGAATAGTGTGCCTAATTATTGAAGTTGAGGATTAGAAGTGGGATCATCTGGCCCACTTAGGCCAAGACTTGTGTTATCCCTTGTGGGCTTAGTTGTGAATAGTTGGCCTAGTTGAGACTAATGAGCCTTATTTATGAGATTTACTTGGTGAATTTATAAATTGTGATGATTTTCACCGAATTGTGATTGATGGACTATAGAGATGTCAATTTCCCCTATATGTGATATTGGCCCATAGAGATGTATTTTCACTCTTAATTATGATATTTGGCCCATAGAGAATATTTTCCTCTTAGTTATGATTATTGGGCTTATAGAGATGATTTTCCTCTTGGTCATGATGTATGACCTATAGATATGAGATGTCTAATAGAGGTGAAATACTTATTGATATTATGCCTCCTAGATGTGAGATTCCTCCTATAGGTGAGATAATTATATATGTACTATGGCTTATAAATATGATTATTGATATGAGTTACGGATATGTATATGGGCCTCAGGCCGTGATTATGATCTTCTGATTATTTCAGATATATTATTAAGCTAAGGGTCGTGTTATGATGATGATTGGATATCCGAGAAATGTTTATCATTATAAAGGATAATATGATAGTTTATGAGTATGCATATATCTATTTTTATACACATCTCTCCGGTATGGGAAGGAGGAAGATGTGGTATGTTGCTTACGACTTTATTGATTGAATACTCGTGATGACATGCATAGATTTTGTACATTCATGATTATTATATTGGCAGTTAATGTGATTCCAAATGAAATATTATCTTATGGTTGTTCTTCTTAAATAAAGGTTAAGCTACATGGTAGTTAGTTATCTTTTAGAAGACTATAGCACTTGGTGGCTAGGAATCAAATGTGTTAGTTAATGAGTCTATCTTAGTTGAAATATGATAGTTATCGATGGTTTATGCATGGATAATGATGATGTCAGATTTAGCATATGTGAAGATTAGTGATATTGATGACTAAGTTTATATTGTCGATTAGTTGTCAAATGAGGGGTTGTGTAATAATGAGGCTAGATAATAAGTGGTGTTGGTAATAAATAGGTGTCAAGTTAATAACGTAGAATAGTTGCTAAATGGTTGATTAATGAATAGTTAAATAAGTATTAGTTGGTAACGATGGTTAGTTAATGAATGATGTTAGTTAATAAAATATGGTTAGGTGAAGTGGTTGTGTGTTGTCTAATAATAGTTAACGGATATATGATGATTAGTTCATAATTTAGAATAATGGATAAATGGTTATTATGGTCTCGTGATGAACCTTGGCTAGATGTTAAATGTTGGCAATGCAATAAATAATGGTTAGTTGCTATCCCCTGAATAAGGATAATCTTTAGACAAATTACTAGAGGTCACATGATGACGAGCGAACTAGTGGTTTCATTACAAATAGCGTTGATTAGCTAATAACGAGTAGTTGGGAAGTAATGTCTAGATAGATACTTTATGGTGATACGATTATGTTCATGAGTATATTAGTATATGTTATTCTGTAACAGTTATTGTGATGATATTGATACCCGACAAGGCCGGAGGATACTATTGTGATGATATTGATACCCGGTAAGGCCGGAGGATACTATTGTGATGATATTGATACCCAACAAGGCCAAAAGATGCTATTGTGATTATATTGATACTCGGCAGGGCCGTAGGTTATTATGATGATACATTGATAGCCAACAAGGCCGCAGGTTGATTATGATAATGATGGTCATGGTGATGACAGTTATTATAGTTCACCTTAATACTTCCTTAGTCTTTTTATGTTAGACTCTTGGACTGAACATGATAGTTGTCCCTTATGATTCTCATTGACTTATTATATAAGCTCTAGACTCTTGGGTGTTGTTTTTATTCTATTTATATGTTATGTATATCTGCTTTATCTTTGGATCTCAGTTGGAGGTTGCCTACTGAGTACTATTCGTTTGGTACTCATACTACACTTCTACAGCCTACAGATCATAGTATGGGTTATCGTCGTTGATTTTGCATCGTGCGGAACAGGCATGGTTCAAATACATAGAGTGAACTCCTGACGTTTGGAGTATTACTCATCTCTCTCTTTCTATTAGACTAGTCTCTTTATTGAATGTAGAGATAAGTTGTATCAGTGTATTCATTTGTACTTCATTTTGAAATCTTATTATTGTAGAAGCTCTTGTACTGATACCACCAGATTTTGGGATTTCATTATGTATTTGATTATCTTATCTCATCTATTCCACATTCCTTTATATATATAATTGGGTAGTCTGTTACTGGCCATTCTGAATTACGGGTTGTCTTGCCTACTGGTGGGTTATAGTAGGCGTCATCATGACCTGCGAAATTGGATCGTAACAATCAGCCATTGTGATTGTCCGTCTCCAGAAGTAAAATCCCATAAGTTAGGAAGATATTGAACCCAAAATTATTTAGCCATGTGATCTATGTTGGTGGGATTATTCATGTTCATTGTTACCTAGAGAACTCTACCAAGAACAAGAAGTTTTAGCTTATTTATAAGCAAACATATTACTCAAAAGAAAGGTCAAAGATAACATTTAAATTACTAAAAGTCTAATTTTTCTTTAAAAAGCAGGAATCTATTATGTATCTTTAGTGAAAACCAAAATTAGCACATACCTCTAGATTTGTTTTTTTGTCCACCCCTACTGTATCAACATAGCCATATTATGAATTCATTTTAGAATGAAAAATACTGCCATGAATGCAGTGCCATAAATTAATATGGTACTATTTCTAATACACTACTACATAAACTATGCTAAAAAGGAATGATTTTACTAAGGATGTTGATAACGCTCAATCTACAGCTCTCGTTTGAGTGTAAAGCGGTCGTTAGCAAATATAGAACCCAACCTGGGTTGGGTGTCGATCCCACAGGGAATAGCTTGGCCAACAAGTAAGTAAAATTACTAAACTTTTGGTGCAAGTCTCGTAAGAAGGGGGGATTCTTGTCTTGCAAGTAATGTAAACAAAAGCTGAAAATAATAAAGTAAAAAGAGAAAGATTGTTACGTTGGTTGTAAACAATGAGAATTGAAGCGTTGGGGTTATGTCCATCTTCTGAGGTATACGTCTCTATTGGCTATGAGTGTGTAGAATTCTGACATGCAATTGCTTATAGAGGATTGTAGTCGATGGTAAATCCAAGCGTCTCTCGACCTAAACAAGGACTATTTCACTTTAACTCTCTCGAGCTTAAAGCGTGTCTAACGGTACAAATTCTCCAAGAGGTTAGTCCAGTTACGGCACTAGCTTTTTAATAGGAAAGGGTGTCCTACTACCTTGACATTATCTCTTATCCAGACAAATAACTTTTCTCTCGAACAAGTTAAATATTAGACTGGCGTATTCTTGCGTTTGCAACCGCAAAGAATGTAGATTAAGATGAAGAGAATAATGATATAAGCAATATACGTGCCTCGAACTCACAAACTCACAACAATAGATAGTAACTCATTCGGCTTCCATAACCCCAACAGAGAAGTTTAGTTACCCATGAATGCGAAGAAAACCACAATTGACATTGTTATTATACCACAATAATGATCAAATTTCGTGTAGCACCAGAGTGGTAGGCGTTAGGTGTGATTTCTTGCAAAGTAACGTTTCTCTTGTTGCGGAATTTAAGAATAGAAGAATAGAAGAAAATAGAATTGATGGAAAGATTAGAAGAGTTGTAGAAAGATGATTAGCAGGTCAGAAGGTGTATAGAAGATGTGAGGGATGGAAGGAAGTATTGTGTTCTCCCTCCTTCCTCCCTCCTTATTCTAAATCTCTAGCATGATAGGGTATTTATAATACCCATATCCTACTCCTACTAAGCTAATGAAATAAATAACCAAATCCTACTAGACTAATGAAATCCTTAACCCAAATGTACTAGGTTAAGGTAACATTATCATAATCCACATAAAATAATGAAATACATAACCTAATTGTACTAGGTTAATGTATCATTGTCAAAATCCAGCTTTGTGTCTGTAAGTCCCCAAAGTCTTCAGAATTGCTGTTTTAGCCCGGGACAGATTCTCCATGCATCCCTTTTGGTCCTTTAGGCGTCCAAACTCCCTTTCCTTCCTTCGTGAGCTTTCTTTAGCGTCAAGTAAGCCATAAAATGCTGAATTATGCATCATTTATACCTGAAACTTTACTAATCATGTTCGTTAGCTCATTTACAGGAAAAAGGACTAAAAGTGCATGAAATATATAATTTGTTCTCAAAACTAGGCTAAAATATGGGCAAAATATATTGATATAGGTGCGTAAATTCGCCTATCATCAGATGTAAGGCTTCTTGAATGAATAAGTAACAAAAAAACAGCATGAGCTTAAGAAAAAGTTGTTTTTATTTCTCTAGCCCATAGGTTTTTGCTTAAAGTCATTGTCAATGGAACTTCCATTACAGAACCTGAGAGAAAAAGACCTCCCTCCAAAACAATAAAATCATTGTATTTTCAAAATTGGATTTTGAAGAAGGTAGATTGCACGCAAACTTACATCCTACCTCGAGGAGATAGAAAAAGATTTTTTTACGAAAGACCC
The DNA here is from genome assembly GCA_030864215.1 of Capsicum pubescens. Lineage (NCBI taxonomy): Eukaryota > Viridiplantae > Streptophyta > Magnoliopsida > Solanales > Solanaceae > Capsicum > Capsicum pubescens. The sequence continues at coordinate 228,189,076 of CM061544.1, forward strand.
TCGGCTCGAGTAATGAACATCATAGCAATAGAAAAAGACCTTCCTTCTTTGGACTAAAACCTCATGTAATCATTTAGTCATTCCATTCATCAAGCTATTACTAATTATGCAAGAATCAAAATGCTAATACTTTTATGGACTAGACTACTACCCATTAAAATAATAGATCAATTTCATTCTAATTCACTTGAACTGTCTGGTTGGAACCACGGAATAAGGAAATCCAATGACTTTGGACTAAACATTTGTAATTCTTACATTAGAAGGTCGCATAAAAAATATAAAACTGAGCATGTTCAGACCAATACACATATACCGCACAAGCATAAAGACCAATATACTACAAAGCAAGGTCTAAAGCCAACACTTTAATTTCCACTTTCAATTGAAAAGTGCAGTTTTTGCTCTTCTATCACAATTATTTTGGAATCAAATGTTGTGCTTTTTTTAAACTACAATTCACACACCACTATAAGCATTCACCTCCTCTAAATGATCAAAAGTACAAAATCTACACAAATGCTAACCAGCACAAAATCAACAAGATTTAAACAACAAACTTACTTAGAATTATTTGAAGTAAAAAATCATCAATAATCACCAGCCCTAATGAATCATCTTTAATGTTGGAGATGTTTGAAAAATGAACAAACCCACAACATAATTCACAAACCCTAAAGGCAAAGTAAGCTAAAAGAAATTTGAAATTATTCAAAAATAGTAAAACTCACACTAATAATTGTAGAATAAATGCACCTCAAACCCAAAAAGCTATGAAAAATGGAGAATAACACCAACAATTTTGGAATATAAGAAATTTCAAAAACAATCCCAAATAAGAGAAGGTCAGTAGCGCATCGGTTGTTGCTATTTCTAAGACCAACGATTTGAACACCTCAAATCCTAGTGAAACAATTTTACAGCTAACTTTGATCGATTTTTGAAGAGAGAGTAATTTGAGAATGTCGTTGAAGAGAGACCATCGCCGAAGAGAGAGATTTTTGAGTGTTTGGCATCATTACTGTTTTGTGGGTGAAGTATTTTTGGGAATATGCTTGGTAGAGTATAGTGAAAATTAGGGGAAAATGCATAAGTAGGGAATAAATGAACCATAGTAATATAAGTACAGTAGTTATCAAAAATAGTGTATTGCAACAAGTAAGTATAATTGTTGCCTTAAAAGGCTTATGGCAATGGAAATTACATAATAACAATGATTGTTCGGTCATATATAACAATATCTTGTGCAGCAGTCTTAATCATTGGGATAGATGACTTATGACAATGGTTCTAGAACCATTGCAACAGAGATCGTTGTCATAGGGGTAATTTCTAGTAGTGAGTCACATGTACCCATGTGAATATTATAAGTTGCATCGAATGAAATAAAGTATTTAAGAGGAAAAGTAGTGTTAAGAACGGTGTCTGAGAATTTTTGCTAGGATTGAAAGTTAACAGTTGCATCACCTCAATAATAGCAATCCTATTCTTACTTTTGTTCTATCTACCTATATTTCATGTTATATAGTTTTAGTCAAAGGATATCTCATATGCAAGTCAATACTATCTGTATTATATGAACCTATATCAGCAGACTGGGATACTTTGACCATGTTGTAATTCCTTATTTGTCACGGCCCGAACAAGGGCCTAGTCTTGACGGGTATCTCAAGCCCACCAGAGACCACCCTCTTATCCAAACCTCAAGAGCACAATAATAATAAAAATAATAATAATAAAGATAAAGAGAAATCTAACCAAACAGTAATATGAAGATGGATAGATAACTCAAAGAAAACTGAGAGTCAAAATAATAACCAACCCACACTTGTATGCAATAGCCTCTAAAATCAAAATAATAACTAAGTCTATACATGCCCCCGACTATGACCAAAGAAAAGGATCCAACAGTACTTAGTTAATAAGGAAAGAGTAATGAAATAACAAGGCCTTCTAAAGGATGGAGGCTCACCACTTCACAGCAACTCAACAGATGTTCTCAACTACCTAACGTTGCACAGGAGCAGTAGAACGTCTTTGGACCCTACATTATGAAATAATGTAGCGTCGTAGGATGGTCAGTGTGATAAGCACTGGCATGTAACTCAAGAGAAGTGATAACATAATGACATGTCAAAAATCAATCAAAACTATATGCATACATTTATATGTAAATATATAAGGTGTCGGGATACGGTAAGGGTCATGAATATGAAAGTTCTAAAACCATTAACCTAGATTGTGTAGCTCGATTCATCCTAAAGTCACCCATGGGCTATATGGGTTCAGCTCCCCCTGCTGAAAGGGCCCCAGTGTGTGTTAGCCACACAAACCGAGGAAAACTGAGGGAAAACTAATGCCACCATAGGCAATAGTTGTCTCAAATATATATATATATATATATATATATATATATATATATATATATATATCAAGTGTGTATCAAGCACAGGATCATAAAGGCCCCCAACTCCAACAAATATGTTTTTCAATGTTCATCCCCTCAAGGCTTTCACCTTTACGGTGAGCTACATAACCCCCTTTAAGCCCAAATTAAAATCTCATTGCACATAAATCCAACCATTAACCCAAGAGTCATTCATTTAGGCATTTACCACTTGGTATCGTCATAACAATATGCTTGCAAGCTAAATTATACATGCCAAACCAATCAACATAATCACATTGATTCCCAAGTTCCATTTAAAATCCAAACAATGGCCACCAAGGTCATTCAAATTCATTTTTATATCTATTTATCCATTTATGCTATGCATTGGTTTCAAAAGCAAGTGAAATCATGATATTTGTCCATATTCAAAATAAGATTATAAAGTGGGTTGGGGTTAATGCAATTATCAAACCAAATTTATCCAATTTGGAGAAACCTATTTCCACAATTCCAACCATTTAAATAATGTAACAATTTAGTCCTAGAAATATCAAATTAAAACATGAATAATCAATTTAAAATATGGGAAAAGTAATTCAAATAGTAACAACCAAAACCCCTCAACCCAATTTCAAAACCCATAACTTAAATCACATAAAAATCCATTCAATTAATGCGACCATATAGAATTAAAGTTTAGGGAATAGAAACATGCCTGAAATACACAAGAAATTGAAGTCAATTTGAAGTTTGGAGCCCGGATGATGAATTCTCTGTAAAACCCTTGAATGTTCTTGGGTTTTGAGTTTTAAGAGAGAATGAATGATTTTATCTTTTAAAACTGAAGAAAATAGGCTTATTTTATGTTTAAAGGTCGTACAAGGAGTAAAAAGACTAAAAGTCCCTCACCCCAAGTGAAAAAAAAAAATCAGAAAAAATTAAAATACTGGTGTGGCATGTCGTTATCGCAGAGGTTAGCCTTCGTGCCACGCTAATATCACGGAGGTAAACCTCTGTAACAGGCCTCATCATGGATCCTCACTGCCTCAGTGTCCCAAAATGACCCCGACCCTCTTTTGAAAAATTCAAAACTTTCCCCAAACCCCATTTTAACATTCCTAAACACAATTCATGTCAAAATTTGACATTACGCATGTAGGAAGGTAAAAAATAAAATGATCAAAATTTTAAGGGCTCTTACACTATCCCTCCCCCCCTTAGGATTATTTGTCCTCGAATGATGAGTTAGGACACTTTTAGCATGAGAATAGCAAGAATACACTAGAATCAAATGACAACTCGGGAAATGACAAGAGGAAAACTAAACTCATACCTTAAGCACTTTCATCCGACATGGGGAACAAGAACGGATACTTTGACTTCATATCTTTCTCAGTTTCCCATGTAGTTTCCTCTACCTTTTGATTTCTCTAAAGGACTTTCACCAAAGCTACATCCTTGGTCCTTAATCTATGAACTTACCTATCCAATATCTCAATCAGGATTTTCTCATAAGACAAGGGATCGGTCACACCAACATCCTCAACAGGCACTACCAAGGAAAGATCACCCACAAACCTTTTTAGAATGGACACATGAAAGATAGGATGAATAAAGCCCAAAATTATAGGCAAATCTAACTCATAAACGATATTTCTAACTCTTCTTACAATAGGATATGGTCCAATATAACGGGAACTGAGCTTTCCCTTCTTTCCAAACCTCATGACTTCTTTCATAGGAGATGCCTTCAAGAATACCCAATCTCTCACTTCAAACTCCAATTCTCTTTGCCTCACATCCGAATAAGACTTCTGGCGACTCTGAGCAGTATTAAGTCTTTCCTAATCTCCTTCACTTTCTTTATGGCTTGGTGGAAAAAGTCAGGACCAAGCAACCTAGTCTCACCAACCTCAAACCATCCAATAGGAGGTCTACACCTCCTACCATAAAGATCCTCTAAAGGAGCCATTTGAATGCTAGAATGGTAACTATTGTTATGTGCAAACTCAATAAGAGGAATATAATTAACCCAACTCCCTTTGAAATCAATCACACGGTCCTTTAGAATATCCTCCAAAGTCTGAATAGTACGCTCTGCTTGTCTATTCTTTTGAGGGTGGAAAGTGATGCTAAGATTCACCTGTGTACCTAAACCTTTTTTAAACAAATGCTAAAAGTGAGATTAAAATTGCGTACCTTGGTCTGAAATAATAGACACTGGCACACCATACAACTTCATAATATCCTGAATGAACAACTTAGCATAATCCTTTCCTAAGTAGTTAGTCCTCATAGGCAAGAAGTAAGCATACTTAATCATCCTATCCACAATACCCAAATCGAATCATACTAATTGTGAGACTACAGAAAACCCATATTGAAATCTATATTGATCATCTCCCACTTCCACATGGGAAACTCTATCTCTTGAGACATGCCACCCAACCTTAAGTGTTCAACCTTAACTTGTTGACAAACCATACACTTAGAAACAAAATTTTTCATTTCCCTCTTTCTATTATTCTACTAGTAGATTTCCTTCAATTCATGATACATTTTATTTGAACCCAGATGAACCATATATCTAGACTCACGAGCCTCAGTCAAAATATTTTCTCACAACCCATCAACATCAGGTACGCAAAGCCTACTGTAATACCTTAAAATTCCATCTCCTCTAATCTCAAAAGCCACAACCTTTTTCTTACCCACATCATCCTTAATTTGCATAAGTATGGGATCCAAAACCTATTTCTCCTTGACCTTAATAACAAGAGATGATTTTACCACTTCTTGAACAATAACTCCCCCATCCTCAGAGTCCAAAAAATGAACTCCCAAGTTTGCCAACCTGTGAATGTCCTTCACCAATCCTTTTTTCTCCTTATCAACATGGGATAAGCTCCCTATAGACAACCTTCTAAGAGCATCAGCAACAACATTAGCTCTACCTGGATGGTAGTGAAGGCTCGTGTCATAATCCTTAAGCAATTCAAGACACCATATATTCCTTAGATAAACTCCTTTTGAGTAAACACATACTGCAAGCTCTTATGATCTAAATAGATATCTGCATACACCCCATACAAATAATGGAATCAAATCTTTAAAGCAAAAACCACAGCCGCCAACTCCAAGTTTGGATAATTCCTTTCATGAATCTTAAGTTGTCTGGAAGCATAAGCCATAACCTTACCATGTTGCATCAAAACACAACCCAGGACTACACAGGACACATCCAAAAACACAACAAAACCATCAATTCCCTCAGGCAAGGTCAAAATTGGCTCAGAAGTTAACTTATACTTTAACTTCTCAAAAATACCCTCACAAGCATCGGACCACAAAAACTTAACCTTTTTTTAGTTAACAAAGTCAACGGAGCAACAATAGATGAGAAACTCTCCACAAATCTCCTATAATACTCATCCAAGCCTAAGAAGCCCCTAATATTAATTGGAGTCGTGGGTCTATGCCATTTCATAACTACCTCAAATTTTTGTAGATCCACCTTGATTCCTTCACTAGAAACAACATGCCCCAAAAAGGTCACAATACTTGGCCAAAATTAACACTTAGAAAATTTTGCATATAACTTCTGATCCTTAAGAGTCTGCATCATAATTTGAAGGTGATTGGCATGATCCTCCTCACTCTTAGAGTACACCAAGATATCATCAATGAAAACTATCACAAACAAGTCGAAAATCTTCCAGTAAACCCAATTCATAAGATACATGAATGTAGCCAGAGCATTAGTCATCCCAAATGACACAACCAAAAACTCATAGTAACTATATCAAGTTCGAAAAGTAGTCTTGGAAATATCAACCTCCTAAATTTTTAACTGATGATAACCCAAATGGAGATCAATCTTAGAGAAACACCTAGCACCATAAAGCTGATCTAAAAGGTCATCAATCCTAGGAAGAGGGTATTTATTCTTCACTATAACCTTATTCAACTGATGTTGGTCTATACACATTCGAAGAGACTCGGCCCATTTTTTTCGCATAAAAAGTACAGGAGCACCCCATAGAGAAACACTAGGATAGATGAAACCCTTATCATGAAGATCATTCAATTGCTTCTTTAGCTCCTTTAATTCATCCAGAGACATTCTATAAAGAGGAATAAAAATATGATGAGTATTCGGTAGAAGATCAATCCCAAAGTCTATAATTCTAGGAAGATCATCGAGAAACACTTAAGAAAATTCATTAAACACAGGGATAGATTGCAAAAAATGACTTTCAGAGTCAAAATCCTTAACTCGAATTAGATGATACAGACACTCCTTTGAAATTAATTCCTGAGCTCTAAGATAAGAGATAAACCTCTCTTATGGTACTAAGGAACTACTCTCCCATTCTAATACCGACCTAATAGGAAAGTGAAAACTGACATTTTGGGTCCTATAATCCAGAGAAGCATAGCACGATTGAAGCCAATCCATCCCCAAGATAACATCTAAGTCTACCATATCCAACTCTATCAAATCCACAAATGTCTCCTTATGAAAGATATACACACACAACCCCTATAGATCTTTCTAGCAACAATAGAATCACCCATTAGAGCAGAAACAAAAAAAGGTTGAAAAAGTTTTTGGGAAAAAAACCAAAATGTACGGCCACATAAGGGGTCATATAAAAAAGGGTAGAACCCAAATCAAGAAAATAATAAACATCACAGGGAAAAAGTTGTAAGATATCAGTAATAACATCTAAAGATGCCTCAGATTCCTGGCGGGTAGCAAGTGTATAGAGACAATTTTGGCCAGTGTCGGTACTACAAGTAGCGCACTTTGGTGCAAGAGCTAAAGATATGGCAATCGAAACCTTATTAGCTCTTATGGTAACCTTGGTTGAAGGAAAATCTTACTGCATATAACCAAGTTGGCCATAATTATAGAACCAATTTTTCCTCTCCTTACATTATCTATGGTAAAGCTGCCTACAAAAATGAAAAAAAGGGTAAGATGGGGTTAACTGAGCTCTACTAGCCTGAGACTGGGCTCCCTGTGCCTTAGAACCACTGCTAGCCTTAAAATGATGATCACCTAAAGGCTTAGGATAAGGAGCACTGGCATACTAATATGAATTGCCCCAGTTCTTTTTCTTGGTCCACGGTCTACCATCTTTTCTATTATTCTACTGAGCCCACCCTACTCTGAATACCTGAACCTCTTATTTTACCTCTCTCCCATCTCTACCTATTTCTTCTTTTTATCCTCTACTTGTTTCTTATAAAACACCAACCTAGAGATGTCCATATCATTGTTCAACATCATAGCCTTACACTCTAACACCAGGTCACGGGACAAACCAGAAGCAAACTTTCTTAGTTATGACTTCATGTTAGAACTAACTCTAGAGCATAATGAGCCAACTGCTAAAATTTCAGAGCATACTCCTTCACACTCATCTTACCCTGCTTCAGATTAACAAACTCCTCAGACTTAACTTCCTTCAACATTTGAGGAAAGAAATGATCAAGAAAGGCCTCTAAAAAGTCATCCCAAATTGCTTGTTTGGCATTATCACCCCACATAGATTACCACTTTTCATACCATTAATAAGATACATCCTTTAACTGATACGCAACAAACTCTACACCCTAAGAATCAATAGCATGCATCACCCTAAAAATCTTTCCATTTCATCAATAAACCCATGTGAATCCTCCTCAAGCATAGAGCTTATAAAGTTTGGGGGACTCAACCTCATAAACTGGCCAAACCAAGTGACCTCAGATGAATAAGGAACAGAACCAACATGGTTAGACTGACGAGATTGCGATCCCACCAACTAACTATATGAATAGACTGACGAAACTCTATATTAGAGATATCTCCATGAGGCGACTGAGCATAAGTGTCACCAGCACGGAATGACCAAGAAGTACTAGTAGGGACTGGTGGAACTCCATGTGAAATAACATAATTAGGAGCTAGGACCCTAGACCGGGTCTGCATTCATACACAGGGTGAGTCCCCTCCATATTTTCCTCAGGTAGGACAGAGTTCCCGGCAGAGTTTCTATAAACATCAAACCTTTAGGGAGGCATGATCTGAAATGCCAGGAATCCAGGAGTTAGAGATGTTTATGACACTAGACACTACAATTTAAAATAGAACACAAGAAAGGAAAACATTCTTAAATTTCTTGTAGCTTCCTCCTTATAAGTGTGGCACGCTACACATCCATAAGAAAGACTATATGACACGTCTTTGTGGACACCCAATGACCCTAAACTATGCTATGATACCAAGCTTGTCACGATCTAAACCAGGGCCTAGTCGTGATAGGTATATCAAGCCCACTATGGACCGAATACTACCCTCTTTGCCTAACCTCAAGAACATAATAATAGTAATAAAGATAGAGCAGAAGCCAACCAAATAATAATAATAATAATAAGATGGATAGGTAACTCAAAGAATACTAAGAGTCAAAATAATAACCAACCCACACTTGTCTGCAATAGCCTCTAAAATTGAAATAACAACTAAAATAGGACATGCCCCCTGACTATAACCAAATAAAAGAATCCAACAGTACTAAGTCAATAAAAAAAGAGTAATGAAATGATAAGGCCTTCTAAAGTATGGAGACTCACCACTTCACAGCAACTCAACAGACTTGCTCAACCACCTAACGTTGTACAGAAACAACAGAAAAGTCTTCGAACCCTACATCATGAAATGATGTAGCATTCTAGGATGGCCAGTGGGATAAACACTAGCATATAACTCAGGGAAAGTGATAACATAATGCCATGTACAAAATCAGTCAAAACCATATGCACATATTTATATGCATATATATAGGATGTTGGGATAGGGTAAGTGTCATGAATATGAGAGTTTTAAAATCATTAAATTGGGTTGTATAGATCGATATATCCTAAAGGCAACCATGGCCTATATGGGTTCAGCTTCCCCAGCTGAAAGGGCCCCAGTGCGTGTTAGCCGCATGAATTGAGAAAAATTAAAAGAAAACTAACGCCACCATAGGTAATAACCATACCAAATAAATAAATAAATATATATATATATATATATATATCAAGTGTGTATCAATAACATGGTCATATAGACCCCCCAACACCGGAAAATGTGGTTTCCAGTGTTCATCCCCCCAAGACTTACACCTTTACGGTGAGCTACACAACCTCCTTTAATATCGAATTAAAATCACTGTACACATAATTCCAACCATTAACCCAGGAGTCATTTATTAAGGCATTTACCACTTGGTATCATCATATCAATACGCTTGCAAGCTAAATTAAACATTTTAAACCAATCCACATAACCATATTGACTTTCAAGTTCCATTTAAAATCCAAACAATGGCTACCAAGGCCATTCAAATCCATTTTTATATCCATTTATGCAATGTGTGGGGTTTATAAACAAGTTAAATCATGTAATTTTTCCGTATTCAAAATATAATTATAAAGTGGGTTAGGGTTAATGCAATTATCAAGACAAATTTCATCTAATTTGGGGAAAACCATGTCCCCTATTCAAACTATTTAAATAATGTACTAATTCAGTTGTAAAAAAACATCAATTTAAAGCATGAATAATCAATTTAAAATATGAGACAAGTAATTCAAATAGTAACAACCAAAACCCCTCAACCCAATTTCAATACCCACAACTTAAATCACATGAAAATTCATTAAATTAATAACAAAATATAAAATTAAATTTTAAAAAAGAGAAACGTGTCGGAAATACACAAGAAATTAAAGTCAATTTGAAGTTTAGAGCTCGGATGATGAATTCTCTGTGAAACCCTTGAATGTTTTTGAGTTTTGAGTTTTAAGAGAGAATGAGTAATTTTGATCTTTGAAAATTGAAGAAAAGAAGCTTATTTTTATTTAAAGGTCGTACAATGGGTAAAAATACCAAAGCCCCTCACCCCAAGTGAAAAAAATAAAACTGGATAAAATTAAAACACTGACGTGGAACGCCATTATCGTGGAGTTTAGCCTCCGTGCCACGCCAATATCGTAGAGGTTAATCACTATGACACATCCATACTGTGGACCCTCACTACCTCAGAGTCCCAACCTAACCCCGAACCTCTTTCAAAAAATCTAAAACTTTTTTCAAATACCCTTTAACATCCCTAAACACAATTTAAGTCAAAAATTGACATTACTCACGTGGGAAGTCAAAAATAAAATAATCTAAATTTTACGAGGTCTTACATTATTCTAACTTCATACTCAGATCATGCCAAAAAAAATTCTTTTCCTTGATTGTTGTTAGAAATTATGATAAGGGGAGTCTTAGGAAACACATATTCCCTTCTTAGTAACTCTTGTAAATTTCATTGCATTAACTATCACCTCACTGTTCAATATGCACGAATATTTCTTGAACTCTTCAGTTGAGTTCTAGACTCTCAGCATGAATCAACTCCTTATAGTCCATTAAGTCAATTTAGAAATTAGTTTCATCTTAGGGGTTTTTATCTTTTCGGCTCAGTGTTATCCTTCATTAGCAAACATGATGGCCTAGTACCTTTATTAATTAACTCTTAACAGTGATTCAATAGGAGTAATATATTTTTCTCCTAGCATTGCGTTCTTCTAATTTCATGTCTTGTTCCATAATATTCTTATGTATGTGTTCATATTTCATATGTATCAACTGAGTCAGTACTCCGTCAAAAGGTGATTTCAATTATAAAACATGATTACTTTTAAAATTTTAGTTTCATGTTAGTAACCACATCCTTTTAATCCTAATATTAGTCTTCATTCAAGGATGATTGATCCCAAGGATGAGATATTGTAACATCCTACAAACTCCTAAATAAGCTTCTAACCATTTTTCATATGTTTATAGGCCCCAAAATAATTATTTTAACTATATATATGTGTCAATACCATTTATCTAGTTGGTAAAGTACTTTCGATGCGAATCATGGTCATAGGAAACATTTAGAGTAAAGTTGAGTTGAGAGCATTTTCATCGATTGAGTTGTAGTATTCTATCCTACAAGGATAAACTTTAAATAAGTATAACTTCTATAATATATAGAGTTTTGGAACTCAAGACCCACTAAATAAAAGGTATTTGAGTCCTCTTTGCAACACGTCTAATTTTGCCTTAATCTGATATCGGAGTGAAAAGTTTATGTATTTTTGTGAGCGAACCAGTAGGGTTCAGCGATATTGGTATGACATGGAAGTTATAAGATATTTTAAGTCTATGAAATGCTAGTTGTGAAACATTTTAAGGTCGTTCCATGACAAGTGGTCACAACAATGTTAAAATCCCACTTTTTCTAAAGTTTTTTTAGGGCAAACTGGTTAATTACATCCTAAATAATCCAATAACTTATGCTAAAATGTTTTCCTCATTCTATAACATGAATTAATCATTCTATCTCCTCTCAAACTCTCAATAACACCAAAAAAAAAAGGGTTTCTCTCAAAATTCCACCTCAAGGGCTCTAAAATAAAAAAAAATTCAAGAAATCGATAAGTTCAGGTATGTGGGGCTTGAACAAGAGTTTTCTTTTATCCTTCTACCCAAGAACTTCATTTTCATAAATGATTTTATGAATTTGATGAATAGGGTTCAAACACACTTTACATGATTTTGAAACTATGATGCTCCCTTGAAAATTAAATTACATTTATTACAAGAATTCATGGTTTACTATATTTTTACTCGTATAGTTGATCTTATGAATTGAATTTTAGCATTCTTGATATGAAATACCATAAGTTGGTAAATGTATTTGATTTTAGCATGATTCACTCAGTTTATAAGAAACTCATACTTACACTCTTAGATTAAATATGAAATTCACATATGTACTTACGGATATGAAATAAAAACAGAAGCATATTGTGATTTTTAGACTTATCAGCTCATATGTTTATTTTATGGAGAATTTCATATATGTTATGAGCAATAGCATAATTTTGGAATTAGTATCTAGCATCGAGGGGTGAGGGTTTAGCATGTCCTAGTCCCAAAAACTATGTGTTACTATAGGTATTTAGCTTGCCTAAATAGGCTCGTATAGGTTATCACATAGATGCGCCTTTGTACCCTAGAAAGATATATTGGGTCCTTTTGATGGAGGCGTTTACATTAGACTCCATATTGCTCACATGGTTTATGTTGGTTAAGAGAATCTCCCATATAAATATTGGTTTTAGAAACTTAGTGTAACGACTCACTGACTTTACTATATTTTGCGTTACTACTTATGCTTTGTGATATTTTGAACTTTTAGTTTTATTCATGAACATGGTGAGTCTGTATACACTTTACATGTATATTTTATTTTATTAAATATACCAGTTTTACTTATTGCATACACCCCCATATATTCAGTACATTTCATAAGTACTGACCACATATACGTTTGTGTGGCTACATTATTTCATAATGTAGGTATCAATTCTAGCTTACAAAATCATGATCAGGTACTTCGCAGCTTCCAGCCAGCAGGTGATGAGTTCTTTTAATTTAAGGACTCAAGTCAATTATCATTCTAGTATTTTATTTTGATTAATTTATATTGATTAGAGATAGTTGGGGGTCATGTCCTGGATACCTATAGTCAGTATTAGTAGAGGCTTCATAGACAGTCATTTAGAGTTGATGTATTTAGTTCCACTTTTCTTTTTGTATAATCAGTATTATAAACTTTTAACCTCAATGTATTGAAATAGATTATTTCATGATTATGCTTCCACTCAGTAAGTTTAGATCTCATACATGTTTAATGAGTAGCTCATGCATTATGCCAGTATTGTGGGTTAGCTTGGAATCGCTCGTAGTTATACGCACCGTGTTACATCTAGGGTGTAGTTTCAAGGCGTTACAAGTATTTTCTTTAATTATATTCCATTGACTATTAAAATTAATAAACCATGAAATATTAAATAATTATTAATTTTTTTGTTGGACCTTTAACTTTATATTTTTAATCAATTAAGACTTGCAATCATATCCCATACCTTTCATTTCAATTTTTTAATCTATTAATTCAACTACATCTACTAACTACTTTTTTAAAAGAAAAAAAAAGTTAACTTTCAATTATATTTCAAGCACTAAAAGTACTTAAATTCATAAATTACAAAACTTCTAATTCCAAATTTAGATTTCACAGCTTAAACTAAAAAACTAATTAAGCACATCGAATTTATTATTTTTATTTAAATTTTCAGACTTTGTTCTATTGTTATAGTTTATTCATTGTTTAATTTCATCAATAATATCATTAAGTATTTTATTTATACTTATTATTATATCTTCTATGTTAATTCAATTAAAAGCTTTTATGCTACTCTCAAATCATCCATCCCACCAAATCTCACACCCATCCCTTACCTCTATCCCACCAAACCCATCCCCGCCCCTAAATTTTATTTTATTTTTTAACTTTCTTAATTTAGTTACAAAAATTTCACACCCCACCCACTTCAACCCCAACCCCCGTCCGCAACAAAAACAAAAAAGTTTATTTTATTTTTGTAAAAACTTTTTTTCTTTACACCACCTACCCTAATCCTCACCATTGTCACGGCCCAAATTCGGGACCGTGATGGCACCTATCCTATCTTCTGTAATAGGTAAACCAAATATCTAATCTCAAGAACAACATCCCAAACTTACAGACGCGGAAGAAAATAAGAATATAACCAATCCCGAATAATCTCATAAATAGATTAACATGCTAGTAAAATCAAATAATACATAATCTCAGGTCTGGAAGTCACCAATACAAGCCACTAAATACAGAACCAAAAGAAAGTTTGAGTCTTTCAAAATGCGGAACATGCATAAGGAAAAGGCTGAAGGAGATTTCAGTAGTATCTAAAGCAAGTAGAAGCTACCTCAAATCTCCGATAATGCAAGCAAAGAAGGAACCACAGGGATCAATATTCGGAGGACGTCAGATTTGTACCTACATGTAGGGTGCAGAAAAAGTAAGAGTGAGTACAGAATCACGTGTACTCAGCAAGCATCTTTGATCGACCCTATTTCAAAGTGGTGACGAGTGACACCACGTCAATCATTTAAAAATAAACATACAACCTGCACTCGGGACAACCACCCTAATCTTACTGGATAGTCAAGTTTAACAGTCATAAGGATATCATAACACAATCCAAGAATTTCTCAATCCAGTGAAATAAATAACACAAATACAATAAGTACAAGGTCAACAAATATACTTTAACCAATCTGAACCAAATAAATCAATGCAATGCGATGCAATACAATGTAATGCATATATTGTGTACACACCAACCGAGCAATGATATCAAGGTCAGGACCCATGGGGGACTCACAAAGTCCATGTACTGTACAGGCGTTCACTCCGATCCCAATCAATATATTGTGCAGGCGTCCACTCCAATCCCAATAAATATATTGTGTAGGCATGCACTACGATCCCAATATATATATTGTGTAGGCGTGCACTCCGCTCTAAAGAAATATACCGTGCAGGCATGCACTCCGATCCCAATAAAATATATATAATATTATACAGGCGTGCACTCCGATCCCATATGAAATGCAATGCATGATGTGCAGGCGTGCAACTTCGACCCCAAATCATCAATAAAGTCAAGCAAAGCACTTCATGTCTTAAATTAGATCATACATCAATTTTCAAAGTCAACTCAACTTATCAAGTGAAAGTATCATCATTAGCTAACTTTTTCAATAATTTATGTTCCATAACTAATCAGTCCATCGGGCTAGCAAATAGGAGAAAATAGTTCAAACATATGATTAACTTATTTTATCCCCTTAAACAATATTGGTACCCGCATAGATGCTCGTCACATTCATATTTATGGGACCCTCACCCCTTCCCCAAAAAAAATTCCCATTACTCTCATTACACAGAACAAATAAATATTCAAATAAGCACGTTGAAAAAGAGTCTTGAGAAAGTCTCAGCTTGCCTTGAAGGAAGATCCATGAAGTTAACCCGAAGTCGAAAGGATCAGATGGAAGCTTTCCCCATTTTAATCGCATCCGAATGAGTCCAATCTAATCAAATACAACATTCTGAACTTAATAAATTCTTACTCTAAAAAGATCATAAACTTAAAAATCTTTTTTTAAAATTTTAAGAGTCTAAAACGATGCACTAAACAGTAAATAATAGTGTCGTTCTTCAATTCATCGGCACTATTATGCCCATAATCAGTCCACCCCACCCATTATAAACTTTCTAATCATTGGCTTATATACAATTAATTTCCAGAAAATCATTAAACATTATACTACTAACTCTTAGTTCCAAGTAAACCATTATAATAATTATTGAATTTTTCCATTAACTTAGTAACCCAACCTTAATTGAATAAGAAAGAGCCAAAATTCCTAAATTACTACTGTTTCCTAAGAAAAGCATGAAATCAATATTTTTTTTTGTGCAATTATTTTGTATCCTTAACATCATTCTCAAAGTTGCATAATTACAATCACAAATATGAAAAACTCTAGCAATTAACCTTGAAGCAGTGACAATATTCTTTTGAGAACAACGATGTGATTAAGAGAAGGAAAATAATAACCGCTCTTCTATGCCCCTCTCTTATTTAACCTTCTGATGTTATAGTTATTCTTATAATTAAATATCCTCCGACTTAAATTTATTATATACATAGGTCTCAAGAGTTTAGAAAATATCAATTTGGCCCATTATTATTAAATAATATCTAAAAATTACGTGGTGGGTTAAAACAAGACAAATTTATAAAATAAATTTACAGGATCATTACATAATCCAATACTAAAACAAATGTCCGTCCTCGAATGTAAAGAGAATAAAGGTACCTGGACTATCAAAGAGTTGCGGATATCTACTCTATATGTTATACTTAATCTCCCAAGTGGACTCAGCAACAGGACGATGCCTCCACTGCACCTTCACATAGGCTAACTCCTTAGATCTCAACTTTCTAACCAGCCTATCCAAGATAGCTATAGGCTCCTCCTCAAATGTCAAACTTTGATCCAGACTTAATAAGTCTCACTGAATCACATGTGAATCATCTAAATGGTGCCTCTTCAACATAGAAATATGAAAAACTGGATGTATGGCTGAAAGACCCGTTGTCAAAGCCAACCCATTAGCAACTGGACCAACACATTGAAGAATCTCAAAAGGTCTAATAAACCTCGGACTAAGCTTTCCTTTCATCCCAAACTTTATCACACCTTTCATGGGTGATACCTTTAACAAAACTCTCTCACCCTGCATGAAATCCAAGTCACGGACCCTCCTGTCAGCATAACTCTTCTGTCTACTCTGAGCCGCCAAGATCCAATCCTGAATCAATCTCACTCGTTCCATCGAATCTCTCAACAAATTAGTCCCCCAAGGTCTAAACTCAAAAGAATCAAACCATCCAACTGGAGACCTATATTTCCTACCATACAAAGCCTCGAATGGAGCCATCTGAATACTAGAGTGATAACTACTATTATAAGAAAAATCCACTAAGGGGAAAAATTGAGCCCAATGACCCCCAAAATCCATTACACAAGCCCGCAACATGTCCTCCAATACCTGAATAGTCCACTCTGATTGGCCATCTATTTGGGGATGAAATGATGTACTCATATCCAACTGAGTACCCAACTCTTGTTGCAAAGTACGCCAAAAGTTTGAAGTGAATTGAATACCTCTATCAGAAATGATGGAAATAGGCACTCCATGCAATCGAACGATCTCACAAATGTAAATCTTAGCCAATTTCTCTGCATTATATAACTCATTTTCACAGGCACAAAATGGTATAATTTGGTTAATTTGTCCATAATGACCCAAACAGAATCAAACTTTCCCAAGGTATGGGGAAACCCAACTACAAAATCTATAGTAATACACTCCCATTCCACTCGGGAATGAGCATCCTCTAAAGCAAACCACCTGGTCTTTTGTGCTCATATTTCACCTGTTGTTAATTAAAACACTTAGCCACAAACTCTGCAACATCTCTATTCTTCCCACACCACCAGTAATATTGTTTAAGGTCATGATATATCTTCACCGCATCTGTATGAATGGAATATCGCGAACAATGGGCTCCTCCATAATAGATCTAGTCAAATCACCCACCCTAGGAACACAAATCTGCCCCTTAATCCTCAAAATACCCTTCTGATCTAAAATCGCCTCTTTAGCCTCACCTCGCATCACCTTATCATTAATAATATGCAACTTTTCATCCTTAAACTAACGATCTCGAATCTTCTCTATTAACAAGGACCTCGCCTCCACATATATCAACACTCTTCCTAACTTAGAAATATCAAGACGCACAAAACTGTTAGCCAGCTGTTGAACCTCCTTGGCTAATGGTCACTCCTCCACACTCACTAATGCAAGACTACCCATACTAACTACATTTCTACTCAAGGCATCTTCCACTACATTAGCCTTTTCTGGATGATACAGGATAGTCATATCATAATTTTTCAATAACTCCATCCATCTGCGCTGCCTCAAATTCAACTCCTTCTATTTGAAGATATACTGAAGGTTGTGATGATCAGTGTACACCTCACAATGAACTCCATACAAATAGTGCTGCCACAACTTCAATACAAACACAACCTCTAATAACTCACTACAACACAATGCATCTATAGCTACGAAATCGAAGCCATGAATTTGAAAATTAATAGCCACAAAATTTTGAATTTCGCAGCTATTTACAAATTCATAAAATTTCTTAGCCATGATAATCAAACTGACAAAGCTAATTACCCACTTTTTCTACAATTACTAACAATCGAAATAATAACTGCCTATATAACTACAACTTTTTTGCTACAATAAAAAAAATATAGCAAATCATATGATTTTGCCAAGTGATAAAACTTATTGTAGCAAGAGTAATATTTTAGGTACAATAAACTATTTGAAATAAAATATTGTGTCTAAATATCTTTGTTTGCTTCAAGCAATAAAAAATTATGGCAATAGTTAAATGATATAACCACGTCTTTTTTGCTATAATAGAATTTTGTTACTAACAATTAATTTTTCTCATGAGTTAAAATTTATTGTAGTAATAGTAACTCATTAGCCACAACAAACTATTTGAAATAAAATACTGTAGCTAAATAATTTTTTTAATTCAAGTTATAAGAAAATTGTAGTAATAATTAAATAATATTTTCACATCTTTTTTGTAATTGTCTAATTTCATAGTTAATTATTATTTTTTTAAAAATTTATTGTAGTGATAGTAATATTTTAGCCACAATAAATTATTTGAAATAAAATGTTGTAACTAAATAAATATTTTTGCTTCAAGCAAAAAAAAAATGTTGCAATAGCTAAATCATATAGCTATAGAGTTTTTTATACAAGAAAATTTTATAGCTAATTATTAATTGTTGTCATGTATTGAAACTTGTCGTAGCAATAGCAATTTTTTAGCCATAAAAAAATTATTTAAAATAAAATATTATAGCTAATAAATACTCCCTTCGTTCTGTTTTACTCGTCCCAAATTTTTTAATTTAATTTCTCATTTTACTTGTCATTTTTTATTAATCACGCCAAGATAATTATTTTTTTCCTTTTTTACCCTTAGTATTAATTATTTTTTCTCCAAATTAAAATCTAAACATCATTTAATGGGGGTACTATGGTAAAGTAGCCATGTTATTAATTATTTTTCTTAATTAATGTGCAATGTCAAATTGGGACGAGTAAAATGGAACGGAGAAAGTATTTAGCATTGAGTACTAAAAAGTTGTGACAATAGTTAACTTAATACTAGCTATAATTTTTTTTTATCGGGAAGAAATGATTTAGCCATAAATTTAATATTATTATAAATTTTTGTAGCTCACAATTCATTTTTATTCAGGAACTGAAATATGTTATGGCAATACTAATTTAGTGTAACTGGAGGTGTTAATCGTTCAATCTGATTCAATACTACATGTCTACTTGTGAATTTTAACTATAATAGCAAAAAATAGGTGATTATATTTGATTAATTTTGATGAACTAATTATGTCGAACTTAAATATAACTTCACTAAGTCTCACTGAAATAACTTTATCTTGGTCAGTGCTTCCAAAATTGTTATTTGACTCAAACATATTTCATCAAAATAATATATGTATCACTCAAATGTGATTGAAGGTATTAGTTGTTCGATTTATGTCAATTCTACAAATTGTGAGTCTTAAATATAACTTAAATAAATACTTACTTTTCTGTGTTTATTTAAATTAATTAACTAATCATGTTCAATTTTAGAAAAAACTTCAATAAGTCTCATTCAACCTTTATTCTAATCAAGTGTTTTTAAAATTATTATTTGACATGGACATGACCTATTAAAATATTACTTTTAAAAATTCAATGTAATTGAATGTGTTCATCATTCAACTTGATTAAATTTTATAAGATCTTACTTTTAAGTTTCAAATTATACGCGCACACACACTTTGATTTATTTTTTAAAAATTAATTGAATTATAACAACTTTACATTATCTAGCCCTCTCTGTAATTCTTTCCTGCATAATATTTAAATGAGTTTTCAATTTAGTATTTTACCTTTTATTAATTATTCAATAATGAGAAGTTATCTTTGATAATTTACTAATATATAATATAATATATAACATAACAAGCTGATACTTAAGTATATAACAATAATGATTATATTAATATGCTACAGACCTTGAGATTTCATATATATATATATATATATATATTTAAGATCCAAGTTGATTGCTTAGTCAATATAATTAAAATACATATACTAATAAATAAATTGGTATTGACATTTTGTATCATTCTTTTAATTTTCTATTTTAAACTTGACATTTTAATTTGTACTACTCATGTTAGATTCATATAATTTTTATATTTTCAATTCGAACTAAAAATGCAGTAATTCAAAATTCGTATTCTTGTTTAAATTTAAATTGAAATAATTGAATATTGTGAAAGTACGATTCTATTATAACAGAATACTTAATTTGATTTCACGTTGTTATTGTAAAGAAATTGATTGTCATTTTCTTTTTAAAGTTTCTATCTTGAAATAATGTCCAAACTTGAAATATTATGGTAATTAGGATTTGTCACTATAAATAATTTTTTGATTCTCCGGTATCATATAAAATGTATTAGATAGATGTTTTGATATTAATAACATTATCTTATTTTAATTTTTTTAAATTTTAAATTTGTCATTCTAATTCATTTAAATTATTTTAAATTTATAGAAAACAACAAAAATAACATACAGTATGTCGTCATAAAGTAAAAAAGACATCTCAATACATTGAAGTTTCCTCTATGCGTAGGATCCGAAGAAGGATCCAACCACAAAATGGAGTTTAAAAAGAGTAGAGATTACACAGACTTTACTTTTACTTCTAAGATAGAAAAACTCGTTTTAGATTCATATATTTTTATACTTTTAATTCAAACTAAAAATTTATAATTTAAAATAATCATAAAATTTAACAATATTCATAAAATTTGACTTTATCCATTAACTTAAAGTAAAATATATATTTACTATTAATTTCCTTATATGATTTTTATTTTTTAGATTCATTTTTTTGGTTATAATTCTTTCATTTGTTAGTTTCAATAGCATTTGTAAAAAAGAAAAAATTATACATATTATATTAGGCAAGGAAAACAAAGGCCAATTGGCCAACCTAAAATCCCCCCCCCCCCCCCCCCCAAAAAAAAATAAAAAAATTGTGAAGAACCAAAATCTCCCCCCCCCCCCAAATTATAAAACCTAATTAAATAACCCTACTCCCCTTCCACTAAACAAACATCCAGATTCCCCCTTTCCCTCCTCCCTCCCCCTTTGTCCCTCACCATTATCATCTGAATTTTGTTTGATTTGATTTGAAAGCTTTATATTGTGTTGCTAATTATTTTTTTTGTTTTGGTAGGTTTTACAACATAAAAGTTCTCCAAGTATATGAGATAAGTTTTACAATACTAGTATTTTATTGGATATATATTTTTGTTAATTTAAAGGTAATCATTTATCTGTGTGAGTATTAAAATTAAAATTGAAATTTGAGATCTCTTATTTATAGAATTATATTGAATATGTTATTATTGTGATATTGAAATTTATATCTACAAGTTTAAAAATTTTAAAATATCTACAGATTTGTATACTTTTTTGGTTGTTTGCAGTTTTCTTATTTTTATTTGTTAAATTTTTTTGTAAAAAGATTATCGAAACATATATGTTTTCTTCTTGAAAATCTCTATATGTACACAATTGCATATATAATTAATTGATCGTGATTTTCTTGGTGCTAAAATACTTGATCATAATCGACAGGCTGAGTAATGGATTAAGAGCATATAAATGATGAACTAGGATGGAGTTGGTCAAGTTGAAGTGCAGTTGAAGACCATGAAAGCAGAAAGATACGAGATGATTATGTTGCTTTTGACTCAAACTAGACAAAAAAAATTGTGTATTGTGACTGTTCTCAAAATTGTATAATGCAATTATATGTAATTTGATAATTATTTTGAAATATCAAAATGAATTAGTAGCTGCGTTATGTAACTTTTCTTAGAACAAAACTAGTGGAAAATTCATTAATTTGTAGTATTGAAATTGTTAAAATTTATTTTATTTTAATTATATAATAGAGAAATTCGTGTAATTAGTAATGCTTATGATAATATTCATCAATTTCTAGCAATAGATTTTGTAGTTGTGGCTAAACCTATATATAATATATAATTATAAAAAAAATATAATTTATATTTTTGTTTTTCATAAAAAATTGACAAAATGGTTCGATGGACCCTTGTACTATGTCAGTTTTGTAAGTTGGACACTTCTACTTACATATTCTTCATCTAGACCCCTGAACCCACTAAAAAACAATATTTCAAACCCTTTGACCGTTGAGTAGGCCTATGTGGCATTAAAAGGGCTAACTAGGATGAGGCGCGTGTAGTCACGCGTGTTTGAGTGAGTGAAGCACATTTTTTGGGATTTTTAAATTTAAAAATATTTTTAAAAAATTAAAAAATAACACTTTTAAAAAATTCAATATTTTTTCAGCTTTTTAAATTTAAAAATATTTTTAAAAATTAAAAAAATAATATTTAAAAAAATAAAAAAGGCCCTCCCCCAACCCCGTCCAGAACCCCACCCCCTCCCCCACCAGTCCACCACCGTCCCTCACCCCATCCACCAATCCACCACCGTTCCCCACCCCATCCAGCACCTTCCCCGTCCACCACCCTCCACCACCCCGTTCCCTTACCCTCTTCCCATCCTCCACCCTCTCCTCATCCCCCCCACCCCGTCTTCCACCCTCCCCTGTGCAACACAACCACCACACCAGTGTTCCGCCCCTCCCCCACCCTACCCCACCCCACTACAACATTACAAAACTCCATTACAAAAATTTCTCCTCTAAGTCCATTAGCATCTTTGGTCAATTTTTGTGTTAAATTTCAGTTTTTGGGTAAGATTTGGTCAAGACACCATGGAATCAATTCAAACCAAACACCATGGAATTAATTCTAAAAAAAACCCTCAAATTTCAATTGCATTCCAATTTTACCATGAAATCAGATCAAATAAACTCAAGAAGAACACAGCCAAAGATGTTCATTACTTTACCATGGAATCACCTGCTAACAAAAAAATCTAAAATTTCACATCAAATAACTAAAACAATCAATATATAAAATGGGTATTATGAATCTTGAACTCATATAATTTTTTTTTTGTAAAATCTAACAATTTTAACTATTTTTTTTATTCATTGGAAGTAGAATATATTGATTGGGGACAGTTTATAAAGAAAACAAGAAGGAGAAGAGAGAGAGAGTAGAAAAAGAAGAAGAAGAAGAAAGAGAGAGAAGGAGAATAAGAAACAGGTAAATAGAAAGAAAAAGGGGATGAGAGAGGGAAAAGAGGAAGGGGGAGGATTGTTTTCTTCTTCTTTTTTATTTATTTTAATATTTAATATTTTTTATATATAAAAATGACATGGAAGATGACGTGGTGCGGTTGTGTTACACACACCGTCAGAGGGGTTTAACATGTTGCTTATTAATGGGTTCAAGTGTCCAAATGATAAACATGTAAGTAGGAGTATCCACATTACAAAACGGATATAGTATAAGGGTCCACCGAACTATTTTGCCTAAAAAATTTAAAAAGTAACTACTATAATTTATGTATTTCGTGGCAAAAAGAATAAATTCTTAGCCATGTACAAAAATATATGTAACAAATATTTTATTTTATAGATATAGATTTTTTAACTCATAATTAAATACAAATATTATTATTACGAGAATAGCCACAAATTTTATATATTCGCAACAAGCAAATCAAGTCTTTTGCGACAACATAATACATTGTGCTATAATATAAAAATTGCTATAAATTTTATTTGTCGTGGCAAAGGAGTAAAATTGTTTGCTATACATATATATTTCGTAGCAAGAACTTTTTACCATCACAGCTACCACATTATTTTCTTGTAGCTGTAAGTATTTGTTCTTAGCCACAGACTAAGTAAAGTCTGTGGCAAATTTTTAGTTACGCCACTTCTTGCTACTATGGGGAAAAAATTGATGGCAAAAGTATTTAGTCATAGAACTTTTTATATTTAGCTACGATATATTTTATAGTTATATATACATTTTCTTGTAGTGACTCCAAATCATGAGTAGAATAATTTCTCTCATGTGGCTTCAACTACCTCAAAACATATTCTATCACCTTATTTTTCTGCATCAACACACCACCCAAACCAATACCGGAAGCATCACAAAACACAGTGAAACCCTCACCTTCAATAGGTAGGGTCAAGATAGGAGCTAAAGTTAATAAAGTCTTGAGCTTTTGAAAACTCTCCTTGCACTTATCTGACCATTGGAAAGCTATATTATTCTGAGTCAATCGAGTAATAGGAGCTACAATAGAAGAGAAACCCTGCACAAATCACCTGTAATAGCCTATCAACCCAATAAAACTTCAAATATCTGAAGGTGAAGTTGGTCATGACCAATTCCTAACTGCCTCAACCTTGGCCGGATCGACCATAATACCATCCTTGGATACCACGTGTCCCAAGAATGCCATGAAACTAAGCCAAAATTCACACTTTGAAAACTTGGCTTATAACTTCTCATCCCTTAATCTCTAGAGTACAATTCTCAAATGTTTTGCATGATCTGCCTCGCTCTTAGAATACACCAAAATGTCAACGATGAACACAATCACAAAAGAATCAAGATAAGGCCAAAACACCTTATTCATCAACTCCAAAAATATTGTTGGGGCATTAGTCAAGATGAAGGACATAACTAAGAACTCATAGTGGCCATATCTAGTCCTAAAAGAAGTTTTAGGAATGTCCGAAGCTCGAATTTTCAACTGATGATACCTCAATCTCAAGTCAATATTAAAAAACACAGAAGCACCTTGAAGCTGATCAAATAAGCCATCAATATGCGGTAGAGGATACTTATTCTTGATTGTCACTTTGTTCAACTACCGATAATTAATGCACATTCTCATAAACCCATCTTTCTTCTTCACAAATAACACCGAAGCACCCCAAGGTGATAAACTTGGTCAAATAAAACCCTTGATTAACAAGTCCTAAAGCTGATCTTTCAATTCTTTTAGCTCAGTTGGTGCCATTCTATAAAGAGGAATAGAAATGGACTTAGTGCCCGACTCCAGATCAATATCGAAATCAATATCTATATCAGGAGGAACACTTAGAAGATTAGTAGTAAATATATCTATGAACTCTCTAACCACCTCCACTGACTCTACAGAAGGTGCCTCAGTACCAGTATTACCAACATAAGCCAAATATAAAAGACAACCCTTCTCAACTAACCACTGAGACTAAATGAATAAAATCACCTTCTTAGGATACGAACTCCGAACACCGTTCCACTCTAATCTAGGGCGATCAGGAATGGCCAAAGTAGTTGTCATGGCATGACAATCCAAGATAGCATGATAAAGAGAAAGCTAATCCATGCCTAAAATTACATGAAAGTCAATCATATCCAGGATAATCAAATCTACCCAGGTATCACGCCCCAATATAGAAATAATACAGGATCGATATACCTGATCCACCACTAAGGAATCACCTACTAGAATAGAAACACGAATAGGCACAACCATAGACTCACAACTCATATCAAAGATGGAAGAGAAGTATGCAGACACATAGGAGAAAGTAGAACCAGGATCAAATAATATCGAAGCAGGTCGATGACAAATAGAGATGATACCTATAATGATTGCATCAGAAGACTCTGCCTCGGGCTTTTCTTGAAAGGCATAACACTGTGCTTTGTCATCTATCGATTGAGTCACTCTTCTACTACCTCCCCTACCAGTTGGTCGTGCACCTCTACCTTCCTAAGATCTGTCTCTACCCCTAACTGGGGGTGTTGCTACTCTAATAGGGGCATGATAACTCTGTTGTAGACACCTCTACCTGTATGCTGGATAATATCTTCAAAAATAATCCTGACTACCACACTTATAACAAGACTTAGGAGCCACCAACTGTCGAGAAGGACCTGAATATCCAGTATAGCCACCACAGCCTGAAAACTGCTGATACTAACCCTGCAAAACCTATCCCAAACCATAAGAACTCCGACCTGAATATCCACTCTCTACTATTTCCATCATTGCCTAAACTAGCATACCATCCTGGGGGTAAAAATCTCTTATGAAAGAACCCCTACCTCTAGATGAGGTACCACTAAATCGACCTGAAGTATGGGACCTCTTGTCCCCCAGATCCTCATACGCCTCATGATGTATCAACTCAAACTTCTTTGCTGATTCTACCACCTTCTGAATAGAAGCCCAGATTGGGCTACAACAAATACGATCTCTCTAATACTAAGTGTCAAACCCCTCATAAACCTCCTGATCATCTCGACCTCATCTAGTAAGATCACCATAGAATAATGAGCTAAGGCATAAAATCATCTCTCGTACTCAGCCACAAAAATGCCCTCCTGCATTAAATTCTCAAACCGGTGCCTACGCTTCTCCCTCAAGCTATGAGGAACTAATCTATCAAGAAAGGCTTGTGAAAATATAGCCTAAGTCATCGGTGGAGAACCTACTGGACTGGTGTTAATAAGAGTGTCACCACTGCTTGGAAAGACCACGCATCTATAATGCAGTATAAGTAACCCCATGGGAGTCAACCAATCCCACACTCAAAAGTCTCTCATGGCAACTGACCAGAAACTCGTAGGCATCCTCATGCAGATCAACCTGAAACTGTGGTGGGTCCATCTTCCTAAACCTCTCAAACCACTGTTGCTCCTTATCAGACATAACTGCCATACCTTCATCAGTAGATCCAACCCCTGGTAATGGCATACCATCATACCTCAGTGCTGGATGAACCACTGGACCCTAATAGATCAAAATAGGCTGTTGATCTGGGGTCTGCGCCCCCACCCTAACATGTGAACCCTGCAGAGTACTAAGTGATCCACCTCCCTAAACTGTAGTCTCTAAAACACCCAGCATTTTATCCAAGGTATTTGAAGATACGATGCAGCAACAAACCCTGGTGGTGCCTGACTTAGGCCCAGGTCATCAGCTGGAACCTGAACACCATCATCACCTTCCTCAAACTCAACCTCGAGAGACCCTGCTCTACCAGGAATCCGAGCAGCTTCTTGAGCTCCCTCGCTACCACGATCTATGGACCTACCGAGTCTCCTACCCTATCTTAGTATCCCTCTCGAGCAATTAGCTCGGGGGCTGGTGGGGGCTCCTGACCATGATCCAGAGGTGCACGAGTCCTCACCATCTGTAAGAGAATAAGATAAGAATTTCTGTATTTAAAGTTAAAAAATCAATATTGCATGATAAGAGAGAATAAAATGAATGTTTCCTAAAGTCCTATAGCCTCTCAAAGATAAGTAACGGATGTCTCTGTACCACTCTGTGAGACTCTACTAGACTCGGCTTGTATTTGTGAGACCAATAAACCTGAGGCTCTGATACCCTCTGCCACGACCCAAATTTAGGATCGTGATAGAACCTATCCTGTCCTCCGTAATAGGTAAACAAATATCCAATCTCAAGAACAACATCCCAAACTCACAAACGCGGAAGAAAATAAGAATATAACCAATCTCGAATAATCTCATAAATAGATTAGTAGGCTAGTAAAATCAAATAATACATAATCTTAGGTCTGGAAGTCACTAATACAAACCACTAAATACAGAACCAAAAGAAAGTTTGAGTCTTTCAAAATGCAGAAAATGTATAAGGACAAGGCTGAAAGAGATTTCAGTAGTATCTAAAGCCAGTAGCAGCTACCTCAAATCTTCAATAATGCTAGCAAAGAAGGAACCACGGGGATCAATATCCAAAGGTCGTCGGATCTGTACCTGCACATAGGATACAAAAAAAGTAAGTGTGAGTACGGAACCATGTATACTGAGAAAGAATCGCCGATCGACCCTATTTCAAAGTGGTAACGAGTGACACCACGTCAATCATTTAAAAATAAACATACAACCTGCACTCTGAAAAACCACCTTAATCTTATCGAATAGTCTTTTTTAAAAATCATAAGGATATCATTACACAATATAAAAATTTCTCAATCCAGTGAAATCAATAACACATATACAATAAGTACAAGGTCAACAAATATACTTTAACAAATCTTAACATAATGAATCAATGCAATGCAATCCAATACAATGTAATGCATAGGTTGTGTACACACCTTGGGGGACTCACAAGGTCTATGTGATGTGCAGGCGTGAACTCCGATCCTAATCAATATATTGTACAGGCATGTACTCCGATCCAAATAAATATACTATGAAGGCGTGCACTCCGATCCCAATATATATATTGTGAAGGCGTGCACTCCGATGCCAATAAATATATTGTGAAGGTGTGCACTAATAACGCTCAAACTACACCTCTCTAATGAGAATATAACTAATCATTGTCAATATATAACCCAACTAGGTTGGGGTCGAATCCCACAGGGAATATGGTGTGAACTTATGTTGTTTGCGATTTAATCAACTGATAGTTGGATGTTTCCTGAAATGGGGGTTTTGGAGATTAGCCAATAAATGTTGGTCACTTTAGTTTCAGTGTTTGTAATCAAGAGTTTATGAAAAACTAGAATTATGTTCACTATGGGTTTTAGTACTTGACAGATGCTAACAGTGATTCAAGATTCTCACAGTAGGAAGGACAACAGATTATCTTTATCGAAGTTATGCCTAAATGTCTCTCAACCTACTTAAGCATTTAATTACCTAATCCTCTCGGACTTAGGGAATTTATATTTACTATCCAGACTTCACCTCAGGTTAATTAACCTTTTTATAGCGTCAATTATTAAATGAAATTTAAGTGTTTCCAAGTCCCTGTCAATAATTCATTTCCTACTATATTTGATTTCTCATCTCAAGCAAATCAAAGCAGGTGCTATCTATCGTTTGCAACCAATAGACAATAATTAAAATCTCAAAATTATCAAGGAGTCCTATTACCTTTAGAATCTTAAACACATAGCATCTTACCAAGACTTAACCCATAGATCCCATAATTCGAGTTAAGATTTAGCCATTATGTAGATGCATTCATAATTTGAAAGATGAACTTACCATAAGAAGAATAGTAACTAGTGATTCTCAAATTATATCACAATAGAAATCCCAAAATATTGATGAAAATCTCTTCAAAGTTAATTATTTTTCAAGCCAAGAAACTAGAGAGAGAAATAACAAAATACGTGTGTCCCAAAACAGGTTCAGACTCCTTAGAAAACCCTAAACTATACTTTAAATAGTTCACCCTAATTATGGAAACAAAATCACAGAGTTCAGCAATTTCTCAGATTAAATGACGACATTCGTGACACCTTATCAGGAGTCTGACAACTTATAACAAATTTCGTCAGCTCTTTCTTCAGTTTTAGCATGTCCTGCTTAAGGTTGATGATGAAACCTGACGACTTATCAACTCTTTGATGACTTATCAGGAAATATCGTCACAACTTTCAGCTGAGGTCCATTCTCTATCTAAGGTTGACGGTGTCTCTGATAACTTAACACAAGGCTGACGACTTATCAGGAATGTCGTCAGCCACTCTTCTCTTCTATTTGCTTCAGATTTCAACTCTTTTACTTCCATCCTTGTTGGTTTTCTTGCATCTTGGCTTCTACTGCAAAATCAAAGATAAAACGATCAGATATGACAAAAATTGCTTAAGACTTTACAATTATTCTCAGTTAAAAGCCTCAAATATGTTAGCATCTGCTCACACATCAACACCCTTAACTTAAAATAATTGTTTGTCCTCAAGCAACTCAAACACAACCAAGAGGATACAAAGTACATTCGCCAGTCAATCATCCATATTATCTCAAAATATCTTCACCATATCCAAGGTCAGTCAATTCAAGAACAATTGTGTATATTATTGAAGAACAACAATGCAACACACAGGAATCAAGATACAACAGTAATTCAGCTATAAAAACTATGCATAGACCAGTATTACACTATCCAAACAAGTTAGCAACTAGCAACATATCTGGTGTGCCCTCACAATAAAAAAATCCCTTTTTTCTCATATCAGCAATCATATATGTAACCATAGGGACAATTAATAGACACTGACTCTCAGAATGAAGTTCCAATCAGTGTATGCCAAGTACCATAGGCTTGCCCTTATTTTCATTACCAAGGTTTTCAGATAGGTCGGCTAAGATCACTATAGGTCTTCTCTTTCGCTTGTAATGCAGGCTAAGGCTGGTATGATACTTGATGATATTTAAAGTGACTAAGCCTCCTTGACACTACACTAGCTCCTGGGATTCACTTATTAACCTTTTTTATTCTTCTCTTTTCTTGATCACACTTATTCAGTATGGGTGCTATCTTTCCTACAATCACTTCTTTTTTTCACAATTTTTGTTTTCTTGTTCTTTTCCACTGCACTCAACTTTTATTCTTTTCTTTTGTTCTACCTATCTTCATACTCATTTGAAATCATGCACCCCTATGATAGCCACCCTCAACTTAGGCCATTTGCTTACGTCAAGGTGCACAGTATCCAAGGAGGACCAGGGCCAAAAGAGGTTCATTGTGATATAAATAGGAAGGTGACAGGTGTCATAAAAAGAAATAGGCTAATCAGGCTCAAAGTAGGGATCAAGGGATATTCTACATACAGGGAAGGTCATTTAGGCTAAAAGTGGTCTAATATCAAAACAACCTATGATCCTTTCCTAACCCCTATCCTTCAACTTAGGTAAGACTAACCGGGAAAATTCTGGATTCAACATATAAAGGGGAATAAGTAAAATCTCACACGCACATGGCACACAAGTATATCACAAGTTACTATTCATTCAGTTCATGCAGCTGTTTAGTAATAATTGTTGCATCACTAGAACTAATGTCATACAATGATGCACAGTGGTCACACTTAGATGCAAATCACACATTTAAACCTTCAGACCTTTGGAGAGGTGCTCAAAAATCACAAAAACAAGTTAACTGCCTTAGTTACTTGTATTTCTCCTACTCAGTTACAAAATTTTACAAAAATAATTTACCATATACCCTCAACTTAAAATCAAAGAAAAACTGAACTAAAGGTTAGGGTATATCTGGAGTAGATCAAGAACGGGGATTATGGGTTGCCTCCCATGTAGCACCTGATTTAATATCGCGGTACGACTCAGGTATCTCGATTACTTCAGACTTCGTTGATACAGATAGTAGCAATGCTTTTCATCGAGTCTTTTGGACCAATATAAAGTTTGACTCGTTGCCCATTTACCTTGAAGGTGATTCCGTCTTCATTTTCAAGTTCTACAACTCCAGATGAGTAGACTTGACTAACTCTAGATAGGCCTGACCACTTAGATTTAAGCTTACCTGGGAACAGCTTGAGTCTGAAATTGAACAGAAGCACCAAGTCACCTTTTTGGAAGTCTCATTTCTCTATCCTCCAATCATGATACCTTTTTATAATTTTTTTATATAGGTATGCTCGTTCATATACCCTGAGATGGAATCCATCCATCTCATTCAGTTGTCCCAGTCTCAGCTCTGTTGCCTTCTTCTAACTCAAATTTAACCTTTTGAGTGCCCACAGGGCCTTGTGCTCCAGCTCTATTAGTAAGTGGCATGCCTTTCCATAGGCCAACTGAAATGGTGACATGCCAATGGGTGTCTTGAAAGCATTTTGGTATGCCCACAAGGCATCATCGAGCTTTCGAGACCAATCTTTCCGACTAGCATTCACCATTTTGGCTATGATGGCTTTAATATCTAGATTTGACACCTCCACTTTACCACTAGTTTGTGGGTGATATGGAGTGGCTACTCTATGTTGTTTCACCCCATATTTTACTAAAGCTACCCAAAACACTTTGTTGTAAAAATGAGATCCTCTATCGCTTATAATAGTACGTGGAGCTCCAAAGCGAGATAAGATGTTCTTCTTGAGAAAAGCAACAACCCTTTTTCCTTTATTATCAAACAATGCAACAGCTTCAACCCATTTTGAGACATAGTCAAAAACAACTAAAATATACTTCATCCCATACAAGCTTACAAAAGGACCCATGAAATCGATGCCCCAGACGTCAAACAATTCTACTTCAAACATCTTAGTCAAAGGCATCTCATGCCTTTTGGAGATTGACCCCTGTCTCTGGCATTGGTCGCATTTCAGCACAAACTCGTGAGCATCCTTGAACAATGTTGGCCAATAATAGCCGCTCTGCAACACCTTCCTAGCCGTTCGGTCGCCTGCATGGTGACCTCCAACTGGAGAAGCATGGCATGCTTCCATTATGCACAATACATCCACTTCTGGAACATATCTCCTTATAATATTGTCAGCATATCTCTTAAAAAAATATGGCTCATCCCAGAAGTAGTGTGTTACATCATGCAAGAATTTTTTTGTTTGATGGAAAGAAAGATTTGTTTGAATGACCTCACTCACAACATAATTTGCAAAATCAGCATACCAAGGAAATTTCTCCACAGCCACAGCCAAGATCTCTTCATCAGGAAATGCATCATTTATCTCCATTTCATCACTAATTTCATGCTCACCTTCCATTCTAGATAGATGATCCACAACCTAGTTTTTATAACTTTTCCTATCTTTGACTTTAAAGTCAAATTCTTGTAGCAGCAACACCAATCTAATCAGCCTTGGTTCTGCATCCTTCTTAGCCATCAAATACCTCAAGGCTGCATAGTCAGTGTGGACCACCACCTTGGTCCAAAGCAGGTAGGCCCTGAATTTTTCAAAAGCATACACTACAACCAGGAGTTCCTGCTCAGTGACAGTGTAGTTCTTTTGTGCTTCATTCTATACTTTGTTGTCATAGTATATTGAATGAATGAATTAGTTTGTCCTTCTTTTGTCCTAATACATCTCCAAGGGCAACACCGCTTGCATCACACATGATCTCAAGCGATTTTGACAAGTCCAGTGCAACAATGATAGGGCCTCAACCAGCTTCTTTTTAAGGCATTCAAATGGATCAAGCAATCATCATCGAAGGAAAACTTCACTTCTTTCTCCAAAAGTTTTCAAAGTGAATTTGCAACATTCGAGAAGTCTCTTATAAACCTCCGATAAAAGCCAGCATGTCCAAGAAAAATTCGCACTCTCTTCACTGAAATGGGAGGTGGTAGTTTCTCAATAACTTCAACCTTAGATTGATCAACTTTTATCCCTTTTTGCTGAAATTTTATGCCCGAGAACGATGCCCTCCTTTACCATAAAGTGGCATTTCTCCCAATTAAGCACCAAATTAAATTCAACACATCATTGCAAGGCTATACTCAGGTTGGCCAAACACATCTCAAATGAATCTCCCACCACAGAGAAATCATCCATGAATACCTCTATGGTGTCCTCCACCATATCTGAGAAGATAGACATCATGCACCATTGAAAAGTAGCGGGTGCATTGCATAGCCCAAACGGCATCCTCTTAAATGCAAAGATGCCATATGGATATGTGAATGTTGTCTTTTCCTGGTCTTCAAGAGCAATACAGATCTGGATATATCTAGAATAACCATCCAAGAAGCAATACCATCCCCTTCCGGCTAATCGATCAAGCATTTGGTTCATAAAGAGCATCGAAAAGTGGTCTTTCAAAGTCCATGAATTTAGTTTGTTGTAGTCCATGCAAACTCTCCACCCAGTCATAGGCCTGAGTGGAATCAACTCATTTCTTTCATTTGCAACCACAGTTATGCCCCCTTTTTTGGGCACGCATTGAATTGAGCTCACCCATTTGCTATCAAAAATAGGGTAAACCACTCTTGCATCCAACCACTTAATAATTTCCTTCTTAACTGCCTCATGCATTGGTGGGTTAAGACGGCGCTGGTGCTCGATGGTTGGAATACAATCTTCCTCAAGTTGTATTTTATGCGAGCAGATGCCAGGGGGAATGCCAATAATATCTGTGATGGTCCATCCTATTGCTCTCTTATACCTCTGAAGTACTGAAATAAGTGATTCTACCCGTTGCTCATCTAAATCATCCGCAATAATAACGGGTAGCATGTTTTCGTTTCCCAAAAACACGTACCTTAAGTGCCCAGGCAGTTCTTTCAATTCCAACACCAGTGGCTCTTCAATGGATGGCTTAACCGGTGGTGTTGGTCGATTAGCAAAATCAAGGTCTAGCTTCTTAGGAGCATAAGGATATGAACCCATTCCTGACAAAGCACAAACAGTCTCTTCATACTCCTCAATGCCTTCACGATCAAAAATCATCAAAATTACGGCTCAAAGCTCAATAACAAGTTGCTCCTCTATTGACACCTCCTATTCGTCCTCATAAGACACATCAACTACTAAGAACACACTCATTTCTTCATGCTGCTTCATTGATTATCACACATCAAATCATACCACTTTATTATTCATCCTGAATAAGAGCTTATTCGCTCTCAAATCAATTAACACACTTTCGGTTGCGAGAAAAGGTCGACCCAAGATTATGGGCACCTCGAAGTCCACCTCGCAATCCAGAATGACAAAATCTGCAGGGAATATAAAGCTAGCTACCTTCACCAACATATTATACAAAATACCAACAGGTCATTTTACTAACCTATCCGCCATCACGAGTCGCATGTTGGTGGGTATGGGATTTCCCAGACCCAGCTTTCTATATACAGCCAGCGACATCAAATTAATGCTCGCTCCTAGATCACATAATGCCTTAGCGAATTCCATAGTCCCAATCGTATAGGGAATAGTGAATGCTCCTGGGTCTGGCTTCTTCTACACCAAGGTTCTCAAAGAAATAGCGCTACAATGATGGAGATTATCCTCCAGTTCGTAGCTCACCACTCTTTTCTTAGTCACAAACTCTTTCATAAAATTAGCATATCCTGACATTTTCTCGAGTGCCTCAACCAATGGCACATTCACTGTCAATTGTTTGAGCATTGCCATGAACTTGCTGAATTTTGCATCATCAGTTTTTTTCTTCAATCGTTGAGGAAAATGAGGTGGTGGTCTTGGGAAAGTTTTCAACACTACCTCTTTCTCCTTCTTTTTCTTTTTCTCTGGAGCATCATCAGAACCATCCAGCTTCTCAGACTCCACTGGACATTCTTCTTTGGGTCCATCCTCTTCCTCAGTCATATCTTCAACTAAACTTTTGTCCACAGAAGGGATAGGTAATATTTTACCACTTCTAGTGGTAATCACCATACATAATCCATCATTCCATAGATTCTGTACTGTATCACTTGGTAACGTTCCACTTTTCCTCTGGTTAAATACTGCGGAGGGTCGACTCATCTGCTACTTTAACTGTTTGATTGTGGTGGAGTGTGATTGCGGTCTTCGTGGTGGTCACACTAAATTTGGCAGCCTCCACTCCCTTCAGCAACTTAGCCATCATGTCCTCCATGGACATCTTTTCAGAAATTGTTGTAGCAGCCTCACGATTTCTAGGAGGGACATATAGCCCACTCTTATCATTATTGTTCCTCCAATTTCCTTGCTCTCTATCTTTATAACCAGTCTTATCATAATAATTCCGACCTTGATTCCCTTGGCTATTGCCTTAGAAATCCCCCTAATTATTAACATAGTTTTCCTTTTCTTCTGAATCAATATCAACTCTATCCTGTGATCCCACAGCTTTCACCTTCTCAGTCTTGCCTGATAGTAATTGCTTGGTTAGCAAGTCCACCTGTATTTTTAGGTGAGCCATGTATTGGTTACGCTCCGCATCTCTTCTGCGTTGTTCCACAGTCATACCCATAGTAATAGTGGGGCTGGCTACCACAGAGTCTCTGTTATACTATGCCCGACTATGTTTGGTCATTCTCTCTAGCACTTCTGAAGCCTCTGGGAATGTAAGATCAACAAACGAACCACCAGCAGCATTATCTATAATTGGTTTTGTCATAGAGTTAAGAGCCCTGTACAAAGTCTCCATCAAGTGTATGTCCGTCATATTGTGGTTCGTGCACTACGTCAGCTTCTTTTTTAATCTCTCTTATGTTTCATACAAGGCTTCAGTTGGGAGTTGCCTAAAGTTGTTGA
The DNA here is from genome assembly GCA_030864215.1 of Capsicum pubescens. Lineage (NCBI taxonomy): Eukaryota > Viridiplantae > Streptophyta > Magnoliopsida > Solanales > Solanaceae > Capsicum > Capsicum pubescens. Next base: position 228,225,149 of record CM061544.1, read on the forward strand.
TCTCATCCCTCAATTGTACCCTCCTGGAAAGCGAAAAGATCCTTTCTAAGAAAGCTTCTTTCAACTGTCTCCAGTTGGTTATATAATCGGGTGTCAGCTCATTAAGCCATAATATTGCCTCCCCAGACAGAGACAACGGAAACAATCTCAATCAGATAGCATTCTGATCCACTCCTAGGTTATCAAAAGATTTACAGATGGTGAAAAAGGTCACCAGATGGAAGTTGGGGTCATCCCCAGGAAGGCCACCAAACAACCCCTTCAGATTGAGGAGTTGAATCATAGTACTCGTAATGTTGAATTTTTCCCCAGGTGCCAACAGTGGAGGAATAATTTCACCCATTGCACCTGCTCCATCCATTCCATCATCATCATCATTGAGATCATACTAGACCATCTGGTAATCTTTCCTGCCTCGGAACGGATGGTTCCTGTTAGCATTACGTTGTACTGGTGCAATTACTTTCTCTACATGCCTTGGGTTACCAGGGTTTAACAACTCCTTGTATCCCAAATCATTTTCCTCAGGAATTGGATGTCTTACTTGTTAACCGACATTCTTTACATTCGCCTAAGCTCTAGCTAAGGCTGCTAACTTGTCATCTTCCTGCAGGTCTGCTATTCTTCCAATTCGTTGCAGTTCCGAATTAAATGGTAATAGTAGTTCTTCGAAACTTTTGGTTCTTGGCATACACTATAAATATCCTACAATAAATAAAAACAACAAATAAACGTAAAACTAGGAAACTTGACTAACAGTCAATTAGCGCACACAAACTTCAATTTACAATCGTATTCCCCGGCAACGGCGCCATTTTTGATAACGCTCAAACAACATCTCTCTAATGAGAATGTAAGCGATCGTTGTCAATATATAACCCAACTAGGTTGGGTTCGAATCCCACAGGGAATATGGTGTGAACTTAAGTTGTTTGCGATTTAATCAACTGATAGTTGGATGTTTCCTGAAATGGGGGTTTTGGAGATTAGCCAATAAATGTTGGTCACTTTAGTTTTAGTGTTTGTAATCAAGAGTTTATGAAAAACTAGAATTATGTTCACTATGGGTTTTAGTACTTGACAGATGCTAACAGTGATTCAAGATTCTCACAGTAGGTAGGACAACCGATTATCATTATCGAAGTTATGCCTAAATGTCTCTCGACCTACTTAATAATTTAATTACCTAATTCTCTCAGACTTAGGGAATTTATATTTACCAACCAGACTTCACCTCAGGTTAATCAACCTTGTTACAGCGTCAATTATTAAATGAAATTTTAGTGTTTCCAAGTCCCTGTCAATAATTCACTTCCTACTATATTTGATTTCTTATCTCAAGCAAATCAAATCAAAGCAGGTGTTATCTATCATTTGCAACGAATAGACAATAATTAAAATCTCAAAATTATCAAGGAGTCCTATTACCTTTAGAATCTTAAACACATAGCATCTTACCAAGACGTAACCCATAAATCCCATAATTCGGGTTAAAGACATTTAGCCACTCATAATGTAATAAGCGAAACAACTAGATGTATTCATAATTTGAAAGATGAACTTACCACAAGATGAATAGTAACTAGTGATTCTCAGATTAGATCACAATAGAAATTCCAAAATATTGATGAAAATCTCTTCAAAGTTAATTATTTTTCAAGCCAAGAAACTAGAGAGAAAAATAACAAAATACATGTGTCCCAAAATAGGTTCAACCTCCTAGGAAAATCTTAAACTATACTTTAAATAGTTCACCCTAATTATGGAAACAAAATCACAGAGTTCAGAAATTTCTCAGATTAGATGACGACATTCGTGACACCTTATCAGGAGTCTGACGACTTATCACAAATGTTGTTAGCTCCTTCTTCAGTTTTAGCACGTCCTGCTTAAGGTTGACGATGAAACCTGACTACTTATCAACTCTTTGACGACTCATCATGAAATGTCCTCACAACTTTCAGCTGAGGTTCATTCTCTGTCTAAGGTTGACGGTGTCTCTGATAACTTATCACAGGGCTGACGACTTATCAGAAATGTCATCACGGACTCCATCCAAAAACCAAACTCTATCTAAGGCTGATGATGAAACTGATAACTTATCAGAGTGCTGACGACTTATCAGGAATGTCGTCAGCCACACTTCTCTTCTATTTGCTTCAGATTTCAACTCTTTTATTTCCATCCTTGTTGGTTCTCTTGCATCTTGGCTTCTACTGCAAAATCAAAGATAAAACGGTCAAAAACGATAAAAGTTGCTTAAGACTTTACAATTATTCCTAGTTAAAAACAGTTCAAACATACAATTAACTTATTTTATCCCTTCAAACAACACCGATACCCGCATAGATACTCATCACAATCATCTATACGGGACCTTCTCCCCCCAATTCTCATTACTCCCATTATAAATAACAAATAAATATTCAAATAAGCACGTTGAAAAAAAGTCTAGGAAAAGTGTCAACTTGCCTTGAAGGAAGATCCGTGAAGTTAACCCGAAGTCTAAAGGATCAGATGGAAGCTTTGCCCTTTTTAATTACCTCTGAATGAGTCCAATCTAGTCAAATACAACATTCTCAACTTAATAAATTCTTACTATAAAAAGATCATAAACCTAAAACTCATTTTTTTCTAATTTTCAGAGTCTAAAACGATACACTAAACAGTAAATAATAGTGTTGTTCTTCAATTCATCGGCACTATTATGCCCATAAGGCAGTCCACCCCACCCTTTACAAACTTTCTAATCGTTAGCTTATATACAATTGATTTCCAGAAAATCATTAAACATTACACTACTAACTCTTACTTCCCAGTAAACCATTATAATAATTATTAACTTTTTCCATTAACTTAGTAACCCAACCTTAACTGAATAAGAAAGAGCCAAAATTCCTATACTACTACTGTTTCCTAAGAAAAGCATGAAATCAGTATTTTTTTTTTGTGCAATTATTTTGTATCCTTAACATCATTCTCAAAGTGGCATAATTACAATCACGAATGTGAACAATTCTAGCAACTAACCTTGAAGCAGTGACGATCTTTCTTTGAGAACAATGATGGGATTGAGAGAAGAAAAATAATAACCTCTCTTATGTGCCCCTCTCTTATTTAACCTTCTGATGCTATAGTTATTCTTATAATTAAATATCCTTCCCATTAAAATTTATTATATACATAGGTCTCATGAGTTAAGAAAATATCAATTTGGCCCATTATTATAAAATAATTTAAAAATTACACAAATACACAACTTATGTTTTCAATATTACAAAAAATCTCAACTCCCTAAACATATTATAAAAATCTCAACATATACACAGAATACTATGTATATGTCGGCTATGTTATGTATATTAATAGGGAGAGAGAGTAAAGTAATTACAAAAGTGGAAGAGAGTGTAATTACTTCTAAAAGAATTGGTATTTATATTATTTATACTAAAATAATATCTAAAAATTACGTGGTGGGTTAAAACAGGACAAATTTATAAAATAAATTTACAGAATCATTACAACCATCCACCCCGACCCCCTACCCAACACCTCTTCCACCCCCACATCCCAAATTTTATTTTTCTTATTTTTAAAAACCTTTTTGAAATTTTTTTCTTACCCACACCTCCTACCCTAACCCCCCAAAAATTTGAACTTCTTACCTTTTTTAGAAAAAAAAATCTTTTTTTCTATCCCCACCCTTAAATACCACCTATATCCACCACTCCGCCAATCCTTCACCCCCACCTCACCCATCCCACTCCGTCCCGACCACTATTATTTTCTACCATCACCCTCCTTAATCATAATACTCATCACTATATCTTTACTCATTTATGTTGTTTCCTAATAATACTTCGAATATGTTAAATCATATTATCTTAAAAGAAAATATCCAACTATATAAATAATATTTATGATATATTTGTATACATCATAGATAGAACTTCAAATTCCTTAATTACGTCTATAACAAAAGATAAATACAATGCTAATTGTAAACAACAATAACTTAATAGCAACAACAAAAATATTGAAAAAATTTAACATAATTTTTTATGATATGTTCCAAATACATGACGTGTTTCACACTTTTTCAGGTTCACTGTATTTCACCAGATTCCACATAAAAAAATTTACTAGGAAATTTCAATTGGAATATTTCATTGAACATCTTGTAAAAAAGGGCAGCACTAAAGCTCCCGCTACGCCTAGGATCCAAAAAAAGTCCCCACCACAAGAGCGTGTTTTACGTTGTCTTCTTGCATATTTTAGAATGAATGTTGTACCTCCATTTAAGAACTCCAAATTCTGGGATTTGACCAATTGAACATGTTGCTTTCCTGAACAAAATAATCAAATTCATAAAATAATAATTAAAAAAATTTCATGTAATTGCTTAATGAAATCAACGTATTTGAACAATTTCTCTTACTTTTCTGCGTATAACATAATGCAACTTTAATTACTGAAAATAATAATTTGAAGCATATAAAAGGTTATACATTTGTTGCTATAACATATTAATATTATTTTCCCAATGTACTTCATGTCAAGCCATTTGTATCACCTGTGAAAAAATTAATCAACACAATAACAATTCAGAAGATAAATATTTGATTTGATTAAACTAATCACTAAGATGTCTTTGAACCACAAAATTACACATAAATGAAATCTTGGACATTAAAATAAATAAATAAATTGAACTATAAAATAAAAAACTGAAGAAAAAAAAGCTATTTGTTAATAGTAGAGAGATGGAGACTGAATGACATACATCCCCATTTATATTGCTAGTTGACATATTGATATGGATAAAAAGAAACTGTAATTTCAAAATTTTAAAATAATAGATTGTATAAGATTACAATATCTGATACAATAAGCTTAAGGGAGCTATAAAAGAGTTCTTAATAAATTATCCCACATATTTCTATTTCTTATTTAGAGAGTCATTATATCTAATTCTAATAAATTAATAAAGTTATCACTTTATATTTCAAAGATTATTTTTCAATATTAAGTATTTTTATTATATCTTTTTAATTCAAATTGAAAAGTTTAAAAAGATACGAAATAACTGAATAAAATTTGCATAATGAAAAAGTATTTTCAAATTCAGTTTTGGAAGGATCATTATCTTTTATTCAATTCAAAGATTTATGTATTTTAGTTTAAATTCAAATTTTAAACTAAATTTTTTACTTATCAATTCAATATTTACTACTACTATTAGTATTAGTATCCTCCTCCTCCTCCTCCCCCTCATCATCATCATCATCATCATCATTGTTGTTGTTATTGTTCTTCTTCTTCTTCTTCTTCTTCTTCTTGTCGTTGTTGTTACTGTTGCTGTTGTTGTTGTTCATCATCATCATCATTTATCATCACTATTATCATCATCGTCATCGTTGTTGTTGTTGTTGGTTTTGGTGGTGTAATTATTGTTGTTGTTGTTCATTGTAACACCCCAACTTATGATAAAGAGTTTCACATCGGCAAAACACGAGAGGGATGTTGGGTATATAAGTAAGCAAGCCTTACTCCCTAGTGACGCATTTTAAAGCCGTGCAGGCCTGGTCCCAGAGTGGATAATATCACTAGTGGGTTGGGCCAAGGGGTCTCTCGAGCCTTCGTGGTTAGAGATATCCGTCGCGGCCAGAGCCTCGGCTCGGGTCGTGACAAGAATGGTATCAGAGCTGCTCTGGTGTTAGCCCTATCGATGTGGGCCAAATTTCAAACTGAGTTTAGGAAAATCCCGATAAGGTTGGGAAAGCCTCAGTCCTAAGTCTAGGCAAATTCCATTCTGTGGGGCAAACCTCATCGAGAACGCTGAGACTATAAGGGGGGTATATGTAACAGCCCAACCTAGAATAAAGAGTCTAATAACGGCAAAATATGGGAGGGATGTTGGGTATATAAGTAAGAAAATATTACTCCCTAGTGACGCGTTTTAAAGTCATGTGGGTCTGGGCCCAAAGCAGACAATATCACTAGTGGGTTGGGCAAAGGGGTCTCTCGGGCCTTCGTGGTTTGGGATGCCCATCGCGGCTAGGACCTCGGCTCGGGTCATGACATTCATCATCATTATCATTCATCACCACTCATCATCATCATCATTATTCTTGTTGTTGTTGTTTTTGTCGTTATTGTTCTTGTTATTATTATTATTATTATGTTTTTTTTTCTTCTTGTTCTTCTTTTTCTTATTGTTGTTGTTGTTGTTCATCATCATCATCATTATTGTTGTTGTTGTGGTTGTTATTATTATTTTTGTTATTATTGTTATTGTTCTTGTTGTTGTTGTTATTATTCTTCTTCTTTTTATTCTTGTTGTTGTTATTATTATTGTTGTTGTTGTTGTTGTTATTGTTGTTGTTGTTGTTGTTGTTATTGTTGTTGTTGTTGTTCATCATCATCATCATCATCATCATCATTACTGTTGTTGTTGTTGTTATTATTATTACTATTGTTATTGTTGTTATTGTTCTTCTTCTTCTTCTTCTTCTTTTTCTTCTTCTTCATTATAGCAAAAGTTTCAAAAATAGCAACAGTTTGGCACAAAACTCATCTTCTATAGTCACACTTTATAATATGACTATTTATAGCCGTTGTATTTGATTCACATGAGTTGTATTTGTTTTTACTCAATAGTCTGTATTTATATCTATAATCTATAATATATTAAAAGTGTGAAGACCCTTAGGAAAGTGATTTGAACTTTTTGTCGTTTATTAAAAGACCCCACTATGTGGGAGTACACTGGGTATGTTGTTGTTGTATTAAAAGACCATTCTTGAAACAAAACTGTCTTTTCACTACTTTCTTTAATTATTATTTAATTATTTTTATTATATTAACTAGACTCCTAAAATATATGGAAGGAGAATCAATTAACATTTTTTCTTGTACTAATCAATTAGAAAAATACTCCTAAAATAGGATAGAAAAATACTCTTAAAATAGGACTCGATTAAGGAAATACTTCTATAAATATTGAGATACACGTTAAACTACCGAAGAAATCAATTTACTTATCGGGAAAATATGATTAATGCTTATCTAACTTAATTCGGTTGTATGTCTAGATTGGTGGATGCTTAATTTTCTTACCCTCAACTTCTTCACTGTTTTTGTCAACATAATAGAATTCAACGTGTGTGTATATATATATCTTCTTTGTTTTCATTCAAGTCATTCTTTAGGGTCAAAATTTTCGCTCACACAAGAATTATTTTCATCAAAATTAAAACTTTGTGATCACTATTATTTTATTTTGTTGTAGTTTACAGGCCGTAGATGAATTTACAGGTAATAGATGAGTGCCGGTCAGTTTTGAGGATTTTTTTTTAGGTAAAGATTAGGTTTAATTGTATTATTTTTATATCTCTGTTCTGAAAAAAAAAATGGTGTAAAGGTTAAGTTTAGTTGTATTATTTTGATATCTCTATTATCGTATTATTTTGTTATAGTTTACAAATGGTAGATGAATGTCAGACGACTTTGAAATTTTTTTTGTGTAATTATATTGTTTTGATGTCTCTATTATCGTATTATTTTGTTGCATTTTGCAGGTGGTAGATAAATGTCGATTGACTTTGATAATTTTTTTTTGATAAAGGTTAGGTTTAATTAAATAAATTCTCCAAAAGATGTTGAATTTAATTATTGTATTTATCTATGTTATTTAGACAAATATCTTATTTAGTGTAACGTTTGAACTCAATAAAGTGAGGTACACGCGCGAGGCGCGTACACCTAAACTAGTAAAACATAAATACATTAATCACATTTTATATTTTATATTTTCTTTATTATTGAAAAATATGACTACATCGAATACAAGCCATGGATGATAACGAAAACATCATGACCGCACATTGTATTTGTATTTACCATCATTTTTTTTTCTTTTCTCTTTTTTTATTTTCTTTTTACTTTTTGAATTTTTTTCCTATTTTTTTTTTTATTCTTTCTTTCATTTTTTGTATTTTTTTCTTTTTCGTGTTTTTTATTCTTTTCTTTTATATTTTTATTTTTTTCCTTTTTTGTTTATTTCTTTTCGTTCTTTTTTTTTTTCTATCTCTATCTTCTGCTTTTCTTTTTTTCTTTTTTTCTTTTTTTCTTTTTTTCTTTTTTTCTTTTTTTCTTTTTTTCTTTTTTTCTTTTTTTCTTTTTTTCTTTTTTTCTTTTTTTCTTTTTTTCTTTCTTATATTTTTTGTATTTTAAAAAAATATGGCTACTCAAGTACAAATCACGAATAATAACAAAAATATCATAATTGTTTATCATATTTTTATTCATATCATTATTTATATTTTCGTATTCGTTGATACAATTATATTTGTATTTGCATTTTATTGTTCGCGTATATTTTTGTATATATATTATAGTTCGCTTTTGTATTTTATAGTTTGCACTTGTATTTGTATGTTATAGTTCGTATTTGTATTTGTATTTTATAGTTCACACTTATTTGTGTTTGTTAGTTCGCACCATCATTTATATTTTATACAATTCACACTTGTATTTTAAAAAATTATTTTATATTTGTATTTTATAATTGACTGGACATTGTATTTATGTTCTGTGGTTTCATTTTATTTGTATTTGTGTGTTGTTTTTACGGATGCACTTGTATTTTTAAAGAACTATTTTATATTTATATTTGTAAGTTCACTACATATTGTATTTTTATTTATAATTTAATTTATTTTATTTTTTGTATTTAAATTTGTAGTTGACAAGATCATTTACATTTTTAAATAATTGTAAAATAAATTTTATTTTTCTTTCTACGAACACTTGTATTTATAAAATGATAAACTATACAAATACAAATATTACATTTGCATCATATGATACATGTTTATACAACTTGAACCATATGCAAACAAAATAACACTTTCTTATATACAAATACAAATAATAAATTTGAAATACAAATGCTAAATTATCATCATCATCATCATCATCATCATCATCATCATCATCATCATCATCATCATCATCATCATCATCATCATCATCATTATTATTAAATAAAATGTATTTTATAGTTTTCAAAAGGAACTGCCATATGACTTTGAAACAGCTTGTCACTTGGCTTCTTCTGGTGCTTCAACTTTTGCCTTTATATATATATATCGACTTTGACCCCTCTTTTTTAAGACCATACTTAGTATTCAGAGTTTGCCTCGATTTGATACCGCTCTCGCGACCGCACCGAAATAGTGTTTTATCCCTAAATGTCCAGTCAACTGTTGTGCCTCAACGCATTTCGGAGAGAACCAACTAGCTCTGGGTTCAAGTGATATTTCACCCCTAACCACAACTCATCCTCTGATTCTTCAACACCAGTCGGTTTGGACCTCCACTTAGTTTCACCCAAGATTTATCCTGATCATGGATAAATCACCCAGGTTCGGGTCCATAAGCAGTGACAATTGCCCTATGAAGACTCACTTTCGCTACAGATATATATATTAAGACTTTACCTTATTGAGCATACAAATTAGAGTATCATTTTTTCACTTGAATGATATCATGTATTACTTTTAATTATAAAAATAGTTCTAAATTGTCAATATTGTAGTGATTGTTATGGTTTAGAAGACATTCAAATAATGTTCTTGCAAAATACTTAACTCTTTAATTTTTTTCTTCAAGTTCACTTATACTTCCTCTGGCAATTTCTAACTTTGGTTTAGCATTTTTCAGTTCCTCTTTCAAGGCGGCTTTCTTATCCATTTGAGACTCCGTTTCGGAGTTTTCTACCTTCTTAATTAGATATCCTTTGTAACAACATGCTTTCTAGAGTAAGGTTAGAGTACAAGTAACTATCACACCCCTTTTTTAACTCGAAAAGAACGAATTCTAAGTTTTGAAAGAATTTTTTTTATTAAAGCGACAAAAGATAAAATTTATTTTAAAAAGGACTATTTACATTTTTATTCAAAGTTGCCACTTGACATGAACTCGGTGTGTCAAGTCACCTTTTGAAAATCCTTTTCAAAACGATTTGACTCTTTAAACTGATTTGCGAACAGAGAGTCTGGCTAAGGAATTCTGTTGACCGAGGGGAAGGTGTGTTTGACCACGGTCGCTTGATGAAGTATATCAGCTGTTTTGGCATTACGAATATTTAAACCACACAAAAGCATATAAAGCAATCAAGCAAGCAAACAAAACAATCCAAAATTTAATGTCCAGTCCAATTATACCGTCCCGAAAAATGAAAAGTCCGAAAATGTAAATCTACTCTATTCTAAACTAATCCTAAACTACTCCTAAACTAAACTCCACCCGATGTTTCGAGCCTTGGCTGTGCACCATCTACAAGTACATGATACTTCGGGGCATTTCCCGGTGAATAAATACAATTCCTTCAGGGCATTCCTTGGCAAATGAAAACAATTTCAATTTCATGTGATAAATTAACATTCAACATATTCAATATTCCACGCATTCAACCAAACATCATTCCTAAATTTGTCTACCCGAATCTAAACTTTGCTTATTCATTAGATGGCCTAATCATGATATTATCACATTTAACATTCGTATTTGCTCCAAAATAACCAACGATAATAAATCAGGACTAAACAATATTCATTTTTATCAATTCCTAATAGGGTGTTCATGGTTTGGTTAAAAACCAAATCGAACCGCGAACCAAACCAAACTGATTAAAAAAACTGACATTTGGTTAGGTTTGAATTGGTTTGGTTTTAAATTTTAAAAACCGATACTTAGGTGGTTTGATTTTGATTTTACTCTAAAATAACCGACAAAATAACCAAACTGAACCGATAAAAATTATATATACAAATATATATGTGTATATATATACACACACACACATACATATACATATATAAATTATTTATATATTATTCATAAATAAAATATAAATATTTTTTATATATTAAATTTTAATTATAAATTTAGCTTTAGTCATAACACTTTTAGTCATATGTCTCCATCTAGTTGAAGGTGCATTATGAGATTCTATATGATTTTCGCACTTTAAATGACAAATGATACTAATTGTGAAAATTATCTTGTTGTCTATGGGATTTTATAGGTGAGTTTTATTAGACAATAATTAATCACTAGTTTTGAACTTTCTTTTTGGTCCCTATTGAGTAAAAGATTTATGTGTTTACCTTTGAGTGAAAATCGTCCCCCCCCCCCCCCCGAAGTTTGTCTTAAAAATCAACCTCTCCCCGAACTATCAACAATAATCAACCTCCCTCCCCTTTGTCCCATGCAATGTTCATCTTGTCCTTGTAATTTTAATTCTATATTTATATAATATCTTTTTATATTATATGTAATGAATATTTTCTTAAAATGGATATTTATAGTATTTTATTTAATTTTATTTAAGTTTATTAACTTTATAAGCAAATTGATACTTTTTATAAATTTATCACAAAATTCAATGTTATTTTTTAAGATCGTTATTTTAATATTATATTATTAAAGAGTCGTTTGATGTGAGGTATAATTATAATAATTTAGAGATAAAGTTCATGATTATTTATCCTGCGTTTAATTAGATGTATTAGGTAGTGTCAAAATTATTTGTCGCACCATTTATACCACAGTGATGAGATAAATTATCAAACATACATGTTAGTACAACTTATTTTGTAATAACTAATCCTGGCATAACTTGTTTCCAAACAACCCACCCATAAATGTGTATATATATATATATGTATGTACATGCATATGCGTATATTTTCGTGGTTTATCACTCTCTTACTAAATTCATTTCGTATTACTTAACTTTTTGTTGATATAACACAAACCTTAAGAAAATTTTACTTAGAGGTATATTTTGCTAAATTAACCTTATTAATAATAATTTGAAACTTTAAATTTGTCTATACTGTTACTTTATATAGTTATTTAACACTAAATAGTAGAAAAAAATATAATACAATTCTTTTGATTTCACAAATTGAGCAGATAAATTAAAACTTCTATTTTTAATATGAGGATCAAGTGATAAGAAATGATATTATATATTGTCTATATCAGTAAATAAGATGTGATTGTCATTAATAGAGTATTACATATTTTATAATTTATATAAATAATATAATCTTTAAAATTTGTCCTTATTTTTATTCGAGAAAAATAACTAGTACCTTCGAACTATGACCAAATTTGCTACGACACACGTCAACTTCATGGGGGTCCTATTACTCCTTAAACTAAATTTTAGCGTATTTTTGTCAATCTTTTTAGCTAACGTGATACCCTTTGTTAATCATTTAAAATGGCGTAACACTTTTGACGTGGGATCCATTTTATGTAATAAAGGTTTTACTAGAGGCTTATCTCTTTCATTTATTGTTTGCATTTTTTGCATTGAAATATGTTTATAAAATTAGTATTACTTATTATTTTCACTTGTAAAATAAATATTATAATTTTGATTATTATTAATAAAACTAATTTTCTTAAATCATGCTAATTTACTTCATAAAGATCATCATTAGCTTATATACTTAATTAGTATTTCTTTTTTTTTTTGTTAGAAGATAATGATTATGTTTTTATGAAGATTTTGTTATATGATTTTTTTTTTTAAATGAAGATAATGTTTATGTTTTTATGCAATGTCCATAAACATTATCATATTACAAGGACAAAATGGACGCATGGGATAAAAGGGAAAGTTATTATTGATAGTTCGGGGAGGTTGATTTTTAAGATAAATTTCGGGGGAAACGATTTTCACCCTTGGGAGTTTATCATATCATTCTCTTATATGTAATTTCTAAATACTTTTGTAGGAGTGTTTGCATGATGTTGTTCATAGTTTTGCCTAAGTATGACACTAAATTGACATCTTAATTTCAAGGTTGAGGAACAATACTCGATTGATATCTCATATATTGGATTGGTCTTTTTAAAGAAAAATATCAACTTTTATCATTAACTAAAGTTATAAACCAAAAAACCAAACTAAACCAAACTAAACCAACAAGAACCAAACCGACAAGAACCAAACCGACGGTTATTTTTTTTTATTGATTTGATCTGATTTTAAAATTTTTAAAACCGACTAAGTTAATTTGGTTATAATTTTGACCAATAACCAATCCATGGACACCCCTAATTTCTACCATTCAACCCCAAATTCCTTTTTAACGCCAAATTTCAACAATTCAAGATTACTATTTCAACAATCCACAATCATTTCTTCAACGAAATTGAAGAACAAATCAACATCACCAATATTCAATCATACCACATGCAAATCAAACACGTATAATGAAATAAAATGTGAAGAGATAGAATTGGGCCTTTCGATAATTGATTTTCGATGATAATAATATTTAAGAAAGCGCGAACTTGAAGCTCGAAACTGGTCGCGATGAATGGATTGAGTCGAACCGGATCCCGAGACTCAAACCAGTACCGAAACCGATGAACCCGAATCAAGAAACGCGACTGAACAGCCAACCCGTATATGAAACTATCACAAAAATCAATTCGAATAGGGCTAATTTCAGTAAAAATCCATTGTTGGTTCACGTTCGGCAAGTCTTAATATTATCCAACCGGTTCTGTTTAGAAATCGAAAGAAACGAAGAATTTCGAAGTTTTAAAACTGGATCGATCGAACGATGAATGCAACAACTAATTCCGGCGAGCCAAGTCGCCGGAACAGCGACCTGAGACACTCACTTTCTCTCTCGATTTTCGCCCTCTCTTTCGAATCTGTCACTCTCCCCTTCCTTTTCGATGATAGTGCAGATCTGTGTGTGGGGGTATGTGCGTTCTTTTGGTGGGTCGGTGTCTTGGTCGGTGCATGCGTGTATCGTCCCGAAGAAGAAGAAAAGGGAGCAAAAATGGAGGTCCCCCCTGTTTTTCGTGACCCTGTGTATATATCAGATGTGCCTCTCTCTCCTCTTTTTCGTGTAGTGTGAGAGTAATGAATGTGTTATGTATTTCCTCAGTGATGTATGTAATTGTGAGTATATGTGAGAATCGTCAGTGAGGGTGTGTGGAATTGAGAGTATTATGTGCGTCTCAGTGATGTATTTGATATCTATTAATGGAATCCTGTGGAGTGTCCCATTTCAGTGAGGAGTGTGTGTATTCTTCTGTGTGTGAAATCCGTGGGTTTGTTAGGGAGGTGGGGACCACGTGGGTAGCGTAGGGGTAGGATACGTGGATATGTGGGGGTAGGGAGTGGGTGGTGATGTGTTAAAATTTAATAGGGAGAATTATTAATTTGTTACTAAAAGAATTGGGGATTGAGTTTGTTAAAGGTTTTGTTATTTTGTTATTTCGTGAAAAAAATTATAAAATGAGACTGGGATGCATGATAAGATGAAGTAAACAATAAAAAATAATTTTGAAGGTATAAAATTATGTGTCTACAATAACAATTAGGAAAATTTTCTTCCACCCATGTTCGAAATATTTGTAAACAAATACCGTGAGCCTTGAAATCATTGATTCGAGCAAATCCATGTCTATGTGAACTAAAATGATAAACATCTTGAATTAAAAAAATTGCTAGAGCAAGGAGAAAAAATTCAGTGAGTAATATAACATCGAATTGGCTGCGTGGGGAAAGTTTCTTAACTATGTTGGACATGTATAGAAAATGTTTTTTGGTTTTTTTTTTAGCTATAGACGTCATATACCCATTTCACGATTATTACTTACTGAATTTTCTCTATTCTTTCTAGAAATATTTGTATTATAAATGGTTATGATTCCTGTGAATAGTGATCTCGGGGTACTTGATTCTATTCTACCATTACATGGATTGTTGTATTTGATTGCAGAGACTTCAAAGTTGGGTGGAAAGAGATCTATAAGTTTGCAACTTTAGCATTGACTCTAATTGTGAAGACAAGTTATGAATGTTTCTTTATCAATAAGAACGAAAATTTCAAAGCTAAATTTCACGCAGCCGGAAAAGATGTTACTAACTTGCAAAAATATTAAAATGTATTCAATAGTCAAGGTAACCCAAAAGAACGAGTGACCTAAAGAAAAAATATAAAAAAGGAAATTTAGGTTTATTTAGTAATTTTATAATATATTTTATTTCCATTATAAAATAAAATTTACCAATGTATTTTACGAAGTTAGTGAAAATAAAATATTTTCAGAAATTACTAAATAAACTTAAATGCTCTTTCCTAAATTTTGGCTCCGCCCTGCCTATTAACTATATTCTGACTTCTTTTGCAAGTTAGTAACATATTTTATTACTATTATAAAATAAATAAAACCATCTATTTTAAGAAGTTAATAGAAATAAAATATATTGAAAAAATATTAAATAAACTTAAATTCCTCTTTTCTGAATTTTGACTTTAGGTCAATCATTCTATTAGTGCTGTTAACTACGTTCTAATATTTTGCAAGTCAGTAATATATTTTATTTCCATTATAAAGTAAATATAAACATGTATTTAGGAAGTTAATGGAATGTAATACAAATATTTGTAGAACAAAGAGAGAAAATTCAGTAAGAAATAGCCCCAAATTGAGTATATGACATCTAAAGCTAAATAGCTACCAAAAAACATTGACAACATAGGTTCAACATAGTTCAGATATTTGCCCGACACAGTCCATACGATGTGCTATTACTCATCCATTTTTTCTTCTCTAGCAATTTTTTTTGTTTCAGATGCTTATGATTTCGGTTCACGTCGATATGAGTTTGCTCAATTCGATGATTTCATGGCTCATGGTGTTTGTGTACAGAGATTTCAGACATGGGTGGAATCTCACGCAGCTGAGAAAGCTGCCCCGGACAGAGAATTGAAAGATGCTACAGGCAAGTTAAAATATTGCCAGAGGATGTGTAAGTGAACTTGAAGAAAAAATTAAAGATTCAAGTATTTTGCAAGAGCAATTAGTCGCTTCTCTCATATGGAGAGATGTGGGCATCGAGGTAGCACCAGCAGAGGTGGAGATATTCCCACGTAACTCTATTCTTCGATCTTTTATTTCTAAGAATTCCCACCATCAATTGATCCCCAATCGTGTTCCACCATCAATTTTGCTCTCTTTGTTTTCAATTTTTTTTTATCTATTTTGATTTGTCATATGTAACGAAATATTTTTTAATCTTATCAATTAAAATATGTCATATAAAAAGTTGAAAGAATGAGAGCTTTCATACCCTCACAATCCACAAGGGTAATGAATGAATTTATGATGAATGATCTAAAGCTTTACATGTGAGTCGTATCCATAGGGCTTGCTTATGTAAATCCCGACAAATTTACGCATATTTACTCTTATCCCGATTGTTTTCAAAATCTCATAAAATTCTGTTTTTTTTTTTTTTTTCAAATACATATAAGTTAAGTGAGATACAAGTTAGTGATATATTTTAAAAATTAACTAATTAGTTTGAATTAAGGAATGTAACAGTAACTACAACATTAAATTAGCAATTAGCTCATCCAATCATTCAATTAACTAAAAAAAATCCCTTGAAAGACAGTATATTGTTGCTAATTCAAATTTTTTAAAAATTCATCTTCCTAATCAATTTACAATTGCAATCTTCTTCTATATCTTTTTTGTCCGTGCTATTGATTCTTTTCCAACTATTTACAATGAATATTTTAGTGGTATTACGCTATCCACATTTTTTTCTTCAGCTATTTACAAAGCTTTCTTCTGCAACTTCTCGATATCCATCTGGTGCAATTTTTCTTTTTTCTTTTCTTGGTGCGATTTTTTTTCTTCAACTATTTGCAAAGCTTCTAATTCTTCTTGATTGAAGAGGAAATTGTAAAGCTTTTTCCTTGCTTATTCAGACAACCATTTGTATCACTGGTGGTCGATGCTTTTGAGGATGTTGCGATGAATCAAATCTTGAAATTTGAAGTGGTGTTATTTGGAGGCCAAGTTCCTGGAGGGCATAATGCTATTTCTGAAATTTTTGATTGGATCATCATTGAGAATATAAGAGTGATGGCATTATAATTGGCGAGCACATAACGTATGAAAAAATAATTTCGGTCATTGCTTCAGAATTTCAAATCGATGAAACAAGAAAGAAAATTAAAGCTCGATACATTGTTGTTGAAAACTCATCTCCATTGCTCATCTGTAATGATATGAATGTAAAGCTTTATACTAGAGTATTATTGAATCCATTATAATACATCTGAATTAGAGGTTTATATTTACTGAATGTTTTTGCATCAAATTTACATTAAACAACGTAATTAAACAATGTAGTTTATGTATTTGTTGTTTACAAATCTTGTATCTCTTTTTGGTTATATGTATCTCATACAATTTTCTGATAGTATTAGTATGTATCTTTAATTTTTAATAGATATATCTCTTTGTGATAATATGTATTTCATAGAATAGTTGGTTTCTCTTAGAATGCTATGTTGAATTATGTTGATTAATTGGAAATCGTGCATACATATATCTGTTATATGTCTACATATCTTTTAAACTAAGATCTTTTATTCTTAGTTTTAACGTAAACTGAGATATAACATAACAAAAATGTAATTGATAAAATTAAATACGTATCTGTAGCATATGTATATTTGTAATAACTTGTATTTGATATAAATAATCATATATATGTACAACACTTTAAAAAATAAACTAAAACTGAAATAGAGATTTTTGGTAATTATTCTCTAAAACACTTCGAATAATTTTTAAAATAAACACTTGCAATGCTTAATTAAACTACTTTAACAGTAATACTTCCTAAATGAACATGCTATTCAAACAAACCACTTCAAATTTAATACATGATTAAAAAAAATTTAAAATATTTACTGAAAATATTGCTTCAAGTGACTATGTCATCAATCATGAAACATAAGATGACAGTTTTGTATCTAGAGAAACCAAATACTAATTAAAAGTTAATCATAATAAACATAGCTATAACTGTTCAACACTAACTACATTTCCTGCAACTGGTCGTATGAAGTTTGATTTAGGCCTCAGTGGGTCTTTATTGTCACTAAAGTATTCATTTTACGTGTTATCTATTCCATAATTTCATAACAGGAGTGCGTATCTCAAACGATGGTATTCAAAAGCAATATAAGAACATGATACTTCTAATTCATCACTCAGATACTCGGCAAACACATCTACAAATATTTCACAATTTCTGCAAATTGATTGATTTTAAAATAATAAAGTTACTTGTTATTGTATCCTCAAAAAACAATCATAAAAAAGAAAAAATAGTACACATACTACTACTCTGAAATTATGTTTGACAGATATATATGCTTCATCTGAAATTACCCAAAAATAGTACACATACTACTACTCTGCACCTAGATACGTACTATGTACTTTTATTAAAAAATACATCCTCTTGTTAAAGATATATCTATCTACATATCAGATACATTTATAAAAAGGTTGTACGAGATACACACCATATTATTGTAACGACCCAAAATCGCCTCCTGGGATGTCACACGGTGCTTAAGGCTACAAGTAGCCCCAAGCTAACCCTTTGAGCCTGTTTCTACTAATAATACTCATTTCAAGATGAAATAATTCAAACACTAGCATAGTCATATCATATGAAGGGAGATACGAAGAAAATACTCGGTCCAAACGACCACAATACTGGAATTTTCAACACAATCACAATCTGATAACTAGTCTGACAAAGCCTCTACTAATCCATAAACTAGAGAGCCGTTGGGACAGGTCCCTAACTAACTCGAAATGAACTGAAAGTTAAAACATAGCCTCTCAATTGCAGAAATGTCTAAAGATAGGTCCTCGAACCATAAGGACTCACCACTATAGAAATGCAGACAGAGGTACTCGAAAGTCACTGACGAGGCTGGGACTAAGCACCTGAACCTACGTTATAAGAAAATGTAGAACATAGACGTATATGTGGATCAGCACTTGGGAATGTACTGAGTATGTGGGGGTGCATGCATTTTTATAAAAAAACATCAATACTCTTTAATCAAATTATGCATGCAATAAGTAATGACTCACATGACTTGAATAAGTATAAAATGTAAAGTACATGAATCATGTAGAATGGAGCATGTAACAAAAATCCCATGAGTCATCATAGTTTAACTTTGAAACATACTTGAAGGAATTTCATCCGCTTTAGGAAAATATCTCGTTTTGAGCTTTAGGGAAATCATTCTACCTCACTGGAAAGATACTCTAGTTTAGGGAACTAACTTATCTCATAGCTTTAGAGAAAATACTTATATCAAGAAAAAATACTTTAGTCTTAAGGAGCAAATCTGCAACTTTGCTATTAGGAAAATAACTTGTATCAAGGGAGGTTCTCTTAACCGACATAAACCATGTGAGCTACATGGAGTCCAACGTTTTGTCCTCCTAAGGAAGATACCCCACGTTGGGGAAGAGCGTCATACTCTTGTCAGGGAGTATAACCTCAATTCAGTGATCACTTATCTCGGCCTCGAGCCCAATATCTCGGCCTTAGGCCCAAAATCTCAAACCTATGGTGGCACATAGTTCTGGGGTAAGAAACCATAGTAACTTACCCAACTCGGTGCTAAATACTACTCCCTTTAGTTTATCTCGCTCATCTCATGGAAATCCACTTTAAAATAATCTCATGGTTCATCAAGAGCCCAATAATCAAATTTGTAATCTCACGTAGTGAAGTGGATTTCAAAACACCGTGACCATTAGGTCAAAACATTTCTCAATAATCTCAGAATACTCAAATCATGGGTGCTCATAGCATAAAAGTTCATAAAATTGCAAATCTCAAGTAGGGCTCAATAACCCATAATTAAATCTCAAGTTAAAACTTATCAAAAGCATAATAGATAGCATATAGATTCATAACTCATGTAGAAATCTGGAAATTTCAGCAATTTATCTCAAAATCTCAACATACTCATATACTTCAATATCTCAAACATTTCAACTATTAATTTCTCAAGGATTAAAATCATGGGGTATAGACCCAACTGCAATTTCTCAAGAAAATATGTGAAAATCATGCCATTAGACTCTCAATTTATGGGAAACATCAAAATATTGCAATCAATAATAATGGGCGAAAAACCCTAATTCAAATTCATGTAAAATCTCATAGGTTGCAGAAAATCATAGTTTAAATAAGCCTTTGGACACAAGGATGAAAGGATTACCCTTGTTCAAAACCCCACATACTTTAGATTATGAAATTGGATGAACAAGCTTGCTTTAAACTCTTCTTATTACCCTTGAGAGAGGGTTCTTGCAACCCTTGAACTTGGAAAACTTAAATCTCAACTCAATTTGTAGAATCCATAGTGAGTTCTTGGATTTCTTGGAGAAGGGTTTTAGATTTGCTCTTGAAGGTGAAACACTAGCCTTTGGATATTTTAGGAGATAATGAGGCTATCAAGTTCGTTTGGAATATATCTGGTTGATAAAAGAGTGGAAAGACCGAAAAGCCCTTTTAAAAATGAGCTAAAAATACTGAACGGGGTCTGCGACGGTCGAAGCGATGGTCCATCGCAAGTCCGATGGTCCGTCGGGTCGTCCGTTGCATGATGACTAAAAAAAGGGACACGCTACCTCGATGCGACGGTCGAATCAATGGTCTATCGCAGGTCCGATGGTTCGTCGGATCGTCCATCGTACGATGGCCAAAATGAGACCACACTGCCTTAGTGACGATGGTCTCAGCGACGGTTCATCGCAGCCTTGACGGTCTGTCGTCCTGGCCGTCGCACTTGGACCTGGAAGAGGAGTTTATGACTTGGTCGCGATGGTCCGAGCGATAGTCCATCGCAGACTCGACGGTCCGTCGGATCGTCCGTCGCACCTGGGCGGTTCCGACAACTCTCAGTAAAATGGCCATAACTTCTCACGCTGATGCCGGATTTGGACAAAATTGGTATCGTTGGAAAGATAATTCAATTCTCTTCATGAAAAAAAGTCAAATTTAAGAAAATTCTATATGGTTTAAATACCAATCACTTGGAAAGTCTCTTCTTAATCTTTTAAGGCCGAAATTACACTTCACTTGACACGCTCTAAGACCTGGACTATGAGGGAACTTTGCGGGGTCTTACAATATCTCCCCCTTGGAAAAGTTCATCCTCGAATGTCGCTAGTTAGATTAGGAACACAGGAAAAGCAGAGTACACATAGCTGAAGCAATTTGCTAAACAACTCAAAATCTCTCTAAACTCATGAATACCTCAAAAATTGCAAGAATAGATTTATAGTTGAACTTTAGATTAGAAGGATAAATTAAGGAAAAATAATACCTTCAGATCGATCTGAACTCGCGGAAAAGAGGTGTGGGTACTTGGTTCGCATGTCTGCTTCTGCCTCCCAAGTAGCGCCCTCAACTGACTGGTTTCGCCACTACACTTTGACCAAGGAAACCTCTTTGTTCCTCAGTCTACGGATCTGAAAATCTAGGATGTTAATGGGAACCTCATCGAATGAAAGATTTTTTTGAATATCAGCACTCTTTGAAGGATCTACCACACCAGAATCACTAATATGCTTTTTAAGCATGGAGACATTAAAAATAGGATGAACAACTGACAACTCTGTGGGCAACTCAACCTCATAGGTTACTTTACCAACACGGCTCAAGACTCTATACGGGCCAACATAACGGGGACTAAGCTTTCCCTTTTTACCAAACCTCTTCACCCTTTTCATGGGTGAAATCTTCAAGTATACCAAATCACCCACCTCAAACTCAAGTTCTCTTTTCCTCACATCGGCATAAGATTTTTGATGACTCTGAGCTGTCTTTAACCTCTCTCTAATCAACTTAACTTTCTCCATAGCTTCAAACACTGCATCAGGCCCAATCAAGACAACTTTTCCCACTTCAAACCAACCTACGGGTGATCTACATATCCTACCATACAAGGCCTCAAATGGTTCCATCCCGATGCTGGCATGGTAACTATTGTTATAGGCAAACTCTATCACTGACAAATACTCATCCCAACTTCCTTTGAAATCAAGAGCACACGTCCTCAACATGTCTTCCAGGGTCTGAATGGTCCTTTCAGCCTGACCATCTGTCTGCGGATGAAAAATGAAACTCAAAAGAACTTGGGTACCAAGACCCTGCTGAAACACCCTTCAAAACTGAGAAGTAAATTGAGTACCCCTATCCGAAATGATAGACGAGGGAACTTCGTACAACCTGACTAACTCTTGGATATACAATCTAGCATAATCCTTAGCTGTATAGATGTATGCATGGACAAGAAGTGCGCGGACTTAGTCAGCCTGTCTACAAAAACCCAAATAGAATCATGACGACGACGCGAAAGAGGTAACCCGGTCACGAAGTCCATATTCACCATCTCCTACTTCCAAGGGGGTATACTAAACTCTTACATCACACCACTACATCTTAGGTGTTCTACCTTAACCTGTTGGCACGTTGCACACTTTGCTTCAAACTCAGCTATATCCTTCTTCATACCATTCCACCAATAGATTTCCCGCAAGTCGCGGTATATCTTGGTAGGGCCGGGATGAATAGAATACTGCACGCCATGCGCTTCATCCATAATCCTCTGCTTCAGATCATTAACACACAAAACATATAATCTACCATGCAATATAAACAAGACATCTCCCCCTAGGGAGAAAAACTCTACCTTTCAGTCCTTAACTGACTCCTTCAGCCTGACCAAACTAGAATCTCTATCTTGCTTCTCCTTCACTTTCGAAACTAAAGAGGACTCAGAACTACTTTGCACCAAAGTACTTCCCTCAGCTGGATCAAGAAACCTAACACCCAATCTAGCCAGACAATGAACATCATGAGCTAACTCTTTCTTACCTTCCTCTACATGAGCAACACTACCCATAGACAATCTGCTAAGGGCATCTGCCACTACATTGGCCTTACCCGGGTGATACAATACACTCATATCATAGTCTTTCAACAACTCTAATCACCTCATCTGCCTAAGATTCAACTCCCTCTGAGTAATCACATACTGCAGGATCTTATGATCAGTAAACACATCAACATAACACCATAAAGATAGTGTCTCCAGATTTTCAAAGCAAAGACCACGGCAGCTAACTCAAGATCATGGGTTGGGTAATTCTTCTCATGCGGCTTTAACTGTCTAGAGGCATACACTATAACCTTAACTCTTTGCATCAACACACAACCCAAACCAATTTTAGAGGCATCACAATACACCACAAAACTATCTATACCATCAGACAAAGTCAACACAGGGGCTGAAGTAAGTCGAGTCTTCAACTCCTGAAAACTCTTCTCACAGGAATCTAACCACTGGAACTTAACTTTCTTTTGGGTCAACCGGGTCATGGGAGACATAATAGAAAAGAAACCTTCAACAAAACGGTGGTAGTAACCCTCTAGACCAAGAAACTTCTAATATCAGACGGAGAGATAGCTCTAGGCCAATTTCTTACAACTTTTGTTTTTTTTGGGATCAACTCTAATACCTTCGACCAAAATAATATGACCCAGAAAGGATACAGATCTTAGCCAAAATTCACACTTACTGAATTTGACGAACAACTGGTGACCTCTACGAGTTTGCAAGACAATTCTAAGGTGATCTGCATGATCATGCTCACTGCGGGAGTAGACAAGGATGTCATCTATGAACACTATGACAAACATATCAATATATTGCTTGAACACTCGATTCATGAGGTTCATAAAAGCTGTTGGGGCATTGGTTTGCCCGAAAGACATGACTAGGAACTCAAAGTGACCATAGCGGGTTTGAAAGGCTGTCTTTGGAATATCACATTCCCCCACTTTAAGTTGGTTATAGCCAGATCTAAGGTCTATCTTAGATAAATAACTTGCACCTTGTAACTGATCAAACAGGTCGTCAATTCTCGGAAGAGGATACTTATTTTTGACCATGACCTTGTTAAGCTGACGATAGTCAATGCAAATATGCAAAGAACCATCTTTCTTCCGCACGAATATAACAGTACGCCCTAAGGAGAAATACTGGTCCTTATGAAACCTTTGTCTAAAAGATCTTTGAGTTGTTATTTCAACTCCTTAAGCTCAGCAGGTGCCATACGGTATGTCGGAATAAAAATGGGATGAGTGTCGGGAAGAAGGTCATTCCCAAATTCTATCTCTCTATCGGGAGGTATCCCTGGGAGATCTTCCGAAAAAACATTTGGAAACTCATTGACAATTTTGACTGACTGAAAAGTTAGAGCCTCGGACTTAGTGTCTTTGACTCTAACTAGGTGATATATGCAACCTTTAGATATTAGCTTTTTGGCTTTGAGATAGGAGATAAAATGACTCTTGGGAGATACCAAACTCCCGGACCACTCAATAGCTGGATCATCAGGAAACTGAAACTTGACCACATGGGTACGACAGTCTATAGACGCATAAAAAGAATGAAGCCAATCCATACCCAGAATAAGGTCAAAATCCACCATATCTAACTCTATCAAATCCGCAAGTATGACTCAATGAAGAATAGTAATAGGACAATCTCTATACACTTGTTTAGCAACAACTGACTCCCCTACTGGTGTAGAAACTAGGAAGGGCTCAGAAATCTTTTCGGGACTTATTTTGAAATTCATAGCTACAAGTGGGGTCACGTAAGAGAGACTTGACCCGGGTCCAACAACACATAGACATCAAACCAAAAGACACGGAGCATACCGGTACCAATATTGGGAGAGTCCTCCTACTCCTGATGGGATGGTAAGGCATAGAATCTGTTCTGGTGCTGACCGCCAGTAGTGCTAGATGAAGCGCCCTGAGCAGGGGCGGGGAGGGACGGGGTACAGGAGCTGGTGCACTAGTAGCTTATGCTTGAGGTCGGGAATCTGTGTTCCCCTGCCTATCATGAGGACAATCTCTAAGTCTGTGACCCTACTTTCCACAACCAAAACAACCCCTCAAATCTACAAAACACTCACCGGGATAATCCCTACCACACTTAGCACAAGAAGGATAACGGGGCCTGTTACCAACACTTTTCTGTGACCTAGATATAAAAGACCTGCTCCCTTGCTCCTGCCTGCCTCTAGGCGCGGGAGCACTAGCTGATGAAAACGCTGGCATAGACGGACATCTCTGAAACTGAGGGTGGTTCCCTCTATGGAACCTAGGCTAGCTAAACTTATACTACTCAGATCTAGCCCTTTTGTTACCCCTCACTCTATCTCTCTCTCTAATCTTATTCGCCTCTATCTGCTGGGCATACGTCATCAACCTAGCTAGATCCATATCCCTATGCAGCATCGCAGTCCTACACTCTTTCAGCACCAAACCAAAAACATCTGTCACAAACTTGCTCATACTAACTCGGGTGTCAGAAATCAAATCAGGAGCATACTTGGCCAACTGGTTGAACTGCAAGCAATACTCCTTAACAGTCATGGAGCCCTGCCTCAAGTTCATAAAATCTTTAATCTTTGCCTCCCTCATCTTAAGCGGAAAGAACTTGTCCAAGAATGCATCTTGAAACACTTGCCAAGTCATAAGAGCAACATTGTCACCTCTACTCTTCTTCCATGATACAACCCAGTCATAAGCTATGTCCTTCAACCTATAAGATGCCAACTCAACACTTTCTTTCTCAGAAACATACATCACCTGCGTGATCTTTCTCACCTTCTCAAGGTACAATGATGGGTCCTCATCTGCCTTAGACCCATAAAACTCTGGCGGATTCATCCGTATAAAATCACAAATCCTAGCCGCAACTACATTACCTCCCTGCTGATTAGCAACTGTGGCCTGGTTATTGGCTCAAACATTGGCGATGACTGCTTGGGCTAACGCCTGAAAGGCTGCCAGAAACTCAACATGAGACATAGTCTCATTCAATGGATCAACAGGTAGGGGTTGTTCATTATCGTTCCTACGGGTATTCACTCTTAAGAGAGGCATTTTCAAAAATAAAAGAGCAAAAGTTATTAGATGAGAGGGACAACTGTAGGCACGATAGATTCTGAAAGAAGAAATAACTTTTTCCTAAAACGTCTCGCAGCCTCTTGCTCATAGATATGGCGCACTACACACCAATAATCAATACTCTACTTAACGTGGCTTGTCAAACTCCCTAGGACTCCTTAAAATCTTAGGCTCTGATACCAAGTTTGTAACGACCCAAAATTGTCTCCCAGGACGTCACACGATGCTTAAGGCTACAAGTAGCCCCAAGCTAACCCTTTGAGCCTATATCTACTAATAATACTCATTTCAAGATGAAATAATTCAAACACTAGCATTGTCATATCATATGAAGGGAGATACAGAGAAAATACTCGGTCCAAATGACCATAATACTGGAATTTTCAACACAATCACAATCAGGTAACTAGTCTGACAAAGCCTCTACTAATCCATAAACTAGAGAGCCGTTGGGACAGTTCCCCAACTAACTCAAAATGAACTGAAAGTAAAAACATAGCCTCTAAACTGCAAAAATATCTTAAGATAGGTCCTCGAACCATGAGGACTCACCACTATAGAAATGTAGACAGAGGTACTCAAAAGTCACTGACGAGGCTGGGACTGAGCACCTGAACCTACATTATAAGACAATGTAGCACATAGACGTATATATGGATCAGCACTTGGGAATATACTGAGTATGTGGGGGTGCATACATTTATATAAAACAATATGAATACTCTTTAATCAAATCATGTGTGCAATAAGTAATGATTCACATGGCTTGAATAAGTATAAAATGTAAAGTACATGAATCATGTAGAATGGAGCATGTAACACAAATTCCGTGAGTCATCATAGTTTAACTTTGAAACATACTCGAAGGCATTTCATTCACTTTAGAAAAATATCTCGTTTCAAGCTTTAGGGAAATCATTCTATCTCACTGGAAAGATACTCTAGTTTAGGGAACTAACTTATCTCATAGCTTTAGAGAAAATACTTATATCAAGGGAAAATATTTTAGTCTTAAGGAGCAATTCTGCAACTTTTCTATTAGGAAAATAACTTGTATCAAGGGAGGTTCTCTTAACCGACATAAACCATGCAAGCTACATGGAGTCCAATGTTTTATCCTCCTAAGAAAGAGACCCCACATTGGGGAGGAACGTCATACTCTTTCCAGGGAGTATAAACTTAATTTAATGATCATTTATCTCGGCCTCGGGCCCAATATCTCGGCCTTAGGCCCAAAATTTCAAACCTATGGTGGCACATAGTTCTGGGGTAAGAAACCATTGTAACTTACCCAACTCGGTGCTAAATACTACTCCCTTTAGTTTATCTCACTCATCTCATGGAAATCCACTGCAAAATAATCTCATAGTTCATCAAGAACCAATAATCAAATTTGTAATCTGATGTAGTGAAGTGAATTTCAAAACTCCATGACCATTGGGTCAAAACATTTCTCAATAACTCAGAATACTAAAATCATGGGTGCTCATAGCATAAGAGTTCATAAAATTGCAAATCTCAAGTAGGGCTCAATAACCCATAATTAAATCTCAAGTTAAAACTCATCAAAAAGCATAATAGATTCATAACTCATGTAGAAATCTAGAAATTTCAGCAATTTATCTCAAAATCTCAACATACTCATATACTTCAATATCTCAAACATTTCAACTATTAATTTCTCAAGGATTAAAATCATGGGGTATAGACCCAGCTGCAATTTCTCAAGAAAACATGTGAAAATCATGTCATTAGACTCTCAATTCATGGGAAACATCAAAATATTGCAATTAATAATAATGTGTGAAAAACCCTAATTCAAATTCATGCAAAATCTCATAGATTGTAGAAAATCATAGTTTAAATAATCCTTTAGGCACAAGGATGAAAGAATTACCCTTGTTCAAAACCCCACATACCTTAGATTATAAAATTGGATGAACAAGCTTGCTTTAAACTCTTCTTCTTACCCTTGAGAGAGGGTTCTTGCAACTTTGAACTTGGGGAACTTAAATATCAACTCAATTTGTAGAATCCATGGTGAGTTCTTGGATTTCTTGGAGAAGGATTTTAGATTTGCTCTTGAGGGAGAAACCCTAGCCTTTGGATGTTTTGGGAGATAATGAGGCTATCAAGTTCATTTGGAATATATCTGGTTGATAAAAGAGTGGAAAGACCGAAAAGCCCTTTTAAAAATGAGCTAAAAATACTAAACGAGGTCTGCGACGGTCGGAGCAATGGTCCGTCGTAAGTCCAACGGTCCGTCGGGTCATCCATTGTACGATGACCAAAAAAAGGGACACACTGCCTTGATGCAATGGTCGGATCGATGGTCCATCGTAGGTACGACGGTCCGTCGGATCGTCTATTGCACGATGGCCAATATGAGATCACACTACCTTAGTGACGACGGTCTCAGCGACGGTCCGTCACATACTTGACCGTTCATCGTCCTGGCCATCGCACTTGGGCCAGGAAGGGGTGTTTCTACCTTGGTCGTGATGGTCTGAGTGACGGTCCATTGCAGACTCAATGGTACGTCGAATCATCCATCACACCTGGGTGGTTCCGATAACTCTCAGTAAAACAACCATAAATTCTCACGTCGATGCCAGATTTGAAAAAAATTGGTATTGTTGGAAGCTAATTCAATTCTCTTCATGACAAAAAGTCAAATTTAAGAAAATTCTATATGGTTTAAATACTAATCACTTGGAAAGTCTCTGCTCAATATTTTAGTGTCGGAATTACACTTCACTTGACACGCTCTAAGGCCCGGACTACGAGGGAACTTTGCAGAGTCTTACAATTATACAATCAAATATGTATCTCTTACAGTAATAATAAGTATGTCTTATATACATATTACAGTTAATATATATTCAATAGGAGATACATAATATATGATTGTTTCATAGAGATAGATACAAAATGAAAAAAAGTATCAGATGTACTTAAACATGTATCTCGACCTAAAAATATTGACTACTAACAAATAATACTTCATTTGTTTAAATCTATTTTCATGAAAATCATTAGAGTCATTGTCAAA
The DNA here is from genome assembly GCA_030864215.1 of Capsicum pubescens. Classification (NCBI taxonomy): domain Eukaryota; kingdom Viridiplantae; phylum Streptophyta; class Magnoliopsida; order Solanales; family Solanaceae; genus Capsicum; species Capsicum pubescens. Next base: position 228,254,149 of record CM061544.1, read on the forward strand.
TACACATGGAATCAAGTTAACAACATCTTCCTATTGTTTGATGTTGTCTAGTTGAGAGATTCCAAAACTAAAAGTTGGTCTTGAATCTAGATCTATTATGTTAACTAAATCGATAAAGGTTAAAAATTTCAATAAACTAAGCCTTTATTCAACAATATTAATGGAAAACCTTAGGTCCATTATGGATTGAAAAGGGCCGATGTCAAGAGATCGACTGACATTTTAAGGCATAATTTATTTGATTTTTCTCCTAAAATTAAAAACTATCGTGCTATTACGTATATGCTATAAAAGATTGGATAATAATGGCTGACTGGGCTGGGTATAGGATAACAATGTTGATAAAAATTAGAAAAAAATTCATAAAATTTCATAAGATGAAGAATAATTTGATTTTGATATAAAGTATTGAACTTGATAAAATGAGAGTGAATAAGAATTGTGGGGAACTACCTCTTTTCAAAATTTTGAATAATTGGAGACAATTGTGGGAAGAAACCACCCCTAAAAAATAGTCATTAATAAAGGATCAAACTACTGTCTTCAATCTGCTAAGATGTATCTGTAATACGCCGTAAGATCCTAAGCTCATTTTAGCTCACTCTTGCATGTAAAAAGGGGTCAAAGACTTGGAATATTTTACTAAGTGTTAGGACTTAGTAAATTCTAATGCCCTCAAACTTTGATGAATTTATTTTCGACCTTTCCGGTATTGGAGAGTTAGTTTTTAATTTAATTCATGATCGGGTAAGTAAATAGTACATCTCGGATGAGTTTCAGAATTTTTGGACAGCCCAAAGCCGGCAAAAATCTTATGCAAATGTGAAGAGGAGAGATCTCAAATTTGAGATTGGTGATGTAAAAATGGGCCCCGAGACGTCACACGGTGCTTAGGACCACAAATGATCCCAAGCTAACCCTTATACTGGAATAACTCATGAGCAACTGAATAAGATACATAAATATGAACAAAATAAGCGGAAGATAACTCTTTCCTGAATCTGATCAATACAAAACTAAATTCACACTATTACAACTCTGCTTTTACAAAGAAACTGAAACTGAATACGTTAACTTTACTGACTGTCTATGAAGCCTCTACTAATACTGACTATAAATAGTTGGGAAGCTACTCCAAATATCGCTAATAAATACATATGAATAAGAAAGTAGAGAAAATAAATAGGTGTAACTGAAGTCCCCAAAGTAAGAGGACTCATCATCTCACAGGCTAGAATTTGCAACTGTCCGAATCTGAATGTGCATACTGAAACTTGTACCAACATTATGAAATAATGTAACACATAGACGTATATGTGGATCAGTACTTTGGGAATGTACTAAGCATATGGGGGTGAATGCATAAGTAGAAACATATCTCATAATCATCATTTATAAAACAATGCATGCTAAATGTAAATAACTCACATAGCTTGAGAAATCTGAAATCTAAAACTCATAAATCATGAATAATAAAGCATGTAGTATAAATCTTGTGAATCATTACACTTAGTTCTAAAATCTGTAGTTTTATTCCCTTCTTAAAACATATAGACTAAGTGGTAAAGTGCTAACCTCTGTATCTGAAAGCTATGACTGTAACTTTGAAACTAAAACCTCAAGTAAAATAATATTTGAATAAGCTTGTGATCCTTTACACTTAGTATCTAAAAATCTTTACTGACAAGGAAATCTTTCAAAACTTTAGGGAAAATAACTCATCTCAAAGGAACATACTTTAGGAACTACTCTGAAAATCTTACTATTAGGAAAAAATACTCAAAAGCTATTTATTTACTTTTTACTAGCAGGGAGGTTCTCTTAACCGACATAAACCATGCGAGCTACATGGATTCCAACGTTTTATCCTCCTAAGGAAGAAACCTCGCATTGGGGAGAGGCGTCATACTTTCGCCAGGGAGTATAACCTCAACTCAGTGATCACTATCTCAGCCTCAAGCTCATTAATATCAATCCTATGGTTCACATAGTTCTAGGGTATAAAATCATAGTAACTTACCCAACTTGGTGCTAAATACTACTCCCTTTAATTAGCTACGCTCATCTCATTGAAAATCCACTTTAAAAAAAATAATCTCAAGGTTTATAATGAAATCCAAACTCATATATATCTGTAATCTGAAATAAACTCTGAAAAATGAATTCCAAAACTCAACTGGGATCCGATGATCAAATACTTTTATTCAACTCAAAATATACTAATTTCAGGGTGTTCAAAGCACAAGTTCTTGAAATATAAATACTCAAATTAGGTCCTAATAACCCATTCTTCAACTCATGTAAATTCATAGTAATCATGCTTGTTAATGAACTCAATAATAATTTAACTCAAAATCTGAAATTTTTTGCGATAGGCATGAAACTATGAGAATAGACATGAAACTTATCCTCAAAATTTCTCAAAACTCATAATCTTATAAATAGTGATAATGGGTATGAAATCCCAATTTAGAACTTATGTATAAACATTCAAAATTATAGCAAAACATAAGGCTCAATATGCTTCTTGAACATACTTCAACAATATCAAAATAATAAGATTAAGTATCTCAATATCATGCTTAAACTCAATTTGGAAATCTGAAAAATTGCATTACACGCATAAATACATGAAAATAGTCATGCAATTCAATTATCATTCGCTTGTAAACTCATAATCATTAAATACTTATAATTGGGTATGAACCCTACTTTTAAATAATAAGATACTTGCTGAAAATTATAATTTTGGGCACAAGGACGAAATGATTGTCCTTGTTCATAACCCCACATACCTTAATTGATTATCTTAGATGAGAAAGCTTGAATCTTTGATTCCTATGATGAATTGAATGTTAAAGCTTGAACTTTGAACCCTTTAGAGATAATCTTGAAAATATTCTTGAAGTTCTTGGATTAAGAACTCTGAATTCTTGATCTTTTTGTTGAAGAGAAGAAGATGGAATTGATGATTCTTGAGGGAATTGATTAGGGTTGTTCTTGAGGGAAAAATTGGAGAATGGGGGAAAATAATACCCCAATTGAAGCCTTAGATCATGTTTTTATGACCTGGGTTGAGGTGGGAAAAGACCCCATTGCCCCTTGTTAATTTAAAGCAGAAATTCGTAATACGCATCCCGATTTTTCCCTTTAGCGTGACGTGCTACCATCGTGGCAGCCCACTGCCTCACACTAAAATGGCTATAACTTTTCGCTCGGGTACCGGATTTTTGCAAAATTGGTATCTCGAAAAGCTAATTCAATTAGCTAAAATTTGGTGGGTCTTGGGATGGAAAATTTCACATATATAAAATGTTATATACATTTAAAGTAGACTCTTGTAGGATTGAAGGACAAATTTTGATCGAATTTAATGTACTTAGCTCCACTTGGCTCTAAGTGACTTCTATGAATATTATTCACCTAATAAGGAATTCACATACTTAGGATTAAATTCCTGCCACAAGAATTCGAATTATGGATCAAGAGCACGACAATTACACATTTACCGTGATGCGTTGAAATCGCGTTAAGCTACTGGAAAAGGACGAATGCGAATTTGCACTCTAGCGCGACGCGGTGCTATCGCGTTGTGTCACTGAAAATTGACAATTGGGAATTTGTACCTCTCTGCAATGCTCCAATATCATGGAGGTCCACTGGAATATGACGATTTCCATTTTGGCATCCACCGCGATGCGGTGAGTGCCCAGGTGGGATACTGCATTACTAAAATTGCTCTAACTTCTTAACTGAGTATCGTATTTGGGTGAATTTTATATCGATGGAAATCTTATTAAATTTGACACACAATGGAAGGTGTAAATCTAGAAAATTCTGTATGAAATAAAGGTTATTCCTTTTTGAAGTGCACGGTTAACATTCTAGGAATGAATTTTAAGCTAGGAAAAACACGGGGTGTTACAAGTGATTTTGTATATCTAAAGATCTCTCCCATAAAGGGAGTAAAGAGTTTCGGTAAGAAGGGGAAGCTCAGTCCCCGATATGTTGGCCCTTACAGGATCTTGAGTCTCTATGGAAAAGTAGCTTATGAGCTAGAGTTTCCTGTATATTTGGAATCAATGCACCCAATGTTTCATATTTCCTTATTAAAGAAGTGTAATGGTGACCCAACTGTAGTTGTTCCTTTAGAAAGTGTAGATATTCAGAACAGTCTATCCTATAAGAAAATTCCAGTTGAGATCCTTGATCGCCAAATTCGGAGGCTAAGGAACAAAGAAGTTCCCTTGGTCAAAGTTCTTTGGAAAAACTGGTCCATTGAGGGAGCCACTTAGGAAGCAGAAGAAGATATGTGAACAAAGTACCCTCATATTTTCTTTGCACACTCAGACTCAGTTTAAGGTAACAAATTTTCTTAGATTTTCTATTTCGTACTCAGTCCCGACTCTTATCATTCTCATGTCACCCCTGCATTTACGAAATAAGTTCAGTCATGTATTATATTTCAGACTCAATCATGTAATCATGTTTTCAACATATATATTTAGAATGTAACCTCAATTCCTCAGTGTTCTCATCTTAACTAGCCTCATTCGAGGACTAATATTTCTAAGGGGGAGATATTGTAAGACCCCGTATGATACTAAGCTCATTTCAGCTCACTCTTGCATGCAAACAATGGTCCAAGACTTAGAATATTTTACTAAGTGTTAGGACTTAGTCAATTCTAAATCGCTCAAACTTTGATGAATTTATTTTTTACCTTCTCGACATCGTTGAGTTAGTTTTTAAGTTGATTCATGATCAGGGAAGTCAATAGTACATCTCTAGTGGGTTTCAGAATTTTCAACCAAGCGTATGGGTGTTTTTGGACTTTCAAAATAGCAGCAGAGGGTGATTAGCCTGGGACGCCCTGCCCAATCCGGTCTGTGCATTTTTTTCAATTTTTTTCCGCATTGTTTTGGGAAAATGGGTCATTTTCCCTTCACCTAATAAGTCCATAACATGAGATTAAAGACCCAAATAGCATATTTGGTTATCTTTTACTCAAATTCTCTAAACTGAAAGCCATTCTCTCTCAATAACAAACTCTAGCTTTTCAAGATTCAAGCTCAAGTTTCAAGGAAACCACCAAGAACCCTCACGAATTCTTCAATTAAGGTATGTTAGATGTTCATCCATGGGCCCTTTTCACCCATGGAGTCCAAGAACCCAATTTCAAGTTTAAAAGTATGATCTTTATATATTTTTATGAATTATGTCCATGAACTTTCATGAATTTAGAATTTTATATCATGTTTACTCAAAATTATTGTCGTCATTAAACCCTACTTGTTTGAATGGCGTTGTTTACTGATGTAAGCCTTAATTGATGATTTAGTATCAAACTTATGCTACTAATACTACATGTTAAGACCATTCCCACGCTTAAGCCATGCATTGGAAGTGTTTGATGAAATGCCTCAAAGAATGAGTTTTGCATATGGACTATATGTCATGTCCTCAAAATTTTAGTATGATCTTGTTGTTAATGCTATAGAGTCCTAGGTGTTTGAATACCCAAAATTTAGCTGTCTACATACTTCTAGTATCCTCAGAATGATTTTTGTTAAACCATGAGCATAGTTAATTTCTCAGTTATTATTATCGTAATGAGCACTAGCAGAACTCATAATCAATTAAACTCAGTTGAGTTTTAATAGTCAGTGTCATTCAGTTGGATGTAAAACTTAGCATCGAGTGAATATAGGGATGACGTCTCCCCCTCAGTAGTCATGAGATATTAGTAGCAGTCCCTGAGTTCCAAACATATAGTGCCACTATAGACTTTGACGGGTCCCCCGTCAGATAGGCATGACACCCTAGTCCTCCGGGAAATCACATTAGTGGATCCATGCATCCATTATTAGTACCCGTGGCATGGTACTGACACCCTCCAACTGGGTTACAGGTTGGACCCTGATAAGATATATTGGGGCATATCAGTTATATCTAGCTCCCACAGTTTCAGTCTAGTCTTTAGTATAATTCAGTTCAGTTTTGTATTGACCGTGGCATACAGTTATCAGTTAATCAGTCATTAGATTTTAGTGCTTTCAGTTCACAAACTATTTTAGTATCATGTCATATGCTTGGTCATACATCCTTAAATTTTACAGTTTCAATGCATGTTTTCATCAATTATATAATATTATTTATTTAGTCAGTTATTATATATGTACATGAGCAATGCATATCGTCCTAATCTCATTTATCATACCAGTACATTCAAAGTACTAACCACGTACTCATTTCTTGTACTATGATATCTCATATCGTAGGTTTGGACGCTTAGGTTCCCGACCGTACTTAGACATTCCAACGCATTAGCAGCAGTAGCAGTGGTGAGTCCTCATACTTTGAGGACCAATTTTTTTATTTCAGTCTTTCAGTCCAGTAGTCAGTCGGAGTTAGTTGGAGGCTTGTCCCATCAACTCCACATTCAGTCAGTTTAGAGGCTTTCAGACTAGTACAAATAGTTAGTAAGTTTCAGTTGATATTTTTGGTCATTTTATCTGTTGTGTAGTATGTTTTCAAACATTTTGGAATCATGATTCAATATCGTTTTTAGTTGTTAAAATCTTAAGGCATTCTAGTTAAATTTTGCACAGGTTCTTTGTTATTTTATTCAGAGCTCACAGAAGGTACCGACATGGATTAGTTTGTGGTCCTTAGGGATGTAGGCACCGTGTGGCATCCAAGGTGTACTCTCGAGGCATTAAAAACTTGATATCAAGGCCTAAGGTTTTAAAGTGTCCTAGGGGGTCTGAAAGTCCTGTTAAGGAGAGTCTTGTGCATGGGTGTGAAGCATACCACACTTATGGGAAAGAGGCTACAAGACATTTTAGGTAAAATTTCCCTTGTTTCAGTACTCATGTCATAAAGATGAGCATGATCTCAATTTAAACTCTCCTTCTAATTAAACCTTCTTTTTGTCTACAGAACATACCTCCCAGGAAGACTAACAGAAGAAAAAATGGGAACCAACCCGTACCTCCACCTGTTCAGGAAGATCACCTGAATGAGCATGTCTTCCATGCTTAATTTAGAGCTGCCTTCACTACATTATCTCACTCAGTAGTAGCTTAGAATAATTAGTAGCCTGCTATCCCATCCGTTCCAGCGGCTAATACTGTCGCAACTAGAATTTAGGTCTTCACCCAAATGAACCCTCCTCTATTTTTGGGATCTAAGTCTGATGAGGATTCACAGGAATTCCTTGAAATAATTCATAAGGTAACAGACATTATGGGTGTGACCTCTAGTAAGAGTGCAGAGTTGGGTGCTTACTAGTTATAGAATGTTGCTCATACCTGGTATAAGCAGTGCAGGGGGATAGAGGTGTAGATGCAGGTCCTGTTGAATGGGAGGAGTTTTCTATGACCTTTTTAGATAGGTATTTTCCCTTGGAGTTAAGGGAATATAAGGTACAAGAATTTATTAAATTGAAATAGGGTAACATGAGTGTGAGGAATTATTCCCTTAAGTTTACCTAGTTGTCTAGGTATGCTTCTTCGACGGTGGTTGATAATAGGTCTCAGATGAGTAAGTTTGTTTTTGGTGTAGCTGATAGCATGGTCAAGGAGTGTAGGACTATGATGATGATTAAGAAGATGGGATTGTCTAGGCTTATGGTCCGTGCTCAGTAGATTGAGAAGGATAAGGTTAAGGAAAAGGAAAGAGAGAACAAGAGGGCTAGGATAGGTAGATTTATTTTTTCTTAGCTGAGGTTTGGGGTGGTAATCGTCCTTAATTCCATTAGAAATCTTTATCTCCAGCTTCGTCTTCAGCTATTTCTCCAGTGCCAAGGTTTAGAAATGGTAACCAGGATAGGGCGCCAGGCTCAAACACTCAGGCTAGTATGAATAGTGGTCGGACTAATCTCCTTTGCCAAAAGTGTGGTAGGAATCATCAAGGTGTATGCAGGGCTAGCAAAGATGTATGTTTTGGATGTGGAAAGCTAGGCCACAACTTGAGGAAATGTCTAATAGGTATGTGGGAAGGTAGAAATGATCGCCAGCAAGGTCAGACTAACTCTTCAGCAGCACCAGCAGGTTGCACAACTCAGCAGGGCGCCACTTCCAGTGCCACTAACGGTCAGCGCCAGAATAGATTGTATGCACTCTAGTCCTGTCCTGATCAGGATAGTTCTTCTAATGTTGTTAAGGGTATGTTACGGGTCTTTTATTTACATGTTTACACTTTGTTAGATCCCAGGCCTTCTTTATATTTTGTAACCCCTATATAACTGTGAATTTTTGTGTCAGTCATAAAACTTTAGTAGAACCCTTCTCCTTGTCTACCCCAGTAGGTGTCTCTATTGTATCCAGGTAGGTATACAGGAACTATCAGATTATAATATCCCAGAAAGTCACCTCAGTTGACCTCGTGGAGTTAGAGAAGACTGATTTTGATATCATTCTCGGCATAAATTGGCTCCACTCATGATATGCTTCAATTGATTGTAGAAATAGAGTTGTCCATTTTCAGTTTCTGAATGAACCAGTCCTCAAATGGAGGGGTAGTACTTCAACACTTAGGGGTCAGCTTATTTCGTAACTTAGATTAAGAAAAATGATATCCAAGGGGTGTGTCTACTATATTTTTTGAGTTAAAGACTCTAATTTGGAGACTCCTAGTCTTAAGTCAGTTTCAGTAGTGAGGGAATTGCCAGAGGTATTTCCTGAAGATCTTTCCAGAGTTCCTCCGAAAAGGGATATCAACTTTGGGATAAACCTTCTCTCATATACCCAGCCCATCTCTATTCCTCTATATAGAATGGATCCAGCTAAACTCAAAGAACTAAAAGAACAGTTGAAAGATCTCCTATATAAGGGATTTATCAAGCCCAGTATTTCCCCATATGGTGCTCTATCCCTTTTCTTGCTAAAGAAAAATGGGTCTTGTAGAATGTGCATCGATGACTGTCAGTTGGACAAGGACACCATCAAGAATAAGTACCTATTCCTAGAATTGATGTCCTATTTGACCAATTTTATGGTGCCAACTATTTCTCTAAGATAGACCTCAGATCTGGCTATCATCATCTCAGATTCAGAGAAAGTGATATTCCAAAAACAACTTTCAAAACTTGGTATGGTCACTTCGAATTTCTAGTCATGTTCTTTGGTCTAAAAAATTCCCCCGCAATCTTCATGGACTTGCTTAACAGAGTGTTCAAATAGAACTTTGACATATTTGTTATAGTCTTTATAGATGATATCCTTGTCTATTCCCATAATAAAAATGATCATGTAGACCACCTCAAAATAGTATTCCAGAATCTTTGAGGCCATCAGTTGTTTGCTAAATTCAGTAAGTACAAGTTTTGGCTAAGATCAATAACTTTTATTGGCCATATAATTTCCAGTGATGGTATTAGAGTTGACCATCAAAAGACCGAAGTAGTGAGAAACTGGCCTAAACCTATTTCTCCATTAGATATCAGGAATTTATTAGGTTTGGCTGTCTATTATTGATGGTTTGTTGAAGGGTTTTCATCTATTGCATCCCCCATGTCCAGATTGACTCAGAAGAAAGTCAAGTTTAAGTGGTCAGATTCCTGTGAGAAGAGTTTTCAGGAGTTGAAGACTCAACTCACCTCAACCCTAGTCTTGATGTTACCCGATGGTTCAAATGGGTTTATTGTTTACTGTGATACTTCTAGAGTTAGTTTGGGTTATGTTTTGATGTAAAGGGGTAAGGTAATAGCCTATGCCTCTAGAAAGCTTAATCCCCATGAAAAGAATTATCCTACCCATGATCTTGAACTAGCAACCGTTGTGTTTGCCTTAAAAGATTTGGAGGAACTATTTATATGGGGTGCATGTTGATATGTTCATAGATCATAAAATCTTGCAGTATGTTTTTTTGCAGAAAGATCTGAATCTTTATCAGAGAAGATGGTTAGAGTTGTCGAAAGACTATGGTATGAGTGTTTTGTACCATCCGGGCAAGGCCATTGCAGTGGCAGATCCCCTAAGTAGATTGTCTATAGGTAGTGTTGCTCATGTTGAGGAGGATAAGAAAAAACTAGTTAGGGAAGTTCATCAGCTGGCCATATTAGGTGTCCATTTGGTTGATTCAGCTGAGGGTAAGGTTCGGGTGCAGAACAGTTTGGAATCTTCTTTGGTTGCTCAAGTGAAAGAGAAGAAAGATAGGATCCCAGTTTAGTTAAGTTGAAGAAGTCAGTCAGAGATCAGATAGTAGAGGTTTTCCCCTAAGGGGGAGATGGCGTGTTGCGTTGCCAGGGTAGACTGTGTGTGTCGTGTGTAGATGAGTTGAGATAGAGGATTCTTGCAGAAGCTAATAGTGCGCGTTACTCTATTCACCTAGGGGCCACTAAGATGTACCGCGATCTGTGGGAAATCTATTGGTGGAGTGGTACGAGGAAGGATATTACAGAGTTAGTAGCTAAGTGCTCTACCTATTAGTAGGTTAAGGTTGAGCACCAAAAGCCTAGTGGTTATATGCAGAAGTTCAGTATTCCCACTTGTAAGTGGGAGGAAGTGAACATAGACTTTGTGATAGGTTTTCCTCGTACTCATCGTCAATATGATTCGATTTGGGTCATTCTGGATAGGATGACCAAATCAGCCCATTTATTGCCATTCCATACTTCTTATTCAGCCAAGGACTATGCTAAGCTCTACCTTAGAGAGTTGGTTAGGTTGCATGGAGTTCCGTTGTCCATCATTTCAGATAAAGGTACTCATTACCTCTCATTTTTGGAAGGCTTTACAGAAGGGTCTTGGTACCCAAGTTTGTCTCAGTACAACTTTTCATCCTCAGATAGATGGCCAGGCAGAGATGATCATTTAGACCTTGGAGGACATGTTGAGGGCTTGTGTTATCGACTTTAAGGGCAGTTGGAATGATCACTTTCCATTGATTGAGTTCGCGTACAAAAACAGTTATCATTCCAGTATCCAGATGGCTCCGTTTGAGGCTCTATATAGGAGAAGATGTAGATCTCCAATTGGTCGATTTAAGGTAGGAGATACTGCATTGATTGGTTCAGATTTAGTATCTAATGCTCTAGAGAAAGTTCAGCTAATCAAAGAGAGGCTTAAGAAATCCCAAGGCAGACAAAATCTTATGCGGATGTGAGAAGGCGAGATCTCAAATTTGAGATTGGTGATTTTGTATATCTGAAGATCTCTTTCATGAAGGGAGTAAAGAGGTTCGGTAAGAAGGGGAAGATCAGTCCCCAATATGTTATCCCTTACAGGATGTTGAGTCGCTATTGGAAAGTAGCTTATGAGCTTGAGTTGCCTAAAGATTTGGCATCAGTGCACCCAGTGTTTCATGTTTCCTTATTAAAGAAGTGTATTGGTGACCCAGCTGTAGTTGTTCCTTTACAAAGCGTAGATGTTCAGAACAGCCTATCCTACGAGAAAATTCCAGTCGAGATCCTTGATTGCTAGATTCGGAGGCTAAGGAACAAAGAAGTTCCCTTGGTCAAAGTTCTTTGGCGGAACCAGTCCGTTGAGGGATCCACTTGCGAAGCAGAAACAGATATGTGAACCAAGTACCCTCATCTTTTCTATGCACACTCATACTTAGTTTAAGGTAACAACTTTTCTTAGAATTTCTATTCTTTAATCAGTATCAGCTCCTATCATTCTCATGTCACCCCTGCATTCACGAAATCAGCTCAGTCATGTATTATATTTTGGACTCAGTCATGTAATCATGTTTTCAACATGTAACCTCAATTCCTCAGTGTTCTTAGCTTAACCAACCTCATTCGAGGACGAATATTCTCAAGGGATAAATATTGTAAGACCCCGTAAGATCCTAAGCTTATTCCAGCTCACTTTTGCAAGTAAAAAGGGGTCCAAGACTTGGAATATTTTACCAGTGTTAGGAATTTGAATATTTTACCAAGTGTTAGGACTTAGTCAATTCTAAAGCCTTAAAACTTCAATGAATTTATTTTCGACCTTCCCGGTATCAGAGAGTTAGTTTTTAAGTTGATTCATGATCGGGGAAGTCAATAGTACATCTTAGGTGAGTTTCAAAATTTTCGGACAAGCGTAAGGGCGTGTTTGGACTTCCAAAATAGCAGCGAAGGGCGATTAGCCCACGACGCCCTGCCCAGTCCGGTGCTGGGAGAGTCCGTAATGGAGCCTACGATGCCTTGTCCTGAGCGATACTTCGGATCTCGTGGTGCCCATACCAATCCAATTTGTGCATTTTTTAGTATTGTTCCTCATTTTGTTGGACAAATGGGTCATTTTCCCTTCACCCAATAGGTCCCTAACACGTGATTAAATCCCCAAATAGCATATTTGGTCATCTTTTACTCAAATTCTCTCAATTGTAAGCCATTCTCTCTCAAGAACAAATCTTAGCTCTTCAAGATTCAAGCTCAAGTTTCAAGGAAGCCACCAAGAACCCTCACAAATTCTTCAATTAAGGTTTGTTATATGTTCATCCATGGTCCCTTTCCACCTATGGAGTCCAAGAGCCCAATTTCAAGTTTAAAAGTATGATCTTTAGTTATTTTTATGAATTATGTCCATGAACTTTCATGAATTTAGAATTTTATATCATGTTTACTCGAAATTGTTGTCGTCATTAAACCCTACATGTTTGATTGGTGTTGTTCACTGATGTAAGCCTTAATTGATGATTTAGTATCAAAATCATGCTACTAATACTACATGTTTAATACCATTCCTATGCTTAAGCCATGCATTGCAAGTGTTTGATGAAATGCCTCAAAGAATGAGTTTTACATATGGACTACATGTCATGTCCTCAAAGTTTTAGTATGATCTTGTTGTTAATGCTATCAAGTCCTGGGGGTTTGAATACCCAAAATTTAGCTATCTACATACTTCCAGTATCCTCAGAATGATTTCAGTTAAACCATGATCATAATTAATCTCTCAATTGTTATTATCATAATGAGCACTAGCAGAACTCATAATTCGTTAAACTCAATTCAGTCTAATAGTCAGTGTCATTCAGTTGGGAGTACCACTTAGCACCGAGTGAACGTAAGGATTACGTCTACCTTATCAGTAAACATGAGGTATTTGTCTCCTCCGTCAATAGGCATGAGACGTTAGTAGCAGTCCCTGAGTTCCAGACCTACGGCGCCACCATAGACTTTGACGGGTCCCCCTTCAAATAGGCAAGACACCCTAGTCCTTTGGGACATCACATTAGTGGATCCACACAACCATTGTTAGTACCCGTGGCGCGGTACTGACACCCTTCCAACTGGGTTACAGGTTAGACCCTGATAATATATATTGGGGCATATTGGTTATATCTAGCTTCCACAGTTTTAGTCTAGTCTTCAGTGTAATTCAGTTTAGGTTTGTGTTGACCGTAGCATATGGTTATCAGTTAATCAATCATCAGATTTCAGTGCTTTCAGTTCACAGACTATTTCAGTAGCATGTCATATGCTTGGTCATACATCCTTAGATTTTACAGTTTCTATACATACTGTTAATTAGCTATCTAATGTTATTTATATAGTTAGTTATTATACATGTACATGAGTAATGCATATCATCTTAACCTCATTTAGCATTACCAGTACATTCAAAGTACTGACCGCATACTCATTTCTTGCGCTATGATGTCTCATATCATAGGTTCGAACGCTCAGGTTCCCAACCACACTTAGACATTCCAGCGCATTAGCAGCAGTAGCAGTGGTGAGTCCTCATACTTCGAGGACTGATTTTGTTATTTCAGTCTTTCAGTCCAGTAGTCAGTCGGAGTTAGTTAGGGCTTGTCCCATCAATTCCATATTCAACCAGTTTAGAGGCTTTCAGACTAGTATAGACAGTTAGTCAGTGTCAGTTGTTATTATTGGTCATTTTATCAGTATTGCCAGTATATTTTTAGACATTTTGGAACCATGATTCAGTATCGTTTTCAGTTGTTAAAACCTTATGGCGTTCTAGTTAAATTCTGCATAGGTTCTTTGTTATTTTATTCAGAACTCACAGCAGGTACCAACATGGGTTAGCTTGTGGTCCTTCGAGGCTGTAGGAACTGTGTGGAATCTAAGGTGTACTCTCAGGGTGTTATAGTATCCGAAAAAATAGGATTTCTTTTATTATGTATCTATAGATTTAGTTAAAATAATAATAAAAAAAGTAATATATGTAATTTTTAAAAAGTGAAGGGATTATTAGTATTTTTGGTATCTTAAATTGTGTTTTTATTAAAAATTTTCTTTAAAATTTTCACATAGACCTTTGCAATTGGTCAATATTTCTTATGAAATTATTTTTCTCCATCGTCTAAAAATATTTGACACATTCACTTTTTGAGAATCAAATTATATAGATTTTAAGTAATATTTAAATTTTTTTACTATATTGATTGAATCATTGTAGTTTATACTATTTACTTTTATACCTTTTGAAATATCAAATTTTTGATTTTAAAATATTGAATTAACTTAACACATTTTAGTTTTGAAGATTAGTCAAATTGTCGTTCGAGAAATGAAATGTGATCAAATTTGAACAACTTTTAAAGCCTCATTTTTTTATAAAAATAAATGGAGCATATATCAGGCCTTACTATATGTTTTATCCTTAAGTCTCCACTATTCTTGTTTCTTTACGGACCTATACGTTCTTATAATTTTTTTCTCAAATTATTTTTAAGTGTAGTTTTACATTACTAATGAATATAATTGTGACACGATACGATTTCTTAAGTCATGATGCCGCCTACCTTATTCTACCAGTAGGTAAGCAAAGTCATAGCCCCGAATGATAGTTAACGGGATAACGTGCAGAAACCAAAAAAGACTACATATAATGATAACAATAGTAATAATTAATGAAAAAATATAAGGGAAACAGATAAAGTATATCAAAAAGAGAGAAAGAAAAGAACCAAAATACAAATCCCCCCCAAGACCTGTTAAGGTCAGTACTAGAGCCACTACTAAATGATATCTAGATTACTAGACAGAATCTAACATATACACAATATATACAAGTCATCTTGAGTACAAAAAACTAAATTGAAATAGATAGAGAAGGATCAACCTCGGATGATATCAAGCTCACCCTGCTCTGGATCAGTACTAGAAAATAGAAATCACGTCAACGTCGGCTGCTAGTACTCATATTTGTATTAGTATAATGATGCAAAAGTGTAGTATGAGTATTAAATCAATGGGTACTCAGTAGGTATCATAGGCCGATTGAGCTCAATACAGGAAAAGTACAACTAAAATGCGAGGGTGTAATATAAGTCAACAACAAATAGGGATATAAAGGTAAACAACTATCAAGCTGCACAAATATGATAAAGGAATAAGTCAAAGCAATACAGAAAGATAAATAACATAGTAATAAAAGGCAAACTAAACATAACCTAACTGTCCCTCTATAATCTCGCCAGGCACACTGAAGAAGACAATTAGCACAATTGTGCCCCTATAAGTTGGTGCAACACATAAGAAGTAAATTTTAAAAAATGTGAACAATTCATAGTTGAACAAATCCCTTAAAACCATAGTATCCCTCCAAATGTACGCCAGGCTCAAACCGACACTAATGGATAGTAACGAGAAGCCAGACGTTGAGCTTGAACTGATAGTGATAGATAATAACAATTCAAATAAAAAATGTTGGGTAATAATGAGAGGACACATACATGATCTACAACAGAACTCATAATCAAATGTCGTACTCGAACCAAAACTCAGAGGAACCACAACTCCTAGAATAACAGTAATCAGTATCAGAACTCTCAGATCATCATAATCAGATGTCCTACTCGAACTGAAACTTATAGTAACCATACCCAAATGTAAAATTGAAATTCAAACCATACAATAACCGATGGCAAGTGGTGCCAAATTTCACAATTGATGACAGAAATAAAGTACATACTGACCCTAAATCATAATTAAAATATATTTAAATAATCATTCGTATAATTTAGTTGAAAAGGAATGAATCCAACGTTTTGAAACTTTATATGCAAATTACAAGTACCTACCCAAAACTAGCAAAATAGCATAAAATTATCATAAATAAACTCAATCTAAAGATAGGGTAAGCCTAGCTAACCTAGACGCCAAAGCTTAAAACCCCTTCGAGAAGCCTCTAAGTAGTGTCTCACTAGAATTCGAGCTTGAATAAATTGATGTACATGATTGATACTCAATCATAATATAACACTAGAGGATTTCTCTACAAAAAATTGTTTCAACGTGAGCTTGTGAATAATATATAACATATCATATTAACAATTAATCCCCTAAAATAAATTAAAACTGACAACTAAAACACACACACACACACATAAATATATATGTTAATATGATTAGTATATTTTTCTACAAACCTATATTTAATATATATGTAATATTTACTGATTAGTGACTATTTACGTGGCATCATCTCAAATCATACTTAAGGTGTTATCCACCCACTTCTCTATGTGGAGTGGAGATGGAAACATCTATATATTTTTATTCCATTATGATTACTTTTGGGTATTGCATAGGTTCGTGGTAAAAATAAATATAATACTTTGAATATGCCATAATTAATAAAAAATTATTTCTAATAAAACCTCCATTATATAATAATAATAATATTTTAACACATCTAGATTTTCTATCTCCATTTAAAATATTAATTGATTATAAAAGCTATGATAAAGTGATATAAATATATCATAACTAAAGAATTTTATTAGTATAAAAAATGGTTTAGAAAGGTAATAAATTAAATTTCTACCAAATTCTAATTAGATTAAATATTCCACAGTATGTTTGGTATTATCAAAATTCCCAAACGAACTGGCTGAAAGCCGAACTGTTAATCCCAACAAATTATAAATAACTTGAGGCAATTAGAGTAAAGCTCTAGATGCTGAAAATGAATGAAAACAAGGAAAATAATCGTGAGGGTCATTACAAATTGTACCAAATCCCAACCCCTCATATAGTAGCAATTCAACTAAGAATTTTGAATCGATGGAGACACTTATAATCATAGTAGTTGTGATAAAGTATATACAGTTGCATAGGTATCAACGTCTAAGCATACAAAAAAATATATGATAAGATCAAACAAGAAATATAAGAACGCCTATACTTAGAGCTGTTAAAATGGGTTGGTACCCAACTCAACCTCAACAAACCAAAAAGTTAAATGGGTTAGGATGCATCGACCCTCTTAACTAAAGGACCTTTAAAATAGCAAATCAATTCAACTCTATGCTGTCAATAGATTGGGATGATTTGGCCTTTCAAAAACTAATCCAAAATATGATAAACAAAAAATTATAATTACTAAAAAATCACCAACTATTATAAGTCTTCACTTTAACAATAGATGTTATAAAATACAAAATTAATATCAATCAATCTTCATCATAGACATACTTTATCCTGTATAATAATTATACATGTATGTTTGTAGTGATATGTGTAATAATGGAATAAGTTGTATGTACAACATAAATCAAAAGGAAGAATATGAATATGCTAACCATACCCCAACAAGCTAGTTGAATAGTTTGAAAGATCATAAAGACTAACGTGGTAGTTTAGAAGCTGCAGATTAGTATGGCACAAAAGAGATATTGGAAATCTTTTGAAAATACTTTATCACGAATATTATTGATAATTCTTCAAAGCTTGAGGTATGTTAGACACTTTCCTTAAGTATATTTCACCCAATATGGGTGTTGTTATAACCATAGTAGTGATTTTTTCTTATTTTATGTATTTAAATATTTTTCCCTTTCTCGTAGTTATTACATGCCATTTTTGAGTTATGGGAATAGTTGGCACAACCCCCGATGCATTTGAGAGTAATATGAGAGAGTTTGGGTTTCTTATAGGCTTTAAAATCCATTAGTTTGACTTCGATCAACATTTCAGGTTTCGAGTGCGAGATAGTGATTTCGATAGTTCCATTAAATCCAAAATGTCGATTTTGGGTTAGAAGCTGGGTTGGTTTGAGTTTGGAGCCTTTATTTTATATTTCTATCCTTCATTTGAAAACTAGTTAAAATAAGTCTGAAGGGATCCCAGGGTTAATTTGTTGTAAATGATCTCATTTCAAATATCTGAGTTTGAAACATCAAAATAAGCATATTCGTATTTATAATTTAGTTCTATGGGGTCCAAAATGAATCCCAAGGGACTGTTTAGAGACTTTGAGGTTGAAAGCTGGTGTAATAGCTGATATCCAGTGCATCAGGCCTTCATCGCAATCACATAGACATGTGTCACAAGTCCTTAATAAAATTCTTTATAGTGATCGTGTAGTGGTGGTGTTGGGATCTTGATGAGTATTCTGGTGGAATGGGTTGGGTTATTCATCATGGTTTCAAGATCCATCTCCCAAGTTTGAGATGGACAATTAGTCTAAGGGATGCTAACCCTCTTGATCGTGAGGCATTATTCCAGAATAGTACAAATATTTTATTTTCACGTTTTCACCATATTAGGACTTGAGAGCTATGAAAAATGGTGATTTCTAGAACTTTCTTCACCATTTATTCTTTCGTAAGTTCCAAACTCATATTCCATTAACTTCTTTTGATTATATCTTCAAAAACACCTTTGAATTTTATTTTCAAACTAGAATTTAGGAACTTTTTTGATAAACTTTTAAAATAGTCTTTCATCAAGTTGAACATCGATTTCAACTGATGGATTTTCAAATATACACTCTTTTTGACTTTGGAACATGTGTCTAACATAAAATTATGGTCATACCATTTCATTTTTGAACCTTTTTTTTAAATTAATTTTGGATCCAATTTAAATATAGCTAATATGGGTATCGTTAGCTTTCTTTTTACACATTAATTATGTTTTTGACAATTTTAGATTGTGGCAAGATCATTCATGAAGAAAACTGTAATGATCCAAACTGTTGGTACACTAAATTAGGAGGTAAAAGTTGCACGTAGACTCACCTTAGCTAAAATTTGAGAAATTCAGGGCTAGTCTAGTTTTTGCTCAAATTTAAGAGTGTGGTAGTTGAATGAAATCTAGTATTGATATGAACAGTACTAGCTAATTTTTATAAAGTCATAGCAACTTCCAACACCTAAAATAGAGTTAGGACTCTAATTATAATGTTTATCATGGAGGGTTGGTTCATGTTGCCAAAATTCTTAGTGTGTGTTGTAAAATGAAGAGAATTGAAGAGGGGTCCCAAGTTTTTTCCTCATACCGCTGTAGTGGAAAAAGTAATTATTGCAGTCGTGCTGCTGTGACAGGGTTAGGAAACTCGTAACAACAATCTCCACTAAAATGAGCGCGTACTGCTATAGCCAAAATTTAACCATTACAGTCGTAATTATCCACTACAGTGGTAAATCACACTAAAATGTCAGTTTTAAAACCCAAAAATAATTTTATTCTTTATTTTTTGAAAAATGCAGTTGGGCACTAGAGAAAGGCAATTTTAAGTAGGAATTTAAAATTTTTAATCTTTGGAGGTAAGTAAATATGTTCTGAGCTTGAATTTACTTTGTTAACCTTCAAAAATCACTAGAAAATGAATTAATGGTGGTTTTTTGGGATTTAACCCTAGTTTATAGAGAATCGAGAAAAAATGGTAGGAATGTGAATAAACTCAGCATATAACGATCCTAGGGTGTTACAAAGTATTAATGGGACTAGAATTGTGACTAGATATGATAATTTGAGTAGTGTTCATGAAGTTAAAGTGATAGGGAAACCTTAAGACAATGAAATAAGGTAAATTATGATTAAAATCAATGATTTTGATCACTAGTAGTTAAAATAGATAAATTATTGTAATGTTTGTATAGTTGGTTGTTGTATAGATCAAGAATGAGTTGAACAAAAATGAAATGGAAAAGGAGTGGCTTAAAGATGATTTTGACAAAAGGTGTTGAGGTAGGCTACGGTTTTTTGTAGAATTTAGACTTTCTTGGCTTTGTGCTTGTTTGTGATTTGAACATCTATGATTGCCTTCTAGCATAGTTTGTATTTTGATGACTTAATTGCATTTAAATTGCATTGTGATAAGGCGTTGAGGTTATATGTTATGATAATGGGTTGGGTACTACACTGGTACAAATATGCTATGATATGATGATGGGTTAGGTATCACGTCGATACAAATATAATGTGATGAGGAGGATGAGAATTGTAAGATATGCTGCACATATTTTTCATACATGCACTCTTTCACATGCATTGAGTTGTTAATTGATCAATATATGTGATGACGAATGATTAATGAAAATGACTATGTAAAGATTGTAAAGTAAACTTGTTAGTGTAATTATATGATGAATTATGATGTGTTATTTGAATGATATTATTGATTATGAATCTTGTTATGATCAATTTTATACTTGTACATTGTTAAGTTAGTCAATCTATGATGTTTACTAGTACTTGTTGATGTACTGGTCCTATCTGTACTATTTTTTTGTTGAGTGTAGAATATATACCAGCAGTGGTCACAGGAAGTCAACTCTTGATAGTTGATTTAGTCCTAATTTTGAGGGTAATCACCATGTCCAGGAAACCTTCAGATCTTCTATGATGCCATGTACTTTTGATCCAGACCTAAGATGATTTCCTCTTTTTTATTATGCTTTTGGATATTCGTATTAGTTTTAGACTCAGTTGTTCTTTTTTTATGTTCATGTATGGTGACTTTAGTTCTCGAAGATTATAAAAAATAGAGGTTTTTGCATTCTATTAGCTCTTTTAGATGATGACAATATTGAATAAGATGTTATTTAAATAAAACCCTTTAAACTAATTTAATACATGGAAAACTATATGAGAGCGCAATTACTAAGTATAATGGTAAGATTAGTATATGGTTCTCCCTCTATAAAATAGGGTAGGTAACAATTATGTTCACTTGGTTTGTGATAGAGATGGTATCAAAAAACTGGTTTGTAGATCTCATCATACAAGAAATGGTCTAGTAGAGTCCAGTAAAATAGTATGGAGACATCAGTACTTTTCTTTAGAAGGATATGAGACATTAGGAATTAACTCTTTTCTTTTCTTCTTTCATGTAATAACTTGATTCCAGTTGGTATCTCGTTATCCAAATTGGTATCTAATACTCTCACACTTATTCACAGATGGTTAATACTCATTCTTTTAGAGCAGAAGGTGCAATATCTATGGCACCATCTATAGCAGCACATGTACCCGCTGTTGAAGCCGCAGTTTGGGGCAGGCCTTGAGCTAGAGGCAAAGCGAGAAAAGAAGGGAGAGGAGTAATGCTTGTTAGGGGTAGAGCATAGGCATTTGAGAGAACAACAAGGTAGAGATCACCGTCTCTTTCCCCATCATAGGGTGCCTCAATCCATGCTTAGGATGATAAGGAGGTAGTTGAGAAAGAAGAGATAATAGCCTTGGATAATATGGTGCCAGCATTAAATGATGCAACTCAGGGTCCCTTGTATATAGATGTGACTCCATAAGTATTGTGATTCTTGGGTAGCTTGGTCGGTACTGGATAAACTTTAGTTCTTCTGACCTTTCCATTCAAATCCTTACAATAAGCCACTTCTGTATCACCAAGAATAGATACAGCCTCTAAAATAACGGTGTTAGACTAGTAATGATTGATAATGAGCATGGACTACTTTTCAAGTTCATGAAGATAAAAACCCCAATATTCCAAGGTACAGAGTCTGAGTATACATTTGAGTTCCTGATAGATTGTCATAAACCACTACTCAAAATGGGTATTGTAGAAAGGTACGGTAAGGAGTTTATTTCTTTTCACCTACAAAATGAATCCAAGCAATGATGGAGGTCATTTGTGGAGTGCAAAGTTACCTTACCTCCACTTACTTTTGCTCAGTTTTAGAATGTATTCCTTAAGAAAAATGTTCCCCACACCTATTTTGACATGGAAGAGGATGAGTTTCTGAGGTTGGAGCACGGTAACATGTTTGTAGAAACCTATGAGTCCAAGTTTCATGCCCTATCTCATTATTCCCTATAGTTGATTACCTTAGTAGAGGAGTGGATCAGGTATTTTGTAAAGGGTCTGAACTCAAGGATTTAGTTGGTTACCTTATCTGTAGCTATGTTTGGTAAGACTTTTCAAAATATTGTTGATTGTTACAAAAAGGCTAAACCACTTGAGAAACACGGTGAGGTAAAAGTAGAATAGAAAAAGGCATAAACCTCAAGAAAATTTAGTGGTACTTTCTCAAAGGTGCGTGATTCTTCTTAGCCCAACCATTCAGCTATGCTAGTGTTAGTAGGGGACCTGTCTAAGGTTAGTTATCAGTCTTCTCGAGTCGGTATCTACATACCCTCTAATTTTTTAGTTCAAAGGACTACTTTGGGGCCCAAATGCTTTAAATATAGAGGTATAGGACATGTAAGGAGAAATATCCCTAATTTTGTGTCTACTTGCTAGTTGACACAACAACCAGCTTTTACCACTAGTTTCAGCAAGTCGAGGTGGTAGAGTCATCTGCAAGGTAGGTGTGATGCCCGTCTAGGATGGAAACTAATCAAATCGAGAGGGAGGACAAGTGGGTAGAAATAGAGCACATAATAGTAGAGGTGACAAACAAAGTAGTGATAAGGCACATCTCTATACAGTCCCAGCTCATCTTGAGGCATAAACTTTCAATGCTATGATCTCAGGTACTATTTTTATCCGTGATTGTATAACTTCTATATTGTTTGATCCTAGCTCCACCTTTTCTTATGTGTTTGTGAAATTTGATTTTGGTTAGAACTTGGCCTGTAAATATATTGATACTCCTATATATGTCTACACCTACTGGATGTATGTATGTGTTAATTAGGTATATCATGCATGTCTTATGATGTTCATGAGGTTTAAGACCATGGAAGACTTGGTTACTTTAGACATGGAGAAGTTTGATGTTATTTTGAGGATGAGTTGGTTGTCCCCTTATCATGTTTCTCTTGATTATTTTTCCAAAACTGTTATTTTGGAAATGTTTGGGAGAGAGCATTTAGAGTAGGAGGGAACTATTAAGCCTAATCCCGTGAGGGTTATGTTTGTAATTCATGCCCAGAAACTATTAAAGTAGGGTGTCGGGCATTTTTAGCCTATCTTTGGAAGGATAAATCTGTTTTCCCTCCTACAGAGTCTCTTATAGTGGTATGTAAATTCTTAGAAGTTTTTTTAAATGATCTTCTGGATATGCCTCCAGTAGGGAAGTTGACTTTTGTATAGTCTTAGAGTCGAGGACTGAACCCATTTATGTTCCTCCATACCTTATGCACTTACAGAGTTAAGAGAGTTGAAATCCCAATTGCAAGAGTAGTTAGAAAAGGGATTCATTTTCCCAAGTGTCTCTTCTTGGGGTGCACTAGTATTTCTTGTAAAGAAAAAGATGGTAGTATGGGGATATGTATAGATTACTGCCAGTTGAATAAGATGACCTTTCGTAACAAATATTTATTTTGCAGTATAGATTATTGGTTTGACTAGTTACAATGGGTTGCAATGTTCTCCAAGATTGATTTGAGGTTGGGTTATTATTAGCTAAAAATTAGGGTAGAGAAGATCCCAAAGACTGCGTTCTAAACTCGTTTTGGGCACTATGAGTTTTTAGTTATGCCTTTTAGCTTGAACCAATGCCACAACTTCTTTTATGATCTTGATGGATGAGTGTTTATGTCTTGACTTAATACTACCCCCTAGTTGCAACACGTTGCTCAAAGTCATAAGTGACCTCAAGCTAACGCATGGCCTGGTAAAACACTAAGATTACTGAAGCAAATAAGGATATACTGAGCATAAACTAAACTAAAATGATATGAGTATAATAAAATAAAAATCACTACTACATGTCAAAATCGAGACTGCCTGACCTAATCAATATGCTAAAAATATAACTATCAATATGAAAGCCTCTAAATCATATGAGTTTTTAGAAAAATCCCCCAACTAACTCCAACTATCTAAAACTGGAATATTACTAAAAGGGAATGGTAATGACTGACCCTAGAATAATAAGGATTCACCAAACACTACCATTGATATGGTGCAGAATCGTACTAAGCACAATCTAGATGCTGAACATCGAAACCTATATTATAAGATAATATAGCACAAATAAAGTATGCAATCAGTACTTTAAATGTACTGAGTATGTGAGATAAGAAATAACTAACATAGGCAGAACATGATGCATGTGACATGGTAAACTGATTTAAGACCAAGTAATAAACATGTCTTGTATGTTAAGATGAATAACTGAATACAAGGTCATACACGTATCTAAATCTGTACTATGAACTTCAAACTATAGGAGCTACAATTAACTGACATACCCTAATCTGAGATAATTAGGGTCCAACATGTAACCCCAGTTAGATGGGTGTTTAGTACCTTGCTAAGGGTGCAAATATTGACTAACGTGGATCCACTAAACTGATATCTGAAAGGGCTAAGGTGTAAAGCCTAGTCTGATGGGTGACCCTTTAGAAGCTACGGTGGCATCATAGTTCTGGACTTAGGAACTTCTACTAAAGGTCTCAACCTAACTGACAAGTGAGCCTTCAACCCAATGTGCTCTCGGTGTTAAGTATTACTCCAACTGAATAATACTAATAACTAAAAATGCTCAATAATAGTAATATTCTGAAAACTGAAAGTAAATTCATAATCTAAAAGTATTCAATAACATGCAAGTTGGAGGATCTAACACTAATAAGTGTATGTATGAAATCCTAGTTTATCGGATGTTCATAACCCACCATTGCTGAAGAATGCAATTAATCATGGCTTTACTACAATCTGAACATAATAAGAAATTTCATAACACAACCCCAAAATCAAGAATTTATCATTATAATGAGATTTCATAGTCATGAGTATGGGAAAATGCTCAAATTTATGAAAAAATATATGTTCATGGCTTAGTCAAAGCAAGAAACTTAAACTAAAGGAATTCACATTTTACATGGAAACCCTAAGCTTGAAGGGTGAACTAAAATTGGGGAATTGAGTTAATTTTGGGAATCAATGGGTGAAAGGAAATATTTTGATGAAATCCCGCATACAAGAGTTTGAAAAACTTGATCAAATATTTGGATTTAGAGCTAGAATTTAAAGAGCTCTAGTTCTTGCTTGTAGAAGAAAATCGCCCTCTTTTCTCTAAATTTTCTAGGTGTTGAGTTAATTTTGAGGAATGGGGGACTTAGGGTATTTTAGAATTATTATTCGTACCTTAGGAAGCTTAAATGACATATTTTTATGTTAAAGGAGTGGTAAAAGATCAAACAACCCCTTAAAAATCATCTGGAAAACTCTTGGAAGAAATCACGATGGCTCACGTAATGACTTGTAGGGTCTAGATACGAGTCATAGTCAAAGGACTCAAATTTTGGTCCCTATTTCTGTCACTTAGAGTCACCCTATGACTCATAGTGTCTCACAATGATCTGTAGTGTCTGACGATAACTTATTGTCTTAGTCGTTGTCACTAGAAACTTTTGCAATGCTTGAGTAAATTGCCACAACATTTTTCTATGATATTGGATTAACTGGATACATTTGAAAGATAATTCAATTATCTATCTGTTGGTGGGTTTTGATCTCAAAAATCTTATTAATATAAAAGTTATTCTCATTTTAAGTCAACTATAGTAAGATTCTTCTCAAGAATTCAATTGATAAGGGATATTTTGACTTGTTTTTAAGCTAGGAGTTATTTGTGGCCTTAATATATGTCTAAATAACTTGTAAAAATACCAAAAAATTATGTTTGGTTTTGCATGTACTTGAAGCATGATTCTAATATTGGCTTGGATTTTAGGGGTGTTACGATATCTCTCACTTGGGGTTATTTGTCCTCGAATGAAAACAACTAAGTTGAAGTGTTAAAGGAAAGACCTATATAATTCACACAATGAATTCTTTTGAGCTGAATAATGACTTGTTAAATGAGTTTGTGACTAAAGTATGGATTGAACCAAGCTGATAAATGCAATTTATGGCATGGAAGTAGCTGGGTGGCACGGGATAGAAAGAATTAATTAAGGGAAAACTAATATCTCAAGCTGGGACTGAATTCAAAGAGAATATATAGGGTATTTGGTCATCATATTTGTTTCTGTTTCCCAAGTAGCTCCCTCAATTGACTGATTTCTCCACAAAACCTCTACCAAAATGACCTCTTTATTTCTTAGCTATGGACCTGACGGTCAAGGATCTCAACTGAGACCTCTTCATACGAGAGACTGTCTTTCACACCCACACTCTTTAAAGGGAAAGCTGATGTTGGATCTCTATTGCATTTCTTTAACAAGGACACATGAAAAGTAGGATGTACTGAGGCTATATCTACAGGAAATTCAAACTCATAGACTACATTTCCATAGTGTCCTAAAATCTTATAAGGACCACATAGCGGATACTGATCTTTCCTTTCATACCAAATCTCTTCACCCTTTTCATGGAAGACACCTTCAAGTGGACAAGATCACTAATAACAAACTTAAGCTCCCTTCTACTCATATTTGCATAGGAATTTTGACTACTCTAAGTGGTTTTCAGCCTTTTTCTAATTAGCTGAACTTTTTCCATATAGTCATACACTGAATTTGGCCCTATAAATGTAGTTTCACCAGCTTCAAACCAATCAATAGTCTATCTATACCTCCTACCATAAAGTTCTTAAAAT
Source organism: Capsicum pubescens (assembly GCA_030864215.1). Lineage (NCBI taxonomy): Eukaryota > Viridiplantae > Streptophyta > Magnoliopsida > Solanales > Solanaceae > Capsicum > Capsicum pubescens. Next base: position 228,280,804 of record CM061544.1, read on the forward strand.
AGGGCTATTTGAATACTGGAGTGGTAACTATTATTATAAGCAAACTCAATCAAAGGCAAATGATCATCCCAACTACCCTTGAAATCAATCACATACGTATAAGGTATGAATGGACCTCTTCCTGACCACCTTTCTGTGGGTAAAACATCGTTCTAAGATGAACTTGGTTACCAAGACTCTTCTGAAATGTCTTCTAAAATCAAGAGGTAAATTGGGTACCTCTATCTGAAATAATGGTCAAAGGAACTCCATGCAATTTTACCAACTCTATAAGATAGATTTTTCCATAATCTTTGGTTTTATTTAAAGTGTTAACTAACAAGAAATGGGTCAACTAAGTCATTTGATCCATGATAACCCAAATAGAATCATATTGTCGACGAATTCTAGGAAACCCTGTAAGGAAATCCATATTTAACACTTCTTTTTTCCAAGTAGAAATACTGATATCCTAAAGCACACCACAAGGTCTCTGGTTCTCAACCTTAACTTGATGTCAATTCGAACACTTAGCCACAAATCCTGTGATATATTTTTTCATGTCATTCCACCTATAAACTTCTCGTAAATCATGATACATCTTAGTGGCTCCTGGTTAAATAGAATAAAGAGAACCATGGCCTTCTACTAACATCCATTGTCTTGAGAAAACTACATTAGGAACACAAAGTCTACCCTGATAATGAAGAACACTATCTTACCCTTAGGAGAAAACCTCAACCTTCTGACTCTGGACTGTTCTTTCAACCTAAAAAAATAGGACCACTATCTTTCTTTTCCTTTACCTTAGCTATCAACAAATATTTTTAACCATTCTAAACCAAGATATTACCTTTATTTGAATTGTAACACCCCAAAATTTTGGCCTTTGAAAATTTTGAGATTGGACTTTTCTGCCCAAGCTACGACTCACCTTATGCATCGCATAGCTCGAGTCGTAGGGTGGCCAGTGAAGGGTACCCTAGTTTCTATTGTGGTTACGATGAGGATGTCACTAGTGGTAAAGAATCATTACGAGTTATAGTGCCCCAATCATAGGATGAACAGTGTAGGTACTAAAGTTTTTGTCCTAGGTATGATTAAGACCCTACGAGTCGTAATGTGAGATTATGAGTCATATTATATGACTCATAGGGTTAATTATGGGGATGCCTTAGGACACTGTCCAATCTACGAGTCTAGGGTATGCTCATAGTCGGTCATTACGAGTCGTGGTATGACCTGTAACAACTGGATGGTAAATTTTTTAGTGTTTCATTAAAGGTACTTTGGACATTTCCTCGTTTTCTCAATTGCGACCCGTGACCTTAAAACCCTTTTGGGACCTTATTATCACCCAACAACATAATCAAACACCTCTTAAACTTTCTCAAATCCCTAAGTCAAGAGCAAGCTAGAATTTCTCACGGTTGATCATTTGGAGCTTCCAAGTGGTGATTTCTATTCATAATTGTGATATTTTCAGGCATGTTACTCTTCCTTTAAAATTAGTTTACTTAAAGCATATGTTTAAATGTTTTTTCATATAGATTTGAATATGGGTTTTGATATGGGTTGAGCATTTTGGAATATCTGTTACTTAAACTGGATTCTTATGACTTTATATATATTATTTATGATTTATCAATGGTTTTTGGAACTAATTGGGTGCATGGGAATTGGAAAGAGGGTCGAGGCATTCCCAATTTTTTTTTATTTTAGTTTTGGAAATTGTGTTCTATCAACGTACTTGGATAATTGGATTTGAATTATGGTTAATCACATGAATTGGATTACTACCTAAATTATTGCTTGCATAAATGGTTAAACGGATAAAAAGGGTTTTGAAGGCCTTGGTGGCCATGTTTTTTATTTTAAACTTGATTGAATGAACAAAAGGGGTCGTGAATTCCACCAAGTTGATGGAATTGGTATATCATAATTATAAGATTACAAGCATAAGGGTATGATGATACTTATAATGTGCCTTAATGGATAATTCTATGGTATGATGAATGAGAATGTGTAAATGTTTTAATTAGGCTCAAAGGGGGTTGTGTAGTTGAGCCGTGAAGGTGGAGGTCCGGAGGGACTGATACTAGAAACTACATTTGTTGGCATGGGAGTTGGTATTTATGACCGTGTCTATAGTTCACACATTACAACATGTATATATTTTAGAATAGTTGTAGCCTTGATGGCTTTGGCATTTCCTCGGATTTTCTCTACTTCGTGCGACCAACACGCAATGGGGACCAACTAATAGGGAGGGAGCTAAACCCAACTACTAGGGGGAGATAGACTCATATATCCCGTGGGCATGAATAATAGTTTGAGCTGCACCCTTTAGGCTAATGTTTTACTTCCATGATAAGCCCTGTTCCCTATCCCGGTATATTACATATATATGTATATGATTGTGTGCATTGTATTGAATGGTTTTGGACTAACTTGATCATGGCATTACTTTGTCTCTTCCCCAAGTTACATGCTAGCACTCACCCCTCAAACCATCTCCAAAACCTGTATCCCCATGGGATGCAGGATCCAAAGACCCTTCTTTTTTTTCTGCACAATGATTATGTGATTCCTAGATTTATCCTGAGTTAGCTTGAAGTAGTGAGCTTCCATATTTAGAAAGACCCTTATTTTATGTTTTGGTTTCACTATGTTTTAGGCTAACTTTTAGTTTTTTTTGGCTATCATTGAGGGCATGTATCAACATAAAATTGATGTTGGCTCCTTAGAGGCATGTGGATTACTATGGATTAGGATGGTTGTTGAGATTCTTAGATTGTTTTCTTAGTTAGTTGAGTTACCTATTTTGTTATATGTTCAGAACTCAGCTCTATATTGTTTTATGTTAAGAATTCATCTGCTACTAGTTGTATTGTGTTCTGGTTGGCTAAGGTAAAAAGGGTAGTCTTTGGTCCTCGACAGACTTGAGATACTCGTCATAGCTAGGCCATGTTTTGGTTGTGACAAGCTTGGTATTTGGGCCTAGGTTCATGGTCATTGGGTGTCAACAAAGTCGTCTCAAGTAGAGTCTCTTTTATAGGTTTGTAGCATGCTACACTTATACGATAGAGGCTATAAGGCATTTAGGAATGTTTTCCTTTCTTGTGATCTACTTTCAGTTATAGAGTCTAAGGTTTCTAAATCTCGTCTAATTCCATATTTTTTCCATTTCAGATCAGGCCTCCCTAAAGATCTGATGCTAATGAAAATTCCTCTATCCCACCCGAGGAAAATGTGGATAGACTCGACCTACTTTTAGAGTACAGACTCGGTCTAGGTCCCCTACTCTTGACTTTCCACGAGAAGTTCTACCGATCTCTACCAGTCTTCCTCGATCTTCTTGAGCTGATGATATTTATGCCCCACTACCCTAAGGAGATATTTCTAATGCATTCTATTAGTCTATTTATCTACTGAAACAGTTGGTGACATTTCAGTCTCATCAGGATGACTGTGTTGGTTCTGTTGCTCCATCTTCTGAGGTTTATAGAGTTGGCCAATTCATGAGGTTGCAATCTTCGACCTTCACTTGCTCTAACATTGAAGAGGATCCTCAAGGATTTATTGATGAGATAAAAAAGATATTCAACGTGATTTATGCTACTGATATGACGGGTGTGGAGTTTACTGCACATCAGTTGATGGATGTGGCATATCAGTGGTATGAGAAGTGGGAATAGTCGAGGGGTAATAATGTTGAGCTGGCTATATGGGAGGAATTTTTTGTGCATTCCTTGATCATTTCTTTCCTTAAGAGTTGAGAGAGGCTAAAGCTAAGGAGATTGTAAACTTGAGACAGGGAAAGATGACTGTGAAGGAATATGCCTTGAAGTTCCATCAGTTGTCTCGTTACGCTCTGAAGTTAGTGTCTATCATGAGGTATAGGTTGAGAAAGTTTGCTTCAAGTTTGTCTCGAGACTTGGTCCTATAGAGTAAGAAGGGGATGTTTAATAACGCCATGGATATCTCTAGGCTGGTGGTGTATATGTAGTAAGTTGAGGATGAGAAGAAGAAGCAAGCCAAAATAGGGAAAGCCAAAGTAAGAAATTCAGATATTCAGAGCAAGGTGGATGTGAGCAGAACAGTAGGGCAAGAAAAGGACATGAGGAAACTCAGGTTCATATTCTATGGATAATGGTCCTTATCCTAAGTAGTCTGGTGCTCATCGCTTTCAAGCTGACAGTGGATTTAAGGCATATGGTGCCCAATCTCAAGCTTATGGAGCTCAGTTAACCCTATCTTATCCACCTTTCAAAGCTTGTGTCTGGTTGGACCGTGGTTATTACGATGAAAGAAGGAATCAATATTTCAAATATGGCCATCTTGGTCATATATAGTGGAACTATCAAAGGGTGCTACAAGAGCTAATAAGGTTCTAGTTTCTACTTTTTCAGCTCCCACGCCAATGGGTGCTTCTTCTAGTACTGCCACTGGTCGGAACCGTCTTTATGCTCTTGCCACCCATCAGGAATCTGAGGCATTTCCTGATATTATCACTGGTATATTACAACTTTTCTCTCACAATGTATACTGTTTAGTTTATCCGGGGTCTACCCTTTCTTATATGACCCCTAATATGGTTGTTCATTTTGGTTTTAGGGTTGAGAGTATTTCTAATCCCTTTTATGTATCTACCTCGGTGGGTGATTCTATTATGGCTAGAAAGGTCTATAGGGGATGTGTGGTATCTATCTGTGGTCAGGATATATTGATGGAACTAATAGAATTAGATATGATATATATTTTATGTGATCTTGGGGATGGATTGTCTCTATTCGTGCTATGCTTCTCTCAATTATAAGACCTGTAAGGTTAGTTTCCATTTCTCGAATGAACCGGTAGAGAAATGGGAGGGAGGTTCCCTAGTACCTAAGGGAAGGTTTATTTCTTATCCTAGAGCTCAGAAGTTGATTTCCAAGGGGTGTCTATACCATCTAGTTTGGGTTAAGGATTCTCGTTCTCAAGTCCCCTCTTTACAATCTGTCCCTGTGGTTAAAGAATTTCTTGAAGTGTTTCTCAGTGATCTTCCTGGTATTCCTCCCGATAGAAAACTAGACTTTGGGATTGATCTTCTATCAGATACCTGCTCTATCTGTATTCCTCCTTATAGAATGGCTCCGGCTGAGTTGAAAGAACTTATGGAGTAGTTAATGGATATTTTTATAAGGGTGTCATCTGTCCTAGTGTTTCTTCATGGGGTGCCACTGTGCTCTTCGTGCATAAGAAGGATGGTTCTCTTTAAATATGTATAGATTATTAGAACTGAATAAGGTGACGGTGAAGAATAAGTATCCTCTTCCTAGGATAAAAGATCTCTTTGACCAGTTTCAGGGTGTTAAGTAATTTTCTAAAATTGATCTTCGATTGGGTTATCATCAGTTAATGATTAGGGAGGCGAATATCTCTAAGACTACTTTTTATACCTAGTATGGTCACTAGAAGTTCTTAGTCATGTATTTTGGGTTGACTAATGCCTTGACGACATTTATGCACCTTATGAATAAGGTATTCAGATAGTTCTTGGATTTATTCGTGATTGTGTTTATTCGTGATTGTGTTTATTGATGATATCTTGGTATATTCCAAGAGTGGGGAGGATCATTTCAATCACCTCTAAGTAGTGTTGCAGACTCTTAAGGATCAACAATTATATGCCAAGTTTTCAAAGTGTGAGTTTTGGTTGAATGTTGTGACCTTTCTGGGTCATGTTGTAGCCAGTGAGGGGATCAGGTAGATCTATAGAAATTTGAAGTAGTTAAGAAGTGGCCTAAACCCATGACTCCAACCGATATTCGAAGCTTCTTGGGTTTGTCCAAGTATTATAAGAGGTTTTTGAAAAGTTTCTCTTCGATTGCTGCTCCATTGACTAAGTTAACCTAGAATAAGGTAAATTTTTTGTGGTCTGATGCTTGTGAGGGTAGTTTTGAGAAGCTAAAGAACAAGTTGACTTTTCCTCAGGTTTTGACCCTATCCGAGGGTAATGATGGGTATGTTATTTACTGTGATGCATTTCGCATGGGACTGGGTTGTGTGTTGATGCAACATATTAAGGTAGTGTCTTATGCTTTGAGGCAGCTGGAAGTTCAAAAATGGAATAATCTGACTCATGATTTGGAATTATTAGCGGTATTTTTTTCTTTGAAGCTTTGGCACCATTATTTGTATGAGGTTCATATGGATATCTTCTCAAATCATAAAATCATGTATTATGTGTTCACCTAAAAGGAGTTGAATCTCAGGTAAAAAAGATGGTTTGAGTTGCTGAAGGACTATGACATGAGTTTCCACTATCATCCAAGTAAAGATAATGTGGTTGATGATACTCTAAGTAGGTTTTCCATGGAAAACTTATCCCATATGGATGAGAAGAAGTGAGGATTGGTGAAGGATATTCACCGATTGGCTAATCGTGGAGTTCGTCTTTTAGATTCCAAGGATGGAGGTGTGATTATACAAGAGGTGATGAAGTCATCTCTTGGTATTGAGGTGAAGGAGAAACAGGTTTTAGATCCTATTCTTATGCATATTAAGGCTGAAGTGGGTCAACAAAAGGTCATAGCTTTTGAAATTGGTGTAGATAGTATCTTGAGGTACTATGGTAGATTATGTGTTCTTGATGTTGATGGGATGTAGGAAAGAGTTTTGAATAAGACTTATGAGTCACGGTATACAGTTCATTTTAGTTCTACAAAGATGTATCATGATTTGAAAGATATTTATTGGTGGAACTACATGAAGAGGGATGTGGCAAATTTTGTAGTTAAGTTCTTGGTTTGTCAATAATTGAAGGTAGAGCACTTGGGGCCTAGCGGCATGTCTCAAGAGGTTGATTTTCCTATGTGGTAGTATGAGGTGATCAACATGGACGTCATTACTAGTCTTCCATGGTCTCAGTGTTAGTTTAAGTCAATTTGGGTCATTGTGGATAGGATGACTAAGTCGGCTCACTTCTTGCCTGTGAGGACTACTTACACCGAAGAGGATTATGTAAAGTTATTTATTTAGGAGATAGTTAAACTACATGGTTATCCAGTTTTGATTAATTCAAATAGAGGTACATAGCTCTCATCTCGCTTTTGGCATTCGTTTCAGCAAGGCTTGGGCACATGGGTGAACCGAGCACCATATTCCACCCTTAGACGGATGGACAAGCAAAAAGGACCATTCAGACTTCAGAAGATATGCTAAGGGACTGTGTGATTGATTTTTGTGGTAGTTGGGTGGATCATTTTTCTCTCATCGAGTTCGCTTATAATAATAGTTATCACCAAGTATTGAATGTCTTCTTTTAAGGCTCTTTAAGGTAGGAGGTGTAGATCTCCTATCAGGTGGTTTGAGGTAGGTGTCTAGACTTGGTTCACCAAGCCATGGAGAAGGTGAAGGTGATTCGGTATAGACTTAAGAATGCTTAGAGTCGCCAAAATTCCTATGCAGATGTGAGACAAAGAAAGTTAGAGTTTGAGGTTGGTGATTGGGTGTTTTTGAAGGTGTCTCCCATGAAAGGAGTGATGAGATTTAGAAAGAAGGGGAAGCTCAATACATCCATACTTGATTTTGAGGAGAGTAGGTAATGTTGCTTATGAGTTGGACCTGCCTTTGAGTTTGGGTTCCATTCTTCCAGTCTTTCATGTTTCAATAATGAAGAAGTGTATGGGTGATCCTTTCTTGGTTGTGCCTATTGAGAGTGTTGGTATTAAGGATTCCTTGTCTTATGAGGAAGTCCCGGTTGATATAGGTAAGTCTGTCATATGAGAACTAAGAACGTGTCTTTGGTAAAGGATGTATAGAGGAACCAAAAGGTGGAAGAAGCCACTTGGGAAGATGAAGAGGACATGAAGTCCAAGTATCCATTCTTGTTCCTAGGATTGGACAATCATGCTTAAGGTATGCGTTTTCCTTATCATCTTTGTTTTCTGACTCCGTTAAAGCAAATTGTGGTTGTATTCTATGTTATAATTATTCTAGTGGATGCCTTAACTCATCGTTCAAGGACAATGATCCTAGGGGAGGGGATGTAATACCCCAGAATTTTAGCCTTTGAAAATTTTGAGATTGGAGCTTTCTGCCCAAGCTATGACTCACCTTACGAGTTGTAAGGTTTCCATACAAGTCGCAGGACTCGAGTCATAGGGTGGCTAGTGAAGAATGCCTTGGGTTCTGATGTGGTTATGACTAGGATTTCATGAGTCATAAAGACTCATTACGAGTTGTTGTGCCCCAATCGTAGGGTGACTAGTGTGGGTACCAAAGTTTCTGTCCAGGATATGATTAAGATCCTACAGGTTATAATGTGAGATTGTGATTCGTATTACACGACTCATAGGGTCAATAGTGGGGATGCCTTAGGACACTTCCCAGACTACAAGTCTAGGGTATGAGTCGTAGTCAGTAGGATGCCTTGGGACACTGCCCAAACTACGAGTCTAAAGTATGACTCGTAGTCAGTCGTTAAGAGTCGTGGCGAGACCCAAAATGACTGGATGATAAATTTTCCAGTGTTTCATTAAAGGTACTTTGGATATTCCCCCTTTCCCCAATTAGGACCTACGACCTTAAAGCCATATTGGGACCTTATAATCACCTAACAACGTAATCAAACACCTCTTAAACTCTCTCAAATCCCTAAGTCAAGAGCAAGCTAGGGTTTCTCAAGGTTGATTATTTATAGCTTCCAAGTGGTGATTTCTCTCCATAATTGTGATACTTTCAGGCATGTTACTCTTTCCTTAAATTTGGTTTACTTAAAGCATGTGTTTAAATGGTTGTTCGTGGATTCGAATATGGGTTTTGATATGGGTTAAGGGTTTTGGAATGAATTTTACTTAAACTAGATTCCTATGACTTTATAAGTTTATGCTTTATCAATGATTTTTTGAACTAATTGGGTGCATGTACATGGAAATTGGAAAGGGGGTTGAGGTATTCCCCTAATTTTATGATTTTGGTTTGGAAATTATGTTTCCTCAACCCACTTTCATAATTGAATTTGAATTATGGTGCATCATATAATTTGACTTACTTCCCTAAACTATTACATTGCATAAATGGTTAAATGGATAAAAAGGGTTTTGAAGGATTTATTGGCCATGTTTTCGATTTTAAACTTTATTTAATAAACAAAAGGGGTCATGGCATTCCCCCAAGTTGATGGAATTGGTGTGGCATAATTATATGCTTCCAAGCATAAGGGTATGACGGTACCTATGGAGTGACTTAATGGATAATTTTTTGGTTTGATGAACGAGAATGTGTAAATGTTTTAATTATCCTTAAAGGGGGTTTTGTAGCTGAGCCATGAAGGTGGAGGTCCCGAGAGACTGATATTGGAAACAATGTTTGCCAGCGTGGGGGTTGGTCTTTATGATTGTGTACATTGTTCTGAAATTACATACATGTATACATTTTGGAATGGTTGTAGACTTGATGAATTTGAGCCTTCCTCGAATTTTCTCTGATTCGCACGACTAACATGCACTGGGGACCAACTAGCAGGGAGGAAGTTGAACCCAGTTAGCAGGGGGGATAGACCTATATAGCCCGTGGGTATGACTGACGGTTTGAGCTACACAGTCTAGGCTAATGTTTTACTTTCATGCTAAGCCTTGTTTCCTATCCCAGCATATTATATATATATATATGTATATGATTGTGAGCATTGGATTGAATGGTTTTGGACTTACTTGGTCATGACATTAGTTTATACCTTCCTTGAGTTACATGCTAGTGCTCACCTCGCTAACCGTCTCCGAACGTTGTATCCTCACGTGATGCAGGAACGGATACACTTTTACTTTTCCTGTGCAGTGATTAGGTGATTCCTAGATTGATCATGAAGTGGTGAGATTCTATACATCGTAAGACCCTCATTTCATGTTTTAGTTTCACTATGTTTTAGACTATCTTTCAGTTTCTTTTTGGCTATCATTAGGGGAATGTCCTGACCTAGAATGGATGCTGGGTCCTTAGAGTCTTTTGGATTACTATGGATTGGGATGGTTGTTGAGATTCTTAGATTCTCTTTTGAGTTAGTTGAGTTACCTATCTTGTTATATGTTCGGAACTCAACTCTATCTTGTTGTATGTTCAGAATTCATCCACTGCTAGTTGTATAATTTTCTGGTTGGCTAGGGTAAAGGGGGTGGTCTTCGGTCCTCAGCGGGCTTGAGATACCCATCACTGCCAGGCCCTGGTTCAGGTTGTGACATGAATCATCCAACCGATATCCAAATCTATCAAGCTGGTGACCCTTATGAAATAACTCTTTCTTCTCATCCTCAATGCGAGAAACACTCCCCATAGACAATCTAATTACAACATCAGCCATGACATTGGCTTTACCCGTATAGTACAAGATACTCATATCATAATCTTTCAATAATTCTAACTACCTTCCCTGATGAAGATTTAGATCTTTCTAGATGAACACATACTAAAGACTTTTATGATCAGTGAGCACATCAACACGAACCCCATACAGATAATGCCCCAAATATTTAAGGCAAAAATAATTGTTGCTAACTCAATATCATGAGTCGGGTAGTTCTTCTCATGAGGTTTGAATTGTCTAAAGGAATATGTTATATGATGTGTCATGGAAACACGACACTTTCGATGCTTAAAATCATGAATTTATGCATGAACTTAGGACAATTTGTTAGATATGATGCCCTTTGGTGTATATTGCAGGTAAAACAGGTCTACTATAGTGTTGAATCAAAAGAGAAGAAAATGACCTGGAAAGACCAACTCTGATCAAGGTATAAGTCAGCTCTCGAGTCATCAACACTAGATACGACTCGTATGCTGACTCGTATGCACAACAGAACCTAAAGCCAACTGAGAAACTAAGTATGGACAAGATATGACGGAAACATCTAAGCCATAATCAAGGATACAAGTCGTATAGAGAAGTAGTAAGCATAACAAAATCTAAAGCTACCAGCCAAAGTTTAAGTCTCATAAGTATATGAGTCGGAAGTCTGAGTACGACTCATATAGGTAAGTTATATATAAACCAGTGTTCAAAACTAGAAAAGATAGAAGTCCTAAGTGGATACGAGTGAAGGAAATGACTCGTATGCTTATGTATAACTCGTGACCAGAAGTCGTATGCTAAAAAAAAATTGAAGGCTTGAGCTATTAGACACTGGAATGGATACGAGGGGGCAGGGTACAACTTGTATGATGCCATTACGAGTTGAAGAATGAGTCGTATCGAGTGCCGACATAACTTTACCTTTCACATTTTTATTAGGATTTCTATGTTATTTTAAGATACTATAAATACCCTAGGGTTTATCTTTTATTAGGTTACACATTCTTACAATACTTTTGCATACTTTACAATTATTCTTGAGATTTTGGATTTTTATTCAATTCAAGACTTTGGAGTTTATTCATCTTATTCTTGTGCAATTAATTACATGTCTTCTTTATTGATAATCATGGATTCTTGCATAAATATGAGTGGCTAATCTCCTTTACTAGGGTTGTGGGAACCCTAGCGGATTAGCAATGTAGAGAAAGTGTGATATTCATCTATTCTAGAGTTTATGCATGTATCCTAATCTTCTTCACAATAATTAATCTCAGAACTACTGCAGAAGTTTGAGATAGCCTGTATTTTCAAACATCTTCACAAGGTGGTTTGTGATTAGGAAAAGAAGATTACTACAGTAATTTGAGATTTACTCCCACCTTATAATTTCCACCATCTCATCTAATCACTTGATCTCAAAAGGTGATAGTGAACTGAGGTCGTAACAAGGAGCAACAAGGCGATACCCTGAGACTAAATCGGTAAAGGTTGAGATTTATCTTTAGGTTCACAAGACGATTGATAATACATATCTTGTAGACTTTACATGCAAAGCATCAGAATAGTTGGGTTGATCACGAGAAATTTACGGAGTTAAGAAGTCATGGGGAACACAAGCCTAGTGTTCATCTTCTATTGTTTACAACTCAAAAGCACTCAAGTTTTGGTTACTACTTGCAATTGATACAACATTCCCCCATTTACTTTTTTGCACTGCTTTTGAATTACATCAAATCAAGTAGTTGTTTATCATCTTCCCTGTGGGTTCGACCTCAACCTAGTTGGGTTACTATATTAGGCATCGACTGCAGCATACTTCATAATGTAAGAACTACTAATATAACTCAAAGTCAGAATATACATAGGATATACAAAAGGGAATGAACTCTGTCTCTAAATATAATAAGACACAGTCTAAATAAAAAAGGGTAGTGGCCAACTCCGGATGCATAGATCAACCGCTACCTCGAATAAACTCTAAATATATCTTGAATCAGCTATCCATGCAGTGCACTTGTACCTAGATCAGCACTGAAAGGGCACAATAAGGATGAATATGGTCCACTTGTACTCAGTAGGTATCATAGGCCAACTGAGTAAATTAAAAAATAAAGCATATAAACACAAATTACGGGTATGTCACCTGCAATCAGAAAATGTCCCAAACAGTAGTCCACAACATATCCACTAATAGTTCTACCATATACACGTGTAACAAAAACAAGTAGGGAAAGAAAAAACAAATATACACGCACACCAAACACAATTACAAGAAGATAACACAAATGTACAGATATCAAGTCAGGGATAGAAATATAATCATAGAATAAGAATAATATATGGAATGCAATGAAGATGATTGTGATTATAATAATGATGATGATGTGATGCACGAGGTCATCGCAGAACCTCTGTATACACCCACCGAGTTGTGCACTCAAGGTAGGATCCATGGGGGTTTGGCAACCCATCTACAATCAATATCCAATACCAGTATCCATAACTCCTCTCTGACACATACGTCCATAAAGGGTTTTTAAAGATATCACATTTTCTGTCAGATACAGTCGGTGTTTCCAGTATTCTCATGATGATACCAATATTTCAAGAATGAATATGATATGAGAATGTAATGATCCCAACCAATCAAAATAAGAATATCCAATATCTAACTAATATACTAACCATGTGAGCCAAAAATCCACTCAAATCAACCAACCATCCATGATTCAATATAATCCATAAACCATTAAGTGAACCATGTAAGAAAAAGTCATTGTTACCACATAAATCCCAAAATCTAGGCATTTTCCCATAAAAAAAAGTACAACCAAAATACATATATCAATACTAGGACAACAACATCATAGAAAACCCCACACAGTCACACATAGCTAATAATGTCTCAAAACTACCAAATATTATCCATGTAGCCCCCACACAGGCACATAAATCACCTAAACACATTTTCCATGATACAACCCCATACCCATATCATGCTTTTACATTATTATTAACTACCCAACCTAATCTAAAGAAAGTTAAGCCATAACCTAACTCAAATGTTAAAAATTGGTCCTAAAAGCCTTCAATCTTGAGATTTCCCCTCAATAACGGATCCAAAATTGACTAAAACAAACAATTATAGAATCCGCACATTAAAAAAAAGCCAAAAATACCCATATTGCCCACTTTAAAATTGGGGTCATAATGGAACCCTGAAATAGGTTTTCAAAAAGAAAGGGTAAAACTAGAACTTTTGTCCAAAAATATTCTTCCCAAGATTAAAGGAACTCATAGGATAAAACCTAAGTGAAAACATAGTTAAATTGGGGTTTGAACCGAAGAAATGATAATTTGGGCCTTCGGAACAAAAATCCCCAAATTCCACCTTTAAATCTAAGTTTAAAAAAAAAATAATTGATAATATCAAAGAAAAGTAATTGTAACAGGGATTTAGAGCTTATCCAAGCTTAAAAATAAAAGAAAATGTTCAAAAACTCAAACCCGAAGCTCCAAGTCTCGAAAATAGTGTAAAAAATCTCAAAAAGAAAAACAAACCACCCAGGCATCGCCTAAGCAACTACCGGTTTGCTTAGGCGTCTATCTCTTAAGTGACCAGATGTCACTTAGGAGAATCCTTCCTCATCCTGTACACGTCTTAGTGCTCAAGCGACAGGCATCTGGCATGCCAGTGTCGCTTAAGTGACCAGTCCATCACTTAAGCGGTTATTGTTTAAGCGAGCCTGGTGTCTCTTAAGCAACATTTTGGCTGTCAGGCCAAGTCGCTTAAGTAACCAAAGCATCGCTTAAGTGAGTGCACCAGATGGAGACTTGTGGAATACCAATTCTTTGCGGACCTATCAGGATTCATCTGGAATCACGAGTACGCAAATGAACTATTCTACTCCACAAAATTCATCGCTCTGAACTCAATGGTGAAAATTTTTGAAAAAAATATTGTATTCACAAAATTGACCCCCAAAACCCAGTTTTGCAATTTTTCGAATGGAGGATCAAAACTAGATATAAAAGAGTAAAATCACACCAACCATGTTACCAACCTAAAATTGACATTCCAGATTTGGTGGCATAGTTTATTTTACCATCCAAAGCACAGATCAAATAATTTTTATGAAAGCAAACTAATAAGCCTTTTAAACTACCAAAATCCACAATCTCACACAAATGACACCAAAATACATCAAAAACCATGCTAATTATCCCCACACCCCAAAAACACAATAATGCAACCACAAGAAGGGGGTAAACCGATCAAATCATCTAGAAATAAATATTTCACACGAAATCACCAAAAGTCAGGTCATTATATTTTTTGTATACCCGTCGTGCTATGACTGAATTACCGACTTGAGTAGAAATTGAGAAGGGTTTTGAGAGGATTTTGGGTCTGACATGTAAGTCTACTACTATATAGGAGTCACAAAGGTAAGCGTGGATCTGACAGCTAACAATACATCAATATAAATATAAAAGATTTGTAATGTTCCAGTGACCACATTAGGAGAACCCTCCTAATCATGCCATGTATAAAGGGCACAGAACCTATTCTTACGTTGTCCACCAACTGTACTAAATGAGGAATCATACTAAGTCAAGTGACTAGCCACTGAAGAGTTAAATTGACTTTGTTGACAAGCCTTCCTAACTCTCTATTAATCTACTAGACATTTTCTTAATTGGTGTCTTGACTTGACACGCCTAAAACAACTATCACTGCTCGCCATACACATATCTTTGTGGTTTCTACCGCAATTATTTCAAACAAGGTTAGTATGAACATTATTCACACTATCTTAGGACTTAGAGACTGGAATTGATGTGCTATGGTTTCATAGAACTTTTGATGCTTAAAACAATGAAAGTATACAAGTTATTAAGGTCTTTTTGCTAGATATGATGTGTTGTGTTGTGTTTTGCAGAAAACTAGGTTTTGGAACTAAAAAGGATAAAAAAATATAAAAATTGAAGATTTTGGACTACCTACATAGGTACCTATGACTCGTAGGTACTACATACGTGGAGTAGGTACCAGAATATGTGCTAGAAAGTTGAAGATTAGAGATTCAGAAGATGAAGAAATTTCACTATTACCTACTGGTTGTAAGTAGTACCTACACCTTATAGGTGTCAAAAAACATGGAGATACAGAGAAAATTCATCAAACTGTGGACCTTAGCACCTACGTGAGACCACCTACGCCCCGTAGTTGGTCATCAACTTTGATTCTCCTATTTTGTTTAGGATTGGTTTAATAGGGTTTTTTGTACTTTATAAATACCCTTTTGACACTTTTTAGTTAGTTTATGCACTCTTACTACTTACAAATATATATTTGATTTTCAGAACCAATTTTGGTCTTGTGATTATGTTTTCTTGATTTTGGTTGATTATTCAATTCGAGACTTTGGTATTTATTCGTTAATTATTTTGAGATTGATTTAATCTTTCAAATATGAATTCCAATAATTGTTTCACAATATAAGAGGCTAATTCCGTTAGCTAGGGTTGTGGGAACCCTGGCAGATTATCAAAGTAGGGGAAGTGTTAAATCCTTATAGATTATTATTGTTGTATGTATTATGGTTTTTCTATGAGATTATTGATTTATTAATGGTTGCAAATGTTAGGATCCTGCTTGTATTCACTGTGATCCTGAGAGGAAGGTAGAGATTAGGAAAAGGAAAACATAACAGTGATTTGAAGTTAATTATCAAAAAAAGATAATCATTACTATCTACTTAAGATAATTATATTCATCTAATCAACCTGAGACCTAGAAGAGATAGTTGAAATTGGGGTCTGAGGCAAGGGTTAGTGAGGCAATGTGCTGAGATCGAGATAATATGAGTGAGATTCACCAAAGAGTGTCGAGAGTTTGTTGGTGATACATAACTTGCCATATTCTACATGCATAGTAGTTTGATAGTTGGATTAAGCATGATAAACCTATAGAGTTAGAAGCCGGCAGGAACATTGGCCTAGTATTCATTTTTTATTGATTACAACCAAAGCATTCAACAATTTTTTACTTCTCACATATTACAACTACAATCCCCCCATTTACTTTCTAGTACTGCCTATTGATTTCAGTAAAATTAAGATATAGTTCATGTATTCCCTATAGATTTAACCCCCAACTTGATTTGAATTACTATATTTTGCATCAATCGCTTTATCTTTAATTTGAGGTGTAGTTTGGGTGATATTAAAATTTTGGTATCATTGTTGGGGATTACGATGATTATTGATTGAAGTGTTGAAGTTTTCAAGTTTTTTTCTATTTTTAATTGGGTGTACACCAGTGTATGCCTAACACAATAAGTAGAGGTTGTCTCTTACTCTCACTTAATCCTAAACTAGAGAGAATCCTACCGCCGACTGGTAGAATGACTGAACATATTTCAGAAGGTGAGCTTGAAGGGGTTCAAAATAACACCAATGATGTGCCTCCCTTTTCTCCTAGAGATTTTCAAAACATTATTGATTAAAAAATAGAGCATATTTTAGTAGATTTTGCTAACCAGAGAAGGGTAGTAGATGCTCATGAGGTAGAGCAAGTAAGGCAGAGACAAGAAGCAGATCATCGAGCAGAACTCGACAGAAATCAAGATAGAGTTAGAGGTGGTAGATCCCAAGTAATTCTATCCTATCAATGCTTGCCACCATATGATGACCTAGAGGAAGACCTGGGGGTATATTGAGTCTACCGAGATAGGAGCTATCATTCCTTTTATTTTGCCACAGGTGTAAAGTCCGACATTGCTAATGCAATGATCCAAATCTTTAATTTGAAAGATGTGTTTCCAAGCTTGCTGACAGATAATGTAAACATACACTTTACAAACTTTACTAAGATATGCACTTCATACATTATACCTGGGTAAATCAGGAAGCACTGAGACTCGAGTTGTTCCCATTTTCGTTGACTGGTAAAGTTACTTTGTGTTTAGGGGAACTTTCTCGAGGATCAATAACTACTTAGAATGAGTTACAGCGGTAGTTTTTTGTTCATTTCTTTCCACTATCCAGAATTTGTCAGTTGAAGGATAAGATATATAATTTCAGGCAGTTACACTTTGAGTCAATGTATGAGGCATGGTTTTGATTAAAAAAAAGTTGATAATGGTGCCTAACCACAGGATTTTTGGGTAAATCTTGCTTTAGATTTTCTATCGAGCCCTTAACACCAGTTGGAGAGCTATGGCAGACACTATTACTAGTGGAGCATTTATGCGTATCCGCTGGGAAACAACATTAGATATATTAGATCAGATCTCTCTCACTAACTAAGAATGGCATACTCAGGAGGTATAAAGAGTCACTGAAACATATGCTATTGGTTCTTCAGCGAGCAAAGATTTGTTAATGATATAATGGTATAAGAGGTTCCTCAGCTAAGGACGAAGGTTAGATTATTAACAAAGCAGTTTATAGTGATGAATTTTGAGAAGGTGAATGCAATTGGATCTAGATCGTATGATTCTGATTTAAAAGAGGAGGTAAAGTACCTAGTTAGAGAGTTGGTGAATTTTTAAGCTAAAGGGAAAGAAAATAAAGGTCAAAACTATTATAGGGATTGATATAGAGATAGGAGCAGAGAGAGAGATGGTGACTAGCGATACAAGGATGATTACAAGGAGAAGGGTGGTGTACATATTCCACCGGGAATCCATGACACTAAGTCAAGCATGGAGGCGATGTTGTCCAAGTTAGTCAAGGGTTAGGAAAATTATCATAGAGAGATTAAGGAAGACATATCAGGATTGACCCTGAAGGTAGGGTAGAATGTTACTATGATAAATCAATTGGAGCATTAGTTTGGACAAATGTTTGTTACTTTGAATCAGAGGCAGTTAGGCAGCCTTCTGAGCAACACAATTTAAAATCCTAAAAATAATGGTTATTGTCTAGCCATCATTACTTGGAGTGGTAAGGCTACTATTGATCCCCCTATGTTGATTATTGATAAGCCAAAGAATGATAGTGTTTTGGTTGATGAGATATCTAAAGCATAGTTGGATAAGGCTACATGCGTTGATTGTGATGCTGAGAAGGAAAAAAATGAGAAAAAAGTTGATGAGCCTGTAGTGAAGAAAATTCCATAACCACTTCCACCTTTTCCTCAAAAGGTTAAAGTATAAGAAGGAAGAAGGAAATTTTAAGATGTTCATATCCATGTTGAAAGAGTTGATCTTGAACATTCCTCTTTTTGAGGATCTTGATCAGATGCCTGGTTACGTTAAGTGCATGAAGGAGTTGATAATGAAAAAGAGATTTGTTAGTTTGAGGATGATTGTGGGTTGCACCACTATTGTAATGTTACTTCTAGACCTCTAGCTTTAAAAAAAAGTGACCCTCGAGCATTCATAATTTCATGCACCATTGGGACATCCAAGTTTTCCATAACATTGTGTGACTTGGGAGCCAGTACTAATTTAATACCGCTGACTATGTTCAAAAAATTGGGATCGATCCCTCCGGAACCTACTACTATGTGGTTGTTGATGGTAGGTCGTACAGTAAAGTAAACCATAGGCATATCTTTTGATATTTTAGTGAAAGCAGACAGCTTTATTTTTTTAGCTGACTTTGTTATCCTTAATTGTGAAGTTGACATTGAAATGCCTACAATCTTGGGAATACCATTCATGTCCATGGATAGATCAATATTAGATATGGAGAAAAGAGAGACCATGTTCAGACTGAATGATGAGGAGGTCACATTCAACATCTACAAAACCAAGGAGCAAACAACTGATGTAAGGATGGTGCCGGTTATTCATTATGTTGATGACTTAGGAGGTTACTCATTTTGTTACCTTGATGAATTCTAAGTAGTCAAGGTACCCACATCGATCCATAATATTAAATCAAGAGCTGCATAGGAGGCAACCCATGGGCCTGTTGGTAAAGTCTGAGTAACCAACATAGCCACGTAGTGCCGTAATAATAAATCAGGCACTACTTGGGAGGAAACCCAGGGTGTTTTTGTTTTATTATATGTGTCAGTTCTAGGGACCTAGTGCGTCCAAGGTATGTCCTCATTCCTTTGATTTATGTTGCTTACATGCACTGGGGATAGTGCATCATCTTTTAGATGGGGTGGGGTATACCATAGCCACCGTGGGTTTTTGTAGTTGTGCTTCTTTTCCTATCGATCGTGGTATGGTTGTAGAACCAGCATTTCTAGGGTAATTTTGTATCATATTGTGTTATTTATTTGTGTAATTAGGAGATTTTTGAGTGTATAAAGTAGTTTATGTACTTTGTTTTTTATTTTTGAGAAAAAGGATACCCCTCCAAAATTTTGTTTTTGAACTGTGTGATATGTATATATGTATGACCATTTTGAATCTTGTAATGACATTAGAATTAGGGACATAATAATCATAGCTAAATTGTACTTGAACCGTATAAGTAGTATCTTGTGATGCAACCCTGTGCTATATGTGTGTCAGATACTACTTTGTTTTCTTTGTGTGTTGAATCCAAAACTAGACCTATTAGTCTTGCCTAGGTTGTAGGATAGTCAATTAGGAAAGGATCATAGGTAATTCTTGAAATAAGTCTACTTTAGCCTAAATGACCTTTTGAATATGAGAATAAGTATCCCTTAAGCCTGTATAGCCTATTTTTCTTGTTTCACCTTTCACCTTTCCATTTTTTTTACAATGAACTTTTTTTGGCCCTGGTCCTTCTTGGATATTGTGCACCTCAACTCAGGTAAATCGCCTAAGTTGTGGGTGGCTATCATAGGGGTATGTAATGTGAAGTGCGTAAGAACATGGGTAAATAAGAGAAAAGAAAGCAGGGTTGGGTGAGGTAGAAAAACTCAAAAGAAAAAATTTGAAAAAAGGGAAAATAGAAAAAAAAAAAGAATAAACGATACCACACCCAACCTAAATGTGAAATAAGAGAATAAAAAGGGAATAACAGAAATTGGTTGAGTAGTGGTCCCCCAAAGTATGTGTAATGCCAAGGAGGCTTTGTCACTAAATGTCCATATGTACCATACCATCCCCCAAGCTTACATTACAAGCCAACTAAAGTCTTATGGTGATCCTAACCCTACTATCTGAAAGCTAAGGTAAAGATAATAAGGGCAAGCTTATGGTATTTGATGCACATTAATTGGAACTACCTTGTGAGTGTGAGTGTCTCCTGAGTGTCCCTGCATTGGCATGCATGATTTCATATGAGTGATTAGGACTTCTTTGATACGAGGACACTTGGGTTGCATTGCTAGTTGCTTACTTGTTTGGGTAGTGTAACTTGTACGCATGCATGGTTATTTGTTGTTAATATAATGTCATATCTTGATTACCTTATGTCATATTATTGTGCTTCATTGATACACACAGTTGGTTTTAAAGTGTTAAAATAGAAGATAGGGTAATATTTTGCGCTTAAAGCTAATAATTGACTGCCATAGATAGCTTAGGTTTCTCCTAGTTAAGTGTCGTTGTTTTGTTTGTTATGTTATGTTGCCTGAGGATATGCAAGTGTTCTAAGTTGAGGGTGTTGATGTGATATAGTTTCATAGCACTTTCAACGCTTAAAACGATGAAAATATGCAAGTTACTTAGGTCTTGTTGTTAAATATAATATGTTTTGTGTTGTGTTTTATAGGAACCAGGTTTTGGAGCTAAAAAGGAGAAAAAAAGTAAAAATTAAAGATTTTGGACTACCTATGTGGGTACCTACGCCCCGTAGGTACTACCTATATGGAGTAGGTACCAGAATATGTGCCAAAAAGTTAAAGATCAGAGATTGAGAAGCTGACGAAATTTCACTGTCACCTACACAAAACTACCTATGGGCCCTAGGTAGTACCTATTCCCCATAGGTGTTAGAAAACATGGAGATACAGAGAAGATTCAGAAAATGTGGACCTTGGCACCTACGTGGGACCACCTATTCCCCATAGGTGCCACCGACGCCCCGTAGGTGGTCACCGACTTTGATTTTTCTCTTTTATTTAGGAATGGTTTCCTAGTGTAATACCCCAAAGTTTCCTAACTAAATTTATTTTGTCATGTCACGTATTAGCTTTTAATTTGAATGATGTTTATTCCATGAGGAATTTTCAAGAGTTTTACTTTTTTTCATGTGAGAAATTCAATAAGCTTTCCATCGATATAAAATTTGCCTAAATTCGATAACAGGGTAAGAAGTTATGACTATTTC
Source organism: Capsicum pubescens (assembly GCA_030864215.1). NCBI lineage: Eukaryota > Viridiplantae > Streptophyta > Magnoliopsida > Solanales > Solanaceae > Capsicum > Capsicum pubescens. Next base: position 228,302,330 of record CM061544.1, read on the forward strand.
AAGTTCCCGTCGTAAAACAGCACCATATTAGTCAGTGGCGCGGCGCGCCATAGAAGAAAATGGAAATTTTCAAATTTTAGTAGGGGTCCACGATATTGGCGCGTCGCTCCAAACTTCCAGGTCACAAATGAAGTGGCAACACGATGGCTCCGCGTCGCGCCATCTCTCAATTTCCCAGTTGTTAAATTCCAGTGACATGGTGTGATAGCACCGCATCGCGCCAGGGGTTCAATTCAGGAAATTTTTCATTGAAAATTAAAAGATGCATCCAGGGTTAAAAGGGTCAATTTTCCACCCCTATTTAAGCCCTTTAACACGAGATTCAGCTATTTGGAACCCAAAATATACTAGTTTCTCTCAATTTTCTCTCAAGAACAAGCTAGGGTTTCAATTGGGGATTCAATTTCAAGAATGTCTCTCCATCAATATTTGCTAAATCAATAACTAAGGTATGAGTTGTGTTGATTTATGGATTCCTTTCATCCATAAAGCTCAAGAACCCTATTTTAAATTATGAATCATGATATTTATGTTGTGGGTTGGTTGTAACCATGTTTATCTTGTTATATAATTCCCAAGTTGGCATATTTATGTATTTTTCATGAAACTACATTAGCAAGTGAGTGAAATCCATAAATTGAGTTATTTATAATGTGTCAATTTGATGATTATGCCTATGCCCTAAGGGTGCATGCAAGGTGTTTGATAAAATGCCTAGGAAGATAGAAATTATGCACTATAGCTAAATTGTGATCCAAAATGACTTCCATGTTATTCTTAGGTATTGAAATTGGTTTGTTGGATTTCTCATAAGTTAGCCTTATGAAATAATGCTATGTATACATGCTATCTTATTCACGTACCAAGCTATGATAACCAAATTCCCATGAAATATCTTCAATTATTGTATTATGGATTGTTGATGTTAGTCATGTATTCAAGAATATCATGCCTTGTTAGTTCCCTTCCATCGAGTCCTGGGGTACTTGTACCTGAAAAATATAGTTGTGTACTTAGATTTAGTGTCATGTTTTCATGATATCCTCAGTCAAGCCATAATCCATAGAACTCAGTCAGTCATGTGACTCAGGAAATCTCAGTAATTCAGTAATCTTAGTACTATTCTGTCAGTCAACGAAATTCAGTTAATTCAGTCCAGTTCAGTCTAGTAATCCATGTTCAGTGTCTATTCAGATGGGAGTAGGAATTAGTACTGAGTGAACCCAAGGATGGGAACTCACCTGTTAAATGAGTGTGTGATTCTTAGAAGCAATCCTTGCATTCCTGAACTACGTAGCCAATGTAGGTTGAGACATTATAGCCTGCTATATGAGGGTAGATGAGGTGTCTTAACCTATTTATATGAGGGTTCCCACCGTTCTTACTAGAGTTACCTATTATATGAGGGTTACTCACAGATTGTCCTTACCAGTGGCACGGTATTGACACCCTTCTAATTAGGGTTATAGATTGGACCCCAACTCGGCCATAATGGCGTATGTTAGATGACTACTTCCCATAGTTTCAGTTACAGAATTAGGACTGTCAGATACAGTCATTCAGCCTCAGTAATAGAACTCAGATAGTTCTACAGAATTCAAGACAGTCAGATACAGTCAACTCAGAACAGTACGAAACTCAGCTAGTTCCATCAGATTTAGGATTGTTAGATACAGTTACTCATGTTATTAGTTATATCATCCATCAGAACTCAACTATCAGTCATGTTAGTTATCAATAAATTTATGTTATCACGATCTCAGATATAGTTACTATGTATTCATGCATGTATTCTCACATTCATATTAGTAAGTTATCTAGTATTGTTCATGCATATGAACCCCATGCATTCAGCCTACCTCACATGTGTACCAGTATATTCAAAGTACTGACACATTTGCGCTATGGTGTCTTATACCATAGGTTCAGAAGCACGAGCTCCAGAGCATCAGTAGCATCCCAGTCTCAGCAGTCAAAGTAGCAGTGAGTACTTATCTTTTGAGGAAATTATCATTATTTTATCATCTCATCAATTAATTTATTAGTTGGAGTTAGTTAGGGATATGTCCCATCAACTCCTTATTCAGTCAGTTCAGTTAGTTAGAGGTTTTTCAGACTATCATGTTTAAAAAGTTATTTTAGTGTTTTGGGTATTTCATACCCCATCCATATGTTATGATTTATCAGTTATGTTACAGTCTTGAACCTTATGTCCTTTCAGTTCATGTTTCTGCAATCATACACTATATTTGTAGTATACAGGTACAACTATCAGTCATGGGTTAGCTTGTGGTCCTTCGGAGTCATGAGCACCATGTAGCATTCCGGGTACCAGATTCGGAGCGTTACACCTAGGGTTTCCTTGTAATCTATAAATACCCTTTTGACATTTTTAGTTAGTTTATGCACTCATACTACTTACAAACATATATTTGATTACGAGATTCAATTTTGATCTTGGAATTACTTTGTTCTTGACTTTGGTTGATTATTCAATTTGATACTTTTTTTATTCATTAATTATTTTGATATTGATTTAATGCTTTCTAATATGAATTTCATTGATTGTTTTACAACAATGAACGATAAATTCCCTTAATTAGGGTTGTGGGAACCTTGGCAGATTAACTAAGTAGGGAAAGTGTTCAATCCTTCTACATTATTGTTGTTGCAAGTATTATGGTTTTCTTCATGCTTATTGATTTCTTAACAGTTGCAAATGTTAGGATCCCACATGTATTTACTACGAACCTGAGAGAGAGGTAGAGATTTGGAAAAAGAGATCATAACGGTGATTTGAAGTAAATTGTCAAAATAAGTTAATCATCATTATCTACTTAAGATGATTACCTTAATCTAATCAACTTGAGATCGAGAGGAGATAGTTGAAATTAGGATCCATGATAAGGGTTAGTAAGGCAATGCTTTCAGACCGAGAGGAAACAAGTGAGATTTGCCAAAGTATCTTGAAAGGCTATTGGTGATACATAACTTGCCATATCCTATATGTAGAGTAATTTGATAGTTGGATTGAGCATAATAAACCTATATAGTTAGAATCCAGGGGGAACACAATCCTAATGTTCGATTATGGCTGATTACAACCAAAACACTCCATATCTTTTTATGTTTCACAGATTATAAATACAATCCTCCTATTTATTTTTATGTGTTGTACGTTGATTTTAGCAAACTTGAGAGATAATTCATGTATTCCCTGTGGGTTTGACCCCAACCTGATTTGAATAACTATATTTTGCATCGATCAATTTTTCTTAAATTTAAGGTGCAGTTTGGGCGATATCAGGCATTCTATCTCGATTATCCTGCCTGAACTTAGCTACTGAAGCACTAGCAGAAGATGGGGATAGAGCTGAATATTTTTGGTAAAACTGAGAACGTACCACCATCTGACCTTTGTTGAGAGAAATTAAAGATACCTGTTCTGGCGGCCATCTTACTCTTCCTTTCCTTCTTCTTGATTTTCTCCCTTTTAATCTATTAAGCATGAACCATCAATCTAGAGATGTTCATCTCCTTAACGAACATAGTAATTCTATACTCTTTGACCACGTCCTAAAAAAATACTTGACTCAAATTCGCTCATCGGGCCCTAGAGTTAGTAACCATTGTTGGAGCATATCTTTCCAATTGAGTAAACTTAAGAGAATAATCATTCACACTCATGTTTCCCTATTCCAAATTAAAGAATTCTTGCACCTTGATCTCCCCTAACATAAGTGGGAAGAACTTGTCCAAAATGCATCAACAAACTCATCCCACACTACCGATCCTACATCTGCACCTCTATCATCCTTCCACTACTTATCCAAGTATGATCCACTCCTTGCAACTGATAGGAAGTCAAATTAGCACTTTCAGTTAGAGTGACACCCATGATTTAAGTAACTTTCTAAATACTATCCAAGAACTCTTGTGGATCCTCTTCATACTTTGACCCAAGGAATATCAAAAGATTTATCCAAGTAAAGTCACAAATTTTGGCTACTTTTAAATTCACAGTTGTGCTGGTAGTGCAATAACCTGCTAGTTATTCTGGGTGGTCATGGACTGGGATAATATTGTGAAAGCAACCCTTAACTCAACATGGGAGACTTGTTCATTCAGAGGGTTTGCTGGAGCTGGCAGTGGTGTTTACTGATTCCCATCCCTCTTTTCGTTAGTTTTCTTAGGAGGTATTTTCTGCAAATATGTAGAGAATGAGTTAGAAATAGATTTTAATAAAGTTCAAATTAAAGCATGATATGAATATGAAAGAAGTGATTTTTTTCTAAGACATTTCATAACCTCTCACTCATAATTGTGGCACACTTCACACCCATGAACAAGACTCTACTTAACATGACTTTCACACACCCTAGGACCCTTTAGCCTGATACTCTAATAGCAAGTTTTTCATGACCCATCACAACACTGTAATACCCCGTACTTTGACCTAGCTTAAATTCATCCCAAAAATGTTAAAAACTTGTTTCAAAGATGAATCCACTTTTATACATGTGGTATTTTCAATATTTTCACTCTTTGTTATGTGGAAAAATCAATAAGCTTTCCATAGATACCAAATTCACCCAAATTCAACACCCGGGCGAAGAGTTAGAGCGTTTTTAGTGATACAGTGTATCACCTGAGCCATCAGCGCATCGCGCAGCAGGTCAAAATGGCAATCGTCAAAATCTAGTGATCCTCCGCGATTATCGCACATTGCGCCAGGGCTCAAATTCAGAATAGGCCTTTTTTCAGTGTCTCAGCGTGATTCCACCGCGTTGCGGTGAACTTCCAGGTCCCATCCAGTATTGCAATGCGATTTCACTATGTCACACCTTCAACCCAGTTCCCATTTAACAATTTCCAGTGACACAGTGGGATAGAGCTGCGTCGCGTCAGCCTGCCTAATCGAGAAATTTTCTCAGAAATAAAATACGCATCCAAGGGTTAAAAAGGTTAATTTCTCAACCCTATATAAACCCAATAACACATGATTTAACCATATTTTATCTAAAATATAGGGTTTCTCTCAAGAACAAGCTAGGGTTTTCAATTATGGATTCATATTGAAGACTCAAATTCAAGAATCTCTCCGTCAATATTTATAGAATCAAGAACTAAGGTAAGCACAATGTTCATTCATGGATTCCTTTCATCCATGAAGCCCAAGAATCAAGTTTTAAATATTGTATTGTGAATATTTTGTTGTGGGTTGATATGTTCATGTGATTATGATTGTATGATTCCCAAGTTGGAATCTTTATGTGTTGTTCATGAACCTATGCTAGTATGTGGTTTGAAACTTATGATATTGAGTTGAAATATGAAGTTTCGTGGTGATAATTTGATAGTCATGACTATGCCCTAAGTCATGCATCCTAGGTGTTTGATAAAATGCTTAAGATAATAGAAACTATGCACTATATCTTAATTGTGACCCAACTGATAAATGCATACTTTACCCTATGACTAAGAATGACTTCCATGATATTGTGTGCATTATGAATGGTTGAGGGAATGTCCATGAGATTAGGTTGATGGAAGTATGACATGTCTATATGCAATTCCATCCACACACAACATTATGATAACCATGTGCTTCATGAAATCCCTAACTTATTGTATTATAAAATGTTGATATTGGTCATGTGTTCAAAAAGTGTCACGTCTTATCAGTTTTATGCTATCGAGTCCTGGGGGTACTTGTACCCGACAATTTAGCTGTGTGCCTAGAGCCAGTGTTATTTTTTCATGATACTCTTAGTCAAGCCATGATCAGTAGAATTCAGTCAGTCATGTGACTCAGGAAAACTCAGCAAACTCAGTATCAGTCTAGTATCGTTCAGTAATCTTAGTAATCTCAGAAATCTCAGTAATCTCAGTAATCTCAGTAGTCCAGTAATTTCAGCGATCTCAGTACTCAGTAATCTCGGTAACCTCAGTATTCCCAGAAATCACAGTAACTTCAGTACTCTCCATCAGTCCTTAGATCTCTGTAGCATTCCATCAGTCAACGAAACTCAGTGAACTTAGTTTAGCTCCACTAAACAATACCATTAGTATCAGTTCAGTTCAGTAATCCATGATCAGTGTTTATTCAAATGGAGTAAGAATTAGCATCAAGTGAACGCAAGGATGGGAACCCACACTGTCAAATGAGGGTGTGATTCTTAGAAGTCATCCTTGCATTCCAGAACTATATAGCTAGCATAGGTTAAGACATCAATAATGTCAGATGAGGGTTGATAAGGTGGATAAGAACTGTCAGATGAGGTCCCCATCATTCTTTTTTGGGGACATTATCAGATGAGGGTCACTCATAGTTTGTCCTTACCAGTGGAGTGGTATTGACACACTTCTAATTGGGGTTACAGATTGGACCCCAACTCAGCCATAATGGTGTATTAGGGGAATGTCAGTTAGATAACTACTTCCCACAGTCTCAGTTACAGATCCAGTCTTAGTAATAGAACTCAGTTCAGTTCTATAAAATCCAGGACTGTCAGATACAGTCAACTCAGTACAGTGCGGAACTCAGCTAGTTCCATCAGTATCAGGACTGTCAGATACAATCACTCATGTTATCAGTATTCAGAATCAGTAATCATGTTATCACGAACTCAGTTAATAGTATATTAATTATACGAAACTCATGTTATCATTATTCAGTTTAAAGACTATCAAATACGGTCAATCAGACCAGTTCTTCATAATCAGAACTTTCAAAAATAGTCATTCCTTTATCTATAATATGACATCAATTCCTTAGTACTTAATAGACTCAGTCATTCAGTATCCCAGTATTAGTACTCAGATATCAGTAAATCCACGTTATCTAAATTCATGAGGCAGCATTATCACGATCTCAGTTACAGTTACGTATTCATGCATTATTCTTACGTTCATGTTATAAAGTCAGTTATTATTGTTCATGTATATGAACCCTTGCATTTAGCCTACCTCACTTGCATACCAGTACATTCAACGTACTGACATATTTGCGCTATGGTGTTTTATACCATAGGTTTAAAAGCATGATCTCCCGAGCATCCTTAGCAGATTATACGTTCAGCATCCAGACTAGCAGTGAGTCCTCATCATTCGAGAATAGCATGATTATTTTATTAATGTATTATTTTAGTAGTTCAGAGTTAGTTAGGGACATGTCCCATCAACTTCAAAGTTTTTACACAGTTTAGAGGCTTTCAGACTACAGCATGTTTTCAGACAATTTATTTTGGCTTTTGGGTATTTTTATACCCCATTTCAGACATTGTTCTATATTTAGTATTAGTTCAATTTTGAACCTTATGGTCTTACTTCTTATATTCCGCATATTTATAGTATATTATTCAGCTCTCAATTACAGATATCAGTCTTAGGTTAGCTTGTGGTCCTTCGGGGTCATGAGCATCGTGTAACATTTTGGGTACCAGATTTGGGGCGTTACAAACACGGTGCTCAGAGTCATAAATGAAAGCCTCTAAATCATATGAGTTGCTAGAACAATTCCCCAACTAACTCCAACTATCTGAAACTATAATATTACTAAAATAAATGTTGATAACTGGCCCTCGAATGATGAGGACTCACCAAACACTACTGTTAATATGGTACAGAATCATACTAAGCATGATCTGAATGTTGAACATCAAAACCTATATTATAAGACAATATAACCCAAAGAAAGGATATGATCAGTACTTTGAATCTACTGAGTATACGAAATAGGAAATAACTAACTTAGGAAAAACATGATGCATGTGACATAGTAAATTGATTCAAGAACAAGTAATAAACATGTACTGTATGTTAAGCTGAATAACTTGATACTAGGTTATGCATGTATTTGAATTACTACTATGAACTGTGGAATGTGAGAGCTACAATTAACTGACATACCCCAATTTAAGCTAAATGGGGGTCAACCTGTAACCCTAGTAAGATGGGCATTTAGTACCTTGCCAAGGGTACGAACCCTAACTGATGTCCAAAAGAACTAGGTGTCAGGCTTGGTTTGACGGATAACCTTTTAGAACCTACTGTGGCACCGTAATTTTGGTACTTAGAGACATGATGTGCTATATAAATATAGCACTTTCAATGCTTAAAATGAGAATGTAAATTTTTAAGGTTATTTTGTTAGCTATGATATGTTTTGGGTATGTTTTTCAGGAAACTAGATGTTGGATGCAAAGTTTGTGAAAAAGATGAAAATGGTGCTTTTGGCCACTTAATTGATCATTTTGGAATGTTCGTGATACTTTTTGGATTGTTCGTGACCAACTCATGTGATTAAATTTGAAGAAATTAATGTTTGATTGCAAGGATTGGAAGGCCCTGCACTTGCTAAATCAACATATGGACCATAAATAGCACTTGTGGTTGGTTTGTGATGAAGGTAAGTGCAGGAGTTGAAAAATTGAAGATACAGAGAGTAAAAGAGTTGAAAAAGTGATGCCCGACACTTGATAAGTCAACATGTGGATCCCAAGTAGCACTTATGGACTGTATGTGGGCAAAGCAAGTACTAGAGGACCAAAATCCTGAGAGCTAGGCTGCAGGACTTACACCTACGGTCTGCATGTTCGCCCACCCTACAAGTTGTAAGTATCACTTATGCCCAAGAGCAGATCGCAAGTGCAGGGCGCAAGTGGCCACTGACTCAGCTTTTCTTTTTTCATTTGGGCTTTGATTTTAGGGTTTTCTCATGTACTATAAATACTCTTTATGTATTTTTTAGTAGGAGTTATGCACTCTTAATACTTAAAAACTTATTTTGATTTTGAGATTCGATTTTGATCTTAGGATTCTATTGTATTGACTTCAGTTGATTAATTTAGTTACGGTTTTGGATTTTTCTGCTTCTTATTATGATTTCATCTATGATTTCTATCTTGAATGTTATTGATATTTCACAAGCATGAACGGCTAAAAATCCATAGCTAGGGTTGTGGAAACCCTGGTGGATTGATAAAGTAGGGGAAGTGCTATTGTTATTCTCAACCAACACTATGCATGCATTGTATTATCTTTATTAAATAGTTATTTTAGCGGTGGCCAATGTTAAGTTCCCATCAAGATTATTGCTACTTACTCTAAAAGAAGAGTAGTGATTAGGAAAAGATAATGACAATAGTAATTGAAGTTTAGTTGTCAATCCATGCTACTAAGTATTATCTATGTAAGATGGTTAGATTTCATCTAATAACTAGAGACTCAAAAGGTAACAGTTAACTAAGATCAAGATAAGGGTTAGTAAGGCGACATCGTGAGACTCAAAAGGTAAAGGGTGCAATCCATCTACTCATCCAAAAGACTGTAGATGGTACATAACTTATTAGATTCTGCCTGTAAGGTATCGGGTTGATTCAACAAAGCATGATATTCCTATAGAATTAAGAAGATAGGGGGAACACAATCCTAGTGTTCAACAATACTGATTACAATCGAAGTTGACAGTTTCAAAATTTGAGATCCACAAGTCTATGTATTTCCTTGGGATTCGACCCTAACCTAGTTGGGTTACTATATTTGACAGTAACTGTAATAATCTTTGGAGTGAAGGTGTAGCTTGGGTTTTACCAGGACTTCTACTAAAGGTCTTAACCTAACTAACGAGTGAACCTTCATCCCAGTGTTCGCTCTGTGCTAAATATTACTCCAACTGAATGACACAAATAACTAAAAATGCTCAATAACACTAATATTTTGAAAACTAAAAATAAATGCATAATCTAAAAGTATTCAATAATATGTAAGCTAGAGAATCTAACACCAATAAGTGTATGCATGAAATCCTAGGTCATTGGGTGTTCATAACCCACCATCTCTGAAGAATACAACTAATCATGTTAATACTTTAATTTGAACCTAAAAAAGAATTTCATAACTCAATCCCAAAATCAAGAAATTTTTACTATAATGAGATTGCATAATCATGAATATGGGAAGATGATTAGATTTATGAAAAAACATATGTTCATGGTTTAATCAAAGAAAGAAACTGAAAACTAATGGAATTTTCACTTTACATGAAAACCCTAAGCTCGAAGGATGGGGAATTTAGTTAATTTTGAGACTCAATGGGTGAAAGGAACCCCATTGATAAAATCCCACATACCTGAGGTTGAAAACCTTGATGAAATATTTAGATTTAAAGTTGAATGTTGAAGAACCATAGTTCTTGCTTGGAGGAAAATATCGCCCCTTTCTCTCTAAATTTTCTAAGTGTTAAATAAATCTTGAGGAGTGGGGGACATAGGGATATTTTAGAATTAATATTCATCCCTTGGGAAGATTAAAGTACAAAGTTTTGGGGTTTAAAGAGTGGGAAAGGACCAAATAACCCCTTAAAAATTATCAGGAAAACTCTTGAAAGTAGTCACGACGGCTCACGTAATGACTTGTAGGGTCTGGCTATGAGTCATAGCCAAAGGAATCAAATTTTGGTGCCAACTGTTTTCACTATGATTCACCCTATGACTCATAGTGTTTCATAATGATCTGTAGTGTCTGACGTCGACTCGTAGTTTGAATCGTCATTTCTAATAGCTTTGATAGTGCTTTAGTAAATTTGCCATAAATTTTTACTAAGATATTAGATTAAGGTAAAACTGGATGTTTTATAAAGGTAATGCAATTATCTATATTTTGGTGGGTTTTGAGATCAAAAACTCTTAGTAATATTAAAATTATGCTCATTTGAATTTGACTATAGTAAGATTCTTCTTAAGAATTCAATAGATAAGGGATATTTTGACTTGTCTATAAGCTAGGAGTTATTTGTAGCCTTAATATACGTCAAGATCACTTATCAAACTACAAAAACATGATGTTTGATTTTGCATGTACTTTAAGCATGATTCTACTATTGGCTTGGACTTTTGGGATGTTACAGTTTAAGTCTTGCTTAGACTCAATCCTTATTGTGTTTATTAATGTTGAACTTATTTATTCTAAAAGTGAGGCAGAGCATGAAGCTCATTTACGTATTATGTTGAAATTGTTGAAGGAGAATCAGTTGTATGCTAAATACTCTAAGTGTGAATACTAACTTTATTTAATGTCACTCTTAGTGCACATATTTCTAAGAAAAAGAGTTATAGTAGACCTACAAAAATTGGCTGTAAAGAATTGGGACAAATCGATGAACATGACAAAACTTTATAGTTTTGTAGGGTTGATCAGTTACTATCTCTAGTTTGTTAAAGGGTTTGCCACCATTACTTCACGCCTGATCCATTTAAATAAAAAAAATAGTTCTTTTTGAATAGGATAAGAAGTTTAGGGAAAACTTTCAAAAGCTCAAAACTTTAGCGACCTCGAATCCAGTATTTTGTTATGCCTCACATTTAGGTTTAGGTTTTGTATTGATGCAGGATCAAAATATGATTGTTTTATGATTTGAGGCAGCAAAGCATTGTGAGAAAAACTACCCATGCATGACTTAGAGCTATGAAAATTTAGAGACTATTTTATGGGGTGAAATATGGGGCATTCATCGACCACTACAGCTTGAAGCATGTGTTCATATAGAAGGATCTAAATCTAAGATAGAGGAGATAGATTAAGTTGATTAAAGAATATGACATCCCAATCTTGTATTATTTGGGTAAGTCTAATGAGCTGGCGGATACACAAAGCTAAAAACTAGTAAGCATGGAGAGCCTAGCATTTTTTTAGGCATCTAAGCGCCCATTGGCGAAAGAGGTATGGTCTTTGGCTAATAGTATTTTGAGATTGTAGAAAACTAGCAAAGATAAGGTGTTGGCACATGTGGAGACTAGGTCCACTTTTTATGATCATATTAAGAGACAATAGTTCAAGAATAAGAAATTGAACAATCTCATAGAAAACTTATTACAAGGGAAGGCGAAGGAAGCCATTCTATATGACGAAGGGACCTTAACAATCAGAGGTCAATTGTGTGCACCTTAGGTGGATAACTTAATTTGCACCATTCTAGTAGAGGCTCATAATTCCAAGTACTCCACACATCCTAGTTCCAATAAAATGTATAGAGACTTGAGATAATATTATTGGTGGTGAATGATGATGCCTGACATTGTAAATATTATGGTTAAGTGTCAAAACTGCCAGCGATTCAAACAAAAACATCAGAAACCTAGTGGTACTTTTCAGCAGATGCCCATTTTGGAGTAGAAGTGGGAATGGATAACGATGGATTTTATGGTTGAACTTTCAAAATCCTTGAGGAAATACAACTCTAATTGTTCCATTATTGACCGACTAGCCAAGTTATCTCATTTTATTCCAGTGAGGGTTGGTTATAATGTGGCTAAGTTAGCCAAGATTTATGTGAAGAAAATTATAAGAATATATGGGGTACCAGTATCAATTAAGTATGAAAAGGGTAATTAGTTCACCTCTAATTTTTGGGAAAGGTTTCAGTCTGAGTTGGGTCTAGATTGAACCTGAGAACAACTTTCCATCCACAGACACACAATCAATTTAAGCGGACTATCTAAGTGCTTGAGGATATGCTTCGGTATTGAGTTATGGACTTCAAGGGTCAATGGGATAAATACCTACTGTTGTCTGAGTTTGCCTACAACAATAGCTACCACTCTACTATTTACATAACTTTTTTTAGGCCTTATATAGAAGACGATGTAGGTCTCCAGTTAGGCAGTTTAATGCATTTAAGGAGAGTCCTTAGGGAACTGATCTTCTTAAGGAGTCTATGGAAAAGGTAAGATTCATATAAGAGAAGCTCATAGTATCTCAAAGCCAACATAAGGAGTATGTAGATATAAAGGTAAGAGACATGAAGTTTGAGAAGAAGGAGAAAGTACTTTTGAAGGTGTCTCTCGTAAAGGGTGTGATGCAATTTAGCAAAATAGGCAAGTAAAGCCTAAGATAAATAGGACCTTTTGAGATATTAAATGAATTGGGGTTAGTAGAATATAGGCTGGCCTTACCCCTAGTATATGTGAGGTTCACCTCGTATTTCATGTATCTATGCTAAAGAAAAATCATGGAGATAGTGACTACATTATCCGTTGGGACCCATAATTATTCGATAAACAACTATTCCATGAAGAGGAACCAATTTTTATTCTAACTAAATATGTGAGAAAATGAAGTACATGAGTTATTCTGTGTGTGAAAATTTAGTACAGAAACTGTACCATTCAGAAAGCTACATGAGAGACAAAAGTAAACATGTGTGAGCGGTATCCATACTTGTTCATTAATTTAAGTACATCCTATTTCAGTTATCGTTCTGAGATAAATAGGTGGTAAATTGGAATCTAATTTAACTAACAAAAATGTTGTTATACTGAATTAGGAGGTAAAAGTAAAATCTAGGCTCTCCTTAGCCAAAATTTGAGGAATTTAGATACTATCTAGTTTTGGATCAAATTTGAGAGTGTGGTAGTTGAATGAAATCTGGTACTGATATGAATAGTAATAGTTTAGTTTCATATTATGGTTGGATAGCCAATGAGTATAGAAAGCCATAGCACCTTTTGGTACCTAAAATAAAGTTACAAAGTTCTGGTTATAGTGTTTATCATGCAGAAGTTGGTATATTGTCAAGATTCATAGTGTGTGTTGTAAAATAAGAAAAACTAATAAGGGGTCTCAAGTGTTTGCCTCAGACTGCTGCAGCGGTACTGTGGCAGTGGTCAGGAAAACCACATCGATGGCTTCCAGTAAAATGGGCGTGAACCACTCCAGTAGAAATTTAACTGCTAAAGCAGTACCACTACTACAATACCGTTGTACTGGTAACTATTTGCTATAGTGGTAATATATAATAAATATTTCACTTTTAAAACCTAGAAAATAATTTTATTCCACTTTTTGATAATGCAATAAAGAACTAGGTAAAGGAAATCTTTAGCAGGAATTTAAAATTTTTCATCTTTAGAGGTAAGTAATTACACTTTAGACTTGAATTTACTTTGTTAACCTTCGAAAATCACTTGAAAATGGATTAATGGTGGATTTTGGGGGCTTAACCCTAGTTCACGAGTAATCAATGAAAAGTGGTAGGAATGTGAATAAACTCAGTATATAATGATCCTAGGGTGTTATAAAACACTATAGACAAGAATTATGGCTAAATATGCTAACTCAAGTAGTGTTCATAAAGCTAAAATAATAAGGAAACCCTAAGATGATGAAATAGGATAAATTATGATTAAAATTGGTGATATTATCCCTAGTTATTAAAAAGGGATGAATTATTGAAATGTGAGTATATTTGGTGGTTGTATAGATCAAGAACGAGTTGAATAAGAATGAAAGGGAAAAGGTGTGGCTTAAAGGTAACTTTGAACAAAGTAATAAAAGTAGGTTATGGTTTTTTGTAGAACTTAGACTTTCTTGGATTTGTACTTGTTTTTTATTTAAACATATATGATTGCCTTCTAGCATGGCTTTTATTTTGATGACTATATTGCATTTTCATTGCATTGTGATAAGGTATTAAGGTGGTGGGTCGGGTACCATATCAATACAATATGATATGATAATAGACTGGTTACTGTGCCGATATAATATGATATGATGATGGATCGAGTACCACACTGGTACATTATAATGTGATGACGATAATGAGAATGGTAATATATGATGCACACATCTTGCATACATGGACATATTCACATGCTTTAAGTGTCATTTGATGAATATATGTGATGACGAATAATTAATGAAAATGACTAAGTATGAAAACCTATAAAGTGAACTTGTGAGTGTAATTACATGATGAATGAGGATGTGTTATTTGATTGATATCACTATTATGAATCTTGTTATGATAGTTTTTATACTTGTTTGACTTTCTTACTTGAACATCGTTATGTTAGTCGGCCTATGATGTTTACCAGTACTTGTTGATGTACTGGTGCTACTTGTTCTCTTCTTTTTGTAGAATGTAGAACATATATCAGCAGTTGACTCATGACCTCGGATAGATAGTGATTTTGGCCTAATTTCAAGGGTGAGCACCATGTTAGGGAAACCTTTAAATCTTCTTTGATGTTATGCCCTTTGATTTAGTACTAAGATAATTCCCCTTTTTATTGTGTTTTTGGATATTTATATTCATTTTGGACTTAGTTGTTGTTTTTAGATGTTGTTGTATGATGACTTTGGGTCCCGAAGTTTGTAATAAATAGAGATTTCCACACTCTATTCATTTTTATGGATCATGACATTGTTGACTAAGATGTTATTTAAATAACCCTTCTGAACTTATTTAATACATGGAAAATTATATGAGATAAAAACAACTAAGAGTGTAAATGTGAGATTAGTATGGTTCTCCACCATAGGATAGGGTTGGTGTCAATCATGACCTCTTGGGTAATGATAGAAAGGATCCATATTGAAGGCTTAGACTTGATTTTTAAATTTTTGGGGTAAATTATGGCTTAACTTTCTTCAAACTGGGATAGGTTGTTAAGTTTTTTGTAAAGTATGCTATGAGTTTGGGAATTTAGTTGAAGGAGTAGTATTTAGAGTTATTATTACTATCATGTGCCTATGTGGGGCTTATTTACATATTGTTATTGACTTGAGAGAATATAATCATGGTGATGCCTGAGTGGGCTTTATTTGACACTGTGGGCCTTATTTGTGTATTAATTGCCATTATTATTGTTATGTTACCCGTAAGAGGGTGTGAATAGATATTATAGGCCTTCTGAACATTATTTACATTTATCATAATAGTAATAACCTAGAGATGGGTTTTTTAGATGATGTTATTGATGTCTATATGACTAGTCACTTCAGCGGTGCCGAGAAGGGCTCATATCATGAATTATTACCATATTAAGGAAATTTGAGCTCATTTATAGCATTATTAAGTTGATTCAGTTTCATCATATTAACTTGGTTATGATCATGTATCCTCATCTTATTCATTCATATTCATGGAAATTGATACCACTATGAAACACTTTACAATACCCTTGACCCATAAACATTAGTTGGAGAGCTGAATGAGGCACTTTATAAAATCCTTGGTAAGAAAACATTATATGGATAGGTGAACTAAGATATGAGAAAGTATACGGGTTGTGAACCCTCCTCGTCCCATCTTAAAGAGTCGAGGACTAGAAGATGTATACGAAAAGCCATGCAATGGCTTCCATTCATCATTTCATTACATTACATTTTTGTATTTTGTCTTATGAGTTGTTGTTGTGTAATTAATTTATTAGTTATATTAAATGTGTAGTTTCCTATGTTGTCTTATATCTTAGAACTATTAGTGTAGATGTTGTGAGCTACCACTTGGGAACTTTTCTATTTATAGGTGATGTGCTCATAATATATTGTACTTTTAATTATTTTATAATTTGTTGAATCAGCCTATGATGGCTATTGAATATAAATAAACTGTACTCACTCATGATGTGCTCTTTTAGTGTAGATTCTAGTTTGAGTATGACTCATGGTATCTCATTTTAGGCTATTTGGGTTGGTATTTGAGGTACGGGTGAGCTCCAGACTTTGGGGCATTTTTCAGGCCTCATCTTACTTTTTATCATGCCTTTACTTATATTTTGGTGATAGATTATTGCATATTAAATTTTCAGACCTTGTTGTAGATGTCTTTACTTATGACACCAATATTTTGGGACTTGTTGTTTTTTACTGAAGTTTATGTTATCTACATATTTGGCTTGACTCCATTCTAAGGATCTCATATATTAGGTTTTTATTTCATTCTTTTGATTGTTCTTTATCATGTGGGCTTTGGCTTGCCTACTAAGGTCAGTTCGAAGTAGGTGTCATCAAGATCTCAACTTTAGGGTCATGAAAAATTGAATTTAGAGCCAAGTTCACTAGTCTAATAAGTGAAAGAGAGGTATGTCCAGTAGAGTCTTGCGAATAGATACGTAGACGTCCGTATCTATCTTAGAGAGGTTATAAGATATCTTTAGGAAAAACTTCTCTAGTTTTATTTCTTATTTTCTAGATTATTTATATCCAATGTTCTAAACTACTTGTATTTGATTATTTTGTATGTAGATGGTAAGGAAAAGATCTAGAGATATTGAGGATGTTGAACCAGCACCCGTTGTTGGAGCCCCGTGTCATGAACCTAGACTACCCCTTAGTCGTAAACGGTTCTTAGAACAACAAATGATCTCAAGATATTTGATGGTATTGGCATAATTCATGAGCAATAAATTAAAACTTATATAAGAGCTAAATTGACTGAGCAAAAGCATAATAAGGGAATAAACTGGTTCAATATTTTAGAAAGTTTATTTATAACATTAGTAATCTGAAAGGAGAGTGAAACTAAATACAACAACTCTTACTGACTAGCTATGAAGCTCTACTAATACCGACTATAGATAGACGAGACATGACCCCCATCTATCCTTAATAAATACATATAAATAGAACTAAAATATTAGAATTTAAAACTGACTTGAGTCCCCGATCAAAGAGAACTCATCACCTACTTGCTAAAATATATGATCTGACTATCTATGATCCTGTTAGAAAGTACCTGAATATATATCACATGAAAAACATTGGCAGAAGAGGTATGCAATTAGTACTTTAAAATGTACTAAGTATGTGGGATACACACTATGAATAACTGGATATAAAACTAATATGAACAAAAATATGTAATGATTCACTAAGTGATAAGTATGAGTGTGAGAACACCAGTATATTTTGAAACTATAAACTAATATACAAACTGGGTATGCTGACAATAAAAAAAAGATAAATCAAAAGTAATGTTGATGTACATTGAGATGCAATGACCCATCTAGATTAGTATAAATACTAAATACAAGAATATTTTGAGATGACTGAACTGAGGGTCATAAAAATATTGAAGACTGAAACTATCAAAGATACTATTAACTAACATATAACCATGTGAGTTAAATATAGAGTTTAATGTTAATCCCCATAAAAAAGGGACCAATATATATTGACAGCATATAAAGGCTAATCTAATCTGATGTGTTACTACTAAATTAAAATAATATCCCTAGCGGTAGGGATAAAAACCTAAGGTGTCACTTAGTTCTAGGACATAGGTGTATTGAAACCTAGTCCAACTTGTTACTAAGTACTACTCCTAACTAAATACAACTGATGGCTTTGGGAGATACAGATGGTGATATATCTGGATGTCAAATAGTCCATAATCATGGATGTAATACCTGACTACAATACTATTGGAACCCTTGGGGTTTACACCACATAGTAAGGGACCAGGTCCCTCAGAGTTACTGACTACCGAAAGATCAATAAAGCAACAATAAGGAGCTGGAAAATTAAGGCAGTGCAGGAAAGTAATAACACATAAGATTTTATGTGGAAACCCAACAAGGGAAAAACCATGACTTTCCCTCACAAGAACCTCAAATTTCACTAAAATTAAACTCATGATTACAACCTTTAATGAACCTAACTCTAGGTTCCTTTCACTTGTAATATCTCTACTACAATATCATCTTGGCAACTCTGCCAAGGACTCTCTACACTAATTAGCTTTAATCAGCAACAAACTTAGGTAACTTTACCTAAGCACTCTCAAAAGAAAACACTACTCTTATATCATGAGTAGTTCAATTACAAATC
Source organism: Capsicum pubescens (assembly GCA_030864215.1). Taxonomy (NCBI): domain Eukaryota; kingdom Viridiplantae; phylum Streptophyta; class Magnoliopsida; order Solanales; family Solanaceae; genus Capsicum; species Capsicum pubescens. The sequence goes on from CM061544.1 coordinate 228,320,942, forward strand.
ATTACTCACTCAAGAATAATTTCAATTTAAGTTCACATAAATGGATAAGAACTTAAGCAGTGTTGAAATGGGGTTTTTGTTGCCTCTCTTTACTCTTTGTAATTTTATGAAAAACCTATTTGATGAAGAGGTATCTCTTTCTCTTTATAGATGAGTGATGATTAGGGCTAAAAGATCATTGAACCAGCTGTCCAAATTAGTACAAAATAGCACCTGCAAATTTGTTACACAAGAGGAAAAAACTATGTAGACAACGCATGCCAGTTGTACTAAATCTTGCACATCGAGGGACCTGGTCCTTTGAAGTTAACTGCTCATCATCAAAACTACATGTAGCAATTTTCCCCAGATTTTATGATGACAAACCAACTATACAGGTTTGAGAACTAGTGCACATTCATCATATTTAATTAGTGTGATCACCACCTGAAGATAAATATTCCCCCTATCATCATACTTTCTTCATCATCATGCAACACAGGGACATGGTCCCTTGTTGTTATTTGCAACACAAAAACCTCTAATTTCTTCCCTCCTTCATCATGCACCTTTATTATACCTGGTCTTTACACATGTATCACACACCTTTTCCTTACATATAAAGTTAGTATATTCTCCCCCTTGTGGCATCATTGAAAAGGATTAATAATAAATCATAAGTAAAGATAAGTTTAATCTTATCAAACTTAGTTATCTTTGTAAATGTACGAGAACCCCATTTGCTGAAGAGGTGTTTTTTTCTCTTTATAGATGAGTGATTATTAGGGCTGAAAGATCATTAGAACAGCTGTCCTAATTAGTAAAAAATAGCACCTGCAAGTTTGTTATATAAGAGGATAAAACTGTGCAAACAACGTGTGCCACTGTACTAAATCTTACACCTCGAGGAACCTAGTCCCTTGCAGTTAGCTGCTCATTATCAAAACTACATGTAGCAATTTCCCCCCTTTTGATGATGAAAAACCAACCATACAATTTTGATCACTAGTGCATATTTATCATATTCAATCAGTGTGATTATCACCTGAAGATGAATGTTCCCCCTATCATCAAGCTTCCTCCATCATTATGCAACATAAGGACTTGGTCCCTTGTTGTCATTTATAGACCTCTGATTTCTTCCCTCTGTCATCATGCACCTTCATTACACCTGGTCCTTACACATGAATCACACACCTAGTCCTTACACATGAAGTCAGTTTATTTTCCCCCTTTTGAGATCATTAAGAAAGATTAATGTAAAACATAAGTAAAGATAAGTTTAAGCTAATTAACTCATGGCCATGGAGCAATACTAACATATAGAATAACTTTAAATTAAGGGGAACAAATGGAGATCATAAATAGAGATTCATTCATAATTAATCAGGATAAGTGCCAATACAATATTCCAAAAATAAATTATAAAACTGTTATTTGCAAAGGACCAGGAACTGACACACTAGGACTTAGGTGGAATAAGGCTTGGTGGAGAATGACTTTAGAAATATGTATATTCTTTCGACTGTGGCAGTATGATTGTTTGGTGAGAGACTTTGCTTTAAAATTCAGTCTTTGGACTTCACCAGTCAACTCTGCAATTTTTCCTTTGAGCTTTGTATTTTTTGCTGCTAGTTCTTCAGTGGCACTAGGTCCTTCTGAAGGCAGTTTTTGATTTTGTAGTTTCAAATGCACAATTTCAGTGTCTTTTACTGCTAGCACAATCCTCAACTCCTCCATTTCTTTAGTTAATTTTCGTGAGCATCCAGTAGTTCAGACACTTGGGATATAGTCCCAACTTTCCCTTCAATATACCCATTTTCCACCAGTATAGTTAGATTGAACTTTTGTTTAACTGTTCCTGGTGTTTCCTTACTCCCAATCACTCAAAAATGATTGAAGACTTTGTTTAATAAGTAACCATATGACACCCCATGCCTTCCTTCCTTTTCTTAAACCACCCTGTGCATATGCTGTATCATTAGATTAGGCAGACTCATTAACTCAAACTTACTCAAGCATTTTATTAGAAACAGATCAATACCAGAGACAATTTTTCTTTTCTCTGATCTTGGTAGGAGGACCTTATTTATAAATTTAAAAACTAACTGAAACTCACTCTTTACAATTTTTTCTTTACTACAGCTATTAAGGTCCCACCTACTCTTGAGGCTTCAATCATAAATTCAGTTGTGAGTTATTGCATTACAACTGTCTTTACACTATAATAGTTACATCCAAAATTCTTCCCAAGGTTTCTTTATCCAGTCATATTTCCTTTCCTTGCACTTATGCAGATAGACTCATTCCATCATCTGAGAAATCTATTGAATAATAGAATGCTCTTACTTTATTTTCAAAAACCACGGGTGTTGCTTCCTCAAATAAATGCAACCATCCTTGGTGCCTGACATATTCTACTAGTTCCACCTCCCAAGATTTTCATAGATTTTGGCATCAAACATTCTTCCTGACAGCACCTTTTGTGTCTTCGGGCTTCCAATCCTTCTTTTTATTGACATATCTTTTTTTCCTCTCTTTTTATTCTCTTAGGCTCAGTATCGGTCTTTTTCTTTTCATTAATTTTTCATTTCTTAGGACCTAGTCCCTTGGAAACTTTCTTTTTTTTTACAACTATGTGTTTCTTCCAACTTATAGCAAGTGTCAAACTTTGGATTAGAGGACCTAGTCCTTTTATCTTCTTGCCTTTTCTTTTTGGATGCAATGATAATATCGGAATCAGGGTCCTCATCTTCTCCAACCTTCATAATTTTAAGATTTCATTCTTCCTATACAGTAGATTTCCTAAGTCTTCTTCATTTAGTGGTAGAGGACTTACTCTTCTTCATTGCATATGTTAGCAATTTTATCTTGGAACCTCTAGTGGAGTAGGATCTTGTAACTTCCATATCATAGCCAATTAATTTCTCCTTCCCTTTATCATTCTTCAGTATCTTTACTATCCAAATTAGAGATTGTTCATCCTCATCCTTTTTATCTTCCTCAATTGGAGGTAATATGAACTCCCCATTTTTTTTAAGTTATCCTCTTTCCATGTTATTTACTCCTCTACATAAGCTAAACGTTCCATGGGATCAAGAGCAAGTAAGATTAAATTCTCAATTACCAAATTTATGTTGCTGAGAGAATCAAACTTCTTAACGGGAATCTCTTCGTCAACCAAATTAGAATATATAAAATCTAACTCAGAGAGGGTAAGAGAACCAGGTTCTTGTAATTTATCAGAAATATCATTAACTTTCAAATCCTCATAAGGAACCTGAATTTGAGAGGAATTTGAAGACTCTGGTTTTTCTAAGGAAAGAGGTCCTTCAATTTGAAGAATCTCTTGTTCAGTTGAAGACCCAAAACCTTTGTTTAGGTCATCTATTAGGATAGAATATTCGTGGTCTTAGGGTTTTGAATGAAATAGTTTCACTTAGGGTTTCAGGAGTCTCATGAGAATAACTGGCGAGTAATGCACTTTGGGACTCTTGAAAGTGATAAAAGAACAACTTTTTCATAGGGTTTAAAGGAGATGGAGTTTTAGACATTTTGAGGGTTTTTTAGAAGGAAACAAAAAGGACCAATTTTGATAAAGTTCTAAGTTAATTGGGAAGAAGATGAATTAGTAAGATTTGAATTTATAAGTAAAAAAATGAACGTTTGACATTTAAAAGTGCCTTTTTGAATAAATGCATCTAATTACAGTGGTTGTGACTCTTCTCTTTTGAATCAACTTGACAACTTTTGTTCCTATGGGATTGGACAATGGCCTTTTTAAATAAAAGTTTTATAGAAATTCATGGCACATTATTTTGGTACTTACCTGAGAGATGGGACCAGGTCTCTCTTCCTTTTTAAGTGAATTTTCTACTTGTGTTTACTTCAATTATTCCTTCCAAAGTTGTTACCTTAGGTGTATACCTGCAAAGGTATGAAACTAAGTTAGTTTAGCATATACTTACTTTATCATAGATACTTGTCTCCTTGACATGGGCAAATTATGGAAGAGACACTAATTCACATGTTGTTCATTCTGGTGAAGCTTCTTCTGAGATAAATTTCCTAGGGACCTGGTCCCTTAAAATCATTTATTTCAAAAATAAGACACCTCTTTCTTAAAGTGTCTTGAGAGAGAGAGAACACAGTCAGACTTTTTATTATTATTAATCTTTAACCACATTCAATTAATGAGATATTCCTAACTGTAATCCTTTTTCTCATGCCTGAGATCATGGCCACAAGTTGGATTTGGGAACTCACTTAAGTTTGAGTTCCCAGTAAGAAGAAAAGGTAGTTATCAAATCTTTCCTGGACCATCTAGGTAGATATTGCTTACCTCTTCATAATTTCCAGTGGCTTGAACCCATTATGATGTGATCTTCCTTGCTTAACATCTCTGAAACCATCTATTTTAGCTCTAATCCATATCTGACCACTTTTCTTAGTGTGTCTACCCTTCCTACAATGAGTACACATAAGACTGACGGCCTTGTTTCTAGCCTCATTAACTGTCTTTCCTTGTAACCTGGCAGGTTGGAATTTTTCTTGATATCCCAGTCTTCTACCATCATTTACACCTTGACTATTAAAATTAAAAAGAATCAATGAGGAAGTAGTCCATTTAAGATACTTGTTCAAATCCTCTTTCAAGCGGACCAGGTCCCTCTCTAACTCTCTATTCTTATAAAGTGCAGACATAAGGTGACTTTGAGAATCTCTCAGCCTTTTTTCAAGATTAATTTAAAGCCATGAAGCTTTTTTCTTTCCATTTTTATCTACCTCATTTTCCTTCTTCAGACTACTGATCAAATTCAGATCTTTAGATTTTATATTTGTGAAAAACTCTTTAGTTTCAAAAATTTGGGAAGTTAAAGCAATAAACTCATGTTCTTGATTCTCTACTTTTACTTCTAATCCATTAGTCTTAGTAGTTAGCTCACATATAAAGTCTATCAACATTCTAGCAAGCCTCTTTATCCTTTTAGCAGAGTAGTTATCTAGATTATACCTTAATATCAGAAAGAGTTACCTACTTTTATTTTTCATCTTATGAGTTTACCATGAATGAAAATAGTGAATCATAGATAACTGTCTTCCACTATAACCAAACTTTTAATTACAACCTTCAATAAACCTAACTCTAGTTTCCTTTCACTTGTTATATCTCTACTACAATCTCATCTTGGCAACTCTGCCAAGGACTCTCTATACTGATTAGCTCTAATCAGCAACAAACTTAGGTAACTCTACCTAAGCACTCTCAAAAGAAAACACTATTGTTATATCATGAGTAGTTTGATTAAAAACCAATACTTACTTAAGAACAATTTCAATTTAAACTCATATAAATGGCTAAGAACAATGTTGAAATGGGGTTTTTGCTGCCTCTCTTTACTCTTTGTAATTATATGGAAAACCCATTTGATGAAGAGGTATCACTTTCTCTTTATAGATGAGTGATGATTAGGGCTAAAAAATCATTGGATCAACTATCCTAATCAGTACAAAATAGAACCTGCAAGTTTATTACACAAGAGGACAAAACTGTATAGATAACGTGTGTCAGTTGTATTGAATCTTGCACATCGAGGGACCTGGTCCCTTGATGTTAGTTTCACATCATAAAAACTACATATAGAAAATGCTTCTAGTGAACTTTTCTCTTGTAAGAAAACTGATCCATGATCATTGATGACATTCTAGATACCATGCTAATCGTGGAAATTACTTTTGGGGAAAAGTGTTAAAACTAGATGTCATGCATCTTTCTATTATTCTATTTCTTGATTTTTATTTGAGTATATATATATATATATATATATATATCATGTATTCTAAGTCATAAGACTTGTTCATTTATGGGGAACCTGAGATGGCTGGGGTAAATGCATAAAAATAAACTTATGAGGACTGAGACATGGAAGAAATCAACATTACTGGATCAGACCCTAAATACCGATTCATGAATATACTAATAGTTTGATAGAATGCATTAACTAAAAATACTTTTTAGAATATGATTTATCTAAAAGCACTCTAAAAGACAGCAAAACTGGTAGAATTGATAAATTGAGACTGAATAATAAACACTTTATCTAAAAGTATCCTAAAATATGTGAATCTAAAGGAATGAGTATTAAATTAACTATATGTGTATCATAAGTCATCAGGTGTTCATTACCCACCATCTCAGAAGAATACAACAATTCATGAAAATTTCTATAATCTGAATAGGAGAAATCACATAATGCAAGCCCAAAATTATGTAATATCATTATACTTAGGGTTCATGAATATGATACAATACATGTACTAAGTTTTACATAGAAACAAGTATTTATATTCTACTAGTTAAGGGGAACTGAAATATAAGAAGAATAATGACTATAAGGAAAATCTCAATTTCAAAATCATGAATTAACTAAGTAACTGAGTGTGTTTTGGGACTCAATGGGTGAAACAATACCCATTGATAAAATCCCACATACCGAAGAGTGAAAATTTTGCTAAAATTCTTGGACCTGGAGCTTGGAGATGAGGAACCCTAGTTTCTTACTTTGATGAAGAAAGAAACACTTGTTTTCTCTATTTTGGCTAAGTGTCGATCTAAATTTGAGGGAATGAGGGATTTGGGGTAATTTAGGCTTAATATTAAGCTTTATGAAAGTTAAAGTGGCATTTTTAGGAGGTTAAATAATGGAAAAATACTAGAATGTCCCTTTAAGAATATAGACAAAAATCTATGTTTCACAATGGACAAACCAATGATCATTGGTTGTATTCATTGGTATTGAATGAGCCTTGTTGATTATTGGTATTTTAGGGCAGTTTTCATCAGATGAGAGCAAGGGGCAATCATACTTTCATCCTATGATTGTCCTTTTGGTCGTGGTATCTAACTACTGGATAGTGCTTTACTAAAATAACCATAAATCTTTCCTTTAAAAGTGTGTTGATAATGAATTAGATTCTTTAGAAAGAAGACTAAAAGATCTTTCTTTTGGTAGGTCTTCAGATACAAAACTACTAATAATAAAAGAGTTATACTCATTTGAAGTTGGCTATAGAAAGATTCAATACAAGAATTCAATCAATAAGGAAGCTTTCAACTTGGCTATGAGCTAGGATTTACATGTGGCCTTAAGCCATGTCTAAATCACTTCTCATACTATCAAATCACCAAGTTTAGTTCTAAACATTCTTGAATATTGATTCTAATCTTAGCTAGGACTTTTGGGGTATTACACCCCAGTCAAAGGGCGAGGTTAGGTCATAGCTAATCCAGAGGCATAAGATGGGCACAGGGAGATGCTCCAACTAGAGGATATTTTAGGGCGGCCACTCTTGAGAATGAGAGTTATTATGATGATGAGGAGAATCTATCAAAGGATTAGGTGATAGCATAGGTTACCTAGAGTTTAATTGATACCACAATATTATAGGATTTATTAATTTTCCTATTTGGTTATTTAGATAGTGTCCCTAGATAGGTGTTCCATTGGGTGTGTCGGGTTCTTCTTCGACTCTAGGAGGTATAATTTCAATCAAGATATGCTTATACTTATGGTTTTTTGTCTTCAAGGGTACGACTATCTTCTATGATGCCTCTCTTATATTGATTCACTACCTACTAGACTTATTTTTCCTCCTATTGCATAATGTTTTAAGATGAATTTTGATGATCTAAGGAGATTTGAGAGATTCATTCGCTTGGCTCTTCCAAAGTTTAGTGGTGTTGTTGGAGAGGATGCCTATAAGTTTTTACTTGACTTCTATGAGAGGTTGTATAACCTTGGATATCTTAAGTCTTATAGAGTTACACATATATTTATTAGTTAACTAATGCAACCAGACAGTGGTGGAGTATATTTCTAGTTATAGTCCATTGGGTTTACTTTCTACGATATGGACCTGATTTTCAGAGGCTTTTTTAGAGAGGTTAGTGTCTTACAGTTTGAAGGACCATATGAGAATAAGTTTGATCACCTGGAGTAGGGTTTTATAACTTTTGTGGAGTATAAGGCATGTATTCATACACTATCAAAATATGACACCGCTATTATCTCTATCGAGTCAGGAAGAATCAGGACATTCTTCAAAGGGTTGGTAGGTTATAATCAGTTGGTTACAGTCGAGATGGTTGTTTTTAGGAGTTTTTTTAGATCATTATCGATCATTATAATTTGATTGAATTGATTTTTTAGAGTACTTAGGGTAGTGGTGGTGCTAAGAAGATCCATCGATAGGGCAAGTTTAGTAGAAATGTGTCTTAAGGTAGAGGGTTCTCTTAGAGAAATGCTCATGATTATTTGGGTAGACCATTTTAGGAAACTTTATAGGGTTCATTTATTAGTCTATGGCTCATGTGATTTTAGGTAGCTAGAGGTTAGGACATGCAGAGAGGGGCTTTATTTTTTATTCATCGAGTCAGAAAGGTTGATCTAGTTCTTCTAGGACCCTTTATCTTAAGTCTGGTGGTAAAGTATGCTCTATATATGAGGAGATTGGTCATATGGTCAGGGACTATCCTCAATATATGTTTGGTCTTTTCCAATAGAGTTCTGAACTTCAACTTTATCCTACTATTATTTCTGCAATTAGAGGTAGTTCATAGAGTGGCAGGGGTAGTACAAGAGGTGCTCGAGGTGGAGCTCAGGGAGATCATGGTAGTGGATGTGGGGTTTCTCATTCTAGGAGTAGACGTGGTTTGTGCTATGCTATACCTAGGAGACCTCAAATAGAGGCCTCTAATTCAGTTATCAGAAGTATCATCCCAATTTGACATCATTCTGCTTCCATGTTATTTGACCCTGGGTATACATTCTCCTATATGTCTACATGTTTTGCTACTAATTTTGATGCTACATATGAGTCTCTTAATATCCCTATTTTTTTTACACCTCAGTAGGAGATTTTTAAGTGGAGGATCAGATGTATCGATCTTATGTAGTGCCTTTATGGGGTGTGAGACCTGGGTAGACTTGATTATCCTAGATATGGTTGATTTTGATGTTATCTTGGCTATGTATTGGTTGTCTCTCTATCGTGTAATTTTTTGTTGCTTTGCCAAGACTATGAATTTAGCGACTTCGAATCTGCCAAGGTTGTCGTGGAAGGGTATTCCTAGTTCAGGTCTAAAAGAGGTTATAACTTTTTTAAGTGCTCACGTCATGGTAAAAAATGGGTGTTTATTAATTGGCATATATCTGCGATACTAGTGTTGTTTCACTACCTTCTTTGGATTATGTCTAATTTATTAGGATGTTTCAAAATATATTTCATATAGATTTGCCTAGTATGCCTCTGGATCGTGGTATTGAATTTACTATTAATATTGAGTCAGACACCAAGCCCATTTTCATTCCTCCTTATAGTAAGGTCCCGACTAAGTTGAAGGAATTAAAGAAGAAATAGCAGGATTTATTGAGTAAGAGTTTTATTATACCTAGTATGTGGTTTCATAGGACCTAATGTGTCTCTATGGGGTGCCTCGATCTTCTTTGTTAAGAATAATAATGGATCTAAGGACATGTGTATTAACTATCAGTAATTAAACTAGGTGACCATCAAGAATAAGTATCTTCTTCCTCTCATTGATGATCTATTTAACCATCTTTAGGGTGTTTTGGTATTTTTAAGATTGACTTAAGGGTTGGTTATCACTAGTGGAGAAGTAGAGCTTCAGATGTTCTGAAAACTGCTTTTCAGACTCGGTATAATTATTATGAGTTTTTGGTCATGGCTTTTGGGTTGACTAATGCTCAAGTAGCATTCACAGAATAAATGAATCAAATATTTTGATCGTATCTTGATTCTTTTGTGATTGTATTTATAGATGATATCTTGGTTTATCCCAAGAATAAGGCTGACCATGTGAGACACTTGAGGATTATGCTTCCAAGGTTGTGAAATGATAAGTTATATGTCAAGTTTTTCAAGTGTGAATTTTGGTTGGATTCTATTTCTTTCTTGGGTCATGTCATACCCAAGGATGACATTATGGTCGATCCAGCCAAGATAGTAGCAATTCATGATTAGGCTAGCTTTCTTCTCCTACCAAGATTTAGAGTTTCATTGCTTTACCGGGTTATAATCAATATTTTTATGAAGGTTTTCTCTTTTATTAAGACTCTTTTAACCAAGTTGACTCAAAAGAAGATTATTTTTCAATGGCTAAATGCTTGTAAGAAGGGATTTTTGAAGCTCAAAGAGTTGTTGATTTCAGTGCTAATATTTACCCTACACATGGAAGGCGTAGGCTTACTATATTATGTGATGCTTATGGTGTTGGTTTGGGCATGTGTTAATGTAGGAGGGTAAGGTGATTGCATATTCTTATCATCAGTTGAAGCCTCATGAGAAGAATTACCCTACCATGAGTTGGAGTTGGTTGTGGTGGTTTTTGTGTTGAAATTGGGGTGACATTATTTGTATGGAGTCTATTGTGAGATTTTCTCTGATCATCATAGACTTTAATATTTCTTCACCTAACAGGATATTAATATGAGACAGTGTCAATAACTTGAGTTTCTTAATGATTATGATCTCACCATTCTTTATCATTTAGGTAAGGCCAGTATGGTTGTGGATGTCTTGAGATGAAAGGTGAAGAGTATGGGGATTTTATCTTATCTTTTGACTCAGGAGAGACCTTTGGCCTTGGAGGTTCAGTCCTAAGCTAACCAATTGGTTATTCTTGATATTTTGTCACCCCCAGCACGTTTGGCCTTTATTGAGGCTAGATCTTCCTTGATGAAAAAGATTTAAGATCATAAATTTATTTATGATAGATTAAGAGTGATACGTGCTAGAGTACTGAGCGGTGAGTCCAAGGTAGCATCTGTTAATTATAATGTTGTTTTGAGGATTAATGGTTGAGTTTATCTGTCGAGGTTGGTGGATAGGCTAGACTTATCTTGGAGAAGGATCATTATTCTATATATTTCATTAACCTAAGAGTGGAAAGATGTATCATGACTTAAAACAACATTATATATGGGGTGGTATGAAGAATGATATCATGGAATTCGTGGATAAGTACCTAAATTGCCATCAAGTAAAGTATAAGCATCAGTGATTGAGTGGTACAATGCAGAGGAAGCCCATTCTCCAGTAGAAGTGGAGTGGATCACCATGGATTTTATATTTGGCTGACCCTTGACCTTGAGGAAGTTTGATTCTATTTGGGTGATTATGTATAGACTGACCAAGACAATGCATTTTGTACCTGTAAGAGTGAATTATAATAGAAAAAACTTGGCCAAGATATATATAAGGGAGACTGTTTGATTTTATGGTGTCCCTATATCCATTATTTTTTATAGAGGTACTCAGTTTACCTTGAGTTTTTGGAGTAACATGCAAAGTGAATTGGGTACTGAGCTTGATTTGAGCATAACTTTTCACCCTCAGATGGATGGTTATTCTGAAAGAACTATTAAGGTGCCAGTGGACATGCTTCGAGAATGTGTAATGGATTTTAGTAGTCATTAGGAGAAATTCTTACCCTTAGCAGAGTTCACCTACAATAATAGTTACCATTCCAGCATTCAAATGTCACTTTTTGAGGCTTTATATTGGTGGAAGTATAGATCTATAATGGGATGGTTTGACTATTTTGAAGTGAGACCTTGGGGCACGAATTTGTTGAGGGATTCAACGAATCTTGTGAGACTGATTTGGGAAAGGCTTGTGGTCATCCAAAGTAGGCAGAGATTTAGGAAAGGCTTGTGGTTGTCCAACGTAGGAAGAAGTGTTAAGCCAACCATTGAGTCTGCAATGTTGCATTTTTAGTTGGTGAGCAAGTATTGGATCTTTCTCTAATGAAGGGTATGATGGGATTGGAAGGAAAAGGAAGCTTAGTCCGAGGTTCATTAGCCCTCTCGATATCATTGAGAAGTATGGAGATGCGGCGTATAGGCTAGATTTACCTCTATATTTATCAGCTATACATTAGGTATTTCATGTTTTCATATTTAAGAGATACCATCCAGATAATGCACAGGTAAATTGGTAGGATTCTGCTATGTTGGACCATGATTTATCCTTTAAAAAGGAGTCTATTGCTATCCTAGACAAGTAGACTAGGAAGTTGAGATCCAGCATATTAATTCAATAAAGGTCAGTACCGATATCGTCCTATTGAGAAGGCTACTTGGGAGGTCTAGTCTGATATGAGGTGTAGATACACCCAGCTCTATACCGCTTTAGGTATTTTGTTTGCTTTTTAGTTTGAGGACGAACTAGTGTTTTAGTGGCGGATAATGGAACAATCACAACAATTTTTCTCTTTTATGTGTTTTGACCATTCTACCATTTTTCGTAGTTGTTACATAGCATTTGTGAATTTCGGGGATGGTCCCTGATGCATTGGAAGTGATTTGGGAGAGTTTTAGACTCTTAGAGACTTTAAAATCCATTAGTTTGACATCAATCAATATTTTATATTTTGAGTATCGGATGACAATTTGGAAAGTTTCATTAGATATGAAATATTGATTATGGGTTAGTAGGGAAGTTAGTTTGGGTTTGAAGCCTTTATTTTGCATTTTGCCCCTTCGTTCGAAAACTAGTTAATATAAGTCTAAAAGGAATCCTGAGGTCTAATTTGTTGTAAATGATCTCTTCAAAAAAATCTCACATTTCCATTAAGTCGAAAAAGTTAAAAATATCCTAGTAGCATATATGGTTTTGTTTAGCAGGGCCCCGAACTAATCTTGAGGGTCCATTTGGAGAAAGTTTTAGCTGGTGTAACAGCTTATATCTAGTGCATCGGGCCTTCATCATGATCTTGTGTACACATGTAGTGATCATAGGCCTTGATGAAAGTCTTTATCATGATCGTGTGGTGGTGGTGGTGTGATCATAATGGGTATTCTAGTGGACCTAGTCGAGCTCTTCATCGTGATCTCCAGGACCACCTCCTGCGATCGCGATGAACAATATAGCTAGGTCAATGTTAACCCTCACAATCATGAGGTAAGAGACCATAATCACGAGGCACCATTTCCAAAATAGTATAAATACCCTATTTTTGTGATTTTCACCATTTATGGACTTGGGAGCTTCGAAAAAGGGTGATATTTTGGGTTTTCTTCACTTTTTGTACTTGGGTAAGCTCCAAACTATTATTTCATTAACTGTTTATGATTATATCTTCAAAAATACCTTTAAATCTTATTTTCAAACTATAATTTAGATATTTTCTCGGTACTCTTTTAAAATAGTTTTTGATTAATTTGAACAACAATTTCAACTAGCTTTCACTCAAATTTTCAAATATAAACTCCTTTTGACTTTGGAAACTTGTTTCTAAAATAGAATTATGATTTTATCCCTTTTATTTTTTAATTAATTCTTGACCCGATTCAAATTTAGCTAATATAGATATCATTATCTTTCTTTTGATGTGTAGATTATGTTTTGATAATTTTAGCTTATGCCGAGACCATTCGTGAAGGAAGGGCTCTATATTGAAGGCTTAATCTTGAATTTTTGACTTTTTGAGGTAGGTTATGACTTAACTTTCTTCAGACTGAGTTGGGTAGTTAACTCTAGTTAGACATGCTATAGGTTAGGAAATTTAATCAAGAAAGTAATATTTTAAAATTATTATTATTATCGTGTGTCCATGTGGGGGCTTATTTGCATATTGTTGTTGACTTGAGAGAATATAATTATGGTGATACCCGAGTGGGGGCTTCATTTGACATTATGTGCCTTATTTATTTATTAATTGTCATTATTGTTGTTGTATGGCCTGTGAGAGGACTTGAATAGATATTATAGGCCTTTTGAATATTATTTGCTTTTATCATAAGAGTAATACCCCAGAGAGGGGTTTTTTAGATGATATTATTGTTGGCTATGTGACTATTCATTTTAGTAGTGTTGAGGAGGGGTTTTTTAGATGATATTATTGTTGGCGATGTGACTATTCATTTTAGTAGTGTTGAGGATGGCTCATATCATGAACTATTAATATAGTGAGGAAATTTGAGCTTATTTTATACCAATATTGAGTTGATTCATTTTCATCATATTGACTTGGTTATGAGCATGCATCCTCATCTTATTCATCCATATTCATGAAAATTGGTACCCCTGTGAAACACTTTATAAGACCCTTGATCCATAAACAATGGCTGGAGAGGTGAATGAGACACTTTATAAAATTCTTGATCTATTAACATTAGCCGGAGAGGTGGACTGAGATATGCAAAAGTATATGGGTTGCCAATCCCTCATAGGTCCTGCCTTGAAGCACAGAGGCTCGGAGGTGTATACTAAAATCCATGCAATGACTTACACTCAGCATTATCACATCATCATTTCATTGCATTACATTGTTGTATTTTTCCTTATGTTTTGTTGTTGTGTGGTTAGTTTCCTTAATTTTATTATGTGTGCAATTTCCCATATTGTCTTATATAGTTTTATTATGTGTGCAATTTCCCATATTGTCTTATATCTTAGAACTGTTAGTGGAGATGATGTGATCTATTGTTTGGAAACTTTTCTGTTAGTAGGCAATGTGCTCATAGTATATTTTACTTGTATTATTTTCTACTTTGCTTAGTCGACCTATGATACCTACTGAGTACAAATGGACTGTAAGCACATCTACTGTGCCCTTTCGATGCATATCCTCATTCGAGTACAATTTGTGTCAGCTGATTTTATGTTATTTGGGTTAGTATTTTTAGGTACAGATGAGTTCCAGAGTTCAAGGCGGCTTTCAGACCTCTTCTTAGTTTTTATTATGTCTTTACTTATATTCGGAGATAGATTATTGTATTCAATTTTCAGACTTTGTTGTAGATGCTCTTTACTTATGACACCAACATTTTGGGACTTCTTATTTTTGTTCGAAGTTTATGTTATCAACATATTTGACTCGACTCCATTCTAGGAATCTCGCATATTGGTTTTTTTTTTTCATACTTTTGATTTTTCTTTATCATATGGGTTTTGGCCTACCTACTAAGGCTAGTCCAGAGTAGGTATCATCATGACCCACTCTAGGCTCGTGGCATGTGTATCCTCAAGAATTCAATAACCTCTTATAGTATTAAACTAGGAGCCAGAAACTAAAAAAAGTTCACAACAAAAAAATCTAGCACTAACACAATATTGTTTTGGAAGAAGACTATATTTGTCTATAATTCCATTACTTGTAAAAAAGAAGAAAATAGTTTTTCCATATTTGAGTATCTCACTCACAGCCCATATAAAGGGGTCCGCCCTTTACAGCATCTGTCAACCAACCAAACTTTCAAGAATAATAAAAATCATTAAGGCTATTAGCTATGTAATTAATTTAATCAAATTAGATTCTTAGAAAAGTTTTTACAACATTAATATTTGACCAACATTAATGGTCTATTATTATAAATCTTAATATCATCTCATAGGGAATTTTAGTAGTTTAATTGGTTGACTACCTAAACTCCCACCTTGTTGGTGTGGGGTGTGTTCGATTACCCATATTGTAATCCCCTCCTCGTTTTCTCTTTCCCTACCCTCAATTAAAAAATAAGTAATATCATTACATAAGGAAATTTATTCAAGAAACAATAATAATTTTTTTAAAATATCCAACAAATCCCATATATTTTAAAAAGAATAATGAGAAATATAAAATTTTACTGGGTTTTAACATATGAATATAATACGTCGAATTTGATGTTTGTAGACATGAACCAGATCTAGATAAAATAAGAATAAACTTACAAAATATTTAGTGAAGTTTAGAACTTCTATGAACCAAGAATTCTTTCACAAGCTGATTGTCTTATTCTATCACATTATACTCACACAATATTTATCATTATCGTAGTTCTGCACTAGGAGGCTATGTGTGTGTCCTAGTATTCATGAGTTCTCTCTCGTAATTATAATTTCATAGGAGTGGCATCATTCAATAATAATATTTGGTCCAATCATCAAGTGTATTCTTTAGAACAATACTTCACTTATAAAAGATAAGAATCGAATTAAGAGTTTAACTCAACCCTCATTTTACCTTGCATCATTTGCACTATATTCACACATTATAGGAGGAACGTAATTTTATAGTGCTTACTTGATCAACTAATGACTTGTGTTTACCAATATGAACCAAATTCATGGATCTCTAATCACATAAGTTGGGTTACCATTATTGTTAATCTTCTCAAATGACAAATGTCTCACTTTCCTTGATGAGATCGTTGAAAATATCCGTAAGGTTAAAATCTTATGAAAAATACTTCATCACCAACATTATTGAGAATTCTTCAAAGATTAAGGCGTGACATTGTCCTTAAGGATATTTGACTGGCATAGGTATATCTCCTAGGTTTCAACAAGCTCCTCTAGTATTAAATTAGGAGCAGAAACTAATAAAGACTCACAAGATAAAAATTCAACATCAATACAATTTAGTTATGGAGGGAGAATATATTTGTCTATAAGTCCACTACTTGTAAAGAAGAAGAAAAATAATTTTTCTACATTTGAGTATCTCACTCTCTACCCATATCCGTTCTAGGGCTATGTAATATATATCTATATATATATATATATATGTGTATATTCTTAGTGTACATGCATTGCACGTGTACATCACGTCAAGTCGGTAATCAATTCAATATATATATATATATATACATACATATATATATATACGTATATATATATATATATATATGAAGAATAAAATATTAAAAATACCAATTTAATGAAAGTATAATATTTTATTCTTTGAATCAACAATAGAAAATGAAATTCAATGTCTTGTTTTGTAAATTAAATATAATGATTTAGGGTCGCAAGTTAATATATTTACAACCCTATTTGTTCATTTTTTGTTCAATTTTTAGACAGATAACTCCTTTATACTTATTAGTTCATTTTTTTTTATTGTACAACCTTTTCATGAACTTGTTCTTTATCATTTCAAGTTTGACTACTATAATTGCTTTGTCTTTTGAATCATGTATCTGCCAATTGTAACAGTGTCAATAATAATAGTGACTTAGCCATTAAAGAATTAAAAAGATCAAGTTATTAAGGATCTATTGAATCTTCCACACAGATTACATAGCATATCACATTTGTTATGTGTCTCGAACAATTCTCTAGTCTATGACTGGAATGACCTTTTAGGATGATCAAATCATTTTCTTGCATTTTTATCCTCTTGTTCAAGTTGTTCCATGCACCTCTAAAACTTCATCTTGTTACTTGACCTTGTCGCTAGTCATACTAAGTCCTATATCGTTTGATACCCGAGACAAGTGGGATTTCCTATGATTAAGTTTGTTAGTAAATTTTTATCATATTTTGTTGATGGTATAAATTTATCCCGCGACAAATTTATACCATCAATGAAACATGGTATAAATCTAATATCAAACTTAGTCATGGATATTCCACCTTATGTCATCTATTATGAGATTATTTCCTAATTATTTTATACAACTTCTCTTCAATCAATAGAATTATATATGAAAAAGCTAAATTATTAATTAGAAAGTAGCAATTGAAGTTAGAATAAAATTTATATCTATTTAAATGGTATAGTGTGTACCCCAAAAAAATACAATTATTAAAGTCTATTACAAGAAAATAATGACGTTATGCCAAATCACATAGCTTATTCATAATTGATTGCATATATTAAATTTTAAAAGAGAATTCATATAAAATTAGAATGACTAACCAATTTCTCGTGATGGAATGTAACGATCCAAGGAATCTGGTCAAAATTATAAATATGTCAATTTCAAATTACTAATTGTATATGAACCATTACCAACAAAAATCACAAAAAACTTATCAATTAGTAATTATCTATCAAGAATATATGATAATTTATTATTTTAAACATCAAGAACATTCTAAAATCACAAAAAAAATACTAATTAGAAATTGTCTATAAAAATAATTTAAAAAAATAATAATAAACTAAATTTTTATCTATGATAGAGTATTTTAGTGAAATATGAAAAATTCTCAAACATTTCTGAGGGTCATGATGTTAGTATAACTGTAGATAAATTAATTTGCATAACTTTAGAACTTCAAGAGGAATTTGTATTCTTGTTGGACAGTAAGGAATTAGAATTAACACTTCAGATATACACGCAAATTATTCTTTATTAAATGTTATAGTCCTAGTCAAATTAGTATCACATGACAACTAATACTACATTTTAACTTTTACAACTAATCTAGCTTTGAAGGATATATAATTGTTTCATAGACAAATCCTCCGTCAACTCTTCTTTTTCTTAATAATATAAATCAACATTATTATTAAGTGATTCACCAAAAAAAAAAAGAAACTTAATGCTACTACTAAAACAATGTAAGTTCTAGTAATTAAATACATTAAAAAAAAAACTAAATTTATTTGGGAGAAGCTCTACACATACTAAAAAAAGACAATAACAGACTTCAATGGTCAACAAGAAATAAAAGACTTAAATGAAAATAATTCTAAACCATATAAAGAAATTTAAAAATAAAAATAAAAGTTATCAATCTGTAAAATAACATAAACAATGCTTGAAGGACGCACATAGAAGCTATTCATATGAATCATATTTCATCAATGCAAAAATTGGCTATTGCCTTCCTTACCCTTCTCCTTTGAATTCCATGTATTTGGTGACTAAAAGTAGTTAATCTCTCATTGTCTCGTCATTCACCACCCTAAAATCCAATAAACAATATCATCTCCAATCGCCATCATAAAATTTATCCAGCTATCAATCTCAATCATAGATTCCATCGATGTTTCAAGCTTGAAAAACTACATAAATGAAGTAGTTAGAATTAATTTTCAATAACAAATGTAATATTCGTATGTATGAATACTATATCAAGAACTCAAACAAAAAAAAGTAATTTAAACATCAACAACTTTAACACAAAACTGTTGTATAGCAAACATGTATTGAGAAAAGGGTAAAATTAAGATCTACAATTAAAAAAATAAAAAATAAAGCAACCCTTTATTTTCTTTTTCAAAAAGATTTATTGATACCCACCACGATCTAGATGTGGAATGGGTATACAAAAAGATATTAACCTTTTCAGTTGATAGCCGCAACCATTTAAGGCATGATTCTACATATTGAGCCGTCGAGGATCTATTGAAAACAATCTCTCTATTTTTTAAGTAGGGACAAGGTCTGCATATACTTTATTCTTACTAGATCGTGGGATTAAACAAAATATGTTGCTTTCAGGCATGATAATGATCATATAACACCCATTTTTCCTCAACAGAGATACCGTGTGATCAAGTGCCTATAAATTCAAAAATCTCCATACGAACGAAGGGAATGATCAAATATTAGATTCCTCTAACTTTATATTCTCCATACTGTGTGACAGACCGCAAGATATTCAGATTTCATCTCTTTTAGATACATTCTTCCATATCTCTAAAAGTTAAAAGTTTCTTAATACATACTAATGTATTAAGGAAGCATTATGTAGGTACTTTGTACATCTATATTGCACAATATGTAGAGGAGTGAATTAGGTCTCGATTGGAAAGTACCTTTAGATGATCTCTTTGTTCACTATATTTGGAGAGAATTGCCCATAACCATTGCGAGAGTTTCTTCTATCATTCTGGATGACCTAGAATTTCCATGCCTTGTGCTTCGACATAAAATATCTCAAATCACACATTATATAGGAATTCTAAACACCACACTTAAACCTATGTTATTAGACGGATTAGAACAGAAAAAGAATTTCTTAATCTACAACACCCAAAATAGACTCGGCCTACAGAATCTAATAAACGTAGGATTTTTTATAAAACTTTAGGATTTTTACCCTATATTTTAGTATTTTTTTATTTTAAATGTTAAAATGATATAATAATTGGAGAAAATAAGTGAAAAGACGATTTTGTCAATTGCAGAGTATTTTAATGAAGAGCAGAAAATTCAAATATAATTTTCGGAAAGTGCCAGAAATACCCTTCAAGTATTATAAATGGTTCTAAAATACCCTCCTTCTATTTTTGGGCTCTAAAATGCCCTTCCACTATATATGTGGCTCAAAAATACCCTTCCACTTTACAGACATGTGATTAGGCTTTGACTTAACACATGGAAGCTTGTTATTGGTTAGGAATTTAATTGATTAAAGTTTAATTATTTTCAAAATCCAACCTAATTTCCACTTAAACCATCCGCCCATCTACCCAAACCAGTGACCCGACCCAAACATAACAACTAAAGAGGAAAATGTAATGCCTCAGAAATACACCCTGGACGCCACATGGTGTTTACAGTCCCGAAAGACCACAAACTAACCCATGAGTTGGTACCTATTGTGAGCACTAAATAACTATAATAAAATACACATGTGCAGAATAACTGAATATGCCATAAGGTTTTAAATACTATAACATTTCTGAATCATGAGTCTGAAAACAACTGTCGAAAAATAACTGTCTGAAAATTGATAAAAGTAATGACAAACTGACTGACTGTCTGAAGTGCCTGAAAGCCTCTAAAACTAACTGAATAGGAGTTTATGGGACAGGCCCCAATTAACTCCAACTGACTACTAAACTGAAAATACTGAAATAAACATAATTGGTCCTCAAAATATAAGGACTCGCCGCTGCTGCTACTGCTGATGCACTGGAATATCTAAGTGCGGTTGGGAACCTGAGCGTCCGAACCTATTATATGAGATATCATAGCACAAGAAACGAGTATGCGACCAGTACTTTGAATATACTGGTATGCTTGATGAGGTTAGGCTGATATACATGGGTTATATGCATGAGTAATAACTGACTGAATAAATAGAATGAGGTAATTGAATAACTGAAATGAATGTGTGAATGCTGTAAAATCTGAGAATGCCTGACCAAGCATATAACATGATTCTGAAATAGTTTCTAAATTGAAATACTAAAACCTGTTAACTGAATATCTGATAACTGTATGCTATGGTCAATGCAAACCTAAACTGAATCATAATGAATACTGGACTGAGACAGTGGGAGGTATCATCTAACCGATATGACTCAACCAGAGCTAATCGAGGTCCAAACTGTAACCCCAATTGGAAGGATGTCAGTACCGTGCAATGGGTACTGAACATGGCTGTGTGGATCCACTAAACTGGTGTCCCAAAGGACTAAAAAGTCATCCTAATCTGCCAGGAGTACTCATGAGATTCAAGTCAACCCTAAACTGGTAGGAAGACATCTCAACCTATGCTGGCTACGTAGTTCTGTAACCCAGGGATTGCTAGTAAGGGTCACACCCTAAACCTGGAAGGAATGCCCCTATCCCTGGGTTCGCTCGATGCTGAATCCTACTTCCATCTGAATTAACACTGATCACTAGCCTAGACTAAACTTAACTGAACCCACAACTGACCGTATTAACTCATTGAATGTTATTGTTCATAGTATGACTGAAATCATTTTGTAGATATTGAAAACTAGGTGAATAGCTAAATTCAGTTATTCATACCCCCAGGACTCGATAACAATAATAATAGGACATACTAAAACTTTGAAAAAACATAATAAGTAGTCATTGTTCAAACTCAATCATTTAGTCATTTCATCAAACACTTGGAATTCATGGGCTTAAGCATGGGAATAGTTTAAACATGTAATAATAGCATAATTGCAATTCTAAAATCATGGATTAAGATTTAACAAGAGAATAAGCACCATTCAAATGTGTCAAGGCTAATTCCAACGAAACCACATGATAAACATAATTTGAAAACCAAGTTCATAATAGCTTCATGAAGATAACTAACAATAACAAGTAAAAATCATAACTTTAATCTTGAAAATGGGTTCTTGGACTCCATAGGTGACAAGGACCCATGAATGAACATCTAACATACCTTAATTGAAGAATTAGTGAAGGTTCTTGGTGATTTCTTAAAGCTTGAGCTTGAATTTTGAAGAGGCTAGGGTTTGTTCTTGAGAGAGGATTACTCCTTTTTGAGAGAATTTGTGAAATAATGATCAATTTTGCCTTTTGGGACCCATAATCCCATGTTATGGCTGGGATAGGGTGAGGAAAATGACTCAATTACCCCCGAGAAACTAAACTTATTAAACTGAAATGGACTACCCAATGCGAAAAGTGACGCACCGCATTGCTCTATCAACGCAATAGGCAAAATGTTGCCTTGCTCCCTAAAGATGCGATATCTAGCGCGCCACGGACATATCGCGGAGCCTCACTATTTTGATCATCTAAACAAGTCTCAAACGTCATTGAAAAAATCTGAAACTCACTCGAGATAAACTATTGACAACCCCGATCGTGAAATAACTTAGAAATTAACGTCCCGGGGTTGGAAAGTTAAAAAATAGAATCATCTAAATATAAGGGGCTTTGGAAATGACTGTCTTAACACTTTGTGAAATTCTCTATGTCTTGGACCCCCCTTTAACAGGCAATAGTAAGCTGAAATGAGCTAGGATCTTATGGGGCCTTCTAATATCTCCCTCTTGGGAACATTCGTCTTTGGACTGATTAAGCTGAGAATACTGAGGAACTGAGATTACATACTGAACATGCATAAATGGAAACATGATTACATGACTAAGTATGAAACATGGTGACTGACTGAACTGATTAGTGAATGTAAGCAATGACATGAAGATAATCATATGGCTGGAACTGCGACTGGAAAGGAGATAATCTTAGAAAAACTATTACCTTAAGTTGAGTCTGAGTTTGCGGAGAAGAGATGAGGGTACTTGGTTTGCATGTCTGCTTCTGCTTCCTAAATGGATCCCTCAACAGACTGGTTCTACCGAAGAACTTTGACCAAGGGAACTTCTTTGTTCCTTAGTCTACGAACCTGATGATCTAGGATCTCAACTGGGATTTATTTGTAAGAAAGGCTATGTTGAACATCTGTACTTTCTAAGGGAACAACCACAGATGGATCACCAATACACTTCTTTAACAAGGACATATGGAATACTGGATGCACTGATGCCAAATCTGTAGGCAACTCAAGCTCGTAAACTACCTTTCCATAACGACTCAAGATCCTGTAAGGGCTAACATATCGGGGACTGAGTTTTCCCTTCTTGCCAAACCTCTCCACTCCCTTCATGGGAGAGATTCTCAAATAAACTAAATCACCAACCTCAAACTCAAGATCTCTACTTCTTATATTTGCATAGGATTTCTGACGGCTTTGGGTTTCTTAAGCCTCTCCCTGATCAACTGAACCTTCTCCATTGCATCAAATACAGAATCTAGCCATATCAATGCAGTCTTACCTACTTCAAACCAATTAATAGGATATCTATACTTCCTTCCATAGAGAGCCTCAAATGGACCTATCTGAATACTGGAATGATAATTGTTCTTATAAACTCATCAAAGGCAAGTGATCATCCTAACTACCTTTAAAATTAATAATATAAGATCTCGACATGTCCTCTAGGGTCTGAATGGTCCTCTCTTCCTGACCATCTATCTAAGGGTGAAAGGCTCAACTGAGATAAACTTGGGTACCAAAACCCTTCTGAAAATCTTTACAAAAGTACAAGGTAAATTGAGTACCTCTATCCGAAATGATAGGCAAAGGGACTTCATTCAATCTAACCAACTCTCTAATATAAAGCTTAGCATAGTCCACGACTGTATAGGAAGTATGAACTGGAAAGAATTAAGCTAATTTGGTCATTCTGTATACAATTACCCAATCGAATCATGTTGACGACGCGAACGGGGTAATCCTATCACAAAGTCCATGTTCACCTCTTTCCACTTCCAAGTAGGAATGATGAACTCCTGCATCGTGCCACTAGGCCTCTGGTGGTCAACCTGTACCTATTGATAATTAGAACACTTAGCTACAAACGCTGCCATATCTCTCTTCATGCCACTCTAATAATAGATTTCCCGCAAAAAATAATACATCTTAGTGGCTCCTGGATGAATAGTATAACGCACACTATGCGCTTCTGCAAGGATTCACTGTCTCAAAACATCAACGCATGGCACACACAGCCTATCCTGGCATCGTAACACACCATCTCCCCCTTGGGGAGAAATTCTCTACTTTCTGATCTCTGACTGACTCCTTCAATTAACTAGACCGGGATCCCTATCTTACTTTTCCTTCACTTCAGCAACCAAAGAAGATTCTAAACTATTCTGAACCCATACACTACCCTCAGCTGAATCCACCAACCATACACCTAATCTATCAATCTAATGAACCTCCCTGACTAACTATTTCTTATCATCCTCTACAAGAGCAACACTACCCATAGACAATCTACTAAGGGCATTTGCCACTATATTGGTCTTTTTCGAATGATACAAAACACTCATATCATAATCCTTCAACAATTCTAACCACCTTCTCTAATGGATATTTAACTCTCTTTGTGAAAACACATACTGTAAACTTTTATGATCTATGAACACATCAACATGCACCCCATAGAGATAGTGCCTCCAAATTTTCAAAGCAAAAATAATAGCTGCCAACTCCAGATCATGGGTAGGGTAATTCTTTTCATGAGGTTTCAGCTATTTAGAGGCGTAGGCTATGACCTTACCTCTTTGCATCAAAACACAACCCAATCCCACTCGAGAAGTATCACAGTAAACTATAAATCCATATGAACCATCTGGAAAGGTCAAAACTGGGTTGAGGTGAGTCTAGTCTTTAACTCGTAAAAACTCTTCTCACAAAAATCTGACCATTGAAACTTAACTTTCTTCTATGTCAATCTAGACATGGGGGATATAATAGATGAAAACCCTTCAACAAATAGTCGGTAATAGCCATCCAAACCCAAGAAACTCCTGATATCTGATGGAGAGATGGGGAATTTGTTAGACCAAATGAAGACTATGACGAACATATCCAAGTACTGCTTGAACACTCTGTTCATCAAGTCCATGAAAGCTGCTGGGGCATTTGTTAGACCAAAGGACATAACTAGAAACTCAAAACTCAAAGTGACCATACCGAGTTCTGAAAGCTGTTTTCAAAATGTCACATTCTCTGACTCTGAACTGATGATAGCCGAACATAAAGTTTATCTTAGAGAAATAACTGGCACCCTAAAGTTGGTCGAATAAGTTATTAATTCTGGGGAGTGGATACTTATTCTTGATTTTGACTTTGTTCAACTAATGGTAATCGATGCACATTCTAAAGGAACCATCTTTCTTTCACACGAAAAGGACTGGAACACGCCATGGGGAGACACTGGGCCTGATCAAACCTTTATCTAAGAGATATTCCAACTATTCCTTCAATTTCTTAAGATTGAATGGAGCCATTCTATAGGGCGATATAGAGATAGGTTGGGTATCTGGAAGGAGGTCTATTCCGAAGTCAATCTCCCTTTTGGGAAGAACTCCGGGAAGATCTTTAGGGAACACATCTAGAAATTTCCTTAATACTAAGACTGACTCAAGACTAGGAGTTTCTAAACTAGAGTCTTTGACTCGAATAAGATGGTAAACACACCCCTTGGATATCATTTTTCTCGCTCTAAGGTACGAAATAAGCTGACCCTAAACGTTGAAGTACTACCCCTCTATTAAAGGACTGGTTCATTCAAAAATTAAAAATGAACAACTCTGTTTCTACAATCAACTGAAGCATAGCATGAGTGAAGCCAATCCATGCCGAGAATAAAGTTAAAATTCATCATCTCTAACTCTAAAAGGTTTACTGGAGTGACTTTCTAGGATACTGTAACCAGGCAGTTTATGTATACCCGCCAGGCTATGATAGACTTACCCACTGAGGTAGACACTGAGAAAAGATCTGTTAAGGTTTCGGCACTAACTCTGAAGTTGGCAGCTATATAAGGGATTAAAAAAAAAGAAGCTCCAGTATCTAACAAAGCATAAATATGTAAATAAAAGACCTGTAACATATCCGTAACCACATCAGGAGAACTTTCCTGATCCTGTCGGGACTGAAGTGCATACAGCCGATTTGGACGCTGCCCACTGATTGCACTGGATGCAGCACCCTACTGAGTCAGGCAATCGGATAGAGCTGAAAGACGACTGTCCTGAATTTATGGACCCACCTTAGGACATTCCCTGATTCAATGGACTGGCTTGCCACACCCAAAACATACATCACTGTCATCCCTACACGCACCTAGATGGTTTTTACCATATTTCTGGCAAAGGGGATTCGTATGACTACTATTTACGCTGCCCTGGGATTTATAGCCTAGCACCCTATCCTAATTATCATTTCTGAACTTTGGTATAGGCACACTAGCTGAAGACAAAGCTGGAGATGAAGATTTCTGATGGAACTGAGGACGATTACCACCCTCGAACCTTGGTTGAGCAAAGTTAAAACTACCTGTTCTTGCCTTTTAATTCTCTCTTTTTTTCTCCTTAACCTTATCCTTCTCAATCTGCTGAGCGTGGACCATAAGCCTAGACAAGTCCATCTCTTTAATCAATATTGAGGTCTACACTCCTTGACCACACTATCAAATACACCAGATACAAATGTACTCATCTTAGACCTGTTATCAGCTACCATATGAGGAGCATACCTTGTCATCTGAATAAACTTAAGAGAATACTCATTCACACTCATACTAACCTGCTTCAAATTAATAAACTCCAGCACCTTATTTTTCTTTAACTCTAAGGGAAAGAATCTATCTAAAAGGGTTGTAGCAAACTCTTCCCATTCAACAGGCCCTGCATCTTCGCCTATATCCCCCTTTTACTGCTTAAACTAGGTATGAGCTACATCCTGCAACTGGTAAGCAGCCAAATCTACACTCTCACTAGATGTGACACCCATGATATCTGTCACCTTTTGCACCATAGAATGGAACTCTTGTGGATCCTCAATAGACTTGGATCCCAAAAACAAAAAAGGATTTATTCGGGTGAAGACCTGAATCCTAGATGTGGCAGTATTAACCACTGGAATGGATACGATAGCAGCTTACTAATTTTTTTAAGCTACTATAGAGTGATCTAAAATGGTGAATACAACTCTAAACTCGGCATGATAGATATGCTCATTCAGGGGATCTTCCTGAACGGGCAGAGGTGCAGGCTGATTTCTATTTCTTCTTCTGTTAGTCTTTCTTGGAGACATGTTCTGTAAATGGAAGGAAGATTGAATTAGAAAGAGAATTTGAATAGAGCTCATGCTCATTCATACAACATGAATACTGAAAAAAGGAAAACTTTTTCTAAAATATCTTGTAGCCTCTCATCCGTAAGTGTGGCGCGCTTTACACCCATTCATAAGACTCTATGCAATGCGGCTTTCAGACTCCCTAGGGCACTTTAAATCATAACACTTTGATACCAAGTTTGTAACTCCCCAAAAATACATCGTGGACACCCATGGTGCTTACGGGCCCGAAAGACCAGAAGCTAACCCATGAGTTGGTACCTGCTGTGAGCACTGAATAACAATAATAAAATACACATATGCGGAATAACTTAATATGCCATAAGGTTTTAAATACTAAAATATTTCTGAATCATAAGTCGGAAAATAACTGTCGAAAAACAACTATCTGAAAATTGATAAAAGTAATGACAGACAAACTAACTGTTTGAAGTGTCCGAAAGCAACTAAAACTGACTGAATAAGAATTTATAGGAAAGGCCCCAACTAACTCCAACTGACTACTAAATTGAAAACACTGAAATAAACATAATCGATCCTCAAAATATGAGGAATCACCACTACTGTTGTAGCTGATGCTCTGGAATGTCTAAGTGAGGTCAGGAACCTGAACATCCGAACCTATAATATGAGACATCATAGCATAAGAAAAGAGTATATGGTCAGTACTTTGAATGTACGGGTATGCTAGATGAGGTTAGGCTGATATGCATGGTTTTTGTGCATGAGTAATAACTGACTGAATAAATAGCATGAGGTAACTAAATAACTGATATAAATACGTGTTGTAAAATCTAAGAATGTATGACCAAGAATATAACATGATTCTGAAATAGTCTGTAAACTGAAATACTCAAACCTGTTAACTGAACATCTGATAACTCTATGTTATGTTTAATGCAAACCTAAACCTAATCATACTGAATACTGGACTGAGACTGTGGGAGGTATCATCTAACTGACATGTCCTAATTTAAGCTAATCGGGGTCTAACCTATAACCCCAGTTGGAAAGATATCAGTATCGTACCACAGGTACTGACAATGGTTGTGTGGATTCACTAAACTGGTGTCCCGAAGGACTAAAGAGTCACCCTAATCTAGAAGGATTACTCATGAGATTTGAGTCAACCCTAAACTGGCAGGAAGATATCTCAACCTATGCTGGCTACGTAGTTTTGTAACCCAGGGATTCCAACTAAGGTTCACACCCTAACCTAGCAGGAATGCCCCCATCCCTGGGTTCACTCGGTGCTAAATCCTACTCCCAATTGAACTGACACAGATCACTAGCCTGTACTAAACCTAACTGAACCTACAACTGATCATATTAACTGATTGAATGTTATTGTTCATAGTATAACTAAAATTATTCTGTAGATACTGAAAACTAGGTAAACAACTAAATTTTGGGTATTCATAACCTCCAGGACTCGATAACAATAACAATAGGACATACTAAAGCTTTGAAAAACCATAATAAATTGTCATTGTTCAAACTCAATCATTTAGACATTTCATTAAACACTTGGAATTTATGGGCTTAAGCAGGGGAATAGTTTAAATATGTAACAATAGAACAATTGTAATACTAAAATCATGGATTAAGATTTAACAAGCGAATAGGCACCATTCAAACTTGTCAAGGCTAATTCCAATGAAACCACATGATAAACATAATTTGAAAACCAAGTTCATAATAGCTTCATAAAGATAACTAACAATAACAAGTAAAACTGATAACTTTAATCTTGAAAATGGGTTATTGGACTCCATGGGTGACAAGGACCCATGAATGAACATCTAACATACCTTAATTGAAGAATTAATGAAAGTTCTTGGTGATTTCTTAAATCTTGAGCTTGAATTTTGAAAAGGCTGGGGTTTGTTCTTGAGAGAGGATTACTCCTTTTTGAGACAATTTGTGAAAGAATGATTAATTTTGCCTTTTGGGACCCTAAATCTCGTGTTATGGCTGGGATAGGGTGAGGGAAATGACTTAATTATCCCCTGAGGACCTGAACTCATTAAACTAAAATGGACTGCCTGACTCAAAAAGTGATGCACCATATTTTACTATCAGCACGATAGACGACGCATCCCGTTGCTTCCCACTAACGCAATATCTGATGCACTGCGGTCATATCGTGGAGCCTCACTATTTTGATCATCCAAACAAATGTCAAACATCGTATAAAAAATCCAAAACTCACCCGTTATGAACTATCGACAACCTCAATCATGAAACAACTTAGAAATTAACGTCCCGAGGTTGAAAAGGTCAAAAATAGAATCATCAAAGTGTAAGGGGCTTGGGAACTGACTAAGTCTTAACACTTAGTGAAATTCTCTAAGTCTTAGACCCCTCCCCCTTTTAACATGCTATTTTAAGATAAAATGAGCGAGGATCTTACGGGGTCTTACAGAAAAATTATTCTAGACAACAACTGTAACACCCCATACTTTTACCTAGCTCAAATTCATCCCAAAAAATATCAAAGACTTTCTTTAAATATGAATACACTTTTATACATGTGGAATTTTAAATATTTTAACTTTTAATTATGTGAGAAATTGAATAAGCTTTCCATCGATATAAAATTTACCCAAATCCAACACCCGGGCGAAGAGTTATGGTTATTTTAGTAAGACAGTGTACCACCTGAGCCATTAGCGCGTCGCAGAGCCATCCAAAATGACAATTTTCAAAAACCAATGAGCCTCCGCGATATTGATGCTTCGTGTAAAGGTTCAATTTCAGAATTGTCCTTTTCCAGCGTCCAATGCGATACCACCGCGTCGCGGTGAACTTTCAGGTCTCAATCAAAGTGGCAATGCGATATTACCACGTCGCGCCACCATGCGATTTCCCAGTTGTCATTTTCCAGTGGCTTGGCGTGATGGTGGCGTATCGCGCCAGCAGTCCAGATCGGGAAATTTTACAAAAAATTAAGGTTGTGTCTAGGATTAAAATAGTCTTTTTCCATGATTTTATTTCTCCCAGATATGGGATTTAAGCCCTAAAAATGTTTAAACCCTTCATTATTCACTTTTCCCCTAAAATCAAAAGGTATTTCTCTCTCAAGAAAACAAACCCTAGCTCTCAAGAATCAAGGTCAATCCCAAGAATTTCTCCAAGAACTCATCAAATTAAGGTATGTTAGATGTTCATTCATGGATCCTTACCTTCCACGGAGCCCAAGAATCCTTTTTCAAAATACAAGATTTATGATTTCCATGTTTGAATTAGATTGAATTCATGTTCATGATATTGTTTGAGTTTTAATACAGGATTTATATTACAAGTTCCAAGAATTGATTCTAGTATGTGTTGAATTACATGATATTCATGATAAACCCTTCAAATTGCAAGCTAAGTGTTTAGGATTTAATGAACAAAGTGTGTTTCTTATGTGTTTGATAAATTGTCTATGAGAATGAAATAATGTCATTATAGCATGCTAACATGCATTCCCCATTCATGTACAAGTTAATGAATTATAAGTGTTTAATGGAATATCTCTATGAATGAATTATGACCAAGTGAACATTGTTATGTTATTCAAGATTATGCTTTGCTTTACTTTTCATGCTTCGAGTCCTGGTAGTACTTAATACCCGATAATATAGTTGTTTACCTGGAGCCAATGTCAGTGACAAGATAGTATTAGTCATGTCACGATCAGTAGTACTCTCAGTCAGTTACAAAAGTCAGTAGAACTCAGTCAGTTACTAAACTTAGGAAAACTCAGTAAACTCTGTATAAGTCCAGTCTAGTTCAGTATGATTAGATCAATGTCTTTCAGTTGGTAGTAAGATTCAGCACCGACCGAGCTTAGGGATTGGGTCTCACCTATTAGTTAGGACTGGTCCCTAGAAGCAATCCCTAAGTTCCAGAACTACGTAGCCAACATAGGTTATGAGATGTCACCCGTTAGATAGGACTGACATACTCAGGGATCACCCGCTAGTTTAGGACTGATCTCAGGGGTCACCTGCTATTTAGGACTTACTCCACAGTAGTTGTCTTTACCCGTGGCACGGTACTGACACCCTTCCAATTGGGGTTACAAATTAGACCCTAACTTAGTTACCTTATCTTATTTGGGGCATGTCGGTTAGATGATTACCTTCCACAGTTTTAATTTTAGTCTTTAGTTTAGAACTCACTTTAGTTCTATAGAATCAGGACTGTCAGACACAGTCAATCAGTATCAGTAATTACAGATTATTAGTTACTCAGTATCTGAACTCAATACTTAGCTTTAGAAAAGCTCAATTATAGTATACACGTACTCTTATATTCAGTTAATCTATATCATTTAGTCAGTTATTGTTCATGCATATGAACCCTTGCATTCAGCCTTACCTCATTTAGCATACCAGTACATTCCCACGTACTGATCGCATACCCATTTCTTATTCTATGATGTTTCATATCATAGGTTCGGACGCTCAGGTTTCTGATTGCGCTTAGCCAGATTCAGCCAGTAGTAGAAGATTTAGCAGTGAGTTCTCATCTATCGAGGATATACTTTTTATTTTAGTATTTCAGTTTAGCAGTAGCTCAGTAGTCGGAGTTAGTTAGGGGTTTGTCCCATCAATTCCACTTTTCAGACTGATTCAGCTAGAGGCTTTTCAGACTAAATTTTCAGATAGTATTCAGTTTTACAGATGTTATATTTTATCAGTATTTCAGATGCTTTGAACCTTATGGCACTTCAGCCCATTTTTTCATATTAATTACAATATTATTATTCAGTGCTCACAACAAATATCATTCATGGGTTAGCTTGTGGTCCTTCAGGGTCGTAAGCACTGTGTGACAACTAGGGGGTAGTCTCGGATCGTTACAATAACATTTTATCTTTTCAAAAATTTAACCGCGATTGTAGGATTTCAGCAAAAATCATAGTGAACAGCTATAGTCTATATTCCGGTGAACCTCATCGGTGAAGAAGGGGCAAACCCATTTTTCTAAGCAGATTTTCTTCAAAGTCAACAAAACCTCTTTATCATTTTGAAGCAGATTTTTTGGCAAAAGTGATGGTGAAGAAGTCGATGCTCATCGATTTAACTTGTACGCCCATCAATATATAGTATTCAAGTAAGTTCTACAGTATCCATCTAATGATAGGGTTTAGTTAGGTTTAGTTTATTTTGAAATCCTACTCGGCCTAATGAATATGAACATATTTTGTAGGTTTTATAGTTTTATATGCATATTTATATGACTAATTAATTTTGGGTTTCATTGTACTATCAAGTTAGGATTTTTATGATTTTGATGTCGATGAAATTCTACCATTTTTTCTTTATTTTTATATTTTTTATATTCTAATTTTAGGTCTTTTTATGAAGTCCCCGTGTCTCGATTACGCAAAATATGGAATTGAGATGTTAGGGTTTTATAATGTTGGTGTCAGTTTGTTGTATTGTTTTAAGGAATTTTTTAGTATATTTTAGATTTTTGTGCAACTTTTGTCATAATTTTGTGCATTTGAAAGGCATGTTATGAATTTTCTATTCGAATGGGTCCCTTTCATGTTTGTTTTTCCCTTTTGGCTGCATATAAAAAATTATTGGAGTCTTGTATAATTTATGTATGTGGTCCCTACTACTTTATACTTTTATTTTCTCATTAAATAATGTTAACCTAATATTTGTTTGTGTTTACTCATATAATTTTCTGACAAGTCTCATTTTTAAATTACTTTTTATGTGAATTTATCGAAGAATGGTTGATACAGTGGATTTAGTTTTTAATTATAGGGGAAAGTGGGTCCTATCTCCTCAACTTGTCTACTTAAAGAAACTGAACCAGTCTCGGGAAGGATATGATATTGATCTGTTGTCATATATTGATATAACTACAAAGTTCACATAAAAATTTAGTTTTAAGGTTGTCAAGCAGCTACTAGTAATAAGGCCTAATGGCAAGTATTTTTTGCTTGAGAATGATTCAAGTATTAGGACCCTACAATCTGTTTTGTCTAGTCAATTTAGGGTGCTTCAACTATTTGTTGTAGATGAGGGTGAAGCTAGTGTTGTAGCTCCAAATATGTTTCTTGTTAATTAGCCTAGTTTGAATGAAGTAGATGTAGGAATAGGAACTAATGCTTAATCAGAAGAGGAAGATAATAATGAGCCTCTTCCTAGTGATTATGATAGTGAAGAGATTGAATTTTTTAGAAAGGAAAAGAGCAGAGAAGTCCATGACCACCTGGACATGTTCTTAGAATTGGAAAAGGGTATGTGTTTTCAAAATTTTAAAGAAGCTAAGAGGTTTGTGAGTTGTTACTCTATTGCTAATAAGAAAGGTCTTAAAGTTGATAAGAGTGACATTACCAGATTGAGATATGTGTGTGATGTTGGATTTCCATTTGAGTGTTTGATATTTGAAGATAAGAAAAGCCAGGAATTCAAAATTAAGACTTTGAATACAAAACACACATGTTTGACTACTTTTAATAACAGAAGAGCTACCCAAGATTCTTTAGTACATTACTTGAAAAAGAAGATTTAGAATGATCCAAAGTACAAGGTAACAGACATGAGAAAATATTTGCATGATACTTTTAAACTGAATATTAGCTAATCTACAGTGAAAAGGGTTAAGGGGCTTGTATTAAAGAAACTGGAGGGTAGCTACATTGATGAATTTAATAAGTTGGAGGCTGATGCTCAAGAACTGAGAGAGATCAATCCTGGTACTGATATGATCATAAATATATCTAAAGTGGCTCTGGATCAAGGAAAAAGAAGGTTATTAAGAATGTATGTGTGTATTGAAGCTCTGAAAATGGTTGAAAATCAGGTTTGAGGCCTTTTATAGGGATGGATGGCATTTTTTTAAAAGGAAAATGCAAGAAAATTTTATTAGTTGCACTCGCCCAAGATTCAATGAAACATTTCTATCCCTTTGTTTAGGCAAAGGTGGACAAAGAGACAAGTAGAACTTGGAAATAATTTGTTGAATTGTTGTGAAGTTTCTTAGCTGATGGTGGAGGATTGACATTTATGTCTGATATGCAGAAAGTAATTGCCTAACACTTTTATTTATGCTTTTATGCTGAATTATTATGCAACTAGTACTTTAAATATTTTTATGTTTATTGTTATAGGAGTTGTTGAATGCTATCAGTCAACTCTTTTCCAAAGTACATCATAGATGGTGTGTAAGACACATAAAAGCAAACTGGAGAGAGACTTGGAGAAGTGTACAAATAAAGAAACTTCTGTAGTGGTCTGCTTGGAGAACACATGAAGAAGAAATTCATGACCAATTAAAGGATATAGGTGTTTTTTCTGAACAAAATGCCAAGGATTCTGTGTGGTATCCTGTACAACATTGGTGTAGGGCTTATTTTGACACGATCTGCAAAAAATTTGCATGTAAAAATAATTTTACAAAATCATTCAACAAATGGATTCTATATGAAAGAGGAAAACCTACAATCAAGATGTTGGAAGAAATTCAAACCAAGGTAATTTGCTCACTATTTGAATATCTCAATTTTTCACTATTTATTGTCAGTTTATAATACTTGTTGTAGATAGGGATGTTTGGGTGCTAAAGTCTTGAGATTATATGGAAATTGAATATTGAGTTTAACTTTTGGTTTTGATTTTGTTTCTTTATTTTTCTGTTTTTATTTTTATTATTATGTTGTTCCTTACCAAGGACAAGACCTTGCATGAGTAAAAATAAAATAAAGTTTAATGAAGTATTCTTCCTTGAATAATAAACTAGGAGAAGGTGCATCAATCTTTAACATGGATCAGAAAGAATATATTGGATTATTCTCCATAAGATAATATAGATACTGTTGGAAGAGAAATATAATATAAATAATAGGATGTGGTAGCCCAAGTAGTAAAAGCTACATACTGAACATTGAGGTACAGTATGCTAGTTGAACTATTTAAGAAAGAACTTCCAGGAGACAGATAATATCAAATTGATATATGAACATAAGTCCAACACATGACCAATCATAAATATATACTTACAATTTAGTAGCATATGAAGAAGATGCACAACTTCTTCTTCACATGCAAGCTATCTCCCTTCTTCAATAATTTTACAACACTTTGGAATAGTCTATAGGTTTTGTATCTATATAAAAGAGGAAATAGCATGAGCATGTCACAGATCTCTAAAAATATTTGTAAACTATTGAGAAAAGGATGTGAACTTACTTGTCCCTCCAAGTAGGCATTACTTTTTGCAATAATCAAATTCATGACTAAAACTGCTTCAGAACTAAGGTAATCTGCTTGCTGTAGATATATTTACTGTCAGTTTATAATACTTGTTATAGATAGAGATATTTGAGTGCGTAAGTCTTGAGATTCTGTAGAAACTAGATATTGAATTTAACTTTAAATTTTTGTTTTTATATTTTTCGATCAGTTTTTTTGTATACTATTTTCAATTTAGCAAGACATTCTCAATTAAGTTTGTTGTCGTACTATTTTTTAGTTAAACTCGTTGTCTCACTGTTTGTACAAATAGGTCATGGTAAGGTTGGAAGAACTTGAAAATGAGGGAAGAAATTGGAAAAAAAATTCAGTCCATATGTTATGGAGTTGTATAATGATTATAATATGATTGCACATTATTGTGAAGTTAAATCTAATGGAGACCAAGGGTATGAGGTGGTTGAGGGCGAAGATACGGATGTGGTGCATCTTGGTAGAAAGAAGTGTATGAGTAGGATATGGGACTAGATAGGTATACCATGTCCTTATGCCATTAAAGTTTATATTCATGATAAACAAGAACCAGAAGATCATGTGAATTGGTGGTATTCAAAAGAAGCTTACATGTTGGTGTACATGCATAAGATACAACCTGTTAGAGGTTCTAAATTATAAAAAGTTGATTCTGCTCATGCCATGGAGCCACCAAAAATACATAAAATGGTTGGTAGACCAAAGCTTAAGAGAAAAAAGGAAAAGGTTGAGTCTAGAAAGAGGGAGGGGGTATGATCAGCTTCAAGAAAAGGACTGAAAATAGCATGTGAACATTGTGGTGCAATAGGACACAATCAAAGAAAATGTCCTTTGGTAAGTAGTTTTTCTGTACTTGTTTAATATTAGCATTACTTAATCCACCATCTAACTACTTTGTCAATTCTTGTAGCTTAACAGATCAACACAATCAGTCTAAGATATACCACTGTCAGCACCCTAAGAAAACCAAGAATCTGGTGTCTTCATGCCTACTCTTGACTGTGTTGCTTCTTCAAGTCAACAGACTAGCCATTCGACTCAACATACTTGACTATCTGCTGGTAGTTCAAACCCAAATACAAGTGATTGGAGCTTTAAGGTCAAAAAATAAATTGTTGGACCTAAGATACATGTTGCACATTTAAGTGCAGTTGCTGATATAGATGAAGAAGAATCTGAAGAGGATAAGCAGCCAACCATACAACCTAAGAGAATCTCTGAAGCTAAGACTAGGCTTGAAGCTAAAAATGTTCGATCAACTGGTACTAGGAAGATTGACTTCAAGGGAGATGAAAATGGTGTGAGTATACCTACAAATTGGTCGTACTTACCAAAAAAGTTGACTTACAAAGGTAACACAGCCAAGATTTCAAATCAGTCGAATGTTAAAATGAAAAAAAAAACAGGCCAACTTAAGACAAAGAAGGGTGGCAAGAAATAGGGAAGAAGTTGTTTTTTAGTTGAATTTTTTTAGGTTCAAGGGAGATGAAAGCAGTTGTTCTTTAAGTTTTTGAATGTATGTAATGGTACTATACTTCAATGACATTGACGTAGGCTTGTGATTTTTGAATATTGCAAATATATGAAAACGTCATTACGAATTATCTATAAAGATGCCTTGTATGTTATTTTGCATATTTTATCAATTGCAAGGCTAGTATTTAAGCTGCATTTTGTTATACTTCAGTAGAAAATAGTATGTTGTTTTACTGTGGTACTGTAGTTTGTTTTACTGCAGTCTTATATGAGAATGCCTTATGCAAATTTTATTGATGGCCACTTCATCCGCCAAGATGGTACTCCAGTAAAATTTTCAGAAAAATGGTTAGTTAGTATAGTATATAATGTTCTTGCTTAGATTGCTTTCTGCAATATTTTCAGCTTTGTGCAGGTTCTATTTAGCTCTTTATATGCAAAATTTCTATTTGGGAAAGTAAATAATATGCACTAATGAGTTGTTGTTGGTTAGCACCTAGCATCATTGTTTTTTATTGTCACTAATGAATTGGTTAGAGAATCAAAATTAAAGTAATATCTGCACTAAAATCATATCAAAATAACAACAAAGACGGCACCAAACCAACAATCTAAATAGAACAAAAATCCATCAAAACCTTGGTAAAACTATACCAAGACAGCAGTAAAACCTGGACCAAAACTGAGGCAATAAGCACATCAAAATTGTAGCAAACTCCACAAAAGGAAACAAAAAATTAAATGTAACTAGAAGCAACTCACAAATAGAAGTAACTCATAAATACTTGCACTATCAGCAGTGACACAAAGTCTGACAACATTTTCATAATAGCACATTGTATGACTCACTTTACAAAAGTCATACTCTCACAATATCAGACTGTCACCAGGAGAGACACCAAAATCACTTAAAACACAAGCAATGACATTCTCATATGCAATTGCATTGTTCAAAACCCACAAATCATAGGTCATTTGTTCCCAGATACAAAAACTTTGAAGTCTAATTAATATAAAAAAATAAAAAAATAAAAAAATATAAAGTTTTATTGTGCCATTACATAACAATAAAAAAACTCTAAAAACTAGATTATGCATTCAGTCACTTCTTTTCTACTGCTTTCCACCCCTCCTTGTCTTTAGTTTTCCCATTTTTTCTCTTTTTCAACCGTCAACTGGTTGGCAGTTGGAGTTGCTTTGCTTTTCCAAGTTTGCTTCTTGGTGAGTACAGCAAATTAATAGGCATACTCACTCCATTTTCATTTCTCTCCTCCTAGTATCAGTTGGTATACTCAATATTTTTTTGGCTTAAAGCCTAGTCTTAGCTTCAGATATTGTCGTAGGCTTAAAAATTAATTGGTCATCCTTCTCAAATTCATCAGAATCTTCATCAGGAACTGCACTTAAAAAGGCAACAAGTTGCTTAGGTCCAACTAGTTGGTTGGCATTTCACTTTGACCTTGAAGCTCCAATGAAAAGTAGTAACCTACAATGATAAAATTATGTTGAAAAATAACCAAAATAGTGATATATCAAAATGATTAAACATTGATTAAACTAAGTAAAAATTAGTGATTTACAATGATTAAACTAAGTGAAAACACATTGACATATCAAATTGATAAAGCAATAATCAAACTAAGTGAAAAATAGTAAATTACAGTGATCAAACTAAGTGAAAAATAGTAACTTGCAATGATAAAATTTTATCAATTGCATGCCAAAATTCCCACGCAACCACCTATTTTCATACTAAGGGATTCAACACTAGATGTTGGAACTAACTCTTACATCCATGACTTTAATGCAACAACTAACTTTCCTCATAATGGCATTGATTTTGTCAAATCAAGGCCAACTGGAAGGTTTAGTAATGACCTCAACAGTGTTGATCATCTTGGTTAGTGTTACTAAAGTTTTAGCATTAGATCTGAGGAACATGATCAAATAAAATTTTGAGCAAGCATTCCTATTTATTCTACATGCATGTCACATATAGAGTAATTTCACTATCACTTGTAAAAAAATTTATACGGTGGTGTTCAAGCTAAGCTTGTGCGCACCTCGACTATTTTTTCAGGTGCGTGCTACCTCCCAACAACACATGTATCAGGTAACTCTAACCTACCAACTAAGGTAGGTAGATGAGAAGAAATCACCTAGTGATTTTGGTCTCTAATAGATATTATTTAAACACTAGTCTAGTATGGGATATACTCATTTCAATGACCGCTAGGTCACACCCTTGAGTGTAGATATTTTACAATTACATGTGCAATGCTAATGGATGATCTTGCACTTTCTAACTGCAGCAAGGCTTTTCAGATACAATAGTAGCCCACCCCCTTTTTATTTCTTCACAACCTGAAATACGGTCTTTAATAGAGTATATACCGAGGAGTAAATTTTCCGTTAGGAGGTTCTGGTCTCCTTGATGAAACTGGTTTACAGCTGGTAAGCCTTTTCATAAATATTATTCGGATTCCTTAAATAATATGCTCTGATAATCATCTCCCACAAAAGAGTAAAAAAAAAGTTTTGACAACTCCAATAGCTAACTAGGTATTTACCTATCTCTCTCCAAACAGAATGTCCTAAACTTGCCTCAGCAGATCAATCAATTTGTCACTGTGCGCAAAAATTTGACTGCTGCACTTGGTCCTGAATCAACAGAAGCATTTCTCTTATGATTTTTGTTTTGTATCAGTACTGTCACTTCTTGTCTATAAACTAGATCCCTTTGCAAACAACTGCCAGGGATAAGTCCACAGAACCTTCTTTCTTGGACAATTTGGATGATAAAAATAAAGAACTCTTCAACCCATACAGGCTCAAACCAGCACAAAGTGTTAAAATAGAATAAATGTAAAAACAGTACGCTTATAGTGCCATGTTTCTTCCCAATCATCCATGGCAAAGAAATTCTTAACCTACCTCTTCATCTCATCTTTCTCCTCTATTGTCGGATAGTAGAACAAATAACACTACCATTCGACCTCTAAAACAAAGAAAGCAAAAAAAAAAATCTATTATTGGCCATGTTTCTTCCCGATCTGGCCTAGAAAAATGTCACTAAAATTTATTGCCATATAAATTAGGGGTGGCAGACGGGCGGATTGAATTGAATTTGGATGGGTTAAATATGGATAGAGCAAAAATGATTTAGATTGCAATCCTTCCATATAAATATGGATAAATATGAATTTGGTCAAATATGAATTGGGTAAAAATGGTCCAACCCACTTTAACTCCTAAAGTCAAAAACATAAAACTTCTAAATCATATCAACTTGACTTTTTTTTTAAATTTTTTTGTAGTTTTTTTCCTTTTAGTTTTTTTCTCTCTCTCCTATATGTAGTCTCTAGTTTTATTTTTTTATTTTTTTATTTTTTATTTTTTTATTTTTTATTTTTTTATTTTTTTATTTTTTTATTTTTTTATTTTTTTATTTTTTTTTCATTTCTATTTTTCTCTCTCTTCTGTCTCTACCCATTGCTTCTCTTTCTTTTTTCTTTTTTTCTTTTCCTTTTTAGTCTCCTTTTTTTCTATTTTTTATTTTGGTTTGTTTTTACTTCTTTCTCATTTTTTTTTTCGTTGTATTTTATGTTTTATATTTTTTTTATTTTCGAAGAACATGGTTAAGTCGAGTACAAATTATGGATGATGACTGAAATATCATAACCATTCAGTATATTTGTATTTACCATCATTTTTTTTCCTATCCTTTTTCATTATTTTTTTCTTTTTGATTTTTTTTTGTATTTTTTTCTTCAATTCTTTCTTTACGTTTTATTTCTCTCTTCTATCTCTAACTTTTACCTCTCTTTTTTTTCTTTTTTAATTTTTTTTCTATTTTTGATTTTTTTTTATGATAACGAAAATACCCTGAGCACATATTGATTTATATTCGCCCAACATTTATAATTTGTGTAAGTACACTCAAATGGACTCCACCTAATGGACAGATACAAAGATAGTATCCTGAAAGATCTTGGGATTACATTCATCAAACCAAATATCTTTAGCAGTCGCAAATTGATATACAAATACTAATGACACATTTGCATTGAATGATACATTGTATATTTATATATTTTAGTCTCGAGAAAATATAATTAATTCATACACTTATTTGTATATAAATACAAATGATAAATTGTACATATTGATAACTAAGCTATTCAAATACAAATAATAAAATTATTTAAAATATATAGTACGATACAAATAAATTTAAAGTAAAAAAAATTATAAAATATAAAATGCAATGCAAGAAAAGATGAGGAAAAAATATAAAAAAAAAGAAGAAAAATGACAAAAATGATGAACCAAGAATGAAAAAGGGGAAAATCAAAATACAAAAAAAAAAAAGAATGCGAAGAAAAAAGAAATAAAATTGAAAAAGAAAAAAAATGATGAAATAGAAGAAAGAAAAAAGTGTAAGAAACGAGTAAAAAATAAGTGAAAAAAACAAAAAAATGAAAAAGAAAAAAAATTAAATTAAAGGAAAAAGGAAAGAAAAAATAGTAAATTAAAGAAAAAAGAAAAAAATAACAAAAAAAACTGGAAAAAAAAAGAGAAATAAAAGATAGAAAAAAATAAGTAATAATAAAGGAGTGAGACTATGGATTATATTTAATTGATAAGAGATGCTATAAATTGTATAGGCTAAAT
Source organism: Capsicum pubescens (assembly GCA_030864215.1). Lineage (NCBI taxonomy): Eukaryota > Viridiplantae > Streptophyta > Magnoliopsida > Solanales > Solanaceae > Capsicum > Capsicum pubescens. The sequence continues at coordinate 228,362,485 of CM061544.1, forward strand.
GAAATAATTAGAAGCTTAAATTAACCAACCTATGTAGGTTTCAAGCGAATTTGAATGATGAAATAAGAATGAGAAAGGGAAAAACGAAAAAAATACAAAGAAAAAAAAATAGATGAAAAAATGAGAAAGAAAAAAAGAAATTATAAGAAACGAGTAAAAAATGAAAAAAATGAAAAAGAAAAAAAGTAAATTAAAGGAAAAAAGAAAGAAAAAACAAAAAAAAAAAAAGAAGAAAAGAAAAAAAAAACTGAAATTTTAAGCATAGGTGGGTGATCTTTGTGTTTAAATGGATACCCATATTTTATCCATTTTGTCCATATTTGTATGAGCTTTTAAAATGAGTTGAAGTCCATATTTACCCATTTGAAATATGAGTGACCCAATTCAATAAATATGAGTTAAATGGACTCTTTTCACAAATATGGGCTGAAATTGTCAGCCCTAATATAAATCATATTAAAGACAAATAATTTCAATCCAACCTGTGACACTCAACGCCCACTTGTCGATGGACCATATATTCTCAGTCACCAGGGTCTGAATTGTTAATAAATGATGAAGATATGTCAGTGTGTCAACAGAAGTATTCCGCTTCGGCGTCACTTTTGCCCAAAATTTTACTTCAAAATGATGAAGATGTTTTGTTGACTTTGAAGGAAATTAGGTTTAGAAAAATGGGTTTGCCCCTTCTTCACCGATGAGGTTCACCGGAATATTTTTGTCGAAATCCTACAATCGCAATCTTTGAGAAGATGAAATGTTGTTGTCTATAATAACTTTTTCTCCTTTAGTTGTTATGTTTGGGTCGTGTCACGGGGTTGGGTAGCTGGTGGATAGGTTAAGTGGAAATTAGGTTGGGTTTTGAAAATAAATAAATTTTAATTAATTAAATTTTTAACCAATAACAAGTTGTCATGTGTTAAGTCAAAGCCTAATTATATGTCTGTTAAGTGGAAGAGTATTTTTGAGCCACGTAGATGGATGGAAAGGTATTTTAGAGCCCAAAGATGGGAGGAGGGTATTTTAGAATCATTTCTAATACTTGAAAGGTATTTCTGACCATTTTTCGAATATTTTTTAAGAGTTTTCACACTTTTAATATATTGTAGAGGTAGATGTATATATGTATATATATATATATATATATAGGTAAAGAGAAAAAGTGGTCCAACCTCCTCATCATTTGCCAACCAACCAAACTTTCAAGAATAATAAAAGATATTAAGGATATTAGGCATACATATAATTAATTTAATCACATAGAATTCTTAGAACTGTTTTCACAATATTAATATTTGACCAACATTAATGGCTTATTATTGTAAATCTTAATATCATCAGATAATGGGAATTTATTCAACAAACAATAATATTCTTTTTGAAATATCCAACAAGAGCTTCATCAAACAGTGCAACTTACAATTAATAAAAGACAAACGAAGAGTGCCATGTAAATGTCTATTGTTTCAAAACTATTCCATCCCCAAAACTAGATACAATATGTGGTTGGCTTTACAGAATAAATTGCTGACAGGAGAGATTGCATAAGTGGAATGTCATCCATGATACTAAGCGTATAATTTGCCCGAATCGGGTGAAAAATATAGATCTTTTGATGTTGCACTATCCTTATACTATGCCACTATGGTTATGTGAGATAAACTAGTCAGATGGACTTATATTATATTCAACTTATAACATGGGCATCCTGGGATGAGCACCTGAATTTAGCTCTAAATAATGCAAAGGAAAAATCAATCACCACTCAGATTTTCAAGATGAGATATATGTTGAAGTAGTTCACAAGGTTGATGAAATAAACCATAGAGCACTCAAACAACAAATACGGAACTGGAGACAGTGACAAAGGAGATAACTTTTGTGTGTTGTATTAGAGCAACTACTTTGCAAACTTATGTTTCTAGTATTAGTAGACAGATTTTATTTTGAGATAGCTAATTGAGTTGTCTTAGCTATAGTTTCGTACTGATTTCACTTAGTAATGAATGCAATGCAATACTTAGCTAAAAAAAATGTTAATTCATGATAAAATTAGATAAAATATTCATTGGATCAAAATTTTTCATCCAAAATAATCGAATTACTTTTAGTATAAATAACATAAATACCGCCATTTTAAAACATAATTACCTTCTCTTCCTTTTTTTCAATTAAAATTTCTCTCTTCGTGATCTTAATTATTCTTATTATACATTACTATTTATGTATCTGAACCAACTAATTTAACTATAATTAAGGAAATAAAATATCTACATTAAATACATAACACAATTAACTCTATATTGCCTCTAAATTAAGAAGTATAGAGCATTTCATAAGTAAAAAACACAATGTGCTTGTGTTGACTCTTGCACAATGTACGTAACTTATTATTTGAAAATTTTGGGGATAAGTCGTGCCTTTAAGGCAATAGTTGTAGAATATCTTATAAATCAAGACATAATATGGTAGTGTCAATTCCTGCCCGTGGGACATAATTTGTTAGTAGAAAGTTTTTGGGCTAAGTCTTACCTTTAATGTAAGAGTTATATAACATCTCATAAATCAAAACATAATGTGGCAGTACTAACTCTTGGTCATAGAACGTAACTTGTTGTTTGAAAGTCCAAAGTCTCACCACTAAGGTAATATTTATAGAACATATTATAAATTAAGATATAATGTAGTGGTGTCAACTCTTGTCCATGAGACATAACTTGTTGTTTGGAAGAAATCGAAGAAAAGAAAAATAATAAAAGTTGCGGAAAAAAAAAGTAGTCAAATATTTAAAAAGAAAAAGCAAACAATAAAAAAGAGAAAAAAAAAACATGAAAGTTGAGAGGAGAAAAGGAAAAAAAAAACTTTGAGGACAAAAAAGACAACAAAAAGAAAGGCTCAAAATTTTTTTTTAAAAAAAAGGATAAAAGAAAAAATAAAAACCAAAAAAAATAAATAATATTTTTTTTAAAAAAAATAGAAGTTAAGAGGAGAAAAGGAAAAAAAGTAAGCGTTGAGAAAACAAAAAAAAAAAAATCAAAGTAAAACAAAAGATAGAAAAAAATCGGGGTTGAGAGGAGCAAAAAAGTAGGAGTTGAGAAAAAGGTTTTAAAAAAAAAAAAAAAAAGTAAAATAAAAAAGAGAAAAAATTAAAAAAAAAAAAAATTGAGAGGAGAAAATGAAAAAAGTAAGGGCTGAAAAAAAAAACTAAAAATAAAAAAATCAAAGTGGAATAAATAGAAGTTAAAAGTTAAATAAGTATGGAGTTGTTTAGAAATATTTCAGATATAAACGAGCAAATAGGTATTTGTACTCCACTCTTTGATTTTTGTATTTTATTTTATCTTTTTTTATTTTTTCTCATCCTTTACTTTTTTTCATTTTCTCATCTCAACTTTTTTTTTCCTTTTTGATTTTTCTTTGATTTTTCTTTTTTCTTTTCTTTTTTTTCTTTTTAAATTTTTCTAAGCCTTTATTTTTGTTTTGTCATTTTTTTCTTTTTTCTCGACCTTTATTTTTTTTCCTTTTCTCCTCTCAACTTCTATATTTTTTTTCTTCTATTTTTTTTATTTTCTTTGAATTTTATTTTATTTTAAATACTTTTCTTCATTTTTTTTTTGCAACTTTTTTTTTTTTTTCTTTTCTTCGATTCCTTCCAAACAACAAGTTACGACCATGGACAAGAGTTGACACTACTATATTGTATCTTGATTTATGATATGTTCTACAATATTGCCTTAGAGGCAAGACATGAGACTTTCAAACAACAAGTAACGTTCTATGGACAAAAGTTGACATTACTACATTGTGCTTTGATTTATGAGATGTTCTATAACTCTTACCTTAGAGACAAGATTTAGTTCAAGGACTTTCAAACAATAAATTATGCCCTACAGGCAAGAGTTGACACTAGCACGTTATTTCTTGATTCATGAGATATTCTAAAACTCTTCCCTTAGAAGCACAACTTATCCCAAGAATTTTCAAACAACAAGTTACGTAAATTGAAAAAGAGTCAACACTACTACATTATCTTTTTTACTTATGAAATGCTTTAAAACTTTTGCCTTAGCTTAAAGTCAAGAGTTAGCCCAAGGACCATCAAACAACAAGTTATGCCTCGTGAACAAGAGTTGATACTATCATATTGTGTATTGATTCATGAGATGCTCTATAACTCTTCCGTTAGAGGCAAAACTTAGACCAGGGGCTTTCAAGCAACATGTTACGCCCCGTGGACAAGAGTTGACACTACTACATTGTGTATTGATTTATGAGATGCTCTATAACTCTTTTCTTAGAGGCAAGACTTAACCCAAGGAATTTCAAATAATATGATACACCCCATGGGTAAGAATTGACACTACCACATTATGTTTTGATTTATGAGATGTTCTATAACTCTTGTCTTAGAGACAAGAGTTAGCCCAAAGACTTTTAAATAATAAGTTATTCCTCATGAGCAAGAGTTGACACTACTACATTATATCTTGGGTTATGAGATGTTTTATAAATCAAGGATTTTCAAATAAGTTATGCCCCATGGGTAAGAGTGACACTACCACATTATGTCTTGATTTATGAGATGTTCTGTAACTCTTGCCTTAGAGGCGCAACTTAGTCCAAGGAATTTCAAATAGCAAGTTACGCCCCATGGGCAAGAGTTGACACTATCACATTGTGTCTTGATTTATGAGATGTTCTATAACTCTTGCCTTAGAGGCAAAATTTAGCCCACAAGTTACACCCTATGGACAAGAGTTTACACTACCATATTGTGTCTTGATTTATGTGATACTCTATTATTCTTGCCTCTAAGATAAGACTTAGCCTAAAAACATCCCCAAAAAATAAGTTCCGCATAATGGACAAGTGTTGATACTACCACATTGTGTCTTGAGTTATGAGATGTTCTATAGCTCTTGCCTTAGAGACAAGACTTAACTCAGGGGTTTTCAAACAACAAGTTATGCCCCACAAGAAAGACTTGACAGTATCATATTGTGTCTTGATTTATGAAATGTTCTATAACTTTTGCGTTAAAGGCAAAATTTATTTCAAAGGACTTTCAAACAACAAGATATACCCTTAAATTTACTTTGATGTCAAAGAAACAAAATTCATTGCGGATGAGTAAAATAAAAGAAGAATAAAAAATAAAAGAAGGAAAAATTAAAGATTGAGAAAAACTGTCATGACCTGAACTAGGGCCTGGCCGTGACGGGTATCTAAAGTCTCACGTGAATCGGAGATCACCCCATTCACCTAACCTAGCCAACACATCAACCACAAGTGTCGGATGAATTATATTATCTTAAAAAGAAATCATTTATCATCTTATTTTTTAATGAAATGAGAAAATAAAATAAAATATTTTTTTATCCAACTCTCCCCCCACCCCCAATCATTTTTTTTAAACATAAATATTTTTTACCCCTTTCCCCTAACACGCCTCCACCCTCACCCATTCCACACTTAATCCCCCACCGCTAATCAAAGTTATACGAAAAAACAATCATCTTATTGTAAATAAAAAATTATGTTTCATATTTTTCTTTATAATATTATTTACAATTTCAAGATGATGGATTGTTAATAGCCTCTACTCCTCCCCCGACATTCCTCTTCCCTCTTCACCCTCCAAAATCAAGTATATATGAGTAAAAATAATCATGTAATTGCAAAAAAGTTTTTATGCTTTATATTTTTTTAATGATATTTTTACAATTTAAAGACTTCATATTGTTAAAAAACAATTTGAATTTTTATTCTGTTGCCCTCTATCTCTGCCATGCAAAATTTTATAAATAGTAATATATGTATTATGATTTCTTCATTATATTCTCAAAAATTGTTTAAATTCCCCCAAAAATAAAATTTGTGTACATTTTTTCTATTGTAATTTGATTACTTTATTTTTTTTTTCTAATTTGTCCTTGAATTCGATTATATTCTGTGTAACACATATAAGCATTTGAGTTTCCTTCTCTCTTATCTAAAAACATAAAAATTAGAATAGATAAAATTTGTTATGAATAACAAAATATATGAAATATAGATTAGAAGAAGATTTCAAAATAATTCAATCTGTTAGAAGTGGTTATAATTTAAAATTTAAGTCAAATATTTTCACATCTATCAAAATATCAATTTATCTCATATATTTAATTTTAAAAATTTCTTTTTTTTTAGATCAAATTCCAAAAAATTATTAACATTTCCTTATAACTAAAATGAATTCCATAATGCATGTAAAATTTTTAGAATATGAATTTTAAAGGAGAAAGTAAAATCATGAGTTTTATTCTAAGAAAAAGAATTTTAATATATAATCTATGTACATTATGTTTAATTAAATTCTAAGTTATATCAATAAATGTACTTTTTAGATTGTAATTTAACATTCAATGATTATGACTCACTCGCATTTACTAAAAGTTATTTCACTTAGTCTTTTAAATTTTTATTTTTATTTTTTATCCTACACATAATCAGTTAAATAAACAAATAGAGATGTAGATTTTTAAGTAAAATCACGAAAAGAATAAACCAGCTGAAATATCTAAATACCTGCAAATTTTGTTTTATAATTTTTTCCAAAGATTTTATTTTATTTTATAATAATAATGCTCCAAAAAGTTGTCTTTCTACGTAAGATTGTATTTTTGAAGTAAGTATCTAAATAACTGGTTTACAAAATTGTATATAAATAAAAAAAGAAAAATTTAGGCATCAATTTGAACTAAGATTAATACTTAATTACTTTTATTATTGAACTACCATGAAAATTATGATTTGAATTTTAATAAATCATTCATTTTCTTGAAATAAGAAAAGCATGAAAAATAAGATGAAAAAAGTTATACATGCCATTAAATTTTAAAATAGTAAAATAGCTAAATATTTTAAAACTGAAAATTCAAACTATTATTTTTTATCTTCAAATTCTAATAAACTAAGTAGCTTATATCTTTTAAAACTGATAATACTATCTTTTTCTCTTCTTTAATAACCAAGTTAAGAAAAAAAAAGAAGAAGAAAAGAATGAACAAATTTAATTTTTTAAAAATAGCTTATATGCATACGTGCATAAATTTAACGCATGAATTTTTTATTATCTTATATGTGTATAAAAATAACGTTTCTCTTCATTATTTAAATCATAATATGTATGTTTCTTCTAATATTTTGGCATTTACTTTTTTAGTTTATTTTCCATTCATGTTAGGCTATTTCTCTCCGTTTAGTTAATTTATCAAAAAATAAAAAATATCTATCTTCTTTTTACTTATATTTTTTTTTGTCTTTTTGTTATCTTTCGTTCATACTTTTACTATAAAATATTTTATTTTCTCCATGAACTGCAAAAATTGTAAGAAAATAAATATTTATTTATTTTAATTTTTTTTCGAATATATTTCTAAACCTGCAATCTGCTTTGCCATGAACTGCAAAAATTGCTGACAAGCACAAAATTTTAAAGTTACTGATGATAGTTTTTCATTATATTCCTCAATCACAACTCAAACTTGAATCCTAATCAAAGTTTACTTAAAATAACAATTACTTATTCTAATATCATGTACTGCAATTTTTAAAGATGTATTTAATTACTTTTACAAAATCATAATGAAAAATACCACTTACTTGAATTCAACCCCGAATATAAAAATAGTTGTTAAACTTCATTATCTGCATATAAAAACAAAAATATCAAATCAAATGAAGTTTAAAAAAAATAAAGAGTGCATTAAGTAAATTCATTAATAAAATTAATAATTAATAATCAATAACAAAGAGAGAGAGAGAGAATGAAGCTGAACACTATATATTAGGAGAGAAGTGAATATACATGAGAGAGATTAAGAAGGTAGAATCTTATTCCAATTCAATTTTTTTTATAAGTTTAAATTCAAATATTATAATCCTTTTTTTTTCAAATTTGACATGCTTATCTTAAATATATATTTGAATTAAGAAAAATATTTGAAATCAATGAGATTAATCCACATCTTTTTTATAATAAAAACTAACAAAATAAAAGAAGAATAAATTTATTTTTTAACCTTATCCTTTTAAATATAATTTTCTTATTATATAGTATTGCTTCTAGGTACTACTACAACTCCACTATTACTTCTACGTACTATTACAACTTTTAATGCGTAAATTTTATAATTTATTTTCTTTTTTTATCTTTCATTTAGTTATTATTTCTACCACCACTATTACTACGTACTATTACTACTATTTTTATTACAATATTATTAACTCATTAATTTGTTGTTCTTTCTTATCCTAATTTTTTTTTCTCATATATAACGTATATTTACCCAATAATTTATATAATTTGAAATAAATGTGATAATTATTATTATTTCTATTGCTACTTGTATTTTAAATTCAGTTTTTTGATCTTTATCTTACAGTTATAATATAATGTGATAATAATGGCTATCCATATTTTGTGGTAGCAAATCGTGTCATAAAGGAATGAAAACATTCAATTTTATTTTTTAGTTATGAGTTTATTTTTAGAAGACATTGTAACTCCAATTCAAATTAAAAAAAAAAATGAATAGAATAAACAATATCTTATAGGATTGGTTAAACGACATCCAATTAAAACTCTAAGTGTGATAAATAACTACTGTAATTTTATATGTAGATTATTTTTAACTTAAAAATTAACAGTTTATTACTCTTAATTTTCTTTACTGTTATAGAATTAACAATTTTTTTCTGAGTTTTCTTTTCCTTTTTTTTTTTTTTTTTTTCGGTTTGTCAAAATATTATTTTTTTTATAAAAATTAATTGATAACTTAAATATATAAAGAATTGCAAGTAGATACATAGGTTCAATTCAAATTTTGATTTATACGTAAAATTTAAAAATAATTGCAAGTAAGGGTAAGGGGGGATACACATTACAACTATATATTCTTTAGACATAATAATAATAATAATAATAATAATAATAATAATAATAATAATAATAATAATAATAATAATAATAATAATAATAATAATAATAATAGGATAATTTATTTTTAAGCTATTTTTTATTTTTAAATGGATAATGTATTTTCAAATTCAAATATTTCTACTCTATTAATTCAAAAATTCAAATAATTGCTTTTAATTTTAAAATTTAAATATTTGATATTCTTTAATTCAATTTTTTTATTACAACACTATTATAGATAGATAGATGGATGGATGGATGGATGCAATACTTAGTTAAAAAAAGTTAATTTATGATAAAATTAGATAAAATATTCATTGGGTCAAAAATTTTCATCCAAAATAATCGAATTACTTTTAGTAGAAATAACATAATTACCATCATTTTAAAACATAATTACCTTCTCTCCCTTTTTTTAAAAATTAAAATTTTTCTCTTCCTAATTTTAATTAATCTTATACATTACTACTTATGTATCTGAACTAACTAATTTAACTATAATTAAGGAAATAAAATATCTGCATCAAATACATAACACAATTAACTCTATATTTATAGAATTGTGATTAATGTATTCCTTAAATTTAGTAACAACTTTTAGATTTTCAAATTTTGAGAAATTTTGGGTTGATTTTGGCAGTTGCATCCGAATTGCATCCCCTATAATAATATATATTGTAAATCAATATTAGTTTAATATGCAACAAAACTTAAACAAACGTTTTTAAAACTTGAAATTATACAACAATGCTTAATATTCATGCCTAATATTTTTTCATATACATAACAATGCTATGTATATAGGCTGAAATAAACACGCCGCGGCTTGTCTAACAGAGCCATATGCATAATTGTGTTACGTATAACACTATTAGTGCATAACGTATACATAACTCTGTTATGTATATGTTCTGAAAATATAATAGGCCAAAAGTGTGTTTTAATATATATACATAAAAGAATTATGTACATGAGTTGATATACATAACAGTGTTAATACATAACATATATATAACTTTGTAATTTATATGTTCTGAAATAAATAACCCATATATGGGCTCATTTACATAATAATGTTATGTATATGGCATGAAGTAACAAAAAATTCCATACATATGTATATGGTGTGACATAAAAACTCTCGGCAATGTCAAATTTCATACATATACATGTCTTTTTTTTTCTCTTTTTTTCTTTTTCTTTTTTCCAATAAGAATGATATAACCAACATAGATCCAAACTTTCTTGTGTATCTTATCACGTATAAGACAAAAACATTTAGTACCATCAATACACATAGCTCCAAATCTTCCATTACCAAGAATACGTTGGACTTATTTCATTAATCGAAAAAAGATGACACTGGGTCTAAGTTTGAGAAAATGAAATTACTCAACTCCAAATCATAATTTACTACTACCGCACCTTCAGTCACATGCTTTTTTTCCTCTACTAGCACCACAGATTCAAATTCCTTGAGCAAGGAGCCAAGTAATTGATGCAATCATTTTGCCTTTTTTTTGGTTATTATTTACACTTCGTGTTATGTCATATTTGTACATTTATATAAGAATTTTTTGTGTGAATCTGAGGGTTGAAGGAGTGTTAATTTTGAGGGAAGAGAGGCAAAAGTCGCTGGGATTTTTATGCTTTTTTGCTCCAAGATTGAATTTTTCACTTTTGTATTCAAACTTTATAACCACTTGAATATGGCTCATTGATTGTAGGCACATAAAAATGCAAAAAAATGTATAAATGAAAAGGTAGAGTTATGTATATGAATTATAGAAAGAAAAAATGTAAAAATGAGATATTTGTAATGAGTTTTGGAATTTGGAATACTGTGTAATAATATAAAGTAAATTTGTGATTTTAAGTAATTTTTTCTTACTTTTATTGCGAAAAATGATCATTCGTCCACGCTTGTTATAGGCAAAGTGCATTTTCGTAAAAATTGATGATAAAGTGCAGTGACACATATATGGGCAACATGATTCTTGGATTTCACAAATGGTTGACTTGATCAAATACACGATTCGTCTAAACATTAAAAAGGTAAAAAGTATAATAGAAATTATAAATTTGGATTTGACCTACCGCAAACATAAATTGTTTCGAGTGGATGATATATTAAAATATTGAAACCATCGAGTGAATTAATTATCTAAAATTTGAGACTATTTATAGGAGATTTGAGTTGGTCAAAATTGAAAAAAAAAAAGATAGCTAGTTGAGAAAGATGGACTGCTGCAATGTATAAGTATTGTATAAATAGTGTATATGTATGTATACATCTCTGATGCATTGTTATACATCATATATGTATTATTGTGTATTGTTTATACAATAATGATACATTATAGGTCAAACAAATCGCCAGACCCTTAAACTTGGCATGAACTTTCACTTTGGCCCCTAAAATGGATTTTGTTCATTTAAACACCTAAACTCTATTCCAGTGTGTCATTTTGACTCTTTTCACTTACACGGAAAAGTGAGTGTATAACGCTCACTAATAGCGCATGGAAGACTAGTTTAGTCCATTTTTATTTTGTTTTTGTTTTATTTTTCTCTTCTTCTTCCCAATTCTCTATTCATTGTTTTCCACCATTAAAGCAAGCTTCAACTCAAATTTGCTCTTCAATAATCTCTCAGTAGCAGTAGTCCCTCTTTTCCCGCACTATTATTTCTTTTTTCCTTAGTTAGAGTTAATCTACAATCATCTTTTCATCATAAAAAAAAGAGCTATATGCTCAAAATTGAACCTTAAAAATTTTAATGTCAAAGCTTGACGAGGCGTACAAAATTCTAAAAAATATTATTTTTTTATCTGAAAACTATTCATCCATCTAGATTTTTCACACTCATATTTTATTTTTAGAAAAAAAACCTCTTATGTGTTTCGAGTTTGTCATGTGTTTTGGGTTGAACGCAATTTTAAGAATGATGGTGATTAGAATTTATAGATCTTAAACATTTTAGTTGTCATTTCTTTAGTTGATGAGCTATTGTAAAAAATGATTTGAAAAAAGACTTCAAAAGAGTAATTTTTTATAAGAGATGGAGAGAGCTTGATAGTATGGCAGAGAGATGATGTGAAATCAGATAGAAGAGAGGGTTGGGTATATCAGAGATGATTAATGGGGGTTGAGGGTTCTAGTATTTTGGAGAAGACAATTTGTTAGGGGGTAAGGGGTGGGGGTTGGGTATGTTGAAGAGGACAACTTGAGTGGCGGGGAGGGGGGGGGGAGGGCTGAAAAATAGATTTTTTGAAAAAATATCACATGTCAACAATTTATTGATCACTTTGCCATGTGTTTTAATCTTTATTTTTCTCTTTGATTTGTTTGGGTATGTGCATAATGACGTGAAAAATTAAAATAAGTTGGCTCAATTTAATAAGTCAACTAATCCACGTAGGTTGCATTTGTTATACATATGCCTAGATTTATTTATTTTTTTTAAATCTTTTTTTAGTCTTAGCAAAAAGTGTCAAAATGACACAGATGAAAGTTGATTTAGGTGTTTAAAATGAACAACGTCCACTTTAGGTGTCAAAGTGAAAGTTCATATTAAGTTTAGGGGTCTGACGATGTATTGACCTACATTAATATATATGCGACCATTTTAGTAGAAATAATTTTTCATCACCTGTATAGTTATGTAAGAATTTCAAAATTGATCTTTTAGGGCTTGTATTTATGAAAGTTACCCATAACTTTAGAAATCAAATGGAATGCCCCCATAGTGAGTGAGTTTGGTTTTTTGTCCCTCCATACGAAAAGTCTTTAAAGACTAGCCTTCCTTCCTTTTTATGAATAGTAGAAGTACATTTTGTCTCTCTATACCTCAAATATTTTTAAACTTTTCATGGTCATTTATCTCTCAACTTCTATTTTTATTTCTTTTTTTTTCCTTTTTATTTTTTCTTGATTTTTATTTTTTTATTTCTTTTTTTTTTGTTTTAATTCATTTGTTGCAATCCTTATTTTTCTTTTATTTTTTCTCAAACTTTAGCTATTTTTTTTCTTTATTTTAATTCATTTATCTCAACCTTTATTTTATTTAATCATTCTTATTTTTACTTTTACATCATTCTTCTCAAACTTTATTTTTATTTTTTTCTTCTCATTTTTATTTTTGAAACACCCCGAACTTTGGCCGTTGTAAAATTTTTGAGCCTTTAACATTCTGTGCCTCATACATACGACTACATCATACCACTCGTATGGAGTGGATATGGTTTGAAGTCCTTGGTCGTATGTTGGTCAGTGTCACATTGGGCAAGTTCTGTTCTTGGTAAGAGAAGGCATCATACTAGTCGTATGTTAAGGTACGAGAAGTATAGTGCCAAACCGTAAGATGTCCAAAGTTTAGCCTAGTGGATTTTGCTTAGGGTACGGTTTGAGGGTACTTGTCATATGGTATGGATACGATTTAGGCTAAGGAGTCGTATGATGGACAGAATATGGTGTCTAACATTCTGACCAAGGTACGAGTAGAGGGTACCACTCGTATAATGTGGGTACGACTTGAGGGATCCAACCGTACCCTACTGCACATATTTTTCATCTTTTAAGATGAGGGTATTTTGAATATTTTCCTCCCCAAAACCCTTAAGACCCCATATCTTATAACACATTGTAGCCTCTTATAACACACCTTGAAGGATCAAAACACTCTCAAAATCCTCCTTAAACTCTCTCTTAAATATTGGGTTAGGGTTTTGTACAAGGTGTTCATCTAGGGGCTAGAGAGTAAAGTTCTTTCCGTGAATCTTTGTTAATAAGGCATGTGACTCTTCCTTCATTGTTAGTTCATAAAAATCATGTGTTTTAAGCATTGTTCTTGAATTATAAATGGTGGTTTTGAAACCTATGGTTAGGGGTTTGAATGTCTAATATTGAGTATTGTTCTCTCATGATTTTACTTGTGTTTATACTTATTTTTGGTAATGGTTTTGCATATGTGTTGTATGGAAATTATGGTTTAATGAAGGGGTCATGGTTAACCCTAACTTGATGGTCTTTGACTTAAATAATGGTTTGATAATGGTATGCCATCAACCTGTTTGTGAAAATGCCTAAGAGAAAATCTTATCATGTGATGAATTGGATTTTGAACTAATGCTTGGTATAAGAATATTAATGAAGGATAAATAATTTTTTAAGGGTCTTGATGAATATAAATTGAATTGGAATGTGTTTTGAACTAAGGCATTGGCCTGATAATGTAAATGATTGGTAACTGGTTTCATGAAAGGCCTTGCTGGCCATAAGTTGAATTGAATTGTAACCTTGGTGGTTTAAATGGCTAAATGGGTTTGAGTCCCTAAACATTAAATTGAATTGATGGCTTTGTATAGACAATGGATTCGAGTCCCAAAATTGAATGATAATGGTTATGGCATGTTGTACGCTTGCAAGTGGGTTGGTATAACTATTCCAATGGGATGCCTTTGGTAAGTAATTGGACTAATGGTTGTGTGCATGTATAAAGAATATTTTAAATTGGGCTTTAAAGCAGGATGTGTAGTTGGGTCGTGAAAGTGGAGTCTGAAGGACTAACACTAAAAATCGTGTTAACCGGTGTGGGTGTCTATATGACCGAGAGGTTTGAGTCACCCGAATAGATATATAAATGGGAGGTTTGAGTCCCCCAAATTATATATATTGGTGCTAAGTCACCTTGATTATGTTGGGAGGTTTGAGTCCCCCAAAATGGCATATACCGATATGGATATTATCTGGTTCGTTCGGCTACACGCATTGAAACCCTTATAGCTAGGGAGAGCTGGACACATATAGCCCATAGGTGTCTTATTTTATGATGGTTATTCTACACAACCCAAGTTAATGTTTTCAAGTTCATACTAAGCCTTGTTCTCTGTCCCAGCACAATATATATTATATATGTATGCCTATATGTGATTGCATATAATAATTTGAATTGGTTTCATTGATGGAATTATTTTATGCCTCTATACCTGAGTTATATGCTAGCGCTCTAACTGCTAACCATCTTCAGACGTTATATCTCCATGCAATACAGGGACCGTACCTTCTTCTTTTTTACCCGTGTAGTGACCAGGTGATCCAGTGATTCATGAGATCGACATTGAAATGGTGAGCTTCCATACTTCAGAAAAAATTCATTTCATGGTCTTTTACTCCTTGTCTTAGATTTGGTTTAGACATTATATTTGGCTATCGTTGGGGGAATGTCCCAATTTATTATTGACTTCAGTTTTGTAGAGGCTTTGTGGATTACTGTGGACTTGGGTGTGATGGTTTAGTATATTGTTTGGTGGATTGACTTAGATACTTTCTGAGTTATTATTAGACTTATTTTCTGCTTTCTTATTATATGTTCAGAATTCATCCAACACTTGTGATTGATATGTTAGCTAGGTTAGGTGAAGGGGGTGATTTTCAGTCTATGTAGGACTTGAGATACCCGCCACTGTCAAGCCCTGGTTCGGGTCATGAAAAAGTTAATATCAGAGCCTAAGTTCATGGTCAATTGGGTGTCCACAAAGCCGTGTCAAGTAGAGTCTCTTTTATGGGTGTATAGCGTGTCATACTTATAAGAGAGAGGTTATAAGACATTTAGGAATGTTTTCCTTTCTTGTTGTCTTATTTTCGAGCTATAGAGTCTATGGTCTTGGATTATTTTGATTTTCGTTTGCTCGTATTTTAGATCATGCCTCCAAGAAGATCTGATGTTCCTATAAACTCTTATATTCTATTTAAGGACAATATGGACGGAACTCGTCCAACTTCTGGGATTCAGACTCGGTCAAGGGTCGCTCCAGTTGACTGTCCTCCTAGGGTTACTCCTGTCCTCACTAATCCTACTCCTAAGGGTGACACGCATACTCAGTCGCCTCCCGGGGAGGTTACTAATGATGAGTTTTATTTCTCCATTACCCTATTGACTCAGTTGGTGACATCTCAATCATAACAGTCTTGCTCTGCTGGTGTTGCTATGGGTTCATCTGAGACCACTAGGGTTGGCCAATGCATGAGGTTGTAGTATCTGATGCTTACTGGTACAAGGGTTGAAGAGTATTCTCAAAGCTTCATTAATGAGATAGAGAAGATCTTTCGGGTTATGCATTCTTTGGAGGTGAGGAGGAATGAGAGCAATAGTACGAGGAATGGGAGCAATCGAGAGGTGAGGATGCTAGTTCAGTCGTTTGGGATAATTTTTCTAGTGCATTTCTGGACCACTTATTTTCTCAAGTGTTGAGGGAAGCTGAAACGGAGGAATTTGTTAACTTGAAGCAAGGAAGGATAACAGTCAAAGAGTATACCTTGAAATTTCATCAATTGTATCGATATGCTCCTGAATTGGTATCTAATATAAAGGCTTAAATTATAAAGTTTGCTTCTGGATTATCTTGTGAGTTGATCCTTAAGAGTAAGGCTGCCTTGCTGATCAAATACATGGACATCTCCAGGTTAGTTGTGTATATGCAACAGGTTAAGGAGGAGAAAAATAAATAGGCTGATATTGGTGAGAGACAGAGTAAGAGGTCTCAATTTTTAGAATATAATGGGGGCCAATAGCTGAGTGAAAAGTATCCTAAGAGGAAGAGTTGGGGGATTCCTAACTCCAATTTTGTGGCTAGTGCTCCCTACTCAAAGCCGTTGGGAGATAGATATTTTTAGGGTGGTGATGCTTATAGGGCACAAGGTGCCCAATCTCAGGCTACTAAGGCCCAGTCTGCACTATCCTACCTTCCTTCCAGATTCTTTGGTCAGCATTATTGTAGTCAGTTTGAGAAGGGGAGGAACCAATTTTTATGTGTGGTCATATTGGTCATATGCAGTGAGATTGTCCCTCTAGAGTTACTTCTGGGTAAAACAAGGTTCTTGTTGCCACTTCATCATCTCCCACACCGAAAGGGGCCATATCTGGCTCCGGTACTGATCGAAACCACCTTTATACTTTCACTACTAGTCAGAAGTTTGAGGCATCTTCGGATGTTGTTACTGGTATATTCAAACTCTTTTCTCGTGATGTGTATTGTTTACTTGATTTTAGATCCTCTCTATCTTATGTGACCTTATTATGGCTGATCATTTTGGTTTTGGTCCTGAGTATCTGTATGACCCTTTTTCTATTTCTACCTCGGTAGAAGACTCTGTGGTTATCAAAAGAGTCTATAGGGTGTGTGTGGCAGTTTCTGGTAATAGAGAAACTCTGATGGACTTGATAGAGTTAGACATCGTTGATTTTGATATTATTCTGGAGATGGACTGGTTATACTCGTGCTATGCTACCTTAGATTGTTAGACCCATAAGGTCGTGTTTAATTTCTCTAATGAGCTAATTATTGAGTAGGGGTGTCCCTAGCTCATTAGGAAAGGTTTATATTATATCTTAAAGCTCAGAGATTAACCTCCAAGGGGTGTCTCTATCATCTGGTCTGGGTTAAAGACTCTAACTCGGAAGGTCCTTATTTGTATTTGATTCCTGTGGTAAATGAGTTTCCCGAGGTCTTCCTTGATGATCTTCCCGGTATCTCTCCCGATAGGGTGATTGATTTTGGTATTGATCTCATTTCGGACACTCGTCCAATTTCTATTCCCCCGTATAAAACGGCTCTGGCCAAGTTGAAAGAACTCAAGGAGAAACTAAAGGATCTCTTAGACAAGGGTTTCATCCGTCCTAGTATGTCCCCGTGAAGTGCACTGATGTTGTTCGTGCGTAAAAAGGATGGTTCCCTTCGAATATGTATTGATTACCGGCAATTGAAGAAGGTGGCGGTAAAGAACAAGTATCCCCTTTCGAAAATTGGTGATCTCTTCGATTAGCTTTAGGGTGACAAATTCTTTTCTAAGATCAATCTTCAGTCCGGGTATCATCAATTAAATATTAGGAAGATGGATATCCTTAAGATAGTTTTTTGTACCCGGCATGGGCATTTTGAGTTTTTAGTTATGTCTTTTGGGTCGACCAATGCCCCGATGGCATTTATGAATTTGATAAATAGATTTTTTTCAATCATTATTAGATTTATTCGTCACTGTCTTCATTTATGACATCTTGGTATACTCTAAGAGTGAGGTGGATCATGCCAATAACTTTCTTCTTGTGTTGCAAATGTTAAAATATCAACAGTTGTATGCTAATTTCTCTAAATATGAGTTCTGGTTGAATGCCATAACTTTTCTGGGTCATGTTGTGTCTAGCAAGAGAATTATGGTGGATCCTCAAAAGGTGGTTGTGGTTAAGAAGCGGCTTAGGCCCACGACTCCAATCGACATTCGGAGCTTTTTAGGTTTAGCTGGGTATTATTGGAGGTTCGTGGAGAGTTTTTCTTCTATTGTTGCTCTATTAACCAAATTGACTCAGAAGAAAGTGAAGTTCTTGTGGACTGATGCTTGCAAGGGTAGCTTTAAGAAGTTAAAGGATAAGTTGACTTCCGCTCTGGTATTGACTCTACCTGAGGATACTGAGGGTTTTATAGTCTATTGTGATGTGTCCCGAGTTGGTTTGGGTTGTGTGTTGATGCAGTATAGCATGGTGGTTGCTTATGCCTCTAAACAGTTTAAGGTTTGTGAGAGAAACTATCTAACTCATGATTTGGAATTGTTAGTTGTAGTGTTTACACTGAAAATTTTGCATCACTATTTCTACGGGGTGCATGTTGACATCTTTTCCAATTATAAAAGCCTACAGTATGTGTTCACTCAAGAAGATATTAACCTCAGGCAAAAGAG
This sequence comes from Capsicum pubescens, assembly GCA_030864215.1. NCBI lineage: Eukaryota > Viridiplantae > Streptophyta > Magnoliopsida > Solanales > Solanaceae > Capsicum > Capsicum pubescens. The sequence continues at coordinate 228,381,178 of CM061544.1, forward strand.
ATGGCTTGAGCTTCTCAGGGATTATTATATGAGTCTTCACTACCACCCAGGTAAAACTAATGTGGTTATTGATACTCTTAGTAGGTTGTCCATGGGTAGCTTATCATAGTGGATAAGGATAAGAAGGAACTGGTGAAGGATATTCACCATTTGGCTAACCTTGGAGTTCATCTCTTGGACTCTGAGGATGGTGGTGTGCTTGTACAACAGGTGGCTCAGTCATCTCTTGGTTTGAAAATAAAGAAGAAATAGGTGTTAGATCCTCTTTTGATAAAAATCAAGGATGCCGTGGGTAAGCAAAAGGTGATGATTTTCGACATCGGTGGAGATGGTATCTTGAAGTACCAAGAGAGGTTGTGTGTTCCGGATGTGGATGGGTTTCAAGGTAGGATTTTGGTCGAGGCCCATGAGTCACGGTATACATATCATCCCAGTTCAACAAAGATATATCATGATATCCAGGAGATATATTGGAGAAATGGCATAAAACGGGATGTGGCCGACAATGTGGCTAAGTGTATGGTATATGAACAAGTGAAGGTGGAGCACTTGAGGCCCAGTGGGCTGCTTTAAGATATTGAGTTTTCGGTATGGAAGTGGGAGATAATTAATATTGATTTATTACAGGTCTTCTGCGATCGCAAAATCAGCGTAACTGCATTTGGGTTATCGTGGATAGAATTACTAAGTCTGCTCACTTCTTGCTCATGAGGACTACTTTTTTTGCCGAGGATTATGCGAAGTTGTATCTTCAAGAGGTTGTAAAGTTACATGGTGCACCTGTCTCGATTATCTCTAATCGCGGTACCCTATTCTCATCATATTTTTGGCATTCTTTTCAGCGTGGTTTGGGGACCAAAGTGAGTCTTAGTATGATTTTTCACTCACAGTCGGATGGGCAAGCCGAAAGGACTATTCAGACCTTGGAAGATATGTTGTAAGCCTGTGTGATTGAATATGGTGGTAGTTGGTACGACCATTTGCCTTTGATTGAATTTGCTTATAACAATAGTTACCATTCTAGCATTGGTATGGCCCCATTTGAGGCATTGTATGGTAGGAGGTGTAGGTATCTTATTGGGTGGTTTGAGGTTAGTGAAGCAGAAATGTTTGGCCCGAATTTGGTTCACCAAGTTATGGAAAAGGTGAAGGTAATTTTGGATAGGCTTGAGACCACCCACAATCGTCAAAAGTCCTATGGGGACGTGAGGTAAAAGGATTTGGAGTTTGAAGTTAGAGATTGGGTGTTCTTGAAGGTATCTCCCATGAAGGGAGTGATACAGTTTAGGAAAAAGGGGAAACGTAGTCCCCAATATGTTGGCCCATATGTGGTTTTAAGAAAGAGGACATTGGTATTTCGGATTCCTTGTTCTATGAAGAGGTCCCGATGAGGATCTTAGATCAGCAAGTTCGTTAGTTGTGAACAAAAGATGTGGCTTCGGTAAAGGTTCTATGGAGGAACTAAAATTTTGAGAAAGCTATTTGGGAAGCCGAGGAGGACATAAATTCCAAGTATCCATTCCTATTCCCAATCTCGGAAAATCATGCTTAAGGTATGTATTGTTCTCGATATCTTTGTTTTATATCTTGTTAAAGATAAATTGTGGATTCCTTGATGTTTTGTTTTCTATCTTAAAGGTAAGAGTAGAGATGTTTGTAGTTTAATCATGTTTTAGTGCCTCGTCCCATCATTCAAGGACGAATGATCCCAAGGGGAGGGAGAATGAAACACCCCAAACTTTGGCCCTTGCAGAAAAAATTTAGCCTTAAGCATTCTGTGCATCATACGACTACATCATACCACTCGTATGGAGTGGATACAATTTTAATTCCTTAGTCGTATGCTGGCCAGTGTCACATTGGGAAAGTTTTGTTCTTGGTACGACAAGGCATTATACTAGTCATTTTTTAGGGTACGAGAAGTATAGTGCTAAACCAAATGATGTCCAAAGTTTAGCCTAGAGTATTATGCTTAGGGTACGATTTGAGGGTACTTGTCGTATGGTATGGGTACGATTTAGGATAAGGAGTCGTATGATGGACAGAATATGGTGTCCAATATTCTGATCAAGGTATGAGTGGAGGGTACCACTAGTATGATGTGGGTACGACTTGAGGGATCCAACCGTACCCTATTGCACACATTTTTTAGCTTTTAAGAAGAGGATATTTTGGATATTTACCACCCCAAAACCCTTAATACCCCATGTCTTATAACACATTGTAGACTTTCATAACACACTTTTAAGATCAAAACACTCTCAAAATACTCCCTAAACTCTCTCTTGAAGATTGGGCTAGGGTTTTCACAAGGCGTTCATCTAGGGGCTCAAGAGTAAAGTTCTTTCCGTGAATCTTCATGAGTAAGGCATGTGACTCTTCCTTCATTGTTAATTCATAAAAATCATGTGTTTTAATCATTGTTCTTCAATCATAAATTGTGGTTTTGAATCCTATGATTGGGGGTTTGAATGTCTAATGTTGAGTATTGTTCTCTCATGATTTTATTTGTGTTTATACATATTTTTGGTAATGGTTTTGCACATGTAGGTGTATGGAAATTTTGGTTTAATGAAAGGGTCATGGTTTACCCTAACTTGATGTTCTTTGACTTGAATAATGGTTTGATAATGGTATGCCCTCAACCTGTATGTGAAAATGCCTAATCTTGTCACATGATGAATTGGGTTTTGAACTAATGCTTGGTATAAGAATGTTAATGAAGGATAAATGATTTTGTAAAGGTTTTGATGACCATAAATTGAATTGGAATGTGCTTTGAACTAAGGCATTGGCCTAATAATGTAAATAATTGGTAAATTATTTCATGAAAGGCCTTGTTGGCCATAACTTGAATTAAATTGTAAACTTTGTGGTTTAAATGGCTAAATAGGTTCGGGTCCCTAAACTTTTAATTAAATTGATGGATTTGTATAGACAATGGGTTCGAGTCCCAAAGTCAAATAATATTGGTTATGGCATGTTGTACGCTTGCAAGTGGGGTTGGTGTGACGATACCAACGGGATACCTTTGGTAAGTAATTAGACTAATAGTTGTGTGCATGTGCAAAGAATAATTTAAATTGGGATTTAAAGTGGTATGTGTAGCCGGGCCATGAAAGTGGAGTTCGAAGAACTAACATTGGAAACCGCACTAGCTGGTGTGGGTGTCTATATGACCGGGAGGTTTGAGTGCCCCGAATAGATATATAAATGGGAGGTTCGACGCCCCTATATTGTATTCATTGGTGTTAAGTCACCTTGATTATGCCTGGAGGTTCAAGTCCCCCAAAATGTCATATACGAATATGGATATTCTCTGGTTCGTGTGGCTACACCCACTGGGGCCCTTCCAGCTAGGGGAGAGCTGGACCCATATTGCCCGTGGGTGCCTTATTTTATGAAGGTTATGCTACACAGCCCATGTTAATATTTTTAAGTTTATGCTAAGCCTTGTTCCCTATCCCGGCATGATATATATATCTATATATATATATATGCATACATGTGATTGCATATAATGATTGACTTGGTTTCATTGATGGCATTATTTTATTCCTCTATCCCTGAATTACTTATTAGTGCTCCAACCGCTAACTGTCTTCGGACGTTGTATCCCCACGCGATACTGGGACTGAAGATTCTTTTACTTTCCCCACACAGTGACAAAGTAATCCAGTGGTTCGTGAAAACGACATTGAAGTGGTGAGCTTCCATACTTCAGAAGGCATTCATTTCATAGTCTTTCACTCTTTATCTTAGACTTGGTTTAGACATTATTTTTGGCTATCGTCGGATGCATGTCCCAACATATTATTGATTTTAGTTTTGTAGAGTCTTTATGGATTACTGTGGAATTGGGTGTGATGGTTTAGTATGTTTTTTGGTGGATTGACTTAGATACTTGATGAGTTCTATTATTAGACTTACTTTCCGCTATCTTGTTATATGTTTGGAATTCATCTAACACTTGTGGTTGATATGTTGGCTAGGTTAGGTGAAGGGGGTTATCTCCGATCCACGTGGGACTTGAGCTACCCGTCACGGCCAGGCCCAGGTTCGGGTCGTGACAGTTTTCCTCAATCTTTTTTTTTTTTTTTTTTATTCTTTTTTTTCTTAACCTTTATTGTTTTCTTCTTTTTTCTCAATCTAGTTTTTTCTTTTCTCAATTTTATTTCTGTTCTTTTTCTTTAATTTGTAATCAACTTCTATTATATTTTGCTAATAAATAGAAAGTTGGATAATCCACAAATGAATTTTGTTTCTTTGACATCAAAGTAAACTTAAGGGTATGACTTGTTGTTTGAAAGTCCTTTGAAATAAGTCTTGCCTCTAAGGCAAAAGTTATAGAACATTTCATAAATCAATACACAATATGGTAGTGTCAAGTCTTGCTTGTGGGGCAGAACTACTTATTTGAAAACCCCTGAGTTAAGTCTTGACTCTAAGGTAAAAGCTATAGAACATCTCATAACTCAAGACACAATATGGTAGTATCAACACTTGTCCATTGTGCAGAACTTATTTTTTTGGGAGGATTTTTCACGACCCATAAACAAGTGTCATGATGGAACTTGTCGCGGCGTACCTTGACAAGTAAGCCTATTACCCAAACTGATACAAACAGTAAAGAAGGAAAGACAGAAATACCATAGGTTAGGCTTCTAGAATGAAGCCGAAACTAGCAAGTAATCATAACAATGTGGAAGGAATTTATCCAGAATACCAATCATGTCCAAAACACGGTGTCAATAGTGTAAGAACTACTAATACAATCCAAGAGTCAAATACATTAGAAAAATAACCACAAAGTAATAATATTTGTCTCCGAATACTAATAAATACATAACTATTATAAAAAGATAGAGATGAACTTTGGACGAATAAATGTCCAACCGCTACCTTGGAAGCTCCAACAATCGCCCAAGTCAAGCAAGTTGAGGCGCACTCGAGCTAGGACCTGCGCCAAAAGGGCGTAGTAGGCATGAGTATGGTCCACTTATACTCAGTAGGTATCATAGGCCAAATGATCAAAGTAGAAAATAAATCATACAAAATACACACTAAGGGCGCATCACCTGCAATCAGAAAATGTCCCACAATAGTAACCCACATCGATTGCACTAAGAGTTCTAATATATCATATATACATATATTACAAAACACACCAAGATAGAACACAAGTATGCATTATGTCACATATAAGTAGAACAAAGGAGAACATGTAGATACAAGATCATCAAATACAAGTAAATGAAGGTAAGACAAATACATAGATGACAAGTCAATATGGCAATACAACACAACATAAATATAATAAAGTAAGTGCAATGTATATGATAATGATGATGAAGATGATGATGATGCACGAGGTTATCGCACAACCTACGAGATCGTCGCAAAATCTCTATATACACCTACGGAGGCAAGCCTCCCAGCGAAGGACCCATGGGAGGTTCGTCAACCCGTATATAATCCACATATATCATATCTTCTTTCCGACACATCCCTCAAAAAGGTGTTATCAGGTGTTGCCAGTATTTCTCAAATATTGCCACGGTGGTACCAATGTTTCATGAATGAGTATGATATGAAGATGTAATACTCACAACCAATGATAATGAGTACCTCCACAACCAACCACATGATATATTTCCACAACCACATGACCCAATATCCACTCATTATCTCTGTTTCATTCATGAATTTCTACATGTCTCATATGCTAATAAAATATGAATATAATCACAATACGACAATGTTACCATATTAGATATCTTAAACAATACAATTATTCACATATATTCAAGGCTATCAATATCACATAGGACCCCACACAGTCACACATATCATATAATATCTCAATTTCGACAATTACTTCACATATAGGCCACACACGGGCATAACATATAGATAGATATTTTTTATGATTAGTTCTCACCCTTAACATACATTTTGTATCACCATTTACTATCCAGCCCAGTCTAAAAGAGTTAAGCCATAACCTACCTCAAAAACCAAAATTGATTCACTATACTTCGAACCCACGATCTTACTTTTCATGAACAATTCTGAACTCTACTAAAACAACAAATATGAAATCTACGTATAAAAATAAAACCTACAACACTCATATTAACTACTTTTGATTTGGAGTCAAAACGAACCTCCAGAACGAGTTTTTAAAAAAGAAGCGCAAAATTAAAACTTCACTTTCAAAACATGTTTCCCATATTTTTAGGAACCTACAGCTGAAAATCCAAGACAAATCGAGTCAAATACGAGGTTCAAATTGAAGAAAAAATATTTTAAGCTTTACCGGATAAAATTTTTAAAATCAGGGTTAAAAACAAGAATCAGAGTTGTTTTGAAAGATAAATTGATAAAAAAAACTAGAAATTATAAGATAAAAATATTATTAAAGTGAAAAGAAGTGAAATTGGGGTTTAAAATTAACCCCTAAGATTTTGGGGGTTTTGAGAAATTAATCAAGTAATTACTAAGAAAATGGTGAATTCTTACCTTAAATCCGTAATAAACCCAAGAAATATCTGTTAATCTAGCTTCCAAACTCTCACAAATTTTAATTTTAAGTTTCCACACTATTTTAGGGTTTAACTCCCAAGAGACAAGATGAAAAATGAGCAAAAAGGTCAAAGAGGGTATTTATATTGCAGAAAAATCTGGTTTATGCACCAGATTTTTCCCTTTAAGTTCACCCCGGATTTCGACAGGGTGCCCAAGATTCGTTCAGAGTTCGATATGCACAAACAAACTATGCAACCATACTAAATTCGACGTTTCAACTGCGTTGGAGAAGTCAGATTTTCGAAAAAATATTATTTTTAAAACGTTGACCCCCAAAATCTGAAATTATAAACTAATGTAATAATTTTTTAAACCGAGAGTCAAAATGAGATTTAAAAGTCATAAAATCAGATCAAATATGCTATCATCCTGAAATTGATACTTCAGATCTGCTGGCGAAGTTAGATTTTCTATTTGAAGTCGTTTCAATCAAATGTGGTTCCCGTATCCATATTTCTAATTTTTTAACTTTCCGACCAATAGATCGAAATGATCTCGGATGCATCGGGACCCGAACCAAAAGTCTACCTAGCCTAAAATTGATATTTTGAAGTTGCTGGAGTAGTTTGTTCAGCCATCCGTCGCACGGATAAAAAGATATTCCCATAAATCTAAAATAAGGCTCTTGAACCCATCAAAAATCACAATATCGCATAAATGGTACCAAAATATATTGAAAACCATGTCAATCATTCTCTCACCCCAGAAATATAATAATACAACTATGGGGAGAGATAAAATAATTAAATCACACAAAATTATAAATTTTACATATTTCAGCTATTTTTTAGGCCGTTATAGTTTTTAGGCTAAGTCTTGTCTTAGAGGCAAGAATAATAGAGTATCACACAAATCAAGACACAATATGGTAGTGTTAACTCTTGTCCGTGGGGTGTAACTTGTGGGCTAAGTCTTGCCTCTAAGGCAAGAGTTATAGAACATCTCATAAATTAAGACACAATGTGATAGTGACAACTCTTGCCCATGGGGTGTAACTTGTTGTTTGGAATTCCTTGAACTAAGTCGCACCTCTAAGGAAAGAGTTACAGAACATCTCATAAATCAAGAAATAATGTGGTAGTGTCAATTTTTACTCATGGGGCATAACTTGTTTGAAAATTCTTGATTTATAAAACATCTCAGAAACCAAGATATAATATAGTAGTGTTAACTCTTGCTCATGGAGCATAACCTATTGTTTAAAAGTCTTTGGGCTAACTCTTGTCTCTATGGAAAGAGTTATAGAATATCTCATAAATCAAAACATAATATGGTAGTGTCAATTCTTACCTATGGGGCATATCATATTATTTGAAATTCCTTGGATTAAATCTTGTCTCTAAGGAAAGAGTTATAGAACATCTCATAAATCAATACACAATGTAGTAGCGTCAACTCTTGTCCACGGGGTGTAACATGTTGCTTGATAACCCTTGGTCTAATTTTTGCTTCTAACGGAAGAGTTATAGAGCATCTCATGAATCAATACACAATATGGTAGTATCAACTCTTGTCCACGGGGCATAACTTGTTGTTTGATGGTCCTTAGCTAACTCTTTCCTCTAAGCTTAGGCAAAGGTTGTAAAGCATTTCACAAGTAAAAAAGAAAATGTAGTAGTGTTGACTTTTTTTCAATTTAAGTAACTTGTTGTTTGAAAATTCTTGGGATAAGTTGTGCCTCTAAGGCAAGAGTTTTAGAACATTTCATAAATCAAGAAATAACGTGGTAGTGTCAACTTTTCCCCGTGGGCATAATTTGTTGTTTGAAAGTCCTTGAGCTAAATCTTGTCTCTAAGATAAGAGTTATAGACCATCTCATAAATCAAAACACATAGGACTAAATCTTGTCTCTAAGATAAGAGTTATAGACCATCTCATAAATCAAAACACAAGTGGTAATGTTAACTCTAGTCCATAGAACGTTACTTGTTGTTTGAAAGTCCCAAGTCTTGCCTCTAAAGCAAGATTTATAGAACAAATCATAAATCAAGATACAATATAGTAGTGTCAACTTTTGTCCATGGTCGTAACTTGTGGTTTGGAAGGAATCGAAGAAAATAAAAATAATAAAAATTACAAAAGAAAATGAAGATAAATATTTTGAAAAAACAATAGAATTTAAAGAAAAAAAATATAGAAGTTGAGAGGAGAAAAGGAAAAAATAAAGGTCGAGAAAAAAGAAAACAAAACAAAAATAAAGGCTTAGAAATTTTTAAAAAGAAAAGAGAAATCAAAGAAAAAAAGAGAAAATAAAATAAAAGTTGAGATGAGAAAATGAAAAAAAAATAAAGGTTGAGAAAAAATAGAAAAAGATAAAATAAAGTATAAAAATCAAAGAGTTGAGAACAAATACCTATTTGCCCCTTTATATCTCAAATATTTCTAAACAACTCCATACTTATCTATCTTTCGACTTCTATTTATTTTACTTTGAGTTTTTCAAAAATAAATTCTTTTTAGTTTTTCTCAACCCTTACTTTTTTTTTCATTTTCTCCTCTCAACTTTTAATTTTTTAAATTTTTTTTCTCTTTTTTATTTTACTTTTCTTTTTTTAAAAGTTTTTCTAAACTCCTACTTTTTTTTCTCCTCTCAACCCCGATTTTTTTTTCTATTTTCTGTTGTACTTTGATTTTATTTTTAGTTTTCTCAACCCTTACTTTTTTTTTCCTTTACTCCTCTTAACTTATATTTTTAAAAAATATATTTTTTCTTGTTTTTATTTTTTCTTTTATCCTTTTTTTAAAAAAATTTTCAACCTTTATTTTTGTTTTGTCTTTTTTCCTCAGGGTTTATTTTTTTCCTTTTCTCCTCTCAACCTTCATATTTTTTTCTCTATTTTATTTTGTTCGATTTTTATTTTTTCTTTTTTAATATTTGACTTCTTTTTTTTCCGCAACTTTTATTATTTTTATTTTCTTCTATTTCTTTCAAACAACAAGTTACGCCCCATGAACAAGAGTTGGCACAACCACATTATATCTTAATTTATAATATGTTCTATAAATATTACCTTAGAGGTGAGACTTTGGACTTTCAAACAACAAGTTATGTTCTATGGGCAAGAGTTAGTACTGCCATATTATGTTTTGATTTATGAGATATTCTATAACTCTTACTTTTAAGGCAAGACTTAGCCTAAAAACTTTCTAACAACAAATTATGTCCCGCGGGCAAGAATTGACACTACCATATTATATCTTGATTAATAAGATATCCTACAACTCTTGTCTCAGAGGCACAACTTATCCCAAGAATTTTCAAACAACAAGATACGTACATTGTGTAAGACTCAACACAAGTACATTGTGTTTTTTACTTATGAAATGCTCTATAATTCTTGATTTAGAGGCAAGACTTAGCCCAAGGACCATCAAACAACAAGTTATACCCCATGGGAATGTGTTGACACTACCACGTTGTGTTTCGATTTATGAGATGTTCTATAACTCTTGTCTTAGAGACATGACTTAACCTAAGGACTTACAAACAATAAGTTATGCCCCATGGACAAAAGTTGACACTACCACATTGTGTCTTAATTTATGAAATATTTTATAAATAAAGAACTTTCAAACAAGAAGTCATGATCCATGGGTAAGAGTTGACACTACCACATTATGGTTTGATTTATGAGATATTCTCTAACTTTTGCATTAGAGGCACGACTTAGTTCAAGGACTTTCAAACAACAAGTTACGCCCCATGGGGAAAAGTTGACACTACCACATATTGTCTTGATTTATAAGATGTTCTATGACTCTTTCCTTAGAGGTAAGACTTAGCCCACAAGTTATGCCTCATGGACAAAAGTTAACACTACCACATTGTGTCTTGATTTATTAGATTTTCTGTTAGTATTACCTCTAAAACAAGACTTAGCCCAGGAACCTTCCAAAAAAACAAGTTACACCTAATGGGTTAGTATTGACACTACCACATTGTGCTTTGATTTATGAGGTGTTCTATAACTCTTGCTCTAGATGCAAGACTTAACTCGATGATTTCAAACAACAAGTTATGCCCCACGAGTAAGACTTGACACTACCATATTTTGTCTTGATTTATGTGATGTTTTATAACTTTTGCTTTAGAGGCAAGACTTATTCCAAAGGACTTTCAAACAACAAGTCACGTCCTTAAATTTACTTTGATGCCAAAGAAAGAAGATCCCTTTGCGGATTATTCACCTTTCTATTTATTTGTAAAATATAATAGAAGTTGTGAAAAAAGAAAAGAGAAGAAAAAAATATAGAAAAGATAAAAAAAATTAAGAAAAAAATGAAGGTTAAGAAAAAAGATAAAAAGATAAAAAGATAAAAAAAATAAAAGAAAAAAATAAAGATTGAGAAAAATAGAAGTGAGAAGAAAAAATGAAGTTTGAGAAAAAAGAAAAGAATGAGAAGTGATAACAATACAAAATAAAAAAATAAAATGTTGAGACAAATGTGTAGACACATGATTTTTTACCTTCCCCGAGTTTAATATATTTTTCGACATCAAATATTTTTATTTTTTTTCAATATTTATTTTAGATTTTGTTACATTTGAATTAAGTTTTAAATGCAAGTTAAAAAAAATATAAAGTTACATATTTGAGATATTTTTATTTTTATTTTTATTATTAAAATAATACGAAAATTAATATATATATATATATATATATATATATATTCTTTTAATTTTAATAAATAGGCTAGTAGTTTTATTATTCTCTTAATTCTATTTATTTTAGATTATTATAATTTTTTATTATATTTTTCTTAAATATAAAAGTTAATTAGTAAATATTCTTTTATTATTATTATTATTATTATTATTATTTATTTATTTATAAATTTTAAAAAAATTATTATAATTATCCTAAACTACAACCACCCTATCCGATATTCAATTTTCCTCAACTGTTCCCCTCATATTTCCTTTTTTAAGTATAACTCCTCAACCTCCTCCAGGGATTCTACATACATTCTACCTACACTGTATAACAAAAAAACAGACAGAAAAATCAGAGAGAAAACAGAGTTAAAAGGAGAGCATTTTCAGAGTTCAAGGTTTGAAGGTCAGGATTTGCTTGAAGTTTTTGGTGACGACTGTTTCTCATTTTATTATTCAGTTCAAACAATCACAGGTTCTTTTTCAATCTTGAACCATCTTATGTTATAATTTTTGTGAAAAAGTATAAATGGAAATATCAAGTGGTTTCATGCATTATTTAGTATGAAAATGGTTGATTGATTGGGCGAATCTTTGTTACTACATGTTATGTGATTAAAGTTATCGAATATTTATATGTTTATACATTGATAAGTTGGGAATTAAAACTCTGTATGTTGATAGTATCAAATTTTAAATTGAGATAGAAAGGAAAATAGAAAAAAAGAAAAATAGATTCCTATTCTCACATATACTCACAGCACACATAGAAAACCCACATCATTTTTCTCCATTTTATATCACTACATACACACACATATCCAATGGTACACATTTACTGATTTGAGGAGAAGAATTCATACACACAATAAAATATCAGTAGAAGAGAGAAGAAATATGGTAAGAGACATGGGAAAACAATGAGGCGAACATTGAACGGAGTAGTGAGAGAATGACTTTTTCCAGTGAAATTGTCATCGGAATATTGGCTCCACTACAGAAATGTCTCACCACCATCCCCAAAATTAAACCTCGCCAGAAACCATTAAAAATTCGGCTAGTCGTCTACCGTCTCCGTTCTCTGAGCCAACAGTCCAAAATCGCCACCCCACTGTCCAAATCCCACCGGTGTTGTTCCCCTCAAAAATCAAATCTCATCGAAAACCCCCTCCCTGAAGCAACCCCAACATCGTATCTCGCTAGATCCAGTCACCAACGACTCGAGATCCATAATAAAAAATAAAATCGGCTATCCACCGCCGAAAAATCCTAAGACCCGATTCCCATTTGTGTAAATCCGGTGAATTTTCACTGGGATCCAATCAAAACCCACTGGAAATACCACCGTTGAATCGACGCCGGCGGAATACGACCACTGCCATCCGTCACTATTTTCGGCGCACTCCGTCAGATAACAATGTCATCAGTTTTCCCTTCCTCAAAAATCAATTTTTAACTGTTTTATAGTTATATTTTTTTGATTTGGTATATTGTATAATTCAATTTGCTGGTATTATTAGTGACTTTGTGTGCAAGTCAAATTTTGGGGTTTCGTATTTAATTTGTCTCCGTAAATATAATCTGAATTTAAAATAATTTAAAGAAAAATAGATTTAAGGACTCATAATAAAATTAGCATAATATGAGTAGCTTCGTATATTTTTTCTATTTATTTTATTATTAGTATTATTTTATTATTTTTATTATTCTTTATTCATTGTCATTAATAAAGTTTGAAAAATTATTTGTCAAATTAATTAATCGCTTTAAACGAATTTTGCTAAAAAGTTATCGTCAAGATTAAGTAGTATTTCGAATAGATAAATTGTGATGAGTTAATAATGGACAAACAAAAGCCTTTAACGTTAGGCAAATATTTATATACAGTCAAAAAATTCGTCTCAATTAAGAATGCGGTTTACACATCTTTTTGGAATATTTAAAAATTTAAGGATGCAATAATGCACCTTGATAAATATTTTTCTCTATATACAAATTAAATTTTCACTGATTTATTTAATATAAAATAATAGACAAGTTTTTAGTATATTAAAATGAGCGAATTTAGGCCTTAATACAATTTATTCAAAATAGTTTAAGTCAAGATAAGTCAATAAAAGTGACCGTGCTAGAACCACGGGACTCAAGGGGTGCCTCACACCTTCTCCTCGGTCAACAGAATTCCTTTCCCGATCTTCTGTTTCTGCAAACCAACAAAGAGTCATTTTCTTTTGATTGGGGATTCAATAAGGTGACTTGAAACACCATAACTCAATTCCAAGTGGCGACTCTGTGAATGATAAAAATAATTCCTATTCAAAACTGTCACTTTAATTGGAAAAATTCTTCGACTTCGATCCCTTCGAGCGAAAAAAGGGTGTGGCATCTCTGGAAACTCCACTGGTGAGTATTAGAATTCGAGCTTTTAATATTGATTTTTACTTGCTTTGATTATTTTGATATTGTGTTTGTTGGCTTGATGTGCTATTTGTTTCTCGTTTACCGCTTTGATATTGTTGAATTGTATTTATAAACTGTCTTCTCTTGCACACCCCTTCTGAGTCTCTAAAAATAAGAAAGAAGGAATACAACGTACGCATCCTACTTTCTTTTTGAGATAGACTGAGTGTCAAGGCACCTGGTGAAGGATTATAGTCACATATCTTAGGCGGGGTTTGGATTGGTAACAAAGGCGGAGTAGCACTGCTATCGAACAAGTTGTCTCTCCCCGACTCGAGTGTCCGCTCGGGTAAGCCAGTCTAGACACCTATCCCTATTAGGCTAAACTTTGAAGAACTGAAACTCAAAATCTGGTTATCCCTATTAGGTTCCGCTTTATCTGCATGATGTGCATTTGACTTAGCGGGACTCGGCATAGGGGTCGGGTCTGTCTAGTAAAGGTGACCAACTTTATAATAACCAACATGTTCATACTACATGCTCTTTCACATTTGTTTGGAAGGCTATTTGATTGTTGACCGGCTTTTAGGCAACTTTGAATGCAAGAGATTATATTTAGTGAATCATTTTTCAAAGAAAAAATTTATTTTATTTTTTCAAGAAAGGAAATATTTAAATATATAGTAACATAGTTTTTACGGTCTTCATGAACTACAAGAGCCTGATTCTCACTCTTTAGTGGGATACGTAGGAAATCCTTTTCAGGACATGACCCTGTCTTGTAAAATAAAGATTTTCTAATTTATTTAGAGATATTTTTCAAAAATAAATATATATATATATATATATATATATAATGAATGAAATAAATGACTATTTTTCATTAATAATATTATTTTCTCTTTCTTCTTTTCCTATCCTCAAGTTTAATTTTTAATACAAATTTTAATAGCCTGAATCTTTAGGGATCGTGAACTAAAGTTTTATAAAATAATAAAATATGTAAACACATATTTTAATAGTCCTGAACCTTTAGGGGTCGTGAGGCTGAGATTTTTATACAACTTCATACATAAAACAATCATTTTTCTTTCTTTCTTTCTGAGTCATTTTATTTTATTTTCTTTTTTTTTCTCTTTTAAGTGTACTTAATTAGGGGGTATTTTCTTCCAAACACATGGTTAAAATTGTCTAGAGGTCTGTTGTTGTAAATTTTTTGATAGAGTCGGTTTAAATAAGTGCTCTCCTTTAAAAAAAATATTGTCATTCATGTTTCTCTCACTTTTATTTTTTAATAAAACTATTCTTTGCATCTGGGCCAAATTTAATGGTTGCATTAACTGTCACGAGTCAAGCTAAAAAATTCAAAAAATTAGTAAATTAAGTTCTGCCTAAGTCTAGACGTTTCCTAATCTCATGTCCATGTCAATAGGTATAAAATATCTCCTCCTGTTCATGGAAAGTTTCAAAAGAGGAAAAGAAATGAGGATATACCTTTACAGGTAGTGGACTATACCCCTTTGCAGCTTTGGTTGTGGTGGAACAAAATGGATTCATTTGATTATGATGAGATACATAAATATTTGGGGGTTTTGACAAGCATCATGACAATTAATCCTAGTGGGGAGATGGTTGATGCATTGCTGACTTTCTAGGACCCGATGAACAATGTATTTCGCTTTTCAGATTTTGAGTTGACTTCAACTTTAGAGGAGAGAGAAGCCTATGTTGGATATGGGGATATGCATCGGAAAAAACTTATGGCCCCAAGACTCATTTCGATAAATAGATTCTGCAAGCTCATGAACATACAGAACTTAAAATAAGAATGGAAAAAGGTTGGATCTCCTTGCAGTTCTTGTATGAAAGATACGTAAGCCAAGAGAGGTTTAAGAAGTTTGGTAAACAACTTTGTAACAAGGGATGTTTTGAGGCTTGGAAAGTTCATAGACGATTTGCTTTTATGGTAGCCTTTTTAGGCACTATGGTCTTCCCAAGGAGAGAGAGAAAGATTAATATTCATTTAGCGGGAGTGGTACATCTACTAATTAAGAAAAAAGATTACACTATGGCACCAATGATCTTGGGCGATATTTACTGTGCTCTGACCGTTTGTCAAAAAGGAAAAGGTTTTTTTGAGGGATGTAATATCTTGTTACAGATGTGGATTGTAGATAATCTTTATCAACGTCCTATGGTGGTGAGATTTATTCCTGAATAATTTAATCACATCAAGGATTACGAGGAAAGGATGGAGAAATATAAGTGCCCAGAAGGAATTAGAGATTGGGATAAGCTTTTTCGTTCTCTGACGGCAGCTAAAATCACTTGGAATATCCCTTGGTTTTTTTCTTAAAGAAAATTTTAGGGGCTGGGCATCACCCCCAGTCTTTATTATTATCACAAAAGAATTTGTACAATGAGGGGGGCATACACCTGACCTCAAGATTAATAACTTTGAATGAATGAAACTAATACAACTGTGAGAGTGTACTGTTTGATTATAACAAGACATAGTTCACTAAGGTGGTTCCTGCAATTTGTTCAATTTCTTCTTTCTGAAACTTGGTAGTCCTATTTTATCAAGCTAGAAGTATCCTGCTGCATCTAAAGGGAGTTGAGAAATATGGGAATAATGTTGAGGCTGTTCTACTTGATGACTCACTTTTGATAATACATCTGCTACAAAGTTGTCTTCCCTGTAGACATGTCTGTAAATGCACAGCTGAAATTGAGAGATGAACTTGATTAAGGACTCTACAAGAGGCTGTAGATTCCATGGGATTGGAATTTGAGTTTTAATCCATCTGACCAGGAGCTCAGAATCCACTTTTAACATAACTTGTTGTACACCATTGTTCAAACACAAAGAAAGTCAACATATAGAAGCTTCCACCTCTGCATGATTGTTGGTCCCCTATCCCAAAAGTGTAGCATATGCATAAATGAGATCACCATGATAATCTCTTATGACCCCCCCTTCTGTAATCCTTCCAGGGTTTGTAATTACACTACCATTAGAATTTAGCTTAACCATATGGGATGTTGGTTTAGACCAATATACAAATGTGACCTTTATTGCCTGTCTACATTTCTCAACATAAGCTATCAACTTTTTCCAACCAGTAGGCCAAGGGATATAAGGGAAAAATCTGCATAAGAGATGAGAGATATCTTTGTAGATCAGGAATTTTACTCTAGCCAACTTGGGATGTTTCTCTCCATATTTGATAGCACATCTATGTTTCCACAGATTCCAACAAATGATAATTGATAGGGCCTGAAGAATCAGCTTATGTGCACTATTAGAAGACTTATACTTCCACCATTTCAGCATCAAGGTCTTGATTGAGGTTGGGATATGGAGAATCCTGACAGGCAATGAAAAATAATTCTAGATGTGGTCTGCAAAGGGTCCCTCTATAAAGATGTGAGGAATGGTGTCCCTTGGTTCCCTTGGAGGCAAGTCATACATAGTTCTGTCATTCGGTCGTTCTTGTTATTAATGGATATTAGGGGTGTTCAACCATATGTTCCATTGAGGGTTCTACATCAACTAGGCAGACGTCAAATAATTCCCACAAAAGAAAACATGAAAGAGTTTGTGTTTGAGGTTAGACCAGAGATTCCTCTTTCGGAGGGATTGGCCCAATAGATTTGCGATAGTTGTCATCTCATAGGAATTGAGACAATGGTCATAGAGAATGAGGAAGGATAAGTACACCCAGACTACCATGAATGGTTTGAAAAATAGTCACCTCCACCAGTCAGACCGGAAAGATCGGTTAAGGGACCAATAGATCAAGAAGATGCAATCAGGATAGGGATCAAGAAAGCCATGCGAGAATATCATGATGCCAACCAAGATTTGAGAGCGGAATTGGAATGCACTAAGGTAGCCTTAATTTGACAAAAAATAGATAGGGATGTAGAGAATGAAGCGAGAGTTAAGCAAGCATGATTGAGGTAGAGAAAGATTTCAGTCCGCTATTCGGGTGTTAAATGCTGATCTAGAATGAGCAAAGGCAAGAATATAAGAACAACAGAGGGAATTTTCTAAAGAGAAAGCTAAGTCAGCGGATATTGAGGTCGCACTTTGATAACGCTCAAAATACACCTCTCTAATGAGAATGTAAGCGATCGTTGTCAATATAAAACCCAACTAGGTTGGGGTCGAATACCACAGGGAATATGGTGTGAACATAAGCTGTTTGCAATTTAATCAACTAATAGTTGGATGTTTCCAGAAAAGGGGTTTTTTAGTTTAACAAGTAATTGTTGGTAACTTTAGTTTCAGTGTTCGTAATCAAGAGTTTATTAAAAAATAGAATTATGTTCACTAGGGCTTTTGGTACTTGACAGATGCTACTAGTGGTTCAAGATTCTCACAGTAGGTAGGACAACAAGTTATATTTATCGAAGTTATGCTTAAATGTGTCTCGACCTACCTAAGTAATTTATTACCTAATCTTCTCGGACTTAGGGAAGTTATATTCACTGTCCAGATTTTACCTCAGGTTAACCAACCTTGTTACAGCGCTAATTATTAAATAGAGTATTTCTAAGTTCCTGTTGATAATTCACTTCCTACTATATTTTATTTCTTTCTCAAGCAAATCAAAGTAGGTGGTATCTATCATTTGTAACCAACAGACAATAATTAAAACATCAGAATTATCAAAGAGTCTTACCACCTTTCGAATCTTGAACACTCAACACCTTATCAAGACCTAACCCTAGATCCCATAATTCAGGTTAAAGGAATTTAGCCTTTCATGACGTAATAATCGAAACACCTAGATGAATTCATGCTTTGAAAGATAAACTTACCACAAGATGAATAGATACTAGAGATTCTCAGATTAAATCACAAAGAAAATCCCAAAATTATGAATATAATCTCTTCAAAGTAATTGCTTTCTCAAGCCAAAGGTAGAGAGAGAAAATATCAAAGTATATTGCTCAAAACTTAAGGTCCGGAAATCCTAAGAAAACCCTAAACAAGGCTTTAAATATTTCACCCTAATTATGGAAATAAAATAATAAAATTCAGAAATTCTTCGAATTAGGTGACGCCATTTGTGATAGCCTATCAGGAGGCTGACGACTTATCACAAATGTCATCAGCTTCCTTTATGCTTTTAGTACTTGCTGCCTAACCCTGACGATAAAAAGTGACACCCTATCAGCTCCTTGACGATCTATCACAAAATGTCATCAAGTCTCTTCTTCAGTTCTCATGTGCTGCCTTAGGTTGACGGCATTCTTGACGGCTTATCAGATCCTTGACGACCTATCACAAAATGTTGTCACAGCTTTTAATCTTAGGCCAATTCTCTGTCTATGGTTGATGATGAATCTGATAGCTTATCACAAGGCTAACGATTTATCAAAAATATGGTCAGCCATACTTTTGCATCCATCTACTTCTGATTTCAACTCCTTTGCTTTCATTCTTGTTGGTTCTCTATTTAGCTTCTACTACAAAATCAAACATAAACCAATCAAAAATGACAAAAGTTGCTTAAGACTTTGCAATTATTCTTAGTTAAAAGTCTCAAATGTGTTAGCATTAGCTCACACATCAACACCCTCAACTTAAAACAATTGTTTGTCCTCAAGCAACTCACCACAACTAAGAGAATACAAGGAACATTTGGCAGTCAATCATCCACATTATCTCAAAACACTTTCACCATCTCCAAGGTCAGTCATTTCAAGTACAATGAAGAACACCAATGCAACACACATAAATCAATCTACGGCATTAATTTAGCTACATTAACCATGCATATACCAGTATTACACTCTCCAAACAAGTTAGTAACTAGCAACATATCTGGTGTGCCCTCACAGCAAAGAAATCCCCCTCATCATCTTAGTATTTATATATGTAACCATAGGGACAATCAAAATTCTCACTCTCAGAATGAAGTTCCAATCAGTGTATGCCAAGTACCATAGGTTTGCCCTTATTTTCATTACCCCGATCTTCAGATAGGTCAGCTAGGATCACTATAGGACTTCTCTTAGGCTTGTAATGTAGGCTAGGGGCTAGTATGATACTTGATGGTATTTAAAGTGACTAAGCCTCCTTGATGCTACACTAGGTTTCTAAGGTTTCACTCATTAACCTTTTCAGCTATTCTCTTTTCTTGATCACACTTATTTAGGATGGGTGCAGTCTTTTCTCAATTACTTAATCTTTTTCACAATTTTTTTTCTTGCTTTTTTTCTCTGCACCCAGCTTTTTATTCTTTTCTTTTATGCTACCTTTTTTCATACTCATTCTATATCACGCACCCTGTGATAGCCACCCTCAACTTAGTCCATTTGCCTAAGTCAAGGTGCATAGTGTCCAAGGAGGACCAGGGCCAAAACAGGTTCATTGTGATCTAAATGGGAAGGTGATAGGTGTCATAAAAAAAATAGGCTAATTAGGCTCAAAACAGGGATCAAGAGATATTATATACATAGGGAAGGTCATTTAGGCTAAAGTGAGCTAATATCAAAATGGCCTATGATCCTTTGCTAACCCCTATCCTTCATCCTAGATAAGACTAACCGGGAAAGTTATGGTTTCAGCACACCGAGGGAACTAAGTAGTTGCTCACACACACATGGCACACAAGTCTATCACAAGCTAGGACTCATTCAGTTCATGCAACTATTTAGCTATGATTATTATGTTACTAGAACTAATGCCATACAAAGATGCACGGTGGTCACACTTAATTACAAATCACTCAATTTAAAGTAGCCGACCACTTCAAGAGGTGTACAAAGATCACAAAATAATTCAACTACCTCAAGTACAAGTATTTCTCCTAGTTGACTATAAAATTTTACAACAACAAATTTACCCTTCACCCTCAACTTAAAATCAAAGAAAATCTAAACTTAGGGTTAGAGTATACCTGGAATGGATCAATCCCGGGGGTCATGGGTTCCTGACCCTACTGTTGCATGTCCATCAGGAGCCTCAAACTATTCTGGTGCAGCTGGTCTATCAGTCTATGAAGGCCTACTGGTGGAGGCACCTACTGCTCTCGCTCGGATGGCTGCCTCCCATCTCTCATTATCCACTAAGGACTCAATCCTTTCCTTCTTCATCTCCTCTTTTTCAGACTTCTTTCTTACCCTCTTCTCTGCTTTTATTTCTTTATCACTGTCGGGACTCTCTCTCTTTTCTTTGCCATTTTTCTTACCTTTCTTTTTATTTTTCTTCACTGGCTCCTCTGTGAGATCAAGCATCGAGATTTATCCCTCATACTCCTCAGCTACCGAGTCTACTGATGCCATAAAGTGGTTTTGTTGTATCTTTCCAATCTCTGCCTTTATTTTATCTAGGTCTGATCTGAATAATGCCATCTTTAGAGCAGACCTCTCTCTCGACTGAACATTGAAGCGGTTCTTCAATTCATCAATCCGGCCCGGTAGAGTCTTGAAAGACTTGAGTGCATCCTTAACTCTCTTGTCTAATGCAGCCATAAATTGCTTGGCAAAGAGTTTAAGCTGAGCCTCGCACCACTTGGACTACTTTGCTACTCTTCGGAAATTCATAGAGTTGAAGGCAAATTTTATTGTAGGCAATGCAGCTGGAGGAATTGTCTCAGTTCTAGGCACTGATGATTCTGCCATTGTTGCGGATGTTGGACGTACAGCTTCAAAATCAGGCATCTCCTCATTAGGCACTGAACTAGTACCTGTGACCGGTGCATCAGTGGGAATCTCTACGCCCCTGTCAAACATTAGCCTCAACTGATTTTCCTTATTTTTGATAGGATTGTGGGTCTTCTTGGCAAGGAGTTATTCTTCTATCCCCACAATCTTTGGCACATTTGCTGCCCTGCACAACCTTGTAATTAAACAAGGGAAGGGATATGTTGTATCATACCTCGTGACATAAATTTTTATCTCTTCGACAATAGTCTCTCCAAAATTCAATTTGGGGTTAGCCACAAAACTTGCGACTAATATTGCTCTTTCATCCCCGAGAATGTTATCACCATTTGTGGGCATCAACCCCGTACGTACAATACCCCACCAAAATCTTGCCTCTAAAGTTAGGGAGGCCTTGAAGATCGTTTCACTCAGATTTGTTAGCCATTCCGATTCTTCATCGGCTATAAGTGTGGCTAACCAATTCCGCTGATCTTCTCGATGCTTCAATCGGGAATATAAAGTAAGTGAAGTGTCCTAAAAAGTGAAATTCAGGCCATGAAGGAACCTGTTGATTATTGCTTCAGAAATATCCACCATTACGCCTCGTACCGGAACTTTATCCAACAAAGGTTGGTCAGCTATTTTCTCTCCTTCTCTACACATATTTTCCAAGCGAGTTTGGTAGTTTGCATAGAACTCCCTAACTATTTTAGGGAAAAATGAATTTCCTCCTCATGTAGTCTATCCCAAATCATAGCCATGAAATTTCTTCTTTACCTCTGGGTACCTACTCAACCCCTTAGTGATGATTCTCTTTTCCTCAAAGATTGGCCTCTTGACAGCTCTTCTGTTAGTTCTGCAAAGCCCATCAAAGAAGATTTTTTGATCTTTGGGAATCTGCTATCTAGTGTCATCTTGGACTTTAGGATTCTTGTATTTGACCATAGTTCCCGAATCGAAGAGTCTTCATCATCTTGTGGATCAGTAGAAGAGGACTCAATTGATTGTCCCTCAAATTCAGGTTGCCTAGACTCATGGTCCTCAGACTCAGGTTGATCTGAATCATGCTCTTCTGATGCAGCATGTTCAGACTCTTGTTGCTCAAAGGCCGACTGCTCAGAAGTTGTATGCTCGGATGTTGTTGGCTCAGTGTCACTTTCTTCACACTCCTCCACCTCAACTGGTGGGGGTGGTGGAGTCTTTTTAGGGCTTTGCTTTTTCTTTTGCTTCCTGAGCAGAGGCTCTTCCTCTTCATAATCAGACTCTTCATTTAAGAGTCTCCGAGATACACTTTCCTTGGTTACTTTCTTTGTGGATTTTGAGTTCTTTTCTTTGGGTGCCATTTCAAGACCTGTAGCAAGATAAAAACTGTTAGTTGACCCTCAAGAGTAAAAACACAAACACATCAATCATTGAAATTCCACACCCCTTGAAAGGGTTTAGTAATACTTCAGGTCCCAGGTGTGACGACATTTCTTGATAAGCCATCACAGTTGTGATAGCTTATCACGGATATCGTCATCCCTAAACTGAACCCATGAGATTTTATCAACTTCTAACGACATTTCTGATAAGTCGTCACAAATGTGATAGCCTATCACAAATATCGTCAGCTCTAAACAAAACCCCACAATATTTTTACCAACCTTTGACGACATTTCTGATAATCCATCACATTGTGATAGCTTATCATGAATGTTTTTAGCTCTTATCAGAACCCCAACTTAACTTTAACTCAATTTTTTATCCCATTTTTTCTTAAAATCCACTCGAGTTTTATTTTTTTGAGCTGAACTTTTAAGCCTTAGTCTTGCACAGCAAACCCTAGTTCCAATTTTTAGCCTTTTTTACAAGTTGAACTTGGTTCAAGCTTGTTGGGAACTTGAGTTTACCTCAGCTTACCACTTACCAATTGAAAAGAAAGGTTAGGTTTCGACCATACCTGATGGAGACCTTCTCTTTGATTACATGCGCAAGAAGAAGTAAAGAGAGGTTTTTGATTTTAATTGCAAGCCCACACACACAAGGAAGTTTTCTTCTTATTTTACTTGGAAAAAGTTTAAAGAAGGGAAGAAAATATTATAAGTATGGAAGGAATGTTGACACCTAATTTTTGCCCTCCACAACTACATTTAATCTCGAGTTTCTTCGATTTTCAAATAAAATCACAACAATTATTTTTCCAAATAAATGCATTTTAAAATAGGTATTTGGGCTACTTTTGTCATTTAAAGTGATAATTATATATTTTTGTATTTGCATATACGAGATTGTATAAATGATGTCATTTAAATGAACATTTTCATCACATTGGGCTTTAAAATAAGGATTATTTGAAAAATAAATAAATAATTAAAGTCTTGATTTAAACAAAATTTATTCTCAAATAATTTATTTGGATATATATTTGTTTGATTTTATTAAATCAAGAAGCTTGGGATTAAAAGAGGTATTAATTCGTATCGAGATTTATTTTAATTTAGCCAATCTATTGAATTTGACCATAATTGAAACTAAATGGGCCATAATTGCAATACAATTGGCCAATTGACTTTTGATTTGGTTAAAATTTAAATAGAATGAACTGAATTAAAATTGATGTTATTTTTCTAAGTAATTCCACAATCTACCCAATACCCAAAAACTTAACCAATTAAAAAGCCCAAACCGAAGGCCCATTTTCTTTTATCCAACAATTAAAACTACAACCGACCTTTTTCTTACAATTTTTGTCTCCCGAAGCCCACTCCAACAACTATAACCCGGACCATCCTCCAATCCCCTTGTCCCTTTAATCAGTAACCAAAGCTGCTATAGCTACAAGGTTCAACTTCAACCACAACCTTCAATCAACAGCAACAGCTACTAGAACAATACAAACACGCTACAACATCGTACAAGCCTCAGTAAAATAATAATATCAATTTCCATCTAACAACGATTCCAACCCTCAAACCGAGCTCCAACCCGTCTGTTTCTTCTTCATCATGTGTCTCACGCGGGTTCGTACGCGTAGGGCTCGAGAATGTTCTAGAACAAGCCTAGGTGGCTCATCCAACATCCATATTCTGCGAATCTCGGGTACCATGGTACGAATACGTACATACCTGGTTGATTTTCATTGGTTTGGAATAAATTTTGTTCTTTCTAATTTTGATTGGTCCACCCACTCGGATTTATCCAAGAAAATTCCAAAATTCGTAGGAGTTTGTTGGAAGAAAATGTTATCTAAGTTCAAATTTTGAATTCCTTCTGAAAGAAGATCCAAAAATTATCCCCAGGAGGCCCCATTTTTTTGTTTACATCGATTGAAACCCTAAAAAATGAACCCTGGCCTATTCTCTATATAAAGGCTATTTTAGGAGGCTAGGGGGGGAGAGATTTCTTTCTAGGGTTGGAGTTCTGAGGTTCAGAAAAGAAAGGTTTTTCCTCTGTGACATTTTTAGGGTTTGATTTTTTTTTTAGGTCGGAGAAGGGGGAGAAATTCTGAGGTGAAAACTTTGAGGTTTCGAAGGTTTCTTAGAAAAAGGGAAACCCATAGTTTTAGGATTCTTCTTTTTTCTATTTCTGTGGAATCCTTACTGGTGATTGAAGCTTTCAAGTGAGAGATGAAGATATCAATGTAATAGGGTTCTCAGAAGATAAAAGCTATCTCCTTTTTCTGTAGACTATCCTCTCTCTTTTGTTTTCTTTCAAAAGTTTGGTCGATCATTTGGGAAGTTCCCGGATCGACAATATCGACTCCCGATAGTGACAACTTTGCTGATAGATTGTTCGTCCCGTTTGCTACTCCAGAACAGGTGAACGACTCTCCAATTTTAATTTCTGTTACAGTTCCTACTTCTTTTCTTCATCTCCTTCTCTATAATGTTATGATTGTGACGTTGTTCGACGAGAATAGTTGTAGATTGATTTAACGGTCATAGGAATTAGTAGATGATAAATATGTTTGTGTTTCTCTCGCTGAATCAAAATTCATGCTATCATGTCTGCTCTGTATGGATTCTGAAATTTTCATCGTCGCTACTTCAAACTCTCCCCTTTGTATTATTATTGTTGGCACGTTGTTAACCTCGTTGTCGGTATATTTGTGAAGTTTTGTTTACCTTGGTTTGTAGTTGAATCTGTTTAGTAAAGATCCGGAGTTTCGTGTCTGCCTTAGGAATCACTGCAAGGTTAGTTTCCATGCTAGTCATACTACAATATTTTCAAGGAAAAACTGAGCCTGTTGATCTGATTTGCTGAAAATTTAGTCATTTAGATTGTATTCATGACTTTGGAGGTACGTAGTAGGTGCTCCTTATCTTTCCTGAAGCGTTATATGACATCGGGAATAATTTAGGGAGTCTTTTGATGTGCAGTAGCAAAAAATTAGTAATTCAATTCATTAAGGATGCTTAATCTTTTTTTGGTTTCAGTTTCGTCTGGCGAGAGGGGAAAAGTTTTGCATAATAATGTTGACTCAATCGGTAGTCGTTTTACTATGTTAAAGCCTTAAAAAAAAATTCTGAATTGTTTCATTTATTCTTATTTAGTTTCAGTTGTATACCAACGTATTCTGATTATAAATACGCAACCCACCTATGTTGGTACCTCCCATGACCTTGATGGAACTAGATCCTTATTTTTAAATCGAAGATTATTTGGCTAGAGTCAATATTTGGTATGGTGGTATACTAGAATTAATAAATAGATATCTGGTATTTGAATTTTTAGTGCATAAAAGCAGTAGGTCAGTCATTTTTATGATACGAAGCCGTTCTAAAGTAAGAGGGGAGGGGGATGAACTAATTCATAAGAAATCAATGTCTATAAATTATCTGTCATTGTCATGATTGTCTTTATTCTGTTGTTCTAGCTAAGAAATAGATTGAATGCTTCATTGGTTCTTTGTTAACTATCGTCTGGCCTGTTATTATCATTGTCCTAATTACCTTCACTTTGATGTTTTTTAAAGACTTGTTTACTATCATTAGATTGTTGTTTTTCTTAGGTAAACTCCATCCTAGTTCAGTCTTAACTTTCTAGTTCCATGTTGGTGATATAGTTCAAATTGTTAATTCCTGTGTCGTTGCGTCAATTCATAGCTCAAATATTAAAGTCCTTTCGCCTGTCGTATTGAGTAGTTTGAACGTTATTTGTTATGATTAGGATCCATAGTTTTAGCTCTATAAAATATTAAGTTAATTCATTGCATGTTTGATCAAGATGTTGGTTCTTGTTATAGGAAATTCTTTCGGCTTACAAGTTTATCATTTTCTTGTTTGATGTTCTCGCTTGTATACACTTACATATACTAATCCGTTGCACATTTTTTTGCATGAACTCGCTCGGGAGTCCAATTGGGCTCTTTATTATTGTATTACACTACGGGCCACTGAGGACTGCCCTTTAGAAGATGTGAAAATCGATCACATGGCATATGGATACAAGGAGTCGTAAGACATGAATGGGCCAAAATCTCATCCTTGAAGCAGCAAAGGAGCTTGGATTTTTTTTTTATTATTTACATTTATTCATTTGATGTCGTCTCTTCATTATTATTTATTTCTTCATTTCATCTTTCATTCATTTGGGCCGCGAAGCCAAAATTGTACTTAATACAGGTGGAGCGGGATTTGATCCAAAATCTCGAAAACTAGATTAGGACAGGGTCGACGGTTTGGGCTTAAAAGCCTAAACCACTATTTCTCCCCTTTCCTCTTTCTCTTTTCCTTAATTGTTTACATGTTTCTTGCGAACCTAGTTAATCCCTTAGTCAAGTCGCTAAAAACTAGTTTTGCATAAATGTCAAAACATTTCTAAAATTGAGTTCTTTTCAAAAAATCTATCTTTTCTGAAATTAGTCAAAAGACGCTTTCAAAAAGGCTGGATAACCGCAAAGTTAGCGGACGTTTTAGGTGCCTAACACCTTCCTAAAACGTTAATAGGAACCACTTACTCGGAATCTCTAACTTAAACTGATTTTCCTGTTTTAAATCATTTTAAGTAACTCTCTAAAGGTTTCTTAATTCCTTTTCAAAATTAAGTGGCGACTCTCTCAAAAAGTCAAAATTTCTCCGCAAAACAAAAATGGCGACTCTTTTGGGGACATCTAATTAGGTTCTAACCAAATGTTTGATTTCGTCTTTTGATAGACTATTTATGTGTTAGTGTGTTTCGATTCTGTAGAGTTTAATTATCACACCGCATGGCATATTCCTACATTATTTAAACTGTTTTAGTGTTTCGTGGGTATCCCGGCCCCTATTGATCAATTCCAAAAATGTGTTGGAAATACAAACAATTTATTAGCATATGAGTCGTCTAATGGTTGTTTGTATTTTCAAACTCAAGTTGTCCGCTTGAGAACCACTGTTCAAACCCACTCTAGACATCGAGGATAGAACGAAACCAAAACCCTATTTTAGGCATGAGCCTAGGACGACCCAATACCCGAGCGGGGTATTGGGCCCATTAGAAAACTTTCCCTACGTCTATTGACCCCGAGTCAATCATAGATGGATCATACTTATGTGTTGGAGAAATATATGCTTGTCTAAATTCAATACATTACCCTTTGGGGTCGGGGAAAGGCTTATCTTTGTCTTCTTTTATGTAGATATGCCTCAATTTCATTCCCGTGAAAAGTTCAAGATGGTTACCAAACCTGATGATTACCTGAAATTATGGTGGGATTACATGGGTCCAGATAAGAGAAAAATATTTAGGACACACATCGGGCACCTGCCTTCATTGATTGAAATGGACGCTTGGCCAGAAATGATCCACGTGCTTACGACTTTTTGGGATGATCAGAATATGGTGTTTCGCTTCGGGGATGTGGAATTGAATCCTACCATCAAAGAAGTGTTAATTTGCTATGAAAGTATTGAAATGTCTTTCAAGAGAAAGGGAAAACCTGGTAAGAACATTTTAGTTCCTGGCATGTGGGACCTTCAAACAATCAAAGAGGCATTTTTAACTGACGACGACACCTGGCTAGGGGAACATTATGGAGAAAATATCACTTTTTGGGAGTTGTATCTTCGGTTTGGAAGATTCATGGCCTTCCAAAAATTTGGACATAAATTTGAGTGCGAAGCAAAATGGAAGAAGATGAGAGCCTTTGCGTTTGCGGTAGGTCTACTCGGAACCATAGTGTTCCCACAAAGGGAAAATGTCACAATTCATCCAAGGGTTGTTACGGTGGCCCATGCACTTTTCTTTGGAGTAGATTACGATTCTACCAAGGTATTCCACAATTTAGCTCCCATGATTGTCGCCGACATATATCGAGCCTTGGGAAGGTGTCAAGTCAAAAATCATTTCTTTCAAGGTTGCAACCTCATATTACAATGGTGGATGATGAAGCATTTGGTAAAGAATTCAAGAACGGTACAACCAGATCATAAAACAAGGGTGGATATGCTAGCTTCGCACGACATGTGGTTGTTTCTAAACAGGTTCAAAAGGGAAGCATCTAACGAATTTTGGTTTAAGACTTTCGGGGAATTAAGAAATAACGATTTGCAATGGTCCATTAACTCTCTTTATTCAGGGAAATACACCATTCAAGGGGGCAAGTGGCCTTTCCTAGTGCTTCTCAGTCTTAGGGGGACTCGTCCCTACAATCCTGGCAGAGTTCTTAGGCAATTCGAGATCAAGTAGGAGGCACCACAAATAGATTCCATGCTTAGGTTTTTCACCGAATACGATGAAAGTTAGTCTCCATTCAAAGACGGCATGATAAATGGATGGAGAAGAAGAAGGTGGAAGGAAGTGACTTTACATATAGAGCATGACCCTGAAGTCAGCGATACTTACAAGGAGTAGTTAAAAAAGAGTCTCGCCGGAGCATAGATTCCGGGACCAAATGGGCCCACTCGAATTGTAGATGTAGAATTCGAGCATCAAATTCGGCTCCACAGGCTACAAGATGAGTTCCAAAAATCTGAAATCGTGCACCGGTAGATACATATAGAGTACGCTTTAACTATACGTATGTTGAGGGAAGAGTTGAAAAGAGTTAGGGAAGAAGCTGATGATGCCAGGCAATGTCTAATTGATTTGGATGATAGCATGGCCTCCCAACTCGATAGTATAGGGAAAATGACTTACGACTGCAAGGCACAATTATGCGGGAGTCATCTTATCATCAATAGGTATCAAATAGAATAGGAGGTAAACAAGGGAAAGAAATAAAAGGCAGACGAAGGAGCCTCCAGTAGCTAGTTTTTCTATTTCCCCTGCGCGGGAACTTATCTTCTTTCATGTTATTTCCCTTTTTTCCTAAAAATTGTATCCCTTTTTCGTTATGTTTTGTAGTTATTTATCCCCTTTTTCGTGTCTATATGAGTTGGGGGTTAATGGGTTGACTTCGAGGAAGCATATATTTTCTACAAAAATCGTTACGCCTGAACCCTTGGCTCAAAAAGGGTCACCCCAGCTAGGATACGCGTTATTATAATGTTTTTGTGTGATATAACTGTTTTATGTGCTTATGTGTGTTTGTTTAGATCAAAGTCAAGTTCATCCACTATGTCCTATGGATGAATTTGTCTATGACTCAAGCAACTCTATGTGGTTATTTCCTGTCAAATATTTTGCATTACTTATCATATACGGAAACTAACACATCTGCCTTTGAGTTGTTTTACTTTACAGATAATAGAAATTACTCCGTGTTGATATAAGCTGGCAGAACATCCCTACTTCACCCGATCGAAAGCGTACAAAATCCCATCCTCTGACCATCATTCAAAAATGACAGGAAATGACGAAGAAAGCGCACTGACTATCCGGGACAATGTGATAGCGGAACAGAATGAAATGATTGAGTAGCTTGCAAGAAAGTTAGAAATGCTTCAGGAGGAAATAAATCGAACTCGAGATTTGGCTAACTTGGCCATCACCATCAATGCCCCCGCTCCAAGAAGACACAGGATTCCACTCCAAATCCATCCCCTTAGTACACCTATTCTCGGGGATCAGCCAAATAACATATCGTCCATCTCTGCCCCTCCACTTGTCCAAAACACTAATCGCAAAAATAACCCAGATGCCTACCATCCACAAAATCCATCTCTAACCCCACAAAACCCATCTCCGAATCCATTCTCAAATCCCCAAAACAGATTTTCAAATCAAGAAAATTCATTCCCAAATCCACAAGATTAACTCCCAAACCCATAAAATCCATCAAATCTATCCCCGAATCCACCAAATTCCTTTCCAAATCCACAAAATCCTTCTCAGATTCCACCAAACTACTCACAAATTCCACAAAACCTTTCCAAATTCCAAAACATCTTCCCCACTTACCAACCAAGTTCCTTTCTTCCGCAAAATCAAGACTCCCTTCCAAATCCCCCTCAAGCCATCATATCCCCTGATATTTATGAACCCCTTCCTAACCCCGAGATGGATCATTATGAGGAGAAGGAGAAAAAGTGGAGGACCCAGCATGAAATGAATTTACTAGCTATGAAGGAAGAGATCATGAGGATCAAAGAGTCTCATGGAGCCAGGGACCACGGCGGTTTGGGGTATGACGATTTATGTGTTCACCCGGGAGTAGACCTACCAGATGGGTACAAAGTCCTTAAGTTTGAGATGTTTGATGGTACCAAAAATCCAATGGCCCATCTGAGAAGGTATTTTTAGCACCTGGTAGGGATAGGGAAAAATGAGGCATTATTGATGCGCCTATTCATTTGAAGTTTAAGTGGCGAAGCCTTGGAGTAGTTCATGTCTCAGGAGCCAAAAAAGTGGACTGGTTGGAAAGAATTGGCCAAGGGTTTCCTTGACCGGTTCTCATTCAACATTGAAATAGTCCCTGACCGATATTCACTAGATCAGATCAAACAGAGGAATGTGAGAGGTTTTTAAACTATGCTTTTCATTGGAGGAAAGAAGCCGCCAAAGTACAACCCCCCATGTTCGAGGAGGAAATGGTATTTGTGTTCTCCCGTGCTCAAGAAGGAGAATATTATACCAGGATGGTGTCCGCTGTCAGGGCAACTTTTGTAGATTTGGTAAAAATAGGAGAATCATTGGAAGAAGGTATTCGAACAGGGAAGATTGCCAAAACCCTGACGTCATCTGGGACTATCATATTCTCGAAGAAGAAAAAGAAAGATATAGGTGTGATTTCTGCTAATCCTGTTATGAAAACGAAAAAGAGGTTCAATTCTAGAAATGTTTTATCTTCTCCGTCGTCACCTAACCTTTCGCACGCATTCTACTCCCACCCCCAATACCAAGCTCCACTCTCAAATGCCCAACCTCATTACCAAACTCCACTCCCAAATATCCAATCCTCATACCAAGCTCCACAACCAAATATCTTTCCCCAATACCCAGTTCCACCTCCAAATTATCAGTCTCATTTCTAAACCACTCCTCCAAATAACCGAACAAATTTCCAAACGCCTTTAAATTATCACCAAGTACCCCCTCCTACAAACCTAAGCTAGTATAACCCCCAACGTCCAAACCACGAAAAGAAACCTCCCCGAAACTTCACCCCACTAGCTGAAAGTCGCACCTAATTATTTAAAAGATTGAAGAACGCTGGTCATTTGCAACGAATACAGCCAAGGAATATCAATCCCAACTCTTGATTTTTTAATGCAAGTCAACATTGTGCTTATCATTCGGGAGCAGCGGGGCACAGTACAGAGGATTGTGTCTACTTGAAACACAAGATCCAGGATTTAATCGATCAAAAGGTAATCACACTCCAGGCGCCTACTCCGAATGTTAACAGAAATTCATTGCCCAACCATGAGGGATCTACAGTTAACATAATTGAAGTAGAAGGTGAATGGGCATCTGGCAAGACCATTATTACCCAGGTGAACTCCGAAAAACGCAAAAGAGTGGAAGAGGTAGGAAAGATAAAGAAGATTGTGGTTGCCTTAAGTATCAACGAGAAAGCCCTATTTATAGTGATGACGGCCCCGACTCAAGTGTATGCTCCCCCGCTAAGAAAGGAATTTATTGTGCAAACCGCTGTTGCCCAAGGGATGACGCGATCGAGACGATGTTACATCCCTGAGGAATTGACTAATAAAAAAGATTCACAGAAAAGGCCAATCACTGAAGGAGAGGCTGAGGAATTTTGGAGGCGTATGCAACCAAAGGATTACTCAATTGTCAAACACTTGGAGAAAACGCCATCCCAAATATCTGTCTTGGCAGTATTAATGAGTTCGCAATACCACCGACAAGCTTTATTGAAGGTCTTGGAGGAAGCATATGTTCCCGCAGAAATGAGTGTTGAGAATCTGGCTGCGATGATAGGGAACATTGTGGGGAATCATCGCATATCATTCAGTGATGAAGAATTGCCATTTGAAGGAGCGATACACAACAAAGCCATGTATGTCACCGTCATTTGTCGTGATTATACGATTAATCAGGTATTAATATATGAAGGATCTGGTGTGAATATTTTTCCCCTCTCTATGTTGGTTTAAAGGGTCTATGATTTAGGAAAAAATCATCAAAGCCACGTAACTGTGAGAGCATTCGACGGTGGGCAGAGAGATACCATAGGAGAGATTGATTTGCACATCCAAATGGGGCCTGCTGAGTTCAAGACTAAGTTTCATGTTATGGATATCCATCCTAGCTACAACCTTCTCTTGGGAAGACTATGGATACACGGTGCAAAGGCAGTTTCATCACCCCTTCATCAATTATTGAAGTTCATTTGGGAAGATCATGAAGTAGTCATCCAAGGAGAAGGAAGTCGAGCGGACCATCCCAATGGTTATGTGCTGGTGATTGAAGATGGTCCAAAAGGTAGCAGTTTCTATACAGTGGAAATTGTAAATGCTGTGGACAGAGATTCGACTCCCAAAGTACCAATGCCTTCTGTTTACAAAATGATTGCAACGGTGATGTTAAGAAATAGGTTCGAACCTGGTCGAGGCTTGTGCAAGAATTTGTAAGGAATTATCGAGCCTATTGTGATCCCAGAGAGAGGCTATAAGTACGATCTAGGATATCAGCCTACCAGAAAGGATAGGGTTGAGGATGAACCAGAGAAGAGTCTGTTTGGGCCCTTGCCACTTATGTTCCAGTTATTTCCTGTACGAGAGGTGTCAGATAATGATGGTCTTAGGGATGGGATAGGAGATTTATTCGAAGGATGCAATGCCGTACCAGAAGATCTCCCAAATTCCAGCGGGGTGAAGCAAATTACGCCAGGGGAGGCCTTGCAAAATTGGACCTCCGCTCCACTCATAACCCGTCGCCCATCGTGGTAGATGAAAGGACAATTACTAATATTTTTTAAAATTGGTGATGATCCAGAAGAGGCCCCGCGATCCACCTTTTATATATCAAAACTTCTTTTTCGTATCTTACTGCTTTCAAAAAGGCATGGACTTGTATTTGCGCAAGTCATGAGCCACAATTTTATAATTATCTCCTAAATTTCAATGAAAAGGCCTTCATTTATTTAGAAAATTCTATTATTTCTAAAACACTCCTAGTAATATATTTTGTTATTATCTTGTTATCATCTAACTTAGTTTGTTTGTCCATTACAGTAACAGTAGCTTAAAATCTTCCAATGTTATGTCATGTCAAAGCTTGAACAAACAAAATGAGGGGAACAATGATGATTGG
Source organism: Capsicum pubescens (assembly GCA_030864215.1). NCBI lineage: Eukaryota > Viridiplantae > Streptophyta > Magnoliopsida > Solanales > Solanaceae > Capsicum > Capsicum pubescens. The sequence goes on from CM061544.1 coordinate 228,415,106, forward strand.
AAGGACAATAACGAGGAACGATTAGTCAAAGATATGGAGGAATTTGAGAATCACGAAAAACCCAATTTGGAGGAAACTGAAACAGTCAACTTGGGAGATCACGATAAAATCAAAGAGACAAGTGTCAGTATCCACCTGGCGGCGCCACAAAGGAAAGAACTCATCCACCTATTGCGGGAATACATCGATGTGTTTGCTTGGTCCTATGATGATATGCCAGGGTTGAGCATCAGCATTGTGTCACATAAGTTGTCAATAAATTCGGAGTTTGATCCAGTCAAGAAAAAAATGCAGAAATTCAAGCCAAATTTAAGTCTAAAGATCAAGGAAGAAGTGACAAAATAAATCCAATCTAATATTGTCGAGGTCATAAAATATCCGACGTGGTTGGCCAACATCGTCCCTATGCCGAAGAAGGACGACAAGATTCGAATTTGTGTTGACTATAGAGACTTGAATAGAGCCAGTCCTAAAGATAATTTTCCCTTGCCCAACATCCACATTCTCATCAATAACTGTGCAAAACATGAAATGCAGTCATTCGTTGATTGTTTCACCGGGTATCATGAAATATTAATGGATGAGGAAGATGCATAAAAAATGGCTTTTATTACACCCTGGGGTGTTTATCATTACAGGGTAATGCCATTTGGTCTTAAAAATGCAGGTGCAACATATATGAGGTCTCTGACGACGATTTTCCATGATATGATTCATAAAGAGATTGAGGTGTACGTGGATGACGTAATTATCAAATCCCACGAGAGTTCGGATCATCTGACTTATCTGGAGAAATTTTTCAACAGATTAAGAAGGGTATATTTTGAAATTAAACCCTGCTAAGTGTTCTTTTGGTGAGCAATTAGGGAAGTTGTTGGGGTTCATAGTCAGTAGAAGAGGCATCGAGTTATACCCGTCCAAAATCAAGACAATTCAAGATTTGCCACCGCCGAAGACTAAGAAGGATGTTATGAGTTTCATGGGTCGTTTGAATTACATTAGCAGGTTCATCGCGCAGTCAACAGTCATATGAGAGCAATTCTCAAGATGTTGAAGAAAAATGCAATGAACGAGTGGACAGAAGAATGTCAGAGAGATTTTAACCGCATCAAGAAATACTTGTCTGCATCGCCGATTTTGGTTCCACCAAGTGAAGGAATTCTATTATTTCTTTACCTATCAGTCTCAGAAAATAATTTCGGATGTGTCCTCGAACAACATTATGGCACCGGTAGGAGAGAGAAAGTCATTTACTACTTGAGTAAAAAGTTCACGCCATATGAATCCCATTACACTCTTGTAGAAAGGACATGTTGTGCTTTGACTTGGACGGCACAAAAGTTGAGGCATTATCTGTCGTCCTACACAGCATACCTCATCTCGAGAATGGATCCATTAAAGTATATTTTCCAAAAGTCCATGCATATGGGAAAGCTAGCCAAGTGGCAAATGTTGCTGAGTGAGTTTGACATTGTGTATGTAACCCAAAAAGCAATCAAGGGGCAAGCCTTAGCAGATCATTTGGCAGAGAACCCAGTTGATGAGGAATATGAGCCACTTTAAACTTACTTTCCAGATGAGGAAGTTTTGTTCGTAGGAGAAGACATTACAGAGATTTACCCCGGATGGAGGATATTTTTTTATGGGGCGGTCAACTTCAAAGGCTCAGGAATTGGAGCAATTTTGGTGTCAGAAACGGGCCAGCATTATCCGGTAACTGCTAAGTTACATTTTCTATGCACCAATAACATGGATGAATATGAGGCTTGCATTCTGGGTCTCAAATTGGCACTTGATATGGGTGTTCGTGAATTGTTAGTCATTGGGGATTCAGATTTGCTAATTCACCAGGTACGGGGAGAATGGGCGGTAAAAAATCCCAAGATCACTCTTTATGTGGATCTGGTGCAAGAATTATGTGAAAGATTCAAGGAAGTGGATTTTAGGCATATCCCACGGATACAAAATGAGTTTGCTGATGCTTTGGCCACTATATCTTCCATGATTCAGCACCCGGATCAGAGTTACATTGATCCTTTGGAAATAAGCTTGAAGGAGCAACCCGCGCATTTTGTACACGTGGAAGAGGAGCCTGATGGAAATCCTTGGTACTATGACATTAAAAGATATTTGGAATCTGGAATATATACTGAAGAGGCTAGTAATAACCAAAAGAAGACAATCCGGCGTTTGGCAAAGAATTACTTTCCAAGTGGGGAAATTCTTTTTAGGAGGACTCCTGATTTGGGATTTATAAGATGCGTCGATGATGCGGAAGCCAATAAATTGATAAAATAGGTACATGCTAGAATTTGTGGGGCCCACATGAATGGGTTTGTCCTTTCCAGAAAGATCCTGAGAACCGGTTACTTCTGGATGACTATGGAAAATGATTGTAGTAAGTATGTGCATAGATGTCTAAAATGTCAAATACACAGAGATCTAATTCGAATGCCTCCACACGAGCTTTACACAATGAATTCACCTTGGACTTTCGTATCTTGGGGTATGGATGTCAGCGGACCAATAGAGCCATTAGCTTCGAATGGGCATAGATTTATTTTGGTTGCGATTAATTATTTCACTAAGTGGGTCGAAGAGGCTTCGTATAGAGCCGTCACTAAGAAAGTGGTTGTGGATTTTGTCAGGAATAACTTGATTTGCCGGTTCGAAGTACCGGAATCGATCATTACTGATAATAGGGCAAACTTGAACAGTTACTTTATGAAAGAAATTTGTGATCAATTCAAGATTGTGCATCGCAACTCGACTGCATATCGTCCCCAAATGAATGGAGCTGTGGAAGCGGCCAACAAGAATATCAAGAAGATCTTGAGAAAGATGGTCAAAAATGATAGATCATGGCATGAGATGTTACCTTACGCTTTGCTAGGGTATCTCACAACAGTTCGAACCTCCACCGGGGCGACCCCCTATTTACTTGTCTATGGGAATGAAGTTGTGATACCTGCTGAAGTTGAAATACCTTCCCTAAGGATTATTCAGGAAGCTGGACTAAGTAACGAAGAATGGGTTCGTGCTCGCTATGAACAACTCATGTTGATTGATGAAAAGAGAATGGTCGTTGTATGCCATGGTCAGTTGTACCAACACAGGATGGTTCGTGCCTTTAACAAGAAGGTGAGGGCTCGGGTATTTGAAGTGGGGAAACTGGTTCTCAAATGAATATTCCCTCACCAAGAGGAGTACAAGGGAAAGTTCGCTCCAAACTGGCAAGGGCCATACATACTTCATAAGGTGCTATCTGGAGGAGCTCTGATTTTGTCTGAGATGGATGGTACGGAGTGGACCAAACCAATAAATTCCGACGCGGTAAAGAGATATTATGTTTGAAGGACATTCTAGCTTTTGTGTTTCTTTAGTTAATTTACTTGTAATCACCTTTGTAATAATGTTGTTTTCTAGTGTGTGACTTTCTAGAGTCCCTTCCTTTAATGTACAAACTACATTTGACCTGAATTCAGAAGAAAGGGATACGTAGGTGGCCTATGTCGTCTTCGGTCAACCCCTTAGGATAATTTATCCTTTCCTCTTATGTACGAACTACGTTTGACCTGAATTCCCAAGAAAGGGATACGTAGGCGGCCTATGTCGGCTTCGGTCAACCCCTTAGGATAATTTATCCTTTCCTCTTATGTATGAACTACGTGATGACCTAAATTCCCAACAAAAAGGATACGTAGGTGGCCTATGTCGGCTTCGGTCAACCCATTAGATTTTCTATATATATCCCTAGCGTAGTCTTGAACTACGTTTGACCTGATTCCTGCTTCAACGGGATACGTAGGCGCCCCAACGACTCAGTCATATAACCCCAGGAAATGGAAACTGGGGCAGAATTTTCGAGAAGGAATCTGAAAATTCACAAGAGAAGATCGACATCCAACAAAGAGAATGAAGATCAGCAGAGACTTCAGACCCATCCGGATTGGTATCATCTCAAACAACTTTAAACTGGGGCAGAAATTTTGGGGAAAACCTCAAAATTTCCACCAAATGCCAGAACATATTCCAAATTCCCCAGCACCAGAGGTTAAAGTCAAGCTTTGGAAGTCATCGACTGTAACAAAGTCTGGGGAGACTCAATTTTTGGCTATGATAGAACTATTTGAAGAAACCCTCCAACAATGATCATGAGTTTTGGAAACCATCCGTCGGATATAGTCAAAACCACGAGGAAGACGTTTGTTGAGCTAGTACATGACATGATTGACAGAGATTTTCTAAAGTTTTACAGAAGTTTTCAAAATTATTTTCAAAAATTTAAGACTATTTTAAAAAAATCTTACAACTCACTTATTTAGTACTTGCCTAGACATCATTTGGGATGGAGTGTCAGGGTGGAAGTCCCAATATGATGGAATGCACAAGAGATGGCAAGGAGCAAATCGAGGATCGAAGAAGTTCAACATGGATTAATTTCATTCAAACTAATCATTTTTCTATGGATGCAGGGATCAATACACAAAAATGAGAGTCTCATTCAAAAATCCCCGAGCAAATTGGGAGCCACAATAGATCATTAATGCCCAGGAACGGTATTTTAGGGTAGCCCTAAAAATGGGTTAACAGCTATTTATTGAGGACCTTTTGATTTGTCCATCTCATTTCTTAAGATCATAGGCGACAAACAAAAGCGCCGAGTCTTCTTTACAAATATTGTATTTAGAAGTTTCCTAAAAATAGTTGCTAGGAAAAGCGACTTTGTGTTTACTGATCGCCTACCTTGAGCACAGGTACATGCAGAAAGCAAGGCGATAAAATATGAATTCAGGTAAATTATTTTTATCATTGCCTTAAGGGCCATTATATATCGTTGCCGCAAGGCGTTGCCCCAAGGGTCATTACATATCATTGCCGCAAGGCATTGCCCCAAGGGCCATTACATATCATTGTCGTAAGGCATTTCCCCAAGGGATATTACATATCACTGCCGCAGGGCGTTGCCCCAAGGGACATTACATATCATTGCCGCAAGACGTTGCCCCAAGGGCCATTGCATATCATTGCCACAAGGCATTCCCCAAGGGCCATTGCATATCATTGCCGCAAGGCATTGCCCCAAGGGCCATTACATATCATTGACTCAAGGAGTTGGCTCAAGGTACATCACATATTATTGCCGCAAAGTCCATCTCATACCATTTCCCCAGAAGGCATTCAATATCTGTTGACGCGCTAGACAGAAATGTTGGCATCGAGGATATCATCATTTAATATCTATTGAAACGCTAGACAGAAAGGCTGGCGTCGAGGATATCTCATCATTTTATGAATCAACATCTGAATGTATCGACAGCACACGATTTTAAGGGACTCCTTAAAGTCTCTATCTAAGGATGAATGATATATAAGATTTCCTAGAAATTGATAATTTGAGGGTCATCTATAAGTCATATTATTTGAAATAAGATAGTGTACAAGATCACCTATGAGTTGATAGCCTGTAGGAAATCCGTAATCCACAACAACATCCTAACCGAATAGTGTACGAGATCGCCCAAAAATCGATAGTTCAAAGGTTATCCATAAGTCACAACTAAATCCTTACCGAAGAATATGCAAGATTGTCAAATTGATACGTCCAAGGGTTCTCTATAAGCCGTGTCATATCCAAGATCTATTATGTCCAGGATTACTCAAAGACTAACAATTTGAGATATTATCCATAAGTCATATTGTATCCAAGGTCGGATGATGCACAGGAACACCAGAAAGCTAGCGATTAGAGGGATATTTATATGTTATCTCTTATCCAAAGTCGGATAAGGTGCAGGATTACCCAAAGTCTAGCAATTCAAAGGATGTCTGTAAGTCGGCTCGTACCCAACAATCAAATAATATGCAAGATTATCCGAAGATTGACAATTTAAGGAAAACTTATAAATCGATCATCGGCTATAACCGGAGAGGTTATCATTCCACATACAACAAGTAATATAGGTAACCAAAAGGGTTGCCACTCCAGTACAAGATTACATGGTTGTAGAGACCGTTCTGCATAAAGTATCATCGGTGTCCAAAAGGGCCACCCCACTCTGAAGGTACAAAAAAGGATGACTTCGCTTTTTAGACAACAACTCACGCGGAGATATGGTAAAATACTATATACTTGTTTCATGAATTGAACTTATCACTAATGATTTTTGTGTGAGAAATTATTGAGAGCATCCGAGAGAATGAAAATCTCAAACCAAAACCACAGGTGCGGACGACTCCAAAAAGGACGCAGCACAACGTAGAACTCTTTCTCAGCAGCAAAACGGGACATAGTCTGGAGAGGGATGTCAAACTCTCTAGGCGTGAGCTAAATGATGATCACCACCACCATCTGACCACGCCTCTATTAGAAGGCATGTGGGTATTTTTGGATATTTTGGTCTCAGTTTTACCTCTGGGATATTTTCTTAACTCATACTGAGGGGAACTTTCTTTTTCTTTCGAATTCGAGTGATAAGACTCATATAGTTTTGGAAATTATTCCCAGGTAAATTCTTACCTATGGATGTGAAGAGCTCCACATTCATGGTTAAGAGGTTACAAGCCTTTTTTCCACAACTCGATCAACTTGTCACTCATCTTGAGCCAAAGATCGTCTGAAATAAAAGACTATTTTTTCTACCGATCAAGTCAAACTACAAGCAGTATGATTCCCTAAAATCTTAGGTATATGTAGGATGGGATCTATGTAGAAAACTCGACTGCATTCCAACCTCCCCCCTAATCCCTTTTTTCCCCAGTTTCTCGGTTTTATCAAAAACTCTAAAATCGAGGTAACTTGTGAATTTTTTGAAAATCATGCTCAAGATCAAACTTTATAAACTACAAGTGGCCTGAATTCTCATGAAACCTGAGATATGTAGGAAACTTGATACCGAGGTTTGTCCATAACTCCATGAAACTCGTGCGGAAAACCAACCTCTCTTAGATACAAATTTATGGTCGGACAAAAATTAGGAATGTCAACCTCCCTTTGCCCAGGATTACTTGCATCCATCCTACCCAAAGGGAGGGGGCAGTTGTTGACACCTAATTTTTTTCCATCCACAACTACATTTAATCTCGAGTTTCTTCGATTTTCAAATAAAATCACAACAATTATTGTTCCAAATAAATGCATTTTAAAATAGGTATTTGGGTTAATTTTGTCATTTAAAGTGATAATTATATATTTTCGTATTTGCATATACAAGATTGTATAAATGATGTCATTTAAATGAACATTTTTATCACAGTGGGCTTTAAATTAAGGATTATTTGAAAAAAAAAATAATTAAAGTCTTGATTTAAACAAAATTTATTCTCAAATAATTTATTTGGATATATATTTGTTTGATTTTATTAAATCAAGAAACTTGGGATTAAAAGAGGTATTAATTTGTATCGAGATTTATTTTAATTTAGTCAATCTATTGAATTTGACCATAATTGAAACTAAATGGGCCATAATTGCAATACAATTGGCCAATTGACTTTTGATTAGGTTAAAATTTAAATAGAATGAACTAAATTAAAATTGATGTTATTTTTCTAAGTAATTCCACAATCTACCCAATACCTAAAAACTTAACCAATTAAAAAGCCCAAACCGAAGGCCCATTTTCTTTTATCCAACAATTAAAACTATAACCAACATTTTCCTTACAATTTCTGTCGCCCGAAGCCCACTCCAACAGCTATAACCCGGCCCATCTTCCAATCTAGTTTTCCCTTTAATCAGTAACCAAAGCTGCTACAGCTGCAAGGTTCAACTTCAACCACAGCCTTCAATCAACAGCAACAGCTACCAGAACAATACAAACACGCTACAACATCGTACAAGACTCAGCAAAATGACAATATCGGTTTCCATCTACCAACGATTCCAACCCTCAAACCGAGCTCCAACCCATCTGTTTCTTATTCATCACGCCTCTCATGCGGGTTCGTACGCCTAAGGCTAGGGAACGTTCTAGAACAAGCCTAGGTGGCTCATCCAACGTCCATATTCCGCGAATCTCGGGTACCATGTACATACCTAGTTGATTTTCATTGGTTTGGAATAAATTCTATTTTTTCTAATTTCGATTGGTCCACCCGCTAGAATTTATCCGAGAAAATTCCAAAATTTGTAGGAGTTTGTTGGAAGAAAACGTTATCTAAGTTCAAATTTTGAATTCCTTCTGGAAGAAGATCCCAAAATTATCCCCATGAGGCCCCATTTTTTTGTTTTCATCGATTTAAACCCTAAAAAATGAACCCTAGCCTATTCTCTATATAAAGGCTATTTTAGAAGGTTGGGGGGGGGAGAGAGTTCTTTCTAGGGTTGGAGTTCTGAGGTTCAGAAAAGGAAGGTTTTTCCTCTGGGACATTTTTAGGGTTTATTTTTTTTTTGAGGTCGGAGAAGGGGGGAGAAATGCTGAGGTGAAAACTTTAAGGTTTCGAAGGTTTCTTAGAAAAAAGGAAACCCATAGTTTTAGGATTCTTATTTTTTCTATTTCTGTGGAATCCTTACTGGTGATTGAAGCTTTCGAGCGAGAGATAAAGATATCAATGTGTTAGGGTTCTCAGAAGATAAAAGCTATCTCCTTTTTCTATAGACTATCCTCTCTCTTTTATTTTCTTTCAGAAGTTTGGTCGATCATTTGGGAAGTTCCCGAATCGACAATATCGACTCCTGATAGTGACAATTTCGCTGACAGCTTGTTCGTCCTGTTTGCTGCTCCGGAATAGGTGAACAACTCTTCAATTTTAATTCCTGTTACGATTCCTACTTCTTTTCTTCATCTCCTTCTCTGTAATGTTATGATTGTGACATTATTCGACGAGAATAGTTGTAGATGGCTTTAACGGTCATAGGAATTAGTAGATGATAAATGTGTTTGTGTTTCTCTCATTGAATCGAAATTCATGCTATCATGTCTGCTCCGTATGGATTCTAAAATTTTCATCATCGCTACTTCAAACTCTCCCCTTTGTATTATTGTTGTTGGCACGTTGTTAACCTCATTATCGGTATATTTGTGAAGTTTTGTTTACCTTGGTTTGTAGTTGAATCTGTTTAGTAAAGATCCGTAGTTTCGTGTCATCCTTAGGAATCACTGCAGGGTTAGTTTCCATGCTAGTCATACTATGATATTTTCAAGAAAAAATTGAGCCTGTTGATCTGATTTACTGAAAATTTAGTCATTTAGATTGTATTCATGACTTTGGAGGTACGTAGTAAGTGCTCCTTATCTTTTCTGAAGCGTTATATGACATCGGGTATAATTTAGGGAGTCTTTTGATGTGCAGTAGCAAAAAATTAGTAATTCAGTTCATTAAGGACGCTTAATCTTTTTTTTGTTTCAGTTTCGTCTGGCGAGAAGGGAAAAGTTTTGCATAATAATGTTGACTCTATTGGTAGTCGTTTTACTATGTTAAAGCCTTAAAAAAGTTTTCTGAATTGTTTCGTTTATTCTTATTTAGTTTCAGTTGTATACCAATATATTCTGATTATAAATACGCAACCCACATATGTTGGTACCTCCCATGACCTTGATGGAACTAGATCCTCATTTTTAAATCGAAGATTATTTGGCTAGAGTCAATATTTGGTGTGGTGGTATACTAGAATTAATAAATAGATATCTGGTATTTGAATTTTTAGTGCATAAAAGCAGCAGGTCAGTCATTTTTATGATACGAAGCCGTTCTAAAGTAAGGGGGGGGGGCTGAACTAATTCATAAGAAATCCATGTCTATAAATTATCTTTCATTGTTATGATTGTTTTTATTCTGTTGTTCTAGCTAAGAGATAGATTGAATGCTTCATTAGTTCTTTGTTAACTATCGTCTGGCCTGTTATTATCATTGTCCTAATTACCTTCACTTTGATGTTTTTTAAAGACTTGTTTACTATCATTAGATAGTTGTTTTTCTTAGGTAAACTCCATCTTAGTTCAGTCTTAACTTTCTAGTTCCATGTTGGTTATATAGTTCAAATTGTTAATTCCTGTGTCGTTGCGTCAATTCATAGCTCAAATATTAAAGTCCTTTCGCCTGTCGTATTGAGTAGTTTGAACGTTATTTGTTATGATTAGGATCCATAGTTTTAGCTCTATAAAATATTAAGTTAATTCATTGCATGTTTGATCAAGACGTTGGTTCTTGTGATAGGAAATTCTTTCGGCTTACAAGTTTATCATTTTCTTGTTTGATGTTCTCGTCTGTATACACTTACATATACTAATCCGTTGCACATATTTTTCCATGAACTCGCTCGGGAGTCCAATTGGGCTCTTTATTATTGTATTACACTATGGTCCACTGAGGCTCGCCCTTTATAAGACGTGAAAATTGATCACATAGAATATGGATACAAAGAGTAGTAAGACATGAATGAGCCAAAATCTCATCCTTGAAGCAGCAAAAAAGCTTGGATTTTTTTTAATTATTTGCATTTATTCATTTGATGTCGTCTCTTCATTATTATTTATTTCTTCATTTCATCATTCATTAATTTGGGCCTCAAAGCCAAAATTGTACTTAATACAGGTGGAGCGGAATTCGAGCCAAAAGCTCAAAAACTAGATTAGGACGGGGTCGACGGTTTGGGCTTAAAAGCCTAAACCACTATTTCTCCCCTTTCCTCTTTCTCTTTTCCTTACTTGTTTACATGTTTCTTGCGAACCTAGTTAATCCCTTAGTCAAGTCGCTAAAAACTAGTTTTGTATAAATGTCAAAACATTTCTAAAATCAAGTTCTTTTCAAAAAATCAATCTTTTCTGAAATTAGTCAAAAGACGCTTTCAAACAAGACGGATAACCACAAAGTTAGCGGACATTTTAGGTGCCTAACACCTTCCTAAAACGTTAATAGGAACCACTTACTCGGAATCTCTAACTTAAACTGATTTTGCTTTTTTGAATCGTTTTAAGTAACTCTCTAAGGGTTTCTTAATTCCTTTTCAAAATTAAGAGGCGAATCTCTCAAAAAGTCAAAATTTCTCCGCAAAACAAGAAAATAACTTAAAGGAAATAAAAACTAAGCGGGAAGGTGGAAAGGCCAAGCTGTGGTCTAGGTCGAGTCTTTTAATTTGGCCCACAGTTTCAGCTAATGTTGGGCTTTTTTGTGATGACATTTCTGATAGCCGACACAATTGTAATAGCTTATCACAAATGTCGTCAGCCTTGACAGACCCTTCTTCAGAGCTAAGGTCTCTGACGACAAATCTGACAGCTTATCATAATCGTGACAGCCCATCAAAAATATTTTTAGGGGCACTTGGCTGAATATATCGATTACACCTTCTTTGAACTATAACCTAACTACAAAAATAAATAATTTACTGGAATATAAAAATTTTGGGTTGCCTCCCAATAGTGCCTGATTTAATGTCGCAGCACGACTTGGTTATCTTGAATACTCAGACTTCGTCAAGACAGCCTGTTGATACCCCTTTACCATCTTCATAGAATACGTCCATAATTGAGAAAACACTCATCTCCTTTGCCGGTGTCATGGATGAGTGTATTTAGAATCTTGTTTCCTTATCATTGAGCCTGAACTTCAGCTCATTCAGCTCCATGTCTATGATCACTCTCCCAGTTACAAGTAATGGTTTACCCAAAATGATGGGCACTTCAAAGTCCACCTCACAGTCCAGGACTACAAAATCAGCAGGCAGAATGAAGTCGGCCACCTTTACCAATACTTCGTGTAATATACCCACTGGCCGCTTTACAGACCTATCTGCCATAACCAATCGCATGTTCGTCAGGGTAGGATCCCCCAAACCCAGTTTCTTGTACACACCGAGTGGCATTAGATTTATACTGGCTCCCAAATTGCATAGTGCTTTTGTGAAATTCAGGGACCCAATAGTACAAGGGATGGTAAATGCTCCCGGATCTGCCTTTTTCTGCACTAAAGACCTTGTAGAGATAGCACCAAAATGAAGGAGATTGTCCTCCGGCTCATGGATAACCTTCCATTTCTTAGTCACAAGGTCTTTCATAAACTTCACGTATCTTGGGATTTGCTCAAGTGCCTCAACCAAAGGCACATTTATTGTCAATTGCTTGAGTACTGCCATGAATTTGCTGAATTTTGCATCATCAGTTTTCTTCTTCAATCGTTGAGGAAAGGGAGGTGGTGGTCTTGGGGTAGTTTTCAGCACTACCTCCTTCTCCTTCTCTTTATCTTTTTTCGGAGCATCATCAGAATTATATAGCTTCTCAGACTCTACTGGACCACTTTCTTTCGGTTCAACATCAACTACCTCATCAACTACAGGTTTTCCCACGGAAGGGTCAAGTAATATCTTACCATTTCTAGTGGTAATATCCATGCATAAGCAATCATTCCACGGATTCTGGACTGTATCACTTGGTAACGTTCCGCTCTTCCTCTGTTGAATATTGCGGAGAGTTGGCTCATCTGCTGCTCGAACTGACTGATGGATGTCAGATCTGTCCTCATGGTGGTTACACCTGAGTTTTTCATCTCCACTCCCTTTAATAACTTAGCCATCATGTCCTCCATGGACATCTTTTCAGAACTTATTGAAGCAGCCTCGCGATTTCCAGGAGGAACATATAGCCCGCTCCTATCATTGTACTCCTTCAATTTCCCTGCTCCCTATCTTTATAACCAGGCTTATCATAAAATTTCCGACCTTGATTCCATTGGATATTGCCTCAGAAACCCCCCTGATTATTAACATAGATAGCCTCTTCATCTGCATCAGCCTCAATCCTATCCTGAGATCCCACAGCTTTCACTTTTTCAATCTTACCTGATAGCAAGTTCTTGGTTAGCAAGTCCATCTGTATTTTAAGGTGATCCATGTCTTGGTCACGTTCCTCTTCTCTTCTGCGTTGTTTTGCAGTAATACCCACAGAAGCAGTGGGGTTGGCCACCACAGAGTCTCTGGTATGCCATGCCCGACTCTGTTTGGTCATTATATCCAGCATCTTTGAAGCCTCTAGGAACGTAATATCAACAAACGAACCACCAGGAGCATTGTCTACAATTGGCTTTGTAACAGAGTTAAGATCCCTGTACAAAATCTCCATCAAATGTATGTTTGTCATGTTGTGGTTCGGATACTATGTAAGCTTCTTCTTAAATCTTTCCCAGGTTTCATGCAAGGCTTCAGTCGGGAGATGCCTAAAGTTGTTGATCTCTTCCCTCAATTGTACCCTTCTGGAAGGTAGAAAGAACCTTTCTAGGAAAGCTCCTTTGAACTGCCTCCAGTTGGTTATAGAATCGGGTGTCAGCTCATTTAGCCACAAAGTTGCCTACCAAGACAGAGACAACGGGAACAATCTCAACTGGATAGAATTTTGGCCCACTCCTAGGGTATCAAAAGATTTACAGATGGTGACAAAATTCACCAGATGCAGGTTCGGGTCATCCCCAGGAAGGACACTAAACAACCCCTTCAGATTGAGGAGTTGGATCATAGTACTCGTAATGTTGAATTAGCTCCAGGTGCCAACGGTGGAGGAATGATTGCACCCGTTGCACCTTCTCCGTCAATTCCATCATCATCGTTGAGATCAGACTAGACCGGCTAGTACTCTTGTCTTTATCAGAACATACGATTCCTATTAACATTACACCGTACTGGTGCAGCTATCTGCTCTACACGTCTTGGGTTAATTGGATTCAACAACTCCTCGTCTCCTAAATCTTCGTCCTCAAGATTTTGATATCGTGCTTATTGACCGACATTCTGCACATTCGCCTAAGCTCTAGCTAAGGCTGCTAATCTATCAGCCTCTTACTGTTTTGCCATTCTTCCAATTCATTGCGGTTCCAGATTAGGTGGTAATAACGGTTAACCAAAACTTCTGGTTCTTGGCATACACTATAAATATCCTGCAATAAACAAAAACCAACAAATACATAAAACTAGGAAACTTAACTAATAGTCAATTTGCGCATACAAACTTCAGTTTACAACCGTATTCCTCGGCAACGGCGCCATTTTTGATAACGCTCAAACTACATCTCTCTAATAAGAATGTAAGCGATCGTTTTCAATATAAAACCCAACTAGGTTGGGGTCAAATCCCACAGGGAATATGGTGCGAACGTAAGTCATTTGCGATTTAATCAACTGATAGTTTGATGTTTCTAGAAAAAGGGGTTTTTAGTTTAACAAGTAATTGTTGGTTACTTTAGTTTCAGTGTTCGTAATCAAGAGTTTATGAAAAAACAAAATTATGTTCACTAGGGCTTTTGGTACTTGACAGATGCTACTAGTGGTTCAAGATTCTCACGGTACTTAGGACAACAAGTTATCTTTATCAAGGTTATGCTTAAATGTCTCTCGGCCTACCTAAGCATTTAATTACCTAATCCTCTTGGACCTAGGGAATTTATATTCACTGCCCAGATTTTATCTCAGGTTAACCAACCTTTTTACAGCGGTGATTATTAAACGGAGTATTTCCAAGTCCCTATTGATAATTCACTTCCTACTATATTTTATTTATTTCTCAAGCAAATCAAAGCAGGTGGTATCTATCATTTGCAACCAACAGACAATAATTAAAACATCAGAATTATCAAGGAGTCCTACCACCTTTCGAATCTTAAACACTCAACACATTATCAAGACCTAACCCTAGATCCCATAATTCAGGTTAAAGGAATTTAGCCTCTCATGACGTAATAATCAAAACCCCTAGATAAATTCATGCTTTGAAAGATAAACTTACCACAAGATGAATAGAAAATAGAGATTCTCAGATTAAATCACAAAGAAAATCCCAAAATAATGAATATAATCTCTTCAAAGTAATTTTTTTCTCAAGCCAAAGGTAGAGAGAGAAAATATCAAAGTATATTGCTCAAAACTTAAGGTCCGGAACTCCTAAGAAAACCCTAAACAAGGCTTTAAATAGTTCACTCTAATTATGGAAATAAAATAATAAAATTCAGAAATTATTCGGATTAGGTAACACCATTTGTGATAGCCTATCAGGAGGCTGACGACTTATCACAAATGTCGTCGGCTTTCTTTATGCTTTTGGTACTTGCTACCTAACGCTGACGATAAAAAGTGAAGCCCTATCAGCTCCTTGACGACCTATCACAAAATATCGTCAAGTCTCTTCTTCAGTTCTCATGTGCTACCTTAGGTTGACGGCATTCTTGACTTCTTATCAGATCCTTGACGAGCTATCACAAAATATTGTCACAGCTTTCAATCTTAGGCCAATTCTCTGTCTATGGCTGACGATGAATCTGATAGCTTATCACAAGGCTGACAACTTATCAGAAATATCGTCAGCCACACTTTTGCCTCCATCTACTTCTGATTTCAACTTCTTTGCTTTTATTCTTGTTGGTTTTCTATCATATTAGCTTCTACTGCAAAATCAAAACATAAACCAATCAAAATTTACTTAAGTCTTCGCAATTATTCTTAGCATTAGCTCACACATCACACTTCGAGGACAAATCAAATTGGCTACAACTAGGGGGTCACATGTTGTAGAACTTGCCGCATCTCACCGCCAGCATTAGCAAGAAGCTGAAAAGAATATGCAAGAAGAATTTAATCGAGAGAGATCTCAGTGGTTACGTGAAATGAGAACAATTAGAGGTTGTTTCTTCTCTTGAATAGTGTGCAAGAAAGATCATTGATTCCCGTGATTGAAAGGCCCAAGGATGGGATCATGCCTTCAGTTTCCTTCGAGAGAAGGTCCGTCGTGTAGCGCAGGATACCGCTAGAATGGGTTTGGACTACCAGTTGTTGAATCATAAAGAATTTTTTGCATAAGTACCAGCTTTCGCCCAGCGTCTTACTACTTCATTAGAGGACATATACTTAGATTTAGGAGGTCATATCATGCCGAAATCTCCTTGATTGAGCATGTCGAAGTTATGAGAATCAGTTGAAGACCTGGAGACATTAGGGTTTGGTTGTGCGTATGGATAGTTATTTTCTTTGTCACAGTTTTTTTATTTTAGTTGTAGAACTTCTTGTTTAGATGTTATGTCTTTTAGTTAGTCTTATTTGCTTAAATTTAGTTTTACTTGTCAGATGTTAGTTAGTAGGTTTTATCTTAGGAGTTGTGTCATTTGTCGTATTTGTATTCAAAAATTATGGAATGTAATGAAGTTGGCCGTTTATTTCTATATATATTACATATATTTTACTTCACTTACTTTATTTATTTTCTTAAAAAAAAAATTAATTATTTTTGTTAATTTTTTATTCTGAACTACGCAAGATCTGATTCATGTCCTAGCATGATACGTAGACAACCCTCCAAAGGGTTTGATCATAACTTTTTGAAAAGTACGCCTGGAAAAGCTGGGATAAAACACAAAGCCTTCCATGATAGGTTGGGAAATGCATATAGAAGCATAACATACAACGTGACATTATAATATATAACTCACCCGTTTGCTACTTGATCACAGAAAGATCAAGTAGTTGGTGGTTGGTTTGTGGTTTAAATTGGCTTCTCATCCGTACAACATAAGATACAAAGGAAAGAGAAAAATGACCCACAAAAAGGGTGTAGAGTTTGACAGTGAGGAAGATCAAAATCAGTTGATTTCATAAGAGTTTGCATCCATGAAAGAGAATAGGTTATTGAAACAACAAATAGTGGATATGTATCAAGCTTGGTTGAATGGACAAGTCCCTCCTTCCTCAATTCTTGGATTTTCGAATGTGAATGATCAAAATTCCGCTCAAGCCCAAACAGGTGATCCATTTTATCCACCTAGATTTGGCCCATATGCTAATGTGTATGGCATTGCTGGTTTTTATACCATACGCGCATCAAATCCTTCTATCATAAATAACCCATATTTTTCCTCTTGCATCACCATCTACCGCGGGTCCTCAATCGACAGTACAGAAGACTATGGGTGAACCAAGTTATGATCAATTGAATCCTCCTGAAGTGAGGTACAAACTCCTAAATTCATATTTCCCCGCTCATCAACATGGTTCACCTATCATGATTCAAAAGACTATTAAGAATGAAGAACAAGAAGAAATGACCAGGAAAGTAAGAAGTTTAGAACAGAATATGAGGAATATACAAGGACTAAAAGGGAAAAAGAGTGTTTCATACAAAGATTTGTGTATGTTTCCTGTTGTTCATTTGTTGCTAAGATTTAAAACTCCTAAGTTTGACAAGTACAAAGGCCATGGCGATCCCGTGGCTCATTTGAAAAGGTTTTATAATCAACTGAGAGGAGCAGGGGGAAAGAAGAATTGTTGATGGCTTACTTTGGAGAAAGCCTTGCAGGGATAGCTTAAAAATAGTTCATTGACCAAGATATTTCTCATTGGCACGTTTGGGATGACATGGCTCAGGATCTTGTCCAATAATTTTAATATAATGTTGATAGAGTGCCAGATTTCACCACACTTTCCAGCATGAGGAAAAGATAACTGAAAGTTTCCAAGAATATGTTGTTAAATGGAGGGAGCAAGCTCCAAGAGTAAGACCATCCATAAAGGAGCCTGAGATGATTGATATTTTTCTACAGGCATAAAAACCTGACTATTTCCATCATTTGCTTTCTACTATTGGAAGTACATTTGTTGAAGTCATTAAAGTTGGAGAAATGGTAGAAAATGGAATTAAGTCTTGAAAACTCATAAGTCAGACTGCTTTGAAAGTAACAACGCAGGCAATCCAAAATGGTTTAGGAAGTTTTGGTGGGAAGAAAAGAAAAGAGGATGTAACTACTATTATACTAGGTCCACGACAAAATTTGAGAGGTGCATGTCACCCGTACACATAATATCAATCCCAAATTTATGTCTAAGACCCATATAATCATCCACGATACTGTATTGCTCCCTAAAATCCATTATATTCCAGTCTATCTCCTCAGTATCCTATCTATAATGCACAACCATATGTTTGGGCTTCTTCGTACCCGCAATGGAATTCACCATCCATTCAGAATCATTCTCCAATCACGCAAGTTCAACATGGCCCTCCTAGATCTACTTTTCGACCTAAGGATAACATGGGCAAAGATAATTTCACTCATATCGGAATGTCTTATGTCAACTTATTTCAGAAACTGAGGAAGATGAATATTTTGAGCCCAATTGCGAGAAGGATCCCAAATCCTCCTCAAAAAAATTTAGATTATTCGAGAAGATGTGCATATTGTTCTGATGCCCCAGGGCACGACACAGAGAAATCCTGGTACTTGAAAAGATCAATTCAGGAGCTGATCGACACACAAAAAATTATAGTACAAAGTTCAGATGCTCCAAACATTAATCAAAATCCACTACTGACTCATACTGAAATAAATATTCTCGAGTTGATACCCAGTGGAGAAGAGGCTGTAGTTTTCTTCAAGCCTATCATTAAGATTAAAACTGATATGGAAAGATCAACAAATGTTGTAGATTTTGTCTTGAATTTTCAAGTGCTGAATATCGATGCTTCATATAATATGTTATTGGAAAGGCCATGGGTTCATAGGGCTGGGGCAGTCGCATCTACGTTACACTAGATGGTCAAGTTTGAATATGACAGATAAGAAATAATTGTTCATGGTGAAGGGGATTTGTCCATGTATAAAGATTATCATGTTTCATCCATTGAGGCTGACAACGTAGATGGAGTGCAAACTTATAAAGTTTTTGAGGCGATGGTTGTTGAGCATATCCTTGAGGGGAATCTCATCGCAATACCACAATTGTCCTCTACATTACCTGCCATAGATTCAATGAGTGATGATGATACAAAATTGATCGACCTCTTTCAGATTATATTTATCAAAGCTGATATGGTTGAAATTGGAAAAGGTACCAGTAATGCAGATGTGCAGTTTATCAGCCCCGATGTCCAGTTTAACAATTGTGAGGCCACTCTTCTCCCTATTATGAAAGAGTCTTGGTAGTTTGTTTGTTTGTTTTTATGCAATTTAAATAATTCTAGGGTTGTAATTTAGATCATTATCTTGTTTGTTTTTAGGATAAAACTCTTCTATCTTTGTTTTTATAAAATATAGTTTCCCTTTATTTTCTTTTGAATCTTATAGTTATTTTATATTATACAGTTCTTTCTATGCCGATTCTAATGATATGACATGCACAAGGAATTTTCAACCAGATCTTAAAACTCAATCTAATAATGAAATAATGAATAAAAAAGTTGAATACGATGAAGAGGAAGTATTTGAGGAAATAAGCAAAGATTTCAAACAGTTTGAGAATAAGTCAAACCCCAATATGGATGAAATTGGGGAAATCATTTTGTGAATAAAAAATGACTTGATCATCAATTAGAAGATATAATTTAAGCATTTTGAATGGTATCAATCAGGGGATATATAGTCTTTATTGTCAGAAAAATAAAAGAAAGATAGCTCCCAAAGAGACATGAGGCATCCGTGCGGAGAAAGTAAAACACAAGTGGACCTGTATGTTTCATAAGCATGAAAGAAGTGACACACATGCACATTCTTAGTGAAGGTCAATATTGAAAAGATATGTATGATCTCATGTTTCACCCTCAGATTGCATTTTATGTTCTTGCATTTTTAAGGATTGATGTGACGAAGGCATTTCTTTCTGCTATCCAAATGTTGTGTCATCCTTTGTTACCTCTTTTGAGCTTTAGTGTTATTTATTTTACACCCCTCTTTTGAAATCAAAATAGATCTTGAAAAAATTCAAAAAAAAATGTCAAGTAAGAGAAATAGAATTAAAAAAACACTCAAAAAGAGAAAAGTCAAAAAAAAATGAAAGAAAAAAAAAGTCAAAAAAAATCATCAAGCAAGCAAGCAAAAGAATGAGAGCTTGAACTGCGTTTGACTTGATTCTTGCTATGACAAGATACGTAGGCAACCCTAATCTGGGGTTCGATCCAACCAAGTGAAAAATTCAAGTTACCCAGTACAAAATAAAACTGGGGCGAAAAATTATTTTCCTTAAAAGTCGATTCCAAAAGTTGTATGTTTCACCCAATTAATGTATATTTTTGTGCTTCATGTCACCCTTTTCTTCTAACCCTTTACAAAATCCAAGTTACAACCAAAGAAAGACCTTCAGATCGATCTTGAGAATGTCAAGGCTAAACATGTTTGAGTGCATGAAGATTCATACTTCGGACATCGTTTTTCCTATAAAAAAAAGAAATGAAATGAGAGAGTCTTCTTGGTGAAAACCCTCTTGGATGACATAAGGTGATAGTAAGTTGTGAGATCAATAAAAAAGATAGAATCTTATGTGTGAAAACCCTCATGGGTACCATAAGACGATGACGAGTTGAAGAAATGAAAATAAGGTAGATTCGTTGGCAAAAAACCATTGAGGTAGCACTAGCTGAAGGAGGATTGTGATTTAGAGTGGGCATGTTCAAGAATAACTCCATTTCAAATTCAATAAGTGGAAAAAAGTTATAATGATTAGAGAGGGTAGTTCAGGTTGCTTAATTCAAAATACATGTCATAATTGCTGGAATCGGCTACCACACCCAGATAAGTTTTTCTTTTGTCGTTTTGAGAAAGAGATGTTTGTTAACTTTTCCTTTTATCTTTTGTTTCTTTGTTGTCAAAATGAGAATCATTATTTTCACACCCCCTTTTTACCATAAAAGAAAATGGATTTTAAAGTTTGAAAGGGTTTTATTATTAAGTGACAATAAGAAAATTAGTTTCGAAAAAAAATTCATTTTACAATTAACTCAGAGTCGCCATTTGGCATAATCGGGTGTGCCAAGTCACCTTTGGAAATCCTCTTTCAAAACTATTTTTGACTTTTTAAAACTGGTTTGCGAACAGAGATTCCGGCTAAGGAATTCTGTTGACCAAGGGAAAGGTGTTAGGCACCCCTCGATCCCGTGGTTCGACCACAGTCACTTGGTGGAGCGTATCGGCTGGTATGGCACTATGAATGTATAGACCACACAAAAACACACAAAACAATCAATCAAGCAAACAAAACAAAACAATTCAAAATTTAGTGTTCAGTCTAATTATAAAGTCCAAAATAGAAAAAATATGAAAAATATAAAAAAACCTAGTCTAAACTAGTCCTAGACTAAGCTCCAATGCTTTACCCGATGCCTCGGGCCTTCATTGCGAACGTCTTCTGAGTACAAGGTACCTCGGAAAATTCCTCGATGAATAATTACATAAAACCTCGGGTCATTCCGCGGTAAAATAAATATATTTTCTCAATTTTGTGCGTTAAAATAGAAAGAACCATTCAACAAATATTCACACATTCAACAAATCACCATATTCTATTTCTATAATTTTCCTACCTGAACTTAGTATTTGCCTACCCATTTAACGATCTAAAACATGATACTATCAATTTCAACTATATCCAACAATGAATCAAAACAAATCAACGTTCACCAAATCAATCTTTTCAATTCCCAACCCGAATTCATTCAAAATAATTAACCAATTCTTTGACTATCAATCCAAGTTTTCACATTCAAAATCCAACATCAACCAATACAAACAAATATTAAAACATGCCAAGCAACAAATTATTCACATTCACGCAAAATTTAAAAGGGGGAGAATATAGAATTAGACCTCAATACCGCTTTCAAAATCAATGTATTATTTCGATTAAATCCAGTAGAATCCGCGTTCGAACTACCTCGATATGAACCTCGATAACCAACTACCCCAAATCAGTATCGCAATTCACCACCCAAACAGAAACCCACAATCAAACTCAATATGAACTCCCGAATCGACAATTTTGCACAAAAAAAACTTCAGCATGGAACGCTCTCTCCGATCACTAGCTTGGTATTTCCGGTGAATAACCACTCACTGAAATCAATAAAGTTTGAATACTATTGTTATTTACAGCGACCCATCGTCGGAATCAGCTTAAATAAGGTCGATCGTATAGTGGGTTTGACTGGGTTTTTTGGTGGATGAGCGGAACTATTTTGGGAGTGAATTTGGTTGCGCCGATTCTACGACGAGATCTGGTCACCGAAATAAGCTCGGGTCTCTCTCTCTCTCACTCACTGCTTCACTCTCTCTTAAGCTTAATCTCTCTCATTTAATTCTCTCTATATCTCTTCGATCATCTCCCCCACTCACTTTATTTTCCATCCCAATATGCGTGTGTAATCAGTAGGAGTGTATCGTGAAGGAGATGATGATGTGTGTACTTATGGTGGGTGCGTGAGTTTCTGTTGTGTATTTTGAAGAAGAATGATGGTGCCTTTGGGGTGTATTTCTTAGAAAAAAGAAGAAGATCATTCCCCCCTCATTCTATTTTTATTTTGTTATGGGAAAATAAAGGGAAAAATATAAAGAGAAAGGTAGGGGGTCACATGGGGTGTAGGGGTGAGGGGGTATAGTGTGGTGAGTTAAGATAAGATTTGTTAGGATAAGGGAATATTAAGAATTTAATTTGTTAGGGATTTATTAAAGTTTTGTTATTTTTTTATATTTTTGTGGGGTATAATCACGTGGGTGAGGATATATAATAACGTAAGGTAAAAATGAATAAAATGGGTTTTGGGAGGGACAAAATTAGGTGTCTACATCAAGCCCCTTTTTGGGTGTAAACACAAAGTGTTTTCAGACAAAAAAGTAGACAATGAGACCCAATTTTGACCCGACCATTATTCGCAGAAAGAAACAGAAGGAAAAAGGACAACCGAGTTAGACTTAGGACATCCTACCTACCCAAGTTATAAGGGAATCAAATCATAGGTATCTCAAAGAATTGGAAGGAGAGGGGCTATACCAAGTTGGAGAGTCGAGTGAGGTCCTGTCGAGGTTTTGATCCGCGACTCTGTCATTACATAAAAATGAAAATTAAAAGTTAAAATATAAATGAAATTACAAAAATCCTATCTATGTAGCTTCTTTAACTTGTTGCCTGACTTGCAATTTCTTTAACTTGTTGCCTGACTTTCAATTTCTTCACCCTGTTCTCCGGGTGGGCTCCTGACTTGATATTTTTCAATTTGTTGACTTTTAATTTCTTCACCTTGTTTCTTGACTTTCAACTTCTTCACTTTGTTGCTTGACTTTCAGCTTCTTCACATTGTTGCTTGAGTTTTCAACTATTCGCCTTGTTCTTTAGGTGGACTCCTGAAATCACATCAAAACTAGAAATAAAATTATCCCAAACAAAAATTATTGTAAAGAGATATTTTGTTTGCCAGAAAAGTAAAGTTCCAAAAACAGAAATTAAATTTTGCCCTAATTTATCATCAGGAGACTTTTGGGAAAGTCATATCATATCTACTTTCCTGTTACAATGATGAATCAAGACTCTGACCAAGAAATGCATCTCTTGAGAGTAAAATTAAATAATCAAGGCTAGGAAGTGCATCTCCTAAGAATCAAAGTAAGAAATTCTGACTAGAAAGTGTGTCTTCCTACAAATGCCGCTTGAATTTCCAAAATGAAGATGTGCGTCTCCTTACCAATATTGCTTGAATTACCAAAATAAGGAAGTGCATCTCCATAAAAATGTCGCTTGAATTATCAAATAATAAAGTGCATCTCCTTACCAATGCCGCTTAAATTACCAAAATAGGGAAGTGTGTCTCCTTACCAATGTCGCTTGAATTACCAAACCAAGAAAGTGCGTCTCCTTACCAATGCCTTCTGAATTACTAAAACAAGGAAGTGTGTCTCCTTACCAATGCCGCTTGAATTACTAAACCAAGAAAGTGTGTCTCCTTACCAATGCCTCTTGAATTACCAAAGCAAGGAAGTGCATCTCCTTACCAATGCCGCTTGAATTACCAAACCAATAAAGTGTGTCCCCTTACCAATGCCTCTTGAATTACCAAAATAAGAAAGTGTGTCTCCTTACCAATGTCGCTTGAATTACCAAACCAAGAAAGTGTGTTTTCTTACCAATGTCTCTTGAATTACCAATACAAGGAAGTGTGTCTACTTATCAATGCCTCTTGAATTACCAAAACAAAGAAGTGAGTCTCCTTACCAATTCCACTTGAATTACCAAAACAAGAAAGTGCATCTCCTTACAAATGCCACTTGAATTTCCAAAATAAGAAAGCGTGTATCCTTACCAATGCCGCTTGAATTACCAAACCAAGAAAGTGCGTCTTCTTACCAATGCTTCTTGAATTATGAAAACAAAAAAATGGGTCTTCTTACCAATGCCGCTTGAATTACCAAACCAAGAAAGTGTGTCTCCTTACAATGATGCTTGAATTACCCAAATAAGAAAGTGCGTATCCTTAAAAATGTTGCTTGAATTATCCAAACAAGGAATTGCGTCTCCTTACAAATGTCGCTTGAATTATCCGGACAAGGAAGTGCATCTCCTTACAAATGTTGCTTGAATTGTCCAAACAAAGAAATGCGTTTCCTCACAAATGTTGATTGAATTTCCCAAACAAGGAAGTGCATCTCCTTACGAATGCCGCTTGAATTTCCCAAACAAGGAAGTGCGTCTCCTTACAAATGTCACTTAAATTACCATGGTTTTGATTACCAAATTTATGCGGCAACACTGCCTCTTGCATTTGCGGAAGTGAGTCATTCCATCATTTGATATTTAGACCCTGAAGTCCTTGATTTAAAGATAACATGTATTCTTGTTTCATACAAAGAAAACTTGTGAGTTTAAAAACATGGTGGCTGGTTTGTGGCTTTGGATTTTATGATAATTGTTCTTTCCCCTGTCACATTTAATCTTTCTTTCAACCATTAGCATATGGCATTGACTCGCTGAATCATTGATCAAAACTCAGATTATTAAGAGTGACTCTGAACAAACACAATATTTCTGCTTTACCATGTTTCTCAGATAAACCCTTTGAACCTTGATATTTCCATAAGTTCCCAGACTTGTCTATTGACAAAACTTTCTACATGCCTCATTTCGGCTCACAATCACGTCTCTTTCATGTGCTAGCTTTTGTCTTGCTTTATGTAATTGAAGAAGTTGGTAGCCAGTTTTGAAATATTTTCTCACTTGTTTTGATATAGACTTGACTCAAAGACAAGAGAAAAATAACAATGACTTTTATTTGGATAACTAACTCAAGAAAACAAAATAAAAATAAGGAGAAGAAAGAAAAGACAATGAATGTCCCCATTTGAAACAAAGAAATAAAAATTTTATCTAGAAATGACAGTCAACTCTAATGATTATGCCAAGCATTTTGGATTAAGCTGCCTGATCTTTCCATCCAAACTTTCACCAATTTTTGTTGAGTTAATGGCCTTGAAATTGAGTTTCTTCCTTAGGTCAATTGCATTTAAGACCTCTTTCTTCTAGTGACACCTTGAAGGGTTTTCGCCAGCAAGACTCTCTCATTTTTTTTTCTCAGCTCACCATTGTCTTATGGTGTCCGTGAGGGTTTTTCACCAATGAGACTCTCTTATTTTATTTGTCTCAACTCGCAGTTGGCTTACGGTGCCCGTGAGGGTTTTCACCGATAAGACTCTCTCATTTTTATCTCTCTAAACTTACCATCATATTATGGTGCCTGTGAGGGTTTTCACCAATAAGACTCATTTTTATTTCTCTCCTGATTCCTTATGCTGAGGAAGACAAGTGGTTCCCAAAATACATCATCATATGCATTGCATCCTTAGCCTTAACATTCTCAAAGATTGATCTGAAGGTCTTTCTTTGGCTGTAACTCAGTTTTTGGATAAGGTTAGAAAGAAAGGATGGCATGAGGCCCAAACGACACTTGAAGTGGGGTGGGACTTACAACTTTTAGAATCGACTCAAACAATGGAAATTAACTCATGCCCCAATTTCATTTGGCTGGGTGACTCTAAATTATTTATTTGATTAGACTGAGCCCAGAGTAAGGTAGCCTACGTATATCACCCTCGAGAGAGAAGAATCAGGTCATGCGTAGTTCTGAAAGCTTTTTCTTTCACTTGATTCTAATTTTTTTTTCTTTTGTTGACTCTTTTTCTCTTTGAAACTTTCTGTGACTTATTTTCTTGACACTTTTACTCTTTTCTTTCTTTTTGGACACATTTTTTCTCCTCTTTTTTGAAACTTTTTTGACTCTATTATTTTGCTCGACACTTTTGTTTTGAGCTTTGCTGACTCTATCTTGATTCCAAAAGAGGGGTATGAAAGAAAATAGGACTAAAGCTCAAATTGGGTAAACAAAGGATGATAGAATATTTGGATAGCAAAATGAAATGCCTTCGTCATATCAACCCTTAAAAATGCAAGTACATAACATGCAATATGAAAGCGGGAGATGACGATCATGTGTGACATTTTTACAGCACTAACTTTTCTAAGCCTGTGTGTCGCTACTTCTTCTGCAAACTCCACCTTTGTTGTACATTCCTCACATCGAATGACTCATGCTTTCATGAAGCTGATTTTCTGTTCACGCAGCCACTATTGACTTAATTGAGTCATGTCTTTCAATTGATGACCGAGTTATTCTTATGATTCTCAAAATAAGTGCCTTAATTTTCAAAGAAGGCTTCAACTTGACACCAAATGTCTCAACACTCTACCTATTTTCTCAGATGTTTTTTTTTCTAACTTTAGCCCTCTGATTCAATATTTCATGGTTAAATTAGATTTTAAGATCTGGTTGAAAATTTCGCAGGCAGATCATATCACTAGAATCAACATAAAATGTACTGTGTAAAGAAAACAAACAACATATATTTAAAACACAAAGAGAAAGAGACATTTTTTTTGGTGAAATAAAAGATAGAGGGGTTTAAACATAAACGACAAAGGGACAAAACAAGATAGATCCCGAACTACAACTCTGAAATAATTCAAAAAATAGAAAAGAAAAGAAAACAAACTACCAGACCTCTTCCTAGTAGGGAGAGGGGTAACTTCTCAATTGCTCAGCCTAACAACTTAGCCACTGGTTTGCATATCAACATGACTAGAGCTTTCACCACGATCAGACACATTTCCTTCAACAAATAAGTTCTAGGTCCCCATGCTTAACTCATTGCTTCCCACATATTATGCAGTACCATGAGCTGGCAAAGAACTCTATGGGATGGTTGAGGTGTCAATGTTAAACACCACAATCAATTTTTCTTGAATCAAGCTTTTTATTTCTCTTTTCAAAGCACGACAATCCTCAATATTGTGACCCTAAACATCAGAATGGTATGCACATCGTACATGAGGATTAAAATTTCTTGAATGCGGGTCAAGAGTATACCCAAAAAAAAGAGTGATCATTCCCAACTCTCTCAATTTCTAGAATAAACTGGCATACGACTCCCTAATTGGTGTAAAATTATCCCTAGGCTTCTTGGTAAGAAATTTTGGTGGTCCAATTAACATTGATCCGGGCTCAGGAATATAGCAATGATCATCAAGAGTATTGAACATGTATTCACTAGCGGTCTGGGGAAGCACAACCGTTGGATTGATAGCCAAAGTGGAAGCCTCAATAGAAGGTTGAACAAAAAAAGTACAAGCAGTATGTGGTGCTGTCAATATGGTAGATTTATACTGAAGGGCTTGAGAATGAGTGATGGAAACATTGGGACACTTTTGGCTTGGAATGGATTCTGAGGTATGTTGTGATGCATCAACAACAGTAGGAAATTGGCTTTGCAATTGTGATAGAAAACTCAAGATATTTGCAGGGTCAATAGTGGGGAATCAAGGAGGAGGCAACCCACTAGCCCAGGCTCGATACATTTCCACCATTTGTTGCCTCAGCCTTATAATTTCTTGCTTTAAACTTTCATTTTCCTGACTCTTTGCTTGATTCATGATGTCCCTCTCTATATCCTTGTTGGACATAACTAACCCTTTCTTGGATTTGGTGTGATATGCAGGACCAGCCAGGATGCCACAAACCAACCACCTTAAACTAACTGAACAAGAGATAACCAATGTGTTAGCATTCAATCTTTCTTCAAAATCTTTTTTCTTTCGAAAAGATCACCAAACCCAAGAAGGGCGCCTACGTATCTCACTCCCAAAAGAGGAGAATCAGGTGTGCGTAGTTCGTGAAGTTTGGCCACAAAAGGGCTAATAAAACTCTTTCTTTTTCTTTTTCTTTTTCTTGAAATTTTGAGAAGAAAAGAAAATAATAAATTGTTAAAAGAATTGACGAAAATCTTTTTAAATTTTTTAGCTTTAAACTCCTATACAAAATAAAGCCTATAATTAACAAAAAAATATTTTTGGATTTTCAATTTTGAATTTCATACAAAAATGAAACTTGAACCTATTAAAGGAAAATCTTTTTTGTAGTTTTCTTTTAGAGATGCATATGAAACCTACTCTAAATAAAGAGTGAAGAAAATCTTTTTGAATTTTTCAGAATCCTATACAAAATAAAACCTATTATTACCAAAGAAAAATCTTTTTGGTTTTCAATTTTGAATTTCATATGAAAATGAAACTTAAAACTATTAAAGAATTTTTTTTTTGTAGTTTTCTTTTAAAGATGTATAGGAAACACCTACTCTAAATGAAGAGTGGAGAAACAAAATTTTTGGGGATTTTTTAAATAAGATCCCCGAACCCATAATAGGCTGCCTACGTATCTCACTCCCGAGAGAGGAGAATCAGGGGTGCGTAGTTCGTCCAGATTGGACAATTAAAGATTAAATAGCAAACTAAACCTAGACTTAGGCACCATAACCAAACACAAACGATGAAAAACATCAATAAAATCTTTTTTGGGATTTTTAATTTGACACTTAACATGAAAATGACACCAACAACTATTAAAGAAAAATCTTTTGGTATTTTTGTTATATGAAATGCACAAAACTTCTACCATCTTTTTTTGAATTTTTCTTTTATAAAAAGCTCCAAAAAAAATCTTTTTGGAGTTTTCGAATTGTGAATGTTTGCTAAAGGAAACAAAAGGAAAATCTTTTTGATGTTTTAGATTTTTGAAAAATGAGTGCAAAAAGTAATAAAATCTTTTTTTTTGAATTCTGAATTGTGGAAAACAAAAGTCATAAAGAACCCTAAAACTATGAAACACTATTTTTATTCACCTCTCTCTTTTTTTCCTTTTTTTTATTTATCCATGCCTACACATCTTTCTTTAATTCTAGCACATGTTTTTCCTAAATCAGTCCGTCAAATGACTCTGTTGTCCTCAAAGATGCAACAATTAGCACGTAAGGATGTTTTAGGCGTGAATCTCCTACAAAGGACCAAGTGAGTCCCGCTAGGTCTCAGTATGATGCAAATAAACATGACCTAAAGGTTGATGTACGCTGGGGTCCACTAACAAGGTTGTTCAGGGGAGCGTATGGTCGATAGTGGCTGCTTTGCTTTCCACCCACTCCATACATCCGACGGCTTCCCCTTCCTAAAATAAGGGTGACTCAACTAGAGTTCGGGCGCACGACATGCACTTCAGGACTTGTTGCAAAAAGAATTAACTCGGGTTATGCATATGATGCCAGATATAAAGCGGTAACACATAAGAGAAAAATTGTAAACATGTAGCACGTAGGCACTCAACAATGACAAAATAAACACAAACGATAGCACAAACAATGTTTATACACCCATAATATCAAATCAAGCCGATACAACTCCAAAAATAAGCTCGAATTCTGGAAAAAAAATCCCCAACAGAGTCGCCAAAGCTGTCACACCCCCTTTTTACCATAAAAGAATATGGATTTTAAAGTTTGAAAGGATTTTATTATTAAGTGACAAAAAGAAAATTTATTTCGGAAAAGGATTCATTTTACAATTAACTCAGAGTCGCCACTTGGCATAATCGGGTGTGCCAAGTCACCTTTGGAAATCCTCTTTCAAAACTATTTTTGACTTTTTAAAACTGGTTTGCGAACAGAGATTCCGGCTAAGGAATTCTATTGACTGAGGGGAATGTGTTAGTCACCCCTCGATCCCGTGGTTTGACCACGGTTGCTTGGTGGAGCGTATCGACTGGTATGGCACTATGAATGTATAGACCACACAAAAACACACAAAATAATCAATCAAGCAAACAAAATAAAACAATCCAAAATTTAGTGTTCAGTCTAATTATACAATCCGAAATAGAAAAAATGTAAAAAATATAAAAATAAACTAGTCTAACCTAGTCCTAGACTAAGCGTCAATGCTTTACCCGATGCCTCGGGCCTTCATCGCAAACGTCTTCCGAGTACAAGGTACCTCGGGGCATTCCCCGGTGAATAAGTACATAAAACCTCGGGGTGTTCCCCAGTAAAATGAATACATTTTCTCAATTTTGTGCATTAAAATAGAAAGAACCATTCAACAAATATTCGCACATTCAACAAATCACAATCTTCCATTTCTACAAATTGCCTACCCAAACTTAGTATTTGCCTACCCATTTAACGATCTAAAACATGATACTATCAATTACAACAATATCCAACAATGAATCAAAACTAATCAACGTTTACCAAATCAATCTTTCAATTCCTAATCCGAATTCATTCAAAATAATTAACCAATTCTTCGAATATCAATCCAAGTTTTCACATTCAAAATCCAATATAAACCAACACAAACAAAGATTCAAATATGCCAAGCAAAAAATTATTCACATTCACACAAAATTTAAAAGAGAGAGAAGATAGAATTGGACCTCATGCTACTTTCAAAATTAATGTATTATTTTGATTAAATCCGGTAGAATTCGCATCCGAAGTACCTCGATATGAACCTCGATAACCAACAACCCCAACTCAGTATCGCAATACACCACCCAAACAAAAACCCACAATCAAACTCAATATGAACTCCCAAATCGACAATTTCGTACAAAAAACTTCAGCAGGAAATGCTTCCTCCGATCACTGGCTTGCTATTCCCGGTGAATACCCACCAACCGAAATCAACAAAGTTTGAAGACTATTGTTATTTACAGCGACCCATCGTTGGAATCAGCTTAAATAAGGTCGATCGTATAGTAGGTTTGACTAGTTTTTTCGATGGATGAGCGGAACTATTTTGGGAGTGAATTTGGTCGGCGCTGATTCTCCAACGAGATCTGGTCACCGGAATAAGCTCGGGTGTCTTTCTCTCTTACTCACTACTTCACTCTCTCTTAAGCTCAATCTCTCTCCTTTGATTCTCTCTATATCTCTTCGATCAGCTCCCCAACTCTCTCCATTTTCCATTCTGATGTGCGTGTATGATCAGTGGAAGTGTATCGTGAAGGATATGGTGATATGTGTACTTATGGTAAGTGTGTGAGTTTCTGATATGTATTTTGAAGAAGAATGATGGTGTCTTTGGGGTGTCTTCCCAGGAAAAGGGAAGAAGATCATTCCCACTCCCCCCCCCCCTTCTATTTTTGTTCTGTTATAGGAAAATAAAGGGAAAAACATGAAGGAAAGGGTTGGGGGTCACGTGGGGTGTAGGGTTTAGGGGTTATAGGGTGGTGAGTTGGTTGAGATGAGGTTTTTTGGGATAAGGGAATATTAGAAATTTAATTTATTAGGGATTTATTAAAGTTTTGTTTTTTTTTTGTATTTTTGTAGGGTATAATCACATGGGTGAGGGTATATGATAAAGTGAGGTAAAAATGAATAAAATGGGTTTCGGGAGGGACAAAATTAGATGTCTACAATTATTGTCTTCTTTCGAGTATTTTTGGAGAAAGTTATGTCTAGAGAAGTGAGTGAAAAAGGACTTCAAAACTTGCTATCAACTATTTCAATGGTATATAGCAAGACAAAGGGCTAACGCACAAAGACAATATATTTCAAAAATTAAGTAAGATACTCAAAGATGCTTGTGACCTGATAGTTTTTTATAGACTCGTGAAAAAATTGAGGATGTATTAGAAGTTAACCCAGAGGCATCATACAAGAGAAATATGATTTGAGTCAAGGGTGTCAGTAGTCAGAATTAAGGATCAGGAGTACGACAAGCCAATGAATATTTATGAGGGATTAGAAAAGGAGTTTGAGCATGGCAAGTGCAAGACGGTCACCTCAAAATCCAAATGCCACAAACCAACCACCATGTTTTTAGACTCACAAGTTTTCTTTGTATGAAACAGGAACACATGTTTCCTTCATATCAAGGATTACAAAGCATGAGCATCAAAGGTCGTAATTTCTCACTTTTACAGATGAAAGAATCAATATTGATGCACAAGTTTGGTAATCAAAACCATGGTAAAAAAACTCATAATCCAATACCGCTAGGAGAAGCACTTCCTTGTTTGGGTAATTCAAGTTTCATTGGTTAGGTGACGCACTTCCTAACTTAAACCTTCACTCCTAGAAGATGCACTTTCTAGTTGAGTCATTTCATTTAATACCTAGGAGATGCACTTTCTCGTCTGGATAATTTAAGTTTCATTTGTTAGGTGACGCACTTCCTAACTTGAACCTACACTCCTAGAAGACGCACTTTCTAGTTGAGTCATTTTATTTAACCCTTAGGAGACACACTTTCTTGTCTAGGTAATTTGAGTTTCATATGTTAGGAGATGTAATTCCTAATTTTGGTCATTAGTTTTACTCTGAAGAGACGCATTCTTTAGAAGGGCCTTGATTCACTCTCTTTATTGTAATTTTTAAAAATTGTGATCTAATGACACTCACAAAATTTTCTAGTACTAACTGGGGCAAAAAAAAATTCATCTTTATTGGACTTTATTTTCTGCTCAAGACCCTCCTAAATAATAGGAATTTTCTTTTCTAGTTCACTATTTATTTTGAGTTTAGGAGCCCGTCTAAAGAACAGGGTGAAGAAGTTATAAGTCTAGGAGCCCGCCTGAAGAACAGGGTGAAGAAGTGACAAGCTAGGAGTCTTCCTAAAGAATAGGGTGAACATTATCAATTACAATTCGGGAGCCCGCCTGAAGAACAGGGTGAAGAAGTTGTAAGTCCAAGAGCCCACCTGAAGAATAGGGTGAACACTATAAGTTGCAAGCTAGGATCCTGCCTGAAGAATAGGGTGAACATTATCAGTTGCAAGTCAGGAGCCCGCCTGAAGAACAGGGTGAAGAAGTTGTAAGTACAGGAGCCCGCCTGAAGAACAGGATGAAGAAATAACAAGTCAGGAGCCCGCCTGAAGAACAGGGTGAAGAAGTTGTATTTTCAGGAGTTCGCCTGAAGAATAGGGTAAACATTATCAGTTGCAAGTTCAGGAGCCCGCCCGAAGAATAGGGTGAAGATTTTCAAGTCCAATTCAAGATTCCAGAAAGTTGCATAGAGAGGATCTTTTACTTGTATCTTCGTTTTCTATTTTTGTTATTCATTTAAATGTAAAAGCGGAATGTCGTGAACCGGAGACTCGACGGAACCTGACTCAGCCTTTAACTTATTGTCTCACTATTTCACCTTTCTGAACTACACATGACCTGATTCACTTATAATCCGGGATATGTAGGCGGTCCAAAACCAGGACTCGATCACATTTTTCTTTTCTTTTATTTTTATCCTCATTTTTTGAATAATTGGAGGATCAAAAATCATCTCTTTGTCTACTTCTTTGTATGAAAACTCTTTGAGATTTAACACAAAGAGGGACAAAATGTAGACACATGATTTTCTACCTTCCTGGAGTTTAATATATTTTTCGGCATCAAATATTTTTATTTTTCTTCAATATTTATTTTAGCCTTTGTTTCATTTGAATTAAATTTTAGTTGAAAATAAATAAAAAATATATGAAGTTACATTTTTGAGATATTTTTATTTTTATTTTTTCTTTTTAAAATAATACGAAAATTCAAAAATGTATTTTTTTTCTTTTAATTTTAATAAATAGGCTAGTAGTTTTATTATTCTCTTAATTATATTTATTTTAGATTATTATAAATTTTTATTATATTTTTCTTAAATATAAAAAATAAATTAGTAAATATTCTTTTATTATTATTGTTATTTATTGATTTATTTATTTATAAAATTTTAAAAAAATATTATAATTATTCTAAACTACAACCACCCTATCTGATATTCAATTTTCCTCAATCGCTCCCCCCATATTTCCCTTTTAAGGTATACTCCTCAACCTCCTTCCGGGATTCTACGTACATTCTACCTACACTATATCAGAAAAATCAGATGGAAAATAGAGTGAAAAGGAGAGCATTTTCAGAGTTCAAGGTCTGAAGGTCAGCTTTCGCTTGAAGTTTCCGGTGACGAATGTTTCTTGTTTTATTGTTCAGTTCAAACAATCACTGGTTCTTTTTCAATCTTGAACCATCTTATGTTATAATTTTTGTGAAAAAGTATGAATGAAAATATCAAGTGGTTTATGCATTATTTAATATGAATGGTTGATTGATTGGGCGAATCTTTGTTACTACATGTTATGTGA
Source organism: Capsicum pubescens (assembly GCA_030864215.1). Lineage (NCBI taxonomy): Eukaryota > Viridiplantae > Streptophyta > Magnoliopsida > Solanales > Solanaceae > Capsicum > Capsicum pubescens. Next base: position 228,449,334 of record CM061544.1, read on the forward strand.
TTAAAGTTATCGAATATTTATATGTTTATAAATTGATGAGTTGGGAATTAAAACTCTGTATGTTGATGCTATCATAATTTTAAATTGAGATAGAAAGGAAAATGGTAAAAAGAAAAAATAGATTCCTATTCTCACATACACTCACAGCACACATAGAAAACCCACATCATTTTTCTCCATTTTATATCACTACATACACACACGTATCCAATGATACACACATACTGATTTGAGGAGAAGAATTCATACACACAATAAAATATCAGTAGAAGGAAGAAGAAATATGGTGAGAGACATAGAAAAACAATGAGGCGAACATTGAATGGAGTAGTGAGAGAATGGTTTTTCCGGTGAAATTGTCATAAGAATAGTGGCTCCACTACAGAAATGGCTCACCACCATCCCCAAAATCAAACATCGTCGAAAATCCATTAAAAATCCGGCCAACCACCTATCATCTCCGTTCTCCGAGCCAACAGTCCAAAACTGCCACCACATCGGCCGAATCCCACCGGCGTCGTCCCCCCGAAAATCAAATCTCGTCGGAAAACCCCTCCCTGAAGCAACCCCAACATCGAATCTCGATGGATCCAGTCACCACCGACTCGAGATCCACCAAAAAAATTAAAATCGGCTACCCACCATCAGAAAATCCTAAGACCCGATTCCCATTTGTGTAATTCTAACAAATCTTTGCTGGGATCCAGTCGAAACCCACCGAAAATACCACCGCTGCATTGACACGGGCGGAATATGGCCACTGTCATCCATCACTATTTTCGGCGTACTCCATCAGATAACAATGTCATCAGTTTTTCCTTCCCCAAAAATTAATTTTTAACTGTTTAATAGTTATATTTTTTTTGATTTGGTATATTGTATAATTCAATTTGCTGGTATTATTGGTGGCTTTCTGTGCAATTCAGATTTTGGGGTTTCGTATTTAATTTTTCTCCGTAAATATGATCTGAATTTGAAATACTTTAAAGAAAAATAGATTTAAGGATTCGTAATAAAATTAGCATAATATAAGTAGCTTCATATAATTTTCCTATTTATTTTATTATTTTTTTATTCTTTATTCATTTTCATTAATAAAGTTTGAAAAAATATTTGTTAAATTAATGAATCGCTTTAAACGAATTTTGCTAAAAAGTTATCGTTAAGATTAAGTAGTATTTCGAATAGATAAATTGTGATGAGTTTATAATGGACTAACAAAAGCCTTTAACGTTAGGCAAATATTTAGATACGGTCAAAAAAATCATCTCAATTAAGAATGCGGTATACGCATCTTTTTGAAATATTTAAAAATTTAAGGATGCAATAACGCACCTTGGTAAATATATTTTTTTCTCTATAAAAATTAAATTTTCACTGATTTATTTAATATAAGAAAATAGATAATTTTTTAGTGTATTAAAATGAGCGAATTTAGACCTTAACACAATTTATTCAAAATAGTTTAAGTCAAGATAAGTCAATAAAAGTGACCTTACTAGAACCACGGGACTCGAGGGGTGCCTCACACCTTCCCCTCGGTCAACAGAATTTCTTACCCGATTTTCTGTTTTCGCAAACCAACAAATAGTCATTTCCTTTTTATTGGGGATTCAATAAGGTGACTTGGAACACTATAACTCAATTTCAAGTGGCTACTCTGTGAATGATAAAAATAATTCCTATTTAAAACCATCACTTTAATTGAAAAAATCCTTTTACTTCGATCTCTTCGAGCGAAAAGGGGTGTGACAAAATGAATTAAAAAAAAAAAGAAAAAAAGAAATGAAGAAATAGCTAAAGTTTGAAAAAAAATAAAAAAAATAAAGATTACGACAAATGAATTAAAATAAAAAAATAAAAATAGAAGTTGAGAGACAAATAAGCATAGAAAGTTTTAAGAACATTTGAGGTGTAGAAGGGAAAAAATGTATTTGTACTATACATAAAAAAATAAAAAAAAAATAAAAAGGTAGGCTAGCCTTTAAAAACTTTTGTTACGGGGGATAAAAAAATCAAAATCACCCACTATGAGGTCATCCCGTGTAATTTTCTGTAGTTTACCGTTTTAACGAGTGCCACTATGATTTCATTGACTTTCAACATAGGGAAAATTTCACTTATATACAAAAAAGAAAAAGGAAAAAAAAAAAAAGTGGTCTACTTTCTATTTACCGAAAAAATAATCAAAAAGAGTCATGGTTTCAATAGATCTCAATTCGGCCCTAGGCTATTAGGCCATTTTTGCTGCTTCTTTTTTTCAGCGTTAATTTAAAAAAGAATCGTTGTTATTTTTGGCTGCATTTTTTTTATATAAAAAAAAAATTCCCTTTTTTTCAAAACTTTATCTGTATAATTTCCATGTATCAATATTTGTATAAATAATGTATAAACATGTATATATAATGGAATAAGTTATCTAGTGTATATGTCATGTATCGATATTGTATAAATAGTTATGTAGTGTATATTTAATGTATTGATATCGTATAAATAATATATAAACATGTATCGATATTATATAAATATGTATAAACATGTATCGATGATGTATAGATAGTTATGTAATGCATCAATATTGTATAAATATTGTGTAAGAGTGTATTAATATTGTATAAATCTATAATCTATAATCTATAATCTATAATATATTAAAAGTGTGGAGGCCTTAGAAATATTGTTTGAACTTTTTGCCCTTCATTAAAAGTCTTTACTTTAGACAAAATTGTCTTTTCACTATTTTTTTCAATATTTAAGAATTAAAATTAATTAAATATCTTTATGATAAAATCTTTCCTTATTAGAAGTTATCAAAATTAATGACAACTATTAGTAAATAACAATTTGAACTTGATGTATTAATCTCAAGGAGTGATGTTCGTATTTAGCACTAACCAATTATTCTATGTGTGATATAGGTTTTCATATTTTTAATTAAGGAAAGAATTATATAAGGTAAAGTTAATTGGTTTTATAATTCAAATAATTTAATATTTTCTTAATTATAGAAAGATTTAAGTATGGAAAACTGAAGATTCTCATTCGATGACGATAAAATTATTTAAGGTTGTGCTTTCTTTTTCTATTAACATGGTTTTTTCATTATTATTTTTCTAAGATTTAAGAGTTGAAAATCAATTAAATATATTTACGGTAAAAAAAATTCTTATTAGAGTCACCAGAATTAATTACAACTAATACTTCTTTCATTAGTTTAAGAATTCTAAATCAACTAAATTTGATTTTGAGAAGAATTCAAAGATCTAGAAATAAATATAAACTTGTTAAAAAATATCTTTCATGATTTAAACTTTTACATTTCATTAAAAATCTCCGTAATAAATAAAATAATTTAATTTTAAATAATCAAACGTTACACTTGCGAGACACGTAAGATTGAACTAGTAGTGTATAAATGTTTAACGATATTGTATAAATATGTATGTATTGTATCTATATTATCTAAATCGTATATAATAGTATATCGATGTTGTATAAATAATCATATAATGTATCAATATTGATAGTTATTTGACTCATGTATTCCCATCATATAATAAATAAAATTATAAGCAAAAAGTAATAAAACAACATAAATAGTCATTTTTTCACAAAAGAAATAAAATAATTAGAAAAGAAAAAAGGTTTTTTTTTTTTAAAGCAACAAAAATTTTAAACAACGAAAGGTTTTTTTAAAAATTAAATAGCAATAAAAAAATAGTTGAAAAGTTTTTTTTTTTTAAGAAATGGACAGATGGCCAAAGTGCCAAGTGGCCAAATGGTCTAACAGGAGCCATCTACTCCCATAACACACTAACTTGAGGCAATTGATAATGGTTGTTAGTCGGCGGCTAATTTTTCACTAAATAGTATGGCCGACTGACCATTTATTGAAAGAATAATGGCTAACTGGCCAATTTAGGTTACAAAAAAACAAAGTGGGTTATATTTTGTTTAAAACAATTGACTCAATAGACATTTTGCGTAATTTTTCTTTTAACATATACGTATTAATGAAATTTTTTTAAAATAATCAGACTATTTAATATAGAAAAAATTAGATAAGAGTACTTCACCGGAGTCTCATAAGTGCTCTAGAAAGATAACCCAAGTATTTCATAAAAAGGTGACCAACCTTTTACAGTCACATGGGTGATTCATCAAGTCTATCTCATAGACCACCTTAAGGCTATGGATCATTAAGAGTAAAAATAAGCTCAACCTTATAATACACTACTTCACGTTATAAAGATAGGACATGTAGTGTTTTTTGAAGGCCTATATGGCAAGGTTTGACCGCAAATGAGTATCCACCATATTACCTCAATCCATGGGCTTTAGCCCCATCCCCTCGACAATTCAAGGACTATTTTTCTTATCAAACCCTTGGTCATAGGATCCGTCAAATTTCTTTTGGACCTTACATATTCCAAGGAGATAACACCATGTTTCAACAACTGTTTAACTGCACCATGTCTGATACGAATATGTCTCTTTTTACCATTGTATACACTATATTTAGCAATCTCAATTACTGCCTGTGAGTCACAATGTAAAGAGACTGATGACACTTGTCTTCCCCATAAAGGCACATCTGCCAAAAGGTTTCTCAGTCACGCAGCTTCTTGCCTGTCAACTCGAGAGAAATATATTCAAATTTCATGGTAGAACGTTCTATACAAGTCTACTTTGAAGACTTCCACGAAATAACACCTGCACCCAAAGTAAACACATAGTCACTGGTCGAGCTAACTTCATCATTGTCAGTCCACCAATCTATAGTACCTCTCAAGTACCTTAACAAGTGATGAAGAGCATGCCAATATTCACTACTGAGATTATGAGTATATCTACTCAATCTACTAACAGCATAAGTTATACCAGGCTGAGTATAGTTCATGAGAAACATTACACTCCCAATTATTTTAGCATATTCAGTTTGAGAAATACTAAAATCTTTATTTTTTTTCAAGTGTATGCTAGGATCATAAGGAATTCTCACTGAAACTACATCAAAACAATCAAATTTTTTCAATATTTTTTCAATATAATGAGACTGACATAAAGAGAAACCATTAATAGTTCTTTTGATTTTTATCCCTAAAATCACATCAGCTTCTCCAAGATCTTTCATTTCAAATTTAGAAAATAAAAATTTCTTAGTCTTATTTACAATATTCACATTAGGGTCAAAGATTAACATGTCATCCACATATAAACATATAATCACACAATCCGATCCTATCATTTTAGAATAAACACAGGTATCAGATGAGTCATTATTAATTAATGTGAAATTAAATTTTTCATACTGATAATGCTCAATCTGCAGCTCTTGTAGGAGTGTAAAGCGGTCGTTAGCAAATATAGAACCCAACTGGGTTGGGTATCAATCCCACAGGGAATAGCTTGGTCAACAAGTAAGTGAAGATTACTAGACTTTTAGTGAAAGTCTCGAAAAAGGGGGGATTCTTGTTGTGCAAGTAATGTAACCAAATAGTAGCTAAAAACGGCAATAGCAAAGTAAAAAGAGAAAGAATGTTTTAGTAAGATGTAAACAATGAGAATTGAGGAGTTGGGGTTATGTCCACCTTCTGAGTTATACGTCTCTATTGACTATGAGTGTGTTGAATTCAGACATGCATGTGCTTATAGAGAATTGTATTCGATGGTAAATCCAGGCGTCTTTCGACCTATTCGAGGATTATTTCACTTTAACTCTTTCGAGCTTAAAGCGTGTCTAACGGTACGAATTCTCCAAGAGGTTAATCCAGTTACGGCACTAACTTTTTAATAGGGGATGGGACCCTACTACCTTGACATTATCTCTTTTCCAGACAGATAACCTTTCTTTCGAACAAGTTAAATGTTATACTGGCGTATTCTTGCATTTGCAACCACAAAGAATTTAGATTAAGATGAAGAGAATAATGATATAAGCAACATATGTGTCACGAACTCACAAACTCACCGCAATAGATAGTATCTCATTCGGCTTCCATAACCCCAACAGAGAAGTTTAGTTACCCATGAGTGCGAAGGAAATCACAATTGACATTGTTGTTATACCACAATAAAGATTTCACGTTTGTAATGGTGTGGTAGGCGTTATGCGTGAATCCCTTAGCAAAGTAACGTTTCTCTTGTTGTGGAATTTAAGAATAGATGAAAAGAAGAAGAAAAATAGAATTAATGGAAGAATGATTGTTTAGAACTAGAATGTCTTAGAAGTAGAATAGAATAGAATGTAAGAAGATGTAAGAAGATGTCTTAAAATCTCTAGCAAGATAGGGTATTTATAATACCCATATCTTATTCCTACTAAGCTAATGAAATGCTTAACCAAATCCTACTAAGCTAATGAAATACTTAACCCAATTGTACTAGGTTAATGTATCATTATCATAATCTTAATAAGCTAATGAAATACTTAACCCAATTGTACTAGGTTAATGTATCATTATCCTAATCCTAATAAATTACTGCTAGTCCCCAAAGTCTTCAGAAATGCTGTTTTAGCCCGAGATAGATTTTCCATGCGCCATCTTTAGTCCTTGGCGTCCAAGATTGGCTTTTCTCCTTTCGTGAAGCTTTCTTTGGCGTCAAGTTATCCATAAAATGCTGAATTCTGCATCATTTATACCTGAAACTTTGCTAATCATGTTCGTTAGCTCACTTACAGGAAAAAGGACTAAAAGTGCATGAAATATATAATTTGTTCTCAAAACTAGGCTAAAATATGGGCAAAATATAGTGCTATAGGCGTGTAAATTCGCCTATCATCAACACCCCACACTTGAAGCTTTGTTCGTCCTCGAACAAAATATCATGTCCCTCAAAACATCAACTTAGGGTTTCACAGCAACAACACAAAATATTCGTCAATACAAGCACAACAATTATCAACAAAGAGTAGTTTTTCGATCATTAGTAGAAACATTTTAACCTCTAGCATAGACTCGTGATGGTGGTCAACTCATATTCAAAGGTTAAGGCACAAAGAATCATACACGACTACCCAAAACTCATCAACCATGTGTGTCTCACAATATATTACCCATAATCACTCACAAGTATAGCATATTTTTCAAACATGAGTATCAAAATATCCTTGCTCTCGCTCTCACAAAGAATTCATATGAAGCAACTGATGACCATAGGCTTGCCCTTAGTGTAATGCTCCACTAAATGTCAGAATGCCAAGCTTAGGATCAACTAGGTCTTTTGATGGTTGTAATGTAGGCTAAGGGACAGGTAGGACTATTTTGGCCAGAAATAGTGACTATGTTCCTAAGCGCTTTAATACATCACATTGTATCATTAACACTTTTCTTTCAAACAACCTTTCTACTTTCTTTTATTCTACCACTCTTTTTCTCCTCTTTTGTTTTTCAATTTTAAACATAACTAACTTTTCAGTTTTCCTTTCCTTTTTCTTTTGATAACATACCTCTTATGATAGCACTTTCTTTTTCATAACTCATTCAAGCACCAATGCATTCTAAAGCATCATACTCACCCAATTTCCTCTTATTTTGTCACATGACTTTTTCACTTTAAAGCACTTAGGAATTTGGATCAAATTATGGTCTTGAAAAAAATGGATTAGGCTTACATACAAGGTTTGTCAAAGAAAATAGGCTAAAGGCTCAAAAGGGTTTAACTAGGATGATGTCCATGGGTAGGTAAAAAGAAGGTAAATAATCATAGGTTGCCAAAGAAATGCCTAAATCATCTCCTAGACTTGCACTCTTTATTTTCGCTTTACATACATACCAGGCAAGTTCTAGCATCAGCCACAAGCACAGAATATACTATTATCTCACACACACAAGGCACATGGTCGACTTTATTGGGAGTAGTGTAGACTCTTGACCCAACAGATGAAGGAATTAAACCAAACAATATCACATAGTGAGTCACAATTAGAGCCTAAATGTCTCAATAGTCATGATTTTAGCACAAACTCTTGTCATAATCTCATGCTGCCTATTAGAATAATTTCATGCGAAGCTAAGCTAAAAAAAAAACAATTAACTACTAACAAAACAAACAAACATAAATGCAAATGTGGATAGAGAAGTATAGCATGCAAATACCAGCATCCCACACTTAGACGGGACACACTGTCCTCAGTGGAAAATAAATAAGAAGAACCTGGTTAGTCGGACTCATCCTCTATGTCTGGGGTCATACCCCTTGCATCGGAATCATCATCAGAGTCGCCATCCTCAGAAGTTCCTCATAAGTATCCCACTTAATTCCAAGAGTGAGTCGAGGTATTTGCAGCGAGGAGGGTTCTCCTTGCTCTTTTCGGCCTCTTTTCTTGCCTTTTTGTGAAGTGGTAGCCTTATCTTTGCCTTGTCTTGCTTTGGGTGCCATTGTACCTGAGACTTAAAACAATGTTCATGTTAGCATCATCTCGATGGATACAATCTATAAACAAGCAGTAGTGGCACTACCCCACACTTAGTTTGTTGGTACAAACTAGTGAAGTGAAAGTGGTCGATTACTCAGACTTCATCGACATACGTTTTAGGGGCTATATTCCAACAAGAAATTCAGATATGTAACACTTCTTGCAATCTTTGCAATACTTTCATGTTAGGTATATCAAGACTTCTACATAGGGATTACATCATGGTATAGTTTCTATCAATAATCACAATCTCCTATGTCGGTAGGCAACTATAAGTCTTATTCCGATGAGCGAGACATCCCAACATGTAAGTATTCAAGTGACAAGAGTATGCAATGTTCATGACTATAGCAATTCCGCAAGTATTATGACAATGCATCAAAATCGAATTGAAGTCGGAAACAAGTTAAGTTCATCCTAACGTATATGTTCACTCACTTAGTTGTGTATCAAAAATTCAAACACATTAACATCTCCAATATTTCTTCAAGATGTAGCAATTCATAATAGACATAGCAACGTAGAACTTACGAAAAATAGATGAAGAACAAAAGAGTACTTACGTGATTGAAGCCTTTGGAGATGTTCTTGTGAAGTGGGAGAGCAAAAAGAAAAGTTTTGAGATGATTTGGAGAGTATGTGCGGCGCCTAGGTCAAGTTTTCAATGTGTTTGTGTTTCAAAACTAAGTCTCCTTTATATAGGAAAAGAATGGGTCGGGTTTTGACCCATTTAAAATTGGTTTTGGAGACAAAAAGTGACCATAGGCGGCGCCTTTAGCTTTGCCTATGGTGACCATAGGTGGCGCCTAATGCAAAGCCTATGGTGAGCATAGGCGGCGCCTAGTGCAATGCCTTTAGTGACCATAGGCGGCTCCTTTAGCATGGCATATGAGATTCAGAGACCAAATGCTTTAGCATAGGCGGCGCCTATGCTATGGTATACTTGAGCATGGGCGGCGCCTATGCTATAGCACACTAGATTCCGAGACCTTGGGCTATAGTATAGGCTTTGCCTTGTTCGTGGCCTAGTTTTACCTAGTCCTAGCCTTTATCGATGCCTATTTTGTCATGAGCAATGCTCAATCCATAGCCTTATGCATCTTAATTCCTAACTTACCACCTTTACCATGCCATACGTCTAAATCTCATCTGAAATCGATCTGCTCATTTTATACCTCTTGCACCTACATTCGCTCAAAACCAATGAAAACGATTAGTACGATGGGTTTCCTCCCATCAAGAGCCTTAGTTTTGGTCGTGGCACGACTCTTATTTTTGGATTTTTATTTATCAAAAACGAAACACGTACTAGAATGAGAGAAAGACAAAAAAATGAAAAATGATAATCGATGGGTTGCCTCCTATCTAGCGCTTGATTTATTGTCGCAGCACGACATAGCTATCTCGATTACTTAGACTTCATCGAGATAGATGGTTGATCATTTTCTGAATGGATTCAGACGATAATGAGGCTTACTTGTAGGCATGCAATCTTCTTTGAGATGACCCTTGTGCATGCCTATCCCAGGAGGGATACCAATTATATCATCAATAGTCCAACCCATAGCTCTCATGTATCTCTTCAGAGTAGAGATGAGAGCCTCTACGTGCTGTTTACTTAAATCATCCGCACTCACCGGAAGTATATTTATACTTTCCAAGAACACATACCTTAGATAATTGGGGAGCTCTTTCGATTCTAACATTGGTGGCTCTTCAAGGGAAGTCTTCGCTGTTGGTGATGGTTGATTCTTAAGATCATGGTCCGGTTGCTTAGGAGTATGGGAATAGGACTCTATTTCTGTTAGAGCACCCATAAGTTCTTCATAATCTTCATCGTCCTCATGTTCAACATTCAGTGGCGCAGCAGACAATGGCTCAACAGTAAGCTGTTTCTCTACAGATAATGCTTTCTTATCCTTATGATGAACATCAGCTACAGAGAACACATTCATATTGCTGGGCTGCTTCATTGCTTTGCATATATCAAAGCGGACCACTTCGTCATTCAACCGAAATAAAAGCTCATTAGCTCTCATGTCAATAAGCACACTTCCTGTTGCAAAGAAAGGACGTCCCAAGATTATGGGAACTTTGGAATCCACCTCGCAATCCAAAATCACAAAGTCTGCAGGAAAAATAAAGGTAGACACCTTCACCAACACATCATTCAAGATACCCACAGGTCGTTTTACCGACCTATCTGCCATCACGAGCCGCATATTGGTTGGTGTAGGGTCGCCCACCCCCAACTTTCTGTATACGGATAGTGGCATCAAATTGATGCTAGCTCCCAAATCACACAATGCTTTAGCAAAATTCATAGATCCAATCGTGCAAGGAATAGTGAAAGCACCAGGGTCTGTCTTTTTCTGTACTAAGGACCTTGTGGCAATTGCACTGCAATGATGAATATTATCTGTCGGCTCATAACTTACTGCCCGCTTCTTTGTTAAAAGGTCCTTCATGAATTTAGCGTATCCGGGCATTTGTTCTAGTGCCTCCACCAACGGAACATTAATGGTCAGCTGTTTTAACATTGCCATGAATTTACTGAACCTTGTATCATCCGCCTACTTCTTCAATCTTTGAGGAAAAGGTGGTGGTGGATAGGGAAGTGTTCTCTCCACAGCTTTCTTCTCCTCTTGCTTCCGTATTTCGGTCTTTTCAAGCTTCAAAGTACTAGGGGTGACGTCATGGACGTCATGGTCAGCTTCTATGGCGTCATCATCTTTCTTATGTTCGGCCACTTGCTTGCTTTGGGATGAATTTTCCAGCACCTTACCACTCCTGGTGGTAATAGCCATGCATGATCCGTCGTTCCTTGGATTTTGCACAGTGTCGCTAGGTAGAGTGACAGCCTTTCTTTGATTGAGTGCTACTGAAAGTTGGCTCAATTGCTGCTCTATTTGCTTTATTGAAGTGGAATGTGAATCAACTAATTGCTTCATGGCGGACAAATCATTTATTACCTCCGTTACTCCCGCGCTAGTTGTTTCCACTCCTTTCAATAGTTTAGCCATCATGTCTTCCATACTTCCAGAACTAGATGTGGTGGCGTCACGTCTTCCAGGGGGAACATACAAACCACTATTGTCATTCTTGTTCTTCCAACTACCTTGGTCCTTGTTTCCAGATTTATCATAATAGTTTCGACCTTGGTTTCCTTGGGTATTCCCTCGGAAACCCCCCTGATTGTTCAAGTAGTTGGCTTCCTCTTCCGAATCAGATTCGTCTCTTCCTTTTGATGCAATAGCTTTCACTTTTTCGGTCTTCCCTGATAATAAATGCTTTGTAAGAAGATCCACTTGTGTTTTCATGCGCGTCATATCTTGATCACGTTCTTCTTGTCTTCTTCTTTGGTCTCCAGTCATGCCAATAGATAAAGTAGGGCTTGCTACCTCAGAATCCCTGGTATGCCAAGCTCTACTTTGTTTTGTCATACGATCTAGCATATTGCTTGCTTGACCAAAGGTGAGATCCATAAAGGATCCTCCAGCCGCATTATCCACCACTGGTTTAGTTATTGAATTCAGGGCTCTATATAATATCTTCATTAGGTGAACATTAGTCATATGATGGTTTGGGCACCTCGCTAGCTTTGTCTTGAACCTCTCCCATGTTTCATGAAGAGCTTCAGTGGGAAGCTGACGAAAGTTGCTGATTTCATCTCTCAATTGTGCTCTTTTGGATGGCGGAAAGAATCTTTCTAGGAAAGCGTCTCTCAATTGCCTCCAATTTGTAATAGAATCAGGAGTCAGCCCATTCAACCATAGAGTTGCCTCCCCAGACAGAGACAATGGAAATAAGCGTAACCGAATTGCATTCTGACCAACTCCAGGATTGTCAAACGACTTGTATGTAGAAATAAAGTTGATGAGATGCATATTTGGATCATCGCCTGCTAGTCCACCAAATAATCCCTTGAGTTGCAATAACTGAATCATGGTGCTCGTGATGTTGAACTTGGCTCCGGGTGCCAATGGTGGAGGAATAATGGCTCCTGTGGCTCCGGCTCCATCAAGATCATCATCATCATCGTCGAAAGCTGGCTGCATAGCTTGGCGTTCAGGCCTAAACCTAGCTTGACGATCTCTTCTGTTGGCAGGTGTTGCGATCTCAGCGGCATGCCTAGGGTTTAGTAGCTCGTCATCACCTAGATCTTCATCTTCAGGATTTGTTGCTCGCCCAGGGTTATCAATATTTTGTTGATGCACTTGAGCGGCGGCTAGCGCAGCTAGTCTCGCCTGTTCCTGTTGAGCAGCTATCCTTTCAATTGCGTGTTGTGCCTCCATTCTGCGAATACGTTGTGGTTCAGGATTGATCGGTAATAACAGTTGACCAGAACTTCGGGTATGGGGCATACACTGAATAAAAACCTGCAGTAAACAAAAACAAAAACTAAAAGTAAAAGTACGAGAATCTTTGACCAAAGGGTCTAGTAATTATTACGAACTTAATTGACACTTGTATTCCCCGGCAACGGCGCCAATTTTTGATAACGCTCAATCTACAGCTCTCGTAGGAGTGTAAAGTGGTCGTTAGCAAATATAGAACCCAACTGGGTTGGGTATCGATCCCACAGGGAATAGCTTGGTCAACAAGTAAGTGAAGATTACTAGACTTTTAGTGAAAGTCTCGAAAAAGGGGGGATTCTTGTTGTGCAAGTAATGTAACCAAATAGTAGCTAAAAACGGCAATAGCAAAGTAAAAAGAGAAAGAATGTTTTAGTAAGATGTAAACAATGAGAATTGAGGAGTTGGGGTTATGTCCACCTTCTGAGTTATACATCTCTATTGACTATGAGTGTGTTGAATTCAGACATGCATATGCTTATAGAGAATTGTATTCGATGGTAAATCCAGGCGTCTTTCGACCTATTTGAGGATTATTTCACTTTAACTCTTTCGATCTTAAAGCGTGTCTAACGGTACAAATTCTCCAAGAGGTTAATCCAGTTACGGCACTAACTTTTTAATAGGGGATGGGACCCTACTACCTTGACATTATCTCTTTTCCAGACAGATAACCTTTCTTTCGAACAAGTTAAATGTTATACTGGCGTATTCTTGCGTTTGCAACCACAAAGAATTTAGATTAAGATGAAGAGAATAATGATATAAGTAACATACGTGTCACGAACTCACAAACTCACCGCAATAGATAGTATCTCATTCGGCTTCCATAACCCCAACAGAGAAGTTTAGTTACCCATGAGTGCGAAGGAAATCACAATTGACATTGTTGTTATACCACAATAAAGATTTCACGTTTGTAATGGTGTGGTAGGCGTTAGGCGTGAATCCCTTAGCAAAGTAACGTTTCTCTTGTTGTGGAATTTAAGAATAGATGAAAAGAAGAAGAAAAATAGAATTAATGGAAGAATGATTGTTTAGAACTAGAATGTCTTAGAAGTAGAATAGAATAGAATGTAAGAAGATGTAAGAAGATGTCTTAAAATCTCTAGCAAGATAGGGTATTTATAATACCCATATCCTATTCCTACTAAGCTAATGAAATGCTTAACCAAATCCTACTAAGCTAATGAAATACTTAACCCAATTGTACTAGGTTAATATATCATTATCCTAATCTTAATAAGCTAATGAAATACTTAACCCAATTGTACTAGGTTAATGTATCATTATCCTAATCCTAATAAATTACTGCTAGTCCCCAAAGTCTTCAGAAATATTGTTTTAGCCCGGGACAGATTTTCCATGCGCCATCTTTAGTCCTTAGCGTCCAAGATTGGCTTTTCTCCTTTCGTGAAGCTTTCTTTGGCGTCAAGTTATCCATAAAATGCTGAATTCTACATCATTTATACCTGAAACTTTGCTAATCATGTTCGTTAGCTCACTTACAGGAAAAAGGACTAAAAGTGCATGAAATATATAATTTGTTCTCAAAACTAGGCTAAAATATGGGCAAAATATAGTGCTATAGGCGTGTAAATTCGCCTATCATCACATACCATTGCTTAGGTGCCTACTTAAGTCCATATAAAGACTTTCTCAATTTGCATACTTTATCCTCTTATCCTGAGAACACAAAACCCTCAGATTGATTCATATAGATTTCTTCTTCTAAATCACCATTTAAAAATGCAGTTTTGACATCCATTTGATGTACCACTAAACTATGAATAGCGGCTAGATCAATAAGAGTCCTAATGATCTCTATTTTAGTCACATGAGAATAAGTATCAAAATAATGAACGCCTTTCTTTTGGTTAAAACCCCTAATCATAATTCTAGCCTTATATTTATCAATTGTATCATCAGGCCTCAATTTCTTCTTAAATATCCACTTACTATTTATGGGTTTACAACCTTTAGGCAAATCATACAAGTCTCATGTGTGATTAGAGACTATAAAATCTAATTCACTTTTAATAGACTATAAAATTTAATTCACTTTTAATAGACTCTTTCCAAAATATCGCATCTATTAAACTCATTGCTTCATCATATGTATTAGGGTCTTCTTCTATTAAATATATAGACACTAATTCATCATTTAAAGTATCGATATCAAAATCCTCAGTTAAAAAATTGGTAAAAAAATCAGGATCAAAACTAGTCTCAGTTCTACGTCTTTTATTCCTTCTCAGTTCATTTTCATGCTCATTAGCAATAACATCAGATACAGGCATAACATGAGAGTTAACAGACATAGATATAGAAGTATTATTTTGCACATCACAAGGCACGTCATTTTTCAAAGGAAAAACATGCTTAAAAAATTCTACATCTCTAGATTCACAAATAGAATAATTATTTAATGACATAAATCTATATGTAGCACTATTTTGAGCATAACCAATAAAGACAATATCAAAGGTCTTAGAAACTACATTTACTCGTTTAAAATCAGGTAGACCAACCTTAACCAAACACCCCTACACTTTCAGAAATTTCAAGTTAGGGGAAAATTCTTTCCATAACTCATATGAGGTCTTGTCTGACTTTTTATGAAGGACTCTATTAAGAATATAGCATGCAGACAAGACAGCTTCTCCCCATATATAGTTAGGTACACCTGAGCTTAAAAGGATAGAATTCATCATTTTCATAAGGGTTCTATTCTTTCGTTCGGCTACACCATTTTGTTGGGGAGTATAGGCAGAACTAAACTCATGGATAATACTATTTTTCTCACAAAAATCTTCTAGAATTTTAGTACTATATTCACCGCCCCTATCAGATCTAAATCTCTTGATTTTCCTGTCTAATTGATTTTTCACTTCTGCTTTGAATTTTAAAAACATGTTTTCAGCGTCATCTTTAGACTTAAGGAAGTATACCTTAGTGTACCTAGAAAAGTCATCAACAAAAGTAATGTAAAACTTCTTTTCACCTTTGCTAATAGTGTTCTTAAAATCTGCTAAGTCTGAATGTATTAGTTCAAGCAATTAGGTCTTTCTACTAGTAACATATTTAAAAGGTTTCTTGACATGCTTTACTTATACACAGAGAACATTTAGAAATATCATCAATATTTACTGCAGAAATTAATTCCATTTTTCTAAGTCTTTTAATAGAAGTAATATTAATATGACCTAGTATACTACTCCATAAATTAATAGACTCAACAATATAAGCAGAATTAGGAATATTTATATTATTGGCAATCTCTTGATCAATTTTCAGTATAAATAAACCCTCACAAAGGTATTTCTTTCCAAAAAAGTTTTCTCCACGAGAATTAATTATTTTATCAGCTTCAAAAATAAGTTTAAGGCCTACATTGTTGAGAAGTACTCTAGAAACTAAGTTTCTACAGAGCAAGGGAACATACAGAACATTGTTCAAGGATAATATTTTTTCAAAAGTTAATTTAAGTAAAAAAAATTCTTTACCCAAAACTCCAGCAGTAATGGAGTTACCCATGTAGACACACTCGCCATTGATGTATTCCTCAAAATCATGGAATAACTCTTTATTGGCGCAAAAATGCCTTGAAGCCCCTGTGTCCAACACCCACTCAGTCTTGTTAGACACTAGGTTCGTCTCGATGACTACTACCACAATCATTTCATCACCCTCATCAAGATGAACTTGGACATCATTTTGTCCTCCATATTTTGAGTTTGAAAAACTATCCCATATTTCTTTAGCAGATTTGTAAGTAACAAATAAATCAAATAAAGTATTAGTCATATGACTCAATAAATGCCCTCTAGCATTTATGTTATCCTTTTTAACCTTCTTTTTAGCAAATTCATCAAAAATTATAACAGTGTTAAAATCAGTAATAATGTTAGAACCATCATTAAACAAAATATAATCAACTTCTAATTGTTCTAAGAAAATCAAAAGTTTTTGTGACCAACGTTTAAAATTATTTTCGTCCAATGGCTCAAGTTTTGACAAATCAGAAAAAGTTTTGTTCAAAGAAATAGCCATTTATCAATATTGTATGTAAGAAAATCGCTTTCAAATTGTTGAAAAAAATGCTACAATATTGATATTGGAACTTAATTAGTAATAGTAAGAGAGTTGTCACAAACACTGTGTCGTGGCAAGCCACTGCCTTGAAAGCAATTTCGCTCTGGTGTAAATCCTTCTAGCTGGTCGCTCCCCAAGGTTCCACAGCTACTTCCAAACACGTGCACTCGTGGTTGAAAGTTTGGAAGTTGCCAAAACCAATTGCCCAAAATAATTCAAGAGGAAGAGGAAAGAGGAAAATATTTTCTTTCTTTTTGTGGTGTGTTTTGTTCTCCAAAGATATATGTTTATATAGGGATGCCAAAAAAGCTGTTTGCAAGAAGAGAATTAATGGCATTAAAGTATCATTAAACCAAAGTACAATTAAACCAAGTTTATTACAAATTTTTATTTTTTTCATTTAGAACCAATACATAGGTTCATCTTCTTTGTAACGTATATTTTTTATTTATTCTTTGCATTACACAAAATGCTTTATGAAGCATTAACTCCACAACATGAAGGACCTTATCGACCTCAACACAAATACTTGAAATATCTATAAGCTATAAAAGTGGTTTAGACAAGATAATATTTATGCTATTGTCTATATTACCATTTTCATCACGGCTTCATTGCATCAAATTATTTGGCACTATAATAAGTCAGATAAATATGAGATTAGATTGGGTTATCACTTAACTAGAGAAATAGAAAAATGTGAACAAGCAAGCAGTGGGAGACCTCAATTTAACTATCATTCTTTTTTCAGAGATTTTTGAGATTTCTTATGGTCTATGAACATAAAGAATAAATATAAGCATTTTATTCAAAAAATTATTTTAAATGTGTTTCCAGTCAATCATGTTATATCCAAAAGAATGAGAAAAGTTTGTGAAGTATGTAAAGGGTGCGGAATAGATAGTGAATCTATTGATCATATGTTTTTTAGATGTCCTACTACTAGATTAGTTTGGAGGCTCTGCCCGATTAATTAGCCAAACATAGAAAACACTATGGACTTTTCTAGATGGTGGGATGATATATTCATCAATGCTAAAAAATATCTTGAATCTGCCAAATTTATAAAACTGAGTGTCTTTATAATGTGGCAAATTCGGAAGGCTAGAAACTCTAAGAGTTTTAATGGGATAATTTGTGAACCCAAGAAAATTGTTAACAAGACACTTTTTGATTTTCATGAGTATGAAAATAATTTGCTTCCTACTTCTTCTCCTACAAGTATAAATGCTAGCAGTAATTATAGAAATATTATTGTGGCACAAAATAGTACTGTTATGTTTGCAGGTGCTAGCTTACATAAGGAAAAGGAGGAGGCAAGTATTGGAGTGGCGGCTATGGATAGCTATAGTAACCTGCTTCAAGCCTTTGGTATCCCAATTCAATTCGTTGGAAGGACCATAACTATTGAGGCAATAGCAATTTGAAAGATATTGAAAAACGCTAAGGAAAAGAGATGGTTAAAGGTGCAAGTTTTATTATCAGATACAAAAAGTGTAGTGGACAAGCTATTGAAATGAAATACAGTTTTATGTGAGATAGAAACGATATGTGAAGACGTTGGAATCGTATGAATTTCTTTGTAAAGATAGATGTGGTGCATATTCCTAGATCTTGGAATATGATAGCACACAAGTTAGCTAATTTCTACAGTTAATTATTACATCAAGGTACTTGAATTTCTGTTTTTCCTAGCTAGGTTGTAAATGATGCGATAGCATCTTTTAACTCTTTGAGACGTTTATGCATTAATAAGATAATCTGTTAATTTTTTTTAAAAATGTAAAAATTAAATAATGCAATTATATTACTTACAAAATAAAAATAAATAGCATTAATAATCATTGAATTGTGTATTTTATAAACAGTACACTCTCTGTCGCAATATATGTGGTACAATATGAATTTCCAGAGTCAAAATAGTTGAATTTTGACCGTGAATTTGGGTAGGAAACTTTAATTTTTTTGAAATAAAATTTATATATTTGAAAACTACATAAAAAGTAGTATATGTCATAATAATTGATAATTTAAAATGTTTAAAAGATATATGAAAAAAAATAAGATAAAAGAAAAACTTGTTTGAATTTCAAAATCCAAAAAATGTCATATAAATTAGGACATATGGAGTAACATGACTTGTTATAAGAGTTAAATGACAATGCTTTTGTGTGAATTTCTCTTTTCTTATACAGAGGCAGAGCCAGAATTTCTGTTGAAGGGGTTTGAAATTTGAAGAAAAACTCATCGAAGGGGGTTCAACATTTACAAGATATGCATAAAAATTATTTTAACTGTATATTAATAAGATAATTTTTCATCGAAGGAGTTCGTCCGAACCCCCCTTCATAGGCTGGCTCCGTCTCAGTTCTTATACACTTAAATACTTGAGAGTCCTAGCAATCCAACTTACATATTAAAACTTGTTTTACAACAGTGTCATTTTTTGGGATGTTTTTTTATTGTTATAATCGAAATGTTATTATAAAGAGCATATAATATAACATAATATAAAAAGTTGAGTTCTTGAAAAAATATTCAACTAAATATTATTAAAGAATAATGAAAACCCTATCCTATACGAAGACTATACACAAAAAAAAAAAAAATATTTTCAAATAGCATCCAATTGATCTGATTACTTATTAATAAATATTTGATTGATTGGTCCGAGGTTACCAATAAAAAATATTCGATTAGTGGATGATGATGCTATCTTTGATGGCAAACTTGCTTTAGGAAAAAAAATAATTAATTTTTAGCTTTAAATAAGAAATTTGTTTTGATAAATGAAAATTTTACCTCGTTAATTTTGACAATGTCAGTTTTATTGGCATAGAGAAGTATATGATCAAATTTCCAAATTTAACTAATTGGACTCCGTATTGCGGACCCTACAATTTCCACAAGAATATTTCATGTTTTATTCTTGTACGGCCTCCGTCCATAGTCCATCAATTTTATTAAAAATATATCCGCCTTGTATTTGTTAAATTTACAAAATTAAGATAGTTTTTTTAATTTAGTTTACTGTTAAAATTAATTACTTTTGAAAGTGAACAATATTGACTACATTGAAAAGAATAATTAAGAATTAATTAATAAAAATTAATATTTCTCATTTATAATTTTTCAAAAGACATGAGAAAGAAAAATGTAATAACTAATATGAGGCGGAGGAAGCGACATCAAAAATTAAGTGATTCTTTCCTCATTCATTCATGTTTGTACATTCAAACCAGCAACACTCCAACTATGTAAGCACCACTAATTAAAAGTATTTCCCTAAAACAATATTGAGAATACAACATTCAGTACATTAACAGACAGCTAAATAAAAACGTCAACTTAAAGCATAATTATCTCTCCTTTTATTCTCAATTTATTGCTATGATAAAATGAAAATTGCACTTTCACAGACTTCTATTCGCAGAATGTCCCTTCAACTATGATAATGCGGCAGAATTAATCAAATGTCCAGCTCAGTGTCCTGCATCATATTACAAATTAAATGTTTAATATATTATTAGCTAAAGATTATTGTGTACGAATTTCCAAATCTTGAAACAAGTACTTCTTATGTCTCAAAATTATATAGCATGGTTGAAAATTTGAGATTCAAACTTCTAAACTTTTTATCGTGAATTCATAAAGCTTCAAGTTTATTGAAATAAAAATTGTATAAAAATACTATGAATCACTCATTAACACCTTAAAATATTTAAACGTGTCTAAAGAAATTTTGGTCAAACAAAAAATTTGATGAACTGTCAAAATTTATTAACTATGTCTAGTAAATTGAGACAGAGGAAGTAATATTTAAAAAGGAGAAAAAATGTAAACCTTGATTTGAGATGAAGGACATTGGAAGTCTTTGGGTGGGTGCTTGCTACAGTCATCAACAAGAACTTGAAGGGCAATGGGAAAAATGATGTTTATGTTTAAGAGCTTGAGCCTAATTGTTGGCAAAGACAAATGGCTGCATCCAAGTCCACAAGTCCGTGAAGAAGTGGACAACATGTCTGCTTAGCACTGCCACCGATTTCAATGTGGATCAGACCCCTAAAACGTCCACACAAGCACTTAATTTGAGAGCATTAATGGGACAAATTGGTTGAGCAGGTGGTGATGGTACTATTGTTAGTGGTGGTAATGGGCATGGTGTAGGGGTGTGGGAACTGTTGGTGGATTGACAATTGGAGAACTTGGCACATAGGGTAGTGGGGTAACCACCGGAGGATTTGGCACAACAGGTGGAGAGACAATAGGTGGTATTGGAGTGACTGGAGGTGACACTATAGGTGGTGTTGGTGCTGGTGGTTTTGGAGTGACTGGTGGATAAACAATAGGTGGTGTTGGTACTGGTGATTTTGGAGTGACTTGTGGATGAACAATAGGGGGTGAAACAACAGGTAGTGTTGGTGATGGTGGTTTTGGAGTGATTGGTGTTGGGTTTAATTAGTGTGAATGAAAAATGGAGGAACACAATCTTTGAGCAAAAGACATTATTTTTGAAAAGGTGTGATTGTTCAGATAGTTGTGTCTGTTCAGAAAAAGACACAATATTTTGAATGAATAGACATGACTCTTCCAAAGGATACACCTTTTAAGTGAACCATTGCCACCTTTCAGAAAAGGCATCTGATGGCTATATAAACCTGCTTTCATCCACAAGTTTAAAAATGAATGAAAAATTTTCTGAAATAAAAACTCTTCTTGTTTTCAAAACATTCTTTGTGATCAATCAAATCGTTGAGTGAGTTCGACGAATCCAATTATTTGAGGTACCACTATAGTTGGATTGAAAGTCATTTTATCCTGGGAGAAAGATTCCAAAACCTCAGGTACAGTGAGGAAAATTATTTCTTAAGGACACTCCGTGAAGTCAGGGGACTTGGCTTTATATTTCTGTTTCATCTTAATTTCTGAAAAAATAAAACACACTTCTTAGAAAGACCACTTTGATCTTGTGTTGAGGGTATTTTTGTACTTCATAGTGTTCTTGTTTCAAACTTGAACTAGTATTGAAATTGTTGTGCCTAAATACAGATTCTTGTACCTGAAAACACCATAAAATAACAATCTTAAGGAATAATCCTTGCAGAATCTGTATTGATTGTTTTTGGAGATTAAATCTTTAAGCTTTCTACTTCGTTTGAACTTAACTAGTGATTCTAAGACATAAAATCTTTATCACAACTTAAAGATCATTTGGTTGACGATTGGAAGTCATAAAAACTTCATCGTTAACTAGAAACAAGAAGAAGAGTTTAAAGTTTCTTAACTTTATAAATAGTATTCTGAAAATACTAAATTTCATTGTCTTGTGGTGACAGGAAAAATGACTAACGAAAGTCAAATGCAAGGTGCTTCTACGACTGTGGGGGCGACTAGTATTGCCTCAACAAGTCGAGCAAATGCTCCGCAACCAATGGCACCTGCGGAGAAGTTCGAAAAATTTGCGGGCAATAACTTTAAGCGATGGAAGCAAAAGATGCTCTTTTACCTCACCACTCTATGCCTTCAAAGGTTCACTAGTGAGGATGCTCCTGAGGTGCCCAAGGGAACCTCGGACAAAGAGATTTCATGATTGTAGAGGCTTGGAAGCACTCAGACTTCCTTAGAAGGAATTATATCTTAAGTGGTCTCCAAGACGACCTCTACAATGTTTACGGTGGAACTAAGACATCGAAGGCAAGGTTTCTGGACTTTAAAATGATAGATAGCAAATCGGTTGTCTCTCAAGTTCAGGAATTGCAAGTAATCATCCATGATCTCTTAGCAGAAAGTACATCTTTAAAAAATACCTTAGTTGAATAAATTGAAAATGTTCTTAGTACTCACATAAACTGTTTTGTAGGTTTGATTGTGAATGATGCATTTCAAGTAGCAGCAATCATTGAGAAGCTACCACCTATGTGGAAAGACTTCAAAAACTACTTGAAGAACAAACGCAAGAGATAACTGTCGAAGATCTTATTGTTCGACTGCGTATTGAAGAGGATAATAAGGCTGCCGAGAGAAGGTCAAAAGGGAATTCTACAATTAATGGAGGACATATTGTAGAAGATGACCAAAACAATTCTAAGAAAAGGAAGAAAGTTGAACAAGAAAGCAATCAACCCAAGAAGAAATTCAAGGGAAAATGCTTCAACTATGGAAAAATTGGCCATAAGTCCACGGATTGTCTTGCCCCTAAGAAAGGCAAGAAAAATGACCAAGCTAATATGGTTGAGTCTAACAAAGAATGTGATGATCTGTGTGCTATGTTCTTAGAATGCAACTTGATGGGGAATCCTCGCGAATAGTGGATGGATTTTGGTGCCACCCGCCATGTGTATTTCAACAAAGAGTCATTTTCGTCATTCGCTTCGGCTCAAGTAGAAGAAATAATCTACATGGCTAACTGCTCTACGGCTAAGGCAGAAAGAACAGAAAAAGTGGGCTTGAAAATGACTTCAGGAAAGGTCTTGACACTTAACAATGTCTTGTACGTTTCGGAGTTACATAGGAACTTGATTTCTATTTTACTTCTAGACAAGAACGGATTCAAATATGTATTTAGTTTTGGAAAAATTATACTCAGTAAAGGAGAAGTGTATGTAGGAAAAGGCTACCTCAATGAGGGTCTATTTAAAATGAATGTAATGAATGCTGAAATCAATAAAAGTTCAAATTCTTCTTACTTGTTTGAGTCTCCCAATTTGTGGCATGAACGTTTAGGCCATGTTAACTACAAAACATTACAAAAACTGATTAACTTAGAAGTTTTGCCAAACTTTAAGTGCAATAAATCAAAGTGTCAAACTTGTGTGGAATCAGAGTATGCTAAGCATCTGTATAAGTCCGTTGAAAGGAATTCAAATACCTAAGACTTAATCCACACGGATATTTGTGATATGAAGTCAACACCATCACGTGGTGGAAAAAAGTATTTCATAACTTTTATTGATGATTGCACTAGATATTGTTATGTCTATTTGCTAAATAGTACGGATGAAATAATAGATATGTTTAGGCAATACAAAACTGAAGTTGAAAATTAGTTAAAGAAAAAAAAACTATAAGAAGTGATAGAGGCGGAGAATATGAATCTCCCTTCACCGAAATATGTGTAGAGAATGAAATTGTCCATCAAACTACGGCCCCGTATTCACCTTAATCAAATGGAATTGTGGCAAGGAAAAATCGAACTTTGAAGGAAATGATGAATGTCTTACTTATAAGTTCAGGTTTACTGCAAAGCTTGTGGGGGGAGGTTATCCTTACAGCCAACTGAATACTCAATAGAGTTCCCCATAGTAAGACACAATCAATTTCTTATGAAAATGGAAATGGAGGAAACCCAACTTGAAATATTTCAAAGTGTGGGGGTGTCTAGCAAAGGTCCAAGTTCCTATGCCTAAAAGGTTTAAGATAGGACCTAAGACGGTGGACTGCGTGTTCATAGGATATGTTAAAAGTAGTAAAGAATGTCGATTTTTGGTTCATAAATCCGAACATCCGGATATTAATGAAAATATGGTAATTGAATCAGATAACGTTGAATTCTTTGAAAATATTTATCCGTATAAAACTAAACATGAACAGTCTATTGGAGGGTCTAAACGACCTCGAGATGAACCAAGTGAGAATGTACATAATGATGAGAATCCAAGACGTAGTACACGTCAAAGAACGTCAACTTTGTTTGGATCGAATTTTGTAACATTTCTCTTAGAAAATGAGCCTCAAATATTTAAGAAAGCAATGGCATCTTCGGACTCATCCTTTTGGAAAGAGTCAATCGATAGTGAGATTGATTCAATCTTAAGCAACCATACGTGGGAATTGGTTGATCTTTCTCCAAGAAACAAACCTTTAGGATCTAAATGGATCTTCAAAAGAAAAATGAAAGTGATTGGTACTATTGACAAATACAAGGCAAGACTTGTAGTAAAAGGCTTCAAACAAAAAGAAAGTCTTGATTTAACTTGGGTTTTCAGCTGCAGGTTCCTAAAAATAGGGGGAACATGTTTTTAAAGTAAAGTTTCAATTTTGCCCTTCTTTTTTGAAAACCCATTTTGGGGGTTCATTTTGACCCGAAACCAAAAGTAGTCAATATGAGTGTTGTTGGTTTTGTCTTGATGCATAGATTTCATATTTGATATTTTTAGTGGAGTTCGAGATTATTAGTGAAAAGTAAGGTCACAGGTTCAAGTGTAGCGGACCGATTTTGACTTTCGAGGTAGGTTATGGCTTAACTCTTCAGACTGGGTTGGGTAGTAAATGATGGTACAAAATGCATGTTAAGGGTGAGAACTAATCAATAAAAAAATGGCTATCTTGTTGTTGTGCCCGTGTGGGGGCCTATATGTGATGTAATTGTCGAAATTAAGATATTAGGTGATATGTTTGACAGTGTGGGGTCCTATGTGATATTGATAGCCTTGAATACATGTGAATAATTGTAATGTGTTTTTATGTGGTACCATTGGTGTATTGTGATTATATTCATATTTTATTGGCATATGAGACATGTGAAAATTCATGAATGAAACAAAAATAATAAGTGGATGTCGGCTCATGTGGTTGTGTGAATGTATCATTGTGGTTGGTTGTGGAAATATATCATGTGATTAGTTGTGAAAATACTCATTGTGATTGGTTGTGAGCATTACATCTTCATAGCATACTCATTCATGAAATATTGGTACCACCATGGAAACATTTGAGAAATACTGGTAACACCTTTTTAAGAAAATATTGTAACACCTTATAAAACATTTTTCGAGGGATTTGCTGAAAAAGAGATATGAGATATATGGATTGTATATGGGTTGATGAATCCCCCATGGGTCCTACGTCGGGAAGCTTTAGCTTCGTAGGTGTATAAGGGGATTGTGTGACGATCTCGAAGGTTGTGCGACGACCTCGTGCATCATCATCATCATCATCATCATCATATACATTGCACTTACTTTATTGTGTTTATGTTGTATTGTATTGCCTTATTGACTTGTCATCTATGTATTTGTCTTATCTTCCTTTACTTGTATTTTATGATCTTGTATCTACATGTTCTCGCTTGTTCTATTTTTATGTGACATAATGTATACTTGTGTTCTATACCTTGGTGTGTTGTTGTAATATATGTGAGATATGTTAGAACTGTTAGTGCAAGCGGTGTGGGCTACCGTTGTGGGATATTTTCTAATTGCAGGTGACGTGCCCTTAGTGTATATTTTGTATGCTTTATTTACTACTTTGCTTGGTCGGCCTATGATACCTACTGAGTACAAGTGGACCGTACTCATGCCTACTGCGCCCTTTCGGTGCAGGTCCTAGCTCGAGTGCGCCTCAGATTTCTTGACTCGGGCGATTATTGGAGCTTCCAAGGTAGTGGTTGGATATTCATGCGTCCGAAGTTCACTCTATCTTTCTAAAGTAGTTATGTCTTTATTAGTATTCGGAGACAGATATTATTCTTTTTATGGTTATTTTTCCGATGTATTTGACTCTTAGATTGTATTAGTAGTTCTTACACTATTGAAACCTGGTTTTGGGTATGATTGGCATTTTGGATAAGTTCTTTCCATATTGTTATGATTACTTATATGGTTCGACTTCGTTCTAGAAGTCTTACCGTGGGATATTTCTATCTTTTCTTCTTTTTGTATCAGTTTGGGTGATAGGTTTACTTGTCAAGGTACGCCACGACAAGTGCCATCATGACCCTTATTTTTGGATCATGACAAATTAGTATCAAAGCAGCCAGGTTTTATTGGTCTCAATAATGTAAGAACGGGATGTATAATAGAGTCTTACGGATCGGTACGTAGACGTCTTTATCTATCTTCGAGAGGCTATAAGATATCTTTAGGAAATTTTCCTTATTTTATTCCTTATCATGCAAATTCTTTCATATCTTGTGTTCTGAGTTGCGTTTCACTCTTTCTACGCGGATGGTGTGGCTTATACTACATATCAGTTAAGAGATGCTGTTAGAAATTAGTGGATATCATTTGTCAGTTGTAGGCTTATTGATGCTCCTGAGTTGTCATAGGATCAGTTTGTTAATGCCTTTCTGGAGAGATTTATGCCTTTCAATTTGTGAGATCTTATGTGGGACGAGTTTGATCATTTGGAGCAGGACTCCATAACAGTTTTTGAGTATAAGGCATGCTTTCATGCCCTGTCCAGATATTCCTATAATAGCTTTTCCATCGAGTTTGAGAAGGTTAGAAAGTTCGTGAAGGGTTTAGATATTTCTCTTTAGTTGGCTACATCTTAAATGATTATGCTTAGAGCTCCTATTTAGAGTATTGTGGATCACGAAAAGATGATAGAGGGTATTATTAGTGCATCTCAGGGAGGCGCCAAGAAGGCGTGATATTTTGGTGAGTTCAAGAGTCAGACCTCTCGAGGCAGAGATTTTAGAGGATCTCGTGGATACCACGGTAGGCCAGTGTATGTGATTTTATAAAATTCAGCTGGTTGATCTTCTAGTTCAACAATTTAGGGTGGTCGTTCGGTCTCAGTTGTACTTTCTCTTGTTAAGATTGGTCGTAGAGGTTGCTATGTGTGTGATGAGATTGTCCATGTGGCCAAGGACTATTCTCGTCGTGTGTTTAGAGCTATTCATATTTCAGCTGTGAGAGGTAGGTGTTCTACCAAAGGTGGAAGAGGTAAGGATAGTAGAGCCTATGTTGGTGGTTGTGGGGTTACTCAACCAGTTGGTAGTCATGGATAGTGTTATACTATACCAGCCAAACCTGAGGCAGAGGCTTCTGATGCTGTGATTACAGGTACCTTCTTCATTTATTTCAGACTTGCATCTGTATTATTTGATCCCGTATCGACTTTCTCCAATGTATCTGTGTATTTTGCTTCAGGTTTTGATTCTGTTACTGAGCCTCTTTACATGCTTATTCGTGTATCTACCCCGGTAGGTGATTCTTTAGTAGTGTTTTGGGTGCATCGATCTTATGTTGTGACTTTTACCGAGCGTGATACTTTGATAGACTTGCTTGTGTTAGATATGATCAATTTTGATGTTATTTTGGGTATGGATTGGTTGTCTCCTTATCATGCTATCTTAAATTGTTATGTCAAGACTGTGACTTTAGCTTCGTCGGATGTGCCAAGGATGACTTGGAAGGGGTACACTTCATTCAGGTCTTAAGAGGGTCATATCTTATGTTCAGGCTCGTAAATTGGTTGAGAAAAGATATTTATCTTACTTGGCCCATATTCGTTACACCAGTGTTGTTTCACCTCCTTCCTTGGATTTTGTCTGTGTTGTCCGTGAGTTTATAGATGTGTTCCCTAGGGACTTTCCTAGTATGCCTTCGGATCGAGATATTAATTTTATTATTGATGTTGAGTCGGGCAACAAGCCCATTTTTATTCCTCCTTATAGGATGGCCCCAGCAGAGATGAAGGAACTGAAGAATCAGTTATAGGAGTCGTTGGATAAGAGATTTATTCGACCTAGTATTTCACCTTGGGGTGCGCCTGTCTTATTTGTGAAGAGAAAGGATAGGTCTATGCGGATGTGTATTGATTATTGGTAGTTGAATAAGGTGATGGTTAAGAATAAGTATCCTCTTTCTTATATCAATGATTTGTTTGATTAGCTTCAGGGTGTTGCAGTGTTTTCAAAGATTGATTTGAGGTCTAGTTATCACCAATTGAGGATTAGATCTTCGGATATTCTGAAAACTACTTTTCGGGCTTGATATGGTCATTATGAGTTCTTAGTCATGTCTTTTGAGTTGACCCATGCGCCTGCCGCGTTCATGGAGTTGATGAACTGGGTGTTTCGACCGTATCTTGACTCCTTTGTTATGGTATTTATAGATGATATCTTGGTTTATTCCAAGAATAAGGTTTAGTATGAGGATCATTTGTGGATTATGCTTTAGAGATTGAGGGATAAGAAGTTGTATGCTAAGTTCTCTAAGTGCGAGTTTTGGTTGGATTTTGTTTTTTTCTTGGGTCATGTGATGACCAAGGAAGGTATTATGGTTGATCTATCCAAGGTTACATCGGTTCGTGACTGGGCTAGACCTACTTCGCCTACTGAGATTCAGAGTTTTGTTGGCTTGACCGGGTATTATTGACGTTTTGTTGAGGGCTTTTCATCCATTGCAGCTCCATTAACAAAGTTGACCCAGAAGAAGATTTCTTTTCAGTGGTATGATGTTGTGAGGCGAGATTTCAAAAGCTCAAGGATTTGTTGACTTCAGCTATATTGGCTTTGCCCAAGGAGGGTGTAGGCTTTATTGTCTTTTGTGATGCTTCAGGTGTTGGGTTAGGTGTTGTGTTGATGTAGGAGGGCAAGCTAATTGTGTATGCATCTCGTCAAGATTGGAGCCTCGTGAGATAAATTATCCTACCCATGATTTGGAGTTGTGTGCAGTTGTGTTTGCCTTGAAGTTGTGGAGGCACTACTTGTATAGAGTATGTTATGAGATCTTCTCAGATTATCGTAGCCTTCAATACTTCTTTACTAACGAGATCTTCATATGAGGCAGCATCGTTGGCTTGAGTTGCTTAAGGATTATGACTTGACTGTTCTCTACCATCCGGAAAAGGCTAATGTGGTTGCGGATACCTTGAGCTGGAAGTCGACTAGCATGGGTAGCTTGGCGCATCTTTTGACCTAGGAGAGGCTTTTGGCCTTAGAGATTCAGTTTTTAGCTAACCAGATGGTTAGGCTTGATATTTCGACACCGGGGTGTATTTTGGCATTTGTGGAGGCTAGATCTTCTTTAATGGAGCAGATTCGAGCTCATTGGTTTGATGATGTTGGATTGAGGTTAATTCAAGATAAAGTATTGAGTGGGGAAGATAAGGAAGCCTCACTTGATTAAGATGGAGTTTTGAGGATTAGGGGCTGAGTTTGTGTGCCGAGAGTGGTGATTAGATTAGGTTGATATTGGAAGAGGCCCATTATTCTAGATATTTCATCCATCCAGGTGTGACTAAGATGTATAGTGATTTGAGACAACACTACTTGTGGGGTGGTATGAGATGTGATATAGCGGATTTTGTGGCACGTTTTCTATGTTGTTAGCGGGTGAAGGCCAAGTATATGAGGCCTGGTGGTTTGCTTTAGAGTTACCCATTCTCGAGTGGAAGTGGGAACAAATCACTATGGACTTCGTGACTGGGTTGCCTCGTACTTTTCTTGGTTCTGACAGTGTTTGGGTCATCATAGATCGATTGACCAAGTCAGCTCATTTTATTCCGGTCCAGGTCTCATTCAGTACTGAGAGGTTAGCCTATGTATTCATTCGTGAGATTATGTGTCTGCATGGTACGTCGGTGTCCATTATTTTAGATCGAGGTTTTGTGTTCACATCTCACTTTTGAAAGACTTTTCAGGATGAGTTGGATACTCAGGTTGATCTTACCACAGCGTTTCACCCCCAAATTGATGGACAGTTAGAGCAGACTATCTAGGTTTTGAAGGATATGTTTCGCGCGTGCACGATGGATTTTGATGGCCAGTGGGAGCAACATTTGGCTTTAGCAGAGTTTGCATATGTAATAGCTACCACTCCAGTGTTGATATGACTCTTTTTGAGACGTTGTATGGTAGGCGTTGTCGCTCTCCAGTGGGCTGGTTTGATGTTTCAGAGGTGAGACCTCGAGGTACGGACTTGCTTCGTGAGTCGTTGGATAGAGTCCGGGTCATTCAAGATAGACTTAGAGCGGTTCAGAGTAGGCAGAAGTGTTATGCTGATCGTAGACTTCGTGCCTTGAGATTTGGTGTAGGTGATCATGTTTCTCTTCGAGATTTACTCATGAAGGGTGTGATGAGGTTTGGGAGGAGGGCAAGATTAGCCCCAGTATATTGGTCCATTTGAGATTCTTCGAACTGTTGGTGATGTGGATTATGAGTTTGTTATTGACCCTTGATCTATCAGTTGTTCGTCCATTTTTTTCATGTTTCTATGCTTTTTTGCTATATTCTTGATAAGTCTCATGACATTCGTTGGGAGTCAGGTCAGTTAGATGAGTGGTTGTCCTTTGTGGAGAAGCCGATTTCCTTTTTGGCTAGGGATGTTAGGCGGTTGCGCTCTAGAGTGATCCCTGTGGTTAAGGTCCAATGGTGACATCAACCTGTAGATGAGGCTACTTCAGAGGTTGAGTCTGATATGCGTAGTTCCTATCCCCAGCTTTTCATTGATTTAGGTATTTCCTTGCCTTAGTTCGAGGACGAACTAGATTTTTAGTGGTGGATGATGTAACAACCTAAAAATTTGATGAAATATGTGAAATTTGTGATTTTGTGTGATTTGACTATTTTACCCCCTCCCTGTAGTTGCATTATAATATTTTCGGGGTGTGGGAGTGATTGGCATGATTTTCGATGCATTTTGGTATTATTTATGCAATAGTGTGGGTTTTGATGGCTTAAAGAGCCTTAATTGGGACTTATATGAATATCTTTTGATTCGTACGATGGATGGCCCGGTGGGTAGACTTTTGGTTCGGGTCCCGGTGCACCCGAGCTCATTTGGACCTATTGATCGGAAAGTTGAAAAATTGGAAATATGTGTGTGGGACCCACGTTTGATCGAAACGACCTCGGATGGAAAATCCGACTTCGCCAGCTGATCTGGAATATCGATTTTAGGGTGTTAGCATATTTGGTATGATTTTACGGTTTTTAAATCTCATTTCGACCCTCGGTTTGGAAAATTATAATTTCGGGTTTTGGAGGTCAATTTTGTGAAAATGATGTTTTTTAGAAAATACGATATCGTCATCGCGTCCGAAACATCGAATTTAATATGGTTGCATAGTTCGTTTGCATAAATCGGACTCCAAACGAATCTCGAGCACCCCGTCGAAGTCCATTTCGACTTAAGGGGGGAAATCTGCACTAAATGTTGCAGATTTTTCTGCAATAAATACAATTTTTTCACCCATTTTGGCTTATTTTGCTCAT
This sequence comes from Capsicum pubescens, assembly GCA_030864215.1. Lineage (NCBI taxonomy): Eukaryota > Viridiplantae > Streptophyta > Magnoliopsida > Solanales > Solanaceae > Capsicum > Capsicum pubescens. Next base: position 228,481,147 of record CM061544.1, read on the forward strand.
TTTTCATCTTGCCTCTTGAGAGTTAAACCTAATATAGTGTGGGAGCTTAAAAGTAGAGTTTGTGGGAGCTTGGAAAGCTAGATTAACACCATTTTCTTGGTTTTATCACGGATTAAAGGTAAGAATTCACCCATTTTCTTAATAACTTCTTGATAAATTCCTCAAAACCCCAAAAAATCTTAGGGCATAAATTTAAATCCAAATTTCACCCCTTTCACTTGAATAATATTTTTATCTTATAATTACTAGTTTTTCATCAATTTAACCTTCAAAACAACTCCGATTCTAGATTTTAACTCGAATTTCAAAGATTTTACCCGGTAAAGCTCAAAAATGATTTTTCTTCGATTTAAACTCCGTTTTTTACTCGATTTAACTTGAGTTTTCAGATGTAGGTTCCTAAAAATAGGGGGAACATGTTTTTGAAGTAAAGTTTCAATTTTGCCCTTCTTTTTTGAAAACCCATTTTGGGGGTTCATTTTGAGTGTTGACTAGTTCTTCAATAATCAGTCACTGCAAAATCTGTTCTTAATGGTTACTCTGTTCCGTTTCATAATGATTTATGCATTGTTAGTGACAAGAAATCTGGTCAAACTGTTGAAATTGTGCCTATGACTCAGAACAATATGTTTCCCCTCAATGTTTCAAATATTGTTAAAAATGTGTTAGTTGCTAAAGGTGTTAATGAAACTCAACTTTGACATCTTTGGTATGGTCATTTGAACATTAATGAGTTCAAATTGTTAACTAGAAAGAACATGGTGGTTGTTTTACCAAATGTGGGTGATCCTTAGTTATGTGAAGGGTGCATATTTGGAAAACAAAGGAGAAAATATTTTCTCGTAGGAAAATCTTGGAGGGCTAGTAGTTGTCTTGAGCTTGTGCACGCTGACTTGTGTGGGCCGATGAAAACTGAGTCACTAGGTGGGAGTCGGTATTTTCTTCTGTTTACTGATGACTGCAGTCGTATGAGCTGGGCTTATTTTCTAAAGTTCAAATCTGAAGCATTTGAGAATTTCAGAGAATTCAAGGCCCTCGTAGATAAGTAATCAGGCTACAACATAAAAGCTCTTCACACAGATCGTGGTAGTGAATTTTTATCTGACAATTTTAATTTATTTTGTGATGAGAATGGAATTCACAGGGATCTTACAGCACCGTACTCGCCGCAGCAAAATGGAGTCGCTGAGCGAAAAATTGCACAGTGGTTGAGATGGCCAGAAGCCTACTTAATGCAATGGGACTTCCAGTTCACTTTTGGGGAGAAGCAGTGGTTGAAGTTGTGTACCTCCTGAATATCTCTCCAACAAAGGTCGTTTTAGATCGAACTCCATATGAAGCATGGACGGGACGGAAACCACGAGTAAGCTACTTGAAAGTCTTTGGTTGTATAGCTTATGCTTTGGTAAATATACGTTCTAAACTAGATGAAAAATCAGAGAAATGCATTTTCATTGGTTATAGTCCTCAATCCAAAGCATATAGACTATATAATCCTACTAGTGACAAAGTGATTATCAACAAAAATGTTGTTTTTCACGAAGAAGCAACTTGGGAGTGGAATGGCGAAAAAGAAGATTTAGGCGTCCATATTCTGCTCCAATCAGAAGCAGAGCATACTACGATTCTTGAATCTTCAGGTTATGATCCTTCATATCCTTTCAATAGTGATACTAATCATTCTTCTCATGGCAGTAGCAACAACAATTACATTCCAACGAGCTCCCACTCTCCATCTTCGACTTCATCTAGCGAAACGCTACCAATAAAATTTTGGTCGCTGGAAGATATTTATGCATCTTGTAGTTTTTCCTTGTTAGTTGTTGAGCCAACATGTTATGAAGAAGCTGCAAAGCAACCTGAGTGGCAGAATGCAATAATTGAAGAAATCTAGTCTATTGAGAAAAACTAAACCTGGGAATTGGTTGATTTTGCTGATGGAAAGAATGTTATCGGGCTAAAATGGATTTTCAAAGTGAAATACAATGCTGATGGAAGTGTGAAAAGGCATAAAGCTCGACTTTTTGCAAAAGGATATTGCCAGAAATAAGGCATCGACTTTGAAGAGACATTCTCACCGGTAGCTCGCTTTAAAATTGTTAGAACTACTCTAGCCTTGGCTGCTCATCTTGGCTGGCCTGTGTACCAATTTGATGTTAAGTATGTCTTCCTAAATGGCGACTTACATGAAGAAGTATATGTCTCTTAACCTGAAGGCTTCATCTCTAGTGAAGGAAAGAGCAAAGTATATAGACTAAAGAAGGCATTGTATGGTCTAAATCAAGCTCCACGAGCATGGTATAGAAAAATTGATACCTTTTTTCAAGAGCAGCAGTTCAAAAAAGAGAGAATGAACCCACACTTTATGTGAAGAAGCGAGGTAATGGTAACTTTCTAGTTGTTTGTCTTTATGTCGATGATATTATATATATGGGCTCTTGTAAATCTATTGTTTCTGAATTTAAGAGTTGCATGATGTGTAAATTTGAAATGTCCGACTTGGGTATGCTGCATTATTTTCTTGGGCTTGAGGTGAGACAAGGTTCGGATGGAATCTTTATTTCGCAAAGAAAATTTTCCACTGAACTTTTACAGAAGTTCAACATATTGAATTGTAATCCATCTCCCACGCCCATGAATATGAATGAGAAACTGGTACTTGATAATGGTACAGGCGTAACAAATGCTTCTTATTTTAGAAGCTTGGTTGGTGGTCTAAACTACTTATCACACACAAGGCCCGATATAACATTCTCTGTCAGTTTGATTTCAAGGTTCATACATAGTCCTTCGAAGCAACACTTGGGTGCAGCCAAAAGGATCTTGCAATATGTTGCTGGCACAATAAGTTACGAAATTTGGTACTCAAAAGTATCAGATTTCAGATTAATTGGTTTTACTGATAGTGATTGGGCAGGTAGCTTGGAAAATCGCAGGAGCACATCTGGGAATGTCTTTAGTCTTGGTTCTGGATAAATCTCATGGAGTTCAAGGAAATAAGATACAATCGCCTTGTCATCTACGGAAGCAGAATACATAGCTGCAACTTCTGTCGGTTGCCAAGCTATCTGGTTAAGGAAATTGTTAGTGGATATTCAACAAGAGCAGATTGGTCCAACTGAAATATGGTGTGACAACAAGACGGTGATTGCTATGACAAAAAATCCTGCATTTCACAGTAGGACGAAGCACATCGACCTCCGCTATCACTTCATTCGCGATCTAGTTGTTGATGGAATAATCTCCTTGAAATTTTGTGGAACAAATGATCAGGTTGCTGATGTTCTTACGAAATCGCTTCCACACAACAAACATGACTTCTTCAGGCTACAAATGGGAGTATGTGATTTTGAAGAAAGGGGGAGTGTTGACTAGTTCTTCAATAATCAGTCAATGCAAAATCTGTTCTTTATGATCCCTGTTTTTTAGTCTTGGAGGTCCTGTTTTTTAGTCTTAGTGGAGTTATGTTTTACTTGGTCAATGTTTTTTTAATTTTCTATTTTCCAGTAGTGGGAATGTTGGTGTTTATGTCATGTTACACCACTAGTTGTTAGCTCCTATATTTTAGCTTAAGTTGTTGAGTTGTAAGCCTATAAAAGGGCAGTAGATCTCTTATTTTTTCTGCAGTTGAATGAAGAAGTAAAAGCAACGTTTTTCTTTCTCACTTTGCCTACTTTCTTTTCTAACAATAAATTCCTCAAAACCCTAAAAAATCTTAGGGCATAATTTTAAACCCAAATTTCGTCCCTTTCACTTGAATAATATTTTTATCTTATAATTACTAGTTTTTCATCAATTTAACCTTCAAAATAACTCCGATTCTTGATTTTAACCCGGATTTCAAATATTTTACCCGGTAAAGCTCAAAAATGATTTTTCTTCGATTTAAACTCCATTTTTTACTCGATTTAACTTGGGTTTTCAACTGTAGGTTCCTAAAAATAGGGGGAACATATTTTTGAAGTAAAGTTTCAATTTTGCTTTTCTTTTTTGGAAACCTAGTTTAGGGATCCGTTTTGACTCGAAACTAAAAGTAGTCAATATGGGTGTCGTTGGTTTTGTCTTGATGCGTAGATTTCATATTTAATATTTTTAGTGGAGTTCGAGATTGTTATTAAAAATTAAGATCGCAGGTTCAAGTGTAGCGGACCGGTTTCGACTTTCTAGGTAGGTTATGGCTTAACTCTTCAAACTGGAGGTATCTGTTTGGGTGATAGGCTTACTTGTCAAGGTATGCCACGACAGGTGTCATCATGACCCTTATTTTTGGATCATGACATCAGTGCTCAATTAACTTGAAGTATCTAACTACAAAAAATAAAAATAATAATAAGAACTATTAAGAAAATAATAATTAACATCCTAATGATCTATATTTAAATTGTCAGAATCCTCTATGAAGGTTCGAATCAATTATTATACTGTATTTGTATTGTTGGATGGAATTCGCTATTTAGGAGAAGAAATCAATTAAGAAAAAATACTATAAAAAGTCAAGTTACAAGCCAAAGAATTAATAAATAAAAATCAAATCTCCTAAAAATCTAATCTCATGAATAATCCTCAGAACATAGTACATATAGTTTTTTTAACCTTAAAGCATAGATAAAAAAAAAATTAATTAATAAGATAACTAATTCTTATGCATTCAGAATGACCTATCAATTTTTCATAACGATGCGACGATCCTAATAATCTATCCAAAATCATAAATAAGTCAATTTCATTACTAATTATCATGAATTTCGAATGACCAATCAATTTCTCGTGACAAAATGCGACGATCTAAATAATCTGTCCAAAATTATAAATAATTCAATTTCAAATTACTAATTATATATGAAATACTATAAACAAAACTCACAAAGAAATTTCTCAATTTATAATTGTTTATCATAAAATACATCATTTATTATTGTAAACTTCAAAACCAGTCTAAAATTTTAGAAAACATGCCTCTGGACAAATTTACTACAAGAATCTGTAATTTTGATAAAGAATATGAATGATATATTTATGATGGAAAACATAAGAGAAAGTAATAAGACAAACATTAAGATCTATTATAAAAGAAAAATTCGTAAAGAAAGAAAACCTAGAAATATAAAAGTGATAAAGTTTATGAATGAGATTGTGCAATAATATTTTTTATATATATAGGAGATCCTAAACCAAAAAGGAATTAAAAAAATAAATATTATCTAAACCAAAAAGGAATTAAAAAAGTAAATATTGTCTAAACCAAAAAGGAATTAAAAAAATAAATATCATAGATTCCAACACCTAAAAAAAAACCTAAAACATGAAAACTTTTTAAAGAAAAAGACAAATAGACTCTACTTTAAGAAAACATTACGTAAATAAAAAATATAAAATTTTGTAAAGTATAGTTATAGAGCATTTTAGCATGGTAACGTGATTTGGATAAATATGGTAATTTAAGAAAAAAAAATAATTTTAGAATTTATGCTCTTACAATATATTATAGTATTTATATGATTATAAGAGTTTTTACTACTAATAAAAAGAGAATTTGAATCTCTATTTTGGATCACCTGGTTTTTAAAAATTTTAATAATCAAAATTTAGTATATTTATTTTATTAGGATTCCATATATATTCTATTGGTTATTTCTTTTCATATATTTCAAAAGTCCTTAATTTCTATCTCATATATTTTAGGAGTGTTTAATTTCTATTCATATATTTTTAGGAGTCCTTAATTTGATTAAATAATAAATTTATTTTTTAAAAAAAGGTGAAAAGACAATTTTGTCTATTGCAGAGACTTTTAATGAAGGGTAAAAAGTTTAAATCACTTTTCTAACAGTCTTCACACTTTTAATATATTATACTATATATATAGAGAGAGAGAGAGAATATAGATTATATAGATATTTATATCATACTAATTTTTCGATTACTCTTACATATTTATAACTAGAAGTCAATTTTTTTTAGATTGTCACAATAATCTTTGTTTATCTTCGGTATTGATACTATTTGGTTAACTTTTAGTACTTTAATTTAAAATATCAGGTATAAAAAGCGAAAAAAGGTCAAAAATCATTCCTCTACTTTCGTTTATTAGTTAATATTTCTCCAGTTATATTGTGGGGCCAATTATACTTGTTCCATTATGAAACTTATCAAAATTATTCCTCAATTGAATGAAATCTCCCAAATCCACCTAGAATATCTTATTTCAATTAAATTATCCGTTTCCAACCATTTAACCCGACCCAAATCGACATAACTAAATTAACCTTTAACCAAACAGACAAATATCATCACTCCACCCAATTCTTTCTTCTCCTCTATTTGAGCAAGATAACATAATGCCCTAACACGTGCTCGCTCCCTCAATGACAACGTTCTAGAAATTTGAAAGTTAATTAGTATGCATGTTCTAAATCATGACGTCGGAAGAATAAGTATTCAAGAGGCTGTTAAAGTCTCAAACCTCAAATACAATAAAACTTTTGCAACATGGCACTATTCAAATCTCCAACCAAATGAACTCCGACGATTTCAATTTTTGCAAAATATTGAAGGGAAAAGTCATCGTTTTCACCTTAAATTATAGTTGAAAAGTCGAAGACACACTTCAACTATTAAAGCGATCTAATACACACTTAAACTACTTAAAAGTGAATTTTTATGCACCCTAAAACTGATATACCACTCTCATAAGGTGGGGTGTTCCACAAGCGCACGCCACCTCAGTGTCACGTCAATGTCACGCAAAAAATACAATAAATTTATTATTTTTCCTACTTTTTCCTTTTTCTTTTAAATTTAAACTTTTTCCTTCTTTATTTTCTTCTATATTCAATCTCAAAACCTCCATTGATAGCCAAACTCAAATCATCAATTAATTACCACCATCAACTTTACAAACCACCAACAAAATTGCTATCACCTTCGATTTCTTCAATTTCTTCTAACTTTGTCACCCATCTTTAACCCCTCTTTTCTCCTTCTTAATCGATTTTTCGATGAGATTGACAATTTTCTTTTTAGAGTGATAGAAGAGACATGAAACGAGAAAAACTTGAAAGTTCAAATCTGGCCAACAAAAATTTGATGAAAGTGTTGAAAAAAAAATTCATCGGACTGAAAATTTTCGATGAATGAAACACTACAAAAAACAGGTCAAATTGCGGGGGTTAATTTTAAGGTTTGCGGGAGTTTAAAACCCCCGCAAAATGTAATTACGGGAGTTTCCGAAACCCCTACAATTCGAGCCGTCACAAACAGGTTGCGACAGTTTTTTTTGAACCGCCATAATTAATTTGCGGCGGTTATTTAGCGGGAGTTTCGACCCCCGCTACTCTAAATTTAATTTTTTATAATAAATTTTTATTTAAAAGTTACGGGGGTTTAAAACCTCCGCAATTTTATTTTATTTTTTAAAAAAAAAAATTATTTTATTTTTTGGACCTCCATAATTAATTTACAGCGGTTATTTTGTGGGGGGTTCGACCCCCGCTACTCTAAATTTAATTTTTTAGTAATAAATTTTTATTTAAAAGTTGAGGGGTTTAAAACCTCCACAATTTTATTTTATTTTTTAAAAAAAAAAATGATTATCAATTTTTCAATTGATCAATGTGAGCATTTGCCATAAAGGTTTCCATGTCAAGAACTCAATACTAAAAGAACATAAGTGCAAAGGTCATTCAAGTATCATTGCATTAGGTATCAAACACAATTGTCAATAATTCGATAACTTAACCAAAAACATCCTTGAAATTAAACTGTCCACCCCCCTTTAAATTAACCTCAACAGCGTGAATGAACTCAAATATATAGATGCTCAGTCGTGCAGTGTCCCTAAAATGTCTTCATCCCGGTACAAATAAAATCTGCCACAAGATCATCAAGAATGTTTAGAAAAATGAATAAATCTCTAAAATTTAATAGCCAATTTCATTAGTAAAGCCCCATCGTGAGCGAGTGATATACCATCTTTAAGAAAAAATGACTATTATCAAAGACATTGATACAATGTTATAGTCTAAGGTTGAGAAACGGTTTGGCAACTTATTGAGTGTTCTTTATAGTCCTCTCCGCCCCCGGTAAACCTTTCTTGTTCACCTTCAAAAGTAGAAAAAAGATACCGGGAAAGAGATCAGGATCTTGAGGAAAGAAAGAGTTCAACCTTTAAGATCATGCATAGATAGAAATAACTCTTCGATTTTATATTAACTTCTACAGAGGCCAATCAGAGAATAGGCTGCTTGGTTCATTGATGACAAAATTAAAATGCCACATTTTATGTAATGGAGGATGGCATGTACAAGACAAAAATAACATATCTAATGGGTACTTAATGGAGATTAATGATATCTGAAAGTTCATTGAGAAGATGAACATCATTTAAATTCTTAAGAAGCGGCTATGAATAGCCAAAACTGTTACAACTGCTCTCTACCACGTGAATTTAACTACTAGTTCATGAAATTTGTACAATTAATTATCTAAAGTAGTAAACTGAAGCTATTCTCCACCTAATTGAAGTGTTTAAGCACATTGCACAATTGCAATTTTTGGCTTTCAATTATTGAAAGTATGGAAAGCCTGAGTCTCTCCCAAACGAGATTTGAGGTCCTCTTGCTGTAGAAAAAATGATTATATTTTCAAGTATATAAAACTCTACGCTACAAGGTTTCAACTTTCATGTTCTAAGGACACAACACTAAGTAAAACATAGGCAATCCATCATCAATTCCACCTACATCCTAAATTAGTTGGTGTCGGCTATATGAATCATATATTGTACACTAATAAAAACCTTGGTCCAAACTAGTGGGGATCAACTATAGAAATCTTCAATATTCTTCCTACACCGTTCTAGCACATTTTATTTCTTCGCTAAAGAACATCACATGTATATGACTCTAACATACAAGTCTCTGGCCAAACTTAGAACAAATCTAAACAAAACAACTCAAGTTAAACAACCAAATACAGAGAAATTCCGAAATAAAAACTAGCAATTATGATACTTACACTTTGATTTTCGACCCTCGACCTCCTGCACCAAATTGCAAATCAACCATGTCAATTATCAAGTAAATAACTAAAACATGAAGATGATAAAAATAGAAAGATAATTCATGATATTAAAAGACCTGTTCTTCGCATTCACAAGCACATTGCCTAATCTCTTAAAGTGAAAGAGCTGAGGTTACATGATTATTGGATCGCTTCATTGCCTCAAAAATTCGCCTTGTTGCTGGAATCGCTAGTTCAGAACAAGGTCCGATTACAATCCCTCAAACAATGAGAAGATTGTCCATCTTTGTTGTTACCCTCATTTCAAAAAACATTCAACAAGGGTTGAGCAATTGACAGAAAATACTTTTTGATGATGATATATTTAAGCATATTTAGCATCTGGTACCATCTCTACCCCGTATTCAGATGACACATATACAAACAAATATAGTTGCGCTCATATTTTTTTTCATCTACACCTCAGGAAACAAAGAAGTTGATCTAAAGAAACAACCCTCCCTCAGAAGTTGATTAAGTCCCTACATAAGAGAAGAATGACCAAATACACAAACCATATTCAGAATTTCTAGGACATAAATGTTTTGTCCAACAACTTCTACAAGAAATGCAGATTGAATAAGAAGAAACTACTAATAAGCTCTGCAAATTAACACAGTTGTTCAAACAAAGAATATATTGGATCTATAACAGGGGTCACAGTTAAACAAAATAAGAGCAGACACCAAGAGATACCAACCTCTCTTCGATTGTCGAATTGGAATGGACGATGGACGAAAAGAAAGAAATGGGAAGGAGAAATAGGGGGCAGAGAGAGGGGATAAAAATGAATGGGATAAGGATTTGATCTCAGCCATTGGATCATTTTTTATCAATGGCTGAGATAAAATCTGATAAAGTAATATTGAAGAAGATTTTAAAATTGTGATTTAATTTATGGACAAAATTGATGTCAAAATTAACTAAAATTGATATCAATTGAAATAAAAATTGACTAAAAAATAAACACAAGAAAGGAAAAGTAGTAAATATTAATAAAATGATGTAAAATATTATATTTGAATTAATAAATTATAAAAATAATAGTAAAAGAAATAAAATAATTTTTGTATTTTTAAAAATCATGAATGTGACACGTCGTTATTTATATAATACAAGAATAACGTGTAAAAAACTATTAATATCTGAAATTAAATAATTTTGATAAAATAGCAACCTAAGAAAACACCAGGAGGTCAAAATTGGATGTCAACAACAACAACAACAATAATAATAATTATAATAATAATAATAATAATAATAATAATAATAATAAATCAATCAAGGTGACATTTTTTTATTGTTTCCTTTATGAGATTTTGAGAAAATTAATACAACAACTAACCTGATTTAGTCACACAAATTGGGGTCTATAGAGGGTATAGTATACGCAGACCTTACCGTTAAGGTAAATAGGTTGTTTTCAACAGAACCCTTGTTCAAGAAAATAGTTTGAAGCTGTCCAATTTCAAGAAAATAAATAGTGAAAATTGATTTAATCTTAACTGTTAATCAAATATGATGAACGGTTGAGATTAGAATTAAGGAGATGAGTTAAATTGTGATTAGAAATTGGGTTAAAAAGAATTGAATTGGGGATTTCGATTAAGTCAAATTAAACTCAATTGACACAAATTGAGTATAAAATGGCTAGAATTTAAATAAATTAGGAAAATTGAATTGAATTAGGTTGATATTTAATAAATATAGTAACTATATAAATTAATATTAAAAATAAATAAAATAATTATTTTTAAATTAATTATAAATAAAATTAATGATGTCAATCACATAATAATGTCAATGCATTTCGTATACTACAAATAATTTTTGATTAATTAATTTTTGAATACGGTATTATATATATAGTAATACAACGTATTAAACCGATGAATTATTGGTTAATTAGCTTCATTATTATAACTTCAGTAGTGTATTAATACCTCGATCATACGATGTTAACGTGTTATTCAAAATATTTGGGTATATAGATTCACTACACGAGAGATAAGTATATATATATATATATATATATATATATATATATATATATATATATTTGATTGACTATCAACTTCAAAATATGTACTATATACATCACCAGGGGAGGATCTACAGGGGGTTCACAGATGGCATGGCACCCGCAAACTTCGATCGGAAAACTGTGTGTGTGTGTGTGTGTATATATATATATATATATATATATTGAATAAAACCGGTATATTATTTAAGTGTCACCCGGTGCAGCAGTTGAGGAAGTAGTGTCAGTGGCAAACCCGCTGAAATTTCACGTAGTATACCAGAGTTCAAGTCCAGACGCCAACAGTATTTTGTTACTTTTTGTTCGTTATTCTATTTTCTATAAGTTTTTTTCCTCTTGACTTAATTTTTGTTTGACTCCTTTTTTGGGGTAATCTTTGTTTAAGAATTTTTAACTTAAGTGTAGAACATAATTGAAGATTCCTTCTTTCTTCAAATTTATAGTTAACCTCTCCTCGTAAATCATAATAATGATGCTTGGCTTGATGTTATAATTTCTTAACAATAGAATTGGCAATATCCATTGAATGTTGGCAACTATTTTGTACTTTCACGCTGACTGATAAGTTGAATTTAACTCTTGTTTATACAATTTATAGTAATAACAACAACAATGAAAATAAACCCAGTGTATTCCCACATAGTTGGGTTTGGGGAGGACAAAATGTATGCAGTCCATACACTACCTCCGGAGAAGTAGAAAGGTTGTTTTCGATAGTATTTATAATAATAATCACATTTTTATTATTTGATCTATTTGTCTATACAAATTGAAAAGACAAATAATCAAATTGAAATCCAAAGTCTATAAAATTGACAAAATATTTGTCTTATTTGGGGCAGTGTAAATAGCAAAACGTAAAGCAAAAAATTAACTGATTTCCAACTGAATTCGTAAAAATTAGGTTCTTCGATAATGTTTCAATGAAATTTTTCTTCAAAAATCTCTTACTAACAAGGCAAATTCCAGTGGGACGCCCATAAAAATTATCCTTTTTGAGTTGTAGCTTTAAAATTAAAAGTGGCAAGGCACCCGCAACCTCGAAATCCTAGATCTGCCTCTGTACATCACATATATGAGTATATTACCTCGTTATACAACGTATTTCATATATACTCTGATGAATTATCGTTTAATTTAACTTATATTATTATATTATAACTTCAACAATATATTATTACCTTGATCAATTGATCGTATGATATCAATATATAATTGAATACATTTAATTTTTTAAAATATAAAAATTATTTATTTAATAGTAAATTAAAAATAGCAAATATCTACGAACAACGTCGTTTTTATAAAGTTAATTTTTATTTATTTTTAACAAAAGTGACATTGTCCGTCGCTTTTTGTAAAAATACAAAAAAAATAAAAAAAAATAAAAAATGCGATGGATAGAGGGGGGTTTTAACCCCCGCAAATATATTCAATGAATATCGGGAGTTAAAACCCCCGCAAATATATTCGACGGATATCGAGGGTTAAAAACCCTCGTAAATTTATAAATTTTAGCGGCAGTTTTTTAACCTCCGCAATTCATACTATTTTACGGGGTTAAAATAACCCCCACAATTAACCCTGTTTTTTGTAGTGAAAATCAGCCACTCTTTGTAGTTCTCAATAAAATTGATAATGAAATGGTTCTTCACATTACTATTCTATCAATAAAAAATAATTGAGGCATTTACACCAATAATGGTGAATTAGATGAGGAAATTGATAGTGGTGGGTCGATTGATGAAATTGATAGTGGCACCAGTGAAATTAGTGATTGCCAGTGATTAATTGATGGCTATAGGAGTTGTTGAAATTGATAGTAGTGAGTTAACATTCTTTAAAGGCTAACTTTTACCTAAACATCTTTAACTAATAAGAATTTTAACTAATAAGACGACAGTCGACAAACACCAGTCGGAGTGTTAACTGTACCAGCTAAACTTTTGCATCCATCATTTTATGTTCCCAATTGAGTCCGCGTTGGCTCCAAGAGGTTGTTTAAAGACAAAATAAAATGTAAGAATGGCAAAGCAATTTTTTTAAAACAAAAGATTTGATATAGTTTGTGCTCAGGCATAACAAGGGTGATGAAAAAAATGATGAAATTGAATGAAAAATCAACAATGGAGTAAGAAGAAAAATCAAATTGATGAAGAAAAGTTCTTCACAAAAAAAAATAGAAGTTTCAATCACTACTAAAAGTTGATTGGAAGAAAAGAAGGAAGTCGAAGATAACAACAAGTGAAGTGTGAAAAAGAAGATTTGTGAAGGAGGCGGAGGTGGGGGGTGGCGGGTAGGGTGGAGGTGAAGAAGAGGATGCTTGGTAGAGAAGAAGATTTTAATTTTTCAAATTTTTTTTGCTTTAATTATATTACCCACGCGCCATCTTTTATTTTAATTAATTATTTTTTGCCACGTCAGTTTTAGGGTGCATAAAAATTCACTTTTAAGTAGTTCAAGTGTGTACTAGGTCGCTTTAATAGTTGAAGTGTGTCTTTGACTTTTCGAATATAATTTAGGGTGGAAATGATGTCTTTCCCCAAATATTGAATAACACGTTAAATTATGTTAGATGGTTCATTACTTCATTTTCATTATTTTAGAGAAGGTCAAAATAAACCCTTGGTCGACCCGATTAAATCTAAAAACAAATTACATAGAAGCCGGGGTGTTCATAGTTTGGTTTTTATCCAAACCAAACCGCGATCCAAACCAAACCGATTAAAAAAATTGATATTTGGTTAGGTTTGGTTTGGTTTGGTTTTGAATTTTAAAAAATCGATATTAATTTGATTTGATTTGGTTTTACTTTAAAATAACCAAACCGAACCGATATATATATATATATATATATATATATAATATACTAGAGGTACATGGCCCGTGTCAGCACGGGCCCAACACTATAAATATTTTTTAGCACTAAAATTTGATATTGATGAGATACAAACATAAATGTACATTGATTTAATTAAATATTATTAATTTTGATATATAAATGACTTATAATAATTAATTAGGGGTAATATAGTAAAAAATATTATTAATTCTAATGCATAAATGACTTATAATAATTAATTAGGGGTAATATAGTAAATCACGGAGCAATTAGGAGTAATATAGGCAGACATGTCATCTATTTTTTAAATTAAATATTATTAATTTTTTAATACATAAATGGCTTATAATAATTAATTAGGGATGATATAGTAAAATCACGGTTAAAGAAGCTGAAACAAATGTCATAAATATATATTTTTTAAATTAAATATTATTAATTCTAATATATAAATCACTTATAATAATTAATTAGGGGTAATATAGTAAAAAAATATTATTAATTTTAATATATAAACGACTTATAATAATTAATTAGGGGTAATATAGTAAATCACGGAGCAATTAGGGGTAATATAGGCAGACATGTCATCTATTTTTTTTAATTAAATATTATTAATTTTTTAATATATAAATGACTTATAATAATTAATTAGGGATGATATAGTAAAATCACAGTTAAAGCAGTTGAAACAAACGTCATAAATATCTATTTTTTTAATTAAATATTATTAATTCTAATATATAAATGACTTATAATAATTAATTAGGGGTAATATAATAAAAAAATATTATTAATTCTAATATATCAATGACTTATAATAATTAATTAGGGGTAATATATAAATCATGGAGCAATTAAGGGTAATATAGTAAATGACGAAGCACTGGTCGAAACCAAATGACTTATAATAATTAATTAGGGGTAATATAGTAAAAAATATTATTAATTCTAATATATAAATGATTTATAATAATTAATTAGGGGTAATATAGTAAATTACGGAGCAATTAGGGGTAATATAGGCAGACATGTCATCTATTTTTAATTAAATATTATTAATTTTTAAATACATAAATGACTTATAATAATTAATTAGAGATGATATAGTAAAATCACGATTAAAGAAGCTGAAACAAACGTCATAAATTTCTAGTTTTTAATTAAATATATTAATTCTAATATATAAATGACTTATAATAATTAATTAAGGGTAATATAATAAAAAAATTATTAATTCTAATATATAAATGTTTTATAATAATTAATTAGGGGTAATATACTAAATCATGGAGTAATTAGGGATAATATAGTAAATGACGAAGCACTGGTCAAAACCAGTACAGGCCGACATGTTATCTATTTTTTAATTAAATATTATTATTTTTTTAATACATAAATGACTTATAATGTTTAATTAGGGATGATCTAGTAAAATCACGGTTAAAGCAGCTGAAACAAATGTCATAAATATCTATTTTTTAATTAAATAATATTAATTCTAATATATAAAGGATTGATAATAATTAATTAGGGATAATATAATAAAAACATATTATTAATTCTAATATATAAATGACTTATAATAATTAATTAGGGATAATATAGTAAATTACAGAGCAATTAGAGGTACTATAATAAATGATAGGGGGTAATATAGTAATTTATTTTTTGAATAAAATATTATTAATTTTTTAATACATAAATGACTTATAATAATTAATTAGGGATGATATAGTAAAATTACGGTTAAAGCAGCTTAAACAAACGTTATAAATATCTATTTTTTTAATTAAATATTATTAATTTTCTATAAATGACTTATAATAATTAATTAGGGGTAATATAATAAAAAATATTATTAATTCTAATATATAAATGACTTGTAATAATTAATTAGGAATAATATAATAAATCACGAAACAATTAGGGTGTAATATAGTAAATAATAGGGGTTAAAAAATAAATCCACGAAGAGGTGGTCGAAACCACCTCTTCTATATAATAGAAAATAATTATTTATATATTATTCATAAATACAATATAAATATTTGTTACATTTTATATTTTAATCATGATTTAACTTTAGTCGTAACACATTAAGTCATTTCTTCATCTAGTTGATAGTACCTTATGAGATTCTAAGTGAATTTCGCACTTTGAATGACAAATGATACTAATTGTGAAAATAATATCTTGTTGTATATTGAAATTTATAGCTGAGATTCATTTGACTATAGACAATCATTAGTTTTTACTTTCTTTTTGAACCTTGTTGAGCAAGAAGCTTATGTGTTCACCTTTTGGGGGATTTATCATATCATTCTGTTAAATGTAGTTTTAAATATTTTTTTAGAAGCGTTCATATGGTGTTCATAGCTTTGCCGAAGTATAACACTTAGTTGACATCTTAGTTTCAAGGTTGAGATACAACACTCGGTTAACATTTCATATGTTAGATTGGATTTTTTTTTTTTTAATTTTCAACTTTTATCGTTAGCTAAAGTTATAAACCGAAAAAACTGAATCAAATCGAACTAAACCGACAAGAACCAAACTGACGGTTATTTTTTTGTTTGGTTTAGTTTGGTTTTAGAAATTTAAAAACCGACTAAGTTGGTTTGGTTATGATTTTGATCAATAACTGACCCAAACCGATCCATGAACACCCCTGCATAGAAGGGTTACCCTTAAGGTCATGAATCCATTCAAATAATAAAGTGTTGATTTTGACTTAACTTTTCAAGTGTCGGAAAAGTAAGTATTCAAGAGGCTGTTAAGTCTCAAACCTCAAATACAATAAAACTTTTCCAACATGGTAATATTCAAATCTCCCACCAAATGGACTCAGGTGATTTCAATTTTTGCAAAATATTGAATAATACGTTAAATTAGATTTAGATGGTTCATTTTCATTATTTTAGAGAAGGTCAAAGTAAACCCTTGGTCAGCCCCATTAAATCTAAAAACAAATTACATAGAAGGGTTACCCATAAGCTCACGAATCCATTCAAATAATAAAGTACTACTGATTTTGACTTAA
Organism: Capsicum pubescens; assembly: GCA_030864215.1. Lineage (NCBI taxonomy): Eukaryota > Viridiplantae > Streptophyta > Magnoliopsida > Solanales > Solanaceae > Capsicum > Capsicum pubescens. The sequence goes on from CM061544.1 coordinate 228,498,133, forward strand.
ATTTCCAAGTCAAATGCCTAATTTACCCAATGACGAAATGACTAAGTCAAAATCTCCCAATTAGGCATTCAAACCACACGATCTTATGGTTAAAATTTGACCTAAATTAAGCATAAGCATCCTATATTGATGTAAGAAATTGCCATTTCCAAAAATAGTAAAACCCTCATCTAAATTTGCCACTTCAATATTAGATTTATCGCTGTTAGGATTTTTGCCCTGATTTTTTTTTAACAAATTTAAGTTTTACTTTTCTTATAAGAAAAATAAAGTAATATCATAATTACTTTTATTTTTTCCTAAAAGAAAAATATAAAACTTTTTCATATTTGGCAAACCTCTTTCTTGAAGGAAAGGTTTTGAACCTCTATAAATAGAAGACTCTCTTCTCATACCATAATATGTAATCTTTAAAGAGCCTTTATTTAGGGGGAGAAGATTTCTCCCACTAGATTTTATGTTTTTCAGTTTTAGTTTTTTAATTTGTAGGTCGTTTGACCAACCTTTTTCAATAATATGTTTTTAGTATAATATTTTCTTTGTTGTCTGATTTATCGTCTTATAGTTTACAACTAATAGCTTCCGCATGACGCCCTCTCGATTTTGAACCCAACAAGTGGTATCAATCCTACGGTTCAAAGGTACAATGGTATGGTGAGACGAGATTAAACAGGTTAAAAGCAGTCTCAAATCAAGTTGCAACCAGTTTGGTGATATGATGTTTTTGTCCAACTACATGTGGAAAAGATATGTCAATCATATTTTCAACAATCCTGCTGTTACATATTTGAAAATAAAGCTTACTTTTAACCCTACAAAGGGCTCCGATAATTTTAACCCAAAAAGGGCTCGTATACTTTTAACCCAAAACTCCACTTTTAAGCAGGTCAAGCAGCAGTGATGAACACTATATGACGAACAAAGATCAAAAGTGTGAAGAAGGCGAATCAAGTGAAAAAAATCGTGCCAAAAAGGAGAGATTCGTTAGGGTTTTTGTCCTGATCTTTTTACCAAATTTAAGTTTTACTTTTCTTATAAGGAAAATAAAGTAATACCATAATATAAAATTTTTCCATATGTGAAAAACTTCTTTCTTGAAGGAAAGATTTTGGACCTCTATAAATATAAATAGGAAAGATTTTGGATCTCTATAAATATAAATAGAAGACCCTCTTCTCATACTATAATATAGTAGCATCCACAATGTAATTTTTAAAGAGCCTTTGTTTAGGGAGAGATTTCTCCCAATAGATTTTATGTTTTTCAATTTAACTTTTTAATATGTAGGTCGTTTGACCAACCTTTATCGATTGATTTATCGTCTCATAGTTTGCAACTAATAGCTTCCGCATGATGCCCTCTCGATTTCGAATCTAATAATCCCTTCTTTACCATCGCAAAAGAGTCTATTGTGATCGCATAGTGCAACCCTTCTAGACTCTTGCCATTGCGGATGGGGCCTCGCCTTCACGGAGAAGAATTGATCAACTTCATGCTTTTTTCTTCATGATAGTAGTTAGTGGGGCACAGCTGCAAAGAACAAGTTGCCCTTGATTAGTGAGCCCCTTGCTAACCCTCCGCGATCGTTATGCTTGATCTTGTCGTCACAACGCACTAAGAAACCAATTTAATATCTATAATGTCAATATGGTTCAACAAGTGTGGGAACACCTGGAACTTTTGGGTTTCCACCCCGACCATCTTGATAAGTCCCAAATAAGGATACAAACTTATCCAAGTTTTCTAAAAATACAAATCTAATCACATTTTTAAAAAATTGGGGATCGATTTATTACAAATTAGCTTAATTATGCTATTCTTTATAATACTATTAGGAGTTGTTTGATAGAGTACATAAGATAGTACTGAATATAGTGTATTAATAGTGTCGTGATTAGTAGTGCTGGTATTAGTACTGTTGGAATTATTTCTTATGCAGTATTTGATTTGATTTATTAAAAATAACATGTATTGATATATTTCTTTAAAAGTATAATTTGTTTACAAAAATATCTCCTCATTCTATAACTTTATGTATTTTCTTTGTAAAGCTTTATTATTTATTCTTAAAAATATTTTTTTAATTATCCACACTTAAATTATTTGTGGGTAAATAATTGTCATCTTGATAAATTAATTCACTCATAAAACGTCAAATTTTAATTAAAAAAGATAGATCATCTACTTTTAAAATAAAAAAAACGATAAACAATAGTAAAACCGAATAAACCATCTACTTTTTCAGATAAAAGCTGCAAGTTGTAGTTTATATATGTATGCAATTTTATAAATGGTTTAATATTCAAATCCAAGGAAGCGCTGGATCATGAGGGTGCTGTGCAAGAAGAAGTCACAATTGCATAATACGGCTCTCATGTTGCTTACACATGTATTTTAGCTCATCTCGATTGTACATTTTGTAACTGCCTGAATTTCTTCGACATATGAGGGTTCTAATTCGTATTGCTAAAGTGTTGCAATGAGGAACATTTTTCGAAATAAAAGAAATTAATCAAAAAATTATGAGCCCATTTGGATAGGATTAAAATCTGATCAAATTAATTTTTAATCTCTTTTTCTAGTTTGTTTTAGGTGTTTGGTAAAATTAAAAAGTGTTTAACAAAAGCTAAAAACTGATTAAAAAAAGCAAAATGTGAAAAGTTGGACACTTGGATAAACTACATAAATAACTCTTATAATGGGTGACTTTTTTTTTTTTTTTTGCCCCTTATATAGCACAATTACCTATTTGTTCCTTAATATCTCAAATATTTTTAAACAACTTCATACTTATTTATCTTTCAACTTTTATTTTTTTTCTCCTTTTTATTTTACTTTAATTTTTATCTTTCTTTTCTTTCATTTATTTTTTTTAGTTTTTCTCAATTCTTACTTTTTTTCCTTTTTCTCCTCTCGACTTCTATTTTTTTAAAAAAAATTCTCTCTTTTTATTTTACTTTGATTTTTATTTTTTTTAGTTTTTTTAAAACCCTTACTTTTTTTTTCTTTTCTCCTCTCAAATTCCATTTATTTTTTAAAAAAATTCTCCTTTTTATTTTTATTTGATTTTTTTTCTTTTTAAATTTTTCTCTATCTTTATTTTTGTTTTGTCTCTTTTTTTTTTATTTTTTCTCAATCTTTATTTTTCTCTTTTCTCCCCTCAGCTGCTATATTCTCTTTATTTTTTGTTCTTTGATTTTTTTAAAAAAAATATTTATTTATTTTTTTCTTCGATTTCTTCCAATCAAGTTACACCCCATAAGTAAGAGTTGACACTACCACATTGTAGAGACAAAACTTATGACTTTCAAACAAGAAGTTACGTTTCATGGGCAAGAGTTGACACTATCACATTGTATTTTGATTTATGAGATGTTCTATAACTCTTACCTTAGAGGCACTCAAGGACTTTCAAAAAATAAATTATGTCTCATGGTCAAGAATTGACTCTACCACGTTATGTTTTTATTTATGAGATGTTCTAAAGTCCTTGCTTTAGAGGCAAGACTTAACTTAAGGACTTTCAAGCAACAAATTATACCCCATGGGCAAGAGTTGACACTACCACGTTATGTCTTCATTTATGAGATGTTCTACAACTCATGCCTTAGAGGCAATACTTAAGAAATTTCAAACAACAAATAATGTCCACAGGCAAGAGTTGATACTACCATGTTATGTCTTCATTTATGAGATGTTCTACAACTCTTGTCTTAGAGGCAATACTTAGCTCAAGACTTTCAAACAACAAATTATACCCCATGGGCAAGAGTTGACACTACCACGTTATGTCTTTATTAATGAAATGGTCTATAACTTTTGCCTTAGGGGCACGACTTATCCCATGAATTTTCAAACAAGTAATTACACACATCAGACAAGATTCAACACTAACACATTATATTTTTTTACTTATGAAATGCTCTTATAACTCTTGTCTTAGAGGTGCGATTCAAACCAAGGACCATCAAACAACAAATTATGCCCCATGGGCAAGAGTTGACACCACCACATTGTGTATTGATTTATGAGATGTTTTATAACTCTTTCCTTAGAGGCAAGACTTAGATCAAGGGCTTTCAAGCAACAAGTTGTGTCCTATGGGCAAGAGTTAACATTACCACATTGTGTTTTGATTTATGATATACTCTATAACTTTTGCCTTAGAGGCAAGACTTAAGCCAAGGACTTTCAAACGACAAGTTATGCCCCATGGGTAAGAGTTGACACTATCACATTATGTTTTGATTTATGAGATGTTCTATAACTCCTGCCTTAGAGGCAAAACTTAGCCCAAGGACTTTTAAACAACAAGTTACGCTCCATGGACAAGATTTGATACTATCACATTGTGCCTTAATTTATGAGATGTTTTATAAATCAATGACTTTCAAACAACAAGTTATGCCTAATTGGTAAGAGTTGACACTAGCTACCACATTGTGTCTTGATTTATGAGATGTTCTATAACTCTTGTATTAGAGGCATGAATTAGTCCAAGGACTTTTAAACAATAAGTTACGCTCCGTGGACAAGAACTGACATTACCACATCGTGTCTTAATTTATGAGATATTTTATAACTCTTGGCTTAGAGGCAAGACTTAGCCGACAAGTTATGTCCCATGGATAAGAGTTGACACTATCATATTGTGTCTTGATTTATGTGATGCTCTAGTAGTCTTGCATCTAAGACAAGATTTAGCCCAAGAACCTCTCAAAAGAACAAGTTACGCCCAATGGACAAGTGTTGACCCTACCACATTGTTTCTTGATTTATGAGATGTTCTATAACTCTTGCCTTAGAAGCAAGACTTGACTCAAGGATTTTCAAACAACAAGTTATGCTCCACAAGCAAGACTTGACACTACCACATTGTGTCTTGATTTATGACTTGTTCTATAATTTCTGTCTAAGAGGCAAGACTTACCCCAAAGGACTTCCTAACAATAAGTCATGCCCTTAAATTAGCTTTGATGTCAAAAAAAGAAGCTTTCATTATACTTGTTCATTTTTTAAAATACTCATTTCACATGTTTTTTTATATTTATATGCATCAGATTAGTGAAAATTTTAGATTCTTTAATTACATTTATGACAAAAGATAAAATATAATGTTAGTTGTAAATAAATACATAATTACCTCATTGATGTTGGTCGAGATTTTCAAAAAGACACCTAAACTTTGAATTCGACCGATTACCCCACGATTCTTTCTTAATCTGTTGCAAACACACCATTTTTTGCTGAATCTCAGTCACAACAAGGAGAGTGAAATACACGCGCCAATCAGGTATTGCCACGTGTCAAATACGTTTAATTAATTTTTATTTTATTTTTTTAATAAAATTTTATTTTATTTTTTTAATAAAATTTTATTTTTTATTTAATTTAACACCCCACCCTTCCCCACCCCCTCTTCCCCCACCCCACCCCATCCAGCAGCTCTCCTCCACTTCCCATCCTCATTCAGCACCCCCACCCCCTGTCCAACACCCCCACCCCATCAACATCTCTCCCAAACACCCCAACTCCCCCTCCGTCACTATTCTCTCTCCCTCGTTTATTTTTTTTTAAATCAATTCAAAAAATAATTTCATGATTGAATTGATGATTGAATTGAGAGTTTTATGATTGAATTGAGTTTTAAATATAGTTAAATGATATGATTTAACTGAAAAATTGAGCTTTAATGACATGATTTAAAAAAAAAGCTTCAATGGAGGAGCTTTAATGGTGACATTGTGTTGAAGAGTTTTAATGGTGTTGAAGAAGATATTGTGTTGAAGAAGAAATGGTGGGTAGTTAAATGATATGATTTAGTTGTAAAATGGAGCTTTAATGAATGATTTTTTTTTTTAAAAAAAGCTTTAATGGAAGCTTTAATGGTGAATTGAGTTGAAGAAGAAAGAGTGGGTGGGTTGGGGGGGGGACAGAGAGGGGGTAGGGATAATTTTAAAAAATAAATAAATATTTTTTTAAAAAAGAATATAAATTATATATTAAATTATTTTACACGTGACAACTTTTAATTGGTCAAAAAAGTCAAATTCAAGCCTTTTCACGCGCTTGTGGCGCGTGTATACACGCAAAGGATCAAAATGGTGTGTTTGCAGCGAAATAAAGAAAAATCGTGGAATAATAGGTCGAAGTTAAAGTTTAGGTGTCTTTTTGCAAATTTCAGACAAGATTAGGGGGGTAATTATGTATTTACTCAAAAATTAATAAGCCAAAGCAAATATAAACAACATACCTGATAATTATTTTGAAAAATCACATGTGCATGATCTATAGCTTTTTAATCCATGATAGAAATATCTCTCTCCATATATATAAAGGAGAAACATAGAGGAGGTGAAGTGACACTCCTCTATGATCTCCATTGGCATTTATCTTTTTTCTTATTTTTTTGACGTTTTTTCCTTCATTCTTTTCTTTTATCAATTTTTTTAATAAATAAAAAGATCTATTGTATTCATTATATCTAATTACATTTCATGAGTTACAAAAAACCTTCATCCATTTGAATTCTCTATTAAATATTCTCTTTAAGTAACATGTCTTTTCAACTTTCTTTATCTAATTTTTATGACTTGAACAACCTCTATATATGTACAGTGATTTATTTGGAGGACAATATTGAATTTTGTAGCCATGGTTGGACGCAAAAGAAGAAAATTGAGGTTGTAAGTTTTTAGTATATGTGCTTTTGGACATTAGACATCTTTCTTTTTCTGTTTTTTGAGCTTAAATTGATTTGAAATTATTTGAGTTGTACTTGATATTTTAGATTTATAATCATTTTCTAATCTTAACAATTTATTTTGTGTCTTTTCATATATTTGTGATGGTATGATCATTTCTTTCTTTTCATGTATTAACAAGTACAGTGATTTATTCGGAGGACAATATTGAATTTTGTAGCCATGATTGGACGGACGCAAAAGAAGAAAATTGAGGTTGTAAGTTTTTAGTATGTGTTTTTGGGGATTAGGAATCTTTGTTTTTCCGTTTCTTGAGCTTAAATTGGTTTAAAATTATTTGAGTTGTACTTGATATTTTAGATTTACAATCATTTGCTAATCTTAACAAAATTTTTTTGCGTCTTTTCATATATTTGTGATGGTATGATCATTTCTTTCTTTTCATGTATTAACAACTATACATACTTTAATGTATAGCATAGGAACAACTGATAAGAAGTTGCTATTCTTATTATTGAGTACTAATGTTGTTAGCTTTATGCCATGAAAAATGTTGATGTGTAGTACCCCTATCAGGCCTAAAGTAATATATCATGTGGCTCCAATGATAAAATAAATTAATGGCAACAGATAGAGTGAGCAAGTGGGGAGTGCAAGTAGAGAAAGGATGTGTCTAATGCAAAATACGGGATGAAGACAGAAACTACATGTTTACTCATTGTAATTTTGTCAGAATGCTATGAAATACGCTACTATATGATTGCAACTTTTAACTACACGGGCTTAGCCTACTCTTATGGGAACAAGTCCTAACATTAAAGATGATCAACAACACTAAAGGAAGGTCAAAGCAAGCCAAAATCTTTAGAATATTTTATGCTCTATATACATATGTCATCCCCTTTCCCTAAGCCTCCAGCAATAAAGATTTTCTTAGTATATGTTTGATAATAGCATAGAAGTTATTAGAAATCGAGAGGTCTGAAGGTGTTTTGCTTTATGCTTTACATTATATTTGTATTAAAATTTATCATGAGTAGCAATATACAAAATCATGGAAGGACCAATTTAACTATTAAACCACAATTTGGTGTAAAGAATTATAGAAGTTCACTTTCTCGGATATTGAATATTTTTCACCTTCAATTTTAAGATTGCGGGTTCAAATCCACCACGGAAGAAAAAGGTGAGAGATTTTAGAAAAAAATAAAAAGAAATTTATTTTACTTTTACTTTTGCTATCTAAGTTAACCACTCAAATACTACTCCATGTTAGTGTTACTTCAGTCATAGCTTTTAGACTAACATTAATTTTTCTTTCTTATTATTTTATCATGTGGTAGTTTAGGCTATCGAAAAATTGTACATTAAAATTAAATGTCAAAGCTAACTTTTATGAAAAGTGATGCGACACATTTTTCATCTAAGAAAAGCTAGCCTAAATTTATATTTTATGTGTAAAAAATAGTCAAAAGTCACTCTTTTAACTCTCTTTATTATGTTAAACATGTTATATTTATAATTTTTTTATCTCTTTTAATTATTGTTGAATTTTCAACAGTCCATTTAATTATAATTTTAGTAGATATGTACAGATTGGAGTCATGTCTAACACTTTCATCATAAGGATGAAACCTTGAAAAAGAAAAAAATAGTTTCGAGACTTTTCTTTTTTAAAAAACTACTCATTTTAATTAATCTCAACATTTTCTTTATCTATTTTATGATTACAAAAATGTGTAAAATCGTATAAACTGAAGAGAGAGAGAATCGATGACACAACGTCTATGGACGGATATTTTTACATGTTCACATTTGAATATTTTTAATGTAAAAATAATTTTCTAAATAATTTGTAGAAATTGAGGTTAAAATCAATTTATTTCATTCATCTTTACCTCTTAAATATTAAAATTATATGTTACAACAACTCCAAAAGTCACATTCTTAATCTGATACATGTTGTCTCTTTTTTTAATTTTTTTTGGTGCAAAATTCTTTTTTCTTACTCTAGCTAGCTAGAACTTTAACTACTATCAATTATTTAAAATTAATACACTTAATAATATTGATGCCATTAAAATTTCTTAATGCACATTACTCATCTTTTGCAACTACTCAATATTCATTACCTTATTTAGTACCTATAATTATTATACAAATTTAATTACTTCAAATAATAACATATTATCAATGTAGATCCAATATGCGATCAAAGAAAGATGCTTGAGACAGAGGAGTTATAATCCAAAATGCAATAGAGTGTGGTGTGACACCTCTCCATGACCATCATTTCTATTTTCTTTTTCTTCCTTTTTAGTGTTTTCCTTTTTTATTCCATTCATGTTCTACCTTTTAAAAAAAGATCTAAAAGTCGCCACTAATTCTAACAAAAATGTCATCCTCTTTTTATTTTCAAGCACAAATTCTTTTTTTCCTATTTAAACTAAATAAATCATTTCACATAAAACTTTTGAAAAGTGCCTTTTAAAACAGTTTGGATATACTTAAATACATTATAAAGAGTTACTTTAATAATATAATTGTTTTGACAATCTTTCATATATCAAAGGAGAAGAAAATTTTCGTTTTAAGAAGTCTTGATTTGTTTCATTGGCTTCATAAAATATACAAACTGATTTTTGTTGAAAGTGGACGAAAATGATAAAATAAATAGCTACTAACTGATCTATAGTTCTCGCGAAAAGCATTTTTTCATATCTAACATACTCTTGAATCATGATATCTCCTTTAAGTCCATAAAAAAATATGTGTTAGTCTTTTTTCTGATATCATTCAGTTCTCATGAGTTTTCCTCGTATAAATTTTAAATTAATATTAATGATGATCTATATAAATTTTTTTTTCCTGAAAAGCTATGATGGTGTTAGTGAATTAGCAACGAAATTAGGTGATTAGTGTCATGTATTCATTTTCTCACTAATTTAATATTTTTAATGCAACAAGAGAGACGAGTTGATAAAACTTAGATATTGCACAAAAGATAGTGAAACAATAAAGCACTAGAAGTATAGTATCTCTTTCTCCCCCTGTCAACAACCAGACATAGGATCTTAACTAAGTTTTGTTTCTTCCCCAAAAGATTAAAATTTGAATGAAAAAATCGAATAGGAATTTTGAGAGGTTATGATTCAATTTATATATTCCTTCTACATTTATGTAAATTTACTTACATATATATATATATATATATATATATATACATACAACAACAACAACAACATACCCAGTGTATTCCCACAAAGTGGGGTCTGGGGAGGGTAAGATGTACGCAGTCCATACCGCTACCTCCGAAGAAGTAGAAAGGTTGTTTCCGATAGACCCCCGAATATATATATATATTTCAAATGGAGGACTACTTTTTTTTAGAGTATTCTTGAACTTTCATTTGATTTTTGTTTAAATTTAATTTTTTATTATTAAAAATATAATTTCACTCAATTTCTTATTGCCACGCGAAGCGCGGTTGAGTTTCCTAGTTCTATATAACAAAAAATAACACAAACTGTTACCAATCATAATAAAATAGTCAAAATTCAAGTTTTAAATAGTATACAAATTGTGTACATATCTATTAATGTAAACATATTACCAACCACAAATGTAGTATAAGCAATAAATGCATTTGACTGAATAATTAAAGAATAAGTTCAAAAGAACTTAAAGAACGAATGAGAAGTTTGATTGAAAATTTAGTTTGTATAGGAAGAGTTAATTCAAATTCAACTTTATTTAGTATAGAGTTTGTTTTCAATATTTAAAAAAATCTGTAACGTCCATTTGAACTTCAAAATTCAAAAATTTGACACCAATTCAATGAACTAATTTTTTTAAAAAATTATCTTTATCTAAAGACTAATTTAAATAATTTATATCTGTAAAAATAACCTTTGTCCTTTTATTGTTTCAATTTAAAACAATAAAAAATGCCATAAAAAATTTCAAACTAAATATTTTTTTTGATCTTTATATTTTAATTTATATTAATAGTATATCAATTTTAATAAATGTTTAGCATTTGGTAAAACGTGAAGAAAATTTCTCAAGAGAGTATACTGGTGAATAGAATTCTTCATTTCCTCCTTATTTATGTGTCGTAAAAACTTGCAAACTTATTGCTTATTTATGGTTGAAATTAAATGGATAAATGTTAAAGAGTTATGCTTTGATTTGTTGAAGTTCAAATGAAATTAAATGGAAGTTACAGATTTCATTTGACTGATAATTGTTTTCAATGTTTCAACTTTCATTTGTTGAAATTAAATGGATAAATGTTAATTTTATAAAAATTCCTTTGATATGGATTTTATAAATATGTGTGCTTAGACCATTTTTCAAAGAAAATCTGAAGATAAAAAAATGTATTTGTGAACATCAATCTTTTGAATTTTTAAAGTATGAGTATTAAAAGAAACTATTTCATAAAATGAGTAAAAACTTTTATAACTGCGCGAGGCGCGACTAAATTCACTAGTATATGATTAAAAAAAATACATTTTCAAATATTGAACTTTTGGCTTAAAATATGGTTGAACTTTTTTTGGTTCTAACTAACATAGGAAAATGGATCAATTGTAACACTTCCATTAGTTTATTCTTAAGAAGCTGTGGAACAACTCTCTCTATTTTTTGCAATATCTATAAATGAAATGTGGTGATTGAAAGAAAAATATCGATAAAAATTTATATAGTTTGAATCTTAAATAGAGAAAATTGTCATATAAATTAGGACAACAAAAGTATTTGAAAGTTAAAGTTACGTTTGAAAATTTATCTCTCTCTCTCTCTCTCTCTCTATATATATATATATATATGTACATGTATATCTATATATATATTATAAAGCTAAGGACGAAACATTCCAATTAGCCAAGTGGCAAGATATTGTTAAGCCACGTGACAATTCTTAGAACAAAGTTAAATTATTGTAATAAAAGTTTTGAATTAAAGGATATTAAATATTTGAATTTGAAAATGTATTATGCTTTTTAAAAAGAAAAAAAAATCTCTAGCTTAAAAATAGAACAGTACAGTTAAAGAGCCCTAAATAAACTCTTACTATTTCAAGAATTTATTCCTTTTATATACCACATATATTCGTATATATTTAATTTAATAATAATAAAAATAATAAATAGTAGTAAGTAGTAAAAGTGCTAACAAAAAAGAAGTGTGTAGCAATAGTGTTACCACTACTACTATCACTACTATCACCACTACCACTACTAATGTGCTTAGCATTACTACTCGAAGAAATTAAAATTTTCTGTTTTAGGAAAGAATGTTTATCACTGCATGTTATTTTTGCACAAAAGATACTATGCTGCATAGATTAGTTTAGTTGTTATCCTATCCAAAAAACATCTTTTTAAATTTACAGTATAAAAGTGGAAAATGCTTGCAACTCATAAGATTGATGATTTCTCTTATCACTGGATTATACAGAGTAGACAAACCGTCATGTCTTACATTGCCTTTTAGTCGCAAAACAGAAAACATACGTTCGTCCAGCTATGCTTCCTAATATACATTGTTAAAATTTTGACATGCCTTCGTACAATTGAATATACAAGAAAACGATTTAACAAAAATAAATTATGTTTTATATACATATTTAGGTATTACATATATTTATGATTTTTTTCACAGAAAAATCATATACAAAATTAATATTTGTAATAGATTACAAAATTAAATTTCTGCACTACAAAAGGAGTGTTAAGCCATATCAGAACCAGAGCTAATGAACGACAAACATGTCATTACAAAAACGTGGCTAATGTGGTGTCTAACCATAAAAAATATGAAGCATATGTTTGTGTCGAGCACAATAAAGATTTTCAGTCAAAGTTTTAAACTATGGATAATTATTATTAAGAGAAAAGATGGTGCACCAAAATTTTAAATGTCACAAGAAAGTAAGCCTAAATTTTAAAACTTAGTTTACTCCAAGATAGACCATACAGTGACCAGATATTCTTCTCTTATTAATGTGTTCGTCCTAGGTATGGTACTACTACTTGAAGATAGCATTGTCCAGTAGCACTGAAATTTGAGAACGATTTCCTAGATCTAGGGTGGGCATGGTATGATATATATCGAATACTATACTGAAATCGAAATTTTTTATACCGCGATATGGATGTTATGCTATTTGGTAGGAGTTTTAAATTATTATGGTATTTGGTACGGTATTTGGTATTTATGCAATAAATACCGAAATACCGTATACCGCATCGAAGTTTTATAATAATATATAAAACCCAAATATATTATATTTAAGATTATTAAATATATTTATATGTCATCCATTAGACAATTGAACATAAAAGTAACTTTTATTCAGAAATAAATTTTTTGGGAAGCTTATTATTTCGAAGTACTATGCTTAAGTTTAGGTAATGTTGTTCAGAGTTTGCATCTTGGATTACTCAATCGTGATTGAAATGTTCTTTTTGTGTAGATGACTGACAAAGATAGTTGTTAGTCTGATACGATTGAGACGTTTTTAAGTTTTTAAGTTATAGTTTTTTTATATGAATATATGTAAATCAAAATCAAATAAAGTATGATTACCGAATTACCATATCATAAAATACCAAAATCGAATTTAAAAATATCGAACCATACCAAACTAATTTGGTATGATAATGGTATTGTTCTTCTAGATACCAAAAACCGAAGTTACCGTACCGAAATTTAAAGTATCGTACCATACCATACCATGTCCACCCCTACCTAGATCTGTACCAAATTTGTTGTAAATCACTCAAATAGAAAGAAAGTGGATGGCAAATAAACAAATACTATATCATTATTATCTGAGAATACGAAAAAGTAAAAATTACATATATAACGACATGTTTACTAGGAATTACTAAAAGTCCCAACTTTTTTAAAAATCTCGTAAAATCTCAATATTTGGCCATTGATGATACATGTTAATTAACTTAGATACATATTAGGGACACATGTTTGAAGTAAACTAACTGGCACTTTTTAAGGGATTTAACGGATAAAGCCGCATTAAAAGTGTAATTAATCTAACTAAATATGGTTAAAACATAATTAAATCCCACGATTTATGGCTATTACCTTGTTATTTCACCATTCTAATCAAAAGCAACATTCATAATCTGTTTGGAAATAGCAAAAAAAAAATTACGGCTTCTGCAAAAAATTTTGACTTTCAATTTTTTTATTTGTTAATTTTGTTTGGTTATCTGAAATGAATATTTCAGTCTTGCTACGTCATTCTGGTGTTTGGGTTAACGAAATCAATTATGTGGGCTATAAAAGCGATGGAATTGTGATCAGTGAACATATTACCTATGAAAAACTGATTTCGATAATTGCCCGAGAACTAAAAATCGATGAAACTAGAAAAAAATTGAAGCGCGTTACATTGTCGAAGAAAATGCTTGTCCGTTGTTGATTCGTAATGAAATGAGTGTGAAGTTGTATATCGAGATTAAGAAAACTGAACGTGATTTTGGGACGTATTCACTCATCATCACTACATTAGATAAGTCTGCTAGTGAAATGTTGTTTGATGGGAATGTTGGTGCAGTAATGTGTTTAGAGAGTCCATCAGAAAGAGGTGCGGAATTAATTAGTTACAAATCTAATTCTACTGCTCCTTTGCCTTTGTTAGATCGGAAGGGGAACGGGATTATTACTGACTGCAAACATAGTGATGTTAATGTTGGGCAAATCTACAAGAACAAAGGTACTCTAATTTCGGTTATGGTAGGGTTTGCAATTCATCATTTCTTCAACTTCTATGCTAAGAGATTGGATAAGAAAAGGTATGTTATGGATTTCTTTGTATCAGTTGTTGTTAATAATCTTGACGTTAATCTAATTTTGTATCTAACGTTTGGAAGATTATCATTTTACAGAAATGTCATGACGCTATGTTAATTAGGATAAGATACATTTTTATGATAAAAGATACATTTTTCTCATCTTGTATCTCAGTGTATATATTGATGTGTAATTATGTATCTTGTTCTGTTTTAGTCATGATGTTATAGTAATTTGGTCGAGATACATCTTTATGATAAAAGATATGTTTTGATCATCTTATATCTGGTGAATATATTGATGTCTAATTATATATCTCGGTGAATATATTGATGTCTATATATACAGTTTGAAAGTAACTGAAGGTTAAAAAGTTGAAGTTTTATTTTCATTGATTTAGTTATGTCTTACGATGCTGTTCAGAGGATTGTGTTTGGACATTTAAAGCATCATGTCGGCGGGGGACTGAACTTTTTAAAGTTAGAACTTTTCAAGATGTGCACACTTGCCCGTTGAAAGATCGAGTTTTTCCTTAACTTCAAGCTACTGTTGGGTTTGTTAGTGGTTTTGCTTCTCCAAAACTTGTCAATTATAAGAGAAAACACACTCCGAATGATATAATCGAAGATATTAAAAATACTTTCGGTGTGGACATTAACTATCAGAAGACTTGGAGGGCTAAAGAACGTGTGGTTAAGATGTTAAGGGAGAAACCTGCGAATGGTTATCGACAAATGGCTAGATATATATACATGTTAAATTTGGTATATCTAGGTTCAAATATTAAAATGCAGAAAACGGAAGATAATAAATTCATGTATTTGTTCGTTGCATTGCAATTTTTGAAGAGTGGATTCGAGTATTACAGGCCTGTAGTTGTTGTTGATGGTACGCATTTGAGTGGAGCATATAAAGGTACATTTGTTCCGCAGGTACTCTTGATGGAGCAGGTAATTAATACTTATTTCTAAGGACGGTTATTTTGTATTGTCATTTTGATAATAATTAGTATTTTTTTCTGGTTGAAAAATAGTTGACATGTATCAGCCTAATTGATTTTTATTATCAAAATTGTAGGACACATTCTGCCGCTTGCGTATGGTGCAGTTGATAGTGAAAATGACAATTCGTGGACTTGGTTTTTTGAGATTTCAGAATTGCTTTTGGAGATCGCGACAGTATGTGTGTTGTGTCCGACCGTCATGAAAGCATAATAAATACTGTTGGCATTGTATATCCAAATAGAATTAGTGATATTTACTATGCTATGTCGAAGGCATACCGTAAAGATGAATTTGAATTTTTTTGGAATCAAGTTGGGAAGATTGATCAGAGGGTAAAGTCTTATCTTGAGGTTGCTGGATTTGAAAAGTGGGCACGGGTGTATGCACCTGTCAACAGAGGTAGAATGATGACCTCTAACATAGCGGAGTGTATAAATGGTAAGCTGAAGCAAGCACGTGAGTTACCGATAATCGAATTTCTGGAAGAGGCCAGAAAATTATTTGAAAAGTGGAACTGCAAGAATAGAGAAAGAGCATCTTATGTAAACACGTCACTGGGTAGTAGATTCGAAGAAATTCTTCAACTAAATACTTCAAGATCTTCAAGGCTTAAGGTGAGTTTATATGTTTTTTTTTTTTTACATATTATATAATGTTTGCTTGATATTACAGTAGTATATATTTAAAAAATTATTTCTGTAAAATGTTACAGTAAATGCATCAGTTTTTTTAACTGATACAAATATATTATAAAGAAGAGAAAGATGTATCTATATGTTAACATATAATGTTTAATCTTGTAGGTTAGTGTGTCATCAACATATGTTTATTCAGTTTACAATGAAGGAAGAAAGTACATAGTATGTCTTAATAGGAGGACTTGCAGTTGCGGGAGATTCCAATTGGATGAGATAACATGTGAACACACAATTGCAGTTCTAAAAAGCAAGCATGTAGTTGATATGAAGCTTTATTGCTCTGAGTATTACTATCCTAAAACATTAAGGAAGACGTATGAACAATCGATGTTTCCAATACCCGATAAGAAAGACTGGATTGTGCCATAAGAAGTTATAGACGAAGTTGTGTTACCACCTAAATACAAACGTCAACATGAAAGGCCAAAGAAAAATAGGCACAAGAAATCAAGTGAAACAATGACATCGAGTAGCAATTGTTGCGGGAGATGTGATTATGAAGATCACAACAGGCACACTTGCAACTTCTTTCCAAAGGAGGAGTGACAAATGTAGTTGACTAATGAATAATGTTGAATAGTTCCTTGGAATGTTGCTGGATTTTTTTATCTATTTTTTTTGACATTTTAGTTGATGAGATTCTTGATTTTTTATGAACTTTAGAAAAAGACATTTACCGAAATAAATAACATTCTTTGTTAATTCATTATTTAGTTATATATGTTTTGATGGTGTATTTTGTCGTGACACATAAAATAGAAATTTAGATATATTGAACTGACAATGTTATTATACATTCTATTAGTAATTCTACCATAGTGAACGATAGATAATAGATACATTCTTATAGTATGTATCTCCATTAAATTTATAGATTCAATTTTAATAAATATGTTTCGTTTGTAAAATACAATTTGTCAATATTATTAAGATTTAGTAATATAAGTTCTGGTAGAATTTGTTATGCAGGTTATAGTCAAACATATTTTTCGATTAATAAAAAAGATTTGAGATACATAAAAATGTAATAATTTGTTGGTTACTATGATTATATAGTAAAACAGTTTCATTATAATAGATACATACAATTTGAGAAGATGTATCTCATATAAAGTTATAGATACAAGATCTAATAATTTATTTCACATGTAAAATGTAATAGGTTAATATTTTTAAGACTTAGTTCTATTAAGTTATGGTATAATTTGGTATGCATGTAAGAGACAACATGTACTATCTATAACAAAAAACTGTTATAGATACATAATACAACAATGTTGTGCTGATTAATACATATATTGTAATATATCTTTCTTTATTTTATATACATAAAATTATAAAATACAGTAAAACATGTATCCAATACAATGTCTGTCTATTGCGTGAAAAAAATATCATAACTATAACATAAATATATCTTTATGTTATTTAGCATTGCGTTAGAATTTTAATGCAAATAGAAGTAATTATTCATTAAAAAAAATTAGTGTATGCTTGTCTAAACACTACTAACATCATCAAAGTTTATATCATCAACAACAATTTTAATAGTCTACTAGCCAAAAAATCAACAACTACTGAATACGCAAAACACGATCAGTTTCTTTTGGTGTGAAATTCATCCTTGGACTTTGTGGATCGTCATTCTCACGAAAGTATCTATTCTCTTCTTTTACAGATTCGTACTTACACAAAAGACTAGCATATCTGAGACGATAGTAGTGAGCATCAATTTTCAAAGATGGAATGTCTAATTCCTCGCTCAGATACTCGACATATACAACTACAAATACACCACAATTCCTGCATAAAAATTTAAAATTTAATTAGAAAAATCAATATAAAATTATAAGCTAATGAAACCATCTCAAAAAGTAATGTAATACGTACAAACTTCCATTGTCTTATTGTGCTATCTCAGATTCGTATTCCACTTGAAATGAATCACGTTCGATTTTTTTCTTGTAGGATGCCAGTGCAGTCCAGTTAGTTGGTACCTTGCTCAAAAAAGTTACTGTACTGAAGGTAAGTAGGAATCATTACAATCAACTTTTCAATCTCACTTGTTTGTGTTCTTTTTCATGAAGAGGCCATTGAATCTTACACACGAATGCATCGATACTTTAATGCAATGACTGTCAATATCTAGTGAAAGGCACCATCACAGTTAATTGGGACAAAGACCTCATCAACCAAATGCCAAGGTTGACCTGCGTGTGGACTGAATCCCTTGATGGTGTTAATCAATGTCATCTCCATATCAGCAACCTCATCAGTCTTTGCAGATACATCTTGTGTGGCAAGCTCCTTGCCAGCGTCGGCATCATAGTAATTCACATATGCCTTATCAATGTACACTTTGAAAAAGCAATATGTGGTAGTGTATCTCTTGCTTGGAAAATTCTTGTTCTTGTACTTCTTCCTCAAGTAGTACATGATGACATCCAGGTGTTGTTCAAATTGCAAACAAATAAAATATATGTTACATCAGCCTACCGTAATCATTAAAACTGAAAAAGATACAAATTAAATATTTTATGTATCTAATGTGATTAATGCAGGTAATAGGCAATTGCTTTAGATAATGAACAAGATACATATTAATACATAAAGATACATATTTTGTTATTATGTATCTAATACAAAATAGGGGCTAGTCTAGCTATTGTCTGATCATGTGCAGAATTTAGGATGCACAAGAGCTCCCCATCTAAGGATTTAAGATTAAATTAACTTTTATAAACAAATAATGTAAAAATATTTTTACATTATCAATGTATTTAACTTGTTATAACATATTTGTAACTTATCTTCTTTTTTGTGGGTGTGTTATCAGTCCAAGTTTTAGTGAAAATTATTTATAGGAGAACTTTTACTCTGTTTGTGCTAATTATAGAAACTCATGTATGTAGCACATATTTTAAATTCTGTTACTTCATTTCCTTTGTGTCATAATTGAGCACTAACACAAATATCTATATCTAAGAATATAATGGCTTCTTTTTTATTTTTTTGAATATAACACGGAGTTCGAAATAATCTGTGAACACTTTAGTTAATTTTACCGGAAAGCTACTATCTCCCAAGCTGCATAACTAAGACTAAGTGACATCACAATCTCTCTTTACATACATAAATTTATATGTAAGGGTGAACCAGTAAATTACAAAAAGTGGTGATCTTCTTTTCTTATGTCTGTGATAACTTTTTCTGTAAGGGCTATGAAAGATCAACATTTGACTTAGATACATCATAATATATGACGATGCAACTTTTTTACATTATGTATATTATACAGGATAAGAACTGAAGAAAAAATCCAGCATTAAGGCTGCAACAGATAATTAAATTTGCTAGAAACAAGTTGGTTTCCATGATTTTTATATTAAAGATATTATTTAACTTATTTAGTCAATCAAAAACCATCATGTTATAGACATTAATACATGTTATATGTCATAACGTTCGAAATGTATATGTCAATGAAAATGTTATTTCAAGACGTCACATTTTTAGATTTTGAATATACATTATGAAAATACCTCATCATTCCAGCACTTATTTTGTTGATACATCAGGTACAACCAGTTCTTGGATTTTGAAAAAGCAACTACGAAATCAAGCTGACGAAATTCAAGATTTGAACATTTAACCTTGTAGTGATCGTCCTTATCTTTCCTGAAACATAACAGTATAGTACATTTTAAAAAAATAGTAATAAAAAACATATCAATTTTGAATTTATAATAAGAAATTTGTGTACGTACGTTTTCATGTGTTTCCTGTAAAGTCCTCCTTTATTCCATTCTTCAAAAACTTCTATCTCTACATTTGGTGAATTTTTATTAATGTCATAACCTTCAAATGGATATTTTTTTTCGCTCTGTAGAAGAATTTTTTTTCTTTCCTTTTGTACTTGATCCAAAATGGGTCAGGAAAGATGAACGAAAAATCTTTGATGGCTTTCTATTTTGTTATAGGGGTGTCTTTTTAATTTTCGTCACTTTTTTTTTGGTGTAGGAAAGGCAGACATAATTACGGTGTCACTAATCATATAGTCGTCAGGAGTTATTGGTGGAGGCTTGTAAATTATCAATGCCATTTCATGCTCTTGAACTGGGAAAACACTATCAATTGATTTCATTTCTTCAAAAACAATGTCACTCAGTTTCTCAATTTCATCATCCTGAATATGATTTCAAAAAGTAACAAATATTCCATAACTGTCAGTAATTTTTTTTTTTACTAAATTTTATTGTTACCACTGAATTACTAATATTGTACTACATATATAAATGCTAAATTAGATACAAAAGGTAAAAATATGTATCTTTCATTGATTAACATTAGACAGACACAAACATATTACATATATGTCTTAGTCAATATTTTATCGTAAAGTAAATTCAAAAAAGGTCATGTTCATTACAAAACACTTAATGAAAGTTAATTACGTGAAACAAAAAAAACAAAAATGATCGAATTAGTTGAGATGCAACACATGTACATTAATGCAGTACAATATATACAAAAACACTAAGAACATTATGCTTTAGATACAAGATAATACAAATGTATCTATAAGCTTAAAAATATGTATCTAATAAGAAAATATGTATCTTGGGTAATACTAATTTCAATAACAATGCAACTTCACTACATTCAATTCAAAGCAATAACAGTAAGTCACAAATACAAGTTAGCATAACATGTATCAAGGTACTAATAAACTTGTATCTCTTGTAATAAGGCTTTCAGTAAAGTTCAAACAACACTACATACAAATCAAAGCATAAACGATATTAAAAACTACATACATAACGACATGTATGCTAGTATTTATTAAAAATCTCAACTTTTTTAAAAATATCATAAAATCCCAGACAGACACAAACCTATTACATATAGTTCTGAGTTAACATTTTATCATAATGTAAATGCAAATATGGTCATGTCAATTACAAAACACAAAATCAAAGTTAATTACCTTTTCTTGTTGTTCACAACTTGTGAAAGGTGATGGTGCTTGGTTAGCTTTATTCTCTTCTATTTCAACTGATTTGTTTATTTCTTTCACTGAACTGTCTGCACAACTTGATCCCATAATATGAATAATATTTTATGAGGAATCACCGTCTTGCCGAATTTGTTGTAGAACATTAGTATAAAATATATGAAACAATAGATAACACTTATGAAATGTCAGTAAACATTAAGATATACAAACAGTATATGAGTTATAAAATGTTAAGTATGTATCCATGAACATCTTCATTTTATGTGGTTTTTCCATTACAAAATTCGTACTGACGGGATCACTATTGACTTCAAAATCAGCAACATCATCTGAATGATGACCCTCTTTGTGACTTTCTTTTGTAACGTTTTTCTACAACATATGAAATAGTAGCAAGAATAAATTGAATATATTCGTCACTAAATGTATGTCGTTTAAAATTATGTTACCTTCTCAACAGTCTCATTTTTCGACTGCAATGATTTCAAAATATCAGTGAATTTGTCATTCATCACATGCTCCAAATCGCTGAATTTCATATCAATCTAATATATATGCGTAGTTGATTAGTTATACTGTAGACTAACCAAAAATTTATACAGGTTAACAAAATAGAGCCTTACGTATGTCTTTATATTGGACTCTAACGAATCTAAGTCCGCTTTAATCAAAAGCTTTTTCCTGTTTGTGCGTGTAGAGTCATCTATCTCTTTACTCTTTTGTTCTGCATCTGTTGGATTGCCCAGTATTTGTTAAGTATAAAAAAGAACACAATGTAAAAAGATTTTCATTATGAAAATACTATAACAAATGTTGATATGGAAATACCTGTCGTCTATTTTTCTTTTGAGGCCCGAGTCTGACTTTGTTCTTTATTTTCTGATCTTCTTCCTACAGGAACATCCTTTCCAATCTTTGACAGATGTGCAGATACTATACCCGTACGTGTATCGATTTCCTCATCAAAAATTGCGAAGACATCGTACTAAAGTCATCAAAACTATCACGATCTGTGGAAACATGGGGTGATAACTCCTTTGCTCAGAATTTTCAGTTGATGGCATCGAAGAAGTACCAGGGTGATCATATGCGAAACTATTAAGCGGCAATTTTAGTTTTTTCAGCTCTTCCGCATTCGAAACAATGTTGGAATATGAACACTACGTACAAAAATTTTATACATTAAAAATAATTACGATAAAAACTTAAAAAAATATAACGCAATGAATGAAAAAAATTCAATCAGCATCATACCTTGCTAAATATTTTGGTCATAAACTGATTCTACTGAGGTCAGACTGCAACAATCCTCCAATTCAATATACGAAGTATGTTATTACCCTCCTTCACAACAACTTTGGTATCAACATTTGAACATAGTTCAAACATCCACATATTTAGAACCTGAGGGATGCCACCCAACCTATAAAGCTTCTTCTCCACGAAAAATTCTTACCTAACTGAGGCCATCAACTTGGAGAAAGACACTTTACCCCAAGAAAAAATTTCATATTTTCCATCTTCAACCATTTTGAAATCAGAAAATGGAACGGGACAAGCATTCAGCTATGAGTAGATGAAAGTGTGGATAAAGTATAGGATTGCCATCTGAAGGGCATCCTCTTTGTTTTTAAAATTTCCTTTCAGAAAACGGTCCACCAATGCCTCTTAATCAACTCCATTCATTGATTGGAAAAAATACCTTCTCATTAGCCGACTCGGAGAAGAATCTTCGTATTTGAAATCTTCAACATTGCCACAACAGTTTAAGCCAGTTATCAAAGCATATTTTTATATGGAAAATCTAAGAATCTGGCCTTTCACAAACACATGTATTTCTTCTTGATTTGGTTGCTTGATCTCGAGCATAAGAAATTTTGTTATTTGTCCAATATAGTTGGAAAGGGGTATGTTGAGATAACATCCGAAAATGATCTTCTCAAATAATTCTAAAACTTCTTGGCCGACTACTTATTTAATTTCATCCTTAAATCTTAAGTTGCACGAACTTACAAATCTAAGAGGATGAGTTGAAATTTTCTTAATAACGTAATTCAATCCCTAAAAATAAAAAAAAATAAAAAAATTATTTGAGATGCAACAAGTTTACTCTAAGACAGTACAATATATACAAAAGCACTAAAAACATAATACATTAGATACAAGATTATACAAATGTATCTTTAATCTCTACAACATGTATCTCAGCGTGAAAAAATGTATCATGTGCAATTCTACTTTCAATACCATTTAAACAACACAAGAAACATATCAAAGCATTAACAGTAAGTCACATATACAAGTTAATACAACATGTATCTTAGAAATAAAAATATGTATCTATTATATTTAGACTTTAAGTAAAATTGAATAAAACTAGATACAAATCAAAGCATTAATAATTACTCACAGATACAAGTCCACTTAACATGTATCTATGTACTTATGAACTTGTATCTTTTATTATATTAATTTCAATAAAACATAAAACACACAAAATACAAATAACTAAGCAGCAGAAAAAAAACAGATAAACAATGAAATTCTAAACGTATCATGCAACCCAAAATATGTATCTCGGCCTAACATTTAATAGAGTTGAACATGCAATTACCTTGGGAAGTTCATCTCTGGAAATTGCTTCGACGATTCTTCTTCTCTTGGCGGGAGCTTTACTTTTAGGACTGTTGGATCCCCTTTTCTTAGAACCACTTTCTTTTTTCTTGTACTTCTTAGAATGCTTTTGCTGCAACTTCTTCATAATTTGGGGATCATTTCTGTGCTTTGATCTACTTTCATCAAAGCCAACAAATTCATAATCAAAACTTTCGGGAATAAAGTTAACAACTTCATGAGATTCTTTGATACTTTCTAATTGAGAAACCCCAAGACTAAAGGAAGGTCCCAAATCTCTATTCATAATGGCAATTCAAACAATGAAGCCTAAAAAACAATCAATCGAAGAAATTGCTCAACCAAATCACTCAAATTTTACTTTGTAAACTTAGGCGCAAAATAATTTTTTTGAAAAAAAAAGCATAAAAACGATTAGAAGAAATTGAAGCGAATTTTAGAGAGGGAAATTACCTTGCTTCAAAGTTTTAAATTGAATGAAGAAGTTGAATAGAAACCGCTCCACAACTTGCGGCGTACAGAGAGGAAGAAGTGAGTTTTGGTAAAGAATCGACTTTGTAGTTGGGTGTTTTAACTTGTATCTCAACTTTACCAAAAATTATGAGATGTTGGGATTTAAGTAATTTTTTAAAAGTGGAGGAATTTTTAGAAGTGTAGAAACTTATGTTGTGTATTTTGGTAATTTTTTCTAAAAAAAAAATGGCTAGAAAAGAAGCATCATGAAGTGAAGTTCAAATTAGTAACCCAGCCATTTTGGAGAATACTAAAGCCCAACCACTTGAAAAATACTAAAAACTTCATATTGTCTATGTATAATCTATCATAAGTCTACCAACCAACATTCACTCACCATTCAATCATAAGTCTAACAACCAACAATACTCACTCACGAACACTCGTTTATCAGAAACTATATATATAATAATGTTAAAAGTTACTATTAATTGTGCAGAGCCCCTTCAAATTCTACAATTAATTGATAAGAGTTTTGTAAGTTTTTGATATTTTATTAGTAACTGAAAAAAATACTATAGCATTAAGACTCATCCGATCTATATTTACATATATTTTGCCTATTCATTTCTAAACATTAATTTTATAGTGAATATACACTTGTAACAACCACCATTAAGAGAGCATCAGTGAGGAATACGAATGGAATCAATTGTTTTTCTTTAATCATCAACATTAGTGCATATATTAAAATAAATCAGATTTTTTTAAATTACAATAATTAATTAAAATGAGTGAAAAAGGTCCAAAAAAAGGAGAAGAAATATAAGTGGAAATGAAGTTTTTGAGATGTGCCACATCACCTTATCTATAACTTTCCTTTATATTATATATAGATTGACATAAAAAGAATTGTAAATTGAATACTTTTCATAAAATTATTAAATACCTAATTGAGATGAATTTAGATTAAACACATCAATCACTTTGATTCTCATAAAATAAAAATTTTGATCTAAATATATTAAGACGGAGGGAGCATGTTATAAACCAAACGGGAGAGCCCAATCCAAAAAATTAGTCTAATAGGTGGGAGAACCCATTTGACTTATAATCCCCTTAGCATTTCTCTATTTTTTCAATGTGGGACAATTGGTTCATAACAATCGCCTCCGCTTGAGAACCAACGACCTCGTTGGTCACGGCTGAGCCCAGTTGATCATGGCTGGCACCCCTCTTAGGTCCAGGCCACCACTCCTGGCGCATAGGCCACCACTCCGAGTCATGGCTCCACGCGTGGATCGATCCTCGTTGGTCACGATTACGCCCAGTTGGTCACGGCTGGCTACCCTCTTGGGTCCAGGCCACCACTACTGGCACACATGCCACCACTACTGGCACACAGGCCACCACTCCTATTCACGGCCCAACGCGCGACTCCCCACACGTGGATCAATTCTCGTTGGTCATGGCTACGCCCAGTTGGTCACGGCTGGCACCCCTCTTGGGTCCAGGCCATCACTCCTAACGCGCAAGCCACTACTCCGAGTCACGGCCCAACGCGTGGGACTCTCAATAAAAGCACCAATGTTATAAACCAAACGGGAGAGCCCAACCCAAATACCTATTTAATTTTGTAATAGATTATAAATTTTTTTTTTTTTTCGAGATATGATCCTTCTATCAGATCAGTAAACAATAACACATAGCATGCTACATAATAATTTTATTCAAATTATAAGTCGTCATAAAAGACAATATCCTTTCCTAAGCTAAAGGTGCATGTAACCAACCGACAATATCCCTATTTTATAATTAAAAACATGTCATTTCATTTCTATAAAAATAAGAGTAATACTGATTGTAAAATAACATTAAAATAAAAAATTACTAAATATAAAGTGTCATTTTTTAAGAAAATAAATTAAAAGAAAAGTCGAAATGCTAGCTAGTTGGCAATATAGTGATTAAATATTGCCTTGCAGGTGCACTCTTAAGCCAAATTAATACCAATTACACAGGACTTGCTCTAACCGACTCTACAAAGTTGATCCTACACATTAATTCTATGATTGTTTTTCGTTCAGGAAAAAATAGCAGCGTCATTAAATGCTTCTCGCGACCTGTAACTGTGATGCTTGCAGGAAGATTATGGAGGATAAATCCAGTAATTATTTAAAGAAATTTTTAAGAATACTAAAAATGGAGATTTTTAGGAATGGTCTTTAAGAAGAAATTTCGTTACTTAATCTTTATCTGTTGTACGTATAAATGTGCATATAGAATATTATTCGAGTAAAATCATGGTTTGGTTGAGTTGTTATACAAGTCCTAAAGTACCATATGTAAGGATCTGACTTTGATTTGACTTGCATACCTTGATAGCGTTCGATTTTGCAAAGTAGAAAATCTATATTGCTAGTAAAACTATGATTTTTCAAAACCGTTCTAAGATTTGACTCGATAATACCTCAGGTCACCTCAAACTTTGTACAAGATCATGGAGAGACAGGTACGAAAGCAGCCTCTCGATCGGCCCAAGCATATACTAAGCAGATGGCGATAAAAATTTAATTGGCAACGTAGCAGCCAAAAGAATAAAAAATGGAAGGTATCCTTCTACCCCTCCCCCCCCCTTCCTGTCTCTCTCACTCTCACATCCAACCCCAGACATACCTCCACCACCAAATCTTTAAGGAAATAAGATTTAAAATAGAAAAAGAAAGAGTAAGAATGTCAATGAGAGAAAGATTATACATTATATATGATAATATGAATTGCATGTTAGGCATTATACACTATATATGCACTTTATATTCATAGTGTATATATGAGCACTGAACGTTTATAAAACCCGTATATGCGTTATAATATATATATATATATATATGCACAAACCGAGCTCATGGGATCGCTATTAATATTTCAAAGAATATTTAATCCCTTAATTGACCTCATCAGGTCTGTTTCATTAAAAAAAAAAAGTGGACACTACTAAAAGCTTGGTTATTAGCTACAAGGTTAGCGAGAGATAAATTATATATCGATATAGTGAGGGACTTTGCAACGATGTTCCTTATACAAATTAGATTTTTTTTTTTTTAAAGGCGGAGAGGGACATCTCTCACTAAAATATGATGATAATAAAAAGCTAATATTAAATTTTTTATAGCAAGGGATTTCCCTCGCTAAATAATAACAAATAAATTCATATTTCAAAGAAAATTTAAATATAATTTTTTAATTTTTATTTTCTTAAAAGTCTAAGAGGGACACCCCTCACTAAAATATGATGATAATACAAAATTACTATATAAAATTTTTTTATAGCGAGGATTTCCCTCGCTAAATGATAACAAATAAATTCATATTTCAAAGAAAATTTAAATATAATTTTTAATTTAATTTAGCTGGTGACAATGCATTAATAAAAAATAAATGAAAATAAAATATGAGTTATCTAAGGAGTCCTCAATACGATACATATAATTATTTTGTGATTTTTTTTCTTTGTACTGAGGAAAGTTTCTCACTAAATCAAATATGTAAAATTGAGTATTTAATAAATAATCATATTATAGATTTACAAAAAAAAAAAAAAAAACAATAGCAATGATATCAATTGTTTGATCTCTCAATAATTGCTTTAAAACTTTTTTTTCTTTTCATACTACTAAATTACATTATTTTTCTACGCATAACCAAAATTTTATATATATATGTGTGTGTGTACTTTTTAAAATGTTATAATTGAATGAGTAGCTTAGATAGTGATAATTCAAATTACTAGAAATGTTTTAGTTGTATTTTTAATAAAAGTTGATGAATTATGTTAGCTTATAATTAATTTGATGATGAAAAAAAGAGGTGTATTAGTGGTAGAAGTAATACTATAAGTAATTGATTAGCTTGTAGTTGATATTGTAGTACATAAAAGTGAATTAGTGTTATTCTTATGTAATGTTATTGATTGATCATCTTATAATTTGATAACTACACTAAGTAGATATGCACAACGAAATATTATTAATTGATTTAATCTATATATCAATAATTACAGCAAAATAAAATAGTATCTTTAATATTTTATTAAAATAATATTGATTGACTAACTTATACGATAGCTATACTAAGTAAAGTTTATTAGTGATTTTTTAGTAATATTATTGACTGCTAAGTTATGCATTGACAATTAAACTAACCATAAGTATATTAACGATATCATTAAGTAATATTACCGAATGATATATTAGTTTATATTTTGACAACTATACTAAAAGTGCATTAATAATATTTATAAAAACTATTATTGATTTATTAACATGTTTATCTATTTATCTATAGTATTATAAAAACATGAATATAAATGTTGGTTGACTAAAATATTCTTTAAATATTGAAGGACTTTTATACCCTTAAATGTTTCAGTTAAATTAAGATAAAATTATCTAAGAACACCGCAAAATAGTATTATCCTAATTTACTTTGGCTAGGAAATATTCCAATACAAAACTTTTCTTAAGAACTCATATTCTCACAAAAAAAAATAATATATGACCAAAGGATTAAAATAAAGCATTATCCAAAAAATAAAAAAGATTAAAAAATATCCCTCATAATATATATTATCCTAATACACTTTGGGTTTCAAGAAATCAATTTTACAGCGGTAAAATAAATTACAAAATCCACCTTTTCAATAACTCTAACTCAACAACGTAATTTTTTTTTTTTTACATGAATTTATTTAATCATTAATTTGCAACTCACATATACATATAAAGGTGTTTATGAGTTTTATATCTCAGCTATCCATTGTTATTTATTTAGCAAAACTTTTAGTAGTAGCGACTGGTTTACAATCGAAAATTTAAGAAAAAAATGAAGTACCAATTTATACTGACTCCTTTTCCTTTTACTTGTCACAATTCGTATTATAAGAGTCTATTTGATAAATAACTATAAAAAAAAATACTATAAGCTTTAATGTAATTATTTTCATATTAAGATGATGAAAAAATACCTCTTAAAAATGGATCAAAAGCCAATTAATTTTTAATAATATTCTTAATAAATATTTCATTAAGTAATGTTATCATTGTTTCACACATATTTTAATACTAGATGTCGAGGGTCCGTGTTGAATATATGTTATTTTTTAGTCTCAATTTATGTGACATAAATAAAATTTAGATAATTAATCATAATTTTTAATATCCTTTAAATATTCTAAATTGTTAACTATCGTAATTTATAATACTTCTTATGTATTTTTAAATAATAAATATTGCTCTCCTTATTCAAACTTTTGTGACATCGATAGCCAATTATATTTTTAAATAATTTAAATTTTTAATTATTGAGATTTATTAATACCTTTTTTCTATTTCAATTTATGTGGCACTGATATATTTTTCTGGAGTCAACCAAATATTTTATATCTTTATAATTTTGTAAGTTGTTAATTATTGTGATTTATAGTATTTTTTAAAGCAGTATTTTGAAATATATAACAAATTATTTTTTTCATACTTAAAGCTATTAACTATTGTAATTTATAATACTTTGTAAGTGATTTTCAAATAATACATGTTACTCACCTTGTCCTAACTTTTGTGGCATTGATATTGAATTATATTTCTAAGTATTTCAATTTAAGTGACACTGATATGATTTTAAAAGTCAACCAAATATTTTATATCTTTAAAAAATTTTAAGTTTTAATTATTGTTAATTATACATCCTTTTTTCTGTTATTTTCTCGTTATAACAAAAGAGTCTAACATTAAAATTCCTATATATTTTAGGACTTTTCAATTTTAAATTATTTATTCTTACCATATATTTTTAGGATTTCTTAAGTATTAATTTTTCTAATATTTTCACCATATATTTTTATGACTCCTTAAATAATTGTTAATATTATAATAATAATTGAATGAAAAAAGTAAAAAGACAACTTTGCCTATTGCTGAGTAAGTAGCTATGCACTACGAAATAATATTGATTGATTGATTTATATGTCAATAATTACAGATTTACAGTAAAACAGAAGTATATATTTAATATCTTTATTAAAATAATATTGATTTATTAACTTATACTATCGTTAAACTAAGTAAAGTGTATCAGTGATGTTTTTTAAAATATTATTGACCGACTAACTTATATATTGACAAATATACTAACTTTAAGTATATTAGTGATATCATTTAGAAATATTAGCAAATGATATATTAACATATATTTTGATAAATTAAATAAGCAAAAGTGTATTAATCGTATTTATAAGAAGTATTATTGATTTATCAACATGTACATGATAATAAGTGCAAATAAAAATACATAGTTTCATTCTTCAAAAAATATTATTGTCGGTTAGTTTATTCGTCAATATTACATTAAGTAGAAGTGTATATGTGATACTCTTAATAAAAAGTTGCTATTATTGGTTGGTTAGCTTACACGTTAATAATTTAACTAAGTGAAATGTACTAGCGTTGTTTTTAAGAATACTATTAACAATTAACTAATAAATTAATAATTACATTAAGTAGAAGTGCATTAGTGATATCACTAAGTAATGACAATGATTGATTTAACTTATATTCTGATAATTATACATGTAGAATTGTATTATTAATATTTGTAAGAAATATTATTGATTGATTAACATACATAAAATGATAGCAGTATATAAAGTGTAATTTTTATGTCCTCATTTTCTTTTTACTTATCACATTTCGCATTGCGAGAGTCAATTTGACAAATTTTCAGAGCTAAATTGATTTATATTAATTTAATTTTTAATTTAAAATTTAAAAGTTAGAAAACTATAAAAAAAAATACTATAAAATTTAACATATGTAAAATAATTATTTCATTAAATAATGTTGATGATTGATTCTCATATACTTTAAAAACGTTATCCACTAGAGTATAGTATGAGTTTTTTAATTTGTAGTAGTAAAAATAAAATTATAAGGACTTGGTTAAATCCTTAAAATTTAAAAACATGTCTTAAATCCCCCAATTTCTTCCCTCCATTATTTCCCCCAATTTACTTTTCACAATTTGAATTTGGGTTAAATTCTAATTCACTACTAAAAAAAATAGATTTTGAGACCACAAAAAAGCGACCACAACTTGTGGTCGCAATAAAAGCGATCACATGCGGTCGTTTTTTCAATTTAAAAATAAATAAATAAATAAATAAATAAGCGACCACATATGGCCTCTTTTAGATTTTAAAATTACAAAATAATCATTTAAATTTTTTTTATATTAATTATAATATTTTTTGAAAATTAAAAGCGACCATAAATGGTCTATTTTTATTAAAAAAAATTAAAATAATATTTTTGTAAAAGCGACCACAAGTGATCACTTTTAATAAAAAAAAATTTAAATATTATACAAATTTTGTGATACCCGTTCATTGATAAATCGAGCACTTATAATTAATTTTATCAATAATTTTGTAATACCCGTTCATTGACCCGACCCAACCCATCAAAATAACCCCTTTTCCATTACTCTTACCTTCAATTCATCAAAATCAAATTGCCCTACAACTATACCCGACCTCAGCTCACCAATACTCATCGATGACAATAACTCACTGGCGACGACAACAACTCATCGGCGACGACAACAACTCACCGACGATGACAACAACTCAACAACGACAACAACTCAACAATGACAAAAAATGTGTTTTAGTCACCGACGACCTCTCACAACCCATAGCCCAGTCACCGGCGACCTCTCACAGCTCGCGCGTCTCACCGGTATCTTTTAGTCATTTTCTTGGATTTACTGCAATTGGGTTTAGGGTTCTTGATCTATCATTGGATTAGTTCAATTTTTGATTGATTTTCTTGGATTTCTTGATTTGTTATATGGGATTTCTTTAATCGGTATCTTGTCGTTGAACTAAAAATTAGTTAAAATTAGTCATATGGGATTTCAATGCTGTAAAAATCATTGAAATTTCTTTTCAATACTGTAAAAATTACTTGACTGTTTGCAGATCATGTTTTAAGGATAAAATAGTTTACTAGTAAGTTGTCCAATTTTGAAATTCAACTAATTAATTAGATATTGTCAATGTTGTAGATTTTTTGACCAAACTCGAATTTGGGAAAAGTGTTACTTTGCTATTTTTCGGTGACCGCTTGTCTCTTTTTCTTCGACTTAGGTGAAGCAAAGGTAAGTTGATTTCTCTCTATTTTCTTATAATGAAGTCTTTAAATGTAGTGTTAAGGTGAGATTGTTTGCTATAGAAGGCTTTGAAAGCCATCGGTTTTGTGATGATTATATGGTGTGAGAGGGATATGTGACGCCTCTACTTATTTGCTTTCTTAAACTTGTTGAATTGTTTGACTAATACTATAAATGAATTAGTTACTTGAAAGTGATTAAGTATTTAAGGAATAATTTACTTTAAAATGTGAACTTGTGTTTTGAAAATGATTATGTGTAGTTATTTGAGAATGTGAACTTGCGTTTTGAAAATGGTTAAGTATAAGGACTTTAAATGTAAACTAGTTACTTGAAATTGATTAAAAATAATGTTTTGAAATGTAAACTAGTTACTTGAAATTGATTAAGAATAATGTATTCACTTGAGAGGTGAACTTGTGTTTTGAATTTAGTTAAGTGTGGTCACTTGAGAGGTGAAACAGTGACTTGAAAATGTTTAAGTGTGGTTAGTTGAAAGGTGAATTTGTGTTTTGAATTTAGTTAAGTGTGGTCACTTGAGAAGTGAAACAGTGACTTGAAAATGTTTAAGTGTGGTTAGTTGAAAGGTGAACTTTTGTTTTGAATTTAGTTAAGTGTGGTCACTTGAGAAGTGAATTAGTGATTTAAAAATGTTTGAATTTAGTTACTTGAAAGGTGAACTTGTATTTTGAATTTAGTTAAGTGTGGTCACTTGAGAAGTGAAGCAGTGACTTGAAAATATTTAAGTATGGTTAGTTGAAAGGTGAATTTGTTTTTTGAATTTAGTCAAGTGTGGTCGCTTAAGAAGTGAAGCAATGACTTGAAAATGTTTAAGTGTAGTTAGTTGAAAGGTGAATTTGTGTTTTGAATTTAGTTAAGTGTGGTCACTTGAGAAGTGAAGTAGTGATAGTTACAAATTTTAACACAAACATTTTTTGTCCTTGTCAGTGAACTATTTGCAGTTGTGCAATAATGAGTTTAGAATTTGATATTACTAATAATCTACAATATTAGTAAATTATTCGTATATATATAGGTAGAGAGAGCGAGCGAGAGAGAGCCCGTTTAGATATGATTCAAGAAATAGCTTTTTAGCTAAGTGATTAAAAACTTAAAATAAGTGCTTCTAAATTAAGCAGATAATGTTTGGATAGAATTGTTGAAACTGAAAAAAAGTTGTTAATGTGTTTGGTAAATAAGTGTTGTTAAACACTTTTTTATTGTCAAAATGATTTAAATATTTTTAAAGTTGTTAACATCATAAATAAGGTAATTATTTATAATTTTTAATTCTAAAATAAAATTTTTAGGCAAACATTCGATGTATGATGATTCTTAGAAAATAAAGAAGAAAGATGAAGAAAAAATTGGAGGAAAGAGACAAAGAGAAACAGTAAAGAGAAAAAGAAAGAATAATCTAAAAAGTAAAAAATTGGGGTACCCTAGAAAATTAATAGGATGACTCCAATAGTGGAGGTGACTTTGGATTTTTAACTTCCATAAGAAAAGTCTTTAAAAACTAACGTTCCTTCTTTTTTATGTATAGTACAAGTACATTTTTGCCCTCTACACCTCAAATATTTTTAAACTTTTCATTCTTATTTGTCTCTCAACTTCTATTTTAATTCTTTTACCTTAACTTTTATTTTTCTTTTACCTTTTTTTTTCTCTTTTTTCCTTTTTTTTCTCAAACATTATTTATTTCTTCATTTCACTCTTTTTTTTTAATTCATTGGTCTCAATCTTTATTTTTTGTTTTTTTTATCATTTCTCATTTATTCTTTTTCATTTTTCTCAAAATTTACTTTTATTTTTTTCTCATGTTTGTTTTTCTCAATCTTTTTTTTTCCTCATTTTTTTGGTTATTTATTTTTCTCTTTTTTCTTGTCTTTTTTTTTTTTCTTAATCTCTTATTTTAATTTCTCTATTGTTTGTTCTCTTTTTTCTTTTTTCTCAACTTTTATTATATTTTGCTAATAAATAAAAAGTTGAATAATCTGCAAATAAAACACTATAAGAAAAATGCTTATTACCTGAGAATTTTCATAGGGATAACGTGGTAAAATCCCCAAGTAATTTGATTACCTGCGGATTTTCTTACCAATTAGAATCCAAAGAAAATATCTTCGTAGGTAATTATTACCTGTGGATCTATAACATCCCTAGGTAATTTAGCTGCAAAAATAAATCCGCAGGTAATTATTACCTGCAAATTTATAAAATTTCTAGGTAATTTAGTTGCAAAAGTAAATCCGCAGGTACGTTATTTGCGGATTTATTTGCGATTAACTATTAAAATTTTGCATGAATTTTTTGGTAAAATTTCATAAAAAAGAATTTTACCTGCAGATTTTCACGAAAAAATTCATAAATTATTCCCCACGAAGATTCCCGAGTAAATCCGAAGGAAATTTAGAAGTGAAATTCCTAATTAACAAAAGAAAATTTCTTGCGGATATTTATGAAACTATTTCGTAAGAAAATTCGTATGAAATGCCCCAAGTAAATCCGCAAGAACAAATTTTCTCAAAAAAATTTTCATGAATATTTAGCATGTACATTCCCATGAAAATTCCCAAGTAATAATTCACACGTAAATTACTAGAAATATTTCACAATTAGTCAAAAATCTATTCAAAACCTTCAATAATTCTCAAAAAAACATCATTCAATACAAGTCTAATGTAAATCATTACAGCTAACAAAAAATCATTATTCGTAACATCTACATTAATAATGTATGATTCTTAAATGGTCCAAAATAAAATATTTTAAAGTTGAATCCTCAATAAAACTATCAACCATCAAGGTCAGAATCACTTTCATTCTCATAAGCTTGGTTGTCTTCTTGAGATAGTCGTTCATCATTTGAAGATGATTTCTTGTATACATGCTTCATTAACAAGTCCAATTCCTTTCCCATCCTCCTTCCACAATTGATGCACTTTGAGAAGTTAATATTTCTTGTTTCTTTCTTTCAAATTCATTCTGCATAAGAATGTGTTAATTCAGGCCATAAAAAGTGCTAAAAATACATTATTAGCATAAATTATATGACATTATAGTATCAAATAAAATCATAACAATCAACAAATATAAACATGTATATATTAGCATATAAAGCATCATAAACTTAAAGTTGATTTTTCAGATTATTGTGACTATTGTTATGACTTGACCTATTAAGATAACAGAAGATGAAATTAGAAGAACAAGAGAACAAGAGGAAAGGTTCAAGTGGTGCCATGTATTTAACACTTAATATGAATAAAACTCTTTTCTTATTTGTTAAAACTCCAAACTCGGTCAAATGGATTATACAAGTTACACTGCAATGGATTATACATTGTCAGGTTTACTGCAATGGATTATACAAGAAGAGTTACTCAATGGGAAATTCTCAAAGCAGAGATTTTTTCATATAACCAAACATATTTATTTTGTAACTGTACTTTATTATTTTCAAGTTATCAGTACACATTTCAAGTGACTATACTTAACCATTTTCAAGTCACAAGTTTGCAATTTCAAGTAACTACACTTAATCATTTTCAAGTCACTACACTTAATAATTTTTAAATAACTTATTCACATTTTAAGTCACTAGTACACATTTCAAGTCTCTACACTCAAACCATTTTCAAATAGCTAATTGACATTTTAAGTCACTATATTTAACCATTTTCAAGTAACTACATTTAACCATTTTCAAGTCACTACACTTGACTATTTTCAAGTAACTAATTCACATTTCAAGTCACTACACTTAACTATTTTTAAGTTATTAGTACACATTTCAAGTTACTATACTTGACCATTTTTAAATAATTAATTCACATTTCAAGTCATTATACTTGATCATTTTCAAGTAACTACTTCACATTTTAAATAATTACACTTAACCATTTTCAAGTAACTACTTCGCATTTCAAATAACTACACTCAATCATTTTCAAGTCACTACACTTAATCATTTATTTCAAGTCACTATACTTAACCACTTTCAAGTAACTACACAACCATTTTCAAGTCACTAGTACACATTTCAAGTCACTATACTTAACCATTTTCAAGTAACTATAATTAACAATTTGCAAGTCACTAGTACACATTTCAAGTCACTACACTTAATCAATATAAAGTCACTAGCATACATTTCATGACACTACATTTAATTATTTTCAAGTTATAAGTTCATAATTTCAAGTAACTTAGTTCACATTTCAAGTAACTGCACTTAACCATTTTCTAGTCACAAGTACACATTTCAAGTCACTATACTTAACCATTTTAAAGTCACAAGTATACATTTCAAGTAACTACACTTAATCATTTTCAAGTCACAAGTTCACAATTTCAAATGACTACACTTAACCATTTTAAAGTCACTAGTATACTTTTCAAGTCACTACACTTAACCATTTTAAAGTCACAAGTATACATTTCAAGTAACTACACTTAATCATTGTCAAGTCACAAGTTCACAATTTCAAATGACTACACTTAACCATTTTCAAGTAACTAATTCACATTTCAAGTAACTACACTTTACCATTTTCAAGTCACTAATATACACTTCAAGTCACTACACTTACCATTTTCAAATAACTAATTTACATTGCAAGTCACTACACTTATAGCATTTTCAAGTCACTAATGCACATTTCAAATCACTACACTTGACTATTTTCAATTAACTAGTTCACATTTCAAGTCACTATACTTAATCATTTTCAAGTAACTATATATCTATTCTACATTCCATCATAACACACTTAAACATAATTTTTAAGTATCTAAATTCAAAATGCAAGTCACTAATTCATAATTCAAGTAACTACACTTAAACAATTTTTAAGTTCCTAATTTACTTCACAAGTTACTAATTCACCTTTCAAGTACCTACACTTACACATTATCAAGTCACTAATTCACTCCTCAAGTGATCACACTTCAGTAAATTCAAAACACAAGATCACCTTTCAAGTACCAAAGAACAGAGCAGGTATAAAAAGCCCATGCCTTTTCCCAGATTATATATGTCTGCCTCCATGGTTTTAGAAATTCTCCCACATAATTGATCTTCTTTTCATTTTGAAGGCTTCTTTCAGTCAATTCTTGGTAGGAGGTTTGAGTATTCTTCTGTTGCAAGGTAAAAAATATAAGTAGATTCACCCATATTACATATTTATTTATTTATATTTGCATAAGCTTGTTATGTATATATTGCTCCTCAAAATCCATTTGGTTTTCTGTATGTTTCTGCACTTGTGCTTATGAATGATATGCCTTATTCATTTTGGACAAAGTTCATTTCTTTCTCATAAGTTCAAGTGGTAAAGAAGAGTTAAAAAAAAGCTTTGATGGGGTCTTATCTATATACAAGTTGGTTTATTTTTAATGAAATTTGCTCTTCTGCTGCTTTGCAGTTTCAAGATTCAATTATTGTTCAAATCATACACTAGCACAATTTCTTTTATTTTTCTCAAAATCTAAATCTTTTATGCATTCTGTTTTTATTTTAATTGCTTGATCTTGACAGCTTCTGATCCCTGGAACCACTGGATATATTTGCAGCTATGAGCGCTCTATTTTAATATATTTAGCACTTAATTGGCTTTTAAGTGACCTAATAGTATTAAAGATTCTATACTATCAGTGTATATTACATGAAATTGCAAGGATAAACTAAAAATTGGCTATGAGAGCTCACGGGAACTAGGCATTTTCGTATAGGTGAATCTAAGTACATAGATATATAAAATTGCAAGGAACAACTAAAAATTCATAATCAAGTTTCGTCACGTTCAAATCTAAAGAAAATGTCGAAAAGGAAAAGGAGTAGAAGACGATTGTACCTTAAAAAATTAAAACAGGAAACCAAACCTTGGACGGATTCTTAAGAATCCATCGTGAAGATTACATGTTCTCCGGTGGGTCGGATTGGTTTTTGTCAGAAATGGGTAGAGCAACTATTTTTCGGCTGGATGAGAGGCGGTGGAGGCATGGGTTTGTTGGTGCGGCTAGGCAGTGGTGATTGCATACCCGTCAGTCGCGTAGCTGCTGCGCAGCGGCGATGGCGGCAGAGCTTTTAAGAAGAGGAGATGGTCGGCGACGGCGGTGTTGGTTCGACTTGTGGAGTCACCGATGGGGTGAGAGAGAGAAGAGGCGTCGGAGTAGCGACAGAGTCGACGACACGGTTAGCCAGAGAAGAAGAAATGGGCAGCTGTAATGGTGAAGTTTAGAAATAGAAAGAAGAGCGTAGGGAGAGAGAAAAAAATGGTTGTTATTGGTAAAAATGGTTAGGGTTTATTTTTTGGTATTTTAAAAAGGAAAGAGATGAAGAATTAATCTCATTCATTGATCAGTTTGATCTATGACTGAGATTTAAAGTTACAAGATATTTAAAATTGGGCCATAATTGAATTGAAGAGTTAAAATTAAACTCAAGTGGGCAAAATCTAGGCTAAAATATCATAAATTGGCAAAATTAAGTTAAAAATAAATAAGTTGAGAAAATTAAATAAACAAATAATAAAAAAGGGATTGCTACAGTAAAAATAAATAAATAATAATCTATAATATATTAAAAGTGTGAAGACCCTTAAAAAAGTGATTTGAACTGTTTGTCCTTCATTAAAAGACTCTTCTTTAGACAAAACTATCTTTTCACTATTTTCTTCACTTTATTATTTAATTATTTTTATTATATTAACTAGACTCCTAAAATATATGAAACTCCTAAAATATATGAAGTAGAATCAATTAATATTTTTCTTTGTACTGATCAATTAGCAAAATACTCCTAAAATAGGATAGAAAAATACTCATAAAATAGGACTATATTAAGGAAATATTTCTATAAATATTGAGATACACGTTAAACTAGAGAAGAAACCAATTTACTTATTGGGAAAATATGATTAATGCTCATCTAACTTGCTTCGATTACATGTCTAGATTGATGGATACTTAATTTTCTAACCCTCAACTTTTCACTATTTTTGTCAACATAATAGAGTTCAACGCCTGTGTATATATATATATCTTCTTTATTTTCATTCAAGTCATTCTTTAGTGTCAAAATTATCGCTCAGATAAGAATTATTTTCATCAAAACTGAAGCTTTGTGATCACTATTGTATTAGTTTGTTGTAGTTTACAGATCGTAGATGAATTTACAGGTGGTAGATGAATGTCAGTCGTCTTTGAGGAATTTTTTTAGGTAAAGGTTAGGTTTAATTGTATTATTTTTATATCTCCATTTTGAGAATTTTTTTATTGTAAAGGTAAAGTTTAGTTGTATTATTTTGATATCTTTATTATCGTATTATTTTGTTATAGTTTACAGGTGGTAGATGAGTGTCAGATGAATTTGAGGAAATTTTTGTATAAATGTTAGATTTAATTATATTGTTTTGATGTCTCTATCATCGTATTGTTTTGTTGCAGTTCACAAGTGGTAGATGGATGCCGATCAACTTTAAGAATTTTTTTTTGTAAAGATTGGGTTTAGTTAAAAAATTCTCCAAAAGATGTTGAATTTAATTATTGTATTCATCTTTATGATTTAAAAATATATCCTATTTAATGTAACGTTTGAACTCAATAAAGTGAGGTACACGTGCGAGGAGCATACACCTAAACTAATAATAATAATAATAATAATGAAAACTAAAGAATGTATTTGTAAATTGTGAGTGTGCATATGATAAATATTAATAAAATTATGTAAAATAAATAAATAAAATATTATATTTGAATTAATAAATTATAAAAAATAATAATAAAAATTAATAAAAAATAATTTGTATATTTTTAAATTATGGGTGCGACACGTCGTTAATTATATTATACAAGAATAATGTGCAAAAATATTAATATTTGAAATTAAATAATTTTGATAAAATAACAGCTATAGAGAGCATCGGGAGGTCAAAATTAGGTGTCAACAGTAGCTAAAGCAGAGATGTTATAAATGTCTATTTTATTTTTTATTAAATATTATTAATTTTTTTATACGTAAATGATTTATAATAATTAATTAGGGATAATATAGTAAAATCACGGAGTAGCTGAAGCAGGCATGTTGACGACACCTATTTTACGTGCATTTGGGTAGACAAGTTAGTTAATCTTGAATTACTTATCCGTCACTGATGACCATTAATTTCTCGATCTCAATAACGAGTCAAGCTAAGATTAATGATCAGCTCAAATACATCTTTGATATCATATTCAGCTGCTTGATCAACTTGTGTGAGCTTTACAAGTATTTTTAAAATTGAGTCAAGCTAAAGGTTTATTCAGCTCGAATAAATATCAATTCTGACTAAAATTGATATTAATTGAATAAGAATTAGGCTAGACATTACATAAGTTGGGCAAATTGAATTGACTTAGGTTGTTATTTAATAAATGTAGGAAAGTAGTAGTAGTCAACACAACTAATCTGATTTATTTCCACAAGTTGGGGTCCGTGAGGGGTACAGTGTACGCATACCATACTGCTAAGGTAGACAGGTTGTTTCCAATAGACCCTCGATTCAAGAAAAATAGTTTGAAGCTGTTCAACACAACTAATCTGATTTATTTCCACAAATTGGGGTTCGTGGAGGGTACAATGTACACAGACCATACTGCTAAGGCAGACAGATTGTTTCCAATAGACCCCCAATTCAAGAAAAATAGTTTGAAGCTATTTAATTTTAAGAAAAATATTAGTGAAAATTGATTTAATATTGGTCGTTGATCAAATATGATGAACAATTGAGATTAGAATTGAGGAGATGAGTCAAATTTGAATTAGATATTGGGTTAAAAAAAATTAAATTGAGGATTTCGATTAAGTCAAATTAAACTCAATCGACACAAATTGAGTATAAATGGCTAGAATTTAAATAAATTAGGAAAATTGGATTGAATGAGGTTGATATTTAATAAATATAATAACTATATAAAATTAATATTAAAAATAAATATAATAATAAATAAATATTGATCGACGACTGAGATCTAAAGATTAAGAATTTGGTTAAAAAAATTGAATGAAATTTGAAATTGAGTTCAATTGAACACAATTTGGGCTAGGATTGTAATAAATTGGATAAAATTATTACAAATTGGAAAAATAAGACTAGAAAATAAATAAATTGAAAAATTAAATTGACCAAGGTTGCGGATTAATACAATAATAATAATAGTAGTAAAATAAATAATATAATTATTCTCAGATTAGTTATGAATAAATTGTGTAACTTGACCCGATAGGAAAAGTCCACTGGTTCGCCGACAAACCTTGTGACACCATAAGATAGTACTGGCTGCAATCTTCCATCGATTACGTTCGAAAACTTCCTCTATCCCAAATTTCAATCCATCCCTGAGGAGGAGAATAAAGATACTTCGACAGATTCAGATTCCCTGAGATCTCTGCACTTAAGGAATTATGGTGATTCAATGAGTCCACTGGTAAATTGAAGACTATAATTCTCTGAGACAACATTCTACAAATGCCACTCCCACAGTGAAAATGGAGTATGGTGAGAATCGAACAACTCATAAAGGTAAAACCCTATCTTATATTCCACCAACTACAAAACAAGGAAAAATTTCTGTGAGTATTGCTGAGGAAGACATTCGAAGTCAAACGAAGTATTGGAAGATTGCTCTAATTGGGTTTGTGATTGGAGATACCCCTTACCTGAAATCGATTGAGGTGTATATAGCATATGCTTGGAACTGTGCTACAAAGCCTCAAGTGCTGAGCCATGACGATGGGTACTTCATTTTTAGATTCAATACAGCTGAAGAGTGTGACAGGGTGTTAATGGGAGGACCGTACACCTTCCACAACAAAACGCTTATTGTTCAGGCGTGGGATATAGACTTTGAGTTCAATCCAGACTGTATAACCAAAATTCCTTTGTAGGTTACTTTCCCAGGGCTCCCAATGGGACACTGGTCAAGTGAAGCTCTTAGTAAGCTCGCTAGTTCCATAGGAATGCCAAAACATACTGACCAATTCTCAACCAGTATGGAACGAATCTCTTATGCAAGGGTCTTGGTGAAAACTGATATAGCTCAACCTCTAATAGATATCATTGAGATGGTTACCCCTACTGGGGTGTTCCAGCGGCCTGTAGAATATGAGTGGAGACCAAAATACGTTAGATATTGTCTAAAATTTGGTCACAACTCGGAGACTTGTAGAGAAAAATAGGAGAATGAAGTACAAGAGGAAGAGGGCTTTCAAGAGGTGCCAAGGAAACGAAGAAGAAATCGAAGGAACAGAAGACCCCAAAAGCAGAAATGGAAGAGTAGAGATGAAGTAAAAGATGCTGCTAGACCTGCTAAACTACCTGCTCCCTACCCAAAGGATTTTGCTGAAAGTGACATAGAAAATGATTCTCAAGAAGTGATTGGTGTGGTTAGAAACAATGAATATGCTAGTACTAGTATGAGTAGCACCAATAAGTTTGCCCCCCTTCTAAATATATCAGTCGAAGAGGAATCTCCAGGATCACCTGGGGAAGCCCCTAATATATGATTATATCCACTTGGAACATCAGAGGCATAAACCAACCCCTGAAACAGAAAGAGATAAAGCTCTTTCTGAAAAAGCATAAGATTGAGTAAAAGAAAAAAAAGCATTGAATATCCTGTAAAATATGGTACCAAGCTGGAGAAAGTGTTGCAACTATCCCATAGCTTCGAATAGGAGAATTTGTCTATTATGGCAGACACATGTGGAAGTATCTATAATTATAGTAAAGGAGCAATTTATCCATTGCTATATAAATGCTGATAGTGATATTTTCTCTGCATATGTTACTATTATATATGCTAAGAATAGTATGAAGGAGAGGGTGGAGCTGTGGAATGACCTTAAAGTGTTAGGAAGCTCTATTCAGGAACCTTGGTTGCTGAGTGGAGATTTTAATGCTATATTATCATCTGATGATAGAATAGGTTCTACTGTTACTCAGGGGGAAATACAAGACTTCAGGGAGTGTGTGGATCATCTGCTTCTAACCTTCCTGAAGGCAAAGGGATGCTATTATACCTTTTGTAACAAATAGCAGCAGGAGCACAACGTGTATTCAAATATTGACTGGGCATTTGGGAACTATCATTGGCTGTAGAATTATGGGTATGTTGAGGTTGATTTTCTCAATCCAGTGGTCTCTGATCATTCCCCTATTCTTATCCAGCACACTACTCAGAAATTATCTAGACCAAAATCTTTCAAACTTTAAAATACTGTGATGGAACACCAGAAATTTCCAGAGATTATAGCATCCACGTGGAAGAGAACTATATCAGGAACAAACATATACAAGTTGAGTCAAAAGTTGTAAGCTCTAAAAGCTGAATTACAAGGTCTGAACTCTCACCTTGCCTCCTATGCTCAGAAAATTCAACATACAAAAGAAAGGCTAGATATAACTCCGAGCAATATTGCGATAGACCCCATGAACCAAGACTTGATCAATGAGGAAAAACAACTACTGCAGGATCTGTCTCAGTGGACTCTAGTGTAGGAAAATGTGTTAAGGCAAAAATCCAGGGCAACCTGGATTAAATGTGGTAATGCGAACTCCAAATACTTCCATGCTCAATGTAATATCAGGGATAACAGAAATGCCATCTTTTCTATATATGATGAAATAGGTACAAAAATAACAAACCCCTTGCTTATTGAAAATGAGTTTATTAGATACTTTTCTAGCCTTATGGGGACATCAACAGCTGAACTTCCATTTCCAAACTCAGTGGTGATTCACAGTGGTTCTTGATTATCTTACCAACAGAAATTAGGGCTCATCAGGGATATCACTGAACATAAAATATTGAGTGCTCTGAAAAGTATGCCATTAGACAAAGCTCCAGGGATAGATGGTTTCTCGATAGAGTTATTCACTAGCTAATGGAGTATATTCAAAGTAGATGTCCTCAATGCAGTAAGAGAGTTCTTTACAGCAGGAAAAGTACTAAAATCGTTTAGCTACACGGCAGTCACTCTGATCCGAAAATGTGCTAGTCATACAATGGTAAAAGATTACAGACCCATAGCCTATTGCAATACTTTTTACAAGTTGATCACCAAGATCCTAATAAACAGAATCAAACAGGTCATTGGTACCATCATAGGATCCTCTCAGTCAACGTTCATTAAAGGGAGAAGCATCATAGATAACATTCTATTTAGCCATGAACTATTCAAGTGGTATACAAGGAAGGGACTATCCCCAAG
The DNA here is from genome assembly GCA_030864215.1 of Capsicum pubescens. Lineage (NCBI taxonomy): Eukaryota > Viridiplantae > Streptophyta > Magnoliopsida > Solanales > Solanaceae > Capsicum > Capsicum pubescens. The sequence continues at coordinate 228,542,949 of CM061544.1, forward strand.
GTGTGTATTAAAAGTTGACTTAAGGAAAGCATATGACTCTATTGAGTGGTGCTTTCTCAAGAGTGTATTAGCTGAGTTGGGATTTCCTGGAAAGTTTATTGCTTGGGTTATGGAATGTGTATGTTCAGTATCCTATTCACTACTCATAAACGGTGGGCTCACCAAACCATTTCAAGGAAAGAAAAATATAAGGCAAGGTGATCCTATGTCACCTTACCTTTTTTTAATAGCCATGGAATACTTGAATAGAGAACTGAATAATATGGATAAAAACCAAGGCATTCAGTACCATCCCAGGTGTAAAAAACTGGGAGTTAAAAATATATGTTTTGCTGATGACTTATTACTATTTTGTAAAGCTGATCTTCAATTGGTCAGATTACTTCAGGAGGTATTTCATAAGTTTTCAAAGGCATCAGGACTGCAAGCAAACATTGACAAGAGCTCCATTTATTTTTCAGGCACTAAGTCACTGGTAAAGCAACAAATACAAGATTATCTTGGCTACAATGAGGGAGGTTTGCCTTTCAAGTACCTCGGTGTTCCTTTATCTTCAAAGAAGCTCACAATAGACTACTGCCTATCACTGGTAGAAAAGATAGTTGAGAGAATAAAGTGCTGGAGTGCTAAATTTTTATCCTATTCAGGTAGACTGCAACTGATAAAAACAGTGGTCTTTGGTATTCAGACCTACTGGGCACAAATTTTCCTTATGCCAAAAAATATTATGAAACTGATTAGTGGATTATGCAGAGTATTTCTGTGGACTGGGGCTGTTTTGAACTCAAAAAAAGCTTTGGTTGCTTAGGACAAGCTCTACCTCCCATAGTAAGTGGGTGGCCTAAATATTCTAAACCTTTACTTGTGGAATGAAGCTGCAATTACAAAACAACTTTGGTCCCTTGCGGATAAGAAGGACTGCCTATGGATCAAATGGGTCCATGCTTATTATCTGAAAAATGACACTGTAGAGATATGTGAGAGTCCAAGAAATGCCACCTAGGTAATCAGAAAGATCATAAATGTACGACATCATGTTATGAAAGCTCCAGGACTACAGGGGCAATTGATGGCTAGATTAAATTCATATGTGAAAGTCTTAAAATACCATATCAAAAAGGTGTATGATGCACTGTTGCCCCAACACCCAAAAATCCTATGGAAAGGTATCATATTGAATCATTGCATGCATCCCAGACATAAATTCATTTTGTGGTTAGCTTTATTACATAGACTGACTACCATTGAACGGTTAGCCAGATTTGGGATTAAAGTCCCACCAGTATGTGTGTTCTGTGGAAATGATGATGAAACACATGACCACCTGTTCTTGGAATGTCCTGTTAATAGAAGATTGTGGCTAAGATTGATAAAATGGATTGGTGTTCAGAGAGCAGTTAGGAATTGGATAACAAAAGTGGGTTGGGTTGCACAACAGGCAAAAGGAAAATCTGCCAAAGGGGCTCTGATTTGTTGTATATTTGCTATGATGGTTAACACCATCTGGAGAGAAAAAAACCTCATCAGATTCCAGCATGGAAGGTATCAAGAAGATTGTGTTTGCAGAGAAATAGCCATCCATAGGCACATCTAAGGTCAAACATACAGGAAGTGGGATCCGATCCTAACGCAGCTGAAGGCATGACCCTGATATAATGACTTAGGTACTGAAGACTACACTCCTGTTCTGTTTGGTCGATGCCTTAAAATTGATAGGATAGATGCTCACTAGTTAGGAACAAAATGCTGATCCTTGAACTAGTTTGCTGTAGTTGGTGTTAATTTTAAGAAACAGGGGGTCTGTCCCTGTTTGGCTTTGTAAATATTCGCTTTGGTGAAATAAAATTTGTTTATTTACCAAAAAAAATAAATACGACACATAATATATTACTTTAAAATCAACGATAACAATAATATATATATATTTTATTATATATATAAATTTTATAATTATATATATATATTTTATTTTATATATTCAGTATAAATAATGTTTTCCCGTTATTTCATTTCATCCATGTTGAGTTATTTATATTTGAAAATGAAAAATAGGTTTGAGAAAAAATAATTTTTTCTAAAAAAAAATCACAAATTTTAAATGCTCGGTCATGACAAAGAAAGACTCACTACTTTATTCTTCAAAATCGAAATAAAAATTCAAAATAACTGAACCTAATACTTTCAACTTAATGTAAAATAAATTAATTTTTTATTTTATTTCATAATTATTATACCTTATATCTCAGACCAAACGACTCCTAAACCTACATTATATTGATATATTATATTATCGTACGTAGTATGATGCCTTACAATTATATTTAAATTAACCAATAGAAAAACACGCTCTATTTGAGCCCTGAGTCGTTTTTCCCCTATCTTAGGCCAATGAAATTTCACCTCTTTAATTTTTTGGTGATAACTGTCATACCCTATTTTTACCTAAGGTCAAAACGAGCACGATATTATGGACTCTAAAAGAATAAATTTTTGTACAGAGTCGCCACCTAATTTTAAGAAAAAATAGAAAACCTATTTATTTATTAACAACTATGACTTGTGTTTTAATCTACGAACCAATTTAGATTCTAGGTAAGAGGTCAAATTATTTCGAAGGGAAGGTATTAGACACCTTTCAGAATCCACAAATGTGGTTTCTGACCAGACTTAGGTTTATTAAAAGAAAGAGAAAAAATTAATGTTTGTAAGTACAAATACAAAATGCATATTAAAACAATATAAATAATTTATATATAAAGAATGTGTAAATTGCATATGTTATCGTAAAAATACGTATGTAAAAAGTGTATGAAAATAAATAAAAGTACATGAGAATATGTATGAAAAAATAAAAAAATTAAATAAAGAAAATTTGTTCAAAGAAAAAAATTACATAATGTTTTTAGTGTAAAAAATAAATAAATTATTCATTAAATATCTAAATCAATTTAATGCTTTTGTATAAATAGTAACAACCTAAATTTGCCTAACGGGTGATAAGAATTGCGTAAATAAAGAGTATCCCGACCAACACCCCAAAAATAAAGATTTCACCATAATTGATATTTGTACAAGTGTGAAAGTGTAAAAATACAAACATAAAAATTAAAAGTCTTCTTTGAATGTATTCCCGATGAGTATTTCTAATAACCTATACAAACACTTGTAAATAAAACGTCAGCAACAAATAAATAATTAACAAAATAAATTAAAAAAGACATGTGTGCATATATGTATAAAAATATAATTTTTCGTTAAAAAGAGTGGGCTCAGATTAAATTTTAAATACGTCATGGCTACGAAGTAGTTGCTGATTTATTAGCCATCCTAAATCGTCTTGTCAAGATACGAATCGTAAAATCTTTTGCGTTGTTATAAAATTTTAGTCATCGCCCAAATTTATTTATTTTATTACGTATTTATACATGTAATATCCGTCTTTTATTTGTACAGGCCTTGCAAATCGACGAAAAATTTCTTCATCGGCCAAGTGTCGGTTCTTAATATAAAATTATAACTTTGATAAAATAAAGTCCGTCTTTTGTAATGGGATGGCCTCAAGTATCCGAAGAAGAGATAATTTCATTGGCCATATAAACAAAATTATTACAAAGAACAAATTAAACATATACCAATATCTTACTTCATGCTAATTGACATAAGAAAAGAGATTAACAAATAATAATAACAATAACAAGAAAATAAAGTAACTTCACATATCTTCATACCATGCAAGAATTAATAACAAAATTAATATTAAAGTAAGAACTAATAACTATAAGAAAAATTCAAACACAAATAATCAATAATAATCAATATGTGTCTAGGAAAAAGTTAAAACAATACAAAAATCAGTGAAAAGGAACTTTGAAAAAGAAGAAAGAAAAAAAATAAAAAATCAAAGGAACAAAGCCAAGACCAAATAACACTATAGTGTGATTTATCGGAGAAGCAGATACTTTACTAAAAAAAAAAACATAAATCAACTATGGATAGGAAAAATAATAAATAGCCCAAATTAATAGTGAATACAACAATGAACATGATAATGCTTAAAATTTATTCCAATAAACCCACAAAATTAACGATGAGACAAAAAGGAGGAAAATTTCACTTGGGATGGAGTATTTTGTTGTTGTGGTTGTTTGTGTATTTGTGTGGGTTTTAGAGAGAGAAAAATGAAAGAAAATATGTGGGAGTAAAATCTATGTTTTTGTACGTGAATTGTGAATGTGTGTTAGAGTATTTAAAAGGAAAAAAGTAATTCATCAAATCTACATTTTCAAGCATATCCCTTAGTTTTAGAAAAGTAGATGTGGAAAAGTAAAAAAAGTGGAGGAAATAGGAAAAGAAAATTAAATTAATATTATTTGTGTTAATGTGACAAGACACCGAATTATTATTGTACTGTGTATTGAAATAACCAATTCGACTCAGCTTTTGCAGGTTGTATTAAATAACATATAAAATAATGAATGCCGATATATAAATTAAAATAAAAAAAAATAAAAAAAAATAAAAAATAAAAAATATAATTATCTTGAAAAAAATATATATTATGCTATAAATAATTAAAATTGTATGGTAAAAAATTGCAGTGCCATGCTGTGTACGCATGTAAATGACTATACAAAAATATTAAAATAATAATAAACTGATAAAAATCCTAAAATTTACAAAATTAAGGGTGTGAATGTTTGTGGTGTGTGCTTTGTGTTTATTGTATGTGTGGAGTATTTAAAAAAGAAAAGCAATAATAAAATAAATAGATATTAAATCCATCTTTTTCCAACATATCCCTTAAATTAGGGGTAGTAGATAAAATAAAGTCAAATATCTTTTTAGTGATGAGATGTTGACTTGATTGATTTATTACTCTGTATATTAAAATAATTAAACCGACTCACCTTTATTGATCATATTAAATAACATACAAAATAATGAATGCCGAAGTATAATTACAACAAATAATAATAAAAAAATAGTTATCTTTATAAAAATATATTATGCTATAAAATAATTAAAATTATAATGTACGATAAAGAATTGCAGTGCTATGTTGTGTGCATATGCATATGACTGTGCGAAAATATTAAAATGATAATAAACTGATAAAAATTCTAAAATTTATGAAATTAAAGATAATTATTAATAAATTATGTAAAATTAAAATATGACAAAAATTGATGAAAAATTATAAAATAATGACGATTATCAATAATTTGTTAAAATTATAAAAAATGTAGGAAAATTGGCATTTTATGAACTTTACCGATCAGAACACTTAAATGCGTTAATTTTAAGCATGGAGAGCCAAAATTGGGTGTCAACAGTTTGCCCCTTTTCGTTTGAACATAATGTAGAAGTCTTCAAACGAAAACGTTGACGCGTAGCCAATTTTGCTCGACAAAAAAATATTTTTGATAAAATTCAAGCGAACTCCAATTTTGAGTTGCTATCTCAAAATATCCTATTTTACGATGGGCGAACCCAATTTATCCACAAATTATATGCTTGCGGATGTATCAAACTAAGAAGTACTACTCAATAAAACACGAACGAAAAATTAAGCTTAATTTTGATTTTTTTCTCTTTTTTTTTGGAGAAATTAAAGATAGCATGCAGAGCTTAAATAAATGAATAAAAAAATGATACAGACAAAAATAGCATCCAGTGCTTAAATGGTAAAATAAGTGGATTGCGGTATGTGCAGGTAAAGTCAAAGCATACAGTGCTTAAATAACAAAGTAAATGCATTGCAATATGCAAGTAAATGCAAATATGAAATGCAGTGCTTTAATGATAAAACAAATGTATTGCAATATATGCTGATAAAGATTAAGATGGCATGCAGTGCTTAAATGATAAAATAAATGCATTGCGATATTTGCGAGGCATGCAGTGCCTAAATATTAAAATAAATGCATTGCGATATGTGCATGCAGTGCTTAAATAATAAAATAAATGCATTGTGATATGTGCCAGCAAAGGCAAAATGACATGCAGTGCTTAAATGATGAAATAAATGCATTGCTATCTTTGTGAAGCATGCATTGCTTAAATAAAAAAAATGCATTGCGATGTGTGGGTGTGCCGTGCTTAAATGATAAAATAAATGCATTGTAATATTTGCGAGGTAACAGTGACTAAATGATAAAATAAATGCATCGTATTATGTGCGTGCAGTGCTTAAATGCGTAGCAATATGCGCTGATAAAGGCAAGAATGGCATGCGATGCTGAAATAATAAAATAAATACATTGCGATAAGTGCGGGCAAGAATGACATGCAATGCTTAAATGATAGAATAAATGCATTGCGATATTTGTGAGGCATGCGGTGCTTAAATAATAAATTGCATTGTGATATGAGCCAGTAAAGGCAAAGATGACATGCAGTAGTTAAATAATAAAATAAATACATTACAATATGTGTGTGCAGTGCTTAAACAAGAAAATATATGCATTGCGATATGCGTCAGCAAAGGCAAAGATGACATGCAGTGCTAAAATAAATTCATTGCAATATGTGCGTGTAGTGCTTAAATAAGAAAATAAATGCATTGCGATATGCGCCAGCAAAGGCAAAGATGATATGCAGTGCTTAAATAATAAAAATAAATGCATTGTGATATGTGCGTGCTGTGCTTAAACAAGAAAATAAATGCATTGCAATATGCACCAGCAACGACAAAGATGACATACAGTACTTAAACAGTGAAATAAATGCATTGCGATGCGTGCAGATACAGGAAAAGATAACCTGCGGTGCTTAAATGCATTGTGATGCGTGCAAATAAAGATAAAGATAGCATGCGGTGCTTAAATGATAAAATAAATAAATGCATTGCGGTGCGAGCAAGTAAAGACAGGAATAAAATACAGTACTTAAATGATAAAATAAATGCATTGCGATGTGTGCAAGTAAATGTAAAAATAAAATGCGGTGCTTAAACGATAAAATAAATGCAATATGATGCGTGTAAATAAAGGCAAAGATAAAATGCAATAATGCATTGCGATATGCGCCGACAAATCCAAAAATGACATTTAGAGTTAAATAATAAAATAAATGCATTGCGATATATGCAAATAAATACTTACAGTGCTTAAATAACAAATGATAAAATAAATACATTGTGATCCGTGCAAGTAAAGACAAAGATAACATACAGTGCAAAAAGAAATAAATGAAGTGCGATATGTGCAAGTAAAGGCAAGCAAGCTTAAATATTTAATTGAAGAAAAACATGTACAACTGTCTTTTGGAGGGCAGACTGGCCCAATTATCCTATTTGGAGGTGGAAAAACCTATGAAAAAATAATTATTGAGCAAAGAATTATTTGGGAATGAAAGTGTTCATATATTTTCGATGCTGCTTTCAAAATTGCCTAGTATCGAGCTGTGAGGTGCTGGGGATGCAAAATTGTGTATTTGCTGGAGAGAAAGAATGATATGGGGTTGTGACGACCAAACTCTGCATAGACCTTCCTACATATCTCGAATGTTACGAGAATCAGTTCAATGTAGTTCGAAATAAAAAAAATAAAAATTTTGAGGCGGCTCTCAAAATTTGCCCCAGTGTATGATTTATGATGGCATTGTCTCCTTTGAAAGTAGCCTTTTAAAAAAATGTCTTGTTATTAAAAAAATACATGACATCTCCGATTATTTGTGGGGCCTTAAAAATGAATGACGTCTTCGATTGTCTACGAAGACTGATGCACGACATCTCCAATTATTTATGGAGATTGATATTTATTGTCGTCTTCGATTGTCTACGAAGACTGAGGCCTTCTAATAGCCTCTTAATTGGCAGGGCTATTGAAATGTAAAAAGCTCTAGATTGGCAGAACAAATGTAATAGCTGCTCTATTGGCAGAGCTATAAAAAATGTAAAAAATACTCAAAAATGGGCGCTTAACTGGAAAATAAAATGACGGTATTTAAAAATATGTGCTTGAAAGCAAAAGTCAAAAGCCAGTAATTCAAAATTAAGCGTCTTGAATGAAAAGTAAAAAATGCATGTATGTAAAGTGAGAACCTTGAATGAAAGGTAAGATAATGCCCGTATGTGAAAGTAGGCATCTAAAAAAAAAGAACGAGAATTTTTGTATTTTTTGATTAAAAGTGCTGAAAAATGAAGAAGACATGATTGTGTCTTGACTTCAGTTGGTGCCAATAATTAGTAGTGCGCATAAGAATTCCCCCATCTCCTTCCCAACTAACCGAGATCGACTTCAAGGTAGCTCCTATTGTTTCAAGTGGTACCTCAGACACGCCTAAGTATCGACAAGATTTTATGTCTTACTTCAAGCAATTATTTCGAACTATGCCCATCCTCATGCTTCAAGTGCCCTCTCTAGAAAGAGTCTTATTTCACACATATTTGAGTAAAAGAAAATCCTATTTCACACATATTTGAGTAAAAAAAAAAAATCCTATTTCGCACATATTTGAGTAATTTTTCTTTTTGCATTTGGGGATATCTAGAGACATACATTCACACTCCGAAAGACATTCAATGCATACAATTGTAATACCATAGGCTTGACCTTCATGTAAGTATCCACTAATGAGAGAATACTTGAAATAATATCTCGTAGGACTTGCTATTGGCTTGTAATGTAGGCTTGGAGATAGGTAGGATATTATTTGGGATAAAAGTGACTAATTCCTTAAGGAGCATTACACTGCATTTGTGCTTTCGACGTTTGTTGTGCTTTGACGCATGATCTTTTAGTTGTGCTTCGTTGTCCCTTGCTTTGCATTTGCTTCGACTTCTTTTGAATTTTGCGTTTGAGTTTTTTCCTTTTTTCAAGAAACTATATATTTTTTGTTCTTTTTTTCTTTCTTTTTCTTTTATTTTTTCTTTTGTGGAGGTTTTTCTCCTTTTGAAGTTATTTTTTTGGTTCATCTAGGACAATACATTCTTTGCATTTTACGTCTTTGATCTCGAATCTTCGTTCACAATTTGCACGTATTTAGTGCGCTCAAGGAGGTAGAGCCAAGAGAGGGATAGTGGATGTATGCACTCAAAAAAGGTATAGGCTTAGATGCGGTTGTCAAAGAAAAGTTTTTAGGCTCAAAAGAGGGAATGCTAGGGATTAATGTCATTTGGTGGGCTGTGAAAGGCACAATCGGGTCAAAGAAGGCCTTCGGTCCTTTTCTAAATAAAGTGCAACTCAGAATTTCTCCTTAACAGACATTAAGGTTAAGTTCTAGATCAACAATGCAATGCAATAAATTAAACTAAAGCTTGCCACACAATGCACATAAAACAACGAGATTGACTTCATTTTAGTTTTATATGTCCGCAAGAGAATTTTTCAAGTGTTGCTCAAGTGTGATAAGAGGTGCCAAAAGAAACTATGGCTTACCATAAAGTCAGTCCTTTGATCATACCAATTTGTTCTTTCTCATGCACACTCCTAACTGTATTGGTATCAACCAAGTTAATTTTATTTTTATTTAAAAAAGAATAGGACTAAACCCAAATGAGGGTTGCCTACGTATCTTGTGAATACAAGAATCAGGTTTGCGTAGTTCAAAAAAATTTACAATTTTGTATGTTCAATGTATAATTGTAAAAAAAAATATGATGATCATCCTTGAAAATAATATGAAAGGCGATTAGAAAAAAAACTACTTTTAACATCAAAATTGTTCTGATCAAATGATCGAGAGAATGAATGTCAAGTATGGGGAGAGCTTTGACACAAATTCAGTATGCCGACAAGATTAAAAAAGTCATACATTGAAGAAATTATAACATTATTTCACCGTAGTTGGCAGAATGATTATTACTAAAGAAATATTGAAATCTTATTTTTGAAAGTAAGGATCGATACGTCATAAATTTAATGGTTTATGACGTTCGAAAGAAGAAGCTAGGTATTATTGTATCAAATAGGGTAAGGGACTGAAGGTAGGTCGGCTAGACAATAATGTAATTAAGATTTGAGTTTGAGGAGCTATTGATTGTGCTCTTGAAGAATTTAGAGAGCATTTTTGAATTGTTTCAGAAAATTACCCCAGTTTTGAATATCAGAGAAATTATTCTAAAATAGTGAAGAGACCGAAGCCTAATAAAGAATTGCCTACGTATCTTGTTAGGACAAGAATCAGGTCAAAATGTAGTTCAAACCTATACGTAACTAGTGGCGGTGTTGTTAAGGTGCATCTTTTAACAAATCCGCACTGCACCTTCTCACTAAAGTATAACCAATTGAAAGCAAATAGGCACAATTATTCTTCAAATATGTACAGAAACTATGATAATGTGTCGCTTGGGTCGTAAACCCTTCGGGCATTTGGATAAAACTGACTAATAAAGCATGTGCCTAAAAAGATGTTATTTTAACGCTATTCTATGCAGACTAAGAGTAGGTAGACACGGACTTGGCTTTTCTATATGAGGAGTCACGTAGTCCATGACAGTAAAACTCCCACTCACCCCACGTATACGCCAACTCTCTAAAATAAGGTGATTTGAAATTTTTTGAAAAAGTACAATGTACAATCTACGTGTACAATGTGTGTGAGTGTCAGTTTTCCAAAATGGAGAAAATGTGAATGAAATGCCAATTTATACAAAATGATAAACAAATAAACAATCTATACAAAATAATAACAAATAAATAATCTATGCCACATAAACAAAATAAATTAAAACAATTGGTAAGAAACAAATAATAATGTATAAAAACGTAAATAATTACCTAAGTCTGTAATGGTTAGAACCTTGCCTCCTCAGCAGAGTTGCCAAACTGTCATACCCGCTTTTTACCTAAGGTCAAAACGAGCACGATATTATGGACTCTAAAATAATAAACTTTTGTACAGAGTCGCCACCTAATTTAAGAAAAAATAGAAAACCTATTTATTTATTTATTAACAACTATGACTTATGTTTTAATCTACGAACCAATTTAGATTCTAGGTAACAGTTCAAATTATTCTGAAGGGAAGGCATTAGGAACCCTTTAGAATCCACAAATGTGGTTCCCGGCCAGACTTAGGTTTATTAAAAGAAAGAGAAAAAAATTAATGTTTGTAAGTACAAATACAAAATGTGTATTAAAACAATATAAATAATTTATATATAAAGAATGTGTAAATTGCATATGTTATTGTAAAAATATGTATGTAAAAAGTCTAAGAAAATAAATAAAAGTACATGAGAATATGTATGAAAAAATAAAAATATTAAATAAAGAAAATTTGTTTAAAGAAAAAAATTACGTAATTTTTTTAGGGTAAAAAAATATGAATTATTCGATTAAATATCTAAATCAATTTAGTTCTTTTATATAAATAGTAACGGCCTAAATTTGCCTAACGGTTGATAAGAATTGCGTAAATAAAGAGTATCCCGACCAACACCCCAAAAATAAAGATTTCACCATAATTGATATTTGTACAAGTGTGAAAGTGTAAAAATACAAACATAAAAATTTAAAGTTTTCTTTGAATGTATTCCCGATGAGTATTTCTAATAACCTGTACAAACACTTATAAATAAAACGCCAGCAACAAATAAATAATTAACAAAATAAATTAAAAAAGACATGTGCGCATATATGTATAAAAAATATAATTTTTTGTTAAAAAGAGTGGGCTCGAATTAAATTTTAAATACGTCATGGCTACGAAGTAGTTGCTGATTTATTAGTCATCCTAAATCGTCTTGCCAAGATACGAATCGTAAAATCTTTTGCGTTGTTATAAATTTTTTGTCATCGCCCAAATTTATTTATTTTATTACGTATTTATATACGTAATATCCGTCTTTTATTTGTGCAGGCCTCAAAAATCGATGAAAAATTTCTTCATCGGCCAAGTGTCGGCTCTTAATATAAAATTATAACTTTGATAAAATAAAGTCCGTCTTTTGTAATGGGGTGGCCTCAAGTATCCGACAGAGAGATAATTTCATTGGCCATATAAACAAAACTATTACAAAGAACATATTAAACCTATACCAATATCTTACTTCATGCTAATTGACATAAGAAAAGAGATGAACAAATAATAATAACAATAATAAGAAAATAAAGTAACTTCACATATCTTCATACCATGCAAGAATTAATAACAAAATTAATATTAAAGTAAGAACTAATAACTATAAGAAAAATTTAAACACAAATAATCAATAATAATCAATATGTGTCTAGGAAAAACTTAAAACAATAAAAAAATCCGTGAAAAGGAACTTTGAAAAAGAAGAAAGAAAAATAAATAAAAAATCAAAGGAACAAAGACAAGACCAAATAACTCTATAGTGTGATTTACCGGAGAAACAAATACTTTACTAAAAAAAAAATAAACATAAATCAACTATGGATAGGGAAAATAATAAATAGCCCAAATTAATAGTGAAGACAACAATGAACATGATAATGCTTAAAATTTATTTCAATAAACCCACAAAATTAATGATGAGACAAAAAGGAACAAAGTTGGGGCTTTGGGCCATAGGTGACAAAAGAGTTTTAAAATGAGGTGTTGGTGACACAAGTCTTAATTATTAGTTGGAGTTGATAATTACTTTATTATGGATTAAGAAAGCTGGAAAAGTTTGAAAATAACCCATAAGTTTTTAAATTTATACTTTGATCCCAATGTTTAACTAAAATAACGAGAAACGAAGGGAAAAAAGAAGCCTTTCTCTCTCTTCTCATCCATTGTTGTTTTCTCTCTCTTAGTGATTTTTATTGTTCAATGTTTCTGCTGCTTTATTAGTCATCTTTTGCTACATTATCATCATCTTCTACTTTATTATCATCTTCATCTTCTTCTTGTCGACCATTTGTTGTTGTTGGTACAGCGCTACTGCTGCTATCTGACCAATTTCTTAGGTCAAATTTTGTTTACTACATCACTTTCCACTTTGACATTACTTCATAGGTGACTTTGGTAAGTAAAATTATGATTTTCATTCATATTTGTCATCTGGGTACACATCTGTTTTTCCAACAATGGATAGAACCGCGATCATGAATCCAATATAAGTGCCCACAATTTAAACAGATCAATCATCTGGTGCATCAGATGAGTAATCTGTTGCATCAGAAGATTTATCTGTTGCACCAGACTTTTTATCTGTTGCATCAAAAGATTTATCTATTGCATCAGACGTATTATCTGTTGCATCAGACGTATTATCTGTTGCATAAGAATGTTTATCTATTGCACCAGACTAATTATCTGTTGCAACGAATAATTAATCTGTTTGAAACAACACAAATCAGCCCCTGCCACAAACCCAATAGATAACCAATATGTTTAAACTCTTGCTATTGCTACTGGATTAAAAATTATTCCTTACGTCCAATTATCCGTCCCAAATTTCCTAATTCGATTTCTCATTTTACTTGTCTTTTTCATTAATCAAGAAAAAATTAAAAAAAATCCATGTTTTACCCTTTGCATTAATTATTTTTTCTTTAAATTAAAATGGAAACATTATTTAATAGGGGGACTATACGCCGACCGACGTTAAAAGCTTTCTTCTCTTATGAAATTTCGATTGAATAGCAAACAATGGTTATTTTAAATACGTCTACTATCCCACCAACTGATTAGTGGGTTATGGTAAACTAGACATGTTATTAATTATTTTTCTTAATCAATTTGACATCTCAATTTGGGAAGGGTAATTTGAGATGGAGGGAGTACGAATTAAAACATCAGAGCCAAGTAACAAACTAGTCATCTATTGAAACAAACTATTTATCTCTAGCATCAGACTTCTTATCTGTTGCAACATGAGTAATTTGTTTTGAACAACACATTAGCCCCTGCCACAAACCCAACAGATAAATATTGTTATTTCTACTGGATTCTAAATTATTCCTTTTTACGTCGAATAGTCGACATGTTTGTTGAGAAGATAATAGACAAAATGAAAATTAAATATGGATTAAAACGTCAAAGATCAAACATAATTTTTTTATTAAACAAAAATAAATAAAAATACATACAATAGACTAAAAGAAAAATAATAATCTAATTACTATTATTATTATTATTATTATTATTATTATTATTATTATTATTATCATCATCATCATCATCATTGCCAGCTGGCCAATCTTCAACCGGAAGTAGCAAGGCCCTCTTCAGCCTGCGTATCTCGCGGAACATTCTTGCTCTAACTCCTCCCAGTTCCCATTACAGGTCACAAACTTGATTCCGAAGTTCATTCACGGCGTCTTGCAGAAAAGAAACGTCCCACACTGGGTCAGCCATAATCTTCTAGAGTGTAATATGAAAGACGAGATGCAATAAATAAATAAATAAAGTGTAGTTAAATGAACGATTGAGTAAGGAGGGACCTATTTATAGAGGATTGAATTTGAATAAAAGGCAAAAAGGCACGACTGTTCACCTCCATTCATTAATTATAATTTTGATTAAATTAAGAAAATAAATATTGTGATAAGTCATGACTTTTCAGATTATTATTATTAATTAGTTCTTTCCAAGAACCGTTTTATTGAGTTGTGGCAACAGATTCTATATCTGTTGCATCAGATAACACATCTGTGACAACAAATATATGATCTGTTGCAACAAGTATAAAATATTTTGCATCAGATAACCTATCTGTTGCAACATATAATCTAACTGTTCACCTATATTTATTAATTACATTTTTGATTACTGTGAAAAGTAATGACTTAATTAAATTAAGAAATATTGTGATAAGTCATGACTTTTCAGATTATTAATATTAATTATTTTCTTCCAAGAACCATTTTTATTGAGTTGTGACAACAGATTCTATATCAATTGCATCAGATAAATCATCTGTGACAACAGATATATCATCTGTTGCAACAATAATGAATCTGTTGCATCAGATAATATATTTGTTGCAACGTATAATCTACTTTTTTTTAAAAAACTATCATCATATCATTAATCCAAATTTTTTGACTTTTTTATTTTATAAATTAAAAAAAATACCTTTCCAAATTCTTTGGTAAAATATTAACCATTTTTATTTTCTGGCAACAGATTGTATATCTGTGGAATCTGATAAACCATCAGTTGCAACAGATATACCATCTGTAGCAACAAATAGACGTTCTATATTAATAGCTTTTTTGATTACTTCTAACAACTGATACATCAGTCGCAACAGATGGAGAATTTGATGCATCAACAACACTATTGAATGTATGTGTTTTTGTTTTAGACAAAAAGTCACGACCGACCTTTACCTTATTTTTCTTAACAATCATCATATAAGTTAATTAATCCAATATTGTGACATTTTTTATTATATAATAAATAATTTTAAAAAAAAAATTCAAAAACAAAAATAGTGAAAAGTCACAATCAGTTATTAAAATTAAATAACCGTTCTTTTACGGTTATAAATTGTGTTTATCATTTATTTCCTTATTATGTATTTACGAAATATTTTTCATATTAAATAATTGAAAAGTCATGTCTTTTTCACTCTCTCAATAACAACAATATCCCTTTTTATTAATAACCGTCTGGTGCAACATATGATCGATCTGTCACAACAGATTAATCTCCGTTGACACAAATTGCTCAATCCCTACCACCAACCGTCGACATGTTGAGAACAAGGAATAAACAGAATGATTATTAAATACTAAATAAGAATTAAAAATTAAAAGTCGACCACCAAATGAAACATAGATTTTTGAATCCCTTGGGTAGATCCGATATACAAAAGGAGGAAAATACATACGCTAAAATAAAAAATATTACCTAATTATTATTACTACTATTATTATTATTGTCAATCGGACATTTTTCATCCGGCAGCCTTGCTCCTCAGCTTTGCTCCGAAGTCAGCCAAATCTCTATGGAGTTCATCAAATTGCCTTTGAAGTTCATGCAAGGACTCATTATAAATATTCTTATAAGAATCTGGATCATCCATATTTGTAAGGAGGGACCTATTTATAAATTATTGTATCTCGGAAAGAAAAGAAAATTGCTTTAAAATAAATCTAATAGATGGGTAATCAGTTGCAAAATATATTTTTTCTGTTAGATAACTTACAACATACTGACAATCTTTTGCAACAGATGTATATATCTGTTTGATTTCTCCAATAGATACGTCATATGTTGCAACAAGTTGATTATTTGTCGTAACAGATGTCTCCAATTGTTTGACAATATAAACAGATGTGGCATCTGTTGCAACTAGCTTGTCATTTGTTTATTCAATTTAACTCATAGATGGGCTAGGAAGAATAAGGTGCGTGCAGATAGATCCACTATCATATGTGTGGGAGTTAAGTATGTATTACTGATAAGGTCACCGAGACAACACACACAAAGTATAATATTTTTGTGAGTGTAGTTTTTAACCGATTAGGCACTGATCATTCAAACAAGATCCTACATAGTACCTTTAAGTTTGATGGGTTCGAAATTGATAAGGCTGAGGACCTCATGAAGATGGTGCAAATACCCTATTATGAATTACTGACGATTGTTGCTCGTGTTTATGCGTGTCAAGTTTTCAGAAGGGATCTATATTTATCGTCATTGCAGAGAACCAATAGCGATTGGACTTAACTTTAAGTGTGCATTGGACTCTAAGAACACCTTCGAAGCCTCGCACTACATCAAACAACAACGGAAAACCAATAGAAATTCCCCTGACCCAAATTTATATGGTTGGGTTGCTCTCTCGGGGTGATGATTATATGCCAGAAGGTGCGGTAGGAGAACGCCTTTGAGGGAAAATGGGTGGTTGATGAAAGACTATATCATCTTAGAGCTAATTAAAGACGAGACATTGGGTAAAAAGTAACTTCTAACGAATCTGGCCGATGAAATTATCTTAAAAGATGCAAAATCTGAATCAAGTGCAAATATGAAAGTGTATCCGGTAATACAATTTTGTCTGTTGTCTCTCTAAAAGAAAAATAATGTGATGGACACTTTGCTAGGGATCTGCGTGGTCGGGATTATCACCTAGATAGAAAATAAGAGAAGACCAACAAAGCAGCCTCACGAGCATTGAGGGTTGAAATGATGTACAACAAGTCTAGAAAACTTACGCCAACAGTAACTGCAGTCAAAGTAAGGAATCTAAGCGAAGACGACAATTTCTAAATTTTAAATTTCATCCCATGCCTTCTTGTTTGTGTTTTTTATTAGGTCCACTGCCGTTAACCTGATCGAAACCACAAACGAGATTGAAAGGCAAATAGAGTATCATTACTTCCTTAGTAATATGGATTAATTGATTGTGTTTTCTTGCCTTAGCATGCTTTCAACATTCCTTGGAGAAGATCAAATGTTTGCTGTAGTAGGTGAATTTTGATAATTTTCAAGCTTACCTCCAGCTTGTTAATTCTGTATTCAAGCTGGTCATTGCTATCTTCAAAGTTGGTAAGGAGATCCTCATCTCTTGTGAGCTCGATCAGGAATACTACCTTCAAAGTTGTGGCATTCTTTTAGCCCTTTAGAATACTTTCTTCAGTAGCCTTAAAGGATACATGAAGGGTCGTTGTGTTTGTTTTAGGTCAAAATGTGTTGATGCACGTTGAAGATATGGTCCCAACAGTTGAACAACACACTTTTATCGAGCGTTGCTCAATGCATCTTGCTCAACTAATTTGATAAATTAATAATCATAAAGTTACGTAGCGTGTGATATAAACCGACTCTACTAAGCCTATCAAATGTTACGTAACTGCAGGCTCATTACCCTATAAAAAAAAATTGACCGAGTTAGTGCACAAATCAAACGAGCTCAATCTCTCAGGCTTTCTGGTGATCGCTCTTCTCCAATATAGATGACAAGATATTTGCTATGCAAAAGTCTACACCGTCGCCAGACATGCTTGCCATGGAGAAATTCTTCAGAAGTCATAAATAGATATCTTATGAATAATTACTCCATGGAAAGAATGTCTGGCGACGGTGTAGACTTTTGCATAGCAGATATCTTGTCATCTATATTGGAGAAGAGAGATCAGCAGAAAGGCTGAGAGATTGAGCTCGTTTGATTTGTGCACTAACTCGGTCATATTTTTTTGATAGGGTAATGAGCTTGCAGTTACGTAACATTTGATAGGCTTAGTAGATTCGATTTAGATCACACGCTACGTAACTCCATGCTTATTAATTTATCAAATTAGTTGAGCAAGATGCATTGAGCAACACTCGATAAAAGTGTGTTGTTCAACTGTTGGGACCACATCTTCAACGTGCATCAACACATTTTGACCTAAAACAAACACAACGACCCTCCATGTATCCTTTAAGGCTTCTGAAGAAAGTATTCTGAAGGGCACCTAAAATGCTAAACTTTGAAGGTGGTGTCCCTGATTGAGCTCACAAGTGATGAGGAGCTCACAGATATAGAGTCTGATGGAATACATCAAACCAGCCTTTCTGGTGGTTTGATTTGTTCCAACAGTTTCTCCATCTGTTGCAACATCAACAATAGCATAAACTATAAATAAAAACATCAACAATAAAGAAATATCAACATTTGTTTCAACAATATCATCAACAACAAAAAAGCAACATCCTTTGTTCCAGAACCATCAACAACACCACACCACAAGTTCTAACAATGCCAACCCCATCAACAACATCAATAACTGCATCAACAATAAAGAAACAAACAAAATACATACAAAAAAATGATACTTCCAACAAGGCTTTTAAACTTCTCCCAACAGATGACTTTTTTTGCATATTATAATAAAAATTCTCAATTTGTTTATTCAACACTTAAAAGTTTCTTCAATTTTTTTTAATAAATATGATATGGGTAATAGTAATTAAATAATAAACAGATGTAAATAACTTGCAAAGAAAAAGACGAGAATGAAATAGTAATAATGAACCATACCTTAATGTCAAAAAGGGAATCAAAACAACAATTTCAGTCGAGGAAAGATATGGATCGATTTAGATCCAAAAGGATCTTTATGAGAAGAGAAGAGAAGAGAGAGAGAAAAGGTTGTGATAACCCTAAAGAGGAGAGAAAGAAAAAACTGAGAGTTGAATAAGATAAACTGCAGATGAAAGAAGAGAGATAAGATAATTTTATAGATGTATTATGTACGTAGACGTGGGGGTTTTCAATATTCATTAATTTCATTAATGATTTGAGGGTCACGAGGAAGAATAAGACTAGTGACATTGAAAAGACAAGATAAGACTGCTCTATGAACTCACTTTTGAGATATTCAAGAAATATTTTTTATCATCTTTAGTAGTAAGTACTACTTGATAATATCTACTCGGACAGAAGCTTGCTTTAAAACTAAAAGAGAAAAAAAGATTTTCAAACAGATATGTAATCTGTTGCAATATATATAATTATCTGTTTAGAAATTCGAACAGCTTAGTCATCTGTTACAATAAATATCAATATCTATTTAAAAATCCCAACAACTCAGCCATTTGTGACAACAGATGAAAATGTCCTTTTGATAATTAATTAAATCAGATATGTCATCTGTTACAACAAATATAAATATCTATTTAAAAATTTCCAACAGCTCAGTCATCTGTCACAACAGATGCAAATGTCTATTTGATAATTAAATTAGATATGTCATCTGTTATAACAGATATAAATATCTGTTTGAAAATTTCCAACAACTCAGTCATTTGTCAGAATAAATGCAAATATCTATTTGATAATTAAATCATATATGTCATCTGTTGCAACAGATATGAATATCAGTTTGAAAATTTTCAACAACTCAGTTTTTTGTTGTAAATTTTTTTATTGCAATTGATTTAGGTAGAACTAGGAATGAATGAATGAGCTTACAGGGTCAAATACAAATCCAATTAAGTCTTTGCAATTGTATGGCGTTGGTATTGCATTCATCCCAACCCGAGACGTTGATAGATCACTCTGAGTTGAACTGAGTTCTCATCAACTCAATGTTAGGATAGTGATAGTACCTAAGTTGATTTAGATGGAACTAGAGATGAATGAATGATCCCACAGGGTCAACTACAAATCGAATCGAGTCTTTGTAATTGTATGGCATTGGTATTACATTCATCTCGACCCGAGTCGTCGATCGATCACTCTGAGTTGAAATGAGTTCTCATCAACACAATATTAGAATAATAATAGTACCTAAGTTGATTTAGGTGGAACTAGGGATGAATGAATGAGCTCACAGGGTCAACTACGAATCTAATCGAGTCTTTTCAATTGCATGGCGTTGGTATTGCGTTCATCTCAACCCGAGTCGTCGATCGATCACTCTGAGTTGAAATGAGTTCTCATCAACTCAATATTACGATAGTGATAGTACCTAAGTTGATTTATGTGGAACTAGGGATGAATGAATGAGCTTACAGGGTCAACTATAAATCCAATCGAGTCTTTGCATTACATGGCATAGGTATTGCGTTCATCTCGACCCGAGTCGTCGATCGATCACTCTGAGTTGAAATGTGTTCTCATCAACTCAATGTTAGGATAATGATAGTACCTAAGTTGATTTAGGTGGAACTAGGGATAAATTAATGAGCTCACAGGGTCAACTATAAATCCAATCGAGTTTTTGCAATTGCATGGCATTGGTATTACGTTCATCCCGACCCAAGTTGTCGATCGATCACTCTAAGTTGAAATAAGTTCTCATAAACTCAATGTTAGGATAGTGATAATACCTATGTTAATTTAGGTAGAATTATGGATGAATGAATAAGCTCATAGGTTCAACTACAAATCCAATCGAGTCTTTGCAATTGCATGGCTTTGGTATTGCATTCATCTCGACCCGAGTCATCGATCGATCACTCTGAGTGAAAATGAGTTCTCATCAACTCAATGTTAGGATAGTGATAGTACCTAAGTTGATTTAGGTGGAACTAGGGATGAATGAATGAGATCACAGGTTCAACTATAAATCCAATGGAGTCTTTGCAATTGCATGGCGTTGGTATTGCGTTCATCTTGATTCGAGTCACCGATCGATCACTCTGAGTTGAAATGAGTTCTCATAAACTCAATGTTAGTATAGTGATAGTACCTATGTTGATTTAGGTGGAATTAGAGATGAATGAATGAGCCCATAGGGTCAACTACAAATTCAATCGAGTCTTTGCAATTGCATGACGTTGGTATTGCGTTCATGTCGACCCGAGTCGTCGATCGATCACTCTGAGTGAAAATGAGTTCTAATCAACTCAATGTTAGGATAGTGATAGTACCTAAGTTGATTTAGGTGGAACTAGGGATGAATGAATGAGATCACAAGGTCAACTACAAATCCAATCGAGTCTTTGCAATTACATGGCGTTGGTATTGCGTTCATCCCGACCCGAGTAGTCGATCGATCACTCTAAGTTGAAATGAGTTCTCATCAACTCAATAATGTAAAAACTATATCTTTTAAATTTTTTAAAATAAATTAAGATCAATTCGGACCAAATTAGCAATTTTAAAACTTGTCATTCTTTTCCAAAATTACAAATCAATCCATACAAATCAACCATTTGCATGAAAAACTTTTTATTTCAAATCTGAAGTTCTCTCTCTTCTCTCTCTCTCTCTCTCTCTTTTTCTCTCTCAGGGTCTCCTTCCTCTCTCAACAATACAAACAACAACTACTCAATATATTGCTCAACCCTTCAAAATAGGTCAATTTTCTTCCCATTTACGACCATATATAGTTGTTTTTTTCAACTTTTTCCCGCTTATATCTGTCGTTTTCTCTGTCTTCTTAGGTAACAGAGTTTGAGAAGAGTTCTACATTTGTTATTTATTCTAAAAAATAGGGCTTTTTAGTTAATGATAAAAAAGAAGACTTTTAGTTGTATTATCTTCGAGAATGGATTAAAATTTTTGAGTTTTGATGCTAAAAATGTAGGAAGCACCCGAGAAAATTCTAGTTTTTCTCTCATTGTTTTATTGATTATCGTGGTATTGTTGGATGGTGTTTGTGGTGTTTTTGGTGGCTGTTGTTGGTGGTGTTGGTATTTGTGTTTTTTGGCGATGGTGTCAGTGATCTTGGTGTTGGTATTGGTGGCATTGGTGGTGGTCTTGATGGCATTGGTGCTGGCATTGGTTGTGGTGGTGGTGGTCCATTTGTTGCAACGGGTGGAAGATCTGTTGGGAGATATTAAATAGGTGTTTAAACAGATTCCCCATCTGTTCCAACTGATGGGTTATCCGTTGGAGTATTTTTTTATAATGTGGAGTAGAATAATTTATTGAAATTTGTCCATCTGTTGCAGTAGGTGAAATATCTGTTGGGAGATATTAAATAGATCTTCAAACAGATTCGGGTTTCCCATCTATTCCAACTGATGGGTTGTCCGTTGGAGTATTTTTTTTTGTTATATGGCATAGAATAATTTATTGAAATTTGTCTCACTTTTTTTTTTTAAAATTATGCTGACATCAAATGCAATTTTTTTTTTGTTTCTATTGTTTGTAGTTAAAAGATATCTCCCAAAAGAAAATAAACTGAAAGTGGATCAACTTCTGACCACCCAACAAAAAAGGCTAGACTACATATAGATTCAGAGGAACTTCCAAAACAATCTCAGTCAGGGCAAAATGAAGTTGAGGAAAGTGATAACTCTTTCTCACCAATGGAGCATGAAATAACTTCGAAATCCCAACATGATTTTGTCAAAACTATTAGTATCATCGGGTTTCGAGTTGCGATGCCGATGAGTAACCCTAACACAATATTTCATGATGTTATACTTAAATGTCAGTTGGGGAAACCTTTTAACCAACTTAAGAGTATTATGAAGAAGGAAAACATAGATGAACTTTTTAAGAAGAGCTGCTTTGCATACTTTCTTGAGTTGTCTGGGGACCACCCTTTTCGTTTCCATTGATCATGGTATATGGCCTCCTCAAGCGTCGGATCAAGTATGCAGGAGATGATAGAGGTTCGAAGAAGAGAGGAAAAAAAATGGATGATATCTGGATCAACTACTATGGCATGCCTGTTTGTTTTGGATTGAAAGAGTTTGCCATAGTGATGGGCTTGAGATGCGATCGTCTAGAAGAACCTCTCATCAAGAAAACACCCCACAAAGGGTCTAACAAATGTAAGATAAAAAATGATGGGTTGTTGGGCATTGTTGGACCTAGCTACAGAGTGGAGGATTTGATGGAGGATCTCAAGAATAAAGACATACCAAAGCACTACAGGAAGAAATTGTGCTTAGTTTGGTTTTTCCATTCTGTTTTATTAGCAAGAGATATCAGAAAAGTCATAGAACATGATTTGTTGGCGCTTGCTGATGATTTTAGGAAATTCAATGATTATCCCTGGGGATATGATAGCTACTACTTAACTGTCAAATATTTACTGAAAAAGCTAAAGCCAAAGACGACCATATTATACGGCTTTACTTAGGCTTTCATGGTAAAATTGATCACTATTTTTACTCATTCATTAATTTATATTGAATATAGTTATGACTTTTTTTTGCTTGCTTCCTGTTTACAATTTTTAGGCTTGGGCATGTGAAGCCATTCATCCCCTCCGAAAGCATTTCAAGGATTACCCGTATAAGGTTTCTCATCCAAGGATCCTTAGGAGGTTGGCTGCAGCAGAGAACAACAAAAAAATATTAACGAGGCTGATCTCTTTAAACCTACGGATGATGTTGTACGTTATCTTTCAACTAAAATAATTTACCTCAAAGAAAGATATTGAAATAGATGTTCCATCTATTGCGACAGATGGGTCATCTGTTGTAATAGATTACCCACCATCTATAACTGGTGCAATAGATGGGTAATCTGTTGTGACAGACGATCCATATTTCATAATAGATTAAACATCTGTTGCTCTGGTTCTCTGAACCCTACTCAAAAGATTACCCATGTACTGCAAATTATGCAATAGATGGGTAATCTGATGCAATATATTATCAATCTGTTTCAACATACAGATCAACTATTGCGGTAGCTAGATCATTTGTTGCATAAGTTGGCTGTGTTAACACCTATGTAACCCGAGCCCCATGTAACCCAACTGAATATAAATTATTATTATATGATTTAAATTTCTCCTATCTTTTTTTGTAGGTTGTGCATCCTTAGATCGTGCCTACCATTGATGAGCTGGGGATGACTTCTTTTCTTACTCTAGGTTTTGTTGATACAAAGGAAGACCCAACGGTGGAGTTAATAAAGAATGAATTGGCTGGAGCAACATCCATAAGAAGAGAAGTTAGGCAAGGTCAGCCTAATGTTGAAGCTTTTCACGACCAACCTCAAACTGCAACCGATTCGGGTGCTTCTTCTGGGGGTGTTGCTGGTGGAGTTATTTGTGATGGTGGCAACCATCCTGCTGCTGCTACCAGTCATGATTATGAGCATGTTGGTGCTCAGAAAAAAATAAATATGTTTGAAAACACCTCTTGCACAGGTCCTTCCTCTTACCCCTACACCGATCCCTCTCACCCTTACACCGGTCCCTCTCATCCCTCCCCACCCTTATGTTCTCATTGCAAACGCAAAGTGTGCAAGGACAGAGAGGATAAGCTCTTTGAAAAGCTAGAGGTTATTGCTGAAGTTGCCAAGAAGTTAAAATCCAGGAGGGGTGTCATACCATCCAACGAGGTGAGGGAGACATGCACTCCTACAGTGAAGGTTAGGAGAAAGAGAACAAAAAATTAGACAAATTCTCTCCGTTCTGAAATCATCAAAAATTGCAACTCCTTCCGCTCCAAGAGTTGTTGAAGTTCAGGGGCCGCCGAAGAAGTTGGACATATTCACGGCACTTGGCAAGGAGAAGAAGAAGGAACTGGAAGAATTCATCAAGATGAAGGTTAAAAAAGAATACACCATGTATTCATTTGCCGCCAAAGACTTCTCAAATATGACAAATATGCGCTTGTGGTACGAGGACAAGGTAAGTTTACTTTTGCTAACCTAGCCTTCCAATCTACTCTATGAAGAAGAATCTACGCAGCAGATATGTAATCTGTTGCAATAACTTGGTATTCTATTGCAACATAATACACATATGTTACATAAGTTGCGTTGGCTGGGTAATCTGTGAACTGGTTCAGAGAACCCTCTGCACCGTATTCTTTCCACTGTGTTTTATTCTTTACAATTACTAACCTATTTAAAAATTGTCTCCTTATACCACAATATGTTGATGAAATTCTCTACCTCATGAGAGGCAGACAATTAGCGTACCCAGATGCTTATGATGTTGTAGATAGGATAATGGACCTCAACTTCTATAATACTTTCAAGGATAGGTACGCTAAACTCTGTAAGATAGCTGATTTCGATGGCCCAGAATTTGATCAGTTAGTTTTTACGTTCCAATGGGATGAAAAAGCGATTAAATATGTTAGAGGAAAGAGGCCATATCCATACGGAAAAAGCTGGACCAAGGTAAAGAGAATCCTTGCAGTCATGAACGTGGATGTCACATATTTTTTCACTGTTGAGATACTACTATACGGGGGAAAGATTAAGGTTTATGACTGCAACTTACCTGTCTTTAGCGAAAAAACATTTTTAATCCACATGCAGCCACTCTTGAAGTTGTTGCCCAAGTACTTGACACAGAGTAAGCTGATGGATCATTTGCCGACTGAAGTCTTGGCAAAGAAATCATGGAATTTTGAAGGTCGAAATAAGAACATCCAGCTCCCAAGAAATACAACCGGTGCAGCGTGCGGGTCGTACTCGCCTGCATACATTGAGTGTTTGCTGATCGGCATATAAATGACCGGTGAGTGCAATACAGTTGTGGGAAAGATGCAATGGGTCTGGGATATGGGGTACTAACTAAATGGTTGGAGCCACTGTATAAAAAAACATGTACAAAGACTAAGATGAACGCGATAATAAATTTTCATTTCAAGCCAATTCACTTTACATGTAGTGGCAATAATTTTTATGTCTGGCCAAGTTAAACTTTTATTATGCAACAGATTTTATATCTTTCGTAACAAATATAGTACCTGTTGTGATAGATTGATTATCTATCGGAATAGGTTGGTCATCTGTTGCATTATCCAGATGTTCTTAGTTTGTCTGTCGCAACAGATATACGATCTGTTGTAACATATAATCTATCTGTTGCAACTGATCGGTAATCTATTGGAGAAAATAAAAAAAGTAGGAAGACCTATTATATAATTTCTAGCAGATGACCTACGTGTTGCATCTCATGTTGCAATATATGTCTAAATCTGTCTGATAAGATATGTCGTCTGTTGCAGTAGATGTATTATCTGTTGCGATATTTGAATCTAGTACTCTATTTTAATTAACATGTTCAAAACTAAGGATTAAATTATATTCATAGACAGAATAAAATAAATCGAAGCTTCAGAAATTACATGAAATAACTTAATAAATAAATAAAATGTAAAAAACATCATTATGGGTACAAACGATCTACTCTACAAATAAATCAACAAGTTAAACCAAGGATGATAAGTTATTACATTGACTGACTCAAGCTATAAAGATATAATCAATATGGACAAGTTGTTCTTCATCCGATGCTACAGAATTCGGCTTTGGTCGTCGTGGATCTTTAACGTCGGTTGCGTACGGCTTCTGAGCTTTCGCTTCTCCGTATTTCCATAAAAGAGCAGCATATCTTTTGCGAAGTAATCCAGCATCAAGTCCATTATTTGGTACTTGTAATCCATCGCTCAAATACTCATCATAGGCGGAAATAAAAAGACCGCAATCCTTGCATTATAAAAAAATAGATAATTCATATCTTGCAGTTCATGCAAGCGTTGTGAAATTTGTGAAATGAAACTAAATCATGACACTTAAACTTATAGGCTACCAATGGTTTGTTGAGCAATTCCTTCAACATATTGTACATCAAATGGATTAGCCATTTTATCCCGATATGCTTCAATCGTCGACCAATCAGTATAAACCTTTTGCTCTAAAAAACCGCTCATACCAAGATAAGTATCCAATATTTTAGCCAGCTTTTGTATCTTAGACGACGGCCCAGAACGTCTCCTTCGCGACATCGAGTTATAAAATCGGATGCGCCTCTCTTTTTGAACGACGACAACCAACACCCAATGGAATTCATCACCACAATTGATTGGGATGTACACTTCATCGATCAAATACCTTTGATGAAGTTGATTAAGCATTACTCATTTCAGGAAACTTTCGTCTGTTGTTGACAATACTTATCGTTGGCATTATTGATGTAAACTTTGTACAAATAATTTCCTGTCGTATATTTGTATTGTTCTTGTGTTTGGAACTTGGCCTTCTTTCGGAGGTAGTAAAAAATGACATCGATGTGCTGCACATATTATCAAATATTTTGAATTACGTGATGAAAAAATCAATACGTAGATATAATTAAATAAAGTATTAATTAATAATAATATGTATGACATTTAAACCTCATCATTCTAGCAAGTTTGGGGCTGTGACATCAAATAAAACCAATTCTTCATTCTGGGATGTGCAACAATAAAGTCGAACATAACAAAACCAAGACTCGATTGGTTCACTTTATAGCGCTAGTCATTTTATTTTCTACATGATGATTTATATGTGTTAATGTCAGGTTCTTACAACAAGAATTGTATAAACCTATATCTATAAAAGTAATTTATGTACCTACCGGCATGATGCTTTAACAGTCCATCAGCAATCCATTCTGAATAGTCGTTGATCAACTGTGTTAGTTTTTTGAAGCCTCATCCGAGATGTTGAACCCTTCAAATGGGTAATTCTTGCGTTCTCCCAAACTGATAGACTCCACTTTTTCTTCTTCTTTGGAAGCAGTTGATGAATTATCAACTGTGATATTATGCTCTTCGGCAATAGCTTCTACTGTGACATCTACCTGGAAAGCCAGAATTGTCAATGCTAAGTAGAGATATACAACAGATTATCCATCTATTGCAACAGATGAGTCTTATGTAGCATCAAATGGATTATCTGTTGGGACAAATTCGAATAGGTAAATTAGAGCAGTACAATAATTTCAATAGATGATCCATCTGTTGCAACATAAGACTCATCTGTTAAAACACATAACGAATCTGATGCAATAGGTTAGACAACAGATGCAACAGATGTATATATCTTTTTGATAATTTTCAATAGATGTATCATCTATTGAAACAGATATGTGTCTGTTTATTTTTTGGAACAGATGATGTACATTCACCTTCTTCAGCTCATGCTGCTCTCCTGTGGCCCTTGCACACTGAACATCGGTTCAAGACAAAGACAAAGGCATTGCAATCTTGGTTTTTTTTATGCTTGATGATGCCTTGGAAGTGTCTTTCATTCTCCTCTAAGCCGCCTTGATCTCTAGTGGAGTGTCTGGATATGAAATCCTCTTTGATGGAATGACACCCTTCTTAGATGTCATTTCCTTTACAGAAGCAGTTAGTGCATTAATAGCATTAATAACTCCATCGTGTTTCACCTTGCAGTCTTGACATTTGCATGCAAAATATTCGCTAGATGTGGCAAAATCTGGAGAAAAATCTGTTCAACCATTATGATCATAATCACAATGGCTCGTTGTTTCAAAAACTGTAAGAGAAGCATTATTAGCCCTACCCTCCAAAATTATTTTTCTTGTGATGGCTATTGCTCCAAACAATTCTATTTTTATTCCATCAACGACCTTAGGGTCTAATAAAGTTTTCACAGATCGTAAAGTAAGAAATAATGTCATCTTCAACTTTCAGTTGGTCGGAATAAGACACAGATGGAAAATCTAAAATAAATTGGTACATATATTAAGAGTGATGATGAAATCAATTAATCATTAATTAAAATAAAAACTTGATTAGAATTGGACTTACTGCTTCCTTGGGGGGATTGAAGAGATCAAGAAATTTTAATTTTTTATCGGTTTTGGCCGACAACTATTTTAGAATTCTTGGACAGGAAACTTCTTCCTGGTAGTTCACTTGTTGTCTCAAATAAGGAATGACTTCAAATGCACAAGCCTATAACATAACGCCAATAAATCAAAAGCATTATTGAATAAAAAAATGATGAATCATATCATGATAAAAGAAATATTTACCATGAAGGCCCATGGAAAACCATATAAGTTGACTGTTTTTGGCGTTAAAGGAGTCAACAAATATTCGATAGTCATTTTAAAGCTTTCATAACCCCAAGGATAGTTGTTAAATACCTCAAGATCCTCAGAGAGATTTATTAAATCGAGGCTTATGTTGTTGTTAATGTCTCTCGCCCAAAGAACATTATGTACAAACCAAACCAAGCACAATGATTTCTTGTGCTTCTTTGAAAGTCCTTTACCTTTCAACGCTTCTAACAAATTTTTGTTTTTGAAGCTTGGACCAAAAATAGACACCAGGTCATCACGATCGCTCGACTATCCTTTGCCTATTTTGGGTGTGCGGGGTGCTTTTTTTGGGTCAAAGTAGGTATAACTTGAGAAGGAGAAGAAGGATAACATTTAAGTCCGGTAACATGGAAAACTCCTTCCAACCAAAACAAATAGGCATGCCACAGTAATTTATCCACACCTCATCCATCTTATCTTTGTTTTCATACATAAACCTGCACTTGAGAAGATCATATACCATTTTCATCTGGAAATGAGCATTGTTGTCCTCCGGCAAATGAAGATATTGCCCAAAACAGCTTTCCCTGAAATAAGAATCCAATTTTTATTCTCGAAGTATTTTTTTGAAGGCGTCGAAAGATTTTTCCATGACTGACTTAACCACGAGATCACCCGTTAAATCTATGGAACCATTGTACTACATTCTCACAGGATAACAATCAATGCTGAAGGTTTTAACCAACTCTTCGGCGGAAGGTCTATTAGGGTTTGGATTATCTCTTTTGAAAGATTCCTTCTCCCCGTGTTCATTATCTTCTGCACCCGATTGAGATAAAGCTTGTAAAGTAAACTCATAGAGTAGTGGATGTAGATGAGTTGTTGCACTTGTTTCTTTACTTGGACTTGATTTGATTTCGCTTCTTTTGGGAGCCATATTATCTTAAATTAACAGGAACATAACATAGATTATAATTGATAAATGAATAACAGTAATATAACAGGTCCAACAGACCACTAATCTATTGCACCAGGTATGTTATCTGTTGCAACATATAACCGACCTGTTGCAACGGATTACTAATCTGTGAAAACCATAAAAATAGATCACTAATCTATTGCACCTAGTATTTTATCTGATACAACATATAACCGACCCGTTGTAACGGATGAGTAATCCGTGGGAACCATAAGAATAAATCACTAATCTGTTGCACTTGGTATTTTATCTGATGCAACATATAATCGACCCATTACAATGGATGAGTAATATTTTGGAAACCATAAAAATAGATCACTAATCTGTTGCACCAGGTATGTTATCTGTTGCAATATATAACCGACCTGTTGAAACTGATGAGTAAATCATTTGAAAGAATAAAAATAGATCACTAATCTGTTGCACCAGGTAGTTTATCTGTTGCAACATATAACCAACCTATTGCAACGGATGAGTAATCCGTTGGAAACCATAAAAATAGATCACTAATCTATTACACCAGGTATGTTATCTGTTGCAACATATAACTGAACTATTTTAATGGATGAGTAAACCATTGGAAATAATAAAAATAGTCGCTAATCTATTGCAAAATAAAGAGTAAACCGTTGGAAAGAATAAAACCAGATCACTAATCAGTTATCTATTGGATCAATATTGTTTAGATTTCTTCCAAATAAAAGAGTCGTCTGTCGCAACAGATGAATGATCTGTTAGATTGTTCACCTGTTGCATCAGATTTTTATAGTTGCATCAGATTTTCATCTATTGTATCAGATGTTTCCATCTATTGTATCAGATGTATTCATTTGTCACATCAGATATTTCATTTATTACATTAGATGTTTTATTTGTTATATCAGATGTTTCATCATTTGCAATACTATTTTTACCAAGACAAACAACAAATCAATCCAGCAACACCAACATATCAAACACATACACAGAACATCAACTGTGATAAAAAATCACCAATAAATTCGAATCAACAGTACAACAACAACAAGAAGAAATGCCAGAAATTAGGGTTTTATTCAGTCCATATTTCAATACTAGAAGAGTAGTTGGCTCAAGTTCCTCTGTTTTTTCATTATTTTTTACCTATGAAAAAGGAAATGGGATGATGAAGAACTCGAAGTTGTTGTCGCTTGAGAAGTCTTCACATCGATTGATAATTGAAAGTCGAAAAGAAACTCGCCCGACTATTTTTCACTGGAGGTTGAAGGGATAAATTTTGCAGAACTATTGGTTGGGAGAGAGTTGAGAGAAGCTGTCGAGAGAGAGAGAGAGTGGTTGATTTGGATTGAAGAGGGGTGTGGGTTGGGTTGATTTGTATTTTTGAAAAGATTAGAAAGTTTTAAAAATATTAATCAAGTCCACAATTAACTTAATCAAGTTTCCTAATGATGTTTGACCCTTTAAGTTGGTCAATGTCACCAATCCTTTATTCAAGACTTAAAATACACCTTTCCTTCAATTTTCTCAAGAAATTTTCACTTGAGATGGAGTATTTTGTTGGTGTGGTTGTTTGTGTATTTGTGTGGGTTTTAGAGGGAGAAAATGGAAGAAAATATGTGGGAATAAAAATTTATGTTTTTGTATGTGTATTGTGAATGTGTGTTAGAGTATTTAAAACGAAAAAAAATAATTCATCAAATCTACATTTTCAAGCATATCCCTTAGATTTAGAAAAGTAGATGTGGGAAAGTAAAAAAGTGGAGGAAATAGAAAAAGAAAATTAAATTAATATTATTTGTGTTAATGTAACAAGACACCGAATTATTATCGTATTGTGTATTGAAATAACTGATTCGATTCAGCTTTTGAGGGTTGTATTAAATAACATATAACATAATGAATGCCGATATATAAATACAAAAAATATAAATATAAATATAAATAAAAAATAAAAAATATAATTATCTTGAAAAAAATATATTATGCTATAAATAATTAAAATTGTGCGGTAAAAAATTACAGTGCTATGCTGTGAACGTATGTAAATGACTGTGTAAGAATATTAAAATAATAATAAACTAATAAAAATCCTAAAATTTACGAAATTAAGGATGAGAATGTTTGTGGTGTGTGCTTTGTGTGTTTATTGTGTGTGTGGAGTATTTAGAAAAGAAAAGTAATAATAAAATAAATAGATATTAAATCTATCTTTTCTAGGGGTGTGCAAAAATCAAACCGACCAATAAACTGAACCGATAAAAATGTTATTGGTTTATTGTTGTTGGGTTATTGGGCTAATAGTTTCTTAATGGTTTTATATAAAAAAATTATTGGGTTATTTGTTCGATTTTGGTTTTTCTTATTGGGTTATTGGGTAAACCGATAACCCAATAAGAATATACTAAATTAATATTTTACAACTATATATACTAAGATAATATATATATATATATATATATATATATATATATATATATATATCTTAGTTTCTTTTTTACTTCTACAAATTAACAAACATATTATTTCAATCATACAAACTCTTAATTCATCCTAACTAATATTTAGTTCAAGTTTGAAGATTCTTGTAAATTAAAACACATCATGTAGGATTTAGGTTGCAACTAAGATTCAATTTCTTTTCATGTTAGTTACTACTTTTTCTGTTTTATGAATATTTTCTTATCGGTTAAACCAAAAATATTATGCTCTTCGGCAGTAGCTTCTACTGTGACACCCGTAGGAAAGCCAGAATTGTCAATGCTAAGTAGAGATGTACAACAAATTGTCCATCTATTGCAACAGATGAGTCTTATGTAGCATCAAATGGATTATTTGTTAGGACAAATTCGAATAGGTAAATCGGAGAAGTACAATAATTTTGAACAGATGACCCATCTGTTACAACATAAGACTCATCTGTTAAAACAGATAACGAATCTGATGCAACAGTGCAACAGGTTAGACAACAGTTGCAACAGATGTATATATCTTTTTGATAATTTTCAACAGATGTATCATCTGTTGAAACAGATATGTTCCTGTTTATTTTTTGGAACAGATGATGTACATTCACCTTCTTCATCTCATGCTGCTCTCCTGTGGTCCTTGCACACTGAACATTGGTGCAAGACAAAGACAGAGGCGTTGCAATCTTGTTTTTTTTTATGCTTGATGATTCCTTGGAAGTTTCTTTCATTCTCCTCTTAGCTACCTTAATCTCTAGTGGAGTGTATGGATATGAAATCCTCTTCGATAGAATGACACCCCTCTTAGATGTCATTTCCTTTACAGAAGCAGTTAGTGCATTAATAGCATTAATAACTCCATCATGTATTGCCTTGCAGTTTTGATATTTGCATGTAAAATATTCGCTAGATGTGGAAAAATCTGGATAAAAATCTGTACAACCATTATGATCATAATCATAATGGCTTGTTGTTTCAAAAACTGTAAGAGGAACATCATTAGCCCCACCCTCCAAAATTGTTTTTCTTGTGATGGTTGTTGCTCCAAAAAATTCCATTTTTATTCCATCAACGCTCTTAGGGTCTGATAAAGTTTGCAGTGATCGTAAAGTAAGAAAAAATGGCATCTTCAACTCTCGGTTGGTCGGAACAAGCCACAGATGGAAAATCTAAAATAAATCGGTACATATATTAAGAGTGATGATGAAATCATTAATTAAAATAAAAACTTGATTTGCATTGGACTTACTGCTTCCTTGGGGGGATTGAAAAGATCAAGAAATTTTACATTTTTACGATTTTGGCCGACAACCATCTCAGAATTCTTGGACAGGAAACTTCTTCCTGGTAGTTCACTTGTTGTTTCAAATAAGGACTGACTTCAAATGCCCAAGCCTATAACATAACGCCAATAAATCAAAAGCATTATTGAATAAAAAAATGATGAATCATATCATGATAAACGAAATATTTACCATGAAGGCCCATGGAAAACCATATAAGTTGACTGTTTTTGGCGTTAACGGAGTCAACAAATATTTGACAGTCATTTTAAAGCTTTCATAACCCTAAGGATAGTTGTTAAATGCCTCAAGATCCTCAGAGAGATTTATTAAATCGAGGCTTATGTTGTTAACGTCTCTCGCCCAAAGAACATTATGTACAAACCAAACCAAGCACAATGATTTCTTGTGCTTCTTTGAAAGTCCTTTACCTTTCAACGCTTCTAACAAATTTTTATTTTTTAAGCTTGGACCAATAATAGACACCAGTTCATCACGATCACTCGACTTGCCTTTGCCTTTTTTGGGTGTGCGAGGTGCTTTTTTTGGGTCAAAGTAGGTATAACTTGAGAAGGAGAAGAAGGATAACATTTTAGTCTGGTAACATGGAAAACTCCTTCCAACCAAAACAAATAGGCATGCCACAGTAATTTATCCATACCTCATCCATCTTATCTTTGTTTTCATACATAAACCTGCGCTTAAGAAGATCATATACCATTTTCATCTGGAAACGTGCATTGTTGTCCTTCGGCAAATAAAGATATTGCCCAAAGTAGTTTTTCCTGAAATAAGAATCTAATTTTTGTTCTCGAAGTATTTTTTTGAAGGCGTCGAAAGATTTTTCCATGGCTGACTTAACCACGAGATCACCCGTTAAATCTGTGGTACCATTGCACTACATTCTCACAGGATAACAATCAATGCTAAAGGTTTTAACCAAATCTTTGGCGGAAGGGCTATTAGGGTTTGGATCATCTCTTTTGAAAGATTCCTTCTCCCCGTGTTCATTATCTTCTGCACCCGATTGAGATAACACTTGTAAAGTAAGCTCATAGAGTGGTGGATATAGACGAGCTGCTGCACTTGTTCCTTTACTTGGACTTGATTTGATTTCTCTTCTTTTGGGAGCCATATTATCTTAAATTAACAGGAACATAACATAGATTATAATTGATAAATGAATAACAGTAATATAACAGGTCCAACAGACCACTAATCTATTGCACCAGGTATGTTATCTGTTGCAACATATAACCGACCTGTTGCAACGGATGAGTAATCTGTGAAAACCATAAAAATAGATCACTAATATATTGCACCTGGTATTTTATCTGATGAAACATATAACCGACCCGTTGTAACGGATGAGTAATCCGTGGGAACCATAAGAACAAATCACTAATCTGTTACACCTGGTATTTTATCTGATGCAACATATAATTGACCCATTACAATGGATGAGTAATCTATTGGAAACCATAAAAATAGATCACTAATCTGTTGCACCAGGTATGTTATCTGTTGCAATATATAATCGACCTGTTGAAACGGATGAGTAAACCATTAGAAAGAATAAAAACAGATCACTAATCTGTTGCACCAGGTAGTTTATCTGTTGCAATATATAACCAACATGTTGCAACAGATGAGTAATCCATTGAAAACCATAAAAACAGATCACTAATCTATTACACCAGGTATGTTATCTGTTGCAACATATAACCGACCTGTTGTAATGAATGAGTAAACCATTGGAAATAATAAAAATATTCACTAATCTATTGCAAAATGAAGAGTAAACCGTTGGAAAGAATAAAAATAGATTACTAATCAGTTATCTATTGGATCAATATTGTTTAGATTTCTTCAAAACAGAAGAGTCGTTTGTCGCAACAGATGAATGATCTGTTAGATTGTTCACCTGTTGCATCAGATTTTTATAGTTGCATCAGATTATCATCTGTTGCATCAGATGTTTCCATCTATTGCATCAGATGTATTCATTTGTCACATCAGATATTTCATCTATTACATTAGATGTTTTATTTGTTACATCAGATGTTTCTTTTTACCAAGACAAATAACAAATCAACCCAGCAACACCAACATATCACACACACACACACAGAGTATCAACTGTGACAAAAAATCACCAATAAATTCGAATCAATAGTACAACAACAACAACAAGAAATGCCAGAAATTAGGGTTTTATTCAGTCCATATTTCAATACTAGAAGAGTAGTTGGCTCAAGTTTCTCTGTTTTTTCATTATTTTTTACCTGTGAAAAAAAAAATGGGACGATGAAGAACTCGAAATTGTTGTCACTGGAGAAGTCTTCACGTCGATTGATAATTGAAAGTCGTAAAGGAACTCGTCCGACTATTTGTCGCTGGAGGTTGAAGGGAGAAATTTTGCAGAATTGTTGGTTCGGAGAGAGTTGAGAGAAGCTGTCGAGAGAGAGAGAGAGTGGTTGATTTGGATTGAAGAGGGGTGTGGGTTGGGTTAATTTGTATTTTTGAAAATATTAGAAAGTTGTGAAAATATTAATCAGGTCCACAATTAACTTAATCAAGTTTCCTAATGATGTTTAAAAGTAATTCATCAAATCTATATTTTCAAGCATATCCCTTAGATTTAGAAAAGTAGATGTGGGAAAGTAAAAAAGTGAAGGAAATAGGAAAAGAAAATTAAATTAATATTATTTGTGTTAATGTAACAAGACACCGAATTATTATCGTACTGTGTATTGAAATAACTTATTCGACTCAGCTTTTGCAGGTCGTATATAAATAAAATAATGAATGTCGATATATAAATACAAAAAATAAAAATAAAAATAAAAAATAAAAAATATAATTATCTTGAAAAAAATATATTATGCTATAAATAATTAAAATTTTGTGGTAAAAAATTGCAGTGCTATGCTGTGAACGTATGTAAATGATTGTCCAAAAATATTAAAATAATAATAAACTGATAAAAATCCTAAAATTTACGAAATTAAGGATGTGAATGTTTATGGTGTGTGCTTTGTGTGTTTATTGTGCATGTCGAGTATTTAGAAAAGAAAAGTAATAATAAAATAAATAGATATTAAATCTATCTTTTCTAGGGGTGTGCAAAAATCAAACCGACCAATAAACCGAACCGATAAAAATGTTATTGGTTTATTGTTGTTGGGCTAATAGTTTCTTAATGGTTTTATATAAAAAAATTATTGGGTTATTGGTTCGATTTTGGTTTTTCTTATTGGGTTATTGGGTAAACCGATAACCTAATAAGAATATACTAAATTAATATTTTACAACTATATATACTAAGATATATATATATATATATATTTTTTTTTTCTTTTTTTTTCTTTTTTACTTCTACAAATTAACAAACATATTATTTCAATTATACAAACTCTTAATTCATCCTAACTAACATTTAGTTCAAGTTTGAAGATTCTTGTAAATTAAAACACATCATGTAAGATTTAGGTTGCAACTAAGATTCAATTTCTTTTCATGTTAGTTACTACTTTTTCTATTTTGTGAGTATTTTCTTATCGGTTAAACCAAAAATCGAATCGTTAAGGACTAAAAACCGATATAAAATATCTTATTGGTTTGGTTATTGATTTAGCATATTTAAAAAGTGAAAATCGATAAACCGAACCGATAATACATAAAATCAAACCGAACCGACCGATGCATACCCCTAATCTTTTCCCAACATATTCCTTAAATTAGGGGTAGTAGATAAAATAAAGTCAAATATCCTTTTAGTGATAAGATGCTGACTTGATTAATTTATTACTCTGTGTATTAAAATTATTAAACCAACTCACCTTTTCAGGTCGTATTAAATAACGTACAAAATAATGAATGCCGAAGTGTAACCACAACAAATAATTAAAAAAAAATAGTTATCTTAAAAAAATATATTATGCTATAAAATAATTAAAATTATACTGTACGATAAATAATTGCAGTGCTATGTTGTGTGCGTATGCAAATGACTGTGCAAAAATATTAAAATGATAATAAATTGATAAAAATCTTAAAATTTACGGAGTTAAAGATAATTATTAATAAATTATGTAAAATTAAAATATGACAAACATTGATGAAAAATTATAAAATAATGACAATTATCAATAATTTGCTAAAATTATAAAAAAATGTAGGAAAATTGGCATTTTGTGCACTTTAACGATCAAGACACTTAAATGCGCTAATTTTAAGCATGGAGAACCAAAATTGGGTGTCAACAATAACATAACGAGTCAAGCTAAGGTTTATTCGTCTCGAATACATCTGTGATACCATCTATGTCAACAAATTAATTTTAATTTCTGGAGCATCTTTTATTTGATTGTACGTGTCCACCGATTTAATGTCTAATTTCTTTTTATTTTATGTTTTTTATTTTTCAAGTTTATCCTTTTCGTATTTAAAATTTTCAAGTCACAAAAATCCTACATAAATCCCCAAGAAATAGTTTCAGCTAAATTTGTAGCAACACAATCCCCCAATAATTTCCCAAGTAATAATTTCACAGGTAAATCCCAAAGAATAAATCCCCAGCAAAATTCACAGAAAAAAATCCCCAAATAATTTTCCAGGTAATAAAATCCATTACATAAATTTCTACCAAAATATCTCTACGTAAATTCGTATGATAAATTACCTGAGAATTTTCCTATGGATTTAATATATATATATATATATATATATATATATATATATATATATATATATATATATATATATATATGTCCATATACCTGCAGATTTACCTAGAGATAAAATACCCACCGATACATTTCCCCAGGTAATGTCGCAAGTAATAATTTCGTAGGTAAATCCCCAGCAAAATTCGCAGCACAAAATTCCCAAATAATTTTCCAGGTAATAAAATCCATTACATAAATTTCCACCAAAATATCTCTAAGTAAATCCATAGGATAAATTACCTGAGGATTTTTTATGGATTTAAAAATATATATATATTTGTCCATAAACCTGCGAATTTACCTAGAGATAAAATACCCGCCAATATATTTCCCCAGGTAATGTCGCAAGTAATAATTTCGTAAGTAAATCCCCAAGAATAAATCTCCAGCAAAATTCGTAGCAAAAAATCCCCAAATAATTTTCTAGGTAATAAAATCCATTACATAAATTCCCACCAAAATATCTCTAAGTAAATCCGTAGGATAAATTACCTGAGGATTTTTCTACGGATTTAAAAAATATATATATTTATCCATATACCTGTGAATTTACCTAGAGATAAAATACCCGCCGATATATTTCCCTAAGTAATGTCGCAAGTACAAAATTTGCGCAATATGGCACCAGATTTACCTGCGAAATTTGTTGCAAATATATTATTCGCAGGTAATATATTTTAATGTTGAAGAATTTAATATTTTCGTAGGTAAATCCGCATGTATTTTCTGCGATATTATTTCCCCCGCGGTATGGACCTTTCTCAATGCCTCATATGTACAATGGGGTTCATGGAGTCCGAGTTTAAATGTTTTATAGGTGTGAGGCACCTAAGTTACATAGGCCATGGCAAGGGCATCGCCAAGACATAGTCTAAGCCTACTGCATAAGGTATGCTTTACCTTGTGCGACGCCTACCTCAAGCTAGGCGATCACCTGTGCAGCGTACACATACCTTTAGGCGATCAGGTGTGCGACACCTACCCTATTGCCAACACCTACTGCCTCACTTATGCGATAACAAGTGCGACGCCTAACTCACCTTGTGCGGTAGCTTGTGCGATGCACACTTGAGGTTGTGCGGTTACTTATGCGTCGCCTACACCAACACACATGCTCACTGTTTTGGTTGAGCGATGGCATGCGCGACGCACACTTAATGATGTGCGATAACATATGCGTTGCATACCCTTCCAATTTCAACATGAATCCAACTTTAACTTGGATCAACCCGACCCAGATTTTCATTCTTTAAATAGACTTCACACCATAAATGCCCAAATTCATCCGTATTTCATCCTTATGCCGGATAATATTGAGCTCTCTCCATTCTCTTTGTCCTTCACTAATCTTTCATCTTCGAGGTAAGTTTTACTTTCTTAATCCTTAGTTATTGTGACTCTATGTTATAGTTAATTGATTTCTTAAGGATTAGGAATTAAATTCTTGCCATGGCGATGTTGTGAAAGTGATGGTGTTTTGTATATTTTGATATGGTTGAAAGTGTAGAGCATAATTCTATTCAAAAAGTGCTTTATTGAAATAGAATTGGGGGAATTGAAGTGAGTGAATTATATTGCGAATAATGTAGGTGCACCATATCAAAGTGTATGTTGGCGAAGTCTGAGTACCTGACAATAACACTTAATTGGTTTACACTAACAAATTAAGTGTGGGGTGTTGACTTCACCACCTTCATCTTAATTGTAGTTAGTTTCATTATGTGTGGCTGACATGGATGATATGATGAACATAGAAAAAATGGCTCTAATGATAATCTCAACGCAGGTGGCATGACTCCTAATGTGGATGAGGAGTACTACTATCCAGGTTCTTTATCTTGTTATTTGCACTGGGGACAGTGCATAGCCTAAGTGTGGGGTGGCTGGTTACTTAACTACTTGTTTTGTAAGAAAATAATACCTTCTCCTTAGCATTCTTCTGTGATAGGATTAGTTATTTTGTTTCTTGTTAGATGTTTATTCTATTTAGTCATAATTTGGTGTTTTTCTCGATGATGGATGGATGACGACCGTCTTAAGAGAAAATTAGTCATTTAATTGCATATAACTGTTCTTGTGGATCACATGACATTATAACATAAGTATGTGATGGATCATTACATTTGAAATACCTAGGCTCTAGTTGTGACTCTTGTTGTGATTGTTGGTTTTATTTGAATTCATGTAATTGTTGGGTCGAGAATCTATAATGCTCCTAATTGAGTTGACCATGTGCCATGAGTATTGTAAGCCTATTGTATATTCCTTATTGCAACTGATGCTGGAACTTTCCTGGTGTGTGTACAAAGCGAAATAAAGATTGTCAGTTTAGGAGATAATTTAGGCATTTCTTTGATAACCATTGTTCATACCTTCTTTTGACCTACCTTTGTACATTATCTTAGCTAGCCCCGTTGAGCCTTTAGCTTATTTTTTTGTTAGCCTCATATGTAGCCTTATCTGTTCTTTAATAGACTGTAATTTGATCCAAAAACTCCTAAGCGCTTTAATGTAAAATCAATTTGAGTTAGGAGTTTGACAATAAGAGGAAAAAGGTGAAATTGATGCCCCAAAGTCTAGTTATTGGCGTGTGAAATTGATGTGGTTGGGAGTAGAAAAAATTGTTAAAAAAGTTCTAAATTTTATCCCGGACATGTTATAATGAACCTGTTTTGGCCCTGGTCCTTCTTAGACATTGTGCACCTCAACTAAGGCAAATTTCTTAAGTTGAGGGTGGCTATTATAGGGGTGCGTAGCATGAAAAGGGTGCAAAAAAAAATATTTGAAAGGGTTGCATACTCCCACCGTAGTGTTATTAATTGAGCTTAACGAGTTGGGGTGAAAAACAAATCTGTGAAGATAGCAGAAGTGGAAATTGGTTGTTAGAGATTGGTTTTAATTGCATAATGTAGTGTATTAAAGCGCTTAGGGAAGATAGTCACTATTTCTGGCCAAAATAGTTCCTACCCATCCTTTAGCCTGCATTATAACCCGTAAAAGACATATTTGATCCTAATCTTAGCATTCTGATATTAGTGGAGTATTACACTAAGGGCAAGCATATGGTCATCAGTTGTAATTTGAGAATTCTTTGTGAGAGTGAGCGCAACTTGATTCTTGTACCCATTTTGTTAGAAAATTGCATGATTGTGAGTGATTATGGGTAACTTTCTTGTTGTGAGGGCACATGGTTGATGAAGGTTGGGTAATTTATATGATTTCTTTGCTTAAACGATACACATGAAATTTCCAACTTAATGAGTCTATTCTTGAGGGCAGGTTGTCTCTAGTAATGATTCCTGAATCTACTTGTTGTTCATAATTGTTGTGTGAGCCTATTTGAGCATCTTGTCTTCCTTTGTGGGTGCTAAGGCTTGTGTAGTATGCATAAATGGATATGTTATTCAAGGACGAACAAAGCTTTAAGTGTGGGGTGGTGATATTGGGTGTATTTATACGCCTAAGAACCATAACTTATCCATATTTTAGCTAAGTTTAGAGAACAAAGTGCCTAGTTTATTACGTTCTTACTCTACTTCTATGTAATTGAGCTAACAGACGTGATTAGCATGATTTCAGGTATTAATGAAGTAGATGAAGACATAATGGGACTATGGAATGTGGATGGCATATGACACAAGAGAGAGTAGTAGTCTGGACCAAATGTGGCGCCTAGAAACTGTCCAAGACTAGTTTGTCATTTATAATTAGTTCAGGGACTTAGAAGGCAATTATGAGAGAAAAGATTATTAAAAAGCTTAATGCTGAATTTTTATTCATTATTGGATTATTCTATATTATTTTGGGGGAGAGGAGAAAGGCGGCTTAGCCTGAGGAGAGATAGAGAAATGCTTTTCTCTTGTTTTCCCTATTCGCACACCAAGATCTTCTTCTAGTTTTTGGTATGATGAATATACTTATGATGATTTTCGTTTTATTCATGAGTAGCTAAGTTTATTAGTTAGGGTTATGGAAGCCTTGTATCATACAATCTATCACTTTGGGTTTTGAATTCATTATGCATTATGCATTGATTTGTTTACATCATACTCTCTTCGCTTATCTTGAATTCTCGTGGTTGCAAACATAGAGGATATGCCTTAAAATGCAACTTGTTCGAAAGAAAGGTTGATGTTAGAAAAAGAGAGTATTGACAAGAAAATAGAATTTCCAACCCCTATTTCATATGTTAATGTCTTAGCAGGATTAACTACTTGGAGATTTCGTATTATTTTTGGTAAACGCTTTTGATTCGAGAGAACTAAAGTGAATTAGTCCTTGATGGTTGAGAAACACTAGGATTATGTTATTAAATACAATGTGTTTCTCTGTAAGCACGATGCATGCATGAATTCGTAAAGCTCGTAGTTAGAAAGTATTGAAAACTACAAGGTGGACATAACCCTAGCTTGCTATTTCTCTGAATTTGAATACTACTACACGTATTTCATCTTGTTAAACTGAAACCATTAATTTGTGAACTGAATCAAATCCCCCTTATTTATTTTACGAAAACGAACGATTAAAAGTCAATTAATCTGCATACAACTTAATTAGCACCATATTCCCTGTGAGATTCGACCCCAACCTAGTTGGGTTATATATTTGACAACGACCGCTTACTCTCTCGTCAGAGAGGTGTAATTTAGGCGTATCAGGAAGGAGGGGGATATTAACAATCTACTCAATATTTTTAAATTTTGAATAATATAATAAAAAATGTATAATTTTTTTGTTACATTATATAATTGTTTTTTCATATAAATTTAATTAGAATTGAGGGAGGGGTGGGTGGGTGGAGGGTCTTTTTTAAAGAAAATTTAGGTGGGGTGGATTTGGTTTGGGGGGAGAGCTGTAGGTGGGGGTAGGGGTAGGATTGAGGAGAGGGAACTTGAACTAATTTTGAGAATATAATGAACGTAATTATATATATATATATATATATATATAGAGAGAGAGAGAGAGAGAGACTGAAGAGACGAAGAGATAATAGAATAAAAATTTAAATTATTTTGGATAATATGAAGTCTATTAATTGTGTGTATGTGG
This sequence comes from Capsicum pubescens, assembly GCA_030864215.1. Taxonomy (NCBI): domain Eukaryota; kingdom Viridiplantae; phylum Streptophyta; class Magnoliopsida; order Solanales; family Solanaceae; genus Capsicum; species Capsicum pubescens. The sequence goes on from CM061544.1 coordinate 228,586,482, forward strand.
GGGGGGGGGGGGGAGTTGGAGGTGGGGGTAGGGGTGGAATTGAGGAGAGGGAACTTGACTAATTTTGAGAATAAACTTGAACTAATTTTGAGAATATAATGAACGTAGTTATATATATATATGTATAGAGAGAGAGACTGAAGAAACAGAGAGACAATAGAATAAAAATTTAAATTATTTTGAACAATATGAAGTCTATTAACTGTAGCACTAAATAATATAATAAAAAAATTTGAAATTTACAAACTTTGTTTACATGGTTGTTTTTATTGATAATTTGGTTCGAGGTGGTAGGGGTGGAGAGAGGAAGGATTATGATATATAAAACTTATTCTACAATTACATAATTATTTTTTTCACATTGATTTGATTAGAGGTGGAGGGGATTGAATTTTTTTTAAAGAAAATTGAGGGTGGGTAGAGGTGGGGTAAGGTGGGGGTGGAGAAGGAGGTAGGGGTGGAGGAAGGGTAGTCATAGAGAAATAATATGACAGTTGAACTTTAAGGTAATACGATTTAACATACTCGAACGAAACATTCTAATATGAAATGATTAAAATTAAAACTTTAATATTATCCGCACATCGCGCGGGTACGTATACTAGTAAACATATAAAAGCAAAACTAAAAGCATCCGAAGAAGCCAAGTGTCATACTAATGATAAGCCATATGGAAGTTTTAGGACAAAGCATAATAGTATTGTAATAAATTTTTTGAATTAAAGGATATTAAATAGTTGAGTTTGAAAATACGTATTAAGTTTTTAGAAGAATTAAAAAAAATTCATTAGCTTAAAGCTAGAAACGCATAGTTGAAGAGTCCTAAATAAACTATTTCTTACTAATAATTAAAAAAAAAACAATAAGAATCATGTTTGAATTCTTCTATTTAACATAATATTATGCTTATAATAATAATAACACGTAATCCTACTTTCTAGCAACTAATATACAAAATTTTCTCTCTTTTTATTTTACTGTTAAAATTTAAAATTTGTAATTATCAAATTAATAGCCTAAGTAATTTTTAAATTTAAAGTTAATGATAACTTCCTTCTATGGCTAAGCACAGTTTGCCTCTTTTGCCCTATTAAAATTGAATTATCATAATATACGGTTAGGAGATAATTATGAATATAATATTACTTTATATATAATCACTTTTTAATAATTTATATTCACATTCTATTTAATAGAATAATTACAATATTATTTTAATTTTAATTTAATTTATCTGCAAGTTAAATCTTTTAATTTTTGAAGTCTCAAATTAAATATGTTATCTATATAAAGTCACTAACATTATGATTCCACACAAATTTGTTCATTACTATTTGTATCTTTTATTTTATTTTTCTAATTGAGTAGACATATAGGTGGTAGTTACCTTGTATCTCTTAGATATACACATTTATTTATTTGCAGCTTTTGATTTTATTAATCTACAATGTTATATATATATATATATATATATATATATATATATATATATATATATATCTTCTATCATAGAGTATTTCTACCATGGATAAAAAGATCAAAGGTGATGTTCATCAGATTTCCCTGAGTAGCTATCAAGGTATGTTGTTCATGTTTAATTTAGTTTATAAATTTTTATTATTATTTGTGATTAATATTATACTTATCATAAATCACAGGTATACCTATCATTGATAAAAAAATTATAGATAATGCTCATCCTCAGATTTCTCTGAGTAAATACGAAGGTATGTTTTTTCATGCTTAATTTAATTTTCTTAGTTATTTTATTATTATTATTAGTTATGATTAATACTATATTTATCTTTTGTCATAGGTGAATCTAAAGAAGGTAAAGTTTTCACAAATGTGATGTACGTAAATAATTCATAAATGCGAAATGAATATTTGAGAAATCGATAACTACAATTGAGACTCAAAATATATAGAGGAGATTTAACAAATTATTTGTGTAAAAAAAAATTACATCTACTTTCTTCTTTATAGGCATTTAGACGTTGTTGATCTATTTTTTTTCATGATTTTACTTGCAAATTTACATTTATGAATAAATTCTTGGTACTAATTTTATGCATTGTTTATAGTATATAAGAAGTGGTATTTTTGTATTCCTTCTTAAATAATTTCATGTATTATTGAATTCTTTTAATCATAAGAATGAAGTTAATAATTTTTTAATTTGAATTTAAAATATTAAAATTGAATATGAGATAAAATTATCTCCAATAGAGGTGAAAGTGTTTAGCTTAAATAAGTGTTGAATTTGAATTTTAAACAATAAGTATTCATAACAAATTAAATTAGATTATATTGGAGTCTTCTTCTACTCTATATTTCATTTGGCAAAATCTTATTCTATATCTTATTTTATAATTTCTATTACAAATAATAAAACTTATAATTCTAATTTTACCTAATACAAAACTTATTAACTGTAATATAAATAGATACAATAGTTAACCAATATTTCTATTTATATTATAATAATAGCATGAAATTATAATTTAAAATAAATACTTTAAAAATATCTATATTTATATTTTTAAAGACATAACAGTTATTTTTAATATTTTACAAATTTATTAATTTTAAATAACTTAGGAAATGTACAATTGTAAGGATAATAAAGAGTAATCTTATTTTATTTCATATTTGCTTATGTAAGAATATTTTTGATTTCAAATATCTATCTCAATTTTAAAAAGCAAGTTGTATATTACATTTAAAAGGCAAGAATAAGAAAGAACAATAAACTGATCTTCTTTTAACAAATTGATATGATATTTAAATCTGAATTTAAAGTTGAACGAAATTTGAGTTGGACTAGAGCTAGAGCTTCTTGAGTAGTTCCTTAGTATGGAAGAAGAAAATTTAAAAAGGAAAAAGGGTCAAATATACCCCTGAACTTTGCGAAAAGGTAGATATACCCCCGTTACAAGTTTGGTCTATTAATGCCCTCACTGTTAAAGTTTAGGAGCATATATACCCTTTTGGACGTTAAATGATGTGCTGAAAACTTACAAACCTCTTTTTTCCTTTTTTTTGTTAATTTTAATTGCCACATAAGCAAATTAATTGCCATATTACAAAAAATAAATCCACTCAACTCTTCTACAATCTGAATCCGACCCATCAATTTGAATCAATCCATGACCCGACTCAAGATCCACGCCCCTTTTAACCCCTGTAATACTAAAAACTGATCAGCTTTGTACGACTAAATTCTCAACTCTTGACCGGAAAATGTAGTAAATTCTAATCGAGTATACCTAGTAAAGAAGTTACCATGAGAGCCGGAGCTTTGAGAAAACTTTCTATTCCTTCCTTCTTGCGCATCTCCCCTAAACTTGCTCTGTCATTAACGTGTTCAGTTCTAGTTTGCTCCCTCTCGTTCAACCCACACGTTATGGTTACTGCGGCAGAGAAAGAAATCCAACCTATTGAAGATTATGTGGAGGAAGTGTAACATTATTTTGTCAAAACTAATGTAAACTTTCATATTTATCTTTCTCCTTTCTTTGAGGAAAAAATTACTAATATCCTATTACGAAAAATCTATTCCTTCTCTCTTGGTAGCATTTAGAATGTACACTTGTAGAGTTAGAGAGTTCAGTCTAGCAACAAAGTTTGTAAAACATGTCTTGTGAATCTCTTCAAGAATGAATTTTTAAAGGTTATTCTCTCAATTTTTTTTGTACTCTATTTTATATTCTCTTTGGAGTAGTGAACTGTGCACCTTCATCAGTAGAAGATGTCAATTTTCTAAAACACGTTAAAGTTTTGTGTCTCCTTTGGTATATTATCTTTAGTTGATTAATTTAACATAATTCATAGCTTGCTTTGCTATCTTCTGCATAACACTTGGTTATTTCGATCCTAACAAGTGGTATCGGAGCTGTACCTATTTGTATTCCTGGTCTAACCAATTTAGTCCCCCATATCTTATGTTGTCCAGGCTCCAAATGCCCAACCCTGACATACCGGGGTGGTTTAAGTATTCCAAGCTGGTTGACGAAATCGGTCTTTATTTTTAATAAGTGGTTGAAGAAATAAGTCGTTATCTCCTATATTTGATCTTAGGTAATTCTTACCTTATGAGCAAAGTTTTTTGGGGTTGAATTAGGTCTAAGGTCTATTTTCTTAACAACACCTAAGAAGTGGATAGCCAAAAACCTTACAGAGCAAATCCAATAGAAAGATGAAAATCTTAACGCATAAGAATTTAATGTCTGCACTTGTGAGTTAGCAGACAGAGTGCACAAGCAGCTAAAACACGAGAACCACACTTACAAATAGATTGCTATGACATTTTAAGAAGATTAAAAAGACATGAAAACTGTTAATTTCTACTTTTCACATAATAATTTGACATTTTCAGCCTAGAATTAGATGTCTAGATTATTTGGAACAATAAAGATAATGCATAGACTTTGTATATTCGATTGCTCAAGAATAGTTTTACTGTTATAGAAGTTATTCGACACATTACTGAGGAAACAAAAAAGTGATAATTCATTCTGCAAGTCCAAGCAAAATATTACTCACAGCTTTTGTGCATGTACATAAATGCTTCCAACGGAACCCCCACCACCGTTTAATCCTCTATCCCGCCCATCTGTGTGTATGGATCCATTTACATACAGGAGATCTTTCAGATCAAGGTAAACATGTCCTCCCTCGCTTCCTCCAGACGTGTGTTCACGAGAGGTACCACCACCCTTGCTTCCATAAGATCATGGCTTTGACAATGAAGATCAAGTATAAACATCACCACCCTAATTATTTGTCTTGTTAGTTTTCAGGCAGGATGCACCTCGTCCACTATGTCTTCCACCAGCGCCATCATACCCAACTGGCGTCCCACTAGTCTGAGAAGGTGGTGCTCCACCCAATGCAGTAATATTTATAGAGGAATTGTTTCCCAACGCCGGACTGATCGTAAAAAAAATAACAGAACCAGCTACAATTGTTGCACCTTGCCCAACTTTAACATTGATACAACAATTGCACTTCTGTTTCAAGAAAATAGGTGTCCCATATCCTCTATTTAAGCTCGCTTCAAATCAATTGTTCTACTACATGAAAAAAAGTACTAGAAATTCACTATTTTTGTTTGGCATATAATCTCTGACATATACCAGCTAGTCAAATTACTACAGGTTGACTGATATACGATTTTCCTGCTTCTAGGATTTGATTTTCAAAGTTATATCCATGTCTTGTTGCTTCATCTTTCTGTCAGGAGGAGGTAATTACAAGGATGCAATCAAATTAGTTATTGACATTTGAGTATCTAGTTTGAAGCCTGAGTTATATAGCTATTTGATTGCAATGATAGATGTGGTAAAAGAGTTGAATGAATTTGGAAAAGCTTTATGCAAAGCCAGAGTTATAAAATTATTTCTCTCATGGCTGTTGAGAGGTTACATTAATGGCAGGCACTTAGAGAATGCTGCAAAAACAATAATTAAGATGCTTGACTTGGGTCTATATCCAGATTTTCTCGACAAAGCAGCTCTGGCACAAAGATTAAGAAGAATAATTCAACAACCTAAAAGTTTAGAAACTTACCTTAATCTTTGCAAACACCTTTCATATGCGTGTCTTGTATATCTGTACATAAAGAAGTATAGACTTGGGATAATAAAGACGCTTTGAGCAACTTGGGAGAAGTTGCGTGTTCTGAAACTACAGTAGTCGAAGCTCCAGTATGTTGCAGGCTTTGATATATATAATATTTATAGTTTTAGATGATTCAAGAAACATATAACGAACGAGAGAGCAAGATGTTGGCTACTGGTCTAATTTACATATCCCGAATTGCAATGTTAAGCATTTTGTTCTCAAGTTCAAGTTCGTATATATTCATGTACATGTAAAACAACATCTTTGTTCTTGGACATTATTAACACAAAGAGATTCGGAAAGTGACTTCTACTAAAATAATACAAAACTGGATAAAAAACAACACAAAACAGTAAAAATTCTAGGCAAAAACAGCACAAAAACTGCACAAAAAACAACAAAAATTTTGGGCAAAATAGCAGCAAAAAAACAGCACAATAACTGGGCAAAAAATAGCAAAAATCTGAGCAGAAAAGCCAAAAAAGGGACAAAACTACACAAAAATTGGACAAAAAACAGCAGCAAAAAAACTGGACAAAAGCAGCTCCAAAACTGGGGAAAAAAATAGTAAAATCTTGACAAAACTAGTTAAAAATTGGGCAAAAACAACACAAAAATTGAATAAAAAAAAGTAAAAAATCTGGTAATAAAAGGGGCAAAAACAACAAGAAAATAAGATAAAACAACAGCAATACCATCCATTCATTCATTCAACTAATCAAAAGATTGTTTCATCAATACCATTCAACAACAACATCATCATAATAAAAAAAGATATGTCCAAAATGCCACTTAATTATCAGGTGCTTAACCAACCCCCCAAAAAAGTTACTTACGACCATATTGTTTGTCAATCAACAATGATTAATCACCAAAAAATTAAGTAAAAAATACACATAGAAATTAAACTACATCACAGAAAAGCACCATTAGGTGCAGGTACTCCTTTGTCTTTAACCCTCATTTTGGTCCTTCTTTTATTTGATTCCATTTGCAATTCTCCAGAAGATACTGCTTCTTTCCCGTTTCATGTTGTCTTGACCGGAGAATAAGGTAGATTAGTTGGCACTGAAACATGATCTAAGGTGATTTTATACACTTTTGTACCATTATTCTAGTTTATTTCGCCTTGTTTTGAGAGTAATTCGTGTGCTTAACATGTTAATATTGACATAAATAAGCATTTAAGTGTCCAAGTGTGTGATTACAATGTCCAAAGTATTTTTCAAACAAGTTTGTGCTTAATTGAGTCATTTAGAGTTCAACCCGGAAAACTAATTTTATTAGCTTGAGCTAGTTGTGTGTCTAGTTGGTTTCGGTGGATTTTAATGTGTTTCAAATATTTTAAATGTGTAATTATGAGTGGAATAACTTGTTTGTAATGTGCAAAGTTTAATTTGATTAAGTCAAGAGTCGGAATAATAAGTGGAAGATCATTGCGAATTTGTCTTATCTTAGCTCTTGTTTTGATTTGTCGTTGAGAATATTGTGTTGTTTTAATCTTTAATTTGTGGTGTATGATATTGTAGGAGGATTGGTGAACTAAATATGGTGATATATTGATGATAAAAAGGCTTAAAATTCATTAAAAATACACTACAAAAAGCATGAAAAAAAGAGGAACATCCAATATTTAATCAAATTTTTAGACGCAAATTTCAGTGATTCAACGCATTGCATCGATGTGCCAATGCATTAAGCAACGCGTCGCGTTGATAATTCCTGCACAGAATATAACAACGCCCACACATCCTTGCAGCTTTTTCAACTTTTAATAAAAGTGCATGCATGGCACGAAAGTTAATGTGTGAGGGGGGGGGGGGGACAATCTTTTCTCCACTTCCCTTTTGGATTAGGGAACAATATAATTTAATATATATATATTTCCCACTTTGCATGGAAAAAGCAGGGGGGACAGCTGGACAACAATTATTATTTTTACTTGGACAGATTAGAAAAGAATTGGACAACATTTATATTAAGGTGATTAAACATCTTGACACGGACGGATTCGCGAGGGATGGCTGGACACTGTTTTGACGAAAAATGGAGGCGGCTACACGGTTAATTAGGTTTTATTATTTTTATTTAGTATTTAATTTTTTATATCATGTATTCAATTATTTGAATCGTGATTATAAATATTAGTGGCTAAAAACCTCCTTTCCAAGGTTAAAATCAAGAACAAGAGTACTATTGTTTTGGATTAATTTCGTTAATTTTGCTTATCATATTTGGTTGTTTGTTTATTCTGGTTTTAATTATTGTATGGATTGATCACCCATAAAATACATATATTGTCGACCTTTTGATCTCGAGAGAGGGAATAGGGAGACAAAACATGGGAATAAATAAAGTTTGAGTTTTTATTTTTATATATAAAATAAAGAATTAAACTTAGCGTCTAGGACAGGGATGTACTTAGATGTCTTACTTGATTCATACGTAGGATGATAACTTTAATTAACTTAATTGAATTATTACATCCTCACTCAACGATGTAGTTGTAATATCCATATTTGGTAAAAGATTAGAGGTTGGGAAACCATGATCATGCAATTAACCCTATGAATCAACAACCAAGATATGCAAGTTAACGAAGAAAATTCAATAAAATAGTATGATTGTTTGAAGTACTTTAGCCCTGGGCTTTTCTCCATAAAGTTGCCCAGAGAAATTTAGATTTGCAGGTTAGGCAGATATAACAAGCGTTAAATACTAGACCACAAGGTGGTTTGCTCGCTGATACAGAAAATCCACAATAAGTCATGACAATCACCTTGAGGAGTGGTAAAGAGCTTCATGAAGAACCTCCAAAGGCAACCAAGGAGGTAGATACTGATGTGGTGACCCAACAGGGTAATTGACAGAGTTGCTGAAAATTCAAGAAAGTCTGAGTACTTGAAGGAAAAAGTTGTTGAACTAGAGAAGAAGAAGATGTTGCAATTGCCCTTCCCTCAAAATTACAAAATGCGAAGGAGGATGCATTGTTCAAAAAGTTCATTGACACATTCAAAGAGCTTCATATTAACTTACCTTTGCTAGATGTTTTGCAGAGTATGCCTAAGTATGCAAAGTACTTGAGAAATATGGTGACTAAAAAGGTAAAATTGCAAGATGTGGGAGCAATAACACTCACTGAAGAGTGTAGTGTGGTGATGACACAGAAAATCCCCAAGAAATTGAAAGATCAAGGAAAGTTTGCCATCCCTATTCAAATTGGGAGCAAAGAGGTCCATGCATTGAGTGATTTGAGGGCAAGTATAAATTTGATGCCCCTATGTCTGTTTAAAAAATTGGGCTTGGAAAAGCCTAGATTGACTACCGTGATTTTGCAGTTAGCAGACGATTCTATGGCATATCCAAAAGAAATAATTGAGGATGTCCTTATAAAGGTTGGTAAATTTGTTATTCCTGCTGACTTTTTTGTTCTTGATTTTGTGGCAGACAAATAGTTACCAATTATTTTGGGGCACCCATTCTTAGCGATCGGAGGGGCTTTGATTGATGTTAGAGAAGGCACACTCAAGATAAGGGTAGATGATGAAGAGGTGGTATTTGATGTTTACAAGGCTCTCATTGAAAATCCTTTAAATAAAGATTTATGCATGATCAATGTATTTGAAATGGATGAGTCTGGAGTGCCTAAGCCAATAAAGACCTCTTCCAAAGACCTGATTGAGCGGCCTAAGATGAAACCATCAATTCCTAACATGTTAAAAGGTAAAAGAGGTTTGAAGCGAATGAAAAAATAGCTCCCAAAAGGGGGTAAAAGGATGAAGAAATATGGTTGAGTAGATATGGGTTGTGCTGCGAGACTAAATCAGGCGCTGCTTGGGAGGCAACCCAACTTAATTAGGTATGTTTTTTTTTTTTTTCCAGTTTTTTAGTTTTTATTTCATGTAGTTTTTATTTTTAGTTGAGTCACAGGTTAATGAAAAGTCTGAGTACCATAAAATTGAGCTTGAAGCATGGCAAAACTGAGTGTTGGGTCCATGGATCTCCTTTATGCAAAAAGATGTTATTAGCTAGGCCTAGAGGCCCCAGGGAGTATTTCTACCTTTTTATTTTTAAATTCACTTTGGGGACAAAGTAGATTTTTAAGTGTGGAGGGGGAGATTCCCAAAATTTTGGCTCAATTTTTTTTTTTAGCTTAGGAATAAGTGAGATATTCTTGTTGGTGCTATTTTTTATTGCATGATGCAAGTGAGTTTGTTGGTAAAAGCATGTTGAATTGTGTGAATTGCTATTTTTGGGACTCTTGGGCTCAAGTTTAGGACTCTTGTTCATGTTGGCTTAAATTTAAATTCATGCTATTGTTGGTTGGAAGTCTATGATGATCCTATAGAGTTGAGCATATTTCATGTGCGTGTGAGGTATTTTGTATATTCCTTGTTGCATGTGATGTCTAGAACTTGCCCGATGTGTGTGTGACGCGAAATAAAGAATGTGGATTTAGGAGATGATATAGGCATTTTTTGACAGCCTGTTTTATACCTTCTATTTGTCCTACCATTGTGCATTATCCTAGTTAACCTCATTGAGTCTTTAGTTTTTTCTTTGGTAACCTCATGAGTAGCCTAATTCCTTCTTTGATAGACCATAATTTGATCCAAAAATCTCCTAAGTGCTTTAATGAAAACTATTAAATTAGTGAGGAGTTTGAGAAATTGACGAAGAAAAAAGGTGAAATTGGTGCCCCAAGGTAATAGTTATTGGTGTATAATTGATGATTGGTGGATGATTGTGATATAATTTATGCTAAAAATATTGCCACGATTGTGAAAAAAGAGAAAATTGATTCTTGTGGTAGTAAACTATGTGTCCACCAAGTGTTTGTGAAAATGCTTAAAACAGATGGGGCAAAAATAAAAGGTATGGATGAATGAATAAGTGTAATTTGGTTTTTGAAGATTGGTTTTAAATGTAATGTAGTGTATTAAAGCGCTTAGAGAGGTTAGTCACTATTCCCAAATAGTTCCCACCCGCCCCTTAGCCTACATTACAACCCAAGAAAGTCCTATTTGATCCTAAGCTTCACATTCGACGATTAGTGGAGCATTACACTAAGGGCAAACTTATGGTTAATTGTGTGTAACTTGTGAATTCTTTGTGAGAGTGAGCGTAATGTGATTCTTGTACCCATTACGTTATAAATTGCATTTATGTTAGTGATTATGGGTAACTCTCTTGTTGTGAGGGCACATGTTTGATGAATGTGGGTGATTTGTATGATGTCCTTGATTGAATGATAAGCATGAGTTTGCCACTTAGGTAAGTCAATTCTTGAGGTTAGGATGTTTTGGAGTAGTGTTCATGAGCTTTCAATTGTGTAAATAACATGCTTTGTGTAGAAACTTGCATTTCGTGTAGTCATTGTAGTACTAGCTTGAGTGTCTTTATTTTAGTAGAAGTGTAGCATCACCTCATCTTTTTATGCTTAAAGTAAAGACTTGTTCGAGGACGAACAAGGATTTAAGTGTAGGGTGATGATCTGAGGTGATTTTATACACTTTTGTATCATTATTCTAGCTTATTTCGCCTTGTTTTGAGAGTAATTCGTGTGCTTAACGTGTTAAAATTGATATAAATAAGCATTTAAGTGTCCAGTGTGTGATTACAATGTCCTAAGTATTTTTCAAACAAGTTTGTGCTTAATTGAGTCATTTAGAGTTCAACCCGAAAAACTAGTTTTACTAGCTTGAGCTAGTTGTGTGTCTAGTTGGTTTCGGTTGATTTTAATGTGTTCCAAATATTTTAAATGTGTGATTATGAGTGAAATAACTTGTTTGTAATGTGCAAAGTTTAATTTGATTAAGTCAAGAGTCGGAATAATAAGTGGAAGATCATTGTGAATTTGCCTTATCTTAGCTCTTGTTTTGATTTGTCGTTGAGAATATTGTGTTATTTTAATCTTTAATTTGTGGTGTATGATATTGTAGGAGGTTTGGTGAACTAAATATGGTGATATATTAATGATAAAAAGGTTCAAAATTCATTGAAAATACTCTACAAAAAGCATAAAAAAAAAGAGAGATATTCAATATTTAACCAAATTTTTAGACGCAAATTTCAGTAAGTCAACGCGTCGCGTCGATATGCCAACGCGTAGCGTTGATAATTCCTGCCCAGAATATAACAACGCCCACACATCCTTGCAGCTTTTTCAACTTTTAATAAAAGTGCATGCATGGCACGAAAGGTAATGTTTGGGGAATCTTTCCTCCACTTCTCTTTTGGATTAGGGAACAATATAATTTAATATATATACATTTCCCACTTTGCATGGAAAAAGGAGGGGGACAGCTGGACAAAGATTATTATTTTTGCTTGGACAACTTAGAAAAGAATTGGACAACATCTATAGTAAGGTGATTAAATATCAAACTTGAAACCAAACTATACCATCAAACTAAAAAAAATACCAAATTATGCCATATATTTTTAAAAATATCAAACTATACTTAACTCACAAAAATTATGAGTTATGCACAAATATTTTAACGGAAGGCAGTTCACGGTGTTAAATTTTTTTGAAAAGTGCATAACTCACAATTTTTGTGAGTTATTCATTCTTATTTTAACATAACTCACAAAAATTGTGAGTTATGCATTTTATTTTAACATAACTCACAGTTTTTGTGAGTTATGTATTCTTATTTTTTAACATAACTCACGATTTTTGTGAGTTATGCATTTTATTTTAACATAACTCACAATTTTTCTGCGTCGCACACCTTATGTCAGGCGGCGTACTCCACTTTGTAAAGTCATAACTTCTTGCTCGTGTGTCGGATTTAGGAAAAATTGATATAGTTGGAAAGCTAATTCAAAGAGATTTCATTTGATATATAGTAGGCCCTCTAATTCAATATATACAAAGAGTTATGACCAATTAAAGTTGACCCAAGTTTTGACGCTCACTAAAACTTGAACGATAGGAAAACTTTCAACTTGTACTTGAGTTAGGGAACCTCTATGATCTAAATTCATGCTCAAATAGATTCCCACACTACATAATTGATTAACACACTAAATTTACATAGGATTTGAGGTTTTTGAAATGTCTACGCATAGGAATGACGGATTTTCATTCTAGTCCAAAATATGGGGTATTACAATAATATATTGTATTTCCCTCGTGAATAATTTTGCCATCCCAAAAAAGTGCAACTTTAACACGTTCAGAATTCATTCTCTAAAATTTGATAAAGTTTTGAAAAGATAAATTGAGTTTGAAGATGATTGAAAAAAGAAGAAGAATTGAAGTTGAAGAAGAAGAAGAATTTGAAAACCATATACAAAGAATGAATGTATACGGGTGTTTAACTAGGAGAATTTAAAAAGTATATAACTCACTTTTTTTGTGAGTTATGGTAAAACAAATGCATAACTCACAAAAAAAGTGAGTTATGTTAAATAAAATTTAGGAAACGTTTTTCATTATCTCACAAATGAATGCATAACTCACAAAAATTATAATTTATGTTAAAATAAAAGGCATAACTCACAATTTTTGTGAGTTATGTTATAATAAAATGCATAACTCACAAAAATTGTGAGTTATGTTAAAAAATAAGAATGCACAACTCACAAAAATTGTGAGTTATGTTAAAATAAAATGCATAACTCACAATTTTTGTGAGTTATGTTATAATAAAATGCATAACTCACAAAAATCGTGAGTTATGTTAAAAAATAAGAATACATAACTCACAAAAACTGTAAGTTATGTTAAAATAAAATGCATAGCTCACAATTTTTGTGAGTTATGTTAAAATAAGAATAAATAACTCACAAAAATTTTGAGTTATGCACTTTTCAAAAAAAATTTAACATCATGAGCTGCCTTCCGTTAAAATATTTGTGCATAACTCACAATTTTTGTGAGTTAAGCATAGTTTGGTATTTTTTTTTTTAAATATATGGCATAGTTTGGCGTTTTTTTTTAGTTTGATGGCATAGTTTGGTTTCAAGTTCTTAAACACCTGGACACAGACAGATTCGCGAGGGACGACTGGACACTGTTGTGACGAAAAGCAGAGGTGGCTACACGGTTAGTTAGGTTTTATTTTTTTATTTAGTATTTAATTTTTTATATCATGTATTCAATTATTTGGATCATGATTATGAATATTAGTGGCTAAAAACCCCCTTTCCGAGGTTAAAGCCAAGAACATGAGTACTATTATTTTAGATTAATTTCATTAATTTTGCTTATCATATTTGATTATTTGTTTATTCTTATTTTAATTATTTTATGGATTGATCACCCATAAAATACATATATTGTCGATATTTTGATCTCGGGAGAGAAAATAGGGAGATAGAACATGAAAATAAATAAAGTTTGAGTTTTTATTCTTTTATAAAATAAAGAATTAAACTTAGCGTCTAGAACAGGGATGTACTTAGATGCCTTACTTGATTCATCGTAGGATGATAGCTTTAATTAACTTAATTGGATTATTACATCCTCGCTCAACGATGTAGTTGTAATGTCCAAATTAGGTAAAAAGATTATAGGTTGGGAAATCATGATCATGCAATTAACCCTACGAATCAACAACCAAGATAAGCGAATTAACAGATTAATTTCAATAACATAGTATGATTGTTCGGAGTTAAGCACCCTGGGTTTTTCTCCATTGTTAAAATTCTCTTTTTGGTTACTTTTGCACTAAATTAATCTAGACGATGAACTAAAATTAAATCATTGCCAAATCAAGTCTCTGTGGAATTGATATTCATCTCTCTTGAAGGCCACTATATTATTTGGTAAACCACATACACTTGAGTGTGCGCTGTCAAGACACTAGTGTGATCTCTAGTGAAATTGATTTTTCTTATACCAGTTGGAGCACCTCTTGTCATCAATTTCTCAACTCAAGATTCAGATTCAGGATATAACATTGGTCTTACGGGCAGATTTTTTTCATTTCCAACATTGGGACCATATGGTTCAAAGTTTTGTGGTGTAGCTTGTACTTGTTCAAATTCATCTTCCTCCCCTACTATTCTTGACTATGAATTGCTTTCCGCCTTTTTCCTTTTCTTGATGCATTTTCAACTGATTTTTCCTACAAAAATATTATCAATAATTATGTTGTTAATCAAATGAGAATTAAAAATATGTTGTAAGAAAGTATTTTGTAGCTTACCTTAAAACAACCTCCTGCATTGTGATTTGGTTCACCCCAATTACTATATGTCATTTGAGTGCTCTTTCAAAACTGTGATCATTCACCATTCCTTTTTATTTCCTCACCAGGTTCTCTATTTCTCTTTACTTTAGTCTTGCCAACTTGTTTCACAACATTAGGAGGCAACATTGCATGAGAAGCCTCAATTTTCCAAAACTTCTCACCCCTTACAGGCTGCATCTTGTGTTTGTGGGTCAATATGTAAGCCTCCTTGGTACACCACCTATGAATTTCAGTTTCTGAAATCACCTCCTTGTGCATCAATGCTTTGATGTCATGAGGGCAAGGAATACCTGATAAATCCCAAAGTTTGCAAGTGTATTTTTTTGCTATAAATTAATAGTGTGTCTATCTTCTCCATCAGAAACCTCATACCCCCAATCTTCATTAAATTCCACCTTACATCTATGTGCTGTAGACCTCCAGTCATTGAACAAACTTATGCATTCTGGACAAATACCATTAGCCCCCCAAGTCTTTATCTTGTTTTCATTTTTCACTAATAAATTTATCGTTTTCACTCTTATCTCTTCTAGCATCTTGATTATTGGATTACCTCTAGGCACCAGGATCCATAAATTGAATGACTTGGTAAAGTTTTTATCAACCATCATGTTCTTTGAGTACTAAGCCCTGCACCACGCCCTTGATGGAAAATTCACCAAATCCCTTGCAGCCTCTTCTGATAATTATCCTAACTTTTTCAACTGTACCTTAAATTCTTCATCATATGAACTCTATGAACACCAACACATAAGCTTCCTCATTTCACCACTCTTTCACTTTTTACATGAATTACTCTCAACATGTCTTATAGAGTACCTATGGTGAGCTTCAGGTAATACTTTGTTAATAGCATCCACCACTCCCTGTAATTATTAAATAAAAATAAAAGAGAAGTTATTTAAACATGAAACAAGAATATGAAAATTGAAATTTAATTTAAAAATGAGAAACTTACTTTTTGCATATTTGAAATAAATGTGATTCCAACACCATCTTTAAGGTCCAAAGACCTTTTCAATAGCTCTATGAACCGGCTCCATGTCCTACTGGTTCTTTGTCCACTATTGCCTATGCTAGTGGATAGAAATTGTTCATAGAATCTCGTCGTAGTGCAACCAACAACTTACCTGACATGGCCCTCCCTGGGCCTTGTCGTAATGGGCATCTCAAGTACGAATAGTGCAACCAACAACTTACCATGACTAACCCAACCGAGTCCAACCATCCCATACCAATAATCCAACCATACTAAACCATACCAAAATAAGGGCCATAAACCAAGCCATAACCAAGGATGCTCCAAAACATAATATAATTAATCACAAAATGAAATATGATGGAACAGTGAGAAATTATGTTCGATGATGCTAGCCTCAATACTAAAATACTAAGGCTGACACCTATACCGATCCCACCCATTCCAACCCATAGAAGTACTACAAAGACTCTAACCAAAAGAGTAATGAAATCCGGTTGGGACATGCCCCCAACCATAGCCAAAACCAATATCCAAAGTAAAGTAAAAGCATCTGGAAATATACATAACATGAAATGGAGCCTTCCAAAAGGATAGAAGCTCACCACTTCAGTACAAATACTGATCCCTAAGTCAATCACTATATAGGAGGAGTAGAACGGTTGGTTTCTACATAGCGTGGGTATATAGGCACTAGTAGACAGAGTTAGTGAGTGACCGCTAACATGATCTCAAGGTAAAGATAAAATAATGCCATTTATAAAACCAAGTAAAACTATCCATATGCACACAACCATATATATATATTTATAACCATGCCGCTAAAAAAGATCGGGTTTAGCATATCTATAAAATCTTTACCTGGGCTGTGTAGCTTTGCCATCCTAACCACCCACGGGCTATATGGGTTAAGCTCCCCCTACTGAAAGGCCCTCAATGCGTGTATCCGCACGACCAGGGAAGAAAGCTTTGGGATGGCTAGTACATCCCTCAAATATAGTGTGACATCATGCACACGGTCACCAAGACCAACTTCATATTGGCAAATATGAGTTTCCAATTTTGGTCCCCCTAGGACCTCCACCTTCCATGGTGTAATGACCCGAGTCTAGTACCCAGATTCTATACGATGCTCATAATCCCGAAGGACCACAAGCTATCCCTTGACTAATATCTGTAACTGAGAACTGAATAATATACTGTAAAAATATGGAAAACTGGCAAAAAGCTTTCCAT
Source organism: Capsicum pubescens (assembly GCA_030864215.1). Classification (NCBI taxonomy): domain Eukaryota; kingdom Viridiplantae; phylum Streptophyta; class Magnoliopsida; order Solanales; family Solanaceae; genus Capsicum; species Capsicum pubescens. Next base: position 228,603,528 of record CM061544.1, read on the forward strand.
AAGATTCAAATATCTAAAATACAACTGAAAACTGAATACCAATACATCTGTCTGAAAAACCTCTAAACTGTCTGCACTGTGGAGTTGATGGGCCAGGTCCCCAACTAACTTTATCTACTAAAATACTGAATCTAGTGCAATAATAAAATAAAGATTATCCTCGAATGATGAGGACTCACTGCTACGACTACTGCTGCTGACTGAATCTGAACTCCTAAGGGTGCTCTGGATCTCGTGCTTCTGAACCTATGGTATAAAACACCATAGCGCAGAAAAGTATGCGTCAGTACGATGGAATGTACTGGTATGCAAGAGCAGGTAAGGCTAAATATAGGGGTTCATATGCATGAACAATACTGGCTAAATAATCTGAGTATACTAAATGAGGATACATGCATGAATGCACAAACTATAACTGAAATCGTAGGAACACTGAATACCAAATTCTAATAACTGAGTCTACTGATACTAATATCTGATTGACTGAGGTTGAGATCAGTCCTATCTAGTGGGTGATCTCTGAATATACTAATAATGAAGATGATTAACTAAATCTGAGATCAGTCCTATCTAGATACTAATTGACTGTATTTGAGATCAGTCCTATCTAACGGGTGATCTCTAAATCTATTGGTACTGATACTAATACTGCTTGACTAAATCCGAGATCAGTCCTATCTAGCTGGTAATCTCTAAATTCATTGATAATACTAATGAGTGACTGTATCTAACGGTCCTGAATTTGTGCTACTGAGCTGAGTTCTTTTACTGAGACTGTTTCTGAAGCTGAGACTATGGGAGGTAGTCATCTAAATGACATGCCCTGAATCTGAACTAGTGGGGTCCAAGATATAACCCAAGCTGGAAGGGTGTCAATATCGTGCCACGTGTAAAGACAACTGCTATAGAGCCAGTCCTAATCTAGCGGGTGACACCTGAGATCAGTCCTGTACTAGCGGGTGATCCTCGAGTATGTTAGTCCTATCTAATGGGTGACATCTCATTCCTACGCTGGCTACGTAGTTCTGGAACTTAGGGATTGCTTTTAGGGACCTCAGTCCTATCTAGCGGGTGAGCCCCCATCCCTAGGTTTGCTCGGTGCTGAATCTTTCTCCCAACTGGAAGACACTGAACTGATTACTAATTCATACTAGGCTTGACTGAACTGTTACTGATTGTACTTGTTTGACTGAGCTAAACTGAATTCACTGAGTTCCATTGACTGCCGAAATATTACTGAGTTCTGACTTGATTATTGAACTAAAGCTGGAATGCTACTAATACTGAGATTACTGAGATTTCCTAAGTTCTATAACTATCTGAGTTCTACTGAGGTCTGTAACTGACTGAGAGTACTACTAATCGTGGCATGACTGAGATTATCGTGAAACTGACACTGGCTCTAGACAAACAACTAATTTGTCGGGTATAAATTCCCCCAGGACTCGATAACATAAATAATACAAGATAGGGCAACTCGTACATAACATAGTAATAGTCTATTATTCACAACACAATCAATGAGGCATCTCTTCAAGTACTTAGAAGTCTTAAACATGTAAATGTATAGGGAGTGCATACTATTATCTCTTAATTCATTCAACAAGGAATGGACATGAGTAGAAATACATGCAACATATCATAATTCATTCACTAAGGTCATTCAACAAACACTTGGCATGCATTAACTTATACACAATTGGGTATTTCTTGTCAACTTGCTATAATGACTCTATTTCCGTCACATAAGCATTTTATCAAATATATGGGGAGCATACTTCATTCAATACACCTAATTAACATGGTTACATCAATCAACATGCATCTTGAAGGGGTTTATCATGAACATCACATAAATATCACATACTCGGATCAAAGCTTGGAACTTTGTAAACAAAACATGAATTAAAACTCAATAACAACATGAACTTCAATTTCAATTCACATGAATCATGAAAACTCATAAATATATAATCTTTGAATTTAGAAAAGGATTCTTAAACTTCTTGGGGGTAAGGAACCCAAGAATCAACATCTAACATACCTGGAAATCTAGATTCTTGAAGTTCTTGAAGACTCTTAAAGGGATTCTTGAGATTGCTTAGAAACTTGGGGGCTAGGGTTTTCTATCTTTGAGAGAGAATGCTCTTATTCTTGAGGAATAGTGAAATAAATGAGCAATTTTGGATATTAAGGGTTTAAATCTCGTGTATCGAATGATTAGGGCTTTAGGGAAATTACTAAATGGTCCCTGAAATTTAAATAACGGAACCTGAACAAAATCCCAATTTTTCACGCTGGCGCAACGCGGTGAAATCGCGCCAACTCACTGGAAAATGGATGATTGGAAAACTGGTTGGCGGCACGATGTGGTGAAAATCGTGTTGCCACCTTGGGTGCGATCTGGAATTTCACCGCGATGCGATGGAATCGCGTTGGTGCACCAGAATTTGACAATTCTAAAATTGAGCCTTTGCGCGATGTGGCAATATCGCGGAGACTCACTGGTTTTTGACAATTTCCATTTTGGCTGACTCCGCGATACGCTAAAGTGCCAGGTGGTACACTGTCTTACTGAAATAGCTCTAACTCTTCGCCCGAGTGTCGGATTTGGACGAATTTGGTATCGATGGAAAGCTTATAAAAGTGGATTCATCTTTAAAACAAGTCTTTGACATCTTTGGGATGAATTTAAGCTAGGTAGAAGTACAGGGTATTACACATGGCTTAGCACACCTCCCGCCATTATTGCCTAATTAAAATAAATTACCAAATAACCAACCCATTATCCATTTATTAACCAAGGCCATTACTATTGGTATCGTCATACCAATTCTTACTTTCAAGTATTATCCATAGCCAACCATATATAGGTTTAAAGAGACTTTCAAGTGCCCTTCCATTTACCATATTAAACCACTTGGGGGATTCCATATGCCCCTCAAGCATAACCATTAGCCATTTACCATTCCAAGCCATTTAAACCATGCATAATTTCTTTACCAAATTTTGAAATAAGCAAGAGTTCCATTAAAAATAGTCAATGCAATGAACATATCTTTATAAGCATTTTGTCAAACATATTGGAGTATAATGTGACCAAAACCAATTTCAATTACCATTAAACCGTTCCAATGCAATTTAATTATCCAAAACTATCATTAATACATATAAAAGCATAATTAAAACCATGGGAAATCATAACCAACCATTTAATACCAAAACCCCCAAATCATATTTAAAAACCACAATCATACAATCAATGAAATCATGAAAACATTCATAACAACCATGTCTTTAGTTAGAATTAACAATGAGGGAAGAGAACATGCCATAAACCAAGATAATGACAAAAGGAAATTACCAAGACAAGCTCCAAATTTATCCTTTAGTTGAAACCCTAGCTTCCCTTGCCCAAAAGCTCTTGAGAGAATTTTAGAGTGTTTTTGAAAAGTTTCAAAGTTTTAATAAATGGAATAATATGGTAAATAACCTCCCAAGTAGGTTAGAAGTTGTGGGACCCGATTAGGATAAGTGGGGAAATATCCAGAATACCCCACTTAAGTTGCACCAAAATCCCATCACAGGGATACGACTGTCCCATATGAGTCGTACCCTCCTAATACGAGTGATATCCTCCACTCGTATCCCAGACCCAACCTTTAGATCCAACATTGTACAACATACGACTCTTCCAACCATGTCGTATTAGCAACATACGATCTGTATCCTTCATCCGTATCTCTGGAAGATTTAAGCTTAAGGAAAATTCAAACACAGTCCACCATACGAGTCCATGGTATGACTCATACCCTGGATTACGACTCATGGTGATCTACTCATACTCAGATCCAACCTAAGTAACCTAGTCTAAGATTAAGTTAAGGAACCAAATGATCTGTGACCACCAATATGACCCGTACCCCTAAGTCGTATCCATTCCAGTAATCAAAATCCATCCCACCAACCAACACTCGTCAGTATACAATCGGACCATACCATCCATATCCCAATATATGGCTCGTTCCCTTGAGTCGTATTGGGTCCAGAGACCATAATTTCAGGAAATTTTCTAAGGGTCAAAACCCAGGGTGTTATAGTACCCTTACATCCACCTTTCAAGAATGTACCATCAACTCCAATAAGTGGTCGCAATCCATATTTTTAGCCTTTCTTCAGAGCATCAAATCATAAGTACATCCTTAAGAATTGCCCTTTTTTCTTCTTCTAAGGAATCCTTGGAGATATTTATCACATCTCTTCCAGGATTAGACCTCCTAATCTCTTATGCATAGGCCTCAAGCTTATTGTACTCATCTATAAAACTACCTTCCAACTTCTCAAGAATCACACACTTATCCCATTATAGTTTGGATTGATACACATTTAATGTAAAATTATTTTCAAGTTCTTCTCTCATGTTTTTTACCTTATACTTGGGGTTATTTTAAAGCATATTTTCGAAGTATTTGGCCAAAATGGTTGAATTAGCTCTAGGGTTAATAAAGGCCTTTTCACAAGTGTGATTTTTTATTAAAGTTTTGATCTTGAACCCTTCAGTCCTTCCATCTTTTGAAATCAAACACCTAAAAGGTCATCCCTTTTCACAATCATACCTAGTCCTCTTTGTATCACTCTTGATTATAGTTAAAGCCTTTTTGTTAGCTAATGCATAATAGTTGACAGCCTACCTACCTTCTTTCATGTCCTTAAATGACATATCTGTTGACACTCAATTTTTTCTCTCCATACTTAAAATTAACGTCTTTAGGCTTCCTGATTATTAAAGGGCACAAAATATAATTTTCACATATTTTTTACAATTGTTATCAAATTATTGATAATCATCCTTACTTTAGAATTTTATCAATTTATTGTCATATTTTTTTTTTTCATAATTTATTAATAACTCTCCTCATAGTAAAATTTTAATCAATTCATTATCATCTTTAACATTTTCAAAATTATTTGCACACGTACACGACATGGCATTACATTTCTTTCAAATTTATTATATTTTTGAATATTTTCAATATTCATATTTTTTGTAATTACGCATCAATACCTATATTTTATAGATTTATTATAGCCCGTAAACGTTGAGTCAGATCAATTATTCTTTCATAGTACAATAGTTTGATGTTTTGTCACATCTGATAATGATCAGATAATAATGTCATGTCACATTCGATAACGACCACACAATGATGTCTTGTCACATCTGATAATGACTACTCAATGAAACTATTCTTTGGACAATAACCTTGCATGTTTGTCAAAAAGAAGAAAAATTCTTTGGTTAATAACCTGAGGACCAAAGGGTGTTCTATAATAAAAAGAGGGGGCACCTTTTTATCCTTTAGATAATAAATGGTGCCAGTATTTATTATAAATAGTTGAGGGGTGGAAGACAAAACATACATATTTTTATTCATCTTTATCCATTTTCTCTCCAAAACCAAAAAGTACACATAATTTATTCCTCTTTCCTAAAAACACACAAAATATACACACACATACATAATTACACACACACATACTTTAACACATAAATACACATAAAATACAAATAAAGAGAATTAAATTTTCTATTTTTCTCTCCCCTTTCTCGTTACTACCGACCGCCGATTGACTACCAAACGGCCGATGACCACCACTTTCTCCTCATCTTTATCTCAATTTTCCGCCACTACTTCATCAGAGGTAATGATAGGTGGAGCTCCAAGTTTCAGTCACCAAAAGTAACTCCGATAGCCGCGTACCATCATTGTCGAGGAACAACATGGCCAACGAACTACCCACGCCGCCTCTCTTTTCTCCCTCATTCCCCTCTTTGTTTATCCCTCTTACTTTTCTTTCCATCACTGGCTTGCCGGAGGTGATGACCGACAAGCTCCTTCAACCAAACATCACCACCCGCTGCCTCTTTCCCTCTCCTGTTTGCATCGGTCAGTTCAAAAAGGTCAGATCTGACCATTTTCATGCTTCTCCAATGTTGCTCCGACATTTGTCATGGAAGCAACGCCTCCTCATCCCTCGTTTGTCACAAATCTAGTCGAAAAGTTCATTCTTCGATGGGGGATTCCTATTTTTGTTGGAACTCCACCATTATTGTTATATTCGAGACTATATTGATTGCATTTTATTCATATATTTGTGTATATTATTGCTTACCCTTGTTGTTGCTGTCATTTTTGCTCCGTTCTTGATTATTTTTTCCTGAATTTGTTGTTGTTTTGCATCAGGGACTGATTTTGAAAAAATTTATCATTTACATCTTTGCTTGACTGATAACGAACAATATACTACACAATTTGGCAAATGACAATATCTCTCCGTTGGATTTTCTAGGCCACCCTATAACAAAAGACAAATTTTATTTTCTAAAATTTACTTATTTTATGAAGTACCAATACATGGTCAATGAAGAAACTTCGTCGGTTTTTGAGGCCTTTTCAAATAAAAGACGGTCATTACATTTACAAATACGTAACAAAAATAAATAAACTCGGGCAATGAGAAAATCTTTACAATATCACATCAACACAAGTGATTTTACAATTCGTATCATGGTAAGGAAATTTAGTATGATCGATAAATCGAGCAACCATTTAGTAGCCATGACGCATCTAAAACTTAATCCGAGCCCACTTTATAACAAAATTTTATTTTTTATATATACATCTATATATACATACCTGTGCACATAATTTCATTTACTTTAATAATTATTTGTTCATTTTTATTACTTCTATCAAGCACTTATACATGTTCTCTGTAACGCATTCCGAAGTACTACTTGAAAGGGAGTCCCGAGCTTTATGTTTGTATTTTATTTCTCATTTGTATAATTGTACATAAGGATAAAAGTATAGTGGAAACTTTACCTTTTGGGGTGCCGGGCAGAAATGTTCTCTATTTACATAATTCTCATCGTATATTTAGGCAAAACTTAGGCCGTTAATAATTACATAAAAGAACTGAGTTAATCAATTAATCCACACATTTACATTATAAATATTACGTAGTCTTTTCTTCTCAAATGAATCTTTACTTTTCTCCGTAATTTTAATCAAGTAAAAAATATTATTTGTAAATATTTCTCCTTTCATGGCACATCAAAGATACTTTTATTTTCATACATAACAAAATATTTTTTCTTTTCACATGTATCTTATACATTTTTATACATATCTTTATACTTAAAATACATACATATTTTTTTTATCATTTTAAATACTTACTTTTTAAAAAAATTTATCTCTTGCTTCCTCCCTCTTTAGTCTAGTCGAGTACCACATTTGTGGATTCTGAACGGTTCCTAACCCCTTCCATTTGGGATAATTTGAGCTTTTACCTGGAATCTAAATTGGTTACAAAGACTAAAACATTAATCAGAATGTTAATAAATAAATAATTTTTCTTATTATCCTTAAAAATTAGGTGGCGACTCTGTACAAAATTTTAATTCATTTAGAATTCATGTCATGTTTTGTTTAACCTTAGTAAAAAATAGGGCATGACAATACCTACATAAAACTCTTTGTAGTTTTCCAACCTATCACCTACTACCCTTCCCCTTTCCTTGCTAATAGCCTCCAACACCCTCATAATCATATTCCTCACCCTCAAAAAGATCAAAATCAACACAAGAACCAACACTATATTCACAGTCTGTGCCAACCTCAACATTTATAAAATCTTCAGTATGGTGTGTGATATATTCAGTAAAGACTGTCAGTTCACCCTCCTCCACAACAAAAAAGTTGATGACTTTAAATTGATCACACAAAAAGCAAAACATACCCCTAATGCCACTATCTCCTTCTACAATATAATACTTACCAGAAGGCCCAGTCACTAGTCGTTGTTTAACTTGAGAAAGTCCTAGCCTTAAGGTAAACTCATCACATATATCTTTATGACTCAGCAATTCAGGATCAAAACAAAGCCACGAGTGCACCAATTTTGTAATGTAGACAAGCTTAGGTGAAATGACCCAACTACGCCCATAGTTGAATAGAATACCAATTCATCAATCATCCTTCAAATGTACATGAAAGAAATAGTAAATACACAACATAATTGTAAGGTCCACATCAACCAAATACAAAAATAGAATAAACAAAACCCTAAAAAATAGATTCATATTGGGACCATCAAAAATAACAAAAATGATCCTATAAAGTTATGAAAAAGCACACCCTTTTTTATTAAACAATAAATTTCATGAAATTTTGACAGACACAATTGAATCCACCCACATGCCTCATGAATTTGACTTTATTAACGCAATAACGTATAATTTTTTTTTGAAAAAGAGACTTACCTTTTACGAATATATCTATAACTAGCTAAGAAATAAGAGTCTCCTACTTTAAATCGTACAGAAGATCAAAACCCTAGCATTAACACACTTATTTGACTACATGATTGAGAATATATGCTGAAATAGATTAGGGTCTTACATGGGTTAAAAGAGGTGTGGATCTTGAGTCGGGTCATGGATTGATTCAAATTGATGGGTCGGGTTCAAATTGTAGAAAATTTTGATGGATTTATTTTTTGTGATGTGGCAATTATTTTACATATGAGACAACTAAAATCAAAAAAGAAAAAAGAAAAAAAGAGGTTTGTAAATTTTCAGCACATCATTTAATTTCCAAAGGGGTATATATGCTTCTAAACTTTAACAACGAAAGCATTAATGGACCAAACTTGTAACGGAGGGTATATCTGAACCTTTTCACAAAATTTCGAGGCATATTTGGTCCTTAAAATATAAAGATAAATCACAAACTATAGAAAACTAGGGTGTTGCGAGATAGTTTTTTAACTAATTTTTTTAGATATACTGAAGTAATTAGATAATACACATACTGTTATCATAAAAATTGAAAAGACATAGAATAAAAGTTCAAAAAAAATCATAAGTCAATAAAATATAAATATTTATTTTATAATAATAAAAGTCGTGAATTTTTCAAAATATGTGTTTGATACTATTGTTCTTCTTTTAATGTTGTTTTATTTCATAGTTTTCTTCTTTTAATGTTGTTTTATTTCTTAGTTTTCTGTATTTAATTCAATTATATGCAGTTCATAGTTGTTAGATTTTTGTATTTAATATCAAATTAACATATTTACTTTTTTATGAGGATTATTAAACCAATTTATAGATATTTTAATATTTTAATTTATTTATTCTCTTTTAATTTTTCTTGCAAATTTAAATTTATGTATAAACTCTTTTATTGTTTTTCGGCGACGTCACTTAGTTTCATAATATAAAGAAAGATAATTAAGAGAACAAATATGAATTATAGAATATGAGATAAGATTATATTTTGTTTGCTGTGAAAATGTTTAACTTGAATTTTTAGTTATAATCACTTCTAATAGATTAAATTATTTTGGAGTCTTCTTCGAATGTATATATCATTTATTTCGTTATGCATGATAAAACTTATCTATTCTAATTTCTATAATTTGAGACAAGAGTGAAGAAAACTCAATTTCTTATGCGTGTAACACAAAAGAATAATTTAATTCAAAATTAAATTACAGAAAAATAATTAAAATATAATAGAAAAAAATGCACACTAATGATTGGTGGTTTGAACTAATTTAAGCAATTAGACAATATTATATGCATGTTACTATTTATAAATTTTACAGTAGAATAAAAATTTACATTGTTCTTGATAATCAGAAATCTTTAGATTGTAAACAATATAACAAAGAAAAAGATGAAATGTAAAAACATTTTTGAATTACATGGTTTTTTTTATTCATATAAATTTCGTTTGTGAGGGGGAAAAGTAACAATCTATTGTCTTTAAATTGTGAATAATATAATAACGAAAAATATGAAACAAAACTTTTCTTTTATATAATTACATGATTTTTTTTCCGTATAGATTTGATAGAGATAAGGTGATTAGGGGCGGGTGGGGGTGGGAACGTGGGGGAGGGGTAAAATTTTTATATTTTAAATCCAAGTTAGCCCTCTCAAGAGGACAAAGAGGCCGGTCATTTGATCTTGAAATAGGTGGGGTAGGGGTGAGAGGTGGGTGGGGTAGATTTCTTTTTTTTTCGCATTTTATTGAAAAATAATATGATAGTTGATTTTTTCTTTAATGTAATATGATTTAACATATTCAAATGAGACGTTCCGATATGAAATGATTATAAATAATGCTTTAATATTATTGCGCGGATATGTCTACTAGTAAATTTAAAATAATTAACTTTTTTGTATATTTTAAAAAATTTTGTGTTGAGTCAGGTTAAGACACATAAAATGTATAAAATATACTTCGTTTGTCTCATTTTATGTGTCGTTTTTTGATCGGATACGAAATTTAAGAAATAAATGATGACTTTATAAAGTTTATAATATTGTCTCTTTTAAAGTCACTTTAATGTTTACTTTTTAGTTGTATTTTCTAATTAAGTGAGACCTAATAAGGATAAAACAGGAAGGATGTCATTAAATAGTTGCTAAATAAAAAAACACACATTCTTTTTGAAAATGACGATACATAAAATAGGACAGAGCTAGTACAATTATTTTCTTATGTATTTAAGAACAAACCGGTTGATCTTTGATAATTTTCAACCTCAACATGGTCTAAACATGTGGCGTCATGAAGAGTCCTTGTCCTTTGAATATTAAAACGGCTACTTTTTCTGCTTTAATTACTATTCCTCTGTTTTCACATCATCTAAACAATATCAACATTTCAGACAAAACCAAAAGGTACGAGCACCAATGGAGATCCATTAGTGATAGTCATTGAGCATTTATAGTGTTCCATGTCCAAAGATCCGCTATATAAATTTCTAGATAATTCAACATTCGATTTTGACTATACCCAGAGTAAAATTTGGTCTCCTTTAGTACCGTGACCATTGTCACCTCATAGAAGGCTCAGCTCGGGTCTGTCGCGAAAGTTGTCTGTCATGATTCGAACTAGGACCTAGCCATGATGGACATCCCGAACCATGAAGGCCCAGAACGCCCTTCTCTATCTGTTAATCATGCACAACATTTATATAATAAAAGAAGATGCAAAAACATAATCTTCTACGGAAACATGGTCAACTCTGAATTCAACATAAGCATGGAAACTGTAAATCAACTACATCTAAATAACATCTGACTCAGTCTGCAAAATCTCTACTACATGAAAATCTGACAACTGTCTGAAATTGGGACAAGGCCCCCAGTAGACCAAAACTGAAATAAGTGACATAATCTGAAAAGACAAGCCTTCTGGAATAGAGAAGGCTCACCACTGCACAATCTGATCAGCTATCTGAATTATCTACTGCTGATCTAGACCCCGAGACTGAGTCTCAGAACCTGCGAGGTAGGGAGGAGGGGGTCAATACAGATGTACTGGTACGCAGAGCATATCCAAAATAATTATTTATTATTCAACATATATGAGAGAAATTTAAAACAGTTCATAAGTATATCAAATAGTAAGAGTTCACATGGGTATTTTAAAGACTCTGTAAAAATCATCTCAACTTTGAGAAATCTGTGTTACTTCTGCTCTAGGTGGTATACCCTACAACTCTGAAAAATTTCATGGGCTATATGGAAACTGCCATTAACTCGGCACCGAAGCACCCAACCTAAGTGTACCGCAAGGGTCGGAGTCTCTGAATCTACTACGCCATACGAACGTCACCAGCATACAATAATAATCTACCCGTATCGGCAAATACGGTTTCAGGCTAAGAGTTTCTTGAACTCGCGCCTTCTTCGGGTAACCACCTAACCCTCTTTAAGACCCTTTTTAAAACTCTATCAAAATATGCAGTCTCTGAAAAACATACTCTGAAAACATGCTCTGAAAACATACTCTGAAAATATACTCTGAAAACATACTCTGTTATGGAATAAATACATATGGTATCGTCATACCATTGACTTGCAAGTCACATATCTGAGCTATTATTAGTCTATCATAAATCTCTATATTCAAAACACAAGTTTTGAGACCAGCATTTCAATAATTCAATTCAATAAATCCTTTTTTTCAAACCTCATATTGACATATACAATTCTTTCTCATACACAAAAGAGCATATTGATATCAAGAAATACCTTCTCAATAATTTCAAATCATGTTCAAATGCCAGGATATTGCAAAAACATCTTTCATATCACAAAACCATAATCTTTAATTCAATACAAGAGAAGGAGTTCATAATTTTTGCTCTCAACAATCTTAAATATCAAATTCATACATATACATATATATGTAAATCAATTTAGGGGAAAAGACCAAAAGGCTAAAGCAATAGTAGCATTGAAACTTTTGAAATGCATAATCAATAATATAGTTTTCAAAACCCCCATAAAATATATGCATCAAAACCTTTAAATCATGCTTTAACAATTCCAAGCCCATGTAGTTTTTCGAATAAACCCCACATACCTCTATCTAGAAATTTAAAGGATGCTTCTTGATGCCCACGGCTTGGGGATTCCAAATCTTCAATTTATTTTGAAAACCCACGGTTGAATCTTGAGTTTCTTGGAGGAGAAGTATATGAACCAGGATTTTTGTTTTGAGGAAAATCTTGAGAATGTCATATATTCTTCTTGTAGAGGTCTTAATCTACTGTTTGGACGTTTTAAGAGGCTTGAAAAGGTCCAAATTACCCTTGTTAACTTCTGAACGAAGCTGGAAAAATTAAACTAGAAAACCAATTTTATGGGCCACCGCGACACGCCACTATCGCGGTGGCTCACTGGAAATTGACGAATGGGAAATTGGGATCCTCCGTGATGCGCCACTATCGCGATGTCCCACTGGAATTTGACAATTGCTAATTAAACCCTCTCCGCGGCGCGCTAAACACCAGGATGACGATGTATTTTGACTAGCATATAAAATAGCCATAACTTCTTCACCAAGTGTCTTTTTTGGATGAATCTTATATCGACGGAAAGCTTATTCAGTCATCTACGTAATGAAAAGTTGAAATCTAAGGGATTCCATTAGGAAAAAATTATAAACCATTCTAGAAGCCAAGGCTTGATATTTTAGGGATAAAAATTTAGCTAAGAAAAACTTTAGGGCGTTACAATATCCCCCCGGGAACATTCATCCCCGAATGTTGATGCGGGATACAGACAACTCTAATTTCAAGCATACTAAGGCATAGAAAGAATAAAGCAAGGATTGTAGCTTCCATTTCGTCATCCATTGGATCAAAAAGGTTTGGGTATCTAGCTCTCATGTCAACTTCTGATTCCCAAGTCACTTCTTCAATTTTCTTGTTTCTCCACAGCACTTTAACTGAGGCTATCTCTTTGTTCCTCAATCTTCTAACTTGGCAATCCAAAATCTCTACCGGATCTTCTTCATAGGATAAGGAGTCTGTCACTTTGATTTTTTCGACAAACAATACTAAAGAATGGTCTCCAATACACATCTTCAACATAGATATATGAAATACCGGATGAACCGAACCCAAACTAGCTGGCAATTCTAACTCATATGCAACTCTACCTATCCTTCTCACAATCTGATATAGTCTTATATAGCAAGGACTCAACTTACCTTTCTTCCCGAATCGCATGACTCCCTTCATGGGAGAAACCTTGAGAAACACCCAATCTCCAACCTCAAACTCTAGATCTCTTCTCCTAACATCGGCGTAGGACTTCTGACGACTCTGAGCTATCTTAATTCGTTCTCTAATGACTTTCACATCCTCTATTGCCTGATGAACAAGATCAGGCCCAAATATCTACGTCTTACCTACTTTATACCACCCTATTGGTGACCTACATCTTCTCCCATATAATGCCTCAAACGGTGCCATCTTAATACTGGAATGGAAATTATTATTATATGTGAACTCTATCAATGGAAAGTTCTCTACCCAACTACCTTTAAAATCAATCACGCAGGCCCTCAACATATCCTCAAGGATCTGGATGGTGTGTTCATCTTGCCCATCTGTCTGAAGGTGGAAAGTCGTGCTCAAATTCACTTGGGTACCTAAACCTTTTTGAAACGATCTCCAAAACTGTAAAGAAAACTGTGTACCTCTGTCAGATATGATGGACACAGGTGCCCCATGCAAACAAACTATTTCTGCAATGAACATCTTGGCATAATCCTCTCCCAAATAATTTATTCTGACAGGTAGAAAGTGAGCTGACTTGGTCAACCTATCTACAATCATCCAAATGGAATCATACTGGTTTCGAGACCTCAGAAGTCCTATAATGAAGTCCATATTAATCATCTCCCACTTCCGCAAAGGCAAAGCTATCTCTTGAGAAGAACCACCTGGCCTCAAATGTTCCACTTTAACTTGTTGACAATTCAAACACTTGGCAACATAGTTAGCCACATCACGCTTCATATTATTCCACCAATAAATGGTTTTCAAATCCTGATACATCTTAGTAGAGCCAGGGTGAACAACATACCTCGACGTGTGAGCTTCGTCAAGGATTCTCTTCCTCAGACCATCTACATCTGGTACACACAACCTACCCTGGTATCTCAAAATACTATCACCACCAATTTCAAATGACATTACCTTTTGTTGACTCACATCTTTCTTGATCTGCATCAAGATGGGATCTTCAACCCGCTTCTCTTTAACTTCTGCACAAAGGGAAGATTTAGCTATCTCATGAACAACCACTCCTCCATCCTTAGAATCCAAAAGTCGCACTTTTAGATTTGCAAGTCGATGAATATCCTTAACCATCTCCCTCTTCTCTTTCTCAACATGAGAAAGACTGCCCATAGACAACCTATTGTAATTAATAGAAAATTATTTCTATTAAAACCTCTATTATATAATAATAATAATAATAATAATAATAATAATAATAAATATAATAATAATAATATTTTAACTTTTCTGGATTCACTATCTCGCTCAATATATTAATAGAGTATAAAACTTTTATAAAGTAATATATACATACCATAACTAAAGAATTTTATACATATCAAAAATATTTTAGAAGGGTAGTAAATTATATTTCTACCAAATACTATTTTAGATTAAATATTCCATAATATATTTAATATTACTAAAATTCTCAAACAAACCGCTTGAAAATCAAACAGTCAGTCCTAACAAATCATAAATAACTTGGAGCGGCTATAAAAAAATTCTAAACACTGAAAGTGTATGAAAATAAGGAAAATGGCCATGAGAGTAATTACAATAATTTATTTAATTATCATATTTTTTACTATATACTAATATTTTTGGACCATTATATCAACCCATATATACCTTACAAATGATAGAGTGTCAATATAGCTGATCTTGAATCTACTATGCAAAGTGGAAAGCATTGATTATATTGATGGTCTATTAATTATGTTCAACGGTAACAAAGTACAAATATTCAACTTTGTCAACGGAAAAAAAGTACAATTGTTACTTTTTCAACGGTAACATCTGAGTGTTTTTTGTATAAAAGGAAGGCAAACCTTATTCTATCTCCTTCATTAATTCTCAACTTTATTCTATTTTAAACAACTATAATATCTCAAGCATCACAAATATACAATGCAAAAAAAATATGAATTTGTCATTGTGGTAATTCAGTTGTCTTGTGGGCGCCGCGTACTGGTACAAATTTAGATTATAAATTCTTTAACAGTGTAGATGAGAAGATGAGTGCTTTTATGTGTGTGTGCAGGTTTAGTTTAATAATTTTTTATTTGAGTTATAAAATTATCTAATAATTTACTTTTTTATCTTGGATAATGGTGGATGCTCTTTTCTAAGAGAGTTGAAAATGAGTGACTAATGAGCAGCAATCAATGTTGAGTTCGAAATTCGGGACATGAAAGTTTCAATTATGGTCTATCATCTATCTCCACTTGTAATAAAATTAAAATATATATTATTTTTGTTAATTTTAATTGTGTTCTTTTTGTCTCTATTTTGCAAACTCATCTTCATCTATTAATAGACTTGAAATTTTAATACATTTTTAATTGAGATATGTTATTTTTAATTATTTTATTCTTTCAATAATATTTTATGTTTTTTTTAAATAGGCAAGGATGTATCATTGCTATTAAATATAAGAGATTTGTACTTTATTATCTCTGGAGCTGGTAAAAGCTCGATAATAGAGTCTAAAACAAAAATGATTCAGTTACATGAATAGTTTTGCATATATCATCAACATAGTTAGTTATAGACTAGGATAATTTGTGATCAACCAAAACAAGTGATTATAAATTGAGTGAAAGATTTCGACGATAGTGATGGTGATGAGAAGATGATCAAGTTTGAATCTATAAGGACTATTCTCCTTTCATTTATTAATCATTTTTATGATCCACACACAAACAATAGAGTGTTAAAGTAATATATTATGATGAATTTGAGAAATAAAATATGAACCAAAAAAAGTAATATTGAAACATATAAAATAAGTAAACATAACACATACCTCGATTAAAAAAGGATTTAAAATTTTAAGTCTATTACTAGAACAAGATGAATTTGCAAAGAAAAAATGAAAAAAATACAATCAAAATAAGTAGAAAGAACGGATATTTAGGTAAAAATGTTGACAACTTGAAATGCCAACAACAGAAAGAGAACTTAAAATAACGAATACCTAATTGACAGTAACTTCTATGAGACTTCTAGAAAAAAATTTAGACATACTTCAAGCATCAACATACCAAAAGAGAAGAAATGAAAACAGAAAAAAGTTTTTTTTTTCATTAAAGATAATTATTATGTGGGTTTCCAAAGAAAGGGTACATGCAAGTTATATGTAGGTAATTCTATTTATTTGGTATTTTCAAAGGGTATACAATGACTATAAAGGTTTAAGTGTAATGGTTGTGATTTATAATTACTCGATTCCTAGACTACGAGTGAGATCTACAAGTGGTTGTATGGTAGATGACTGAAAAAATTGCATTACAATGAATAGAATGTGCTGACTGAATCTCTTACAAATGACCACATGAACTACTTGAATGGAGCCAAATTTAAGGATGATAATAGTGATCTTGTGTACGCTTAAACTAATGATTGTAAAATCATCAATAGTATAACTAATGAAGCTAAAATTATATCAAAAACGTGGGAGCTTTAACAATAATGCAAAAAAAATTAAACGCTTATGGATAATAATGATTAGAGTGGTAACTATACTAACAATTATGGAGTGATTTTCTAATGAGAGCCGACAAATCTGATAACTAAAGGGAAGAAATGGAGATTTTAAGAAAAGAATAAGCATTGATTTTCTTCTTGACCAAAAAAATCTAAAAAAATAATATGGAGATCATAATGCTTGAAATCAAAATATAAAATATTTGATAACAATGAATGAAGAGTTTTAAAATTGGAGAAGATAAATCGAATTAAAATATTTAGATTTTGAAGAAAAAAAGAATAGAAATAAGGTGTAAAGAGAAATTGATTGAAATTTAGTTTAAGAAAATAATAATGGGCATTAGTGTATTTTTTTTAAAAAGTTAAAATTTGATCATAACTTTTTAAATTGATGAAGTGGCACATGACCACACAACCCTACCTCGTTATTTTCCTTTTCAAACTCTAACCCTAAAAAATAAATGAAAAAAAAATTAAGTGAATATGGAATAAATTAAATTTTTAAAGTGGATACCATTCTAAAACCAATCATGTCATCCACATAAATAAGTAAAAAAACTGACACGACCCGAACTAGGGTATGGCTGTGTCGGATATCTCAAGTCCTATATGGACCGGAGATCACCTTCTGCACCTAATGAACCCACACACGACACACCTTAAAGTCCGATGAATTCCAAACATATAACAAGATAGCGTGCAATAACTTAAGAAAATTTCAATACATGTCTATGACCAACCACTGAAGACCGACCAAACAATCGACCGACATTGCCCAATAACCCAGTAGTCTAAACAAAGCCTTCTAAATAATGATCCAAAAACTATATATCAATAAAGTGTCAGGACATACCCCCAAAAATAGACAAAAATAAGTCTAAGACATAAGAGGAAAAAAACATGAAATGTTTACTTTCGATGTATGGAAGCTCACCATTTCAATATCAACTCACGAGCTTATCCCCAATCCTAATCACTAAGCAGGAGGAGTAGAAGTGTGACCAATTCCTTTATCGCATGGGGATACTGCGTTCGAAAATATTTAGCGAGGTGAACGCTCGCATGTAACTTAGGGATAAGGATAACATAATTACATGATCAACAGTTTAACATCATTCAAACCAATGAACATAATCATATGCATATATATATATAAATATATATCATATGCCAGGATGGGGAACAAGGCTTAACATGTATTTTCAAAACTTTAGCCTAGATGTGTAGCTCAACCATCACATAATAGTACCCACAGGCTATATGGGCCCCAAATCTTACCCCTTGGTCGGGCCCCAGTACGTGTAGCCACACGAATAGGAGAAGAATCTTATATATATGCACATGAGGGACTCCAACCTCCAAGCATATACTAAGGTGACTTAAGCAACCGATCATGTAATGATTTACGGGGGACTCAAACCTCCCTAATCATGAAATAATAATAATGAGAGGGAATCAAACCTCTCTGGTCACTTTGACCCCCGCATTGGCAAATGTTGTTTCCAGTGTCGGCCACCCGGACCTCCACTTTCATGGCTCAGCTACACAATCCTTATTAGAGCCCAATTAAAATATTTATCACACAATTCTAATCATGAGCCACATTTCACATTAAGGCATACATTATTGATATCATCATGCCAAATACACTTGCAATGTAACCCATCATGGCAAAATAATTTCTATTAACTTGGGGAGAACAACTTCCTTTGTTCATTAATTCAAGGTGGGAAAACACTGTCTCCCATTCTTATTTAAATCATAACATTGTGTTTCAAATACCTTATTATATCATGCAATAGTTTAAGAGGTTCAATTTATAAATTCTCATCTTTCTCATAAATCTAAACCAATTTCACACTATGGGTTGGGGTTATATTCACTTTAAAAGTCACAAGTTTGAGAAAATCACAATTCTCTATTCATCCACCATATCCATGCACCCATAAATTCTAAACCATATTTAAAGCATGAATAATCATAATTAAATCATGGAAAAATAATTTTCAACAATAAGCATTCAAAACCCACAACCCTTGTTTTCAAAACCTAAATAATTTAGTGTGAATAACACTTTAATACATATGCTTTTATAAAATTAACAATGAGGAAAGAGTCACATGCCTGAAATAGTAAGATGTACGGAGAGAAATCACCCTTAAAAGCCCTAATTGATCAACCTCTTGAAAACCCTAAGTATTCTTGACCTTGAGGAATTTGAGAGTGTTGAAAAGTTACTTTGATGTGTTTATGAGGGATAATGATACCCTTAAGAGGTTAGAGGACGTGGGTTTCAAGTTGGGTAAGAGGAAAAATATCCAGAATACCCTTAACTTAAAAAATAAAAAAGGGTCTCCTTTGACTACGAGTTAACCCTTGACTTATAGCCACTCCTTACCACTTATAACCACGAGTTATAACCAAGGAAGTACCACCAAGGCACCCTACACTTTATCCTTACAATTGTGGTCTATTTCACACACAAGTGCACATGATCACACAAGTAATAGAGTGACTCAGAGAATCAGATATCGTACCCACGAGGACTACGGTATTAGTAATTTTCTCAATTTCAGTTTTGAAAATAATGTATTTAAGTGTTTTTAAAGTATCGAGATGGTTGTGATAATTAAATGTTAAATCTACTAATTTAATAAATAACAAAGAGAGACAATAGTAGCGTAAGAAAGGTTGTGAACAATACGAGATCGAATTCTAGAGTTGAGGCACTCTTGACAATCTTATAAATCTCTATCCTTATCATGGTTGTGTTGATTATAGGGTTATTGATTCGTAGGGTTAAGATTATGATCATGGTCTCTCTATCCTTTAATATTCTACCGAAATGGATATTACAACTACATCGTTGAGCGGGGATACAATAATCTATTTCGATACATTAAGATATTATCCTGCAAGTGAACCAAGCAAGGCTTCTAGGTATATCTCTATCCTAGCCGTTTATTCAAATGTTTTATTCCTTAAAAGAATAAAAACTTGCTCCTTACACTCTTTGATCTATCCTAATTATTCTCCTCTTGGATTTACAATGGATTATAGATGTATTTTAATGGTGGCCATTCATCAAAATAGTATGTACAAGAAAATAAGAATAACCCAATGATAAATCAACATTAAACCATTCTAAGAATATCAAAATATAATCATGTCTTTGGCCTTAACCCTAGAACAAAGGTGTTTATCCACTCATGTTTGAAATCAACATCAAACTAATATAATTAAACTTACCCAAAATTAATATTCAAAGATGAAGTATTTAAAGAACCCTAAGAAAATTATTATAATCATTTTTCCTCTGTTGTACATCTACCAAAATTCCCCTCAATTGATTTGAAGTGTTCCTTTTATAGTGGGACAAGTTTGGACAAAAGATAGCCTTCACCACATCACGGGGATCAATGCAAGAACTAGGGTCCACTCCTCAGTGGTCATACAGGGACTAGGGTCCGCACCACAAGGCTATCATGGACCCTCACTGGAATTTGACTTGAGAATTAATTTAGCCTCCATGATGTGGGGCTATCGCAAAGGCTTTCTAGAATATGCCATAGACTAAAAAATCCCCTAGCACGATGCAGAGATCAATGTAAGGACTGGAGTCCCCACCGTGAGTCTTCACTATTTCATTCCTTTCCAGCTCGTTGCCTATTTTCTTGCTCCCATCTTCAGTTCTATGCTTTCCAAGCTTAATCCTAGTATCCTCATGCCCAGAAAAACATTCCAATGCTTCAATCATTATTATCTTCATATTAATGCATACACTTTCATACCATTTCATCATAATTCAACCCTGCATCAACTAATCATGTCCATTAGATAAGGAATGCAATTACAAATCAAACACAATAAGAATGACAGATTTTAGCTCATGAAACAAGTCCTATTATGGGTAAATATTAGAGCTTGGATGTATCAATATGCCTAAGATCACCACCCCACACAAAGAATCTTGTTTGTCCTTAAACAATCTCAGGCAAACACTATGCCTATTTAGGCTTCACACCAAAATTTAGGCAAGACACTTGTACTGGGCACACATAAGCCACACATGACTTTTTATCTAAGACATGTTAATTCAATTTTGTAAACATGGGATTACTCCTTTCAAATGTCCTTGCCTCAAAAGTGAACTTCTAACTTGTTAGTAAGATAATGCAAGTTTGTCAATGTTTAATACTATAAGTCACCTGACTATTATCCACATGCACCCTCACAGCAAGAAAATTACCCATATTTATTCATAATCTTGCAATATATGATCAGAATGGGTAGATCAAAAACAAATTCACTCACTCTCTTAAAGAATTCATACATGATAAATGATGAACCATAAGTTTTCCCTTAATGTACTACTCCACTAATAGTCGAATATTAGGATTAAGGATCAACTAGGTATTTTATGGTTGTAATGTAAGCTAAGGGATGGGTAGGAACTACTTAGGAAAAATAGTGGCTAATCTCCCAAAGCTCTTTAATACATCACATGCAAATCATCAACCCCCAATTAACAACCAATTATTTCCCCCAACTATCTTTCTTTTTTTGCTATTGCTTTAGCCCTATTTTCTTGAACTTCTACTCCCTTGACTAGATTAAATTTTAACTTAATCGCTTAGCAGTTGTGGATCAAATTAAGGTCAATCAAAGAAGAGGTATAGGCTACATATGAATCTGCCAAAGAAAATAGGCTATAGGCTCAACGGGGCTAACTAAAAATGTGCACAAGGGTAGGTAAAAGAGGTATAAAATATGTCTATCAACAAAATTCCTACATCATCTCCTAGTACCAACTTTCTTTATTTTTCTTTGTAAACACGCCAAGAAAGCTCTATACATCACTATGCATGTAGAATGACTACGAGATCTCACTCATACTTGGTGCATGCTAGACTCAAGTAGGATCTCTATAGATTTTTGATCTAGTAATTGCACAAATTTAAAATTAAGCCAGAAGACTCATAGTTACATTATTGAACTTAGGTGTATAAAACTAACAATCCTTCTTTTCAAATTTGACATGCTTCTATTTCAAAACATGTATTTTCTATGTTATGTGACCACATTTCCCCCCACAAGGTATCTTGATCTGGAACTGTGGTTGGGCTCTTTACAATTCTTTATTTTCTATGACTAATTCCCCTTAAGATTATGGTCGTCCATCCATCATAAGGGAAGGCACCTAACTATGATGATTTATAACTATTGCCATTAAGGGAAAATATTTTCATCTTTACGGGCAAAAAAATTAAAAAATTTACTCCTAATTATCACAAAAAAATATATAATAATACTAAGCAGAATAAAGAAAACATTATCAACTCTAAACTACTAATGACTGTGAACTACCCATAGTAAATATCATCAATACTAACTATTAGAGAATGAATAATTAGAATGTCTATCAAAATCCACATCACAACCACAACAAAATCCAAAGAGAAATATTCAAAAAGATAAAAGAAAAATAAATTAAATAAAGGTGCGAGGAATAAGAACCACCATCTCACACTTAAAATAAAACACTATCCCAGTGCTTGAAAATAAGACTAAGTAATGAGGAGGTATAACAACTCCCTGGTCATGCATCATCTACGTCATCATCAGTCTCTAAACCAAGGGCCTCTAGGCTAAAATTTGGATCGTTCGCATCCTCCTTCTCATCTGACTCTATGTATAAATCACGCCTTCTCAGTTCCTCATCCATAGGCACATCATCATCCACAAGCTCTATAAATTCTAGTACAATCCGTAGCACAGTCCTAGCATGGTGACCAAGAAGATAATCCAACTCAACAGCTAGAATATCCTCAGGTGTAGTTGGGTGACCCCAGATCCTCAACTGCAACAGTTTTAGACTATACATATGGGTTGTGATATCATCATTTCGAGCCTCAAGCTCGGTACTTTTTAGAACAAGACTATGAACCACAGTTATCTCCTTAGTCTGGGACACATCCACTAAGTGAGTGTCAACCACTGGTCTGTAGTCAAGTGCCTCCTCCCTACTCCCTGATTCCTCAGAAACTTGGTTAATAAAACACAAATTCAACCCTGATGGTTGTGTGCCTCCTTCATCATAGAAAGGATCACAACCCCTACATTGATATCAACATCATCACGCATCGAAGCATAAATGAGGTATACCTTATCCTGTGTCACATTCTTCATGTGTTTGCCCTGAATGAGGCAATGGTAGGTAATAGTTGCCTAAATATGGTCCTCCCTACTCATCTAGGCATAGGGGAATGTGAGGTGGATGATTTTATCTTTGTAATGAGTCCATACATCGGAAGAATTATTTCCACATAGCAAATATTTAATGTATGCATAAGGTGGTGTAATGTTGAGCTGCTTAAGTGGTTCTACATCTACCTCTGGCATACCTAAAAGGGCATTCAAATCATGACCTATAAAAGTTACCACCTAACCTCGGAATTTTACCTCAGATTCTCACTCCCTAGGCCCCAGTTAGCATAGAATTCCCTAACGAGGTGCATATTGCACTCTATAGGCTACTCGAACAAGAAAGTCATGTGCAACTTTCCTATTCTTTGCGCCATGTTTGGATACTCTCTCAATAAGATTTTTCAATTGATAAATTTATTTGGAGCATATTTTATCTCATTATTTTTGGCATACCATTTCTTTCCTTCCTCTACAACCTATCTAGCCCCGTATCTCCTATGTTGCCTTTATGGGATTGCCGGAGGTCTAGGCACTTGAATAGCTATTTTGATTCTCTTTAATGAGGGCCTAGAAACATCTTTTCCCTTTGTTGATGGCTAGACATAGTACATGTTAGTCAAAATATTTAGAAAAAAATGTCAGGCAGTTGCTAGCATGCATACATCATTGTATTAACAAGGATACTCAGAATTCCCCTTTTTAATTTGAAAATCTTTCTTGTTACATCACCTCAACAACCATATTAAACCATAGGAATGTTTCTTTAATCAGACTTCAAATACACATCAATTTTAACCAAGAATACTTATATTTAACTTAAATGTCACTTCATACCCCCTTACAAACCAAATCAGGTGCAACAATGTTGATTCACACATCAAGTTCATAATTATAGCACAGTGCACTTCTCATCATATCCTAAATTACATCTTTTTACATGAACTGTTATGCATAGCATTATATACCACAACCACTTTAAAAGATTGAGACATCATAAGCATCAGTATAGACCCATAAGCATACATACAAGGGAAAGTCAATATTAACTAAGTATAAGTAACATTAGGGACTACCCCATATTTAGTCACTGACTAGGGTGTATATCATATCCAACAAAGGTACTCAGACTTCCTTTCTTTCCAACCATGCCCCTTACACTATGGCAGTTCTAACATTGCAAACAAAGTTTTCACCATAAGTGTTTCAATCATGTATGTTACACCAATGTGCAATATACCACTCAAAACAAATGTCATTAGTCTATTTCAACAATAACAAAATAAGTAAAGCACATAAAGAATTACAATATACTTTAACACAAAAAAATTCTCAACATACTAGACATCATCACACTTAGTATCAATCAATTCAAGTTTTCACACCATATATGCATCACAATAAATTCACTTGTGTACCCGAATAAGTAAAAAGCATAGTACTTACCTTAGTTGTCTTTGAAGAGAGAAGAGAGAAAGAGATTTTCTTTGTTCTTGACAAAATTTAAAATGAAGAATTTAAGGAGAAATTAGAAGAGGGAGCGGCGTGCTTAGGCTTAGAAAGAGAGATACGAAGGGGGGAATGGGGAAGAATTTAAAGGGAAATGTCGAGTTAATAATTGGGTTGGTTTGAGACCCAAGTTTAAAAGGTATCTGTGGTGCGAGGCTTAGCTCACGCGATAGCCTCTGCTACACAGGCCCATCGCTCATGCATACTAGAATTCACACTTCAACTATATTCCCCTTAGCATGACACGATACTTGATCCATGGTATAGCCTTCGCGATGCGGGGCTATTGCAGATGCACACTGGAAATCTCACTCTGGGGGATATTTTGTCCCACTTTTCTTACCTCCCTTGGGCATCACTTTAGTGCATCTTTTACATACCTGAGAGCTTCTCAAAATGTAAATTTTTACTTACTTTGTGTTCTCCCTCATGCCATGGAGTTTCTCTTTCCCTCGCTCTCAATAAAAACAATAAAATTACGTAAGAAAAAGTGGGTTGCCCTCACCCAACGCCTTAGTTTTGGTCGTGGCTCGACATATCTTTTTTGTATTTTTTATTTCTTTTCTATTTTTTATCTTTTTTTCCAAACGAAAAAAAACTAAACTATTACATTACATTTGTGGGTTGCCTCCCACGTCGCGCCTTATTTAACAATGTGGAACGACCCAACTCAGCTTCATTACTCACCAAAGGTTATGGATGTCTTGTGCTAATCCCCATGATCTGCCCAATAATGCTTGACTTCTATCCATTCACCATGAATATCTCACTTTTTTCCTTACTCCACAGCTCAACATCCCCATAAGAGGTTGTTCTTACCACTTCAACTGATCCAGACCAATTGAAACACCCTAGGTTCTGGTCCTTAGAAAATTTCTTGAGTTTGAGCTCCTGGACAACCTACGACTTGGGGGAACTTGTCGTATAAGGTGGATATGATTTAGGTTCCTCAACTCTATGTTACTCTATATAGTTGGTTGGTTTCTGTACAAGGTATAAATAGACATCATAAGGGTCGTATAAAGATAGTACGAGTGGTATAGTCCAATTCATATGTTGTCTAGTATCCAACCTCATTAATTCCATTTTAGATATAGTTTGAGGGTACTAGTCGTATAGTATGGGTATGATTTAAGCAAGGGGAGTATTATGGTGGTTAGGGTGTGTTGTCCAACATTCTATCTAGGGCACGAGTGGTGGTACCACTCGTATATTATGTGTACAAGTTAGGAGGTAATCTTACCCTTCTGCGAGATTTTTACAGTTTAAGTTGGGGGTATTCTGGGCATTTCTTCTCTTAAACCCTCTTGAACTCATGACTTAAAAAACTAATAGGACTTAATTTACCCTATTATTCTTAATCAAAAATACTTTAAACACTCTCAAATCTCTCTCAAGGCTCTTGGTTCAAAAAAGGGTTGGGTTTCTTCAATACAATTAATTCAAGGCTTACAAGGGTGGTTTCTCTCCGTACTCTTTGGTATCTAAGGCATGTTACTTCTCCCTCATTATTAGTTCAACTAAATTCATATTTTAATAAATGGTATTCATGATTTAACCATGGGTATTGTTTGGTTTTGAAATATATTTTGGGGTTTTGGTTGTAAATGGTTGGTTAATGTTTTCCCATGTTTTACTTATGTTTTTTCATATTATAATGTTGGTTTGAACATTGTGAAATGCATAGTAATGGTAAATGGGTTTAAGGGTACTATGGATTCCCCAAATTGGTTGGTTTTTGTCTTGGAAAATATATGCCCTCAACATTTTTGTTAAAATGCCTATGAGAATGATTTTGTCTCATAGTTTGTATTTTTTAACTCTTTGTCTTGCATAACTTGGTAATGGAACCCTAAATGGTTTAATTGAATTAACTGAGTAGAAAAGGCCTTGGTGGCCATGGTTTTGGTTTAATTGGAAATCATACGGAGTATATGGGAATCCCCTAAGGTTTGGGTAATGACATTGCTTGAAAGTTATATTCGGTATGACGATACCACTACATAATGACTTGGTAATTAACTCTGGAATCGGTGGTTTGGTTATATGCTAATGGTTTTAATTAGGAAATAATGGCGGATTGTGATAGCTAATCGTGAAGGGGTGGGTCCAATGGACGGACATTAGGAACTCATGTTTGCCGACACGAGGGTTGGTCATGGTGACCATATACTTTTGGGGTATATGGGAATCCCCTAAGTTTATACTTGTATATATGTATCATAAATGGAGAAGGGTATATTGGAATCCCCTACCTCTATGATATCTCTAGTTCGTGCGGCTACATGCACTGAGGCCCGTTCAGGGGGTAAAAATGGACCCATATAGCTCATGGGTATTCTTAGGATGATTAAGCTATACAAATCTAGGTTAAGGTTTTAAATGCATGCTAAACCCAATCCCCTTTTCCGCCACGATATATATATGTGTCTACGTGATTGCATATGGTTATTTACTTTGGTTTTAAATTACTGGCATTATTTTATCCTTACTCTTGAGTGCATGCTAGCATTTACCCGGCAACCCATCTTCAGGTGTTGTATCCCCACGCGATGCAAGAACTGGCCAAACTACTCCTCCAGCTTAGTGACTTGGATTCGGGGGAAACTTTATGTCATATTGAAGTGGTGAGCTTCCATACTCCGGAAGTCTTCATTCCATGTTATGGTCTTCTCTACATACTTTGTTTATTTCTTGGACTTTGGGTTTTTGCTATAGTCAGGGGCATATCCTGATCGAATCTTATTTTAATTTTGGATAGAGGCTTTGTGAGACTAATTTAGATTTGCATGGGTGGTGTTAGTATTTGTGTCATCCATGGCATTGGTATTGGTATTATGGCTGACACTGTTTGACTATATTTTAATTATGATTATTTTTTCTTTTTATGTTATATAATTAGAAATTATTCGGCGTATGGTGTTGGGCGGTTATGGATGGGTAATGGAGATGGTCTATGATCCTGGTTAAGCTTGAGGCACGAGACATGATTACGCCCTGGTTCAGGTCGTGACAGATTGGTATCAAAGATCTAGGTTCATAGTTTCTTGGTATTCCCAAAAGTCAGTCGGGTAGAGTCTCTTTTATGGGTGTGTAGAACGCCACACTCACAAGAGAGAGGCTATAAGGTATTTAGGAATGTTTCTCTTTCTTGTGTTCTGTTTTCAAGATGTAGAGTCTAAGGTCTTGAATTCTTCCCTAATTCCTATTTGTTCGTTTTCCAGATTATGCCTTCTCGACAATCTGAAGCTTATAAAAACTCTTTTGTCCTAACTGGGGATAATGTTGATGGCACAAGCTGTACTCATGGGATCCATACCCTGTCTAGGGGTCCAGTTTTGAATTGTTCTAGAGCTTCACTGGTTCCTTCTAGTCCTTCTAAGACTCATCGGATTAAGGGACAAATGTTGAGTTTCGTCAATCTATTCATATGTTGGCACAATTTATAGCTACTCAGTCTGAGCATGGTGTTCCTGTTGCTCCATCTTCCGAGGTCACAAGGGTTAGCCAGTTCATGAGGTTGAACCCTCTACCTTTACAGGTATTAAGGTTGAGGAGGATCCTCAGGATATTCTATATGATATATAAAAGATCTTTATTTTATGCATTCCATGAATGTAGAGGTTATAAAGTTTACTACCTACCAGCTGAAAGATATGACATACTAATGGTAGGAGGAATGGGATTAGGCAAGGGGTGACAGTGATGAGCCATCTCTATGGAAGAAATTTTCTAATGCATTTCTAGACGGCTTCTTTCCTTAGGAGTTGAGGGAAGATAAGGCAAAAGATTTTGTTAATCTGAAGCAAGGTAATATGTCTTTTAAGAAGTATGGATTGAAGTTTCACTAGTTACCTCGGTCTACTCTAAAGATAGTTTCTAGCAGGAGGGCTAAAATAAGAAAGTTTGCTTCTGGGTTGTCCAGAGAATTGATATTTGAGAGTAAGGCTGCCTTGTTGATCAAGGGCATGGATATCTCCAAGTTATGGTGTATATGCAGCAGGTAGAGAAAGGGAAAAAGAACTAGGCTGAAATAGGGGAAAGGCAGGGAAAAAAATTTATATTTTTTAAGAAGGGTAGTGGACAACAGCAGAGTGGCAGGGATGGTGTGAAGTGGCCCAAGAAAAAGTGGAGCAACTCTGGGTCATACTCGACGGCTAGTGTTCCCTACCCAAATTAGTCGGGTGATAGGCATTTCTATGGTGGAGACAACTTTAGGGCACAGGGTTCCCAATCTTAGGCTAGTGAATCCCAGTCAGCTCCATCATATCCTCTCTGCAGGTGTTTTGGTAGATTGTATCAGGGTATTTGTGATGAAGGAAGGGATAGGTGCTTCAACTGTGGTCAGCCAGGGCACATACTTAGAAATTTCTATTAGTAAGGTTTCTTCGATGGAGAACAAGGTTCCAGTAGCTTCATCATTATCTCCAGCACCAAAGGGTGCACCATCTAGTTCTGATACTAGTCAAAACAATATTTATGCTCTCACTACTTAACAAGAGTCTGAGGTATCACCTGATGTCGTGACTGGTACGTTGAAACTCTTTTTTTATGATGTGTACTATTTACTTGATCGGGGTTCACTCTCACTTATGTGACCCCATTTATGGATGTGCATTTTGGTTTTGGTCGAGAGTGTGTTTCAAACCTTTTTTCTATTTCTACCCTAATAGGTGACTCTATTATTACTAGAAGAGTCTATAGGGAATGTGTGGTATTTGTTGGTAGTAAAGAAACTTTGGTGGATTTGCTTGAATTAGATATGGTGTATTTTGATGTGATATGGGGGATGGATTGTTTCCATTAGTGCTATGCTTCCCTAGGCTGTCAGACCCATAAGGTTGTCTTTAAATTCCCTAATGAGCCATTTATTGAGTTGGAGGGTAGTTCCCCATATCCTAAGGCAAAATTTATATCTTATCTTAGAGCTCAGAGATTGATCTCCAAGGAGTGTCCTTATCATCTAGTTTGGGTTATGGATTCTAACTCGCATGGTCCTTCCTTGCATTATGTTTCGATTGTAAATGAATTTCCTGAGGTCCTCCCTGATGACCTTCCTGGTGTTCCTCCTTAATGGAATATTGATTTTGGGATTATTCTTGTTCCAGACACTCTTCTAATCTCTATTCACCAATATAGAATGGCTCCAACTAGGTTGAAGAAGCTTAAGGAGCAACTCAAGGATCTTTTAGATAAGGATTTCATCCATCCTAGTGTGTCCTCGTGGGGTGCACCGATGTTATTCGTGTGTAAGAAGGATGGTTCCCTTTAGATGTGTATTGATTATTAGCAGTTGAATAAGGTGACGGTAAAGAATAAGTATCCTCTTCCAAGGATAGATGATTTGTTTAACCAGTTGCATGGTGCTAAGTTTTTCTCCAAGATTGATCTTTGATCTGGGTATCATCAGTTAATTAGGGAGAAGAATATCCCTAAGACTACTTTTCATACTCGGTATGAGCATTTTGAGTTTCTAGTTATGTCTTTTGGGTTAACCAATGCCCCGACAACATTCATGGATTCGATGAATAGGGTTTCTTATTAGTTTCTGGACTTGTTCATTGTTATTTTCATAGATGATATTATGGTGTATTCTAAGAGAGAGGTGGATCATTTGAATCACCTCCGCATTGTATTACAGACTCTGAAAAAGCAGCAGTTGTATGCCAAGTTTTCAAAATGTGAATTTTGGTTTAATGTTGTCACTTTTTTGGGTCATATCATTTCTAGTAAAGGGATCATGGCGGTTTCGTAGAAGGTTGCAGTGGTGAAGAAGTGGTCTAGACCTACAACTCCAACCAATATTCAGGGCTTCTTGGGTTTAGCTGGTTATTATAGGAGGTCTGTGGAGAGTTTTTACTATAGCTACCCCGTTGACTAAGTTGACTTTGAAAAAGGTAAAGTTCTTATGGCCTGATGCTTATGAGGGGAGTTTCGAGAAGCTGAAAGATAACCTCACTTTGACTCTGGTTTTAACTTTGCCTGAAGGCACTGATGGGTTTACGGTCTATTGTGATGCATCTCGTGTGGGACTTGGTTGTTTTCTAATGTAGCATGGAAAAGTGATAGCTTATTTCTCTAGACAGTTGAAGGTGCGTGAGCGAAATTATACGACTCATGACTTGAAATTATTAGTTGTGGTGTTTGTGCTGAAAATATGGCATAATTATTTGTATGGAGTGCATGTGGATATCTTTTTTGATCATAAGAGCTTGCAGTATGTGTTTACGCAAAAAGAGCTTAACCTCAGGCAAAGAAGTTGGCTTAATTTTCTCAAGAATTATGATATGAGTTTTCACTACTACCTAGGTACGGCTAATGTGGTTGCTGATGCTCTTAGTAGGTTATCCATGGGGAGTCTAGCTAATATGGATAAGGAGAAGCGGGAGTTAGTGAAGGACATCCACTGCTTGGCTAACCTTGGAATTTGCCTTTTAGACTTTGAGGATGGTGGTGTATTGGTGCAGGAAGTGGTGTGGTCATATCTTAGTGTTTAAATCAAGGAAAAGTAGATGTTAGATCCTATCTTTATGAAGATCAAGGATGATATAGGCGGGCAAAAGGTGATGGCTTTCGAGATTAGTGGTGATGGTACTTTACGGTACCAAGGTTATGTGTTCCCGATATTGATGGTTCACATGAGAGGAACTTGGCTGAGGCACATAAGTTGCACTATGTTGTTCATCCCAGTTTCACGAAAATATATCACGATCTTAAGGAGATGTATTAGTGAAACAATATAAAAAAGGATATAGCTAATTTTATGGCCAAGTACATAGTGTGGAAGCTCGTGAAAGTTGAGCACATGGGGCCTGGAGGATTGTATCAAGAAATTAAGTTGCCATAATGAGTGGGAAGTAATCAATATGGATTTCGTTATCGGTCTTCCATGGTCTCGGAGTCAATGTTATTCGGTTTGGGTCATCGTGGATAGGATGACAAAGTCGGCTCATTTTATTCAGTAAGGACTAACTTCTCAGTTGAGGATTATGCGAGGTTGTATCTCCATGTGATTGTGAAGTTGCATGGGGTGCCTATTTCTGTCATATCTAATCATATGATGTAGTTTTCATCTCATTATTGGTGAGCGTTTCAAAAGGGGTTGGGGACTAAGGAGAGTCTGAGTGCTGTTTTTCACCCACAATCAAATGGGCAAGCGAAAAGGACTATTTAGACATTAGAGAACATGTTTTGTGCTTACGTGATTGATTATGGTGGTAGGTTGGTTTAGAAGTTACCTCTTGTGGAGTTTACTTACAACAATAGCTACCACTCTATCATTAGGATGGCTCTGTTTGAAGCATTGTATGGTAGAAAGTGTAGATCTCCTATTGGGTGGTTCGAGCTTGGTAAGGCGGATATATTTAGCCCGAATATGGTCCACCAACCTATGGAAAAGGTGAAGGTGATTCAGTATAGGCTTAAGGTTGCCTAAAGTCACCAAAAGTCCTATGTAAATGTGAGGTGGAGGGACTTAGAGTTTGAGGTTGGAGATAGGGTGTTCCTGAAAGTGTCTCCCATAAAAGAAGTGATGCAGTTTGGAAACAAATAGAAGCTCAGTCCTCAATATATGGATCCTTATGTGATTTTGAGGATGGTTGGCAATGTTGCATATTAGTTTAATTTTCCTTCTAGTTTGAGCTCCATTCACCCGGTATTTTATGTCTCTATGTTGAGAAAGTGTATTGGTGATCCATCGCAAATTATTCCAATCAAGGATATTGGTATTTTAGATTCTTTGTCTTATGAGGAGATTTTAGTTGAGGTCTTGGATCGGTAGGTTCATTGGTTGCAGACAAAGAATGTAGCTTTGGTTAAGGTTCTCTAGAGGAACCACAACGTTGAAGAAGCTACTTGGGAAGAAGAAGAGGACATAAAGTCCAAGTATCCGCATTTGTTTACTATTTCAGAAATTCATTCTTGAGGTATGTGTTGTTATTAATATCTTTTTTTATGTATTTATTTTCTAGCATTGGTTAAAGGGAAGTTTGATAAAAAATATTGTGTTAAATCATGCTTGTGCTTGACTTTACTCATCATTCGGGGATGAATGATCTAAGTGGGGGAGAATTGAAACACCCTAGGTTCTGGTCCTTAGAAAATTTCTTGAGTTTGAGCTTTTAAACATCATACAACTTGAGGGTACTTATCGTATGATGTGGGTATGGTTTAGGGTCCTCAACTCGTATGTTACTCAGTATGGTTGGTTGGTTTCTATTCAAGGTACGAATGGACACCATAAGGGTCGTATGGAGATGGTACGAGTGGTATAGTCCAATTCATATGTTTCCAGTATCAAACCCCTTTTATTCTGTTTTGGCTACTGTTTGAGGGTACTAGATGTATAGTATGGGTATGACTTAATCAAGGGGAGTAGTATGGTGGTCAGGGTGTGTTATCCAATATTATGTCCAGGGTACGAGTGTGGGTACACTCATATATTGTTTGTACGAGTTAGGAGGGAGTCTTACCCTTCTACTGGATTTTTACAGTTTAAGTTGGGGGTATTCTGTACATGTCCTCTCTTAACCCATCTTGACCCCATGACTTGAAACACTAATAGGACTTCATTTACCCTATTATTCTCAATCAAAAACACTTTAACACTCTCAAATCTCTCTGAAGGATTATGGTTCAAGAAAGACTAGGGTTTCTTCAATACAATCAATTTGGGGCTTACAAGGGTGGCTTCTCTTCGTACTCTTGGTATCTAAGGCATGTTACTCCCCCATCATTGTTAGTTCAACTAAATTCATATTTTTTATGATTTAATCATGGTTATTGTTTGGTTTTGAAATATATGTTGGGGGTTTTGGTTGTAAATGGTTGGATAATGTTTTTCCATGTTTTACTTATGGTTTTTCATATTAGAATGTTGGTTTGAACATTGTGGAATGCATGGTAAGGGTAAATGGGTGTAGGGGTACTACAGATTCCCCAAATTGGTTGGTTATAGTCTTGGAAACTATATGTGGTCAACATGTTTGTTAAAATGCCTATGAGAATGGTTTTGTCACATAGTTTGTCTTTTATTGAAATCGTTGCATTGCATAATTTGGTAATGGTACTCGAAATGGTTTAACTGGACTAAATGATTTGAAAAGTCCTTGATGGCCATGGTTTTGGATTAATTGGAAATCATATGGTGTATATAGAATTCCCTAAAGTTTGAATAATGACATTTCTTGCAAGCTATAGTTGGTATGACGATACTGCTATATAATGCCTTGGTAATTAACTCTGGAATTAGCGGTTAGGTTATATGCTAAAGGTTTTAATTGGTCAATAATGGCGGGTAGTGATAGCTAACTGTGAAGGTGTAGGTACAATGGACAAACACTGGAAACTTAAGTTTGCCGATATGAGGGTTGGTCATGGTGACCTTATACTTGTGGGGTACATGGGAATCCCCTAAGTTTATACTTGTATATATGTATCATGGAGGGCGAAGGGCACACGGGAATCCCCTACCCTTCTGATATCTCTGGTTTGTGCGGTTACATACATTGGGGCTCATTCAGGGGGTAACACTAGATCCATATAGCCCGTGGGTGGTCTTAGGATGGTTAAGCTACACAAACCCAAGTTAAGGTTTTGAATGCATTCTAAACCCGGTCCCCTTTCCCAACACAATTTATATATGTATCTATGTGATTTTATATGGGTATTACTTTGGTTTTGAATTACTAGCATTATTTTCTCCTTACTCCTTAGTGCATGCTAGGGCTCACCCGTTAACCCATCTTTGGGCATTGTATCCCTACGCGATGTAGGAATTAGCCATACTACTCCTCCTGCTCAGTGACTTAGATTCAGGGAAAGCTTTGTGTCGGATTGATGTGGTAAGCTTCCATACTCCGAAAGGCTCTATTTCATGTTATGGTCTTCTCTACATACTTTGTTTATTTCTTGGACTTTGGGTTTTGTCAATGGTCGAGGGCATGTCCTAATTAAATATTGTTTTGATTTTTGATAGAGGCTTTGTGAGACTACTTTGGGTTGGCATGGGCAGTGTCGGTATTGGTGTCATCTTTGGTATTCGTATTGGTATTTGGGATGACACCATTTGACTGTATTTGATTTATGATTGTTCTATTTTGTTATGTTATATAATCAGAAAATATTCAACGTATGGCGTACGATAGTTATAGATGGGTAATGGGGGTGGTCTCCGGTCCCGATTGGGCTTGAGGCACCCAATATGACTAGGCCCTGGTTCATGTCATATCACCACTTGGACCTCAGCTTGCTTGGAAACAACTTCAATCTAGAATTGAACAAAAACACTTGTTGGCCAAGCTCAAAGATTCGTTTCATAATCTGCTTATCATGTCATCTTTTATTTTTCTCCTTGTATAACTTTGCATTCTCATATACATGTAAGCGGAACTCATCAAGGTCAGCCAACTGTAACATTCTCTAATTCCCTAAAATATCTATACCAAGATTCAACTTTTTCACATCCTAATATGTCTGGTGCTCAAGCTCAACTGGTAGGTGATAAGCTTTTCTATACACCAAGCGATAAGGAGAGGTCCCATTGGGTGTTTTATAGGCTGATCTATACACCCATAATGCATCATCCAGCTTAGCCGACCAATCCTTATGTTGTTCATTGACCGTCTTCTATAAGATCTACTTAATCTCTTGATTGGACACCTCCACTTGACCATTAGTTTGTGGGTGATATGTTGTGGATACCTTGTGTCTAACCCCATATTTAGCCAACAAATTCCTGAACCAATTATTTATGAAGTGTGTTCCCCCATCACTAATGATTGCTCAAGGTGTGACAAAGCGAGAGAACATATGTTTCTTGATGAATTTCATCACTACTCTTGCATCATTTGTAGGAAAAGCTTTAGTTTCTACCTACTTTCATACGTAATCAACAACCACTAGAATATATAACTTACCCTCAAATAGTGGAAATGGCCCCATAAAGTTTATTCTCCATACGTCAAAGATCACTTCCAGAATATTGTTCAAGGGCATCTCATGTCGCGTGCCCATCCTATGGAATTGGTCATCACCCTACCATAATCCACAACATTTTTATATAGTGTGGGCTAGAAAGAACTAGACTGCAAAACTTTATAAGTTGTCCTTTCTCCGCCATGATGACCTCCATAAGACATTGAATGACAACTTTCAAGCACCTTTTTGGATTCGGCTTCTACAACACATCTTCTCATTATTCTATTTGCACCCTACTTAAAGAGAAATTGTTCATCCCATATATACGTACGAGAATTGCGGAACAATTTCTTCTTCTATTGACTTGTATACTTTGGATGATAAAAACCAGTTACTAGAAAATTTACTATGTCATTATCCCATGGAACTTCAGTGCCAATAATTGCTCATCTGAAAAATCCTTCGAATACACAATCTATCATTAGCAAGATGCTCATGACTCTAAAAGCTTCGATAGATGATCTGCCAATTGGTTTTCATCTACCGTTCTATCACAAACTTCTAAATTGAATTCTTAGAGAAGAAGAATCCACCTAAGAAACCTTGGCTTCGTAT
Organism: Capsicum pubescens; assembly: GCA_030864215.1. NCBI lineage: Eukaryota > Viridiplantae > Streptophyta > Magnoliopsida > Solanales > Solanaceae > Capsicum > Capsicum pubescens. The sequence continues at coordinate 228,639,927 of CM061544.1, forward strand.
CTTTTTTATTGAACAGATACCGGATGGGAATATGGTCAGTGTGAATAATTATCTTTGTAGCCACCAAGTATGCTCTAAATTTATTGAATGCATATAGAAGTGTCAGCATTTCCTTCTCTGTGACGATATAATTTACCTGAACTGCATCCAAGATTTTGCTTGCATAGTGGATAGAGTGAAATACCTTATCTTTGCACTGCCCCAATACCACTCCAATAGCCATATCACTAGCATCGCACATCATCTTGAATGGTAATTCCCAATCAGGAGGAATTAGGATAGGTGCCTCTGTCAATTTTTTCTTCAGACAATCAAATTTTTCTAACATTAAGCCCCAAAGTCAAACTTGACCTCTTTCTCCAACAACTTTCACATTGGACCTGCTATCTTCGAGAAGTCTTTAATAAAGCATTTGTAAAACCTTGTGTGCCCAAAAAAGCTTCTGAAACCTTTCACTGACACCGAACACGGAAGCTTCAATGACCTCCACCTTAGATTTTTCTACCGCAAGTCCTCTGTGTGACTCCTTATAACCAAGGACGATACCTTGCTTGACCAAAAAGTGGAACTTCTCCTAGTTCAATATAAGGTTGGTTTCTTTAGAGCATGCCAAGATCCTTTCCAAGTTCTACAAGCATCTATCAAACAAATTAACAAAGATGAAAAATTCTTTCATAAATACCTTGACAAAGTCTTCCACCATATCCTAGAAGATAGCAATCAGGCATCTCTGGAAAGTCACTGGTGCATTACAAAGACCGAAGGGCATGCGTCTGAATGCATAAGTACCATAAGGACAGGTGAAGGTGGTCTTCTCCTGATATTTAGGTGTTATGATTTTCTGGTTTTATCCTAAATACCCATCAAGAAAGCAGTAATGTTTATCTTGAAAATCTATCCAACATCTGATTAATAAACAGGATGGGATAGTGATCCTTCCTCGTGGCAACATTCAACTTCCTACAGTCTTTGCAAATCCTTCATCTAGTCACTGTGTGGGTTGGAATCAGCTCATTATCTCCATTAGTCATAATGGTCATCCCTCCTTTCTTTGGAACACAATGTATCGAGTTGACCCAATTACTATTCGATATGGGATAGACTATCCTAGTATCAAGCCACTTAATGACTTCTTTTTTACCACTTCTTTCATCATGAGATTCAGTCTTCGCTGGTGCTGCACACCTTTTTGTATCCCTCTTCCATATATATTTTGTGCATACAGAAAATACGATTGATTCCTGTGATATCCAATATCTACCATCCGATTCCTTTCTTTCTTCTCTTCAATACTGTCAATGCCTCTCTCACCTGCACATCAGAAAAATCTGCAGACAAAATCACAGGCAAAGTATCATCCTCACCAAGGAAAGCATATTTCAAATGAGATGGAAGTTCCTTAAGCTCTAGCTTCGGTGCTTCATCAATCGAATCATTAGGAGAGGGACCAATTGGTCTATTCAACGGCTTAAATTTTATCACTCTAGTGTCAATGCCCTCCAAATCCATAATATGTACCATTTCGAGTGCCTCCACATCACCATAAAGATAATCCCCAATCAATGCTCTCTCAAGTGGGTCATTAGATAATAGAAGGTAGAGCTCAAACCCAATGTCCATGACTGTAATAGCGGACAGTTCTTCATATATTGCAAGCAGCTTCATTGCCTTATACATCAACAACCTCGACCTTACCATGAGCTCTCATGGTCATCTATCATGCAGCTACATCAATTAATGATCGTGTAGTCTCTAAGAAGGGACACCCCAAAATAAATGGGTCGTCCAGATCAGTATCAAAATTAAGAATGAGGAAATACACTAAGAAAATAAGCAATCTCACTTGCACCAATACATTTTCAATGATCCCGTCAGGCCTGGCAAGGCACCTATCAGCTAACTGCAAAATATTATAGTGGGTTTGGGACTGCCCAAACTCATTTGTCTGAACCAAGACGTGAGCATAATATTTATGCTTTCCCCTAAATCGCTTAAGCCCCTAGCACTGATGGATTGTTCGATGGTTATCTGTAGAGTGAAACTTCTTGGATCTTTCAGCTTTGTGGATAATTTATTCTAAATGTTGGATGTACACTCCTTAGTGAGTGCCACTGTAGCATATTCTGTCAAACGGTTCTTATTTTCTACAATGTCCTACATATACTTTGCATACTTCAGAACACTGCAAAATATCAATAAGAGAGAGATTAACATGAACTTATTTTAAAATATCAATCAACTTCTTGTAAGAAACTTCCTCTTGGTATTTTCAAATCCTATAAGGAAACGGTGGAGGTAGAGTCGCCTTTTCCACTTTGGTTTCCTTGCTTTCATCTTTCTCTTCAACCACTTTCTCATCATCCTTTGCACTATCTTCATCCTTAGTCGTATGATTCACCTGTTTTTATTTCAATTCCTTTAGTTGCAGACCGCTCCTAGTAGTGACTATATTCACTTGTTTTGGATTAGGCTTGGTATCACTAGGTAGACCTCCCTGAGGTCTAGTGTTTAGTGCTCCTGCAATCTGACCCATCTGCATCTCTAAGTTCTTTGTAATCATTTGTTAACTTTTCACATCTTCTACCAACTGTGCTTGAGTAGCCATAATATGCTTCAACATCTCATCAATATTGCTAGTTAGAGTTGTGGCATGATTACCCTGAACATGTTGTTGCTGATTCTGTTGTACTGGCCCCCTGTATTAATTGTTATTTTGTGCCTAACTTACACCCCGTGAGAAATTAGGATGGTTCCGCTAGTTAGGATTATAAGTGTTACCAAAGTTCTGTTGTCCTTGATGATTAACATTTCCAACATAATTAACAGACTCTGAATTTGTTGCGGAAGCATCAGCTTTATGTTTACTGCTCCCACAAACCTCACACCATAAATAAGCCTAATGAACAAAATTAGTTGTTGCTAGCGTGCACTGTGTGATCCCCAAATTCATATTGCTAAGCTGTGTAGTTAACTGGTTCTGTAATGTAGTATCTGGGTTGATATTGTTGTGAACCGATCAACCTCCAACCCCCCTACAACCTTCTTTGGAGCTCTCCCTGCGTCAGCATGCCACTTAGGATTCCCATGTAAAATCTAATTCAGCAGCATATATAATTCATCGTACGTCTTCCCAAGGTCTTGCCCCCCTGTCGCTGAATCCAAGAGAATCTTGGTGTTAGGCTCAAGACCCTTAATGAAAGTGTGTACCAACACATCATTAGTCTGATGATTATGAGGTCAATTCCTGAGCATACCCTTGAATCTTTCTCGAGCTTGGTAAAGATTTTCTCCATCCTTTTGCCAACTCAGAATTTCACTTCTCAAACGTGGTGTCTTCCCAAATGGAAAAAATTAAATAAGGAACTTCCGAGTCAGATCATCCTAGGAGGTGAAGGAGTTAATGGTTTAGCATATAACTACCTCTTCGGTTCCCCCAATAGAGAAAAGGGGAAAAGAGTCAGTCTGACATAATCAACAAATACCCCAGAAGGAATGTAGGTATCACTGATCTCGAGAAAATTCTGAATATGTTGTTGTGGGTCCTCATGAGATAAACATATGAACTACCCACTCGTGTACAATAGCTACACTATATTCTAGCTCAAAATGACCACCCGCTTATGGCTTACAGATGCAATTAGTAGCATTGTTCATAAGTGGGATTACCACTTCATAAATAGGTCTAGCTTCTGCTCGAGCAAGAACAGCTGGAATCACCCGAGCTGGAGCACGTGGAGCATTAGGATCAATTGGATCATTAACATTGGGATCTATTTGATCACCCATTTAAACTTAGTGAATTGGATAGTGAAGTGTTATTGCTCTTTGCCTCTGATGAAATGCCTATTCTGGTTTCGAATAAAGCTCTACCAACTCTTTCGTTATTGCCAGTCCGATACTTCACTAGTCCTGCAAAAATCAGTCGCTAAGATCAAGTAGTTAACACTTAAATTAATTATCAAAAAACAAAACTTTAGAAAATTACTAATTATTTGAGTCCCCGACAATGGCGCCAAAAACTTATTGCGGTCTATCGCACATGCAAGTGGACGTGATCGTAAAAGTAATATAGTGACTCAGAGAATCGGATATCGTACCCACGAGGACTACAATATTAGTAATTTTCTCAATTTCAATTTTGACAATAATGTGTTTAAGTGTTTTTAGAGTATCAAGATGGTTATGATAATTTAATGATAAATCTACTAATTAAATAAATAACAAAGTAAGACAATAGCAGCGTAAGCGAGGTTGTGAACAATATGAGATCGAATTCCAAGGTTGAGGCACTCTTGACAGTCTTATAAATCTCTATCCTTATCATGGTTGTGTTGATTATAGGTTTATTGATTCGCAGGGTTAATATTACGGTCATGGTCTCTCAATCTTCTAATTTTCTACCTAAATAGACATTACAACTACATCGTTGAGAGGGGATGCAATAATCCATTTTGATGTATTAAGATATCATCCTGCAAGTGAACCAAACAAGGCTTTTAGGTATATCTCTATCCTAGTCGCTTATTCAAATCCTTTATTCCTTACAATAATAAGAACTTGCTTTTTAAACTCTTCGCTCTATCCTAATGATTCTCTTCTCGGATTCACAATGGTGTATAGATATATTTTAATGGTGGTCATTCATCAAAATAGTAAGTACAAGAGAATAAGAATAACCCATATGATAAATCAACATTAAACCATTCTAAGAATATCAAAGAATAATCATGTCTTTAGCCTCAACCCAAAACAAGGGTGTTTAACCACTCATGTTCGAAATCAACATCAAAGTAATATTATTAAACATACCAAAAATTAATATTCGAAGATGAAGTGTTTAAAGAACCCTAAGAAAAGTATTGTAATCATTTTGCCTCTGTTGTACGTCTGTCATAAGTTCCCTCAATTGATTTGAAGTGTTCCTTTTATAGTGGGAGAAGTTTGATCGAAAAATAGCCTTTACCGCGCCACGGGGCTCAACACATGGACTAGGGTTCGCGCCATGGGGCTATCGTGGACCCTCACTGGAATTTGACTTGAGAATTAATTTAGCCTCTGCGACGCAGGGCTATCACAGAGTCTTACTAGAATATGTCATCGACTAAAAAATCCCTTAGCACGATTTGGAGATCAACACGGAGACTGGGGTCCACGAGTTAGGGGTACCATCAAGACCAAGTGTAATCATGTTCAATTTTTCTGAACTACAGCTTCAATAAGGCACTAGACAATTTTACATTCCATTGTTTAACCTTTTTAGATAATGCATAAATATGACCCTAAATTTGATACCACATTATAACTTTGACCTTAAACTTTGATGGTGCACAAATAGGACCTCTAACTATTCAAAACTTGAACAAATATGACCTCCAATTTTGCAACCCCATGCGTGAGTTTCACTCGAGCCTACGTGGAAAGGTAATCCAATCACACGGTGCTGCGTCGTTAAAAGGGCTGACTTGGAGGAGGTCTTATTTATGCAGTTTTGAATAGTTAAAGGTCATATTTGTGCACTGTCAAAGTTTTGCTTTTTGTGTTAAAACGGCGTCGTTTTTATTATTATTATTATTATTTTTATTTTATTTTTTAATTTATTTCTATAGCAGCAGGACCTAGCTTTTTATTTATTAAAAAAAAATAACCACTAGCAGGGATCGAACCCGCGCAGTAAGCTGAACTGAAAGAAGTGCCCAAGAAGAGCAAATAACAGCACTGGGTTATCTAAGTGTCTTGTTTCATGTGGTTCAACATTAATATATGTACATAAATATAGATTTTCTACCTTATATATACAACGTAATTTTTTTACCGAGGGGGTTCGGGTGAACCCCATGGCAACCACGTAGGTCCGCCCCTGCGTTTATTTAATAAGGTTAATTTAATAACATTTTAATAACGTTAATTTGATAACGTTAACTTAATATACTACTACTGCTATCCTTAATAACGTAAAACTATAATTTTATTATTATTAGTGTAATTTCATCTTTAATTTAATATTTAAATAAATTATATTTAGATATATTAGATAACTTAAATTCGCCCTCTGCTTTATAATATATATACATACCTACGCGATTTTTTCGTATGAGACTGATCCACCTAATTAATAAATCTTCAATATTGCTCTTTTTCCGCAATGACAAAAGAAATTAGATGTCATTTTCATTTTTGAGCTGAAAATAAGGAAAAAAATAATAGTGAAAACTCATTTAAAGGTCATGTTTGTGCAGTTTTGAATAGTTAAAAGTCATATTTGTGCACTGTCAAGTTTAGGATCATATTCATGTATTATGCCTTTAAATTTTAAGTTGGATGAGCCCAGTTTTACGTGTTAAATGCGCGTTTTGCCACGTAGGATCGGAGGTCATATTTGTGCAGTTTTGAATAGTTAAAGGTCATATTTGTACACTATCAAAGTTTAAGGTCAAAATTATAATTTTATATCAAGTTTAGGATCATATTTATGTATTATATCTTTATAAAATCTTTGTTCATAACTGAGCAAACAAAGTATATTAGATAATCTAGGAATTGGCAACTTACACATTGTTCAGTGACTTTCAAAATGAAAACTATCTGGTAAATTTAATATATGTTTTTTGTTTGAAGACTTCTATTTGAACTTCGAATCACTAACAAAACAAAGCATGCATTAGTCCACTTAGATGACTAAAGAAAACGAGTTCCCACTTCACCAAGACATGCAGTCGATTTTATTTCTTTATGTGCTTGTCCTCTATCGAGATATACTTTATATAAAAGGAAATATACCAAATCCCACTCTCTCGCTACCCGCTTGTAACAAAAAAAAAAAAAAAGAGTAAGAAAGTTTATAAAAAATGAAAACAATGGAAGAAAGAAAAAGCATCTAAAAAAATATCCCAAATCCATAACTTATTTATTTCTCCTGCTTGTTATTTTTCTTTCTTCTTTCGTGTACTGTGTTGTACACCCAACTCCTCATTCCCTGTTATCAGCTAATTTCATTCATTTCCATTCGTATTTTTCAAAAGCGTAATCTGGGTTTCTTGGATCGATACATTTCGTGAGATATATTTTGTATTTTTTGTTTAGCTATACGTTTGAAATATATTCAGTAACTTATTTGGTCAGATTTATGAATTCAATAATGCTTAGAAATTTGAAATTTGTGATTGAAGATTAGAGTGGTATGCTCCTCAGCAATGCTGTCAATTGGGGATGTCAAACGGGTGGGTTGGGTTGAGATTGAAAATATTAAACGGGTTGAATTGGATATCAGATTGGGTCATGACCCGCTCAAATTTACTTTGAATTGAAATGAGTTAAGTTGAAATGGATAAAAATCGGGTTGGATCTTGATCCGCCCAATTTGACCTGCTTAATCTTAAAACTATTAACATATTAATTTTTATCCCTTGTAAACTTCACTAAAAAAACTATGGATGGAATTAGAAAATTGAGTGGGTGGGGTAAAAATATTTTTAAAATTTTAATTTCTTAAAGAATAAAAATTTATTTTTTGGAGAGAGGTGTGGGGTAGGGGTTGGAGGTTAGAATAGGGTTGAGGTAAGAATTCTTTTAAATTTTTGAAAAAATAACTTTCTACGAAATGGACATGCAATTGGATGAGGGAGGGGGTTTAGGGGGTGATGGGAGGCGGGGTAAGAATTTTTATTTTTTTAAAATATTTTTTAAAATACAAATATTTTTTTATAAAAAGAAAATTTAGAAGCGATGTGGGGTAGGGGTGTAGGGTAGAGTTGTCAATACGGGTCAACCCAGCCCATCCGAACTATCCCACACAAACTTTGGAGTTTGACGGGCCGGGCTGACCCATCAAGATGACAGGCTAGAAAACACTAAGTTCACACCATCGCTTTGTGGGCTGCGGACCTCATGGGTCAACCTATATTTTATAATTTAACTTTAGAAGATTAATAAAGGGATAATACCCACGAAAATACCTGAAGTTTAACTAAATTTTCAGTGGAGCATATTGAACTTTGCGGGGGTCCTATTACCCCTCTATACTTTTTTAATTGAAATTAATTCCACTCCAGACTTTTTAAAAGTGGAATTAATCCCCTCCCCCCCCCCCCCCCCCCCCTCAAAACGTATACCCAATATTTTCCATGAAAAGTGTAGTACACGCGCCGTTTCTTCTTCATTTTATCACTTTTCAACATTTTTTTACAATTACAACCATATTAAATATTCCAAATGATTCCATTGAATTTATGAAGAAAGTTTTTTCAAATAATTGAATGGAATCTTCCATTAATTTTCCATTGAAACTCGGAAGATTCAATTAGCGAGTTCCATTAATGGAAGATTCAATGAAACTCGCTAATTGAAAACTCAATGGAAGATTCAATTTCCATTAATGAAACTCGAAAGATTCGGAAAATTCATTAATGGAACTCGAAAGATTCGGAAAATTTAATTTCATGATTCAATTTTCATTAATGGAACTCGGAAGATTCGAAAAATTCATCAATGAAACTCGAAAGATTCAAAAAATTTAATTTCATGTATGAAGCTATTCAATCTTCCGTTAATGGAACTTGGAAGATTCAATTTCCATGAAGCTATTCAATATTCCGTTAATGGAAATCAGAAGATTCAATTTTCATTAATGGAACTCGGAATTAAATTAGCGAGTTATCGAGTTTGAATCTTCTGAATCATTCATTGAATTTCAATTAGCGAGTTCCATTAAATTATAACCATTAAGGAATTTTCCGAGTTGCATACATGAAATTTAATTCGAAATCTTTCCATTAATTATAACCATTAATATTTTCGAATTATAATTCTGAGTTCGAATCCATTTATAATTCCGAGTTCAAATTATAAATGGAACTCGAAAGATTTGGAAAAATCTTTCCATTAATTATAACTATTAATCTTTCCATTAATTCGGAAAGATTCCGAGTTCCATACATGAAAAAAAAAATTCATGATTTTTCGAGTTTCATTAAGAATAAAGAAGAATGAAAAAATAAATAAAAATATAAAACTTTAAATAATTATAAAATTAAGGGGTTGTTTGGCAAAAAAAAAGAGTTTTAAAATATTTTTAACATTGTTCACGCACTCAATGTGCGTGAATCACACGCAGTGTGCCAAGTGACATATATATGCCATTAAAATACGGAAAAAAAAATATGGGGGGTAATAGGATCCCCGCAAAGTTCAGTATGCTCAACTGGTAATCCGGTCAAACTTCAGGTATTTTCGTGGGTATTATCCCATTAATAAACATAAATATATGTTAGACAATATTACATTGTGTTACTACTCGCTAATCAAGTCTCCAATACTCCAAAAACTAGCGAAATTAAATAATTTTTGACATGATATCTTTCGAACCAAATAAAAATACTAACAAATAATCTAAATAATTAATGAATAACAATATAATTGATAATTAAAAATATTAAATTAATTTCGTGTCAATATATCAAAATAAAACACAAACAATGTTAAGATTTCATTCATTAAAATAAAAATAAACTTCTCAAGAAAAGCTCTCATGGCACTTATTATGTATCCAACATCACCACTTAATCTTCATCAAGCATCTCTGAATCAGATTTTGATAAAATTGGCTTAAAATAAAGTACATAATTGTACTCTTTTATTAGTTTTAGTACTTTATTTTATTTTTAAATTATGTATTATTTGACTCATGGGCCGGCACACGGGCTAGCCTAACCCACATTGCTCAAGCCCCACGGGCCACGAGTTTATTCGGGTCAGGCTAAAAAGCCCTGTTTTTAAATAGGCTGTAAAAATTAAAGCCCAACTCCATTAAATTATAAATCGAACCGGCCGAGCGAGTGCAACGGGACTGACCCATATTGACGGCTCTAGTGTGGGGTGTGTGGGGTAGGAAATGAATAGGGGTTGAAGTAAGAGTTTTTTTTTTTCTAAAAAAAAATAACTTTTTAAAAATTATATATTTTTTTAAGGGTGGGGTATTGTCTTATAGGGGAGGGAGGTGCAGGAGTTGGGGCAAGATTTTTTATTTTTATAAAAAAATTATTTATTTATCTTTAAAAAATATTTCTAAAATAAAATATTATTTTTGGAAGGGGTAAGGAATGCGGAGAAGGAAAGAGGATAGGATTTTGATCGTGAGGCAAGAAAAGATTTTTAATTTTTTTTCAAAAAAAATCTAAAAGAATTATTTTTTTTGGGTAGAAGTAGGGATAGGAGTTCAGGGTAGGAGGGGGATGAGGATGAGGTGGGGTGAGGGCAAGAAACAAATTTATAAAAAACTTTTTAAGAAATAAAAATAATATATTTAATGGAGGCAGGGTGGGGTGGGGTAAGCTGGGGTAGTGGGGTTGGGGTAAGGTGGAGGTGAGGTGAGGTGGATGATTTTGAGAGTGGGAGCACACATTATTGCTTGTTTTCCCTATTTTCATTAAGAAAATCATTTTCTATTAAACGAGTTGAAGTGAAGATTGAATTGAGTTCATTTAAACCCAATTTAAAAATGAATTGAGATTTAATGGGTTGAGATTTACCTAATAGTAAATTATTAGGAAATTACATCAAATAGCCCCAATTGTGGGTGACTTTGGATTTTTGACCCCAATAAGAAAAGTTTTTAAAAACTAGTTTTTCTTCCCTTTTTAGTATAGTACAAGTACAATTTTTCCCTCTACACCTCAAATATTTTAAACTTTTCATACTCATTTGTCTCTTAAATTCTATTTTACTTTCACTTTTTTTATTTTTTCCTTCAATTTTATTTTCATGTTTTAATTCATTTGTCTCAACCTTTATTTTTTTCTCTTTTTTTTTTTTCTCAAACATTATCTATTTCTTCATTTTTTTATTTTTATTCATTTGTCTCAACCTTTATTTTTCTGTTTTTTTTTTGTTTCTATCATTTCTATTTTTTTTCTCAATTTTCTCAAACTTTATTTTTATTTTTTCTCTCATTTTTATTTTTCTCATTTTTTTTTAATTCATAGCTTTTTTCTTAATCTTTATTTTTTCTTGCCTTTTTTTTCTCAATCTATTTTTTTATTTCTCTATTTTGTTTGATCGTTTTTTTTTTCTCAACTTCTATTATATTTTGCTAATAAATAAAAAATTGAATAATCCGCGAAGGGATCTTCTTTTTTTGACATCAAAGCAAATTTAAGGGAATGAAAACATGACGTGGTAGATTCAACTCTTGCCCGTAGGGCATGATTTGTTATTTGAAAGTCCTTGAGCTATGCCTTGCCTCTAAGGCAATAGTTGTAGAATATCTCATAAATGAAAACATAATGTGGTACAGTCAACTCTTGCCCGTGGGGCATAATTTGTTGTTTGAAAGTCCTTGAGCTAAGTCTTGCCTATAAGGCAATAGTTGTAGAACATCCCATAAATGAAAACATAACGTGGTAGATTCAACTCTTGCCCACGGAACATAATTTGTAGTTTGAAAGTCATTGAGCTAAGTCTTTCCTCTAAGGCAATAGTTGTAGAATATCTCATAAATGAAAACATAACGTGGTAGAGTCAACTCTTGTCCGTGGGGCATAATTTGCAGTTTGAAATTTTTTGAGTTAAGTCTTGCCTCTAAGGCAATAGTTGTAGAACATCTCATAAATGAAATATAACGTGGTAGAGTCAACTCTTACCCGTGGGGCATAATTTATTGTTTGAAAGTCCCTGAGCTAAATCTTGCCTCGAAGGTAAGTGTTATAAAACATCTCATAAATCAAAATACAATGTGGTAGTGTCAACTCTTGCCCATAAAACATAACTTGATGTTTGAAAGTCATATGTCTTGCCTCTACAATGTGGTAGTGTCAACTCTTGCCCATGAAACGTAGCTTGTTGTTTGAAAGTCATAAGTCTTGCCTTTATAATGTGATAGTGTCAACTCTTGCTCATGAGATGTAACTTGAATGGAAGAAATCGAAGAAAAGAATAAAAATAATAAAAATTATGAAAAAAAAGAAGAAAATGATGAAAAATATTTTAAAAAATAAAAATCAAAGAAAATGTAGAAGTTGAGAGAGAATGGAAAAAAATAAAGGTTGATAATAAATAAATAAAGGTCGAGTAAAATTTAAAAAGAAAAAGAGAAAAGAAAAATAAAAAAAGTTTTTTTTTTATAAAAGTAAACGTTGAGAGGTGTAAAGAAAAAAAAAAGTAGGGTTGAAAAAAACTAAAAAGAACAAAAAAAAGGAGGAAAGAAAAAATAAAAAATCAAAGTAAAATAATAAAGAAAAAAAAAGTTGAAAGGAAAAAAACTAAGGGATGAAAAAAATCAAAAATAAAAAGAAAAAAGAAAAAATAAGAATCAAAGTAAAATTAAAAAGAGAAAAATAAAATTGAAAGATATAAATATAGACTTGTTATCCATTATGAGGATCATTTATGTAATTTACTCCATTAGTCAGGGGCAATTTCGTCAAAAAAACATTAGTTAATAGTAAGGCTATTTTAAGAAAATATTTTTATTTGGGGCTAAAATTTGAAAAACACCTCAATTTGGGTCTATTCTTGAGATTTATCCGTAAATTATCTTGAACCCAACCCATTAGATATTGGATGGATTGGGTGGGTTAGCTCAATTTGAGTTCATTTTGACATCTTTACTGTTAATGACTGCAACAAGGAATATAGTGGTAGACACAAGTTGATTGGTGACAAGGGATGAAGACGAGAAGAGCATGGATATGTTGTCCGCAGTTGAATTAGATTCACCGATAGCTAAGTGGTTCAAGGAAGGGAGGTTTCCATTGTCAAGGTGGGAATTTGCAGCATCTTTTGGCGTTATTTTGGTGTTCACAACAGGCTTGATTTGCTTACCAAATAGACGTAATTACTGATGACATAGAGAAACAAGACTCGTCTATGCGATAAAAAGTTCCCCCTCGTAAGCATAATCTACTTCTCTTTTAAGTCGTTTAAAAGAAAATATTTTTTCTTACAATATTTTAGTTTCAACTTTCCACGTGGCATGATTAAAATCATAAAATTAAAAAACATTTTGATAAATTTGACATAATTTTAATTTAGGACTATAAATTCAAAAGTTTCTTTATTTTCTTAAACTCCGTGTCAAGTCAAACTAAATCATTCTTTTTGAAATGGGGGAGTAATACCCAACATAATGCACATTTCTAATCATAGTTTAATAAGACAACTTTTATAAATCTCAACTGTTTAGTACCTATTTACACTCTATCTCCACTCCTTTGATAATTACATAAAATTTTGAATTATAATTTTCGTGATACATTACTGAGGCTCGGATACATAGACTTCCTGATAAATAAGTAAGTATACAAAATTCTTATTTATTAATATCACAGATATACATGCAGATATATAAGTTTATGCATGAGTAGCACAAAAAACATTCTGATACATGATTTTTGTCAGATTTTCAAGTAAATACATGTTTCTTTATGCATCTGTAACCGAATATTCAATAAGATACATAGCTTGTGTACATTTGGTGGTGGATCACGTGATGTATATTTTAGTCCTTTTCAACCAGATACATCATTCTTATGTATCTTTAAACTCTCTTAACAGATACATCATTCTTATTATCTCCATTAACATTATAATCTTCAACCCCCATTGACGAATCTTCATGCTTGACCCACAACTCCCTGCATCTCTATCTCAGGCCACCGTTGCTAGTAAAACCTAGCTACCAAGCCACCAAATAGACTCAAACTCAGTCTCTTACACCCCATGTATTTATAGACTCACCCCATTCGGTCAGCATCGCATCACCAGCAAAATTCCACAGGAAAAACACTTTCTCCAGCCAGAAAATAATGACAATTCAAATTGTCACTTGTAGCAAACCACTCACAATCGCCATTGAAACACATTTCTTGAGTTTGCAGTAATAGTGTTTATGACGAGAGAAATTCGAAACCCAGATTTGTTATTTAGACTTGGAAATATAGATGACAGAATGGAATGGGTATGTTGATGGGTTTGGTTAAAAATTATTGAATGAAAATGAATTGAATTTATGATATGATCGAGATATGTTGTTCATAAGGTGAGAAAAAGGGGAGGCTGTGATGTATCTGATGTTTTAGAGAGAGAAAACGTAAGAAGAAATTTTTATGATTATTTTAAGGAGTTAAAATTTTAAGTAATAAAGATAAATTAAGGTGTAGTACTATGTAATTTTTGAAATTTTATATTCTGACATTGTAGACCAACTTTAGTTCTTTTTAAAAAATTATGGGGTATAGAATCCATTGACTCAAGTATAATCAATTTAAGCTAGCGTTTCATATTAGATTTTCAAATGCTTTAGCAAACTAAATTTGGTTGAAGTTTGACTTGAAATCCTAATGTATTTGGTCATAACTTTTTAAAAATGTTTCACATTTTTCACACACAAAAAAAAAATCTGAAACATTATTTATATATCTATAAGTTCTAAAAACTATAAAAGATACGAGAAAATGGTCAAATGCCCCTCCAACCTATACTTGAATTTTTAATTACACACTCCAACTTCACGGGAGTCGTATTACCCCTCTAAACTATTTAAAAATAAAATAATTACCCCCCTAAATGCCTATGTGGCAAAGTTGGTGTATTTCACTCTCTTTGAGAGAGTGAGAACAAAAAAGAAATTAAAACTTTATTATTATTATATATATAAATCAATATTTATTTTCTTTCTTTCTTCTTCACATCAACAGGCATCCTTCTCAATTCTCATCCCAAGAACATTCTCAAAGAATAAAGATCTTCAAAAATAAATTCACTAATGGCATCCATCTTTAACTTTTTCATCATCTTCCTTGTTGCCATTTTCATTCAATAATTCAATGTTCTATTCAACATCGGAATGTCATCGTCACTAAATCTTCATCTCCATCATCATCTTCAATTTGTTGGTTGTCATCTTCTCAAATATTTTTTGTTGAATTCATTCAACCATCATCAATGTCATCGTTCAACCATCAACTTTCTCGCCCCTTTTCAAAATGGTCACTACGGGCTCTTTATAATTGTTGCCTTCACCATCGACTGTGGCACGAAATTGTTTCAACTATTAATCACCGTCGACTTCTCGGCTTCCTTGAAATTTCTACGTATGTTTCACTTTCATTAATGTGCCCCAATATAAAACACCCAAAAAAAATTGTTTTTCAACTTTCAACAAAAAAATTAGTCAAAATCAACATGAAGATTCAAATTTTGCAGCAATTATCACTAAAAGAAACTACGAGGATAAGCAAATCTAAAATAAAATTAACAAGTATATATATACTTCCTCCGTTTCAGATTAAGAAGAAAAATTTAAAATTCTTCTCCAATATAATTGGATCTTATAGTTTTCTCGATTCAGATCGGATAAACCAAATTTTCATCCCACAATTTTGAATTTGAGAGATGTTGTCCGGCGTCGCCTTCTTCACTTTTGTGTTCGTCGTCGAAAAAGTTGCTATTGAATGAAAATGACAAATAACAAAGAAAAGAGATTGAAATGAAAATGAAAAGAAAAAAGAGAAATAACAAAGGAAGAAGTATAATACACAAAAATAATCAGTTTTTCTATATCAAAAAAAGTAATATTATGTGGCATGGTGGGTGCATAACACTCCTTACTATAAATTTGGGTGTGAGTTTTTAAGGAGGTAATAATTCTATCTTTAAATAGTTTAGGGGGATAATAGGACTCTGTAAAGTTGAAGTGTGTAGTTGAGAATTTGAATATAGATTGGAGGGGCATTTGGTCATTTTCTCTAAAAGATACTCATAAATTTGACATAAAATAATTATTTTTATAATGAACTAGATAATACACTATCCAAAAATCTAATCATGACATTTTTAATAAATCTATTAATAATATAATTACCAACTATTATAATTTTTCAAATTATAATTAATTACGAAGAACCATTGATGCAAATAAATATATAATAATGACGGTATTAACCGACTATTCTTTAATGTAATCTTAGCATTTTCTACTAACAATCTATTTAATAAAAATATGTTTGATAAGAGGTTGGGTAGATAGAATATAATTGGAATCATAATTGATGGACTCTTTTTACAAATTATAAAAACTTAAGGTAACTTTTAAAATTTTAAAAGAACATAAAAACTAGACCTTGGCCCAAATACCAATTTTTTTTCTTTTTATTTAAAAATAGAGGAGTTGTATATATTTATTTAAGGAATGCATATTATGATAGAACTAAATTTAGAAATCTACCAAAATATTATAAATACTAATGAATAAAATAGAAAAATTCCAAAAATATAAGGAACTAAAACAAATATTATCTGAGAAACGAAGAGAATTAAAAATAAGAAAAGAAAGACTACAGTATAATTTAATTGTTGGAGTATGTCAAAAATCAATAAAAGCACAAAAAGAATAAATATCATATTTAGAAGCTCTAATAGATAACCTAGAATACATACATCAACATGACTTATATACAATCAAATAGATAAAATGAATAAAGAAGAACTCATAATAGATGAAAAAACACATGAAAATTACGAAGGGTTAAAAATAAGAATAATATTTTCTAATTTAGGAAGAAGATATAAGAAAATAGGTGAACATTTATATGCAATGTTAGAAAAAGAAGAATTAAAATTAGAAGATAAACTAACAGCTATGGTAAGAATAGCAAAAGAAAATGAAGAAATAGACAGAAAAAAAGAAATAGAAAAAATAAAACAACAAACTACGGATGAAATACGGAAAATAGAAGAAATAAAAAATAATAGGATTACTGAGTTAAAAAAAGAATTACAAATACTAAAAGATCTATATGAAAAAGGACAAAGAGAAAAAGAAGAAAAAGATAAAGAACAGAAACTACTAGATGAAATAAACCAATTTAAAGAAAAATTACAAACAAAAAATGAAGAATTAAAGACCAATGAATTAGAAATAAATACAATAGATACTGAAAAAACAAATGATTATGATTCAGAAGATAGTGAAACATATACAGAAATTTTAGAAAGAATAGAAGATCTAGAAATTAAGGAAAAAGAAGAAGCAGTTAATAAAGAAAATATAGAAGAAATAAACACTCTTGATAAAAAAGATGACGAAAACATAATACCTAGTACATCAGAAATAAGAAAGCCAAAATATAATTACAAAAATAAGTACAACCCAAAAAATGAATATAGATGGACACTAAAACAAATAGCTAATAAAAATTACAGCTTCTTAGATTTAGACTGTGTAATAGACACAAATAAGATGATACAATTATGGGTAGGATATATATCAAAAAAATTACTAGATAATAGCATAGACATAACAAATACACCAGAATATATAAAAAGAACACTAATAGGAACAGTAAAATTATGACTATCAAATTTAACTGAAGAAAGTAAAAAGGTACTAAGATCTGACAAAAATACAGAAGGAAAAACTAAAGAAGGAACAACTAAAGCATCACCTATAGAAATATTAAAAAAATATGAAACGGCTATAATAAATGAATTTAGTAGTATAGAAACAGAAGAAAAAGAACAAAATATAGAAAATGATACAAATAGAAATTTAATGTTGAAATTAGCAATATGTAATATGTGCTACATAGATGAATATACATGTGCATTCAAAGAATATTATTATAAGGGAAAATATAATGTAGAAGAAAGTAAGAAAATAAGGAGATTATATTTTAGCAAACTACCTGAACCATTTAGTTCAAAAATAATAAAAAGTTGGGATGAAGCAAAAATAGTAGATACTCTAGGAGCAAGGATAAATTTTTTACAACAATGGTATAGGAATATAAGTGAAAAATATAGGGAAGAATTAAAAATGGAAAAAACGTTAATAAAGAATTTAGCATGTTGTAAAGATAAAATAGCACCCCACTTTGGATGTGAAAAAAAATACTACAAGAAAAGAAAAAGACATAAGAAATATAATAAATATAAGAAATCCCAATATAAATATAAAAAAACCAAGAAAAAGATATTACGTAAAAGACTATAAACATAAAAGACCATGTAGAAAGAAGAAATCTATAAAAGAATGTAAATGTTATAATTGTGGGAAATTAGGACACCTAGCTAAAGATTGTAAAGTACCCAAAGATCCAAAAAAGAAACAAATATCAGAAATAAAGATAGAAAATACAGAATATATGCAAATAAATTATATAGATTATGAATTAGAAAGTGAAGATAGTATGTATGAAATCTCGAAAAATGAAACAGATAATGAAATAGATATCGAATTAGATGAATTAAATGACTGAAGAAAGTATACAAATAATAAAAAAGGAAGAATATTTAAATGAAGAAGAAATAGACCACAAAATTATATTTGATGGTAATATATTTGAAGAAATAAAAGGAAAAGAATTAGACTTAAGTGTAGAAAAAATAATAAGAAATATATTTAATAGATGAAAAGAAGAATACTACGTAGTAAACCAAAAAGAGCATATAATAGATTGTAGATACGCGAAAAGAAAAGCTAGTATACCACTAGTAACAAAAAGAATAGTTAATACAAAAATACAAGATATAAAAAGTAAAGACCCAATAAAATATGTACACCTTGGAGGAACAGAAATATTAATAAAAGCATGTTTTAGAGAAGGAATAGATACACCAATAGAACTATATTTAGCAGATGATAGGATCGTAAAACCTATAGAAAAAAGCATAATAAGTGCTATAAGAGGGAATCTAATATACCAAAAATTTAAATTTATAATTAGTGCAAATTATTCAGTACCAATAACAGATAAAAATATAGATAAGTCATTAGTACTATATTGGAAAATATCAGGAATAGAATTAACCCCAGAAAGTAAAATATTTACAGCAAGATGTAAAAATTTATATGTATTAACAACAAAGCATAAAATAACTGAAAAAAATAAAATAAACAAAATACAAATAGAAAGCCCTTTTGAGCAATTTGTAAAAATCATAGATACTAGTGATTATAGCTACCAATATATAGATATAAAAGAAGATTTGGAAATAGTAAATGAAAGAATAGGAACACCAAGAAGAATATCTTGTGAAAAAAAAGAACCATAAAAAAGAATAGCATATGAGATAACTCCAAAACCTAACCTAACTCAATATTATATAATAGGAACAATAGATGAAAAAGAATATTTAATACTAATAAACACAGGATAGGAAGATAATTATATAATGAAATACTTAGTAAAAACTGAAGAAATTAAAACAAATAATGATAAATGTCCAGATTTGCCAAGAAACCTAATAATTATTAAAAATACGACTGAAAAAAAATTATAATAGGAGGAAGAAAGATAAAAATTGAATTTGAAGTAAAAGAAGAAACATAGAAAGCAGATATAATACTAGGAATAAAATAGTTGGAACAAGTAAAATCATACTATATAGAACATACCCAATTAACCATAACGTATAATAAAGAAAAATTGTTAATAAAAAGAGCTTTAATATGAAAATATACGTACTCATGAAGATAATAGTAGAAGGATATTATAATAGATATTATACACCAATGATAGATACAAGAGCAAAAGCCAATTTATGTAGATATAACTGTTTACCAGAAAGTAAATGGGATAAGTTAAGAGCACCAATAGTAGTTAAAAGATTTAATAATGAAGGGAGTCTAATTACATATAAAGCTAGAAATGTAAAAATACAAATATGGGATAAAATATTAATAATAGAAGAAATTTATAATTACGAACTAACATCAAAAGATATGCTTTTAGGAATGCCATTTTTAGATAAACTATATCCACACATAATAACTAAAACACACTGGTGGTTTACAACACCATGCAAACAAAAGGTAAGAGTAAAAAGAGTTACTAATAAAATAAGAAAGAAAACAGATTGGATAAAAGGAAGTGAAAAAATTACACAAAAATTAAAAAATATAAAAACTAGTGAGGACACGATAGAATTAATTATATTCTCTATAAATAAGGAAGAAATGACCATATTTTCAATAGATAAAGTAGAAATAATCAAAAATAAATTAAAACAACTATATAGTGAAGATCCATTAAAAGAATGGGAAAAACATAAAACTACTGTAAAAATTGAACTAATAAATAAAGATAGTATAATAACTCAAAAACCACTAACATAAAATTTTGACGATCTAAAAGAATTTGAAATGCATATAAATGAACTATTAGAAAAACAATATATACAAAAAAGTAATAGTAAACACACTAGCCCAACATAGTTTTTATGTAATCGAGTAGATTCTTTTTCATAAGTATTTCTATTAATCTTATTTGCTCCATATCTTTCCTCCAATATTCTAAGTATTCGTAATTTATCATTTTAGTCTGAATAATACCAATCTGAATAATAATATCTACCATCAAAATCTATATTTTCTAACTCTTGTTCTATCCATTCAATATTTAGTAACTCATCTTCAAAATCAAATATCTTTTCCCATATGAGTTTTCTTATATCTATTATTTCTATATCCTTAAGTATATACAAAATAAGTATCTTGACCCTATCTATCATTTTATCAGATAAGTAATTAGTCATTTTATTTCATATGATGCTTATTTCAAAATATTCCCTTCAATCATATACATAACAAAATATGGTCATCTTAGATCACTATGTACTAGATTATCCTTAGATAATTATGCTCCTGTGTCACTATTAGCATGGTACGTTTGGATACTTCTTCCCTAAACAACGCCTCAGCTGTGGTTACTACCCTATCACAACTTCTTTGCCTTACTGATTTCACCTTTAGGATGACATAGTTCTGGAAATTTTTCTCCCTTTTCTCTTTGCTAATAAACTTCAGAACATATTATCCTTCCAATAATTCTACTATATAGTAACTAACATGAACTTATTTTATTATATCATGATTGTCAGGAATTTATGAATTTAGCTATTCATAATTATAAATGAAAATACCTGTTCTTGTAGGTTTGATGATTCTGAGCTTTGATTTTCCATAGTTGAGTATAAAATTGAATATCTTATTAAATATTTTGAGAGATTTTTGATTGTGTACAAGGAGGCTTGCTTTCCGTGTAGAAAGTCTTGCCTTAGATCTGCCAACGGTTCTTCTATTTATAATCTCTAAAAGATAAAAAACGCGCAACAAGATGTTAAAATTTATATGTATTAACAACAAGTACAAATGACTTATCTATGGTTTTACTTGTTCCAACCATTTTATTCCTAATATTATATCTACTTTTTGTGTTTTTTCTTTTACTTCAAATTCAATTTTTATCTTTCTGACTCCTATTATAATTTTTTTTTCAATCGTATTTTTAATAATTATTAGGTTTCTTGGCAAATCTGGACATTTATCACTATTTGTTTTAATTCCTTCATTTTTTACTAAGTATTTCATTATATAATTATCCTCCTGTCCTGTGTTTATTAGTATTAAATATTCTTTTCCATGTGTTGTTCAAACTATGACATATAATTACCCAATACCAAATAAAATATTAAAAATAAGACAAATACAAGGATATAATTATTTTAGCAAATTTGATATCTATTGTTCCTATTATATAATATTGAGTTAGGTTAAGAAGAATATTTTGTGAAAAAACAGAACCATAAAAAAGAATAGCATATGAGATAACTCACCCATAATTGTATCGTCTTATTTGTGTCTATTACAAAGTCTAAATCTACGTACAATAAATTTGTTATATACAATATATGGTTCCTTAAATAAATACATACAACTCCTCTATTTTTAAATAACAGGAACATTAAAATTATGGCTATCAAATTTAACTGGGAATATATGTGAAAAATATAGGGAAAAATGGTTTAAGATTCAAGTAAGTTTGTATTTTGTGGATGATACTTTGTAAAAACCTGCCAAAATTATAATTTCCAAAACAAATAGTTAATAAAAATTACAACTTCTTATACTGATTATTTCAATTGTAAATGTAAAATTCAATATATTTAATACCAATCTCCGTATTTCTTTTGTTGTTACTGAATTTTGTATTTTCTTAGTTAGCCACCAAAATTATTTTTTTTTATGGCCAAACGAAATTTTAAACTTTTTTCTAAGTACTTAGTAATATCTATGGCCAAATAGTTAACAATATATGCCACACAAGATTCATTCGAGAAGAAAGATTAAAGTTTTTTGTTGTTACGAAATTCCAGATCCAAACTCTAATTGTAGATGAAGGAATTCTATTCACTCGACCGTGACACTTTTTAGTTTAGGGAAATTGCTTCTCACCAGGTCGCAAAGCAATTACATCATTCAGTTTCAAACTAGTCTTGATTCTTGTACACCTAGAATACTCTACATATGATAAACCTCCAATGATTGTCAACATATCATTAAGCAGAACACTTCAACTGAAACATGGTTAAAACCTTAGAATCCCTCCCTCCCAGATACCCAAGTGAAGGAAATTATGAAGACAACAACGTTAGTATTCATTCCTAGTCATGGGATGGATCACCTTGTATCGGTTGTGGAGGTGGCAAAACAACTAGTGTTGGGTTCAATTGGTGTGAATGGAAAATGGAGGGACATAACCTTTGAGGAAAAGATATTATTTTGGAAAAGGATTGACTATTCGAATAGTTGTGTCTGTTCAGAAAAAAATATAATGTTTTGAAAGAACAGACATGACTCTTTCAAAAGATACACCTTTTCGGATGAACCATTGCCACCTTTCGAAAGGGGCACTTGATGGCTATATAAATCTGCATTTATCCACAGGTTTAGGTACGGAATTTTTCTGCAGTAAAATTCTTCTTGTATTTTGAAAATATACTCTGTGTGATCATCTAATCGTTGAGTGAGTTTGAAGAGAATCCGATCATTTGAAGTACCACTACAGTCGGATTGTTAGGCCATTTTATCCTGGTAGCAAAATTTCACAACCTCGGGTACTTGAGGGGAATTATTTCCTTAAGGACACTTTGTGAAGTCGAAGGACTTGGCCTTTTCTGTCGTTTCATCTAAATTTTAAAAAAAATACTTCTTTGAAAGGTCTTTTTGATCTTGTGTTGAGGGTGTTATATAACTTCATAGGTGTGCTTGTTTTTAGACTTGAACTTGTGTTAAAATTATTGTGCCTAAATACAGATTTTTGTACCCGAAAACATTGAAAAACAACAATATTAAGGAAATAATTTTGATTTTTTTTTTTGCTTGTTTGGTGAAATTTTCTTTTCACTAAAGTTTTTTTTTTTTCGGAATCTGTATTGCTTGATTTCTGGAGATTAAAGTTTAAGCTTTCTACTCCATTTGAACTTAACTAGTGGTTTGAAGAAATAAAATCTTCATCATAAGTTAAAGATCACTCGGTTGACGATTGGAAGTCATAAAAACTTCATCGTTAAACTAGAAACAAGAGGTGTTTAAAGTTGCTGCAACTTTATTAATAGTATTTTGATATACTAAAGGTTCTGTCTTGTTGAGACAGGAAAATGACTAACGATAGTCAAGTGCAAGGTACTGCAACGACTGTGGTAGAAACTAGTACTTCCAAAATGAGTTGTACTAATGCTCCACCGATAATGGCACCAGCGGAGAAACTCAAAAGATTTGCGGGTATTGACTTCAAGAGATGGCAGCAGAAAATGTTTTTTTACCTCACAACTCTTTTTCTTCAAAGATTCATATTTGAGGAAGCTCCAGAGGTGACCAAGGGAACCTCTGAATAAGAGCGATTTGTGATTGTGGAGGCTTGAAAACACTCCAATTTTTTTTCAGGAACTACATTTTATGTGGTCTCCAAGATGATCTCTACAATGTGTATAGTGGAACAAAGATAACAAAAGAGTTGTGGGGAGCGCTAAAATGGAAGTACAAGATAGAGGATGCCGGAACTAAAAAGTTCTTCGTTGCAAGATTCCTGAAATAAAGATGATAGACAGTAAGTCTGTTGTTTCCCAAGTGAAGGAACTACAAGTGATTATCCATGATCTCCTTGCGGAAGGTATGATTTTGACATATACCTTTGTTGAACAGTTTGAAAATGTTCTTAGTATTCACATAACCTTTATTGTAGGTTTGATCGTGAATGAAGCGTTTCAAGTAGCATCAATAATAGAGAAGCTACCACTTATGTGGAAGGACTTCAAGAACTATTTGAAACACATACGTAAGGAGATGTCTGTCAAAGATCTAATAGTAAAATTACGCATTGAAGAAGACAATAAGGCTGTGGAAAGAAGGTCAAGAGAAAATTCTACAATGAATGAAGCAAGTATTGTAGAAGATGACTATAACTACAAAAAGTGAAAGAAAACTGGAAATGAAAGAAATAAACCCAAGAAGAAATTCAAGGAAAAGTGCTTCAACTATGGCAAGATTGGCCACAAATTAATAGATTGTCGAGCCCCTAAGAAAGGCAAGATAAAGGACCAAGCAAATGTAACTGAGTCCAAGAAAGATATGGATGATCTGTGTGCCATGCTTTTTAACTGAAACTTGGTGGGACATCCTCGCAAATGGTGGATGGATTCCGGGGCCACACGCCATGTTTGTGCTAATAAGGAGTTTTTTTCAATGTTTTCTCTGGCTCAAGAAGAAGAAAAGATCTTCATGTCTAACTCCGCTACTACAAAAGTAGAAAAAATAGGAAAAGTATGCTTAAATATGACTTCAAGAAAAGTTTTGACACTCAACAATGTCCTGTACATACCGGAGTTAAGAAAGAACTTGATTTCTGTATCACTTCTAGATAAAAATGGATTCAAATGTGTAACTGTTTCTAAAAAAGTTGTAATTAGCAAAGGAGAAGTGTATGTAGGAAAGATTATCTCACTGAGGACCTATATAAGATGAATGTAATGACTACTAAAATAAATATAAGTTCTGCTTATTCTTACTTGCTTGAGTCTTATGATTTGTGGCATGAACGATTAGGCCATGTTAATTACAAAACATTGTGAAAACTAATTAACTTAGAAGTTTTGCCAAACCTTAAGTGCAATAAATCAAAGTGTCAAATGTGTGTGGAATCAAAGTATGCTAAGCATCTGTATAAGTCCATTGAAAGGAATTCCAATCCCTTAGACTTAATACACACCGATATTTGTGATTGAAGTCAACACCATCACGTGGTGAAAAAAAGTATTTCATAACTTTTATTGATGATTGCACTAGATATTGTTATGTCTACTTGCTAAATAGTAAGGATGAAACAATAGAAGTGTTTAGGCAATACAAAACTAGAGTTGAAAATCAGTTAGAGAAAAAAATTAAAACTATAAGAAGTGATAGGGCAGGAGAATATAAATCTCCCTTCACCGAAATATGTGTAGAGAATGGAATTTTCCATCAAACTACAGCCCCGTATTCACCTCAATTTAATGAAATTACGGAAAGGAAAAATTGAACTTTGAAGAAAATGATGAATGCCTTACCTATAAGTTCAGGTTTACCGTAAAACTTGTGGGGGAAGGCTATCCTTACAGCCAACAGAATACTCAATAGAATTTCCCATAATAAGACACAATCAATTTCTTATGAAAAATGGAAAGGAAGGAAACCCAACTTGAAATATTTCAAAGTGTGGGGGTGTCTAGCAAAGGCCCAAGTACCTATGCCAAAAAGGGTAAAGATAGGACCTAAGATAGTTGACTATGTGTTCATAGAATATTCTAAAAGTAGTAAAGCATGTCGTTTTTTTGTTCATAAATCCAAACATTCGGATATTAATAAAAATACGGTAATTGAATCAGATAATGCTGAATTCTTTGAACATATTTATCCATATAAAACTAGACATGAATAGTCTAGTGGAGGGTCTAAACGACCTCGAGATGAACCAAATGAGGAGGTACATAATGATACGAATCCAAAATGTAGTATACATCAAAGAAGGTCAACTTCATTTGGATCAGATTTTGTAACATTTCTTTTAGAAAATGAGCCCCAAACATTTAAAGAAGTGATGACGTCTTCAAACTTATCCTTTCGAAAAGAGACAGTCTATAGTGAGATTGATTCAATCTTAAGAAACCATATGTGGGAGTTGGTTGATCTTCCTCTAGGAAATAAACCTTTAGGTTCTAAATGGATCTTCAAAAGAAAAATGAAAGCTGATAGTACTATTGACAAATACAAGGCAAGACTTATTGTAAAAGGCTTTAAACAAAAGAAAGACCTTGATTAGTTTGATACACACTCGCCAGTAATGGGGATAACATTAATTCAGATGTTAATTGCCTTGGCAGTAGTATATGGTCTTGAAATCTATTAAATGGATATGAAAACGACATTTCTAAATGAAGAATTGGAGGAAGAAATTTACATGGAACATCCTGAGGGTTTTGTGGTTTTAGGAAGAGAAAATAAGGTGTGTAAACTTGTTAAGTCACATTATGGACTAAAACAAACACCTAAACAATGGCAAGCGAAGTTTGACCAAACCATGTTGGCAAACTGGTTCAAGATTAATGAATATGATAAATATATTTACATTAAAGACTCTCAAAATCACCAAGTCATTGTTTGTTTATACATGGATGATATGTTGATCATCAGTAGAGACATTTCAGACATAAATGCTACAAAACGAATGATTGAGAGAAAGTTTGATATAAAAGACCTAGGAGTTGTGGATGTGATCTTGGGGAATAAGAATCCATAGAACTCCACAAGGGTTGGAGTTGTCACAGTCTCATTACATACAAAAGGTACTTGAAAAATTCAATTATTTGGAATTTGGTGTTGTCAAGACTCCATTGGACGTGAGCCTCACACTTCAAAAGAATGAGGGTGAAAGTGACTCACAGTTGGAGTACGCAAGAGTATTGGGATGTTTAATGTATATAATAAATTGTACAAGATAAGACATAGCATGATCTATTAGTAAGTTGAGTTGGTACATGAGTAATCCCAACAAAACTCATTGGATGGCAATTAAAAGAGTTTTGGGGTATCTTAAATACACTCAAGACTATGCTTTACATTATAATAAATATCTCGTGGTACTTGAATGATATAGTGATGCAAATTATATCACCAGATCGAATAAAGTAAAATCCACGAGTAGATATGTATTTACTATCGGTGGAGGAATGGTCTCTTGGAAATCATCCAAACAGACATGTATTGCTTGCTCCACAATGGAATCTAAATTTATCGCATTGGATAAAGCCGGTGAAGAAGCAGAATGGCTCTGAAATTTCTTGGAAGATATTCCTTATTGGCCCAAACCAGTGGCACCAGTATGTATACACTGTGATATCCAAGCGGCAATAGGTAGGGCAGGGAGCATGATGTACAACGGTAAATCTTGTCATATAAGATGGAGATATAATACCGTTAGAGAACTTCTCTCTAGTGGAATTACCACTGTTGACTATGTAAAGTCAAAGGATAATGTGTCGGATCCTATTACAAAAGGCCTGTCTAGAGAAGGAGTTGAGAGGACATCCAAGGGAATGGGTTTACGGCCTAGGACAAGTCAGCATGGCGGTAACTCTACCTAGCAGACTGGAGATCTCAAGATCTAGGTTCAAGGAGATCAAACAAATTTGTGTCTGACAGGTTCAACAATGTCAATATACTCAACCCATTCTCATGATATGAACAATGTTTAGTAAAAAAAGATAAGACTTATGGTGTGAAGTCTTTTAATGATTGCCTAAATTTGGAAGATTTGACCAAATCATTTAATCTATAGGATTAAAAGATTAGAATTTACCTATGTGAGGACGAAGTCAAAGCCTCTTCAAGGAGAATGTTAGTAAAGGCTTCTTCTCTAAGCTCTCATGAGATCAGGACGTGTTCATGGCTGAAATGAATAAAACCGTGAGAACCATAAATGGTAAAAGGCTGGTTGTGTGACATGTGTTATCTAGGTGTACATTAAAGCTCGACAGTTCAAAGATATCAAATCTACCGATTGACCGAGTGCATTCGATGCATGTTCACTACGAAAAGTTTAAAGGGAAACCCATTTATCCAGATGCAATCAGTCTTTGATTGATGATCACATACTTGTCCGTAAAGTTTTACAAAGAATAGAAATTCCCCATTTATGTAGGGGATTGTTGGGTTCAATTGGTGTGAATGGAAAATGGAGGGACACAACCTTTGAGGAAAAGACATATTATTTTGAAAAAAGAGTGACTGTTCGGATAGTTGTGTCTGTTCAGAAAAATACACAATATTTTGAATGAACAGACATAAATCTTCCAAAAGATACACCTTTTCGGATGAACCATTTCCACCTTTTGGAAGGGGCACTTGATGGTTATATAAACCTGCATTTATCCACAGGTTTAGGTACGAAATTTTTCTGCAATAAATTTTTTCCTGTTTTCTGAAAATATACTCCGTGTGATCATCCAACCGTTGAGTGAGTTTGAAGAGAATCCGATCGTTTGAGGAACCACTACAGCCAGATTGTTAGGCCATTTTATCCTGGGAGGAAAATTCTACAACCTCGGGTACTTGAGGGGAATTATTTCCTTATGGACACTTTGTGAAGTTGAAGGACTTGGCCTTTTCTATTTCATCTAAATTTTGAAAAAAAACACTTCTTTGAAAGGTCTTTTTGATCTTGTGTTGAGGGTGTTATATAACTTCATAGGTGTTCTTGTTTTTAGACTTGAGCTTGTGTTAAAATTGTTGTGCCTAAATACAGATTTTTGTACCCGAAAATATTGAAAAACAACAATTAGTAGGCAGAGAAGAGCAACTTTCCATAACAGTTCTTATCAGGACACTTCCTGTGGAGACAAATACTCTATTACTGTCCGTAGACTACAAATCTCACATAAGATTGCTTCAACTTTCTCTAACTGATAAGCCATGTGTTAATATGGGATGTGGTAATCTTCTCAAATTTATGTCTGAGTTCATTACCAGCTATAAGGACTGTGTTGAATGTGTTGTTACTGAAATCCTTTGTTCGTCAAGCTCTGTGAAGCCCATGGGATTTGTATTAGACATGTTCCACACTTCGATGATTGATGTAGCGAATGAGTTTGGTGTCCTAAGTTAAGTGTTCTACACTTCTGGTGCAAATATGCTAGGCTTCCAATTCTATTTTCAAAGTCCAATTAGCATCCCGAAAGTGCATAATTACCTCGACTCCGAGTTAGAAGTACCAAACCCAACTTTGATTAATCCGGTTCTAGTTAAGTATCTTCCTAGGATAATCTTAGAAAATGATGAAAGTAACATCATATTCCATGATCATGCATAAAGATTCAGGGAGATGAAAGGGATTATGGTGAACACTTTTGTTGAGCTAGAATCGCATGCTTTGAAGGATCTCTCTAATAATGAGAAAATCCCACCAATCTACTGTTGGATTTGAAATTGAGAAGGTGTCATGTATAAGTTAATAGTTTGCAAATCATGGAGATGATAAATCAGATGACAAAAAAATAATACTAAAAAGTATATTATTGATATAGTTTGGTCAAACAACCTACATATTATGAAAACTAATATCAAAAAGTGTAAAAACTATTGAAAGGAATCACACCATAAATAAAATTCTTTTAATGACTACATTGTGAAAGCTATTGTGTTGTGGATTGAGAAAAACGATCTTTATTTATGGAAGTCCAAAACTTCTCTACCAATAAAAAATTAACTAATTGTGGAAGATATTGTTTCTTACAAGGAAATCGTTTCCACTAAGAAAAGTTTTTCGGATTAAAGCATAATTATGGTAGAATCCAAGTAAAGTAAGAAATTCAAGACAAGTGCTAACAAATCACTCCTTAGCCTGAATTTTCTAGCAAATTTGATCATCATCTATTTCTTCATGTAATCTTCATCATTGCTACTTATCACGGTTAAAAATAAAGTTTAAAATATTATGATTTAAAAATAGTTTTAAAATATCTTATTTTTATTTTTAAACATGCAGCAGTAGAAATATTGAAAATATGTTTTAAACTCCTTTTCCACATATAGCTACTTAAAGATCTTCATTATCATCAAATTGATTGCAAATAGATTTGAACCTCTTTGAGTAATTTTCAATCTTGTTTCACTAAATCATTGGACCTTTGAATCATAGACTCTGATTTCACTTGTTTTGTTCGTAAATGAGAGAGCGTCATGCGAAAGCTAATAGTTTGTAAACCATGGAGACGATAAATCAAATGAAAGAAAAAAAATACTAAAAAGAATATTATTGATATGATTTGGTCAAACTAACTACATATTATGAAAACTAATATCAAAAAGCATAAAGCTATTGGGAGGAATCTCTCTCTAAACAAAACTCTTTTAACGACTACATTGTTGATGTTATGTGTTGTGGGTTGAGAAGAAGATCTTCTATTTATAGATATCCAAAACTTTTCTACTAAGAAAGAATTAACTAACTATGAAAGAGATTGTTTCCTTTAAGGAAACCATTTTCACTAACAAAACCTTTTCAAAATAAAATACAATTATGATAGAATCCAAGTAAATTAAGAAATTCACGACAAATAATGATTATGAAAAAGAATATGATTCAACTATCAAAATGGCTTGGTGAGAAGCCTAATTCGTCATTGGTGTTCCGATGATTTGTAAGAATGGGGTGTTTCAAATGAAATCAGGTGAAGGAAATAGAAAATACTCTAGAGAGTAGGGGCTACCAATTCTTATGGTCACTAAGGAAACCACTACCAAAAGACAAGCTACAATTCCTAAGTGAATTCGAGAATCCAGAGGAAGTCTTGTTGGAGGGATTCTTGTAAAGTATTAAAGGAAGGGGAAAGGTGATAGAAGGGGCACCGGAGAAGGCAATTTTGTCTCATGCTGCAGTAAGAGAATTCGTGTCGCATTATGAGTGGAATACGACTCAAGAAAGTGTTCTCGGTGGAGTGTTGATGACAACATGGCCCTTATACTCAGAGCAACAAAGCAATGTTTTTGAACTAGTGAAGGATTTGAGCATGTCATTGGATATTAAGATGGATTATAGGAAAGGTCTTAGAAACATAAAAGCAGAAGGAGATAGAAAATGGAATTCGACAGCTGATAGATTCAAAGACTAAAATCAGATCCAATTTGAGCGAAATCAAGGAGAAAAGAATAGCAGAAATCATCGAAGGTGGTTCATCATACGTAACTCTAGGGAAATTTATTGATACTTTCATGAAGGGCTAAATAGAATAAAGAAACTGGAACCATTCATGATTAAATCAATACTAGCTAGAACCAATCATCCTTAAACAAGTACTATCATTAGTTTTGCATCAGTTCTTTAAATAAAGTCGCATCGTATGTATTTACATTTTTGAAGAGCAACTTGTTCAAGTTTCAAATGCAATATACTTTTAATGTTCCCTCCTTTTCTTATCCCTTAATAATCATAGTCTACCTTCTTCTTCCTCTAGATATTGATGTAACTACTCGAACTAATAATAATCTATATGCAATTATCAACTTCTTTCAATCAAGAAATGTTGTCTTTACTTTTTCTTTTCACAAGAATGTATATACAGATGCTAGACTGTAGCTTAAAGAACATATACTACAAATATCCTTCTTAGTGAAATCATCTAAAATACAATCTTATTGGAGGATATCCGTAATCGGTTATTTAAGATGTGTTAGGTTCAATTGGTGTGAATGGAAAATGAAAGGACACAACCCTTCAAGGAAGGAACACACTATTTTGAAAAAGGGGTGACTATTCAGTTAGTTATGACAATTCAGAAAAAATATGTTGTTTCAGAATGGATAGACATGACTATTCCAAAATGCTACAAATTTCCAATGAACGATTGCCTCCTTTCCGAAGAGGCACTTCATGGCTATATAAAATTATATTTTTTCTACAGGTTTAGTATGAAAATTTCTGCATAGAAAAAATATTTCTCTTGCTTCTAAAAAATCCGTGTGATCACCTACCGTTGAGTGAGTTCGAAGAAAAACAAAAAGTTTAAGGTACAACTATATTCTGGTTGTGAAGCCATTTTATCCTGGGAGGAAAATTTTGCAACCTCGGGTACTTAAGGGGAATTATTTCCTTAAGGACACTCCGTGAATTTGGAGGACTTGATTTATTCTGCTTCATCTTTCTTTTTTAAAATAAAATAACACACTTCTTTGATAGTTTATATTGAACTTATGTTGAAGTTGTTGAAAAACTTCATAAGTTTTCTTGATTTAATCTTGAACTTGTGTTGAAGTTGTTTTGACATAATACAGATTGTGTACCCGAAACAACAATCTTAAGGAAATCATTGGAATTTTTTTTCTTGTTTGGTGAAATTTTCTTTTTGTGAAAGTTTTTTTTCCTTTCATAATCTGTATTGTTTGGTTTGTGGAGATTAAAATATTAAGCTTTCTACTCCGTTTGAACTTAACAAGTGATTTGAAGAAGTAAAATCTTTATCACAAGTTAAAGGTCATTCGATTAACGATTGGAAGACATAAAAAACTTCATCGTTAAACTAGAAATAAGTAGTGTTTATAAGTTGCTACGAACTTGTAATAAGTATAATTTTATACTAAAGTTGACTCTCTTTTTGTGATAGGAAAAAACTGACTACAGACGGTCATATTGAAGGTGTGATAAGTATGGCAGCACAAGTGTTGCCACAACCAGTCACACAAATGCGCCACCCGCTATGACACTAGCGAAAAAGCCCAAAAAATTTTCTGGAGTTGATTTCAAGAGGTGGCAACAAAATATGTTCTTCTATTTAACAACCTTATGTCTTCAAAGGTTTATTTCAGAAGATGCTCTAGAAGTGCCCGAAGGAACTTTAGACCAGGAGCGATTTGTTGTAACAGGGGCGTGGAAACATTCTGATTTCCTATGTAGGAATTACATCCTAAGAGGCCTCCAATATGACTTATACAACGTCTACAACGTAATGAAAACATCTAAAGAATTATGGATTGCGCTGGAAAAGAAATATAAGACTGAGGATGCGGAAACCAAGAAGTTCTATGTTGAACGATTCCTTGAGTACAAAATGATCGATAGCAAGACTGTCGTTTCTCAAGTACAGGAGTTGCAAGTCATCATCCATATCTCCTTGCAGAAGGTATAAATTTAATGAATACCTTATTTGAACATGTTAAAAATGTTCTTAATGTTCACATAAACTTTTTTGTAGGTTTGGTTATGAACGAGGCATTTCAAGTAGCTGCGATAATTGAGAAGTTGCCACCTTTGTGGAAGGAAATCAAGAATTACTTGAAACACAAACAAAAGAAGATGACAGTCAAAGACCTCATTGTGAGGCTGTGAATCAAAGAAGACAATAAAGCCACAAAGAGGAGGTCTAAAGGAAATTGTGCAGTAAATAGAGCTAACATTGTAGAAGACGACCCCAATAACTCTAAGAAGTGGAAGAAAGCTGGACAACAAAGCAATCAAACTAAGAAGAAATTCAAAGGGAATACTTTAATTATGGAAAGATTGGCCACAAGTTTACAAATTGTCGTGCCCCAAAGAAATATAAAATGAAGGATCAAGCAAATATGTCTGAATCCAAAAATAAAATGAACGATCTATGTGCCATGCTTTCAGAATGTAACTTGGTGGGAAATCCTCGAGAATAGTGGATGGATTTGGTGCCACCCACCACGTTTGTGCAAATAAAAAGTTGTTTACTGTATTCACTCCAGCTCAAGGCAAAGAGAAAATTTACATGACAAACTCTGCAACTGCAAAAGTTAAAGGAACAGGAAAAGTCTGCCTGAAAATGACAACAGATAAAATGTTGACTCTTAACAATGTCTTTATGTACCGTAGTTAAGGAAGAACTTATTTTCTGTATCACTTTTTGATAAAAACAGATTCAAATGGGTGTATTTGTTTCTGGAAAAATTATACTTAGTAAAGGAGAAGTGTACGTAGGAAAAGGCTACCTCACTGAGGGCCTATTTAAGATGAATGTAATGAATATTGAAATCAATAAAAGTTTTGTTTCTTCTTACTTTCTTGAGTCTAATGATTTATGGCATGAACGATTAGGACATGTCAATTATAAAGCTTTACGAAAGTTGATTAACTTAGAAGTTTTGCCAAAATTTGAGTGCAATAAAGCAAAATGTCAAATGTGTGTGGAATCAAAGTATGCTAAGCATCCGTATAAGTCTGTTGAAAGGAATTCTAATCCCTTCGACTTAATCCATACTGATATTTCTGATATGAAGTCAACACCATCTCGTGGTGGGAAAAAGTATTTTTTAACTTTTATTGACTATTGCACTAGGTATTGTTATGTGTATTTACTAAACAGTAAGGACGAAGCAATAGATGCATTTAGACAATATAAAACAGAAGTTGAAAATCAGTTAGAGAAAAAGATCAAAAATGATAAGAAGTGATAGGGGTGGAGAATATGAATCTCTCTTTGCGAAAATATGTGTAGAGAATGGAATTATCAATTAAACTACAGCCCTGTATTCACCTCAATACAATGAAATTCCAAAAAGGAAAAAGCAAACCTTAAAGGAAATAAAGAATGCCTTACTAATAAATTTAGGTTTACCTTAAAACTTGTGGGGTGAAGCTATCCTTACAGCTAACCGAATACTTAATAGAGTGCCCCACAGTAAGACACTATCAATTCCATATGAAAAATAGAAAGAATGAAAGAAAAACCAACATAAAATATTTCAAAGTGTGGAGGTGTCTAGCAAAAGTCTAATTTTCTATGCCTAAAAGGGTAAAAATAGGACCTAAGACAGTGGACTGCGTGTTCATAGGATATGCTAAAAGTAGTAAAGCATATCGGTTTTTGGTTCATAAATCTGAACATTCAGATATAAATGAAAACTAGACATGAATAGTCTAGTGGAAGGTCTAAACGACCTTGAGATGAACCAAGTGAGGATGTACATTATGATGAGAATCCAAGATGTATTACACGTCAAAGAACGTCAAATTCATTTGGATCAGATTTTGTAACTTTTACTTAGAAAATGAGCCTCAAATAATTAAAGAAGCGATGTCGTCTTCAGACTCATCCTTTTGGAAAGAGGTAGTCAATAGTGAGATTGGTTTAATCTTAAGCAACCATACGTAGGAATTGGTTGTGCTTTCTCCAGGAAATAAACCTTTAGGTTCCAAATGGATCTTCAATTGGAAAATGAAAGCGGATGGTACTATTGACAAATACAAGGCAAGACTTGTAGTCAAAGGCTTCAAATAGAAAGAAGGCCTTGATTACTTTGATACATACTCGCCAATAACAAGGATAACATCAATTCAGATGTTAATTTCCTTGGCAATGGTATATGGTCTTAAAATCTATCAACTGGATGTGAAAACAACATTCCTCAATGGAGAATCAGAGGAAGAAATTTACATAGAACAGTCCAAGGGTTTTGTGGTTCCTGATAAAGAAAATAAGGTGTGCAAACTGGTTAAGTCACTCAATGAAATAAAACAAGAACCTAAACAGTGGAATTCGAAGTTTGACCAAACCATGTTGGAAAATAAGTTCAAGATAAATGAATGCGATAAATGTGTTTACATTAAAGACACTCCAAATCACAAGGTCATTGTTTGTTTGTATATCGATGATATGTTGATCATTAGTAGAGACATTTCTGACATAAATGCTATGAAATGAATGCTTGATAGCAAGTTTGATATGAAAGACTTTGGAGTTGCGGATGTGATATGAGGAATAAGCATCCATTGAACTTCACAAGGGTTGACATTGTCACAGTATCATTACATCGAAAAGGTACTTGATAAATTCAAATATTTGGAATTTGGAATTTGGAATTTCCAAGACTCCATTCAATGTGATTTTTGCACTTCAAAAGAATGAAGGTGAACGTGACTCACAGTTGGAGTAAGCAAGAGTGTTGAGATGTTTAATGTATATAATGAATTGTACACGACCATACATAGCATATGCTATTAGTAAGTTGTGTCGGTACACGAGTAATCCCAATAAAACTCATTGGATGGTGATGAAATTTTTTTTGGGGTATCTTATATACACTCAAGACTATGCTTTGCATTATAATAAATATCCTGTGGTACTTGAAGAATATAATGATGCAAATTGGATCACCGGATCGAATAAATGAAAATCCATGAAAGGATATGTATTTACTACAGGTGGAGAAGCAGTCTCTTGGAAATTGTCCAAACAGACATGTATTGCTCGCTCTATAATGGAATCAGAATTTATCGCATTGGATAAAGCTGGTGAAGAAGCAAAATGGCTCCAAAATTTCTTGAAAGACATTTCTTATTATCCCAAACCATTGGCACCAGTATGTATGCACTGTGATAGTTAAGCAGTAATAGGTAGGGCAGGGAGAATGATGTACAGCAGTAAATCTCGTCACATAAGATGGAGACATATTTTCGTTAAAAAACTTCTCTCAAGTGGAATTATCATTGTTGGCTAGATAAAGTCAAAGGATAATGTGTCGGATCTACTTACAAAAGGCTTATCTAGAGAGGGAGTTGAGAGAACATCCAAGGGAATAAGTTTACGGCCTAGGACAAGTCTGCATGGTTGTAACTCTACCTAGCAGACTGGAATCCCAAGAGCTAGGCTCAAAGAGATCAAACAAAGTTGTGTATGACAATTTCAACATTGTCAATATACCCAATCCATTCTTACGATGTAGACAATATTTAGTAAACAAAGATAAGACTTATGGTGTGAAGTCTTTTAATGATTATCTAAATTTGGCAGATTTGACCAAATATTTTAGTCTATAATATTGAACGTATTGAAATCACCTATGTGAGGGAAAAGTGGAAGCCACTTCAAAGAAAATGCTAGTAAAGGCCTATTCTCAAAGCTCTCATAAAATCGGGACGTGTTCATGGCTGAAACGAACAAAACCGTGAGAACCATAAATGGTAAAAGTTTGATTGTGTGACATATATTGTCTAGGTGTACATTAAAGTTCAACGGTTCAAATATATCAATTGACCGAGTGCATTCGATGCATGTTCTCTATGGAAAGTTCAAAGGGAAACCCACTTATCTAGATGCAATTAGTCTTTTCTTGATGATCACATACTTGTCTATAAAGTTTTACAAAGAATAGCCATTCCCCATTCATGTGGAGGATTGTTGGGATCAATTGGTGTGAATGGAAAAAGGAGGGACACAACCTTTCGAGGAAAAAACACACTGTTTCGGAAAAAGAGTTACTGTTCAGTTAGTTGTGTCTATTCAAAAAAGACATGTTGTTTTGGAATGGACAGGCATGACTATTCCAAAATGATACACCCTTCCTATGAACCATTGCCTCCTTTCTGAAGAGGCACTTCATGGCAATATAAATCTGCATTTTTTCCACAAGTTTAGTATGAAAATTTCTGCATAGAAAAAATATTTCTCTTGCTTCTAAAAACTCGATGTGATCATATCTCATTGAGTGAGTTCGAAGAAAACTAGAAAGTTTGAGGTACCACTAAATTTTGGTTATGAAGACATTTTATCCTGGGAGGAGAATTCCGCAACCTCGAGTTCTTGAGGAGAATTATTTTCTTAAGGACACTCCGTAAATTCGGAGGACTTGGCTTATTCTTCTTCATCTTTCTTCTTTAAAATAAAATAACACACTTCTTAGATAGTTCATATTGAAATTGTGTTGAAAAACTTCATAAGTGTTCTTGATTTAAACTTGAACTTGTATTGAAGTTGTTTTGACATAATACAGATTGTGTACCCGAAACAACAAGATGCATACTTTTGTGATTATTCAACATCTAGGACATATTGAGCATGAATATTGTTGTCATCAAAAACTTGTCGCGCACACGCAAGTGTACGTAGTCCACCCAAGTAATATAGTGGCCTTAATAAAAGTCAAATATCAATCCCACATGGACTTCTGTTAGATGACTATCTAATTCTAGTTATACTATTAAAATTGAGCAAGTGCTAAACTAACCAGGAGTATTTGAGAGTAAATAACTAAAAGTATACTTAATAATACGATAATGTAAAGGTTCTTGGATAATGATGGGGAAAACCTAGGGCTAGAGCACTACGAACAACCATACTTAGCTTTGGAACTTCGCTGGTTTAGTTAATTATCTTGGTTGTTGACTCATGGGGTTGATTGTATGATTAAGTTCTTCCGAATCTAAATCAACTATCTAACTTAGCCTTGCAACTACATCATTTAGAGGGGATGCAAGTACTAATCTAAACATATTTGTATATCTTCTTGTTATTAAGCAAAATAAGGAGAAATATGTATATTCCTATCCAAAATGCAAATCATAACTTCATTAAAAGAGTACGATCCTGTCCCACATAAACCACATTTTATCCTATTGTTCCTCCTTCCAGGATCGGTCACGAATTCATAAGATAGTTAAAACCAGGATACATGAACAACCAACAATGATAAAAACTATAACTTACTTAATTACACATATGAGCAATCATATTCTTGGCGTTAACCCTGGAAAAAGGTGTTTAGCGACTCATGAATGTACAAGGAATCATACAAGTATAATTCATTTAATAATACAAAAATAAACTAAAGTAAAAGGATAAAAATCCTAATTAAAGCCTTCTTCAGCATGTTTTGATGCCTCAAGGTCATCCAAGGTGCTTACACAAAGGTTGAAGTGGCCTATTCATACTTGGCCAAAGTTGGCTGATTTGGACTAGCTAGTGTGGCACGCTAATATCACACAATCTAGGCAGTGTGACACACTTGTATCACACAGGAACACTGGAATAGGGATTCTACTTTGAATAAAAGGGAGTTGCATGTCCTTATAGTTGTGCGTAGGAAGCATGGCATGCCCCTAAGTCCGTAATTTCAAGATTTGGTCGTTGAATACTCCATGTGTTTGGTCCTTTGCTCCTTGCTTCGTGGTTGGTTTACACTACAAAAATAGCTTGTGTTTCATCCATACATAAACTTAAACATCACACCAAGAATCCTATATAAATACACACCATGAATTAGAGCATTAATAAAGATATAATCACAGAAGACGAACTAGAATGAAACATAGCGCAAGCTAAAAGTACTTGTTATCTCGTTTTACCTTTACATGTACATTTTGGTTCCAACTTTGATTTACTCACACCTTAAACATTAATATCACATAAATTAACACTCCAATGCTCATTTATACAAATACTAACTCAATAGCACATGAGAAGTCCTCAAAACTAAGCTAAGTAAACGTAGATAACAACACTTAGGTGCATAAATCCACCTAAGATCATCACCCCACAAGTAAAGCCTTGTTTGTCCTCGAACAACTCTTTACTTCAAGAATCATATCATGAAAAGACTCCACACTACTACTACAAGCAAGACACTCAAACTAGTCCTGTAAAGACTATAAAATTAGCAAGTTTTACGCTAAGCATGTTATATGCACTTGAGCTCGAGAACACTACTTCAAAATATCCTATCCTCAAGAACTGACTCACCAAGTTGGCAAACTCATACATAATACTCAATAAAAGGAATCATACAAATCACCTAACTATCATCAAATATGTGCCCTCACAATAAGAGAATTATCCATGATCTCTCACAAAGATGCAATTTGATACACAAATGGGTATAGGAATCAACTTACGCCCACTCTCACAAAGAATTCACAAGTTACACAAGATGAACCATATGCTTGCTCCTACTGTAGTACTCCACTAATATTAGAATTTTAAGGCTTAAGATCAAATAGGACTTTAAGGGTTGTAACGTAGGCTAAGGAATGGGTAGGAACTATTCTGGGCAGTAATAGTGACTATCTTCCCTAAGCACTTTAATACATCACATTCAATATTCAAAATCTTTCCCCAACAACCAACTTCCAACCCATCCATATTCACACAATCTTCTGTTTTTCCCCATCTCTTTAAGATATTTCACACATAGGGAGTATTCTTAATCACCACATAATTCATCTTTTCTCTTTTTATTACATTACTCCCACCCACAACACATAAACATTTCACGCCAATAGCTACTACTTTGGGGCTTCACTTTTACCTTTTCCTTCTTCATTGTTTACACTTCTTACCCTCATGTATATTTCAACTAAAGCACCTAGGAGCTTTGGATCAAATTTAGGTCAACTAAAGAAAGGAACTAGTCTACATACAAAGCTACCAAAGATGTAGGCTAAGGGTCAATAGGGCTAACTAAGATTATGCACAAGGGTAGTTAAAAGAGGGTACACAACCTGACTATCAAAGAAATGCCTATATCATCTCCTAAACCCAACACTCTTTATTTATCTTTGCACGTACACCAAGCAAGTTCTAGACACCGAATTTAATAAGGAATACACACACACCTCACTCATACATGGCACATGATCAACTCAAGTAGGCTCATATAGACTCCCAACCAAGATAATAGCATGAATTAATAATTAAGTTGACAATGTATAAGAGTCATAAATAAGATCCTAGGAGTCTCATTAGTAGTCATTCAATAAAATATACATGCTTTTATAAATAAAACCACTTGTATCATGTAACCATACATAG
This sequence comes from Capsicum pubescens, assembly GCA_030864215.1. Classification (NCBI taxonomy): domain Eukaryota; kingdom Viridiplantae; phylum Streptophyta; class Magnoliopsida; order Solanales; family Solanaceae; genus Capsicum; species Capsicum pubescens. Next base: position 228,680,325 of record CM061544.1, read on the forward strand.
TAACTAGCAAGAATATCTCACTATTTCCTAACGCAAAAATTTAAGATTTACTCCTAAAAAGAAAAATAATACTGGGTTCAAAGTGCGCTCCCGTGAAAAAAAACTAAAAAAACAACCATGGGGTAGGTGAAGTGTGCACCTACTAGTCTGACACCAACAAATAATAATAAAGAAAGGAAAATCCTTATTTTTTTTTTAAATTTACTTAAAACTAGAACACAACTAAGAATTAAGATCCTATAGCATCACTTTACCCAAAACCATGGGAATTTTCAGACCCCACACTTAAAAACATACTTTGTCCCTAAAGTATACTCAAAAGTAAGGATAGAAATACTCTCTGAGGAATCTAGGCCTAGCTGGTAGCATCTTTTATTATTAGTGAGGTTAGGTGGACCCCACACCCAGTCTTTGCTATGCTCCTTAGCTCAAGTTTTTGGTACTCAGACTTTCCATCAACCTGTGACTCAACAAAAACAAAAACTATGTCAAGTAAAAACTTAAATACAAAAATAAAACCTACCTTGAATTGGGTTGCCTCCCAAGTAGCGCCTGATTTAGTATCGTGGCACAACCCACATCACTATTCAACCATATTTGTTTATCCTTTTTCTCTCACTCAGAGGACATCTTCTCACTTATTTCTAACCTCTTAAGTGTGTACTCTCAAGGTCTGCATCTTTCTTAGCAATAACCTTTTTAGGTTCCTCAATTATCATAACCTTGGGCTTACAGGGTGGCTTGGGCATCTCAATGAGATAGTCCAAAAAGGTCTTTGGTGGTTTAGACTCCATCATCCCACACTCATCCACTTCCATATCCATAATCATACATAAGTATTTGTAGTGGAAAGGTGGATTGAGTGGTTATAGACCTTAACAACACCTCATCATCATCCAATCCCAATATGAGAGTGCCCTCTCTCATATCTATAACGCTCTTCCCATTGCTAAGAATGGATGTCCTAAGATGATTGACACCCTGTCGTCTACATCATAGTCAAGACAATAAAGTCAGCAGGTATAATAAACTTACCAACCTTTATGAGAACATCCTCAATGATTCCTTTGGGATGGACTCTAGTTCGATCTACTCTCAATGATTCCTTTGGGATGGACTCTAGTTTGATCTACTATCTAGAGCACGCAAAGCAAGATATCGCTTCCCAAAACCAAGAGTATTAAAAACTAATAGGGGAATCAAGTTTATACTTTCCAAAAATTCACTCAGAACATGAACCACATTACTATCACCAATTTGTATAGAGAGGGTGAAACTCCCTGGGTCCTTTAGCTTCTTGGGCATCTTCCGTATCACTATAGAACTGCACTCCTCATTAAGTGTGTTGCGACTCAATTCCTCAAGTCATGATGACGCCTACCTTATCCCACTAGTAGGCAAGTAATATAAATATATCATAACTTCATGAATTTTATCAATATCAAAAATATTTTAGAAGGGTAATAAATTTTATTTCTACCAAATACCAATTTAAATTAAATATTACACAATATATTTGGTATTACTAAAATTGTCAAATGAACTGCTCAAAAATTAAATTATCAGTCCTAACAAGTCACAAATAACTTGGGGAAGTTATGGAAAAGCTTTGGACACTGAAAATGTATGAAAATAAGAAAAATGACCGTGAGGGTCATTACAACATCCACTACTAAAAGGACTTTAGTACGTAAAAGTAAAGGATTAGTAAATACTTGAAGGCTCAAACAGGTAAGGATACTGGACGCGCATATCACCCTTGGTCTCCAAAGTAGCCTCCTCAACTGGAAGATGACGCCATTGAACCTTAACAACTGGAATGTCCCTAGAGCACAATCGTCTAACATCTCTGGCCAAATAAACGTTGGCTCCTCTACAAATGCCAACATCTCGTCCAACTAAACTGAGTCCCACCGAATCACGTGTGACTAATTTTGAATATATTGTCGTAACATAGATACATGGAACACCGGGCGGATGGCTGAGAAGGCTAGAGGCAATGCCAACACATAAGCTACCTTTTCCACTTTCTGTAAGATCTTAAAAACTCCAATATATCCAGGGCTAAGCTTGCCCCTCCTCCCGAACTTCATAATGCCTTTCATAGGTTATACTCACAGGAAGAACCTATCACCAACTTTGAATCTCAATGGATGACATCTACGATCAACATAACTTCTCAGTCTACTCTAAGCTGCCCGAAGCCTATCCTTAATCACACGAACTTGATCCAATGACTCGTGAAGAAAATTTGTGCACAAGGACTAGACTCCAAAGTCTCAAACTAGCCAACAAGTGATCGACATTATCTACCATACAATGCCTCAAGTGGGGCTATCTGAATACTCGAATAAAAGTTGCTATTATATGAAAAGTCCACCAAAGGTAGAAACTGGTCCCACAGACCCCCAAAATCTAACACAAAAGTGCAGAGCATGCTCTCCAAGTCTTAAATAGTTTGCTCTGACTACCCATTTTTTTTGGGGTGAAATGCGGTGCTAAGGTGAACCTAGGTACCCCTCCTCCTGAAATGTCCTCGATACTCTAAAAGTAAACTAAGAGCCTCAGTCTGAATTAATGGACACAGGTAACCCATGCAAGAGCACCACCTCCTGAATATAAACACAGGCTAACCTCCCAGTATTGTAGGAAACTTAAACAAGGATAAAATATGCAAATTCGGTCAATCTATCCATGATGACCCAAATGTTATCAAAACCATGAGAAGTTCGAGGCAATCTACCTATGAAATCTATAGTAACTCATTCCCACTTCCACTCGAGAATGGGTAGCTGCTGAAGCAATCCACCAGGACTTTGATGCTTGGTCTTTACCTATTTACAACAAAGGCATCGAGCCACAAACTTTGCTATATCACTCTACATACCACTCCACCAATAATGCTACCTCAAATCCCTATACATCTTAGTTGTACTTAGGTGATAGAATATCTTAACCTATGTGCCTCGCAAAGAATCAAACAAATCAAATCTCCAACACTTGGAACATAAATACAATCATCAAACCTCAGGACACCCTTAGAATCTAGGGTAGCCCGCTGAGACTCACCTCTTAACACCTGCTTTTAAATGCTACAAAGCTTTCTATCATCAAACCAATAACCTCAAATCTGCTCTAATAAGGTAGATCTGGCCTTAACACTTACAATGATACTTTGAGGATTAAAAATATCCAGACGAGTAATCAAGTTAGCTAAGGACTAGATGTCTAAAGCCTAAGGTCATTGAGAAACTGAAATAAAGGATAAGATACCCATATTAACTGAATTCCAGGTCAAGGCATCTGTTACCATCTTTGCTTTGCCTGGATATTAGAGAATAAAGATATCATAGTCGTTTAACAATTTAATCCACTAGCGTTGCCTCGAATTAAGCTCCTTCTAGATCATAATATACTGAAGACTACAGTAATCAGTAAATATCTCATAGCGAACCCCATACAAATAATTTCTCAAAATCCTAAGCGTAAATACAACTGCTGCTAACTCCAAGCCATGAGTGGGCCAGTTGTGCTCAAACACCTTCAGCTACCTCGATGCATATGCAATAACTCAGCCCCACTGTATCAGAACACACCCCAAACCAACATAAGATGCATCACAATAAATATTAAGACCTTCTTCCTTAATTGTAAGAGCTAGAACATGAGTTAAAGTAAGCAAATCCTTAAGTATCGAAAAGATTGCCTCACAACTCATATATCACTAAAATGGAACTTTGTTCCTAGTCAATCTAGTCAAAGGGGATGCAATAAAATAAAAACCCTTTTTGAACCACCTGTAGTAACTTGCCAACCCAATAAAACTGTGAGATTCAGTAGGTGACGTAGGCCTAGCTCAACTACGAATAGACTCAATCTTTGTCGGGTACACCATAATACCATCCTTGGACACTACGTTCCCCAATAAAGCTATAGACTCAAGCCAGAACTCACACTTTTAAAACTTAGCATAAAGTAGATAATTTCTTAAAATATAAAGCACAGTCCTCAGATGTCGCTCGTGCTAATCCCTACTCCTTAAATATACCAAACTATCATCAATAAATACTATCATGAAGAATTTCAAATATGTCCTGAACACGCAATTCATCAGATCCATAAAAGCTACTAGGGCGTTGGTCAACCCAAAAGACATCACTAGAAACTCATAATGTCTGTAACGTGTCCTGAAGGCTATCTTAGGGATATCCACAACCCTAACTCTCAATTGATGGTAACCAAACCTTAAATCTATCTTATAAAACATTTCTACACTATGAACCTCGTAAAACAAATCATCGATACTATGTATAAGATACTTATTCTTCACAGTCACCTTATGTAACTGTCTGTAGCCGATACACAAATGCATAGACCCATATTTCTTCTTCAAAAATATAACTAGAGCACCTTAAGTTAATACATTCGGTCTAATAAAACCTTTACCCAGAAGATCTTAAAGTTGACTATTCCGCTTCTTTAACTCAATAGGAGCCATAGAAATAGGTTGGGTTCCTGGCTTGAGGTCAATAATAAACTCTATATCATGCTCAGGAGAAAGGTCAAGTAGGTCGATTAAAAATACACCTGGAAACTTGCGAACAATAGGGACAGAGTCAAGCGATGGGTTCTCAATACTGACAACCCAAATATAAGCAAGAAATAACTCAAAACCACTCATTATTAGTCTCTTAACCCAGATAAAAGAAATAATCCCCATCGGCATGTGGCTAACAGAACCTTACCACATAATTGGGGGTACGCTAAGCAAGGCAAAGGTAACAGTCTTAGCAAATTAATCCAAGACAACATTGTAAAGAGATAGCTAATCTATGCCTAGAATCACATCAAAATCTACCATACATATGCCAATGATATCAATTTGAGTATCAAACTCCCTTAGATTCACCAAGTAAAATCTATATACCCACTTTACTACTAAAATCACCCACGAGGGTAGCTATATTAAAATGCCCCAAACTTTGGTCCTTGCAAATTTCTCGAGTCTTGATCTTTCTATTCATAATAAGACTCACACCACTAGTTGTATGGTGTAGTGATGGGTATAGGGACCCTAGTCATATATTGGTCAGTGTGTTGGTGGCCAAGTTCTATCATAGTTATGAGGGACTCCATATGTGTCATTTGGTATTCTGATGAGAAGCTTAGGGTCCAATCATATGTTGTCTAGTGTTTAGCACTTGATGTTTTGCCTTGGATACAACTTGATGGTACTAGTCATATTATCTAGTAATGAGTTGGGCAAGGGAGTCGTATGTTGGACAGAATGTGGTGTCCAACTTTTTGATCTTCTGATGACTTAAAGGTACCACTCGTATGTTGTGGTGATGAGTTGGAGGGTCAACTCATACCCACCTATGAGTTTTTAACAGCTTTTAAGCTGAGGGTATTTTGGATATTTCCCTTCCCAAGACCTTATGACCCCACATCTTATAACACTTATTGGATAATCATTCTATACTTTAGAAGATCAAACACTCTCTAAACTCTCCCTAAAACATCTCAAGAAAGATTGGGTTAGGGTTTGTTTAAGGTGGTCATCTAGAGGCTTAAAGATTAGATTCTCTCTATGAATCTTTATGACTCTTTCTTTATTGTTAGGTCACAAAAATCATCTGCTTGAAACATAGTTCATGAATCATAAATGGTAGTTTTGAAAACCATGGTTGATAGTTTGAATGCATAATGTTGAGTATTGTTTTCTCATGATTTAAATTATGATTATACATAATTTGATAATGGTTTTGCACATGTGGGTGGTTGGGAATTGTGACTGAAACTAAGGGGTCATAATTAACCCTTACTTTATGGTTTTTGGCTTGAGTAATGATTTGATAATGGTATGCCCTCGACCTGTTTGTGAAATTGCCTATAAGAATGATCTTGTCATATGTTGAATTTTGTTTTGAACTAAGGTATTGGCCTAATAATGTAAGTGGTTGGTAAATGGTTTTATAAAAGCCTTGTTGGCCATAAATTGATTTGAATTATAACCTTGGTGATTTAGTTGGCTAAATGGGTTTGAGTCCCTAAAATGTTGAATTATATCGATATCTTTGTTTAGATAATGGGTGTGAGTCCCAAGTTGATTAATAATGGTTATGGCATGTTGTACGCTTTTAAGTAAGGTTGGTATGATGATACCAATGGGATGAATTTGATAAGTAATTGGAATAATGTTTGTGTATGTGTAATGAATGTTTTAATTTAGGCTTTAAAATGGGATGTGTAGCTAGGCCATGAAATTAGAGTCCAAAAGACTAACACTAGATATCGCGCAAGCCGATGTGGGTATCTATATTACCGGGAGGTTTGAGTCCCCTGAATGAATATATAAATAGGAGGTTCGAGTCCCCCATATTGCATACATTGGTGCTTAAGTCACCTTGACTATGACAAGAGGTTCGAGTCCCCCATAAAGGCATATATGGATATTCTCTGGTTTGTGTAGCTACATGCAATGGGGCCCTTCCAGCTAGGGGGAGCTAGGCCATATAGCTCGTGGGTGCCTTGTTATATGACGGTTATGCTACATAACCCAGGTTAAGGTTTTAAATGCCTAGTAAACCCTGTTCCCTATCCTAACACGATATATATGTATGTATGTTATTGATTATGGTTATTTAACCTTGTTTTGAATGATGACATTACTTTATTCCACTATCCCTAAGTTACATGCTAGAGTTCTAACAACTAACCATCTTCGAATGTTGTATCCCTATTGAATAAAGGTACCAGAACTTTTTCTACTTTTCCTGTGCAGTGATTAGGTGCTCGAGTTAGTTCGTGAGTTAACATTATAGTGGTGAGCTTCTATACTACAAAAGGCTTCACTTCATAGTCTTTATATTTTGTATTAGATTTTGATTAGACTTTGTTTTGGCTATTATTGGGGGCATGCCCCTACATTTTAGTAACTTTAGATTTATAGAGGCTTTATTGGATTATTGTGGACTTGGGTGTATTGGCTCGGTGATGGATGGTTGTTTGATTACTGGTGATTGGTTTAGACATCTCATGAATTAATACTAGTATTAGCTTACATTATCTATTATATGTTCAGAATTCATCTGACACTTGTGGTTGTTGTGCTGGGTAGGTTACATGAAGGGGGTAATCTACAGTTCTCGTGGGACTTGAGATAGCCATTATTGATAGGCCCTAGTTTTCATTGTGACAAAGTTTGTATTAGAGCCTAGGTTCATGGTCAATTGGGTGTCTACAAAGCCGCGTCAAGTAGAGTCTCTTTTATGAGTATGTAGTGCACCACCTATACTTATAAGAGAGAGGCTATTAGACATTTAGTAATATTTCCCTTTCTTGTTATCTTACTTTGAGTTATAGAGTCTAAGGTCTTAGATTCCTCTAATTCCCATATTCTTACTTTTTAAAATCATGCCTCCCTGATGATCTTAAGCTCATGAAAACTCTTCTATCTCACTTAGGGACATTGTTGATAGGGCACTCCCTGCTTATGGGGTGTAGACCTAGTCTAGGGGTCCAGTTCCTGATTACCCTTTGAGAGTTCCACCGATACCCTTTAGCCCTCCACGAGCTCCTTAGAAAGATGTGATGAATGTTGAGTGTTATTAGTCTATTAATATATTGGCTCAGTTGGTAGCTTCACAGTCTGAGCGTGGTGCTTTTGTTACTCCATCTTCTGAGGCAACAAAGGTTGACCAATTCAGGAGGTTGAGTCCTCCAACTTTTACTGGTGTTAAGGTTAAGGAGGATCTTCCAGATTTTATTAACGAGATAAAGAAAATCCTCTAGATTATGCTTGCTTTAGATATTAAATATGTGGATTTTGCTTCCTACCAATTGAAAGATATGGTGTATTAGTGGTACGCAGAGTGGGAACAGTTAAGGGAAGGTGATGCTAATTCTGCTCTGTGGGATGACTTTTCTAGTGTTGTTTTTTACCGCATCTTTTCTTAGGAGTTAAGGGAGGTGAAAGTAGAGGAATTTGTGAATTATAGATAAGGTAGGATGACAGTCAAATAGTATGCTTTGAAATTCCATCACTTGTCAAGGTATGCTCCTGAGTTGGTGTTTAGCATGAGAGTTAGGATGCATAAGTTTACTTCTAGGTTGTACCAAGAGTTGATTCTGGAGAGTAAGGCTGCTTTGTTGAACAAAGATATGGATATTTCTCATCTTATGTTGTATTTACAATAGGTCGAGGAAGAATAGAAGAAGTAGGCTGATATTGGTGAGAGGCAGAGTATGAAGTTTAGATTTTCTGTCCAGGGTGGAGGCCAAAAGTAGAGTGGTAGACATGGGCGAATGTATCCTAAAAAGAAGTGGGGGAGTTTTGGTTCTTTCTCTATGGCTAGTACTCGTTACCCGAAGCCGCTGGGTAATTATTTTTCTCAGCATGTCGGGTGCCCAATCTCATGTTGGTGGGGCTCAGTCCACTCCATCATATCCTCTTTGTAGATTTTATGGTCAGCTGCACCGTGGCTAGTGTGAGAAAGGGAGAAATTGATGTTTTAGTTGTGGTCAGATTGGCCATATGCGGTGTGATTGTCCTTCTAGGGTTGCTTCTGAGGCTAATAAGGTTCTTGTTCCCACTTTATCAGCTCTTGCACCAAAGGGTGTTGCTTCTGCTTCTGGATGTGCATTATGGTTTTTGTCCTAAGTGTATTTCTGATCCTTTTTTGTGTCTATTCCGATGGGTGAATCTGTGATTGCTAGAAGAGTCTATAGGGAGTGTGTGGTATCAGTTGGTGGTAGGGAAACTCTGGTGGACCTATTTGAATTAGACATGGTTGATTTGGATGTCATTTTGGGTATGGATTGGCTGCACTCATGCTATGCTTTTGTAGACTGTCGGACCCATAAGGTCATCATTAAATTCCCCAATGAGCTAGTTATTGAGTGGGAGGGTGGTTCCCTAGCTCCTAGAGGTTCATGTCATATTTTAGAGCTCGGAGACTGATCTCCAAGGGGTGTCTCTATCTGATGAGGAACATTGAAATTCTAAACCTAGTCCAGAACCTTCATGAATCAAAATTCAATTTTGCTACTTCTAGAAAGAGAAAGTCAATTTGAATTTTGCTACTAGTTGTCAAGTTTATCTTTCACATAATTCTAGAATACTTATCTAGTAAGAAAATGAGATGTCAACTATGAGTTGTCAATGAGTTGTTTATGAGTTGTCATTGAGTTGTACAAAGGCTTTTGAAGCCTATAAATAGAGGCAATGACCTCTAGCTATGTAGTTTTAGTTCAACTCTTCTATTAATGAAACTTTGTGTTTTCTTTTAAGATCTTGGATTAGATCTTGTATTTTAAGGGCTTTGGATTAAGCCCTTGTTACCCGTGGATTCGGATTGTCTTTAGAGCGTTATCTTACAACACGTTGAAGTTGTTCCTTCAACAAATTGTGTGGTTTACTTTATTTAGCACATTAGAGAGTTCCTCTAAAACTTGTGCCTCATCAGTTTGGTATCAGAGCAATGAAGGATCTTACAACGAAGGTGAATAACCTAAAAGAAAGATTGGATCAACAAATCTCTACTCTTCGAGAAGAACTGACTAGGAGGTTTGAAGAACTTGTTGTATTAGTGAGAAACAATCAAGGAGGTGTTGCCAGAAACCAAAGACAATATCGAGCTCAATATGTGGAAGAGAAAAATGATGTGAAGGAACATGATCTTTATGCACAGCCAAGAAAAAGTCATGCAAATAGTGGAGATATGTACAAGATTTAGGCTGAAATCCCAACTTTCAATGGTAATGTAAATATTGAAGGGTTTCTTGATTGGATCTATGAGGTGGAGACATCACTACAATATTTTAGTTCTATTGCCACTCTTGTAAAGTGTAGCCTAAAATAGCAGAAAGTGTGGCGTTTGATCAAAGGCTACACTTTCGAACTTTAGGCAACACTTTTTTGGGGGTGGCCTAAAGAGGCGTAACCTTTGATCAAAGGCCACACTTTTCAAGTGTTGCCATATCAGCTACATTTAAAAAACGTGGCCATTAAGGTATAAAGGCCACGCTTTGCAGCTTGTCATTGGCAACACTTTTATTTTATAAAGCTACACCTGCAAGTGTTGCCTTTGTTTTGTTTTTGGGCACACTTCACAAGCGTAGCCCTTTGTAACACCTCTGTAACAACACTTAAAAAACGTTGCCTTTGTTTTACTATTGGGCACGCTTCACAAGCGTAGCCTTTTGTAGCAGCTCTATAACAACACTTAAAAAATGTGGCCTTTTCTTTATTACTAGCCACACTTCAAAAACGTAGTCTTTTATACATCCTCTATGACAACACTTGTAATGTGTAAGCATGTTTTAGCCACACTTTTGAAGTGTAGCAATATTGCATAAAATTTGATAGTTCAAGCCACATTTTACAGAAATGGCATTAGACATATAAAATGTTAGTATGTAATTTCTAATTGAAAAATAATTATTTTGATCGAAATGTATACATCACTAAGCACATTACATAAACATACATATTTATATATAATCTCACGCACCAATTAGCTAATAAATAATTGAAGTGCATAGATTTGATTTCAAAAAACATGTCTTTTACATACTAGTTAGAAAACATAATAAAAATTTGTATCAAGTTCCACACAAAACCAAATGTATATAAATGTATATCCAAAATTTTCAAAATTCTTCATCATTCACTTCAATCTAAATCACGTTGAGTTGTGGCGCCCACCATTCAAATTTGACACCCCGCACTGATCCTACACATTCAAAATGAAACAAACGAAGTAATATTATGCTCAACAAGTATATAAATAATTGTTTTGACTTCACCATGCTGGAAATTTCTTGCCTTACATGTGAACCAGAAAATTGTTCATAGAGTTTTAACTGAACAGGACGAGCTCGGGTCACAGTATCTATCCTGAGTAATTTTCTGGTAGATCAGATAAGACTTCATCTTTAGTCCGATGAAGGAGAAAAGGCATCACCTGTCAACAAAAACCTTTCAGTTTGAATCTAGATGAGAAGAGATCCAAACTATGAAGGCCGTATGCAAGTAGAAATGAACCCACCTGCTTGTGCAATGCTTCCATAGCAAGCACACCTGCTTCAGCATCCTTGGCTGAACATTTGGAATCCCTGGCAGCTAGTAGTGGTTTACCGAAGGAGGCATGAAACTGTTAAGTTAACAAATAGGACGAGTCATGTAAAAACTTTTGATCAAACAGAAATTTGTAACAACACAATAAAGTTTCACTAAGGCATCCGTATCAGATTCTGAAAGAAATTCATGATGCCCATATCAACATGATAGGAAGATCCCATATACAGTACCAAAAGGTAAGTTCCCGGTGAACACCCTACTTTCAATCTATCTTCTTCTTATTAGTTTTGTTATGGCCTTTTTACTAAGACCTTTCAAAAATAAATTATAATTTTACTAAGAATAAATGGATTCATTCGCAAAGAGCCATTCGCCAACCCAAATTAAATCCCCTGTATCCTAGTTATAAACATCGCATAAACTGATCCCTGCTTCCATATGTACCATTTGAACTCCTAGGATTGTACATTGTTATCTACTTATGAACCCTTCAAATAGACATAAATCAAGCTCCTAAAAGTGTCTAAGAAGCTTGATGAGACATATGCAGTTAGCATGACCGAAACTCTCTCCTGCATAATGCAGACCCTGTAATCAAAGGGTCTAAAGGACAAAAGTATTTGAGACCAGTTAGTCTCAATTCAACTTTTTGTTGTGAAAGAAAAATCAAGATAATATGATGGGAGGAAGATTAAAGCATAGGTTAGTCCATGACTTGAAGGAATGGAAAGTAGTACCAGCTTTCTTGTGCTTCCTCCCACCCAGATCCAACTTTTAAGGGGCATAAGTTGAATAAAAACACTTAATTGTTGGACAAATTAAACAACATATCAATCACAGGACAAGTACAATTTAACTGACTGAACTGGTAAGAGCTATCATGTTTCTCAAAAGAACACAGATAAAGTTGTGTGACTGTTTAGAAACAGATGGACTATAGACAATATGTGATAAAAAGTAACTGTAGTACACAGATATCTGAGAATTATCTCTTAAATTTTCTTCATATGTTTTTGTACTGTTATTTCTTCATTACATGTTAAAGTGCGGACTTTATGTTCTGGACTAAAAATGTAGCAGCTGCTCACTTAGAAGTGCATGTCTTAAGTGTTATGGTAAGCTCGCAACACAATATCCAATTAGCTCTATCCGGATGGTAATTCAGGTCTCAGCTGTCAACAGTGAGAAACCGAGATATTAGTTTTTTTAAATAGGATCAGCACAGGGATGTAAGCATCATAATATCACATTGCCGACACTTGAGAGATAATCAGTGGCTCTGGAGTTACCTTCTTAATGTCACCTTTAGTTTAGTTGAGAGTTTGTAATCATCAATACGAGAGTTGTCAATTAGCTGTTCCAAAAATTTAACATCTTCTTGACTTCTTGATAGGTGTTCACTAAGACCAACAGGAGGAGAAACACCACATGCTAATGGAAGTACAGGCACAAAAGTTTCAAAACTATATGTCACACTCTATCTGACAGAATAATCTGAATCACTCATACACCTCAGAAGGGGAACTACTAAGAGGGGAGCATATGGAACCAGCTCGATACCAAGTCCTTGGACAAGCAAGCTGAAAAGAATGCCAGCTCCTTGTTTAGAATGTATTGATATAATGTCACCTAACATAGGCACCACATTCTCAATAACCGAACCCATCACATCCAATGTCATTGAAATGGCCATAGCTGTAATACATTTATATGCAGCTAATCTCACAACAATATGCAAATGATGAACAGATCTAAAAATGCATGGAAGGAGAGTGAGGAGCTTAGGTCTTAATGTCTCATCCAGCATTGGTGCAAGGGAACGGACCACCTGCCACACAAAGGAAAAGAAGTAAGAAGACAAATACAATTTCTAAGTCTAGGAAAGCAAGAGAGTGTCCAACTGAAATAGGCTTGAAACTAATAAAGTCTTCATGAATAATTTTGAAACAGTAACAAAGAAAGTGGTAGGAAATTCTAATTGGCATATACTCCCTCTAGCCCCATTTATGTGACATACTTTCCTTTTTGGTTTGTCCAACATGAATGACACTTTTTCCACATTCAGAAACAATTTACTCTTACACTTTCCACTTTACCCCTAATGAAATGTGATATATAGTAATGCAAACATTTATGACTTGTTTAGACCACAAGTTTCAAAAGTTTTTCTTTCTTAAACCAGTGCCACATGAATTGGGTCGGAGAGAGTATATTTCTGGTGAATATGTTTCTTCCTAAAGCTGGCAGTTGTTGCCTCAAAAATAACTTCTATTTTCCTATATTTGATGGAAACTCTCATGCATTTGTATATGTTGTATTGTTTGGCATCTGCTTGTGGGTTAATCGGAGCTTACCTTAGTAAGCCAATTAGCGACAATAGAAAAATGCATTTCCTTCGAACCTCCTATGACAATAGATAAATCTGAGACAGACTACGCTAGAGAATAGATGCAGTAAAGGCATTATACCAATGTTGTAGGAAAAAGGTAAGACAATATTTCTTGAAGGAATTAGAGAATAACAAACTGGACATAGTTCAAATAGCTGTTGTCTCACAGTGCAGTAACACTTGACCAACTATTAATGAAATCTAGAATCCTCCCTATAAAATCATTACCTGAAGCCCTCCTGAAAGCGCGGATAGTTAAGTTTCCAGTGAGATTTACTACATAAATTTGTCCAAGTAAAAATTAAGAAGCAAGAGAAGGAGCATGTGACAGAAAGCTCTTACACCGTATCCATGTTCCGCAATTTTTCAAACGCCAATGGTATTGGTGCACTAACACCAATACTATTGACATAACTACGCAACAAAATAGTTTTTTATTTAAAAAAAGATACAAAAATGACAGAATAATTAAAAATAAAGAAATATAAGCAATAAAGAAGTGACATATTACGTTATAAGAAAAAAGTTTCATACTCTGCAAAAATCATATGAACGTATGAAATTTCAACAATCAAAGAAAGGCCTATCCAAGAGAAAAATTAACTTATCAACCTCAAAAATAACTTATATTTCCTATATTTGGTGGAAATTCTCATGCATTTGTATATGTTGTATTGTTTGGCATCTGCTTGTCTAGATGTGTGCTAAATATTTCAAGTTATGTTATATGTTGTTTCGTGCAGTTCAATTGTAGTATTACTCTGCTATATCTGGTGTTTTTTAAACTACCTATTGTCTCTTCTACTTCAATTAAGTCTTTTTCTAGACTATTTTTGTCTTGAGACGAGGGTCTACCAGAAACAACCTCTCTACTTTACATATAGGGTAGAGGTAAGGAATGTGTACACTCTACCCTCCCAGACCCTACTTTGTGGGAATACATTGTGTATATCATTATTTTTTACTTGCCCCTATTGACCTGGAATACTTTTTAATGAGCCAGGCTTTCAACAACATAAGCCACCTCCTTGGAAAGTGCCTTCCTTCCACATAATCTGTTGGAAATTAGAGGTGTATTTTACTAAACTAACCTTATTAATGATGCTTTGTAACTCTAAAGTTATGTAGTTATTTAATACTATGAATAGCACGGGAAGTAAGTAATAAAACTCTCTTTTTGGTATAAGGGCCAACATAAATAAAACAGAGAGAGTACTATTTTTCTTCACTTTCTATTTCTGTATGTTACAAGTTCAAATTAGAATTTTAAAGCTTCAAGTATGTAGAATGGAAGGACAAACAAAATGAAAAATGGACAAGGAAGATCGATACTAATGTGCGTAAAATGAGAGTTATATGTCTTGACCTTATTGTATTTTGCATTTTTTGTGAAATTCATGTGACAAATATTTACAACCTAACATAGTTTATAATACTTTTCAGATAAGGAATGATTACTTTATACAGAAAACCAGAGAAGGGATTAATTAACTATACTCCTTCGTTAGCATAAAAATAAACCAAGAATAACATAGATTGCATTAGATCGTGGAGACGTTAACAACCTCCTACTTTACTAATATAATTTTCAGGGCCTTGTATTTGATGTATAAATTAAAAAAAACACAACACCATATAGATTTTATATCATGTTCATAAACAGATAACAAATTTCTCATGCAAACTATAAAAATCGAACAATTAAAATGACGTGGTAGTGGTTTTGTAAGATGTAAATCAATGCATCATAACTCACATTTGTGTCAGTTTTGTTAAGTCTCCAAGCTCTGGAGCCAGAGGACTAGAGAAGTTGTTTGTGCCAAAACTTCTGCAACACGAGAAAATGACAAACAAATGAAGAGGAAACGACGAAGATTGATGCTTTTCATATAAAATTGATACATGATATCTGATGAAACCAAAGGTCCAACAAACATAATTATAAGAACATACAATGATTGTAACTCAGTCAACAATCCAAGTTCCTGTGGAATCTCCTCTGATAAATCATTGGTCCCAAAGAATATTCATACACCAAATATCTAAATTATTCCAGACATTTTGATACCAAGCTATCACAATTGTGCATAAATAACTAAATCAGATTAGACTTACAACCATTTCATCCTAGTCAGATTGCCAATAGATGGGGACAGTATGCCTGTCAAGTAACTTTGGGACAAATTTCTGCAATTTGTAACTAAAATATCAGTAGCTGGGAGATAAAACACGAAAGTATAGGATGAAACTACAGTTAGAGAAAGCAAGTACAGATCATCGAGGAAGGTAAGACCTCATAATTCATCAGGAATTCCACCCTCGACGTCCATGGCATAAAATCTCCATAAAGAACGGTTGAAAAGAGAAATCAAAGTTACACATTAAGTAAATACCCCAAACTATATCCAACTGCATAGAACAATAAGAAGAAGAAGTAATATCAAGAAAAAAAATCTGACATGGTCAATACTAGTAATTAGTAATTAAGTGTTTGTGCATCAAGGACTACATAAATGTATAAAGAAAATCTAAGAAGCACTTAACAAATCTCTATCCATCTATATAGTATATGCCATTTCATCCTAGTCAGATTGCCAATGGATGGGGGCAGTATGCCTGTCAAGTAACTTTGGGACAAATTTCTGCAATTTGTAACTAAAATATCAGTAGCTGGGAGATAAAACACGAAAGTATAGGATGAAACTACAGTTAGAGAAAGCAAGTACAGATCATCGAGAAAGGTAAGACCCCATAATTCATCAGGAATTCCACCCTCGACGTCCATGGCATAAACTCTCCATAAAGAACGGTTGGAAAGAGAAATCAAAGTTACACATTAAGTAAATACCCCAAACTACATCCAACTGCATAGAACAATAAGAAGAAGAAGTAATATCAAGAAAAAAAATCTGACATGGTCAATACTAGTAATTAGTATTTAAGTGTTTGTGCATCAAGGACTATATAAATGTATAAAGAAAATCTAAGAAGCACTTAACAAATCTCTATCCAGCTATGTAGTATATAGATGTAATCTTAAAAACTTCTCTGTATAATTAGAAATAGATTTATTACCTTAAAAACAGTTATGGAACTGTAGGTACAAGAGTTGTTCATAATACACAGGCAAGAACCTAGCCTTTAGAAGTGCTTTCATTTATGGCCAATATCTTACACGATTTTCACCCCTCAAATAAAGATCTTCTTGATGACAATTTCACCAAGCTCCAGCACCTATTTTCAATTTATATGCCACCAATGGTACCCGACGATCTGGAGGGATGTCATAATCTCAAAGAATACATTACAATATTTTTTGCCTAAGGCCACACTAAATCTGGAAAACACTTATAAAATGTTGCCTAAAATAATTTTTCCACAATAATTTTGACACAATAAAATGTTGCTTAAGTTTTAACTTTAAGCCACAATAATTTTGATAACGCTTGTAAAGCGTGCTCTTTAATGATATAGGCTACACTCTATAAGTGTTACCAGATCATTGTATAATTGAAAATGCCTTTTACAAATATGGTTACACTTTTAAAATGTGGCTATTTTTATTATTTTAAAACAACAATTATAAGTGTTGTCTTATAATTTTTATAAAATTTAAAGAAAAATATGATATTCCCTCCAATATTTTTAATACTAAAATATTATATTCTCTCCAGTATATTTTATTCACTCCAATTTCTAATTACCCAAAAAAGAGATCATGAAATATCCTTGTAGGGTTTATTCTCAATTTTAATTTAATGTCGCACAACTCTAGTGTTTATTCTCATCTGTTTATTGTGTGGAATTGGAGAATCTTAAGGTTGCACAAGTTTAGGGTTTATTCTCATCTGTCTTTTATGTGGAATTGAAACATCTGTGTGTTTCTTGTTTTCTTGAACAGAAATTAAAAATTTCTTCAACATTGAAGGAATTGAATGAATTGAAGCTTCGTATACTTTTCATCCCTTTGGTCTTGAAAGAATTGAAGCATAACAACATTTCATTCGGGGAACTGAAGAGAAATTTCTTATTTTCTTATTTCTTGGAATTGAAGAGAAGATACTCTTCATAATTCTTTCTCTATTTTTATATGGATCTTCACAGGTAAAGTTTTCATCCCTTTCTCTATTCTTCTTATTTGCCTTCCATTCTTTATAATTTTGATGCCCTCGCCATCTTGGATTTTAACCTCGCCATCATATGCAGTAGAGCATCACTAATTATAAGGAGAAAATAGAAATAGGGCATCAAAATTATGAAGAATGGAAGGCAAATAAGAAGAATAGAGAAAGGGATGAAAACATTACCTGTGAAGATCCATATAAAAGCAGAGAAAGAATTATAAAGAGTATCTTCTCTTCAATTCGAAGAAACAAGAAAATAAGAAATTTCTCTTCAGTTCCCCGAATGAAATGTTGTTATGCTTCAATTTCTTCAATACCAAGGGGATGAAAAGTATACAAAGCTTCAATTCATTCAATTCCTTCAATGTTGAAGAAATTTTTAATTTCTGTTCAAGAAAACAAGAAAGACACAGATGCTTCAATTCTACTCAAAAGACAGATGAGAATAAACCCTAAACTTGTGCAACCTTAAGATTATCCAATTCCACACAATAAACAGATGAGAATAAACACTAGAGTTGTGCGACATTAAATTAAAATTGAGAATAAACCCTACACGGATGTTTCATGATCTCTTTTTTGGGTAATTAGAATTTGGAGGGAATAAAATATACTGGAGAGAATATAATATTTTAGTGTTAAAAATATAGGAGGGAATATCATATTTTGCTTTAAATTTTATAAAAATTATAAGACAACACTTATAATTGTTGTTTTAAAATAATAAAAATAGCCACATTTTAAAAGTGTAACCATATTTGTAAAAGGCATTGTCAATTATATAATGATCTGGCAACACTTATAAAGTGTAGCATTAAAGAGCACGTTTTACAAGCATTGTCAAAATTATTGTGGCTTAAAGTTAAAACTTAAGAAACATTTTATTGTGTCAAAATTATTGTGGCAAAACTATTTTAGGCAACATTTTTTAATTGTTGTCCAGATTTAGTGTGGCCTTAGGCAAAAAATATTGTAGTGCATTCTTTGAGATTATGACATCTCTCTAGATCGTCGGGTACCATTGGTGGAATATAAATTAAAAATAGGTGCTGGAGCTTGGTGGAGTCATCATCAAGAAGAGCTTCATTTGAGGGGTGAAAATCGTGTAAGATATTGGCCATAAATGAAAGCACTTCTAAAGGCTAGGTTCTTGCCTGCGTATTATGAACAACTCTTGTACCTACAGTTCCATAACTGTGTTCAAGGTAATAAATCTATTTCTAATTATACAGAGGAGTTTTTAAGATTACAAGTAAGGTGCAATCTTTCTGAAAAAAAAGACCAACAAGTCACACGGTATATCAATGGTCTCAATGATTCTCTCCAAGAACGTCTTGGCATACAACAAATTTGGTCAATAGACCAAGCTCAAACTAATGACTTAAAATATGAGAGATATATAAAGACCAAGAAGTCTTACAAAGCTACGCCTTATTCTCGCCCAAAAAGTATATAAAAAACATCTCCACACCAAGAAGAGGACAAGTTTATTCCATCTAAAGCAAAGAAAGATAAAAAAACACCATCTTCTAGCAAAAATAATGATAAGAAACCATTGAATATTATCAAGTGTTACAAGTACCGCGATGAGGGACACATATCAAGCAACTATCCAAGAAAGAATTTTATCAACACCACTCGTCGTGATGAAAGTGATGAAGAGGTGGACAACTATAAGAGTGAAGGTGAACCCAAACTCTATATATAAATAAGAGGGAGAAGAAATAGTATGTGTGGTCAAACTCCTTCTATGCTCAACTATATAACCTGAAGAGACACAACAAAAGAGGATATTCGAAAGCAAATGCACTGTGAATGGAAAGGTATACAAGTTGGTAATTGATAGTTCTATCTGTGAGAATTTAGTTTCTGAAAAAATGGTTAAACCCTTAAATATTGAGACACATGATCACCTGAATCCATATACTTTCGGATTGGCTCAAGAAAAGAGTGAAGATTAGGATCACCAAACAAGGTTGGTTACCACTTTCTTTGGGTAAGTATTATCGATCAAATGTTCTATGTGATATGGTTGATATGGATGCATGTCATGTTCTTCTTCAAAGACCCCGGCAATATAATGTGAACACCACACATAAAGGAAGAGACAATTGGTATTCTTTTATTTGGAATGAATGAAAAATTATTATACTTCCAAACAAGACTACTACTAATGCCTCTGAAGTAGAGGAGAAGAGTATGTTAACCATCACTCAAAATACAAAAGAATTTGCTCAAGACTTAAAGAAATCAAAACTATGTATCGCATTATTCATCAAAAGAGATGAGCAACCAATAAAAGAAATTCCAGTGGAGATGCAAAGTTTGTTATTTGAATACCAAAGCATACTTGGAAAGCCTCAACATCTACCTCCTATGAGGTATATTCAACATCAAATAGATGTTGTTCTAGGTGCTAGTCTTTCCAACCTACCACACTATAGGATGAGCCCAAAAAGGGAATGAAATTCTAAGGGAGAAAGTAGAAGAGTTATTAAATAAGGGACATATTAGAGAAAGCATAAGTCCATGCACTGTACCAGAACTACTCACACTAAAGAAAGATGGATCTTGGCGGATGTGCATGGATAGTAGGGCTATCAATATAATCACTACAAGGTACAAATTTTCTTTCTCACGAATGGATGATATGCTTGACCAACTCAGTGGAGCAAAGGTTTTTTCAAAGCTTGATGTAAGAAGCGAATATCACCAAATACGAATTAGACCCAGTGATGAATAAAAGACTGCATTCAAGACAGAAGAGGGGTTGTATGAATGGCTAGTTATGCTATTTGGACTTTATAATGCTCCTAGTACTTTCATGCGCCTAATGAATCGGGTTCTTTATCCATTCTTATCATAGTTTGAAGTTGTCTATTTTGACGACATATTAATCAATATAAAAAATATGGAGGAACATTTTGAACATATCAAAAAGGTGATGGATGTATTAAAGAAGAATGAGCTCTATGTTAACCTAAAGAAGTGTGTATTCCTTGAAAAAAACAAGTTTTATTAGGCTTTATTATCTCAATTGAGGGGATTCAAGTTTATGAGTCTAAAATAGATGCAATAAAGGGATGGCCAACTCCAAAAACTATCTCTGAAGTAAGGAGCTTCCTTGGTTTAGCCACTTTCTATAGAATATTTGTGAATAACTTTAGTACTATCATGGCACCAATCACTGAATGTTTAAAGAAAGGAAAGTTCAAATGGGATGAAAAAACTGAAGCTAGTTTCATGGAGATTAAGGAAAAGCTGTCACAAGCTCCTATATTAGTGTTACCAGATTTTAACTAGACCTTTGAGTTGGAATGTGATGCTAGTGGAGTAGGAATTGGGCCTGTTTTATCACAAAAAATGAAACATGTTGCTTTCTTCACTGAGAAGCTAAGTGAAGCAAGACAAAAGTGGAGTACTTACCAGCAAGAGTTATATTGTGTTTATAGAGCATTGAAGACATGTGAGGTCTATTTAATTCCTAAAAAGTTCATTGTCTACACTGATCATCAATCCTTGAAACATTTTAAAATTCAAAATCATGTGGATCGCATGTTAGAAAGATGGGTAGCATACCTAGAGAGATTCAATTATCTTATTGTCCATAAGTCTAGAGTAACTAATCGAGTGGCAGATGCTTTAAGCCAACGTGCAAGTCTCATGGTTTCTTTTGAAGCTGAGTTAACAGGAGTAGACCAAATAAAGAAACTATATGAAAATGATGAAGACTTCGGGCGAATCTGGGTGAAATAAATGAAAGGTTTACCATTAGAAGAGAATTTTGTGATACAAGATGGATATCTCATTAATGGAAACCACTTATGTATTCTCAGAGGTTCTCTACGAGATAAGTTAATTCAAGAGATGCATTCATGTAATCTTAAAGGCCATATTAGGCATGATAAAACTATTGCTAATTTGGAAGCACACTACTATTGGCCACAACTTAAAAGAGATGACGACAAATTTGTGCAAAGGTATCCCGTTTGCCAAACATACAAAGGTCAGGTTCAAAACAACGGACTCTATATGCCATTACCCGTGCCAAGTGCACCTTGGGAAAACCTATCAATAGATTTTGTACTTGGCTTACCAAGGACAAGGCGAGGACATGATATTGTTTACGTGATAGTAGACAAATTTTCTAAAATGACTCATTTTATCCCTTGCCACCAGACAATGGATACCCATCATGTAGCTAATCATTTCTTCAGAGAAGTAGTCAGACTACATGGTGTTCTAAGATAAATTATTTCAGATCGAAACAGCAAATTTTTTGCTGCATTTTGGCTTACTTTATGGAAACAATTCAACATAGAATTGAAGTTTTCAAGAACTGCCCATCCACAAACAGATGACCAAACAGAAGTGGTGAATAAATTTCTAGGAAATTTAATTTGATGCAGCTGTGGAGATAACAAAGGACAATGGGATTTAGCTTTATTCCTTACGGAGTTTGCCTACAATAATTCTAAGCATAGGTCTATGGGTCGTATCCCTTTATCCATTGTGTACACTAGAGTTCCAAGACATTTGGTTGATTTAGTGAAGCTACCAACAAGGGAGAATTCAAGATCATCTATGACCTTTGGTGACAACTATTTAGAATTATTTAAAGAGGTTCAAAATGTATTAGAAGCATCAAACAAGAAATACAAGCAGTTGACAGATAAGAATAGGAGGCAAATGTCATTCCAAGTTGGTGACCAAGTAATTATATACCTTAGAAATGAGTGATTCCTACTGGTGTTCATGAAAAATTAAGGCAAAATAAAAATGGCCCATACACTATTCTAAAGAAGATTAATGACAATGCCTATGTGGTAGATTTGCCAAGTGAGATGAATATTTCAAATACTTTTAATGTGGCTGGCCTATCACTCTATCATCCAGAGAAAACACTTTATGAAGAAAACTCGAGGTCGAGTTTCAAAGAAGTAGAGGAGAATGATGAGGAACATTAAAATTCTAAACCTAGTCCAGAACCTTCATGAATCAAAAATCAATTTTTCTACTTCTAGAAAGAGAAAGTCAATTTGAATTTTACTCTTAGTTTGCAAGTTTATCTTTTACATAATTCTAGAATACTTTGCTATTAAGAAAATGAGTTGTCAACTAATAGTTGTCAATGAGTTGTGTATGAGTTGTACAAAGGTTTTTGAAGCCTATAAATAGAGGCAATGGCCTCTAGCTATGTAGTTTTAGTTCAACTCTTATATTAATAAAACTTTGTGTTTTCTTTTAAGATCTTGGATTAGATCTTGTATTTTAAGGGCTTTAGATTAAGCTTTTGTTATCCGTGGATTCGGATTGCCTTTAGAGCATTATTTTACAACACGTTGAAGTTGTTCCTTCAATAAATTATATGGTTTACTTTATTTAGCACATTATAGAGTTCCTTTAACATTGTGCTACATCACTATCATCTTGTCTGGGTTAAAGATTCTAACTCAGAAGGTCCTTCATTGACGTTCATACATGTGGTTAGTGAATTCCCAGAGGTATTTCCTAATGATATTCCTTTTGTCCCTCCCGATAGGGAGATTAACTTTTGTATTTACCTTGTTTTAGATACTCATTCTATCTCTGTTCCCTCATATAGAATGACTCCAGCTGAGTTGAAGGAACTCAAGAAGTAGTTGAAGGATATTTTTAAAAAGGGCTTCATCCGTCCTAGTATGTCCCCGTGGGGTGCACCTGTTTTATTTATTTGTAATAAGGATGGTTCCCTTTGGATGTGTATTGATTACCAGAAGCTAAATAAGGTAACGGTGAAGAATAAGTATCCTCTTTCGAGAATTGATATCTTTTTTATCATCTTCAAGGTTTGAAGTTTTTCTCTAAGATTGATCTTCGGTCTGGGTATCATCAGTTAAAGATTAGGGAGGTGGATATCCTAAAGACAACTTTTTGTACCCAGTATGGGCATTTTGAGTTTTTGGTGATGTCGTTTGGTTTGATTAATTCCCCTGTGGCATTCACAGACTTGATGAATAGGGTCTTTCATCATTTTCTTGATTTGTTCGTAATTGTCTTCATTGATGACATTTTAGTGTACTCTAAGAGTGAAGAGAATCATGGCGATCACCTCTGCATTGCGTTGCAGACCTTGAAAGACCAATAATTGTATGCTAAGTTCTCTAAATGTGAATTTTAGTTGAACATTGTTATATTTCTAGGTCATGTTGTGTCTAGTGAAGGTATATTAGTGGATCCTCAGAAAGTTGGTGTGGTTAAGAAGTGTCCTAGACCCACAACTCCAACTGATATTCATAGCTTCTTTGGTTCATCTAGTTATTATAGGAGGTTCAT
Organism: Capsicum pubescens; assembly: GCA_030864215.1. Taxonomy (NCBI): domain Eukaryota; kingdom Viridiplantae; phylum Streptophyta; class Magnoliopsida; order Solanales; family Solanaceae; genus Capsicum; species Capsicum pubescens. The sequence continues at coordinate 228,704,236 of CM061544.1, forward strand.
GGAGAGTTGTTCTTTTATTGTTGCTTCATTAACCAAGTTGACTTAGAAGAAAGTGAAGTCCATGTGGTCTGATGCTTGTGAGGGTAATTTTGAGAAGCTGAAAGATAGGTTGACTTCAGCTAGATCTTGACTATACTTGAGGATACCGAGGGTTTTGTCATCTATTGTGATGCATACCGGGTTGGTTTGGGTTGTTTGTTGATGCAACATGGTAAGGTAGTTTCTTATGCATCTGGGTAGTTGAAGGTTCATGAGATGAATTATCCGACTCATGACTTGCAATTATTGGCTATGGTGTCCGCATTAAAAATTTGGCATCATTTTCTGTATGGGGTCCATGTTGAAATATTTTTTGATCATAAGAGACTGCAGTTTGCGTTCACTTAGAAAGATCTTAATCTCAGGCAAAGGAGGTAGCTTGAGTTGCTAAAGGACAATGATATAAGTCTCTACTACCATCCAGGTAAAGCTAATATAGTTGTTGATGCTCTTAGCAGGTTATCCATGGGGAGTATGGTCATGTGGATATGGATAAGAGGGAATTAGTGAAGGATATTCACCGTTAGGCTAACCTTGGAGTTCGTCTCTTGGACTCTGAGGATGGTGGTGTGTTCGTGCAACAGGTGGCACAATCATCTCTTGGTTCAGAAATAAAAAAAAAGCAGGTATTAAATCCTCTCTTGATAAAAATCAAGGATGATGTGAGTAAGAAGAAAGTGATAGCTTTCAAGATCGGCGGTGATGGCATCTTAAGGTACCAAGAGAGGTTATGTTCTCGACGTAGATGGATTTCAAGGCAAGATTTTTGATGAGGCCCATGAATCACGGTATACGGTTCATCCTGATTCAATAAAGATGTATCATGATCTCAAGGATATGTATTGGTGGAATAATATGAAATGGGATGTAGCAAACTTTGTGGCTAAGTGTATAGTGTGTTAGCAGGTAAAGGTGGATCACATGAGGCCTGGTGAGCTACTTTAAGAAATTGAACTACCAGTATGGAAGTGAGAGGTATTTAATATGAATTTCTTTATTAGCCTTCCTCAATTGCGGAATTAGTGTGACTTAATTTGGGTCATCATGGATAGGATGACTAAGTCCGCTCACTTCTTGCTAGTAAGGACTACTTATTTTGCAAAGGATTATGCGAAGTTATTCTTTTAGTAAGTTGTAACGTTTCATGGTGTTCCTATCTCAATTATTTTGGATAATGGTACTCATCTCTCATTGCATTTCTGGTGCTCATTCAGCGTGGTTTAGGGATCAAAGTGAGCCTTTCTACCACTTTTCACCCGCAGTCGGATGGGCAAGCACAAATAACTATTCAGACTTTGGAAGATATATTGCGAGCTTGTGTAATCGACTTTGGTAGTAGTTGGTATGATCACTTTTCTCTCATTGAATTTTCCTATAACAATAGTTACCATTCTAGCATTGCTATGGCCCTATTTAAGTCATTGTATTGAAGGAGGTATAGATCTCCTATTGAGTGGTTCGAGATTAGTGAAACAGAGATTTTTATCCCGGATTTTGTTAACCAATCTATGGAGAGGTAAAGGTGATTCAGGATAGTCTTAAGACAGCCCAAAGTCGCCAAAAGTCCTATGCGGGCATAAGGTAAAGGGACTTGGAATTTGAGGTTGGAGATTGGGCATTCTTAAAGTGTCATGAAGGGAGTAATGCGGTTTGGGAAGAAGGAAAGCTCAATCCCCTGCATGTTGGCCCATACTTAGTTTTGAGAAGGGTTGGTAGTGTTGCATATGAGTTGGAATTGCCTTCTAGCATGAGTTCCATTTATCCGATATTCCATGTGTCCATGTTGCAAAAATACGTGGGTGATACTTCGTTGGTTGTTCCCTTAGAGAACATTGATATTTTGGATTCTTTATCATATGAGGAGGTCTCGGTAAGGATCTTGAATCAAAAAGTTCATTGGTTGTGAAATAAAGACATGGCTTCAATAAAGGTTCTATGGCGGAACCAAAAGTTTGAGGAAGCTACTTGGAAAGTTGAGGAGGGCATAAAGTCCAAGTATCCATTCCTATTCCCTATTCTAAATAGTCGTGCTTGAGGTATGTGTGCACTCTTAACATCTTTGTTTTCTGTCTTTGTTAATGGTAGATTGTGAATTACTTGGCATCTTTGTTTTCTAACTTGGTTAAAGGTAAGAGTATAGGAGCGTAGAGTCTAAATCGTTCTTGTATTGCCTTGTTCCATCATTCAAGGAAGAATGATCCTAAGTGGGGGAGATCGAAATGCCTCAAACTTTGGCCCTTGAAAATTTCTCTAGTCTTGAACTTTCTGTTCATATACGACTCACACCATAAGTCGTATGATGTGGTGATGGTTCTAGGGACCCTAGTCGTATATTGGTCAGTGTGTTGCTGGCAAAGTTCTTTCCTAGTTACGAAGGACTCCATACGAGTCGTATGGTCTTTTGATGGGAAGTTTAGGGTCCAATTGTATGTTGTCCAGTGTCTAGCCCTTGATGTTCTGCCTTGGATACAACTTGATGGTACTAGTCGTATGGCCTAGTGATGAGTTGGGCAAGGGAGTCGTATGTTGGACAGAATATGGTGTCCAACTTTCTAATCTTGTGACGACTTGAAGGTACCACTCGTATGTTGTGGTGATGAGTTGGAGGGTCAACTCGTACCTAACTGTGATTTTTCGACAGCTTTTAAGCTGAGGGTATTTTGGACATTTTCCTTCCTAAGACCTTAACACCCCATGTCTTATATCACTTATTGGGCATTTAGTCTAAACTTTATAAGATCAAACACTCTCTAAACTCTCTCTAAAACTTCACAAGAAAGATTGGGCTAGAGTTTCTTCAAGGTGGTCATCTAGAGGCTTAAAGATCAAATACTCTCCATGAATCTTTGTGACGTAGGCATGTGACTCTTCCTTCATTGTTAGTTTACAAAAATCATGTGTTTTAAACATAGTTCATGAATCATAAATGGTGGTTTTGAAAACCATGGTTGAGGGTTTGAATGGATAATGTTGAGTATTGTTTTCTCATGGTTTAAATTGTGATTATACATGTTTTGATAATGGTTTTGCACATGTGGATGCTTGGAAATTGTGACTTAAAGTAAGGGGTCATGTTTAACCCTAACTTTATGGTTTTTGACGAATGGTTTGATGATGATATATTCCCTCAACCTGTTTGTGAAATTTCCTATGAGAATGATCTTGTCACATGTTGAATTGTGTTTTAAACTAAGACATTGGCCTAATAATGTAAGTGGTTGGTAAATGGTTTTGTGAAAGCCTTGGCCATCAATTGATTTTAACTATAACCTTGGTGGTTTAGTTGGCTAAATGGGTTTGATCCCCTAAAATATTGAATTGAATTGATGTCTTTATTTAGACAATGGGTTCGAGTCCCAATTTAATTAATAATGGTTATGGCATGTTGTACGCTTGCAAGTAGGGTTGGTATGACGATACCAATGGGATGCCTTTGATATGTAATTGGTTAGTTGTCCATGTGTCATGAATATTTTAATTTGGGATTTAAAGCGAGATGTATAGCTGGGCCGGGAAAGTGGAGTCCAAAGAACTAACACTAGAAACTGCGCTAGCCGGTGCGGGTGTCTATATAACCAAGAGGTTCGAGTCCATTTAATAAATATATTAATGGGAAGTTCGAGTCCCCCCAAAAGGCATATACAGATATGGATATTCTCTGGTTCATGTGGCTACACATACTGGGTCCTTCCAGCTAGGGGGAGCTGAACCCATATAGCCACGTGGGTGCCTTGTTATATGACAATTATTCTACACAACCCACATTAAGATTTTAAATGCATGGTCAACCTTGTTCTCTATCCTGACACGATATATATGTATGTATATGATTGCATATGTTTATTTGACTTGGTTTTAAATGATGACATTACTTTATTCCTCTATCCCTGAGTTATATGTTAGCACTCCAACCGCTAACCGTCTCCGGATGCTGTATCCCCACGCGATTTAGGTACCAAAACTTTTTCTACTATTCCTGGGTAGTGATTAGGTGCTCGAGTTAGTTCGTGAGTTGACATTGAAGTGGCGAGCTTCCATACTTTGAAAGGCTTCACTTCATGGTCTTTATATTCTATGTCTTAAATTTTGATTAGATTTTGTTTTGTCCACGTTGGGGGCATGTCCCGTCATTTTATTGACTTTGGATTTATAAAGGCTTTGTTGGATTACTGTGGACTTAAGTGTGTTGTTTTGGTGGATTGGCTCGGTGACGGGCGGTTGTCCGGTTACCGGTGATTGGTTTAGACATCTCAATAATTAATACAAGTCTTAGCTTATATTAGCTGATATATGTTCGAAATTCATCCGACACTTGTGGTTGTAGTGCTGGTTAGGCTAGATAAAGGGGCTAATTTCTGGTCCACGTGGGATATAAGATACCCATCACGGTCAGGCCCTGATTTAGGCCGTGAAATATAGGAAATGGCACAGATAAGGACTCTTAACATAAACTTAGTCTCGATGTAAAATAAGTGGAAACATATTAAAACGTGGAACCAGGATCAAACAAAGTAGAAGATGGCTTATAGAATACGGAAATCATACCGGTGATCAGAACATCCAAACCTTTATCCACTAATCTACCTAGTATAGCATACAAATTACTTTGTCCACTTTTGGATTGGTTGCCTGTCTGACCACCTATCCTACCTTTCTATGCACCACCTTTAGTACCCTAGGGACCAACCCCACGACCCTGTGTATCACCTCTACCTATCGAAAAAACTGATCTAATTGGCTATATCATCTGAATAGAGGGCCAAATCATCCTACGCTGGGGACACTCATAGGAAAAGTGACCAACAATTCCACAATCGTAACATGCCCTACGCACCCTGCTCTATCTAGAAGGTTGGACGGATCAAGAATGACCTCCCCAACTCGATGATCCTGACTGAATACCCTTTTGTTGTTGACCACTAGTCTGACCACTGGAACAACTATAACTGGGCTAAACCCTATTTGATATCTAAAGAGATGCCTGGACTGGCCGACTAGGTTGACACTGATACTGAGAAGGCTGCTACTGGGTACCTACCATGAAATCCTTAGCCTATAAACTATGAACCGTTGTGGCTCCAACTGTAACTACCCTGGTAATGAGGTCTCTTACTGCTCCCCCCTTGTGCCTTACGATCCATCTCCTCTATAGAATAAATATGCTCAACTATCTCAGAAAAAGATTTTTTGAAGTCACCAAACTCTGTGTAGCTATACAAAGCAATAATCTAAGTTCCCTGACAAAGCATCAAATCCACTTATACTTCGTAGGAAGAATTATAGTGGTTGTCTGGCTAACTCATGGAATCTTGCCTCATACTCAGCCAAAAACATAGAACCCTGTCTCAATTCTATAAACTCATCCCGAAGAAGCTTGCCCATGATACGAGGCATATACTTGCTTTAAAAACCTCAAAAAACTGAGTCTAAGTCACCGGTGGAGATCCAACTCGACTATAATTAAGATAAACTCCCCCAGCTTCTTACTACCCGTGTCTAACTAATAAGCAATAAAGTCCACTCCTCGCGACTCAACCAACCCTAAATTCCACAATTGCTTCTTACAACTGGATAAGAACTCATAAGCATCCTCTCCTGGGGTCCTAACAAACCTAGGTGGAGTCAATCTTAAAAATTGATCTAGTATTTTTTGCTCCACTGAAGACAAACTGGTTTGGCTACTAGCGATTGTAGGGCGATTGGTGCTGGCGGAACCTCTACCCTAAGCATCGCAGTCGTAGACTTTGCTTCTAAATCAACACCAGCCTGTGTTGCTGGCTAAGCCCCCTCAGTTGGTCGACCGCCCACTAAACCTAATAACTATACTAATACATCCTAAAAAACAGAATAAGATAAAAAATAGGGTAGAGCCTGGGCTACCCCTGGCCCACTAGCTACCGTGGCGGAATACCTCGAGCTCTCTCGGTCTTAAAATCTATGACAAGATCAAGTGGAGGATCCTTAGCCTGATCTCAAATTAGGTCTACTTCTCTATCCTTCCCCCGGCCTCTAGGTCGACCTCGACCCCAAGCTGTAACTCTAGAAGCGGGGCTTGAGGTTAGAATCCCCAGCTCCCGAACCTCACATCTTAGCCATCCGCATAAAGAGTGAACTAATAAAGATTAAAAGCCACGTTAAACCCGACGCACAAAAATGGATCAAGAAAATAAAATCTTTCCCTAAAAATGCTTTGTAGCCTTTCAAAGATAGGATACAGGTGTCTCCATATCGATCCATGGGACTCAACTAAACATCGGCTTCAGTAACAATAATACCAGTGATACCTAAGCTCTAATACCAAGCTTTCACGACTCAATTTCTCAAGTCATGATAGGCTTAAGTCTCAAGTCCTACCTTATCCCACCAGTAGGCAAGCCAAGTCATAGCCCGGAATAATAGATAATGGGCTAACAGGTAAAAATAAAAAAAGATCATGTATAATGATAGCAGTAGTAGTAATAAGTGAAAAATAAAAAGGAAACATATATACTATATCATAATGAGAGAAGGAAAAAGTACCAATTATATAAATGAATCCCTCCCAAGACCTGGAAAAGTCAGTATTATAGCTACTACTAAAAGATACCAACAACACTAGATAGAATCAAAAATATACACAACATATAAAAGTAGTCTAGAGTACAAAAGATTAAATTGGAGTAGATAGATGAGGATCAACCTCAGATGACTGTAAGCTCACCCTGCTCCGAAACAACACTGAAAGGTAGGAACCATGTCAACGCCGACTGCTAGTTCTCGAATGTACATCAAGAAAAAGTTGTAGAAGTGTAGTATGAGTACCAAATCAATGGGGTACTTGATCTGAGGTGGTTTTATACACTGTTGTATCATTATTCTAGCTTATTTTTCCTTGTTTTGAGAGCAATTCGTGTGCTTAACGTGTTCATATTGATATAAATAAGCATTTAAGTGTCCAAGTGTGTATTTACAATGTCCAAGGTATTTTTCAAATAAGTTTGTGCTTGATTGAGTAATTTAAAGTTCAACCCGGAAAAATAGTTTTACTAACTTGAGCTAGGTGTGTGTCTAGTTGGTCTCGGTAGATTTTAATATGTTTAATTTATTCTAAATATTTTAATGGTGTAATTATGAGTGGAATAACTTATTTGTAATGTGCAAAATTTAATTTGATTAAGTCTAGAGTCGAAAAATAAGTGAAAGATCATTGCGAATTTGCCTTATCTCTTAGCTTGTTGATTTGATCTTTAATTTATGGTGTATGATATTGTAAGAGCCTTGATGAACTAAATGTGGTGATATATTAATGATAAAAAGGCTCGAAATTCATTAGAAATACACTACAAAAAGCATGAGCAATGGATAGGATGTTGTACACTTAACCAGATTTTTTAATGAAAATTTCAGTAAGTCAACGTGGAATCAAAGCGCCGCATCGGTCCATCGACGGGTTCAGCGACGCGTCGCTTCGCTATGTCAAACCACGGCAAACAGTACACAAAAGAAAAAGGAGGCTGGGCAATTTATATGCATGACACGTGATTGGTGGGAACATTTTGGATGGTTGACTTCTCCTAAACCCCTAATAATTATTATATATTATAATTATTAGTGGAAACCTAGTTACAAGAGGATTATTTTTGGTACAAAATTGAAGAATTGATGGACAGCTTAGCATTATAAATTTGGACAATTCCTGAGACGAATGGAGACAGTTTTGAGAAAAGCAGAGGTGGCTACACGGTTAATTAGGTTTTAATTTTTTATTTAGTTTTAAATTTTTCACATCATGTATTCGAATATTTGGATCGTGATTATGAATATTAGTGGCTAAAAATCTCCTTCAGGGATTAAAGCCAAGAACATGATTACTATTGTTTTGGATTAATTTCATTAATTTTTCTTATCATATTTGGCTGTTTGTTTATTCTTGTTTTAATTATTTTAAGGATTCACGATCCTTAGAATACATATATTGTCAACCTTTTGATCTCGGGAGAGGGAATAGGGAGATAGAACACAGGAATAAATAAAGTTTGGGTTTTTATTCTTTTATAAAATAAAGAATTGTCTAGGACAGAGATGTAATTAAATGTCTTACTTGATTCATACATAGGATGATATCTTTAATTAACTTAATTGGATTATTACATCTCCGCTCAACGATGTAGTTGTAATGTCCAAATTAGGTAAAATATTATAGGTTGGGAAACCATGATCATGCAATTAACCCTACGAATCAACAACCAATATAAGCAAATTAACGGATGAGATTCAATAACATAGTATGATTGTTCAGAGTGCTTTTACCCTAGGCTTTTCTCCATTGATTGTTCCAAGATTTTTATTTTTACGCATTATTTATTTTATTTTTAATTTACAAAATTACAAACTCTCTTTTTGTTTTTTTTTCTCAATTAGTTAGACTAGAATTAGATAGGCGGCGAACGCAAGTCCCAGAAATCGATACTTGGGCTTCCTTGAAGCAACCATATTACTTGAGACGACCACGTAGACTTGCGTGTGTGGTTGGGCGCTGTCAAATTTTTGGCGCTCTATATTGAGTTGTAAATAGTTTTTGTTTAGTTTCTTTTTATTTTTTTTTATTTCTATTTTTTTCACACTCTTCTCGAGATGTCAGTCTGGGATAGATGGTTTTCGAGTGATGGCAATTCTTGTTGTTTTTGTGGAGGACTCCACCTTGTGGCTTATTGTCCAGATTTTTATGAAAGTGCGTGGACGAAACCTTCATAATATGATGCGGATAATTCGAGGAAATCTGAGTACTCGAATACTGATATTATGGAAATTATTATGGAGCCACTGCCACTATGTATACAGTGGCTAAGAAAAGAAATATATGAGGACATTAGCAAATTTATGGAGCAAACGCAAGAATCACAGCCACTCAATTGTCATCTTGAGATTGAGACTAAAATAGAGAAGGTGAATAAAAGTGAGTGTATATTAGATTGTGTAAATTATGAAGTAGGATTGGTTGAGCCTCACTCGAAGCACTTTTCTACATTATGTTTAGATGATGTCTTGTCTGTGGAAACATTTAAAATAGTGGAAGAGTGTGAAGATGAGGAAAAAAAAATCCTATATTCTTGATTTTGCACCGGATAAGCAACATAAAAACACACCTCACTTGAAGACCGAGTGGTTTACCATGCACATTCCATTACTCAGTTCCTTAATTTTTGTACCACCTCCATATGATCAAGGAAAGAAGATTGATGCAATGTTGGGGGTGAAATTTATATCCTCAAGGTGGAGAAAAAGTTGATTGGGTCATGCTGCGACACTAAATTAGGCGCTTCTTGAGAGACAACCCAAGCTAAGGTATGTTTTCTTTTTAGTTTTTAGTTTTTAGTTTTTTTTTACTTCACGTAGTTTTTGCTTTCTGTTAAGTCACAGATTAATGGAAAGTCTGGGTACCATAAACTTAAGCTTGAACCATGGAAAAGATTGAGTGTGGGGTTCCATGGATCTCCTTTATGTATGAAGATGCATCTAGCTAGGCCTAGAGACCTTAGGGAGTATTTCTATCTCTTACCTTTTAAATTCACTTTGGGGACAAAGTAGATTTTTAAATGTGGGGTGGGAAAATTTTGACTCAATTTAAAAAAATTTAGGATAGAAATAAGTGAAATATTCTTGTTGGTTCTAATTTTGATTACATAATGCAAGTGGGTTTATTTGTAAAAGCATGTTGATTGATGTGAATTGCTATTTTTGAAACTCCTAGGCTCAAGTTTATGATTTTTTTTTATGTTGGCTTAAATTTGAATTTATGTTATTGTTGGTTAGGAGTCTGTGATGATCCTATTGAGTTGAGCATGTGCCATATGCATGTGAGATTTTTGTATATTCCTTGTTGCATGTGATGTCTAGAATTTGCCCGATGTGTGTGTGTGAAGCGAAATAAAGAATGTGGGTTTAGGAGATGATATAGGCATTTTCTTTGATAGCCTTATTTTATACCTTCTTTTTACCTACCCTTGGGCTTTATCCTAGTTAACCCCCATTGAGCCTTTAGATTTTTCTTTGGCAACCCCATATGTAGCCTAATCCCTTCTTTGACAGATCATAATTTGATCCAAAAAGCTCCTAAGTGCTTTAATATTTTTTTTTAATTAGTGAGGAGTTTGGGAAATTGAAGAAGAAAAAGGTGAAATTGATGCCCTAAGGTAATTGTTATAGGTGTTTATAATTGATGTGTGGTGGATTGCTGTGATATAAATGATGTTAGAAATATTGCCATTGTAGAAAAGAAAGAGAAAAATTGATTCTTGTGGTAGTAAACTGTGTGTCCACCAAGTGTTTGTGAAAATGCTTAAAAGAGATGGGGCAAATAAATAAATAAATAAATAAATAAATAAAAGAATGGGGTAGATAAAAATGGTGTAATTTGATTGTTGGAGATTGATTTCAAATGTTTAATGTAGTGTATTAAAGCACTTAGAGAGGTTAGTCACTATTCTCAAATAGTTCCTACCCATTCCTTAGCCTACATTACAACTCGAAAAGACCTATTTAATCCTAAGCTTTACATTTGACTATTAGTGGAGCATTACACTAAGGGCAAGCCTATGGTTCATTGTGTGTAACTTGTGAATTCTTTGTGAGAGTCAGCGTAATTTGATTATTGTACCCATTACGTTATAAATTGCATTATTGCGAGTGATTATGGGTAACTCTCTTGTTGTGAGGGCACATGTTTGATGAATGTGGGTGATTTGTATAATGTCCTTGATTGAACAATATGCATGAGTTTGCCAACTAGGTGAGTCAATTCTTGAGGTTAGGATGTTTTGGAGTAGTATTTATGAGCTTTCAATTGTGTAAATAACGTGCTTTGTGTAGAAACTTGCATTTCGTGTAGTCATTGTAGTACTAGGTTGAGTGTTTTGCATTTAGTAGAAGTATAGCGTCACCTCAGCCTTTTATGCTTAGAGTAAAGAGTTGTTCGAGGACGAACAAAGATTTAAGTGTGGGGTAATGATCTGAGGTGGTTTTATACACTATTATATCATTATTCTAGCTTATTTCGCCTGATTTTGAGAGCAATTTGTGTGCTTAACGTGTTCATATTGATATAAATAAGTATTTAAGTGTCCAATTATGTATTTACAATGTCCAAGGTATTTTTCAAATAAGTTTGTGCTTAATTGAGTAATTTAGAGCTTAACCCAGAAAACTAGTTTTACTAGCTTGAGCTAAGTGTATGTCTAGTTGGTCTTGGTGGATTTTAATGTGTTTAATTTATTCCAAATATTTTAATGGTGTAATTATGAGTGGAATAACTTGTTTATAATGTGCAAAATTTAATTTGATTAAGTCTAGAGTCGAAAAAATAAGTGGAAGATCATTGCGAATTTGTCTTATCTTAGCTTGTGTTTTTTATTTGTTTTTGAGAATATTGTGTTGATTTGATCTTTATTTTGGGGTGTATGATATTATAGGAGGCTTGGTGAACTAAATACGGTGATATATTGATGGTAAAAAAGCTCGAAATTCATTGAAAATACACTACAAAAGGCATGAGCAAAGGATAGGATATTCTACACTTAACCAGATTTTTGAACGCAAATTCCAGTGAGTCAATGCGGAGTCGACGCGTCGCATCGATCCATCGACGCGTTCAGCGACGTGTCGTGTCGCTATGTCAAACCACGGCAAACAGTACACAAAAAGAAAAAGGCGTCTGGGCAATTTATATGCATGACACGTGATTGGTGGGAACATTTTGGATGGTAGACTTCTCCTAAATCACTAATAATTATTATATATTATATATATTATAATTATTAGTGGGACATCTGGTTACAAAAGGATTATTTTTGGTACAAAATTGAAGAATTGCTGGACAGCTTAGCATTATAAATTTGGACAATACCTGAGACGAACGGAGACAGTTTTGAGAAAAGTGGAGGCAGCTACACGGTTAATTAGGTATTAATTTTTTATTTAATTTTTAATTTTTTATATCATTTATTTAAATATTTGGATCGTGATTATGAATATTAGTGACTAAAAACCTCCTTCAGGGGTTAAAGTCAAGAACATGATTACTATTATTTTGGATTAATTTCGTTAATTTTTCTTATCATATTTGGTTGTTTGTTTATTCTTGTTTTAATTATTGTAAGGATTCGCGATCCTTAGAATACATATATTGTCAACCTTTTGATCTCGGAAGAGGGAATAGAAAGATAGAACACGGGAATAAACAAAGTTTGAGTTTTTATTCTTTTATAAAATAAAGAATTAAACTTAGCGTCTAGAACAAGGATGTGCTTAGATGCCTTACTTGATTCATACGTAAGATGATAGCTTTAATTAACTTAATTGGATTATTACATCCCCGCTCGACGATGTTGTTGTAATGTCCAAATTAGGTAAAAGATTATAAGTTGGGAAACCATGATCATGCAATTAACCCTACGAATCAACAACCAAGATAAGCAAATTAATGGATGAGATTCAATAACATAGTATGATTGTTCGGAGTGCTTTAACCCTAGGCTTTTCTCCATTGATTGTCCCAAGATTTTTCTTTTTATGCATTATTTATTTTATTTTTAATTTACAAAATTACAAACTCTCTTTTTGTTTATTTTTTCTCAATTAATTAGACTAGAATTAGATAGGCGGCGAACGCAAGTCCCTGAAAAATCGATACTTGGGCTTCCTTGAAGCCACTTTATTACCTGAGAAGATCACGTACACTTGTGTGTGCGCTTGGGTGCTGTCAGTACTCAGTAGACATCATCGACTGACTGAGCTCAATAAAGAAAAAATATAACCAAAATACGAGGGTGTAATCTAAGTCAATAGTAAACATGGATAGAAAGATAAACAACTACCATGCTATGCAAATGCGATAAAGGAATAAATATAAGTTATATAACAATAAATAACACAGTAATAACATACTAATCAAATATAACCTAACTGGACCCCCATAAGCCTGCTAGACACACTGAAAAAGAAAATTAACACAACTGTACCCCTATAAACCAGTGGGACATAATTAATGAAATAAACATAAATAATCTATAACTAAACCTTATCCCATGAGATCATAGTAGCCATCCAGATGTGAATCGGGGTTGAACCGACACCAATGGATAGTAACGAAAGGCCAGACGCCGGGCTTGAACCTAGATAATAACAAGAGTCCACATGCCAGATTCAAACCAGAAATAGTGTGTAATAATAAAAGTCCACATATAGAATATGCAATGGAACTCATAATCAGACGTTGGACTAGAGCCAAAACTCAGAGAAACCACACTTCCACAACAACTATAATCAGTACCAGAACTCCCAAATCATCATAACCAGATGCTGGACTCAAATTAAAACTCATATTAACCATACCCAATTGTAATAGTAAAATCCAAATTATACCATAACCAATGTCAAAGTGGTACCAAAATTCACAAACAATGACAAAAATAAAGTACATACTGAAACTATAACGAAACTAATATACACTTAATTAACCAATCAAATATCTTAAATAAAAAGGGATAAATTCTAGATTTTGTAACTTAATTCCTCATTCTAAAGTGATAAATGCTAGATCATACAGGATAAGTAAGGCATGACATATATATCAAAAGGTACGCAAACTTCAAGTACTATTCCAAAACTAGTATAATAGTACACAATTACATTAAATAGGCTCATTCTAAAAATAGGGTAAGCCTAACCTACCTGGACGCCAAATCTAAAATGTCCTTTTGTAAAGCATCCAGATTGTGCCACTAGAACTCGTGCTTGAATAACTATAGCAGTATCTTAAAATCTTTACTTCGTGATGCAATTAAGAATGAATGTTAATTCATTAACAACAACCTCTTAAGAAAAAAGTCACAGGAACAAAATGTTTAGAACTTAAAACATTGAGTGGATTTGACACTTACACATATAAGTTTACATTTCTCAACACTAATGTTTGAAATGACAAGGCACTATCATGATAATAATGATGACACCTATTACTTTGGTGTCATTCTACCTAGGTTCCATGTGAAGTGGTGTGACAATATCATCCATTTCTTTCTGTTAAATTTGTACTCGAATATTGCATAGGTTTGTGATAAAATAATTATAATATTCTGAATATACCATAATAAATAAAAAATTATTTCTAATAATCTTTATTATGTAATAAAAATATTTTAACATTTCTAGATTTATTATCTCCACTCAAAATGTTATAACACTATAAATGCTATTATAAAGTAATATAAATATATCATAACTTGATGAATTTTATCAATATCAAAAATATTTTAGAAGGGTAATAAATTGTATTTCTACCGAATGCCAATTTAAATTAAATATTCCATAATATATTTGGTATTACTAAAATTCTCAAATGAATTGCCCGAAAACCAAACTATCAGTCCCGATAAGTAATAAATAACTTGGGTCAGTCAGTTATGAAAAAGCTCTAGATACTGAAAATGTATGAAAATAAGAAAAATGACTGTGAGGTTCAGTACAAAGTACCACTGTCTCAATGTCCTGCAGTTTTGTTTTATTTGTCACCACATCCTTCAATTACTTAGCATACTTAGGCATGCCCTGCAAAATATCTAACAGAGGAAGTTTAATGTAAAGTTCTCTGAATATGTCAAAGAACTTCTTAAACAATCATCCTCTTGGCCTTTTTGAGCCTTTGAGGGAATAGTGGTGGTGGGATTTCAACAATATGCTCTGCAGTCTTTGTTTTTGGGAACTCAAACTTCCCTGAATTCTCCGCACCATCAACTTTATCTTGATCCTTCTCTACCTACTATGGAACTAACTCTGCATCAACCTCCTTATTTTTCTTAGGAGGCCTGTCAATAAGATCTCTACCACTTATTAAGGTAATTTCCATCACCTTCTTTGTATTTTCTATGTCGCCTAACAATGTACCTTGGGGTCTAGTAATCTGTGCCTGAGCTAGCTGCCCCAACCGTGTTTCCAACTTTTGTTGTGCAATTTGTTGATTTCTAATTTTAGAAGCCATCTGTTTTTGATTGGCCAAGATTTTCTTTAACGTTTTCTCAATACCACTAGCATGTGTATTGTGCTGCTACTGAAAGTGTTGCGACTAATTATTGACCTATGAGTAATTGGGATGACTCGGCCACATATGGTTGTAGGCATTCCTATAAATTCTCTTTTGTGTATTGCCTACAAAGTTCAACTATTATGGAATTACTCCACACAAGTCTGCAGAGTGACTACTATTTCCACAAATCTCACACCATCATGGTGCATGTTGTACTATATTCACCTGAGCCTGAGATTTGTGCACACCCAACTTGCTAAATTGAGTCATCATTTGATTTTGCATAGTTTTGTATAGTTGACAATTAGACGGCTAAGGTTGTGATACTATCCATTTCAACCATACCGAGTGCATTTTTTATCGTACTTCTTGATATATCACGGTGTCAGTTAGGATTTCCTTATGCAATGCATCTCAATAAGGCATAAACCTCATCATAGGTTTTCTCCAAATCCTGACCACCTACAACATAATCTAACAAAATTTTTATATTGTGGATTTAGAGCTTCAACAATGGTGTAAGGTAATAACTCATTGGACTGCATGTCATGTGGATAGTCCCAAAGAATAGATTTTAATCTCTCCCAATCGTGATACAAATTCTCATCCAGCTTATGCTTGAAGTTTAAAATCTCATTGCGTAACTTCACAGTCTTGGTAGATCGAACCAAACAGATGAGGAACTTCTATGCCAAGTCATCCCTGTAGTGATAGAACCTGCCGACTCAGTTTTCAACCACTTCCTTACCCCAAAAGTTAGAAGGGGAAGAGTGTTAACCTCAGTGGACACACCGATTGGGATAAGTGTGTCACTAATCTCCAAGAAATTCTACAAGTAAACCTTTGGATCTTCATGTGACAACTCGATAAACTGACCACTGCTGTGAAAAAGCTACACCATATTCTGCTAGAGTTCAAATCGACCTCCTGATTCTAGTCTGGAGATGGCGGAGGTAACATTAATCACATATGGGATTTCCACTTTTCAAACTATCTTATGGGTTGGTGGATCATCAGCCATGGGTGCAGGAATACATTCTTCATCGTGAATTTGAAGGATCAAGTAGAGAAGGACTTTTTCTTTTCTTTAATTGAGCTAAATGTTGCTCAGGATTGCGATGTGGTTTAACCAATTCCTTATCCCTTGCTAGGTTACTCTATTGTCAAACCTGTGCCTACAAATTCAGAAACTAAGATCAAGTAATAAGCACTTATGAAATCAAAAAGAAAAACTAAAACTAAAAATGTTGCCAACGCACAAGTCCCTGACAACGGTGGAAAAAACTTATCTCACCCAAAAGCACACACGTAAGTGTACTGGTCCACCCAAGTAATATAATGGCTTTAATAAAAGACAAGTATCAATTCCACAGGGACCTGTGTCAGGTGACTATCAAATTCTAGTAATACTATTAAGATTAACCAAGTTCTAAAGTAACTTAGAGTATTTAAGAGTAAATAACTAAAAGTAAACTTAAGAATATGATAACATAAAGATTCTTGGATAATGATGGGGAAAACCTAGGTCTAAGGTAGTACGAACAATCATACTTAGCTTTGCAACTTTGTTGGTTTAGTTAATTATCTTGGTTGTTGATTGTATGATTAAGGTCTTTCGAACCTCAAATCAACTATCTAACATAGCCTTACAACTATATCATTGAGCGGGGATGAAGGTAATAAGCTAAAAACATTTGTAGTTTTTCCTATTATTCAACCAAATTGGCAAAAATAGGTATATTCCTATCCTAAACGCAAATCATAACTTCAATTAATTGAAAGAGTACGATCCTATCCCGCATATCCTACGTTCTATCCTATCGTTCCTCCGTCCAGGCTTACGATAGAATTATGCATTTATCGTAAAGGTCATGAATCCATAATATAGTTAAAAAAAATATACATGAACAACCAATAATGATATAAAAACCCTAATTGAAGCCTTTTTCAGCGTGTGTTGATGCCTCAAGTTAAATTCAAGGGGGGGGGGGGGGGTGAATTGAAATTTTTCTGTGAGTCAACTACTGGCTTCTCATAGTCGACTCACCTGTAGATCAGTGTACTTCACCAATATATTATATTTAAAACAATAAATCAAGTAAATAGCAAAACATAAAGTAACAACACAAAGATTTATCTTGGTTCGGAACACCAATGTGGTTCCTACTTTCATTCCCCTTGGGTTTCAAAGTTTCCTTAGATCGTTCAATGTTTGGCTTGAGTACAATGATAGGAAACAAGTTCTGAAGACTTATTTTGCTCTGCAGATCTTATGACATAACTTCAGTTGATGTTACAAAATTGACTTGATCCTACTCTTTATATAACAATTATAAACTAAAGGTTACAAAGCCTTGTGAGACTAAGATCGAGGCACTTTGAATTTTCTGCTTGAAGTTGTGTGACCAGTGTCTGTCTTCAGTCTTTATATTTTAGTCTTTGTCTTCTATTCTTCATAAGGAAACCCAAGAGATTTCTTCTCAATCAAGGATTTAAGTTGATTCCTTGACTAAGGAATGTCACCATAATGTATGTCCATATCATATATGTCTATACTTGGTGTTGTTTCCACAACTATACATGTCCATATCAGATATGTCCATGTACCGGTTATGGCCTTTCTTCCTTTATGTTATGATTTTGTCTGTCGTGATTCGATGATGGTGATCGTTCTTCCATTTCCAAGATATTTGATTGATTTTCTTACCGTAATGTTTGGATGTCGTGATCCTCCATATATTTAGGTAATATACCCTTCAATTTTCTAATATCCTCTATCTTCTTTTACTTGATCATGATTGACCGTGACTTTTGGGCTGAGATTTTCCTTCCATTTGTTCTCACTGCGACGGATTTACTTGGATGCCGTAGACTGTGAATTGATGTCTTTCCATTCCTGGATCAGGCTTTCCTTATAAATTCTAAACATTAGCAGTCCCAATATCCTTCAAAGGTACACTTGCTAGTTTGTCATTATTAAAATCTAGACTTAGGAGGCTAACAACCTCCCCTTTTTTTATAATGAAAAACAAGAGCAAACATCAGTTAACTGTTGACTTACCTATCTGTCAGCTTGATCCCCCTGACTTGTAGGTGACTCTGATGTTTTTTCTTTCTCTCTCTTTGACATAATAAAAAATAAACAACACGCAGGTAGCATGTATACAAAGAAATCCACACATAGAGATGGACATAGACAAAGTAATGATGACTCTTCTTTCAGAAGAGGTGCAAATAAATTTTTATATAGCAAAAGTCGCAAAAAATTATTGTCCTAAAAATTAAAGATCACTAATGCTGAGAATACCAAGCATTTTTCTAAGAGAACAAAATCTTTCTTCTAGCAGGGCTTTGTAAGAATATATGCTAGTTGATTTTTAGAGTCAACAAATTTTAGAGTAAAATCACCATTTTCCACATGATCTCGAATAAAATGATGCTTAATATTAATATGTTTATCCCTAGAATGATGCACAGTATACTTAGACAAGATACTA
The DNA here is from genome assembly GCA_030864215.1 of Capsicum pubescens. Taxonomy (NCBI): domain Eukaryota; kingdom Viridiplantae; phylum Streptophyta; class Magnoliopsida; order Solanales; family Solanaceae; genus Capsicum; species Capsicum pubescens. The sequence continues at coordinate 228,722,830 of CM061544.1, forward strand.
GCACTAGTGTTATCACACATAATAGGAACAAATTTAAAAGATAAATCAAAGTCAAGAAGCTGATGCATAATTCATAAGATTTGAGTACTGCAACTTCCGACAGCTATGTATTCAACTTCAGTGGTTGAAAGAGCAACAAAAGTTTGCTTCTTACTATGCCAAGAGATAAGGGCATCACCAAGAATTTGACATGTTCCACTAGTTCTCTTTTTATCATTTTTATCGCCTGAAAAGTTAGTGTCTGAATAACCAATTAAATAAAAATGTGAGGAGCAGAGATATCATAATCCAAAGTCTTGAGTTCGTATTAGATATTGGGTGACCCATTTGATGGCAGTGAGATGAGACTCCTTGGGAGTCTTCTGGAACCTGGCATATTTGTACACACTGAACATAATGTCTGGTCGACTTGCAGACAGGTATAGTAGAGATCCGATCATTCCCCTGTATATTTTTTCATCAATGTCTTTTCCGAATAAATATGAATAAATTCTTGTAGATGGGCTCATTGGTGTTCCATAGGCCTTTCCTTTTTTCCATGCCAAACTTTTTGATGAGTTCTTTTGTGTACTTGGCTTGAATGATGAAGGTGCCTCTAGGATTTTATTTGATTTGTAATCCCAGAAAGAATGTGAGCTCACCTATAAGACTCATTTTGAATTCTCCTTTCATCAAATTAGCAAAATTCTCGCACATAGAGATGTTAAAACTACCAAAAATGATATCATCAACGTAAATTTGCACAATGAAAAGATTTGAATCAAGCTTTTGTATGAACAGAGTTGTATCAATTTTACTCTTTTGAAAATTCTTATTTAGTGAAAAAGTACTCAATCTCTCATACCAAGTTTTTGGAACTTATTTGAGGCCATAGAGTGCTTTTGATAATTTGAAAACATGATTTGGATATGATGGATCTTCAAATCTGTCGGTTTGTTATATGAAGACTTCCTTATGAATAAGGTCACTTACAAAAGAACTTTTTACATCCATTTCGTATAACTTAAAATATTGGAATGCAACAAAAGCTAATAAAATTAGTATTGACTCTAACCTTGCCACGGGGGCAAAGGTCTCATCATAATTAATACCTTCCTGCAAGGAGTAGCCTTGAGCTACAAGTCTGGCTTTATTTCTGATAACTTTACCTTCTTCATCTAATTTATTTATGTAGACCATCTGGTTCCAATTACTAACCAGTTTCTAGGTCTTTCAACTAGAGTCCATACTTGATTTCATTCAAGATGATCCAGTTCTTCCTTAATATATTCAACCCATGAATCATTTTTAAGGGTCTCATCGGTTTTATTGGGTTCAATTTGAGAAACAAGGGTGACAACTTCTTGTCTCCTTAATGATGCTCTTGTTTACACTCTATCTTCTGGATTTTCGATAATGAGTTCGTTCAGATGTCTAGAATCGTGCTTCCACTCCTTTGGACTACTTGGATTTACTGTTTTTGATTCAGGAGTCAAATCTTTAGAGGGTGTAGTCGACTTATCTTGTGATGGCTTTGAAATTGTGTTGTTACTTTCCTCAGATCGTAGGTTATCCAACTGTTCTTTATCAATACTTAAACTTGTAGAGAAGTTGTTAGATTTATCAAATACAATATGCATGGATTCTTAAACACATAAAGTTCTTTTATTAAAAGCCCTGTAGGCATGATTGGTGGGAGAGTACCCAAGAAAAATACCTCTGTTACTTTGTGGATCAAATTCTCCCAAACTATTCTTACCATTGTTGTGAATAAAATATTTATAGCTAAAAGGATGGTAATAAATGATATTGGGCTTCTTTTCTCTCTAGAGTTTATAGGGCATTCTCTTTAGGATAGGCCATATCAGGCACCTATTGATGATGCGACAAACGGTGCTTAATGCTTCTGCTCAGAAATAATTTGGAAGATTACGTTCTAACAGCATTGTCCTGGCAGTTTCCTAGAGAGACCGATTCTTTTGCTCTACTACAATATTTTTCTGAGGGGACCAATGTAAAGAGAAGTTCGGAGAATATCCATTCTGAGCACAATACTTCTCAATTGCCTTATTTTCAAATTCTCTTCCATGATCACTATGAACGTAAGTAATGAGGTATTTGGCTTCTCTATGTACCTTTCAAAAATTTCAAAATTTGTGAAAGATTCATGTTTATGATCAAGGAATATTAATGAAGTAAAATGTGAATAATCATCAACTATGACAAAAACATATCTCTTTCAAATGATGCATGCAGTTTTGGTGGGGCTAAAATGATCCAAGTGGATTGTTTGAAGAGGTTTGGTAGAGGAGACAATGTCTTTGACTTTGAATGATGTTCGAGTATGCTTACCTAATTGGAAGGCATCAGTGATGTGATCCTTTTCAAATTTGAGTTTTGGCAGACCTCTCACCAATTCGAGTCTGTATAACTTTTCAATGACATGCATACTAGTAGCCTGAGCTTTCTGTGCCACAACTAAGTATCATTGGATTACACAGTGAGGAAAGTTAAGTTAGTAAAATTAGGACTATTTACAACATAAATATTGTCAATGCATTCACCAATAAGAGAGATATCTCATTTATCGTGTTTGATTGAGCAATTTACGGCTTTTATGAGTACTTCAAATCCGGCATCACAAAGCTGACTGATGCTAACCAAATTGTGTTTGAGACCATCTACTAGATATAGTTCCTTGAATTCGCATGATGAGATAAGCTTTACTGGGCTATCTCTGATGACATTGACTCTGGCATTATCACCGAACCTTACTGACCCCCTATTAATATTCTCTAGAGCAGAAAAATCTTCTTTCTTTCTAGTCATGTGTCTAGAACATCCACTATAAATGAACCATATTCCTTTCTTATAGCTCTTGCAGACCTGTTCCTGCAACACAAGAAGATCAATTTTATTTAGGTACCCAAGTGGTCTTGGGTCTTTGCGGGTTAGATGTGCTTCCTTTGGGCCTCCAAACCCACATAATTTTAGGCTTATTCTTGTAGTTTTACGATTTGTGCTCTCTCTGTCCCCATATAAAATAGATATGTCCTCGAGAAGATAAGGAGATCCTAGCTGATTTTAATGATTCTGATGAGGAACTAGATCTGTTTTGATAGAAGTTGGACCTCACAAAACTATGACTAGGAGTTTTCTTAATACTATTTAGCTTTATTTTTACATCATCAAGCTCTTCACGAAGAAAGAATTTCAATTTTACATTCTTCAACTTTTATTTGATGACTTCTCTATTCCTCCTCAAATTTTCATTTAAATCGAGCTTCACAATTTTCTTCTCTTGAGAAAGTTTGTTATATTACTCTATAATGTTTTAAAGCTCGCTGTTTATTAAATCTAAGTTAGATTTAAGAGTAGTACAGTTGTGACAATCATGCATTCTTACCTCGCTAGATTCTTCTGTTGTCATTAAGTACATATTGGCGGTTTCTACTTTTTCTTCGGTTTCATCTTCATCACTCTATGCTCCAAAGTTTTGATTTTTTTTGGATGATCTTCTCCTTAACTAAGGGAATTTTTTTTTAAAGTGGCCAGACTTTCCACAGTAATAGCAACGATCATTATTTCTGGTGGAATCATTATTATTGGCACCTTGGGATCTTTGTTGTCTCTGTTTCATAATTTGCCTTACTCCATGATTTATGAGAGCATTCCTTCACTATTGGCATCTTCACGAATGTCAACTTGTTTATTTAGAGTAGCATTGAAGGATACTGGTTTCTTTTTTTCCTTCTTGTGGAATCTGTTAATATAATTTTCCTCATATGCTATAAGATTACCTCGTAGTTCATCATATGTCATGTTGTGAAGATCTCTGTCCTCCAGAATGGCAGTCTTGGTTTTCTAAATCTTTGGGAAACTTTGGATTAGCTTCTGGACTTACAGGCTATGTGGATAGATCATCCCTAGTGATTTCAGTTTGCATACGATCTTACTGAATCTGGAAAACATTGTTTCAATGTACTTATTCTCTTCCATTTTGAATAGCTCATATTCATTGACCAGGGAAATAATTTTTAACTTCTTGTCTTTGATGGTTCCTTTATAGGTTACCTCCAATTTGTCCAACATTTTTCTTGCAGTCTCGCAAGTTGATATCTTGTCGTATTCTTCTCCACTAGCTGCACAAAGAAGCAAATTTAGAGCACATGCATTAGTTTGAACTACCTCTTGTTGTTCTTTGGTGACCTCAAAGCTTTCAAGGTATTCTATGTTAGAACTGCTAGATTCTTTGTCTTTGTCCTTTGACTTCTCTTTAAGGCCTGGAATCAGCTTTGGACCCTTTTTGATAAAAACCCCGGCTTGGAAGTCATTTGATTGGATGAAGATTCTGAACCTATTCCTCCAGTAAGAGTAATGTTGTCCATTAAAGTCTGGTGATCTTGTGGAGGAGTGACCATCCTGAAGAAGAGCGCCAGAATTTGATAACTTGCCATTTGATCTTTACTCACTTGTAATTAAGAAACACTGTTGGTGAGACCTTCTCTGATACCAATTGAAAATCAAGAAGGGGTGAACTGAAATTTTTCTATGAGTCGACTACTGACTCCTCGCAGTCGACTCACCTGCAGAACAGTGCACTTCACAAACAGATTAGATTTAAAACAAATAAGCAAGTAAATAACAAAATGTAATACCTCGAAAAATCCTAACCACTATTAGAGCCATGTACCAAGATCATTCATAGTACATCATGGTTATTTTATAGTTTATGAGTAGTTTATATGTATATTAAGGCTTCAAATAACTCCCAGCTATCAGACGAAGCAAAAACATTCCTTACCGATTGAATTCTTGAGAAGGATATTGGTATAGTCAACTTCAAACGAGCATATATCTAATTATACTTAGAATTTTTAAGGTCATGACCTATCAACAGATAGATAATTGAATTATCTTTTCAACGATACCAATTTCACCTAAATCCAATATCAGAGCAAAGATCTATTCCTATTTTACTCCATCATATCAGGATGGAAACAGTGTGACGACATTCGTGGTAGCTTACCACATTTGTGACGCCCTATTACGAAGGTCGTCATCCTTACACAAAAACTAGCTCCAGTGTGATGACATTCATGGTAGCTTACCATATTTGTGATGCCCTATCACGAAGGTCGTCATCCTTAGGCCGAAACCAACTCCAGTGTGACGACATTCGTGGTAGCTTACCACACTTGTGACGCCATGTCACAAATGTCGTCAGCCTTAGGAAGAATCCAGCTTCTATGTGATGACATTTTTGACGGCTTACCATATTTTTTACTCCATGTCACAAATGTCGTCAGCCTTAGCCAGAATCCAGCTTCTGTGTGACGATATTTTTGACGGCTTACCACATTTTTGACGCCATGTCACAAATGTCGTCAGCCTTAGGCAGAATCCAGCTTCTGTGTGACGATATTTTTGATGGCTTGTCACATTTTTGATGCCTTGTCACAAATATCGTCAGCTATTATTTTCAGCAACTGGGAATTTATTTCATAAGGGTATTTTGGTCTTTTCCCTTTACTTCCCACGACTTATAACCCTAAAGAGGCGTAATTTTTCCCATTTTTCTTCAGTTAAGCATCTCAAAAACCCTCTGTTATGCTTTCAACCACAAGATTAGGGTTTTCTCTCAAGATCATCTCCTCAGGAACAGGAACATTCTTTCCCAAAGGGGTTAAACCCTAGTCAAGAAAAATCAAGGGCAAGCCTAAGGATTTCTTCAGGAACCTTCAAAAACATTAGATCTCTTTCAAGATCAAGCTTTAAGGTATGCATAGTGTTCATCTATGGATACAATCCATTCATAGAGCTCAAGAACCATGTTTTAAATATTATTTTGTAATTTTTTGTGGTGATATGAGTATGTACATGTTGACGATTGTTGTTCAAGTTTCAATGTGATGTCTAAAGGTGTTTTCACGGAATATATATGTTTGTGAATTGAAAACCATGAACTTTAGGTGGTTTAATATGGTGCAAGTCTGAAACTCACCTATGCCTTAAAGAATGCATGCAAGGTGTTTGATAAAATGCTTAGGATGCTAGAAATTCATGTTTGTATGGTTCTATGATGTCTAAATGACAAGTCCATGTTAGCTATATACTTTAATATGAATCCCATGATTTTCATGTATTTCTATTGTGGTGGTATGAAGCATGTAAGATAATGGATATATACAATATGTACACGAAATATATCCATGCATTCCCTACAGTGTTTAAGATGTTGAATAACTATATGAAATATGATATCCCCTACTTATGATATTATGAATTGTGGACTCAAATCTTATGATCAAGTCATGTTATGTGTGTCAGTTTCCTTCTATCGAGTCCTAGGGGTATTCGTACCCAAAAAACATAGTTGTGTTCTTAGATCCATGTCATGTTGTCACGATAATCTCATTCAAGCTATAATCTATAGAACTCAGTCAGTCATATGACTCAGGAAACCTCAGAAATCTCATGATCTTAGTTAACTCTCAGATAATAGTACCACTCTGTCAGTCAACGAAAGTCAGTTAATCTGTCCATGTACAGTCAGTTGAATCATGTTTAGTCTCTTCAGATAGGAGTAGAAGTTAGTACCGAATGAACCCAAGGATGGGAACTCACCTACCAGTTTAGGGTGTGATTCTTAGTAGTCATCCTTGTGTTCCAAAACTACGTAGACAGCGTTGGTTGAGACATCTTAGCCTATCAAATTAGGGTTGATGAGGTGGCTTAACCTGTCAGTTTAGGGTTCCCACCATTCTCCTTTCGAATACCTGCCAGCTAAGGGTCACCTACAACTGTCCTTACTAGTGGCGCGGTATTGACAACCCTCCAATCGGGGCAGAGATTGGACCCCAACTTAGCTATATACGTTATTGGGGCATGTCGGTTAAACAACTACCTCCCACAGTTTCAGTATCAGTCTCAGTAAAAGAACTCAGACAATTCTTCAGATATCAGTATACCAAGACTGTTAGATACTGTCAAATTCAGTTATAGCACGAAACTCAGAGAGTTCAACCAGATTCAGGGATGTCAGATACAGTCATCCATGTTATCAGAACTACGGTTCCAGCCAAGTATTAGCGTACAGATTTATCCATTACGTACTCACGATCTTAGTTACTATGTATGTATGTTTGTACTCTTACGTTCATATCAGTCAGTTAGTAGTATTATTCATGCATATAAACCCTTTGCATTAGCCTACCTCACTCGTATACTCATTACTCCAGTCGTACTGACGCATTTGCGCTATGGTTCTTTCTTTTCATGTTACACCATAAGTTCAGAGGCATGAGTCCCAGACCAGCAGTAGCAGTCGCATTCAGCATACAGAATTGCAGTGAGTCCTCTTCATTCGAGGATGACATTATTTGATTTATTTATTTATTTCTTCATTTTAGTTTTACGGAGTTAGTTGGAGACATGTTCCTTCAACTCCTTATTTCAGACAATACTCAGAGGCTTTTGGATTTACGCTCAGATTTAGCTTTCAGATTCAGCTTTCAGATTTAGTTTTCAGTTGTTTTGGGTATTTTTCGTCCACATAGATGTTATATTATTCAGTTGAACCTTATGGCCTACATGTTCATGTTTTTCACATTAATACGTTATATATGCAGTGTATAGGTACATATATCAGTCATGGATTAGCTTGTAGTCCCTCGGGGTCATGAACACCGTGTAGCATTCTGATTCAGAAAATCGGGGCGTTACACAAACCATAAATTAACAACACAAAGATTTATCCTAGTTCAAAACACCAATGTGGTGCCTACTTCCAGTCCCCTTGGGTTTCAAAGTTTCCTTAGATAGTTCAATGTTTGGATCGAGTACAATGATAGGAAATAAGTTTTGAAGACTTATTTTGCTCTTTAAATCTTATGACACAGTTTCAGTTGATGTTACAAAGTTGACTCGATCCTACTCTTTGTATAACAATTTTAAACTAAAAGTTACAAAGCCTTGTGAGACTAAGATTGAGACCCTTTAAATTTTCTGCCTGAAATTGCATGACCTGTGTTTGTCTTCAGTCTTCATCTTTTATAGTCTTCGGTTGCTACTCTTCATAAGGAAACCTAAGAGATTTCTTCTTAATCAAGGATTTAAGCTGATTGCTTGATTGAGGGATGGCACCATAATGTATGTCCATACATGGTGCAGTTCCCAAAATTATACATGTCTATATTAGATATGTCCAAGATATTTGATTTATTTGCTTGCCATAATGTTTGTATGTCGTGATCCTCCATATCTTCGAGTGAGATACCCTTTAATCTTCCAATATCCTCTATCTTCTTTTACTTGATCATGATTGACCGTGAATTTTAGGTTGAGATTCTTCTTCCATTTGTTCTCACTATGACCGATTTACTTGGATGTCGTAGACTGTGAATTGATGTCTTTCCATTCCTGGAGCCGACTTCCTTTATGACTTCCAAACATTAGCAGTCCCAATATCCTTCAAAGGTACACTTATTAGTTTGTCAATATTAAAACGTAGACTTAGGAGGCTAACACCAAGATCGTCCAAGGTGTTTACAGAAAGGTTGAAGTGTTCTATTTATACTTGGCCAATGTTGGCCGATTTGGACTAGCTAGCGTACCACACTAATATCGCGCAATCTAGGCAGTGTGGCATGCTTCTATCATGTAGGAACACTAGAATGGGCCTCCTAATTTTCATACAAGGGTATGTCACGCCCTTATAGCGGTGCTTAGCCAGTGTGGTATGCCCTTAAGTCCATAATTTCTAGATTTGATCGTTGAATCCTCCATGCATTTGGTCCTTTAATCCTTTCTTTATGGTTTTGTTTCCACTTTAAAAACATCTTATGTCATTCTTATATCAATTTAGACATCGTGCCAAGCATGTTATACTAATACACACCATAAATTAGAGCATTAAGTAAGATAAAATCACACTAAACGAACTAGAATGAAACACAACACAAGCTAAGAGTAGTAGTTATCTTTTTTGAACTTTACATGTACATTTTGGTTCGAAATTTTATTTGATCACCTCTCAAACATTAACATTACATAACTTAACACTTAGATGCTAATTTATACAAAGATTAATTCAATAGGAACACGAGAAATCCTCAAAACTAATCTAAGTAAACGTAGATAACAATAATTAGGTGCATAAATCCACCCAAGATCATCATGCAAAACCCAAAAGCTATTTTACTTTTTGCAAATCACAGAATGAAAAAATGTTGGGTTTTATGTGATGAAATGTGAATAAAAAATAGAGATAAAGGTACTTTTTCATGGTTTAATATAAAAGCATGCCTTCATATAGATCTTAAGCCAAGAATAAGACAAGTCTTGCACCGTCGTCATCGTTGCTCACATGGCTCGGCTTTAGATTTAGATTTAGATTTGGATGCATATTTGAAGGTGTCAATGATTGATTTGAAATTTTATAATTAGTAATGTTTTAATCAAAAAATCCAATAAATATTTCTCCATTTCCAGACGCACTCGATCACATGCGGATGCATGTCACAATGAACCTCGAAGGGACGCGATACTTTGAGGAATAATTTGATAAATTAAATGACAACCTGCAAGATTATGTGGTGACCTGCGGACAAAGGTGCCAATGAAGGTCAAGCCAAAACATTCTACTTTGTGTCAAAAGTTGACCTGTAGATGTAGGTGACACGACAGTCCAAAACAGTATGTCTTTTCAAGAACTATTTTTTATTTTCTTAAGTATAACCTTTTGGCTGTAAATAACTAAAATTTAACTTGGTAATGACACAAAATTTTGAAGTGAAAAACATCTCTGTTTTTCCTAAAAATTCAAGTATGATTAACAAATCATTGAGTGAGTTTGTTGTTCGATAAATTTGAGGTTCCACTATTTATTAAAGTGAATTATTTAATTCTGGAAGGATATATTCCATTAACCTCGGGTAGTTAAGTGGAATAAATTTTTTAAGGACACACCGTGAATTAGGTGGACTTGATTCTTTCATTTCTTCATCTTTTTATTGATTTATTTGTTATTTCTTAGAAAATAGTTTGAACTTCATTTATATAGTTCATAAGTTGCTTGAACTTGTGTTTAAAGTTCTTGAAACTTCCTTTTGATAGTTCATAAGTTGGTTGAACTTATGTTTGAAGTTTTTGTTGTTAATATTAATTTTGTACTCAAAAACAACAATCTTAAGAAATATATTAAAATCTATATTTTTGTTTCTGGAGATTAAGGCATTCTGACTTTCTACCCTTTTTGAAATTGGTAGTGATTTGAGGTATAAAAATTTCATCACGAGTCAAACATTCATTTAGTTGATGATTTAATGAATATAAAAACTTCATAGTCAAACTAGAAACAAGTTGTTTAAAGTTTAAATCTTTTTTATTAGTATTTATGATACTAAATTGGTTGTCTCTTTGCAGTAGAAAAATCACTATTGAAAATAAAGTCAATGATGGAATGACAAATGTTACAACAACAAATATTGCTATCACAAATCGTTCGAATGTGCTCCTACCATGGAAGTATAAAAAAATAAACAATAAAAAATATTTTTGGTGTTGATTTCATATGTTGACAGTCAAAAAGAGGTCTCATGGGAATTCTAAAATAAGTGGAGAATATATTGTGGAAGATGGACCCACTAAATCAAAGAAGATAAAGAAAGCATCAGGACAACAAGGCAATTCACCTAACAAAAACTTCACAGGAAATTGCTTTAACTGTAGCAAAATTAGCCACAAGTCTGCAGATGTCGGACTTCAAAGAAGGGCAAGAAAAAAGATCAAGCAAACATGGATGAATCAAAAAAATTACATAGATATCTTTGTGTTGTACTTTTAGACTGCAATCTAGTTGGGAATTATAGAGACTGATGGATTGATTCTGGCGCCACCCGCCACTAGTGCGCCAACAAAGAACTATTTGCATTATATGTTTCAGTACAAACTGATGAGAAGATATTTATGGAAAACTCATGACAAAGATTAAAGGAATAAGTAAAATTTGCTTGAAGGTGACATCGGGTAAGGTGGTGATACTAAACAATATCTTTCATGTTTCAGAATTTCCAAAAAACTTAGTTTCTACTTCACTTTTGACTAAGAATGAATTCAAATGTGTATTTATTTATGAAAAGTAGTAATAAGTAAGGGTGAAGTGTATGTAGGTAAAGGTTACCTCACCGAGGGAATTTTTATGATCAATCTAAAGACAATAGATATGAATAAAAGTTCTTGTTCTTCTTACTTACTTGAGTCAAATGATTTATGGCATGAGCGTTTAGGATATGTCAATTATAAAACCTCATGAAGACTGATTATTTTGGAAGTTTTGCCTAACATTGAGTATAGTAAATCAAAGTGTCAAATGTTTGTTGAATCTAAGTATGCTAAGAATCCATATAAGGATGCTGAAAGGAATTCCAATCCCTTAGACTTAACTCAAACAAACATTTGTGATATGAAGTCAACACCATATCGTGGTGGGAAAAAGTATTTCATAACTTTTAGTGACTATTGCACGAGATATTTATTTACTAAATAATAAGGATGAGGAAATAGAAACATTTAGACAATGTAAAACTGAAGTTAAAAATCAGTTGGATAAAAGGATTAAAATGATGAGAACTAATATGAGGGGGTAGACTTCTATAGAGATATGTTTAGAAAATGAAATTGTCCATGAAACTACTGCCATGTATTTACCTCAATCAAATGCAATTGTAGAAATAAAAAATTGAACGTTGGATGAAATGATGAATACTTTACTTATAAGCTCAGGTTTACCGCAAAACTTATCGGAGAAGCTATCCTTACAGTAAATCAAATACACAATAGAGTGCCCCATAGCAAGACATAGTCTATTTGAATGAGAAATAAAAGAAAGAAAATACAACTTAAAATATTTCAAAGTGTGGTGGTTTCTAGCCAAAGTCCAATTATCCTATACCCAAATGGGGGAAATAGGATCAAAGATTGTGGACTATATTTTCATCAGATACTCTACAAATAGTAAGTCATGTCAATGATTGATTCATAAATTCACATATCTGGATATCCATGATAATATGGTAATCGAGTCAAATAATGCTAAGTTCTTAGAGTATATTTATCTGTATAAAATCAGACATGAGTTGTCTAGTATAGGGTCTAATCATCCTAGGGTTGAACCAAGGGAGAATATATTAATGAAGATAATCCTAGGAGTAGCAAGAGACAAAGAATGTTGACTTCCTTTGGATCAAATTTTGTATCATTTCTTCTTGAAAATGAGCCTCAATAGTCAAAGAATCAATGTCGTCTACAGACTCATCCTTTTGGAAAGAGAAAGTCAATAGTGAGATTGATTCAATCATGAGCAACCATACTTGGGAGTTGGTTGCTCTTCCTCCAGGAAATAAAACTTAGGTTATAAATAGATATTCAAAAGGAAAATGAAAGATAATGGTACTATTGACAAATACAAGGCAAGATTTATTGTGAAAGACTTTAGACAAAAATAAGGCCTTAATTATTCCGACACATACTCACCAGTGATTAGGATAACATCCATTTGGATAATGATTGTATTAGTGGTGGTATATGGCCTTGAAATCCATAAAATAGATGCAAAAATAGCTTTCTGAAATACAGAATTAGAGGAAGAACTTTACATGGAACAACCCAAGGATTTTGTGGTTCCTGGTAAAGGAAGGGAAGTGTGCAAACTTGTTAATTCAGCTTATGAACTAATACAAACACTCAAATAGTGGCATGCAAATTTTAACCAAACCATGTTGGCAAGCAAATTCAAGATAAATGAATGTGATAAATGTGTTACATTAAAGACACTCCAATTCACAAAGTCACTATTTCTCTATATGTGGATGATATGTTAATCATCAGTATAGGCATTTCTAACATACATGATATGAAACCAATGATTGAGAGCAAGTTTGATATGGAAGATGTTGGAGTTGTTGTTGTGATCTTAGAGATAAGAATTCATAGAACTCCACAAGGGTTGGCATTGTCGCAGTCCTATTACATTGAAAAGGTACTTGATAAGTTCAGGTAGTTGGATTTCAATATTGTCAAGACACCATTGGATGTGAGCTTTGTATTTCAAACGAATGCAGGTAAAAGTGACTTACAATTAGACTATTGTCACGGCCCAAACCAGGGCCTAGACGTGAAAGGCATCTTAAGTCCACTGAGGACCAGAGACCACCCACATTTCCTAGTCAATAGAACACAACACACACTAACATGGAATGAGGTCCGAACATATAACAAGATAGAGTAACATAAGTTTAAAGATTTTAAGTTATATTAATAACCACCAAACGATGACAATAAACAATACCAACTACCAACACAACACCCAAGTCCACAGTACCCGCAAAACTTCTAACAAAACTGAATACTAATAAAGTGTGGGGACTTGCCCCCGACCATAGCCAAAAATAAATTTGAAACAAAATCTAAGACATAAGAAACCAAAACATGAAATGAATTCTTCTGAAGGATGGAAGCTCACCACCTCAAGTAAACTCATTAACTATCAACAAACACCTGATCACTACTCAGGAAAGGCAGAAGAATTTTTTACAGTTGCATCGCATAGGGATACAACGTCCGAAGATGGTTAGAGGTTAGAGCGCTAGCAGGTAACTCGGGGATAAGGGATAAAATAATTCCATGAGTAATAATTTAAAACTGGTCAAATCCAATGCATACCATCAAATCCAGATACATACATATATATATCATATGCTGGGGTAAAGAACAAGGCTTACCATAAACTTTTAAAATCTTAACCTGGATTGTGTAGCATAACCATCATAATCAAGGAACTCATGGGATATATAGGCCAAACTCTCCCCCATATAGAAGGGCCCCAGTGCATGTAGCAACGTGAACCAGAGGATAATCATATGTCATATGGCTAATGAGGAACACAAACCTCCTGGCATAAATCAAAGGTGACTTAAGCACAAATTTATATAACATGGGGGACTCAAACCTTGCAATCATATATTAATAATAATAATGGGTACTCAAACCCCCTGGTCATTTAGACCCCCACGCCGGCTAGCGAAGTTTCTGGTGTTGGTCCCTTGGGACCTCCACTTTTCCATCCCAGCTACATAACCTGCTTTTAAGCCCAATTAAAATATTTAAAACACATTTCCAATTTATTGAACCAATTATACATTTAGGAATCCCATTGGTATCATCATACCAAACCTACTTCTAAGTTTATTAACATGCCATAATCCATTAACCATCACATAGGGGCATTTCATGTCTCCTTAGCTTCAATTAATATTCACATGGGGAATCCATATACCCCAAAGTTCAATAAAATCATACTATGATTCATTAACCTTTTATACCAATACATTAGTTCAAGTCAGCAAGTCAAAACATGTGACAAAGCCATGTTTCATTTTCAATTTCACATTTTGGCTGAGGGAACTTAATTTCCAAAATCATATGTCAAAGAAAAATTCATCACAATTGGGAAAACATAACCTCTTTGATTGTTCACCAATCACATACACCCCATAAGTTTAAAACCATTAACAAATCATGAATAATGCGTAATAAACCAGGGGAAATCAATTTAAAAACCATTAATGTCAAAGCCCTCAACCATATCAAAACCCTTATTTCAAATTCATCTAATTAACCATGAAAATTCATGCATTAGATAAAATGATTTTAAGGATAGAGTCACATGCCTGGAATACCCAAGATTATGGAGCAAATTCAACCCTTGAAGCTCTACTTGACCTACTTCTTGGAAACCCTAAGTATTGATGCTTGAGAGAATTTAAGAGAGAAAAGTGTGTATTTAATATGTATTATGTATGAAGATAGGGTCCCAAGTATGTTTATAGGTTATGGGTTATTATTGGAATAACAGAAAAATGTCTAAAATACCCTCATTAAAAGGTTTGAAAATAAGTTGTCAGTCGTTACGGGTGACCTTATGACACATAGGGTCACCCTATGACTCGTTTCCCCTCTGTCGTAGTCTGGATAGTGTCCCAGACAACCAATACTGGTCTGGTTAAAAAAAGGACCTTATGACTCGTAAAGAGTTCATACAACTTGTTATATCTTAGTCATACTCAAGTCAGAATACTTTAGGCATCACACTGGTTTCCTGACGGACAAGACCACACGAGTCGTTTAGAGTCCTTACTATTCATAACATGGCAGTCATAGTCAAAATAGTGTCTTAAACAAATCTCATTGGGTACGTTAAGATTGGGTACTATGACTCGTAATGACTCCCTATGAATCGCAAAGAGAGTCGTAGTCAGGGAAGTAAGCACAGAACTCAGAATTTTTCTTGGACCAACAACTAGGGTGTTTCATTCTCCCCTCTTAGGATCATTCATCCTTGAATAGTGGGTTAAGTCATAATTTAACATAATTTAATAGATAAACACATCCACACTTACCTTTAACAAAGTCAGAAAAACAAAATGTTAATATCACACTTACCTTAAACACGATTATCCAGATTAGGGAATAGGAATGGGTATTTTGACTTCATGGCCTCTTAAGCTTCCCAAGTAGGTTCTTCAACTTTATGATTTCTCCAAAGAACCTTTACTGAAGCCACATTATTCATCCGCAATCGATGGACTTTCCGATCCAATATATCCACCAAAACTTCCTCATAAGACAAGGAATCCAAAATACCCAAACCTTCTAAAGGAACAACCAACGAAGGATCACTCACGCAGTTCCTCAGCATAGAGACATAGAAGACCGGATGAATGAAGCCCAAGATAGAATGCACCTCTAATTCATATTCAACATTACCAACCCTCCTCACGACCAAATACAAACCAATGTAACGGGGACTGAGCTTTCCCTTCTTCCCAACATGCATCACTCCCTTTATGGGAGATACCTTTAAGAACACCCAGTCACCAACATTAAACTCCAACTCCCTTCGTCTAACATCCGTGTATGACTTTTAGCGACTTTGGGTGGTCTTAAGCCTATCCTGGATCACCATCCCCTTCTCTATGTCTTAGTGAACCAAATTAGGACCAAATAATACAGCCTCACCAACTTTGACCACCAAATAGGAGAACGACATCTCCTATGATACAAAGCATCAAACGGAGCCATACCAATGCTAGAGTGATAGTTGTTGTCAAAGAAAAACTCTATGGGAGGCAAGTGGTCAACCGAACAACCACCCAAGTCAATCACATAAGATTTGAGCATACACTATAAGAAATCTGGTCAATAACAAAGGCAAAATTGGTCACTGAAAGTAAGTTTATGGTCCCTAAAGCACAATAGCAACCAAATTTTCTGGCCGCCAACCGATCCCTACAAGCTTGGACACTAATGACATATAGGGATGGAATGAGCATCTAGTTGCTAACCGTTTTGGGACTAACTTAAGCTGGTCCTTAGTTTGCTTTTAGGGACCACCATTTTAATTCAATTTTGATGATTTTAGAGACTAAATTTTAGCCTCTAAATAGTTTTTTGGCGACAAGTATAAAGCTAGTCCTCAATATATTTGGGGACCACCCTAAAACTATAATTTAGTGACCATATTTTTTCCCAGACCTTGTAATTCGCAACTAGAATATCTGATGATACCAATTTCATATGTATAATTGCAAAACAAGATCAACATTAGTCATTTGCACCAAACATCAATGATTTAAGATAATCATAGGATATTGTACATAATCCTTCACAAAAAATACATATAATTACATCTTTGGATTGTATTGTAACACTTTTACAACACTGCTTGCAAAATGATAGTCGATTTGTTTGTGCTCAAAAAGTTGCTTCTTGTAATTATACCTCAGTTTCATAACCTGTAAAATTTTCAAAAGTCCCTTTTTAGTAAAGACTACAAAGATCATCTGAAAAATTGATTAGTATAAATCAGGTATATGACAATATAAACATATATATATATATATAGACATATATATATATATGTATGTATATATATATATATATCACATCTAGCTTAAGTCATGGCTGCGAATTAGCAGTAAAATGGTCAAAGGCCAACAGATATAACAAGTGTGCTATTAGATGGGACTCTCTGCTTATGGTGAATATGATGTAAAAACCTGTAAAAAAACATAATTTGAGTTCCATTATCAAAGAAACTGATGGTGTGGTTCGCTCAGAGGAAAATACATTTTTACACCACTATAGAGAAGCCAAAATGTTACTAACTTTCTCCTCAAAATATCCTCAGCACCACCATTTAATTTCTCACGAGGATAAAACAACCATAAAATTTTACTTCTCTTTAGGTCTAGTTACCTCTGTCTCTCTAACTATCTAGTTTTAACTTTTCCTATTTTAGAAATAATTAAGTGCATCAAAAATGACAGAAGTATATCAAATGTGCACTTAACGTACTAGTCTTCGGAATGAGCAATTTATACATATTAGCTCCATTCTCAGTTGTCTCCATGTCTTCTTAAAGATTTTGTTTAAATATTTGTCAACTTTACTTAATATGTTTTTATCTTTCTCTCAGGTACTTGATTTTCTGGCATTGCTAAACCTACTAACTTTATTAGCTCAACCACCCATGGTGTATTGGGTATATTAGGATGGGGACTATTTTGTTCCTTTGGAGAAATTTTTGCAAGATACTTTAGGAACCAACAGATATAGTACTGCTTTCATACATTTACTCAACTCATAGGATTAATACGATGACTTGCCGGAGTGATTGTTAAAATTCAGCTCAACAACAAGTTGTGACCCGATGTTCTAGGACATCAAGGCATAGGCATTCTTATTCTTGTGTTTAGTATTCTTCAATTTTGTCCCTCATCTCACTCAGAAAAAGAAAAAATGATACTGATATTTTTATCGATCATATGATAAAAGTAACATGGAGGAAATTACTATCTACATCAGATTCAATTAATTTACAGCAATGGCCTAACAGTGCATATATTATTATATCAAATAATGCTACTATCAAATAAGCTAATGTTTATGGTGCACACCATAAAAAATCATACAGGACAAAAGATAAACTCAAATAGGAACATATATACATAAGAACATGTCAAATAGAAGGTGTGACAAATGTTACACTAAAAATCAAACTCAATTACGAAATGTTAAACA
This sequence comes from Capsicum pubescens, assembly GCA_030864215.1. NCBI lineage: Eukaryota > Viridiplantae > Streptophyta > Magnoliopsida > Solanales > Solanaceae > Capsicum > Capsicum pubescens. The sequence goes on from CM061544.1 coordinate 228,740,950, forward strand.
CAAACTCAAATATGTTAAAAAAAATAAGATCAGGAAGCATATTTGTTGAAATAAGAAGACACCAGAGGTTTAAGAACTATCTTCATATAAAAAGATTAGAGGAAGTGTTACTATGCTCAAGCTCCAGATTGATCTTACTAAATCTAGACCACATCATGTTGGTTGGGCTCAATGCGGATGAGAATGGGGAAGGAAAATGGAAACTTGTTCAATATGAAAGTGTCCCATAATATTAAAGCTACTGCATGCATAAATGTCATACAGTTATGACTTGTACCATCAAGAGGATGGATGATGATTTTAGAAGGAAAAAAAATAGGAAGAAGCTGGTAAAAATAGTAATTTTCAGGTGCAAGGTAGTAGGGATGATAACAAAGTCCAATCATCACTTCAGAGAAGAAAACCCACAAGAAAAAATGGGCACAAAACATGTAAATGAAAATATTGAAGTTGCAGGAATAGGAGCAATTCAAAACTCAGAGAAAAAGAGGAGGTATAGGAAATTAGCACAACAACAAACTCATCAACCTCAATAAAAGGTTTACAAACCTTGGTCACTATATACACAATTCCATATGTTTAGCACCATTAAATAGATGGAATAAATGAACAAGATCCCAAGAAGGTTCTGAACCTTTTTTTGGCTGAGTCATCAATGAGAATCAGTCTCAGAACATTGGCCGAGGACTAACAACAATATCATGTTAGAAAATAAGTAGTTCTATGTGACACAAAGATAATAAAACTAATTAACAATCACTTGTTACTAGACGATTCTTTGATGGTTTAGCAACCATGAATCACACAATCAAGGAAAGATGTATCTTGTATCTAATGACTAAATGATAGCAACTAAAATCATCACTTCTATAACATTTTGAGTATCAATTATAACATTTCCAACACCAACCAACAACTGGTGTTAGCACAAGCATCACATGATCAGGGGAAGCGAAATATTTGTGAAGTTTCAAAAATTTAGTAGCCAGTAGGTGCTCATCATTATACCGCTCATCATGTAATTTTCTCTATATAAAAAAATTATGCACTTCTCTAAAACATTACCCATAATCAGCTACCAAAATATTAGACAAGTACCATAATCAACAAGTACACAAGTACCAAAATAAAAAATATTTTTGGTGTTTTTTTATAATATGCACTTTAAAATTCTATTTTAGTTGACGTCGGAAGTTAGTACATTTATTTTCTCAACAAAGTGAGTTGATGCTTCAAAAAGTGATCAAATAAGCAAATATATTTTCAAAAAAATTGAAAATTAGATAAGTTAGCTGACTTGGTATTAAATCTGGAATAGTCATTATCCTGAGTACTCTAATGTTGGAGGCTAGCAATTGGAGAGTTGAGCTAACAACCACTCTTTTAGTTTCTTCATTTCGTTCATCTCATTTTCCAAGTCAGACAATCGGTCATTCAAATATTAATTTTCTTCACGAGTTGAACATAGATCAGCCCATAATTCAGCCTTTGAGGTAGCTCTACCTTTCAAATCTTTCGTCTTTACTCCACCACCAAAGAAAAATACATGACTACGAGTTTGAGGTGCAAAGAATTTTTCTACAATTTTAATGCTAGAAAAAAATGATTCAAACTTCACCAATTCCTGAGTTTGAGTATACAAATTGTAAAAAGAGAATTTTGTGAGAATCCATGATAACTAAAAGTAAATTATTTATTCAATTAACTAAACATACATGTTTCTTGATTGTTTCAGAATCAACAAGTGTGTTATTCTTCTTTCGAGAATCAAAGAAAATAGTTCACACATCTGGTAGATTGCCATCTTTTCCACCCTATACATAAATGTAGACATGTCAAATAATATCTCACTAATATTACGAAATTAAATATTTAATGATAACACCTTTTGATAAGTAATCTCTCTAATTGGCTTGCTACCCATAAGGTGACGCATATTCAACTTAACTCTATTTGCTGCATTTATTTCGCTTCTTCTCTACATTTGAGTAAAAAAGTTGTAAGTAAATAAGAAGTTAAGAGATAATATTATGAAATAAAATAACATAACAAGATAGTATGCCAAACCTAAAAATTTTCTGTCAAAAAATGTCCCTTTATCAACCACTCCCATTATTTGGGGTCTACCTATTTAGGCACATTCTTAAGAGCCTGTTGGATTGACTTACCCTTCACATAGTCTGCATGCAATATTCCTCTCGATTTGTTCCATAACTCTTTCATCCATCCCACGACATAATCCCGTTGAAAATTAATGTCTTCGCTTGAAAATTTATCCTGCAATATAACATCGATAGACGTCCAATACGTGATTAAAAGTTACTATTTTGAGCCGGTGAAATATAAATTTCTAATAGTTTGATAAAATTATTAGAGTCACATTCTTTCTCCATAAGACTTGAATGGCCAAGACAGTTATTAATTATACAAAACAAAACTTAACCCCCAAACCAATAATTATAAGGACATAATAATTTTAAGAAACAAAATATTAAAAATAGAGAAACCCAACCTTAACAGCAGCCCACATATGATTCAACTTTTCATCCTTAATGCCATTCCATGATGATACTGCCAATGGTTATATATTACTGTCACGAATTATTTTTCCTAGGTGTCTCAAAAATAGTTTTCCTTTTTCAATTGTTTGATTAATGTAAAATGTTGCATTTAGATTTTGTCCAACTTCAAGGGATGCAACTTCCTTGGCCCTTTTTTACCTTTCCAGGAATTTTTGAACCTACATTTGCATAACATAGAAATTGTCATGACCCAAACTAGGGCCTGGCCGTGATGGGCATCCCAAGTCCACCGAGGACCTGAGACCTCCCCCTGAGCTTATTCTAATGCAACTAAGAACATCTAGCAGTGGAAGAATACTAATGTAAGATAAAATGTAATAAGAAATCCAAGAAGGATCCGTATCGAATCAACATCCAAAAACCATCCACAATACCTTAGTCCACAGTATCTACAATGCCTCTAACAAAAATTGAGAACTAATAAAGTGTCGGGACATGCCACCGACCATAGCCAAAACAAATAGGAAATAAAGTCTATGACATAAGAAACCAAATATGAAATGAAGTATTTCGAAGGATGGAAGGTCACCACTTTAAGTCAACTCACGAACCAAACACAAACTCTTGATCACTATGTAGGAGGAGTAGAAGTATTACTGGTTCCTACATCCCATAGAGATACATTGTCTAAAGACGGTTAGCGGTTGGAGCGCTAGTATGTAACTCAGGGATAAGGGAACAAATAATGTCATGTGTAATGATTCAAATCCAGTTGAAACTTATGCACACCATTAAATGAATATATATATATATATATATCATATGTCGGGATAGGGAACAAGGCTTAACGTGGATGTTTAAAAATGTTAACCTGGACTATGTAGCTTAACTATCATATAATAGTACCCACGGGATATATAGGCCCCAACTCTCACCCCCTAGTTGATCCCCAGTGCGGGTAGTCGCACGAACTGGAGTATAATCTCATATATATGTATGGGGGACTCAAACCTCCCAATCATATACTATGGTGACTTAAGAACCCGATCATGTAATGTAATATGGGAGACTCGAACCTCCCAAACATATAATAAGGTGGACTGGAACCACCTGGTCTTAGCAAAGGGACTCGATCCCTAAAGCCATATCAATCCCTGTACCGGCTAATGTGATTTCCAGTATTGGTCCCCCGGTACCTCTACCTTCCACAGTCAGCAATAAAAATATCGTTTAAGCCCAATTAAAACATTTAACACACGTTCCTATTAATTGAACCAATTATGCATTAAGGCATCCCGTCGGTATCGTCATACCAACATCATTTGTAAGTTCAATATTATGCCATATCAACTCTTAGCCATGTGGGGCTCTAACCCATTAAATCAATTGACATTCATATAGGGAATCCATATACCCCAGGTTTAATAAGATCAAACCATAGTTGATTAACCTTTTATACCAATGCATTAGCTCAAGTGAACAAGCCAAACTATGTGACAAAATCGTATTCAATGTCAATTTCACAAACAGGTTGAGGAAACATTGTGTTCAAACCATAAATCAAGGAAAAATCATCAAATTAGGGTCTAAACATGACCCCTCAGTTTATTCACCCTTCCTATGCACCCCACAATGTTCAAACTCAATAATGAAATATGAATATTGCATAATAAACCATGGAGAAATTAGTTTAATGACCAATCATGTCAAAGGCCCTTAACTATGCCAAGAACCAAATCAAAACCATGAACTTATAATCAATTCATGCCATTAAGAAAAGTATAAGTATTGGGAATGAGATACATGCCTTAGACACACAAAGATTTGTGAGCAATTGAGAATTTGGAACCCAAATGATGAACGTAAGTTGAAATCCTTATGCTTTCTTGGTGTTGGGAGTTTGAGGGTGAAATAACTGATGTTGTTTCATAAAAACTGATGGGATTATGCTTAAGTAATGTTTAAAGGTCTTCTATAAGTGAAAACACCTCATTACCCTTCATCCCAATTAAAATAGAACAAAACAACTAAAATTTGCATAGGTCCATGGCACGGACCACATCACGGAGGCTATCCTCTGTTCCACGGACCCTATTGTGGACACCATGCCTCCAAACATAGTGGCTATCACGGAGACTATCCATCGTGACCTAAAACTACCCCGAACCCCATCCCAAAATTCTAAAGCCCTTCTGGTTTACCCTTTTACTATCCCTAAAAATAATTTGAGTCAAAAATTGATATTTCAAGCACGGGAAGGCCAAAAATAAAATTCCCAAAAATTTTAGGGTGTTACATTATCCCCCCTAGGATCATTCATCCTCGAATGATTAGTTAGGACACGCTTCGCATGAGAATGATAACAACACACTAGAATCAAAAGATAAACCCGAATAACAACAAAGGGGAATGGAATTCATACCTCGAGCTTCTTCATTCATCACATGGAATAGAAATGGATACTTAGCCTTTATATCATCTTCCGTCTCCCAAGTGGATTTTTCCGCTTTATGGTTCCTCCAAAGGACCTTTACCAATGATACATATTTAGTTCGCAATCTACAAACTTGTCTATCTAAGATCTCTATCGGGACCTTTTCATAAGATATAGAATCCGAGAGCCAACATTGTATATAGGCACTACCAAGGATGGATCACCCATGCATTTTCTCAACATGGAAACGTAAAACACAGGGAGAATAGAACCAAAACTCACAAGCAATTATATCTCATAAGAAAAATTTCCCACTCTCTTTAGAAACAAATAAGGACCGACGTAACAAAGACTAAGCTTCCCTTTCTTTCCAAAATGCATTACTCCCTTCATGGGAGACACCTTAAAGAACACCCAATCTCCCACATCGAACTCCAACTCTCTTTGCCTCACGTCTGCATAGGACTTTTGATGACTTTAGGAAGTCTTAAGCCTATCCCAAATTACCTTCACTTTATCCATAGTTTGATGGACTAAATCAGGACCGAACAACCCTACCTCACTAACTTCGAACCACCCAATAGGGGATCTGTACCTCCTACCATACAAAGCCTCAAAAAGTGCCATACCAATGCTATAGTGATAACTATCATTAAAAGCAAACTCAATAAGAGGTAAGTGGTTAACCCAATTTCCACCAAAGTCAATTACATAAGCCCAAAGAATATCCTCTAAAGTCTGAATAGTCCTTTCTGCTTTTCATCTATCTTCAGGTGGAAAATGGCACTAAGGATCACTTTAGTCCCCAAACCTTACTAAAACGATCGCCAAAAATGAGATGAAAATTATGGACCACAATCCAAAATAATAGAAATAGGAGTACCATGAAACTTCAAGACTTTGTGAATATAAAACCTTGCATAATCCTCAGCAGAATAATTAGTCCTCACCGACAAGAAGTGGGAAGACTAGTCATCCTACCCATAATGACCCAAATAGAATCAAACTAGTTTCGAGATCGTGGAATATCGATAACAAAATCCATATTTATCACTTCCCATTTCCATACAGGCAACTCAATTTCTTAACACAACCCACCAGGCCTCAAGTTCTCCACTTTCACTTGTTGACACACCATGCACTTATCCACAAAATTGGCCACATCTCTCGTCATATTATTTCACCAGTAAATATCCTTAAAGTCATGATAAATCTTAGTTGAACCAGGATAAATCGAGTAACACGATTCATAAGCTTTGGCTAAAATTCTACCTCATAGCCCATCCATATCGGGAACACACAACCTCCCTTGGTACCTCAAACTACCATCACCACTAATCTTGAAATCCATCAGCTTTTACCTACCCGCATCATCCTTGATTTGCATCAAGATAGGGTCCAACACCTGCATTTCTTTCACCTCAGCACAAAGAGATGACTTCACCACCTCTTGTAAAAACACACCACCATTCTCAAAATCTAAGAAATGAACTCCAAGATTAGCCAAACGGTGAACATCCTTCACCAAATACCATTTCTCCTCTTCCACTTCAGACAAGCTCCCAATTGATAACCTTCTAAGAGAAACAACAACCATATTAGGTTTACTTGGGTGATAGTAGAGACTCATGTCATTGTCTTTGAGCAACTTAAGTTATCTCTTTTACCTGAGATTCAACTTTTTCTAGGTAAATACATATTGCAGGCTCTTATGATCTGAAATGGTGTCAACATGGACCCTATATAGATAATTCTGCAAAATCTTTAATGCAAACACCATATCCAACAACTCCAAATCATGAGTCGGATAATTCCTCTCATGAAATTTCAACTGCCTAGAAGCATACACCATCATTTTGTTATGTTACATCAAAACACAACCATATATCATATGGGATGCATCATAATAACCTACGACATGATTATTACCCTCAGGCACGGTTAAAATAAGAGAAATAGTCAATTTATTTTTCAGCTTCACAAAAGTCCCTTCACAAGCATCTGACCATAGAAACTTCACCTTTTTCTGAGTTAACCTAGTCAATGGTGCACCAATCAATGAAAATTTCTTCACAAACCTCTTATAATATCTCACTAAACCCAAGAAGATCCAAATATCGGTTGAAGTTGTGGGCCTAGGCCACTTCTTAACCATCACAACCTTCTGTGGATCCACTATGTTTGTTCACTGGAAACAACATGACCTAGAAAAGTAACAACATTCAACCAAAACTCACACTTAAAAAACTTAGCATATAGTTGTTGATCCTTTAGGGTCTTTAACACAACACGGAGGTAATTGCCATAATCCACCCCACTCTTTGAATATATCGGAATATCATCTATAAACATAGTCACAAACAAATCTAAAACCTGACAGAATACATGGTTCATGAGATCTATAAATTTTGCTGGGGCATTGGTCAACCCAAAAGACATAACAAAGAACTGAAAATGTTCATATAGGGTACAGAAGACAGTCTAAGGGATATCCTCTTCCCTAATATTTAGTTGATGATAGCCTAAATGGAGGTTAATTTTGGAGAATTACTTAGCACCCTGAAGCTGGTTAAACGGATCATCAATCCAAGGAAGTGAGTACTTATTCTTCACAGTTACCTTATTCAGCTGATGGTAATCAATGCACATCTGAAGAGAACCATTCTTCATATGCACGAAAAGAACATAAGCACCTCACGAAGAAACACTAGGGCAGATAAAACCCTTGTCAAGAAGATCCTTCAACTTCTCCTTAAGCTCATTCAACTCAGTCGGAGCTATTCTATAAAGAGGGATAGAGATAGAACAAGTGTCCAAAACATGATCAATCCCCAAATCAATTTCCTTATCGGGAGGAACATTAGGAAGATCATCAAGGAAAACCACAGGAAATTCAATAACCATGGTAATAGATTGTAAAGTAGGGCCCTTCGATTTAAAATCTTTAACCTGGACCAAATGATAAAGACATCCCTTGGAAATCAATTTCTGAGCTCTAAGATAAGATATGAACCTTCCCATAGGCACTAGGAAACTCCCTTCCCACTCAATAACTGGCTTATTAGGAAATTTAAAGATGACCTTATAGGTTCGATAGTCTAAAGAGGCATATACGAGTGCAACTAGTCCATCCATAATATAATATTAAAATCTAGCATGTCTAATTCCAATAGATATACCAAGGTTTACCTACCACCAACAGTTACCACACAACCCCTATAGACCCATCTAGCAACCATCAAGTTATCCACTGGGGTAGAAACTAAAATACATAGCCACAAATGAGGTCACATAAGAAAGAGTAGACCCTAGGTAAAGTAAACAGTACACATCATGAAAGAAGAGTTTTAACATACCAGTAATGACATCAGGGGATGCATCAGATTCCTGATAAGTAATAAGAGCAAAGAGGCGATTTCGACCAGTGCTGAAGCTAGAAGTGGTACCCTTTGGTACAGGAGCTAATCAAGTAGAAATAGGAACCTTATTGGCCCCAGAAGCAACATTTGAAGGACAACCCTACTATAAATGGCCAATATGAACACAACAAAAATGTTTATTCTTTGTCTCATCATAGAATCCACGATGCAACCGACCATAAAATTTGTAAGAAGGATATGATGAAGCTGACTGGCCCCACTGGCCTAAGATTAGGCACCCTATGCCCTAAAATCATCACCACTCTAAAAATGGCAATCCTTGGATAGCTCGGATAAGGAGCACTAGCCATCGAATATGAACTCGAGTTGCCCCACCTGTTCTTAGACCATTTCCCACAATGTCTACTACTATGCTGTTGACATCAACCCTGATCTGAAAATCAAAATTTCTTACTCTGCCTCCCCATATTTGGTTGCCTCTTCTTTTCCTCCTTAACCCACTCCATATACACAACCAGATGAGAGATATCTATATCCTTATTCAACAAGGCAGCCTTACTCTTTAAAATCTGCTTACAAGATAAACTAGAAGCAAATTTCCTCATTCTAGCCCTCATGTTGAAGACTAGCTCAGGAACATATCACGGCAACTGATGAAACTTCAATGCATAGTCCTTTACTGTTATCTTGCCTTGCTTCAAATTCACAAATTCCTCAACTTTAGCCTTCCTCAACTCCTGAGGAAAGAAGAGATCTAGAAAGGCACTAGAGAAATTATCCCACAAAGAATATTCAACAACATCATCCCTAAGATAATCCCACTCCCCATACCATTGGTACGCTATATCCTTAAACTGATAAGAAACAAATTCAACACCCTCTACTTCAGTAGCATGCATAACTCAAAAGATCTTCTCCATCTCATCTATAAAACTTTAAGGATCTTTCTTAATATTAGTACAAGTGAAAGTCAGAGGGCTCAGTCTCATAAACTGGACAACTTTAGTAGCCTCAGATGAACTCCCAGCAATACCAGCAAAACCCATCTAATATGACTGAGATGTCACCAACTGAGTCAATAGATTAATAGATTGACAAAATGCAGCATTAGTAATATCTCCATGAGGTGGATGAGTTTGAGTGCTACCAGCTGGAGAAGGATTAGTGGAGACAGGTGGAAATCCATGCAGACAATTAGAAGAAGCGACCTTAGACCGGGTTTGCACCCCATAAATTGGATGAGATTCGTAAAAATTTTCCTCAGGCGGGACAGACTAGTTTTCATTTTTGTGAGCTTTAGATTGTCTGGGTGGCATGATCTGAAAGGAAAATATACTAGAGTTAGAGGAGTCCAAGACCTTAGACTCTATAGCCCGTAAATCAGACAACAAGAAAAGGGAAGTATTTCTAAATGCCTCATAGCCTCTCTCTTATAAATGTGGCACACTACATACCCCTAAAAAAGACTCTACTTGACATAGGTTTTTGGACACCCCATGACACCAGAGCCTAGGCTCTGACACCAAATTTGTCACAAATAAAAATTGGGCTTGGTCATGACAGGCATCCTAAGTCCATCGAGGATCGGAGACTGCCCCCTAAGCCTATTCCAATAAAACTATAAACATCTAGCAGTGGACTAATACAAATGAAAGATAAAATGTAATAAGAAATCTAAGAAGGATCCATATCAGATCAACATCCAAAAACCATCCACAATATCCAAGTCCACAGTATCCATAAATCCTCTAACAAAAAATGAGTACTAATAAAGTGTTGGGACATGCCCCCGACCATAGCCAAAATAAATAAGAAATAAAGTCTGTGACATAAGAAACCAAACATGAAATGAATCCATCTGAAAGATGGAATCTCACCACTTTAAGTCAACTCACAAAGAAAAAACGAACCCCTAATCACTATGCAAGAGAAGTAGAACTGTAGGCAGTTCCTGCATCGCATGGGGATACAACGTCTAAAGATGTTTAGTGGTTGGAACGCAAGAATATAACTCAGGGATAAGGGAATAAATAATGACATGCGTAATGATTCAAATCCAGTCAAAACTCATGCACACTTTCAAATACAAATATATATTTATGTATATATATATATATGCATATATATGTATATATATATATATACATATGTGTATATATATATATACATATGTATATATATATATGTATATACATATGTATATATATCACTTGCCGGGGTAGGGAATAAGGATTAACATGGATGTTTAAAAATATTAACTTAGACTGTGTAGCTTAAGCATCATATAATACTACCCATAGGCTATATAGGCCCCATCTCTCACCCCCTAGTCGGGCCCCAGCTGCACAAACTGGTGGATAATTTAATATATATGCATGGGGGACTCGAACCTCCCAATCATATACTAAGAAGACTTAAGAACCCAATCAGGTAATGTAATATGGGGGACTGAAACCATCCAGTCATATAATAAGGTGGACTCAAATCACCCGGTCTTAGCAAGGGGAATCAAACCCTCAAGCCATATCGACTCCCACACCGGCTAGCGCGGCTTCCAGTATTGGTCCCCCAGGACCTCCACCTTCTACGATTAGCCACACAACCCTCTTTTAAGCCCAATAAAAATATTTAACACACATTCCCATTACTTGAACCAATTATGCATTAAGGCATTTCGTCGATATCGTCATACAAACATCACTTGCAAGTTCATTATTATGCCATATCAACTCTTAGCCATGTAAGACTCTAACCAATAAAATCAACTTGGTGTATTAACCTTTTATACCAATGCATTAGCTCAAGTGAACAAGCCAAACTATGTGACAATATCATATTCATTGTCAATTTCACAAACAGGTTGAGGGCACATTATTTTCAAATCATAAATCAAGGCAAAATTATCAAATTGGGGTTTAAACATGACCCCTCGGTTTATTCACCCTTTCCATTCACCCCACAATGTTTAAAATCAATAATGATACATGAATATTTCATAAAGAAACCATGGAGAAATCAGTTTAATGACCAATCATGTCAAAAGCCCTCAACTATGCCAAAACTGATATCAAAACCATGCTTTTATAATCAATTCATGTCATTAAGAAAAGTATAAGTATAGGAAAAGAGATACATGCCTTAGACACCCAAATATTTGTGAGCAATTGAGAATTTGGAACCCAAATGATGAACATAAGTTGAAAACCTTATGCTTTCTCGTTTTTTTAAGTTTTAGAGTGAAATAATTGATGTTGTGTCATGAAAACTGATGGGAATATGCTTAAGTAATATTTAAAGGTCATCTATTAGTGAAAGGACCTCATTACCCTTTATCCCAATTAAAATAGAAAAATAGAACAAAACAACCAAAATTTGCATAAGTTTGTGGCAAAGAACTCATCGCGGAGGCTATCCTCCTCGCCGCAGACCCTATCATGTACAACCAACCTCTATGACACGGAGGCTATCGCAGAGACTAGCCTACGTGACATGGGGTTATTGTGGAGGCTTACAACCTTCATGACCCAAAACTGCCCTGAACCCCATCTAAAAATTCAAAAAAACTCTCGGGTTACCCTTATAACATCCCTAAACATAACTTGAGTCAAAAATTGATATTTCAAGCATGGGAAGTCCAAAACAAAACCAAAAATTTGAGGGTGTTACAAAAATGGTAAAAAAAATTACAAATGATAAATTTTTTATCCAATAGATTTAAGAAATTATACTTGTTCCAACTGTTTCACTAGGCTGCATAACTTGATTAGTAGGATAAATTGGACAATCAGCTTACATGCTCTTTCTCACGAACCAAAGGTTTTTCTTTGTTGTTTGCAATCCCTGAGTACCAAATATGGTATAATCCAATCTTGCACTCACCATAGTCCCCAAACCTTTTTGAAACAATCGCCAAAAGTGCGATGAAAACTGCGTACCATGATCCTAGATGATAGAAACATGCGCACCATGCTACTTCAAAATCTCTTGGAGGTACAACCTCGCATAATTCGCTGCCAAAAAATTTGTCCTCACTAGAAAGAAATAAGCAGACATTGTAATCCTATCCACAATCACCCAAATGAATTAAACATATTTCGAGGAAGACTGGTAACAAAATCCATATTGATCACTTCTCACTTCTACACAGGAAACTCAATTTCTTGATACAATCCCCTGAGCCTCAAGTGCTCAACTTTCAATTGCTGGCACACCATGCACTTAACTACAAAACTAGCCACATTTCGCATTATTTTATTCTACTAATATATCTCATGATACATTTTCATCGAACCAGGATAAATCGCGTAGTGTGACTCATGCACCTCAACTAAGATCCTCTCTCACAATCCATCTATGTTGGGAACTCATAACCTCTCTTGGTACCACAAGGTACCATCACCACTAATCTCGAAGGCCATTACCTTTTGCCCACCTACATCACCCATGATCTTTATCAAGATAGGATCCAACACTTATTTCTCCTTTATTTCAGCACCAAGAGATGAATGTGCCACCTTCTAGATAAATACACCACTATTCTAAGAGTCCAAGAGACAAACTCCAAGGATAGCCAAATGGTAAATATCTTTAACCAACTCCTGCTTCCTTCATCCACATGTGCTAGACTCCTCATGGATAACCTTGTAAGAGCATCAGCAACTATATTAGCTTTACCTGGATGGTAGTCAAGCCTCATGTCATAATCTTTGAGCAACTCAAGCCATCTCCTTTGCCTGACGTTCAACTCTTTTTGAGTAAACACATATTGCAGGCTCTTATGATCAAAAAGATATCCACATGCACTCCATACATATATTGATGCCTAATTTTCAATGCGAGTACCACAACCAATAATTCTAAGTCATGAGTAGGATAATTCTTCTCATGCACCTTCAACTGTATGGAGGCATAGGCTATCACTTTGTAATGCTGCATCAATACGCAACCAAGACCTATACAGGATGTATAATATTAGACCACAAACCCATCAGTTCCTTCAGGCAAGGTCAAGACTGGATCCAAAGTCGGCTTATTCTATAGCTTTTCAAAACTACCCTCACAAGCATCAGACCACAAGAACTTCACCTTCTTTTGAGTCAATTTAGTCAATAGGGTAGCTATAGAAGAGAAAATTTCCACAAACTATGTGTAATAATTGGCTAAACCCAAGAAGCTCTCAATATCAGTTAGAGTCGTGGGTTTAGGCCACTTCTTAACCACTTCAACTTTCTATGAATCCACTATGATCCCTTTACTAGAAATGACATAACTCAGAAAAGTGATAACGTTCAACCAGAATTCGTATTCTAAAATTTGGCATACAACTGCTAATCTTTCAGGGTCTCCAACTCAATGTGGAGGTGATCCGCATGATCCACCTCACTCTTAGAGCACACCAAAATATCATCTATGAACACAATAACGAACAAATCTAGAAATTGACTATAGACTCTATTCATTAATTCCATGAATGCTACTGGGTATTAATCAACCCAAAACACATGACTATGGACTCAAAATGACCATATCAGGTCCGAAAGGCATATTGGGATATCCACTCCCTAATCTTTAACTGATGATACCCCGATCGAAGATTAATCTTAAAGAAAAACTTCACACCCTGAAGCTGATAAACAAAATCATTTATCCTTGAAACTGGGTACTTATTTTTTACCGTCACCTTATTCGAAGAGAACCATCCTTATTACTCATGAACAATATCGGTGCACCCCATGGAGACACACTAGGATGGATAAAACCTTTTTCTAAAAGATCTTTTAGTTGCTCCTTAAGCTCTTTTAACTCAGCCATAGCCATTCTATACAGGAGGAAATTCATTCACCACTGGGATGAAATGTAAAGAAGGACCCCGAGTTATAATCTTTAACTAAGACAAAATTATAGAGACACCCCATAGAGTTAATCTCCGGGCTATAAGATATGATATGATATGATTTGATATGATGTGATGTGATGTGATGTGATGTGATGTGATGTGATATGATGTGATATGATATGATATGATATGATATGATATGATATGATATGATATGATATGATATGATATGATATGATATGATATGATATGATATGATATGATATGATATGATATGATATGATATGATATGATATGATATGATATGATATGATATGATATGATATGATATGATATGATATGATATGATATGATATGATATGATATGATATGATATGATATGATATGATATGATATGATATGATATGATATGATATGATATGATATGATATGATATGATATGATATGATATGATATGATATGATATGATATGATATGATATGATATGATATGATATGATATGATATGATATGATATGATATGATATGATATGATATGATATGATATGATATGATATGATATGATATGATATGATATGATATGATATGATATGATATGATATGATATGATATGATATGATATGATATGATATGATATGATATGATATGATATGATATGATATGATATGATATGATATGATATGATATGATATGATATGATATGATATGATATGATATGATATGATATGATATGATATGATATGATATGATATGATATGATATGATATGATATGATATGATATGATATGATATGATATGATATGATATGATATGATATGATATGATATGATATGATATGATATGATATGATATGATATGATATGATATGAACCTTCCCTTAGGATCTAGGAAACCACCCTCACATTCAATAATCGGCTTATTAGGGAATTTAAATATGACCTTACAAGTTTGACAGTCTAAAGACACATAGCATGAGTGCAACTAATCCATCCCAAATATTACATCGAAATCCACCATGTCTAACTCAAACAGATCCACCAAATTCTCCTGACCACCCACAGATGCCACACAACCCCTATAGACTTTTCTAGCCACAATAGAATCACCCATCAAGGTAGAAATAAAAAAAAGGTCTGCAATACACTCAGGACCACTGCAATACACTCAGGACCAAAATCAAAATGCACAGCCATAAATAGGGTCATATAAAAAAGAGTGAGCCCCGGGTCAAGTAAATAGTACACATCACAGAAAAAGAGTTTTAATATACCAGAAACAATGTCAGGCGATGACTTGGATTCTTGATGAGTACTGAAAGAAGAGAGACAGTTCTGAACCATGACAGAGCCAGATGGTGCACCCTTTAGTGCTGGAGCTGAAGATGAGGCACTAGAAACATGGTTTGCCCCAGAGGCAACTTTACCAACAAGACAACCTTTAAGACTATACCCTGGCTTACCACAGTCAAAGTACTTCTCTTTTAATTCATCACAGTAACCCCGATGCAATCGACCATAAAATCTACAAAAAAGATATGATGAAGTTGATTAGGCCCCACTAGCCTGAGATTGGATACCCTGTTCCCTATAATTTCTGCCACCGTGAAAATGCCGATCACCAGACAGCTTTGGGTAGGGCGAACCAGCCATCGAGTGAGACCCAGAATTGCCCCACCTCTTCTTATAATACTTTCCACTATCCTTTCCACTCTTATACTGACCTTCACCCTAATTAGAAAATCTAAACTTCTTGTTATGCCTCTCCCCCATCTTCGTCTGCTTCTTCTTCTCTTCCTCAACCTGTTGTATGTAAATAAATAACCTGGATATGTCCATGTCCTTGTTCAATAGGGCATCCTGACTCTCCAAAATCAAGTCTCGAGATAATCCAAAAGAAAACTTTCTCATTCTAGTCCTCATGCTAGAACCAACTCTGGAGCATACCGCGGTAACTAGTGAAACCTCAAGGCATACTCCTTGATTGACATCTTACCTCGTTTCAAGTTAACAAACCTTTTTACCTCTACATCCCTCAACTCCTGAGGAAAAAATGATCTAAAAAAGCACTAGAGAAATCATCCCACAAGGCTGACTCAGCATCGTCACCCCTAGATTGTTTCTATTCCTCATACCATTGGTAGGTTACATCTTTCAGTTGGTAGGCTACATCTTTCAGTTGGTAGGCAACAAATTCCACACACTCCATATTAGTAGCATGCATAATGCTGAAGATATTTTCCATCTCATCAATAAAACCTTGAGGATCCTCCTCAACCTTAACACCAGTAAAGGTCAAAGGGTTCAGCCTCATAAACTGGCCAACCCTTGTGGCCTCAGAAGATGGAAGATGGGGTAACAAAAATACCCCACTCAGCCTGGAAAGCTACCAACTTAGCCAATATATAGATGGACTAGCAAAACTTAACATTCGTCACATCATCCTAAAGAGTTCAAGAAGGGTTGGAGGGGATCGGTGGACCTCTAAGAGGGCAATCAAGAATTGGACTACTAGACCAGGTTTGTAACCCATAAGCAGAGTACATCCCATTAGCATTGTCTCCAATTGGGACAGAGGAGTTTTCATGAGCTTTTGATAGTGGGGGAGGCCTTATCTAAAAAGTAAACAAACAAAAAATAGATAAAATTTCATGACCTTAAACTTTACAGCCCAAAAATAGAACTCAAGAAAGAGAAACTAATGCCTCATAGCCTCTCCCTTATAAGTGTGGCATGCTACATATTCATAAAAGAGACACTACTCGACATGACTTTGTTGAACACCCAATTGACCATGAACCTAGGGCTCTGATACCAATCTAAAACGAATAAAACTAGATCCTAGTCATGTCGGGTGTCTCAAGACCAAACAGGACCAAACCGAACATCTAACAAGATAAAACAATAATAATTTAAACACAATAGATGAAGTCTATAACCATGACTGAACAGTCACAACCTAGTGTACAACCAATATCAATTCCAATACCAATGATAACACTAATACCGACACAGCCTATGCACATAGTAGTTTGACACAGCCTCTAACCAAAATTAAAGAATATCAGTTAGGATATGTCTCTAACCATAGCCAAAACCAAAACCAAAGAAATAACAATAATGAAAAGAGGTCCATAACATGAAATGGGGTCTTTCGGAGTATGGAAGCTCAATAGTCTAATCTGGCTTAAAAGCTATCCCCAAATCCAAGTCACTAAGTCGGAGGAATGGTAGTATGGTCGATTCCTACATGGGGATACAACACGTGAACATGGTTAGCGGAGTGAATGCTAGCATGTAACTCAGGGATAACGATAAGATAATACCATTAATTCAAAACCAAATCAAATAACCATATGCAATAACATACATACATATACATACATACCATATCAGAATAGGAAACAAGGTTCAGCATACAGTTAAAACATAAACCTGGGTTGTGTAGCTCTACCATCCTAAAGGCACCCACGTGTTATATAGGTTTAGCTCCCCTTACTGAAAGAGCCCAATCTGTGTTAACCGCATGTACCAAACAAAAACCTAGGATGACTAGTATAACCCCCAATATATAAGTGTGACATCATGCACACGGTCACCTTGACCAAACCTCAGATCGGCAAACATAAGTTTCCAATGTTCGTCCATCAGACTCACACCTTCACGGCTAACAATCACAACTCGTCATTATTACCCAATTAAATCTTTTACACATAACTAAACCATAAATTCCAGGAGTTAATTACTAGGCATTATAAAGTGGTATCATCATACCGACTATAGCTTGTACGCAATGTTGTTAGCCAACCTTTAGGGGATTCCCATGTACCCCACAGACTACATTGTTAAAATCACTTGGGGGATTCCCGTGTACCCCACAAGGTTTCAATTTAATTCAATTTATGGCTATCAAAACCTTTATAAAGTCCTTCATTCATTATTACCATGGTTATGCCAAAGCCTTAGTTCAAAAACATAATTCAACTTGTGACAATATCATTCTCATAAACAATTTCACAAATAGGTTAAGGGCATATCATTATCAAAGCCAAACTCATCAAATTTTAGGGTTCAACCATGTCACGAACTAATCCGATACCAATCTGACACGAACCAAACTAGGGCCTAGTCATGTCGGGTATCTCAAGTTCAAATAGGACCAGACCAAACATCTAACCTGATAGAACAATAATAATTTAAAGATATTAGATAAAGTCTATAACAATGATCGAACAGTCACAACCTATTTACAACCAATACCAATTCCAATGCCAATACCAATTCCAATGATAACACTAATACCGATACAACCTATGCACATAGTAGTTCGACAAAGCCTCTAACTAAAGTAAAAGAATATCAATTCAGGAAGCTGAACATAGCAAAAACCAAAACCAAAGAAATAACAATAATGAAAAGAGGTCCACAACATAAAATGGGGTTTTCCAGAGTATGGGAGCTCAACAGTTCAATCTGGCTTACAAGATATCCCCAAATCCAAGTCATTGAGTAGGAGGAATGGTAGTATGGTCAATTCCTACATGGGGATAAAATGGTTAGTGGAGTGAATGCTAGCATATAACTCAGGGATAATGATAAGAAAAATGCTATCAATTCTAAACAAAATCAAATAACCATATGCAATGACATACATACATATACATATATACTGTGTCGGAATAGGAAACAAGGTTTAGCATATATTTAAAACCTTAACCTGGGTTGTGTAGCTCTACCATCCTAAAGGAACCCACATGCTATATAGGTTCAACTCCCCCTACTGAAAGAACCCAGTTCGTGTTAGCCGCATGTACCAAAGAAAAACCTAGGATGACTAGTATATCCCTCAATATATAAGTGTGACATCATGCACACAGTCACCTAGACCAAACCTCACATCGGCAAACATGAGTTTCCAGTGTTCGTCCATCAGACTCACACCTTCACAGCTAATGATCATAATCCATCATTATTACCCAATTAAATCTTTTACACATAACCAAACCACCAATTCTTGGAGTCTATTACTAGGCATTATAAAGTGGTATCATCATACCGACTATAGCTTGCAAGCAATGTTGTTAGCCAACCCTTAGGGGATTCCCATGTACCCCACAAACTACATTGTTAAAATCACTTGGGGGATTCCCGTGTACCCCATAAGGTTTTCAATTTAATTCAATTTATGGCTATCAAAGCCTTTATAAAGTCCTTCATTCATTATTACCATGGTTATGCCAAAGCCTTAGTTCAAAAACATAATTCAACTTGTGACAGTATCATTCTCATAGACAATTTTACAAATAGGTTGAGGGCATGTCATTATTAAAGCCAAACTCATCAAATTTTGGGGTTCAACCATTACCCCTTATTTAAATCACCATTCCCATGCACCCACATATGCAAAACAATAATTAAAACATGCAAAATCACAATTTAAACCATAGAAAATAATATTCACTGATATGCATTAAAACCCCTCAACCTTGATTTCAAAACCACCATTAATAATTCATGAACAATGCTTTAAACATATGCATTTACCGAACTAACAATGAGGGAAGAGTTACATGCCTGAATTACATAGATTTACGAAGAAAAATAGATCCTTAAGCCCTTAGATAATCACTTTGGAGAAACCCTTGCCAATTTTTCTTGAGAGGATTTTGATAGAGTAAAGAGGTTGTTTAATCTTGTAAAGTGTGGAATGAATAACCAAAAACTGATATAGAAATGTGGGGTCTTAAGGGGTTTTGAATGAGAAATGTCCAAAGTTTCCCCAACTTAAAACTATAAAAGGGTCGTAGGTGATTACGAGTCGATCCCCTAGACTAGTGACCACAACATACGACTTATACCCTTGAGTCATCACCAAGACAGTGAGTTGGACACCCACACACTATCCACCGTACGACTCTATGATCCCACTCGTTACCAGACCATGCGACTCATCACCACCTTTAATAACTCGTATCACCAAGTCGTTGCCACACCATATGATGAGTCATTACCAGGACAGTAAGCTCAAAGCTCAAGAATTTTCCAAGGGCTAAAACCCAGGTTTTTTCACTCTGGCAGAGTCAAAATTGGGGCAGAAGTCAATCTATCTTTCAGCTTCTCAAAACTTTCCTCACAAGCATTCGACCACAAAAATTTCACCTTCTTTAGGTCAACTTAGTCTGCAAAGCCGCAATTGATAAGAAGCCCTTTATAAACCTTCTATAATTACCGGATAAACCCAAGAAGCTCTAAATATTGGTTGGAGTTATGGGTCTAGGCCACTTCTTAACCACTGCCACCTTTTGTGGATCCACTATGATCCCTTCACTAGATATAACATGAACCAAAAAAGTAACAACATTCAACAAAAATTCACACGTTGAACACTTAGCATACAAACACTGATCCTTTAGGGTCTGCTATACAATACAAAGATGATCAACATGAGCTGCCTCACTCTTTAACTATACCTGAATATCATCAATAAAAAAAATAATGAACAAATCCAGAAAGTGATAGAATACCCAATTCATGAGATCCATAAGTGTCGTTAGGGCATTGGTCAACCCAAAAGACATGACCAAGGACTCAAAATGACCATAATGGGTATACAAGGCAGTCTTAGGGATATCCTCCTCCTTAAAAAATAGTTGATGATAGCCCGAATGGTGATCAATCATGGAGAAATATTTAGCACCCTGAAGTTGGTCAAATAAGTTATCTATCCTTGGAAGAGGATACTTATTCTTCACCGGCACATTATTCAACTAATGGTAATCAATGCACATCCGAATAGAACCATACTTTTTATGCACGAAAAGAATAGGAGAGCCCCACAGAGACACACTAGGGCGAATGAAACCCTTATCAGGGAGATTTTGCAACTGCTTTTTAAGCGCTTTCAACTCAGATAGTGCCATGCTATAGAGAGGGATAGAAATAGGATGAGTGTATAGAAGAAGATCAATTCCAATATAAATTTCCCTATTAGGGGGAACACCAGGAAGATCATATAGGAAGACCTTAAGAAATTCATTAACCACGAGTGCAAATTGTAAGGAAGGACCTTTAGAGTTAGAATCTTTAACCCAGACTAAATGATAAAGATACCCATTGGAAATCAATTTCTAGGCTCTAAGATATGATATGAACCTCCCTTTAGGAACTAGGGAACTTCTTTCCCACTTAATAATTGGCTCGTTCAAAAATTAGAAAATAACCTTACGGGTCTGATAAATTAAAAAGGCATTGCATGGGTGCACCAATACATTCCCAAGATGACATCAAAATGAACCATGTCTAATTCAATCTAATACACCAAAGTTTCCCAACCACAAATAGATACCACACAACCTCGATATACTCTTTTAGCAACCACATAGTTACCTACTGGGGTAGAAATAGAAAAAGGGTTTGAAATACACTCGGGTCCAAAACTAAATGCACAGCCACAAATGGGGTCACATAATAAAGAGTATACCTTGGATCAAGTAAGAAATACACATCAAAAGAAAAGAGTTTAAACATACCAGTGAAGATATCAGGAGATGCCTTAGACTCCTGACGAGTAGTAAGATCATAGAGACGGTTCTGAACAGTGTTAGAGCCAGAAGTGGCACCCTTTGGTACAGGAGCTGATGAAGTATAAATAGGAATTTTGTTGGCCCCAGTAGCAACCCTTAAAGGACAATCCCACTGCATATGACCAATCTAATCACAACTAAAGCACTGTTTCCTTTCTTTCTCACACTGACCATAGTGTAATTGACCACAAAATTTGCAAAGAGATATGATGGTGCTAACAGGTCCCACTAGCTTGATATTGGGCACCCTGTGCCTTAGAACCATCACTACTCTAAGAATGTCGATCACTGGATGGCTTTAGGTAAGGAGCACTAGTCATCAAATTAGAGTTAGGACTCCCCTAATTCTTCTTCTAAGACCTTTTCCCACTATCTCTGCTACTCTGTTGTTGGCCTTCACCGTTCTCTAATTGTCTAAATCTCTTACTCTGTCTTTACCCTATCTCAGCTTGCTTTTTCTTTTCCTCTTTGACTTATTGAATATATACCACAAGTCTAAAGATGTCCATATTCTTGTTCAACAAGGTAGCCTTGCTCACCAGAATTAAATCACGAGATAACCCAGAAGAAAATTTCCTTATTCTAACCCTTATGGTAGACACTAACTTAGGAGTATATCATGACAACTGGTGGAATTTCAAGGCGTATAGTCATCTTTTCTTACTTTAGATTTATGAACTTCTCAGTTTTTTCCTCCCTTAACTCCTGAGAAAAGAAGCAATCAAGAAAGGCACCTAAAAAATTATCCCACAAAGATGACTCAACATCATTACCCTTAGACTCTTCCCACACCTCATACCATGATATGCTACATCCTTAAACTAATAACCAGTAAACTCCACACCTTCTACATCAGTAGCATACATCACCTGAAATATCTTTTCTATTTCATCAATGAACCCTTGAGGATCCTCCTCAACCTTAGTACTAGTAAAAATCAAAGGGTTCAACCTCATAAACTAGCCAACTCTAGTGGCCTTAGAAGAACTTACAATATTTCCAGCAAGACCCAACTATTGTGACTGAGATGTCACCAATTGGGTCAATAGATGAATAGAGTGACGGAACTCAACATTAGTAATATCTCCTTGAGATGACTAAGCATGAGTGTCACCCTTAGGAGTAAGATCAGTGGAGACCGGTGGGACTCCACGAGGGAAATTAGAAGTAGCGGCCATAGACTAGGTTTGAACCCTAGAAGTAAGATGAGCTCCATACACGCTGTCCTTAGACAGGACAGAAGAGTTTCCACGAATATAAGATCTTCTTTGAGGCATGATCTGAAAGGCAAGCAAATAGTAATTAGAGAGATTCAAGACCTTAGACTCTATAACCCAAAAGTAAGACAACAAGAAAGGAAAACATTCCTAAATGCATCCTAGCCTCTCTCTTATAAGTATGGAATGCTACACACCCATAAAAGAGATTCTACTTGACATAGCTTTGTGGACACCTAATTGACTATGAACCTAGGCTCGATACCAACTTTGTCATGACCCAAACCAGGTCCTAGCAATGAAGGGCATCTCAAGTACACCGAGGATTGAAGACCACCCTTATTTCCTAGTCAACAAAACACAACACACACTGACATGGACTGAAGTTTTAAAATATAATAAGATAGAGTAACATAAGTTCAAAGATTCTAAGTTATATCAATAACCACCAACCAATGATGATAACCAATACAAACTACCAACACAACACCCAATTCCACAGTACCAACAAAACCTCTAACGAAACCAAATACCAATAAAGTATCGGGACATGCCCCCAACCATAGCCAAAAATAAGTCTGAAATAAAGTCTAAGACATAAGAAATGAAAACATGAAATAAAGTCTTCTAAAGAATGGAAGATCAAACACCACCTAAAGTCAACTCACAAACTATCCACGAACACCTGATCACTACATAGGAAAGGTAAAAGAATTTTTGGTGCCAGCATCACGTGGGGATACACGTTTGGAGATGGTTAGCGGTTAGAGTGCTAACATGTAACTCAAGGATAAGGGATAAAATAATTCCATGAGTAATAATTCAAAACCAGTCAAATCTAATGCATATCATCAAATGCAAATACATACAAATATATATATATATATATATATATATATATATCAAATGTTGGGGTAGGAAAAAGTCTTAGCATGAACTTTTAAAATCATAACCTGGATTATGTAGCATAACCATCATAATTAAGGCACCCAAGGGCTATATAGGCCTAACTCTCCCCTAGCTGGAAGGGCCCTAGTGTATGTAACTGCATGAACCAATGGATAATCAAATGTCATATGCCTGATGGGGGACTCAAACCTCCAGGCATAAATCAAAGGTGACTTAATCACCAATTTATATAACATGGGGGACTCGAACCTCCCATTTATATAATAATAATACGGTGGAATCAAACCTCTGGTGTTGGTCCCTTGGGGCCACCACTTTTCTGTCCTGGCTACATAAGCAGATTTTAAGCCCCAACATTAACCATCACACGGGACTGATAAAAAATTTACCCATACAAGCTCTAGAGTCAGAAACCCCAGTAACAAATTTACTTATACAAGCTCTAGAGTCAGATAACAACTCAAAAGCATACTTAGATAACTGAGTGAACTTAAGGCATTACTCTTTCATAATCATAGACCTTTGCCTCTGGTTCATGAACTTCTCCACCTTATCCTTCTTTATCTCACATGGAAAGAACCTATCCAAAAAGGCATTCTAAAACACCTGTCAACTCATAGGGGTTGCATTCTCACCCCTACCGTCCTTCCACATAACAACCCAATCATAAGCAACATCCTTTCGCTTATAGAATGCCAACTCCACACTCTCCTCTTCAGTTAAATACATAATCTCAGTAATCTTTCTCACCATATCAATAAAGCATTGAGAATCCTCAACCATTTATGACCCATGGAACTCAGGTGGATTCACCTTCATGAAATCCCAAATCCTGGTTGTAGATAAATTACTATTTTAATGAAGTGTGACTACTGCCTGTTGATTTCCTTGAACATTTCCATTCAGTGCTTGGGCCAATAACTGAAAGCAACCCAAAATTTAGCATTAGATATATTTTTATTCAAAGAGTCTATGTATAGGGGTGGTTGATCACCATTTTTGTGGGCTTCAGCTCAGCGAAAAAGCATATTTTATCATGTAAAAGCATAAGTTAAGAAAGATAGAGACAACTATAAGCATAATAGATCATAAAGGAAATGGTGAATTCCTAACTTAGATCACAGCCTCTTGCTCATAAATATGGTGCGCTTCACTTTCATGATTAAGACTCTACATAATGTGGCTTGTATGATTGCCTAGGACTCTTTAAAGGTTAGGCTAGGATACTAAGTTTGTAATACCCCGGAAGTGACCCTAGATGTCACACGGTGCTTAAGGCTATGAATAGCCCAAACCTAACCCATGATATCTATTTAACTTGAAACTCACAGGAAAAATGGACTGGCTTATATAAAAACTAAAAGTATGTGATGTCGTATCTTAATGAAAGTCTTTAACTTGGAAAATTTAAACAAACTTGTTTACCTTAAAATATAAATAGTCAGACAAGTCTCTACTACTGATTAGGGAGCCACTGGGATAGACCCCAACTGGCCTGAACATAAACAACAATCAAATCACTAAAGTACTTGTATCACTTAAAGAAAGTCTGATAATCTGGGTCCTCGGACCATTAGGACTCACCAAACTTTGAGATGTAGGTGATGATGTCTATAGTCAATTATGTTGTTGGAGACAAGTACCCAAACATACATTATAAGATAATGTTGCATATAGACATACATGTGGGTCAGTACCTCTGGAATGTACTTAGTATGCGGGGGTGAATGCATAGTAAAAGGAGTAGGGATGAATGTGTATGTACACTTTTAAAAGATGCTTGCTAAGTGTAAATGGCTCACCTTGGACTTGAGTATAAAAAACAAATGAAAGATCATAAAACATGTATATCATAGCATATATAAGCTTAGTGAATCATAACACGTAGATTCTAAAATATTTACTTTTAGTATTTCTTAAAGGAGATTCTTCAAACTAACATAAACTATGTGAGCTATCATGGAGTCCAACGTCTTACCCACATTGGGAAGATTTGTTCTACCTTGCTATCAGAATAGAACCTTAACTTAAGTGATCACTATACTTCATCCATATTGGGGAAAATCTTAACCTATGGTGGCTCGTAGTTTCCAGGAATTTAGAATATACTCATCCGCATTCCCTTCTTAGTGCTAAGTACTACTCTCAAAATATATATATGCTTATACTAAAGAAATCCACCTTAAAATAGCATAAGGGTTTATAGAATGAAAACTAGTTATGCTTCTCTTTACTTTAAATCATAATCAAGATGAACAGCTGTGGATTTTATGTCTTATCTTTAGATCAAAAGACCAAGCTTTTCCTTAAATCATGTAATAGAACATATCAATGGATCTTAAGAGCATAAACATCTTGTAAACTCAGTACTTGTACTTAGGACTTGGAATTCATTCTTTATTTCATAGAAATTCATAGTAAAACATTATGCTCAATAATCACCTTGAAATATTTCAACAATATCCCAGTCAAGATAATGAAATTCAAATCACAATATAAATTTTTCAAGTCAAAACATGAATATATGCAAACCATGATATACCTAAAGCTTTCTATCTCATGGTAATGTCATTCTTCAAGAATATAGTAATTTGGGGATGAACCCTAATTCAAAACAAGTAAATCAAATTTTAAAATCATGTATTTGGGATACAAGGATGAAAAAATAACCTTGTTCATAAGCCCCATATACTTAAAATTTCTTAACTTATGAAGAGGGTTTAAACTTTGTGACTTGAAAAGTGACTTACTGATAGAAACCCTAATCTTGATGATCTTGAGGATGGAAAGAGAGATGATGTTCTTAATTGATTGAAAAAAAGGGGAAAAATAACACTCCTTTGGGAAAATAATTTATGGGTTGGGAGTTAATAGAGGGAAAAGACCAAAAGGCCGTTTAACTAAACTTCTCAGAAATTGGTCATTAGTTTTCATGACTCAACCATACTACTCTTATGGTGAGGTATGACTAGGCCTCATAGCTCGTACGCTTGACAGAATCCAACAGAGTATACACTGGTCAACATATGAGTCTAAACCTATGACTAGTAATATCTTCATACAACTTGTAGCCCCCCACTCATAACTTGGACAAAATTTTAGGAAGCTTACACTACTCAACTCACAACTTCAAATCATTCAACTTATTTGATTCTTGATGACTTCTAAGGATAACTCGTACCTAGAACACAATGTCAACCATCTTACACTATCTTGGATATGACTATAACATACTACTCGAATATTATAGGTACGACTCAAAGGAATGAGTTGTATAATGCACCAAGGCCTTCAGACATGGGGTATTACATTACTTGTATGGAGTTTATGTTGACATATATTTAGACCATAAGAGCTTGTAGTATGTGTTCACCTAGAAGGAGTTGAATCTCAAGAAAAGAAGATGGCTTGAGTTACTCAAGAATTACAATATGAGTATCCATTATCACCCAGGTAAAGCGAATATGGTTGTTGATGCTCTTAGAAGGATGTCCATAGGGATCTAATCTCATGTTAATAAGGAGAAGTGAGGTTTGGTGAAGGATATTCACTATTTGGCTAATCTTAAATCTTGAGGATATTTATTATTTGATGATGTAGGTATGATTGTGCAAGAGGTAATGAATTCATCTCTTGGTGTTGATCTAAAGGGAAGCAGGATTGGGATTCTATCTTGATACAAATTAATGATGATGTGGGCCAGTAGAAGGTCATAGCATTTGAGATTGGTGGATATGGTATCTTGAGGTACCAAGGTAGATTGTGTGTTCCTAATATTGATGGTCTTTGGGAAAGGATCTTGGTTGAGGCTTATGAGTCAAGGTACATTGTCTATTCTGGTTCAATAAAGATGTACCATGATTTAAAAGATATTTATTGGTGGAATAATATGAAGAGTAATATGACCAAGTGTATGGTTTTTCAACAAGTGAAAATGGAGTGCTTGAGGACTGGTGGTTTGTCTCAAGAGATCGAGTTGCCCTTGTGGAATTGGGAAGTAATTAACATGGACTTTATTACTGGTCTTCCGCTATCTTGAAGTTAATTTGATTCAATTTGGGTCATCGTAGATAGGATGACTAAGTTCGCTCTCATCTTTTCAGTGAGGACTAATTATTCTGCAAAGGATTATGCTAAGAGTATCATGTAGGATATCATCAAGTTTTATGGAGCACCTATTTCTATTATATCTGATTGAGGTACACAATTCTCATCGCACTTTTAGCGGTTATTTCAGAGAGGTTTGGGAACTAAGGTGAACCTTAGCATCGCTTTCCACCTCAGACAAATAAAAAAATGAAGAGAACCATTCAGACATTGGAGGATATGTTAAGGGCTTGCATGATTGACTTTGGTGGTAGTTGGCTTGAACATTTTCCTCACAAGGAGTTTGTGTATAATAAAAACTATCATTCTAGTTTTTTGTTGGCTCCGTTTGATGCTTTGTACTGTAGGAGATGTCATTCTCCTATTGGGTGGTTCAAGGTTTGTGAGACTAAATTGTTTGGTCCTGACTTGGTTCATCAAGCCATAGAAAAGGTGAGGGTGACTCAGGAAAGACTTAAGTATGCTCAGAGTCGCCAAAAGTCCTATATGGATGTGAGGCATAGGGAATTGGAGTTTGATGTTGGTGATTAGGTGTTCTTAAAGGTGTCTCCAATGAAAGGGGTAATGAATTTTGGAAAGTAGGGAAAGATCAGTCCTCGATATGTTAGCCCATACATAATTTGAAGAAAAGTGGGTAATGTGTCTTATGAGTTGGAGTTGCCTCCAAATTTAGGTTTTATCCATCCGGTGTTCCATGTTTCAATGTTGAATAAGTATGTGGGTGATCCTTCCTTGGCTATTCCCTTAAAGAGTATTGATGTTTCATATTTTTTGTCTTATAAGGAAGTCCCGATTGAGATTTGGATAGGCAAGTCCATTATTTAAGGATGAAGTATATGGCTTTAGTGAAATTTTAATGGAGGAATCATAAGGTTGAGGAAGCTACTTGGGAAGCTGAAGAGGACATAAAGTCCAAATATCTATTCTTGTTTCCCAATTTGAATAATTGTGCTTAAGATATGTGTATTCCTAAATATCTTTGTTTTCTGTCTTTGTTAAAGGGTAATTATGGTTGTATTTTTATGTTAAATCATGACAAGTGATGCCTTGACTCATTCGGGGATAAGTGATCTTGGGGGAGAATTCAACACCCTATATTTTAGCCCTAGAAAATTCTTGAGTTTTTAAACTCATTGCTCTGACTACGATTCACCAAATGAGTCATAAGGTCTCCTTACGGGTCATTGGGATCGAATTGTAGGGTGACCAAGGAGGGTTATCTTTGTTTCTGCCCTGGTTATGATTTGATCATTTTGAGTCGTAAGGACTCATTAAGAGTCATAAGGTATGACGCATAGTCAAACCAATGTTCGTGTCAAACTCTCTGTCTTGATCACGACTAGGCTCAAAGAGTCGTATGGTATGGTCATGAGTCGTAGAGTGTGACTCGTGACCAAACCAGTGTGATGATCCATGCTTCTACCCAGGGTACAATTAGGACCCTATGAGTTGTAGTGTGTCCTTACAAGTTATAAAGTGACTTGTGGTCACTGGCGATCATTAATAGTATTTTAATTAAAGGAACTTTGGGTATTTCTCTCTTTTCTCACTTAATATCCACGACTTAAAAGCATATTGGTGACCCTATTATCTACACTTAATGAATCAAAAAATAGTCTTCTCTCTCTCAAATTCCTAAGTCAAGAATTCTAGGGTTTCTAGCAATTAGAGCTTCCAAGGGTTGATTTCTCTTCGTAATTCTTGATATCTCAGGCATGTTACTCTTCCCTTAAACTTGTTTTACTTAAAGCATGTATTTAAATGGTTGTTCATCTAGATTTAAATATGGGGTTTGATATGATTGGGTTTTTTGAAATGAATTTTATTTGAATTGAATTCTTATGATTTTATATGCATTGTTCATGCTTTATCAATGGTTTTTGAACTAATTGGGTGCATGGGTATGAGGAACTAGAAAGGGGTCGCGGCATTTCCCTAAATTGATGATTTTTGTTTGAATTTTGTATTGTAAATTGTGTTCCCTCAACCTACTTGCGTAATTGGCTTCGAATACGATTTTCACATGGTTTGACTTACTCACCTATATTATTGCATTGCATAAAAGGTTAAACGGGTGAAAAATGGTTTTGAAGGCCTTGTTAATGCTTTTGAATACAATTTTTCACATGGTTTGACTTACTCACCCATATTATTGCATTGCATAAAAGGTTAAACGGATGAAAAATGGTTTTGAAGGTTTTGTAAATTGTGTTCCCTCCACCTACTTATGTAATTGGCTTTGAATACGATTTTCACATAGTTTGACGTACTTACCTATATTATTGCATTGTATAAAAGGTTAAACAGATGAAAACTAGTTTTGAAGGCCTTGTTGGCCATGCTTTGAATTTAAAATTAGAAGCTCAGGGGTCAAGGCATTCCCTTGGGTTTAATTGATAAGCAAAAAAGGGTCAAGGCATTCTCCAAATTTGATTTAATGAACAAAGGGGGTCGTGGCATTTCCCCACATTAATTTAATGAACAAATGGGGTCGAGGCATTACCCCAAGTTAATCGAATTGTGATGGCATAAGTATAAGCTTGTAAGTGTAAGGTTATGATGATACCTATGGAGTGTCTTAATGGTCAATTCCCAAAGAACGGATATTGGAAACTCGCATTTGCCGATGTGAGGGATTGGTCTTTATGACTGTGTGCATGGTTCGCACTACTGATGTTTATTTATATCTTGGATTGACATAGAGTTGGGGCATTTCTTGTTCTTCATTGATACCTCTAGTTCGTGTGGCTAATGTACACTAGGGCCCTTTCAACAAGGAGAGTTGGAAACATATATCCTATGGGTGCCTTTTTTTTATGGTTAAGCTACATAGTCCAAGATAATGTTTTACACACATACTAAGCCTTGTTCCTTATCCCAGCATCTTATATATGTGTGTGTGTATGCATGTATATGAACATGTACATTGAGTTTGGACTGGATTTTGAATTGGCATTATTTTACCCTTATCCAGAGTGACATGTAGCACTCACCCCGCTAATTGTCTTTGGACATTGTATCCCCACACTGCAGGAACCAAAGGCAGTTCTACTTTTCCTGCACAGTTATAGGATTTCTGGTTGTTAGCTTTGAAGTGGTGAACTTCTATTATCCGGAAGGGCTATCATTTTAAAGTCTTATTTTATTTTTATCTTAGACTATTTCTACTTGACTCTTTTGGCTATTGTCAGGGGAATATCTCGACTTAAAATGATTTTGGTCTAATTAGAGGCTTTATGGATTACTGTAGATTGGGATGTTGTTAGAATTATGAAGTTTCTTTTTCTGAGTTTCTTATCTTATTATATGTTCAAAATTCATCCGCTACTAGCTGTATTGTGTCCTGATTAGCTAGGTGAAGGGGGTGGCCTTCGGTCCTCGGAGGACTTAAGATACCCGTCACAGCCAGGCCCTAGTTCGGGTTGTGACATTATGCCCATAATTAGGAGTTTCATATCAACAGTTTCATAATTATATGAAATAGCAAGTTGTATTTTGTATTTTAGGCAAAGTTCTCTAGATAAATACATATACAAATGAAATTACAGTCCCTTTTTAACTCAAATTAGTTGAGTTAAATAAGGAATAATCAAGCCCTTAAATCATGCCATGTATTTAATTCTGAGGATTCTTTTTCCATAAGTAAATCTTATTCTTTGATGTTATTTTAGAACTATTGAAACCAATATACATATGCAATTTTACTGAACAAAATTCAGCAACTCAAATCAATCTCAAAATCAGATTAAATAAAATTTAGCAACTCAAATCAATCTCATTGATGAGCTTCTAAATTTAAAAAAAACCATCACTGATTTTAAAGGTATTGAATAACAAAATTTGGAATGTATATGAATTTCAACAAAGTAATTAGAGTTGATTGTTTTGTGCAAAAATATTTTTTGCAACATAAAAATTTTCCTTTTTCGGTGTGTAATGTGAAAAATTGATCAAAATCTATTATTTGCTTAATGTTAACATTATTCGATCTTAGTTATTTCCTGAGCAAAATCAATTTTTCTACGTAGGAATTTAGCAGCCTCAATTTTTTTTTAATGTATTTGTATATTCTGCAAAGTGTAATTGTGTTTTCATGTCTATATTGATAATTTCTGAGTTTATTTGAATATATCAATTTGATTTGTATATTTTGTTTGAATTTGTATATTTTGATTATATTTGTATAGTTAGAGTGTCATTCTTATGTATTGATTATAATTGTATATTCTGAATGGTGAGTTTAGTTGTATATTTTCATTTTATATGAATTGTTGATGATAATAAAAATGTATAATTGTGGTTAATGCTTAAAAGATATATGCATAGTTCTGTAAAAGGTGTATTTGTTGCTATATTTGAAAAATACATTGTAACACCCCGGGTTTTTGGCCCTTGAAAATTCCTGAAGTTTTGCACTCACTGCCTTGAATATGACTTGTCCTATGAGTCGTAGGGTGTCTTGATGGGTTGTTGGGATAAGTCGTAACCAAATCAGTAAGTTTGTGGCTAGATTCTATTGTGAGTATGAGTGGCTTACTAAGAGCAATAAGGATTTGTTATGAGTCATTAGGTGTAATCATAGGGTGTCCAGTGTATACCCCAATTTGGGTTCTGTGTTGACTACGACTAGAACCTATAAGTCGTAGAGTCCTATTACGAGTCATGTCATTTGGTCGTAAGGTCAGAAGTGTAAAGTCCCTTGGTGGTTCTATCTTGGTTACGACGCGTGGTGACGAGTCGTAAGGAGTGGCTATAAGTCAATGTTGACCCATAGTCAATGGAGGCACTTTTTCAGTTTTTAAGTTAAGGGCATTTTGGACATTTTACCTCTAATCTAAATTGAAACCGACGTTTTATAACCCCTTTAGGGTGTCATTATCACTTAGAAACGAAATCTAAGTAACTTCCCAAACACTTCAAAAGGCTCTCTAAATTCCCTCAGGCAAGTCAAGATATTTTATTAAGTTGGTCATCCAGGGGATCCAGAGTTAAATTCTCTCTGTGAAACTTGATATTTCAAGCAGGTGACTCTACCCTTAAACTTAATACCTCTATTTCACAAAATTACATGGTTGTTTATGTGATTGAAAGTAAGCATTTTGACATTATTGAGGGCATTGGCATGAATTGTAAATTAATTATTTTCCTATGGTTTTATTATGCGTTACTTATACTTTAAATATGATTTGAACTTGTGGTTGCATGGTTATGGTGAATTAACTAATGGATTGTGATTTCCCAAACTTATGACTTTTGAAGTTATTATGACCCCAACCCCAAATTGTGAAGTTGTTTTTAGTTATGAGAAACATGGGAATTTAAATACTTTGGAACTATTGCATTATTATATGGAATTGAACCATGTAGGTTGGTGTTTTCAAAAGCTATTGCATAATTAAACCAAGAGTGGTTGTGAATTCCCCTAGTAATGAAATTGTTTTGGCATGTTGATGTTACCTTGTAAGTGTAGTTGGTATGACGATATCAACAATGTATGTCTAAATGAGTATTGTGGTTTAATGAATGGAATTATGAGAAAATTATTTTAACTGGGCATTAAAGAGGGTTGTGCAACTGAGTCATGAAAGTGGAGATTGAAGAGACCATCACTAGAAACTGCGGTTGCCGATGTGGGGGTTTATATGACCGGGTAGTTTGAGTCCTTTTATTATAACTATTATATGATTGGGAGGTTCGAGTTCTCCATATCTCATTACATAATTTGGTGCTCGTGTCACCTTGATATGTAGGAAGGTTCAAGTCCCCCAAAGTGCATATGTATTACCTCTGGTTTGTACTACCACACGCACTGGGGCCCTACCAGCTGGGGGAGAGCTGGTCCTATATAGCCCATGGGTGCCTTGTATGTTATGATGATTGAGCTAAAAAATCCAGACTAAAGTTTTTAAAATGCATGTTAAGCCTTGTTCCTTATCCCGACATGTAATATATATATGTATGTATGTATATGAATTTGACTATGTGCATCATATTTCAACTGTTGATCTTAGCATTATTTTTAATCCTTATCCCAGAGTTTCATGCTAGCGCTCCAACCGCTAACTGTCTTCGGAAATTGTATCCCCATGTGATGCAGAAATTTTCCATGCTTCTACTTCTCCTGCTTAGTGATTAGGATTTGGGATCATCTTGTGAGTTGGCATTAAAGTGATGAGCTTCCATACATCACAAGACCACATCAAATGTTTTGGTCTCTTGTGTTTTAGACTATTTACACTTGTTTTTTGGCTATAGTCGGGAGCATTTCCTGATACTTTATTGATATACAGATTTGGTTAATGTCTAGAAGGTTTTGTTGGATTACTATGGACTTGGGTGTTGTTGGCCGATTATTTTGGTCGATGGTTAATTATTAAACATAGAAGTATCTATCAATTGTTCTTGAATCTATCTTGTTATATGTTTGGAATTCATCCGACATTGGGAATATTATGTTGACTTGGTTAGGTATAGGAGTGGTCTCTGGTCTATATGGGACTTGAGATATCCGTCATGTCCAAGCCCTGGTTTGGGTCATTACAAAGATGGTATCAGAGCGTAGATTTAGCGTCATTGGGTGTCCAACAACAGGTAGAGTCTCATTTATGGGTGTGTAGCACGCCATACTTATAAGGGAGAGGCTATGAGATATTTATGAATGCTTCCCTTTATTGTTATTCTAATTTCAAGCTATAGAGTCTATGGTATTGAATCTCTTTAATCCCCATTTATTCGCCTTTCAGATTATCCCTCCAAGAAGATCTGATAACTGTGGAAACTCTTCTGTCATGTCTGAGGATAATATGGATGGAGCTCGTCCAACTCTAGGAGTTCAGACCTGGTCTAGGTTCGCTGCTTTTGATTCCCCTAATAGAACTCCATTGGTTCCTTCTTTCCCTCCTTGGTGCCCTAGGATGGCGTGTCTAATTTTGAGTTTTGCTAGTGGATTCATTTGCTTACCCAGTTGGTGGCCTCTAAGATTGGGCAGGGTACTTTAGTTGCTCCATCCTCCGTGGATACTAGAGTTGTCCAATTCATGAGATTGATTTCTCCAACTTTCACTATCTCTAAAGTTGAGAAAGATCCTCATTATTTTACTAACGAGATGGAAAAGATCTTTCGTATGATGTATGCCATTGACATAGAAGGTGTGGAGCTCACCGCTTATCAATTGAAAAATATGGCATATCAATGGTCTGAGGAATGGGACCAGTCTAGGGGCGATGATTTTGAGTCCTCTTTGTGGGATAATTTCTCTAGTGCTTTTTTGAACCGCTTCTTTTCTCAAGAGTTAAGGAGCAAAAGCGGAGGAGTTTCAAAACCTAAAGCAAGATAGGATGTCAGTCAAGGAGTATGCCTTTAAATTCCATCAATTATCTCGATATGCTCCAGATTTGGTGACTAGCTTGAGGGATAGGATGAGGAAGTTTGCTTTCGGGTTGTCTCGAGACTTGATTTCAGAGTGGAAGGCTACCTTATTAAATAAGGGCATGAATATTTCTCGGCTTGTGGTTTATATACAGCAAGTCAAATAAGAGAAGAAGAAGAAGAAGAAGAAGAAGAAGAAGAAGAAGCAAACTGATATTAGGGAGAGGCAGAGCAATAAGTTTTTCTACTCAAATCAGGGTGGAGGTCAGCAGTAAAATGGTAGATATTGAGGAAAATAGTCCAAGAAGAAGTGGGGTTGCTCTGGTTACTACTCTACAGCTAGTGCTCTTTATCCAAAGTCGTCGAGTGATTGTTGTTTTTAGGAAAGTGTTGGTCCCAGGGAATAGGGTGCCCAGTCTCAGGCTAGTGGGGCTCAGTTAGCTCTGTCATATCATCCTTGTAGATCTGCAATCAAGTGCATTATGGTGTTTGTGAAGAAGGGAGTAATAGGAGTTTTAAATATGGTCAGATTGGTCACATGCAGAGAGATTGTCCTTCTAGGTTTACTTCTAGGAAAATAAAATTCTTGTGGCTACTGCATCAGCTCCTGCGCCAAATGGTGCTACTTCAACTTCTGGCTCTGGTGCTGGTCAAAACCATTTTTATGCCCTCACTATTCGTCAAGAGTCTGAGGCATCTCCGATGTCGTTACTGGTATGTTAAAACTCTTTTTCCATGATGTGTACTATTTACTTGATTGGGGGTCCACCCTCTCTTATGTGACCACATTTGTAGTAGGGTATTTTGGATTCGATCCTAAGTTTATTTTGGATTCATTTTCTATTTCTACCCTGGTAGGTGACTCTATGGTTGCTAGAAAAGTCTATAGGGGTTGTGTGGTGTTTTTTTATGATAGAGAAACTCTGCTAAAGTTAGACATAGTTGATTTTGATATCATATTGGGGATGGATTAGTTGCATTAATGCTATGCTTTTTTAGATTGTTGAACCCGTAAGGTCATCTTTAATTTCCCTAATGAAGCGGCTATTGAATAGGAAGGTAGTTCCCTAGTTCCTAAAGGAAGGTTCATATCGTATCTTAGAGGACAGAAATTAATTTCCAAGGGGTATCTCTATCATTTGGTCTGGGTTAAAGATTCTACCTCGGAGAGTCTTTCCTTACATCCGTCCTAGTGATAAATGAATTTCTTGAAGTCTTCCCTGATGATGTTCTTGGTGTTTCTCCAAATAGAGAGATTGATTTTAGGATTGATCTTGTTCCAAACAATCGTCATATCTCTATCCCTCCGTATAGAATGACTCCAGCTAAGTTGAAGGAGCTCAAGGAGCAGTTAAAGTATCTTCTAGACAAGGGTTTTATCCATCCTAGTGTGTCCCCATGGGTTGCACCTATTTTTTTCGTGTGTAAGAAATATGTTTACCTTAGAATGTGTATTGATTACTGTCAATTGAATAAGGTGACGATAAATAATAAGTACCCTTTTCCAAGGATAGATGATTTGTTTGACTAGCTTCAGCGTGCTAAATTATTTTCCAAGATCGATCTTCAGTCTGGGTACCATCAGTTGAAGTTTAGGGAGACGGATATCCTTAAGACTGCTTTTCAAAACCAGTACGATCATTTTGAGTTTTTCGTGATGTCTTTTGGCTTGACCAACGCTCCAATAGCATTTATAGATCTTGTGAATCGAGTTTCCGTTAATTCTTAGACTTATTCGTGATTATCTTTATCGATGATATTTTAGTGTACTCTAAGAGTGGGGCGATCATGTTGATCACCTCCTCCTTGTGTTGCAGACCTTAAAGGATCAGAGTTTTTCTGCTAAGTTCTCTAAGAGTGAGTTCTGGTTTAATGTTATGACTTATCTGGGTCATGTTGATTCTAGTGAGAGGATCAGGATGGATCCACAAATGGGTTGTGGTTGTAAAGAAGTGGCCTAGACCCACGACTCCAACCGATATTTGGAGCTTCTTGGGTTTAGCGCATTATTATAGAAGGTTTGTGGAGAGCTTCTCTTCTATTGCTGCCCCTTTGACCAAGTTGACTCTGAAAAGGGTAAAGTTCTTATGGTCAAATGCTTATGAGGGAAGTTTCAAGAAGTTGAAGGATAAGTTGACTTTGGCTCCGGTCTTCACCCTGTCTTAGGGTACTGATGGTTTTGTGGTCTATTATGATACGTCCGGGTTGGGACTTTTTTACGTATTAATGCAGCATGGTAAAGTGGTAGCTTATGCTTTTTGGCAGTTGAAAGTTTATGAGAAGAATTATTCAACTCATGACTTAGAGTTGTTAGTTGTGGTGTTTGCATTAATAATCTGGCGGCATTATTTGTATGGGGTCCATTTGATATCTTTTCAAATCATAAGAGCCTAGAGTACCTGTTTACTCAGAAAGAGATGAATCTTAGGCAAAGTAGATGGCTTGAGTTGGTCAAGAACTATGACATGAGTCTTCTCTACCATCCAGGTAAAGCTAACGTGGTTGTTGATACTCTTAGCAGGATGGGAAGCTTATCTCATATAGATTAGGAGAAGTAGAATTTGGCAAAGGATATCCACCATTTGACCAATCTAGGAGTTCGTCTCTTGAATTTTGAAAATGGTAGTGTGATCATTCAAGAGGTAGCAAAGTAATCTCTTGGAGCTGAGGTGAAGGATAAGCAAGTGTTAGGTCCTATCTTGATGCAAATAAAAAATGATGTTGGTAAGCAGAAGGTGATAGTTTTTTAGATTGGCGGTGATGGTATCTTGAGGTACCAAGGTAGATTATGAGTCCTCAATGTTGATGGATTACGGGAGAGAATTTTGGCCAAAGCTCATGAGGCGTATTATACTATTCATCCTAGTTCGGCAAAAAATATATCATGATCTTTAGAAGATTTACTGATGGAATAATATGAAGCGAGATATGACCAATTTGTTGGCTAAGTGAATAGTGTGTCAACAAGTGAAGGTGGAACACTTGAGGCCTGGTGGGTTATCTCAAGAGATTGAGCTGTCGGTATGGAAATGGGAGATAATTAATATAGATTTTGTTATTAGTCTTCTACGGTCTCGCCAGTAATTTGATTTGATTTGGGTCATCGTAGATAGGGTGACTAAGTCTGCTCACTTCTTTCTAGTAAAGACAAATGTCTCTTCTGAAGATTATGCTAAGCTATTCATTGAAGAGATTATGACATTTCATGGTACTCCAGTTTCCACCATTTTTTATTGAGGTACTCATTCTCATCTTATTTTTGGAGGTTGTATCATAGGGGTTTGGGGACTAAGGTGACCCTTAGCACCGTTCTCCACCTACAAATGGATGGCCAAGCGGAATGGACAATTTAGGTTTTGGAAGATATACTTTGAGCTTGTATAATTGACTATGGTGGTAGCTGGGTTGAGCACTTGGCACTCATAAAGTTTGCTTATAACAATATTTATCACTTTAGCCTTTGTATGGATCCTTTTGAGGCCTTGTATGGTAGGAGATATAGATCTCCTATCGAGTGGTTTGAAGTTGGTGAGGCTGAGATATTTGGCTCAAATTTGGTTTACCAAGCGATGGAAAAGGTGAAGATTATTCGGGATAAGCATAAGACCGACCAAAGTCGCTAAGATTCCTATGCAGAATTGAGGCAAAGAGAATTGGAATTTAAGGTGGCATATTGGGTTTTCCTAAAGGTGTCTCCCATGAAAGGAGTAATGCAGTTTGGTAAGAAGGGAAGCTTAGTCCCCATTTTGTCGGTCTATACTTGGTTTTGAAGAAGTGTAGTAATGTTTCTTATGAATTGGAGTTTCCTTATAGTTTGGACTGCGTTCACCTGGTGTTTCATGTTTTGATGTTGAGAAAGTGTGTGGTTGATCCGTCATCGGTTTTTCCTCTTAAAAAGGTGGGTATTTCGGATTCCTTATCTTATAAGGAAGTTCTAGTAGAAATAGTGAATCGGCAAGTCCGTTGGTTGTGGACTAAGGGTGTGGCTTCGGTAAAGGTTCTTTGGTGAAACCAAAAGGTTGAGGAATCTACTTATGAATCTGAGGAGGACATAAAGTCCAAGTATTCGTTCTTGTTCCTCAATTCGAAAAATCGTGCTTAAGGTATGTGTATTCCTTAACATCTTTGTTTTCTAACTTTGTTAAAGGAAATTATGATTTCCTTGGTATCTTTCTTTTCTGTCTTTGTTAAAGGTAATAGTGGGACTGCTTTGTGTTAAATCGTGTTAGCGTAGGCCTTGTCCGATCATTCGAGGATGAATTGTCCTAAAGGGGGAGTATGTAACGCCCCGGGTTTTTGGTCCTTGAAAATTCCTAAAATTTTACTCTTACTAACTTGACTACGACTTGGCCTATGAGTCGTAGGGTGTCTTGAAGGGTCGTTGAGATAAGTCATTACCAAATCAGTAAGTTTGTGGCCAGATTTTTCTCTGAGTACGAGTGGCTCACTAAGAGCCGTAAGAATTTGTTACGAGTCATTAGGTGTAATTGTAGGGTGTCCAGTGTATACCCCAATTTGGGTTCTGTGTTGACTACGACTGGACCCTACGAGTCGTAGGGTCCTATTATGAGTCATTTCATTGAGTCGTAAGGTCAGTAGTGTATGGTGCCTTGGTGGTTCTATATTGGTTACGACACGCACTGGGGCCCTACCAGCTAAGGGAGAGAGGGGCCCATATAGCCCATAGGTTCCTTGTATGTTATGATAGTTAAGCTACATAATCTAGACTAAGATTTTTAAAATACATGTAAAACCTTGTTCCCTATCCGGGCATGTAATATATATATGTGTGTGTGTGTGTGTGTGTGCATTTGATTAGGTGCATCGGATTTAAACTATTGATCTTGGCATTATTTTTAATCCTTATCCCTGAGTTTCATGCTAGTGCTCCAACCGCTAACCGTTTTGGATTTTGTATCCCCACGCGATGTTGGAACTGGCCATACTTCTACTTCTCCTGCTCAGTTATTAGGATTCAGGATCCGCTCGTGAGTTGACATTGAAGTAGTGAGTTCCATACATCGGAAGAGTATATCTCATGCTTTGGTCTCTTGTTTTTTAGACTGTTTAGACTTAATTTTTGGCTATAGTCGGGAGAATGTCCCGACACTTTATTGATATACAATTTTGGTTCATGTCTAGAAGGCTTTATTGGATTACTGTGGACTTGGGTGATGTTGGCCGGTGGTTGATTGTTGAACATAGAAGTATCTATCAATTGTTCTTGAATCTATCTTGTTATATGTTCGGAATTCATCCGACATTGAGAATATTGTGTTGACTTGGTTAGGTGCAGGGGGTAGCCTCCAGTCCACGTGGGACTTGAGATCCCCGTCATGGCCAGGCCCTGGTTCGGGTCGTGACATATATATACAGACATGTAAATGTATTTTTGAATGTAAATTAAAATACATCATATTTGATATAAAAAAATACTAATGTCGAACTGAATTTGACTTTTTAAATTATTTTTCTTGAGAAAATGGTCAAAATCCCCTAACCTTTACCTCAAATCCCAACTACACACCTATACTTTACGGGGGTCCTATGACCCCCCTAAACTATTTAAAATCAAAAAATTATAACACCCCCAAAAGCTGACATGGCAAAGAGAGCGTGTTTCACTCTCTTTAAGAGAGTGAGCACCCAAAAAATATTGAAACTTTATTTTTAATTTTTATTTTATATATTAATTTATATATGTGTATATATATATATATATATAATTTCTTTCTTCTTCCTTTCACCATACCCAAAATCTCTCCACTACATATATATATATATGATTTCTTTCTTCTTCCTTTCACCATACCCAAAATCTCTCCACCACCACCCACCATAATTTGAAATTCTTCAATTAGAAGACCTATTTACATGAAAATTAGAAAATTTTCCTTTAGATTCATCACCCTTTTTACTTCTTCCCAAATAGTTCTTCAAACACTAGTGTCTTTCCTTTTTTTTGAAAAAAAAAAATTGGAACCCCACGAATCAAGAATGGCTTATACACTTGTTTCCACCATGACTGCAACAATAAGGTTGATTCTTTTATCCAGAAACTTGTAGAAAAGCTGAATTTATAATCAAAGAAGTTAAGAAAAAAGCAATGAAAAGAGAAGCATGACTGTATTTTTACCACCACCGCCGAATTATAATTATGAATTTCATCTCGCCGACCATCACCACCCCCATTAGCTGCCACCGCCACCCCTCCCCCCACCCCCCTTCACCCCGTTCCCACTCCCTTTTACCAAATTTGGAGTAGAATTAAGAAATTAAATGCAATGAAAAAGAAAGTGAATGGTATAAATCTCTAAACAATTTCTCAAAGCATTCTTTGATTTGGAGAAATTGATAGAAAGAAAAAAGAAAGAAAATTTAGTGAGTATTTTCATTTTGGCTTTGGAAAATGAAGAAAAGAATATGAAGAGAAAGGGGAAAAAGAGTTTGAGATTGAAAATAAAATGAAAAGAAAGGAAAACAAAGAATTAAATAATGGAGTAATAATTGTGGAATAAAATGAATAAAAGAATTGATAAAAAAAATTAAATAAATTTTACACGTGTCAAAACGCGTGTGTTTCACCACTCAACATAAATGTGGTTGTGGATTTTTAGCGGTGTTATAATTTAGTTTTTAAGTAGTTCAGGGGGGTCATAGGACGCCCGCAAAGTATAGGTGTGTGGTTGAGATTTGTGGTAAAGGTTGGGGGGGGGCTTTTGGCCATTATATAAGGTTGTACCAGCCGCAAAGTATGTCTATACAGTACATGACAAAGAAAAGTATTTTATTGTTTCCCTCAAGGAAAAAAATGTTTTTGTCATGCATTTCAATTGAACGAGATATCATGTGCACATGCTTGTACAGTCATGAATAAAAAAAAATTACAGAAGGAACATCTTGCTCAGATTTATACAAGTCAAAAACAATTTCGAGAACACATGATGTTTCAATTGATCCTTTACCACACAAAGACAATTGGATAATACCATATAGCATATTGCTTGAGGTAGTACTACCCCCAAAATACAAGTGGCCTCCTGACAAACCTCTACAGAAAGATCGTGAAAAATCAGGAAGGGATATGTTCGAAAATAAAATCATCAATTCTTATAGTGCTTGTGGATTTAAGAATCACAATAGGCGTTCATGTAGAAAATATCATAAATAATACATTAGTTGTTGTATTCAATCAAAAAAATTCTCACATTTCATAAAGTTGAACTCATTTGCAAAATATGTGAATAATTCTCCATTGACAATTATGTTTCATGTGTTGGAATATGTTATAGTTACATTTTCTGTTCTTGCAACTTTTTTTAGAAAATTATGAATAAATGAATGTGATTGGTTCTATATGTATTTAATGAACGTGAAAAATACTATAAAACAAGAGCATTTTTGAATTTCGATATTTTGTTCCATATAACACATATTCATATTTAAATACATATCCTGGTACATTTATAATCACAAACATACATATAAATAATAATACATATCTGGATACATATACAATCACAAAAATAGATATAATTACATTCCACATAACTAATAGATGTGCAGTTACATATGTATATATTTGCTATTGATTCTTTAAATACATATAAATACAAATATATATCTGTTCAACTAAGTAATATATATGTAAGATCCGAACACAAAAACGCATAATCACCTATTAATACATATGCAATTAAAAATTAAACTATTAGAAACGGGATATTAAACATAAAAATAAAATTGAAAATCTTTCAATTCAATTTGATTGAGCATCAATAGTCAAAATATAACTGTTAAGTTCTAAATAACTTTTCACATGCTATCGAAAAGTAAGATATGAAACTTAATAACTATTCAACTACGTCACTGTCAACATATAGTTAAATGTTGTCAAATACAAAATACAAAAAAAAATCAAACTTCAAGGACTTCAGTGTCTTCGGTTATCCTAGTTTCTCCAACAGGCGTCATTGGTGCTTCATCGTCATTTTGTGCATCATCTTCTTGTTTTCTCAAACCATAATCCCGAATAATTGAAGGATATTTTGTGCGAAGCAAGTCGGGCTTGAAGTCAACCGAAGGAACACCTTCAACATAAGTAAGGCACTCAGGATATGTCACCATATACAATCCACAATCCCTGCAAATACATTAAGTAATAAATTAGTATGCATTCTAAATAGACTTACAAATATATACTTGTTATATGTATATTACAATACTTACAAGCTGCCACTTGGTTGTTGAGGTAAATCCTTCGTATAACACACATCAAAAGGCTCCAACTTATCTTTATCTTTGTAATTTAGATATTTGTCAAGATCAATACCCTTCTTTTCATAGAAATTATAAGTCACGACACCTATACAACAAAAAAAGGACATGAATTTATATTACATATACTTTTCATTAAAAAATATAAAGTACATAGTTTGCATATGCTTTCTTTTACAAAATACATATTACATTATAAAAAATACATATATCTCTGCATATGTATTTACAGAATACATGTCTGACCCATATGTATATTACCATTAAAAAAATACATATATATTTTCATATGTATTCGCGAAATACATATCAGACTCATATTAAACAAAAAAAATATAAATGCATATCTTAAACAATAACAAATACAACTATACTATATATCTTCATATGTAATTGCGAAATACAAATGTGACTTATATTAAATAATAAAATAAAAATGCATATCTTAAACAGTAACACATACAACTATATACATATACATATAACTAACCAAAAAAGAACATAATACATAACTTAAACATTAAAAAATATTAAAAATACATATGTTACCCTCTAAAAAGATATAGAACAGTCAAGAGACAAACTCTACACTGTGTAAAAATACAT
The DNA here is from genome assembly GCA_030864215.1 of Capsicum pubescens. NCBI lineage: Eukaryota > Viridiplantae > Streptophyta > Magnoliopsida > Solanales > Solanaceae > Capsicum > Capsicum pubescens. Next base: position 228,785,184 of record CM061544.1, read on the forward strand.
ATGCATAAGAATATGTATATGAAAAATACAATTACATGCACATTATCCATCAGCTAATAAAAAGCAAATACAAATACTTCTTCGACTTTATTTTCTTTCAAATTATATTCAGAAGAATTTTGACCAACAAGACTTGAAATTTTACTTGATTCTCCCATTTTTTTGACTTTTTTTTTCTCGGATCTTTGTATTTGGGGGGGAGGGTAGTGATGAAGGTTTTCTCTATTCTTTTGATTTCATAATTTCTGCAATCTTCTCTGGATCACTACGATGGATCAATCTCACCTCTTCTAGCTCGTTGATTTCTTCGACTGAATAGGTGTAGAAACTAATTTAAGATCTTCATCTTGTGTTAGTCCAAGACTAAATGATGGTGGCTTATAATAAAATATATTAACAGGTGGTATACCTCTATTTAGACTTTTATAAGATGTATGTTCTGCCATTAGAGCAAACCTCCACAATATTACAACAAAAACTATAATTTGATATGTCGAAGAGATAACATGCAATAACTGTAATTTGATAGTTTCCTTCCTTGATAAAGCACGATATATATCTACAATATGAGAAAGCATGAGAAATAGGTAAGAAATCGGAATGGAATCCACAAAATAGGCGTAATTTGAAAAAAAAATACGCTTGTTCTCAACAAAGTTTTGTAGTGTTAAAAATTAACTGTAAGCAAAAATAAAATAAATAAAAAAGAGTAATTTTATTTAAATGAATCTTGTGAGTACAATTTTGTGACTCTCTTGATTCTTCTCTCCTAAACTTAGAAATGATTTGAGGGCCTTAAGTAGCATGTTTCTTGAATCGTTAGATGATTTGGACTCCTAGAGATGTATTTCAATCATCGGGGATGTCGAAAAGTATTTTGTCGCTTTGGAATAATCTCTGGGAAGAACTCTGTTGATTGATCCTTGCAAGAACTTGATAGTCAATGCCGATGTTGTCAATGCTTCTCAAATTCCTCTTTTCAGAATCTCCTTTAGAATGTTATATTACCCCCTATTTATAGTTGTAGGGGGTAGGCCTGGTTGTTTGTGATTGGCCAAAATATGTCACTTTGACACTTGGCAACTTTTGACTGGTTCTTGAATTTGAATGAGATTTCCACATCATTTGGACATGTGGCGTCACCTTGTTGGTATTTAATTTGACGGGGATGCAAAGTCACCCTGACACGTGGCATGGGTTTGGGCTCCAAAGTGTAATGGACCTTGGACTTGAATTTAACAAAATGGACTAATTAATTTGTAGGTCCCAAATTGTTAATCAACCCAAATGATTATGAATTAAACTCAAATTTTGTATGAATTTAACCCGTTGAATTTTATGTCTACAAATGCCCCTTACTTCGAGCCTTGTCGACGTGTAGGCTTGCCAAAAATTGGCGACGAGACTTGAAGTACCTATGAATGTGTTTTTTATTATTTATTTTTACTTCAAAGGTACTTGTTTCTTTTCGGTGCCTTCTAGATAGACCCCCACTTGTGAGTGGTCTAAAATTCCCGCCACATATTTTCACATAGCGAAAGTTCTTCTTTTGGTTATGCGTGAAATAAATGACCCTTAATATTTGTTCAAGCCATTACACACTAGAAAATATTGAGGCCCCTTCATATGAATTTGAAATAGGACCATATTGAGTAAATCCTTAATTTACTGCCCCTTGCATGTTAGTAAAGATTCGTGAATTGAACTTTTGAATCAAGCAAATATTAACTTTCCTTTGGTGCTCAAGAAGAATCAATTTTTTTCAAAGAAATCTTTCAAACATGGTAATTTTATTTTAGCTACTTGGAAACGTGAAATTCCCATGGATTTTTTCTTCCAATCTTATTACCACCTCCCTTATATATGAAATTGAGATTTTTACCAAAACTTCTAAATAAGATTTTCCCTTGTAGAGAAAATTCATCAAAGAACTAGGTAGCCACAAAGAAAAGTGTTCGACTGTTCTTGATTGCCAGACTGTGAAGCTGTGACCTTGCTCGATACGATTGAATCCACAAACTTCTCCACAAGTAACTATAACTTTCATAGCAGCCTATTGCCTCTTGCTCGCACAAATTTGTACAATTGCAATATGAAATACATGACTGCAATCGCATGCTACTCATTTTTTTAATAAGTAACAATAAGGAGTTGTAACTAAACCAAGTTTAAATTATGTTTATTGCAACCAAAAAAAAGAATAGCAACTAAACAAAAATTTGCGACCAAGTTTAACCTGTGTTGCTATCGTTAATTTTTTTATTTTTTTTTCTTTAACACTTAACTTCAGGTTCTCTTATTTCCCAACTTGTGCGTGTCCATAACGGTTAATCTCTATTCTTTTCTTAATCCTCAGAAATGACGTAAGGTGCTCTTGGTCCCCAATAATGACTTATTTCAATGATCGTGAAACTCCATACCCTTACATTGAGATTGTGGAAAGCAACCCAGATTCGTATGCAAAACCCCTCACTTTGAAAGTTCATCCTCCGGTGATTGGTGCCTTCCCGCTTGTTACAAAGCTTTTGGAAACTTCCCTCCATCTCACAGAAAGGTCAACGACAGAAACTAAGGATGTCATGGACAACTTTTTGGGCAAAATTAGAACTAAAAAAGTTCTTCTTTTGAAGTCTTCTATACATCAAAATGTTATTGTTGCAAGCTCTCCTAGTCGTAATTGGAACCTTAGCAGTTGGCATGTTTCTCCCTCCATATTTGGTGAGGTTCGATATACATCAGGCTACTAGGAGTGGATAGAAGATGTTCTTGCCTGTAATAAGGAGATCTTGGAGCGCAACAAGACTTATGACGTCGTCTTTGCTTCATTTCTCATGTATGACCATAAAGAGAATGTGCTTCAGGCCTTCTATGAGAATTGGTGTCCATCCACCAACACAGTTTCTACTTTTATTGGAGAGCTGTCCATATCTTTATGGGACTTGAGAAACATCGGAGGCCTTCATGTTCATGGGTTATTTTATAACGAAGTTATTCCCTCAGCTAAGGAGTTGACATATGTGGATGACAAAAGGAAGCCTTTTCTCCCTAGAATCTATTCATAATTATTTTTGGCATTTTACCAGCTTACAAAAGGTGTCATTGATGATGTCTCCTTTCTTGATTGGACTAATTTTTGGTTTCGAGGATCAAGAAAATATGTTGAGCCTTCACAAAAGATGTCAAAAAATTGAATGAATCCAAGGATGAATCATGATCCATTGGGAAATATTGACATGAATTTTTTACCATGAACCGAAGAAGAGAATGCCCCTTTTGTCGAGTTAGGTGCAGAAGAATCACTCAGAGATAAAACTTATTTGGTTGCTTTCCTTGCATGTTGGATCTGTAAATTTTTACTCCCCAACAAGAAGGTTGGTTGTATTCGTGCTAGCGTCTTCAAAGTTGTAAGCTTGATGGCTCATAGAGAAAAAATTTCTTTAGCGGTCCCAGTTCTTGCAAACATCTATCGCGGACTTAGGGAGATCTCTACTTCTTCAAACTTGGGGTCCTTCCATGCACTCTTCCCCATCCACTATATTGATGGATGGATAGGTGAGTATTTTAAAACTTATTACTATGTAAACCGTCCGCAACGAGGAGTGCAAATGTGGCTAATTTCAGGAGAAAAGATGGAAAAACAATTTGACCTTGTTAATTCTTACAAGTTATTTCAACAAGTCAATGTAAAGAAGTTTCCTCATTTGGCTTTGCTACAGGGAAAAGAGGTACAAATTGATAATAGCGGCAAATTGTCCAATTCTTGGAGTAACTTCTTCATAGGCGTTCGTTCAAGTTTTGTCACTTTGAGGAATGATGATGATCTGATCGTGGAGCCTTATAGCCCTCATTGATTTAGGCGCCAATTTGGATTTTGTCAAGATGTTCTCGGCATTCTAACAAAGCATAATTTTGATGGTTCTCTGCTAGCTTTGGTTCAACTTTGGGATTCTTGTGTTCGTCTTAGAAGTTTGTCAAATCTTAACATACCAATTCGTCCGTTGGACAATGAAACTTTTATGACTCAAGAGTACTCGAATTGGTGGCCAGCCCATCAAAAGACTGTGTTGAGACAAAGTACCCACATTATTTTAAGAGGTTCGAAGAAAAATGATACCCCTTCATCAGCCAAAGAAGGCCAACTTTAGTTGGATGGTCAAGACAAGTTTTCTCTCTCTTCAAAATCCAAGGTGGTGACGGGTAATCCTGCTTAATCTATCCAAGTTGTTCCTAAATCTAAATATTCAAAGGGCAAGGATACACATATGGATAAAATAGTAAAAATCCCCTCATCAGCCCCTAAGAAGGTAGCTATCTCCACTCCGAAGTGATCAACGTTGTCCAAAAAAGAAAGAAATCTTTCAGCCCATCGGATAAAGGAGTTGAAAAGTCACTAGACATTGTGCCATTTTTCAGTGATGCATCCAAACCACTTGTTTCACTAAATGAAGTTGTTATTGATAGTGTCGCCTCTAGTTCAAATGAAAGCAATGCAAGCCAAGAATCACACTAAAAGCATTTGAAGAAAAAACTTAAGGACTTAAGCGATCAATATTGTGAGTTTGCTGATTTAGATTCCATAAGTATTGACACCGCTATCTTTGAAGATGGTGCCGCTGGTTCAACAATGCCCTTGTCTTATTTAGCACATCAGGTAATAATTACTTCTTTAATATCACAACATGCCTCTTTACTCGATATTAACTTCTCTTTTTTTAGTTGGGTCTTGTGGATGTTTCTAGTAACATATTTGGTGATGATGTATTTGGTGAGGATTGATTTACAAGCCCGAATCCTTCATGTGTGTTGAAGAGTCCTAATCTTTCTCTTAATAATTCCATGACTCAAGCTACAAATAAGGATCCGTCGACAAAATTGTTAGAAGATGTTGAATCTTTTCAAAATGTTCCAATTACTGATATAGTGGCTAAAGAAAATGATAATAGACCTACAAATGTCCCCAAGGATTTAGTTCGGCCATTACATAGGATTGCACCAAATTTTGAACCACAAAAGGCCATTTCTACTTTTAAATTGTCCTATGTTTCTAGATTGTGGCGTACCTTGTGTGAATGTATTACATAATTCTCTGCCGAATCCTTAGAAAACCTCAAAGAGTTAGAGAAAGGTGTTTCTTTAATTATTAAAGGTCTTTGGGAGGTCAACGTCGTCGACCTCTCTTCTTTGGAGGTTCTACTTGCAGACTTTTTTAAGAAGCATGGATTATGATGTTACAAAATTGTCTAGTTCCCAAAAGATAACTAGAGATACTAATCAAGAGTTGCTTTCTATTTCTCAACAATGTCTACATGCTACAAATGAAGACAAAGTCAAGATGGACAAGCATTTGGGAGAGCTTTAAAAAGTCCTTGAGAGAGCCAAAAAAGAGTTAGAAGCCTGGATGTCAAAGAAGAAGAAGACCATTTTGCTTATTGAAGAACATCAAAAGAAATTGTCCAAAAATCAAGAGAGTGTCACCAGCATTGAAGGCGAGATTCATTCACTTGAGAAAATCAGCCCACTGTCGAAAACAGAAACCAAAGAACTTGCAAAACTAAAGGAAATCGCTGAGACAAGTCGCCTTCAGATTCTTGGCCATAAGCTTTTCCCTTAATTTTTTTTTTTTTGCTTATGAATGCTCTCTTTTTCCTTTTTAGTTTTACTTTGGATCTTATCATGATATACTGGCAGTCTTTCTTGGAGAAATAAAAGTGACATTTTTTTAATATCTTTCGTGCTATGTAGTTTGTTTGTTAAATTTGACACTCCAACATGTTCTTTTATTTGTCTTCCCGACCCATATGCTTTGACATTTATGACATGAGATAAATAATTCCAAATTATGAGTCACTTGTGTCATTGGAATGTAAATTTTCAAAACTACAATGCACATGAAATTCATGACCAAAAGGTTTTTACACCTGTGCAAATCTTTTATAAAAAGGTTTGCTCGAACTTTGTGTCACCCAATTTTTTTCATCTTTGTGAGGCTATAGTTAAAAAAATTCATAACTCGAACTTGGAGTGTCGAAAACACAGAATTCTTATTCCACTGGCAGACAAACTCATGTAACTATAATGTATGTAAAATTCATGGCTAGAAGTTCTCCGAATTTGCCCAGGTACCCTTCCAAATTCAGTCTTTCAGTTCTGCTTCGTCACTTTTTATTTGTTTTGTGCAGCCTCACGAAAATTCTCATATCTTGACTTAGGAATATCAGAATCAGGATACGTTTTTTGATTTAGAAACTAGACTCGGAGAGATACATCTAGCGTGGGAATCACAATTAGATTGCACCTAAATCATTCCAGATATTACCCCAAAACCGCTCTTATTATCTTGGTTCGCTAGTTTTATCAGTTTTGCGCAACGTCACGATAAACTTCGTATTTTGACATAGGAGTATCAAAATTAGGTGACGTTTTTTGTGTTGAAAACTAGACTCGTAGAGATACAGCTCAAGCGGGAATCATAATCATATTACACCTGAATCGTCCCAAATATTATCCCAAAACTGATCTTCTATTGGTTTGCTAGTTTTATCAGTTTTGTGTAGTGTCACGATAAATTTTGTATCTCGACATAGGAGTATCAAAATCAGGTGCCATTTTTTGTTGGAAATAAGATTCACAGATATACAACATAAAAAAAAATCACACTCAACACTTCTACATATTTATACAGATACTTCATTAAAGTCAGCTTAGTTTGAAATTTGATGGCCTATTTTGCAACTTTGAGAGGCTATGATAGAATATTCACAACTTGGTGTAGGATCTTTCAAATCATGAGCCACTTTTTTTGTTGCGAAAAAGACTCTAAGATCCACCACATATGTAAAAATGATGGTGAACACTTGTATGCATTTATACAGATATATTGTCGAAATCTTCTTTGCCTGCTTGTCTTTTTACCTTTGCACGTCCGCGGTAAGCTTAGTGAAGGAACGTCTATCCTCATGTGGTATCTATGTTAATTAAAAGTATTATTGTCGTGCTCAAATAATGACACATGTTTTTCCTCCCCCTTTCTTGTTTTTAACTCATATGACTGAACTAAGAGGAAAAAATACTCTAAGCTGCCTATGTACCTCGAAAGGATCGAGTCATAACGTAGTTCAAAAATGATGAGTTAATTTATTTTATTATTATTTTTTTAATTATTATTATTTTTTTGGAAAGCCATTCACAGTTTAAACTCATGCGGGCTAGGAGTGACATGAAGTTTATGCTCGTGCCTTAAGGAGCGTAGGCAACCTTCATGGAAAGTACTGCTTCAGAAACTTGCCGTTAATGGGACCAACTCTTACACCATCTTGATCGACAATCTTATAAGAGCCACTTGAATAAGCTTCTTTCACTACATATGATCCATCCCATCTTGATGTAAACTCATCACTGATGCATTTGTTGAGGAGTATGGGTCTTCAAACTGCTAAGACCAAATCACCTACTTGAAATGATTGTGGTCGCACCCTCTTGTGGAAAGCTCTAGCAAGTCGAGATTGATAACACTCCAACTATAGTTGAGTGTTTTGTTCAGTTGTAAGCCCTTCTTGAATCGCAATTCGCAATGATGAAATTTGTTGTTCTAATGGAAGGACCACCTCTATGCCATACACCAATGAATAAGGAGTTTCTTGCATGGCAGTTCTAAAGGTTGTATGATATGCCCACAAAGCTTCACCGGTCTTCTCATGCCAATCCCTTTTATTTTTTATGACAACTTTCTTTAATAGTTTTCCAAGTGTCTTGTTAAAAGCTTCGGCAAGACCATTGGCAGGTGCATTGTACATTGAATACTTATGCTACATTAAATTGAACTTCTCACACAAAGTCTTTATGAGTTTATTGTTGAAGGGCGTTCCATTATTCGTAACTATGCATCTTGGTATGCCATACCTGAAAATTATATTTGACTGGATAAAATCAATAATATTTTCCTTTTTTACTTCTTTTAATGGCACAACTTCAGCCCATTTTGAGAAATAGTCAGTAGCGGATAAGATGTACATTTTCCCTTTTGACGAATTTAGAAGAGGTCCAACAACATCAAGTCCCCAGGAATCAAAAGGCCATAAGACCATAGTTGAATGAAGAGGCTCTGGAGACTAATGGTTATAATTCACATGAAATTGACATTCTTGACACCTTTTGGCATACTCTATACAATCCACCACCATTTTTGTCCAATAGTAGTCCATCCTTATGATGCGGAAATAAAGTTTAGGCCCTAATTGGTGTGCCCCACACATGCCGGAATATGCTTCCTCCATTGTCTGTTGAGCTTCTTCTTTGTCAAGACGTCGTAGGAATAACCCTTCATAAGAATGATGAAATAATATTCCCTCATGAAAGATGAATCGTGGTGACCTTCTCTTAATGTCTGCTCTTTTCCGTGGATCCTCAGGTAGCCTTCCATGCTCGAGATACTCAATTATTAGTTTTTGCCAATCTTCCTCTTCTACTACTCAAATAGATATATGATGGCTTTCATCTATTTGAAGATCGGGACAACCAGGAATAACCCATCGGTGACATACTTGCACCTTTGTTGACTCATTCTCTCTGAGTGCCAGCGTTATGGCTAAGTTAGCCAGAACATCCGCCATGCAATTTTCTTCTCTTGGGACATGGTTTAGGAACACCTGATCAAATCTTTCAAGCAAAAAAATAGAATATTGGTGATATGGCAAAAGATCTTCCTTCTTCACCTCGTAACTTCCCAAAAGTTGGTTGATGATCAACTTAGAATTACCATAAATATCCAATTATGGAATCTTCATATCTAGTTCCATTTCAAGGCCAACAATTAAATCTTGGTACTCTGCAGCATTATTAGAACATGTTTCGCCCAAAATAAATGAGAATGGCAAGATTAATTTTTCTGGTGATATCAGCACAACGCCTGCTCCTGCACCATCTCGACATGCAGATCCATCAAAGAGCATTGCCCAGGGCAACATTTCTTTAGTAAATAGTACATCTTCATAAAGAAACTCATCTGAAACCTCTCATTCTATTGGAAAAAGGTGATTAGTGAGTAAATTGTCAAGTGTTTGTCCTTTCACAACCTTTTGAGGTATGTATACAATCTCATATTGATTAAATAATACAGGTCATCTTGCTAGATGCCTTGAGAGAACTGACAATGTCATTACAAACTTCACGGGATTAGCCCGAGAAATTAGCTTGATAGTGTATGCTTCAAAATAATGCCTTAATTTTTTTATCGCATAAAGCAAAGCTAAGCACATTTTCTCAATGGGCGTATAATTTATCTCAACTCCTATCAAGATTTGACTTAGATAGTACAATATTTGTTCCTTCTTATCTTCATTCTCCTGAGCAAGAAGTGCTCCAAGTGATCACTCTTGTGATGCAATGTAGAGTATCAACAGCCTTCCAGGAGTTTGTGCCCCTAATACGAGTGAATTTAACAAGTATCTTTTGATATTGTAAAAAGCATTTTGACACGATTTGTCCGAGAAAAAAGGTGCATCTTTTTTCATTAGATGGTTAAAGGGTTAACACCTTCCAGCCAAGTTAGAGATAAACCTCTAATGAATGCCAAATTTCCTTGTAGACTGTGGAGGTCTCTCAAGTTTTTTGGTTCAGGCATTTTTTTAATAGCATCAATCTTTGTGGGATCAACTTAAATTCCTCAATGACGCACGATAAAGCCAAGAAACTTTCCCGAAGTAAACCCAAAGGCACATTTGAGTGGGTTCATTTTCAAGTCGAATTTTCTTAACCTCTCAAAAATAATGCAAAGGTCTTCAAGGTGGTCATCCCTGCACTTTGTCTTTACCACCAAGTCATCGACGTAACATTCCACCCGCTTATGTAATATGTCATTAAAAATGTTTTGCATTGCACGTTGGTAGGTTGCACCCGCATTCTTTAGACCAAAAGGCATAACTTTGTAATAATATATCCCTTTTGGAGTTCGGAAGGCAGTGCATTCTTCGTCCTTTAGAGACATTCTGATTTGATTATATCCGGAAGACCCATCCATAAATGTTATAGCTTTATGTCCAGTTGTTGCGTCAACTATGAGCTCTATGATTGGTAACGGGAAATCAACTTTTGGACATGCCTTATTCAAGTCTTGAAAATCAACGCAGACACGTATTTGACCATTCTTCTTCTTGACAGGCACAATGTTTGAAATCCATGATAGGTACTTCACTTCTCGGATAAATTCGGCTTCAATAATATTATTGACCTCTGCTTTAATTTGTGTTACCAACTCAGGATAAAATGCTTGTTGTAACTACTTTATTAGACATGCCCCCTTTTTTATCCTCAAATAATGAATAGCTACCCTTGGACTAAGACCTGGAATTTTTTGGTACGACCAGGAAAAGACATCTTTGTACTCAACTAATAACTTAAAATAGTCCCTTTCTTCTTACGGCGTAAGAAGCGCACTAATGAACGTTGGGAGCGGGTCTTACAAAGTGTCGAGATCAAGTTCTTTGAGTTCATATACGGTTGATTGTATGTCATCCTCCAGTTGAGGTGAAGACTCTTGAACATCATCATCCACACTATTAAAGTATGGACCTTTTTCCACTGTTATGTGATAGAATGCTTGTATAAAGTTGGAATCTTCCAATTGACTTCCTTCAAATGGACTTCTTCTTGCTCCTTCTTTTTCTCTCCACAATATTGGTTAGTGAACACAATGGTGCTTCTTTTCACTTTTATCAAACCATCTGTGGTGATTGACAACACAGCCTTTCTCTTCATACGTGATGGGAAGATATTATGAATGTGTTTGTCATCAATTCCTTCAAGAAAACCTTATTTTTCATTCTCCTGCAACTTTTTTTCTGCTAATGACTTTTTTGTGTTCCCAAACGCTGAAAGACAGAAGTTCTTAAGGTGTTGGCCTCTTCTTTCATTTGTTTAGAGGCTCTATTTTTGTCCTTGCAACCCAATCTTTAAAATACAATGACACGAGGTGTCAATCTTACTATGCGTTCAAACACGGAAGTTTGTTGTGGCATTTTCTCATCCTCAGATCCCTTTCCTTTTTACACTGAGGGATAATGTGATGAAGTTGTTTCCTTGCCCTTTTTAGTAGCAATTCGAAGAGGTTCCGGCAATTTGAATCCAAGGCCAAACTTAGGAGTGGCAACATAATGCCCTTGCTTTCTTAACTACATTTGTGCCTCTGTAAGACCATGTATCTTCTCACCAGTGACATCATCTTTGAGCTCACCTAGTCTTATTGGCTTGGAGAAATCATAACCTAATTTTTCAAGCAGCGTAAAGGCTTTCTCACCAAACTGACCTTTTATATTATGAGCCAAAGTATTACTTCCTGGAAGCTCAGGCGGGATAGATGGGACCTGTATAACTGGGACAGTCATAATCTCCTTCAAATCTTGGAATGCCTTATAGATCATTTATCTCCTTAGATGGTGGCTTTGTTGAGTACATACTTCTATCAAGGGTTGTCCATTCTTTCGACAATCACGAGGGATGTAGCAAAAAATTAAATGTTCTTCATCCATTTTCGTCTGCATGTCTCCTTCAGATGATGAAAGCTTAGTGGATAATTTTTCAATTCTTTCCTTAGTCATCTTGATAACAGCCCGCTGGACCTCTACTTTTTTTACAATAACATTAGTTGGGTTGGCTAGTGTTGGTTCCTCCACACCCAATTCACAAGAATCCAAGTAGAATTTTGCATCTGCAAAGTACGACTCTGTCTCAGTGAAAGGATTGATATCCGCATTAATTTTGACTACTTCACCATCCTTTACATACTTTATGCATTGGTGCAAAGTAGATTACACCACTTCATTTTCATGCATCCAGGGGCATCTAAGAAGCAAGTTGTATGATGTTTTGGTATTTATAACATAATTAAAATGTTTGATTTCATGTCGCTAATGGATAATCCTACACGAATATTTCCCAAGGCTCATTGTCCTCCTTGATTGATGTCTTGAATCGTTATGTTGCTTTTGGATAATTTATCAATGGAGATTCCAAGCCCTTTGAGCACTGTCTTTGGCATTATATTGACTGCCGAACCATCATCGATCAATATGCAATTGAGATGTTATTCTCGAATAGACCCCACCACAAACAAAGGTCTGTTATGTAGTTTAGACCCTAACAATAAATCTCCATCCATGAAGGAAATTACAGCACAACATGATGCAACTTCTCTATTAGCATGAAATTCTTGTGTTATTATTGGGAAATGCCCTCCTTTGCTTTCCTTTACTTCCTCTGTGCTGGAAATTACATGAGTGGCGCCAATTTGACTATCTTCAAGAAATTTTTCCGAAAAGAACTCATACAATGTAATAGGCCTCCGGTCCTTCCGTGATAATGCACCATCAATCTTTTTGCTAGTATCAAACTTAACACTTTTGGGTGGTCGTAGATGCTCCGTGTTACTTTTTATCACTCTTGGCTTAGGAAGTCATATTCTTAGAACCGCTTGATGTCTCCTTTTCTTATGAGAAACCAAGGTACAACCATCATCATTATTACCTGTAGCTTTGTTGTCTGTTCCCAATGAGCCTTTAAGAGTCTTCTTGGGAAAATCCACTTCAGCTGGCTCGAAGCTCCCAAACTGCAAGAAGATTGAGCTTGGCATAGTTTGCAACATTGAACACTCCTTCTCCTCGGGAAAGATACTATCATGATTTTCCTTTATTGTTTCATCCATGTCGATGATAATTTTTCCTTCACTTACTAGATTTATGATTTTCTCCTTCAAGATAAAGCACTTTCCCATTGGATGGACAACGACGCGATGATACTTGCAGTACTTGGGATCATTAAACTTATTGATTCCCTCCGGCATTTTTGATTCAGGAAGATCAATCATTTTCTTAACTAGAAATTCATCCAGTATCATAGGTACATCTGAATCTGGAAATGGATAAACCTTAGCTTCTAATTCTTTCAAGGTTGGACAACGTTTATCCTCTCTTGGATATTTCCTCAAGCCTTCATCTTCCTTCAACTTTTGCTTAGTTTTGACAAGTTGCTTTTACTTCCATAGACTCTTTAGTCTTTGAGGTCATACCTTTCTTGAACTCTCTTTTCTCTTTCATCGAGTCAATAAAAGGGGATTCCTTCCCATGACTTGCGATGCTTAACTCTATATCGTGTGCTCGTGTAGCCAGCTCTTCAAATATTCGTGGTTTGATTCCTTGTAGTATATATAGGAGGCCCCAATGCATTCATTGAATGCACATTTCTACTGTAGATATTTCAGAAAGGCGGTCTTTGTAGTCCAACTTAATGATCTCCATTGATTAATATAATTCGTTACAAGATTATCCTTTCTTTGCTTAGTGCCTGTTAACTCAATCATGCTTACAGTTCACCGGGTGTTGTAAAATCGATTGAGAAAATCCTTCTCAAGGTGCTCCCAACTATCAACGGACTCAAGCTCCAAGTCAATATACCAGTCAAATGTGTTCCCCTTCAATGAACAAATAAACTATTTTACCAAGAGATCGCCATGTATTCCAGCGCTGCTACATGTTTCGACAAAGTGGGCAATGTGTTGCCTTGGGTTTCCCTTGCCATCAAATTATTGCAAATTTGGTGATTAATATCCCGTTGGCATGGGTAGACAATCAATTCGTCTCATGTAAGGCTTGGGGTAATACATCGAACTCTATTGTGCTCTGTAATACCCCGTATTTTTTCTAGCTTGAAATCGTCTCAAAAATGTTAGAAGATTTCTTTGAAATATGAATACACATTTTTACACGTGGTATTTTTAAGATTTTAACTTTTTGTCATGTGGAAAATTGAATTATATTTCCAACGATACTAATTTCGTCAAAATTCGACATCGGAGGAGAAAGTTATGACCAAAATACAGAAGGCAGTAAAATCGTCCAGATGCGACGGTAAGGCCGGCGAACCATTGGACTAGCGACAGACCGTCGCCCAAGCCGTCGCAGACAAAACAGTGAGACCCCATTCTTCCTAGAAGCGACGGTCAAGGTTGACGGACCGTCAACCCAGCGACGGACCGTCGTACCCACCGTCGCAGGTCCCGTTCAGTTTTTTTAAGTTATTTTAACAGGGGTGTTTTGGTCAGTTACCACCCACCTATATATATACCCAATTATATCCGATTTCATCCATTTGGTTCATTATTACTTCACAACCAATATTAGGATTTCTCTCTAACATTAATCTCCAAGAATAAAATCCAATCTTCTTCAAGAACTAAGGGATTTCCAATTCTTCAAGTTCAAGAACATCAAGAAAACTCAACCCAGGTATGCATAGTGTTCATTCATGGACTCCTTTCATTCATCAAGTACAAGAATCCCTTTTCCAACTTCAAGTTATGGATTTTCTTTATGATTTCATGATTGGGTTGTTCTTGTCCACGTTGATAAATGAGAAATTGAATTTTACTCTATGTTGGGTGATAATTTCTATGTAGGTTTAATTATTATAGATATGGATTCATGCAAACCTATGACTAAACCCTTGAATGATGAAATTATAATGTGACCATGATGTTTAATTATTGTACTATGATGTTTACATGTACCATGCCTACAATGTGTTTGATTTAATGCCTAAATGAAGGAAAAGTGCCTAACTAGCATGTTGTCATGAAATCCCCATATATGTACAAGCTTGTGCCTATCACGTGTTTGATGAAATGCTTCAGTAAATGCATTATGGTGATTATTATGTATTCAAGCAATTCATGCTTTGTTAGTTTTCTTCTATCGAGTCCTGGGGGTACTTGTACCCGAAACATTAGTTGTGTGCCTAGAGCCATGTTATGTTTTCACGATACTCTCAGTCAAGCATGAATCCTTAGACTTCATACCGTCTTATGACTCAGGAAATATCCATGATCTCATGAACTCAGTCAGTTGTCAGATATCAGTAGTATTCTGTCAGTCAACAGGATTCAGTAACTCAACTCATGTTCAGTTCAGTAAATCATGTTCAGTGTCTATTCAGATGGGAGTAGAAATTAGCACCGAGTGAACCCAAGGATGGGAACTCACCTGCTATATGAGGATGTGATTCTTAGAAGCAATCCTTGCGTTCCAGAACTATATCGACAGCATAGGTTGAGACATCATAACCTGCTATATGAGGGTAAATGAGGTGGCTTAACCTGCTATATGAGGGTTCCCACCGTTCTCATTAGAGTTACTTGTTATATTAGGGTCACTCACATGTTGTCCTTACCAGTGGTGCGGTATTTACACCCTTCTAATCAGGGCACAGATTGGACTCCAATTTAGCTATAATGCATCATTTGGGGCATGTCGGTTAGATGACTACTTCCCAAAGTTTCAGTATCAGTATCAGTCAAGAACTCAGATAGTTCTTCAGATTTCAGGACTGTCAGATACAGTAAATTCAGATACAGTACGGAACTCGGCTAGCTTCATCAGATTTAGGACTGTCAGATACAGTCACTCATGTTATCAGTATGTCATGTTATCAGTATTCAGATTCAGTAATCATGTTATCACGGTATCAGTGTCAGTTTTTATGTCTCATGCATGTACTTTCACGCTCATGATAGTCAGTCTGTTATTATATTTGTTCATGTATATGAACCCCATGCATTCATCTTACCTCACCTGCATACCAGTACATTCAAAGTACGAACACATTTGCGCTATGGTGTCTTATACCATAGGTTTAGAGACACGAGCTTCAGAGCATCAATAGATTCCAGTCTCAGCTGTCAGAGTTAGTAGTGAGTCCTCATATTTCGAGGACATGATCATCATTTTATTATCTTAGTAATTATTTTATTAGTTGGAGTTAATTGGGGACACGGCCCATCAACTCCTTATTCAGACAGTCACGTTTAGAGGCTTTTCAGACTACAGTATGTTCAGATAGCTTATTTCAGTTTTATTTTGAGTATTTCATACCCCATCCATACATTATGATTTATCAGATCTTATGTTACAGTTTTGAACCTTATGGCCTTTCAGTTCATGTTTCCGCATTACACAGTATGTATGCGGTATACAGGTACAGATATCAGTCATGGGTTAGCTTGTTGTCCTTCGGGGTCATGAGCACCGTCTAATATTTTGGGTACCAGATTCGGGGTGTTACATGCTCGGCCATATTGATCCCTGATGGTGTTTGTTATCATATCTTGCAACTATTGGATAGATAAAGCCGCAATCGAAACAGATTATTTCTCCTTCTAAAATTTAAACTTAGTAGGTAATTCCTCAACATCTTTGTCCTGTGAAGTAAAATCGGGTGGATAAGTAGGGACATGACTCGACTCTCCTGGTTCATAGGCCTTCAATATGTTCATGAATTGAGCGATATGAGATTCTTATCGTCAACCGACTTCTTTAAGGCTTCCATAGTTTGCTCTATCATGGCGAATTTATCATCCATGTCAGTTGAGTCAGCCATTAAGGCATTGACCTTCGTTGAAATTGGCGAATCCATTGAATCTTCAAGTTCACCAAAGTTGGATTCGGTAAGATAAAGTTCGCCAAAGAACATGGATGCGAGATTTCCCCTAGCAGTCGTCACATGAGAGTTGTTGTTTTTTGCCACCTTCAACGAAGTGAAGTATTCAGATTCATCCAGGCCACTAGCCTTGAACTTTCAGTGAGTAATTGGTCCAACATTACTGAGGTCAGCAGATGCAGCAGTAGGACCCTTGCATGTAACATCATTTGTTTTTCCAAAGTCCATCACAATAGTTGAATTTGTAGCTTCCGACTTACAAGAGGAAGAGATGAAGAGCAGAACCGATCCCACTAGGTGTGCCAAACTTTGTTCGCAACAAATTTTCATAGTATTGAAAATTAACTTCAAGCAAAAATAAAATAAACAAAAAGGAGTAATTTTATTTAAATGAATCTTGTGAGTACAATTCCGTGACTCTCTTGATTCTTCTCTCCTAAACTTAGAAATGATTTGAGGCCCTTCAGTAGTGTGTTTCTCAAATCGTTGGATGATTTGGATTCCTAGAGACGTATTTCAATCATCAGGGATGTCGAAAAGTATTTTGTCGTTTTGGAATAATCTCCGGGAAGAACTCCATTGATTGCTCCTTGCAAAAACTTGATAGTCAATGCCGACGTTTTCAATGCTTCTCAAAGTCCTCTTTTCAGAATCTCCTTTAGAATGTTATGTTACCCCCTATTTATAGCTGTAGGGGGTAGGTCTGGTTGCTTGTGATTGGCCGAAATATGTCACTTTGACACTTGGCGACTTTTGACTGGTTCTTGAATTTGAATGAGATTTTCGCATCATTTGGACATGTGGCGTCACCTTGTTGGTCTTTAATTTGACGGGGATGCCAAGTCACCTTGACACGTGGAATGGGTTCGGGCTCCAAAGTGTAATGGACCTTGAGCTTGAATTTAACAAAATGGACTAATTAATTTGTAGGGTCCAAATTTGTTAATCAACCCAAATAATCATGAATTAAACTCAAATTTTGTATGAATTTAACCCGTTAAATTTTATATGTCTACAACGCTAAGATTAGAGACAGGTAAAGTGATGGAGTGAAAATAGGAGAGGTTACCAAGAAACACGCGTGTATGGAGTTTATGGGCAAAAAAAATGTTTTTTTTTTGCTATAAAATGTAATTTTGTGAAAGTGTTGTAATTTATTATAATTATGATCTTAAGTTTCTCACTTTCTATAATTTTTTCTTAGTTATTTATATTAAAATATCGTATCACACAATGAAGTAAGAAAATATGAATCCATCATTATTCAAATTATTTTTATATATGTCAATTGTTGTGAATTTCTTTAACATACTTCCATTAAAGTTTTATTTAAAAAAATTATATTAATTGTGATTTAATTTATTTCTATTTTTTTATCTTATTGAAACTATTGTTCAACAGATCTTTAGTTGGGTTCATAGCATATACCTTTGGTCTCGAGTCTTATTTTCGCAATCGCAAGGAAGAAAGTAAAGTCTATTCGTGTTTGATGTTGTATGGTTCAAGAGATATAGCAGGAATTTAACTTTGTCATAAAAAAGATTGTGTAATTGTTTTTATCAGTATTTGTGTGATCTACTTCCTTCTATATCCTAAAATTTAGAAATTTAAAATTAATTAAAGTTATAACTATTAAATTAAGAATCTCTAATAATTAGTAATTTAAAATTAAGTAAAATTATAATTTTAAATATTTTCTTATTTAAACTATATTAGAAATATTAACATTTAAATGTAAGAAAATGAAAGGCTTAAAAATTCGAAAGAAACAAAAAAAGAATCCGAGAAGAATAAAAAAATATTTCTTTAACATACATCCATTAAAGTTTTATTTAAAAAAATTATATTAATTTTGATTTAATTTATTTCTGTTTTTTTATCTTATTGAAACTATTGTTCAACAGATCTTTAGTTGGGTTCATAGCATATACCTTTGGTCTCGAGTCTTATTTTCGCAATCGCAAGGAAGAAAGTAAAGTCTATTCGTGTTTGATGTTGTATGGTTTAAGAGATATAGCAGGTATTTAACTTTGTCATAAAAAAGATTGTCTGATTGTTTTTATCGGTATTTGCGTGATCTACTTCTTTCTATATCCTAAAATTTAGAATTTTAAAATTAATTAAAGTTATAACTATTAAATTATGAATCTCTAATAATTAGTAATTTAAAATTAAGTAAAATTTTAATTTTAAATAATTTCTTATTTAAACTATATTAGAAATATTAACATTTAAATGTAAGAAAATAAAAGGCTTAAAAATTCGAAAGAAAAAAAAAAGAATCCGAGAAGAATAAAAAAAATTATTGACGAAATTATCAAAAGAGATTGACGGGCCTTGTTATAAAAGGATTTGCCGATGATTTGGGATTACCTTTTAGGAGTACGGCTGATTAGGATATTACAAGAATTTTAAGATTTAGGTTTTTCTATATCATACAAGTGTAAAAAAAAGAATAACTTAATTAATCAATTAGATACAAAATTACCAAACTAGGAAATTATTTTAATCTATTATATATTGCACGAAATACTATAACATATTTGAAATATAATATTTATTTATATTATTTAAATAGATACTCCCTCCGTTTAAAAAAGAATGACCTACTTTCCTTTTTTAGTTCGTTTAAAAAAAAAATAACTCCTTTTCTTTTTTAGCAATTTTTTAATTTTAACTTTCCACGTTGCATGTTTAATCACAAGATTGAAGGGCATTTTGATACATTTGACATATCTTTAATCTAACACCACAAGATTCGAAAGTCTTCTTTATTTTCTAAACTCCGTGTCAAGTCAAACTACGTCATTCTTTTTTAAACGGAGGGAGTATATCATTTTTTTAATGTTAATTTCTATCCTCTCTAGTCCAAATAAGTGAATTTTTTATTTACTTTTCAATGTCCAAAATAAGTGAATTGTTCATGCTATAAAAGAAATGTTGGAAATATCCAATTTTTTCCTTCATTTACACTTTCTATTAGTTTCAAGAGACTAAATTTACTTTATTTTAGTGTGGTTGAAATTCAAGAGTAGTTTGATAATATTTAAAAGGGTAAAAATAAAAATTAAAGTACATGTATGTCCTAATTTTTTTTCCTTAATAGATGTGCATTGACGCAGAAATTATACTTTTTAAGAAAGTTGTTCTGAATTCTTTTGTATGCTTTATTGATTGACGTGAGACATACATGCCTTCTCACACTAATCTAGTTACCTTAAAAGTGACGAGGAGAAAAAGTTGCCTCCTTGCGTGTGGCGTCACTCCTCCTTGGTCCCCAGTAGATCCACCCCAACCTAATAGTTTAGAAAACCTTTACATTAAGGGGTCGTTTTGTAGAGTATCTTAACAAAAATAGTGCATGTATTATTTTTGTGTATTATTAATGTCTTGTTTGATATATTTTTTTTAGTTTATGTATAGCGAATGTCTTGCACTAGTTATACATTGTATTAGGTATTGGGTTATATATTACTAATACCACTGTTTTCTATTTAATTAGTAATACAAAATATTTCAATACATGCATTAACTTATTAAATGATAAATTTACCTCTCAAAATAGCTGATTTCCTTTCTCACCTTTTCTCCACATCTTTTTCCTTCTTAATCAAAAAGTGTTCTTGCTTTTTTTTCCCTTGTTGTTTTCCAGCTTTTTCTGCTCTGTAATGACTTTTTCATTTGATTATTCCTGTTCTTCAACTTCTTTCTCTTTATTCCGGTCAAATTTCATTGATTTTATTCTCATGCGTTTTGGGCATAGAGAATACGTGAAAATTGAGTTTTCAAAGAAAAAAAAGTTTAGAGATAAAGTAAAAATTGAGTTTTCAAGATAGCGTACTTTTCTCAAAAAAATTTCTGCAATGAAAATGAGCGAAGTGGAAATTAGGTATTTGAATATTTGGGTACAACAGTTGGTGGTTGCTTTCATTTTTCATTTTGATTTTTGTAGTACCACTTATTCTATCTCAGTTTTTGAGAACATGAGTGCTTATATTCCTCTTGGCTTGCATGCCAAATAACCAAATCTCATTTCTTTGGTTTCTTTTTGTATTTTATATTAGAAAATTGTTAGGTAGAATTGAAATCTACAAATGTATTGTTGTTACTTCCCTTTAAGCTTGAAAAGATAGTGTATAAAAATGATATTCTGATAAACAAATATCTTTTATAAAAATTATGTAAATATATATTATTTTCAATACATCAAATCAAATACTATGTAAGAAATAATATTTGTATAACTAATACCAGCACTGCTAATATTTAAATTAATAATCTAAATATTACTTGTACACCTTATTCAACATAATTCTTTTATACTCTATCAAATGACCCTTAAATGAAAATAAAGAATACACCGAAGGGTAGATCAAATTTGGTGGATCCCTTTCCCAATATAATATTTTATTGCGAAAGACCGATAGAAACAAGTGTCACAAAAAGTCAAATTTTGCTTTGAATACAAAAACAACAAAAATAATTTATCATATCTATAATCTATATCTATATATCTATCTATCTATCTATCTATCTATCTATCTCTCTCTCTCTCTCTCTCTCTCTCTCTATATATATATATATATATATATATATATATATATATATAATATTAAAAGTGTGAAGTGCCTTAGAAATGTTGTTTGACCTTTTTGCCCTTCATTAAAAGTCTTTGCTTTAGATAAAATCGTCTTTTCACTATTTTTTCTTAATATTTAAGTGTTGAAAATTAATTAAATATATTTATGATAAAACCTTTCCTTATTAAATGTTATCAAAATTTCACTATTTTTCCTATTTTAATAGTTGAAAATTAATTAAATATATTTATGGTAAAACTTTTTCTTATTAGAAGTCATCAAAATTAATGACAATTAATATTTTTTTCATTAGTTTAAGAATTCTAAATCAAATAAATTTAATTTTAAGGAGATTTAAAAAATCTAGAAATAAATACAAAATCGTTAGAATAAGAAAAATTTAAGAAGTATCAGTACTTTAAAAGTTTTAAGTACGTAAAATTCTTTACAAGCTTCAACGGCAACAATAAGCTTAGCTTCTGTAGTAGATAGAGCAACAAATTTTTGTAACCTAGATTGCCAAGACACAGCTCTCCTTGCAAAAGTAACCAAATACCCTGAAGTAGACTTGTGAGTATCAACATCACCAGTCATGTCTGAATCAGTATAACTACAAAGAATAGGCTTCCCTATACCAAAACACAAACTCATACTAGAAGTGCGACAAAGATATCTCATAATCCACTTTACAATATTCCAATGTTCTCTTCCCGGATTAGAAAGAAAACGGCTAACAATACCAACAACATGAGCAATATCTGGTCTTTTGCAAAGCACTGCATACATCAAACTACCAATGACTGAAGCATAAGGAACTTTCTTCATATCTTCCTTCTTATCATCACTAGAAAGACACTATTTCATGCTCAATTTGAAGTGCATAGCTAAAGTTGTACTGACAACCTTAACCTTATCCATGTTAAACCTTCGAAGTACTTTCTGAATGTACTTCTCTTGTGATAACCACAACTTCTTAGCCTTTCTGTCACGGATAATTTGCATGCCAAGAATCTGCCTTGTCGGTCCTAAGTCTTTCATAGAAAAAGACTTACTCGACACTTGCTTCAACTTCTAAATCCTGCAAGTATTATGACCAACAACAAGCATGTAATCAATGTAAAGCAACACAATAATAAAATCACCATCAGAGAAATTTTACACAAAAATACAATGGTCTGAAGTAGTCTTCTATAATAGATCTATTTAAGTTATCCAAGTTAGCCGCACCCCCCTACAATTGGTATCAGAGCCTATGTTGTTTAAAGTTATCGGAAGTAGTATATATTTGAATTTATTTGATTAATTTATTAATTATGATTAGATTAGATTTAGATATCCACCAAAATATTATAAATATTGTTTAGATGAATAACGTACAGAAATTACAAAAATATAAAGAATTAAAACAAATAATATCTGAAAAACGTAAAGAATTAAAAATAAGGATTGAAAGACTATAGTATAACATAATTGTCGGAGTTAGTAAAAATTCAATAAATGCACAAAAAGAAGAAATATCAAATTTAGAATCAACAATAGATAGTCTAGAATATATATATATCAACATAACTTATATACGTGTAAATAAAATGAACAAAGAAAATTTATAATAGACAAAAAAATATATGAAAATCACGAAAGATTAAAAATAAAAATAGTATTCTCTAATTTAGGAAGAAAATATAAGAAAATAGGTGAACATTTATATTTAATGTTAGAAAAAGAAGAATTAAAATTAGAAGATAAATTGACAGTCATGATAAGAATAGAAAGAGAAAACAAAGAGATAGACAGAAAAAAGGAAATAGATAAAATAAAACAACAAACCACAGAAGAAATACGAAAAATAGAAGAAACTAAAAATAGTAGGATTGTTGAATTAGAAAAAGAACTACAAATGCTAAAAGATTTATATGAAAAGAGACAGAAAGAAAAAGAAGAAAAAGATAAAGAACAAAAATTATTAAACGAAATAAATCAAGTTAAAGAAAAATTAGAAATAAAAAATAAAGAACCAGAAACCAGTGAATTAGAAATAAATGCAATAGATGCTGAAGAAACAGATAATTATGATTCGGAAGATAGTGAAACATATACAGAAATTCTAGAAAACATAGAAAAACTAGAAATTAATGGAGAACAAGAAGTAATTAATAAAGAAAATTTAGAACTAATAAATACAGAAGTAAATACTCTAGATAAAAATATAATACCTAGTACATCAGAAATAAGAAAACCAACATATAATTACAAAAGTAAGTTTAAAAGATATAATCCAAAGGATGAATATAATAAATGGACACCAAAACAAATAATTAATTACAACTTCTTAGATTTAGACTGTGTAATAGACACAAATAAAATAATACAACTATGGGTAGGATATATGTCAAAATAATTATTAGATAATAAAATAGATACATCAAACACACCAGAATATATAGAAAAGACATTAATAGGAATAGTAAAATTATGATTTTTAAACCTAGTTGAAGAAAGTAAAAAAGTATTAAGATCTGATAATAAAACAGAAGGAACATCAACAACTACTAAAATATCACCAACAGAAATATTGAAAAAATATGAAATAGCTATAAGAGATGAATTTAGCAGTATGACAACAGAAGAAGCAAAACAAAATAAAGAAAAAAATACGAATAGGAATTTAATGTTAAAACTAGCAATATGTAATATGTGTTATATAGATGAGTATACGTGCACATTTAAAGAATATTATTATAAAGGAACATATAATATAGAAGAAAGTAAAGAAATAAGAAGATTATATTTTAGTAAATTACCTGAACCATTTAGTTCAAAACTAATAAAAAGTTGGGATGAAGCAGAAATAGTAAATACCCTAGGAGCAAGAATAAAATTTTTACAACAATGGTATAGAAATCTATGTGAAAAATATAGAGAAGAAATAAAAATGGAAAAAACATTAATAAGATATTTAGCATGTTGCTAAGATAAAATAGCACCTCAATTTGGATGTGAAGAAAGATATTATAAGAAAAGAAAAAGACATAAGAAATATAAGAAATACAAGAAATCAAAATATAAGTATAAGAAACCAAGAAAAAGATATTATGTAAAAAATTATAAACATAAAAGACCATATAGGAAAAAAAATCTATAAAAGAATGCACTTGTTATAATTGTGGAAAACTAGGACATTTAGCTAGAGATTGTAAAATGCCTAACAATCCAAAAAAGAAACAAATATCATAAATAAAGATAGAAAATGCAGAATATATACAAATAGATTATATAGATTACGAATTAGAAAGTGAAGATAGTATATATGAAATTTCGAAAAATGAAACAGATAATAAAATAGATAGTGAATTAGATGAATCAAATGACTGAAGAAGATATAAAAATGAACCAAATAACTGAAGAAGATATAAAAATAATAACAAAGGAAGAATATTTAAATGAAGAAGGAACAGATCAAAAAATAATATTTGACAGTAATATATTTGACGAAATAAAAGGAAAAGAGTTAGATTTAAGTGTAGAAAAAATATTTAAAATAACAACAATAAAAAATATATTTAGTAGAAAAAGGGAAGAATACTACGTAGTAAGCCAAAAAGAACATGTAATGGACTGTAGATATGCAAAAGGAAGAGCTAGTATACCACTAGTAACAAAAAAAATAATTAATAAAGAAATAAATGATATAAAAAGTAAAGACCCAATAAAATATGTACACCTTGGAGGAACCGAGATATTAATAAAAACATGTTTTAGAGAAGGAATAGATACACCAATAGAATTATATTTAGCAGATGATAGAATTATAAAACCTATAGAACAAAGTATAATAACTGCCATAAAAGAAAATTTAATATATCAAAAATTTAAATTTATAATAAGTGAGAATTATTCAGTAGCAATAACAGATAAAAATATAGATAAATCATTAGTATTATATTGGAAAATATCATGAATAGAACAAACCCCAGGAAGTAAAATATTTACAGCAAGATGTAAAAATCTATATGTATTAACAACAAAACATAAAATAACAGGAAAAAATAAAATTAATAAAATACAAATAGAAAGTCCTTTCGAACAATTTGTAAAAACAATTGATAATAATGATTATAGTTACAAAGACATAGATATAGAAGAAGATTTAGAAATAATAAATGATAGAATAAGCACAACAAAAAGAATAACTCATGAAAAAACAGAATTATCAAGCTCATAAAAAAGAACAAGTTATGAAACAACTTCAACAGTTAATTTAAATCAATATTATATAACAGGAACAATAAATGAAAAAGAATATTTAATACTCTTAAACACAGGACAAGAAGAAAATTATATAGCAAAATATCTAGTAAAAAGTGAAGAAATAAAATCTAATAGTAATATATGCCCAGATCTATCAAGGAGTCTAATAAACATTAAAGATACAGCTGAAAAGAAAATAATAATAGGAGTTAGGAAAATAAAAATAGAATTTGAAATAAAGGAAGAAATGCAAAAAAACAGACATAATATTAGGAATAAAATGGTTAGAAAAAGTAAAACCATACAATATAGAACATACACAATTATCTATAACATATAATAAAGAAAGATTATTCATAAAAAGAGCTTTAACATGATATTAAAATATATGTAAAAATAATAGTAGAAGGATACTATAATAGGTATTATACACCTATGATAGATACAGGAGCAGAAACAAACTTATGTAGATACAACTGTTTACCAGAAAGTAAATGGGATAAATTAAAAACACCAATAGTAATCAAAGAATTTAATAATGAAGGAAGCTTAATTACATATAAAGCTAAAAATGTAAAAATACAGATATGATATAAAATAATAACAATAGAAGAAATCTATAATTATGAACTAACATCAAAAGATATGCTTTTAGGAATGTCATTTTTAGATAAATTATACCCACATATAATAACTAAAACAGATTGGTGGTTTACAACACCATGTAAACAAAAAGTAAGAGCAAAAAGAGTTATTAATAAAATAAGAAAGAAAACTGATTGGATAAAAGGAAGTGAAAAAATTACACAAAAGTTAGAAAATATAAAAAATACAGAAGACACAGTAGAACTAGTTGTATTTTCGATAAATAAAAAAGAAATAACTATATTTTCAATAGATAAGGTAGAAATAATAAAGAAAAAATTTAGACAATTATATAGTGAAGATCCATTAAAAGGATGGAAAAAACATAAAACTACTATAAAAATTGAATTAATAGATAAAAATAGCATAATAACTCAAAAATCATTAACATATAATTTTGACGATTTAAAAGAATTTAAAATGCATATAGATGAATTATTAGAAAAACAGTATATACAAAAAAACAATAGTAAACACAGTCCAACATTTATAGTAAATAAACATAGTGAACAAAAAAGAGGAAAAAGTAGAATGATTATTGATTATAGAAACCTAAATGCAAAAACTATGACATATAATTATCCAAGACCAAATAAGATACTAAAAATAAGACAAATACAAGGATATAATTATTTTAGTAAATTTGATTGTAAATCAGGATTTTACCACTTAAAGTTAGATGAAAATTCTAAGGAATTAACCGCATTTACGGTACCACAAGGATTTTATGAATGGAATGTATTACCATTTGGATATAAAAATGCACCAGGTAGATACCAACATTTTATGGATAGTTATTTTAACAATTACCTAATTGTATAGTATACATAGATGATATACTACTATATACAAAAACTAAAGAAGATCATTTAAAATTATTAGAATAATTTACAGATATAATAGAAAAATCGGGAATAAGTTAAAGTGAAAAGAAAGCCGAAATTATGAAAGAACAGATAGAGTTTTTAGGATACAAATAGATAAAAGTTGAATAAAAATGCAACAACATATAGTACTAAAAATAATAAATTCAAAAGAAGAATTAGATACAAAAAAAATAAATTACAATCATTTTTAGGATTAGTAAACCAAGTAAGAGAATATATACAAAAATTAGCAGAAAACCTAAAACCTTTACAGAAAAAATTAAAAAAGGATATAGAATATAATTACAACGAGGAAGATAAAAAATAAGTTTAGAAAATAAAGATACTTTGTAAAAAGTTACCAAAATTACAATTCCCAGACGAAAATAAAAAATTTATATATATAGTAGAAGCAGATGCTAGTGAATATAGTTATGGAGGAGTACTTAAATATAGATATGAAGAAGAAAAATTAGAACATCATTGTAGATACTACTCAGGTACGTTTAAAGAAACAAAAATAAAATGGAAAATTAATAGAAAAGAATTATGTTCATTATATAAATGTTTATTAGCATTTGAGTCATATATTGTATACAACAAATTTATTGTACGAACAGATAATACACAGGTACGTTGGTGGTTAACAAGGAAAATATAAAATTCAGTTACAATGAAAGAAATTCGAAGACTAGTATTGAATATATTAAATTTTACATTTACAATTGAAGTAATTAGTACTAACAAAAATGTTATTGCAGATTACATATCAAGACAAAGCTACGCAGACTGATATAATAGAAAATGATGCTTTAGAAAAAATACTCAAAACCCTAACTACGCTTTCAATGAAAGTGGACAGCATGGGTAATGAAATAGAAAAGCTAAAGACTAATGAAGTTAAACTGAAGTCTAAATCTATGAATCGGCTAACTCAGCAGTGTGCAGAGCTATGTCAATCGAAAGACAATAAAATTTCAGAGCTAAAAGGAGACGTTGGGACACTCCATAAAACCCATAACGTTTATCAATCTACAATTGCAGGTACAAGCAAAGGAGTTAGTGGACAAAGATACCAGAACATAAACATGAATAAGATATTTGAAAAACTACTTATACCAAAAGCACAAAAAGACCCCTTGTTCATACCCTCACAAATTACCACATATCGAGATAGTTTGAACCAAGATAAAAAAATTTATAACCATATAGCCCGAGAATATATAGAAAATATCTACAAAGTACAAACTTTTCTAAACCTTAAACCCAGAGCTACAAATATCCAAGAACCAAACACAAACTATATAACCCAAAAATTGCAAGGTTACAACAAGCTAATCGCACTACCCAAAACCAACCCAAGCTTAATAAAAACTTGTTTCGACTATGGATTATTAAATACCGTATATACCCAAGATGGAGAAGAACTAACAACTATAGAAGAATTACATAAAGTATTCATCACCTATAAAAGAGTAACCAAAGAAAATCTATTTTATATAAAGTTTTATACCGCACCAGTAGAGATATTATACGACGAGATCAAACCAGTTATACAAATTATAAAAATAGGATTAATCAGAGATATGATTATACCGAAAGATATTGTGCAGCAGACAAAGATACCCAAAATCGAGATACCTGATTTTTACGCAAATAAATGACTTATTGGAATAGCTACAATTATTCAAGAATTAACAAATAAGTATATCAATGGAAACCCAATATGGAGCTATTATTCAAGAGATTATCAAATGATTTATTCAAATTCAAGAGAACTACGACAAACAGATATGGAAGATGTTAGGCAATGGATAATGATGTTACTTAACCCAGAAAAATAATCTACTGCAAGAGCAATTAGGAAAGGATTTATTTCAGACGGATTATTAATAAGATATTGCAAGATAATTGGACACAAATATCCAAACCATCAATGTTCGAGATGTAATGGAGAATATAATATTATCTCGGAAGTCCGGCTAGAATAAAAAAAAAAATCAACCAAGAAGATAAGGTCGCCAGCTAGAAGATAAAAATCAACAGAGCAATAATGGAAGAGAAATAAGATAAAATAGTGAAAGTTATGAAAGAAAATGACATGTGAATAGTTTCCTTGACTTTAGACACGTAAGTTATTATAGCATTTACTAGTTTTTGATAACTTTTTGATTTTTCTATGGCAAAGTTCCATTATTGTATAGCTTTAGTCTTTATTAATTTTGTCTTTTTGTAGAATAGTCTTAAGATTTTTTGTAAAGTCTTTTGCAAATAGGACAAGTGTAAAGTAGAAAATAGTTTACATATAAAATGTGTAAATTAGGAATAGTAGTAGGAATAGTTTCTTTTTCTCTTATAAATATGTAAGCCATTCGGCAAGATAAAGGCAAGACTTTCATGTGTTGAAAGCAAGCCTCTTCCTTTGTAAACAAACTTTTGAATATTTAATAAAAAACAAATATATTTTCAAGGAAAAGCTATGGATAAACAAAGCCCAGAATTATCAAACCACCAGAACAGGTATATTTATTTACGATTATGAATAGCTAAATTCATAAATTCTTGACGATCATGATATGATAAAATAAGTTCATGTTAGTTACTTTATAGTAGAATTATTCGAAAAATAGCATGTTAAGAAGTTTATTAGCAAAGTGGAAAAGGAGAAAAATTCCTAAGAACTATGTCATCCTAAAGGTGAAACCGGTAAGGCAAGAAAGCCGTGGTGGGGAGTAGCCAGAGTAGAGGCGTTGTTTAAGGGAAAAGTATCCAGATTATCATGCTAATAGTGACCGAAGAACATGTTATTTAAGAATAATCTAGTATATAGTAATCTAAAATGATCATATTTTGTTATGTGTATGATTGAAGAGAATATTTTGAAAATAGCATCATATGAAAAAACATGACTACCTATTTATCTGATGGAATGATAGATAAATTTAAAATACTTGTTTTGTATGTACTTAAAGATATAGAAATAGTAGATATAAGAAAAATTATATACGAAGAGGTATTTTATTTTAATGAAGATTTATTAAGTTCTATAGAAAACTTACACCTATATAATGAAAATTACTGCTCATATTTAGATAGTTGTTACTCAGATGGATATTATACAGATTAGAAATGTTAGAATATATTAAAAAAATTAGAGAAAACCAAAGTGACCTATATGAAGAAATTAATTATAGAAACCGACTCAAAGAAATAATGGAAAATCTAAAAGAAAAATTAATATGGATAAAAGAAACCTTAGAAAATTTAGAAAAAAGTACAGATAATAGTTTATATAACATAAAAAAACCCATTAAGAGAAGAAGAAGGAGAGATAATTAATAGTATTAATAACCTTAATTTAGATATAAATTATAGTACAATCAGAATAGAATATTACTCAGAAACTAGTAAACAAGCAACTACTTTAGAATAAAATGATAGACTACGAGTATTTAAAATACTGGAGACAAAATATGGAAGAAATAAGATTAATAGAAATACTTATGAAAGACAATTTAATTGAATATTTTGAAACAAAAGATATAGAATATTTAGAATACCTTAAAACTAATATACAAGAATTACAAAGACTAACAGAAAAAACTAAAGAATATTATAGTAAAGCATTTAATCAATTACCATATAATCACCTCCCAAGATATGAACATTAATAAAATTAAAATAAATAAACTAAAAATAAAAATGATTAGAGAAGTTAAGAAATATCCATGCACAAACAAAAATAAACCTGTTGACTCATAAAGGAACCAAAATTCCTATAGCACTACCTGGGAGCTTGTTTCAAACCATACAAGCCCTTCTTCAATTTGCAAACATAATTCTATTTTCCCTTGACTTCAAAACCTTAGGTTACTCCATGTAAATTTCTTCATCTAAGTCACCATGGAGAAAAGCGATTTTAATATCCATTTGCTCAATCTCTAAATCTAGACTTGCAGCTAAGCCTGAACCACACGAATGGATGACATCTTCACATTTCGGGAGAACATCTCATCAAAATCAACTCTTTTTTCTGGTTAAATCCTTTCACAACCAATCTAACCTTGTACCGTGGAACTGGGTTGTCATCTTCATGTTTTACCCCAAAAACCCACCTATTTTTCAAAGTTTTTCTGTCTTTAGGTAGCTTAACCAAAATAAAGGTATGATTGTCATGCAAAGATTTAACCTCATCTTCCATAGCATCAAACCATTTTTCTTTTTCTTCACTTTCCATGGCCTCATCAAGACTCTCAGGTTCTTCCCCGTCAGTCAAGAGTACATACTTACTGGGAGAATAACGAGATGAAGGTATTCTCCCTTTAGTAGATCGTCTGAGAGAACTCTCTGGAGCATTAACAACTGGTTGCTAATCAACCATATCAACTTGCACTGGAGCATTAACAACATCTTGTTGGTCATTCTGGACATGATCATCATCTTTATTATCAACTTGATTTTCATCATTATGAAGATTTTCTTCAGGAGCAGTAATCAAAGGAACTGGACCAACATCAACTAGGCTCTCACTACTCTGAGAATTAACCTTCTCAACTTTGTCAAAATATTTAATTAATTGGTCTTCAAAGAACACAACATCACGGTTTCTAATAAATTTCTTCTCAACTGGATCATAGAAACGATAGCCAAATTCATCTTGATAATAACTAATGAAGATATACTATCTAGTTTTAATATCCAACTTTGACCTTTCATCCTTAGGAACATGCATAAAAGCTTTACACCCAAAGACTCTAAGATTATCATAAGAAACATTCTTACTAGACCAAATTCTACCAGGGACATCACCATCCAAAGCAACAATATTAAGTACTTTTGCCCAAAAGGAATCTGGCAGCTTAGCATCTTAAAGTATACATCTAACCTTCTGAATTACAATTCTATTCATCCTCTCTGCTAAACCATTTAACATATGAGTTTTTGGAGGAGTTTTCTGATGCCTAATACCCTGCTCTCTACAATATCTATCAAAAGAACCAATATACTTACCACCATTATCTGAGCGGATGAATTTCAATTTCTTCCATGTTCGTCTCTCAACCAAAGCCTGAAAACCCTTAAACACATCAAGTACTTAATCCTTGAACTTCAAAGAAAATACCCAAAGTTTACAAGAATGATCATCAATAAAAGTCACAAAGTAAAGTGCACCATCATGATACCTTACTTTAAAAGGACCACGCATATAGAATGTACCAATTCCAGCAAATCGAGATTTTTGGAAGACAGATGACTCTGACAAGAAACTCTTTTCTATTTACCGGCTAAGCAATGAATACACTTCTTCAACTTTGCTTGTTTCACTCTAGAAAGCAAAACTTTCTTAGCTAAACTATCAATCCCCTTCTCACTCATATGACTCAACCTTCTATTTCATAACTCTGATGAAGTATCATTCTCCACCACTTTTAGTGATCCTCTAGAAGTAGAGCCCCCTGAAATACATACAAGTTAGACAACTTGACACCTCGAGCCACAATTATCGAACCTCTAGTGATCTTCTACTGTCCAGCACCAAGGGTTTTAACATAACCCTCATCATCAAGGTTTCCTACAAAAATTAGATTCAATCAGACATCTGGAGCATGCTAGACATTGATGAGAACTAGTTTGGAACCATTATTACATTCCAGACAAATAGTGCCAATGCCAAGTACTTTAACTTCATCATTATTATCTATTTTCAACATCCCAAAATTACCTGGAGTAAAAAAAGAAAATAATTTCTTCTTTGGCATAACGTAAGAAGTAGGACCAAAATCCACAAACCAGCTAGACTTATCATGAACAAGATTAATGACATTCTCACCACAATCAACAAGAAGATCATCATTAGTAACAACAACAACACAATTTTCATTATCGTCTTCTTTCTTTTGCCATCTCATGTCTCTCTTATGCTTATAGCAATATTTCATGATATGCCCCTTTTTGTTACAATAGTCACATATAACATTCTTGAATTTGGACCTCGACTTGCTTCTACTTTTATCTCTATCATTCAGACATCTGAACTTGTTTCTCTCCCCCTCTTCAGTAACCAAAACATCAGTGCGTTAAGATGGAGAAGATGAGGCCTAAAATATTCTTCTCATCTCTTCATTCAAGACACCACTCTTAACATATTCCATAGTTACAATACCACCAGGAGCAAAATTAGTCAAAGAAACTCGAAGAGTTTTCCAAGAGTCAGCCAAAGTATCAAGAAGCCAAAGTCCTTGAATTTTTTCATCAAACTTTACACCCATTCCGGAGAGCTGGTCAAGGACATCTTGAAAATCATTTATATGATCAAAAATAGGACTGCCCTCTTTTTGTACCTGATATTTATCAATTGCTTAAGCAGGAACAACTTGTTATTGCCAGTCTTCGAAGCATAAGGTGTCTTGAGTTTGTCCTACAAACTGTTGGCATGTGTCTCATTCATAATATGGTTTATAATATTATCTTCAACCCATTGTATAATATATACACAAACCTGTAAGTGCTCAAATTCTCAATTCTCATCTGTCATGAATTGAGATTTAGTAGACGCAAACACAAGTTAATATATTTTCTTAATAAATAGAAGATCTTTCATCTTGACTTTTCAAGTATGATAATTACTACCATTCAAACATACCATTTTACTCATATTTATCTCCATCATTTAAATCGACAATCAATAACAACCTCGCTCTGATACCACTTTGTTGGGAAAGACAGGAGCATTAACAAAGGTGCACGACAGGGCAGCAACGAAAGAATACCTAAGTCTAACTTTTTCTTTCAATTTGAATAAAGAGGATATAAGTAAATCCAAGTAAAACAAAGAATATGGCATAAAATAAATCAATCACATAAATACAATAAGATAAGAATAACAAGACACCAAATTTACGTGAAAAACCCTTCGGCGTGAAGAGTAAGAAACCATGGGACCAAAACTTTCACCATAATAACCAAGATTTACAATATTATTATCCAAAATTATCCACAAAATAAGTGTCAAACAACGATCAACAATACAACAATATAGCACCAAAACTAGAGAATAAAAAGGAGAACAAATACCAAAAATACAGTTGCTAATAGTGAATGAAAAACAGGAGATACATGACACCAAATCCACCTCTGTCAGTTTCTAATCAAAGATTGAGATGAGAGGAGAAAGTTAGCTAAAAATCAACTCAATCAGATAAGAAACGAAGCAAAAATTACAATTTGAAGTTGACTGTTGTGGCTGGAATTTTTGGACGAAAATTTGCTCTATTTTCTCTCTTTTGGCTGCTGAAAACTCTCTTTGTGGATGGTGAAATAAGACCTACAAAAATCTATATATATGCCCCATAGTAATGTGACTATGGGTAAAAGTGGATTGGTCCATATTGGGCTTTACTTATCCATATAGGAAGAGACAAAGACCTATATCCCAACAGTAGGTTCTTGTGGTCCTTAAAGAAGACTTTGGCTAAAGATTCATTTTTTTTCCAACTGCATATTAGGGGCGGCTTTAGGACATTTGTGGCCTAAGGCCAGAATCAAACAGAGGTCTTAAATTTTGAAAAAATTAACTTTTTAAATTGTCTATTTTTAATCAGTTTTTTTTTCTAATAATATATTTTTTAATCAATAATATAATCAATGCATTGGATATTTCTTGAGATATAGTACTCCGCATACATTAAAATTATAATAAATTTTTACTTTTATGTAAAAATTTATTTTTCTACAAATAATCTGTTATAATTTTTTTTTAAATTCTATAATCTATTATTGCTAAAAAATAAGGTCCCTCAAATTTGGGGCCTAAGGCGGTTGCCTGTTTCTTATAATGGTAGGTCCGCACCTTCTGTGTATGAAAACCCAGAAGATTTTTTGCCAGAGGGATTCTTGCAAAGGACGAAAGTGACTGAAAAGGTGATAGTATGGGCACCCCAAATTGCTATCTTGACTCATAGTGTTGTAGGAGGCTTTGTATCACACTGTGGATAGAATTCAACGTTAGAGAGCATTTGGTTTGGAGTACCATTGGTAACATATCCAATATATTCGGAGCAGCAAGAAAATGCATTTCAATTGGTGAAGGATTTAAGGGTGGCAGTAGAGATTATGATGGACTATAGGAAGGAGCTCAAAGGGACCAACTCAAATGTTATAGTAAAAGCGAAGAAGATAGAGAAATCAATAAAGCAGCTGATAGAGCCTGGCAGTGAAATAAGAATGAAAGTGAGAGACATGAAGAAGATGAGCAGGTTTGCTGTAATAGAAGGTGGTTCTTCCTACAACTCTGTTGGACATTTTATAGAGCAGGTGATGGACAAAACTAAACTAAGTACGCATCACTAATAGAGAGTTTCTCTCAAATCGCGACATGACTATTAGATAGAGGATTTGTCTGTGTAACAAAAAATACTAGTTTTCTTATAGGTAATTAGATGGAAGTAGATTGGGTCGTCGGGACTACTGCATTCTCATTTTACTGTTTTAGTAATGTAATTCTTGTGTGAAATTTTTACAGTGTGTTATTATGATGTTGTGATTAAAAGGATACAGTATCTTTTTTTCCCTTTCTCATTTTATAAAGATGAATTAAGTGAAAATAATTCTTGGCCCTAGCCCAGGATTAGACATAATACTCAACACCTGATCCTCACTCAAGACCCAACTCCTGATCGTGACCCAACTCTTAAAACCGACCCAGGACCCAATCTTGATCTCATCTTTAGATCCGACTCCCTAAACTACTTTGGGACCTGACTTTTGATCCTGATCCTGAACCAATCTTCGACCCCTACTAGAGATCCAACTTAGGGTGTGGTCGTGAGTCGGATATCGGCTCAGACTTCACGTCGAGAGTTGAGTCTCAAGTAAAAGTTATGATAGAGAGTCAATCCCGAGTCTAGGTCAGGTTAGGAGTTGGGTCCCAAATTAGGGTTAGGAGTTAAGGTTAGGTATTGGGTCCCCATTTGAGTCACGTTCAAGAGTCGAGATTGGGTCCAATTCTAAGTCAGGTCCTGGGTTGTGGTTGAAAGTTGGGGTTTGGGGCCAGGATTGGATCTAGTTTGAGGTTGAGTCCCTGGTCTAGTTTGAAGTTAGACTTCGGGTAAGGGTTAGGAGTTGAGTATCAAGTTTTTTAAGTCCGGTAGGGTGTTGGGTCATAGATCAAAATTAGGTTCGGGACTTGAGTTGTTATTGGGCGTTAGGTCCCGAGGTTGGTGTTGATAGTTTGTTCTTGGGACAAGTTCATAAATCATTATGGTTAGATTCTGAGTCGTCATCGGGTCACTGGTCATGGTTGGGGTTGTTTATCGAGTCTTGAATTAGGCTTAGGCCAGAGTCAGGTTGGCTATCACGTCTGAGGCAGGGTTAAGGGCAAGGTTGTGTCCCGGGTTGGTGTTGGGTCACGTCGGTTTTGGGGTCAAGGTCCTGATAGGGGCTCAAGTTCGTGTTAACGGGTGAGGGGTCCAAATTCGATGTCATATTATTTGTCCAAATAATACTTAAATGCTTTTAGGATAATATTTTCCTTACTATTTAAACACCAAACAATAAATTAGAAAATCACTTATTTTTAGGAAATATTTTTATAAAGCGTTCCTTCATATTAAACACATCCTTAGCTAGCGTTTGGTCATAGATTTCTAAATATTTTTGACAAGTCATCTTTGGGTGAAATTTCACCATGTGTATGTATGACCATAGTATTTGGGAAATATAGTTCACTTTTAAAAGTTTCTAAAAATGGAATTTGGCCTATATACTAGTTTTTTCTAGTATTTAGAAATTTAAATTATTTGTCAAATAATGACAAATTGTATGATCAAACATTATTTGTCAATTTTTTTCTCAAAACCTAATTGAAAAATCCACGGATCATTAGTTTATGTAGTTTATATTTTTAGAACTCAATAACATTGTTGCTGGACATGATGCAAACTAATGTTGGAATTGTAAGAGAAACATTTATGAACAATAGAACAAGTATGGTGTCTAGATATGTAACTAGAAAAGCACTCCCTCCATTCCATATTACTTAGCACGTGTAGATTTGACGCTCTCTTTTAAAAAAAAAAAAAATATTAGTATTTTACATTATTAAATTAGTCCTATTAATTAAGTTTTGAAATTTTAAATTTGAATTAATCAATTATAAGGATAGTATAATAGAAAATGATAAGTTTTTCTTCATTTAAGAGAAAAATTATTTTAACATAAGGATCAATAAAATAAAATAAAGGGGAAAGTATACTTTTCCCCCCCTCCCTTACTAATTCTAATTATGTTCAGGTGGTCCAAACTATTTACATCGTGTTCCCTCTCCCTCCCCCCCCCCCCCCCCCCCCTCCTTAAAGCTCAGTTTTTAAGCCCAATAACGACGAGGCCAACTTCCAGCTTTAATGCTTGTACCATTAAACCCTAATCCCCACAATTTTTTCATTGTTTCATATTTAATACTACACGTTGCAACGGTTTTCACTTCTTTCACTTTTCAAGTGAACTTGAAATTGAAAAAACGATGCAACTTCTAGTAGTTTTCTTCTTTATGAAGTAGGCATTTCGTGATTCCTTTTAAGTATTTTGTACAATTATTCATTACAATTATATTTCGCTTTTTTTTGGCTTGTTTTTTATTATTGGTTGTCTTTGATTTTTGAGCTATAGCTCAGAAACAAGTCGCAAACAAGAAATATCATCCTAAAGACTTTAGTAATTTTGATGATGTATGTGAACAAGAGTCGTTTGCCCCGGTTATGTTTGCTTTGAGATTCTCTTTGCATTTGGATGATAATCCAAATTAAAATCAGGTTGCATCAATCCCTGGTCTTGTAAATACAGGAGCGGATGCTGAGTATTTGAATCAGCATAAGTCAAATCCTACTCTTGTAAATACAAAAGCAGATGCTGAAAAGTTGTACGAAGAAATTGAAGATTGAATTTCAAAAGAAAAGAGAAGGCAAAAATGTATGAGCAATTGAATAAGAAAAGAAAAGTCAATACACCTCATCCTGTTTGTGATTTTTTCCCACAAACTACAAGTGAGATAATTCCTGAGACCCTTGAAGAAAATATTGGTGCTAAACTATCTTGGAAGCTATCATGAGTTTTTAGGGACTTTTAAGCATGAATGTTTGATTGTGTATTTATGATACCATGCTAATATACGAATATATCATATTGGTATCATTGAGGATTAAAATAGTGTGCCAGTGTGATTGTCCATGAATGATATCATCACATTATCAGATACTTTTGTGGTATCATATAGTCGTTTTGTATTCTCCTAATATACTTTTTTGTTTTTTTTCTAGTGTGTCATTGTCACTAAATGATACTCTTCTAGTATCATAATCATATGTATTTTTGGTATCATATAGTAGTTTTATATGATTTTAATATGTTTTTTTGGGTGTTGTTATTGTTTTCTAGTATGTCATTAACCCTGAAAGATACCACAACAGTATCATATCCTACTGTGGTATCATATTGTACTTTTGTATGCTTTGATATGTTGTCTTTGGTGGTGTTTTTTATTTCCTAAATTGTATACCCATCATTTTTGCAGAAAGGTGAATTTTATGTGAAAATAAATTTAGATTATAAATCAAAAATTGAATGTAACACAAATTGCTCTGTTGTTGCTAATTTAATATCAAAGTTTACAACGAAGAAAGTTTCCATGTTTAAGCAAACGTGCTTTGGATCCTTTTTAGATTTGCCACTTGTGATGATTCAGGAGCATGTATTACACAATATATTGATAAGGCAGCTGCATGATGAAGAGGAGGAAATCATGCACTTTGAGGTTAATGGTTCACACCTTAGTTTTGGATTAAGAAACTTTATTGTTGTTATTGGTTTAAGATGTAAGGATAATGCAACAATTAGGATTTTGAAAGATGGAAATAGATTGTTGAAAACTTACTTTAATAGTTCAATCAGTGTTATTGCGTAATATGAAACTCAAATCTGATGTTGCCAGGATGAAGATGGGTATCCTCATTTTTGTGTATATATTCTTGTTTGCTTCGATTAAAATCAAAATACTTGAAATGTTGTAACACCCCAACTTAGGAAGGAGTCTCACATCGGCTAAACACAGGAGGGATGCTGCGTATATAAGTAAGAAAACCTTACTCTCTAGTGACGCGTTTTAAAGCCATACGGGCCTGGGCCCAGAGTGGACAATATCACTAGTGAGTTTGGAGAGTTACAAGAGTCTCTCGAGCCTTGATGGTTCGGGATGCTCGACGCGGCCAGGGCCCCGGCTCGGGTCTCTCGGGCCTTGATGGTTCGGGATGCCCGACGCGGCCAGGGCCCTGGGTCGGGTCATGACAGAATGGTATCAAAGTCGCTCATGTGTCGTCCCTGTCGATGTAGGCCAGAGTTCAAGTCCAGAGTGTAGGCAAATCCCCTTCGGTGGGACAAACCTCAGGGGTGTAGTCCCTGTCGATGTAGGCCAGAGTTCAAGTCCAGAGTGTAGGCAAATCCCCTTCGGTGGGACAAACCTCAGGGGTGTATGTAACACCCCAACTTAGGCAAATCCCATTCGGTGGGACAAACCTTGGGACAAACCTCAGGGGTGGACAATATCACTAGTGAGTTTGGACAGTTACAAGAGTCTCTCGAGCCTTGATGGTTCGGGATGCTCGACGCGGCCAGGGCCCCGGCTCGGGTCTCTCGGGCCTTGATGGTTCGGGATGCCCGACGCGGCCAGGACCCTGGGTCGGGTCATGACAGAATGGTATCAAAGTCGCTCATGTGTCGTCCCTGTCGATGTAGGCCAGAGTTCAAGTCCAGAGTGTAGGCAAATCCCCTTCGGTGGGACAAACCTCAGGGGTGTAGTCCCTGTCGATGTAGGCCAGAGTTCAAGTCCAGAGTGTAGGCAAATCCCCTTCGGTGGGACAAACCTCAGGGGTGTATGTAACACCCCAACTTAGGCAAATCCCATTCGGTGGGACAAACCTTGGGACAAACCTCAGGGGTGTATGTAACACCCCAACTTAGGCAAATCCCATTCGGTGGGAGAAACGGGATGACCGACGCGGCCAGGACCCTGGCTCGGGTCATGACAGAATGGTATCAAAGTCGCTCATGTGTCGTCCCTGTCGATGTAGGCCAGAGTTCAAGTCCTGAGTGTAGGCAAATCCCATTCGGTGGGACAAACCTCAGGGGTGTATGTAACACCCCAACTTAGGCAAATCCCATTCGGTGGGACAAACCTCAGGGGTGTATGTAACACTCCAACTTAGGAAGGAGTCCCACATCGGCAAAACCCATGAGTATATAAGTAAGAATGCCTTGGTCATTACTTAATGATACCACATCAGTATATATATACACATACACACTGATTTGATATCAGGCATAAATAAGTGGCCTTTTTATGAATCAGTTGGTCACTCCTCTAAGATATTATTTCAGCATATATATATATGCTAATTTGGTATCATGCATTTTTTTTGAGGAATGTTTTATTAGTGATTTCATTTGTTTGTAGAACCTTAATGTTATTTTCTATTATCTCAAAAATAAGGAAAATATAAGCTATTTTAAAAAAAAGGAAAAAATAGACAGTTTCTTCCATCAATCTATAGTCAAGTTGTACACAAAAACTAAATCTGGGGTTGTCAGGAAAATCTTATTGCAAAGGCAAGTGATATCCTAGAGTATATTTATGGATTTCAGTTATTTTGTAACACTCCATGGACTAAGGTTGATTATGTATTGTTCCCTATTCACTTGGGTGGTAATAGGTAGCATTTCCTTATGGGTTGTTTCTCAGTCCATGAGAGGTGCTTTTATGTTTACGATTCTTTGCGTTCTTCGATATATGTGAGTGTTGTTGAGCAAGCTGTAAGGGCATATTGTTTGTTATTCTCATTTTTTTTGGAGACTATCGAGTTCTACAGTAAATACAAGGGCATCAAATTGGTAGATGGCCTTCATCGGGGCCATCAATTACAAGATACACGCGATGTTATTATGGTGGAGAGTCTACCCACACAGAAAAATACGTATGTTAATTTTTTTATTTTATTCTTTATTTCTTTCTATTTTATACACTTATATTTGGGTTGGGATATGGGTACCGGTCCTAAGCCGGGGTCTATCGGAAACAACCTCTCTACTTCTCCTGGGGTAGTGGTATAGTCTGCAGATACTCTACCCTCCCTAGACCCCACTAGGTGGGAATACACTGGGTATATTATTGTTGTTTATTTCTTTCTATTTTGTTTTTCATTTTTTACTGTGTTATTTTTATGCAGTAACTGTGGTATTTTTATTGTGACTTTTGCCGAATACTTAAATAAGGATCTTGAAGTGTCTATTGAAATATTTTACATTAATTTGATATGATTGAGGTATGGCACATTATTGTTGGGTTATGGTAGAAGAAAGCATCTGGATGGGTGACGCAGTGACTTTGAGAATCCTAAAAGGTGGGGTAAATCAACTTGTGGAAGAAAACGAAAGATTTAGGATTTTTTGATTGTTGTATTATAGTAGCTGGAAAAGCATGTAAATTGATAGTTAAGTGTTTTAAGTGGTGCGATGAAGTTATTATATTTTTAAATGTTTTTGAACTTTATGTATTATGATACGTGACTTGTATGTTTTGGTTTTTATATAGTATTAGTCTGATAGAATTTTCAAAGCTATATACCTGTCGATTTGTATGACGTCTCAACATTAGTCACCAACTTCTCAGTTTCAGCTTATGGTGCACCATCAAGATCAATAGTATCATCCCTTACCTCATCAATTACCGACATAATATTATCAATAGGAGCCTTACCACTTTGAGTGGTGCTGGCTAGATAGTGACTGTCATTCTTCGGATTCTGAATAGTGTTGCTCAAATGAATATTTGATTGACGTGGATTCAAAGTAGTCGACATCATACCAAACTACTACTCACACTGCTTAATCGCAGTAGCATGTGATTCTACTTTTTGGCTCAGCCTCAAAATATTTGCCTTAATCTCCTTAAGGCAACTCTCTTGACTCTCTGAATCCTTAACCAACTTTGCAAGGAATGCTTTTATCCACAAATCAGCATCACGGTTCCTCACTAGAACTTACGCACCGCTCTTCTCCTTATAATCATTATTTTTCCTCCGGTCACCATCCCTTTCTCTGCTCCTATCCTTATATCTATCCCTATAATAGTTTCAACCTTGATTCTCTTGCCTCGAGTTCCATGAGTCCTGATGGACCCTTGGATCTCAGATCAGACACTCGCTATCTCTTTGTCCAAATATTTAGCTTGCTCCTAAGAGTCAAACTCATCATGTCTAAAAAATTTCCCTCCACACCCACTGAATTCACCTTTACAACATTCATAGTTGCAATCTGCTTGATAAGTAATCCAATCTCGATCCTCAGTTGTGCTACCTCTTAAGCCACTGTATCATCTAGAACTCTCTGCACTGGAAGAACCAATGGCATAAGTACCGGCTCCTCTTTATACCTCCCAAGTATTCCACCCTCGATTGGTTTTAGAGACCCTGTCTAAGATTTATGTAGCTAGCTCCCAGCGAAGGCTTATAACGCCTCATCAGTAATAGTATTAACAATAGGGGTGTACAAACCGAACCGTTAAGTCAAACCGAACCGATGAATCAAATCAAATCGAGGAAAAAAAATTGACTTATGGTTTGGTTTGATTGGTTTGGTGTTGGAAAAAAAATCGATCATTCTTGGTTTGGTTTGGTATTAGCAAAAATAAAATCAAACCAAACCCAAACCGAACCGAACCGGCATAATACATATATAATTTTAATTTCTTATATGAAAAAAAATATTACTTATAATCTACTTTCTATTTACTTTTATTACTTTTTTATATTCAGAAAATAGATATATATTCTTGGCCTTTAATTATAGTATTTGTCCATTAGTAACAAATTAATACAAAGCCCAATTTTAATATAAAAACCTAAAACTCTTCAATTGCTTCACTTTACATTTTACTTTTCAAGTTTTCAGAGAGTTTTCATTATTTCCTCATCTTACTTTCATCTTACTTTTCTCATTCTCCTCATTCATCAAGTTGTAATTTAGGTTGTTTCTCTTCTTTTCTTTTTTCTTATGGAATTATGTTATAGTTAATTATTTTATGGAGTTAAGCCTTTAATAAGTTGTCTCCAATTCTTCATTCTTTTGTATGCTCACATTTTATGTGAAGGGAACGTTCATACAAACTACTATGACTAGTGACTTAGAAATCGAACCACGGGGTATCCACATAATATTATTTTGAGAGATAATAGTTTAGACGTTTTAGTAATTTGCCAACTTAATTTTTATTGGAACTACTCTATGACCATTATTTTTTTTATCTTTTTAGTGAAAAAATTTAATTTTTTCTTTAATCACATTATAATTGTAAAAAAGTCAAAAAAATTGAAAAATCGAAAAAACCGACTAAAATAGAAATAAAAAAACCGACTGTATATTGGTTTTGATTTGGTTTATAGATTTATAAATCTGACGTTATTGGTTTGGTTATATTTTAATGAAAAACCGAACCAACCCGACCTATGTACACCCCTAATTAACAACATCTTTGGTGTTCGCATTCAGGGATCCATAAAATATCTCAAGAAAATTTGTCGTTGAAATTCCGGTATTGGGCACGACCATCAACTTCTTCTTGAACCTCAACCAACTATCATACTATTCCTCTAATGTAATTGTTTAAAATTGTAAATCTCATCCATCAACTACAGCATTGTAGAAGGCTAGAAAAATCTATCTAAGAATTGTGTCTACAACTCATTCTAAGAGATAATGGATCCATGAAGTAGTTTCCCTAACCATAATGTTGCTTCACCTATACCAGAGAATGGGAACAACTTGAGTCTCAAAGCTTCCTGACTCACTGCAGGTAGATTATACGAAGTTCAAATCCTAAAAAAATTCATGATATGCATGTTTGTATCATTAGTCGGCAAACCAGTAAACAC
This sequence comes from Capsicum pubescens, assembly GCA_030864215.1. Classification (NCBI taxonomy): domain Eukaryota; kingdom Viridiplantae; phylum Streptophyta; class Magnoliopsida; order Solanales; family Solanaceae; genus Capsicum; species Capsicum pubescens. Next base: position 228,828,975 of record CM061544.1, read on the forward strand.
ACCCTTCAGATTAAGTAACTGTATAATTGCACTCATAATGTCAAACATCACACCCCCTTGGGGTAACTCAGGAGGAATGATAGCTCCTATATCAATTGGCTTAGCATAGCCCATATCTTCTTCTAGATCATAAAAAACTAGTAAATACTGATAATCTGGGTGTGGTTGAACTCTATCTCTTCTTGCTCTGTCTCTGTCGAGTGCTGCTCGACACACTTCTTCCTATCTCTATCGTTCCTTTTGAGCTGAACAACAGGCAGTTGCCATCCTTGCATTCTCTTCAGCTAGCAGCCGAGCAATGGTCTGCATCGGCTGTTTCATAAACACCATGTAGAGGTGGAGGATTTAGATTTGGATCATCTTAAACCCCATCGTTTCCAACTCCATGCTCATATTTTTCCATCTTAAGATTTTTTCATAAGGTCCGTTCCAGCTCAAGATCAAGTGGGATTAAGGGATTGCCTTGACTTCGAGTACTGTGCGTACACTGTCTTACACCCTAAGAACAACAGAAAATTGAAAACCAACAACCTCAATAAATCAATCCTTAACTGAATTTCCCAGAGACGATTCCAAAATTTGATGTCATCCAAATTACACCCCCTAAAAATTATAACGCAATCGCTGTCAAACAAAGAACCCAACAAAGGTTGGGGACAAACCTACGGGGAATAGGATGAATTTTTATTAAGAAATTATTGATGTAGTCAGAAAGTGCATTAAGTAAATAAGGGGGATTTTGTGAGAACAATAGCTGTAACAATGTTTGATCACTTTAGATTAAAATTAATATGAGACAAATACTGGGACTATATTCCCTCCCCCCCCTCCCCCGACTTCCTAACTCCGCAAACTTATTTTGCACGTCAAACAATCTCGATGCTTTGCATGCAGAATACAACAAGTTATGTATCACTAACCGTCTCTCGACACAAATGAGATGAATACTAGGTCTATATTCCCCTCGACTTCCTAACTCCGCAAACTTATTTTGCTCGTCAAATAATCTCGATGTTTTGCATGCAGAATCCAACAAGTTATGTATCACCATCTCTCGACACCCTTTGGTGAATTTCACTCATCTCTTCTCAATTTTAGAGTGTCACATTACTAACCATTATCCTGAATACCAAATTAACTATCTCTTCTTGGTCTTAAGTTGATTAGATAAAGGTTGGTAGCTTCAAATTACTGTTGTGATCTCGTTTTCCTAATCTCAACCTTTGTCTCGAGTTAGTATCAAATACAGACAAGTTCTTAATGTCTGCAGTCACTAAGAAAGCAATCAAATCACAATACAAGCAAGAACACCAATCAAGAAAGACTTTGTACTTTCTATACTTCGTTATTCGATCAAGGTTCCCATAAACATAATTAAGAGGTTTAGCCGATCATGTTTGCAAGAATACCCATAGAATTCATAATCAAAAGCATAAGAATAATACCCAATGAATTAAGAATGAAAATCAAAATCTCAAATCGTAAAAGTCAAGAACAAGAATTCCATGATCAAAAGCGTATCTCAAAACTCAATATAATGTTATAAGTATGTAAAGTGTGTAAACTAATAACAAAACATCAATGGGGTACTTATAGGATACATTAGAAAACCTAAAATCCCAACCAAAATAAAATAGAAAAACTAAGTCGGCACCTACCTATGACCTTACTTATGGGCCGTAGGCAGTACCTACGGGCACTAGGTGGGTTTGTAGGCCTGAGAGAAACTTCCAGGCTTTAAATCACCAACCTACGAAGGGTACCTACGGGGTCGTAGGTGTCACTAACACCCCGTAGGTGGCCTTCGTAGAAATCAGAGGTTGTTGTCAACTTTTTAAACCTTCTTTCTAAAAACTACGAGCCCACTTACGATGGGTGTAATTACCACTAACGGTCTGTAAGTGGCCTTCTACAACTTTTCATCATCTTTTTTTCCTCTTTTGCTCCAAAACTTATTTTTTTGTAAAAACCAACATAAAAACACATCACATCAAACAAAAAGGACCCAGTACTTGCGGAATTTGCATTTTAAACATCGAAAGTGCCATAAAATCATAGAACATCAGCCACTTCTTGCAACTGATAAGCAGCTAAATCAACACTTCCAGTTAGAGTGACACCCATGATTTCAGTAACTTTTTGAATACCATCCAAGAACTCTTGTAGATCCTCTGTGGACTTAGACCAATATCATGTCACTTCAGTTAGCTTCCTCTCAATATCTCATTATTTACTTTAGTATTCTTTTTGAATACCATCCAAGAACTCTTGTAGATCCTCTGTGTACTGAACACCAATCCAAAAGCCTCTAAATCATATGAGTTATTAGGACAAGCCCCCAACTAACTCCAACTATCTGAAATAGGAATAATACTAAAAGAAATACTAATAAATAGACCTTAAATAATAAGGAGTCACCAAAAACTACTGTTGATATGGTGCATAATTATGCCAAGCGTGATCTGGATGCTGAATGTCAGAACCTATACTATAAGACAATATAGTGCAAAAGAAAGTATGCAATCAGTAATTTGAATGTATTGAGAATGTGAGATGGTAAATAACTGATATAGACTTAACACGATGCTTGTGACATGATAAATTAATGTAAGACCAAGTAATAAATATGTACTATATGATAAGTTGAACAACTGAATACACGGTTATGCAAGTATCTAAATTTGAGTTATGAACTGTGGACAATGGGAGCTAGCATTAACTGACATACCCTAATATAATCTAACTAGGTTATAAGTTATAACCCCAGTTGGATTGGTGTTCAGTACATTACCAAGAGTATGAACAGTGATTGGCGTGGATCCACAAAACTGATATCCAAAAGGACTAAGGTGTCAAGCCTGGTCTAATGGGTGACCTTTTAGAACCTATGATAGCGTTGTAGTTCTGGTACTTAGGGACTTATACTAAAGGTCTCAACCTAAATAATGGATGTGCCTTCATCCTTGTCCGCTCGGTGCTATGTAATACTCCCAACTAAATGATATTGATAGCTGAAAATGCTGCAATAGTAATATTCTAAGAACTAAAAATAAATGCACAATATAAATATATTAATTAACATTTAGGTTGGAGGATATAGCACTCATAAGTGTATGCATGATATCGTAGATCATCGGGTGTTCATAACCCGCCATCTCTAAAGAATGCAACTAATCATGGAAATACTACAATTTGAACGCAATAAGGAATTTCATAACTCAAGCCCAAAATTAATATTTATCAATTAAATGATATTTCATATTCATGAGTATGAAAATATGATCAAATTTATGCAAAAACATCTATTCATGGTTTAGTCAAAGCAAGAAACTAAAAACTAAAGGAGTTCACACTTTACATGAAAACCCTAAGATAGAAGGGTGAATTAAACTTGATAAATTGAGTTAACTTTGGGACTAAATAGGTTTAAGGAAACCCATTGATCAAATCCCACATACCTGAGGTTGAAAACCTTGATGAAATCTTTGAATTTGAAGTTTGAAATTGAATAACCCTAATTTTTGCCTTGGGAGAAAAAAATAAGATCTTTATTTTTTTCTCTCTCTATCGAATTTTGAGTTAATGGAGAATTTAGAGAGTTTTAGCCTTATATTACAGCCTTAGGATAGCCTAAACGATGTTGTTTTGGTGTTAAAGGGTGGGAAAAGACCAAAAAAAACCCTTTGAGAAGAAGGATTACTGAGGCCATTCACCTTATAAGGAGATTAGTGGAGCAGTTTTGGGAGAGGGAGAGGGACTTGCACATGGTATTTATTGATCTTGAGAAGGCATATGAAAGAGTTCCCAGGGAGATTCTGTGGAGGTGCTTGGAGGCTAGAGGGGTGCTCGTGGCATACGTTAGGTCGATTCATGACATGTATGATGGCGCAAAAACTCGTGTGAGGACGGTAGGTGGAGATTCAGAGCACTTTCTGCTTTTGATAGGTTTGCACTGGGGATGGACTCTTAGCCCTTTTTTATTTGCCTTGGTGATGAATGTTTTGATACGTCATATTCAGAGGGGTGCCTTGGTTTATGCTTTTGCTGATGATGTGCTACTGATTGACGAGACTCAGGAAAGAGTTAATGATAAGTTGGATATTTGGAGACAGACCATTGAGTCTAAAGGATTTCGCTTGAGCAGGACCAAGATAGAGTACTTGGAGTGTAAGTTTAGCAATGTGTCGCAGGAGGTTGATGTGGTTGTAAAGCTGGACTCTCAGGCCATTCAAAAAAGGGAGAGTTTCAAGTATCTGGGATCTATGATTCAAGACAATGGGGAGATTGATGAGGATGTCATGCATGGTATTGGGGCAAGATGGTTGAAATGGAGGATCGCTTCGGGAGTTTTATGTGATAAGAAGGTGCCCCTGAAGCTTAAAGGTAAGTTCTGCAAAGTGACAGTCCGACCGACTATGTTATATGAAGCGGAGTGCCTTAAAGGTGGCGGAGATGAGGATGTTGCGATAGATGTGTGGTCATACTAGGAAAGATAGGGTGATGAATGAAATTATTCAGGAGAAGGTGGAAGTGGCTTCGGTGGAGGACATGATACAAGAAGTGAGGTTACGTTAGTTCGAGTACGTAATGAGAAAGGGTTCTGATGCTCCAGTGCAGAGATGTGAGACATTGGCTACGAATGATTTTAGACGGGGTAGAGGTAGGCCGAAGAAATATTGGAGGGAGGTGATTAAGCATGATATGGAGCAGTTACAGCTTACGGAGGACATGACCCTTGATAGAAAGGTGTGGAGGATGCGGATTAGGGTAGAGGGTTAGGGGGTGGGAGTGCATCGGTAACAGTAGGGGGCGTTCTTTATTTGTTTTTGAAGTGTCTTGTTCGTGAGTGGAGTGTTGTCTATGTTTTCGTATATATGGTTTTTAGTAGTATCTTATGTCTCTAGTATTGTCCGGAGGTTAGCAATGTTAGTTTATTTTGCCTATACAAGTGTATATGCATTTATGTTTTGTGTTTGCTATACTGTTATTGATTCTAAGCCGGGGTCTATCGAAAACAGTCTCTCTACTTCACCTGAAGTAGTGGTATGGTCTGCGTACACTCTATCCTCTCCAGACCCCACTAGGTGAGAATACACTAGGTATATTGTTGGGAAAAAGTATATTTGCAGTGATTTTTTTAAAGCGGTAGATCATGATACTATGTTAGCATATATATACTCTATGGGGATCATATAGTGTCAAAGTTGTAAAGTGTAGTATAGTATGATCATGTGGTACCTTGTGTATCTTGTGTGGCAGCTATGAGCATCGTACCTCTTTATGTTGCTTTGAGAAAAGTGCCATCAACCACCAATGTAGGTTTGCAGTAGCTCAACTCTTTAATCATTGCATTTAATACTACAAACAGATACACAAATGATCCATCTTCATTGGTTTCAAACCTTATAACTGTCCCTGGATTTGAGTATTCTAACCTGTATAGGTATGTCATATGTGGTTCATTGTGCATATGAATCTTTTGGGTTGTCTCTCAACAGTTCAATTGCTTTTTCCTTTGCTTGCCATACTTTCATGTAGGTCAAGTTGACACCATGTGCTTTCTTGAAATCTCTTTGTATATCCGTTGGTGTGTAAACTATTTTTGGATCATTCAGTTTGTCTTGTATAATACGGCTAACTAATAGTGTGATTGCATATTTCTCTGCACAAGCTCTTTCATGATGTGGGCAGGTGTGGACATCATTGAATTTTTTCACGTGAAAGAATTTTTATTTTCGAATACTCCTTTCTTTAAGACTCCAACGACATGTGTCTTGTAGATTAAAAAAAGTATACCCGCAGTGCAATGGTTTGTCAATGCACGGAATGATGTCATTTTTTTGTAAAGTAATAGTGGTTTGTTAAAGATATTATGACAGTGTATGTACATACTATGGTTGTAGCATTCATGATTTTAGGAATGTAATGTGAATGATTGTAGACTGGTCAATGATACCATTAGAGTATATATATTATACTGGTGTCATTCATCATTTTTAAAAAAATTTCACATGAATGTGTGATTTTTTCTCAATGCTAGCATGAAAGTATATGATACCGACATGGTATCAATAAGAATTTTAATAGTGCACCATAGACTACTTATCTACATTTATTTTCTATCATCACAATACATATATATATAGATATAGATATAGATAGAGATAGAGATAGAGAAAAAACATCTTTCCCCCTGAACTTGTCCTCCAAGATCACTTTAGCACTTAAACTTAACTTTCGTTTATTTATCCCCTTAACATCTTTAAAGTGAATTATTTTAAATCTGAAACGCGCCCCTTTTTTATTTTAAATGCCACGTCAGCATTAGAGGGGAAAATAATTCACTTTAAAGATGTTAAGGAGGTAAATAAATGAAAGTTAAGTTTAAGTGCTAAAGTGAGTTTGGAGGACAAGTTCAAGGGGAAAAGATGTCTTTTCTCATATAGATATACATATATATCATGATACCATTAGAGTATACACATACACACATACAGTAGTGGTATCGTTCATGATATTTTGTTATTTTTTACACGAATGTCTAATCTTTGATGATTACTACCATTTCAATATCATATTGTATCATATAAAAGTTTATGAGTGTAATATAAGAGTACTTGTGGAGATCTCTATTGTAGAATCACAATATAAAGGCAAAACCCATACGCAGCAGCCCCCTTAAGTACGCACCATCTTTTACTTAGGCACCTTAAGTGGACATTGTTTCATTTTGACACCTTAAGTAGATATAAAGTGTGTCACTTTGGCACCTTTTGCTGAATGAGCAAATTTATATTGTGTGCGTGTATTACACGCGCCTGATGATGTGGAAAGTGACAAATAATATGCCGACACGTGTCATTTTTCTAAAAAATATTTTTTAAATCATTAATTAATTTTTTTTAAAAAAAAATTCAATAATCACCCTTTTCCCTAATAATTAATTTTAAATAAAAAATACTCAAATAAATTATAAATAATTAATTTAAATAAAAAGTACCCCCTCCCCCTAACCTACCCACCCACCAACCTGCTTCTTCAAACACCCCACCCCCCACTCCCCACCCCCACCCCACCAGTCCACCCATCCTGCCTCCCCTCCCACCCCACCCACCCGCCACCCCACCCACCCCACCAGTCAATTTTTAATTTTTTTAATTGATTTTATTTGATTTTAATTTTTCTTCGCGAATTTAGCTTTATTTTTTAATTTCTTTCATCAATTTTGCTTCGATTTTTAATTTTTCTTCACTGATTTTTCTTGGTTTTTATGCTTCGATTTTAATTTTTTTATTGATTTTGTTTGAATTCAATTTTTCTTCACTGATTTAGCTTTATTTCTTAAGCATTCTTATTTCTTATAATTAAGCATTCTTATTTCTTAATTTAATCATTCTTATTTTTTGATTTCTCTTTCATAAAAGAAGTAAGAATCTTGATTTGACCATTTTAACATAAGGATGTGTTAAGGGAAAAATTGGTGGTAAGTTAATGGATTGAAGAAGGAAGAAGAAGAAAAAAGAAGAAAAATAAAAATTATAAAAATGCCACTGAAAAATTATGAAAATGCCATCCAAACGTGCCTTCAATGCATGTGTCACACGCACCTTGCCAACTCAGCAAAAAGTGTCAAAGTGGCACACTTGAAGGCCACTTGAGGTGCCAAAATGGAACAATGTCCACTTGAGGTGCCTAAGTGAAAGATGACGCGTTCTTGAGGGACCTGCGTATGTATTCTGCCCAATATAAATATACTATGATACCATTAGAGTATATATGTGTGTGTGTGTATGTATGTATGTGTGTGTATATATATACATATATATATATATATATACATATATATATACATATATATATATATATACATACATATATATATACATATATATATATATACATACATATATATATACATATATATATATACATATACATATATATATACATACATACATATATATATATATATATATATATATATATACATATATACATACATACATATATATATGGGCTTAAGTCATTGATGTGCCCTCAAACTTGTCCCGAAAATTCACTTAGATCCTTCAACTAAGACATGTACCTATCATTCTCCTCAAGTGCTAAAATTGGTACCTATCAGGCACAAAATGTTGATTTGGCAAGGAGACTGTGTTACACTCTCCTTGGGTGCGTGAATAGTGTCTCAAATGATTTTTTTTTTTTTACAAAAAAAAGTCACATTTCAATTTATTTAATACAATAACAAATTTTAATTAAAAAGAAAAAGAAAAAGCAACCCTCCCCCCATCACCAGCCCCAGCCATCTTCTTCTATCTCTATTTTTTTTCTTTTTAAATTCTTAATAATCTTGTTAATACAATTAACAATTTTCAATTAAAAAAAAAGAAAAGAAAAGAAAAATAGTGGAAGCCATGAACTTTAACATATTAATACATTTCTCTTATTTTCGTGGAGTAAATTTGATTCCGGCGAAACCCTATTTTTGTCGGCTAACTTGATATTATTAAAGAATTTAAATTCTAAGGAACCCACAACACAAGAAGAAGAAAAATAACACTAAATATGAATTAGATTGATAAAGAAATAAGATTTGTAAAAAAATATTTTTTTTTTTTTTTTTTTACAAAAATGAAGAAGAAGATGATAAGAGGGGGCGGGAATCGCATGCGTGGTGGGTGGAGGTAGTGAAAAACGTTCGTTTCTTTTTCTTTTGATTATTGGTTCTCAAATCAAATATTAAAAAAAAAAGATGGCAACTAGCAAGAAAATAGAGAAAAGATAAAGAGCGGGTGGAGTGGGGATGTTGAAGGGGACCCCATTTTATTTTATTTTTTTAAAAAAATTTATAATTAGTGTTTAATAATTATTGGACCCACAATGTCACATGCCCGCTTCCAATTAGCTCTTTTTGCCACATCATCGTGTGTGTATTACACACACTTGAACTTTTAGCTGATTGGACAAAAAAGGCCTAATTGGATCAAAATTTGGGTAGGTGAGGGGTCTGATAGGTACAAATCTTAGTTAAGGGACTATGTGAATTTTCGAAACAAGTTTGAGGGCCTATCGATGACTTAAGCCTATATATATGTGTATATATTGTGATGGCATCTTTCAACATTTTCTTATTTTCTCCAAGGATGTCTGATTTTTTTCTTAATGGTAAAATTTCAGTACATGATACTGACATAGTATAAGCAAGGATTTTATGAGTGTACCATATAGACTACTTATGGACATCTATATGCTACCATCACAATAAAAAGACTTAAGTTACCGACAGACACTTAAAGCTGTCCCCAAAATTCACTTAGACCCTTCAACTAAAGCCTATACTATCAGGACCTTAACCCACCCAAATTTGATCCAATCAGGTCTTTTTTGCCTACATGGCACTCCGTGTATTTTCCACTCAATTGGGGCGCGTGAGGAGGTATTTTTTTGACTAAATCACGAATGAAAACGTGTCAAGTGGCACTTAGGGCCCCAAAAAATTATTAATAAAATAATATTTTTTTTAATAAAGGCTCCCAACCAGCCACCCCAATCCGATACCCCCCCTCTTCATCTTCTTCTCCCACTTTTCTTCCTCATTTTTTTTTCTTAAACATAATTCTCCTCCCATTTTTTCAACTTTTTCTTTTTTTTGTTCTTTCTTTTGAATTTATGTTTGAATTTGATTTGAATTTTTTTGTTCTTAGTTCGATCTTATTCTTAATTCTTTCCTGCCATTAGTTTGCCGAAGAAAATGGAAGTTTGCCGGAAAATATGAAACTTTGCCCGAAAAAATGAAAGTTTGCCGGAAAAATGTAAATCCATTTTTTTCCACAAATCAACAAAATCGTAAATTTAATTCAAAAAGAAAAATCAAAATGCTATTTTCATAAATCAATAAGCTATTCATCTTCCTCAATCCATTTTGAGTTTTCTCCATCTCATTTGTCATTATAGATGAGGAAGAATTTTATCGGAAAAAATGAAGCTACGCCGGAGGATTTTTTAGTACAAAATGAAGAAGAGGAGGGTGTGGGAGGGTGGTGTTTAGTGTTTTGCCTTTTTAAAAAAAAAAATTAATGAAGAAGAGGAGGGGGGGGGGGGGGCAGGGAGTTTAGTTTTTTTTTAAAAAAAATATATAATTTTTTTAATTCTAATGCTAAATGTCACCTTTTAATTCGTCGTTTATGCCACGTAACACGAGTGTGTTACACTCTCTATATACCTTTTGTTGATTGTGTAAAAAAAGTCTGATTGAATTAAAATTCGGGTGGGTTGGGGACCTGATAGGTACAAGTCTTAGTTGAGGGGTCAAAGTGAATTTTCGGGACAACTTTAAGTATATGTCGATGACTTAAGCCCAATAAAAATATACTACGATACCATCAGAGTATATATATATATATATATTATGATAGTATCATTCAGCAAGGATTTATCAATGTATTTACTTCATGAAACTATGTAAGTATCATATATGTTGTATAGTTATCATATTTATTTTTGCATGCTTTTTGTTCGATATTGAAAACCTTCCTACACTGAATGTTGTTGAACAACATTTTAAAGTGTACATTTGACAGCGTATATTTGATGAACTTCTATTGCTTGCTTCGATATGTCTGTGCTTATGTTTTACGAATGGAATGCCTCATGGATAACTCTGTTTGTTTCTAATAAAATTTGCAAGTTTGTTTTTTTGTGATGTTGCTGGGCAGTTAAGCATTAATGTATTGATTTCAATTGGCATATCTATTAAATTGGTGTGTGATTGTAAGAGATTATCAAAGGATAGGAAGTAATGTCGGACTTCTTCTTCTTCAATTTGATGTACACCTTAACACCCATGTCATTAAGTATCTTCAGTGGAAGGAATTTGGGTGCAATTACATATTGAATGACGATGGTTATGCTAAGCAATTTGGAGCTGCTTTGAGATTTCTACTACTAATGTTACATAATTTATCGTAGATTCAATCATTGCAGCCTCAATAACAGTAATAATGTATTGTTGCTCTGAATTTCAATTTTTGTTATGTTGTAGAAGAATTACTATTTGCAATAATAGCTTTTTTCCCTTTTTGAGTGGTTGAAAGAATGTCGTGTACCTTTTAATATCGCAGGAAGAGAAGTTGGGTCGCTTGGAAGGGTATTAACTGTAATTATTTGGGGGGGGGGGGGGGAGGGGGGACATTTTTGTAAGGGGGCATTTGGGTATAAATAATTTGCTTCTATGGAACTTGTATGTATGGAGGATGTTGTTGTGTATATGGAAGATGCATTAAGCAATAATACCTGTAAGGCTCAGCAAATTTCTTCTGTTTTGTGAAGTGACTCACTAATGCAAGAAAATAAATAATGCATTCTACATTAAAAAAAAACGAAATTCATTAGTATAAGGGGGTGTTTGGCCATCTGAATTTTTCAATTTTTTTTTCGAAAAATTATTTCATATTAGTGAAAATTGTAGTGATTGGTCATACAAATTTCAAATATAATTTGGAATTGTATTTGAAAAAGTGAAAACAAGTTAAACTTATTTTCACTTTTATTTCTCTCACTTTATATTGATGACCAAACACAACTCCCTACTCCAACTTCAAAATTTTGGTTTACATGGCCAAACACCTGCTAATTTTTTTAGCTTTGGTTCGAGGATATTTCCATGGCAGCTACTCTTTGTTAATCATACCATACTAACAGATTTTGTCACATCTAAAAGCTGAGATTGATGCTCGCATAATAACTGAAGTTAAATTATAAAAAATGAGCTATTATTAGTCATGCTAGTCACACTTGAGTTGTAATTGAACTGAAATATAACTAATGCACGAAACACCCAATGGTGACAGAAATGGTATAACATAAATGATTAAAAAATTACTACTTCTATTATGGAATAATAATAATAAGTGAGAATACTCTCAGCTACCTAAGAACCCTACAGCCATAGTGTTGTTGGACACACTTGGATAGCCATTGAATGGAAATGAAGTGTTGCTCATTATTTAGATGTTACCCGTAACCTGCTTGATAAAACATACAATAGAGGTGTAGGATGAGCCACCTTTCTCTAGAGCCAATCTGCTCTTCTCCTTCATGTCTTTCACCTTCATCCTTATTTCATTTTTAGGATCCATCAACTGCCTTATTGCTTTCTCTATGTTTATAAAGTATGTGTTACTCCCCCTGATCTTATAATCCATCTTAAATATCTACTTCCACGCCCAAATCCTTCACTAATTGAAATGCATTTGCTTGCTGCTGAATACATCAGCCAAGTTATCATTGATACTCTGAACCAAATACTCTCCAATATTGAAATTCAACCACAGTGCGACACAAATCCACCCACGGAACGATGAGACAAGATTATAACTTGAGGTGCCCATCCTATCACCTTTCCAGTTCGTTTTGTCCTTTCCAAAAAAACCTGTGGTAAGGCATCTTTCGGGTTCTCATTGTCTCTTTGGAGATTGTTAGAGTTGTGACCCAAATTTTGTTGATCCGGCCCTGAAAGTTTCACGGTGCGATTCATGTTTGTGATTTTTAATGGAGTCTGTGGTGGTAGCATATGGATCGGGCCGATAGGGCCGATCCTAGAGCCCACCACTAATCCCGATGGGGTGCGGGGCAAAGCTCCCACGGTATGAACCTTTATATTTTTGGGCCTAGAACCTATTTGTACACACGTACTGTATAAGTGAAATTAGTGGATCGATTTTGGTCATTCAAAAATTACATCATTCTCCACATCATACTATTCTCCTTTCATAGTAAAATTCCTCTGTCTCTGTCTTTGCTTTTTCCCACAAGGATTTTCATGAAAATCTCTGTGTTCTTGTTTTCTTTAACTTGTGGTTTGGTTATTCTATCTGAATCATAATAGATACCATGAATCTTTAGATGGTGGCTTTCTTAGAGACCATAAGAACGACACCCGCTGCTCTTCAGAGCCTGCTCAATTTCCTTCACTTGTACTTCGTTAAAACTTTTCGAGCTTCCAAAGCAGAGGAACACTACAGAGGATAGAATTTGTGTATAGACTATTTGATAATTTTCCCTTGAGATGACTCTTCCTTATTATTGATGCAACTGTTGAGATTCAGCAATGGTCCTACAGTATAAATGGGTGGGATTTCCTTAACCAGAGAGCAATTTCATAGCATGAGTTTCCAACTCCTGGAAGGTGTTCACCAAGATTTCTCTAGTTTCTAGATATCTTTTCGAAATATCAAGCAACCCAATGGAACCACCTTCCTTGTCCAAGAATATGAACGGCAAATATTTTTCTGGAAATGGATTTAAAAATGAAGGTATAGAGAGTTCTGATTCAGGGCCATCCTTGTAATTGGTAACATCCGTGTAAAAATCATCCTTTAGGATCTACATATGAAAGTGGAGGACAAGCATAGTTGCACTAGTCATGTAGAAAATATAAGTCGGGACACCAAATTAACTAGCCACATCTATCATTGTACTACACATCATGTCTACTACAAATCCGGATAGTGTAGCTGTTTGCTGAATTTGAGCCACAACCTGTCCGACCTGAGGCTTATGGCTATCAATGAATCCAGAAAATAATATTTTGCTGAGCCACAACCTTTCTGACCTGAGGCTTATGGCTATCAATGAATCCATAAAATAATGTTTTGCTGTTGAGGAGTTACAAAGCGGATTTGTCTCGGGGGAGAAATTTTGATGAGGTGCAATTAGGATTTAAGTAAAGTGATTGGATGTAAGGATTGAGATTGAAATCGAGATTCATGTCCAAAACAAGGATGGTAACGGAGAGATGCTCTTCTCTTATTATAAGGCGCTTTGCCATCTCCGTTGTGGGTAAGAGGAGACCCATTCCAGGAGATGGTATAATGACCAACTTTGTCTTCTTGATTTTACTCATTGCTTGATTTTATTGCCTTCACCTATAGTTTATGATGTAATAGAATTTGAAGAAAAAAATGGGATTTTCTACTAGGTGTGGGCATATGCTAGCTAATCAGGCATATGTGAGGAACATATGAGGTCATTTGGAGTCAATAGTATAGATGTAGTAAACCAAAGTATAGAGTTTAAGAGTTTCCTTGGGGATCACGAATGGCAATGATGTTATTCTTTGAACATTAAAAAAAAGTTGTGGATAAGCATCGCAAGACAAAAAGGGTTAAGTCCACAAATATTCATTTTTAGGTGTTTGGATGTGCAATTTCATCTCGTAATTTAAAATCATGAGATGAAATCAGTGTTTGCATATGTAATTTAAAGTTAATTTCATATAATGAGATGAAATCATAAATTCTTCAAAAAATATGATTTGAGATTTCATATCATGATTTGAGATTTTTTAGTATGAAAATTGATCCACAAATTTATATATTGTGAAAAAACCAATCATTTATATCTACCAACCATTTATTTCATATGTAAATAAAATTTATATTCATTTTATTTTTTAAATCATTTGTGTCTCATTTAATCATTAATCCCACCAACATAAGATTTATTTTACCTAAAACCAACTCCTACTTTATCATTTATTATTTTTGACCAAATTTAGAGTAACAATGTTGGTTTGTCTTCTTGTTCATTTGATTGAGAACTGTAAGTTCAACGTGAAGAGATTATGTAATATGTGAAAGGATTATATAAAAAAAATATTACACTACAACTCAAGTTCAGTTTTCCTTTATTATTGAATTAAATTTGATCAATAAATATTTTATTTTTTAGAATAGCTTTGTGATAGTGTATTATACTTTTATTATAAATTTTTTCTTATTTGGTGAGATTATATAAAGAATTGAGATAATTTTGGTAGTTTTAACAACTTAGCGATTTTTATGTTTACGAGAAAACATATAACATAAAAAGTCCAAATTGCATCTCCAAACAAAACATTAAATTCATCTCATGATTATAAATTATGATTTCATATCATGATTTTACATCAGATGGCCAAATGATCCCTTAGTATCACCATTTGAAAAATCTATATTTTATTTATATTCTTTTTGTTTTTGCAAATTCTTTTTTTGTGGCTAATTTAGATATGCGTGATTGAGGCTCAAAATTCACGTTTGATTTCAATCATACATGTTTAAAGTGCATGTAAAAATTGGCTCAAATTTCAATCATATGTCTAAATTTGTTTTGCCAAAAAACATAAAATATATTATACTTCGAATTTCAACAATTCGACATCAAAATCTTCTCCATATAACATTAAATTTGAAATATAAGTTTTATATATCATAAAAAACAAATCTCAAACTGTTATAAAATAGTATGTTTATAGTGAATGTCCATAACTCTTAAGAATTAAGTCACACCCACTCATCTTCTCCATGATGTGTAGTTAATGCTCCATTACTCAACACACCATTATGAATATAATTCTCACACCCTTTAACCTCCCCATAATCTTATTGTTTAATGTTATTTTATGACATCCTTTTGTATGCCTCAATAAAAACTATAAATAGAGGCGTAAGATCTCATATTGTATACATTTGAAATAACTGATATTTGGATGACTAAGAAATCTCTCTCCTATAGTTCTTGCTCTTTACTTTTCTTGTTCATATTGTTAATTGTTTAGCTTAGTTTTAAAATACGTTATCACCATGAAAACTCTAAATTTTATCACCTTATAGTTGAGTGTTATTTTTTTGTTGGTTTGTTGGTGCTTCAAATATGACATGAACAAAGTGCACAGAGTCATATTCTTACTCTATATATTTTGTATCTATTGTACATGTAGTAGCAACTATAAGCCTTTGGTTTCTCTAAGTATGTGATGACAAAATATGGGCTTACAAGTTCTTATGTCGTTTGTGGTGAGTGATGCTATAAATATAGGGTTAAATAAGAAAATATTGATCGTCATAAAAGGATACAATGATGTCAATCCTAATCATTTTTAATTGCTATAATAGAGAACTCTTAGGTGTTGCATAACCAAGGACTGTAACTTATGTTTCATTTATGTTTATACTCCCTGTCTAGTAGGGAGATGATTTTGCTGGGTATGTCTTTATTTGAATATTTAAATTTTCTTCTTAAAATCAAACTGTGAGAAGAGAATTTTAGGTGATATTTTCATGATTTGTATTATCATATTTTCTTGTACTAATTACATTGTTAAGGTGATGTAGGAAATTCTATTAATGTAATAAGACCCAATTGGTATTTTCATGATCCAAGAACTAAGGTCATGATGACTGGTCTCACCAAGTAATACAGTGGCCTTAAATAAAGCCGAATATCGATCCTTCATAGAAACAACTATCCACTTCTAGTTTGACTATTAAGATGAAATTGGTGCAAACGTAATTAATAGAGTTTTAAAAGTTTATAAACTAAATGTAAACTAAAATATTGCAGAAAAATAAAGACTTCAGACAATCAATGGATGAAAATCTGGAGTTAAAGCACTACAAACAATCATACTATGCTAGTGAACTTCATTGGTGAGATTACTTATCTTGGTTGTTGATTCACAGGGTTTATCGTATGATCATGGTTTCCGACCTCTAACCTTCTACCTAACTGGACTTTACAACTACATCATTGAGCGGGGATATAATAATTCATTTAGATGCATTATAATGTTATCCTACATGTGAACCAAGCAAGGCTTATAGGTATATCCTTATCCTAGTTGCTAATTCAAATTCCTTATTTTATAAAAGAATAAGAACCTTACTCTATTTACCCCTACATTTTATCCTCTCGTTCCCCCTCTCGGGGCTCACAAGACGACAATAGATGTATTCTAAGGGTTGAAAATTCTTAAAATAGTGATAACAAGGGTGAATAAGCAACCAAATATGATAATAAATCCAAACAAAATCAATTCAAAGCAATTGTAATCATGGTCTTGGCCTTAATCCCGGAAAAAGGGTGTTTAGCCGCTAATGGACATAATCATAATCAAGATGAATGAATCCATATTATAATTCATGAACAAACTAAAATAAAGATATAAAAACCCTATTTGAAGTGTATTTCATCCCTTCTTTAAGTCTCCAATACGTCCAAGGTGTTTAACAAAGTGTTTGAGTGTCCTATTTATAGGATTCAAGTTTGGCCGTGTGGGAATAAGGGTCGTGGCGCGCTGGCCAGTCCATTCAAGTAGGGGTCATGATGTGCTGGTAAGTCCGTTCAGCACTGGTCATTACAGTCAAGTAGGGGTATCGGTGAAACCCTTAGTCAAGTAGGGGTCGCAGCGCCCCTCTATTGCGAGGTTTCACTGGAAAACCATTTTGACATCTAAACTTTGTTTGTGTATTTATTTTCTATCCCAAGCCCTTTGGTGTTGTTTAAACTTGATTTCCAGCTTTTCTATCCTCCATATATCACCATAATCAACTCACCAAGCATACAATAGCATCAATCACCATGGATTAGAGCTCAAAACAACACAACATCAAGAACGGTGAACTAGAAACTCAAGCTAAGAACTAGTGTCGTCCTTTAAATCTTTAGCTTATTGTTTTGACTCTTGGCTTGATTCGTTTGATATTTAAATATTATAAACAAGTTGTTCCATACATAATTACACAATAATAACGTTAGTAACTCATTACACATACTAGAATCCATTGCGATCAACTAGACAAACACCTAGCTCAAGCTAGTAACACTAGTTTTCTCGTTTGAACTCTGAGTGACCAATTTAGGTACAAACTTGTTTGAAAGGAACTATAAACATTCTAATCACATACTTAAACACTTAGATGTTCAATTATATCATCATTAACAAATTAAGCACACGAGAAATCCTCAAAACAAGGTTAGATAAGCTAGTATAACAACATTAAGGTGCATAAAACCACCCCAGATCAATGACACTTATTGCGGCTAAGCCTTGATAAGTAAGTCAATCACTCAAAGTGATAAGTAAGAAGAAAAAAAATACAATAAGTTCTAATGCGAGACTTCAAGAGCGAAGTCAGACCATACATATACAATAATAGCAGAAGTTTGAATGATAAAGATACCATAAACCATCTCAAAACCTAGTGTCACTGTGTAAGAACAATCTACATACAACTCAGAACAAAAAAAACAACTGAGTCAAAAATAAAACTACAAGTATGTCTCCAAATATAAAAAAAGACACCAACTGGATAGAAAGAGGTACGAGGTCGACTCCAAAGACATAGAGTAGGAAATACCTAAAAAGTGTCAAGGATCAATCATTAATACCTTATTCAATATGTCAACCATTACTGATTTAGTATAGGCAATGTACAATTGGAGTAAATATACATGTAAGTCATCATTCATGTCATATTAACCCCAACTTGGGTATTTCAATCATGAAGAAAAGCAACCAATTGCATATACAAGGCCAATAACATCAGATAAAGCCCTCACATGGGTAATACACAGTCAATGTTATCTCAAGTCACCAATAACAACAATATAATCCCTAATACGGGCACAAAATAGTAATAACATCATTGAAATACGATTTCCATGATTATTACCCAAACCCATATCATGTTTATATATATATATATATATATATTGACTACCCAGCCCAGTCTGAAAATAGTTAAGTTATAACCTACCTCATGATGTCAAAACCCCAGCTTTAAGCCCTTCGACGTGGAGCTTTCCTATAACACCTCAAATTTTGGTCCCTAAAAAAATTTGAGTTTTTAAACTCACTGCCCAGACTACGACTCTTCTAACGAGTTGTTATGTGTTATTACAGGTCTTAGGGACCCAATCGTAGCCTGGCTAGTGTATTGGCCTGGAGTTTTTGTTATGGCTACGACTAAGAGGTTCCGAGTCGTAAGACTCAAAATGAGTCATAGAGTCCAATTTGAAGCCAAACCAGTGTGATGCCCAAAGTATTCTGTCTTGACTATGACTTGGACCCTATGAGTCATAGGGTCTCTTAACGAGTCGTATGGTTACCAGAGTAAGATCCTTCAACTACTGTCCAGACTACGACTTATGGAGATGAGTCGTAATGAATCCTAACGAGTCGTAAAGTGACCCTTAGTCACTTAGCGATAATTTTTTTTAGCTTTTAATTGAGGCACTTTGGACATTTTTCTCTTTATCCACTTAATACCTATGACCATGAAACACCATTGGGATATTATTTTCAACACTTTAACACTCAAAACACCCTCTCAAATTCTTAAAACTCTCTAAGGTCAAGATACTTAGGGTTTCCAAGAAGTTGGTCATCTAAGGGCTTAAAGGTTGATTTCTCTCCTAAATCTTGTTATTTCAGGCATGTTACTCTTTTCCAACTCTTATTTCATGAAAAACATGTATTTTAAATAGTTAAATTGTATGGATTTAAAAATGGGTTTTGATATGATTGAGGGTTTTGGAATGATTAATTCTTAAATTATTTTCCCATGGTTTTGATGTATTACTCGTGCCTTGAAATTGATGTTTTGAACTAATAGGGTTCATGGTGTGGGATTTGGAATGGGCGTCAAGGTTTTCCCCCAAATTGATGTTTTAAACCTGGAAGTTGGTTTTGAATAGTTGTGTTCCCTCAACCCACTTGTATAAATAGCTTTGTATTATGGAATTTTCACTTGGTTTGACTTACTTACCTATGTTAATGCATTGCATAAATGGTTAATCAATGAACATGGATTTTGAAGGACTTGTTGGCTATGGTTGATTTAGTGAACAAAGGGGGTCGAGGCATTCCACCAAGTTAATGTGATTGTTATGGCATAGAGATAAGCGTGCAAGTGTAAGTGTATGACGATGCCCATGGTGTGCCTTAACAGTTGATTCTTTGGTTAATAAATGGGTTATGTGAAACTTGTTTTAAATTAGGCTTAGTAAGGGTTATGTAGCTAAGCCGTGAAGGTATGGGTCTTGGATGACTTATATTGGAAACTCATGTTTGCTGCCATAAAGTTCGGTCTTGATGATCTTGTGTGCAATTCACACTATTGATATATAATTGTAACCTGGATTGACGGGGGTTGAGGCATTCCGTGATCTTCCTTGATACCTCCAGTCGTCCGGCTAACACGCACTGAGACCTTTCAACAGGGGGAGCCGAACCCATATAGCCCATGGGTGCCTATTTATGATGGTTAAGCTACATAGTCCAAGATAATATTTTACTATCATGCTAAACTTTATTCTCTATCCCAACATCTATTATATATTTATGCATGTATGTGAACATGTACAATGGGTTTGAAAAAGATATGACTTGGCATTATATTTTCCTCTATCCCTGCATTTCTTGTGAGTGCTCAACCCACTAACTGTCTCTGAATGTTGTATTGCCACGTGATGTAGACATCAGAGATACTTTTACTTTTACCATGCAGTGTTAGGTGGATTGGTTTGGTTCATCAGTTATTAGTAGTGAAGTTGTGAGATTTTGTTCTCCTGAAGACTTGGTTATTTCATCAATTTCCTTTCATAAACTAGAATTGAAGAGTTCACATTAATATTATCTTTGTCATTGTCATTGTTAGAGTCGGGGGCATATCCCGACCTAGATAGTTTTTTGAATTATAGAGGCTCTTTGAATAATACTGTGGATTAGGTATTAATGTTGACACTCTTAGTTATCCTTGATTTTATCATCTTTCTATCTTTTTATATATTTGGATTTCAGCTGCTGCTAGGTGTTCTATGTTCTTTATGGTTAGGCAAACAGGGTGGTGAAACACCCTAGTTTCTGGACCTTAGAAAAGTTCTTGGAATTCTAGTCTCTGGACCCAATACGACTCATAGGTATGAACCGTATGTTGGGGTATGAATGGTATGGTTCAGTCGTATACTGACCAGTGTTGGTTGTTGGGATGGATTTTGGTTACTGGAATGGATACAACTTAGGGGTACGAGTCGTATTGGTGATTATGGATAGTTTGGTTCCTTAACTTATTCTTAGACTTGGTTACTTAGGTTGGATCTGAGTACGAGTGGCTTACCATGAGTCATAAGCCAGGGGACAAATTGTACCAAGGACTCTTATGGTATGCAGTGTTAAATCCTCCTGGTATTTTATTCTGCCAGGGATACGGGTCATGGATACGGATCGTATGCTGTGGTTACACTCTTGTTATGTGTCCTTGGATTGTCAGACCCGTAGGGTTATCTTTAGGTTCCCTGGTGAGCCGGTTATAAAATGGGAGGGTATTTTCTTAGCTCCTAAGAAGAGGTTTATTTCTTATCTTAGAGCTCAGAGGTTAATATCTAAAGGTTGTCTTTATCACATGGTCCAAGTTAAAGATTCTAACTCGGAAGGTCCTTCTTTTCAGTCAGTTCCTGTGGTTGATGAGTTTCTAAGGGTCTTTTCGGATGATCTTCCTGGTGTTCCTCTGGATAGGGAAATAGAATTTTGTATTGATCTAATTCTGGACACTCGTCTAATTTCTATTCCTCCATATAGAATGGCTCTGGCTGAGTTGAGAAAACTCAAGGAGCAACTTAAGGATCTTCTGAATAAGGGGTTTATTCATCCTAGAGTATCTCCTATGGGTGCACCGGTGTTGTTTGTGTGCAAGAAGGATGCTTCCCTTTGGATGTGCATCGACTTTAGGCAAATGAACAAGGTGACAATCAAGAACAAGTATCCTCTTCCAAGGATAGATGATCTATTTGACCAGTTTTAAAGGTGCCAAGTTCTTTTCCAAGATATATATTCAGTCTGGGTACCATCAGCTAAAGATCAGGGAGGTGGATATCCCTTTAACAGCTTTTCGTACTCAGTATGGGTATTTTGAGTTTTTTGTGATGTCATTTGGGTTGACTAATGCTCCAACGACGTTTATGTATTTGATGAATAGAGTTTTCTATCAGTATTTAGATCTCTTCATTATTGTGTTCATTGATGATATTCTGGTTTATGCGAAAAGTATTATGCTAATCACCTCCGTATGGTGTTGCAGTCCTTAAAGAAACAACGGTTGTATTCCATGTTCTCCAAGTGTTAGTTTTGGTTGAACGTTGTAACTTTCTTGGTTCATATTATTTCTAGTGAAGGGATCATGGTGGATCCGCAGAAGGTTGTTGTGGTGAAAAGGTAGCCTAGACCTATGACTCCATCCGACATTCGGAGTTTCTTGGGTTTAGCCGGGTATTAGAGGTTGTTTGTGGAAAATTTTTTATTGGTAGATACTCCTTTGACTAAGTTAACTCAGAAGAAGGTCAAGTTTTCTTGGTCAGATACTTGTGAAGGGAGTTTCGAGAATTTAAAGGATAAGTTAACTTCGACTCTAATTCTGACTCGGTTGGAAGGAAATGATATGTTTATGGTTTATTGTGATGCATCTTAGGTAGGTATTGGTTGTGTGTTGATGTAGCATGGAAAGGTGATTGCCTATGCTTCAGGGAAGTTGAAGGTACATAAGAGGAATTGTCCTACTCATGATTTGGAGTTGTTGGAGGTTATGTTTACTTTGAAAATATCGCAGCATTATTTGTATGGTTTACACGTGGATATCTTTTCTGATCATAAGATTTTACAATATGTGTTCACCCAAAGAGAGCTTAATCTAAGGCAGAGGAGATGACTTGAGCTTTTCAAGGATTATGATATAAGTCTTCACTATTACCCAGGTAATGCTAATGTGGTTGCTGATGCTTTTACCAGGGTATCCAAGGGGAGTTTGGCTCATGTGGAGTAAGGGAAGCGAAAATTGGTGAAGGATATTCACCGCTTGGCGAATCTTGGAGTTCGCCTCTTGGACTCCAGGGATGGTGGTGTGATGGTTCAAGAAATGGTTCGATCATCTCTTGGTGCAAAGATTAAGGAGAAGCAAGTGATGGATCCTATGTTGATGATAATCAAGAGTGACATTAGTGGGAAAAAGGTAATGGTGTTTGAGATCACTGGTGATGGTACTTTATGGTACCAGGGGAGGTTGTGTGTTCCTGATGTCGATGGTTTATGGCGCATGAGTCGCACTATGTTGTTTATCCCAGCTCGACTAAGATGTATCATGATCTCAAGGAGATCTATTGGTGAAATGGTATGAAGATGGATGTGGCTGATTTCGTATCCAAGTGCATGGTGTGTCAATAGGTTAAGGTTGAGCTCATGAGGTCAGAAGGGTTGTATCAAGAAATTGATTTACCCGAATAAAAGTGGGAAATGATTAATATGGACTTCATTATGGGTCATCCTCGATCTCAGAGTCAATATGATTTAATTTGGGTCATCGTGGTTAGGATGACTAAGTCTGCGCACTTTTTTCCAGTGCGGACTACTTTCTCGATAGAAGATTATGCGAAGTTGTATCTTCAGGAGATTGTGAAACTGCATGGGGTGCCTGTTTCAATTATTTATGATAGTGACACGTAGTTTATGTCTCACTTCTGGCGGTCTTTTCAGAGAGGGTTGGAGACCAAGGTGAGTGTAACGCCCTGAGTCTGTACCCCGAACGCTACACAATGCTCATAATCCTGAGGGACCACAAGCTAACCCATGACTGGTACCTGCTGCATTAACTAAATAATAATACTGTAATTATACAGAAATTAGGCGAAAACTTGCCATAAGGTTCAAAACTGTAACTAAATACTAAGTACGGTACATCAATACCAAAACTGATCATCTATCTATAAATACTCTAGTATGAAAAGCCTCTAACTGTCTGAAATAAGGAGTTGATAGGACAAGTTCCCAACTAACTCCGACTACTGAAATGAACTAAGTACTGAAATACCGGAATAATAAATCTGTCCTCGAATAATAAGGACTCACCACTAGTCTGCTGCTGATGGATCGGACTGCTAAGTATGATCGGGAGCCCGTGCATCTGAACCTATGATATAAGATATCATAACTCAAAAGAAAGGTACGCGTCAGTACTTTGAATGTACTGGTATGCTAAGTGAAGTAGGCTGGGATGCATGGGTTCATATGCATGAACAATACTGGCTGAGTAACATGAGTATAACTGAATGTGAGTACATACATAAATACGTAAACTGTAACTGAGGTCATGGAAATACTGGATACTGAGTTCTGAATTACTGATTTACTGATATCTGAGTTTACTAATACTGTATTACTGCTAACTAAGTGACTGTATCTGACAGTCCTAATTCTGCAGAACAATTCTGAGTTTCGTACTGAACTGAGTGACTATGTCTGACAATCCTGATTTCTGTAGAACTAGACTGAGTTCTATTCTGAAGACTGAAACTGAGACTATGGGAAGTAATCATCTAACCGATATGCCCCTCTCTGAACTGATTGGGGTCCAACCTATAACCCCAGCAGGAAGGGTGTCAGTACCCTACCACGGGTAAAGACAAGATGAAAAGTATTCCTCAATCTGGCAGGTTCTCTAAATGAGCACGGTGGTACCCTCAACTGGCAGGTAGGACACCTCATCAACTCTCAACTGGCAGGTTGATGTCTCAACCTACGCTGGTTGCATAGTTCTGGAACACAAGGAGTGCTTCTAAGGATCACACCCTCTGCTGGCAGGTGAGTCTCTATCCTTGGGTTCACTCGGTGATGAATCCTACTCCTAACTGAATAGATAATGGATTGAATTCTAAACTATGTTAGGCAGGTCTGATCTGTTATTGATTCATACTGTCTAACTGAACTGAGTTCACTGAGTTTCGTTGACTGACGGAATACTACTGAATTCTGTTAACTGACTGAATTTACTGAGGTCTGAGCTGAATACTGAACTACTGATCGTGATATGACTAATACTATTCTGAAACTCACACTGGCTCTAGATATACAACTAAATTGTCGGGTATTAAATACCCCTAGGACTCGATAACATGAAAAGTAAATCATTGGATGACTTTAGTAGCATAATGGTACTTGCTTGCTGATAATACATTCACTTAGACATTTTTTTGTCAAACACTTGATATACATGAGCTTGTGCATGATTCAAATCACACAATAACATGTTATGCTTAGACTAGTCAAATCACATAAGCATTTTGACAAACACTTGGGGAGCATGGGTATTTCACATATCAATAAACATATAGTAATATCATGGATTCTACATTCAACTTGTAAATTCAAGAGTTCGACATGTAGTTCACAAAATTCAATTCACAATTAACTAATTTGTATGAAACTTGGGACAAAATCATGGAATTAAATCACCATTAATATCATAATCATTAATACATTCAAGATCCAACATGAAATCCATGAAATCAATTAACTTGTATTTTTAAAAGAGTTTCTTGAACTCCAAGGGTGGAAGGAAACCCTTGGATGAACACTTCACATACCTTGGTAATTAAATTTGTAAAGAATGATGGAGTGTTCTTGAAGTTGAATCTTGAATTGGAGGTCCTAGGGTTTGCTTTTTGAGAAATTTTGAGAAAGATGAATGGATTTTTCCTTTAAAGGGGCTTAATCTCGTATTTTGGGGACTGACATAAGGTGGGAAATAACCCAATTACCCCTAAGGATGTGGCTTTTTAATGACTGAAAACTGATTTAGCAATGTGCAGACCGACGCACCGCATCGTCAACATCAACACGATAGCTAATACGCCACATCAAGTCCACGTCGGTTCACTGGAATTTGCACTGAGAGCTGGGAAAAATACCCATCGACGCGATGGGTGATGCGGTGCGTCGAGATCACATCGATCCACTAGTTTAAGATTTCAAATATGTTTCAAACAATGTCTGAAAAATCCAAAACTTGTTCGAGAACACCTACTGACATTCTTGATCATGAATTAACCTAATAATTGATATTTAAAGCTCATAAGGGTTGTGAAAAAGGATCGCCAACTTACAAAGGCTAAAATAACTCTAAGTATGAACACTTAGCTGAATTTTTCTAAGTCTGGGACCCCTTACTAGCTTTTATAGGATTGAATCAAGCTTAGGATTTTATGGGGTCTTACAATATCTTCCCCTTGGGACCATTCATCCTCGAATGAGACTGACTAAGCTGGGAATACTGATAGACTGAATTTAGATACTGGATATGCACAACTGCAACATGATTTCATAACTGACACTACTGATATGCTGAAATTTCATACTGAACATGCATATCTGATGCATGAGTACATAGCTGAACATTATTCATGAATGCATGACTGGGATTGCTAATAAGCTGAATTTCTCATGCTGAACATGCATATCTGATGCATGAAGTCACAACTAAATATGCCATGGTAACTGGTACCAAGTCTATAAAGGAAAAGCTGAGCATGGAACTGAGTAAGTTCAAGGAAAAACTATTACCTTGGGCTGAGCCTAGGTTTGCGGAGAAGAGATGAGGATACTTGGTCCGTATATATGCTTCTGCTTCCCAAGTAGCTCCCTCAACGGACTGATTCTGCCAAAGAACTTTGACTAGAGGGACCTCTTTGTTCCTCAGTCTGCGAATTTCAGAATCAAGAATTTTGACTTAAATCTCTTCATAAGAGAGGCTGTTCTAAACGTCTATACTCTCTACAGGGACTACAATTGCTGGGTCACCTATGCATTTCTTTAGCAAGGAGACATGGAACACTTGATGGACTGAAGCTAAATCTAAAGGAAACTCAAGCTCGTAAGCTACCTTTTCGAAACGGCTGAGAATTAGGTAAGGATCGACATATTAGGGACTGAGCTTCCCCTTCTTGCCAAACCTCATCACTCCTTTCATAGGAGAGATTTTTAGATACACAGAGTCACTAATATCAAACTTGAGATCCTTTCTGCATACATCTACGTATGATTTCTGTCAGTTCTGAGCTGTCTTAAGCCTCTCCCTGATCAACTAAACTTTTTCTAAGGTGTCAAAACCCAAGTCTGGCCTTACCACTGCACCCTCTCCCACTTTAAACCAACCAATGGGAGACTTATATCTCCTCCCATAGAGCACCTCAAATGAAGCCATCTGAATGGTCGAGTGATAGCTGTTGTTATATGCGAACTCAATCAAAGGCAAGTGGTCATACCAACTACCTTTAAAGTCTATCACACACACTCTCAGCATATCCTCTAAAATCTAAATGGTCCTTTCTTCTTGACCATCGGTCTGAGGGTGAAAGGCTATACTGAGGTTGCCAAGACCCTTTTGGAAGGCTTTCCAGAAATGAGAGGTAAACTAGGTACCTCTATCTGAGATTATGGACAACGAAACTCCGTGCAATCTGAGCAACTCTCTGACATAGAGTTTGGCATAGTCCTCGCGCTGAATAAGAGGTATGGACTGGTAAGAAATAAGCTGATTTGGTTATCCTATCTACAATGACCCAAACTGAATCGTGCTGACCACGAGTACGAGGAAAACCCATTGCAAAATCCATGTTCACCTCTTCCCACTTCCAACTGGGAATACCGAACTCCTACATAGACCCATTAGGTTTTTGGTGCTCAATCTTAACCTGCTAACATATCGAGCACTTAGCTACAAACTCTGCAATGTCTCTCTTCATCCCACTCCACCAATAGATCTCTCGCAAATCGCGGTACATCTTAGTGGACCCTAGATAAATAGAGTAACGTGCACCATGCGCTTCTGCAAGAATCCGCTGTCTTAGGTCATCTATACCTGGCACACATAGCTGCCCCTGACAATGCAATACACCATCTCTCTTGGGGAGAAAACCTTTATCTTCTGATCTCTAATTGATTCTTTTAACTTAACTAGATTGGGATCCCTATCCTTTTTTTCATTCACCACAAAAAGCAGAGATGATTCTGAACTACTCTGTACCCATACACTACCTTCTGCTAGGTCGACTAAGTGGACACCTAGTCGGGCAAGCTGATGAACTTCCTGATCTAACTTCTTCTTACCATTTTCCACGTGAGCAACACTACCTATATACATCTTACTTAGAGCATCAACACTATATTGGCTTTACCTGAATGATATAGAACACGCATGTCATAGTCTTTCAACAACTCCAACCACCTTTTCTGATGGAGGTTTAGGTCTTTCTAGGAGAATACATACTGTAGGCTCTTATGGTCAGTGAATACATCAATGTGCACTCCATACAAATAGTGCCTCCAAATCTTTAAGGCAAATACTACTGTTGCTAACTCAAGATCATGAGTTGGATAGTTCTTTTCATGGGATTTAAGCTGTCTAGAGTCATAGGCTATCACCTTACCTCTCTACATGAAGACACAACCTAAACCTACTCTGGATGCATCGTAATACACAACAAAGTCATCCGAAATATCTATCAAGGTAAGAATTGGGGCTGAGGTGAGTCGAGTCTTCAACTCCTGAAAACTCTTCTCGCAAGAATCTGACCACTGAATCTTGACTTTCTTCTGAGTCAATCTGTACATGGGGGATGCAATAGACGAAAATCCCTTAACAAACCATCGGTAGTAGCCAGCCAAGCCCAAGTAACTTCGGATATCT
The DNA here is from genome assembly GCA_030864215.1 of Capsicum pubescens. Classification (NCBI taxonomy): domain Eukaryota; kingdom Viridiplantae; phylum Streptophyta; class Magnoliopsida; order Solanales; family Solanaceae; genus Capsicum; species Capsicum pubescens. The sequence continues at coordinate 228,857,309 of CM061544.1, forward strand.
GATGGAGAGATAGGTGTGGGATAGTTTCTCACTGCTTTGGTCTTTTGGGGATCAACTCTAATGCCATCACTAAAAATAATATGGCCGAGGAAAGCTACTGACCGTAGCAAAAAATTGCACTTACTGAATTTAGTGAATAACTGATGGTTTCTGAGGGTCTGCAATACTATTCTAAGATGGTCTGCATGATCACGCTCACCGCGGAAGTAGACAAGGATGTCATCTATGAAGACTATAACGAACATTTCCAAGTACTACTTGATCACACTATTCACCAAGTCCATGAAAGCTGCTGGAGCATTGGTAAGACCAAAGGACATGACTAAGAATTTGAAGTGACCATACCAAGTTCTGAAAGCTATTTTTGGGATGTCACATTCTCTAACTCTAAGCTGATGATAGCTTAATCTAAGGTCTATCTTAGAAAAGTAACTGACACCCTGAAGTTGGTCAAACAAGTCATCAATTTTGGGAAGTGGATACTTGTTCTTGAGCACGACTTTATTTAACTAATGGTAGTCAATACACATTCTGAGGGAACCATCTTTCTTACGCACGAATATAATTGGTAACACCCACGGGGATACACTGGGTCTGATGAATCCCTTATTTAGAAGATTCTTCAAATGTTCTTTTGATTCTTTGAGTTCTGCTGGAGCCATTCTGTATGGAAGAATAGAGATAGGCTGAGTATCTGGAATAAGGTCTATTTTAAAGTCGATTTCCCTTTCGGATAGAATTCTAGGAAGATCTTCGAGAAATTCATATAGGAATTCACATGCTATTGATACTGACTCAAGAGTAGGGGTTTCTGATCTAGAGTCCTGGACTCGAACGAGATGGTAGAAACATCCCTTAGATATCATTTTCCTTGCCCTAAGGTAGGAAACAAGCTGACCCCTGAGTGCTGAAGTGCTACCCCTCCACTCTAGGATGGGCTCATTTGGAAACTAAAATTGGATAATTCGATTTCTACAGTCGGCTGAGGCATAGCAGGAATGAAGCTAATCCATGCCGAGAATGACATCAAAATTGGTCATCTCTAATTTGACTAAGTCTGCTGAAGTGACTTTCTGAAATACCATAACCGGACAGTTCCTGTATACCCATCGGGCTATGATAGATTTACCCACTGAGGTAGAGGCTGAGAAAGGCTCTGCTAAAATTTTGGGATTGACTCCGAAGTCAACAACTATATAGGGAGTTACAAAAGACAAAGAAGCTCCTAGATCTAGCAAAGCATAAACATGCAAAGGATAAGCTTGTAACATACCAGTGATCACATCAGGAGAACTTTCCTGATCCAATCGGTACTTAAGGGCATAGAGTTAGTTTGGGCGTTGTCCACTGCTGGCACTAGAAGCGACACCCTACTGATTCGGATGACCGGCCAGAGCTGAGGGACGGTTATGCTGACCCTAGGAACCTGAATGGGGACAATCTATGACTCTGTGACCTAGATTTCCACACTCAAAACACACATCACTGCCAGCCCTGCAGATACCCTGGTGGTTTCTGCCATATTTCTGGCAAAGAAAATTGGTTCGAGCGCTGCTGACACTACCCTGAGGCTTAGGGCCTGGTGCTCTATCTCTGTTGCCATCCCTGAATTTTAGCACTGGAGCACTGACTGAGGATGGAGTTGGAACTGAGGATTTCAGGCAGAAATGAGAACGATTCCCACCCTCTTACTTAGGCTGAGGAAAGTTGAAACTACCTGTTCTCGCTTTCTTATTCTCCCTCTCCTTTTCCCTATTCTTAGCCTCCTCTATCTACTGAGCATGGATTATGAGACTGGATATGTCCATCTCCATAATCAATATTACGGTTCTACACTCCTTGACCACACTATTAGACTCACCAGACACAAACTTAATCATCTTCGATCTGCTATCTGCTACCATATGAGGAACGTATCTAGCTAATTGAGTAAACTTGAGAGAATAGTCTTTCACTGTCAGGTTGCCCTGCTTCAGGTTAATAAATTCTAGAACCTTCGCTTCCTTCAACTCCAATGGGAAGAACCTATCCAGAAAAGCAGTGGCAAACTCCTCCCACTCCATGGGCCCTGCATCTGCGACCTTTTTTTCTTTCCACTATTTAAACCATGAGTGATCCACATCCTTTAACTGATATGCAGCTAAATTGGCACTCTCACTAGTTGTCACCCCCATAATATTTGTAACTTTCTACACCTGATCAAGAAATTCCTGAGGGTCCTCATCTGAATTAGACCCAATAAAAGATGGAGGGTTTATTCGGGTGAAGTTCTGAATCCTAGCTACAACAGTATTGGCCACTGGGTTGGCTAGAACGACAACTGGGCATTCATTCTGGGCTGCCACAGAATGAGCTAGAGTGGTAAAAGTTGCTCTGAATTCAGTATGGTAGACATGTTCATCTACGGGATCTGGCTGGACGGGCTGAGGTGCTGGCTGGTCTCCCATTCCTCTTCTCTTAGTCCTCTTTGGAGGCATATTTTATAAATGGGGAAGAAACTTTGGATTATACTGAGAGTTTAAATAGAGCTCATGCTCACTCACATGACATGAATACTGAAAGAAGGGAAACTTTTCCTAAAGCATCTAATAGCCTCTTGTCCATAAGTATGACACGCAACACACCCATGCACAAGACTATACTAGATGCAGCTTCCAGACTTCCTAGGACTCTGTTGAAGCTTAGGCTCTGATACCAAGTTTGTAACGCCCCGAGTCTGTACCCCCGATGCTACACGATGCTCATAATCCCAAGGGACCACAAGCTAACCCATGACTGGTACCTACTGCAATAACTGAATAATAATACTGTAATTGTGTAGAAATTAGGAAAAAACTTTCCATAAGGTTCAAAAATATAAATAAATACTGATTACGGTACATCAATACCAAAACTAAACATCTGTCTATAAATACTCTAGACTGAAAAGCCTCTAACTGTCTGAAATAAGGAGTTGATGGGACAAGTCCCCAACTAACTCTGACTATTGAAATAAACTAAGTATTGAAATAATGGAATAATAAATCTATCCTCAAATAATGAAGACTCACCACTAGTCTGCTGCTGATGGATCGGGCTGCTAAGTATGACTGGGAGCCCGTGTATCTGAACCCATGATATAAGACATCATAGCGTAAAAGAATGGTATGCGTCAGTACTTTAAATGTACTGGTTTGCTAAGTGCGGTAGGCTGAGATTCATAGGTTCATATGAATGAACAATACTGCCTGAATAACATAGGTATAACTGAGTGAGAGTACATGTATAAATACGTTAACTGTAATAGAGGTCGTGGTAACACTGGATACTGAGTTCTGAATTACTGATTTGCTGATATCTGAGTTTACTAATACTATTTTACTACTATCTAAGAGATTGTATCTGACAGTCCTAATTCTGCAAAACTATTCTGAGTTCCATACTATACTGAGTGACTATGTCTGACAGTCCTAATTGTTATAGAACTGAACTGAGTTCTACTTTGAAGACTGAAACTGAGATTGTGAGAGATAATTATTTAACCAATATACCCCTCTCTGAACTGATTGGGGCCCAACCTATAACCCCAGCTGGAAGGGTGTCAGTACCGTGCCACGGGTAAAGACAAGCTGAAGAGTCACCGTCAATCTGGCAGGTACTCTAAATGAGAACGGTGGTACCCTCGACTATCTGGTAGGATACCTCATCAACCCTCAACTGGCAGGTTGATGTCTCAACCTACGCTGGCTATGTAGTTCTGAAACACAAAAACTGCTTCCAAGGATCACACCCTCTTTTAGCAGGTGAGTCCCCATCCTTGGGTTCACTCGGTGCTGAATCCTACTCCCAACTAAATAGATACTTGACTGAAATTTAAACTGTGCTAGGCTGGACTGATCTGTTACTGATTCATACTGTCTAACCAGTTCACTGAGTTTCGTTAACTGACAAATTACTACTAAATTTTGTCAACTGACTGAATTTATTGAGGTCTGAGCTGAATACTGAACTACTGATCGTGATATGACTGATACTATTCTAAAACTGACACTGGCTCTAGATATACAACTAAATTATCGGGTATTAAATACCCCCAGTACTCGATAACATAAAAAGTAAATCACTGCATGACTTTAGTAGCATAATGGCACTAGCTTACTGATAATACATTCACTTAGACATTTTTGTCAAACACTTAAGATACATGAGTTTGTGCATGATTGAAATCACACAATAACATATTATGCTTGGGATAGTTAAATCACATAAGCATTTTGACAAACACTTGGGGAGCATGGGTATTTCACATATCAATAAATATGTAGTAATATCATGGATTCTACAATCAACTTGCAAATTCAAGAGTTTGAAATGTAGTTAACAAAATTCAATTCACAATTAACTAGTTTACATGAAACTTGGGATAAATCATGGAATTAGATCACCATTAATATCATAATCATTAATACATTCAAGATCCAACATAAAATCCATGAAATCAATTCACTTGTATTTTTAAAAGAGTTTTTTGAACTCCAAAGGTGGAAGGAAACCCTTGGATGAACACTTCACATACCTTGATATTCAAATTTGCGAAGAGTGATGGAGTGTTATTGAAGGCTGAATCTTGAATTGGAGGTCCTAGGATTTTCTTCTTGAGAAATTTTGAGAAAGATGAATGGATTTTTCCTCTAAAGGGGCTTAATCTTGTGTTTTGGGGGCTGACGCAAGGTGGAAAATGACCCAATTACCCTTGAGGATGCATTTTTTTAATGACTTAAAACTAATTTAGTGATGCATAGACCGACGCACTGCATCATCGGCATCAACACGATAGCCAATGCGCCGCATCAAGTCCGCATCAATTCACTGGAATCTACACTAGGAGTTGGAGAAAAATATTCATCGACATGATGGGTGACACGGCGCATCGAGATCGCATTGATCCACTGGTTTGAGCTTTCAAATATGTTTCAAACAAAGTCCAAAAAATCCAAAACTTGTTTGAGAAGACCTACTGACATTCCTGATCATGAATTAACCTAAAAATCAATATTTAAAGATCATAAGGGTCATGAAAAGGGATCGCCAACTTACGAAGGCTCAAATAACTCTAAGTATGAACACTTAGCTGAATTTTTCTAAGTCTGGAATCCCTTACTAGATTTTACAGGATTGAATCAAGCTTAGGATTTTGCGGGGTCTTACAGTGAGTCTGAGTACTACTTTTCATCCACAGATGGATGGGCAAGAAGAGAGAACTATTCAGACATTAGAGGATATTTTTTGGGACTGTGTGATTGATTATGGTGGCAATTGGGTTGAGCATCTACCTTTGGTGGAGTTTGCTTGCAACAATAACTATCATTTTAGTATTAGTATGGCCCCTTTTAAGGCATTGTATGGTAGGAGATGTAGATCTCTTATTGATTGGTTTGAGCTTGGTGAGGCGGACATGTTTGGTCGCGACTTGGTTTTACCATGCTATAGAAAAGTTAAGGTGATTCGGGATAGGCTTAAGGATGCCCAAAGTTTCCAAATGCCCTATGCGGATGTTAGGCGTAGAGACTTGGAGTTTGAGTTTGCGGATAAGGTTTTCCTCAAGGTATCTCCCATGAAGGAAGTAGTGTAGTTTGGCAAGAAGGGTAATCTCAGTCCCCGGTATATGGGTCCTTATGAGATTTTGCGGAAAGTTGGTATTGTTTCTTATGAGTTGGAGTTGCCTTCTATCATGAGCTTGCTTCATTCGTTCTTTCATGTTTCCTTGTTGAGGAAGTGCATTAGTGATCCTTCTTCGATTATTTCTTTGGAGGGACTGGGTATCACTGATTCTTTATCTTATGAAGAAGTACCAGTTGAGATCTTGGATAGGTTGGTTTGTCGGTTGCAGACCAAGGATGTTGCTTCAGTTAAGGTTCTTTGGTGGAACCATACGGTGGAAGAAGCTAATTAAGAAACAGAAGAGGACATGAACTCCAATCAATAATTATTTATGACTGACTCGCTATTCACTCGGTTTTTGGGTCATAATCATTATGTAGGTCCAAATATCCGCATTTTTTTTGCTCCTGGGATTCATGTAGAAGGTATGTGTCTTCAAGACATCTTTGTTTTCAGAGTTTGTTAAAGGAAAGATTTATATCTTTGCCTCTTTATTTTCAAACTTTGTTAAAGATTAGGAATATGTTTGATAACATAATGAAAATGACTCTAGCGTGTGGTTACCCCTACCTAGTCTATCATTCGAGGATGAATGTTCCTAGTGGGGGGCCTGAAACAACCAGATTTTTGGACCTTAGAAAATTTCCTAGAATTTTGATCTCTGGACCCAATATGACTCATGGGTATGAGCTGTATGTTGGGATATGAATGGTATGGTTTGGTCGTATACTGACCAGTGTTGGTTGGTGCGATGGATTTGTATTACTGGAATGGATACGACTTAGGGGTACGATTCATATTGGTGGTTACGAATCATTTGGTTCCCTAACTTAATCTTAGATTTAGTTACTTAGGTTGGATCTGAGGACAAGTGGCTCACCATAAGTCGTAAGCTAGGGTATGAATCATACAAGGGACTTGTATGGTAGGCGGTGTTCAATCCTCAGGGTATTTTATTTCGCTAGGGATACGGGTCATGGATACAGATCATATGTTGTGGTTATGACTTGGTTGGATGAGTCATATATTGGATAGTGTTTGGTACAAGGGTGGAGGTTCATAATACGATTGGTGGATACCGATCGTAATGGGAAGGCAAGACTCATGAGGGTCAGTCGTATCCCTCTGACGGGATTTTTGTGCAACTTAAGTGGGGGTATTTTGGACATTTCTCCACTTATCCTAATAGGGTACCACAATTTCTAACCTATTTGGGAGGTTATTTACCCTATTATTCTATTCATTAACACTTAGAAACTCTTCTTAAACACTTCATAATTCTCTCAAAAGCTTTTGAACAATGGGAGCTAGGGTTTCAACTAAGGGATCAATTTGGGGTTTGTCTTGGTGATTTTTTTCCGTCACCATCTTGGTTTAAGGCATGTTCTCTTGCCTCATTGTTAATTTTACTTAAAGTCATGATTTATATAAATGTTTTCATGGTTTTTCCATTAGATGATTTTGGCTTTTAAATATGGTTTGGAGGTTTTGATGTTAAATGGTTGGTTATGGTTTCCCATGGTTTTAATTATGCTTTTATATGCATTAATGGTGGTTTTGGATAATTGGATTGAATGGGAATGGTTTATTGGTAATTGGAATTGGTTTTGGTTATATTATGTCCCCAATGTGTTTGATAAAATGCTTATAAAGATATGTTCATTGCATTGATTTCTTTTAATAGAACTCTTGCATGTTTTAAACTTGGTAAAGGATTATACATAGTTTAAATGGTTTATAAAGGATAAAGTCTACTTGGTTGTGCTTGTGGGGAACATGAAAGTCTCCTAAGTGGTTTAATATGGTAAATGGAAGGGCATTTGAAAGTCCCCTTAAACCTATACATGGTTGGCTATGGATGATACTTGCAAGTAAGGGTTGATATAATAATACCAATATCAATGGCCTTGGTTAATAAATGGATAAAGGTTTGGTTATTTTGAAATTGGTTTTAATTGGGCAATAATGACGGGATTTGTCGCAAAGCTTTGGATGGAGGAGGTCCCATGGGGACTAAAACTGGAAACTCATATTTGCCAATATGAGGTTGGTCTTGGTGACCATTTTCATGATGTCACACTTTATTTTGGGGATGCACTAGTCATCCCATGGGATACTTCCTTGGTCGTGCCACGACACGCACGGGGGTTCTTTCAGCAGGGGGAGCTTAATCCATATAGCCCGTGGGTGGTTTAGGGCGGCAAAGCTACACATCCCAGGTAAAGGTTTTAAAGGCATGCTAAACCCGATCCCTTTTCCTGGCATGGTTGTATATATAAATATAAATATATATATATATATATATATATAATTGGGTGCATATGGATGATTTTACTTGGTTTTATAAATGACATTATTTTATCCTTACCCTGAGATCATGCAAGCGATCACTCACTCACCTCATCTACTGGCGGCTGTATACCTACGCTATGCAGGAACCGACCATTCTAATCCTACTACATAGTGATAAACTCGGGGACAACATTTGGACTGAAGTGGTGAGCTTCCATCCTTTCGAAAGGCTCTATTTCATGTTATGGATATTTCTAGACATTTTAGTTTTATTTTGGATATTGGTTTTGGCTATGGTTCGGGGCAGTCCCAACTGAATTTTATTACTCTTTTGGTTAGAGGCTTTGTGGTACTTCTATGAGTTGGAATGGGTGGGATCGGTATAGGTGCCAACCTTGGCATTAGAATAGGCTAGGATGCTGGCATCATCAGACATAATTTCTCACTGTTCTGTCATATTACATTTTGGGATTAATTGTATTATGTTTTGAAACGTCCTTGGTTATGACCTGGTTTATTTCCCTTATTTGGTATGGTTTGGTATGGTTGAATTATTGGTATGGGATGGTTGTACTCGGTTGGGTTGGTCTTGATTGTGATCTATTCCCAGAGTCTTTATGTGAGTTGTTACACTATTTTGTTTCATGCTCAAAATTCAGCCAACTCAAGGTAGACGGCTGGAGGTTGGATTGGGTAAAGGGGGTGGTCTTTGGTCCTATTGGACTTGGGACACCCATTACTACAAGGCCTCAGGGCAGCTCGTGTCAATATGGCACAAAAATATATTCAATCAGTACGTTGAATAAACTGAGTATGTGAGATGGGATAATAACAAATATAAGCTAAAAATGATGCATGTGACATGGTAAACTCATGTAAGACCAAGTAATAAACACGTACTATTTGATATGATGAATAATTGAATACAAGATCATGCAAGTATCTAAATCTGAACTATGAACTATGGGAGCTACCATTAACCAACATACCCTAATTTGAGCTAATCGGGGTCCAACCTAGTTGGATGGGTGTTCAGTACCTTGCCAAGGGTACGAACACTGACTAATGTGGATCCACTAAACTGAAGTCCAAAAAGACTAAGGTGTCAACCTGGTATGACGGCTGACCCTTTAGAAGTGTCTTTAGCAATATTCATCACAAAAGTTCAATCGGTAGGAGATAATTTGACTTGTCTATAAACTAGGAGCTATTTATGGCCTGAATATATGTCTAAATCATTTATCATCCTAACAAAACATGATGTTTGATTTTGCAAGAACTTGACGCATGGTTCTAATATTGACTTAAATTTTTGGGGTGTTACAATATCTCCCCCTTGGGGTCATTCGTCCCTGAATAGAAACTAACTATGCTGAAGTGTTTAGGGAAAAACTATAATTCCCATACTGAACTCCTACAATTTGAATAATGACTTGATAACTGATATATAGACTGAACCAAACTCATGAATGTATGTTAGGACATGAAAACAGTTGGGTGACCTGAGTACTGCTTTCCATCCGCGGATGGATGGGCGGCAGAAAGAACTATACATTGAAGGATATGCTTCGGGCCTGTGTAATTGATTATGGTGGTAATTGGGTTGAGAATCTACTTTTGGTGGAGTTTGCTTACAACAATAGCTATCATTCTAGTATTGGTATGGCCCTTTTTGAGGCATTGTATGGTAGGAGATATAGATCTCCTATTGGTTGGTTTGAGCTAAACCTGTTAAGTAGGCCGGTTTGGTTCAACCCGGCACCGGCCCATTAAGTTTTACCGGGTTGGGGCCGGGTACGATACCAGTTCAATGTTAACGGGCCAATCTGGTCCGGGCCCAAATAGTAAAATTTTCTCAAACGGATCGAAACTGGCTCACTTATAATTTATCCGATTTTGACCGATCCAAATCGGTCAAAACCGGTCAAAATATAAAAAAAATAAAAATGAATTCTCATTTTCATATTTTTTTCAATATATACACCCCTATATACATTTTAAAAACATTAAATAATATACATACGATATATATACACTAAATATATACTACTTTAGAAAATAATTACGCGTGTATACTTTAAGTAGATACTAGTTTAGATTCTATAGAAATATATGCACATATATACGTACAATGTAATATATTTACTACTTTAAATAATATACATACAACATATATACACTAAATATATATACTAGTCTACATAATATACATACGATATATATACACTAAAATTATACTACTTTAGAAAATAATTACGCGTGTATACTTTAAGTAGATACTAGTTTAGATTTTATAGGAAATATATGCACATATATATGTACAATACAATATATTTACTATTTTAAATAATATACATACAACATGTATACACTAAATATATACTACTTTAGAAAAGATATACACGTGTATACTTTAAATAGATCCTAGTTTAGATTCCATAGGAAATATATGAACATATATAAGTACAATACAATATATATACTAGTCTACATAATAGACATACAACATATATACACTAAATATATATAGACTAGTCTACATAATATACATACGATATATATACACTAAAATCTAAATATATACTACAGTATATATACTAGTCTACATAATATACATACAACCTATATTTTTTGTTAGTTAGAAGTTTGAACTTAAAAAGATATTTATTTTTTCACTATGTGTATATATGTTTGTTATGTTTATTACTTAGTGTAAAGTTTGATAGTAATATATTAAAAGTAATGTATTATACTACTTTAGAAACTTATACACATTAAATATATATTATTTTAGTCTATAGAAAATATATACTATACAGATATATATGTAGAATATATATATATATATATATATATATATATATATTTATATTTATACACACACACACACACACAACTTAAAATACCACTTGTGTATGTATGTAGAATATATGTGTATATATGTTTATTATATTTATTACATAGTGTAAAGTTTAATAGTAATATATTAAATTATTAAATATTAAAAGTATTTAATTCAAATAAAAAATTTAATTTAAATGAAAAAATTCCAAAGTAAGGAGTGAATGAATGTTGTTTTTTACTAATTGGAAAATGATCCAAAACTTATAATTTACATGAAAGAAAAATTACAAATTTCGCATTATTTTTTCCAACTCGTTCATGTTAATATTAACCGGAACTGTCATAGGATAATCAAAATCAATGGGGGCAATACCATGCATTGGACTTGATTGTGTTGAGTTCTCCCTTGAAGTCAGAATTTCTTCAATATATTGTTCGTCTGTCAGCTCTACCTCCATTCCTTGGTTTCTTCATTCCGCTCTAATCCAATCTCTAAGGCAAACTAGAACATTCATAGCATTGCTTCCCAATGAGTGCTGGTTGTCTGCAAGCTGTTGTCGTCCCCGACTAAAAGCGCTCTCTGATGCAACGGTTGACATTGGAACATTCAATTTATCTCTAGCTAATTTTGAAAGCACAAGATATTGTCTTTCATTATTCTTCCATCAATACAATGCGTCGATCCTTTCTCTAATATCCTCTGCCGGCTGTCGAATATAATACCTAAGCTCTACCCGATAATTTATTGTGTATGTTGTTGACGAAAAAACCCTGTCCTAAACATTTAAATCATAAAAGAAATTAGGAAAACCACTAAGTGCCGGCCTTTTAGAAGATGATGGTTCCACGGGAGCTTGAGGAGCAATAGTTGGGGTGATATTTGTTGGTGCAGCTACATCAATTAAATTGGCATAATGATTATATAGTGCTTTTAAGTAAATGTTCGCATCACTCATAGCCATAAATAAATCTATTTTTTCTTGAGGCTTTATCTCTAAGGAATTATATATAATAGTACTATAGTCGCACATAGTATTATATTTCATGCATGGATTTAGTATAGCACCAACCAAGTAAATTGGGGGAAGCGGGAAAAAATTCTTTTTAAATTTAGCAAACAAAGCACCAACAACTTCTTTGTAACCTTCTCTATCCTTATAATCTTTAAGCAAATAAGAAATGTCATCTAAATAACCTTAAATATTGCAAACAGTAGGATAATAAGCACCAAAAAATTCAACCGTAGCTATATAGAATCTTTCCAAAAACTTAACAAGATCATCAATTGCAGTCCAATCAGAATCATGTAGCATACACTCAGATAAAGAACCACAAAATTGATTAAAAGTCATAGTAATAGGAACTTTATAAGCAAGACAAGTTTTTAAATAATTATAAGTAGAATTCCATCTAATAGCACATTTTTCAGGTATTAATATCGGTCTAAGTCCAATTTGTTCACATTTAACTTTAAAATCTCGCACTCTACCTCTTCGATTATTTCCTTGAATAAATCCAACAGCAAGCCGGACCTTTTCAATATAAAGCTCAAAAAAATCAAGACCATCTTTTACAATTAAGTTATATATATGACAAACACACTTAACATGAAATATTTCAGGTAACGACGGAGAAAGGTCAGCTTTTAACTTCTCAATAGAAACCTTGTTGTTAGATGCATTATCAAAAATAATACATAAATTATTTTTACAATACCATAATATTCTACGATTTTAGTAATAGAATCAGAAATAAATTTTCCAGTATGTCTACGATCTTCATCATATAAAAAAGCTAGAATACATTTTTTCATAACAAAATTGCTATCTATCTAGTGACAAATATGGTTAAATAATTATTTTTATTAATGGCACAACCAAGATCAGAAGTTAGAGCAATTCTACATTGAATATTTTTAATAATGTAGATAGATAATAAACATATTGTGCATGGAGACTGAAAATATCGGCCCCCGACAAGTACTTCTAGAAATATCATTAAACATAGAATTATAAATTGCTTGAATATAATGAATAAAAATATTAAAAGAAGCAAAAGTGAAAGGCAAATAACTCACGGCTATTATTTTTGCTATTTCTTCCTGGCCCTTTATTTTATTATAATTTTTATTTAATTGACCGGTTGTTGGGTTCAATCTAGTTTGTGTTGTCCCACCAATAGCCTCACCACCTTGTGCAACAAATAACTCTCTAGGGTGCCTATCTCTTAAATGTCTCATCAACGAACCCGTACCCCCTTTATTGCCTCCGATTTTTTGCTCATATATAATTTCACAAATATTGCATTGCACCTTAGTTTCTCCTTCTATTTCCAAAAATAATTCCCATGCAATACTAGTTTACGAGCTCTCGGGGCACGGGGAGGACGGGGAGGACGATTAACCGATTCAGATCTAATATTAACATTTCCTACTGCGGGTGTCTCACCAATATTATCATCATTTTCATCTAAATTAACCGCATCTACTTCATTTTCTTTTTCTATACCATAATTTTCCTTAGCTTCTGCATAATCCATATCGTGAGCACCTACACCTCTTTCTTCCTTAAAAGGTTGACTAACCGGTACCGAATGCACACGGGTATATCTATTACTTGAACTACTTGTACCGGAACCGCCACCAATTCAGTTTTTTCTACCACTATCACTTCCGGGATAATTTTTTTTGACACTTTTACTAAGGTTTCTTATTTTATTCATATTAAAAAATAAACTAAAAAATAATTCAAATACACACAAATAATAAAAATAAATATTCAACAATTAATATACTAATTAAAAATTAAAGTTAAGAGATGGAACGACAATACCAAATTCTAAAAGTATCCAAAAGTTGCGACTTTAGAAACTTCCCCTTGTATTTGTAATTGCAAAATTAAAAAATAAAATCGAGCACTTTAGGCGATAATTAGAAGATTTGAGAGAAATTGAGATTTGAGAGAATTAGAATTGTGTGAAAAATGAATTTAAAGTTAGGGGTATTTATACTAAATTTTTGAAATTAAATTTTTGTTTTTAAAAAATGGGTAAATAGCCAAATGGCCATTAAGGCCAACGAATTTATAGCCGTTGGAGGCCCAACGGTCCATTTGGGCCAAATATCTCCCAACGGCTGGTCCAATTAAAAAGTAAAAAAAATTAAATGAACTGGGTCGATCCAGTTCGGTTACTCGGTGGGCCTGGTCTGGTTTTCTAATTGGGTCGGTCCACTGGGTTAAAATATTTGGCCGTCCCAAGCCCGAGACCAGCGACCCTACAGCCCACAGGCTGATCAGGCCGGGTCAACTGGGTTGGGCCCACCAGTTTAATCAGGTTAAATAGGTTGGAACGACTTGTTTGAAAGGTTTAGTTTGAGCTTGGTGAGGTGAACATGTTTGGTCGTGATATGGTTTACCTGGCTATGGAAAAGGTGAAGGCGATTCATGATAGGCTTAAGGCTGCCTAAAGTTGCCAAATATTCTATGCGGATATTAGGTGTAGAGACTTGGAGTTTGAGTTTGGGGATAAGGTTTTCCTCAAGGTATCTCCCATGAAGGGAGTAGTACAGTTTGGAAAGAAGGGGAAGCTCATTCCCTGATATGTGGGTTCTTATGAAATTTTACAGAGAGTTGGTAATGTTACTTATGAGCTGGAGTTGCCTTCTAGCTTGAGCTTTGTTCATTCGGTCTTTCATGTTTCCATATTGAGTAAATGCATTGGTGATCCTTCTTTGATTGTTCATTTTACTGATTGGGTCTCATGGATTCTTTGTCTTATAAATAAGACCCAATCAAGATCTTGGATAGGCTGGTTCGTCGGTTGTGGACCAAGGATGTGGCTTCGGTTAAGGTTCTTTGGCGGAACCATAAGGTTGAAGAAGCTACATGGGAAGTGGAAGAGGACATGAAGTCCAAATATCGATATTTGTTTTCTGCTCCTGGGTTCGTTTGGAAGGTATGTGTCTTCAATACATCATTACTTTCAGAGTTCGTTAAGGGAAAGATTAATAACTTTTCCTCTTTGTTTTTGAACTTTATTAAAGATTGGGAATATTTTTTATAAGATAATGGAAATGACTCTTGCTTGTGGTTACCCCTACCTTTTTCGTCATTAAAGGACAGATGTTGCTAGTGGGGCAGATTGAATTATCCTAGTTTTTGGACCTCAAAAAAAGTTCCTGGAATTCTGATCTCTAGACCCAATACGACTCAAGGGCATAAGTCGTATGTTAGGGTACGAATGGTATGTTCCAGTCGTATACTGACCAGTGTTGGTTGGTGGGATGGATTTTGGTTACTAGAATGGGTACGGCTTAGGGGTACGAACCATATTGGTGATTACATATTGTTGGTTCCATAACTTAATCTTAGACTTGATTACTTAGGTTGGATCTGAGTACGATTGGCTCACCATAAGCCGTAAGCAAGGGTACAAACCGTACCAGGAAATCGTATGGTATGCAGTGTTCAATCCTCCTTGTATTTATTCTGCCAGGGATACAGGTCGTGGATGTAGATCGTATGTTATGGTTATGACTTGGTTGGATAAGTCATATACTGGACAGTGTTTGGTCTAAGGGTGGATATTCAGGATACGTGTGGTAGATACCGATCGTATTGGAAGGGTACGACTCGTGAGGGTCAGCCGTATCCCTGTGATGGGATTTTAGTGCAACTTAAGTGAGGGTATTCTAGACATTTACCCACTTATCCTAATAGTGTCCCTCAATTTCTAACCTATATAAAAGATTATTTACCCTATTATTCTATTCGTTAATACTTAGAAACTCTTTCAAAACACTCTATAATTCTCTCAAAAGCTTTTTGGCAAGGGGAGCTAGAGTTTCAACTAAATGATTGATTTGGGTCTTGTCTTGGTGATTTCTTTCCTTCATCATCTTTGTTTAAGGCATGTTCTCTTCCCTCTTTGTCAATTATAACTAAAGGCATTATTTTTATGAATGTTTTCATGATTTCATTGATTGTATGATTTTGATTTTCAAATATGATTTGGGAGTTTTGATGTTAAATGGTTGGTTATAGCTTCCCATGGTTTTAATTATGCTTTTATATGCATTAAAGGTGGTTTGGATAATTGGATTCATGGGAACGGTTTATAGGTAATTGGAATTGATTTTGGTCATATTATGCCCTCAATATGTTTGACAAAATGCGTATAAAGATATGTTCACTGCATTGACTACTTTAATGGAACTCTTGCATGTTTTAAGACTTAGTAAAATAATTATGCACGGTTAAAATGGTTTCGAATGATAAATGGCTAATTAGTTATGCTTGTGGGGAACACAAAAGTCTCCCAAGTGGTTTAATATGGTAAATGGAAGGGCACTTAAAGGTCTCTTTAAACCTATAAATGGTTGGCTATGGATGATACTTGCAAGTAAGGTTTGCTATGACAATACCAATATCAATGTCCTTGGTTAATAAATTGATAATGGTTTGGTTATTTGAAAATTGGTTTTAATTAGGCAATAATGGTGGAAGGTGTAGCTTAGCTATGTAAGGTGGAGGTCCCGGGGGACCAAAACTAAAAATTTATATTTGCCGATATGAGGTTGGTCTTGGTGACCGTGTGCATGATGTCACACTATATTTGGGAGATGTACTATTTATCCCAAAGGATACTTCCCTGGTCATAAAGCTACATGCACTAGGGCCCTTTCAGCAGTGGGAGCTGAACCCATATAGCCCGTGGGTGGTTTAGGACGGCAAAGCTACATATTCCAGGTAAAGGTTTTAAAGGCATACTAAACTCGATCCCTTTTCCTAGCATGGTTATGTATATATATACATATTTATGTATGGTTGTGTGCATATGGATAGTTTTACTTAGTTTTATAAATGGAATTATTTTATATTTATCTTATGATCATGCTAGCAGTCACTCGCTAACCCCGTCTTCTAGTAGTTGTATACCCACTCTATATAGGAACCGGTCGTTCTACTCTTCCTATATAATGATTGACTTGGGATTAGCATTTGGACCAAAGTGGCGAGCTTCCATCCTTTCAGAAGTCATCATTTCATGTTATGGATATTTCTAAATATTTTGACTTTATTTCGAACATTGGTTTTGGCTAAGGTTGGGGGCATGTCCTAACCAAATTTCATTACTTTTTTGGTTAAAGGCTTTGTGGTACTTCTATGGGTCGAAATCGGTGGGATCGGTATGGGTGTCGGCCTTGGCATTAGAATAAGCTGGAAAGCTGGCATTATCAGACATAATTTCTCACTATTCCATCCTATTTCATTTTGGGATTAATTACATTATGTTTTGGAATGTCCTTTCTTATGGCTTGGTTTATGACCCTTATTTGGTATGGTTTGGTATGGTTGAATTATTTGTATGGGATGGTTGGACTTAATTGGGTTGTTCACGATTGTGATCTATTCCCAGAGTCTTTATGTGAGCTGTTACACTATTTTTTTACATGCTCAAAATTCAAACAACTCAGGGCTGGTGGCTAGATGTTGGGTTGGGTAACGGGGGTGGTCTCCAGTCCTGGTTGGACTTGGGATACCCATTATGACAAGGCCTCAAGGTAATTCCTGTCAGGTGATTTTCGATCCTCAGTGGACTTGAGAGACCTGTCAAGGACAGGCCCTAGTTCAGGTTGTGACAAAGTTGGCATTAGAGCTGGGGTTTGGTGTCATTGGGTGTCCATAAATCCATATTAAGTAGAGTCTCTTTTATGGGTTTGTAGCACGCCACACTTATAAAAGAGAGGCTACGAGGCATTTAGGAATGTTTTCCTTTCTTGTGATCTACTTTTGTGCTATAGAGTCAATGGTGCTGAAATATTCTCTAATTCCCATTTGTTTGCTTTTAAGATCATGCCTCCCAGAAGACCTGATGCTCATGGAAACTCCGTTGTTCCTCTTAAGGACAATATGAACAGGGCTCATCCTACTTATGGAGTTTAGACCCGGTCTAGGATCGCTGCTTCTGATTGCCCTAGTAGAGTTCCACTGGTCCCTATTGATCCTGCTCCTGCTGGTGATACTCCTACCCGGTCGCCACTGGGAGATATTACTAATGTTGAGTTCCACCATTCTATTCATATATTGACCCAATTGGTGACATGTCAGCCATGTCATATGGGTTCTGTTGTGAGTTATTCTGAGGCCACTAGGGTTGGCCAGTTTATGAGGCTTAACCCTCCGACATGTACTGGTTTTACAGTTGAGAAAGATCCTCAAGGGTTCATAGATGAGATGGATAAGATTTTTCATGTGGTCCATGCTTTTAAATATGTCAAATTCGCTGCATACCAACTGAAGGATATGGCGTATCAGCGGTATGAAGAGTGGGATCAGTCTAGGACAGATGATACAGAGTTTTCTTTATGGGAGGGTTTCTCTAATGCTTTTCTTGATTACTTATTTCCTTAGGAGTTGAGGGAGGTAAAGGCTGAGGAGTTCGTGAATTTAAAGTAAGGCAAGATAACGGTGAAGGAGTATGCCTTGAAGTTTCATCATCTGTTCAGTGATGCTCCTGAGCTAGTGTCTAGCAAGAGGGCTAAGACGAGGAAGTTTGATTTGGGATTGACTTGAGACTTGGTGTTGGAGTGTAAGGCCACCTTGCTGAATAGTAACATGGATATCTCTAGGCTTATGGTGAATATACAGCAGGTGAAAGACGAAAAGAAGAAACAAGCTGAATTAGGGGAGAGGCAAAGTAAAAGATCCTAGTATTCTAAGTAGGGTAGTGGCCAAACGAATAGTGGTAGATATGGCAGTCAGTGGTCTAAGGAGAAGTAGGGGATTTCTTGTTCTTATTCTACAGCTAGTGCTTCATATTCTAAGTCATCCGATGATCGCCATTTTTAGAGAAACAGTAGATTTAAGGCACAAAGTTCCTAGTCTCCTAGTCAGCTCTATCGCATTCTCCTTGTAGATTTTATAGAAAGTTGCACCATGGCTTTTGTGATGAGAGGAGGAATAAGAGTTTCAGATGTGGCCAGGCTGGCCACATTTAAAGGAACTGTCCTTCAGGCAATGTTGCTACTAGGGCTAATAAGGTCCCAGTTGTTGCTTCTTCAACTCCTATACCAAAGAGTGTTGTTTCTGGCTCCGGCACTGGTCAAAATCGTCTATATGCTCTTTCCACTCGTCAGGATTCTGAGGCATCTCCTGATGTTGTTATTGGTACGCTAAAACTCTTCTCCCGTGATGTATATTGTCTGCTTGATCCTGGATCTACCCTTTCTTATGTGACCTCTTATGTGGATATTCATTTTAGTTTTGGCCCTGAGTGTATTTCTGATCCCTTTTCTGCGTTTACCCTGGTGGGTCACTCTATTGTGGCTAGAAGAGTCTATATGGGTTGTGTGGTATCGATCTGTGGTACAGAAACTTTTGTCGATCTGATTGAGTTAGATATGTTAGACTTTGATGTGATCTTGAGGATGAATTGGTTGCACTCATGCTATGCCTCTCTTGATTATCGGTCTTGAAGGGTCAGTTTCCAATTCCCTAATAAACTCATGATTAAATGGTAAGGGGGCTCCTTAGTGCTTAACTGAAGTTTCATTTCGTATCTTAGAGCCCAAATTTGATTTCCAAAGGGTGTCTCCACCAATTAGTGCATGCTAATGATTCTAGATCTGAAGGTCCTTCATTATAATCTATCCCTGTAATATGTGAGTTTCCTGAGGTGTTTCCTAATGATCTTCTTAGTGTTCCTCGTGATAGGGAAATCGATTTTGGGATAGACCTTCATCCGAATACTCGTCCTATCTCTATCCCTTCCTTTAGAATGGTTCTGACTAAGTTGAAAGAACTTAAGAAGCAGTTAAAAGATCTCCTCGATAAGGGTTTTATCTTCCCTAGTGTTTCTTCCTGGGGTGCTCCAGTTCTCTTCATGCGTAAGAAGGATGGGTCCCTTCGAATGTGTATAGATTACCGCCAATTGAATAGGGTGACCTTGAAGAATATGTATCCTTTTCCTAGGATTTATGATCTCTTTGATCAGCTTCGGGGTGCTAAGTACTTTTCTAACATTGATCTTTGATCGGGTTACCATCAGTTTAAGATTAGGGAGGTGGATATCCCTAAGACTGCTTTCTGAACCCAGTATGGTCATTTTGAGATTTTGGTTTGACAAATGCCCCGGTGACATTCATGGATCTTATAAACTGGGCTTTTTATCAATTCTTGAATTTGTTTGTAATTGTATTTATTGATGATTTTGGTGTATTCCAAGAGTAAGGAGGATCATGCCGATCACCTCCACATAGTGTTGCAAACCTTTAGGGATTAGGGGTTTTATGCAAAGTTCTCGAAGTGTGAGTTCTGGTTAATTATTGTGACCTATCTGGGTTATGCTATTTCTAGTAAAGGGATCATGGTGGATCCACAAAAAGTTGTAGTGGTTAAAAAGTGACCTAGACCCACTACTCCAATCGATATTCGGAGCTTCTTGGGTTTAGCCGGTTATTATAGAAGGTTTGTAGAAAGTTTCTCTTCTATTGTTTCCCCATTGACAAAGTTAACTAAAAAAAAGGCAAAATTTATATGGTCTGATACTTGTGAGGGTAGTTTTGTGAAGTTGAAGGATAAGTTGACTTCGGCTCCAATTTTGACTTTACTAGAGAGTATTGATGGTTTTGTTGATTATTGTGATACGTCCGTGGTGGGACTGGGTTATGTATTGATGCAAAATGGCGAGGTGGTTGCATGTGTTTCTAGGTAGTTGAAGATGCATGAGAAGAACCATCTGACTCATGATTTGTAATTGTTGGTTGTGGTCTTTGCTTTGAAGATTTGGTGTCACTATTTGTATCGGGTTCATGTCGACATCTTCTCAGATCATAGGAGTTTGCAGTATGTTTTCCCCCAAAAAGAGTTGAATCTCAGGGAAGAGGAGATAACTTTAGTTACTCAGGGACTATGACATAAGTCTTCACTATCATCCTGGTAAAACTAACGTGGTTGTTGATGCTCTCAGCAGGTTATCCAAAGAAAGATTGTCTTATGTTGGTGAAGAGAAGCGAGGGTTGATGAAGGATATTCACCATCTGGATAATCTTAGAATTCATCTGTTAGACTATAAAAATGGTGGTGTGATTATGCAAGAGGTGGTGAAGACATCACTTGGAGATGAGATAAAGGAGAAATAGGTCTTGGACCCTATCTTGATGTAGATCAAGAATGATGTGGGTCACTACAAGAAGATGGCTTTTGAGATCCGTGGTGATGGTATCTTGTGGTACCAAGGTATATTATGCATTCATGATGTAGATGTGCTACGAGAGAGTTTTTGGTTGAAGCTCATGAGTCGAGATACACTTTTCATCCTAATTCGACAAAGATGTACCATAATTTGAAAGAGATTTATTAGTGGAGTAACATAAAGAGGAATATGGCCAATTTTGTGGCTAAGTGCATGGTGTGTCACCAAGTAAAGGTTGAGCACTTGAGATCTGATGGTTTATCTCAAGAGATTGAGTTGCCCGTATGGAAATGAGAAGTGATTAATATGGATTTTATCACTGGTCTACTGTGGTCTTGCTATCAGTTTGATTTGATTTGGTTAATCGTGGATAGTATGACCAAGTCCACTCACTTCCTACTAGTGAAGACTAATTATTTGGCAGATAATTATGCTAAGCTCTTCATTCAGGATATCGCGAAGTTACATGGTGCTCTAGTTTCCATCATATCTGATTGAGGTACTCAGTTTTCATCTCACTTTCGGTATTTCTTTCAGAAAGAATTGGGAACTAAGGTGAACCTTAGCACAATTTTCCACCCTCAATTGGATGGACAGACAGAGAGGGCGATTCAGACTTTAGATGATATGCTAAGGTCTTGTGCGATCGATTTTAGTGGTGGTTGGGTTGACTATTTGCCTCTCATAGAGTTTGCGTACAATAATAGCTATCATTCTAGTATTGGGATTTTCCTTTTGAGGCCTTGTATGGTAGGAGATATAGGTCTCCTATTAGGTGGTTTGAGGTTAGTCAGAATAGGTTACGTGCTCCCAACTTAGTTCACCAGACTATGGAAAAGGTGAAGGTGATTCGGAATAGGCTTAAGACCGTCCAAAGTCGCCAGAAGTCCTATGAGGATGTAAGGCCAAGGGATTTAGAGTTTGATGTAGATGATTTGGTATTTTTTAAGGTGTCTCCCATGAAGGGAGTAATGCAGTTTGGAAAGAAAGAAAAGATCAACCCCTGTTATGTGGGTCCATATTGTATTTTGAGGCCAGTGGGAAATGTGGCTTATGAGTTGGAATTGCCTTTGAGTTTGGGATCTATCCATCCAGTCTTTCATATGTCGATGTTGAAAAAGTGTGTGGGTGATTTTTCCTTGGTTGTTCCTTTGGAGAGCGTTGGTGTTTCGAAATCCTTATCATATGAGGAGGTCCCGATTAAGATTTTCAACCGAATAGTCCGTCAGTTGAAGGGAAAGATGTGGCTTCGGTAAAGGTTCTATGGAGTAACCAAAACTATGAAGAATCTACTTGGGAGGTCGAAGAGGACAAGAAGTCCCAGTATCCGTTCTAGTTTCCCACTTCGGGTAATCGTACATTAGGTATGTGTATTCCTTAACATCTTTGTTTTATATATTTGTTAAAGGTAAGTGTGGATGTTCACTATGTTAACTCGCGCTAATAAATGCCTTATCTCATCATTCGGGGATGAATAATCTTAAGGGGGAGAATATAACACCCTAAATTTGGTTCTTGAAAATTTCTGAGTTTTTAAATTCACTGCCAGATTATGACTCTCTTAACGAGTCGTTATGTGTCATTATAGGTCTTAGGGACCCAATCATAACCTGGCCAGTATGTTGGTCTAGAGTTTCTATTATGGCTACGACTAAGAGGTTACGAGTTGTAAAGACTCAAAACGAGTCGTATAGTCCACTCCATAGCCAAACCAGTATGATACCCAATGTATTTTGTCTTGACTACGACTTGGACCCTACGAGTCGTAAGGTCTCTTAATGAGTCATAGGGTGGGAGTCGTCGGGTTACCAGAGTAGGGTCCTTCAACTATTGTCAAACTATGACTCGTGGTGATGACTCGTAATGAGTCCTAACGAGTCGTAAAATGACCTGTAGTCACTGGAAACAATTTTTTTCATCTTTTTGATTGAGAGCATTTTGGACATTTTCCTCTTTATCCACTTAATACCCACAACCATGAAACACCCTGGGGAAGTTATTTTCAATACTTTAACACTTAAAACACCCTCTCAAACTCTCAAAACTCTCCAAGGTCAGATACTTAGGGTTTCCAAGAAGTTGGTCATCTAAGGGCTTAAGGGGTGATTTCTCTCCATAAATCTTTTTATTCCAGGCATGTTACTCTTTCCCAACTGTTATTTCAGGAAAACATGTGTTTTAAACAGTTAAATTTCATGGATTTAAATGTGGGTTTTGATATGGTCGAGGATTTTTGAATGATTGATCCTTGAATTATTATCCCATGGTTTTGATGTGTTACGCATGCTTTGAAATTGATGTTTTGAACTAATGGAGTGCATGGTTGTGGGATTTGGAATGAGAGTCAAGTCTTTCCCCAAAATTGATGTTTTAAACTTGGAAATTGGTTTTGAATAGTCGTGTTCCCTCAACCCAGTTGTGTAAATGGCTTTGAATTGTGGAATTTTCAATTGGTTTGACTTACTCACCTATGCTATTGCATAAATATCTAAACAATGAACATGGATTTTTAAGGCCTTGATGGCTATAGTTGATTTAGTGAACAAAGGGGGTTGAGGCATTCCACCAAGTTAATATGATTGTTATGGCATAGAGATAAGCTTGCAAGTGTAAGGGTATGACAATATCCATGGTGTGCCTTAACGGTTGATTCTGTGGTTAATAAATGAGTTATGTAAAACTTGTTTTAAATTGGGCTTAATGGGGGTTATGTAGCTAAGTCGTGAAGGTGTGGGTCTTGGATGACTTATACTGGAAACTCATGTTTGCCGACATGAGGTTTGGTCTTGATGACCGTACACAAAGTTCACACTATTGATATATAATTGCATCCAGGAGTGGCATGGGGTCGGGGCATTTACTAGCCTTCCTTGATACCTCCGGTTCTTGCGGCTAACACGCACTAGGCCCTTTCAGTAAGGGGAGCTGAACCTATATAGCCCGTAGGTACTTGTTTATGACGATTGAGCTACATAGTCTAGGATAATGTTTTACTATCATGCTAAATCTTGTTCCTTACCCCAGCATCTATTATATATATATGTATGCATGTATGTATAAATGTACAGTAGGTTTTAAATGGATATGACTTGTCATTATATTTCCCCTATCCCTAAGTTTCATGCTAGTGCGCAACCCACTAATCGACTCCAAATGTTGTATCACTACGTGATACAAGCATCGGAGATGCTTTGACTTTTTCCGCGCAGTGTTACGTGGATCGGTTTGGTTCATCGGTCGTTAGTGGTGAAGTAGTGAGCTTTCATTCTCCGGAAGACTTGGTCATTTCATTAGTTTCCTTTCATAAACTAGAATTGAAGAGTTCAAATTAATATTATCATTGTCATTGTCATTGTATTGTTATTGTCAGAGTCGGGGGCTTCCCGACCTAGATTATTTTTAAAATTATAGAGGCTTTGTGGATATTACTGTGGATTGGGTATGATGTTGACACTCATAGTCATTCTTGATTTTATCTTCTTTCTATCTTGTAATATATTTGGATTTCATCCGCTACTAGGTGTGCTATGTTCTATATAGTTAGGCAAAGGGGGTGGTCTTGGGTCCTCGGTGGACTTGAGATACCCATCACGACTAGGCCCTAGTTTGGGTCATGACATTTCCCCTCTCAAACGACCTCAGAATCAGCTAAAACATGCAGTTATAGAATCTACGCATTAAAAGAACGTCAACGATACGCATATTGCCTACTTTACAGTCGAGGTCAAAATGGATTCTAAAAATGAAAGGGTAAAATTAGAATTTTGTTTGGAAAAGCCTTACCCATGATTTAAGGAAGCCATCGGGGAAAACCCAAGTAAAAATGGGTTTAAAATGAAGTTTTAATCAAAGAAATACCTTTTTAAGCCTTTCGAATAAAAAATCCCCAAATTCCAAATTGAAATCGAGAAGGGTTTTAAATGATATAATAGAAGTAAAATAGTTGGAATTGAGATTTAGAGATTACCCAAGCTTAAAATGGAAGGAATTTCCCAAAAATCCAATAACCCGAAGCTCAAAGTCTCAAAATGGAAGAAAAATTGAGAAAATAGGATTTTATGTTTGCCCAGCTATGACAGCTAAAGTGCTTAAATGATCACTTAAGCAGCAATCACTAAAGCAAAGGGCTGGCCGCTTAAGCGGTCCAAATCCATGCGCGAGGCTGCTAAAGTGGTCCCCATACCGCTAAAGCGGTAATCGCTAAAGTAGTCCATTGTCTACTCTAGTGGTAGTCGCCCGATCTTCTAGGATCCATTAAAGAATTACATGGATCGCTTAAGAGGCTACCGCTTAAGCAGATGCATCAGATTTTCAACTGTATCAGCAACTTTGCTAAGTTGCAAGGTTGTTGATCAACCCATCAAGATTCGTTCAAAAGCTCGAGAAGATAAATAAAATATACTACTAGACTAAATTCGATGTTTTGGACTAAATGGAACATCGGATTTTTGAAAAGAGGTTGTTTTCACAAAATTGATCCTCAAGACCCAATTTCACTAATTTTTGAACCAAAGGTCAAAATGAAATCCAAAAGTCATAAAATCGAGCCAACTATGCCACCAACCCAAGATCGACGTTTTGGATATCCTAGCGCAGTCCGCTTTGCCATCCAACACACAGAACAATAAATGTTGACTGAAGTAAACTTTGTGCCCTTTTCAACCTCTAAAAACCACTCACAAATTATTTTAGATTGCATTAGAAATCGTGCAAACTATCCCCACACAACAAAAACAACATATAGCAACCATGTAGAGGGGTAAAATGGTCCAAACACATAAAAAGAGAAAATTCACAGAATCAAGTTATTACAATATCCATCACTAAGAATCTAATTCCTTCTCGAACTAAAGGCAAGAGAATACCTGAATCGGTGAAAAGTTGGGGTTAACTACTACACATGCCGGACTCGAACTCTCAAGTAGCATAATATATGGAATGGTATATCTATTAAACCTTAGCCATCTAAATATCTCTAGAATGCAATCGCCTGACATCCTGGGCTAAAATGAAGACTGGCTCCTCAATAAAGGACAAACTCTTATTTAACTGGATTGTGTCCTAACAAATAACATGAGACTCATTCGGTATATACCACCATAGCATGAATACATGAAAAACTAGATGAACGACTGAAAAATATGGGGATAATGTTATCGTGTAACCTAAATCCAAACTAACTCGAAGAATCTCAAATCGCCCGACTTTCCTGGGGATAACCTTGCCCCTCGTCCCAAATCTCATCACGCCTTTCATGGGAGACACACAAAGAAAGACATGATCACCAACACTAAACCTCAAGGTATAAAGTCTACAATCTGCATAATATCTCTGCCTACTTTGAGACGCTCAAAGTCTATCCTAAATGACCCGAACTCTATCTAAATACTCGCGAAGCAAGTCCATACCTCGAGATCTAATTTCAAAAATGTCAAACCAACCAATCGGAGAATGACAATGCCTACCATATAAATCCTTGAAAGGTGCCATCTCAGTACTTGAATGATAGCTATTATTATGCACAAACGCCGTCAAAGATAAATGTTGCTCCCACTAGCCTTCAAAATCCAAAACACAAGCGAGGAGCATATCCTCCAAAACCTGAAATATCCATTTCAACTGACCATCGGTCTAGGGGTGCAAAGTTGTGCGAAGATAAACCCAGGTACCCATATCCTCCTGAAATGTTTTCCAGAAGTAAAAAGTGAAAATTGAACCTCTATCTGAGATAATAGACACTGGTACACTATAAAGAGGAACTATATCACGAACATAGATACGGGCAAACCTCTCAACACTAAATATAACCTGAATAGGGATGAAATGAAAAAATTTTGTCAAAAAATCCACAATGACCCAAACACTGTCAAAACCACGAGAAGTACAAGGCAGCCTAGTCACGAAGTCCACAGTAATTCAGTTCCACTTCCACTCAGCAATGGGCAACCTCTAAAGCAAAGCAACAAGTCTCAAATGCGCGGCCTTAACATGATGAAAACATAGCTAAAGAGCTATAAAATCTGATATATCCTTCCTCGTAGCATCCCACCAGTAGTGTTGTCTCAAATAATGAAATATCTTGGTCACTCCTAGATGAATAAAGCACTCAGAACAATGGGCCTCCTCCAATATCAATCTTACCTAATGACCCACTCTTGGCGCACAAACTCGACCTTCAATCCTCAAAAAACCAATGGAATCAAGTGAGGCTTCCTTAGCATCTTCACTCAACACCTTATCTTGAATCACTCTCAAACCAACATCATTAAGATAGTGAGCCCGAATTTGCTCCATCAAGAAAGATCTAGCCTCGACAAATGTCAAAACATACCTAGGTGTCAAAATATTGAGCCTAACCATCTAGTTATCCAAATACTGAACCTCTAAGTCTAAAGATCTCTCCTGGGTCAAAAGATGCACCAAGCTACCCATACTATTCATCTTCCAACTCAAGGCATCTACAACAATATTAGCTTTGTCCGGATGATAGAGAAAGGTGAGATCATAATTCTTAAGCAACTCAGGCCAACAATGCTAACAAATACTGAAGAATTATGAAGAAATATTGAAGGCTATGGTGATTCGAGAAGATCTCACAATGGACTTGATACAAGTAGTATCTCAAATACTTCAAAGCAAGTACAATTGCGCACAACTCCAAATCATAGGCAGGGTAGTTCTTTTCATGAGGCTTCAACGGACATGAAGCATACATAATCACCTTACCATCCCACATCAACACAATACCTAAGAACACACCAGAAGTATCACAGAAGACGATAAATCCCACGTCCTCCTTGGGAAAAGTCAAGATAGGGGTTGAGGTCAATAAATCCTTGAGCTTTTAAAAGCTCACATCACAAGCATCGGAGCACAGAAAAGAGATTTGTTTTTGAGTCAATATGGTCAAAGGAGCCATAATAGATGAAAAACCCTCAACAAAGTATCAATAGTAGCCTGCTAAACCAGCAAAATACTAAATATCGCTAGGAGAAGTTAGCTTAACCCAAATATGGTCCACCACAATCTTGGTCGAATCAACCATGATACCATCCTTGGGCACAATATATCCTAAAAAGAGATAGACTCCTCCCAAAACTCACACTTGGAGAACTTAGTTTACAACTTCTCATCTCTCAACCTTAAATTACAATCTACAAATGCTTCTCATGGTCTGCCAAACTCTTGGAGTAAACCAAGATATCATCTATAAATACGCTAATAGAAGAGTCGAGATACGATAAAAAAACATGGTTTATTAACTCCATGAATGTGGTTGGGGCATTGGTGAACCTGAAATACATGACCAAGAACTCATACTGATTGTATTGAGTCCGAAAAACTATCTTCAGAATACTGAAGCTCTTTTCCTCAACTGGTGATACCCGGAGCTCAAGTAAATAATTGAAAAAATTGAAGCACCCTGAAGCTGATCAAATAAATCATCAATATAAAGAAGAGGATATTTATTCTTAACCATCACCTTACTCAACTGACAATAATCAATACACATGCATATAGACCCATTTTTTTTTCTTCACAAAAAAGACAGGCACACTCCAAAATGATATATTAGGTCGGATAAATCCCTTATCCAACAATCCATGTAACTGATCCTTTAATTGATTAAAATCCATTAGGGACATCTTATAAGAAAGAATATAAATGGTCTTGGTTCTCGGCTAAAAATCAATTGCGAAGTCAATATCACGATATACCAGGAAAATTCATAGAAAAAATATCCATGAACTAACGGACCATACAGACAGAATCCAAAGGAGACGGTGATGCAATACTAGTATCATGAATATGTTCCAAGTAAGACAAACATCCCTTCTCTACCATGCATCGAGCACGAAGAAAGGATATAACTCTCTCTAGACCCGAAAGAAATATATTATTCCAAGTTATCCTTGGCACACCTGGTAAAGCTAAAGTCATGGTCTTAGCATAATAGTCTACAATAGCATGATAAGGAGAAAATCAATCAATTCCCAAGATAAAATCAAAATATACCATATTTAGGATTATCAAATCTACCCCAAGTCTCATGCCTAGCAAAGGTCATAACATAGGATAGGTATATCCAATCCACCACTAATAGTCTCTTATAGGAGTAGACACACAAATAGGCATGGAAAAAAGATCACAAGTAAAATTAAAACCAGAAGAAAAATATGCATACACATAGGAAAAAGTGTAATACCCCGTGCTTTTTTCTCGCTAATTTCATCTCAAGAATGTCTAGTATTAGCTTCTAAATTAAATGATGGTTATTCCATGATAAATTTTAAATGTTTTCCCATTTTTCATGTGGGAAATTCAATAATCTTTCCATCGATATAAGATTTATCCAAATCCGATAACCGGGTTAGAAGTTACGACTATTTCAAGTTCCCATCGTAAAACAGCTCCATATTAGTTAGTTGCGTGCTGTGCCACAAGAGGAAATGACATTTGGAAAATTCCAATAGGGGTCTGCAATTATGGTGTGTCACGCCAGGGCCCAAATTTAGAATTGTCCATTTTCTAGTGTCTCAGCGCGATTTTCTCCGCGTCACGCCAAAGTTCCAGGTCGCAAAAGAAGGGGAAACACGATGGCTCCGCGTC
This sequence comes from Capsicum pubescens, assembly GCA_030864215.1. Lineage (NCBI taxonomy): Eukaryota > Viridiplantae > Streptophyta > Magnoliopsida > Solanales > Solanaceae > Capsicum > Capsicum pubescens. The sequence goes on from CM061544.1 coordinate 228,886,889, forward strand.
GCACCATCCCTTAATTTCCCAATTTTCAAATTCCAGTGACACGCTGTGATAGCACCGCGTTGCGCCAGGGGTCCAATTTGGGAAATTTTTACTGAACTTAAATGACGCGTCCAGGGTTAAAAGGGTCAACTTCCAACCCCTATTTAAGACTTTTAATATGTGATTCAGCCGTTTTTCACCCAAAATACACTCTCTTCTCTCAAGTTTCTCTCAAGAACAAGCTAGGGTTTCCATTGGAGATTTAAATTTAAGAAGGTTTCACCATCAATCTTCACGAAATCATGAACTAAGGTATGCATTGTGTTCATTCATGGATTCTTTCCATCCATGAAGCCCAAGAACCTTGTTTTATCTATAAATCATGATCTTTATGTTGTGGGTTATTTGTAATCATGTTGTTGGCGTTGATTTATTTCAAAGTTGGAATATTTGTGTTTTTATCATGATATTATGTTACCATGCAAGATAAAATCCATGAATTTAGTTTCTTATGACGTGTAATTTGATGAATTCACTTATGCCTTAAGTTGTGCATGCAAGGTGGTTGATAAAATGCTTGAAAAGGTAGAAATCATGCTTTATATCTCAATACATAAGCTAAATATGACATGTTTGTCATCCTCCTATGTTTAAATGGTTTTCCATGCTATCATTGTGAAATGTGTATGTTGTCGGAATGACCATGTAATTAGAATATAAGATTATAATATGATTATCAGCATTCTCGTTCATGTTAGACAATAGATAACCCTATACTTTGTGAAAGCCACAACTTATTAAATTATGTATTGTTGATGTGGGTCTTGTACTTGATAAAGTTATGCTTCGTCAGTTCCCTTCTATCGAGTCCTGGGGGTACTTGTACCCAAAATATTAGTTGTGTGCCTAGATCCATGTCATGTTTTAATGATACTCTCAGTCAAGCTATGATCCTTAGACTTCAGACAGTCTTATGACTCAGGAAATCTCCATGATCTCATGAACTCAGTCAGCTGTCAGATATCAGTAGTATTTCGTCAGTCAACGAAATTCAGTAACTCAGTCCATGTTCAGTTCAGTGTCTATTCAGATGGGAGTAGAAATTAGCACCGAGCGAACCCAAGAATGGGAACTCACCTGTTATATGAGGGTGTGATTCTTAGAAGCAATCCTTGCGTTCCAGAACTATGTAGCCAACATAGGTTGAGATATCATAGCCTACTATATAAGGGTAGATGACGTAGCTTAGCCTGCTATATGAGGATTCCCACCGTTCTCACTGGAGTTACCTTTTATATTAGGGTCACTCACATGTTGTCCTTACCAGTGGCGCGGTATTGACACCCTTCCAATCAGGGCATAGATTGTACCCCAATTTAGCTATAATGCATCATTTGGGGCATGTCGGTTAGATGACTACCTCCCACAGTCTCAGTATCAGTCTTAGTAAAAGAACTCAGATAGTTCTTCAGAATTCAGGACTGTTAGATACAGTCACTCATGTTATCAGTTATTAGAATTCAGTCATTAGTCATGTTAGTTATCAGCTTACTTATGTTATCACGATTTTAGATATAGTTACTATGTATGCCTGCATGTATTCTCACATTCATTATTAGTCAGTTAGTCAGTATTATTCATGCATATGAACCCCATGCATTCAGCCTACCTCATATGTAAACCAGTACATTCAAAGTACTGACGCATTTGCGCTATGGTGTCTTATACCATAGCTTCAGAGACACGAGCTCCAGTGCATCAGTAGATTCCAGGTTCAGCCGTCAGAGTTAGAAGTGAGTCCTCATCCTTCGAGGACATGATGATTTCTCTATCATCTCATTAATTAATTTATTAGTTGGGGACATGTCCCATCAACTCCTTACTCATTCAGACAATTATGTTTAGAGTCTTTCCAGACTATTATGTTTCAGACTTCAGTATTTTCAATTTTGTTATGGGTATTCTATTACCCCACACAGATGTTATATTATTCAGATTTTGTTCAGTTTTGATCCTTACGGCCTTTCAATTCATGTTTCCGCATTATTTAGTATTTTATGCAGTATACAGGTACAGATATCAGTCATGGGTTAGCTTGTGGTCCTTAGGGGTCTTGAGCACCATGTAGCATTTCGGGTACCAGATCCGGGGTGTTACAAAAAGTCAACCTCAAATCAAATAACACATATGCATATCTGAAGTAAATTGGGACGATACCTATAATGATAGCATTAGAAAACTCTACCTCAGATCTGGCGAATATAGCATAGTACTAACCACATCTACTATCGTACTGAACAACCCCACGACCACTACCATGCGTACCACCACCTCTGTCCACACACCATTAGTAGTACCTCTACCACCCTGAGGGCCACCTTTTACTATGGATATAGGAGTAGGACTGAAAATATGGTAAGGTAAATCCTTGGCCACATGGCTAATATCATCACACACATAACAATCTCTTCGACCTGATTCAATTTAAGAGGGTGCGACTAAGCTAGAATTACTATTCTGGGATAAATCTTGACTCTCTATAGCCGTTGAACCCGAATACGTACTACCTAAACTCTATAAAGTTTCCTGCACTGGTCTATCATAGAACTAATAGGAACCTTAAAAATCTCTGCCTCGAGGTGTGTGACCACTAAATTTTCCTTGACACTGCACCCTCTTGGAGTCTCCCTAAGTAGATCAAACAATAACCTCGATCATCTTCACATGGTCCACCACGCTCTGAAGTTATTCCTTTTACACTACCATCTAGGCATTAGCCAACTAAAATGAAGCATCTAATCTCTTCACAGAATTCTAAATCTTCTCAAAATCTATGGCAATATTGCAAATAGAATATATGGATAAGGCATGGAAATATGCCTCATACTCGGTGATAGTCTTGGAGCCCTCCAAGTGATCAAACTTATATGTCAATAGGTAGCTCACACTGTTGCACATAAACCTGTCAAAAAGGCCTTAGGAAACCGGTCCCAAGTCATCTCTGGTGAACCAAGAGGTCTATAACAAACAAGTGACCTCCACTAATCCCTAGATACATCTTTTAACTAATATGTGGAGTAATAACTCCATGTGACTCGAGTGATCCAAGGTTATACAACTTCTCCCGAAAGTCAATCAAGAACTCATAGGCATCCTCTCCCACAACACTACTGAACTTAGGTGGACCCAAGCGAGTAAATCTCTCAAACCTTTTCCGATCGTCAAAAGACATAATAGGACCTGCAACGACAGAAGGAATAATGAGTCAAGACAACTGTGATCCTACCTGAGAGGGAAATAGAGATGAAGGATGAACCTATGGACTTGGAATATCATATTCAGTTACTAGAATAGAAGGAGGAACAACACTTGAAACCTGTGCTATTAGCAAATATTGATACTGATAAAGGAACCATACTTGAAATTAGAGGAACACCATAAGTAGACTCCAGAACAGATAGAGGTAAAACACCCGGGGGTGGAGGAATACCAGTTGTACTCAAAGGAATACCCTCAAAATAAGTTAACAAATGAATCAATAAACCCTCCAAGACCGGGGTAGTAGTAATTTGTAGAACTTGAGTAAGCCCGATATCTCTACTATGCTCAAGGGAGATCCCCCTAGTACTACCTCTGAAATATCTAGATCCTTATGTTTGTCCTCTATATTAAGCTCATTTACGATCTATGACTCATCCCCTAAGCTGGTCTCCCTCCTCGGATATTGGTTCAGCAATCCTAGTATCATGGGATCTAGTCCTTACCATCTGCACAAAAAAGAGTGAAACATAGTTTAGAATATAGGATATGGAAAACCTACATGATAAGGAACGAAAGAAGAAAGTTTTCTAAGGATATCCTATAGCCTCTCAAATATATATATGGACATCTTCGTATCAATCTGCAAGACTCTACCAGACACCTTGTTCTTACACTAATGAGACCAATGAACTTGGTTGCTTTGGTTCCATTTTTTCATGACCCAAGTACTTAGGTCATGATGTCACTTATCGCGGCTAAGCCTTGATAAGTAAGCCAATCACCCAAACTAATAAATAAAAAACATAATAAAACAAGTTACAAGGAAAGACATTTAGAGCAAAGTCAGACCATACATGTACAATAATAGTAGAAGTATGAATAATAAAGATACCATAAACCATCTCAAAACCTGTTGTCATAGTGTAAGAATAATCTACTTACAACCCAAAACTTGAAATACAACTAAATCCGAAAGAAAACCACAAGTCGGTATCCGAATACAAAATAAAGACATCAACTGGATAAGAGGAGGTATGAGATTAACTCTGAAGACATAGAGCTGCCAATATGTCAAAAATGTCAATGATTAACCACACAATCTTAGATGTTGTGCAACACACTTATACCTAGATTTGCACCAAAAGGGCACCATAGGGATAAGTACGGTCCACTTTTACTAAGTATGTATCATAGGCCGACTGAGCAAAGTAGAAAATAAGGCATATAAGTATATCCTATGATCACGTCATATGTAATCATAAAATGTCCCAAACGGTAGCTCACACCGTCTCCACTAACAGTTTTAAAAATTACACATGAATGAATAAATAGGAACATAAAAGGAAAAATTATATATGCGAGGAATAACTCATAGAAACACAATACTGAAGATGCATAATGTATGAAATGCAATGATAATGACGATGATGTGCTATGAATGAGGTTATTGCATAACCTCTGTATACACCTACCGAGCCTCAACGCTTCTAGGTAGGACCCATAGAGGGTTCACAACCCATATACCATCTTAATACTCAATTCCAATCTCAATCTCAATATCCATATCTCCTCTCTAACTCATGAACTACGTCAGAGGGTTTTTTGAAAGTGTCTCATTATTTATATAAAAAATTAGTGTTTTCTTAATAGTTCCAAAGTATAATGAATGTATGTGTGATATGAGTACATAATTCTCACAACCAAACTAGTATAAAGATCTCAAATTCATTAATATGTATATACACATGATCACAAATTCTATTCAATATGTCAACCATTCATGATTTAGTCTAAGCAATGTACCATTGGAATAAATATGCAAGTGAGGCATCATTCATGTCACATTAACCCTAATTTAGGTATTTCTATCATGATGAAAAGCAACCAATGCATATACAAGGTCAATAACGTCATATAAAACCCCTACATGGGCAATACACAATCAATATCATCTTAAGTCACTAACAACAATAATATAAGCCCCCACACAGGCACACAACAGTAACAATATTATTGAAATACAATTTTCAAGATTATTATCCATACTTGTAGATTCTTTTATATATATATGTATATATATATATATATTGACTATTCGTCCCAGTCTAAAGAAAGTTATATCGTAACCTACCTCGTGACGTCAAAGCCCTAGTCTCAAGCCCTTCAACGCGAAGCTTTCCCTTCTCGAACAACCTCCAAATTAGCTAAAACATGTAAATATAAAGTCTACACATTGAAAAAGAGTCAATGATATCCATATTGCCTACTTTCAAGTAGGGTCAAAACGGATCCCCAAAATAAGGTTTCGAACGAAAGGATAAAATCAAAATTATTGTTAAGAAAAAACTTACCTATGATTTAAGGAAACCATAGAGAAAAAACTCAAGTAAAAATGGATTAAATACGAGGTTTTAATCAAAGAAATACCTTTTTGGGACTTTCGGGCCAAAAATCCCCAAAATCTAAATTTAAATAGAGATTTAAAAGGATTTTAAATGATATAATCAAAATAAAATAGTTGAAATAGTGATTTAGAGATTATCCAAGCTTAAAAATGGAAGGAATTGCCCAAAAATCTCTTATCCCAAAGCTCAAAGTCTCAAAATAAAAGAAAAATTGTGAATATGGGCTTTTGTGTCTACCAGCTATGACCGCTAAAGTGGTCATCGCTTAAGAGAAAGGTTGGCCGCTTAAGCGGTCCATCCTCAAGTACAAGGCTACTAGAGCGGCCCCTGCCATTAAAGCAACGATCTCTAAAGCATTCCATTATCCACTTTAGCGATAGTTTCCCAGCCTGCCAAGGTCTGTTAAAGCAGTTCATGGGCCGCTTAAGTGGTTGCACCAGATTTTCACCTGTATCAGTAACTTTGCTAAGTTGCAAGATTTCCGATCAACCCCTCGGAATTCATTCAGAATCTCATAAAGATAAATAAAATATGCTACTAGACTAAATTTGATGCTCCAGACTTAATGGCGACATCAAATTTTTATAAAGAGTTTTTTTTCACAAAAGTGACCCCCAAGATCCGATTTCACTAATTCTTGAACCAAGGATCGAAATGAGATTTAAAATTTATAAAATCAATTCAACTATGCTACTAACCCATGATCGATGTTTTGGACGTGCCGACGCAGTTTGTTTTATCATCTGATGGATAGAATTATAAATATTTATCAAAGTCAACTATGAGTCTTTCACGACCTCTAAAACCCACAAACTCACATAAATCATTCTGGATCACATCAAAAATTATGTCAACCATCTCCACACCCCCAAACACAAAATATAGAAATCACGAGGAGGAGTAGAATGGTCCAAACACATAAAAAGAGAAAATTAACAGAATTAAGTCATTATAGGTATAGTTAAAAATAAATCTGAAAGAGTTGAGAATGAGTTTATTGCACTTGATTTATTATTCCAATGATTGACGGTATCATGGTTGAATAAAGTTTTATCATACCAAGGAGGTAAGAAATCGAGTTAAACTTCTAATGCACCAGAATGACAAGATATTGGATTAGTGTTCCAATAAGTTATGGCCTAATGTATATTTTTATGGCTAAGACGTTGGGTTCAAGTCGCAACACAATATATTGATAATAATGATTAATAAGTAAAAATAATATATTTTGATGAAAAATCATAAAAGTTTATCCCACTGAATTTGCTCCATTCCTTGAAGTGAATGTGGATAGCAGTATATGATAAGTCTAAAAGATGATAAAATAATTATTACGGCTGTACAAATAATTATGGACGTGACAAAGGAATAAATAGTAGTCATCATTTTGCAAGAATAAAAGGAAGAACACTATGATTCTCCAAATAGTCCTTCAAAAGTGAAGGTAATTTTATCATTAATTTGGCATGAAAGGTATTGACCATGCGGTTGTTGTGTAGTCAAATTTAAAAAGATTTATAAATCATCCATCAAAATAAAGAAATATAAGGTGATGGTACACTTAAATTTTTTAAAGTGATATTGAGATGGGTCATATAATTATGACAAATGACAATGCATGACAATATGACTGATGATAAAATTTATGGAGTACATACATAAGCTTATAGTCGATTTCTTGATTAGAATGTGACTTGTGATAAACATGATTAATGTTGGGTTATTCTTGTAAATGAATATGCTAATATGTGATAAATATTATATATAAGGACATGGTTCTGTATGGTTGGATGAGTGCCACAACTCACCTCAATAGGAGGTTCGAGAAAATAAGAAAATATTTTGTTATTAATAATCATTGATCAACTACTTTTAGTACATCACATATATTCATCTGATATGTCTTATATATCATGAATTACCAAAGGATAAAAGCACAAAATAATTCTTAACTCTTGCACAAGTATTGTGAAGTTTATTATGAAACACTAAAGGGAAAAAACATAATCTTTTATATAAAGGTTGGGGTCATGATAAAAAATGATGAATGTTATTGTGTGACTATAGAAATTTATCATTGATTGGGTATACATAATTTTCTCCTTAAAGAAAATGTTCATCACAGGTGTGGTGTTTTGGAATATGAGGTAGTACACAAATATTTGATAGCTTTGAGAAAAAGCTAATGTGTTACTACACGGGAAAATGAAATTGTTCATGATAATGAAATTGTAGTATGTCTCCAAGAGAAACATTTTAAGTTACAAGAAAATTGATAAGAATAAATAAATTATTATTATTTTGAGATTGTAAATTATGGAAAGATTATATTTCTTTATATTAATACAATCGTAATGGGTTATAAGTATTAATGTGAAAGACTACTCATTTTCCTTCCATTTGTTGATACAAATATGAGCATGGTGATGGAATCACATGCGATAGTAAATTAAAAATTTACATGAAATATATAAATTGGCATAACCGATTAACCATCCCAATTGAAATGTGATGGAAAAATATTGAGAATTCATGTAGTCATATGTTGAAGAAATAAAGATTCTTCAAGAATTCTCTTATGTTGCTTGATCTTACGATAAAATATTATGCTGGCTAAGGTTGGGTTGTAGCCCCTAAATTTTTAAAACGTATAACAAGGTGAATGTGAGCCCGTTCACCTATCATGTGGACCATTTACTATGAAATGAGATGCATCTATGGTTGGTCACTTGTGCTTTATTATCAATTTGTAATTTGATTTTTATAAGGTTGTTTGCTCAAAATATTATATTAAGAGCATAGTTTCAAACTATAAAAGTTGATAATGCGGATTGATTTGGCAAAAATTGTGTACCTCCAATTATAGTTGAAAGATTGGGTTATGAGAACAAATGTCCAAAAAAATAATTTGATATGAGACAAGTTTATTTACAATATAGCAATATATGTATGCATCAAGCCAACAATGCTCCCCTCTATGGTTGGTTCAAGGTCAGGAACCAAATTAGTACCATCTAAAATATTTGAATGCGTGTTATATAATTTAATTGTTCCACCAATCACAAGGATGGATCCCCAAAATGAGGTTAGGATAAATGTTAGACTTTCTACATTGGGGGATAATATGATTAACAACTGAAATGAGTAGAATGAATTATCTAGATCCTTATAAAAAATGTAAACATGAAGTTCAAGTAATTCATTTAATATTGCAAAAAATTGTCAAATGCATTTACTGATCATATGTTATAATTCAGTTGTAAATGCTTTAACGAGAAGTCCTATAAGGAAGGAGTCTATGACATGCTTAAAGCGGGATAGACCAATTGGTTACAAATAAAAACTCCTTAAAGAAGGAGAGGAGAAACTAATAAATATGGTCATGATAATGAGGCAAGTTCTTTAAAAAGTACCGTGACATACACTTCACAAAACCTTGACAGAGATTTAGATACCTAAAAATGATGAAAAATAAAGAGATCTCAATAAGTTATATCATATTGGAACCGATATCAAATGAACATCGATGGTAATTTTTTATATAATATTGCACTCACTATTATAAATGGAAATAAGGATCTTGAGATTCAATCTGTAAAACAGTATAGACAGATAATGATTGAACAAATAAAATACAAAATTCAAGTATTTTATTTCACTTGACAAAGACAATAATTGAAATTATATTTCAACAATCAATGTACAATATTATTGGTGGTACAAATGAGTTATTATACAAAAGGTCGAATCGTAAGATATATTGTAACACCCCGCATTTTTAGCTAGAAATAGAACCGTCTTTCCTACGTGTGTAAACTCTAATCCTATTATTCATATTTAAATTCATATTTCATAATCTTTATCAAGTGTGTGTGAAGTGACTATGGGGTGAAAAATGTTCATAGAAATCACGTAGAGAAAAGTAGAGCTAAGAATTTTTTGATTCGTCCAAAGTTTAGTATTCGATTCTACAAGGGTCAAGTTTGAACATGTATAACTTTTTTATGTTTGAGGAATTTTTCAACACAAAACCCACCAAATTGTAGATAATTGAGTCAGCTTTCCAAAAATACCAATTTTGCCTTAATCCATTACCCGAGTGAAAAGTTATGATCATTTTTGTCAGAACAAGTAAGCCACCACGATAGTGGCACATCGCGCTGAGCTCCAAAATAGGGTTTCAGTTGCGAATTTAAACTCTAAGAGGTAGTGTTGTCTTTTCCCTACAGTCCCTAGTCGTGATAACTAAAGATTTAAGCGTCATTAGGGCATTATATGGCAAAAACTACTCAAATTATCTCCCAAAACAAACCCTAACTCCTCCCCAAAGATCAAGAATCCATTCTTTAAGTTTAAGATTTCTAAGAAATAAATCAAGATTCGAATTCTATTATTCAAACTAAGTAATCTAAGGTACATGGGACTATTCTAAAGCCCATGGGCATTGATTTTCCGTTTTTAAATTTGTTTTAAAGGATATATGTATATGTATATACGAAATTTTTTCAAGATCATTGATAAACTTATGTTGAAATTATTACATTATGATGAAGTGTTGCAAAAATTATGGTGTGAAGCCCTGAAATTGAATTATTTTCGTGTGTCCATGATGATGATTAGATTGTGAACTTAAATGAGAGCATGGGATATGTAATTCCCTCTTTTCTAGGAAATTATATTGATTTTACATGCTGAGAATGGGTTACGCAAATTATTAAATGTTTGAGCCTATTATGTATACATTGAGCTATTTACATGAGATAATGGAAGAGTGATTTACTTTTTTTTATGATGGTCATGATTCCAATTTAGAATGGATTAAAAGTGATTGAAAAGGGTGACCACCATAGAATAAGTATTGAAAATGGTTTGTTTTTTCAACTGTTTTGAAATATGAACTTTTTATCAAATGGTATATCTTTTGGGTGGTCAATAAACATCTTTTGAAATAAGATAAGGGCAGTAGAGATGTTGTGATATGACTTGCAAGTCTGGGTATGACGATACCCTATTTTAATATGCCCAAAGATTTTAAGAAAGAAATAATTTTAAGATGAAGAAGATGTGTTTTAAAGAATATAAAATTGGGCTTAAGAGAGTTAGATGGTTACCACAAGAAGGCACGAGTCAGATGACTCATTACCCAAAATCGTAATTTTCCATCACGAGTTCATATTACCCAAAAGGGAGATTTTACGATGGCGACAACCTTGTGGCATAGTAGATAAGTAGATACTCCAAGACTTGCGGCAAACTTGGTTGGGGGCTTGGACGCCGAGTCAAGGGCGAATTCCATATAGTTCGTGGAATAGCAAAGTTGTAGGGTGTACCATTTAGCCCAGAAGTAAGACAAAGAGTAGAGTTGTGATTTGAAAAATGTGATTTAAAAGACTCAGATTATGCCCATGTGTTTTCAACTATTTTAAGATAACATATGATTTATGAAATGCTCTCACCTATGTTTTATAAGTATTCATATATTTTGTTTTTGGATTGTTCTCCGTACCAGTATATTTGTATTGACCCCCTATATTTCAGAATTTGAGGCTCAGTTCCGGAATCCCGCTAAGTCGTAGATTTTTTCAATAGAAGTGTGCAGTTTGTGAGCCTCCCTTATTTTGAAAGGCCTATTTTTAGAACATTGGTATTTTATTTTGGTTTATGGTCTGACTGGTGGCCTTGTTCCAATTTTAGATAGATATTGTTTTTTTTTTAAATTGTTAGAAATTTCGTTGACTGGTGTTAGATATTTTTAAAAATGTTTATGAACCCATATTGTATTGTTTAGAGGCAACAATAAGATGACCATGTTTTTATTTCGTCTTCCGCATTTTTATAGTATATGAATTATGCATATGAATTCCAGTTAGAAGGGCTCTCGGGCCTTCATGGTTCGGGATATCCGTCATGGCTAGGGCCTCGGTTTGGTTCGTGATAATCTTGGTATCAGAGTATGGTTAATAGTCCCAAGGTGTCTGCGAAATCGCGTCGGGTAGAGTACTGTTTATGGGTGTGTAGCGCGCCACACTTATAAGTAGGAAGCTACTAGGCGTTTAGGAATGTTTCACTTTTCTATATGTTCTAGATTGTGACATTGTGTGTCCATTTTGAAGTTATCCAGATTCCTTCTTTACTCTAATGTCATTAACCATGTCTCATTGTTGAGTCGATTTAATCACAGAAACTTGGAGTATAAATGATGTGGTCATTTTTAATTGAGTAATAAACAATTATGAAAATTGCACAAGGACTTGAGAGGATTCCATAAGTGCTTTAAAGTGTATTGATTTAAGTATATACCCTTATCTACATCAATTGTGCGTTTGATCCTAAGGTATGAAGTGTATTCAGTCCATTTCCAAAAATTCTTGTTGTTGATGTCATGCTTAAAGATAGTGACATATGTCAGAATGTTGGAGCAATATGTCCACCCGAGTAGTAGTATATGCTAAGGTGTCATACCCTATTGGTAGTAAGATGATCCCAAAGTTAGTGATATGATGTTACTAGGTTAGAAGTCAAGGTGAGGGTGACTTTTGCGAAAGGAAGCTAGTTTAGCTGTATAACCATTGATTGAGGGATGGGTTGCCATTTTATAGTGATAGACTAATGTGATAGCAATATTTGTTGGATTGTATGGTAGTTTATGAAGAAAGTGGCTGGCTGAGATTATTATTTATTTAAAATAGGAAAAAATCTTAGAATGGATAGTTATGGTGGTTGTAGAAATCACGTATAGATTGTGAATGGAAAGAGGTAGATTAGTCAGTAAGTTATGGGTAGAGACTCATTAGTGTGAATGAAATTTGAAGGTAGTCTAAATGTATGCATGGGTAAATAAATATGATGTGAGAAAGTAGGATATGTTAATAGATGGTAATGGGTTATATTATAAGATTAAGATCGACTATCTTTATTACGTTACTTTACCCCCTTGATTGTCTTTTCTATAATAGTTGTAAACTAGTACTACATGGGAGAAGGTAGGTAGTAGATTTTTGAGGTGTAGTAGTAGTGTCATGGAAAGGATGAACTTATGCGCCATAGTTAAGTGAAATAAGAGACTTAGGTTGATATTTCTATTCTGACTTAACTCTTAGTTGCATACATGAGGCGTATAGGACCTAAAAAGTTTTCTAAGTGTTGGGAGACTTGGTCATATTTTAAGCCTCTTAACTTCAAAGATTTTTAAATTGGTCTTCCCGAACCCGAGACCTAGATTTTTGAGTTTATTCATGTTCAGGGGTGTAAAGAGCATGTCTCGGGGAAGTTTTGGACGTTTCGAATGAGGATTGGGACATGTATGGATTTTAATTTTAGAATCTCACCGCGATAGTGGCGCGTTGCGGTGGTAATAACGGTGAGTCCTTCACCGCATCGTGGTAACCTTGTCATCGGCGATCCAATCGCGAATTTAAATTACCAGAAGGGCAATGTAGTCTTTCCTTCTTATTCCAATTCGTAAATGAATAAAGTATTTCATCAGTTAGGGTAAATATTGCTCATTAATATGGTATATGGTATGTTTTATATGATTGGTGTTGCTAGACTATAGGCTTGAACTTTAGATGTGGATTGTGGCAATAAGAATAGCAGCTTAAGGCTAATGATGTATGTGTTGTGGGGATGAATTAGTAGGCTTAATGTGAGGTGTAAAATAAACTAGGATGGAACTTGTGGAATAATAAGTGGACAATTGTGATGTATATGCACACGTGAGAACAAAACAAAAATGATGAATTGTGGTTGAATCATTAAGTGGTTAAGAGCGTGAGTATATAAGAATAAGTTTAACCCCCTAAGGTAGAATGTTGTTATATAAGGTTTATATATGTACAAGTATCACATGCACCTAGTTCATGTTCTTGAATTTGCAGTATGGAGAAGTTTGGGGAGTTATTGTATGGTGTTCTTATTAGTTGAATTGAGGAATATAGGTAGGCAATATGCACCTTTGGTATAGTTTTACGAATTTTGTTAAGTTGTAAGTTAGGTGGTTAGAGGTGTAATGTTAGTATTCGAAGGAGTTGAAGATGGAGTGTTAAGTGTTTAGAAGCATGGATGTCCATGCCCACGATAATGTTAGCCATAAGTCGATCACTTTGGGGGTTGGAGAAAGTTATGATTGGTGTCTCGAAAGGGGGAGGTCCTAGAAAGAAATTTGTGTGTTTTTATTAAAAAAATTATTTAGGGGAGTTGTGTTTATGTGTATACTGACCCCTCATTGTGTTGAGAGTTATGGTTATAGATTTGATGAGAGGATATGTCCTCAAGTCTAGGATTGTGACTTTGATATAAGGAGGAGATGATGAAGTAAAGCAGTTCCCGAAATTTTCTTGTGGAATCAAGTTTCAGGTAAGAATCATGATAAATCAATTCCTATTCAAGCAAGCTCCTCCTATTTCAATTTAATGAGGATATTCTACCAATGTCTTATATATTAAAGTCGTGCCTATGCCCAAGGTCCGAGTTATTTATGAAACTTATGTTATGATCCAACTGCCAAACTACAAGCAATGATGTCTCAATAACCCAATCTTTCAAGTGTTCAGTGCCATATGTTATGTTGCTCATGATCCATAAAAATTTATGTCTCACATCATGCTTGGACCTAAGAAAATATCTTTCTATATGTCACTGAATCATTCTATGTCGGGTTTAGACAAAGTGATAAAGTTTATGCAAACTCATGACTATCTTAGCTCTGAAAATAAGAAGCAACAACTTCAAGCGGCATTCCCTGTCTCAGTCGCTGGCCCATTGAGTTTTTCCTTCATGTTATACCACTTATGATATATGCTCACATGTTCCTCATTGTTCCATTCCTAAGAACTCATGTAGTGTAGGTTTATATCCGAACGACTCTCTGATTATGATGCAGACACTTGATATATGGAGCACTTCTTGTTTATTGTATTGCATCTTTATCTCGTATCCCACCTTGAGTAGTGCAATAAGTATATGTTATAATCGAATAGTGTTATTTTTTTTCATGATTCTTATGCTCGGGTCCCTTAATAAACCTCTGAATAGTAGTATAATAATAGTTGTGGAGAGTAGTAGTGACTTAGGAACGGGGAGTAGATGTTCTTGAACATGAAAAGTTTTATGTGATTTCCTTAGTCATGGTTATAGGTTATATGAAATATTTGGGAAGGAAGCATGTGGCAAAAATATTTTGTGAGAGTGATTGAAATCGGTGTTGCTGGTGGGAGATCCATGAAGTGGGTGTAGTAATGATAGGCTTGAATGTTGTGGTTGATGAAAACACAAACCAATGTGCTATGTGGTTAATACTCCCTAAATTTAAAACTTGAGTATGTTTGATGGTAGTGATAAGGTGAATAATATTCTTAATGGAATGTAGAGGGCAGGGTCCTGTAGCTTAATCTAGCACCTCTTTTCTATGAGTTAGGTTTTAGCATAGAAGAAAAACACTTTACAGTGGGACTCAAACTCTTGTGGTTAGATGTGTGATGAGAGAATCGTAAGTTGGAAAGTGTGAAGTATGCTATTTATTGTTTGGGGCGTAGACGAGTAGTGTCTCTAAGTTTAAGTCTATTCGTTGTACCTTGTAAGGTAGAGAATGCTACTAATCCTATATCCCGCAAAAACTTTATTTCATGATTAGTACCGATGTAAATCAGGCCTATTATCACCAAATCAACTCATGCCTTATGTTATGATATTATGATTCATAGAACCCATGTGTAAGATCATCCCTATGTAAAGTCGCATTACCTCATGCTTCGTGCTTACCCGTTTCCCTAGGGGTTATCATGAAGCTTGTTTGATGCGCATATTTTGTTGAGGAAAAATGTTCTATGCAAGATTAAGTTCTTCATTCTACACTTTTAGAGCTTTAACAAGCCCCTACCCAACATTCGGGGACGAATGATCCCAAGGGGGAGATAATGTAACACCCCACATTTTCGAGCTAGAAATCGAACCTTCATTCCTATGTGTGTAAACTCTAATCCCATTATTTATATTTAAATTCATGAGTCATGATCTTTATCCTAGTATGTGAAGTGACTATGGGGTGAAAATGTTCATAGAAATCACGTAGAGCAAAGTCGAGCTAAGAATATTTCGATTAATCCAAAGTTTAGTATTTGATTCTACAAGGATCAACTTTGAACGTGTATAACTTTTGATGTATGAGGAATTTTTCAACACAAGACCCACCAAATTGTAGATAATTGAGTCAGCTTCCCAATGATACTAATTTTTCCTTAATCTGATACCCGAGCAAAAAGTTATGATCATTTCCGTCAAAACCAGTAAGCCACCGAAATAGTGGCGCGTCTCGATGAGCTCTAGAATCGGGTTTCAGTTGTGAATTTTAACTCCGAGGGGCAGTGTTGTCTTTTCCCTACAGTTCTTAGTCGTGATAACTGAAGATTTAAGCGTCATTAGGGCATTATATGCCCAAAACTACTCAAATTATCTCCAAAAACAAACCTTAACTCCTCCCCAAAGATCAAGAATCTATCCTTTACATTCAAGATTTCCAAGAAACAAATCAAGATTCGGATTCTATTATTTGAACAAAGTAATCTAAGGTACGTGAGACTATCCTAAACCCCATGGGCATTGATTTTTGGTTTTCAATCCTATCCTAATCAAGATCATTGATAAACTTATGTTGAAATTATTACATCATGATGAAGTGTTGCAAAAATTATGGTATGAAGCCCTAAACTTGAATTGTTTTCGTGTGATCATGATGATGATTAGATTGTGAACTTAAATGAGAGCATGGGATATGTAATTACCTCTTTTGCTATGAAATTGTATTGATTTTACTTCTTGAGAATGGGTTATGCAAATTGTTAAATGTTCGAGCTTGTTATGTATACATTGAACTATTTTCACGAGATAATAGAAGAGTGATTTACTTTTTTTAGGATGATCATGATTCTATTTAGAATGGCTTAAAAGTGATTGAAAAGGGTGACCACCATAGAATAAGTATTGAGAATGGTTTGTTTTTTCAACTGTTTTGAAATATGAACTTTTATTCAAATGGTAGAGCTTTTGGATGGTCAATAAACATCTTTTGAAATAAGATAAGGGCAGTGAAGATGTTGTGACATGACTTACAAGTCTGGGTATGACGATACCCTATTTTAATGTGCCCGAAAAATTTAAGAAAGAAATAACTTTAAGATGAAAAAGGTGTGTTTTAAAGAATCTAAAATTGGGTTTACGAGAGTTAGATGGTTACTCAAAGAAGGCACGAGTCAGATGACTCATTGCCCAAAACCATAATTTGCCATCACGGGTTCATATTACCCGAAAGGGAGATTTTATGATGGCGACGGCCCTGTGGTGTAGTAGATAAGTAGATACTCCAACCCTTACAGCAAACTTGGGTTGGGGGCTTGGCCGCCGAGTCAAGGGTTGATTCCATATATCTCATGGAATAGCAAAGTTGTAGGGTGTACCATCTAGCTTAGAAGTAAGACAAAGAGTAGAGTTGTGATTTGAAGAATATGATTTAAAAGACTCAGATTGTTCCCATGTGTTTTCAACTATTTTAAGATAACATGTGATTTATGAAATGCTCTCACCTATGTTTTATAACTATTCATATATTTTATTTTTGGATTGTTCTGCGTATCAGTACATTTGTATTGACTCCCTATATTTCAGAATTTGAGGCTTAGTCCTAGGGTTCCGCTAAGTCGTAGATTTTTCCTACAGAAATGTGCAGTTGGTGAGCCTTCCTTATTTTGGAAGGCCTATTTTTAGAACATTAGTATTTTATTTTGGTTTATGGTCCAACTGGGGACTTTGTTCCAGTTTTAGAGAGATGCTGGTTTTATTTTAAATTATTAGAGATTTCGTGGACTGGTGTTAGATGTTTTTTTGAATGGTTATGTACACATATTGTATTGTTTAGATGCAACAAGAAGATGACCATGTTTTTTGTTTTGTCTTCCGCATTTTTATAGTATATGAATTATGCATATGATTGCCAGTTAGAAAGGCTCTCGGGCGTTCATGATTTGGGATATCCATCGCACCAGGGCCTCAGTTCGGACTGTGACATATATAGTACGGCTTGTGTCTTGCGGCATAAAGAGTTTTTCACAAAAAAATTTATATTATTGCTATAAGATGTATTCTCCTGTGGTGAATGCAATGAGGTTTTTTCAGTATAGCAATACTAAAAACTTGAATGTGTATAATTAATGATTGTCATTTCTAGCTAGATGGTAAAGGTTATATAAAAACTAGCTAGACGGTAAATTTTATATGAAAATCCTTGAAGGATTTTAAAATATTTTAAAGTGTATTGAATAGTACCCCTTATCAATTGGTGTGCTTATGGATCCTACTATTTTTATACATAAAATAATTATTTTTTTAATATGTAAGAAAGACATAATTCACTTTTATGTGAAAATATTTGAGTGACATTAAATATTGATAGAAATTTACTATCTCTAACTAATATTGTAAAAGAATTGTTGGTTATGCAAAATGCAGGAATGTTATTTAAGCTACATAAAGTTTGATCACATGCGAGCTATCTGTGTGCACATAAAAATAATGTCATATCATGTTATTCTACAAGACAGACAACTCTATGAAAGTGTTTGCCACTTGATTGTTTCATCGAACAAGTCAAATGAGCAATTTGCATGCTAAGGTGAAATCACGAATAGAGTGATGTTCAAGAATGTATTTGATGAGTTCAACGACTAAATATATTCAAGAAACAAGAAAATGATAAATCGGGATAAGTTTAAGGATGTAATATTTTCGTGAATGTGATGTGATCACAAAAACGTTGTCAATATCGACTTCTTGAAAAGCTGACATAAAAGTTTCGAAGACATATTTACATGAATTAAGTGATGTTTTAATCGGGGGAGGGGGTATAATATGCGTTGTACTCTTTTTTCTTGATTAAAGTTTTTGTCCCACTAGATTTTTCTTGCAAGTTTTTTAACGAGGCATCAAATAATGTGTATTAAGATATGTGTACTCTTTTTCCTTCATTAATATTTTTTTCCACAAGATTTTTTCCAGTAAGATTTTAATGAGGCACGTTATTTATGGGAATCCAAGGGAAAGTGTTACAAAATAGTATGCTTATGGTGGATGTCCATAACTCTTAAGAAGTAAGTCACTCCCACTCATCGTCTCCATTATGGATATAACTCTCACACCCTTTAACCTCCCCCGAGATCTTATTATTTAATTAATGTTATGTTATGACAACCTTTTGTATGCCTCTATGAAGACTATATATAAAAATAGGGGCATAGGATCTAATAGTTTATACACTTGAAAATTTTGATATTTGGATGAATAAGAAAGCTCTCTCCTATTGTTCTTACTCTTTACTTTTCTACTTCATGTTGTTAATATTTTAGCTTAGTTTTAAAATAAAATCATTAATTTATCAAAATAACAACAAATTTGACAAACTCATCTAACAATTTTTTAAAAAAAATTTATTGTATGCCTGCGTTTTAGTCATATATGACAGAAATGCATGTAATGAATGACTAAAATTTCAATCATGTATCTGCATGCAAAAGCAGAGAAAAAGATTAAAAAAACATGCACTTTTATCAAAAATTATTGAGGAAATGATCTAATAGATCCTTATATTTGTATGTTTTTGAATTGTGGACCCTCCTACTCACTTATTTGCTAAGTGAATCCTTAAACTCATTGAAATACAATATTTTAAACCCTTTCTTATTCGATTGATGTGTGTGTAATATAATCGACTACACATGAAATTTCACGTCATTTTTAATGATACATAAGTAATTAAATATTAAAAAATAAATGCATATAAAGAATAAATTACATAAAATAAAATTTAAAACAAAAAAAAAAACCGTTTTCTTTTCTTTTTCTTTATGTTTCCCACTCTCAACCCAACAACACCCTCATCCATCTCTCTCAATACTTTCTCAATTAAATAAATTAAATTCACTCGCCATTATAATTTCTAGCAAGATGAATAACGATTATAATTTTAAACAAAAGTTTTTAAAAAAATTGATCAAATAATTGCTAACGACAACCTTATAATCAAATAATTGATAAATAAAATTATTATCCTTGAGTTCCTTTTCAAAAATATTTATTTTTCTACATGTATTTCTATTTTCATGAAAAATATAATTTACAAGGAAAAAAAAGTAATGCAATTTATGAAGAAAAATAGATGTTTGTGCTATCTGAAAAGATATTGGGGTTGGCGATTGATTTGGGAGGGAAGGTCTGAGAAGTTGGTATTTTTTTTTTGTGGAGGCTGAGGGTGTGGGGTGATGTTCGAAGAAAAAGCAGCTGAAAGAAGAAAAGGGTAGCGAGAGGGTGAGGGGCTAAAGAAGAATAAGAAGATGAGGGAAGGAGAGGGGTTGAAGAAGGAGGGGGTATGGTTGGCTGGGTATGGTTGGGGGAGGGGGGAGGGTTGAAGAAGAAGAAGGTAAGGATTTTGGGATTTTCTTTTTAGTTTCTTTCCTTTCTTCTAAATTTATTATTATCTTTTTAAAATTTGAATGTTTTGAAATATAAAATATTGGTTTCACTCGTTTTTAAACGGGTGCAAACACATGCTTTTTTAACTCGACAATATTAATATCACACAAGTTTGGTAGATAATCAAAAAGGAATTAAATATTGTGTTTTATTAAATTTAAGGGTTTAATTGATAAAAATGAGTAGAAGGGTCCAAATTATAAATAAAGATAAGTACAAAGATGTTCCTGACTTTTTCGCCAAATTTAGTATATATTCATGCAAAATAAAACACAATCAAGTAGTAGTTGAATGGGAAGACCAAAATAAAGTTCCATGCATTTTCTACAGCAAGAACTTAGGAAAAACTAGACAACAGATCCATTGGGCCAAAATATCTTACCAAAAATAACTCAACTATCACTTATTGCTCAAAATTCACGTTCGACAACTTTTCCTTTCCAGGAAAGTGCAATTTTCTTCCCCTTCTTGTTCCTTCTTTTTCGTTCTTCTTTCAACAATTAAAGGGCTTCTTCTTCTCTTCCTTCTTCTTCGCCAGATTTCTAGTCAAGGATTCTGTTTGCACTCCAATCAATAGCTTATGCCGGTTTCATTTGCTTGTCTGCATTGGTGTTCATTTCAGCTGTCGTATCTATTTCCGGAGATTCATTCAAATTGGAAAAGTTTTGAAGTTTTTATTTTTAACTCTTCTCTTAAATTAATTTTAGGTGCTTGTTTTTCCACTGCCCGTTTCTTGGAGCTTGAAAGAACTTGAGCATGCAACTAATTTTTGTTTAATCTTCTTAAATGAACTTGAGAATGCTACTGAATTGAATTTGAAGAATTTTTGAGCAAATGTAAAGCCCAGTTTGGCCATGAAAATCATAATATTCCAGAGTTGGAGTTGAAGTTGAAGTTGAAGTTGAAGTTAGAGTTGAAATTGAAGTTGTGTTTGGTCATAAATATAAGTTAAAGTTGTTTTTAAAATTTTGTGAAAGGAGTACGAGTGAAAAAGTGAAAATAAGTTTTCCAAATCCAATTCCGAAGTTGTATTTAGAATTCTCATTACAAACACCACAGTTTTCAACTTTTTTCAATAAAGTAAAATAATTTTTCAAAAAAAGATAAAAAGTTACTCATGGCCAAACGGCTACTTAATATTTTTCTTTTGTTGATTTGCAACATGTAGCTGAAGAATACCTGGACAACCATTGTTGGAGCTTCAAAGTTGAGTTTAGAATTTCTAATTACTACAAATGAGCTTCATTTCGAGTGGGTGTTATTTCAAAAAATTGAGAATATTGCGAGGAGTTCATATCTCAAATTTGAAAAAGTGCTAATTTTGTGGTGTTTTTTTGGTTGATTTACAACAATTATTTATTCAGCTACTTTTGGTGAAAAAATATTGATATTTATACATTTGCGGTACAAACATATCGACACAATTATACATTATTGGAATGATATTGATAAATAAATATATGTTATATAATTATTTAATATATATATGTGTGTGTGAGCATCCTCCCATTTTTTAATTTCTATTAATCTTACTTTTTTTTTTTGTTACTGAATTAAAAAAGAGGTCTTTTTGTCAGTTCATCAAATACCCAAATTTCTTCCCTTCTTCATTTCACTTTCTCATTTGCTACGTACAATCTATGGCGGAAAGGGTCAGGAACCCATGGTTCTTTTCTAATTTAGGTTAGCAATGTCCCCAATTATATGAATTATTCAAGAACACAGAAAAGAAAGTCTAAATCCTACGAACGTTTAATAATATTAGATTCAGAATATCATTGGTCTCAGAGAAGTTTAAAGGACCAACTTAAAAATTTATACAACGTACTATTGCAACATAAGGAATTAAGCATAAAATTATTTGAACTTTCCCCACAATCTAGAGAAAAAGTTTGGACTGAACTACAAGAGGTAGATACTAGATGAAGAGAAGTTAGAAAATAAATAGCTTATATTAATCACGAGCTTTGGATAGATAAGATTTGAAGAGATATACACCCTTTTTATTTGGCTTAATGAATATACCACCTAAAAATACAAAAACATTAAAAGAAATCGAAAATAATTTATATAGTTTATACATAGAATATAAAAGACTTAATACTACAAAAGAAGACCCTATAACCTTAGATAAACTAATCACTACAATATCCGAATTAGAATATCATTTAATAAAACATCTTAAGTTTAGAAATAATAATAAATGAAAAGACATTTTTTTGCTAATAATATATGAGATAGATATTGATTTTTATATGAAGAAATAAAACAAAAGGCAGAGAAAGAAGAACTAGAAATATTTTTAAGTATTTATTTAAATTTATTAAAAAGTATAGACATTTCACAATCAGAATTATTCAAAGAATATGTAAGTGAAATAAGTTGAGAATTACAGGGAACTGGTGTTGACATATTTAACCATAACAGAAGAATAAGCTATTATAGGAGACGTTGTGACCAAGTAAGTATTCCTTTAGGGTAAAAATACATGAAAACGCATCCTTTTGCGAGAGAAATACAAAGAGAATATAATCATTTATATAAAGAAATAAGACAAAGAAACGATTTTTTAAGAATAGAACAAAGACTAATAAATCAAATAGAAATATTAGAAACTACAAAATTACCAGAAACAATCATTATTTCAGACTTTATAAATTTAGTAAATTGCATAAATCATATAAGTTTGCTAAAGTGTAGATTAGAAAGTATTAGATATTGTATAAACTAGAGGAATTGTAGAATACAAACAGCTAGAAAACAGTGTAGTAATAATACACCCTCTTTAGGATAAAGAAGAATAGTAGTATAAAAATAGATAATTTAAAGAAGCTGAAATATTTAGATCTAACAATCCCAGCTGAAAAGAAATACAGACGTTTTAAAGATATTTCTCTTATTAGATGTAATTTTAACAACGAAGAACATACTTTACATGGAGAAAATCCACAATTAAATACTATTACAGATCTTATAATAAACCTAGGAGAAAAAACTCAACAAGAAAATACAAAAATATTTAAAACTCTAGAGATATTAGAAGACCTGCAAAACAAACAAAAGAAATTGTTAGATAAAATAGAATAACATTTTGATTTCTTAAAGGACCAACAAGCAGAATTAGAAAAGAAATTCAAAGATTTAATTAATAAAAACAAAGGTAATTTGAAAAATCTTGAAATAAGGCTAGTATTACAAGAAGTACAAAAAGAAATTAATAAAATAAAAAATATAATACTCTCATGAATTATATACTCCAAGATAAACTTTATCTAGTAATATTAAAAAAGGAAGCACAGATCCAACCAAATCTCGAAGGATTATCATACCATCAACTCTAGGGAAAAATCGACTCGTTAATCATAAAATAAAATAATATTATAATTTTGTTACTATTAGAACTGAATAAGAACCTAGAAAAAGAAACCCTAGAAAAAGACAGTCAAGATAAAAATATAGAAGAATTAATAAAACAACTAAAAAGATAGAAATAACTCCTCAAAAAGAATTAAAAAAAGCTAAAATAACTATACCAACTAAGCCAAAACCATGGACCTTTTTTCAGCATCCCCAAGTAGAAAAAGATCAAGTTTTACAAGACAAAGATCAAGTTTTACCCAAAACAGTTTAACAAATAATGTGCTATCAAAACTAATAAATAAATAAAAAATGACTTCAAGACAACATTTAGAAGAAGTAATAGACGTAGATAAAGAAATACAATTATTTCAACAAAATAAATTAAAACTGTTAAATGCTAAAACATTATATAATGAAGGAATGTTTTCAAAAGCACAACTATATAGGCATTATAGAGAAGAACAAATGTGTGTTATCGGAGAAAGTAGTTGTAGTATAAATTTAATAAGCTCAGACTCTTTAAAAGAAATCATGAAATTAGACATGAATCTTATGCACATGGGAATAATAGTAATAAACATAAAAGGTTTAACTAGAAAAAATTTAGGAACTAAAGTATTAATCACAATATATGATAATAGATGGTTAAACACAGAAAGATCTATAATAGGAATAACTAAAGTAGACATGACTAATAATGGGGGACTTTTTTATTGTAGTCCAGATTATATGATAAATACCTTAGAATTCGGAAAGCATATTAAAATAGGTGTACAAACTAAAGGATATGAAGAAATGAATAATGAAAATAATTTACTTATATGTGTAGGTTTTATAGGAAAACTTGCCACTAATAGTAGTATAAAGTTTAATCTAAAGATAGATGATGTAGAAAGTTTAATGGAAAATAAAGATATTAAATTACTAAAACCTCTAAAAATAAACTCAAAAAAATATGCAGGATTAGAATGAAATTTAGAAAAATTTACTGAAAAAGAAATACTAAAGCCAACCGATCATTTAATGTATATAAACAGTAAAGAAAAAATTTCAGTAAGATTGACAGACTACCAATATACAAATGAAAAAGAAACTGATGAAGAAATTGAAGAATGTGAAAATACTAATTTTATGAATATAGAAATATTAGAAGAAGGTTTTGAAGTAAATAAAGTTATAATAAAAGCAGAAGCCCTATATGAAATAAATAACAATAGCGTATTTAAATGTACAGGTTGTAAATTAGGGAATTTAAAACTTGAAGAAATGAAAGAACATTTTATAAAATGTGAATTAAGAATAGATCATTATGGTTATACATGTAAAAAGGAACTAAAAGGAGAAGACGAAGAATCAAATTATAGTATAGAAGAAAGTATAAAGGAATTTATGGAAAGCGCAGCAAGTTCCTCAAGCCCTTTTCAAAGAACAACCGGTATACAAAACGTACCATTAAAAACAGAAAATTTACCAAAAACATAGAGTATTTAGAACAAACCCAAACACTCTAACAGAACAAGACATAAAACCTAGAGGAAAAAAAATGTCAATAGAAGAACCCATTAGATTACAAGAAGGAAGTAATAAAGGAAAATTTTTAAACTTGCCAGCCCATGACCCTCAGGCATGGAATCATGTAATAGACATATGGAAAAATGTAGTTGTAGCAAACTACATACAACATATGCAGGGTAATCAAGAACCAGATGCAGAAATTATGTATAGATATTTAAAAATATTTCTAGGAGAAAGTACTAAAGCACTTTGGGAAGCTTATAAAATAATATTCCCACAATACTTTCAAGAATTAGTAGAACTAGGCTCAAATCCATACAATTTTGTAAATAAAGTACATACTCTACTAACAGGTTAGGATCCCAATAGTGGATTAGTAGTATTACAACAAAGAGCTTTAATAAATTTAGAACAATTAAGTATTAATCAATGGTCAAGAATTAAAGAATTTTTAAATGATTACTTTTATTATTGTACAATTAGTGGAAACTCATTTAATCAGACTCTAGGAGCTAGATTATTTAATAAATTACCAGGAGCTTTAGGAAGAGAGATAGAAGAAAAATAGTCTAAAAGAGAAGGAGTAATACAAAACTCAAACAACCTATGGTCAATAGGACAAAGAATACAATATGTAATGGATATATTACAAGAAAAATGTACAAATATACAGATACAAAAACAATTAAAAAGAAGTGATACAGATTTTTGTAAGACCATATATATTACTCAACATTATGACCAAGATTATAAAAAGAAAAAATATAAAAAGACAAATAAAAAAGACTATCGCCCTAAGAAGAAATATTACTTGTGGAGATCAAATGCGAGAAAACCATACTTAGATAAGAATAAACATGTGAGAAAATATAACTCTGGTAGAACCTATAATAATAAATTAGAATGTTTTACTTGCGGAAGTATAGAATATTTAGCAAATACTTGTCCAAAAAGAAATAATAATAGATTTAGAAATGCACAATTATTAGAGGATGTCAATGAGAATTTGATTAATGTAGAAGAATATATGTCTGATAATGAAAGTATATACTCTATCAGGAGTATGAAAGCTTTTGAACAAGAAAAGGATAATTCTGATTCTTCAGATTCTGGAGAAGACGAATTTATAAATGAAATAGGACTAGAAAGAACAAACACAGTCTATCACTTATTCAATAACACAGACTATCACTTAGTCACAAACTATTATGATTTAGTAAATCTGATAGAAGAATGTGAACACGAATTTGAAGAAGGAAAAGGATTAGACAATAATCAATGTTGTTTTTGTAAATGGTTTCCAAGTAAAAACAAAAAGGCAAAATGTAGGAAATGTTACAAGGAAGCATGCATAAAATGTATAGAGAAAGCATCAAAAATCTTAGAAACTTCGAAATCAACCCGTAATTTAAATAAATTTTACAACAAGGAACCAATAACAGAAACAACAGAAGATAGAATATTAGAATTAGAAGAAAGACTAAAAAGACTAGAGATAAGAATATACAGTAAAGATATAATTAAGAAAGAAGACTTAGTAGAGGTAGAATTATTAAATACATCTGTTGAAAATAATAAAGTTAAAAAATCAATGAATGTACCATTTGAAGGAATGGTATATAATGATGAAAAAAAATTAGTATAATCAAGGTTTTAGCGATAACAAAAATTCAAGACCATGAGTTCAAGACTTTAGCTATAGTTGATTCAGGATGTACACGGAGCATTTTAAATAGTAGAATTTTACCAGCAAAATTAATTAAAAAATTGCCAAAACCTCAAGAATCCATGCAAATGGACGGAACATATAATACCTATACAAACTATATACAAAAAGCAAAAATAAGTTTTATTAATACTTCTGAAAAATTCTACCAACCATCATATACACTTAGTGAAATACTAGCTAGAGATTTAAACATAAAAGCAGACTTTGTGTTAGGATTAGATTTATGGTACAAAATAATGGAGGATGTCTAGTTACAAAAAAATGGGTAATATTCGCCTGTAATATCACTCACTTACCAGTTCAGACACAACCTACTTTAACTAAATATCATCTTCTTAAGGATAAGCCAGAGGAAAGCTTAGATAACCAAATAAAACCCAAAATATCACTAGAATGTGATAAAGGAGAAAATTGTACATGTAATGATAATAAAACGACAACAATGTATGAAGAATTACAAGATTTATTAGTAGTAGAAGAAATAAAAAAAGACTATACTTTAATAGAAATGGATACAAAATTATACAATTTTAAGAAAGGTATACAACAGATAGGAGTAATAAAATATCAAAAAGACTTAGAAAAAATAATACAAATCCTAGATAAGCAAGAAATAATTGAAGAAAAAAACTTGCAACATTGGAACTCCAATCAAATTACCTGCAAATTAGAAATAATTAATCCAGAATATACTATAAAAACAGCATCTATAGAAGCTACAAATGAAGACCTTAAAGACTTTGAAATACAAATAAAAGAGCTAGTAGAATTAGGAATAATTAGAAAATCTACATCAAGACATAGGTCAACAACTTTTATAGCAAGAAACCATAGTGAAATAGTGAGAGGAAAAGCTAGAATGGTAATAATTACAAAAGACTAAATGATAATACTGTAATGGATGAATATAAGTTACCAGACAAAACAGAAGTGATAAATAGAATACAAGGAAGAAAAGCATTTAGTAAATTTGATTATAAATCTGGATATTGGCAGATTAAAATGCATGAAGATAGTATAGAATGGACAGCTTTCACATGTCCAGAAGGACATTTTGAATGACTGGTCATGCCGTTTGAATTAAAGACGACTCCTTCAAATTTTCAAAGACAAATGGATAGTATTTTTAGAGACTATAAAAATTTTGTATTCGTTTACGTAGATGATATTTTAGTTTTTAGTAATAATATGAGAGAACATCTAGGACATTTACAACAAGTTTTTAAATTATTTGTAGATAATGAAATAATAATAAGTAGAAAAAAAATGGAATTATGTAAAAATAGTATTAATTTTTTAGGAGTAGTTATTGGAGATGGTAGAATAAAATTACAACCACACATAGTTAAAAAAAGTCTTAGAAATGCCAGATAAATTAGACAAGACTAAAGATTTACAAAAAAAAATTGGATTCTTTAATTATGCTAGAGCTTTCAACAAAGATTTAGGAAAAGTAGCAGGACCACTATACTCTAAAACAGGATCGACAGGTAAAAAATCTTTTAATACTGAAGACATAAAATTAGTCTAACAACTTAAAAGCATGATACAAGTCATTCCAGAATTAACGTTACCATTAGAAACAGATTATTTAATAGTCGAGATAGATGGAAGACTTCAAGGATGGTGAGCAGTATTAAAAGTAAAACCTAACAAATATAGTGACAAAAAGGATGAAAAAATTTGTGCTTATTCAAGTGGAAAATATAAAGAAATAGGAAAATTAAATAGCATAGATGCATAGACACTAGCAGTAATTTATGGTTTAACTAGTTTTAAACTTTATATATTAAATAAGCCCGAAATACTAGTAAGAACAAACTACGAAGCTATAGTAAAGTTTTATCAGAAGATAAAAGATAAGAATAGTAGTAAAAGGAGATGGTTAAATTTCCTAGATGCTACTTCAATCTATAATATTGTTGTAGAACATATTAAAGAAAAAGATAATAACTTAGCAGATCAATTAAGTAGATTAATTAAAGAAGACAACTAATGATTTTTGTTTC
Organism: Capsicum pubescens; assembly: GCA_030864215.1. Classification (NCBI taxonomy): domain Eukaryota; kingdom Viridiplantae; phylum Streptophyta; class Magnoliopsida; order Solanales; family Solanaceae; genus Capsicum; species Capsicum pubescens. The sequence continues at coordinate 228,915,661 of CM061544.1, forward strand.
AGTATGAATACAGGAAAAGGAAAAAGCAAGGCAGAAGACTCATCATCCCAAAACTATCTAAAGAAACTAATGAGCAACACTCATTTCAGACCACTTACGATTCTAGAACAACCAAAATTAGATAGAATAATTTTTGGACCCCGCAACTTGGTATGTTACGAACCATCCAACTTAACTTTCAAACGAAAGCCAGGCGTACAAGTGGATAAGCCACAAATATGTATACTAAACAATTTATGGATAACTTATAATAGAAGTGACATTAATCATTTTATTTCAATTCTAAATGCATTAAGTTACTATTTTACTGAGAAAAATACTACTAACAGGTTTAAATTTTATGTTGTTCTCAAAGGACAACAGCAAGGAGTGTTCCAGACTTGGATAGAGGTAATGGACACCATAAAAGATTATAGAACACCTCTTTATAAAGGTTTTTATGACCTCTCAGAAACTCTAGACTATGCCTGAAGAAATCTGGGACGAAATTATTTTGTTACTCCAGCTTTAAGATCAGAAACACAAAAAATTCCTCAATATAAAATTAACAAAGACACAGACAAAATTATATTTTGTGATCATTGTTCCTTTATGATCGGAGCTTTTCAAAGACTGAATTAAGCCCATGAAGTTTTGAAACAAGATAATGAAAACCTTGTAAAAGAAAAAGGACAGATGTTAGAACATATAAGTATTTTACAAGACTGTATAAAAATCCTTCATTTTGAACTTTCACAACACGCAACCAATTTATGAGACCCATCCAAAGAGTTCTCCATCTTCTTTAAAAATGGAAAAACCCACTGTATCGAGTAATGATACAACTAGTCCAACTCAAACGGTAGGTGGTAAAGACTTCACAAATCCGTTAATGGGTGTGCATTCCCCAATGAATGCAGCAAGAACCACTGTATCGGGTAATGATACAGCTAGTCCAGCTCAAACGGTAGCTGGTAAAGACTCATCAAATCCATTGATGGCTGATACTTTGATAAAAAGTGTAGGGAGAATACTCCCAGCTAGTTTTAAAAACACAAGTACTTAGACAATAGATGAAGGGAGTTCTTATCAAAATAAGAAGGGTTTTTTATTAAGAAAAAAAGAAAAATGAAAAAAGAAATATAGAAAAAATAATAGCAGACTCACTAAAAAAGTTGTTAGCAGAGCAATCGCCTAAGGAGATATCTATGAATCCAGAACCACCAGAACAAAGACCCAGAATTTTTTTAATTCCAAGAAAAGAGACAAGAACTGGAACAAGACTAGAATTATCAGATGGAGACAGTGATAAATATGAACAAGAATACAACTCAGCCATGGATCAATTTGCCCAAGACCCAAATGCAGACGATGATTTAGGAATGGAGTTTGACTCAGAGGCTTTCCATAATTTGGATACGTAAGCAATGATGATATCTACAAAATACAAAATAGCAGATGTATGCAATATTAGATAAATAAATGGACGGAGGAAAATTAAAGAAAGATATTAGCCGCTGGACCCACCCAAGTTGATATGTCTTGCTAAAGTCTTTACAAAGGATTTGAAATTCACAAAAAAGTAAGATTTGAAGTCCAAAAATGACTATAAATACCCCCTAATGGAAGACAAAAACATGTACCAAAGAGAGAGAAAAAATCAAGAGTGAAAAAGTTTTCATAAAGTTCTTAGCTTTTCTTAAAGTTCTTAGTTTCCAAAGTTTGTAAGTTTCTTCAAAATAATAAAAAAAGAGGAGTGTGTGAAAAGTGTGAAAAGTTTTCTTAGTTCTTCATTTTTCGGTAGCTGTCAAGTTTTCAGGGGACTCCCGAAAGGGAAACCTCACTTCTTGTTTAAAGCATGTAAGTAGTAGTAACAGAGGTCTTTGTAATTTTCTCCCAAGTTTGTAAATTATGTTTGAATTAATTAATTTTATATTTTCTTTCACATATGTTTTATTATTAAGATCCGGATCACCGACGGTTTTCCGACAATTTTCCTAATCTTGTAAAATTTGTAAATTACTTATAAAAATACCCTCAGTATATGGTTATTCTCTCTGTATTTTAGCAATAATGATGGATTAATCTGTAAATTCTTAGGGACTTGAAAAGTCCGAAGAAGATTGAAAGAAGGACTATTGTTATTTTCTCGGGGTGTGATTAAAGATGATAGTGCTAAAATACCTAAAACTGAAGAGAAAGAGATGAACAAGGTATAAAGAAAAATCAATAAACCAAAAAATACAAAATAATATATATTGGGAGAAAATACACTTGGACCTTTATGACTTGGACACTTACACTGGACTAAGGACAACGAAGGAGGGAGTACTAAGTAGAACTTTACACCATATTAAAACAAACTCACAATAATTCTGCGTTAATATCTTAATATTACTCACCTGCTTTAATAACTTGTTTATTTTATTAGACTAACTATATCTACGTGTCTAACATATATATACTTAGACTTATATTGTTTATACATAAACTAGTCACTATTTATTATTAGTTTTGTTTATATATTATTAATATATCTATCTGTCTATTTTATATAATATTTATTTGTCTATATTATATATATATATATATATTATCTGCTTAATATTGTATACTAGTTATATACATTATTATATATATATATACTTGTTACTAAGTTATTAAATATATATATTACTATTATTAGCTATCTATTTATTTATCTTATATCTGTCTTATATCTCCCCAATACCTCTGTTTATTATTATTAACTATACTCATTATATTCTGCTTATTATCTACTAGCTGCTTATTATATATCTGTTTATTATTTTTCACTTATTATTACATCTTCTATCTGCTCATTATTGGTATCAGAGAAAAAGTCTTTACCAGCTACCGTTTGAGCTAGACTAGCTGTATCATTACCTGATACAGCGGGTTTTTCCATTTTTAAAAAAGATGGAGAACTCTTTGGCTGGGTCTCATAAATTGGCTGAGTCTGTTGTGAAAGTTCAAAATGAAGGATTTTTATACGGTCTTGTAAAACACTTATATGTTCTAACATCTTTCTTTTTTCTTTTACAAGGTTTTCATTATCTTGTTTCAAAACTTCATTGGCTTGATTCAGTCTTTGAAAAGCTCCGGTCATAGAGGAACAATGATCACAAAATATAATTTTGTCTGTGTCTTTGTTAATTTTATATTAAAGAATTTTTTGTGTTTCTGGTCTTAAAGCTGGAGTAATAAAATAATTTGATCCCAGATTTCTCCGGACATAGTGTAGAGTTTCTGAGAGGTCATAAAAACCTTTATAAAAAGGTGTTCTATAATCTTTTATGGCGTCCATTACCTTTATCCAAGTCTGGAACACTCTTTCCTGCTGTCCTCTGAGAACAACATAGAATTTAAACATGTTAGTAGTATTTTTCTTAGTAAAATAGTAACTTAATGCATTTAGAACTGAAATAAAATGATTAATGTCACTTCTATTATAAGCTATCCATAAATTGTCTAGTATACATATCTGCGACTTATCCACTTGTACGTCTGGCTTTCGTCTGAAAGTTAAGTTGGATGGTTCGTAACATACCAAGTTGTGGGGTCCAAAAATTATTCTATCTAATTTTGGTTGTTCTAGCATCGTAAGTGGTCTGAAATGAGTGTTGCTCATTAGTGTCTTTAGATAGTCTTGGGATGATGAGGCTTCTCCCTTGCCTTTTCCTTTTTCCTGTATTCATACTGAAATAAAAATCGTTAGTTGTCTTCTTTAATTAATCTACTTAATTGATCTGCTAAGTTATTGTCTTTTCCTTGAATATGTTCTAAAACAATATTATAGATTGAAGTAGCATCTAAGAAATTTAACCATCTCCTTTTACTACTATTCTTATCTTTTATCTTCTGATAATACTTTACTATAGCTTCGCAGTCTGTTCTTACTAGTATTTCAGGCTTATTTAATATATAAAGTTTAAAACTATTTAAACCATAAATTACTGCTAGTGTCTCCGCATCTATGCTTTTTAATTTTCCTTTTTCTTTATATTTTCCACTTGAATAAGCACAAATTTTTTCATCCTTTTTGTCACTATATTTGTTAGGTTTTGCTTTTAATACTGCTCCCCATCCTTGAAGGCTTCCATCTGTCTCGACTGTTAAATAATCTATTTCTAATGGTAACGTTAAGTCTAGAATGTCTTGTATCATGCTTTTAAGTTGTTGGACTAATTTTATGTCTTCAGTATTAACAGATTTTTCACCTGTCGATCCTGTTTTAGAGTATAGTAGTCGTGCTACTTTTCCTAAATCTTTGATGAAAGCTCTAGCATAATTTAAGAGTCCTAAAATTTTTGTAAATCTTTAGTCTTTTCTAATTTATCTGGCATTTCTAAGACTTTTTTAGCTATGTGTGGTTGTAATTTTATTCTATCATCTCCAATAACTACTCCTAAAAAATTAAAACTACTTTTATAAAATTTTATTTTCTTTCTACTTATTATTATTCCATTATCTACAAATAATTTAAAAACTTATTGTAAATGTCCTATATGTTCTCTCATATTATTACTAAAAACTAAAATATCATCTACGTAAACTAATACAAAATTTTTATAGTCTCTAAAAATACTATCCATTTTTCTTTGAAAAATTGAAGGAGCCGTCTTTAATCCAAACGGCATGACCAACCATTCAAAATGTCCTTCTGGACATGTAAAATTTGTCCATTCTATACTATCTTCATGCATTTTAATCTGCCAATATCCAGATTTACAATCAAATTTACTAAATATTTTTCTTCCTTGTATTCTATTTATCAATTCTGTTTTGTCTAGTAACTTGTATCCATCCATTACAGTATTATCATTTAGTCTTTTGTAATTTATTACCATTCTAGCTTTTCTTCTCACTATTTCACTATGGTTTCTTGCTATGAAAGCTGCTGACCTATGTCTTGACGTAGATCTTCTAATTATTCCTAATTCTAGTAGCTCTTTTATTTGTATTTCAAAGTCTTTAAGGTCTTCACTTGTAGCTTCTATAGATGCTGTTTTTATAGTATATTCTGGATTAATTATTTCTAATTTGAAGGTAATTTGATTAGAGTCCCAATGTTGCAAGGGTTTTTCTCCAATTATTTCTAGCTTATCTAGGATTTGTATTATTTTTTCTAAGTCTTTTTTATCTTTTATTACTCCTATCTGTTGTATACCTTTCTTAAAATTGTATAATTTTGTATCCATTTCTATTAAAGTATAGTCTTTTTCTATTTCTTCTACTACTAATAAATCTTGTAATTCTTCATACATTGTTGCCTTCTTATTATCATTACATGTACAATTTTATCCTTTATCACATTCTAGTGATATTTTGGGTTTTATTTGGTTATCTAAGCTTTCCTCTGGCTTATCCTTAAGAAGGCGATATTTAGTTAAAGTAGGTTGTGTTTGTACTGGTGAGTGAGTGATATTACTGACGAATATTACCCAATTTTTTGTAACTAGACATCCTCCATTATTTTGTACCATAAAATCTAATCCTAACACAAAGTCTGCTTTTATGTTTAAATCTCTAACTGGTATTTCACTAAGTGTATATGATGGTTGGTAGAATTTTTCACAAGTATTAATAAAACTTATTTTTGCTTTCGGTATATAGTCTGTATAGGTATTATATGTTCCGTCTATTTGCATGAATTCTTGAGGTTTTGGTAATTTTTTAATTAATTTTGCTCGTAAAATTCTACTATTTAAAATGCTCCTTGTACATCCTGAATCAACTATAGCTAAAGTCCTGAACTCATGGTCTTGAATTTTTATTCTCGCTAAAACCTTGATTGTACTAATTTTCTTTTCTTCATTACATACCATTCCTTCAAATGGTACATTCATTGATTTTTTAACTTTATTATTTTCAACAGATATATTTAATAATTCTACCTCTACTAAGTCTTCTTCCTTAATTATATCTTTACTGTAAATTCTTATCTCTAGTCTTTTTAGTCTTTCTTCTAATTCTAATATTCTATCTTCTGTTGTTCTGGTTATTGGTTCCTTGTTGTAAAATTTATTTAAATTACGAGTTGATTTCGGAGTTTCTAAGATTTCTGATGCTTTCTCTATACATTTTATGCATGCTTCCTTGTAACATTTCCTACATTTTTTCTTTTTGTTTTTACTTGGAAACCATTTACAAAAACAACATTGATTACTGTCTAATCCTTTTCCTTCTTCAAATTTGTGTTCACATTCTTCTATCAGATTTACTAAATCATAATAGTCTGGGACTAAGTGATCGTCTGTGTTATTGAATAAGTGATAGACTGTGTTTGTTCTTTCTAGTCCTATTTCATTTATAAATTCGTCTTCTTCAGAGTCTGAAGAATCAGAATTATCCTTTACTTCTTCAAAAGCTTCCATACTCCTGATAGAGTATGTACTTTCATTATCTGACATATATTCATCTACATTTATCAAATTCTCATTCACATCCTCTATTAATTGTGCATTTCTAGATCTAGTATTATTTCTTTTTGGACAAGTATTTGCTAAATGCTCTATACTTCCGCAAGTAAAATATTCTAATTTATTATTATAGGTTCTACCAATGTTATATTTTCTCACATGTTTATTCTTATCTAAGTATGATTTTCCCGCATTTGATCTCCTCAAGTAATATTTCTTCTTAGGGCTATAGTCTTTGTTATATGTCTTTTTATATTTTTTTCTTTTTATAGTCTTGCTCATAATGTTGAGTAGTATATATGGTCTTACAAAAATCTGTATCACTTCTTTTTAATTATTTTTGTATTTGTATATTTGTACATTTTTCTTATAATATATCCATTACATGTTGTATTCTTTGTCCTATTGACCATGGGTTGTTTGAGTTTTGTATTACTCCTTCTCTTTTAGACTATTTTTCTTCTATCTCTCTTCCTAAAGCTCCTGGTAATTTATTAAATAATCTAGCTCCTAGAGTCTGATCAAATGAGTTTCCACTAATTGTACAATAATAAAAGTAATCATTTAATTTTTTTTTAATTCTTGACCAATGATTAATAATTAATTGTTCTAAATTTATTAAAGCTCTTTGTTGTAATACTACTAATCCACTATTGGAATCTTGACCTGTTAGTAGAGTATGTACTTTATTTACAAAATTGTATGGATTTGAGCCTAGTTCTACTAATTCTTGAAAGTCTTGTGGGAATATTATTTTATAAGCTTCCCAAAGTTCTTTAGTACTTTCTCCTAGAAATGTTTTTAAATATCTATACATAATTTCTGCATCTGATTTTTGATTACCCTGTATATGTTGTATGTAGTCTGCTACAACTACATTTTTCCATATGTCTATTACATGATTCCATACCTGAGGGTTATGGGCTGGCAAGTTTAAAAATTTTCCTTTATTACTTCCTTCTTGTAATCAAATGGGTTCTTCTATTGACTTTCTTTTTCCTCTAGGTTTTATGTCTTGTTCTGTTAGAGTGTTTGGGTTTGTTCTAAATACTCTATGTTTTGGTAAATTTTCTATTGTTAATGGTATGTTTTGCATATTGGTTGTTCTTTGGAAAGGGCTTGAGGAACTTGCTGCGCTTTTCATAAATTTCTTTATACTTTCTTCTATACTATAATTTGATTCTTCGTCTTCACCTTTTAGTTCCTTTTTACGTGTATAACCATAATTATCTATTCTTAATTCACATTTTATAAAATGTTCTTTCATTTCTTCAAGTTTTAAATTTCGTAATTTACAACCTGTATATTTAAATACGCTATTGCTATTTATTTCATATAGGGCTTCTGCTTTTATTATAACTTTATTTACTTCAAAACCTTCTTCTAATATTTCTATATTCATAAAATTAGTATTTTCACATTCTTCAATTTCTTTATTAGTTTCTTTTTCATTTGTATATTGGTAGTTTGTGAATTTTATTGAAGTTTTTCCTTTACTGTTTATATACATTAAATGATCGGTTGGTTTTAGTATTTCTTTTTTAGTAAATTTTTCTAAATTTCATTCTAATCCTGTATATTTTTCTGAGTTTATTTTTAGGGGTTTTAGTAATTTAATCCCTTTATTTCCCATTAAACTTACTACATCATCTATCTTTAGATTAAAGTTTATCCTACTATTAGTGACAAGTTTTCCTATAAAACCTACACATATAAGTAAATTATTTTCATTATTCATTTCTTCATATCCTTTAGTTTGTACACCTATTTTAATATGCTTTTCGAATTCTAAGGTATTTATCATATAATCTGGACTACAATAAAAAAGTCCTCCATTATTAGTCATGTCTACTTCAATTATTCCTATTATAGATCTTTCTATGTCTGACCATCTATTATCATATATTGTGATTAATACTTTAGTTCATAAATTTTTTCTAGTTAAACCTTTTATGCCTATTACTATTAATTCTATGTGCATAAGATTCATGTCTAATTTCATGATTTATTTTAAAAAGTCTGAGCTTATTAAATTTATGCTACAACTACTTTCACCGGTAACACACATCTGTTCTTCTATAATGCCTATATAGTTGTACTTTTGAAAACAATCCTTCATTATATAATGTTTTAGCATTTAACAGTTTTAATTTATTTTGTTGGAATAATTGTATTTCTTTATCTACATTTATTACTTCTTCTAACTGTTGTCTTGAAGACATTCTTGATTTATTTATTATTTTTGATAGCACATTATTTGTTAAACTGTTTTGGGTAAAACTTGATCTTTTTCTATTTGGGGATGCTGAAAAAAGATCCATGATCTTGGCTTAGTTGGTATAGTTGTTTTAGCTTCTTTTAATTCTTTTTGAGGGGTTATTTCTATCTTTTTTAGTTGTTCTATTAATTCTTCTATATTTTTATCTTGACTGTATTTTTCTAAGGTTTCTTTTTCTAGGTTCTTATTCAGTTCTAATAGTAACAAAATTATAATATTATTTTATTTTATGATTAACGAGTCGGCTTTTCCCTGGGGTTGATGGTCTGATAACCCTTCGGAATTTGGTTGGATCTGTGCTGCCTTTTTTAATATTACTAGATAAAGTTTATCTTGGAGTATATCATTCATGAGAGTATTATATTTTTTATTTTATTAATTTCTTTTTGTACTTCTTGTAATACTAGCCTTATTTCAAGATTTTTCAAATTATCTTTGTCTTTATTAATTAAATTTTTGAATTTTTTTCCAATTCTGCTTGTTGGTTCTTTAAGAAATCAAAATTTAATTCTATTTTATCTAACAATTTCTTTTGTTTGTTTTGCAGATCTTCTAATATCTCTAGAGTTTTTAATATTTTTGTATTTTATTATTGAGTTTTTTCTCCTAGGTTTATTATAAAATCTGTAATAGTATTTAATTGTGGATTTTCTCCATGTAAAGTATGTTCTTCGTTGTTAAAGTTACATCTAATAAGAGAATTATCTTTAAAACGTCTGTATTTTTTTCAGCTGGGATTGCTAGATCTAAAGATTCTGGCTTCTTTAAATTATCTATTTTTATACTACTATTCTTCTTTATCCTAAAGAGGGTGTATTATTACTACACTATTTTCTAGTTGTTTGTATTCTAAAATTCCTCTAGTTTATACAATATTTAATACTTTCTAATCTACACTTTAGCAAACTTATATGATTTATGCAATTTACTAAATTTATAAAGTCTGAAATAATAATTGCTTCTGGTAATTCTGTAGTTTCTAATATTTTTATTTGATTTATTAGTCTTTGTTCTATTCTTAAAAAATCATTTCTTTATCTTATTTCTTTATATAAATGATTATATTCTCTTTATATTTCTCTTACAAAAGAATACGTTTTCACATATTTTTACCCTAAAGAAATACTTACTTGGTCACACCATCTCCTATAATGGCGGCAAGAGCTTCACGGTCTACTTTTAGCATCTGATAAGGGAAAAGAGCATTTACTATCCAACTTAGACATTAATGGCGGCAGGAGCTTCACGAAAGCAACAATTAGCAACTGTCCCCACAAACTTTATTTTTTGTTGGATTCGTTTCAGGTCTCAACAATAATATAAAGATCCATCATATCATCCACACTAAATCTAACAAAAGAATATCAAAGCTTTATTTCTAAGGGGATTATTTAAAATAAAAAGACAAAAATAAAATGAAAAGCAAAACTTTGAATGACATTCATCAGTCTCAAGTTTCCCCTTCGCTGCTTCATAAACGAGAAAGTAGATATGAGTGAAAAAGCACAAAGGGGGAACTGGGTTCAGATTTGAGTAAAATGACAATAAATTCCCTCACATTATTATTGTGTTGGTGTACTATTAAGGGCATTTTAAGGAAAATAAAATTGGAGAAAATGCAAACATACTATCTTCATGTAGTATGTCACAAAATCTATATATATGTGTAACGCTCCGTAAAAGGCGTGCATAGATTAGTCTTTAATATTGAGCTCTTAGACTTAATGACTTAAAATTTTCTAAGTGTAAAATGAGACTTAGTCATTTTAGCTGGCAATCTTCGGGATACAACTTTATAACCTTCCCGACATCCGTTTTTAGATTTTCAAGTTGCGTTACGATCGGAAAAGCTCATAGTGCATCTCGGATAAGTTTCGAAATTTTTCGGAACGCATAAGGCTGCGTTTGGATTTCAAAACAGTAGCAAAACGCATAACCTATTGCCCAGTTTTCAGCATTTCAGGGGCAACTTCAAACAATCATAACTCCCTGTATATAATGAACTGTGTGAGCTTTAATATATCAAACGAAATATCTTTGAGTCCTCTTTCAAATTCAGTTGGTTTCATCCAATTTGATTATATGAGTAAAAAGTTATAATCGATTTACTCCAAACTATCAAACTGTCAACTGAGGGACAGATTTGACCTTAATTGTTCCTTAGGGATATTTTGGTCATCCTTCACCCCTATATATACCACCAACACGGGATTTAATCCCTTAAACACCAAAATACACCTTCATTCATTAAAATTGCTCAAGAACACTCCTTAGGGTTTCAAAATAAAAACCCAAATAGTTCAAGATTCGACCGTAGGTTTTCGAAGATAATTACATATTCAGAAAGAAAAATCCGCGAGCTTCAAGAAATATCTAGTATTTTCGGAAATAGAGGTACGTGGGGTTATCCTAAAATTTCATGGGTGTAGTTTTTATGAACATGCATGCTTTTAAATGGGGGTTTTCAATCAAATGCTAATAACTTGCTTTCAATATGATTTCTAAGTTATTTTTCTTTATGTCATGGGAATTGTTTGCCTATATACTTCAATGGTTGAAACCATGCATATGTGATTTGAGATTTTCCATGGAAGTTTGATAAATATGAATGATAAATTGCTTTCAAATTCCCATGATAATGTCTTGATACCCCATATCATATTGTGACCAACAAAAGAGAGCATGAATTTGAAATAATTATTGTTCACCACTTGTAAATGATGAGGCACCTTAGTTTTTACATGATTATACATATGTGGATGTGATATTGATGACTTGCAAGTCGGGTATGACGATACCCTACAGAATATGATACGTGATTGAATTAAATGAAGTTTGAATGCATTGATTTTACATGAGATAGGTGGATGCCCGAAGAAGGTGTTTGAGTGTAAGGGCTCATCACTAGAAACCGTGTTTGCCGACACGGGAATTTTGTACCAGGCTAAGTGATCTTGTGTACTTGACTTTATGTCATTCCCAAATTGGGACTATAGGTAGGAGCCTGGGCTAAGTGATCTTGGGCACTACCATTGGGTCAAGACACCATGCTTCGTGGTCTTGTGTGTCTCTCCCTCACTTATACTCTAATCTCGGCGGCAATCGAGGTTTGACAGTTGGTGTAAATTATGTAGGGTATTCCACCTAGCTCAGTTGCATTTCATTGTTGTTGAGAAACTATTGCATTATGCCTATGTGTTTTCAAATGATTTGATATGAAATTACTTTATAATGGCTCTCAACTATATTTTGTAAAAATATTATGTTTTATTTTGATATCTCTGCGTTCCAGTACTTTTGTGCTGACCCTTTCCCCTCTCCAACCTCTCAGGTTCAGAGGCCCAGTCTAGGGGTCAAGAGAATCAGTAGACCATTCAGACAGAGTTGCAGAGACTAGTGGTGACCCTTCTATGTTTCGGAACGTCTTATGTCCTGCAGTCCTTTTATCTTATATTTAATTTTGGGGTCTACTGGGGGCCTTGTCCCAGTTTATATACAGTTACTTGACTCAATCATTTGTTAGAGATTTTCGCAGATAGTTGTTTAGAGGTTGATTGATGTTGGGGGAACTTTATTTCCCCGTTATTGTTTTTTTTCATATTTATGACCATGTTTCCGAATTATTGTATTTCTTCCGCATTACTTTGATCATATGAATTAGGTGCATGATTACCAGACAGATAGGGGTGTTTCGGGCCTCCATGGTTCGAAATGCTCGTCACGGCCAGGCCCTGGTTTGGGTTGTGACAAACTTGGTATCAAAGAACGGTTCATGGTCCCAGGGTGTCTGCGAAATCACGTCGGGTAGAGTCTTTTTTATGGGTGTGTAGCGCGCCACACTTATAAGCAGGAGGCTACTAGGCGTTTAGGAATGTCTCTCTTTCTTCATATTCTAGTTCGTGCAATAGAGTCAGAATGTTCCTCTTTCATACTCTAATTCGTGCTATGGTGTCGCCCATACGAAAGTAAAAAGTCATTCCACATTCTTTCCTTACTCTAATGTCCTCAGATATGTCTCATTATTGAGGTGATTCAAGTACAAAAGTTTAGAACCTAAATGGTATGGTATTTTCTGATTGAACCATATAAGAGTTAAAATTTGTGCAAGGACTTGATAAGAGTCCGTTAGTGCTTCAATGTGTATTGATTTCGATGTAAACATTGATCCTGATGGAATCATGCTTTTCAGCTTGAGGTATTAATTGCATTTAGTCCTCTTCAAATTTATGTTACAAATGTCTTGCTTAAGGGGGGATGATGTGTAGTAGAATGTTGAAACTGTATTTCCACTCGAATAGTAGTATGCGTTAAAGTGTTGTTGTCATGACCTATTGGTAGTGATATTGGACCAAGAAGTTGGGGATGTGAAGTCACAAAGTTAGAAGTCAGAGTGAGGGTGACTTTTGTGTAAATGAATATTTTAGTTGAATAACCGATGTTCGAGAATGATTTACCCCCCTTATGGTGATAGACTAATGTGGTAGCTAGTAGCATGTGTGGATTGTATGGTAGTCTGTGGGGGAAGTGTTTGACTCAGATTTTTATTTATACAGAGTAAGATGTGTATCCTTAGATCATTGAATATTGTGTGTCAATTTTCTATCTCTTGTAATACGTAATCTTATTATCATGGTGTTTTGGAAAAAAATTAAAGTCTAGTGAAGCCGTGTGGGGCTCTTTTGATTCACTAGCATAGTTTCTTTATTATTCATTTCATTTCTTGTTCAAAACACAAAAATCAAAGTCTAGTGAAGCCGTGTGAGGCCTATTTCGATTCACTAGCAGCTTGCTGTCCAACTTGTTGTTCTTGTGTTGGTTTAATATATGTATAGCTGAATCTGTTTGCATGAGATTGAGTAAGTAATTAGGAGGTGAGAGATCAGTATAAGTAGATAAGATTGTATGGGGTTGTAATATCAGATTAAGGTTAACTATGCCTATTATGTGACTTTACCCCCCCCTCCCTTGACCTTCTTTTATTGGTAGTTGTAAACTAGTACTACTTGTGAGAAGGTATGTAGTAGATTTGTGAGGTATTTTGATAGAATGTTCATATTTGACGGACTAGTATATTATGTTGCCTTCTTCATTGATGGTAGATGATTGATGCTAGACTATTGGCTTGAATTTAATATAGAATGTGGATGTCGGAATAGTGGCATGAGATTGATAGTGTTGGGCTCTTTTATATGATCTTGATTCTCATGGTAATTAGATATAAGTTTGGAGTTGCGATATTGGTAGGCTATGACGAAAGTGGTATGGTTCATCAAAGGCTCGGTGATATCCATGTTAAGTGTTAGAAATCTAAGTTTGAGCTTTGAAGGTTGAACCGATAGAAATAAGTGTGCAAGCATCATACTATGACTATTGGGGCTATCGAAATATAGAGTGTATCTCAGAAGGTAGTATTAGCAGTGGGCTTTCCACTTTCATGTGTGGTCTTTCGGGTTAAATTTCTATTTAATTATGTGTATTGTTGTATTCCATACCCCAGAGTGCGGTGAGTGTAGTTCAACTTAGAGTCTAGTAATTAGGGATCTCTTGAACTTAATATGATGGCTTAAAGCCAAGGGGGAGATGATAGAACGAATAACCAAGTCAGGCTCTCAGATTCTAGTAGTGATGTCATGATGATATAGAACGTCAGAAAGTGAGGGTGAGACTCAACCGATTCTTATCTTAGTATTTTTCAGTGATCCCAATGCCTACTCAAACTTTACGTTTCAGTTTCTTGATCATAGCTCGTGATTCCTATATATGATAGAGAGTTATGTACTCTTCCAGTTCCAAGATAATGAGTTCTAGTTCATTCAAGTAGTCGGAATCACATTCCTTATGTTAGGAACTTTAGTTGAGGTCATGCAACTCATGACGCATGTACTCACTCTTTATAGTGTGCTCAGTCCCGTATAAAAATCTTCTCATGCTTCAGGGTCTTATGTTTTAACCTTTTAGTGACCCTCCCTATGCAATGATAGTGGTGATGATGTAAATGTTCTTGTTGATGGAAGATCATAGTACGTTTGTTTAGATAGGCCATAAGTATGAAGTAAGATTTGTGGCCAATCTTTGATACATGTGATGGTTAGTGGAAAAGTTTGTGTGTATGTTTTAGGGTAGCGTGTGGGAGTTATATTGACAATAGTTTAGAAACTATGTGAAGTATGTATTTATGGGTGGTTGCCTTGAAGTAAACATGTGGTTATAAAATAGGCTTGAATGACGTTTTGAGATTATAGTGGGAGGTCGCAATATGCATTAGCGACTTCATATTAAGAGTTCAGAGTAGTCATTGAAGTGGTAAGGCATGTTATGCTTAGGATGTGATCTTTAAAAGAGGTGTAGAAGGTGGCGTCATATGGTTTAGAATAATAGCGTGGTGTAGCATTTTGTATTTTTGTGACTTAGAGTTAGGCTTGATCGCAGTGTAAGGATTAAGCTATTTTAGATATTAGTAGAAAAATTTGTCAATGCTCATATGAGAATTTTAAGCTGAATAGAATGAATATGATATTTATAGGGAATAGTATAGTTAAGGGATATTCGAGAAGTGTACTAAGCTTGAAAGTAAGAAGTTGTATTGCCAAAGGTTTGGTAATTCTATCCTAATTTAGGAGTTATATGTCTATATTCCAGACTGTAGAGTTGTGTCAATGTTGTGATTTCCTTAGTGGGATGTCTTGTGTAATCCATACCTAAGATTTATGGCTCCCTATTACTGTTAGAACTTCTTTAGAGAGAGCGTTGAAGAGATACTCCAGTTAAGTATGAGGGTGCAGCATAATTCAGTCGGTATAGCCAGTAAGTCAGTTTAGCAGTCAGATTCGCATGACTTGTTTTCTCTTCTTTTCATTTATTCATGCTACCCGAAATCTCAGACATGATACTATTCCAAGATAGAGTATACTAGTAATTGCGAGTATAGCTCAGTTCATGCGTCATGCATTAGATTCAAATTCCAGAGGTTCAGTTATGAATCAAATCATAGGTGCCTTGTGCATTGCCTCCGTTTTCCGAGTATCTTAGTGAATTGAGCACTCATAGAGGGACATAGGGTCCCAAGGGGAAGATACCCCATTCGGTTGCATGCATAGGTTCTTATTACAAGCTTCACATCAGTTGTTATTGCGTATTCAGTCATACGTTCTTGTGTCAGTTCAGTCAGATATGCCTGCATTAGAAATGCATGTTCAATAGAAAAAGTTCAGCTTATCAGTGCATTCAGTCCTGCGTTAATGAGGACAACTCAGACACAGACCCATGCATCAGATATGCATGTCCGGTATAAGCATTCAGAACATCAGTAGTTCCAGTCTTATAGTCATGTTTCAGATCAGTGTATTCTTTATTAAAGGACATGTCATGTCCGCGTTATTCCATAGCTTTAAGGCTTCAACAAGTTCCTACCCATCATTCGAGGAAGAATGATCCCAAGGGGGAGATTATGTAACGCCCCGTAAAAGGCGTGCATAGATTAGTCTTTAATATTGAGCTCTTAGACTTAATGACTTAAAATTTTCTAAGTGTAAAATGAGACTTAGTCATTTTAGCTGGCAATCTTCGGGATACAACTTTTTAACCTTCCTGATATCCGTTTTTAGATTTTCAAGTTGCGTTACGATCGGTAAAGCTCATAGTGCATCTCGGATAAGTTTTGGAATTTTTTAGAACGCATAAGGCTGCGTTTGGATTTCAAAACAGTAGCAAAACACATAGCCTATTGCCCAGTTTTTAGTATTTCAGGGTCAAGTTCAAACAATCATAACTCCCTGTATATAATGAACTGTATGAGCTATAATACATCAAACGCAAGATATTTGAGTCCTCTTTCAAATGAAGTTGGTTTCATCCATTTTGATTATATGAGTAAAAAGTTATAATCGATTTACTCCAGACTATTAAATTGTCAACTGAGGGACAGATTTGACCTAAATTGTTCCTTAGGGATATTTTGGTCATCCTTCACCCCTATATATACCACCAACACGGGATTTAATCCCTCAAACACCAAAATACACCTTCATTCATCAAAATTGCTCAAGAACACTCCTTAGGATTTCAAAATAAAATCCCAAATAGTTCAAGATTCAACCGTAGGTTTTCGAAGATAATTACATATTTGGAATCACAAATCCGCAAGCTTCAAGAAATATTAGTATTTTCTGAAATAAAGGTACGTGGGGTTATCCTAAAATCTCATGGGTGTAGTTTTTATGAACATGCATGCTTTTAAATGGGGGTTTTCAATCAAATGCTAATAACTTGCTTTCAATATAATTTCTAAGTCATTTTTCTTTATGTCATGGGAATTGTTTGCCTATATACTTCAATGGTTGAAACCATGCATATGTGATTTGAGATTTTCCATGGAAGTTTGATAAATATGAATGATAAATTGCTTTCAAATTCCCATGATAATGTCTTGATACCCCATATCATATTGTGACCAACAAAAGAGAGCATGAATTTGAAATAATTATTGTTCACCACTTGTAAATGATGAAGCACCTTGGTTTTTACATGATTATGCATATGTGGATGTGATATTGATGACTTGCAAGTCGGGTATGACGATACCCTACAGAATATGATACGTGATTGAATTCAATGAAGTTTGAATGCATTGATTTTAAATGAGATAGGTAGATGCCCGAAGAAGACGTTTGAGTTTAAGGGCTCATCGCTGGAAATCGTGTTTGACGACACGGGAATTTTGTACCAGGCTAAGTGATCTTGTGTACTTGATTTTATGTCATTCCCAAATTAGGACTATAGGTAGGAGCCCGGGCTAAGTGATCTTGGGCACTACCATTGGGTCGAGACACCATGCTTCGTGGTCTTGTGTGTCTCTCCCTCACTTATACTCTAATCTCGGCGGCAACCGAGGTTTGAAGGTTGGTGTAAATTATGTAGAGTATTCCACCTAGCTCAGTTGCATTTCATTGTTGTTGAGAAACTATTGCATTATGCCCATGTGTTTTCAAATGATTTGATATGAAATTGCTTTATAATGGCTCTCAACTATATTTTGTAAAAATATTATGTTTTGTTTTGATATCTCTGCGTGTCAGTACTTTTGTGCTGACCCCCTCCCTTCTCCAACCTCTCAGGTTCAGAGGCCCAGTCTAGGGGTCAAGAGAATCAGTAGATCATTCAGACAGAGTGTCAGAGACAAGTGGTGAGCCTTCTATGTTTCGGAAGGTCTTATGTTCTGCAGTCCTTTTATCTTATATTTAATTTTGGGGTCTACTGGGGGCCTTGTCCCAGTTTATATACAGTTACTTGACTCAGTCATTTGTTAGAGATTTTCGCAGACAGTTGTTTAGAGGTTGATTGATGTTGGGGGCACTTTATTTCCCCGTTATTGTTTCTTTTCATATTTATGACTATGTTTCCGAATTATTGTGTTTCTTCCGCATTACTTTGATCATATGAATTAGGTGCGTGATTACCAGATAGATAGGGGTGTTTCGGGCCTTCATGGTTCGAAATGCTCGTCACGGCCAGACCCTAGTTCGGGTCGT
Organism: Capsicum pubescens; assembly: GCA_030864215.1. Classification (NCBI taxonomy): domain Eukaryota; kingdom Viridiplantae; phylum Streptophyta; class Magnoliopsida; order Solanales; family Solanaceae; genus Capsicum; species Capsicum pubescens. The sequence goes on from CM061544.1 coordinate 228,933,888, forward strand.
GACAACATGTGTGTGTGTGCACACGCGCGACAATCAAAGGTAAAATCGTCTTTACAACATTCATTAAAGTTCACTCCATGTGTGACCTTGAAGCATCCTCTCTTCTTTAAAATATTTCTAGAAATATTCAGTATTCTCCGAAATAGAAAAATCTTCATTTCTCCTTCTTTAATTTTCTTTCAGCATTATCGCTACTGGCGACAACACAATTCTGTTATGATCTTTTCACAATCGGCAACAATAGTACAAAAAAAGATTCATTTCTAACATAGTTATGCAAGACCCCAAGCGCCCCCCGTCTCTGTCATTTGGAATCTCAAAGACGATTCAATGTTGCAGCCCTTCCAATATCGATTCAATGCACAAGGTAAGTAGTCCAATCCGTTGGTTATGATCTATTACTTGCTATATCTATAGCACTAAACTTTTGTTTAGAAACATCGACTCTCTCATTTTTTTCCCCTCTTTTAGTTCTCCTTCTTTCCACACTCTATTTCACTCTGACTGGATATTGAAATTTTTCATAAATATTAATCGAATTTTCATTTCTTTGGAATTAGCTAATTTTGAACTTTCCTCTTACTCCTCTTTGGATTTGAACTTTTTCCTCTATGTTGTATGTATTAGGCACAACTCTCAAGATAAGTTGAAGAAGAGTCGTTCTTTAATGTACAAATGAATAGTAAGAAAGTATTATGAATTTACATTTGTATTCCATATAACCATATTATCATAATCTACTGCGTCAGGTATAGCTTCCTCAAATTAAAGGCTAACCAAGTTAAGAATTTTGAGCTTTTTGTTAAATTATAGTTTTAGTAAGTTGCAATGATTAATTTGACTATATCTCGACATATAGAATAGGACGAATCAAACAGGAAAATCTACTTTTGGTAGGCTACGAGAAAATTTGATGTATGGATTAATAAGACTTTATCTGATAAAAAAAAATAGGCACAAAAAGTATTTGTTCAAAATTTCATTTTTCACAAAGAGTTTACTATGTAATAACCTATTTACTTATAGTACGACATCAATATATCTGGTGTAATTTCACAAGTGGGGTCTGTGACTGGGAGGGTGGAGTAAATCCTACTGATAATATTACCCACAATTCGATATACAAGGCTTTTTATTTATTGTGCTGTAGAACTCACAGAAAGATCTGGAGCTCCTATTATATATGTAGAGTGAGATAGCAACCAAAGTTCAAATTTTTTTTTTGTTATTCTTGTGGTATTAGAATTAGAATTAGAATTATCATGAGTCATGATACATCGACTTATAGAACGATGCCTTATGAAGCCTAAGAGCATTGTACAAGAAGTGATGGTGCAATGCATTCCCTTTGGTTTGAAAACAAGTTTTACCGGGATTAGTTATGCTGGAATAAGTTGTGATGGGATAAGTTATACTGAAATTATTTTTTATTGAGTGTTTGGTTTGTTGTATTCAAAGTAATATGCATGGTATAATTTCTAGGAATAAATTAATTGATTACCAAAATGCCCTCCATCTTATTTAACTTATATATATGTGTGTGTGTGTGTGTATATATATATATATATATTTCTTTTCAAGCTTTAAATATTTATTCTTAAAAATAAAACTTTCATCGTTCTAAAAAAATCTTACTACATCTTATTTAGTTTGAAATAAAAAATTTCAACTTAAATATATCAAAGTAAAAGATAATTTGTTGTTTATGTCACTTCATTTAAATACATATCACTCATTTAATATAGAATATTAAAATTCATTTTAATTGATATATAAAATATCAATTTTTAAGTGATTAAAAAAATATTTAATTTAAAATATGTAATTCAACAATGGAGTCGACATTTTTATTATTTTTTAGAAAAATTAAAATATATAAATAAACATAATAATTATTCAAATAAATTTAACATATAATATATTCATAAATAAAATATTTCTTAAATGTGTATGAATCTCTAATATTTCTTGTTAAATTACTTATTTTGCTTTAAATTCCATAAAATATTGATCATCTCATTTTTCGTTAAAAAAATTCATCATAAAAAAATGTGAAAAAGAATTACTCTCATTTTTTATTATTTAGTAACATTAATATTTGGAGAGTCAAATTATATTCTTAAAAAAATTAAATTTTCAAATATTTTTAACTAAATATAAAAATATTTTTTTATTTAATAATTAAGCATGTATTAAGTTAGAAAGGGAATGTCAACATACTTTAGTAACTTCTAATAACTTAGGGGTTTGGGCCACAGGTGACAAAAGAGTTTTAAAATGAGGTGTAGGTGACACAAGTCTTAATAATTGAGTAGAGGTGACAATTACTTCATTATGGTTTAAGAAAGTTTGGAAAATTTTAAAATAACCCACAAGTTTTTAAATTTACACTTTGATTCAAATGTTAGTTAATATATAACGGGGAACGAAGGAAAAAAAGACGTCTTTTTCTCTCTCCTCATCCATTGTTATTTTCTCTCTCTTCGTGATATTTGTTGTTCATTGTTGTTGCTGCTTTATTCATCATCTTCTGATTCATTATCATCATCTTATACTTCATTATCAACTTTATATTCTTCTTGTTGACCATTGTTGTTGTTGTTGTTGTTACCCCAACTGCTGCTCTTTGACCAAATTCTTATGTCAAATTTTATTTCGTAAATCACTTTCAACTTTGGAATTTACTTGAGAGAAGACTTTGGTAAGTCAGGTTATGCTTTTTAGTTGAATCTGAATAACTGCTAGTGTGGTGTTTTTTCAACAATAGTTTGCACGCGAACATGAATGCAATACAAGAGCAATCTATTTAAACAGATCCATTATCTGCGGCACCAGATAAATGTCCTGTTGTAACAGTAGACTCATGTTGGATTCATGTTTAAGGGTTCTAGGTGCCCGTAATATGATTATGAATCGAATAGATGGGTATTCTGTTGCACCAGATTAGTAATCTGTTTCCACAGATAAATAATCAGTTTCAACAGATAAATAATCAGTTTCATCAGATTACTAATATGTTTCGAACAACAAAATACAACTCCTGTCACACACAAAACCTAATAGATAATTCATATGTTCTTGCTATTGATACTGGAATCAAATTATTCCTTAATTGCAGACATGTCATTCGTTAAGAAATAGAAATAAACAGCACAAAAATTAAATAAGAAATAAAAAGTCAAGTGCATCAAACATAATTTTTTATAAAACAAACAAAAAAAATACATAGATAGCAGAAAAAAAATCTTAATTATTATTATCATCATTATTAACATTATTATTATTTGTATGGCCAGCCGGCCAATCTTCAAAGGGCAGCAGTAGCGCCCTCCGCAACCTGCGGATCTCCCGCAGCATCCTTACTCTGACGACGGCCAACTCCCAATGCAGGTCATGAACCTCCTTCTGCAGTTCCCTCATGGCGTCTCGTAAAATAGCGGCATCCCATACAGGATCAGTCATATCTAAAAAAAGCATAAGTTGACAAAACACACACGTAAACACAAAAGTAAAGAAAAGAAAGAATTCGAATGTAATGTAATGTAATACAACGTATATTTATACAAAAATCAAGAAAAAAACTTACCAGAGACAGAAAAAAGCTATCAAGTCCTTAAAGAGAAAGTAGTTGAAGGTGTAACAAGAGCGAGGAATAAATAGTGCGTAGTAGAACGAACGATTGAGTAAGGAGGGACCTATTTATAGAGGATTGAACTTGAATGAGTTAGGCAAAAAATCGCAACTGTTCACCTCCATTTATTAATGACATTCTTGATTACTGTAAAAAGTTATGACTTAATTAAATTAATCAATATTATGATAAGTCATGACTTTTTAGCTTTATTATTAATAATAATTAGTTTTTTCCAGGAAACGTTTTTTTGACACTGTTTTGGACAACAGATAATATATCTGTTGCATCAGATAAATCATTTGTTATAACAAATATATCATGAATTGCAACAAATAGATAACCTGTTGCATCAGATAATATATTTGTTGCAACATATAATATATATATATATTTTTTTAAAATATATTATCTTCATGACATCCAAATTTTCTGACTTTTTAATTATATAAATTAATAAACAGATTTAAAGGCACAACTGTTCACCTCCATTTATTAATGACATTCTTGATTACTGTAAAAGGTTATGACTTAATTAAATTAATCAATATTATAATAGGTCATGACTTTTCAGCTTTATTATTATTAATAATTAGTTCTTTTCAGGAACTATATTTTTACACCGACTTGGACAACGGATAATATATCTGTTGCATCAGATAAATCATCTGTTACAACAGATATATCATGATTTGCAACAAATAGATAACCTGTTGCATCAAATAATATATCTGTTGCAACATATAATATATATATATATATATATATATATATATTTTAAAAAATATATTATCTTCATGACATCCAAATTTTCTGACTTTTTAATTATATAAATTAATAAAGCAGATTTAAAGGCACAACTTTCACCTCCATTTATTAATGACATTCTTGATTACAATAAAAAGTTATGACTTAATTAAATTAATCAATATTATGATAGGTCATGACTTTTCAACTTGAAGTTTAGCTTTATAATTATTAAAATAATTAGTTATTTCCAGCAACCGTTTATTTTTTATACTGAGTTTCACAACAGATTATATATCTGTTGCATCAGATAAATCATCTATTACAATAGATATATCATCCGTTGCAACAAATAGTTCAACTGTTGCATCAAATAATATATTTGTTGCAACATATAATATATATATCTTTTAAATTTTTTTTTATCTTCATGACATCCAAATTTTCTGACTTTTTAATTATATAAATTAATAATGAAGATTTAAAAACAAGAATATTTCTAGTGAGTTTTTTACAGTTTAAATTGTGTTTATCATTTATTTCCTTATTCTTTTTTGTGAAAAGAAATGACTTAATTAAATCAAGCTGGTGGTGACTTAATCTTTTCGTTTCTTTAATAACTATTTTTATTAATTGAGTTATGACAACAGATTGTATATCTGTTGCATCAGATAACTCATCTGTTTAAACAAATATACCATCTGTTGCTATAAATCGACCATGTGTTTAAGGAGCTTTTTTTATTTCTTCTAACTAATTCATAAGTCGCAACAGATGAGGAATTTGATGCATCAGAAGCGTTTTTTATTTTTGTTTGTTTGTTGAATGTGTTTAGACAAAAGTCACAGTCATGACTATTCATTAACTTTTTTCTTAAAAATCATATCATCATACATATATCTTAATTAAATTAATCCAATATTATGACTTTTTTTAAATTAAATAATTTTTTTTACGATTATAGTATCATTTAGTTCCTTATTATTTATTAACGAATCATTTTTAGGAGAATTTCTCATCATGACCGCATCCCTAACTCCAACCGCCGACATGTTTTAAATAGGGAATAAATAGAATGATAATTAAATATTGAATAAGAATTAAAAATTTAAAATCGACCAAACCAAACCAAACATATACATGGACTTTTTTGAATATAAAAAAGGGAAATACATACGCTAAAAGAAAGAAAAAACATAACCTAATTATTATTATTATTATTATTATTATTATTATTATTACTATTATTATTGTCAACCTGACAATTTTCATCCGGCAGCAGCAGGGCCCTCCTCAGCCTTGCTCGAAACTCGGCCAAATCTCTCTGGAGTTCATCAAACTGCCTTTGAAATTCCTGCAAGGACTCGATATGAACCTTCTTGTACGAATCTGGATCTGACATATTAGTATTGTAAGTATAGTAGAATGAACGAGAGTAAATGAGAGTGAGTGAGGAGGCCGGAGGGACCTATTTATAAAATGATTGAGAATTGGAAGGGACTGGACTTAGTCAAACAAAAAACCACGACTGTTCATATCCCTTAAAAGAAAAAATTACACAAATCCCATATTTAAGACACCATATTACCCAATATCCCTTAATGTTTTAAAAAATTACATAAAATCTTGGATTCATATTTACTAGTGATACATATGCTATATGCATCACTTCTTAACATATGTATCACAATTTGAAATTCTGGGATAAAATGTAATTAGCAAACTATCCGGGATTTAATGCAATATTGCTGAAACTATCCAGAATTTATGTGTTGTGTGTGTTACTTAAATAATACTAGTGACTTTATTAATAAGTAAATTAGAAAAAAAATGGATCTAAATACAACATTTTATCTTTTTGTTGTATTTCTGAAAGATAAAGATTGGTAATCTGTTGCAAAATATATTCCACCTGTCATATAACTTACAATATATGGACAATCTGTTGCAACAAATGGATATATCAATTTGCTTTTCCTTTAGCTGTGGCGTCTGTTGCAACTTGCTAGTCATCGGTTTATTCAATTTCATCGAGAGCAATCGTTTTTTCTAAACACTTCTTGGCCAAATTCAATTTTTGCTCTTGGTTTGCTTCTCTTTTTTTCTTTGCATCCTTCAACCAAACTAAATTTTTGCTATTGGATTGAGGGCAAAAATTAAATTTGGAGGCCAGCTTGAAGGATGCAAAGAAAAAAAAAGAAGCAGTCCAAGAGAAAAAATTGAGTTTGGCCAAGAAGTGTTTAGAAAAATCTATTGCTCTCGATGAAATTGAATAAACAGATAATTAGCAAGTTGCAACAGATGCCACAGCTGATGGAAAAGCAAACTGATATATACATCTGTTGCAACAGATTGTCCATATGTTGTAAGTTATCTGACAGGTGGAATATATTTTGTAACAGATTACCAATCTGTTTCTTTTGAAAATACAACAAAAAGATAAAATGTTATATTTAGATCCATTTTTTTAAATTTACATATTAATAAAGTCACCATTTTTATTTAAGTAAACCACATACAACACATAAATCCCGGATAGTTTGCGTCAGATATGGAGTCTGTTGTGTCAAATATGGAGTCTGATGCAACAGATATGGAGTCTGTTGGAATACATAACAGCCTTGCTGGTGGTTTGATTTCTTCCATCAGTTGCTTCATCTGTTGCAACATTAACAACAACATAAACTACAAACAACAAATAAAAAACATCAACAACAAAGAAAACAACAACATTTGTTTCAACAACATCATCAACTACAAAGAAGCATACATCCTATGTTCCAACACCATCAACAACAAGGGACAGACCCATATGGAGTCCTCCGGGTGTGCGAGCACAGACTGAACTCGTATCGAACTTTATATATATATGTGGAAATAAAGAAAAAAATGTATATAATCTAATCAGTGAGCACCCATAGTAAGAGTTGTTTGGTTAGCCTAGTTGTTATTTATGGGTGCTTAAGGCTATTTATTTCTTTTGGTCTTGAGTTCAATTTCCACTCAACAAATATTTTTTAGATTTTGGTAACCAACTCTTCTCTTCTTATTCACTTTAAACTTTTTATTTTTTTCTCCCTTACTCCTTGTGTTAATTGCTCGAACTCCACTATTTTTAAGCTAAGAAGCACCCACCATCTAAACCATACCACACCACAAGTTCCAACAATGCCAAACCCACCAACAACACCACACCACAAGTTCCAACAATGCCATCCCCACCAACAACATCAATAACAGGATCAACAACAAAGAAACAAACAAAATACATAAAAAAAATGATACTGCCAACAAGACTTTTAAACTTCTCCAAACAGATGACTTTTTTTCGCATCTTATAATAAAAATTCTCGGTATATTTATTCAACAATTAAAAGTTCCTTAAATTTTTTTAAATAAATATGATATGGGAAAATGGTAATTAAATAAACAAAAAGATGTAAATAAAGTTGCAAGAAGAAGACGATAATGAAAGAGCAATAGTGAATCATATCATACAATGTCAAAAGGGGGTCAAAACAACAATTTCAGTCGAGGAATATAAGATACGAATATCGATCGGTTTAGATCCGAACGAAAATTTTTTAAAAAGAGGAGAGAAAAAAAAGGTTGTGATAACCCTAAAGAGGATAGAAAGAAAAAAATGAGAGATTTAGGGCTGAAGGAGAGGAGGAGAGAGATGCGATAATTCTAATTTCTAGATGTACTACCCTTAATATTAAATGACTAAACAAAGTGTATTTCTTCAAATTTATATTTACAAAGCATAATTAATAAGGCTAATTTGGTAGTAAAATAAACCCCTAATTAATATTTTCTTGATGGGAGTGCCAAGTCAATATGAAAAGGAAGAAGTATTAGGGATTTCAATATTCATTAATTAATATTCACTAATAATTTGAGGGGCACGAGGAAGAAAATGGGTGACATTGAAAAGACAGGACAAGACTACTCAATGAGATTTTTGAGTTATCCAAGAAATATTTTTTACCGCCTTTAGTAGTACTACTACTTTATCTACTCGGACAGTAGCTTGCTTTAAAATTAAAAGAAAATAAAAAGATTTTCAAACAGATATGTCGTCTGGTGCAACAGATTTAGATATCTGTTTGAGAAATCCCAACAACTCAATCATCTGTGACAACAGATGGAAATGTCATTTGATAACTAAATAAAAAACGTCATATGTTACAACAGATATCAATATCTGTTTGAAAATTTCCAACACCTCGGTCATCCGTCATAACAGATGCAAATGTCTATTTGATAATTAAATAAAAAATGTCATCTATTGCAACAGATATTGTTATCTGTTTGAAATTCTCCAACAGCTCAGTTGTTTGTTGCAACGGATTTCATTGCAATTGATTTAGGATGAACTAGGGATGAAAGAATGAGCTCCTCATTAACTTAATGTTAAGATTAATAATAGTACCTACATCGATCTAGGTGGAATGAAGGATGAATGAATGGGCTCACAGGGTCAATTACAAATCCAATTGAGTCACTGCATTTGCATAGTGTTAGTATTGCGTTCATCCCGACCCGAGTCGTCGATCGATCACTCTGAGTTGAAATATGTTCTCATTAACTTAATGTTAAGATTAATAATAGTACCTACATTGATATAGGTGGAATTAAGGATGGATGAATGAGCACAAAGGGTCAACTACAACTTTAATTTAGTTTTTTGGCAATTGCATAATGAGACGGTACTGCATTCCTCCCGACAAGAGTCATCGATCGATCACTCTGAGATGAACCGATTCTTACTACCTCGTATGTTCAACTAATACCTTAATTGAATAATATGGGACGAGGGGTAAGTTCTCATAGGGTCAGCTACAACTTCAATTGAGTCTTTTGGCAAATGTATGATGAGACGGGACTGCGTTCCTCCCGACAAGAGTCGTCGATCGATCACTCTGAGCTGAACCGATTCTTACTACCTCATATGTCCAACTAATACCTTAATTGATTAATCTAGGACTAGAGGTGAGTTCTCATAATGTCAGCTACAATAGATGACAACGCCTATTTGATAATTTACAACAGATGGGCAATCTATTGGAACATATGACTCAATCCATTTGATAATTTACAACAGATGGGTAATCTATTGCAACAGATGACTTAATCTGTTTGATAGTTTACAACAGATGTGTAATATATTACAACAGATTACATAATCTGTTTGATTTGATCCAACAGAAAAAACATCTGTTGCAACAGGTTGAGCATTTGTTTATATATAATTCAATTGAGTTCATATGTTAGACTAATACCTTAATTGAATGTGAGTTCTCATAGGGTCAACTAGAACTACAATTGAGTCTTTTGTCAATTACATGATGAAATGATACTGCGTTCCTCCCGATCAGAGTCGGCGATCGATCACTCTGAGACGAACCAATTCTTACTACCTCATATATTAGACTAATACCTTAATTGATTAATCTAGGACTAGGGTACTAATACCTTGATTGAATAATCTGGGACTAGGGGTGAGTTCTCAAAGGGTAAACTATCGATTAATCTAGGACTAGGGGTGAGTTCTCATAGGGTCATCTAGAACAGATGGCAGCACCTATTTGATAATTTACAACAAATGGGTAATCTGTTGTGATATATGACAATCCATTTGATAATTTACAACAGATGGGTAATCTGTCGCAATAGATGAATTAATCTGTTTGATAATTTACATCAGATTCGTAGTCTGTTGTTACCTAATTTGATTGATAATTTACAACAGATAAGAAATCTGAGGCAACTGAATATTTATTTTTTACAATTTCAATTGAGTTCATATGTTAGACTCCTAAATTGGTTAATCTACGACCAGGGGTGAGTTTTCACAGGGTCGCCTCCTAGAGTACTCGGTCAACTACAACTTCAATTGTTTTTATATGATTTTAAAAATTACACATATATTTTATGATTTTAAAAATAATTAAGATCATTTCGGACCAAATTAACATTTTCAAAACTACTTGTCATTCTTTTCCAAAATACAAATCAACCCATACAAAACGTTTCATCATTTCAAATCTCGAGGTCTGGATCTTTCTCTCTCATTCTCACTCAACAATACAGTACAGATAACAACTACTCAACAATTTTTCTCAACCCTCCACAACAGATCGCTTTTCTTCTCATTTTCGATCACATAAGTGTTATTTTCGACATCATTCTTGCTTGTATCAGTCGTTTTCTTTGTCTTCGTATGCAACAGAGTTCGAGAAGAGCTCTATATTTATTTATTTATTCTAAAAAATAAGGGCTTTTAAGTTAATGATGAAAAATAAAATTTTAGTTGTATTATCTTTGAGAATGGGTTTACAATTTTGAGTTTTGATGATAAAATCATAGGAAGAACTCGAGAAATCCCTAGTTTCCGTCACAGTGTTTCGTTGATTGTCGTGGTATAGTTGGATGGTGTTGGTGGTGGTGGTGGTGGTGGTGTTTATGGTTGTCGTGGTGGCACCGGTGGTGGCATTGGTTGGTGGTGTTTGTGGTGGTGTCGGTATTCGTGGTGTTTGTTTGTTTGTTGGCATTGGTTGGTGGTTTTTGTGGTGGTGGCTGTTGGTGTGTCGGTATTCGTGGTGTTTGTAATGTATTTTTTAAAATCTATGCATACATCAACTGTAATGTAATTTTTGTTTTTCTTTGTCTGTAGGTAAAACATGTCTCCCAAAAGAAAAGAAAGTGAAAGTGGATCAACATCTGACCACTAAAAAAAGGCTACAGTACAGAGAGATTCGGAGGAGCTTCTTGAACAATCTCAGTCAGGAAAAAGTAAAGCTGAGGAGAGATGTGAAAACAATGTTGGGGGAGGTGGACAAGGGTCTGTAGATGGTGATGAAGAAAATGAAAGTGAGAAAGAGGAGGAATTGGAGAGTCAGAAAGAGAAAGAGGACCACATTATACGACTTTCCTTGGGCTTTCATGGAAAAATTAATCACTAATTTTACTCATCCATTAATTTATATTGAATATAGTTATTATGATTTTTTTTGCTTGGTTCCTGTTTATGCTTTTTAGGCTTGGGTATTTGAAGCCATTCCTCCCCTCCGAAAGCAGTTAATGGATTACCCGGATGAGGTTTCACATCCAAGGATGTTTAGATGGTTGGCTGAAAAGAGCAACACCAATATTAAGGAGGCTGATCTCTTTAACCCTCCGGATGATGCAGTACTTCTTCTTCAAGTAAAATAATTCTACTTAAAGATAAGAAAGATATTAAACAGATGTTATATCTGGTGCATGAGATGTTATATCTGATGCACCAGATGGGACATCTGTTGCGACGGGGTATATCTTGTATTAGATTACCCATCTGTGGCTTTGGTTCTCTGAACCCGACTCCTAAAAGATTAACCATCTACTGTAAATTATGCAACAGATGTTTAATCTGATAACATATCGTTCATCTGTTGCGACGTACAGACTATCTGTTGCATAACAAATTACCTGTCTTGTGCAGTTATTGCAAAAAATAATTGATATTTTGCATCAGATTATCCATGTGTTGCTCTATTTATCTGAACCAGACTCAAACAGATTTTAACCATATACTGCAAACTATGCAACAGATGGGACTTTTTTTAAAATGTAGCCCAACTATGAAAATTATTATATTATATAATTTAAATACATCTGTCTTTTTTTTCTTTTTTATAGGTTGTGCATCCATGGATCGTGCCTACTTAGGAGGAGTCAGTGATGACTTCTTATATTACTCTTGGTCATGTTGATACTATTGCAGACCCAACGGTGGAGTTAATAAAGAAGGAATTGGCTGGAGCAACAACCATAAGAAGAGCAGTTAGGCAAGGTCAGCCTAATGTTGAGGCTCTTCATGACCAACCTTTTACTAAGGCAGATCCGGGTGCTTCTTCTGGTGGAGTTGTTGGTGTTGGTGGCTGGCATGCTGATGTTGCTACCAATAAATAAATATTTTTGAAAACACCTCTTTTCACCCTTACACAGGTCCCTCTCACCCCTCTACACCCTCGTGTTCTCGTTGCGAATGCGATGAGTTCAAGGACAGACAGGATAAACTCTTTGAAAAAGTAGAGGCTATCTCTTAAGCTATCGAGGAGTTAAAATCCAAGAGATGTGTCATACCATCCAAGAAGGTGAGGGAGACATACACTCCTACAACGTTGGTTAGGAGAAAGAAAAGAGCAATTAGAGACGTACTCTCCGCTCGAAAATCAAAAGAAATTATAATTCCTCCCTCTCCAAAAGCTGTTGAAGTTCAGGGGCCAGTCAAGAAGGTGGACATATACGCGAAACTTGGTGCCAAAGAGAAGAGGAATATGCGACAGGCCAAGAATGCTAAGCCAGGCGCACCAGATTACCCCAGGTCTCTCTTTCCCCCCAAGACTTCCAGACTATGACTGATATGCGTATGTCGTACGAGGACAAGACAAGTTTACTTTTCCTAACCTAGCCCTTCTAATCTACCCCATGAAGAAGAATCTACGCAACAGATTTATATCTGTTGCAACAGCTGGGTATACTGGTGCAACTGGTTATGGTTCTTTTGCAACTTATTATCTATTAATTGCATAAGTTGCGTCGGATTATTGATTCAGAGAACCCTATGCAACAGATGGACCATCTGTTGCATCTTTACAATTACTAATTTATTTAAAAATTGACTTCTTATCTCACAACATGTTGACATAATTCTCTACCTCATGAGAAAAAGGCAATTAACGTACCGAGAAACTTATGACGCTGCCGATAGGATAATGGACCTCAATTTCTGTAAGAAGCTCAAGGATAGGTACGATCAACTCAATGGACAGGCGTCATCCCTTAGCGTGGGACTTGATTTCCTAGTTCCTACGTTGGTCTTGGATAAAGAAGAAACATTAATATATGTTAGAGAGGACAGGCCAAATCCACACGGCAAGAGCTGGACCGAGGCAAAAAGGATTCTTGCAGTCATTAGCGTGAACGACATGCATTATCGGGCTGTTGAGATACTACTCGAGGAGGGAAAGATCAATATTTATGACTCCAACGTACCTCTCATCGACGATTTCGATCTTTTTCTCCTTGTAGAGCCACTGATGGTGTTGTTGCCCATCTTGTTGAGGGAGAGTAAACTGATGAATCATTTTCCAAAGGAAGTGTTGATGAAGAAATCATGGGATTTTAAAGGTCGAAACAGTGGAATGATCCTTCCAAAAGATGATGCCGTTAAAGCAAGAAGCTCGTACGCTCTTGCACACATAGAATGTTTACTGAACGGCACAAAAATGGCCGAGCCAATGACTTTTCTATGCGACAATGCTGTGGTAAACCCGCAAGAGGTCTGGGCTTATGAGGTACTAACTGGACGCTTGAAGCCTGTGTATATAGAAGAGCCTGTGAAATAGAAATTTTTAATTTCAAGTCACCCTTCACTTTATTACGTGTACATGTAGTGCCAATAATTTTTTTCTGATGAAAGTTGAGTTTTTTATAATACAATAGATTAGATTATCAATCTGTTGCAACAGTGGGAAAACCTATTTGAATAATCTAATAATCTAATAATCTAAGCCTAATCTATTGCAACAGTGGGAAAACCTGTTTGATAATTTCTATGAATAATCTAATAATTTAAGTCTAATCTGTTGCAATAGTGGGAAGACCTATTTGATAATTTCCACAAATGACCTAAATTTTACAACATATGCCTAAATCTTTTTGATATTTTCCAACAGTTACGCTTGAATATCCATGTGCTCATCGACAACAAACCAGTAGCAAATACACACACCACCATGAAAATTTCAGCAATTAGGCTTCAATATCCATGTGCCCAACAACACCAAACCAGTAGCAATAACGACAACAATGTAGTATCTTTTTGCTCGATTTTATTTCTCTTCAGAAGCCTTGTCTTTGTTCAACAAACCCCAAATTACACGATTTACTTGTGAAGGGTGTCGTTCTTCATACCAATCAAAGTAATCATATCCACCCAATTTCTATAAAAAAGAGAACACAATTACAAAATAATTACAAGTCAATAATTAATCAATTAATTAAATAAAAAAATATTACCTTTGAAATCTTACAAGTAAAAAACCTACGACCCGGATTTTGTTGAGTCCAAGAAGTTTTTAACAGAGCTTTATGACCGCACTTACAATATCGAAAATCTTTATCACAAAAAATAGTGAAAGATGCGCTCGACATTGTCAAGGTCAGTTGAAAAAAATGAAAGTAACAATTTGAAGAATTTGGATAGATAAAAGAAGATGACGATGAAGAAGAAGATTTGGGAATTTAGGGTTAAATTTTAGGAGGAAGAAGAATATATAAGACAATAGGGGAAAAAAATGATTGTTGGGGGCCAAGTGACGGCAAGTCAGCGAAATGTGCCAGGACTGACACTAACACATTTGATGCCTATTTTATTTTACGTATTTAAAATGAACATGTCTACTTGATGCCTATTTTATTTTAGGTGTTTGAACTGAACACCGTCGATGGGTTGCGCCTTTTTTATTTTAATTCACTTTAACCTTTTTAAACGTAGTGACAATTTTTTATGTCCAACAAAAGTTGAATTTTTATAATGCAACAGATTCTCCATCCGTTGTAACAGTTATCCTACCTGTTCTGACATATAGTTTATCTGTTGCAATAGGTTGGTCATCTGTTGCATTATCTCGATGTTTTTATCTGAAGTCCATCTATTGCAACAGTGGGAAAACATGTTTGATAAATTCCAACAAATAACCTACCTGCTGCAACATATGTATAAATTTGTTCGATTATTCCAATAGATGTGTCGTCTGTTGCAACAGATAAAGTCCATCTGTTGCAACATATGTCTAAATCTGTTCTTTTTTCCCCAATAGATGTGTCATCTGTTGCATTATCTTGATGTTTTTATATAAAGTCCATCTGTTGCAACAGTGGGAAGACCTGTTTGATAAATTCCAATAGATCACCTACCTGTTGCAACATATGTCTAAATCTGTTCGAATTTTCCAATAGATGTGTCGTCTGTTGCAACAGAAATATTATCTGTTGCAATATTTGAATCTAGTATTCTTTTTCAATTAATAAGCTCAAATCTAAGGAATAAATAAAATTTGTAGACAAAATAAAATAAATCGAAGCCTTCATAAATTAGCTGAAATAAGTCAACGAATAAATGAAATGTAAAAAAATTATTATGGGTACAGATCTCAACAAATACATCAACAAAAATTTAAGTATACTTCCAAGGATTGCTTTGACAGGCTCAAACTATAAAGATCTACTCAGTATGGATATGTTGTTCTTCATCCGGTGCTATGGAATTCGGCTTTGCTCATCTCGAATCTTCATTGTTGCTTGCGTACGGTTTCTGCACTTTCTGTTCTTTGTATTTCCATAAAAAGAGTAGCATATTGTCAATGCTGTTCAACAGTAGCTTCTTCTACATCCACCTGGAAAGCTAAAATTGGTCAATGCTAATCACGGAGATACAAAAAAATGAAAAAGGATAACTCATCTCTTCTAGCAAATCAAACAGGTCTTTCTCCCGTTTTAAATTATCCCAAACATATTATATTTCTGTTGCAATAATGAATCAACTGTTGGGATAAATTTCTATATGAGGAAGACCCTGTGTGATAATTTCCAACGGATGAACCATCCGTTGCAACATATGAATCATCTGTTGCAGCAGATAGGTCGTCTGTTGGTACAAATAAAAGTTGTATGAAGAGCTGTTTGATTTGCTAAAACAAATGAGACATATGTTGCACCAGATAAAGTATTTGGTGCAACAGGTTAGTCAACTTGTGCAACAGATGTATATATCTGTTTGATAATTTTCAGTAGATGTGTCATCTGTTGAAATAGATATGTGTCTGTTTGTTTTTTCAGTTGGAAGAAATATAATATATTCACCTTCTTTAGCTCGTGCTGCTCTCCTTTGGACATTGTACGTTGCTCAGTGTAACACGCAGACAGAGGAGTTGCAATTTCGTTTTTTTGGATGCCTGATAATGCCCTAGAAATTACTCTCCTTCTTCTCTTAGCCCTAGTCTCTAATGGAGCATATGGAAATAAAATCCTCTTTGTTGGAATGAAACCCCTCTTAGATATCAATTCCTTAACAGAAGCAGTTAATGCATTAATAATATTAATCACTACATCATGTTTCGCCCTACAGTCTTGACATTTGCATGCAGAACATTCGCTTGGAGAGGCAAAATCTATGATCATACTCATAATGGTTTGCTTTAAATACTGTAAAAAGAGCATCATTAACACCAACAACTGCACCACTACCACCACCAACAACTCCATCAATAACAACAAGCCCACCCTCCAAAATTATTTTTCTTGTAATGGTTGTTGCTCCAAACAATTCCGTTTTTATTCTGTCGATGACCTTAGGGTCCGATAAAGTTTGCACAGACCGTAAAGTAAGAAAAAATGGCATCTTCAACTCTCGATTGGTCAGAACAAGAGACGGATGCACATTCTAACATAAATCATTACATATATTAGAATGATGATTAGATCATTCAAAAAAACATTAATTAAAAGAAAAAATTAATTATAATTATACTTACTACATCCTTCGAGGGGTTGAAGAGATCAAGAAATTTTGCATTTTTATGAGTTTTGGCTGACAACCATCTCAAGATTCTTGGACAGGAAACTCCTTCCTGGTAGTTCACTTGCTGTCTCAAATAAGGAATGACTTCAAACGCCCAAGCCTATAAAATAGCACCAATAAATCAAAACCATTATTGAGCAAAAAAAAATGAATGATATCATAATAGAAGAAAGAAACATTTACCATGAAACCCCATGGGAAGCCATATAAGTTGACTGTCTTTGGCGCTAACAGAGTCAACAAATATTTGACAGTTATTTTGAAGCTTTCATACCCCCATGGATAGCTGTTAAATGCCTCAAGATCCTCGGAGAGCTTTATTAAATCGAGGCTTATGTTGTTGTTAACGTCTCTCGCCCAAAAAATATTATGTACAAACCAAACCAAGCACAATGACTGTTTGTGCTTCTTTGAAAGTCCTTTACCTTTCAACACTTCTATTAATTTTTTATTTTTGAAGCTTGGACCAACAATGGACACCAGGTCATCACGATCACACGACTTGCCTTTGCCTTTTTTGGGTGTGCGAGGTTCTTTCTTTTGGGTTAGAATAGGTATAACTTGAGAAGGAGGATAACATTTTAGTCCAGTAACTATGAAAAACTCCATCCAACCAAAACAAACAGGCATGCCACAGTAATTTATCCACACCTCATCCATCTTATCTTTGTTTTCATACATAAACCTATGCTTGAGAAGTTCATATACCATTTTCATTTGGAAACGAGCATTGTTGTCCTCCGGCAAATCAAGATATTTCCCAAAGAAGCTGTCCCTGAAATAAGCATCCAATTTTTGTTCTCAAAGTATTTTTCTGAAGGCGTCAAAAGATTTTCCCATAGCTGACTTAACCACAAAATTACCCGTTAAATCTGCAGCACCATCGCACTACATTCTCATAGAATAACGATCAATGCTGAAGGCTTTGACCAACTCTTCGGTGGAAGGGCTATTAGCATCTGCATCATCTCTTTTGAAATATTCCTCCTCCCCGTGTTCATCATATTCTGCTCCCAATTGAGATAATGCTTGTAAAGCAAGCTCATAGAGTGGTGGATGTAGCCTAGCTGCTTCACTTGTTCCTTTACTTGGACTAGATTCGATTTCTGTTCTTTTGGGAGCCATATTATCTAAAATTAACAGAAACATAAAATAATATATTATTGTTGATTAATGCATCGTTAAAAAAGGATAACAGTAAATCAAACAAGCAAAACAGTAAAATAATAGTTGCAATAGATCACCGATCTGTTGCACCAGGTAGTATATCAGTTGCAGCATATAATTAAACTGTTGCAGCGGATGAGTAATCTGTTGCAACAATACAAAATATACCACTCATCTTTTAAGACAGATGAATGGTCTGTTCAACAGATCACACAACTGTTGTGACATCATCTGTCGCAATATATGAGTGATCTGTTGGAACAGTTAAATAATCCATAGCAATGACTGAGTAATCTATTGTGACAATACAAAACATATCACTCATCTGTTGAGAAAGATGAATGGTCTATGCAACAGGTCACATATCTGGTGCAACACATAAGTGATCTATTGGAACAGTTCTCAACGATCAATATTGTTTAGATTTATTCCAACATAGGGTCGTCTATCACAGCAGATGAATGATCAGTTGAAAAAATCAAGTCTTGAACTTTTCCTGTAGGAAGAGTTGGTAGGATTTTATCCAACAGGAGGTTCATCTGTTGCATCAGATCATTAATCTGATGGTTCTTCCATTGCACCAGATGGGTAATTAGTTGCATCCAATTTTTTATCCGAAGCTTAATCTGTTGCAACATATGGTAAAGCTGTTGCATCAGATTATTAATCTGTTGCATCAAAATTATAATCTGATGGTTCCTCTGGTGCATCAGATAGTTGATCTGTTGCATCATATGATGAATCTGTTGCATCAGATGGTTAATATATTGCACCAGATGGGTAATCTGTCGGAGGAAACAGTAGCACGATTTTGTTAAATAAAAAACAATAATTTCACCATTTTTACCAAGAACAAGAACAGAACAAATCAAATCAAATTGTTCTTTTATTTTTATAAACACAGACAATCAAAATCAAACTTCAAAAAAATGCAACAAACAACAAAATATCATAATTCACTTCGAAAAGAGAAGAGAAGAGAAGAGAAGAAATATCAGAAATTAGGGTTTTATTCAGACCACATTTCAAATTAGTGCAACAAATATTGAAATTATTAACCAATACTATAAGAGAAGTTGGCTCAAGTTCCTCGTTTTCTTCAAAACTAAAAAGGCCATAAATTTTTACTTGTGAAAGAAGAAAGGACCGATGAAGAATTCGAAGCTGTTGTGGCCGGAGAGCAAGGCTGTCACGTTGATTGAAGTCGAAAAGGAACTGAAATTCCAACTATTTATAGTCGGATGTTGAAGTCACCGAGGATTGAAATAAGAAATTTGCATAACAGTTGGTTGGGAGAGAGTTGAGAGAAGTTGTCGAGAAAGAGATGAGAGACAGGTTGATTGAATTGAAAAGGGGAACTCGAAGCCCAACTATTTATCGTCGGGAGTTGAAGGGAGAAATTTTGCAGAAATATTGGTTGGGAGAGAGTTGAGAGAAGCTGTTGAGAGAGAGGAGAGAGCGGTTGATTTGGATTGAAGAGGGTGTGGGTTGGATTGATTTGTAGTTTTGAAAAGATTAGAAAGTTTTAAAAATATTAATCAAGTCCACAATTAACTTGATCAAGTTTCCTAATAATGTTTGACTCTATCTGTTGGTCAATGTCACCAATCCTTCATTCAAGACTTAAAAGACACCTATTCTTCAATTTTCTCTAGTAACTTGTCCATAATATATATATATATATATATATATATATATGTATGTATTACTTTATTTTTTTTAATCAAATATAAGGTATTTTTATAAAATTATGGACAAGTTACTAAAGTATGTTGACATTCCCTTTCTAATATATATATATATAATCTAAAAAGAATTTGGAGGGAAATTGTATCTTATTCTAATTTTATCCCAAGGATAACTTATCTCGGGACTAATTATTAATCCCGGGATAAGTTATCCCAGATATTGACAACCAAACAAGTGAAATAAATTTTTATCAAGGGATTATTATTTTATCCCGGGATTATTTACATCCAAACTGCAAACCAAACGGCACCTTAGTGTGCTATATCGGTTAATATTGAAGACAAAATGTAATGCTAAATTTGAAGGAATTAATATCTGCTACAGAGGGTTTCACCAATTCAATTACCTTATGAGAGTATATTAGGCTTGTATGGTGCATTCGGTATCACTATAGCTATGTAAACATAAAATTTAACTCTACGTTAATAGAGAAACTTACATGACAATTGAAGAGTACAACAAAAATATTAAATATACCTGTGTATCATGTGGGTGGGGAAGAAAGGCCTATAACTTAATGTTTGTTGTAGCCACTATCTTAAAGAGGCTAATATGATATCAGATAACCTGGCTAACTTGACATTCATAACATGTCAAAATATTTTTCTAATGGAATAATTTGAAATGATAAATTGGACGTATTATTTTTTTGAATTTGATAAAAAAAATAAAATACTTTAGCTTAGATAATAGTTAATATTCTAAACATATTTTTGTAAGTTATGCCTTATGATGTGAGGAGGAGTCCTCATTTCTTTTTGACATTAACAGTATTAATTTTAAAAAGTTTTAGCATAGGTAAAAACTTATTCGAGATGAATGTGAGCCGAGTATAATCTAAGATTTTAATTAGTAATGTGTATTGACATTTAGAATAAGGAACATGGAGACGTGGTCTGAGTTTGAAAATAAAATGGATCTGTATAGGTAGGGGTGACAAATGGATAGATCGGATTGGATTTGGATAGATTGAATAGGGTTAGAGTTTAAATGGATTGGATTGCAATTTGCTCATATAATATATGTGTAAATGGATAAAAATGGTTCTAACCCACTTTTAACCCCTAAAGTAAAAAATTTAGAACTTCTATATGTATATTAACTTAATTTTTTTTATCTCCTACCCCACCCTATTCCCCCTACCTCCCTTAAAATAAAACATATTTTAAAAAAAAAAAATTAAAATTAAAATTATCTTTTTCTACCTCCATCACCCTCTCCCCGCTCCCTCAGACCCCCCCCCCCCCGCAACCACAAACTTTTTCAACAAAATAGAAAAAAATCAAAAAGTAAAAAATTAAAAAAAATTGCAACCCCGAGCCCCCCCCCCCTCCCCCAAAAAAAAAAAATATAAATATATCTTTTCAAAAATGATTTTTTTTTTCAAAAAGAAAAAATTTAAAATTTTTAAAAAGTTACACCCCCACCCCCACCCCCACCTCCCTCCACCATACCCCAGCCCACCCACCCAAAAAAATATTTTTTCAAAAAACGATTTTTTTTTTTCAAAAAGAAGAAAATTAAAATTTTTAAAAAGTTGCACTCCCACCCCATCTCCCCTTCGCCACACCCGCCCAGCCTGCACCCTTCCCCACCTCACCCCCCAAAAAATATTTTTTCAAAAAGAAAAAAAAAATTATTAAAAAAAAACTAATTTTTTTTAAAATATTGCACCCCAACCCCAAAACCACCCTACCATAACCCCCCAGCCCAGCCCAGCCCACCCCCAAAAAAAAATTGCTCCCCCCTCCTCCCCAATTTTCTTTTAAATCAAATATTTTTTCTTTTAAAAAAAAATCTGTTTCTCCCCATCCACCCCCCCCCCCCCCCCTTAATTTTTTATTAATAAAATTAAAATTTCAAAAAGGAATTAATTTTTTTTCAAAAAGGAAATAAATTTTTTTTTTGTTCTCCTCCAACTCTAACCGCAACCACCGCAGTTGGATTTGGCTCCTCTCCATTACACTTTCTCTCCATTTCCTCAAGTACACATCTAGATAAATGACACTTGTCTAATTTAATTTTTAAAGCTCAAGATTAAATCAATTTAACTAATATCTTAACCATGATTAAAATATTAAATTTGGAAAGCATTCTTTAATTTTGGTATGCATATAATTAATCTCTACATATATTTGATAATCATTAATTTCAATTTGTAAATTTTAGATTGAAAATGTCGATAATCCAAAGCTTGTTCGTATATTTCAACAACAACAATAAACCCAGTGTATTCCCACATAGTAGGGTCTGGGGAGGGTAAGATGTACACAGTCCATACCACTACCTCCAATAAAGTAGCAAGGCTGTTTCTGATAGACCCCTGGCTCAAGACAAAGAATATTAATAAAATTCGCAAAAAAACACGTAACAAGATGACAAGACATAAATACACCACCCACAAGGAATAACAACCAAAGAATAGTACACCATCGCAATACAGCATGCAACAAGGTAGCATACCAAGAACAATACACCCACCAAGCTACGCCCTACCATACCGACCCAAACTGACACTAGCCTTCTATCCTAATACGCGACCTCTATAACTTTCTATCTAGGGTCATGTCCTCAGTGAGATGTAACTTCTCCATGTCCCTCCTAATCACCTTTCTCCAGTGTTTCTTTGGCCTACCCCTACCCCGTCTGAATCCATCCAAAGCTAGCCGTTCACACCTATGAACCGGTGCATCCGTGCCCCTTCTCATCATGTGTCCGAACCATCTCAATCGGACTTCCCGCATCTTATCCTCCACTGAATCCACTCCAACCTTCTCCCGGATAGTCTCATTCCGAACTCTATCACCCCTAATAAGCCCACACATCCAACGCAACATCCACATTTCTGCCACCTTCAAATTTTGAATATGAGAATTCTTGACTGGCCAACACTCCGCTCCATACAACATGGCTGGGCGGACTGCCACCTTGTAGAATTTTCCTTTAAGCTTAGGTGGCACCTTCTTATCACACAACACCCTCGAGACGAGCTTCAACTTCATCCATCCCGCCCCAATATGGTGAGAGTTATCCTCGTCGATCTTACCATCCCCCTGAATCATGGACCCGAGATACTTGAAATTATCTCTCTTACACACCACCTAAGAATCCAACCTAACTACCACCCCGTCCTCCTGCCTCAAGCCATTAAACTTGTATTCCACATACTCGGTCTTGCTCCTACTCAACCTGAACCCTTTAGACTCAAGGGTTTGTCTCCACACCTTTAATTTGTCATTCATACCTCCCCGTGTCTCATCAATCAAAACAACATCATCTGCAAAAAGCATACACCAAGGCACCTTTCCTTGAATACGCCGCGTTAACACATCCAACACCAAGACAAACAAAAACGGGCTAAGAGTAGATCCCTGATGCAACCCTGTTAAGACAGGAAAATGCTCTGAATCCCCTCCCGCAGTCCTCACCTGGGTCTTAGCTCCATCATACATATTCTTAATTGCTTTGATATACACCACTGGGGCCCCACTAACCCCCAAGCATCTCCAAAGAACCTCCCTAGGGACTTTGTCGTATGCCTTCTCCAAGTCGATAAACACCATGTGCAGGTCCTTCTTCCTTTCCCTATACTATTCCACTAGTCTCCACACCAGGTGAATCGCCTCCGTCGTCGAGCGTCCGGGCATAAATCCAAATTGGTTCTCCAAAATAGACACTATCCTCCTCAACCTCAACTCGACCACTCGCTCCCAAATCTTTATAGTGTGACTCAATAACTTAATACCCCTATAATTGTTGAACTCTAAATGTCCCCCTTATTCTTATATAGAGGGATCATAGTACTCCATCTCCAAGCCTCGGTCATTTTCGCTGACTTGAAAATGCCGTTAAACAAATCAGTTAACCACCTTAAACCCACCTCGCCAGAAAGCTTCCAAAAATCGACGGGAATCTCATCAGGCTCCATCGCCCTACCCCTTCGTATCCTGCGAACAGCCTCTCTGACCTCTTCCACTTTAAAACGTCTACGGTAACTAAAATCACAACACTCCTCAGAGTTCTCCAGCTCCCATAACACAATAACTCTATCCTCTTCATCATTCAAGAGCCTATGAAAATAAGACTGCCATTTTTTCTTAATGTGACCGTCCTCTACCAACACTCTACCATTCTCCCCTTTAATGCACTTCACCTGGTCGAGGTCACGACCCTTCCTCTCTCTAGCCTTAGCAAGTCTAAACAACGTTTTCCCCCCTCCTTTATCCTCTAATCCCACATACAAGCTCTCAAACATTGCCATCTTAGCAGCCGTAACTGCTAACTTAGCCTCTTTCCTAGCTAACTTGTACTCCTCCCTATTTACCCGTTTCTCTTCTTCCTCTTTACTATCAACCAACTTAGTAAACGCCCCCTTCTTAGTTTCCACTTTCTTCTTAACTGCTTCATTCCACCACCAATCCCCCCGACAGTAACCAGCCCGGCCCCTGGAAACACCCAACACCTCACTAGCATTCTCCTTGATGCACTTAGCTAAATAGCATCAAAATAAATATTATTGTCACAATTTTCTTTTCCCGATTTTTTTCATATATTCACCATCTCAATTAAATTAAATTGAAAGAGAACTAAACTAAATACTATCACAATAATTTCAACACTCTAATTTGCTTTCCAATTGTCAATTGAAAATCAGAAATATGATTTCACTCTCCTCATATCCTCTTTGATTCAATTTTTCAGACATTTTAAAGTCAATTTCCTAAAATTTATAATCACATATATTACTTTTCTTATTTATACGGATTTGTAAATGGAAGGGGTAGGAAAGTTTACCGCACACTGAAGTTAATTAAAAAAAGAAAGACAACCCGACGCATTAAAACTCCCGTTATACGTAGGGTTCGGATGTCATAGACTGTTTTCAAGACTTGAACGCGTGACCTCCTGATCACATGGCACATTGAAATTAATGATTACCAAACATATAGAGAGATTAATTATATGCATACCAAAATCAAAGAATGCTTTCAAAATTTAATATTTTAATCAT
This sequence comes from Capsicum pubescens, assembly GCA_030864215.1. NCBI lineage: Eukaryota > Viridiplantae > Streptophyta > Magnoliopsida > Solanales > Solanaceae > Capsicum > Capsicum pubescens. The sequence continues at coordinate 228,958,824 of CM061544.1, forward strand.
AGTTAAGATGTTAGTTAAATTGATCTAATCTTGACCTTTAAAAATTAAATTAGATAAGTGTCATTTATCTAAATGTGTACTTGAGGAAATGGAGAGAAAATGTAATGGAGAGAGCCAATTCCACCGCAGTCCACCCCATTCCTATCCCTATTTTTTTTTTTCTTAAAAAAAGATTAGATTTTTGTAGTGCAATTAAATTTTTTTAAGCATAGTGGGTGATCTCTATGTTTAAGTGGGTATCCATATTTTACCCATTTTATCCATATTTATATTATCTTTTAAAATAAGTTGAAGTCCATATTTACGCATTTAAAATATGAGTGATCCACCTTGATAAATATGAATTAAATGAACTCCTTTCACTAATATGAATTGAAATTGCCCCTGTTTGTGTAGGTATGAAATTGGTATGTTAAGTTTTCTTCTAACATACATTTGTTTTCTTATAAACTTGGATTAAGAATTAGTTTTTTTTAGCAATTGTGTGAGTATGATAAATATTAAATAAGTATTCAAGTAAATAATGCATGTTTATATAGTTATAGCAGCTGAAAATAACATAAAAGCAAATTTCTACGTAGGAGTTTTGACTCCATACCTAATGCACGGCATTGAAGGTTTTGCCTAATTGCGTTTTTCTTCATTACAAGTTCTCATTTAATTACCATATTACCCAGTGATCATCTTTCTCAATCGAGTAATTCAGATATCTATATCGTTCATGAAAGTCACCTGAAAGAAATACATGATTAACATCAGTACTCATTTTTATTTGATATTTCCTCACGCATAATATATTCCTGCCGAAATGTCTTCAATGATTTTGCTAGTAGAATATCACCAGATGAAGTAAAGACATTGAAAACATAGGTGGTCTTTATTCTCATAAGCTGTCAAAGATTATTGTGAGTGCAAACAACTCATAGTACAAATTTTTGAGAGGGAACTTTTGAAATACATCTAACTATGGTAAATTATAACTATTCGTTTGTGGGACACAGAAATATATCTCAAACATCCTTCTTTTGAAGATGAAGATGAAGGATTGCATCATCCATCTGCCAAACGGAAGGGAGGGGGAGTTTAATTTCACAACATGTAATGACAAGCTCATTGAGCAAAAGACTTTTTTTGTGTTCGATGGTGGGATACCACTAGATGAAAATGATCATGGTACACATACTTTAAGCACGGTTGTGGTAACTTCACTGATGGCGCAAATGTTTTAGGTAGAGCTAATGCACAGTGGCTGACATTGCATCTCATGTTCACTTGAGTATGTACAAATTTGAAATTCAAATTGCATGCGTTTAGAAAGTGACATATAGTCTGCGGTGGATGCCACAATTGAAGATGGCATTGGTGTCATATCCATTTCTCTTGATTTTCTAATCCTATGTACAAAGGTTGCACTTCAAGCTTGGGATATGTTTTGTACTTCGATGTTAAAGCCGATGATATCAAATTTTGCCAAGTGGTAAATGTGATGTTCAAAAAACTTATATATCATAAATGAGAGGAAGATTGTCACGACCCAAAAATTGATAGGTCATGATGACACTTGTCACAGCGAACTTTGACAAGTAAGCCTCTCACCCAAACTGATACACAAAAAAAAAAGATAAAAATGTCCCTAAGGTAAGGCTTCGAGAACGAAGCTAGACCACATAGATATAATAAAAGCGAAAGAATAAAATCGACATATGCAGTCATAACTTCCAAAACCCGATGTCAAAAGTATGAGAACGTATCTAAATACAACTTAAATCCAAATAAAATACATAAGATGTCCAAATACAACAAAAATGTTGTCTCAAAAGTGAAAACAACAACATAGTCTATAAGGAAGGTAGTAGAGGACATCCGGACGCCTGAAAATCATCAACTACCTTGAAGGTTCCAAAAATCGCCCGAGTCAAGCAATGTGGGCAAACTCGAATCTGAATCTGCACCAAAAGGGTGAAGTAGGAGTGAGTACGGTCCACTTGTACTCAGTAGGTATCATAGGCCGACCGAGAAAAATAGAAAATAAAGCCTACAAAATACATACTAAGGGCACACCACCTGCAATCAGAAAATGTCCCACAATGATAGCCCATACCGCTTGCACTAACAGTTCTATAATATCCATACATAATACAACAACACACAAGATAGAGATACAAATATACACAATATCACATACAAGTAGAACAAAAGAGAGACATGTATAATCATGATTATCAAGTATAATTAAAGGAAAATAGAATAATTAGACGTCAACAAGTCAAGATATAGAACAAATAGGTAGATGGCAAGTCAATATGACAATTCAAATATAACAAAAACACAACAAAGCGAGTGCAATGTATATAACGATAATGATGATGCATGAGATTGACACTCAGCCTTAAGTTTGACACACAGCCTCAAGTTTGACACACAACCTTGACACACAACCTTAAGTTTGACACACAGCCTCAAGTTTGGCACACATCCTCAGGTTTGGCACACACCCTCAAGATCACCAATATCCACAACTCTTCTCTGGCATGATCCTTCGGAGATGGTCCATAAAATTCAATATTCGAAACCAATATCTAGTAATTCAGTGTTTTCAGTATTTCCAAAGCACATACATAACATAAGACACAAATCAAGTACACATACATGACAACAAGTATATATAAAGCAATAAAACAAATAAGTGAAATAATGCACATGATGAGAAGAGAATAACGCTGCAATGTTCACAACCATTCAAAATGAATATTTCCACAATCAATCCACATGATGTATTTCCACAATCAATTCATATGATGTATTTTCACAACCGACCACAATGTTACATATCCACAACCACGTGAGCCAATATCCACTCATTACTTTTGTTTCATCCATGAATTTCCACATGTCTTATATACCAATAAGTATGGATATATCACAATATACCAATGAAATCACATTACTGATAACGCTCAATCTACAGCTCTCGTTTGAGTGTAAAGCGGTCGTTAGCAAATATAGAACCCAACCTGAGTTGGGTGTCGATCCCACAGGGAATAGCTTGGCCAACAAGTAAGTAAAATTACTAAACTTTTGGTGCAAGTCTCGTAAGAAGGGGGGATTCTTGTTTTGCAAGTAATGTAAACAAAAGCTGAAAATAATAAAGTAAAAAGAGAGAGATTGTTACGTTGGTTGTAAACAATGAGAGTTGAAGCGTTGGGGTTATGTCCACCTTCTGAGGTATACGTCTTTATTGTCTATGAGTGTGTAGAATTCTGACATGCAATTGCTTATAGAGGATTGTAGTCGATGGTAAATCCAAGCGTCTCTCGACCTAAACAAGGACTATTTCACTTTAACTCTCTCGAGCTTAAAGCGTGTCTAACGGTACGAATTCTCCAAGAGGTTAGTCCAGTTACGACACTAGCTTTTTAATATGAAAGGGTGTCCTACTACCTTGACATTATCTCTTTTCCAGACAAATAACTTTTCTCTCGAACAAGTTAAATGTTAGACTGGCGTATTCTTGCGTTTGCAACCGCAAAGAATGTAGATTAAGATGAAGAGAATAATGATATAAGCAATATACGTGCCTCGAACTCACAAACTCACAACAATAGATAGTATCTCATACGGCTTCCATAACCCCAACAGAGAAGTTTAGTTACCCATGAATGCGAAGGAGATCACGATTGACATTGTTGTTATACCACGAGATTGAGTAATTTCGTGTAGCTTAGGTGGTAGGCGTGAAGCGTGAATTCCTAGGCAAAGTAACGATTCTCTTGTTGTGGAATTTAAGAATAGAAGAGTAGAAGAAGAAAAATAGAATTAATGGAAAGATTAGAAGAGTTGTAGAATTGTTTGTAGTGGAAGATGAGAGGGATGGAAGAAAGTATTGTGGTCTCCCCCCTTCAAATTCCTTGCAAATCTCTAGCATGATAGGGTATTTATAATACCCATATCCTAATCCTACTAGATAAATAAAATATCTAACCAAATCCTACTAGGCTAATGTAATACTTAACCCAATTATACTAGGTTAATGTAACATTATCATAATCCAAATAAACTAATGAAATACATAACCCAATTGTACTAGGTTAATGTATCATTGTCCAAATCCAGCTTTGTGTCTGTAAGTCCCCAAAGTCTTCAGAATTGCTGTTTTAGCCCGGGATAGATTTTCCATGCAGCAGTTTTGGTCCTTTAGGCGTCCAAACTCCCTTTCCTTCCTTCGTGAGCTTTCTTTAGCGTCAAGTAAGCCATAAAATGCTGAATTATGCATCATTTATACCTGAAACTTTACTAATCATGTTCGTTAGCTCATTTACAGGAAAAAGGACTAAAAGTGCATGAAATATATAATTTGTTCTCAAAACTAGGCTAAAATATGGGCAAAATATATTGATATAGGCGCGTAAATTCGCCTATCATCAACACCCCACACTTAGAGCTTTGTTCGTCCTCGAACAAACTATCATGTCCTTCTAAACATCAACTTAGGGTTTTACAGCAACAACACAAAATATTCGTCAAGACAAGCACAATAATTATCAACAAAGAGTAGCTTTTCGATTATAGGTAGAAACAATTTAACCTCTAGCATAGACTCGTGATGGTGATCAACTCGCATGCAAACGTTAAGGTACAAGGAATCATATATAACTACCCAAAACTCATCAACCATGTGTGTCTCACACTATAGTACCCATAATCACTCACAAGTATAGCATATTTTTCAAACATGGGTATCAAAATGTCCTTGCTCTCACTCTCACAAAGAATTCATATGTAGCAACTGATGACCATAGGCTTGCCCTTAATGTAATACTCTACTAAATGTCAGAATGCTAAGCTTAGGATCAAGTAGGTCTTTTGATGGTTGTAATGTAGGCTAAGGGACGGGTAGGACTATTTTGGCCAGGAATAGTGACTAAGTTCCTAAGCGCTTTAATACATCACTTTGTATCATTGACACTTTTTTTTTCTTTCAACCTTTCTTTATTTTATTCTACCACCCTTGTTCTCCTCTTTTGTTTTTCAATTTTAAGCACAACTCGCTTTTCAGCTTTCTTTTCCTTTTTCTTTTCACAACATACCTCTTATGATAGCACTTTCTTTTTCATAACACATTCAAGCACCATTACAATTTATAGCATCATACTCACCCAATTTCCTCTTATGTTGTCACATGACTTTTTTACTTTAAAGCGCTTAGGAGTTTGGATCAAATTATGGTCTTGAAAAAAATGGATTAGGCTTACATACAAGGTTGTCAAAGAAAATAGGCCAAAGGCTCAAAAGGGTTTAACTAGGATGATGTCCTTAGGTAAAACTGAAGTTAAACAAATATAGGTTGTCAAAGAAATGCCTAAATCATATCCTAAACTTACACTCCTTATTTTCGCTTTGCATACATACCAGGCAAGTTCTAGCATCAGCCACACACATAGAATATACAATTATCTCACACACACAAGGCACATGGTCGACTTGCTTGGAAGTAATATAGACTCTCGACCCAACAAGTGAAGGAGTTGAACCACACAATATCACATAATGAGTCACAATTAGAGCCTAAACGTCTCAATAGTCACAATTGTAGCACATACTCTTGTTATAATCTCATGCTGCCTATCAAAATAATTTCATGTGAATCTGGAAAAAAACAACAAAAACAAAAAACCAAAATACGGAAAAAACAAAAAAAACAACAAAATAAACAAACATAGATGCGATAGAGAAGTATAGCATACGCCACCCCACACTTAAACGGGACACTGCCCTCAGTGGAAAATAAATAAGAAGAACCTGGTTAGTCGGACTCATCCTCTATGTCTGGGGTCATACCCCTTGCATTGGAATCATCATCAGAGTCATCATCCTTAGAAGTTCCTCATAAGTATCCCACTTAATTTCAAGCGTGAGTCGAGGTATTTGCAGTGAGGAAGGTTCTCCTTGCGGCCTCTTTTCTTGCTCTTTTGGGAAGTGGTAGCCTTTTCTTTGCCTTGTCTTTCTTTGGGTGCCATTGTACCTGAGACTTGAAATAGTGTTAATGGTAGCACAATCCCAATGGATACAATCTATACAAAAGCAGTAGGGGTACCACCCCACACTTAGTTTGTTGCTACAAATTAGTGAAGTGAAAGTGGTCGATTACTTAGACTTCATCGACATGCGTTTTAGGAGCTATATTCCAACGAGAAAATCAGAGATATATCACTTCTTTCAACCTTTGCAATACTTTCATGTTAGGTATAACAAGACTACTACATAGGGATTACATCATGGTATCGTTTCTATCAATAAACTCAACCTCCTATGTCGGTAGGCAGTTATAAGTCTTATTTCGATGAACGGGATATTCTAACATGTAAGTATTCAAGTGACAAGATTATGCAATGTTCATTACTATAGCAATTCTGCAAGTAGTATAACAATGCATCAAAATCAAATTCAAGTCGGACATAAGTTAAGAGCATCCTAACGTACATGTTCACTCACTTGGTTTTGTATCAACAATTCAAACACGTTCACATCACCAATACTTTTTCAAGATTTAGCAATTCATAATAGGTGTAGTAAAGTAGTACTTACAAAATATAAATGAAGAACAAAGTAGTACTTACTTGGTTAAAGCCTTTGGATGATGTTCTTGTGATGAAAAAGAACAAAAGGAAACTTTTTGATAGGTTTTGGAGACTATAGGTGGTGCATAAGCTAGGTTTCCAATGTGTTTTTGGTTCAAGACTAAGTCTCATATTTATAAGAAAAGGTTGGGTCGAGTTTTGGCCCATTAAAATCGGATTTGGAGACCAAAAGTGACCATAGGTGGTGCCTAATGCTTTGCCTAGTTGAGCAGAATGCCATAGCATATGCCATGCATTTATTTAAGAATGCCATACACTATGCGGTGCATTGTCTATGGCATTTAGGGACATATGCGGCGCAAAGTGTATAGTATTTGAGATACTGAGACCTAATGCTATAGCATAGGCGGCGCATAGTGTATAGCACACTTAAGAATGGGCGGCGCATAGTGTATAGCATACTAGATTCCGAGGCCTTAGGCTATAGGATAGGTTTTGCAATGTTCGTGGCCTAGTTTTACCTAGGCCTAGCCTTCCTTGATGCCTATTTTGGCATGAGTAATGCTCAATCCGTAGCCTTATGCATCCTTATGCCTAACTTACCACCTTTACCATTCAATACATCTAAATCGTCATTTGAAACCAATCTCCTCGTTGAATACCTCTTGCACCTATATTTGCTCAAAATAATAAAAACGATTAGTACGATGGGTTGCCTCCCACCAAGCGCCTTAGTTTTGGTCGTGGCACGACTCTTATTTTTGGATTTTCATTAATTAAAAACAAATCAAGTACTAGAATGAAAGAAAACAATAAACGATAAATGAAAAATGATAAACGATGGGTTGCCTCCCATCTAGCGCCTTATTTATTGTCGTGGCACGACATGGTTACCTCGAGTACTCAGACTTCGTCGAGGTAAATGGTGGATCGTTTTCTAAAAGGATTTAGACGACAATGAGGCTTACCTGTGGGCATGCGATCTTTTTCGAGATGGCTCATACATTTCCCCGGAGAGTCACCAATTATATCATCAATAGTCCAACCCATAGCTCTCTTGTATCTCTTCAGAGCAGAGATGAGAGCTTCTACGTGCTGTTCACTTAAATCATTTGCACTCTCCGGAAGTATATTTCTACTTTCCAAGAACACATACCTTAGATAATCGGGGAGCTCTTGCGATTCTAGCACTGGTGGCTCTTCAATGGAAGTCACCACTGTTGGTGAAAATTGATTTGTTGTTAGAGCTCAAACGGTTTCTTCATATTCTTTAGCATCCTCATGCTCAACATTCAGCAGCGCAACAGACAATGGCTCAACAGTAAGCTGTTTCTCTACAGATAATGCTTTCTTATCTTCATAATGAACATCAACTACAGAGAACACATCCATATCTCTTGGCTGCTTCATCGCTTTGCACAAATAAAAAATGAATCACTTCGTCATTCATTCGAAATAAAAGCTCATTATCTCTCATGTCAATAAGCATACTTCCAGTTGCGAGGAAGGGCCGTCCTAAGATTATGGGAACTTCCGAATCCACCTCACAATCCAGAATAACGAAGTCTGCAGGCAAGATGAAGGAAGAAACCTTCACCAACATATCATTCAAGATACCCACAGGTCGTTTTACCGACCTATCAGCCATCACGAGCCTCATATTGGTTGGTGTCGGATCGCCTAACCCCAACTTCCTGTAGACGGATAGTGGCATCAAATTGATGCTAGCACCCAGATCGCACAATGCCTTGGCAAAATCCAACGATCCAATCGTGCAAGGGATAGTAAAAGCTCCGGGGTCAGCCTTCTTCTGAACTATTGATCGGGTAGCGATTGCGCTGCAGTGATGGACATCATCTTTCAACTCATAACTTGCTTCCCGCTTCTTTGTCAAAATATCCTTCATAAATTTCGCATACCCAGGCATTTGTTCAAGTGCTTCCACCAATGGAACATTAATGGTCAGCTGTTTTAACATAGTCATGAATTTGCTGAACTTCGTATCATCCGCCACCTTCTTCAATCTTTGGGGAAAAGGTGGTGGTGGGTATGGAATTTTTCTCTCCACGGCTTTCTTCTCCTCTTGCTTCCGTTTTTCAGCTTTTCCAGGCTGCACGTCGTGAGGAGTGACGTTAAGGACGTTAGGATCGGCTGCTGCGGCATCTTCCCCTTTCGCCTTATTATTAATTTCCGCTTCTTCATCAACCACTTGCTTGCCTTTTTCTGAAGTTTCCAGCACCTTACCACTTCTGGTAGTGATGGCCATGCATGACCCATCATTCCTTGGGTTTTGCACAATATCGCTAGGTAAAGTGCCAGCCTTTCTTTGATTGAGTGTTGCTGAAAGTTGGCTCAATTGCTGCTCTATTTGCTTGATTGAAGTGGAATGAGAATCAACTAGTTGTTTCATGGAGAACAAATCATTAATTACCTCAGTAACTCCCGCGCTCGTTGCTTCCACTCCTTTCAATAATTTAGCCATCATGTCTTCCATACTTCCAGAATTAGATGTGGTGGTATCACGTCTACCAGGGGGAACATACACACCACTATTGTCATTCTTGTTCTTCCAACTACCTTGGTCCTTGTTTCCATATTTCTCATAGTAGTTCCGACCTTGGTTTCCTTGGGTATTCCCACGGAAACCCCCCTGATTGTTCAAGTAGTTGGCCTCCTCTTCCGAATCAGATTCGTCTCTTCCTTTTAGCGCCACAACTTTCACTTTTTCGGTCTTCCCTGATAATAAATGCTTTGTCAGAAGATCCACTTGCATTTTCATGTGCGCTAAATCTTGATCACGTTCTTCTTGTCTTCTTCTTTGGTCTGTAGTCATGCCTATAGATAAAGTGGGGCTTGCTACCTCGGAATCCCTGGTATGCCAAGCTCTACTTTGTTTCGTCATGCGATCTAGCATATTGCTTGCTTGACCAAAGGTGAGATCCATAAAGGATCCTCCAGCTGCGTTATCCACCACTGGCTTAGTTATTGAATTCAAGGCTCTATACAATATCTCCATGAGGTGAACATTAGTCATGTGATGGTTTGGGCATCTTGCTAGCTTTGTCTTGAACCTCTCCCATGTTTCATGAAGAGCTTCAGTGGGAAGCTGACGAAAGTTGCTGATTTCATCTCTCAATTGTGCCCTTTTGGAAGGCGGAAAGAATCTTTCTAGGAAAGCGTCTCTCAATTGCCTCCAATTTGTAATTGAATCAGGAGTCACCCCATTCAACCATAATGTTGCCTCCCCAGACAGAGACAATGGAAATAGACGTAATCGAATTGCATTCTGACCAACACCAGGATTGTCAAAAGACTTGCATGTAGAAATAAAGTTGATGAGATGCATATTCGGATCATCGCCTGCTAGTCCACCAAACAATCCCTTGAGTTGCAATAACTGAATCATGGTGCTTGTGATGTTGAACTTGGCTCCGGGCGCTAATGGTGGTGGAATTATAGCTCCAGTGGCTCCGGCACCATCAAGATCATCATCATCATCATCGAAAGCTGGCTGCATAGGTTGGCGATCATGTCTATACCAAGTTTGTCGACCTCTTCTGTGCATAGGTGCCGCCATCTCAGCAGTATGCCGTGGGTTTAGTATCTCCTCATCGCCCAGGTCCTCATCATCAAGATTTGTTGCACGCCCTGGGTTATCAATATTCTGCTGATGCGCTTGAGCAGCCATCCTTTCAATTTCACGTTGTGCATCCATTGATGCACTGAACAAACCTGAATAAAACAAGAACAACAACTAAAAGTAAAAGTACGAGAATCTTTGACCAAAGGGTCTAGTAATTATTACGAACCTAATTGACACTTGTATTCCCCAGCAACGACGCCAATTTTTGATAACACTCAATCTACAGCTCTCGTTTGAGTGTAAAGCGGTCGTTAGCAAATATAGAACCCAACCTGGGTTGGGTGTCAATCCCACAGGGAATAGCTTGGCCAACAAGTAAGTAAAATTACTAAACTTTTGGTGCAAGTCTCGTAAGAAGGGGGGATTCTTGTTTTGCAAGTAATGTAAACAAAAGCTGAAAATAATAAAGTAAAAAGAGAGAGATTGTTACGTTGGTTGTAAACAATGAGAGTTGAAGCGTTGGGGTTATGTCCACCTTCTGAGGTATACGTCTCTATTGGCTATGAGTGTGTAGAATTCTGACATGCAATTACTTATAGAGGATTGTAGTCGATGGTAAATCCAAGCGTCTCTCGACCTAAACAAGGACTATTTCACTTTAACTCTCTCGAGCTTAAAGCGTGTCTAACGGTACGAATTCTCCAAGAGGTTAGTCCAGTTACGACACTAGCTTTTTAATAGGAAAGGGTGTCCTACTACCTTGACATTATCTCTTTTCCAGACAAATAACTTTTCTCTCGAACAAGTTAAATGTTAGACTGGCGTATTCTTGTGTTTGCAACTGTAAAGAATGTAGATTAAGATGAAGAGAATAATGATATAAGCAATATACGTGCCTCGAACTCACAAACTCACAGTAATAGATAGTATCTCATACGGCTTTCATAACCCCAACAGAGAAGTTTAGTTACCCATGAATGCGAAGGAGATCACGATTGACATTGTTGTTATACCACGAGATTGAGTAATTTCGTGTAGCTTAGGTGGTAGGCGTGAGGCGTGAATTCCTAGGCAAAGTAACGATTCTCTTGTTGTGGAATTTAAGAATAGAAGAGTAGAAGAAGAAAAATAGAATTAATGGAAAGATTAGAAGAGTTGTAGAATTGTTTGTAGTGGAAGATGAGAGGGATGGAAGAAAGTATTGTGGTCTCCCCCCTTCAAATTCCTTGCAAATCTCTAGCATGATAGGGTATTTATAATACCCATATCCTAATCCTACTAGATAAATAAAATATCTAACCAAATCCTACTAGGCTAATGTAATACTTAACCCAATTATACTAGGTTAATGTAACATTATCATAATCCAAATAAACTAATGAAATACATAACCCAATTGTACTAGGTTAATGTATCATTGTCCAAATCCAGCTTTGTGTCTGTAAGTCCCCAAAGTCTTCAGAATTGCTGTTTTAGCCCGGGACAGATTTTCCATGCAACAGTTTTGGTCCTTTAGGCGTCCAAACTCCCTTTCCTTTCTTCGTGAGCTTTCTTTAACGTTAAGTAAGCCATAAAATACTGAATTATGCATCATTTATACCTGAAACTTTACTAATCATGTTCGTTAGCTCATTTACAGGAAAAAGGACTAAAAGTGCATGAAATATATAATTTGTTCTCAAAACTAGGCTAAAATATGGGCAAAATATATTGATATAGGCGCGTAAATTCGCCTATCATCAATTACACATTTTAATAATACAATACAATTATTCACATGTATTCAAGGCTATCAACATCATATAGGACTCCACACGGTCACACATATCACATCATATCACAATTTTAACAATTATATCACATTTAGGCCCGCACACGGGCACCACAGATAGATAGCTATTTTTCATGATTAGTTCCCACCCTTAACATGCATTTTGTATCATCTTTTACTACCTAGCCTAATATGAAAGAGTTAAGTCATAACTTACCTCAAAAGCCAAAATACCGCAACCAAAGCTTTGCTTTCAAAGCCTTACTCCTCACGAACGGTCTCTAAATTTACTAAAAACATCAAATATGGAATCTACGCATTAAAACAAAATCAACAACACTCATATTGACTATTTTTGATACGGAATTAAAATGGACCACTAGAACGGGTTTTCAAAAAAGAAGGAGAAAATTGTAACTTTACTTCAAAAATGTGTTCCCCATATTTTTAGAAATCCACAGCTAAAAATCCAAGTCAAATGAGTAAAAAACGAGGTTCAAATCAAAGAAAAACCATTTTTAAGCTTTATCGGGTAAAATCTTTGAAATCCAGATTAAAATAAAGAAACATAATTGTTTTGAAGGTTAAATTGATGAAACACTATTAATTTATAAGATTTAAATATTATTCAAGTGAAAAAGAGAAAAATTAAGGTTAAAATCAGGCTCTAAGATTTTTGGGGTTTTGAGAAATTAATCAAGAAATTACTAAGAAAGGATTGAATTCTTACTTTAAATCCGTAATAGAATTAAGAAATGTTAATCTGGCTTCCCGAGCTCCCACAAGTTTCACTTTTAAGCTCTCACACTATTATAGGGTTTAACTCTCAAGAGACAAGATGAAAAATGAGTAAAATGGACAAAAATGAGGGAAAAAACTATTTTTATACCCAAAAATCTGTAATTTTGCACCAGATTTTTCTATCCTTAAGTCCAATTCGGACTTCGATAGGGTGCCCAGAATTAGTTCAGAATCCGATATACACAAACGAACTATGTAACCACACTAATTTTGATGCTCTGGACTCAATGAAGATATCCGATTTTTGAAAAAATATCATTTTAACAAAGTTGACTCCAAAAATTTGAAATCACAATTTTTCAAATCGAGGGTCGAAATGAGATTTAAAAGCCATAAAATCACACCAAACATTCTGAATTTATTGACGAAGTTGAATTTTTCATTCGAGGCCATTTCAATCAAATGTGTGTCCCACACTCATATTTTTTATTTTTCCAACTTTACGACCAATAGGTCGAAATGAGCTCGGGTGCATCGGGATCCGAACCAAAGATTTACCCAGCCTAAAATCGATCATTTCGTTGCTGTTGGTGCAGTTCGTTTAGCCATCCGTCGTATGAATCAAAAGATATCCACATAAGTCCAAAATAAGGCTCTCGAAGCCATAAAAAACCACAATATTGCATAAATGGTACCAAAATGCATAAAAAACAGTGTCAATTACCCCCACGCCCTAGAAATACCATAATGCAACTATGGAAAGGAGTAAAACAGTTAAATCACACAAAATCACAAATTTCACATATTTCCTTAAATTTTTAGGTCGTTACAAAGATCCTTGATCTTTGTGATAAGGCAGAATTTAGCACACTTCGGAAAATATGATGAACAAAAGTAAGTATAACCTTTAGTGAAATTTTTACTTTTTTGTTGACATATATTTTAGATATTTGTATTTTTGAAAATTTTATATATTTATAAAAAAATAGTTTGGCAATATTATTACAGCTTATTCCACTGTCTGTTTCTATTGCATTGCAACAACATCTGTTCTTTATAATCAAAACAAAAAAGAGAAATAGTATTTTTTCCCCTTCAAATCATTCACAATGGCCTGTGCTATCCACAAGCATATATATATATATATATACTAGTTTAGGTGTATGCGTAAGGCGCGTGTACCTCACTTTAATGAGTTCAAACATTACACTAAATAGGATATTTATTTAAATAATAAAGATGAATATAATAATTAAATTTAATATCTTTTGAGTATGTAAAGATGGAGAATTTATTTATTAAACATAACCTTTATCAAAAATATTTGTAAAAGTCGATCGACATTCATCTACCATCTGTAAATTGCAACAAAATAATACAAAGATAGAGACATCAATATAATACAATTAAATCTAATCTTTACACACAATTTTTTTTTCAAAGTCGTCTGACACTCATCTACCACCTGTAAACAATAACGAAATAATATGATAATAGAGATATCAAAATAGTACAACTAAACCTAACCTTTACATAAAAAAATTTCTCAAAGTCGATCAACATTTATCTATCACCTATATACTACAACAAAATAATACGATAAAAGTGATATCAAAACAATACAATTAAACTTAAATTTCACACACAAAACTTTCTCAAAGCCGATCGAGATTCATCTACAAACTGTAAACTACAACAAAATAATAAACTAATAGAGATATTACGATAATACAATTAAACTTAACCTTTACCTAAAAAAAATTCCAAAGTCGACTTACATTCATCTAGCATTTGTAAATTAAAATAAAATAATAAGATAATAAAGATATCAAAACAATACAATTAAACCTAACTTTTACACAAGAAATTCTTCAAAGCCAACCAACATTCATCTACGACCTGTAAACTATAAAAAATAACATAATAGTGATCACAAAACTTCGATTTTGATCCAACTAATTTTTGTCTGAGCGAAAATTTTGACCCTGAAGAATGATTTTGAATGAAAACAAAGAATCTATATATACACACACACACATGTTGAATTCTATTATGCTGACAAAAGCAGTGAAGAAGTTGAGGGTTAGAAAATTAAGCATCCATCAATCTAGACATGCAATCGAATTAAGTTAGATGAACATCAATCATTGTCTCCCAATAGGAAAATCGGTTTGTTCTCTAGTTTAACGTACATCTTAATATTTATAAAAGTATTTTCGTCCTATTTTAGGAGTATTTTTCTAATTGAACAGTAGAAAAAAAATATTAATTAATTCTCCTACCATATATTTTAGGAGTCTCATATATTTTAGGAAGTCTAGTAGAAAGAAAAATACTAATTAATACTCCTACCATATATTTTAGGAGTCCCATATATTTTAGGAAGTCTAGTTAATATAATAAAAAATAATAAATTTTAAAAAATAGTGAAAAGACAGTTTTGTCTAAAGAAGAGTCTTTTAATGAAGGACAAAAAGTTCAAATCACTTTTCTAAAGGTCTTTACACTTTTAATATTATATATATATATATATATGTATGTATATATATGTATGTATGTATATGTATGTATGTATAAGTGAAAGTCTTGGTACTACTAATTTGTCTTATTCTCTTTCTTTCATTTTTTTTTATTATTATTACTACTATTATTTCTATTTCTATTCTATTTCTATATATTCTATTTAGTATTATTATTATATTATTATTATTTCTATTCTATATAAGTAAAGGTTTGGTGTACTACTAATTTGTCTTTTGTGGTACTATCAAACCTTTACTTATATATTCATTTTTAACTATTACTATTACTACAATTGTTGTTGTTGTTGTTGTTGTTGTTATTATTATTATTATTATTATTATTATTACTACTACTACCTAGGGTATTTCGGTAATTTTAATCTCCCCAACTTTCACTTATATATAGTAGTAAATAAAATGGTTACACATGCATATAGACATATATCGATTTCGAAATATTTATTGCACCATAAAATTTCCAAAATACCCTTGGTAGTCATTTAATAAGGAACAAATAAATATTTATAAAAAATTACTACCATGTATAATTCAATTACAACAGTCTAAATAAAAATATTATTAAAATAATATATGAGGACAAAACTAATAAATTTAAGAAAAAAATATGCATGTCTAACCATTTTATTGAACTATAAAAATGAGGACAAAACTAATAAATATAAGAAAAAAATAATATGCATGTGTAACTATTTTATTGCACCATAAAATTACCGAAGTACCCTTGACAATCATTTAATAAGGAACAAAAAGATATTTATAAAAAAATACTATCATGTATAATTCAATTACAAAGTTCTAAATAAAAATATTATTAAAATAATATATGAGGACAAAACTAATAAATATAAGAAAAAAATAATATGCATATGTAACCATTTTATTGCTCCATAAAAATGATGATAAAACTAATAAATTACTATTACTACTCTATATAAGTGAATGTTGGGGTGACTACCAAAGACATTTCGATAATTTCAGTTACCCCAACCTTCACTTACATGGGGCTTTGAGCTGTAGGTGACAAAAGTGTTTTAAAATGAGGTGTAAGTGACACAAGTCTTAATAATTGAGTAGAGGTGACAATTACTTAATTATGGATTAAGAAAGTTTAGAAAATTTCAAAATAACCCACAAGTTCTTAAATGTACACTTAATGTTAGTTAATATAACGGGAAACGAAGAAAAAAAAGGCATATTTTCTCTCTCCTAATCCGTTGTTATTTTCTCTCTCGCGATATTTCTTGTTCATTGTTGCTGCTACTTTATTCATCATCTTCTGATTCATTATCATCATCTTATACTTCATTATCATCTTCATATTCTTCTTGTTGACCATTGTTGTTGTTGTTGTTGTTGTTACCTCAACTGCTGCTCTTTGACCAATTTCTTATGTCAAATTTTGTTTCATACATCACTTTCAACTTTGACATTTACTTGAAAGGAGACTTTGGTAAGTCAAATTATGCTTTTTAGTTAAATTTTTCATCTGGGTAACTGCTAGTGTGCTGTTTTTCAACAATAGCTAGCACACGGACATGAATGCAACATAAGAGCAATTAGTTTAAACAGATCCATCATCTGTGGCACCAGATAAATGTTCTGTTGCAACAGTAGACTCATGTTAGATTTATGTTTATGGTTCTAGGTGTCCGTAATATGAATCAAATAGATGGATATTCTGTTGCAATAGATTGATAATCTATTGCACCAGATTACTAATATGTTACAACAGATTAATATTCTGCTGCACCAAATTACTAATCTGTTTTAACAGATAAATAATCTGTTGCAACAGTGTAGACACCTAATTTTGTCCCTCTCGAAGACCCAAGTTATTTATTTTTATCCTCGTCTTACCATGTGTCCTACCCCGTGTGATAATCCCTTCACAAAAATACAAAAATAACAACCCTTAACAAAATCCCTAACAAATTTTATCTTATTTTAATCCTATCCTAACCACCTCACCCTTCATCCTAACAACCGTATCCTATGAAATTAGGACACGTCACACCCCAATTTCCCTACCCCTTAATACGCCCAAATTACAACTCTCTGTAGAAAGTGTAAGCGGTCGATGTCAAATATAGAACCCAACTCGGTTGGGTGTCGAATCCCACAGGAAATACTGTGCTCACTAAGTGTCGTAATTGTTATTAGACTGTTGATCAGAGTTTCTTAACCAAAATAGTTTTTTTTATTTGTAAACTGATAAATCGTAATGAAATTAGTTCAACTAATGATCTCCATATTTCGTAACTTTATGAGATTAATCAAACCAGGGTTATGATCACCAAAATGCCAGCATCATTTGGGTTGTAAATTATTTATGAGTTCCACTTAACAAATTCAATTGTAAGAAAGGTTGAATCCTATTCTATATCCATTAGTTTCTCAACCTAAATGGATAGGTTATCCTATAATTTTCACAAACTCATAGGATGCCTTATTCTTTCAACCTAATTCTCATGTAAGCTAATCCTATTAGGGAATTAGCTATTACTCTAAAGGTTAAGGCCCTTAGAATTCATGTAAACTCCTTCTTTTCCCCACAAACACTTTCCTCTCAGACAAGTGGTGTTCTAGGGCTTACTCCTCAAGTTTGAAAACAAGAAAAGTCATGAAATTGAAGAAAGATTTATGCAATGTTATTCAATTATGGAACTCAAATTGATTCCCAACCCATAGATGCATTTCACATTAAGGATCCCATAACCCTAGTTATGAAATTTATCCACAACACTCCATAGAAGATAAAGTATTCATTCTTGTATTATTCATAAGTAAATGGAAAGTTTACTTACAAAGAACCCCAAGAATTAGTTCTTGAATCTTCAATGATCAGTTGTTTGATACTAAAATTTCCCAAAGTACTTGGATACCAAGAGGTTCAATAGATGAAAAGAAAACTTTTAAAAGGTAAAAGATGCGTTCTTAACCCTAAAAGTTGGTATTTATATGTCCCATCTAAAAAAAAAAATTTAAAATTTAAAAATGGAAAAAACGCGTCCCATTTGACGGTCCATATGACGGACCGTCAAAGCTATGACGGTCCATATGATGGACCGTCAAAGCTATGACGGTCCACCATTTTTCCCGTCATTCGATTCATCTGAATGGCAGTTTCTGGATAACATCTGATGGTCCACCTGGTGGTCCATCGATGGAATGACGGTCCGCCATCTTTACCGTCGCAGAGTCCTTTTGGAAGACATCTTCTGGATAAGAACTGACGGTCAATCTGGTGGTCCGTCCCAAGATTAACAGTCCACCACTTTGAATGTCATGGATTTCCTATGGAGAACAGGTTCTGGATAAACGTTGACGGTCAATCTGGTGGTCCATCCCATGTCTGATGGTCCACCACCTTGATCGTCACCAAGTCCCTCTGAGAAGTAGTTTCTGGATAAGTGTTGACGGTCCATCTGGTGGTCCATCACATGTCTGACGGTCCTCCATATTGTCCGTCACTCGACTCCTCTGTAATCCTTGTTCTGGTTTAACTTGACGGTATATATGGCGGTCCGTCGTAAACCTGACGGTTTGTCATTTTGACCGTCAATTCCCTTTTTCTGCTAATTTTTTCAGTTTTCTTTTGTGGTTATCTCCTTTCACTGAAACACTAAAATCCTTTATTAAATATCACTTTGGTTGCTTGAAAACATACAATTTTCCTAACAAAATAATGCTAAATGTTCCGTAAAACACCAGAATATCAACACTCTCAACTTAAGATCATTGCTTGTCCTCAAGAAACTTAACACCAAATTGCGCACATGAACAATAAAATGACAGGCAACCAACCATTGAAACTTTCTCTTAAGCAAACATTCACTCATCAACTTAATGTCATGCATTTAACACAACAGAATCCACACCCAACATTTTTTATAATTCAGCACACAAGCATGAATGTTACATCCCACGGATAAAAGCAAGTTCAGTAAAACTTCGATTGCCCTCACAACAAAGAAGTCCACCACTCATTATATGATGTGGACACTGTCCAGCTCTCACACTCACAAAAAAAAAGTTTCAAACATAGCCTAAGTACCCATAGGCTTGCCCTGTCCATACGACACGTCCTCACGGTTGACTCACTAGGATCAAACAGGTCTTTTCAAGGCTTAAAACATGGTTTAGGATTAGGTGGGGTATGTTTCTGGGTGAAGTGACTCATTGAAACTTAACTCTCCTTACCTTAGCGTATTTTCACCCTCAATCTGCTACTTATGTCATTTTTTTTTTAAAAAAGAAGAACTAGTCACCCTCAACTTATGCTGATGCAGGCAGTGACCAATTGTTTTTAATTGGATTCTAGGTCACACTCCATTGTGGTCTTTCATTTTTTGACACTAGCCACCCTCAACTTAGATGCTTCGTCTAAGTTAAAATATACAATGTTAGCATTTGGCTAAGTTTAGAGCTGAATGTTAAAGTCCTATGGAGAGTTACTGACAGGGCCAGGAGGTTAAACCAATTCTTAGAGGTACAAGATGGGTTCAAATAGGAACAATCATTTAGTCAGGGTTGCTTCTTTAGGTTAGAAGGTTTAGAACTTCAAGGAGGCCTATTATCCTATCCTAATGACTCCACTAGAAGACTGTATCCATGGATCGGGCAAGTTCTAGGTCTTATCCTATGAAAGAACTGCAAGTAAATCCTCACACCCACATACATTGAAGTTAAACATCCTTTACAATTCTAAGAATGTTCATTACATGATTCATGTAATTTTTTACAGACCAATGCTGAATACAGAATTACTGATGGTTATTTGCACATGCTTAATTGAAAAAGTAAATAATTACAGACACATGTTCAATGTCTTATGCCAACACCATTCATTCTCTATATTTACAACTAAGTGCTGAAACAGAACCAATTTATAGATTGTCATTAAACACTTGTATTTACACTACGCATACCCCCCACCCCCACATAGAAAAATATGCATTATCCTCAAAGCAATAAATTACCGTACATGAGAATTGGGATATTTACGTGGCCTCTCACTCCTCTAAGGCATCTGTCAAGTGTGGTGAGTCTCCATCGTCCTCACCCTGTAAAATGTTGGCCCCTATGGTGGTAGGAGCACTCACAACTTTACCCTCGATATTTTGAGGGATGGTTTCCCGAATTGAACCTGCACTTCGCCCCCTTTCTGGGGCAGCACTAGTACAGACTCCTGCCGCTTTATTTTCTTGTTCTCTTTACTTCCTTTCAGCTTCCTTCTAAGCTCTCTTCAGGCTGTGCTAGTCTAACTCCTCAGGTGACATTGCTTCTCTCTTTCTCCTTTTTTATTCTTTCCTTGATGCTTGTTCATCCATTTGCTGCTTGCCTTTATCCTTCACTGGTCTACCCACCAGATTCAAAATACCCTCATCATCATCACTTACCGCCAGAGTCAGATCAAATGCAGGCAGTTGTGATTGTTTCTTCTTTAACTCAGCTATGTCAGCCTTTGCCTGCTCAAATTCAGCCATGAGCTTGGCAAGATCAGGAAGAGATAATGAATCTAGCCTTTTGTTGATGCGAGCTTCCATGTTATCCATCCTCACTTGAATAGTTTGAAATGGCCTGACTGCTTCGGCCATGATTTCATCCACAAAAGGTTTAAAATCTCCAACCCACTTTTCTAATTGCTTCTGGAACCACTTTTGATTCTTCACAACTTTGACAAAATTCACCGGGTTGAATCTGTATTCTGCAAAATCTGCTCTACTAGCAAACTGCATAGAATCTAACCCTGCAGATGTACCCTGGGGCACATAATCAGGAGACACATATGTGGTAATGGGTAAAGGCATACCTTCGGGCATTTCTGTGGCTTCGGGAACTTGTACAAACTGAGACTGATGTGCTGGAGTCTTGTTCACTCAAATGTCAAACTTTGACTCATCTCTGGACTTCTCAATATCTTGTTTATGAGTGGCTGAAACTTCATTATCAACGCCTCGAATCAACGGCACACCAGCTTGTTTGCATAATACAGTAATCAAACATGGGAAAGGTATGGAAGTAGTCTACTTATGTGCCCTCACAAATATCTCGTCTGCAATTAGTTGGCCGAAATCAATGTCCAAACCTGAAATCAAACTGGCTACCATCACGGCCCTGTGATTATCCAGGTTTCCATTTTCTTTAGTTGGCATTAACCTCAATCGAATAACAACCCACCAGAACTTAGCCTTGAAACTAAGTGTGAATTTTGCAATGCGTTCTTTGGGGTTAGTTTCCCAGGACGGATTTCCATCATCAGTGATTAACGATGCTGCCCAACGTCTCTGGCCAGAAGCATTTCTCATTTTATATTTAAAATCAGGGACAACAGGTGAAGCTTCGTATGTTGGCCCAAACAACATTCTATTGATAGTTTGGGCCGAGATATCAACAACAACTTCTCAGACTGGAACAGACTCCCTGTTTGGTCTATTCGAAATCGGAGTACCTTTCGGACATTCATCTTTTATCAGACAAATATAATTTGCAAAGAATTCCCTTACCCAGTTTGGTTGGTACTCCCCTGGTGGCGTGCTCATCCATGCCAATCCATAATCATTGAATCGGCATTCCAGTTCCGAATATTCATGAAGCTCCGTTGCCATAATCTGATGTTCTTCAGAGAATGATCTCCAGATCCCTCGAGCAGTGGGATGTAAACCATCATAGAACTCTTTTTGTGCTCCCTCAATTTGCCACCTAATAGCATCTCGTACTTGAGGATCCTTTCGTCCAATCATGTTTTCAGCTTCAGGTTCAGGGACTTCTTCTTAGTTCTCCACATTAGCCGCTTCAGTTTCACCTTCTATAGGTAATGGTTGAGTTGAAGCAACTGTCGCTTCATCTGGGCTTGAATCGGTGAAACTAATGCTATTGTCACTCTCCTCCTCAGACTGGGGGATTATGATGGCTTCTCTTTCTGTTTGCCTGGTGTTATAGGCCGGTGTGGATGTGTTTCTACCTTGCTGAGATTTTCCTCCCTTGGTTTGTGTGTTTTTAGGAGCCATGTCACCTAAAAATGGATTAAGAATTCAGTGCAAGGTAAAACACATGCAAAACAATTCATAGTGAGGCCTGACGGGAGATTTGACGGTCCACCAGTGGTGGGACGGTCCGTCAGATCCACCGTCAGCTTTATCCAGTATGTTTCATTTTTTTGACTTTTGGGACGGTCAACTTGGTGGTCCATCAAAAACTTGACGGTCCACCAGTATTACCGTAAAATACAATCCAAAAACTCATTGTCTTTGACCTTTGGGATGGTCAACTTGGTGGTCCATCACAAAGTTGATGGTTCTCCATGTTGAACGTCAGACCTTCATCCTCAGGCATATTTATGGGTTCGACTGATTTTCAGCGCAGCTTAAGATCAAATCAATTTTTATCTTAAGCAACATTATTAAAACCACATTTTAAGCAAGACTTTATCCACTAAATAAAACTTAAGCATAAATCATTCAAACTCAACACCATTAGACTAAATCATGAAACAATCCATGCCCTTACTCTTCAAATAAACAAGAGGAAAGAAGTAAATGCTCATAATTTGATGTTGTAGTATTCTACTTGCTTAAGACTTCAGAGACTGAACTACTTGCAACTTCTATCACTTCTGTTACTCTTTATTTTGTGATGGGGATAGGGAAAGAATGACCTAGCTTAAATAGAAAAGTGATGGAGACATGAAGGAGTCTCAGATAGGATAGCTCAGTTCAGGTTCTTTGATTCTTGGAGAAGTGGAAAAATCAAAGGTCATGGAACGGTTACAATGAGTGTACCCGCTAAATTTTATTCTTAAAATCTCATTCCAGGTCAAATACGGAGTACTTATAAAGAGTACCGATTTAACCCAACCCGATTCAGAATTAGGGTTAAAGTGACGGGCGAATTGACGGTTTGTCATAAGTGTGACGGACCATCACTGGGAACGTCACCCCTCATTTGAGTCGATGAGTTTCTGTTTTGGTGTGACGGTTAATGGGATGGTCAACCACAATCGTTATGGTCCACCGAATTGGCCGTCAGTGCTTACCAGAATGCAGGTCAGCAGTCTCGCTTCTGATGGCTGCTTTGACGGTCCACAATATACTTGACGGCCCGCCACTCATGCCGTCATGCCCTATCCAGTGAATGCATTTTCCTGCCTGTTTTTGACGGTTGGGTGTGGTGGTCCGTCAGTAGTTTGGCGGTCCATTAAGTGTACCGTCGCAACTTTCCAGTAGCTCAAATGCACCCAATTTTCCTCTTTACAACACTTTTGGTTTTGCACACTTCATAAACACATCAAAATTTCCCAAAAGCATAAAATAGACTCTACTTATGGTTACAACAACATGTTGTGGTTTGCCTCCCACTAGCGCCTGATTTAACGTCGCGACACAACTTAGGTATCTCGAATACTTAGACTTCATCGAGGTAAAAGACATCTACACTTTTTATTAGGTCTTTTGGACCAATATAAAGTTTGATTCTTTGCCCGTTCACTTTGAAGACACTACCATCTTCGTTTTCAAGCTCGACTACTCCAGATGAGTAGACTTGGCTAATTTTAAATGAGCCTGACCATTTAGACTTCAACTTACCCAAAAATAGTTTTAGTCTAGAGTTGAAAAGAAAGAACAAATCACCTTTCGTAAATTCTCTCTGCGTAATCCTTTGGTCATGGTATTTCTTCATTCTTTATTTGTACAAGTCAGCTCTGAGATGGAATTCGTCCATCTCGTTAATCTTCTCCAATCTTAGATCAGCTGCTTCCTTCCAATGCATATTCAGCCTTTGTAGAGCCCACAAGGCCTTATGTTCCAGCTCAATTGGTAAATGACATGCCTTCCCATAAACTAGCTGATATGGTGACATGCCAATTGGTGTCTTAAAAGCAGTTCGATATGCCCACAAGGCGTCATCGAGCTTTCTAGACCAATCTTGTCTATTAGCATTCATAATTTTGGCGAGAATGACTTTGATCTCGCGATTCGACACCTCCACTTGTCCACTAGTTTGTGCGTGATAAGGAGTTTCTACACAGTGTTGTTTTACTCCATACTTTGCCAGCACAGCCCTGAAGACTTTATTGCAGAAATGGGATCCCCCATCACTTATGATTGTTCTTGGTACTCCAAAGCGGGAGAATATGTTCTTTTTCAGAAATGCCACAACACTTTTTCCTTCATTGTCAGCCAACGCCACAGCTTCTACCCATTTTGATACATAGTCTACAGCTACTAGGATGTATTTTAACCCATACGATCTTACAAATGGGCCAATGAAGTCAATTTCCCATACATCAAATAACTCTACTTCCATCATCTTGGACATTAGCATCTCATGACGTTTGGAGATTGATCCTTGTCTCTAACATTGATCACATCTACGAATGAGATCATATGCATCTCTGAATAGTGTGAGCCAATAGTATCTACTCTGCAGTACTTTCTGAGCAGTGCGGTCTCCTGCATGGTGACCACCAACAGGTGAAGCGTGGCATGCTTCCAAAATATTCAGCATCTCCACATCTGGTACACATCGCCTAATAACACCATCTGCACATCGCAGAAAAAGATAGGGATCATCCCAGAAATACTGGGTAACATCATGAAGGAACTTTTTCCTTTGGTGAAAGGAAAGATTATCTGGCATCACCTCATTTACCATGTAGTTTGCAAAATCAGCATACCATGGAATCTGCTCGAACTTAGCAGCTAGTATTTTCTCATCCGAAAAGGAATCATTAATATCTAACTTGTCCATGATTTCTTGTTTGCATTCAAGTATGGAAAAGTGATTAGCCACCTGATTTTTGCACCCCTTGCGATCCTTTACCTCAAAGTCAAATTCTTAAAGAAACAATACCCACCGGATCAATCTTAGCTTTGCATCTTTCTTAGACATTATGTACCTCAGAGTTGCATGATCCGTGTGGACCACCACCTTAGTCCCTAGCAAATACGCCCTGAATTTCTCAAAGGCGTAAACCACAACCAGAAGTTCTTGTTCAGTGACAGTGTAGTTCTTTTGAGCCCCATTCAGGGATTTGCTGGCATAGTAGATTGGATGAAACAACTTATCCTTTTTCTGTCCCAACACAGCTCCAAGCGCTACCCTGCTAGCATCGCACATTAGTTCAAACGGCTTTATCCAGTCGGGAGAAATAATAACTGGAGCCTCCACTAACTTCAGCTTAATGCATTCAAACGCCTGCCTGCAGTCATCATCAAAAGAGAACTTGGCCTCTTTTTCAAGAAGTTTGCACAATGGGTTTGCAACCTTCGAGAATTCCTTTATAAATCTATGATAGAATCCTATATGTCCAAGAAAGCTACACACCCTTTTTACAGAGATGGGGGGAGGTAGTTTCTCGATAACCTCAACTTTGGCCTTATCCACCTCAATACCTTTCGCAAAAATTTTATGACCGAGATCAATGCCCTCTTTCACCATGAAGTGGGATTTTCCCTAGTTAAGGACCAGGTTAAACTCTTCACACCGCTGTAATACTTGACTTAGATTCAGCAAGCATAAGTCAAAGGAATCTCCAACCACTGAAAAATCATCCATAAACACCTCCAAGGTGTCTTCAACCATATCAGAGAAAATCGACATCATGCACCTCTGGAATGTAGCCAGTGCATTACATAATCCAAAGGGCATCCTTTTAAAAGCAAATGTGCCATATGGGCACGTAAACGTCGTTTTCTCCTAATCCTCAAGAGCAATAGAGATCTGATTATACCTGGAATACCCATCCAAGAAATAGTACCAGCCTCTGCCTGCCAATCAATCAAGCATCTGATCCATGAATGGCATTGGAAAGTGATCTTTCAGTGTCCACGAATTTAGCTTTCGGTAGTCCATACACACCCTCTAACCTGTGACAGGACTGAGCGGAATTAGCTCATTCTTCTCATTGGCCACTACTGTTATGCCCCCTTTCTCAGGCACACACTGTACAAGACTCACCCATTTACTATCTGAGATTGGGTACACCACCCCTGCATCTAGCCACTTGATGATTTCTTTATTCACTACCTCTTACATAGGTGGATTTAGGCGACGCTGATGCTCAATAGTGGGTACACAATCTTCCTCTAACTGAATCTTGTGTATACATATGCCAGGAGGGATACCAATGATATCTGCAATAGTCCAACCAATAGCTCTCTTGTATCTCTTAAGAATAGAGATGGGATCTTCCACCTATTGTTCGTAGAGATCAGCAACAATAATAGCTAGCAGCATATTTCCACTACCCAAGAACACATACCTCAGATGACTAGGTAACTCCTTCAAGTCTAACATTGGTGGCTCTTCAATGGATGGATTCGCCGGTGGTGAAGGATGATTCTTAAGGTCAAGATCCAGCTTCTTGGGGGCATAAGAATACGACCCCATTCCTGTCAAGCCACAGAAAGTTTCTTCGTACTCATCAATATTCTCACGATCAAAGTTCTTAAGCGTAGCAGCCAATGGCTCAACAGTAAGCTTCTCCTCCAAAGATAATTCCAGCTCTTCCTCATAATAAATATCAACTATAGAGAACACATTAATTTCTTTGGGCTACTTCATTGATTTGCATACATCGAAATGCACCACTTCATCGTTCATCTGGAATAAAAGCTCATTTGCTCGCAGATCAATAAGCACACTTTCGGTTGCGAGGAAAGGTCGACCCAAGATTATGGGCACCTCGAAGTTCACCTCGCAATCCAAAATGACAAAATTTTTAGGAAAAATGAAGGTAGCCACCTTCACTAATACATCATACAGAACCCTAACAGGCCATTTTACCGACCTATCTGCCATTATAAGCCACATGTTGGTTGGTGTAGGATCTCCCAACCCCAACTGTTTATAAATAGATAGAGACATCAAATTAATGCTAGACCCGATATTACATAAGGCATTGGCAAAATCCAAAGACCCCACCGTACAAGGAATAGTGAAGGCTTCCGGATCTGCCTTCTTCTGAACTAATGACCTTGTAGCAATCGTACTACAATGATGGAGATTATCAACTGGTTCATAACTTTCTACTCTCTTCTTTCTCAAAAGGTCCTTCATAAATTTGGCACACCCTAGCATTTGCTCCAATGCCTCAACCAAAGGCACATTTATAGTTAGTTGCTTCAACATAGACATGAATCTACTGAACTTCGTGTCATCAGTTTTTTTTTCCAGTGTTTGAGGGAAGAGAGGTGGTGGTTTTGGCAAAGTTTTAACCACAACTTCCTTTTCCTTGTCCTTCTTTTGTTCAAATGCAACAGTCTGCTGATAATCAGGTACAGTATCTGGAATGACCCTATCTGATCCTACAGATTCCATAGAATTATCAATATCAGCTTCATCCACATCTTCTGCTATCACATCAACTACCGGCTTACCCATAGATTGGCTCTCCAACACCTTACCACTTCTAGTGGTAATTGCAATGCACGATCTATCCTTCTTAGGATTTGGGACTGTGTCACTAGGTAACGTACCAGCCTTCCTTTGATTAAGTGCCACTGACAATTGGCCCATTTGCTTTTCCAATTGTTTGATCGACGTAGAATGTGAGTCAATCAATTGGTTCATCGAAGATAAATTATTTTTTACCTCAAGTACTCCAGCGTTGGTTTCTTCTACTCCCTTCAATAACTTGGCCATCATGTCCTCCGTGGACATCTTCCCAGAACTAGACGTAGCTACACCACAACTTCCAGGAGGAATATACAACCCATTCTTGTCATTTTTCCTTTTCCAATTTTCTTGGTCACGATCCTTGTATTCGGTTCGATCATAATAGTTCCGACCTTGGTTTCCTTGGCCACTGCCTCGGAAACCCCCTGATTGTTTAAGTAATTCACTTTCTCTTCAGAATTGGAGTCAGCTCTTCCCTGTGATGCAATAGTTTTAACCTTCTCTGTCTTTTCTGATAATAAATGCTTAGTGAGAAGGTCCATCTGCATTTTCATGTGAGCCATATCGTGGTCACGTTCCTCTTCCCTTTACCTCTGTTCTGCAGTCATACCAATAGATACAGTAGAGATTATTACCTCAGAATACCTGGTATGCCAAACTCTACTCTACTTTGTCATATGATCTAGCATCTTAGATGCCTCAAGAAAGGTGAGATCCATGAATGACCCACCTGCAACATTATCTACCACTGTCTTGGTCACCTAATTCAAGGCTCTATATAATATCTCTATCAAATGGACATTTTTTATCTGATGATTTAGGCACCGCATAAGCTTCTTCTTGAACCTCTCCCAAGTCTCGTAGAGAGCCTTAATTGGAAGCTGTCTAAAATTGCTTATCTCATCTCTCAATTATGCTCTCTTGGACGGCGGAAATAATCTTTCTAGGAAAGCGTCTTTCAGTTGCCTCCAATTGGTAATAGAGTCGGGAGTTAGCCCATTCATCCATAGAGTGGCCTCTCCAGATAGAGACAATGGAAATAGGCTCAAACGAATTGCATTCTGACCAACCCCCGGATTGTCAAACGACTTGCACGTTGAGATAAAATTAATCAGATGCATATTCGGATCATCGCCTGCAAGTTCACCAAATAACCCTTTGAGTTACAACTGCTGGATCATAGTACTAGTAATGTTGAACTTGGCTCCAGGTGCTAAAGGCGGAGGAATAATAGCCCTTGTGGCACCATCCCTATCCAGTTCATCATCGTCATAATCAAAAGCAAATTGCACAGTTCTGCGTTCGGGTCTAATTCTAGCATGGCGATCTCTGTTGACAGGTGCAGCCAAATCATCTGCACTCCTTGGATTTAATAGTTCATCATCACCCAGATCTTCATCATCAGGATTTGGTGCCCGACCTGGGTTATCAGTGTTCTGCTGATTTACTTACGCAGTTGCCAATGTAGCTAACCTAGCCTGCTCCTGTTGAGCAGTTATTCTTTCAGGGTCTTGTTGCGCATCCATTCTGCCAATGAGATGTGGTTCAGGATTTATAGGTAATAATGGTTGACCCGATCTCCATGTATCTGGCATGCACAAGAGTCAACCTGTTCAAAACAAAAACAACAAACAAAAAGTAAAGTTTGAGAATCTTTGACCAAATGGTCTATTAACTATCACAAACTTAAATGACAATCGTATTCCCTGACAACTGCGCCAAAATTTGATACACCCAAATTACAACTCTTAGTAGAAAGTGTAAGTGGTCGCTGTCAAATATAGAACCCAACTCGGTTGGGTGTCGAATCCCACAAGGAATACTATGCTCACTAAGTGTCGTAATTGTTATTAGACTGTTGATCAGAGTTTCTTAACCAAAATGGTTTTTTTTTATTTGTAAAATGATAAATCGTAACAAGATTATTTCAACTAATGATTTTCTCCGTATTTTGTAACTTTATGAGATTAATCAAACCAGGGTTATGATCACCAAAATGCCAGCATCATTTGGGTTGTGAATTATTTATGAGTTCCACTTAACAAATTCAATTGGAAGAAAGGTTGAATCCTATTCTATGTCCATTAGTTTCTCAACCTAAATGGATAGGTTATCCTATAATTTTCTCAAACTCATAGGATGCCTTATTATTTCAACCTAATTCTCATGTAAGCTAATCCTATTACGGAAATAGCTATTACTCTAAAGGTTAAGGCCCTTAGAATTCATGTAAACACCTTCTTTTCCCCACAAACACTTTCCTCTCAGACAAGTGGTGTTCTAGGGCTTACTCCTCAAGTTTGCAACCAAGAAAAGTCATGAAATTGAAGAAAGGTTTATACAATGTTATTCAATTATGGAACTCAAATTGATTCCCAACCCATAGATGCATTTCATATTAAGGATCCCATAACCCTAGTTATGATATTTAGCCACAGCACTCCATAGAAGATAACGAATTCATTCTTGTATTATTCATAAATAAATGGAAAGTTTACTTACAAAGAACCCTAAGAATCAGTTCTTGAATCTTCAATGATCAGTTGTTTGATACTAAAATTCCCCAAAGTACTTGGATACCGTCGATGGACTGACGGTCCTCCATCTTTACCGTCGCAGAGTCCTTTTGGAAGGCATCTTCTGGATAAGAACTGACGGTCAATCTGGTGGTCCATCCCAAGATTAACCGTCCACCACTTTGACCGTCATGGAGTTCCTCTGGATAAAAGGTTCTGGATAAGCGTTGACGGTCAATCTGGTGGTTCGTCCCATGTCTGACGGTCCACCACCTTGATCGTCACTAAGTCCCTCTGAGAAGTAGTTTCTGGATAAGTGTTGACGGTCCATCTGGTGGTCCGTCACATGTCTGACGGTCCGACATATTGTCCGTCACTCGACTCCTCTGGAGGCCTTTTTTTGGTTTAACTTGATGGTATATATGGCGGTCCATCATAAACCTAACGGTCCATCATTTTGACCGTCAATTCCCTTTTTCTGCTACTTTTTCCAATTTTCTTCTGTGGTTATCTCCTTTCACTGAAACACTAAAAACCTTTATTAAATATCACTTTGGTTGCTTGAAAACATACAATTTTCCTAAGAAAATGATGCTAAATGTTCCGTATAACACCAGAACATTACCCCTCATGTTTTTATCCAAGTTGAAACCATTTATAAGGAAACAAAAAAAGAAGTCCACGTGAGAATTTCCTTCTTTAGAAAAGGAAAGGGGGCCCACAGGAGAATTCATCTTCTCCAGGGGTATAATATGCACCTACACACATCATCACTGATAGGAATTCTTACAATATATATATATATATATATACACATACACCACTATCACCGGAGAGGGATAGACACTGCTATAACCATCGACGCATACCCAATCGAGAAATAGTGAAGAAAGAAAAAGAGAGAATCAGTGAGAAAAAAATAAAGAGAGAGAGAGAAGATCGAGAGAGAGAATGGAGTAGGGGGAAGAACAACTTTTTTTGGTGAGCTTGTAACTAGAATAATGCCTCGTTGTAGAGATCATCTACTCCTCCCCAAAACCCAATTAAAACTAGCTTCAAACCCCCTAAAATCATGACACCAGTGCCCGACTACTCCGCCGCCACCGCTGTTACTGTTCCGGCGATGGAGTTTTCACATGGAACGCGCCAAATCGATCAAAATCATCCCAAAAATATTGAGAAAATAGTGGGTTCACCTTTGGGTTTTTGACAGTCGAGTTCAAGGTCTGTTTGTGATTTGGTATTGACGAAAAACGGAACAAAGGGGATATATCGAAGTTGGAGTTTTTCATTTTGTGAGGTTTGATCTGAGATTATGAATGCGGTCCAGTCGGAAGGAGAAACTTTAATTAAAAGCAACATTTGTGGTTCAATTCTATCTTCTCTACTTTTTAGGTTTTACATAATTATGAATGATTTATGTATTTGGCATGTTTGAATCTTCGTGATGTGTGGGTTGATATTAGATTTGGATATAAAACTTGATCGGTGAATTGTATATTGAATTGGTTTAATCGTGTTAAAAAGTTGGGGCGCGAATTGAAAATTTGCTAAAGTGAATTAGGATTAATTTTGATTTATTGTTGTTTTGATTCATTGACGCCGTCGATCGTGATAGTTCCATGATAAGTCGAGTTGGGTAGGAAAAAAGTAGGTCAGGTAGGCAAAGTTTAGGATCTATGATTGTTGAATGATGGAATATTTGTGGAGTGGTTTTGAGTTATGCATTGGGATCTATTGTATTCATTTGGCCGGGGAATGCCCCAAGGGATTTGTATTGATTTATCCGGGGAATGCCCCAAAGTGTCATGTACTTGAAGATGATGCACGATCAAGGCTTGGAACATCAAGTAGAGAAAGCAATGGAGTATAGTTAGGATTAGCCTAGAATAGAGTAGGTTTATATTTCTGTATTTTTTATTTTTCAGGACTATATAATTGGACTGAACACTAAATTTTAGATTATTTTGTTTGGTTTTGCTCGATTGATTGTTGTGCATGCTTTGTGTGGTTTATATATTCGTAGTGTTAAATTAGCCGATATGCTCCACCAAGCGACCGTGGTCAAACCACGGGATCGAGGGGTGCCTAACACCTTCCCCTCGATCAACAGAATTCCTTAGTCGGAATCTCTGTTCGTGGATCAGTTTTATAGAGTCAAAACCGTTTTGAAAAAGGATATCCAAGGGTGACTTGGCACACCCGATTTATGCCAAGTGGTGACTCTGAGTTTTGAATAAATAATCTTTTTTCAAAACAAATTCTCATCTTTTGTCACTAAACAATAAAAAACCTTTCAAACCTTAAAATGATATCTTTTCGGTTTAAAAAGGGGTGTGACATCTCTGGCGACTCTGCTGGGGACTTTTCAGAATTCGAGCTTATTTTTTGAATTGTATCAGCTTAGTTTGACATCATGGGTGTATAAACATTGTTTGTGTTGTCGTTTGTGTTATTGTTTTTGAGTGCCTACGTGCTCTTTGTTTACAGTTTTTCTCTTATGTGTTACTGCTTTATATCTGGCATCATGTGCATAACTCGAGTCAATTCTTTCTGCAACAAGTTCTGTAGTACACGCTGTGTACACAACCTATAGTTGAGTCACCTTTATTTTAGGAGGGGGAGCCGTTGGCTGGTATGGAGTAGGTGGAAAGCAAAGCAACCACTATCGACCATACGCTCCCCCGAACAACCTTGTTAGTGAACTCCAGTATAGGTTAGCCTTTAGGTCATGCTTATGTGCATCATATTGAGACCTAGTGGGGCCCATTCGGTCCATGGTAGGAGACTCACCTCTAAAGTATCCCTACATGCTAAATGTTGCATCTTTGAGGGTAATAAGGTCATTTGACAGATTGATTTGGGCAAAATCATGTGTTAGAAGTAAAGTATGTAGGCAAGAAATTGTTGAAAAAAAAAGAGGAAAAAAAGAGTGAAAAAAAAGAGTTTCGTAGTTTTTTAGAGTTACTTTATGACTTTTATTTTTTTCACAATTAAAAAATTCAAAAAGATTTTCTTACCTTTTTCACACATTTATTCAAAAACAAAAAATCCTCAAAAAGATTTTCCCTTTATCTCTTTTAGCATGCATTCATAATTCAAAAATTTCAAAAATATTTTTAGGAGCTTTTTATAAAAGGAAAATTCAAAAAAGATGGCAGAAGTTTTGTACATTTCATATAATGGAAATACCAAAAAGATTTTCTCTTTCATAGTTGTTGGTATCAGTCTTATGTGAAGTGTCAAACTAAAACTCACAAAGATTTTATTGTTTTTCATCTTCTGTATGTGATTGCGTCTCTCAAGTCAGGGTTCGGTCGGTTACTTTAACCTTAATTGTCCTATCTGGATGAACTACGCACCCCTGATTCTCCTCTTTCGGGAGTGAGATACGTAGGCAGCCTATTGTTGGTTCGGGGATCTTATTTGAAAAATAATAATAAAAAGATTTTCTTCACTCTTTATTAGAGTAGGTGTTTCATATACATCTTTAAAAGAAAACTACAAAAAAGATTTTTCCTTTAATAGGTTCAAGTTTCATTTTCATATGAAATTCAAAATCGAAAACCCAAAAAAAAAATTTCTTTGGTAATCATAGGTTTCATTTTATATAGGGAGTTTAAACTTGAAAATGTAAAAAAAATAAAAATAAAAATTTCGTCAATTCTTTTGACAATTTGTTATTTCCTTTTCTTTTTAAAGTTTCAAGGAAAAAAAAGAAAGGAAAAAGAATTAATTGGTCATTTTGGCAAGACTTCACGAACTACGCACACCTGATTCTCCTCTCTTGGGAGT
The DNA here is from genome assembly GCA_030864215.1 of Capsicum pubescens. Taxonomy (NCBI): domain Eukaryota; kingdom Viridiplantae; phylum Streptophyta; class Magnoliopsida; order Solanales; family Solanaceae; genus Capsicum; species Capsicum pubescens. The sequence continues at coordinate 228,992,750 of CM061544.1, forward strand.
GAGATACGTAGGCTCCCCTCTTGGGTTCGGTGACCTTTTCAAAAAGAAAAAAAAGGTTTTGAAAAAAAGTGTTGAATTCTAATGCATTTTCTATCTCTTGTTCAGTTAGTTTAAGGTGGTTGGTTTGTGGTATTTTGGCTGGTCCTTCATATTGCACCAAGTCACAGAGAGTTATGGCCAACAAGGATATCGAGTTTGTTTTCACTGATCAGATAGGGAGTTCGGGCAATGAGAATTTAGGATCTAATGAAGAGATTCAAAAATTAAGGCAACAAATGATAGAAATGAATCGAGCTTAGGCTAATGGGTTGCCACCTCCTCCATTTCCCGCTGATAATCTGAAATATCTTTCTAGCTTGCCTCCAGTGTCTCATACACAGTTTCCTATTTTTGTTGACACACCACAACATGCATCAGTACCTGCTCCGGGGCAACACTATCCAAACACTTCCAATATTTATTTCCCTACTCCTCAACACAAAGCTACCACATACTCGGCTCCATCTGTTGTTCATGCTTTTGCGGTGCCACCCCCATCTGAAGCTCCTACTTTTAATGTCAATCCAACGGTTGTGATTCTTCACTCTACAAGTGACCCTATATTGAATATTTTTAGTGATCAAAATTATGCTCTTGAGCCCACATTTAAGTCGACTGGTCCTTACGAATGTCCTCATCCGCCTGAATTTCCTCCTAACACTGAGAAACCCATTATAATAGAAGAACAAGAGGAAATGGCCAGAAAATTGAGAAGTTTGGAACTGACAATGAAAAACTTGCAAGGACTTGGGTGGTACAAAAGTGTCTCATATAAAGATCTGTGCATGTTTCCAGGTGTATATCTTCCTCTTGGTTTTAAAATGCCAAAGTTTGAGAAGTATGATAGACATGGGGATCCTGTAGCACATTTGAGATGCTATTACAACCAACTAAGGGGTGCTGGAGGGAAGGAAAAATTACTCATGGCATATTTCGATGAGAGTCTTTCAGGTCTAGCTTCAGAATGGTTTGTTGACCAAGACATCGACAAGTGGAATAGGTGGGATAACCTAGCTAATGAATTCATGAAACAATTTTAATACAATATAGAGTTGATTCTTGACGAGAAATCCCTAACTAATATGAAGAAAAAGAGTACTGAAACTTTCAAAGAGTATGCGATTAGATGGCGTGAACAAGCTGCTAGGGTAAAACTGCCAATGAAAGAAAGTAAGATAGTGGAGGCATTTATTCAAGTGCAAAATGAAACATATTATCAACACTTGTTACCTGAATTAGGCAAGCCATTTATTGAGGTCCTCAAAATGGGGAAGATGATAGAGGATGGAATTAAGACTGGTCGCATTGTGAGTTTTACAACATTGAAAGCGACTACTCAAAAAATTCAAAAAGGTTCGGGAAGTATGGGAGGAAAGAAGAATGAGAAAGACTCATCTGCCATTGTAGTTGGACAACAGGCACAGGCAAGAGGACCACACATCATTACCCACAGGATCAAACCCAAGTTTATGCCTAAGCTCCACAGAATCTTTCCCGAAATCCATTATACTCTATTTCCCCACCTCCATATCCAATATACAATGCACAAAGTTATGGTCAATTACCTTCTTACCCATAATGGCGTGTACCAACTCTTCAGAGTCATCCTCAAACTCCACAAACATACCAAAGCCCTTCTAGGCCAGATTTTTGGTCCAAGCCAAATAATGAAATAAGGCATAAGTCGAGGGATATCTTCACACCAATTGGAGAGTCATATGGAAGTTTATTCCAGAGATTGTGTAATGCCCCGATTTGCTGAATCGAAAAGCTACACGGTGCTTATGACCCCGAGGGACCACAAGCTAACCCATGACTGATATCTGTACCTGTATACTGCAAATCATGACATAATACTGCGGAATACGTAAAACTGTAAGGACATGAGGTTTAACTGAATAAAACCATGTCTAAAAATCATAACATCCATGTGGGTGAAAATACCCAAACAACTCAATATGAAAGCTAAGTCTGAACGTAAATCCGAACATAAATCTGAAAGCCTCTAAACTATCTGAATAAAGAGTTGAAGGAACATGTCTCCAACTAACTCCGTAAAACTGAACTAAAGAAACAAATAAATGTATCAAATCATATTGTCCTCGAATCAATGAGGACTCACTGTGTCTCTGCGATTGGAATGCTACCGCTACTGCTGGACTGGAGCTCGTGTCTCGGAACCTATGGTGTAACATGAAAAGAAAGCACCATAGTGCAAATGCGTCAGTATAATTGGAGTACTGAGTATACGAGGAAGGTAGGCTTAACATAAAGGGTTTCATGCATGAACAACACTAACTGACTAATATGAACGTGGGAGTGCAAACATACATATATAGAAAGTGAGATCATGAATACGTGATAGAAGGACCTGTAACATAATACATGGTTTACTGATAATTGTCATGACTGATACTGCAAGATGATAACATGGACGACTATATCTGACAGTCCTGTATATACTGAAATCTAAAGAACATAACGACTGTATCTGACAGTCCTGTATATACTGAAATCTGAAAAATATCCTGAGTTCTTTTACTGAGACTGATACTAAAACTATGGGAGGTAGTGTTTAACCAACATGACCCATGTATGCCGTTATGGATAAGTTGGGGTCCAATCTCTGCCCCAACTGTAGGGGTGTCAATACCGCGCCACGGGTAAGGATAACTTGTGAGTGACCCTTATCTGGCAGGTACTCAATGAGAACGGTGGGAACCCTAAACTGATAGGTTAAACCACATTATCAACCCTAATCTAACAGGTTAATATGTCTCAACCTACGCTGGCTACATAGTTCTGGAACACAAGGACTACTTCTAAGAATCACACCCTGAATTGGCGGGTGAGTTCCCATCCTTGGGTTCACTCTGTGCTAACCTCTACTCCCATATGGAGGGACTGGACATTAATAACTGACTATACATGACTTAATCTTACTGAATTCCATTAACTGGCAAAATGTTACTGATATCTGACAACTGACTGAGATCATGAGGTTTTCCTGAGTCACATGACTGACTGAAGTCTATTGAATCATAGCTTGAGTTTGGATATCGTGAAACATGACATGGCTCTAGGAACACAGCTATAGTTTGTGGGTACGAATACCCCCAAGACTCGATAGGAGGAAATTGACATACATGACATGACTTGATCACAAGATCTGAGTCCACAATTCATAATATCATAAGCATGAGATAGTATACTTCATGTATTTATTCAATATTTCAAACATGATAGGAAAAACATAGATATATTTTGTGTACATAATTTATATCTCTATTATCATACATGCTTTATACCAAAACAATTACAACACATAATTTGCATGGAAATTCATATTGGAGTGTATGGCTAACATGAACTTGTTATTTAGATATCATGAAATCATGTAAATATGAAGTTCTAACATACTAGGCATTTTATCGAACACCTTGCCTGCATTCTTTAAGGCATAGGTAGATTTCATACTTGTATTCTATCAATCCACCTAAAGATCATGTTTTTTCAACTAACAACATAACTTTCATGAGATATACAGTCATGATACTATTATATAGCAAAACAAACAAGCATCAACATGGGTATGATCATATCACCACAACCAACCAAGATTTTGTATTTTAAAGATTGATTCTTAAACTCCACGGACGAAAGGAATCCATGGATGAACACTACGCATACCTTGGAAGGGAGGTTATTGATGATTGACGGAGGAATTTCCTTGAAATTTGATCTTCAAGCTTGATTGTGCAACCCTAGTTGTTTTTCTCCTATGGTGCTCTTGGATAATGAACTTTGAGTTGTTAATAGGGTTGTAATGTGTTTAAAAGCTATAAATTTTGTAAGGTTAGGTTTAGGGACATGTAAGGATTGTTAAAAGACTTAACTACCCTCAAAATAACTCAAAAACTAAGTGTTTTTATGGCTGAAATCATACATAGGCGCCGCATATGATATCGCCTATATCTACATAGGCGCCACATATGATATCGCCTATATTTACATAGGCGCTGCATATGATATCACCTATGCTTTACATAGGCGCCGCATATGATATCGCTTATGTTTTACATAAGCGCCACATATGATATCGCCTATGCTTTCCAGTGGCTATGTGGGATTGGTTAGGCGACGCATTCTACTTTGAAAGGCCATAACTGCTTTCTTGGGTGTCGGATTTTGATGAAATTAGTATCGTTGGAAAGCTAATTTGATTCTATACAATTTGGTGGGTCTTAATATGCCAAAATGTCACATATCAATCACGTTATTCTTGTTCAAAGATGACCCTTGCAAAATCGAACACTAAGACTTGATGGATTCAAAATCTCTTAGCTTGCATCACTCTAAGAGACTCATATGAGCATGGTTAATACATCGAAATCTATCCTATTGCTAGGATATTCATTGTAAGTCATGCACTAAAATGCTACTCACAGGATAGGAGGTTTCATACGTAGGAAAACTTATTCACTTCCTAGCTTAGAAACATGCGGGGTATTACAGATTGGTACAATAGGGCATGATCACTCCTCTCCTTGGGTATACTCCTGAACCACATTCAAGAAGTTTTGATCCTAATGTATGATGTGCATATCATTCTGATGTTCAGGGTCACAGTATTGAAGATTGTCGTTCTTTGAAAAGAGAAATTGAAAAGATGATTCAAGATAAATCAATCATGGTGAAGAACATTGATAGTGAGGAAAGCTCTAGTCATGCTGATATGCAAACCAACGGCTAAGATGTCAGGTTGAATAATTAAGAATTCACCTCTCTCTCTACTAGGAAGAGGTCTGGAAGCTTATTTTATTTTATTTTCTGTTGTTCGAATTATTTTAGGGTTGTAGTTTGGGATCTATCTTGTTTTGCCCTTTTTTCGTTTATGTTCAAACCCTTATATCTTTTGTTTAAACTAAATGAAGTGTCCCATTTTTATTTGTATTTTAAATATGTGTTGTTTGTTTGTTTTCTTTATATAGTACATTTTATGTTGACTCTAGTGATATGACATGCTAGTGAAATTTTTAGTCAGATCTTAAAATTCCGTTTAAGCATAAACATTGAATCAGAGGGTTAAAGTTAGAAAAAGAGGGCATCTGAGAAAATAGGTAGAGTTTTGAGACATTTGGTGACAAGTTCAAGCCTTCTTGAGAATTAAGACAATTATTTTGAGAATCACAAGAATAACTTGGTCATCAATTGAAAGATATCGGATGTGTGATCCCGAGGAACAGAAAAATCAGCTCCACGAAAGCATGGGTCAGTCGATGTAAGAGATCTATAATATAGGTGGAGTTGTATGTTTGGAAAACCCAGAAGAAGTAGTGACACACATGCTCAGTTAAAGTTAGTATTGTGAAAGTGTCACAAATGTTCTTTATCTTTCACTTTTATATTGCATGATATGTATTGACATTTTCAAGGATTGATATGATGAAGGCATTTCATTCTACTATCCATACATTGTGTAATCCTTTGTGTACCCCATTTGAGACTTAGTGTTATTTTCTTTCATACACCTATTTTAGAATCAATATAGAGTTAGCAAAGCTGAAAAGAAAAGTGTCAAGCAAACAAAAATAGTGTCAGAAAAGTTCCAAAAAAAAGAGAGAAAAAATGTGTTCAAAAAGAAAAAAATGAGAAGAATGTCAAGAAAAATAGAGTCAGAAAAAATCACAAAAAGAAAAAGAGTCAATAAAAGAGAAAAACAAGGAAATCAGAATCAAATAAAGAATGAGCTGCCATAACTACGTGCGACCTGATTCTCCCCTTTCGGGGTAAGATACGTAGGCTGCCCTACTCTGGGATCGGTCCAACCAAATAAATAATTTAGAGTCACCCAGTCAAAAGAAACTGGGGCAAGAGTTAATCCTCATTGTTTGAGTCTATTCCAAAAGTTGTAAGTCCTACCCCACTTCAAGTGTCCTTTGGGGACCATGCCATCCTTTCTTTCTATCCCTATCCAAAATCCAAGTTACAACCAACGAAAGACCTTCAGATCAATATTTGAGGATGTTAAGGATAAACATGCAAGGGATATGATGATGCATTTGGAAACTACTTGTCTTCCTCAGAATAAGAAATTAGGAGATAAATAAAAATGAGAGTCTTATTGGTGAAAACCCTTACGGGCACCGTAAGACAATAGTAAGTTGAGAGAGATAAAAATGAGAGAGTTTTATCGGTGAAAACTCGCACGGGCACCGTAAGACAATTGTGAGTTAAGGGAAATGAAGATAAGAGAGTCTCATTAGTGGAAAAACCTTACAGACACCATAAGGCAATGGTGAGATGAGGAAAAAAATGAGAGAGGCTTGTTGGTAAAAACCCTTCAAGGTGTCACTGGATGAATGAGGTCTTAAATGCAATTGACCTAAGGAAACAACTCAGTTTCATGGCCATTAACTCAACAACAATTGGTAGAAAGTTTGGATGGAAAGATCAGGCAGCTTAATCCAAAATGCATGGCATAATCATTAGAGTTGACTGTCATTTCTAGATAAATTTTTCATTTCTTTGTTTCAAATAGGGATATTCATTGTTTTTTCTTTCTTCTTTTATTTTTACTTTGTATTCTTGAGTCAGTTGTCCAAATAAAAGTCATTGTCATTTTTCTCTTGTCTTTGAGTCAAGTCCATATCAAAACAAGTGAGAAAAGATTTCAAAACTGGCTACCAGCTTCTTCAATTGTGCAAAGCAAGACAAAAGGCCAACACATGAAAGAGACATGATTGTGAGTTGAAATAAGACATGCAAATTTTTTTATCAATTATCAAGTCTAGCAACTCATGGAAATACTAAGGTTCAAAGGGTTTATCTGAGAAGCACGACAAAATAGAGATACTATGTTTGTTTCAGAGTCACTCTTAATAATCTGAGTTTGGGTCAATGATGCAGCAAGTCAGTGACATATGCTAATGGTTGGAAGCAAGGTTAAATATGATGAGGTCAAGAGCAATTGTTGCAAAATCTAAAGACACAAACCAACCACCATTTTTTATACTCAAAAGTTTTCTTTGTATGAAACAGGAACACATGTTACATACAGATCAAGAATTTCAAAGCCTAGACATCAGAGGCCGTAATATTCTTATTTCTACAAATGCAAGAGGCAATGTTGTTGCAAATGTTTGGTAATCAAAAACCACTGTGAATCTCATAATCCAATAGCTCGAGGAGACACACTTTCTTGTTTGGGGAAATTCAAGCAACATTTGTAAGGAGACACACTGCCTTATTTTGGGTAATTCAAGTGACATTTGTAAGGAGATGCACTTCCTTGTTTGGACAATTCAAGCGACATTGGTAAGGAGACGCACTTCCTTGTTTGGGTAATTTCAGAGACATTTGTTAGGAGACATACTTCCTTGTTTTGGTAATTCAAGTGGCATTGGTAAGGAGACGCACTTCCTTATTTTGGTAATTCAAGCGGTATTTGTAAGGAGACACACTTCCTTGTTTAAGTAATTCAAGAGACATTTGTTAAGAGACGCACTTCCTTATTTTGGTAATTTAAGCGGCATTGGTAAGGAGACGTACTTCCTTATTTTGGTAATTCAAGCGGCATTGGTAAGGAGACACACTTTCTTATTTCGGCAATTCAAGCAACATTTGTGAGGAGATGCACTTCCTTGTTTGGTTAATTCAAGCAACATTTGTAAGGAGCTTCACTTCCTTGTTTGAGAAATTCAAGAAACATTGGTAAGGAGATGCACTTCCTTATTTTGGTAATTCAAGCGGTATTTGTAAGGAGACGCACTTCCTTGTTTGGGTAATTCAACTGGTATTTGTAAGGAGACACACTTCCTTGTTTGAGTAAGTCAAGCGGTATTTGTAAGGAGACGCACTTCCTTATCTTGGTAATTCAAGTGGAATTTGTAAGGAGACACACTTCCTTGTTTGGGAAATTCAAGCAATATTTGTAAGGAGACGCACTTCCTTGTTTGGACAATTCAAGCAACATCTGTAAAGAGACGCACTTCCTTATTTGGGTAATTCAAGCAACATTTGTAAGGAGACGCACTTCCTTGTTTGGACAATTCAAGAAACATCTATAAGGAGACGCACTTCCTTGTTTTGGTAATTCAAGCAACATTGGTAAGGAGACACACTTCCTTGTTTTGGTAATTTAAGCTGCATTGGTAAGGAGACATACTTCCTTGTTTTGGTAATTCAAGAGGCATTGGTAAGGAGACGCACTTTCATATTTGGTTATTTCTTGCAATATTTGTAAGGAGACACATTTCTTTGTTTGGGTAATTTAAGCGGCATTTGTAAATAGACGCACTTCCTTGTTTGGGTAATTCAGCCAGCATTTGTAAGGAGATGCACTTCCTTGTTTTGGTAATTCAAGCAACATGTATAAGGTGACGTACTTCCTTGTTTGGGAAATTCAAGCAATATCTGTAAGGAGACGCACTTCCTTGTTTGGGTAATTCAAGCGGCATTTGTAAGGATACGCACTTGTTTTGATAACTCAAACAACATTGGATCCCGACTGAAGCACAAGGCAAATAAATGGAAAGTCAACCAACAAGGTGAAACAATTGAAAGCCAAGCAACAAATTGAAAAATTGCAAGTCAGGAGCCCGCCTGAAGAATAGGGTGATGAAACTCAAGTCAAGAGTTCAAAAGAAGCTACATAGATAGGACTTTTGTAATTTTATTTATCTTTTTAACTCTTGTAATTTTTTATTTTTTGATGTAATAACAGACCGCGACCGGAACCTCGATGGGATCTCACTCGACTCTCCAACTCGGTATAGTCCATATTTTTCCAATCTTTTAAGATAACTGTCACTTGATTCCCTCATAACTTAGGTAGGTATGATGTCCTAAGTCAAGACTTGGTGTCCCTCCTTCCTTCTGTTTCATTCTTTTAATAATGGCCGGGACAAAATTCTATCTCGTTGTCTACTTCTTTGTCTGAAAACACTTTATGTTTACATTCAAAGGGGGCATGTTGTAGACACCTAATTTTGTCCCTCCCAAATCCAATTTTATTCATTTTTAGCTCACATTACCATACACCCTCATCCATGTGATTATACCCCACAAAAATACAAAAAATAACAACCCTTAACATAATCCCTAACAAATTCTATCTTGTTTTAATTCTATCCTAACCAACTTTACACCTCATCCTAACAACCTACCCTATCCCATACCCCTACCCTTACCCTTTAACCCCCCCATATTTCTTTTCCACAAAGAAAAGGGGAGTATATACATAATTCACCAACAGAATATAAAGGACTATACACCTCACAGAAAAAAACTCACAAAAAATAGACCCTAGGCCATTTTTTCTTGTTCTTATTCATTGACCTCATGCACAAACACACATATCTATGATATTCTCTATATAGATTTAACACACACATAGTAGAGGGAGGGGTGGACAAACTCCATTGTTCTTTTTTCTTCTTTTTTAGCATAATTCTTCATGGAGAGGAACGAATACACGCACATCACCCTTACAATCTCACACTCCCTTTCACAATAATACAGAATCTTTACTGATCACACCACACACATAATCGATCAATCGAGAGATGTGAGGGAGGTAATAGTAAGAGATTGAGAGCAAAAACAAAGGGGATTGAGAAAAAATAGAAGAAAAGGGTGACAGGGAGGTGAATTGTAAACTGTTGAGGTCGCCGGAGACCCGGAGACATGAATACAGTGATTCTGAGCTCACCATCATCAAATCCATCATTAACAACAGATCAATGACCAGTTTTGGCGACCAACACTTCGAAAAAAGCTCAAACCACCGAGAAATCCACCAAAATCACTGAACCAGCCGCACCGCCAGTTTGGTTTTCTCCAAAATCCAGCAATCCACTTCCTTCCCATTACTTCCTGTGCTCACCAGAGCTCTAGTGAGTCACGAAACATCGGAAGAAAATAGGGTGGTTTGTCTTGTCTATTTTGGGATTCGAGTTCGAGCTTCGTCCGTGGTTCATTGGTTACGAGGCTCCCGTCGTGTTGAAATCAGTTTAATTGGTCAAATAAAAGCCCCAATTTAAGGTCCATCTCTTTATCTCATTCTTATCCTTCATTAATTTTTATGGTTGTGTGTGTTGATTGCCATCATCTCGACTTTTCTCTTATTTTATGTTTGATGTGAATGATGAATATCGAATGATATTGATTGGGAATCACTGAAATATTATCGTTGATTAGTTATGTTGGAACATTAGTTGAGAATCAATTTGGGGTGGAATGGATAAATCGCTAAAAGGATGAATAATGATCAATTTTGATTTATTGTTGTATGGTTTAATTTGGTTTAAGTATGAATATTGTTGAACATGGTAGTATCATGATTAGGTCGTTAAGTTGATAGGCAAATTCTAGGTTTTGGGGTAGGCAACTCATAAGATTTTAATCATCGAATGTGTAAATATTTGTGTTGAGTGATTTTTCCTATTTTTATCGCATTAAAAATGTACTCATTTAGCCGGGAATGCCCTGAGGTATTTATATTAATTTATCCGGGGAATGCCCCGATGTCTTATGTACCCGAAGGATGTTTGTGATGAAGGCCCGAAGCATCGGGTAAAGCATTGGATCATAGTTTAGAATTAGTGTACGTTTACTTTTCAGTACGTCTTTTTTTATTTTCAGTTGTAATAATTGGACTGAACATTATATTTTGGATTTGTTTTGTTTCGTGTGTTTGATTGATTGTTTTATGTGTTTTATGTGGTTTATACATTTGTAATGTCAAAGTTAGTCTATACGCTCTACCAAGAGACTGTAGTCGAACCACGGGATCGAGAGGTGCCTAACACCTCCCCTTCGGTCAACAAAATTCCTTACCCGGAATCTCTGTTCGTAGATCAGTTTTAAAGAGTCAAATCTGTTTTGAAAAAGGATATCCAAGGGTGACTTGGCACACTCGATTTATGCCAAGTGGCGACTCTGAGTTTTGAATATAAAAATTCCTTTTCAAAAAAAATCTTTATTTTGTCACTTCAATAATAACCCTTTCGAACCTTAAAACATAATCTTTTTTGGGAGTTAAAAAAAGGGGTGTGCCAGCTTGAAGGATGCAAAGAAAAAAAGAGAAGCAATCTAAGAGCAAAAATTGAGTTTGGCCAAAAAGTGTTTAGAAAAAATCTAATGCTCTCGATGAAATTGAATAAATAGACGACTAGCAAGTTGCAACAGATGCCACAACTGATGGAAAAAAATGATATATCCATCTGTTACAACAGATTGTCAGTATGTTGTAAGTTATCTGACAGGTGGAATACATTTTGCAACAGCTTACCAATCTGTCTCTTTTCGAAATACAATAAAAATATAAAATATTGTATTTAGATCCGTTTTTTTTAATTTACAGATTCAAAAAGTTACCAATTTTATTTAACTGAGGGATATGAACAGTTGTGGCTTTTTGTTTGACTAAGTCAAGTCACCCCTTCCAATTCAATAATTTTGTCATTGTGGTCGTTGAGCTCAGTATAGATCTCTTGATCTTTAGTGAGTTTGTCAACGAGGACCACTTTCTTGGTAGCTTTCTTATAATACTCCTCTTTGTCCTTCTTAACTCTACGCAAGGTCAAGGAGAAGTATGGAAAGTTCTCTTTGAGTTTTCCAAGGAAATCGCTCTCTCGGCTGATAAATTTGGTGCTGCAGCTTATATGGATAGTTCATCACTCAATGCAGAATTGTTTTATGATAGAAACAAGTATTGAGAAGACATAATCAGTAATCTCTCGATATCAGCTTTCGCTATGTCAAGCAGTTCTGTTGATCTAATGGAGTGAATGAAACTGAAATCCTCTTTGATCGAATGACACTACTGTTAAAAATCAATTCCTTTACATCAGCAGTTAATGCATTAACAGTATTAATCACTCCATCATATTTTTCCTTTCACTCTTCACATTTGCATACACAAGATAAGAAAGGAGGGGAAAGATCTACAAACCTTAGCCCGAGTTAGTGAACAGATTAAACAATCTCAATATCTCAGCCTTTCTACTGATCATTCTTCTCCCATATAGTGGACAACATATCCGTCATGCAAAAGTCTACACCATCGCCAGAAATGCTTGCCATAATAATAGTATGTAGAAGGCATGACAAATAAACATGAGCAACAAGCGACATTAAATCTTAACAGGGTATCAGAACCATATTCATGGTCTCTCAGCCTTATCAGTTCGAACCTACCAAACTTAATTGTAAAAATTGTAGATATCTTGTTTGAATGATCTATGACTAATTGGTAAAAACATCATTCAAAAAATTAGTGTACTCTATGTGTGTTTCCAAAAAAATATTATCAGTAATACATACCTCCCACATATGGAGTGGTTCCATATGGATGCAGCTTATTCCTCCGAGCCCATCTTTACTGCAACCTCTTGTGATGGTATGGCAAAAGTTGATCAACTTTAAGTTCCTTATATATACAAAAAAAGAAGAAAAAAATTAATGTCACAGAAAAAATATTATCCATTTGTTGCAACAGATGTAGAGCCTGTTGCATCAGATGTGGAGCCAGTTGCATCAAACGTGGAGTCTGTTGCATCAGATGTGAAGTTTGATGCAACAGATATGGAGTCTGAAGAAACAGATGTAAATTCTATTGGAATACATCAAACCATCCTTGCTGGTGGTTTGATTTGTTCTAACAGTTGCTCTGTCTGTTGCAACATCAACAACAACAAAAACTACAAAGAACGAACAAATAAAAAACATCAACAACAAAGAAAACAACAACATTTGTTCCAACAACATCATCAACAATAAATAAGCAAACATCCTATGTTCCAACACCATCAACATCCAGGGGCGAACCCACATGGAGTCCTCCGGGTGCGCGAGCACAGACTGAACTCGTATCCAACTTTATATGTATATAGAAATTAAGAAAAAACGTATATAATATAATCAGTAAGCACCCATAGTAAGAGTTGTTTGGTTGTCCTAGTGGTTGTTTATGGGTGCTTAAGGCTATTTATTTCTATTGGTCTTGAGTTCAATTCCCACTCAGCACATATTTTTTTAATTTTGGTAACCAACTTTTCTCTCCTTATTCACTTTAAACTTTCATTTATTTTTTTCTCCCTTACTACTTGTGTTGATTGTTCGGACTCCACTATTTTTAAGCTAAGAAACACCCACCATCTAAAAAACCTGGATCCGCCACTGTCAACAACACCACACCACAAGTTCCAACAACGCCAACCCTACCACTAACATCAATAACAACATCAACAACAAACAAACAAATAAAATACATAAAAAAATATGATACTGCCAACAAGGCTTTAAACTTCTCCTAACAGATGACTTTTTTTCGCATCTTGTAATAAAAATTCTCGATTAGTTTATTCAACAGTTAAAAGTTCCTTTAAATTTTTTAAATAAATATGATATGGTTAAATGTTAATTAAATAAAAAAAAGATGTAAATAACTTGCAAAGAAAAAAACGAGAATGAAAGAGCAATAGTGAACCATATCTTAATGTCAAAAGTGGGTTAAAATAGCAATTTCAGTTGAGGAATCTAATATATAGATCGGTTGAGATCCAAAAGGATCTTTATGAGAAAGAAGAGAGAAAAAAAGGTTGTGATAATCCTAAAAAGGATAGAAAAAAATGAGAGACGAATAAAATAAATTTAGGGCTGAAGAAGAGATGAGATAATTCTAATTTCTAGATGTACTACCCTTAATATTAAATGACTAAACAAAGTGTATTTATTCAAATTTATATTTTCAAAGCATAATTAATAAGGCTAATTTGGTAAAATAAACTCATAATTAATATTTTCTTAATAGGTGTGCCAAGTCAATAGGAGCCAACTAATATGAAACGGAGGAGGTATTAGGGGTTTCAATATTAATTAATAATTTGAGGGGCATGAGGAAGAAAATGGGTGACTTTGAAAAGACAAGACATGACTACTCAATGAGATTTTTGAGTTATCCAAGAAATATTTTTTACCGCCTTTAGTAGTACTACTTTATCTACTCGGACAGAAGCTTGCTTTTAAATTAAAAGAAAAAAAGATTTTCAAACAAATATGTCATCTGTTGCAACAAATATAAATATCTATTTTAAAAATCCCAATAGCTCAGTCATCTATGACAACAAATGCAAATGTCCATTTGATAACTAAATCAGATATGTCATCTATTACAATAGATATCAATATCTATTTGAAAATTTCCAACACTCAGTCATCTGTCAAAATAGATGCAAATGTCTATTTGATAATTAAATAAGATATGTCATCTTTTGCAACAAATATGACTATCTTTTTGAAAATTTCCAACAGCTCAGTCATCTGTCACAATAGATGCAAATGTCTATTTGATAATTAAATCAAATATGTCATCTGTTACAACAGATATGATTATTTGTTTGAAATTCTCCAATAGCTCAGTCATTTCTTGCAACATATTTCATTGTAATTGATTTAGGTGGAACTAGGGATGAATGAATGAGCTTACAGGGTCAACAACAACTTCAATTGAGTCGTTGCATTTGCCTGGTGTTGGTATTGCGGTCATCCCGACCCGAGTCGTCGATCGATCACTCTGAGTTGAAATGAGTTCTCATTAACTTAATGTTAAGATTAATAATAGTACATACATTGATCTAGGTAGAACTACGGATGAATGAATGAGCTCACAGGGTCAATAACAACTTCAATTAAGCTGTTGCATTTGCATGGTGTTGGTATTGCGTTCATCCCAACCTGAGTCATCGATCGATCACTCTGAGTTGAAATGAGTTCTCATCAACTTAATGTTAATATTAATAATAGTATCTACAATGATCTAAGTGGAACTAGGGATGAATTAATGAGCTCACATGGTGAACAACAACTTCAATTGAGCTGTTGTATTTGCGTGGTATTGGTATTGTGTTCGTCCAGACCCGAGTCATCGATCGATCACTCTGAGTTGAAATGAGTTCTCATCAACTTAATTTTAAGATTAATAATAGTATCTACATTAATCTAGGTAGAACTAGGGATGAATGAATGATCTCACAGGGTCAACAACAACTTCAATTGAGCTGTTGCATTTGCATGGTGTTGGTATTGAATTCATCCCGACCCGAGTCATCGATTGATTACTCTGAGTTGAAATGAGTTCTCATCAACTTAATGTTAAGATTAATAATAGTACCTACATTGATCTGGGTTGAACTAGGGATGAATGAATGAGCTCACAGGGTCAACAACAACTTCAATTGAGCCGTTGCATTTGCATGGTGTTGGTGTTGCGTTCATCCCTACTCGAGTCATCGATCGATCACTCTAAGTTAAAATGAGTTCTCATCAACTTGATATTTTAAAAACTATATCTTTTGAAATTTAAAAATTAATTTAGATCAATTCGGACCAAATTAACAATTTTAAAACTTATCATTCTTTTCCAAAATTACAAATCAACCCATACAAATCATCCATTTGTGGGAAAAACTTTCCTCATTTCAAATCTCAAGTTCTCAGTCCTCTCTCTTGATCTCCCTTTCTCTCTCAAAATACAGACAACAACTACTTAATATATTGCTCAACCCTTCAAAACAGATTGATTTTCTTTCTATTTTTGACTATAAAGTTGTTATTTTTGACTTAATTCTCACTTGTATCTGTCGTTTTCTCCATCTTCGCATATAACAGAGTTCGAGAAGAGTTCTATATTTGTTTTTTATTCTAAAAATTAGGGCTTTTTAGTTAATGATGAAAATGAAGATTTTTAGTTGCATTATCTTCGAGAATGAGTTAACAATTTTGTGTTTTGATGCTGAAAAAGTAGGAAGCACCTGAGAAAACCCTAGTTTTTGTTTTAGTATTTTATTGACCGTCGTGGTATTATTGGATGGTGTTTGTGGTGTTGTTGGTGGCTGCTATTGGTGGTGTCAGTATTTATGTTTTTGGTGGTAGTATCGATGGTCTTGGTATTGGTATTGGTGGCATTGGTGGTGGTCTTATTAGAATTATTGGTTTCATTGGTTGTGGTGGTGGTGGTGGTCCATCTGTTGCAATGGGTGGAAGATCTGTTGGGAGATATTAAATAGGTCTTCAAACAGATTCCCCATCTGTCATAACTGATCGGTTATCCTTTGGAGTATTTTTTTGTAATGTGGCTCAGAATAATTTATTGAAATTTGTCGTACCTTTTTTTAAAAAATTATGCAGACATCAAATGCAATGTATTTTTTGTTTTTCTATTATTTGTAGTTAAAAGATATCTCCCAAAAGAAAGAAAACTGAAAGTGGAGAAAGTGGATCAACTTTTTATCACCAAAAAATAAAGGCTAGAGTACAGATAGATTTGGAGGAACTTCCAGAACAATCTTAGTCAGGGAAAAATGAAGCTGAGGAAAGTGATAACTCCTCCTCACCAATGGGGCATGAAATAATATAGAAATCCCAACATAATTTTATCAAAACCATTAGTATTGACAAGTTTCGAGTTGTGATGTCGATGAATAGCCCTAACACAATATTTGGTGATCTTGTACTTAAATGTCAGTTGGGGAAACCTTTTGACAAACTTAGGAGTATTATAATGAATTAAAACATAGATGGACTTTATAAGAAGAGCTTCTTTGCATACTTTCTTGAGCTGTCTGAGGAACGCACTCTCCGTTTCCCCAATGAGCATGGTATATGGCCTTCTCAAGCACAGGATCGAGTATGCAGAGAGGGAGGGCAGAAAAAAGATGGATGAAGTCTGGATCAACTACTGTGGCATGCCGGTTTATTTTGGATTGAAAGAGTTTGCCATAGTGACAGGCTTGAGATTCGATCGTCCAGAAGAACCTCTCATCAAGGAAACACCCTACAAAGGTTCCAACAAATGCAAGGTTAAAAAAGATGGGTTTTTGGGAATTGTTGGACCTAGCTACAAAAGGGAGGATTTGATAGAGGATCTCGAGAATAAAAACATACCAAAGCACTGCAGGGAGAAATTACTCTTCGTTTGGTTTGTCCATTCTGTTTTATTGGAAAGAGACATTAGGAAAGTCATAGAACATGATTTGTTGGTGTTTTCTGATGATTTTGGGAAATTCAACGATTATCCCTAGGGATATGACAACTACTACTTGACTGTCGAATATTTACTGACAAAGCTATCCGAAAAGATGACTACATTATACGGCTTTCCCTGGGATTTCATGGTAAAATTGATCACTATTTTTACTCATCCATTAATTTATAATAAATATACTTATTATGACCTTTTTTTGCTTGCTTCATGTTTACATTTTTTAGGTTTGGGCATGTGAATCCATTCCTTCCCTCTGAAAGCAGATCAGGATTTACCCGGATAAGGTTTCTTATCCAAGGATCCTTAGGTAGTTGACAGCTGTAAAGGGAGGCAAAAAAAAAATTAAGGAGCAGGAGGTTGATCTCTTTAACCCTCCGGATGATGCAATATGTCTTCTTTCAACTAAAATAATTTGCCTCAAAGAAAGATATTGAAACAGATGTTCCATCTATTGTGATAGATGGGCCGTCTATTGCAACAGATTACCCGTCAACTACAACTGGTGTACTAGATGGGTAATCTGTTGTAACAGACGATCCATATTTTGCAACAGATTAACCATTTATTGCTCTGGTTCTCTTAACCCAACTAAACAGATTACCCATCTGATGTAAATTATGCAACAGATGTGTAATCTAATGCAATATATTGTTAATCTATTGCAATAT
Source organism: Capsicum pubescens (assembly GCA_030864215.1). Taxonomy (NCBI): domain Eukaryota; kingdom Viridiplantae; phylum Streptophyta; class Magnoliopsida; order Solanales; family Solanaceae; genus Capsicum; species Capsicum pubescens. Next base: position 229,010,504 of record CM061544.1, read on the forward strand.
ACAGATCTACTGCTACGGCAGCTAGATCGTCTGTTGCATAAGTTGGCATCCATGTAACCTAACTAACTGCAAATTATTATTATATGATTTAAATGCCTCATGTATTTTTTTTATAGGTTGTGCATCCTTGGATCGTGCCTACCATTGATGAGCTGGGGATGACTTCTTTTCTTACTCTGGGTCTTGTTGATACAAAAGAAGACCCAACGATGGAGCTAATAAAGAAGGAATTGGCTGGAGTAACATCCATAAGAAGATCAGTTAGGTAAGGTTAGCCTAATGTTGAAGCTCTTCACGACCAACCTCAAACAGTAATAGATCTGTGTGCTTCTTCTGGGGGTCTTGTTGGTGGAGTTGTTTGTGATAGTGGAAACCATTCTGATGCTGCTGCCAGTCGTGATTATGAGCATATTGCTGCTCAATAACAAATAAATACATTTGAAAATTCCCCTTGCACAGGTCCTCTCTCTCACCCCTACATCAGTCCCTCCCACCCTTATAGTGGTCCCTCTCACCCCTCTTCACCCTCATGTTCTTATTGCAAATGCAAAGTGTACAAGGACAGAAAGGATAAACTCCTTGAAAATCTAGAGGCTATTGCTGAAGTTGCTGAGAATTTAAAATCTAGGAGGGATATAATATCATCTAACGAGGTGAGGGATCCATACACTCCTACAGTGGAAGTTAGGAGGAAGAGAAGTAAAATTAGACAAATTCTCTCTATTCTGAAATTAGCAAAAATTGCAACTTCTCCCGCTCCAAGAGTTGTTGAAGTTCAGGGGCCACTGAATAAGGAGGACATATTCGCGGAGCCTGGCAAGGAGAAGGAGGAGGAATTTCAAGAAATCATGAATGGCAAGACGAAGGTTCAAAAAGAATACACCATGTATTCATTTGCCGCCGAAGACTTCACGAATATGACAAATATGCGCGTTTGGGAGGACAATGTAAGTTAACTTTTGCTAACCTAGCCTTCTAATCTACTCCATGAAGGAGAATCTACGCAGCAGATATGTAATCTGTTGCAAAAACTTGGAATTCTATTGGAACATAATGCACATCTATTGCAAAAGTTGCGTTGGCTGGGTAATCTGTGAACTGATTCAGAGAACCCTCTGCATCAAATTCTTTTTACTGTGTTATTATTCTTTACAATTACTAAATTATTTAAAAATTGTCTTCTTATACCACAATATGTTGATGAAATTCTCTGCCTCATGAGGGGCAGGCAATTAGCGTACCTGGATACTTATGATGCTGCCAATATGATAATGGACCTCAATTTCTACAATAATTTCAAGGATAGGTACGATTTTCTCCATGAGCTAGCTGGTACCGGTGGACTAGGATTTGACGAGTTAGTTTCTACGTTCCAGTAGGATTAAGAACCGATTAAATATGTTAGAGGGAAGAGTCCATATCCACACAGCAAGAGATAGATCAAGTCAAAGAGAATCCTTGCAGTCATGAACATGAAAGTCAAACATTTTCCTGCTATTGAGTACTACTCTACGAGGTAAAGATTAAGGTTTATGATTGCAACTTACCTGTCTTCAACGAGGAAAAGTTTTTAGCCCACATGCAGCCACTTTTGAAGTTGTTACCTAGGTTGTTGAAGTAGAGTAAACTGATGGATCATTTGTCGACTGAAGTCTTGACGAAGGAATCATGGTATTTTGAAGGTCGAAATAAGAACATCAAGCTCCAAAGAAATATAACCGGTGCAGCGTGTGGGCCATTCTCGCTTGCATACATCGAATGTTTGTTGACCAACATAGAAATGATCGGTATGTACGATGCTGATGTGGGAAAGATACAATGGGTCTGGGCTTATGGGGTACTAACTAAATGGTTGGAGCCCTTGTATAAAGAAGAATATGTACAAAGACAGAAACAAAATAAAAATGATAACAATTTTTTATTTCAAGCTACCTCACTTTACTTGTAGTGTCAATAATTTTTATGTCTGGTGAAATTTGAATTTTTATAATACAACAGATTTTATATCTGTTGTAATAGATATAATAGCTATTGTGACAGATTGATTATTTGTTGGATAGGTTGGTCATCTGTTACATTATGCAGATGTTTCCCAGTCTGTCTGTCACAATAGATATATAATTTATTGCAACATATAATCTATCTGTTGCAACTAATAGGTAATCTGTTGTAATAAATCAAGAAAGAAAGTAGGAAGACCTGTTATATAATTTCCAGCAGATGACCTAACTAAATGGTTGGAGATCGTGTATAAAGAAGAATATGTACAAAGACGGAGACGAAAATGATAACAATTGTTTATTTCAAGCCAGTTTACTCTACATATAGTGGCAATAATTTCTCTGTTTGGCGAAAGTTGAATTTTTATAATGCAACAGATTTTATATCTGTTGTAACAGATATTGTATCTATTGTAACAGATATAGTACCCGTTGTGATAGATATAGTACCTGTTGTGACAGATTATCTGTTGGAATAGGTTGATCATCTGTTGCATTATGTAGATGTTTCGTCTGTCTGTCGCAACAGATATAAAATTTATTGCAACATATTATCTATATGTTGTAACTGATCAGTAATCTGGTGGAGCAAATAAAAAAAGTAGGAAGACCTGTTATATAATTTCTAGCAGATGACCTACGTGTTGCATCTCATATTGCAACATATGTCTAAATTTGTTTGATAAGATATGCCATCTATTGCAACAAGTGTATTATCTCTTGCGATATTTGAATGTAGTACTCCATTTCAATTAACATGTTCAAAAGTAAGGATTAAATTATATTCATAGACAACATAAAATAAATCGAAGCCTTCAAAAATTACATGAAATAACTCAACAAATAAATAAAATGTAAAAAAAATTATTATGGGTACAAATGATCTACTCTACAAATAAATCAACAAGTTAAACCAAGGAGGATAGGTTATTACATTGATGGACTCAAGCTATAAATATCTAATCAATATGGGCAAGTTGTTCTTCATCTGGTGTTACGAAATTTGGCTTTGATCGTCGTGGATCTTTAATGTCGCTTGTGTACGGCTTCTGAGATTTCGCTTCTTTGTATTTTCATAAAAGAGAAGCATATCTTTTGTGGAGTAATCCGACATCAAGTCCATCATTTGGTACTTGTAATTCATCGCTCAAATAATCGGCGTAAGCGGCAACAAAAGGACCGCAATTCCTGATTTTTTTAAAAATAGATAGTCCATATCTTGCAGTTCATGCAAGCATTGTGAAATTTGTGGAATGAAACTAAATCATGACACTTATACTTATAAGCTACCAATGATTTATTGAGTAATTACTTTAACATATTGTACATCAAATGGATTAGCCATTTTATCCCGGTATGCTTCAATCTTCGACCAATCAGTACGAATCTTTTGGTCCAAAAATCCACTTATATCAAGGTAAGTAGGCAATATTTTGGCCAGCTTTTGTATCTCAGACGATGGCCCGGAACGTCTCCTTCGCGACATCGAGTCATAAACTCGGATGCGCCTCTCTTTTAGAACGACGACAGCCAACACCAAATGGAATTCATCACCACAATTAATTGGGATGTACACTTCGTTAACCTAATGCCAAGGTAAGCCAGCTGGAATGCTAAAACCTTTGATGATGTTGATTAAGCATTTCTCATTTTGGAAAACATTCGGCTGTTGTTGACAATACCTAACGTAGGCATTATTGATGTAAACTTTGTACAAATAATTGCATGTCGTGTATCTGTATTATTTTTGTGTTTGCAACTTGGCCTTCTTTTGGAGGTTGTAAAAAATGACATCGATGTGCTATATATATTATCAAATATTTTAGATTACGTGATGAAAAAATTAATACGCAGATGTAATTAAATAAAGTATTAATTAATAGTAATATGTATGACATTTAAACCTCATCATTCCAGCAAGTTTGGGTCTGTGACATAAAATAGAACCAATTTTTCAATTCGGGATGTGCAATAATTAAGTCGAACATATCAAAACCATGACTTGATTTGCTCACTTTGTAAAGTTCGTCATTTTATTTTCTACATAATAATTTATATGTGTCAATGTCACGTTCTTACAACAAGAATAGTATAAACCAATATCTTCAAAAATTGATTTATGTACCTGCCGATATGATGCTTTAGCAGCCCATCAGCAATCCATTCTGAATATTCGTTTATCAATTGTGTTAGTTTTATTGGAGCCTCATCTGAGGTGTTGAACCCTTCAAACGGGTAATTCTTCCGTTATACCAAACTGGCAGGCTCCAATTTTTCTTCTTCTTTGGAAGAAGTTGATGGATTATCAATTGTGATATTATGCTCTTCAGCAATGGCTTCTACTGTGACATCCACCTAAAAAGCCAGAATTGTCAATGCTAATTATAGATATACAACAGATTGTCCATCTGTTGCAACAGATGAGCCTTATGTTGCAATAGATGGATCATTTGTTGGAAAAAATTCGAATAGGTAAATCAAAGAAGTACAATAATTTTGAGCACATGATCCATCTATTGCAACATAAGACTCATCTGTTTCAACAAATAACGTATCTGATGCAACAGGTTAGACAACAGTTACAATAAATGTATATATCTATTTGATAATTTTCAGCAGATGTATTATCTGTTGGAACAGGTGATGTACTTTCACCTTCTTTGGCTCATGCTACTCTCCTATGGCCCTTGCATACTGAACATCGGCACAAGACAAAGACAGGCGTTGTAATTTTTCTTTTTTCGATACTTGATGATGCCTTGGAAGTATCTTTTCTTCTTCTCTTAGTCTCCTTGATCTCTAGTGAAGTATATGGATATGAAATCCTATTTGATGGAATGACACCCCTATTAGATGCCATTTTCTTTACAGAAGCAGTTAGTGCATTAATCACTCCATCGTGTTTCGCTTTGCAGTCTTGACATTTGCATGCAGAACATTCGCTACAAGTGGCAAAATCTGGAGAAAAAATTGTACAACCAGTCTGATCATAATCATAATGGCTTGTTATTTCGAAAATGGTAAGAGGAACATAATTAGCCCCAACAGAAGCACCACTACCACTACCACTACGACTAACATCGTCAACAGCAACAAGCCCACCCTCCAAAATTATTTTTCTTGTGATAATTGTTGCTCTAAATAATTCCATTTTTATTCCATCAATGACCTTAGGGTCCGGTAAAGTTTGCATAGATCATAAAGTAAGAAAAATGACATCTTCAACTCTCGGTTGGTCAGAACAAGCCACAGATGGACAATCTAAAATAAATCGGTACATATATTAGAATGAGGATGAAACTATTTAAAATAATCATTAATTAAAATAAAAACTTGATTAGAATTGGACTTACTGCTTCCTTGGGGGGGTTGAAAAGATCAAGAAATTTTGCATTTCTATCGGTTTTGGTTGACAACCATCTTAGGATTCTTAGACAGGAAACTTCTTCTCGGTAGTTCACTTGTTGTCTCAAATAAGGAATGACTTCAAATGCCCAAGCCTATAACATAACACCAATAAATCAAAAGCATTATTGAATAAAAAAATTATGAATCATATCATGATAAAAGAAATATTTACCATGAAGGCCCATGGAAAACCATATAAGTTGACTCTCTTTGGCGTTAACGGAGTCAACAAGTATTGTACAGTCATTTTGAAGTTTTCATAACCCCAAGAATAGCTGTTAAATGTCTCAAGATCCTCGGAGAGATTTATTAAACCAACACTTATGTTGTTGTTAACGTCTCTCTTGCAAAGAATATTATGTACAAACCAAACCAAGAACAATGATTGCTTGTGCTTCTTTGAGAGTCCTTTACCTTTCAACGCTTCTATCAAATTTTATTTTTGAAGCTTGGACAAACAATCGACACCAGGTAATCACGATCACTCGACTTGCCTTTGCCTTTTTTGGGTGTGCGTGGTACTTTTTTTGGGTTAGAGTAGGTATAACTTGAGAAGGAGAAAGAGGATAACATTTTAGTCTGGTAACTATGTCAAACTCCTTCCAACCAAAACAAACAGGCATGCCACAGTAATTTATCCACACCTCATCTCTCTTATCTTTGTTTTAATAATAAACCTATGCTTGAGAAGATCTTATACCATTTTCATCTGGAAATGAGCATTGTTGTCCACCGACAAATCAAGATATTGCCCAAAGCAGCTTTCCCTGAAATAAAGATCCAATTTTTGTTATCGAAGTATTTTTCTGAAGGTGTCAAAAGATTTTCCTATGGTGACTAAACCATGAAATCACCCATTAAGTATGTGGCACCATCGCACTGCATTCTAACAGGATAACGATCAATGCTGAAGGTTTTGACAAACTTCGGCGGAAGGGTTATTAACATTTGGATCATCCCTTTTAAGACATTCCTCCTCCCCGTTTTCATTATCTTCTGCTCCTGATTGAGATAATGCCTGTAAAGAAAGCTCATAGAGTGGTGGAAGTAGCTGAGCTGCTGCACTTGTTCCTTTACTTGGACTTGATTCATTTTTTTTTCTTTTGGGAGCCATATTATCTTAAATTAATAGGAATATAAAATAGATTATAATTGATTAATGCATTTTTAAAAATGGATAACAGTAAATCTAACATGCACAATGGTAAAATAATAATTCCAACAGACCACACATCTGTTGCACCAGGTATGTTATCTATTGCAACATATAACCTACTTGTTGCAATGGATGAGTAAACCATTTGAACTAATAAAAACAGATCTCTAATCTATTGCACCAGGTAGTTTATCTATTGCAACATATAACCAACCTGTTGCAACGGATGAGTAATCCGTTGGAAACAGTAATAACAGATCTCTGATCTGTTGCACCAGGTAGTTTCTCTCTTGTAACATATAACCAACTTGATGCAAGGATAAGTAATCTGTTGGAAAAGTAGTGATAGATCACATATTTGTTGCACCAGGTAGTTTATCTGTTGTAACATATAACCAACCTATTTCAACGAATGAGTAATCCATTGGAAACAGTAATAACAGATCACAAATTTATTGCACCAGGTAGTTTATCTATTGCAACATATAGCCAACCTGTTGAACCGAATGAGTTATCCGTTAGAAATAGTAAAAACAGATCACATATCTGTTGCACCAGGTATGTTATTTGTTGCAATATATAACTGACCTTTTGCAATGGATGAGTAAACCGATAGAGATAATAAAAATAGATCATTGAATTATTGAAATATATCACTCATCTGTTGCAAAATGAGTTATCTGTTGGATCAATTTGTTTAGATTTCTTCCAAACAAAAGAGTCATCTGTCGCAACAGATGAATGATCTGTTAGATTGTTCATCTGTTGCATCAGATTTTCATAGTTGCATCAGATTTTAATTTGTTGCATTAGATATTTTCATCTGCTGCATCAGATGTTTTCATTTGTTGCATCAGATGTCATAATTTATTGCATCATATGTTTCATCTATTGCAACACCATTTTTACCAAGACAAATAACAAATTAATCCAGCAATACCAACACATCATACACACACTATGAACATCAACTGTGAAAAAAGATCACCAACAAATCTGACTCAATAGTACGACAACAAGAAGAAGAAATGCTAGAAATTAAGATTTTATTCAGTACACATTTCAATACTAGAAGAGTAGTTGACTCAAGTTTTTCTTTTTCTTTTTAATTTTTTACCTGTCAAAAAAGAAATGGGACGACGAAGAACTCGAAGTTGTTGTCTCCGGAGAAGCCTTCACGTCGATTGACGATCGAAAGTCGAAAGGAAACTCGCCCAACTATTTTTTTCCAGAGGTTGAAGTCGCCGGGGATTGAAGGAAGAATTTTGCAGAACTGTTGGTTGGGAGAGAGTTGAGAGAAGCTGTCGAGAGAGAGAGAAGAGAGACTGGTTGATTTGAATTGAAGAGGGGTGTGGGTTGATTTGTATTTTTGAAAAGATTAGAAAGTTTTGAAAGTATTAATCAAGTCCATAATTAACTTAATCAAGTTTTCTAATGATGTTTGACCTTTTAAGTTGGTCAATGTCACCAATCCTTCATTCAAGACTTAAAAGACACCTTTCCTTTAATTTTCTCCACTTACATATAGTAGTAAATAAAATAGTTACACATGAATATGATTTTCCCCTATATTTATTAGTTTATTCCTCATTTTTATGGTGCAATAAAATGGTTACACATGCATATTGCTTTTTTCTTATATTTATTAGTTTTGTCCTCATGAATTATTTTAATAATATTTTTATTTAGACCTGTGTAATTGAATTATAATGGTCATATTTTCTTATAAATATCTTTTTGTTCCTTATTAAATGACTACACTGAATGTATATAGTATGTTAACATCGATTTTTCTTTTACTCCTATTCTAAACAATTAAAACAAGTAGCAAATAATCTTTCCCAAAGTTGGATCTCTTTTACACATTAGTGTTGCCAAAATGTCCGTGCCTCGCACGTGTAACATTTGATTATATAAAATTAAATAGTTTGGTTTATTGTGGAGATTTTTGTGAAGTGTAAAAGTCAAATAACTTTTCAAATATCCTTCACACTTTAATAATAATATACAACTAAACATATATTTTAGCATAAACACACACACACACACACAAATATATATATATTACTGCCAGAAGTTTCAAGTAGTTGATGAATTATCACTTTTGCGTTTGCCATACAATACCTCTTTCTTTATTGCCAGAGGCTAAGAGAGACATATCAACTTGAACCATATATGTGATATGATTATTTTCTTTCTTTTTATATTTAAACTTTTTCTTGTTTTTAAAGTCAAATATTTATAAAATCATTATTTATATTTTTATTACGTAGCTAAAACTTTTAAAAAATTGATATCTCTTAAATTTTTCTTATTCTAACATTTTTATATTTATTTCTAGATTTTTCAAATTTTTTTAAAATCAAATTTAATTGATTTAAAATTCTTAAGCTAATGGATAAAATATTAGTTATCATTAATTATGATGACTTATAATAAGGAAAGGTCTTACCATAAATATATTTAATTAATTTTAAACTCTTAAATATTATGGAAAAACAGTGAAAAAATGATTTTGTTTAAATCAAATACTTTTAATAAAGGACAAAAAGTTCAAATAACATTTCTAAGACCCTTCACACTTTTAATATATTATCGATATAGATTATATATATATATATATATATATATTTATATTTATTAAAAATAAATTTTGTCACCCGTAGAGTTACATAAGAAGGTAGTATTTGTAGCCAATCGCTGGACTTTGGCTTGAACTTACATAAGCCCAAAAGTTTTACACCATTTGTATATTTAATGGAGAATTAATTTTAGGAAAATTACGTGACAAAGAAAATATCCTGATATCACTATATGGCACAACCTAATGTTTTATATAATTACCATTTGTAGCTAAAGTTTAAATTAAGAAGTTGAATATATGCTTTTTCGTATTTGTATATTTAAGTAAATTTTAGGATTCATATACGTTTATATTTTTATATTTAAGCGAATTGTGGGGCTCATGTATAATCCGCTTATTTTGTTTTGTATCTTTAAGTGAATTTTCAGGTTCATATACATTTTCAACCATTTGTATATTTAAATGAATTTTGGGACTCATACATTTCCAGATGCTTGAATCTAAAGGTTTTCAGTTAAGTAGAATAAAGATGGAGTACTTGGAGTGTAAGTTCTGTAATATGTCACAAAAAGATGGAGTGGTTGTGAAGCTAGACTCTTAGGCCATCCAGAAGAGGGAGAGTTACAAGTATCTGGGGTCTATAATTCAGGGTAATGGTGAGATTGACGAGGATGTCACGCATCGTATTGGGGAAGGGTGGTTGAAGTGGAGGCTAGCTTCGGGAGTACTTTGTGATAAGAATGTGCCCCTGAAGCTTAAAGATAAGTTCTACAGAGTGGTAGTCCGGATGACTATGCTGTATGGAGCGGAGTGTTGGCCAGTTAAGAACTCCCATATCCAAAAGGTGAAGGTGGCGGAGATGCAAATATTGCGATGGATGTGTGGACATACCAGGAAAGATAGGGTGAGGAATGATATTATTCGGGAGAAGGTGGGAGTTGCCTCGGTGGAGGATAAGTTGCGAGAAGTGAGGCTACGTTGGTTCGGGCATGTGATGAGGAGGAGCCCTGATGCTCCAGTGCGGAGGTGTGAGACTCTGGCTATGGATGGTTTTGGGCGGGATAGAGGTAGATCGAAGAAATATTGGAGGGAGGTAATTAGGCATGATATGGAGAAATTATAGCTTACAGATGACATAAACCTTGATAGGAAGGTGTGGAGAATGCAGATTAGGGTAGAGGGTTAGGGGTGGGAGCGCGGCGGTAGTAATAGCGGAGTGCTCCTTTTGGTCTAGAGTTTTTGGTTCGTAGTGTTGGGGCTGTAGTTTATGTGGTTAGTAGTGTTGGCTTTTTTGCATCCCGTACTAGTTTATTATGAACTTATATTTTGTGTTTGTTATACTGTTAGTTTGTTTTGTATACCATCCTAGTTTGTATCCGCTTACTTTTTGTATTTGTTATACTGTTATTGGTCCTAAGCTAGTGGTCTATCGAAAACAGCCTCTCTACTTCTCTTGAGGTAGTGGTATGGTCTGCGTACACTCTACCCTCCCCAAACTCCACTAGGTGGGAATACACTGGGTATGTTGTTGTTGTTGAAGCTATCAAGTTAAGCTTCTAATAGAAAGTTAGAGAGTATTGCTTTATCTTAAATTGAGGATGTAAAATAATTAAATTAACAATATACAAAAGTTAACTTGTACAAATATATGTAAAATTGGTTCACAAATATTCAATCCAACAAAATACATTACACCAACATAGTTATTTTTCAGTCTTCACTCGCATAATTAGTTTTTCCAGGCAACAGTATTTATATATTTTTATATATGACTTATATACTTTTATAGGCATTTACCTTGTATAAAAATATATCAATGATGTATAAAAGTGTATATATGTGTCTAGGTACAAAGAAAAACATCTTCAGTGATTTGTAGTTTAAATTTTTGTTCAAAACTCTCTAGGAAACAACTCTAAATGTTGCATTACATACAATCTTCTTAAACGATTTCCAAAAAGTCTAAGCAACAACCAATCCAATTTTTTTCTCAAAAATCAAAGTTGAAATTCAAATTCATCAAAATCCTTTACTATGTGAATTTGTCAATCACAGTTTGATAGGGATGAACTGCCAATACTAACTTTGGCCGATTCAGCACACTGTAAATATGCAGCAACAACAAGTATCAACATATCCACTTTGAAAATTGTGTGCTCTTGATAATGCATTTAAAAGTTTTGTTCAGAGCATCAGAGTAAGATTTATCCCGTGAAAAATTTGTCATTGATGAAGATCTTCATGTGGAAAATCAATCTTCAAGAAATGTTGCAGATGAAATCCTCAATTAGAAGTCGTAAAGAGGTATAAGATGATCCACCTTCTTCCATGGATATTCTGCTCTTCTCTTGCATTTCCATTACCCTTTTCCTCAATTCATTCTCTTCACCGTTCTCCATAAGCTTTCGTATGGGACCTTCTATTTCCTCGACACTAACTATGACAACTGAATTTTCCCCTCGAAGTCCTTAACATAGTCCATCCGATTTTCTACTGCCAACCCCAATTCTTTAACCAACAAAAATGCATTCATCTGTTATTCAGCATACACGGGCCAAGCAGCAATAGGCACCCCACAACACACTCTCTCCAACATCTAATTCCATCCACAATGTGAAATGAATGCACCCATAGCAGAATGTGAAAGCACAATCACTTGTGGTGCCCATCCTACCGCTTTCCCAATTCCTTTTGTCCTGTCCAAGAACCCTTCCGACAGAACTTCCTCAGAGTTGTCATAATTTCTGAGATTTAAGATAAGATATAAATCTCCCTTTGGGTACTAAGGAATTCCCCTCTCATACAATCACCGATTAATTGGAAAAATAAAACTTACCTTTTGGGTCCTATAATCCAGACAAGCATAGCATGAATGGAGCCAATCCATCCCCAAGATTACATCATAATCTACCCTGTCAAGTTCTATCAAAATCAACCAATGTCTCCCTATGGAGAATGGACACCACACAACCCCTATTGAACTTTTTAGCAACAATAAACTCGCCCATGAGAGTAGAAACAAAAAATGGGTCAAAAATATTTCCAGGACCAAAACCAAAGTGCACAGCCATATAAGGGGTCACATAATATAGGGTAGAACCCGAATCAAGAAAATAGTAAAAATTACAGGAGAAGAGATGTAATATACCAGTGACAACTTCTAGGGATGCCTCGGATTCTTGATGAGTAGCAAGTGCACAAAGACAATTTTGGACATTACTAGTACCGAATGTGGCTCTTTTTGGTATGGGAGCCGAAGAAGTGGAAACCAGAACATTATTAGCTCTAGTGGCAACCCTGGACGAAGGACAAACTCGCTGCATATGACCAAGCTGAGCATAACTGAAGGACCAATTTCTCCCCTCCTCACAATATCCCCAGTGAAGCTGCTAAAAAAATAACAAAGAGGGTAAGGTGGGGTTGACTAAGCTCCACTATCTTGAGACTAGGCACCCCGCGCCTTAGGACCATTGCTAACTTGAAAGCAAGGATCACCTGAAGGCTTAAGATATGGAGCACTAGCTGTCGAATAAGAATTTCCCCAATTCCTTTTCTTAGTCCACTGCCTACCATCTCTCCTACTGTTTTGCTTATTTACACCCTGCTCTGAATATCTAAACTTCTTTTTCTACCTCTCTCCCATCACTACCTGTTTCTTCTTTTCATCCTTCACCTACTGCATATAGACCACCATCCTAGATATGTCCATATCATTATTCATCATAGCAGCCTTACATTCTATCACTAAAACATGAGAAAAAATAGAAGTAAACTTCCTTATTTTGGACCTCATGTTATAAACCAACTCTGGAGCATAACAGGACAACTGCTGGAATTTTAGAGCATACTCTTTAGCACTCATCTTACCTTGCTTAAAGTTCACAAACTCTTCAACTTTAGCTTTCCTAAACTCCTGAGGAAAGAAGTGATCAAGAAAAGCACCTAAAAACTCATATCCCACACAGCCGACTCAGCATCGTCACCTCTCATTGCTTCCCAATCCTCATACCACTAGTAAGCCACATCTTTCAACTGATAGGTAGCAAACTCTACACCTTCTGAATCAGTAGAATTCATAACTTGGAAAATCTTCTCTATATAATTAATAAACCCTTGAGGATCCTCCTCAACCATAGAGCCTAAAGGTTGGGGGATTCAAACTTATAAACAAGCAATCTAAGTGATATTAGATGAACTAACAATAAAAAAACATGATCAGACCAATGAGACTATGTTACCACCAGTGGAGTAAGCATATGAATAGACTGATGGAACTCTGCATTAGAGATATCCACCTGAGGTGACTGAACATGAGTATCACCTGCCTGAGAAACCTAAGGATGACTAGTAGGGACTGATGGAACCCAACATGGAGCAGTACAACTAGGAGTAGGGACGCTAGATTAGGTATACAATCTATAAGTAGGGCGAGTTCACACCATATCTTCCTTAGGTGGGACAGAGGTTCCAACAAAGTTTCTATGACCGTCAAATCTTCAAGGGGGCATGATTTGAAATGCAAGTAAACCAAGAGTTAGAGAATTTTCGTAACAACTAAACCCTATATCTTGAAATAGAACACAAAAAATGGAAACATTCCTAAGTGCTTTGCAACATCCCCCTTATAAGTGTGGTACACTTCACACCCGTAAAAGGACTCTACTCAACATGACTTAGTGGACACACAAAGACCCTGAACCGTGCTCTGATACCAAGATTTTCATGACCCAAACTCGGGTTTGGCTGTGATAGGCAATCTCAAGACCACCATGGACCAGAGAAACCCCCGTAGCATTACCTCAAGTGTACATAAATTTAAACAATAAAAGTCATCAAAAATAGCAATAAGAAGGATAAATAAATAAACCAAGAGATAGTTCTAAGAATCAAAACAAAATACCAACCCAATACATATCCACAAAGCCTCTAAATTAGGAAATACCTAACTAAGTCAGGACATGCCCCCGACAATGATAGAAAGGAATTCATAATTCCTAAGATTTGAAAAAAAAAACTAATGAAATGGAAAGGCTCCCTATAAGATGGAGGCTTACCACTTAACAATAACTCAACCAATGAACCAAACCACCTAACATTGTAGAAAAGTGACAGAAAAGTCCTTCAAACCTATATCATAAAATGATGCAGCGTCAGAGGACGGTCAGTGGGGTGAGCACTGGCATGTAACTAGAGAAATAAGGATAAAATAAATGCATTTACCAAAGATCCAATTATAAATCACATGCATAATAGTTATATACATATATAGGTGCCGGGATAGGGAAAAGGCCCATGAACATAAGAATTTTAAAAATATTAACCTAAACAATGTAGCTCACTCCATCCTAAAGGTATCCATGGGCTATATAGGTCTGACTCCCCCTATCGGAAGGGCCTCAGTGCATGTTAGCCAATCGTACCAGACAAAATTGAGGACAGTCTAGAGACGCTAAGGCGATATCCATCTAAAATATAATGTGTTTCCAGACACATGGCCATATAGACCCCCAACATTGGCAAACGTTGTTTCAAGTGTTAGCCTCCTCAGGACTTGTACCTTTACAGTGAGCTTCACAATTTCTTTTAAGCCCAAATTAAAATAGTTTGCATATAAACCCAACCACTTTACTAAGGAGTCTTTATTAAGGCATTTACCAACTTGGTATCATCATACCAATATAATTGAAAGCTAATTTTACGAGGTTAATACCATTATCAAGATAAAATTTCCATCAACTTAGAGAAACCTATGTCCCCCAATCCAACCATAATCCCCATCAACCAATTTAGTTCCAAAACCATCAATTAAAGCATAAGAAATCAAATTAAAACATGGAAAAAGTAATTTCAATAATAACAATTAAAAACCCTCAACCTAATTTCAAACCCATCATTCAAATCGCATGATATTAAGTAAATAGATGAATGATAATGCTTACCAATACCTATATATTTGATAGAGAACAATTGCTGTCAATAGCTCAACATACATTAAGGTCGAATCCCCAAGGAGAAAAATTAGATTTCTAGTCCTATGGGTGTTAAAAATTACTAGAAAGATACCCATAATGTATACCAAGTAAAGCACATGATTTAAAATGGGGGGTTTGGTTTGGAACAAGGGTTTATCACTATCAACTCAAATTAACAAATTAAAGAAACACTTGTGATTTAAAATTTAGTATGAGAAACATCCTAGGATTATGTCTACCTAAGGGCAAATTACACACGAAAACATGATGATTTAGTGCAAATTCTAGTTATTAACGATAAGGTAGGCTAGGTTGAAAGTCCTTGAGTCTAGTTTGCCGACAAAGCCTCAAAGATATCACTTATTAACCTTTTTGAGTACCTAACAAGTGTGTCAATGAAAGCCATCCAAAACCTCAATTCGGCATCCCTATTTCTAGGAAGATACCTAAGACATAGCCAACTCTCTAATTACTCTAATTTCTAAGATGGCAAAAAGATAGCAAACTACATCTTCTTTTGTCCACTATTGCTTTGTCCCTCATAAACCTCTTTTGAGGATGCCATGGGTTCCAAAAGTTCACCCACATCCCTATTTCAAGGATGATGTAAGCTTTCAAGAGTTTGGGGTTTTCACCCATAAACTCATTTTGGGCATTTGGGGTTTTCACCCATAAATCCCAACTAATTAAACCAAGCAATAGTTAAACCCCTCATTAACAAACTAGAATCTACACAAATACATCACAACCCACACATAATTTAACCTTAGTTAAACAATCCAAAGATAAATAAATTTAGTTACACATGAAGTAAAGAGGAAGAAATATACCAAAAGGTTCATCCAAAACATCTATTATTCAATTTCACCAAATTCAAACCAAGAAATTCAAATTACACTTGTTGCACAAATTAGGATTTTTCACTTTAAATTAATTGTTATCCAAAGTCAAGAATGCCAAAATGTGAATGGGGTTGAGATTTTTAAGGATTTGGGGTCGGCTGTTGAAAATTACAAAATTGCCCCTGGGCTATTCTTGTGTTGTCGAGATCGCATCTGCTTTGTCACGATTGCAGCTACCACTATCGTGATTTGATACATATGATTGCGGTGGATGACCCATATGATAGAAATCATCTAACAAGGCTATTTTTATGATAGAAATAATCACAACTAGGGTTCCTCAAGACACTCATGTTAACCAACATACAACAAGCACCCACATCTGCAATCTACCATCAATATCATGTATCAACTCACATATAAGCAAGAATCATCATTATTCATTATTAGGTAACAAAACCATTCTCATTTGATTCAAAACCACCATCTACACATACTAATCCAAATGCAAAATACATGGGTTTTAGAGATACTTAAAGAGGGGAAGAGATACATGCCTTAAACAAGATGACACACCAACAACCTTGACTCTTCCTTGGCACTAGATGAGAACCTCCAAAACCTAGCCTCCAATCTTTCTCCAAGAAGCCTTTAGAGTGTTTTAGAATGTTTAAGTCTTATAAATTAAGACTTAGGAGGCTACAATGCCTTACATAGTGAGATGGTTTAGGGTTTTAAGCATGTTAAATGACTAAAAAGTTCTGGATAAAAGTTAAAAAACTCACTCGTGTAGGGGTACGACTATCCTTTATGGTTCCTTGAGCAATCGTACCCTAGGGTATGTATGGTACCCTGAATCATATGCTAGGACTCTCTTAGGTCAACCATAATATTGTGGGTATGAGTGGGCACCCTTGATTCATAACCAAGGGTACAACTCATTCCCCAATCATTAGCTCCATCCATTACAAAAGCAATCCACTTGGTTTAGAGACTACACTCTACAAGGTTGTGTAGTGTATGACTGATGTACATGGTTACGATAGAGGGATGGCCTTGTCATATGGAGGATAGTATACTATCCTAACATATTAACTAGGATATGAAAGGGAATGGGTATAAGGGTACGAATCATGACCAAGGGTACGAATCAATGCTCTAAGTTATACCCAACTCAAAGACACCAAAAGCTGTTATTTTTCAATGGTTCAAAGTCTAGGTGTTTCAATTTTGATGAGAAATTGTTATTCTCCTATGTTTAATACGTCCCCATGCTTAAATACATGAATTATACTCATATATTAAACTGTCCAATGTTTTGGATCTCTGAATTTTAACTCCATATTATTGTTTAAAGAGTTGTCATTGTATTTTAGTAATCATTTAGTGTTGGCGGGTTATGTATACCCGATACCTATGTGTTTACTTGTTATTTTAGACTTTTCAAATTACAAGTTAGTTAGACAATGATTTTATTGTCAAACTCAGTTTGTTATGCTCATGTCGAGCACTATCAGTTTACATGTTTATGATTACTTCAGACTCTGTATGCACTGATGTTTTCAAAATACCATGAAGGAGCTTATCAACTTCAGTGCATGAACCAGTTAGTATTTTAGTGTCTTTCAGTTGGGAGTAGGATTTAGTATCGAGTGAGAAATGTGGATTAATCACATCTTACTTCTCCAAAAACTATGTGCCATCGTAGGTTTAAGGGCCTCACCATAGAGTGTTTCCCTTAGCCCAATATGGGATCAATTTAGTGATCGCACCAGTTTAGGTTCTACTTCAATGAGAAAGATAAAACAACCCTCCTCAACATGGGTCAGGCATTGGACTCCATGATAGCTCACATGGTTTATGTAAGTTACATGATATCTCCCATAGTTTCATTTAGTATTCATTTTATGTCAGTTTAGGTTTGCTTGACTAAGTAATCATATTTTAGTAATTATTCAGTTAGTTTTATAGACTTTTCATGTTATTCTGATCATGTTAGTACATTTTATACTTGGCCTTGCATTCTATTATACATGTTTATGTTTTTCATGCTCAGTATCCATACATGATCTTTAGCTCAGTTCTATAGCATGTTCATCTTTATATGAGATTTATATACAGTATTCATGTTTTACCATATCCCAGCTTCAGTTCTACATATTATTCAAAAGTAAGAATTTAAAAAACTAAGTGTAGTGATTCACCAGTTTGTCAGATTATTTTTGTTACTCATGTTTTAAGATACTTCTGCTTTTAGTTGATTTTAGTCTCTTGGTGAGTCTACTTGCACTTAGCATGTATTTTTTAAGAATATGTATCTATTCACTTTTACTTATTACATTCACCCCCACTTACTTAGTATATTGCAAAGTACTGATCCATCTATATGTCTATGTGCTACATTGTCTCATAATGTAGGTACCAGTTATAGCCCCTATATCATAATCAGACAGTTAGCAGGTTTTAGCCAATAGGTGATGAGTTCTCTTATTTTGGAGACTCCATTTAGTTGTAGTTCATCTTCTATCTTGTTATTATTTATATATGTTGATTAGTGGTAGTTAGAGGTATGTCCCATCTCTCTATAGTCAGTATAGTAGAGGATTCATAGATAGTCAGTCAGATTCATTACATTAATTCAAGTTTCTTTCTTCATTTTTATCATGATGCAAACTTTATCAGTATTATACTTACTCATATTTCCTTATGATCATGTTTCTGCTCAATAATTTATACAATTTAAATCAGTTTCTTAAGTAGTATGTTAGTTTATGGGTTATCTTAGGATCACTTATATTTCCAAGCACCGTGTTATGACTAGGGGGAAGTCTCAGGTCGTGACAAACTTGGAATCAGAGTACAGAGTTCAAGTGTCCTAGGGTGTCTATGAATCTGTGTCTAGTAGAGTCTTGAAAAATGTTATGGAGATGTTTATACTTTTCTTTAAGAGGCTACAAGGCATTTAAGAAATGTTTCCTTTCTTTATGTATCAGATTGTATAGTAGAAGTGTTCTTTAAGGAACTTATGTAGATTTTTACGTGAATCTATTTGTGCCAACTCTGCTTTATTATTGAGGCAACAAAAATAGCCAAGCTTAAATCCTTATAGATAGAGTTTTCTCAGACAGTCCCCATAGATAGTCATGGGATTTCATGCATGCTCGAAAGTATCCCCTCATTGCTTTTAAATTTTGAAGTTTAAAAGATTTCGTTCATGTTCATGAAAATCGTGCACTAAGCCAAAGTTAGATATGCTTACAGATCCCTTCTCAGAATCCTATGATAGTATATGACCTAGAGTTATACTAATGAACCTAGAAGCTTAATAGCAGTAAGGGGGATAGTGTTTATCTAATTTTAGTAGATTATGTATCCATAGGGCTAGTTGTTTGGAAGGTGAGTTAGTAGGCTTGAAATAGTGTATGCAAAAATTTAAGTTTATTGATTTGAAATTAAGTATGATGGTGTGGGTGTAATTTAGAGGTGTGCCCAAGGTGATATGGGATTGTATTACTTCTAAGAATTAATGTATATGATTTGATAGTATCCTTAAGAGTTAAGTGTGAATGAGGCCAATAATGTAGTAAATGTTGTTCTTACCATCAAAGTTATGGGTTACAGAAAGCTAAGAGTTATATCCCAGAAGAAAGTATTAGTAGTGGGTTTCACATTTTAGGTGTAGACTTTCAAGGTGATTTTATCATTTATAGGTATTGTTATATCTCATACTCTATACTAAAGTTGTTGCAGTCCAGTTTAGAGTTTATTAAGGGGGTCTATAGTCTTAGAATGATAGCTTAAAGCTAAAGGGGAGATGATAGAACAAGAAACTAAGTCAGGCTTTCTGATTCTAGTAGTGATGCCAGTATGTTGTAGAATAACAGTAGGAAGGATGATGACTCACCCATTCTTAGTACTTCATTCATCATCATATCTACTCATGCTTTATATATCATCTCAATGATCATAACTCATATTTATACACTTTACATAGAATAATGTACACTTTTAGTTCCTTGTATAAGGAGTTCTAGTTGACTTAATTGTACGAATCATATTCCATGAATTTATGAACTCCAAACTCAGATCATGAGCTCATGACTCATGTACTCATGCTTTACAAAATGTTCAGTTCCAGGTACACATGGTACACCCTTAATGATCAGTGAAATTTAGATTTATATCATGTATGTCCTCAGTTTAGATCTCTTTAATGAATCCATATCATGGATACTCTATTCCTCAGGCCTCAGTTAAGTGTGATTTTATTTTTAGTATTCTTTCATGTTTCAAGTACTCATTTTCTAACCTTTTAGTGACTTCTCCTTAATTTTAAGATAGTGGTGATGAAAAATTGATGATCAATTGCTTAGATGGGAGAGAGTAAATGTTTCTTATTGAGGAAAGATTATTGTATGCTTGTTTTATATAAGGCTATAAGGGTGAGGGAATATTGAGGTAAAGCTTTTTGTATATGTCATGGTTAGTTAATAATTCTATGTGTCTTCTTAGGGATAGTGCATAGAAGTTGTTACTAACAAAAGGGTGTAAGATAATATGGTAAAATTCAAAAGTGGGTTGATTGACCAAAATTTCATATGTGGTTTTATCATGATAGTCTTTAATGTCATGCTGGTATATAAGTGTATGGGTTCATTATGCCCTAGTGAATTCCTGGTAAGAGGCTGAATTTAGTTGTTGTAGTAGTAAGAAGAATTATCCTTAGGATGAGAGCTATAAAAATGAATGGGGTATTGAATTCGTGGTTCAGACTAGTATTATAGTGTTATGTGCAGTACCTTAGGATTTTGAGTTAGGCTTGAACATGGTGAGAGTATGTAGCTTAACTCAGACTTTTGTTAGAGTAGTGATATGTACCCATGTAAGAATTATAAGTTTAATCAAACGAGCATGGTAATTAAGGAGAAAAGTATAGTTTAGGGAGTATTTGTGAAGTGTGCCAAAGCTTGAAGTTAGAAGTTGCCTTGCCTAAGCCATAGTGATGTATCCTAGATTATGTTTCATAGGTCTATATTTCATGTTATAGAGTTGTAATCATGTTACAATTCCATACTCTGATATCTTATTTAGATCATCCCCAAGCATTCTTTCCTCCCTAATGTTATTAACACTTCTTAGCAAAAGTGTTGAAGAAATACTCCAGTTGAGGGTAACCTTCTAGTATGATTCAGTCCGTATAGCCAGCAATTCAGTTTAGCAGTCAGTCAGACAAGTTACTTTGGTTTTCTATCTTTCCATCTAGTCTTACTATCTGAAGTTTCATGAATATGGCTATTCCATGAGGTAATTTGTTTCCATACATGTGAGTTACAAAGTCAGTTCAGTCCATGTGTCATGTTTCAGATTCAGCTATTTAGTTATGATTCAGTTCATAATTGTTTAGTGAATGATCTCAGTTTTCCAAGTATTCCAGTTCAAACATTGTTATACCTATTGTACGACCTTGATCTCGTTATCTTATGATTCGTGCTTACATAATGTATTTGGTGATGCCATGAATCCCTTTTCTTTTGATTCTTATACGTGTTTTGTTGAGGGATAATTCCAAATAAGAAGTTACATACTTTATTCAAACCTTAGTAACTCTTGGAATTTTATTGCATCAGTTATCACTTTGCATTTCTATATTTATGATTGTATCATGAACATTTCAAGCAAGTTCTGAACTCTCAGCATGAATCCGCTCCTTATAGCAAATAAAGTCTAGTCAGCTTCGAAATCAGTTTCATGTTAAAAGTTATAATGGTTCAGCTCAGCTACATCCTTCAGTAGCATACATTTCATGTGTACATTATTCCATACTTCTAAGACTTTAACCAGTTCATATCCATCATTCGAGGACGAATGATTCCAATGGGGAGATAATGTAACAACTCGCATTTTTGGGCTAAACTTTGAACCGTCCTTCCTACGTGTATAAACTCAAATCCTATGATTTATATTTGAATACATGTTTCATGATCTTTATCCTAGTGTGTGAAGTGCTTATAAGGTGAGCAATGTTCATAGGAATCACTTAGAGCAAAGTTGAGCTAAGAGCCTTTGATTTGGCCAATTTTTTTACTTGATTCAACAAAGGTAAACTTTGAGTGTGTATAACATTTGATGTATGTTGAATTTTCATCTTAATAGCCACCAAATTATAAATAATTGAATTATCTTTCCAACGATACCAATTTTTCCTTAATTTGACACTTGAGCAAAAAGTTATGACCATTTTTGTGAGAAACAGTAAGCCTCCGTAGTATGCCCGCATCGCGAGGGCTATTTCGTTGGAATAGAGGTCACGTCGCGAGGGCTTTTCCCTGGGAATAAGGGTTGCACTATGGAGTATATTCCCCTACTATTCCATCTCCCTATGGGCCAAAGAGGTAATTTGGTCCTTTCCCCTCAACCCAAGTTTTCCAAAACATGATTTGGAACATTCAAGAGTGAATTATTTGCCCATCTTCATTAAAAACAACTCACTAAACCCTTCCTTTTCCCCAAGAAAAAAGTTCAAGATTTTCCTCTCATGAACACAGGGATTTATGTTTAAGTCCTGCTTTCAAGATTTCTTCAAGAATCCATTCAATCAAGGTATGTGGGGTCTTGAACAAGGTTAATCTTTCATCCTTGTTCCTAAATGTATGATTTTCAAGTTGAATTTATAATTTTTAAGTTAGGGTTCATTCCCAAATCCACATGTGTTGAAAGAATAGAATTATCATATGATTTAATGGATTAAAGAGTATAAGAGTTGTACTTATTCATGTTTTAAATTACAAGTTTGATGTTTTGTCTTGAATTTTTTTACTTCAATGAGAAATTGTTATTCTCCTAAGTTTAACATGTCCCCATGCTTAAATTAATGAATCATACTCATGTATTATACTGCCCAATGTTTTGGGTCTCTAAATTTTGACTCCATATTACTGTTTTACGAGCTATCATTGTATTTTAGTAATCATTCCATGTCGGTGGGTTAAGAACACCCTATACCTATGTGTTTATGTGTTATTTTAGACTTTTCAAATTACAAGTCAGTTAGCCCATGATTTTACTGTTAAAATTAATTTTTTATGCTCATGTCGAGCACTACCAGTTTACATGTTTATGATTACTTCAGACTCAGTATGCACATATGTTTTCAAAATACTATGACCTGAGCTTATCAGCTTTAGTGCTAGCACCATTTAGTATTTCAATGTATTTCAGTTGGGAGTAGGATTTAGCATCGAGTGGGAAGTATGGGTTCAGCGCATCCTACTTCACTAGAAACTATGTGCCACCATAGGTTTAGGGGCCTTTCCAGAAAGTGTTTCCCCTTGCCCAATATGGGCTCAGTTTCGTGATCACTCCAGTTTAGGTTCTACTCTGATGGCAAGGATAAAACAGTCGTTCTCAACATGGGTCAGACGTTAGACTCCATGATAGCTTACATGGTTTATGTAGGTTACATGATACCTCCCACTGTTTCATTCAGAATTCAGTTTATCTTAGTTTAGGTTTGCTTGACCAAGTAATCAGATTTCAGTAATTTTTCAATTAGCTTTATAGTCTTTACATGTTATTCAGATCATGTCAGTACATTCTATACTTGGTCTTGCATTTTATTTTACATGTTCATGTTTTTCATGCTCAGTATCTATACATCATCCTCAGTTCAGTTCCACAGCATGTTCAACTTTACATGATATTTACATACATTGTTCATGTTTTACCGTCTCCCAGCTTCAATTCTACTTATTCTATAAAAATAAAGATTTAAGAAACTATGTGTAGTGATTAACCAGCTTTAGTTCTACTTATTGTACAAGAGTAAAGATTTAAGAAACTAAGTGTAGTGATTCACTAGCTTAACAGATTATGTTTGTTACTAATGTTTTAAGATACTTTAGCTTTCAGTTGATTTTCATCACTTTGTGAGTCTACTTGCACTCAACATTCATGTTTTAAGATTATGTATCTATTCACTTATACTTATTGCATTCACCCTCACTTACTCAATACATTCCAAAGTACTGATCCACATATATGTCTTTGTGCTACAATGTCTCATAATGTGGGTACCAATTATAGCCCCTACATCATAATCAAACTGTTTGCAGCTTTAAGCCGACAGGTGATGAGTTCTCTTGTTTCGAGGACTCCAGTCAGTTGTACTTTATGCTCTATCTTATTATTATTCATATGTATTGATTAGTGGTAATTGGAGGTATGTCCCAACTATCTATAATCTGTATAGTAGAGGCTTCATAGATAGTCAGTCAAAGTCTTTACATGTAATTCAAATTTCTTTCTTCAATTTTATCATAATGTAAACTTTATCAGTATTATACTTACTCAGATTTCCTTATGATCATGTTTCCTCTCAACAAATTTATTTTTTATACAATTTGAATTAGTTGCTCAAGAAGTATGCTAGTTCAAGGGTTAGCTTGGGATCACTTGTGTTTCCAAGAACCGTGTTATGACTAGGGGATAGTCTATGGTTGTGAAATGGCAGCTTGGGATCACTTGTGTTTCCAAGCACCGTGTTATGACTAGGGGATAGTCTATGGTTGTGAAATGGCCCTTCGCAATGTGCAGCCTATCATGGAGGTTAGCCTCGATGGTATGCAGCATGGCATGGAGGTTTTCCACTGCAATAGGTAGCGTGTCATGGAGGCTGGCCTCCATGATAAGAACTGTGCCATACTGGAGTGTATAATCATGCAGCCTTCATTAAGGGATGGAGGTCTTTTTTGTCCTTTCTCCTCCTTAAACTCCCAATCCACAATTTAAAACATTCAAAGAGGCATTATTTGCCCTATTTCAGTCAGTTAATAATGTTCAATCCTTTCTCACATTCAAGAGTAAAAAACAAGGGGCTTCTTAAAAAATTCACCCTTCCAAAGTCTCAATTCCAATTTTGCTTAAAGAATTCATGCAACTCAGGTATGTGGGATATTCATCGATGGGTTCATTTCACCCATTGAGTCCCAAATTTTCCCCAAATTTTCAAGTTTAGTTTCCCTTTTGATTTAGGATTCTATGAGAATTATAAATTCCATGTAATTCTTGAATTCAACCATGAAATAGTGTTCCTTCATAATTTTAAGTATTTTTTCATACTTTAATTATGATAATTCGTTACATTGATGAAATTTTTTGATTCTTGATTTTAAGTTAAAAAATTTCTTATTATGTCATTACTTTGAAATTATCATATTTAATTGGATTTTTCAATGTTTGTGATTTATGAACACCCAATACCTAGATGGTTATGCATGCTATAGTTTTCAAGATTTCAAGTTATACATGTCATGTTTTTACCATGAAATTTATAACATTTTCATCAGTTATACATCAGTTATTATATCATGCTAAATACATCAGTTAACATGTTCATTATTTCTTCAAATTATGCTTGCACTGTTTTTTAGAATACCATATTTGAGCATATTAGTTATCAATACATGCACTAGTTTATGCTTTCGTGTCATTCAGTTGGGAGTAACACTTAGCATCATGAGAAACGTAGGGATGGAAGCTCTCCCATCAGTTAGGCATGAGTCATTAGTAGTAGTCCCTAAGTTCCATACCTACGGCGCCACCATACATTATGAGGGTTCCCCCGTCAGTAGATACATGACACCTCTGTTTGTTAGGACATCAGCCTTATAGATCCAGATCATCAATGGCAGTACCTGTCGTAAGGTATTGATACCCTTCCAATTGGGGTTACAGGTTAGACCTCGATTAGCTCAAATTGGGGCATGTTGGTTGTAGTTAGATCTCACAGTTTAAGTTTAATATTCAGATTTTTGGTGGTCAATTTTGCAGGACCAAGTGTTCAATTTATTAGTTATTCAGTTTTATGAATTATTTCAATACATGTTTATGCTTGGTTTTTCATTCGTTTTACATGTTCATGCATTCATGCTCAGCATGTATAAGTATTTTAGTTAGTACCATATCATATACCAATACATTCAAAGTAATGATCGCATACTCTTTTTTTTGCTATATTGATTTCAAAATATAGGTTTGGACGGTTGATTACCAGATCGCATATAGTCTGGCCTGTATCACTTAGCTACGGGTTTGGTAAGTACTCACCAGTCGATGACTATTCATATTATTTATCATGCTTTTTAGTACATTGTTTAATGTTATTTCAGTAGTTAGAGTTATTTAGGGGCCTGTCCCTACAACTTATCATGTTTAGAGGCTTTCAGACTGTAACACCCCAAAATCGGGTCCCGAGATGTCACACGGTGCTTAGGGTCACAAGTGACCCCAAGCTAACCCTTCTACTGGCATAACTCATAAGCAACTGCATAAAAATACAAATCCATACAAATCAGCAGAAATTAACTCTTTTTTGAATCTGATCGATACAAAAATAGAATTTTACAGGATTACAATTCTGCCTTTACAACCAGAATTGAAACAAAATACATCAACTTCTACTGACTGTCTATGAAGCCTCTACTAGTACTGACTGTAGGTAGCCGGGTCATAAATCCCGACTACCCCAACTCAATACGACTAAATAAAGAAAATACAACACTATAAACTCTGCATAACTAACCCAAGCCCTTGAATCACAAGGACTCATCACCTGCTGACTGAATACCACAAACTGACTGGATCCGAAGGTGCAACTATACCTTGTACCTATATTTCGAGAAAATGTAGACCACATACGAATATATGGGTCAGTACCATGGAAAAATACCGAGCATATGGGGGTGTATGCAGTTGTATAAACATCATCATCATAAATATTTATAAGAAAGGATGTATGAAATACTCACATAGCCCGAAGAAAATCATCATAATCATGAGAGGATGAAATAAGTATAATAACAAATGTGAGTCATCATATAATTTGTCAGTCACTTTCAGTTCATCAAGAATATCAATTCTCATAATGTAAATATCATTTAAATCTTTCGAAACAATAACTTTCACAATTCCACTTTCAAATCACTTTACCGTTCACCATAGACACAAGGAAACATACACACACTTTGGGAGATTCTATAACCGACATAAACTATGTGAGCTACATGGAGTCCAACGTACAACCCACGTTGGGGAGAGCCTTCCTATCCTTGCCATCAGAGTAGGACTTCCAATATCAATCCAAAAACACTAGTGATCACTATATAAATCAGCCTCAGGCTCACATCCTACGGGCATGTAGTTCTAGGGAAGTAAGGTCACTTTATACCTCCCACTCGGTGCTGAAGATTACTCCCGGACTTAGCTCAGAAATTTAATTCAGCCTCATGCTCACATTAAAGAAAATCCACAATAAACACTTCAACAATTTTCATCGGGAGCCAATTTAGTACCCCTTTATCATAATCAATAAAAACGTGGATTTCTTTCACAGTCGAGTTTAAAATAACTCATTCACGACCAAAAGGTCAAATCATTCAAAAAATCTCAAATATTCAACATCAACGTGCATATAACACACATTTTCTCAAAGACACAATTTCAAATGGGGTTCAAGACCCAAATATCAAAATCATAGTAAATTTCTTTCAAGCATCATGCTTTAAGTCATAATTTCATATAAAATCGACTTTTCAAAGTCATAAACATCATAATATCAAGATAACCAAGATAGAATATAAGTTCATGCTCCAAAATCATAATAAACATATAAAAATTATATCTTCGTAAAGAAAATTATTTTTTGGCACAAGAACGAAAGATTGTTCTTGTTGAAAAACTCCACATACCCTAAATGATGAAATTTAGATCGATACTCGTTTTTGAGATGTTAATCGTGCCTTTGAATGATGGTTCTTGGAGTTCTTGAAATAGGAACTTGGAATCTTGAATAAATTTGCAGAATTAATAGTGAACTTAGGAGGTTCTCAAAGTTGGATGTAGGAGCTTAGGGTTTTCTTTTTGAGGGAATTTGATGAAATATAACATATAATGCTTCTAATAGGTTTTAATATAGGGTTTGGACGGATTTTGGGTGAGGAAGAATGACCAAAACGCCCCTAAAAATCAAATAACTCTCGAATCTGTCCTTTGGTGGACTGTTTTGATAGTCTGAAGTAGATCAACCATAACGTTTTACTCAGATATCTAAATTGGATGAAACCAATTTCATTAGAAAGAGGACTCTCATATATTTCCGTTGATATATAGTATCTCACCCAGATCATTGTGTACGAGGACTTATGATCGTTTGAAATTGACCCAAAAATTCACTTTTGATAGGCTGAAGTAGATCGACCATAACTTTTTGCTCCGATAGACAAATTGGATGAAACCAATTTCATCAGAAAGAGGACTCGCAGATCTTTCCTTTGATATATAGTAGATCATACATATTATTATGTACAAGGATTTATGATCGTTTAAAGTTGGAGCAAAAATACACCAGGCCTCAGTACTTTTTTTCCTGCATGCTTTACTGTTCACTACTATTCACGGTTCGATCGGAATGTTCTTAACTCGTCGCTCGGGTGTCCATTTTGGATGATCCACATATCGTTGGAAAGATTATTCGATACTCTACACAATGTAGGGTCATAATCTAAGATATTCCAAACGGAAAATTTATAATTCATTCTAGAAGATAGAACCCAACACGTTTACGCACAAAATTTCAACGAAAAATTTCCCGAGGTATTACATTATCTCCCCCTTGGAAACATTTGTCCTCGAATGTCAATGAATAAGTACAGAATACCATGGAAATGAAGAAAAAAGGCTGGGATAACGAAGTCAATCCACTTACTTCACTCCAAACTTTCGAATACTTCATAGAACATGCGATTCATAATGAGAATGGTCACATAGTTGGATCTTAAACAAAGGAGACTGATTTTAAGGAATCGATATCTTTGGTTTATTCAAAGACTGAGAATCAAAGGTCTCGAAGGGGATCTCATCAAAAGAAGGACCACTTGCGCCCAAATAAAACGTCCCTCAACACTCCCTCCAAAAGATTCAAATGACATTGTTCGGGGAGAAAATGAACCATAATTTGATACAATCCTATCGTATGGGAACAAGGAACCATATGGAATAAATTAAGATAGGAATTTCTAGGTCTTGGGAAACATAACTCCTTTCTTCCAAACTTAGCAACACTTCCCAACTACTCCTTCGACTATGTTCAAGACTAACTCCAAGTACTCATGAGATACGCCACATAACACTATAATATTAATCTATATCATGAGCCTCAATACACACTGAGCCTCACAACTTCTCACTTCAAACATAACTCTTATTTCTACTCCAACAACCAAATACAATCTTATACTAGGGATCCTCTAACTTGCGGTGCATTCTTTTAGATATACAACCATAACATTCAAGCCTATACTCATAACCATATACGCACTTCGCACATGCACCTCTAAACGAACACTCATAAAGCATCTTCCTCGCTTTCTCTAAGATTCCATCAACTACATCATTCACACATACTGTCCAATTCTTTAAATGGCACACATAACATTTTCTCAACCAATTGAACTATACACAAAAACTCTATATTACTATTCCTACAACCTCATAGAAGTGCATAAAACCAACGCACAACAATCTTTCCAAATAAACATTTAAAACTTCAACTAACCACGACATGTATCAAGGACTTAGCCTCAATCTAACTTCACTTCACCGCCGTGAGCACACCACCTTCTATTATAGATAAGGAAGTATCTTCTCTCCCTTCTAGACAACTACTCAACACCATTAGCTTGACTTAATGAAAAGGTCACAAAATTTTAAAACATGAAGACCTGAAACATGAAGGGATAATGTAAATAACTTGACTCTCTCTATTGAGGCCTTAGGAATAAAATATCAAATACAATGGGTTCATTAAGGTATCAAAACTGTAGACACCCATAAGGGAAACTGAATCTCACTGATCAATAAAAGTATTGCTTGAGTAATGGAACTGAACATACTGTAAAACTTGAGTATATGAGTCATGGGCGGCATGCCCTGAATTTAGTGGTCATAACTTATGGAATGTGATTCCAACTGCTAGAAGAACTGGAATTTCTCATTTTTGGAAACTAGAAGAGTATGTAATTCTCCATCACGTGTGTGAACATGAATTAAGATCATGGAACTTAAATGTAAAGCATGAGTAGGTTTTGGGACAGCTGAAAATACTGAAATAACATTGGGTCAAGCACCGATCTTTCTCACAACAAATTTACAACTTACTGGTACTTCTACTAAAATGTAAAAGCTTGACTTGACTACTTGTTCTATCATTTCCCCCTTATCTTTAAGCCACCACTCAAATTCTCAAACGCTTACTAATTTTGAATCTCCACGAACATATTTATCGCCGGAACGTACACCATCTAGTGCTTCAACTCTTATTTCTATTAGCTCAACTTAAATACTTTCTAACCTTTTGATAGACCATGCTACTTCTGTCTTCTCCCTCTAATACCATGCCTATGAACTTATGTTTCTAACCCATAAGAATCAAAATCACACTTAAGAGGCTTAACATTTCCAATCATACGCCTCGCCTTAACTTAGCCATCAAAACATTATCCATCGTCTCACTAGTATTTATCCATCTAACAATCCCATGGCACGACTCACTACACCACATACACTAATCCTCGAAATTAAAGCATTCCCATAATATCTTGGGTGAACTTTCTCATCATAATATAATATTAAACTTAATTACAAGTCAACTATACTTAAACTCTTGTGTACACTGTTCAAGCCTATTAGGTCACTTCCGGCAACTAATACCATTAATCCGGAAACCGTCAGATTCGGCTTCATGATCACAAATCGTTCAAACTTAAGGTCTCACACTTCACATAATTTACAACTCCATCTCACGCATATCTCCCATGTGAAGATTATAAAACAACACATCCATGAACACTAGCCCACTTAAACTTCATAACAGTAATAATTGGTCCTAATCATATAGCCTATCTTATTCATAATCCATTAACATATCCTTCTTTCACCCGTCACTACTATCTATCCTTCATACACAACTTAACATAGTTCATAGCTCTCTACATCTTAACTTAACTTCTTCTTGCAATCTGGAGAGCGCCTAGATTAACAACACTTACCCACCGAGTACTTCCATCACTAACCTATACTCTCTGTCATACAAATACCGTCAACTCCCATTTCATACCTCGAACAAACTATATCACTTCCTATTAACCCAATTGCATGCAAAAAGGGATTTCGCTATACTTATTCTCAACAAATCACACTTACTATCCTTCTTACTACTACACCTCCACATCCCACATTTTCAGCCAGCACAAGGAACAAGATGAACTATAAGTTGCTAGTGGATCGAAATAGGCCTCACACGGCTTCACTAGACTTTGGTTTTGTGTTTTGATCAAGAAAGTTATATGAATAACAAAGTAACTATTCTAGTGAATCAAAATAGGCCCCACATGGCTTCACTAGACTTTGGTTTGTATTTGAACAAGAAAATAAGATGAATAACAAAGAAGTTATGCTAGTGAATCGAAAGAGCCCCACACGGCTTCACTAGACTTTGATTTTTCACAAACATAATGATAACAAGATTACATAATACAAGAGATAGAAACTTGACACACAATATTCAACGATCTAAGAATACACCTTACTCTGTCTTAATTAATTAACTCATAAGAATGAGGGCATAACTTTCAACTTAAGGAACTTAACACACTAGAGATCTCCTCTCAAGCCCTTTGTGTAACTTTTGAAATTTCTTCTAGAAAATATAGAAGCATTACCTGGGGAAGGACTGGAGCTTGCGAATCATGTTATCTCAAAAATAATACATAGAGGGAGAAGTATAGATTAACATTGTAGATTCTGAGGAGGAATCTGAAAGCACATCTAACCTAGGCTTAGTTCATTACTTTTATGAACATGAATAAAGTAGTTCAATCTTTGGAACTCAAAAGCACTGACAGGATACTTTCTAGCACTCTTACAATCCCATAACTACCTACGGAGAATTAAGCTTAACTGTTTCTGATACCTTGAAAATAAGGCAGAGTTGGCCAGAATAGAGTAAGATGAGAATCTATATAAGCTTCTTGGAGAACCTTTATATAGCACGATCTTAGACTTGAAAGAAGGAAAACATTTCCTAAATGCCCTGTAGCGTCTCGAAGAAAAGTACAGACGTCTTCGTACCGTTCTGCAAGAATCTACTAGACACGACTTCATAGACACCCTAGGACACTTGAACTCTGTGCTCTAATACCAAGTTTGTAACGCTCCGAAATCGAGTCCCGAGACGTCACACGGTTCTTAGAGTCACAAGTGACCCCAAGTTAACCCTTCTACTGGCATAACTCATAAGCAACTGCATAAAAATACAAATCCATACAAATCAGCAGAAATTAACTCTTTTCTGAATCTGATCGATACAAAAATAGAATTTTACAGGATTACAATTCTGCCTTTACAACCAGAATTGAAACAAAATACATCAACTTCTACTGACTATCTATGAAGCCTCTACTAGTACTAACTGTAGGTAGCCGGGTCATGACTCCCGATTACCCCTACTCAATACGACTGAATAAAGAAAATAAAATAGTATAAACTCTGCATAACTAACCCAAGCCCTTGAATCAAAAGGACTCATCACCTGGTAACTGGATACCACGAACTGACTGGATCCGAAGGTGCAACTATACCTTGTACCTACATTCCGAGAAAATGTAGACCACATACGAATATATGGGTTAGTACCATGGAAAAATACCGAGCATATAGGGGTGTATGCAGTTGTATAAACATCATCATCATAAATACTTATAAGAAATATGCAGGATGTATGAAAGACTCACATAGCCCGAAGAAAATCATCATAATCATGAGAGGATGAAATAAGTTTAATAACACATGTGAGTCATCATATAATTTGTCAATCTCTTTCAGTTCATCAAGAATATCAATTCTCATAATGTAAATATCATTTAAATCTTCCAAAGGAATAACTTTCACAATTCTACTTTCAAATCACTTCACCGTTCACCATAGACACAAGGAAACACACACACACTTTGGGAGATCCTATAACCAATATAAACTATGTGAGATACATGGAGTCCAACGTACAACCCACGTTGGGGAGAGCCTTCGTATGCTTCCATCGGAGTAGGACTTCCAATATCAATCCAAAAATACTAGTGATCAGTATATAAATCATCCCCAGGCTCACATCCTACGGGGGTACGTAGTTCTAGGGAAGTAAGGTCACTTTATACCTCTCACTCGGTGCTAAAGATTACTCCCAGACTTAGCTCAGAAATTTAATTCAGCCTCAGGCTCACATTAAAGAAAATCCACAATAAACACTTCAACAATTTTCATCGAGAGCCAATTTAGTACCCCTTTATCATAATCAATAAAAACGTGGATTTCTTTCACAATCGAGTTCAAAATAACTCATTCACGACTAAAAGGTCAAATCATTCAAAACATCTCAAATATTCAACATCAACGTGCATATAGAACACATTTTCTCAAAGACACAATTTCAAATGGGGTTCAAGACCCAAATATCAAAATCATAGTAAATTTCTTTCAAGCATCATGCTTTAAGTCATAATTTCATATAAATTTGACTTTTCAAAGTCATAAACATCATAATCTCAAGATAACCAAGATAGAATATAAGTTCAAGCTCCAAAATCATAATAAACATATAAAAATCATATCTTCGTAAAGAAAATTACTTTTGGGCACAAGAACGAAAGATTATTCTTGTTGAAAAACCCCACATACCTTAAATGATGAACTTTAGATCGATACTCATTTTTGAGATGTTAATCGTGCCTTTGAATGATGGTTCTTGGAGTTCTTGAACTAGGAACTTGGAATCTTTAATAAATTTGCAGAATTAATGGTGAACTTTGTAGGTTCTTGAAGTTGGATGTAGGAGCTTAGGGTTTTCTTTTTGAGGGACTTTAATGAAATATAATATATAATGCTTCTAATAGGCTTTAGTATAGGGTTTGGATGGATTTTGGGTGAGGGGGAATGACCAAAACTCCCCTAAAAATCAAATAACTCTGGAATCTGTCCTTTGGTGGACTGTTTTGATAGTCTAAAGTAGATCAACCATAACGTTTTACTCCGATATCTAAATTGGATGAAACCAATTTCATTAGAAAGAGGACTCTCATATATTTCCGTTGATATATAGTATCTCACCCAGATCATTGTGTACGAGGATTTATGATCGTTTGAAATTGACCCAAAAATTTACTTTTAATAGGATGAAGTAGATTGACCATAACTTTATGCTCCGATAGACAAATTGGATGAAACCAATTTCATCGAAAAGAGGACTCGCAGATCTTTCCGTTTATATATAGTAAATTACCCAGATCATTATGTACAAGGATTTATGATTGTTTAAAGTTGGAGAAAAAATACGCCAGGCCTCAGTACTTTTTTTCCTGCACGTTTTACTGTTCACTACTATTCATGGTTCGATCGGAATGTTCATAACTCGTCGCTCGAGTTTCCGTTTTGGATGATCCACATATCATTGGAATGATTATTCGATACTTTACGCAATGGATGGTCATAATCTAAGATATTCCACACGGAAAATTTATAATTCATTCTAGAAGATAGAACCCAACGCATTTACGCATAAAATTTCAATGAAAAATTTCCCGGGGTATTGGACATACAGTCTGACAATTAGTATGTTTTCAGTAATGATTGTACAATACCTTTGTTATTGTTTTAATGTTCAGATATTTTCATCAATGACTTTCGCACAGTATTTTGTTATTTTCTTCCAGTTTTTACAGTATATGTCAGATCATGGGTTATCTTGGGGTTACTTGTGGCCTTAAGTACTATGTAAGGACTAGGGGGTAGTCTTGAGTCATGTAAAACTTGGTATCCAAGCCTAATATTTTTTTAAAGTATCCTAGGGTGTCTAAAAGATGCATTGAGTAGAGTCTTGTGCATCAGTGTGAAACGTTCCACACTTATAGACAAGAGGCTACGAGACGTTTTAGTAAAGTTTCCCATCTTTCAGCTTCCATTCATGCAAAAGTATGTGAGCTCTACTGAATTCCCTTTTCTAACACCTCCTTCATTTGTTTATAGAAAAGGCCTCCCAGAAGAAATTATATAAGAAGGAACGGGGATCAACCCGTACCACAACCTGTTCAAGAAGACCCTCTAAACGAACCATGCTAAATTTAAGACCGTTTTTACTATTTTGTCCCATACTATGGCTGCTCAGAATAATCAGTAGGTTTTTGTCCAAGCCAATCCAATAGTGAGCATGAAATAGCTAGGATCTGATACTTCACTTGGATGAATCCTCCATTGTTCTCTAGATCCAAGTCTGAGGAGTATCCACAAGAGTTTCTTGATGGTGTGCAGAAAGTAACAAATAACATGGGTGTTAATGCTAGTAATAGTGCTGACTTAGCTTCTTACCAATTGCAACGAGTGGCTCATACTTGGTTCAAATGGTGGAAGGAGGACACAAGTGTTGCGCAGGGCCTTTAGAGTGGGATAAGTTTGCTATGATCTCCTTAGACAGATTCTTTCCACTCAAATTGAGGGAATCCAAGGTGTAAGAGCTTATAAATCTGAAGAAGAGTAACATGAGTATAAAGTAGTAATCACTCAAGTGTACCCAATTGGTGAGGT
Source organism: Capsicum pubescens (assembly GCA_030864215.1). Lineage (NCBI taxonomy): Eukaryota > Viridiplantae > Streptophyta > Magnoliopsida > Solanales > Solanaceae > Capsicum > Capsicum pubescens. The sequence goes on from CM061544.1 coordinate 229,046,149, forward strand.
ATGCTCTAACTATGGTGATTGATTCTAGCGCTAGAATGAGTTAGTTTGTGTTTGGTGTGTCAGATGATATATTCAAGGAGTGTAGAACAACTATGTTGATTAAAGAGATGGACCTTTCTAGGTTGATGGTTCATGCTCAACAGATTGAGGAGGAGAAGCTCAAAGAGAAGGAAAGATAAAATAAGAGGGCCAAAATCAACAACTTTAATTTCTCATAGCAAAGGTATGATGGTGGAAATCATTTTAAGTTTTGCCAGAAATTTTTAGCTCCATCCCCATCTTCAGCCAGTGCACCAATGCCTGACTTCATGCAGGACAATCAGGATAGAACATTAAGCTCTAAGTCCTAGGGTGGCATGAATAATAGTCGAACCAATTTGGTTTGCATGAGATGTGGTAAGAACTACCAGACTAAGTGCAGGGTGGGAATTGATGCATGTTTTGGGTATGGTAAGAAAGGCCTTGGGGTAAGGGACTGCCCAACAAATATGTGGAAGGGCAGGAATTACCGTTCACAGGGCCAGACAAATCCTTCAGCTCCAGGAAGTCATCCAATTCAGTAGGGTGCCATCCTCACTGCCACCAGTGGGAAATGTCAGAACTGAATTTATGATCTACAAAATAGATATAATTAGGAGAGCTCTCCTAATATGGTTAAAGGTACGTTACAAGTCTTCTCTCTTTATGTTTAGACATTGTTAGACCCTAGAGCTTCACTTTATTTTGTGACTCCCTATGTAGAAGTAGACTTTGTCGTCAGTCCTAAAATCTTAGAAGAGCCCTTATCAATTTCTACTCTACTCGGTAGTTCTATTACAGCCAGATGGGTATACAAAAATTGCCCTATCACAGTATCTCAAAAAGTTACCTCAATAGACCTTGAGGAATTAGAGATGACTGATTTTGGTGTCATTCTCAGCATGGATTGTCTCCACTCTTGCTATTCCTTAGTTGATTGTAGAAATAGTATTGTCCAGTTTCAATTTCCTAATGATCCTGTTAAAGAATAGAGGGGTTTTACCTCAGGGCCTATAGGTCGGTTTGTCTCCAATCTTAAGGCAAGAAAGATGATGTCCAAGGGTTGTAATTACCATCTCGTCTGATTCAAGAACTCAAATTTTAAAAATCAAATCCTTGATTCTGTTCTAGTAGTGAATGAGTTTCCAAAAGTGTTCCCTGAAGATCTTCCTAGAGTTCCTCCTGAGAGGGAAATTCACTTTAGAATAGATCTCCTCCCAGATACTCAATCTATATTAATCCTACCTTACAGAATGGATCCAGCGGAGCTTAAGTAATTGAACAAAAAGTTGAAAGTTCTTTTTAGATAAGGGTTTCATCAGTCCTAGTGATTTTCCGTGGGGTGCTCCAATTTTCTTCATGCGCAAAAAATTATGGTTCCCTCAGAATGTGCATAGAATACTATCAGTTGAACAAAGTCACAATCAATAATGAATATCCTATACCTAGGATTGATGACTTATTTGACCAACGTCAGGGTTCAAACTATTTATTTAGGATAGGCTATCATCAGCTTAGAGTCAGAGAATGTGACATACCGAAGACAACCTTCAGAATTCTCTATGGTCACTTAAAATTTCTAGCTATGTCTTTTGAACTAACGAATGTTCCTTCAACTTTTATGGAGTTGATGAATAGGGTGTTTAAGAAGTACTTGGGCATGTTCCTCAAAGTTTTCATAGATGACATCCTCGTATATTCTCATTGTGAAAGTGATCATGCAGACCACCTGAGGATTATATTATAGACCCTTAAAGTTCACTAGTTATTCACTAAGTTCAGTAAATGTGAATTTTGGTTGAGGTCTGTAGATTTCCTTAGTCACATAATTTCCAATGATGGCATTTGAGTTGATCCTCAAAAGACCGAAGAAGTAAGAAACTAGCCTAGGCTTATCTCTCCATCAGATATCAGATGTTTCTTGGGTTTAGTCTACTACTACAGATGGTTTGTTAAAGGATATTCTTCTATTTAATCTCCCATGTCTCAACTAACCTAGAATAAAGTCAAATTTCAGTGGTCAGATTTTTGCGAGAAGAGTTTTCAGGAGTTGAAGACTCGACTCACTACAGCTCCAGTCTTGACTTAACCTGAAGGTTCTGATGGATTCGTAGTTTATTGTGATGCTTCTACAGTAGTTCTTGGTTATGTGTTAATGTACTGAGGTAAGGTCATGGCCTATGCATTTAGACAACTCAAACCCCATGAGGAGAATTATCTGACCCATGATCTTGAGTTTGTAACCATTGTTTTTACCTTAAAAATTTAGAGGGATTACTTTTATAGATTTCATGTTGATGTGTTCACGGACTATACAAGTTTGCAGTATGTGTTTACGCGGAAAGATGTAAATCTTCGCTAGAAAAGGTGGCTTGAGTTGTTAAAGGACTGTGATATGCGTGTGTTGTATCACCTAGGTAAGGATAATGTGATGGCTAATGCCCTTAGTAAATTGTCTATGGGAAATGTTATTCACGTTGAGAAGGGTAAGAAAGAGCTAGTCCATGAGGTTCATCATCTTGCTAAATTGGGTGTTAGTTTGGTTAATTCAGCCAAAGGTAGCATATGGGTTCATAATAGTTCGGAGTCTTCTTTGGTTTTCGAGGTATTGGAAAAGAAAGATCGGGATCCTACTTTGGTCAAGTTGAAGGAGGCATTTCGAGATTAGAAGGTTGAGGTTTTCTCCCAAGGGGGATATTGTGTGTTGTGTTGTTAAAATAGGTTATGTGTTTCGAGTCTGGATGGTTTGAGACAATGAATATTAGTAGAAGCACATGGTGTGCGATATTTAATTCACCAAAGATCCACTACGATGAACCGTGAATTGTGGGAAGTATATTGGTGGTATTTTATAAAGAAGGATATTGTAGAATTCGTGGTTAAGTGTTTGAATTATTAGCATGTTAAGGTTGAGCACCAAAGGCCTAGTGGTGCGCTTCAAGAGTTCAACATCCCCATTTGGAAGGGGGAGGTGGTGAACATGGATTTTGTTATAGTGTTCCCTCATGCGCATCATCAACATGATTTGATTTGGGTCATGGTGGATAGAATGACCAAATCAACCTATTTCTTTCAAGTCCATACTTCATTTTTGGACGAGGATTACACAAGACTCTATCTCAGGGAGGTTGTAAATCTACATGGAATTCTGTTGACCATCATTTTAGTTAGAGGTACTCAGTTTACCTTCCATTTTTGGAAGGCTTTTCAGAAGTGTCTTGGTACCCAAGTTCATCTTAGTATGACGTTTCATACCCAGAGGATCATTTAGACCTTAGAGGATATGTTAAGATCTTGTGTTATAGATTTCAAGGGTAGTTGGGATGACCACTTACCTTTGATTAAGTTTCCTTATAATAATAGTTATCATTCCAGCATTCAGATGGATTCGTTTGATACTCTTTGTGGTATAAGGTGTAGATCTCCTAATTGTTGGTTTGAGGTTGGCGAGGCTACTTTGATAGGTTTAGATTCAGTTTGTGAGGCGATGGAGAAAGTTCAGTTGATTCGAGAAAGGCTGAAGATAGCCCAAAGTCATCAGAAATCCTATGATGATGTGAGGATGAGAGAGCTTGAATTTAATGTTGGTCATTTTATGTATTTGAAGATTTCACCCATGAAATAGGTAAAGAGGTTTGGTAAAAAAAGGGAAGCTCGTCCCCTTCTATGTTGGCCCATAAATGATTTTGAGCCATTTTGGAAAGGTAGCTTATAAGTTAGAGTTGCTTGCAAATTTGGCATTAGTATATCTAGTATTTCATGTCTCCTTGTTAAATAAATTGTCATGACCCGAAATAGGTCCTGGCCTTGATGGGTATCTAAAATCCAACGAGGATCGGAGACCACCCCTTGCACCTAACCAAATAAACATAATACCCCAATATCGGATGAATTCCAAACATATAACAATATAGTATAATATAAGGTGAAGTAATTTAAGACATGACTATAGCCGACAATCGACCAAAATGACAAACCAACATCACCCAAGTCCATAGTAATCCAACAAAGCCTCTATGCAAAAAGAACCAAAAACCAGACTTGGTCGGGGCATATCCCCAACTCTGACAATGACAATGACAATGATAATGTAAACTCTATTTTTTAGTCTATGAGAGGAGAAGATGAAATGTCTAAGTATTCTAAAGAATGGAAGCTCGCCACTTCACCATAACGAACTGACGAACCAAGTCGATCCACCTAATTATACACAGAAAAAGTAGAAGTATCTCTAGTGCCTGCACTGTGTGGGGATAAATCATCTGGAGACGGTTAGTGGGGTGAACACTAGCATGAAACTCAGAGATAGGGGACAAAATAATGTCAATTCTAACAATTTCAAATACCATATGAACCACATCATAATACATATATAATTAATATGTCGGGATAGGGAATAAGGCATAGCATGCACTTTAAAACTTTAGCCTAGATTGTGTAGCTCAACCATTATAACATAAGAAGGCACCCACGAGCTATATGGGCCCATCTCTCCCTAGATGGAATAGCCCCAATGTGTGTAGCCGAACAAATTAGAGGATATACATATGAAACATTGGGGACTCGAACCTCCCGACATACAAAGGTGACTTAAGAACCCAATCATGTGATATAATGTAGGGGATTCAAACTCCTAATCAAAAAATAATAATAAGGGGGACTCAAACTACCCAGTAATCTAGACCCCCGCATCGACAACTGTGGTTTTCAATATTGGTCCCTTGGGACCTCCACTTTCACGACTTAGATACACAAACCTCATTAAAGCCTAGTTAAATCATTTATTACACATTCCTATTCATTGAAACATAAAACACATTTAGGCATACTCTGTTGGTAGTGTCATACCAACTATACTTGCAAGGTAAAGTCAACATGCCAAACGAATTATCATCACTTGGGGGAATTCACAACCCTCTTGGTTCAATTTAAAATCATCACGCTTCATTTGTTTTTCACATTATTCAATAGTTCAAGAGCATTTCAGTGTGCATACTTTTCGTATTCAAAACCAATTTCATAATATATGGATGAGGTCATTACCAATTCAATTGTCAATATTCACAAATTTGGGAAATCACAATCCCCTAGTTTATTCTCCATACCCATGCATCCCACAAGTTCAAAACCATGAATAAAGCATGAACAATCATATGTAAACCATGGGAAAACATCATTTAAAAACAAAAAGTCAAAAACCTCAACCCAGGTTCCAAAATCAACATCAAAACCATATGAATAATACTTTAAAACACATGTTTTTAACAATGTAGCAATTAGGTAAGAGTAACATGCCTGAAATACCCAAGATTATGGAGAGACTTCAATCTTTGAAGCACTCCATGATCCTCTTCTTGGAAACCTTATGTATGGTTGCTCGAGTGACTTGAGAGAGAAGAAAAAATGTTTGGAAAGTTTTATCGATTAAATTAGGGCCCCAAGTATGTTTATAGGTTGTGGTTTATTATAGGGATAAGAGGGAAATGTCTAAAACACCTCCATTTAAAGATGGTAAATAAACTGTCAGTCACTACAGGTCTCATAACGACTCGTCATGACTCAATACGGCTCATCTCCACGAGTCATTATCAAGACAGTGTCACAAGGCACACACACCCCTGTTGAACTTACGACTCATATACCATGGATCGTAATGGGACCCTACGACACATAGGGTCCAGTCATATTCAACACAGAAATCATTTTGGTATGCGCTGGACATCTTATGATTTGTACGCATCGACCCATAATGAGTCCTCACGACTCATATTAAGTCACTCGTACTCAGAGAAGAAGACTTAGCCACACATACTGGTTAGGCTACGATTTGAATCCAATGACTCATCCTGACTCCCTACGACTTATTGGGTAAGTTGTAGTCAGGATAGTGAGGATAAAATTCAAGAAATTTCTCAAATATCAACACCTTGGGTGTTTTATTCTCCCCCTTTAGGATCTTTCGTCCTCGAATAATAGGTCAAGGCATCCCTTATCATGATTTAACAAAGAAATGCACCCACACTTAACATTAACAAAGATAAAAAACAAAGATGTTAAGATCACACATACCTTAAGCACGTGTTTTTGGAGTAGGGAATAGGAACGGATACTTGGACTTCATGTCCTCCTCAGCTTCCCAAGTAGCTTCCTCATACTTTTGGCTCCGCCAAATATCCTTTACCGAATCCACGTTATTCATCCGCAACTGACGGACTTAACAATCCAAGATCTCTACCAAAACTTCCTAATAGACAAGGAATTTGAAATTCCCAAACCATCCAAAGGAACAACCAACGGAGGATCACCTATGAACTTCCTCAACATCAAAACATCAAAGACTAGATGAATGGAGCTCAAGTTAGAAGGCAACTCCAATTCATATGCAACATTGCCAACCCTCTGCAAAACCAAATATGGACCAGCATATCGGGGACTAAGCTTTCCCTTATTCCCAAACCATATCACTCCCTTCATGGGAGACACCTTTAAGAACACCCAGTCACCAACATTAAACTCTAACTCCTTTCATCTCACACATACATAGGACTTTTGGGGACTTTGGGTGGTCTTAAGCCTATCTCAAATCACCTTCACCTTCTCCATCGCTTAGTAAACCAAATAAGGACCAAATAACCTATTTTCACCAACATCAAACAACCTATTAGAAGACCTACACCTCCTACCAAAAAAAGTCTCGAACTGAGCCATTCCAATATTTGAGTGATAGCTACTATTATACGCAAACTCAACGAGAGAAAAATGGTCAACCCAAATACCACCAAGATCAATCACACAATAACTTAACATATATTTCAAAGTTTATATCGTCCTCTCCTCTTGTCCATCTGTCTGAGGGTGGAAAGCGGTGATAAGTGTCACCTTAGTCCCCAAACCTCTCTGAAAGGAACGCCAAAAGTGAGAAGATAATTAAGTACCTCGATCAGATATGATAGAAACTTGAGCACCATGCAACTTTACAATCTCCTCAATGAAAAGGTTAGCATAATCCTCCATCAAATAATTAGTCCTTACAAGCAAGAAGTGAGCGGACTTAGTCATTCTATCTATGATGACCCAAATGGAATCAAACTTTTGATGGGACCATGGAAGACCAGTAACGAAATCCATATTAATCACTTCGCATTTCTTCATGGGAAACTGAATCTCTTAAGACAATTCACCAGGCCTTAAGTGCTCAAGCTTCACTTGGTGAAAAACCAAACACTTAGCTACCAAATTGGTCACATCTCTCTTCAAGTTATTCCATAAATAAATTTCTCTCAAGTCATGGTATATCTTCATCGAACAAGGATGAATAGTGTACCATGACTCATGAGCTTCAACCAAAATCCTCTCTCTTAGACCGTCAACATCTGGAACACATAACCTACTTTGGTACCTCAAGATGCCATCACCACCAATCTTGAAAGCCATCACCTTCTGGAGACCCAATCATCCTTGATTCGTATCATGATAGGATCCAAAACCTATTTCTCCTTAACCTCCACACTAAGAGATGACTAACTGTCTCTTGAACAATCACACCATCCTTGAAATCCATGATACGAACTCCAAGATTAGCAAAATGGTGAATTTTCTTCATGAAATCCTGCTTTTTAGTTTCCATATGAGATGACCTCCCAAGGACAACCTGCTAAGAGCATCAACAACCATGTTAACTTTACCTGGGTAATAGTGGAGTCTAATGTAATAGTATTTTAGTAACTCATGCTACCTCTTTTGCTTGAGATTTAGCTCTTTCCAAGTAAACATGTATTGTAGGGTCTTATGATCAGAATAAATATCCACATAGACCCTATAAAATAATGTCACCAGATCTTCAATGCAAACACCATAGCTAACAATTCTAAATCATGAGTTGGATAATTCTTCTTATGAACCTTCAACTGTCTTGAAGCATATGCAACCACCTTACCATGATGAATTAATACACAACCCAGTCCCTCCCAAAATGCATCACAATAGAGAACAAAACCATCAGTACTCTCAAGTAGAGTCAAGACCGAAGCCAAAGTAAACTTATTCCTCAACTTATCAAAACTACCCTCACAAGCATCCGACCATAAGAACTTTACCTTCTTCTGAGTTAACTTAGTCAATGAGGAACTCATAGAAGAGAAACTACAAACCTCCTATGAAAACCACTAAACCTAGGACACTTCTTAACCACCGTGATTTTCTGTGGATCCACCATGATCCCTTCACTAGAAATAACATGACCAAGATAAGTCACAACATTTAACTAAAACTCACACTTAGATAATTTAGCATACAACTGCTTCTTCTTAAGGGTCTGCAACACTAGGCAGAGATGATCAACATGATCCGCCTCACTCTTAGAATACACCAAAATATCATCAATAAACAAAATTAGTAACAAATCCAAGAACTAACGGAAGACCCAGTTTATAAGATCCATAAATGATGTTGGGGCATTAGTCAAACCAAACGACATCACCAAAAACTCAAAATGACCATACCTAGTTCAAAAAGCAGTCTTAGGAATATCTTCCTCCATAATCTTCAATTGATAATATCCAGACCGAAGATCAATCTAAGAAAAGTACTTAGCACCCTGAAGATGATCAAAGAGATCATCAATCCTAGGAAGCGAATACTTATTCTTTAAAGTCACCTTATTCAACTGGCGGTAATCGATGCACATCCGAAGGGACCCATCCTTATGATGCACAAATAGAACCGGAGCGCCCTAAAGAGACACACTAGAAAGGATAAAACACTTATGAAGAAGATCTTTTAGTTGTTTCTTGAGTTCTTTCAACTCAGCCAAAGCCATTCTGTAAGGAGAGATAAAAATAGGACGAGTTTCCAAAAAAAGATTAATCCCAAAATCAATTTCCCTATCAGCATAAATACCAAAAAGATCATCAGGGGACACCTCGGGTAATTTACAAACCATAGGGGTAGTCTGGAAAGAAGGAACTTTGGATCTAGAATTCTTAACATGCACTAAGTGATAGAGGCACCCCTTAGAAACTAATTTCTAGGCTCTAAGATACGAAATGAATTTTCCCTTAGGCACTAGGGAGATACCTTTCAATTCAATCACCAGCTCATTAGGGAAGTGAAAATTGACCTTTTGGGTCTGACAATAAAGAGATGCATAGCACGAATGCAACCAATCCATCCCTAAAATCACATCAAAGTCTAACATGTCCAACTCTATTAGATCTACCAGGGTTTCACTACTATAGAACATCATCACACAACCCCTATAGAACCTTCTAGTCATAATAGATTCACCCATCGGGGTGGACACAGAGAAGGGATCTGGAATACACTCAAGATCAAAACCAAAATAAATATTCACACAAGGGGTCACATAAGAAAGGGTAGACCTAGGATCAAGTAGATAATACACATCATGAGAAAAGAGTTTGAGCATACCATTAACAATATCGGGAGACGCCTTAGAATCTTGGCAGATGGAAAGAGCATAAAGACGGTTTTGACCAGTGTCAAAGCCAGAAGCAGAAGTAGCATCTTTTGGTGCAGGAGTTGATGAAGAAGCAACAAGGATCTTATTTCCTATAAAAGCAACCCTAGAAGGATAATCCCTTTGCATATGACCAGTCTAACCATATTAAAAGCACTTGTTCCTTCTCTCTTCACAAACACCATGATACACCTGACCATAAAATCTATAAGGGGGATATGATGGAGCTGACTAAGCCCCACTAGCTTGAGATTGGTCACCTATTCCCTAGGACCAACATTATTTAGAAAATAATGATCATCCAATAGCTTTGGATAAGGAGCACTAGTTGTAGAGTAGGAAACAGAATTACCCCACCTTTTCTTAAGCCATTTCCCACCATCTCTACCACTTTGCTAACCTCCATCCTAATCTGAATATTAAAACTTCTTATTCTGCCTTTCACTCATCTCTACTTGCTTCTTCTTTTTCTCTTCCACTTTTTATATACACCATAAGTCTAGAGATATCTATATTATTGTTTAACAAAGCGACCTTGCTTTCCAAGATCAAATCACCGGACAACCCAAAAGCAAACTTCCTCATCCTAGCCCTTATGCTAGATACTAATTCCAGAACATATCACGACAACTGGTGAAACTGTAAGGCATACTCTTTTACTGTCATATTGCCTTGCTTTAAATGTATAAATTCCTCAGCCTTTGCCACCCTTAACTCCTAAGGAAAGAAGCGATTAAGTAAAGCACTAGAGAAGTCATCCCATTAAATAGACTCAGCGTCATTATCCATAGACTGGTCCCATTCCTCATACGACTAATACGCCACATTCTTCAATTGATAAGAAGCAAACTCCACATCCTCTATATCAGTAGAAAGTATCACACAAAAAAAAATTCCATCTTATCAATGAAATTTTAAGGATCTTGCTCACCTTTAGAACCAATAAAAGACAGAGGACTCAACCTCATAAATTTCCCAATTCTAGTGACCTCAGATGATGAAGAAACATGCTTTATCTGAGAGGCCACCAACTGAGTAAGCAAATAGATCGACTGGCAAAACTTAGCATTAGGCACATCAGCCTGAGGTGTCTGAGGAGAGCTAGAGGGAACAGGTGGAACTTCACTAGGGCAATTAGAAGCAACGACCCTAGATTGGGTCTAAACTCCTTGAGTAGGATAAACTCCATTAACGTTGTCCTCAGATAGGACAAAAGTGTTTCCATGAATATCAGATCTTCTAGAAGGCATGATCTGAAAAGAGAACATATGGGAATTAGAGGAGATTTCAAGATCTTATACTCTATAGCCACAAATAGAACAACAAGAAAGGGAAACATTCCTAAATGCCTCATAGCCGCTTTTTTATAAGTATGGAGTGCTACATACCCATAAAAGAGACTCTACTAGACAAGGCTTTGTGGACACCCAATGACACCAAACCTAGGCTCTGATACCAACTTTTTCATGACCTAAACTAAGTCCTGACCGTGATGGGTATCTCAAGTCCAACATGGATTGGAGACAACCCCAATACCTAACCAAACAGAACACAATACCCCCAATATCAGATAAATTTCAAACATATAAAAAGATAGCATAACATAAGCTCAAGAAATTTAATACATGTCTATAGTCGATAACCGACCAAAAATGACGAACCAAAATCACCCAAGTCCATAGTAATCCAAAAAATCCTCTATGCAAAATGAACTAAAAAATCAATCTTGGTAGGGACCTATCCCCGAGTCTGATAATGACAATGATAATGTAAACTCTCAATTTTGTATATGAAAAGAACTGATAAAATATCTAAGTCTTCTAGAGAATGAAAGCTCACCACTTCACCATAATGAACCGATGAACTGAGATTATCCACCTAACTCTGCATAGGAAAAGTAGAAGAATCTCTGGTGCCTACATTACGTGGGTATACATCATCTGAAGATAGTTAGTGGAGCAAACACTGCCATGAAACTCAAGGATAAGGAACAAAATAAAGTCAAGTCTAACCATTTCAAATGCCATATGAACCACATCAAAATACATATAAAAATAATATGCCAGTATAGGCAATAAGGCTTGGGATGCACTTTAAAACTTTAGCCTGGATTATGTAGTTCAACTATCATAACATAAGAAGGTACCCATGGGCTATATAGGACTAACTCTCTCCTAGATGGAAGGGCCTCAGTGTATGTAGCCACACAAACCAGAGGATGTACATATGCACCAAAGGGGACTCAAACCTCCTTAGATACAAAGGTGAAAAGCCCAATTAGGTGATATAATGTGAGGGAATTAAACCTTCTAATCATATAATAATATGGGGGACTCAAACAACCAAGTCATTTAGACCCTCGCATCGGCAATCGTAGTTTCCAATATAGGTCCCTTGGGACGTCCACTTTCACGACTCAGCTACACAACCCTCATTAAATCCTAATTAAAGCATTTATCATACATTCCCATTCCTTGAACAATAAAACACATTTAGGTATACTCTATTGGTATCGTCATACCAATGACACTTCCAAGGTAACATCAATATGCCAAATAAATTATAATCACTTGGGCTAATTCACAACCCTCATCATTATGCTTCATTTATTTTTCATATTATGAAATAGTTCAAGAGTAGTACAATGTGCATACTTTTTGTATTCAAAAATAACTTCACAATATAGGGTTGAGGTCATTACCAATTAAATTTTTAATATACATAAATTGGGGAAATCACAATCCCCTAGTTTATTCCCATAACCATGCATCTCATAAATTCAAAACCATGAATAAAACATGAACAATCATATGTAAACCATGGGAAAATATTATTTAAAAAAAATATTCAAAACCCTCAACCCATGTCCAAAACCAACATTAAAACCATATGAATAATACTTGAAAACACATGCTTTCAACAATGCAGCAATTAGGGAAGAGTAACATGCCTGAAATACCCAAGATTATGGAGAGAATTTAACCCTTGAAGCATTCTTTGATCCTCTTCTTAGAAACCCTAAGTATGGATTCTTGAGAGACTTTAAAGAGAATAAAAAATATTTGAAGTGTGTTATCGATGAAAATAGGGGCCCAAGTATGTTTATAGGTCATGGTTTATGATTGGGATAAGAGGGAAATATCTAAAACACCCCTATTAAAAGTTGGAAATAAATCGTTATCCGTTATGAGTCACATAATGACTCGTCATGACTTACTATGACTCATCTCCATGAGTCATTGTCAAGATAGTATCACCACGCACTGTTGGACTTATGACTCATATACCATGGCTCGTAATGGGACCCTATAACTCATAGGGTCCAATCGTAGTCAACAAAGAAACCATTTAGGTATACACTAGACATTCTACGATTTGCAGACAACTACCTACAATGAGTCCTTATAACTCGTAGTGATCCATTTGTACTCAGAGTATAAGACTTAGCTACAGACGCTAGTCAAGCTATAATTAAGGTCCAACGACTTATAGGGTAAGTCATAGTCAGGATAGTAAAGATAAAATGCAGGACAGTGAGGATAAAATTTTAGAAATTCCTCTAGGATCAACACCTGGGGTGTTTCAAAAATATATTAGCTACCCAACTTCAGTCGTGCCCTTAGAGAGTGTGGATATGAAAGATAGCCTATCCTATGAAGAATTCCCCTTGATTAAAGTTCTATGGAGAAATCAGTCCGTTGAGAAAGATACTTGGGAAACAGAAGTAGATATGCGAGACAAGTACCCCCATATTTTCTCCACAAATTCAGATTCATCTTAAGGTAATGGGTTCCCTTAAATTAATTTTTTTCATTTCTATCACAGCTATCCAACAATCCTCATATCATAACATGCATTCAAAAAATTTAATTTAGTCTGTGCCTTATGTTTTAGATTCAATCATTTAATCATAATTTAGCTTATAAGTATTCAGTGCATAATCTCAGCCTTCCTAGTATCTCAGCTCAGATAGTATCATTTGAGGATGAATGATCCCAATAAGGAGATAGTGTAATACCTCACAAGATCATAAACAAGTTTCCAGCTATTTGTCATATGTTTAAAGGGCCCAAAGCAATTATCTCACACTAAGTACAAGTGACATGCCATTTTAACACCCCCAAGATTTCAAACATAATTTTTTTAACCTTTTCATGTTTAAAACAAAGATTTATGAGTTGAAATATGTTTAGGAATCATAAAAGGTTCATATAAGAGAGTTTTGGAACTTTTGAAAGAGGTTCAGGGTATTTTGCATCACGGAGGTAGTATTCCTCTGCATTTACATTATGCCATGGAGGTAGCTCTCCGTGATGTGCAACGTGTCATGGAGGTTAGACACCACAATACATCATGTGTCACAGAGGTTAGCCTCCAAGATAGTCAATGTATCACGGAGACTGACCTCCGCAATAGGCACCATGCCACGTTGCAGTGTAAAATCGTGGAGCTTCCATTAAGGATGAATGGATTTTTGGTCATTTCTCTTTCTTAAACACTGTATCCATGAATAAAAACATTAAAAGAGGCATTATTTTCCCCTTTTAGTTAGTTAAAAATGTTCAATCCTCTCTCATATTCAAGTGCAAAAATCAAGGGGTTTCTTCAAGAAATTCACTCTTCCAAAGTCTCAATTCCAAGTTTTCTTCAAGAAATCAAGCAACTCAGGTATGAGTCATATTCATCAATGGGCGTCCCAAAGTTTTCCCCAAATTTTCAAGTTTAATTTCACTTTGGATTTAAGGTTCCATGACAATTATAAATTCCATGATTCCTCCATGTAATTCTATAAATCAACCATGAAATAGTGTTCCCTTATAATTTCAAGTATTATTTTGTACTTTAATCATGATAATTCTTTACATTGATGAGATTATTGGATTCTTGAGTTTAAGTCATGAAATTTCTTATCATGACATTACTTTGAAATTATCGTATTTAATTGTACTTTTTAATGTTGGTGGGTTATGAACACCTGATACCTTGATGATTATGCATGCTACAGTTTTCAAGATTTCAAGTTATTCATACCATATTTGTACCATGCAGTTTAGAACATATTCATAATAAGAACTCACCATTATTATATCATGCTAAATACGCTAATTAAATTGTTCCTGGTTACTTCAAATTATGCATTCACAGTAATTTTCAGAATACCATATTTAAGAATACAAGTTATCAATGCATACACTAGTTTATGCTTCTGTGTCATTCAGTTGGGAATAACACATTGCACCGAGTGAACGCAGGGATGACAACTCCCTCATTTATTAGGAATGAGTCTTTAGTATTAGTCTCTAAGTTATAGACCTATGGCACCACCATAGATTATGAAGGGTCCCCCATCAGTAGAGGTGTGGCACCTTCGTCCTTTGGGATATTAGCTTTGTGGATCCATACCGTCACTGTTAGTACCTATGACATGGTATTGACACCCTTCCAACTGAGGTTACAGGCTGGACCCCGATTAGCTAATATTGGTTCATGTCAGTTGTAGTTATATAACACCCCAAAACCTAGTCCCGAGACATCACACAATGCTCAAGACTACAAGTAGCCTTAATCTAACCCTGTTGCCTTTCTCTAAGTCTGAATCTCAAAATAAGGGAATATAGATATAAAATCACACTAAATGCAGAAAATTGTCTGAGTTAACTAAGAATATTTGAAATTACTAATCTCAAAAGTTTGATAAATCAGTACTAAAAAACTAAATCAAATCTGGCAGTCTGAAAAGCCTCTATTACTAATGCTAGAGAGTCTCTGGGACAAACCCCCAGCTGACTCAAAATGTCTAAACAATACTGAAATCAACTATACTAGAAAACTGAAAATTTGAATGACTAAGTCCCTAAACTATAAGGTCTCACCAACGGTTGGGATGTAGATGGATATGCTCGAAATCATTCACGCTGCTAAAACTGATCACCTGAACCTACATTATGAGATAGTGTAGCACATAGATGTACATGTGGATCAGTACTTTGAGGATGTACTGAGTATATGGGGGTGAATGCATAAGTAAAACAATGTCTCAACATCATCATCATTAATTTGTAAAAATAATGCATGCTGAATGTAAATGACTCACATAAGCTGGAATATCTGAAAGAAACTAAAAATCCATAATCATGATTAGAAAATCATACTTTATAAATCTAGTGAGTATAATATTTAGTTCTAAATTTTGTACTGGTATTCATTCTCTCTTTGAATCATATTGTCTAATTGTATAAAGTCTCACTCTTATATCAGAAACCTGAAAACTAAAATCTGTAGTTAATATCTTTCTGTAAAGCATAATCTGAATAAAGTTGTGAGCCTTTACACTTAGCTTTCTGAAAGCTTTTCTGTTATTCTTTTCTATTAGGATTACTCTGTTTTGTAGGGAGGTTCTTCTAAGCAACATAAACCATCTGAGCTAACATAGAGTCGAACGTCTTATTCCTCTATGGGAAAAACTTCATGATTGGAAGAGGTGTCATACTTTTTTCAAGGAGTATAACCTAATATAGGTGTATGACCCCGCAAAATCCTGAGATTAACTCAGTCCTCTAAAGCTTGGAAAGAGGTCCCAGACTAAGAAATTTTAGTTAAGTGTTTATACCTAGAATTATTTTATCCTTCATAAGATAGAAATCCTATTTTATGATCCTTACAACTTTAAAATATCGATTTTTAGGTTGATTCATGATCAGGAATATCAGTAGGTGTTCTCAGACGAGTTTCAAATTTTTTGAATATTGTTTGAGGCATGTTTGGGATACCAAAATAGTGGATTGACGTTATCTCGACGCGTCGCGTCGCGTTGCCTATCATGTTGATAAATATTTTTCCCAGCTCCTAGTAAAAATTCTAGTAAGCCGACGCGATCTCAACGCATCGCGTCGTCCATTGTGTTGACTCTATCGACACGGTGCATCAGTCTGCGCATTGCTGGGTATGGTTTTTGCGCATCTATTTCCACGTCCATAGGGGAAATTAAGTTTTTTTCCACTTTTATTCAGCCCCCAAAACACGAGATTAGTTATTCTTAAAGGAAAAATTCATTCACTATTCATAAATTCTCTCAAGAACAAACCTAACCCCTTAAATTCAGGATTCAAGTTCCAAGAAATTCACCACAACTTTCAGAGAATTGATTACCAAGGCATGTTAGGTGTTCATTCATGGGTTCCTTTCACCCATGAAGTTCATGAACCCTTTTTAAAAACTACAACTTTATGATTTCATTTTTTACATGTTGGAATTGGATTGTGTTTATGTGTGAATTGATGTTTGGGGTTTAATTCCATGATTTATGACAAGTTTCATGAGAACTAGATAATTGTGGGTTGATTTATGTGATCTTAATGTTGAACTCTTGAACTACAAGTTGAATGTAGAAGCCATGATATTATTACATGTTTATTGCTATATGAAATAACCATGCTCCCCAAGTGTTTGTTAAAATGCTTATGAGAATTAACTAGTGAAAGCATGACATATTGTTATGTGATTCCATTCCTGCACAAACTCATGTATATCAAGTGTTTGAAAAAATGTCTAAATAAATTCATTGTTAGTAAGCAAGTATTATTATGCTTTTAATATTATGCTATGTTTTGCTATCCATGCTATCGAGTCCTGGGGGTATTCAATACTTGAAAATATAGTTGTTGACCTAGAGCTATGGTAGTTATAGAATAGTCTTAGAAATATCGCGATCAGTAGTATTCAGTCAGTACAGAACTCAGTGTATTCAATCAGATATCAGAACTTAGTGAACTCAGTCCAGTTCAGTCAGTTAACATGACCAGTAGTAGTTCAGTTCATCCTAGTATAGTTTAGAAATCAGTTCAATGTCAATTCAGCTGGGAGTAAGATTCAGCACCAAGTGAACCCAAGGATTGGGACTCACCTGCCAGTAGAGGGTGTGATCCTTAGAAGCAGTCCTTGCATTCCAGAACTACGTAGCCAGAGTAGGTTGAGACATCAACCTGCCAGTTGAGGGTACCACCATTCTCATTCAGAGTACCTACCAGATGAGGGTGACTCAGCAACTTATCTTTACCCATGACACGGTACAGACACCCTTTCAATCAGGTTATAACTTGGACCCTAAATCTGTTCAGAAAAGGGCATGTTGGTTAGATTATTACCTCCCACAGTTTCAGTTTCAATCTCAGTATAAAACTCAATTTAGTTCTATAGAACCAGGACTGTCAGACACAGTCACCCAGCTCAGTATAGAACTCAGTTCAGTTTTACAGAATCAAGACTGTTAGAAACAGTCACCTAGCTAATTGAAATACAGTTATCAGTGAACTCAGATATCATTTATTAAGTTAACAGAACTCAGTATCCAGTGTTAATGCGATCTCAGTTATAGTATACGTAGTTATATTTATAGCATTACATAATCAATATTTACATCAACTTCAGATATACATGTACTCTCTTTCAATTATACTCATTTTATTCAGTCAGAGTTTGTTCTTGCATATGAACCCATGCATTCAGTCTTACCTCATCTAGCATACCAGTACATTTAAAGTACTGACGCATACTCTTTCTTTTGTGCTATGATGTCTTATATCATGAGTTTAGATGCACGGGCTCCTGATCATACTTAGCAGCCCAGCTTATCAGAAAATGACTTAGTGGTGAGTTCTTATAGTTCAAGGACATAGATGTTATTTAAGTATTATATTATATTTTCAGTAGTCAGAGTTAGTTGGGGGCTTGTCCCATTAACTCCACCTTCGAATAGTTAGAGGCTTTCGGACTAGATTATTTCAGATAGATGTTTAGTTTTTTAGTATTTGTATACTAGTATTTGATTTCACTTATGAACGTTATGGTAGATTCATCATAATTTCTGCATTATTACAGTATTATTACTTAGTTATTGTAGTAGGTAGAAGTTATGGTTTAGCTTGTGGTCCTTCAGAATTATGAGCACCGTGTGACATTCGGGGTGCATACTCGAGGCGTTACAAACTTGGTATCAGAGCCTAAGGTTCAACAGAGTCCTAGAGAGTTTGAAAGACGCATCTAGTAGAGTCTTATGCATGGGTTTGTAGCACACCATACTTATGAACAAGAGGTTACGAGGCATTTTAGGAAAAGTTTCCCTTCTTCAGTATTCATATAGTGAGAGTGAGCATGATCTCAAGTTAAATTCTCAGTCTAATTCAAGTTTTCCTTCTATTTACAGAATATGCCTCTAAAAGGGACTAATGGAAGAAGAACGGGAAACTAGCCAACACCTCCGCCCAGCCAGCCAGATCGTCTGGATGAGCATGTTTCCCATGAAGAATTCAAAGAGGCTTTCACCACTCTAGCTCATTCTATGAATTCCCAGAATGAACGTCCAGCTACCGTCCAGGATAACCTAGTGGCCAATACTGATATAGCTAGAATTTGAGACTTCACCCAAATGAATCCCCCATTATTTAAGGGGTCTAAGTTAGATGAGAACCCATAGGAATTCCTTGATCAGGTGAAAAAAGTCACAAATATTATAGGGGTGACTATTAGTGAGAGTGCTGAGTTGGCTGTATATCAGTTGCAGGATGTCGCTCACTCATGGTTCAAGTAGTATAAGGTAGAGAGGGCTATAGATGTAGGGCCCATAGAATGGAAGGAGTTTGCTACTTCTTTTCTGGATAGGTTCTTCCCACTGGAGTTGAGGGAAGTGAAGTTTTTGGAGTTTATTAATATGAAATAGGGAAACATGACAGTGAAGGAGTATTCTCTTAAGTTTACTCAGTTAGTCAGATACACTTCTTATGTGTTAGCTGATAGAATATCTAAGATGAGTAAGTTTGTGTTGGGTGTGTCTAAAGTATGGACAATGAGTGTAGGACCGCAATGCTAATTAAGGAGATGGACATATCTAGGCTCATGGTCCATGCTCAGCATATAGAGGAGACTAAGAATAAAGAGAAGGAGGGGGAGAATAAGAGGGCTAGAACAAGTATCTTTAACTTCACTCAGCCTAAGTCTGAGGGTGGAAATCGTTCCTAATTCTACCTGAAATCTTCAGTTCCAGCTCCGTCCTCAGCCAGTGTTCCTTTGCCAAAATTTAGAGAGGGCAATAAATATAAGGAACCAGGCCCTAAACCCCAGGGTAGTATTAGCAGTGCTCGAAAAAATCCTCTTTGCCAAAAATATGGTAGAAACCATCAGGGTATCTGCAGAGTTGGTAGCAATGTATGTTTCAGATGTGGCAAGGCAGTCTATAGAATCAGAGATTGTTCTCAGTCAGGTTCTCATGGTCAATATAATTATCCTTCAGCTCAGTCCGATCGTCCAAATCAGCAGGGTGCCACTTCCAGTGCCACCAGTGGGCAGCGCCCAAACAGACTCTATAAACTCCAGTCCCGATAGATTTAGGATAATTCTCCTGATGTGGTCACTGGTATATTACAAGTTATCATTTACAAGCTTATGCTTTTATAGATTCAGGAGCTTCTTTATCCTTTTTAACTCCTTATATAGTTGTTAACTTTGGAGTCAGTCTCGAAATCCTAGCAGAGCCTTTCTTAGTCTCTACCCCAGTGGGTAAATCTATCATATCCCAATGGGTATACAAGAATTGTCATGTTATGGTATCTCATAAAGTCACTTCAGCAGTCTTAGTAGAATTAGAGATGACAGATTTTGACGTCATTCTCGACATAGATTAGCTTTATTCATGCTATACTTTGGTTGACTACAGAAACAAAATTGTCCATTTTTAGTTTTCAAATGAACCTATCCTTGAATGGAGGGGTAGTAATTCAACACTTAGTGGTCATCTTTTTTCATACCTAAGGGCGAGAAAAATGATATATAATGGATGTGTTTATTATTTTGTTCGAGTTAAGGATTTTATTGATACTCCTAATTTTTATTCAGTTCCAGTAGCATGTGATTTCCTAATGTGTTTCTTGAAGATCTTCCCGGGGTCCCTCCCAAATGAGAGATTGACTTTAGAATAGACCTTCTTTCTGATACTCAACCTATCTCTATCTCGCTATATAGAATGACTCTAGGAAAACTCAAAGAGTTAAAAAATAGTTGAAGGATCTCCTAGATAAGGGATTCATCAGACCCAGCGTATCTCCTTAGGGTGCACCAGTTCTATTCGTATGTAAGAAAGATAGTTCTCTCAGAATGTGTATTGACTACCATCAATTAAACAAAGTCATAGTCAAGAAAAAGTATCCACTCCCCAGAATCGATGACTTATCTGACCAACTTTAGGGTGCCAGTTACTTTTCTAAGATAGACCTCAGATCAGGCTATCATCATCTCAGAGTCAGAGAATGTGACATTCCAAAAATAGCTTTTAGAACTTGGTATGGTCATTTCAAATTCCTAGTCATGTAATTTGGTCTTACCAATCCTCCAATAACCTTCATGAACTTGATGAACTGCGTTCTTAAGAAGTACTTGGAAATGTTCATCATAGTCTTCAATGATGACATTCTTGTCTACTTCTGCAGTGAAAGTGATCATGCAGACCATCTTACAATAGTATAACAAACTCTCAGAGCCCATCAGTTATTCACCAAATTCAGTAAGTGCAAATTTTGGCTAAGGTTAGTAGATTTCCTTGGCCATATAGTTTTCGATGGTGGCATTAGAGTTGATCCTCAAAAGACCAAAGAAGTAAGAAACTGGCCTAGGCCCATCTCTCCATTAGATATTAGGAGTTTCTTGGGTTTGGCTAGCTATTACTAACGGTTTTTTAAAGGATTTCATCCATTCCATCCCCCATATCTAGATTGACTCAGAAGAAAGTCAAATTATAGTAGTCAGATTCCCTTGAGAAGGGTTTTCAGGAGTTGAAGACTCGACTCACTACAACCCCAGTTTTGACTTTACCAGATGGTTCAGATGGGTTTGTGGTATATTTTGATGCTTCCAGAGTCAGTTTGGGGTATGTTTTGATGCAGAGAGGTAAGCTCATAGCCTATGCCTCTAGATAGCTTAAGCCTAATAAAAAGAATTACCTCACTCATGATCTTGAGTTAGCTGCTGTAGTGTTTTCCTTAAGGATCTAGAGGCATTATTTGTTCACAGACCATAAAAGCCTGTAGTATGTACATTCACAGAAAGACCTGAATCTAATCAGAGAATGTGATTAGAGTTGTTGAAAGACTATGAAATGAGTGTTTTGTATCATTTAGGAAAAGACAATATAGTGGTTGATGCTCTCAGTAGGATTTCTATGGGTAGTGTTGCCCACGTGGAGGATGGTAAGAAGAATTTAGTTCAGGAAGTTCACCAGCTTTCCCGACTAGGTATCTGCTTAGTCGATTCTACAAAAGGTAGCGTATGGGTACAGAATAGTTCAAAATCATCTCTAGTTTCTGAAGTAAATGAAAAGTAGGATAGGGATTCCCATATAGTTAAACTGAAAGAGTCAGTCAGAGATAAAAAAGTATAGGTTTTCTCCCAAGTGGGAGATGGTGTGTTACGTTACCAGGGTAGACTATGTATGCCATGTGTAGATTATGTGAGATAGTGGATTCTTATAGAAGTGCATGGTGTGCGCAACTTGATTCATCCAGGAGCAACCAAGATTTACCGTGACTTGTGGGAAGTCTATTGGTAGAGTGGTATGAAGAGAGACATTGTAGAGTTTGTAGCTAAGTGCTTGACATATTAGCAGGTTAAGATTAAGCATAAAAAGCCTAGTGGGGCTATGCAGGAATTTAGTATTCCCACTTGTAATTAGGAGGAGGTGAATATGGATTTTGTGATAGGTTTGCCTCGGACTCATCGTCAACATAACTCAATTTTGTTCATTGTGAATAGGATGACCAAGTCAGCTCATTTCTTACCAGTTCATACCTCTTTTTCAGTTGAGGATTATACCAAGCTCTATGTTAGAGAGTTGGTTAGATTGCATGGAGTTCCATTGTCCATCATTTCAGATAGAGGTACGCAGTTCACTTCTCAACTTTGGAAAGCCTTCCAAAAGGGTCTGGGTACCCAAGTTCACCTCAGTACAACTTTCCATCCTTAGAAAGATGGTCAAGCAAAAAGGACCATGTAGACTTTATAAGATATGTTAAGAGTGTGTTCCATTGAATTTAAGGGTAGTTGGGATGACCACTTACCCTTGATTGAGTTCGCGTATAATAACAACTATTATTCCAGCATTCAGATGGATCCGTTTGAGGCACTTTATGGGAGGAGATGTAGAACTCCCAATTGTTGGTTTGAAGTGGGTGAATCCTCAGTAGTAGGTCCTTACTTGGTATTTGATACCTTAGAAAAAGTTCAGTTGATCAGGGAAAGTCTTAAGACAGCTCAGAGCCAACAAAAATTGTATGCAGATGTGCGAAGAAAGGATCTCGAGTTTGATATTGGTGATTATGTGTATTTGAAAATCTCTCCTATGAAGGGAGTGAAGAGGTTTGGCTAGAAGGGGAAACTCAGTCCCCTATATATCAGTTCTTACCGAATTCGCAGGCATTTCGGAAAGGTAGCTTACGAGCTTAAGTTGCCTTCAGACTTAGCTTCAGTACATCCAGTGTTTCATATCTTCTTGCTAAAGAAGTGCATAGGTGACCCAATAGTTGTAGTCCCGATAGAGGGAATTGATGTCTAGAACATCCTCTTTTATGAGAAAATCCCAGTTGAAATTCTAGATTAATAGGTTCACAGACTGAGGAACAAAGAAGTTCCTCTAGTCAAAATTCTTGGGTGGAATCAATCCATTGACGGAGCTACTTGGGAAGCAGAAGAAGAGATTTTCTTAGGTTTACTCAGTCTCATGCTCAGATTTTCTTTACCAATTGGTAACAACTTCAGCTGCATAGCATTCTCATGTCATGTATACCTTCATGAAAATAGTTCAGTCATGTGTCATGTTTTCAAAATTTAGTCATGCTTCAGTCATGCATGTTCAATATAAAAACTCAATATATTAGTAGCTTCAGTCATGAAATCATGTTTCAGTTGTGCATGTCCAGTATGTAAACTCAGTCTATCAATATCATCAGCTTAGCCAGTCTTATTCAAGGATGAATGTTCCCAAGGGGGAGATATTGTAAGTCCCCAAAAAATCCTGAGCTTAACTCAGTCCTCTAAGGCTTGAAAAGAGGTCTCAGACATAGAAATTTTAGCTAAGTTTTTATACTTAGAATTATTTTATCCTTCATAAGTTGGCGATCCTATTTTATGATCCTTACGACCTTAAAATGTTGATTTTTAGGTTGATTCATGATCAAGAATGTTAGTAGGTGTTCTCGGACGAGGTTTGAATTTTTCAAATATCGTTTGAGGAACGTTTGGGAGTCTAGGATCGATTCCATCTCGATGCATCGCATTGCCTATCACATTGATAAATATTTTCCCCAGCTCCCAGTGCAAATTCCAGTGGCTTTAAATTAATCAAATGAATGAGTTTTTGTCTCTCGAATGTCCAACTGATTAATTGATTCTTTATAACGTACTTTATTTTATTTTTCAAATAAGCTAGTAGTTGTTGAAGTTTTCCCAAAATTTTATTCAAACCTCTCTGATCCACAATAATCTAAGCAAACTCTTGAAATAGCGGAAGCTAATGTGAAAAGGGCTGAAGGAAGGAGACAAAAAATTGAGGCAAATCTAGCTCTCTGACGAGCTAGAACATGGGTGGAGGTTATCAATCCGATTTCATAAATAGTTAGTACGACTAGTTAGTACGTTCAAATAATAAAAAGTTCTCTTTCTAATCCTAATTAGATTCTATTGGGTGAATACAATTGACGCGATCTCAAGGCATCACGTCTGCTATCGCGTCGAACCCATCAACTCCACGCGTAGGTCTGTGCAACGCTGAGCACGGTTTCTGCTCATTTAATTCCATGTCCAGAGGGGCAATTAAATGTTTTTCAACTTTTATTCAGCTCTAAAAACATGATATTAGTCATTCCTAAAGGCAAAATTCATTCACTATTCACAAATCATCTCAAGAACAAACCCTAACCCCTTAAATTCAAGATTCAAGTCCCAAGAAATTCACCACAACTTTTAGAGAATTGATTACCAAGGCAAGTTAGGTGTTCATTCATGGGTTCCTTTCACCCATGAACCCTTTTTAAAACTATAAGTTTATGATTTCATGATTTACATGTTAGAATTGGATTGTGTTTATGTGTGAATTGATGTTTGGGATTTAATTCCATGATTTATGACAAGTTTCATGAGAACTAAACAATTGTGGGTTGATTTATGTGATCTTCATGTTGAACTCTTGAACTACAAGTTGAATGTAGTAGCCATGATATTATTACATGTTTATTGCTATATGAAATAATTATGCTCTCCAAGTTTTTGTTAAAATGCTTATGTGAATTAACTTGTGAAACATGACATGTTGTTATGTGATTCCATTCATGCATAAGCTTATGTAAATCAAGTGTTTGACAAAATGTCTAAAAAAATGCATTGTTAGTAAGCAAGTATTATTATGATTTTATGGTTATGCTATGTTTTACTTTCCATGCTATCGAGTCCTGGGGGTATTAAATACCCAAAATTCTAGTTGTTGACCTAGAGCTATGGTAGTTACAGAATAGTCACAGACATATCACGATCAGTAGTATTCAGTCAGTACTGAACTCATTGTATTCAGTCAGATATCAGAACTCAGTGAACTCAGTCCAGTTTAGTCAGTTAACACAATCAGTAATAGTTCAGTCCATCCTAGTACAGTTTATAAATCAGTCCAGTGTCAATTCAGTTGGGAGTAGGATTCAGCACCAAGTGAACCCAAGGATGGGGACTCACCTGTCAGTGGAGGGTGTGATCCTTAGAAGAAATCCTTGCATTCCAGAACTACGAATCCAGAGTATGTTGAGACATCAACCTTATAGTTGATGGTTGATGAGGTGTCTTACCTGCCAGTTGAGGGTACCACCATTTTCATTCAGAGCACCTTCCAGATGAGGGTGACTCAACAACTTATCTTTACCCAAGGCACGGTGTTGGCACCCTTCCAACTGGGGTTATAGGTTAGACTCCAAATCAATTCAGAGAGGGGAATGTTGGTTAGATAATTACCTCCTATAGTTTTTGTTTCATTTTTAGTCTCAGTATAGAACTCAGTTCAATTCTACAGATCCAGGACAGTCAGACACAGTTACCCAGCTCAGTATAGAACTCAGTTCAGTTCTATAGAATCAGGACTGTTAGAAATAGTAACCCAGCTAATAGTAATACAGTTAGTAGTGAACTAAGATATCAGTCATTCAATTTTCAGAACTCAGTATCCATTGTTAATATGATCTTATTTACAGTATATGTAGTTATGTGCATAGCATTGCATAATCAGTATTTACAACAGCTTTAGATATACATATACTCTCATTCAGTTATACTCATATTATTCAATCAGATATTGTTATGCATATGAACCCATGCATTCAGCCTTACCTCGTCTAGCATACCAATACACTCAAAGTACTAATGCATACTTTTTCTTTTTCTCTATGATGTCTTATATCATAGGTTCAGATGCACGGGCTCTTGATTGTACTTATCAGCCAAGCTTATCAACAGTAGACTTAGTGGTGAGTCCTCATAGTTCTAGGATATAGTTTTTATTTTAGTATTACAGTATATTTTCAGTAGACGGAGTTAGTTTGGGCTTTTTCCATCAATTCCACCTTCAGACAGTTAGAGTCTTTTGGACTAGATTATTTCAAACAGATGTTCAGTTTTTCAGTATTTATATACCAGTATTCGATTTTAGTTATGAACCTTATGGTAGATTCAACCTATTTTTTGCATTATTACAATATTATTACTCAGTTATTATAGCAGGTACCAGTCATGGGTTTGCTTGTGGTCCATCGGGATTATGAGCACCGTGTGACATCCGAGGTACAGACTCGTGGCGTTACACTAAGTAATCACATTTGTAACTGTCATCCATAAAGAAATGGAAATAATCTGAATCTGTACCTATATTGGCACGTAATTCTGTGGAAGTAGGATGTGCTAAAACCATACTTCCCGCTCAGTGCTAAATACTACTCCCTTTAATCCGTATGCTCATTCTGTTGGAAATACACTTTTAAAAAATAGCATAAGGGTTTATTATGAAACCAATTATGCATTTATCTAATTTAAATTTGTAAATAAAGCTAATCTATTTTCTGTAAACTATAATAAATCTGTTAAGTGGATTCCAAATCTTATCTGAGGATCAAAGGTCAAATCTTTATTGAAAATCTAAAATTAAATTGACCATATCATACTTAAAGCATAATCTTTCTTCGAATAATAATATTCAATCTAGGGGTAATAACCCCTGCATCAATGTCATGTCAAAATATCAATAATATTCATACTTGATCAACAAAATAATGGTAATTCAACCCAAAATCTGGAATTTACTGCAATACGCATGAAAATATGGAAAAAGACATGCAATTCAACATCAAAATATCTCAAAAACTCATAATCTTGCAATTAACCATAATGGGTATGAACCCTAATTTAAATCTCATGTATATTCATACAAAATCATGTAACTTTGTAGTTATAAGCTAGTTTTGGGCACAAGGACGAAAAAGGATCCTTGTTCATAAACCCCACATACCGTAATTGATGAAATTTCTAAGGAAGCTTGAACTTGAATCTCTATTTGTTCTCTTGAAGATAAACTCTTGTGTATCTTGATTTGGGAACCCTCAATTTTGGGTTTTATTGGAGAAACAATGGAGGAAATTAGTTTTCTTGGAGCTTAAGGTTTTAGCTCTAGGGTTTTCTTTGAGAGGGAATTGATGAAAATATGCATAAAGTGCTTAAGAATGAGCTTAATTCTTTGTTTTTGATGAATTGGGGGCTTGAGGATTTACCTAATTGCCCTTTTTTAAATTTTTAATCGGAACTGAAATAAGGGAGAAATTCTCGACTTTGCATGCCACCACGATGCTTCACTATCGCGGTGGCTCACTAGAAAAAGGACAGATGGGAAATTGGGTACCATCACAATGCAGGCCAATCGCATTGGGCTACTAGATAAGGGACGAGTCCTCTTTTGGCCATCACCGCAATGCGCCACCATCGCGGTGAGCCACTGGAAAAGGATGACTGGGACCTGGGACTTTAATGCGATGCGAGCCAATCATAGTAGTCCATTTGAATTGGACAATTTCTAATTTGTCCTTCTCTGCGATGCGGTGCTTTCCGAAATGGCACACTTTCTTATTAAAAACTCCATAACTTCTCACCCGAGTATCGAATTTAGGAAAAATTGGTATCGTTGGAAAGCTAATTCAATTTTCAATACAATGGAGAGTCTAGAACTAGAAAATTCCATATATATCAAAGGTTATTCATTTTTTAAGATAACCCTTAACATTCTAGGAGCTAAATTGAGCTAGGAAAAAGTGTGGGGTATTACACTCTGTCCCCCTTGAGAATATTTGTCCTCGAATGTGGCTAGCTAAACTGAAAATGCTAAGGAATATGGGGCTATATGCTAGCATTCACAACTGAAACAACTGTATAACTGAATTTAAAATATACTGAGGGACTAAGCTAATTTTTGAGTGCATAGATTTACATGAGGATAACTATATAGGTGAATCTGAGACTAGAAAAGAACTGAATTAAGAAAGATTGTTACCTTCAGTTGAATCTGAGTTCTTGTAGAAGAGATGAGGATACTTGGTATGCATGTCTGCTTCTTCTTCCCAAGTAGCGCCCTCAACGGACTGATTTTGCCACAGAACTTTGACCAAGGGAACTTTTTTGTTCCTTAGTCTACGGATCTGACGATCAATAATCTTTTCTGGAACTTTTTCATATGAGAGGCTATTCTGCATATCTGTACTTTCTAGAAAGACTATAATGGCTGAATCATCCTTGCACTTCTTCAATAAGGACACATGGAATACTGGATGAACTAAGATAAATCTGTGGGTATCTCAAGCTAATACGCTACCTTTCCAACATGACTCAAAATCCTTTAGGGGCCTACATATCGGGGAATAAGCTTCCCCTTTTTACCAAATCTCTTCACCCCCTTCATGGGTGAAACTTTAAAATACACAAAGTTATCAACCTCAAACTCAAGATCTCTTCCCCTTACGTATGCATAGGATTTCTAACGACTCTCGGCTACTTTTAATCTCTCTCAAGTCAACTAAACTTTCTCTATGGATTCAAACACCAAATCTGGTCTAATCAAAATGACCTAACCCACTTCGAATCAACCTACTGTAGATCCACATCTCCACCCATAAAGAGCCTCAAACGGGGCCATCTGAATACTAGCATAGAAACTATTATTATAGGCAAACTTAATCAATGGTAAATGCTCATCCCAACTTCCTTTGAAATCAAGAACACATAACCTCAACATATCTACCAAAGTCTGAATGGTCCTTTCTGCCTGACCATCTATCTGCAGATGAAAAGCTGAACTAAGATAAACTTGGGTACCAAGACCCTTATTAAAGGCTTTCCAAAACTGAGAGGTAAACTAAGTACCCCTATCTAAGATGATAGATAAAGGAACTACATGCAACCTGACTAACTCTCTAATATACAAATTAGCATAATCTTCAGCTATGTGGGATATGTGAACTGGCAAGAAATATGTTGACTTTGTCAATTGTCTACTATCACCCAAATCCAATCATGCTGACGATGCGAATGGGGTAATTCAGTCACGAAGGCCATATTCACCTCCTCCCACTTCCAAGTGGGGATACCAAACTTTTGCAACATAACACCAGGTCTTTATTGCTCTACCTTAACCCATTGACAAGTTGCACACTTGGCTACAAACTCTACTATATCTTTCTTCATACCACTCCACCAATAGATTTCCTGCAAGTCGCGGTACATCTTAGTGGCTCTTAGATGGATGAAGTAATGCGTACCATGTGCTTCTACCATAATCTGCTGCCTCAAATCATCAACACATGGCACACACAATCTACTCTGGTATCTTAACACACCATCTCCCCGTTGGAAGAAAACCTCTACCTTCTTGTCTTTAACCGACTCCTTCGGTATGACTAAACTAGAGTCTTTATCCTGCTTTTCCTTCACTTCTAAAACTAGAGAACATTCGAAACTACTCTAGACCCAAACATTCCCTTCAGCTGAATCAACCAACCTCACACCCAATCTAGATAACTGGTGCACTTCTCAAACTAACTCTTTCTTATCTTTCTCCGCATGAGCAACACTACCCATAGACAATCTACTAAGGATGTTTGCCAATACATTGGCCTTTCCCGGCTGATACAACATACTCATATCATAATCCTTCAATAATTCTAACCACCTTGTCTAACGAATATTTAACTCCCTCTGAGTAAATACATACTTCAAACTTTTGTGGTCCGTAAACACATCAACATGCACCCCATAAAGATAGTGTCTCCATATTTTCAAAGAAAATACAACAGCAGCTAACTCAAGATCATGGGTAGGGTAGTTCTTTTCATGAGACTTAAGTTGTCTAGAGGCGTATCCAATAACCTTACCTATCTGCATCAAAACACAACCCAGACCGATTCTAGAGGCATCATAATAGACAATAAAACCATCTGTACCATCAGGAAATGCTAAAACTGGGTTGAAGTGAGTTGAGTCTTTAGCTCCTGAAAACTTTTCTCGTAGGACTCTGACCACTGGAACTTAACTTTCTTCTGGGTCAATCTAGACATAGGGGATTCAATAGATGAGAAACCCTCAATGAAACATCTGTAATAGCCAGCTAAACCCAAGAAAATTTTAATGTCTAATGGAGAAATAGGTCTAGGCTAGTTTCTTACCATTTTTATCTTTTGGGGATCAACTTTGATTCCCTCACTGGAAATAATATGACCGAGGAAAGCTACTTACCTTAGTTAAAATTTACATTTGCTGAATTTTGCAAATATCTAGTGATCTCTAAGAGTTTGCAACACAATTCTAAGATAGTCTGCATGATCATCCTCACTACGAGAATAGACAAGGATATCATCGATAAAAACTATGATAGCATGTCCAGGTACTATTTGAACACTTTGTTCATCAAGTCCATGAAGGATGCGGGGGCATTTGTTAGCTCGAAGGACATGATTAGAAACTTTAAATGACCATAACAAGTTTGGAAAGCTATCTTTGGAATATCACATTCCCTCACTCTAAGTTGATGATAGCCAGATCTAAGGTCTATCTTTGAGAAGTAACTTGCACCTTAGAGTTGGTCGAATAAGTCATCAATTCTAGGAAGAGGACATTTATTTTTGACTATAAATTTATTCAGTTGATGATAGTCAATGCACATTCGCAAAGAACCATCTTTTTTTCGCACAAATAGGACAGGACCGACCCATGGAGAAATAATGGCCTTATAAAGCCTTTATCTAAAAGATCTTTAAGCTATTATTTAACTCTTTAATCTCAGTTGGAGATATACGGTATGGAGAAATAAAAATAGGCTAAGCATTTGGGAGAAGTTCAATAACGAATTCTATTTCCCTATCGGGAGGTACCCCTGGCAAATCTTTAGGAAAAACATCAGGAAACTCATCGACTACACTGACAGACTGAACCTTTGGAGTCTTAGACTTAGTGTCTTTAACTTGAACGAGATGATAGATACACCTTTTTTATATCAACTTTCTGTCTTTAAGATAGGATATGAAATGACTCTTGGGAGACATTGAATTACCTTCCCACTCAAATACTTACTCATCTGGAAACTGAAACTTCACCACTCGAGTACGACAATATATGGATGCATAATAAGAATGGAGAAAATTCATACGAAGAATAAGGTCAAAGTCAACCATATCTAACTTTATTAAGTCTGCTAGCATGATTTTATAAAGGACAGTGATATGACACTTTCTATAAACCTATTTGGCAACAACTGAATCACCCACTGGGGTAGAAACCAAGAAGGGCTCAGGGATCTTTTCAGGACTTACTTCAAAATTTACTGCAACTAATGGGGCGACATAAGAAAAACTTAACCCGGGGTCTAACAACGCATATACATCAAAATGAAAACACAAATCATACCAGTGATAATATTTGGTGAATCTTTTTGCTCTTGATGAGAGGGTAAAGCATAAAACCAATTCTGGCGCTGACCGCCATTGGTACTGGATGATGCGCCATGAGGAGGAACTGGGCGACCTAGAGGATCTAGTGCAGTAGTAGCTTGAGTCTGGGGATGAAGATCTCTGTTTCCCTGGTTAGCATGCGGACACTCCCTAATTCAATGTCCCATCTTACCACAACTATAACAACCTTTTTATCCCAACAAGCACTCACCAGAATGATTCTTACCATACTTAGCACATGGAGGATAATTGGGATTTCAACTCACACTATTCTAAGATCTAAACATAGAGGACTTACCCCACTGCTCCTACCTAGCTTTGGGAGCGGGAGCAATAGCCAAAGAAGGTGCTGGTATGGATGAATGATTCTGAAACAACGGATAATTTCCCCCTCCATACTTAGTCTGGCCATACTCAAACTGCCCTATTCTAGCCTTCTTATTACTTTTCTCTCTTCCCTTCAAGTTTTCTACCTCAATCTACTGGGCATGAATCATCAACCTAGCAAGATCCATGTCCCCAATAAGTATGGTAGTCCTAACCTTCTTGACTACCAAACCAGATACTCCAGTAACAAACTTACCCATACTTTCCCTAGGATCAGCCATCGTATCAGGGGAATACTTAGACAACTAATTGAACTTAAGGCAATTCTCCTTCACTGTCATTGAGCCCTACCTCAGGTTCACAAACTCCTCTATCTTAGCTTCTCTCATTTCACACGAAAAGAACCTGTCTAGAAATACATTCTAAAAGACTTGCCAACTCATAGGAGTTGCATTCTCACCCCCACCATTCTTTCTCATAACTACCCAATCATATACTATATCCTTCAATCTATATGATGCTAACTCTACACTGTCCTCTTCAGAAACATGCATAATCTGGGTGATCTTCTTCACCTCATCTAAATAAAGTTATGGGTCCTAACCTGCTTTTGACCCAAAGAACTCTGGCAGATTCATTCTCATAAAGTGTCAGATTATGGCTGCTGTAAAATCACCATTCTGCTGAAGTGGGACTACAGCCTGATGGTTTCCCTGAACATTGGCAGTCACTGCCTAGTCAACTGCCTAAAAGGCATCCTGAAACTCAGTATGGAATACATTCTCATTTAGAGAGTCAGCAGGATGGGGTGGTTGGTTATCATTCCTATGGGCATTAGCTCGACTAGGAGGCATATTCAACTATCACGTAAAAGCATAAGTTAAAAGCAGATAGAGATATTGTAAGCACGATAGATCATGAAAGAAAAAGATGATTTCCTAAGAATATCCCGTAGCCTCTTGCTCATAAATGTGGCGTGCTTTACACCCATGATCAAGACTCTACGTAACGCAGCTTGTCTGGATCGCTAGGAATCTTATAAACCTTAGTCTCTGATACCAAGTTAGTAACGCACCAAAACCTGGTCCCGGGATGTCACACGGTGCTCAAGACTACGAGTAGCCTTAAGCTAACCCTGTCTGCCTTTTTCTAAGTCTGAATCTCAAAATAAGGAAATATAGATATAAAATCACACTAAATGCGGAAAACTATCTGAGTTAACTGAGAATATCTGAAACTACTAATCTTAAAAGTCTGATAAATCAATATTGAAAATATAAATCAAATCTAATGGTCTGACAAGCCTCTACTACTAATTCTAGAGAGTCACTGGGATAAACCCCCAGCTAACTAGAAATGTTTGAATAATACTAAAATCATCTGTACTAGAAAGCTGAAAATCTAAATGACTAAGTCCCCGAACTATGAGGACTCACCAACGGTCGTGATGTAGATGGAGATGCTCGAAATCACTCATGCTGCTGAAACTAAGCACCTGAGCCTATATTATGAGACAATGTAGTATAGAGACGTATATGTAGATCAACAATTTGAGGAAGTACTGAGTATATGGGGGTGAATGCATAAGTAAAACAATGTATCGCCATTATCATCATTAATTTGTAAAAACAATGCATGTTGAATGTAAATGACTCACATAATCTGGAATATCAGAAAGAAAACTGAAAATCCATAGTCATGAATAGCAAATCTTATTTTATAAATCTAGTGAGACAAAACATTTAGTTCTAAAAGTTGTACTTGTTTTCTCTCTTTAAATCATACTATCTAAGTGTATAAAGGACTTACTCTTATATATAAAACACTGAAAATTAAAATTTGTAGTTAATATCTTTCTCTAAAGCATAATCTGAATAAAGTTGTGAGCCTTTACACTTAGTTTTCTTAAAGCTTTTTGTTATTCTTTTCATTTACAATTCTTCTATTCTGTATGGAGGTCTTTCTAACTAACATAAACCATGAGAGCTAACATGGAGTCCAATGTTTTATTCTCTTATGGGGAAAACCTCATGATGGGGAGAGGTATCATACTCTTGCCAAGGAGTATAACCTAATCTAAGTGATCACATCTGTAACTGTCATCCATATAGAAATGGAAATAATCTGAATCTGTACCTATATTGGCACATAATTCTATGGAAGTAGGATGCGCTAAATCCATTCTTCCCTCTCGGTGATAAATACTACTCCCTTTAATCCGTATGTTCATTCTATTGGAAATACACTTTTAAAAAATAGCATAAGGGTTTATTATAAAACCAATTATGCATTTATCTAATTTAAATCTGTAAATAAAGCTAATCTATTTTCTGTAAACTATAATAAATCTATAAAGTGGATTTCAAATCTTATCTGAGGATCACAGGTCAAATCTTTATTGAAAATCAGAAATTAAACTAACCATATGATACTTAATGCATAATCTTTCTTGGAATAATAATATTCAATCTAGGGGTAATAATCCCTGCATCAATGCCATGCCAAAATATCAATAATATTTATGCTTGGTAATTAAAATAATGGTAATTCAACCCAAAATCTAGAATTTACCGCAATACGCATGAAAATATGGAAATAGACATGCAATTCAACATCAAAATATCTCAAAAACTCATAATCTTGAAATCAACCATAATGGGTATGAACCCTAATTTAAATCTCATGTATATTCATACAAAGACATGTAAATTTTTAGTTAAAATCTAGTTTTGGGCACAATGATAAAAGAAAATCCTTGTTCATAAATCCCACATACCTTAATTGATGAAATTTCTAAGGAAGCTTGAACTTGAATCTCTATTTATGCTCTTGAAGATAAACTCTTGAGTATCTTGATTTGGGAACCCTCAATTTTGGCTTTTATTGGAGAAACAATGAAGGTAATTGGATTTCCCGGAGCTTAAGTTTTGTGCTCTAGAATTTTCTTTGAGAAGGAATTGATGAAAATATGCATAAAGTGCTTAAGAATGAGCATAATTCTTTATTTTTGATGTATTAGGGTCTTGGGGATTGACCTAATTGCCCTTTTAAAATTTTTAATTAGAGAAATAAGGGAGAAATTCCCGACTTTATATGCTATCACGATGCGGACCAATTGTGTTGGGCTACTGGATAAGGAATGAGTCCTATTTTGTCCATCACCGCGATGCGCCACCATCACGGTGAGCCACTGGAAAAGGATGAATGGGACCTGGGATATTAATGTAATGCGAGCCAATCATGGTGGTTTACTGGAATCAGACAATCGCCAATTTGGCCTTCTCCATGATACGGTGCTTTCCTAAATGATACGCTGTTTTACTAAAAATGCCATACTTCTCACCCGAGTATCGTATTTAGGCAAAATTGGTATCATTACAAAGCTAATTCAATTTTCTACACACTGGATTATCTAGAACTGAAAAATTCCATATTTATCAAAGGTTATTCATTTTTTAAGCTATCCCTTGACATTCTAGGAGCTAAATTGAGCTAGGAAAAAGTGCGGGTTATTACAAGTTACCTGTCACAATTTTAGTTCATTATTCAGATTATAGTAGCTCGATTTTGCATGACCAAGTGTTCAGTTTATTAGTTATTTAGTTATTTAGCTTTACAAATTATTTCAATACATGTTTATGCTTGTCTTGCATTCGTTTAACATGTTCATGCATTCATTCTCAATAATACTAAGTATTTCAGTTTGTACCATCTCAAATAACAATACATTTAAAGCACTGACTACATAATCTCTTTTGTGTTATATTTATTTCATAATATAGGTTCGGGTGCTCAGTTGCCAAATCGTATATAGTTTGTCCCTGTATCACTCAGCTGCAACTTTGGTGTGTCCTTATCATTCTAGGACTATTCGTACTTCTTATCATTCTTTTTAGTAATATTTTATGTTATTTCAGTAGTCAGAGTTATTTGGGGACCTGTACCAACAACTTTTCATGTTTAGAGTCTTTCAGACAGTCAGACAGTTAGTATGTTTTTAATAATGACTATTCAACACCTTTGGTATTGTTGTAACATTCAAATATTTTCATGAATGACTTTCGCACAGCATCTTGTTATTTTCTTTTAGTCTTTACATTATGTACCATATCATGGGTTAGATTGGGGTCATTAGTGGCCTTAAGCACCGTGTCAAGACAAGAGGGTAGTCTCGGGTCGTGACACTCGCCCTCAAGATCATTCCATGACTTTAATATCTCATTCATGCCGGCTATCTCCACAAAAGGTATAATATTCTAGTACCAGTAGTGGTCAACATCAAAACCAGTTTTATAAAATACTTTCTCACCAGGAATAGGAGAGTTCCCTAGATGTAGTCACTGGTATACTTTGCGTCTTTCGTCATGGTGGTTATGTGTTGTTAGATTTGGGTTGGCCCTTTTTTTGTGACCCCACTTATTGTTGTGAACTTTGGTATAAGTCCCGAGAGTCTTTCTAAACCTTTCTCAGTTTCTATCCTAGTTGGTTAGTAAGTTGTCGCCAGATAGGTGTATAGAAAATGCCCTATTATAGTCCTCCATAAGGTCATTTTAGCAGATTTAATCGATCTAGAGATGATATATTTTGATGTCATTGTAGGCATGGATTTTCTCCGTTCATGCTTCGCATTAGTTTATTGTCGCACCTAAGTGGTGAAGTTTTAATTCCCTAATGAGTCAATTCTCGAGTGAGAGGGTAGTTTAGTATGTCCCAAGGGTCATTTCATCTCTTATCTTAAAGCCAGAAAGTTAATTTTAATAGGGTGTATCTACCACTTAGTTCAGGTTAAAGTTACTCAATCTAAAACCCTAACCATTGAGTCAATTTGTGTAGTTAATAAGTTTCCAGAAGTCTTGCAGAGGTCTACTCGGGGTCCCTCCCAATAAAAAAATAAATTTTAGAATTGAATTAATCTTCTTCCAGACACCTAGCTGTCGCTCCCTATTTTTCTCGCGAAAAGAAGAATTCTATGTGACTAACTATTTTTAAGATTGTTTGAGGATGTGAAGTGTCACCACCTAACGTATTAAGTTGTGTTAGGGCACCGGTCTTGGCTAACTACTAACCTATTTTGTTTCTTTTTGTCTTAGTTCACCAGAAATTTAGGTAATGGTTCAAATTACCTCAAAAAGAAGGTGTTAGGCACCTTTTGAGGTCCAAAATGGTGGTTCCTGACCAAATTCGTATTTTATGTGGGGATTCTATGTAATCAAGTAAAGGTCACTTATTTCATTAACTTAATGTTAACTAAGTGATAAAGTAATTAATGAACAAAAATGTTATTTGGCTATTCTTATTTGATAACTACCTAAGTGGTAAACAACACAAGAACTAATAAAAGAACAATAAAAGCAAGAATGACACAAATGATAGCATAGGGGACTGCTTAAATAAACTAACTACCCCAAATAGATAAGTAGATAAAATAAAATAATCAAATCAAAAATTCAAACCAAGGAAATGTTTTTGGTTTCATTCGGATCAGAGTCCTAACTTTTTAATCATTATCCGACCCACTAGCCAGACGGCGGATTCTTAGACAAGTGGCAATGTCATACGTAATGTAATAAATGTTGGATATCATCACTTCCGAATGACTACCCACCCCCACCCACCTAGGCTGGTAATCAAACCAAAAAGCATTCTAAAAAGAAAGGGTAAAACTAACGCCTCTAGAATGTCTATCGTCCCACTTATCGCCCAAGAGGCATTGAGCTTTGTTATTTTGGATTTGTGGTCTAGACAAACAAAGTAATGTTTCCAACCAGGACTCAAAGCACAAAACAAATAGGATGACAAGTAGAACACAATAGTCTTAATTAGGCCTCTTGGTTAATTAAGAGATGGTTAAAGTGATTGACATGTTAAGACAAATAATTATTTATTTTTTATGTGGTTAACCTATAGGCATGATGTCTAGGTGTCATATAGTTGACTAGTGTGACGAACGATAATTGTTGAATCATTTTAAAACATTGTCATAAATTTGTTAACGACATGTCAAAGTTGAGTAAATGTGTCAGGAAGTAATAAATGTTATGCAAAATATGTCGTAAATCGATCGAAGTGTTGAGAACTAATTTATTGAGTGCAAGGAAACATCTTTAGTTGCTGAAAATGGTTAACATTTGAGAAATTACTTCTAAAAGTTAATAAAATATTGCTGGAAATTCCTTTTTATATTCTGAAAATTTGTTTCAATATGCCTAAAATTCATTTGTTTTTAATTTAATGTACCGAAAAATCAATTTTATATGTCGGAAAGTAATTTCAGATTCTGGAAGTTATTTTAAATGCTGAAAATTAACTTAATATGCTGAAGATTACTTTTTGACAATTGAAAAAATATTTAATGTGCTAAGAACTATTTTCACAACATACTTCAATTATCACGTAGAGAATGAAAATAGCGTCGATAGTGACTTTCCGATTGACGATAACAAATAATAAGAAGAAGAAGAAAACTAAGCAGTACAGAATTCAAGTGTGAATTGCTGTAGAAAAGTCAAGATCAATGCTGTGAGAATAAGTACGAAAAAGTAATAAAGTAAAACTATTTCTTTTTTCTTAAAGTTTTTCTGTGAAAGTGTGTAAATTATCCATTCTGTTAAAGAATAGGGAGGGTTGCTTATATAGTGTCTTTGATAAAAAATTGAAAGGAGAGGGGTACCGGCCATGGGAAAGAAGAAAAGAGAATTAAGATGTGGTGGCGGCACCATTGGTCGGCCAGCGATAGAAGTGGTGGTTAGAGAGAAGTGGGGTAAAGAGAGGGTGTAGAGAGAAAGAGGTTGATGCGGCTCTTTAGCTAAAATGAGGGATTTAGAGTTTTGAGTTTAAAGTTTAGGCTGTGTAAAAAAGTAGAATTGAGGAAAAATATGTCTAAAATTAATATTAATGTAAGACCCCGCAAAATCCTAAGCTTAACTCAGTCCTTTAAAGCTTGAAAAGAGGTCCCCGACTTAGAAATTTTAGCTAAGTATTTATACTTAGAATGTGATTTTTAGCCTTCAGAAGTTGACGATCCTATTTTACGATCCTTATGACCTTAAAATGTCAATTTTTAGATGGATTCATGATCAGGAATGTCAGTAGGTGTTCTTGGATGAGTTTTGGATTTTTCAAGCATCATTTGAGGAATGTTTGGGAGTCTAAAATAGTGGATCGACGTGATCTCAACGCATCACGTCGCCCATCGCAACGACCAGAACTTTTCATCAACCTTTAGTGCAAATTCCAGTGAGCCAACACAATATCGACGTGTCGCGTTGGCTATCATATCGACCATCGATGCGACGTAGCGCCCAAGCGTCACTGGGCACGGTTTCAGTAATTAAAAATTTGTGTCCAGAGGGTTATTTGCCCACTTTTATTTAGCCCTAAAACACAAGATTAATCATTCCAAAAGGCAAAATCACTCACTTCCTCTTAATTTCTCTAAAATTTCTCTCAAGAACAAACCCTAGGGCATTCAATTTCAAGTCCAAAATTCAAGAACACTCCATCAATCTTCATTAATCTTCTCAAATTTATTTCCCAAGGTATATTAGGTGTTCATTCATGGGTACCTTTCACCCATGAAGTCCAAGAACCCTTTTCAAAACTACAAGTTTATGATTTCATGATTTACATGTTAGAAATTGGATTGTGTTCGTGTGTGAATTGATGTTTGGGGTTTAATTCATTGATTTATTGCAAGTTTCATGAAAACTAGATAATTGTAGGTTGATTTATGTGGTCTTCATGTTGAACTCCTGAACTACAAGTTGAATGTAGTAGCCATGATACTTTTACATGTTTATTGAGATATATGAAATAACCATTCTCCCCAAGTGTTTGTTAAAATGCTTATGTGAATTGACAAGTGAAAGTATGACATGTTATTATGTGATTCCATTCATGCACAAGCTCATGTATATCAAGTATTTGACAAAATCTCTAAATACATGCATTGTTAGTAAGCAAGTATTATTATGTTTTTAGGGTTATGATATGCTTTACTTTCCATGCTATCGAGTCTTGGGGTATTCAATACCCAAAAAATCTAGGTGTTGACCCAAAGCTATAGTAGTTACAGAATAGTCTCAAAAATATCACGATCAGTAGTATTCAGTCAGTACAGAACTCAGTGTATTAAGTTAGATAACAGAACTCAGTGAACTTACTCTAGTTTAGTCAGTTAACACAATTAGCAAAAGTTCAGTCCAGCCTAGTATAGTTTAGAAATCAATCCAGTATCAATTCAGTTGGGAGTAGGATTCAGCACTGAGTGAACCAAAGGATGGGGCTCACCTGCCAGTAGAGGGTGTGATCCTTAGAAGCAGTCCTTGCATTCTAGAACTACGTAGTCAGCATAGGTTGAGACATCAACCTACCAGTTGAGGGTTGATAACGTATCTTGCCTGCTAGTTGAGGGTACCACCATTATCATTCAGAGAACCTGCCAGATGAGGTGACTCAACAACTTGTCGTTACCTATAGCATGGTACTGACACCCTTCCAACTAGGGTTACGGGTTGGACCCCAATCAATTTAAAGAGAGGCATGTCGGTTAGATAATTACCTCCTACAATTTTAGTTTCAGTATCAATATAGAATTCAGTTCAGTTCTACAAAACTAGGACTGTCAGACATAGTCACCCAGCTCAATATAGAACTTAGTTCAGTTCTACAGAATTAGGACAGTCAAAAATAGTCACCTAGTTAACAGTAATACAGTTATCAGTAAACTAAGATATTAGTCAATTAGTTATCAGAATTCAGTACTTAGTTTTAATATGATTTCAGTTACAATATACATAGTTATGTGCATAGTATTGCATGATCAGTATTTATAATAGTTTCAGATATATATGTACTCACATTCAGTTATATTCATGTTAATCAGCCAGTTACTGTTCATGCATATGAACCCATGCATATCAGCCTACCTCACTTAGAATACCAGTATATTCAAAGTACTGACGCATCCCTTTCTTTTGTGTTATGATGTCTTTTATCATAGGTTTAGACGCACGAGCTCTTGATCATACTTAGCAGCCCAGCTTATCAGCAATAGACTTAGTGGTGAGTCCTTATAGTTCAAAGACTGTGTTATTATTTTAGTATTTCAGTAGATTTTCAGTAGTTGGAGTTAGTTGGGGGATTTTTCCATCAACTCCATCTTCAAACAGTTAGAGGGTTTTGGACTAGATTATTTTAGACAGATGCTCAATTTTCAGTATTTATTTACCAGTATTTGATTTTAGTTATGAACCTTATGGCAGATTCAGCCTAATTTCTGCATTATTACAGTATTATTACTCAGTTATTGCAGTAGGTACTAGTCATGGGTTAGCTTGTGGTCCTTCGATATTATGAGCACCGTGTGACTTTTGAGGTGCATAATTGGGAAATTACAAACTTGGTATCAGAGCTTAAGGTTCAACAGTATCTTACGAAGTCTGAAAGTTGTGTTTAGTAAAGTCTTGGGCATGGGTGTATAGCGTGCCACACTTATGAACAAGAGGCTATGAGGCATTTTAAGATAAGTTTCCCTTCTCTTAGTATTCATATCGTGTGAGTGGGTATGAGATAAAGTTAAACTCTCTGTCTAATTCAAGTTTCCCTTCCATTTATAGAATATGCCACAAAAAAGGACTAACGGAAGAAGAACGGGAAACTAGCTAGCACGTCCACTCATCCAGCTAGATCCCCAGGATGAGCATGTTTCCCATGAATAATTTAGAGCAGCTTTCACCACTCTAGATCATTATATGGAAGCCCAGAATGAACTTCCAGTAACCATTCAGGCCAACACAGTAGCCAATACTGCTGCATCTAGAATTTGAGACTTCACCCGAATGAATCCCCCATCATTAACAGGGTCTAAGTCAGATGAGGACCAACAGGAATTCCTTGATCAGGTGCAAAAAGTCATAGATATTATGGGGGTGACTACTAGTGAGAGTGCTGAGTTGGCCACATATCAGTTGTAGGATATGGCTCACTCATGGTTCAAGTAGTGGAAGGAAGAGAGGGCCACTGATGTAGGGCCCATAGAATGGGAGCAATTTGATACTGCTTTTCTTGATAGGTTCTTCCCACTGAAGTTTAGGGAAGCAAAGGTTTTGGAGTTTATTAATATGAAATAGGGCAATATGATAGTGAAGGAGTATTCTCTTATGTTTACTCAATTAGCTAGATACGCCCCTCATGTGGTAGTTTATAGAAGATCTAAAATGAGTAAGTTTGTGTTAGATATGTCTAACAGTATGGTCAAGAAGTGTAGGGCTGCAATACTGATTAAGAAGATGGACATATCCAGGCTCATGGTCCATGCTCAACAGATAGATAAGGTTACAAATAAGGCTAAGGAGAGGGAGAATAAGATGGATAGAATAGGTAGCTTCAACTTTGCTCAACCTAAGTCAGAGGGTGGAAATCATTCCTAATTACA
Organism: Capsicum pubescens; assembly: GCA_030864215.1. Taxonomy (NCBI): domain Eukaryota; kingdom Viridiplantae; phylum Streptophyta; class Magnoliopsida; order Solanales; family Solanaceae; genus Capsicum; species Capsicum pubescens. The sequence goes on from CM061544.1 coordinate 229,088,459, forward strand.
CCCAAAATCTTCAGTTCCAGCTCCGTCCTCAGACAGTGCTCCAGTGCCAAAATTCAGAGATGGTAATAAAGATAGGACGCTAGGCCCTAAACCTCAGGGCAGTGTTAACAGTGCCCGAATAAATCCTCTTTCCCAGAAGTGTGGCAAAAAACATCAGGGTGTCTGCAGATCTGGCAATAATGTGTGTTTCGGATGTGGTAAGCCAGGCCATAGAATCAGATATTTTCCTCAGTAAGGTTCTCAAGGTTAGTATAGTTGTCCTTCAGCTCAGCTCGATCTCCCAAATCAGCAGGGTGACACTTCTAGTGCCACCAGTGGGCAGCGCCCAAACAGAATCTATTTACTCTAGTCCCAATAGGATCAAGAAAGTTCTCCTGATGTGGTCACTAGTACATTACAAGTTTATCACTTACAAGTTTATGTTTTTCTAAATCCAGGAGCTTTTTTGTTCTTTGTAACTTATTATATAGATATTGACTTCGGAGTCATTCCCAAAATCCTAGCAGAGCCCTACTCAGTCTCTACCTCAGTGGGTAAATCTATCATAGCCCAACGGGTATACAGGAACTATCTGGTTATGGTACTCAGAAAGTCACTTCAACAGACTTAGTAGAATTATAGATGACAAATTTTAATGTTATTTTTAGCATGGAATGGCTTCATTCATGTTATGCTTCAGTTGACTGTAGTATTAAAATTGTCTATTTTCATTTTCTGAATGAACCTGTCCTTAAATAAAGGGGTAGTACTTCAGCACTTAGGGTTCAGCTTATTTCTTACCTAAGGGTGAGAAAATTAATATCTGAGGGATGTGTTTATCATCTTGTTTGAGTTAAGGATTCTAGTTTCGATATTCCCAGTCTTGAGACAGTTCCAGTAGCGTGTAAATTTCCTGATGTGTTTCCTAAAGATCTTCTTGGGGTTCCTCCCAAATGGGAAATTAACTTTGGAATAGACTTCTTTCTGATACTCAGCCTATCTCATTTCCGCCATACAGAATGGCTCCAGCAGAATTCAAGAAATTAAAAAAATAGTTGAAGGATATCCTAGATAAAGGATTTATCAAACCCGGCATATCCCCTAGGGGTACATCAGTTCTATTCGTGCATAAGAAAGACGGTTTTCTTAGAATGTGTATAGACTACCGTCAGTTAAACAAAGTCACGGTCAAGAACAAGTATCCACTTCTTAGAATCGATAACTTGTTTGACATACTTCAGGGAGCCAGCTACTTTTCTAAGATAGACCTCAGATTTGGCTATCATCAGCTCAGAGTTAGAGAATGTGACATTCCAAAAATACCTCTCAAAGTCGGTATGGTCACTTCAAATTCTTTCATGGACTTGATAAACCATGTGTTCAAAAGTATTTGGACATATTTTTCATAGTCTTCATTGATGATATTCTTGTCTACTCCCGCAGTGAACATGATCATGCAGACCATCTCAGAATAGTGTTATAGACCCTCAGATCACATCAGATGTTCGCCAAATTTAGTAAGTACAAATTTTGGCTAAGGTCAATAGCTTTTCTTGGCCATATAGTTTCTGGTAATGGCATTAGAGTTTACCCTCAAAAGACCAAAGTAGTAAGAACTAGCCCAGAACTATCTCACCATTAGATATTAGGAGTTTTTTGGGTTTGGCTGGCTATTATCGATGGTTTGTTGAAGAATTTTTGTCCATTGCATCCCCTATTTCCAGATTGACTTAGAAGAAAGTCAAATTCCAGTGGTCAGATTCTTGTGAGAAGAGTTTTCATAAGTTGAAGACTTGACTCACTATAGCCCCAATTTAGACTTTACCAAATGGTTCAGACGGGTTTGTGCTATATTGTGATGCTTTCATAGTCGGTTGGGGTGTGTTTTAATGTAGAAAGGTAAGGTCATAGCCTATACCTCTATACAACTTAATCCCCATGAAAATAATTACCCCACTTATGATCTTGAGTTATCATCTGTAGTGTTTGCCTTAAAGATTTGGAGGTACTATTTGTATGGGGTGCATGTTGATGTGTTCACAGACCATAAAAGCCTGCAGTATGTATTTTCTCAAAAAGACCTGAATTTGCATTAGAGAACGTGATTTGAGTTGTTAAAAGACTATGACATGAGTGTTCTATATCATCCAAGAAAAGCCAATGTAGTAGTTGATGCTCTTAGTAGGATGTGTATGGTAGTGTTTCCCACATGGAGGATGGTAAGAAGAAGTTAGTTCAGGAAGTTCATCAGTTTGCCCAACTAGGTATCCTCTTAGTTGATTCAGCATAGGGTAGTGTATGGGTGCAGAATAGAGATCCCAATTTAGTTAAACTAAAAGAGTCAGTTAAAGATCATAAAGTAGAGGTTTCCTCCCAAGGGGGAGATGGTGTGTTACATTTACAGGGAAGACTATGTGTGCTATGTGTAGATGGAGTGAGACAGCGGATTCTTGCAAAAGTGCATGGTGCACGCTACTTGATTCACCTAGGGGATACTAAGATGTACCGTAATTTGTGGGAGGTCTATTGGTGGAGTGGGATGAAGAGAGACATTGCCGAGTTTATAGCCAAGTGCTCAACATGTCAACAGGTTATGACCGATCATCATAAGCCTAGTGGACCTATGAAGAAGTTTAGTAGTCCCACTTGGAAGTAGGAGGAGGTGAACATGGATTTTGTGATGGGCTTGCCCCATACTCTTTGCCAGCATGATTCGATTTGGGTCATTGTAGATAGGATGCCCAAATCACCTTATTTCTTACCAGTTCATACCTCTTATTTAGTCAAGGATTATGCCAAACTCTATGTTAAAGAGTTGGTCATATTGTACGGAGTTTCATTGTCTATCATTTAGATAGAGGTACGCAGTTCACCTCTCATTTTTGGAAAGCCTTCCAATAGGGTCTTGGTACGTAAGTTTACCTCAGTACAGCCTTTCACCCTTAGATAGATGGTAAAGAAAAAAGGACTATCTAAACTCCAGAAGATATGTTAAGAGAGTGTGCCATTGACTTTGAAGGTAGTTGGGATGACCACTTGCCTTTGATTGAGTTTGTGTATAACAACAACTATCATTCTAGCATTCAGCTGGCTCCATTTGAGGTGCTTTATGGGAGGAGATGTAGACCTCCCATTGTTTGGTTTAAAGTAGGTGAAGTTGCAGTGGTAGGGCCTGACTAGGTATTTGATACCTTGGAAAAATTTCAGTTGATCAGGGAAAGGCTTAAGACAACTCATAGCCGATAAAATTCTTATGCAGATGTGTGAAGGAAGGATCTCAAGTTTGAGATTGGTGATTATGTGTATTTGAAAATCTCTCCTATGAAGAGAGTGAAGAGGTTTTGCAAGAAGGGGAATCTCAGTCCCCAATATGTCGGTCCCTACCGAATTCTCAGCCATTTTAGAAAGGTAGCTTACGATCTTGAGTTATCTTCAGACTTAGCTTCATTACACCCAGTGTTTCATATCTCCATGCTAAAGAAGTGCATTGGTGGCCCAGCAATTGTAATACCTATAAAGGGTATAGATGTTTTCCAGTTGAAATCCTCAATCATCAGGTTCGCAGACTGAGGAAAAAAAAGTTCATCTAGTCAAAGTTCTTTGGCAGAATAAGTCTGTTGAGGGAGCTACTTGGGAAGTAGAAGCAGATATGTGTACCAAGTATTCTCACCTCTTCTTCACAAACTTAAACTTAGCTCAAGGTAATAGTCTTTAATAGATTTACTCAGTCTCATGCTCAGATTTTCTTGACCAACCTGGTAACAGTTTTAGCTACATAGCATTCTCATGTCATGCATACTTTTATGAAAAAAGTTCTATCATGTGTCATTTCTTCAAAATTCAATCATGCTTCAGTTATGCATGGTCACTATGAAAACTCGGTATATCAGTAGTTTCAGTCATGAAATCATTCTTTAGTTGTACATGTCCAATATGTAAACTCAGTCTATTAGTATCCTCAGTTTAGCCTGTCTCATTCAAGGATGAACATTCCCAAGGGAGAGATATTGTAAGACCCCGCAAAATTCTAATCTTAACACAGTCCTTTAAAGCTTGAAAAAAGGTCCAGACTTAGAAATTTTAGCTAAGTGTTCATACTTAGAATATTTTTTTTAGCCTTCATAAGTTGGCGATCCTATTTTACTATCCTAACGACATTAAAATGTCAATTTTTAGGTGGATTCATGATCTGGAATGTCAGTAGGTGTTCTCGGACAAGTTTTAGATTTTTTAAACATTGTTTGAGGCATGTTTGGGAGTCCAAGATAGTGGATCAACGCGATCACAATGTGTCGCATCGCCCATCGCGTAGACCAAAACTTTTCATCATCCTTTAGTACAAATTCTAGTGATCCAACATGATATCAATGCATCGCATCGACCATTGATGTGGTGCGGCGCCCAACGCATCACGAGGAATGATTTTAGTAATTAAAAATCCACGTTTAGAGGGGTATTTGGGTCATTTTCCCACTTCTATTCAGGCCTAAAACATGATATTAAACATTCCAAAAGGCAAAATCACTCATTTCCTCTCAATTTCTCACAAATTTCTCTCAAGAATAAACTCTAAGGAATTTAATTTGAAGTCCAAGCTTCAAGAACACACCTTCAATCTTCACGTGTTTATTTACCAAGGTATGTTAGGTGTTAATTCATGGGTTCCTTTCACCCCATGAAGTCCAAGAATCCTTTTCAAAACTACAAGTTTATAATTTCATGATTTACATGTTGGAAATTGGATTGTGTTAATGTGTGAATTGATGTTTGGGGTTTAATTCCTGGATTTATTACAAGTATTATGAAAACTAGATAATTATGGGTTGATTTATGTGGTCTTCATGTTGAACTCTTGAACTACAAGTTGAATGTAGTAGCCATGATATTATAATATGTTTATTGCTATATGAAATAACCATGCTCCCCAAGTGTTTGTTAAAATGCTTATGTGAATTGACTAGTGAAAGAACTACATGTTATTATGTGATTCCATTCATGCACAAGCTCATGTATATCAAGTGTTTGACAAAATGTCTAAATAAATGCATTGTTAGTAAGCAAGTATTATTATGTTTTAAGGTTATGCTATACTTTACTTCCCATGCTATCGAGTCCTGGGGTATTCAATACTCGAAAAATCTAGTTGTTGACCCAGAGCTACAGTAGTTACAGAATAGTCTAAAAAATATCACGATCAATAGTATTCAGTCAGTACAAAACTTAGTATATTCAGTCAGATAACAAAACTCAGTGAACTCAGTCCAGTTCAGTCAGTTAACACGATCAGTAACAGTTTAGTCCAGCCTAGTACTTTTTAGAAATTAGTTCAGTGTCTATTCAGTTGAGAGCATGATTCAGCACCGAGTGAACCCAAGGATGGGGGCTCACCTACCAGTAGAGGGTGCGATCCTTAGAACCAGTCCTTGTGTTCCAGAACTACGTAGCCAGCGTAGGTTGAAAAATCAACCTACCAATTAAAGGTTGATGAGGTGTATTACCTTCCAGTTGAGGGTACCACCATTCTCATACAGAGCACCTGCCAGATGAAGGTGACTTAGCAACTTGTCTTTACCTGTGGCACGGTACTGACACCCTTCCAACTGGGGTTACAGGTTGGACCCTTATTAGTTCAGAGAGGGGCATGTCGGTTAAATGATTACCTCCCACAGTTTTAGTTTCAGTCTCAGTATAGAACTCAGTTCAGTTCTATAGAACCAAGACTGTCAGATATAGTCACCCAACTTAGTATAGAACTCAGTTCAGTTCTGCAGAATCAGGACTATAAAAGAAAGTCACCCAGTTAACAATAATACAGCTATCAGTAAACTCAAATGTTAGTCATTCAGTTATCAGAATTCAGTACTCAGTGTTGATATGATCTCAGTTATAGTGTACATAGTTATGTGCGTAGTATTGCATAATCAATATTTACAGCAGTTTCAGCTACACATGTACTATCATTCAGTTATATTCAGGTTATTAAGCCTATTACTGTTCATGCATATGAACCCATGCATATCAGCCTACCTTACTTAGCATACTAGTACATTCAAAGTACTGACGCATACCTTTATTTTGCACTATAATGTCTTATATCATAGGTTCAGACGCACGGGCTCCTGATCGTACTTAGCAGCCCAGCTTATCCACATTAGATTAGTGGTGAGTCCTCATACTTTAAGGATAGAGTTGTTATTTTAGTATTTCAGTAGTCAGAGTTAGTTGGGGCTTGTCCCATCAACTCCACCTTCAGACAGTTAGAGGATTTCAGACTAGATTATTTCAAATAGATGCTCAGTTTTCAGTATTTATTTACCAGTATTTGATTTCATTTATGAACCTAATGACAGATTCAGCCTATTTTCTGCATTATTATAGTATTATTACTCAGTTATTGCAACAGGTATCAGTCATGGGTTAGCTTGTAGTCTTTCGGGATTATGAGCACCGTGTGACGTCCGGGGTACAAACTCTAGGCATTACAATTAATTGATTAACAATTGGTTATAAATTAAATACAAAAGAGAAAATTTTATCAAAGTGGCCGTTATTTTAACAATAATAGTAATAATAATAATAATAATAGACAATGTATTTGTAAATTGTGAGTGTGCACATTTACGTGAAAAACTAATTTATAAATATTAATAAAACTATGTAAAATATCTTATTTGAATTAATAAATTGTAAAATGATACTTAAAAGTAATAAAATAATTTGTACATTTTTAAAATCATGAATGTGGCTTGTCAAAAATTATTTGATACAAAAATAATGTGCAAAAAATATTAATATTAAAAGTTAAATAATTTTGACAAAAATAGTAGCGAGAGCCTTGGAAGGTCAAAATTGGGTGTCAACAGCTGCCCCTTCGTTGCTTGAGAATGATTAAAGAATTGTTGAGCAACGAAAGTTGATGCAGTAGCCAATTTTGACCGATCGAAAGAATGATTTGTTACAATGAGAACACGAGAGGGTGGTTTTAAAAATAATGCAACCGACACTTTGCTTTTAAGTCGCCTACATATCTCGGGTTTTATGAGAATCAAGTCATGTGTAGTTCTAGATTTAGGAACGACCGATATTTCTGAAGATTGTTAATGATAACAGATAGGGCATCAACAATGACGTTTTGGGTTTGTGATATGGTAATGAATATGATTTGGGAATAATGACATGTGAAGGGGCGTGAACATGAAAGGTAGGTGAGTTTCAAGTTGAGTTTATGTGATGAATGAATAAATAGAGTGGTATTTCAAAAGCAGGAATGAAAATTATTCTTGTTTGGGTACTCCTTCTCTGTCACCTGCATACTTTACAGTATACTAGATGACAAAGGTTAGGTCATGTAAACAATAAGAACCTAATAGACATAAAGTGGATGTGTGAATAAAGAAAGCATATCGGTTGTATTGTGGGATCAGTGGTTTGGCTTCTCGATGCACTGTGGGATTAGTTGTTTGGTCTCTCGATGTACTGTGGGATCAGATGTTTGGCTTCGCATTGTAGGATTAGATTTTAGGCTTTTTGATGAACTGTAGAATGTGGGATCAGCTCTTAGGCTTCTCGAGGCACTATGGAATAGTGGTATCAGCTGTTGGGCTTCTCGATGCATTGTGGAATCGTGGGATCAACGCTTGGGCATATCGATGTACTGTGGAATTGTGATATCAGCTCTTGGGCCTCTCGATGCTCTGTGGGATCAGCTATTTGGATTCTCGATGTACTATGGGATCAACTGTTTGGCTTCTCATCGTGGGATTAGATTTTAGGCTTCTCAATATGACGTTTGATTGACTGATGGGCCGTTCATGGTGGAATAATTCCTATCATATGTACCTGTTAACCTTGCCACTTTTATCCCAACTAGATAAAAATGGTTAGCACGGATATATATGTATGTATAGAAGATTGAACAATATAGTGAAAACAACCATAATAATATTGATAATAGGACATAAGAAAGTGTATCTATTGTATTATTGGATCAGCTGTTAGGCTTCTCGACGTGATGTTGGATTGGCTGTTAGGCCTCTCGTGACGGAGTGATTCCTGCTATTTGTACCTATTAATCCTACACTCAAAGAAAAATTATTAGTCAAAAGAAATGTGGATTTGTACCTTGTTCAATTCGACTCCTTGGTCATTTTTTTCTACTTCATAAATCGTTGGGACTTGTACTCCATCGTGATGAAATTTTTGAGGAATTCTTAAAAATTTCTTCCCCAGTTTAGAATGAAAAATGCCTTTTGTACGTCACTGTGAATGGATATCTTGTTTACTCATGAAATTTTCGAGGTTTTCTTGAAACCTCAAAAATTTTGCCCCAGTTTTGGTCTTTGGAGTCTTACATTCTTGTACCATTCATATAAAATATTAGTCCAAGAGAAATGGTTGTCCTACATTTGAATATCGTAACCTCAATTGTAATTTGTCTTTATATGCTCAAGAGTTGGGCCTATTAGCCTGACGCTTTGTAAGAAAGAGAGGAAGTAGAAAAATGTTTTATTAGATTAATACTGGACCCAGAGTGGGATGCCTACATATCTAAATGGAAGTCAGGTTGAACGTAGTTCATGATTACAAAGAAGGATAGAAAAAATAAGAAAATATTATTAGCCATAAGGTGGGTAAAATAAGAATTTTGATGTGAAACAGGAAAGATTTACACGTCAATTCATGTGATGCTCTCTATACTTTTTCATGAATGTATTGGATCTTGTTTGACAAAGTAGGATTAATCCTTATTTTAAGAATCTTGCTGGACAGAGTAGGATTGGATTTGATGAGCCTTGTTTCGACAACCAAAAATAGTGTGGGTCTCTTCATTATTTTGATAGCCTTGAGTTTATGGTATGGAGAATGATGAATCCTCTTTCTCTCCATTGGTGGATTCTTCATTTCATATTCCAATTTCTTTCCAATAAAAATTAAACTCTCAAAGTTGTGACTAACCAGGAAGAACATTTTCTGAAAGTATATTCCATCTAGTGATCTGAAGAAAATTTGGACCAATTTCTCCTCAGGTACAGAAGGACATATTTTGGAAGCCTCTAACCTCCATCAAGTTGCATATTCCTCAAAATATTCATAGGTCACTCTCTTCATCACGAGCAATTCCCGTATTATTGGACTAGCATTGATGTTAAACTTATATTGCCCCACAAAATCTTGAGCCAATTCTTCCCAATTATGCCATTTGTTGAAATCTTTTTTGGCGAACCATGTGAGTGTCATTCCTGACAAAATTTGAACAAATAATCTCATAAGGAAAGCCTCATTGTACCCTAAGCCAATTAGTCTGCCATAATAGTCCTTTAGATGTGTGATTGGATCCCCATGCCCATCAAATATGTTGAACTTTGGAACTTTGTATCCCGGAGGTAAATCAATCCTCGAATGTATACATAATTTCTCATACCTCAAGTCATAGATACCCCTAGAATGCAGTTCCTTATTCAACCTTTTCTCTAAGTCATGAAGCCTTTTCCAACGTTCATCTAAATTGATCCTTTCACTTTAAAGAGTGTAATGTGCGAAAGAAAATTATTGAGAGGGTGTGTGGGTAAGGCGAGGATAAGGAGGCACAGTGTTTTACCTTGGGCAATGAGAAGGAAAACCTTTTTGTATATTGAGCATATTTGTAATATTACAGATCCTCGCTTAAGTTAGATGTTAAAATGCTAGAAAACCCTTAAATAAAATAAACAAGTCAAACAAAAAGTACCACATAACGCATAGGTTCAAAACATAATAAATATAAAATAAAAGGCATTCTAGGATGAAGACCAAGACTTAATAAGTGATCTAGGCGTAAATATTTGAGCTCCTAATGCACGAAATATGATAGTGATAGAACATGATGTCGATTTTACAATTATGATTGTGAAGAAGATAGTAAGCCGGGAATTGAGTAAGGTTGACTTTTTTTGAACATCAGATTTGTTAATTCAAAACATCCTTTGTAATTGATATCACATCACATTGTTGATTTATCCAACTCCATATAGAAAAGGAGAAAATAGGAAAAGATAAAAATTTATTGTGATAAAAACAAATTCATTAAATGAGCACCTACGTATCCCTTATATAGGGGAATCAGGTCGATTGTAGTTCAAATTACATAAGCAAGGAAAACAAAAAAGAAAACTGGAAATTGTAAAACTTGAATAAATTTCAAATGTTTAAGTGTCTGGAGTGGAGAATCAACATGATATCCTCTACACCAATGTCGAAACCTTGCAAGTTAAGCCTATTAAATCAATTATCATCACGATTCGGCTTCATCACATTTATCACTATGTTATCAATCAATGCTTGAATTTTGTGTTTCAAAGTTCGACACTCTTTCGTGGTGTGTCATTTCATTCCTGAATGATAAGCACAAACTTTAGAATTATCAAGGCATAATGCATATGTGTTCATTACAATTGCGGGAATTGGAGTGATATAGCCAACCATCCTTAATCTCTCATAGAGTTGGGCTTTGGGATCAACCAAAGGGGTGTAGTGTCTTGGTGGATTTTCTAAAGCTTAGGTTGAGGTCTGGCTGATCGGGTGGATCGTTAGTTTGTTGGTAGATTTTGATAAGACTTTGGAAGGTAGTTTGATATTGGATAAATAAATGGAGGTGGGTACCAAACAGTCTGTGGATGAGGTTATGTGAAGGAATGGGGATAATAGGCTTGGACGTAATTGGATGATGGGATGATTTCTAAAGCTAGGTACCATATTAGTTGAGGGAGAGGTACACTTACTTTAGGATTTGGAGGTTTAGATATCTCATCTCTGATCGTCTTCCCCTTGTCTCTAAACTATGACTCAACCAAATCAGTTTCGACTATAAGCTTCCTCTTAAACTTATTGTTGAACCGCCTAATAAAGTCACTTGCCAAATTATTCCAAGAGGCCTACTTGCTAGTTTATTTCTCTGCATACCACATCAATGCAGGACCAGTAAGTTAACTGACAAAGATCTTCTTTTTGAGACCATCACTTTGCCCTACAACAGCTAGTTCGCCAAGGTATGCTTTTAAATTGGAATGAGGGTTTCCTGACCCATCATATAATGGAAAGTTCAAACCCTTAATTCTATCTGTGTCTTCTTCCCTTAATTTGGATGAACTATTCATTTTGGGCTGTTGAGAGGATCCTACCTCATTGTTAGGAACCTGTCCTTCTATCTACTTTTCCTTACTCGTATTTGTCAATCCACTAAGTGTTTTCAGTAATGCAATTGAATACAGACTTGAAGGCATGTGTGTATCACGATCAGGCATAGGTGAAGTTGTCAATATAGGAGACTCCATGGTGTGGATGGGAGTGATAATATTTGTTCTAGATAGTGGCTTTGGAAAACCTGGTGGCATCTCAACTGAACCTCGAAGATCAGTCATTATTCCACTAATTTTCTCTATTCTTCTTTCTAGCCTTTTGATTCTCAAAATAACTTTATTTTGATGCAACCTCAAGCTTTCATGCTCAGCTTCGCTATTGACAAGATTGATAAACATTGCTTGACTGGCCAATTCTGATTTTCAACTTTAGTCAACCTTAGAAGAAGGATTTATAATTAGGAATAGAGAGTATGCACGGGAGTCTAGAATGAATATTCTACTCATTTGAAAATAATGAGTTATACTCATTTGGAGTGAATAGAAGTTATGAGAGTTCTATGTAACTTAGAGGTTGTGAAAGTTAGAGTACGACATGAGAATGAAAACATCAAAAGGATCATGGTGGGATAAAAGTATGTAAATGTTGGAGCATTAGGAAGCGGAATCCTAAAATGATAAGTTGTACTAAAAGGTTATGAATGAGATCAAAACCCTTTATCAAAGCAAGAGTTGATCCTAGAGATGATTAATATACTGACGGATGAGTCAAGAGGATGAATTGAAGAAAAGTTTTGAATAGGATCTAAGAGTGTATTGTGGGGTCCTAACATGACAAGAATTTTAAGAGTAATGAGTTCAAAAGTGAGGAACACTAATAGTAAGTAGTGCCTAAGACAAGAACTAAAACAACAAGGTAGGTAAAATATCAAAACATACATAGAAATGCAACACATAGCAAATAATATTATGCGTTCTTATGGGTCGTGAACCCCTTTAGACTTTGAATGAAACTAACATTCAATGCATCAAGGGTGCCAAGGCATCCTAGGTTGAATAGGACGCATATTTCTTAATAAAAGAAGTATGTAGCCAGGATCTAAAGGACAAGAGTGGGTTTATGACATGGTTCCCTCAAGTTGACAACTCGAGAGTGGGAAAGCTCATGGATCTCAAGGCACCGCTGATTGACCGATCCATAAGGCATTTCTTGAAGGGTGTTTTAGGAAAGAACGTCTGTGCAACCACACAACCGTTTGTAAAAGCAAAATAAAAGAGGTTCTAAGTGGAGAAAAGTAAGAGTGGAATGCCAGTTATATGAAGCTGTAACACGTAGCACATAATAACTTGCTTAAAATATATAAAAGTAAATTAAACATCAAAACATAGAGTAAATAGAAGGGAAAAAAAGGAAATAGGATAGGCATGGAGAACATATACAAAGGGGAGAGGGAGAGGGTCAAGTATGCAAATATAAATCATGATCAAAATAAACAATAAAGGGGGAAAGGGATAAGAAAAAAATGTCAACATGTAGAAAATAAATAGCCAACATAAAGAGCAAGGTGATCTTTGATGATAGGCGAATTTACGCACCTATATCGATATATTTTGCCCATATTTTAGCCTAGTTTTGAGAACAAATTATATATTTCATGCACTTTTAGTCCTTTTTCCTGTAAATGAGCTAATGAACATGATTAGTAAAGTTTCAGGTATAAATGATGCATAATTCAGCATTTTATGGCTTACTTGACGCTAAAGAAAGCTCACGAAGGAAGGGAAGGGAGTTTACACGCCTAAGGACCAAAACTGCTGCATGGAAAATCTGTCCCGGGCTAAAACAGCATTTCTGAAGACTTTGGGGGACCAAAACTGCTGCATGGAAAATCTGTCCCGGGCTAAAACAACAATTCTGAAGACTTTGGGGACTTACAGACACAAAGCTGGATTTTGACAATGATACATTAACCTAGTACAATTAGGTTATGTATTTCATTATTTTATGTGGATTATGATAATGTTACCTTAACCTAGTACATTTGGGTTAAGGATTTCATTAGTCTAGTAGGATTTGGTTATTTATTTCATTAGCTTAGTAGGAGTAGGATATGGGTATTATAAATACCCTATCATGCTAGAGATTTAGAACAAGGGGGGAGGAAGGAGGGAGAACACAATACTTCCTTCCATCCCTCTCATCTTCTAACATCTTCTTAACTTCTCGTCTTATAAATCAATTCTATTTTCTTCTATTCTTCTATTCTTAAATTCCGCAACAAGAGAAACGTTACTTTGCAAGAAATCACACCTAAAGCCTACCACTCTTGTGCTACACGAAATTGATCATTATTGTGGTATAATAACAATGTCAATTGTGGTTTTCTTCGCATTCATGGGTAACTAAACTTCTCTGTTGGGGTTATGGAAGCCGAATGAGTTACTATCTATTGCTGTGAGTTTGTGAGTTCAAGGCACGTATATTGCTTATATCATTATTCTTTTCATCTTAATCTACATTCTTTGCGGTTGCAAACGAAAGAATACGCCAGTCTAACATTTAACTTGTTCGAGAGAAAAGTTATTTGTCTGGAAAAGAGATAATGTCAAGGTAGTAGGACACCCTTTCCTATTAAAAAGCTAGTGCCGTAACTGGACTATCCTCTTGGAGAATTCGTACCGTTAGACACACTTTAAGCTCGAGAGAGTTAAAGTGAAATAGTCCTTGCTTAGGTCGAGAGACGCTTGGATTTACCATCGACTACAATCCTCTATAAGCAATTGCATGTCAGAATTCTACACACTCATAGCCAATAGAGACGTATACCTCAGAAGGTGGACATAACTCCAACGCCTCAATTCTCATTGTTTACAACTTACGTAACAATCTTTCTCTTTTACTTTGCTATTTTCAGCTTTTATTTAATTGTTTTGGTGACACATTACAATCCCCCCTTTTTACGAGACTTGCACCTAAAGTTTAGTAATTTTACTTACTTGTTGGCCAAGCTATTCCCTGTGGGATCGACACCCAACCCAGGTTGGGTTCTATATTTGCTAACGACCGCTTTACACTCAAACGAGAGTTGTAGATTGAGCGTTATCAAAAATTGGCGCCGTTGCCGGGGAATACAAGTGTCAATTAAGTTCGTAATAATTACTAGACCCTTTGGTCAAAGATTCTCATACTTTTACTTTTAGTTGTTGTTTTTGTTTTATTCAGGTTTGTTCAGTGCATCAATGGATGCACAACGTGAAATTGAAAGGATGGCTGCTCAAGCGCATCAGCAGAACATTGATAACCCAGGGCGTGCAACAAATCTTGATGATGAGGACCTGGGTGATGAGGAGCTACTAAACCCACGGCATACTGCTGAGATGGCGGCACCCATGCACAGAAGAGGTCGACAAGCTTGGTATAGACATGATCGCCAACCTATGCAGCCAACTTTCGATGATGATGATGATGATCTTGATGGAGCTGGTGCCACTGGAGCCATTATTCTTCCACCATTAGCCCCCGGAGCCAAGTTCAACATCACAAGCACCATGATTCAGTTATTGCAACTCAAGGGATTATTTGGTGGACTAGCAGGCGATGATCCGAATATGCATCTCATCAACTTTATTTCTACATGCAAGTCATTTGACAATCCTGGAGTTGGTCAGAATGCAATTCGGTTACGCTTATTTCCATTGTCTCTGGCTGGGGAGGCAACACTATGGTTGAATGGGCTAACTCCTGATTCAATTACAAATTGGAGGCAATTGAGAGACGCTTTCCTAGAAAGATTCTTTCCGCCGTCCAAAAAGGCACAATTGAGAGATGAAATCAGCAACTTTCGTCAGCTTCCCACTGAAGCTCTTCATGAAACATGGGAGAGGTTCAAGACAAAGCTAGCGAGATGCCCAAACCATCACATGACTAATGTTCACCTCATGGAGATATTATACAGAGCCTTGAATTCAATAACTAAACCAGTGGTGGATAATGCGGCTGGAGGATCTTTTATGGACCTCACCTTTGGTCAAGCAAGCAATATGCTAGATCGCACGACAAAACAAAGTAGAGCTTGGCATACCAGGGATTTCGAGGTAGCAAGCCCCACTTTATCTATAGGCATGACTGCAGACCAAAGAAGAAGACAAGAAGAACGTGATCAAGATATGGCGCACATGAAAACACAGATGGATCTTCTTACAAAGCATTTATTATCAGGGAAGACCGAAAAAGTGAAAGCTGTGGCGCTAAAAGGAAGAGACGAATCTGATTCGGAAGAAGAGGCCAACTACTTGAACAATCAGGGGGGTTTCCGTGGGAATACCCAAGGAAACCAAGGTCGGAACTATTATGATAATTCTGGAAACAAGGACCAAGGTAGTTGGAGAAAAAACAATGAAAAGAGTGGTGTATATGTTCCCCCTGGTAGACGTGATACCACCACATCTAATTCTGGAAGTATGGAAGACATGATGGCTAAATTATTGAAAGGAGTGGAAACAACGAGCGCGGGAGTTACTGAGGTAATTAATGATTTGTCCTCCATGAAACAACTAGTTGATTCTCATTCCACTTCAATCAAGCAAATAGAGCAGCAACTGAGCCAACTTTCAGCAGCACTCAATCAAAGAAAGGCTGGCACTTTACCTAGCAATACTGTGCAAAACCCAAGGAATGATGGGTCATGCATGGCCATCACTACCCGAAGTGGTAAGGTGCTAGAAACTTCAGAAAAAGGCAAGCAAGTGGTTGACAAAGAAGCGGAAATTAATGATAAGGCGAAAGGGGAAGATGCCACAGCAGCCGATCCTAACGTCCTTAACATCACTCCTCACAACGTGCAGCCTGGAAAAGCTGAAAAACGGAAGCAAGAGGAGAAGAAAGCCATGGAGAGAACAATTCCATACCCACCACCACCTTTTCCTCAAAGATCGAAGAAGGTGGCGGATGATACAAAGTTCAGCAAATTCATGACCATGTTGAAGCAGCTGACCATTAATGTTCCGTTGGTAGAGGCGCTAGAAAAAATGCCTGGGTATGCGAAGTTTATGAAAGATCTTTTGACTAAGAAGAGGGCAGCAAGTTATGAGCTGAAGGATGATGTGCATCATTGTAGTGTAATTGCTACCCGATCGATAGTTCAGAAGAAGGCCGACCCCGGAGCTTTCACTATTCCTTGCACGGTTGGATCTATGAATTTTGCTAAGGCATTGTGCGATCTGGGTGCTAGCATCAATTTGATGCCACTATCCGTCTACAAGAAGTTGGGGTTAGGCGATCCGACACCAACCAATATGAGGCTCGTGATGGCTGATAGGACGGTAAAACGACCTGTGGGTATCTTGAATGATGTGTTGGTGAAGGTATCTTCATTTATCTTTCCTGCAGACTTCGTTATTCTGGATTGTGAGGTGGATTCTAACGTTCCCATAATCTTGGGACGCCCCTTCCTCGCAACTGGAAGTGTGCTTATTGACATGAAAGATAATGAGCTTTTGTTTCGAATTAATGACGAAGTGGTCCGCTTTGATATATGCAAAGCGATGAAGCAGCCAAAAGATATGGATGTGTTCTCTGTAGATGATGTTCATGGTGAAGATAAGAAAGCATTATCTGTAGAGAAACAGCTTACTGTTGAGCCATTGTCTGCTGCGCTGCTGAAGGTTGAGCATGAGGACGATGAAGATTATGAAGAACTTATGGGTGCTCTAATAGAAATAGAGTCCTATTCCCATACTCCTAAGCAACCGGACCGTGATCTTAAGAATCAACCGTCACCAACAGTGAAGATGTCCCTTGAAGAGCCACCAATGCTAGAATCGAAAGAGCTCCCCAATTATCTAAGGTATGTGTTCTTGGAAAGTATAAAGATACTTCCGGTGAGTGCGGATGATTTAAGTAAACAGCACGTAGACGCTCTCATCTCTACTCTGAAGAGATACATGAGAGCTATGGGTTGGACTATTGATGATATAATTGGTACCCCTCCTACAAGTAAGCCTCATTGTCGTCTAAATCCATTCAGAAAACGATCCACCATTTACCTCGACGAAGTCTGAGTACTCGAGGTAACCATGTCGTGCCACGACAATAAATAAGGCGCTAGATGGGAGGCAACCCATCGTACTAATCGTTTTCATTTGTTTGAGCGAATATAGGTGCAAGAAGTAGTCAACGAGGAGATTGATTTCAATTGACGATTTGGACGCATTGTATGGTAAAGTTGGTAAGTTAGGAAGGGTGATGCATAAGGCTATGGATTGAGCCTTTCTCACGCCAAAGTAGGCTTCGAGGAAGGCTAGGCCTTGGTAAAACTAGGCCACGAACGATGCACAACCTATCCTATAGCCTAAGGTCTCGGAATCTAGTGTGCTATACACTATGCGCCGCCTATTCCTAGGTATGCTTTTGACTATGCGCCGCCTATGCTATGGCATTTGGTCTCAGTATCTTATATTCCATAGACTATGCGGCGCATATGTCTACAAATGCCATAGACTATGCGGCGCATATGTCCCATTATGCCATAGACAATGCGCCGCATATGTCATATCTATGCCAAGCATTATGCGCCGCATATGTGGGATTTTTGTCTCCAAAACCGATTGTAAATGGGTCATAACCCGACCCATTCTCTTCCTATATAAAGGGGACTTAGTTTTATAACACAACACATTGCAAAGTGACCTAAAGGTGCCGCATATTCATCCAAATCCTCTCAAAATTTTCTATTTTTGCTCCTCCAATTCACAAAACCACCTCCAAAAGCTTCAAGCAAGTAAGTACTCTCTTATTCTTCATTTATTTCTCGTAAGTACTACGTTGCTATGTCTATTATAAATTGCTACATATTGAAAGATTGTTGGTGAAGTTCATGTGTTTGGAATGTTAATGCAAAATCATGTGAGTGAACGTATACGTTAGAATCATCTTGACTTGTTTCCGACTTGAATTTGGTTTTAATAGCATTGTCATACTAATTGCGGAATTGCTATAGTCTTGAACATTGCTTAAAATTGCTACTTGGATACTTACATGTTAGGCTATCCCGTTCATCGGGATAAGACTTATAGTGCCTGCCGACATAGGAGGTTGTGATTGTTGAAAGTAACTATATTATGTGGTAACCCCCATGTAGTAGTGTTGTTATATCTAACATGAAAGTAATGCAATGGCTGCAAGTAGTGATACATCACTGATTTTCTTGCCGGAATACAACTCCTAAAACGTATGTCGACGAAATCTGAGTAATCGACCACTTTCACTTCACTGATTTGTGTCAACAAAACTAAGTGTGGGGTGGTACCCCTACTGCTTGTGCATAGATTGTATCCATTGATATTGTGCTACCACTAACACTATTTCTAGTCTCAGGTACAATGGCACCCAAAGCAAGACCACTTCACAAAAAGGCAAGAAAAGAGGCCGAAAAGAGCAAGGAGAACCCTCCTCGCTGCAAATACCTCGACTCACGCTTGGAATTAAGTGGGATACTTATGAGGAACTTCTGAGGATGACGACTCTGATGATGATTCCGATGCAAAGGGTATGACCCCCGACATTGAGGACGAGTCCGACTGACCAGGTTCTTCGTATTTATTTTCCACTGAGGACAGTGTCCCGACTAAGTGTGGGGTGGTGGTATTGCATGCTATACTTCTATATTCGCATCTATGTTTGTTTGCTTTTGTTTCATTTTTGTTTCGTTTTGTTTTTTTTAGTAGAAAATTTTTTCTAGCTTCGCATGAAATTATTTTGATAGGCAGCATGAGATTATAACAAGAGTATGTGCTACAATTGTGACTATTGAGACGTTTAGGCTCTAGTTGTGACTCAATATGTGATATTGTGTGATTCAATTCCTTCACTTGTTGGGTCGAGAGTCTATATTACTTCCAATCAAGTCGACCATGTGCCTTGTGTGTGTGAGATAATAGTATATTCTATGTATGTGGCTGATGCTAGAACTTGCCTGGTATGTATGCAAAGCGAAAATAAGGAGTGTAAGTTTAGGATATGATTTAGGCATTTCTTTGGCAACCTATACATGTTTACCTTCAGTTTTACCTACCCATGGACATCATCCTAGTTAACCCTTTCTAGCCTTTAGCCTATTTCTTTGACAACCTTTTATGTAAGCCTAATCCATTTCTTTCAAGACCGTAATTTGATCCCAAAATCCCTAAGTGCTTTAAAGTGAAAAAGTCATGTGACAACATAAAAGGAAATTGGGTGAGTATAATTCTATAAATTGGAATGGTTCTTGAATGTGTTATGAAAAAGAAAAAAAAAATGCTATCATAAGAGGTATGTTGTGAAAAGAAAAAGGAAAAGAAAGCTGAAAAGTGAGTTGTGCTTAAAATTGAAAAAAAAAAAAGAGGAGAACAAGGGTGGTAGAAAAAAAGAAAGAAGAAAGGTTGAAAGAAAAAAGTATCAATGATACAAAGTGATGTATTAAATAGCTTAGGAACCTAGTCACTATTCTTGGCCAAAATAGTCCTACCCGTCCCTTAGCCTACATTACAACCATCAAAAGACCTACTTGATCCTAATCTTAACATTCCGACATTTAGTGGAGTACTACATTAAGGGCAAGCCTATGGTCATCAGTTGCTACATATGAGTTCTTTGTGAGAGTGAGAGCAAGGACATTTTGATACCCATGTTTGAAAAATATGCTACATTTGTGAGTGATTATGGGTACTATATGGTGAGACACACATGGTTGATGAGTTTTGGGTAGTTATATATGATTCCTTGTACCTTAACGTTTGCATGCGAGTTGATCACCATCACGAGTCTATACTTGAGGTTAAATTGTTTCTACTTATAATCGGAAAGCTACTCTTGGTTGATAATTGTTGTGCTTGTCTTGACGAATATTTTGTGTTGTTGCTGTAAAACCCTAAGTTGATGTTTAGAAGGACATGATAGTTTGTTCGAGGACGAACAAAGCTCTAAGTGTGGGGTGTTGATGATAGGCGAATTTACGCACCTATATCGATATATTTTGCCCATATTTTAGCCTAGTTTTGAGAACAAATTATATATTTCATGCACTTTTAGTCCTTTTTCCTGTAAATGAGCTAACGAACATGATTAGTAAAGTTTCAGGTATAAATGATGCATAATTCAGCATTTTATGGCTTACTTGACGCTAAAGAAAGCTCACGAAGGAAGGGAAGGGAGTTTACACGCCTAAGGACCAAAACTGCTGCATGGAAAATCTGTCCCGGGCTAAAACAGCATTTCTGAAGACTTTGGGGGACCAAAACTGCTGCATGGAAAATCTGTCCCGGGCTAAAACAGCAATTCTGAAGACTTTGGGGACTTACAGACACAAAGCTGGATTTTGACAATGATACATTAACCTAGTACAATTAGGTTATGTATTTCATTATTTTATGTGGATTATGATAATGTTACCTTAACCTAGTACATTTGGGTTAAGGATTTCATTAGTCTAGTAGGATTTGGTTATTTATTTCATTAGCTTAGTAGGAGTAGGATATGGGTATTATAAATACCCTATCATGCTAGAGATTTAGAACAAGGGGGGAGGAAGGAGGGAGAACACAATACTTCCTTCCATCCCTCTCATCTTCTAACATCTTCTTAACTTCTCGTCTTATAAATCAATTCTATTTTCTTCTATTCTTCTATTCTTAAATTCCGCAACAAGAGAAACGTTACTTTGCAAGAAATCACACCTAAAGCCTACCACTCTTGTGCTACACGAAATTGATCATTATTGTGGTATAATAACAATGTCAATTGTGGTTTTCTTCGCATTCATGGGTAACTAAACTTCTCTGTTGGGGTTATGGAAGCCGAATGAGTTACTATCTATTGCTGTGAGTTTGTGAGTTCAAGGCACGTATATTGCTTATATCATTATTCTTTTCATCTTAATCTACATTCTTTGCGGTTGCAAACGCAAGAATACGCCAGTCTAACATTTAACTTGTTCGAGAGAAAAGTTATTTGTCTGGAAAAGAGATAATGTCAAGGTAGTAGGACACCCTTTCCTATTAAAAAGCTAGTGCCGTAACTGGACTATCCTCTTGGAGAATTCGTACCGTTAGATACACTTTAAGCTCGAGAGAGTTAAAGTGAAATAGTCCTTGCTTAGGTCGAGAGACGCTTGGATTTACCATCGACTACAATCCTCTATAAGCAATTGTATGTCAGAATTCTACACACTCATAGCCAATAGAGACGTATACCTCAGAAGGTGGACATAACCTCAACGCCTCAATTCTCATTGTTTACAACTTACGTAACAATCTTTCTCTTTTACTTTGCTATTTTCAGCTTTTATTTAATTGTTTTGGTGACACATTACAATTCCCCCTTTTTACGAGACTTGCACCTAAAGTTTAGTAATTTTACTTACTTGTTGGCCAAGCTATTCCCTGTGGGATCGACACCCAACCCAGGTTGGGTTCTATATTTGCTAACGACCGCTTTACACTCAAACGAGAGTTGTAGATTGAGCGTTATCAATCTTGAAAAAAACAAAACAAAGAAAAATAAGAATCCCACATAAAATACAAACTCGTAATGGCTAGAACTTAATTATCCCCAATAAAGTCGTCATTCTGTCGCACCCCATTTTTCTCGCAAGAAGCGAGATTCGACATGACTAACTCATTTTTAAATTTTTTAAGAAAATGTGAAGAGTCGCCACCTAATGTATTAAGGTGTGTTAGGGCATCGGTCTAGGCTAACTACGAACCTATTTTTTTGTTTTGTCTTAGTTTACCAAAAATTTGGGTAAAGGTTTAAATTACCTCAAAAGGAAGGTGTTAGTCACCTTTTGAGCTATAATGGATCTATTTAAGTTACCCGATTTATCCGCACCCCCTACAATTGGTATCAGAGCCTATGCTGTTTAAAGTTATCGGAAGTAGTATATATTTGGATTTATTTGATTAATTTATTAATTATGATAAAATTAAATTTAGATATCTACCAAAATATTATAAATATTATTTAGATGAATAATGTACAAAAATTACAAAAATATAAAGAATTAAAAGAAATAATATCTGAAAAACGTAAAGAATTAAAAATAAAGATAGAAAGGCTACAGTATAACATAATTGTCGGAGTTAGTAAAAACTCAATAAATGCACAAAAGGAAGAAATATCAAATTTAGAATCAACAATAGATAGTCTAGAATATGTATATATACCAACATAACCTATATACATTTAAATAAAATGAACAAAGAAGAATTCATAATAGACGAAAAAACATATGAAAATCACGAAGGATTAAAAATAAAAATAGTATTCTCTAATTAAAGGAGATATAAGAAAATAGGTGAACATTTATATTTAATGTTAGAAAAAGAAGAATTAAAATTAGAAGATAAGTTGGCAGTCATGGTAAGAATAGAAAGAGAAAATGAAGAGATAGACAGAAAAAAGGAAATAGATAAAATAAAATAACAAACCACAGAAGAAATACGAAAAATAGAAGAAACTAAAAATAGTAGGATTGTTGAATTAGAAAAAGAACTACAAATGCTAAAAGATTTGTATGAAAAAAGACAGAAAGAAAAAGATAAAGAACAAAAATTATTAATTGAGATAAATCAATTTAAAGAAAAAATAAAAATAAAAAATAAAGAACCAGAAACTAGTTAATTAGAAATAAATGCAATAGATGCTGAAGAAACAGATAATTATGATTCGGAAGATAGTGAAACATATACAGAAATTCTAGAAAACATAGGAAAGCTAGAAATTAATGAAAAACAAGAAGTAATTAATAAATAAAATCTAGAACTAATAAATACAGAAGTAAATACTCTAGATAAAAATATAATACCTAGTACATCAGAAATAAGAAAACCAACCTATAATTACAAAAATAAGTTTAAAAGATATAATCCAAAGGATTGATATAATAAATGGACACCAAAACAAATAATTAATTACAAATTTTTAGATTTAGACTGTGTAATAGACACAAATAAAACAATACAACTATGGGTAGGATACATGTCAAAACAGTTATTAGATAATAAAATAGATACAACAAACACACCAGAATATATAGAAAAGACATTAATAGGAACAGTAAAATTATGGTTTTTAAACCTAGCCGAAGCAAGTAAAAAAGTATTAAGATCTGATAACAAAACAGAAGGAACATCAACAACTACTAAAATACTACCGACAGAAATATTGAAAAAATATGAAATAGCTATAAGAGATGAATTTAGTAGTGTAACAACAGAAGAAGAAGAGCAAAATAAAGAAAAAGATATAAATTAAAATTTAATGTTAAAGCTAGCAATATGTAATATGTGCTATATAAATGAGTATACGTGCGCATTTAAAGAATATTATTATAAATGAACATATAATATAGAAGAAAGTAAAGAAATAAGAAGATTATATTTTAGTAAATTACCTGAACCATTTAGTTCAAAAACAATAAAGAGTTGGGATGAAGCAAAAATAGTAGATACCCTAAGAGCAAGAATAAAATTTTTACAATAATGGTATAGAAATCTATGTGAAAAATATAAAGAAGAAATAAAAATGGAAAAAACATTAATAAGAAATTTAGCATGTTGCAAAGATAAAATAGCACCTCAATTTGGATGTGAAGAAAGATATTATAAGAAAAGAAAAAGACATAAGAAATATAAGAAATACGAAAAATCAAAATATAAGTATAAGAAACCAAGAAAAAGATATTATGTAAAAAATTATAAACATAAAAGACCATATAGGAAAAAGAAATCTATAAGAGAATGTACTTGTTATAATTGTGGAAAACTAGGACATTTAGCTAGAGATTGTAAACTACCAAAAAACCCAAAAAAGAAATAAATATCAGAAATAAAAATAGAAAATACAGAATATATGCAGATAGATTATATAGATTATGAATTAGAAAGTGAAGATAGTATATATGAAATTTTGGAGAATGAAACAGATAATGAATTAGATGAATCAAATGACTGAAGAAGATATAAAAAAGAACCAAATAACTGAAGAAGATATAAAAATAATAACAAAGGAAGAATATTTAAATGAAGAAGGAACAGATCAAAAAATAATATTTGATAGTAATATATTTGACGAAATAAAAGGAAAAGAGTTAGACTTAAGTGTAGAAAAAATATTTAAAATACCAACAATAAAAAATTTATTTAGTAGAAAAAAGGAAGAATACTACGTAGTAAGTCAAAAAGAACATGTAATAGACTGTAGATATGCAAAAGGAAGAGCTAGTATACCGCTAGTAACAAAAAGAATAATTAATAAAGAAATAAACGATATAAAAAGTAAAAACCCAATAAAATATGTACACCT
The DNA here is from genome assembly GCA_030864215.1 of Capsicum pubescens. NCBI lineage: Eukaryota > Viridiplantae > Streptophyta > Magnoliopsida > Solanales > Solanaceae > Capsicum > Capsicum pubescens. The sequence continues at coordinate 229,112,891 of CM061544.1, forward strand.
TGGAGGAACAAAGATATTAATAAAAGCATGTTTTAGAGAAGGAATAGATACACCAATAGAATTATATTTAGCATATGATAGAATTATAAAACCTATACAAAAAAGTATAATAACAGCCATAAAAGGAAATTTAATATACCAAAAATTTAAACTTATAATAAGTGTGAATTATTCAGTAGCAATAACAGATAAAAATATAGTTAAATCATTAATATTATATTGGAAAATATCAGGAATAGAACTAACCCCAGAAAGTAAAAATATTTACAGCAAGATGTAAAAATCTATATGTATTAACAACAAAACATAAAATAATGGGAAAAAATAAAATTAATAAAATACAAATAGATAGTCCTTTCGAACAATTTGTAAAAACAATTGATAATAATGATTATAGTTGCAAAGGCATAGATATAAAAGAAGATATAGAAATAATAAATGATAGAATAAGTACAATAAAAAGAATAGCTCATGAAAAAACAGAATCATCAAGCTTATCAAAAAGAACAAGTTATGAAACAACTTCAACAGTTAATTTAAATCAATATTATATAACAAAAATAATAAATGAAAAAGAATATTTAATACTCTTAAACACAGGACAAGAAGAAAATTATATAAAATCTAATAGTAATATATGCCCAAATCTACCAAGGAGTCTAATAAACATTAAAGATACGGCAGAAAAAGAAATAATAATAGGAGTTTGAAAAATAAAAATAGAATTTGAAATAAAGGAAGAAATGCAAAAAGCAGACATAATATTAGGAATAAAATGGTTAGAACAAGTAAAACCATACAATATAGAACATACACAATTATCTATAACATATAATAAAGAAAGATTATTCATAAAAAAAGTTTTAACATAATATGAAAATATATGTACTTGTAAAAATAATAGTAGAAGGATATTATAATAGGTATTATACACCTATGATAGATACAGGAGCAAAAGCAAACTTATGTAGATACAACTATTTACCAGAAAATAAATGAGATAAATTAAAAACACCAATAGTAGTCAAAGGATTTAATAATGAAAGAAGCTTAATTACATATAAAGCTAAAAATATAAAAATACAGATATGAGATAAAATAACAACAGTAGAAGAAATCTATAATTATGAACTAACATCAAAAATATGCTTTTAGGAATGTCATTTTTAGATAAATTATACCCACATATAATAACTAAAACAGATTGGTGGTTTACAACACCATGTAAACAAAAAGTAAGAGTAAAAAGAGTTATTAATAAAATAAGAAAGAAAACTGATTGGATAAAAGGAAGTGAAAATTACACAAAAGTTAGAAAGTATAAAAAATACAGAAGACACAGTAGAAATAGTTGTATTTTCGATAAATAAAAAAGAAATAACTATATTTTCAATAGATAAGGTAGAAATATTAAAGAAAAAATTAAGACAATTATATAGTAAAGATCCATTAAAAGGATGGAAAAAACATAAAACTTCTACAAAAATTGAATTAATAGATAAAAATAGCATAATAACTCAAAAACCATTAACATATAATTTTGACGATTTAAAAGAATTTAAAATGCATATAGATGAATTATTAGAAAAATAATATATACAAAAAAGCAATAGTAAACACAATAGTCCAGCATTTATAGTAAATAAACATAGTGAACAAAAAAGAGGAAAAAGTAGAATGGTTATTGATTATAGAAACCTAAATGCAAAAACTATGACATATAATTATCCAATACCAAATAAGACATTAAAAATAAGACAAATACAAGGATATAATTATTTTAGTAAATTTGATTGTAAATCAGGATTTTACCACTTGAAGTTAGATGAAAATTCTAAGGAATTAACCGTATTTACGGTACCACAAAGATTTTATGAATGGAACGTATTACCATTTGGATATAAAAATGCACCGGGTAGATATCAATATTTTGTGGATAGTTAGTTTAAACAATTATCTAATTGTATAGTATACATAGATGATATACTACTATATACAAAAACTAAAGAAGAACATTTAAAATTATTAGAACAATTTACAGATATAATAGAAAAATTGGGAATAAGTTTAAGTGAAAAGAAAGACGAAATTATGAAAAAACCAGATAGAGTTTTTAGGAATACAAATAGATAAAAGTGGAGTAAAAATGCAACAACATATACTACAAAAAATAATAAATTCAAAAGAAGAATTAGATACAAAAAAGAAATTACAATCATTTTTAGGATTAGTAAACCAAGTAAGAGAATATATACCAAAATTAGCAGAAAACCTAGCCTTTACAGAAAAAATTAAAAAAGGATATAGAATATAATTACAACGAAGAAGATAAAAAACAAGTCCAGAAAATAAAAATACTTTGTAAAGAGTTACCAAAATTATAATTTCCAGATGAAAATAAAAAATTTATATATATAGTAGAAGCAAATGCTAGTGAATATAGTTATGGAGGAGTACTTAAATATAGATATGAAAAAGAAAAATTAGAACATCATTGTAGATACTACTCAGGTACATTTAATGAAACAGAAAAAATGGAAAATAAATAGAAAAGAATTATGTTCATTATATAAATGTTTATTAGCATTTGAGCCATATATTGTAAAATTTATTGTACGGACAGATAATACACAGGTACGTTGGTGGTTAACAAAGAAAATATAAAATTCAGTTACAACGAAAGAGATTCAGAGACTAGTATTAAATATATTAATTTTTACATTTACAATTGAAGTAATTAGTACTAAAAAAATGTTATTGCATATTACATATCAAGACAAAGATACACAGACTGATATAATAGAAGATGATGCTTTAGAAAAAATACTCAAAACCCTAACTACGCTTTTAATAAAAGTGGACAGTATGGGTAATGAAATAGAAAAGCTAAAGACTAATGAAGTTAAACTGAAGTCTAAAGCTATGAATCAGCTAACTGAGCAGTGTGCAGAGCTATGTCGATCGGAAGACATTAAAATTCCAGAGCTAAAAGGAGACGTTGGGACACTCCATAAAACCCATAACGTTTATCAATCTACAATTGCAGGTACAAGCAAAGGAGTTAGTGGACAAAGATATCAGAACATGAACATGAATAAGATATTTGAAAAACCATTTATACCAAAAATACAAAAAGACCCCTTGTACATACCCCCACAAATTACCATATATCGAGATAATTTGAACCAAGATAAAAAAAACTTATAACTATATAGCCCGAGGATATATAGAAAATATCTACAAAGTACAAACTTTTCTAAACCTTAACCCCAGAGCTACAAATATTCAAGAACCAAACACAAACTATATAACCCAAAAATTAAAAGGTTACAACAAGCTAATCGCACTACCCAAAACCAATCAAAGCTTAATAAAAATATGTTTCGACTATGGATTATTAAATACCGTATATACCCAAGATGGAGAAGAACTAACAACTATAGAAGAATTACATAAAGTATTCACTACCTATAAAAGAGTAACCAAAGGAAATCTATTTTATATAAAGTTTTATACTACACCAGCAGAGATATTATACGATGAGATCAAACCAGTTATACAAGTTGTAAAAATAGGATTAACCAGAGATATGATTATACCGAAAGATATTGTGCAGCAGCTAGAGATACCCAAAATTGAGATACCTAATTTTTACGCAAATAAACGACTTATTGGAATAGCTACAATTATTCAAGAATTAGCAAATAATTATATCAATGGAAACCCAATATGGAGCTATTATTCAAGAGATCATCAAATGATTTATTCAAATTCTAGAGAACTACGACAAACAGATATGGAAGATGTTAGACAATGGATAATAACGCTACTTAACCCAGATAAACAATCTACTACAAGAGAAATTAGGAAAGGATTTATTTCAGACGGAATAGTAATAAGATATTGCAAGATAATTGGACACAAATATCCAGACCATCAATGTTCGAGATGTAATGGAGGAGATAATATTATCCCAGAAGTCCATCTAGAACAAGAAGATAAGGACGCCAACTAGAACATAAAAATCAACGGAGCAATAATAGAAGAAGACAAAGCATTGAAGATAGGAAAATGACCTATGGAGAAAAAACTAAACTTCCTACGTAAATTATTGTAAAGCTTTAATAGCCTTTTTGACTTTTCTTTTCATTTAATAGGATTTTTGACTTTTTGAACAAAAGACTATTATTAGGTTTTGTTTTTTAGTTAACTTCAAGTCTTTTCCTTTCAGAATGTAAAGACTTTTTGTAAATTAGATAGGATACGTGTAAAGTAGGAACAGTATAGAGATAGAATACACGTTTTCTTTATCTTTCTTAGGATTATAAATAGAGAGCATTTTGCTCAGCTAAAAGGCAAGACTTTCATGTGTTTAAAGCAAGCCTCCTCCTTTGTAAATAGAAAACTTTTGAATATTTAATAAAAAGCAGATATATTTCTAAGGAAAAGCTATGGATAAACAAAACCCAGATTTATCAAACCTACCAGAACAGGTATATTTATTTATGATTATGAATAGCTAAATTCATAAATTCCTAACAATCATAATATGATAAAATAAGTTCATGTTAGTTACTTTATAGTAGAATTATTCGAAAAATAGCATGTTAAGAAGTTTATTAGCAATGTGGAGAAGGAGAAAAATCCCTAAAAACCATGCCATCCTAAAGGTGAAATCGGTGAGGCAAGAAAACCGTGATGGGGAGTAGCTTAAGGGAAAAGTATCGAGATTACCATGCTCATAGTAACCGAAAAATATGTTATTTAAGAATAATCTAGTATATAGTAATCTAAAATGATCATATTTTTTTATATGTGTGATTGAAGGAAATATTTTGAAAAAGCATCATATGAAAAATGAGTACTTATTTATCTGACGAAATGGTAGATAAATTTAAAATACTTGTTTTGTATGTACTTAAGGATATGGAAATTACAGATATAAAAAAAATCATATTGGAAAAAATATTTGATAAATATTTTATGACTAGAATAAATTATATACCACACTTACCTAACTACTCTTACAAATACCTACATACCAAACCTACACATCAACAATGACAAATTTCGTATATTTGGAATATTGGAATATAGATATGAAAAATATACAATTAATAGAAAAACTAAAGAAAAAAAATTTAGAAAAATATATTGAAACTAAAGATAGAAAATATATAGAATTCCTTAATGAAAATATAGAGGAATTATTAAGATTAAAATAAAAACTAATAAATACTATGATAAAGCATTTAATTACTAGAATTCAATTCCAAGTTATCCAAGTTATTCGTAAAAACCTTAGCATAATATGAATAATATAAGAAGATATATATCTGATGAAACTAAGATACTTGTTTTATATATCATAAAAGATTTAGAATTAGAAGATATAAAGAAAATAATATGGGAAAAAATATTTAGTTATGAAGATGACTTACTAAGTACTAATTGGATAGAAGAGGAATTACAAAATATGGATTTCTTTGGTAGAAATAATTCAGATAGTTATTATTCAGATGGATATTATACAGATTAAGAATGCTAGAATATATTCAAAGAGTTAGAGAAAAACAAAGTTGGCTATACGAAGAAATTAATTATAGAAACCAGCTTAGAAGAGGAAGAGAACAACTAAAAGAAAGATTAATTTGGCTAGATAAAACTATAAAACAACTAGAATTAAAAGACAATTTATAATATGATTTAGACATGGAATTATTCATAGACGAAAAAGACAGGATAATTAACGAAATAGATAAACTAGAATTTAATATCAGATATAGTAAAATTAGAATAAATTATTACAAAGAAATTTGCAATATCACAACTACTTTAGGATAAAATGATAGACTATGCGTGAGACAAGATATGGAAGAAATAAGATTAATAGAAATACTTATGAAAGAGAATTTAATTGAATATTTTAGAACAAAAGATATAGAATATTTAGAATACCTCCAAAATAATATACAAGAATTGCAAAGGCTAAGAGAAAAAACTAAAGAGTATTACAGTAAAACATTTAAACAAATATCATCTGATCACCCTCTAAGATGTGAACATTAATAAAATTAAAATAAATAAACTAAAAATAAAAATGACAGAGAAGTTAAGAAATATCCACGCACAAACAAAAATAGATCCATTAGAGATATAATAGATCTATTTAAGTTATCTGATTTATCCGCACCCTCCTACAATTGGTATCAGAGCATATGTGATCAAGTAAATGTCACTTATTTCATTATTAACTTAATGTTAACTAAGTGATAAAGTAACTAATGAACAAACATGTTATTTGGCTATTCCTATTTGATAAATACCTAAGAGGTAAACAATACAAGAATTAATAAAAAAATAATAAAAGCAAGAATGATACAAATTATAGCAAATGGGACTGCTTAAATAGACTAACTACCCCAAATAGATAAGCAGATAAAATAAAAGAATAAAATTGAAAAGTCGAACCAAGGAAATATTTTTGGTTTCATTTGGATCAGAACCCCAACTTTTTAATCATTATCCGACCCACTAGCCGATAGTCGTATTCTTAGACAAGTGACAATGTCATACGTCATGTAATATGTGCTGGATATCATCACTTCAGAATGACTACCCGCCCACCACCTAGGATGGTTGTCAAACCTATAAGTGTTCTATAAAGAAAGGGTAAAACTAACACCTCTAGAATACCTATCGTCCCACTTATCACCAAAGAGGCATTGGGCTTGCTATTTTGGATTCGCGGTCTAGACAAACAAAGTTATGTTTCCTAGTAGGACTCAAAGCACGAAACAAATAGGACGACAAGTAGCACACAATAGTCTCATTTAGGCCACTTAGTTAATTAAGAGATGGTTAAAGTGATTGACATGTTAAGGCAAACAATTATTTATTTTTTATGTAGTTAACCTATAGGCATGATGTCTAGGTGTCATGTAGTTGACTAGTGTGACAAACGATAATTGTTGAATCATTTTAAAACAACATCATAAATTTGTTAATGACATGTCAAAGTTGAGTAAATGTGTCAGAAAGTAATAGTTGTTGTGCAAAATATGTCGTAAACCGATAGAAGTGTTGAGAACTAATTTATAGATTGCAAGGAAACATCTTTAGTTGCTGAAAAGAGTTAACATGTGAGAAATTACTTTTGAAAGTTAGTAAAATATTGTTGTAAATTCCTTTTTATATTCTGAAAATTTGTTTCAATATGCCTAAAATTCTTTTTTTTTTTTTTAATTTAGTGTGCTGAAAAATCAAATTTATATGTCGGAAAGTAATTTCAGATGCTGGAAGTTATTTTAAATGCTGAAAATTAACTTAATATGCTGAAGATTACTTTTTGACAATTGAAAAAATATTTAATGTGCTAAGAATTATTTTTAAATCTCGAAAGTAATTTTAATGTTATTTTATAAATGCTAGAAAGTAAATTAGGTTGAAACTTTATTTTAAATGCTGAAATTTTTTACCAATATGCTGAAAATGAATAGAAACATGCAGAAAAGCAAATATAAATGCTGAAAATTAATTTGACATGCTTTAGGTTAAATTAACATGATTAAACTTAATTTAATATGCTAATTAATTCCCTAAAGTAATATTCCTAGGTGACGAGATAGATTTATTGTTGATCCTATATCTTGCCTAAGTGATTATATCCACGTAAAGCACATAAATTCAAAAACTTAAGTTATATTTTCCTACGTGATTCATAGAGCACATAAATCCCCGCCCCCGAGCAGTCCCAAATTTATCATTACATCGTTAACATTTGTACAATAAATTACAAAGCAATAAAACTAGACTAAACTAAAATAAGTGACACGCCCTTTCCAAACTCCCGAGTGACTCTTCCAATTTCGAAATACCCTTTAATGATACCTGTAAATGCAATCAAGATACCACAGCATACAAAAGGAAAACTATATACCAACACACTTAAGTGGAGAAGCAGTAAGATAAGGGCATAGCAAAAGTACGACATAATTATTTCTAATTAACTCCTTTAGGCATGCTTTCTAATGATTTTCACAACCTACTATAATTATCACGTAGAGAATGAAAATGGTGTCGATAGGGACTTACCGGTTTACGATAGCAAACAATAATAATAAGAAAACCAAGCAGTACAGGATCCAAGTGCAACTTTCTGTAGAAAAGTCAAGATCAATGCTTCGAGAATAAGTACGTAGAAGTAACAAAGTAAAATTATTTCTTTTTGCTTAAAGTTTTTCTGTGAGAGTGTGTAAGTTGTCCATTCTATTAAACAATGAGGCGAGATTGTTTATATAGTGGCATTGATAAAGAATTGAAAGGAAAAAATATGTAAGAATCAATTAACAATAGTAAGAAAGAAAAATAGACTATTCTAACCAATCAATCAGAATCAATTAAGGAGGAGGAAAATATTGAATTCCCTTAAATATTACCACATAATTCCGGACATTTTACCATAAATTCGCAGCATGAGACAAATATTTTATTTAAATAAATTCAATTAATTCCCATCAAATATAAAACACACGCTTACCAAAATTTGACAAGACAACTAAAGAAGACATATTGGGTTTCCATGAATAAACCGGTAAAATGGCTAATAAAAGGGCATAAATATTAATTGAAATGGCCAAATCACAATGCACCATATTTAGGTAAATCTGTCTGGCCTAAATTAAGGATAAGAAATAGTTTCAAAATCAATTAACGAGAGAATTTCTCTTAGGATGTGAAACAGATCATATTTAAAAATGAAATTGTGACACAATACCAAAGGAGAATGACTAAAATTCATTATGCCTTTTGACACATAAGGACAATGAGTAAAATTCATTATGCCTTTTGACACATACATATGCACATGAAAACTTCCCTAATCAAAAGTTCATACAAACTTAGAGCGGCATTCAGAACCATATTAAATAGAGAGAATGAATAAGGCTTGCAATTTTATGAATGAATCATGTCATGTACAATTACATAGGATAATTCCACAAATGGACATATAGAAGTCTAAGCAATTAGGGTTTTACAGAAATTTCATGAAACTTGGAGAAACTTTAACATGCTTCAGACACGCATTAATCACCAAAATATTAACAAAATTTTCAACCCAATAGTATCAATCTCAGATGACAAAATCTATCAAACAAATAAGAGAGAAGGTAGAAATAATTTGAGACAAACATATAAATTAAAATAGAATTAAACCTGGGGATGGGTTCTTAAGAACACATCATTTTTCAGAGAGGAACTAGTCATGGAGGGAGGGAAAGACTTCGTCGGTGGCGTCATGAGGATACACGAGAAAGCGACAGCGGTGGCTGCATATAATAGAGGAGGAGACGACTGGTGTTGTTTTACAGTAGAGGCGGTGGCTTGGGTTGCTGAATCTGGGTGCATTGAAATGAGAAGAACAAAACAGTGATGCGGTGGCAGCGACACTAGTCGCTGACCAGCAGTGGGGCGGTGGCACGGTGGAGTGAGGGAGAGAAAGGAGAGGGGTACTGGCCATAGGAAAGGATAAAAGAGGAATAAGATGCAGTGGTGGTGCCATTGGCTGATCAGCAATAGAAGCAATGGTTAGCGAGAAGTGGGGGAGAAAGAGGTTGATGCTGATCTTTTTCTAGAATGAGGAATTTAAGGTTTCTATTCTTGAAAAGGAAAGAAAAGGCTTGTTTAATCTCGGCCATTAGATCAATTTTGATCAATGGCTGAGATTAAAATTTGAGTTTAAAGTTTAGGTTGTGTAAAAAAAGGAATTGAGGAAAAATATGGCTAAAATTGATATTAATTGATTAAAAATTGGTTAGAAATTAAATACAAAAGAGGAAATTGAATCAAAGTAGCTGCTTTTTTAATAATAATAATAATAATAATAATAATAATAATAGTAATAATAATATAATAATAATAATAATAGATAGTGTATTTGTAAATTGTGAGTGTGCACATTTACGTGAAAAAATAATTTAATAAATATTAATAAAATTATGTAAAATATCATATTTGAATTAATAAATTGTAAAAATGATACTAAAAATAATAAAATAATTTGTAAATTTTTTAAAATCATGAATGTGGCTTGTCAAAACTTATTTGATACCAAAATAATGCGTAAAAAATATTAATATTAAAAAGTTAAATAATTTTGACAAAAACATTAGCCTAAGAGAGCATCAGAAGGTCAAAATTGGGTGACAACACCAACCTATCTCCATTCCTCCCTACCATATGGCTCTAGCTGAGCTTAAAGAGTTGAAGGAACATCTTAAAGACCTACTAGATAAAGGGTTCATCAAGTCTAGTATTTCTCCATTGGGTGCTCCAGTCTTATTCGTGCGCTAGAAGGATGGTACTCTCATAATGTGTACAGATTATAGATAGTTAAAAAATGTCACCATTAAGAATAAGTACCACATACCTAGATTTGATGACCTATTTGACCAACTTCAGGGCACCCGTTAATTTTCAAAGATTGATCTTAGGTTGGGATACCATAAGTTTAAGGATAGAGGATGTGACATGCTGAAGACTACTTTCAGAACACTATATGGTTACTTCGAGTTTGTGGTTATGTGTATTGGATTAAAAAATTCTCTTGTATCCTTAATGGATTTAATGAATAGGGTTTCAAGTTGTATTTGTACATGTTTGTCATTTTCTTTATAGATGACATACTTGTATACTCTTGGAGTAAAGAGGAGAACGTGGGCCATTTAAGAATAGTGTTGTAGACCCTCAAGTATTGTCAGCTATGTGTAAAGTCTTGTAAGTGTGAATTTTTGTTGGAGTATGTTACCTCTTTGGGGCATGCGATCTCGTGGGTATGTATTCATGTAGACCCTCAGAAAATAGATGTAGTTCAACAGTGACCTAGGCCCATCAACCCATCTGATATTCAGAGCTTTTTGAGTTTAGCCGGTTATTATATGAGGTTTATTGAGGGCTCTACCTCAATCGCTGCAATATTGACCATGTTGACACAAAAGAAAGTGAAGTTTATATGGTCAGATAAATGTAAGAATAGCTTTTAAGAGTTGAAGGATAGATACCTCAGCACCAGTGCTGGCTTTGTGATGAGTGGCAAATTGGCCACTAATCTATATCCAAATTCGTTCACATCATAATGAAATTATTTTATATTTAAGGCTAATTCATTATTGAAATGCATTAAATCCCACGGCTTACATGTTTGCAGGTAATCAGATGAAAAAGAGTTGAAGCAAAGTTGAAAAGGAAAGAAAAAGATCAAAGTGCTTCAACAAGCTAAAAATCAAGACCAACGATCAACCCTCAGGTACCGTGATTGTGATCCATAGACAGTTCAAACCTCAGAGATTGTGAGGTAACTACTGCATTCACAACTCTCTCGGACGCGATCAAAATAACACAATGGCTATGGTATGGAATAGCTTCAAGGGCAAAATGGGAATTTTACAGAGTTGGATCCCAAATCTTAAAAGGGCAAAACCCAAACTCAATTTAGGCATCTTTCAACCAATTTTCAATTTTGAGAGAGAAAAACTATTACTATTTTTGTCAACGAACAAGTGTAGTAAATTTCAAGAGAGTTTTAGTTGAATTTACGATTGAAGTGTGGATTATTCTTGCTTTAATTCTCAATAGAATCATTGAATGTTAACTTAGGTATATATTTTGTCTCTAATATCATGAGTAGCAAAATCCTTGTCTTGGGGTTATGCTTGAATAGGGTGTTAATGTGTATAGGTATTGATTGTTAGTCTAAATTGATAGTTGATGGTAATGGGTTTTATTATTACTCTATATTTGAATTGATAATTATGGGTGAAAACTAAAATTGCCTCGGATCCCACATCATTTTTCAAAGAGGTATGTGGATGATGAGTAATTGTGAACAAGAAATTAATTTTAGCTTCTTCTGTAGCATTATCTTAGAAATAAAGATATTATGTGAAATTATTATATTCATAGGCATTATCTTAGAAATAAGGACGCCAAGTTAAAGTATTGGGTTAATGAATTTTCCACATTCATGAGGTGTTCAAAAGAACCCATGAATGAAATTTAGTGTTTTGTTGAAAGACTAACACTAAAACCCTTATACCTATCCTACCCAAAATTCATTAACTAAAATTGGGACTACAATTTGATTACCCGTACATGGATTACCCCTAGGACGGAATAACCCCAAGAACTCTCTCTATTGGTTTAACTCATTACTTGTTTACCCCTACATTAGTATTATAGTGTGATTTTGTTCAACAAAAGTTCTAATTCACAACCCCCATTTAATTACATGATTTAGTTTAGTTTTACATTATGGGTTACTCTTAGGTAACTCTTAACATACATAGGTTTAGGAAATGAGCTTGCACTCCTTGTGGATTCGACCTCGACTATTGTTGGGTTTATATTGCCTATGACCGCCTTGAATTAAAATAATGGTGTAAGTTAAGCGTTATAAAAAATGGAAACATTGTTAGGGAGTGAGACTTAGTTTTTGCTTGTGTGGTGTTGTTAGTAACTTTGGGTTTACTCGTTGTGTCTTTGGTTACCTTGTTTGTTGTTTTTATTTTGTTAGGTGATTTTCATAGTAATAACGATACCATAAGCCACAATGAGAGTAATGAAGGCTCACTTGATGGACTCCTCAAGGATGAGAATCATCTTCATGATGCGGGGCGTGCGAGTACAATCCACATCCCACCGACTGAGGAAAATAGGGTGTTCCATGTCACGAGTGTCATGCTCCATATATTACAAATGAAATATCGATTTGGGGGTCAATCACACAAATATACAAAATTTCATTTAAAAAACTTCATTGAGGTATGTGCCCCATTTGATATTGCTCATATCATTCAAGAGTCCATTCGGTTGAGGCTTTTTCTATTTTCCCTAATGGGTGAAACAATTTTTTGGTTGACATCTCTATCGTTCGGGTCTACTACTTCTTGGGTCAAACTTACGAAGGCCTTTTTGGATAGATATTTTCCTCCATATAAAATTCTTCAACTAAGGGATGAGATCAGAAATTTATCTTAACTTAGTGGTAAGACCTTACATGAGGTGTGGAAAAGGTTCAATTACAAGCTCATGCAATGCCCGAACCATGAAGTGCCGTAGAAGATGCTCCTCCAAATATTTTATAGGGAATTATACCAACTCAACAAGATGGTGATGGACAATGCATCGGGTGGTTCTCTTCTGAAGTTGTCATAAGATATTATGGCAAATATACTTGATCAAGTCACTAAGAAAAATTGGGGATGATATACTCGGGATCCTGAAGTATCCATAGATTCCCTCGTCACATATTATGCCAACAAATATCAAAAAAAGAAGGACAAAGAAAGGGATGAAAATATGGCTATGATGATGACCCAATTGGATCTCCTTACTAAACATATAATAGGAGCACCTAAAAAAGCTATCAATATCGTGGCTTCTCAATGTGTCAAAGGTTATGATGAGAATGAATCTAAGGAAATTGATAAATAGATAAAGATGTTGGAAAATTATTCGAGGGGTTCCCACCCCGCCTATCAAAGGCAAGGCAATAATTGAGGTTGGAACTATCGTGACCGAGATCGTGATTGGCGTTATAGATAAAGGGATAGAGATTATGATTAGAGGGAAAAAGATATGGGTTATGATAGATATGTTCCCCCTCATGATCATGTCAAGGACAAATAAGCAAGCTCGGTGAACCTTGAAAAATTCAAACCAGAGGATGTACTTGCTCAAATTTTGATACGGGTTACGAGATCGACAAAATAGTATGGGAGATGAAGTGAGATTTTTCTCAACTTAACCAAATGGTTGTTTCACATTCACCTTTAATCAATCAATTGGAGATATAAGTAGGGAGAATTTTTACCCAACTCAATATTAATCCAAAAGGTTGCCTACACGGTGGTAAATCTTAAAAATAAAGGCCATGTCTTGGCAACTGTTACTAGGGTAGAAATCTTGGTAAGCATGTGATTAAAGTTGAGGAAAAGTATCTCGATGATCAAATTAATGTGAAGAATAAGCGGTCCAAATCTCCAAGTGTTGATGCTTCAAAGTCTCTTAACGAGGGTAATGAGGATCCAATGATAGTTGAAGACAAGGATGATGAGGAGGAAACTCCAAAAATGATTGATGGTGACATAAAAATGGGGAATGACCATCAAAGTGTTCCATTGTCCCCAATAAAAATTCCTTCACACATTTCACAAAGTTTGAAAAAAAAACATGATAATGCCAAGCTTAAAAAGTATCTTGCAAAGCTTAGCAACCTCTCAATCAATATTCTACTATTAAAGGCTCTTTAAGATATTTTGGGTTATGCTAAATCAATGAAGAGACTGAAGTCAAAGAAGAGGCTTGTATATGGTAAGACCATTCAAGTGACCTACACCTGTAGTTCCATCATGTCAAATGCCATGGAAAATAAAAAGAAATACCCGCATGCTTTTATCATCCCTTGCACCACTAGGATCCATAAATTTGACAAGATTAAGTGATCTTGGCACTAGCATAAATTTGATGCCATATGTGGTGTATAAAAATCTTGGGTTGGGTTCTTTTACATCCACCACCATGAGATTATTGATGGTACATCGCTCGATTAAGAAATCAGTTGGAGTGTTATACGATGTATTGGTAAAAGTTTATAGATTCATTCTTCCGATGAACTTTGTTGTCCTTGATTATGAAATGGACCACATAATGGCCATAATCCTTGGGAGACCTATCTTGGAAATAAAAAGTGTGCTAGTTAATATGGATCATGGAGAAATAACATTCTGGGTGCATAGTGATGGAGTCTCATTTCGAGTATGCAAAGCTAAAAAGATACCAAGTGGGTTACAAGTGGTCTTGATTACTGATGTTGTTGATAAAGGAGAGGATTTTGGGTCATCTCAGCTCAAATTCCCAACTTTAAGATTGAAAATAACATCGTGCCTCGATGATAAATTAGGTGATGATGGGAGGCAACCATCATTGTTGTTAAATTTGCCCATATCCTTTAAATTTTTTTGTTAGAATAGATTTAATTATCTACACTGATCCATGAAAATGAGGTTCCCAAAGGGTACATTTGAATGATATTGAGTAAGGAAAAGTGCGGTTAAATTAAGTTATGGGCTGAGCAATTGAAAATAGAAGAGCAGAAACTACTCTCTATTACTGTGATTGCGATCACTGTGCTATCAAAATCTTATTGTCATAGTATCGTGATCACAGAACTTTGACCACAATCATGATTAAGATAGTTTTAAAACATGAACAGTCGACCAAAAATTCCCACCATACTTCCTCTTAAATTACTCTCAATGGCTCTCATTCTTGCCTTTATTAAAAGTATCTCTAGTGTAATTGCATCCTTCCTGAATTCCCCATCAGGTATTTGCTTTAATTCTCCTCTTGTATACTCACGTGTGGGTTGCATGCTTAATCTTAAGATTAATTGAGTTTGTTTGGTGTGTTATCTGTTGTTATTAGTATGCGCATTGTTGGGGATGTTTTGAGTACCAAAAATTGTTTAAAATGGGTAGTAATGGCATGTGCATACCAAGTGTTTGGTAAAATGTCCGAATAAATTCCTTACTAGTTTTTCCATGTTTTAAGGGAATAATTGGGTGTTTAAGAATTGTGTTCTATGTTCTTGGTATCATTTATTGGTTATGAACCCAAATTAGTATAGAAAATTGAAATTTATGGACAGGATCATGCTTGGCCAATGGTCTTAGGTACCACGATTGTGGTCACCAGGTCGGGATTGGGGAAGCGTGATCGTTATCTAGAGATACAAGATCGTGGTCCTATGCCCCACAATCTTTCCATCTGAGAGTTGTATATTAGCCAGGACCAAATTCCTGAATTTTCATTTTTAGCCCAAATTTGATCAAGGAACCATTTCTCACGATTAATGAAGTCACATAACATAGTTTTCATATGATGATAGTGTTTACTAATGCTTTGTATTATTTTTAGGTCATCAAGGATAACAATGGCAGACTATAATCAAATGCGCTTCATGGCCCCTGAGTACCAAACTTTGTACTTTGGAGACATGCCTAAGACAATGCTAGCCCTAGAATAAGGCATATTTTTAGACAAAGTGTTAGAGAAACTCCCAACATTTCATGATAGATTGGTGGCCATCGGGTACAGATGCTTCACCCTGAATCTATGCCAGGAAAATAAATATTGGGTTAGGGAGTTGTACGCAAAATTAAGTGTAGTATCTTTCTCCAACCCAGTTATAAGAATCTGGGGGAAGGATGTCCACTTTGGGGCCGAGTAAATCAATGACATATAAGGGTTGTCGGATGCTGACATAACATAGTTTGAGGAAAAGGGTTGGGAACCAGGGAGCTGGCTAGTTGAGAAGTTGTGTACTAAAAGAGAGTCTCGTGGGTTTCCATGAAATGGGGATATCATTGTATGATTTCACGGTTGAGGCTTGGATATGATTAGTTCATGGGTTTCCCCATACCCTAACATGACCTATGACCCAGATATGCAAACTCGGATGGTCACGTGCATCTTAGACAACAATTCTTTGAATGCTGGGCGTATTTTGCTGTCACTTTCCACTTTGGGGACGAGCAAATCAATGACATATAGCGGGTGTTGAGGAGTAACCCCAAGATACTTGGGTATGTCCAAAGAACCCCATTAACCCTCATAAGATTTAGGGTAAGGGCGCACTTGGAAATAACAAGTAGAGAAAAATTGACTTGGGAAATTCGATAGATAATGACATGGACTCATGTAGGCCATCCCCAGCAGGGTCATATGATGATATCTCAAGTGAGATAAGATCAATCAAGGAGTTTGTGTCTGGGCTACCTACAGGATCGGGAGGGCCTTCTATCGCTTGCCACTCTTATGTTGCAAAAATTAACTATGAGCAATTTTTGGAAGACCAGAAGGAGTAAGAGGCCATATTATTCAGGCTTGATAGGGACTACTCTTCCTTAGCATGGTCACATAGAGAGCTACGGGAGTCTCATGATAAGAAGAGAAAATGAGAGAAAATGAGAGATAAATTTTTCACCCATATGTGGAAAGAGGTGAAGGGCTTATGGAAAGTCCTAAAAACCAGAGATAAACTTTCCTCCCCGAGAATAGATTCAGATAATGAGGTCACAACTTCATGGTCTAACGATAAGGAACTGACTGTTGTTGAGGCTGGAGATAAGGAGGAGGAGACGATGAGTGATGCTAGCACTTGATGCAGTTACAGGGAGCTCCCTTTACCCTTTCTATGCTTTATTAATATGTAGTGATGACACTATAAGTTTTTATTTAGAGGTGCCCATCTACCTATTTTATTTGATATTTTTTTGGTTTGTTTATTTAGAAATTTTTATGTTTATTTGTATGATTCTATTTTTATTTGGGTTGTAATATTAGGAATCCCGATGGTGCCAACATTTGATGGATTAGTCACTTATTTTCATTTTTTGATTTGTTTATATTCTTAGATTTTTATCTTGTTTTAATAATGATGTTGGACGAGCCCTTCCCTATGATAGATTGAGTGATGACATTCTTAAGGGAAAATCATCATGTTTTTGGGTTTCGAGACATAAATACAGAGGAAGTCTGAGTACCCGTGGCATTATAGATTTAGGATTGCCCTTATTCCTATGGTGAAGTATGAGTATCCATATGGTTTTCCCTTGTAAGAGCCAAAATGTGAGATCATGTATTGATTTGGTGCTAATAATAACCATTCTTACATGGTGAAAGGTGAAGCAAGCATCCTCCTCCATCCAAAATCTTTTTGTAAAAATCAAGGGTATGGACATGAATGGTTTTGTAACAACTCTTTACCACTTTTTGTGACTCATAAGTCTTTAGTTGATAGTGTATGGAAAATAACTCCTTTGATCTCCAGTAGGAAATGTAATTTAGCCTCCTGGAAAAGTTTCCATGTTATGTGTGGTGAGCTTAGTCCCATCATTCTCATTCTTACTTGTGTTATATAGAACTTGACCCATTAGTTTATCAAAGCTAATTTTGAATATACATCATGGTGAAATGATCTTAGGCCTTCTTTGTGAACATAGGAACCCATTTTAGACTAAAAGAGCCTACCTGTACGTAGATAGTATCCCTAGTCACCTACTTTGATCCTTTGAACCTTTGTTTGGTGACCACATTACAAGCCATTTGAAATTTATCCCTCTTTTGAACCCTACCCTCCTTGAACTTGAAAGTGCTACTTGAGGCTAAAAGCCTAAGTTGGGGGTGGTGAATATTTGAAGAGGAAACTTTGGCCAACGATATTGCAAGTGAGTGTCTAAGACCTAAACAATGAGAAAAAATGAATAGAAAAAAAAAGAACTCAACAAAAGAATGAAATGCAAAAATTGTACAAAGGAAAGAGATGAGAAGAAAATGCTTTCAAAAGATGGGTGAATCAAGGTAGTAAAAGTAGGCACATGTGTGAGTTAGAAATAAATGAAGTGACTCATGATCCAAAATTTAATCGAATAATGTGTTATGTAAAGTTAATAAAGGGTGTAGTCAGTTTGATCCCAAATGTTTATCCTACCCTTTCTCGATCCTACATTACAAGCTTGAAAAAAGTCCTTTGATATCTCCAACTAAGTGTCTTCAAGTTAGTGGCAATTGAAAATAAGGGCAAGGATATGGCATTATAATTGTTTGTATTGTGAGATTCTTTGTGAAAGTTAGTACACTTTAGTCCCTTGTTTCATAATAGATACTATGGTGTTTTGGGACTTTCCTTCTTGAGGAGGCTTGTGGACTAATTTAGGCGGGTGAAATTGTCATCTTTTGAAAATGAGGAAAAAATGTGTAGTTTAGTCACTATTGATAGAGAGTCACTTCAAAAGAGTTAGTGTTTGTTAATTGGTTATTCTTAAAAGTCTTTTGCATCCTTTAAAGTGTGCTTGATTTTGAGGGGAGTTGTGTGAAAAGTTTTTCCCTTGCTTGAGGATAATTAGTGTTGTTAATCGTGTTTGTAATCATTATGATCATTAGGTTGTATGCATGGACTGATAATTGAGTAGTCGCATTTAATGTGGAGGAGTGTTGCTTGAGGACAAGCAAAGTTTTAAGTTGGGGGTGTTGATGAATGGTAAATTTACCACACATCTATATCCAAATTCATACAGTTCGTTATTAAAATACATTAAATCTCATGGTTTACATGTTTGCAGGTAATCAGATGAAGAGGCAGTGAAGTGAAGCCAAAAAAGAAATAAAAAGGCCAAAGTGCTTGTACAAGCTAAAAATCAGGACCAGAGATTGAACCTTAGGTACCGCAATTGCGGTCTGAGGTTTGCAATCATAATCCTCAGCCAAGTCAAACCTCGGCAATTGTGAAGTGACTACCATAATAGCGGGAGTCACGAACGCAATCAAAATAGTGCGATTTCAATGGTGAAGAATAGCTTCAAAGGAAGAATGGGAATTTTAAAAAGATAGATCCCAAATCTCAAAAGGTCAAAACCCGAACACATTTGATGCATCTTTCAACCAACTTTCAACTATGAGAGAGAAAAACTATTCCTATTTTTGGAAAATAACAAGTGTAGTAAATTCTCAAAAAAATTTAGTTAAATTTGTGATTGAAGTGTGGATTACTCTTGCTTTGGTTCTCAATGAAAGAATTGAATGTTAACATAGGTATATCTTTTTACTCCAATATCATAAGTAGCTAAATCCTTGTCTTGGGGTTATGCTTGAATAGGGTGTTAATGTGTATGGGTGTTGATTTTTAGTCTAAATTTATGGTTGATGATGTTAGGTTTTACTATTACTCTATGTTTGAATTGATAAAAGTGGGTGAATAGCCAAATTGCCTCTGATCCCATATCATCCTTGAAAGAGGGATGTGGGTGATGAGTAATTACGAACAGCAAATTGATTTCATCTTCTTTCGTAGCATTATCTTAGAAATAAGGATGTTTTGTGAAATTGCTATGTTCATAGGCATTATCTTAGAATTGGGGATGCCAAGTTGAGGTATTGGGTTAATGAATTTTCCACATTCGTGAGGTGTTCGAAAGAACCTATGAATGAAATTTAGTGTTTTGTTGGAAGACTAACACTAAAACCCTTATACCTAGCCTACCCAAAATTCATTAACTAAAATTAGGACTACCTTTTGATTACCCGTACATGGATTACCCCTAGGACGGTATAACCCCAAGAACTCTCTCTATTGGTTTTACTTATTAATTGTTTTCTCTTACATTAGTGTTATAGTGTGATTTGTTCAACAAAAGTTCTAATTCATAGCCCCTCATTTAAGTACATGATTTATTTTAGTTTTACATTATGGGTTAACTCCTATTTAACTCTCAACATACATAGGTTTAGAAAATGAGTTTGCACTCCTTGTGGATATGACCCCGACTCTTGTTGGGTTTATATTGATGACGACTGCCTTGCATCAAAATAATGGTGTAAGTTGAGCGTTATCACTTTTCCAGATGGGTTGAATGGATTTTTGGCGTATGTTGATGCCTCCAGGGTTGGGTTAGCTTATTTTTTAATGAAGAATGGGAAAGTAATAGCTTATGCATCCAAACAACATAAAGATTTTGAGAAAAATTATCCAACTCACGATTTAGAGTTAGCAGCTATTGTGATTACCCTATATAGTTGGAGACACTATATGTATGGTGTTTATGTTGATATTTTCACCGATCATAAGAGTCTTCAGTATGTATTTACATAGAATAGTTAAATATTCGTCAAAGAAGGTGGTTGGAGTTTTTGAAAGATTGTGACATAAATATTCTCTACCATCTGGGTAAGGAAAATATAGTGGCAGACGAGTTGAGTAGACTATCTATGGGTAGTGCTCCCTATGTGAAAAGGGGGGAGAAGGAGTTGGCCAAGGAAGTGCATAGATTACCCCGATTAGGTGTACGCTCGCATGATATGGATGATGGGGTTTGATGATAGGCGAATTTACACGCCTATAACACTATATTTTGCCCATATTTTAGCCTAGTTTTGAGAACAAATTATATATTTCATGCACTTTTAGTCCATTTTCCTGTAAGTGAGCTAACGAACATGATTAGCAAAGTTTCAGGCATAAATGATGCAGAATTCAGCATTTCATGGATAACTTGACGCCAAAGAAAGCTTCACGAAAGGAGAAAAGCCAATCTTGGACGCCAAGGACTAAAGATGGAGCATGGAAATTCTGTCCCGGGCTAAAACAACATTTCTGAAGACTTTAGGGACTAGCAGTAACTTATTAGGATTAGGATAATGATACATTAACCTAGTACAATTGGGTTAAGTATTACATTAGCTTGTTAGGATTAGGATAATGATACATTAACCTAGTACAATTGGGTTAAGTATTTCATTAGCTTAGTAGGATTTGGTTAAGCATTTCATTAGCTTAGTAGGAATAGGATATGGGTATTATAAATACCCTATCTTGCTAGAGATTTTGGGACATCTTCTGACATTCAATTCTATTCTATTCTACTTCTAAGACATTCTAGTTCTAAACAATCATTCTTCCATTAATTCTATTTTTCTTCTTCTATTCATCTATTCTTAAATTCCACAACAAGAGAAACGTTACTTTTCTAAGGGATTCACGCCTAACGCCTACCACACCATTACAAACGTGAAATCTTTATTGTGGTATAACAACAATGTCAATTGTGATTTCCTTTGCACTTATGGGTAACTAAACTTCTCTGTTGGGATTATGGAAGCCGAATGAGATACTATCTATTGTTGTGAGTTTGTGAGTTCGTGACACGTATGTTGCTTATATCATTATTCTCTTCATCTTAATCTAAATTCTTTGTGGTTGCAAACGCAAGAATACGCCAGTATAACATTTAACTTGTTTGAAAGAAAGGTTATCTGTCTGGAAAAGAGATAATGTCAACGTAGTAGGGTCCCATCCCCTATTAAAAAGTTAGTGTCGTAACTGGATTAACCTCTTGGAGAATTCGTACCATTAGACACGCTTTAAGCTCGAAAGAGTTAAAGTGAAATAATCCTCGAATAGGTCGAAAGACGCCTGGATTTACCATCGAATACAATTCTCTATAAGCACATGCATGTCTGAATTCAACACACTCATAGTCAATAGAGACGTATAACTCAGAAGGTGGACATAACCCCAACTCCTCAATTCTCATTGTTTCACAACCTACTAAACATTCTTTCTTTTTACTTTGCTATTTTCAGTTTTTACTCTACTATTTGGTTACATTACTTGCACAACAAGACTCCCCTCTTTTTACAAGACTTGCACTAAAAGTCTAGTAATCGTTGCTTACTTGTTGACCAAGCTATTCCCTGTGGGATCGATACCCAACCCAGGTTGGGTTCTATATTTCCTAACGATCGCTTTACACTCCTATGAGAGCTGTAGATTGAGCGTTATCAAAAATTGGCGCCGTTGCCGGGGAATACAAGTGTCAATTAAGTTCGTGATAATTACTAGACCCTTTGGTCAAAGATTCTCGTACTTTTACTTTCAGTTTTTGTTTTTGTTTACTGCAGGTTTTTATTCAATGCATGCCCCATACTCGAAGTTCTGGTCAACCGTTATTACCAATCAATCCTGAACCACAACGAATTGGCAGAATGGAGGCACAAACGGAAATCAAAAGAATGGCTGCTCAACACGAGCAGGCGAGATTAGCTGCTCTTGCCGCCGCTCAAGTACACCAACAAAACATTGATAACCCTGGGCGAGTAACAAACCCTGACGATGAGGATCTAGGTGATGACGAGCTACTAAACCCTAGGCATGCTGCTGAGATCACAACACCTGCCAACAGAAGAGATCGTCAAGCTAGGTTTAGGCCTGAACGCCAAGCTATGCAGCCAGCCTTCGACGATGATGATGATGATCTTGATGGAGCCGGAGCCACAGGAGCCATTATTCCTCCACCATTGGCACCCGGAGCCAAGTTCAACATCACGAACACCATGATTCAGTTATTGCAACTCAAAGGATTATTTGGTGGACTAGCAGGAGATGATCCGAATATGCATCTCATCAACTTTATTTCTACATGCAAGTCGTTTGACAATCCTGGAGTTGGTCAGAATGCAATTCGGTTACGCTTATTTCTATTGTCTCTGTCTGGGGAGGCAACTCTATGGTTGAATGGGCTGACTCCTGATTCTATTATAAATTTGAGGCAATTGAGAGACACTTTCCTCTAAAGATTCTTTCCGCCATCCAAAAGAGCACAATTGAGAGATGAAATCAACAACTTTCGTCAGCTTCCCACTGAAGCTCTTCATGAAACATAGGAGAGGTTCAAGACAAAGCTAGCGAGGTGCCCAAACAATCATATGACTAATGTTAATCTAATGGAGATATTATATAGAGCCCTGAATTAAATAACTAAACCAGTTGTGGATAATGTGGCTGGAGGATCATTCATGGATCTCACCTTTGGTCAAGCAAGCAATATGCTAGATCGTATGACGAAACAAAGTAGAGCTTGGCATACCAGGGATTCTGAGGTAGCAAGCCCCACTTTATCTATAGGCATGACTGCAGACCAAAGGAGAAGAGACGAAGAACGTGATCAAGATATGGCGCACATGAAGACACAAGTGGATCTTCTTACAAAGCATCTATTATCAGGGAAGACCGAAAAAGTCAAAGATGTTGCGTCAAAAGGATGAAACGAATCTGATTTGAAAGAAGAAGCCAACTACTTGAACAATCAGGGGAGTTTCCGAGGCAATGCCCAAGGAGACTAAGGTCAGAACTATCATGGTAAATCTGGAAACATGGACCAAGGTAGTTGGAAGAACAAGAATGACAGTAGTGGTTTGTATGTTCCCCCTGGAAGACGTGACACCACCACATCTAGTTCTGGAAGTATGGAAGACATGATGGCTAAACTACTGAAAGGAGTGGAAGCAAAGAGCGCAGGAGTAACGGAGGTAATAAATGATTTGTCCTCTATGAAGCAATTAGTTGATTCTCATTCCACTTCAATCAAGCAAATAGAGCAGCAATTGAGCCAACTTTCAGCAGCACTCAATCAAAGAAAGGCTGGCACTTTACCTAGCGATACTGTGCAAAACCCAAGGAATGATGGGTCATGCATGGACATCACTACCCGAAGTGGTAAGGTGCTGGAAACTTCAGAAAAAGACAAGCAAGTGGTTGACGAAGAAGCGGAAATTGATGATAAGGCGAAAGGGGAAGATGCCGCAGCAGCCGATCCTAACGTCCTTAACGTCACTCCTCACGACGTGAAGCCTGGAAAAGCTGAAAAATGGAAGCAAGAGGAGAAGAAAGCCGTGGAGAGAACAATTCCATACCCACCACCACCTTTTTCCCAAAGATTAAAGAAGGTGGCGGATGATACGAAGTTCCGCAAATTCATGACTATGTTAAAGCAGCTGACCATTAATGTTCCATTGGTGGAAGCACTTGAAAAAATGCCTGGGTATGCGAAATTTATGAAGGATCTTTTGACAAAGAAGTGGGCAGCAAGTTATGAGTTGAAAGATGATGTCCATCACTGCAGCGCAATCGCTACCCGATCAATAGTTCAGAAGAAGGCTGACCCCGGAGCTTTCACTATTCCTTGCACCGTTGGATCCTTGAATTTTGCCAAAGCATTATGTGATTTAGGAGACAACATCAATTTGATGCCATTATCTATCTATAAAAAATTGGGGTTGGGTGATCCTACTCCAACCAATATGAGGCTCGTCATGGCGGATAGGTCGGTAAAACGACCTGTTGGTATCCTATGTGATGTCTTGGTAAAGGTTTCTTCATTCATCTTTCCAGCAGACTTTGTTATTTTGGATTGTGAAGCGGACTCAGAGGTCCCCATATTTTGGGACGTCCTTTCCTTACAACAGGAAGTGTTCTTATTGACATGAGAGCTAATGAGCTTTTATTTCGGTTGAATGACAAAGTGGTACGCTTTGATATATGCAAAGCAATGAAGCAGCCCAGCGATATGAATGTGTTCCCTATAGCTGATGTTCATCATGAGGATAAGAAAGCATTATCTATAGAGAAATAGCTTACTGTTGAGCCATTGTCTGCTGCGCCACTGAATGTTGAGCATGAGGACGATGAAGATTATGAAGAATTTATGGGTGCTATAACAGAAATAGAGTCCTATTCCCATATTCCTATTCAACCGGACCTTGATCTTAAGAATCAACCGTCACCAACAGCGAAGACTTCCCTTGAAGAGCCACCAATCCTAGAATCGAAAGAGCTCCCCGATTATCTAAGGTATGTGTTCTTGGAAAGTATAAATATACTTCCGATGAGTGTGGATGATTTAAGTAAATGGCACGTAGAGGATCTCATCTCTGCTCTGAAGAGATACATGAGAGCTATGGTTTGGACTATTGATGATATAATTGGTGACCCTCCGGGGAGACGTATGAGTCATCTCGAAGAAGATTGCATGCCTACAAGTAAGCCTCATTGTCGTCTGAATCTATTCAGAAAACGATCCACCAACTATCTTGACGAAGTCTAAGTACTCGAGGTAACTATGTCGTGCCGCGATAATAAATCAAGCGCTAGATGGGAGGCAACCCATCGTTTATCGTTTTTCATTTTTCTTTCATTCTATTATGTGTTTGATTTTGATAAATAAAAAAATCCAAAAATAAGAGTCGTGCCACGACCAAAACTAAGGCGCTTGATGGGAGGCAACCCATCGTTCTAATCGTTTTTATTGTTTTTGAGAAAATGTAGGTGCAAGAGGTATAAAATGAGGATATTGGTTTCAAATTTCGATTTGGACGTATTGCATGTTAAAGGTGGTAAGTTAGGAATGAAGAAGCAAAAGTGTATGGATTGGGCATTGCTTATGAAAATATAGGCAAAAAACAAGGCTAGGCCTAGGTAAAACTAGGCCACGAACAAGGCAAAGCCTATACTATGGCCTAAGATCTCGGAATCTAGTGTGCCATAGCTTATGCGCCGCTCATGCCCAAGTATGCCATAGCATAGGCGCCGCGCCGCCTATGCTAATGCCTTTTGTCTCTAAATCTCATATGCCATGCTAAAGGCGCCACCTATGCCTAGGAATGTCATGGCATAGGCGCCGCCTATGACAAGATTAGGCAAAGCTAAAGGCGCCGCCTATGGTCACTTTTTGTCTCCAAAACCGATTTTAAATGGGTCAAAACCCGACCCATTCTTTTCCTATATAAAGGAGACTTAGTCTTGAAACACAAACACATTGAAAACATGACCTAGGCGCCGCACATACTCTCCAAATCATCTCAAAACTTTTCTTTTTGCTCTCCCACTTCACAAGAACATCTCCAAAGGCTTCAATCACGTAAGTACTCTTTTGTTCTTCATCTATTTTTCATAAGTGCTACGTTGCTATGTCTATTATGAATTTCTACATCTTGAAGAAATATTGGTGATGTTAATGTGTTTGAATTGTTGATACAAAACCAAGTGAGTGAACATGTATGTTAGGATACTCTTAACTTGTTTCCGACTTGAATTTGATTTTGATGCATTGTTATACTACTTGCGGAATTGCTATAGTCATGAACATTGCATAATCTTGTCACTAGAATGCTTACATGTTAGAATATCCCGTTCATCGGAATAAGACTTATAGTTGCCTACCGACATAGGAGGTTGTGATTATTGATAGAAACAATACCATGATGTAATCCCTATGTAGTAGTCTTGATATATCTAACATGAAAATATTTCAAAGGTTGCAAGAAGTGATACATCTCTGATTTTCTTGTTGGAATATAGCTCCTACAACGTATGTCGATGAAGTCTAAGTAATCGACCACTTTCACTTCACTAATTCGTATTATCAAACTAAGTGTGGGGTGGTACCCCTACTGCTTATGTATAGATTGTATCCATTGAGATTGTGCTAACGTGAACTCTATTTCAAGTCTCAGGTACAATGGCACCCAAAGCGAGACAAGGCAAGGAGAAGGCTACCACTTCCCAAAAGGGCAAGAAAAGAGGCCGCAAGGAGCAAGGAGAATCATCCTCAATGCAATTACCACGCCGTATGTTTGGAATAAAATGGGTTCTTGAGGAGGAAGCAAAAGAATGGTATAGGAACAACAAAGAAAGAAAATATATTCATGTGGACTTGATAAACAAGGAAAGCCTAGCAAAGAAAGAACCGCGCATGTTGGCCAAGATCATGGCATTACATCTTGATTTCATCTTCCGAGACATGGGAGAATGTAATATCGATCTAACAAGAGAATTCTATGCCAACTGGTCACCTAAAACCACAGGAAGCGAAGTCAAGATTCAGGGCCAAGTGTTACAACTCAATGCGGATTTCTTCAACTCCTTTCTTGGCTTGCCTTCAGTCGATCCATCACCATTCAAGGAGCTGTACAATAGACCTCCATATAGAGCTATTCGACACACACTCTGTGGAACAAGATCTATGGCACGATGGAGCAGACACAAGGACACCGGTTGGCACAACACTTTCCCATATGCTGCTTTGAATAGGGAAGCTAGGATATGGATGCGAATAGTCAACTCTTGCATCATTCCAGGGACACAGTACACAAAGATAACATGAGACAGAGTGTGCCTGGTGTATGCATTGATGAAGAATGTCCCTATCAACATTGGAGCAATTATTTGATCTACAATACAGAAAGCTAGGCTACACAAGAGGTCCCACTTCAGCTTTGGCAACCTGTTAACTGCAATATTGAGGAAGGAAGACATCGAAGAGGAACCGGCTGATCATAAGCTTCCACACAACCCAAAGAAAGTTTACCTCACAAAGGTTAAAGAAGTTGAATCCGCGCATGACGCCAACCTTACCACGGAAGAAAGACATGCTCGCGACGACAGCTTCTCTCGCCATTTATATGGCATGATGAGGTTTACCATGATGAGTGGGGGTCATGTTCCAAATGCTTCAGAGCTCCAACAGTTGGATTATGACTACCTAATGAATGAGAATGCGAAGGCCATGTGTGGAGTAGGTGTATACTTTGAGGAACCTCTCGATGATGACGTGCCGACCGACGATGATCGACGCTTGACAGACTCTGACGTAGAGGAGAATTCTAATGACGACGACTCTTATGATGATTCCGACGAAGGGGGTATGACCCCCGACATTGAGGAGGAGTCCGACTGACCAGGTTCTTCGTATTTATTTTCCACTGAGGACAGTGTCCCGACTAAGTGTGGGGTGGTGGTATTGCATGCTATACTTCTCTACTCGCATCTATATTTGTTTTGCATGCTATACTTCTCTACTCGCATTTATGTTTGTTTGTTTTGTTAGTAGTTAATTGTTTTTTTCAGTAGTTAAAAAAAAAAATTTAACTTAGCTTCGCATGAAATTATTCTAATAGGCATCATGAGATTATGACAAGAGTTTGTGCTAAAATCATGACTATTGAGACGTTTAGGCTCTAATTGTGACTAACTATGTGATATTGTTTGGTTTAATTCCTTCATCTGTTGGGTCAAGAGTCTATACTACTCCCAATAAAGTCGACCATGTGCCTTGTGTGTGTGAGCTAATAGTATATTCTGTGCTTGTGGCTGATGCTAGAACTTGCCTGGTATGTATGTAAAGCGAAAATAAGGAGTGTAAGTTTAGGAGATGATTTAGGCATTTCTTTGGCAACCTATATTTGTTTACCTTCATTTTTACCTACCCATGGACATTATCCTAGTTAACCCTTTTGAGCCTTTAGCCTATTTTCTTTGACAACCTCATATGTAAGCCTAATCTAATTTTTTCAAGACCATAATTTGATCCAAATTCCTAAGTGCTTTAAAGTGTAAAGTCATGTGACAAAATAAGAGGAAATTGGGTGAGTATGATGCTTTAGAATGCATTGGTGCTTGAAATTGCTATGAAAAAGAAGTGCTATCATAAGAGGTATGTTATGAAAAGAAAAAGGAAGAAAAAAAACTAAAAAGTTAGTCATGTTTAAAATCGAAAAACAAAAGAGGAGAAAAGGGGTGGTAGAATAAATGAAAGAAAGGTTGTTAGAAAGAAAAGTGTTAATGACACAATGTGATGTATTAAAGTGCTTAGGAACATAGTCACTATTTCTGGCAAAATAGTCCTACCCGTCCCTTAGCCTACATTACAACCATCAAAAGACCTATTTGATTCTAAGCTTAGCATTCTGACATTTAGTGGAGCATTACACTAAGGGCAAGCCTATGGTCATCAGTTGCTGCATATGAATTCTTTGTGAGAGTGAGAGCAAGGATATTTTGATACCCATGTTTGAAAAATATGCTATACTTATGAGTGATTATGGGTAACATATTGTGAGACACACATGGTTGATGAGTTTTGGGTAGTTGTGTATGATTCTTTGTGCCTTAACTTTTGAATATGAGTTGGCCACCATCACGAGTCTATGTTGGAGGCTAAATGGTCTCTACTAATGATCGGAAAACTACTCTTTGTTGATAATTGTTGGGCTTGTCTTGACGAATATTTTATGTTGTTGCTGTGAAACCCTAAGTTGATGTTTAGAGGGACATGATATTTTGTTCAAGGATGAACAAAGCTTTAAGTGTGGGGTGTTGATGATACGCGAATTTACAAGCCTATAGCACTATATTTTGCCCATATTTTAGCCTAGTTTTGAGAACAAATTATATATTTCATGCACTTTTAGTCCATTTTCCTGTAAGTGAGCTAACGAACATGATTAGCAAAGTTTCAGGCATAAATGATGCAGAATTCTGCATTTCATGGATAACTTGACGCCAAAGAAAGCTTCACGAAAGAAGAAAAGCCAATCTTGGACGCCAAGGACTAAAGATGGCGCATAGAAATTCTGTCCCGGGCTAAAACAACATTTCTGAAGACTTTGAGGACTAGAAGTAACTTATTAGGATTAGGATAATGATACATTAACCTAGTACAATTGGGTTAAGTATTACATTAGCTTGTTAGGATTAGGATAATGATACATTAACCTAGTACAATTGGGTTAAGTATTTCATTAGCTTAGTAGGAGTTGGTTAAGCATTTCATTAGCTTAGTAGGAATAGGATATGGGTATTATAAATACCCTATCTTGCTAGAGATTTTGGGACATCTTCTGACATTCAATTCTATTTTATTCTACTTCTAAGACATTCTAGTTCTAAACAATCATTCTTCCATTAATTCTATTTTTCTTCTTCTATTCATCTATTCTTAAATTCCACAATAAGAGAAACGTTACTTTGATAAGGGATTCACGCCTAACGCCTACCACACCATTACAAACGTGAAATCTTTATGTTGGTATAACAACAATGTCAATTGTTATTTCCTTCGCACTCATGGGTAACTAAACTTCTCTGTTGGGATTATGGAAGCCGAATGAGATACTATCTATTGCTGTGAGTTTGTGAGTTCGTGACACGTATGTTGCTTATATCATTATTCTCTTCATCTTAATCTAAATTCTTTGTGGTTGCAAATGCAAGAATACGCCAGTATAACATTTAACTTGTTCGAAAGAAAGGTTATCTGTCTGGAAAAGAGATAATGTCAAGGTAGTAGGGTCCCATCCCCTATTAAAAAGTTAGTGCCGTAACTGGATTAACCTCTTAGAGAATTTGTACCGTTAGACAC
Source organism: Capsicum pubescens (assembly GCA_030864215.1). Taxonomy (NCBI): domain Eukaryota; kingdom Viridiplantae; phylum Streptophyta; class Magnoliopsida; order Solanales; family Solanaceae; genus Capsicum; species Capsicum pubescens. The sequence continues at coordinate 229,143,481 of CM061544.1, forward strand.
GCTTTAAGCTCGAAAGAGTTAAAGTGAAATAATCCTCGAATAGGTCGAAAGACGCCTGGATTTACCATCGAATACAATTCTCTATAAGCACATGCATGTCTGAATTTAACACACTCATAGTCAATAGAGACGTATAACTCAGAAGGTGGATATAACCCCAACTCCTCAATTCTCATTGTTTCACAACCTACTAAACATTCTTTCTTTTTACTTTGTTATTTTCAGTTTTTACTCTACTATTTGGTTACATTACTTGCACAACAAGACTCCCCCTTTTTACGAGACTTGCACTAAAAGTCTAGTAATCGTTGCTTACTTGTTGACCAAGCTATTCCCTGTGGTATCGATACCCAACCCAGGTTGGGTTCTATATTTGCTAACGACCGTTTTACACTCCTATGAGAGCTGTAGATTGAGCGTTATCAGGGTTATATTAGTTCAGAACGATTTTGAGTCCTCTTTAGTGGTGAAAGTGAAAGAGAAACATCATAATGATCACATACTTATCCAAATAATGGATACAGTTCAGCAACAAAAGGTTGAAGTCTTCTCCCAAAGGGGAGATGGTATCATTCGCTATCAAGGTCGGATATGTGTTTGATTCACCCTGGATCTACTAAAATATATTGCGACCTATGAGAAATTTATTGGTGGAATGGTATAAAGAGGTACATAGAAAATTTTGTGGCTAAGTATCCCAATTGTCAGCAAGTAACGATTGAGAATTAAAGGCCAGGAGGTACGCTTTAGGTATTGGTATCGCTACGTGGAATTTGGAGATCATAAATATGGATTTCATTACCGGACTTCCTCCCACCAAGCATTAGCATGATTCAATTTGGGTCATCATAGATTGAGTGACTAAGTCATCTAATTTCGTACCAGTTAAAACCTCAGATACAATGGAATATTATGCAAAACTTTATATTCCCAAGTTAGTAAGGCCCCATGGTATTCCCTTGTCCATTATTTCAGACTGAGGTATGCAATTCACTTTAATTTTTGGCAATCATTTTAGAAAGGCCTTAAGGTAAAGCTTAGTATGATTTTCCATCCACAGATAGATGGTCAGGCAAAGCGTACGATTCAAACATCGTAAGATATGTTAAGAGCTTGTGTAATAGACTTCAAAGGAAACTGGGATGATCATTTACCTTAAATTGAGTTCACGTATAACAATAGTTATCATGGTAGTATCTAGATGACTCATTTTGAAGCATTATACATGCGTAGATATAGGTCACCTATAGGTTGGTTAGAAGTCTGTGAGGCGGCTTTGGTTGGACCAAATTTCGTTCATGAGGATATGGATAAGTTTTAGTTGATTCATGAAAGGTTGAATACCACTTTGTCAAAAATGATATGCATATGTGAGGAGGAGAGAACTAAAGTTTGAGATGGGTGATAGGGTGTTTTTGAAGGTATCGCCCATGAAGAAAGTAATGAGATTTGGAAAGAAGGGAAAGCTTAGTCCTAAAATATTTGTCCTTACGAAGTAGTGAGGCATGTTGGACAAGTAGCTTATGAGTTAGACCTTCTCTTAGAATTAGTCATTGTCCATCCAGTTTTCTATGTATTGATGCTAACAAAGTGAATTGGGAGACATATTTGGTAGTACTGATAGAGAGTATTGTAGGTTAGTCAGTCCTATAAGGAGATCCCAGTTAAAATTCTTGATCGACAAGTTCAAAGGTTAAGGAATAAAGAAGTAGCTTTAGTGAAAGTTCTATGGAGAAATCAATCAGTTGAGGGAGAAACTTGGGAAGCGGAAGCTGACATAATGAGTCGATATCCTCATCTATTCTCTTGTATCACAGAGTTAGTTTGAGGTAAGAAATTCTTTCTAATTTATTCTATTCACAATATTTGTACTCTTGCCCTATGAAGTTCATATTTGATGAGCCATTTCAGATGTAAGTTCATGATTGTGGAGAATTATTTTAGCTTTAGAGTAAGACAAGTTTCTATCGTAGCCTAAAGAAATCATGAGATAGGTTTTTCCTATCCCAACCTTTATTCGAGGACTAGTGGTCCCAAGTGGGAGATAGTGTCTAACCCTAAGATTTCAATGATTCTATGTTGATAATTCCCTTGCATTTTATTGTAATTTTTGAGTTCAATCATGATAAGGGATGATAACATTACCATTATGTAGTGTTTCAAAACTTTTGAAACGCACTTTGGGATATTTAGGACTCCAAAATAGTAAGGGTCCATGCTTAGGTAGTGCCACGAAGAGATAGCACACCCTTACGTGAAAACAACTAGCCTGGCAAGATAATGGCGTGCCTACTAGTTGGTTTCTATAATAAGGGCCCGCCACTCCCTTGGTATGCCACGATAAGGGTGTGCCACACTCTTGGAGTGGCATAATAGGGCATGACATGCCCAAGAGTCAAACTTAATTTTTTTTTCTAATTTTTTCAAGGGATTTTTGGTCTTTTACCCATTAAATGATTTTTCAACCATAACAAACATGATTCCAACCCTCATAACTGAGATTATACAGTCCTTTTTCTCCCAAACCCTAAAAAATACAGAAGAGGAAATCCTTCTCCAAAATTCAAGCTTTCAAGGTCCCAAATCGAGTTTCCTTTAAGCAATTTCACAAAGTCTAGGTAAGTGGGGTTTGAAAAAGGATAACCCTTTATCATTATACCTAAAAGAAGAATTTTTTACAAGAGTTGTAAGGATTTGATGGCTAGGGTTCATATTGATTTTTCATGTTTTCAAAATTATGACATTATCATGTGATTTAAAGTTTATTTAGCATAAGAAATTACCTTTACTCATGTTTTTTCTCACATGATTGCTATTATGAGATGAATTCGAATATTTTGACATGAATTTCCATGAGTTGATAAATATAAATGAGTATCAGCATAATTCAGTTAGTTCACAATTAAGAGTATGAAATTTAAGCATGATTTTCTTAGTTTATGAGAAGTTCAGACTTACTATTTCAGGTTTTAGATTATTACAGAATGATTTATATTTCAGTTTTGATCTTATGATATCAGATAAGACATGAAATTCACAAGTTCTTTTATGAGTAGGATTTAAGAAAGGGAAGCACGGTCGGTGTTTAGTTTTATAAACCCATATGCTACTCTATGGTGAATTTCATAAGAATGAGCATGAGTATATATTTTGCGAGTAGTATTTACCACCGAGAGGAGAATATGGATTCAATGCATCCTATTTCCTAGAAACTGCGTACCACCATAGGTTTAAGGGACCTTGCCAAAGAGTGTCTCCTTGCCCCAAGGGGCTCGATTTAGTGATCAGTACAGTTCAATTCAGGTTCTATACCGATGGAAAGGATAGAAAATCCCTTCTTAATATGGTTTATACGTTGGACTCCATGCTAGCTGTCATGGTTTATATCGGTTATGAGAATCTCCTATAGTAAATAGGAATTAGGAATTAGGAACTAAGTTTAATGGCTCACGAGCTTTGTTCAGATGTTGTTTGATAACTTATGCTTATGCTAATTCAAATTATCATCATATGTTTTACTATTTATATCTTATAATATTTCAGCTTTCAATTTCTTTCGTAATCATGGTGAGCCTATTTACACTTAGCATACATATTTTACGATTATGATCAGTATCAGTTTTACTTATTTCTTTCACCCCAAAATACTTAGTACATTCCAAAATCACTGACGACATATATATCTATGTGGCTACATTGTTTCATAATATAGGTTCTAGTGTTCGCCCCCAATAGCACGACTTGTCTCGAACACAACTTCCTACATTCAGCCAGTTGGTGAGTCCTCAGAGTTTAAGGATAAGATTAATGTTAGTCCCAAATATTTATTTTATTATTTCAGTTGATATGCTTTCAGTTTTGAGTCAACTAAGGTCTATCCTAGTGGCTCATTAGTTTTAGTTAGAGGCTTGTCAAGACTAGGCAGATGACATGTTCTTTCAGATTCTCATGAATGTTTAATGATATAGAGTTGTAGTATTTTGTTGATATTCTTTCAGAGCTGAATAGATATCAAGGGTTAGATTTTGGGCTACTTCTCGTCCTAAGCAGTTTTTTACGTCCAGGGGGTATCCTCGGACGGTTACAATGGTGGGCCAATAGTATCCACATTACAAGATCTTGTGTGAAGTCTACGTGTTACTATGATGAACCCCAACTAGAGAAGATGACATGCCTCTAAGATACTTATCATCTCAAATTCAAGAAAAAATCTCCTCATTACTCCAACACCACAACTTTAGAACAAATATGGCTCATCCTAGAAAAACTTCCTCACATCATACATAAATTTCTTAAGTTGTTGAAACGATAGGTCTTTAAGAACTACATAACTTACTAAATAATTTGGAAAATCTATTTACCATGGAATAAAATCTTGTGATGCAACTAATACGTGCTCATCTAGGAAAGTGTCATTAATCGCAAGCTCATTCTTTAGTTTTAGGATTGCCTCATCCTCTAGTCATGATAGGTGATTGGCTATTTGATTCTCAGTCCCCTTTCGGTCCTTGACCTCAAAATCAAATTCCTGCAACTATCGTACCTAACGAATAAACTTTGGCTTTAAATCCTTATTTGACATAAAGTACCTAAGATATTCATGGTCAATATGCCCAATGACTTTTATGCCACACAAACAGGACCAAAATTTCTCAAAATCAAACATCACAACAAACAACTCTTGTTCAGTCACAGTATAATTTTTCTAGGTAGGGTAAAGTTCTTTACTAGTACAGTAGATAGGATGTGAGATCTTTTCTCGCATTTTCCCTAGGACTACACCTAGAGTCATGCCACTAGCATCATACATAACCTCAAATTGCATAGACCAATCAAGAGACATAATTATAGGAGATAAAATCAACTTCTTTTTCAGGAACTCAAACTCTTCTAGACATGCATCATCAAACACAAATTTCAAATCCTACTCTAACTATTTACACAAAGAATTGACACTCTGTAAGACCCCACAAAATCCTAAGCTCAACTCAGTCTTTTAAGTTTGCTAAGGGGTCCTAAACTTAGAAAATTCTAGCTAAGTATTAGATTAAGTATTATTTTGGCCTGCGTAAGTTGAAAACTCTATTTCATGACTCGTATGACCTTAAAGTATCATTCTTTAGATTGATTCATGATCAGGAATGTCAGTAGGTGTTCCCAAACGAGTTATGGATTTTTCGGACCTTGTGTAACACATGTCTGGTAACCCAAAATAGTGTATCAATGAGATCTTGACATAGTGCGTCATCCCTCGTATCGATTAATATATTTGTTGGCTCCCAGTGGAAAATTCTAGTGAACCAATGCGGACTCGACGTGGCACGTTGGTCATCGCGTCGATGCCAATGATGCGGTCTGTCGATCTGCGCGTCGATAGTTCAGTTTTTAGTCATTAAAAAGGAGCGTCCTTAGGGGTATTTGGTTCCTTTCAAATGTCCTTCATCCTCCAAAAGCATGAAATTTAGCCTTCTATTTGCATGATTTGGATTTAAGTGTATCTATGTTTATAATGTTGATTGGATTTCTATTCCATGATTAACTGCAAGATTTATGTATAAACAACTATTATGTATGTAATATCATGTGAATTCATGTTAGGGCCTTGAAATTATGATGCTCATGTATTGATTAGTACTATGTGCATATGCAATGCCTTCCAAGTATTTGATGAGTTGTTCATGAGAATTGAATAGTCAAATTATATTATGTTAGCATGTATTCAAGTTCATATCATGCAAGTGTTTGCTAGAATGTCCCAATGAATGAATGATGATCAAGTAGTTATTTATCATGTTTCAAGATTGTGCCATGTCTTATAATTTATGCTATCGAGCACTGGGGGAATTTAATACCCGACAATTTAGTTGATTACCTAGAGACATGGTCAATCTTAGGATAGTATCAGTCATGTCACGATCAGTAGTACTCCTAGTTAGTTACAAAACTCAGGAAAAACTCAGTAGACTCAATATCAGTCCAGTCCATCTCAGTATCCAGTTCAGACCTTAGAAAATATAGTTAGTTAACAGAATTCAGTAGTATTCCATTAGTCAATAGAACTCAGTGAACTCAGTTTAGTTTAGTTAGATAGTATAATCAGTAATAGTTCAGTTAATCCTAGTATGAACTAGGAACCAGTTCAGTGTCTATTCAGATGGGAGTAGGATTCATCACCGAGTTAACCAAGGGATGGGTCGTTTCTTCTAGTAGAGGGTTTGACCCTTAGTAGTAATCCCTGCATTACTAAACTACGTATCCAGTGTAGGTTGAGATATCTTTCTTCCAGACTAGGTTTGATACATCTCGTACGAGTTTTTCTGCCAGCGACGGTTGACAAAAAAGCTTCCTATTAGAGAGGGTTAACTCACAGTTGTCTTTACCCGTGGCACGATACTAGCACCCTTCTAATTGAGGTTATAGGTTGGACCCTAATCTATTTAGAAAGGGGCATGTCGGTTAGATGATTACCTCCTACAGTCTCAGTTTCAGCTCTAGTCTCATAATAGTACTCAGTTCTGTTCTACAGGATCAAGATTGTCAAATACAGTCACTCAGTTCAGTATGGAACTTAGTATAGTTCTACGGGATCAAGACTTTCAGATATAGTCACCCAATTATCAGCTACACAGTACCAGTACACTCAGATATCAGTAAATCATTAATTCAGAACTCAGTATCCAATGTTATTACGATCTCAGTTACAGTATACATATTCATGCATGTACTTCCATTCAGTTATATTTATCTCATTCAGTCAGTATTGTTCATGTATATGAACATATGCATTTTAACCTACCTCACTTTGCATACCAGTACATTCAAAGTACTGACACATACTTTACTCTTGCGCTATGATGTTTTATATCATAGGTTTAGACGCACGGGCTCATGATCATACTTAGCAGTTCAGATATTCAGCTGACAGAGTTAGTGGTGAGTCCTATTAACTTGAGGACATGATGATTATTTTAGTAGTTCAGCTTATTTCAGTAGTTCGGAGTTAGTTAGGGACTTGTCCTATCATCTCCATATTTTAGACAGTTTAGAGGATTTTTCAGACTAGATTATTGTCAGACAGATGTAACGGATTTGGTATTTGTTATATCGTATTCAAATTTATTACAATATTGAACCTTATGGCATGTTTTCCACCTAATTTCTGCATATTACAGTATTATTATTCAGTTATTACAGTAGCTACCAGTCATGGGTTAGCTTGTGGTCTTTCGGAAGTATGAGCATCGTGTAGCATCCGGGATACAGACTCGGGGCATTACAAACTAGGTATCAGAGCCTAAGGCTCAATAGAGTCCTAGGAAGTCATAAAGCCACATCTAGTAGAATCTTGTGCATGGGTGTTTAGCGCGCCATACTTATGGACAAGAGGCTACGAGATGTTTTAGGAAAAGTTTTCCTTCTTTCAGTATTCATGTCGTGCAAGTGAGAATGAGCTCAAGCCAAGCTCTCAGTCTAATTTATCTCTTCCTTATGCTTCCATAACATGTCTTCCATAGAAGCTAACGAAAGAAGTAACAAAAACCAGTCAACCCCACCGCACGTTCAAGCATACCCCCTGAATGAGCATGTTTCTCACTCTGAGTTTAGAGTTGTTTTCACTACCTTAGCTCACTCAATAGTTTCTCAAAACAATAAGTTGGATATTATCCTATTTAGGCTTATGGCTCATGCTCCACAGATTAAGGAGGAGAGGCATAGAAAAAAGGGATGAAATAATAAGAGGGCCAGGATGTCTAGGCCAAAGAGTGGCTGAACAATCCCCTTTGTCTGAAATATGGCAGAAACCATCAGGGTATCTACAGATTTTGAAGTGATGTATGTTTCGGATGTGGCAAGCCAGAACACAGAGTAAGACAGTGTCCTCATGTGGGTTTGCACAGTCAGTATAACCGTCTCTCAGCTCAGTCCGATCGCCCGAATCAGCAGGTTGCCGCTTCTAGTGCCACCAGTGGGCAACGTCCAAATAGACTCTATGCACTTTAGTCTTGACAATATCAGGAAAGTTCTCCTGATGTGGTCACTGGTACGTTACAAGTTTTTCATTTACATATTTATGCTTTGCTAGATCCATAAGCTTCGTTGTCCTTTGTTACTCCATATATAGCCTTTAATTTTGAAGTCAGTCCCAAAATTCTAGCAGAGCCTTTCTCAGTCTCTACCCCAGTGGGCAAATCTATCATAGCCAGTGGGTATACAGGAAATGCCCGATTATGATATCTTAGAAAGTCACTTCAGCAGACTTAGTCGGATTAGAGATGACTGATTTTGATATCATTCTAAGCATGGATTAGCTTCATTGGTGGTATGCCTCAGTCGACTGCAAAAATAGAATTATCCAGTTTTAGTCCCTGAATAAACCTATCCTAGAGTGGAGGGGTAGTACTTCAGCACTTAGGGGTCAGCTTGTTTCTTACCTACGGGCAAGAAAAATGATATCTAAGGGATGTGTATACCATCTCGTTCGAGTCCAGGACTCTAGTTCAGAAACCCCTAATCTTTAATTAGTGTCAGTAGCATGTGAATTCTCAGACGTGTTTCCCAAAGATCTTCCCGAAGCTCCTCCCGAAAGGGAAATCGACTTCGGAATAGACCTTCTTCCAGATACTCAGCCTATATCTATTCTGCCATACAGAATATCTCCAAAAAAACTCAGAGAATTAAAAGAATAGTTAAAAGATATCCTAGATAAGGAATTTATCAGACCCAATGTGTCCCCGTGGGGTACACCAGTTCTATTAGTGTGTAAGAAAAATGGTTCTCTCGGATTGTGTATGGACTACCGTCAGCTAAATAAAGTCACGTTCAAGAAATAAGTATCCACTTTCCAGAATCGATGACTTGTTTGACCAACTTCAGGTTTCTTATTACTTCTCTAAGATAGACCCCAGATTAGGCTATCATCATTTCAGAGTCAGGGAATGGGACATTTCAAAAACAGCTTTCAAAACTTGGTATGGTCACTTCGAATTCTTAGTCATGTCATTTGGTCTTACTAATGAACCAGTGAATTTCATGGGCTTGATGAACTGTGTGTTCAAGAAGTACTTGGACATGTTCATCATAGTCTTCATAGATGACATTCTTGTCTATTTTCATAGCTAGAATGATCATGCAGATCATCTCATAATCATATTCCAGACTCTTGAAAGCCATCAGTTATCATGATATCTATTCATGTCTTACATGTCAGCTCTATGATCATATTAGCAATCATGCACGCTTACAGTTCCTAGTATAAGGAGTTCCAGTTCACTCAGTGTTACGAATTATGTTCCATGAATACAGAAACTCCAGACTTAGGTCATGCAGCTTATGACTCAGGTACCCATGTCATGCTATACAGTATGCTCAATTCCCATGAACCATTCTCTACTCCTAGCGATCGGCTAAATTCAGATTTCATCATGCATATCCTCAGTTTAGATCTTTTGATAAATCCATGGTGTTGACTTCTATTCCTCAGACCTCAGTTAAGTGTTGAGTTTGGTATAGTATTCATGCATATATTAGGTCCTCATATTTTAACCCTTCAGTGGACTCTCCTTGTAGTGATGAGTAGTTGCTTAGAAGGGCGAGCGTAAATGTTTCATGTTAAGAAAGATTATTGCATGATAGTTTTACACGAGGCTGTAGTTATGAAGATAGTTTTGAATGTCATATTGATGTGTAAGTGGCTAAATACATTTAAGAGATTTGAGTAGGCTTGAACATAGTGGGAGAATTTAGTCCAGATCAGACCTTAGTAGGTAGAGTTATCAGAACCCAGTATTCAGTTCCAGTACAGTCTCAGTTGCAGTCTTAGTTACAGTCTCAAGCCCAGTCCTAGTCCAGTTATCAGATCAGTAACTCAGTTCAATTTCAGATTGGCTGACCATAACGTACAGTTATCAGTATTTCAGTACCCCAGATTACAGACTATTTCAGAGTCATGTTATACGCTTGGTCTTGCCTTCTTAAATAATATAGTTTTCATGAATTCATGCCAGTTACCTCATATTACCCAGCCAGTCCTTACCTCGTATGCATGATGCTCTACAGTTCCAGTCCAGTTATTCATATTAAGTTAGTTTAATATTACATGACCAAGTATTAAGCTATCAGTCATTCAGATAATCAAATAAGTTAGTAAGTTTATGCACACATGCTCAACGCCCATGTGAATATTTTCAGTAGTCTCAGGTGATGTGCTGTACTAAGGTGGAGATTATAGTTGAGAGAGTATTCAATGGATAAGTTTAAGCTTGAAAATTTTCATTCGCAGTGCATAAGGCTTAGTCACTTCATCTTAGATGATGTTTCGTAGGACCCGACTCATATTATAAAATTTTAGCCAGGATGTGCTTTTATTATTCAGCTGTTTTACTCATCCATGCCAAGACTCTTTTCTCCCTAAAACAACTAGAACTCTATAGAAAGTGTGTCAAATAAAGGATCTAGTCGAATATAATTTTTCAGCATAAGTTAGTCTCCAAAACCAGTAATTCAGTTTAGCAGTTAGGCGGACAATATTCATATGGTTGGGTTTTCCATCCTTCCATCTAGTCGCACTATCTGAAGTCTTATGAAGGTAACTATTCCAAGATTGAGCAACCATACGGTTGTGAGTTTAGCTCAGTTAAGGTATCATGCCTCAGTTTCAGAACCTCGATATGCAGTCACTCTTCGATTCGTAGGTGTCCTGTGCATCATCTCAGTTTTTTCTCTGTATCTCAGCCAAGTTAGCATTCTTCAAGGGACATAATGTCCCAAGGGGGAGATGCACTATAATCCCCGAGCTTTCATGACCTAAACTTTCCATCTTCTCTTCACGTAATGAATCCAGTTTGGAGTAGTAGGTACTCATAGGTGGACCCTCAAATTCCAATCTCAGTCGTAAGCCATGTATTCAGGGGCTCAGTTTTGTTCATGATAATCAGTTCTTGTATCACGTTTCAGGCTAAGTTATGTTCTCATGTTCCCATTCATGTGTATTCAGTAAATTATGTCGAGTTGGGGATCGATAATTTTGTATTCTTAAAAATCTCTCCTACGAAAGGAGTGAAGAGGTTGGCAAGAAGGGATTCTCATCTATTTTGGAAAGGTAGCTTACGAGCTTAAGTTGCCTTCAGATTTAGCTTCAGTGCATCCAATATTTCATGTCTTCTTTCTAGAGAAATGCATAGGTGACCCAGCAATCATAGTCCCTATAGAAGACTTAGATATTCAGAACAACCTCTCTTATGAAGAGATCCTAGTCGAAATCCTTCATTATCATATTCTTAGACTAAGGAACAAAAAAGTCCCTCTAGTCAAAGTTCTTTGGAGAAATCAGTCCGTTGAGGGAGATACTTGGGAATCCATGGCAGGCATACAAACCAAGTATCCTTACCTCTTCTCTGCAAATTTAGACTTAGATCAAGATAAGATTTTTCCTTTGAATTTACTCAGTATCATTTTTAGATATAGCTACCAACTTGGTATCAATTAACATTGCATACTCAGTCATGCATTCACGAATTAGTTCAGTCATGTACTCATGTATCAGACATACATGTCTAGTAAATAAGCTTAGTGTATCAGTAATCCTAGTCATGCATAATTGAATCATGTTCATCTATACACTCATGCATCATATATACATGTTCAGTATGATAATTAAGCATATCAGTAATTTCAGTCATGAAATCATGCTTCAGTTGTGCATGTCTAGTGTCTAAATCCAGTCTATCAGTATTCTCAGTTTAATCTGTCTCATTCGAGGACGAATGTTCCCAAAGGGGAGATATTGAAGACCCCAAAAAATCCTAAGCTCAACTCAGTCTTTTAAGCTTGCTAAGGGGTCTCAGACTTAAAAATTCTAGCTAAGTATTTAGACTTAGTATTATTTTTTCCTTCGTATATTGGTAAGTCTATTTCATGACTCTTATGACCTTAAAGTTTCGATCTTTAGATTGATTTGTGATCAGGAATGTCAGTAGGTGTTTTCGGATGAGTTTTAAATTTTTTGGACCTCGTTTGACATATGTCTGGGAACCCAAAATAGTGTATCAATGAGATCTCAATGCAGCACATCGTCCATTGCATCGATAAATATCAATCTAAAGATACGAACTCAATGCAGCGCGTTGGACATCGCATCGATGCCAAAAACATGACGCATCGATCTGCTCGTCAACTGTTCAGTTTTCATTCATTAAAAAGACACATCCTTAGGGGTATTTAGGTCTTTTCCCACATCCTTCAGCCCCCAAAAACATGAATTTAGCATTCTATTTGCAACATACACTCATTAATTCACAAATTACTCAAGATAAAAAATCGTAGGTGATTGAATTTTAAATTCAAGGCTCAAGATTCCACCATTAATCTTTAAGAATTTAGCAACCAAGGTATGTCAAGTGTTCATCCAAGGGTTCCTTCCACCCTTGGAGTCAAGTGTTCATCCAAGGGTTCTTTTAAACTTCAAGTAGCTTGATTTCATGTTTTCCATGATTTGGATTCAAGTGTATCCATATTTATAACATTGATTGGTTTCTACTCCATGATTAAGTGCAAGATTTATGTAAAAAATACTATTATGTATGTAGTATCATATGAATTCATGTTAGGGCCTTAAAATTGTAATGCTTATATGGTGATTAATACTATGTGCATATACAATACCTTCCAAGTGTTTGATGAGTTGTTCATGAGAATTGAATAATGAAATTATATCATGTTAGCATGTATTCAAGTTTATGCCATGCAAGTGTTTACTAGAATGTACCAATGAATAAATGATGATCAAGTAGTTATTTATCATATTTCAAAATTGTGACATGTCTTATAATTTATACTATCGAGTCCTGGGATATTTAATACCCGACAATTTAGATGTTTAACTAGAACCATGGTCATTCTTAGGATATTATCAGTCATGTCACGATCAGTAGTACTCACAGTCAGTTCCAAAACTCAAGAAAAACTCAGTAGACTTAGTATTAGTCAAGTCCAGTCCATTATTCAGTTTAGACCTCAGTAAATATAGTCAGTTAATAGAATTCAATAGTATTCCATCACTCAATGAAACTCAGCGAACTCAGTTCAGTTCAGTTAGACAGTAGAATCAGTAACAGTTCCGTCAAACCTAGCATGAACTAGGAATCAGTTCAGTGTCTATTCAGATGGGAGTAGGTTTCAACACTGAGTTGACCCAAGGATGGGGGCATTTCTACCAGTAGAGGTTTTGACCCTTAGTAGCATTCCCTGTGTTACTGAACTACGTAGCTAGCGTAGGTTGAGATATCTTTCTACCAGACTAGGGTTGATACATCTCGTACGAGTTTTCCTGCCAGTGAGGGTTGACGAAAGAGCTTTCTGTTAGAGAGGGTTAACTCACAGTTGTCTTTACCCCTGGCATGGTACTCACACTCTTCTAATTGGGGTTATAGGTTAGACCCTAATCTATTCAGAAAGGGGCATATCGGTTAGATGATTACCTCCCACAGTCTCAGTTTCAGTTCTAGTCTCAGAATAGAAATCAATTCAGTTCTACAGGATCAAGACTGTCAGATACAGTCACTCAATTCAGTACGGAACTCGGTATAGTTCCACTGGATCAAGACTGTCAAATACAGTCACTCATTTATCAGCTACACAGTATCAGTACACTCAGATATCAGTAAATCAATAATTCAGAACTCAGTATCAAGTGTTATCACGATCTCAGTTACAGTATATGTATTCATGAATATACTCTCATTCAATTATATTCATGTCATTCAGCCAGTATTGTTCATACATATGAACCCATGCATTTCAGCCTACCTCACTTTGCATACCAGTACATTCAAAGTGCTGATGCATACTTTTCTCTTATGCTATGATGTTTAATATCATAGGTTCAGACGTGCGGTATCCCTATCATGCTTAGCAGTTTAGATATTTAGCTGATAGAGTTAGTGGTGAGTCCTATTAGTTCGAGGACAAGATGATTATTTTTGTAGTTTAGCTTATTTTAGTAGTTTGAAGTTAGTTGGGGACTTGTCCCATTATCTCCATATTTCAGATAGTTTAGAGGATTTTTCAGACTAGAGTATTGTCAAACAGATATATCGGATTTGGTATTTATTATACCATATTCAGATTTATTATAGTATTGAACCTTAGGTCATATTTTCCGCCTAATTTCCACATATTACAGTATTATTATTCAGTTATTATAGCAGGTACCAGTCACGGGTTAGCTTGTCGTCCTTCGGGATTATGAGCACCATGTAGCATCCGGGGTACAGACTTGGGGCATTACACAATCTTAGAGAATTCCTTGATGAATCTTCTATACATCCCGCATGCCCCAAGAATTTATGAACACCCTTCACAAAAATTAGTGGAGGCAAATTTTTAATTACCTCAATCTTTGCCTTGTTGACCTCAATCCCTTTTATCAAAATCTTATGACCAAGCAATATTCCTTCTTTAACAATTAAGTTACACTTCTCCCAATTTATCACCAAGTTACATTCCTCACATCTTCTCAAAGCAATCATCAAGTAAATCACCAACAAATAGTAAGTCATCCATGAACACCTCAATAGTGTCCTCAATTATGTCAGAAAATATAGTTATCATGCACTGTTGAAAGGTTGCAGGTGCATTACACATACCAAAAAGCATCCTCTTGAACGCGAACATCCCATATGGACAAATGAATTAGTCTTTTCTTAGTCCTTGGGAGCAATATCTTATTATAACCTGAGTAACCATTAAAAAAATAATACCAACCTCTACCAGTTAGTCGATTTAACATCTGATAAATGAAAAGCACTAGAAAGTGATATTTCTCAGTCTAATAGTTTAGCTTCTTATAGTCCATGTACACACGCCAACTCGTGACTTGCCTCATCAGTATAAGCAAACTCTTTTCATTTGGAACCACAGTGATACCTCCCTTCTTTGACACATATTATACTAAGCTTATCCACTCGTTATCAAAAATCAGATACACCACACCTACGTCCAATGACTTGATAATTTTTCTATTCAGTACTTTTTACACATAAAGATTCAACCTCCGATGATGCTTAATACTAGGCACACAATCCAGCTCAAGTCAGATTTTATGTGTACAAATTCCAGGAAAAATTCCAATGGTATTAGCAATGGACCACCCAATGGACTTTTTGAATCTTTTCAATATAGAAACTAGAGCCTCAACTTTCTAATCTACCAAATCAACTACAATAATAACTGACAACATATTGTTGGCTCTTAAAAATACATAACAAAGATGTAATGGAAGAGCTTTGAGCTCCAAAATTGGAGGCTTCTTAATAGAAGGCCAAGTTGGTGGGGTCACTCTGTTCTTCAAGTCAACATCAAACTTTGTAAGTGTATAATTATATAAACCCCTACCATCAAATGCACACACTATCTCATCATAATCCTTAATGCCATTACCCTTGATATTTATAATGACTACTGCAATGGCCTACACACCAAGTCTCTCCTGAATATGAGATGCCAAATCATCTTTATTGACAGTATCTATAAAAAATATAGCATGCATGAACTTTAGCTATTTCATGGATTGGCATACATTAAAGGTAACCTAATATTTATTCAACCAAAACTTTATATTTCCAGTTTCCATATCAACTAACGCATGTCCATTCGGCAGGAAAGACCTTTCTTATATAATGAGAACCTCAAAGTTAACCCCATAGTCAAGGATGACAATATCAGTTGAAAAGCTAAAGGATTTAACCCTCTCCAAAACATCATACAAGATTTTCATAGACTTTTTCACAGTGTGGTTCGTCATGCAAAGTCTCATCAAAGTTGGTTTGGTCGATGCCAACCCCAACTATTTGTAAACTAATAACAGCATTAAGTTAATGCTAGCACCTAAATCATACAGAGCATTTGATAAATCAAAACATCTAATAGTGCATATAATCATGAATGATCCTGGATCTTCTTTCTTCTCAACCAAAGATCTAGAGACTATTGCACTATATGTTACACCTTGTCCATAGGCTCAAAAATCATCATCTGCTTCTTAGCATAAATTGGCATTTGTTCAAGTGACTCGAGAAGGGGGCTATTCACCGTTAACTCCTTTAGAATAAAAACAAACTTTTGATACTTTCTCTTTAGGTTTTTTTTTCGTTCTTTACGAAAAGGGGGAGGAGGTCATGGAATGAGAGTCAATACTTTGAGACTTTATTGTCCTTCCCCTTTCTTTCCTTGGCCTCATGATCATCAACTCAAGTCTTTTTACGTTCATTCTCATTTACCATCACATCTTTAAAGTCGATAACTTTGTTATCTACTACAGTCACTAGATCTATAACATCATCCACAATCAAAGGCATAGGAAGTTTACTGGTCATCTTACCACTTTGAGTAGAAATAGACAAGCAATGACTATCATTCATTGGGTTTCAGATGGTGTTACTTGGAAGAGCACCTTGTTGGTGTTGATTCAATGCTGCAGAAATCTAACCAAATTATTTTTCAAGATTCATAGTGGTGGTAACATATGATTCATCAATGAAATCTCTGCCTTAATATCTTTAAAGTAATCTTCCATTTTATCTACACCTTTTGTAACCTTTACAAGTTTGTCCTTCATTCTTGAATTGTAATAACCCGCATTAAGATTTCCAAGTGGAGCGTAAAAGCCACTTCTATTATTGTATTTATCTTTTCTTCTTCAATCTTCATCGGGATCCCTACTCATGTATCTATATCTAGACATGTTATAGTTGATATCTCTGTAATAGTTTTGGCCTTGATTCACTTACCTTAAGTTCTAATTGTCTTGATTAGACCCTTAGACCTTGGCTCAGAAACCCACTACCTCTCTATAAAGATATTTAGTCTCTTTCTCAAAATCCAACTCGTCATACCTAGGTGACCTACCTTACGCAGCCACTATATTTACCTTTTCTTCTCTAACTACTGCAAATTATTTAGTAAAAAGTCTGATCTAGGTCCTTAATTATGTCTCTTGAGCAACTGTCTCATTTACTGCTCGTTGTCTATGAATATTCCAATTTTATAAGTACCTGCGGTCCTATCTTCCTTTCTAGTATGCGAACCTTTGTTTTTTTTTCATGATTTGATATAGGATCTCAGAAGTAAGCTCACAACAAAACTCATGAATTACACACCTATGATAGTGTTTGTTATGGCAATAGTATTAGCATTCAAGGCTTTGTTGAAGATCTCTAACATGTTTCTACCTATAATATTGTGGTTTGAAATACTCTGCAATATCTTCTTGAGCCTAACCAAGTCTTGTATAATGCCTCTGAATGCAACTATTTGAAATAATATATCTTATCTTTCAATTATAATATTAAAGAGAGAGGGGTATATCAGTCCAAGAATGGAGTCCTCATCTTATTCCAACTAGTAATAGATCCACTTGCTAATTCACCTAACCATATAGTGCTTCTTCCATCAGAGAGAATGGAAATAGTTTTAGTCTAATCGCCTCCTGACTTAGTACAGGTAGATTATACTAAGTGAAGATCCCCACAAATTTTATTATATGCATATTTGCATTATCAGTAGGAGAGCCAGTCAATACCTACTATTTACATCAGTCAGTAGGAGGTACGATTGTTTTTAGTGCTCGTGGTTTCATTATGTACTTTGGCATCTTCAAGTCTTCAATGGTACGGTTCATAGTGTGACTCTGTGATATCAACATACAACTGCACAAGGTGCTCATTTGATCATCTTTTATTTTAACTTTTGCAAATTCTATGTTTGGCCTTTAGCCCCACAACCTCAATGTACGACCATTACATCTATGTAAGGTCATGGAAATATATCATCTAATCCTCTTTTCCCCTATCTTCTGCATGTATGTTTCCAGGGCATTTTTCCATGATCAGATGGTATGATAATATGATCAATGCACGATCGTAGAAGCTTCTCATCTGAGAAACATCTAAGAGGCATTTTTCTAATTCTTCCAACAAGGCCCAAGTATGACAATGGTTAAATCCATGAATGTGGCAATGGTCTTCTGATGCCTTTTTTAGTCCAAAATCTATCACTCCACTCTTTAAGACCTGTTTGACCTACAAACACCAAACACTTCATTATATTCATATAGAAATATCTTTGTACTTGAAAATATTCACCATTTTAAGTGTCTTAAGTGATGTAATTTCATGGAACATCACTTCTTATTCTAACTCATCCATCCTTAGCATATCATAGGTCATAATCTTAGCATTACAATTAAAAATAGTATGATAGGGGAACAAGTCATACCTAAGATGATATCAAAATCTAGCATATTCAAAATCACCAAATCTGCCTAATTCTAAAAAAGTAAATCCTGGATAAAACAAGAATAAAGCCATCCAGTCATAAATAAGAATGGTACCTATAATGACTACATCAGAAGCCTCTACATTGGAGTTGCTGGAAAGTCATAACAAATAACCGTATCATTTATTTGAGAAATTTCTCTAATCGGATAAGTATTTTCTTTACGTGTATTACACCACTCGAACAACCACTATAGCCACCTAGATAACCGTTATACCCACTCTATGGGAGACCTCTACCAATTATACTACCTTTTCTACCAAACAAAAATATAGATCTGGGCTATTATTGACCCTAAAGAGATAAGTTCTTACTATTAGGACAATTCCTTTTGAAGTACTCAACAATGCGATAAGAAAAGCAACCTCGATCCAATAAAAATAGACAAAAAACCATATACAAAACCACTTGGATTTCCATACTTAAATTCTACTTTTCCATACTTAAATTCTATTGAGTGGACTCTGATAGACCCCCTATAGATACTGGCAGAGCTGATTGTATTGGATATGCTGGGTAGGCCTAATGACTGTGGCCCTTTGAGTAAGATCCACCAAAGTTGTTCGTGTTTTGGGTTTTCTTCACTACCATCATTGCATACCCAACCTATTTGATTAATTATACTTTCTTTACAAAATCAGACATATAATTAAAAGTCATCACTAAAAAAGTCATTTTTAAGGCCATATCATGTAGTAGGTATTCAAACCTTTCACAAAGAGGAAAATCCTCTCTTCTTCAGTATTAAACAACTGGGTGTCATATCTTAAAAGGCATGGAACTTAGACTCATAGTCTACAACAATCATATTTCCTTTTTAAGGGTAATAAATTCATCCCTATTTCTCTCACGAGTTGTGTGGTACATACTTCTTTTGGAATAAGGTGTGGAACTAAGTCCATATTAATGGAGGTAAAGCTGAAGATCAATACTCCACATAAGTCATCCAACACTGCTTAACATCAACCTATAGTTGGAAAGTCACAAACTCTACACCATGTTGCCTAAAAATACCAATCTTGTTCAACCTCTAATAACAATCTATAAACCAAGTAAAGATGGGGGTTTAGATCTTGGGCGTATTTATACATCTAGGAGTAATTTAGTATCAATATTATATCTTGGTTTGAGAACTAATTTGATTATATTCTCTTCTATTTTGATTAAAATGTGTTCATGAACTAACGTACGTGATTAGTCATTTTTGTAGGTTAAAAATGTAGGTGAAGTGAGTTAATTTTGAATCAAAGTTCAAATATTGATAAAGGAAATTAAATTTCAGATCATGGATGGTAGAAGTGCTAAAAATTGGTATATGTGGTAAAATTTGTACCACATAAGATACGTGGAACATCCCAATCCATGTTATGGACTTATGGATAATCAATGGGATAAAGTAAAAGTGGAAGTTGCCTGACAATTTACATGAATGGGGGGAAACTAACTACAGATTTACAAGAATTAACATAATAATTTGCACTTAATAGAGGTGCATAAATTTATCCTAAGATATTTCAATCAAAGTGAAAGTGGAGTTGCCTAACTTTTTCCTAAGATTTTGCAATTAATGTTAAATTGGAGTTTACTAATGTTTCACAGATTAAGATATATTTTAGAGTGGAACTTTGAGTTTCTAGGCAGTGTATGCCCATGTTTTTAGCATGGAATAATACTTGCAGTGTAATATGTCTATGCCACAAGGCTTAGGTTTGTTGTAAGCCAAATTGCCTTTGAACCTTTGGATGGGATACTTATGATGCTCAAAATTCTTGACGACTCCTTAGTGCTATTAAAAGATGCCACATGGATGAAGATTACCATTAATGAGGGTCAACGGACTTTAAGAGTTCAACGGAGTGCAAGACAGGGCTAAAGGGCTTCTTGGAAGGGACATGCACCCAAGCCCCTTTGGATCCTCCTTTGATCCTCTCTAGCATTTAATGAGTGGGTCAAAATAGCCCCTAGTGGGTCTTTTCTTTCCGTTGGTCACTTTTGGGCCCTAAATGTGTAGAAAATTAGCCGAAACTATATATACTTGGGAGATAGCTTATTTCCTTAGTTTTGTTTTTTATGATGAATGCATGAAAACTCTTGAGAAAGTGTTTGAGAGATTGAAAAAGCTTTTGTTGAATCTTATTTGAAAATGGTAGTTGTAGGATTATTTTGATTCCCTTGTTTTCAAAGTAAGAGATTAGGTGCTTTGTTTGGTTTAATTGATTGAGGATTAAGGGTTTAATATACCATTTGTTTGCTTTTAATTCATTTTATTGTGTCAATCTATCTATCTTTCTATCATCTATCCTTTTTATCCCTTTGCTTTTTGTTTTTCAATTTCATCATTTCTTTAGTTTTTGTTTGTTCTAGGCTTCTATAGTCTGATCGTTATCATTTGGTATCAGAGCCGAGCTTGATTTTATTCCTACGAAGTCAATCTTGGGTCTAGTTATTTTGAAAAATCAAAAATCATAAAAAAATTATTGTTATTGACATATTAGGTCTTAAATCATATTTTGAATTTTTTATTTTTGGGTTTTCTTGAGTTTCTAGTGTTAGATTTGGGGTCCCTAATACTATTAGAGTCCAAATAACAAATTTGAGCTAAATTAGAGTTATATTTAGCATTATACAATCATTGGAAGCTTGGGTTTGAATAATTTTTAAGTGGGTTGCAAGATTTGAGGCTGGCTGAGTAATTTGAGAAAAATATTGTTTGGAATGATTTTATAATGTTGAAAAATCCTAGATTCAAAATTGCAACTCATTCCGAACTAAGGAAAAAAAGTTGGAAAAGTAGGTGTTCTTGGTGTTCTTGAAGAGATTGTTATCTTCGTCTTGGAAGATCATCCAAAAGTGAGTGTTCAATCCAAAAATAAAGAAGAAAAATATTGTAAAGTGTTTTTACTAGAGAATCTACAAATATTCCAAGATATTTCAAGAGAAGATTACATAAAGGACCTCTAGAAGGGCATTTTCGGCCATTTAGTAAGCAAGGGGCAGTCAACTTGCCTTGGACCTATGCCTGACTTTATTTGAAGCTGAAATTGAGATGTTGTAGTAGTTAAGCTACTCACATGTGCCCAACATGTGCTGTACATGCGCCTAAGGTGCTCCAGTATGTCAAGGTAGCCCTTACATACGTTGAACATCCCTTTGAAGTGCGCCCAAGGTGTGTGACATCTCCCAAATGCAAATCAAGCCTTTCCAACATCAAATTCAGGTTCCAAATACATTCCAACACTCCTAAACTCCAATTTGATTAGGTTTGTGTAACGCCTCGAGTTTGGCTCCCCGGACGCTACACAGTGCTCATGATCCCGAAGGACCACAAGCTAACCTTTTTCTGTACCTATAACTGAACAATGCATAATATAACAAAATACATGCAGAAAACTAGCGGAAGCTTTCCATAAGGTTCAAATTCTGAAAATACAACTGAGTAAAGTCTATCAATATCAAAACTAAACATCTTTCTGAGCAACTAGTATGAAAAACTCTGTAGTCTGAAAGCCTCTAAACTGTCTGAATAAGGAGTTGATGGGATATGTCCCCAACTAACTCCAACTACTAAAATATTGAAACTAGAAATAACATGAAATAAGAACCATCCTCGAATGATGAGGACTCACTGCTAGGTCTACTACTGCTGACTGGAACTGAGCTGCTAAGGGTGCTCTGGATCTCGTGCTCCTGAATCTATGGTGTAAAGTAAAACACCATAGTGCAAATGCATCAGTACATGGGAATATAATGAGTATGCAACATGAGGTAAGGCTAAATCCAAGGTCTTATGCATGAACAATTACTTAACTGAATAAATATCATGAGACTATTGAATGAGGATACATGCATGAGTGCATAACTATAACTAAAATTGTAGTAACACTAAATACTGAATACTGAATTATAATAACTAGATTTATGATTACTGAGTCTACTAATACTGATATCTTATTGGCTGAGGTTGAGATCGATCCTATCTAGCGGGTGATCTCTAAATATACTGATAATAAAGATGATTAACTGAATCTGAGATCAGTCCTATCTAGAGGGTGATCTTTAAATCTAATGGTACTTGATACTAATTAACTATATTTGAGATCAGTCCTATATAATAGGTGATCTCTGAATCTGTTAGTACTGATATTGATACTGTTTGACTAAATCTGAGATTAATCCTATTTAGCGGGTGATCTCTAAATCCATTGATAATACCATTGAGTGACTGTATCTAACAGTCCTGAATTTGTGATACTGAGCTGAGTTCTTTTACTAAGACTGATTCTAAAGTTGAGACTATGGGAGGTAGTCATCTAACCGATATGCCCCTTCTAGCTACTTTGGGGTCCAACCTGTAACCCCAGTTGGAAGGGTATCAGTACCATGCCACGGGTAAAGACCTCTCTTGTGGAGCCAGTTCTATCTAACGGGTGACGCCTGGAATCAGTCCTATATATCTAATATACTAACAGGTGATCCCTGAGTATGTCAATCCTATCTAATAGGTGACATCTCATACCTACGCTGGCTACATAGTTCTGGAACTTAGGGATTGCTCCTAGGGATCTCAGTCCTCTCTAATGGGTGAGTCCCCGTCCCTAGGTTCTCTCAGTGCTAAGTCCTACTCCTAAATGAAAGAATCTGAACTAATTTTTTTTCTTAAATTGTTCTTGACTGAGTTAAATCTATTACTGATCATACTGAGTAACTGAGTTAAGATGAGTTTACTTAATTCCAAAGACTGATAGAATACTACTGAATCTTGTTATCTGACTGAATAATACTAAGTTCTGAATTGATACTTGAATGCTACTGAGGTCTGAAACTGAATTCTTGAATACTACTAAGATCTGAGTTGAGTACTGAATTGAAGCTAGAATGCTAACGATACTGAGATTACTAAGATTTCCTAGATGTTGTAACTGTCTGAGAGTACTGAGTTCTGTAACTGACTAAGTTTAACTAATTGTGACTTGATTTAGAGTATCTTAAAACTGATACTAGATCTAGACTTGTAGCTAATTTGTTGGGTATAAATACCCCCAGGACTCGATAACATAAAAGTAAAACATAACCATTCTTGAATAATCATGACCATGGACTTTTATTCACCATTACAATCATTAAAGCATCTCCTCAAGCACTTGGAAATCATAAACATGTGATAGTATAGGGAGACATGATATTGGCTCATACTCCATTCTACAAAGTCTTGCATCAAACACTTAACATGCATTAAAGAACACATAACTAGGGGATTTCATTCTAACATGTCACAAATCATTCACTAAGTCTTTTCAATAAACACTTGGCATGCATAAACTTACACATAATTGGGGATTTCTTGTCAACATGCTATAATGACTCTAATTCCTTCACATAAGCGTGTTATCAAACATATGGGGAGCATGCTTTGGTTATACAATAAATACAACATCAATCAACTTGCAGATTTAGGGATTTAACATGGACATAATGTAATTCAACTCATAACATGATCAAAGCTTACAACTTGTATTCTAAAGCATGGATTATAACTCAACAATGACATGAACATGAACTTTAATTCACATGAATAATGAAAAACTCATAAAATCACAATCTTTGAATTTAAAAAGGGATTCTTGAACTTATTGGGTGGAAGGAACTCAAGAATCAATATCTGCATACCTTAGAAGATTCTTTCTTGAGGGTTCTTGAAGAAATCCTTAGTCTTGTTCTTGATTTCTTGGCTAGGGTTCTTGCCCCTTTAAGAGAAAATATTTTTATTTGGGGAAAATTTGATGAATAATGAAGTATTATGGTTATTTAGGGTATAAATCCCATGTTTGGATGGATTTGGAGCCATGGTAAATTACCAATTGGTCCTTGGAATTAAATAACGAAATCTGAAAATCCCAATTTTTCATGTTGGCGCGATACGGTGAAATTGAGCCAGATCACTGGAAATTGGATAACTGGGAAACTGAGCCTTGGAGCGATGCACCATAATCACAGAGTCTCACTGTATTTTGACAATTTCCATTTTGGATGGCTACGCGACGCGCTAAAGGACCAGGTGGTACACTCTCTCTAAAATGGCTCTAACTTTTTGCCCGAGTGTCAGATTTAGGCAAATTTTGTATCGATGAAAAGCTTATTTGATTTTCCACGTGATAAAAAGTCAACATCTTAAAAATTTCACATGGAATAAAATATATTCATCTTTGAAGAAAGATCTTTGATGGTTTAGAGATAAATTTGAACTAGGAGAAGTGTGGGGTATTACAGTTTGATTCCTTA
Source organism: Capsicum pubescens (assembly GCA_030864215.1). Lineage (NCBI taxonomy): Eukaryota > Viridiplantae > Streptophyta > Magnoliopsida > Solanales > Solanaceae > Capsicum > Capsicum pubescens. The sequence continues at coordinate 229,168,090 of CM061544.1, forward strand.
GTTTCATTTTCTTGATTCTTAAACTCATATTTTTATTATTAAACTACTCAATAACTAAGTAATTCATATACTAAGTTGATTGATTAGTTCTTGAGTCCTATTTCTTTCATCGTCCTATTTCTTTCAAGATTTTTCTCTTTTTCAATACTTTGTTAGTTCTTGATTCAAGTTCATAAGTAGTTTTTATTTATTTGAATCATTCAAACAAGAATCCACTCCGGCCGTAGGTAGAGATTGACACCTTATGTACAACTGGAGTATAATAAATATTCAACATTCGCCACTCTAATTGTGATGACTACAAAGGTGATATTCTTACGAGTATTGGTGAGAGGCTTTTAATACTAACCTTGTTTGTTCACTTTGTAGGTACAAGGAGTTATAAGGAAGTATGTCTATGGTAGACTCAAATAATTATGAGTACTACGTAGGAGACTATGATTGTGGTAAAGAAAGTTATGGCTATGATAAAGATGGAGATTATGGAGGTTATAAATACAGCCATGATCAAGAGTTGTGTGGAAGTGAGGGATAATATTCTGAAGGAGAATGTGAGATGAATGATGACCCTAGTTCTTATAGAGAATATGAATATGATGAAGAGCCTTGTGATTGTTCTAATGAGGAAGATGGGGCGTGTGAGGAGTATTACACTTCCCACTCTAAGCGTGGAGGTGATGTAAGGTCTATACTTTCTCTTATACATCTTATGTGAATCATGGTGTGAATATATATGAAGATTGTAAAGATTTATACTCCTCATCATGGGGTACTTCTTATCAACTTCACATTGGTGTGAGGGTTTATATGAGCTATAGTAGAGGTCGCCCTATGGGAAAAAAAGTATGTATCTCCAAAAGCTAGGTATATTACATCTTATCCTTCTTGTTATAGTGCCCAAACATGTGGTAATGGGAACCAAGGTAGATATGGGAGGTATAATTAGAATCATAATCCTACTACCTTTCTTATCTTTAACGGAGAGTGGGATCCTGAAGCTTATCTTGATTGGGAATGGAAATGTGAAAGAAGATTCAAGGATTATGATATGAGTAAAGTAAAACAAGATATATATCCCTTAAAAACATTCAAGGTGTGGCATCGAGATGGTGGGAACTTTCAAGAAAGCCCGATCAAACATGGAGTGTCTTGAAAGAGTTCATGAGGTCTATCATTGTACCAAAAGGGTATGCAAAGCCTTAACACTTTGATTAAAAAATAATTACACATAAGAAGGGTGGATATTTTTGGGTTTCTCGGATGATTTATTATCCTTGATGATGGTGAAATTTAAATTAAATTACTTTTTCTATGGTTGAATATCTGGTGATACCTCATAGTCCTTGTTCTTCCTATACTTCTTGGAAGGTTATAGGGTTTTTGAAAGAGTGAAGGTTTTCTTCACCTGAGATGGGTACTATGAAGTGATTTGGTGTGAAATCTTCCCCTTGGATTTAGATACTTATGCTTAGGTGCCAATTGGTTTGCACGACATAAAGTCCCAAATGAAAAAAATCACCTAAGATTGTGATAGACTGATGGGGGAATAAAATTCTTCCACTTACCTTTCCCAAATCTCAAGGAAATATTACCACTTACTCTAAGTCTAAAGAAAATGAGAGACAGCAGATTGAGAGGAGTAAGATAGTGTAAGATGGCAATATAATAGAGGAAAAATAAGAGATTAAGGGGAGTGAAGTGAGGGGGTTTCCACCAACCTAATCTAACTTTGTTTGTCCTTCTCTTAGTAATGACATGTGTGTAGGTACAATCATGACAAGGGGAGGAGAACAAGCACCAAAAAAGGAGATTCTCTTTGAAGATTTGATGAGAAAAATCATAGATGCTTGCAAATCTTGTGAAGGACCTTTACCCCAAGGAAAATAAGAATCTTCTCAAGAACTTCAAGGTAACATAGATAGATCTTACACTTTGGTTAATATGAATAATAATTGTGTGGCTAGTAGCCAACTGAGTGTGAGTAGTAGCTTTCCTGTATGTGAGTCTCATAATTCTTTGTCTCTTGCTGATGATGTATATGTTGAGAGTGTGGATACACTAGTTGATCCTATTGATGACCGAATTGAATCTTCTTGTAAGATCAAGTCCACCTAGTGTTGAAGCCAATGTGATGAGTAATGGTACATTGTCTTGTAAAAATCATGTTGATCGGCTTTAGTGTGAAACTAAACCACCACTTCAGGATGTTTGTGATGTGATTAATGAGCCTCAAGTGAGTGATGATGTTAAAAATGTTATCCAATTAAATAGGATTGATACTTTGAGCATGTCTCTTAATGAAGATCCTATTGTTTATTTTTCTCATAAGGATGATTATGTTTTTGAAACTTCTGTAAGACTTGATAGTTGTCTTTTTTAGAGAGAACTTACATATTCTAATTCTTCTTCAAGGAGTGATCCTTCATTTTTTAGGTACATATCTTGTTTGAAGATGATGAAATAACTCCTAGTGAATTACCTAGTGGTATGGATAATGTTAATGATATAGATCATGTTGAGGGCTATATTCTATATAACAACCCACTATGACATAATAACATTACTCCTAAATATGGAAATCTCTTTCTGGAATATGAGAGTACTCTTAAGGGAAAGGAATGTGAAGGATTGAAAGGTGATCTTTGTGTACCAATTGCCTACACTTCTTTGAGTGTTCCAATTATTAACATACCCTTGATAATATTCTTGGGCATCATAGTGAGTGTGTTCTTGAGGACACCTTAGATGAAATCAATTTGCATGATACCTTTTCTTACTCTCTATTTTCTTTTGAATATTCTTATTTTAGTGTAGAGGGTTTGCCCTTTTTTTGTGATACATTTGGGTAAAGAGAGTGTAGTCTAGACCTTTGTCTATGACTACTCATCTACAACAAAGATGAGCAAGCTCTTTAAAAAGAAGGGGCAGTGAAAATATCCAAGAGATTTCACCATGGTGTTTTTCCATTATTGACCAAAGGTTTCATTACCTATAAAGAGTGAGTCTTATTTTGAAAGAACTCTTGTTGAACTCCATTTATTTGATACCCTTCTTCATCACTTGTGTAAAGTTGATGACCCCTTTCTTAAAGAAAGTTGTTTGAAAGGGAAAGGTTTTTTGTTCTTAAATGTTTTGATTCCATTCTTGCATGAATTATGTGCTAAATATTTTGAGTCAAATGGAATTCTTATAGATAATAGCATCTTGGATGATGAATTTATGCTTGATTCCTTTCTATACTATCTCTTTGTCTATGATGATGTCCATACTAATCTTGGACCTATATTATTGGGAGGTAGGAAAATAGTTGGTTGGTCCACTTGGTTGAATAATAATGCTTTATGGGTCATTCATATCTTTGACCCTGGAAAATCCTTATGGATTGTTTTATCATTGGTGGTACCATTTTTTATGTGGTCTCTTGAAGAGATAATGAAGGAATTGTGCCTTATATCTCCTAAGATGGACGTAGTCTTACCTTCTTGGATTGTTGATTCCATTATGACCTTTGTGGTTTCCTAATTTCTTGATAAATGTCATAGAAAATTCCTTTTTAACCTTTTTAATAAGTTTGTCATGATTAACGCAAAGGATCCTTGGTTATTTACTAAGTGTGTGTAACCTTGGCATGATTCTATGCTTATTTGTGCTAACCCTAACCCTCATGGTATGAGGATGTTGTGTTTGTTTGTCCTTCATTTAGTTTTTTAGTTTGGATTTGAGGTCGAATCCTTTTTAAGAAGGGGAGGATGATACAAGCCAAATTTCCTCCGGACCTTTGGATAGGATACTTATGATTCTTAAGGTGCTTAGCGACTCCTCGATACTATTAAAATATGCCTTATGGATGAATATAATCTTTAAGGAGGGTCAAAGAAATTTTAATAGGTCAAAGGAGCGCAAGACAGGGCTAAAGGGACCCTTGGAAGGGACTGCGCCAAAGGCCCTTTAGATTCGTCTTTGATGCGACCTAGCATTTCAAGAGCGGGTCAAAATAATCCCTAGTGGGTCTTTCATTTCCATTGGGTCACTTTTGGGCCCTAAATGTGTAATAATTAGCCTAAACTATAAATACTTGGGAGCCAGCATATTTTCTTAGTTTTTTTTTATGATGAATGCATGAAAACTCTTGAGAGAGTAATTGAGAGCTTGGAAAAGCTTTTGTTGAATCTTGTTTAGAAATGGTATTTGTAAGTCTGTTTCGATTACCTTGCATTCAACGTAAGAGATTAGGTGCTTTGTTTGGTTTAGTTGATTGAGGATTAAGGGTTTAATATACCCTTTGTTTGCTTTCAATTCCTTTCACTGTGTCAATCTATCTATCTTTCTATCATCTATCCTTTTATCCCTTTTACGTTTTGCATTTCAATTTCATTGTTTCTTTTGTATCTGTGTTCATTATTAGCTTCCGTAGTTTGATCCTTATCAAGGTTCCACAACTTTAAGGTGGCACTGACTATGGTGCTTTCAAGTACAAGTTGTCCTACACTATAAATATGATACTTAGCTTGAATTCTACTAAATCTTGGATGACTTGGGACTGAAAAATACACAAAGAAGGCTACAAATAGTATTTTATTCTTCTCTTTTCCATTAATTAATTTGTCCATAAAATACATTAATTTTTTAATTGCGAATTAAATTATGAGTTGCTAAAAATCCTCTTTCTTGGTTTGACGCTACCAAACATGATTGTATAGCGTGTTTTCGAGTTGTTTAGTATTTTTTATCGTGTTTGGTTGTTCTTACATTTTTGTATTACTATTTTAATTCTTATATACCATTAAAATATATCTATAAATCTTTAGTGAATTTGAACAAAGGAACATTAGGTTAGAACGAAGAACGTAATAAATGAGTTCTTATCTTTAAGAGTAACTAAAGATAGGATTTGCGGTTAGGTATGAATATTCGTGATACAGCTTATTGGTTCATATATACATGAAATATAAAATGTTTGAATTGGAACATCACATTCCCGCTCAATGAAATAGTTGTAAGGCTAGTTTAGATAGACGATGAGAGGCTTAGAAGACCATAATCATGATATCAATCCCATGAATCAACAACCAAGATAGGTTACTTAACCAATGAGAAATTATTGTTATACATGATTTTGAACTAAGCCTTGAACCTAGAATCCCCCTTAATATTGCTTACAACGTTTTAGTTATGTTGTTGTTTCTATGATTCATTTAGAATCACAAAACTCTAACACTTTCTTTGGCTATAAATCACACTTGTTTAATTTTAAAGTATTACTTGAACTAGATTTTTTGCAAAGTCAAACATCCCTATGGGATCAATATTTGTCTCCCAAGAGCCACTTTATTACTTATATGACAGTGTACACTTACTTGTGTATTTGGACACAACAAGTTTTTGGCATTGTTACTGGGGACTTGAAACATTAGAAAATTTCTAATTTTTCATTTTACTATTTTAACTGATAAGTGCTAACAAGTTGGTCTTAGCAACTGAATTTTCAGGTAAAGGTTTGAATTTGTTGTAAGCTGGCAAGGGAAAGGGATTTGATTGAACGACATCCTGAACCTAAGCAACAATTGCTTTATTTAAAGAGAGAAGCAACACTTATCTATCCCATACCTTAAGTTCAAAGTATTAACAGGATAAGGTTGTTCCTGAAGTAATGGCTCAGAGACAGGTTTATGAAGTGGAAATCGTGTTCACAACTAATGTTACCTCTAATATATGTAAACTAGAACTGGGAGGTAGATTGAGTTGATGTAAAATATGGTGCAGTTGTTACACACTAGTGATCAATTTATAGGCTTGTCATATGAGGATAACAACAACACTTGTAGAATTTTTTGGAGATTAGTGACACTTTTATTCCCATGGGAGTCTGTACTGATTACATAAGACTCACTTTATTCCCATGGGAGTCTATACTGATTACATAAGACTAACACTTTTCCCATTTTGGCTTTTGGAAGAAGTAAAGAGATGGTTAAAGATAGAACCTTCAAATTCAGTCTCTATTTAGAAGGACCTTGCTAGGAGTTTACTTATCCAATTCTTCCTATATGGAAAAACTGCAGGGCTAAGGAGTGAAATTCTAAGCTTCAAGAGAAAACCAGAAGAGAATTTCCATTATTTGTGGGAGAGATTTAAATCTTTTATAAGAGATTTCCCTCAACCTCGGTAGTCAAATGATGTATTGGCTCATACCTTTGTTGAGAGTCTCAACCCAACAAATAAAATATTGTTAGATTTTGTAGCAGGGGTCAAGCTTTGGAGAAAACTTATGATGAAATAATTGCTCTATTAAATCTCATTGCACAGAGTTACCTGAGTTAGAAAGGAGATTCTTTGAGAAATGTGGTAAAGAAGTCTAAAAATTTGATAAAGGTTGATTGTATCACTGCTTTGACTACTTAGATGGCTGTTTTTCAAAATTTGGTGATTGGACAGCTTAGCTAGTTAAATGTATCACAACTACAATACTAAGTTAATGTAGTTTAGTAGATGCATACTGATAATTCTTAAATACACCTGTCAAAAATATATATGGTTGCTAGTAATATATTTTACCTATTTATTAGAGTCGGGGTTGATGCCATGAGGAATGAAGGTAGTAGGTTCAACTACAAATGTCACAAATAACTAAACACTTGCCCATAATGCTAGAAAAATGTGATAAAGTAAAATGGTGGAGTAATATAATATTGTTGTTCTCAATTTGTGAAATACACTTTGACTTTGCAAGGTGAGGTTGAGTGTTTGTAATCAAGAGTTAAAGATACTTGGGGTTATACTTTTATGAGAGTGAGTACATGTATGGGTAATTGGATGTTTGCCTAAGTTCAATTAATGGTGTTGGGTAGGATATGTCTTTGATTTGAATGTCAATATTTCAATAAAGTATTAAACATCATGAGTGGGTTCTCAAACATCTGACAAGTGGTACATCATAACCAACCTATACCCTCTATTTAGTACACTTATGTCTAAGAACTACTATTAAATGATAAATATCAAGCCAAAGTGGACCTCTACTCCTCACACGTATTCACTTTGTCAAGGATGATAAGAGATATATTGTTAACTAGAGTTTGCAACCTCTAATTAAGAGTTAATAACATAGAATACAGGTTAAACTTATAACAAAATGATCAATCAAAGAGTCAAATAAACAACACTCATGCATCATCACTACTCATTCACGCATAAGTCTAAGAAATTTAGCTATTTATAACAAAAGTAAGATAAATATACCGATATCTTCTCTTAGATCTTCCATAATATTCAAATAATCTTCGCTAGATAGACTAAATCTCCAGCTATGACAAAACTTTTACAACACTATGTTGTCGAACTCCATATAAATGATAAGGAGTTTTCAAAAATCCTCCATTGGGTGTCAGACATAGTTAATACTCAAGGGGGAGACATTCGTTGATCCAGTACAAGACATTACTGGCAGAGATTTTTTAAAAGCTTTTACACAAGTTTGTAGAAACTTGATTTTTCAAAAGCAAAACTATTTATGAAAATCTATACGTGTTTTCTATTTGTCTAGTTTTGTCTTACATCTATGTTAATGGAGAGTCAGGACGGAAGTCCAAACATGATGGAGCACCCTAAAGATGGCAAGAAGTAAACCAAAGATCAAAGGAGGTCAACATGTAGTAGTTTCATTTAAAAACTAATAATTTTTCTGTGGATACAAGGATCAATGCAAAAATGGAAATCTTCTTTACAAAATCCCCCAAGAGAATCGAGAACCATACCAAAGCATATAATGCTCAAGAATGATACTTTTGAGTGGCTCCAAAGATGAGTTCAATTACCCATTTATCAAGAACCTTTTGACTTATCTATCTTATTCCAAGAGTCTGGATGATAAACAAAGGTGTCTTACCCTCTTTATGAATATTTTATTTAGAATTTTTTCTAAAAAGTCACTAGCAAAGGCGAATTTGTATCAACTAAGTTTTTACCTCAAGTGCAGGTGCATTCAAAGAAGTCGACATATTAAAGAAACGATCACAAGGATCACTCAATAGGAGGAAGGGCAGAAAAGTCATCCTCAAATTCTCCATGAAGCAAAACAAATAGTGCATGCAGAAAGCCAACACGCTGACAAATAGACTCAGGTAAAGCTTTTCTTCAAACTGCCAAGAGGGTCATTTCATCCCATTACATTACATTGCATACCATTGCATTTTATTTCATCTCATTTCATTCTATTGCATATCATTATATTTCATCATATTCCACCACATTTCATTGCATCTCATGGCACACCATTACATCTCATTACATTCTATTTTATTCCAGTACATACCATTGTGTTTCATTACATTCTTTCACTTTATTTCATACCATCGCTTCCCGTTACATTTTATATCATACCATTATATTTCATTCCATTACATATCATTACATTTCACAACATTCCATTGCACTTCATTGCATTCCATCACATCCCATTGCATGTATTGCATTTTATTCCATGGTATTTCATCCCATTACATTTCTTGTAACCATTTCATTCCATTGACTTTATTGCATTCCACTGTATCCTATTGCATCGTATTTAATTCCATTGCCAAGAGGACCATTTCATTCCATTATCAAGAGGGCCATTTTATTCCATTACTGAGAGGGTCATTTTATTTTATTACTAAGAGGTCCATTTCATTCCATGTAAAGAGGCCTATTTTATTTCATTACCAAGAGGGTGATTTTATTTTATGCCCAAAGGGACATTTTATTTCATTACCTAAAGGGTTATTTCATTTTATTATCGGGAAGACCATGCCGAAAGGTCTATTTTATTTGATGTCGAGAAAGAAATTTCATTTCATTTAGAGAGGACAATCATACCATTCAAACAAGTCTCTATAACAGCTCACCATACAAGACGATAAGGTTTGGATTTGAAAGATGTTTTGGATCACATGTATCTATTGACCATACGAAGATATCATAATCTATAAATGAGGATATCTTATTTTTTCGTATTTGTTGACCACGCAGAAGGCGATGTAGCCTAACATTGAGTATATTTTGGTATTTTGTGAATCAGCATCTGAATGCATCAACATAAAAAGTTGAAAAACATGAGATTTAAAGGGATGTCTTTAAGTCGCTATCTGAAAGCAGATAACATATTAAATTTCCTAGAAATTGAAAACTTCGAGGGTCATTTATAAGTCACAAGATTTGAGATAGGATAATGTGTGAGATTACCCAAGAGTTAATAGACAATAGGTCATCAATAAGTCGCAACAATATCGTAATCAGATAGTATGTGGGATTACCCAAAGATCACCAGATCAAAGGTTATCCATAAGTCACAACTAAATTCTTATCGAAGAATATGTATATTACTAAATTGGTGGATCCAAGGGTTCTCTATAAGCTACTCCATATCCATGATTGATTATGAATAGGATTACCCCAAATCTAGCAATTTAAAAGATATCTATAAGACATGTGGTATCCAAGGTCAAATTATGTGTAGTAACACCAGAGGGCTAGCAATTTAAGGGATAATTTTAAGTCATCTCTTATACAAGGTTTGATTATATGCAAGATTACCCAAAACCTAGATACTCAAAGGATATTTGTAAGCCACCTAATATCAAACATCAAATAATACATGATTACCTAAAGACTACCAATATGAGGAATATATATAAGTCGTATCAATATGAAAGATGTGCAAGACTTACCCAAGGTCATAGGCAAAAGAACACTATAGATAATCGAGAGTATTATCATATCAAAAGACAAACGATTATAGAGATATTTCTATTAAAAATTTCATCGGTGACCAAGAGAGCCACCTTATTTTGAGGAAATAATTAATTATCAAAGGTCCATCATATATAATAACCGAGATGGTTTTTGTGCCTATACATTTGTGGAACCATTGTCTTCCAAAATAAGGGACAGAAAAGGATGACACTACTCGCCAGAACGATTCACGCGGGAATATGGTCAAAGACTATCTAGTGAATTATGTTTATCACTAAAAAAAAAAAATTTAGATGTTTTCGAGAGCATCCAAAATAATGAAAATCTCAAACCAAAAGGACAGGTGCAGACAACTCCAAAAGGGATGCAACATAACATAGAACTTTTCTTTATAGTAAATTGGGACATAGTCTGAAGAGGAATATCAAACTCTTTGGATGCGAGCTAAAGACGAATTCCACTACCACCAAACCGCATCAAAAGGCATATGGGTATGTTGGGATTTTGGTCTTAGTTTCACTTTTGAAGTATTTCTAAACTCGCACCGAAAGTAAACTTTCTCATCTTTTGAATTAGGGTAATAATACACGTAGAGTCTTAGATGTTATGTCCATGTAGCTTAGTTATGATTGTGAAGAATACCACATTCGTAATTGAAACAATTACAATCCTCTTTTCCAAATCTTAACTTACTTGTTACCCATCCCAAGCCAAAGATCATTCTTAAATAAAATATTATATTTTCTACCGATCGGGTTGAACTACAAGAAGTCTAATTTCCTGAGTCTCGGAGATATGTAATCTAGGATCTATGTTGAAAAATTAATTGCATTCCAACCTTCCTCCAATCCTCTTATTCCCCAACTTTTCAATTTCGTCAAAATTTAAAAACTAGATAGTTTGTGAATTCTTTGAAAATCGTGCTTAAAAATCAAGTTTTATAAACTAGAAGTGGCCAAATTCTTGTACAACCTAAGATATGGAGGAAACCCAATGCCGGGGTTAGGCCATGATTTCCTAAAGTCCATGCAAAAACTAATGTTTTTCGAGAAATGAATTTTTGGTCGGACAAAATTAGGAATATCAAACTCCTTTTTCCCATGGTTACTTGTATTCACCCTATCTAAAGGTAGGGGCAGTTGTTGACACCTATTTTTTTTCCTTCCACGACCAGCTTGAGCCATGAATTTCTTCGATTTTAAATAAAACTGAAATATTATTTCTAAATAAAAATATTTCAAAATATTTATCTTGGTATTTTTATCATTTTAAGTGGCATTTACATATTTTCATATCTGTATTTATGATATCATATAATTTTATTTTTTAAATAATTAGTTTACTGAAAATCATACTTAATCAAGGGTTATCTTGAAAATTAATTTGAATGATAAAATCTTGATTGAAATATAAGTTTTTGTGAAAAAAAATCATTTAATAAATATTTATTTGATTTTATTAAATCAAGAATCTAGGAGTTAAATCGCTTATTAATTTGTTTTGAATTTTGATTCAGTTCGGCTGATTTATTAAATTTAGTCATAATCATAATTAAATTAGCCATAATTGTAATACAATTGGCCAATTGATTTTTAATTTGGTTTGAAAATTTAAATTAAATTGGTAAAACTCTAACCTATTGTGGCTATATCTTAAAGAGCCCAAAAAAAAATCCCTATCCCTTAAACTGACCCAGCTAGCCCATTTCCCTTTTTACTTATACCTGTCGCCCAACCCATTCCACCTAACCCGAACCGGCCCAATTCAGTGGACCTTTAAGACCTATCTCCTTCTTAGCATTGTACAACAACTTCAACAAGAAACAACCAACAACAACTTCAACGAACAGCAACCAACAACAACATCAATGAACAACAACTTTAATCTACCATTGACTCGAAAAAAATTCTAGCCCCAAATCTCTTTCCTGCCCTTTCTTGGTACAAGGACATATGAATCACACATGAGACCTTGTACCCAACATGTGAGAAGGTTATAGAAAATGGCTAGGTGGCTCCTCCAGCATCCAATTTTTACAATTTTTTAGAGAAATAGTATGAATTCATACACACTTGTGGGATTCTTATTGGTTCTTGAGAGGAATTTTGTTTTATCCAATTTCATTGGTGACCGCAATTTCAAATTCATCAAAAAAATCCAAAATTAGTATTTATTCTTGCTGTAAATCTTATCCCATTGTGAAAATAAAAATATTCAATTGAAATCCCACAAATATCCCTTTGCTCCCCCTCCCCCTCCCTCTCTAAAAAAAAACCCCAAAAATCCCTTTATAAATGGAGAGTGTGGATTGAGGGTTGAGGGAGGAGATTTTTAGGAAAATAAGAGGATTCTAAAGGAGCATTCCTCTAATCCTACGTAACAAAAAATTCAAGAAAGAATTTTAGAAGATATACCAAAAAAACTAAAATTCCAACGAACTCATCTAAATTCCGATGAGGTTAAATTCAAATTTCGGTGTTAAATTTTATTTAAAGATCTCATTTGTCGAATTTTCTACCCCAAAAAGGATAAAATTCATCCTTTTTACACATTCATTCTTTGAATTTAGCAAATTGTGTGATTGAAATTTATAACACCTTGTAATTTGTTGTTGGACATATCGAGTCATGTGATTCATAACATGGAACTGGTATTGTTTGATTTTTTTGTTATGATAAGAATTTATAATTAAAAGTTAAAGTCATTCATGATTTGAAATAATTTCTTATTTGTGCTTTCCTGAGTATGATTGAATTTTGGACGTGCAGATTATCATTTGCTATTTTTATCTTAACAGTTGCCTAAATTAAATAATGATCGTTCATATATAATTTGTGATTTATTTTGAGAAACGTCCCTAGAAATCTCCTTGATTCACAATATCAAGTGAAGTATGCTAAAAGGGTTTGTGAAGTTGAATCTTTGGAATTACTCTTTAGTTCTTCTCAAAGAATGGACCTTTAAGGTGAATAGTGCTTCAATTTAGCTTATTTTCATCTAAAAGTTCCTCTCCATTTCAACTGCTGCAGATTCTTGTGTGACCATGAATGTTGAAATTTGGAGTCTTTGGTTCCTAATTTTGTGTATCTAATTGCGACAGTAAGTATGAACTAGTTCTTTGGCGAAGCAGCTAGCAGTTAACCGCCCCTTAATTTTGTAACATACGGTTGTTTTGAATGTGTTCATTTTAAATTGGATTCAATTGCAAGCTAAGTATTCCCCATGGTATTGTTTTAACTCATAACAAGTGGAACCCAATAATGATAGGGAAGAGTCGTGCTCCAGTTTCTTTTTAAAGCTAAGGCTGAGAGATGGAGGTGAGTATAACAATTACCCATGTCCACTGCTAAAGAGTATTGTCAGAGGTTCTTCTCATATATTTGGGATGATATCTCATGATGTGATTTTATTTATGTTTTTTTAGTTAATTTTATATTTGATGAGCCCTCGAATATTGATACAATCCAAATGGTCTCCGAATTATTTGAAAGGATGCTTATGGATCAAGAGGCACTTGAAGACTCCTTGGTTCTATCCAAAAAGTGACAATTGGAAGATTATGATAATATAGGAGGGTCGGTGGGTGTTAAAGAGGCCAAAGAAAGGCAAAACGGGGCTAGAAAGCCCCCGAAAGAGGACATGCGCCCCCATCTGCGTTGGCAGTTTGCCCAAACCGCTCTATATTTGCTAGAGCAGATCAAAATAGCCCACATGCCTTGAAGATTCACCCAAATTCTTAAGTGTATGCTTAGGGCTTCTATGTTTTGTCTTCCCAAAATGGGTCACTTTTGGGCCCATATGATGTAATAATAAACCCTAGACGATAAATAGAGCCTTTCTTTCATTTAGTAGATAGTTATTGATGTATTATGAATGGTTACTCCTTTATGAGTGAGTGGCAAGCTTGGATTATCTTATGTTGATATTTCATTTAGAAATGTTGGTTTCTTGGGAATCGATTCCCTTGTGGTCTACATAGGAGTTAGATGCCTTGATTGACATTGAATAGAGGGTTAGGGGTTTGATACACCCTTAGTTTTCTAATCATTCTCTCATTGTGTCTATCTATTTACTTGTTTCTGTCTATCCTTTTAACTTTGTTTTCATATCGTAGTTTAGTTTTTGATTTCGTACTTTGTTCCGGTATTATTTGGTAATAGAGTTGAACTTGAATTCATTCCTACGAAGTCAATCTTGGGTCTATTCATTTTAGAAAATTGAAAAATCACAAAAAAAAGTTACTATTCACTTTTTTTGTTCTTAGGTCAATTTTGACGATTTGATTTTATGTTTTTCTTGTGCTATATGTTAGATTTGTGTTCTCTAATATTATAGGAGTCTAGATTTCAAATTTGAGAAAAACATAGTAATATTGAGTGAGCTACCATTATTGAAAACTTGGACTTGAAGAAAATTGAAGTGGGTTGAAAAATCTGGAAAAAATGGTGAAGAATTTGGGGAAATTGATGTTAGGAATGAATTTAGAAGGTTTAGAAGTGTCTACGTTCAAAATTTCAACTCATTTTGAGCTTGGGTGAAGAAGTTAGTGTTCTGGAGAAAATTGTTATCCTCAAACTAAAATTTTATCAAAATAGGGAGTTTGATCCAAAAAAAAAGGAACAAAAGTAGTGAAAAAATGTTTGTATTTGGGAATCTAAGAATATTCCAAAGTATATTCCAATAGAGAGTACAAGGGGGGCCATTTGGAGGGTATTTTCGGCCATTCAAAGCCTAAAGGGGGGTACACTTGTTCCTGAGGTATGTTGCACCTGCTCCCAAGCTGTGGTCGTACCTAAAAATAGTGAGTAAGGCCTATGTTACGTCCAAGGTGTGTTGCACATGTGTTCCTCCAACTGAAGTAGGCAGGCTAATGCAGGCAACCCTTCCAAATGCAGCTCCAACACAGATAGCCTCCCCTCCTAATGTAGATCAGCCTTTTTAACGTGAATCAAGTCTCCAAAACCAATTCTAGTTCCCAAATGTGTATCAACACTTTGCCAAAGCAAATTCAAGCCTCCAAACTCACTCCAACATCTTAATAACTCCATTGCTCAAGGTTTGATTCTTTAGTTTTAATTTGTTATTTCCTAATCTCTTCTTTTTTATTCTTAAACTACTCATTGACTAGTAATTCATTTACTAAGTTGGTTGACTAGTTCTTGAGTCCTATTTCTTTCATCGTCCTATTTTATTCAAGCTTTTCTTTTTTCAATTAGTTGTTATTTCTTGACTCAAGTCCATGCATAATTTTGTTTATTTGAGTCATTTCAAAAAAGAATCTATTTCGATCTCAAGCCACAATTTGTACCAAGAATTCCCATTAAACTATAAATGTATCAATTCTTACGACGCTAATTGAGATATAAACCAAAGTTGTGAACTATGAGAGCTTATGAGGTTGATTTCTTAACCTTGATTTGTTTATTATTTTTGTTTTAGGTTTAGTTTTTCTTTATTTAGGTACCCTAGCATCGGGAGATAATAACCAAAGTGCTTCGGGAGAGATAAACATAGAGACTTTAATGGCGGCCATAATGAGTGTGAAACACGATGTACATCAAAGATTGGAATTGATGGATCGAAGAATATAAGGTATGGAAAACTCTCTCTCAAGGATGATAGATGGGTACCTTGGAAGTTCATCTAAATCCACCACATTCACTCCTCAAGACCATCATGCCTCTACTAGTTGCCATGCTTACAACACCTCCGCTACTATAACTCCGGAAACACTTCACCAAATGTTCAATCCACCGAGGCAAATACAAGAATCCATCATCTAATCCATTACTTACCCATATAACTGAAATCCCATCCGTCCACTACAACCCCAATCCAATTAAATCCACCAAGAAGCTCTACAAAACCAAGAATAGCACATCCAAATAACCTAAAGACTACCTAAAGCCCCACTTAACCAAAACCATCCACCTAAAATCTTGGCTAACCATAATTTACCAATCTAAATTAAGGATGGGGAAGGTGAGGAACCTTATGGAGGAGGTGAATAGGTTATATGAAGAGGCTCTTTTTGTGGAATTTGTACGGAAGAGAAGAGGAGCTCAAGGGGGAGGATATAGAAAACAAGGAGAAAGATTTGGTTTGATTCCACAGGGAAGAGGAAACTTGGGAAACCGTCCCCAAGTTTAAGAAGATCATAAATAGGATCAAGGAGGAAATATAGGTCGAGACACGGGTCTTAAATCAATCAAGATTACTTTTTCTTTCTTCAAAATAACTAGTGAACTATCGGTCTAACTTGATTGGGAAGTAGAATGCAATAGGATATTCCAACTTAATGAGTTAATTGGACACAGTAAATCCACTCATATAATTTCTCAATTCGAAGGGTATGCTTCTACTTGGTGGGAGACTAAGAGAGTGTAGAGAGAAAGAAACGATAACTCAACCTTCAGGATTAGAATGAATTGAGGGCACTTATGAGAGAGAGTTATGTGAAAAAAGGTTCAAGCAAGATCAATTAACAAATATCTACAACTTGAGACAAGGAGGTAGAGGTGTGGAAGACTTTTATGAGGAGTTTCAAAACTTGATTCTTCGTCTTGAGATTGTCAAACCCCTAAATCATTGTATGGATCAATTTAAATATAGGTTAGATTATAATATTGCTTCTCAACTAGTTTTCCTTAATTTTAATCGAATAGAAGACCTTGTTAAAGCGGCCATTGAGATTGAAAGGAACAACAATGCAAAGAAGTCCTTCAATAAAAGTTACAATTCTTCTACTTTATCTAGATGGAACAAAATCAAGGATTTCAAAAAGTCCTTAGAGAATAAGCCCATTGAGAAGACAATCCAAAGGTATCCACAAAGTAATGAATGTAATCCATCTTCTACTCTCAGTTCTAAAGGTATTATTTGCTTTAAATATCAAGGTTGGGGTCATAGGGAAAGTGAATGACTCAATCGAAGAAACATAGTGTTTGTAGAAGGTAATCTGTACTTTGTTAGGGATAAGGTAACCTATGAATATGGTGGTGAGAAAAATCCCTAAGAGAATGAAGACCTTGGAAGTGAAAGCGAATCAGCGAAAGTTGAAGGGGACTTTAGTGCACGTTATGGATCGTTGATAAAAGTTCCCCATGAAGAAGTTTGTCCTCAAGAAGGAGAGCTCATAAATTTTAACTTTTTGATAGGCGGAAGATGAGTAGTAAAGAAGGGGAGCTTTAGGATGATAAAGGAGAGCATAGTGACAAACCCAAGCCCTTGTTGTTTACTACATTTGGCACTAGTATGTTGCCAAATTCTAAGTTAATGCATGAGTGGGAAATTCCACATGGTTCAAGTTTAAAAGGTAAGAGAGAAAGATCAAGTCTTAGCTCCAAAGGTATGTACCTACCCCCTCTTATTTCTAATATTTCTTGGATTCGTGATGACATTTAATCTAAGGTAGATAATCTTGTAAAGATATTTGATTTGAAATCCTACCTTGATGGTGTTGATGTCTCCTAAACCATATTTTGGAACGAATTGTGGCCCCTACTTGATAAACAACGCTTATCCCTTGTTTCTTTTCACACTTTTATGGATAGAAAAGTTGGAAGTTTGTTCATGTGAAAGAAATGTGAGGTGATTAGGATGTTTGTTCTTACTTTTATGTGATTTTGTTCTTTGTAGCACCTTAAGTAACCATATCTCTATTCATTCCATTTTCCTTGTTTGTAAGCAAAGCCAAGTTGGTACTAGTAATGTCTTGTATGTAAACATGGTTTCTTGTGAACGGATGGATACTCTACACCCTAATGTCTCCTTATTTCTACCCATAGTTGCTCCAACATGTGATTAGTTGTTTGGTAATCTTGTTAATGAAACTAACTTGGGAGAATTTTTTGATACTTATTATAGCCAACTCCTTTGCACCTTAAATGTTGACTTCTCTTCCATTGTCTTGAAGGATGTTTGGTTATATGTGAGATGGGTATCTTCTTGGCATGGTTATGTTTATATTAACACTTGTGCTAACCCTCTTGCTTAGAGGAAACATTATTTGTGTGTTATCCTCTTGTGTTTAAAGATTGTAGATTCAAGGACTAATCTTCTTCAAGAATGAGAGGATGATACAATTCAAATGGCCTCCTCTTTATTAGAGAGGATTCTTATGGGTCAAGAGGCACTTGAAGACTTATTGGTTCTATCCAAAAGGTTCCAATTGGATAATTATGATGATCGAGGAGGGTCGAGGGATGTCAAAGAGTCCAAGGGAAGGCACAACGGGGCAATAAAGCCCCTAGAAGAGGACATGCATCTCCATCCGCATTGGAGGTGCACCCAACCCGCTCTAGATATGCTAGAGCAGGTCAAAAAATCCCACATGCTTTGAAGATGCACCCCATGTGCGCCCTAAATGCTTAAGCGGATGCTTAGTGGGCTTCTATGCTTTGTCTATCCCAAATGGATTTCTTTTGGACCCATATAGTATAATAATAAAGCCTAGACTATAAATAGGGTCTTTCTTTTATTGAGTAGATAGTTATTAATGAATTATGAATGATTACTCCTTTGTGAGTGCATGTCAAGCTTGGATTAGCTTGAGTTGATCTTTCGTTTAGAAACGTTGGTTGCTTGGGAATAGATTCCCTTGTGGTCTACGTAGGAGTTAGGTGCCTTGATTGACATTGAATAAAGGATTAGGGGTTTGATACACCCTTAGTTTGTTATTCATATTCTCTCATCATGCCTATCTGTTTACTTACTTCTATCTATCCTTTTATCTTCGTTTTCGTATCGTAGTTTAATTTTTCGATTTCGTACTTTGTTTCGGTATCAAATTCCTTCTTAATTGGACATACTAGCAAAGGTATATGAGTCATTTTTAAAATCTGCCTTTAGCTAATCCTTCAAAGATGAAGCTTTCCTTGTAGCTCTTTTTTATCTTAAAAATATAGGTTATACAGATCTTCTTTTAAAAGTCCTATTTGATCTTTCATATCTTTTAATATTCTTAAAAAAAAGAAAGGGGGGGGTGGGGGGATAAGAAATAGTAGTTGTTTTCTTTTCTTAAAGGAGTTAATTTTTATTTTTTTCGTTTCTTATTTGGATTGTAATATCTAGTTGATGGAATGGAATGTTCTTTTTCTTAATAAAAAAACATTCTATGTCTACTTCATGAAACAATTTTATTGGGTTATCTTTCATTTATATACGTGAATGTTTTTCCATGATATTTCACCTTTCTGATTTTCTTTTTTTTATTCTAACATGAAAGCAGTATACTTTTTATTCTCGCTTTGGTTGTTTTTATGGCTCTAATTTGTGTTCACTATCTAATTTGTCAAATATTGTTCTTTCTTTGACTGCTTATAGGTTTTCCCCTTGAAACTTTGATTGATTTGGCATCTTTATGAAGTAGTATTTGAATTTCTCCTTTCTACAAAAATAGTTGTCAAATTGGAATGATGAGCTTAGTTTGCTATCATGTATTGATGCTAATCCCCAAATTATTTCCTCTATGCATGAATTGTCCGAGTCCAGAATGGACTCATTCTTGCCTGCATCATTCATTGGGCTAGCAATGCCCAAGCCTCAATATCAAATCTGCAAACAAGTTGATATGCGATGATGTACAACATGTATACAGTAGTATATCTATGATACATGGTGTAGAACGAGAAAAGGAAGCTAATATATACATCAGATATGAAAGAAAACCTAAAGGAAAAGATGTTGATATACAACTGGTATACACAACGGAAAAGGGGCTGAAAAGTCCATAAAAATAGGCCCAAAAGCTGTCCGAATTTGAAATAGGCCAAACAAGGGCTCAATACTTGAAATTTTCTCCTTTAGTTTAATTGTAAATTCACATTTGATTATTTTTTGTTATTAACTCTAAAATTTGTTTAAATCGAATTAATTTTTCCTTCGAATTATCATTTTTGTTCTATCTTTGTATGTTTCTTTCTTTATCTTTCGTCACATAGTCTAAATTCTTTGGTTAGTAAAATAAATTTCTTTATGATTTTCTTCTAGAGTAAGTCTTTGAAAATCAAAAATGACATTTTATTTTTTTCATGTGTTAATTTGGCTTATTTAATTTAAAGAAATATTCTCTTCAACATAAAAAAAAAATCAAATTTCCTTATAAAAATCAAAACTCTTTTATAATTGGTTAAAATTTCATAACTTGTTTACTTTCTTTCTTTTATTCAAAATAATTTGTTTCTCTCAAATTGATAAAGAATTGGACTTAGTTAACCTTTCTTTTTGAGAGATTTTTTCTTAATTTGAATATACAACTTTTCGCTTGAATAAAATGAATGTCATATTTTGCAAATGAATTTTAAGATTTAACAAAATTACCCATGTTTTCAGAATTAGTCAAATCAGTCAATTTGACTTTTGATCAATCGTTTTTAATGGACTATCTTTAGTGCCTTAAAAACCTTCTCAAGGTATTACATGAACTTACCCTTTTTCTCTGATTTTAAGAATTTGTTTTTGTTTTCAAGTCTCTAAAATATTTTAATTTTTCTTGATATTTTCTCAAAAATCAAGCAGCGACTTTGTATTATCTTAAATTATTTTGAAACTTTCTTCAGAGTTTTGGAATATTTAAAAAAGTCAAAAATAATATTTTTCAGCCCTTCAAATCAAAAAGGGATAAAATAAGTATGACACACGGAGGTTGCGATCGTGCAGTTGATTGGTGATATTCGAGGTATTAGACTGTTCTAGAGTTCAGGGTGGATTTCAGGATTTCACTCTATCTTACTTATGTCTTTATTTGGGTCAAAACAGATGTTTGTACTTTCAGTTTTAAATTTGTACGTAGATTGCACGTACATTGTGACACTAGGTCTTGAATAGTGTATGTATTTCTCAGACTTCTTTTATATATATATTAGCTTAGTTTACGTACTTTGCACGTGTAACTTGCATCAATAAATAAAATTATGTGTAAAAAAATAAAATAATTAAAAATAGCAATGATGCTAAAATAAATTTATTCAAATGATGTAAATAAATATTGTATATCAAATATGTCATTGTTCGTTGAGTAAATTGAAGGAAAGGTGTCATTTAAGTCTTGAATGAAGAATTGGTGACATTGACCAACTTAAGGGTCAAACATAATTAAAACTTGATTAGGTTAATTGTGGTCTTGATTAATATTTTTCAAACTTTTTAATCTTTTCAAATATACAAATCAACCCACACCCAAAAAACTTCCCTCTCTCTGCAAATCAATCTCTCTTCTCTCTTTCTCTAAATAGTTTCTCTCTCTAACTTCTCTCAAGCAACAACTTTCTAAATTTCTCTCTTCAATCTTGTGCAACTTCAATCTCTGGCAATAAATAGTTTTGAGTTCTTGCCCATTTTTTTAAACTTTCAACTGTCAATCGACGTGACAACATTTTTCGGTGACAACAACTTCGAGTTCTTCATCATTTCTTTTCGATTTTAACAGGTTAAAAATTAGGACTTTTCAGTTATGACGAAAACGAGGAACTTGATTTGTTGGTGTTTGTTATTTTTTTTATATTTTTTGTTATTTTTTTTATGTTTGTTATTTTTTAGTTGAATTTCTCATCTGGATGTATCTGCTGTTGTTGTTTTCTTAATAATGGATAAAACATATAACGTGAATTCAATAGATGAGTAATCTATTGCAACATATACGACTAATCTGTTGCAACAGATCTCTTGCAACATATATGACTAATCTGTTGCAACAGATAGTAATCTGTTGCAATATAGATGAGTCATATATTGCAACAACATGTGGGTAATCTGTTGTAAAAGATGCATCATATGTTGAAACAGATTACTCATCTGTTGCAACAGATTACTTATTTGTTGGATTCGTATTATAGTGTTGTAACATGAATCCAACATATGAGTCATCTATTAAAATAGATTAGTCATATGTTGCAATAGATTATTCACTTGTTTCAACAGATGACTCATATGTTGAATTCATGTTGCAGGTTCTATCCATTGTAGTAGTAGCAGATACACCAAATAAGAAATTCAACAAAAATCATAATTTTACTTACAAAATCACCTATGAATTAATGTCCAAGTGATATACGAACAAAATTTAACCTAAAATAATTTTAAAAATTTTAACAGGGGCACAACGAATAAGTAAAATACATAAAAAAATTCATAAAACAGGTAAAAAAGATAAAAATAGTATATCATACATCAAATGCAAAAGAATCAAGGGGACAAACGTTTGAATTCTCCTAAAAGCGTTTAAGTTTCCTAGTATTTTAATTGTTTTCTAATAGATGACCCATCTGTTACAATAGATTTTCTATCTGTTTAATAATTTCCAACAGATGAATCATCTGATGTAACATGTTAGTCATCTGTTGATCCAAATTAAGCAATTATTAGTAATAACTAATTCGATTTAGCTAAAATTAAAGACGTCTTTAAGACAATGGGACAAACATTTGAGTTCTTCTAAAAATATTTGAGTTCCCTAATATTTTAATTATTTTCCAACAGACGACCTATTTGTTGCAACAAGTTAGTCATCTGTTGCAACAAATGTTTATAACAGGTTAGTCATTTGTTGATTCAAATTAAGCAATTATTAATAATAACTAAATCAATTTAATTAAAATTTAAGACAAGTCTTTAATACAAGACCTTATACAAGGGGACAATGTTTGAGTCTCCTAAAAACATTTGATCTTTAGTATTTTAAATTGATTTTCAACATATATCTTGTTTATTTAATAATTTTCAACAGATGAGTCGTATGTTGCAACAATTTAGTCATCTGTTGCAACAGATGTCTGTGTTTGTTTGATAATCGTCAATAGATGAGTTAGTTATTGCAACAGGTTAGTCATCTGTTGCAATAGATGTCTATATCTGTTTGGTCATTTTCAACAGATGTCTTTAACTATTTTGTCATTTCGAACAGATTACTCATCTATTGCAACATGTTAGTCATTATTGATTCAAATTAAGTCATTATTAGTAATAACTAAATTGATTTAACTAAAATAAAATATGAATTAATAAGTTTAATTACAATTTCAATTAAGCTCATGGTAATTACACGATTAACTAAGTATGTTCGTCCTGAGTAGAGTGATCAATTGGCCTATTTTATTTGAAATGATTCAAACTAAGCCATCATTAGAAATAACTATATTGATTTAACTAAAATTAAAGATGAATTAGTAAGTTTAATTACGATTTTAATTAATCTCATGGTAAAAATGGTGTATTGATAAATGATAATTTGTTATTGTTTCTATTGAATAAATCTTTCTATTGATTTAGTTTTTCAACAAATGAACAATCTGTTGCAACAAATGAACAATATGTTGCAACAGATGAACCATATATTGCAAAAATAAATCAGTTACTCCAACAGATGAGTAATATATTGCAACAGAAGGGTAATATGTTGTAATAGATGGACCATATGTTGTAACAAATAGATCATCTGTTGGAAGAACTCAAGGGTCATGACTTTTCGATCATTTAATGAAAAAAATAATTCGTAAATAAATAATATGAAAAAACTATGATAAACACAATTTTGTAGCTATTTAATTTAAATAACTAAAACACTAAAAAGGTGAAAAGTCACCAAGTTTGATTTAATTAAGAGATATAATTATTAAAAAAGAGGTGAAAGGTCGTGATTTTTTACCTAACACACTGCACTACTCACTCATTCAATCATTTATAAATAGGTCTCCTCAGCTCTATCTCTTGCATCTTGTCTTGCATAAAATCGTTCGGGGGTTGTCTATTTTATCCGATCTATCAAATATTGTAAATATTTTTAATGTAATGAATGAGAAAATCTATATTTGATCGACTAAGTTTATTCTTTTTTTTTTCATTCTACCTATTTTTTAAGATGTTGAGAGGTGTAGGTTTTTTAGCGTTCGGGAGTGGAAAGAATCAATTACAAGAAAGAAAGTGTTTGGTTGAGAGCAAGGTCATAGACTAAAATTAAATAACAACACAAGATTATTTACTATTACAATAAATTTAAAGATAGATTGATAACAGATGGCCCATCTATTGCAACAGATGGGTAATCTATTAAAAATGACCAAGTAGATAAAGACATCTATTGCAACAGATTGATCGTCTGTTGCAATAAATTAGTACTCCCTCCGTCCCATTTTATGTGTCGTCATTTGACCGGGCACGGAGTTTAAGAAATAAGGAAAGACTTGGTAAAGTTTGCCAAATTATCCTTTATCAAAAAATATGCCAATATCTTTTTTTTAATTAAGTGGGACCAATAAGGGTAAAAGGGTAATTGTGCCTTTAAAAAGTTTTCAAATAAGGAAAGGCGAAACTTATTTTGGGACGGATTAAAAAGGAAATGATGACACATAATTTGGGACGGAGGGAGTAATATATTAAAAATGACCAAACAGATAAAGATATTTTTTGCAACAGATTAGTCATCTATTACAACAGATTAGTAATTTGATGGGAATGACAAACAGATAAAGTCATATATTATAACAGATTGGTCATCGGTTTGAAATAACCAATAGATAAAGACATTTGTTACAACAGATGACCAATCTGTTGCAGCATATGTGTATATCTATTTGATAATTTTCAACAAATGACTCATCTGTTGGAACAAGTTAAATCTGTTGCAATAGGTTATACACTTAAATGATCATGTAATTACTATAAGATTAAATAAAATTTTAATTATTAAATCAATTTAGTTATTACTAATAATGACTTAATTTGAATTATTTCAAATAAAATTAGTTAATTGATCATTCTACTCAGAACGAACACACTAAGATGATCGTATAATTAATATGAGAATAATTGAAATCGTAATTGAACTTATCAATTCATCTTTAATTTTTATTAAATCAATGTAGTTATTACTGATAATGTCTTAATTTGAATCATTTCAAATAAAATTAGTCAATTAACACTTCATTCAAGACGAATACACTTAGATGATCATGTAATTACTATGAGATTAATTAAAATCGTAATTAAAATTATCAATTCATTTTTAATTTTAGTTAAATCAATTTAGTTATTACTAATAATTGATTAGTTTTAATTATTTCAAATAGAATTGGTCAATTGATCATTCTACTTAAGACGAAACACTTAGTTGATCATGTAATTACTATAAAATTAATTGAAATTGTAAGTGAACTTACTAACTCATATTTAATTTTAGTTAAATAAATATATTTATTTCTAATTATGGCTTGGTTTGAATCATTTCAATAGCCAATTGATCACTCTACTCAATACGAACACACTTAGTTGATCGTGTAATTACCATGAGATTAATGAAATTGTAATTGAACTTATTAATTCATGTTTAATTCTAGTTAAATCAATTTAGTTATTACTAATATAATGTCTTAATATGAATGAATAGATGACCAACATGTTGCAAAAGATGAGTAATCTGTTGAAAATGACCAAACAAATAAAGACATCTGTTGGAAATGACCAAACAGATAAAGACACCTGTTGGAAATAACCAAACAAATATAGACATATATTGCAATAGATGATTAACCTGTTGCAATAAATGACTCATCTATTGAAAAGTATCAAATAAATATAGACATCTATTGCAACAGATGACTAAGTTGTTGCAACATATGACTCATCTGTTGAAAATTATCAAACATATAAGATATATGTTGGAAAATAATTTAAAATACTAAAGCTTAGATATTTTTTTAAGAGAACTCAAATATTTATCCCCTTGTCTAAGGTCTTGTCTTTAATTTTAGTTAAATCAATTTAGTTATTACTAATAATTGCTTAATTTGAATCCTTTCAAATGAAATTTATCAATTGATCATTCTATTAAGGACGAATACATTAATTGAAATAGTAGGTGGACTTATCAATTCATATTTAATTTAGTCAAAATCAATTTAGTTATTACTAATAATAACTTAATTTGAATCATTTTAAATAAAATTGGTCGATTGATCACTCTCCTCGAGACGAATATACATAGTTGACCATGTAATTACTATGAGATTAATTGACATTGTAAGTGAACTCATCAATTCATGTTTAATTTTAGTTAAATCAACATAATTTTTACTAATAATGGCTGAATTTGAATCATTTCAAATAAAATTGGTCAATTAATTATTCTAGTAAGGATGAAGCACTTAATTGATCATCTAATTACTATTAGATTAATTGAAATCGTAATTGAACTTACTCACTCATCTTTAATTCTAGTTAAATCAATATAGTTATTTCTAATAATGGTTTAATTTGAATTATTTCAAATAAAATTGGTCAATTAATCATTCTACTCAGTACGAAACACTTAATTGATCATGTAATTACTATTAGATTAATTAAAATCATAATTAAACTTATTAATTCATCTTTAATTTTAGTTAAATCAATATAGTTATTTCTAATGATGACTTAGTTTGAATCATTTCAAATAAAATTGGTCAATTGATCAATCTACTCAAGATGAACATACTTAGTTGATCATCTAATTACCATGAGATTAATTGAAACTATAATTGAACTTATTAATTCATATTTTATTTTAGTAATCAATTTAGTTATTACTAATAATGGCTTAATTTGAATCAATAGATGACTCACATGTTACAACAGATGAGTAATCTGTTGGAAATGACCAAACAGATAAAAACATCTGTTGAAAATGACCAAACGGATATAGACATCTGTTGCAATAGATATAGACGTTTGTTGCAACAGATGACTCACTTGTTGCAATAACTAATTCATCTATTGAAAATTATCAAACAGATATAGACATTTGTTGCAACAGATGACTAAGTTGTTGTAACATATGATTCGTCTGTTTAAATTATTAAATAGACTAAATATGTGTTGAAAAATAATTTAAAATACTAAAGCTCAAATATTTTTTTAGGAGAAGTCAAAAGTTTTCCCCCTTGTCTAATGTCTTGTCTTTAATTTAAATTAAATCAATTTAATTATTATTAAAAATTTCTTAATTTGAATTAACAAATGACTAACCTACTAGAAGCATTTGTTGCAACAGATGACTAATTTGTTACAACAAATAGGTCATCTGTTAGAAAATAATTACAATACTGGGGAACTCAAACATTTTTAGGAGAACTCAAATGTTTGTCCCATTGTCTTAAAGACTTGTCTTTAATTTTAACTAAATAAATTTAGTTATTACTAATAATTGCTTAATTTGAATCAACAGATGACTAACATGTTGCAACAGATGATTCATCTATTGGAAATTATCAAACAGATAGAACATTTGTTATAACATATGTGTCATCCATTAGAAAGCAATTAATTTACTAGGGAACTTAAACGTTTGTCCCCTTGATCCTTTTACATTTGATGTATGATATACTATTCTTGTCTTCTTTATCTGTTTCATGAAATTTTTCATGTGTTTCACTTATTCGTTGTGCCCCTGTTGAAATTTTTAAAAAAAATTTAGGTCAAATTTTGTTCGTATATCACTTGGACATTACTTCATAGGAGATTTTGTAAGTATAATTATGATTTTTGTTAAATTTTTAATTTGGTATATCTGCTACTTCTACAATGGATAGAACCTGCAACATGAATCAAATATATGAGTCATTTGTTGCAACAAGTGAGTAATTTGTTACAACATATGACTAATATGTTGCAACAGATGACCCATAT
The DNA here is from genome assembly GCA_030864215.1 of Capsicum pubescens. Lineage (NCBI taxonomy): Eukaryota > Viridiplantae > Streptophyta > Magnoliopsida > Solanales > Solanaceae > Capsicum > Capsicum pubescens. The sequence continues at coordinate 229,195,474 of CM061544.1, forward strand.
GTTGAATTCATGTTACAACACTATAATACGAATACAACAGATGAGTAATTTATTGCAACCGATTAGCCATATATGTTGCAACAAATTACTCATCTGTTGCAACAGATTACTTATTTATTGCAACAGATTAGTCATATATGTTGCAATAGATTACTCATCTGCTGGATTCACATTACATGTTTTATCCATTATTGAAAAAACAACAGTAGCAGATATACCCAGATGAGAAATTCAACTAAAAATTATAATTTTACTTACTAAAATCACATATTAGTAATGCCCAAGTAATATACGAATAAAATTTGACCTAAAAAAATTTGATCAAGTAGCAACAGTAGCGGTAACAACAACAATGTTCAACAACAAGAAGATGATGATGATGAACAAGAAGAGATAATAATGAAGAACAAGATGATGATAATGAAGAAGAAGATGATTAATAAAGCAACAACAACAATGAACAACAACAATTGTGAAGAGAGAGAAAACTCCAATAAATGAGAAGAGAGAGAAACGTGTCTTTTCTTCCCTCCGTTTATAGTTATATTAGGTTTTACATTGGATCAAAGTGTAAATTAAAAAACTTGTGATTTATTTTCAAACTTTTCTTACTTTCTTAATTCTTAATAAAGTAATTGTCACCTACACTCAATTATTAAAACTTGAGTCACCTACATTTCATTTTAAAACTCTTTTATCACTTTTATCTCAAAGTCCCTTGTTCATTGTATAAAATTGAAGATCATGCTTCATGCAAATCAATTATTAATTTTGTATAATTCGTATATAATCTTTAAAGTGATTAACTGGAACAAATAAAAAAAGAATAAAAAGATGATAAATAAATGCAAGAAGATAACTAAACGTAGATAGAGTACAAAAATGAATCACATATGATATAATGAAAAATTATAAAATAACTCACCATAAAATAAAAGAGAGAGAAAGAGACTATATTCAATTCTTTCAAATAAAGTAGGAATACATGCAAAACAATTGATTTTAATATTCTTCTCGTTATTTTTAGTTCTACCCTTAGAAAAGGTTTATAGATAAATTCACCAATCAAAAAATTAAACCCTTGTATCATACTTATTCCTATGTCAATATTAGATGTTTTCTTTTAAATAATAATAAAAAAAAAACTATGACAATTCCTACACTAATTAAGAGTACTTGTTCTATTATTTTATTTTTTTTAGCTATGGCTCATTTCCTTTTTTTTTTTTTGAAAAAAAACCTGACCCAATTTAAGCTACATCAAGACTACATTGTCCTATTGTGTTATATTTTACGATGATAGTTTGATTCCTATTAGCACATTTATTCTATTTTATTTTTATTTTTTTTATTGTGCAATTATAGAAATCTTTTATATAAAGTAAAATTCTTATTAATTCAGAGGTATTAAAATTAAAATTTCTTACATAGATCAAATAAGAATTATAATTTTTAAGTCCCAAATCTAAAGATAATAATTAAATGATAAATATTTTAGAAAAATAGTGTATGGATATTTTTTTATTGTAGAAACTTTTATTAAAAGATGAAATTAGCAGAAACATTGTTAGAAATCAGCAGTCGACAATAAAATAAATTTTATATCATTTAAATAATATAATGTGTAAAAATAATAATAATTAAAGCCTATTATTTAAAATAAGAATGATTATACCAGATCTCATCATTTATTCACAATTAAAACAGTTACATATAATTAAATTTAGAAGTGAATTCATATAAAATTAGAATGACTAACCAATTTCTCGTGATGGAATGTAACGATTCAAAGAATCTGATAAAAATTGTAAATAAGTCAATTTTGAAATTAGTAATTATTTATGTCATTATACACAAAAATCATAACAAAAAAACTTCTAAATTAGAAATTATTTATCAAGAATACATGATAACTTATTATTTGTCAACTTTAAGAACATACTAAAATCATAAAAGAAAACTTTTCAATTAGAAATTGTCTATCAAACTACGAGATAATTTACTCTTATAAATATAAAAAATATACTAAAATCTAAGAAAACTTACCTCAAAGCACAAACAAATTTATCTCTTCAATGGACCAAACTATCAATATTTCACACAAAAAAATCTCAATTAGCAATTATCTATCAAGAATACGTTATAATATTTTTTTGTAAGCTTCAAGAACATACTAAAATTCTAGAAAACTTACTGCGAATGACAATCAAATTAATCTATTTAATCATAGATACTAAGATTTTAAACATCAAGAACATATTAGAATTTTAGAAAACTTACCTCAAATCACAAGCAATTTGTTTCTTCAATTATAAGATACATAAAATATTCACACAAAAAAAAGTGTTTCTCAATGAGCAATTGTCTATCAAGAATACATGATAATTTATTTTGTAAATTTTAAGAACATACTAAAATTTAGAAAATTTACCTCAAATCACAAGCAAATTTATCTCCTTAATCACATTTATTGTCAAGAATGTAAATATCAAGAACATGCAAAATATCTAAGCCTAAATATAAAAGGACAACTACCATCAATTAATTAATTAAACAAACCTAATGTTACAGTGATTCAAAAGCTAAACATAATTCGTTTAAAATATAAGAAATTCAGGATTTTTTCATGCATGTTAAGGTTCTCCTTCCTTTTTTTTTTATGTTTTATTGGCCAACTTTCGAGTTTTTATTAGATTTTGGTCCTTTTTTCCTTTATTCTAGAGACTAGAATGTTAATTTTTACTTTTGGTTTATAGCCGTGTGTTTTATTATGCAGGTTTTCATCATCTATATTTTAGGACTTCTTTTTTAAGTACATAAGGAGAAAAAATCTACCAATATTAGCTTTCCATATATATTTTTCTTACCATATACTATAGGACTCCTTTTAAATATTATAAATATAATGATATAATAATTAAAAATATAAGTGAAAAGATAATTTTGTCTATTACAGAGACTTTTAAGGAAGGACAAAAAGTTCAAATCACCTGTCTATATGTTTCATGATTGAACGGGCTTTGTTCTTGAAGTATAGCTTCGTGTTATTATTGATTTTGTTTTCTTCATATCAATTTGGATGGTCGGCTTATTGGTCAAGTCTAGGCCGCGACAAGTGCCTTCATGACCTAGTTTTTGGATCGTGATAAATTGACATCAAAGCAGGCAGGTTCACCAATATCATAAGTATAAGAGAGGAATGTTTAGTAGAGCCTCAAGAATCAGTATGTTGACCTCTATATCTATCTTCGAGAGGCTTTAAGATGTCTTTAAAAAAACTTCTATGTTTTGATTTCATATTGTGTGCGTCATTCATGCCCTATATTCTAAGTTGTGTTTCATTTTTTTCTACACAAATAGGGAGTATTAGATCTTGAGAGGTTAGAGATGTTGAGCCAGCACCCTAAGATGAAGCCTAGTCTAGAGAGCAAGGTAGGGGTCGTGGATAGCCTAAAGTTAGAGGACGGGCACGAGAAGCTGCCTCGATCAAAGGTAGTGCTAGGGGTATCTTCCCTGAGCTCGAGGTTGAGCGTGTAGGAGATGTAGGACCATCTCAAGTCCCACAGGGTTCAGTTGCTACCCAATTTCGAAGGGTTTATTAATTCAGTAATTGACTCATTTGGATGATGTTCCCTCGAGTTCACATGGTATTCATCCAATTTTGAGTATGGAAACCACCTGTAGTGTCGACTTTTACATACGGTATTCCTCTAAATTCGAGCGTAGTTTTGTTGTTTATCCCGGCACTCACTTATGGTATTCCTCATACTTTGAGTTATGTTCCATCGTATGTGCCAGTATCTAATCATGGTATTCTTAGTTCAGGGGTTCATCCTTCATCTATAGTACCTCCACACATGGACACCAAGCCTTCCAGACTTACTATTGCTCTAATTTCTTCGATTACAGTTATGTTTTCTGATGATCAGAATAGGTTTAAGATATTTATTCGCTTAGGTCTACCAACTTTAGTGGTGCTATAGGCGAGATGCCTATGAGTTCTTTATTGATTGTCAAGAGAAGTTGTATAATCTTAAAAACCTTGAGTCCCACGGAGTTGCTTATACTACATACCAGTTGATGGATGTGTCCAGGGATTGGTGGAGGTCGTATACTCGCTATAGACCTTTGAATTTGACTATTATGACTTGGACTCAATTTTTTGAGGCTTTTTGGGAGAGGTTCGTTCCATATAGTTTGAAGGAATAGATGTGTGATGAGTTTGATCATTTGGAGTAGGGATCTATGACTATTGCTGAGTATGAGGCTCGTTTTCATACATTGTCCAGGTATTGAATTGCTAGCATCTTCACTGAGTTTGAGCGAATTAAAAAATTTGTGAATATATTAGATGGTACTTATCAGTTGTCAACAACTCAGATGGTAGTCTCAGGGCTTCTTTTTAGAGTATTATTGAGTATGCCAAGATGACCGAGTAGATCATCTAGGCTATTCATGGAGGTACCAAGAAGGTGCGTCATCATGGTGAGTTTAGTGGACATGCCTCCTAAGGTGGAAATTTTTTTGGTAAAGGGTCCCACAGTTATCATAGTAGGACAATTCATTCCACTTTGTAGCAATCATGTGGTAAGTCTTCCAATTCAATGACTTGGAGTAGTCAAACATCTAGCCAAAGTAGTTATCCTAGTTCAGTCACACCTCCTACTCCTATATCAAAAGTGAGAGGTGGTTCACAAAGTGATAGGTGTACAACTAGAGGTAATCGAGGGAGAAGTAGAGGTTATTGTGGTGGTAGTCTAGGAGGTTTTCAGTCCCGGAGCAAACATGGTTAGTGTTATGCTATACCTACTAGACCCGAGGTAGAGGTCATTGTTTTGCGGAGAAATTTTGACTTTTTGAGATTCGCCACTTAATTTTTAAAAAGGAATTAAGAAACCTTTATAAAGTACTTTGAACGATCCAAAATAGGAAAATCATTTAAGTTAGAGATTCTGAATAAGCGGTTCCTATTAACATTTTAGGAAGGTGTTAGGCACCTAAAACGTCCGCTAACTTGCGGTTATCCGAACTGTTTGAAAATCGTCTTTGATTAACTTCGAAAAGATTAATTTTGTCGAAAAGTGATTGATTTTTTGGAAAGAGAGTGATTTTGGAAATATTTTGGTGTTTATGCAAAACTAGTTTTTTAGCGACTTAACTGAGGATTTAACTAGGTTCGCAAAGCACATAAGGAAAAACAAATATAAGGAACAGGGGGAAGGGCAGGAAGTAAGGGATTTAGGCCATTGTCCCAAACCGACAAAACCTGTCCTAGTCTAGTTGGGCCTTCGACCCATTTCACCTGTCCTAATCTAGTTTTTGAACCTTTGGCTCGAATCTTGCTCCACCTGTATTAGTTTTACAAGTTTGGCTTTGAGGTCCAAATGAATGAATAAAGAAATAAATGGATAAGTAAATAAAAGACAACAATAAATATGTAAATAAAATGACAAGAAAGGAAAGTGAGACTCTTGAGTCTCTTCATCACTTCGAATACGGGATTTCAACCCATTTTTGCTTCTTTCGGCTCCTTGCGTCCATATGGCATGTAATCGATTTGGACTTGCTTTCGGGATTTGACTCGAAAGGTAAGCTCCATTTGCCCATAATGGATATGAGAAGGGAAGAGAGTCCGTGTGGGACTCGAGTGTACCCATATGCCAAAAGGAAAAATAAAGAAATTAAAGTATGCTCAAATGTGTATAAAAACTAGGATAAATTGAAGGGACTATCACTAATCGTAAAAGCAAGAAACACTGAAAACTTAAATTAAACATTGGTATTAATAAAATGCACAAAAAGACCAACATTTGACGTTTGAACGAAATGTAGGAAAAAGGCTATCATTCATGCTAGACCTGATGCGGAAAAAATAAGTATAGAGAATCTACAGAAATGTGAGAAAATTACCCCCTTATCTTTTAAACAAATATCAATGATTAAACAAATACCAATAAATCAAGCCAGGGAGGTTCGGAGAAAAATTCCATCAGGAAATATCTAAAGCAAGACATTCAGATAGTAGTTCAAACAAGGATAGAAGAAAATTGCAGATTCAGTGATAAAGAAAGATTTTTTCTGGACAAACAACAAATAAATAAAAGAAAATTATGAAGGTTTGCAAAATATTCTGCCAATTTCGTACTTAGCATGCACTTGTTTGAAGCTTGCTATAATTTTTCACTAAGGAAAAAATCTTATAGAACCTTAGAATCAAGCTATTCAAGCAGACAATGCACCCATGCCAAACAAAATTGATTCTAAATCACCCTAAGTTTTTCTCTATGTTAACATTCCTAAAGATCCATAATATTATAGTATTTTAACTACTTCTTCCAAAGAAAGATCATGGATAAAAAAATTGCAATGTAACGCATTATTCATATCAAAATAGGAAAAAGAAGACTTGATACAATCGAATAAAAACACAAACTTTTAATCAAATAAAAGAGGTTCAAGTAGGGATTCGTAGAATGGTAACAAGATTATGTCAAGTAGCAAATGAAAGGAGATCACCAAAGCCTAAAAGAAAACAAACAGCTGAGATATAACAAAGAACATTCAGCAACAAGATTATGATTATCCGAAAAGCGCCAACATGTTCATCACAGAATCCTATGGCTCATCAAAGCCCCTAACAACAAGCAATTACCAATAGATAACAATATTTGGCGAAATATACAGCAGCTACCCCTAGCAAAACAAAGTTACGACGATGACTATAGCAACTACGAAGGAAAAAGCGACGAGGCAGGAAACGATCAAATCAGGAGGAAAACAAAGTATGTTTACCTATTTAAAAGCATCAAACGGGACGACGAGCTAAGGTCGAGATGCAAAGCCACCAGAAAATGACGTCTTCATCACCTCGCACCCATAATCAATCAACGAACTCTTGAGGCTTCCGATTAAACAGTCAGCTTTCAAAGAAGCAAAAGTGAGATAACCTTACTAAAGAAAATGATGCTCTAAAAGAGTTTTCTTCTCCTTTATTTCTTTCCATAATTTTTCAACCTAAATTCCCCCTAGAAAATCTTTTTATTTTGAACCAAAATCAACTAAAACCCAATTTTCGAACCTAAGAGCCTCAGAAATTTTCCTGAACAAGACTTTCGAACCCCCCAAACAGAAAAGAAAAATCCCAATTTTCCAAACCCTCCTTTTCGACCTCCCCCCAAAATCCTCTAGTGTAATGACCCCAGGGGTCTTTATATAGAAGACCAATTAGGGGTCTTTTGGGATTTGAAAAAAGAGAAATCTTGAAAATCCCCTTGGAAACCTTCTACAGCTTAGATTTCAATCCCCCATTGGTACCAATTTTTTTTTAAAATAGTGGACCAATGAGATTTAGGCAAAACGAATTCCCTCGAGAACCAATAGAAATCTACCAAATATATACGAAATTGTACCATTGTTATCGAGATTTGCGAAATTGATTCGTGGGGGGAGACACCTGTACTCATTCTAGAAGATTCTCGGAGCTTTTCATAAGAAGTCACATGAGACGCAAGGAGAAGAATCGGGTCAGATCGGTTTCATCGTTTCTGGGTTATTGTCGAGATCGATGAAAGTTGTTGTTGTTTTATTCGCGATTTGGAAAGGTTTTGTCACAATTTTTTTTGTCGTGTTGTTTGAGGGAGAATTGTTCTTCCTGATTAGAGGGGAAAGGGGATTTATTGATGGTGGGTTGTGTCATTTTATTATTTTGGGCCTGGTTGAGCAATTGGGTTGATATGGGTTAGCAACATTTGAAAGAAAAAAAAATGGGCAGTTGAAGTTGGGTTAAAAATTGGATGGATTATATAATTTGAGAATTTGGCCAATTCATTTAAGTTTTGGCCAAGTTGAAAATTAATTGGCCAATTGCATCGCGATTGTGGCCAATTTGATTTCAATTATGGCCAACTCTAATAGATTGGCTAAATTAAGTCAAAATTCGAAATGAATTTAATATCTCCTTTAACCCCGATCTTCTTGATTCGGTAAAATCAAGCACATATTTATTCAAATAAATTATTTTTGAGAATAAATTATATTTAAATCAAGATTTTGATCATTACATTTGTTTTCAAAGATTATCCTTAATTAAAATTCGATATTGATGAGAATGTTCATTTAAATGACATCATTTATACAATCTCGTATATGTAAATACGAAAATATATAATTATCACTTAAATAGCAAATTTAGCCCAAATACATATTTAAAAATTCATTTATTTGGAAAAAATAATTGTTGTGATTTTATTTGAAAATCGAAGAAACTCGAGATTTAACGTAGTTGTGGAGGGCAAATATTAGGTGTCAACAACTGCCCCCTCCCTTTGGATAGGGTGGATGCAAGTAACCCTCGGCAAAAGGAGGTTGACACTCCTAATTTTTGTCCTACCCCAAATTCGACTATGAAAGAGGTTGGTTTTTCGCACGAGTTTCATGGAGTTATGGCCGAACCTCGGTATCAAGTTTCCTACATATCTCAGGTTACATGAGAATTCAGGCCACTTGTAGGTCATAAAGATTGATTTTAAGCACGATTTTAAAGAGAATTCACCAGTTATCTTGGTTTTAGAGTTTTTGATAAAACTGAAAAGCCGAAGAATAGAGGGATTTGGGGGGAGGTTGGAATGAAGTCGAGTTTTCAACATAGAGCCCAGCCTACATATCCCTAAAACTCAAGGAATCAGACTGCTTGTAGTTCGACTCAATCGGTAGAAAAGACGATCTTTATTTCAGACGATCTTTGGCTCGGAATGAGTGACAAGTCAATGAGTTGTGGAAAAGAAGCTTGTAACCTCTTAAACATGAATGTGGGATCCATCACATCCATAGGCAAGAACTTACCTAGACATAATTTCCAAAACTCTAGGTGTCCCATCACTCGAATTTGAAAGAAAGGGAAGACTACCCTCAATATGAGTTTAGAAATATCTCAAAGGAGAAGTTGAAACAAGAATATCCCGGAATACCCACATGCCTTCTAATAGGGGTGTGTTTAGATGGTGGTGGTGATCATTCTTTAGCCCGCGTCCAGAGAGTTTGACGTCTCTTTTTAGCCTATGTCCCATTTTGCTGCTAAGAAAGAGTTCCACGTTGTGCTGCGTCCTATCTGAAGTAGTCCACACCTGTGGTTTTGATTTGAGATTTTCATCTTGTCGAATACTATCAACAATGCTTCAAGCAAAAAGTGTTAGTGCTAAACATAATTCACGAAAGAGGTATGTAGTCTTTTACCATATCTCCACGTGAGTTATAGCCTGAAAAGCGGAGTCATATCTTCATGTACCTGTTTGGAATGAAATAACTGGCAACAACAAACACAACAACCCTCTTGGTTGTTGTATAATTATGACATTTATCAGTTGAATATGTCTTCAAAGTGGGGTGGCCCTTTAGGACACCGGCGATATTTTATGCAGAACGGTTCCTACAATAGTGTAATCTTTTGTTGTATAGCAACCCTTTTGGTTACCTATATCACTTATTGTATGTAGAATGATAACCTCTCCGATTATAGCCGATGATTGATTTATAAATTTCTCTTAAATTGTCAATCTTTGGACAATCTTGCGCATTATTTGATGTTGGATACGAGGAAACTTACAAATATCCTTTGAATCGCTAGATTTTAGGTAATCCTGCACATTATCCATCCTTGGATAAGAGATGGATTACAGATATTCCTCCAATCACTAGCTTTTAGGTGTTCCTGCACATCATCCGACCTTGGATACAATATGACTTATAGATATCACTCAAATTACTAGTCCTTGGGTAATCCTGCACATAATCGATCATGGATATGACGCGGCTTATGGAGAACCCTTGGACATATCAATTTGATAATCTCGCATATTTTTGGTAAGGATTTAGTTGTGACTTATGGATAACCTTCAGACTATCGATTTTTGGGCGATCTTGTACACTATCCGGTTAGGATGTTGTTATGGCTTACGGATGACCTATACTCTATCAAATCATAGGTGATCTTGCACACTATCCTATTTCAAATAATATGACTTATAGATGACCCTCTAATTATCAATTTCTAGGAAATTCATATATCATCCATCTTTAGATACCGACTTAAAGGCGTCCCTTCTAATCGTGTGCTCTTAATGCATTCAGATGCTGATTCATAAAAAGATGAGATATCCTCGATGCCAGCGGTTGTGTCTAGCATGTCAACAAATATTAACTGATGATGATATCCTCGACGCTAGAGTTTATGTCTTGCGTGTCAACAGATATAAAATGCTGATAATATCCTCGACGCCAGCGTTTATGTCTTGCATGTCAACAGATATTGAGTGGTGATGATATCCTCGACGCCAGCATTTATGTCTTGCGTGTCAATAGATATGAAATGTGATAATATTCTCGACGCTAGCATTTATGTCTTGTGTGTCAATAGATATGAAATGTTGATGATATTCTCGATGCTAGCGTTTATGTATTGCGTGTCAACAGTTATTGAATAATGATGATATCCTCGATGCCAGCATTTATATCTTGCGTGTCAACAGATATAAAATGACCCTTTCGATAAATAATATGAATGGCCCTCTTGGCAATGATATGAAATGGCCCTCTCGGCAATGCTATAAAGTGGCCCTCTTGGCAATGATATGAATTGACCCTCTTGGCAATGCTATGAAGTGTCCCTCTTGGAAATGATATGAAATGGCCCTCTTGGCAATGATATGAATTGGCCCTCTCGGCAATGATATGAATTGGCCCTCTCGGCAATGATATGAATGGCCCTCTTGGCAATTTGAAAATAGTTTCACCTGAGCTTGTTTGTCTACGTCTTGCTTTCTACATGTACCTGTACTCAAGGTAGACGATTAGTAGACACAAAGTCATTTTTGCTAGCAACTATTTTTTAGAAAAACTCTAAATACAATATTTGTAAAGGAGACAAGACACTTTTGTTTGTCCTTCATGATCTCAAGAAGTGATATGGACAATTCAACAGGTCCTCAATAAATCGGTATTAAACCCATTTTTAAGGATACCTAAAAATACCGTTCTTGAGCATTAGTGCTCTGGTGTGTCTCCCAATTTCTCGGGGATTTTTGAAAGAGTCTCTTATTTTTGTGTATTGGTCCCTGCATCCATAGAAAAATGATTAGTTTGAGTGAAACTACTCCATGTTGACCTTCTTCGATTCTTCGTTTGCTCTACGCCATCTTTTGGGTACTCCACCATGTTGGTACCTCCACCCTGGCTCCCTGCTCCTATAAACGTCTAGGCAATCACTAAGTAAAAGATTTTTCAAAAGTAGTCTTATTTTTAGCAAATAGTTTCGAAAGTTTCTATAAAAGCTTTCAAAAATCTTTGTCAGTCATGTCATGTACTAGATCAATGAACGTATTCCTCTTAGTTTTAACTATATTCGATGGAGGAGTTCCAGAACTCATCATCATTGTTGGAGGGTTCTACAAATGGTTTTGTCATAGCCGAAGATTTAGTTTATCTAGACTTTATCATAGGTGGTGATTCTCAAATCTCGACTTCGACCTCTAGTGCAGGGGAATTTTGAAATATATTCCAGTATTTGGTAGAAATTTTGAGGCCTCCCTCAAAATTTTTGCCCCAGTTTAAAGTTGTTTGATATGATGCCAACTCGAGAGGATCCGAAGTCTTTATTGGTATTCGTTTTCTTTGTTGGATGGCGATCTTCCTTTTATGAATTTTTGAGATTCCTTCTCAAAAAATTTTCCCCAGTTTCCATTTCCTGGGGTTATATGACCGAGCCGTTGGGGCGCCTACGTATCCCGTTGAATCAGGAATCAGGTCAAATGTAGTTCAAGACTATGCTAAGGATATATAGAAAAATCTAATAGGTTGACCGAAGCTGACATAGGCCTCCTACGTATCTCATTCTTGAGAATTCTGGTCATCACGTAGTTCATACATAAAAGGAAAGGATAAATTTTCCTAAGGGGGTGAACGAAGCCGACATAGGCCGCCTACGTATCTCATTCTTGAGAATTCAGGTCAAACATAGTTCGTACATAAAATGAAGGGGTTCTAGGAAATTACACATCATGAAATTGATACTATTATAAAGACGATTACAAATAAACCAAGAAACAAAAACTATAACATCTTTCAAGCACAATATCTCTTTACCGCATCAGAATTGATTGGTTTGGTCCACTCTTGACCATCCATCTCAGGTAGGATTAGGGCTCCTCCAGGTTGGGCTTCTTTTTATTTTCACATTCCTCTGTATCTACTACTAACTGCTCCTTATCACCTTTTTTGTTCATCATTATTTCCTTCTCTTTGTTCGTCTAACACTTGACATGACATGATATTTCCAGGTTTTTAAATTATTACTACCAAAATAAACCATGCTAGATAATCATAGTTAAAAAAAAACTTCTTAAATAAAGGGAGGCCTTTTGGAAAATAAATAAAAACTATGGATCATGATCCACACAAATGTGGGCCTATGCCTTTTTGAAAGTTGTAAAACACGAAACAAAAATTTGAGACATAAAAGGGTGGATCACGGGGCCTCCTCCGGATCATCACCGATTTTAAAAACTATTAGTAATTGCCCTTTTTATCTACCACGATGGGTGACGAGTTATGAGTGGAGTGGAGGTCCAGTTTTGCAAGGCCTCCTCTGATGCAATCTTCTTCACCCCACAGGACTTTGGGAAATCATTTGGTAGAGCATGGCATCCTTCGAATAAATCTCCTATCCCATCCCTAAGACCATTATCGTTTGACATCTTATTTATGGGAAATGACTGGTACAAGAGCGGCAAGGGCCTACACAGACTCTTCTTTGAATTATCTTCGATCTCATCTTCCTTTCTTGGTTGTTATCCTACTCCATGCTTAAATGCTCTTTCTGGGACCATAATAGGATCATTAATTCCTTCTGAATTCTTACTCAAGGCATCCACAACTTTCTGTATCATTTCTGCTCCTTCTGTCTTTTTGGAGTTTCGTGAATCCACATTAGCAATTATCTCGCTAGATACCCATTCGCCTGCTATTTTGATCATACTAACTATGGCTCCCTCATGATTAGGCAATGGGTTACTAGTAATATTTGGTGCCGGTGCCTGAAGAGTGATGATTTTCTGGTCAATCAAGTCCTGGATCTTGTATTTCATATTGATGCAATCTTCAGCATTATGCCTGAAAGCTCCTGAATGATAAGCACAGACTTGATCGGCATGAAAGAATCGAGAATTGAGATTGGTAGTCTTTGGTGGAATAGGCTGTAAATAATCGGCCTTCATCAATCTTCCGAAGAGATGGGTACGACTTTCAGCTAATGGAGTGAATTTTTTGGGAGGCTTCTTCTCAAAGCTTACACGTGGGTGGTTATACTGCTTTTGATTAGCAGGAGGAGGTACTTGATGATAGTTTAGAGGCACTTGGACATTTATTTAGTTGTTTAGAAGAATAGCTTGAACATGAGATTGATAATTTGGCTGCGGAATTTGGTACTGTGGTAAAATATTTGAAATTAGAGCTTGATATTGGGGATGGGCGTAGAATACAGGCTGAAAATTTGGTGACGATGGTGAGGAGAGAATATTCCTAGGCTTGAATTTCCTCTTCAATTTATCAAAAAAATCAGTAGAGACTGCAGTCACATCCTTTCTTTTCTTCTTTGAGAATGAAGAAGATTCAGATGATGTTGGGGTTTTGGCAATTTTTCCTGTTAGGATGCCTTCCTCTAACGATTCCCCAATCTTTACTAAATCTTCGAAAGTTGTTGGGACCGCGGATACTAACCTGGTATAATATTCTCCCTCCTGAGCACGAGAGAACACAGACACCATTTCTTCCTCAAACATGGAAGGTTGTACTTTGGCAGCTTCTTTTCTCCAACGGAAGGCATAGTCTCGGAAACACTCATCATTCCTCTGCTTGATCCGATCTAATGAATATCGGTCAGGGACTATTTCAATGTTGAATGCAAACCTATTAAGGAAACTTTTGGCCAATGCCCTCCAACTAGTCCATTTTTTCAGTTCTTGAGACGTAAACCAATCTAAGGCTTCGCCACTTAAGCTTCGGCTGAATAAGCGCATTAATAATGCCTCATTTTCCCCTACTCCCACCATTTGATCACAATACCTTCTCAGATGGGCCATTGGATTTCCGGTGTCATCGAATACTTCAAATTTAGGGACCTTATACCCTTTTGGTATATCTACTCCAGGGTGAACACCTAAATCATCGTAACCTAACCCGTCGTTATTCCCCACTCTATGAGATTCCTTAATCCTCATGATCTCTTCATTCATAGCTAGCAACTTTATTTTATGCTCGGTCCTCCACTCTTTCTCCTTCTCCTCATAATGGTCCACCTCGGGATTAGGAAGGGAATTATAGATGTCAGGGGATATGATGACATGAGAAGGATTTAGAAAGGTGGCTTGATTTTATGGATGAAAGGAAGTTGGTTGGTGGGTGGGGAGAACGTTTCAGAAACTGGAAAAGTTTTGTGGAATTTGAGAGTAGCTTGGTGGGATCTGGGAGGGATTCTGCGGATTCAGAAATGAAGTTTGTGGGTTCGGAGATAGATTTGACAGATTTGGTAGATCTGGGGATGGATTTTGTGGATTTACCAATGGGTTCTGGGGATTTGGGAATGAATTTTGTAGATTCGGAGAAGGATCTTGTAGGGCGAGGGATGGATTTTGTGGATAGTAAGCATCTGGGTTATTTTCATGGTTGGTATTTTGGACAAGTGGAGGGGCAGAGACGGACGATATGTTATTTGGATGATCCCCGAGAATAGGCGTACTGAGGGGAGGAATTTGGAGTAGAGTCCCGTGTCCTCCTGGAGCGAGAGAATTGACAATGATGGCTAGGTTAGCCAAATCTCGAGTACGATTTATTTCCTCCTGAAGCATTTATAGCTTTCTTGTGAGTTCCGCAATCATCTCACTCTGTTCCGCTATTACATTGTCCCTGATGGTAAATGTATTTTCTTCATCATTTCCAGTTATTATTGAATGATTGTCAGAGGATGGGATTTTGTGCGCTTTTGACCGGGTGAAGTAAGGATGTTCTGCCAGCTTATTTCAACACGGAGTAATTTTCTATTATTTGTAAAGTAAAACAACTCAAAGGCAAATGTGTTAGTTTCCACATGTGATAAGTAATGCAAAACACTTGACAAGAAATAGCCATGTAGAGTTGTTTGTGTCATAGCCAAATCAATCCATAGGAGCATAGCGGATAAATTTGTCTTTGATCCAAACAAACGCACATAAACACATAATACAATTATATCACATAAGAACATTATACTAATGCGTATCCTAACTGGGGTGACCCTTTTGAGCCAAGGGTTTGGGCCTAACAATTTTTGAAGAAAAATATATGCTTGCTTAAGGTCAATCCATTATCCCCCAACTTTTATAGACACTAAAAGGGAATAAATGCCTATAAAATATAACAAAAGAGGGATATAATTTTTTAGGGAAAGGGAAATAACATGAAAGAAGACACGTTCCCACACAGGGGATAGAAAATACTAACTCCTGGGTGCTTCTTCTATCATCCTTTGCCTTCTTAGCTTCGTCCACTTCTTATATTGGTTACATCCGTTGACGTTCAAACTGTGCCTTACATGCAACCTCCCAAATCGATCAATTTTTTGCTCAACTTGCTTCAATTCTTCTTACGAAAGTAAGCAAATAAAGTTTTTTCCCGACCCCCAATGGATAATGGATTGAATTAGACAGGCATATATTTTCTTCAACACATAAATATGATTTCACTATAATTGACTTGGGGTCAATAGACTCGGGGAAGTTGTTCTAATGGGCCTAGTACCCCACTCGGGTATTGGGTTGTCCTACACTCATGCCTAAAATAAGGTTTTGGTTTCGTTCTATCCTAGGTGTCTAGAGTGGGTTTGAACACCGGTTCTCAAGTGAACAACTTGAATTAAAAAATACGAACAGCCATGAGATGACTCAAGTGCTAATAAGTCGTTCATATTTCCAACACATTATTGGAATTGAACAATAGGGGCCGGGACATCCATGAAACCCCAAAACAGTTTAAATAATGCAGGAATATGCCATGAGATGCGATAGTTAAACTTTACAGAATTGAAACATATAAACACAAACATAGTTAATCAAAAGACGAAATCAAACATTTGATAAGAACCTAGTTAAAAAAACCCAGCAGAGTTGCCATTTTTGTTTTGCGGAGAAATTTTGACTTTTTGAGAGTCGTCACTTAATTTTGAAAAGAAATTAAGAAACCATTATAAAGTACTTTGAATGATCTAAAATAGGAAAATCGTTTAAGTTAGAGATTCTGAATAAGCGGTTCCTCTTAATATTTTAGGAAGGTGTTAGGCACCTAAAACGTCTGCTAACTTGCGGTTATCTGGACTATTTGAAAATCATCTTTGATTAACTTCAAAAAGATTAATTTTTTTGAAAAGTGATTGACTTTTTGGAAAGAGAGTGATTTTGGAAATATTTTGGTGTTTATGCAAAACTAGTTTTTAGCGACTTAACTAAGGATTTAACTAGGTTCGCAAAGCACATAAGGAAAAACAAATATAAGGAACAGGGGGAAAGGGAGGAAGTAAGGGATTTAGCCAATTGGCCCAAACCAACAAAACTTGTCCTAGTCTAGTTGGGCCTTCAACCCATTTCACCTGTCCTAATCTAGTTTTTGAACCATTGGCTCAAATTTTGATCCACCTGTATTAGTTTTACAAGTTAGGCTTCGAGGTCCAAATGAATGAATAAAGAAATAAATGAATAAGTAAATAAAAGGCAACAATAAATATGTAAATAAAATGACAAGAAAGGAAAGTGAGACTCTTGAGTCTCTTCGTCACTTCGAATACGGGATTTCAACCCATTTTTACTTCTTTCGACTCCTTGCATCCGTATGGCATGTAATCGATTTGAACTTGCTTTAGGGATTTGACTCGAAAGGTAGGATCCATTGGCCCATAATATATATGAGAAGGGAAGAGAGTCCGTGTGGGACTCGAGTGTACCCATATGCCCAAAGGAAAAATAAAGAAATTAAAGTATGCTCAAATGTTTATAAAGACTAGGATAAATTGAAGGGACTATCACTAATCGTTAAAGCAAGCAACTCTGAAAACTTAAATTAAACATTGGTATTAATAAAATACACAAAAATACCAATATTTGACGTTTGAACGAAATGCAGGAAAAAGGCTATCATTCATGCTAGACCTGATGCGGAAAAAATAAGTGTAGAAAATCTACAGAAATGTGAGAAAATTACCCCCTTATGTTTTAAACAAATATCAATGATTAAAAAAATACCAATAAAATCAAGATAGGGAAGTTCGGAGAAAAAATCCATCAGGAAATATCTAAAGCAAAACATTCAGATAGTAGTTCAAACAAGGATAGAAGAAAATTACAGATTCAGTGATAAAGAAAGATTTTTTCCGGACAAACAACAAATAAATAAAAGGAAATTATGAAGGGTTGCAAAACATTCTGCCAATTTCAGATTTAGCATGCACTTCTTTGAAGCTTGCAATCATTTTTCACTAAGGAAAAACTCTTATAGAACCTTAGAATCAAGCTATTCAAGCAGACAATGCACCCATGCCAAACAAAATTGTTTCTAAATCACCCTAAGATTTTCTCTACGTTAACATTCTTAAAGATTCATAATATTATAGTATTTTAACTACTTCTTCCAAAGAAAGCTCATGGACATAAAAATTGCAATGTAACGCATTATTCATATCAAAACAGGGAAAAGAAGACTTGATACAATCGAATAAAAACACAAGCTTTTAATCAAATGAAATAGCTTCAAGTAGGGATTCGTAGAATGGTAACAAGGTTAAGTCAAGTTGCAAATGAAAGGATATCACCAAAGACTAAAAGAAAACAAACAGCTGAGATATAACGTAAAACATTCAGCAACAAGATTACGATTATCCGAAAAGCACCATCATGTTCATCACAGAATCCTACGGATCATCAAAGCCCCTAACAACAAGCAATTACCAATAGATAACAATATTTGGCGAAGGATACAGTATCTACCCCTAGCAAAACAAAGTTACGACGACGACTATAGCAACTACGAAGAAAAAATGACGAGGCAGGAAACAATCAAATAAGGAGGAAAACAAAATGTGTTTACCTATTTAAAAGCAGCAAACGGGACGACGAGCTAAGGTCTAGATGCGCAACCACTAGAAAATGACATCTTCGTCACCTCACACTTACAATCAATCAACGAACCCTCGAGGTTTCCGATTAAACAGTCAACTTTCAAAGAAGTAGAAGCGAGATAACCTTACTAAAGAAGATGATGCTCTAAAAATGTTTTCATCTCCTTTATTTCTTTCCAGAATTTTTCAACCTAAATTCCCCTCAGAAAATCTTTTTATTTTGAACCAAAATCGACCAAAACCCAATTTTCGAACCCAAGAGCCTCAGAAATTTTCCCGAATAAAACTTTTGAAACCCAGGGGTCTTTATATAGAAGACCAATTAGGGTCTTTTTGGGATTTGAAAAAAAAAGAGAAATCTTGAAAATCCCCCTGGAAACCTTCTACAGCTTGGATTTCAATCACCCATTGGTACCAATTTTTTTTTGAAATGGTAGACCAATGAGATTTAGGCAAAACGAATTCCCTCGAGAACCAATAGAAATCTACCAAATATGTATGAAATTGTACCATTGTTACCGAGATTTGAGAAATTGATCCGTTGGGGGAGACACATGGACTCATTCTAGAAGATTCTCGGAGCTTTTCATACGAAGTCGCGTGAGAAGCAAGGAAAATAATTGGGTCGGATCGGTTTCATGGTTTCCGGGTTATTGTCGAGATCGCTGAAAGTTGTTGCTGTTTTGTTCGCGATTTGGAAATGTTTTGTCGTAATTTTTTTTGTCGTGTTGTTTGAGGGAGAATTGTTCTTGCTGATTAGAGGAGAAAGGGGATTTATTGATGGTGGGCTGTATCATTTTATTATTTTGGGCCTGGTTGAGCAATTGGGTTGATATGGGTTAGCAACATTTGAAAGAAAAAAAATGGGCTGCTGAAGTTGGGTTAAAAATTGGATGGATTATATAATTTGAGAATTTGGCCAATTCATTTAAGTTTTGGCCAAGTTGAAAATTTAATTGGCCAATTGCATCGCGATTGTGGCCAATTTGATTTCAATTATGGCCAACTCTAATAGATTGGCTAAATTAAGTCAAAATTCGAAATGAATTTAATATCTCCTTTAACCCCGAGCTTCTTGATTCGATAAAATCAAGAACATATTTATTCAAATAAATTATTTTTGAGAATAAATTATATTTAAATCAAGATTTTGATCATTATATTTATTTTCAAAGATTATCCTTAATTAAAATTCTATATTGATGAGAATGTTCATTTAAATGACATCATTTATACAATCTCGTATATGTAAATACTAAAATATATAATTATCACCTAAATAACAAATTTATCCCAAATACATATTTAAAAATGCATTTATTTGGAAAAAATAATTGTTGTGATTTTATTTGTAAATTGAAGAAACTCGAGATTTAACGTAATTGTTGAGGGCAAAAAATAGGTGTCAACTGTCATTGATGTTGTTATTATAGGTATCATCCTGGTTTGTTATAGATTTTCTTTCATATTATTTGACCATGGGTTAACTTTTTCCTATATGTCTAAATATTTTGCTTCTAGATTTAATGTTACGTGTGAGCCTCTTTCTATGCCTTTTCGTGTTTCTAACCAGTGGAGATTATTTAGTGGTGGATTAGATGTATTGATCTTGTGTTCTTACCTTTGTGGGCCGTAAAATCTAGGTAGACCTGATTATTTTAGATATGGTTGATTTTGTTATTATCTTAGGAATAGATTTATTAGCTCATTATCATGCAATTTTGGACTTTTATTCCAAGACAGTGACCTTAGCTACGTTGGGAGTGCAAAGTTAGCTTGGAAGAGTATGCATAATTCAGGTTTGAAGAGTGTTATATCTTATTTGCATGCTCGATGCATGATAAAGAGAGAGTGTCTATCTTATTTAGCTCATAACTATAATACTAGTGTTTCCTCACCGCCTCATATGAATCCCATTTGAGTTGTGCATGAGTTCATGAATGTGTTTTCTACAAATTTGCCTAGTATGTCTCCCTATCGTGATATTGATTTTGCAATTGATATGGAGCCGGGAACCATCCCATTTTTATTCCTTCCTATAGGATGGTAGTTGAAGTAGTAATTGCTAGATTTGTTAAGTAACTGGTTCATTAGATCTATTGTATTTGTTTGGGGTATGTTGGTCTTGTTTATGAAGATAAAGGATAGTTCTATGCATATGTTTATTGATAATAGGCAATTGAACAAAGTGACGATCAAGAACAAGTATCCTCTTCTTTGCATTGAGGATTTGTTTGACCAATTTTAGGGTGCTTCGATATTTTCCGAGATTGATTTAAATTTGTATATCATCAAATGAAGATCAGGGCTTTGGATGTTTCAAGGACAATTTTTTAACTCCCCGAATCAGGTACCCGGAATGCTACATGGTGCTCATGACCCCGAAGGACCACAAGCTAACCCATGACTGATATCTGTACCTGTATACTGCATAAAATAATTAATAATGCGGAAAAATGAACTGAAAGGACATAAGGTTCAAATAACTGAAGTAAAATATAAAATCTAAACGGGATATAAAATACCCAAAACAAAACTGAAAATACTGAAGTCTGAAACATAATAGTCTAGAAAGCCTCTAACTGACTGAACTGTCTGAGTAAGGAGTTGATGGGACATGTCCGCAACTAACTCCAACTAATAAACTAATTAATGAGATAATGCAGTAATAATTATGTCCTCAAATAATGAGGACTCACTTCTAACTCTGACTGCTGAAACTGGAATCTACTGCTGATCTGGAGCTTGTGTCTCTAAACCTATGTTATAAGACACCATAGCGCAAATGTGTCAGTACTTTGAATGTACTGGTATGCATGTGGGGTAGGCTGAATGCATGGGGTTCATACGCATGAACAATATTGTCTAACTGACTAATATGAACGTGAGAATGCATGCATGCATACATAGTAATTAAATCTAAAATCGTGATAACATGAGTAATGAATCTGAATACTGATAACATGACAAACTGATAACTGATATAACTGATAACATGAGTGACTGTATCTGACAGTCCTGAATCTGGTGGAACTATCTGAGTTTCGTACTGTGTCTGAGTTGACTGTATCTGACAGCCCTGAATTCTGAAGAACTATCTGAGTTCTTTTACTGAGACTGATACTGAGACTATGGGAGGTAGTCATCTAACCGACATGCCCCAAATGATGCATTATAGCTAAATTGGGGTCCAATCTATGCCCTGATTAGAAGGATGTCAATACCGCGCCACTGGTAAGGACAACATGTGAGTGACCCTAATATAACAGGTAACTCTAGTGAGAACGGTGGGAACCCTCATATAGCAGGCTAAGCCACCTCATCTACCCTCATATAGAAGGCTATGATGTCACAACCTATGTTGGCTACATAGTTTTGAAACTCAAGGATTGCTTCTAAGAATCACACCCTCGTATAACAGGTGAGTTCCATCCTTAGGTTCACTCGGTGCTAATTTCTACTCCCATCTGAATAAACATTGAACATATTTTATTGAAATAAACATGGACTGAGTTACTCAATTTCATTGAATGATGGAATATTACTGAGATCTGACAATTGACTGAGTTCATGAGATCATGGAGATTTCCTGAGTCATAAGACTGTCTAAAGTCTAAGGATTCATATCTTGACTGAGAGTATCATAGAAACATGACATGGCTCTAAGCACACAACTAATGTTTCGGGTACAAGTACCGCCAGGACTCGATGAAAGGAAACTGACCAAGCATAACTTACTTAAACATATAACTAACATTATAATCCATAATACATTTTTAGAAGCATTCCATCAAAACATGTGATAGGCATAACTTGTACATACATGGGGATTTCATAATATCATACTAGTTGGCTATTGTTCCTTCATCTAGGCATTTAATCAAACACATGGTAGGTATATCACATGTAGACAACATTATACAATAATCAATCATTATGATTCATCTCTAATTTCATCATCCTAGGGTTTATTCATAGGTTCACATGAATATACATCTATACAAATCAATTCCACATAAAATTGATCACCCAACATGGATTTGAATTCAATTGATCATTCTCAACATAAACAAAACCAACCCAACATGAAATTCAAAAATAAATCTGTAAACTTAAACTTAGAAAAGAGATTCTTGGGCTTCATGGATGAAAAGAGTCCATGAATGAACACTACGCATACCTTAGTTTGTGATTTTGTGAAGATTGACGGAGAAACTTTCTTGGAATTGGATCTTCTATGAAAACCCTAGCTTGTTCTTAAGAGGTTTTTGAGAGAAGAGAGTGTATTTTGGGTGAAAAATAGCCGAATCACGTGTTAAAGAGCTTAAATAGGAATGGGAAGTTGACCCTTTTAACCCTGGACGCGTCATTTAATTTCAGTAAAATTTTCCCAAACTAAAACCCTGGTGCGACGCGGAGCTATCGCGCCATGTCACTGGAATTTGACAATTGGGAAACTGTTGTATGGCGCGATGCGGAGCCATCACGTTGCCCCTTCTTTTGTGACCTGGGACTTTGGCTCGACGCGGAGGAAATCTCGCTAAGACACTAGAAAAGAACAATTCTAAATTTGGGCCCTGGCGTGATGTGCCATAATCGCGGACCCATACTGGAATTTTCCAAATGCCATTTTCTCTTGTGGCGCGGCGCGCCACTAACTAATATGGCATTGTTTTACGACGGGAACTTAAAATAGTCATAACTTCTGACTCGATTATCGGATTTGGGCGAATCTTATATTGGTGGAAAGTTTATTGAATTTTCCACATGACAAAAAGTAAAAATCTTGAAAATTTCTCATGGAATAACCATCCTTCAATTTAGAAGCTAATACTAGACATTTTTTAGATGAAATTGGCTAGGAAAAGTATAGGGTATTATAATATCTCCCCCTTGAGAACATTCGTCCTCGAGTGAGACTGACTGAGAGAGGAGAAAACAAAACTGATGTACATACTAAACTTGAATAACTGGAACATGATCTCATGACTGACATGACTCATAAAGTGAACATATAATACTGAACATGGATATCTGATGCATGTGTGACTGATTCATGAATGCATGACTGAGTGTTCTGAAGAACTAAGTTTCTCACAATGAGAATGCATTTTTTATGAATAATTACATAACTAAACTGATACATGAGTGCATGACTGAATATTCAATGGTACTTGATACCAAGTTTATAATGGGAACATGAAACTGCATACCAGGTTTGTGATGAACATTGAACATGAAACTGAGTAAGCTTAAGGAGAACTGTTACCTTGAGCTTGATCTGATTTGGCGAAGAAGAGGTGAGGATACTTGATACGCATATCTTCCTCTGCTTCCCAAGTAGCTCCTTCAACGGACTGATTTTTCCAAAGAACCTTAACTAGAGGGACTTTATTGTTCCTCAATCTACGAGTCTGATAGTCTAAGATTTTGACTGGAATATCTTTATAAGAGAGAGTGTTTTGAACATCAATGCTCTGAATAGGGACTATAGCTGATGGGTCACCTATGCACTTCTTGAGCAAACAGACATGAAGGACTGGATGAACTGAGGCTAGATCAGAAGGCAATTAGAGATCATAAGCTACCTTGCCGAATCGACTGAGAATCTTGAAGGGACCGACGTATCGGGGACTGAGCTTTCCCTTCTTGCCGAATCGCTTCACTCCTTTTATGGGAGATACCTTTAGATAGACATAGTCACCAATCTCAAACTCGAGATCTTTTCTATAAACATCTGCATAAGACTTCTGTCTGCTCTGAGCAGCCCGAAGTCTTTCTCTGATAAACTAGACTTTTTCTAAGGCATCGAATACTAAGTCAGGCCCTATGACTGAGGCCTCACTAACTTTGAACCAACCAATTGGAGATCTACATCTCTTACCATAGAGAGCTTCGAATGGAGCCATCCGAATACTGGAATGATAGTTGTTGTTGTATGCAAACTAAATCAAAGGTAAGTGGTGATCCCAACTTCCTTTGAAATCGATTACACACGCCCTTAGCATATATTCTAATATCTAAATGGTCCTTTCTACTTGACCATCTGTCTGAGGATGCAAGGCTGGGATCTCTAACTTTCTTTTCTTTCACCTCGGAGACTAGAGATAATTCTTAACTACTCTGAACCCATATGTCACCCTCATTTATATCGACTAAGCGAACGTCTAGTCTGGTAAGCTAATGGACTTCCTGATCTAACTTCTTTTTACTATCCTCAACATGAGAAACACTACCCATGGATAGTCTACTAAGAGCGTCGACCACTATGTTGGCTTTTCTCGGATGATAAAGGACACTTATGTCATAATCTTTTAAGAGGTCAACCACCTTCTCTGATGAAAATTAAGATCTTTTTAAGAAAATACATACTGAAGACTCTTATGATCTGTGAACACATCTACATGAACACCGTATAGATAATGCCTCCAAATCTTTAAGGCAAATACTACGGCTGCTAACTCAAGATCATGAGTAGGGTAATTCTTCTCATAGGGCTTAAGCTGTCTGGAAGAGTAGGTTATGACCTTACCATGCTGCATGAGGACACAACCCAAACCTACTATGGATGCATCATAATACACTATGATCCCATCTGGACTATTTGGAAGAGCTAAAATTGGAGCTAAGGTGAGTCGAGTCTTCAACTCCTGAAAACTCTTCTCACAAGGATCTGACCACTGAAACTTGACTTTCTTCTGAGTCAATCAGGACATAGGTTATGCAATAAAAGAAAATACCTCAACAAACCATCTAGAATAACCAACCAAACCCAAGAAACTCCTAATATCTGATAGAGAGATAGGTCTGGGCCAGTTTCTTACTGCTTCGGTCTTTTTAGGATCAACTCTAATGCCATCACCGGAAACAATATGACCAAGGAATACTGCTGACCTTAGCCAAAATTCGCACTTACTGAATTTGGCAAATAACTGATGATCTTTGAGAGTTTGAAGTACTGTCCTGAGATGGTCCGTATGATCACGCTCACTGCAGGAATAGACCAAAATATCATCTATGAAGACTATAACGAACATGTCCAAGTACTGCTTGAACACACGGTTTATCAAGTCCATGAAAGAGGTTGGGGCATTGGTAAGACCAAATGACATGACTAGAAATTCGAAGTGACCATAGCGAGTTCAGAAAGATATTTTCAAAATGTCACATTCCCTAACTCTGAGCTGATGATAGCCAGATCTGAGATCTATCTTAGAGAAATAACTAGCACCCTGAAGTTGGTGAAACAAGTCATCGATTCTGGGAAGAGGATACTTGTTATTTATCGTGACCTTATTAAGTTAGCGGTAGTCTATACACATTCTGAGAGAACCATCCTTCTTGCGCACGAATAATACTGGAGCACCCCACGAGGAAACGCTGGGCCTGATGAATCCCTTATCTAAGATATCTTTCAATTGTTCTTTTAGTTATCTGAGTTCTGCTGGTGCCATTCTGTATGGCGTAATGGATATAGGCTAGGTATCCAAAAGAAGATCAATACCAAAGTCTATTTCCCTTTCGGGAGGAATTCCTAGAAGATCTTTGGGAAAGATATCTAAATATTAACCTGCAACTGGAACTAATTCAAGGCTGGGAGTTTTGCAACTAGTGTCCTTAACTCAAACAAGATGATAGGAATATCCTTTAGATATCATTTTCCGTACTCGAAGGTAGAAAACAAGCTAACCTCTGAACGCTGAAGTACTACCCTTCCACTCAAGTACGGGTTCATTCAAAAACTAAAACTGGACTATTCTATTTCTGTAGTCGATTGTGGCATAGTAGGAATGAAGCCAATCCATGCAGAGAATAACGTCAAAATCAGTCATCTCTAATTCGACTATGTCTGCTGAAGTGACTTTCAAAAATATCATAATCGGGCAGTTCTTGTATACCCGTCGGGCTATGATGGTTTTACCCACTGGGGTAGAAATTGAAAAGGGCTCTACTAGGATTTTGAGACTGATTCCAAAATTGCCTGCTATATAGGGAGTAACAAAAGACAAAGAAGCTCCTGGATCTAGCAAAACGTAAACATGCACATGAAAGATATGTAACGTACCTGTAAATACATCAGGAGAATTTTCCTGATCTTGTCGGGACTGAAGAGCATAGAGACGATTTGGGCGTTGCCCACTAGTAGCACTGAAGGTGGCACCCTTCTGATTTGAGCGACTGGACTGAGCTGAGGAGCGATTCTGTTGACCCTAAGGACCTGGTTAAGGATATTCTCTGACTCTGTGTCCTGGCTTACCACATCCAAAACAAATACCACTGCCAGCTCTGCAAATACCCTGATGGTGTTTGCCACAAGCCTAGCAAAGAGGATAGGTGCGGACACAGATAATACTGCCCTAAGTATTAGAGCTTGGCGCTCTATCTTTGTTACCCTCTCTGAACTTAGGAACTGGAGCACTGTCTAAATAAGGAGATGGAACTGATGACTTATGATAAAACTGAGAACGGTTTCCTCCTTCTGACTTAGGCTGAGCAAAGTTGAAACTACCTATATTCACTCTCTTATTTTGCTTCTCCCTCATCTTAATCTTTTGCTCATCAATCTGCTGAGCATGAGGCATAAGCCTGGCTAAAGTTATGTCACTATTCAGCATGGTGGATCTGCACTCATTAACCACGCTATCATTCACCCCTGGAACAAACTTACTCATCCTTACCTTGCTATCTGCAACCACATGAGGGGCATATCTGGCTAATTGAGTAAACTTAAGAGAATACTCTTTCACTGTCATATTTCCCTACCTGAGGTTGATGAATTCTTACACCTTAGCTTCCCTAAGCTCTAGGGGAAAGAATTTATTAAGGAAAGCAGACACAAACTCCTCCCATGCAACTGGCCCTGCATCATCTGCCCTTTCTGACTTCCGCTGCTTAGACTAAGTGTGAACAACATCCTGCAACTGATATGCAACAGGCTCAGCACTCTCAATAGTAGTCACCCCATGATGTCTGTCACCTTCTTCACCTGATGTAGGAATTCCTAAGGGTCCTCAGCTGTCTTAAACCTGATAAATAATGAAGGATTTATTTGGGTGAAATCCCAAATCTTAGCTGCAGCTGATTTGGCCACTGGATTAGCCAGAACGACAGCTGGTCATTTATTCTAAGCAGCAACTGAGTTATCAAGAGTAGTGAATGCAGCTTGGAACTCTACATGAGAAAAATGATCGCCCAAAGAATCTTCAGGCTGGGGGGCTGACTGATTTCCATTTCTTCTTTTAGGAGGCATGTTCTGTAGAAGAAAAAGATAAATGGATTAGACTGAGAGATTGACTTGATATTATGCTCACTGGCACGACATGAATACCGAAAGAGGGGAAAATTTTCCTAAAATATCTTATAGCCTCTTGTACATAAATGTGGCGCGCAACACACCAATGTACAAGACTCTACTAGATCCTGCTTTCAGACTTCCTAGGACTCTATTGAACCTTAGGCTCTAATACCAAGTTTGTAACTCCCCGAATTTGGTACCCCTAATACTACACGGTGTGCATGACCCCGAAGGACCACAAGCTAACCCATGATTGATATCTAAATCTATATACTGCAAAAAATACTTAATAATACGGAAACATAAACTGAAAGGCCATAAGGTTCACATAACTGAAGTAAAATATTACATCTAAACGGGGTATGAAATACCCAAAACAAAACTGAAAATACTGAAGTCTGAAACATAATAGTCTAGAAAGCCTCTAACTAACTGAACTGTCTGAGTAAGGAGTTGATGGGACATGTCCCCAACTAACTCTAACTAATAAACTAATTAATGAGATAATAGAGAAATAATCATGTCCTCGAATGATGAGGACTCACTTCTAACTCTGACTGCTGAAACTGGAATTACTGCTGATCTGGAGCTTGTGTCTCTAAACCTATGGTACACCATAGCACAAATATTTCAGTACTTTGAATGTACTGGTATACATGTGGGGTAGGATGAATTCATAGGGTTCATATGTATGAACGATACTGGCTAACTGACTAATATGAACATGAGAATACATGTATGCATACATAGTAACTATATCTGAAATCGTGATAACATAAGTACTAAATCTGAATACTGATAACATGACATACTGATAACTGATATAACTGATAACATGAGTGACTGTATCTGACTGTCCTAAATCTGGTGGAACTATCTGAGTTCCATACTATGTCTGAGTTGATTGTATCTGACAGCCCTGAATTCTGAAGAACTATCTGAGTTCTTTTACTGAGACTGATACTGAGACTGTGGGAGGTAGTCATCTAACCGACATGCCCCAAATAATACATTATAACTGAATTGAGGTCCAATCTATGCCCTGATTGGAATGGTATCAATACCGCGCCACTGGTATGGACAACATGTGAGTGACCTTAATATAACAGGTAACTCTAGTGAGAACGGTGGGATCCTTCATATAGCAGGATAAGCCACCTCATCTACCCTCATATATCAGGCTATGATGTATCAACCTATGTTGGCTACATAGTTCTAGAATGCAAGGATTACTTCTAAGAATTACACCCTCATATAACAGGTAAGTTCCCATCCTTAGGTTCACTCGGTGCTAATTTCTACTCCCATCTAAATAGACACTGAACATAATTTACTGAACTGAACATGGACTGAGTTACTGAATTCTATTAACTGACGGAATAGTACTGATATCTGATAACTGACTGAGTTCATGAGATCATAGAGATTTCCTGAGTCATAAGACTGTCTGAAGTCTAAGGATTCATAGCTTGACTGAGAGTATCATGGAAACATGACATGGCTCTAAGCACACAACTAATGTTTCGGGTACAAGTACCTCTAGGACTCGACGGAAGGAAACTGACCACGCATAACTTACTTGAACATATAACTAATATCATAATCCATAATACATTTATAGAAGCATTCCATTAAAACATGTGATAGGCATAACTTGTACATACATGGGGATTTCATGATATCATACTAGTTGGGCATTGTTCTTTCATCTAGGCATTTAATCAAACACATGGTGGGCATAGCACATGTAGACAACATTATACAACAATTAATCATCATAATTCATCTCTAATTTCATTATCCTAGGGTTTATTCATAGGTTCATATGAATATACATCTATACAAATCAATTCCACATAAAATTGATCACCCAACATGGATTTGAATTCAATTGATCATTCTCAACATAAACAAAACTAAACCAACATGAAATTCATAAAGAAATCCATAAACTTGAACTTAGAAAAGATATCCTTGGGCTTCATGGATGAAAGGAGTCCATGAATGAACACTACGCATACCTTAGTTCGTGATTTCATGAAGATTGACGAAGAAACTTTCTTGGAATTGGATCTTCTATGAAAACCCTAGCTTGTTCTTGAGAGGTTTTTAAGAGAAGAGAGTGTATTTTGGGTGAAGAGTGTCTGAATCACGTGTTAAAGGTCTTAAATAGGGGTGGGAAGTTGACCCTTTTAACCCTGGACGCGTTATTTAATTTCAGCAAAATTTTCCCGCACTGAACCCCTGGAGCGATGCGGTGCTATCGCATCATGTCACTAGAATTTGATATTTGAGAAACTGAGGGATGGCGCGATGCGGAGCCATTGCGTTGCCCCTTTTTTTGTGACCTGGAACTTTGGCGCGACACAGAGGAAATCGCACTAAGACACTGGAAAAGGACAATTCTGAATTTGGGCCCTGGCGCGATGTGCCATAATTGCGGACCCATATTGGAATTTTCCAAATGTTATTTCCTATTATGGCACGGCGCACCACTAACTAATATCGCATTGTTTTACGATGGAAAATTAAAATAATCGTACCTTCTGACTCGATTATCAGATTTGGGAGAATCTTATATTGATGGAAAGTTTATTGAATTTCCCACATGACAAAAAGTGAAAATATTAAAAATTCCTCATGGAATAACCATCCTTCAATTTAGAAGCTAATACTAGACACTCTTGAGATGATATTTGCTAGGAAAAGTACGGGCTATTAAAATCAACTTCTTGGACTTGATATATTCATTATGAGTTCTTGATTATGTCATTTAGGTTTACCAATTCCAAAATAGTATTCATGGAGTTGATGAACCAGGTATTTTGATCGTATCTTGACTTCTTTGTGATTGTATTCATAGATGACATCTTGGTTACTCCAAGAGTGAGGCTGAGCATGTGAAGAATTTAAGGATTGTACTTCAAAGGTTGTGTGATAAGAAGTTCTATGCTAAGTTATCTAAGTACAATTTTTGGTTGGATTCAATCTATTCTTAGGTCATGAGGCAACTAAGGATGGCATTATGGTCGATCCATCCAAGATAATGTCAATTTGTGATTGGGCTAGACCTACTTTTGATATTGAAATTCATAGTTTCATTGTTTTGGTAGGTTATTATCGGCATTTTAGAGAGGGTTTGTCATCTATTGTAGCTCGTTTAACCAAGTTGACTCAGAAAAGGTAGTATTTAAATGGTTGAATACATGTGAGAAGAGCTTTTAAAGGCTCAAGGAGTTGCTCACTTCAACTCCAATTCTAACTTTTCCCAAGAAGGGTATGGGTTTTTCATGTTTTGTGATGCGTCTACTGTTGTTTTGGGTGCAGTGTTGATGTAGGAAGATTAGATGATTGCTTATGCCTCTCTTCAATTGAAGCCTCGTGAGAAAAATTATCCTACAGATAACTTAGAGTTAGCAATCATAGCGTTTGTGCGGAAGTTGTGGCGACATTACATATATAGAGTGCCTAGTGAGATTTTCTCGGACTATCATAGCCTTCAATACTTCTTCAAAAAGTGAGATCTTAATATGCGATAACAGTGTTGGCTTGAGCTGCTCAAGGATTATAATATTACTTTGTTCTATCATCCGGGTAGGGCTAACATGGTTGCAAATTCCTTGAGTCAGAAGTTAACCAATATAGATATTTTAGTTCATCTCTTGACCCATGAGTTGCCTTTAACCTTGGAGGTTCAGTGCTTAGCTAACCAGATAATTAGGCTTGATACTTTGACACCCGGAAGTGTTTTAGCCTTTGTTAATTGTAGGTATTCCTTGATGGAACAGATTCAATCTCACTAATGTGATGATGATAGTTTAAGGGTAATTTGGGATAAGGTGTTGAGTAGCAAGACCAGGGAAGTATTTCTTAATTTTGATGGTGTATTGAGGATTGGTGGTCAAGTTTTTATATCGAGGATCAGATATTGGGTGAGTTTAATTTTAGAGGAGACTCATTTCTCTAGATACTTCATCCATCCAAGTGTGACCAAGATATATCAAGATTTGAAACAGCTTTACTATTGGGGTGGTATGAAGAAGGATATGTCAGATTTTTTAGCTCGTTACTTATGTTGTCAGTAGGTGAAGGTCGAGCATCAGGGACCCTGTGGTTTATTTCAGAGGTTGCTTATTCTTGTGTGGAAATAGGAAAGGATACTATGGACCTCGTGATAGGGTGGCCTCGTACTTCCTATAATTCTGACAAAATTTAGGTTATCATGGATCTTTTGACCAAATCAGCCCATTTCATTCCTATTTAGATCTCTTTTAGTGCCGAGAGATTGGACCGTATCTGCGTTCTTTAGATAGTTTATCTTCATGGGGTACCTGTATCTATTATTTTAGACACAACCTCATGTTTACTTCAAGCTTCCAACAAACTTTCTAGGAGGAATTACTGATAACGCTCAATCTACAGCTCTCATTTGAGTGTAAAACGGTCGTTAGCAAATATAGAACCCAACCTGGGTTGGGTGTCGATCCCACAGGGAATATCTTGGCCAACAAGTAAGTAAAATTACTAAACTTTTGGTGCAAGTCTCGTAAGAAGGGGGGATTCTTGTTTTGCAAGTAATGTAAACAAAAGCTGAAAATAATAAAGTAAAAAGAGAGAGATTGTTACGTTGGTTGTAAACAATGAGAATTGAAGCGTTGGGGTTATGTCCACCTTCTGAGGTATACGTCTCTATTGTCTATGAGTGTGTAGAATTCTGCCATGCAATTGCTTATAGAGAATTGTAGTCGATGGTAAATCCAAGCGTCTCTCGACCTAAACAAGGACTATTTCACTTTAACTCTCTCGAGCTTAAAGCGTATCTAACGGTACGAATTCTCCAAGAGGTTAGTCCAGTTACGGCACTAGCTTTTTAATAGGAAAGGGTGTCCTACTACCTTGACATTATCTCTTTTCCAGACAAATAACTTTTCTCTCGAACAAGTTAAATGTTAGACTGGCGTATTCTTGCGTTTGCAACCGCAAAGAATGTAGATTAAGATGAAGAGAATAATGATATAAGTAATATACGTGCCTCGAACTCACAAACTCACAGCAATAGATAGTATCTCATACGGCTTCCATAACCCCAACAGAGAAGTTTAGTTACCCATGAATGCGAAGGAAATCACGATTGACATTGTTATTATATCACGATATTGAGTAATGGCGTGTAGATCAAGTGATAGGCGTGAGGCGTGATTCCTTAGCAAGTAACGATTCTCTTGTTGTGGAATTTAAGAATAGAAGAGTAGAAGAAGAAAAATAGAATTAATGGAAAGATTAGAAGAATTGTAGAGTAATAGAATTGAATTGTAAGACGAGAAGTTAAGAAGATGTTCCAAAATCTCTAGCATGATAGGGTATTTATAATACTCATATCCCACTCCTACTAAGCTAATGAAATAAATAACCAAATCCTACTAGACTAATGAAATCCTTAACCCAAATGTACTAGGTTAAGGTAACATTATCATAATCCACATAAAATAATGAAATACATAACCTAATTGTACTAGGTTAATGTATCATTTTCAAAATCCAGCTTTGTGTCTGTAAGTCCCCAAAGTCTTCAGAATTGCTGTTTTAGCCCGGGACAGATTTTCCATGCAGCAGTTTTGGTCCTTTAGGCATCCAAACTCCCTTTCCTTCCTTCGTGAGCTTTCTTTAGCGTCAAGTAAGCCATAAAATGCTGAATTATGCATCATTTATACCTGAAACTTTACTAATCATGTTTGTTAGCTCATTTACAGGAAAAAGGACTAAAAGTGCATGAAATATATAATTTGTTCTCAAAACTAGGCTAAAATATGGGCAAAATATATTGATATAGGCGCGTAAATTCGCCTATCATCAACACCCCACACTTAGAGCTTTGTTCGTCCTCGAACAAACTATCATGTCCTACTAAACATCAACTTAGGGTTTTACAGCAACAACACAAAATATTCGTCAAGACAAGCACAACAATTATCAACCAAGAGTAGCTTTCCGATTATAAGTAGAAACAATTTAACCTCAAGTATAGACTCGTGATGGTGATCAACTCGCATGCAAACGTTAAAGTGCATAGAATCATATACAACTATCCAAAACTCATCAACCATGTGTGTCTCACCATATAGTACCCATAATCACTCACAAATATAGCATATTTTTCAAACATGGGTATCAAAATGTCCTTGCTCTCACTCTCACAAAGAGTTCATATGTAGCAACTGATGACCATAGGCTTGCCCTTAATGTAGTACTCCACTAAATGTCGGAATGTTAAGATTAGGATCTAGGTCTTTTGATGGTTGTAATGTAGGCTAAGGGACGGGTAGGACTATTTTGGCCAAGAATAGTGACTAGGTTCCTAAGCGCTTTAATACATCACTTTGTATCATTGACACTTTTTTCTTTCAACCTTTCTTCTTTCTTTTTTCTACCACCCTTGTTCTCCTCTTTTTTCAATTTTAAGCACAACTCACTTTTCAGCTTTCTTTTCCTTTTTCTTTTCACAACATACCTCTTATGATAGCATTTTCTTTTTCTTTTTCATAACACATTCAAGAGTCATTCCAATTTATAGCATTATACTCACCCAATTTCCTTTTATGTTGTCACATGACTTTTTCACTTTAAAGAACTTAGGGATTTTGGGATCAAATTACGGTCTTGAAAGAAATGGATTAGGCTTACATACAAGGTTCTCAAAGAAATAGGCTAAAGGCTCAAAAGGGTTAACTAGGATGATGTCCATGGGTAGGTAAAACTGAAGGTAAACATGTATAGGTTGCCAAAGAAATGCCTAAATCATATCCTAAACTTATACTCCTTATTTTCGCTTTGCATACATACCAGGCAAGTTCTAGCATCAGCCACATACATAGAATATACTATTATCTCAAACACACAAGGCACATGGTCGACTTGATTGGAAGTAATATAGACTCTCGACCCAACAAGTGAAGGAATTGAATCACACAATATCACATATTGAGTCACAACTAGAGCCTAAACATCTCAATAGTCACAATTGTAGCACATACTCTTGTTATAATCTCATGCTGCCTATCAAAATAATTTTATGCGAAGCTAAAAAAAAAAATTTAACTACTAAAAAAAACAAAACGAAACAAAAATGAAACAAAAGCAAACAAACATAGATGCGAATAGAGAAGTATAGAATACAATACCACCACCCCACACTTAGTCGAGACACTGTCCTCAGTGGAAAATAAATACGAGGAACCTGGTTGGTCGGACTTATCCTCTATGTCTGGGGTCATACCCCTTGCATTGGAATCATCATCAGAGTCGTCATCCTCAGAAGTTCCTCATAAGTATCCCACTTAATTCCAAGCGTGAGTTGAGGTATTTGCAGCGAGGAGGGTTCTTCTTGGTCCTTGCGACTTCTCTTTTTGGAGGTGGTAGCCTTCTCCTTGCCTTGTCTCGCTTTAGGTGCCATTGTACCTGAGACTAGAAATAGTGTTAGTGGTAGCACAATATCAATGGATACAATCTATGCACAAGCAGTAGGGGTACCACCCCACACTTAGTTTGTTGCTACAAATTAGTGAAGTGAAAGTGGTCGATTACTTAGACTTCATCGACATGCGTTTTAGGAGCTATATTCCAACGAGAAAATCAGAGATATATCACTTCTTGCAACCTTTGCAATACTTTCATGTTAGGTATAACAAGACTACTACATAGGGATTACATCATGGTATCATTTCTATCAATAAACTCAACCTCCTATGTCGGTAGGCAGTTATAAGTCTTATTCCGATGAACGGGATATTCTAACATGTAAGTATTCAAGTGACAAGATTATGCAATGTTCATTACTATAGCAATTCTGCAAGTAGTATAACAATGCATCAAAATCAAATTCAAGTCGGACATAAGTTAAGAGCATCCTAACGTACATGTTCACTTACTTGGTTTTGTATCAACAATTCAAACACGTTCACATCACCAATAATTTTTCAAGATTTAGCAATTAATAATAGGTGTAGTAAAGTAGTACTTACAAAATATAAATGAAGAACAAAGTAGTACTTACTTGGTTGAAGCCTTTGGATGATGTTCTTGTGATGAAAAAGAGCAAAAGGAAACTTTTTGATAGGTTTTGGAGACTATAGGTGGTGCATAAGCTAGGTTTCCAATGTGTTTTTGGTTCAAGACTAAGTCTCATATTTATAAGAAAAGGTTGGGTCGAGTTTTGGCCCATTAAAATCGGATTTGGAGACCAAAAGTGACCATAGGTGGTGCCTAATGCTTTGCCTAGTTGAGCAGAATGCCATAGCATATGCCATGCATTTATTTAAGAATGCCATACACTATGCGGCGCATTGTCTATAGCATAATGGGACATATGCGCCGCATAGTCTATGGCATATGAGATACTGAGACCAAATGCCATAGAATAGGCGGCGCATAGTCAAAAGCATACCTAGGAATAGGCGGCGCATAGTATATAGCACACTAGATTCCGAGACCTTAGGCTATAGGATAGGTTGTGCATCGTTCTTGGCCTAGTTTTACCAAGGCCTAGCCTTCCTCGAAGCCTATTTTGGCGTGAGAAAGGCTCAATCCATAGCCTTATGCATCACCCTTCCTAACTTACCAACTTTACCATACAATGCGTCCAAATTGTCAATTGAAATCAATCTCCTCGTTGACTACTTCTTGCACCTATATTCACTCAAACAAATGAAAACGATTAGTACGATGGGTTGCCTCCCACCAAGCGCCTTAGTTTTGGTCGTGGCACGACTCTTATTTTTGGATTTTCATTAATTAAAAACAAATCAAGTACTAGAATGAAAGAAAACGATAAATGATAAATGAAAAACGATAAACGATGGGTTGCCTCCCATCTAGCGCCTTATTTATTGTCGTGGCACGACATGGTTACCTCGAGTACTCAGACTTCGTCGAGGTAAATGGTGGATCGTTTTCTAAAAGGATTTAGACGACAATGAGGCTTACTTGTAGGCATGCAATCTTCTTCGAGAAGACTCATACGTCTCCCCGGAGGGTCACCAATTATATCATCAATAGTCCAACCCATAGCTCTCATGTATCTCTTCAGAGCAGAGATGAGAGCCTCTATGTGTTGTTTACTTAAATCATCCGCACTCACCGGAAGTATATTTATACTTTCCAAGAACACATACCTTAGATAATCGGGGAGCTCTTGTGATTCTAGCATTGGTGTCTCGTCAATGGGAGTCTTCGCTGTTGGTGAAGATTGATTTGCTGTTAGAGCACAAACGGTTTCTTCATATTCTTTAGCATCCTCATGCTCAACATTCAGCAGCGCAATAGACAATGGCTCAACAGTAAGCTGTTTCTCTACAGATAATGCTTTCTTATCTTCATAATGAACATCAGCTACAGAGAACACATCCATATCTCTTGGCTGCTTCATCGCTTTGCACAAATCAAAACGAATCACTTCGTCATTCATTCGAAATAAAAGCTCATTATCTCTCATGTCAATAAGCACACTTCCTGTTGCAAGGAAAGGACGTCCCAAGATTATGGGTACTTCAAAATCCACCTCGCAATCCAAAATCACAAAGTCTGCAGGAAAAATAAAGGTAGACACCTTCACCTACACATCATTCAAGATACCCACAGGTCGTTTTACCGACCTATCTGCCATCACGAGCCGCATATTGGTTGGTGTAGGGTCGCCCAACCCCAACTTTCTGTAGACGGATAGTGGCATCAAATTGATGCTAGCTCCCAAATCGCACAATACCTTAGCAAAATTCATAGATCCAACCGTGCAAGGAATAGTGAAAGCACCAGGGTCTGCCTTCTTCTGTACTAAGGACCTTGTGGCAATTGCACTGCAATGATGAATATTATCTTCCGGCTCATAGCTTACTGCCCGCTTCTTTGTCAATGGGTCCTTCATGAATTTAGCATACCCAGGCATTTTTTCCAGCGCCTCGACCAACGGAACATTAATAGTCAGCTACTTTAACATCGTCATGAATTTGCTGAACCTTGTATCATCCGCCTGCTTCTTCAATCTTTGAGGAAAAGGTGGTGGTGGATATGAAATTGTTTTCTCCAAGGCTTTCTTCTCCTCTTGCTTTCGAATTTTGGTAGTTTCAGGCTGCAACCTACTAGGGGTGACGTCATGGACGTCTTGGTCAGCTTCTATGGCGTCATCATCTTCCTTATTTTTGGCCACTTGCTTGCTTTGGGATGAATTTTCTAGAACCTTACCACTCCTGGTAGTAATAGCCATGCATGATCCGTCGTTCCTTGGGTTTTGCACAGTATCGCTAGGTAAAGTGCCAGCCTTTCTTTGATTGAGTGCTGCTGAGAGTTGGCTCAATTTCTGCTCTATTTGCTTGATTGAAGTGGAATGAGAATCAACTAGTTGTTTCATGGAGGACAAATCATTAATTACCTCAGTAACTCCCGCGCTCGTTGCTTCCACTCCTTTCAATAATTTAGCCATCATGTCTTCCATACTTCCAGAATTAGATGTGGTGGTATCACGTCTACCAGGGGAAACGTACAAACCACTCTTTTCATTCTTGTTCTTCCAACTACCTTGGTCCATGTTTCCAGATTTACCATAATAGTTCCGACATTGGTTTCCTTGGGTATTCCCTCGGAAACCCCCCTGATTGTTCAAGTAGTTGGCCTCTTCTTCCGAATTAGATTCGTCTCTTCCTTTTAGCGCCACAGCTTTCACTTTTTCGGTCTTCCCTGATAATAAATGCTTTGTCAGAAGATCCACTTGTGTTTTCATGTGCGCTAAATCTTGATCACGTTCTTCTTGTCTACGCCTCTGCTCTGTGGTCATGCCAATAGATAAAGTGGAGCTTTCTACCTCAGAATCCCTGGTATGCCAAGCTCTACTTTGTTTCGTCATACGATCTAGCATATTGCTTGCTTGACCAAAGGTGAGATCCATAAATGATCCTCCAGCCGCATTATCCACCACTGGTTTAGTTATTGAATTCAAGGCTCTGTATAGTATCTCCATTAGGTGAACATTAGTCATATGATGGTTTGGACACCTCGCTAGCTTTGTCTTGAACCTCTCCCATGTTTTATGAAGAGCTTCAGTGGGAAGCTGACGAAAGTTGCTGATTTCATCTCTCAATTGTGCTCTTTTGGATGGCGGAAAGAATCTTTCTAGGAAAGCGTCTCTCAATTGCCTCCAATTTGTAATAGAATCAGGAGTCAGCCCATTCAACCATAGTGTTTCCTCCCCAGACAGAGACAATGGAAATAGACGTAATCGAATTGCA
The DNA here is from genome assembly GCA_030864215.1 of Capsicum pubescens. Classification (NCBI taxonomy): domain Eukaryota; kingdom Viridiplantae; phylum Streptophyta; class Magnoliopsida; order Solanales; family Solanaceae; genus Capsicum; species Capsicum pubescens. The sequence goes on from CM061544.1 coordinate 229,234,229, forward strand.
TTCTGACCAACACCAGGATTGTCAAAAGACTTGCATGTAGAAATAAAGTTGATGAGATGCATATTCGGATCATCGCCTGCTAGTCCACCAAATAATCCCTTGAGTTGTAATAACTGAATCATGGTGCTTGTGATGTTGAACTTGGCTCCGGGCGCTAATGGTGGTGGAATTATAACTCCAGTGGCTCCGGCTCCATCAAGATCATCATCATTATCATCGAATGGTATTTCACGTTGTGCATCCATTGATGCACTTGAACAAAAACCTGCAGTAAACAAAAACTAAAAGTAAAAGTACGAGAATCTTTTACCAAAGGGTCTAGTAATTTTCACAAACTTAATTGACACTTGTATTCCCCGGCAGCGGCGCCAATTTTTGATAACGCTCAATCTAAAGCTCTCATTTGAGTGTAAAGCGGTCGTTAGCAAATATAGAACCCAACCTGGGTTGGGTGTCGATCCCACAGGGAATAGCTTGGCCAACAAGTAAGTAAAATTACTAAACTTTTGGTGCAAGTCTCGTAAGAAGGGGGGATTCTTGTTTTGCAAGTAATGTAAACAAAAGCTGAAAATAATAAAGTAAAAAGAGAGAGATTGTTACGTTGGTTGTAAACAATGAGAATTGAAGCGTTGGGGTTATGTCCACCTTCTGAGGTATACATCTCTATTGGCTATGAGTGTGTAGAATTCTGTCATGCAATTGCTTATAGAGAATTGTAGTCGATGGTAAATCCAAGCGTCTCTCGACCTAAACAAGGATTATTTCACTTTAACTCTCTCGAGCTTAAAGCGTATCTAACGGTACGAATTCTCCAAGAGGTTAGTCCAGTTACGGCACTAGCTTTTTAATAGGAAAGGGTGTCCTACTACCTTGACATTATCTCTTTTCCAGACAAATAACTTTTCTCTCGGACAAGTTAAATGTTAGACTGGCGTATTCTTGCGTTTGCAACCGCAAAGAATGTAGATTAAGATGAAGAGAATAATGATATAAGCAATATACGTGCCTCGAACTCACAAACTCACAGCAATAGATAGTATCTCATACGGCTTCCATAACCCCAACAGAGAAGTTTAGTTACCCATGAATGCGAAGGAAATCACGATTGACATTGTTATTATATCACGATATTGAGTAATGGCGTATAGATCAAGTGATAGACGTGAGGCGTGATTCCTTAGCAAGTAACGATTCTCTTGTTGTGGAATTTAAGAATAGAAGAGTAGAAGAAGAAAAATAGAATTAATGGAAAGATTAGAAGAATTGTAGAGTAATAGAATTGAATTGTAAGACGAGAAGTTAAGAAGATGTTCCAAAATCTCTAGCATGATAGGGTATTTATAATACTCATATCCCACTCCTACTAAGCTAATGAAATAAATAACCAAATCCTACTAGACTAATGAAATCCTTAACCCAAATGTACTAGGTTAAGGTAACATTATCATAATCCACATAAAATAATGAAATACATAACCTAATTGTACTAGGTTAATGTATCATTGTCAAAATCCAGCTTTGTGTCTGTAAGTCCCCAAAGTCTTCAGAATTGTTGTTTTAGCCCGGGACAGATTTTCCATGAAGCAGTTTTGGTCCTTTAGGCGTCCAAACTCCCTTTCCTTCCTTCGTGAGCTTTTTTTAGCGTCAAGTAAGCCATAAAATGTTGAATTATGCATCATTTATACCTGAAACTTTACTAATCATGTTTGTTAGCTCATTTACAGGAAAAAGGACTAAAAGTGCATGAAATATATAATTTGTTCTCAAAACTAGGCTAAAATATGGGCAAAATATATTGATATAGGCGCGTAAATTCGCCTATCATCAATTACGTACTCGGGTTGACCTCAGCATAGCCTTCTACCCCCAGATTGATGGTCAGTCAGAACAAACTATTCATGTTTTCAAGGATATGCTCTGCGCATATGTTATGGATTTTGGGGGTCAGTGGGAGCAGTATTTGGATTTGGTGGAGTTTGCTTATAATAACAACTACCATTCGGGTATCAAGATGATCCCTTTCAAGGCATTGTATGGTAGGAATTGTCGGTCATTTATTTGTTGGTTTGAGAATACATATGTTAGACCCCATGGTACTAATTTTCTTTGCGATTCTTTGGATAGAGTTTGGGTCATCCAGGATAAGCTTTAGGCTGCTCAGAGTAGGCAAAAGAATTAAGAAGATCACAGGCTTCGTGCCTTAAGGTTTATTGGTGATAGGTTCTTCCTTAGTGTGTCTCCTATAAAGGACATGATGAGGTTTGGGAAGAGTAAGCTCAGCCCAAGGGATATTAGACCTTTTGAGATTCTATGAACAATTGGGGAGGTTGCTTATGAGTTGGCCTTACCTTAAGATTTTTCAGTCGTTCATCCCATTTTATATGTATTAATGCTTCGACACTATATGTTGGATGAGTCTCATGTGCTTCTTTGGGACTCAATTCAGTTGGATGAGAGATTGACCTTTGTTGAGGAGTTGGTGTTCATTTTAGCCAAGGATGTAAGACAATTGTGTTATGTAGACATTCATGTAGTTAAAGTTTAGTAGATACATCCCCCTGTTAAGGAGGCTACTTTGGAAGTCGAGTCCGATATGTGGTAGATGCTCTCAACTCTTTATCGATTTAGGTAGTTTTTCCCTTTAGTTTGAGGACGAACTAGATTTTTAGTGGTAGACATTGTAATGACCTTGGTTTGTAAATTTTTCATTTCTATGTACTATGATTAGTTTGCCCTTTTCCATTGTTGCTACATGTTAATATTTAGGTTTGGGGATGGTTGGCAAGATTTTTGAGGCAATTGGGAAAAAATTATCTGAGTTTATGATTTTTAGAAGTTTGAGAAGTCATATAGTTGACTTCGTTCAATACTTATTATTTCGAGTGTCGAATGACAAAACGTATTGCTCCATCATATCTGGAATGTCGAATTTGGATTGGTAGCGAGGTTGGATCAATTTCGGGACCCTTATATCTCATTTCGACCCTTTATTTGAAAAATAATGAAATAAGGTCCTGGGGTTAATTTTGTAAAAATGACTTTTTAAAAAAAAATTAATGTCACCATTGAGCCTGGAATGTCAAAATTAGCCTAGTAGCATATATGATTTGTCTCGTAGGATCCCAATTAAATTCTGAGAGACCGATCAAAGCTTGTTAGACTTGCACCAAAATCCGCAACAGTTGATATCTGGTACAGCCACTAAATTGGCCAAGGTCTGTTTAAGTGGAAACCCCCTCACCGGCCTAAGACTGCTTAAGTAGCAATGCTTCAGCGGTAGTCCCTTCAGTGGCCTAGTACCGCTTTAGCGATAGTCACTTAAGTGGCCACTTATCCTCTTAAGAAACTGTCGTTGTATATAAGTCCCTATTTCTCGATTTTCCTTCATTTTTGGACCTCCAAACTTTCAGAAAGGCAATTTTTCAAGGTTTCAATGTGGATTTTCATGCAGGTAACTTCTAAACTCGTAATCTCACTATTTTTCATTAATTCTTTTTGCAAAACACCTTTAAATCATGATTTCATAGAGGAAATTTGAGGCTTTTATCGGTAAAGTTTAAAAAGAGGTTTTTTGTTTTGAACCTTGATTTCGCATAGTTTTTTCTCCTGTAGACTCCTATAACCTTGTAGTATGTGTCTTTGAAATAAATTTTTGATTTAACTCTCATCATTTTGAATTTATTACTTGAACCTGTTTTGGACCCGACCTAAATATGGGTATCGTTAGCTTTCTTTTAACATGTAGATGCTATATTTGAATGTTGCAGTTGATTTCAAGGTCGTTCGCAAGGAAAAGACCTCGTGTTGAGGCCTTTTAGAACGGGATTTCATCATTTTGAGGTAGATTATTGATTAACTTCTTTCAGGTTGAGGTAGGTAGTTAATATATAAGTAAAGCATGTTATGGATTGGAAAAGCAACTAAGGGGTTTGTAATTCGTGATTATTTTACTGTTGTGTGCCCGTGTGGGGGCTTATATTTTTTTTGCTGACTTGCGGTAGCTAATATTATGTGTTGTCCATGTCGGGGCTTTATTTGACATCATTGGCCTTATTTGTGCATCTTTATTCCTTCATTCTAGATATAGTGCTCATGCAGGGCTTAATTTGATATACGGGTCTTATTTGAGCATTGATTGCTTTTATCATGATTAAATACTTGAGTTATGGGTTGAAATGATATATTGATGTCTTGCATATATATTTATTATGATAGTACCTATTTGGAGGTTATAAATTATGAATTATGGACATTTTGAGTTGATTTCTGGGCTCGCTCATTATACTTACATGTTGATTGTATTGGACATCCTCATTTTGGGCTGATTGTGAGCATTACATACTCATTCCTTACATGTTTATTTATGAGATATTAGTACCATTGAGACACATTATATTTGAAAGAAAATGAGATAATTTTATGAAAACCCCCTCCATGAACACGAGCCGAAGAGGAGAGTTGAGATTGAGATTGAGATTGAGATTGGGGTACGAAATACAATATATGAATTGTGAACCCCCCATTGATCATGCTTGGCAGCTGCGAGCTCGGTGTGTGTATGCAGAAAATCATGTGATGGCTTTCACTATTCATTCCATCCACATTGCATTGCATTGCTTGTTTCCCTTAGTTTTCTTAATTTGTGACCGGTTCTGTGTATTCTCTCCTTTATATCTGTGGTTTTACTAATTTTGTATACTTATATATATGTTAGAAATGTTAGTGGAGACAATGTGAGCTACCATTTCTGACTTTTCTGTTTAAAGGTGATGTGCTCATAGTATATTTTACTTATTTTATTTTCTACTTCGCTCAATTAGCCTATGATACCTACTGAGTACAAATGGACCATACTCACTCCTAATGTATCCTTTCGGTGAAGATTCATGAGCGAGTACGACACGCGGAGGTTGAGATCATGCAATTGATTGGTGATATTCAAAGTACTGGATCGTTCTAGAGTTTACGGCAAATTTCAAGATCACACTCTATCTTATGTCTTTATGTGGGTCGAAGACAGATGGTTGTACTTTTAGTTTTGGATTTGTAGTTTGATTGTTCTTATGTTATGACACCAGATTTGGACGGTGTATGTATTTCTTCAGACTTTCGTGTGTTGTTCTCTCTCTCTCTCTCTATCTATATATCTATCCATCTATCTATTTATCTATCTATATATAAAATATAATATAATAATATAATATATTAAAAGTGTGAAGGGCCTTAAAAATGTCGTTTGAACTTTTTGCCCTTCACTAAAAGTCTTTGTTTTAGACAAAATCGTCTTTTCACTATTTTCTTCTAATATTTAGGAGTTGAGAATTAATTAAATATATTTATGGTAAAACCTTTTCTTATTAGAAGTCATCAAAATTAATGACAACTAATATTTTTTTCATTAGTTTAAAAATTCTAAATCAACTAAATTTAATTTTAAGAAGATTTAAAAAGTGTAGAAATCTACAACTACATCTATAATATATATATATATATATTAAATCCATTAACTACTTAAAACTTCTCGTGGTAAAATATATATGTGCTTACAATAAAATATATGTTTTGAACTTTTTGCAATTCATTAAAAACCTTCGTAATAGATAAAATCGTCTAATTTAAAATAATTAAAAGTTACACGTGTGAGGCACGTGCGGCTGAACTAGTTAGTATGTATGTATATATATATATATATATATATATATATATATATATATATATATATATTGGTCGGACTTCCCTCTAGACGTCTCGCTTGGGTTTGTGTTATTATTGATTTTTTTTTCTTCATATCAATTTGGATGATCGACTTACTTGTCAAGGTTAAGCCATAAATATCATCATGACCTAATTTTGAAATCGTGACAGTATATCACTATTATTCAAACGGAAAGACAAATCTATGATCTGAAAAAGCAACCAGACAAGTCGCCCATTTTTTTTCATTTACTGTTGAATGGTTCAAAACTTCAAATGTTACAAATATGATTAGAAGTGCTTATTGGTATAATGTCATATTAATATATACAGTATACCGATCAATATCATCATGGTCTTTGTGCGCCGTTAATGTTAAAACAAATCAGCACAAGACAGCATTTTCTTTTCGAATTCAAACTTATATTCCTTCCAAGTCCATTTCACACTTCAAAAGTCGATAAACCGGTCTTTTAGTAGAAAATCAGAGCATTAGTCATGTTTAATATTCTCAGGTATTTTTTTTATTTGTTATTTTCTATTCGTTTCATTCATTTTTATTTGTCACATTTTAATTTTTAAAAATTAAACTACATGAACTTTGACCAATATTTTAAAACATGTTTCATCATATAATATGAAAATGATTGTATAACTTATATTATTTCTCGTATAGTTTTCAAATATTCCAAATTTAAATTTAAAATATTAAATAATATGATAAATAAAAGTCAACAAAGGAAGTACAAGTAACTCTCTGGCCAGTTTGACTTGCCTATACAAATTACTTGCCATGACATCCGCAATTTGAGACAATAACGTGCCACCAATTTCATAAAAATATATTATACATTATCAGACTTTTTCCTACCTGTGTTACTTTACAGATACGACATGTATAGTACTAGCGACTTTGGTTAATATAGAATATTACTCCTACGAGATAACCATAGCTAGAGTCCAGGGATGATAATTTCAGCTTATATTTATAAAAAAAAAAAAAAAAAATCATTTAATTTATATTTATTAAATTGAATCACTTATATTTAAAATGAGTAAATATAAACTTCAATTCATTTTAAAAACTCATACAAATATGGATAAAATTGATAAAATATGGGTATTCATTTAAACACAGAGATCACCCACATATGCTTAAAATTTCAATATATTTTTTTTCTTTCTTTTTTCCTTAAATTTACTTTTTTCTTTTTTCATTTTTTTTCCTTTTCCTTTTTTACTCTTTTCTTATATTTCTTTTTTTCTTTCTCATTTTTTTTCATCTATTTTTTTATATTTTCATTTTTATTTCTTTTTTTTTATTTTCGTTTTTCCCTTTCTCATTCTTATTTCATCATTTTTTTCATTTTTCTTTTTGTTATATATTTTTCTCATCTTTTTTTGTTGTCATTGCATTTTATATTTTATATATATTTTTATACTTTATATTTATTTATATCATACTATATATTTCAAATAAATCTATTATTTGTATTTGAATAGTTTAGTCATGAATATGTATAATTTATTTTTTGTATTGACGAGTATATAGATTAATTGTAGTTATTTAAGACCTGCATGGGTTAGTAAACATAATCTTCTAATTATCCCATTTAGCCTATACAATTCAAGCATCTCTTACCAATTAAATATAATTCATAGTCTTGCTCCTTTATTTTCTCTTTTTTTTTATTTCTCTTTTTTTTTTTCATTTTTTTCTTTTTCCTTTAATTTACTTTTTTTTCTTTTTCATTTTTTCCACTTATTTTTGCTCATTTCTTACTTTTTTTTTTCCTTTCTTGTTTTTTTCATCATTTTTTTTCTTTTTTCTTTTTATTTCTTTTTTTTGCGCATTCTTTTTTTTTTTTTTTTGATATTTCCGTTTGCCCCTTTTGCATTCTTGTTTCTTCATTTCTGCCATTTTTCTTCTTTTTTATATTATTTTTCTCATTTTTTTGTTGTCATTGTATTTTATATTTGATATATTTTTTATACTTTATATTAATTATTTGAATCATACTATATATTTAAATAAATTTATTATTTGTATTTGAATAGTTTAGTCGTGAATATGTACAATTTATCATTTATATTCAAATAAGTATATGGATTAATTGTATTTGCTTGAGACTAAATATATAAATATACAATGTATCATTCAACGTAAATGTATCATTAGTATTTGTATATCAAATTTATCATTTATATTTGTATATAAACAAGTATCATTTGTATGTGTATGGTTCAAGTTGTATAAACACAAGTTTGAAGTATAAAAAATAAATACAAATACAATTGTATTAATGAATACAAATTATAGATATTCAACAGATACAAATACAAAAAATGTATAAATATACCCCTGAACTTTGATAAATGGTAGATATATACCCTCCGTCATACTTTCGGTACAAATATAGCCCTGTCGTTAATGATTTGGTACAAATATACCCTCCTAACTAACGGCATGCCACGTGTCACGATCCTAGCCATTTACCCGTTTATAATACGGAAAAGGTACAAATATACCCCTGAACTTTGATAAATGGTACATGTATATCCTCCGTCATACTTTGGGTACAAATATACCCCTGCCGTTAATGATTTGGTACATATAGGCCCTCCTAACTAACGGCGTGCCACGTGTCATGATCCTAGACATTTACCCATTTTTATTTATTTTACCCTCAAATAATTAATCCACTCTAATTAAAAATTCTCTACCCGGCCCATTACATTCCAACCCGACCTGATCCAAATTGAAGCTCCTGAGAGACGCGTTTATGCCAAAAGCTTCTGAGACTCAGAATTGAACGAAGGATTGATGCAAATGGCAGCGACGAACCTGATTCGGAAGGCATTTTAACCATACAAACGCGTCTCTTACCACTAAACCAATATCCCTAACAAATTTCGACTATCCTTTGCATAAAATCATCCGTATTTTCCTCCTGATGCAATGGACATTCTACTTATTTCCATTAGAATCTTGAAGTTCAATTACACCTGAAGTCTTTGGCATATACTCTCGCACAAAGTCAACTATAATCTGCAAATTGTGATGAGTTTTGAAGTATGCATCAAGAAGAATGAAAGATTAATATGCATGAGTATGAATATATTGACATACAAAATAATTTACAGAGAAAAAAAATCGACGCATTCAATTTAATCTCACCAGAATATGATTCCTTACTACGTTATAACCTCCAAGAGTCATCATGAAGTAAGAATTTTCTTGCATAAATATTTTGGCAGCATTAGTTGCCTTGTTTGCTTCTGCAGCTCTTATAAACTTTAGGCGTACACATGTGAAGATTCAGTTTGGATCGGGTCGGATTGGGATGAAACGGGTCGGGTAATGAATTTTAATTAGGATGAATTAATTATTTGGGAATAAAATAAATAAAAATAGATAAATTTCTAGGATTGCGACATGTGGCAGCCGTTAATGAGAAGGTATATATGTATCAAATCATTAACGGCGGGGTTATATTTGTGCCTAAAGTATAACGGAGGATATATATGTACCATTTATCAAAGTTTGAGGGTATATTTGTACATTTTTCGTAAATAAAATAAATAAATTGCTAGGATTGCGACACATGGCACGCCGTTAATGAGAAGGGTATATATGTATCAAATCATTAACGGCAGGGGTATATTTGTACCTAAAGTATAATGGAGGATATATATGTACCATTTATCAAAATTCGAGGGTATATTTGTACCTTTTCCGATACAAATATAATAAGTGATTATGATATTTTCGTTATCATAAAAAAATTTAAAAATAAACAAAAAAGAAGAAAAACGATAATAGGAAAAAAAATAAAAGAAGAAAGAGAAGTAGAAGTTAGAGATAGAAGAGAGAAAAAAAGGTGTAAAGAAAGAATTGAAGAAAAAAAACAAAAATACAAAAAAATCAAAAAGAAAAAAAGAATGAAAAAAGAGAAAAGGAAAAAGAAAAAAAGAAAAAAATTAAAAATTAAAATATAAAATACAACCAAAAAAGAAAAAAAATGAGAAAGTAAAAAAGTAAAAATAAAAATGGAAAAAGAAAAAAAAAGGAAATTAAAAATGAAGAAAAAAAAAGGGACAAAAGAAAGCTAAATAGAGGATAGATATAGAAGAGAGAAAAAAAAAAGAAACGAAAAAGAAAAAATGAAAAAAGAAATACAGGTTAGAGATAGAAGAGAGAAAAAAAATTTAAAAACATAACAAAACAAAAAAAAACACGAAGAAGAAAGACAAAAGAAAAAGTATAAATTGTAATTTTGAAAGTGTTAAGCTAAAAACACTCTTATTTTGCTGAAACCTAAGTTATTTCTATAAGTTAATGTTATTTTGGGATGGGGAGTTGGGGGTAGGGATGTGAGGGTGCTTTTGGGTCCGGGGGGGGGGGGGGAGGGGGGTGTGGTTAACTTTTTTTAAAAGAAAAATATTTTTCTAGGAGAGTTGGGGGGGGGGGAGATATTGGTGGAGGGGTGCAGGGGGTGAGAGAGTGGAGAAGGGATATAAAAAAGTCAAGTTAGTAGGCATATAAAAGTAAGTTTTTAGCTGTAGGAGTTAAAGTGGGTAACAACCATTTTTGCTCGATTCATATTTGATCAAATTCATATTTACCCATATATTATATGGGTGGATTGCATCCAATCCATTTAAGTTAATTTCATATTCAATTCATCCAAATTCAATCCATTTCGCCCATTTGCCACTCCTAAGCATAGCTATGACTAATATGTACTTAGAGAATCAATAGATTGTGACACCATGAATACTATGGTTGGCTTACGGAAGGCCTGTGAACCTTGTAAATTTTAGATTGTGATACCATGAATACTATGGCTGGCTTAGGGATAGCTTGTGAATCTTGTAAATTTTGTTTCTCAAGGTGTTCAATACGATGAAGTGTTTTTTTGAATTTATTTTCTTTTTTGAAATGATTTATATTCTAAAATAAATTGGGAAAAAGTTTTTGGTCAAGGAGTGAAGAAAGTTCTATTGAAACAATATTTACTAAAATTTGATGATAATAGTAACAAATTACATAAAATTTGGATAAATTTTTTAGTATTGAATATTGATAATATGTAATAATTCAAAAACGAGGAAAGTCATCTTTTCCCTTTTCGTAGAATTAAATTATTTTCTTGAAAAGAATTTTATGACAACTACAATACTAAATATCAATAAAATGATTTATTTATAAAAGAATTTAAAAGATACTTTCCATCGTACAAAAAATTATAGAGGTTTAGTTTCTCCTCTCCCTCATTTGGTATTACTAAAATAGAAGTGAACAAACAAATTGTTTTCTATTGCCATCCAATGTTAAAGGAATCATCGAAGCTTAGTAGGAGATAGCTATACTTTAACAACCTTAACCTGCCCACCTTTTTCATATTATCTTAGTATCTTACTAGTGGGAACTTGGGATACTGATATGGTATTTAGGGCGTGTTCGGTACGGAGGAAATTATTTTTCATGAAAATATTTTTTATGAAAATAAGTTGTTTCTTATTTATTTTTTGTGTTCGATATGCAATAAAGAAATTTTTTATAAAAATATTTGTATATATTTACCATAAAATAATGAAAACAAATAGAGTAAGGAGAAAATTGAAGTAAAGGTGTCTTTTAAGTCTTGAATGAAGGATTGATGACATTGACCAATTTAAAGGGTCAAACATCATTTGAAAACTTGATTAAGTTAATTGTGGAGTTGATTAATATTTTTAAAACTTTGTAATCTTTTCCAAAATACAAATCAACCCAACTCACACCCCTCTTCAATCCAAATCAACCAGTCTTTTTCCTCTCTCTCTCTCTCGACAGCTTCTCTCAATTCTCTTCCAACCAACAGTTCTGTAAAATTCTCCCTTCAATCTCCGAAGAAAAATAATCGGGTGAGTTCCCTTTCGACTTTCAACCGTCAATCGACGTGAAGACTTCTCCGGCGATAACAACTTCGAGTTCTTCGTCGTTCCATTTTTTTTCACAAGTAGGTCATCTGCTGGAAATTATATAGCAGGTCTTCCTACTTTTTTTATTTACTCCAACAGATTATCGATCAGTTTCAACAGATAGATTATATGTTACAACAACTTGTATATCTATTGCGAGAGACAAACTGGGAACATCTGCATAATGCAATAGATGACTAACCTATTCCAACTGATAATCAATCTATCACAACAAGTATTATATCTGACACAATAAATATATAATCTGTTGCATTATAAAAATTCAACTTTCGCCAGACAGAGAAATTATTGCCACTACATGTAAAGTGAGGTGGCTTAAAATAAAAATTTATAATCGTGTATGTCTCCATCTTTGTACATATTCTTCTTTATACACGGGCTCCAACCATTTAGTTAGGTCATCTGCTGGAAATTATATAACAGGTCTTCCTACTTTCTTGATTTATTACAACAGATTATCTATCAGTTGCAACATATAGATTATATATTAAAATAGATATCTGTTACAACAAACAGACCGAGAAATATCTATTAATTCAATAGACGACCAACCTATGCCAACAGATAATCAATCTGTCACAACAGGTATTATATATGTTATAACAGATATACTATCTATTGCATTATAAAAATTTAACTATCCACAAACATAAAAATTATTGCCACTACATATAAAGTGAGGGGTGAGAGGGACCACCGCAAGGGTGGGAGGGACCGGTGTAGGGGTGAGAGGGACCTGTGCAAGGGGTGTTTTCAAAAGTATTTATTTTTTATTGAGCATGCTCATAATCACGACTAGTAGCAGCAGCAGGAGGGGGAGGATAGTTGCCACCATCACAAACAACTCCACTAGCAACACCCCAGAAGAAGCACCCGGATCTATTGCAGTTTGAGGTTTGTCGTGAAGAGCTTCTACATTAGGCAGACCTTGCATAACTGCTCTTCTTATGGATGTTTCTCCAGCCAATTCCTTCTTTATTAACTCAACCGTTGGGTCTTCTTTTGTATCAATAAGACCCAAAGTAAGAAAAGAAGTCATCCCCAGCTCATCATCGGTAGGCACGATCCAAGGATGCACAACCTATAAAAAAAGACAGGAGGCATTTAAATCATATAACAATAATTTACAGTTAGTTGGGTTACATGAATGTTAACACATCCAACTTATGCAATAGATGATCTAGATGACGCAACAGTTGATCTGTATATCGCAACAGATTGACAATATGTTGCATCATATTATATATCTATTGCATAATTTGTATCAGGCAGGTAATTCATTGAGTCGGGTTAAGAAAACCAGAGCAACAGATGGTTAATTTGTTGTGAAATATGGATCGTCTGTTGCAATAGATTACCCATCTGTTGCACCAGATGCAGTTGACGGGTAATTTTTTGTAACAGATGAACCACTATCGTAATAGATGGACCATCTGTTTTAATATCTTTCTTTGAGGAAAATTATTTTAGTTGAAAGAAGACGTACTGCATCATCCGGAGGGTTAAATAGATCAACGTCCTGCTCCTTAATATTTTTTTGCCTCCCTTTACAGCCGCCAACCACCTAAGAATTCTTGGATGAGAAACCTCATCCGGGTAATCCTTGAACTGCTTTTGGAGGGGAGGAATGGTTTCACATGCCCAAGCCTGAAAAATGTAAACATGAAGCAAGCAAAGAAAATCATAATAAGTATATAGTCATTATAAATTAGTGGATGAGAAAAAATAGTGATCAATTTTACCATGAAAGCCCAGGGAAAGCCGTATAATGCGATCGTCCTTGTGGATAGCTTTGTCAGTAAATATTCGGCAATCAAGTAGTAGCTGTCATATCCCCAAGGATAGTCATTCAATTTGTCAAAACCATCAGCAAGCGCCAACAAATCATTTTCTATGACTTTCCTGACGTCTCTTGCTAATAAAATGGAATGGACAAACCAAACTAAGCATAATTTCTCCCTGCAGTGCTTTGGTATGTCTTTATCCTCGAGATTTTTCATCAAATCCGCCGCTTTGTAGTTACTACGTCTAACAATGCCCAACAACCCATATTTTTTTACCTTGTGTTTGATGGATACTTTGTGGGGTGTTTCTTTGATGAGAGGTTCTTCTGGACGATCGCATCTCAAGCTCGTCACTATAGAAAACTCTTTCAATCCAAAACAAACCGGCATGCCACAATAGTTGATCCAGACTTCATCCATTTTTTTTCTACCCTCCTTCCCCGTATACTTAATCCTGCGCTTGAGAAGTCCATATACCATGCTCATTGGGAAATAGAGAGTACGATCCTAAGACAGCTCGAGAAAGTATGCAAACAAGCTCTTCTTAGAAAGTCCATCTATGTTTTCATTCTGCATAATACTCCTAAGTTCGTCAAAAGGTTTCCCCAACTGACATTTAAGTACAAGATCACCAAATACTGTATTAGGGCTATTGACCGGCATCGCAACTCAAAACTTGTCAATACTAATGGTTTTGAAAGAATCATGGTGGGATTTCGATATTATTTCACGCCCCATTGGTGAGGAGGAGTTATCACTTTCCTCGACTTTATTTTGCCCTGACTGAGATTGTTCTGGAAGTTCCTCCGAATCTATCTGTACTCTAGCCTTTTTTGTTTGGTGATCAGAAGTTGATCCACTTTCTCCACTTTTAGTTTCTTTTCTTTTGGGAGACATCTTTTAACTACAAACAATAGAAAAACAAAAAATACATTGCATTTGATGTCTGCATAATTTTCTTTTTAAAAAAAGGTATGACAAATTTCAATAAATTATTCTACGCCACAATACAAAAAAAAATACTCCAACGGATAAGCCATCAGTTGGAACAGATGGGGAATCTGTATGAAGACCTATTTAATATCTCGCAACAGATATCCCACCTGTTGCAACAGATGGACCACCAACACCATAACCAATGCCACCAAGACTACCACTAATGCTACCAAGACCACCACCAATGACACCAATACCAATACCAATACCAACAGCAAGACCACCAACACCACCACCAAAAACACAAATACCGGCATAAAAAACAACATCCACCAGTAATACCACAAACACCATCCAACAATACCACGATATTCAAAAAAATACTGAGATAAAAACTAGGGTTTTCTCGGGTGCTTTCTACTTTTTAGCATCAAAACACAAAATTATTAACCTGTTCTCAAAGATAATACAACTAAAAGTCTTCTTTTTCATCATTAACTAAAAAGACCTAATTTTTAGAATAAAGAATAAATGTATAACTCTTCTCAAACTTTCTTACCTACGAAGACAGAGAAAATGATGGATACAAGCGATAATAAAGTCAATAATAACAACAATATGGTTGGAAATGGGAAGAAAATCAATATGTTTTGAAGGGTTGAGCAATATGTTAAGTAGTTGTTGTCTGTATTATTGAGAGAAATAGAGAGAGACAGAGGAGAAAGAGAGAACTTGAGTTTCAAAATGAGGAAAAGTTTTTCCCACAAATGGATGATTTGTATGGGTTGATTTGTAATTTTGAAAAAGAATGACAAGTTTTGAAATTATTAATTTGGTCCGAATTGATCTTAATTAATTTTTAAAATTTCAAAAGATATAGTTATTAAAATATTAAGTTAATGAGAACTCATTTCAACTCGAAGTGATCGATCGACGACTCGGGTCGGGATGAACGCAATACGAACACCATGCAAATGCAATGACTTAATTGAAGTTGTTGTTGACCATGTGTGCTCATTCATTCATCCCTAGTTCCACCTAAATTAATGCAGGTACTATTATTAATCTTAACATTAAGTTAATGATAACTAATTTCAACTCAGAGTGATCGATCGACGACACAGGTCGGGATGAATGCAATACCAACACAATGAAAATGCAACGACTCAATTAAAGTTGTTGTTGACCCTGTAAGCTCATTCATTCATCCCTAGTTCCACCTAAATCAATGTAGGTACTATTATTAATCTTAACCTTAAGTTAATGAGAACTCATTTTAACTCAAAGTGATCTATCGATGACTCGGGTCGGGATGAACGCAATACCAATACTATGCAAATGCAATGACTCAATTAAAGTTATTGTTGACCTTGTGAGCTCATTCATTCATTCCTAGTTCCACTTAAATCAATGTAGGTACTATTATTAATCTTAACATTAAGTTAATGAGAACTCATTTCAACTTAGAGTGATCGATCGACGACTCGGGTCGAGATGAACACAATACCAATACTATGCAAATGCAACGACTCAACTGAAGTTGTTGTTGACCCTGTGAGATCATTCATTCATCTCTAGTTTCACCTAAATCAATTGCAATGAAACTATTGCAACAAATAACTTAGTTGTGGATATTTTCAGACAGATAATCATATTTGTTGCAACAGATGACATATCTAATTTAATTATCAAATAGACATTTGCATCTGTTATGACAGATGACTAAGTTGTTGAAAATTTTCAAACAGTTATAGATATCTTTTATATTAGATGACATATCTGATTTAGTTATCAAATGGAAATTTGCATCTGTTGTCACAGATGACTGAGCTGTTGGAATTTTTCAAATAAATATATATAACAGACGACATATCTGTTTGGAAATCTTTTTTTTTTTTAATTTAAAATCAATCTTTTGTCCGAGTAGATAAAGTAGTACTACTAAAGGCGGTAAAAAGTGTTTCTTGGATAACTCAAAAATCACATTGATTAGTCTTGTCTTATCTTTTCAATGTCACCCATTTTCTTTCCTGTGCCCCTCAAATTATTAATGAATAGTATTAATTAATGAATAATGAAATCCCTAATACTTTCTCCATTTTGTTTCTTATTAGTTGGCCTCTATTGACTTGACACACCCATTAAGAAAATACTACTACTATTAATTTGAGGTTTATTTTACCAAATTAGCCTTATTAGTTATGATTTGAAAATATAAATTTGAATAAATACACTGTGTTTAGTCATTTAATATTAAGGATAGTACATCAAGAAATTAGAATTATACCATCTCTCTTTCAACCCTAAATTTATTTTATTCGTGTCTCGTCTTTTTCTTTCTCTCCTGTTTAGGGATATCACAACCTTTTTTCTCTTCTCTTTCTCATAAAGATCCTTTCAGATCTAAATTGATCCATATCTTAGATTCCTCGACTGAAATTGCTGTTTTGATCCCCTTTTGACATTAAGGTATGGATCACTATTGCTCTTTCATTCTCGTCCACTTCTTTGTAAGTTATTTACAGCTGTTTTTTTATATAATCACCATTTATCCATATCATATTTATTTAAAAAATTTGAAGGAACTTTTAATTGTTGAATAAACGAATAGAGAATTTTTATTACATCGTGCGAAAAAGTCATCTGTTGGAAGAAGTTTAAAAGACTTGTTGGCAGTATCATTTTTTTGTATGTATTTTTTTTGTTTCTTTGTTGTTGATGCTGTTATTGATTTTGTTGGTGGGGTTGGCGTTGTTGGAACTTGTGGTGTTATTGATGGTGTTGGAACATAGGATGTTGCTTCTTTGTTATTGATGATGTTGTTGGAATAAATGTTGTTGTTTTATTTGTTGTTGATGTTTTTTATTTATTGTTTCTTTGTAGTTTATGTTGTTGTTAATGTTTCAACAGTCGGAGAAACTGTTGGAACAAATCAAACCACCAGCAAGGCTGGTTCGATGTATTCCAACAGACTCCATATCTATTGCAACAGACTCCACATTTACTGCATCAGACTCCACATCTGATGCAATAGACTTTTCATCTGATGCAACAGACTTCACATCTGTTGCAACAGATGGATAATGTCCTTTCTATGACATTAATTTATTTCCTCTTCTTTGTAGATATAAGGAACTAAAAGTTGATCAATTTTTGCCCAACCATCACAAGAGGCTGCAGTAAATATGGGCTCAGAGGAATAAGCTGCATGCAGATGGAACCACTTCATATGTGGTAGGTATGTATAACTGATAATGTTATCGTGGAAACACACATAGAGTACACTAATTTTTTGAATACTGTTTTTACCAATTAGTCATAGATCATTCAAATAAGATATTTGTAATTTTATAGTTAAGTTTGGTAGGTCCGAAATGATAAGGCTGAGGGACCATGAATACGATTCTTATACCCTATTAAGATTTAGTATCGGTTGTTGCTCATGTTTATTTTTGAAGCATTGTGAAGGGATCTAGTTTTGGTGTCGTTATAAAGAGATTCAATAGCGATTGGACTAACTTTCAGGGTGCATTGGACTCTGAGAAGGCCTTCGAAGCCTAGCACTGCATCTAACAAGAAGGAGAAACCAATATAGTTATTACCCTAGCCCAAATTTATATGGTTGGGTTGCTTGTGGTGATAATTATACGTAAGAAGGTACGGTAGAAGAATACCTTCGAGGAAAAATGAGTGGTTGATGAAAAATATATCATCTGAGAGCTAATTGAAGAGGATACAAGGGTAGAAAGTAACTTCTAGAGAATCTGGGCGAGAAAATGATCTTACAACATGAAAAATCTGTATCAAGTGCAAATATTAAAGTGTATCCGATAATGTAAATTCGTTTGTTGTCTCTCTAAGAGAAAAATAATGCGGATGGTCACTTTGCTAGGGAGCTACGACTAGGGAGTGTGGTCGGGATTATCACCTAGATAGAAAATAGCAGAAGAACAAGAAAGCCAACTTAAGGGAATCATGGGTTGAAATATTGTACAGTAAGTTTAAAAAGCTTCCGTTAACAGCAACTGCAGTTAATGTAAGGAATCTAAGTCTTGAAGGAAGGATTGATGACATTGACCAACTTAAAGGGTCAAACATCATTTGAAAACTTGATTAAGTTAATTATGGAGTTGATTAATATTTTTAAAACTTTGTAATCTTTTCCAAAATACAAATCAACCCAACTCACACCCCTCTTCAATCCAAATCAACTAGTCTCTTTTGTCTCTCTCTCTCTCGATAGCTTCTCTCAACTCTCTCCCAACCAACAGTTCTACAAAATTCTCCCTTCAATCTATGGCAAAAAATAATCGGGTGAGTTCCCTTTCGACTTTCAACAGTTAATCGACGTGAAGACTTCTCCAGCGATAACAACTTCGAGTTCTTCGTCGTCCCATTTCTTTTTTCACAAGTAAAACATTATGAAGAAACAGAGAAACTTGGTTTATTAAAGCATGGATTGCAGATGGGCTATTAAAGCATCATGCCGGCAGGTACATAAATCAATTTTAAAAGATATTGGTTGATACGATTCTTGTTGTAAGAACGTGACATTAACACATACAAATCAGCCTACAGTAAACAAAATAACGAACGCTACAAAGTGAAAGAATCGAGTCTTAGTTTTGATATGTTCGACTTTGTTGTTGCACATCTCGGAACGAAGAATTAGTTCTATTTGATGTCACAGCCCCAAACTTGCTGGAATGATGAAGTTTAAATGTCATACATATTACTATTAATTAATACATAATTTAATTGCATCTGCGTATTAATTTTTTATCACATAATCTGAAATATATAATAATATGCGAAGCACATCGATGTCAATTTTTACTACCTCCGAAAGAAGGTTAAGTTGCAAACACAAGAACAATACAGATACATGATAGGCAATTATTTGTACAAAGTTTACATCAATAATGCCTATGATAGGTATTGTCAACAACAGCCGGAAGTTTTCCAAAATCAGAAATTCTTAATCAACATCATCAAAGTTTTTAGCATTTTGGCTAGCTTACCTTGGCATTTGGTCGACGAAGTGTACATCCCAGTCAATTGTGGTGATGAATTCCATTGGGTTTTGGTTGTCGTCGTTCTAAAAGAGAGGCGCATCCGATTTTATGACTCGATGTCGTGAAGAAGACGTTCCGAGCCTTCGTCTGAGATACAAAAGCTAAATAAAATATTGCCTACTTACCTTGATATGATTGTCTTTGTGGACCAAAAGGTTCGTACTGATTGGTCGACGATTGAAGCATACTGGGATAAAATGGGTAATCCATTTGATGTACAATATGTTGAAGGAATTGCTCAACAAACTATTGGTAGCTTGTAAGTATAAGTGTCATGATTTAATTTCATTTCATAAATTTCACAACGCTTGTATGAACTGTAAGATATGGATTATCTATTTTTTTAAAATGCAAGAATTTCGGTCCTTTTATTGCCGCCTACGCCGAGTATTTGAGCGATGAATTACAAGTACCAAATGATGGACTTGATGTCGGATTACTCCGCAAAAGATATGCTGCTCTTTTATGGAAATACAGAGAAGAGAAAGATCAGAAGCCGTACGCAAGCGACACTAAAGATCCACGATGACCAAAGCCGAATTCTGTAATACCGAATGAAGAACAACTTGTCCATATTGATTAGATCTTTATAGATTGAGTCCGTCAATGTGATAACCTATCCTCGTCGGTTTAACTGGTTGATTTATTTGTAGAGTAGATCATTCGTGCCCATAATAATTTTTTTACATTTCATTTATTTCATGTAATTTCTGAAGGCTTCGATTTATTTTATTTTATCTATTAATATAATTGAATCCTTAGTTTTGAACATGATAATTGAAGTGAAATACTATATTTAAATATCGCAACAGATAATACATCTGCTGCAACAGACGACATATCTTATCAAACAGATTTAGACATTGTTGTAACATGAGATGCAACATGTAGGTCATCTGCTGGAAATTATATAACAGATCTTCCTACTTTTTTTATTTACTCCAATAGATTATCGATCAGTTTCAACAGATAGATTATATGTTGCAACAGATTGTATATCTGTTGCGAGAGACAGACTGGGAACATCTGCATAATGCAACAGATGACCAACCTATTCCAACTGATAATCAATCTATCACAACAAGTACTATATCTGACACAACATATATATAATCTGTTGCATTATAAAAATTCAACTTTCGCCAGACAGAGAAATTATTGCCACTACATGTAAAGTGAGGTGGCTTAAAATAAAAATTTATTATCGTGTATGTCTTCATCTTTGTACATATTCTTCTTTATTAACTCCACCGTAGGGTCTTCTTTTGTATGATCAAGACCCAAAGTAAGAAAAGAAGTCATCCCCAGCTCATCATCGGTAGGCACGATCCAAGGATACACAACCTATAAAAAAGACAGGAGGCATTTAAATCATATAACAAAAATTTGCAGTTAGTTGGGTTACATGGATGTTAACACAGCCAACTTATGCAATAGATGATCTAGCTGACGCAACAGTTGATCTGTATGTCATAACAGATTGACAATATGTTGCATCAGATTATACATTTGTTGCATAATTTATATCAGAGGGGTAATTTATTGAGTCAGGTTCAGAGAACCAGAGCAACAGATGGTTAATCTGTTGTAAAATATGGATCGTCTGTTGAACCAAATTACCCATCTATTGCACCAGATGCAGTTGATGGGTAATTTGTTGTAACAGACGAACCACTATCATAACAGATGAAACATCTTTTTCAATATCTTTCTTTGAGGTAAATTATTTTAGTTGAAAGAAGATGTACTACATCATCCGGAGGGTTAAATAGATCAACGTCCTGCTCCTTAATATTTTTTTGCCTCCCATTGCAGCCTCCAACCACCTAAGGATCCTTAGATAAGAAACCTCATCCGGGTAATCCTTGAACTGCTTTCGGAGGGGAGGAATGGCTTCATATGCCCAAGCCTAAAAAATGTAAACATGAAGCAAGCAAAAGAAGTCTTAATAAGTATATAGTCATTATAAATTAATGGATGAGTAAAAATAATGATCAATTTTACCATGAAAGCCCAGGGAAATCCGTATAATGTGATCGTCCCTGTGGATAGCTTTATCAGTAAATATTCGACAGTCAAGTAGTAGCTGTCATATCCCCAAGGATAGTCGTTCAATTTATCAAAACTATCAGCAAACGCCTATAAATTATCTCTTATGACTTTCCTGACGTCTCTTGCCAATAAAAAAGAATGGACAAACCAAACTAAGCATAATTTCTCCCTGCAGTGCTTTGGTATGGTCTTTATCCTCGAGATCTGCCATCAAATCCGTCGCTTTGTAGCTACTACATCCAACAATGCCCAACAACCCATCTTTTTTAGCTTGTGTTTGTTGGATCCTTTGTGGGGTGTTTTCTTGATTAGAGGTTCTTCTAGACGATCGCATCTCAATCTCGTCACTATAGCAAACTCTTTCAATCCAAAACAAACCGGCATGCCACAGTAGTTGATCCAGACTTTATCCATATTTTTTCTGCCCTCTTTTCCCGCATACTTCATCCTGCTCTTGAGAAGGCCATATACCATGCTCATTGGGAAATAAAGAGTGCGATCCTAAGACAGCTCGAGAAAGTATGCAAAGCAGCTCTTCTTAAAAAGTCCATCTATGTTTTCATTCTTCATAATACTCCTAAGTTCGTTAAAAGGTTTCCCCAACAAACATCTAAGTACAAGATCACCAAATACTATGTTAGGGCTATTGACCGGCATAGTATTGTTTTGATCCCCTTTTGACATTAAGGTATGGTTCACTATTGCTCTTTCATTCTCGTCTTCTTCTTTGCAAGTTATTTACAACTGTTTTTTATTTAATCACCATTTATCCATATCATATTTATTTCAAAAATTTGAAGGAACTTTTAATTGTTGAATAAACGAATAGAGAATTTTTAATACAATATGCGAAAATGTCATCTGTTGGGAGAAGTTTAAAAGACTTTTTGACAATATCATTTTTTTGAATGTATTTTGTTTATTTGTTTGTTGTTGATGTTGTTATTGATTTTTTTGGTGGGGTTGGCATTGTTGGAACTTGTGGTGTTATTGATGGTGTTGGAACATTGGATGTTGCTTCTTTGTTATTGATGATGTTGTTGGAACAAATGTTGTTGTTTTCTTTGTTGTTGATGTTTTTTCTTTATTGTTTCTTTGTAGTTTATGTTGTTGTTAATGTTGCAACAGACGGAGAAACTGTTGGAACAAATCAAACCACCAGCAAGGCTGGTTCAATGTATTCCAACAGACTCCATATTTGTTGCAACAGATTCCACATTTACTGCATCAGACTCCACATCTGTTGCATCAGACTCCACATCTGATGCAATAGACTTTTCATCTGATGCAACAGACTTCACATCTGTTGCAACAGATGGATAATGTCTTTTCTATGACATTAATTTATTTCCTCTTCTTTGTAGATATAAGGAACTAAAAGTTGATCAATTTTTGCCCAACCATCACAAGAGGCTGCAGTAAATATGGGCTCAGAGGAATAAGCTGCATGCAGATGGAACCACTTCATATGTGGTAGGTATGTATAACTGATAATGTTATCGTGGAAACACATATAGAGTACACTAATTTTGTGAATACTGTTTTTACCAATTAGTCATAGATCATTCAAATAAGATATTTGTAATTTTATAGTTAAGTTTGGTAGGTCCGAAATGATAAGGCTGAGGGACCATGAATACGATTCTTATACCCTATTAAGATTTAGTATCGGTTGTTGCTCATGTTTATTTTTGAAGCATTGTGAAGGGATCTAGTTTTGGTGTCGTTATAAAGAGATTCAATAGCGATTGGACTAACTTTCAGGGTGCATTGGACTCTGAGAAGGCCTTCGAAGCCTAGCACTGCATCTAACAAGAAGGAAAAACCAATATACTTATTACCCTAGCCCAAATTTATATGGTTGGGTTGCTTGTGGTGATAATTATACGTAAGAAGGTGCGGTAGAAGAATACCTTCGAGGAAAAATGAGTGGTTGATGAAAAATATATCATCTGAGAGCTAATTGAAGAGGATACAAGGGTAGAAAGTAACTTCTAGAGAATCTGGGCGATAAAATGATCTTACAACATGAAAAATCTGTATCAAGTGCAAATATTAAAGTGTATCCGGTAATGTAAATTCGTTTGTTGTCTCTCTAAGAGAAAAATAATGCGGATGGTAACTTTGCTAGGGAGCTACGACTAGGGAGTGTGGTCGGGATTATCACCTAGATAGAAAATAGCAGAAGAACAAGAAAGCCAACTTAAGGGAATCATGGGTTGAAATATTGTACAGTAAGTTTAAAAAGCTTCCGCTAACAGCAACTGCAGTTAAAGTAAGGAATCTAAGTCTTGAATGAAGGATTGATGACATTGACCAACTTAAAGGGTCAAACATCATTTGAAAACTTGATTAAGTTAATTGTGGAGTTGATTAATATTTTTAAAACTTTGTAATCTTTTCCAAAATACAAATCAACCCAACTCACACCCCTCTTCAATCCAAATCAACTAGTCTCTTTCGTCTCTCTCTCTCGATAGCTTCTCTCAACTCTCTCCCAACCAACAGTTCTGCAAAATTCTCCCTTCAATCTATGGCAAAAAATAATCAGGTGAGTTCCCTTTCGACTTTCAACAGTTAATCGACGTGAAGACTTCTCCAGCGATAACAACTTCGAGTTCTTCGTCGTCCCATTTCTTTTTTCACAAGTAAAAAATTATGAAGAAACAGATGAACTTGGTTTATTAAAGCATGGATTGCAGATGGGCTATTAAAGCATCATGCCGGCAGGTACATAAATCAATTTTAAAAGATATTGGTTGATACGATTCTTGTTGTAAGAACGTGACATTAACACATACAAATCAGTCTGCAGTAAACAAAATGACGAACGCTACAAAGTGAAAGAATCGAGTCTTAGTTTTGATATGTTCGACTTTGTTGTTGCACATCTCGGAACGAAGAATTAGTTATATTTGATGTCACAGCCCCAAACTTGCTGGAATGATGAAGTTTAAATGTCATACATATTACTATTAATTAATACATAATTTAATTGCATCTGCGTATTAATTTTTTATCACATAATCTTAAAACATGAGAAAACTGTATCAAGTCCAAATATGAAAGTGTATTCGGTAATGTAAATTCGTTTGTTGTCTCTCTAAGAGAAAAATAATGCAGATGGTCACTTTGCTAGGGAGCTGCGACTAGGTAGCGTGGTCGGGATTATTACCTCGATAGAAAATAGCAGAAGAACAAGAAAGCCTCCTTAAAGGAATCAAGGGTTGAAATGTTTTACAGTAAGTCTAAAAAACTTCCGCCGACAGCAACTGCAGTTAATGTAAGGAATCTAAGTGAAGGCGGTAATTTCTGAATTTTAAATTGCATCGCATGCCTTCTTGTTTATGGTTCCGATCAGGTCCACTGCTGTTGAACTGATCGGAACCACAAACGTGATTGAAAGGCAGATTGAGTATCACTACTTCCTTAGCAATATGGTTATAATTGATTGTGTTTTCTAGCCTTTGCATGCTTTCAACATTCCTTGGAGAAGATCAGAGGCTTGCTATGGTATGCGAATCTCGATAATTTTCAAGCTTGCCTCTAGCTTGCCGATTTGGTCTTCAAGTTTGTCGTTGTTGTCTTTGAATTTGGTATAGAGTTCCTGATCTCTTGTGAGCTCGATCAGGAAAACTACCTTCAAATTTGTGGCATTGTAGAAGCCCTTCAAAAATCCTTCTTCATAAGCCTTAAAGGATACATGAAGGGTCGTTGTGTATGTTTTTAGGTCAAAATGTGTTGATGCACATTAAAGATGTGGTCCCAATAGTTGAATAGCTCACTTTTATCGAGCATTGCTCAATGCAACTTGCTCAACCAACCTTTAAGGTTTTTGATAAATTAATTAGAAAGGAGTTACGTAATATTTGATCTAAACTGACTCTACCCAACCTATCAAACGTTACATAACTACAGGTTCGTTACCTTATTAAAACTTTTGCTCGAGTTATTGAACAAATTAAACGATCTCAATGTCTCAACTTTTTTGTTGATCTCTCTTCTCCCGTATAGAGGATAACATATCCATTATGCAAAAGTCTACACTGTCGCCAGAAATACTTACCACAACAAAAGTCTTTAGAAGGCTTGATTATTAGCCTTTCAATATCACTTTTATGACTTTCTTGACGTCTTTTCCAATTATATTGGAACTGACAAACCAAACTAAGCACAATTGCTCGATATGTCCATTCCAATATAATTGCAAGAGACGTCTAGAAAGTCATGAAAGTGATACTGAGAGATTACTAGTCATGCCTTCTACAGACTTTCGCTGTTGCAAGCATTTCTGGCGATGGTGTAAACTTTTGCATGACGGATATGTTGTCTTTTATATAGGAGAAGAATGATCAGCAGAAAGGCTGAGATATTGAGATCGTTTAATCTGTTCACTAACTCGGGCAAAGGTTTAGAGATCTTGCCCCTCCTTGCTTATCTTGTGCATGCAAATGTGAAGAGTGCAAGGCAAAACATGATGGAGTGATTAATACTGTTAATGCATTAACTGCCAATGTAAAGGAATTGATATCTAACAGTAGTGACATTTGATCAAAGAGGATTTTAGTTTCATTCACTCCATTAGATACTAAGGCTAAGAGGAGAAACAAAGTAATTTCCAAGTCATTATCAAGTATCCAAAAAAGAAAAATTTTGGATCTAAAAAAGGTGAGAAGATAAAAAGGGAAGGAATAGAAAGAAAAACTAAATGCTAGATTTAGTTCATCTTGTGTCGTTATGTTGAGTTACTGAGTTACTCCATCTAATTTTGAGAGATTTTTCTTTTCAGGATGGTGAGGAATGCAGAATCTCCCCATCATTAGCTAATACGGGAAGCAAAACATCCGATGTTATTGAACCACCAGACTGCCCTATGTAGTTTGATAATCCAGAAGACGTCTTTGCTCGAGTTAGTCAACATATTAAACGATCTCAATCACTTGGTTTTTATGCTGATCAATCTTCTCCCGTAGAGGACAATATATCAACAGAACTGCTTGACACAGCGAAAGATGATATCGAGAGATTACTGATAATGTCTTCTCAAGACTTGCTTCTACCAGAAAACTATTTTGTATTGAGTGTTGCACTATCCATATATGCTGCAACACCGGATTTTCTAACAGATGTGGCATTTTTTGCAACTTTCTAGTCATCTATTTATTCAATTTCATCGAGAGCATCATATTTTTCTAAACACTTCTTGGCCAAACTCAAATTTTTCTCTTGGATTGCTTCTTTTTTTTCTTTGCATCCTTCAAACTGGACAGTTTGAAGGGTGAAAAGAAAAAATAGAAGCAATCCACGAGAAAAAATTGAGTTTGGCCAAAAAGTGTTAAGAAAAATTGATGCTCTCGATCAAATTGAATAAACAGATGACTAGCTAGTTGCAACAGACGCCACATCTGTTGGAAAAGCAAACTGATATATCCATCTGTTGCAACAAATTTTCAATATGTTGTAAGTTATCTGACAGATGGAATATATTTCGTAATAGGTTACCCATCTATTAGATTTATTTTAAAGCAATTTTCTTTTCTCTCTGAAATACAATAAAAAGATAAAATGTTGTATTTAGATCTGTTTTTTTAATTTACATATTTTTTTTAATTTAAATATTTAAAAAGTCACCAGTTTTATTTAATTAAGGGATATGAACAGTCGTGGCTTTTTGCTTGACTTAGTCACCCCTTCCAATTCAATCATTTTATAAATAGGTCCCTCCGGCCTTCCCTCACTCGTTCATTCTACTACACTTACAATACAAATAATTTTTATCCAGATTCATACAAGAAGATTCATATCATGTCTTTGCAGGATCTTCAAAGGCAGCTTGATGAACTCTAGAGAGATTTGGCAGAATTCGGAGCAAGTTTGAGGAGGGTCCTGCTGCTGCCGGATAAAAATTGTCCGATTGAACATACTAATAGTAATAATAATAATAATAATAGTAATGATAATAATAATAATAGTATTAATAATAATTAGATTATGTTTTTTTTCCTTTAGCGTATGTATGTATTTTCCTCCTTTTGTATATCAGATCTATCCAAGGGATTCAAAAATCTATGTTTGGTGGTCGACTTTGAATTTTTAATTCTTATTTAGTATTTAATTATCATTCCCGCTTATTCCTTATTCTCAACATGTCGACAGAGGTTAATCTGATGCGACAGATAGATCATATGTTGCAATAAGCGGTTATTAATAAAAAATATTATTGTTATTGAGAGGGTGAAAAGACATGACTTTTCGATTATTTAATTTGAAAAATGGTTCGTAAATAAAAAAAAAAAAAAAAAATGATAAACACAATTTATAACCATAACAGAATGGTTATTTAATTTTAGTAACTGATCGTGACTCTTCGACATATTTGTTTTTAAATCTGTTTTTTAATTTATATAATAAAGACTTTCAAATTTGGATTAAAGATATGTTGATTATTAAAAAAGATAGCTTATATGTGCAACATATCTATTATCTGATGCAATAGATTGTAGATTTGTTGCAACAAATGGTATATCTGTTGCAACTCAAAAAAATGGTTATTGAAAAGAACTTATCAAG
This sequence comes from Capsicum pubescens, assembly GCA_030864215.1. Lineage (NCBI taxonomy): Eukaryota > Viridiplantae > Streptophyta > Magnoliopsida > Solanales > Solanaceae > Capsicum > Capsicum pubescens. The sequence goes on from CM061544.1 coordinate 229,262,328, forward strand.
TCACAACTTTCTAGAGTAATCAAAAAGCCACCAGTATTAATAAATAGAGGTGAACAGTCGTGCCTTTTTATTTTTGAGTTGTTTTTTAATTTATATAATAATAAAAAAGTCACCAAATTTGGATTAAAGATAAAGATATGATGATTATTAAAAAGATATATGTTGCAACAGATATATTATCTGTTGCAACAGATCATAGATTTGTTGCAACAAATGGTATATTTGTTGTCACAGATGGGTTATCTGATGCAACAGATATATAATCTGTTGCCACAACTCAAAAAAACGGTCACTGAAAAGAACTTATCAAGTCACAACTTTCCACAGTAATCAAAAAGTCACCAGTATTAATAAATGAAGGTGAACAGTCGCACCTTTTTATTTTTGAATCTGTTTTTTAATTTATATAATAAAAAAGTCACCAAATTTGGATTAAAGATAAAGATATAATGATTATTAAAAAGATATATGTTGCAACAGATATATTATCTGTTGCAATAGATCGTAGATTTGTTGTAACAAATGATATATCTGTTGTCACAGATAGGTTATCTGATGCAACAAATATATAATCTGTTGCCACAACTCAAAAAACGATCATTGAAAAGAACTTATCAAGTCACAACTTTCTACAGTAATCAAAAAGTCACCAGTATTAATAAATGGAGGTGAACAGTCGCGCCTTTTTGCCTAACTCATTCAAATTCAATCCTCTATAAATAGGTCCCTCCTTACTCGTTCATTCTACTACACATATCTATTTATTTCTTGCTCTTGTCTTTCATAATATTACACCTTCAACTACTTTCTCTTCAAGAACTTGATTTCTTTTCCCTGTCTCTGGTAAGTTTTTTTTCTTGTTTTTTTGTGTAAATATACATTGTATTACTTTTGGATTCTTTTTTTTACTTTTGTTTTTGCATTTTTTATCAATTTATGTGTGTTCTAGATATGGGTGATCCAGTGTAGGATGCCACTATTTTATGAGACGACGTACAGAAACTGTAGAGGAAGGTACATGATATACAGTGGGAGTTGGCTGCTATCAGAGTAAGGATGTTGCGGGAGATCCGCAGGATAAAAAGGGCGCTGTTGCTGCCTGTCGAAGATGCAGCTGGCGATAATAATAATAATGATGAAGAAGAATCTATTAATAATAATTAGATTATTTTTTTCTTTTTTCTTTCTAAGTCTGTATATGTATTTTTATTTGTTTTAGTTTAATAAAAAAATTATGTTTGATCAACTTTGACCATTTTAATTCATATTTAATTTTCATTCTGTCTATTATCTTCTCAACAAACATGTCGACGATTGGACGTAAGGAGTAATTTTGAATCCAGTAGCAATAACAAGATTTAAGATTATCTGTTGGGTTTGTGACAGGGGTTGATTTATGTTGTTCCAAACAGATTACTCATTTGTTGCAACAGATAACTAGTCTGTTTCAACAGATAACTTCCTCCGTCATAAATTACCCTAACCGTCCCAAATTGAGATGAAATATTGATTAAGAAAAATAATTAATAACATGCCTAGTTTATCATAATACACCTATTAAATGATGTTTACATTTTAATTTGAAGAAAAAGTGATTAATGCAAAGGTTAAAACATGGATTTTTTTTATCTCTTCTTGATTAATTAAAAAATACAAGTAAAATGAGAAATCAAATTAGAAAACTTGGGACGGGTAATTTGAGACGTAGGGAGTATTTAATTTTCATTCTGTCTATTATATTCTCAACAAACATGTCGACGATTGGACGTAAGAAATAATTTTGAATCCAGTAGCAATAGCAAAACATATTAGTTATCTGTTGGGTTTGTGGCAGAGGCTAATTTGTGTTGTTTCAAACAGATTAATCAGTCTGATGCAACAGATAATCAGTCTGATGCAACAGATAATCAATCTGATGCAACAGATAATCAATTTGATGCAATAGATAATCAGTCTGATGCAACAGATAATCAGTCTGATACAATAGATAATTAGTCTGATGCAACAAATATATCTTCTGTTGCAACAGATTACTCATCTGATGCACCAGATGAGTGATCTATTTAAATTGTGGGCACTTATGTTGGATTCATGATTGACTTCTATCCATTGTTGGAAAAAACAACAGAAACTTTGTAACCCAAATGACAAATTCAACTAAAAATCATAATTTAACTTACCAAGGTTTCCTATGAAGTAATGTCAAAGTGAAAAGTGGTGATGTTCAAAATAAAATTTAACCTAAGAAATTAGTAAAATAGCAACAGTAGCGGTAACAACAACAACAATGGTCGACAAGAACAAGATGAAGATGATAATGAAGTAGAAGATGATGATAATGAAGCAGAAGACGATGAATAAAGCAGTAGCAGCAACAATGAACAACAATAGTCGTGAAGAGCGAGAAAACAACAACGGATGAGAAAAGAGAGAAACGTGTCTTTTCCCCCTCCATTTTCTATTATATTAACTAACATTTGGATCAAAGTGTAAATTTAAAAACATGTGAGTTATTTTCAAACTTCTTCAACTTTCTTATTCCATAATAAAGTAATTGTCACCTCCACCTAATAATTAAGACTTGTGCCACCTACACCTCATTTTAAAATTCTTTTGTCACTTATAGCCCAAAGCTCCTAGAGTAAGGGGGTAGCGTAAGAAAGATTTAAAAAAAAAAAAACTAATTTTTTAAAAAAATAATAAAAATTGGGCGGGGTGGTGATGCAGTGTTGGATAACAAAAGTTTTGAATTTATTTTATTTATTTTTGGGGTGGGAAGAGGGATTGCTGGTAATAGGGATGGGGTCGGTGAAAGGGGTGGGATAAGAAAAAAATTTAAAAAGAAATTGGTAGAGGGTGGAAGGTGGTGGGAAGGAGAATGGGGAAGGATAAAGGGGGAGGTGTGTGATTTTAAGAGTGGTATGAAAATTGTAATATATTTTCTCTATTTTAATTAAAAAAGTCATTTTCGTTATTCTGAGCTTATTTTGTAGAGTAAATATTTTTTAAATTTTTTTTAGATAAATGAGCATGAGTTAGTAGGAAAATATCTTTTTCTGTGAAAAACGTTTTCCTCCATTCCAAACACACCTTAATCTTAAAATTTGAGTCTTACAATCTTTTCTCCAGAAGATCATGTCTATGATAGAATTTGACTATTCATGAAGTACTATAGACCATTATATTAAAGGACTTTATTCTATGAATGCGCTATAATGTACTTTCTCTATTTAAAAAAAAATTAGCTACTTTTTTTTTATTTTTTTTTTCTTTTTTAATAATATTTTAATTTTAATTTTTCATGTGGCATATTTAAGATCATAAAATTAAATAATATTTTATTATATTTAATATAACTTTAATCTAGAATCACAATTCTTTTAAAAAAATTAAACTCCGAATTAAGTCAAAGTAAACCAATATATATTTAACACGACAAAGTATGTGGGGATGGATAGTAGTATCCTTCCACGCTTCAATTAGAATCTAGAAGTCTCAAGGTGTGGTTCTGAGAAATATTACGATAGAGAGTTTTTATCTATAATTCGTCACTATTAGCTATCACCATTATCAACCGCCATATATTTCATAAAAATGTTTTCTTGTTAAATTAATATAATATTCTATTAAATTCTATAATTATTTAGTTATAAAGAGAAATACCATATGTTTAAAAAACAAACAGTCTAAATTATTTTGTATTCAAAGTTTAATACGTCATCTTTTTATTCAAATACGTATTTCGTTATTTAAATTTTAATTCACATCTCAAATTCAATATTCAAATATGTATAATAGAAACAAAAACAAATAAGGCACCATTACTATGTTTACGATTTGCGTGGACGAAATTTAATTTCTTATGTTTTGTTTTTGAAAACTCGACGGGCTTATATTTGTTGACAGTAGGAGCATATTGTGAAATGACAAACATACTATGCCATCAAAGAAAAATATTTGCTCCTTCATTTTTATTTTACTTAGATTTCTATATCAAAAATAGATGTTACAATTTATTTATTTAATTTTGTAAATTAATAGAGTTTTATTGCTTCTTTCTCATATTACATTAGTATTAAATAACTACATAAAGTAGTATTGGTCAAATTCAAGCTCCAAAATATTATTAATAAGGTTAATTTAATAAATTACACCTCTAATTAAAAATGTTAGAGTAGGAGACCTACTGATTTACTTAGTTTAGCCTAATAGTTGCCTATCAGTGAAACAAATTGTTTAACGTGTTTCAACAATGCTAAAACAGTAAGTAAATGAGACAATGATTTTCACGTGAAAAACACCTGGCTCAAAAAGGTATGAAAAAACATGACCTGTACCTCTACAAGATTTAACCTCAACTTCACTAAAACACTTTGAGCCTCAACAACAGCAAATTACAAGACTTGAAATCTAGGAATTATAAACTCTAATTCCTACATCTACAAATCACACCACCTCCCCAGGTATGTGTTTCCAAGTCTTCGAGTTTCCCAACTTGAACACAACACTCCTAACTTAGTTTATACTTCACTGAGACTAGAATTACATAAACAATACAACTCAAAAATCAACCTAATACATAGAATCTAAGACACCTTATCTTCTAAGTAATAGGAACAGGTTTAACTACTAGTTTCTTCAAGTTTTGGAACTTCCAAGTCAATTTGCCAATTATCTTTGTCTTTGTGAGTGCACATTTCACTATGTGAGTTACTCCCTCTATTTAATCAACAACTTTCAAAAGAGTCCTTCAACAGATAAATCTTCTATCTTGAATGAAACTCTCAACTCTTTAGAGTTTATTGTCAAGTAGAAGTCCTTCAAATTGATCTCCTTGTCTCAGTAGAACTTCTTCTTTAACTCATCTTCTCTTATATTAAAGTGTTGGACTCAAACTTCACTTCTTTCTTACCATATGTGATATTCATTTTAAGTTTATCAGAGATATGGATGTTAATCCATTCATGAATTTAAGCAACCTTGTCTTCATGTACAAGTGAACTATATACCAGTGGACCATATATATGGACCATCTTGAGTAGTCCGTTTCATTCATTTGGCAATTATCAAAACATTATTTCCTAAAAAATTCCTCTTTTTTTATGATGACAAACCAAAGCCTTTGTGCATCCTCCACAGATTCCTAACATACTCAACAAGGAAAGAAAGCAAGGAACAATAGAATGCAAACAGTTAGTGATTGAGTTATAATTATTGCACAATCATTTCTTCCTTCTTTTAACATTATCGAAAAGCTGGTGCATGAGTAGTTAAGACTACAAATAGTGTTTAATAATCCATGGTAACTGGTTATCTCTAAAACATTCAAAAACTCAGAATAATTAAAAAAATTATTTTAAGAGGTGCGAGATTAGAACACAATATAGCAAAAATGTATCATTTCATTAAAGTGCAAGATATGATCTACATAACTTGATACTTAAAACACAAAAATATAAACCAGTTGAGACACAAAAACAAACCTAAGAATTTAAGAGGTGGAGGAGCAGGTGGGAGTAATTGGTCAACCTTCGCACTGTCTCCATATTCTTAGTGTGTTGGTGAACCAACTCATTCTGAAAAGCATCAATTCAAGCTTGAAATATCAGTCGCTCAGCCTTATGAGCAGTATGGACAAATTCTAATTCAACACTCTTTTCAGCAAAAACATTCCTAAATCATTGCAATGGGTTATCAGCATGCCTCACCAAAATAGGTAGGGCCATGTGATGTATAGTCCCAATGACATCCTTTGTAGTCTGCAAGGACCACACTTGAACAAGAACTAAGTAATCGTCAAATACAGGGGCAAGTCAAAATACATAGGGTAAAGAATGTCCTTTGTCATCTTTAAGAAGGAACCTATGCATATGCTTGATGATCAGTGTAGGCAAATCAATCTTGGCCTCAGTATCCAAAAGTTCCATGAGGTACAACTCAAGGAAATTTGCCTTAGTGCGATGTTCTTTCCTAGGAATGATCATCTTGTGCACAATATTGAAATAAAGTTGATGAAGAGGTGACATTTCCCTCTTAAGAACTCTACAATGGTGAAGAAATAGAGGATCACCGAAAAAATTCCTAGAGATGTCTAAGGCAAAGGCAAGATTATCTAAAAGAGGCCTTTCAAATTTCACATAATACCCTATCCCTCCATAGAAGTATGCAAGATCCTAGCAATATCTTCAACCACTAAATGTATAGGCATTTATCTCACAGTTGTGGAAAATAACTCTTCACTTTCAGTTCCATTGGTGTAGAACTCATACACCTCAGATTTTCCAAACTTTCTGTAAAGATCCCCTTGAAAAATAGATGATACCACCGTTGGGCCTCCAATTTTGTTAACAAAATTTTCATACCAGGACTCACAAAACCTGTAACTACTTGTCCACGAACGAGCTTTCATTTCTAAAGTAGAGAATATGATCCATCTTTGAATCAGGATACTTAGGTGTTTCCTCAACTTCAAAATCTTTATCATGCTCAGTGGAGGCATCCAGAGTTGCCTCAGAGTCAGAGGTGTCAGAAGGAATAAGTTTGCAAGCCTGTTTCCTTGGATGAGAAGTAGATTTGGACTTGAGATATTTAGAATATAAAGTGAATTTAGGCTTGACCTTGGACTTAGGAGTGGAAGAAAGAGGACAAAGGGTGGAAGGTTTTGGAATGGTGCATTTCACAGTCTTGCCTTTTTATACAGAGCAAAGCAACACATCTTGAGAAAATAATAAAGGACTAAGTGTGGCAAGACATTTCTTTTTACTGGATCTAAGAGCTTCAGCATAAAACCCTCTTCTTGTCACTTTTTGTGGCGAGTGGGGGGGGGGGGGTTTAAGAGAAGCAACAAAAGGACGTGGTTCATCAGGAATTTCATGGTCCTCAATAACAATATGAGAAGAAGATTGCTTTCTCTTTGGCTGGGATATGACTTTTCTGGGAACAAGATTTACAATAGAAATATCATTAATGTCGATGATTTAGAGAGGAGCAACATCAGTAACTACAGAAGTTAAGATGGGAGAAAAACGAGGACTGACAGAAAAATGAGAAAATTGATTTCTGAAATTTATCCAAGTAGAGAAATTTGATAACTTTATAGGAATTGTGAAAGAAATCTGGAGTACAATATTTTCAATAGGGTGAACTACCAATTCAGTGAATTCACATTCAGATGAAGGGTTAGATTTCGGGATTTCATAGGATGAAGAAGAAAACATGGGTAGAATGGAACACAAAATTGAAACTTGAAATTGAAAAGCGAAGAGTTTTTGGTTATTTGGAATGGAAAGAATACGATGATGATGAAAGGTATATAAAGAGGAAAGGATGAGGAAGTTGAAATGTAAAGGGCACGGATTTATTGTGTTTAAAATAGGTAATAATGGAAAAAGGTAGTGTGGTAGTGATGGAAAAATAGTGGCAACTTTTTTGAAAAATAAGACTCTTGAATTTTGGGCGGTTACCTTTTTAGTGTTAGAACAATTTATACATTTGGACGTGGTTTGCTCAACTGTTTCAACTCTATGCATTTTGGTAAGAATGTAAGATCATACCTGAACAACTGAAAGACATGGACATAATTGCTTGAATGTTTCAGCATCTTTGCACAAATTAATACACATTTAAGTTCTAACCTTATTTAAGATAACCTCGCTCTGATACCATTTGTTAGAGTACGAGACCTACCGATTTACTTAGTTTAACCTAATAGTTGCCTATCAGTGAAACAGATTATCTAACGTGTTTCACCAATGCTAAAACAGTAAGTAAATGAGACAGTGATTTTCATGTGGAAAACATTTGACAAAAAAAGGTGTGAAAAATCATGACCTGTACCTCTACAAGATTTTACCCAACTTCACTAAAATATTTTGAGCCTCAACAATAACAAATTACAAGACTCTTGAAATCTAGAAATTATAAACTCTAATTCTTACTTCTACAAATCACACACACCTCCCAAGATATGTGTTCTCAGGTCTTTAAGTTTTCCAAATTGAAAACAATAATCCTAACTCAGTTTATACTTCACTGAGACTAGAATTACATAAACTATACAACTCAAAACCAACCTAATACATAGAATCTAAGACACCTTATCTTCTAAGAAATAGGAACATGTTCAACTACTAGTTTCTTCAAGCTTTGAAACTTCCAAGTCAATTTGCCAATTATCTTTGTCTTTGTGAGTGTACATTTCACTATGTGAGTTACTTCCTCTATTTAATCAATAACTCTTTTCTCCAAAGAGTCCTTCAACAGATAAATCTTCTATCTTGAATGGAACTCTCAAGTCTTCAGAGTTTGTTGTCAAGTAGAAGTCCTTCTTCAAATTGATCTCCTTATCTCAGTAGAACTCCTTCTTTAACTCATCTTCTCTTATCTTCAAGTGTTGGACTCAAAATTCACTTATTCCTTACCATACGTGATATTCATCTTGAGCTTATCAGAGATATGCATGTTAATCCATTCCTGAATTTAAGCAATCTTGTCTTCATGTAGCAGTGAACTGTATATCAGTGGACCATGTTGGATGGACCAGCTTGAGTAATTTATTTCATTTATTTGGCAATCATCAAAACTTCAATTCCTAACAAAAAACTTCTTAAAAAATGTGTCAAATCTAGAGAAATAAAATAAAATGGAACTAAGGAAGTACGGTACATGTGCAAAATGCCAACTACTCTTGTTTCAGTAGAAACAGTACCAACATATATTAAATGAAATTGGCTCCAAGTTTCTTCGTGGCAATTAAATTCTCTCTGAAACTTTGTAGCATTAGGTTCTCACTAATCTTTTGGTGCTCTTTTGCAAAATATATTCAATTTCCAGTTTAAATCAGTTCATTTTTTCTCCCACTAAATATGACTCAAGGTGTGAGCTCATTAAATTAGATTTTTTATGATGACTTTTTAGGGATGCATGAAGGACAACAAAACTGTATTCCATAATTTTTTTGTGGGGACCTCCACAATTTTTGGTTAGTCCTCCACAAGATACGCCAATGAAAACCAAACTTTTTCCAACTCATGCATATGATTTATCAATCTTCTAGCAGGCATGAACTTGGTTAGAAGATATATGGAGATCCTCTTACTAGAAGAGACTTAATATATATGTCAATGATCTAAATTTATCAATACGTCTAATTTAGACATGAAAACTGAAGTCATGACGACTTATTGGCCACGGATTCGTAGTTTACCTATTAGACACTTCGTTGGCAACCGGTCAAAAGATCTAAACACGTGAAATTTCACACGTGATGACACGAAAATAAGAACAAATTAAATAAGCTAATTAGATTTAAGAACAAGATAACCTTAATGCACAAATAAGATGACCCCTAATTATCCCAAATAAATACTGCTTTCTTCCCTTTCTTTTGTATATCCTTGTTTGTATTTCGTAGGTTAATTAGTTAGGTGTTAAGCCCCAATCTTTTGTAGATTTTATTTGAATAATATGCAAGATAATAATTCAGGCCAAAATCATACTGTCATAGGAGGAATAGCCTAGCTAGCTAGTTGAATAAATGGATTATACACACAAACACACTAGTCAAAACACACATGATAAACACTTCTGAACTTTAATCTTCCTTATCTAACATAAATTTAGCTGATGTGGCAAGAAAAATCATGTAATTAGCAAAATATATAACTCCCTAACACTAGAGAAAGCAAAACTAGAGATGATATTCTTTTTTGAATTTATTTTTACTCAAGAAGATTAGTAGTTGTCATATTTTTATTCTGCGTGTCTTAAGAAACTATGTGTTTTTATCATTATACATTTATTTAACTTCTTTAATCATCGTTCTTTGATTAATGAATGAAGAATGTGTTTTCTTCAATAAATAAAATGTGTGCTGAGGTTAAAATAAAAAAAATATACTCAATTATGTATTGATTTTCTAAAATAAAAAATATCATGTAATAATATATTTTTATTAAGAAAAACAAATATTTAGGAATGGATGAAATGTTGAACTTCGATTTATGCCTAGATATTACTTTGTAAAGGTCAAATAAGATACTTCTCAAAATAATACGCAAATCCGACAAGTTGACATCAACCTTATTAATATTTCAAACTTCTTGTCTAGTTTTGTTTGCAAAGCATAAAGGAAATACAAGAATGAGAACAAGTTGTGATATAAAATTAAAAGTAACCAAAATCAACAATGTGCAAAATGGAGAGTGTAAATAGTAGTAATTTCTATATATGGATCTTTTCTCAAAAGTGGCTATTTATAGCCAAGGGAATACATTGGAAATTGTATCCAATTAAGGGGTGAAGCATGATTAGGTTTTGCTTCTTATATTAATAAGACACATGACCTTCAATAATGACACATGGATTTCCATGTATCTTTACAACACTCCCCTTGGAGGTCCACATAAAAAAAACTTTTTAAATATGAATTTGAGTGTTGCCTAATTAAAAATCTTATCGGGAAAATTTAATGGTATAAAACCTTGGTTAAGAAAAAAGAGTACAACGCGTATTCTTACTCCCCCTGATGAAGACCCCGATTTAACTGGTTCAGTGTTCGCATTTCAATCTTGTGTACCATCTTCTTAAAGGTTGAAGTTGGTAAAGATTTGGTGAACAAATCTGTTGGATTGTCATTGGAACGGATTTGTTGTACATCAATATCATCATTCTTCTGGAGATCATGTGTGAAGAATAACTTTGGAGAAATGTGCTTTGTTCTATCCCTTTATAAAACTCCTTTTAATTGAGTTATGTATGTTGCATTGTCTTCAAATATGACTGTGAAAACCTTGATATCGAGCTTCAGGACACATCTCTATTTGATGGAATGTTTCACTGATCTCAACCATATGCATTCTCTACTTGCCTCATGAATAGATATTATTTCAGCATGATTTGAAGAAGTAGCAATGATAGACTGTTTTGTAGATCTCCATGTTATAGTGGTACCTCCGTACGTAAACACATAGTCTATTTGAGATCGGGCTTTATTTATCTCTGCATCTACATGACCAACAAGACCTGGACTAACTTTGTAGTATAAAATAGACCCATATCAATAGTCCCTTTTAGATATCTCAATATATGCTTAACCCCATTCCAGTGTCTTCGCGTAGGGAAATAACTATACCTTTCTAGCAAATTAACAAAAAATATTATATCCGACCTTGTAGCATTAGCAAGATACATAAGTGCACCAATAGAATTGAGATATGATACTTCGGGACCAAGAATCTCTTCACCCTCTTCTAGAGGTCGGAACAGATCTTTACTCATATTAAGTGGTCGAACAACCATTGGAGTACTTAATAGATATGTTTTGTCTATGTAAAATCATTTCAAAATCTTCTCGGTATAGGCAGTTGGTGGATGAAGAATCCATCTTCTAAATGTTTAATTTGCAAACCAAGACAAAGTCTTGTATTTCCAAGATCTTTCATTTTGAATTCTTTCTTTAGATATTCAATTGCCTTTTGGACGTCTTCTGGAGTCCCAATGAGATTATATCATCTACATAAACAACAAGTATAACAAACCCTGATGCCATTTTCTTAATGAAAATACAAGGGCAAATGACATTATTTATGTAACCTTCATTTATCAAGTACTCACTATGGCAATTATACCATATACTCCCTGATTGTTTTAGATCGTATAACAATCTTTGTAATCTGATTGAAAATAATTTTTGAGACTTTGAACTATATGCTTCAGGCATCTTTAATCCTTCTGGGATTCTCATGTAAATATCATCATCAAGCGAACAATAAAGATAAGTTGTAACCACATCCATTAGATGAATTTCAAATTTTTTATGTATAACTAGACCGATGAGGTATCGAAATGTTATTGCATTCATAAAGGGTAAATATGTTTCTTCATAGTCGACACCGGGTCTTTGAGAGAATCTTTGTGCAACAAGACGTGCCTTATATCTTATAATTTTATTTATCTCATTTATTTTATGTACGAAGACCCATTTATAGACAACTGATTTTTACACCATTTGGAGCTTGGACTACAGGTCCATAAACCTTCCATTTAGCAAGTGACTTCAATTCTGATTGAATTGCCTCTTGCCATTTTGACCAATCTTTCCTTCGTCAACATTCTTCAACAGATAGAGGTTCAAGGTCCTCATTGTCTTGCATAATATTCAGTATGACATTATATGCCAAAACATTATCCACCCTATTTTTTTATCGATCTAAATTTACCTCATCACTAGTAGAACTTATTGAAAGTTCTTCATTCACTTGAGTCTCAGTTCGCTGATTTCTTCAGGAATATCAAGATTAACCAAATTTTCTGTCTCTTCAGGAGAATTTTTTATAATGTTATCTTTATCATTTTTCACGTTTCTTTTTCTAGGATTTTTATCCTTTGAACCCAATGGCCTACCACGCTTCAGGCGTGCTTCGGATTCAGAAGCTATGACATTAGTAGATTGTTTTTTTGGGACTTCAATTCGGATAGGCACATTCCTTGTAGGGATATGTGACTTAGTTATTCTTTTCAAATGAGTAAATGCATCAGCATTTGATTTTCTAGTTTCTATAAGTGAATGATCAATCTGGACCTCATTTTCATATATGGGGGTACGTGGATCAAAATGAGATAATGATGAAACCTTCCACATAATTTCTCTTTTAATTTCATGTTTCTCTCCCTCTAATTGTGAAAAAATTGTTTCATCAAATCGGCAACCTGCAAATCAATCAGTAAATAAATCTCCCATCAATGGTTCAAGATAGCAAATTATAGAGAGTGACTCAAACTCAACATATATTCCTAACCTTATCTGTGGGCCCATCTTAGTGCGTTGTTGTGGTGCAACTGGAACATATATATCATATCTAAAAATTTATAGATGGGCAATGTTTGGCTCAAGACCAAGGACCAATTATAACGGGGAGCACTTATTATAATGAGTTGGTCTGAGATGAACAAATGATGGTGCATGTAAGATAGCATGACCCCAAACAATATTGGGCAATTTCGTTTTCATAAATAATGATCTTGCTATCAATTGTAGGCGCTTAATAAATGATTCAGAAAGGCCATTTTGAGTATGAACATGAGCGACTAGATGTTCAACTCTTATCCCAACTGACATACAATAATCATCAAAAGCTTGGGATGTAAATTCTCCAGCATTATCGAGGTGAATAGCCTTAATAGTATAATCCAGAAATTGCGCTCTTAATCGTATTATATGTGCCAATAATTTTATAAATGCTAGGTTGTAAGATGATAAGGGACACACATGAGATCATCTTAAAAATACGTCTATTAGGACCATAAAATATCTAAATGACCCACTAAGTGGGTGAATAGGTCCACATATATCCCCATGTATATGTTCTAGAAAAAGAGGAGATTCGACGCCAACTTTCAGTGGCAATGGTCTAGTTATCAGTTTGCCTTGGTAATAAGCAGCACATAAAAAATTACCACTTGTAAAAATCTTCAGGTTCTTCAGTGGGTGCCCTTTGAATATTCAATGATTCGTCTCATTATTATTGAACCAGGATGACCTATTTGATCATGCCAAATCACAAATGTATTTAGATCGGTAAACTTCTGGTTTACGATAGAGTGCGTTTTAACTGTACTAATTTCAGCATAATATAAGCCGGAAGACAAAGTTAGTAATTTCTCCAACATTTGCTTTTGATTTGAGACATTCTTGATAATGCTAAGATATTCAAAATTCATTTTATTTATTATCTCAATATGATATCTATTTTGGTAGATATCTTTGAAACTCAATAAGTTTCTTAAGAATTTAGAAGAGAACAACGCATCTTCTATAACTAATTTTGTCCTCTTAGACATAAATATAGTAGCTCTTCCGGAGCCTTCAATCAATTTTGAATTGTCTGAGATTATTGTGACATTTGCTTTTCTTCTAAGTAAGTGAGAAAAGTATTTCTCATCTTTAAATATTGTGTGTGTTGTCCCACTATCAATTACACAAATATCGTCACGATCGATTATAAATTTAAGGAGCATCCATATTCTCTTCAAGTTAAAAATATAAACAAAGTAAATATTACAACATTACTAGCACATAACGTATTTACACAAACTTTATTTATTTATAAGACTAGTGAGATACTACTAAAATAAATGTAAATTAATACAACTTAACAGGAAAGTAAAATAATTAGACTATTTCATAATCATCACTGACAAGGTGATTAACATGTCCTTCATGGTTTATAAAGAAATTCGAGATATCTAAATTCATATGCTCAACATTATCTCCAGAGATAAAGTTTACCTCTACGTCGTCATCTGTTTTCTTAAGGGACGCCTGATAGATCTTCACTAGATGCTTTGGCGTACGATAGGTACGCGACCAGTTTTCCTTCCCTCTACATCAATAACATTTATTTTCAGAGTTCATCCTTGGCATTGCTTCAGTAGCTTCATCCTTCTTTTTACACTGCTAGTGTTGAGAGTCATTGTTTAGTGAAAGATGATTACCCTGATTAAAATATCTACCTCGAACAGGACCTCGACCATGACCACGACCACAATCACGACAGGGGCTAGGGCTTCTTTCACGCCTGATTTGATGAAAATGTGTAACATTTACTTCAGAGAATAGAGCAGTACCAGGAGGTTGACTTTCATAATTTTTTATTAAAAGATCATAATGTTGTTCCGCAACAAGAAGATGAGAAATAAATTCAGAATATTTCTTGAATCTCATTTCTCGATACTGCTGCTGCAGAAGCTTACTCAAGGCGGGAGAAATAGAGAATGTTTTATCTAACATGTCATGATCAGTGATATTTTCTCCGCATAAATTCAACGATGATTTAATTCTAAACATCGCAGAATTATAATCAGTTATATTTTTAAAATCTTGTAACCTTAAATGAGTCCACTCATAATGTGCCTGTGGAAGGATGATCATCTTCAGTTGGTCGTATCTTTTTTGTAAATTATTTCACAATATAAGTGGATCCTTAATTGTGAGATATTTCATTTTCAAACCTTCGTCAAGATGATGACGGAGAAATATCATGGCCTTGACCCGATCTTGATTTGATGTCTGATTGTCATTTTTAATGGTGTCTGCCAGACTCATCGCATCCAAATATATTTCAGCATCCAGTGCTCAGGATATGTAATTTTTGTACGATATATCTAGGGCAACAAATTTACGTTTGAATATACTTGATATTATTTAAGAAAAATAAATACTTACCTTTATTATTGTTGAAAAGTTTTTGCAGAGACTCATGCTGATAACGTGATATGAAATTAAAAATAACCAAAAGCAACAATGTGCAAAATGGAGAGTGTAAATATTAGTAATTTCTATATATGGATGTTTTCTCAAAAGTGGCTATTTATAGGCAAGGAAATACATTGAAAATTGTATCAAATTAAGGGGTGAAGCATGACTGGTTTTGCTTCTTATATTAATAAGGCACATGACATTCAATAATGACACATGAATTTTCATGTGTCTTTACAACACAAACCTATTTCTTTAAATGTTAAGGATAGATTTGAAAATAATTGCCAATTAGACTTCCTATAGTGACAAGTATTTTGACATATTTTTTTTTTAGCTAAAAGAGAGAGTCAAAAATGGGACGGAGAAAGTATTAATAGGAGGTTTGTTTTAATAAATTATCCTTATTATTTATATTTTGAATATTTAAGTTTGACTATTATTACTTTATATTTAGTTAGTTAAGGGTCATTTGTTGGTTAGGATTAGTTACGAGCATTCTATGTATTATTTATGTAGTTAGTAGTTATGCAAGGTTTAACAATTCATGCATGTATTGATTATTTCACCTTCGATCCTGCAAAAAATAGTACATAAACTCTCTCATAACTATTCATATATTGTGTCGATTTCTAAATTATAAATCAAACACACCGCATTAATTTTATACATCAAAATTATCGTCTAATCTGTTACCAAATTAGTATTAATTATGCATACTGAATTTAATACATGTGAAACCTTCAAACTAACTACCAAATTCCTCTTTAATGATAAGAGTAGTATCTTTTAAAGAAAATGTCACATGATATGTCAAAATGAATAAATCTATATATAATATAAATGTAACACCCCGTACTTAATTACGTGCATTAGCCATGGTTATATGTGTTGGAGTATATGTATTGATCATAAGTTAGGTATATATGAGTTTAAGTATGAGTATTGATTATTTTGAGATGGTTTCAAGTGTATAGTTTGATTATATGTGTATAGGAATCGACTTTATTTATACCGAAATTTGCTCGTCGAAGTTTCTATGCGAAGTTTATCGAGTTAGATTTCCAATGATATAAAGATTTTTGAAAAAATATGAGTATCGTATATAAGCGAGCATGTTCGAAACTTGAAAACGGTGGACGCAATGAACAGTAAATGTGCAGAAATTTTCTGCACACAAAAGTACTACAGCCAAACAGATTTTTGGGTCGACTTTAAATGATCATAACTCCTTGTACAAAATTAAATGTGTGAGCTGATATATATCGATGAGAAGCCCCGAGAGTCTTCTTTCTAATGCAATTGGTTTCACCCAAATCCATTATCGTAGCAAAGAGTTATGGTCGATTTACTTTAACCTAGCAAAACAGTCCACCATGGACAGATTCGGATTTACTTAAATTTTAAGGGCAATATGGTCATTTTCCATCACCTCATGGACGAAAATTGGTCATTATATACATATACTTAGCCTCATATCCATCATTTATCATCCAAATTATTAAAGAATAAGAAACCCTAGCCTAATTTCAACTCCAATTATCTTGTGATTCAACCGTAGAAAATCCAAATTGATTCCGTAGTTGTGTTCACCGTCTCGAGGGCTTCGAGAAGCACCCCTTATTTGTGACAACAGGACTTCGAAATCAAAAGGGCCATTTTATGGTAAGGATGTAAATTATGTTGGTGTTATTTATATGGATATGTATATATATGCATGTGAGCATAAGAAGTATATTATTTGATTGTTGTTGAAAGATGATTGGAAATGATGTTGGATTATTCTTTTGCATGGTTGGATTATGTTGAATTGTGAAGAGATTTGGTGTGATGATGTGGTATTAAAATGATGATTATATATATATATATATATATACACATAAACCTACTGTTCAAGTTATTTTTTGGAATGCTTTGCAAATATTGGTTGTATGGAATTATGGAAGAGAATTGTGGTGTTGGGTTGCTAATACTAGATGCCAAACATTTCATTGTAGATAAGTGATTTGTAAAGGTGGGAAGTTGTGTTGAATTGGTATCCGAATCTACAACGAGGTATGTAAAGCATACTCTAACGATGTTCTTTGGCATGAAAACACCAATGTTCCATCAAGTAAGATTCCAAGGTTGTCCAAAAAACATGTATTGTTCTACGTTACCAACGAAGTTGTTTCCATTCTATAAAGTGTCAAAATGTTTCATTGATATACCAAAAGGATCCTATTTCATTGTTGTGATATTGATGATTCTGAAACACATTGTTGATGTACCAATGAGTCTTTATTACATCGTTATTGTATAGAAGGTCTATTACTTGGTTCCTATTGATGTATCATTGTTCCAAAGGTACTATATTGGCATGAACACTAATGTAATAATCTCAAAAGCTTTTGAACTAAGTTATTGGAAAGATCTCTTATGTGTGTTACTTGATATACGTGTGGGTGGTAGCTCAGGGGCTTAAGCCTAGCATGGGCCGATCCCGATACTTGATATGATTATAGTTGATATGTACTGGGGACAGCCTAATGGTCACAGTACGGTACAGTATTGATTATTGTTAGGTAGTTGGAGGTTCGGGAGGAGGAGGTAATGACGAATGATAATTGTAAAGAATGAAATGAACGAATGTATACCGTTCCACAAATGTGTTTGAATTCAAGAACCCAATTCAGATTAATGATAATGTACATGATCCTAAAAGTGTTTATGAAGTGTGGTTCACTTCTATTATGATTTATTCACTTGTGTTTGATTTTCTTGATCCCCCATATCACATATGATTATTTACATCTTTACATACTCAGTACATATTTTGTACTGACGTCCGTCACGGGGGACCAACATTTCATGCTGCAGGCACAGGTGCTTCAGCTCATACACAGCATAGATAGGAGCCAGGTCATACAACTATTGTTGGTGAGCTCCAGTTTGCTTCGGAGCTTTCCGAGTCGGTTCCTTATGTTTTGTTATTGTACAGGAGACATGTGTGGGCGGGGGGTTTGTCCCGACCCTAGTTATGTCATGTATATCCTAGAGGCTTTGTAGACATAAGAAAGGATAAAGTCATGGAAGTTTATATAGTGATGTTATATTTGTATATATGGTGGCCCCGACGGCCAAGTATTATATATATATATATATTTGTGTGTGTTGTGCTGATACAGGTAATTAGACCCTTCTATATGCAACGAAGTGCTGTCCAAATTTTTGGTGACATGTAAGTGAAAGTACAAGTATTTGAACGGGTTCTCCCGGGCCTTCTCGGCTTCGGGTGCTAGTCCAGTCCGATGGGATTTTGGGGCGTGATAAAAGTGGTATCAGAGAGGTTCGTCCTAGTGAGTCTACAAAGCCGTGTCTACGTAGAGTCTTGTTTATCGGTGTGTTGTGAACCACATCTATAAACAGGAGGCTATGGACATATAGGAAATTATTTCTTTCCTTCAGATCATAGATCGTGCCATAGAGCTTATATATCAAATGAAGTCATAGTTGACCACTGAATCTATTTGTTTCTCTTATTACAGTAAGAATACCGGTGAACGGGTAGATGTGGCTGCCGGAGAAGGGACTAGTAAGTCACCACCTGTACAAGTTAATCAGAGTGAAGCTCAAGATGAGCGGGTATCTGAAATGTCTTCCACTCTAGATGAAATAAGTGGGAGGCGAACCACATTCACAGAACCACTTGTTAATGCTGCTGATCAGGATATGAGGGATGCAGTACAACTGTTGACCCGGATTGTTGCCGGTCAAGTCCAAGGGCAAGCTATTCCTGCCGCGGGTTCTAGCGGTACTGATAGGGCGGCTAGTCTTTGGACGCATGATTTTCTTAAGATGGATCCACCTACTTTTACCTGATCCGATCTTAATAAAGATCCGCAGGACTTTATTGATCAGATCCAAAGGGCCCTAGAGGTGATTCATGTATCGGGCAGAGACAGTGGAGTTAGCCGCGTATAGATTCAAAGGTGAGGCTATATATTAGTATGAAGACTGGAAACGATCAAGTGGCATTGATGCACCCCCAGCTACTTGGAAAGAGTTCAAAGAGGCATTTATTGATCATTATCTTCCATATGAGACTCGTCAGGCCCGTACAGATTAGTTCTTAAATCTTCGGCAGGGTAATACAAGTGTGAGGGAGTATAGTCTTCGATTTAATTCTTTATCCAGATATGCTCCTAATGTTATAGCTACTATGGATGACAGAGTTCATCGGTATGTGGATGGATTGGATCCGTATTTGGTTAAGGATTGTACTATTGCTGCACTGAATAAAGACATGGATATAGCTAGGATCCAAGCATTTGCACAGAAAACGAAAGATCAGAGGCAAAGAAAAAGAACACAAGAATTTGAAAGTGGATCTTCTAAGAGGGCCAGATCTACAGGGCAGTTTATGGCTCCACAGAGAGGTTTTAGACCTCAATTTTCTGCTAGACCACCTAGGCCATTATTTTCTTATTCTGCAGCTAGTGCTCCACCACAGCATCAGGGGTTCAGAGGCAGTCAATTTGGGCAAAGAAGTGAGGGTCATAGTTCGCGATCAGTGGGTTATCATGGGCAAGGGAACATGAGCCAATCGAGACCTTCTCGAGAGCTATGTAATCGATGCGGAAAGCATCATATGGGGGTATGTCGAATGGGAACAAATGTTTGTTTTTGGTGCGGTATGACGGGACATATGATAAGAGAATGCCCACGAAGGGGCGCAGGTGGCGTAGCATGACCTTCGGGATCAGCTGTTGCATCATCGTCACCGGTATCTTATTCTGGTAGGGGAACACAACCTGTGGGTCACGCTAGAAATGAAAAAAGAGTCGCCAGTTCCAGCGGGACTCAGAATTGCACTTATGCTTTAGTGGATCGACAGAATCTAGAGGCTTCCCCAGATGTGGTCACAGGTACGTTGTCCATATTTTCATTTGATGTATATGCTCTAATTGATCCCGGTTCTACATTATCATATGTTACTCCTTTGGTTGCTGGAAAGTTCAAAAGAACCCCCAAATTGTTATATAAGCCGTTGGAAGTGTCTACCCCAGTTGGGGAATCTATTATTGCTAGAAGAGTTTATAAAGATTGTGTAGTAACTGTGTGTGGTCGAGACACGATGGCCAATCTTGTGGAACTAGAAATGGTAGATTTTGATGTTATAATGGGTATGGATTGGTTGGCGTCTTGTTATGCTAAAATTGACTGTTGTACGAAAAAAATGTATTTATATTTTCCTAATGAAGCAGTTTTTGAATGGCAAGGTAAGATTGGCGCACCAAGAGGTAGATTTATTTCTTATTTCAAAGCGAGAAAAATGATTTCCAAGGGCTACATATGTCATTTAGTTAGAGTAAAGGATACGGAATCGGAATCACCAGACCTTCACACTGTACCAGTAGTAAGTGAATTTCTTGATGTATTCCCTGAAGATCTTCTAGGTTTACCTCCTGAACGAGAAGTAGAATTTGGTATTGATGTGATACCAGGTACTAAGCCAATCTTAATTCCTCCGTATAGAATGGCCCCAGCAGAATTACGAGAATCGAAAGGGAAATTGAAAGATTTGCTAGAAAAGGGGTTCATTAGGACTAGTATTTCCCCTTGGGGAGCACCAGTGTTGTTTGTGCGCAAGAAAGATGTCACATTGAGAATGTGTATTGATTATAGGCAGCTGAATAAAGTGACTCTTAAAAATAAATATCCTCTTCCAAGAATTGATGATTTATTTGATCAGTTACAGGGTGCCAAATGTTTTTCTAACATTGATTTGAGGTCAGGTTATCATCAAGTGAGAGTCAAAGAAAAAGATATACCCAAGACAGCTTTCCGAACAAGGTATGGTCATTATGAGTTTCTAGTTATGTCATTTGGGCTAACTAATGCACCTTCAGCTTTCATGGATTTAATGAATAGGGTGTTTAAGCCATTTCTAGATGTATCCGTGATAGTTTTCATTGATGATATTCTAGTTTATTCTAGATCAGAAGAGGATCATGCTAATCATTTGCGACAAGCGTTACAAACTCTTCGTGATTGCAAGATGTATGCAAAATTTTCTAAATGTGAATTTTGGCTAAAGTCAGTGGCATTTCTGCGCCATATTGTATCAAATGAAGGCATACAGGTTGATACTCAAAAGATAGAAGCTTTGAAGAATTGGCTAAGGCCCACAACGCCTACGAAGATTCGTAGTTTTCTTGGGTTGGCTGGTTATTATAGAAAGTTTGTTGAGGGTTTTTCTTCTATTTCAGCACCCTTAACTAAGCTAACGCATAAAGCATCCAAGTTCCAATGGAATGATGCGTGTGAGGAGAGTTTCCAAGAATTGAAGAATAAGTTGACTTCTACACCTGTGTTGGTACTTCCAGAAGGTACAGAAGGGTATACAGTGTATTGTGATGCTTCGAGAATTGGTTTAGGATGTGTATTAATGCAGCATGGTAAGGTGATAGCATATGCCTCAAGGCAATTGAGGCCATATGAGAAAAATTACCCCACACATGATCTTGAGCTGGCAGCGGTTATCTTTGCTTTAAAAATATGGCGCCACTATTTACATAGGGTTTATGTTGATATATATACTGATCACAAGAGCTTACAATATATTTTCAGTCAGAAGGATCTAAATCTGAGGCAGCGAAGGTGGATGGAACTATTAAAAGATTATGATGTTGATATTTTGTATCACCCAGGGAAAGCGAATATAGTAGCTGATGCGTTGAGTTGTAAGGCTATGATGGCACCTGTAGAAAGGCAAGGGATGATTAAAGATCTTCATAAATTAGCTAGTCTAGGAGTTCGTCTTCTCGAAACTCCGGACGAGGAGCTTATTGTGCATAATACCGCGGAATCCTCATTAGTAGCTGAGGGAAAAGAGAAGCAAAATGCAGATCCTGTTTTATTGCAACTCCAGGAGAATGTTCAAAATGGTGCGATGAAGGTATTTGAGCTTTCGCAAGAAGGAGTACTTCTATGCCAAAATCGGCTATGTGTGCCTATTGTTGATGAGCTAAGAAAAAAAATTATGACTGAGGCACATTTCTCAAGGTATTCTATTCATCCAGGGTCAACCAAAATGTATCAAGATTTGAAGGATGTATATTGGTGGAATGACATGAAAAGGAACATCACAGAATTTATAGCTGAATGTCCAAATTGCCAACGAGTTAAAGTGGAACATCAAAAGCCCGGAGTCTATATGCAATGCATAGATCTTCCAATTTGGAAGTGGGACATGATCAACATGGATTTTGATACAGGTTTGCCTCGTAAAGCTCAAAAATTTGATTCTATATGGGTGATTGTAGATAGGCTTACTAAATCCGCACATTTCTTACCCGTTAAGACCACTTACACAGTTGAAGAATATTCGAAGTTGTATGTTAAAGAAATAGTCCGATTACATGGAGTGCCAACTTCTATTATATCGGATCGGGGAACTCAATTTACCGCAAACTTTTGGAAGTCTATCCAACGGAGTTTGGGAACATAAGTAAATCTGAGTACAGCTTTTCACCCTCAGACGGATGGACAAGCAGAGCGCACCATTCAAACACTTGAAGATATGCTACGAGCATGTGTTATAGATTTTAAAGGCAGCTGGGATGATCATTTACCTCTTATTGAGTTTGTCTACAATAATAGCTATCATTCAAGTATCAAAATGGCACCATATGAAGCTTTATATGGGAGGAAGTGTAGATCACCAATAGGATGGTTCGAAGCGGGTGAAACTCTTATGTTCGGACCGGATCTTGTGTATCAAGCCATAGAAAAAGTCAAGGTGATTCAGCAACGGTTGAAAACAGCCCAAAGTCGACACAAGTCATATGCGGATAGTAGAAGAAGAGGGCTAGAGTTTTCGTTAGGCGATTGGGTATTTTTGAAGGTATCGCCAATGAAAGGGGTGATGAGATTTGGCAAGAAAGGAAAGTTGAGTCCACGATATATAGGCCCGTATAAGATTATTCGAAGATGTGGGCAAGTTGCTTATGAATTAGAGCTACCCCAGGAACTCTTATCAGTGCATCCAGTATTTCATGTATCGATGCTTCGAAAGTGCATCGGAGATCCGTCCCTTATTACTTCTACTGAAGATGTGCAAGTAACAGAAGATCTTACCTATGAGGTGATGCCTGTTGCTATATTAGATTGTCAAGTTAAGAAGATGAGAAATAAATAAGTAGCATCGGTGAAAGTACTTTGGAGAAATCAACAAAGGGAAGAGATTACATGGGAAGCGGAGGAAGCAATGAAACCCAAATACCCTTATTTGTTCAAAGGTGAAAAAGAAGTGCAAGGAGTGGAACTGGGACACTAACAAGTAAGTTTTTACATATGCATAATATGTATCTATATGATGACGTGAATATCAATTATGAATTCGAACTTGTTTCGGCTAAATAACTACATTCACATTCGAGGACGAATGTCCTTAAGGGGGGAAGGATGTAACACCCCGTACTTAATTACCTGCATTAGCCATGGTTATATGTGTTGGAGTATATGTATTGATCATAAGTTAGGTATATATGAGTTTAAGTATGAGTATTGATTATTTTGAGATGGTTTCAAGTGTATAGTTTGATTATATGTGTATAGGAATCGACTTTATTTTTACCAGAATTTGCTCGTCGAAGTTTCTATGCAAAGTTTATCGAGTTAGATTTCCAACGATATAAAGATTTCTGAAAACAGATGAGTATCGGATGTAAGCGAGCATGTTCGAAACTTGAAAACGGTGGACGCAATGAACTGTAAATGTGCAGAAATTTTCTGCACACAAAAGTACTGCAGCCAAACAGATTTTTGGGTCGACTTTAAACGATTATAACTCCTTATACAAAATGAACTGTGTGAGCTGCTATATATCGATGAGAATCCCCGAGAGTCTTCTTTCTAATTCAATTGGTTTCACCCAAATCTATTATTGGAGCAAAGAGTTATGGTCGATTTACTTTAGCCTATCAAAACAGTCCACCATGGACAGATTCGAATTTACTTAAATTTTAAGGGCAATATGGTCATTTTTCATCACCTCATGGACGAAAATTGGTCATTATATACATATACTTAGCCTCATATCCATCATTTATCATCCAAATTATTGAAGAATAAGAAACCCTAGCCTAATTTCAACTCCAATTATCTTGTGATTCAACAGTAGAAAATCCAAATTGATTCCGTAGTTGTGTTCACCGTCTCGAGGGCTTCGAGAAGCACCCCTTATTTGTGCCAACAGGACTTCGAAATCAAAAGGGTCATTTTATGGTAAGGATGTAAATTATGTTGGTGTTATTTATATGGATATGTATATATATGCATGTGAGCATAAGAAGTATGTTATTTGATTGTTGTTGAAAGATGATTGGAAATGATGTTGGATTATTCTTGTGCATGGTTGGATTATGTTGAATTGTGAAGGAATTTGGTGTGATGATGTGGTATTGAAATGATGATTTTATATATATATATACACATAAACCTACTGTTCAAGTTGGTTTTTAGAATGCTTTGGAAATATTGGTTATATGGAATTATGAAAGAGAATTGTGGTGTTGGGTTGCTAATACTAGATGCCAAACATTTCATTGTAGATAAGTGATTTGTAAAGGCGGGAAGTTGTGTTGAATTGGTATCCGAATCTACAACGAGGTATGTAAAGCATACTCTAACGATGTTCTATGGCATGAAAACACCAATGTTCCATCAAGTAAGATTCCGAGGTTGTCCAAAAAACATGTACTGTTCTACGTTACCAACGAAGTTGTTTCCATTATATAAAGTGTCAAAATGTTTCATTGATATACCAAAAGGCTCCTATTTCATTGTTGTGATATTAATGATTCTGAAACACATTGTTGATGTACCAATGAGTCTTTATTACATCGTTATTGTATCGAAGGTCTATTACTTGGTTCCTATTGATGTATCATTGTTCCAAAGGTACTATATTGGCATGAACACTAATGTAATAATCTCAAAAGCTTTTGAACTAAGTTATTGGAAAGATCTCTTATGTGTGTTACTTGATATACGTGTGGGTGGTAGCTTAGGGGCTTAAGCCTAGCATGGGCCGATTCCGATACTTGATATGATTACAGTTGATATGTATTGGGGGCAGCCTAATGGTCACAGTACTGTACAGTATTAATTATTGTTAGGTGGTTGGAGGTTCGGGAGGAGGAGGTAATGACGAATGATAATTGTAAAGAATGAAATGAACGAATGTATACCGTTCCACAAATGTGTTTGAATTCAAGAACCCAATTCAAATTAATGATAATGTACATGATCCTAAAAGTGTTTATGAAGTGTGGTTCACTTCTATTATGATTTATTCACTTGTGTCTGATTTTCTTGATCCCCCATATCACATATGATTATTTACAGCTTTACATACTCAGTACATATTTCGTATTGACGTTCCTCACGGGGGACCTGCATTTCATGCTGCAGGCACAGGTGCTTCAGCTTATACACAGCATAGATAGGAGCCAGGTCATACAACTATTGTTGGTGAGCTCCAGTTTGCTTTGGAGCTTTCTGAGTCGGTTCCTTATATTTTGTTATTGTACAAGAGACATGTGTGGGCGGGGGGTTTGTCCCGAACCTAGTTATGTCATGTATATCCTAGAGGCTTTGTAGACATAAGGAAGGGTAAAGTCATGGAAGTTTATATAGTGATGTTATATTTGTATATGTGGTGGCCCCGACGGCCAAGTATTATATATATATATATATTTGTGCATGTTGTGCTGATACAGGTAATTAGACCCTTCTATATGCAACGAAGTGCTGTCCAAATTTTTGGTGACATGTAAGTGAAAGTACAGGTATTTTAACGGGTTCTCTCGGGCCTTCTCGGCTTTGGGTGCCAGTCCGGCCCGATGGGATTTTGGGGCGTGACAATAAAGGAAGGTCATAGACAAGGTGATGAGGCACCTCTCTCTGACCTTCATTCAGATTTTTAATTTTTTTTTAATTTTTTTCTCCTTTTTTTATTTTATATCCTATTTTTATTTAATATCTTTTATTATAATAATAATAAATGACCTCCTCCTTCTCCTCCTTCTCCTCCTCCTTCTTCTCCTTCTCTTTCTCCTTCTCCTTCTTTTTCTCTTTCTTCTTCTCCTTCTTCTTCTCCTTCTTCTCCTTCTCCTCCTTCTCCTTCTCCTTCTCCTTCTTCTTCTCCTTCTTCTTCTTTTATTATAATAACAATAAATGACCTCCTTCTTCTCCTTCTTCTCCTTCTCCTTCTTCTTCTTCTTCTTCTTCTTCTTATTATTATTATTATTATTATTATTATTATTATTATTATTATTATTATTATTATTAGTATTAGTATTAGTATTAGTATTAGTATTAGTATTAGTAGTATTATTAGTATTATTATTATTATTAGTATTATTAGTATTCTTCTTCTTCTTCTTCTTATTATTATTATTATTATTATTATTATTATTATTATTCTCATTCATGAACTTATTTATTGAGTTAAATTCACAATACTCACATACTAATAAAATAATTTTTATTGCTACATCCACGCAAGTTCCTGTTTTATTATCAAAATAATAATTAGAAAAGTCTTTGTGTGTGTGTGTATATATATATATATATATCTTCTCATTCATGAACTTATTTATTGAGTTAAATTCACAATACCCACATACTAATAAAATAATTTTTATTGCTACATCTACACAAATTCCTCTTTTATTATCAAAATAATAATTAAAAAAGTCTTTGCCAATTATATATATATATATATACACACACACACACACATACATACATACGTACATACGTACGTACGTACGTACATACATACATACATACATACACACATATATAGGTGATGTGGCACTCTCTATGACATCCGTTTCTATTTATTTTATTTTAAATATTTTTTCCCATTCTAATTTATTTAATAATTAATAAATTTATCATATTTATTATATTAAATTACATATCATGAGTTACAAAAATTTAATTATATTCCAATAATGATATTTTTTTCCCAATTTTTTATTTTGGACATTTTTCTTATTTTTTTCCCACTACAAAATACAAGAGTATAATTTCTTCGTAACTATTTTTATCTATAGTTAAACTGAATAGTTAATAGAGTGCAATTTCTCTACGATCTTCATTCATATTTAACTTTTTCTCCCTTTTTGACATTTTTTCCTTCATTCTTTACTTAATCAATTTGTTTAATAATTTTAAAAATCCATCATAGTTATTATATCTAATTAAATTTATAGGTTAAAAAAAAAAATTCATCCATTTGCATTCTCTACTTAAATAACATATCTCTTCAACTCCCTTCTTTATGGCCTAATCAATCTATAAATAACAATTCTGAAGTTGTTGGATTGTTGGATGGACATTTCTATTTTCTCCTCCTCCTCCTTCTTCTTCTTTTTTGATTTAATTTTTTTCCTTCATTTTTTTTTTCATAAATCTTGTGTTTAATAATTAAAAGAGATGATATACAAAAGATGACATGATAATGTGGCCACCACATTAATGAAGAACAAATATGTATTCTTTAGAATTTCTTGTTGTATCGTTATAGCAAAACACAAGTTCATCAACATGAAAATAATGAATTTGATTGTTGTATAGAGAATTCAACAACAAGAGGTGATTAGCTCATCAAGATGAAAGCAAAAGAAAAGTAATATAATGTCTCTCTTTTTACGAATATGATCATCTTTAACACACAATCCACTATGAATAACCCCCTCTTCTCTTTCTACCTATTACAATTTGCATTACATTATTGATTAATTTTTTTATCATGTAATTTCAAGCTTTGTATAGATAAAGACATTTTAGCTTCTTATTTTTGTGTCTAATAATACTGACTAATTAAATTATTCATTTGTATGAATAATTCAAATTGAAAATAACAAATATATTTGGTTATAATTTGGTTGATCTTAAATAAGCTTGCTTTATTATATGTCATGATAGGTTAATTGAATAACAATTAAAATGTAATTTTATTTTTTAATTTTTTTATCGTCATATATTGTGATTTGAGTCCCATTAAAAAATTTGTAAGTTTGTAAGTATTTTTCATCTTTTATGTATTATTTTTTTTTGGGATGTTTAGTATATGAACTTAACGATCCTTCATTTAATTGTTAAAGACATTGTTTTCTCTTTTAAATTTATCTCTATATAATATAAAAGTAGGTAAAAAAACAGTGTGGTACCTCTCTGATTTTTTTCTGCTTTTTTTTAAAAATTATTTTTTATTTATTTAAATAATCTATTATTAATTAAATAAATTAACAAAACCCTCATAAATAAATATTCCTTTGCAATAAATTCAATCTCAAATAGCAATTTGTCTTAGTCAGCCATGTAATTCTTGACATTAATAATAAAAAATTTAATCAAAATTGAATTAACTCACGCCGAGCCTGATTTGACTTTGTAGTAAAGCATACAATAATCTCAATTATGATTACTCAAATTTCTTATCCTTTTCTCTATTTTTTCTTATTTTTTTTTTATTTATTTATTTCATGTTTAAAATTTTTTACACCAATTAAATTATTAGTCTTGAATTAATATTTTAAATGTATGGCATAATCTCTATCATAAGTGTTAGGAAAGAGGAAGAAACTTTAGTAACAAAACAAATATTAACTACAAAATTATGAGTATTAAAGTACATTTTAGTTTGTGATATATTTTTTTTTCCCATCCTTTACCAATCAATTAAAATTGTGCATTAATTATTCAATTTAATTGGAGGATAAAATATTCATTGACACATGAATGAATAAAAATAATTTGCAAAATTCATAGAAAAGAAAAGAAGATGAAAAAAATTAGTCATTAATGAATATTAGTTGTTCAGTTTAGTGTAGTAGTATAAAGAATTATGGAAGAAATTAAGAGGTTTTTAGGTTTTTAATATAAGGTAAATGAATAGGATGGAGTAGGAAAAAAAATGCAAATATAAGAGAAAAAAATAAAATTAAAATGATTAAAAACAATTAATTAAAAACGGATAAGATGAAAGAACTTACATAAATTCTCTAATTAATAGCAGATGAGAGGACTTATGTAACACAAAAAAATCCTTGATTATGTATAATATTTAATTATCACTACAATAACTACAAATATTCTTATATAAATAATTAACGAATTATGTATGAAACAACAAATAAATAAGGTTAGGTAAGACAAGCTCGAACTAAGTATAAGATTTATCTCCCATTATAATTTTTAATAAATATTTATTATCCTTGAGTAATGTTTATGAAAAAATATTTAAGTATGAATGAAAAGTTGAAGTTATTACGTTAAGTATCTTTCTTCTCAATAATTTGTTCTCACCTGAAAAAATAGCTCATCAAAATTTTATTATTATAGAAGAAATTATATAAATTCAATAAAGTCTTACACAATGCGTGAAAGTGAAACGTGAATCTAACACCAATTTAAACTATAACAAAACGTTTTGATATAGTGACCAAATAATACGAAATCGTGATGTAAGTTGCAAGTTGCAAGTTGCAACTAAGTAAAAATGAGAAAAAATATCTAGCTTGACTTGAAGATTTAAGACTCAATAGGTCCACAATGAGGGCCAACATATTAATTCTTTCTGTTGGATTTAGTCTGTTATGAATTGGTCAAATGTATATCTTCCAGACAAAATCCTGACTTTAATTTTTTAATTTTTTCCCTTCTCTGATTTACTTGACCTCTTGCAATCATAAAAGACTTGAGTTTTCTCTTCTCTTTTTCTAACTTGGATTATTCTAGTCAATGGTATGCCCACACTAGTGGACTGCCACACATTTTTTTATCATAAGTAGAAACCCCAGTTTTCAAAAATAAGAATGTGACGTGCCTTTGACCTTTCAAAATTCTACCTGTTATGAATGCATCATCATAACCCTTTCATGAATTCATCTTTTATAATTCGGTTTTTTAATTGAGAGGCCGGAATTTAGACAATAACTTGTACTTCTCTTCCCTCTCAACTTACTAATATTGCACTTTTATTTAGCACACTCAGCAAGTGAAATTGAGTATGAGTTTAATTTTCAGATATTCAGATTGGTCGGATCTATAGTATCATTTATGTATCATATTAAGAAATTTATTAAATATTCATAAGGGATTATATGTAATGTCGTGGATTTTGAACCTACGCTAATACAACACTTAGCCTAGTTCAGCCCGGAACCAAGTTGGTTCACGGTCGCTTGTACAGACTGTACTTACAATCAGTGCACGGTCCGTTAAGCGAGCCGTGATATCCAATTAAATGGACCTCACCAGGTTACCACGGATAGATTCACAGTGCGTGAACCTTTTTTTAATTAATTTCCCAGGTTCACCGGGGTGTTGTATTACATCTTATTAACGGGAGGGGATATAAGTCTTACCTCTGAGACATACAACACAAAGGATGAAGATATCCTTTCACAAAAACAGGAGCAATCCATTAATAATACTCCTGTGACGATACTAGCAAGTGAGGTTTAGCTTACAAAAAAGTTAGCCCTATCAAATTTTGTCCTAATACTAGGTAATTGAGATCTATCCAGGAGAAAAGGTCCTTTGGCACCTTTGGGAAGTTCTTGAAATGAGATATATACCACAACTTCATTACTGGTTGTGGCAAGCTTTGCTAGCCAGTCCACAACTTAGTTTGATTCTCGATAACAATGAACTACATCAACATTTGCCTGGTTCATTATGTGGGAGATATCATCGACGGTATTTCTCAATTTGAGATTACAGGTCTTCTTATCCTTGAGCATGTTGGAGATAAGCAACGAATCCAATTCAATAATGAAATTTCTGAACCCATTCTGATAGCACCAATTAATTCCAAAGAGGGCAGCTTGCGCTTTTGCACTATTATTGCTATTGCAACTAGATAGGATGGAAAAAGCCATTATAAGATCAGCATTCTCATTTCTCAAAACTCCTTTAATTCTAGCTTTATTGCTCTCATGTAAAAAGCTATCGTTGGTGTTGCTTGATTGATCCTGGATTTGTTTTTTCTCAATACACTAGAATAGAGTTGGGAACCGGTTGCATATTCAACATCTCATCATAAAAAATAACCCGTGGTAATGTTAAGTTACAACTAGGAAAAGATTTGTTAACCGCAGCCTGAATATTCTAATAAGTCTGTTGCTTCAACTTAAAGAGATTGAATTTTTTTTATCACCATATTTACAATGGCATCGATTTTTCTAGATTTTCCAACAAATGATGACTGGAATTATCTGAACAACTTGCTTGTGTATATCATTCACGTATGTTTGCTCCCACCAATGATTAAGCAATCCTCTTAATGGCAATAACTGGTGAATAATTCCTAGGGGGAATCCAATGGTCTTCCAAATGTACCTAGCTGCATCACTCTCAATAAAGACATGTTGAATGATCTCTGGTACAGGGTTAGTACAACAATTACATAAAGTATCAATCTATTTTTCAAATTTAGATACAATATCATCAAAGTCCAGTTTGGATAACATGCCCTCCATATTAAAAAAGAGAAATTAAAAGGTATGCTAGTATGCCAAACCTTGTTAAGGAAAATATTTTTACTCTTTGTGTTACAAAATAACTGGAGAGAAGATTTATTATAATATTTACCATCCCCTGTTAGATCCCAATAAGCTTCATCAGGTAAATCATGATTACCAATTCTAATGATCTTGATGTGTTGAGAAATACTATCTGGAAAAAAATCCATGATGTGATTATTCTATTTTCCATTGTGAAATAAGGGACTAACCAAGTCCTTAGTACTCTTTCTTGCACTTGGAAAAAGAGTTGCTAATGGACCCAATTTTGTCCAATTGTCCTACCATAGACTAGCATTTCCAGAATTAATTTTCCAATAGATATGAGGCTCTATTTTACCTCTCACCTGAAGAACCTTTTGCCAAGAGTGAGAGTTTCTAGATACACAAGATTTAACAGGACAGTGTGCTCTAATACAATATTTATTTTTAAGAAAGGTTTCCCAGAGGGATGGAATAGTTCTGAACCTCCACCAACTCTTGGCTGCTAGAGTGTTGTCAATGTCTATCATTTTTCTGATACCAATACCTCCTTCATCAAGAGGGAAGCATAGATTCTTCCAATATCTCCAATGGTACTTATTTTGATCACCTGAAGAACCCTAAAAGAAGTTAGCAGAGTGTTTCTCTAAGATGTTAAAGGAACCTTTGGGGGGACACATAGCAAAGAGAATATAAGTGGGGAGGGATTGGAGAACAGGTTTAATAAGAACCACTTTACCACCAATAAATAAGAGTTTACCTTGCCATCCATTGAGCCTCTTAATAACTTTTTTCACTAATCAATCAAAATACTCATTCTTTTTCCTACTAATATATAAAGGGAACCCAAAATAATTGAAAGAAAATTTTTTATCCATAAACCTGGTACAAGTTCTAATTCTGTTGATACTATAGGTTGAAGTCTTACGAGCTGTAAGAAAAAAACTCTTATCGGTGTTCACTTTCTGGCCTGAGCTGGCCTCATAGTTACCAATACAGTTCATGATGAGATTAAGAGAATTTCTACTGCCACTAGTGGAAATGACAATGTCATCTGCATAAGTAAGGTGATTGATAAAAGGGTCTCTAGCAGGCATTGAGAATCGAATAAAGTTCTTTTCTAAGAAGAGATTATTGAGAGATCTAGAAAAACTTCATCTACAATCATAAAGAGAGAAGGGGATAAAGGATCAGCTTGTTTGAGTACCTGTCTTGAGGAGGAAAACCCCTCTTGGAGCCATTGATAATGTCGAATTCCAATTACCAGAAATAAGATTAAGAATTATGCCAATCCAAGATTCTGCAAAACCAAATTTCTTAAGAACTGAAGTGACAAAATGCCAAGACATTCTATCGTATGCTTTGGCCTTACACAATTTAATTACTACATTACCACCCTTATTAGAATCAGAAATGGATTGAATGATTTCTTGAGCAAGAAGGATGTTCTCAGTAATAAGTCTATCTTTAACAAAACTAGTTTGATTAGGAGAGATGAGCATAGATAATAAAGGATTCAATCTAATAGACAAAATTTAGAGATTATTTTTTTAGTACCTGTTAAACCAAGATTGACACCTTTTTTTCTTTGGAACATCAGTTTAATGGATTATTTTGTTATTCAAATTAGAGAGACTTATAGGCCTAAAATCAGACAAAGTGATAGGATTGTCAATTTTAGGAATAAGCACATGGCAGGAATGTGAATATAATTTATATAGAGACTTACCTTGAAAAAAATCAATCACAAAGGAAATTATATATTCCTTAATGATGTCCTAACAACAATGGAAAAAGGTTCCATTGTAACCATCTGGACCAGAAGTACTAGTAGCAGACAGATTGAACACAACATTCCTAATTTCATCCTCTATAGAGATTGCACTAAGGATGTCATTGTATCAATCTGTAATCTTTTTAGTGATGCAATCCAGAATGTTAGTGTCCCAAGTGGCAGGAGGAAGGTTGAAAAGAGAGTTGAAGTATTTCACAGACGCTTTTACGATCTTATCCTCAACATGGATCCAATTACCATTATGATTCTTTATCGTATTTAGCTGTAATTTTCTTCTTTTCTCCCTGAGCATGCTATGAAAATAATTAGTATTACAATCTCCCTCCTCAAACCACTTTACATTAGCTTTTTGTTTGGTTAAGGAATTTTGCATGTTGGTCCACTTGACTACTCCGTGTGTTCTTTATTAGACTCTTCTATATCAACATTTGAGTTGTTAATAATATTTTGCTCCTCAAGATCCTAGATCTTTTCTTCCCATTTGGGTACTTGATCATGAACATCCCTTATGGTGTTTTTTTTACCACTGTTGTGCTTCCTGCTAAGTAATTTCAATTTAGATTGAAGTCTCCACATGTTATTACTTATGATCTGAGTATCCCAAGTCTCTATGACAATGTTAATAAAGCCATCTTGTTTGGTCTAGAAGTTGAGGAACTTGAAGTACTTGATAAATTTTTTGATTAGTAGTAAAACATTTTATAAAAAGAGGTCTGTGATCCAAAACTGTCCTCGCGAGGTGATTAACAGTGGTATTCTTGAAAAAACTGGCCCATTTATCATTAATAAAGACCCTATCAAGTCTTTTCCAAATTCTTTGTCTTGGTCTTCTATTATTGCACCAAGTAAATTTAGGACCTGAGAAACCAATATCAGTGATACCACAATTGTCCATGTAGTTCAAGAAGTCAATACTCTTATACATTTTGTAAGGCTTTCCACCATTCTTCTCCCCTGGGTCAATAATGACATTAAAATCCCCTTTAATGCACCACGGGTCGTTAATAACCATACTAGTTGACTCCAAACTATTCCAAAGATCTTGTCTCTCTACTAATGTGCATTTAGCATAAATAGAAGAGATAGAAGTGAAGTTGTTGTTCAATGTATCCTCCAACTTAATGTTAATTTGTTGATCATCATTGATGATAATAGACGTGTGACCAATAGTATTCCAAAGACACCAAATCTGAACATTATCATTAGATATAGACTCCTGGAATCCCAAGAATTTTTTATAGCCATTTATCTTTTCTTTGCTTACCATTGGTTCTAGGATAGCAACAAAAAGAATCTTGTTGATGTCAATAAGATGCTTGAGTCTGTGGATTGTTTTTCTTGACCTTACCCCTCTAATATTCAAAAAAATTATACTGATCATGGAAAATATTGGGGGGGGGGGGGGGGTCAATAGTGCGTGAACCTAGTCCACGGTTTGTGCACCTAATCATGAAAATGGTTCAGAGATTCAAAAATCTCGCCAAAGTTCGTGCGTCAAAAAATTTAGGACCTTAAAATGCATGATGGCTATTTTTTCCACACTTTTTTCTTCCAGATTGACCCTATCAATTTTGAAAGTTGTATCCCCCCCTCCTAGATGAGTCTTCTCTATTATCATTTATTGAGTTGAGCATAGGATCACTAGTACATCTTAGAGACATAAATTGAGAAAAGACTCATCAATGCTATTTTCAGTTATTTTAAAAGAACTACAATAGTGAACATATATAAGTTTTGAGAGAACTATTTAACATGGAGAGGGTATAGGTGCATATAACACTTGCCCAAGAACTACATATATATGCCAACATAGGATATGCTTGTTTTGTAAATTTGAATGACTCTTATTTTAGCCCAAAAAGTCCTAGTATGGATCCATAGTTTGAGTGACGTCTTATACCCCGACAAGGTATAGAACAAATCTAACAATCGGGTGAGAGGTTCGATATCACAAGCTCACGTGGCGTATATCGATTATAAGAAACTCCTAAACTAGGAAACTTAGAATTTTTAGTTAAGCATGATTTTTGGCCTAAGGCCTTCAGTTTTAAGCAAAAACATTAAAAACACTTTCACTTTCAGTTTCTTATGATTCATATCCTTTTATGATTCAGTCATATAGCTTTTGTCCATAACTCAAACAACCATATTTTCAGAACTTTCATATGTTTTCAGCAGTTCAGATGCCCAGTTAATGCATAGTATTAGTTCTTCAGTTTATTGATGCTTTAGATATTCATTATGTTATATCAAGGTGTTCAGCTATTCCTACTTTTTTCATATAGAAAATGATTATGCTTAGTTTACATAAGGTACTCAGTGGGTATTGACGGACTGAGATTTAAAGATACTGCAAATATAAGTAACACATAATACAAGAATAAACATTACAACAACTAACTAAGAAATAAAATACAATAAGGATAATAAAGAGAGAGATAAACTACCATTTTCCACCAGTAAGTAGGGACAAAAGCGATATATAATAGTAGATAAAAAATTTACAATAGTAGTATGAAAAAAGAGATATACAATAGTAGTCCGACGAAAGAAGATGATATACAAAAGAGTAGCTAGAAAAGAAATGAATATACAACAATATTGTATATGAGGCTAAACAAGAAGGTACTAACTTGAGGAAGCTGGCCTAACAACCTAAATCTTGCTAGGGTTATAAGCAAGAAAGAAACATTCTCTAGCACAATAAAAAAGTATAACCTGAAATATGAATAATCAAAAGGTTCATTATATAAAAGACGATGTCTGTATAATTTTTCAGTTTCAGTTTATTGTTATTCCACTTTCAGTTTTGCTATAATCAAAAGGTTCATTATATACAACAATTTTGCTATTCCACTTTCAGTTTCTTTTCTTTGGGAGATCTTTTAACTAAAAATAACAGAAAAACAAAAAATACATTACAATTGATGTCTGTATAATTTTTCAAAAAATGTAAGACAAATTTCAATAAATTTTTATATGCCTATTACAAAAATATATTCCAAAAGATAACCCATTATTTGAACAGATAGGGAATCTATTTGAAAACCTATATAATATCTCTCAACAAATGTTACACCTATTTGAAGACCTATTTAATATCTACCAATAGATGTTCCACATGTTGCAACAAATGGACCACTAAGACCACTAATACCACCACAAACCCACCATCAATGCCACCAAAACCACCACCATCAATTCCATCAATAGCACCACCTCGACCACCACCACCACCACTAAGACCACCAACACCACCTAGACCATCACCAATGTCACCAATACTAACACCAAGACAACCAACACCACTACCAAGACCGCCAAGACCACTAAGACGACCACCAATTCCACCAAGACCACCACCACCACCACCAATGCCATCAATACGATTACCAAGACCACGAACACTACCAACAACAACACCACAAACACCATCTAACAATACCACAATAGTCAATGAAATACTGCGACAAAAAATCTAGGGTTTTTTGGGTTCTTCCTATATTTTTAGCATTAAAACTCAAAATTGTTAACCCATTCTCAAAGATAATACAACTAAAAATCTTCTTTTTCATCATTAATTAAAAAGCCCTAATTTTTGGAATAAAGAACGAATTTAAAAATCTTCTTAAACTTTGTTACCTGTGAAGACAGAGAAAACAACGGATACAAGTTAGAGTGAAGTCAAAAATAATGATTATGTGGTTGAAAATGGGAAGAAAATTGATCTGTTGAGAAGGGTTGAGCAATATGTTGTGTAGTTATTGATTGTATTGTTGAGAGAGAAATAAAAGAGCGAGAACTCGAGATTTGAAATGATAAAATATTTTCCCCGCCAATGGATGATTTGTATAGGTTGATTTGTATTTTGGAAAAGAATGATAAGTTTTGAAAATGTTGATTTGGTCCTAATTGATTTTAATTAATTTTTTAAAAGATATAAATTTTAACCGTTTCATCATAAGAAATTATATTAAGTTCAACTGGAACACTGATGAATTTAATATTAGCTTAATAATAAGTTAATATGAATCGTTTAAACTCTGATTGATCGATTGACGACTCAGGTCAGGAGGAACGCAATACCAACATTATGCAATTGCAATGACTCAATTGAAATTGTAGTTGACCCTATGAAATCATCCCTATTTCTAGATATATCAATTTAGGTATTTCAAATAATAAGTTAATATGAATCTTTTCAACTCAAATTGATCAATTGACGACTCAGGTCAGGAGGAACACAATACCAACATCATACAATTGTAACGACTCAATTAAAATTGTAGTTGACCCTATGAAATCATACCTTGTTCTAGCTAAATAAATTTAGGTATTTCAAATAATAAGGTCATATAAATCATTTCAAATTAAATTGATTGATTGATGACTCGAGTCAGGAAGAACGCAATACCAACATAATGTAATTGCAATGACTCAATTGAAATTGTAGTTGACCCTATGAACTCATCCCTAGTTCTAGCTAAATTAATTTAGGTATTTCAAATAATAAGTTTATATGAATCATTTCAACTCAAATTGATTGATTGATGACTCGAGTCAGGAGAAACGCAATACCAACATCATACAATTGCAACGCCTCAATTAAAATTATAGTTGAACCTATGAACTCATCCATAATTCTAGATAGATCAATTTAGGTATTTCAAATAATGTCTTGATATAAATCGTTTCAACTCAAATTGATCGATTGACGACTCAGATTAGAAGGAAAACAATACTAATATCATGTAATTGCAATGACTCAATTGAAACTGTAGTTAACCCTATAAAATTATTTCTAGTTCTAGCTAAATCAATTTAGGTATTTCAAATAATGGCTTGATATGAACGTTTCAACTCAAATTGATCGATTGACAACTCAGGCTAG
Organism: Capsicum pubescens; assembly: GCA_030864215.1. Classification (NCBI taxonomy): domain Eukaryota; kingdom Viridiplantae; phylum Streptophyta; class Magnoliopsida; order Solanales; family Solanaceae; genus Capsicum; species Capsicum pubescens. Next base: position 229,300,838 of record CM061544.1, read on the forward strand.
GAGAAACATAATACCAACATCAATTACAACGACTCAATTAAAATTGTAGTTGACCTTATGAACTCATTCATAATTCTAGATAAATCAATTTAGGTTATAGTTGAACCTATGAACTCAATTGAAATTGTATAAAAATAGATGTTCAACCTATTGCAACGGATGACTTATTTGTTGGAAAATATCAAAAAGATAAATAAACCCTTTGTAATAGATAACTTATCTAATGGAAATTATTAACCAGATAAATAAATCTGTTGCAACAAATTAGATCACTTATCTGTTGCAAATTATCAAATAGACATTTCCATTTGTTGTGACAAATGACTGAGTAGTTGGAAATTTTCAAATAAATATTGACATCTGTTGCAACAGATGACTTATCTGTTTTAAGATTTTTTTTTTATTTTAACACAATTTTTTGTTCGAAATAAAAAAGATAAAATATTAAGACGGTAAAAAATATTTCTTAGATAACTAAAAAATCTCCTCCTTGAGTTGTCATATCTTGTCTTTTCCATGTTCATCCGCCTCCTCGTGCCCCTCAAAGTTATTAATGAATATTTAAATCCATCTAAATATCTCTCCTTCAGCCATAAATTAATTCATCTCTTTTCTTTTTCTTTCTCTCCTGTTTAGGGTAATCATAACCATCTCCTTTTTTCTCTCTTTTCTCTCCTCTTTAGTATGATGATCATTTTGGATATCAATTAATCTATATCTTTTCTTGACTAAAATTATTGTTTTGATCCCCTCGCTTTAGACATTGCAGGTATGGTTTGCTATTTCTCTTTTCTTTTTGTCTTCTTTTTTGCATGTTATTTAAATTAGTTATTTACATCTATTATTTTTATTTAATTACCCATATCCTATTTATTGAGAGAATTGAAGAAACGATGACTTTTAAGTCTTGAATGAATGAATCGTTATTTTTATTAAAATATGCAAAAAAGTCATCTGTTGGGAGGCCTTAAAAAACCTTAATGGTAATATTATTTTTTTGTATATCTTTTATTTTTTCTTTGTTATTGATGTTGTTGGTGAGGTTGGTGGGGTTGGAACGCGTGGTGTTGGTGTTATTGATGGTGTTGGAACATATAGTGTTGTTTTCTTTGTTGTTGATGCTTTTGTTGATGTTATTATTGGTGTTGGTGGTGTTGCAATAGATTTTCCAACTACTGTAATTGATGAATCAGTTGTTGGAATAAATCCAATAGCTCTTTCAATAGATGATCAATCTGTTGCAACATACGGAGAAACTGTTGGAACAAATCAAACCACTAGCAAGGCTGGTTTGATTTATTCCAACAGATGACCCATATGTTGCAACATATCGTCCATCTATTGCAACATATGCATATTCTGTTACAACAGATTGATCATCTGTTGAATAGAGTGAAAATCTATTGTAACACTTGTCGTAATGTGTTGTATTTATTCAATTTTGTGTTACCCTTTTTTTAAATTATGCAGACATTAATTGTAATATTCTTTTTGTTCCTTTCTTGTTTGACATCAATTGTTTTTCTCTTGTTTGTAGATATAAGAAAGTGAAAATTGATGAGTGTTTGCCCGACCAACACAAAGGGATAGAGTAAAGATAGGTTCAGAGGAATAAGTTGTTTGCAGATGGAATCACTTCATATGTGAGAGCTATGTATTACTGATCATGTTATCGTAAAAACACACATAGAGTACACTGATTTTATGAATGTAATTTTTTACCAACTAGGAATTGATCATTAAAATATGATATCTGCAATTTTACATTTAAGTTTGATAGGTCCAAACTGATAAGGCTGAGGGACCTTATCGGTGGTGTAGATATCCTGGTTTAATAATAGTTTTGCAAAAGTTTTTGTGTCAAGTTTGGTGTAGGGATCAAGTTTTGGTGGCATTGTAAAAAAGATTCAGTAGTGATTGAACTGATTTTAAGGGTTCAATGGACTTTTGAAAGTCCTCATAAGCGTCACATTGTTGCAACCAAGAACAAAAATCAATATAGTTATTGTCCTAGCCCAAATTTATATGGTTGGGTTGCTCGGGGTGATGATTATACAACAAAAGGTGCAGTAGGAGAATACCTGTGAGGTAAAAGGGGAGTTGATGAATATTATTTCATCTCAGGCCTTTTTATAGAAGAAACACAGAGTACCAAGGAATATGTAGTGAATCTGGACAGTGAAATTGACTTAAAACATGAGAAATTTGAATCAAGTGCAAATATGAAAGTGTATCCAATAATGAAAATCCATCAGTCATCTCTCTAAAAGAAAATAGTACAGCTGGCCACTTTGCTAGGTAACTGTAACTATTTAGCATGGTTGAAATGATCACCTCTAGAGAAAATAACAGAACACCAAGGAAGAAGCTTTGCAGGCACTGAGGGTTGAAATGATGTACAGTGAAGAATGAAACTTGCACCAAGAACTTATGAAGTTGAAATAAGGAATCAAGCCAAGACAATAATTTTAGAAGCTACACTAGCATCCTAGGCCTTCAGTTTGTGGTTCTGGTCATGTCAGTCGCAGTAAGAACAAAAAGGCTTGGGATTTCAGCCCAACTTTATACCCTTTTTTTCTACTGCTATTGACCTAATCGAAACCACAAACAGAAGGCATGGGATGCTATTTAAAATTTAGTAATTTCTGCCTTGGCTTAATTTCTTATTTTAACTTCAGAAGTTCTTAGCGTAAGTTTTCATTCTTTACTATACATCATTTCAACCCTCGGTGCCCGCAAAGCTGCTTTCTTGGTGTTCTGCTATTTTCTCTGTAGGTGATCATTCCGACCACACTAACTTGTTACAGTTTCCTAGCAAAGTGTCCAACTGCAGTATTTTTCTTTGAGAGAGATGACTGGCGGATTTTTATTTCTGGATACACTTTCATATTTGCACTTGATTCAGATTTCTCATGTTTTAAGTCAATTTTATCGTCCAGATTCACTAGAAGTTCCTTGCTTGCTACCCTATTATTCTTTTTCAATTAGGTCTCAGATGATATGGTCTTTCATCAACTTCTCTTTCCCTCACAAGTATTCTCCGACGGCTCCTTCTGGCATATAATCATCTTCTCAAATAACTTATCCATATAAATTTAGGCCAGGAGAATTTCTATTGGTTTTCCGTTCTTGTTTGTTGCAGTGGGAGGCTTCTAAGGCCTTCTCAAAGTTTAGTGCACCCTTAAAGTCAGTCCAATCACTATTGGATCTCTGCAATAACACCAAATATTATTCCCTTCTCAAAACTTGACAGGCATAAACATGAGCAACAACCGTTATTGAATCGTAACAGGGTATCAGCACCATCTTCATGGTCCGTCGGCCTTATCATTTTGAACCTATTAAACTTAACTATACAATACAGGGTCTTATTTAAATGATCAATGCCTTATTGGTTAAAAACTGCATACACAAATTCATTGTACTTTAAGTGTGTCGTCACGATAACCTTATCAGTAATATATAACTCCCACACATGAAAGTGGATCCATCTATATGCACGCACCTTATTCTTCCTAGCCCATTCATAGTTTAAATTGAATAAATAGATGACTAACCTGTTGCAACAGATGACACATCTGTTAAAATTATCAAACAATTATAGACATCTATTACAACAGATGATCAATATGCGGTAACAAATGACTTATCTGTTGGAAATAATCAAACAAATTTATATATATACATCTATTGCAACAGATTGACAATATGTTGTAAATTATCAAACAAATTGAATATATATTGCGACAGATCACCTATTTGTTGGATTTATTTTAAAGAAATTTTCTTTTCAAAATAAAATAAACATAATATATTGTATTTAAATCTATTTTTTAATTTACATAATAAAAAAATCACCAAATCTATTTAATTAAGGGATGTAATTATACATAACTCCACTACTAGATATGGTTGATCTGGATTTGAACAAGGTGATTCTGTGGGAATCTTTGCAAGAACTTGAAAGTCAGATCTATGAACTCTAGTGGGAGTTGGGTGCTATGAGATCAAGGCTGAGGAGGGCCCTGCTGCTGCCGGATGATGATTGGCCGATTGACAATAACAATAATAATAGTAATAATGATAATGATGATGATGATAATAATAATAATAATTTGGTTATGTTTTTTCTTTTAGCGTATGTATTTTATTTTATTACATCGGATCTACCTAAGGGAGGAACGTAATGTATATTTTATTTTTCCTTGTATATTTGCATATAATGGATTCAAAAATCTATGTTTGGTTGATTTTGACTCTTTAATTCTTAATTAATTTTTATTCTGTCTATTCCTTACTGTCAATATGTTGATGATTAGAGATAGGGATTGAGCATTTGTGGCAACGGATAGACCATATGTTGCAACAGATGGTTAATCTGTTGCGATAGAAGGATCATATATTGTAACAGGCGATTTAGTAAAAGTAAGGGTTATTGTTATTGAAAGGGTGAAAAGTCATGGTTTTTCATTTATTTAATATAAAAAAGGGTTTGTAAATAAATAATAATAAAATAAATGATAAACATAATTTATAACTGTAAAAAAATAATTATTTAATTTTAATAACTAATGTTAATATTAAATAGGTGACAACTCGTGACTTTTCACCATTTTTATTTTTAAATTTATTTTTTTATTTATATAATAAATAAATCATCTATTTGGATTAATTAAGGTATATGCTGATTAATAAAAAAGAGGTGAACAGTCGTGACTTTTTGTATAAAACATTCAAAACAGGTGATGAATCAAATTCTCCATCTGTTGCGTCTGATAGATCAATTGTTAGAAGAAATAAAAAAAACTCCTTCAACATATGGTCCATCTGTCACAACAGATGTCTCATCTATTGCACACTGGATCATTTGTTACAACAGATGGTAAATCTGTTACAACAGATGGGTTATCCGTTACAATATAACAACAGATGGACCATCTATTGAAACACGTCAATAAAAATGGTTATTATTAAAAGAAATGGTTATTGAAAAGGTGAGAAGTCTTCGCTTATTTAATTGAGAAAAAACAGTTATTTAATTTTAAGAACTAATTAATATTAAAAAGCTGAAAAGTCATGACTTGTCACAATAATCAAAAAGTCACCAGCTTGATTTAATTAAGTCTTTTCTTTTTACAAAACACAAAAATTCAGCAGTTTGGATGTAATTAATATAATAGAGGTGAACAGTGGTGCCTTTTTTCCTACCATATTCAAATTCAATCCTCTATAAATAGGTCCCTACTGACTCTTCATTCTGCTCCACTTTATTTATTTCTTGCATCTTGTCTTTCATATTACATCTTCAACCATTTCTCTTCAAAGAGCATATTTCTTTCTCGTTGAGGTAAGTTTTTTTTTTGTATGCAAATCTACCAGTTGATAGTATACAACGTATTACATTCGAAGTCTTTTCTTTATCTTTGTGTTTACGTTTTTGTCAATTCATATGTGTGATATGGTGCGGGAACTTCAGTGACAGGTTAATAACCTGCAGTGGGAGTTGAGTGTCGTGAGAGCAAGGATGCTTCAAGAGATTTGCAGGCCGAGAAGGACCCTGCTACAGTCGGTTAACGATTGGCTGGCTTACAATAATAATAATAATAATTAGGTGATGTTTTTTCTTAGAGCGTATGTATTTTTATTTTTCTTTATCGGATCTACCTAACTAATGTATTTTGTTTTTGTTTAATGAAAAATTTATGTTTGGTCAACTTTGACTTTTTAATTCTTATTTAATTTTCATTTAGTCTATTCTTCTTCTCAACAAACATGTCGACGGTTGGCCGTAAGGAAATTTTTTAAATCTAGTAGCAATATAAAGAGATTTGAGTTCTTTCAATAGATGGACCATCGTTTGAAACAGATTGGTTATCTGTTGGGTTGTTGGAAGGAACTGTATTGTGTTGTTCCAACAGATTACCCCTCTATTGTAACAGATGATGCGTCTATTGGAATTGAATTCAGGCTCTGTTGTAATAGGTGACTAATTTAGTTCAATATATGACTCCTCTGTTGCAACACATAACTCATCTGTTGCAATAGTATATGTTGCAACAGATGACCCATCTGTTCGATTCATGTGATGGGAACTATAGAACTATAAACATGAATCCAACATATGAGTCTTCCATTACAATAGATGACTCATTTGTTGCGACAGATGAGTCATCTGTTTAAACAGATGACTCTTATGTTGGATTCATGTTCAGTTTCTATCCATTGTTAAAAAAATAGAAGTAGAAATGTACCCAGAAAATAAATTCAACTAAAAATCATAATTTTACTTACCAAAGTCACCTATGAAGTAATGCCAAAGTGATGTACGAATTAAAATTTGACCTAAAATATTGGTCAAGTAGTAGCATTAGCGGTAAAAACAACAACAAAGATCAACAAGAAGAAGATGAAGATGATAATGAAGAATAAGGTGATGATGATGAAGCAGAAGATGATGAATAAAGCAGTAGTAACAATGAACAACAACAATTGCAAAGAAAGAGAAAACAACAATTGATGAGAAGAGAGAGAAATATGTTTTTTTCGCATTTGCTTTCTGTTATATTAGGTTAACATTTGGATGAACGTGTAAATTTAAAAACTTGTGGGCTGCTCTCAAACTTTTCCAGCTTTCTTAATCCATAATAAAGTAATTGTCACCTACATTCAATTATTAATTTGTCTCGTTTAGCTCAATTGCCCATGAAACATACAACTACTAGCTCAGTCACAATATTAACGCAATAAATTTCATATAGAGATCAAGATTTATCATGCACTTTTTGGGTTATTAGGGATGATATGGAGAAGTTACAGCTTACAGAGGACATGACCCTTGATAGAAAGGTGTGGAATATACAAACTAGGATAGAGGGTTAGCGGGTAGGAGTTCATCTGTAATATTAGGTGAGAGTGATTTTGTTTGTATCTACGCCTGTAGGCTGTAGTTTCTTGTTCGTGGTGTTTCGGTTATATCTTTAATTTTGAATAGATAGTTTATAATATTACCCTGTTGGTGTCTTTTTTTCTTTATTATCTAGCAGTGTGTATCTCATTTTTGTTATGTGCTTTTACATTTTCTTTTTGTTTGTTTGATTATACTGTTATCTATCCTGAGTCTAGGGTCTACCAAAAATAGTCTCTCTACTGCATCTGAGGTTGTGGTATGAACTTCATATACTTTACCTCACTTTGTAGGAATACACTAGGTAGTCTTGTTGTTGTATATTTCATTCAAAATTTATTTTTTTAAATTTAAAACTTTTGAAAATTATCAAAAACTCATTATATAGTCACAATTATGGTTATTGTGTGCACCATTTGACAATTAATGCAATAAAAATTGTACAACATGAGACATAAGTTATATAATATAAGAAAAGTGAGTGCATAGAAAGATTTTTATCTTCTTTAGTGATGTATACATAAATCGGGCTCCATCTATTTTTTTTGGATTTCGTGTTGCAAAATTTAAAAAAATTACAAGCAGTAAGTCTAAACTAAATTGAACCTTAAAATGGAGTTACAATTTTTTAGTATTGGACTAAAATGGAATCAGTTTGAAAATTAGTTATGTTGGTTGGGCTAAAAATTAACCCAATACAAAATTCTCTTCCCAACCCATAAGATTGTGGGTGAATTGATGGGCTATCAATTTTGGATCGTATTTGACACTCAATAGGGATGGCAATGGGGCGATGCAGGTGTGAGGAGGTGCAGGTTTTAGGTCATGTGGGGTGGTGCGAGTTTTAGACTATGTGGGTGCGGGGCAGGTATAGGACGAGTTTAAGTAAGTTTTTTTAAATGATGCGGTGCGGGGCAGATTGTGGGTATCTGCGGGTTTAAACTAGAAAACATTAAATATCAATATTATTCTCGTGAATCTACCTAAAATTATATGTATTCTTCTCGTAAAATTTTGTGATACTTAAAGAAACATATATAACACTACAAATAAATAATTTTATAACTTTTTAATTTCTTTATTCGTCTTAATGAAAATTTGATATTTAATCATTACTTCTACACGTGATAATTTTATGACAATTTCTTAGTGGAAAGTGATATAATAGAAATAGTTGTTACTATTTTCTAGTATTGTAAATATTATGGTTTTCAATGGAGTTACAATTTTTTCAAAAAATAAAAAAACAAAAATATGGGGTGGTGCGGTGCGGTGCGGGTATGCGCGGGTATGTGTGGGACGGGTTTATGCGGGTTTAAAGGTGATGCAGTGTGAGACGAGGCATTTATAAAATTTGCGGGTTAGAAAAAACCCACACCGCACCCGCACCGCGCTGCACCATTTTCACCCTTAACACTTAATATATAGAACCATCAATATGACATGGCATGTAGGGTCAGCCCAACCCAACCCGCTACTTGAGTAGAGTTGGGTTTTGAATTTTTTAAGTCTATTTAAAAATTTAGGATTATAGGATCGACCCAAATTAGTTCATTAGCCCTTGTTTTATAAGTTTATCTCACACACCAAGAAGTTACTCATAGGATGATACTTTAATGGTCACATTGAGAAATCTTTAAGGAGGTATGTCATGTACATGGTGGTTTTGATTTCAACGATAGAAATAAAGGTGGAGTTTTGCTTTTGAACTTCACAAAAGCTTTTTATTTGGCAATAGCTTATTTGAGTTTTCAAAGAAGAATGATCATTTAATGATCTTCTATAAGATAGATTTCTTACTCCTTAGAAATTGCGGTATAAGTTTATGTAAAGACTACAAGATTATCTACCGGGAGTATCTTACAACTCATCATAATCTCTTGATAATAAATTTTGATATTAAAAGAAATAAGAAAAAGAGGACTTCATATGATCTATCAAGTATAAAATGGGGTTTCTTGACTACCTTCAAAGATCAAGATATGGGAAGAAGTTGATGTCGACTGGGGCTTAGGTGAATAGTAGAGTTATTAGCAATATGTAAGATAGAACAAGTAATTATATTAAGGAAGTAACGAAAGACGTGCTAGAAATCTCAACATGTAATGGTCTATGACATTGAGGAATTTATAGCAGAATAAAGTAGTCTAAGTGAATATCAAAGCTGAGAGGTTTCTTATATGGAGTTGGTAGAGAGTAAAGATGAGAAGAAAAAAGGTATAAGACGATAATGAAGGAAATGAACTTAGCAGCTACATCAATAATATTTGAACAAACCGTAAAAGTAACAAGTTGTGAATGTTTTTGGTTGTAAACAATCTAAAACAAACACTAGGACTTTGTTCCCCCTAGCTTCCTAACTCTGTAGGTTTCTTGTACTTAGTCTAACTATTCCATTGTCACTCATGCAAAATCTGACAAGCTAGGTATTACCAATCGTTTTGTGAACGCATAGGTATATCTCACCCTTTACATTGTGAGTTTCCTGGTGTCGCGGTACTAACCTTTGTATTTGATCCCAGTTTAACTATCACCTTGTGGGTTTTTAGTTAGCAGACTAAGGTTGATATCCTCGAATCACTGTTGTGCTCTTCGTTTCTCAATCTCGATATCACTTTTAAAGACAATCTCAAATAAAGTATAGTTCTTAGATTTGTCCACCACTAAGAAACCAATTATAATGAAAAGATCACAATACACGTGTAAATGATGATCTAGCAGAACCTCATATTCCCCCTACTTTGTTATTCAGCTAGGGTTCTCACAGCCATAGCGGAGGGAATTAGTTGCTCATAATTGCAAAATAATCCATGGAGTCAATCGTAGAATCAAAATATGTTTGTAAGAGTATAAAGTATGTAACCTAAGATAAGAGTATATTAAGGTTATTTATAGCTTCTTAAAATAAATAGAGAACCTAACCAAAACAAAATAGGAAAATAAAGTTGGGAGTGGCTAGGACTCTGGTAACAAGTTGCCAGGACTGACGATGACTCATTAGCTGCTTTCATTGCTCTCTTTTGTGCTAAGTGATGACGACTCGTGTTCAAAACTAACGAGATTTTAGTTGCAAGTCGTTGTCACTCTAGTGACTTTTAACCTTTCAGGATTTTTTTCTGTCTGAACAACTCCTCACTACGAGTCATTGTCACACCTAATGACTCTTAGTCTTTATTCATTCCCACCGGGGCTTCAACTTTGCTATGTTTAGGACATTTACTAATATGCTTAGAACGACTCACACCACGACTTGTTCTTACTCGTAACGAGTTGTGGTCAGCCTCAACTTTGGTCCTTCGGCCAACAACCCTCACTGTTAATACCACGACTTGGGCTACAAGTCGTATAGTCACAAAACTACTCATAGTCCAGTCAGTACTTTTGATTTTCAGCTCTTTTTCATCCAATTCTATTCCACAACACTTCCAACATAATTAACTTGTAACACACACACACAAAACACACATCATATCTAACAAAATGGCCTAAGTATTAGCATATTTTAACTATTTTAAGCATCGAAAGTGACATCAAAATCATGAAACATCAAGATGACGATAAAGAGGGTCGTGTCTATTGCATGTAACCAAATTAGATTCATGATAGAGTATTTTACAACTACACATCTCATAAGAATATTATTAGGGCATTATAGGTATCAGAAGAAGTATTTTCATATGATATTCATTTACATTGAAAAATATTATGATAAAGTCCCTATAGGGGGTTCTATGGAAATGTTTGGAGGCTAGAGATGCACTCACAACTACATTAAAAGGATTATGGATATGTACAATGGATATAATACCTAACTGAGGGTAGTAGGAGACTTGTTCAATCATAATAGAATTGCACCAGGGATCAATTCTCAGCCCATTTGTATTTACTTTGGTGATAGATGAACTGATGCAACATATCTAAGGAGAGGTTCCATTGTGTATGTTATTTGCAAATAACTTAATGTTGATTAAATAGACACGTATCGAAGTTAATGTTTGGTTTGAAGTTTAGATAAAAAATCTAGAGTCTAAAAGATTCATGTTAAGCAAGACTAAGAAATAATACTTATAGTACAAATTTTGTAACGCGACTCACGTGGAAGATGTGGAAGTGAGGATTGATATACAAATCATCTCCAAGAAATGAAGTTTCAAGAAAAATCTAGGGTTAATGATTCAAACAAGTGAGGGGATTGAAAAGGATATGATACATCATATTGAGCGATCAAGAACTTGGACATCTAAAAGATAAAGATAGAAAAATAAGGATGTTAAGATGGATGTGTAGCATACTAGAAGAGACAAAATTAGAAATAAAGATTTAAGGGACAAGGTGGGACTGACTTCCATGGTGACTAGATGAGTCGTCAAGGTTGCAATAATTTGAGTATGTGAATAAGAGATACAGAGAAGCCGAAGTTAGAAAAGTGAGAGGTTAACTATAATGTGTATAGTGAGAGGTAGATCGGGAAAGTATTAAAGAGACATGATTAGAAAAATTATCATAGATAGAAAGATTTTTGAAGTCGACAATTAGGGTAGAAGATTAGGAGGTGGTCCAGCATTGTTGAGTTTCCTTATTAGTAATATTTATATTATTCTCCTTAATATCAAATTCTCTGGTACTTTTTTAAAAGTATTATTTATAAGCTAGGAGAATTATGCCATAAAAGTACCTTAAAGATTTAAAAATGAAGGGTTAGTCCCCCACCACGCGACCCCTTTAGGGCTATGTTGGACAAGACATTTTAAGGCTTATTCAAATAAAGGGTCAACCCTTTTAGCCGATCAAACTTCTTTTCTCATGAGGTTTGGGTTATGCTGGATTTCCCTATTTTGGCAGCTTTACCTACATAAACAACACATTAGTAATTAAATGATAGATAGTTAATAGTTCTAAAATTTTATAAATATTCATAAGAAAGTAATTAAAAGAGCACATTACAAGTATTAAAGGTTAAATGTACTTAATCAGATACAATAGTTGTGAATAAAAATGTTATAAACTTTATCTTTTAAAAGAATGTGAAATAAAGAACAAGAGAAAGACACACGATTTAGTGTGCTTCAGATTCGAATGATCCTACATCTACCATATAACAATTGCCTATAGATTATTAACAAATAAATGGGAGATATCTCAATTACACCTATGAGAATTTCTCTCTCAACTCTCTATTCTTACAATGAATTTGTAACGACCTAAAAATTTAATGAAATATGTGATATTTATGATTTTGTGTGATTTGACTGTTTTAACAGTCTCTATAGTTGCATTATGATATTTCTAGGGTATGGGAGTGATTGTCATGATTTTCGATGCATTTTGGTATCATTTATGTGATATTGTGGTTTTTGATGGCTTCGAGAGCCTTATTTTGGATTTATATGGATATCTTTTGATCTGTACGATGGATATCCGAATGGACTATGCCAGCAGCTCCAGAATATCAATTTTAGGCTAGGAATACGTTTGGATCATGTCCCGTCACACCCGAGCTCATTTCGACCTATTGATCAAAAGGTTAAAAAATTGTAAATTTATGTGTTGACCCACATTTGGTCGAAATGACCTCGGATAGAAAATTCGACTTCTCCAGCAGATCTAGAATATCGAATTTAGGGTGTTAGCATGTTTGGTATAATTTTACGGCTTTTAAATCTCATTTCAACCTCTGGTTCGGAAAATTGTGATTTCAAGTTTTGGGAATCAATTTTGTAAAAATGATGTTTTTTTGAAAATCTGATATTGCCATCGCTTTTGGAACGTCGAATTTAGTATGTTGCATAGTTCTTTTGTGTATATCAGACTTCAAATGAATCCCGAGCACCCCGTCGAAATTCGTTTTGACTTAAGGAAAAAAAAACAGCAGTTATATTGCAGAAAAACTGCAATATAAACAACTTTTTCCACCTATTTTTGGCCCATTTTGCACATTTTCATCTTACCTCTTGAGAGTTAAACCCTAAAATAGTATGAGAGATTAAAACTAAAGTTTGTAGGAGCTTGGGAAGCTAGATTAACATCTATTTCTAGATTTTATTACGGATTTAAGGTAAGAATTTACCCTTTTCTTAGTAATTTCTTAATTAATTTCTCAAAACCCCAAAAATCTTAGGGCCTAATTTTAAGCTCCAATTTCACTTATTTTCACTTGAATAATGTTATTATATTATAATTACTATTTTTTTCATCAATTTAAACTTCAAAACAACTCTGTTTCTTGATTTTAACTCGGATTTCAAAGATTTTACCCGGTAAAGCTCAAAAATAATTTTTCTTCGAGTTGAACCTCATTTTTTACTCAATTTAACATGGGTATTCTGCTGTAGATTTCTAAAAATATGGGGAACATGTTTTTGAAATAAAGTTTTGATTTTTCCCTTCTTTTTTGAAAACTCGTTTCGGGGGTCCATTTTGATCCCAAATCAAAAGTAGTCAATATGAGTGTCGTTGGTTTTGTTTTGATGCATAGATTTAATATTTGATATTTTTAGTCGAGTTCAAGATCATTCATAAAAATTAAGGTCGCGTGTTCAAGTGTAGCGGATCGATTTCGGCTTTCGAGGTAGGTTATGGCTTAACTCTTTTAGACTGGAATGGATAGTAAATAATGGTACAAATGCATGTTAAGGATGTGAACTAATCATGAAAAATATCTATCTATGTGTTGTACCCGTGTAGGAGCTTATATGTGATGTAATTATCGAAATTGAGTTATTATATGATATGTTTGATCGTGTGGGGTCCTATCTGATATTAATAGCCTTGAATAATGTGAATAATTATATTGTGTTATTAAGATGCTTAATATGGTACCATTGGTGTATTATGATTATATTCATACTTTATTTGGCATATGAGACATGTGGAAATACGTGGATAAAAATAAAATAATGAGTGCATATTGGCTCACATGGTTGTGGAAATATATCAGTGTAGTTGGTTGTGAAAATACTTATTGTGATTGATTGTGAGCATTACATCCTCATATCATACTTATTCATGAAACATTGGTACCATTATATGTAAGACCCCGCAAAATCTTACGTTGATAATCAACTCTTTTAGCTCCTAAAAGCTTTTTGGAAGGTTCAACACTTAGAATATTTTAGCTAGGTGTTCAACACATAGTCTCATTTTAAGCCTTCAAACTTTAGGGATTTAGTTGACAACCTTTCCGACCTCCGTTTTCCAATTTTCAAGTTGTGTTGCGATGGGGCAAGTCCATAGTACATTCTAGGTGAGTTTTGGAATTTTTGCAATCCGTTTAGGGCATCTTTGGATTTTGAACCAGTAGCTAAAGGCATAAGGGGACACCGCCCAGCTTATAGCCTTGTCCCCCTCCCTCAATAGAAAGGCGTCGCCCAGCTGGAAAAGGCTCTGGGAAAGGCGCCGCCTTGTTATAGCCTTTGTGCCCAGTTTTTCAGTATTCCACCTCTGTGCTTTGAGGGGTAATTTGGTCATTTTTCCACACCTATATATATCAAAAACACGGAATTTAGCCCTCAAAATACAAAAATATACTTATTTTCATCAATTTCTCTCAAGAACAAGAACAAGGGTTTCAATTTGAAGACCCAAATCCAAGTGATTTCACCGTAGATCATTAAGTAACTTCCATCTAAGGTATGCATTGTGTTGATTTATGGATTCCTTCCATCCATAAAGCTCAAGAACCCTCTTTTAAATTATAAACCGTGTTATTATGTTGTGGGTTAATTTATCCATGTAATTGATGTTGTAAAATCCCCAAGTTAGGGTCTTTGTGTGTTTTTATGAAGCTATGATATTATATGAGTTGGAAACATGTAAATTGGTTGTTCATGATGAATAATTTGATGATTTCACCTATGCCTAAGTTGTGCATGTAAGGTGTTTGATAAAATACCTAGGAGATTACAAATCATGTATTATAGCTAAATTGTGACCTAAATGACAAATGCATGCTACACCCTTATGAAAACAATGACTTCTATGATATGGTATGCATTATGATTGTTGATGGGATATTCATGTAACTAGATTTGATGGACTTATGGCATGTTATTAGATGCATTCCTTTCCATGTATAAAATTATGAGAACTATGTGTAGTATGAAATCCCCAACTTATGGCATTATGAATTGTGGGCTTTATTCCTATTATCAAGAATTGTCATGTTATGTCATTTTCCTCCTATCGAGTCCTGGGGGTACTTGTACCCGAAAATATAGTTGTGTGCCTAGATTCTGTGTCATGTTTTCACAATACTATCAATCAAGCCATGTTCAGTAGAATTCAGTCAGCCATGTGACTCAGGAAAGTTCAGTAACTCAGCAATCTCAATAGTATTTCATCAGTCAACGGAACTTTATGAATCCAGTCAGTTCAGTGTAGTTAATCATGTTCAGTGTCTATTCAGATGAGAGTAGGAATTAGCACCGAGTAAACCCAGGGATGGGAACACACATTGTCAGGTGAGGGTGTGATTCTTAAAAGTCATCCTTGCATTCCAGAACTATGTAGCTAGCATAGATTGAGACATCAACACTGTCAGATGAGGGTTGATGAGGTGGGTAAGCACTGTCAGATAAGGGCCCCACCATTCTCGTTTGGGGACACTGTTAGATGAGGATTACCCACAGTTTGTCTCTACCAATAGTGCGGTATTGACACCCTTCCAATTAGGGCACAGATTGGACCCCAACTTAGCTATTATAGAATATTTGGGGCATTTTGGTTAGATAACTATCTCCCACAGTTTCAAAATTAGTCTCAGTAAAAGAACTCAGATAGTTCTTCAAATTTCAAGACTTTCAGATTCAGTTAACTCAGATACAGTATGGAACTCAGCTAGTTCCATCAGGTTCAGGACTGTCAGATACAGTCACCCATGTTATCAACTATATCAGTAAACTCATGTTATCTTTACTCAGACTCAGTAATCATGTTTTCACAGTCTCATTTACATTATTATGTATTCATGCATGTTTTCTCACGTTCATGTTAGTCAGCCAGTTAGTATTGTTCATGCATATAAACCCCATGCATTCAGCTTACCTCACATGTATACCAGTACATTCAAATTACTGATGCATTTACGCTATGGTGTCTTATACGATAGGTTCAAAAGCACGAGCTCCAGAGCATCAGTAGTATCCCAGTTTCCACAGTTGAAGTTAGTAGTAAGTCCTCATCCTTCGAGGACATGATCATTACTTTATGTTATTATTTATTTCAACTCAGTTTTGCTAGACGGAGTTAGTTGGAGACATGTTCCTTCAACTCCAAATTCAGACAGTACTTAGAGGCTTTCAGATTCGATTCAGACTTCAGTTATTTTCCAATTTTGTTTTGGTATTGATATACTATACTATTTAGACATTTTTATTTCATTTATGATTTAGTGTAAACCTCATGGCCTTACATCTTTTATTTTCACATTTATTTAGTATATTATAAAGTGTATAGGTATAGGTATCAGTCATAGGTTAGCTTGTGGTCCTTCGAGGTCATAAGCACCATGTAGCATTTCGGGTACCAGATTCGGGGTGTTACAAACTTGGTATCAGAGACAAAGGTTCAATAGAGTCCTAGGAAATCTGAAAGCCACATCTAGTAGAGTCTTGTGCATAGGTGTGTTGCGCGCCACATTTATGTACAGGAGGCTATAAGATGTTTTAGGAATAGTATCCCTTCTTTTAGTATTTATGTCGTGTCAATGAGCATAATCTCAAGTCAATCTCTCAGTCTAATCTATTTCTTGTCTTTATTTCAGAACATGCCTCCCAAGAAAAAAACCCAGCCTGTCCAAGAAGATCCCTTGGACGAACATGTTTATTATGCAGAGTTCAGGGCCGCATTCACTACTCTTGCTAAGTCAGTTGCTGCTCGGAATGAATGACCAACTATCTTTCTGGCCAACTCAGTGGTCAATTCAGCTGCAGCCAGGATTTGGGACTTTACCTAAATAAACCCTCCATTCTTTCTTGGGTCTAAGTCAGATGAGGACCCTCAGGAATTCATTGATCAGGTTCATAAGGTGACTGTCATCATAGGGGTGACTACTGTTGAAAGTACGGAGCTAGTTGCATATCAGTTGCAGGATGTGGCTTATACTTGGTTCAAATAGTAGAAGTCAGAGAGGTCAGATGATGCAGGTCCTATAGAGTGGGAGGACCTTAATTCAATCTCCACCTTAATTTGTGTTCCAAGCATGCATATGAACAATTTTGGCCAAAAATCCAAAAGTTATTAAGCAATCTCGTTGCAAGAAACAAGAAGAATCAAACCTTTGTTGAACATACTATCTCTACCTAGCAGTTCCAGAGTTCCATCAGTTAATGTGTACCTCCACTAAGTCTTTGCACTGTGCAAACTTGGTGAGCGAGACTATCTTGGTCAACATGTCTACAGTGTTATCGGTTGTTTTAACCTTCATAATCTTGATAGTTCTCTCTTCAACAACATCTCAAATAAAATAGAATCTGGCATCAATGTGTTTGGTGCGCTCATGAAATGTTTAATTTTTAATCAAATGAATAACACTTTGACTATCACATCTTAGAGTTGACTCTAGTTGAACCAAACCCAATTCTACCACCAAACCTTTCAACTAGATAGTTTCTTTCATTACCTCTATTGCTATCATATATTCTGCCTCTGTTATAGATAAAACAACAATCGACTATAAAGTTGATTCGAACTAACAACACTACCAACTAGAGTAAAGATATATATAGTGGACCTCCTTCTATCAAGATCTCCTACATAGTTAGAATCCACATAATTAAGAATTGAAATACCTTTACTTTATTGAAAGGTTAGTCCTACATCAGAAGATCCTTTGAGATATCTCAATATCCACTTGATCATTTTCCAATGCATCTTCCTGGGTTGTCCATATACTTACTTACCACACTTATAGATTGAGAAATATTTGGATGTGTGTACACCGTAATATACATAATGCTACCAATTGCACTAGTATAAGAAACTTTTGACATATGCTCCACCTCATCCTAAGACTGAGCCATTTGTAACTTTAAAAGTTTAAAATGAAGAGATAAAGGTGTACTTTTAGGCTTTCTCATATATATATATATTAAATCTCTCAAAAACATTTTTGATATACATCTTATAAGAAAGATTTATAACACTGTGTTCTTTTGACATCTCCATTCCAAGGATTTTCTTTATAGCTCCCAGATACTTCATGTCAAAATTCTTGATCAATAATTTCTTCAAAGTATTTATCCTTATGATACTGCTAGCAACAATGAGCATATAATCAACATATAATAGTAAATAAATCATTGAGTTACCAGACATATTATTATGATATACAACTATCAAATGCACTCTTTCAGAATTCGTGTCTAGTCATTAATGCATCAAATCTCTTGTACCACTATCTAGTTGATTGGTTCAAATAATACATTGATTTCTTCAGTTGACAAACATGATGTTGTTTTCCCTCAGTTACTAAACCTTCACGATGATCTATATAGATTTTCTCTTCTAGATCACCATGTAAGAAAGAAATTTTGATATTAAGTTGTTAAAGCTCCAAGTCAAATTGTGAAATCAATGTTAGTAGCACCCGAATTGAGCTATGTTTCATAATTGAAGAGAAGATCTTATTGCAGTAAAGTCTATCTTTCTGACTAAAACTCTTTACAATTAATCTTTCCTTAAACCTAGCATCTTCCACTTCAGAAATTTCCTCTTTCTTTTTGTATATCCATTTATATTAAACTATCCTATTCCCCTTTGGCCTCTTAACTAAGACCCATGTCTGATTTTTGTTAAGAGGCCCCATCTCTCCTGTCATGGATAATCGTCATTGTGCAGCATTCTTGAAAGAAGTTATTTCAACATATGATATGGGTTCAAGATCCTTAATCTCTTCTTCTATAGCTACAGACGGGTATGTAATCAAATTTTATTGTTCTATAAGGCATTTTGATTTTTGTATCTGCCTTTTGTCTCTTCCCTTCGCAATTATATATGGTTCATTGACATCATGTTCTTCAAACTCTGTATTTATTGACTCATCAACTTGAGTTTCCTGATCCTTCTCCCTGGTAAGATCCATCTGCTGGTTGTTCCCATTTTCTAATAACTCCACAGAAACTTATTAAGGATCAAGTATAGAGAATTCATTAGAAGTAACATCTCTAGCTACAAACTTAATAAATACACCTATCAAAGTTTGTACTCTTTTACTCCATCCACATACTTTAAGAATTTGGCCTTCTTAGACCTTAGTTCAACCTTTCTTTCATTAACATAATAATAAAATGGAGACCCAAATACTCATAAGTATGAATAGTTAGAGAGTTTACCTGACCATACCTCATTTTAAGTCTTAAGGTCAATTGATGATGCTAGAGATCGATTGCCATTATGAGAAGTAGTGTGAACTATTTTAGCCCAAACCACTTTAGATATATTGTCTTATAGAAGCATACATCGAGCCTTTTCAAGAAGAGTTTCATTTATTCTCTTGGAAACTCTATTCTACCTGGTGTGTGCTTGACCATCTTATGTCTTAAGATCCTTAAACCTTGCAGAAATCATTGAGCTCTTCACTACAAAACTCCAAGCCATTGTTTATGCAAATATACTTATTTTCCATTTTAATTGATTATTAGCTAATATCTTTCATTCCTTAAATGCTTCAAAAACATCATTTTTCCCTTCAAGAAATGCATCCAAACCTTTCATAAAAATCATCAATGAATGTGAGAAGATACTTATTTTCGCCCTTCAAAAGAGATTTTAAGGGACCCCATAAGTCTAAATGGATATTTTCTGGAACCTCTCCTTTTTTGTGCTTGTCAGTGCTAAAGCTGACCTTTTTATGCTTTTTTTAAATGCAGTGCTCACATTATTCAAGTGTGCGTATCTTCTCACCATTCAAAAGGTTACAGTTACTCAATATCTCCAGACCCCGTGTGCTCATATGACCCAGTCTCATGTACCATAATATTGCCTTGTCATCATTAGATAACTACATGATATATTCATTAACAGAGTCAACAATGGTGCTTTCTGCTAGTGTGTAAGGGTATCCTCCAACTTGGCCTTCAGCATAGCTAAAGATATTTAGTCACCTTCAGAGTTTCTCCTTTGTTCATGTACTTGTAGCCATGTTTATCCAGAGTACCTAGGGAGATCAAATTCTTCTTCATATCAACAATATGATGAACTTCTATAATAGTCCTCATAATTCATTATGACAGCGAATTCGAACTAAACAAATGCCAAATGTTTTATAAGTTGCATTATTTCCCATTACTATGGTTCCTTCATTTTTCTCGTAGTTGTAAAACAAATCTCTTCAAAATTTCATATGCAAAGTACAATAAGAGTTTAGCATCCATTTGTTGCCATCGACTCGACTATTGCATGATGTTGAAAGTACTTATTTTTTATCAGAATCATGTACCTATTCAACAATGAACACACTTGTCTTTTTTTGGACTTCGACATCGGTCAATCTCGTTCAAAGTGTCCCTTCTTGTGGCGGCCCCCACACTCCACATTCTTTTTGTTCATATGAAACTTCAATCTGTGCTTTGATTTGCTCCTTCTTGTTGGCTAATATGACCTCTCATAAAGAGCCCACTAGCTTTATTATCTCTGTCTCCTTCAAAATGCCTTTACACATCCAGAGTTAAGTATTTGTTGCACTTGCTCAAGAGTGATAGGTTCATTGTTATACTTTATTGAATTCTCAATATCAAGATATTTAAAGTCAACGAAAATAGAAAAGCACATGCAAACGTCTCTTCATTCTTTTTAATTTTGGCATTCTGTAAGTACCTATTAAGTTTATTGAACGTATCTAGATGGTCTTGCAACAGAGCACCTGACCCATCTTAAATGTGTGAATACACTATTGTAACAATACCCTTATTGTCATCGATCTATCCTGGTAAATCCCTTAAAGTTTGTTTCGTAACTATTTGGCCATCTCATTAATACCTGTACACACTTCACAGAGCACACTAGGTGTAAGGTACAGTTGGATGACACTCAATGCATAGCCTTCAATCTTCTCCTTATCAGAATCTAATGTACCATCAAGCTACTTCCTATCAATAACATGGATTGAACCTTTCCTCTGCAATAATGCAATCACCAAAATTTTCTAGATATTAACGCTGTTGGACCCACTAAATCTATCAATTTCAAATTTCATGAAACTTATCAATAGTTATTCTTCCTTTTCCACTACAGATAGTATTTGAAAATACAAAAATCAAATTAATTATTTTCTAATGTGGAAGTTCACATTGTGTTACAATCACAGAGCATATTCAGACAAAACCTTGACTTTGATATCAATTATTAGCGAAAATATGAAATAAAGAACAAGAAAAAATACAAAAGATTTAATGTTGTTCGGATTTGAATGATCCTACATCCACCAGAAATAATTATTTTTTATTATTAACAAATAAAGGGATTACACCTAAGAGAATTCCTATTTCAACTCTCTACTTTTTCAATAAATTAACTATGAATTTTTGGATGTTCTTACAATGAGGAGCGATCATCCTTTTTACATCACAAAACTTGAGCTCCGAATAACAAAACTTGACCTCTAAACATAAAATAAGAAAAGGAAAAGAAAATGCAAAATTTATCCTCCACAAATTTTGCTTGTTCTGCGGATTTACTCTCTAGCAAAGTAAATTGACACATGAAGTTTTCTTCCACATGGATTGGAACT
Organism: Capsicum pubescens; assembly: GCA_030864215.1. Taxonomy (NCBI): domain Eukaryota; kingdom Viridiplantae; phylum Streptophyta; class Magnoliopsida; order Solanales; family Solanaceae; genus Capsicum; species Capsicum pubescens. The sequence goes on from CM061544.1 coordinate 229,322,467, forward strand.
CACAAAAACCAAACCAACTCTTTCTCTATCTATAATAAAATTTAATTACAGGTTTAATTATTATATATTAACTTGAAGTCCATGTTAAAACCAAATTCGCCGATGTGTTTTTTTCCCTGGAATTAAGGAAGATCTTGGCCTTTAAGCCCTATCGACAAATACTGAAAGAAAAAATACTCGAGGAAATCTCAACCCAATAAAATAGAAAATGCAGTTCTACCATAACTGTTAGGTTTTTTGGAAGAGGAAAACAAACAATAAAAAATAAAATCTTATTGAAAAAAGTTTTCTCATATAAATTTTATTAATTATGAGTCTTTATATAGACATATGAATAAAGTTGTTGACATCTCCTACAACTAAAGTATTAAACTTTTACTAAAATTAAAAAAACTGAATATCCTACTAACTTAATAATTGGACTCCTCCGATAACTAAATAACTAAGGAATCCTCCTATAATTAAGCAATTAATTATTCTAGAATACTGCTGCAGTAACAGATGCAATATCCAACACTCCTTCTTGCTTCTGTTGCTGCAATCTAGTAAAGTTGGTCCTCGCTTTCTTTTTCCACAAGTAGTGCTTTTGAATCATCTTGAGTGTCTTTGAACTTGCACACTTTTGTGACGTGACCCTTTTGTTTGCAACTTCCACATAATGCATCAGATCTCCACCAACAAAATTTTTCTAAGTGTGTTTTCTTTTTTGCAATATTTGCAAGGTGGATAATCAACTTTTCTTTTTTGGCGATTTACATAAAAATGCCTTCAACACCTTTTTCTTTCTTGTAAGCTTTTGTTTGCTCTTGTGCTTGAAGAGCGCTTATCAATTCAGCAAGAGAGATTACAGAGAGATCTGTAGACTCTTTCAAAGCGGAGATTTTGGACTCAAATCTCTCAGAAATAGTCACCAGAATTTTTTCAACTATTCTATTGTCTTTAAATTTTTCGCTAAGCAACCTGATTCTATTGACAATCAAAGAAATTATGACAGAATACTTAGTGATTGTCTCACTTTCTTGCATCCTAAGAGATTCAAAATCTCTTTTCAAATTCTGAATTTGATTTTGTTTGCGTCGTTCACTCCCTTGGTACTCCTTTTTAATTTTTTCCAAAGCTTCTTTTGTTGTTTCACATGCAATGATTTTTGAGAAAATTGAATCAACAACTGAATTTTGAATTACAATTTTTGCTTTATATTTTTTGAATTTCTCTTCTGAGTAAAGTTTGATTTCGGCAGCAGAAGGATTTGCAGGGAGTGGTTGTATAGGATTGTCTTCCTCTACAACTTACCACAAATCATAAGCTTCAAGATAAGATTTCATCTTAGTTGTCCAAATTTAATAGTTTTCACCGGTGAAGATTTGTGGGCATTGAAAGTGAGAGTATTGCTTGTCATGATTTGAAAAACAAGATTTAAAATAATGTGGGTTGAAAATCGATTAAAAATAGCCCTACGTTAAAAATAAAAATAAGGGTTAAAAATAGTTCTTCATTAAAAATAAAAGTAAGGACTAAAAATAGATTGAAAATATAAAAAAAATTGATTGAAAGCTTTTCTTCAATGAATTGACAGATCCATGAGGATCGATGAAGGCTCTTGATACCACTTGTTGTGTTCGGAATCGAGAGGGCGTCATGTGGAAGCTAATAGTTTGCAAACTAATATGGTGATAATTCAGATGACAACGAAAAATAAATACTAAAAATATATTATTAATATGGTTTGGTCAAACGACCTACATATTAAAAATAATATTATTGAAAAAACTTAAAACCTATTAAAAAAAGCATAAAACATATTGGGAGAAATCTCCCCCTAAGCAAGACTTTTGATGACTACATTGTGGATGCTATTGTGTTATGGTATGAGAAGGGGGGTCTTCTATTTATAGATGTCCGAAACCTTTCCTCCAAGAAAGAGGTTAGCCAAATATGAAAAAGTTTTATATTTTTCTTTTAGGAAAAGTAAAAGTAATTATGGTATTATTTTTATTTTTTCTTTCAAGAAAATTAAAAATTAAATTTGGTAAGAAAATCAAGGCAAAAAACCCTAACTAATCTCCCCTTTTTGACTTGATTTTCTTCACTTGATCCACCTTCTTCACATCACATGCATGAACTTCGTTCTTGATATAATCTTCATAATTGGTACTTGTCATGGTTAAAAATAAAGTTTAAAATATTATGGGTTAAAAATGATTTAAAAAATATGTTATTTTTATTTTTAAAGATGTGGCAGCAAGAATGTTGAAAATATGTTTTAAGCTCCTTCTCCACATGTAACTAGACAAAAATCTTCATTATCGCCAAACTGTTGCAGCATGATTTTGAAACCGTTTTAAACCTGTTTAATCTCGTCTCACCACACCATTGGATCATTGAACCATAAGTTTTGATACCACTGTTAGGTTTTTTGGAAGAGGAAAACAAATAATAGAAAATAAAATCTTATTGAAAAAACTTTTCTCATATAAATTTTATTACACATAAATAAAGTTGTTGACTCCTCCTACAACTAAAGTAAGTATTAGACTTTTACTAATATTAAGAAAATTGAATATCCTACTAACTTGATAATTGAACTCCTATAACTAAACAACTAATTATTCTAGAATACTGTTGCAGTAACAACGATGCAATATCCAACAATAACTACAATGAGAGACAAACCTTTATAGCGTTTAAAGTGTGTTAATTGTTTATATTTAATTGAACAAGTGATGTGGGAAAATAATCGCAACATTCCAAAGGGAAGAAGACACGTGTTTTGAAAATGAGGGAATTCATAATTGCTTAATTAGAATTTGCAATCTATACCGAAACAGGTAAATGATATTATGATAATGTTATTTAAAAAAGAAAATATTATTTTTAACTGGAAAAAGTATCATACTTTGATGTAGTATTTAAATCTCTGACCTTCCAATTGCTCACCTAATTCATAAATGACTCGAAGCTTTATCAAGTATTCCTTACACACTTTCCTTCTAAAGTTTAATGGATTAAAAGAATACTTCCTGGCTCCTTTGTCTCATATTAGTTCTCGCATTTTTTTTTTTCATGTTCCTTAAAAATTATAGATAAAAAAAACATTTTTATTTACTAATTTGCTCTTGTTTCTCTTCAATAAATATGTATTCGATTTCAGAAAAAGGCTAAGCTCATCTTACTGATATTTGGAAAATCATAATATCAATCAATAATTACTTGTTTGAACTCTTCAAATTTATAGTTTTTATACAATCAATACTGGTTACTTTCGGAACACTTAATTATATTATTGACAAAATGGGAAGAATGGATCAACTTTATCATTTTGTAAAATGACAAATATTAGGAATAAATATTTTTAGTGATCTTGACAACTAATATGAGATTTGGAGGGAGCAACACATTTGAATATGTTGAAATAATCAAATACAACTAATATGAGCTATGGAGGGAGCAACACATTTGAATATGTTGAAATAATCAAATAAAATTTCGATTTAATTCTAAATGTGACATAATGTTACCATCATAGAAAGTTATGGAGCATATTAGGAAATTTCCAAAAAAAAAAAGAAATCTTCAAATACTTTCACATAAAATGAATCTGATGGAATATAGCCATTTGTCAGTCATTTTGAATAATCAACAAAGTTAAATAGGCCAATTATGTTCGGTGGTCTTTGACCAAAGCAGCTACCATCTCTGGACCTTTCTCATTAAAATATACTCGTTCTCCTATTATTATTATTATTTAATATTTGTTTTCTTCTTTGGCTTATTGACTAAAAAACTCTATAAGATGTCCATGCAGTAGCAAGTGTGATAATTAAAAATGAGTGAAAAGAGAGTAGACAAAAGTGAAGCAATGGAAAGCATAGGAGGTGAAGGTAAGAGCAAAAGTACTGCTGATGATGAAGAAAAAGAATTGATGCTTCCAGGTTTTCGATTTCACCCTACGGACGAAGAACTTGTGGGATTTTATCTTAGACGCAAAGTGGAAAACAAAAGGATCAAACTTGATCTCATCAAAGAGGTTGATATTTACAAACATGATCCTTGGGATCTTCCACGTAAGTATATATACAAGTAAATTTATGTTATCTTTTTTACAAGTCTATGTTCAAATCGATCATTCTACTTATTAGTAATCTATATATGGCTCACGCGAATCTAATAATTTTTGTTCAGATTCTACATACAAGTAATTTTGTGTTACCTGATTCACAAGCCTATGTTCAAAGGCCAATCCACTAAGTACTTTGTGACTCACGTGAACCATTTATATCTTCTTTTCAGATTGTATATTATGTTATCTTCTTGGACAAGTCTTTTGAATTGGCCAATCTACTAGTAATCTATGATTCACATAAATTCAATAGTTTTTTTTTTCAAATCATATATATACAGATTATTTTGTGTCACCTTTTTGCACAAGTCTATGTTCAAATTGGCCAATCTACTTAGTTAAATATGGCTCACGTAAAAGCTTAAATTTAATAGTTTTTGTTTAGATCAAATGTATGCAAGTTATTTCATATATGTTATTTTTTCCTCAAATCTATGTTCAAATTGGCCAATCTACTTAATAATAATTTATGGTTCATGTGAATCTAACAATTTTTGTTCAAATCTTATATATTTTAGGAAATCTATTGAATATATATAAATATTCTAAAATTAATTAAAAATATATACTAATTTGACATGTTATGAAAATCTATAACTTTAATTTTTGAATCCGCTTGAATTCACCCATAGATCTTCCTCAGAACGCAAAATGATATCTGCTAAAATATGTGATGGTCTAGCAGAAAATACATGAGGCACAATACATAAACATGCCCTTTAACTTGATTTAAGATCATATTTATGATCTTCAATTTTGGGTATGCACAAGTAGGCACTGAAACTTATATAAATTTTAACAAGTAGACACATATGTCCTATGTTGCATTATACATGGTCAATTCTTGTCCTACATGGTGTCCTACGTGCATTATGTGTCACATAGGACATGTGTGTCTACTTATTCAACTTTATACAAGTTTAAGTGTTTACTTGTGCACATCCAAAATAAGAGGTCATAGATGTGATCTGAAGTCAAGTTATAGGGCATGTTTATGTATTATGCCATTAGAAAAGCTTGATCCATGATGATGGTGGTGAGTTAATGTAAAAAAACACATCTAAAGTATCTCTATTTTTTTAATTTCATATCTCAGATATGCGAATTTACTATCTGAACTATCACTAACTATTTATCAAACAAACTTTTGTGAGGATACTAATTTTCAACAACCTCAACTCTTAATTGTTCACTTTTTCAAACTGAACTACTTCATGAAAGTTCAGGTATAAAACTCAAATAATTAATAATTTAAATGTATTTTAATAAATAGTTGATAATAATTCAGATAAAAAAATCCATCATGATAATTCAAATATAAAAATCAAAAATTCAAAATACTTTAGACGCGTTCCACACTCTTCAATCTAATATCTGTACATATATTGGACAACTGAGAAAATAAGGCTTAAAAGTAGTAGCAGCAGACACGAAATTAGTGACGGATCCAACTACATATTTCGGTGTAGGTTCAATAGATCCCAATATATTGAAGTGTGAAAAGAAAGTAGATATATTTTAAAATTTATTTTTTAAACTCAGAAATAATATAGATAGCATATCAAATCAAAAGCAACTGAACTCAATCCTAAAAACTTCCCTGAAAGTGAGATATTTATCTTATATCTACGAAGCGATTGAGTATAAAGTTCAACAGTTCTAAATTATTGGTGCCCGAAACTAGGTTTTAACTACTTATTTCCACTCTAATAATTTGTCAACAAAAGTAAGAAATTGTGCTAGCTTATCAGTTCCTACCACAAAAAAAAATAATAAAAAAAATTAATGACTGATAAATTCTATAATTAAATAATAAATTTATATCTAATTTTATTTAGTTACAGATTATTAAATTAGCTATGAGTAATTTAGTGACAATATGAAGTTCGTGTGAAAATTGGTCTTGGGCCTAATATATGGGCGCCTACCATCGGTGAACAAAGATATGGGATGGGCCTAGCTTTGATAGCTTGTGAAAATTGGTTTTGGACTAACTCACACCCCAAAAGCTAGCTCATGAAGAGGAGCATTGTCCAAGCTTTATAAGGAGACCAAGGACCCTTTCCTCTTTCGATGTGGGATACTTAACAGCTCGTAATTCATTTTACTTTTTTTTAATGTTCAGTCGATCACATTATATTGATGTAGAATTTCCATGTCAGTCTACCATCATCCCTTATCCAGCTATGACCAAAATACTTTCGGCAAAACATCCCTCCACAGCTCTACCTCATCCTACTATATTCAATTATGAAGTAATGTGACATGCATGAAAGGTAATAAACTGCCAGAAAATTCAGAGAGTTACCCAATGTTGGATCCTAATCTCATATTATTCACAATTCAGATATCCAATAATCATGAACGTGAAGGTTGTGGGAGTTGGGGTGCGAAGTTCTTGAGTCCCACATGCGAGGTGTGAGTTTCCTTAGTCTCCTTATATGATCTTTGCAATATATTTTTAATTCATAAACTAACTTTTGAAATTGAGTCAAGTAAAAAGTTCATTTCTTATCAATTTTGAGTATCAAAGATTAACAATGTTATATAAAGTCAAAAGCTAAAATAGGCTGCAAGTAAAACAAATTCTGCACAGCCAGTCATTTCCTTATATTGATGGAAAATTTTCTTGTAATCGAATCCCATGCCAAAAATATTTCAAAATTTTCATTTTACCATTAATATTTGTAGGACTATAAAACCTTTTTCTTTTCTTTAATAACAATAATATAATAATCTTCACAAATCGAATCCTTACTACAATAATCAAGAAGCTACCATAATTCTAAAACGAGAAGCTTAACTACACATACACATGGAGAACTACAACATATCGTTCAAAGAAAAACGTAAACATAATTAAGTATGGAGAAGAAAAAATCAAATCAATTTGCTTCCGCCTTTATAGAGGCTCCTAGCTCTTCCTAGATCAAAAATTATTTAAAGAAAAAAAATATTCTCTTTAAAATAAGATGAGAAGTTTAAAATTAATTATTTTTAAATTTAGAAGTATACTTATGATAGATTGATCCCTATGTTTCCTTTTCTATGAATGTGTTTTGACTAGCGTCCCAAATTTGAGAAACAAAAAATTAGGGACTTTTATATGGTAAATAGGTGACCTTCCTGTGGCTATAAAATAACGATATAAAAAAATATTACTCTTTTCAAATAAAAACAGAATAATATCACTTTATGAAAGAACGCTATTTAAATTTGGTTTGTGGAGGATGCAAATTTGTTTGACCTTTTCCTACAATATTTATAGACCAAGGACTTGACCCCAAAGTTGTAGGAGTCAATGTAGACAATTCTTTTAAAAAAATATTAAAGAGTGACTGTCATTGTCATTGACCAAGTTCTCTTGTATTAGCTAACTAGTAAATTTATACGCGCTTTGCGCGTTCATAAAAATAAATATATAAGATAAAAATATTAAAGAATATTTTATAACTTAATTTTTTTCCTCTAAATTTAACATTTTAATCCTCCAAAAAAATCTTTGACTTTTGCATAATCTGTAAGAGTATAATGGTTGAACTTCAATGGCAAATCCTCACATAATAAAATTAATTGTCACTGGTTAAGATGATGATTACCGAAAAGCGATAACCCAATAGTGATCAGAAAATGGAAATTGATGAGCATTTCGAGTCAATACTTGACATATATAAAATATCTTATATTATTTTTACCATACAAATCTTTCTTGACCCATTCATCTTTTATTGCTTCAGTTACCCCTGACATTAATATCAGTAGTGTTCAACAGTTAAAACTTAAAAGGAGTAAATTATGATTATTTTTGTTCCACATTTATTGGGAGAATAAGGTCAAAACATTTTGTTGTTAGTAAATCAAAAGATGTTCAGTAATTTTTTAGTCCCATGTATAAAATAATAATCACTCCCTTGTTACATTATAGGTGTTGTAACTTGTTCAAAATTAGCTTTTATTAATTTGTAGAACATCATTTCATAGAAATTAATATGAATAGAAATTAATATGAAAGTAACATATAAATAATTAAAAGTACATTTTTTAAAAATATCAAAAGAACTTTTTCATGCTAACATATTAATTATTATAAGTTAATTTAAATAGATAATATCTATAACACCTCGGGATTTGGACCCTTGCAAAATTTCTTGGGTTTTGGTCTTTCTGGACTTGGTACGACTCAAGGGTACCATTCGTACCCTTGGATACAGGTTAGGGGATGGCTTGATGGCTCACTCGTATGTTGGGCAGTAAGGTTGGTTTAGTTACTGTCCAAGATACGACTCACCATCATACGAGCCGTATAGTGGAATATGAGGTGTATGAAGCCTAGTCGTATGAAGCTTATTAGTTGCCTAGTTGAAACTGTCCAAGGTACGGATGTAGGTACGGTTTGGGGTACCAATCATACCCTAAGGTACGAGTTGGGTTGTCGTAGTCGTATTGGGACCAGTGTGGAGGGTTTTGGTGAGGTCTAGGATATGAGTTGGGGTACCACCCGTACCCTAAGATACGGTTTGCACGGTTGGGTCGTACCTTCCTGAGGATGGATTTTCAACTTTTAAGTTGGGGATCTTTTCGACACTTCTCACCCTAAAAGCCATATGTTCCCATGTTATATAATCATTGGTGGCTTCTCACAACACTTGTTAAGGAATAGAAACACTCCAAAAACTCTCACATACTCTCTCTTGAAGATTAGAGGCTAGGGTTTCTACATGTGTTCTTCAAAGGGCTCGAGAGTCAAGTTACTCTCCGAAATCCTCTTGTAAAAGGAATGTACTTCTTCCATCATTGTTAGTTCCAACTAAAGTCATGATTTAATGTGTTTTAAACATTGATTTATGAGTCATAAATGGTGGTTTTGGAAACCAATGTTGAGGATCTTGATGTGTATTGTTAAGTCTTGGTTTAAACTATGTTTTTACATATTTTTGACTTTGGTTTACACATGTGGGTGCTTGTTGGTTATGGTTTAACAAATGGGTCATGAGTAACCCAAATTATGATGGTTTATGCTTTGGTTTTAGTCTTGGTAAAGGTATGGCCTCAACATGTTTGATAAAATGCCTAAAAGAATGTTTTCACTTTATTGTTGAACTTTAATTGAAACTATTGCATGGTATGGTTTAGTAATGAAACCCCAAATGGATTTGGATGGTTTAAATGGTTTAAATGGTTTGAATGGTATAAATGCTTTAAATGTTTGGAATGGTCTAAAATTGTTTAAAAGGTATGAATGGTTTGGAATGGTTAAATGGAATGGTTTTGGTGGTAACGGTTTGATTAATTAAACACCCTTGAGCAGTACAAAGGAATCCCTCAAGTAAACATGGTAATTGTACAACTTCTGTGGTGCATGGGATTTCCCCTAAGCTAATCTAATAATGAAACACTTGTAGGGTACATGGGACTCCCCCAAGTTAACTTGGTAAATGGGTACACGGGAATCCCTTAACCTCTTAAGGTTTGGCTATGGACAATACTTGCAAGTCATAGTCGGTATGACGATACCACTATTTGTCGACTCAGTTAATAATAATGGTTCGGTTGGTTAGAAATGGATTTAATTGGGTAATAAAAGTGGGGTGTGATAGCTAACTGTAAAGGTGAAAGTCCAATGGATAAACACTGAAAACTCATATTTACCGAAATAAGGGGTAGGTTATGGCGACCTTATATGATACTATGAGATACAGGGAATCCTCTAAGTACACTGTACATATGTATCATAGAGGGTGAAGGGTACTTGTGAATCCCTTACTCTTATAGCATTTCTGGTTCGTGTTGCTATATGTATCGGGGCCCGTTCAGGGGGTTACACTGGACCCATATAGCCCGTAGGTGTTTTAGAATGGTTAAGCTTCACATACCTAGGTTAATAATTTTAAATACATACTAAACCCGATTTCCTTTCCCGATATGGTTATATAAATATATGGGTTGTATGCTTATGGTTGGTTTACTTGATTTTATTGAAAGATAATATTTTATCCTTATCCTGAATGCATGTTAGTATTCAGCTGCTAACCCGTCTTCGGGTGGCTGTATCCCCACGCGATGTAGGAATTGGCCATACTACTCCTCCTGCTCATTGATCAGATTTGAGAATATCAGTGTTGGATTGAAATAGTGAGAAATGAATCTATTTTATGTCATGGATTACTTTACATACATTCGTCTTTCATAGACTTTAGTTTTTGGCTATGGTCGGGGGCATGTCCCGACTAGGTACTCTTCGATTTTGGTTTTGAGGCTTTGTATGGACAACTATAGACTTGGGTATGGTATGGATGGATTGTGTCATATATATAAACATACATTAAGTTATTTTCCTTGTTTTGGTTTGGTTGGATTGGTTGGTTATTTGGTGGATTGAACTGGTTGGGTTGGCCTCGGATATAGGCTTATCCCAAAGTTACTTCATAGATAAACTCGCTATCTTCTTATTGAAATACCTAGGTCTTGAACCTTAAGCAAATCAACAAATTTTGGTGTCGCTGAGTTGGGTTCGACTTGGAGCTTGAGTCGTACCCATGCATACGGGTCAAATCCACTCCCCCTCCCCCTACCATACCTTGGACAACATGTTAGGGTAGCATACTTTTTTCTGTATGACATGACCTTCCCTTTATCGTACCCTATGCATACGAGTTGTATGCAACTCAATCGTAAAGAAGGTAGTCTCTATTTAGAGTGGATTATTTGGTATACAGTTTGTGTATATAACTAGGGGATGAGTCGTACCCTTTACTTACGACTCAAGGGTGACCACTCATTCCCATAATAGTATGGTTGACCTAGGATAAGCCTAGGGTACAATTTAGGGTACCACTCATACCCTAGTGTACGATTACTGAGGAAATTGTATAGGGGAGTCGTACCCCTGGGAGAGTTCACTTTTCATCTTTTAACTAAGGTCTTTGTGGTTATTTCCCTTTCCTAAATCCATAAGTCCCTTAAATATATAAGGCATTGTGGCCTCATAAGCCCTCATTGACAAGACTCAAACACTCCAAAACACTCTAAAAACTTCTTGAAGCAAGATTGGAGGCTAGGGTTTGGAGGGAGCTCATCTAGTGGCAAGAAGGTGCCAAGATTGTTGGTATGTCATCTTGCTTAAGGCATGTATCTCTTCCCCTCTTTAAATATCTCTAAATCCATGTATTTCACACTTGGATTAGTAAGTTTACATGGTGGTTTTGAAATCAAATGAAAAGGGTTTTGTTGCCTAATGATGTATAATCTTAAATCTTGCCTAGACTTATGTTTATATGTGATATTGATGATGAATTGCATGTGTGGATGCTTTTTGTATGTGGTTTAACATGAGGATCTTGAGTAACCCTAATCTTGGTAATATCTACCATAGAAATAGCCCTGGTGAAGGTGTGCACCCAAGGAGTTTGTGAAAATATCTAAGTGAATTGTCTAGTCATATATTGGTGATGTACCGAACTAGGGTAATGACCCAATGAGTATGATTGCTTGATAAATGATATATTAAAGTAATTATGAATCATGTGTGGTGAAATTGATAACCTTGTTAGTTGATGGCTAATGAAAGGGTAAAGTCCCTAGATATAAAGATAAACTTAAATTGTGTGTTGAACCCAAATGAGGTGAGAATTTGGTATAAGATTATTATTAAAATATGAATTGTTGTAAGGGTCTTGATGACCATAAATTGAATTGTATATTAAATTAAGTGAAGGTAATGTCCTATTGAAATAGTGGAGAAATAAAGGCTTCCATAAGGACCATGTGGTCATGTATAGTGTTAAATTGACTAAAATGGTTAAAGTCCTTAAATGATTGTATTGAATGTATGTTGATGCATGGGAAAAAGGTTAAATTCCCAAATTGTAAGGCCCCAAAAATGGCCCCGAGACGTCACACGGTGCTTAGGATCATAAGTGATCCCAAGCTAACCCTTGTACTGGCATAACTCATAAGCAACTGAATAAAATATATACATCTGAACGAAATAAGTGAAAGAGTACTCTTTTCTAAATCTGATCAATACAAAGCTAAATTAAAATGAGTACAATTCTTCTTTTACAAACAAAATTGGAATCACATACCTTAACTCTACTGACTGTCTATGAAGCCTCTCTAGTATTGACTATAAGTAGCCAGGACATGACCCCCAACTATCCCAAATAAATACAGTTGAATAAAGAAAAATAAGATACTACTCAAACAATATGACTGACTCAAGCCCTTGAATCAAGAGGACTCATCACTTGCTAACTGGAAGATGCAATCTATCTGAATATGGTATGCGTGCTACAACAGAACTGATACCTATATTATGAGACAATGTAGCACATAGACATATATGTGGATCAGTACTTTGAGTATGTACTGGGTATATGGGGGGTGAAATACATAAGTAAAACATTATCTCATCATCATAATTTGTAAAAATAATGCATGCTAAATGTAAATGACTCACATAAGCTGAAATATTGAAATATGAGGCAATAAAAAGCAAAACATACTTTATGAATCTTGTGAGCTATAACATTTAGTTCTAAAAGTTGTACTTGTATTCTCCTTTTAAATCATACTGTCTAAGTGTAGAAAGGACTCACTCTTAATCTGTAAGTTGAAAGCTGAAAACTGTAGCTAATATTTTTCTGTAAAGCATAATCTGAGTAAAACTTGTGAGCCTTAACACTTAGTTTTCTAAAAGCTTTTTTGTTACTCTTTCTGTTCTAGAATCTATAGTCTATAAGCTTTAAAACCTTAGGGAAAAACACTTTATCTAAAGGGAGCTACTTTAAAACTATTCTGAAAATCTTTACTATTAAGATGTAGGGAATTCTTTCGAAACTTTAGGACATAGAAACTTTGGGAGCTTTAGAAATTTTGGAACTTTGGGACTTAGGGACTTTGGGACTCAGGGAGTTTCTTCTAATCGACATAAACCATGTGAGCTGATATGGAGTTCAACATCTTCCCCACGTTGGGGAGAGCTATTCTACCCTTGCTATCTGAATAGAACCTTAACTTAAGTGATAACTATCTTAGCCCACTATGGGCAAATCAGAAACCTATAGTGGCACGAATTTTTAGGGCATGAGACCTTGGAATCATACCCAACTAGGTGCTAAATACTACTTCCATACTTATTGCTCAGAAATTTTAGGAAATCCACCTTAATACAACACAAGGGTTTATAATGAAAATCAATTATGCTTTGCTTTGCTTTAAATCATAAATTGTATGAATCATGTGGATTCCTGTCTTAGCTTGGACCAAAAGATCAATCTTTGCTTTTGAAAGCACTAATCAAAACTTATCAATAGGACTTGAGATCATAATCTTCTTATAAAGTCATCAATGGTACTTAAGACTCAAAGTATAAAGCTTTAATGCATCAATAATTACATAAATACTCAGATTTAAACTTCCTACTCAATAATCATCTTTAAAACTTTCAACAATCTCAGTCAAGATAATGGTATATAACTCATAATGTGAATCTTATAGTTTCAAATTTGAATATATATAAATTTTGTGCAATTGGAGCCGTAATTGTCATAACAATTTCATAAACTAAAATAATGAGGATTTAGGTATCAACCCTAAATTCAATTTCATGGAAAATCATAGAATATTCAGTAAATTTGAAATCAAAATTAAGTTTTGGGCACAAGGATGAAAATTTTATCCTTGTTCAAAACTCCACATACCTTGGATGATGAACTAGATGGACAAACTTGCTTTTGAGATCCTATTTGTGCTCTTGAAGGATATTTCTTGGTGTTCTTGAATTGGGAACTTTGAATCTTAAGCTGATTTGGGAAAAGAATAGAGGAATCTTGGGGATTCTTGAAGTTGAATGATGAAGCTTAGAGTTTTGGTTGAGAGAAATTTTGATGAACATAAGCATAGAAGGCTTGTAATAGGGTTAAATTATGTGTTTGGACGGATTTGGGGGCTTGGGAATTGACCAAAACACCCCCTTAAGATTTTAAACGATACTAGAAAAGAAGCAAAAATCTCAATTTGGTTGGCCACCGCGACGCGCCACAATCGTGGTGGCTCACTGGAAAAGGACGAGTGGGAACTGGGCTTTCTCCGTGATGCGGAGCTATCGCGGTTCCCTATCGCTTTGCCATTTTGGCCACTAGCGCGACACTTCACTATAGCATAGGCTTGCTGGAAATTGATAAATGTTAAATGGGACTCCTCCGCGATGCGTTGTAATCGCGGTGTCTCACTGGAATTTGATAACTGCCAATTTGCTTAGCTCCACGATGCGCTGAGAGTCCAGGTGCCACATTGTCAACTTAAAAATGCCATAACTCCTTCACCGAGTGTTGGATCTGGGAAAATTTGGTATCGATTGAAATCTAATTCAATTTCCCACACAAAGAAAAATCAAAATCTTGAAAATTCCACATGGAATAAATATTATTCATTTTGGAAGTTATTCCTTAATATTCTAGGAACGAATTTAAGCTAGAAAAGTTTAGGTATTGCACAAATGCCAACTAATGATAGTTGTGATGGTTTGAGGTTGAAGTCTCTTGCTCAATGATATTAATCGAGGTTAAAGTCCCTTTCTTAAAGAGATCTCTTGAGGTTAGAGAACCTCGCCGAATGGAATGGCCTGTGGTTAGAGTCCAAGTGTAGTATGAGGTTAGAGTCCCTTACCTAATGTGTGAGCATGAGGTAAAAGTTCCCCTGCCCAGTTGAATGTGTGGACATATGGTTGAAGTCCTATGTCCAGTTGGATGTGTGTATGGCTAGATCCCCTTGTTTGAACGATTGCGTATGCGGTTAAAGTCCTTATCTAATGAATGAGTAAGCATGGTTGAAGTCCCTTGTCTAAGTGCAGGTGAGTGTGGTTAAATTCCTATACATAATGTGAATTATTGAACCTATAAGTGTGGAGGGTCGGAGTCCCCCACTTTATGTCTAATGAATGAATGCTTGAGAATGATGATAAGCCTTGATATCTTGATTAGTATGTAATATATCTATATGTATGGATAAGTGTGTGAATGAGATGAAATATGCTATATTGACTTGATGTTGATTAATAATGTTATTTTATCACTTATCCTTGAGTTATATGCTAGCGTTCCAACTGCTAACCATCTTCGGATGCTATGTCCCTACGCGATATAAGGGCCGAAGCATTTTTTTCTTTTCCGATGGAGTGATTAGTAGATTGAAGCGGTTCGTGCATTAATTTGAAGTGGTGGTCTTCCTTACTCCAAAATATCTTCATTTCTTGGTCTTTTATCTTTAGACTCGGTCTCATTAAGACTTAGTTTGGCTATTATTGGGGACTTGTCCCAACATATACATTTATTAACTTCGTTATGCATCGAGGTATTGTGAACAACTGTGAACTTGGGTGTGAGTTAGATATTATGAATCTAATATTGACTTATGACATTACTTCTGCAAATCTTAACTTGTGAGTTAGAGTCCCTTCGACTCCTATGGTGTGATGAGATGTTTGGGCCGGGTTATTGAGGCGGCCCTCAGTTTATGTAAACTTAGGGGGCCCATACGACATGCCCAGGTTTTGGATCGTGTCAAGTTGGTATCAGAGCTTAGGTTCATAGTCAGTTGGGTGTTCACAATTTCATGTCAAGTAGAGTCTATTTTAAAGGTGTGAAGTGCGCCATACTTATAAAAGAGGGGCTTTGAGACATCTTAGGAATGTTTGGATTTCTTGTATTTCAATCTCAAGCTATAAAGTCTAAGGTCTTGAATTTATCTGATTCTGTTTGCTATCTTTCTGATCATGCCTCCAAGGAGATTTGAGACTCAGGAAAACACTTCGGCCCCGACTGAGGGTCCTATGGACAAAACTCATCCAACTTCTGGAGTTTAGACCCGGGATAGGGCAGAGGCATCTGGACATCCTCGTGGGGTTCTACCCACCAACCCTGCTTATGAGAGTGACTCTCTTCCCCATTCCCCTCAAGGGAATGCTTTTAATGTAGAGTTTCATTGCTCCATCAACCTCTTAACTCAATTGGTAGCCTCTCAATCGAAGTGTGGTGCTCCGACTACCATTTTTTCTGAGGCCACAAAAGTTGGCCTATTTATGAGGTTGATCCCTCCTATGATCATAGGTATGAAGGTTGAGAAAAATCCTCAAGGCTTTATCGATGAAATGGAGAAAACTAATTGTGTATGCTTTGAAAATTGAAGGTGCTAAGCTTGCTTCCTACCTGTTAAAAGATGTAGCGTACCAATGGAATGGAGGGTGGGAGTTTTCTAGAGGTGTTGATTCTAGTCTGGCTTCATAGAAGGATTTCTTCGATGCTTTCTTAAACCGCTTCTTTCCTCAAGAGTTAAGGGAAGCAAAGGCGGAGGAATTCGTGAACTTAAAACAAGAGATGATGTTCATTCAAGAGTATGCCTTAAAATTCCATCAATTGTCAAGGTATGCTCCCGAGATAGTTGCTAGCATGAGGGTTAGGATGCACAAGTTTGTTTCAAAATTATCCCGTGAGTTAGCTCTCTAAAGCAAGGCGGCTTTATTGATTGAGAACATAGATATCTCTAGATTGATTGTGTATATGCAACAAGTAGAAGATGATAAAAAGAAGTAAGTTGAGCTTAGTGAGAATAAAAAAAGGAAATTTAGGCCTTCTGAGCAAAGTGGTAACAAGTGGCCATGAAAGAAGTGGGGGAGTTTGGGTTCATTCTCCTCAGCTAGTGTTCACTCTCCTTACCCAAAGTTTTTGGGTAATCGTCGGCCTCAGTTTAGTGGTACGGTGGGTTTTGAGCACAGGTTGCCCAATTCCAAGCTAGTGGTGCCCAGTCAACTCTACCCCGCCCTCCTTGCAGATTTCTTGGTCAGAGTCATCGTGGTTAGTATGAGAAAGGGAGAAACCGGTGTTTTCATTATGGTCAGGTTGGTCACTTGTAATGTGAGTGCCCCTCTCTAGTAGTTTCTTGGGCCAATAGGGCCCCTATTGCTACTCTACCTCCTCACACACCAAAGAATACTATGTCTACCTCTGTTTCTATTTCTAGCACCGACGCTAGTCGAAACCGCTTGTATGCTTCAAGGCGTCTCCCGATGTTGTTATGGGTATGTTGAGACTTTTCTATCGTGATATGTATTGTTTGCTTGATCCAGGGTCTACTCTTTTTTTGTGACCCCGTATATGGTTGTACATCTTGATTGTGGTCCCGAGAGTCTGTTGGTTCCCTTTTTTGCTTCTACCCAGGTCGGAGACCCTGTGGTTGTTAGAAGGGTCTATAAAGGGTGTGTGATATTAGTTGGTGGTAGGGATACTCTTGTAGATTAGATAGAGTTGGACATGGTTGATTTTGATGTCATTTTAGGGATGGATTGATTACACTCTTTCTATGTTTCCTTAGATTGTCAAACCCGTAGGGTCTCTTTTAAATTTCCTAATGAACCCATCATTGTATGGGAAGGGGGTTCCTTAGTGCCTAAAGGAAAATTCATTTCTTATCTTAAAGCTCAAAAGTTAATTGCTAAGGGGTGTTTGTATCACTTGGTCCAAGTTAAAGATTCTAACTCAGAAGATCTTTCTCTAGAATTCGTTCTCATGGTGAATGAGTTTCCCTAGGTATTTCCCGATGATCTTCCCTGTGTTTCTCTCTATAGGGAAATTGATTTTGGAATTGATCTTGTTCCAAAAAACTCGTTTGATTTCCATCCCTCCTTATTGAATGGCTCCGGTGGAGCTAAAAGATCTTAAGGAGAAATTTAAAGACCTCTTAGATAAAGGTTTTATCTTTCCTAGTGTGTCTCTGTGGGGTGCTCCCGTGTTGTTCTACACAAGAAAGATAGTTCCCCTCATATGTGCATTGATTATCGTCAGTTGAACAAAGTGATCGTAAAGAATAAATATCCTCTTTCTAGGATCAATGATTTATTTGATAAACTTTAAGGTGCAAAGTGTTTCTCTAAGTTTGATCTTAGATCGGATTATTATCAGCTTAAGATTAGGGATACGGATATACCTAAGACTGCTTTTAGAACCTGGTATGGACACTATGAGTTTCTTGTTATGTCTTTTGGGTTGACCAATGCCCCAACAACATTTATGGACTTGATGAATAGGGTCTTTCATCCGTTCTTGGACATGTTTGTCATTGTCTTCATTGATGATATCTTAGTATATTCTAAGAGTGAGGCAGATCATGTAGATCATATCCATGCCGTGTTACAAACTTTGAAGGATCATCGTTTGTATGCCTAGTTCTCCAAGTGTGAATTTTGGTTGAAATCCATAGCTTTTCTTAGTCATGTCATCTCTAGTGAAGGGATCATGGTAGATCCCCAAAAGGTTTTAGTGGTTAAAAAGTGGCCTAGACCTATGACTCCAATCGATATTTGGAGCTTCTTGGGTATAGTCGATTATTATAGAAGGTTCGTGGAGAGTTTTCCACTATAGTTTCCCCGTTGACCAAGTTGACCAAAAAGAAGGTCAGGTTCTTGTGGTCTTATGCGTTTGAGGGTAGTTTTGAGAAGTTAAAAGATAAATTAATTTTAGCTTCGACTTTGACCTTTCCCGAGGGTAGTGATGGTTTTGTGGTGTATTATGATGCTTCTCGTGTCGGCCTCGGTTGCATATTGATGCAACATGGAAGGGTGGTGGCCTATGCTTCCAGGAAATTGAAAGTCTATGAAAATAAATACCACACCCATGACTTAGAGTTATTAGCCGTGGTCTTTGCGTTGAAGATTTAGTGGCATTTTCTCTTTGGTGTTTCTGTCGATATCTTTTCTGATCGTAAGATCCTCCAATATATATCTACTTAAAAGGATTTGAATCTCCGGCAAAAAAAGTGGATTGAGTTATTGAAAGACTATGATATGAGTCTTCATTACCAACCCAGTAAGGCAAATGTAGTTGTCGATGCTCTTAACCGTGTGTCCATAGGAAGTTTGACCCATATAGATGAGGAAAAGTGGGAATTGGTAACTGATTAGTTAGTCTTGGAGTTTGACTTGCAAACTCCAAGGATGGTGGTGTATTTGTGCTTCTAGTATCTCAATTGTCTCTTGTTGTTGAGATAAAAGAGAAGCAAGTATTGGACCATGACTTGATTATGATCAAGAGTAATGTAGATCAAAACAAAGTCACGGACTTTGTGATTGGTGGTAATGGTATCTTGAGATACCAAGGTAGGCTATGTGTTCCCGACATCGATGGATTGAGGGAAAGGGTCATGGCTGAGGCTCATGGAGCCCGTTATGCTATTCATCCTAGTTCTACCAAGATGTATCATGACCTTAGAAAATTTTATTGGTAGAGTAATATAAAGCATGATGTGGCCAAGTGTATGGTATGTCAATAAGTGAAAGTTGATCATATGAAGCCTGTTGGTTTGTAGCAAGAAATTGTGTTGCCCGAGTGGAAGTGGGAGAAAAATAATATGGATTTCATCCCCGATCTCCCTAGATTTTGGAATTAATATGATTCTATTTGGGTCATTGTAGATAGACTGACCAAGTTCTCCCATTTCTTGCCCGTGAGAATAAATTTCTCACCGGAAGATTATGCTATGTTGTATCGTGCGAAGATCATAAAGTTGCACGGTGCTTTGACTTTTATTATCTCAGATCGTGGTTCTTCATTTTCATCCCACTTTTAAAAGTCATTCCAAAGAAGTTTGGGAAATAAGGTATGCCTTAGTACCGCATTCCACCCGCAAACGGATGGGAATGCAGAGAGAACTATCCAAACATTGGAGAATATGTTGTGGGCTTGTGTGATTGATTATGGTGGTAGTTGGTATGACCATTTGTCTTTGATTGAGTTCGCCTATAATAATAGTTACCACTCTAGTATTGGTATGACGCCTTTTTAGGCATTGTATGGTAGGAGATGTCGATCTTCTATTAGGTGGTACAAAGTTTGCAAGGGTAAGTTGTTTGGCCATGATGTAGTTCCCCAAGCCTTAGAATAGGTGAAAGTGATTTGTGATAGATTTAAAACTGCTCAAAGTCGCCAAAAGTCCTATACAGATGTGAGGCGTAGGGACTTAGAGTTTACTGTGGGCTATTGGGTATTTTTAAAAGTATCTCTCATGAAGGAAGTGATACGTTTTGGCAAAAAGGGAAAGCTTAGTCCCCAGTATGTCGGTCCCTATTTGATTGTGAAGATGGTTGGCAATGTTGCCTATGAGTTGGAGTTTCCTTCGAGTATGGACTCCATTCAACCGGTTTTCCATGTCTCTATGCTGTGGAAATGTGTGAGTGATCCTTCCTTGGTTGTTCCCTCATAAGATGTTGATATCTCGGACTCCTTCTCCTATGAGGAGGTCCCGGTGAGGATCTTGGATCGGCAAGTTCACTGGTTACAAATGAAAGAGGTGGCATCGGTAAAGGTTCTATGGGGGAACCAAAAGTCTGAGAAACCTACTTAGGAGGCAAAAGAGGACATGAAGTCCAAGTACCCGTATTTATTTCCCATTCCAAAAGCTTGTATTGGAGGTATGTGTTAATCTCCTTACTTTGATGTATGTCTTTGATAGACAATGGGTTGAAGTCCCCAAGATTTGAATTAATTTATGTCCTTGTTAGACAATGGATTAAAGTTCACAATGTGTGAAATGATTTGTGCCTTGTTAGACCACGAGTTAAAGTCCCTAGTGCATTGAGTATATTCATGCTTTAATAGATGATGGGTTAAAGTACCCAATGCTTTAAGTTGCTTGATGTCTTTGAAAGTTGACGAGTTGAAGTGCCTAAGTTGTGAAATGAGTAAGTGTTAATGAGCAACGGGTTAGAGTCCCGAAGTCGATGAGATAAATGATTGATATGATAATGAGCATGATGTGTGTTGTATCCTTATTGAATTCTTGTTTTAACATTGATTGAAGTGATGTGTGCTGATATATTAGCTTGTGTAAACACTTGCCTTACCCTTCATTCGCGGATGAATGATCCAAGTGGGGGAGAATTGAAACACCTAGGTCTTGAACCATGAGAAAAACAATAACGTTTGGTGTCTCTGAGTTAGGTACGACTTGGAGCTTGAGTCATACCCATGGATACAGGTTGTATCTACTCTCTCCTTCCCCTCTTGTACCTTGGACAGAATGTTAGGGTAGCATACTTTTTTCTATATGACATGAACTTCTGTTAATCGTACCCCATGCATACGAGTCGTATGCAACTCAATCGTATAGAGGGTAGTCTCCATTTAGAGTAGACTGTTTGGTATACAATTTGTGTATACGACTAGGGGTGAGTCGTTCCCTTTGGTTATGACCTAAGAATGCCCACTCGTACCCACAACAGTATGGTTGACCTAGGAGAATCCAAGGGTATGAGTTAGAGTACCCCTAGAATCCTAGGGTATGATTACTGAGGGAATCATATGGGGGAGTCGTACCCTTGGGAGAGTTCACTTTTCAGATTTTATCTAAGGGCTTTGTGGTAATTTCCCTTGCCTAAATACCTAATTCCCTTCACTGTATAAGGCATTATGGACTACTAAGCACTCATTTACAAGACTCAAACACTCCAAAACACTCTAAAAGCTTCTTAAAGCAAGATTGGAGGCTAGGGTTTAGAGGAAGCTCATCTAGTGGCAAGAAGGAGACAAGATTATTGGTGTGTCATCTTGTTTAAGGAATGTATCTCTTTCCCTCTTTAAATATCTCTAAACCCATGTATTTCACACTTAGATTAGTAAGTGTCCATGGTGGTTTTGAAATCAAATGAAAATGATTTTATTGCCTAAAGATGTATAATGTTACATATTTCCTAGACTTATATTTATATGTTATATTTATGATGAATTGCATGTGCGGGTTCTTGTTGTATGTGGTTTAACATGAGGGTCTTAAGTAACCCTAATCTTGGTAATATCTATCATGGAAATAGCCTTATTGAAGATGTACACCTAAGGTGTTTGTGAAAAAGTCTAAGTGAACTGTCTAGTCATATATTGGTGATGTATTAAACTAGGGCAATGTCCCAATGAGCATGAATGCTTAATAAATGATATATTAAAGGAATTATGAACTATGTGTGATAAAATTGATTACCTTGTTGGTTGATGGCTAATGAGAGGGTAAAGTCCCTAGATAAAAAGATGAACTTAAATTGTGTGTTGAACCCAAGTGAGGTAAGAATATGGTAAAAGGTTATTATTGAAATATGAATTGTTGTAAGGGTCTTGATGACCATAAATTAAATTGTATGTTAAATTAAGTAAAGGCATTAACCTATTGAAATGGTGGAGAAATAAAGGCTCCCATAAGGACCATGTGGTCATGTAGAGTGTTAAATTGACTAAAATGGTTAAAGTCCTTAAATTTTTGTATTGAATGTATATTGATGCATGGGCAAAGGGTTAAAGTCCCATATTCCAACTAATGATAGTTGTGATGGCTTGAGGTCAAAGTACCTTGCCTTATGTTGTGACTTGAGGTTGAAGTCCCATGACTTATGAATGGCTTGAGGTTGAAGTCCTTTGCCTAATGATATTGCTCGAGGTTAAAGTCCCTTACTTAAAGAGATCTCATAAGGTTAGAGAACCTCGTCGAATGGAACGACCTATGGTTAGAGTCCAAGTGTAGCATAAGGTTATAGTCCCTTGCCTAATGTGTGAGCATGAGGTCAAAGTCCTATGCCCAATTGAATGTGTGGACATATGGTTGAAGTCTTATGTCCAATTGGATGTGTGTATGGCTAGAGCCCCTTGTTTGAATGATTGTGTATGCGGTTAAAGTCCTTGGCTAATGAATGAGTAAGTATGGTTGAAGTCCCTTGTCTATGTGTATGTGAGTGTGGTGAAAGTCCGGTACATAATTTGAATTGTTCAACTTATAAGTATGGAGGGTCGGATCCCTCACTTCATGTTTTATGAATGAATGCTTGAGAATGATGATGAGCCTTGATATCTTGATTAGCATGTGATATATCTGTATGTATGGATAAGTGTGTGAATGAGATAAAATGTGATATATTGCCTTGATGTTGATTGATGATGATATTTTATCACATATCCTTGAGTTATATGCTAGCGTTCCAATCGTTAACCGTCTTTGGATGCTATGTCCCCACGCGATATAGGGGCTGAAGCATCTTCTTCTCTTAGTAGATCAAAGCGGTTCGTGCATTAACTTGAAATGGTGAGATTTCTTACTCCATAAGATCTCCATCTCTTGGTCTCTTATCTTTAGACTCGGTCTCATTAAGATTTGGTTTGGCTCTCTTCGGGGGCTTGTCCCGATATATACATTTATTGACTTTGTTATGTATAGAGGTATTGTGAATAACTGTGAACTTGGGTGTGAGTTAGATATTATGAATCTAATGTTGACTTATGACATTACTTCCACAAATCTTAACTTGTGAGTTGAAGCCCCATCGACTCTTACGATATGATGAGATGTTTGGGTTGGGTTATTGGGGCGAGCTCCAATTCATGTGAGCTTAGGGTGCCCATACAACATGGCCCAAGTTTTTGATCGTGTCATTTATATGGTCGGAATTCACCTGACTTATGGCATATGTTCCTTAGTTGGGTTAGGTATCGGGCGTGGTCTCCGGTCTTGGTTGGGCTTGAGATCTCCCATTACAATAAGGCCCTAGTTCAGGTCGTGTCAAGTTGGTATCAGAGCTTTATATTTCGGTGTCATGGGGTGTCCACAAAGCTGTGTCGAGTAGAGTCTTGCTTATGGGTGTATTATGAACCATACGTATAATCAGGAGGCTATGAGGCATCTAGGAAAGTTTCACTTTCTTTTCGTTATACTTTTAGGCTATGGAGTCTAAGGGCATAAATTTTTCCATGAATCTTATTTTATTCACTTTTTGGATCATGTCCTCTCAACGATCTAAAATTCGTGGAAACTCACTTGTCCCACTTGAGGACAACATGGATGAATCTAGTCCAACTCATGAGGCACAGACCCGATCAAGGGTTGCATTTTATGGTTTTCCCTGTGGAGTCCTACCAGTCTCCACTAACCTTATTTTGGAAGGTGGAACTCATTCTCGGTTACCTCAAGAAGAGGTTACTAATGTTGAGTTTCGACATTCTGTTAATCTATTGACCCAGATAGTGACAACTCTGTCCCGCTGTCTCATTTCTATTAGTACGAGGAAGAATGAGGCAAGGTAAAAAAATAGGCAAGGTAAGGGGGTTTCGGTTCTCTAAGCAAAGAGGAGGCCAATAGTGTGGTGGTAAGTAGTCTAAGAAGAAGTGTTGGGTGGGTCCTAATTTGTGTTCTATGGCTTGTGCTCCCTACCCTAATCCATTGGGAGACAAGTGTTCCCAGATTGGTAATTATTTTAGGTCACAAGGTTCCCAATCTCGGGCCAGTAGAGCCCAATCCACATCATCCTACCCACTTTATAGATTTTATGGTCGGTCGCACCGTGGTTGTTACGAAGAAGGAATAAGTCATTGTTTTAGTTGTAGTCAATTGGGTCACATACAACGGAAGTGTTCCATAAGGATTGCCTTTTGGGAAAATAGGATATAGGTTGCTACTTCCCAAGCTCTTGCACCAAAAGTTGCTACTTAGGGTTTCGACTCTAGTCGAGATCGTCTTAATGCTCTTACTACCCTTCGGGAGTCTGGGGCATCTTCTGATACCGACACGGGTATGTTGAAAAATCCTTTCTTTGTGGTTTGAATGGTTTACTTGGTTTGGGGTCCCCTCTCTTTTGTGACCCTATTTATGGCTGTGTATTTTGGTTTTGGTCCTAAGGTTATTTTAAGCTCTTTTTTCTGTCTCTACCCCGGTAGGTGACTCTGTGATTGCCAAATAAGTCTATGGGGATGTGTGGTATTTGTCGATAATAAAGGGGTCTTGGTGAATATGTTTGACTCGGATATGGTGGATTTTGATGTCATTTAGGAGACAAAATAGTTGCACTCATGCTACTTGTCCTTAGATTGCTAGTTTCGTAAAAAGGTAATGTTTAGGCTCCATGGTGAGTTGGTTATGGGATGGGAGGGTGGTTTCATTCCCTGGCAATTAAGGAAAATGTTATATCATATCTTAGATATCAGAGATTGGTCTCCAAAGGGATGTCTCTATTATCATTTGGTCCTGGTTTCAGATTCTAACTTGAAAAGTCCTTATTTGCATTCAGATTTGGTGGTGAATGAATTTCCTGAGGTCTACTTGACGACCCTCATGGCGTCTTTCTAATGGAGAGGTTGGTTTTATATCAGACATTTGTCTAATTTCTATTCTTTCCTTATAGAATGGTTTCGATTGGGTTAAAGGAGAAATTAAGAGATCTTTTAGATAGAGGTTTCATTTTTCTAGTATTTCTCCGTAGGGTGTTTTCGTTCTTGCTTGTATAAGGAAAATGATTTTCTGGAAATGCATAGGTTGTCGGTGGATGAATAAGGAATTTTAAGGAGTCTTCCTGGTGGGGTGGACCATGTATATGTATATCCTATATGGGGTACTTTGTTAGTAGTACATAGTGGTCGATAGATACTAGGGTTGAACCTAGATGTTTGATCTTCATAAAGGGAGTGTGTTAGCTTGGGAATAACAATGTAAGAATTATGAAGGTAAATTAGTGGGTTGGATGAGGTGCATGAAGGGGTAAGGTTGATGGCTTAGGGAATACAAAGGTAGGAAGGTTGTGACTTATAGACCAAAAGTTCAAGTTGAACTGGTGGATTGGGGTCTAGTTATTGGATAGGTTAGAGCATGGAGTTCATATGTCTATGCTATAATCTAGGTGGCCTTTGGATGGATGAGATTTTGGGTATAGAAAAACCAAGTGTCCCTAGTATACATCCTTGGTGATACCCATTAGAGCGAAGTGTTATGCTTATAGGTGGCATGGGATGAATGTTGGTGGTTAATCTAAAATTTTCCCTTTAGCAGTGGACTTTTAGGGAAGGCCGGGCTGCATATTCTAGTGATTCTTTTCTATCTCAGTTATAAGAGTACTCTACTAGTGTTGCATGCATTCTAATAGCTCTTATGCCTAAGGTTCACATTTTTTCCCTCTTCTTGTTCCTTGGACATTAGTCTTGACTTTATATTACCTTACCTATTGTATATGCAGTTGTGTTTCTTTTGATGTCCATTCCTAAGGACTCCTTTTTATGGTATGGTTATGTTGGGAGGGTTCTTCATGATGGTCTAGGTGGTTACTATGAAGTACTTCGTTCCTATGATATCGTGTCTTGTTTTGGGGATTTGGCCTAGGGTACCATCGATGATTCTTGTAATTTGGTCCCTTAGTGATCCTTCTTGTGTTAGGGTGGTAGTGGATTGGAAAGCATAGTGATGTTTGAAATGAGGAATGTAGAAGTCCCTAAGTGGGGGAGAGTCTAGGGTGACAATTAGAGTTAAGGCTTTGGAAGGCGAGGTAGGGTGTTGTCATGAGAAATGGTTAGAAAAGAAATAGGTGATGAAAACCTTTCTGAAAGTTATAGGGGGTGCTAGATGTTTGGAATTATAGATCATAACGTGAGTATATAGGCGAGTAGGCTTGAATGGTGTGATTGGTAGATATACCAATAGTTGTGTTGGATACTTTAGAGGTTTGGGAAGGCATGATTTATGAATTTTTTTCATGGTGTAATCGTATTATAGTTTGGGGTTTTCAACTATATGTTGGGGTTTTTGGCTATAATGGTTGGTTATGGTTTCCCATGTCTTTTACTTATGGTTTTCATATTATAATGGTATGAAGCGGAGTAGTGTTTTGGGATAGATGTAAGGAGTAAAGCCCAGTGGCCTAGGTTAACTCCTTCTTGCTTAAATAGGCTTGAACATGGAAGTGGTGTATAGATAGACTCAAGCTCGCGTAGTGATGTGTCTTGGTAAAATTCAAAGATGAATTGAATTCACTCTCTAGCATAAGTTCCATTCATTCAGTATTTTATGTTCTTGTGTGGAGGTAAGGTGTGGATAATACTTCGTTGGTTATTTTCTTTGGGTGGTATTGGTATCTCAGATTCCTTATTCTTTAGGGAGGTTCCGATGAGAATCTTGGATCGGTAAGTTCGCCGTTTGCGAACAAAAGGTGTGGCTTCAGTAAAGGTTCCATGGTGGAACCAAAAGCCTGAGGAAGTCATTTAGAATGCAGAAACAGACATGGTGTCCAAGTATCCATGTTGGTTTTTCATTTTGAAAACTCATATGTAAGGTATGTGTTCTTCAACACATCTTGGTTTTCTAACTTGGTTAAAAGAAGGGAATGATTTCTCTTGCATCTTTGTTTTCTAACTTAGTTAAAGGTTAAAATGGAGGTATTGGTGTGTAAATCGTGTTTGGAGTAAGTGATGATCTTCTTATCTTGGTTTATTTCCTTATCTTCTATTTTCGTTGGAAAAAAGTTTGATTCGTGTTAATATGTCATCTCGTTCTTATTTTTACCCTTACTCGTCATTCGAGGACGAATGATCCTTGTGGGAGAGACTATAACACCCTGGGATTTGAACCCTTGTAAAATTTCTTGGGTTTTGGACTTTCTGGACTTGGTACGACTCAAGGGTACCATTCGTATCCTTGGATATGGGTTAGGGGATGGCTTGATGACTCACTCGTATGTTGGGCAGTAAGGTTGGCTAGGTTACTGTCCAAGATACGACTCACCATCATACGAGTCGTATAGTGGAAGACGAGGTTTATAAACCCTAGTCGTATGAATCTTACTGAGTTGCCTAGTTAAAATTATCCAAGGTACGGATGTGGGTACGGTTTGGGGTACCAAGCGTACCCTACGGTATGAGTTGGGTTGGTGTAGTCGTATTGGAACCAGTGTGGAGGGTCGTGGTGAGGTCTAGGGTACGAGTTAGGGTACCACTCGTACCCTAGGATACAATTTGCATGGTTGGGTCGTACCCTCCAGGGGATAGATTTCCAACTTTTAAGTTGGGGACCTTTTGGACATTTCCTACCTCAAAACCCTTATGTCCCCACATTATATAACCCTTGGTGGTCTCTCATAACACTTGTTAAAGAATAGAAACACTCCAAATACTCTCTCAAACACTCTCTTGAAGATTGAAGGTTGGGGTTTCTACAAGTGTTCTTCAATGGGCTCGAGAGTCAAGTTACTCTCCGAAATCCTCTTGTATAAGGCATGTACTTCTTCCCTCGTTGTTAGTTCCAACTAAAGGCATGATTTAATGTGTTTTAAACATTGATTTATGAGTCATAAATGGTAGTTTTGGAAACCAATGTTGAGGGTCTTGATGCATATTGTTGGGTCTTGGTTTAAACAATGTCTTTACATATTTTTGGTGATGGTTTACACATATGGGTGGTTGTTGGTTATGGTTTAAAAATGTGTCATGAGTAACCTAAATTATGATGGTTTATGCTTTGGTTTTGGTCTCGGTAAAGGTATGCCCTTAACATGTTTGATAAAATGCCTAAAAGAATATTTTCACTCTATTGTTGAACTTTATTGGAACTATTGCATGGTATGGTTTGGTAATGGAACCCTAAATAGTTTTGGATGATTTTTCATGGCTTGAATGTTATAAATGCTTTAAATGTTTGGAATGATCTATAATCGTTTAAAAGGTGTGAATGGTTTGGAATGGTTAAATAAAATGGTTTTGGTGGTTACAGCTTAGTTAGTTAAACATCTTTGTGGGGTACAAAGGAATCTCCTAAGTAAATATGGTAATTGAACAACTTGTGGGGTACATGGGATTCCCCCAAACTAATCTAATAATGGAACACTTGTGGGGTACATGGGACCCCCAAGTCAACTTGGTAAATGGGTACACGAGAATCCCTTAACCTCTTAAGGTTTGACTATGGAAAACACTTGCAAGTTATAGTCGGTATGACGATACAACTATTTATAGCCTCGGTTAATAATAATGGTTTGGTTTGGTTGGAAATAATTTAGTTAGGCAATAAAGTCAGGATGTGATAGCTAACCGTTAAGGTGGGAGTTAAATAGATGAACACTAGAAACTCATGTTTGCCAACATGAGGGATAGGTCATGGCGACCTTATATGATACTACGAGGTACACGGGAATCCTCTAAGTACACTGTACATATGTATCATGGAAGGTGAAGGGTACTTGGGAACCCCTTACTCTTATGGTATCTCTGGTTCGTGTGACTACACGCATCAAGGTTCGTTCAGGGGGTTACACTGGACCCATATAGCCTGTGGGTGGTTTAGGATGGTTAAGCTTCACATACCCAGGTTAATGATTTTAAATGTATGCTAAACTCGACTCCCTTTCCCAGCATGGTTATATATATGTTTGTGTGTATGCATATATATATGGGTTGTATGCATATGGTTGGTGTACTTGGTTTTATTGAATGGCATTATTTTATCTTTATCCTGAGTGCATGCTAGCGTTTACCCGCTAACGCATCTTCGGGCGGCTATATTCCCATGAGATGTAGGAATTGGCCATACTACTCCTCCTGCTCATTGATCGAATTCAGGAACAATCGGTGTTGAATTGAAGTAGTGAGCTTCCATAGTTTGGAAGGCATCTATTTCATGTCATGTATTACTTTACATACATTCGTCTTTCATAGACTTTAGTTTTTGGCTAAGGTCGGGGTATGTCCCGACTAGGTACTCTTTGGTTTTGGTTTAGAGGCTTTGTATGGACAACTGTGGACTTGGGTATGGTATGGATGGATTATGTCATATATATAAACATATGTTAAATTATTGTCTTGGTTTTGGTTTAATTGGATAGGTTGGTTATTGGGTGGATCGACTTGGTTGGGTTGGTATCAGATATAGGCTTATCCCAAAGTCACTTCATGGATAAACTTGCTATTTTGTTGTATGGTCGAAATTCACCCGACTTAGGGCATAAGTTGCTTGGTTAGGTTAGGTATCGGGGGTGATCTCCGGTCTTGGTTGGGCTTGAGATTGCCCATTACGACAAGACCCTAGTTCGGGTCGTGTCACTATCGAATTAGTACACATTAATAAGAAAGACATATAGTGTGTGTTGGACTTGCATTGCATAGATTTCTTGTTCTAAAAAGTAATATTTCCTTCATTTCAATTTATTTGTTTTACTTTTCTTTTTATATATAACAGAATTGATCTCAAAGAAAAATATAGAGTTGAGATAATTAGAAAGTTACAAACGATCAAATTACAAAAACCTCATAAAGAGAATACACAAATAAGTAAAGAGGAAAAAATACAATAAAAATCATTCTTCTTAATAGTCTTAACCCGAATCTTATGAAAAGAAATACAAAATTGCGTCATAATTTTTCAAGATTTTGTTGACATTCCCTGCGAAAAATCAACCAGCATTCAAGTGATAATATAAGGACACTGCTATTTTAGTTTAAAATATGAAATGAAAATGATATCATTGGATAAGAGTGTCATGAAACAAAAAAAATGAGTTTATATATATTAAAAAAGAGGAATACAATAAGATATCTTAAATTTAAAATTAAATATTTGAGAATTATGTATATGCAAAGCATGTGAGTAATGAATATTATTAAGAGTAGAAATTAATTAGGTAATTAAATATGAATTATGAACATGAAATATTAAGCAAATAAAGGAGAGAAAAGATATAATGATTTATATTTTTTTTTTAAAACAAAAATAAAAAAAAGATAAAATGCAAAAGAGAGACATAGTTTGCTCATTTAACTACTATAGCTACGTGACTATTGAGAAAAAAATGTAGTTCATTCCGTCTTTCTTTTCATTGTATCAATTAAATTAGAAATGAAAAGGACCTCATAAAGAGAATGCACAAAAGAAAGTAAAAAAAAAAAAAATACAATAAAATCATCCTTCTTAGGAGTCTTAATCTTAATAATATTAAAATAAATGTCAAACGAAATACATAATCCCGTCATAATTTTTTAAGTTTTTGTCGACATTTCTTCCGACAAATCAATCAACATTCAGAATCCTTCTTTACCTAGTCAAACTAAAACATAAAAACATGAAATGATAATATAAGAATGCTACTATTTCAATTTCAAATGTGAAATAAAAATACTAGCATTGGATAGGAATGTCATGAAACAAAAAGAAGTGAGTTCATATAAATAAAAAAAAGAGGAATACAATAAGATAACTTAAATTTTAAAATTAAATATTTGGAGGTTATGAATATAAAAAGCAGGTGAGTTATGAATATTATTAAGATTAAAAATTTATTAGGTAATTAAATATGAGTTATGGACATAGAATATTAAAGAAAATAAAAAAGAGAAAAAGAGAAAATGATTTATATTTTAAACAAAAAAAAAAGAGATAAAATGCAAAAGAGAGATACAGTTTGCTCATTTAACGACTATAGCGACGTGATGATTGAAAAAAAATACTCGTCTTTCTTTTCATTGCTCAATTAAAAATTGCTGATGAAAGATGAAATGCTAATATATAAATGCAAATATGTAAATATATATGTTAAGATTTAGGCGAATTAAATATGATTTTTGAATTTTGCCTCATACATAAGAGAGTTATGGATTTTTTTCTTATTCTTTTTACATATTATATTTATCAAAATTTATAAAATAAAAGGAGTGATTCTTGAAGTTTTTTTTAGCATAACACATAAATGAGAAAAAAAGTTTCAAAAGAAGAAAAAATAATAATAAATATGAATGGAGGTCATAGAAACGTGCCACACCACCTTTTTTATACATACACATACATACATACATACATACATACATACATATATATATATATATATATATATATATATATATATATACATACATATGTGTGTGTATATATATATACTAGTTCAGGTTTACGCGCCTTCCGTGTGTGCCTCACTAGGATATTTGTTTAAATAATAAAGATGAATACAATGATTAAATTCAACATCTTTTGGATAATTTATTTAATTAAACCTAACCTTTACCAAAATAAATTCTCAAAATTGATTGACATTCATCTACCACTTGTAAACTGCAACAAAACAATACGATGATAGAGACATCAAAATAATATAATTAAATCTAACCTTTACACAAAAATTTCCTCAAAGCCGTCCGACATTCATCTACCACATGTAAACTATAACAAAATAATACGACAATAGAGATATCAAAATAATACAACTAAACTTTACCTTTACACAAAAAAAAAAAATTCAAAACAAAGATATAAAAATAATATAATTAAACCTAACATTTACCTAAAAAAATTTCTCAAAATCGACCGACATTCATCTACCATCTATAAATTCATCCACGACCTGTAAACTATAACAAAAAAATACAAAAGTGATCACTAAGCTTCAGTTTTGATGAAAATAATTCTTGTCTGAGTGAAAATTTTGACACAAAAAAATAACTTGAATGAAAATAAAGAAATATATACACACATTGAAATATTATGTTGACAAAAATAGTGAAGAAGTTGAGGATTAGAAAATTAAGCATCAACCAATCTATACATGCAACCGAATCAAGTTAGATGAGCATCAATTATATTTTTTCAATAAGTAAGCCAGTTTCTTCTCTAGTTTAACGTTCATCTCAATATTTATAGAAATATTTCTTTAATAGAGTCCTATTTTTGGAGTATTTTTCTATCCTATTCTAGAAGTATTTAAAGTTCAAATCACTTTTCTAAGGATTTTTACACTTTTAATATATTATAAATATAAATTATAAATTATAAATTTAATACCCAAAGTTTTGCTTTCAAGTAATTTTGCCTAGTTAAAGTCTAAAACATTAACACATAAGCAACATACACATAGAACGAAGATTTTTTTTTTTCCAACTTAAAATCTTTAAAAAAAAATACATGAACACAGACGCGACATACACATAGAATTAACTTTTTTCCTCACATAAAACCTATGTAACACTAATTTTTGGAAAAAAGATATCTATTACTAAATAATGTTTTTACTTTTTTGTCTTATCATATATTTTAGGGGAATTCTTTTTCACGTATACAAGAAAAAAAAAATCTGTCAATATTAATTCTCCATAATTTTTCCTCTTACCGTAATTTAGGACTTCTTAATTTTCAAGATTATAATCAATTATAAAATTAATAAAATAATAATTGAAGGAAAAAGGTGAAAAGATAATTTTATCTATTGCAAAGTCTTTTAACGAGGAAAAAAAGTTCAAACAATATTTATAAGGAGCTTCACAATATTAATATAGTGTTTTACCTTCTAAAATAAAAAGGAAAGAAATGGGCATTTTATATTTGAAAAGAATTTAATTGTAGGAAAATATTAGTATATTTATTTTGAAAAACAAACCAAATAGGAGACCACAAAACATCCAAATTTGGAAAAGTTGAAAAATGAAAAAAAGGGGTGGTTTTTTTGGGTGAAAGAAACGGGTATTTTATATTAGGAAAGACCAAAACCGAAATTTTAGTATTAAAAAATGAAAAAAAGGAGTGGTTTCTTTGGTGAAAGAAACGGGTGATTTACATTCTCAAGAAAAAGAATGAAATGGATGTTTTATATTTGGAAAGAATTTAATAGTAGCAAATTTTTATTATATTTCTTTTGAAAAATTTTATTGTAGGGATAAAAGTAAAATACGATTTTGTCTGAAGCGAATTATTTTAATGAAGGATAAAAAATCTAAATCACATTGCTAAGGGTCTTCACACTTTTAATATATTATATATTATATATATATATATATATATATATATATATATATATGTCTGTCTGTATGTATACATATATATATGTATATATATATTTGTATATGTATATTTATATGATCGTTAAACTTCCTTCTTTATCTTGATGAACTTGTATCAAATTAAATTAATTTTCTCTTTGATGAATTTACATCGCTATCAAATTTGCTTCTTCATATTGATGAAGCTATGTTTGACCATTATTACACAAGAAAAAATTCTAAAGAATATTTCTATGATCTTCATCAAAATAATGATTATCATATTTTAATATGAGAAAGAGGTAAAGAAAAAAAAGGAAAAAAAAATACTACCAAAGAAGGAGGAGAAAATGCAAATGAGTATCCAACAACTCCATTATAGATTGATTAATTCATAAGAATTAAACAGAATGAAGTTGAGAAAACATGTCATTTAAGTAAAAATACAAATAGATGAAAGTTTTTTTTATAACTCATGATATTTAATTAGATATAGTAAATATGATAAAGTTTTTTTTAATTACTAAATAAATTAATTAGTGAAAGAATGAAGAAAAAAATTTAAAAAAAGGAGAAAAAATAAAAATAAAAATAAAAATAAAGATCATAGAGAGATGTCACATCACCTTCTCTGTAATCATCCTTTATATTATAAGTATATAGATTCTAACAAGGCAACACAATCTTTTTTTTTTTTGACTAATACAAAAATACATTATCTATAATAAAATACTCTCTCCGTTTAAAAAAAAATGATCTACTTTAACTTGACATAAAACTTAAGAAAATAAAGAAGATTTTTGAATGTTGTGGTCTTAAATTAAAATTGTGTCAAATGTACCAAAATATCCTTTGATCTTGTGATCCTAAACATATTATATGAAAAGTTGAATTAAAGTATTATTAAAAAATGAAAGAGATTATTCTTTTTAAAAATGGATTAAAAAGGAAATTATCTCATTCTTTTTTAATTTAAACGGAGGGAGTATAATGGACAATCGTGCTATATCATTAGAATTTTGATTGCGTGTTAGAAGCAGCAACGACATTAGTTTCTTTATCAAGAGAACACGTGGTAGACAAAGAAATTCATATTTTAGAAAAAAGTAATAAAATCACAAGCTTCTGATTAAAAAAATAAGCAACTCTAATAAAATTTGTTATATGAATATTCTTAAACTTTCTAAAGATATAAAGTGGCCTTCTAGGATTCCATTTTCTATTACTATTATCAGAATGAACTCTTTGCTTCCATCATCTTTTTCAAATTTGTATTTTAATTTCTTGTCATTTCTCCTCACACCTCCCTTTTCCCTCCTGTCACCTCCCAAAAATTTGGTGGGGCAAACCAGTACTCGATTTTTTCTCTTGATTGAACTGGCCCTTCTATTTGAATCATGAAATGAATTATAGAATATGACATAAACTATAATCATATAAGAAAGTGAAGCAACTGATATGCTTTTATGAAAGAAATGTGTGTTAGGTTTTTTGTCCTGATTTTCTTACTATATTTAAGTTTTATTTTTTTTAGAAGAAAAATAAAAGTTACCATAATTAATTTTACTTTTTCTGAAAGAAAAAAATTATATTTTTTTTTATATTTGGCTAACATCTTTCTTGGAGGAAAAGTTTTGGACATATATAAATAGAAGATACCTCTTCTCATACCATAACACAATAACATCCACAATGTAGTCGTCAAAGAGTCTTGTTTAGGGAGAGATTTCTTCCAACATGTTTCTTTCAATAGATTTTATATTTTTTAATATTAGTTTTCAATATGTAGGTCGCTTGACCGAATCATATCAATAATATGTTTTGTTAATATTGTTTTCTTTGTCGTCTGAATTACCGTCCTATTATTTACAAACTTTAAGTTTCCGCATGACGTTTTATCGATTTTGAACCCAACAATATGTACATACAGAAGGGTCTTTAGACATGAAAGATATATATACTGGCGTAAAGCCCATCTGAAAGAAGAGTCATAACGTCACATTAGTACATACATGAAACATCAACACATTGTCTATGAAGCCTTTATGCTAATCTAGGACATAGGTAGACAAATGTTCCTAACAACCCAAACGTTTTTAAGCCTTCCGCCTATGATGGACATACGACTTGCCCATCACTTGTACGACTGTACGCCATCCCTTACCTGCACATTTCTCCCACAATACAATATTCCTTACCTGCACATTTCTCCCACAATACAGTATTTTATGTTTCTTCAACCTCAAATCTTAGTCAATACAAATTATACTGGATTAAATACAACCTTTTTTTAGAGTTCGAATAGAATTATCGACGGGCACTAGTCGTATATATCTTTGATTGGAGATATATATGGGGTATTACACCTCCCTTATACAAACCTTTTTAAACCTAAAAAAAAAAACAAAGAACCCTGAACTAAATAAATAATTGTTCCAACGGAGCCTTCTCGGATGAAATAAACTTTTTTCTATTTATTATTCTTTTTATCATCATAGCAAATAATTTTACCAAATGAAGATACCGAAAAGAAGAATCCTTCGTAATACCAATAAATCCTATATATGATTGTTCGGGTGTATTGTAAGTTTTTTTTTAAAGAGTAGAATCAAATAATTGAAGGATGCACTTATCCCTTAAATCCTGCACGAATGGTGTCACCCTCCCCCCCCCCCTAAACAATGTTCTCTTTGACGCCTTTCAACCAATTGATATGTCAACTCCAAAGAGCCTCTTCGCTAATATTCGAGTAGAGTTTTGAAATTTGCTTTATATATAACACTGTGTATTGAGAGATGCTCTTGACTATTAATAAATATTAGTTTGCCTTTTTAACCAAAAAATATATAGAGAAATGCTCTTGTTATATATGCTTAATAAGACTACTCAGTAATGGTAACATATAGTTTCTTCCAAAGTACACCATATTCGTTCTGCTCGCAGCAATCCAATTAGTTTTCCTGGTGAAAAACTATTTGGTGTTTCAATTTTTGGAATCAATACTTTTGATGTAATTTGTTGTACAGTATTTTTATATGCCTATTATGAATCTGTACTTTCTTGGAACGATAAACCTGTTAGATTTTACTAACCAGAGAGATTTAACTTTATGCTGTAGTAAGCTCAATACAAATCAAGAATCCCCAAGAAATTTCAAGAATTATTGTATACATTTGTTCCATCCTCCAATTCTCATTTCTAGACTTGTGGATATTATATCAATGAAACCCACTACGAACACCTATTTCACTTTTGGAAGACCTTATGTTCTCTCACAAATTCACGCTTTTTCATATGTAAATGTAACTATATATAAATCCAGAGCTTAACGATGCTATTGTCACAATGTAAATGTTTGAAGTGGGTATATATTTTTCATTTGAGTTATGTTTGAAAGGAAATTGTTGTTTTTTCTTAACTTTTGGTTGAAATCATTTGTATGAAGAAGTGGTGAGCAGAGTAGGGGATAACAAGGAATGGTACTTCTTCAGCATGAGAGGGAGAAAATATAAAAATAGTGCAAGACCAAATAGAGTAACAGGATCAGGTTTTTGGAAAGCAACAGGAATTGACAAGCCTGTTTATTCCACTACTACTACATCAGAAATTAGTGAGTGCATAGGGCTGAAGAAATCATTAGTGTATTATCGTGGAAGTGCTGGCAAAGGAACTAAAACTGATTGGATGATGCATGAGTTTCGTCTCCCGCCTATTTGGAAGGCTACTTCAAACGGAGAGCTGCCCAATCCCAAGAACATTGCTCCCGAAGCTGTAAGTTTTTCTTTCTTATTTTCTTTATCTTGTGGGGTTCAGTGAAAAAGCTGGAATTTGAGAAGTGTGTTCAATAAAATAGAAGATCTTTTAAAAATATTAAAAGGTGGTAGGCACTGGGGATAGAACCTATGTGAAAACCCATCCTTTGGCTTTTAGTGAACACCTACCACCATTAAGCTACATCCATCAGATATATTAAGGTTGTTCAAACCTTTATATTTAACCAAATAGAATAGCATTTTATTTATATACACGGTAAAAATTTTCGGCGAAGATTGTTCACCTGACCACCCTTGGTACAAGGTGGCTCCGACCCTATGGGGTTCTTAAACATCGTTAATAATGATTCTTCCTTGCTCGAAATCTCAAGCTTGTAATGACATATTGCACTACTAGAAAATTGATAACTTCTGATGGAGTTCGGTTGAAAATCTATCAAAATTTGACTTGTTGGTATTGCTTTCCGACCTATTCTGTTGGAAACATCAGCCAGAAATCGTCATGTTTTTTTTAGTAGATTTGAGTCAGTAGACAATAATACTTGCAAATACCAAAGAAAGACCAGATCTGTTTTGTAATCTAGCTCTTTCAGAAAAGAGATGCATGATGATCTCTTTTCATGTCTTGTACAACATAAAACATTTTGATGGTATCGGTGTTTTAACATGTGATTACTGCATCCTTTATATGTAAATGGCTACTGTTCCATTAGATTCTTTGTAGTTATATTGATCAATTAGTTAGTCGGTTAATGAATTAGTTGAATAAGTTGTTAGGCAGTTATAAGGTAGTTAGCTGAGTTGTCAAATGAGCTGGGGCAACAATGCTTTATACAAAACAGATCAATCAATAAAATTAGTTCCTCTTTTTCATTTCCTCTCCACTGATCATGAATGATCAAGCTGTAGTGCTTGATTTTCACATGGTATCAGAGCCTTGAGCTCAATACGGAGAAGATTCACATTGATTTTCATCTAGTTCTCTGAGGATTTCTGGGAATTGCGTGATCCGTTTTTTCTTCTTCTTTGTAGAGCTAAGTTCTCTTTTTTTTTGTTCAATCAATTCATTTATGACCCTAAAATTGATCAAAATGATCCACTTTTCATTGGTGCTTTAGACAACTCTAGAGCTGTACTCGTTCCTAGCAAATTAATTGGATAAAAAAATTACAGTCTGTGGAGTCGTTCAATGCAAAATTTCTCTCTTAGAAAAAAGAAAATATGGTTTTGTCACTGGATCATGCAACAAGGACTCATACAGGGATGAACTTCATGAACAATAGAAAACTTGCAATGCAATTGTCCTCTCCTGGATCATGAATACTATTAGTGAGAGTCTACTATCTGGAATTGTCTAAGCTAAAAGTGCTTATGCAGTCTAGGAGGACCTAAAGGAACGATTTGACAAAGTGATTCACATGCGTATCTATCAGTTGCATCCCAAAAATAATTTGTTTTCCCAAGGTACTGATTCAATTTCAACCTATTTTACAAAGTTGAAAATCTTGTGGAGTGAGTATGATGTTTTAGTTCCTAGTCCAAGCTACGATTGCCCTAAATCTATGTAGTATTTAGATCACACGTGTCAGCTGAAATAGTTATAGTTTTTGAGTGGGCTAAATGAGTCATATGATTATGTTCAGAGACAAATTTTGCTAAAGGGTGTGACTCCAACTATCAATTAGGCTTATGCCATGCTTATAGAGGATGAGATCCAATATTCATCATGTATGGTTGCTATGCATGATAGGTCAGAACCACTTGACATACAGGTGAATCAAAGTTATAGTCATGGACAAGGAAGTGCCAACTATAAACTATTATCACCTCTCAGGTCATGCTAAGGAGAACTATTTTAAACTGATAGGTTACCCCACTGATTAGAAGCAAAAGAAGAAACAAAGTTATATTGCTACTAGTTTTAGGTCATATGGTGGTGGTAACAACTATTCTAGTAATGGTGAAAGGTTCTCCCAACCTGCAAATATGGTAGCAGGACAAGTTAATGTTGCTAGTCCCAGTCATGACATGGGTTCTGCACCACCGGCGAACGCTCATACATTCACAAAGAAGAGTATACTCAATTCATAAGCATGTTGAACAAGGATACCAAGGAAATAAAACAAGTCAATATGGTTGGTATTACTACTTGTTTTTTGTCCAAAGCTTGTTCTGATAGTTGGATTGTGGACTCAGGTTTCACACATCATGTGTCTGCAAATAGACATATGTTCAAAGATAGTACCGGCTTAATTCAAAGTCACAAAGATAAGTTACACCTTACTACTGGTGATGAAGTGAATATTTCCCATACTGGAGAGGCTTATATATTTACAGATGATGTGATCAAGGATGTTCTATTTCTTCCAGACTTCAAACTTAATCTGCTATTTGTTGCTAAGATAACCAAGGAACTATCTTACTTTGTTTCCTTCTATCCTAATTTTTGTGTATTTTGGGACCTTTTTAATGGAAAAATGAAGGGGATTAGTAGATAGGAGGGTGTAATTTATATTCTTAAAGGAGAACGGGAAGACAAAACTTACCCTGCAGGAATAAAGCATAGCAAGATCATTGCAGAAGTTTCAGCTACAAGCTGCACACTATGGCTCAAGAGACTTGGGCATCCAACTTTACAAGTTTTAAGATGCTTATACCTTTTGAAGGATCATACTAATGTAGATATGTTGAATAAGTGTATAGTCTGTCCATTAGCTAAACAAACAAGGTTATCATTTCTTAATAGTACTTTTAAGTGCTCTGCTTGTTTTGAGCATATACACATGGATCTCTAGGGACCTTATAAAACTTTTACTTTTGATAATAAGTGTTATTTCTTGACTATGGTGGATGACTACAGTAGATTCACTTGGGTCCATTTGTTGCAGCTAAAATTTGAGACCATAGTGGATATTAAGATCTTTATTTCCATGATCAAAACATAGATTAGAGTATTAATAAAAACTATAAGGTCTGATAATGGGACTGAGTTTATTAATTCTCAATGTTAGACATTATTTCAGTCTTTAGGTATTTTGCATCAAACCAAGCTGTTCTCATACACCACAATAAAATAAAGTTGTGGAAAGGAAGCACAGACAAATATTAAACATAGCTAGAGCTCTTAAATTTCAGTCTCATTTGCCCATTAAGTATTGGGGGTTGTGTGTGAAGGCTGTTGTATATACCATGAAAAGTTTACCATCTTCAGTGTTGGGTGGTAAAATCCCTTTTCAACTATTGTTTTCTAAAGAGCCTAAGCTATCTCATTTAAGGTTCATAGGATGCCTGTGCTATGTGACAATTATCCCTAGAAGTGATAAGTTTCTAAAAGGGCAAAACCTGTTGTGTTAGTAGGATATTCATATTCTCAAAAGCGATACTTACTACTAGTCGTGCAATCCAAGAAGTTGTTAGTTAGTAGAGATGTTGTGTTCCAAGAAGATACATTTTCTTTTGATAGTCAGAAAAGAAATTGCAACCTGTAGTAGCTTCCAAACCTGTTGAAGACATAACTGATTTCTTAGTTTCCACAGATGGTGATGTTTTTTATAAGGATACTTCATTTACTCCATTAGTAGTTAAAGATAATACTTTTGTTGATACTGCACCACCTAATCTAGATACAAATGATATGCACACTAGTGCAGATAGTCCAGTTGATCTCTCATTAGATCAAACTTCATCTGGCAGACCCACCAGAAAAATTTGGCCACATGTATGGATGCAAGATTGTGTTGATACCTCAAGAATACAAAAATGTAAACATCTCTTAGCCAACAAATTGTCTTACAACAAAGTAAGCAATGTTTATCAATATTACTTGACAAAGTTCTCCAGCTTAATTGAACCACAACATTTTAAACAAGCTATAAAGAATGACAAATAGGTGGAAGTCATGAAATTAGAGATCCAAGCCTTGGAAGCCAACAACACATGGATCATTGTTAACTTGCCCAATAAAAGAAAACTGTTGGTTACAAATGGATATACAAAATAAAGTATCCTGCAAATGGTGAGGTAGTAAGGTTTAAATCAAGATTAGTGGTCAAGGTCTATAGTTAGTAGGAGGGGCTAGACTATCATGAGACATATTCACCAGTTGCTAAAATGGTAACAGTCAAGTATGTGATTGTAGTAAAAGTGCATGAAGGGTGGAGTCTTCATCAAATGGATGTCTATAATGCCTTTTTGTAGGGTGATCTTGAATAATAAGTATACTTGGAATTTCCAGAAGGTTTCAGGAGACAGGGGAGAATAAGGTTTGTAAGCTGCTCAAATCTTTGTATGGTCTCAATCAAGCTTCTAGACAATGGAATCTATAGCTTAATAATGCATTACTTGATGCTGGTTTTACTCAAAGTGCTCATGATTACTCCCTTTTCACTCTACATAAAGGTGATGATACAGTGGCAGTTCTAGTATATGTTGATGATTTACTTCTTACTGGGAGCAATGTTGCTTTGATTAATGAAACCAAAGATAAGTTACATAAACAGTTCAGAATGAATGATTTGGGTGATCTCAAGTATTTCTTAGGCATTGAGGTCCTAAGATCAGCGTCAGGAGTAATATTAAATCAAAGAAAGTATATCCTTGAGTTGATCTCAAACACAAGTCTTAGTGGTTCTAAGCCTGCACTTACCCCTTTGGAGTCCAATCTGAGATTGACCACAATTGAATATGATCAATCTACAGGTATACATGGATATGAATTACTATCAGATGTTTCTTCTTATCAAAGACTTATGGGCAAGCTCATGTATGATACCATCACAAGACCTGATATCAGTTTTGTTGTCCAAACACTCAGTCAATTCATGCAATATCCTAAGAAGTCACATTGGGAAGCTGCTACCAAAGTAGTCAGGTATCTAAAAGGTTTTGTTGGATAAAGTATTTGGTTAAAAGTTGATTCTTCTACTGCTCTCACTTGTTGGTGTAACTCGGATTGGGCTGCTTTTCCTAACACTAGAAGAGTGAATACTTGATATTTTGGAAGTCCAAGAAAAACAACATACTGTGTCCAGGAGTTCTGTTGAAGCTGACTATAGAATCATGGCTTCAGCAGTTGATGAGATAACGTGGTTAGTTGGATTGTTCTAGGAACTCAATGTTCCCATTAATCCGCCTATATCAGTATTTAGTGACAGTAATTTAGCTATACAGCTGGTAAACAATCCAGTATTTTATGAGAGAACAAAATTCATAGAGATTAATTATTACTTCACCAGGGACAAGATTAAGAGTGGTTTGATCCAGGTTGTTTATGTCAACACTCATGATCAGGTGTTGATCTTCTTACTAAGGGTTTAAGTCATGCTCAACATACAAATTTATTAGGCAATCTTGGTGTGCTAAACATACTGCACCCTGCAGCTTGAGGGGGAACATTTTAACATGTGATTACTGCATCCTTTATATGTACATGTCTATTGTTCCATTAGATTCTTTGCAGTTGTATTAATCAATTAGTTAGTCGGTTAGTGAATTAGTTGAATAAGTTGTTAGGAAGATATGAGGTAGTTAGATGATCTGTCAAATGAGTTGGAAGTGAGCTAACAAAAGCTCACTTACCCAGTCTATAAATAGGGGCAACAATGCTTTGTACAAAAATAGATCAATCAATAAAATCAGTTCCTCTTTTTCATTTCCTCTCTATTGATCATGAATAATCAAGCTGCATTACTTGATTTTCAGAATCCGCATACCAAATATTTAGATTACTTCATTCCTGAGAATCCTGGCATATAGTATCCTAAACGTAAAAAAGAAAATTTTGAAAGATGATTTTCTATGCCACATTATTTTAGCTGTGAAAGAGCTATTCTTTGCCACATCAACTTTTGCCAAGTTGATTTATATGTAAAAACTCATGTGAATTCATATGACCAGACTGGATAGTCATCTATCCCTTCATTTATATCGATATCCATTATGAACAAGGGGTATCCTGGTGTACTAAGCTTCTGCCATGTACGGGGTTCAGGGCAGGGCGAACTACAAAGGTTTAATATACACAGTTTTACCCTACATTTCTGCAAGAGGCTGTCTCCGTGTCTCTAACTCATGAACTCTTGTTCACATGGAAACAACTTTACTAGTTATTCCAAAACTCTCCAGTATGGTATGTTAGGAAATAGTATAATTGTATAGACAAAATATTCTCTTTCCTAGAATAGGATTTTATTACTGATTGTGTAGTTATAACAATATATATTCTTTCCTAGAATAGAACTTTAACCTACAGTTGTATAGATATAAGTATTTCATTATGTATTATAGAATGAGACAAGTTGCTAGTCAAAAAATCTTGGTTTCTCCTGTTTCTCCATCATGGTATCAAGAGCCACAAT
Organism: Capsicum pubescens; assembly: GCA_030864215.1. Taxonomy (NCBI): domain Eukaryota; kingdom Viridiplantae; phylum Streptophyta; class Magnoliopsida; order Solanales; family Solanaceae; genus Capsicum; species Capsicum pubescens. Next base: position 229,366,283 of record CM061544.1, read on the forward strand.
CTAAATTTTTTCGTGCTTTCTGTATTTTTTGCATAGGTACTTTTATACCTTCTTAAGTTTCTTTTCTTCTCTCTATTTTCCCCCTCTTTTGTAATCAATCGATCAATGGATTCACAATCCTCTTCGCACGATTTGCTCTCCACAAAATTGGATGGTTCCATTTTTGCTCTTTGGGAATTCCTCTTTGGAATCTTTGTTCAAGGCAAGGGCCTTTTTGGGTTGTTAGATGGATCTGCTCGTCCACCAACAGATGCAAAAGAGTTGGATCTTTGTAAATTGAATAATACGAAGGTAATCGCTTGGATGTTGAATTCAGTACATGCTGATATTGCTATGGGGCTTAGACCTTTCAGTTTGGCTTCTGAGATGTGGATCCACCTCTGTACAATCTACCAACAAAGCAACCTTGCACGAGAGTTTGAATTGAAATGCAACATTGCAGAATACACACAGGGGGACAAGAATGTTCGCTCCTTTTATGCTGGCTTGCAGTTGCTCTGGTGGGAACAAGATCAAATTCTTGGAAAAAATATTTCTAAGTCAGGGCTCAAGGAGGTGTTGGAAGAACGAAAGAAGACAAGAGTGGTGTAATTCTTAATGAAACTTCATCCTGAATTCGAGCCAATTCGTGGTAGTTTGTTGAACAGGGAAGTCACACCTGCTCTTGATGTTGTGTTGGCAGCCGTCTTGCTGAAGAGACAAGACTTGGAACTCAGGCTACTATGGAGTCTACACCATTACCTTCTGTTGCATTACTTTCAGGAAAATCAACAACCGTTGCTTTAATAGGAAATATTAAAAGAAGTGTCCAATGCTATGAATGCCAAGAATTTGGTCACATCGCAGCCAATTATCCTAAGAAGAAAAACATTTGTGCTTATTGTAAAATTACTGGCCATCATATTTCAGATTGTCGCCGTCGCCCAAATCGTTCACGAACTGCTCACCAAGCTTACCATACAAATGTCACTACATCATCTGGTTCCTTCCCTGCTGGTCATGATCTTGAAAAACTAATTCGAGATTCTATTACAGCTGCTATTCCCGAAGCCATCTCAAGTGCACTCTCGACATCCTTTTCGGGTATAAGTAATTCAATTAAATCTACTTGGCATCTAGATTCAGGGGCTTCCAATCATATGACAGGTGATTTGTCCAAATTCTTATCATTGTCTAGTGGTGTTTCTAAATATGTTATTCATACAGCAAATGGGCACACATCACCCGCGTCGGGTATTGGTTCTATTGGAAATCTTTCTAATTTTCTTTATGTTCTAAATTTGAAGACTAAATTTGGTTTCAGTTGGTCAACTAGTTGATCAAAATTGTGTTGTAAAATTCTCACCCAATAGTTGTGTTGTTCAGAATCTGAAAATAGGGATGACCATGTCCATGAGGCGTAGATTTGGCAAAATATTCCTACTAGAGTCGGTTTGTCATCACTTGCATCATTGTTATCTTTCACTTTCTGCAGTGGATGTTTCTCGTTCGAATAAATTGCTTACTCTTTGGCATAATAAGATGGGTCATCCTCATTCTTCTCGGATTCATCACATGCTTAAATCATGTCTTCTTACAGTACATCACATCCATTACAGTCTCCTTTTGGCATGTACGAATTGTGCTGGTTCAAAAAGTCACAAGCTCCCTTTTCCATCCAGTTCATCTGCTTATGAAGATCCATTTGATTTAGTTCATAGTGATGTTTGGGGTCCTTCTCCTATTTTGCCAAGGATAGGATATAAGTACTTTGTGTTATTTATTGATCATGTATCCAGATACACCTGGGTGTTTTTTATTAGAAATAAATCTGAGGTTCCGACTCTTATTATGAATTTTGTTGAGTATGTTCGTGCACAATTTAATAAAACTATAAAATTATTTTGTTCTGATTTAGGAGGAGAGTACACTAAGACCAATCTTGTTAATTTTTTCAAAAATAAAGGAATTATTGCCCAACGCACTTGTCCTCATACTCCAGAACAAAACGGGGTCGTAGAAAGAAAGAATTGACATATTTTAGAAACTACATTGGCTTTGTTGAGTACGTCGAATATGCCAAAAAGTTTTTGGCCTGAAGCAGTACATACTTCTGTATATTTGATCAATAGACAAACTTCCCCAATCATGGGAAATGAGACACCATACTTCAAATTATTTCATAGTAAGCCTGATTATTCTCACTTGCGGGTTTTTGGTTGTGTTTGCTTTGTACATCTTCCAGCACATGAATGACTTAAGCTTTTTGCAAAGGCAGCATAATGTATTTTTGTGGGATACAGTGACACACAAAAGGGGGATCTCTGTTATGATGCATCTCATCGTCAACTTCGAATATCTAGATATGTTATTTTCTTTGAGGATCAGTTTTCTTGGAAACATAATGCTAAACATGTTTCAGAATCTCTCTCTTTTCTGTACAAGTTTGATGACGATGTGGTAGCTACTGACCCTCAGCTTGAGTCTTCGGAACAACCCGTGGACTGTGATAATGGTGATCTTCAGCATTTATCTCCTTCAAGTACTGATCCTCTTCTTTAATCTCCAGAACAACCCAAGAACAATGGTAATGAAGCTCTCCAACCTTCATCTCTTTTTGGTATTGACTCTACATCGTCATTCTCATCTTTGTAAGAGGGATCCTCTCATCCAGTTACTCTTTCACGTCGGTCTAGTAAAACAAATCGCCATTTTCCCGAATGACTTGGCTATTCTCCAGGGAAATTTGGTAAGTCCTATGTCTTGCATACCACACTATATTCTGTTGAGGTTCCTACATCTTACTCCCAGGATTCTACACAAACCTGTTGGAAAAAGGCAATGTTGGACGAGCTTTGTGCACTGAATAAAAATTCAACTTGGGACTTTGTTAATAACCCAACGGATGGAGTTCTCATTGGAAGTAAGTGGGTGTATTCCATTTAAATGAAGGCAGATGGTACAATTGATCGCTATAAAGATCAATTGGTTTCTCAAGGATACAAACAGGAGTATGGGGTGGATTATGAGGAGACTTTTGCACCTGTTGCTAAGATGACAACGGTACGGACATTATTAGCCTTGGCTTCAATTAAAGGCTAGACTTTACATCAGTTGGACGTGAAAAATGCATTTCTTCACGGTGACCTGGAAAAATTTGTGTTTATGAAACCACCACCTGGGTGTGTTATGCCAAGACCAAATATAGTTTGTCGTCTTCAAAAATCTCTTTATGGCTTAAAACAGACTCCCAGAGCTTGGTTTGACAAATTTCGATCCACGATTCAAACTGCAGGCTTCTCTCAAAGTTCTTCAGATTATTCCTTGTTTCTTCATACTTCTCTGGTAGGTATCACAGTACTTCTCATCTATGTTGATGATATCATTATCACCAGAAATGATCAAGAGAATATTACTAAGTTAAAAGAATTCTTGCATACCTCATTTAAGATGAAGGACTTGGGACCATTGACATACTTTCTTGGGCTTGAGGTTCTATACTTGCCTACTGGGATAATGCTTACACATCAAAGGTATGCTAGTGATCTTGTTGCTACGGCTGGTCTTACTGATGACAAGGTTGTATACACCCCAATGGAGATTAATACGAAATATAAAGAGGCTGATGGCGAACCATTCAGTGATCCCATATTGTATCGGCAGTTGGTGGGATCATTAGTTTATCTCACTATGACAAGGCCGGAAATCTAATATGAGGTACAAGTTCTAAGTCAGTTTGTAGTTAATCCTTACCGTATACATCACACTGCATTACTTCGTGTCATTCGGTATGTCTGTGGTTCTATGAATCAAGGTGTTCTCTTCCGTTCAAATTCTCCTATAAATCTTAAAGGATATACTGATGCAGACTGGGTTGGTTGTCCCGATCCTCGTTGTTCCATTACTGGTTGGTGCATGTTTCTAGGCACATCCTTGATATCTTGGAAATGTAAGAAACAATCTCGTACGTATAAATCATCTACGGAAGCCAAGTATCGGGATATGTCGGCAGCAAGTTCGAAAATTGTTTGGCTACGACGTCTATTATCTGAGCTTGGTGTTGCTATTATATCTCCTACAGTGTTACATGCTGATAACACTAGTGCGATTAAAATAGCCACAAATCCTATGCAACATGAAAACACAAAGTATATAGAGGTGGACTGTCATTACATTCGGGAACTAGTAGCTGACCGTCTTATCACCAACACATTTCTTCTCATGATCAACTTGCCGATTTGTTTACAAAGGCTATGACACGCTCACGACATAGCTATCTTAGCTCCAAATTGCTACTGTGTGATCACCGATATCAATTTGAGGGGGGATGTTAAGCAATAGTATAATTGTATAGACAGAATATTCTCTTTCCTAGAATAAGATTTTATTACTGATTGTGTAGTTATAACAATATATATTCTTTCCTAGAATAGAACTCTAACCTACAGTTGTATAGCTATAAGTATTTCATTATGTATTATGGAATGAAACAAGTTGCTATTTAGAAAATCTTGGTTTGTCTTGTTTCTCTGTCATGGTATTGATAAATTGCTACTGGAAAGACACCATTAAGTTTAGCCACATTCCAGTTCCTCTTTTCAAGGAACACTTGGCTTAGTATGCTTAGCGGCAGATTGATATTGGATCACTTAATTAGCCAAAACTCCCTTTTAGTTCTCTTCTAAAAAAGAAGGGACAAACACTAAAAGAAAAATGACAAGCAATTAGATAGAGCTACTTTTTAGTTCTCTTGTATATAGAACATTATTAACACTTATATAATCATAAATTGCAGGAAGTTTGGACCCTGTGCAGAATATTCAAGAGGATTTCCAATTATAAGAGATTCACACCAGATTGGAAGCAGCAGCAGCCCATTGTTAAACAAAGTTTTGGTGCTACAAGTTCTAAGGCATGCAGTCTTCACTCTGAAATCAGCGATGATCACTCCAACAATGTCATCAATTTCAAAAAGATGGCATTTTCACAAAAGAACATTAACAATGCATCATCTGGAGGAAATTTAAATTATCAAGTTGATCAAAGAAACAGTTTTTACAATAATAGCCAACCAATTACCATGCCTCAATCTTCATTCACGTCATCAAATTCAAGATTTTGGAACACAAGTGCTGCAGATCAGGAGTATTTGCTTAGTGATGGAAACTGGGATGAGCTCAAATCAGTCGTTGATTTAGCCATTGATCCTCGCAGTCTTTTTGGATTTAAATAAGATAGAGGCACAGATTGGGACTTGTCTTTGTAGGAGCACACTCGGTATATATGTTGAATCAGTGGCTAATCCTCAATTTATAGTCAGCAGGTTCTGTTCTTAATCTATATATGCTATTTCCTTCACACATATTTATAGTCTGAGCTAGACTCAGCGGATTCTGAATGAGCTGTTGGATAGAGAAAGAGGAAGTATATCTATGAGAGATGTACGGCTGGTTATTACCATTTGGCTGTTCAAAGAATGTCTAGTTGGGATTGAAGTTAACACAGAATGCAGCGCAAGTATGATATGCGTACCTATTTTTTTAATCTTCATTTTATTTTCGCACCCCTATTTCTCTAACTAGATTTCTACATTTTGTTTATTAGGACTTCTATACATCTTGTAAATTACTAATTTCCTACAGTACTTTCATGTCCTGAATTTCACAGAGTACTTTTTGTTGTGGAGTACAGTGAGAGATTGTTTTATGAGGGAAAAATGAGATCAGCTTCTTAGCTATCTTTGGCTATTATATATTTGAATGTAGGCGGCGATTACTTGGTTATGTAGATAGTGAGAAGTATAAAACATTATTTTTATGCAACTCTTTGGAAGAAATTCTAAATTCAACATATTTATGCTTCAGGGGTTGGAAGAGGGAGGATTATATCTATTTTATACTACAAATTAAATTAAGTTTGATAATGAAATTCAAGGGGGGGGGGGGGGGGTTAACTGAAATCTTTTTCGAGTGTCGGCTTCATCAGTCAACTAATATGTAAGTTAGTGTACGTAATAAAATAGAATTAAGCTGAATGCATAAACTGAAATATAAATGACAACACAGAGTTTTATACTGATTCGAATCACTAGTGTAGTGTAGTGCCTATTCCAGTTTCTTCGGATTGCAAGAGTTTCCTTTAGAGCTTAATGATAAGAATGAGTTACAACGTAGTTGAACAAGTTCTGAATCTCAATCCGTGGTTATTCAGATCTTGTGACACAACCTCGAATAGTATAACTAAGGGACTAACTCAATCTTTTTTTTTTTTTTTTTTGTAACTATTGTAAATTGAGAGAATTACAAAGCTTTATGAAGACTAAAAGATGAGATAAAGTGATAGTTTTTTGTGAAGTTGCGTAAGTATCCTTCTGTCTTCAATACTCATAAATAGTCTTCAGCTTTTGTTGTTTCCTTTCTCTAAAAGGAAAATTCGAGGGATTTTTTTCCAATCAAGGATTTATATGGATTTCTTGATTGAGAATTCGCATCGCTCGCACGTCCATATAAGATATGTCCGTGCATATGATATGATCCTTCTTTCCTGAATGGTGATTCACATCTATACACGTTCATATCAGATATGTCTGTGTAGGGGATATGATTCTCTTTACTTTCTAGCTTCATGTGATATCTTCCTTCCATGATTGTTTCACCATCATCAACTATCCAAATCATTGACACCTCTTTTTCGGGGATCTTCTAAGTCTTCCAACGAGCTCTTTCAAATATAGTTTCTAGATTGCTTATCTTCTGATTCTTTGCTTTGATTTCCTCTGAAGTAAATCCTGCATATTCATTTTATTAGTTTATCATTATTAAAATGTATCAGATTATTATAGGAGGCTAACAATCTCTCCCTTTTTGATAATGACAAATAATAAACATCTGTTGACTTTTTTATATGTATGGTTGGCTGGCTCACCCTTACTTGCTGGCTCTTTTTGATGTAATGAATATCAGTTGACTTTCCTGTATGTATAGCTGGCTAGCTCCCTTTTACTTGCTGGCTCCTTCTGATGTTTGTGCTATTTTTTTGGCATAATAAAAAAGAAACAAAAAAAATAAAACAGTAATGAATAATAACTAGACATAGTACGCAAAACATAGATAGATCATGCATAATTAAAACCACCAAATAAAAACAAGCAAAAAAATTATCAGGTTGGAGGGAGAGAATGACCGCATCCCAGTTACAAACCAATAAAAGAGAGGGTAAAGACCCCATTTGAATAGAAAGACCAAATAGTCAATGCTTTTCCAAAAATAGGTAAGAATGTTGTGCATATTATGACAAAAGCATTCGTAGGATCGTTCAACATTTTTGAAGAAATAGGAGCAGGAGTTCTGGACAAATATGACAAGCTCATTGTGGGAGAAGTTGGCTTTAGATTAGATATAGTCGACTTATGTTAATAACCTGTTAAATATCTTGCCATTTCTGCTTGAAGTCGTCAACGAACAAACACATTTTGCCCACATCAATGCTTGTGTCCTTACCCAGCTGCAACAACTTGTTGGTTGACTCTTGATCCCTTTCTTAATAGACTTGAGTCGTTCTTTAATTTCCTCTACTTCCTTCAGCACTAAAAATATAGGGTTAGCAACATTTTTACCAACCTTAGGGAGATCAGCCTTTGCTTTTGAAGACTTCTTTTTGTACCATTCATTATTGACCAAAACATATCCAATGCTGACAAAAGTCTTTAACTCATAAGTTGCAGAAGCTTCAACTGCAAAAAAGCCGGAGATATAAATGAATTAGTGAAGGAGAAGTCAAGTAATCAATAAACCATAGGTCAGGCTTGTTGTGGCATGAGTGTCAGTTGTACTTTCTAACTTATACTCACAGAACCACATGACCCAATTGATTTTGTATTTCTTGATCATGCAGTACAGAACAAAAACATCTCTGCAGGTAACATTACTTAGAGATCCCTTCCAAAAAATCAGTGTGGTGGCGATGATATGAGCCAAAATTCTATATTTGGAACACAAAAATAACAAACCAAAGTTAGACAGGTTCACTTAAGATTTAGGAAGGTTCACTTCAGGAACTGAAATAGCTTATTTTGCTTCCTCAAAACTAACTTCAAAATTATCAGAACGAGTGTCATTCATAAATGGAATTTCTCCAGAGAACTTAGTATCAAATACTTTTTCAAACAAAAAATCAATCAAGATGATTCTTGTGTCGAGCACAAGAGTTTTCAACTCACCACCTTATTGAGAGTAACAGAGGTTACCATAAATCATTCTAATGCGGTCTTCAAATACTTGTAATCTACTTAGCAAGTATAAGAAATAGATCCTGAACCTTAAAAAAGGAAATTGCATTACAATAAGATTCCTTCAACTACAAGAGATTCATAACTTTTTCGAACACCATTAAGTGATTCTTGAAGGAGGCAAATTTCTCTCGTTGGGATACAGTTCAGAACTTATGTATGTCCTCTGAGGAAGGTTTTGTAGAGAATTAGGGAGAGAATTCTTATAGGGAAAATTAGGGCGAGAGATGGAGCGTTTTATGGGGTTAGTCGATTGCAAGAATTAAGATGAGGCTTTCTTAAAAGAACTAGGAATAACGACTGATTCTTGATGACTGTCATTTGGATTTTTCATAATATTAGCCATGAATCTAGTTCGGATCATTTGGAAGAGAATGGGGAAGACATTTTTTTTCAAGGAAGAATAAACAAATAGACAGAAAGATGAAATGGCGGAAAGATGAAGGAAGAAAGAGATTGAAAAGAGGGGACATATGAAAATAAAGGGTGCAATTTTTGAAAAGAGAGAAAGACGAAGTAAAAATTTAATAAAGAGGGAAAGAAATAGAAGCTGGAGGGGGTGGTAATAAAGGACAAAAAAAGGATAATAAGTAAAAGGAGACGTAAATCAGAAAGGAAAAGATTTTGAAAATATATTTACAAGGATTTTGTACAAAATTTTTTTGCAAAAGACAATAAAATATCATTAATGCAAATAATACCAAGAATTTTTCTAAGGGAACAAAATTATTTTTTCAGCAAGAGTTTTGTAAAAATATCAGCAACCAGATTTTTGGAGTCAATAAATTTTAATAAAAAATCATCATTTTCGTCATGATCACGATTAAAATGGTGCTTAATATTTATATTCCTAGACCTATAATAATGCACTGTGTATTTAGACAGATTGATTGCACTAATATTATCACACATAATTGGCATAGATTAAAATGATAAATCAAAATCAAGTAATTGATGCATTATCTATAATATCTGAGTACCACAGTTTCTAATGGCTATGTGTTTAGCTTCAGTGGTTGATAAAGCAACTGAAGTTTATTTCTTACTATGCCTTGAAATTAAGGCATCCCCAAGATTTTAGCAAGTCCGCTAGTACTTTTTCAATTATTTTTATCACCTACAAAATCAACATCTGAATAACCAATTGAATTAAAGTATAAGAGGAGGAGGGAAGGGGTACCATAATCCAATATCCTTAGTTCCAATGACATATCAAATGATCTACTTGAATGCAGTCAAGTGTGACTCTTTGGGAGCCGGCTGAAATTTTGTGCATTTTCATACACTAAATATAAGATCGGGTCAACTTGTGGTCAAGTAGAGTAGAGATTGAATCATTCCTCTATTGGTCTTTTTGTCAACATCTTTTTCTGATGTGTCTGAATTAAGATTTTTTGAATGTCTCATAGGAGTTTTGAAATCTTTTTTCTTTTTCATGTCAAACTTTTTTATGAGCTTCTTTGTGTATTTGGTTTGAGTGATAAAGGTCCCTTTTAGAGATTGTTTGATTTGTATCCCCAAGAAAAATGTGAGTTCTCCCATGAGACTCATTTCAAATTCTCCCTTCTTAAGATTTATAAAATTCTCGCACATGAAGGTGTTAGGGCTTTCAAAAATAATATCATTCATATAAATTTGTACAATAAGCATGCTAGAGTTTAATTTTTGAACAAGAATTGTAGTATCTATTTTTCCTCTCTGAAAATTATTATTTAAGAGAAAAATACTCAATCTCTCATACCAAGCCTTTAGAGCTTGTTCGAGATCATAAAGTGCTTTTGAGAGTTTGAAAACGTGATTCAAACATGAAGGATGCATATAGTTTATTTAACAAAGACTTCTTCACTAATATAATCATTTAGAAAAACACTCTTAACATCCATTTGATATAATTTAAAATGTTTAAAAGTAGCAAACGCTAAAAGAAAGCGAATTAATTCCAACCTTGCTACAGGAGAAATGGTTTCATCATAATCAATACCTTCCTGCTGAGAATAACCTTGAGTCACCAACCTGGCCTTGTTTCTTATGATTTTACCTTCTTCATTCATTTTGTTTCTATAAATCCATCTAGTTCCAATAACTGAGCAGTTCATCGATTTTAGCACTACAACAAAATGTATTTATAGCTACAAAATTTAAGTTATGAATTCAAAAATTGTAGCTATTACAAAATAATAACCACAAAAATTCAATCTTCATAGCTATATATAAATTCGTAAAATTTCTTAGCTACGAATATCAAACTGACAAAACTAATTTTTCATTTGTGCTACAATTACTAATATTCTTGACAATAATTAATTAAATAGCTATAATTTTATTGCTGCATAAAATTATGTAGTTGATCATAAGTTTTTGTCATGCGATAAAAATTATTGTAGCAATAGTAATCTCTCAGCCATAATAAATTATTTGAAGCAAAATATTGGAGCTAAATAATTTTTTTGCTTCAAGTTTTAAAAAATTGTGGCAATAGTAATCTTTTAGTCACAATACACTATTTAAAATAAATATTATAGCTAAATAATTTTTTTGGCTTCAAGTGACAAAAAAAACTATGGCAATAGTTAAATAATATAGCCACATATTTTTTTGCTATGGTAAAATTTTATAGCTAATTATTATTTTTTGGCACAAACTAAAACTTATTATAGTAATAGTAACCTTTCAGGTATAAATATATATAAAATAAAATTTGATATAAATGTATTATCATACATAGTGAATGTCTACTTTACGATACATAGTGAATGTCTACTTTACCATAAGTGAATATCTATTTATGGAAAAGTTAGAAACCCCAAGGTTAGTTCTCCCCTATAAATAAAGGGATTTTCTCTTCATTGTAATTAAACCATCAAGAGAATCCCTCTCAAGAGAAATAATAATCACTCTATCTTCTCTCTTCATTCTTCTTCTTTTTTGCTTTATATTTCATAACATGTTATCAGCACGTGACTCTACCAAAAAAAGTAAGATTATAAATCTAAAGGTAATTCAAGGTTAGCAATTCCTTATGTTATTTGTATTTTGCTACTAATGATGTAATTATTATTGTATTTGAGGAAAAATAATTAGTTTGAAACCACTTATGCTTTAAATTTATTTATGAAGAACAATATTGTTAAAAGATATGATGATGACATTTACGTCTCATCTCATTAAGAGGGTAAGACATTGGGTTAAAAGTTTGAATGCACCACGATGATAAGATGTTGAGTTCAAATCCCATCGAGTTATAGTCTAAGACGCCTTTTTATATGAATAATATATTGAGTTTGAATCTCAATATATCATACTGATGATATTATGATGGCTAAAGCAAAATAATGAGTATTTTATGAAAAGTCATGAAATTCGACCCATTGAATATGCTCCATTCCATGAAGTGAATGTGGTAGCAATATATGATTAGTCTGAAATATGACAACTTACTACATTCTTGAGGTGTATGTGGTAGTAGTGCATAATATGTCTGAAAGAAAACAAGTGATTGAATGCACATATATAAGCGTGGAGGGACAATATCATAATAATCATCAAAAGTGATAGTATTTTCACACGCTTATTATAACTATAAGATATGTTAGAGAAAAATTCTCTACATTATATGTATGCCTCGATTTGCTCTTTGCTCCTGAAGTAGCAATATCATGAAAAAGGTTATAAGCTATCATAATTTGATAGGCTTAAGTCACGATTATATTTCATTCCTGGGGAATGAGAAACTTATCAATGCAAACGTGCACTTGATTGTGATGGTATCACAACTCACCTCCGAAAGAGACTGAATAATTGAGAAGAGTTATTTTAAAATCTACTTCTAATGTAACAAATCTAAAATCTATTCATGTAATAGTAAATCTGAAATTTACTAAAGTAAAAGGTACATGTAATGGTAAATTTTGAGTTTGCTAGAATAAAAGTTCATCAAATTGACATAAATGATTGCGACATCTCAAAGATGTGCATACTGAGTATTGAACATATAATGAAGAATTAGAAAATTCTTCATTACTTTTATTGTTGTTTATTCTTATGATAAGTTGGTTGGACCAACTAATGTTGGGATTGGATCCCTTAAAATCTAAAAATTATAAAAGGTGAATATGGGTCCATTCACCTATCATGTGATATGTTGAAAAGATGCATCAATAAGATGATCACATGTACATTTATTGTCCACCTATAGTTTGACATTCATAAAGTTGCTTGCTCAATAAAATAAAGATAAAAGCATAATTTTTCAGATTGTGTAATCAAGACAGTTCATCTTGATGATGATTGTTTGACATTGAATGTCTTTGATAAATAGCTGAACCGTTATTAATGAGAACAAAGCTTCATGTGTGGGTTTGAAATATAATATATTACATACAAAAGTACTTGTATGCATCAAACCAATAAATTATGATTAACTCCCCTCAAATTTAGTTCTGAGTCAGGAACCACACATTGTTCATCTAATAGTTCTAAAGTGCGGTATACGATTAATGAATATACCATGATGCACAAAGATGGATTCCTCAAAGAAGATAGAGGATGTATGTTAGTATTTCTAACATAAGGGGGAGATTATAAGCAACTATAAAATATGTTAGGAATTATCATCAGATCATCATTCAAAAGATAATTCAAGTCAAATGTCAAAAACATCTCATATTTAAGCTGCAAGTGCTCCTATTTTGTGTCCCTAAAGGATAAAGTATTTGCATGCATGAAGAGTGGTAGACCTATCGGTTCCAAATGAAATAATCCTTGAAAAGGATAAGGAGAAAAGGATCATAATAAGAAGGCAATGTGCTCATGAAGAACCTATGACATAACACTTCATGGAACCTTATGAAAGATTCAGGTACCTGAAAATAATAAAGTGATGAAATATCAAAATATTATATCATATTGTGAACTGATATAAAATAATATATCATTGATAATATCTTTGATACATTATTGACACAATATTATGAAAGATCTCGAGGATCTGAATTCTACATTTATTTAAGCATGTTGACGTAGAAATATTTATCAAGTGACATGAAAGGATGCATCTTGGTAAGAATAAAACTTATTTGATTTGCAGTCCAGACACTTGAAGATGTCACACATGAAATGTTGACTATTGTCACTTGACAAAATTTACATGAAAACCTTTTTAAGGATTCAAAATGTTTGAAGCATATAAAAGTTTCTGGGAAATTTATTTATAATCCTTATATTGAATAAGCTTATAGCTTGAAAATTATTGAAGATCTTGGAGAGTTTTCAAAAGCAATAGTTTATTTGTTGAAATGAGAAATATACCAATTTGAATTGGTTATGAAGTACCATATCTTAGTGCAATTGGTGCACTCATGTATCTTGTAAATACTACAAGACCTATAGCCTTTTTCGAATAATTTGTTAGCAAGGTATAATTTTACTCCTACTAGGAGATATCGGAATGAGATCAAACACATACACGGTACCTAAAGAGACTGCCAATATAATATTATTCTAAAGATTGCAGTCCTGATCTTATTGGTCATGCTGATGTTGGGTACTTATCTAACCCATATAAAGATCGGTCTCAAACAAGCTATGTGTTCATATATGGTGGTACTGTCATATCTTGGAGATCTACAAAGTAGTCTATCATAGGTACTTCATCGAATCATGCTGAGATAATATCTATTCATGAAGAGAGTCGAAAATGTGTGTCGTTGAGGTCCACGATACATCTCATTTGCGAAAAATATGATTTGAAATGTGATAAAGTACCCATGATTTTTATGAGGATAATGCAACATGCACAATACAACTTAAGAGAGGACTCAAGGAGATAGAACAAAGAACATTTTGCTAAAGCTTTTCTATACATACGAGCTACAAAGAATGGTTATATTAATGTGCAAAAGATTCATTCAACTGACAATGTGGCTGATTTATTCACCAAGTCTCCTCCAATTGTAACCTTCAAGAATATGGTGCACAAGATCGAGATGCAAAGGTTCAAGGATGATCTCATTAGGGGAGTTAATACACGTTGTACTCTTTTTATCTTACAAGGTTTTGTCCCGTTGGGTTTTTCTTGTAAGGTTTTTAATGAGGCAACCTATATGTGTATTGTTAGAGATGTGTACTCTTTTTTCTTCACTGGATTTTTTTCCACTGATTTTTTTTAGTAAGGTTTTAATGAGGTACATTATCTATCAATTAGACATTCAAGAATGCGTGTTATAAATATATTACCATATATAGTGAATGTCTACTTTACCATACATAGTGAATGTCTACTTGACCATAAGTGAATATTTATTTATGGAAAAGTTAGAAACCCCAAGGTTAGTTTTCCTCTATAAATAAAGGGATTTTTTCTTCATTGTAATTAACCCATCAAAAGAATCCCTCTCAAGAGAAATAATAATCACTCTCTCTTCTGTCTCAATTCTTTTTTTTTTTTGCTTTATATTTCATAACAAGATTTTGTTATTTCAAATTATAAGAAATTATTACAAGAATCAAACTATAGAGACATAAAATTTCCCCTCTGTGAAATCTTGTAGATAATTATTAATTTTTGTCACGTGCTAGAATTTGTTGTAGCAATTAATGATATTTTAACCATTATAAAAGTTTACTTTTATATTGTAGCAATAGTTGTCATGACGAATTAATTTAGCCACAAATGTATTATTGTGATTAAATTTTATAGATAGTGATTACTTTTACCAAGAGTTGATATTATAACAATACTAGTCTAGAGTAATTAGAGATGTTAACCTTTAAATTCGATTTAGTAATACATATGTCTACGTGTGAATTTCAAATTTAGTTTTAGTAATAGGTGATTAGATTCAATTAATATTAATTAATTAATTGATTATATTGAGCTTAAACATAACTTTACTGAGCTCTCAACCTAATCAAGTGCTTCTAGAATTATTATTTGACTCAAACTAATTTCATTAAAATAATATATCTTGATCTAATGTGATTGGAGGCGTTAACCATTTGATTTAATTTAATTTTACAATTTGTAAGTCCTAAATATAACTTAAATAAATATCTAATTATATTTGTTTCAATTGACTAATCATATCAAATTTTAGAAAAACTTCTATCAACTTCATCCTAGCTAAGTATTTTCAAAATTATTATTTGACACAAACATTATTTATTAAGACAACGTATTTATTAAATCGGTGTAAATTAAAGATGTTCATAATTTGACTCGATCTAATTTTATATACAATCTTACTTGTAAGTTTTGAATATAATATAATTTAATAATAATAATAATAATAATAATATATATATATATATATATATATATATATATATATATATATATATATATTGAATAACAAAACTAAAATACAAAAAAAAAGAAAAAGTGATCTTCAACCATAAATATTTTATATATATACTTATAATCTTTAACTTTGTCAAGTAACGTCTTAAACTTATCAAACCCATATATCTTATGACAACATGTTATCTTTTAGAAGTTATTTTTTTTTTCTTCTAAAAGTATGTATGGTTGATTCTTTATTAAAAGTTGCAAGATATGGATTTATATCTATGTTTAAATTCAAATTGAAATAATCATTTGTTGTGGAAGTACTTTTCTATTATAAGTGGATACTTTAATTTGGATAAATGTTGTTGATATAAAAAAGATAAATCGACATTTTTCTGAAAGTTGTATCGTCAGATACTATCAAAACTTAAAATTTATGGTGATGACACTTGTCATTATAATATTATTTCACTTGTCCTATTCTAAATGTACATATTAAATAGAATTTATGCCATTGACCATTTTATTTTATTTTATTTTATTTTTGCATCTCTATTTTAAACTTGAAATACAATTCATATAATTCATATTAAATTTTATATTTAATTCAAACGAAAAAAAAATAATTCAATATTTTAATCTTTTCCTTTTAAAAAAATCAAATTGTAATAATCGAATGTTATGGAATATGGTTCTACCATTATAGGACACCTAAATTTGAATTTGAATTCATATTGTGAATAACAAAAATTTAAATTAAATGATATTCTTTTTAAAGTTCTATAGTAGATTATTGTCCAAACTTGAAATTTTTTGGTGATAATGCTTGCCATAATAATATTATTTGGCTTCTTATGTTCTATTTGGACAAATTAGATAGCATTTCTAATGACAATTTATTTTATTTTATTTTAGATATCTATTTTAAATTTAAAATTTTAAATCATTTAATTTATTTAATTCACATTAAATTTATATAATTTTTATATTTTTAATTCAATGAAAATTTATTTTATTTTATTTTAGATATCTATTTTAAATTTAAAATTTAAATCATTTAATTTATTTAATTCACATTAAATTTATATAATTTTTATATTTTTAATTCAAACAAAAAAATTATAATTCAAAATTTATACCTTTATTTTGATATTCAAATTGAATAATCGAATACTACGAAAGTATGATTCAACCATAATAAGACATCATAGTACGAATTTGAATTCACGTTATTGATACTAAAAAGAAAAATTAAACTGATATTTTTTCTAATAATATCTAGCTTAAATAATTTTCAAACTTAAATTTTATGGTAATTAACACTTATCATCACAGTATTATCTTGCTTCTTTGATTTTATATGGATAGACTAGATATTTTTGATATTGAATATTTTATTTAAAACCTTTTAAACGTGACATTTGAATCCACATAAATTATTTTAAATTCATATAATTCTTATACTTTCAATTTCAATCTAAAGAACAATAATTCAACATTAAGGATAGTCATAATATTTAGAATAGTAAAACATATGAACTATGACCAAATTAGCTGCGACATACTCCAACTTCATGAGAGTCCTATTGTTCTCCTGAACTAAATTTTAGCATATTTTTGTCAACCTTTTTAGCTGACATGATACCTTTTGTCAACCTTTTTATCTGACATGTCATATTTGACGTAGACTTCATTTTATATAATAAAAGTATCGTGTCAGCACAAAAGGATGAAGAAATACACTAGAATTGAGTTGGAGGGGGGGGGGGGGGGGGGAGGATAATAGGATCCTTGTGAGGTTGGAGTGTGTCGTAGCAATTTTAATCATAGTTTAGGAATACTAGATGTTTATCTCTATTTAGAATGATATCTATTTCACACAACTGGATAACTTTTTTCTTAAGTAGAACATATATGTATTATTAACAAAGTTAACAATATCATAGAGGACCAATATAATTGAAAAGGAATATACATTTTAAAATATTATTTATTTCATAAATAGTTGACTGTTCCATTAACTTAAAAATAGAGTATATATTTATTTTTGTTATTAATATTATTTTCATTACATATTTTGTCGTGTTGCAATTGTTAGTTACATAATAAGAATTTAGGTATAAGGAAAGTTTTTTAAAAAAACATATAGTAGTAGATAATACGTAAAGGAAACATCAAATTTTACCCAAAATAATAAAGGAAACACAAAGGCCAATTGGCCAAAAAAATGCTTCAATTGTTGTACCCTTCCTATTTAGATTCAAATCCCCCAAAAAAGATTCCTCCAAAATTAAAAATTTCAAAAGATCAAAACTTTCCACAAAATTTTAGAATCCAATAAAATAACCTTCTTCTCCTTTCTTCTAAAAATACACCTCAGATCTCTTTCTCAGGGGTCCACTCCCGCCCACCCCACCCCCTCCCCACCAACCCCAGCTCCTGCGGCCCATCACCCTCTTCCTTTCCCTTCCTCTTGCTCTTGAAATTTATATATATATATATATATATATATATATATATATATATATATATGTATGATGTTTTGCTAATTAACTTCTTTTCTTTTTGTAAGTTTTGCAATATGAAATTCTCCAATTAAATGAGATAAGTTTTTACAATATAAGTATTGCATTAAATTATGTGTGTTTATATATATATATATTGATGTAAAGTTCATTTATAGAGTGTAGGTGGATCAAAATATAATTTTTCCAAGTAGAATATGGAGGCGGCTCCCTCCAATCCTACCGCCCCTTCTGCCGCAAGCAACCGAAATGCACTAAGAGTTGAATGACCGACAGTAGACGGACCACTGGGTCTTACAGAGTAGGAACCCATCGATTAAGCGCGTAGATTATTTAAGTTTGAATTTTTACTACTCCCTTGACTTTGGGTTGTCAATTGCTTATACTTTTGGCCTATCCTTCACCGTCCTACCTCCTATTATCACTCATCTCCGTCAATATATTGTTCGGTTAGCAATTGATTTCACAGTGTTTGCTTTTATCTTCTCAAATTGGGTTCTTACCTTTCTATTAGAGGAGAGCATCTATTTGGTCATGCTTGGGAGAAGCTAGTAATGTACAACATTGCCGAGAAATATGGGTTGTCAGGGTGGATCTAGGTACTTGTCGCTTTTGTTTTTGGTCAAACTTGCTAGATAAAAGATTTGTACATATTTTTCCCTTGTAAGAAATTGAGACTGAAATATCTCAGTTAAGAACGTTAGCATGACACTATTAAGGAGTGATGAAACCAAAAAAGAGGTGCACCTTTTGAACTCAGTTGTATGCAAAACCCAACAGTGCACTTTGCAACTTGGAAGTTGTCATTTGCTAAAAAAATGCAAAGGTCATTTTTTGTTTGTGTGGATTTTAGAATTGATATTGAAATTTGAGACATATTTATATCTATAGGTTTATTTACTTCTTTGATTGGTTTGCACTTTTTTCTTATTTTTATCTACTGAAAATTCTAGTAAGTTACATATTCTTTCTCTTTGAATTTTTATATATACACACTTTTGGATATATGATCAGTTCGTATTATTGACAAATATATTAGTGGAATCAAAGCATGAAGGACAACAAACTATTTGTAGTTGAAGATCGCGGAAGGAAAGATAGAAAAAGACTATATTGCTTTTGAACTAATTATAATTTTTTAAATTGTAAATGCAATTATATATAACTTAATAATTATTTTGGAATCTCGAAACTAAATTCCTAGCTACATTATGTAGCTATTGTGACTTATCAAGGTTTTGGAGAATTCTTTAATTTGTGGTAATAGAATTATTAAAATAAATCTTGATTTTTGTAAAGCTACATTATAGAATTTTTTGTGATTAATAATGTATATAAAAATATTTATTAATTTGTAGCAACGAATTTTTATATTTGTGGCCAAACCTATGTTGTAACACCCAGATTTTTGTCCTTGAAAAATCCCTGAGCTTTGAGCTCACTGTCCAACCTACGACTCACTATACGAGTCGTGAGGTCTCTATACGGGTCTTAAAGAACCCAATCGCAGCCAGACCAGTGTGCTAGCCTAAGGTTTCTGTTGTGACTAAAACTAGGGATCATGAGTTGTAAAGACTCTATATGTGTCATGTAGTCCCAAACCATAGCCTGACCAGTGAAGTTTGCCTAAGTTGTTGCCTTGATCACAATAAGACTAAACTAGTCGTAATGACTCCATACTTGTCGTAAGGTACCAATCGTAGGGTGACCAGTGAGTACCCAAAAGTTTCTGTCTTGATTACGACTAGGACCTTACGAGTCGTAGGGTCACTCGACGAGTCGTATAATGACCCGTAGTCAGTGACGATAATTTTTCATCTTTTAATTAAGGGAACTTTGGACATTTACCTCTTTACCCACTTAAGACCCACGACCATAAAACACCTTTGGCGCGTTATTGTCAACATTTATCAATCATAACACTTTCTCTAACTCTCTAAAATCCCTATGGAAAGAACAAGCTAGGGTTTCAAGAAATTGGCATCAAGGGCTTCCAAGGATTGATTTGTCTCCGTAATTCTTGATGTCTTTGGCATGTTACTCTTCCCCAAAGTTTATTTTACTGAAAGCATGTATTTAAATTATTCCCATGTGTCTTAATTGTGGTTTATGAATATAGGTTTGAGGTTTTTGGAATAAATGTTTGACCCGACCCGACCGGGGGCCTTATTGTAACGGGCGTCCCAAGTCCTACCAGGATAAAAAATCACCTCCTTAACCCAACCCGACCTCCAGCCGTCTGCCCTGAGTTGACTGAATCTCGAGCATATAATAAGGTAGTGTAATAGCTCTTGTGAAGACTCTGGGATAGGATCACAATCGTGACCAACCCAACCGAGTCCAACCATTCCATACCAACAATCCAACCATACCAAATCGATACCGAAACAAAGGCTATAAACCAAGCCCTAACAAAAGATGTTTCAAAACATAATATAATTAATCTCAAAATAAAATATGATGAAACAGTGAGAAATTATGTCAGATGATACCAGCCTCAATACCAATGCCAATGCTAAGGCTAACACCTATACCGATCCTGCCCATTTCAATCCATAGTAGTACCACAAAGCCTATAAAAAAATAGTAATAAAATTCGATTGTGATATGCCCCCAACCATGGCCAAAACCAATATCCAAAATAAAATCAAAGTGTCTAGAAATATCCATAATATGAAATGGAACCTTTCGAAAGGATGGAAGCCCACCACTTCAATCCAAATGCTGATGCCCGAGTCAATTACTATGTAGTAGAAGTAGAATGACTGGTTCCTGCATAACCTGGGTATACAGCTGCCAGTATATGGGTTAGTGGGTGAACGCTAACATGATCTCAGGATAAAGATAAAATAATGCCATTTATAAAAATAAGTAAAACCATCCATATGCACACAACCATACATATATATATATCTATGCCGGGAAAGTGGACCGGATTTAGCATTCTCTTAAAATCTTTTCCTGGATTGTGTAGCTTTGCTGTCCAAAACCACCCATGGGCTATATTGGTTCAGCTTCCTCTGTTGAAAGGGCTCCAGTGTGTGTAGCCGCATGACTAGGGAAGAAAATCAGGGACAAATAGTACATCCCCCAAAATATAGTGTGACATCATGCACACGGTCACGAAGACCAACCTCACATTGGCAAATATGAATTTCTAGTTTTGTTCCCCCCGGGACCTCTACCTTCTACGACTTTGCTACACATCCCACCATTAATACCCAATTAAAACTATTTTCCAAATAACCAAACCATCATCCAGTTATTAACCAAGGCCATTAATATTGGTATCATCATACCATTCCTTACTTGCAAGTATTATCCATAGACAACCATTTACAGGTTTTAGGAAACTTTCAAGTGCCCTTTACAATTACCATATTATACCACTTGGGGGATTCCATGTACCTTACAAGCCTAATCATTTAGCCATTTACCTATCCAAGACATTTAAACCATGCATAATTCCATTTCCAAGTTTTAAAACATGTAAGAGTTCCATTAAAATACACAATGCAATGAAAATATTATTATAGGCATTTTGCCAAACACATTAAGAGCATAAATAATCAAAACCGTTTTCAACTACCATTAAACCATTTCCATGCAATTCAATTATCCAAAACCACCATTAATGCATATAAAGCATAATTAAACCATGGAAAATCATAAATAACCATTTAATATCAAAAACCCCAATCCATATTTGAAAACCAAAATCATACAATCAATGAAG
This sequence comes from Capsicum pubescens, assembly GCA_030864215.1. NCBI lineage: Eukaryota > Viridiplantae > Streptophyta > Magnoliopsida > Solanales > Solanaceae > Capsicum > Capsicum pubescens. Next base: position 229,388,095 of record CM061544.1, read on the forward strand.
TCATGAAAACATTCATAAAAACCATGCTTCTAGTTAGAATTAGCAATGAGGGAAAAGAACATGCCTTAAATCAAGATGATGATGGAAAGAAATCACCAATACAAGCCCCAAATCAATCCTCTAGTTGAAACCCTAGCCTCCCTTGTCCAAAAGCTTTTGAGAGTATTATAGAGTGTTTTAGAAGAGTTTCTAAGTGTTAATGAATGAAATAATACGGTAAGTATCCTTTTAAGTAGGTTATAAGTCGTGAGACCTTATTGGATAAGCGTGGAAATGTCTAGAATACCTCCACTTAAGTTGCACAAAATCCCATCACAGGGGTATAACTGACCCTCACGAGTCGTACCCACCTATATGAGTGGTACCCTCAACTCGTATCCTAAGCCTCAAACTTTGGATCCAACATTGTCCAGCATACGAATCATCCAACCAAGTCGTAGCCAAAGCATACGATCCGTATCCTTCATCTGTACCCCTGGCAGATTTAAACCCAAGGAAGATTTAGACACTGTCCACCGTATGAGTCCTGGTACGACTCGTACCCTGGCTTACGGCTCATGGTGATCCACTCGTACTCAGATCCAACCTAACTAACCAAGTCTAAGATTAAGTTAAGGAACCAAATGATCCGTAACCACCATTATGACTTGTACTATCCACACCAATAACCAAAATCCATCCCACCAACCAACATTAGTCAGTATACGACCAAACCATACCATCCGTACCCCAACATACGACTCATACCCATTGTCGTATGGGTCCAGAGATTGGAATTCCAGAAAATTTTCTATGGTCCAGATTCCGGAGTATTTTAGTCTCCCCCAATAGGAGCATTCGTCCCTGAATGACGGAGAAGGTAGGGGTAACCATACGCATGAGTCATTTGCGTTATCTCATCAAATATATCCCTAATTTTTAACAAAGTTTGAAAACAAAGAGGCAAAGATATTATTTTTTACTTTAACAAACTCAAAAAATAAAGATGTGTTGAAGAACACATACCTTCTGCACGAATCCTAGGAGCAGAAAACAAATGCAGATATTTGGACTTCATGTCATTTTTTGCTTCCCATGTAGCTTCTTCCACCTTATGGTTCTACCAAAGAACCTTAACCAAAGCCACATCTTTGGTTCGCAACCGACGAACCTGCCTATCTAAGATCTCAATCGAGATTTCTTCATAAGATAAAGAATCCGTGATACCTAGTCCTTCCAAAGAAATAGCCGAAGAAGGATCACTAATGCACTTACTCAACATGGAAACATGAAAGACTGGATGAACAAAGCTCAAGGTCGAAGGCAACTCCAGCTTATAAGTAGCATTAATAATTCTTCGCAAAACCTTATAAGGACCAACCTACCGGGGACTGAGCTTCCCCTTCTTACCAAATCGCACTATTTGCTTCATGGGAGATACCTTGATGAAACCCTTATCCCCAACCTTAAACTCCAAGTCTCTATGCCTAACATCTGCATAGGACTTTTGGTAAATTTGGGTAGCCATAAGACTCTCTAGAATTACCTCCACCTTTTTCATAGCCTAGTAAACCAAGTCGGGACCAAACATATCTGCCTCACTAAGCTCAAACCAACCAATATGAGATTTATACCTCATACCATACAATACCTTAAAAGGGGATATACCAATACTAGAATGATAGCTATTGTTGTAAGAAAACTCCAACAAAGGTAGATGATTAACCCAATTGCCACCATAATCAATCACACAAGCTCGAAACATATCCTCCAATGTCTGAATAGTTCTCTCCACTTGATCATCCTTCTATGAGTAGAATAACCTTAGTCCCCAACCCTTTCTAGAAAGATTGCTAGAAGTGATAAGTAAAATATGTTCCACGATCTGAAATAATCAAAACAGGCACCCTATGCAGCTTCTCAATCTCCTGAAGATACAGTTTTGCATAGTCCTCCATCGAAAAGGTAGTCCGCACTGGCAAAAAATGGGCAGACTTAGTCATCCTATCAACGATGACCCAAATCAAATCATATTGATTCCAAGACCGAGGAAGACCAGTAACAAAGTCCATATCGATCACTTCCCATTTCCACTCAGGCAAATCAATTTCTTGATACCACCCCCTGGCCTTATGTGCTTAACCTTAACCTGTTAATATTCCATGCACTTGGCCACAAAATTAGCCACATCCCTCTTCATGACATTCCACCAATAGATCTCCTTAAGATCATGATACATCTTAGTCGATCCAAGATAAAGGACATAGCGCTATTCATGCGCCTCAACCAAAATCCTTTATCGTAAACCATCGACATCAGGAATATACAACCTCCCTTAGTACTGTAAAGTACCATCCCCACCGATCTCAAACACCATTACCTTTTGCCCATCAATATCACTCTTATTTTTTATCAAGATAGGATCGAGCAGTTGCTTCTCCTTAATATCCGTACCGAGAGATGATCGAACCATTTCTTGCACCATCACACCACCATCATTAGAGTCCTAGAGGCAAACTTTAAGATTAGACAAGCGGTGAATATCCTTTACCAATTCTCACTTTCCTTCCTCCATATAAGCCAAACTCCCCATGGATAACCTGGTAAGAGCATCAACAACCATGTTAGCCTTACCTAGGTGGTAGTAAAGACTCATATTATAGTCCTTGAGAAGTTCAAGACATTTTCTCTGCCTGAGATTAAGCTCTTTCTGAGTGAACACATACTATAGACTCTTATGATCAGAAGAGATATCCACGTGCATACCATACAAATAATGTCACCATATTGTTAAAGAAAACACAACCACTAATTGCTCCAAATCATGAGTAGGATAATTCCTCTCATGTACTTTCAACTTCTTGGAAGCATAGGTAATCACCTTCCCATGCTGCATCAACACACAACCAAGCCCTACCCGAGATGCATCACAATAAACCACAAACCCATCATTACCTTTTGGCAGAGTCAGAATTGGAGCCAAAGTTAACTTATCATTCAACTTCTCGAAACTCCCTTCACAAGCATCTGGCCAGGAAAACTTGAACTTATTATGAGTCAACTTAGTCAAAGGAGCAGTTATCGATTAAAAGCTTTCCACAAAATGCCTATAATACCCGCTAAATCGAAGAGGCTCTGAATGTCAGATGGAGTCGTGGGTCTAAGTCACCTCTTCATCACAAAAACCTTTGGTGGATCCACCATGATCCCCTTACTAAAAATAATATGACCTAAGAAAGTTACTGCGCTCAACCAAAACTCACACTTAGAGAACTTGGCATAAAATTGTTGTTCCCTTAAGGTCTGCAACACTACACGGAGGTAATTAGCCTAATCCACCTCACTCTTTGAATAAACTAGAATGTCAATAATAAACACAATAATGAAAAGATCCAAATACTGATGAAAAACCCTATTCATCAGCCCCATAAATGTCATTGGAGAATTAGTCAATCCAAATTACATCACCAAAAACTCAAAGTGCCTATATCGCGTATAAAAAGCCATTTTAGGGATATCTACCTCCCTAATTTTTTATTGATGGTACCCAGGCCAAAGATTTATCGTAGAAAAGAACTTGACACCTTGCAACTGATCAAATAAATTATTTATCCTTAGAAAAGGATACTTGTTCTTGATCGTCACCTTGTTCAACTGCCAATTGTCAATGCACATCAGAAGGGAACCATCCTTCTTGTACACAAACAATATCAGTGCATCCCATGGGGATACACTAGGATGGATAAACCCCTTATCCAGAAGATCCTTAAGTTGCTCCTTGAGTGCTCATAACTTAGCTGGAGCCATTCTATATGTAGGAATAGACATTGGATGAGTCTCCGGAGCTAGATCAATACCAAACTCAATTTCTCTATCCGAAGAACTACCAGGAAGATCATTCAGAAAGACCTCTGGAAACTCATTAACCACTGGAACTGACCGAAAAGAATGACCTTTCGAGTTATAATCTTTAACGGACCAAGTGATAAAGATAACCATTAGAGATTATCCTCCAAGATCTAAGATAAGAAATAAACCTCCCCTAGGAGATAAAGAACCACCCTTCCATTCTATAATCAACTCACCAAGTAACTAAAGATAACCCTACGGGTCCGACAATCCAAGGACTCATAATAAGAGTGGAACCAATCAATACCTAGAATGACTTTGAAATCCACCATACCTAACTCAAACAGATCCACCTAGGTCTGCTTGACACCAACAGATACCACGCACCCTTTATAGACTCTATTAACAATAACCGAGTCACCTACTGGGGTATAAATAGAAAAAAAATCTGAAATAATATCCAAATCAAAACCAAAAGATACAACCACATAAGGAGTCACATAGAAAAGAGTGGACCTAGATCAAGCAAATAATATATGTCAAGAGAGAAGAGTTGTAACGTACCAGTAACGACATCAGGTAATGCCACAAATTCCTTTTGGGATGCCAAAACAGACAAGTTGTTCTGACCAACACTAGAACTAGGAGCAGTAACAGAAGAAGATGCAACACCACCAGGTGTAGGAGCAGAAGATGAAGACACAAGAATCTTATTCGCCCCTGTAGAAACCTTATTAATTAGATAATCCCTGAGCCGATGGCCTGCCTTGCAATACTTGAAACATTTGTCCCTTCCTTCATCATGATAACCCTGATGGAGATAACCACAGAACCGACAAAGAGGGCATAAAGAAACTGATTGATCTCTGCTTGCTTGAAATTTGGCAACCTATGCTCGAAAATTGTCGCCACCTAAATGATGTCGGTCACCCACCTGGTAAGGAGCACTAGTAGAAGAGTTGGAACCAGAACTCCCTCACTTCTTTTCCTACCATTTACCACCATCCCAACTACTCTGAGACTGAAAACCTCCCTAGTCAAAAAATTTGTTCCTCTTACCTTGTCTATCCCCAAACTCTGCCTGCTTCCTTTTTTCATTCTCCACTTGCTGCATATAAATAGTCAACTTAGAGATGTCCATATCTTTAATCAGCAAGGAAGTCTTGCTCTCCAAAATTATATCCTGATTTAACCCAGAAGCAAACTTTCTCATTCTTGCCCATATGTCAGCAACTAAGTTAGAGCATACCTTGCCAATTGGTTAAACTTCAAGGCATATTCCTTGATAGACATCCTCCTTTACTTGAGGTTTATAAACTCCTCTATCTTTGTTTTCCTTAACTCTTAGGGAAAGAAATGATCTAAGAAGGCCTTCCCTCTATCTTTGCTTCTTACCATTAATATGCAATATGTTTGAGCTGATATGCTGCAAAGATTACCCCCTCCGTATTGGTAGCCTGTATCACCCAAAATATCTTTTCCATTTTATCCAAGAAGCCCTATGGATTCCCCTACCTTTACTCCAGAAAAATAGGAGGACCAATCTTCACAAATTGGCCAACCCTTGTGGCCTCAATAGATAAAGCACCAGTCGCACCCCACTCAGCCTGAGCAACAACCATCTGAGCAATAACAGAAATAGGCTAAAAAAATTCCACATTAATCACATTGTCTTATAGAGGACTAGTAAAAATCGGTGGAACTCCAGAACTATCAGGGATAGGATCATGAGATCGAACATAAACCCCAGAACTAGGATGCACCCCTTCAGCATTACCCCCAGATAGGATAGAAGAATTTCCTTATGTTCCAGATTTGTGAGGCATAATTTGAAAGACAAACAAACAAGGATTAGAGAAGATTCGATAACTGAGACTGCAAGCTTGAGAATAGAATACCAAGAAAGTGAGGCATTCCTAAATTCTTTGTAGTCTCTCCCTTATGAGTGTGGCGCGTTAAACACCCTTAAAAGAGACTCTACTCAACACGGATTTGTGGACTCCCAATTGACCATGAACCTAGGATCTTATACCAACTTGACGCGACTCAACCGAGGGCCTTGTCGTAATGGGCATCCCAGGTTTGACCGGGACCAAAAACCATCCCATTACCCAACCCGACATTCAACCTCCTTCCGTGAGTTGAATGAATCTCGAGCATGTAACAAGGTAGTGTAATAGCTCAAATAAAGAATCTGGGATAGGATCGCAACCGTGACCAACCTAACCATTTTCAACCATCCCATATCAATAATCCAACCATACCAAACCGATACCGAAACAAGGGTCATAACCAAAGATGTTCCAAAACATAATATAATTAATTCCAAAATTAAATATGATGGAATAGTGAGAAATGACGTCCGATGATACTAGCCTCAATACCAATATCAATGCTAAGGCTGACCCCTATACTGATCCCGACTATTCTAACCCATAGTAGTACCATAAAGCCTCTAACCCAAAAAGTAATAAAATTCGATTGGGACATTCCCCCAACCATGGAAAAATCAATATCTAAAATAAAATCAAAGTGTCTAGAATTATCCATAACATGAAATGTAGCCTTCCGAAAGGATAAAAGCTCACCACTTTAGTCCAAATATTGATTCTCGAGTCAATCACTATGTAAGAGGAGTAGAATGGTCGGTTCCTGTATATCATGGATATATAACAATCAGTAGATGGGTTGATGGGTGAACTCTAGCATGATCTCAGTATAAGGATAAAATAATGTCATTTATAAAAATAAGTAAAACCATCTATATGCACACAACCATACATAAATATTTATCTATGTCGGGAAAGGTGACCGGGTTTAGCATGCTTTTAAAACCTTTACCTGGTCTCTGTAGCTTTGTCATCCTAAACCACCCACGGGCTATCTAGATTCATCTCTCCCTGCTGAAAGGGACCCAATGCTTGTAGCTGCACGACCAGGGAATAAAACCTGGGGTGACTAGTACATCCCCCAAAATATAGTATGACATCATGCACATGGTCTCCAAGCCCAACCTCACATTGGAAAATATAAGTTTCTAGTTTTGCCCCCCCCCGGGGGGGGACCTCGACCTTCCATGGCTTTGCCACAAATCTCGCTATTAATGCCTAATTAAAACCATTTTCCAAATAACCAAACCATCATCTATTAATTAACCAAGGCCATTAATATTGGTATCGTCATACCAATCCTTACTTACAAATTTTATCCATTGCCAATAATTTATAGATTTAAGAAGATTTCAAGTTCCCTTTCTAATTACCATATTAAACCACTTGGGGGATTCCATGTACCCCACAAGCATAACCATTTATCCATTTACCTTTTCAAGCCATTTAAACCATACATAATTCTTTTTCCAAGTTTTAAAACATGCAAGAGTTTCATTAAAATACTCAATGCAATGAAAACATTATTATAGGCATTTTGTCAAACACATTAGGGCCATAATATTACAAAAATCAATTCTAACTACCATTAAACCATTCTCATGCAATCCAATTATCCAAAACCACCATTAATGCACATAAAGCATAATTAAACCAAGGAAAACCATAACCAACCATTTAATATTAAAAACCCTAATTTATATTTGAAACCAAAATGATACAATCAATGAAGTCATGAAAAAATTCATAAAAACCATTCTTCTAGTTAGAATTAACAATGAGGGAAGATAACATGCCTTAAACCAAGATTATGTTGGAAAAAAATCACTAAGACAAGCCCTAAATCAATCCTCTAGTTGAAACCTTAGCTTCCCTTTCCTAAAAGCTTTTGAGAGAGTTATAGAGTGTTTTAGAAGAGTTTCTAAGTGTTAATGAATGGAATAATAGGGTACATAGCCTTCCAAGTAGGTTTGAAGTCTTGGGACCTTATTAGGATAAGTGGGGAAATGTCCAAAATATCCCCACTTAAGTTGCACAAAATCCCATCACCGGGGTACGACTGACCCTCAAGAGTCGTACCCTTCTGTACAAGTGGTTCCCTCCACTCATATACTAAGCCTCAGCCTTTGGATCCAACACTGTCTAGAATACATCTCATCCAAACAAGTCATAGCCAAAGCATATAATTCGTACTCATCATCCGTACCCCTGACAGATTTAGACACTATCCACCATACGAGTTCTTGGTACAACTAGTACCCTGGCTTATGGCTCATGGTGAGCTACTCGTACTCAGATCCAACCTAAGTAACCAAGTTTAAGATTAAGTTATGGAACTAAATAATCTGTAACCACCAATACGACTCGTACCTCTAAGTCGTATCCATTCCAGTAACCAAAATACATCCTACCAACAAACACTGTTTAGTGTATGACTGGACAATACTATCCGTACCCTAATATATGGCTCATACCTCTTGAGTCGTATTAGCTCCATAGATTGGAATTTCAGGAAATTTTCTAAGGTCTAGAAACTAGAGTGTTCCAATGTTACTTGAACTGAACTCCCATGGTTTTAGATGCATCATTTGTGCTTTATAAATGGTTTTTAAACTAATAGGGTGCATGGGTGTTGGAATTGAAAAGGTATTTGAGGTATTCCCCTAATTTGATGATTCTCGTTTAGAATTTGGTTTTTTAAATTGTGTACCCCCAACCCACTTGTATAATTTTCTTTGAATATGATTTGTCACATGGTTTGACTTACTCACCTATATTATTAAATTGCATAAAAGGTTAAACTAATGAAATGTGGTTTAGAAAACCTTGTTGGCCATGTTTTTTATATTAAATTGAAAGCTCTGAGGTCAAGGAATTCCCCCTAGTTGATTTGATAACTAACGAGGGGTCGAGGAATTCCTTAAATTTGATTTAATGAACAAAGGTTATGGAATTCCCCTATATTGATTTAATGAACAAAGGGGGTCGAGGTATTCCCCATAAGTTAATGGAATTCTGATGGCATAATTATAAGTTACAAGTGTAAGAGTATGACGATACCTATGGTGTGCCTAAATGGTCAATTCCTTGGTTAAATGGATGGGTTATGTGAACTTATTTTAATATGGGCTTAAAGAGAGTTGTGTAGCTAGGCCGTAAAGGTCTATGCCCCAAGGAATGATATTTAAAAATGATGTTTGCCATCTTGAGGGTTATTTTTTATGACTGCATGCATATGACATACTTCATATATATATAAATTTATATTATGGATTGATGCAGGGTCGGGTAATTCCCTGGTCTTCCTTGATTCCTCTGGTTTATGCGGCTAACACATACTAGGGCTCTTTTAGTAGGGAGAGCCGAAAACATATAGCTCATGGGTGCCTTTTATGACAGTTAAGCTACACAGTACAGGATAATGTTTTAATTTCATGCTAAACCTTGTTCCCTATCCCAACATGTTATATATATATATATATATATATATATGTATGTATGTATTTACAATGTGCGCATATGGATTTTACTATGGTTTTGACTTGGCATTATTTTTATCCCTTTTTTGAGTTAAATGCTAGCGCTCTAGTGATTCCAAGCTATACCTCCTCTCAGAAAATGATATGTTCGTTGTCAAATATAGTAACCCAACAGAGGTTGGGGTCCAATCCTAAGGGAATACATGGATTCACAACTCTCAGTAATTGTAGTCAAAGGGCAGAACAAGAAAAGTAAATGGGGGGTTTTGTGTAGTAATCTCGAGCAAGTAATGATACCAACTTCGGTTGTAATCAGTCGTAGGTAGACACTAGGATTGTGTTCCCTCTGGCTTCTCAACTCCATAGGCTTATCGTGCTTTGCTGAACCAACTTGATACTTTGCATGTAGAATTGATAAGTTATGTACCTTCTACAGTGTTTTAGACGAGCAAAAGATTTCACCTTGTACCTTTTGAGTCTCAGGATGTCGCCTTACTAACCCTTATCTTGATCCCAGTTAACTATTAATTTGTGAGTCTCTAGTTATTATATGAAAGCTAACAATCTTACTTATATATTACCTAGTAGCGTGGATCGACAGTTAAACCTCAAATTACTGTTGTCATTATCTTTTCCTAGTCACTACTCCTCGTTTGGAGTAAGTAGAAATAATTTAGGTGGGATCCTAATGTTTGTAACTGCTAAGATACTATAATAAAGGTACTGTAATGCATGAATGGGTATTGTTTCAGATCAACAACAATAATTCCCATACTTCGTCAATCTGCTAGGGTTTCCACAACCCTAGCTAAGGGTTTTTAGCTACTCATACTATTGAATAAATCAATAACATTCATGATTCAAGTAGAGATGAAATCACAATGATAAGAAGTATAAAAATCCAAAACCATAACAGAATTAATCGACTGAATCAATACAAGAGAATCCCAAGATCAAAATCGAATCTTGAAATCAAAATATATTTGTGAGTATTCAAAATACATAACTCCTACTAAAAACACATAAAGGGTATTTATAGTACATGAGGAAACCCTAAAGCCAAAGCTTGAATGAAATAGGAGAAAAAAATATCAGTTGCCATATGTGGTCTATAGCCACGGTCTGGCACTGGACACAGGTAGTACCTGCGGTCCTGACCCTAGGCGCAGGTACAAGGCACAGATAGAGGATGAAAAAATCTTGCAAGTTCAGCTCTCGAGATTTTGGACTTCTGGCACTTGCTTTCCCTATATTCGATTCATAGGTCCTACTTACGGTCCACATATTGACTTAGTAAGTGACGGGAGTCAGTTTTTCAGATCTTTTTCAATTCTCGAACATGTTTTGATCATAATCAAGCCGAAAATAGTCCTGAACATCCATACTTGCACAGAAAAGTATCCAAGACACCATTTTTTCTCTTTTTTACGAACGTAGCATCCAAAACCTGGTTTCCTTCAAACCATACCCAAAATGCATCACATCTAACAAAATAGTGAGAAACTTACATATTTTCGTCATTTTAAGAGTCGAAAGTGCTATATTTATATAGCACATCAACACCCTAAACTTAGAATGTTTGCATGCACTCAGGTATCAAAACATAACAAAACAAAAACGACGCTTAACTAGGAGAATCTAGCCTTTCAAGGCAGTCTGTCAATACCCTATGTTCAAAGTACAACACCCCCTCCAATCTCACTTTTCAAAATTAACTATGTACGAATATGAAGCACAACAATGTGAAACATTAGGATCAAGGAATGGTAATTACATTAGCAATAGACAACCACTCATATATACAAGTTACACTACCCAAAACAAGAAAATAGCTAGCAATACGACTCAAGTGACCTCACAACATAAATGTCCCACTCACTATTATGAAATAATGCATGTCAATGTAGTGACATTCAAGAGACACTCATGCTCAGAAGAGAAGTTCCAATCAATGCATGTCAAATACCATGGGCTTGCCCTTATTTTCTTTACCTTGAAATTCAAATAGTAAAGTTAGGATCACTATAGGACTTTTCGCGGCTTGTAATGTAGGCTTGAGGTTAGTATGGTAAATATAGACATATCAAGTGACTAATACTCCTTGACACTGCACTAAACTTGGGGTCCCACTTACCAACTAATTTCCTTTTTATTCCACCCTTATTTCTCCCTTTTTATTCTTTATTGCATATTCAGGTTGGGTGCGGTCTTTTATTCTTTTCTTTTTTAATTTGGATAATTTTTCTTTTCTTTTTGTTTTTCTATTTCTTTTGCTACCATAACCAACTGTATTAACTCTTTTTCTCTTATTTTACCTTTTTCATACCCACTTTTACACTACGCACCCCTATGATAGCCACCCTCAACTTAGGCATTTTTCCTGAGTTGTGGTGCATAGGTCCAAGGAGGACTAAGGCCGAAGCCGGTTCATTGCAATATAAATGGGAAGGTGAAAGGTGAAACAAGAAAAACCGGCATAACAAGGCTCAAAACAGGGATCAAGGGAAATCATTACCATATGGAAGGTTATTTAGGCTAAAAGTGGGCTAAAATAAAAAATGACCTATGATACGTTTCTAACTGACTATCCTTCAATTGTAGGCAAGACTAACCAGGCAAGTTCTGAATTTAACACACAGAGGGAACTAGGTAGTATCTCACACACACATGGCACATAGTCAATATTACCAACTACTACCTATTCGGTTCATGCAATTGTTAGTAAGAGATTATCATGTCCCTAATCCTAATAACATAACAAAATCCACAATTGTTCACACATATATAAATCCACATAGTTCTTAAAACACAAAATTTTGGAGGGGTGTCAAAAATCAATCAAAACATGGCTACTGCACTAAATACTTAAAAATCTCCTAATTACATAAAAACACAACACAATATGAAATAAAACACAATACAACACAAAATTATCCTAGACATGCCGATTCTACAATCATACAGTGACCGGTAGGAAAAGAAGCACGACAATAAAAGCCCGCGGCGGCATGGCATTCCCACCCCCAACTAAAAACTACGCACTATCCTCAATGCACTATAAATAAAATAGAAGAAAGTGATAACATACCTAGGATGCATAAGGCGCTCGTGTTTATTTGGTTTCCTCTCAATCAACGCTTGATTTATTATCGTGGCATGACTCAATTTTCATGGATACTCAGACTTCGCCAAGGTCTATCTCAACATATACTCTTATTTCTTCTAGGTTTCCCATCTAGTGTTTCTTTCGCTGTCCATTCACTTTAAATGGGATATAACCATCACGCTTGATCTTAATGTCACCATATAGGAACACCTTAACTATAGTGAATGGTCCAGTCTATTTTGATTTCAGCTTGCCAAGAAACAAGTGTAATCTTGAATTATATGACAAGACTAAATTACTAGATTTGAATATTCTCTTTTCAATCTTCTTGTCATGATAAAACTTTATTCTTTCTTTGTATATGGATGATCTCTCATAAGTAAGAAGTTAGAATTCATCCAACTCATTCACCTTGCTCAACCTTAAGTTTGCTACATCACGCCACTCAAAGTTTAGCCTTTTCAACGCGTATAGTGCCTTATGCTTTAGCTCAATCAGAAAGTGGCATGTTTTTTCATACACAAGATGATACGGAGAGGCACATATGAGGGTCTTATAAGTTTTCCGATAGGACCACAATGCGTCACCTAACTTTCTATACCATTCGGTCCTATTTCCATTCACAGCATTCGCCAAGATGGACTTCATTTCTCTATTGGAGACTTCCACTTACCCCTTTGTCTGAGGATGGTAAGGTGTTTCCACCTTATACCATACACCATATATATCAAGAAGTTCTTTTTGAATAATCAATTGTATAAGTGTGACCCACCATCACTGATAATTTCACGTCGAGTGCCAAATCAAGAATTTTTTTTTCAAGAAAGCGGTGACTCCTCTACCTTTATTTTTTGAAAGCAAAACTAACTCCACCCATTTTGAAACATAGTCAACCACTTCTAAAATGTATCTTATGCCATAAAATCTCACAAACGGGCCCATGAAATCAAATCCCCACACATCAAATAACTCCAGCTCTAGAATAAGTGTCATGGAGAGTTCCTGGCATCTTGAAATGTTGCCTTGATGATGACATTGGTCACAACCTTTTGCAAAGTCATGAGAATCCTTGTACATTGAAGGACAGTAAAACCTACACTGCAAAATATTATGGGTTATCTGTGTGCCACTTTGGTGACCCCCAACTGGTGACGAATGACAAGCCTCTAGAATACTCATCATCTCCACTTCTAGTATAAGTCTTTGAAATACACCATCGTCATAAACTCTAAATAGATATGGCTCATCCTAGAAGAACTTCCACACCTCATGTATAAATCTCCATTGCTGCTATAAGGATAGATCTTCTTGGACAAGATCACTTGGTAAATAGTTGGCAAAATCATTAAACCAGGGAATTAAATCATGAGATGCCGCTAACACCCGCTCATTTGGAAAAGCATTAAGTATCTCAATATTATCCCCTAGTCTTTTTATGGTGTCCTTCTCAAGTTGGGATAAGTGGTCTGCAACTTGATTTTCTTTCCCTTTTCAGCCTTTGACTTTAAAATCAAACTTTTGCATCAAAATAACCCAATGAATCAATCTGGGTTTGACATAAATTACTTCAAGTCTTTATGGTTAGTGTACACTATAACCTTATTCCTAATCAAATAAGACCAAAATTTTTCAAAAGCAAAACCCACCACAAGCAACTCTTTCTCTGTAACTATATAATTTTTCTATGCGAGGTTTAAAGATTTGCTGGCATAATAAATGGGATGCAGTATCTTTTCTTTTCTTTAGCCTAGAACAGCTCCCAAGGATACTCTGCTTACATCACACATTACCTCAAAAGGTGAAGACCAGTCAAGAGACATAATGATGGGAGCCAAAATTAACCATTCCATTAGACATTCCTTGTGACAATCATCATCGAATAGAAATTTAAGCTCCTTCTCTAAACTCTTGAATAAAGGACTTGCAATTTTAGAGAAGTCCTTGATGAACCTCCTATAAAAACCTGTAAGACCCTAAAACTCCGTATGCCTCTAATTGACACTGGTGGCGGCAACTTCTCAATTACCTTAATCTTCACTTTGTCCACTTTAATACTATTTTTGGAGATCTTATTCCCTAGCATAATACCTTCATTCACCATGAAGTGGCATTTTTCCTAATTTAGTATCAAGTTGAAATCTTTACATCTCTGCAGTGCACTATCCAAATGGGCTAAACAGTCATCAAATGAGTCCCCAACCACTAAAAAGTCATCCATGAATACTTCATTAGTATCTTTCACCATGTCGGAGAATATGGACATCATAATACATCTCTGAAAAGTGGCAGGCATATTACATAACACGTTTGTCATCCTCTTGAATGTAAAAGTCCTATAGGGGAAAGTAAAAGTAGTCTTTTATTAGTTTTTGGGAGAAATCATGATTTTATTGTAACTTGAATACCTATCAAGAAAATAATACCATCTCCTGCTTTCTAATCTGTCCAACATTTGATCCATGAATGGCATAGGGAAGTGGTCTTTTGTGTCAACTTATTCATCTTTCTTTAGTCCATGCATACTCTTCAACTAGTCACTGGCCTCATTGGTACTAATTCATTCTCCTCACTTAGAACCAATATGATTTTTTTTTCCTTGTCATACATTAAACCGGGCTCACCCACTTGTTGTTAGCAATGGTAAAAATCACCCCAACATCTAACAACTGATTTTCTCTTTTTTCACTTCCACTTGCATAAGAGGATTCAGTCTCCTTTGGTGCTCTATACTGGGAATGATGTCCGTCTTAATTTGAATTTTGTGTGTCCATAAACAAGGTGGAATCCCTACAATGTCTACAATGGTCCACACAATAGCTCTCTTAAATTTTTGCAATACCAATTTCAAAGCCTCCACCTATGCTCCTGCCAAATCTGTTGGAATGATCACTGGTGAGGTTTTGTTGACCCCTAAGAATACATACTGTAGATGAGATAGTCGGGCTTTCATTTCCAGTACCAGTGAATCCTCAATAGATGGTCTTGTAGGAGGTGTAATTCTGTTCTTCAAGTCAAGATTTAGCTTTTTAGGGACATATTTGTATGAACCTCTGCCATGTAGTACGTGAACCATCTTATCATCCTCATCTATCTTATCACTCTCAACGTTCATGATCACCGCTACTAATGCTTCTACTCTTAATCTCTCCTCAATAGGCACATCCATTGTAATCTTATCATCATCCACTACATCAATCATTTCTACCACTCTAATATCATCAGGTTGTTGAACTGTCATGCATATACTCAACTCTATTTTCTCATTATTTCATTTGAAGATGATCTCTTCTAGGTCCATATCAATAAATACTCGACCAGTGGACAAGAAACATCTACCCAGGATAATCGAAGAGTGGGTATCTACTTCAGAATCTAAAATCATAAAATCTATTGGATAAGTGAATGATGTCACTCTTTGTTTTACAATGCACACAATACCCATTGGATTTTTTTACAGATAAATTAGACATCAACAACTTTACAGATATAGGCTTGAGTTCACCTAACCCCAATATCTTGTATATCACTAATAACATTCTACTTTCGAATTGTATAGAGCCTAATTAATGTCATAGGCCTAATAGAACGTGGAATGGTGACTGCATCTGGGTCTCTCCTCTTTTCTACTAATGGTGCCTGAAACTCTGTTCTAAAGTGCTTCACTATATCCTGGAGATCTTCTACTATCCAATGTCAGCACTCCCAAAATCATCATAACTATAAGTCAACTTTTAAAATTTAGCTTTAGGTGGCTCATCTACAACAATATTATCCTTCTTTAGCTTATCAGTATCAGGAAAAAAGTGCTCATTAGGTGAAGATTCACTCTCCGTATTAATATCTAAATAATGAACCAGTGTTGAAGAATTCTACACATTGTCACTAGGGAGGGCCCCTGTCTGTCTCACAACTAAAGTGACAAAGATTTGCCCATATTGCTGCTCCAACTATTTAATAGAAGTTTCATGTGATTCAACCTTTTGGGATAATCCTGAAATATCATCCTTGAGTTCTTTGAGACAAGTCTCTTGGATCTCTTGACCTTTTATTAGCTTGGCCAACATCTCTTTTATTCTTGATTTTGTATCTTGTCTACTAGGTAGAATATATCTATCTATATCCTAGGAGTTTTGACCTTAATTTCCTTTCCCTTATGCTCAAAAAGCCTTTAGATGATGATCCACATACTTTGCCTTCCCTTCTAACTCAGACTCATGCACCCTAGAGTTTGTAAGCCCTTGTACCCCTACGGTATTAACCCTTTTAGACTTTACTATTGCAAATTGCTTGGATAAATCCCTAATACTTTCCTCAATAATGAAATCTCCTGAGCTATATTATAATTAACCACTCTTCGTTCACTGAAAGCTCCAATGGAAGAAATGTCAAAACCTCTCTCAACCTCTCGAGTTTGCCACCTTAGTTAGTTAATGAGATCTGATCTATAATATTCAAAGTTATCTCCCATCATAATCTCATAAAGGTTACTCTGGAGATAGTGTCTTCCATTTCTCTAGAACTGATTGTTAGGGCTCTACAGAATATCTTTACTAAGATTGTCCCTAAAATTCGATAGTTGGGCACCATGTTAAGCTTTTTCTTGAACCTAAACCATGCCTTATATATAGATTCTGACTGCTGCTGCCTAACGTTATAAATATCATTCTTGAGATGCAATACCTTGGATGGAGGAAAGAACCTATTCAAGAATTATCTATGTAACTCGTTCCATGTAGAGATGGACCCTCTTGGAAGTTCCCCTAGACATAAAGATGCTTCTCCAGTAAGCGAGAAGGGAAATAACCTCAGTCTCAATTCCTCCCGATCTACCCTAGGTATAGTATATGAAGTGTAGATCCTAGTAAAATTTGCCAGATGCATGTTTGCGTTGTCTGTAGGCAACCTTGCAAACACGCCATTCAAGTATAAGACCTAAATCATAGAACTAGAAATATTGAACTTGATATCAGGTGGTAAAATGGGAGAAATGAGAGCTCCAGTATCAGTCAGCTCAACATATCCTTGATTTTTTTTATCCGGCTCAACATATACTAGGCATGTCTCTACTCCATGTACTAGGCATACACTGACGTATACCTAACTAAGAATAACGAAAGAAGAACCCATAAACTATAGTGACTTTAATCCATAAATAAACACCATATTTCCTAACAACGACACCAAGATTTAGTGATGTCCAAGCTACATCTCCTTGATGTGTGAGCAGATGCTAACACATTTGAGGCTTTTTACTCTAAATAATTACGAAGTCTTAAGAAACTTTTGGTTTTTTTTATCGTTTTCTTGTGATATTGCAGTTGTAGAAAGGATGGAAGAAAAACATAAGAAATATGAACAAAATAAGTAAAATCTGGTAAAAGTGAGCTGATATGAGTCTGACGACATTTCTTGCAAGCCTTCAGAGATGTGGTAAGCTACCAGAAAAAGGTGTCAGGAAGAATAGTGGAGAAGAGCTGATGGATGAGAGTGACGACATTCTCAATATGTCATTACAAGTGTGGTAAGCCATCAGAATATGCCGTCAGAGTGAGGCAACAAATGGTGAAATAGCTGAAGGTCTGACGACATTTGCTACACGCCATCACAAGTGTGGTAAGCCTTCATAGGACATCATCAGAGTGAGGCAGAACAGGTCAATATGGCATGACTTCTGATGACATATCTGAGATACCGTCAGAAGCCTGACGACCAACACCAATATGGCGTCACTAAATTTGAGCCCAACTGTGATTTTGTAATTTTATTTACTTAATTAGGCTTTAGTATAAATAGCAGTTTTTAGGGTTTTTAAGGAGAAGTTCTAATTATTCAGAACAAGAATTTTGGAGGGAGAAACACGTACATTGTTCTCTTTTTCCAATTATTTTTAGTTTCTTTCTTATCAACTATTCTTAGGTTTCTAACTTGGGATTTAATTGAAGAAATTATTTGTTGTTTTCCATCTATATGTAAGTTTATCATTATCATCATGAATTCAACTTGTGATTTCCTTAGTCAAATCATGAGCGGCTAATTTCATTAGCCGGTGTTATGGGATCCAAGGATTAGAGTTCGATATGATGCTAGGTGTTTAACGGATTCAAAGAGTAGTAGAACATCTTGAAATTCTATGGTTTTAACTGAAATCTAGTGGTTCCAAACATTAGATTATGCCTTAGGTTTTATTTGCTTCTAACGGAGAAATAGACTAGAGGACGAGAATTATCAACAGGGACTCAGAAGGTACCAACCTTCTGTTTAATGATTAATGCCATAACTGGATTAATCTACCTGAGATAACATTCGATTGGGTATAGATAAATTATCTAAGTTTGAGAGAATTAGATAATAAATTGTCTAGTGAGGTCGAGAGATAAGTCAGATAGTATCATAGTCAGGGATATTCTGTTGTTCTACTCATTTCGAGGATCTCTAGCATTACCTGGTATCTGTCAATACCTGAAACCTTTGGTGATCATAACCCTGGTTTCCCATTTATATTGATAAAAACTCGTCAAATTCAGAAAGTGAAGATTGATACATTGTGAACTTTAAACCCCCAACTTTCAAAAATGATAAACTACCAGTAAAATATTTCGTAAACAAATTGATGTTCACACCCTATTCCCTCTAGGATTCGACCCCAACCTAGTTGGGTTTTATATTGACAATGATCGCTTACACCCATTCAAGAGTGTAATTTGAGCGTTATCAAAAATGGCGCCGTTGCCGGGGAATACAGTTGTAGACTTAAAACTTTATGCGCAAAAATTTGCTGATAGTTAAGTTTCCTTGATTTACGTTTATTTATTGTTTTTGTTTATTGTAGGTACTGTGTTGTTTAGCCAAAAATGAGAAGTTTCGGTGCACCACTATTACCAATCAACCCAGAACCTCAACTAATTGGAAGAATTACTGAACAACAAGAAGCAGAAAGATTAGCTGCTTTAGCCAGGGCTCAGGTGAATGTGCAAAATTTGGGTCAAAAAGCACATCACCAAAACCCTGATGATGAGGACTTGGGAGATGAGGAATTGCTGAATCCTCAAAACCCAAGGAGAGCAGAGCAAGTTGCTGCACCAGTACAGCAAAATGTCAATAAAAATCGTCTAGCTCGAGGTAGATATGGTAAACATCCTATGAACTATGAGGCTGATGATAATGATGAAGGAATGGACGGAGCTGGTGCAACGGGTGCTATTATCCCGCCACCATTGGCACCAGGTGCAAAGTTCAGCATAACAAGTACCATGATCCAACTCCTAAATATGAAGGGGTTATTTGGAGGCTTTCCTGGTGATAATCCTAACATGCATTTGGTGAACTTCATCACCATCTGCAAATCCTTTGACAATCTGGGAGTGAGTTAGAATGCAATCAGATTGAGGTTGTTTCCATTGTCTCTGTCTGGAGAGGTAATAATGTGGTTGAATGAGTTAGAGCCTGATTCTATAACCAACTAGAGACAGTTGAAAGATGCGTTCCTAGAATGGTTTTTTCCACCCTCCAAAAAGGTACAGTTGAGGGACGAGATTAGCAACTTCAGACAGCTTCCGACTGAAGCACTGCACGAGACTTGGGAAAGATTTAAGAAGAAACTTTCACAATGTCCGAACCACAATATGATAGACTTGCATTTGATGGAGACCTTGTACAGAGTTTTCAACTCTGTGACAAAGCCTATAGTCGACAACGTTGCAGGTGGTTCGTTCATTGACCTCTCTTTTCTGGATGCTTCTGATATACTAAATAGAATGACCAAGCAAAGTCGATCTTGGCACACTAGGGATTCTATAATGGCTAGCCCTATGATTGCTGGTGGTATTACTGCAGAACAGTGTAGAAGGGATGAGGAACGATATAAGGATATGGCCTACTTGAAGACGCAGATGGACTTGCTAGCTAAGCACTTTCTATCCGGCAAGACTAAAATGATTAAGGATGTGGATGCTTAAGGTACCGTATCTGCAGGTACTGATGTTGAGGTCAACTATGTGAGTAATCAGGGGGTTTTTGAGTCAATATCCAAGGGAACCAAGGTCGGACTTTCTATGACAAGCCTGATTATAAAGATAAGGATCAGGTACATTGGAGAAACAATAATGACAGGAGTGGTTTGTATGATCCTCCTGGAAGTCGGGATGTTGTATCTACTAGTTCTGGCAAGATGTCCATGGAGAACATGATGGAAAAACTGTTGAAGGGAGTTGAAGCTACTAACACGGGGGTAACTAATATGAAAAGTGAGTTTTCTACCCTCAGTCAAGTTAGTTAGCTCACACTTTGCTTCTATTAAGAAGTTGGTGCAACAGATGAGCCAACTTTTGGCTACTCTGAACCAGAGAAAACGGGCACTTTACCTAGTAATATGGTTCAAAACCCGTGGACTGATGGCTCTTGTTTGGCGATTACCACTCGGAGTGGTAAGATGTTATCTAGACCTTCTATGGGTAAAGCCATGGAGAAGGAGGTAAGTGTTGATGAATTAGAAGGAAGAAATCCAGTAGAGTCTGAGAAGATGGATGTCTTTATTGACATGTTAGAGAAAGAAGACGACAAGAAAGAGGAAGTGGTATGGAAATAAATGCCAAGACCACCACCGCTATTTCCGCAGAGGTTGAAGAAGAAAAAAGATAATGAAAAATTTAGCAAGTTTATGGAAGTAATGAAATAACTGACAGTGACGGTGCCATTGATGGAGGTACTTGAGCAAATGCCGCGCTATGCTAAATTTATGAAGGATCTGCTGACAAAGAAGAAGAAAGTAAGCTGTGAGATAGTGGACAATCTCCACCATTGTAGTGCTATTTCATCACAGTCCTTAGTATAGAAAAAGCCTGATCCTGGTGCTTTCACTATTTCGTGCATAGTAGGACCCGTGAAATTTGAGGAAGCTTTGTGTGACCTTGGCACAAGTATTAATTTGATTCCGCTGGACGTCTATAAGAGGCTTGATATAGGGGAACCTACTCCTACAAACATGCGACTCGTAATGGCAGATAGGTCAATCAAAACACCTGTGGGTATTCTACATGACGTGCTGGTGAAAGTGGCCGACTTTATTCTCCCTGTGGATTTTGTGGTGCTAGACTGTGATTTTGATTTTGAGGTGCCTATTATTCTAGGAAGACTATTATTGGCCACAAGGAGAGTGCTAGTTGATTTGGAGCTCAATGAGCTCAAGTTTCAAGGTGGCAAAAATGAAGCAAAGTTTAAAATGCGCTCATCCACAGTGAATCAAGAAGACATGAGTGTATTAGCAGTCATGGATGTATTCTATGTGGATGACAAAAGGTATCGGTATGATGTCTTGGCGAAGTCTGAGTATCCAAGATAACTGAGTCGTGCCGCGACATTAAATCAGGCGCTAGTGGGAGGCAACCCAAAATTTTATTTCATTCATTTTTAGGTTAGTTTTTATTCTTATAGTTAGGTTTTTAATACCTGGAAGGTAAAATCAAGATTATCTGCTAAAAAGGACCCTGACGACCTTTATGGTAAGACGTCACACATGTGACGGCTTACCAGAAAATGACGTCAAAGAGGTCTAGTATGAAGGAGTGTCTGCCTAACCCTGACGATATTGCCTAATGAGTTACCACAACTCTGACGACATTTTTCTATGTCGGCAGGTATTACGGGCCCAGATGTTAAGTTGGATCCGACCTGGACCAGGCTTAAACTCTTCACCTTCCCGGTAGTTTATTTGGTTTCTATGTTTAGTTATTTCCTTTCTTAGCTAGAATATATAATATCTTCCTTCCTTCTCCAACTTGATCAAAACTAAGCAAGAAAACCTTTCCCTTGAGAGATTGGATTGAAAGTAAAGTGACCAACTTTCTTCTCTCATCCATATTCTCTTACCTCAAGCTCAAACTTCATACGAACTAAGCTCCATTGTTAAGGAAGTGTGCAATTCGACAATCAGGAATAAAAATGGCACCCAAGAGAAAGAGTCCTAACACTCCAAAGAAAGTGGCGAAGCCAAAAGTGGTTCAGAAGCTTATTAATAAGGACTTCGACTATGAAGATGAAGAACCACATCTCAGGTGAAAGAGAAAGAAACCAAGCCCAAAGGCATCTCCTCCACCTAAACCCATTCAGGTGAAGGATAGTGATGATACTAAAACTACTACCCCACCTGAGAGTGAGTCCTCTGAGAAAGAGGGTTCCAAGCAAATCGAGTCCGAACAACCTGAGTTTGAGAAGGCTAAATCTGAAGAGCAGGGGTCTGAGGAGATAGAATTGGGACCACCATCCTCAGAAAAGAAAAGTGATGATGATTCTCCAATTCAGAGAGCTGTAGTGAGATACAAAAACCCAGAGGTTAAAGATAATGTCAGATGGCTCATTCCAGGAGTTGAGAAGGTATATCTTGATGGTCTGCATAGAACTCAGCGGAGACTTGTTAGGAGACCTATCTTTGAAGAAAAACAAATCATTACCAAAGGATTGATCAACTACCCGGAGGTGATGAAAAAGTTCCAAGATTATGGCCTAGAGTGGACTACCAGAACAGGAGATTTCTATAGTCCAGCAGTAGTATGGGAGTTTTATGCAAACTACCAAGCAAACCTGGAAAACAGATGCAAGGAAGATGAGAGAATATCGAACATGCCATTACTAGAGAAAATTGTAGTGAGGGGAGTGATGGTGAGTATCTCGAACATAATAATCAACCGGTTTCTTCATGGTTCGAACTTTAATATTCAGGATACTTCACCCATATTCTATGCCCATTTGAAAGATAAGGCGAATCAGCGCAGATGGTTGGCTACTCACATAGCGAAGGGAGAGAATATTTGGTTGACCAACCCGAATAAAAGGATCTACAAAGCTTCTCTGACACTTGAGGTAAAGTTTTGGTGGGATATAGTGCGCACGCACTTGATCCCTATGGAAAATGATAATCTACTGGGAGATGATAGGGCCGTACTAGTTGTTAGTCTAGTGACTAGGATATCCCTAGATTTTGGTAAAATTATTGCTGAGGAGATAAAGATTCGGGTGTCTAGGCCTGACACTGCATATCCATTCCTGTGTCTGATCACTAATCTATGTGGAGCAACAAATATGCCCGAGATCGCAAGTATGGATAAGGATGTCGTTGTTAGAAAGACTCACAACCCGATCAGAAGTGATGAAAATCTACCTGCATTAAGGCTTAAGAGGGGAGTAGAGGTAGCATTTGAGCCCCCTATTCCAAATTCTAGTTCAGTGCCTACTGTGGAGGCACAAGCTCTTGAGGCAGCAACAGTACCACCACCACCTTCAGCACAGGTAGGTTCAGTGCCTGCAACTGAGTCAGCTCCATCAGCTTCTGTAGCACCAGTATGACTTGCTTTCAACTTGCCAAACTTCAGAAAAATCGCTAGACAAACTCAATGGTGCGAGGCTCAGCTGAAGAAGTTTGCCAAGCAGTTTGCAACTGCAGTAGATAAGAGAATTTGGGCTGCACTTGAGCCTTATGAGTCCTTGCCTGCTAGGCTTTCTGACTTGGAGAATCGGTTTGATGTGCGAGAAAGAGAAATGTCGAGTACAGATCTTAAATAGTTCAGATCTTAGTTTAAGAAGATGAAGATGGAGTTTAGAGTGATTAGACGGCTCCAGTGCATTACAATAATAGAAGATGTGGCTGAGGAGCCCGAAGGTGAATTAGAGTTGCTTGATCTTACTAAGGAGCCTGTGCAGAAGAAGAAAAGCAAAAAAAAGAAAGATGAAAAGAGAAAAGGAAAGAAAAAGAGACAAGGATATGATAAGAATGAGGGAAAAACCGAGAAAAAGACAAAGAAGAAGAAGGCTCAGAAAACAGGAGCAGAAGAGATGACACAAGTAAGTGATGAGGTAGCAACCACTGACAAAACGAACCTAAAATGGGAAATACAAGAATCCCTAGAGGATCACTTGAGAAGGGAGGAGGCGCTCTGAGCTAGAGTCGTAGGAGCCTCATCCAGTGCACCTCCTTCAGATGCAGTGGTAGCTGAGCCAGCACAGCAGCAAGCTCCAGATATAAGTGTCCCAACTGGAGATACTGATATGTGGATAAAACCCTATGATCCTGGTACTTGATCTCTACCAGGTATATCCTAAACCTTAGTTTCATTATGTTTTGATTTTAAGTTGAGGGTGTAGGGTAGCATGTTGTTATTGCATATTCTATAAATAACTAGGAGTAGTGCAAAGTCTGTAGGTAGTCAACTAATTTTTTTTTTGATTTTGAACACCTCTCCGAAGGTTTGTTTTGCATGACTGTGTGAATGGACTCAAATTATGACTATTGAGAATCTGGTTAGGGCATTAGTTTTGTGCTTAACAATCACAACTGAATAACTACATGAACCAGGTAAGTAGTAGTTAGTGAAATACTTGTGTGCCAAGTGTGTGTGATATCTTACTGTGTTCCCTGTGGTGTTGCTGAATCTAGAACTTGCCCAGTTCGTTTTGCCTTGGTTGAGAGATAGGGGTTAGGAAAAGATCATAGGTCGTTTTTGAATTTAATTCACTTTTATCCTAAATGACCTTCTATGTACTGCATTATATCCCTTGATCCCCATTTGAGCCTAAATTGACCATTTTCTTTCTATGAAACCCATCGCCTTCCCTTTTTAAATCATAATAAACCTATTTTGGCCCTGGTCCTCCTTGGACACTGTGTACCTCAACATAGGCAAATAGCCTAAGTTGAGGATGGCTATCATAGGGGTGCGTGATGTAAGTTGGGTATGAAGAAGGGTAGAATAGAAGAGAAAGAAGCAAAAAAAAGAATAAAAGGTTGGGTGTTGGTGAAAAAGTGCAAGTAAAGAAAATCTGTTGGAATAAAAAGAAGTGCACCCATCCTGAAAGTGTGATCAAGAAAAGAAAAAGAGGTTAATAAGTGGACCCCACAAGATAAGGTAGTACAAGGAGGTTAGTCACTCTAAATACCGTTTAATACCATACCAGCCCCTAGCCTGAGAAAGTCCTATAGTGACCCTAGCTTACCTGTCTAGAAACTTTGGTAATGACGACAAGGGCAAGCATATGGTATTTGGCATACACTGGTTGAACTTCATTTTGAGTGCGAGAGTCTTTGTGATTATCCCAATGATTATACCTTGATTGTTGATAATAAGTGAAAAGGGGAATTTCTTTGTTGTGAGGGCATACTAGTATCTTGCTAAGTTACTTGCTTGTCTGGGTAGTGTACATTAGATGCATGATTATTGGCACTTAGTGATGCCATGGGTAGAAGCCTTTGTGTTGTATTCTTTCTTTTCAATAAATTGCACAGTAGTTTGAGTTGGTTGACCTTGGAGGTGGTAAACTGAGTTTTGAGCTAAGAATTGGTTGTTGACTGCTGAATGTTCGTTGTATTCTCTTAGTTGTGTTTTGGTTGCTTGAGGACAAACAATTGTTTTAAGTTGAGGGTGTTGATGTGTGAGCTGATGGTAACATATTTGAGTCTTTTAACTCTAAATAATTGCAAAGTCTTAAGTAACTTTTGGTTGTTTTTGATCATTTTCTTGTGATATTGTAGTTGTAGCAAGGATGGGAGGAAAACATAGGAAAGATGAACAAAATAAGTAAAATCTAGTACAAGTGAGCTGATATGAGTCTGAAGGCATTTCTTGCAAGCCGTCAGAGATGTGGTAAGATACCAGAAAAAGGCGCCAGGAAGAACAGTGGAGAAGAGTTGCTGGATGAGAGTGACGACATTCTCAATATGTCATCACAAGTGTGGTAAGCCATCAGAATATGCCGTCAGAGTGAGGCAGAACATGGTGAAATAGCTGAAGGTCTGATGACATTTTCTACACGCCGTCACAAGTATGGTAAGCCATCATAGGACATCATCAGAGTGAGGCAGAACAGGTCAAGATGGCATGACTTCTGACGACATATCTGAGACACCGTCAGAAGCCTGACGACCAACTCCAATATGGCGTCACCTAAATTTGAGCCTAGCTGTGATTTTGTTATTTTATTTCCTTAATTAGGCTTTAGTATAAATAGCAGTTTTTAGGGTTTTTAAGGAGAAGTTTTCATTATTCAGAACAAGAATTTTGGAGGGAGAAACACGTACATTGTTCTCTTTTGCCAATTACTTTTAGTTTCTTTCTTATCAACTATTCTTGGGTTTCTAACTTGGGATTTAATTGAAGAAATTATTTGTTGTTTTCCATCTATATGTAATTTTATCATTATCATCATGAATTCAACCTGTGATTTCCTTCGTCAAATCATGAGTGGCTAATTTCATTAGCCGGGGTTATGGGATCCAAGAATTAGGGTTTGATATGATGCTAGGTGTTTAGTGGATTCAAAGAGTAGTAGAACATCTTGAAATTCTGTGGTTTTAACTAAAATCTGGTGGTTGCAAACATTAGATTATTCCTTAGGTTTTATTTGCTTCTAAGGAAGAAATAGACTAGAGAACGGGAATTATCAACAGGAACTCAGAAGCTACCAACCTTCTGTTTAATGATTAATGCCATAACTGGATTAATCTACCTGAGATAACATTCGATTGGATATAGATAAATTATCTAATCTCAAGAGAATTAGATAATAAATTGTCTGGTGAGGTCGAGAGATAAGTCATATAGTATCATAGTTAGGAATAGTCTATTGTTCTACTCATTTCGAGGATCTCTAGCATTACCTGGTATCTGTCAATACCCAAAACCTTTGGTGATCATAACCCTGGTTTCCCATTTATATTGATTACAACTCTTCAAATTTAGAAAGTGAAGATTGATACATTGTGAACTTTAAACCCCAACCTTTCGGAAATGATAAACTACCAGTAAAGTATTTTGTAAGAAAATTGACGTTCACACCCTATTCCCTGTGGGATTCAACCCCAACCTAGTTGGGTTTTATATTGACAACGATCGCTTACACCCATTCAAGAGTGTAATTTAAGTATTATCACTCCTCTCAGAAGATGATATGGTCACTACTAAATATAGTAACCCAATAGAGGTTGGGTTAAATCCCAAGGGAATAGTGGATTCATGGCTTTTAGTTGTTGTAGTCAACGGGCAGAATAAGAAAAGTAAATTGGGGATTTTGTGTAGCAATCTCGAGCAAGTAACGAAACCAACATTAATTGAAATCAATCATAGGTGAACACTAGGATTGTGTTCCCCTTGGATTCTCAGCTCCGTAAGCTTATCATGATTTGCTAAACCAACCTAATAATTTGAATGCAGAATTGATAAGTTATGTAGTTTCTACAGTCTTTCGGATGAGCAGAAGCATTTCACCTTTTACATTTTGAGTCTCAGCATGTCTTTTTACTTACCATTATCTTCATCACAATTAACTATTGCCTTTTGAGTCTCTAGTTATTACATGAAATCTAACCATCTTACTTAGATATTACCTAGTAGCATGGATCGACAGTTAAACCTAAAATTACTGTTGCCATTATCTTTTCCTAGTCACTACTCCACTTTTGGGGTCAGTAGAAATAATCCAGGTGAGATCCTAATGTTTGCAACCACTAACATAACTATTATCATGAAGATAATCCAATGAATGAATGTCTATCAGTTTATATCAACTACAACACTTCCCCTACTTTGTCAATCTGCCAGGGTTTCCACAACCCTAGCTAAGGGTTTTTGCCTCTCATACAAGTGAAGAAATCAATACCATTCATAATTGAATGTAAAGATGAAATCACATTGATAAGAAGTATAAAAACCCAAAAATGAAACTGAATTAATCGACTGAAGTCAATACAAGAGAATCCCAAGATCAAAATCAGATCTTGAAATTAAAATATGTTTGTGAGTATTCAAAGTGCGTAATTTCTACTAAAAACACATAAAGGGTATTTATAGTCCATGAGAAAACCCTAAAACTAAAGCCCAAACGAAATAGGAGAAAATAGGGTCGGTGGCTACATGTGGTTTGTACCCATGGTGTGACTTTAGTCCCAGGTAGTACCTGCGGTCCTGACCCTGGGCACATGTAGCGGATGAAAATATCATACAAGTTTAGCTCTCAATATTTTGGACTTCTGGCACTTGCTTTCCCTATATGCGGTTCGTAGGTCCTACTTGCAGTCCACATATTGACTTAGTAAGTATCGGGAGTCAATTTTTTAGCTTTTTTATGATTCTCGAACATTCTTTGATAATGATCAAACCAGAAATAGTCCCAAACATCCATATTTTCACCAAAAAGTAGACAAAAACACCTTTGTTCTCTTTTTTACGAACTTAGCATCCAAAATGTGGTTTCCTGAAAAAAATATCCAAAACACATCATATCTAATAATATAGCCTCAGAAACTTGCATATTTTCCTCATTTTATGCATCGAATATGCTATATGTCTATAGCATATCACACTTACCCTACTAACAATCTCTGGAAGATTTATCCCCACCCAATGCAAGAATCGAAGACACTTCTACTTGTCATATGTAGTGATAGGTGATCTTAAATTATTTGTGAGTTAGATTGAAGTGGTGAGCCTTCTTCTCCTTGAATGCTGTTACTTTTTTGTTTATTTCATATCATAGATGATTTCTTATGGTTTCTTTGGCTATCATCTAGGGTATGTCCCCACTTAGATTATATACGATTTATTCATAGAGGCTTTATGGATTACTGTGGATTGGGTATTTTCGTTGATATTCTTAGACTCTTTTGAGCTTATATTCAAAATTCATCCGCTGCTAGTTGTATAGTGTTTTGTTTTTCTAGGAAAAAGGGGTGGTCTCCAGTCCTTGGTGGACTTGAGATACCCATCATGGCTAGTCCTTGGTTTGGGTCGTGACAAAGTTGGTATCAAATTATAGGTTCGTGTCCATTAGGTATCCACAAAGCTGTGTTGAGTAGAGTCTCTTTTATAGGTGTGTAGTGCACCACACTTATAAGGGAGAGACTACAAGGCACTGAGGAGTTAATGAATTTGAAACAAGGCAGAATGACAGTAAAAAAGTATGCCCTAATGCTTCATCAGTTGTCTCTCTATGCTCTGAAGTTGGTTCCATCTATGAGGGCTAGGATGAGGAAGTTTACTTCGGGTTTGTATTAGGATGTGGGGTTAGAGTGCAAGGCTTCCTTGTTGAACAATGACATGGATATCTATAGGCTTATATTGTATATCCAACGGGTGAAGGATGAAAAAAATAAGCGAAAATAAAGAAAAGGCAGAGTAAGAAATTCAGGTATCTTGAGCAGAGTGGAGGCTAGTAGAATATTGGTAGAGATAGTAGGCAGTGGTCAAAGAAGAAATAGGGAAAATATGGTTCATATACTACGGCTAGTGCTCCACATCCTAAGTTATTTGGTGATTATCATTTTTGTAGCAACAGTGGGTTTATGGGATAAGGTGCCTAATCTCAGGCCAGTGGGGCCTGGTAATCTCCATCATATCCTTCTTGTAGATTTTATGGATAGTTGCACCGTGGTTTATGTGAGGAGGGGAGAAATAAGTTCTTTAAATATGGATAACATGGCTATATCTAGAGAAATTATCCTACAGGTGATGTTTCTACTGGAGCTAATAAGGTATCGATTGCAACGTCTTCAGCTCTAGCATCGAAGGGTGTTATTTTTGGTACCGATACTATTCAGAATCAGCTGTATACTATTTCCACCCGTTAGGAATCTGAGGCTTCTCCTAATTTTATCAATAGTATGTTATTGATTTTCTCTCGTGATGTTTATTGTCTTTTTTATCCGTGGTTTATTCTTTCTTATGTGACCCCTTATGTGGCTATTCATGTTAGTTTCGGTCATGAGTGTTTTTCTGATCCCTTTTCTGTGTCTAATCTAGTAGGTGACTCTGTTATGGCTAGAAGGGTCTATAGGGGTGTCGTGGTATCTATCTGTGGTAGGAAGACATTGGTGGACATGATAGAGTTGAATATGTTAGATTTTGATGTGATATTGAGGATGGACTGGATCTATTCGTGCTATGCATCTCTTGATTGTAGAACCTGAAGGGTTAGTTTCCAATTCCCGAATGAACCAGTGATTGTGTGGGAAGAGTGTTCCCTGGTGCCTAACAGAGTTCCCATCTTACCTCTATCTCTCCTTATAAAATGGCTCTGGCTAAGTTGAAATAACTCATTGAGCAGTTGAAAATTTTTCTTGATAAGGGTTTTATTCACCCTAGTGTTTCTCTGTGTATGCCCTAGTTCTTTTTATTAAGAAAGATGGATCCTTCGAATGTGTATAGACTATTGACAGTTGAATAAGGTGACTATGAATAATAAGTATCCTCTTCTTAGGATCGATATCCTGTTTAACCAGCTTCAGAGTGCAAAGTACTTTTCTAAGATTGACCTTTGGTCGGGTTATAATTAGTTAAAGATTAGGCAAGTGGATATCCCTAAGACTATTTTCCTTACCCGGTATAGTCAATCCTTTGGTTTGACTAAATCTCTAACGACATTCAAGGATCTTATGAATCGGGTATTTCATCAGTTCCTTTATTTTTTTGTGATAATGTTTATTGATGATATTTTGGTATATTATATGAGCTAGGTGGATCATGCCAATTGCCTTTGAATAGTGTTGCAAAATCTTAAGGATCAACCGTTGTATGCTAAGTTTTTGAAGTATGAGTTCTGGTTAAATGCTATTACTTTTTTGGGTCATATTTTTTCTAGTGGAGGGATCATGTGGATCCACAGAAAGTTGAGGCGGTTAAGAAGTGGCCTAGACCCATGACTCAAACTAATATTCAGAGCTTCTTAGGTTTAGCTGGGTATTATAGGAGGTTTGCAGAGAGTTTCTCTTTGATCGCCGCTCTATTGACTAGGTTAACTCAGAAGAAGATGAAGTTTCAGTGGTCCGATATTTGTGAGGGAAGTTTTGAAAAGTTAAAAGGAAAAGTAAGTTTTGGATCTTACCTTGATGCAGATTGAGGATGATGTGGGTTAGCATAAAGTCGTGGCATTTGAGATTGGTGGTGATGGTATCCTAAGATACCAAGGGATATCGTGTGTTCCCGATGTTGAAGGATTACAAGAAAGGATCTTGGTTGAGGCTCATGAGTTGAGGTACACTGTTCATCCTTGTTCGGCGTAGATGTACTATGATTTGAAAGAGATCAATTGGTGGAACAACATAAAAAAGGATGTGGCCAATTTTTTGTATAGTGTATGGTTTGTCAGCAAGTGAAGGTGGAAAACTTGAGGCAGACAATTTGTCTCCAGAGATCGAGCTTCCCATATAGAAGTGGGAAGTAATTAACTTGAACTTTGTTACTGGTCTTCTACTATCTCGAAGTCAATTCAATTTGATTTGGGTCATCGTGGATAGGATGACTAAGTCCGCCAACTTCTTTCCAATAAGGACTAATTATTCTGCGGATAATTATGCAAATCTTTCATTTAGGAGATCGTGAAGTTGCATGGTGCACCTATTTCTATTATATTTGATCGGGGTACTCGGTTCTTATCTCACTTTTGGCGGTCATTTCAGATAGGTTTGGGGACTAAGGTGAACCTTAGTATTGCTTTCCACCCTCAGACGGATGGACAAATGATAAGGACCATTCAGATGTTGGATGATATGCTAAGGGCCTGTGTGATTGACTTTAGTGGTAGTTGGGTTGATCATTTGCCTCTCATAGAGTTTGCGTATAACAATAACTACCATTTTAGCATTTAGATAGATCTGTTGAGGCTTTGTATGGTAGGAGATGTTGTTCTCCTATTAGGTGGTTTGAAGTCGGTAAAACTAGATTGTTTGGTCTTAAATTAGTTCATTAGGCCATGGAGACGATGAAAGTGATTTAGGATAGGATTAAGACCGCCCAAAGTCACCAAAATTCCTATACGGGTGTGAGGCGTAGGGAGTTAGAGTTTGATGCTGGCGATTGGGTATTCTTGAGGGTGTCCCCTTCGAAAGGGGTGATGAGGCTTTGAAAAAAGGAAAAGCTCAGTCCCCATTATGTTGGTCCGTACTTGATTTTGAGAAAAGTGGGCAATGTGGCTTATGATTTGGAGTTGCCTTCGAGTATGGGTTCTATCCATTCGGTGTTTCATATTTCGTTGTTTACGAAGTGCATGGGTGATCCTTCCTCATTTGTTTCTTTGGAAAGTGTCGGCATTTAGGACTCCTTGTCTTATGAGGAAGTCCCGACGGAAATCTTGGATGGGAAAGTCCATTGTTTGAGGACTAAGGATGTGGCTTCGGTGATGGTTCTATGGAGGAATAATAAAGTTGAAAAAGCTACTTGGGAAGCTGAAGAGGACATGAAGTCCAAATATCCATTCTTGTTCCCCGTTCTACATAATCGTGCTTAAGGTCTGTGTATTCCTTAATATCTTTGTTTTTTGTCTTTGTTAAAGGAAAGTGTGGTTATGTTCTATGTAAAATCGTGCTAAGGGATACCTTGTCTCATCATTCGGGGACGAATAATCATATGGGGGAGAATGTAACACCCCAGATTTTTGTCCTTGAAAATCCCTGAGCTTTGAGCTCACTACCAAACCTACGATTCACACTATGAGTCATAAGGTCTCTATACGGGTCTTAAAGACCCCTATCATAGCCAGACCAGTGTCTTAGCCTGAAGTTTCTGTTGTGACTACGACTAGGTGTCAGGAGTCGTAATGACTCTATATGAGGTGTATAGTCCCAAACTGTAGCCTAACCAGTAAAGTTTGCCTAAGTTGCTTCCTTGATCACGACTAGACTCAATAATTCGTAATGACTCTATACGAGTTATATAGTCCCAAACTATAGCCTGACCAGTAAAGTTTGCCTAAGTTGCTGCCTTGATCACGACTAGACTCAATGAGTCATAAAGACTCTATTCAAGTCCTAAGGTACCAATCATAGGGTGACCAATAAGTACCCAAAAGCTTCTGTCTTGATTACGACTAAGACCCTACGAGTTGTAAGGTCACTTAACGAGTCATATAGTGACCCGTAGTCACTGGTGGCAATTTTTCAGCTTTTAATAAAGGGCACTTTGGATATTTCCCTCTTTACCCACATAAGACCCATGACCATAAACCAATTTTGAGGCGTCTTTTTTAACACTTATCAATCATAAACATTCTCAAAAACTCTCTCAAATCCTTAAGGCAAGAACAAGCTAGGGATTTAAAAATTGACATCAATACTTCGAAAGGTAGATTTCTCTCTGTAATTCTTGATATCTCAGGCATGTTACTCTTCCCCAAAATCTTATTTTATTGAAATCATGTAGTTAAATTGTTCCCATGTGACTTAATTGTGGTTAATGAATATGGGTTTGAGGGTTTTGGAATAAATGTTACTTGAATTGAACTCCCACGATTTCATATGCATTGTTTGTGCTTTATCAATGCTTTTTGAATTAATGGGGTGCATGGGTATGGGAATTGAAAAGGGGGTCAAGGTATTCCCCCAAATTTGATGATTTTGGTTAGGAATATGGTTTTGTAAATTGTGTTTCCTCAACCCACTTGTGTAATTGGCTTCGAATATGATTTGTCACATGGTTTGACTTACTCACCTATATTATTGCATTACATAAAAGGTTAAACAGGTGAAA
Source organism: Capsicum pubescens (assembly GCA_030864215.1). Classification (NCBI taxonomy): domain Eukaryota; kingdom Viridiplantae; phylum Streptophyta; class Magnoliopsida; order Solanales; family Solanaceae; genus Capsicum; species Capsicum pubescens. Next base: position 229,421,894 of record CM061544.1, read on the forward strand.
AGTGGTTTTGAAAACCTTGTTGGCCATGCTTTTTCTATTAAATTGGAATCTAGGGGGTTGTGGCATTCCCGCGAGTTGATTTGATAACTAAAGAAGTGTCGAGCATTCCCCAAAACTGATTTTATAAACAAAGGGGGTCGTGGCATTTCCCCATATTGATTTAATGAACAAAGGGGGTTAAGCTATTCCCATGAGTTAATGGAATTGTGATGGCATAATTATAAGATTGAAAGAGTAAGGGAATGATGATACCTACGGTGTGCCTTAATGTACGACCTGAACCAGGGCCTAGCCATGATGGGTATCTCAAGTCCCATGTGGACCGCAGATCACCCCTGAACCTAATCAACCAAATACACCACACCCCTAGGTCGGATAAATTTTGAACATATAACAATATAACATACAATAACTTAATAAAATCTTAAATTCATATCCATAACCAACCACCGATGAACAGTCAAACAACCGACTGACACCGCCCAATATCCACAGTAGTCCAAACAAAATCTTCTAAACATTGATCCGAAACTAAATATCAATAAAGTGTCGGGACATACCCCCGACAATATCCAAAAATAAGTCGAAGACATAAGAGGAACAAAACATAAAATGTAGACTTTTAATGTATGGAAGCTCACCACTTCAATGTCATCCCACGAACTGATCTCGAATCATAATCATTGAGCAGGAGGTGTAGATGTATGGTCAATTCCTGCGTCGCATGAGGATACAACGTCTGAAGATGGTTAGTGAGGTGAAGGATAGCATATAAGTTAGGGATGATGATAAAATAACACCGTCAATTCAACAAAGTCAATCAATGCACAATAACCATATACAAATGCATATATATATATATATATATATATTTCATGCCGGGATAAGAAACAGGGTTTAGCATGCACATTAAAAACCTTAACCTGGATTGTATAGCTCAACTGTCATATAATAGTACCCACAGGATATATGGTCCCCAACTCTTACCCTTTGGATAGATCCTAATGTGTGTAACCGTATGAACTGGAGAATAATCTCATATATATGCACACGGGGGACTCGAACCTCTCAACATATACTTAACTGACTTAAGAATCCAATCATATAATAATTTACAGGGGACTCGAACCACCCTAATCATGAAATAGTAATAAGGGGGACTCAAACTTCCCTGGTTACTTTGACTCCCACGTCGGCTAATGCAATTTCTAGTATCGGTCACTCTGACCCCCACTTTCACAACTTAGCTACACAACCCATATTAGAGCATAATTAAAACAAGTACCATTCAACTAACCACATTCTATATTAAGGAAAACATTGTTGGTATCGTCATACCAACTAAACTTGCAAGGTAACAACAACACACCAAAAAAAGTTCCATTAACTTGGAGAAAACAACTCCCTTTGTTCATTAATACAAGGTGGGAGACACCGATTCCCTTTTTGTTCATTAAATTATACCATTGTATTTTAAATACCTCTTTATATCATGAATAGTTCAAGACTGGTTCAATTTTATAAATTCCCAAAGCTCTTATAATTAAAATCAAACTTGTGACTTTATATCTTAAGGTGGAGGTCTATCAAAAACAACCTCTCTACTTCTTCGAAAGTAGCGTTATGGACTGCGTACATCTTACCCTCCCCAGACCCCACGTTTAGGGAATACACTGGGTCTATTGTTGTTGGGATTGAGGACATAACCAATTGAAAAGTCACAAGTTTGGGAAAATCACAACTCCCTAGTAATCCACCATACCCAAACCCCATAAGTTTAAAACCATATTTAAAGCATGAAAATCGTATATAAATCATGGGAAAACATTGTTCAACAATGAGTATTCAAAACCCACAATCCTTGTTTTCAAAACCAAAACAATTCCATGTGAATAACACTTTAATACATATGCTTTTTGACAAATTAACAATGAGGGAAGACTCACATGCCTGAAATAGTAAAATGCACGAAGAGAAACCACCCTTGAAAGCCCGAAGTGATCAACCTCATGAAAACCCTAAGTGTACTTGACCTTGAGGATTGGGAAGTATTAAGAAGTTACTTTGATGTATTTATGAGGGATAATGATACCCTAAAGAGGATATAAAATGTGGGTTTCAAGTTGGGTAAGAGGAGAAATGTCTAGAATGACCTTAACATAAAAGCTGAAAAAGGACCATCGTTGACTACGAGTAAATCCTTGACTTGTAACCACTGCTTACGACTCGTCACCACGGGTCATAACCAAGGAAATACCACCAAGGCACCATACACTGTTGACCTTACAACTTATCTATCAAGAATTGTAATAGGAACCTATGACTCGTAGGGTCCAGTTGTAGGCAACACAGAACCCAAATTGGGACTTACACTAAATACCCTATGATTACACCTAATAACCGTAACGTATCCTTACGGCTCTTAGTAAGACAGTGTACTTAGAGAAGAATCATGCCACAAACTTACTGGTTTGGTTATGACTTATCCCAACAACTTGTCAGGACACCCTAGGACTCATAGAGTCCAGTCATAACCAGGACAGTGAGCTCAAAGCTCAAGGAATTTTTAAGGGCCAAAAATCCGAGGTATTTCAATTCTCCCCTACTTGGATCATTCATCCTCGAATGATGGGTCAAGGAAATTGCTAGCATGGTTTTACTCCATATACCTCTACTCTTACCTTTAACAAAGTTAGAAAACAAAGATGCAAGGTAATCACTCTTTCCTTTTACCAAGGTTAGAAAACAAAGATATTAGGAATAACACATACCTTAAGCACGATTATCCAGAGTGGAAAACAAGAATGGATACTTGGACTTCATGTCCTCTTTGGCTTCCCATGTAGCCTCTTCAACCTTGTAGTTCCTCTATATAATATTTACTGAAGCTACATCCTTCGTCCACAACCGACGAACTTGCCTATCCAAAATTTTACTTGGGAGTTCCTCATACGATAAGGAATCTGAAATACCTACCACTTCTAATGGAATAACCATCGAAGGATCACCTATGCACTTTACCAAAATTAAAAAATGAAACACTGGATGAATAGAGCTCAAACTAGGAGGAAAATCTAACTCATATGCAACACTAACAACCCTCTTCAAGACCAAGTACAAGCCGACATACTGGGGACTGAGCTTCCCCTTCTTCCCAAACTATTCCCTTTAGGGGAGACACCTTTAAGAATACCCAATCACCAACACTAAACTCCAACTCCCTTTGACTCACATCCGCGTAGGACTTTTGGCAACATTGGGAAGCTTTAAGCCTATCTTGAATCACCTTCACCTTCTCCATGGCTTGGTAAATCAAATCAGGGACAAAAATCTCCACCTCACCAACCTCAAACCACCCAATAGGAGACCTACATCTCCTACCATACAACGCCTAAAATAGAGCCATCTAAATACTAAAGTGGTATCTATTATTATATGCAAACTCTATAAGAGGAAAATGATCAACCAAACTACCACCATAGTCAATCACGTAAGCTCAAAGCATATCTTCCAATGTCAAAATAGTCCTTTCCGCTTGTCTATCCGACTGAGGGTCAAAACCAGTACTAAGGCTCACCTTAGTTCCTAAATCTCTCTAAAACGAACACCAAAAGTGTGATAAGAACTGAGTACCATGATCTGGCATAATAGAAACAGACGCCTCATGCAACTTCATAATCTCTTAGAGGAACAACTTAGCATAATCTTTTGCCGAATAATTAGTCCTCACTGGCAAGAAGTGAGAATACTTAGTCATCCTATCAACGATGAAACAAATCAAATCAAATTAATTCCGAGATCGAGGAAGACCAATAACAAAATCCATAGTAATCACTCCCAATTTCCACACCGATAATTTAATCTCTTGAGTCAACCCACCGGGCCTCAAGTATTTAACCTTCACTTGCTGACACACCATGCATTTAGACACAAAAATGTCTACATCTCGCTTTATATCATTCCAACAATAAATATCCTTGAGATCATGATACATCTTTGTCGAACTAGGATATATGGCATAACGTAGCCCATGATCCCCAACCAAGATTCTCCCCCGTAACCTATCTACATAGGGAACACATAATCTACCTTGGTGACTCAAGATACTATCGCCTCCAATCTCAAAACCACAACTTTTTTTCTTTCCCACATCCACCTTAATCTTTATTAGGATAGGATCCAGTACCCGATTCTCCTTTATTTTAGCAACAAGGTATGACTTTGCCACCTCTTGCACAAACACACCATCATCTTCAAAGTCTAAGAGACGAACTCCAAGGTTGTCCGAACGGTGAATATATTTCACTAACTACCGCTTATCCTTATCCACATTAGCTAGACTTTCCATGGATAACCTGCTAAGAGCATCAACAACCATATTAGCTTTACCTGGGTGATAGTAGAGACTCATCTTGTAGTCTTTTAGCAACTCAAGACACCTCTTCTGCCTGATATTCAATTTCTTCTGGATGAATAAATATTTCAGGTTCTTATGATCTGTAAATATATCAACATGGACTCCATACAAATAGTGATGCCAAATCTTCAATGCGAACACCATAGCCAATAACTCCAACTCATGAGTCAGATAATTCTTCTCATGAAATTCAACTGCCTAGAAGCATAGGCCACCAACCTACCATGCTGAATCAATAGACAACCAAGTCCCACACGGGACACATCATAATAAACCACAAATCCATCATTGCCTTTAGGTAGAGTCAAAATTGGAGTTGAAGTTATCTTATCTTTCAGCTTCTCAAAATTACCCTCACAAGCGTCAGACCACAAGAACTTCACTTTTTCTAGGTCAACTTAGTCAGTAGGGTAGATATAGTTAAGAAACTCTCCACAGATCTCCAATAGTAGTCGGCTAAACCCAAAAAGCTCCAAAGATCGATTGGAGTTGTGGGTCTTGGCCACTTCTTAACCACTGTAACTTTCTACGAATCCACTATGATACCTTTACTAGAAATAACATGACCCAGAAAGTAACAACCTTCAACCAAAAATTGCACTTCAAGAACTTGGCATACAATTATTGCTCTTTCAAGGTTTGCAATATGATATAAAGGTGATCGACATGCTCCACCTTACTCTTAGAGTACACCAGAATGTCATTTATAAATACAATAATGAAAAAAACTAGAAACTAACAAAAAACCCTATTTATCAAGCCCATGAATACTGTCGAGGTATTAGTCAAACCAAAAAACATGACTAGGAACTCATAATGACCATACCAATATTGTAAGGCATTCTTAGGGATATCCACCTCCCTAATCTTTTGCTGATGGTAACCTAACCGGAAATCAATCTTAGCAAAACATCTAGCACCCTGAAGCTGGTCTAAAAATCATCAATCTTAGGAAAAGGATACTTGTTCTTTACCGTAACCTTATTCAACTGACAATAATCTATGCACATCTAAAGGGAACCATCCTTCTTGCATACGAACAAAATAGGAAAACTCTATGGAGACCTACTAGGAAGGATAAAACCTTTGTCAAGGAGGTCTTTCAATTGCTCTTTAAGCTCTTTCAATTCATTCAGAGCTATTCTATAGGAAGGGATGGAAATAGGATGATTTTCCGAAACAAGGTCAATCCTAAAGTCAATTTCCCTATCCGGAGGTACTCCAGAAAGATCGTTAGGAAAACCTTCAGGGAATTCATTAACCACGGGAATGGATTCTAAGGAAGGACCCTCTGAGTTAGAATCTTTAACCCAGACCAAACGGTAAAGACATCCTTCAAAATCAATTTTTGGGCTTTACAATATGATATGAATCTTTCTTTAGGCAGTAGAGAACCTCTTTCCACTCAATAACCAGCTCATTAGGGAATTTAAACATGACCTTACGGGTTTGACAATTTAAGGAGGCATAGCACAAGTGCAACTTGTCCTAGTTGCATCCCTAATATGACATCAAAATCAACTATTTCTAACTTTATTAGATCCACCAGAGTTCCTCTACTACTAATAGCTACCACACAACCCCTATAGACTCTTCTATCACCCACTGTGTCACCCACTAAAGGTAGAAATAGAAAAAGAATTAGGGACACACTCATGACTGAAACCAAAATGCACAACAGCAAATAGGGTCACATAAGAAAGAGTAAACCCGGGATCAAGCAAGTAATACACATCATGAGAAAAGAGTCATAACATAGTAGTGCTGACATCAGGAGATGGCTTTGAGTCTTGACGGGTAGAAAGAGCATACAAATAATTTTGGAAAGTGTCGATACCAGAAGTAGATTCAGCACCCTTTGGTGTAGGAGTTGATAAAGTGGTAACATGAATCTTATTTGCCCCAAAAGAAACCTTAGAAGGACAATCCCTCTGTAGATGACCAGTTTGACCATATTTAAAGTACTTATTCCTTCCTTTTTTGCAAAAACCATGATACATATGACCATAAAATCAACAAGGAGGATATGATAGAGCTAACTGAGACCCACTAGCCTGAGATTGGGTTTCATGTGCCCTAAAACCACTATTTTTCTAAGAATAATGATCTTCTAATGACTTTAGATAGGGAGCACTAGTCGTGGAGTATGAACTAGAATTACCCAACTTCTTATTAGAATACTTTCTACCATCTTTACCACTCGGTTGCTGACTTTCGCTCTGGTTAAAGAATCTAAACTTCTTATTTTGCCTCTCTTCTATCTCTACCTACTTCTTCCTTTTATTTATCAACCTGCTGCAGAGACACAACCAGTCCAGAGATATCATATCCTTGTTAAATAATGAATCCTTACTCTCTAGAATCAAATCACAGGATACCCCCAAAGCAAATTTCCTCATTCTATCCCTCAAACTAGTTACTAACTCGGGAGCATATTGGGACAATTGATGAAATTTCAAGGCATCCATGACTGTCATCCTACCTCGCTTTAGATTAACAAACTCTTCCATTTTTGCCTTTCTCAACTTCCGAGAAAAGAAGTAGTCCAGAAAAGCACTAGAGAAATCATCCCAAAGTGCGGATTTGGCATTGTCTCCCCTAGACTATTCCCATTTCTCACACCATAGGTATGTTACATCCTTCCATTGATAGCCAGCGAATTCTAAACCCTCAACATTAGTATCATGCATAACCCAAAATATCTTCTCCATCTTATCTATAAAACCTTGAGGATCCTCCTCAACCTCAACACCAGTAAAAGTTGGAGGATTTAACCTAATAAATGGCCAACCCTTGTGTCCTAAAAAAATAGAGTAACAGAAGCTACATGCTCAAACTGAGAAGCTACCAACTGGCCCAACATATAAATAGACTGACGCAATTCTACATTCGAAACATCAGCCTGAGAAGCCTGAGGAGGACTAGAGGGGGCTGATGGAACTCCAAAAGGGCAATCAGGAACTGTACCCCTAGACCAGGTCTATAACTCATAAGCAGGGCGTGTCCCATTAGCATTTTACTGAAGTAGGACAGAGGAGTTTCCATGAGCTTCAGATCATCCGGGAGGTATGATATGAAAAATGAACAAACGAAAATTAGAGGAGATTCAAGACCTTAGACTCTATAGCTTGAAACAAAACAACAAAAAAGGAAAATATTCCTAAATGTCTCATTGCCTCTCCCTTATAAGTGTGGTGCGCTACTAACCCATAAATGAGACTCTACTTGACATGGCTTTATTGGCTACCCAATAATACCAAACCTTGTCTTTGATACCACCTTTGTCACGATCCAAACTAGGGTCTAGCCATGATGAGTATCTCAAGTCCCACGTGGACTAGAGATTACCCCCTATACCTAACCAACCAAACACGCCATACCCTAAGATCAGATGAATTCCAAACATATAACAAGATAGCATTCAATAGCTTAAGAAAGTTTTAAATGTATACCCATAACCAACCACTGACGACCAGCCAAACAACCGACCGATACTTATTAATAACCACAACAGTCCAAACAAAGGCTTCTAACCAATGATCCAAAACTGAATATCAATAAAGTGTCGGTACATACCCCAAAAATATCCAAAAATAAGTCTAAGACATAAGATGAACAAAACTTAAAATATAGACTTCCAATGTATGGAAGCTCACCACTATAATATCAACTCATGAGCTAATCCCAAATCCTAATCACTGAGCAGGAGGTGTAGAAGTATGTACAATTTCTGCATCACATGGGGAAACAACATCTGAAGATGGTTAGCGGGGTGAATGCTAGCATGTAACTAAGGGATAAAGATAAAATAATGTCATTAATTCAAATAAGTCAATCAATGCACAATAACCATATACAAATACATAAATATATATATATATTTTATGCCGGGATAGGAAAGAAGGTTTAACATGCACTTCTTAACCTAAATTGTGTAGATCAATCATCATATAATAGTACCCCCGACTATATGGGCCCCATCTCTCACCCCTGGTCTTTTTCTATGCGTATAGCAGCACGAACCAGAGAATAATCTTATATATATACATATGGGGGACTTAAACCTCCCAACATACACTAAGGTGACTTAAAATCCTGATCAAATCATGATTTATGGAGGACTCAAACCTCCCTAATCGTGAAATAGTAATAAGGGGGACTCAAACTTTGCTGGTCACTTCAACCCCCACATTAGCAATTGCAGTTTCCAGTATCAGTCAGTCGGACCTCCACTTTCATGACTAAGATACATAACCCTTATTAGAGCCCAATTAAAATAAGTACCACACATTCCTATTCATTTAACCACACTGCACATAAGGAATACATTTTTGGTATCATCATACCAACTACACTTGCAAGGTAACAATAATATGCCAAAATAATTCCCATTAACTTGGATAAAACAACTCCCTTTGTTCATTAATACAAGGTGGGATACACCGACTCCTCTTTTGTTCATTAAATCATACCATTTTATTTCAAATACCTCTTTATGTCATGTGATAGTTAAAGACTGGTTTAATTTTACATATTCCCACAGTTCTCATAATTAAAACAAATTTGACATTATAGGGTTAGGGACATAACCACTTCAAAAGTCTCAAGTCAGGGAAAATCACAATTCCCTAGTTAATACACCATAACCATGCCCTCATATGTTCAACACCATATTTGAAGGGTGAAAATCGTATATATTTCATGAGAAAACATTATTCAACAATAAGCATTCAAAACCCGCAACCCTTGTTTTCAAAACCAAAATAATTCCATGTGAATAATACTTTAATACATATTCTTTTTGACAAATTAACAATGAGGAAAGAGTCACATACCTAAAATAGTAAGATGTACAGAGAGAAACCACCTTTGAAAGCCCTATGTGATCAACCTCTTGAAAACCCTAAGTATTCTTGACCTTGAGGATTTGAGATTATTAAGAAGTTACTATGATGTGTTTATGAGGGCTAATGATACCCTAAAAATGTTAAAAGACGTGGGTTTGAAGTTGGGTAAGAGGAGAAATATCTAGAATGCCCTTAACTTAAAAGCTGGAAAAGGGTCATCTTTGACTATGAGTCAACCCTTGAATCGTAACCACTCCTTACGACTCATTACTATGAGTCGTAACCTAGGAAGTACCTCCAAATCACCCTACACTATTGACCTTACGACTTTTCCACATGAATCATAATAGGACCCTATGACTCATAGGGTCCAACTGTAGTCAACATAGAACCCAAATTGGGACTTACACTGGATTCCCTACGATTACACCTAACGACTCGTAATGTATCCTTAAAGATCTTAGTGATCCACTTGTACTTAAAGAAGAATCATGCTATAAACTTACTGGTATGTTTGTGACTCATCCCAATGAATTATCAGAAGACCTTACGACTCATAGGGTCCAATCATAACTAGGGCAGTGAACTCAAAGCTCAAAGAATTTTCAAGGGCCAAAAAGTCGGGGTATTTCACTTAATGGTCAATTCTTTGGTTAATGGATGGTTTAAGTGAAACTTATTTTAATATGGGCTTAAAGGGGTTTGTGTAGCTAGGCTATAAAGGTAGATATCCTGGGGGGACCGATACTAGAAACTCACATTTGTTGGCATCAAGGTTGGTATTGATGACCATGTGCATATGAAACACTTTATATGTATATATATAAATTTTTATCTTGGATTGATGTGGGGTTGGTGCATTCCCTGTTCTTCCTTGATACCTCTAGTTCGTGCGGCTAACACGTATTGGGGCCTTTTTTGAAGAAGAGCTAAACTCATATAGCCTGTGGGTTCCTTATATGATGGTTAAGCTACACAGTCCAGACTAATATTTTACTTTTATGCTAAACCTTGTTCCCTATCCCAACATGTTATATATATATGTATATATGTATGTATGTACAATGTGTGCATGTGGATTTTACTGTGGATTTAACTTGACATTATTTTATCCCTTCCATGAGTTACATGTTAGTGCTCACCCCGCTAACCATCTTCAGACACTATATTCCTATGTGATGCAGGAATTAGAGATACTTCTGCTTGTCTTGCATATTGATAGGTGATCTTGGATCATTTGTGAGTTAGCTTGAATTGGTGAGACTCCTTCGGAGGGTTGTTACTTCTTAGTTTATTTCATGTCATAGACTATTTCTCATGGTTTCTTTGGATATCGTCGGGGCCATGTCCCAACTTAGATTATATACGGATTTTTCATAGAGGCTTTGTGGATTACTATGGATTGGGTGTTGTTGTTGATATTCTTAGACTCCTTTGAGCTTACATTTATTCTATCTTGTTATATATTCAAAATTCATCCGCTATTATCTGTATGGTGTTCTGTTTGGCTAGGCCGAGGGGGTGGTCTCTGGTCCTCGATGGACTTGACATACTCGTCACGGCCCGTCCTTGGTTCGGGTCGTGACATATATGTAATTATAAAAAATGTGGATATACATTTTCATTTTTCATAGCAAATTATTAGCTTTAGTTTATGTTTTTTTTTTGACAAAAAGAATGAATTATTAGCCATGTATAAAAATATTTGTGGCAAATACTTCTTATAGCTATAGATTTTCTAATTCATAACTAAATAATAAAATTAACATATAAAATAGCGACAAATTTTAAATTATCATACAAAAAAATTAAGTCTTTTGCCATAATAGAATACATTGTGGCTACATTACAATAATTATTATGAATTTTATATGTCGTGGCACAAGAGTAAATTATTATCTATAATTATATGTTCCTTAGCAAGAATTTTGTGTACCATCACAGCTACAATAATTTCTTGTGTAGATGTAAGTAGTAATCTTTAGCCACATATCATGTAAATTCTGTAGCTAACTTTTAATTACGTCGCTTCTGGCTACAAAAGCTATAAAAAAAGAAAATTGTGGCTAAAGTGTTTAGCCATGGAAAATTTCATATTTAGCTACGAGGTATTCTATACCTATACATAACTTTTGTTGTAGTGAAGATTCCAGACTTGATTTCGTTCTAATTGATCCATCTCTTTCTTCATGGTTTTAACCTATGATTTGTCTTTGAGAATGTCGTCAACCTTTTGAGGTTTAATTTAAGACACAAAGTCCAGTGATTCTTGTTTCCTCAGTGAGGCACTTGTTTGGATTTACTCATTTGGATTTTTAATGATGAGTTTATTTGGGAGCGTGCACTATGTCTCTGTTCTCTTGGAATGTTTGTTTTTGATGATTCAGTGACTAGAGTTGACTCTGATTGAGCAGTACTCGACTCAAAGTCGGTTTGTTTCGGTGCTATCTCAGGAAAGGTTTTTTGTTGAGATTCATTCATCTGTTCCTCATCAAAACTCAAAATCATGGCAATCAAATTAGATTCATCAAACACTATATGTATAGATTCTTTAACATATGATGTTCATTTATTAAAGGCCCTGTAGGCATGACTAGTAGGGGAGTAACAGAGAAAACTACCTTTGTTGCTTTGTGGATGAAATTTTCTTAAATTATTCTTATCATTACTGTGAATGAAGCATTTGCATCCAAAAGAATGAAAATAGTTGATGTTTTGTGTGTTTTTACTCCACACTTTGTAGGGAGTTTCCTTTGAGATAGGCCTAATTTGATATTTGTTGAGAATTTAACATATTGTGCTCACTTCTTCTGTCTAGAAATTATCAGGTAAGCTTTTCTCGAGTAGCATGGTTTGTACCGTCTCTTGGGGGGATCTATTCTTTCATTCAACAACGCCATTTTGTTGAGGAAATTGAGGAAATTGAGGAAATAAGAAGTTCTATGAGTAACCATTTTGAGCATAGTAGTCTTCAAGGGCCTTCAAATTCTTCTCTATGATCTATGTGAATATAAGTGATGAAATACCCTACTTCTATTTGAAATTTTCTATATAAAATGTCAAAATTAGTGAAATCTTCATGTTTGTGAGCAAGAAACATTACCCAAGTGAACCAAGAAAAGTCATCAACTATAACAAACACATATCTTTTTTCACAAATGTTAGCAGTTTTGGTGGGGAAAAACAGATCCATATGGATCATTTGAAGGGGTTTGGTAGTGCTGACAGTGTCTTTACTTTAAAGGATATTCGATTCTATTTACCAAGTTGATAGGTATAACATATGTAATATTTTTCATACTTTAGCTTTGGTAGATCATTCACTAATTCAAGTCTAGAAATATTTTCAATGGCAAGCATGCTGGCATGTCTAAGTTTCTATGCAACAACTAGGGATCACTGATTTGAGAAGTGAGACATATCATGGTAGTAAAATCAGGATCACTGATTTGAGAAGTGAGACATATAATGGTAGAAAAATCAGCGTTAGTTAGAACATAAATATTATCGACAATATAACTAATGAGAGTGATTCTCATTTTTTCATGTTTGATAGAACAATTTTTAGCATTGAAATATATATATAGAATCCTGCATCACAAAGCTTACTAATGCTCAATAGGTTATTTCTAAGCCCATTAATGAGATAAACTTTACTAAGTTTGCAAGAAAAGCTGAGTTTACAAAGTTGTCTCTTATGGCTTCTCCTTTGGCCTTATCTCCAAATCTGATAGATCCACCTTCAAATTTCTTTAGGGTACAAAAGTTTTCTTTTTTTTTTGGGTCATATGTCTAGGATATTCATTGTCTATTACCCATATTACTTTTTGTAGTTTTCCTGGACATGTTCCTGCAAAAAAAGAGAATTAATTTCGTCTAGGTACCCAAGAGATTTGGGTCCTTGAGGTTTGATGTGCTTCCTTTAACACTCTAAATCCACATTCCTTTAGACCATTGTCTGTAGTAGATTTAGCTTTTAAAATATTTGACTTGAAAAAACTGTGACTTGGTGATTTTCTAATGCTATTTAACTGCATTTTAACATCATTAAGTTCTTATTGAAGCAAGTCGATTTCTATTTGGCTTGCTTCAAGTTGAATTTGCCAGTTCTTTCTTCTTCAAACTTTTTTTTTGACTGAGCTTGCCAATTTTTCTTTACTTGAGCAATTTTGTTGTATTCATCAATAATATTTTGAAGTTCCTCAGTAATCATATCAAGATTTGATTGAATAAGATTGCAATATTGATAGCTAAAAGGCCTTATCTCACTGGATTCACCTATTTCCATAAAACAATATTTGCACTTTTTGCATAATCTTTGGTTTCATCTTGATGTTGGGCATATTTATACCCCTAAGAACCATAATTTACCCATATTTTAGCTAAGTTTTGAGGATAAAATATATAATTCCTGCACTTTTAGTCCATTTTCCTTTAAGTGAGCTAACCTATGTGATTAGCATGTTTTCAGGTATTAATGATGAAGATTTCAGCACTTTGTGGACCTTTGGGAAGCAAAGGAAAACTTCATATAAGAGGGAAGGCAGCTTTTGGAAGATGTTGGACTGAATGTGACGCATGGAGAATTTGTCCCGGGCAAAATTAGTATTTCTAAATACTTAGGGATGCAGCAGTAACTTAGTAGACAAGGATATTATAAAAACCCTATTGCTGAATTTTTCAGCAGCATTGATCAATTATCATTAGTCATTATTCAGTTTACAGAATCTGTAAGTTTTGGACAGAGAAACACGGCTCACACTTGGAAACGGCTAGAGAAAAAACGTTATTCTCTTTGTGAGGCTAAGATCACTTCCATCACCAAGATTGTTCTAGGTTGTGGTATGGTGATTATGTCTATTTTGATTTCCGTCGTATCCATGAGTAGCTAAACTTCTCTGTTAGGGTTATGGAAACCTTGTAAGATACTATTTGTTGCTATGAGTTTGTGAATTCTTGATGTGTATGCTACTTATATCATTACTCTCTTCGTTTTAATTAAATTCTCATGGTTGAAAACATAGAGAACATACCATTATAGCATTAACTTGTTCGGGAGAAAAGTTACATGTTTGGAAAAGAGAGTGTGACAAGGAAATAGGGCTTCTAACCTCTATTTACACGTTAATGCCTTAACCGGATTAACTTCTTGGAGAATTTGTACCATTTGTTATACACTTTAGGCTCGGGAGAGCTAAAGTGAAATAAATCCTTGATGGTTGGGAAACACTTGGATTTAGAATTAGAATACGATTCTCTATAAGTGCATGCATGTCTAAATTCCGTGTTACTCATAGTTAATAGAGAAGTAGAAACTACAAGGTGGACATAATCCTAACTTATTATTCTCTGTGATTAACCTTTACTAAACAAATCATTCATTCGTTACTTTGATATTATTAATTCACGCCTAAATCAAAACCCCCCTTTTCCGTGGAATTTTCGACCAACAGTCTACTAACAATTGCAACACTTAGTGACCAAGTATTTCCTGTGGGATTCGACACCCAACCCAGTTGGGTTCTATATTTGACAGCGACCGCTTACACTTTCTGACGAGAGTTGTAATTTGGGCGTATCAAATTTTGGCGCCGTTGCCGAAGAATACGGTTGTCAACTAAGTTTGTGATAGTTACTAGACCCTTTGGTCAAAGATTCTCGAATTTTACTTTTTGTTTGTTGTTTTTGTTTTGTTCAGGTTTGGTAGAGTGCATGCCAAATACACGAAGATCTGGTCAGCCATTATTACCCATAAATCTTGAACCATAACTTATTGGCAGAATGGATGCACAACGTGACATTGAAAGAAGGGCTGCTCAACAGGAGCAGGCTAGGTTAGCTGCGTTGGCAGCTGCTCAATTGTATCAACAGAATATTGATAACCCAGGTCGGGCAACAAATCCTGATGATGAGGACCTGGGTGATGATGAGTTATTAAATCCAAGGCGTGCTGGTGAGGTGGCAGCACCTGTGAATAGGAGATATCGTTAAGCTTGAATGAGACCTGAACGCCGAGCTGTGCAGGCCTCTTTTGATGATGATGATGACGACTTGGACGGGGCTAGTGCCACAGGGGATATTATTCCTCCGCCCTTGGCACCCGGAGCCAAGTTTAATATCACTAGCACCATGATCCAGTTGTTGCAACTAAAAGGGTTATTTGGTGGACTTGCAGGCGATGATCCAAATATGCATCTGATCAACTTTATCTCAATATGCAAGGCGTTCGACAATCCAGGGGTTGGACAGAATGCGATCCAGCTGTGCTTATTTCCATTGTCTCTATCTGGAGAGGCAACTCTATGGTTGAACGGGCTAACTCCTGACTCTATCACTAATTGGAGGCAACTGAAAGATGCTTTCCTAGAAAGATTCTTTCCGCCATCCAAGAGAGCACAATTACGAGATGAGATCAGTAATTTTCGACAGCTTCCAACTGAAGCTCTCCACGAAACATGGGAGAGGTTCAAGAAGAAGCTTATGCGGTGCCCAAACCATCAGATGACCAATATCCACTTGATGGAAATATTATACAGGGCTTTGAACTCAGTGACTAAGCCAGTGGTTGATAATGCTGCGGGTGGGTCATTCATGGACCTTACTTTTATTGAGGCTGGTGATATGCTGGATCGTATGATAAAGCAAAGTAGATCTTGGCATACCAGGGATTCTGAGGTAGCAAGCTCTACTGTATCTACTGGCATGACAGCAGAACAAAGGCGAAGAGAAGAGGAACATGACCAAGATATGGCTCACGTAAAAACTCAGATGGACCTTCTTACCAAGCATTTATTATCAGGAAAGATAGAAAAGGTCAAGGCTGTTGTATCGCAGGGAAGAGATAAATCCGATTCTGAAGAGGAAGTAAATTATTTGAATAATCAGGGTGGTTTCCGAGGCAATGCCCAAGGAAACCAAGGTCGGAACTATTATGAAAAATCCAGATTCAAGAATAAGACTGACAGGAGTGGTTTGTATGTTCCTCCTGGAAATCGTGAAGATGCTGCATCTGGCTCTGGGAAGATGTCCATGAAGGACATAATGGCTAAGCTGTTGAAAGGAGTGGAGGCAACCAACACGGGAGTAACTGAGGTAAAGAATGATTTTCCTCAATAAATCAATTGGTTGGTTCACATTCTACTGCAATAAAACAGCTGGAACAACAACTGAGCCAACTTTCAGCGGCGTTCAATCAAAGAAAGGCTGGTACTTTACCTAGTGACAATGTGCAAAATCCAAGGAATGATGGATCGTGTATGGCTATTACTACCAGGAGTGGTAAGGTGTTGGAAAATCCATCCAAAGGCAAACAAGTGGTTGACAATACAGAAAAGAATGTTATTGAAGTAGATTGTGATGATTCTGTAGAAGCTGAAAATCAGAATGAGAACGTTCATGACACTACACCTAGATGTCACCAGCCTGAAAAGATTGATAATCGAAAGAAAGATAAAAAGGAAGTGGTGGAGAAAACTCTTCCCCTTCCACCACCACCTTTTCCTAAGAGACTGAAGAAGAAAACTGATGACACCAGGTTCAGTAAATTCATGACTATGTTGAAGCAGCTGACTATTAATGTGCCTTTGGTGAAGGCGCTGGAACAGATGCCTGGGTACGCCAAATTCATGAAGGACCTTTTGACAAAGAAGCGGGAAGCAAGCTACGAGCTGGAAGATAATGTTCATCATTGCAGTGCAATTTCCACGAGGTCTTTAGTACAGAAGAAGGCAGATCCTGGTGCTTTCACTATTCCTTGCACGGTTGGATCTATGGATTTTGCTAAGGCATTATGCAATTTGGGGGCTAGCATCAATTTGATGTCGCTATCCGTTTACAGAAAGTTGGGGTTGGGCAATCCTACACCAACCAATATGCGGCTCGTGATGGCAGATAGGTCAGTAAAACGACCTGTTGGTATCTTATATGATGTATTGGTGAAGGTTTCTACCTTCATTTTTCCTGCAGACTTTGTTATTTTAGATTGTGAGATGGATTCTGAAGTTCCCATAATCTTGGGGCGTCCTTTCCTTGCAACAGGAAGTGTGCTTATTGATTTAAGAGCTAATGAGCTTTTATTTTGGATGAATGATGAAGTGGTCCGTTTTGATGTATGCAAATCAATGAAGCAGCCAAATGATATGAATGTGTTTTCTATAGCTGATGTTTATCATGAGGATGCGAAGGAACTATCGTTAGAGAAGCAGCCTACTGTTGAGCCATTGGCTGCTGTGCTTTTGAACTCTGAGCGTGAGGATGTAGAAGATTATGAAGAAACTATTTGTGCTCTAACAGGAATAGGGTCCTATTCTCATGCTCCTAAGAAGCTGGACCTTGATCTTAAGAATCGACCGTCACCACCAGCGAAACCATCCATTGAAGAGCCACCAGTGCTAGAATTGAAAGAGCTACCCAGTCACCTAAAGTATGCATTCTTGGGAAATGGAAATACACTTTCGGTTATTGTTGCGGCTGATTTAGGTGAACAGCAAGTAGCGGCTCTCATCTCTGTTCTGAAGAGATACAAGAGAGCCATTGATTGGGCTATTGATAATATAATTAGTATCCCTCCTGGGATAGGTATGCACAAGATTCATATCAAAGAAGATTGCATGCCCACAATTAAGCATCAGCGTCGTCTGAATCCATTCAGAAAATGATGCACCATATATCTCGATGAAGTGTAAATAATCGAGATAACTATGTCGTGCCGCGACAATAAATCAAGCGCTATATGGGAGGCAACCCATCGTTTTTAATTATTTTATTTTATTAGGAGTTTGTTTTGTTAAATTAAAATCCAAAAAGAAGAGTCGAGCCACGACCAAAACTAAGGCGCTTGGTGGGAGGCAACCCATCCTTCTAATCATTTTTATTTTTTTATTAAGTGTAGGTGCAAGACGTACAAAGGAGGGGATTAGTCCCAAAATTTTGATTTGAAAGTGAGCCATGCTAAAGGTGGTAAGCTAGGAATGATGGAGCAAATGCTATTGGCTAGGCATTGCCTATGCTAATCTAGGCAATGGACAAGGCAATGCCTATGCTAATCTAGGCAATGGACAAGGAAATGCCTATGCCAAACTAGGCAATGGAAAAGGCAAGGCCTATACCATTGCCTATGCTCACTGCCTCACATAGGCAACGGACAAGGCATTGCCTATGCGAATCTAGGCAATACCATAGGCGCCGCCTATGCTATTGCCTATGCTCACTGTTTCAACTAGGCATTGACAAAGGCACCGCCTATGCCCAACTAGGCATTGACAAAGGCGCTGCTTATGCACAATTAGGCATTGACAAAGGCGCCGCCTATGCTAAGCATATGCAAAGCATTAGGCGCCGCCTACTTATACTTTTTTGTCTCCTAACCCGATTTTACATGGATCAAACCCGACCCATGGCTTAGGCTATAAATAGATCTTCACCCTTAGAACAAAATAAAATTGTTTGCTCCATATAGGCGCCGCCCAAGCTTCCCCATTCTCTCAAAATTTTTCTTTTTTCTCATCTAATCTTGCAAGCTCATCTTCCGAATCCATCATCATGTAAGTTATTCTTTTATATTCCGTAGTTGTGAAATGCTACGTTTATAATGATTTATTAGATTTTGAAGTGGTGTGGTGATTAGAATGTGGTTGGTTTGTTATGATACATCTAGTTGAGTGAAAGAATACGTATGGGTGTTCTTGACTTTGTTCCGACTTGTATTTGATTGTTATACACTGTCATAGTTTTATGAAGTCAAAATTGTGAAGTTAATACATAATCTTGTAAGTTGAAAGCTTGAATGTTTGAATGACTCGTTCGTCGAGATAAAGATCATGATTGACCACAAGCATGAGACGTGGTGATTATTTCTATGCATTAACTTGATACAATCTCTATGTGGTAGTCTTGTTCAAAAAGTGCGTTAATCCAATGAAATAATGTTGGAAAGGATAGTCAAGATTACATGAGAATATGATTGTGCTAAATATGTTGTTGGAACATATCGCCTAAATGTATGTCGATGAAGTCTGAGTAATCGACATCACTTACTTAATTAGTCTTGGCAAACAAATTAAGTATGGGGTGGTGTCATTACTGTTTGTCTTTCGATTGAATCTTCTGAGATGAAGCTAACATGACTCTATTGTGATCTCAGGTAGAATGGCACCGAAAGAACGAAAAGGAAAAGAAAAAGTGTCCACCTCGCAGAAAGGTCAGAAAAGGGGAAGAAAAGATCAAGCTGAGTCCTCCTCTCTACAAATACCTCGACGCACTTTCGGGATAAAGTGGGTCCTAGAGGAGAAAGGAAAGGAGTGGTACAAGAACAACAAAGTGAAAAAATATGTTCACGTGGATTTGATGCAGAAGGAGAGTCTAGCAAAGAGAGAGCCCCGCATTTTGGCTAAAATCATGGCACTAAATCTTGATTTCATTTTCCGAGATATGGGGGAATGCAATCTTGATCTAACGCGAGAGTTCTATGCCAATTGGTCCCCAAAGACTACCGGAAGTGAAGTGAAGATTCGGGGCCAAGTCTTGCAACTGAATGCGGAGTTTTTCAACTCTTTTCTGGGTCTTCCATCTGTGGATCCATCACCGCTTAAGGAGCTTTATCACAAACCTCCCTACAGGGCAATCAGACACACACTGTGCGGAACAAGGTCAATGGCACGGTGGATTCGTCACAAGGATAACGGTCAGCATAATACCTTCCCGTATGCTTTCTTGAACAGAGAAGCTCGTATATGGTTGAGGATAGTCAACTCTTGCCTAATTCCTGGGACACAGTACACAAAGATCACACGTGATAGAGTATGCTTGGTGTACGCGCTGATGACGAATATTCCCATCAATATTGATGCGGTTATACGATCGTCAATGCGTAAGGCTAGGCTGCACAAAAGGTCCCATTTCAGCTTTCACAATTTGTTGACTGCGATCTTAAGGAAGGAGCACATTGAAGAGGAACCTGCAGATCATAAACTTCCACACAACTCGAAGAAGGTTGATCTTACGAAAGTTAAAGAGCCTGAAACTGGTCATGGCATCAACCTTACCACTGCAGAGCGTCATGCTCGAGATGAAAGCTTCTTTCGTCGTCTATATGGAATGACGAGGTTTACCATGATGAGTGGGGGTCGTATTCCGACTGATGCAGAGCTCCAGCAGTTGGACTATGACTACCCGATGAATGAGCATGCGCGGGCTATGTGTGGAGTAGGGGTATATTTTGAGGAAACTCTCGATGATGAAGTGCCGACTAACGATGATCGCCGACTGCCAGACTAAGACGTGGAGGACAACTCTCATGACGACGACTCTGATAATGATTCCGACGCAGGGGGTATGACCCCAGACATAGAGGAGGAGTCCGACTAATCAGGTTTTCCTTATTTATTTTCCACTGAGGGCAGTGTGTCCCGTCTAAGTGTGGGGTGCTGGTATTTGTATGTTGTATTGTACTTCTTTGCCTACAATTTATTCTTGTTCTTGTTTGTTAGTTAAATTCTAGATTTTTTTTTAAGATTTTGCATGAAATTGTTCTGATAGACGGCATGGTAGTATAACAAGAGTTTGTGCTAAATCATTACTATTGAGACATTTAGGCTCTACGTGTGACTCACTGTGTGATAATTGTGTGGTTTAATTCATTCATCTATTGGGTCAAGAGTCTATACTACTCCCAATAAAGTTGACCATGTGCCTTGTGTGTATGAGGATATAGTATATTCTGTGTTGTGACTGATGCTAGAACTTGTGTGGTGTGTGTGTAAAGAGAAATAAAGAGTGTGAGTTTAGGAGATGATTTAGGCATTTCTTTGGCAGCCTGTAATTGTTTACCTTCTTTTTACCTACCTTTGTACATCATCCTAGTGAACCCCCTTTGAGCCTTTAGCTATTTTCTTTGACAGCCTCATATGTAATCTAATCCATTTTTTTAAGACCATAATTTGATCCAAATTCCTAAGCGCTTTAAATTGTAGAGTCATGTGACAAAATAAGAGGAAATTGGTGACAATAATGTCTCAGAGTGTATTGGTGCTTGAAAATGTTGTGAAAAAGAGTGGCTATCATAGGGATGTTTAAAAAAAAATTAAATAAAAAAATAAATAGTTGTGTTTATGATTGAATAAAAAATTGGGTGAAAAGGGGTTGGTAGATGAAAGGAAGGTAGAGTGGTTGTTAAGAGTTGGTGTATATGACATATTGTAGTGTATTAAAGCGCTTAGGGAACATAGTCACTATTTCTGGCCAAAATAGTCCTACCAGTCCCTTAGCCTACATTACAACCTGTAAAGACCTATTTGATCCTAAGCTTAGCATTCTGATATTAGTAGAGCATTACACTAAGGGAAAGCATATGGTCATCAGTTGTAATATAAGAATTCTTTGTGAGAGTGAGAGCAAGGAGAGTCTTATACCCATGTTTCGAATAATGCAAAACTTTTGAGTGATTATGGGTGATATCTTGTGTGAGACACACATGGTTGATGATATTTGGGTAGTGTTATATGATTATTTGTGGCTTAACTTGTGGATACAAATTAACCATCCTCACGAGTCTATGTTGGAGGTTGAATTGTTTCTAGGAGTGATCAAGAAACCTACTCTTTGTTAGTGTTTTCCGTGCATGTCTTGTTGAACATTTTGTGTTGCTACTGTGAAATTTTAGTTAGATGTTTGCATGGACGTAATATTTTGTTCGAGGACGAACAAAGCTTTAAGTGTGGGGTGGTGATGTTGGGCGTATTTATACCCCTAAGAACCATAATTTACCCATATTTTAGCTAAGTTTTGAGGATAAAATATATAATTCCTGCACTTCTAGTCCATTTTCCTTTAAGTGAGCTAACCTATGTGATTAGCATATTTTCAGGTATTAATGATGAAGATTTCAGCACTTTGTGGACCTTTGGGCAGCAAAGGAAAACTTCATTTAAGAGGGAAGGCAGCTTTTGGAAGCTGTTGGACTGAATGTGACGCATGGAGAATTTGTCCCGGGCAAAATTAGTATTTCTAAATACTTAGGGATACAACAGTAACTTAGTAGACAAGGATATTATAAAAACCCTATTGCTGAATTTTTCAGCAGCATTGATCAATTACCATTAGTCATTATTCAGTTTACAGAATCTGTAAGTTTTGGACAGAGAAACACGGATCACACTTGGAAACAGCTAGAGAAAAAACGTTATTCTCTTTGTGACGCTAAGATCACTTCCATCGCCAAGATTGTTCTAGGTTGTGGTATGATGATTATGTCTATTTTGATTTCCGTCGTATCCATGAGTAGCTAAACTTCTCTGTTAGGGTTATGGAAACCTTGTAAGATACTATTTGTTGCTATGAGTTTGTGAATTCTTGATGTGTATGCTACTTATATCATTACTCTCTTCATTTTAATTAAATTCTCATGGTTGCAAACATAGACAACATGCCATTATAGCATTAACTTGTTCGGGAGAAAAGTTACATGTTTGGAAAAGAGAGTGTGACAAGGAAATAGGGCTTCTAACCTCTATTTACACGTTAATGCCTTAACCGGATTAACTTCTTGGAGAATTTGTACCATTTGTTATACACTTTAGGCTCGGGAGAGCTAAAGTGAAATAAATTCTTGATGGTTGGTAAACACTTGGATTTAGAATTAGAATACGATTCTCTATAAGTGCATGCATGTCTAAATTCCGCGTTACTCATAGTTAATAGAGAAGTAGAAACTACAAGGTGGACATAGCCCTAACTTATTATTCTCTATGATTAACCTTTACTAAACAAATCATTCATTCGTTACTTTGATATTATTAATTCACGCCTAAATCAAAACCCCTTTTTTCCGTGGAATTTTCGACCAACAGTCTACTAACAATTGCAACACTTAGTGACCAAGTATTCCCTGTGGGATTCGACACCCAACCCAGTTGGGTTCTATATTTTACAGCGACCGCTTACACTTTCTAATGAGAGTTGTAATTTGGGCGTATCACATCTCCATTACTTCAGGCTCTAAATTTCTATTTTTCTTGAATGATCTACTTAAATCTAGATAGTTTTGTTTGATATGACCCGGTTTGCCTCAATAATAACAACGATCATTAGTTTTTGTGAATTCATTACTTTTGAAATTTTAAGGTCTCTGTTGCCTTTATCTTATAATTTTCCCAACCCCACGATTTATAAGAGCTATTCCTTCATTGTTATATTCATCCAGGTTCTCGTCTTATCCCGAACTAACGATATTGAAGGCTAAAGGTTTCTTTTTCTCCTCCTTGTTGTACCTTTTATACGATTTTGCTTATAACTAAGAAGGTTACCTTGCAGCTCATCAGACGTCATGTTATGGAGATCTCTATCCTCTAGAGTGGATGCCTTGGTTTCCCATGCTTTTGGAAGGATCCTCACTAGTTTTTTAGCCTGAATACAATTTGAGTAGATTATCCTTAGAGACTTTAGTTCACAAACAATTTTACTGAATCGTGCGAGCATTGACTCCCGCTACCTTATTTTCTTCTATTTTGAAGAGCTCGTACTCATTAACCAAACCATTGATCCTTGCTTCCTTTACTTTGGTAATACCTTCATAAGTCACATCAAGTTTTTTCCATATTTCTTTAACCATTTCGCAGGTTGATATATTATCGTATTCTGCTCTACTAACTGTACAGTAAACTTATAACTCTATCATTAATTTCGATTAACTTCTGTTGTTCCTTGGTAATTTCAAAATTTTCCAAAATTATCCATGTCCATGCTACTAGATTCTTTTTCTTTTTGTTTTTCCTTAAATTTCGGTATATGTTTCGATCCCTTTTTTATGACCATCAAATCTTGGAAATCAGTTGACTGCATGATGATTATGATTATATTCTTCCTGTGCAATTAGTGTTATCCGTTGAAGTAGGGTGGTCTTGTTAAGAAGTGTCCATCTTGAAGAAGTGCTCCCAAAATTTGGTAGTTGACCATTTGATCTTTACTCATATGCAGTTAAGCAACTCTTAACAGTGAGACCTACTCTGATACCAATTGAAATTCAAAAGGGGGAAGGGGTGAATTAATTTTTTTTTTGAGTCGTCTGATCGGGTTCGTCAGTCAACTCACCTGCAAATTAGTATATGTAATAAAATAGACATAATCTGAATGCTAAAAGTGAATATAAATAAGAACACAGATTTTATACTGGTTTGGATCACTAGTGTGGTGCCTGTCCAGTTACATTGGGTTGCAAGGGTTGCTTTAGAGCTTGACGATAAGAATGAGTTACAACGAAATTGAACAAGTTTTGAATCTCAACTATGGTTATCCAGATCTTGTGACACAACCTCGACTGGTATAACTAAGAGACTGACTCAATCTATTTCTTTCTATAACTATTGTAAATTGAGAGAATTACAAAGCTTTATGAAGACTAAAAGATGAGACAGAGTGATAGTTTCCCGTAAAGTTGTGTATCCTTCTATCTTCGATGCCCTTAAATAGTCTCCATCTTCTACTTCTTCCTTGCTCTAAAAGGAAAACCCAAGATATTTTCTTTCATTCAAGGATTTGTATAGATTCCTTGATTGAGAATTCACATCATTGGCACATCCATATTAGATATGTTTGTGTGTGTGATATGATCTTCCTTTCTTGAATAGTGATTCACATCCATACGCGTCCCATATCAGATATGTCCGTGTAGGGGATATGATTCTCTTTCCTTGCTCGTATTCGTGTGAGATCTTTCGTCCATGATTTTTGCTCCATTATCAGTTACAAAATTATTGACTCCTCTTTTTGGGGGATCTTCAAAATCTTCAACTCTTTCAAATTAATATAGTTTTGAGAGTGTCTATCTTCTGATTCTTTAATTTGATTTCCTCCGAAGTGGATCCTACATATTTATTTTATTAGTTTGTCATTATTAAAACATATCAAATTGTTATAGAAGGCTAACAAATAAGAATTCTTTTCAAGGATATGTTTGAAGTTCATCTGGAAAGGAACTTTTTTAGCTAGCAGTATATATTATACATCATTAAAGATCTAATATGTTTTTGGACATAAAACTATTAACAGAAAAATGGGGTACTGAAATGTTTTACTAAATAAATAAAAAATGTTTCAAAAGGGGCAAACTAAGCTTCTACATTTAAGGCAGAGGCCGAGCACAAAATCAACTTAATCGAACTTGCCCTCTGTCTCTGTCTTAGAGTAGAAGACTAGTCACATTATGGATGTTTTCATGGAAAATTTCCATAATCAACACAACTTCCTCATATTCTAAAAACTCAAAAGTCTCTACTTCATTCTTTCTCCAAACCAAAAAAAAGGCTCTAATTTGTTCTTTGTATTAGCTAATATGAAAGAAGAGATGCAATATTAATGCAGATTAACATGTTTGAGGCAACAATCTACGTTGCGTTAGCTTACCGTTCTTTTACATAACTTCTCTTAACATCATGAAATCTAAGGTTGATGAGAGTTGTACAATTGCACTTGATGCATGACTAAAGGTAAATCTAAGATTCTCCCTTCGGTCTTAGAATCTACTTTCTCCAACATCAGCCTCTTGATCTTGAGACTTCATGATTCTCAACCCAATTCATTGACTATTATGCCACACCCTTAGGGTGCACAACCCGTTCTAATATTACTGATCATCCCCTAGCTTTTGCAAGCTCAAAATGCCATAAATGAGCGTCTTAAATAACCAAGACTCCCTGCTTAATCAGTTGATATTACTCTAAAGTTGATGAAAGTTGTGAGATTGCAATCGGCGAGTGACTATCGGTATATCTAAGTTGCTCCCTTCGGTCTCAGAAGTTACTTTCTGCGACATTAGCTACCTGATCCTGTGACTCCATGATTTTTAACCCACTTCATTGACTACTACACTACACCCTTCAGTGCACAACTCCTTCTAATATCACTATTTGCTCTTTGACTTTTGCAAGCTCAAAATGACATAAATGAGCTTCTTGAATATCTGAGTCTTTCTACTTAATCAGTTGATACTTTTCTCAGATTAAGGTCATAAAAGTTTGTCCAAACTCCCTAAGCTACAAAATTGATGCCGAATTCAATTAAATGATACTAAAACTGCAGATGAAAATATAATATTTGTACCTTGGACTTTGATTACTCCAGTTGCATCTTTGCATCTTTCGTTAGGCATTCAACCTATGCACAAGCAATTTCCTATTCTGACCCATGGTATTAGCAGCATCGGCAGTTTCAAATAGTATATTTGTTACTCTCTTTTAATGAGGAATTTCTTGCCCATAGTTCCCTAACCAGATTTTGCAATTCTTCTTCTTTATTTCATCATGGCCTGCAGCACTTAAGTTATCCAATTAAGCAATGCCATTGCACATCTCTTTATTCTTCTTTTTATTTAGGTTTAAGTCATCGATAGATCCTTAAACTTGTCCCGACAATTTACTTAGACCCCTCAACTAAGGTCTTTACCTATCAGGAACGCCAAGTGCTAAAATTGGTACTTATCAGGCACAAAATGTTGATTTGGAAAGAAGAGTGTGTTACACTCTCCTTGGGCACATGAATAGTAGCATAAATAATATTTTACTTTTTTTAATTAAAAAACATGTATTTAAATTATTTTATTAATATAATTTATAATTATCTTAATATTTTATTTTATTTTTTAAAAAAAAAAGCTCCCCCCTCCCCCCACCTCCAAGTCATCGTCTTCTTCATAACCCCCCTTACTCATCGTCCTCAACCCCCCACTCTCTCGTAGCCGTCGTAACTTCCCCCACCCCTTTAGCCGTCTTCTTTAACAGATAAAGATTACACCTTTTCTTTTTGTTTTCGAATAATTCTTATAAACCAAGTACATTTAGTAGAGTATTTTCAGTGTACAAGTAATTCTTACCGGATTTAAGGTGTCATAGTACCAAAACCATTCAATATCAAGAGGAGGGAGAATTATTGGTGGGTTTGACCTATTAGAAAGATCAGAAATTAATGGCATCCAAAGTTTTCAAAGTGAGGAATGCATTTTCCGGCGACACTCGCCGGAAAATCAACTCCAAAATTTCAACATTGTTCGAATTTACACGTTTATGAGCTTGTTCAAAATTCCAACATTGTTCAAAATTCCAACACTGTTCGAATTCCAACATGCCAACATTGTTCGATTAAAACAGCCATTGCCAGAAACTTTAAGTGTTCATTAAAAAATTTTGAGGAATGCATTTTCCGTTTATGAACTTAAATAACTCAAATCCAATCTAATGGAGACGGCTATTTCTCCATTTACACGTTCGGATTAGCCTCTATTCCTTCTTGTTGAAAATGGTGAAGAAGATGAAAAGGAGAGGGGGAACCATTTTCTTGCAGAAAATGAAAATTGATATCCTTGATAGAGAAAGTATCATGAGAAATACAAGTTTTAATTATTATTTTTTAAAAAGTTCATCTTCTGGTAGAAAATGGAGAAAGAATGGAAATAGGGTGGGGGGAGGGGGCGGGGCGGGGTGGGAGGATCATTTTTTTTAAAAAAATTATAATATATTTAAAATAATTTTTGGAACCACTTCATTATTTAATTGGATTTCTAACCTATAGTTTTTTTAAAAAAAATTCATTTGCCACGTGTATTTTTCTTATTGGTCAATTTTGCCACATCAAGCGAGTGTGTTACATACACTCTATACCTTTTGCTGATTGTGCCAAAAAAGCTCAATTGGATCAAAATTCGGGTGAGTTAGGGGCCCAATAAGTACATGTCTTAGTTGAGTGATCTAAGTGAAATTTTGGGACAAGTTTGAGCGTCTGTCGATGACTTAAGCCTTTTATTTATGACTAACTTTTTTTATGAGAAAATTTAACTGGTATTCATCTAGCTTTATATTCATTACGGAAAAGTCACTATTCTTTGTTTTGTTACACCAAAATCATTTAACTTTTCTAATCTTTTATAAAATAATTTTGATAAAATATAATTAAAACTCTACCTAAAATGTGAGCTAAAAAATTTCTTATGTTTCAAAATATATTCAAAATGATCTCTTAAATATACTTTCTAGCAGTTTTAGTCTACAATTTTGCTAAAAATCAAGCTATTTTTATTTTCATACATTTAACAATCTCTACCTGCTAAATTTAATGGATATTAGAAAAAAGTAAAATCAGAAAAAAAAATCTCAAAATATATTTATAATAAATAAAAAATATTTATTTTCATTTACTTACCTTTTCCTAATATACTGTTTTTAAATTTAATTTATAAACATCTTCCTTTTCTTTTGTTAAATAATACTAGTATAAGTATTCGTGCGATGCATAATTTTTTTTTAATGATTATTCATTAAAAAATACCACTTATTCACATAAAATTAATCAATTTTTATTGTGTAAAATCAACATATTTCAAAGTTAGTGAAATATTAAAAATAATCGTTAATAGTAGAATTGTAACTGATACTTAATAATAAATCACAATTACAATTATTTTACATATTTTTATATAAAAAGAACAATACTAGTATTTTCTTTAGTTATATTCCATTGACTAGTTTTAAGAAAATAAAATATAAATATTAAAGAATTATTAATTTTGTTGTTGGGCTTTTAACTTTATATTTTTAATTAATTTAAAATTGTAATTAAATCCCTTACCTTCCATTTCTTTTTTTTTTAATCTATTAATTCAACTTGAGCTACTCACTGTACTTTTTGTTATCTTTTTATTTATTTCAAGCACTAAAATTACTTTAACTTTATCAATTACAAAACTTCTAATTCTAAATTTTAGATTTCACAACTTCAATTCAAAAATAAATTAAGCACAAATAATTTATTATTTTCATTTAAATTTTCAAACTTTATTCTATTATTATAATTTTTTTCATTATTTGATTTCATCATTAATATCTTTAAG
This sequence comes from Capsicum pubescens, assembly GCA_030864215.1. NCBI lineage: Eukaryota > Viridiplantae > Streptophyta > Magnoliopsida > Solanales > Solanaceae > Capsicum > Capsicum pubescens. The sequence continues at coordinate 229,451,028 of CM061544.1, forward strand.
TATTTTATTTATACTTATTATTATATCTTCTACGTTAATTCAATTAAAAACTTTTATTCTATTCTCAAAATCAGTCATCCCACCAAATCTCAAACCCATCCCTAACCTCTATCCAACCACCCCACCCCCTATCCCCCAAATTTTATTTGACTTATAACTTTTGAATTTTTTGTTAAATTTTTTTCTCACCCCACCCACCCCTAATGCACAACGTCCCTCCCTCCCACTCCAAAAAAAAATATTTTATTTTTATAAGAACTTTTTTCTTTACACTACCCACCCCTAATCCCCATCATCCACCCCGATTCCCTACCTAACACCACCCCCACCCCTACTTCCCAGATTTTTTTTTAAAATTATTTTTCTTATCCTCATCCCCTACCCTAACACCAAAAAAATTTAATATTTTTATTTTTTTGTAGAAAATATCTTTTTCTCTATCCCCATACCCAAACGCCACCTAACCCAACCCACTCATCCTACCCCTTCCCGACCACTACAATTCTCTACCCTTGATCTGAGGTAATTTTATTCACTTTTGTATCATTATTATAGCTTATTTCGCCTTATTTTGAGAGCAATTTGAGTGCTTAATGTGTTCATATTGATATAAATAAGTATTTAAGTGTCCAAGTATGTGATTACAATGTCCAAAGTATTTTTAAAAATAAGTTTGTGCTTAATTGAATAATTTAGAGCTCAACCCGAAAAACTAGTTTTACTAGCTTGAGCTAGGTATATGTCTAGTTGATCTCGATGGATTCTAACGTGTTTAATTTATTCCAAATATTTTAATGGTGTATTTATGAGTGGAATAAATTATTTGTAATGTGCAAAATTTAATTTGATTAAGTCAGAAGTTGAAATAATAAGTGGAAGATCATTGCGAATTTTTCTTATCTTAGCTCTTATTTTAATTTGTTGTTGAAAATATTATGTCGTTTTAATTGTTAATTTGTGGTGTGTGATATTGTAGTAGGCTTTGTAAGCTAAACATAGTGATATATTGATGATTTAAAGGCCAAAAATTCATTGAAAATACATTACAAAAGACATGAACAAAGAATAGGACATTCTACACTTAACCAAATTTTTACATAAAAATTTCAGTGAGACGACGCGAAATCAACGCGTCGCATAGACGTGCCAATGCGTTAACTAACGCGTCGCGTCGTGATGTCCAAATATAAAAGCTGCCGACACGGGCCTTGTCCAATTTTGAGTCAGATTGATGTGCACGTGGTTTAAGGTGATTAAAGGAGTGGAATTTTTTCAATCCATTTTTCTTTAGGATTAGGAGAAATATTATAAATATTATATATACAAAAATGGTGTTGGACAGCTGTAGTGCATGATTATTTTTTTCTTCGTCATTTTGGAAAAGAAATGGGACAACATTAATACTCCATTCGTTTCAAAATAAATAAATTATTAGGCTATTTATTGGTGTTTCAAAATAAGTGAATTATTGAATTTTTTTTCAAAATTACCCTTATGATTTGACAAGCAAAAGAGACTGCAGCCAATAGCATTGCCAAGGTTAGCTTTTTCTTTTTTTGGGTAGAAGAGACTTCAAGGGTAAAAATGAAAATTTATATTAAATTTATGTCTTTAATATTTTTTTCTTAATCTGTGTGCCAAAATCCAATAATTTATTTATTTCAAAACAGAGGGAGTATTAAGGGAGAACTGGACACACGTACAGGGAGAAGACACGACTAGACAACTTTGAAGAATTTATACGGAGGCGGATACACGGTTTATTAAGTTTTAGTTTTAGTTTTTAATTTCTCATATTATGTATTCAATTATTTGGATCATAATTATGAATATTAGTGGCTAAAAACTCTTCTTCTAGGGTTAAAGCCAAGAACATGAGTACTATTATTTTGGATTATTTTTAATTAATTTTGCTTATTATATTTGGTTGTTTGTTCATTCTTGTTTTAATTATTTTAAGGATTCGTGACCCTTAGAATACATATATTGTCAATCTTTTGATCTCAGGAGAATGAATAGTGAGATAGAACATGGGAATAAACAAAGTTTGGGTTTTTATTCTTTTATAAAATAAAGAAATAAACTTAACGTCTAGGATAAGGATGTACTTAGATGCATTACTTGATTCATACGTAGGATGGTAGCTTTAATTAACTTAATTGGATTATTACATTCCCGCTCAATGATGTAGTTGTAATATTCATATTAGGTAAAAGATTATAGGTTGGGAAACCATGATCATTCAATTAACCCTACGAATCAACAACCAAAATAAGCGAGTTAACGAAGGAAATTCAATAACATAGTATGATTGTTCGAAGTGCTTTAACCCTGGGCTTTTCTCCATTGATTGTTCCAAGAATTTTATTTTTACACATTATTTATTTTATTTTTAATTTATAAAATTACAAACTATCTTTTTGTTTATTTTTTCTCAATTAGTTAGACTAGAATTAGATAGGCGGCGAACGCAAGTCCCTGAGAGATCGATACTTGGGCTTCCTTGAAGCCACTATATTAATTGATAAGACCACGTACACTTGTGTGTGCACTTAGGCGCTGTCAAGTTTTTGGCGTCGTTGTCGGGGACTTGTTATTAGGCAACTATCTTATTTTTATTTTTCTATACTGAGTTGTACATAGTTTTTGTTTAGTTTCATTTTATTTTCCTTTATTTCTATTTTTCTCACACTCTTCTCGAGATGTCAGTCTGGGATAGATGGTTTTCAAGTGATGGCAATTCTTGTTATTTTTGTGGAGGACACCACCTTGTGGCTTATTGTCCAGATTTTTATGAAGGTGCATGGACGGAACCTTCACAATATGACACGGATAATTCAAGGAACTCTGAGTACTCGAAAAGAGATTGATGTGAATTGCTATTTTTTAAACTCCTAGGCTCAAGTTTAAAAAATAGAAATTCACATCAATAAACTATAAGCCCACCAAGTGTTTGTGAAAATGCTTAAAAGAGATGGGATAAAAACAAAAGATATGGGTGAGCAAAAAATGGTTTTATTTGGTTGTTAAAGATTGGTTTTAATTGTTTAATGTGGTGTATTGAAGCGCTTAGAGAAGTTAGTCACTATTCCCAAATAGTTCCTACCCGTCTCTTAGCCTACGTTACAATCCGAAAAAAACCTACTTGATCCTAAGCTTTATATTCAACTATTAGTGGAAGTTACACTAAGGGCAAACCTATGATTCATTGTGTGTAATTTGTGAATTATTTGTGAGAGTGAGCGTAATTTGATTCTTGTACCCATTATGATAAATTGCATTATTGTGAGTGATAAAGGGTAACTCTTTTGTTGTGAGGGGCACATGTTTGATGAATGTGGGTGATTTGTATGATGTTCTCGATTGAATAATATGCATGAGTTCGCCACTTAGGTGAGTCAATTCTTGAGCTAGGATATTTTGGAGTAGTGTTCTTGAGCTTTCAATGATGTAAATAACGTGCTTTGTGTAAAAACTTGCATTTCGTGTAGTCATTGTAGTACTAGCTTAAGTGTCTTGCATTTAGTAGAAGTGTAGCGTCACCTCAGATTTTTTAGAGTGACGAGTTGTTCGAGGAAGAACAAGAGTTTAAGTGTGGAGTGACGATTTGAGGTAATTTTATACACTTTTGCTTCATTATTCTAGCTTATTTCGCCTTGTTTTGGAAGAAAGTTGAGTGCTTAACGTGTTCATATTGATATAAATAAGAATTTACGTATCCAAGTATGTGATTACAATGCCCAAAGTATTTTTTAAAACAAGTTTGTGCTTAATTGAATAATTTAGAGTTCAACCCAAAAAACTAGTTTTACTAGCTTGAGCTAGGTGTGTGTCTAGTTAGTCTCAGTGGATTCTAATGTGTTTAATTTGTTCTAAATATTTTAATAGTGTAATTATGACTGAAATAACTTGTTTGTAATGTGCAAAGTTTAATTTGATTAAGTCAAGAGTTGAAATAATAAGTGGAAGATCATTGCGAATTTGCCTTATCTTAGCTCTTGTTTTAATTTGTTGTTGAAAATATTGTGTTGTTTTAATTGTTAATTTGTGGTGTGTGATATTGTAGGAGGCTTTATAAGATAAACATGGTGATATATTGATGATTTAAAGGCCAAAATTTTATTAAAAATACACTACAAAAGACATGGCAAAGGATAGAATATTCTACACTTAGTCAATTTTTTAAACAAAAATTCCAATGAGACGATGTGAAGTCAACGATGTGCCAAAGCATTAACTAACGCGTCGCGTCGTGATGTCCAAATATAAAAACTGCTCACACGAGCCTTGTCCAATTTTGAGTCAGATTGTTGTGCACGTGTTTTAAGGTGATTAATGGAGTGGAATCTTTTTAATCCATTTTTCTTTAGGATTAGGAGAAATATTATAAATATTATATATACAAAAATGGTGTTGGACAACTGTAGTGCATGATTATTTTTTTCTTCGTCAAATTGGAAAAGAAATGGCACAACATTTATATTAAGGGAGAACTGGACACACGTACACGGAGAAGACACGGCTGGACAGCTTCGGAGAATTTATATGGAGACGGCTATATGGTTTATTAAGTTTTAATTTTATTTTTAGTTTTTAATTTTTCATATCATGTATTCAATTATTTGAATCATGATTATGAATATTAATGGCTAAAACTCTCCTTTCAGGGTTAAAGTAAAAAACATGAGTACTATTATTTTAGATTAATTTCGGTTAATTTATCATATCATATTTGATTGTTTGTTTATTTTTGTTTTAATTATTTTAAGGATTTGCGATCCTTAGAATACATATATTGTCAACCTTTTGATCTCGGGAGAGGGAATAGGGAGATAGAACATGGGAATAAACAAAGTTTGAGTTTTTATTCTTTTATAAAATAAAGAATTAAACTTAGCGTCTAGGATAGGGATGTACTTAGATGCCTTACTTGATTCATACGTAGGATGATAGCTTTAATTGACTTAATTGAATTATTACATCCCCGCTCAACGATGTAGTTGTAATATCCATATTAGGTAAAAGATTATAGGTTGGGAAACCATGATCATGCAATTAACCCTACGAATCAACAACCAAGATAAGCAAGCTAACGAAGGAAATTCAATAACATAGTATGATTGTTCGAAGTGCTTTCACCCTGGGCTTTTTTCCATTGATTGTTTCAAAAAATTTATTTTTACGCATTATTTATTTTATTTTTAATTTATAAAATTACAAACTATTTTTTTGTTTATTTTTTCTCAATTAGTTAGACTAGAATTAGATAGGCGGCGAACGCAAATCCCTGAGAGATCGATACTTGGGCTTCCTTGAAGCCACTATATTACTTAATAAGACCACGTACAATTGCGTGTGTGCTCACCATCATAATACTCATCACTATTGTAGACACGTAATTTCGCCTCTCCCAAAATCAATTTTGAATACACTTTACCGCGTACCTCATCCCCGTGTGATGATCTCTTCACAAAAGGACAAAAATAACCAAATTCTCAATAAATAACAACTTCTCCCATTAAAAGCGAACACCTCACCCCACATACCCTATCCCACGTGCCTTTACTCGCCCCCCTTTAGTCACATTTTTTACCTCACCTTATAACAAACTTTACAGATGGCCATTCCAATATAACAACAATACACATCACCATCACTGAAAGGTCCAACAAAGACATACACTTCACTCCATACATACACCTACACTCTTCTATTGATATCTTCCCCACAGAACACCACTAATTCACAACTTCACCTCGCCAAAAAATACACATATACTGGTATACATACACGAAGACATTCATATATACATACAATCGAAGCAGATCGAGAAAAGGAGAAAAACGGGGAGAGACTGGAGAGGAGAATAGAGAGATCAAGAAAGAGAATGAAGAAAAATAGAAAAGTAACAACTATAAAAAATAGTAGGCAAAATGGAAAAAAATAAAAAAATAGAGTAGAGAAAATAGTTGAGTAAAAACACTGAATAGGAAGAATCGAGAGAGAGGAGGTTAAAAGTCGGGGGTTCAATTTCGACGATCTTTCGATGAAAAACGCCGTTGTCGTCCTAAATTTGTGTCGTTATCTATTTTCTGGCATTCTCCGAGCCTAATGAAACTCCGGCGAGGCGAGAATAATATCCTAATCCAAAAATACTCCGGTCTCGACCCTCATCCGCTGGGAAACCCATTGAAGTCGTAAAAAAATCATCAGAATTAGCTGAACCATCTCCCAAATTGACTAAAACCGACCCGTTGAGGTTTGATTCTAGTGAATTCGTCTGTAATAAGTGAAACGAGGTCGGTTTGCACAAAATCAGATTTGGGTTTTTCTATTTTTTGGGATTTCTATTTTGGGTCAGCGAAAAATAAAAGAAGGGATGCATACCGGAGCTGGGGTCCATATTGAGGTTCGATTTGAGATTTAAAGGTGTGGTTTCATCCTCTTATCGTGCAATTTTGCATATTAAAAACTCATTTGAGGTCCAATCCTCTCATCTCTCCCTTTATTTTAATTTTGGTGTGATTGTAGATGTGATACGATATCATTGTTCTATTTGTTTTGGCTGATTTTCTTGATGTTTGATGTTGTTTCCTTTTAAATAATTGATCTCGATGGTATAAATATGATGACGATATGAGTTTGGGATTATATTAAAATGTAATTAGGTGGGAATTAAAATTGATGAAGTTTAACATTGTTTAGTTTGATCTATTTATTGTTGTTTGATTTGAAGTAGATGTTAATTTTGATAAATTCGATAGTATCATGTCTTAGGCCGATAATTAATAGGCAAATCTTAGGCCGGGTAGGTAAACCGTAAGAACCAATGATTGTTAAATATTTGAAATATTTGTTGAATGATTTTATTTTATTGCATTTGAGCCAATTTTACTTATTTGACCACGGAATGCCCCGAGAAGAGTTGTATTCATTCACTGAAGAATGTTCCGACGTATTATGTGTGCAAAGGAGGTTCGTGATCAAGGTTCGATGCATCGGGTAAAGTATAGTTTAGGATTAGCATAGGTTAGTGTAGGTTTATAGTTCAGTATCTTTTTTATTTTGGTTTGTAATAAATTAGACTGAACACTATTTTTCTTATTTTGTTGTTTGGTTGTTTGTTTTCTTATTTTATGTATTTTGTTGGTTTATACATTTCATAGTGTCATACTAGCCGATATATTTCACGAAGCGACCGTGGTTGAACTACGAGACCGAGGGGTGCCTAACACCTTCCCTTCGTTAATAGAATTTCTTAGCAGGAATCTCTGTTCGCAAACCAGTAAGAGTCAAAAATCATTTTGAAAAAGAATTTCCAAAGATGACTTGGCACAACAGATTTATGCCAAGTGAAAACTTTGAGTTTTGATTGTTAAAAGTCCTTTTCGAAATAAATTTTCATCTTTTGTTACTTAATAATAAAATTCTTTTGAAACCTAAATTAATCTTTTCGGTAAAAAAAGGGTGTGACAGCTCTGACGACTCCACTAAAGACTTTTACAGAATTTAAGCTTATTTTTTTTAGTTGTATTGACTTAGTTTGACATTATGGGTGTATAGACGTTGTTTGTGTTATCCTTTGTATTGTTGTTTTATTATTGTTGAGTGCCTACGTGCTACATGTTTACAGTTTTTCTCTTATGTGTTACCGTTTTATATTTATCATCATTTGCATAACCCGAGTCATTTCTTTGGCAACAAGTCCCGTAGTACACGCTGTGTACACGGCCTCTAGTTGAGTCACCCTTATTTTAGGAGGGAGATCCATCGACTAGTATGGAGTAGGTGGAAAGATATCGCAACCATTATCTACCATACGCTCCCCCGAACAGCCTTGTTAGTGGATCCCAGTGTAGGTAAACTTTAGGTCATTCTTATCGGTATCATATTAGACCTAATAGGACCCACTTGGTCGTTTGTAGGAGACTCACCCCTAAAGCATCCTTATATGCTAATTGTTGCATCTTTGAGGGTTACAGGATCATTCAATGAACTGATTTGGGAAAACATGTGCTACAATTAAAATAAAAAATGTGTAGGCAAGGAAAAGTTTGGGAAAAAAAAGTTAGTAAAAAAAAAGAGTTTTGTAGTTTTTTAGTATTCTTTATGGCTTTTGTTCTTCACAATTCAAAACTCCATAAATATCTTTTACCTTTTGCATCCATTTACTCAAAAAGCAAAACATCAAAAAGATTTTGCCTTTATTTTCTTTTGCAAGCATTCATAATTCAAAATTTTCAATTTTTTTTTTTAATAGGAGTTTTTTTATAAAAGAAAAATTCAAAAAAAGATGATTGAAGTTTTGTACATTTCATATAACGAAAGTATCAAAAAGATTTTTCTTTCATAGTTGTTGGTGTCAGTTCTACGTGAAGTGTCAAATTAAAAACCCCAAAAAGATTTTATTTGACGTTTTTCATCATTTGTCGTTGGTTGTGTCTCTTAAGTCAAGGTTTAGCTTGTTATTTAGTCCTTAATTGTCCAATCTGGATGAACTACATACACCTGATTCTCCTCTCTCGGGAGTGAGATACGTAGGCAACCCTTCTAGGATTCATTGATCTTATTTAAACAATCTAAGAAGATTTTCTTCACTCTTCATTTAGAGTAGGTGTTTCATATACATCTTTAAAAGAAAACTACAAAAGTATTTTCCTTTAATATCTTCAAGTTTTATTTCCGAATGAAATTAAAAATCAAAAACCTAAAAAAAAAATTCTTTGGCAATCATACGTTTCATTTTGTATAATGATTTTAAAGCTGAAAAAAATAAAAAAACTTTCGTCAATTCTTTTGACAATTTGTTATTTTCTTTTCTTCTTAAAGTTTTAAGAAAAAGAAAAAGAAAGAGAGTTTGATTGGTCATTTTTTGGTCAAGCTTCACGAACTACGCACACCTGATTCTCCTCTCTCAGGAGTGAGATATGTAGGTGCATTCTTGGGTTCGATGATATTTTCAAACGATAAAAAGATTTTGAGGAAGTGCTGAACTCTAACACATTTGTTATCTCTTGTTTAGCCAACAAGGATACCGAAGCTGTTGCCACTAATCAGATATGGAGTTTGGGGGATGAGAATTTAGAAGATAATGAAGAGATTCAAAAATTAAAGCATCAAATGATAGAAATGCATCGAGCTTGGGCTAATGGGTTGCCGCCTCCTCCATTTCCCAATGATAATCTGGACTATCTTTCTATCTTGCCTCTCATGTCACATGCCCAATTTCCCATTTTTGTTGACATACCACAACATGCATCAGGGTCTACTCTGGGCATACACTATACAAACACTTCCAATAGCTACTTTCTCACTACTCAACACAAAACTACCACATGCTCAGCTCCACCCACTGTTCATGTTTTTGCAGCACCATTACCAATTGAAGATCCTACATTTGATGTTCAGCCACCAGTTATGCCTCCCAACACTACGAGAGAGCCTGTATTGAATATTTCTAGTGATCAGTATTATGTACTCTAGCCCACATTTAAGACTACTGGTCTTTATGGATACACTCAACCTCTTAAATTTTCTTTTAACACTAAGAATCCTGTTGTGACAGAAGAACCGGAGGGCATGGCCCAAAAATTGAAGAGTTTAGAACAAGCTATGAGAAACTTTTAGGTGCTCGGGGGTTATAAAACTGTATCGTATAAAGATTTGTGCATGTTTCCTGATGTTAATCTCTCTCTTGGTTTTAAAACACTGAAGTTTGATAAATACGACGGGCACGGTGACCCAGTGAAACATTTGAGGCATTATTGTTACCATCTAAAAGGGCACTGGAGGGAAAGAAGAATTACTCATGGCTTATTTTAGGAGAGTCTTTCAAATCTAGCTTCAGAATGGTTTATTGATCAGGACATCGACAAGTGGAATAGTTGGGATGACTTGGCTAATGAATTCGTGCAACAATTCCATTACAATGTGGAGTTGATTCCTGGTGAGAAATCCCTAATTAATATGAAGAAGAATAGTATTGAAAGTTTCAGAGAATATGTAATTAGATGGAGTGAACAAGCTGCTAGGGTGAAACCGCCAATAAAAGAAAGCAAGATAGTGGAGGTATTTATTCAAGCGCAGTATGAAACATATTATCAACACTTGTTGCCTGCATTAGGAAAGCCATTTATTGAGGCCCTCAAAATGGAAAAGATGATAGAGGATGTAATTAAGACTGGTCACATTGTGAGTGTTGCAACATTGAAAGCAACTACTTAAGAAATTCAAAAGGGTTCAGGAAATGCTGGAGGGAAGAAGAATAAGGAAGATGTAGATGCAATTGTAGTTGGACAACAGGCACGGTCAAGAAGATCACGTCGTTGTTATCCTCTGGCTCAAGCCCAAGTTATACCCACACTCTCCACAATCACTCCAAAAATACATTATACTCAATCATATCCAGTATATAACGCATAAACACATGTTCAACCCCATCTTACCTACAATAGCACACACCAACTTGTCAGAGTCATTCTCCAACTCCACAAACATACCAAAGCCCTTCTAGGCCCGTTTTTAATCCAGCCCAAATAATGAAATGAGGTAGATATTGAGGGATATTTTCACCCCAATTGGAGAGTCGTATGCTAATTTATTCCAGAGATTGGTACAGTAGGGCATGATCACTCCTCTCTTTGGGTATTCTCTTGATCCACATTCAAGAAATTTTGATCCTAATGTATGATATACATATCATTCGGATGTTCAGGGTCACAGTGTTGAAGGTTGTAGTGCTTTGAAAATAAAAATAAAAAGGATGATTTAAGAAAAATTAATCGTAGTGCAAAACATTGGCACTACGAAGGTCACACAGAATCCTTCACCAACACATGATAATGCACAATATGTGGGAACCATTGAGTTAAGCATGGGGATCCAGAACTTATTTGTTTAAGGGAATATATCTGACATTGGTGAAAGTTATAGTCATGCTGATATGCAAACCAGTGGCTAAAATGTCAGGCTCAGGAATTGAGAAGTCACTCCTCTCCTTACTAGGAAGAGGTATGGTAGTTTATTTTTTTTTGTTTTCTGTTATCTGAATTATTTCAGGGTTGTAATTTGGGATCTATCTTGTTTTATCCCTTTGTTGTTTATGTTCAAACCCTTTTATCTTTTTATTTTAACTAAATGGAGTGTACCTTTTTCCCTTTGTGTTTTAAATATGTGCTGTTTGTTTGTTTTCTTTACATAAGTATATTTTATGGTGATTCTAGTGATATGACATGCTGACGAAATTTTCAGCTAGATCTTAAAATCCAGTTTAAGCAGAAACTTTGAATCAGAGGGATAAAGTTAGAAAAAAGTATATGAGAAAATAGAAAGAGTGTTGAGACTTTGGGTGACCAAGTTGAAGCCTTCTTTGAAAATTAAGGTAATTATTTTGAGAATCGCATGAATAAATTGGTTATCAATTGAAAGACATATCTCAATTAGGTCAAACAGTGGATGCACGATCCTATATCAAGAGGAATAAAAAGAAAATCAACTCTACAAAATCATGAGTCATTCAATGTGAGGAATGTACAACAAACGTGGAGTTGTATGTTAGACAAACGCAGAAGAAGTAGTGACGCACAGACTTAGTTAAAGTTAGTGCTGTAAGAATGTCACAAATGATCTTTATCTTTCACTGTCATATTACATGATATGTACTTGCATTTTCAAGGATTGATGTGACGACAACATTTCATTATGCTACCGAAACATTGTGTCATCCTTTGTTTACTCTGTTTGAGCTTTAGTTTATTTTCTTTCATACCCCTTTTTTGGAATCAAAATAGAGTCAGAAAAGTTCAAGAAAAGTGTTGGGTAAAAAAGAGTCAGAAAAGTTTCAAAAAAAAAAATGTGTGTTAAAAAGAAAGAAAAGAGAAGTGTGTAAAAAAAATAGAGTCAAGAAAAGTCACAAAGAGAAAAACAGTCAATAAAAGAGATAAATAAGAAAAGAAAATTAGATTCAAGCAAAAAAATGAGTTGTTGAAACTTTGTGTGACCTGATTCTCCTCTCTCGGGGGTGAGATACGTAGGCAGCCCTACTTTGAGCTCGGTCCAACCAAATGAATAATTGAGAATTACCCAATCAAAAGAAACTGGGGCATGAGTTAGTCTTCATAGTTGGAGTCGATTCCAAAAGTTAAAAGTCCCACCCCATTTTAAGTGTCATTTGGGCCTCATTCCATCCTTTCTTTCTAACCTTATCCAAAAGCCAAGTTACAACCAAAGAAATACCTTCAAATCAATCTTTGAGAATATTAAGGCTAAGCATTCAATGGATGTGATGATGCATTTTGGGAACTACTTATCTTCCTTAGCATAAGGAATCAGGAGAGAAATAAAAATGAGAGAGTCTTATTGGTGAAAACCCTCACAGGTACCGTAAGGCGATCGTAAGTAGAGAAAAATAAAAATGAGAGAGTCTTATTGGTGAAAACCCTTTTGGGCACTATATGGAAATGATAAGTTGAGAGAAATAAAAATAATAGAGTCTCGTTACCTTAGAGTAATGGTGAATTGAGAGAAATAAAAATGAGAGAGGCTTGTTGGCGAAAACCCTCAAGACGTCACCAGTTGAATGAGGTCTATAGTACAATTGGACTATGGAAGCAACTCTATTTTAGGGTTATTAACTCAACAACAATTAGGGAAAAGTTTGGATGGAAAGATCAGACATCTTAATCCAAAATGCATGACATAATCATTAGAATTGACTATCATTTTTAGATAATTTTTTTGTTTCTTTGTTTTAAATGGGGACATTCATTGTCTTTTCTTTCTTCTCTATATTTTTATTTTTATTTTCTTGAGTCAGTTATCTAAATAAAAAATTAGTGTCATTTTTCTTGTGTCTTTTAGCGAAGTCTGTGTCAAAACAAGCGAGAAAAGCTTTCAAAATTGGCTACCAACTTCTTCAATTGCTAAAAACAAGATAGAAAGACCAGCACATGAAAGAGACATGATTGTGAGACGAAAAAAGCCATGCAACAAGTTTTGTCAACAGACATGTCTGGGAACTCATGGATATACCAAGGTTCAAAGGGTCATGGAAAAGCTGAGATAATGTGTTTGTTTCAGAGTCACTCTTAATAATCCGAGTTCAGGCCAATGATGCATCAAGTCAATGACATATGATAATGGTTGGAAGATAGATTAAATATAACGGGGGAAAGAGCGATTGTCGCAAAAGCTAAAGCCACAAACCACCCATCATGTTTTAAAACTCACAAGTTTTCTTTGTATGAAACAGGAACACATGTTACCTTCAAATCAAGGGATTCATAGACTAAATTATCAAAAGGCACATTGCCTCACTTCTGTGAATGCAAGAACAATATTGCTACACAGGTTTGGTAATCAAAACCATGGTAAAAGCTCATAATCCAATATTTCTTAGAGACACACTTCCTTTTCTGGGTAATTCAGGTTCATATATTAGGTGATGCACTTTCTAAATTGAACCTTCACTCCTAGAATCTGCACTTTCTAGTTGAGTCCTTCCATTTAATTTTTAGGAAATGCATTTTCTTGGCTGGGTAATTTAAGTGACATGTGTAAGGAGACACATGTTTTTGTTTGGGTAATTCAAGCGACATATGTAAGGAGACACATTTCCTTGTTTGGGTAATTCGAGCGATATTTGTAAGGAGACGCATTTCCTTATCTGGGTAATTTAAGTGACATTTGTAAGGAGGTGCATTTTCTTGTTTGGGTAATTCAAGATGCATTTGTAAGAAGACGTATTTCCTTGTCTGGGTAATTCAAGCGACATTTGTAAGGAGACACATTTCCTTGTTTAGGTAATTCAAGCAACATTTGTAAAGAGACACATTTCCTTGTCTGGGTAATTTAATTGATATTTGTAAGGAGCCGCATTTCCTTATGTGGGTAATTTAAGTGACGTTTGTAAGGAGACATATTTCCATGTTTGGGTAATTCAAGTGACATTTGTAAGGAGGCATATTTCCTTGTATGGGTAATTTAAGTGGCATTTGCAAGAAGACACATTTTCTTATGTTGGTAATCAAGTGGCATTTTTAAGGAGACATACTTCCTTGATTGGGTAATTCAAATTTTACTTTTTAGGTGATGCACTTCCTAACATAAGTCTTGACTCCTAAAAAATTCACTTTCTAGTCGAGTCATTCCACTTGACCCTTAGGAGACACACTCCCTTGGTGGGTATTCAAGTTTGCCTTGTTAGTTGGTTCACTTCCTAACTTAAGTCTTTACTCTTAGAAAATGTACTTTCTAGTTGAGTAGTTAACCCTTAGGAGGCACACTTTCTTGTCAGGGTAATTCAAGTTTCCCTTGTTAGGTGGTTCCCTTCCTATAACTTAAGCCTTTACTCCTAGAAAATGCACTTTCTAGTCGAGTCATTCCACCTAATCCTTAGGAGACACACTTCTTTGTCAGGGTAGTTCAATTTTTGGCTTGCTAGGTGATATACTTTCTAACTTAAGTCTTTACTCCTAGAAGATATACTTTCTGGTCGAGTCCTTCCATGCAAACCCTAGGAGATGCACCTCCTTATCTAAGTAATTCAGGTTTCATTTATTAGGTGATGTACTTCCTAAATTGAACCTTCCCTCCCAAAAGCCGCATTTTCTAGTCGAGTCATTCACTTAACCCTTAGGAGACGCACTTCCTTGTCAGTTTTTATTTGTCAGGTGGAACACTTACTAACTTAAACCTTTATCTCTAGAAGACACAATTTCTAGTTGGAATTCCTCACTTTAATTCTTAGGATACACACTTCATAGTCTTGGTCATTTAATTTTACTCTCAAGAGATGCATTTCTGGGTCAAAGTCTTGATTCATCATTGCAACATGCAAGTAGTTAAGATTGGATTTGACATTCAAAATAGTTTTCTGATGATAAACTGGGGCGAAAATTTAATTCATATTATTGAAACCATCATTTAGGGTCCCCTTGAAAAATGAGATTTTATTTTTGAAAAGTGAGATTTCTATCATAAACTTTGTTTGGAATAATTTTTTTTCTAGTTTTGATGTGATTTCAGGAGTCTGCCTATAGAACAAGGCAAATAAATAGAAAGTCAAGCAGCAAGGTGAAGAAGTTGAAAGTCAAGAAACAAAGTGAAGAAATTAAAAGTCAACAGATTGAAAAGATAACAAGTCAGGAGCCCGCCTGGAGAACAGGGTGAAGAAATTAAAATCCAAGCAACAAGGTGATGAAATTACAAGTTGGGAGATCGCCCGGAGAATAGAGTAAGGAAATTGCAAGTCAGGAGCCCACCTAGATAATAGGGTGATGAAATAGCAAGTCAAGATCCAAGGAAAGCTGCATAGATAAGACTTTTGTAATTTTAGTTATATTTTCAACTTGTAATTTTTATTTTGATGTAATGACAAAGCCGCAGACCGGAACCTCGACAGGACCTCACTCGACTCTCCAACTCGGTATAGTCCTTCTCCTTCAAACCCTTTAAGATTCCTGTGTCTTGACTCCCACATAACTTGAGATAAGTAGGATGTCCAAAATCAAGAATCAGTTGCATTCCTTCCTTCTGTTTCCTCCCTTTTGAATAATGGTCGGGTCAAAATTCAGTCTCGTTGTCTACTTCTTTTTCTGAAAACACTTTGTGTTTACATCCAAATAGGAGCATGGTGTAGACACGTAATTTCGTCCCTCCCTAAATCAATTTTGAATAAAATTTACTGCGTACCTTATCGCCGTGTGATAATCACTTTACAAAAGGGAAAAAAATAACTAAATTCTCAACAAATAGCAACCTCTCCAATTAAAAGAGGATACCTCACCCCACATACCCCATCCCACGTGTCCCTACTCACCTCTCTTAATCATATTTTTTTACCTTACCTCATAACAAAATTCATAGATGGCCATTCCAATATAATAGTAATACACATCACCCTCACTGGAAGGTCCACCATACAGACACACTTCACGCCATACAAACATCGACACTCCTCCATTGATATCTTTCCCATATAACACCACTAATTCATAGCTTTACCTCACCAAAAAATACACATATAATGGTACACACACACGAAGGCACTCATATATACATACAATCAGAGCAGATTGAGAAAAATGAGAAACAGAAAAAATTTGGAGAGAAGAATAGAGAGATATCGAGAAACAAAGTAAACAAAGATAGAGAAGTAACAACTATAAAAAATAGTGCGCAAAATGGAAGAAAATGAAAAATTGTGTAGATAAAACAGTAGAGTAAAAACAATGAATAGGGAGAATCGAGAGAGAAATACAGATCGAGAGAGAGGAGGTTAGAAGTCGGGGGTTCAGTTTCGATGAGTTTTCACTGGAAAATATTGTGTTTGCCCTAAATTTGGGCGAGCCCTCTGGAAGTTCGGCGAAACGAGAACAATATCCTAGTCCAAAAATACTCTGGTCTTGACCCTCATCCATTGGAAAACCAATTGAAGTCGTCAAAAATTAACTGAAATTAGCAGAACTAGGCCCCCAAATTGAATGAAACTGACCCGTTGCAGTATAATTCTGGTTAATTCTGCTGAAAATGAGTGAAACAGGGTCGGTTTGCATAAAACCAAGTTTGGTTTTTCTCTATTTTTTGCGATTTCTATTTTAGGTCCGCGAAAAATGAAAGAAGGGATGCATACCAGAGCTGGGGTCCTATTGAGGTTTGATTCGAGGTTTAAAGGCGTGGTTTCATCCTTTTATCATGCAATTTTGCATATTAAAAGATTATTTAAGGTCCAATTCTCTCATCTCTCTCTTTATTTTAATTTTAGTGTGATTATGGATGCGATTCGATATTATTGTTCTATTTGTTTTGGATAATTTTGTTAATGTTTGATGTTGTTTGCTTTTGAATAATTGATATCGATGGTATGAATGTGATGACGATATGAGTTTGGGATTAAATTAAAATCTAATTTGGTGGGAATCAAAATTGATGATGTTGAACGTTGTTTAGTTTGATCTATTGATTGTTGTTTGATTTTAAACAAATGTTAATTTTGACAAATTCAATAGTATCATGTCTTAGGCCGAGAATTAATAGGCAAATTGTAGGTTGGGTAGGCAAACTGTAAGAACCAATGATTGTTGAATGTTCGAAATGTTTGTTGAATAATTTTATTTTATCGCATTTGAACCAATTATACTCACTGGGAAATGTCCTGAGGAGAATTGTATTCATTCACCGAGAAATATCCTGACGTATTGTGTATGCAAAGAAGGTTCGTGATCAAGGCCCGAGGCATCAGGTAAAGCATAGTTTAGGATTAACATAGGTGAGTGTACGTTTATCTTTCATTATCTTTTTTATTTTGGTTTGTAATAAATTGGACTGAATACTATTTTTTGTATTTTGTTGTTTGGTTATTTATTTTCTTATTTTATGTGTTTTGTTGGTTCATACATTTCATAGTGTCACACTAGCCGATATATTTTATGAAGCGATCGTGGTTGAACCACGGGACCGAGGGGTTCCTAACACCTTCCCTTCGATCAACAAAATTCTTAGCTGGAATCTTTGTTCGCAAACCAGTTTTAAAGAGTCAAAAATTATTTTGAAAAAGGATTTCCAAAGTTGACTTGGCACACCAGATTTATGCCACGTGGTGACTCTGAGTTTTGATTGTTAAAAGCCCTTTTCGAAACAAATTTTCATCTTTTTTCACTTAATAATAAAACTTTTTTGAAACCTAAATTAATCTTTTTGGTAAAAAAATGGGTGTGACAAATATATCTTTACTCGTTTATGTTATTTCTTAATAATACTTCAAAATTGTTAAATCACATTACCTTAAAAGAAAAGGCTCAACTATTCATTAATATTTATGAGATGTTTGTATATATCATATATGGAAACTTTAATTTTTTAGTTTCATTTATAACAAAATATAAATATAATGCTAATTTTAAAAAACAATAACATTATAGCAATAACAAAAATATTAAACTTTTAGCATAAATTTTCATGATATGATCCAACTACATGGTGTGTTTTTCACTTTTTTGAATTCATTAAATTTCACCAGATTCCACGAAAAACAAATCTTATTAGGTAATTTGAAATGCAACATTACATTGAACATATTGCCTTCATGAATATTTTTGAACTAATGTCATACTTTCATTTAAGATCTCAAAATTCTGACCAATTGAACATGTTGCTTTCCTGAACAACATAACCACATTCATATAATATAATTAGCAATTTTTGATCCAATTACTTAATGAAGTCAACATATTTGCATAATTTCACTTACTTTTCTACGTATAATATAATGCAACTTTAATTACCAAAAATAATAATTTCAAGCATATAAAAAAGTTATTCATCTTTTGCTACCACATATTAATATTATTTTTAGAGTGTACTTCAAGTCGTTTATATCATTTACGAGAAAACTAATCAACACAACAACAATTAAGAAGATAAATATTCAATTTTATTAAACTAATCAATAAGATATCTTTGAACCTCAAACTTACACATAAATGAAATCGTGGGTATTAAGAAAATAAATAAACTAATGTATAAAATTTTTTAAAAAAGGGAAGAAACTATTTGTTAATAGTAGAGAGAGGGAGGCAGAATGAAATATATTCCCATTTATATTGAGATTGTATGAAATTATAATATCTAGTAGGATAAGTTTAAGGGAGTTGTAAAAGAGTTCTAAATAAACTACACCACATATTTCTATTTTTTAGTTACAGAGTTATTATCTCTAGCTCTAATAAATTAATAAAATTATCTCTTTGTATTTCTAAACTTATTTTTTCAATAGTACTTTTTATATCTTTTAATTCAAATTGAAAAGTTCAAAAAGTTACTAAATAGCCAAACAAAATTTGCATACTGAAAAAGTATTTATAAATTCAATTTTTAATATGATCTTTATCTTTTCTTCAATTCAAAAGTTCATATATTTCATTTTAAATTCAAACTTTTATTTATCAATTCAATATAGTATTTATGTAGGGACAAAATGAAACACTATTTGCTCATATAAATTGTTAAATTTATCTTCATATATATTCAAAACACTATTTATGTAGGGACAAAATGAAAAGGCTAAAATCATTAATTTAAGAAATGAAGGAAGTATTATTATTATCATCATCATCATCATTATCATCATCATCATCACCATCATCATCATCATCATCATTGTTGTTGTTTTTGTTGTTGTTGTTATTATTATTATTATTATTCGTACTATATTTTAAAATTATTATTATAATAATTGATGTTATTATTATCACCACACTATTACTATTACTACACACTTTTTTTGGGCAAGCATTATTAATACGTACTACTATTTATTATTATTATTGTTAAATTAAATCTATTCAAATATATTTTATTGTATATAAAAGAAAGAACTTTATGAAATAGTAAGAGTTTATTTGGGACCCTTCAACCATAAGTTTCTATTTTTAATCTGATGATTTTGTTTCTTTTTAAAATGATAATACATTTTTGAATTCAAATATTATATATCTTTTAATTCAAAAATTTTATTACAGTAATATTAAAACTTTGTCCTAAACTGCCACATGCCTTCTCCATAACTTGCTACTTGGCTTCTTCTGATATATATATATATATATATATATATATATATATATATATATATATATATGTATATATATATATATATATATGCATGTATCTCTCTCTCTATATATATGTATAAATATGCAAGTATATTTTTATATATATATAGAGAGAGATTTTGTTAATAATAACAATACGTTATTAAGTAAATAAATATGATTTCAAATTATGTCGTAACAGCTTCTATGAGCATTATCATCAAAACATGGAATATGTGACCTAAACTATAATATTTTTAGTAAATAAGAGTTATTAAAAGAAAATTAAAAATAAAACAATGTTACTTATTATGAAATAAATAAATTTTGAAATTCTAAATAGAAGATTTTCTAGAGGGGTCGAGGACGGAGTTAAAAATAGTGGTATGATTCATAAATCATATTTTAAAATTTATAAAGTATTTCACTTCTTGACATTTAAATTATTTTATAAAAGAATTTCCTTCAAGTATATCTTATTTTTACTAAAACTTACATAGTCAATATCTTAAAATTCAAGTCCAACCATAATGATGAGAGCAAATTAAAAACTTATTCTTCATTTTTGTTTTTATTAAGTAATGATAGTGAATGAAATAAATAAAAGCGCAAAAAAAAATAAAACATATGCAGGGTGCTTTAATTTCTCTAAGATAAACATGAGGTCAGGGTATCACCAATTAAAGATTCGGCCTAAGGATATACCCAAGATGTCATGACCCAAAAATCAAGGATCATGATGGCACTTGTCGCAATGAAACTTGATGAGTAAGACTATCACCCAAACTGATATACAAAGGGGGAAAAGACAGAACTAACCCAAAGTAGAGCTTCTAGAACAAAGTTGAACCACATAAGTATAATAAATGCGGAAAGAATAAAATCAACAATGCAACCGCAACTCCCAAAAACTGGTTTCAATAGTATAAGAACGTATCTAGTACAACTAGAATCAAAATAAAATTCATAAGATATCCAAATATAAAAAAAACTCTATCTCTGAAATAAAAGTAAGTACATAGTCTATAAGAAAGATCTATACGGTTGGAGGCCAACCACTACCTTGAAGGCTCCAATAATCACCCTAGTCAAGCAAGCCGAGGCACACTCGAGCTAGGACCTGTCCCACTATAAGAAAAAGGTCTATTTAAGACCAACATTCAGGGACGAGTCAATAATTTGGTCTCTAAAAGTATACTTATTAGGACGAGATTAAATTCTGGTTCTTAATTGTGTATTTTTTTGGGAAGGTATAAAATCTGGTCCTAAAAAAATTATTAACTGGTCCCAAATAATAATTTTGAGAGAAGTACCACCAAAATAACTATAATAAAATTTTAATAAAAATAATGCTAATCAAATTTAAGATGCCAAAAAGGAAAAAAACACTGTATTCTCCAAAAACAAATATCACGCCCTAGTTGTTGCTCCAAATTATCAATCGAAAATTCTCATTGAACGCTCAAATCATTGGCTAAATCTCTCTCATTTCCAATTGCATCTTTCATTATCGATATATTTATCATCTCTCTGTAAAGACTTGAGTAAATCTTTTTATTCCTGGCGATTTCTCATCTCTATGTAAACATTAGTTTCACAGAAAAAGAATCTATCATCGGGTTAATTCCTGGTGATTGCTGATGGCGGGTTCAAAATCAAAAACCCTAAGTTCTTTTTTTCTCAAGATTTGGTGTTCTCTATGTATATTGTTCTGTGATAAAGTGTAAAGGAGCTACCTTGATCTCTAATTTATATGTATCTATATGTGTTTTGTATTTTTTCCCAAGATTTGGTGTTCTTTTGTTCTTTGACAAAGTGTACAGGAGCTATCGTGATGAGTAGTTTGTATGATATTAAGGATTGAAGATCATAATAAGGTAGTTTTGGGGTTTATTATATATTCAGTTATGTAAAGTTACTTGGTATTTATGTTGGCAGGAGGTAGCAGCTACCTCGTGGGATAGTCGAGCTAGCTACAAGTGTAAAGGAGCTAGCTTGATGAGTAATTTGTGTGCAAGAATGCAAGAAATTATGCGCCAATTTGGTACTATATTACATTAGGTAATCTCATTGTTTTCCCAGTGTCTTGACACCTTTTTGTCTGTATAAAGTTAGTGTGCTATGATGACAGTAACTTTTATTAATCTTCAAACTCTAATGGTTGTTAAATGGAATAATTTTGTATCCCCAAGTAAAAATGCAAGAGAACACTAGAAAAGGTTTGAGAAAATAGTGGCATGTGCTGAACTTGCAGGATAGAGTGTTTTCTGATTAACATTGAAGTCTAGAAAAGGTTGCATTGTAGCCTCTTAACCAAAATCACAGAAGTCACGGAATGGAAAACATTAAAGAGATATTGATACATTTAATCTAGTATTTTCTTGTCATTATGATTTCCTGTTACCTGTAAGAGTATACTCAGTTTTGAAATACCTCACATCATTTACTAAGTTTTTAGTACCGATGATATTGTACTCTTTTTACATTTTTGTCGGAGCTACAAATCATTGTACTTGTCCTGCTGTTTATTATGCATTCTCTTCTGTCTCTTCTTAGAGAGTAAGTTCGCTGATTTACCAATTGAAAGACATCTATTGGCTGGTCTTAGCATTCATCCTTCTCTATCTATGTAACTTTTTTTAGTTTATTTCTTCTTACCATAGGAAACAATGGTAAAAGAAATAAAGGTATGGTGTATGAGCACATTATGATGATGCACCTTGTTTAAGAGAAACTGTAGTTATTATTTTCTATAGTTAATTTTTTTCTACTTTTTGCTTAGTCTATTTGTCAGATCACTCAGCACAAATGGGTAGAACCTTTTATGGAACCCGTGGATGTCACGGGTCTTGGATTGGATGATTACTATGATGTGAAGGGTTTGAATTTTCTCATCGGTGTGCTTATTGTATCTATGATGTTCTTAGGAATCCTATGTCTCTTCTATTTTTTCTAATACATCGTGGGATTTTTTAGGTTATTGAGAAGCCTATAGACTTCAGTACTATCAAAAATAAGATGGAAATAAAGGATGGTTTTGGCTATAAGAATGTCCAAGATATATGTGCAGATGTTAGGCTAATATTTAAGAATGCCATGAAATACAATGAGGAAAGGGATAATGTTCATGTAATAGCGAAAACCTTATTGTGAAAATTTAAGGAGAAATGGTTGCAGTTTTTTCCCAAAGTTGATGAAGAGGTACAACTCATCTATAGTCTTTTTCTTCATTATCTCATGTAATTTATAAAATAATTGAATCATTTTGTTCTAGGCTATTTAATATGCTCATATGTGATTAGGGTACTAAATTTTGGATTTTTAAGTAAATGATTGAGACACTAATGTATATTACTACTGCTTGTAGGAAAAACGGCAGAAGAAAGAGGAAGCAGAAGCCCAATAGGATATGTAGCTCGCTCAAGAGGCTGCTCATGCCAAAATGGCTAAAGATTTAAGTATTGAGGTAGTCAAGGCTCAGATTCTTTTACACAAGCATAAAATTTTAGTCATATTTGCCCGACTGTTTATGGATTTTCATCATCATAAATATTAAATTTAACCCACTTTGGATAATGACTTATACCTAATATTTGCATTGCAGCATGATGAGGTGGACATGCAACCGGAAGAACTCAGGGAAATGGTGCTTCAGAAATGCAGGTTGGATCCTTAACAAATAACTCTTATCGGTTATCATTTGTGCATTTATTAATTTTGAAGTAACTGATGGCTTTATAAATGTACCTTGTACTTTGTTCGTCCATTCATTTAATGGGGCTACCAGATAATTTTTAGACAGACTCCAAACATTACCTAAAATATCCCATATATGATATGTATTTAAGAGAAAACAATTCAAATAGTATAATAAATATTGACCATATGACCTTTTTCCAATTGTAGATAGATGAATAAGAACTGGCTAGTAAATGAAAGTCAATAGTGATTGGTCCTTCTCGTGACATGGGTTTGACAATAAAGCTTTTTTTTGCCTCCTGGTTTAGGTATGTTTACTTATGTGAAGGGTAAAATTAGTATGTTGGACATTCCTGGGGTAATCTGGTGCCAACTCTATAGTAATAGTCCTTAGAATGATTTTTTCTCCATGGTCCTTTACAAGATCTAAAAGCAAAACAGAGGTACCTCAGGCTATTTGGTGGACAGTCTGGCTTGAAAGAAATAACAGATTTTTTTGAGACAATAGGGGTAACATTCTTAGCCTTAAACTTGGATGTAACTTTTTGATGCAAATCGGTCATTGTATGAGATGCAGATGCTATACTAGACACAGTAGAGAATTTGCACTTATTGTAATTATGCCTGATGCACTGGTTTAATTTAAGTTTTCATAAGATTAAAGAAATATCTAAAGGCTAACAGTAGAAGTCAGATTTTTAGTGAATTTAGAATCAAAGGCGGAACACTAAATTGAAGGACAGAAAATGCTCCAAGTACAATTTGGGCCAATTATTCGAGGAGAATGCAAGAACTTATGCGCTAATTTGGTACTATATTACGTCAGGTAATCTCATTGTTTTCCCAGTATCTTGGCACCTTTTTGTCTGTCTAAAGTTAGTGTGCTATGATGACAGTAACTTTTGTTAACCTTCAAACTCTAACGATTGTTAAATGGGAATCATTTTGTATCCCCAAGTAAAACAACAAGAGAACACGAGAAAAGGTTTGAGAAAATAGTGGCATCTTTTTGTTATTTTCATCGATTAAAAATAGAGCATTCCCATATGGTGGATATGGTACTACTGGG
The DNA here is from genome assembly GCA_030864215.1 of Capsicum pubescens. Classification (NCBI taxonomy): domain Eukaryota; kingdom Viridiplantae; phylum Streptophyta; class Magnoliopsida; order Solanales; family Solanaceae; genus Capsicum; species Capsicum pubescens. The sequence goes on from CM061544.1 coordinate 229,475,382, forward strand.
GTTTCCCCGTTGCCTGGACTTTGTATGGCTTGCTTGTACCATAATTTGGAGACGTGCAAACTAAACTTAGCGATGATGAAACTTTGGAACAATTCTTGAGACATTACTTCGGGTTCAAACATGAGTTTCTTGGAGTAGTTACAGCTGTGACAGTTGCATATACTGTTATTTTTGCCTTCACATTTGCTTTAGGTATTGAGGTATTTAACTTCAAGAGAAGATAGAAGAGTTTACCTGTTGAAGATTTAAGAGCAGAATTAAATATAAGAGAGATTGATGAAGTTTATATATTTTTTTCTTTTCTGAATCTCATGTGCTTGTGTAAGAAATAATATTGGTTTGTTAATGTTTAAATGAAAATATAGCAGCAAATTTGTTCATGGTTAAAATTTCTAATAGTTACTCTCTGATTTCTTGGAATGTTGGCATAACTAGTAAAGTTGTTTTCATGTGACCACGAGGTCATGGGTTTAAGTGGTGGAGACAACCTTTTGCAAAAATGCAAGGGTAAGACAGTGTAAAATGGACCCTTGTGGTCCGGTCATTTCTCGAACCCTGCATATAATAGGAGCTTTAGTGCACCGGACTTCCCTAGACTTCGCTTACAAGTTAGACAACAACTTTACCAGTTGAATGACTTTTATCTTTCTTTTAAAAGGAGAAATATAATACCAGGACTTTCCTAATTTGATTAACTAAGCAAAATAATAATTATAATAATAACAACAAACAATTATTATTATTATTATTATTATTATGATTATTGTTATATGTAGGAGCTGGAAAAATAATGTTGATGGATGTATTGGCTGGAAGAAAAACAAGAGGATATATCTAGGGTGACATCAAGATTTTGGGCTATCCTAAGAAACAAGACACAATTGCACGTGTATCTGGATACTGTGACCAAAATGACATCTATTCACCTTATGTTATAGTTTATGAGTTATTAGTATACTCCGCTTGGTTACGTTTACCCCATGATGTTGACAAAAAGACTAGAAAGGTTAGTTCTTATGAAATTTTTTCTCTATAAATCTCACTCAAACAACAACATATCCAATATAATCTGGGGACGGTAGACTGTACGCAGACCTTTTCCCTACCTAAAAAGTAGAAAGGTTGTTCCCCATATAACCCTTCGCTCAAGGGGAAATATAGGTTAAATAGTCCAGAAAAAGAAGTAATAGAAGTAATAGAAGTACAAGAATAACATATAGTAACCGGAGGGTAACTACAACAAAATAATATGATAATTGCAATATAAGACAATAAGTAATAACATAAATTAAAGGACTAGACTACAACTACCAGTATGGATGAATATCAAGACAATGCACCACTACCACTAAGATCAGTCTTAGTTGGTTTGCTAGGGGTCAACGGTCTCTTAATTGAGCAACGCAAAAGATTGACCATTGCAGTGGAGCTAGTCGCTAACCCCTCTATAATTTTCATGGATGAACCAACCTCAAGAATAGATGCTCGAGTTGCTGCAATTGTTATAGGAACTGTTAGAAACACTATTGACACACGAAGAACCGTTGTTTGTACCATCCATCAGCCTAGTATCAATATTTTTGAAGCCTTTGATGAGGTGAATTTGATATATTTTAACTCAATCAAGTTGTTCATTGTTTTCCTAGATTTTTGTCATTGAGTACTGATATAAACACCACTTTGTAGCTCTTTCTAATGAAATGAGAAGGACAAGAGATATATGTTGGTCCATTGGGTCACTACTCTTGCCATTTGATCAAATACTTTGAAGTAAGTTATTGAAGTGAAAGAGCGCTTACCTTTTTAGAGTTGATACGATCAAATAATACTAAGCTAATTTTTTTGTGTTAAGTCAATGCCTAGGATAAGCAAAATAAAATATGGCTATAATCCAGCAACTTGGATGTTAGAAGTGACAACCTCAGCTCAGGAAATGATGTTAGGGTTTGATTTTTCTAATTTATACAAATAATTAGACCTTTACAGAAGGAACAAAGCATTGATTAGCAAGATCAGCATGCCTCGTACTGGTACACAAGACCTGCTTTTCGATAGTCAATATTTGCAGCCATTCTGGACCCAATGTACAACTTGTTTTTGGAATCAACACTGGTCATACTGGCATAATACAACTTATACTGCAGTTAGATTTCTCTTCACAACCTTCATTGCCTTGGTTTTTGGGACAATTTTCTTGGATCTTGGTACTAAAGTGTATGTCCAAAATACTAGACAAAACAAGTGGAAAATACTTTGAATTCTTAACGCTAAAAGTCAATTTCTTTCTTTTTTCTTTTTTGGTTATAGGGGTAAGAGACAAGATCTGTTTAATGCTATGGGATCCATGTATGCTGCTGTTATCTTACTTGGTATACATAATTCAGCATCAGTATAGTCTATTGTAGCCGTTGAACGTACAATATTCTTTAGAGAAAGAGCTGCTGAAATGTTTTCTTCTTTACCTTACGCCTTTGGACAGGTAACCATAGAGTTCAATTTCTTATAAGATAATTTCATGTTAAAAGAAGTTCATATTACCTATAAAAAAGATTCTATTATCTTGCAGGTTTTCATTAAAAGCCTGTGTGTCTTTGTGCAATCTATTTCCTATGGTGTCATTATCTACGCTATGATCGAATTCGAATGGACAACTGCCAAGTTATTTTTCATATATTCTGCACCCCACCCCCTCTTTTTTTTGTCCTGCAGGAAAATCCTTGCATTTATTATACATATCCTTATTTCTTAGATACATATGATTTCAAAGATTTGACAGAATATGAAATTTGCTTGAGGAATAAAGCTTTTGTTATAATCTTTATTCTTTACTCCTAAAACATGAAGAAGTTTTTAGGCTTTTTGATGTAAACTATGTCTATAGTTTTCCCATTCTTAATCATTGTACATGCATTTATTTTTGTTATAGATCCTCCATCTTTACAATTGATAAATAAATAGTTTCTTACTTTAACTATGTCTGGATCATTATAGGCAGAAAGACTAAGCAGAGTGAGGCATCCAAACCTTGTTACACTGATGACGATTTTCTCAAAGTCTAGGTCCCTTGCTTATGAATTACTCAAAAATGGAAACCTTGAAGATCACCTGGCATGCCATAAAAAATCCCTCCCTTTTCATTAGCAACATCGGATAAGAATTTCTGTAGAGATATGCTATGCTCTTATCTTTGTTCAGGCCAATGATCCTTCCATTTTCCATAGGAACTTGAGACCTACTAACTTTCTCCTTGATGCTAAATTTGTAGCAAAATAAGCAATTTTGGAGTCCATCTCTTGATTTCCCAGAATGAGAATTCCAATTATGATGACCCGGAGGCTTCCATTTATGTGGACCCAAAGTGTGTTGACAAGGGATCTCTTACTGTAGAATCTGATGTTTACTCATTTGGTGTCTTACTTTTATGATTTTTGATTGCAAAACTAGCTTCAGGTATAGTAAGAAACGTCTAAGTATGCTTTGGAAAGTGGGAACTTAGGTTCAGTTATGGACTCTTTAGCTGGTGATTGGCCAATTGATCAAGTGGAACTATTAGCTTATATAGCGCTGAGGTGCTGTGAGAAAGATCCTTTAAATCGTCCTAATATGCTCTTAGAATTTTGGCCAACAATTGAGCCAATGAGAGATATATGCACACCATACTCGAATTTGAATACTTCATCTCAGGGTTCCAAGAGCCCAAAATGAATTCCTCCTCATTTTGTTTGTCCTATTTTTCAGGTAAGCGTAAGATATATGATTTGTTTTCTTTTGGTTCAAAATTCTACATGATTTCAAACACTCTTTCACCTTATAAATAGAGATGTAGGAATTCTCTATGTGAGATGCTCAGTTTTGTGATCAATGCTTGTCTTGTGTGAGAACATGTGGACTAGCTGTGAGATCCTCAGTCTTATTTGTTGATGGATCATTAAATATGAAGACATAATAATCACTTTCATCTATTTGTAGAGAGAATTTAGGTTGAACTGAGAGACTAGGATTATAATGTATTACTCCTTTTAAAGCGGTATAAGTGACAAATACTACTACATAAAATAATAAAGAGGCCCATATAACCCTGCTAGTATAGGATACTATCATGAATCAAGTTGTTAACTTTACCTTTATCAAAAAAAAGAAAAAAAAAGAATCAAGATGTACAGATGGTAGTTGATACTTCGTATCTGGTGTACTGTGTGTATCCTGTATGATTGATTCTTTTATCTTTGACGTGAACACTTTCAAGATGTCATGGAAGATCCACATATAGCAGCAGATGGTTATACATATGAAGGAGATCCAATAAAAGGATGACTGTACAGTGGACACGATACTTCTCCGATGACAAACCTCAAGCTCGATACCTATGATTTGATTCCCAATTATGCTCTCTATCGCATAATTGAGGAATGGCAGCAGCACTCCTGAAACTCATTCAGTTCTATAATGCCTTCTACAAATAAAAACAACTTCAAAGATGAAACTATATACAGATATAGAAAGTTAGTCATGTCTCACGGTAGTTGAACTTGTCAGGTAAGTATATAAGTGTAACTATAATACTGCGATGTACAGATTTTATCACTTTGTATACTGGATTTGATTCTCGATAGCAATTTGATATAAATTGATGAACTTTATAATTTTGTGATATATATTAGGTTCATTTGTGGTAAATTAGAGACTAGAAATATTGCTTATCTTTAAATGTTTATCGACAATAAGAGGTGTTGCTTGTCTTTAAAGGTTGTTCTAGGACTAGAATATCGCTCGTCTTTAAAAGTTGTTCTACGACCAGGATGTTGCTCGTCCTTAAAGGTTGATCTAGAAAAAGAATTTTGCTCATCGGTAAAGGATATTTGGGATGAGAAATACCATCGTAAAAAGATAATAACAATGAGGTAGTTAATATATTTGAGACAAGAAATACCGTCGCTAAAAGATATTTATGAAAAGGTAGTTAGTCTATTTGGGATGAGATTGCTCGTCGCAAAAAATAATAATAAAGACTGGATAGTTAGTTGATTGGGACAAGATATACCATCGCTAAAATACTATTACGACCTATTTTTTTGCCGTGGAAAAATGGTTTTAAGGACCAGTTTATTGGACTCGTTGCTAATGACCTTTAGCGGTGGAGCCTGTTATAACAGGACGCGATCGAATTTTTCTAGTCCCAAAAAACAAATAGGAACAAGATTTGGACTTCATGGGACCATATTTCCCTTTCTTATCAAGATGTACAGATGGTAGATGATACTTCGTATCTGGTGTACTGTGTATATCCTGTATGATTTAATGCTTTTATCTTTGACGTGAACGCATTGAGGATGTCATGGAAGATCCACAAATAGCAGCGGATGGTTATACATATAAAGGCAATACAATAAAAGGATGGTTGTACAGTGGACACGATACTTCTCCGATGACAAACCTCAAGCTCGATACCTGTGATTTGATTCTCAATTATGCTCTCTATCGCACAATTCAGGAATGTCAGCAATAGTCCTAAAACTCATTCAGGTCTATAATTCCTTCTACAAACAAAAACAGCTTAAAAGATTAAACTATATATTGATATAGAAAGTTAGTCAAGTCTCGTGGTAGTTCCACTGAATTAATACTTGGATTTGAGTTATTTGAACTTGTCAGGTAAGTATATAAGTGTTACTACAATATTGAGATGTACAGATTATATTACTATGTATACTGGATTTGATTCTCGATAGTAATTTGATATAAATTGATGAAATTTATTATTTTATAATATATATTAAGCTTATTTGTGGTCAATTAGAGACTAAAAATATTGCTCGTCTTTAAATATTTATCGACAACACGAGGTGTTGCTCGACTTTAAAGTTTGACCTAGGACTAGAATATCCCTCGTCTTTAAAAGTTAATCTATGACCAGGATGTTGCCGTCCTTAAAGGTTGATCTAGAAAAAGAATTTTGCTCATCGCTAAAGGATATTCGGGATGAGAAATACCATCGTAAAAACATAATTACGATGAGGTAGTTAGTCTATTTGAGACAAAAATACCATCGTTAAATGATAATTATGACAAGGTAGTTAGTCTATTTGGGACGAGATATACCATCACTAAAAGGCTATTACGACCAGCATTATTGCCGTTGAAAAAGAGTTTTAAGGACTGGTTTTATTAGACTTGTTGCTAATGACCTTAAGCGGCGATACCTATTAGGATGGGACGTGATCGGATTCTTTTTGTCCTAAAAAAATAATTGGACAAGATTTGGACTTTCTGGGACCTTATTTCACTTCCTTATCAAGATGTACAGATGGTAGCTGATACTTCGTATCTGGTGTACTGTGTGTATCCTGTATAATTGATGCTTTTATCTTTGACATGAACACATTCAGGATGATATGGAAGATCCAGATAAAGCAGCAGATGGTTATACATATGAAGGCGATGCAATAAAAGGATGGCTGAACAGTGGACACGATACTTCTACGATGACAAACCGCAAGCTCGATAGATGTGATTTGATTCCCAATTATGCTCTCTATCGCATAATTCAGGAATGGCAGCAACAGTCCTGAAACTAATTCAAGTCTATAATACCTTCTACAAACAAAAACAGCTTCAAAGATGAAATTATATACTGATATAGAAAGTTAGTCATGTCTTGTAGTAGTTCCACCGAGTTAATACTTGGATTTGAGTTATTGTAACTTGTCAGGTAAGTATATAAGTGTAACTACAATACTGAGATGTATAGATTTTATCACTATGTATACTGGATTTGATTCTCGATAGCAATTTGATATATATTGATGAAATTTATTATTTTGTGATATATATTAGGATCATTTGTGGTCAATTAAAGACTATAAATATTTCTCGTCTTTAAATGTTTATCTATGACAAGAGGTGTTGCTCGTCTTTAAAGCTTGATCTAGGACTAAAATATCGCTCGTCTTTAAAAGTTGATCTACGACCAGGATGTTGCTCGTCCTTAAAGGTTGGTCTTGGAAAAGAATTTTGCGTGTTGCTAAAGGTTATTCGGGATGAGAAATACCATCGTAAAAAGATAATTATGATAAGGAAGTTAGTCTATTTGACAAAAGAAATACCGTAACTAATAGATAATTTTGACAAGGTAATTAGTATATTTGGGACGAGATTACTCATTACAAAAGAATTATTAAGACTAGTTAGTTAGTCGATTGGGACAAGATATGCCATCATTAAAAGGCTATTATGACCAGTTTCTTTGCTGTTGCTAAAGGGTTTTAAGGTTCGATTTATTGGACTCATTGCGAATGACCATTAGCGGCGGAGCCTGTTAGGACGGGACGTGATGATAGGCGAATTTACACGCCTATATCAATATATTTTGCCCATATTTTAGCCTAGTTTTGAGAACAAAGTATATATTTCATGCACTTTTAGTCCTTTTTCCTGTAAATGAGCTAACGAACATGATTAGTAAAGTTTCAGGTATAAATGATGCAGAATTCAACATTTTATGGCTTACTTGATGCAAAAGAAAGCTCACGAAGGAAGGGAAGGGAGTTTACACGCCTAAGGACCAAAACTGCTGCATGGAAAATCTGTCCCGGGCTAAAACATCATTTCTGAAGACTTTGGAGATTTGCAGTAACTTAGTTGGATTCGGACAATGATACATTAACCTAGTACAATTGGGTTATGTATTTCATTAGTTTATTTGGATTATGATAATGTTACATTAACCTAGTATAATTGGGTTAAGTATTACATTAGCCTAGTAGGATTTGGTTAGATATTTTATTTATCTAGTAGGATTAGGATATGGGTATTATAAATACCCTATCATGCTAGAGATTTGCAAGGAATTTGGGAGGGGGGGAGACCACAATACTTTCTTCCATCCCTCTCATCTTCCACTACAAACAATTCTACAACTCTTCTAATCTTTCCATTAATTCTATTTTTCTTCTTCTACTCTTCTATTCTTAAATTCCACAACAAGAGAATCGTTACTTTGCCTAGGAATTCATGCCTCACTCCTACCATCTAAGCTACACGAAATTACTCAATCTTGTGGTATAACAACAATGTCAATCATGATCTCCTTCGCATTCATGGGTAACTAAACTTCTCTGTTGGGGTTATGGAAGCTGTATGAGATACTATCTATTGCTGTGAGTTTGTGAGTTCGCGACACGTATACTGCTTATATCATTATTCTCTTCATCTTAGTCTACATTCTTTGTGGTTGCAAACGCAAGAATACGCCAGTATAACATTTAACTTGTTCGAAAGAAAGGTTATCTGTCTGGAAAAGAGATAAGGTCAAGGTAGTAGGGTCACCCCCTAAAATTCCCTACTAAAAAGCTAGTGCCGTAACTGGACTAACCTCTTGGAGAATTCGTACCGTTAGACACGCTTTAAGCTCGAAAGAGTTAAAGTGAAATAATCCTCGAATAGGTCGAAAGACGCCTGGATTTACCATCGAATACAATTCTCTATACGCAGTTGCATGTCAGAATTCTACACACTCATAGCCAATAGAGACGTATACCTCAGAAGGTGGACATAACCCCAACGCCTCAATTCTCATTGTTTACAACTTACGTAACAATCTTTCTCTTTTACTTTGCTATTTTCAGCTTTTATTTAATTATTTTGGTGATACATTACAAATCCCCCCTTTTTACGAGACTTGCACCAAAAGTTTAGTAATTTTGCTTACTTGTTGGCCAAGCTATTCCCTGTGGGATCGACACCCAACCCTGTTGGGTTCTATATTTGCTAACGACCGCTTTACACTCCTACGAGAGCTGTAGATTGAGCGTTATCAAAAATTGGCGCCGTTGCCGGGGAATACAAGTGTCAATTAAGTTCGTAATAATTACTAGACCCTTTGGTCAAAGATTCTCGTACTTTTACTTTTAGTTTTTGTTTTTGTTTACTGCAGGTTTTTTGCTCAGTACATCAATGGATGCACAACGTGAAATACCATTCGATGATGATGATGATGATCTTAATGGAGCTGGTGCCACTGGAGCCATTAGTCTTCCGCCATTAGCCCCCGGAGCCAAGTTCAACATCACAAGCACCATGATTCAGTTATTGCAACTCAAGGGATTGTTTGGTGGACTAGCAGGCGATGATACGAATATGCATCTCATCAACTTTATTTCTACATGCAAGTCTTTTGACAATCCTGGTGTTGGTCAGAATGCAATTCGATTACGTCTATTTCCATTGTCTCTGTCTGGGGAGGCTACACTATGGTTGAATGGGCTGACTCCTGATTCAATTACAAATTGGAGGCAATTGAGAGACGCTTTCCTAGAAAGATTCTTTCCGCCTTCCAAAAGGGCACAATTGAGAGATGAAATCAGCAACTTTCGTCAGCTTCCCACTGAAGCTCCTCATGAAACATGGGAGAGGTTCAAGACAAAGCTAGCGAGATGCCCAAACCATCAAATGACTAATGTTCACCTCATGGAGATATTGTATAGAGCCTTGAATTCAATAACTAAGCCAGTGGTGGATAACGCAGCTGGAGGATCTTTTATGGACCTCACCTTTGGTCAAGCAAGCAATATGCTAGATCGCATGACGAAACAAAGTAGAGTTTGGCATACCAGGGATTCCGAGGTAGCAAGCCCCACTTTATCTATTGGCATGACTGCAGACCAAAGAAGAAGACAAGAAGAACGTGATCAAGATTTAGCGCACATGAAAACGCAAGTGGATCTTCTGACAAAGCATTTATTATCAGGGAAGACCGAAAAAGTGAAAGCTGTGGCGCTAAAAGGAAGAGACGAATCTGATTCGGAAGAGGAGGCCAACTACTTGAACAATCAGGGGGGTTTCCGTGGGAATACCCAAGGAAACCAAGGTCGGAACTATTATGATAAATCTGGAAGCAAAGACCAAGGTAGTTGGAAGAAAAACAATGAAAAGAGTGGTTTGTACGTTCCCCCTGGTAGACGTGATACCACCACATCTAATTCTGGAAGTATGGAAGACATGATGGCTAAATTATTGAAAGGAGTGAAAGCAACGAGCGCGGGAGTTACTGAGGTAATTAATGATTTGTCCTCCATGAAACAACTAGTTGATTCTCATTCCACTTCAATCAAGCAAATAGAGAAGCAATTGAGCCAACTTTCAGCAGCACTCAATCAAAGAAAGGCTGGCACTTTACCTAGCGATACTGTGCAAAACCCAAGGAATGATGGGTCATGCATGGCCATCACTACCAGAAGTGGTAAGGTGCTGGAACCTTCAGCAAAAGGCAAGCAAGTGGTTGACGAAGTTGCGGACATGGATGATAACGCAAAAGGAGAAGATGCCGCAACAACCAGTCCTGACGTCAAGGACGTCACGCCCAGTGACGTGCAGCCTGAAAAAATGGAAAAACGGAAGCAAGAGGAGAAGAAAACCATGGAGAGAACACTTCCATACCCACCACCACCTTTTCCCCAAAGACTGAAGAAGGTGGCGGATGACACTAAGTTCAGCAAATTCATGACTATGTTAAAGCAGCTGACCATTAATGTTCCATTGGTGGAGGCACTTGAACAAATGCCTGGGTATGCGAAGTTTATGAAGGATCTTTTGACAAAGAAGAGGGCAGCAAGTTATGAGCTGAAAGACGATGTGCATCATTGTAGTGCAATTGCTACCCGATCGATAGTTCAGAAGAAGGCCGACCCCGGAGCTTTCACTATTCCTTGCACCGTCGGATCTTTGAACTTTGCCAAAGCATTATATGAATTAGGATCCAGCATCAATTTGATTCCATTATCGATCTACAAGAAGTTGGGGTTAGGAGATCCTACTCCAACCAATATGAGGCTCGTCATGGCAGATAGGTCGGTAAAACGACCTGTTGGTATTCTATGCGATGTCTTGGTAAAAGTTTCTTCATTTATCTTTCCAGCAGACTTTGTCATCTTGGATTGTGAAGCAGATTCTGAGGTTCCCATAATCTTGGGGCGCCCTTTCCTTGCTACAGGAAGTGTGCTCATTGATTTGAGAGCTAATGAACTTTCATTCCGAATAAATGACGAAGTGGTTCGTTTTGATGTTTGCAAAACAATGAAGCAACCCAAAGATCTTAGTGTATTCTCGGTGGCTGATGTTTTCCTTGATGATCCGAAAGAACTACTTGAAGAAGAGCAAATTATTGATGATCCCTTGGAGGTTGTGCTCATGAATGGAGAGAGTGAAGATGCTGAAAATTCTGAAGAAGCCATTTGTGCTCTATCGGGATTAGGAACATATCGCTATACTCCCAAGAAGCTGGATCTTGATCTCAAGAATCGGCCTACACCACCAGCTAAGCCATCTATTGAAGAGCCACCCACGTTAGAATTGAAGGAGCTGCCAAGTCATTTGAAGTACGCATTCTTAGGAAGCGGAAACACTCTTCCAGTCATTATGGTAGCCGATTTGGGTGAGCGACAAGTTGCAGCTCTTATTGCTATTCTACGCAAGTATATTAGAGTTATTGGATGGACCATTGCGGATATTATTGGTATTCCACCTGGGATTTGTACACATAAAATTCAGCTTCAAGAAAATTGTACACCCACCATTGAGTATCAAAGGCGTCTAAACCCACCTACGCAAGAAGTGGTGAAGAAAGAGATCATCAAGTGGTTAGACGCAGGAGTTGTGTATCCTATTTCTGATAGTACATGGGTAAGCCCTGTACAATGTCTTCCTAAGAAAGGAGGTATGACGGTGGTCGCGAATGCAAAGAATGAACTGATTCCACTCAGGCCCGTTACTGGATGGAGAGTATGCATGGACTACCGCAAGCTGAATTCTTGGACACTCAAGGATCACTTCCCAATGCCATTTATGGACCAAATGCTAGATCGATTAGCGGGGAAAGGATGGTTTTGCTTCTTGGATGGTTATTCAGGCTATAATCAGATTTGTATTGCACCCGAAGACCAAGAGAAGACAACGTTTACATGCCCATATGGTACGTTTGCCTTCAAACGTATGCCATTCGGGTTATGTAACGCACCAGCCACCTTTCAACGTTGTATGATGTCTATTTTCTCTGATATGGTTGAAGACACTTTGGAGGTATTTATGGACGACTTTTCAGTTGTTGGTGAGTCTTTTGAAGCATGCCTGGCAAACTTGAGCATGGCATTACAAAGATGTGTAGAGTTCAACCTTGTGCTGAATTAGGAGAAGTGCCACTTCATGGTAAAAGAAGGAATCGTTCTTGGGCACAAGATCTCTTAAAGAGGAATAGAGGTTGACCGAGCAAAAATTGAGGTTATTGAGAAGCTACGGCCTCCAATTTCGGTGAAGGGAGTTCGTAGTTTTCTTGGCCATGCTGGTTTCTATCGTAGGTTCATCAAAGACTTCTCCAAAATTGCGAGTCCATTGTGCAAACTATTGGAGAAAGATGCAAAGTTTGACTTCAATGACGATTGCTTAAAGTCATTCGAATACCTTAAAGGAAAACTCATTGAAGCCCCTATTATGGTAGCACCAGATTGGACTCTCCCGTTTGAAGTCATGTGTGATGCTAGTGGTGTAGCCGTTGGTGCTGTTCTTGGTTAGAGAAAGGAGAAATTATTTCATCCTATCTACTATGCGAGTAAGGTCCTAAATGAAGCCCAAAGGAACTACACTGTTACTGAACAAGAGCTCCTAGCGGTTGTGTATGTATTTGAGAAGTTTCATGCCTATCTATTGGGTACTAAGGTGATCGTTCATACAAACCATGCAGCTCTTAGGTATCTAATGACAAAGAAGGATGCAAAACCAAGGTTGATTAGATGGGTATTGCTGCTGCAAGAGTTTGATTTCGAAGTCAAAGATAGACGAGGTTGCGAGAACCAAGTGGCTGATCACCTATCTCGACTTGAGAATGAGCATGTGGCGCAACCTGAAATTCAGATTGATGATGCATTCCCGGACGAAAAGATATTAGCGACAACAATGGAGAAATTACCATGGTATGCCGACTTTGCAAATTTCATGGTGAGTAATGTGATACCTGCCAATTTATCTTACCACCAAAGGAAGAAGTTTATGCATGACGTACAACACTACTATTGGGATGAGCCTTATTTGTTTCGACGATGTGCGGATGGTATCATTCGACGATGTATATCCCATGAAGAGGTGCCTACTATCTTGGAAGCATGCCATACTTCGCAAGTTGGAGGACATCACGCAGGCAATCGGACGGCCAGAAAAGTATAGCAAAGTGGTTATTATTGGCCTTCGATATTCAGAGATGCCGACGACTATGTTAGAAGGTGTGACCAATGCCAGCGTCAAGGTGCGATTTCAAAACACCATGAAATTCCCATGACCAAAATTCTTGAGGTAGAACTCTTTGATGTGTGGGGTATTGATTTCATGGGTCCATTCGTGAATTCGTTTGGAATGAAGTACATCTTGGTTGCTGTGGATTATGTTTCAAAATGGATAGAAGCTGTAGCATTGGCCGACAACGAAGGAAAGTGTGTTGTAGCGTTCTTAAAGAAGAATATCTTCTCTCGCTTTGGAGTACCACGTACTATCATAAGTGATGGAGGATCTCACTTCTGCAACAAGCTATTCAAATCAGTTTTGTCCAAGTATGGTGTCAAGCAAAATAAGGTAGCTACTCCTTATCATCCCCAAACTAGTGGACAAGTAGAAGTTTCCAATCGCGAGATCAAGCAAATCCTTGCAAAGACGGTTAATGCGAATAGAAAGGATTGGTCTCGAAAGCTAGACGAGGCACTATGGGCGTATAAGACTGCATTCAAGACACCCATTGGCATGTCTCCTTATCAACTAGTCTATGGGAAGGCTTGTCATCTACCCATCGAGCTCGAACACAAGGCATTGTGGGCGCTGAAGCGATTGAATTTGAATTGGGATGATGCAATGAAGCTGAGGATGGAGCAACTGAACGAGATAGATGAATTCCGTCTCCATGCATATGAAAGGTCAGACCTATACAAGGAGCAGATGAAAAAGTATCATGATCAGCGGATTGTTCGACGAAACTTCCAAAGCGGTGATATGGTACTTCTCTTCAACTCCAGATTGAAGCTCTTCCCAGGTAAGTTAAAGTCTAAGTGGTCTGGTCCATACAAAGTTATCCAAGTCTACTCGTCTGGAGTAGTCGAATTGGAAGACAATAATGGTGTTGTCTTCAAGGTGAATGGCCAACGTGTTAAGACTTATATCGGTCCTTTTGACTCGATGAATTCTATGGCCATCACTTATCTCGACGAAGTCTAAGTACTCGAGGTAACTATGTCGAGCAACGACAATAAAAAAAGTGCTAAATGGGAGGCAACCCATCGTTTTATCGTTTTATCGTTCTTTGTTTTACTTGTTTTGCTTTTGATAATGAAAATCCAAAAATAAGAGTCGTGCCACGACCAAAACTAAGGCTCTTGGTGGGAGGCAACCCATCGTACTAATCGTTTTCATTTGGTTTAAAGCAAAAATAGGTGCAAGAGGTATTCAACGAGGAGATTGATTTCAATTGACGATTTGGACGCATTGTATGGTAAAGTTGGTAAGTTAGGAATAGTGATGCATAAGGCTATGGATTGATCATTGCTCATGCCAAACTAGGCATCGAGGAAGGCTAGGCCTAGGTAAAACTAGGCCACGAACGATGCACAACCAATCCTATAGCCTAAGGTCTCGGAATCTAGTGTGCTATACACTATGCGCCGCCCAGTCCTAAGTGTGCTTTTGACTATGCGCCACCTATGCTATGGCATTAGGTCTCAGGATCTCATATGCCATAGACTATGCGGCGCATATGTCCCTAAATACCATAGACTATGCGCCGCATATACCATGACTATGCCAAGCATTATGCGCCGCATATGTAGCATTTTTGTCTCCAAAACCGATTGTAAATGGGTCAAAACCCGACCCATTCTCTTCCTATATAAAGGGTACTTAGTCTTGAAACATAAACACACTAGAAATTAACCTAAAGGCGCCGCATTCCCTCTCCAAACCATCCCAAAATTTTTCTTTTTGCTCTTCCAATTCACAAAACCATCTCCAAAAACTTCAAGCAAGTAAGTACTCTCTTAT
Organism: Capsicum pubescens; assembly: GCA_030864215.1. Lineage (NCBI taxonomy): Eukaryota > Viridiplantae > Streptophyta > Magnoliopsida > Solanales > Solanaceae > Capsicum > Capsicum pubescens. Next base: position 229,490,445 of record CM061544.1, read on the forward strand.
TCTTCATTTATTTCTCGTAAGTACTACGTTGCTATGTCTATTATAAATTGCTACATCATATAAGATTGATTGGTGATGTTTATCTGTTTTGATCGTTGATACAAAATCATGTGAGTAAACATATACGTAGGAAAATCTTGACTTGTTTCTGACTTGAATTTGGTTTTAATAGCATTGTTATATGATTTGAGGAATTGCTATGGTGATGAACATTGACTATCATGTTATGATCTTGTTACTTGGATACTTACATGCTAGACTATCCTGTTCATCGGGATAAGCCTTATAGTTGCCTACCGACTTAGGAGGTTGCGATTATTGAAAACATCCATACCATGTTACAACCCCTATGTAGTAGTGTTGTTATATCTAACATGAAAGTAGTGAAATGGCTGCAAGTAGTAATACATTACTGATTTTCTTGTCGGAATATAATCCTTAAACGTATGTCGACGAAATCTGAGTAATCGACCACTTTCACTTCACTGATTTGTGTCAACAAAACTAAGTGTGGGGTGGTACCCCTACTGCTTGTTTATAGATTGTATCAACTGAGATTGTGCTGCCATTAACACTATTTCTAGTCTCAGGTACAATGGCACCTAAAGCGAGGCAAGGCAAGGAGAAGGCTACCACTTCCCAAAAGGGCAAGAAGAGAGGTAGAAAGGACCAAGGAGAATCATCCTCAACACAACTACCCCGCAGAATGTTTGGAATAAAATGGGTTCTTGAGGAGGAAGCCAAAGAATGGTACAGGAACAACAAAGAAAGAAGATATGTTCACGTCGACCTGATCAACAAGGACACCTTAGCGAAGAAGGAGCCGCGTATGTTGGCAAAAATCATGGCATTGAAGCTGGATTTCATCTTCCGCGATATGGGAGAATGTAATCTTGATTTGACAAGAGAGTTTTACGCCAACTGGTCGCCGAAAAAAACAGGCAACGAAGTCAAAATTCAGGGCCAAGTGTTACAGCTCAACGCGGACTGGATCAACTCTTTTCTTGGCTTACCTTCGATCGACCCAGCACCATTCAAAGAGATGTACAGCAGGCCTCCTTATAGAGCAATTAGACACACACTTTGTGGAAGTAGATCGATGGCAAGGTGGGCCAGACATAAAGACACAGGGCGACACAACACCTTCCCCTATGCTTCACTGAATAGGGAAGCAAGAATCTGGATGCGTATTGTCAACTCATGCCTTATTCCTGGGACTCAATACACCAAGATATCAAGAGATAGAGTGTGTTTGGTCTATGCTTTGATGACGAATGTCCCTATCAACTTTGGGGCAATCATTCGCTCTACCATGAGGAAGGCCAGACTCCACAAAAGGTCCCACTTCACGTTTGGAAATCTGTTGACAGCAATCTTGCGGAAGGAGGATATCGAAGAGGAACCAGCTGATCATAAACTCCCACACAATCCAAAGAAGGTTGACCTCACAAAGGTCAAAGATGCTGAATCAACACATGGCATCAACCTTACTACGGCAGAGAGACATGCTCGGGATGGGAGTTTCTCCCGCCATATGTACGGCATGATGAGGTTTACAATGATGAGCGGAGGTCGTGTTCCCACTGCTGCAGAGCTCCAACAGCTGGACCATGACTATCCAATGAATATTCATGCATGGGAGATGTGTGGAGTAGGTACATACTTTAAGGAACCTCTAGATGATGATGTGCCGACTGATGACGATCGACGCTTGCCAGACTCTGACGAGGAGGAGAACTCTGACGACGACTCTTATGATGATTCCGACGAAGGGGGTATGACCCCCGAAATTGAGGAAGAGTCCGACTAACCAGGTTCCTCGTATTTATTTTCCACTGAGGGCAGTGTCCCGTTTAAGCGTGGGGTGGCGGTATCGTATGCTATACTTCTCTATCGCATCTATGTTTGTTTATTTTGTTATTTTTTTTTGTTGTTTTTTTTCGTGTTACAGTTTTTTTTGTTTTTGTTGTTTTTTCTAGCTTCGCATGAAATTATTTTGATAGGCAGCATGAGATTATAACATGAGTATGTGCTACAATTGTGACTATTGAGACGTTTAGGCTCTAGTTGTGACTCATTATGTGATATTGTGTGGTTCAATTCCTTCACTTGTTGGGTCGAGAGTCTATATTACTTCCAAGAAAGTCGACCATGTGCCTTGTGTGTGTGAGATAATCGTATAGTCTATGTGTGTGGCTGATGCTAGAACTTGCCTGGTATGTATGCAAAGCGAAAATAAGGAGTGTAAGTTTAGGATATGATTTAGGCATTTCTTTGGCAACCTATATTTGTTTACCTTCAGTTTTACCTACCCATGGACATCATCCTAGTTAAACCCTTTTGAGCCTTTAGCCTATTTTCTTTGACAACTTTGTATGTAAGCCTAATCCATTTTTTTCAAGACCGTAATTTGATCCAAACTCCTAAGTGCTTTAAAGTGAAAAAGTCATGTGACAACATAAGAGGAAATTGGGTGAGTATGATGCTATAAATTGTAATGGTGCTTGAATGTGTTATGAAAAATAAAGTGCTATCATAAGAGGTATGTTGTGAAAAGAAAAAGGAAAAGAAAGCTGAAAAGCGAGTTGTGCTTAAAATTGAAAAACAAAAGAGGAGAACAAGGGTGGTAGAATAAAAGAAAGAAAGGTTGAAAGAAAAAAAAAGTGTCAATGATAAAAAGTGATGTATTAAAGCGCTTAGGAACTTAGTCACTATTCCTGGCCAAAATAGTCCTACCCGTCCCTTAGCCTACATTACAACCATCAAAAGACCTACTTGATCCTAAGCTTAGCATTCTGACATTTAGTAGAGTATTACATTAAGGGCAAGCCTATGGTCATCAGTTGTTACATATGAATTCTTTGTGAGAGTGAGAGCAAGGACATTTTGATACCCATGTTTGAAAAATATGCTATACTTGTGAGTGATTATGGGTACTATAGTGTGAGACACACATGGTTGATGAGTTTTGGGTAGTTATATATGATTCCTTGTACCTTAACGTTTGCATGCAAGTTGATCACCATCACGAGTCTATGCTAGAGGTTAAACTGTTTCTACTAATGATCGAAAAACTACTCTTTGTTGATAATTGTTGTGCTTGTCTTGACGAATATTTTGTGTTGTTGTTGTGAAACCCTAAGTTGATGTTTAGAGGGACATGATATTTTGTTCGAGGACGAACAAAGCTTTAAGTGTGGGGTGTTGATGATAGGCGAATTTACACGCCTATATCAATATATTTTGCCCATATTTTAGCCTAGTTTTGAGAACAAAGTATATATTTCAAGCACTTTTAGTCCTTTTTCCTGTAAATGAGCTAACGAACATGATTAGTAAAGTTTCAGGTATAAATGATGCAGAATTCAGCATTTTATGGCTTACTTGACGCAAAAGAAAGCTCACGAAGGAAGGGAAGGGAGTTTACACGCCTAAGGACCAAAACTGCTGCATGGAAAATCTGTCCCGGGCTAAAACAACATTTCTGAAGACTTTGGGGATTTGCAGTAACTTAGTTGGATTCGGACAATGATACATTAACCTAGTACAATTGGGTTATGTATTTCATTAGTTTATTTGGATTATGATAATGTTACATTAACCTAGTATAATTGGGTTAAGTATTACATTAGCCTAGTAGGATTTGGTTAGATATTTTATTTATCTAGTAGGATTAGGATATGGGTATTATAAATACCCTATCATGCTAGAGATTTGCAAGGAATTTGGGGGGGGGGGAGACCACAATACTTTCTTCCATCCCTCTCATCTTCCACTACAAACAATTCTACAACTCTTCTAATCTTTCCATTAATTCTATTTTTCTTCTTCTACTCTTCTATTCTTAAATTCCACAACAAGAGAATCGTTACTTTGCCTAGGAATTCACGCCTCACGCCTACCATCTAAGCTACACGAAATTACTCAATCTTGTGGTATAACAATAATGTCAATCATGATCTCCTTCGCATTCATGGGTAACTAAACTTCTCTGTTGGGGTTATGGAAGCCGTATGAGATACTATCTATTGCTGTGAGTTTGTGAGTTCGCGACACGTATACTGCTTATATCATTATTCTCTTCATCTTAGTCTACATTCTTTGTGGTTGCAAACGCAAGAATACGCCAGTATAACATTTAACTTGTTCGAAAGAAAGGTTATCTGTCTGGAAAAGAGATAAGGTCAAGGTAGTAGGGTCACCCCCTAAAATTCCCTACTAAAAAGCTAGTGTCGTAACTGGAATAACCTCTTGGAGAATTCGTACCGTTAGACATGCTTTAAGCTCGAAAGAGTTAAAGTGAAATAATCCTCGAATAGGTCAAAAGACGCCTGGATTTACCATCGAATACAATTCTCTATACGCAGTTGCATGTCAGAATTCTACACACTCATAGCCAATAGAGACGTATACCTCAGAAGGTGGACATAACCCCAACGCCTCAATTCTCATTGTTTACAACTTACGTAACAATCTTTCTCTTTTACTTTGCTATTTTCAGCTTTTATTGATTTATTTGGGTGATACATTACAAATCCCCCCTTTTTACGAGACTTGCACCAAAAGTTTAGTAATTTTGCTTACTTGTTGGCCAAGCTATTCCCTGTGGGATCGACACCCAACCCTGTTGGGTTCTATACTTGCTAACGACCGCTTTACACTCCTACGAGAGCTGTAGATTGAGCGTTATCAGGACGCGACCAGATTTTTCTGGTCCTAGAAAATCAATTGGGACAAGATTTGGACTTTTTGGTACCATATTTCCCTTTCTTATCAAAATGTACAGAAGGTAGCTGATACTTCGTATCTGGTGTACTTTTTGTATCCTATATGATTGATGCTTTTATCTTTGACGTTAACACTTTTAGGATGTCATGGAAAATCCACATATAGCAGCGGATGGTCAGATATATGAAGGCGATGCAATAAAAAGATTGTTGTACAGTGGAAACGATACTTCTCCGATGACAAACCTCAAGCTCGATACCTGTGATTTGATTCCCAATTATGCTCTCTACCGCACAATTAAGGAATGGTAGTAGTAGTCCTGAAACTCATTCAGGTCTATAATGCCTTCTACAAACAAAAATAGCTTCAAAGATGAAACTGTATATTGATGTAGAAAGTTAGTTATGTCTCATGTAGTTCCACCGAGTTAGTACTTGGATTTGAGTTATTTGAACTTATCAGGTAAGTATATAAGTGTTACTACAATACTGAGATGTATCGATTTTATGACTATGTACACTGGATTTAATTTTTGATAGCAATTTGATATAAATTGATGAAATTTATTATTTTGTGATATATATTAGGCTCATTTGTGGTCAATTAGAGACTAGAAATATTGCTCATCTTTAAATATTTATCTAGGACAAGAGGTGTTGCTCGTCTTTAAAGGTTGATCTAGGATTAGAATATCACTCATCTTTAAAAGTTGATCTATGACCAGGATGTTGGTCGTCCTTAAAGGTTGATCTAGGAAAAGAATTTTGCTCGTCGCTAAATGATATTCGGGATGAGAAATACCATCGCAAAAAGATAATTATGATGAGGTAGTTATTATATTTGAGACAATAAAAACCATCGCTAAATGATAATTATGACAAGGTAGTTAGTATATTTAGGACGAGATTGCTCGTCACAAAAGAATAATTTAGACTAGGTAGTTATTTTATTGGGACACGATATGTCGTCGCTAAAAGGCTATTACGACCAACTTTTTTACCGTCGCAAAAGGGTTTTAAGGGCTGATTTATTGGACTTGTTGATAATCACCATTAATGGCGGAGAATCTTAGGATGGGATGCGACCGGATTTTTCTAGTCCTAAAAAACCAATTGGGACAAGATTTTGACTTTCTGGGACCATATTTCCCTTTCTTATCAAGATGTACAGATGGTAGCTGATACTTCATATCTGGTGTACTGTGTGTATCCTATATGATTGATGTTTTATCTTTGACGTGAACACTTTCAGGATGGCATGGAAGATCCACATATAGAAGCGGATGGTTATACATGTGAAGGCGATGCTATAAAAGGATGACTGTACAATGGACAAGATACATCTCCAATGACAAACCTCATGCTCAATACCAGTGATTGGATTCCCAAGTATGCTCTCTATCACACAATTCAGGAATGGCAGAAGCAGTCCTTAAACTCATTCAGGTCTATAATGCCTTCTACAAACAAAAAAAACTTCAAAACATCTTCAATGATGAAGTTCAAAACATCTTCAAAGATGAAACTATATAATGATTTAGAAAGTTAGTCATGTCTCGTGATAGTTCCACTGAGTTAATACTTGGATTTGAGTTATTTGAACTTGTCAGGTAAGTATATAAGTGTTAATACAATACTAAGATGTACAGATTTTATCACTATGTATACTGGATTTGATTCTCGATAGCAATTTGATATAAATTGATAAAATTAATTTTTTTCTGATGTATATTAGGCTCATTTGTGGTCAATTAGAGACTAGAACTATTGTTCTTCTTTAAATTTTTATCTATGACAAGAGGTGTTACTCGTCCTTAAAGATTGATCTCGAGCTAAAATATCGCTCGTCTTTAAAAGTTGATCTACGACCAGGATGTTTCTCGTCCTTAAAGGTGACCTAGGAAAAGAATTTTGTTCGTCGCTAAAGGATATTCGAGACGAGAAATACTATTCGGGACGAGAAATACTGTCGCAAAAAAATAATTACGATGAGGTAGGTAGTCTATTTGAGACATGAAATACCATCGCTAAAAGATAATTATGACAAGGCAGTTAGACTATTTGTGGCGATATTGCTCGTCACAAAATAATAATTAAGACTAGGTAATTAGTCAATTTGGACAAGATATACCATCACTAAAAGGATATTACGACCAACTTGTTTGTCGTCGCAAAAGGGTTTTAAGGACCGGTTTATTGGACTCGTTGCTAATGACCTTTATCGGTGGATCCTGTTAGGACGGGATGCGACCAAATTTTTCTGGTCCTAAAAAACCAATTGGAACAAGATTTGAACTTTCTGGGACCATATTTCCCTTCCTTATCAAGATGTACATATGGTAGATGATTCTTCGTATCTTGAGTACTCTGTGTATCCTGTATGATTGACGTTTTTATCTTTGACATGAACACTTTAAGGATTTCATGGAAGATCTACATATAACAACGGATGGTTATATATATGAAGGAGATGCAATAAAAGTATGGCTGTACAGTAGACACGATACTTCTCCAATGTCAAACCTCAATCTCTATACCTGTGATATGATTCCCAATTATGCTCTCTTTCGCACAATTTAGAAATGGCAGCAGCAGTCTTGAAACTTATTCAGGTCTATAATGCCTTCTACAAACAAAAACAACTTCAAAGATGAAACTATATACTGATATAAAAAGGTAGTCATGTCTCGTGGTAGTTCCACCGAGTTAATACTTGTATTTGAGTTATATGAACTTGTCAGGTAAGTATATAAGTGTTACTACAATGCTGTGATGTACAGATTTTATCACTATGTATACTGGATTTGATTCTCGATAGCAACTTGATATAAATTAATGAAATCTATTATTTTGTGATCTTTAGGCTCATTTGTGGTTAATTAGAGTCTAGAAATATTGCTCATCTTTAAATATTTATCTATGACAAGAGGTGTTGCTCGTCTTTAATGGTTGATCTAGGACTAGAATATCGCTCTTCTTAAAAGTTGATCTACGATCTAGATGTTTCTTGTCCTTAAAGGTTGATCTAGGAAAAGAATTTTTCTCCTCACTAAAGAATATTGGGGACGAGAAATACCATCGCAAAAAGATAATTATGATGAGGTAGTTAGTCTATTTGAGACAAGAAATACCATCGCTAAAAGATAATTATGACAAAGTAGTTGGCCTATTTGGGACGAGATTGCTCGTCGCAAAAGAATAATTAAGACCAGGTAGTTAGTCGATTGGGACAAGATATAACGTCTCTAAAAGGCTATTATGACCAGATTTTTTGCTATTGCAAAAGGGTTTTAAGGACTGGTTTATTGGACTCCTTACTAATGACCTTTAGTGGCGGAGCCTGTGAGGAAGGGACGCGATCGGATTTTTCTGGTCCTAAAAAACCAATTGGGATAAGATTTGGACTTTCTGCGACCATATTTCCCATTCTTTTTAAGATGTACAGATGGTAGATGATACTTCGTATCTGGTGTAATGTGTGTATCTTGTATGATTGATACTTTTATCTTTGACGTGAACACTTTTAGGATGTCATGGAAGATCCGCATATAGCAGCGGAAGGTTAAATATATGAAGGCTATGCAATAAAAGGATGATTGTGCAGTGGATACGATACTTCTCCAGTGACAAACCTCAAGCTTGATACTTATGATTTGATTCCCAATGATGTTTTTTATCGCACAATTCAGGAATGATAGCTGAAGTCTTGAAACTCATTAAGGTTTATAATGCCTTCTACAAACAAAAATAGCTTCAAAGTTGAAACTATATGCTGATATAGAAAGTTAGTCATGTCTCGTGGTAGTTCCACTGAGTTAATACCTGCATTTGAGTTATTTGAACTTGTCAGGTAAGTATATAAGTGTTACTATAATATTGAGATGTACAAATTTTATCACTTTGTATGCTGGATTTGATTCTCGATATCAATTTGATATATATTGATGAAATTTATTATTTTGTGATATATATTACGCTCATTTGTGGTTAATTAGAGACAATAAATAAATATCATCTTTAAATGTTTATCTATGACAAGAGGTGTTTCTCGTCTTTAAAGGTTGATCTAGGACTTGAATATCGCTCGTCTTTAAAAGTTGATCTACGGCCAGGATGTTGCTCGTCCTTGGAGGTTTATGTAGGAAATGAATTTTGTTCGTCGCTAAAGGATATTCGGGACGAGAAATACCGTCACAAAAACATAATTACAATGAGGTAGTTAGTCTATTTGAGACATGAAATACCATCTCTAAAAGATAATTATGAAAAGGTAGTTAGTCTATTTGGCATGAGATTACTCATCAAAAAAGAATAATTAAGACCAGGTAATTAGTCGATTGGGACAAGATATACCATTGCTAAAAGGCTATTACGACCAGCTTTTTTGTTGTCACAAAAGTGTTTTAAGGACTGGTTTATTGGACTCATTGCTAATGACCTTTATCGGCGAAGCCTATTAGGACGGGACACGACCGAATTTTTTTGGTCCTAAAAACCAATTGGGACAAGATTTGCACTTTTTCGGATCATATTTCCCTTCCTTATCAAAATGTACAGATGGTAGCTGATACGTTGTATCTAGTGTACTGTGTGTATCCTGTATGATTGATGTTTTATCTTTGATGTGAACACTTTCAGGATGTCATGGAAGATCCACATATAGCAGCGGATGGTAATACATATGAAGGAGATGCAATAAAAGGATGGTTGTACAGTGGACACGATACTTCTCCGATGAAAACCTCAAGCTCGATACCTGTGATTTGATTCCCCCTTATACTCTCTATCACACAATTCAGGAATGGCAACAATAGTCCTAAAACTCATTCAAGTCTATAATTCCTTCTATAAACAAAAACAGCTTCAAAGTTGAAACTATATACTGATATAGATAGTTAGTCATGTCTCGTGGTAGTTTCACTGAGTTAATTCATGGATTTTAGTTATTTGAACTTGTCAGGTATGTATATAAGTGTTACTACAGTACTGAGATGTATAGATTTTATCACTATGTATACTGGATTTGATTCTCGATAGCAATTTGATATAAATTGTTGAAATTTATTATTTTGTGAATATATTAGGCTCATTTGTGGTCAATTAGAGACTAGAAATATTGCTCGTCTTTAAATATTTATCTACGACTAGAGGTGTTGCTCGTCATTAAAGGTTGATCTAGGACTAGAATATTGCTCGTCTTTAAAAGTTGATCTATGACCAAGATGTTGCTCATCCTTAAATGTTGATCTAGGAAAAGAATTTTGCTCGTCGCTAAAGGATATTCGGGACGAGAAATACCATCGCAAAAAAATAATTAAGATGAGGTAGTTAATTTATTTGAGACAAGAAATACTATCGCAAAAAGATAATTATGATAAGGTAGTTAGTCTATTTGGGATGAGATTGCTCATTACAAAAGAATAATTAAAACCAGGTAGTTAGTCAATTAGGACAAGATATACCATCGCTAAAAGGCTATTACGACCTGCTTTGTTGCCGTTGCAAAATGGTTTTAAGGACCGGTTTATTGGACTCGTTGCTAATGACCTTTAACGGTGGAGCCTGTTAGGACGGGACGCGACCAAATTTTTCTAGTCCTAACAAACAAATTGGAAAAATATTTGGACTTTCTAGGACCATATTTTCCTTCCTTATCAAGAGGTACAAATGGTAGCTGATACTTCGTATCTGGAGTACTGGGTGTATCCTGTATGATTGATGTTTTTATCTTTGACTTGAACACTTTAAGGATGTCATAGAAGATCCACATATAGCAGCGGATGGTAATTCATATGAAGGCGATGCAATAAAAGGATGGTTGTATAGTGGACACGATACTTCTCCGATGACAAACCTCAAGCTCGATACCTGTTATTTGATTCCAAATTATGCTCTCTTTCGCAATATTCAGGAATGGAAGCAGCAGTCCTAAACTCATTCAGGTCTATAATGCTTTCTACAAACAAAAACAACTTCATAGATGAAACTATATACTGATATAGAAAGTTAGTCATGTGTCGTGGTAGTTCCACCGAGTTAATACTTTGATTTGAGTTATTTGAACTTGTCAGGTAAGTATATAAGTGTTACTACAATACTGAGATGTACAGATTTATCACTATGTATACTGGATTTGATTCTCGATAGCAACTTGATATAAATTGATGAAATTTATTATTTTGTGATATATATTACGCTCATTTGTGGTTAATTAGAGACTAGAAATATTGCTCGTCTTTAAATGTTTATCTACGACAAGAGGTGTTGCTCATCTTTAAGGATTGATCTAGGACTAGAATATCGCTCTTCTTTAAAAGTTGATCTATGATCAGGATGTTTCTCGTCCTTAAAGGTTGATCTAGAAAAAGAATTTTGCTCCTCGCTAAAGGATATTCGGGATGATAAATACCGTCGCAAAAAGATAATTACGATGAGGTAGTTAGTATGTTTTAGACTAGAAATACCATCGCTAAAAGATAATTATGACAAGGTAGTTTGTCTATTTGGGACGAGATTGCTCATCGCAAAAGAATAATTAAGACCAGGTAGTTAGTCGATTAGGACAAGATACTCCGTCGCTAAAAGACTATTATGACCAGCTTTTTTGCCATCGCAAAAGGGTTTAAAGGACTGGTTTATTGGAATCATTGCTAATGACCTTTATTGGCGGAGCCTGTGAGGACAGGACACGACCGAATATTTTTTATCCTAAAAAACCAATTGGGACAAGATTTAGACTTTCTGGGACCATATTTCCCTTCTTTATCAAGATGTAAAGATGGTAGCTGATACGTCGTATCTGGTGTACTGTGTGTATCCTGTATGATTGATGTTTTTATCTTTGATGTGAACACTTTCAGGATGTCATGGAAGATCCACATATAGCAGCGGATGGTTATATATATGAAGGCGATGCAAGAAAAGGATGTCTGGACAGTGGACACGACACTTCTCCGATGACAAACCTCAAGCTCGATACTTGTGATTTGATTCCTAAATTATGCTTTCTATCACACAATTCAGGAATGGAAGCAGCAGTCCTGAAACTCATTCAGGTCTATAATGCCTTCTACAAACAAAAACAGCTGCAAAGTTGAAACTATATGCTGATAGATAAAGTTAATCATGTCTAGTGGTAGTTCCACCGAGTTAATACTTGAATTTGAGTTATTTGAACTTGTCAGGTAAGTATTTAAGTGTTACTAAAATACTGAGATGTAACGCCCAGTAAAAGTCATGCATGTATTAGACTGTAATTTCTGAGCTTTAGACTTAAGTTTTAAAGTTTTTTCTAAGTGTTGAAATGACTTAGACTCATTCTTAGCTGGCAACCTTCGGGATACAACTTCTCGACCTTCCCGACCTTCATTTTTAGATTTTCAAGTTGCGTTACAATCGGGCAATCTCATAGTACATCTCGGATAAGTTTTGGAATTTTTCGGAATGCATAAGGCTGCGTTTGGATTTCAAAACAGTAGCAAAACGCATAGCCTATTGCCCAGTTTTTCAGCATTTCAGGGTCAACTTCAAACGATAATAACTCCCTGTATATAATGAACTGTGTGAGCTATAATATATCAAAAGAAATATCTTTGAGTCCTCTTTCAAATGAAGTGGGTTTCATCCAATTTTAATATATGAGTAAAAAGTTATAATCGATTTACTCCAGCCTAACAAACTGTCAACTGAGGGACAGATTTGACCTTAATTGTTCCTTAGGGGTATTTTGGTCATCCTCCACCCCTATATATACCACCAACACGGGATTTAATCCCTCAAACACCATAATACACATGCTTTCCTCACAATTGCTCAAGAATTCTCCTTAGGGTTTCAAAATAAAAACCCAAATAGTTCAAGATTCGACCGTAAGTTTTCAAAGATAATTACATATTCGGAATCACCAATCCGCAAGCTTCAAGAAACATCTATTATCCTTGGAGAACAAGGTACGCGGGGTTTTCCTAAAATCTCATGGACATAGAAATCATGTTTTAAGAATTGGGTTTTCGAATTCATGTACATACTCATGTTTCAGAAGCTTTAATGATATTGTTTTGGCCTTTTGGCTTTCCTCCAAAGTGATTTGAAAGTTATATGTATATATATATATATATGCGTTTGTCCTGAAATATGAATTTAGAGCATGATTTTCATGAAACCTCTCTCTTAATGTAAATTTTTCCATGTTTCACGTAATATACAATGTTTTGAACATGAAAGAGAGGGTTGTGAATGTTGAATATGCATGTAATGAAAGAATGCATGGTTTTGCCAATAATTCACATGACCACCATATGTTTGATGAAAGTTTTGCATGGATTTGACTTGAGTTTCGGAACATGACATCTTTAATGCAAATTACATGTTTTGGTGGTCTAAACTATGTTTTGAATGAAAGCTCTTGCTTAATACATTATGGCTCAGAAATAGGACTTGCAAGTCTTGGTATGACGATACCAACTCAAACAAATGCCATAACAGACACAGACTAGTTCATAAATCAGATTTTTATCAGACTCTCATGATTTAGAAATTTCAGAATGATACATGTTCAGAAAAGGCTAAAATAGGGCATAAAGAGAGCTTAGGTGGTTCCCTAAAGAAGGCGGGAGTTTCATACAACTCTTTGCCTAAAACCGTGGTTTGCCGACCCGGGTATATTATTATGCGCTGACTTAAATGTCCTGTGGCGTATCAGACTCAGACACTCCAACCCTTGCGGCACACTTGGGTTGGGGGCTTCCCCGCCGAGTCAATGGCGGATTCCATACAGCCCGTGGAATATTCAGACTTGTAGGGGAATACCACCTAACTCAGAAGTAAAACACAGATCATGATTTGAAATGAACAGACAGGTTGCATGTTTTCAGAAAGTGCCCATGTATTTTTCAGAAACAGTTTTATACGGGATGTCTTGATGAAAAATTTCTTTCACTTATATATATATATATGTATGTTCCATTATACTATATTTTGGATTGCTTCGCGTGCCAGTACTTTTGTGTTGACCTCCCCCCCTTCTTCCAGGTTCTGAGGCATAGTCTAGGGGTCCAGCTACTCAGTAGATATTCTCGGATTTGCAGACTTGATCTCATAGTGTTAAGCCTTCTATTATTCGGAAGGCCTAATTATGTCAGACATTATCTTATTTATTATATTTTTGGTTTACTGGGGGCCTTGTCCCAGTTTCTTTTCAGACAGATGTTTGTGTTCTTAGTAGAGATTTCACAGACTGATGTCAGATAGTATTATTTAGAAATGTTTTTGAACTTGACCATGTTTTCCGTACTCAATTTCAATTCCGCATTTTGTTATGATTATGAATGTTGTGCATGATAACCAGATAGAGAATGGGTGTTCCGAGCCTTCATGGTTCGGGATGCTCGTCACGGCTAGGGCCTAGGCTCGGGTCGTGACAAACTTGGTATCAGAGCATGGTTCATGGTCCCAGGGTGTCTGCGAAATCGCGTCGAGTAGAGTTCTGTTTATGGGTGTGTAGCGCGCCACACTTATAAATAGGAGGCTACAAGGCATTTAGGAATGTCTCTTTTTCTTCATGTTCTAGTTCGTGCAATAGAGTCAGAATGTTCCTCTTTCATACTCTAATTCGTGCTATGGTGACGTTCATACGAAAGAAAAATCATCCCAAATTCTTTCCTTACTCTGATGTTCTCAGACCCATCACATTTCTGGGGTGAATCAAGTGCAGAAGTTTAGAGTGTAAATGGTATTGTCCCTTTGGATCGCGTCATATAAGATCTTAAAAAAATTGTGCAAGGACTGGAGAAGAGTCTGTTATTGCTTCAGAGAGTGGATGGGTTCTAGTGTGAACCTTGATCTTGACGAAATCGTGCTTTTCAGCCTTCTGTATTGAGTATATTCGACCCTTTTCAGAAATTTATGTTGCAGATGTCTTGCTTAAGGGGGGATGATGTGTAGTAGAATGTTGGAACTGTATTTCCACCCAAATAGTAGCATAAGTTAAATTGTTGTTGTCATGACCTATTGGTAATGAAATTAGACCAAGAAGTTGGTGATGTAAAGTCACAAAGTTAGAAGTGAGAGTGAGGGTGATTTATCCCTTTATAGTGATAAACTAATGTGGTAGCTAGTAGCACGTGTGGATGGTATGGTAGTCCACGGGGGAAGTGTTTTACTCAGATTTTTATTTATACAGAATAAGATGTATATTCTTAGACCATTAAATATTATGTGTCAATTTTCTATCTCTTGTAATATGTAATCTTGTTATCATGGTTTTTTTTGAAAAAAAAAATTAAGTCTAGTGAAGCCGTGTGGGGCTATTTCGATTTACTAGCATAGTTGTCTTGTCATTTTGCTTGTTCAAAATACAAAAAATAAAATAAAAATCAAAGTCTAGTGAAGCCGTGTGAGGCCTATTTCGATTCACTAGCAACTTGTCGTCCAACTTGTTGATTTTGTGTTGGTTTAATATATGTATAGCTGAATTTATTTGCATGAGATTGAGTTGGTAATGAATTGATACGTCTTTGTGTGTGATTAGTAGAAGGTAGAGAAGGAGTTGTTAGTCAGGGTGATTTATCGGTTGCTTGATGTGTGAAAATGGTTGTATTAGCCATTAAGTTATGATTATAGACTCATGGTTGTAGTGGAAATTGAAGGTAGTCTAAATGTATGTGGGGAGAAATCCGTATAAGTAGAAAAGATTGTATGGGGTAATAATATAAGGATAAGGTTGACCATGTCTATTATGAGGCTTTAACCCCCTTGACCCTCTTTTCATTGGTAGTTGTAAACTAGTGCTACTTGTGAGAAAGTATGTAGTAGATTTTTGAGATATTTGGGTAGAATATCCCAATTTGATGGATTAGTATATTTAT
Organism: Capsicum pubescens; assembly: GCA_030864215.1. Classification (NCBI taxonomy): domain Eukaryota; kingdom Viridiplantae; phylum Streptophyta; class Magnoliopsida; order Solanales; family Solanaceae; genus Capsicum; species Capsicum pubescens. The sequence continues at coordinate 229,506,037 of CM061544.1, forward strand.
ATTATGTTGCATTCTTCATTGGTGGTGAATGATTGATACTAAACTATAGGCTTGAATTTAAATGGTGTGGTGGTAAATAGTGGCACGAGTTTGATGATGCATGTTTTGTGGGATTAAATTAGTAGGCTTGATGTGTTGAAATAGTACATGCTAATGGATTATGATAAGGAAAACCGTTAGGTCATGATCGATTATTGTGGTTATGAAGTTCTAGTGCACTAGTGTTTCGTGATGTTTATTTCATAGTTTCCAAGTGAAAATTTCGTGTAAGGTTGGGTTGTAAATCATGCATAGCACTAGATATTAAGTTTGAACAGATGATGTCCATGAAGGTGGATGTGAAGATTTCTTGGTTAATGAATTCTAGTTGTATAGAAGTGATCTAATAGACTTAAACGGTGCATGCAATAGAGTAAGTTTATTGCATTCGTAGTGGTGTATGATATTGCATGTATGATGTAGAAGTATGCCTAAGGTGACATGAGGTCGCGGCATTTTTCTAAGGCTATTACGTGTTGTGCGTGGCTTGTGGTACCATTGAATTGTTAAGTGGAGAAAGACTAGTTAGATGGTACATGGTGATCTAAATAGCCATGTTAAGGTGTTTTGATTGATAGTGTTGGGCCTTTTGCGGTGATCTTGATTCTCATAGTAGAGGGATATAAATTTGGAGTCGCAATAGTGGTATGCTCTATAGAAAGAGATATGGTTCATCAAAGGCTTGGTGATATCCATGTTAAGTGTTAGCATCTAAGCTTGACTTTTGAAGGTTGAACCGATAGAATAAGTGTGCAAGCATTATACTATGACTATTGGTGGCTAGAGAAAGATAGAGTGTATCCCGGAAGGTAGTCATTCGGGCTAAGTTCTATGATATGCATGTATTATCAATTTTTCATACCCTAGAGTGCAGTAAGTGTAGTTCAGTTAGAATCTGGTAAGGGATCTCCCAAATGCTAGATGATGACTTGAAGCTAAGTGGGAGATGATAGAACGAATAACTAAGTAAGTCTCTCAGATTCTAGTAGTGATGCAGTGTGATTTAGAACATCAGAAAGTAAGGGTGAATCTCAACCCATTCCTACCTCAATATTTTTATTTTTATTTTTTTATTTTTTTTATCCGGATGCTTACTCATGCCTTACGATACAGTTCCGTGATAATAGTTCATGATTCCGGTATATGATAGAGAGTCACGATCTCTTCCAATTCCAAGATAATGAGTTCTAGTTCATTCAAGTAGTCGGAATCACATTCCTTATGTTATGAACTCTAGTTGAGGTCATGCAACTCATGACGCATGTACTCACTCTTTATAGTGTGCTCAGTCCCATATAAAGATCTTTTTCACGCTTGAGGGTCTTATGTTTTAACCTTTTAGAGACCCTTCCTATGCAATGATAGTGGTGTTGATGTAAATGTTCTTGTTGATGGAAGATCATAGTATGCTTGTTTAGATAAGGCCATAAGCATGAAGTAAGATTTGGGGCCAAGTCTTTGATACATGTGATGGTTAGTGGAAAAGTTTGTGTGTGTATGTTTTTAGGATAGCGCGGGGGAGTTATATTGATAGTAGTTTAGAAACTATGTGAAGTATCTACTTATGGGTGTTTGCCTTGAAGTTAACATGTGGTTATAAATTAGGCTTGAACGACGTTTTGGGATTGTAGTGGAAGGTCGCCATATGCATTAGCGACTTCATATTAAGAGTTCAGTGTAGTCATTGAAGTGGTAAGGCATGTTATGCTTAGGATGTGATTTTTAAAAGAGGTATAGAAGGTGGCATCATATGGTTTAGAATAATAGCGTGGTGTAGCATGTTGTATTTTTGTGATTTAGAGTTAGGCTTGATCGCGGGATAAGGATTAAGATATTTTGGACATTAGTAGAAAAAAAAACATTATCAATGCTCATATGAGAATTTTAAGCTGAGTTGAATAAATATGATATTTATAGGGAATAGAATAGTTAAGGGATATTCGGGAAGTGCTCTAAGCCTTAAAGTAAGAAGTTGTATTGCCAAAGGTCTGAAAATTCTATCCTAATTTAGGAGTTATATGTCTATATTCCAGACTGCAGAGTAGTGTCAATGTTGTGATTTCCTCAGTGGGATGTTTTGTGTAATCCATACCCAAGATTCGTGGCTCCCAATTACTGTTAGAACTTCTTTAGAGAGAGTGTTGAAGAAATACTCCAGTTAAGTATGAAGGTTCAGCTTAACAGTGTATTTAGTCCTGCGTTCATGAGAACAACTCAAGGACAGATCCATGTATCAGATATGCATGTTCATTATGAGAATTCAGCTCATGAATAGCTTCAATCATGTATTCCATGCATCAGATATGCCTGTCCGATATAAGAATTCAAAATATCAGTAGTTCCAGCCATATGGTCATGTTTCAAATCAATGTATTCTTTATTAGAGGACATGTCATGTCCGTGTTATTCTATATATTTAAGGCTTCAACAAGTTCCTATCCATCATTCGAGGACGAATGATCCCAAGGGGGAGATAATGTAACGCCCCATAAAAGTCATGCATGTATTAGACTGTAATTTTTGAGCTTTAGACTTAAGTTTTAAATTTTTTTCTAAGTGTTGAAATGACTTAGACTCATTCTTAGCTGGCAACCTTCGGGATACAACTTCTCGACCTTCCCCCGACCTTCATTTTTAGATTTTCAAGTTGCGTTACGATCGGTCAATCTCATAGTACATCTCGGATAAGTTTTGGAATTTTTCGGAATGCATAAGGATATTGGATTTCAAAACAGTAGCAAAACGCATAGCCTATTGCCCAGTTTTTCAGCATTTCAGGGTCAACTTCAAACGATCATAACTCCCTGTATATAATGAATTGTATGAGATATAATATATCAAACAAAATATCTTTGAGTCCTATTTCAAATGCAGTTGGTTTCATCCAATGTGAATATATGAGTAAAAAGTTATAATCGATTTACTCCAGCCTATCAAACTGTCAACTGAGGGACAGATTTGACCTTAATTGTTCCTTAGGGGTATTTTGGTCATCCTCCACCCCTATATATACCACCAACACGGGATTTAATCCCTCAAACACCATAATACACATGCTTTCCTCACAATTGCTCAAAAATTCTCCTTAGGGTTTCAAAATAAAAACCCAAATAGTTCAAGATTCGACCGTAAGTTTTCAAAGATAATTACATATTCGGAATCACCAATCCGCAAGCTTCAAGAAACATCTATTATCCTTGGAGAACAAGGTACGCGGGGTTTTCCTAAAATCTCATGGGCATAGAAATCGTGTTTTAAGAATTGGGTTTTCGAATTCATGTACATACTCATGTTTTAGAAGCTTTAATGATATTGTTTTGGCCTTTAGGCTTTCCCCCAAAGTGATTTGAAAGTTATATGTATATATATATATATGCGTTTGTCCTGAAATATGAATTTAGAGCATGATTTTCATGAAACCTCTCTCTTAATGTAATTTTTTCCATGTTTCACGTAATATACAATGTTTTGAACACCGAAAGAGAGGGTTGTGAATGTTGAATATGCATGGTTTTGCCAAAAATACACATGACCACCATATGTTTGATGAAAGTTTTGCATGGATTTGACTTGAGTTTCGGAACATGACATCTTTAATGCAAATTACATGTTTTGGTGGTCTAAACTATGTTTTGAATGAAAGCTCTTGCTTAATACATTATGGCTCAGAAATAGGACTTGCAAGTCTTGGTATGACGATACCAACTCAGACAAATGCCATAACAGACACAGACTAGTTCATAAATCAGATTTTTATCAGACTCTCATGATTTAGAAATTTCAGAATGATACATGTTCAGAAAAGGCTAAAATAGGGCATAAAGAGAGCTTAGGTGGTTCCCTGAAGAAGGTGGGTGTTTCAGACAACTCTTTGCCTAAAACCGTGGTTTGCCGACCCGGGTATATTATTATGCGCTGACTTAAATGTCCTGTGGTGTATCAGACTCAGACACTCCAACCCTTGTGGCACACTTGGGTTGGGGGCTTCCCCGCCGAGTCAATGGCGGATTCCATACAGCCCGTGGAATATTCAGACTTGTAGGGGAATACCACCTAACTCAGAAGTAAAACACAGATCATGATTTGAAATGAACAGACAGGTTGCATGTTTTCAGAAAGTGCCCATGTATTTTTCAGAAACAGTTTTATACGGGATGTCTTGATGAAAAATTTCTTTCACTTATATATATATATAAGTATGTTCCATTATACTATATTTTGGATTGCTTCGCGTGCCAGTACTTTTGTGCTGACCTCCCCCCCCCCCCCCTCCTTCCAGGTTCTGAGGCACAGTCTAGGGGTCCAGCTACTCAGTAGATATTCTCGGATTTGCAGAATTGATCTCATAGTGGTGAGCCTTCTTTTATTCGGAAGGCCTAATTATGTCAGACATTATCTTATTTATTATATTTTTGGTTTACTGGGGGCCTTGTCCCAGTTTCTTTTCAGACAGATGTTTGTGTTCTTAGTAGAGATTTCGCAGACTGATGTCAGATAGTATTATTCAGAAATTTTGCAGAACTTGACCATGTTTTCCGTACTCAGTTTCAATTCCGCATTTTGTTATGATTATGAATGTTGTGCATGATAACCAGATAGAGAATGGGTGTTCCGGGCCTTCATGGTTCGGGATGCTCATCACGGCTAGGGCCTAGGCTCGGGTCGTGACAAACTTGTTATCAGAGCACGGTTCATGGTCCCAGGGTTTCTGTGAAATCGCGTCGAGTAGAGTTCTGTTTATGGGTGTGTAGCGCACCACACTTATAAATAGGAGGCTACAAGGCGTTTAGGAATGTCTCTTTTTCTTCATGTTCTAGTTCATGCAATAGAGTCAGAATGTTCCTCTTTCATACTCTAATTCGTGCTATGGTGACGTCCATACGAAAGAAAAATCATCCCAAATTCTTTCCTTACTCTGATGTTCTCAGACCCATCACATTTCTGGGGTGAATCAAGTGCAGAAGTTTAGAGTGTAAATGGTATTGTCCCTTCGGATCGCGTCATATAATATCTTAAAAAAATTATGCAAGGACTTGAGAAGAGTCCGTTATTGCTTCAGAGAGTGGATGGGTTCTAGTGTGAACCTTGATCTTGACGAAATCGTGCTTTTCAGCCTTCTGTATTGAGTATATTCGGCCCTTTTCAGAAATTTATGTTGCAGATGTCTTGCTTAAGGGGGGATGATGTGTAGTAGAATGTTGGAACTGTATTTCCACCCAAATAGTAGCATAATTTAAATTGTTGTTGTCATGACGGGATGCGACCGAATTTTTTTTGTCCTAAAAAACCAATTGGGACAAGATTTGAACTTTCTGGGACCATATTTCCCTTCCTTATCAAGATGTACAGATGGTAGCTAATACTTCGTATCTGGTGTACTGTGTGTATCATGTATTATTGATGTTTTATCTTTGACATGAACACTTTCACGATGACATGGAAGATCCACATATATAAGCGGATGGTAATACATATGAAGGCGATGCAATAAAAGGATGGTTGTATAGTTGACACGATACTTCTCCGATGACAAACCTCAAGCTCGATACCTGTGATTTGATTCCCTTTTATGCTCTCTATCACACAATTCAGGAATGGTAGCAACAGTCCTGAAACTCATTTAGGTCTATAATGCCTTCCTCATACAAAAACATCTTCAAAGATGAAACTATATACTGATATAGAAAGTTAGTCATGTCTCGTGGTAGTTCCATCGAGTTAATACTTGGATTTGAGTTATTTGAACTTGCCAGGTAAGTATATAAGTGTTACTACAATACTGAGATGTATAGATTTTATCACTATGTATACTGGATTTTATTTTTGATAGCAATTTGATATAAATCTATGAAATTATTATTTTGTGATTATATTAGGCTCATTTGTGGTCAATTAGAGACTAGAAATATTGCTCGTCTTTAAATGTTTATCTACGACAAGAGGTGTTGCTCATCTTTAAAGGTTGATCTAGGACTAGAATATCGTTTGTCTTTAAAAGTTGGTCTACGACCAGGATGTTGCTCTTCCTTAAATGTTGATCTAGGAAAAGAATTTTGCTCGTCGCTAAATGATATTCATGATGAGAAATACCATCGCAAAAAATAATTATGATGAGGTAGTTAGTCTATTTGAGACAAGAAATATTGTTGCTAAAAGATAATTATGACAAGGTAGTTAGTCTATTTGGGATGAGATTGCTCGTCGCAAAAGAATAATTAAAACCAGGTAGTTAGTCGATTGGGACAAGATATACCATTGCTAAAAGGCTATTATGACCTGTTTTGTTGCCGTCATATAGGCTTCCTTATTAGGTTCTGTTACCATATTTCCCTTCCTTATAGGCTTTTTTTCTTGTAGTGCACTGAAAGGGCGCAGTAGGCGTGAGTACGTTCCACTTGTACTCAGTAGGTACCATAGGCCGACCAAGCAAAATAGTAAATAAAGTATACAAAATATACACTAAGGGCATGTCACCTGCAATCAGAAAAATATCCTACAGCGGTAGCCCACACCGCTTGCACTAACAGTTCTAATATATATCACAATTACAACAACCACACGGTATGTAGAACACAAGTATACATTATATCACATGCAAGTAGAAACAGAGAAGAACGTGCATATAAAAGATGGTAAAGTATAAATAATAGGATATAGAGCAAGTGGACATATAACAAGTCAATATGGCAATCTAATCACGACATCAATCATAATGAAGTAAATGCAATGTATAAGATGATGATGATGCACGAGACTGTCACATAGTCTTTGTATACACCTATAGACCTAAAGATTCTTGATGTAGGACCCATGGAGGGTTCGTCAACCTGCATACTACCCCGTATAAACCTACAGAGCTAAAACTTCCCAATGTAGTACCCATGGGGTTTTTTTCAACCCGTATACAATATATATCCATGAATCTTCTCTGACATATCCTTCGGAGAGGTCTATAAAATCCAATATTTCTAGAATTTCTAGTATTTCTAATATTTCCAAAGCACATACATAACATGAGATGCAAATCTAGTGGGACCAACAACAACAACAAGTATATACGAAACATAGAGCAAATAAGTAAAATTATACGCATGATGCCATGAGGGTGTAATGTTCACAATTTCTCCCAACAAGTATTTCCACAACCAACCACATGATGTATTTCCACAACCAACCACAATGATATATTTCCACAACCACATGGGCCAATATTTGCTCATTATTTTCAACCATCCATAAATTTCCACATGTTTCATATCCTTACAAGTATGAATATATCACAATACACCAATGGTACCACAATAGGCATTTTCAATAACATTATACAATTATTTGCATGTATTTAATGTTGTTAATATCATATAGGACCCTATATGGTCACGCATATCACATAATATCTCAATTCCAATAATTGCATCTCATATAGGCCCTCACACGGGCACAACACATAGATAGTCATTTTTCATGATTAAGTATCACCCTTAACGTGCATTTTGTATCATCATTTACTACCCAATCCTGTCTGAAAGAGTTAAGACACAACCTATCTCAAATGCCGAAATCGGTCTGTAATATTTCAACCATAAAGTCTTACTTCTCACTAACGGTCCCAAAATCAATCAAAACCAATAAATATAGAATCTATGTGTCAAAACAAAGCTAAAAATACCCATATTGCCTACTTTTGGTCGAGATCAAAACAGATCCCCAAAATGGGTTTTCAAATAAGAAGGGCAATCATAACATCACTTAAAAAACGTATTCCCCATATTTTTAGGAATCTATAGCTGAAAACCCAAGTCAAATTAAATAAAAAGCGAGGATTAAATTAAAGAAAAATCAAAGTTATTTTGAAGGTTAAATTGATGAAAAACTAGTACTTATAGGATTAAGGCATTCATTATTCAAGTGAAAAGTAGTGAAATTTGGTTTTAAAATCACCTAAGATTTTTTGGGTTTTGAGAAACTAATCAAAGAATTAGAGCAGAAAAGGACGAGATCTCACCTTAAATCCGTAATTGAATCAAGAAATAGATATTAATCTAGCTTACCAAGCTCCCACAAGATTCACTTTTAAGCTCTCACATTATTTTAAGGTTTAACTCTCAAGAGGCAAGGTGAAAGAATGCGAAAAAATAAGCAAAAAGGGGTTTTATACTTACACCAGGTTACCTGACATTTTATTCATAAATCGGCCTTAGGGATGCCAATTTACCCTTTGTTCCCTAGGTATCTGGTGCACTAGATTTTTAAGTCCCTAAACGAACTTCGAAGGGGTTACCGGGATTCGTTCGGAGTCCGATATACACAAACAAACTATGTAACCACATTAAATTCGATGTTCTAAACTCAATGATGATATCTGAAATTTGAAAAAAATGTTAATTTTACAAAGTTGACCCCAAAAATCCAAAATCATAATTTTATAAATCGAGGATCGAAAAGAGATTTAAAAACTGTAAAATCACACCAAACATGTTACCACCCTAAAATCAACGTTCCAAATCTGCTGACATAGTTCGTTTAGTCATTTGTCGCACGGATCAAAAGATATCCACAGAAGTCCAAAGTAAGGCTCTCGAAGCCACCAAAATCACAATATCACATAAATGGCACCAAAATGCATCGGGAACCATGCCAATCACCCCAAATCCCAGAAATACCATAATGAAACTACAGGGAGTGGAAAAATACTCTAATCACACAAAAACACTTATTTTACATATTTCCTCAAAAAGATAGTCGTTATATCATCAACTACTATAAATCTAGTTTGTCCTCGAACTAAAGGCAAAAGAAATACATGAATCAACAAAGAGCTGGGGATAAGAATTACGCATATCAGACTTGACCTCCCAAGTAGCCTCATCTATAGGTCGATGTCGCCATAGAACCTTAACCATAGGGATAAATCTAGAGCGTAACCGCCTAACATCCCTATCCAAAATAGAGACCAACTCCTCAACAAAAGACAATCGCTCATCTAAATAAACCGACTCCCAATTAATGACATGAGACTTATCAGGAATATAGCTGCAAAACATAAAAACATGAAAAACTTGATGAACAATCGATAGATCAGGGGGAAAAGTCATCTCACAGGCCACATCACCAACTGTTTAAAGAATTTCAAATGGATCAATATACCTTGGGCTAAACTTGCCCCTCTTCCCAAACCTCATCACAACCTTTATAGGTTAAATTCGAAGGAAAACACAGTCACTAATATCAAATATCAAGGAATGAAATATATGATCAATATAACATTTGTGCCTAATCTGAACCGCTCTAAGTCTATCCTGAATGATCCTAACTCTATCCAAAGACTTACGAAACAATTTTGTGCCTAAAGGTTTAACCTTAGAAACATAAAAAAACTAACTGAAGACGAATAACGCCTACCATACAATGCCTTAAAAGGAGCCATGTCGATACTGGAATGGTAGCTATTATTATATGCAAACTCTACTAAAGCTAAGTGCTTCTCCTACTGATCACCAAATTCTTTCATGCATGCATGTAGCATATCCTCCATGACTTGGATAGTCCGCACTGCCTTTGCCATTAGTCTGGGGGTGATGACATCTAAGAAACACCTCCTTTTATATGATGGTATAGTCATAATAACCCAAATAAGGCTGGGGTCGAGTTCCAAGTGAACATCTAGACTTGCAGTTATTAGCAGTTGTAGTCTACAGGAAATACTAAAAAGTAAATAGGGGGATTTATTTGTAGTAATCTCGAACAAGTAACGGTATTAAATTTGGTTAAAACCAGTTATAGGTGAACGCTAGAATTGAGTTCCCTATGGCTTATCAAGTCCATAGGTTTATCTTGCTATGTTGAATCAACCCAATACCTTGCATGCAACATTGATAATTTATGTACTTTCTACAGTCTTTTCGATAAGTGGAAAGATTTCATCCTTTACATTTTGAATCTCATGATGTCGCATTACTAACCCTTATCTTGATCCTAATTAACTTTAATCTTTTGAGTCTCAGGTTATTAGATGAAAGCTAATGGTCATTCACAATATTTCGTTGTGCGCAATAGATCGACAATTAACTCCCAAATAACTATTGTCATTATCTATTCCTAGTTACTACTCCTATTTTAGAGTAAGTAACAATATCTAGGTGGGATCTTAACATTTCCAACCACTAAGACTACTATTATAATGAAGATAATGAAATGCATGCCATAGGTATTTGCTTAATTCAACAATCACGTTCCCCTACTTTATCAATTAGTCAGGGTTTGCACAACTCTAGCTATGGGTTTTTAGCCGCTCATACTTGTGATAAAATCAATAACATTCATGATTTAAAGATTATATGAAGTCACTATGGTAAGATGAATAAAAACTCAAAACTATAACTTGATAAATTAACTAAAGTTAAGACAAGGAAATCCCAAGATCAAAGATGGATCTTGGAATCAAAATATGTTTCTAAGTATCAAAAGTGTGTAAATCCTACTAAAAAGTACATAAGGGGTATTTATAGTACATGAGAAAATCCTAAAACAAATTTCAAATAAAATAGGAGAAAACAGGGTCGGTGGCCATATGTGGTCTATACTTGCAGTTTGAGCATGGGTGCAGGTTGTACCTGCGGTCTGCTCAAGGCATACATACGGACCGTAGGTACTGAATGGGAAATATTTGTGCAAGTCTACTCTCAAGATTTTGGACTTTTGGTACCCGCATTGTGTACTTGCGATCCGTAGGTCCTACCTGTGGTCCTTAGGTTAACTTAGTAGGTGGCGAGAGTCAGTTTTTCAGCTCTCCTTTGATTAATGAACATTCTTTGATCACGATCAAGCCTAAAATCCTCCCAAACATCCATAATTGCTCCAAATGTAACCAAAAATACCCTTTTCACCATTTTAGAAAGAAAGTATAATTATCTTCTTGAAATTGCTAGGCTTTACTGTTTCAATCCAAAATACCCCTTAGATACTAGCTAGAGTACATTTTGACAACTACATACTTGATAAACAGACCCACTACTTACCTCAATAATAAATGTCCTATTAAACTCCTTTACAAAAAGAAACCATCTTATTTCTATTTGAGATATTTTAGGTGTCTATGTTATTCTACTGTACTAAGGTCCATCGAGAAAATTTTAAACCTAAAAATGCTCCTCGTGTCCTTATTAGATACCCTTTTGGGATAAAAAGATACATGGTGTTGAACCATGAAATTAAAAAGATATTTACTTTTAAAGATGTGATTTTTCATGAGCATATATTTTCCAATGAGTCTGGTACCGTCACTTAGCGTTATGTTTTTTATATATAATCTTTCAATGAGTACACAGACACCACTATAATTCTAATGATATCACACATACATGAAATAATAATTTAAGTATAGTAGTTGATGTTGGCGGTGCTACTGATGTTGTCTCCCCTTCAGCCTTACCTACTGACCATCCACCATTATCTAATTCACTTTCTCTTGACATAGTCACTCATCATGATAATAATACATCTCAACTTAGTCCCTTACCTAGAAGATCTCATAGAACTAGTAAGTGGCAAGCATATTTACAAGATTATTTTTGCACTTTTTCTAAACTAAAACCTACTGGTCAACCTCCCAATTCCTCGTTAACAATTTTATTTTTCATACATCATCATGTTCCCATTGAGTCCTTATTTTATGATTATAACACTCCGTACTTTTCCTAACTTGAATTCATCCCTAGAAGGTTAAAGGATAGTTTCCAAGATAGATAATATATATTTTTCGCATAGAATTTTTCAGATTTAGACCTTCCAATAGATTCTACAGTCAGGTGTATCATGGTGTTTGCAAAGTAGGGAGAAACAAGTGCTTTAAATATGGTCTGATTGGTCATATATAGAGGGATTGTCCTTCTAAGTTTGCTTCTGGGGCAAATAAGATTCTCCTTATTACTTCATCCCCTACTACACCAAAGGGTGCTATTTCTGCTTCTGGCTATGGCACTAGTCAGAACTACTTGTATGCTCTTACCACCTTCCATAATTCTAAAGTATCCCCTGATGTTATTACTAGTACATTCAACTTTTCTCTCATGATATGTATTGTCGACTTTATCCTGGGTCTACCCCCTCTTATGTGACCCCTTATATACATATTCATTTTGGTTTTGACCCTGGGTGTATTTTGGATCCTTTTTCTGTGACCACCTCAATGGGTGATTTCATTGTGGCTAGAAGGATCTATAGGGGTTATATGATGTCAGTGTATGGTAAAGAGACCTTGGTAGATCTGATAGAGTTAGACATTTTACACTTTAATATTATTTGGGGTATGGATTGGTTGCATTCGTGCTATGTGTCTCTTCATTGTTGGACCCAAAGGGTCAGTTTTCATTTCCCAAATAAGTCAGTGATTGAATGGTAAGGTAGTTCCCTATTACCCAAGGGAAGGTCCATTTCGAATCTTAGAGCCCAGAAATTATTTTATAAAGGGTTCCTCTATCACTTAGTGCATGTTAAAGATTCTAGATTCGAAGGTCGTTCTTTGAAGACTGCCCCTATGGTCCGTGAATTTCCCGAGGTGTTCCCTAATGATCTTTCTAGTGTTCCTCCTGATAGAGAAATTGATTTTGTGATTGATCTTCTTCCGAACACTCATCCTATTTCTATTCCTCCTTATAGGATGGTCTGATTGAGTTCAAAGAACTCAAAGAGCAGATGAAAGATCTTCTGGATAAGGGATTTATCCATCCTAGCGTGCCACCGTGAGGTGCTCTTGTGCTCTTTGTGCGTAAGATAGATGGGTCCCTTCGGATGTGTATTAATTATCGCTAATTAAGTAGGGTCATTGTAAAGAATAAGTATCCACTTTTAAGGATTAATGATCTCTTTAATATGCTTCAGGGTGCTAAGTTCTTTTCTAATATTAATCTTCGGTTTGGGTACCATCCATTGAAGATTAGGGAGGCGAATATCCCTAAGACTTCTTTCCGAACCCGGTATGGTTATTTTGAGTTTTTAGTAATGTCCTTTGGTTTGACCAATTCCCCAGCCACGTTTATGGATCTTTGGTATTGGGTTTCCGTTAGTTTTTAGACTTATTTTTCATTGTCATTATTGATGATATTTTGGTGTATTCCAAGAGTGGGGGGATCATGCAGATTACCTCTGTCTTGTGTTTCATACCCTAAGGAAGCAACAAGGTGTGCAAAATTTTCCAAGTGTGAGTTCTGGTTAAATATTGTGACCTATTCTGGTCGTGTTATTTTTAGTGAAGGGATCATGGTAGATCCACATAAGGTTGCGGTGGATAAGAAGTGGCCTAGACCTATAACTCTATCTGATATTTGAATCTTATTGGGCTTAGCCATCTATTAGAGAAGGTTTATGGAAAGTTTCTTTTCCATCGCGTCCCCATTACCTAAGTTGACTTAAAAGAAGGTGAAATTCTTATGGTCTGATGCTTGTGAGGATAGTTTAGAGAAGCAGAAAAATAAGTTGACTTTGGCTTCGGCCTTGACTCTACCTAAGGGCATGGAGGGTTTTGTTGACTATTATGATACGTCCCGGGTGAGATTGGGTTATGTGTTGATAAAACATAGCAAGGTGGTTGCTTATATTTCTAGGCAGTTGAAAGTTCATGAGACAAATCACCCGACTCATGATTTAAAATTATTAGCTGTTGTGTTTACACTAAAGATATGGCGACATTATTTGTGTGGGTCCATGTTGATATTTATTCTGATCATAAGAGCCTGCAATACGTGTTCACTTAGAAAGAGATAAATCTCAGGCAAAGGAGATGGCTTTAGTTGCTCAAGGATTATGATATGGGTCTTTACTATCATCTAGGTAAAGCTAATGTGGTTGTTGATACTCTTACAAGGTTGTCTATGGGAAGCTTGTCTCATGTGGATTAAGAGAAACAGGATTTGGTGAAGGATATTCAGCGTTTGGCTAATCTTAGAGTCCGTCTCTTAAATTTCGAGGATGGTGGTGTGATTGTTCAAGAGGTGGCAAGGTCATCTCTTGGTGATGAAGTAAAGGAGAAGCAAGTATTGGATCCTATTCTGATACAAATCAAGAATGATGTAGGTAGGCAGAAAGTGATGCTTTTTGATATTGGTGGTGATGGTATCTTGAGAAACTAAGGTATATTATGTGTTCCCGATGTTAATGGGTTGCGAGGGAGAATTTTAGCCGAAGCTCATGAGTCACATTACAGGATTCATACAGGTTTGACAAAAATGTATCATGATCTTAAGTAGATTTATTGGTGGAATAATATGACGAGGGATATGGAAAATTTCGTGGTTGTGTGCATGGTATGCCAGCAAGCGAAGGTATAGAATTTGAGGCCCGGTAGGTTGACTCAAGAGATTGAGATTCCAGTGTACAAAATGGGAGATAATTAATATATATTTTGTTATCGGTCTTCCACAGTCTCACCATTAATTTGATTTGATTTAGGTCATCATGGATAGGAAGGCTGAGTTTGCTTACTTCTTGCCAGTGAGGACAAATTTCTCTTTTGAGGATTACGCCAAGATGTTTATTGAGGAGATCTTGAAGTTGCATGGTACTACAACTTCCATCATATTAAATTAGGGTACCCAGTTCTTATCTCACTTTTGGAGGTCATTCCAGCGAGTTTTGGGGACTAAGGTAACCCTTAGTACCACTTTCCACACACAGACAAATAGTCAAGCAGAAAGTACAATTCAGGTCTTGGAAGACATGTTTTGGGCTTGTGTGTTTGATTATGGCGGTAGTTGGGCTAACCACTTGCCTCTCATAGAATTTTCCTACAATAATAGTTATCACTCTAGCATTGGTATGGCTGGGTTTGAGGCCCTATACGGTAGGTTTGAGGTTGGTGAAAATAAGATATTTAGCCCTAATTTGTTTCACCAAGCCATGGAGAAGGTAAAGGTGATTCGGGATAAAGTTAAGGACATCCAAAGTCACCAAAAGTCCTACACGGTTGTAAGGAGAAGGTAGTTGGAGTTAATATATATGACTGGGTTTTCTAAGGGTGTCTCCCATGAACGGAGTGATGTGGTTTGGTAAGAAGGGAAAGCCCATACCCCGTTATGTCGTTCCATACTTAGTTTTGAAGAGGGTTGGTAATGTCACTTATGAATTGGAGTTGCCTCTTAGTTTGCACTCCATTCATTCAGTGTTTCATGCTTTTATGTTAAGAAAGGGTGTGGGGGATCCTTTGATGATTGTACCTTTAGAGAAGAGGGGTATTCGGATTCCTTATATTATGAGGAGGTCCGGGTTGAGATTTTGAATTGTCAAAGCCATCGGTTGTATAAAAATAATGTGGCTTCAATAAAGGTTCTTTCAAGGAACCAAAAGGTTGAGAAAGCTACTTGGGAAGTTGAGGAGGACATGAAGTCCAAGTATTCGTTCGTGTTTCCCGTTCTAGATAATTGTGGTTGAGATATTTGTATCCCTTAACATCTTTGTTTTCTATCTTTGTTAAAGGTAAAGTAGTGTTGTGTGGAGTCAAATCAATCTAATAAATTCCTTGTCATGTCATTCGAGAATGAATGATCCTCAGGAGGGGAGTATGTAACACCATAGGATTTTGGTCTTTTAAAATTTCTGAAGTTTTATCCTCATTGTCCTGACTATGACTCCCCTGACGAGTCGTAGGGAGTCATGATGGGTCGTAGGGACACGGTCGTAATATAATCAGAATAAGTGGCTTAGTAGTCTGCTCTGAGTACGAGTGGCTCTCAACTAGTCTTCAAGACTTCTTATGGGTCGTAAGGACCAAGTTGTAAGGTGTCCAGTAAGTTTGTCCCAAGACATTGTCTTTATTATGACTTGAGGCCATGAATTGTACAAACTCATAACGAGCCGTTATATCCAAATTGTAGGGTGCCCAGTGTGTCATCCCAAACTTATGTTGTATTGAGTACGGGAATTGGTTATGAGTCATTAAGTGTGGTTACGATCCAGTGGTATGAATCGTAGCCAGACCAGTATGGGACCTCGGTGGTTCTGTCTTGACTACGACTCCTTGTGATGATTCGTAATGTATCCTTATGAGTCGTATAGTGACCCATAGTCACTGACGAATAAATTTTAGTTTTCAAATTGAAGGAACTTTGGACAATTGCCTTCTCACCTAATTAAAACCCTACGTTCATAAAGCACTTAAGCGGGTTTCATCCTTAACGTACTCAAACACTTCCAAAGCTCTCTTAAATTCTCTCAAGCAGACATACTTAGGGTTTCCATGAAGTAGGTCATCCAAGAGCTCAAGGGTTGAATTCTTTTCATGAAACTTGGTATTTCAGGCATGTTACTCTTCCCTCATTGTTAATTTCTTAAAAGTATATGTTTAAAAGTATTGTTCATAAGATATTAATGTTGGTTTTGAGAACAAGTGTTGAGGGTTTTGAATGTTTGTTGTCTAAAAATACTTTCCCATAGCCTACATATGATTCTTTAAACGTGGTTTTGAACTGGAAGGTGTATGTAACGACCTGAGACTACCCCCTAGTCGTCACACGGTGCTTGAAACCACAAGTGATCCCAAGCTAACCCATGAACTGGTATACTGTTAAGCAACTGAAATTTTACATAATAAATAGTTATTCTACTTCGTGGAAACATAATCTTACTGAAAATCTAAAATAGATAATATTGATAAAGTTTTACAATCTGATAAATCTGAAGGATGAAACTGAAATTACATGACTGACTCTGACTGCCATCTATGAAGCCTCTACTATATTGACTATAGATAGCTGGGACATGCCTCCAACTACCACTAATCAATACACATGAAAGTAAATAAATTGTACATGAACTAAAACTGTCTGGAGTTCCTAAAGTAGGAGAACTCATCACCTGATGGCTGGAATCTGCAACTGTCTGATCGTGATGTGTAGGCTATAATTGGTACCAACATTATGAAATAATGTATCCACACAAACGTATATGTGGATTGGTACTTCTGAAATGTACTGAGTATGCAGGGGTGAATGCAATAAGTAAAACTGACTTCATACTTAATCATAAAACATGCATGCTAAGTGTAACTAGACTCACCAATAGGATGGAATAAACTAAAAACTGAAATATCTTAAAGCATGAGTGACAAACATTCTCTGATAAGATGGTGAATCTCTACACTTAGTTTCTGTAAAACATTACTTTAATGATATAAGTATAACTGAAGCTGGGATATGATAAAACATGGATATTGTATGAATACTGGGCCTGACACTACGTGATGGAGAATGACATAAATTGAGGATCTGAATATACAATCACACTGAGCACGAATGCATAAACATACTAACCTATCTGATTAACTGAATGCCTGATAGCTGAATACTGGGCATGTAAGACTGAACTGTACTTAGTCTGAATAACTGGACTGAAACTATAGAGTATTATGCATATGAGGTAAGGACTGACTGAGTAATATGAGATAACTGAGAATGAATTCATAAAAACTATATTATTTAAGAATGCAAGACCAAGCTTATAACATGATTCTGTAATAGTCTGTAAACTGAGGTATTGAAATACTGATAACCGAATAACTGATAATTGTATGATATGGTCAAGCAAACCTGAAATTGAACAGAGTTACTGATTTGATTACTCGACTGAGACTGAGACTGAGATTGTAACTAAGATGGTAATGAGGCTATAATTGAGACTTATACTGGAACTAAATATTGAGTTCTGATAACTGAGTAACTTATAGCTTCAATTACTGATAACTGAGTTTCTAATAACTGGGTGACTATTTTTTACAGTCCTGATTTTGTAGAACTGAACTGAGTTCTATACTGAGCCTGAAACTGAAACTAAAACCGTGGAAAGTAATCATCTAACTGATATGCCCCTCTCTGAATGGATTGGGGTCCAATCTGTAACCCCAGTTGGAAGGGTGTCAGTACTGTACCATGGTTAAAGACAAAGCTGTGAGTTTACCCTTTCTGACAAAAAGACATTTCCTCAACCCTCGCTGGCAGAAAAACTCATATGAGATGTATTAACCCTAGTCTGGAAGGAAGATATCTCAACCTATTCTAGCTACATAGTTCTGTAATGTAGGGATTGCTACTAAGGGTCAAACCCTCTGCTGGCAAGAATGCCCTCATCGCTTAGTTCGCTCGGATCTGATTCCTACTCCCAACTTAATGGAGACTAACTAATTTTTAGACGGTACTAGACTTGACTAAACTGTTACTGATCATGTTGTCTAACTGAACTAAACTGAGTTTACTGGGTCCTGCTAACTGACAAAATACTATTGAGTTCTGTTAACTGATTGAGTTCACTGAATTCTGAACTGAATACTACTGATCGTGACATTACTGAGACTATTCTGTAACTACTGTAGCTCTAGGTAAAAAGCTAGGTTTTTGGGTATTGAATACCTCCAGGACTCGATAGCATGAAAAGTTAAGCATAACATGATCTTGAAAAATATAGCCATAGTTAATTGTTCACAATTTATTTATTGAGACATTTTATCAAAAACTTGGAGCTTATGGACTTGTACATGGATGAGAACACATGGTAACGTGTCACGATTACTCTATTCAATTTACATGGGCATTCTATCAAGCACGTGGAGATTAATACTTTAATATGGGTAATTCGCCAAACACATGGGGATCATGAACTTGTACATGGGAATATCTTAAACATGGGAGCATAGCATGATTACATAACTAAAATCGTGAATTGGGGAATTCACATGTAATTCGCTTGATATAGGACATGGGTATTTCATCAAAACATGCAAAGTTCATAACTTGAGCATAAGAATGTCTTAATCATGAAGGAATAATAGAGTTACATGGCAAAATTCATAACTTGGGTATTCATCTTGAAATTGACTTAACATGATATGAAAATTTCATCAAACATATGGAAGGCATGAATTTAAAACATGGGAATATTGTTAAACATCATGAATTTAGAATCTATCATGGAATTTACTTGAATAAAGCATGGGAAATCCAAATTCATAGCATGAGGAATCTAAAATCTTTCATGGAATCATACACGGGATGAATTCAATTAAAAACGTCATGAAAACATGAAATTCAATCTTTCTTGAAATATACAAAATACCATAGTAATGGAAAATTCATTCTTTAATTAAAAGAAATGAGTTTTTGGGCTCCATGGGTGAAAGAGGACGCATGGATGAACTCCCACATACCTTAAAACTTTAATCTTGAAGGAGAAACACAATCTTATAGCATTCTAGAATTAGGAAACTTGAGTTCTTGCTTTTCTTGAATAAAAATTAATGAAGTTCTTGGTGTTCTTGAGGAGGCTAGGGTTTTTCTTTGAGAGAAAAGATGAATAATTGAGTGTATGTCTCTTTTGGGGGCTGAAATTAAGTGTTATGGGCAGATTTCAGTGAGGGAAAGTGACCAAAGTACCCCTAGATCCTTTAAAAACTGAAATAACATATGAAACAGTTCTGTAACATGCAAGCCAACGCAGCACGTCGCTATCGCATTGGCTTACTTCATCATATGGAAAATGCCATTACTTTTTGCTCAAGTATAGAAATTTAGACAAAATTGGTATCGTTGGAAAGCTAATTCAATTATCTATAATTTGGTGGGTCTTGAGCTATAAAATTCTACGTATATAAAAATGTATATACGTTTAAAGCAGACCCTTGTGGAATTGAATACCAAACTTTGAACGAATCGAAGGCTCTAAGCTCAACATTGTTCTAATTGATTCTTATGAATATTTTTCACCTCAAAAGCAAATCAAACATGAAAATAAAGATCATGAAACTAAAATTCACATGGGAATCATTTAGATTATAGATTATACACGTAGGAACGACGGTTCAAAGACTATCCCAGAATGTGGGTATTACAGTGCATAGGCATGGTGAATGAAGTAAGGAATTGTGATTTTCCCAAACTTGTGACTTTTGAAGTGGTTATAACCCCAACCCCATATTGTAAAATTAGTTTTAATTATGAGAAATGTGGGAATTTAATTATCCTTGAACTATTGCATAATGGTTTTGAATTGAACCTTGTGGATTTTATGTTTTCACAAGCTATGGCATATTTGAACCAAGGGGGTTGTAAATTCCCCAAGTGATGTAATTGTTTTGTCATGTTGATGTTACCTTGCAAGTATAGTTGGTATGACGATACCAATAATGTATGCCTTAATGTGTAATATGGTTCAATGAATGGGAATGTGTGATAAATATTTTAATTGGGCTTTAATGAGGATTGTGTAGCTGAGTTGTGAAAGTGGAGGTCTGAGAGACCAACACTAGAAATTGCGGTTGTCTACCCGGGTCTATATGATAGAGTGGTTCAATTCCCCCTTATTATTATTATTATTATTATTATTATTATTATTATTATTATTATATGATTGGGAGGTTCAAGTCCCCCATATCTTATTACATGATATTGTGCTCGTGATGCCTTATATGCAGGGAGGTTCGAGTCCCCTATAGTGCATATGTATATACCCTCTGGTTCATGTAGCCGTACATACTAGGGGCCTACCAGCTGGGGGAGAACTAGTCCCATATAGCCAGTTGGTATCTTGTATGTTATGATGGATGAGTTACACAATTCAGGCTAAAGTTTTAAAGTACATATTAAGACTTGTTCCCTATCCCAGCATATGAAGTATATATATATATGCAGTTGAATATGTGCAGTGGTTTTGAATGATTTTGAATTGTTGATCATGGCATTATGTTATCCTTATCTCAGAGTTACATGCTAGTGTTCATCCCACTAACCATCTTTGAACGTTGTATTCCCACGTAATATAGGTATCAGAGCTACCTCTACTTTTTCTGCACAGAGTTAGGTGGAGCGACTCGATTCATCAGTTCATTGTGGTAAAATAGTGAGCTTCTATACTTTGGAAGACTTTGATATTTCATTAGCCCTTATCATAGACTAGATTTGTGAGTTTCATTATCATTTTCATTCTCATTGTCATCTATTAAAGTAGGGGACATGTCCCGACCAAGATTGTCTTTGGTTCTTTGTTTAGAAAGCTTTGTTTGGATTACTGTGGATATTGGGTGATGTTGGTCGGTTGTTTAGTTGGTCACCAACCATCGGTTATAAATATGTTTTGAATTTCCTTAAGCTTATTTCATGCTATCTTGTTATATGTTCAGAATTCATCCAATATTAAGGGATGTTGTGTTTGGTTTGGTTAGGTGTAGGGGTGATCTCTGATCTACGTGGGACTTGAGACACCCGTCACGGTCAGTCCCTTGTTCGAATCATGGTAGCTTATTTCATGACTTATTAAGATTTGGGGAATTTAATTTTACTCATTGTTGAGTTGATTATTGTATATTGTTGATTATTTTTATGATCATGAATAATCATTCATCACTCATGTTCATGGAATAGGTTTTACCACAAAACTTTGATTCTTTGAAAAATAAATTATTTTATAAAATGCCTTAGTCGAGGAATATGTCGATAAAGCTGATTGACAAGATTTTGCTTAGTATATAAGCTACAAACTCTCTATGGATTCTCTCTTTGAGCTTAGGCTCAGAAGGTGTATACAGGTTATACTATGGCCATTGCATTTTATCTCATATCACCATATTTCATTGCATTGCATTTTATCTTGGGTGATAGTGTGGTTGAAATATTATTATGCATTACGTATTGATCACGACTTGGTCCTTTGTGACTGTTGTGTCATATCTATTGATTGTGGTATATGAATTTTCTCTATCTTACCCTGAACTATTATTTTGGTATGATGAGAGTGTATATATTATTGTATTGGTGAATTAATTCCCTAATGTTACTTATTCTACTTCTATTGATATAAACATATATGTGTCGGCCTTACTTACATGTTTAATTACCGTGGTAATAGTGCTATCTGCTAGAATAGGGGGAACATTTTGAGTACAACGGGTAAAATGGATAGCTATGTGGTGATCTTCGCCCTTGCTATTAGTTTGATTTAGGGTTGGCTATTGATGATGCTTGTTGAGTACATATTTTTTGTACTTACCCTTATTTTTTCCTTCTCTTTTCTGCATCACGTGCAAGTATTGAGCGAGTAGTAGAGCATCGATTATGTTCTCCAGTGTAGGATTTATGGAGATCGAGGTAGAAATTATTGGGTCATAGATCCTACACAAATCCCTATTTCATTTATCTTATGCATTTATTCACATATAAGATATTGGGATTAGAGGCTTGTATTAGTGACAACCAGACATGGAATAACGTGTTGAGATTACACTTCTTTTTGTATCTTTGGGGATTATTTTTCATTTATTAGTGTCTTTTACTTCAATTTCACTTTGATTATCGTATTTGGGTTGGGATTGACTAGCCTGTATCAGAGGGTGTGACAGATGCCAGCACGGGCTCTATTTTGGGTCATGACAACTTCACACTAAATAATAAAAATGCAATCCGACCCTAACCTACTCTATTCCCTCTTAGTAGTATGGGCATAAATTTGCTTATTTAGGTAATTTTTTAAGGATAAATTACATGGCAAAGAAACTTAGTCTCTTAATTATGTCCCGTGACAACTATTTAAAAGAAATTACCTCGCAAAGCAACTGTAGAAATATTTTCTCTCTAATATATTTGGACGTAAATTCCCTAATTCATTTTCAACGCTACACCAACTGCCCCTCTCTTCCATTTTTACTCCCTCCACCATCTTCAACCATTCCCGCCACAATGTTATCACCACCAATGAGACAGCGACAGAATTCCACCATGAACACCACCGTCATCTCTTTCAACTACCAACCACTCTTATCTCCATCTATACCCCATTGGTCATTCAACCACCGTCCACTAAGAACGATGTCGCTCTTTTCTCTCTCTCTTTCCCATGTCGATCCACTCAATTCCTCAATCGGCTCTCCGCATGGTTGAAGATATTTAGAGATGACATGGTCGCTAGTTAAATCTAGAATACGACATAGCTAATAATTTTACCATTTCTGGAAACTACATGATCGCTAGAGCAGTAATTAGGTTGGAGGACACAAATTTTCATAGTGGTTTGTTGAACTTTTCCAAAATTCACTATTGTGCTATAGTGGTGGAATATTTATTTTTAATGAACTATTTTATATTTGTAACTAACTACGCTGTTTGTATTTTCATTGTTTTTTTTTTTTGCATTTGTATTTGTAATTGATTATATCATTATATTTTTTATGTATTTAAAACGAAACTATTCATGCTCTTTCTATAAATACTAGTAATTGTATCCACTGATACAAAATGCGTTATTGATACAAATTGAACTATACAAATACAAAAAATACATTTATATCAAATTTATACATGTTTATTCATAACTTGAACCATACAGATACAAATGATACTTGTCTATATACAAATACAAATGATATATTGCATATTTATATACGGTAGACTCAAGAAAATACAAATAATGTATATACTTATTTTCTATGGTACATATTCATGACTAAACCATCCAAATATAAATGATAACTTTAAATAACATGTGTTATTTGATATAAAAGAATATAAAATATAAAACACAGAAAAATGAAAAAAAAAAAGAGGAAAGAGATACGAGAGATAGAAGAGAGAGAAAGAAAGAAAGTTAAGGAAAGAGGTGAGTTGATATGAGATATGAATAGCAAAGTTTTGCTATGAAAATCTTAATTATGGGTGTTGACACCGAATTTTGGACCTCCATGTTTAGAATTAACGTCTTCAGGCTCCTTGATCGTTAAAGAGAACAAAATACGAATTTCACAAATTTTTATCGTGGTTAAAAAATTATTGATAAGCATCATATTTTAGGATTTTACCAATTTATTGTCATTTTAACATTGCATAATTTATTAATGTTTAGACTTAATTTTATAAATTTAGAATTTTTATTAGTTTATTGCCATTTTAATTTTTTTGCATAGTCATCTACATACGTACATAACATAACACTATAATTCTTTTCGGACATTATAATTTTAATTATTTATAGCATAATATGTTTTTTTAAGATAATTATATTTTATTTGTTGTTTACATATTTCTATAATTATATATCAGCATTTATATTTAATATAGTCCGTAAACGACAAGCTTGTTTAATTATTTTAATATATAGAGAAATAAATCAGTCAAATCAAGATCTTGTCATATTTTAAAAAAGATACACCGAGGTGATGGGTTGGAGTTTTCATCCCTTGAATAAAGAGTCATTATTTATTAGTTAAAAAATGAAAAATCATTCAATTAATAACCTTTGGGGTATAGAGGGGTCTAAAGTGTCAAGAGGGAGAGACTTTTGTTTATTGGGTAAATAAAGGGATCAATTTTTATTATAAATGGAAGGGGGGTAATAGGATATACACAAAAATACACACACACACACTGACGCATATACACACACAAAATCAAATTTTTGCTCTCTTTTCTCTCATCTCCCACGCCTTTCTCTTCTCCCATCTCGTCTACTCCTCCACCACTGTTGGCTCGCAATAGTTGATGGTCGGCGAGCTCCAGCCAAACACCACCGCTGCTGGGCTTGCCCTTTCTCTCTTCCTCCTCTCTTTACCGTCGTCTCTCATTGGAGGTGAGGAAAGTCGAACTCAGCCCACCACCACCACGTCCTCTCTCTCCTTTCTCCTCTCTTCTCTCTTTCGCTACTGCCATACCATTGTCGGCTAGATTTGGCCGAAACTTTGTTTGAACGGAATTGTTTCTGAAAAATACGTTGAAGCAACGAAAATGGTCATCGCTACTTTATTTTTCATTATATCTGGTGAACTTTCCGGAAAACACTTAGATTTGGATGACTTTTACGATTCTGACATTGCTCTGGCACCTGTTATTTGAAGTAACGCTACCATGACGCTTCAACCTTTGTTTTGATGCTATCTCTATTTTGAATTATTATAATTTTTATTATTATGTTGCTCTAGAATCTACATAGATATGGTTTGAGTTGCTCGTTCTCCGATGAAACTCCATTAAATCCGACAAGGCTCCACTATTTTCACTATTTTTTCATGACTTTATTGATCGCATTTACTTTTTTTCTTTTGTTAAGTTTTGCTTGCTGCTATTTAATATTTTTTTTCTTCGATTTTACTCTATTTTTGTTATCTCTGTTATTGATATGTTTTTGTTACACTCCGTTGTTGTTCTACGGACTGTTCTGTTAATTTAAGATTGATATTTAAAAAAAAATACTTTGAAAGTGCTTTTACTGTGCAATTATTTGGATAATTTTTGGATTGTTTCGAATAATTTTTTACTTTTATCACTTAGTCATATATTACACTAATAACGAAAAAATACCGCACTATATGGCCAATGAAGAAACCCTCATTGGATTTTGAGGCCCCCAAAAGTAAAAAGACGGACATTACATGTACAAATACGTAATAAAATAAATAATCCAGGTGATGACAAAACCTTTATAATATCTAAAACTAAATTGAAACCCACTCTTTAACGAAAATTCTATTTATATATATATTTATATACATAAATGCACATATAGTTTCTCAATTTAGTTTGAAAATCATTTATTTGTTACTAATATTTCTACAGTAAGTGTTTGTACAGGTTCTCGAGAATCTTTGTCGTGGCACTCTAGAAGAGAGTTTGAATTTTATGTTTGTATTTTTATGGTTTTACAATTGTACAAATATTAATCATAGTGAAAAAAAAAATTGGAGGGGCGTTGGGTGGGAATGTTCTTTACTTACACAATTCTCACTACGCGTTTAGCCAAACTTAGGCCGTTAATATTTGTATAAAAAATTAAATTAATTTAGATATTTAATCAATTAATTCACACTTTTACATTAGAAAATATTGCGTAACATTTTTCTATAAATTTACTACTTTATTTAATCTTTTCTCCCATTGACTTTTGTTAAATATAATGTATCATAAGGAAAATATTTTTATTTATATAAGATAAAAAATACTTTTCTTTTCATATATTAAATAAAAATAATTTCTTTTATGAAGCACTTTCTTTTTATACATATTCTTATATACTTTTGTTTATTTTAACATACTATAAACATTTTTTTTAATAATATATGTAATTATAGTAAACTCTTTACATATAAATTATTTATATTATTTTAAATACACATCTTATATATTTGTACTTGCAAATATTGAATTTTTTTTCTTCCTCTTTTGATAAATTTAAGACTTGCCAGGAACCATATTTGTGGATTCTAAAGGATGTCTTACCCTTTTCTTTTGGAATAATTTGAACTCTTACCTAGAATCAAAATTTTCGGAGATTGAAATACAAGTCATACATGTTAATAAATAAATAGGTTTCCTTATTTTCTTAAAAATTATGTGGCGACTTTGTACAAAAAATATTTTTTTAAAGTCTATAAGTCATGCTTGTTTTAACCTAGGTAATAATAGGGCATGACAGGATGGAGACTCTGCTGGGGATTAGGTTATAACCATTACAGATTTTAGGTTAACAATTATGATTTTTTAATATTTGCTTATTTTACCAGATCTACTTTATGTGTTTATCCTGTTTATGGGATACAATTCTTTTATTTTCTATTAGATAATTGTTAATTTGTTATTGCTTTATATAAATTGTCATTCCGTTCATATTTCTTCCGCTTTGGAAAATTGACCCTCACACATAATGTACACGCGGATTGTATATTGTTCTTTTCCAAAGTTCTTTCAAAGCACCTTACTTTAGAGAGTTGGCGCATACGTGGGGTAAGAGGGATTTTTACTACAGTGGGATCACGTGTCTTCTCATATAGAAAATTAGAGTCCATGTCTATCCACTCTTAGTCAACATACGATAGAGCTAAACCAACACCTTTTTAGGTATATGCATCAGTACGAATTTAGGAGGCTTTATACATTAGTCAACTTTATTCAAATATCTGAAGAGTTCATGACCCAAGTGACATATTATCATAATCTATGGACATATTTGAAGGATGATTGTGCCTATATAATGACTATTTGTTATACTTTAGTGGGAAGGTGTAATATAACCTTTGTTTTGTAGTGCGAATTAGTTAAAAGATCCACCTTAGCAACATCGCCACTAACTATGTATAGGTCTGAACTATATTTTGACTTGATTCATGTTCTGACAAGATATATAGGCACTCCTATATTAGGATTCAGCCTTTTCACTATTTCAAAATAATTTCTTCGGTATTTAAACTAGGGTAATTTTCTGAAACAGTTCAAAAACGCTCTCCAAAAGTCTTTAAAGAGCATAAATAAATAACTCCTCGAATTCAAATCTCAGTGACATTAGTGCCTAGCCGGCCTACCTCCAAATATTCACCCGATTTTGGTTCAAGAATACCTAGCTTCTTCTTTCAAACGTCATAAATCA
This sequence comes from Capsicum pubescens, assembly GCA_030864215.1. Taxonomy (NCBI): domain Eukaryota; kingdom Viridiplantae; phylum Streptophyta; class Magnoliopsida; order Solanales; family Solanaceae; genus Capsicum; species Capsicum pubescens. The sequence goes on from CM061544.1 coordinate 229,533,451, forward strand.
TTAAATTTTTAACATATCAATCCTCACTTTCAAAAGCGAGGGTTCGACATTCTTTCGATTATAACAATCCTGCCAACTGCAGCGAAATAATGCCATAAATTCTTCAATGTCTAACCTTTTCAATCTTGTCAACATACTGCAGTGGTGTCAAGGCTCTCCTCTTGCTAGGCATCAATTCTCTCGATCGTCTAATTGGCAATCTTGATGTTACAATCATTTCTTTCCTAGTTGACTTTCACATCATTTTCAAGGATGACCACCACTTCTTGAAAATCATACATGCTACATTTAAAGTCACAAAATTGGCCTGAACTACGGAGACCTGATTCTTGTTTCACAAGGTACGTAGACAACTCTCATTTGTGTTTGGTCCCAGTTTTTTAAAAAAAAAAATTAACTTGGTTGGTACCAATACAGTTAGGAGTGTGCACAAAAAGAACAAATTGGTGCGATAGGGAGGACCAACTTCATGGTAAATCGTAGTTTCTTTTGTACCTTTATATCACACTTGAGTAACACTTGAAAAATTCTCATGCATACATCTAAAACAAGAACAAAGTCAACCTCATCATTCATGTGCATTGTGTGGTGAACTTTAGATTAATTCATTACATTGCATTCTTGATCTAGAACTTGGTCTAACTGTTTGTTGAGGCATAATTCTGAATTACACTTGGTTTAGGAAAGGATCGTAGGCCTTCTTTGACCCGGTTATGCTTTCCACATCCCACCAAATGTCATTAATCCCTAGAATTCCCCCCTTTGAGCCTAAAACCTTTTCTTTGGACAACGCATCTAAGACTACCTTTTTGAGTGCTTACATGTACTACCCCTCTCTTGGCTCCACCTCCTTGAGCACACTAAATACGTGCAAATTATGAACAAAGATTCAAGATCAAAGATGTCAAAGGCTAAGGATATATAGTCCCAAAAGTGCAAAAATAAAAAGACGTCTTTAAAAACAAATAAGCTAAAACCTCCCACAAAGAAAAGAAAGAACTCCAACAAAGGTGAAGAGTCATAAAAAATGAAAATATATTTATTAAAATGAAGGGGGAAAACTTCAACACAAAATTCAAAAGAAGTCAAAGAAAATACAAAAGAAAAAGCAATGAAGCACAATAAAGAAGATCAAGCGTGAAAATAACAAATATCGAAAGCATAGATGCAGTGTAACTCTCTTGAGGAATTAGTCACTTTCATCCAAAATATTATCCTATGTGTCCCCAAGTCTACATTGAAAGCCAATAACAATTCCTACAAGATCCTATTACAAATGTTCTCACATTAGTGGATACTTACATGAAGGTCAAGCCTATGGTATCACAATTTCATGCATTAAATTTCTTTCTGAGTGTGAGTATATTTATGTAGACGTCCCCAAATTCAAAAAGAAATTACTCAAATATGTGTTGTTATCAGAGGCTAAGAGAGACACATCAATTTGAACCATATTTATGGCACGATTTTTTTTTTCTTTAGTATTTAAAATTTTTCGTTTTTTTAAATTCAAATCTTTACAAAATCTTTGATTACATTCTTATTACATACTTAAAACTAATAAAAATTTGGTACTTCTTAAATTTTTCTTATTCTAACGTTTTTATATTAATTTTCAGATTTTTCAAATCTTCTTAAAATCAAAATAGTTGATTTAGAATTATTAAATTAATAAAAAAACTATTAGTTGTCACTAATTATGATGACTTTTAATAAGGAAAGGTTTATCATAAATATAATTATTTAATATTTAACTTTAAATATAAGGAAAATAGTGAAAAGATTATTTTATCTAAAGCAAAGACTTTTAATGAAAGGCAAAAAGTTCAAACAATATTTTTAAGGACCTTCCTACTTTTTATACAATATAAACTAGTTAGGATACGTTGCACTGGTACCAAACTTTAATCAAGAAAAAACGTATATATAAGAAAAAAATTAGTTTGTGTAGGTTATTTATTAACTACAAAATTTTAAAAAAGATAATGTAAAATTTTGAAGATTAATATGTGTAGTTAATTAAAGAGGAATTTAGTCATTGTATTTTTTCTAGTTCTAAAAGCACTTTGTTTTTACGAAGAGTTATTTTTATACTCAGGATTTTACTTGTTAGGGGTTGTTTGGTTGTTAATAAGAATAGAGTTATTCATGTATTTAAATCATGTATACCTTATACAATATTTGATAGGCGCATAGAAAATAAGTTATTGATATATTGACGGTTAATTCAAATATAGATGAATTATATAGTTGTACTTTATATAAAATATAAATTTCTTTGAAACAACCTGTGAATGTATACTATTATCATCATCATTATCAGAACTTTACTTTCAATTTATTTATTTTTTATAAAATTATAATTAACCTATAGTGTTCTATTCCCATTATTTTAATTATATGGTGCACTTTTATTCTTACTGAATCACAAAACAAATAAACAAAAAGATTATGAGTATAATTTTATAGTATTTTATTGATTCTTCTTTCCTAAAAATTTTCATAATTCGAGAACGTATTTAGGCCTCCCTGTGATGTATTTGATCTCCAACTATAGATTACACTCAACTTACACGTCATTTTTAGTGCAAGGTGGTCGTTGTATATATATTTACCCAACTTTGGAGTTGGGGTCAAATCCACGAGGAATAATGTGAGTGGTAATAATAGATACAAGTTAAATTCAAACCAATGTTACAAGAAGGTAAAAACGGGGTAGATAGGTATCTACATTAATGTTTCTTTTTGAGTTTTTCTGGTACAAATTTGGGGCTATGAATAATTAGAGTTTTAATAGGGATGCATGAATCTTGGGATTATGCATTACTAAGGGAGTTAAATGTGGGTGTTAGCAATCAACATCAATTTAGTAAGTCAAATATGGGTAGGTTTGGTTATAGATTTTGATGCTAGTCTTTTAACAAAACACCAAATTTTCACCCATTGATTCTTTCGAATACCTAATAGGTGTGTTCAACAATTGGTAACCACAACCTCAATCTAGACATCCCTATTTCTAGGATGATACTTATGGTATAGTCAACCTCACATTCGACCTAATGTCTAAGATAGTGAAAATTTAGCAAACTACACACACAATTGTCTATCATTGCTTTGGTCTCCACATCCCTCTTTCAAGGATGATATAGATTCCTAAACTTTACCCAAAATTCCTCTTTTGAAGATGGCTTCGGGTTTTCTAGAGCATGGAGCTTTCACCCATCATACCCATACGGGTATTTGGGGATTTCACCCATCAAACCCCAACCAATTTAGCATAGCAATGATAAAACCCATAAACATGAACTACTAAATAGAAGCTAATCAATAAAAACCTACACACAATTCAACCCCTATTCACACATAACCCTAAGAGGGAGATCAAGCTACACATAAGATAAATAAGCTTAGATATACCCATAATCTCTATTGAAGTGATTTATTGAAGCTTAAGTAAATGTTAGTTCAAACTTGTCACACCCACAAATCATAAATGGAAGTAACCTAATCTTCCACTTAGAAAGTTTCCAATGTATTCTTCACCCAAAAATTATACAATATTTTCTTCTCCAAAAATGGAGGCTATGAACTCAAGAGCTAAACCTAAAAGTTGGAGAAGATGGAATATGATACATTAATGTTAGGGTTTGAGTCTTTTTTATGCTAGGGTTTGAGTCTTTTTGTCAAAAATTGGGATCAGCCATGTGCATTTACAGTTTTGTTGTTGGGCTGATTTTTTCCACTAAGCCACGATCGCGTGGGTCTGGCTGCGACCATGGTTATGCTACTGTGGTTAACTTCCACAATCGTGGTTGAATGACTATTTCTTGACTGTCGCAATCGCGGTCAACAGACCACGACCGTGGTACTTAAGGCCTTTCTGCTCCAAGTCTTCAGCTGCACTTTTCTTGCTCCCTTTTGATTAGTTTACGCTCCAATCCACATCTTTTTATCTTCTCAACTCTATACCTACAAAGAGTGGATATTAGTGCCTTTTATCACCAATATATCTCATTCATTCATTTAAAACAAGGTAATGTGTACAAATCTTTAATGAGAATGAGTGGTAAAATCACCACTCATCAACACCCCCAACTTAAAGCATTTCCTTGTCCTCAAGGAACACTACCTCTTACCATGAGACAATAATTCTCTATGCCCAAACTTTATACCTTAAGCTTACAATGACTTCAACTTTAGTCACAACCACAAGTATCTCATTGCATACGGGCTAAGCTAATTTCCGCTACACCCCTCATCATAAGATGCATCATTCAAGGATACATAGGACTTTAAAGAGAAACCAACCAAAAACAACCAATACTTTAGAGGTGGCTTCCTCTTGACCACAACTTAGCTATACTCTATTCCCTCATTCCTTGGAAGGTGACAAAATCACCCACCCCAACTTGTTTTACATGCCAATCCTCACAAGAAAGAAAATTCTACATACCAAGCTACCAAAAATGAAACAAAGAGATTTAAGTGCAAGATTTCTCTCTCACATGACAGAAATCTCTATGAAACAAGTGTCATACCATAAGATTTACCCTATTTTCGATCATCACTATGAAGAAAATACATGTTTAGAGATCTCAAAGGACTTTCTAAGATTGAAACGTAGGGTCGGGTTAGGGAAAGATATTATTTGGGAATAACATGGCTATACCCTTCCTTGAACATCTATATCAGACTTTTTCAATCCTTTTTTTCATGAAGGGCCATTCTTCTTTATTTTCTTTATTTTCTTATGCCTATTTTTAGCTTCCTTTGTTCACCACTCTTCTTTCATTTCTTTTTCTTGAAACTTATGTGCAATTCATTCCTTTGATGGACTCATTCATTTTCTATTTATTAATTTTCACGGTTTAGACTCATAAGACATTTCACTAATAATTTTATGGCATCACACTTTTTTCCATCAACCTTTACCACCCCCAACTCAGGATTTTAGACTCAAGTTACATTTTCAAGTTCGAGGATTTGGTTCAAAAGAGGGATAAAAAGAATGGATCACGAGTTGTAATGATTTTGTCAAAGAAAGGTCCAAAGGCTCAAAGTGGGTACTAGGGATTATAATTATGCATGGGTAGGATTTATAGGCTAGAGTGGGTTCCTAAATCACAAAGGTGGCCTAAGATTATTTCTTTAACCACATACAATCAAAATTAGTTTAGAAAGACTAACGGGGCAAGTTTTAGATAACACAAGTGTACAAGAGATGAATACCAAAATCTCACCACACATGGCATGCAAAATTCGCCAATGGGGATCAAATGTTCCTCCCGTTAGAGACAAAATGGGAGTATCTATTTCTATTCATAGGTCAAAATTTATGAAGCCAAAAAAGGAGAAAGTTTTGTTATAACATTGCTCACGTCCATGCCCTTGATTTTTCAAAAATTTTGGACGAAGGGGGTTGTTCATTTTGCGTTAGCCTCTCGCACAATTTGCTAAACTATGGCTCTAACCAAAGCCATAGTATCACATTTAGGCTCAAAATGGGCAAACTACCAATATGGCTACTCAAACTTCACCAATGGTGTACAAAGTGACCCCAACTTTACATCATACAATGCCACAGATACTCAGACTTCCCTTGTATTTCTAACATTTATGCTACGGGTACTCAAACTTCCCCTGCACCTATGGCTCAAAACCTAAACACGATGCTTTACCCTTAAGAATGTCGTCACTCAATCTATCATAGGGAAAAGTTAGTCGTGTATCATCAAAATTAAAATAAAATTAAAAGAAAAATTAAAACTAAAAACCACATGATAATCCATAAAATGTGGGCACCATCAGGGTACCCAAAAATGTAGCCTCCCTAAAAACAAAATAAAAATAGTATCCAGAGTGTCATCCCAACATAACATCAACAGAAATATTCAGCGTACAACACCAAAATAATACACATCTGGAGGCACCCCCAACTAAAATAATGCACTGTCCTCACTGCATGTTCGAGTAAGCAAGAGTAAAAGGGTATCCCTGAATATTCATCAAGAGCTATCCTCTATCGGTGACTCTGCTCCATCACTCTCAGCATCATTAGCAGACCAATTAGCAGGAGCCTCGTTCTCACTATCCATTCTCGGTGAAGGTAGTCGATGGTTGGGCTTGAGCACCTTGAAGATGCCCTTCATTACTTTCCACAGTTTCTTGAAGAATTTATCTCGGTTTTTCTCTCTCTTTACCATTTTTCATATAAATACCTGAGGTCCCTTTATGATACAGCTAAGGCTGAATAATCTCTCCAAATGGGCAACAGTGTCTCCATGCTTCTTCTTCTTCTCTCTGTATTTCTCGTAGTCTGACTGAGCTATGTATGAGTGGTGAGCGGTGGAGGACTCTCCCAGTCCGTGAGGCATTCTGTATGGTAGTTCTCTCACCACCTACATCTGACCAGAGATATCATCAAAGGTAGTGGATAATAAGGGTCTCCAGGAGTCTGTGTTCTCTTGGGCTGATTTGCTCGAGTCCATCTTTCTCTTCTTATTTTAAGCTAGGAACTCTTACCTCTAAATTTGAGAGGAAAGATAAGGGGGCCTGGGGACACCTAGGTATCTATAGCATACTCCTCCACCTGTGCTCTCCTTCATAGCTCTGTGATAAGGGAAAGGAGAAAAAAATGTGTACCTCCATGATTTCTGAAGTACCTCCATTTTAAATGCACAATCTCTCCCACATTCAGGGCAATGCCCGAGAAATGACAGGCCACCATCTGAGCTTGCATGTCTGTGACAATGGTTATATGAGTGCACAACAATACTCGGCTACAGGCGGTATTCATCCAAAGCCTATCCTTAGTTGTGAAATCATTCATCAGAATGTCTCTTTTGGTGGTGGCCCAAGGAACCTCATTGCCAACACATAAGATGTCCGCTATCTAGGTCCCTGGTGCACATATTTTTGCATGAAACTGCTCCATGTAAGCATTCGGGAGCCCATATACCTCATTGATCCGCTCTGTCCTGAATTTTACTTGCCTCCCCTTAATAGTCATTACCAGATTTATGAAAGAGGCTATGCATAGGTTAGAATAGAATCCACGTACCTAGTGCTCATTAGCAACATAGGTGTCTAGGGTAAAACACATCCACTTGGTCTAATTAAGTCTGGCATGAAAACTTGGGAGTTTTTTTTCCACTTTATCTAAGATGATACCCCTTTTAGGGAGCAACTTAGTTTTGTGCAAGTCTGCATTATAGTAGTTCAAACATTGTGGGGTCATGAATCTGTTGTTTTCAAATTCTTCCATCCCTGAGGTGGATTAGTACCTGTAAACAAGACATTCCAGACCATCATTATCACTATCACACTAAAAAACATGCTAGATTAACCAAATAGGCTCATGTAGTAGTGTGTTAGAAGGTTCTAGGAGAGGAAACAGTTGTGCAGAAATTATTTTATTTATGCAGACATTTCCCACAGGTATGGCGATCGGGGGTCAGAGACTCGCGGTCATCGCGACTGTGATCACGGTACCTGAGACCATAGTCGGCAGTTCTGCAGTTTTTACCAAAATCATAATTTTATACCCAATTTTGTGTTCAACTAAGCATCTAAATATTATTATTAAGGAACTTAAGCCTAGACTTCATAATTATAACCCCAACCTTGAAAATTTTAACATGAAATTCATAGGGGCATTGAATCAAAGACATGGTGTACACATTTGTTTTAATCATTTAAGGTTTAAATCTGGGTACTTAAGACTTCCCCATTAATGTGTACACCAACTACAGTGACTAACCACAGCCATAATTTCAAACAAACATGCATTTAGTATTGAAATAGATATTGCAGGCTTTTCCCTAAACTATAAGTTCTAAGCATGTAATTATATTAAGAACAAGGGAATAGAGACAATATACCAAGTTATATGCTGTGAATGGAATGAATTGACACTTGGGTAGGCAATGCAATGCCAAAAATTAGAGAGAATTTTGAGAGAAATTGAGAGAGGAATATGGGAAAAATGGGCATTCGAATGGTCATTTAAACTTATTTGAACGTGATCGCGGTCCTAGTTATGCGGTCTCCTCAATCACAGTGGCATGGACCACGGTCGCGGTAACTGGGACCAAACAACCGGGTTTCCTGCACTTATTGTTCAGTCCAACTTGCCATTTAATATGTTCCTTTTTTAAATTCAATCAAAATTCCTCTTTGCACCAACATTTCATGGATTATACATGCATAAACAAAACAAAAAAAATCTACTCTACCATGCATGAATTAAAAAGGATATGTGCCACTTTTTGTGGCATAATGGGATGCCTCCCATCGAGCACTTAGTTTAATGTCGTAGAACGATACCCTCATCACTTTTTTTTTGCTTCTACTTAGAGGATTTGAATATCCATCCCATCTTTCATTCAATATGTAATGAGCAGCAGAGGAACAGAAGATTCTGATCTTCCAAGATGAGGCTTAGAAGAGGTGATAAAATGGAAAGTAATCTTTGATCTTGCCATTTTGAAGATTTAAACCTTTTACCTAACTTTACATTGAACTTTTGGTTTGTCTCCTTGGGTAAAAGTGAGCACATCAATAGACCATTCCTTGTACTTTGGAAGTTGAGCATCTTGGCCATCGATGGATAGGGTTCCATGTGCTCCTTTGGAATGTCAAACTCCAAAATATGCGAGTCGAACTCCGTCTCCCTAACATTCACTCTTTGTTCAGAAGGATGGATACTCATCATATCCTCTAAGCAATATGTTAAAAAGTGGTATGAATGATCTCCAACCCCTAATTTCAGGTTAACCTCCTCCAAAGATTTTTTACCCTAAAATAAGCTAGAGTCATCATAAGAGATTTGCATGGATTCTTGTTTTGACTCTAGTATCATTTCTTTTATTTTGGATTCTTCTTCCTCGTATGATTCAGATGGTTGGGAAGTCATCGATGAGTCTTTGCTACCAAGCCCATCATCATAGCTTGGTTTCTCTTCTCGACAAACCTTCTTTTGGGAAATGGGCATTGTTGTGAGGTTATAAGAATTATATCCTTGCCTAATTCCTTTGCCTTGACATTTTCCTTTCGAACACTCCATAGAATTGATGCCAGTCTTGCACATTCTCCCCGATTATAGTTACCCGATCCAAAATGGTTTGAAGCACTGCTCCAAGATCAATGGTTCCAGTTTGTTGCTCCTCCTTCTTCTCATCATAAGACCTATCAATCTCATAAGAACAACTAGTGATTCGGTTAGTATAATAGGGGGAGGGGGAATTTGGACAATCATCCCAATGTTCATATCGACCACTACATAACGAGAACCTATACTCCCTATAGGATTTAGAAGGTGGGTCCATCTCTTTTCGGGGAGTATAGTTACAATATCTCTTGAATTGTGGTCCGTCATAAATTGGACATGGATCATCATGATAGGATTCCCAACTACCAATATCATATTTGTTAGGAGATGCCATAGAGAAAAATAAAAATAAAATGAAATCTACCTACAAAGAAAAATCAAAAACAAATATGTACAAGCTAGAATTCAAGCAAGTAACTAAAATTTCAAACTAACTTAATACGCCAAATTGTTCCCTGGCAATAGCTTCATTTTTTATAACGCTCAACTTATACATCAATTTAAGTGCAAGGTGGTCGTCGTCAATATATTTACCCAACTTTGGAGTCGGGGTAGAATCCACGAGGAACAATGTGAGTGGGAATCAAGTTACTTTGAAATAATAGATACAAGTTAAATCCAAACCAATGTTACAAAAAGGTAAAAATGGTGGAAATAGGTATCTACACTAATATTTCTTTTTGGGTTTTTCTAGTATAAATTTGAGGCTACGAATAATTAGAGTTTTAATAGGGATGCACGGATCTTGGGGTTATACACTACTAAGGGAGTGATATATGGGTGTTAGCAATCAACATCAATTTAGTAAGTCAAATATGGGTAGGTTTGGTTATAGATTTTGATGCTAGTCTTTCAACAAAACACCAAAACTTCACCTATTGATTCTTTCGAATACCTAATAGGTGTGTTCAACAATTGGTAACCACAACCTCAATCTAGGTATCCCTATTTCTAGGATGATACCCATGGTATAGTCAACCTCACATTCACCTTTATGTCTAAGATAGTGAAAATTTAGCAAACTACACACACAATTATCTATCATTGCTTTGGTCTCCATATCCCTCTTTCAAGGATGATATGGATTCCTAAACTTCACCCAAAACCCTTTTTTTGAAGATGACTTTGGGTTTTCTAGAGCATGGAGCTTTCACTCATCATACCCATGTGGGTATTTGGGGCTTTCACCTATCAAACCCCAACCAAGTTAGCGTAACAATGATAAAACCCATAAATATGAACTACTAAATAAAAGCTAATCAATAACAACCCACACATACTTTAACCCCTATTCACACATAACCCCAAGAGGGAGATCTAGCTATACATAAGATAAATAAGTTTAGATATACCCATAATCTCCATTGAAGTGATTTATTGAAGATTAATTGAATATTACTTCAAACTTAGCACTCCCATCAAACTTAGTACTTCCCAATTCTTCACTCAAAAATTATACACTATATTCTTGTCCAAAAATGGAGGCTATTTACTCAAGAGCTAAACCTAAAAATTGGGAAAGATGGAATATGATACATTGATGCTAGGGTTTGAGTTTTTTGTCAAAAATTGGGATCAGCAACGTGCATTTCTAGTTTTACCCTTGGGCTAATTTCTTCTACTAAACCACGATCGTGCGGGTCTAGTTACGACCACGGTTAAGCGACCGTGGGTAACTTATGCGATTGTAGTTGAATGACTTTTTCTTGACTGCTGCGATCGCGGTCAGCAGACCACGACCGAGGTACCTAAGGCCTTTCTGCTCCAATTATTCAGCTACGCTTTTCTTGCTCCCTTTTGATCAGCTTACACCCCAATCCACATATTTTGATATCCTCAACTCTATGCTTCAAAGAGTGGATATTAGTGCCTTTTATCTCTAATATGTCTCATTTATTCATTCAAAATAAGGTAATGCGCACCAATGTTTAGTGAGAATGAGTGGTAAAATCATCACTCGGCAATTATGTCGAGCATCAGTTTGATATATCGAGTTGATAAGCAGTCACTCAATAATTTGATGTGATTGGAGATAATTAATTATATAGTACTATTTCTTTTTTGATATGTGTTCTTATTGTATTGAGCTTGATTGTTTGATTTGTCTGAAATATGATTTAAAGGGTATTCTTCATAATTATCAGGTTACGTAATGAATTTCTAACCAATTAGGATACTTTATATCATTGGGTCAATTTGTCATGGGTCATTTTATTATATAAACTGAGACTTGTTGAGAAAAAATTATGAAAAAAAATACTTAAAACTATACCTTAAGTTACTAATATTACTTAAAATCCCACCTCTAAAAAGTAATTATAAAAATCTCAACTTGTACTTTGTCTCTCTGAAAAGATCGATAGATAATATTTTTCCTCCATTATCACCTAAATGACCTAAAAATTCGATCGAAGCACCTCTATTTCCAATCGGAAAATTACTCTCTTCCAACCGACCGTCACTGGTGAAACACCTTTATCATCGTCCCTCCATCACCACTGAACCCAATTCCTTCACTCCCAACTTCATTAAAAAACAAATTGAAATGGTTCAACACCACCTATTATTAGCGTTTAGCCACTCCTGCTGTGTCACCACTATATCCATTGGTCCGATTAATTTTTGGTGGAGCTCCATTAAACTCATCAAAAATTCATTGTAAAATATGATGGAATCGGCTAACAAAAGTACAAATAGAGGGAGTTCGGAGAATCTTTAATGGGGGTTTAAGATAGTGATGACAGATCTCAAATTTCCACCATCAGATGTAGAATACAAGGTGTCCTCCATCATCACATTTCAAATCCACGATGGTGTACAAGACAGTTCAAGCCATGAGAAATTTTTGAGTTCGGAGATTTGCCAATGGAGGTTGAAGATGATGATGTCAATGAAGATACATAAGAATGATGTGTCTGTTAAGAGAGTTCAAAGATACATAAGAATGATGTATCTAGTAGAAAAGTACAAGAAGATACATCGCGTGATCCTCCATCAAATGTACAAAATCTATGTATCTTACTGAATATTAGGTTTCAGATAAATAAGGAAGATGTGTTTGATTGAAAATCTACAAAAATCAAGTATCACAATATTTTTTTGTGCTACTAATACATAAGACTTATGTATCTAAATGTATTTCTGTGATTATAATATATAAGAGTTATGTATCAGTACTTATGTATTAGATGGTGATGTATCGCGAGTCTTAGCTATGTATTGCAATAATAAATTAAAAATTAAAATTTTACGTAAATATAAAAACAATTAAAATTTTATGTTATTAGGTACTACACTATTGAAATTCATGAAAATTTCCCAAAAAATTATAGTATATGAGTCTATGGATGTTGAAGACACTGTATGTTAGCTTTCGTCATCAAGTATGACCAAAATGCCAGCGATTATATGATTGAATAAGGAAAAGAAAAAACGACAATTATTTCTGTACCAGAATTTACATTTTGGTCATGTGAGACACAGATCTTTTTCACTACATGACACGAACCAAAACAGGGCCTTGTCGTAATGGGCATACCAAGTCCAACAAGAACCGGAGACCACCCCCAATACCCAACCCAACCTCCAAACACATACCCTGAGTCGGATGAATTCCGAGCAAACAAGAAAGAGTTATGTACAACTCAAAACTCTAGGATAGGTCCATAACCGTGACCAACTCAAACAAATGTAACCATCCAATAGCAAACCAACCGCCATAACATAAATCAATCCATAACCATTCTATAACATAATAATGTGGAACAATCATAAATCAAATACAATCAAATGGTATCAGCCATAATACCAATACCAATACCAAGGCTGACACCAATACCAACACCGTCTATACCAACCTATAGTAGTCTTACAAAGACTCAATCCTAAACTAAAACAATATCGGGACATGCCCCCGACCATAGCCAAAACCATAGTCCAAGAAATAACAAAAGTATAAACACAAGACCATGACATGAAATGGAGCCTTCCGGAGTATGGAATCTCACCACTTCAATCCAACACAAGTTGTCCCCAAATTCTATCACTAAGCAGGAGGTGTAGTATGGCCGGTTCCTACATCACGTGGGGATACAACATCCGAAGATGAGTTAGCGGGTGAACGCTAGCATGCACTTAGGATAAGTATAAAATAATGCTAACATTTAAAACCAAGTAAATAACCATATGTATTCACATCCATACATATCTATATAATCAATGATGGAAAAGGGGAACCTGGTTTAGCATGACTTTAAAACCATCAACATGGTTATGTGTAGCTTAATCATCCTAGAACCACCCACAGGCTATATGGGTCCAGTGTTACCCCCTGAACAGGCCCAGTACGTGTAGCCGCACGAATCAGAGATATCGTAGGGGCAGGGGATTCCCATGTACCCTTCACCCTCCATGATACATATATACAAGTTTACCTTAGGGGATTCCCGTGTACCCTAAAAGTATATGGTCTCCATGACTAATCCTCATGTCGGCAAACATGAGTTTCCAATGTCCGTACATTGGACTCACACCTTCACGGTCAGTTATCATAACCTGCCATTAATTCCTAATAATAACCATTAGCACACAACCAAACCACCAAGTCCATATATTATTAACCGAGGCTATAAGAAGTGGTATCTTCATACCGACTATATCTTGCAAGCAATGTACTTAGACAAACCTTAGCCTTAGGGGATTCCCATGTACCCTGTAGGTTCCATTATTAGGTTTACTTGGGGGATTCCTATGTACCCCATAAGGTTTTCAAATCAAAGCCATGGCCACCAAGGCCTTGCCATTTAACCGTTTAAACCATTCAAGTTCCATTACAAAAGTATATCATGTAATAGTTTCAATGAAAGTCCAACTATCTAGTAAAAGCATTCTCATAGGCATTTTAACAAACATGTTGAGGGCACATAGTTTCCAAAACCAAAACCAAGTACCAATTAACTGTTCCCATGAAATCACGTGTTTAATTCAACAATTATAACATGAAAACTATTAAAAAAACATGGGAAAACAATATCCAAACCATTACAACCAAAACCCCCAACAGTAATTTGTAAACTAAACAATATCCATAATTAAATCATGAAAAAACATTCTTTAATCATGCCTTTAGTTGAACTAACAATGAGGAGGAGTAACATGCCTTAGATTATGAAGAAGAAAGAGAGAAATCACCCTTTGAAAATCTTAATTGATCCTCTTGATGAAACCCTAGACTTTTCTTAACCCACACGCTTGAGAGAGATTTGAGAGTGTTTTTGAGTGTTTAAGATTAGAATAATAAGGTTGAAGTCCCAATAGTGTTTTAGGTCGTGGAGTCACAAGGGGATAAGAGGGGAAATATCTTGAATACCCCCAACTAAAACTGTAAAAGAATTCCTGCAGGAAGGTATGACTCCACCACCCAAACCATACCCTATTATACGAGTGGTACCCACCACTCGTACCCTAGGCATCTACTTGAACCCAAACACTGTCCAATATACGGCCACCAAGGAAAACTAGGATCCCATCATACGACTAGCACCCACAACCCATACCCTAAACCATCCACCAAGAGCATGATATACTGAATAACATACGAAATGGCCTTACTCACTCAGACCACCTCTATACGAGTCGTATGGCCTCCATCCGTACTTTGCATAATAACCACCCAAGACTACACTGACTAACATATGAACAAGACCCCCTAAGTCGTACCACATCATATAAATAGTACCCATAAGTCGCATGATGTCCAGAAGCTCAAAACCCATAAAATTTCTAAGGATTAAAACCCAAGGTGTTTCAATTCTCCCCCACTTGGATTATTTGTCCTCGAATGATGGAATAAGGCAGTACAAGCATGATTTAAACCTCCACACCCCTATACCAACATGTAACTAAGTTAGAAAACAAATATAAAAAGATTTGTTCTAACCTTTAACTATGTTAGAAAACAAAAGTATGATGAAGAACACATACCTTCTATACAAATCCTTGAAGCAGAAAACAAGAGTAGATACTTGGACTTTATGTCCTCTTCCACTTCCCTAGTAGCCTCTTCCACCATATGGTTCCTCCATAGAAACTTAACCGAAGCTATATCTTGGGTCCGTAACCAACGAACCTGCCGATCTAAGATCTCAACTGGGATCTCCTCATAAGACAAAGAGTCTGTGATACAAATGTCTCTAATAGGAATGGTTTAATATGGATTGCTCATACATTTACTCAACATAGAAACATGGAACAATAGATGAATAGAGCTCACAATAGAAGAAAACTTCAATTCATAAGAAACCTTGCCAACCCTTCTCAAAGACTAAGTAAGGACCAACATACCGAGGACTGAGCTTCCCTTTCATACCAAACTACATCACTCTCTTCATGGGAGACACCTTTAGGAACACTCTATCCCCAACCTCATATTCCAAGTATCTATGCCTTACATCTGCATAGGACTTTTGGTGACTTTGGGCAGCCTTAAGTCTATCCCGAATCACCTTCACCTTTTACATGTCTTGTTGAACCAAATCCAAGCCAAACATATCTTCCTTACCAACCTTGAACCACCCAATAGAAGATGTACACCTCCTACCATACAATGCTTCAAACGGATCCATCCCAATGCTAGAGTTGTAGTTGTTGTTGTAAGAAAATTCAATAAGAGGTAAATGCTCAACCCAACAACCACCATAGTCAATCACACAAGTACAAATCATGTCCTCCAATGTCAAAATAGTCCTTTTTTCTTACCCATCCGACTGCGGGTAGAAAGCAGTACTCAGACTAACCTTAGTCCCCAACCCTTTCTTGAATAACCCCAAAAGTGAGATGTAAACTGCATATCATGATCAGAGATGGTAGAGATAGGTACCCCATGCAGCTTCACAATCTCATGAAGATACATCCTCATATAATCCTCAGTCGAGAAGTTATTCCTCCATGGTTAAAAGTAAGCAAACTTTGTCATCCTATCCACGATGATCCAAACCAAATTAAATTGATTCTAAGACTAAGAAAGACTGGTAACGAAATCCATGTTGATTACTTATTATTTCCATTCATGCAACTTAATCTCCTAATACAAACCTCTGGGCCTCATGTGCTCAACTTTCACTTGTCGATACACTTAACAATTGGCTACAAAATTAGCCACATCCCTCTTCATACCATTCCACCAATACATCTCCTTAATATCATGATATATTTTTGTTGAACTAGGATGAACAACATAGCGTGAATCATGCGCCTCATCCAAGATCCTCTCTTGCAAACCATCAACATTAGGAACACATAACCTCTCTTGGTACCGCAAAGTACCATCACCATAGATCTCGAAGGCCCACACCTTTTTCCCACTAACATCACCTTTGATCCTCATCAACACAGGATCCAGCAATTGCTTCTCCTTGATTTCAGCACCAAGAGGCAACCGTGCCACTTTCTGAACATACATACCATCATCCTTAGAGTCCAAGAGACAAACTCCAAGGTAAGATAAATAGTGAATGTCCTTCACCAACTCCTATTTCTCCTTATCCACATGAGCTAGACTCCCCATGGACAATCTTCCTAGAGTATCTGCAATAATATTAGCCTTACCTGGATGGTAATAAAGCCTCATATCATAGTCTTTGAGAAGATCTAGCCATCTTATTTTCTTGAGGTTAAGATCTTTCTAAGTGAACACATACTACAGGCTTTTATGATCGGAGAAGATATCCATATGCACTCCATACAAATAGTGCCGCCAGATTTTCAAACGAAAAACCATATCTAACAACTCCGAATCATGAGTAGGATAATTTCTCTCATGCACCTACAACAGCCTAGAAACATAGGCTATCACCTTACCATGTTACATCAATACATAACCCAAGCAAACCCGAGACACATCACAGTAAACCACAAACCCCTCAGTGTCTTCAGGCAAAGTCAAAATTGGAGCCAAAGTTAGCTTATCCTTCAGCTTCTCAATACTACCCTCACATGCATCCGAGCACGAGAACTTAACCTTCTTCTAAGTTAATTTAGTCAATGGGGTGTCTATAGAAAAAAAACTCTCCATAAACCTCTTATAGTAACCCGCTAAACCCAAGAAGCTCCAAATGTCGATTAGAGTGGTGGGTCTAGGACATTTCTTAACCACAACTACCTTTTGTGAATATACCATGATCCCTTCACTAGAAGTAATATGACCCAGGAAAGTTACCGCATTCAACCAAAATTCACATTTAGAAAATTTGGCATACAAGTGTTGTTCTTTAAGAGTCTGTAATACAACACGGAGGTGATTGGCATGATCCACCTTACTCTTTGAGTACACCAAAATGTCATCTATGAACACAATGATAAACAGATCCAGGAATTGATGAAAACCCTATTCATCAAATCCATAAATATTGTTGAGGCATTGGTCAAACCAAATGACATTACTAAAAACTCAAAGTACCCATACCAAGTATGGAAAGATGTCTTAGGGATATTCACCTCCCTAACTGTATGGGTATGAAAAGCTTTCTTAGGGTTATCCACATCCCTAATCTTAAGTTGATGATACCCTAACTGAATCTCTATTTTAGAAAAGAATTTGGTACCTTAAAACTGATTAAACAAATCATCTATCCTCAGAAGTGGGTACTTATCCTTTACTGTTACTTTATTCAATTGGTTGTAATCAATACACATTCAAAGGGAACTATCCTTCTTACGCATGAACAACACCAGTGCACCCCACGGGGACACACTAGGATGGATGAAACTGTTATCTAAAAGATACTTGAGTTTCTCCTTAAGCTCCTTCACCTCTATTAGAGCCATTCTATAAGGGGGAATAAAATTGGATTAGTGTTCAGAACTAGATCAATCCCAAACTCAATCTCCCTATTTCGAGGAATACCAGGAAGGTTATCAGGAAAGAGCTCAGGAAATTCATTCACATCCAGAATCGAATGCAAAGAAGGACCCTCCGAGTTAAAGTCTTTAACCTATACCAAGTAATAGAGACAGCCCTTGGATATTAATCTTCGAGATCTAAGATATGATATAAACTTTCCCTTAAGATCTAGAAAATGACCCTCCCATTCAATGACCGGTAATCTAAGCATGCAATCATGAATGCAACCAATCCATCCCCAGAATAACATCAAAATCCATTATATCTAAGTCATAAAAATCCACCAAAGTCTCCTTACTACCAACAGATTCCACACACCCCCTATAGACTTTTTGAGCAATCACCGAGTCACCTACTGGGGTAGAAATAAAAAAGGGTCCAAAATAACCTCGAGACCAAAACCAAAATACACACCCACAAATGGGGTCACATAAGAGAGTGTGAACGCCAAATAAAGTAAATAGTACACATCACGGGAGAAAATTTTTAACGTACTAGTCACAACATCAAGTGATTCCTCATACTCCTATTGGGTAATGAGTGCATAAAGACAGTTTTGACTAGTGCCGAAACTAGATGGTGCACCCTTTGGTACTAGAGCTAAAGAAGATGCAATTGGAACCTTCTTCGCCCCTAAAGCCACCTTACCAACAGGATAGTTCCCAAGCATGTGCCCTGTCTAACCACAGCCAAAGCACTTGTACCTTTCTTCCTCTCACTTAACTCAACCTATTTTTTCTTTTTCTCCTCTACTTGTTGCATATACACAACCAACCTAGAGATATCTATGTCCTTAATCAGCAAGGCAGACTTGCTTTCAAGGACTAACTTTCGAGATAGCTTCAAAGAAAACTTTCTTATTTGGGCCCTCATATCAGACACAAACTCCGATGTATATCGAGACAACTAGTAAAACTTTAAGGAATACTCCTGGACCATTATCTTCCCTTGTTTCAAATTAACAAACTTCTCCACTTTCTCTTCCCTCAACTCCTAACGAAAGAAGCGGTCTAAAAATGCATTAGAGAAAGTCTCCCAAAGAGATGACACATCAACATCACTCCTTGCTTGATCCCAATCCTCATTCCATTGGTACTCCAAATCTTTCAAATAGTAGGCAACAAACTCTACCCCTTCCATATTCGTGGCATACATCACTCTAAATATATTTTTTATATCATCATCCTCCTCCACCTTGACACTATTAAAGGTCAGAGGGTTCATCCTCATGAACTACCCAACCCTTGTGGCCTCAGAAGATAGAGTAGTAAATGCACCACACTTAGCCTGGGAAGCTACCAACTGAGAAATCATATATATTGACTAACGTAACTAAGCATTCATCATGTTAGCCTGAGGATGACTAAAGGGGACCACTGGAACTCCAGGACAATCAGGAACTAGACCCCTAGACCGAGTATGGATCCCATGAGAGCGTGTTCCATTAACATTATCCTAAGTTAGGACAGAGGTGTTTCCGGGAGCATCAGATCATTGAGGCATGATCTAAAAAGTGAAAATGGGGATTAGAGAAGAATTCCAAGATTAAGACTCTAATATTTCTAAATGCCTTGTAGCCTCTCTCTTATGAGTGTGGCACGCTACACACCATTTAAGAAGACTCTACTCGATACGGTTTTATGGGATCCCAGTTAAACATGAACCTAGGTCTCTGATACCATCATGACATGACCCAAAATAAAGCCTTGTCGTAATGGGCATCTTAAGTCCAACAAGGACCAGAGAACACCCCCAATACCCAATCCAACCTCCAAACACATACCCTGAGTTGAATGAATTCTGAGCATATAACAAGACGGAGTTATGTATAACTCAAGACTCTAAGATAGGTCTATAACCATGACTAACCCAAACAAGTCCAACCATCTAATACCGAACTAACCACCATAACATAAACCAATCCATAATCATTCTATAACGTAATAATGTGGAACAATCATAAATCAAATACATTCAAATGGTATCCGCCATAATAACAATACCAATGTCAAGGTTGACACCAATACTGACACCATCCCTACCAACCCATAGTAGTCTAACAAAGTCTCTATCCGCAAGTAAAACAATATCCGATCAGGACATGCCCCCGACCATAGCCAAAACCATAGTCTAAGAAATAACCAAAGTATGAAGACAAGACCATGAAATGAAATGGAAACTTCCAGAGTATGGAATCTCACCATTTTAATACGACACAAGCTCTCCCCGAATTCGATCACTAAGAAGAAGGAGTAGTATGGTCGGTTCCTGGATCGCATGGGGATACAGCGTCCAAAGACGGGTTAGTGGGTGACCACTAGCATACACTCAACATAAGTATAAAGCAATGCCAATATTTAAGACCAAGTAAAAAACCATATGCATTCACATCTATATATATATATATATATATATATATAATCCATATTGGGAAAAGGAAACCAGGTCTAGTATGCCTTTAAAACCATTAACCTGGGTATGTGTATCTTAACAGTCCTAGAACCACCCACAAGCTATATGGGTCCCATGTTACCCCCTAAACGGGCCCCAGTGCGTGTAGCTGCACGAACCAGAGATATCATAGGGGAAAAAGATTCCCATGTACCCTTCACCCTCTATGATACATATATACAAGTTTAAATTAGGAGATTCCCATGTACCCAAAAAGTATATGGTCTCTATGACTAATCCTTATTTCAGAAAACATAAGTTTTCAGTGTACGTCCATTGGCCTCGCACCTTCATGGTCAGCTATCATAACCCGCCATTACTGCCCAATTAAAACCATTAGCACAAAAAACTAAACCACTAATTCCATATATTATTAAAAAGGGCTATGAGAAGTGGTATCTTCATATCAACTATAGATTGCAAGCAATGTCCTTATCAAAACCTCAGCTTCAGGGGATTCCCATGTATCCGGTAGGTTCCATTATTAAGTTTACTTGGGAGATTCTCATGTACCCCCAAAGATTTTTAAATTAAAGTCATAGCTACCAAGTCCTTACCATTTAACCATTTAAACCATTGAAGTTCCATTACCAAAGTATACCATGCAATAGTTTTAATGAAAGTCCAACTATCTAGTAAAAGCATTCTCATAGGCATTTTAACAAACATGTTGAGGGCATATAATTTCCAAAACCAAAACCAAGTACCAATTAACCATTATCATGAAACCACATGTTCAATTCCACAACTATAACATGAAAATTATAAGAAAAATATGGAAAAATAATATCTAAACCATTACAACCAAAACCCCAAATACTAATTTGTAAGCCAAACAATACCCACAATTAAATGATGAAAACCCATTCATTAATCATGCCTTTTGTCGAAATAACAATGAGGAGGAGTAACATTCCTTAGATTACAAAGAAGACGGAGAGAAATTATCCTTTGAAAACCTTAATTGATCCTCTTGATGAAATCCTAGCCTTTCTTTAACCCATAACCTTGAAAGATATTTAAGAGTATTTTTGAGTGTTTAAGATTAGAATAATAAGGTAAATAAAGTCCCAATAGTGTTTTAGGTCGTGGGGTCATAAGGGGTTAAGAGGGGAAATGTACAGAATACCCCAATTTAAATTGTAAAGGAATTTCCGCAGGAAGGTACGACTCCATCACCCAAACCGTACCCTATCATACGAGTGGTACTCACCACTCGTACCCTAGGCATCCACTTGGACCCAAACACTGTCCAACATATGACCACCAAGGAAAAATCGTATCCCATCATACGACTAGTATCCATAACCCATATCCTAGACCACCCACCAAGAGCATGACACACTGATCAACGTACGAAATGGCCTTACTCACTCGTACCATATCCATACGAGTCATTTGGTCTCCATACGTACCTTGGACAGTAGCCATCCAAGACCACACTGAGTAACATATGACCAAGTCCCCCTAAGTTGTACCATATCATACGACTAGTACCCACAAGTCGTATGATGTTTAGAAGCTCAAAACCCAAGAAAATTACTAAGGATCAAAACCCAGGATGTTTCACTATAATAGAATATAAAACTGATAATCTTCATAGTGAACTTGATAAACTAAACATGCAAAATAGTATCAATCTATTTGTCTTATTTTTCTTTGTTAGTAAATTTAAAAAAGAATGTCTCTTTTCTTTTTTGACAACTCGTTAATTCCAACTTTGCACCTGTCATGTTTATGACCTCAAGATTAAAGTACATTTTGATACATTTGTCGCATCTTTAATTATTTTAAGCTCACAAGATTAAAAATATTTTTTACTTTCTTAAACTCCATACTAAGTTAAAATTATACAAAC
The DNA here is from genome assembly GCA_030864215.1 of Capsicum pubescens. Classification (NCBI taxonomy): domain Eukaryota; kingdom Viridiplantae; phylum Streptophyta; class Magnoliopsida; order Solanales; family Solanaceae; genus Capsicum; species Capsicum pubescens. The sequence continues at coordinate 229,555,768 of CM061544.1, forward strand.
AAATAAAAATGGAGTGAGTGCATATATTACATGTTATACTCTAATTGATTAAAATTCTTTTACATAATACTTTTCAAATATATACATCTCGTTCAAATTAAAATAACAAAATAGGACCAAATATAATCCCAAACCCGACTTAAGACACAAAGAAAACAATGCTCAAATGCTCAATTAGGGAAGTGCTATTATGCTAAAAATGTCTTCACCTACTTTCTTCTTCATCCAAGCTCTTCAATTAACCTTTAACTCTAGTCATTACATTGGACCTAAGAAGCTCTTTAGTTTACAAATTCGAGTCAATTTTTGTTGTCTTTAATATTCAAAAATTATATATAGATGTTTTTTCTATAATTTTATCTATTATTATAATTTTATTTCAAATTAAAAATAGAATTTAGAAATTTTTTTGGGGGGAGTATTTCAGACGAAGTGTTGTGCTGTTTGCAAAAGTTCAACATTTTCTTAAAGTAAAATACATGTCAAACATAATTTTAGCTCCTTTTCATCTTTAAATTTAACTTCATATGCTTCTTTCTTCATTCACTTTTAGTTATCATGTTTCGCTTCACGAGAGTAAATTTAATTAATTTTTAGAGCTAAAATAAATTAAATAAATTTAATATCTAAAATTTTTAATTATATATTCAAAAATAATATGAAAGTAGCATAAGATTCAGTTCTCCTCATATTAATATGATAAAAAATTATATCTTAAAATATTTATTAAAGTACATAAAGTTTAGTTATCAAAAAATAAAGCGTGACAAGTAATTATATGTTTTTCGAACTTTGAGAATTTACTATCCAAATGAAGGCAATAAAGTCAATGTCTCTAATCTAGTTAATAATAATGAAAAAAATTCGTTATATTGGTTAAAGATCTATTTTCAAGTGTTAAATAAAATATACTCTACAAATTCAACATGTGCATTTCCAGACTATTAGGAGTGTTATTATACATGAAATAAAAGTCTAAATTTGACTCTTCTTCGCTTCAAATTTTTTTTTATTTTTTCGATTTTCTTTATGAATATGTACACATGTGTGCTAAATATTACATTAAGCATGTCCGTCCACCAACCTTGGATCCTAAAAATATTTTAAGCATTTACTAGTTGTTCTCTTGTACCAATCTTTTTTAATTTATAGATTTCATCATGGACAATAAATAGAGCGTAGATAATGTCAAAAAGATGGTGTGAGTACCAAAAGGCATTGAATCCATTGAGCTTGTGGAAAGGTTTTGATAAACTGACTCTACCCCATCTAAACCATGAGATTTCTAAAGTGAAAACTATTGTCATTAGAACCACCATTATAATTTTAGTTACATCTTTAACTCCCTTCATGATCCACGAACAGCTAGTAAGTTGATCACCATATTAAATGAGTCAGTTCGTTTATTTCCACCCTAAGTGCATTTTCCATTGCTATGGCTTAAATAAAAGGGGGAAAGGAACTGATTAGTTAGACGTCTTTCAAGTTGAAGCCTAAGTAAACAAAGTCGCGAGGTCCCCAAAGTTAGACTAAAAAGACAATACCTTAGGGTTGGGTCTGGATATTAGATTCCTAACTTTTACAAAAAGAATACAATCAAAACTAAGTCACAATTAAACAAATAAAAATGAAAAAAAAAAGAGATAAATCTTTAATCTTTATGGGTTTGAGTTGCAGGAAACACCATTAATTCTTGATTTATTGTCTACATCTATTTCAAAATTGTGTGCCCATTTTTACAAAAATACTTCATATAAATCGAGAAGAAGAGAGTAAAATTTATAAATACTTATTTGTTTATTTATTTTGTATATAATCATGGATTTTAAAGATTAAAATTGTAAGGTATGACCCAAACTCGAAATAAGCCCAAAATTTTAATAAAGACAAAGAAAAATCAAATAGGAACTTAAAACAAAAAGTATTTGTACTTTGTATGCTCCTCCAGAAGTTTCATTTGCTTCTCAGATAACATTTTCTTTGTTTTCTCCGTGTCTATTGTATCATTTTTCTTCAATCGATTTATCTATTCAGAGGTAAGTATAAATAATAATGTTCGAAAATAGCTTCTTTGTTGTTCCAAAATTATTTCTTTGCAATTTTGTTTCTCTAATCCAAAATGGTGAGCTATTTTGGAGCTATTATGTCCATCGATGAAGGAATTAATCAATTTTGGATTTAGAATATTCAATTTCTTGAGGAGCTTTTACATCCATTCTCCATTGTCATGACTCTCTTTATTATTCAAATTCAAGGTAAGCTCTTTCTTTTCTCAACCTTGACTCTCTTTTATTAACTGTGAACATGAGGTTGATTTCTTGTTGTGTATATTTTTATATCTCTTTTATGAATTTTATTTGTGTTCGAGGGTTCACCAATTTAAGGTACGTATGATGACCCTTTTTTTAATTAATGCCTCTTAAGAAAAAAGTGAGATGTTCTTTGTTATACCAATAAATGAAAAAATTGGTGTTTAAATAAGCATGTTGGTTTGGGGCTATTGTGTTAGTTTAGAGTTTTTCGAAATGGGTTCTTTGGTGGTGATGGATAAGTTTAAAATTCAAGAAGGGGGGTGAATTGAAAATTTCTGTGAGTCGATTATTGATCCTTCACAGATGACTTGCCTGCAAATTAGCACACTTCACAAAACAAATTAGATTTAAATAAATATACAAGTAAATAATCAACTTGAAGTAAAGACACAAAGATTTATCCTGGTTCGGAATACCAATGTGGTGCCTACTTCCAGTCTCCTTGGGTTTGAAGTTTCCTTAGATATTTTGTATTGGGGATCGAGTACAACAATGATGAACAAGTTTCGAAGACTTATTTTATTCTTCAGATATTATGACACAGCTTCAGTGTGTATTATAAAGTTGACTCGATCCTATTCTTTATGTAGCTGTTGTAAACTGATAAGTACAAATCTTTGTAAGATTAAGAATGAGATACTTTGAAGTTCTTTCTTACAGTTGTGTAAGGTATTTGGTCTTCAATCTTTTCTTTTATAGCCTTCAACTTCTTCAGCCTCTTCTCTCTATAAGGAAACCCAAGGAATTTCTTCTCAATCAAGGATTTGAATTGATTCCTTGATTGAGGGATTGCACCGTGTGGTATGTACATATTAGATATTTTCATACTCTATGTGATTTTCCTTTCTCACAGCCATACATGTCCATATCAGATATGTCCATGTAGAGGGTGTGATCTTCTTTTCTTTGCTATTACTGTGAGGTACGTTTAATCATCCTTTGATTGACTTGTTCATTGAGATCTTTAGTTGATGTGGCTCTTGTTTCCTTATACAACGAGATCTTTAATTGATGTGGCTCTATATTTAGCATTGTCTTCTTTGAGGGGTATTCCTTTCTTTTGTGCAAGATAGTCTCCCATTATTAGAGTTCTTCAATATCCTTTATGGAAGATCTCCTTCCATCATTAGAGATCTTCAATATCCTGTAAATTTTCACTCATTAGTCTGTCATTATTAAAACATATAAAATAAATAAAGGACGCTAACAGTCTCCTCCTTAATGATAATGACAAACAAGCATTAAACATCAGTTGACTTTCCTATCACAGTAGTCGGCTCGCTCCCCTTGACTTGTAAGCACTTCCGATGTTCCTTTGTTCCTTGAGCATCAGTCGACTCTTATCCATTGATAGTTAACTTGCTCCTCTGGACTTGTAAGAACTTTTGATGTTCCTGTCTTATACCCCTTTTGGCATAATAAAAAAGAACCACATAGCAGAAAAAATAAATATATAGCAGAGAAATAATCTAATTAATAACCGAGGATTAGGCAAAAATAAAAATGTGTGGCAGATAGTAAAAAATCATCTTACAACCCAACAAAAAAAAGGAATAGGACCCCCCTTTGAATAAAAGTCATCATTCACCGCTTAGCCAGAAAGTATGTTAGGGTATTGTGCAAGTTATGGCAGAATTTGTCCTAGGATTTTTCAATGTTATTATAGAAGGAGGAGTAGGATTTATAAATGGAAATAGCAAGATCATCATTGGAGGAGTTGAATTGGGACATAAGGGAGTCCATACGAGTGAACACTCATGTAAACAACTTGATGCCCTCTTGTTTGAACCTGGCGAGTGCTAGCCAGACCACGCCTATGTCATTGTTGGTGCTCTTCCCTAGGTCCAAAAGTAGTGAAGTCGACTCCTGAAGAAGCATGTCACCTTCCTTAATATCTTTGAAATGATCTTTTATTTTCTCCAATTCCTTCAACACAGTAATCATGGGGTTAGAAACAGACTTGCTTACATTAGGGAGTTTGGATTTTTCTCGGGCAGAATCCTTCTTGCACCATTCATTATCAACCAAAGCATAGCCCATACTGGCAAAAGTTTTAGAGTCATAAGTAGCAACAACTTCCACTGAGATGTAAATAGAGAGATCAATAGAGTAATGCAAAAGAATCTAAGTAATTACCAGTCCATATGATAAACTGGTGGAGGCATGTACATCCGCCACACTCTCAAGCATATATTCAAGAATCCAGGTTGCTTAATTAATTTTTTATTTCTTAACTACACAATACAGGAAAAATGCATCACGCCAGGTAATGTTTCTAAGGGATCCTTTCCTTGGAATTAGTGTGGTAGAGATTATGTGGGCCATGATACGATACTTAAAACATAGTGAGAAAGGACCAAAATTGGATAATACTATGTCTGGGTAAGATAAGATCCTTTTTACTTCTTCAAAACTTACCTCAAAATCTTTGGGCTAGGTACCATTTATAAAACAAATCACACCATATAACTTTGTATCAAATACCTTCTTGAACAGAAAATCATTTAGGATGATTTTTGTGCCAAGCACAAGAGTCTCAAGTTCGCCACTATCAAGAGAGGAAGAGATTTGCATAGAGTATACGGACTGGATCCTCATAAACCTCAAGTCTACAAAGATGAAAAACCAAGGACATATCTTGATACTTAAAGAAGTAATTGACATTACAGAAAGCATCTTTTAATTGACAGCTATTGATTATGCGATCGAGTACAATAGAGTGGTTTTTGAAGAAAAAGAATTTGTCTTCTTAAGACCATGTCTAATACTTATGTATGTCCTTAGTAGGGAAGGAGTTGTATGAGGTTTTTTGTTGGAGGGGGATGGGATGGGAGCAGGACGTTATCTTTTGATGAGAGTTGACTATTAGAGTAGGATTCATCAGAGGAATCGAAGAAAAGAACAGGACTATCAAAGAGAGTTTGAGGAAAGGATTTGGAAATATTGGCCATGGAGCGAGTTATGGTAATGGGAGAAGAGTGGAATTGGATTTTAAAGGGGCAGAAGAGAAGAAGAGAGAATGGGTAAGAGAACCGAGAAAGAGATATGGGATGTAAGCAATGATTGGGAAAGGGGGTGGTAGGAGAAAACAAAGTAGGTTGAAGTAAAAGGTGACTAATAAAAGTGAAAAGATGATAGAGGGGGTGTTGGAAAGGTAAAGGGGTGCAAAAGCGGCAGGGGTGGCATGAAAAATGGTGAAAATAATGATGACCCCTTTTGAAAACCAATTTTTTGGTTAAAATATATGAAGAGAAATTCAAATCAGGTTAAAAAAGAAATTCCAAAAATAAAACTCATAGTTCATTAATACTGAGAATCCCAAGTCTTTTTATAAGGTAACAAAATCTTTCTTCTAACAAGGGTTTCATAAAAATATCTGCCAATTTATTTTTAGAGTCAACAACCATTAAAGAAAAGTCTCTATTTTATACATGATCTTGAATAAAATAATTCTTAATATCAATATGTTTAGCCCTAGAATGATGCAAATTATATTTAGACAAACTAATAGCACTGTTGTTATCACGCTTTATGGGAACAGATTTAAAAGAAAATTAAAATCAAGTAGTTGATGCATAATTCATAAAATTTGAGTACAGCAACTTCCAGTGGTTATGTATTCAGCTTCAGTTGTTGAAAGAGCAACTGAAGTTTGTTTCTTGTTATTCCATGAAATCAGGGCATCACCAAGAATATGACATGTTTCACAAGTGCTTTTTCTATCACTTTTTTCACCTGCAAAGTCAGCGTCTAAATATCCAATTAACTTGAAATTAGAGGAGAAAGGTACCATAGTCCAATATCTTGAGTTCCTATGAGATATCGGATGATTCTTTTGATGGCAGTCAGATGAGACTTTTTGGAGGTCGATTGGAACCTGGCACACTTGCATACACTAAACATAATGTTTGGTCGACTAGCGGTCAAATAGAGTAGTGATCCAATCATTCCCCAGTACATATTTTCATCAACATCTTTTTTAGATGAGTTTAAATCAAGACTCATGAATGGGCTCAGCGGAGTTCCATAGGCATTTACTTTTTTCATGCGGAACTTTTTGATGAGTTCCTTTGTGCACTTAGCTTGACTGATGAAAGTACCTTTGGGTGATTGCTTAAGTTATAATCCCATGAAAAATGTGAGCTCTCCCATAAGACTCATTTCAAATTCTCCTTTCATTTGGTTTTCAAAATTCTTACACAGAGAGATGTTAGGACTCCTAAAAATAATATCATCAACGTAAATTTGTACAATAAGAAGATTTGAGTTAAGCTTTTATATGAACAGAGTTGTGTCAATTTTACCTCTTTGAAAGTTGTTGTTTATTAATAAAGTACTCAATCTCTCATACCAAGCTTTAGGAGCTTGGTTGAGACCATAAAGTTCTTTTGATAATTTAAGAATATGATTTGGATAAGCAGGATTTTAAAAATCGAGAGGTTGATTTACAAAGACTTCTTCATTAATGAATCTATTTAAGTAGGAACTTTTGACGTCCATTTGATATAACTTAAAGCATTTGAAAGCAGTAAAAGCTAATAAAATTTGAATTGACTCTAACTTTGCCACAGGGGCAAAGGTTTCATCATAATCAATGCTGTCTTGTTGGGAGCAACCTTGAGCTACAAGTCTGGCCTTGTTTTTGATAACCTTGCATTCTTCATTTTTTTTGTAGACCCATCTAGTTCTAATTATTGAACAGTTCTTAGGTCTTTCAACTAGAGTATAGACTTGACATTGTTTGAATTGGTCTAATTCTTCTTTTATAGCCTCGACCCAAGATTCATCTTTGAGTACCTCATCAGTCTTATTTGGTTTAATTTAAGCTACAAGGGCAATAGATATTTTCTTTCTCAATGAAGCCCTTGTCTACATCCTATCATTTGGATTTTCGATGATGAAATCATTTGGATATCTAGCATTGTGTTTGCATTTTCTTGGAATACTTAGTTTGACTATTTTTATGGTAGGAGTTGACTTTAGAGAGGATGTAGTCAACTCATATTGTAATGGTTTGAGAGTTGTGTTAGCATTGACTCCAGGTGTATATTACTCACTTGTTCTTCATCAATACTTACACTTATAGGAGGGTGGTTAGTTTCATCTAATATAATATGCATAGATTTCTCAACACATAACGTTCTTTTATTGTAAGCTCTATAATCACGACTAGTAAGAGAGTTCCCAAGAAAAATAACTTTGTCACTTTGTGGATCAAATTTTACTAAGTTATTATTACTGTTGTTGTAGATAAAGCACTTATATTAAAAGTGATGAAAGTAGATAATGTTTGGTTTCTTTCCTCTCCATAACTCATAGTGTGTCTTTTTTAAGATAGATATGATGGGATATCTCTTGCTAATGTGACATGTTGTGCTTACTGCCTCTTCCCAAAGGAGAGGAGGAATGTGGAGAAGATGAAAAAGGAGGCCACTGTTGAAGTAAAAAGGTGGAAGAAGGGAGTGTTGGGATGGTAAAAAGAATAGAGGGGAAGTAAATTAGGCGTAAAACAAGGGGAAGTAATGATGACTCATTTTCAAAAGAAGTGAAACAAAATTATGATTTTCCCTCTTTTAAAAAAATAAATAAATAAAGAGCAATGTAAAAAGATTATTGTCCAAAAATTAAAATCATAAGTCTTTTATTCTAAGAATACCAAGCCTTTTTCTAAGGTAACAAAATCATTCTTCTAACAAAGGTTTTGTAAAGATATCTGCTAGTTGATTTCTGGAGTCAACAAACATAGGTACAGATTTAGATTATTTCCATTTCTATATAGATGACAGATACAGTTGTGATCACTTAGATTAGGTTATACTCCTTGGCAAGAGTATGACACCTCTCCCCATTATGAGTTTTTCCCCTTAGGGGAATAAGACGTTGGACTCCATGTTAGCTCACATGGTTTATGTCGGTTAGAAGAACATACCTTGAAAAATAGTTTAAGAGAATTTCGTACTATAAAGAAAAGCTTTTATAAAAACTAAGTGTAAAGGCTCACTACTTTAATCAGATACTTCCTTACAGAAAAAATATTAGTTACAGATTTCAGCTTTCAGATTTCAGATATAGAAATGAGTCTTTCTTATACTTATACAGCATGATTTATAGATAGAACACTAGTACAACTTTTAGAACTAAATGTTATGACTTACTAGATTTACAAAATATGATTTGCTATTCATAATTACAGATTTCAGTTCTCAGATATTTCAGCTTATGTGAGTCATTTACATTTAGCATACATTGTTTTACAAACTATGATGATGATTGATATTATGTTTTACTTATGCATTCACCCCCATATACTTAGTACATCCTCAAAGTACTGATCCATATATATGTCTATGTGTTACATTGTCTCATAATATAGGTTCAGGTGCTCAGTTTCAGTAGCGTGAGTAATTTTGAGCATCCCCATCTACATCCCAACAGTTGGTGATTCCTCATAGTTCGGGGACTTAGTCATTCAGTTTATTTTCAGCTTATCAGTTTAGATGATTTAGTATTCTTTTCAGATAGTTTGAGTCAGTTGGGGGTTTATCCCAGTGACTCTCTAGATATTAGTAGTAGAGGCTTATCAGACTGTTAGTTTTGATATAGATTTTCAGTATTTTTTCATCAGATCCCTGAGACTAGTATTTTTCAGATATTATGTTCAGATAGTTTTCTTCATTCAGTATGATTTTGATGTCTATATTTTCATTAGTATGAGATTCAGACTTAGTAGAAGGCAGACAAGGTTATCTTAAGGCTACTTGTAGGCTTGAGCATCGTGTGATGTATCGGGACCCATTTTTAGGGCGTTACACAATTCAGGGTTCATTATTTTTTATATTGTGCAAGGTTTCAAAATATTTTTCACTGTGCATATTCTCATGTTCAAGCCAATTTCACAAGATTGGGTTGAGGTTATTGTAAGTTTCAAATCATTATCTCATCAAACAAGCGGAAAACCACATTCCCCATTTAATTCACTCATCCATGCATCTAATTGGTTTCAAAATAAGTTTTGGGTAAAGAAGTACATGCGTAAGAGGATCACAATTTTGAAGGGAATTTATTGTTGGTAGCTCTAGAAATCAACCTTGAGAAAACCCTAATGCTCTTTATTGAAAGCATTTGTGAGAAGAGGGAAGTTATTTTAGTGTGTTATAGGTGATAATGGGGTCCCAATAATGTTTGAAAGTTGTGGGTTATGTTTAGGGGAAAAGGGAAATATCTAAAATACCCTTAATTTAAATGCTGAAAATAGTTGTCAATGACTATGGGTCACTATACGACTCGTAGGGTCTGAGTCGTAATCAAGATAGAAAATTTTGGGTATACACTGGTCATCCTATGATTTGGTACCTTACGACTCATATAGAGTCATTACGACTCATATAGATCTATTACAACTCATTGAGTCTAGTCGTATTAAAGGTAGAACACTTTGGGCATCATATTGGTTTGGCTATAGAAGGGGGATATATGACTTGTTATGAGTCTTTATGACTTGTGACCTCAAGTCTTCACCAAGGCAGTAACCCAGGCAAAACTCACTGGACACCCTATGATTTAGGTCCTACGACCTGTGAAGACACCCTACAACTTATAGGTTGAGTCATAGCTAGGACAGTGAGTTTAAAACTCAGAATGTTTTAGTAACCAACACCTGCAGTGTCACATCATGCCTTTTCATAGATCTAACATTCGCAGAAACTCTGATGGACTCTCTATCCTACTAAAGGAAAATACAAAGGGAACTTGCCTGCTTATAGAGTGCATACTGGTCTAGGGTCACTGCTATGGATTTTATTACTCGTTGTAGGGTTCCATCGGTCCCTACTAATCCTTATCAGGTTCCTCGAGATGGTGATACTTATGATCAGCTGCATTAGGGAGACATCTCTAATGTTGAGTTTCGTCAGTCTCTTCATATGTTTGCACAGCTAGTGGCATCCTAATTTTATTAGTCTTATCATGTTGGTCATACTGATATTTCATCTGAGGTCACTTAGATTGGACAGTTTATGAGGTTAAATCTCTCAACCTCTAAGGGTGAGGAGGACCCTCAAAAATTTATTAATAAAATGGCAAAGATTTTTAGGGTAATATTGCTACTAAGGTAGAGGGTGTAGAGTTTGTTGCTTATCAATTAAAAGATGTAGCTTACTAATGGTATGAGAAGTAAAAATTGATAAGGGGTGATGATGCTGAGCGGGCGGTGTGGATGAGTTTACAGGTGATTTTCTTGGTCACTTCTTTTCTTAAGAGTTAAGAGAAGCTAAGACTGAAGAGTTTGTAAACTTTAAATATGGTAAGATGAGTGTCAAGGAGTATGCTTTGAAGTTCCATCAATTGTCTCGCTATGCTCCTGAACTAGTGTTGAGTATGAGGTCCTGAATGAGGAAGTTTGCTTTTGGTTTATTCGGTGACTTGGTATTGAAATACAAGGTTGCGATGTTTAATAATGATATGGACATTTCCAGGCTAGTGATTTATATAAAGTAGGTGGAAGATGAAAATAATAAGTAAGTAGAGATGTGAGAGATGCAAAATAAGAAGTTTAGTTATTCAGAGCAGGATATAATTCAGCAGAACAATGGAAAAGATAGTAGGTAGTAGATGAAGAAGAAGAATTGGGGGAGTTTAAATTCATATTCAACGGCTAGTTCTCCTTACCTTAAGCCATCTAGTGATCGTAATTTTCAAACTAGCTATAGTCCTAAGGCACAGGGTGCCCAGTCTCACGCTTGTGGAGCTCAGTCAGCCCCGCCTTATCCTTCTTAGAGATTTTCCAAACAGCTTTACCATGGTTACTATGAGGAGGGAAGAAATTGGTGCTTTATTGTGGTCATCTTGGGCATATGCAATGATATTATACTTAGGCTCGAGTTTCCAGTAGGGATAATAAGGTCCCAGTTGCCATTTCTTCAGCTCCTACACCTAAGGGTGCTACTTGTGATACCGACACTAGTTGGAATTGCCTTTATTCACTTGCTACTCATCAGGAATTCGAGGCATCCCCAGATGTTGTTACTGGTATGTTACAACTCTTTTCTCATGATATTTATTATTTGCTTGATTCGGGTTCTACCCTATCTTATGTGACCCCTTATATGGCTGTACATTTTGGTTTTCATCTTGAAAGTATTTTTGACCCTTTTTCTGTGTCTACTTCGGTGGGTGATTCTATTATTGCTAGAAAAATCTATAGGGGTTGTGTGTTATCTATCTTTCATAGGGAGACATTGGTGGATCTGATAAAACCTGATATGGTGGATTTTGTTGTAATCTTAAGGATGGATTGGCTTCATTCATGCTATGATTCTCTGTATTGTAGGAGCCAAAAGGTCAATTTCCATTTTTCTAATGAACCAGTATTAAAATGGGAGGGGAGTTTCTTAGTATCCAAATGGAGGTTTATTTCCTATCTTAGAGCTTAGAAATTGATTTCTAAAGGGTGTCTATATCATCTAGTTTGGGTTAAGGATTCTAACTCTGAGAGTCCTTCTACAATCTGTCCCTATGGTTAATGAATTTCTTGAAGTTTTTTTGGATGATCTTCCTGGAATTCCTTCTAATAGGGGAATAGATTTTGGGATTGATCTTCTACCAGATACCCATCCTATTTTTATTTATCCTTATAGGATCGCTCCGTTTGAATTGAATATGCTTAAGTAGAAGTTTAAGGATCTTCTTGATAAGCCCTTTATTCATCCTAGTATTTCTCTGTTGGGTGCTTATGAGCTTTTTCTTCCAAAGAAATATGGGTTTCTTTTAATGTGTATAGATTACTGTCAGTTGAATAAGGTTATTCTGCAGAATAAATACCCTCTTCCTAGGATTGATGATATTTTTTACCAGCTTCAGGGTGCTAGATATTTCTCAAATATTGATCTTCATTTGGGCTATCATCAGTTGAAAATTAGGGAGCTTGATATTCCTAAGACTACATTCCAAACTTGATATGGCCATTATGAGTTTTTGGTTGTGACATTTGGGTTAACTAGTGCTCCGACTGCCTTCATGGATCTTATAACTTAGATTTTCAGATAGTCCCTTGATTTATTTTTTATAGTCTTCATTGATGACACCTTGGTATACTCTAAGAGTGGATAGGATCATGCCAATCACCTTCGAATTATGTTGCAAACTCTTAAGGGTCATAAGTTGTATACTAAATTTTCTATGTGTGAGTTTTGGTTGAATGTTGTAACATTCCTAGGCATGTTATTTTTAGTGAGGGGATCAAGGTGGATCCATAGAAGGTAGAGATAGTTAAGAAATGACTTAGACCCATAGCTCCAACTAATATTAGGAGCATTTTGGGCTTAATTAGATATTATAAGAGGTTTGTGGAGAGCTTCTCTTCTAATGCTGCTCTATTGACAAAGTGAATCCAAAAAAGGTTATGTTTTTGTGGTCTGATACTTGTGAGGGTAGTTTGAGAAGTTAAGGGATAAGTTGACTTTTGTGCCAGTTTTAACCCTGCCCGAGGGTACTGATGGTATTGGTATATATTGTGATGTATCCCGCATAGGTTCAGGTTGTGTTCTAATGCATCATGGTAAGGTAGTGGTCAATGCTTCCAGGCATCTTAAGGTTCATGAGAGAAATCACCCAACTTACGATCTAGAGTTGGTGGTTGTGTTCATTATCTTGAATATTTAGCACCCTTATCTGTATAGAGTGCATGTAGACATCTATTCAAACCATAAAAGCGTACAATATATTTTTACGCAGAAAGATTTAAATCTCAAGCAGAGGCGGTGGCTTGAGCTACTTAAGGGTTATGACTTGAGCCTTTAATACCACCTAGTTAAAGCTAACATTGTTGTTTATACTCTTAGAAAATTGTCTATGGGAAGCTTATCCCATGTTGATAAGGAGAAAAGAGGATTAGTGAAGGACATTCACAGGTTCGCTAACTTGGGATTTTTTCTTTTGGACTCTGAGGATGGGGGAGTGATTGTTCAGAAAGTGGTCAAATTATCTCTTGGTTTTAAGGTGAAGGAGAAGAAGTCTTTGGATACCCTACTTATGCAAATTAAGGATGATGTAGGTCAGCAGAAGGTTATGGTATTTGAGATTGGGGGAGATGACATCTTGAGGTATCAAGGAGATTGTGTGTTCCTGATGTTGAGGGGTTACAGGAAGGGATTTTGATTGAGGCCTATGATTCTTGATATACAGTTCATCCGGGTACGACTAGATATACCATGACTTGAAGAAAATTTACTGGTGGAACAATATAAAGAGAAATATGGAAAATTTTATTGCCAAATATATGGTTTGTCAGCAAGTTAAGGTCGAGCATTTGAGGCATGGTGGCATATGTTAAGAGATAGAGTTGTCCATATCGAAGTGAGAGATAATCAATGTGGATTTCATTATGGGTCTTCCACAGTCTTGCAATTAGTATGATTGGATTTGGGTCATTTTGGGTAGAATGAATAAGTCCGCTTTCTTCTTACCTGTGAGGACTAACTACTCGGAAGAGGATTATGCTAAATTATTCATTTAAGAGATAATTAAGTTTCATAGAGCATCGGTGTCCATCATTTCAGAATGAGGTACACAGTTCACTTCTTATTTCTGTCATGCATTTCAAAAAGGTTTAGGTACTCAAGTGAACCTTAGAACCTCCTACCACCCTCAAATAGATGGACAAGCAAAGCGGACTATTTAGACTTTTGAGGATATGATAAGGGCCTGTGTGATTGCTTTTAAGGGAAGTTAGGTTGATCATTTACCTCTTATTGAGGTTACATATAATGATAGTTATCATTATAGCATTCAAATGGATCCTTTTGAGGCTTTTTATGGTAGGGGTGTAGGTCTCCTATTAGATTATTTGAGGTTGGTGAGACTAGGTTGTTTGGTCCTAACTTGGTACACCAATCCTTAGAGAAGGTGAAAGTGATTTGGGAAAGATTTAAGACTACTCAAATCTAACAAAAGTCTTAAGCAGGTGTGAGGCAAAGGGAGTTGAAGTTTGAAATTAGTGATTGGGTATTCTTAAAGGCATTTTCGATGAAAGGAGTCATGAGATTTAGAAATAAGGGGATGCTTAGTCCCCGTTATGTTTGTCCATATCAAATTATGAGGAGAATTAGGAACGTTGCTTATGAGTTGGATTTGATTGCGGGTTTAGGTTCTATTGATCCAATTTTCCATGTGTCTATGCTGAAAATGTGTGTGAGTGATCCTTCTTTGATAGTGCCTGTTGAGGATATTGGTATGACAGATTCCTTGTTTAATAAGGAAGTCTCAATTAATATATTGGATATACAAGGTCATACGTTGAGGACCAAGGATGTAGCTTTGGTAAAGGTGCTTTGGAGGAATCAAAAGGTGGAAGAAGCTACATGGGAAACTGAAGAAGATATGAGGGTCAAGTATCCGTTCTTGTTCCCAACTTTGGATGCAAATATTTGAGGTATGAGTTTTATCTCTCTCTTGTTTTATTTTGAATTGTCCTTGGATTCTGGTTGCATTCTATTTGGTATCATGCTAAGGGTGCCCCTAACTTCTCATTCGGGGATGAATGATCCAAAGAGCAAGGGGGAAGGGTAATGTAATACCTCATATTTTAGACTCTAAAACTTCTAGGTTTTCGCCAACACTATAGTGACTATGACTCAGGTGATAAGTCATTGTCACTCATCATGAGTCATAGGGTGAGACTCTTAGTCTCACTAGTGAGGTTGCCCATATATACTTCCTTGACCTTGAGTCATCGTCATGAGTCGTGACATCATACAATGGGTTGTAGTGAGTGACTCGTGGTCATAATAGTGAAGGATGGGAATTTTGACGTCCAGGCAACGAATTATAGTTAGACCGCATGAGTCTCATTTAACCCGTGATGATTGGGCCTAATTTTTCGTGCATATTTTTATTAAGGGCTTTTTGGTCTTTTCCTATATTTACACTATACCCACAACTTAAAAATATCTAAGGGTTCCTATTATCTTAGTTAATCAAATCAAAACACTACTCTCTCATCTCTAAATCCCAAGTTAAGATAAAACTAGGGTATATAAGGAATCAACCATTCAAGCTTCAAACTTCATATTATCTTCCAATCCTTTGGCATTTCATTCATGTCTCTCATCCCTAAACTTGTGTTTTTCATTATAGCATAAATTGATTTAATATTCATATAATTTCATTGTTGGGTTTGAAATTTGAGTTGAGGGATTTTAATGGAAATTACTAGTATTGTGTTTCCATGGTTTAAATGCATTGATCATGCTTTAATTAATGGTTTTGGGGCTAGATTGGGGAATTATGGTATGGTTTGGAATGGGGGACATGGGCTCCCAAAAATTGATGAATTGTTGGCTTAAAATTGATATTTGCCTCAACCCACTTTTTGAATTGGTTTTGAATATGGATATATTGCATGTTTTTACTTGTCCTTTTTAACTATTGCATTGCACTTAAGGCTAAGCAGATAAAAATGGTTTTGAAAGGACTTGGTGGCAATGGTTTTGGGTAAAATAGAAATGGGGATTTTAATGGTTAACAGATTGGTTAAGGTATAATGAAAATTAGCTTGCAAGACTGGTATTACGATACCAAATGGTAAATGCCTTAATATGAGACTTATTAGTTTATAGCTACGATTATGTGCAAAGTGATTTTAATTTTGGCTTAAAGGGAGTTGTGTAGCTAGTCGTGAAGGTATAGGTCTCGTGGGGACCAATATTAGAAATCACGTTTCTGATGTTAGGGTCTATATGATCGTGTGCTTGATTCACATATTTTATTTTGGGATGGATAGAGTCTTGGTGTCTTTATCCTTTCTTTGAATTTCCTCGGTTCGTGTGGCTAATAAGCACTAGGGCCCTTTCAGCAAGGGAAGCTGAACCCATGTAGCCCGTGGGTGCTCTTAGGACGGATAGAGCTACACAGTTCAAGTTAATGGTTTTAAACTCTCATGTTCATAACCTTTACCCTATCCGGCATCTTATATATGTATATATGAATATGTTCATGTGGTTTAACTGATTATGGAGTTGTCATTATTTTATCACTTTTCTTGAGTTACATGCCAGTGCTTATCCCACTGACCGCTCTAGGATGAAACATTGTTTCACAATGTAGGGTCCAAAGAATTTTCTTTTTCCCTTGTGTAGCATTAGGTGGTGCGGTTGTCCATTGATTTGTTGTGGAATGGTGTGCCTCCATCTTCCGAAAAGTTTTGCCATTCCCTTAGATTCTATTTATATTTTGGGAATTAAAGAGTTCCATTGTCATGGTGGGGGGCATGTCTCAACCTAATTTAGTATTCTGGTTTTAGAGGCTTTGTGGACAAGTGTGGGGGTTTTGGTCATTGTGTTTATCTCGTACTCTCTCTCTTGGTTTTATATACATATTTTCATTTGATTTGGTTTTGCTTCTTCTTTGATCTTTATTGTACTCAGGTGGTTATGCCAAGTGGGTGGTCTCCGGCACTCGGTGGACTTGAGACACCCATCACGACTAGGTCCTGGTTTGAGTCATGACACAAAGCCAGCCCAAACCCATTACCCTACCAATCCATCCATATTTTGATAGGTTGGACTAGAGTGATTTTGAAGATGGGTTGATTTCAGCTAGCCCAAGTTAACCCATCATAAATCATCAATCTAAATGGGCTCACGATGATGCCCAACTTTGATCCATAAAGTTGCTTAATCCTAGTACTTATAGTTCAAATATTAATATTTTTAATTTATATTTTAGTTGCTTCAATTATATTCTTTTTTCATCATGAAAATATTATAGCATAAATAATTCTTTTAATGAAAAAATAATTTTTTTCTTACACCATCCTCCTACTCCGACCCCCTCCCCCTCCTTACCCCACTAAAAATATTTAAATACTTTTTAAAATATATTTTTTTTAAAAAAGAATTATTTTTTTACCCCACCCACCTCCTCCTACCCCAACCTCCCAGCCTCTCCCTCCCCCCTCCCTCCCCAAAAGAAAATATTTTTTAAATTTATATTTTAGAAAATAGTGTTTTTATTACACTATCCCTCTATCCCTCCCCCCTACCAGCCCCCCTCCCCCCACCATTCAACCCAATTTTTTAAAAGGGTTGTTTTTTTTACAAAAAAATGAAATTTGTTTACCTCAACCCCCACCTAATCCCTTCCCTCCCTACCTCCCTCCGCCCTAAAAAGAAATATTAATAAAAAATATTTTTTCTTACACCATCATCTGACCCCGACCACCCACCCCCTCAAAAAATTTTAATTTTTTTTCTTACCCCACCTTCTCTACCCTCCCTACCTCGACCTCCTAGCCCATCCTCCCTCCACACCCTTTCAAAAAAATTATATTTTTAAGTTGTATTTTAGAAAAACTTTACAACTATTTTCTTACCCCCTTCCCCTGCTGCTAACCCCCCATCCCTACCCCCAAGAAAATTTAAATTTTTAAAATTTATTTTATAAAAAGAAATTCATATTTTTTTTACTTCTCTTACCCTATTCGTTATCATTATTTTTTGTTAAATATATATACAAATGCCTTTATTGTATTTTTTTAGTTTTCATATTTTATTTTTACTTGAAAATAATGATAATATAAATATTATAATAAAATTAAGAAGAATAGTGATAAATTATTCAATGATGGATTAAGTTGGGCGGGTTAGGCTAAAACAATTAGTTATCCCATCTTGTCCCAAACCATTTTAGTCCATTTATATTTTAGGTGGTTTAGGCAATGACCAATTTATTTCTTTAAACCATTTTGACCCGCCCAAATTTGTCTTGAACCGCCTATTTGCAATCCCTACTAGCAGGTGATCACTTATTCAAAATAAGGTCTAGAGTCTTAAAGAAAGTACATGATATTTCTGTGTTATGTGTCATAGACATTAACCTTCTTATGTTTTCCCCTTTGGAAAGCAAATGCTATTTCAAGACAGACCAAGGTACTTTCGCCACCATCTAACCAACTCATTACTAATATTCTTGGTAGTTTCATTACTGTTCACATTGATAGTAGTATGTAATGATATCAATTTACTATCATTGCTCAATAACTTGACACATCACTCTGTTATCAATATATACTATTGATCAAAATACACCTCAACTTAATTGTTTAAAATTCTTACGTAAACTTTTAGGTAGGAAAAATGAATAATTAATAGTTTATGTGTGTTTTGCTAAATAGCTGGTGATAATGCATGTAGAAAACTCATACGCCCGAGAGTTTATGTATGAAACTCAAAAAAATGGATACTTTAGGTGTATTTTTTACTATTAACTTTTTTTGTGATATTAGAGGTAAGTGATGTGCAGTAATTGATCTTCTTATAGAGTCCTGATGAAATTCACTACTGCACAGATTACAGGCATGGTATAGCTTGTGTTAGAATCTGACCTGAATTTTCTAGTTTACTTGATTTTCTAACAAAATTAAAATTACTTTTCTTGATGGAAAAGGTTTACTTGTTGGAAAAAATCTCTTTCCTATTAGGTTTCATCTTTCTTAAAGGACGGGTTTTGTATTTATTTAAATAGAAGATCTCTCTTCTCAAGCCATAACACAATAGCATCCACAATGTAGTCATCAAAAAGTCTTATTTATGAGGAATTTCTCCTGATAGGTTTAATGGATTTTTGATATTAGATTTTTATATGTAGGTCTCTTGGTCAAATCATATCAATAATATATGTTTTAAGTTTAATTTTTCTTTGTCGTCTAAATTATCATCTCCATAGTTTGAAAACTAATAACTTCCACATAAAGCCCTCTCAATTTTAAACCCAACCAGAGGTATCAGAGCTTATGATTAATGGTCCAATGATTTGATGAAACGAGATTAAATACAGATTTAACTCGATTTCAAATCAAGATGCAACAAATTTGATGATAATGAAAATTTTGTCCAACTACATGTGGAGGAAAAGTTTCAAGCATATTTCAATGTTCTTGCTGCTGCATCTTTAAAAATAAAAGCAAAATATTAATTTTTAACCTATTTTTAACAATAATATTTTAAACCTTATTTTTAACTATGGCAAACAACAGTGATATATGAAGATAATTTGAAGAAGAAGATCAAGATAAATTTGCTAGAAAATTCAGGCCAAGGGGAGATTTGTTAGGATTGGCCCTGAATTCTCTACTTTACCTGATTTTCTACCAATATTAGAATTACTTTTCTTGATGGAAAAAAGGCTTCCTTGTTGAAAAAAATCTCTTTCCTATTATATTTATTCTTTCTTAGAGGAAGGGTTTTGTATCTCTATAAATAGAAGACCCCTCTTCTCAAGCTATAACACAATATCATCCACAATGTAGTCATCAAAGAGTCTTGTTTAGGGGGAGATTTCTCCCAATAGGTTTAATGGCTTTTTGATATTAGATTTTCAATATGTAGGTCTCTTGGCCAAATCATATAAATAGTATTATATTTTTAGTTTAGTTTTTATTTGTCATCTAAATTATCATCTCCATGGTTTGTAAACTAATAGCTTTCGCATGATACCCTCTCGATTTTGAATCTAATAGTTTTGTGGTTTAAATTACTACTTTAGATCTAATTTCATAAAATTTTGCATTTCATATTCGTTAAGAACCAATGTGATTATACTTCCATGGAATAAGATATTGTGTATGTAATGATCTATAAAGTTAGGATTGCTTCATAGTATCATTAATCTATTCATAGGAGATATGTGAAACAACAAGTCACTTTATTGGAGACATACTCTTGGTAAGTTTCCCAAAATTTTAGCATCACGCTTTGATCATATAAAGGTCAAAGTGAGAGATGTTCTCATTTTAAAGTCCCTGGTATGAAGAGCCTTTATTCCTCTAGAAGATGCTCTTGTAAAAACATATAACTGCATCGCATCAATTTTCAAAGCTTTACCTGCTTCTATTGCTAGGATTTGAACATATTTAGTCTTGTATAGCGATTTAGTTCTGTGGATTACAGCCCTATAAATGTCATTGGTTTGCCCATGAATCTAGGAAGATGTTTTTCTTACTTCGGCAAAATTTCAAGAATATGGAAGGAGCATGATATATGGCCACCGTCCAATAAAATCTTTTACATAGAAGCTTGGACTTTTTGTTTCTCTAGTGATGATCTCATCAATGACATCAATAGCAACATTACCTACTGTAAATAAAGGCGGTTTCAGCTAATTTTAACACGCCAAAAAATAGAGAGAAAAATAATATAGAGAGAGCAGTGAGGTATTCCACAGACTGTGATAAAAAATAGTTTGTGAAGGAAAAATTAGAGTAAGCCATATTTTAGCAAGGTCATAGTCAAATGAGGGTTAATTCTTTTGAGTGTATAGTAGTCACTTTGAGTTTTGTACTTGTGATTATAGTGTAAAATTCCTTACTATAGCAATTTCAGTTGCTCCTCTTGTTTCGTAGTTTTCCTTAATTTGAAAAGGTTTTCACATAAAATTCTTGGTGTTATTATTTATCATTTTATCTCTAATATTTTGCTACAAATACTTTTGTTGTTATTACGCACTTAACCAACAAAATGGTATCAGAGCCCACGGTTTGCAATATCTGTATTTTTGGAAAAAGGATAAAAGCCAACACAAGTAGAATGGTTACTTTAAATGGAATTAATTGTGTCATTTGGAGGGAAAAAATGGAAGATCTACTCTATGTCAAGAATTTATATCAACCAGTCTTTGACAACCAATCTTTGACACTATAAAACCTGAAAATAAAATTAATTAAAACTGAAACCTGTTGCATAGATAAGTTTGCAATTTTATTAGACAATGGGTTGACGATAATATGTTGGACCATATTTCTAGAAAAGACACATGCTCGGTCCCTATGGGAGCATCTTGAAAGTTTATATGCTCGAAGGACTAAAAATAATAAGATGTTCTTGATAAAATAAATGTTGGGGCTAAAATACCATGATGTTATCCAATGACAAATCACCTGAACAACTTTCAGGGGGTTATGAACCAGTTATTTGCCATGGACATTAAGTTTAATGAAGAAATTAAAAGATTTCTTCTAGTTGGTTCCCTACCAAACACTTGGGAAATATTTAGAACTTCATTGTCAAATTTTTCTCCTGATGGCATGATCTTTAGAGATTTTTTCAGGAGTAGCGTTCCTAATTAAGAGATGAGATAAAAGTATCAAGTTTCCTCTTCATCCAATGTCTTGGTGACTGGCACTAGGGGGAGAAACAGAAATCATGGTTCTCAAAATAAAGAATGTTATAAAGGTAAATATAGAGGCAAATTCAAAGATATTGAGTGTTATCGTTATGAGTTAAAATGGCACATAAAGAAATTTTACCAAAAGATGAAGAAAGAGAACAGAGACAATGAGGAAAAGAAAGAAGATGATAATGAAAATTGTATAAACACTGTCACCATCAAAGATCTTGTTATTGTCTTAGATACAAATAAAATAAATATTGGTTGTGATGAGTCAAGTTGAGTTGTGGATTCTGGTGCCGCATCTCATGTGACATCAAAGAAGGATTTTTTTCTTATCTTATACTCCAGGTGACTTTTGAACCTTGATTATGAGAAATGATACTGTATTTAAGGTGATTGGTATTGGTATAATTTGTTTAAGAACTAGTACTTGATCTAAATTAGTTTTAAATAATGTAAAGCATACACCTGATATTTGTTTACGGTTGATATCTGTTAGTGTGCTGGATGATGAGGGATATGTTAGTACCCATGATTGTGGAAAATGGAAACATATTAAGGGTTCTATGGTTGTGGCTCGTGGTCACAAGCATCGTGGTCTATACTATACTGTGGCTTCTACTTGTACTAATATAGTGAATGCAGTTGAAAACGCTAGCTCTTCAACATTACGACATAAGAGGCTTAGTCACATTAGTGAGAAAGGACTTAATGTTCTGGCCAAAAAGAAACTATTGTCAGATTTTGAAATGGCTACATTAGAAAAATGTTAGCACTGCTTGGCTAGAAAATAAAAAAAGAGTTTCTTTCAAGTCTCATCCCCCTTCAAGAAAGACAGAGTTGCTTAAGATGGTGTATCAAGATTTATGAGGTTCAATGAAGACAAGGACTTTGGATGGTGCACTTTACTTTGTTACTTTTATTGATGATTGCTCAAGAAAGCTTTAGGTCTATGTCTTAAGGACAAAGGACCATGTGTTGGGTGTCTTCAAGTAATTTTAGGTTTCTGTTGAAAGAGAAATAGGAAAAAAGTTGAAGTGTAATGGTATTGATAATGGTGGTGAATATTATGGACCATTTAATGAATATTGTAATCAATATGGTATCATACTGAAACACCTTAGGTTATGGCCCTTGGAAATTCCTGAACTTTGAGCTTACTATTCTTGTTACGACTTACCATATGATTCATATGGTGTGGGGTACAAGTTAGGTGACAAAACTCATAAGGGGCCCAGTGAATGGTGGATATATTTTTATTGTGGTTATGACTTGGTGGGGTACGGATCATATGGTTTGGACACAGGTCAATGGGTTGATCCTCACTTAATATGAAAATTATTGACTTGACTTGGATCTGAGTACGAGTGGCTCAGTATAAGCCGTGAGGATAGGTTAAGAGTGGTATAGTGAAGTTGCATGTTGTCCAGTGTCTAACCTCTTTTGATTCTGTCTTGGATACAACTTAAGGGTACTAGTCGTATGGTATGGTTACAATTTGGACAAGGGAGTTGTAAGGTGGATAGTATGTGGATGTCCAACCTTCTGTTTTGGGTATGACTAGATGGTTCTAATTGCATGATATAAGTACGAGTTGGAGGGTTAATGTGTACTAACTTGCGAGATTTTTTACAGTTTAAGTTGAGGGTATTCTGGATATTTTCTCTCTTAGCTTTTTTTGACCCAATGACATAAAACACCTTTGGAGGCTTCCTTAACCTATTATTCTCAATCAAACACCCTCTAAACACTCTTAAATCTCTCTCAAACTCTTGGTTTAAGAAAAGGCTAGGGTTTTATTAAAGTGATTAATTAAGTCACTTAGGGGTGGTTTCTCTCCATCTTCCTTGGTACCTAAGGCATGTTATTCATCCTCCATTGTTAGTTCAACTAATATCATGTTTTAATGAATGGTTTTTATGGTATTGTTGTGGTATTGCTTTGGTTTTAAAATAGTTATTGGGGGTTTTGGTTGTTAAGGGTTGGATAATGTTTTCCCATGTTTTACTTATGGTTTTCATGTTATAATTATGGTTTGAACATATGGTTGCATGGGAATGGTCAATTAATACTTGGTTTTGGTTTTGGAAACTATATACCCTCAACATGTTTGTTACAATGCCAATGAGAATGATTTTGTCACATAGTTTGACTATTCCTAAAATCTTTGCATTGCATAAAAGGTAATGAAACCTAAATTGGTTTAAATGGTTTTCAATGGATTAAAAGGCCTTGGTGGCTATGGTATTGGTTTAATTGGAAACTTTGGAGTCAATTTGGTTTAATGTCTTTGGTATGACATAAATAGATAGACTTGCAAGCTCTAATTTTGGTATGACAATACCAACGTTAAATGCTTAGTGAAAAGACTCCTTGGTTAATGGTTGGAAAGTGTAAATGGTTTTAATTAGGCTTAAAGCAGGGGTGTAGCAAATCCAAGTGTTTGCCGATGTGAGGTTTGGTATTGGTGACCATGTGTATGATGTCACACACTATATTTGGGGGATGTACTAGTCATCCCAGGTTCTTTTCCCTGGTCGTGCGGCTTCATACACTAGGCCCTTTTAGTAGGGGGAGATGAACCCATATAGCTCGTGGGTGGTTTTAGGATGGCAAAGCTACACAGCCCAGGCAATGGTTTTAAATGCATGCAAAACCTGATTCCCTTTCCCGACATGGTATATATGTCTATATGTATGTGATTGTATGTGGTTATTTACTTTGGTTTTGAATATTGGGATTATTTTATCCTTAATCCTGAGTACATGCTAGCATTCATCATACTAACCATCTTCGGGGGTTGTATCCCTACGCATTGCAAGAACCGGCCATACTACTCTTCCTGCTTAATACTTGGATTTGAGGATAGCTTAGTGTCAGACTGAAGTGGTAAGTTTCCATACTCTGGAAGGCTCCATTTTATGCTATGGACTGTTTTACATTATTTTTGTTGGACTGCTTTACATTATTTTTGTTTCTTGGACTTTAGTTTTGTCGATGGTCGGGGGAATGTTCCAATCGGATGTTCTTTGTTTTCAGTTACAGGCTTTGTGTCTACTATAGGCATGCCCAGTATTTGTATTGGTGTCAGCCTTGGTATTGGTATTGGTATTGGAATTAGGGTTGACACCGATTGGATATTTGATTGAGGTTGTATGATTATGGTTATAGACTTTGAATTATATCTTTGATTTATTATTATTCAATCTTATTACATATTCAGAATTCATCCGATATAGGGTGTAGGGCAATTATGGTTGGGTATTGGGGATGGTCTTCGGTTCATGTTGGACTTGAGTCACTTGACACGACTAGGCCCTGGTTTGGGTTATGTTAAATTGGTATCAGAGCCCTAGGTTCATGGTTAATTGGTAGTCTACAAAGTCGTGTCGAGTTGAGTCTCTTTTAAGCCTGTGTAGTTCACCACACTCATAAGAGAGGCTACAAGGCATTTAGAAATGTTTCTCTTTTTTATGATCTATTTTCAAGCTGTAGAGTCTGAGTCCTAAAATCTTCTCTAATTCCTAATTATTCATTTTTCAGATCTTTCCTCGACGATCTGAAGCTCACAGAAACTCCTTTTCCCCAACTGCAGACAATGTTGATAGGACACATTCTAGATATAAAGTATAGACGTAGTCTAAGGATCTAGTTCTTGATTATCCTAGAGTTCCGCCAGTTCTCTCTAGTCCTTCTCGAGCTCCTCAGGCTGATATCATAAATGCTGAGTTTGTCAGTCTATCCATATGTTGGTGCAGTTGGTAGCTTCTCAATTAGAGTATGATGTTCCTTTTACTCTATCTTCTGAGGCTACAAGGGTTGGCTAGTTCATGAGGTTGAACCCTCCGACCTTTACTAGTATTAGGGTTGAGAAGGATTCTTAAGGTTTTCTGGATAAGATGGAAAAGATTTTCCATGTTATGCAGGCTATTAATATGGAGGGTATGGAGTTTTCCACTTACCAGCTGAAATATGTGGTGTATCAGTGGTACGAGAAATAGGATCAGGCAAGGGGTGACGATGCTGAGTCATCTTTTTAGGAGGATTTTTCTGATGTATTTTTGGACCGATTCTTTTCTTAGGAGTTAAGTGAAGTGAAAGCAAAAGAGTTTGTTAATCTAAAGTAAGGCAAGATGTCAGTCAAGGAGTATGCCTTAATGTTTCACCACTTATCGCAGTATGCTCCAGAGTTGGTATCTACCATGAGGCTCTGGATGAGAAAGTTCACTTTGGGATTGTCTCATGAATTTATCCTTGAAGGTAAGGTTGCCTTGTTGAACAAGGACATGGATATCTCCGGGTTGGTTGTGTACATGTAGTAGGTTAAGAAAGAGAATAAGAGACAAGCTGAGTTTGGGGAGAGGCAAAGTAAAAAGTTTAGATCTTCCGAGCAGGATGGTGGTTAATAGTAGAGTGGCAGGGATGGTGGAAAGTAGCCCAAGAAGAAGTGGTGCAATTCTGGGTCTTAGTCGATGGATAGTTCTCCCTACCCAAAGTCATCGGGTGATAGGCATCTCAATGTTGGCGATGACTTTAGGTCACAGCTGCCCAATCTTAGGCTAGTGAGGCCCAGTCATCTCCATCATATCCTTCCTATAGATTTTGCAGTTGTTTGCATCAGGGATTCTATGATGAAAAAAGGAATAAGTGCTTCAGTTGTGGTCAACCATGGCACATAATTAGAACTTATCCAGTGTCTAAGGTTACTTTGGGGAAAATAAGTTTTTGGTTGCCTCTTCATTAGCTCCAGCACCAAAGGGTGCACCATCTAGCTCCGACACTATTCAGAACCATCTCTATGCTCTCACTACCCGATAGGAGTCCGAGGAATCGATTGATTTCATGACTGGTATGTTGAAACTATTTTCCCGTGTGTACTATTTACTTGATTCGGGGTCCACTTCTCTTATATGACCCCATTTGTGGCAACGCATTTTTGTTTTGGTCTCGAGTGTATTTCGAACCCTTTTTCTATTTCTACCCTGGTAGGTGACTCTGTGATTGCTAGAAGAGTCTATAAGAGGTGTTTGGTATCTATTGGTAGTAAAGAAACTTAGTGGATCTATTTGAATTAGATATGGTGGACTTTGATGTCATATCAGGAATGAATTGGTTGCACTCGTGTTATGCGTCTCAAGATTGTCGGACCCGTAAGGTCGTCTTTAAATTCCTTAATGAGTCGGTTATTGAGTGAGAGGGTGGTTCTCTTACTCTTAAGGGGAGGTTCATAGTGTATCTTAGAGCTCAGAGATTAATCTTCAAAGGATGTCTCTATTATTTGGTCTGGGTTAAAGATTTTTAATTGGAGGGTCCTTCTTTGCATTTTGTCCCAGTGGTGAATAAATTTCTTGAAGTCTTCTCTGATGACCTTCCTGGTGTCCCTCTCGATAGGGAGATTGAGTTTGTAATTGATATTGTTTTGGACACTCTTTCTATTTCTATTTCCCCATATAGAATGGCTCCAGCTGAGTTAAAGGAGTTGAAGGAGCAATTAAAGGATTTTTAGACAAGGGCTTCATCCATCCTAGTATGACCCCATAGGGTACACCGGTGTCATTTGTGCATAAGAAGGATGGTTCCTTTCAGATGAGTATTGATTATAAGTAGTTGAATAAGGTGACGGTAAAGAATAAGTATCCTCTTCCAAGGATAGATGATTTGTTTGATCAATTTTAGGGTGCTAAGTTTTTCTCCAAAATTGATCTTTGGTCTAGGTATTATCAGCTTAAGATTAGGGAGGTGGATATCCTTAAGACTGCTTTTCGTACTCGGTATGGGAATTTTGAGATTTTGCTTATGTCTTTTGGGTTAACCAATGCTCCTACGGCATTCATAGATTTAATAAGTAGGGTATTCCATCAGTTTTTGGATTTGTTCGTTATTGTATTTATAGACGATATTCTGGTTTACTCTAAGAGTGAGGTAGATCATTCCAATCACTTTTGTATTGTGTTGCAAACTCTGAAAGACCAGTAGTTGTATGCCAAATTTTCAAAATGTGAATTCTGGTTGAACGTTGTCACCATTCTGGGTCATATCATTTCTAGTGAAGGGATCATGGGGGATTCACAGAAAGTTGCAGTGGTGAAGAAGTGGCCTAGACCCATGACTCGAACCGATATTAGGAGCTTCTTGGGTTTAGTTGGTTAATACAAAAGGTTCATAGAGATTTTTTCTTCTATAGTTGCCCCGTTGACAAAGTTGACTCAGAAAAAAGTGAAGTTCTTATGGTCTGATGTGTGTGAGGGTAGTTTCATTTAGCTGAAGGATAAGATAACTTCGGCTCCGATTTTGACTTTGCCTGAAGGAACTGATAGCTTTGTGGTTTATTGTGATGCATCCCATGTGGGGCTTGGGTGCATTTTGATGCAGCATGGCAAGGTGATAGCTTATGCCTCTAGGCAGTTAAAGGTGCATGAGATGAATTGTCTGACTCATAATTTAGAATTTCTAGTTGTAGTGTTCGCATTGAAAATTTGGCATCACTATTCATATGGAGTGCATATGGACATCTTTTCTGATCATAAAAGCCAGCAATACGTGTTCACTCAGAAAGAGCTTAACATCAGGCAAATGAGATGGCTTGAGCTGCTCAAGGATTATGACATGAGTCTTCACTACCACCCAGGTAAAGCTAATGTAGTTGTTGAAGCTCTTAGAAGGTTATCCATGGGAAGTCTAGCTCAAGTAGATGAGGATAAGCGAGAGTTGGTGAAGGATATTCACTGTTTATCTAACCTTGGAGTTCATCTCTTGGACTCTAAGGATGGCAGTGTGTTCATTCAGAAAGTGGCACAGTTGTCTCTTGGTGTTGAAATCAAGGAGAAGCAAGTGTTAGATCCTATTTTGATGAGGATCAAGAGAGATGTTGGTGGGTAAAAGTTGATGTCATTCAAGATTAGCAGTGATGGTACCTTACGATATCAAGGGAAATTATGTGTTCCCGACATCAATGGTTTGCAAGAGATGATCTTGGAGGAGGCATGAGTCGCACTATATTGTTCGCCTTGGTTCAACCAAAATGTATCATGACCTCAATGAGATGTATTGGTCCAACAATATGAAGAGGTATGTGGCAAATTTTATGGCAAAGTACATGGTGTGCCAGCAAGTGAAAGTTGAGCACATGATGCTTAAAGTATTGTATCAAGAAATTAAGTTGCCAAAGTGGAAGTGGGAAGTGATCACATGGATTTCATTATCGGTCTTCCTCGATCTCGGAATCAATTTGATTTGATTTGGATCATTGTGGATTAGATGACAAAGTCTTTTCACTTTTTGCTATTGAGGACTAACTTTTTGGCTGAGGATTATGCAAGGTTGTACCTCCAAGAGATTGTGAAGTTGTATGGGGTACCAATTTCTATCATCTCAGATTGTGATACGTAGTTTTCATCTCACTTTTGGTGGTCATTTCAGAAAGGTTTGGGGACCAAGGTAAGTCTTAGTACTTCTTTTCACCGGCAATCGAATGGGCAAGCAGAAAAGACTATTCAGAAATTAGAGATATGCTTTGTTCTTGCGTGATTGACTATGGTAGTAGTTGGGTTGAGCATTTACCTCTTGTGGAGTTTGCCTATAATAATAGCTACCACTCTAGCATTGGGATGGCTCCATTTAAAGCCTTGTATGGTAGGAGATGTAGGTCTTCTATTGGGTGGTTTGAGGTTGGTGAGGCAGATATGTTAGGCCCGAATTTGGTTCACCAACCAATGGAGAAGGTAAAGGTGATTTGGGATAGTCTTAAAACTACCCAAAGTCGCCAAAAGACATATGCAGATGTAAGGCGTAGGGACTTAGAGTTTGAGGTTGGGGATAGAGTGTTCTTGAAGGTTTTTCCCATGAATAAAATAATGTGGTTCGGCAAGAAGGGAAAGCTCAGTCCCCGGTATATTGATTCGTACTTGGTTTTGAGAAGGGTTGGCAATATTGAGTATTAGTTGGAGTTGCCTTCTAGTTTGAGCTCTATTCACGCGGTGTTCTATGTTTCTATATTGAGGAAGTGCATGGGTGATCTATCGCAAGTTGTCCCAATTAAGGATATTGGTATTTCAGATTCCCTATCTTATGAAGAGATCTTGATTGAGATCTTGGATCGGCAGGTTCATTGGTTGCGTACCAAGGACGTGGCTGTGGTAAAGGTTCTATAGAGGAACCATAAGGTTGAAGAGGCTACTTGGGAAGATAAAGAGGATAGGAAATCCAAGTATCCATTCCTGTTTTCTGCTTTGGAAATTCATGCGAAAGGTATGTGTACTTCATCATATCTTTATTTTCTAACTTAGTTAAAGGAAAGATTGATTTCCTTGCATCTTTGTTTTCTTAACTTATTTAAAGGAAAAAGTAGAGGCATTGGGGTGTAAATCGTGCATGTACTGCCTTTTTCCATCATTCGAGGATGAATGATCCAAGTGGGGGAGAATTGAAACACCCTGGGTTCTGGACCTTTGAAATTCCTGAGCTTCGAGCGTACTATTCTTGTTATAACTCACCATACGAGTCATATGGTGAGGGTAAGGGTTAGGTGACCTAACTCATAAGGGGCCGTGAATGGTGGATAGGTTTCTGTTGTGGTTACAACTTGGTGGAGTACGGATCATATGGTTTGGTGATGGGTCGATGGGTTGATCCTTTACTTAATTTGAAACTCAGTGACTTGACTTGGCTCTGAGTATGAGTGGCTCACTATGAGCCGTGAGGATATGGTACGAGTGGTATAGTGAAGTTGTATGTTGTCCAGTGTCTAACCCATTTTGATTCTATCTTGGATACGACTTAAGGGTACTAGTCGTATGGTATGGTTACGATTTGGGCAAGGGATTCGTATGGTGGACAGTGTATGGATGTCCAACCTTTTATTCTGGATACTACCGGATGGTACCAATCGTATGATGTGGGTGCGAGTTGGAGGGTTAACTCGTACTCAACTACGAGATTTTTACAGTTTAAATTGGGGGTATTCTGGAAATTTCCCCTCATAACTCCTTTAGACCCCATGACATAAAACACCTTCGGAGGCTTTCTTAACCTATTATTCTCAATGAAACACTCTTAAATATCTCTCAAGCTCTTGGTTAAAGAAAAAGGTGGGGTTTTATCAAGGTGATTAATTAAGGATCTTAAGGATGGTTTCTCCCCTTCTTTCTTGGTGTCTAAGTCATCTTACTCCTCTCACATTGTTAGTTCAACTAATAGCATGTTTTAATGAATGGTTTTCATGGTATTGCTTTAGTTTTGAAATAGATGTTGGGGGTTTTGGTTGTTAGTGGTTGGATAATGTTTTCCCATGTTTTACTTATGGTTTTTATGTTATAATTATGGTTTGAACATGTGGTTGCATGGAAATGGTCAATTGATACTTGGTTTTGGTTTTGGAAACTATATTCCCTCAACATGTTTGTTAAAATTCTAATGAGAATGATTTTGACACATAGTTTGGCTATTCCTAAAATCTTTGCATTGCATAAAATGTAATGGAGCCAAAATTGGTTTAAATGGTTTTAAATTGATTGGAAAGGCCTTGGTGGTCATGGTATTGGTTTAATTGGAAATTTTGGAGTCAATTTGGTTTAATGGCTTTGGTATGGCATAAATGGATAGACTTGCAAGCTCTTATTTTTGTATGACGATACCAACGGTTAATGCCTAGTTAAAAGACTCCTTGGTTAATGGTTGGAATGTGTAATTGGTTTTAACTTGGCTTAAAGGGGTATGCGTAGCAAAGCCATAGAAGGTGGAGGTTTTGGGTGGACCAAAACTGAAACCTCATGTTTGACGATGTGAGGTTTGGTCTTGGTGACCGTGTGCATTATGTCACACTTTATATTTTGTGGGATGTACTAGTCATCCCAGATTCTTTTCTCTGGTCGTGCGGCTTCACGTATTGGGCCCTTTTAGCGGGGAGAGCTGAAACTACATAGCCTATGGGTGGTTTTAGGACAACAAAGCTACACAGCCAAGGTAATGGTTTTAAATGCATGCAAAACACGCTTCCCTTTCTTGGCATGGTATATATGTATATATGTATATGTTTATATATGTATGTGATTGCGTTTGGTTATTTACCTTCGTTTTGAATATTGGCATTATTTTATCTTTATTTTTGAGTACATACTAGCATTCATCATGCTAACCATCTTCGGGCGTTGTATCCCCACGTATTGCAGGAACCAGCCATACTAATCCTCCTGCTCAGTGACTTGGATTGGGGGACAGCTTTGTGTCAGACTGAAGTGGTAATCTTCCATACTCCGGAAGGCTCCATTTCATGCTATGGACTTCTTTACATTATTTTTTTCTCTTGGACTTTGGTTTTGGCTATGGTCGGGGGCATGTCCTGATCGGATATTCTTTGTATTTAGTTAAAGGCTTTGTGTGACTACTATGGGCATGGGGGGTGTCGGTATTAATTTCAACTTTGGTATTGGTATTGGCATTAGGGTTGACACTGGTTGGATATTTGGTTAAGGTTGTTGGATTATGGTTATAGACTTTGAATTATGTCTTTGATTTATTATTATTATATTTTGTTATATGTTCGAAATTCATCCGACATAGGGTGCAGGTCGGTTATGGTTGGGTATTGGGGATGGTCTTCGATCCCATTTGGACTTGAGGCACCCGACATAACTAGGCCCTAGTTCAGGTCGTGTCACATACCCCAGAAAATTCCTCCTATGACACTTCAGCTTAATAGTTTGGTCGAAATAATGAACAAGACATTGATGGAAAGAGTCAGATGTTTGCTTTCAGAAGCAAAGTCTCCAAACTCCTTTTGGGGTGAGGATTTATTAACCGTTGCATAAGTTATTAACTTATATCCTGTCGTTGCTTTGCAAAGTGATGTGCCAAATAGAGTTTGTCATGGGGAGGATGTTTTCTACGACCATTTGAGAGTATTTTATTTTAACGTTTTGTTACATGTGCCCAAAGATAAGAGGTCAAAGTTAGATGCCAAGACAAGCCAGTGCATTTCATTGGTTATAACCTTGATGAGTTTGGTTATGGGCTTTATGATCCAGTTGAGAAGAAGTTTGTAAGAAGTCATGATATTGTCTTCATGGAGAAGCAAACTATTGAAGATATTGACAAAATGGGGAAGCTAGAATCTTCAAGTTTTGATGGTGTGGTTAATCATGATCAAATTCCTCATACAACTTTGCATGATGTTGGTAGGCTTTATAATCATGATGATGCCTAAAACCATATTCCAAATCAGCATACTGATGTTGATAATGATAATGATGTTGTTGTTGACGATTCTTCTATTCAAGAATTGGTGGACGAGTCAGATGCTCAACTTAAAAGGTCTACAAGACAACGTATTCTTTCTTCTTGTTATTTTCCTAATAAGTATGTGTTACTGATGGGAGAAAACCTAAATATTATGAGGAGGCCATGGAAGATAAGAATAAGTATCAATGGATTGAATCCATGCAATATGAGATGAAATCTCTACATGAACACAACTTAAAACCCATACGCAAAGCTAGATTGGTTGTCAAAGGATTTGGTCAAATAAAGGGTATTGACTTTGACAAAATATTTTCTCCTATAGTCAAAATAACCTCTATTTGCACAGTTCTTAGTTTGACTGCTAGTCTTTATTTAGAGATTGAGCAGATAAGACAACTTTTCTTCATGGTGACCTCGAAGAGGAAATTTATATGAAAAAAACTGAGGGCTTCAAGGTAAAAGGTAAATAAAATTATATATGCAAACTTAAGAAGAGTTTCTATGGCTTGAAACAAGCTCCTAGACAATGGTATAAGAAGTCTGAATCTATCATAGGGGAGCAAGGCTCCAAGAAGACTTCTTCATATCCCTGTGTATTTGCACAAAGATCTTTTTATGATGATTTTATCATCCTCTTACTATATGTGGATGATATGTTGATTGTGGAAAAGAATGCTTCCAAGATTGACGAGTAGAAGAAATAGTTATGCAAGTATTTTGCTATGAAATACTTGGGTTCGGCTAAGCAGATTTTAGGCATGAGGATTACTCGTCTCAAAATAAAAGAAAGTTTTACTTGTCACAGGAAAAGTACATTGAACGTGTACTGGAGTTCTTCGACATGAAGAATGTTAATGTTGTTAACACATCCCTTGTTGGTCATATGAAGTAGAGCAAGAAAAGGTGTTCTACAACAAGGGAGGAGAAAGAGAACATCTCTAAAGTTCCATATTCCTCTGTTGTCGGAAGTTTAATATATGCAATGGTGTGTACCAGACCTAATACTGCTCACAAAGTTGGTGTTGTCAGTAAGTTTCTTGATAACCCAGGAAAGGAGAACTGGGAAGTAGTAAAATAGATATCAAAGTACCTAAGAGGAACCTTAGGTGTTTGTGTTTTGGAGGATTTGATCCAATCTTGTAGGGCTATACATATGTTGATATAGCGGGTGACCTTGATAACAGAAAATCTACTACTGAATTTTTGTTTACATTTTCAGAGGGAGCTATATCATGATAGTTAAAGTTGCAGAAGTGTGTCGCACTATCTACAACTGAAGTTGAGTATACTGCGGTTATTGAATTTGGCAAGAAAATGATATGGATCAAGCGGTTTCTTCAAGAACTTGGATTGAACCAAATAGAGTACATTGTCTATTCTGACAATCAAATTGTAATAGACTTGAGAAAGAACTCCATGTACCATGCAAGAACAAAACATATTGATTTAAGGTACCATTGGATTCGTGAACAAGTGGAGAACAAATTGTTACATGTTAAGAAGATTCACACGAGTGAAAATCCCATGGATATGTTGACAAAAGTGGTTCCAAAAGATAATTTCAAATTATACAAAGAACTTGTTGGCATGAGCTCTTTCTAAGAATACGGATATACATCCTTCAGATGCATGGGGCATAAGAGGGAGATTTATGGGGTCCATTCCCTTAAATGTCACTGAAATTTGCCCATGAATCTAGGAAGATATTTTTCTTTCTTAGGCAAAATTTCAAGGATATGGCAGGAGTATGATATGTGGCCACCGTCCAATAAAATCTTTCATATAGCATCTCGGACTTCTTGTTTCTCTAGTGATAATGACATCAATAGCAACATTAGCTACTATAAATAGAGGCAGCTTCAGCTCATTTTAACACACAAAACAATAGAGAGAAAAATATTATAGAAAGAGTAATGAGGTATTCCACAAACTGTGATAAAAAATAGTCAGTGAAAGAAAAATTAGAGTAAGAGATATTTAGTAAGGTGGGAGTCAAAAGAGAGTTATTTCTTTTGAGTGTGTAGTAGTCACTTTGACTATTGTTACTATACTGTAAAATTTCTTACTATAGTAATATCAGTTACTCTTCTTGGTCCGTGATTTTTTCCTTGTTTAAAAAAAAATTCACGTAAAATTCTTGGTGCCATTATTTTTCATTTTATTCCCTATTATTTTCCTATAAATACTTTTGTTGTTATTCCGCATTTACCGAACAAGTTCTTCATCTTTTTATTGGTCTGACAATAACTACACATGTTCTTCATCATATATGCTAAACTATAAGATTATTCAATTCCTATTTTCCATTGCATATCTTTAGCAATTTTGATGAAATAATTGCAAAATTTGTTCTCGAGAGAAACTAAAGTTTCCTTGCATAAAAATTAAATTTTTGAAAAAACTAATTCCACAAATAATTCTCAGAACATAGTGCACGATCAGTCTAAAATTTAGAAAATATGCCTCTGCACAAACCCACATCAAGAACCTGTAATTTTGATAAATATGAATAATATTGACGTTTTGCTTTGAATATACGAATGTAAAATTCATGGTGGAAACCATATGAGAAAGTAACAAGACAAACATTAACATCTACCACATAAAAATTCTTAAAGAAAGAAAACCTAGAAATACAGAAGCAATTTTGACGATAGAGTTCATGAATGAAATCGTGCAATAATATTTTTCATAAAGACT
This sequence comes from Capsicum pubescens, assembly GCA_030864215.1. Lineage (NCBI taxonomy): Eukaryota > Viridiplantae > Streptophyta > Magnoliopsida > Solanales > Solanaceae > Capsicum > Capsicum pubescens. Next base: position 229,591,176 of record CM061544.1, read on the forward strand.
TTAAATCAAATGGATAAAAGAATAGATATTATTAGAATTTCTATGCCTAAAAGAAAGATAAAATATGGAAAGTTTTGAAAGGAAAAGAAAAATAGACCAAAACATATAAAGAAGTTTGAAAAGTAATTCATATAAAGAAGCAGTCTAAAATGATTGAAACAGAAAAAAGCCTATTGATATTTGCAATTTTAGGCATTATTACAAATATGGCACAAAGTAACAATGACTAGAGTATTTGATCAGAAGTAGATATTTAGGAAAACATTTAATCATTTGCCGAAAATACAACATAGTTTTATATCATTTAAATAAAAATGTTAACTGGAGCAGTAAGATAAAGGAAACAAAAAAAGAACGCCCCATGGACAACAACTTTATGGTATGTAGAAGGAATATGCACTTTAATAGCTCATAAAATGCATTCAGAAATGCACCTTGCCGCTATAAATCAAGAAAATCCAACAACCTATTAAAACATAATTCATAAAAAAAATAAAGCTAATTAGTTATCTTTCAAGCATGATTTGTCACTAACTTAGAGAATCTAGCTAACTTGGTCAATTAGGTACCAGGCACCAATAGAAGATTCAGAGTGGGGTTGAGGCTCAAAATTGAAGAAGAAAGAATAATGGTATTGATGTAATTTGCATAATATACATCATATTCTTTCGAATGTCAAGAGGTATGAAGAATCTTAAAATGTGTTCTTTTAACGTCCTACTTATTTCATATATAGGTGAACCCAAAGCTGTTAAACATTAGTTAAGTTACTTTTCGGAGCTACTGATCCTTAAAACAATCAATCAAGTTATGCAAAATTCTACATGTTGTCTTATAAGTTGTCCTCTTGAGGGTGATCAGCATCAAGAAGCTCTTCATAGCCCAATCTTCATGCAGCTTCGTCTTTGACACCCTATTTAACTATGATAGAATTCTGTATATCTTGTCACACTAAAAATATGATATGTCTCTGAAATAAAAATAATTTCTATCTCAGAAATAAAAATAATTAACTCTGTCTTTCACATTGAGAAAGCTACCGCCTGATAACTTTTTGATTCATGTGTCATTCATGATCTTTCTTGCTATCCTAGCTTATCTTTCTTGCTATCCTAGCTTCACTCCACCTACCAAGAGCAACATATGTATTTGACACAAGGAAATAAATCCCACTATTATATAGTTTGACTTTAGTTATATGGTCCCCAATTTCAACATGATTGTGATTCCTTGTTGCAATAAGAAGTGGTCCCTTAATTGTTGTATTAGCTTCAAATGATATTATTTTAAACCATATTTGCAGCCTCATCGGGGTAACCAACATACCCAAAAAGATCAACTGGGCAACCATTGTAATATGATTTGGAACATAAATTATGTGTAAGATTACTGACATAGACGATCACAAGCAGAGGAAGACATTAGAACGTTAGGAAAATATAAAATTTAATGCTTGAATCATCTATTATAGATATAAAAGAAAAATTTTGACTTTACTTACTTTTATCTTCACTTTCTTTTGACTACAATAAAATAAACAACATCACAATTAAACAAGAACTGCAACAATATTAAAAGATGATTAGTAAACAAATACTTAAATACTTAAAAATGAGACAAAATTGTGGACGAAAAGAGTATGAAATTACCATGATTTTTATAGAATTTGAGAAAAGTCATGTCAACCTTTTTTTTTTAATAAATGAACTTTATTTGAAAAAATAATTTTGCCTTTTTTTGGGGCATTCCTATTTTAATTGAAAAAAGATATTTTTGATTTTTTTTTTGTGAAAATTATCTCAAATATACTTATTATATTATTTATTGTAAGTTGTAGCAACACTTTTCAATAACTATTGGATTAAAGAAATAATTCCAAGTTATAGCAACTTTTAAAAAAATTAAAATTTCTTAAATAATAAAAAATTATTTTTTCATTATTAATATTCACATTATCTCCTTATTTATAGCCTTTAATATCTATCTCTCTTCGTTAAATCTTTTGATAATTATGGCAAGTGTTATTATTGGTCTCTATAATTTTTTGTTTTATTAATTAAGTTACAAAATTTGTCCTCAAATTAAGAAGTAAATATGGTAAAGATAATTTTTTACATTGATACATGATATTGACTTTTTTTAACGTTATTAATTGAGTTAATAATCCAATACATGCACGATTTTTCAAATATCACTTTACTGATAAAAATATTTCTCAACCATTAATTCTCTCTCTTTACCATAAAGTAATGTTTTCTCTTCTTTTTTACTAAACCATATAGGTGTTGCGTATGAAGTTGGGTTTTCCGTCATATATTCTTTTTTTGGCATTCAAAATTATTTCTATTAAATTTTTCTTATTGTTTTTATTTGTTGAGTCATGTTTGGAAAGTGCAAATTTGATTCTACTCCAAATAGAAAGAGCCCTAGATTAGTAGAGGAAAAGAGTCTGATCATTCTTTCTAGACCCTCCTTTGATTTGAGGTGTTTTACCCCATTCTCATTATTCAAGAACAAGAAGAGGTTACTTCAAATGAGTCGATTTTTCATAATTAAAGTGAAATTTTACCTGACAAAATTAATTTTTCAGCAAAATCTTTATCATTGAAGCAACCGCAATCAAACATGCAAACAAAGGTAGTCTCCAAAAAAGTCATTATTCCACAAGGTAAGAGGATTGATAAGGGAAAAAAGATTGTTATTGAACAAGTTTTGAATTCTGATTTTGAAGAAGAAATTTCCGCTCACAAAACAAAGAAATCAAAAATTAAAAATCATGAAAATACTCGAGTTACAAGGTCCAAGACCAATGTGAAAGTTGACAAAGTTGGTGATATGAAGGTTTGAGATGAAAAAATAAAGAAAAGTTTGTAAGGTTAGTATAATGTGATTTTTGACTTATTATTTTTTTTGTATTTTAATGGTATAACATTGGTGCCTTTGAAACTGTGGCAGTGACTGTGGCGTGTATTTTTTCTGTATAACAGTGATTGTGGCATAATTGTATGTGCCTTTGCTGAGTTTGTTAGCCACGAGATATTTGATATTTCTAGTAGAGTATTTGGTGCTTCCAATCATCGACTCAGACATGATGCACTACTATGGAAATATGCAAGAAGAAAGCAAAATGATGGAGCAATCAGTGGGAGTGAGGTAACTGAAAATGGTGGTTTCAAAAGATCCAAGGAAGTTGTTTCAAGATTTCAAAGATCTGATCGTTCCAGTCACAAAATAAGATTACAGTAGATGCTTGTGTTTAGTTATTCTGTCTTTGTTCGATTCTTGATTCTTTGAATGTAGTAGGTTCAAACATTTTCTGTTCAGTAAAGGTGTCGTTCAACTTTATTAATTATGCTTTATCACTAATGTTCGTATCATTGATTAGAATGTTTCGTGAATGCTTTTTTTGTTTAAGCATGTTCGATATTATTAATGTTATTATTGGATATTTTATATTCAAAACATCTTATTAAGTTGATATTAATTATTGTCTATGTCTTGTTACTCTTATATATTAAATTTTGTCACATCAATAAATTTGCAGTTTAATTTTGGATGCAAGTTACATTATCACATAATATATCATTTATCATGTAAATTGCATATAGTAGATTAGAAAATACTTTGTGTCAAGTTTGCATACTTATTTTACTATTTACTACATTCAATTATACTCATAATAATGTACCTACCCATATATGTCATTAGATATCATTTTTAAACATTATTTCGATCATTTTTCATCTTAGAGTATTTACTCTATCGTAAACAAAGTATTGATAAAGAAAGTCTAGCATTGCGATTAAAGAGCCAACAACACTTTAAAATTAATAAATAAACTATTGAAAATGATAAACAAGAAACAACATGTACATAAATTATAGTAAAACACTTTGATTACAAGCAAGTAACATCATAAATGATAAACAATTTCCATCAACATATACAGACATGTACAATTGCTCCTTCATTAGGATGTATTGGCTCAATCGATATCCTTAGTTATTACGTATAATAAATATTTTACAAAGAACTCAGCAACTATCCTTTTTTATCCAGATAGACCTTCACACTTGTGTTATTGTGTATGATCATTAGTGGACATCTATCACTTATATGTACTTTATTTCAAAGTAATTTAAAGTTATATCTCTGAATTGCAATTACTTTTACTAACCCTTTATAATTAGTAGTTGCAGCATGCATAATCCAGTCTACACCAAAGTCTTTGGGTCTCCCTGTTGCAACAACAAATACAATATAGTTATACATTATGTCACACAACTCACAATCACACACAATTAATTACGAAGTTACTATTTCATGTGACTTTCATCCTCATATTATAAAAATTTCAATAGTTTAATGTCACATAACTGAAGAAAAATGTAAGAACAAAATATTTATTATTTTCTCCCTAAATGATTTTACATAAAAATATTGAATTTTGGAAAAATGATTGAATACAAAATTTTAAATTTCTAAACAAGATAACATACCTAAGGCATATCATCTCCCTCCATGATGTATCATGATTGAATGCAAATTATCACAATTTATATTTGTATATCTCGTTATTCAATTTTTTGCAATTAGAGAACGTTATTTTTTAATAAAAATACTTAAATATGGATGAAGTAAAACGTCAAAATAAATAGCAAAAACTTATGAAAGATTTTAATTGAAATAGTATATTCTTGTATAAAGAAAAAAAAACAGATGTTGATAAAGATGGAAAAGAAATGGGTGTGTTTAAAAAAAAGGAGAAGAAAACAGTTAAAGAGAGATTTAAGTGTGATTGGTATCAATTATTAATTGTTAACTAGTTTTATTTTTAGTTATATTAAATCTGTACTTTTCTTTTTTGAGTTGATTTTGATCTGATTTTTTAAAAAAATGAAAATACCTTTTTGTTCTTTTTTGAAAATAAATGTTGCTAATACTTGCAAACTAAAAGGTTTTGATATAACTTGCAATGAACCATCTAATCTTGTGTAATTATGTTTTTTTCTCTTTTATTTAATCGTGTGATTACAAAAATTTTGTCTTGCCCACTTTTTTGTTTACCAAATCTATTTTAGTTGGAAAAAAGTTTGTTACTTATTTTTAAGGATGTTGAAAATCTTTTTAATTTAATTTTTAACATATTTATTATATACAATATTTAATATTATTAGAATAATAAAAAATAGTGAAAAGACGATGTTGTATAAAGCAAAAACTTATAGTGAAGGGCAAAAAGTTCAAACAATATTTTTTAAGGTCCTTCATATTTTTAATATAATATAGATAGAGATAGATAGAGATACAGATATAAATATAGATAAGTATAGGTAAATCTGCATAGGTATATCTTCCTAGAGGATAAAGAAAAATAAATATTTGTTGTCAATGGGGCTTGAACCCACAACTTCAAACATGATAACCTTAGCACCCTCCTCCTTGCCACTGAGTCTAACTTTAGCATGTGCCTCCTTGCTACTGAGTCGTCAACCCAAATTTGAATGTGAGTTCGCACGCTAGTATATATCTATATTTACTAAATTTCTAAATAAAATACAAGATCTACGAAAAATTACTGGGTTTGTTCGAAACAGCCAAATGTATTGTAGCTCTGCCTATGATCTCATAATATTGTCGACCCATGCCAATGTAACAACCTTGTAGACATTTTATGATTTCTATCTATTTTGACTGTTATACGTTTTTTCGTAGCTTCATTATGTTATTTATGGTCTGTATGTATCGGTCCCACGATTCTCAAACTAGTTGGAGGGGATTTGGATGAGTTTTTCATTTTTGAAGGTTGGAAATTGTTGGATAAAATTTGAAATTTCTAACTTAAAAGTTTATGTCGTTCAACAATTGGTCAAGATAACCTTGGATCAGTGTTTGATGATTCCAACATATTCGGAATATCGTTTTGAGTCTAATAGTATATTATAATTTGTCTTCATGGGGTTTGGAACGATCTCTAGGATCTGTTCAAAAAATTGAAGCCTGGTTCTTATTGCTAATGTTTGTTGTTGCATATGCAGACAAATTTTCTCTCCGCAATTGCAAGATGATTGTCGCTATCTTGAAAGGTAAAACTTGTTTGGTCACAATGATCACATTGAGAGGTTCGCGATCATGAAGGAGGGTTTGATCAGTTTGGGCCAAGGTCGTGTCGAATCGTGCTTCATGCTTGTGTGATAGGATTTCATGATTACAATGCTTCAAACAGGGTCAAACTTACGATTGTGAGGAGCCTACCGTGATTGCGATGAAGGTTTATACCAATACAAAATTAAAATCTCATTTTTCAAACATAATTCCTATGACTCAATTTTGGGAACTTGAAACACATTTTGAGGTGATGTAGAAAAGGAATTTTCAGGATATCTTCATTGGATATGATTATAAAATTTTAATTATACATTAACCGATACGTTTTTATGGTTTCACCTTTGAATCACATTTAAATACGCTCACAAGAATGTAATTTCAAAGAAAAATTAAATGCAAATAAATCTTCGAACTGATCACTAATATGTCTCTCTTTATGATGGTGGATGCATGCAATAGGAACTCTTTGAGTCGTATTCTTCTTCGTCTCTCTTGCAAAAAGTGTTACCATCTCACCAAGTTATGTTCATTTTTACTCATCTTGCATATTGACTTCTACTAACTTATAAAGACCCATTTTTATTGTGCCTCCTAAAACTACCTGTAAACTTCCCTCACATTCTCAAGATCACACCAGCGTCCAAGAATTTCAAAACTTAAAAATGACACAGTATTACTTGAAGACCTCGAGGAGTCCAATTGTTCAAAAAGAGAGGATAAATTTGATTGCAATTCTAATATGTAACATGTTTCACTTAAGAGTATCGAATTAACGGTTTGGGGTGTGCTTGTTAGGGGTTTTGCCCTGATTTTCTTCTCAAAATTAAGTTTTGCTTTTCTTAGAAGGAAAATAAAGGTAATATCATAATTACTTTTACTTTTCGGAAAAGAAAATATAAAACTTTTCCATATTTGGCTAACCTCTTTTATGAAGGAAACATTTTAGAAATCTATAAATAGAAGACCATTCTTCACATATCATAACACTATAACATCCACAATGTAGTCAACAAAGAATTTTTTTTAAGGGGAGATTTCTCTTAATAGGTTTAATAGCTTTTTCGATATTAGATTTTTAATATGTAGGTCTTTTGACCAAAACATATAAGAATTTTATGTTTTTTAGTATATTTTTCTTCGTCATCTGATGATACGACCCCACACGGAGCCTTGTCTTAATGGGCATCCCAAGTCCAACTAGGACCGTAGATTAGCCCCATTGCCAAACCCAACCTCCAATCGTCTGCCCTGAGTCGGCTAAATTTTAAGCATATAATAAGATAGAGTAATTATCCAATTACAGACTCTGGGATAGGTATATAATCGAGAATGATCCAACCGATTCCAACCGCCCGAACCCATTCGATAACCAAACCGAACCATCAACCAACAACCAAACAATAACCAAGTCCCTGTCCATAACATAATGTAAGAAGATGTAACAATCATAAATCCAGTTCAATGGTATCATCCCCAATACCAATGCCAATACTAAGGCTGACACCAATACCGATCCCGCTTATTCCAACCCATAGTAGTAACACAAAAGCTCTAACCAAAAGAAAACCAATATCCGATCAGTACATGCCCCCAACCATAGCCAAAACCAATATCCATAAAATAACCAAAGTATGTAAAGACATCCATGAAAGAAATAGAGCCTTCCAGAATATGTAAGTTCTCTACTTCAATCCCATAGCTAATCTCGAATTCCAGTCACTATACAGAAGGAGTAGAATGGTTGGTTCCTGTATCGTGTAAGGATACAGCCGTCCAAGGATGGGTTAACGGGTGAATGCTAGTAAGAAATTCAGGATAAGGATAAAATAATATCATCCAGTAAAACCAAGTAAACCAACCATACACATACAAATCATACATATATATAACCATGCCAGGAAAGAGAATCGGGTTTAGCATGCATTTAAAACCATTAACCTAGGTATATGTAGCTTCATCCTAGAACCAACCACGGGCTATATGGGTCCAGTGTAACCCCTTGAACGGGACCTGATACGTGTAGTTGCACGAACCGGAGATACCATAAGAGTAGGAGATTCCCAAGTACCCTTCGCTCTCCATGATACATATGTACAGTGTACTTCGAGGATTCCCATGTACCTCATAGTATTATATGTGATTTCTATAACGAACCCCTCATGTCAGTAAACATGAGTTTCCAGTATCCTTCCATTGGACTCACACCTTCACGGTTAGCTATCACACCCCGCCATTATTTTCCAATTAAAACCATTTTCATCCAACCAAACCATTAGTCCATTATTATTAACCAAGGCTATAAGTAGTGGTATCGGCATACCGACTATAGCTTGTAAGAAATGTCCCTAGTCAACCTTTTAATGTAAAGGGATTCCCATGTACCCATAGATTATATTATCAAGTTAACTTGGAGGATTCCCATGTACCCCGCAAGTGTGCCATTATTAAGATAATTTGGGGGAGTCCCATGTACCCACAAGATGTTGATTAAACCAAACCATTTAAACCATTTATGCCAAGTAGGGTTTCATTACCAAATCATACCATGCAATAGTTTCATTAAAAAATTCAATAATAGAGTAAAAGCGTTCTCATAGGCATTTTGTCAAACATGTTGGGGGCATAGTATTTCCAAAACCAAATCCAAATACTAATTAACCATTCTCATGCAACTAATTGTCCAAACTACCATTAAAGCATGTAAAAACATAATTAAAGTATGGCAAATCCATAACCAAACATTTAATACCAAAACCCCAAAATCACACAATAACCATGCTATGAAAATATTGTATAAAACATGTCTTTAGTTGGAACTAACAATGGGGGAGGAGTAAATTGCCTTAGATTAGAGGATGATGGAGAGAAATCACCCAGACAAGCCCCAAATTACTCCTCTAGTTGAAACCCTAGCCTTCCTTTATCCAAGAGCTTTAAAGAGGATTAGAGAGAGTTTCTAAGAGTTTAAGAATAGAATAATAGGGTAAATAATGTCCCAAGTGTGATATAAGTCGTGGGGTCCCAAGAAGTTAAAGGGAAAATGTCCAGATTACCCTCAACTTAAACTGTATAAAATCCCGTCAGAGGATACAACTTCACCATACCACTCGTACCCTCTAATACAAGTGGTACCCACCACTTATACCCTAGACCTCCTTTTTGGACCCAATACTGTCCACCATACGACTTGCCCAAACCGAGTCGTATCTAACCATACGATTAGTACCCCTAAACCGTACCCCCACCAGAATAGAATCAAAGGAAGTTTGAACACTATACACCATATGAGTTAAGGGTACGACTCCTACCCTAACTCATGACACATGGTAAGCCACTCATACTCAGATCCAAGTTATTTTACTAAGTCTCAGATGAGGTGAAGGAATAACCTAAACCATACGACTCGTCAACCACAATATGACTCGTACCTACCCAAGTTGTAACCATTCTAGAAACCAATCCAACCCACCAACCATCACTGGTTATCATATGACCAAGATCATACCAATCGTATCCCATTATATGACTGGTACCCACTAGTCTAATGCTGCCCAAAAATCAGAAATCCAGGGAATTTTTCTAAGGGTCAAGAGCCAGGGTGTTTCAGTATCCCCCACTAGGATCATTCATCCCTGAATGACGAACAAGGTAGTACATGCACAACTTACACCTCTTAGATGCGTCTACTCTTACCTTTAAGACAAAAACAAAGATGTAAGAAAATCAACCTTTCCTTTAACAAACTCAAAAAATAAAGATATGTTCAGAAACACATACCTTCTGAACAAAAACTTGGAGCGGAAAACAAATTCGGATCCTTGGAATTCATGTCCTCTTCCGCTTCCCATGTAGCTTCTTCCACCTTGTGGTTCCGCCATAAAACCTTAATCGAGGCCACTTTCTTGGTATGTAACCGACGAACCTGCCGATCCAATATCTCAACCAAAACCTCTTCATAAGACAGAGAATCCAAGATACCCAATCCTTTCCAAGGAAACACCAAAGAACGATCACCAAGACACTTTCTCAACATAGAGACATAAAATACCAGATGTACGGAGCTTAAACTAAAAGGCAGCTCCAATTCATATTCCACATAGCCAACCCTCCGCAAAACCACATAAGGATCAATATATTAGGGACTGATTTTCCCCTTTTTACCAAACCGCATCGCTTCCTTTAAAGAAGATACCTTTAGGAATACCCTATCCCCAACCTCAAACTCTAAATCTATACATTTTACATCCACATAGGATTTTTGGTGACTTTGGGTGGTCTTAAGCCTGTCCCAAATCACCGTTACCTTTTCCATAGCCTGATAAAAAAAGTTCGGGCCAAACATATCCGCCTCACCAAGTTCAAACCACCCAATAGGAGATCTACACCTCCTACCATACAACACCTCATAAGGGGTCATTCCAATATTAGAATGATAGTTATTGTTGTAAGCAAACTCTACCAAAGGTAGGTGCTCAACCCAATTTCCACCATAATCAATCACACACGCACGAAGCATGTCCTCTAATATCTGAATAGTCCTTTCTGCTTGCCCATCCATCTGCGGATGAAAAACAGTACTCAGACTAACCTTAGTCCCAACCCCTTCTGAAAAGACCGCCAGAAATGAGATGAAAACTATGCACCACAATCAGAGATAATTAAAAAAGGCACCCCATGCATCTTTACAATCTCCTGAAGATACATTCGCACATAATCCTCAGCTGAAAAGTTAGTCCTTACTGGCAAAAAGTGAGTCGACTTTGTCATCCTATCCACGATGACCCAAATCAAATTAAATTAATTCTGAGATCGAGAAAGACCGGTAACAAAATCCATATTGACCACCTCCCATTTCCATTCAGGCAAATCAATCTTTTGATACAACCCACCAGGCCTCATGTGCTCAACTTTAACTTGTTGGCATACCATATACTTGGCCAGAAAATTAGCCACATCCCTCTTCATACCACTTCACCGGTACATCTCTTTGAGATCATGTAATATCTACGTCGAACTGGGATGAACAAAATAGCGCGATTTATGCGCCTCAGTCAAAATCCTTTGTCGCAAACCATCGACGTTAGGAACACATAACCTCCCCTTAGTACCGCAAAGTATCATCACCACTGATCTCAAATACCATTACCTTTTTCCCACCTATATCATCCTTGATTTTCATCAAGATAGGATCTAGCATTTGATTCTCCTTGATCTCTGCACCGAGAGACGATCGAATCACTTTCTGTACCAACACACCACTATCCTCGGAGTCTAGAAGATGAACCCCGAGATTAGCCAAGCAGTGAATGTCCTTACCAATTCCCGTTTCTCCTTACCCACATGAGTCAAACTCCCCATGGATAATCTACTAAGAGCATCAGCAACAACATTAGCCTTACCTGGATGATAGTGAAGACTCATATCATAATCCTTAAGAATCTCTAACCATCTCCTCTGCCTGAGATTTAGCTCCTTTTGAGTGAACACATACTATAGACTCTTATGATCAGAAAAGATGTCCACCTGTACTCCATACAAATAATACCGCTAGATTTTCAAGGTAAACTCACCGCTAAAAGCTCCAAATCATGAGTAGGATAATTCCTCTCATGAACCTTCAACTACCTGGAAGCATAGTCAATCACCTTCCTATACTGCATCAAAACACATCCAAGTCCCACCCGGGATGCATCACAATAAACCACAAACCCTTTATTGCCTTCAAGAAATGTCAAAACCAAAGTCAAAGTTAGCTTATCCTTCAGCTTATGGAAACTACCCTTACAAGCCTCCGACCAAGAAAACTTTACCTTCTTCTGGGTTAACTTAGTCAACGGAGCATCTATCGTCGAGAAACCTTCCACGAACCATCTATAATACCCAGCCAAACCTAAGAAGCTTCAAATATCGGTTGGAGTCATAGATCTAGGACACTTCTTCACCATCGCAAACTTTTGTGGATCCACCATGATTCCCTCACTAGAAATAATATGACCCAGAAAAGTGACAGCATTTAACTAGAACTAACACTTGGAGAATTTAGCATACAACTGCTGCTCTTTAAAGGTCTGCAACACCACACGAAGGTGATTAGCATGATCTACCTCATTCTTAGAATACATCAGAATATCATCAATAAACACAATGACAAAGAGATCCGGGCAGTAAAACCCTGTTCATCAGACTCATAAATATTGTCGGGGCATTAGTCAACCCAAATGACATAACTAAGAACTCAAAGTGCCCATATCAAGTATGAAAAACTGTCTTAAGAATATCCACCTCCCTAATCTTAAGATGATGATACCCAGACTGAAAATCTATCTTAGAAAAGAATTTGGCACCTTGCAACTGATCAAATAAGTCATCCATCTTTGAAAGAGGATATTTATACTTAACCGTTACCTAATTCAACTGTCGATAGTCAATGCACATCCGAAGGGAACTATCCTTCTAGTGCACAAACAAAACTGGTATACCCCATGGGAAAACACTAGGACGGATGAAACCCTTGTCCAGAAGATCCTTAAGTTGCTCCTTGAGTTCCCTCAACTCAGTCGGAGCCATTCTATAAGGAAAAATAGATATGGGACAAGTGTCCGAAACCAAATCAATACCAAACTCCATCTCCATATCCAGGGGAACACCAGGAAGATAATCCAAAAAGACCTCAAGAAACTTATTTACCACCGGAACCGAATAGAAAGAAGGACCTTTTGAGTTATAATCTTTAACCTGAACCAAATGATAGAGACACCCTTTGGAGATTAATCTTCGATCTCTAAGATGGGAAATAAACCTCCCCCTAGGAGCTAGGGAACCACCCTCCCACTCAATAACTGATTCACTAGAGAACCTAATGAAAACCTTACTAGTCTAATAATCCAAGGACGCATAACAAGAGTGTAACCAATCCATCCCCAGAATCAAATCAAAATCCACCATATCAAGTTCAAACAAATCTACCAAGGTTTGCTTACTACCAACAGATACCACATACCTTTATAGACTCTTTTAGCAACAATCGAGTCACCTACCAAGGTAGAAATAAAAAAAAATCCGAAATAACCTCGGGATTAAAGCCAAAACACGTAGCCACATATAGGGTCACATAAAAGAGTGTGGACCCAAGATCAAGCAAACCATACACGTTAAGAGAAAAGAGTTGCAACGTACCCGTAACGACATCAGGTGATGCCTCAAATTCTTATCAAGTAGCAAGAGCATGTAACCTATTTTGACCTGGTACCAAAAGCAGAAACAGTTGCAGAAGCAACACCCTTTGGTATAGAAGCAGAAGATGAAATAAGTGAAGCCTTACTTTCTCCTGAAGCACCCTTACCAACCGAACAGTTTTTAAGCATATGTCCTGGCTAACTATATTTGAAATATCTATCCCTCCCTTCATCATAGAAATCCCTATGCAACCTACCATAGAACCAGAAATGAGGGCATGATGAGGCTAACTGAGCCCTACTCGCGTGAGATTGGGCACCTTATGCCTAAAAATTATCGCCACCTTATTGACGCCTATCACCTGACTGCTTCGGGTAAGGAGCACTAGTTGTAGAGAAGGAACCATAACTCCCCCACTTTTTCTTTGGCCACTTACCGCTATCCTTACCACTTTATTGAGCACCTTGTTCAGAGAACCTGAACTTTTTACCCTGTTTTTCCCTTATTTTAGTTTGCTTTCTCTTTTCATCCTCTACCTGTTGCATATGAACCACCCACCTAAAAATATATATGTCCTTTATCAGCAAAGCAGTCTTATTTCAAGGATCAAATCTCGAGACAGTCTCGAAGCGAACTTTCTCATCCTGGCCCTCATATCAGACACCGATTCCAGAGCATACCTAGACGCTGGTGAAATTTCAAGGCATACTCCTTGACTGACATCTTTCCCTGTTTAAGATTAACAAATTCTTCTGCCTTCGCTTTCCTCAACTCCGGAGGAAAAAATCGGTCCAGAAAAGCATTAGAGAAAGTCTCCCATGATAATGACTCCTCAATATCATCACCCCTTACCTGATCCCATTCCTTGCATCATTGGTATACCACATCTTTTAGCTGATAAGCAGCAAAATTCACCCCTTTCACATTCGTGGCCTGCATCACCCTGAAGATTTTCTTCATTTCATCTAGAAAAAACTAAGAATCCTTCTCCGCCTTCACTCCAGTGAAAGTAGGAGGATTCATTTTCATAAACTGGCCAACCCTTGTGGCCTCAATAGATGACACGCCAGATGCACCATGCTCAGCTTAAGCAACAACCAACTGAGCGATAACATGAATCGATTGGAAAAATTCCGCATTAGTCACCTCACCTTGAGAAGGACTGGTAGCAATCGGTGGGACTTCAAAAATATTAGGGATTGGATCCCTAGACCGAGTATGGATCCCCTGAGTAGAACATGTCCCATCAACATTATCCCCAGTTGAGACAGAAGAGTTACCTTGCGTCTCAGATCATCGAGGCATGATCTAAAAAGTAAACAAATAGGAATTAGAAAGGACCTTAGACCTTGCAGCTTGAAACAGAATACCAAGAAAGTGAAATATTCCTAAATGTCTTGTAGTCTCTCTCTTATGAGTGTGGTGCACTACACACCCCTAAGAGAGACTCTACTAGACATGACTTGACCATGAACCTAAATCTCTAATACCAATTTGACAGACCCGACCCGGGTCCTTGTCGTAATAGGCATCCTAAGTCCAACCAGGATTGGAGACCACTCCCACTACCCAACCCAACCTCCAGTCTCCTGCCCTGAGTTGGCTGAATTTTAAGCATATAACAAGATAGCGTAATTATATAATTATAGACTCTGGGATAGGTCTATAATCGAGACCAACCTAATCGAGCCCAACCGCCCGAACCCATCCGATAACCAAACCAAACCATAAACCAACAACCAAACAATAACCAAGTACCTGTCCATAACATAATGCAAGAGGATAGAACAATCATAAATCCAGTTCAATAGTATCATCCCTAATACCAATGCCAATACTAAGGCTGACACCAACATCGATCCTACTCATTCCAACCCATAGTAGTCGCACAAAAGCCTCAAACCAAAAGAAAATCAATATTCGGTTGGGACATACCCCCAACCATAGCCAAAAGCAATATTCATAAAATAACCAAAGTATGTAAAGACATCTATGAAAGAAATGGAGCCTTCAGAAATATGGAAGCTCATCACTTCAATCCAATAGCTGACCTCGAAGTTCGATCACTATACAGGAGGAGTAGAATGGTCGGTTCCTACATCACGTGGGATACAGTCGCCCGAGAAAGGGTTAGCAGATGAACAGGATAAGGATAAAATAATGTCATCTAGTAAGAACAAGTAAACCAACCATATACATACAAACCATACATATATACATAATCATACCAAAAAAGGGAACCGAATTTAGCATGCATTTAAAACCATTAACCTAGGTATGTGCAGCTTAACCATCCTAGAACCACCCACGGGCTATATGGGTCCAGTGTAACCCCCTGAACGGGCCCTGATGCGTGTGGCCACACGAACCGAAGATACCATAAGAGTAGGGGATTCCCAAGTACCATTCGCTCTCCATGATACATATGTACAATGTACTTAGAGGATTCCCATGTACTTCATAGTATCATATATGGTCTCTATGACCAACCCCTCATGTCGGCAAACATGAGTTTTCAGTGTCTGTCATTGGACTCGCACCTTCACGGTTAGTTATCACACCCTGCCATTATTGTCCAATTAAATCTATTTCCATCCAACCAAACCATTAGTCCATTATTATTAACCAAGGCTATAAGTAGAGGTATCGCCATACCGACTATAGCTTGCAAGCAATGTCCCTATCCAACCTTTTTATGTAAAGAGATTCCCATGTATCCATAGATTACACTGTCAAGTTAACTTGGATGATTTCCATGTACCCCATAAGTGTTCCATTATTAAGATAATTTGGGGGAGTCTCTTGTACCCCACAAGATGTTGATTAAACTAAACCATTTATACCAAGTAGGGTTCCATTACCAAACCATACCATGCAATAGCTTCATTAAAAAATTCAATAATATAGTAAAAGCATTCCTATAGGCATTTTGTCAAACATATTGGGAGCATAGTATTTCCAAAACTAAATCCAAATATCAATTAACTATTCCCATAAACCTAATTGTCCAAACCACCATTAAAGCATGTAAAAATATAATTAAAGTATGGGAAAATCATAACCAAACTAATACCAAAACTCCAACACATATTGAAAAATCCCAAAATCATACAATAATCATGCCATGAAAATATTATATAAAACATGTCTTTAGTTGGAACTAACAATGAGAGATGAGTAACTTGTCTTAGATTAGAGGATGATGGTGAGAAATCACCCAAACAAGCCCCAAATTGCTCCTCTAGATGAAACCCTAGTTTTTTTTTACCCAAAAGCTTTATAAAGGATTAGAGAGAGTTTCTAAGTGTTTAAGAATAGAATAATAGGGTAAATAATGTCCCAAGTGTGATATAAGTCGTGGGGTCCCAAGGAGTTATAAGGAAAAATATCCAGATTACCCCCAACTTAAATTGTATAAAATCCCGTCATAGGATACGACTCGACAATACCAGTCGTACCCTCCAATACGAGTGGTATCCACCACTCGTACCCTAAACCTTCTCCTTGGACCCAACACTGTCCACCATACGACTTACCCAAACCAAATGGTATTCAACCATACGATTAGTACCCCTAAACCGTATCCCTAACAGAATAAAATCAAAGAAAGTTTGAACACAGTCCACCATACGAGTGAGGGTACGACTTGTACCCTAGCTCACGACCCATGGTGAGCCACTCATACTCAAATTCAAGTTATTTTACTAAGTCTCAGATTAAGTGAAGGAAAAACCTAAACCATACGACTCGTCAACCACCATACAACTCGTACTTACCCAAGTCGTACCCATTCCAGAAACCAATCCAACCCACCAACCATCACTGGTTAGCATACAACCAAGAGCATACCAACTGTACCCCATTATACGACTGTACCCACCAATCATATGTTGTCTAGAAACTAAAAATTCAAGAAATTTTTCTAAGGGCTAAAATTCAGGGTGCTTCATCTAATTTATCATCTCTATAGTTTGCAAACTATAAGCTTTCATATGACGTCCTCTCAATTTCAAACCCAACAAATGATATCAGAGTCTACGGTTCAAAGATCCAATGGTTAGGTGAAATGAGATTAAAGACAGCAAAGCAGTATCAAATCAAGATGCAATCAATTTGATGGTAATAAAGATTGTCCAACTACATGTGGAGAAAAAGTTTCGCCCATATTTTCCACATTCTTGTTGCGGCATCTTTAAAAATAAAAATAAAATATTTATTTTTAACCCATTTTAACCATAATATTTTAAATTTTATTTTTAACCATGACAAGCAGCAGTGATGAAGATTATGTGAAAAAGAGGAGATCAAACATGTGAAGAAAGCGAATCAAATCAAGAAAATCAAGCCAAAAGGAGGAGATTTGTTAGGATTTTTGTCCTGATTTTCTTACCAAATTTAAGTTTTACTTTTATTAGAAGGAAAACAAAGTAATACCATAATTACTTTTACTTTTCCTAAAAGAAAAATATAAAACTTTTCCATATTTGGCTAACCTCTTTTTTGAAGGAAAGTTTAGAAGCTCTATAAATAGAAGATTCCCCTTCTCATATCATAAAACTAACATCCACAATGTAGTCATTAAAGAATCTTGTTTAAGGAAAAATCTCTCTCAATGAGTTTAATAATTTTTTTCGATATTAGATTTTTAATATGTACGTCTCTTGATCAAAACATATAATAATTTTATGTTTTTTAGTATATTTTTTTGTCATTTGATTTATCATCTTTTATATAGTTTGCAAACTATAAGAATTTCAAGCCCAACAGCACCTGGATAGTGATGAATTAACAGACAATGACATACCCACAAAGCAAAGGTGCTTTTAATAGGAGTATTTACCCTTGCTTGTACTATGCACTTCCTTCAGATGATAAAGCTCCCAAGAGAAATCTGTCGTCAAACTAAAAATGACCAATATGATATCACATGCATGACATTCTAGCAGATGTAAATTGGTACTCCAATTAAATGAACAAATAGTTAAGGAGAGGTAGTGTAAAACTATGTGAAGTAGAAGTTACACTATGAGAATTAGAAGTTAAGTGTTTGGCCATCGAAATTATTCACTTTTTTCCGAAAAAAAATTTCACTTTATAAGATTTGGGGTGTTTGGCTATAGAAATTCCAAAAACAATTTCAAAATAATTATTTGAAAAGTGAAAACAACTTTTTGTTGTTTTTACTTTTTTCCAATTCCAATTTCAATTCCAATTTTTATTATTATTACATATAACCTCAATTTTTTAAATATTACACAAAGCCCATCTTTATTAACTGCAGCTATCCACCCGCCAACAACCATGAACAAATTGACATAAACTTTTAAGATGAAAAATTGACCAATAGGTAAACAAATGTAATAACAAGTTCACATGTTTACAGTTCAACGAGAATTCCAAATCAACAGAACACAACAAATATTTTAAAACAAGGTATAAAATACTTTGAGTTAAATCAAGTTTAACACGACATGGGTGCAGCACCGAAAATGAAGAATCCGAGTAGGTAAGAATTTCTTTTTAGATGCAATGTGCAAGTACCATCCTATGTGGAAGACGGATATAGCAGTCCCATGATATCACACTTTCCACCTAAACCACCCATTAGATGAATCTAGTTAACTATGTAATCTAAACAAAATGCATTGTGTTCAAATTGATTTTAAGCCTTCACCAAGCCATTTTGTGTAAAGTTTCCGTCAAAATACAATTAGCAAAATTGAAAAATCGGTGCAAAGAATTACAGGTGAAATGAATATCAATTATAGAAGGGAATCAGGTAAATTAGTTATTTGGGCCATTTTAATAGTTTTTAAAAGGTGTGGCATAAAATTACATTTAAAAAAGACTTTTCAAAAGTCAAAAAAAAAATCTTCCAAAAACACAAGGTCAAACACAACTCCAACTTCAAAAAATTTTAGTTTTTATGACCAAACGCCTACTAAAATTTTTGAAGTTAGAGTAGTTTGAATTGAAATTGGAGTTGTGTTTGTCCATGAATATAATTAGAGTCATTTTTAAATTTTTGTGAGAGGGGAAGATAGTAAAAAGTGAACTTTTTCTTGTTTTTCACTTTTCCAAATACAACTCCAAGTTGTATTTGAAAATCTCATGGCCAAACATCAACTTGGAATTGTATTTGGCATAAAGTGAAAAAAAAATCGAAAAAGTGAAAAATTCCATAGCCAAACGAGAAATCAAGACAAAGGACATCCAAACAGACTCTTAATACAAGGTCTTAAGGACATCCAAACAGACTCTTAAAACAAGGTCTTAATCTTTAAAGACTCTTAATACAAGGTCTTAATCTTTAAAGCCGAAGTAGCAAAAATTAGCGAGTCTCCAATGAAGCTAGCATCTTGCTCAGAAAGTTGGAAGTACGATCAAGAGCTTTACACTGCAATCAGTGACATGTTAAAAAATAAATGGATAGATGGGAGGTCCCATAAATTGGTCATGTACATTAACCAACCGCATGAGAGTCATAAACCAAGTTTTTCATGACCACTGCGCAATCTTTAACCATTGGAGAGGTTGCCTGGACTGTAGGACTAGTAGTAGTATCTACCTAGAATCTGGCATTCACAGTTACATAAACTGATTCTGTAACCCATATTCCACATGTGATTGTCAATAAGGTACACCAAGAGAGCAACTTTGCATCATCGAAGTTCATGTAGTTTCATTGCCAAATCACCTGTCCCAATAGTTGTCACATTCAATTCAGTTTTTGAGTCCGACGCTAAACTTCGCTATGAAAAATCCTATTGTATCCAGGTCGGATGACGGATCAAATCTCTGAACAAGATTTTCTTCACCGGGCTTTAACCATTCCCTGGAGAATTTAGAAGCAAAAGGTGTCAATGCCACCACTAATGATTTAATGCAACACTGTAATAGTGTGTTTCCATACATGAAACATCTGACCATGATGTTTATAGGCAGCAGCAGATATTAGAATGATGATGAAAATCTATACCTTTTAAATAAATGTACATCCTTTGCGAACTTCTGTTTCTAAATTTAATCTCCTTCCATCACTAGTCTTGCTAACAAATTTAGAAAAATAGAGATAACTAAAGGTTCTGGGGTGTGTTTGGTATGAAAGAGAATATTTTCCATATAACATATATTCTCAGAAAACAAGTTGGTTTCTCACTTTTTTTTTTTTTTGGATAACCGTGCTGTCCGGGCCAGCTTGTGCACACCTTGACTAATTCCATGGAATACCTACCACCTCCATCCAGCAACAGATACCAGGTAACTCTGTCCACCAAGGCTAGAACGGATGAGAAGAAATCACCTAATATTTGTCTTTGTCGGGAATTGAACCTAAGACCTCAATGTGGCCAACCCGCTTCATTGAACCACTAGACCACACCCTTGGGTGTGGTTGATTTCTCAATTATTTTCTAGTATTTGATAAGTAAAAATATTCTCTCAAAAGCATTTATATGTAATCTAGCAAAACAATATAACGGTAGGAGGGGGTGGAGAGTGGGGCCTCGGGGAAAGGATGGTCAAGGGGTAGGAACTTGTTTTCCTCATCTTTAGGAATTTGTTTTCCTATAGAAAATGTTCTCCAAAAATTTTGTCCAACCAAACATGGAAAAATTAGTGAACATATTCCAAAAAATGTTTTCCTCCATTGACGGGACAAGTTCAAAGCGACTGACTTCAACCTTCACCATATTTATTTTAGACATTACTCAACAGACACTAACATGTCCATCTATAAGAACTAGTGTTCAGGGAAGTGTGATGCAAAGCAAAGCGACAAGGCTCCGCATTACGCATTACGCGAAGCATGAAGCGATGCGAGCGCATTATGAAGTGAAGCAGTGAAGAAGAAGTCGCAGAAGCGAAATTCAAAGTTGACCTTCGAAAATTGCAACAGTGGCAGTCACCGTAGTAGACTCTTTTTAATTTAAAACTGACCCTAAATATAAAATCAACACAAGGTGACTCTTTTTTAAATTTAAAATTGACCCTAAAAATAAAATCAACATGATGCGCTCGCATCAGCCACACGCAGTGAGAGGGGCTCGCATCACTTCGGATCATTGCATTATGTGACGATGCAAGTGCATTCCTTCAACTGACAAGAACAAATGAAAACAACTGCAGAATGAACAAATTAAGCTTGACATAGCTGAAGCACCAGTCACGGACTCATGGGTATAACTATTTATACAGCTTTCCAACACACAACTGACATAAGTCTTCCAAAGTAAATACTATGAAATGGCAAGATGCTTACTCAACAAATCCATCGGGCAATTGACAACTACCAGTAAGGCCGGGTCCTCCAACTTTTGGATACTGAAAGACAATACAAGAGTTGGATAAATATGTAAGATCAATGGTAAGCTAGAAAATATTGATAAGTATATCAATGAAAAATATAAATCGGCAGGGATCCTCAATGATATCTAGACAGCAAATAGTACCTTTAATATCATTTTACTGGAATATTATTTCACATGAATATGCAAACTTTTAAGCTAACCTGAGATGCCAACGAGAGAAACTCATATGTGTCCAATGCATATCGAACCAACGATTCATTCTCACCAGGGTTTATCGTACATCTGAAGTTGAAACCAGTAACATCAGTTGTTCACGCTATTAAGCATGACAAAGTATTGAAGCTGGAACTAGTTAAGTCATTTGTCCATGCTATTAAACATATGACTAAGTATCGGAAGAATCCGACCAATCTGCCGAACTGTGTGACCATTTCATCTAAAAGCTTAAATTGTTGGAAAGAGTATACTTTTATTTATTTAATTATATTGTGTCTCAACACATTCCATCAAGTTTAACATAATTAAAACGTGTGACATTAAATGCTTGTCTTGAATACATTGTTTTCAAAGGCGAAAGCATTAAGAAGTGCTCCAGGTCGATTGGGTTTTAAGTGCGACAGAAATGTGGGTTTTAGTAAAGAAAAGGTGCAACGAAGAAAAAATAAAAATGTATATGTAGTGCAAGAAAAAAGTAACAATTTTATTCGTAATGGTTTCTGCAACAATTAATATATCTTTTTGCTAATCAAATTTATTGTTTAGTATCATTCTAATCAAGATAGAACTTATGCGCAATGAGTAGCACGCCTTAGTGCCTTACATATACTGAACCGCAGCCTAAGTGAAGTGAAGCATTGTGTATTAGAGGTTACTGATCAAATTGTAGATTTATTAGGATCTTTGTAACATCTTGGAGATGGCCAACATATCATGAATGCTGAGGAATACAAATTTACCAGTCTCAAAAAGAAAAAGTAAAGTGAAGCGCCTAGCCTGAGCTTCAGGGCTTAAGCATGCCTAAAATGTGACTTTGACAACACTACTAGAATAATGTGCAAAAAATATGAGGTACTGCTGTCAGAAACTAAGAACTCCATTCACTAGTACATGCACTCCCACACTCAAGATTTCTCCAACTAAAAAAGTTTCTCTTTAGGGGATGGAGGTATAGCTAGTGCACACGAACCCACTGAATTTTCTCCGGAGGGGAAAAAGAAGTAGCCCTACAGGTTACATTCACGGAGAATTTAGAACCTGGTGAACAATCCATGAGATAATGTTCACACAATT
The DNA here is from genome assembly GCA_030864215.1 of Capsicum pubescens. NCBI lineage: Eukaryota > Viridiplantae > Streptophyta > Magnoliopsida > Solanales > Solanaceae > Capsicum > Capsicum pubescens. The sequence continues at coordinate 229,614,059 of CM061544.1, forward strand.
AAACATACTTTCAGTCTCCTCCATGCAGGGTTCAGAAACAAGAGCCAATATTTTGTAGTAAATTCATGCATCAACATTCAGAATATGTATGAATTTGATTTCTTATAGCATAACCTTTGTTGTCCTAATTATTTATTTGTACGATGAAGTCTTCTACACTTCAATGTCTCATTGAAATCTAGTCTGTGGTCATGTATTTAACATTGGACATGAGTCCGCCTTAATGTCTCATTGAAATTTGGTATGTGCTCCGCATTTGAACATTAGGTAGGACATGAGTCCACATTTTGGAAGGGCATTTTGTGCAACAACTCCCACATGGATTTTGTATAAACAACCATATCAAAAGATAAAAGGAAAATTAAGAATCTTGTATGCATAAGGATCTCACGCAACATCAATACTTTATGCAAGCAGAGTCTCCAACATGAAGAAGAATTGGGATCTGGTGCTAAGTCATTCATGGGAACAACGAAACAAAGTTGAGAAGACTGCAAAACAGGGAGTTAGATATTTGAAGGATCCAAGAGGATAGAAGTTTAACTTAAGATAAAGAGATGTACAGCTGGTATATAGGTCAGTGGGCAAGAAAAAGGACAGATGGAATGATAATTCTTAACTCAACAAAAGCAGTTATGAAATATGCTCCAATAATCTCAACAACGAAACTAGTCTCAAGTCTCATTAAAGAAAGTTCAGATACATGTTTGTACTTACGTGGAATAGACAAGGACTCCACCTGGGCGAACAAGCTGAACAGCTTGGTCAAACATTCGTCTCTGATACTTGGCATGCCTCCTCAAGGAATCAATTGTCTCCTGGATATAACAAGAGAAACGTTTTATAAATTAGTTGTCCTGCCTATAACAAAAGTATTCTCTTCTCAAATTTACAATGTAAAGGGGAGATACACTTTAGAGAAGTAGTATTGAAATATGAAAGCATGAAACAGGAATAAACTTGTTCTGATCAAAATTGGTGTCGATGATCAGAACCTTGTCCCCAACCCAACCCATCAGAAATGTCTGGACATGAGCAAAATTTTCAGTTACGTCGTCAAATAGAAAATAGGGTGTCAACGAATATCCGCATGGCATTGGATTAATGAATTTTTTAAATTCAAGAAGGTATCACTGATTCACTTTCATGATTGTTTCACATGATGTCACCATCCCAAGAAGATAAAAGGTTTGACCAGCTCTTACTTGAGAGTTACTCATCTTTTTACTAATAATAATTATTCAGATAGACATGGAATATGGAAGAGAAGGGGGAATTAAAAGCTACTGATCCACCCATAATAAAATTCATGGAATGCATCATTTAATTTGGGTTCTAACCAAGTCATCTTTTTACTATGTATGCCTTATTTTTCTTGATAAACTTTTGTTTGATAAAATTCCACCTTTTTTTAATCAAGAAAATGTTAACTTGCAATAGATACATTAGGCTTATAGAAAATATCGTTTAACAAAATCTTGTTCCTTTCCTGATCACCACAACATCTTGTGGTTTCTAATCATCTCCCACTTCCTTTCATAATCATCCTCTACAATAACACTCATTCTCAACTACTTAAAACAAGCACAGAACAGCTTAAGCCATTTTTGCTCTCTGTATATCATACAATAGTCCAAAAGAGACTGAGAGAAAAGACAACACATCCACTTTTATCTTCTTTTTTTCTGTCTACTTTAATCTGATTATCTCAATGCACCTTATATCGATTCCTACATAGGCAGAACATGCTAGTTCATCCATATCCAATCAAATAAAATGGTAGAGAAACTTTTACCATATTAAAAAAGAACAAGAATACTAGTTTCAGAAAAGAACAAAAGGAGCAAGAATACTTGAAATGAGACAATTCAGCAGCTATCTGACCTCTCCAGCAAAGAGACGAGGTCTTAAACCTAATGCAGAGCAAGGAGCATCAAGCAGCACACGATCAAAGCTATTGGGAGAAAACCCTTTAGACTTTTCAACCCTCCCACCTGCAGTGTGATTCCTTCCTGGCCCATTCTTTAGTTGCCTAATACGTTTCCGTAGTTCAGCTTTACTAGTGTACTGACCATCCTTCAGCTGCAAATCAATGACTGAGAGTTTTGTTTAGTTACTCTAGTTAACTGGAACTTTCGGTGAACATTTTTATACTGAATTTACAGAATATGACTTGTCAAAAGGTCCTTGAATTAAGAGCATCCTGAGCTAGCCTTCTTCAAAAGACTATCAAAACCAGACTGATCAAGCAACTTATATTACAAACTTTAACAAATAAATATCTGCTGTTTATATACACACGTGTAGATGCAGAGGTGACAAAACTGACAGCCAAAATCTTATCCCGTTCAAAAGATAATGGATTGGGCATGAAATATTTTATTGATGGGCTGATTTGAGCTATCCCCAATTAATCCCATCACTGTACACTAGCCTAAAATAATCCATGTATATGCCCAAAACTGACCCATCAGATGCCCAAGGATAAGTTCCATTCTTGTAATACTTTTTTCTGATAAAGCATTCTTGTAATACTTTAGGCATAATACATAAGCATGCCCTTTAACTTGGCCTCAGCTCACATCTATGACCTCCAACTTTGGATGCATACTAGTAGGCACTTAAACTTGTATAAAGTTGAACAAGTGGACACATGCATCCTATGTGGCATAATATACATAGAATGCCATGTAGGACACAAATTGGCCACATAGGACGCCATATATGACGCATGAGTTTACTTGTTTAATTTTATACAAGTTTAAGTGCCTACTTGTGCACGGCCAAAGTTGGAGGGCGTAGACAAAAGTTGAAGCCAAGTTAAAGGGAACATTTATGTATTATGCCAATGTAGCCTGCCACCTATGTTGCTTGGATATGGGTGTGGGCACCCGACTTGGGTTCATATCTAGTAGTCAGATTCATTATCCTCTAACAACAACAACAACAACAAACCCAGTAGATTCTCACATCGTGGGGTCTGGGCAGGGTAGAGTGTACGCAGACCATACCACTACCTCTAACAAAGTAGAGAGGCTGTTTCCGATAGACCCCCGGCTCAAGACAAAGGACTTACGATTTGTGGATACAGATAGGACTTGGGAGTACGAGTGTTAAGATACAACCAATAACTGCATATAACGAACATAAATAAGGGTATATTTCGACAAGTAATTAAATTAATAAACTAAAGCTAGAAGAATTAAATCCTATGCAAACACTAGGTCCGTTTAGCCATGATATCAAAATCATGATTTGAAGCTGAAGCTTTGTTTGGACATGCAATTTGGATCTCAAAAATTGTACTTCTTCACAAAAACATAAAACCCCACAATTTGTGAAAACTATCAAAACTCCCCCAATTCTTACAATCTTAACATTTGAGCAAACTATAATTCATAAACAATGTATTAAAATATCCTAGGGGTCGCATTAACAAATCGTATATCTCCATGTTCCTTTTATAAATAAATGCTTGCATCTTACATGTTATTACAAACTTTTGAATACACATAATTTTACTAAGATCCATTGGTCCAATAAATCAACAAATATAGTAACTAATTATTCTTTAATATAATCCTCCCATGTTGTATGGCAATTTCTTCATGACGAGCATGGGTCTTTCTTTGCAAAATATAAGCTTATGGGTCAAGTTTAAAATTTAAAAAAAAAAAAAATCACAAGCTTGGAAATGAGGATTTGAAATCAAAATTTCAAATTGAAGTTAAAGTTTTATTCAAATGTCATAAACAAACACTAAAATTCAAATCAAAACTTCAAATTTGAGCTCCAAATTGCATGGTCAAACGCGTACTTAGTAATATTTTACTCGTAGGTTATCTCATACAATAACAAAGGGAAGTGTTGTATGCAAACCTATATATGGCATTAACCTCTTCATCTATGTATATGACATTAACCTAAATATAAATCAAATACTGAATTTTTATACTTTTTGGTTAATCTAGAGGAAACAGAACAGCTTGTAGATTTACTAGGATCTCTGTAAGTATTACTTTCTTTTTGAGAAAGTTTTTTTTTTTTCGAGAAAGTTGTAAGTATTACTTTCTCTGATTCTATTTTTGATGGTTCCCAACATCTCCTTAATGTTGAAGAATACAGCATTCAAAAAAAAACAGTTAGGTTGACTGAATACAGCGTTAACCCACATCCATTAATTAATAGTAATGGATTTAAATCACCTTGTTAATCGAAAATAAAGTTATTTTCAACAATCTAAAATAACTCATTGTCAAAAATATTATTCTTATGTATTTATTAGTGGTACCCCAACACCCGTATCCACACATGGATCCATGCCCCAAAATTCATGTGATAACGAATCTGACATCTGGATCCACACGCGTATCTGATTATCTGCACCCATATCTGAGCAACACAGGTCAACGCACATCAATCTAGTGGAATCACTAGTTGGTACACTTCTTGTTTTATGAGATCCCAAAAAATAAACAATGTGAGATGTCAAAACCTCTTGACAGGCTAAAAGAAACATCAAAGACCATTCTTCTTAAATAGATCATACAACAAACATAATACAACATTGACAACACATCACCAAACTGGAAAAATATCACGAACAAATTGGTAGTTTTCGAACTACTCACAATTCGTTTGGGACAGCAACTGTGCACCACATCCATCTATACCAGTGGATAATACATCTGTTGCTCGCGTGGTTTGAACATCCTCAGCACTGCATGTGTTTGGCAAACTATCAAATTCAGCTCCACGGCAAACAGACTTCAGTGCATCAAGCTTATATGTAGATATACAGCTTAAACCCATCTCAGCCGCCAATTTCTGAATACCAAGCACCTGTAATTGCAACACAATTAGATTGTTACAAAGCAATTGACCAGCAAAACCTGTCCAATCCAAAAGTTGGAAAGAAATTTGAATTCTGAACTGGAAAAGTGCCTTTACAGTTCTTAGACACAGAAATTTCTTGTTATGTGCTTCTCCATTTCTTTATTTACTAATTATGAGATGACGAGGTATGCGTATTTGGAACAGAAGGTGTTTAACCTCAAATAAATGCGCTTTTAACCTCAATTATAAGCATATTAGGTAGGCTTTCCTCATCAAGGCTGGAAGGCTTTGGCAATAAGAGTTCGGTTAAGTAATTTGTAAATATATTATACTTAGTGCCCAAGTTGGAAAACATGTATTATGTAATGCTTGAAGTATGGATGTAAAAACGGCTCACTGCAAGACAATTGTCAACACACATCTCAATAATATTCTCTTGTGCCTTTATTACTCACATGGTATCAGATCTTTAGGGAGAAACCCTCATTGTGCGGTAATCAGCGACATCTGGGACAGTCACCGAGCCTTCTTTTCCGGAACTTCAACATCTGATCTGAGGTTCTTCGGAGACGACTGGTGATTCTGACCTGAGCCCACCCATATAACTAGATTTACAGATCTGGTCATATTCTCACTTCCCAACAACTTGTTCTCCAGTTCCATCGGCTTCTCTGATTTTTCCTTTTATTGTGGATAACGCCTGAACAATCTATACTCTTCAGATTTTATTTCAGGTCACTTTTGCAGCAAACTAGCAGTTTAAGAAACTCTTTGATAGGTTTTTAGGCAGGACTGATACTGTTCCCTTTCTGAATCTTGATTGTTTACTATTTTGTTTGCGTCCAACCATGTTTTTCAGGTCTAGTGTTTTAGTTCCAACGACTAACTTAAGGAAGAAAAAATTAGATGTCTTTTTATTTGCGATTGGTATAGGCAGCCATGGAGGAATTTGAGGAGTTGATATCAGTCACTACTCACTACTAGTGTTAAAAAACAGCATGAATAACAACAGAACATGTTTCTAGTTCTTACACTTATTGAACTTCCTTATGACCTTATTTGTTCCTACCGTGGATGAATTCCCTTGGTTACTTTGCCTTGTTGCACTACCTAGTCACACGGTGATCTCATCATCAACCGTTGAATCCTGTATTCTTGTATCTTAGACAACGAAAAATCATACATCTCACACTGTAGAATCGAAGAAAATTTGTTTTTAATATCTCGACCCCAAGTGTAGTTATTGTAACAGGATTGGACACACTTGTGAACTATGGTATACTTTACATTGTCGACCATCCAAAAATGTTCATGTTGCTCAAACTGCCACCGCAGGTAACCAGGGGCTTTTTTAATCTGAAGGGGAATACAATGAGCAGTGTTTTGGACGGCGAAAGGCGGCAAAATGCGACAAGGCTCTGCCTTGCCACACGGTGAGGCGAGCAGCGAGGCGCTCGCCTTTTTGAGGTGTGCGACAATTAATACCAAAAAATTTAAATATTTAATTACATATATAAATAATCAAAAATCTCAATAGCAATAGCAATAATATACTAGCAAATATTTCAATTCAAAAACTTAAAATATATTGTAGATACTAAAAGTCTAGAACTTGAATGACTCAACAATCCATAAAACAAGCAATACTAAAACTATAAAAGTTTATTCTTCTTCAATATTTTCATAATCTTCAAGTCCAACATGCATTTCATTATACTGCCCCTCATCTTCGAAACCCTAATGTACCTTTTATCCTTCAAAGCCCTAAGTTTTAAAAAAAAAATGTCTCGTCGCCTTTCTCGCCACAGGCTCGGCTCGCCTTTTGCCATTGGCAACATGGCGAGCGCCATTCACAACACTGACAATGAGTGAGTTGATTATGGGGCAAGTAAACTGACATCTCCACGGAATTAAAAAAAATATGCACCTAAAAATCACTCCATAAAGGCCAATTCTTCCACTACCAATCAAAGGCTAGAGATACCTGGATTTCTTTAAGCTGCCAAAGCAGCACCTGTACAAGTGTCACCTATATAACGTGCATCCCACTGAATAAATTTGCTTCAAATTAGGGATATGTCAGCTTACATGTCATCGTTTCTATTACTCAACATAAAATGCTACACCATTCTTGAGCAAATACTCAAAAACCATGAACGGTTCAAACTGCTATGGTGCAAGTCTCACCAATTTAAGAACATCCTTAACCCAGGTGACAACCTTTCCATGTAAACTCATTTCGGCTAGCACCACGGAATCCAAAAAACTGTGAAGTTAAAGATGTGCCAATATTATAGACAACAATACACTTATAATCGCCTGCCAAGTTCAGAAGGTGCACCTTATTATGAGATCTATCAACAGCAACAACCTCCCCTTTGTCCTTCATAAGGCTTGCTATTGCTGTGGTTTTCCCCCCTGGAGCTGCACACATGTCCAATATTCTTTCTCCTGGTTGAGGATCTAGGACAAGAAGTTGTGGAAGAAGAAACATGTCATTGGACATGAGAAACATACTCACTTAACAAAGCTATTTTTTGCAGAACTTACATGAAAGATTGTATTAGAGTGTTGAGGTAAGACAAAAGAAGAAGAAACTTCATGGAGCACCCAAGGGCCAAGTGGTCAATGAGGTGGTTGAGAACCATGAGGTCTCAGTTCAAATCTCAGCAGGGATAAAAATACTAGGTGATTTCTTCCTATCTGTTCTAGCCTTGGTGAACGGAGTTACCAACCTTGGTAAACAAAGTTACCTGGTACCTATTGCTAGTGGGAGGTGGCAGGTATCCCGTGGAATTAGTCGAGTTGCACGAAAGTTGGGCCGGACACCACGGTTATCAAAAAAAATGTATTAGGCAATACACTGAGATATCCAGCAAAAACAATAGCTTAATCACCATACTCAGGACATAATGTGCATTTGCTAGCAAGTGTCTGCAAACGCAACACTTTATCGACATTCAGGAATTACTCTCTGACTGGCGTTTTCAGTGCTGATGTTCAAGTTGGACAGCATCACTGTAGATCAATGATAGCAACGTATAGTAGAATTTACAAGAGTAAAAAAAACAGGTTAATACAAGGGATGGCGAAGTTTGTTAGGGCATAGCATACTACTGACATCGGAATCAAAGAAAACAAGTATTTAATCAAGGAGATAAACTGATGCAGCACCAGTGCACCACCATGGATCAGATTTAAGAGATATAAATTGTAGGAAGACTTCTTCGCTTTGCTATACTTTCAGAGAATTATGTATCATTCTCAGAGAAATTAATATCATCTTTCATAGCAAACTGGAAACAGTATAATCCATTTAATCAACTTACCAATTACATCATTTGATCTTAAAGCGTAATGATCAACCAAATTAATTGTTTGCCATTCCCCTTCAAATTTAAACTGGCAATTAAAACCAATGTGACTTCAAGGTTCTTACAATATGAATACTTCAAACTTGCAGCATATAATAAGGAACCACGAAACAAGTTCAGAATCCATGAGTTACCGTAAGAATATCTACTGTGCATATAATGTAATGATAGTGACTCACCGTTACACAAAAAAGAACAGAATGTCTGAGAAATTATAAACATACCTAAGGCATGTGCAGTTATTATGCTTGGCAGGTTCTGAAGAAAAATCTCACCCTCGAGCAAATCTGAAAGAAAGGTATTATAATCAAACACCGCCACATGAACTCACATCTGCTAAAAGAAGTTGCCATGCATAGGCAATCCAAAATCACTTGGAGTATATTCTTGTGTATAATGATTCCTTTCCATTCTTTCATACTCGGAAAACTGCGGCACAAAAAGACAATAGACAACCTAACAAAATCACTCATGGATATGACAATTGTACAAAGTGTTTCCTTTGTCATAGATCATAGAAGAACTGTTGAGTACACTCATAACATCAAAAGCTTAACTTAATGGACTTCCCCATTCTTCTGCGGTCTTAACAGCTCTAGACTACTAAAACATTCCATTTTCTTTATACAACGAAAGTGGCAATAGCATATACCCCAAGCGCTCTTTGCAGGAAGATAGTGATTTAAAATATTGTCGGACTCTAACCAACTGAGTTGAAAATTTGCAAATACAGTATGCCTCCAAATACCTTCTTAAAGTGACTACAGCCTTTAATGTCTCTGTCTAGAAATGGAAACTTTTATTGTTTAGAGACTCTGACCAGAAATCATGTACACTATTTTTCGACCACTAATGGCACCAATTCTCCCCTAGTGCATTCCTAGGAAAATGAATAGGCAACTGACTATCATGACACACATATAGAAAGAGAGCTTAGAAGGGTCTCTAACTGCAAAATATCATTCATGTAACATCAATCCCGGGACTAACCAAAAATTTGATCTTAATTTGCCTTCCAAAATTTATTATTTGCCTTCCGGAAATAAATTCTCGTTCTACTCTTCTAAATAAATGGATGACATCTAGTCATCATGAAGGCAGTGCATCAACTGTTACAATTCTCTAAGGTCCATGCACCAAATGAACAAACAAACGGCTATTAGATATACTTCTGATTTGTTTCCTTTTTCTTTTAATTAAATTATACTTCGATTCTCACAGACATCTTACATAACTTCAGCAGTTGTGAACTTGAGTATGTTAAAGTTCCTCATTTCCAGTTCAGACCCATGACTTAGACTAAAATATCAGCTAAATAGTATAAATGTGTCACAGTAATTCCTGACAGAGATGAGAAACAGGAATCGAAATCGATTCAGTCACCCAAAGAAAAAAGGCAGACTCTTCTTTTATCAAGAAAGAAAAAATTTCATTCAATAATTGGGGAAAATCCCGTATAGTCGTATACAGAAGGCAGACATACCCTTGTCAGGCTAGAATTAAGTGGCAATTTTAAAACTGCTCAACTGTAGATATTCTTTACAACTAGATAATAACAACATTTATTAAGTTGAAGCAGATTCTCATCATCAAGTGTGACAGACCAGAGTATGCCATGAAAAAGTATGCACATAATATCCTGTAAATGATTTCAATAGCACTGGAAAAGGCGGAAAACTTATACCATAAAAGGAGGGTAGTCTAAATACTCTTTCCTTCATATCCACCGCAACTCCTTCAGAAACACGAAACATCTTAGCTCTTGACATCATTGCTGTTGCTTGGCCAATGTAGAAGCCATCTCTTTCAAAATAATAAGGATCTAATCAAAACAGATATTGGTCACTCTATTGGCTGGAAGGATGTCATACAACTTAAATTTTTTTTAAAAAAGATGACAGATAATACTGCAAAATTTGATTGTGTAAGAGAGAAGACAACATTCCAACAAATCAAGAAGACCTAGTGTATTTTTCAGAAAGATCATAGCATAGCATTTTTACAAGTAACAAAGAAAAAGTACCATAGCAAGCTTGTATCCACAAAATTAGACTAGCTTAAAAATCATCTCGGTATTTTAACCAAAAATATGCAGTATATCCCACCATAATCATGTGAGAAGGAGGATATTTCTGATAACATTAAAATCCTTTCAGAAGAGTACATCAGTGTGAAATGAAGCCAATGGTTCAAAATAAACTACCAAACATCTCACTGCTAAACTAGCTTTTCATTTTGTAGGAAATTCACCAAAATAAGGAGTCAAAATGGCTATCACATTAAGGAATTCTCATTCATTGAGAAATAAATATCTGGACTATGTGCATTAAGCACATACCGTCGCCCCAACAAGCGAAACCTTTTCTACATTGAAACAACTGGCTTGCCCCCAGCTCTAACTATTAGTTGAGGCAAGTGCTAACCATACAAAATCATTAACTTGTCATATTAAGGAAAAGTGCAAATGAGGGAATGCCAGAAGCAAAACCAAAATGTATTCTGCAGCTACACGCACATGTCAAGTTTAAGTCAAAGAAATAGCAAGTTCCTCAGCAAGCTTTTCCACGGAGAACAAATTAATGCCTTTCGGTTAAATCAGTGTAAGAATTCAGAAAGAACACTTTTTATTGATAAGGTAGAATGAACACTTACTAGATATGAAAAGAAGCAAAAGAAGAAGTTAGAATACCTGCTTGTGATCCTTGTAGAACACTCCCGCGTGTCATTGCAATACCCCATCCACCATCGGGACCAGCCTGTTCCACAGCAACTGAAACTGCAACTTCATCACCTCTTTCGACATGAGCACTGCATGCCAAAACACCAGGCACATAAACCTGGGAACATGATAAATAAATGGTAAGATTAATGCTTTAGGCACTAATTAGTTATTTAAGTAAAGCACATGCACTCTTTACAAAAAGATTCTAGCAAATCACAGAAGAAAGATCTTCCGTTGTTCCAATGTTGTTGTTTTGGTAATATTGCCAACTTGCAGGGACATGCGTCTCCTGTTGGTATATTTGTGCCCCTATAGACATAATACTAATGCATAACATCAAGTGATATTGAAGGTCAAGATGTCACTAAGGCCCTATTTGTTTGCACTTAATGGAGGTCTAAATCTGAATGGTTCAGACTTCAGCTCATTAAGTGCATTTGTTTTTTTAAAAAGAAAAACCTCTTGATGTATCTGAAAACATCTGAATGGGTCAGATATGAAAAGAAGTCTGAATAGCATTCAGACTCTTTTTAAAACACAATCCCTCAAAACTCTCTCACTTCGTTATTTCCTCTCTCTGTACACTGCTCTTCACCCTCTCTTTTCATGTTATCTCTCTCCCTTTCTTCACGTTTCTCTCTCTCTTCCTCTTCACTTGCTTTCCTTCTCTTTTATGTATGATTCACCAAAAAATTTTATAAATATTTTAGTTATCAATTTGTGTATTCACTATTTGCTAAACTCAAAATTTCTGCTTGTAATTTTTTGTTTGTAGTTCTTTGGATAATAAAATCTTAAGATTTGGAGAAGAGGTAATTCAAATTTTTTTTGTTTTTGATAAACAGGAGATATTATATATAAAGTTAAGAAAAGTTGCATGGGGTAGCAGAACTACTACTGCTAAGATGGGGAGACAAAATAGAACCAGTACTTGAAATATTATTTCCATCAGAATTTACATGAAAGTTACTAACATAAGGTACTAAATTACTACAAAGATTAGATAAGATAGATTGATTGCCTACACACACTATTACAATTCGACCCGGAGACTTATGTACTCTATTGCTAGGCTGTTAGAGAAAAAGAAAGTGATTTTTTAGAACAGCAAAGATTTTTATTATATTGAAACAAAACTTGTTGGGCCTATGTTGTTGTTGAAAGAAAATATATAATAGAAGATATTTTATAAGTTTGAAAGTCATACTTCACATGGGAATGAGAAAGGATACATGTAACTAAGCAATACTATTTATTTTCTATTAAAAAATAAGTACATTCTTTTAATGCCAACATTAGTTGTTTCTGATATTTGATGAATAAGCCTAAAGACACTGTATCAACTAATGGAGGAAATTAATCTAAATAAGAATGTCTTAAGGGAAGTTGCAGCTTACAACTGTTGCCAATCATTGAAAGGGCAAATTGAGACTTGATTTCCCATTTGAAACATAACAATTTTGTGTGTGCTGTTTTTTTCGTTGTTCGTAACATAACATTGAACTTACTAATGATATTTTCACTCAGATTTCATGGTTAACAAATAAACATGTGTCAGTTCTTGTATTAATTAGTTATTCAAATACTTTAATATTTATGCATCTAAGTCAAAATTACATCTGATTAATTATTTTAGTTTGTTGGATCAGCTTAATTGACAAATTACTTTATGTTGAATTTAACTTTTTATAATTACATCTTATCACAATAATTTTTAATCGATATATCTTTTTTTAATAATTTAATAATTATATTTAACATAATATATTTATCTTTAAATATTTTAATTATCACTCAAATAATAATTTTGTTGTTTAAGTTAATACTTTATGTAATAAATAGCATATTTACTACAAATAAATAAATTACGTACATTCAGATGTTAAAACACAAACCGTCTTAATCATTGAATATTCAGATCTAGAAACAACATCTTAATCATTCAGATATCCATTCAGATTCAAACGTCTTAAACTTAAAAAACCAAATGCACCCTAATCCTGACAAAGGTATGAAGAACCTATTACATACCTCCAGATAAAACCGTGCATAGATGGAGAAGGGTAAGTTACTACTTGCTCCATCAGAAAAGGTTAAGTTACTACTTGAAGTACCAGTCAAAATTTACACCCCTGAATAAGACAGGATAAATTAAGAAGAGAAAGAAGAAAAGAATAAATTGCCGAATATGATACTCATTCGATTGCATGACCTTAATTCTTAGAAGTCTTCCAAATTTATGCAACAGTACAGTTCCTTGTTTTTTTGATAACCATCAGTACAGTTCCTTCTTCTATTATGATATTTTCCTTTTTCTTTATAAGTTCTTTCCAGTGTACTTTTCGAAAATGCTTCCAAGTGGAACTAGAGATAGAATTCCAAAACCTTAATAGCTCCATGGAGAGCACCGTCACTGGTTCAAAGGGAAGGTCAACTAACGATTGATGGATTGTTCCTTCCCTATCCGTCTCTTAATACCTCATTCCATTAATCAGCTGTTACTGATTCATTCAAGCCATAGACTTTAGACTCTCATTTCTTTGTCTTATTAGAGCATGGTTTAGGCTATAATGTTGCTGAAAGCAAAGGCATCTATGTTGTCGGGGAAAACAGACAAGTATTTTAACACAATAGAGAAGATAATAGGTGATTAAGCATGATATGGAGCAGTTACAGCTTATGGAGGGCATGACTCTTGATAGGAAGGTGTGAAGGACACGGATTAGGGTAGAGGGTTAGGGGATAGGAGTGTGTCTGTAACAGTAGGGGGGAGTACTTTGTTTGCGTCTGGAGTTTCTTGTTCGTGTTTGGGTGATGTCTATGATTTAGTATAGATAGCTTATAGCATTATCTTGTGGTTGTATTGTTTCCTGTATTAGCTAGCAGTGTCGGTTTATTTTGCATATTGTATTATTTTATATGCTTTTATGTTTGTGTTTGTTATACTGTTATCTGTCCTAAATCGGGGGTCTATCAAAAACAGCCTCGCTACTTCGCTAAGGTAGTGGTATGGCCTGCGTACGCGTTACCCTCCCAAGACCCCACTATGTAGGAACACACTGGGTATGTTGTTGTTGAGAGAAGATAATAGGTGAAAATGTAAAAATCTTAGACAGTCTCATCTATCACGAACAGCATCATGTAGTTGCATGCAGCAGCAATATAGATAACTTAAACACACGACACTTCACTTGGTAAAAGTTAGAGATGCCGTCATGATTGGCATTGTTTCATCCTTCTATATACAAGCTGAGATATACCTACTATCCAGATTGGCTTGGGAAAAAGACAATGAACATCTCTAATTCAACACAAAAATGAATTTCAATAGGCTATAACTGACCGGCTCTATAAAAGTGCTGAATAACTCACTCACTTGGGCACCACGAAGAACTGCCTCTGCACACTTTCGGCTCACAATTACCTCCTTGAGAGGTTTGCCTTCGTTGTCCCCATAATGAATAGCATGTGGTCCTGAACCTCTAATAAAAACTACATAATCCAAGCCAGGATATTGACACTTCGAGATGCATTTGATTGCCTTAAGAGATTTTGCACTTCCAATGCATTCTTGAACTGCCACATTGCACATTCCTCTTTCCTTGAAAATTTCCAAAAGCTTCTCGATAACAGTATCACTTGTTGATTTGAGCGTATTCACCCGTATACAAGAGTAACATGATGGGCACCTACGGTAAGCATTAAAATTGAATGTTAGAAGGGAACATCTATATGTAAAGGAAATATTAGTGACACTTTTCGTGCCTACAGTTAAGGCATTCAAATGTCACAAACAAAGAAAAGAAACATGTTTATACACATAATTGGAAACAAGAACAAATCATTAAAAAAACCATCACCAAATGGGGAGTGCTTATTTTGCTAATAGTAATAGAAAATATTCTGCTCAACCATCAAGATGACTCTGACAAAAGTAAAATAGTCTGGACCTGTATAGATCACATAATGAAAGATTATTACAAGTCCATAACATCAGACAACTTAGTAGCAAAAAATCCCTTTATGCCAATGCAATGAATTTTTCACTCATTTGAATTGAACAACAGCTATAGAACTCTCCAACTTTGCGTCTTCTATTTAACAAACAAGGAAATACTCGGAACCCACATGAATAATTAATTTAATTACTAATAGTCCTTCAATATTGATCTCTTATTTTTCTCAACCTCATTTTTGCCTAGATTGCGGATTTGTAATTTTAAATTCCAGGGCCTACACAAACACAAAGATTGAACTCAACTCTGTTTCATTTTTTTTGATAACTATGGTGTTCGACCAACTTGCGCACACCTCAGCACCAGCACCAGCACCAGCAACAGGTCCATGTAACTCTGCCCACCAAGGCTAGGACAGACAAGAAGAAATTACCTACTTCCTCTGTTCCTTTTTACTTGTCGTAGTTTCCTTTTTTGAGGGTCGAACAAGATGAACTTTGATCAATATTTTAAGATGTATTTTTTTTATCATATAGATATGAGAAAAGTTGTAACTTATTGTACTTTTCATATAAATTTTTGAATATTCAAATTTTAATTTTTGATATATTGAATTTATCTAATCTAATTTAGCTTTGAAAATTAATCAAATTGACTCTCGATAAGAAAAATGTGACAACTAAAAAGGAACGGAGGGAGTTGTGCTTTTGTCTCCATTGGAATATTATTCTCAACCTCTTCATTGACCACTAGGTCACACCCTCGGGTGCCAGCTCAACTCTATCTCATCAAATCTAAGAACTCTCTATCAATTCAATGTAGAACTCAAGTTAAACAATAAGTTATCTAACAGATGCATAGCAATAGAAGAAGTGTAAATTGGAAAATAGATAGTAAATTGGTAGTAATAGTGGCCAAGTGGTCAATAAAGTGGTGAGAACCATAAAGTATCGGGTTCAAATCCGAGTGGAGACAAAAACACTGCTGATTTTCCATTGTCCTAGCCTTGGTGGACACAGTTACCTAGAGTCAACGTATTCTTAGAATTAGAAAGTTTCATTCAAATCAGTAATAATTAATCATTTTGACTGACTGCTTTTACGTAAATGATAAATAGAAAAGCAGAAAAAGAAGGTAGATGAGTCGAATAGCATACGTGAGTGCAGTAGAAATACGAGCAAAATGATCAGCTCCATATGCTTTGACGAAGTATTCTTCAACCATAGGGTTCCATTTCAAAGCTGGACCATAACGATAACGCGTTGATTGATCCATCTGTACAGTTACACAATGTCATCAACAGTTGTATATATCAACAATCTGAAACACTCCCATTAGAGTAGAGAGAAAGTGTTTTGCTACCTGAGAAATGGGACTGGGAGTGTTGCTGATGCTTCGACGAATGGCTTTGATGAAGTAGTCCCTCCCTTTCTGCATTCAGAGGAATCCCTTGCTGCATTCAGAGGAAGGGGACGAGTGTTTACCCACAGCATTGTGATGTTTATATATGAAACCGGCAGCCGGCAACCTACGTTCTCGAGAAAATTGAAGGATAGGTGTATTGACCAAACCTAATGGTCAAAGAACCTTTGAAAAAAAAAATGATTAAATTAATTGGGACTCACTCATTTAATATTTTCAAAATTTTTAAATCTTTTCAGAAATATAAATCAACTCACAATAAAACTCTTCCTCTCTCTCCTCTCTCAACGTCTCTTGATTTTCTTTCTCTCTCAAACTTTTCCCAACAATTCTGTAAAACCATCGTCAACAGATTGACGATTTTCAATCTCCGGCGACTTTCAACCTCTGACAACAATACTTTAGAGTTTTTTTCGACTTTCAACCATCAATCGACGTTATTCGCCGGCGACTTTCGGCTACAATAACTTCGAGTCATTCATCGTTCCTCTTCGACTTTCACAGATAAAAAATTAGGGTTTTTTATTTATGAAGAAAAAGAGAACTTGAGTTAATTTTTCTTCTAGTATGGGTTAACAATTTTAATATTTGTTGCCATAATGAATTGGGAATTCAAGAAAATCCTAATTTTAATTTGTGGTATTTCTTCTTTTAATATGATTAATGTAAATATGGTATCTTTCAGAGTGAAATATGATTTTTTGTTGCTAATGTAGTTCTTGTTCTCGAACATTGTTGTAAAATAGTGAAACTTGAATTTTAATTTTTTTGGAAGACATCTATTATGACCAAAATCTAACAAGTGTTGATTTGTTGGTGTTGGTGGTAAATGTTGATGTTTTTGGTGTGTGTGTTGGTGTTGGTGTTGGTGTTGGTGGTGTTGATTTATTTGTGTTGGTGGTGGTGGTGGTCTTGGTAAATGTTGTTGTTATTGGTGTTGTTGTATTGATATTGTTGTTGTTACTATTGATAAATCTTGCTACTGGTTATTTTTTTTTTCAATAGATGAACATATATTGCAACAAATGAGAAAAAACAAAAATAATTATTCCAACAGATGACTCATCTATTGCAACAGATAAATGATCTGTTGAACTATTATTTTACTGTGTTGTACTTGTTAGATTTACTGTTATCCTTTTTTCAATGATGTATAAATCAATTATAATCTTTTTATTTTTTCCTTATTTTTAGATAATATATCTCCCAAAAGAAGAAAAAAAGTAAATCAAGTCCAAGTAAAAGAATAAGTGAAGTAGCTAGGCTACACTCACCACTGCATAAGCTTGTTGTACAAGCGATATCTCAATCAAAAGTAGACGAAAAATAAAATAAACATGCGAAAGAAAATGCATCAAAAGAGATGTTGAATTTAGTTCAAAAAGTCAACATGATCCAAATGTTAATATTGATCTTAGTAGCCCTTTCACTGAAGAGTTTGTCAAAACCTTTAGTATTGATAGTTTTCCGTGAGAATGCAGTATGATAGTGTCATACATTTAATTGGTGATTGTATGGTAAAGTCAGCCGTAAAAAATCTTTTGATATCTTTAGAAAAATACTTCGAGAATAAAAAATGAATATTTATTTCAGGACAGCTGCTTTGGCCAATATCTTGATTTGCCAGAGGACAATAATGCTCGTTTCCAAATGATTATGGTGTATAGTCTTCTCAAACGCAGGTTTATGTATGAAAATAAAGATAAGATGGATCAAGTGTGGATAAATTACTGTGGCATGCTAGTTTTTTTTTGTTGGAAGGAGTTTGTCATAGTTACTGAACTAAAATGTTATCCTCTTTCTCAACCTATACCTGGTGTAATACAAAAAAGGGCAAGTCAAGTGATGGTGATGACTTATTATCCCTTATTGATCCAAGCTTCAAAACCATAAATTTGATAGAAAAGTTGAAAGGTAAAAGACTTTCAAAGAAGGACAAGCAATCATTTGCTTGATTTGATTTGTACATAATATTATTTGGGCGAGAGATGTTAACAACAACATACCACTTGGTTTAATAAAGCTCTCCGAGGATTTTGAGGCATTTAACAACTATCCTTGGGGTATGAAAACTTCAAAATGACTGTCAAATATTTGTTGACTCTGTTAACGTCAAAGATAGTCAACTTATATGGCTTTCATATGCTTTCATGGTAAATATTTATTTTTTACGTTTTATTTATTTTATTGAATAATGCTTTTAATTTATTGGCATAATTTATATGCTTCGATATTTGAAGTCATTCCGTATTTCAGACAACAAGTGAACTATTAAGAAGAAATTTAATGTCCAAGAATTTTGAGATGATTGTCGATCAAAAATGATAAAAAAGCAAAATTTCTTAATATTTTCACCCCCTTCCCCCTCCCCCTCCCTCGAGGAAACAATAAGTCTAATTTTAGTTAAGTTTTTATTTTAATTAATAATTTATTTAAATGATTTAAGCATCATTCTAATATATGTACTGATTTATTTAAGATTGTGCATCTATGGCTTGTTCCGACTAATTGAGAGTTGAAGATGCCATTTTTATTACTTTACGATCTGTGCAAACTTTATCGGACCCTAAGGTAATTGATAATAAAAAAGGAATTGGTTTGATCAACAACCATCAAAAGACACTTTAGGGGCGGGCTTATTTTGGTGATGTTGTTGTTGATGGTGCTACTGGTGGTGATAAAGTTGTTGTTGGTGATGGTGGTGGCGATGTAGTTAATAGTGGTGGTGGTAGTGGTGGTGGTTCTACTGTTGGGGTTGGTGGTGTAGATAAGTTAGGTAATGTTTCTCTTGCAGTTTTTGAAACAAAAATTGATCATGATTATGATCATACTAGTTTTACTGATTTTGGTGGTCGATATACCCCTTCTTTAAATTGGCATACTACAAATTTCTCACATGGAAAAGGGTAGTCAATCATTTGGATATCTTGCCCCTCCTAGTTTATATTGTGCATGAAAATGTCAAGAGTAAAAGAAAAAACATGATGGAGTGATTAATACTATTAATGCATTAACGGATGTTGTATAGGAATTGACATCTAAGAGGGGTGTCATTCCATCAAAGAGGATTTCAGAATCATTTACTCCATTAAAGGTTTTACCTAAGAGGATAAAGAAAGTAATTTTAAAGGTATTATCAAATATCAAAAAAAATAATTTAAACTCCTCTTTCTTGCACTGTTGAGCAATGTACAAGGGCCACAAGAGAGCAGCATGAACTGAAAAAGGTTAGTATTTATCATATGTTCCAACAGATTACATATTTGTTGCAACAGATGAGTAATCTATTGCAACATATGAATAATTTATTGCAACAAATGGGATATTTGTTTCATCAGATAGGATATCTGTTGCAACATATTATCCATCCATTGCATAACTTAATGTATCTTTTTATGTTTCATTTTGTTTGTATATTTGTGATAAGCATTGATAATTCTAACTTTTCAAGTGGATGTCACAATACATGCTACTACCGGACAACATACTATAACAGTTGATAATCCATTAACTGCTTCCAAAGAGGCAGAAAAAGTGAAGTTGGTCAGTCTGGATGAAAGTTCGGAAGAACGTCAGAACTATGTGTTTGATAGTTCAACATCTCGGACGAGGCTCCAACATAGTTGATCAATACTTATTCAGAATGGATTGTCGATGGGTTACTAAAGCTTTATCCCAAGAATTATGTAACAACATAAATCATTTTTTAAAATTCTGATTCATAAACTTCTTCTTATACAAACATGATATTAACGCATATAAATTATGCAGAAAATAAAAGGACACTACTACAAATCAAACAATCGGATCTTGGATTTGATATTTTCAACTTTATTGTCACACATCTCGCAATGAAGAATTGGTTCTATTTGATGTCACAGCCCAACACTTGATGGAATGATGTGGTTTAAATTCCATACTATATTTAATGTCTATTTTTATTTAATTGTATCTGTTAAATATTGCTATTTTTACTTTATTGCAATGTTTGATGATATGTACAACACATCAATGTCATATTTTACTATCTCCGAAAGAAGGCCGAGTTACAAACACAACAACAATACAGATACATGACAACCAACTATTTGTTCAAAGTATACATTTGATAAGACCTACGAAAGGTGTCATAAAAAACATCTAAAAGTTGCTCAAAATGAGAAATATTTTAGCAACATCATTAAAGGTTTTGGCATTCCAGCTAGCCTACCTTGATATTTGATCGATGAAGTGTACATCCTAGTCAATTGCGATGGTAAGTTCCATGGGTGTTGGTTGTGGTTGTTTTAAAAGAGAGACACATCTGAATTTATGACTCGATGTCGGTAAAGAGACGTTCTGAGCCGTTGTTCGAGATACAAAAGTTGGCCATAGTTGCCTACTTACCTTCATTTAAGTGGTTTTTTGGATCAAAAGATTCATACTGATTTTTCGACGATTGAAGCATACCAGCATAAATCGGGTGCCATTTCTTATAGGGTAATCCATTTGATGTAGAATATGTTGAAGGAATTGCTCAATAATCCAGTGGTATCCTATAAGTACTTATCATGATTTATTTTCATAAATTTCACAACTCTTACATTAATTGGATATGTATCATCTGATTTTTATAAATGTAAGAATTGCAGTATTTTTGTTGCCGCTTACGCTGAGTATTTGAACGATGGATTACAAATACCAAATGATGGAGTTGGTGCCAAATTACTCTGTAAAAGGTATGCTACACTTTTGTGAAATTATAAAAGTGTGAAGGCTCGAAAAGGATATATAACCGAAAGTGAATATCCACCACGATCAAAGTCGAATTTCATACCACCGAATTAAGCAAAACTAGTCAATATTGAGAAGATCTCAATCACTTGATTCTGTAAATATTGGCTTTAAAACTTAAATTGAAATTTTTTATTACCTGTACCTATACAATGTTATATTTCATTTATTTTTTGCATTATTTAATATAATTTGTGAAGGCTTGGATTTAATTTTTATGAATTTTATTTTAATTGATGATCTGTTATTTTCACATGAATTATATTTTGCCTTAAATTTGAACTTATTAATTGAAATTGATTACTAAATTCAAATAATGCAATAGATGCATTATCCGTTGCAATAGATGACATATTTGTTAAAAAATTTCAAACAAATATAGATATCTGTTGCAACAGATGACATATCTGTTGTAACAGATGTCTCACCTGTTGGAAATAATCAAATAAATATAGGCATATGTTGAAACAGATGGTCATCTATTGGAAGAAATCAAACCAGTAGAAAGACTGTTTTGATTTCTTCCCACAGATAATCCATCGGTTGCAACAAGTGGATCATCTATTAGAAGTGTTATTTTTTGATTTCTTCCAATAGATGATCCATCTATTGGCAGAGCTATTTTGATTTATTCCAACAGATGAGCCATCTGTTGTAATATATAGGGCACCTGTTGGAATAATTTATGCAAGTTAACCAACAGATGACCCGTCTATTGCAACAGGTAGGTCATTTGTTGGAAGACCTATTCTAATTTCTTCCAACAGATGACCTATCTGTTGCAATAGATGACTCATGTATTGGAAGAAATCAAAACAACTTTTCATCAAATTGAATTAACTTTAGTTAGTTTTGACCAAAGTAAAGGATCAAAATCAAAATTCCTTTTACAAAATTTATCAAGAGAAGATAATTGAGATCAAATTGATATTTTCAAAACTTGTTATTCTTTTCTAAAAAATACAAACCAACCCACTAATAAATGCGTAAGGGGTTATTCATTTCAATCATTTCCAACTTTTCAAAAATCTTAAAAAATGTTTCATCTTCTTGTTTTCTCAACTAGGCAACCTTTGTTCCAACAGATTACTCAAACCCTTCACAACAGAATAATTTTGATCCTATTTTCGACCACATCAATTGTTATTTTTGACTTTCTTCTTTCTTATATCTGTTATTTTCTATGGTAAGAGTTCGATATTTACTGTTTTTTCAAAAAATTAGGACTTTTTAGTTAATAACGAAAAAAAAGAATTTTAGTTGTATTATCTTTAAGAATGGATTAACAATTTTCTGTTTTGATGCTAAAAAAGGTAAGAAGAACTCGAGAAACCCCTAGTTCTTGTCAGCATTGTTCTCTTAGTATGGTGGTTGATGTAAAATAATTTCTTTTCCGAGTGAAACATGTTAACGGTGTTGTTTGTTGGTTAGTGTTGTTGGTGGGGTGTTATTGGTATTGTTGGTGTTGTTTTATTAATGTTGCTGATGTTATCGGTGTTGTTCGTATTGTTGGTGGTATTTGTATTGTTGGTGTTGATGATGTTGGTGGTGTTGATGGTGTTAGTGATGTATTGCCCAACGGATGTGTAATCTGTTGGAAGACCTGTTTTAATCTCATCAAATAAATGACCCTTCTGTTGCAACAGATAATTCATTTGTTGGAAGAATCAAAACTTAGATGCCTATCTGAAATTATACACAACTCATCGGTATCATCTACACAACTTCTCATTTGTTCAAAAAAATATCAATACGAGGTATCACATTCCTTGTCCACTACACAAAAAGCCATTGAAAAAATATGTTTCTCTATATCTTGTACCATCGCTGAGAACAAAACTTGACCCGACCCAACCCGGGGTCTTGTCATAATGGGCATCCCAAGTCCAACCCGGACCAGAGACCACCCCCGTTACCCAACCCAATCCTCAGCCGCCTGCCCTGAGTCGGCTGAATTTCGAGCATATAATAAGATAAAGTAATTGTCCAATTCTAGACTCTAGGAAAGGTCTATTACCGAGACCGACCCAAATGAGTCCAACCGTCCGAACCCAACCAAACCATACCATAATCCAAAACCGAAACCATACCATAATCCAAAACCGAAACCAAACCAAACGATAACCAAGTTCTTGTCCATAACATAATATAAAAGGATTGAACAATTATAAATCCAGTTTAACAGTATCAACCCCAATACCAATGTCAATACTAAGGCTGAGACCAATACCGACCCCACCTATTTCAACCCATAGTAGTCACACAAGCCTCTAACCAAAAGAAAAATAATATCCGATTAGGACATACCCCCAACCATAGCCAAAACCAATAACCATAAAATAACCAAAATACGAAAAGATGTCCATTATATGAAATGGAGCCTCTAGGAATATGGAAGCTCACCACTTCAATCCAATTGCCGATCTCGAATTCGATCACTTAGCAGGAGGAGTAGAATGGCTGGTTCCTGCATCGCATGGGGATGTTAGAGAGTGAGCGCTAGTAAGAACTCAGGATAAGGATAAAATAATGCCATCCAGTAAAATAAGTAAACCAACCACATGCACACAACCATACATATAAATATATAACCATGCCAGGAAAGAAAATCGGGGTTAGTAGGCATTTAAAACCATTAACCTGGGTATGTGTATCTTAACCACCATAGAACCACCCACAGGCTATTTGGGTCTAGTGTAACCCCCTGAATAGGCCTCGATACGTGTAGCCGGACGAACCGAAGATACCATAAGAGTAGGGGATTCCGGATTGCCCTTCGATTTCCATGATACATATGTACAATGTACTTAGAGGATTCTCATGTACCTCATAGTATCATATATGGTCGCTATGACCAACCGTCATGTCGGCAAACATAAGTTTTCAGTGTCCGTCCATTGCACTTGCACCTTTACAATTAGCTATCACACCCCACCATTATTGCCCAATTAAAACCATTACCATCAAACCAAACTATTTACCATTATTATTAACCAAGGCTATGAGTAGTGGTATCGTCATACCGACTATAGCTTGCAAGCAATGTCCTTAGCCATTCCTTTTATGTAAAGGGATTCCCATGTACCCATAGATTACATTATCAAGTTAACTTGGGGGAGTCCCATGTACCCCACAGTTGTTCCATTATTATGTTTACTTGGGAGATTCCATTGTACCCCACAAGGATGTTCAATTGCCATAACCATTACCATCAAGACCTTACCATTTAGCCATTCCAAACTATTTAAACTATATATATTATTTATGGTTCCATTACCAAACCATACCATGCAATAATTCCATTAAAAGTCCAATAATATAGTAAAAGCATTCTCATAGGCATTTTATCAAACATGTTGGGGGCTTAGTATTTCTAAAACCAATTCCAATTGCCAATTAACCATTCTCATGCAACTAATTGTCCAAACCACCATTAAAACATGTAAAAATATAATTAAATCAAAGGAAAACCATACCCAAACATTTAGTATCAAAACCCCAACACATATTTGAAAACCTCCAAACCATACAATAATCATTCCATGAAAACATTGTTTAAAACATGCCTTTAGTTGGAACTAACAATGAGGGAGGAGTAACTTGCCTTAGATTATAAATATGATGGAGATAAATCACCCAAGTAAGCACCAAATTACTTCTCTAGATAAAACCCTAGAGTCCTTTACCCAAGAGCTTTAGAGAGAATTAGAGAGTGTTTCTAACTGTTTAAGAATAGTATAATAGGGTAAATAATATCCCAAGTATGATATAGGTCATGGGGGCCCAAGGAGTTATAAGGGTAAATGTCCAGATTACCCCCAACTTAAACAATATAAAAGTCCCGTAAGAGGATACGACTCTCCCATACCAGTCGGACCTTCCAATACGAGTGGTACCCAACACTCGTATCCTAGACCTCCCCCTCAGACCCAACACTATCCACCATACGACTTACCTAAACCAAGTTGTATCCAACCATACGATTAGTACCCCTAAATTGTATCCCTAACAGAATAGAAATCAAAGAGAATTTGAACACTGTCTACTATACGAGTTGATGGTACGACTCATACCCTAGCTCACGAACCATGGTAAGCCACTCATACTCAGATCTAAGTTATTTTACTAAGTCTTAGATTAAGTGAAGGAAAAACCTAAACATACGATGGATCAACCACTTTATGACTTGTACCTACCAAGTCGTACCCATTCCAAAAACCAATACAACCCACCAACCATCACTGGTTAGCATATGACCAAGGCATACCACTCATACTCCATTATACGACTGGTACCCACCAGTCATATGTTGTCCAAAACCTAAAAATCTAGGAAATTTTTCTAAGGGTCCCAAACCCAGGGTGTTTCAGTCTCCCCCACTAGGATTATTCATCCCCGAATGACGGACAAGGTAGGTCAACCACAAACAGAGTTATTTCCATTATCAAATATCTATCCAATTCTTTAACAAACTTATAAAAATAAAGATGTATTCAAGAACACATACCTTTCGCACGAATATCCAGAGCAGAATACAAATGAAGAACACATACCTTTCGCACGAATATCCAGAGCAGAAAACAAATGTAGATACTTGGACTTCATATCTTCTTCCGCTTCCCATGTAGCCTCTTCCACATTGTGGTTCTGCCATAGAACTTTAATTGAAGTTACATCATTGGTCCGTAACCGATGAACCTGCTGATCTAAGATCTCAATCGGGACCTCTTCATAAGACAAATAATCCGAGATATCCAACCTTTCCATAGGAACTAATGAAGAAGAATCACCAAGACACTTCCTCAACATAGAGACATGAAATACCGAATGGGTGAAGCTCAAACTAGAAGGAAACTCCAATTCATATGCCATGTTACCAACCCTCCGCAAAACCACATAAGGACCAACATACCGGGGACTAAGTTTTCTTTTTTTACCAAACCACATTACTCCTTTCATGGGAGACACATTTAGGAATACCCTATCCCTAACCTCAAACTCCAAGTCTCTACGCCTTACATCTGCATAGGACTTTTGGCAACTTTGGGCATCTTTAAGCGTATCCAAACTCACCTTTACCTTTTACATAGCTTGATAAACCAACTTCAGGCCAATCATATCCGCCTCACCAAGCTCAAACCACCTAATAGGAGATCTACACCTCCTACCATACAATGTTTCAAAAGAGGCCATCCCAATGCTAGAATGATAGTTGTTGTTGTAAGTAAACTTTACCAGAGATAGATGCTCAACCCAACTACCACCATAATCAATCATACACGCATGAAGCATGTCCTCCAATGTCTGAATAGTCCTTTTTTCTTGCCCATCCATCTGTGGATAAAAAATAGTACTCAGACTAACCTTGGTCCCCAACCCTTTCTGAAAAGATTGCCAGAATTGAGATAAAACCTGCGTACCATAAGTAGAGTGATCGAAATAGGTACTCCATACAACTTCATAATCTCCTGAAGATACAACCTCACATAATCCTCAACTGCAAAATTAGTCCTCCGACAAGAAGTGAGCGGACTTTGCCATCCTACCCACGATGATCCAGACCAAATCAAATTGGTTCTGGGATAGGGGAAGATCGGTAATGAAATCCATATTTATTACCTCCCATTTCTATTCAGGCAAATCAATCTCCTGATCTAACCTACCAGGACTCATGTGCTCAACTTTAACTTGTTGACACACTATACGCTTAGCCACAAAATCAGCTACATCCCTCTTCATACCATTTCACCAATATATCTCCTTGAGATCATGATACATTTTTGTCGAACCAGGATGAACAACATAGCGTGATTCATGCACTTTAGACAAAACCTTTTGTCGCAAACCATCGACGTCAGGAGCACATAACCTCCTTTGGTACCACAAAGTACCATCACCACTGATCTCAAATACTATTACCTTTGGACCCCCTGCATCATCCTCGATTCTCATTAAGATAGGATCTAAAACTTGTTTCTCCTTGATCTCTGCACCAAGAGACGATTGAATCACTTCCTGTACCATCAAACCACCTTTTTTAGAGTACCATAGATGAACTCTAAGATTAGCTAAGAGTCTATAGTATGTGTTTAGAAAAACGTTCATTATAATATAGGGCTTATACTTTGCGTAGATGATGTGCTTATCCTACAAGTCGTAAAATGACCACAAATGGCTTACCAAAGGCAATCAGAGGCAAGTATAAAACATATGTTGCTCACATACTCCTTACTATGATCCCATACATATAATTATAATCGTAATCCGTATCTAAGTACGCCCCACCCAGGGGCTCACTACGGGGGTCTACCCACAGGCCATATGTGCCATATGTTGGCTCGAGTCAGGGGAAACCAATGCATGACGTTCCAGCTGACTTCAAGTACAAATAATGCCACAAAGACGGGTACGCCCAATGGTTGGGCTAACTGTAGTGGTCTGGTCTCGATCCTGTTCACAAAATCACGTTGAGCAATATGCCAAGCCAAACCTATGTACCCTCTCGTCGTTAATGTTTATCAAATAGTGCCAAACAGATATAAGTGCAGCTATGTTATTACTATTTACTTTTACTCCTAACATGTTATATACATATATATATTATGGCCTAAGGACTTTGAGCATAGAAACTTAGAAGAATATAGAAGTATCATGAAAATGTAACACAAAGAGGGAAGGGTTAGCTTCACATACCTTAGTACTTTAGTAACTATGATAGTAATTCGAGCCCTAATTAATTTAACCCGCGGGAGTATAGCCTTTATCTTTCCAACCACCAACTTCCGTTATTCAATAGGCAATTCGCTAGCTACAAGGATAACATATAGGTCCATTAGTAACCCGTAGGAACATTTAACAATATATCCCAATATTTTCCGCTAACGCCCGAAGTTAATTGAATTCTTTAATAAGCATTCAGAATGAATCCTTAAACTTTTCAACTTACATAATTCGATAGTAAATAAACCCAATCACTTACTTATAGTCAATATTCAAAATAAGAATAGAAAATTTACCGCTTGAAATTCAACTTCTCGAAATTCTTTAACTTATATGCTTCGTAAGAACAAATGGATTCTTTCACCGCTTACAATCTCTTATTGACAGCTCAATTAAATTTTCATTGTTGATAAGAAAAGAAAGAGAGCAGAAAGAAAGAGGGAAAGGAACAGGAGCAACAGAAATAGTGTAGCACCGCCTAATAGTTGTTGTTTCCTGGAATTCACTTTCCAGTGAAATGAGAAGTCCCCCTTTTTTATACATATACCACTATTTTATTATTATTAATAGGGAAATAATATAATGGGCCCTAACTTTCTAGTATTAGCACTTGGTGCAATTAAGGAAGCATAATTCAATTTTTTCTTACCATCTTTAGTACAATAATACAATATACAAAATACAATTCCTTGTCAAAAGTGCTAAATTAATTCTTCTCCTTTTTCTTGAGATACCACAATCTCCCCCACTTAGAATCATTCGTCCTCGAATAATGTACGAACCTTACTTTTCAATTCACAACTATCCCAGAAATCCTTAAGTTTAATCGACTTCGGTCTCATTTTACTTATCCCGCATAAGGCCTTAAAATTGGGCTAACTTTCCAAATTTCCAAAAATTTCGCCAGAGTTTCCTTTGTAAATAGGCCTATCGGGTACCTTTCAGCTAACCAGAATACGTCCCAATATGCTTCACAGAGCGTCACAACACATATAATACTCAACAGATAATACATGAGGCTTCGCTTGGCCTTAAACTAAAAAACAATAGTACACGAGGCTCCTCTTGACCTTAAACACCATTAAAAGTCATAACCAACCATGCAACTTACCTTATACTCTGTATCTGCAAGATGTTTCTATGTAAATCTCATGACTCATAGGCACAAATCATGTACCTAAACATATAGGGTATGGATCAGACATCAACATAACAAAATATAGTAGAAACTAAAGATCATGTAAGGGATAAGTAGTTTAAGAACCATTTGATAGTATTTTTAAATAAATAAATAAGGGTATTTAATTTTCATATACATTTCTGCTTCCCAAGTGGCTTCTCTTACGTTCAGGTTCCTTTACAGGACCTTTACTAAAGCTACGTCTCTAGATCTTAATTTTCCAACCTGCCGATCCAATATGGCCACGGGGACTTCCTCAAATGATAAGTATCCCATAAGTTCAATACCCTCAATAGGGATGATGCGAGACGGCTCCCCTAGGCATTTACATAGCATAGACACAAGAAAGACAGGATACACTGCAACTAACTCTGGAGGTAATTCTAGTTCATTGGCTACCTGGACAATTCTACAAATAACTCTATAGGGCCCAATATACCCAGGACCTAACTTACCCTTCTTACCAAATCACATAACGCCTTTCATAGGCGATACCTTCAAGAACACAAAATCATCAATTTGAAATTCTAAATCTCTACGTCGTACATCTGCATATGATTTTTTCCTATTCTCGACAGTCTTCAACTGCTCTCGTATTAACTTAACCTTTTAAATGGCTTGATAGACTAGATGTGGGACTAATACCTGCGTCTCACCGATTTCAAACCAACCAATAGGTGATCTACATTGTCTTCCATATATAGCTTTGAAACGAGCCATGCTAATGCTGGAGTGATATCTATTATTATAAGAGAATTCTATTAAAAGCAAATGATCATCCCAATTACCTTTAAAGTCCAGTGCACACGCTTTCAACATATCTTCGAGCGTTTGAATGGTACGCTTGGCTTAGCCGTCGGTCTGCGGATGAAATGCAGTACTAAGGTTCACTTGCGTACCCAAGCTCTTACGAAATGATTTCCAAAATTGAGCTTTAAATGGAGAACCTATATCAGAAATAATGGACATTGGTGTCCCATGTAGGCGAACAATCTCTTTTACATATAACTTATCATAATTCTCAGTCGTACATGTAGACTTAGCGGGAAAAAAATGGATGATTTCATCAACCGATCAACTATTACCTAAATAGAGTCATGCTTTCGATAAGAAAAAGGTAAGCCTACAATGAAGTCCACATTAATAGCATCCTATTTTCTCATAGAAATACTAAACGTTTGAGCTAGGCCACCGGGCCTCTGATGTTCCGCTTTCACTTGTTGATAATTATTGCACTGTGCCACATATTCTGCTATATCTTTTTTCATGTTATCCATCAGTAGATCTCTTTAAGATAATGATACATTTTTGTATAGCTGAGATGGATTGAATAACTAGAGTAATGTGCCTCAACCATAATCTGTTATCACAACCAGTCTACATCAGGTACACACAATCTGCCTCGATACCTCAAAGTACCATCGTTTGCTAGCTCAAATACTGTGACTCGATGTTGTTGAATTCCCTCTCTGTACTGGAATAATAAGGGGTCATTATACTATTTTTGTTTAACTAATGCCACGAATAATGACTCGGCTGAATTGAGTACAACAACGCCATCATCATCGAAATCCATAAGACGAACTCTGAGGCTGGCTAGTTTGTGAACATCTCTCACTACTTCATGCTGCACAGGCGATAAATGTGCTAGGCTACCCATGGATAGTCGACTACGAGCATTATCTATAATGTTACCTTTGCTTGGATGATAGAGAATATTGACATCATAATCCTTCAATAACTCTAGCCATCTCATCTGCCTCAAGTTTAGCTCTTATTACTTGAATATATATTAAAGACTCTTATGATCAGTAAAGATATCAACATGCACACCGTATAGATAATGGACCCATATTTTAAGCGTGAATACCACACCTCTAAGCTCCAAGTCATGAGTGGGATAATTCTTTTCATACTTCTTTAATTGTCGAGAAGCATATGTTATAACTCTTCCATGTTGCAGTAGAACTCAACCCAAACCAACACCTGAAGCATCACAGTACACTACATATTCTTTTGTGTCCTCTGGTAAGGCTAATACTGGCGCTGTAGTTAATCTATGTTTCAACTTTTGAAAACTTCTTTCACAAGCCTCTGACCACTGGTACTTAACCATTTTCTATGTCAATTTGGTCAATAGGGCAGAAATAGAGGAAAATCCTTCCACAAATCTCCTATAGTAACCGGCTAGACCTAAGAAGCTATGCACCTTAGTAGGGGTGGTTGGTCAAGGCCAATTTTTTACAGCTTCTATCTTTTGAAAATCTACTCCGATGCCTTCTCCAGATACCCTATGACCAAGAAAGGCTACCACGGTCAACCAAAAATCGCACTTAGAGAACTTAGTATACAACTGGTGCTTTTTAGGTGTCTATAATACTGACCTCAAATGATCTGCATGCTCAGCTTCATTACGTGAATATATCAAAATATCATCTATAAATACAATTTGTACATATCAAGAAAAGGTTTAAAAATCCTGTTCATTTAAAAATCCTGTTCATCATATCCATGAAGGCTGACGGAGTATTCGTAAGTCCAAATGACATAACAAGAAACTCAAATTGCCCATATCTTGTTCGAAAGGCTATTTTAGGAATATCTGCTTCACGAATTCATAACTGGTGATAAGCGGACCTCAAATCGATCTTTGAAAAATATTTAGCTCCTTGTAATTGATCAAATAAGTCATCTATTTGGGGAAGAGGTTACTTATTCTTTATTGTCACTTTGTTTAACTGCCTGTAATCTATTCATAGTCGCAACGTGCTGTCTTTCTTGCTTATAAAAAACACTGGCGCACCACAAGGTGATATACTGGGCCAAATGAAACCTTTATCAAGTAAGTCCTTTAACTGCTCTTTTATCTCTTTCAGTTCTGCAGGTGCCATTGTATAAGGTGGAATTAATATCGACTGGGTACCGGGATCCACATCAATACCAAAATTGATCTCTCTGAAAGGAGGTAATCTAGGGAGTTCATTAGGAAACACATCTGAGTACTTGTTCACCATTGGTACAGATTCTAGAGTCGGTACCTGCTTTTTAGCCTCAATGTCTTTCACTTGGACTAGGTGATACAAACACCCCCTTGAAGTAAGCTTTTGTGCCTTAAGGAAGGAAATAAACCTCTCTCTAGGCACCATAGAATCACTCCTCCACTCTAAGACTGGCTTTCTTGGGAAGTGGAAACGGGCTATCTTGTCTCGACAATCAATTGTAGCATAGGATAGCCAATCCATACCCATAATAACATTAAAATCGACCATTTCAAGCTCAATCAGATTGACCAATATAGCATAACCACAAACTGTCACCACAAAATCATAATAGACCTGCCTAGCTATAATAGAATCTCCTATTGGAGTCGATACCACAAATGGTTCATCTAATAACTACGGCTCTATTCCAAACTTCTTAGCAATGAATGAAGTAACATATGACAGGGTAGATCCTGGGTTTATTAAGGCATATACATTATGTTAAAAGATAGGTAAGGTACCTGTAACTACATCTGGAGATGTTTCTGAATCTTGCTGACCAACTAGTGCATACATATGGTTCGGGCCTACGTTTAAACCGGGACCTCCACCCCTACTAGATCCTCTGCCTACTAATCCTGAGGACCGCGAGAAGAATAAGTCACTGATGAAGATGAAGCTGATGCAGACCCTGAAGGCTGTGATCAATCACCTTTACCTTTACCTCTGAGCTGTGGACACTCACATACTATGTGACCCTCTATACCACACCATTAACATGCATTTTAACCACACCAACACTTCTCTCCATATGGTCGGCCACATTGCCTACACGTAGGTTGAGGTAGTAACCCTCGACTAGCGCCCCTCTGAGGTCATAAGTCTGGTTCTCTAAAAGTTTGACTCTACTTATACCTGTGCCCCAAGAACTGAGTTGGAGTAGTAGATGTGGAGCGTACAACTGACTGGGTCTACCTAGGTGACCCTCTACTAGTAGAAGCTCCACTACTTCCCTGATAGTAGCTGACCGTCCTAGCTCTCTCACTTTGCTCTCGTTCACTATCTACTTCATAATTACATTGATCTTCCTCTATCTGCTGAGCATGCGCCATGATTCTTGCTATATCCAAATCTTTATTCATAGCAGCAACAAAAAGAAGGTCCTTCAAGGGACCCATAAGACCATTCACAAAGCGATGAATCCATTTTGCTTATGTGCTAACCAACTCTGGAGCATATTTGGACAACTGTGTAAATAGTAAATGTAATAAAATGATTGCCCTTCTTTAAGGATAGAAATTCATCCACCTTTGTCTCTCTGAGCTCTAATGGCATGAAATGATCCATGAAGGCTTGTGCAAATTCTTCCCAGACTATTGGGGGAGCTTTCTTATCTCTCGAGGCAACCCACATATCATACCAATTAATAGAAACATATTTCAGTCGATGGGTAGCCAATTCAACAACATCTGTATTCGAGACCTGCATCACCTTACAAATTCTATAAGACTCATCAATAAATTGTTGAGGGCCCTCTGTAAGCTTAGAACCTGTGAATTTTGATGGATTTGTATGAAGGAAATCTTTGCTCATAGATTCGGCTATCCTTCCCTGAGTAGCAATAGGTATGCCCATATTCTCTCTTTAGGCCTGAGCGGCGACCAACTGTGTAAGCAACTGTATCGCTCCCTTAAAATCTGGGTTTGAGTCACTTGGTGGTGGGATAAGAGCTATGATTGGTACCACTGGAGGTGCAGAAACCCCTATAAGTCCTTTCGTTCCAGGTATTTAAGAACCTGAAAGAATAGAACCCAACAAACTTTCTTGAGTCCTATTCTGATCCACTAAACGGGAGATTGCCCGATAGTGTTTGCCTCCTGTGTAATGCTAGTAGCGTCTTTCTGGGCTGCTTTATCCTTTTCTATAGCAAGCATGGTCTGTATCACAAATAAGCATAATAGGATTCAGGAGTAACTTCTTATAACTTAACTCTATTGCACGATCTAGATTATATCTGAAGGTCAAATTCCTAAATGTCCATGCAGTTCCTTAATTATAAATGTGGTGTGCAACACATCGATAAGTAAGGTCCTACTACACACGGCTTCATAGACCCTCCGGAACAAGTGAACCTAGGCTCTGATACCAAGTTTGTCACGTCCCAAATAAATAAAGACGGACAAGAACCAATATATACTTACCTAACCAACACTAAATGACATACACAGGATTATGGGGAAATAATAAGCAAGATACCCAATATAAGCTATATACATATGCAAGGGAGCTGTATTAACAAAACTGTACATTACACTACTACACAATGTCCATGAAGCCTCTAGTCAGTTTAATACGCTATACTACAAGTGACTAGTTGGCATCAGTCCTGTTATGCCCAGCTGGAGACCTATATATGTAGTAAAAAATACTAGGCATAGACTGTCTCCAGGGAGAGTTGGTGCTCACCAAAATATCAGCTGAAAATGACAATAGGGCCTAATGTAGACGTTTGCTATCCTGAGGACCTGAGCCTGCATTAATAAAACATAGCGGGCCCGAGACGTTAGTACATGTACTGGTATAAAAGCAGACAAAATAACAGTTGGACAAGTACAGAAGCTCATATGAGTCTAATGGTAAAAGGAAAAATGTATGAGCCAACAAGTAACACATGAACGATATGAATTTGTAACTTATGTACCGTCCTAATTAGCCTCTTATATCATGTTTAGAAAAACGTTCATTATAATATAGGGCTTATACTTATCATAGATAATGTGCTTATCCTACAAGTCGTAAAATAATCACAAATGGCCTACCAAAGGCAATCAGAGGCAAGTATAAAACATATGTTGCTCACATACTCCTTACTATGATTTCATACTTGTAACTGTAATCGCAGTCTGTATCCAGGTACGCCCCACCTAGGGGCTCACTATGGGGGTCTTCCCGTAGGCCATATATGCCATATGTTGGCTCGAGTTAGGGGAAACCAATGCATGACGTTCCAACTGACTCCAAGTACAAATGATTCCACAAAGGCTGGTATGCCCAATGGTTGGGCAGACTGTAGTGGTCCGGTCTCGATCCTATGCACAAAATCACGTCGAGCGATATGCCAAACAAAACCTATGTACCCCCCCCCCCCCCCCCCCCCCGTCATTATTGTTTATCAAATAGTGCCAAACATATACAAGTGCATCTATGTGATTACTATTTACTTTTACTCCTAAGGTGTGATATACATATATATATTATGGCCTAAGGGCATTGAGTATAGAAACTTAGAATAATATGGAAGTATCATGAAAATGTAACATAAAGAGGGAAGGTTTAGCTTCACATACCTTAGAACTTTAGTAACTATGATAGTAATTCGAGCCCTAATTAGTTTAACTCGCGGGAGTATAGCCTTTATCTTTCCAAGAACCAACTTTTGTTATTCAATAGGCAATTCTCTAGCTACAAGGATAACATATAGGTCCATTAGTAACCCGTAGGAACATTTAACAATATATCCCAATATTTTCCGCTCACGCCCGAAGTTAATCGAATTCTTTAATAAGCATTCAGAATGAATCCTTTAACTTTTCAACTTACACAATTCGACAGTAAATAACCCCAATCACTTATTTATAGTCAATATTCAAAAGAATAATAGAGAATTTACCTCTTGAAATTCAACTCCTCGAAATTCTTTAACTTATATGCTTCGTAAGGACAAAGGGATTCTTTCACCGCTTACAATCTCTTATTGACAATTTAATTAA
This sequence comes from Capsicum pubescens, assembly GCA_030864215.1. Lineage (NCBI taxonomy): Eukaryota > Viridiplantae > Streptophyta > Magnoliopsida > Solanales > Solanaceae > Capsicum > Capsicum pubescens. The sequence goes on from CM061544.1 coordinate 229,649,793, forward strand.
ATTTTCCTTGTTGATATAAAAGAAAGAGAGCAGAAAGAAAGAGGGAAAGGAACAGGAGCAACAAAAATGGCTTAGCATCGCCTAATGGTTGTTGTTTCCTGGAATTCACTTTCCAGTGAAATGAGAAGTCCCCCCTTTTAATACATATACCACTATTTTATTATTATTAATAGGGAAATAACATAATGGCCCCCCAACTTTCTAGTATTAGCACTTGGTACAATTAAGGAAGCATAATTTAATTTTTTCTTACCATCTTTAGCACAATAATACAATATACAAAATATAATTCCTTGTCAAAAGTGCTAAATTAATTCTTCTCTTTTTTCTTGAGATGCCAGAATCTTCCCACTTAGAATTATTCGTCCTCGAATGATGTACGAAGCTTACTTTTCAATTCACAACTATCCCAGAAATCCTTAAGTTTAATCGACTTCGGTCTCATTTTACTTATCCCGCATAATGCCTTAAAATTGGGCTAACTTTCCAAAATTCCAAAATTTTTGCCAGAGTTTCCTTTGTAAATAGGCCTATCGGGTACCTGTCAGCTAACCAAAATACATCCCAATTTGCTTCACAGAGCGTCACAATACATATAATACTCAACAGATAATACATGAGGCTCCGTTTGTCCTTAAACTCAAAAACAATAGTACACGAGGCTCCTCTTGGCCTTAAACACCATTAAAAGTCATAACCAACCATGCAACTTACCTTATACTCTGCATCTGCAAGCTGTTTCCATGTAAATCTAAAGACTCATAGGCACAAATCATGTACCAAATCATATCAGGTAAGAATCAGACATCAACAAAACAAAATATAGTAGAAACTAATGATCATATAAAAGGATAAGTAGTTCAAGAACCTTTTGATAGTTTCTTTAAATAAATAAATAAATAAGGGTATTTAATTTTCATACCCATTTTTTCTTCCTAAGTGGCTTCTCTTATGGTCTGGTTCCTCCATATAACCTTTACTGAAGCTATGTCTCTAGATCTTAATTTTCTGACCTACCGATCCAATACGGCCACTGGGACTTCCTTAAATGATAAGTCTCCCATAAGTTCAATACCCTCTATAGGGATGATGTGAGATGGCTCCCTTAGGCATTTACGTAGTATAGACATATGAAAGACAAGATGCACTGCAGCTATCATAGACATATGAAAGACAGGATGCACTGTATCTAACTCTAGAGATAATTTTAGTTCATAGGCTACTTGTCCAATTCAGCGAATAACTTTGTAGGTCCCAATATACCTAGGACTTAACTTACCCCTCTTACTAAATTGCATAACGCCTTTCATCGGCGATACCTTTAAGAAAACAAAATCATCAATTTAAAATTCTAAATATCTACGTCGTACATCTGCATATGATTTTTGCCTACTCTGGGCAGTTTTCAACCGCTCTCGTATTAACTTAACCTTTTCAATGGCTTGATGGACTAGATCTAGGCCTAATACCTGAGTCTCGCCTATTTTAAACCAACCAATAGGTGATCTACATCATCTTTCATATTGATATTCAAAATGAGCCATGCCAATGCTGGAGTGATAGCTAATATAATAAGTGAATTCTATTAAAAGCAAATGATCATCTCAATTACCTTTAAAGTTCAGCGTACACACTCTCAACATATCTTCGAGTGTCTGAATGGTACGCTCAACTTGGCTGTTAGTCTGCGGATGAAATGCAGTACTAAGGTTCACTTGCGTACCCAAGCATTTATGGAATGATTTCCAAAATTGAGCTTTAAAAGGAGAACCTCTATCAGAAATAATGGACATCGGGGTCCTATGTAGGCGAACAATCTCTTTTACATATAACATGGCGTAATTCTCAGCCGTACATGTAGACTTAACGGGAAGAAAATGGGCTGATTTCGTCAACCGATCAACTATTACCTAAATAGAGTCGTGCTTCCGATAAGAAAAAGGTAAGCCTACAACGAAGTCTATATTAAAAGCATCCCATTTCTACACAAGAATACTAAACATTTGAGCTAGGCCTTCGGGCCTCTGATGTTCCACTTTCACTTGTTGACAATTAGAGCACTGTGCCACATATTCTGCTATATCTTTCTTCATGTCATCCACCAGTAGATCTCTTTAAGATCATGATACATTTTTGTAGATACGAGATGGATTGAATAACGAGAGTAATGTGCCTTAGCCATAATCTGTTATCACAAACCGTCTATATAAGGTACACACAATCTGCCTCGACACCTCAAAGTACCATCACTTGCTAGCTCAAATACTATAACTCGATGTTGTTGAATTCCCTCTCTGTACTGGAACAATGAGGGGTCATCATACTGATTTTATTTAACCAATGCCACGAGTGATGACTTAGCAGAATTGAGTACAACAAAGCCGTCATCACTGGAATCCATAAGATGAACTCTAAGGCTGGTTAGTTTATGAATATCTCTCACTACTTCACACTGCACAGGTGATAAATATGCTAGGATACCCATGGATAGTCGACTAAGAGAATCATATACAATGCTACCTTTGCCCGGATGATAGAGAATATTGACATCATAATCCTTGAATAACTCTAGCCACCTCCCCTGCCTCAAGTTCAGCTTCTTTTGCTTGAATAGATATTAAAGACTTATGATCAGTAAAGATATCAACATGCACATCGTATAGATAATGGCGCCATATTTTAAGTGTGAATACCACATCTGCAAGCTCCAAGTCATGAGTGGGATAATTCTGTTCATGCTTCTTTAATTGTTGAGAAGCATACACTATAACTCTTCTATGTTGCATTAGAATACAACCCAAACCAACACCTGAAGCATTACAGTACACTACATATCCTTTTGTGTCCTCTGGTAAGGCTAATACTGGTACTGTAGTTAATCTATGTTTCAACTCTTGGAAACTTCTTTCAGAAGCATCTGATCACTGGTACTTAACCGCTTTCTGCGTTAATTTGGTCAATAGGGAAAAAATAGAGGAAAAGCTTTCCACAAATCTCCTATAGTAACCGGTTAGCCCTAAGAAGCTACGCACCTCAGTAGGGGTGGTTGGTCGAGGCCAATTCTTCACAGCTTCTATCTTTTGAAAATCTACTCTGATGCCTTCTCCAAATACCTCATGACTAATAAAGGCTACCGCGGTCAACCAAAACTCGCACTTAGAGAACTTAGCGTACAACTGGTGCTTTCTAAGTGTCTGTAATACTGACCTCAAATGATCTGCATGCTTAGCTTCATTATCGAATATATCAAAATATCATCTATAAATACAATCACGTACATATTAAGAAAAGGTTTAAAAATCCTATTCATCATGTCCATGAAGGCTGCCGGAGCATTCGTTAGTCCAAATGACATGACAAAAAACTCAAATTTCCCATATCTTATTTGAAAGGCGTTTTAGGAATATCTGCTTCACGAATTCTTAACTAGTGATAACCGGACCTTAAATCGATCTTTGAAAAATATTTACCTCATTGTAATTGATCAAATAAGTCATCTATTCAGGGAAGAGGATACTTATTCTTCATTGTCACTTTGTTCAACAGCCTGTACTCTATGCACATTCACAACATGCCGTCTTTCTTAAGTTCAAAAAGCACTGGCGCACCGCAAGGTGATATACTGGGCCAAATGAAACCTTTATCAAATAAGTCCTTTAACTGCTTTTTTATCTCTTTCAATTCTGCAGGTGCCATTCTATAAGGTGGAATTAATATCGACTGGGTATCGGAATCCACATTAAAACCAAAATCGATCTCTATGAAAGGAGGTAATCCAGGGAGTTCATCAGGAAACACATCTGAGTACTTGTTCACCACTGGTACACATTCTAGAGTCGGTACCTGCTTTTCATCCTCAATGTCTTTGACTTGGACTAGGTGATACAAACACCCCTTTGAAATAAGTTTTTTTGCCTTAAGGAAGGAAATAAACCTCCCTCTAAGCACCATAGAATCACTCCTCCACTCTAAGACTGGCTCTTCTGGGAAGTGGAAACGGGCTATCTTGGCTTGACAATTAACTATAGCATAACAGGAGGATAGCTAATACATACCCATAATAACATCAAAATCGACCATTTCAAGATCAATCATATTAGCTAATGTAGTACGACCACAAACTATCACTACAAAATCATAATAGACCCGTCTAACTATAATAGAATCTCCTACTGGAGTTGATACTGAAAATGGTTCATCTATCAACTCCGGATATATTCCAAACTTCTTAGCAACAAATGAAGTAACATATGACAAGGTAGATCCTGGGTCTATTAAGGCATATTTATCATGTTAAAAGACAGGTAAGGTACCTGTGACCACATCTGGAGATGTTTTTGAATCTTGCCGACCAGCTAGTGCATACATACAGTTTGGGCCTGTGCTCAAACCGAGCCCTCCTCCCCTACTAGATCCTCTGCCTACTGATGATTGAGGACCACGAGAAGAAGAAGACACTGATAAAGATGAAGCTGATGCAGACCCTGAAGGCTATGATCGATCACCTCTACCTTTACCTCTGAGCTGTGGACACTTACGTACTATGTGACCCTCTATACCACACCAGTAACACGCATTTGAACCACACCGACACTTACCTCCATGTGGTCTACCACATTACCTGTATGTAGGTCGAGGTAGTAACCCTCGACTAGTGCCACTCTGAGGTCATAAGTATGGTGCTCTAGAAGTCTGACTCTACTCATACCTGTTCCCCAAGAATTGAGTAGGAGCAGTAGATGTAGAGCACACAAGTGACTGGGTCTGCCTAGGTGACCCTCAACTAGTGGAAGCTCCACTACTTCCCTAATAATAGCTGGCCATCCTAGATCTCTTACTCTGCTCCTTTTTACTATTTACTTTATAATTATGTTGATGTTCCTCTATCTGCTGAGCATGCACCATGATTCTTGCTATATCCAAATCTTTATTCATAGTAGCAACAGAAAGAAGGTCCTTCAAGGGACCCATAAGACCATTCACAAAGCGATGAATCCATTTTGTTTGTGTGCTAACCACCTCTGGAGCATATTTGGACAACTGTGTAAACCGCAAATAATACTCCTTGACACTAAGATTACCCTGCTTTAAGTATAGAAATTCATCCACCTTTGCCTCTCTGAGCTCTAATGGCATGAAATGATCCATGAAGGCTTATGCAAATTCTGTCCAGACCGCTGGTGAAGCTTCCTGACCTCTCAAGGAAACCCACATATCATACCAATCAACAACAACATCTTTCAATTAATAGGTAGCCAATTCAACTGTATCTATATCCTAGACCCGCATCACCTTACAAATTCTATAAGACTCATTAATTAATTGTTGAGTGTCCTCTGTAAGCTTAGAACCTGTGAATTCTGGTAGATTCATACGAAGGAAATCTTTGATCTTAGATTTGGCTGTCTCTCCCTGAGTAGCAGCAGGTACGCCTATATTTTGTCTTTGGGCTTGAGCGATAATCAACTGTGTAAGCAACTGTATCGCTCCCTTAAGATCTGGGTCTGAGGCACTTGGTGGCAGGATAGGAACTATGGTTGGTACCACTGGAGGTGCAAAAACACCTGTAATCCTTCTGTTCTAGGAATTTAAGAACCTAAAAGCATAGAACCCTACAAACTTTCTTGAGTCCTATTCAGATCCACCAATACGGAAGATTGCCCGATAGTGGTTGCCTTCTAAGTAATGCTAGTAGTGGCCTGCTAGGCTGTTTGATCCTTTTCTGTAGCAGCCATAGTTTGTATCACCAATTTGGGCATCTGAGTAAAAAGTTATGATCAATTTACTTCAGCCTGTCAGACAGTCAACAAAGGGACATCTGCGTCTTTTTCTCTTTTCTTAAGGGCATTTTGGTCATCTCCCACCCCATATATACCCATAAACACGTAATTAACCCAATTTTCAACCAAAATACACTATTTTCTTCCATTTTCTCTCAAGAACAAGAAGATGGTTTTCAATTGGGGATTTAATTTCAAGAATCTTTCCATCAATCTTCCAAGAATCACGAACTAAGGTATGTGTGTATTGATTTATGAATTCCTTTCATTCATAAAGCTAAAAAAATCATCTTCTAAATTATGTATTATGATATTTATGATGTTGATGGTTGATGATCATGTTGTTGAAATTTGATGATGCCCAAGATGGGATCTTAGTATTTTTGTATGAAACTATGGTGGTATATGATGTATAAACATGTAAAATTAGTGGTTGAATACTTGTAATCATGATGAATCCACCTATTCTAAAAATTTGCATGTAAGGTGTTTGTGAAAATACCTAAGAGACTAGAAATCATGCTTTTATGACATAATAGGTCCTAAATGACTAGTCCATGTTCTATGCTTATGTTCAACATGATTTCCATGCAAATTGGTACGCATTGTTGTTGTAATATGGAATTCTCATGAAATTGAATTTATGCAAGTATTTACATGTTATATGCATTCCCTTTTCCTGACCAAGAATATGATAGCCATGTGTAGTATGAAATCCCCTACTTATGATATTGTGAATTGTGGACTCTATTCTTATGATCAAGTCAGTCACATGTGTCAGTTTCCTTCCATCGAGTCCTGGGGATACTTGTACCCGAAAAATATAGCTGTGTGCCTAGAGCCATGTCATGTTGTCACGATATCCTCAGTCAATCCATGCTCAGTAGAATTCAGTTAATCATGTGACTCAGGAAATCTCAGTAATCTCATGAACTCAGTCAGTTACAAGACATCAGTAGTAATTCCGTCAGTCAATGAAAATTTAGTAAACTCAGTACCAGTCCAGTTCTACTCAGTACTCAGTAACTTCAGTTCTTTCAGTAAGTCCTCAGATCTCAGTAGTATTCCGTCAGTCAATGAAACTCATTAAATTTAGCTTAGCTCAGCTAAGCAACACTATCAGTCCAGTTAATTAGTTCAATTAATCAGTTCAGTCAGTCATGCTCAGTGTCTATTCAGATGGGAGTAGAAGTTAGCACCGAGTGAACCCAAGAATGGAAACACACACTGTCAGATGAGGGTGTGATTCTTAGCAGTCATCCTTGCGTTCCAGAACTATGTAGCTAGCATAGGTTGAGACATCAACACTGCCAGCTTGAGGGTTGATGAGGCGGACATCCGCCGTTCTCTTTTGGGGACACTGCCAGATTTGAGGTTCACTCACAGCTTGTCTTTACCCGTGGCACGGTATTAACACCCTTCCAATCAGGGCAAGGATTGGACCCCAGTTCAGCTACATTAGCATACATGGGGCATGTCGGTTAAACTACTACCTTCCACAGTTTCAGTCATTTAGTCTCAGTAAAAGAACTCAGATAGTTCTTCAGAATATCAGGACTGCCAGATACAGTCAACTCAGATATAGTACAGAACTCAGATAGTTCCATTAGATTTAGGGCTGTCAGCTATAGTCACCCATGTTATCAGTATCCAGTATCAAGGCTATCAGATATAGTCACTCACGTTATCAGCTATATCAGCTATCAAAAATCATTTGCCAGTCATATTAGATTTCAGTAAACTCATGCTATCAGTACTTAGTTTCAGGACTGTCAGATACAGTCAATTAGACCAGTCCTTCATAATCAGGACTACCAGACATAATCATTCCTTAATCGGTAATAAAGTATCAGTCTCCTAGTATTCAGTAATATAGTATCAGTTCCTCACTTATTAGTGTTTCACAGATCAATATCAGTAAACGCAGTCATTTAATATCTCAAAATTGGTAAACTCATGTTGTCAGTATTCAGACTCAATAGTCAGTATCGTCACGAGTTTAGTAGCAGTTACTTATGTATGTATGTGTTCTCACGTTCATATCAGTCAGCATTGTTCATGCATACAAACCCTTTCCATTTAGCCTACCTCACTCGTATACTCAGTACTCTCAGTTGTATTGACGCATTTGCGCTATGGTGCTTTCTTTTATGTTATACCATAGGTTCAGATACACGATTTCTAGACCAGCAGTAGTAGTAGCATCTCAGCTGTCAGAGTTCCAACAGTGAGTCCTCGTCTCTCGAGGGCATGATTATTACTTATGTTATGGTTTATTTCAGTTCAGTTTTGCTAGTCGGAGTTAGTTGGGGACATGCCCCATCAACTCCCTATTCAGACAGATATGTTAGAGGCTTTTCAGACTAGTATGTTCAAACTTCAGATAGTATTACAGTTGTTTTAGGTATTCTATACCCTACTCTCATGTTATGATTATTCTGTTTTGAACCTTATGGCATTACAATATTACGTATTCCATATTTATGTTCTATATTATACAATGTATAGGTATAGATATCAGCCATGGGTTAGCTTATGGTCCCTCGGGGTCATGGACACCGTGTAGCATTTCGATTCAGCAAATCGGGGCGTTACAGATGTGAGGCATATTCCTTGCATAGGAATCTCCATAAGGGAACCAAAATAGTGTGCCCTCGTGATGATCCTACGACATGACCCCATCCTTGCAGAATGACCCCCACGATGTGACCCTTGTCCCACCGATGACAAAAATCACCTCCTATAAATAGGACACTTGAACTTGATGCTAAACACCTTGGACGTCTTGATCTTTGGAGAGGGGCTTTTAAACACTTCAAATAAGGTTTTTATTTCTTTACTTTCATTTCTTTATGGATTATATTATGTGTTTATTGAACTGGATTACGATTATATCCATTAGCGGCTAAACACCCCCTTTCCAGAGTTAAGTCCAAGAACATATTTATAATTTCTTTGAATTGAGTTTGTTTGGATTGATTATAATATTTGGTTGTTTATTTATCCTAGTTTTGCCTATTTTAAGGGGTCACGACCTATGAAATATATCAATTGTCGACTTTGTGAGCTCGAGAGGGGGAATAAGAAGATAGAACATGGGGATAAATATAGTAATGTTCTTATTATTTTATAAAGTAAGGAATTTGAATTAGAGTCTAGGATAGAGATATACCTATAAGCCTTATTTGGTTCACTACGGAATGAAAAATAAATATGTTTAGCTTAGTTCTCAATACCATCTCAATAATGTAGTTGCAGGGCTAAGTTAGATTGGTGATTAGAGGCTCGAGAGACCATGATCATAAAATCAACCCCATAAATCAACAACCAAGATAAGTAATCTAACGAATGAGGTTCAATAGCGTAGTATGATTGTTCGTAGTGCTTTAACCCTGGGTTTTCATTGATTGATTGTCCAAAGTCTTTACTTTTCCGCATTATTTCAGTTTACTTTGAATTACAAACTTTAAAAACTCTTTTTGGCTACGTTGCACTAGTTAATCTCAATTGTAAAACTAGAATTGGATAGTTGATTAACACAAGTATATAATGGATTGATATTTGGCTTTATTTAAGGCCATTGTATTACTTGATGAGACCACGTACACTTGCATATGTGCTTGGGCGCAACAGAGACATGTGGAAATTCATGAATGAAATGAAAATATTGAGTGGACATTGGCTCATGTGATTGTGGAAATGTATTATTGTGGTTGGTTGTGGTAATATATGATGTGGTTGGTTATAAAAATACTCATTTTAACTGGTTGTGAGCATCACATCTTCATAGCGTACTCATTCATAAAACATTAGAACCACTGTGGCAACATCTGAGAAATACTGGCAACACTTGATAACACCTTTTCGAGAGATATACCGGAAAGAAGCTATGATATATGTGGATTGTATACGGGTTGACGAACCCTCCATGGGTCCTATGTTGGGAGGCTTGACTCCGTAGGTGTATACGGGGATTGTACAACTATCTCGGAGGTTGTACAACAACTTCATGCATCATCATCACCATTATCATCATCATATACATTGCTTTTACATTATTGTACTTATATTCTGTTGTATTGTCATATCAACTTGCTATTTATGTAATTGTCTTATCTTTTTTTACTTGTATTTAATGATCTTGCATATGCATATTTCCTCTTGTTATACTTATATGTGATATAATGCATACTCATGTTCTATCTTGTTATGATGTTGCAATATATATGATATATTAGAACTGTTAGTGCAAGCGGTATGGGCTACCATTGTGGGACATTTTCTAATGGCAGGTGACATGCCCATTGTGTATATTTTGTATGCTTTATATACTACTTTGCTTGGTCGACCTATGATACCTACAAAATACAAGTGGACCGTACTCATGCCTACTATGACCTATCGATGCAGGACCTATCTCAAGTGCGTTTCAGCTTGCTTGTCTCGAGCAATTGTTGGAGCTTCCAAGGTAGAAGTTTATGCATCCAAAGTTCACCTCTATCTTTCTATAGTAGTAATATCATTATTAATATTTGGAGATAGATGTTATTCCTTTGTGGTTATTTTACTGATGAATTTGTAAGACCCCGTAAAGTTCCCTCATAGTCTAAGCCTTTAGAACATGTCAAGTGAAGCCTCATTCCGTCTCTAAAAGATTTAGGAATGACTTCTAAAGTGATTAGTGTTTAAACCATATAGAGTTTTCCTAAAAATGACTTTTTATCGTGTGGGAAATTAAATTATCTTTCCAATGATGCCCATTTTGTCAAAATCCGACATCGAAATAGAAAGATATGGATGTTTTACAGAAAGCAGTCTGAACTGCCCAGGTGTGACAGAGAGGTCCGACGGACCGTCGAGCTAGCGATGTACCGGTGCTCAAACTATCGCAACTGAGGCAATAAGTCCACTCTCTAGCTAAGTGCGACAGTCAGGCCGACCGACCGTCGAGCTAGCGACGGACCGTCGCCCAAGTCATCGCAGATAAGGCAGTGAACCCCTATTCTGGTCCAGGTGCGACGGTCAGTCCGACGAACCATCGACCCAGCGACGTACCGTCGTACCAACCATCGCAGAACCCACTCAGTATTTTAGAGTTATTTTTAAAAGGACTTTTTAGTCTTTTGCCACCCTTTTAACACTTACATATATTCAGAATGAAGCAAAGAACTTCATATCCATCAAAAACATCAAGACCTAGGGTTTTCTCACTCAAGAGCAAACTCAATTCCTTCTCCAAGAACTTCAAGATTCCACCACAATTTCTGCAAATTGAGTTAAGATTCAAAGTTCCCTAGTCATAAGCTTCAAGAACCCTCACTCAAGAGTTCGAAAAAAAAGCCTCAGGCAAACTTATTCATCTAAAGTCAAAATCTAAGGTATGTGGGGTTTGAACAAGGGTAATCCTTTCACCCTTGTGCTAAAAAGCTTACTTTCAATTACAAATTTCTATAATTTATGAGATTTTTCCATGAAAATCAAGTTAGGGTTTGTACACATTTCCATTAATTGCAAGATTTTGATATTTACCATGAATTGAGAGTTGAATTACATGATTTTAATTGTGTTCCATGCCTATTGATAAAAATTATAGATTTCAAGATACCTTATGAGTAATTGCATTCTTAAGCATGAATTTTGAGATGTTGACTTGAGAATTACTGTTTGGGTCAATGGACCCCCTTTTTAAGATTGTTGTTCAAGATTGTTTGGGTCATAAGTACCCTATAGCTAAGATATTTTTAGATTTTAAGTAAATATTTGACCCTTTTGGGTCAAAGCTAAGATAGGAGTCCACACTAGTTATGCTTTAAAGACAAGAGAACTATATTTGGTCTTTATTAAGGATCCTTGAATTATTTTAAGGTGGATTTCCTAAAAGTTCTGAGCTTAAGTATGGGAGTAGTAATTAGCACCGAGTTGGGTATGATTCCAAGGTCTCATACCCCAGAACTACGTGCCCCTATAGGTTTCTGATTTACCCTAAGTGGGTTAAGATAAGTGATCACTAAAGTTAAGGTTCTACTCCGATGGCAAGGATAGAACAACTCTCCCCAACGTGGGCAAGACATTGGACTCCATGTGGCTCACATGGTTTAAGTCAATTAAGAGAAACTCCCAAAGTAGTCCCCTACTCTAATTAAGATAAAAGTTTCCTAAGTTCCAAAGTTCTATAAGCTCTAAGTTTTAAAGAAGTCATTTATTCTCCATGAGATCAAAGTTCAAGTTTCAAGAACTAATGTTTTAAGATTTCTCTTGCTTACCTGTTTTGAGAATAAGATGGAGAATATGGGTTTTAGAACTAATATAATGGCTCACAAGATTTACGATTTATGCCTTATTGTACATAATATATGATATTCAATTTTCAGTTTTATTCAAGCTATGCGAGTCATTTATAGCTGCATGCATGATTTCTATTAAGATTGATACTATTGTCTTAATTAATGCATACACCCCCATATACTCAGTACATCCTCAAAGTACTGATCCACATATACATCTGTGTGCTACATTATCTCTTAATGTAGGTTCAGGTGCTCAGTCCCAGCAGTGAGAGTGATCTCCGAGTATCTTATCTATATCTTTATCCTTGGTGAGTCCTCATGGTTTGAGGACCTATATTTGAGGACCTATATTTGCAGCTTTTTCTCTTTCATAGTGTTTTGAGTCTTACTTTCAGATCCTTGCGAGTCAGTTGGGGGTCTGTCCCAATGGCTCTCCAGTTTGAGTAGTAGAGGCTTTGTCAGACTAGATTGTCAGTTGAAGTTGTGTTCCAGATTATTAGTATTTTTGCTATTCAGACATTATTTCCAGTTATTTCAAATTATAGTTGACACAATAAAGTATCATTGTTTAGCTTATTTATCCTAAAACAAGTATTAGAAGTAGTAACAGGCTCAAAGGGTTAGCTTAGGGCTACTTGTAGCCTTAAGCACCATGTGATGTCTCGGGATGGGATTTTGGGGTGTTACAAACTTGGTATTAGAGCCTAAGGTTTAAGGAGTCCTAGGGAGTCTAACAAGCCGTGTTAAGTAGAGTCTTGATCATCGGTGTGTAGCGCGAAACATCTATGAGTAAGATGCTACAAAACATTTTAGGAAAAAGTCATCTCTTTCGTTCAGAATCTATCGTGCTTACAGTTGTCTTTCTCTCAGCTATTAATTAATGCTTTGTTATTTCAGAAAATGCCTCCCCGAAGAGCGAATGCCCGCTGAAACAATGATGAATAACCTCAGCCTGTTGATCCCTTGAATGAGACTATGTTTCATGCTGAGTTTCGTGCGGCCTTTCAAGGCACTAGCCCAAGCAGTCACAACGAATGTTCAGGGAAATAACAAGGCCATAGTTCCACATTAGTAGGGAGGTGACTTAGCTGCTGCTAGGATTCGTGATTTCATATGAATTAATCCGCCAGAGTTCTATGGGTATAAGGCTGGTGAGGACCCGTAGTTGTATCTTGAGAAGGTGAAGAAGATCACCCAAGTCATGCATATTTCTGAGGAAGAGGGTGTAGAGCTGGCATATTATCATCTAAAAGACATTACTTATAAATGGATTGTTGCATGGAGGAAGAATAGAGGGGAAAATGCTGCCCCTATTACTTGGCAGGTGTTACAGGATGCGTTCTTGGACAAGTTCTTCCCGTTAGAGATGAGGAAAGAGAAAATGGAAGAGTTTATGAACTTAAGATAGGGCTCCATGACTGTTAAAGAGTACTGCTTGATGTTCAACCAGTTAGCCAAGCATGCTCCTGATTTGATGGCTGACACCCAAACTAGTATGAGCAAGTTTGTGACAGGTGTGAATGGTTTAGTGCTGAAAGAGTATAGGACTGCTATGCTTAATAAAGATATGGATCTGTCAATACTGATGATACATGCACAACAGATAGAGGTAGGCAAGATAAGGGAAAGAGATAGAGCAAGGGGAAACAAGAGGGATAGATCTGAGCAGCATGAGTATGGTCAGGCTAGGTCCCATGAAAGGAACCACCCTCAGTTTTAAAGCCGTTCGTTTATGCCAAAGCCTTCATCAGCTAGTGCTCCCGCGCTCAGAAATAGGCAGGAGTAAGGGAACATGCCTTCTATCTCTACGTTGCAGAATAATGTAAGTAACAGGCCTAATTATCCTTCTTATGCTAAATGTGGTAGGACCTATCCCGATGAGTGTTTGGCCGAACAGAGGGGTTATTTTGGTTGTGTCAAGATGGGCCACAAACTTAGAGAGTGCCCGCATGCTAGGCAGGGGAACAAAGACGTGCGACCTCAGACTCAGGCTACTAGTGCCCCAACTCCTTTATCCCGTCCAGCCCCTCCTCAGGGCGCTTCATCCAGTACTGTTGGTGGTCAGCTCCAGAACAGATTCTATGCCTTACCATCCTGTCAGGAACAAGAGGATTCTCCGGATATTGTTACTGGTATACTCTGTGTCTTTCACTTTGATGTTTATGTGATGTTAAACCCTGGGTCAAGTTTCTCTTATGTTGCCCCACTTGTAGCTGTGAATTTCAAAATGAGTCCCGAAAAGATTCTTGAGCCTTTCCTAGTTTCTACTCCAATAGGGAAGTCAGTTGTTGCTAAGCAAGTGTATAAAAATTGTCCTGTTACCGTTCTTCATAGAGTCATACTTGCTGATTTAATTGAGTTGGACATGGTTGATTTTGACCTTATTCTGGGTCTGGATTGGATTTATTTTGTTATGCATCTATAGACTGTCGTACCCGTGTGGTCAACTTTTAGTTTCCTGATGAACCAGTTTTTGAGTGGTCCGAGAGTTCAGTATCTCCCAAGAGTCATTTTATCTCTTGTCTCAAAGCCAAAAAGCTAATATCCAAAGGTTGCATCTATCCTCTAGTTAAAGTTAAAGACACTAAGTCCGAGGCTCTAACTATTCAGTCAATCAACATTGTTAATGAGTTTCATATCTCCATTCTTAAGAAGCACATTGGTGATTCCGTTGTAGTAGATTCTTCAGGGAGCTCAGATATCCAGACTAGTATTCTGTCTGATGAGATTTCCGTTAGGATTCTAGATTACCAGGTCCGTAGACTAAGGAAAAAAGAAGTTCCCTTGGTCAAAGTTTTGTGGCGGAATCATTCAGTTAAGGGCACTACTTAGGAAGCGGAAGCAGATATGTGAGCCAAGTACCCACACCTTTTCTCCGTTAGTTCAGATCAAGGTGAAGGTATTATTCTTCCTTAATTCAGTTCCTTTCCAATCAAAGTTCAGCTATGTATCTATTCTTGTGTAAGCTCTTGCACTTCTCAAAATATTCAAAAGTTTAGAATGATTTAAAGCCGGTTTAGCCATTTATTTCAGCTATGCATCCTTAGTTGCTCGGTATTTTAGTCTAACTAGAGACATTCAAGGATGAATATTTCCAAGGGGGAGATATTGTAAGACCCCGTAAAGTTCCCTCATAGTCTAAGCCTTTAGAACATGTCAAGTGAAGCCTTATTCTGTCTCTAAAAGATTTTGGAATGACTTCCAAAGTGATTAGTATTTAAACCATATAGAATTTTCCTAAAAATGTCTTTTTATCATGTGGAAAATTGAATTATCTTTCCAATGATACCCATTTTATCAAAATACAACATCGAAAGAGAAAGATATGGATGTTTTACAGAAAACAGTCTGAACTGCCCAGGAGCGACGGAGAGGTCTGAAGGACTGTCGAGCTAGCGACGGACCGTCGCCCAGACCATCGCAGTTAAGGCAGTGAGTCCACTCTCTGGCTATGTGCAACGGTCAGGTCGACGGACCGTCGAGCTAGCGATGGAACATCGCTTAAGCCATCGCAGATGAGGCAGTGAACCCCTATTCTGGTCCAGGTACGACGGTCAGTCCGACGGACCGTCGACCCAGCGACGGACCATCATACCAGCCATCGTAGATCCTGTTCAGTATTTTAAAGTCATTTTTAAAAGGAATTTTTGGTCTTTTGCCACCCTTTTAACACTTAGATATATTCAGAACGAAGCAAATAACTTTATATCCATAAAAAACATCAAGACCTAGGGTTTTCTCCCTCAAGAGCAAACTCAATTCCTTCTCCAAGAACTTCAAGATTCCACCATAATTTCTGCAAATTGAGTTAAGATTCAAAGTTTCCTAATCAAAAACTTCAAGAACCCTCACTCAAGAGTTTGAAAAAGAGCCTCAAGCAAGCTTATTCATTGAAGTCAAAATCTAAGATATGTGAGGTTTGAACAAGGGTAACCCTTTCACCCTTGTTCCCAAAAAGCTTACTTTTAATTATAACTGTAATTTATGAGATTTTTCCATGAAAATCAAGTTAGGATTTATACCCATTTCCATTAATTGCAAGATTTTGATATTTACCATGAATTAAGAGTTGAATTACATGATTTTAATTGTGTTCCATGCCTATTAATAAAAATTATAGATTTCAAGATACCTTATGAGTAATTGCATTCTTAAGCATGAATTTTGAGATGTTGACTTGAGAATTACTATTTGGGTCAATAGACCCCCTTTTAAAGATTGTTGTTCAATATTGTTTGGGTCATAAGTACCCCATAGCTAAGCTATTTTTAGATTTTAAGTAACGATTTGAACCTTTTGGGTCTAAGCTAAGATAGGAGTCCACACTAGTTATTCTTTAAAGACAAGCGAAGTATATTTGGTCTTTATTATGAACCCTTGAATTATTTTAAGATGGATTTCCTAAAAGTCTAAGCTTAAGTATGGGAGAAGTATTTAGCACTGAGTTGAGTATGATTCCAAGGTCTCCCCAGAACTATGTGCCCCCGTAGGTTTCTGATTTACCCCAAGTGGGTTAAGATAATTGATCACTAAAGTTAAGGTTCTACTCTGATGGCAAGGATAGAATAGCTCTCCCCAACGTGGGCAAGACGTTGGTCTCCATGTGGCTCACATGGTTTATGTTGATTAAGAGAAATTCCCAAAGTAGTCTCCTACTCTAATTAAGATAAAAGTTTCCTAAGTCCCAAAGTTCTATAAGCTCTAAGTTTTAAAGAAGTCATTTATTCTCCATGATATCAAAGTTCAAGTTTCGAGAACTTATGTTTTAAGATTTCTCTTGCTTACCTATTTTGAGAATAAGATGGATAATATGGGTTTTAGAACTAATATAATGACTCATGAGATTTATGATTTATGCCTTATTGTACATGATTTATGATATTCAGTTTTATTCAAGCTATACGAGTCATTTATAGCTGCATGCATGATTTCTATTAAGATTGATACTATTTTCTTAATTAATGCATACATCCCCATATACTCAGTACATGCTCAAAGTACTGATCCACATACACGTCTGTATGCTACATTATCTCATAATATAGGTTCAGGTGCTCATTCCCAGTAGTGACAGTGATCTCCGAGCATCTTATCTACATCCTTATCATAGGTGAGTCCTCATGGTTCGAGGACCTATATTTGCAGCTTTTCCACTTTTATAGTGTTTTGAGTCTTACTTTCAGATCATTGAGAGTCACTTGAGGGTCTATCCCAATGGCTCTCCAGTTTGAGTAGTAGAGGCTTTGTCAGACTAGACTGTCAGTTGAAGTTGTGTTCTAGATTATTAGTATTTTTGCTATTCAGACATTATTTCTAGTAATTTTGGATTATAGTTTACACAGTAAAGTATCATTGTTTAGCTTATTTATCCTAAAGCAAGTATTAGAAGTAGTAACAGGCTTAAAGGGTTAGCTTAGGGCTACTTGTAGCCTTAAACACCGTGTGACATCTCGAGATGGGATTTTGGGGTGTTACAGTATTTGACTCTTGGTTTTTATTATTAGTCCTTATGCCATTGACACATGGTTTTAGGCATGATTGGTATTTTGGATAAGTTCTTTTCATATTATTATGATTACATAAATAGTTTGGCTTCATTCTTGAAGCCTTACCTTGAGGTATTTTTCTCTTTTTATATCAGTTTGGGTGATAGGCTTATTTGTCAAGGTACACCGGGAAAAGTTCCATCATGACCCTTATTTTTGGGTCATGACAAATTGGTATCAAAGTAGCCAGTTTTATTGGTCTCAATGATATAAGAATGGGATGTCTAATAAAGTCTCGCAGATCAGTTCGTAGTCGTTTGTATCTATCTTTGAAAGGCTATAAGATGTTTTTAGGAAACTTTTTTTATTTTATTCTTTATCGTGCTAAGTTTTTTCATACCTTGTGTTTTGAGTTGTGTTTCACTCTTTTTGCGCAGATGGTGTGGCTTATACTATATCTTATTAGTCGAGAGATGCAGAGAGAGACTGGTGAAAGTTTCTTGTCAGTTGTAGACCCCGTGATTCTCTTGAGATGACTTGGGATCAGTTCATCGAGGCTTTTCTAGAGAGATTTATGCCTTTTAGTTTGAGAGATCTTATGCGGGATGAGTTTGATCATTTGGAGCAGGGATCCATGACAATTATTGAGTATGAGGCACACTTTCATGCCCGGTCCAGATATTTCTATGATAGCATTTCCATCAAGTCTGAGTAGATACAGAATATTACAAAGGATTTGGATGTCTCCCTTCAGTTGGCTATGTCTCATATGGTTGTGTTTGGGGCTTCTTTTTAAAGTATTATGGATCAGTCTAAGATAATAGAGAGAATTCTTTGGGTATCACAGGGAGACGCCAAGAAGATGCTCTATTTTGGTGAGTTTAGAGGCCAGGTTTCTTGTTGTAAAAGTACCATGGTAGGCCGGTGCAGGCGTTTTTCCAGAGTTCAAGTGGTAGATCTTTTAGTTCAATAGTTCAGGGTGGTCGTTTGCGCCTAGTTGTACCTTCTCCTACTGAAATTGGTCATAGCGATTTCTATGGGTGTGATAAGATTGGCCATGTGGCCAGGGACTGCCCCCATGGGGTGATTTGGAATACTCTTATTTTAAAGGAGCGACCAAAAGCACGAGGGTGATTTGGGGTATGCCTATCTTGTTTGTAAAGAAAATGGATGGGTCTATGCGGATGTGCATTGATTATCAACAGTTGAATAAGGTGATAGTTAAGCATAAGTATCCTCTTCCTCACATCAATAATTTATTTGATCAGCTTCAGGGTGTTGCGGTGTTTTTGAAGATTGATTTAAGGTTCGATTACCACCAGTTGAGGATTAAATCTCTGAATATTCTGAAGATAACTTTTCAGACTCAATATAGTCATCATGAGTTCTTGGTCATGTCCTTTGGGTTGACCAATGCCCTACCGCATTTATGGAGTTGATGAACCGGGTATTTTGACCATATCTTGACTCCTTTGTTATTGTATTTATAGTTGATATCTCGATGTATTCCAAGAGTGAGACTGAGTATGAGAAGCATTTGCGGACTATGCTTCAGATATTGAGGGATGAGAAAATATATGCAAAGTTCTCTAAGTACATGTTTTGGTTGGAGTTTCTTTCTTTCTTGGATCATGTGGTGACTAAGGAAGGTATTATGGTTGATCCAACCAAGATTGTCGCAGTTCGTGATTGGGATAGACCTACTTCGCCCATCGAGATTTGGAGTTTTATTGGCTTAACAGGTTATTATTGGTGTTTTATTGAGGGTTTTTCATCCATTGCAACTCTATTTACCAAGTTGACTCAGAAGAAGATTTCCTTCCAGTGGTCTGATACTTATGAGGCAAGCTTCCAAAAACTCAAGGATTTATTGACTTCAGCTCCTATATTGGCTTTGCCCAAGGAGGGCGTGGGCTTTACTGTATTTTGTGATGCTTTCAGTGTTGGATTGGGTTCTATGTTGATATAGAAGGGAAAGGTGATTGCGTATGCATCTCGTCAGTTAAAGCCTCATGAGTGGAATTATCCTTCCCATGATTTGGAGTTGTGCGCAGTTGTGTTTGCCTTGAAGTTGTAGAGGCACTACTTGTATGAAGTCCGTTGTGAGATCTTCCCAGATCATCGTAGCCTTCAATATTTCTTCACCCAGTGAGATCTTAATATAAGGCAGCACCGTTGGCTTGAGTTTCTTAATGATTATGACTTGACTATTCTCTACCATCCAGGCAAAGCTAATGTGGTTGCAGATGCCTTGAGATGGAAGTTGACTAGCATCGGTATCTGGGAACATCATTTGACCCAGGAGAGGCCTTTGGACATAGAGGTTCAGTTGTTAGCTAACCAGATGGTTAAGCTTGATATTTTGACACCTGGGCATGTTTTGGCATTTGTGGAGGCTAGATCTTCTTTGATGGGGTAGATTTGAGCTCATTAGTTTAACGATGATGGATTGAGATTGATTCGAGATAAGGTGTTGAGTGGGAAGGCTAAGGAAGCCTCACTTAATTTAGATGGAGTTTTGAGGGTTGGGGCATAGTTTATGTACCGAGAGTGGGTAACTGGATTAGGTTGATCATGGAGGAGGCCCATTATTCTAGATATTCCATCCATCCAGGTGTGACTAAGATGTATCATTATTTGAGGCAACATTACTGGTGGGGTGGTACGAGGAGAGATATGTTAGACTTCATAGCTTGTTGCCTTTATTGCCAGTAGGTAAAGTTTGAGCATATGAGACCTGGTAGATTGCTTCAGAGGTTGCCTATTCCCGAGTGGAAATGGGAATGGATCACTATGGACTTTGTGACTGGTTAAGCACGTACATCTCATGGTTCTGATAGTGTTTGTATCATCGTGGATCGATTGACCAAGTCATCTCTTTATTTTAGTTCAGGTCTCATTCAGTGCCGAGAGGTTGTCCTATATCTGCATTCGTTAGATTGTGAGTCTTCATGGTGTGCCGTTGTCCATTATTTTAGATTGAGGTCCTGTGTTCACATCTCACTTTTGGAAGACTTTTCAGGATGAGTTGGGTACTCGGGTTAATCTTAGTATAACATTTCACCCCAGATTAATGGCCATTCAGAGTGGACTATTCAGGTTTTAGAGGATATGTTCCACGCGTGTGTGATGGATTGTGGTGGCCAGTGGGAGCAGTATTTGGCTTTATCTGAGTTTGCATATAATAATAGCTATTATTCCAGTATTGATATGGCCCCTTTTAAGGCATTGTCGCTCCCTAATAGGTTGGTTTGATGTTTCAGAAGTGAGACCTCGAAGTACGAACTTGCTTCATGAGTCTTTGGATAGAGTCCGGGTCATTCAAGATAGACTTACAGTGGCTCAGAGTAGGGAGAAGTACTATGCTGATCGTAGACTTTGTGCCTTAAGATTTGGTATTGGTGATCGTGTTTTCCTTCGAGTTTCATCCATAAAGGGTGTGATTAGGTTTGGAAAGAGGGGAAAGCTTAGCCCTAAGTATATTAGTCTATTTGAGATTCTTTGGACTGTTGGTGATGTGGCTTATGAGTTGGATTTTCCCCCTGATCTATTAGCTGTTCATACAGTTTTTCATGTTTCTATGCTTCGTCACTATATTCCTGATGAGTCTCATGTCATTCGTTGGGAGTCGGTTCAGTTAAATGAGCAGTTATCCTTTGTTGAGGAGCAGATTTTGATTTTGGGTAGGGATGTTAAGCAGTTTCGCTCTAGAGTTATCCCTGTGATTAAGGTTTAGTGGCGACATTGACCTGTAGATGAGGCTACTTGGGAGGTTCATTTTGGTATGCGTAGTTCTTATCCTCAGCTCTTCATTGATTCAAGTATTTCTTTGCCTTAGTTCGAGGACGAACTAGATTTTTAGTGGTGGATGATATAGTGACCTAAAAATTTGATAAAATCTGTGATTTTGTATGATTTGACAGTTTTACCCCTCCCCGTAGTTGTATTATGGTATTTTTGGTGTGTGGGGGTGATTGATATGATTTTCGATGCATTTTGGTACCATTTATGCGATGTTGTGATTTTTGATGGCTTCGAGAGCCTTATTTTAGACTTATGTGGATATCTTTTCATCCGTACAACAAATGGCTAGACGGACTACCCCAGCAACTCCAGAAAATCGATTTTAGGCTAGGTAGACCTTAAGTTCGGGTCCCAGTGCACCCAATCTCATTTCTACCTATTGGTTGAAAAGTTGAAAAATTAGAAATATGGGTGTGCGACCCATATTTGCTTGAAACAACCTCGGATGGAAAATATAACTTAGCCAGCAAATCTAAAATATCGATTTTAAGGTGGAAACGTATTTGGTGTAATTTTACGGCTTTAAAATCTCATTTTGACCCTCGATCTGGGAAATTATAATTTTGAATTTCGAGGGTCAACTTCTTAATAATGATGTTTTTTCAAAAATTTGACTTGCCAATGCGCCCAAAACATCGAATTTAGTGTGGTTGCATAATTCGTTTGTGTATATCGGACTTCGAACGAATCTCGGAACCCCATTGAAGTCCGTATTGACTTAAAAAAAGCACTTTTTTAGCAAAAGTTGTGCAGGAAAATCTGCGATAATAAATAGCAGTTTTTGACCTATTTTGCTCATTTTTCATCTTGCCTCTTGAGAGTTAAACCTTGAATAGTGTGGAAACTTAAAAGTGAGGATTGTGGAACTTGGATAGGTAGATTAACATCTGTTTCTTGATTATATTACAGATTTAAGGTACGAAATCACTCTTTTCTTAGTAATTTCTTGATTAATTTCTCAAAACCCCAAAAATCTTAGGACTTGATTTTAGACATCGATTTCACTTCTTTTCACTTGAATAATATTTTTATCTTATAATTACTTGTTTTTCATTAATTTAACCTTCAAAACAACTCCGATTCTTGATTTTAACACAAATTTCAAAGATTTTATCCGATAAAGCTTAAAAATGAGTTTTCTTTAATTTGAACCTAGTTTTTAATTCGATTTGACTTGAATTTTTAGTTTTATATTCCTAAAAATATGGGGAACATATTTTTGAAGTAAAGTTCCAATTTTGTCCTTTTTCGGAAATCCATTCTGAGGGTTCGTTTTGACCCCGAACCAAAAGTAGTCAATATTGGTGTCGTTGATTTTGTTTTGATGCGTAGATTCCATATTTGATATTTTTAGTAGATTTCAGGATTGTTCGTGAAAGTGAGGTCATGGGTTCGAAGTGTAGCAGACTAATTTCGGCTTTTAAGGTAGGTTATGGCTTAACTCTTTCAGACTAGGCTGAGTAGTAAATGATGGTATAAAATGCATGTTAAGGGTGAGAACTAATTATGAAAAATGGCTAGCTATGTGTTTGCCCGTGTGGGGGCTTATATGAGATGTAATTATCGAAATTGAGATATTATGTGATATGTGTGACCGTGTGGGGTCTTATGTGATATTGATAGCCTTGAATTCACGTGAATAATTATATTGTGTTGTTAAAATGCTTTATATGGTACCATTGGTGTATTGTGATTATATTCATACTTTATTGGCATATGAGACGTGGAAATTCATGGATGAAACAAAAATAATGAGTGGATATTGGATCATGTGGTTGTGGAAATGTATCATTGTGGTTGGATGTGGAAATACTCATTGTGATTTGTTGTGAGCATTAAATCTTCAATCATACTCATTCATGAAATATTGGTACCACAGTGGCAACATCTGAGAAACACTGGACACACCTGATAATACCTTTCCGAGGGATGTGCCGGAAAGAAGATAAGATATATGTGGATTGTATACGGGTTCACGAATCTCCCATGGGTCTTGCGTTGGGAGGCTTGTCTCCATAGGTGTATATGGGGATTGCGCGATGATCCCGAAGGTTGTTCGAAGACCTCATGCATCATCATCGTTATTATCATCATCATCATATAAATTGCTCTTACTTTATTATGTTTATATTGTGTTGTATTGCCATACTAACTTGTCATTTATATAATTGTCTTATATTCTTTTACTTGTATTTAATGGTCTTATATATGCATGTTCCCTCTTGTTCTACTTATATGTGATATAATGCATACTTGTATTCTATCTTGTTGTGATGTTGCGATATATATGATGTATTAGAACTGTTAGTGCAAGTGGTGTGGGCTACCATTATGGGACATTTTCCGATTGCAGGTGACGTGCCCTTAATGTATATTTTGTATGCTTTATTTACTACTTTTCTTGGTTTGCCTATGATACCTACTGAGTACAAGTGGACTGTACTCATGCCTACTAAGCCCTTTCGGTTTAGGTCCTAGCTAGAGTGCGTCTCAGCCCTCTTAACTCGGGCGATTGTTGGAGTTTTCAAGGTAGCGGTTGTACATTCATGCGTCCGAAGTTTACTTCTATCTTTCTATAGTAGTTATGTCCTTATTAGTATTCAGAGACAAATATTATTCCTTTGGGGTTATTTTCTGATGTATTTGAATCTTGGATTGTATTAGTAGTTCTTACACTATTGACACCTGATTTTGGGCATGATTGGTATTTTAGATAAGTTCTTTCCGCATTATTATGATTATTTGTATAGTTCGGCTTCATTCTAGAAGCCTTACCTTGGGGTATTTTTGTTTTTTTTTTGTTTTGTATCAGTTTGGGTGATAGGCTTACTTGTTAAGGTACGCCGTGACTAGTGCCATCGTGACCCTCATTTTTGGGTCGTGAAAACATCATCTCTCACCCCATCCCACTCCTTGTACAATTGGTATGCCATATCTTTGAGCTGATAAGTAGCAAAATTCACCCTTTCCATATTCGTTGCGTGTAACACCCTGAAGATTTTCTACATTTCATCCATGAAACCCTGAGGATCCTCCTCCATCTCCACACTAGTAAAAGTAGGAGGATTCATTTTCATAAACTGGCCAATCCTTGTAGCCTCAATAGATGAAACACAAGATGCACCCCGCTCAGCCTGAGCAGTAACCAATTGAGCAATAACGTAAATCGATTGAAAAAATTCCACATTCGTCATCTCACCCTGAAGAGGACTAGTAGCAACCGGTGGAACTCTAGAAAAATCAGGGACTGGAACCCTAGACAGAATATGGATCTTCTGAGTAGTACGTGTCCCATCAACATTGTCCCCATTTGGGATAGAATAGTTACCTTACGTCTCAGATCATCGAGGCATGATCTGAAAAGTGAACAAACCAGGATTAGAGAAGATTCTAGGACTTAGACTCCAGGCTTGAAAATAAAATACCAAGAAAGTGAAAGATTCTAAATGCCTTGTAGCAAAGATTCTAAATGACTTGTAGCCTCTCCCTTATGAGTGTGGCGTGCTACACACCCTTAAAAGATAATCTAATCGATATAACTTTTGGACTCCCAATTGACCATGAACCTAAATATCTGATACCGACTTGAACCGACCCAACCTAGGGCCTTGCTGTAATGGGCATTCCAAGTCCAACTGGGACTGGAGTCCACCCGTATTACCCAACCCAACCCCCAGCCGCCTGCCCTTAGTTGGCTGAATTTTGAGCATATAACAAGATGGAGTAACTGTCCAATTTCAAACTCTGGGATAGGTCTATTATCCAGACCGACCTTAACGAGTCCAACTATCCAAACCCAACCAAACCATACCATAACCCAAAACCAAAACCAAACCAAACGATAACCAAGTTCCTGTCCATAACATAATATCAAAGAATGGAACAATCATAAATCCAGTTCAATGGTATCATCACTAATACCAATGCCAATACTAAGGCTGACATAAATACCGACCCTACCTATTTCAACCCATAGTAGTCACACAAGCCTCTAACCAAAAGAAAAAAATATCCAATTTGGACATGCACCAACCATAGAAAAAACCAATATCTATAAAATAAACAGCATACGAAAAGATGTCCATGGTATGAAATGGAGCCTTTCGGAGTATGGAAGCTCACCACATCAATACAATTGATAATCCCAAATCTGATCACTAAGCGGGTAGAGTAGAATGTCCAGTTCCTGCATCTCCAGATATACTGCCGCCCGAGGACGGGTTAGCGGGTGAACGCTAACAAACACTCAGGATAAGGATAAAATAATTCCATCCAGTAAAACCAAGTAAACCAACCATATGCACACAACCATACATATAAATATATAACCATGCCGGGAAAGGGAAC
Organism: Capsicum pubescens; assembly: GCA_030864215.1. NCBI lineage: Eukaryota > Viridiplantae > Streptophyta > Magnoliopsida > Solanales > Solanaceae > Capsicum > Capsicum pubescens. The sequence continues at coordinate 229,675,497 of CM061544.1, forward strand.
CGATTTTAACATGCATTTAAAATGATTAACATGGGTATGTATAGATTAATTGTCCAAGAACCACCCACAGGATATATGAGCCAAGTGTAACCCCCTGAACGGGCCTCGATACGTGTAGCCATACGAACCAGAGATGCCATAAGAGTAGGGGATTCCCGAGTACCTTTTGCTCTTTATAATAAATATATACAGTGTACTTAGAGGATTTTCGTGTACCTCATAGTATCATATATGGTCTTAATGACCAACCCTCATGTCGGCAAGCATGAGTTTCCAATGTCCTTCCATTGGACTCGTACCTTCATGGTTAGCTATCACACCCCACCATTATTTCCTAATTAAAACTATTACCATCAAATCAAACCATTTACCATTATTATTAACCAAGGATATAAGTAGTGGTATCGTCATACCGACTATAACTTGCAAGCAATGTACTTATCCATCCTTTTTATGTAAAAGGATTCCAATGTACCCATAGATTATATTATCAAGTTAACTTGGGGGAGTCCCATGTACCCCACAAGTGTTCCATTATTATGTTTACTTGGGGGATTCCATTGTACCCCATAAGGATGTTCAATTTCCATAACTATTACCACCAAGACCTTACCATTTAGCCATTCCAAACCATTTAAACCATTTATATTATTTAGGGTTCCATTACCAATTGATACCATGCAATAGTTCCTTTAAAAGTCCAATAATATAGTAAAAGCATTCTCATAGGCCTTTTATCAAAAATGTTGGGGGCTTAGTGTTTCCAAAACCAATTCTAATTACCAATTAACCATTCCTATGCAACCAATTATCCAAACCACCATTAAAGCATGTAAAAACACAATTAAAGTAAGGGAAACCATACCCAAATATTTAGTACTAAAACCTCAACATATATTTGAAAACCCCCCAAACCATACAATAATCATGCCATGAAAACATTATTTAAAACATGCCTTTAGTTGGAACTAACATTGAGAGAGGAGTAACTTGCCTTAGATTATAAAGATGATGGAGAGAAATCACCCAAGCAAGCCCTATATTGCTCCTATAGATGAAACCCTAGCCTTCTTTTACCCAAGAGCTTTAGAGAGAATTAGAGAGTGTTTCTAAGCGTTTAAGAATAGAATAATAGGGTAAATAATGTCCCAATATTGATATAGGTAAATAATGTCCCAATATTGATATAGGTCTTGGGGGCCCAATGAGTTATAAGGTGAAATGTCTAGATTACCCCCAACTTAAATTGTATAAAAGTCCCGTCAAAAGATATAACTCTCCCATACTAGTGTACCCTCCAATACGAGTGGTACCCACCACTCGTATCCTAGACCTCCCCCCCAGACCCAATATTATCCACCGTACGACTTACTCAAACCAAGTCCTATCCAACCATACGATTAGTACCCTTAAATCATATTCTTGACATAATAAAAATCAAAGGGAGTTAGAACACTATTTACCATACGAGTTTATGGTATGACTCGTACCCTAGATCACGACCCATGGTGAGCCACTCATACTCAGATCCAAGTTATTTTACTAAGTATCAAATTAAGTGAAAGGAAAACCTAAACCATACGACTTATCAACCACCATAAAAATCGTATCTACCCAAGTCGTACCCATTCTAAAAACCAATCCAACACACCAACCATCATTGGCTAGCATACGACCAAGGCATACCACTCGTACCCCATTATACGACTGGTACCACCAGTTGTATGTTGTCCAAAACCCAAAAATCCAAGAAATTTTTCTAAGGGTCCCAAACCTAGGGTATTTAAAAACTCCTTTGTACTTGATATTTTTGAATGTCCCATCGACAGCTATGACTTTTCTCAATTGTTAAGAACCAAGAATCCAAGCACTATAGGCTATAAAAAAGTACTTGAACCTTCTATTATCATCAACCTGCAATGCCGTCTTACTTCTGAAATTTGTGGACTCAAGCATGTAATACCCCGAGTTTTCATGTTCTAAATCTCTCAAAAGATAGACCATGGAATTAACTTTCCAATGCAACAAGTCTCGCCTCGATCTGATGTCGTGGTAAAAAGTCATACAATTTTTCCTTTAAGTGTTAATCAGCTGCCAGTGCTTACGACTCATGTGATCACCTTTAATCAGACCTTATGAGTCATTAAGAGTAATCGTAGTCACAACAGTTCTAAGACAAGGGTCCATCCCAGTGGTTATGAGTCTAGCATACGACTCGTATCCAAACATTATGGGTCATTATGAAGACTTGTAACCTGACCATTAAAGGATCCAAGAATCAAGCCTCATGTTTTGGTAGTTTTACAAGTGACTTAGACATATATTAAGACCCCAAATAGCTCCTAACTTATAGAAAAGTCAAAACATCCCTTAGTGATTAAGTTCTTATGAAAAATATAACTATAGTTAGATTTAAACAAACATAACTTTTGGTCTAATAAGTTTTTCTGAGTTCAAGACCCACCAATAGATATATAATTAAATTATATTTCCAATGATTTCAATTTTGCCTAAATTCGATATTGGGGTTTAAAGTTATGGTCAAATTACTGAAGCACAGTCAAAGCTGCCAGTGGGTACAACTCCTGATGACAAGTCGTAAGCAGACCATATGAGTTGACAAGAGGAGTCATAACCATGGTAGTAGGGATCGAAATTTGGGCTTCTGGTGACAACTCAAGACACGAACCTTACCCAAAACTTACGAGTCATCCCAAACTCATCGGGACAACTTCCAAACGATTTTTAAGGGTTTTTTTGGTCTTTTTCCATTCTTTTAACCCCAAAACTATGTCGTTTCACCCTCTAAACAACAATTATCAAGCGTAAAAACTACCCTAACCTATCATAATTCAGAAATCATCTATCACAAAGTAGAAGAGGTGATTTTTTTCTCCCCAAAACTAACTAGGGTTCATTAAATTCAAATTCAATACCAATAAATTTATCCAAGGCTTCAATATTCAGGTATGTGGGGTATTCATCAATGTGTTCCTTCCACCCATTGAGTCTCAAAAATCCCCTTTTTGTTCAAGTATGGATTTTTAATCCCTTTTTATGAAATTATCCATGTAAATAATGGATTTAATCCATGTCATCTTAGAAATTTGATTTCAAGCCATGTCAACATGTTTTTTCCATGAAAATTAGATTACTTCATGCTTTGAATTTCAACTACTCATGTCATATTCAATTGCTCCCATGTCAAATTATCAAATTATGAGTTAAACCAAGTGAAATTATTATCCTCCCAAGTTTAATACATTCATGTATTCAAATTCATGGACTTTATCAGTTTGGTGACACGTATTATGTTTTGGGTCTTTGAACTGGACTTTATGTCACTGTTTCAAGTGTTGTTGTCAAATTTTGTAATCATTCAGTGCTGGCAGGTTATGAACACCCGATGCCTATGTGTTTTTGCATGTTTCTATTTTTCACGTAACAAGTTAGTCCAAATCATGATTTTATCACCATATTCAGATCATCATTTTTATAATAAACTCACCAGTATCGTTTTATGTTAAATATATCAGTTCACATGTTCATGATTTCTTCAAGATTATGCATGCACTATTGTTTTTAGAATACCATGTTTGATCATATCAGTCATCATCAGTGCATGCACTAGTTCATGATTCCGTGTCAGTTCAGTTGGGAATAGTATATAGTATCGAGCAAACCCAGGGATGGAGGCTCACCTGCCAGTAGAGAGTTTGACTTTAGTAGTAATCCCTGATTTACAGATCTACGTGGCCAATGTAGGTTTTGAGAGGTCTTCCTGCCAGTTGAGGGTTAACATTCTCTTAGAGGAACCTGCCAGTAGAGGATGACTCCCTAGTTGTTCGGGACACTAGTTTAGTGGATCCACATAGCCAGTGTTAGTACCCATGGCAAGGTACTAACACCCTTCCAACTGGGGTTACAGGTTAGACCCCAATTAGCTCAGATTGGGGTATGTCAGTTACATGATAACTCCCACATTTTCAGTCAGTACTCAGTTTATATCAGTTCAGGTTTGCTTGGCCAAGTAAATATATTACCAGTTATTTAGTCAGTCATTTTTATAGATTATTCAGTTATTCAGATCATGTCAGTACATGCTTTACTTGGTCATGCATTCACCTTACATGTTCATTTTTCATGCTTAGTATCCATATGTGATCCTCAGTATGATTTTACAACCTATTCAGCTTTATATAAGATTTACATACATTATCTATGTTTCTACCATTTCCCAACTTGCAAAATTGTTTTCAGCTCATGAACTTATAAATTTCACTATGACTTATTATTTTCACGTACAATCATGTTTTAAATACATATTTCAGTAAGTAGCTTATATCCTCAGTTGTAAAACATGTTTTAAATATTTCCATGATTTAGTGTATGTCCCCATATGGTCAATACATTCCAAAGTACTGACCACATATATGTATTTATAGCTACATTCCTTTATAATGTAGGTACCAAATATAGTCTACACACAGGGGCCAGACAATTATCAACATTCAACCAGCAGGTGACGAGTTCTCTTGTTTTGGGGACTCCATTCCATTACAGTTCATAATTTGTATATTGATTAGTGGTAGTTGGAGGCATGTCCCATCTATCTATATTTAGTATAGTAGAGGCTTCATAGATAGTCAGTCAAAGTCATTCATTTTATTCAAGTTCTTTCTTCAGATTTATCGTGATGTAAACTGTTACAGTATATTAGTTATTCGGATTTTTCTCATGACTGTGCTTCCGCTCGGCAAATTTAGCTTTTATTTACATTATAGACCATTTTCTCAAGCAGTATGCCATTACATGGGTTAGCTTAGGACCACTTGTGTTTCTAAGCACCGTGTTACGACTAGGGGGAAGCCTTGGGTCGTGACACGATAGGCATCAAGAACTGCAAACCCGTGCTCATATGTTCCCCTAACAAGAGACTTTGAAATCTCCATCCCCTTATAAATCTTCCAATAACTCACCTTACAACCCAATTTTGTACGGAGTTCATTGGCCATATCTCTTGTAGAAGGGCCTTTGCCATTGGGGATATTTTTTAAAGTATTTGCCGATGGCCTCTGCCGTGGCGTGCGGATTATGGATCGTAATATTCTCCAAACCACATGTGTGATACTTTTCATAAATTCTAATGAAGAATCTACAACTTATGAATTCCATATCCCTCAACCACCACTTGAACTCCGAATGAGCATATCTAAAGCAATATACATTTTGTGCATTAATTACCTTCTACAGTCAGAAATCATTTTTCAAGCAAGTAATATGCAATGAATTGACTAGTTCTTCCTTGTTCTTGAATGTTATCCCCTTATAAAAACCAGTCTCATTATATTAAAAATTGCTTGATGGTGTTTATTGAGAAATGCCCATTGTATTGCTCGTAATAACGGGCCTAAGTGTTTGATGATCCTCCTTCACTTCATCTTTACTCTCATCATCATCTGGAATATTCATGTTTAGATCATCCAATTTATTATTAAACATATCTTGTTGTTCTTTTTGTTCTTATTCTATATTTCAATTCTCATTATCTATTGTTTTTTCAACCACGTGCATCCTTAAAACTGACCTAGCTGCATTACTCAGATAAGCACGCAAAACAAAGCTGATTGCTTATCTTAAAAGGTAGGGCCCTATGATTTTCAAAAGAGTTATGCATGTAATTGATGACAAAATCTTTTAGTTGACAATTTAGTTCACAATAACTGATGATTAAGTTCACAAAATTATCATACAAAACATCTCTTTAGACTGTAATCGCTATCGTTTCTAACATTTCACCATCCTTCCAACGCCAAATATATCAATTGTTCTTTTCGATCTATTCACTATGACAATCAACCCCTATTATTATTGATCCCTCCATTAATAGTACCTTAAGACATTTGTTAAAAAGGTTAATAATGATATTATAGTAAAATTAACAATGATAGTATAGCATACACAACAACAAAAAAATTATGTACACTACACTATCATTATCAATGTTGCAACAAATGAGTCATCTGTTAAAACAGATGAGCTATTTGTTATAACAGATGAGCCATCTGTTGTAACAGATAACTTATCTATTGCAACAGATTATCCATCTATTGGGATTGATATTACAGTACTATAGAACCTAAAGCTGATTCCAATAGATGAGTCAATAATTATAACAGGTGAGTCATTTATTGCAAAAGGTGAGTCATCTGTTGCAATAAATGATTCACCTATTGGGATTCATGTTAGAGCACTATGGAACCTCAAGTTGATTTCAATAGATAAGTCATCTATTGCAATAAGTGAGTCATTTATTATAATAGATTAGCCATCTGTTGCAATAGATGATTCATATGTTGGATTCAACTTCAGTACATGAATCCAATAGATGAGTCATCTGTTGCAACAGGTAAGTCATCTGCGATAACAGATAGATACTTCAGGTTCTATAGTATTGTATTATGAATCCAGTCATTTATTACAGTAGGCGAGTTTTCTATTACAACAAGTGAGTCATATATTGTAACAGATGACCCATCTGTTGGATTCATATTATAGCACTATGGAACCTATAACATAAATCCAATAGATGAGTCATCTATTGCAACACATGAGTCATCTATTATAACAGATGAATAATCTAATGCAACAGGTGAATTATCTGTTGTAACAAATGGATAATATATTTTTAAAAATGACTCATATATTGGATTCAACTTCAGGTTCTATAACGCTGTAACATGAATCCCAATAGGTGAGTCATCTATCGCAATAGGTGAGTCATCTGTTGCAACAGATGATTCACCTGTTGCAACAGATGACTTACTTATTGCAACAGATAACCTATATGTTGGATTTAACTTCAGATTTTGTTGCAACAGATAACCTATATGTTGGATTCATGTTACATCATTATAGAACTTGTAACATAAATCCAACAAATTAGTCATCTGTTGCAATAAGTGACTCATTTGTTGTAACAAATGACACCTATTGCAATAGATGACTTATTTATTGGATTTAGTTTCAGGTTCTATCCATTGTTGAAAACACAGCAGTAACAGATATTCCTAGATGTGAAATTCAACTACAAATCATAATTTTACTTACCAAAATCTCCTATGGAGTAATGCCCAGTGATATTTGAACAATATTTGATCGAAAAATTTGATCCAATAGCAGCAGTAGCGGTAACAACAATAACAATGGTCAAGAAGATGATGATGATGCTGTTGAACAAGAAGAGATGATAATAAAGAAGAAGATGATGAAAAAACAGAAGCAACAATGAACAACAATAAAAGAAAAGAGTGAGAAACACACGTTTTATCCCCTCCCTTTTTAGTTATATTAGGGTTTAGATTTTGTCAAAAGTGTAAAATAAAAAAATTGTGTGCAAATCTCAAACTTTCTTAACCCATCATTAAATAATTGTCACTTACACTCAATTCTTAACGCTTGAGTCACATACACTTTATTTTAAAAGTTTTTTGTCACCTATAATTCAAAATCCCTACATTCTCGGGTGGGTCATCTATTGCCCAAAAGATTAAAAAAAAAATTCGGGCCTTGTTCATGCTAATTTATTATACTCACTAAAAATATTTTTCGTACGAATCTGGTGTCTTATTTTTTTAATTATCTAATGACGTGTTATTATTTTTTCGTGTGTATTACCCCATTTTTATTTGTTTTATATATTTTTTTACTAGTTTATTATTATTTTTCTTGAGCTACTTCATCTGAGGTAATGGTATCTGTTGTAGATTTTATTTTGTGAAACTACACTGAGTATGTTGTTGTTGTTGTTGTTACTAAAAACATAAAACTTATACTATTTAGCAAAAAAAAATTTAGTAGGCATTTGGCCATGTTTCATTTTAAAAATAGAATTAAAGTAGTTTATCTTTTTAAATTTTTGAAAATTGGAGTTATGTTTAGCCATGAAACAATTTTAGTGTTGTTTTTGAATTTTGTGAGTAATTTGAAATAAAAATAACTTTTTGTAGTTTTGGAATTTTTTTAAAATTTTGCAAAAAAGTAAATTTTTTTTTTTTTTTTGAAATTTTAGGATCAAACGTGTTTACCCAATTTCAACTCTAGCAAAAAAGTGAAAAATTGTCATAGCCGAACCCAAACGGACTCTTAAAATTTTATTTTTAAACTATGTAAGAATCATCAAGATAGTTGTCAAATAAAATATTTTTTCACATGTAAAAGTTTTGATGGAACATAATGATATAAAATTATTTTGATTTATACTATAGAGATATTTGTCATATTTCCGCTACAAATGAGAAAGTAATTTCACTTTTTATAAGTGTTTTTGCATATATAAATACATTGTAATGTATTTTATTACATACTCGTCTCTATGTACATGTGTTGTAAAAATATTTTTTGTCAATTATTATAATATTTGTATCAAAAATAAATTATACTTGCATATAATCACTTAATATTTAAATTTAAAATAATTAAAAACCTTAGAAAGTTTATTATAGAACAATATAGATATTAAAGCACTGAGTTGTTTGCCTTGTGTTTTAGCATTAAACTCTGTGAATTATACTTTAGTTTTTGTAACGACATGGATTGACACTTGATGACTCTTACAATAATTCAACCCATAATAAATAGAACAAGAAATATTTTTTTGTCAATGATATTGTCTCTTGATTTGATGTAATAATCACACACTTTCAATAAAATATTTTTCTCATAAGAACTCTCATAATGAAAACTTGTTTCATGAACTTGTGCCATGATTTTTTTTTTTTTCAATCACCCTTCATACAAAATCACCTATAAATAATTTTGGACAAATTACATAATACAACAACCTAACTTACCATAAATACTTAAAATCCTAACACTTTTAAAGAATTACTTAAAATCCTATTTTACTTTCTCTCTCCATTGTTCTTTTTCCCTTCAACGAATTTCAGGGACAAAACCTACAATTTCTCCACCTTCTCCTCCAATTTGATGACCCATTTTAATCCTCCTCCATAGGACCTCTCTGTTGTTCCCATACTCCCAAATTTCTACCATTTTTTCATTACATCTCCACCTTTCTCTCAACTTGTCCTTTTCTCTCACTTTCTTTTATCGAAAAAGAATAGTCGATGCCGGAAAAAGCTTTCATATTTGTGACTCCTACTGTCCAACCACCACCTCCGGTCATCTCCAATCAAAAAATTCATCTGTGAACCACCACCAAAATGAAAATCTCCTGAAGCTTCATCTTTTATGAGGAATATCAGAGAATTTTGATAAGATAGGTGGAGATATGGCGATATCAGATTGAAAATGTTTGTTTCTCCGTTCAGAGAATTTCATGAAATCTATGATGAAGAAGTTACGCGAGGAGGCTGGTAGAAGTAGGACAAAAAAATAAGGTGTTGCAACTTCAAAAAAAAAAAGGAGATGAAGATGCATCACATTATCCTTTAAAAAAGGTGCAAAAGTTATGGATCGTAATGATGTTTGTGTTAATGATACATAAGACTTATGTATCTAACTGAAAATCTGACAAAAATTATGTACTGAAATAATTTGTGTCACTGATATATAAGACTTATATATTAATAACAAAAATCTGACAAAGGTTATGCATCAGAATAATTTTTATTTTACGGATACATATACAAATCATGTTTATGATACATTATGCGTGAAGTGATGTATCAATACTTTACTCATGAATCACCAAGTAATAATATAACTTATATATTGTAATGTATCGAAATGCAGAAGATGAAGTATGTTATCAAAGATATCAGATAACCAAACACTAGAATGCCTTAACAATACTAAAATGTTCATGATGTATCCTGAAAAAAAATCAAAATTGAAGAACAAAGAAGAAAGAATCAATGGTTTTTTGCTAGAATTCTCGAGATTTGGTGTTTGAAATATGAATTTTAAATCGATTGCAAATTATTTGGGATATTAGAAGCCATTAAAACAATTGAGGCATGATTTACTCCATAGTTAAAGAGATTTTTGTTATTTTCCTTTTTATGTAGCTTAATTAGTTAGTAATGTATTTGTGAATGTGATGTATTCATCTTAACAGAATCCACGATTTATAGTAATTTTGGTAAAAAAAATAGGATATAGAGTAATTAACTCCAAAAAAGTTTAGATTTATGTAACTTATCCAACATTTTCTCCATGGACGTGTGCAATAAGTCCGTAAGGACTTCCCATAATTATCAAACCAATTCCAATTAATTGGCATTGAACGTGAGTTAGAGACTTAGAAGTGATTCCAACTCTAAATTGAATCACAAAACTTCAAAGTTTTAAAAAAAGAGAAACTTAGTAGGGGTTTGAGCTGTAGGTGATAAAGAAGTTTGAAAATGAGGTGTAGGTGACACACGTCTTAATAATTGAGTGTAGGTGACAATTACTTTACTATGGATTAAGAAAGTTGAGAAATTTTTAAAATAACCCAAAAGTTTTTGAATTTACACTTTTATCCAATTGTTTACCTAATATAACGAGAAACGGAGGAAAAAAAGGTGTGTTTCATTCTCTTCTCATTCGTTGTTGTTTTCTCTTTCTTCATGATTTTTGTTGTTTATTATTGCTGCTGCTTTATTCACCATCTTCCGCTTCATTATCATCATCTTCTACTTCATTACCATCTTCACTTTTTCTTGTCGACCATTGTTGTTGTTTTTACCATTACTGCTGCTACTTGACCAATTTTTTAGGTGAAATTTTGTTTCGTACATCACTTTCCACTTCGGCATTACTTCATAGGTGACTTTGATAAGTAAAATTTTTATTTTTAGTTGAATTTGTCATGTGAGTACACATCTACTGCTGTTTTTTCAACAATGGATAAAACTCGATCTTGAATCTAACATAAGAGCCCACAATTTAAATAGATCACTCATCTATTGCATCAGATGAGAAATCTGTTGCAACGAAAGACTCATATGTTGGATTCATGTTTATGGTTATATAGTGTCCATAACATGAATTAAATAGATAGACTAGTTATCTGTTGCAATAGATTACTTATTTGTTGCAGCAGACTACTTATTTGTTACACTAGATGAGTAATCTGTTTGGAACAAAGGCGCGACTTTTCACCTTCATTTATTAATTATATTCAAACTAGTGACTTTTCAATTACTGTGAAATGTTAATGACTTAATTAAATCAAAGCTGCTGACTGACTTTTTGATTATTGTGATAAATTGCAACTTTTCAGATTATTATTATTAATTAGTTCTTAAATTTATAACTTTTTTCTCAATTAAACCATCTGTGTAACAGATAATCTATCAGTTGTAACGTATAATATATCTGTGGCAACAGATAATCTAACTGTTGCAACTGATAATCTATCTATTATAACAGAGAATCTATTGCTACTGAATTGAAATTATTCCTTAATCGTCGACATGTTTGATGAGAAGAAGAAAGAAAGACTTAATGAAAATTAAATAAGAATGAAAACGTCAAAGACGATCAAACATAATTTTTTTATTAAACAAAAACAAATAAAATTACATAGGCTTAAAGAAAAAAAATAATCTAATTATTATTATTATTATTATTATTATTATTATTGCCAGCCGACCAATCTTAAATCGGCAGCAGCAGGGCCCTCCTCAGCTTGCGGATCTCCCGAAGTATTCTTGCCCTCATGGAAGTAACCTCCTATTGCTGGTCATGCACCTGTATATGAAGTTCCCACACGACGTCTTGTAAAATAGAAATGTCCTACACTGGATCAGCCATATCTAGAACACGAATAAATTGACAAAAAATATAAAAACAAAAGTAAAGAAAAGAATCCGAATGTAATACAATGTATACTACCAATTGGGTATATTTACACAAAAAGTAAGAAAAAAACTTACCTGAGTCATGGAAGAGAAAGTGGTTGAAGGTGTAATATGAAAGACAAGATGCATGAAAATAAATAGAGTGTAGTAGAATGAACGAGTGAATAAGGAGGGACCTATTTATAGATGATTGAATTAGAATGAGTTAGGCAAAAAAGCACGACTGTTCACCTCTATTTATTAATTACATATTTTGATTAATGTGAAAAGTTATGACTTAATTAAATCAAGCTGCTGACTGATTGACTTTTTGAATATTATGATAAGTCATGACTTTTCAGCTTATTATTATTAATTAGTTCTTTGCAATAACCGTTTAATTGAGTTGTGACAACTGATTCTATATCTGTTGCATCAGATAACCTATTTGTGACAACAAATATATCATCTGTTGTAACAAATAGACAACCTGTTGCATCAAATAATCTATCTGTTGTAAAATATAATCTATCTTATTTTTAATAATCATGTCACACCCCGAGAGTACACCTTGGGCGTCACACGGTGCTTACAGTCCCGAGGGACTACAAGCTAACCCATGAGCTGGTACCTGCTGTGAACACTGAATAATGTAGTCATAAATGCGAAAAAATACTGATATTGCTATAAGGTTTTATTACTGAAATTAATACTGAGATATGAATCTAGAAAGAAACTGTCTGAATCTAACAAAATATTGATAAACTGACATGTCAACTAAAAATCTGAATACTGAATAACTGACTCAAATGTTTGAAAGCCTCTAAAGCTGAATGATTGTGAGTTGATGGGACATGCCCCAACTAACTCCAGCTAACTACTGAAATAGAGATATGAAGTAAAATAATCTGTCCTCGAATGATGAGGATTCACCACTGCTACTGTATTGATGATAGCCCGAGAAATGATGTCTAAGTGCGGTCCAGGAACTGGGCATCTAAACCTATGATATAATACATCATAGCACAAAAGAAAAGGTATGCGATCAGTACTTTGAATGTACTAGTATGCTAAATGAGGTAGACTGGTATGCAAGGTTTCATGAACAGGAATAAGAATTATCTAGAGATACATGTAAAACATGGAGTACTGAATAGAGAACATAAAATCTATAGATACTAAAAATATGTGAAGCATATAAATACTGTGTATGCATGAAAATCTATAAATACTGAAGATACATGAAGACTGAAGATACTGAGAATGCATAATCAAGCATATAATATGAACTGAGTAAAATCTGTAAATTGAGATACTGAAATAACTGATATCTGCATTCTTTGGTCAAATAACACTAAGACTGAATAACTGAACATGAACTGTAACTGAGACTGTGGGAGGTATCATCTAACCGACATGCCCTAATATGAGCTAATCGGGGTCCAACCTATAACCCTAGTTGGAAGGGTGTTAATACCGTGCCACGGGTACTAACATTGGTTGTGTGGATCCACTATACTGATGTACTATCCCGAAGGACTAGGGGTGTCAAGCCTGAACTGGCAGGTGACCCCTGCGAGATAGTCAAGCCTAAACTGATAGGTGACTTCTCATATCCTATGCTGGCTACGTAGTTCTGGAGTTTAGGGACTGCTACTAGTGACTTTGCCTATCTGACGGGGAAGCCTCCATCCCTACACTCGCTCGATGCTAAATTCTACTCCCAACTGAAAGACACTGGAATACTAGGCTGTTCTGAGTTTAATTAATTACGATATCTGACTGTTCTGATAATGCTCATAGTACGTCCTGAAATTAATCTGTAATGTATTGAGACTAGACAAACAACTAAGCATTTGGGTATTAAATACCCCCAGGACTCAAAAACAATAATAGTGAAATGACACTAAAACTTGGAGAACCAAAACATGAAGACTTTTATTAAATCAGTCACTCTTGTAGGCATTTTATCAACACTTGGAGTTCATGGTTCAATCAAATCATAGGAATGTCATGGAACTTATAGAAATAACATAAATTCAACCTAGTAGCACTAAATCATTTTAATTCAACGAATGACAACATTAAAGCATAGAGAATTGAATAACAACAATAATTCATTAAAATATGATATAAAGTCATAGTTCATGGAGATTCATGGGTGAAATCAAAATTTAAAATTAAATAACGTGAAAAAATCATAATTTTTGTAATTTAAATAGGATACTTGGACTCCATGGGTGAAAGAAACCCATGGATGAACATCTGACATACCTTAAAGTTCTTAGAGTTCTTGGAGAAATTCTTAGGGTTGACCTTGATTCTTGAGAGTTAGGGTTCTTGTTCTTGAAGAGAGTTGATTTTAATTTGCGAGAATTATGTAAAAGTGAGCAAATAATGATCTCTTAGGGTTAAATCCCGTGTTTAGATGGATTTGGGGTAATGGAAAAAGACCAAATGGCCCTTGGAATTTAAAATCGCAAAACTAGAAAATGTACCGACTTTCACCCTTGGCGCGACGCACCACTATCGCACCAAGCCACTGGAAATTGCCAACTGAAAATATGGCTGATGGCGCAACACGGTGGTATCGCGTTGCCACCTTGGATGTGACCTGGAAACGTGGCGCGACGCGGTACAATCGCTTGGCTTTACTGGAAATTGCCAATCGTGAATTTGGTCCTTGGCGCTATGCGCCTATATCGTGGACCCTTACTGGAATCGGACAATTGATATTTAGACTAGCTCCGCGATGCGCTAAGGTTCAAAATGACAGTGTTTATTGACTGAAACTTAAAATCGCCATAACTTATTACCCGATTATCGGATTTAGGCGAATTTTATATCGTTGGAAAGCTAATTGAATTTCCTACGCAATGGCAGCCTCTAAACTGAAAAATACTAAGTGTTTTGAGAATTTTATAGATGATTACTCATGTATTGGGGCTTAAAGCATGCTAGGAATATATGGGGTATTACAATATGAACATCTAACTTACCTTAACTTGACGAGTTCTTAGAGTTCTTGGAGAAATTCTTGGGGTTAACCTTGATTCTTGTGAGTTAGGGTTCTTGTTTTGAAGAGAGTTGATCTTAATTTGAGAAAATTATGTAAAAGTGAGCAAATAATGATCTCTTAGGGTTAAATCTCGTGTTTAGGCGGATTTGGGGCAATGGAAAAAGACCAAACGACCCCTGAAATTTAAAATTGTAAAACTGGAAAAATTCTCGACTTTTACCCTTGGTGCGACGCGCTACTATCATGCCAAACCACTAGAAATTTCCAACCGGGAATGTGGCTGGTGGCGCAACGCGGTGGTATCACGTTGCTACCTTGGATGCGACCTGGAAACTTGGCGCGATGCGGTACAATCGCGTGGCTTTACTGGAAATTGACAATTGTGAATTTGGTCCTTGGCGCGATGCGCCAATATCGCGAACCCTTACTGGAATTGGACAATTGTTATTTAGATTAGCTCCATGACGCGCTAAGGGTAAAAATGATGGTGTTCAACGACTGAAACTTAAAATCACCATAACTTCTTACCCGATTATCGGATTTAGGTGAATTTTATATCGTTGTAAAGCTAATTGAATTTCCTACACAATGGAGTGCTCTAAACTAAAAAATACTGAGTGTTTCAAGAATTTTATATATGAATTATCATGTATTGGGGCTTAAAGTATGCTAGGAAAATACGGGGTATTACAAATCATCATAGCATTAATCCAAATTTGGTGATATAAATTTAAAAAATTGATTTAAAAATAGAAATGGTGAAAAGTCACACTACTTGTGGCCTATTTAATATTAACATCAACTATTCAAATTAAATAATCATTTTTTTACGGTTATAAATTGTGTTTATCATTTATTTCCTTATTATTTTCTGTGATAAGAAATGACTTAATTAAATCAAGTTGGTGACAAGTCATATTATTATTAATTAGTTATTGAATTTAAATAATCTTTTTCTTAATTAAGAAATCGAAGACACCTTTTTCAATAACCGATTCTTTAATAAAATAATAACCATTTTTATTTAGTTGTGGCAACAGATTGTATATCTGTTGCATCAGATAACCCATCTGTGGCAACTGAAGTATCATTTGTTGCAACAAATCGACCATCTATTTTAGGAGCTTTTTTATTTTTTTCTAACAGCTGATTCATTAGTCGCAACAGATGGGGAATTTGATGCATAAACAACATTGAATGTGTCATGTTATTAAGAATAAGGAATATACAAAATGATAATTATTTATTAAATAAGAATTAAAAATCTAAAGCCGACCAAACATAGATTTTTGAATCCATTATATACAAATATATACAATAAAAAAACATACCATTGGGTAGATCCGACATTAGAAAAGAAAATACATAAGCTAAGAGAAAAAAACATTAACCTAATTATTATTACTACTATTAGTATTTATTATTGTTAACCGGCCAATCATCATCTGGCAGCAGCAGGGCCCTCCTCAGCCTTGCTCCCTATATAGTTCATGAATCTGCCTTTCAAGTTCCCGCAAGGACTCGAGATGAATCACCTTGTACAAATCTGGATCAACCATATCTAGAAGTGGAGTAGAATGAACGAGTAAGGAGGGACCTATTTATAAAGGATTGAATTCGAATAGTTAGTCAAAAAGCCAGGACTGTTCACCTCTTTTTAAATAAAACTGGCGACTTTTAAAGCTTATGAAAATTAAAAAAATGGATCTAAATACAATATTTTATCTTTATTGTATGTCAAAAAGAAAAGAAAATTCCTTTAAAATAAATCTAACAGATGGGTAATCTGTTGTAAAATATATTTTATTTGTTAGATAATTTACAATATATTGATAAACAACTACAACAGATAAATATATCTGTTTGATTTTTTCAACAGATAAGTCATATGTTGCAATAGATTGATCATCTGTCGTAACAAATGTCTATAATTATTTGTTAATTTAAACATATATGGCATCTGCTACAACAGGTTAGTCATCTTTTTATTCAATTTAAGCCATAGATGGGCTAGGAAGAATAAGGTGCGTGCAGATAGATGGATCCACTTTCATGTGTAGGAGTTAAGTATTGCTGATAAGGTCATTGGGACAACACACACAAAGTACAATATTTTTGTGAATGTAGTTTTTAACCGATTAGGCGCTGATAATTCAAACAAGATCCTGCATTGTACAGTTAAGTTTGATAGGTTAGAATTGATAAGACCGAGGGCTGCACGAAGATGGTTCTGAGACCCTGTTACAAAATATTGACGGTTGTTACTCATGTTTATGCGTGTTAAGTTTTGAGAAGGGATCAATAGTTGGTGTCATTGCAGAGATCCAATAGCAATTCGACTTAACTTTTAGTATGCATTGGACACTAAGAAGGCCTTCAAAGCCTCACACTGCATCAAATAAGAACGAAAAACCAATAGAAATTCCCCTGGCCTTAATTTATATGGAAAGGATGTTTGAGAAGATGATTATATTCCAGAAGAAGCGGAAGGAGAATGCTTGCGGGGGAAAGGGTAGTTGATGAAAGACTATATAATCTCAGATCTAATTGAAGAGGAAACATAGGGTAGTAAGGAACTTCTAGCTAATCTGGCCAATGAAACTGAATTAAAACATGAGAAATCTGAATCAAGTGCAACTATGAAAGTGTATCCAGTAATGTAAATTCGTCTGTTGTCTCTCTCAAAGAAAAATAATACAGATGGACACATTGCTAGGGATCTGCGACTAGGTCGCATGGTTGGAATGATCACCTACATAGAATATAGCAGAATACCAAGAAAGCAGCTTTGTGAGCACCGAGGGTTGAAATGAAGTACAGTAAGTTGAGAAAACTTGTTTCAAGAACAACTGAAGTTAAAATAAGGAATCTAAGAGAAGGCGGAAATTTCTGAATTTTAAATTGCATCTCATGCCTTCTTGTTTGTAGTTTCATTTAGGCCCACTACTATTGACCTGATCGAAACCACAAACAAGATTGAAAGGCAGATTGAGTATCATTACATCTTTAGCAATATGGATTAATTAATTATGTTATATTGCCTTAGCATGATTTCAACATATCTTGGAGAAGATCAGAGGCTTTCTGTAGTATGTGAATCCCGATAATTTTCAAGCTTGTCTCCAACTTGCTGATTCAGTATTCAAGCTGGTCGTTGCCGTCTTTGAGGTCATTATAGAGTTCCTAGTCATTTGTGAGCTCTTCAATGAGGAACACTTTTTTCAAAGTTGTGGAATTATAAAAGGCCTTCAGAACACTTTCTTCAGAAACCTTAAATAATACATGGAGGGTTGCTATGTTTGTTTTAGGTCAAAATGTGTTGATACATGCTTAAGTAGTGGTCCCAATAGTTGAATAACTCACTTTTATCGAGTATTGCTCAATGCAGCTTGCTCAACAAACCTTCAAGGGATTTGATAAATTAATTAGCAAGGAGTTACGTAACGTTTGATCTTAACTGATTCCAAATAATTCTATCAAACGTTACGTAACACCAGACTCATTAACCTATCAAAACCCTTGCTCGAGTTAGTGCATAAATCAAACGAGCTCAATTTTTCAACTTTTCTACTGATCACTCTTCTTCCATATAGAGGATAAGATATCCTTCATGCAAAAGTCTACACCATCGCAGAAATTTTTGCCATAGTGAATGTTTTGAGAAGGCATGACTAGTAATCTCTCAATATGACTTTTATGACTATCTTGACATCTCTTTAAAATATAATGGAATGGACAAACCAAACTAAACACAATATGACATTTATTTTGGTTTGCTCATGCCATTATATTGGCAAGAGATATCAACAAATTTATACAAGATGATTTGTTGAAGCTTGTTGATGATCTTGAGAAATTCAATAATTATCCCTGGGGCATGGGCAAACCATGACAGTATACGACTTTCCTTGTTCTTTCATGGTAAATTTAATCACTATATTTTTACTCATCTATTATTTTATATTGAACTATTATTATCACTTTTTTTTGCTTGCTTTTTGTTTGCATATTTTAGGCTTGGGCATTTGAAGCCATTCCTCTCCTCTGAAAGCGGGTCAAGGATTACTCGGACGAGGTTTCCCATCCAAGGATCCTCAGATGGTTGGCTGCGATAAACAACATAAGAATTAAGGAGGCTGATCTCTTTAACCCTCCAGATGGTGCAATATGTCTTTTTTCGAGTAAAATAATTTGACTTAAATAAAGATATTAAAATAGATGTGCCATTTGTTATGACAGATGGGTTATCTGTTATGACATATGTGTCATCTGTTGCAACAGATTACCCGTGTAATGAAACCGGTGCAATAGATGGGTAATCTATTATGACAGACGTCCATATTTCCCAACAGATTAACCATCTGTTGCTCTAGTTCCCTGAACTCAACTCAATAGATTACCCATCTACTGTAAATTATGCAATAAATGAGTAATCTGATACAACATATTATTAATTTATTGCGACATAAAAGTCAGCTGTTGCAATAGATAGATCAGCTGTTGCATTAGTTGATTGTGTTAACATATAACCCAACTTACTGTAAATTATTATTATATGATTTAAATGTATCTGTCTTTTTTTTAGGTTGTGCATCCTTGGATCGTGCCTATTGAGCAAGAGTTGGGGATGACTTATTTTAGTACTCTAGGTTTTATTGATATAATAGCAGACCCAATGGTGGAGTTAATAAAGAAGGAACTGGCTGGAGCAATATCCATGAGAAGAGAAATTAGGAGAGGTCAGCCGAATGTTGAAGCTCTTTATGACCAACCTACTGTAATAGATTCAGGTGCTTCTTCTGGAGGTATTGCTGGGGGTGTGTCTGGTGGAAGCCATCCTTATATTGATGCTAATGCCAGTTGTGATAATAAGCATGTTGATGCTCAAGAAAAAATAAATACGTTTGAAATCACCCCTTTCACAGGTCCCTCTCGGCCATACACCGGTACCTCTCACTCTTACAGTGGTATCTCTCACCCCTCTTCACCCTCATGTTCTCATTGCAAAAGTAATGTATGCAAGGACAGACAGGATAAACTTTTCAAAAAACTAGAGGCTATCTTTGAAGTTACCAAGGAATTAAAATCCAAGAGGGGTTTCATAACATCCAAGAAGGTGAGAGAGTCATACACTCCTACAGTGGTGGTTAAGAGGAAGAAAAGAAAAATTAACCAAATACTCTCTAGTTTGAAAATAAAAAAGATTGCAACTCTTCTCTTTCCAAAAGTTGTTGAAGATCTGAGGCCACTGAAGAAGGTGGACATATACGCGGAACTTGGTGATAAAGAGAGGAGGGAACTGCGAAATGCCAAGTATCCCAAGAAGAAGGAGCCTACAAAAGAATATACCATGCATACATTTGACTATCAAGACTTCAGGAGTATGCCAGCTATGCGTCAATGGTATGTGGATAGGATAAGTTTATTTTTCCTAACCTATCCTTATAATATACTCCATGAAGAAGAAGTTACGCAATAGATGTGTCGTCTGTTACAACAGTTGAGTATTCTGATGCAACTGGTGGTTATTCTATTGTAACGGATTAAACATCTGTTGTATAAGTTGTGTTAGCTGGGTAATCTGTAAACTGAGTCAGAGAACCCTCTACAACGGATAGACCATCCATTGCATATTTTCACCATGTTTTTCTTGTTTACAATTACTTACCTATTTAAAAATTATTGTTGTAACGCCCTGAAAATCTGTCCCGAGATGTTACACGGTGCTTAGGACCATAAGTGATCCCAAACTAACCCTTCTACTCGCATAACTCATAAGCAACTGAATAATATGTATAAAAGGATTGAGTTTATAGCATGGAAACATAATAATGGTGGAATCTGTGAAAATACAATACTGATACAACTTTAACATTTTGATAAAGCCTGAAAGAGGGACTGAAAATACATAACTGACTCTAACTAACATCTGTGAAGCCTCTACTATACTGACTATAGGTAGTTGGGGCGCTACTCCAACTACCACTAATTAATACATATGAGTAAGAAAATAAAGTACATGAATAACATCTAACTAAAGTCCCCGAAGTAGAAGGACTCATCATCTACTGGCTGGAATCTGCAAACTGTCTGAATATGGTATATGTGCTACAACTCATACCTATATTATGAGATAATGCAACACATTGACATATATATGGATCAGTACTTTGAGGATGTACTGAGTATATGGGGGTGAATGCATAAGTAAAATATTATCTCATCATCATAATTTTAAAGACAATGCATGCTAAATGTAAATGACTCACATAAGCTGGAATATCTAAAATACTGAAATATGGAATCATGCATAGAAAATTTAACTGTATAAATCTAGTGAGTCATAACATTTAGTTCTAAAAGTTGTACTTATATTCTCTCTTTAAATCATACTCTCTAAGTGTGGAAAGGACTCACTCTAAAATCTGAAATCTGAAAGCTGAAATCTGAAGCTATTATCTTTCTGTAAAACATAATCTAAATAAATTTGTGAGCCTTTACACTTAGTTTTCTAAAATCTACCCTTTTCTAAAAGCTATATTTTAAATTCAAGAACTTTAAAGCTGTACTGAAAATACTTTATCTTAAGGGCTTAGAAATCTGAAAACTTATTCTATATGGGAAAATAATTTATGTTTTATCTGAAGGGAGGTTCTCTTAACCGACATAAACCATGTGAGCATTCATGGAGTCCAATGTCTCGTCTTCCTAAAAAAGAATCCTCACGTTGGGAAGAGGAGTCATACTCTTGCCAGGGAGTATAACCTATCTAGGTGATCACATATCTGTCATCCATGTAGAAGTGGGAATAATCTAAATCCTACATTGGCATGTAGTTCTGGGGTATGAAACCGTAGTAACGTACCCATCTCGGTGCTAAATACTACTCCCATTAAATTTGTATGCTCATTCTGATGGAAATTCACTTTTAAAATAGTCTAATGGTTTATAATGAAAAACAACTTTATATCTGTAAGGCTAAATCTAAAATTTGAATCTGTAAAGTGGATTTCATATCTATTCTGAGACCAAAAAGGTCAAATCTTTATCTATAATCTGAGAGAAATCTAGTCATAGGGTGCTTATAGCACAATAATTCTTGAAATAACAAATCTTTAATTAGGGCTTAGTGAACCATGTATCAAACTTATGTTAAAACATCAAAATATTCATGCTTGATAATGTAAACATTGATAAAGCAACTCAAAATCTGGAAATTTCTGCAATATGTATGAAAATATGAACATAATCATGTAATACAACTTCAAAATCATTGGAAATCTCATAAACTTGTAATTAACAATAATGGGTATAAACCCTAACTTCAACTTCATGGGAAATCATATAAAATTCAATAAATTTGCATTAAAAATAAGTTTTGGGCACAAGAATGGAAGAAGATCCTTGTTCATAAACTCCACATACCTCAATTGATGATCTTAGATGCTAAAACTTGAATCTTGGATCTCTATTGGTGCTTTGAAGATGAGTTCTTAGAGTTCTTGTATTGGGAATCCTTAATCTTGAATTTTTTTGGAGAATTAATAAAGGAATGTGGATTTCTTGGAGACAAAGTTTGATGATCTAGGGTTTTCTTTTGAGAGAAAAGTAATGAAATAAGCATAAAGTGCTTTGGTATAAGCTTAATGATGTGTTTTGGAAGGATTAGGGGTTGGGTAGTTTACCAAAATACCCCTTTTAAACTCCTAAACGAAACTGAAAAAACGACCCAAAATCCTGATTTACTAGGCCACCGCGATGCGCCACTATCGCGGTGGCTTACTGGAAATCGACAACTGGGAAATGGGCGACCTCCGCGATGCGGATCTATTGCGTTGTCCCACTGGATTTTGACAATTGGGACCTGAAACTTCAACGCGATGCGCCACCATTGTGGTTCCCTTTAGTAATGCTAATTTGGCCTTCGGCGTGACGCGCCATCATCGCGTCGGTCTACTGGAATAGGACAATTGGGAATTTGGGCTTCTCTGCAATACAGGTCTATCACGGAGGGCCATTGGAATTTGACAATTATCATTTTGCCCTCTTCCTCGACACGCCAAGTGCCCAGGTGACACACTGTCAACTTAAAAAAATGTCATAACTCCTTCACCGAGTGTCAAAATTGGACGAATTTGGTATCGATGGAAAGATTATTCAATTTTCCACACAATGAAAAGTCAAAATCTTGAAAATTCTATATGAATAAAATAGTATTCATTTTTGAAGCTAGTTCTTGACATTCTAGGAGAGAATTTAAGCTAGGAAAAAGTACGGGGTGTTACAGTCATCTTATATCACAGTATGTTGATGAAATTCTCTGCCTCACAAGGGGCAATCAATTTGTGTATCCGGATGCTTATGATGCTTCCAATAGGATAATGGACCTCAATTTCTACAACAATTTCAAGAATAGGTACAATAGGCTCCATAAGCTAACGTCAACTCCTGGTGGCAGGGATTTGATACGTTAGTTTCTATGTACAAATAGGAGGAAGATCTGATTGACTATGTTAGAGAGAAGAGGCCATATCCACACGGCAAGAGGTGGACCAAAGCAAAGAGAATTCTTACAGTCATAAACTTGAAAGTCAAATATTTTCTCGCTGTTGAGATACTTCTCGAGGAGGAAAAATTAAGGTTTATGACTGCAACTTACCTATTTTCAAGGACACCTCTTTTTTAATCCACGTACATCCACTGTTGGAGTTGCTCCCCAACTTATTGATGTAGAGTAAACTGATGGATCATTTGCCTGTGGAAGTCTTGATAAAGAAAACATGGGATTTTGAAGGTAGAAACAAGGGCATGCATCTTCAAAAAAATAAAACCAATGCCGTGTGCGGGCCGTACTCGGTTTCATATATCAAATGTTTGTTGACCAACAAAAAAATATCCGATCTATGCAATGCCATTGTGGCAAAGATGCAAAAGGTCTGGTCTTATGGAGTACTAATAAAATGGTTGGAGCCTGTGTATAAAGAAGAAGATGTACAAAGACAAACACCATAACAATTTTTTTATGTTTGACAAAAATTAATTTTTTATAATGCAGCAGATTGTCTATTTGTTGTAACAGATAGTATATCTGTTATGACAGATTGATTATCTGTTGTAATAGGTTGGTCATCTGTTGTATTTTGCATATGTCTCTCTGTTTTTGTAGAAACAGATATACAATCTCATGCAACATATAGTCTATCTGTTGCAACTGATAGGTAATTTATTGGAATAAATCAAAAAAGTAGGAAGACCTGTTTGATAATTTCCAATAAATGACCTACATGTTGCAATATGTCTAAATCTGTTTGATAATTTCCTACAAATATGTCGTCTGTTGCAACTTATGTATTATCTGTTACGATATTTGAATCTAGTATTCCATTTTAATTAATAAGTTCAAAACTAAGGATTAAATTATATTCACAAACAATACTAAATACATCAAAGCCTTCAGAAATTACATGAAATAACTCAACAAATAAATAAAATGTATAAAAATTATTATGGGTACAAATAATCTATTCTACAAATAAATCAACAATTTAACCTTTGGTGCCAATAATTACCAAGGATAGGTTATTACTTTGATATACTCAAACTATAAAGATCTACTCAATATGGATAAGTTGTTCTTCATCTGGTGCTAAATCGGCTTTGGTCGTCATGGATCTTTAATGTCGCTTGCGTATGATTTCTGAGATTTTGCTTCTTCATATTTCTATTAAAGAGTAGCATATCTTTTATGGAGTAATCCGCCATCAAGTCCATCATTTGGTACTTGTAATCCATCGCTCAAATACTCGACGTAAGTGGCAACAAAAAGATCGTAATCCCTGCATTTTAAAAAATAGATAATCCATATCTTGCAGTTTATGTAAGCGTTGTGAAATTTATGAAATGAAACTAAATCATGATACTTACAGGCTACCAATGGGTTGTTGAGCAATTCCTTCAATATATTCTACATCAAATGGATTGTCCATTTTATCCCGTTATGCTTCAATCATCGACCAATCAGTACGAACCTTTTGGTCCAAAAAGCCACTCATATCAAGGTAAGTAGACAATATTTTGGCCATTTTTTGCATCTCTAACGACGGTGTAGAACGTCTCCTTCCCGACAACGAGTCATAAACTCGGATGCGCCTCTCTTTTAGAACGATGAACGCTAACACCCAATGGAATTCATCACTGCAATTGATTGAGATGTACACTTCGTCAACCAAATGCCAGGTAAGCCAGCTGGAATGATAAAACCTTTGATGATGTTGATTAAGCATTTCTCAGTTTGGGAAACTTTTGGCTGTTGTTGACAAAACCTATCGTAGGCCTTATTTATGTAAACTTTATACAAATAATTGCCTGTCGTGTATCTGTATTATTCTTGTGTTTGCAACTTGACCTTTTTTGGAGGTAGTAAAAAATGACATCGATATGCTACACATATTATCAAACATTTTAGTTACGCTATAATAAAATTAATACACAAATATAATTAAATAAAGTATTAATTAATAGTAATATGTATGACATTTAAACCTCATCATTCCAACAAGTTTGGGGCTTTGACATAACATAGAACCAATCCTTTGTTCTGAGATGTGCAACAACAAAGTCGAATATATCAAAACCAAGACTCGATTAGTTCACTTTTTAGTGTTTGTCATTTTATTTTCTACATGATTTATATGTCTTAATGTCATGATTTTACAACAAGAATTGTATAGATCAATATCTTTAAAAGCTAGCTTATGTACCTGCCTGTGTGATGCTTTAACAGCCCATCGAAAATCCATTCTGAATAGTCATTGATCAACTTTATTAGTTTTTTTGGAGCCTCGTTCGAGATATTGAACCCTTTAAACGGATAATTCTTCCATTCTCCCGAACTAACTGGCTCTACTTTTTCTTCTTCCAAGGAAGCAGTTGATGGATACCAACTACGATATTAAATTGTTCAGCAGTAGCTTCTACTATGACATCCACCTGGAAAGACAGAATTGTCAATGCTAATAATCACAGATATACAACAGATTATCTATCTATTCAGATGGTTCATCTGTTGGGATAAACTTGAAAAGGTAAAATAGAACTGTACAATAATTCAAACAGATGACCCAGCTATTGCAACATATGACTCATCTGTTAGTACAAATTAAAACAATACTAAGACCTGTTTGATTTGCTGAAATAGACGGACATATGTTGCAACAGATATCGTATCTGATGCAATAAGTTATACGACAGTTGCAACAGATGTATAATCTGTTGAAACAGATATGTGTTTGTTTGTTTATTGGAACAGAAGATATACATTCATCTTCTTCAGCTCATGCTGCTCTCCTGTGGTCCTTATACATTGATCAAAAGTGCAAAACAGAGATAAAGGAGTTGAAATTTTGCTTTTCTCAATGCTTGATGATGCCTTAGAAATTTCTTTCCTTCTCCTATTATCCACCTTGATCTCTAGTGGAGTGTATGGATATGAAATCCTCTTTTATGGAATGACACCCCTCTTAGATGTCATTTCTTTTACAGAAGCAGTTAATGTATTAATAATATTAATCACTTCATCATGTTTTGCCTTGCAGTCTTGACATTTGCATACGGAATATTCACTAGAAGTGGCAAAATCTATATAACCAGTATGATCATAAACATAATGGTTTGTTGTTTAAAAAACTATAAGAGGAGCACTACTATCACTACCACTACCATCATTAACAACAACAAACCCACCCTCCAATTTTTTTTTCTTATGATGGATGTTTCTCCAAACAATTCCTCCTTTGTTCTATCAATGACCTTAGAGTCCGATAAAGTTTGCACATACCGTAAAGTAAGAAAAAATGGCATCATCAACTCTCGATTGGTCGAAATAAGACATAGATGTACAATCTAAAATAAATCAGTACATATATTAGAATGATGATGAAATCATTTTTAAAAATCATTAATTAAAACAAAAACTTAATTAGAATTACGTTTGTTGCTTCCTTCGGAGGGATGAAGAGATGAAGAATTTTTGCATTTTTATCAGTTTTGGACGACAACTATCTCAGGATTCTTGGATAGGAAACTTCTTCCTAGTAGTTCACTCGTTATCTCAAATAAGGAATGACTTCAAATGTCCAAGCCTATAAAATAATTCCAATAAATCAAAAGCATTATTGAAAAACAAAAAAAATGAATCATGTCATGATAAAAGTAATATTTACCATGAAAACCTATGAAAAGTCTTATAAGTTGATTGTCCTTGGCGTTAACGGAGTCAACAAATATTTGACAGTTATTTTGTAGCTTTCATAGCACCAGAGATAGCTGTTAAATGCCTCAAGATCCTTGGAGAGCTTTATCAAACCAAGTGGTATGTTGTTGTTAACGTCTCTCACCCAAAGAACATTATATACAAACCAAACCAAGCACAATGATTGCTTGTGCTTCTTTGAAAGTCTTTTAACTTTCAAATCTTCTATCAAATTTATGTTTTTAAAGCTTAGAACAACATGGGACACAAATTCATCACTATCACTCGACTTGCCTTTGCCTTTTTGGGGTGTGCGGGGTGCTTTTTTGGGTTAGAATAGATATAACTTAAGATGAAGAAAGAGGATAATATTTTAATCCAGTAACTATGGAAAACTCCTTCTAACCAAAGCAAATAGGCATGCCATAGTAATTTAGCCACACCTCATCCATCTTATCTTTGTTTTTATACATAAACCTACGCTTGAGAAGACCATATACCATTTTTATTTGGAAACAAGCATTGTTGTCGTCCGGTAAATCAAGATATTTCCCAAAGTAGTTGTCCCTAAAATAAGCATCCAATATTTTTTTCTCGAAGTATTTTTTTGAAGGCGTCGAAAGATTTTCCCATGGCTAACTTAACCACGAAATCACCCGTCAAATTTGTGGCACCATCACACTGCATTCTCACAGGATAATGATCAATGCTGAAGGTTTTACCAACTCTTCGATTGAAGGGCAGTTAGTATTTGGATCTTCTCCTTTGAAATATTCCTCCTCCCCATGTTCATCATCTTATGCTCCTGATTGAGATAACGCTTGTAAAGCAAGCTCATAGAGTGATGGATGTAGCGTAGCTTTTTTACTTGTTCCTTTACTTGAACTTAATTCAATTTCTTTTCTTTTGGGAGCCATATTATCTAAAATTAACAAGAACATAAAATAGATTATAATTGATTAATACATCATTAAAAAAGATAACAGTAAATCAAATATCTACAATAATAAAATAACAGTTCCAACAGACCACACATCTATTGGACCAGGTAGTATATCTATTGCAGCAGATGAGCAATCCGTTGGAAACAATAAAAACAGATCACTAATTTGTTGCACCAGGTAGGTTATCTGTTGTAGCATATAACCAACCTGTTGCAGCAGATGAGTAATGTATTGGAAATAATACAAACAGACCGCACATCTATTGGACCAGGTAGGATACCTATTGCATCATATGACCAACCAATTACAGCGGATAAGCAATTTGTTGGAAATAAGAAAAATGAATCACTCATTTGTTGCACCAGGTAGGTTATCTATTGAAGCATATAACTAAATTATTGTAGTGGATGAGTAATCTGTTGGAAATAATAAAAACATATCAACTGTTGCACCAGGTAGGTTATTTGTTGCAGCATATATAATAAAAATATATCACTCAACTGTTGCACCAGGTAGGTTATTTGTTGCAGCATATAACGAACCTGTTGTAGCAGATAAGTAATCCATTGGAAATAATAAAAATATACCACTCAACTATTAAAATAGATCAGTCATCTGTTGCAAAATAAATTATCTGTTGGATAAATATTGTTTAGATTTCTTCCAAAAAGAAGAGTCGTCTGTCGCAATATATGAATGATCTGTTAGATTATTCATTATTGCATTAGATTTACATCTGTTACATTAGATATTTAATCTGTTGCATCAGATGGTTTATCTATTACGTTAGATGTTTAATTTGTTGCGTCAGATAGTTCATCTATTGCATCAAATGCTGCATCAAAAATCTGTTGCATCAGATGGTTCATCTGTTACGTCAGATGTTTAATTTTTTACGTCAGATAGTTTATCTGTTGCATTAAATGTTTAATCTTTTGCGTCAGATGGTTCATCTGTTACGTCAGATGGTTCATCTGTTGCATTAGATGGTCGATATATTGTATCAGATGGTTCATATATTGCAACAGATGGTTCATTTACTGCACCACCATTTTTACCAAGAAAAATAACAGATCAACCCAGCAACACCAACACAATACATACACACTAAGAACATCAATGGTGACCAAAAATCACCAATAAATCAAATCAATAGTTCAACAATAAGAACTACAATAACAACAAAAAATTATATTTCACACCAAAAAGAGTAGAGAAAAATGCCAGAAATTAGGGTTTTATTCAGTCCACATTTCAAATTTAAGCAAGAAATATTGAAATTACTAACCAATACTAGAAGAGAAGTTGGTTCAAGTTCCTCTGTTTTTTCATAACTAAAAGGAAATAATTTTTTACCTGTGAAAGAAGAAATTAAATGACGAAGAACTCAAAGTTGTTGTCGTCAGAGAACACTGATTGTCACGACGATTGACGATTGAAAGTCGAAAAGGAACTCGCCCAGTTATTTATCGCTGGAGCTTGAAATCACCGGGGATTAAAGAAAGAAATTTTGTAGAACTGTTGGTTGGGAGAGAGTTGAGAGAGACTGTCGAGAGAGAGAGATGAGAGAGACAGTTGATTTAAAAAGGAGAGAGGTATGGGTTGGTTTGTATTTTTGAAAAG
This sequence comes from Capsicum pubescens, assembly GCA_030864215.1. Classification (NCBI taxonomy): domain Eukaryota; kingdom Viridiplantae; phylum Streptophyta; class Magnoliopsida; order Solanales; family Solanaceae; genus Capsicum; species Capsicum pubescens. The sequence continues at coordinate 229,705,122 of CM061544.1, forward strand.
ATTAGAAAGTTTTGAAAATATTAATCAAGTCCACAATTAATTTAATCAAGTTTTCTAATTATGTTTGACCCTTTAAGTTGGTCAATGTCATCCTTCATTCAAGACTTAAAAGACACCTTTCCTTCAATTTTCTCAACTAAGTACTAATAAAAAATATTTTATTTAGTCTTAAAAAATTACATTTATACTCATTAGTAAGTATTCAGAGGGAGAAAATTTTAACTTTAAAGGGAAAATAAGTCAATCAATTTTTATGGATATTTTGGTCAACCAACATTTATATTCATGCTTTTATAATAGTACTAGTATTAGTATCCGCCGGCGCACAGTCAATATTAAAAATGAAATTAATCATAGAAAATTATTATCTTACTTGTTTAATATAATAAGTATTTTATTCTACATAATTGATATATTTAAAATTAATAAATTTATGCAATATTAAAATTAACTATTAATATACTGAACGTAATATCGCTAAAAACATAAAACTTGACTATTTCTTTTTTAAAAGTTAGTATCTGTGTGCGAGTAATATTATAGTATAATATTATTATTTGAGCAGATTAGATAATATTGTGATTTGTATTGATCTATAATATGTAAAACAAACAAAAAATATATCATTACAAAAGAAAATGTATATTTGACATAATTATTAGTAGTTAAGTAACTTACTTCTAAATGTAGTTAAAAAAAATAAAGAACTAATGAATGGCATGCTTTAGAGTTATACACATGATTTTTTTAAAATAAAATTTTAATTTTAAACTTGAATGTAATACAAATAAATTAATGTCATAACAATTGGATGAGGCAATAAATTAGAGCTCAAACCACGCATAAGACCCATAATTTTGGCTTCTTTTTGCCTCGTTAGAGATATATATTATTATAAATCATTCTATAACAGAAAAATGAAAAACTTGTATAAATAATTATTTTACACAATCAAAAAAAATATTTCAATACTAATTCAAATTTAATGGCACATGCAAACAGAGAAAGACCTGAACAAAACTTATTTCTTTGTCAAAAATAACTTGCAATTACAAACAGGAACCACTTCTTTGTCTATCTTGACAATGCATTGTAGGGTTATATTTCAAATACATAGTGTGTTTTATAGAGTTATTTTACTATATAAACTCTTAATTATAATATTCTTTTTTCATATATATATATATATATATATATATATATATATATATATATATATTCTTAGAATATTCTGTTTGATAAGAAAATTCTTCGAATCTCATCCAGAACAATATTTGATTTTATACACTTTATAATTACTTCACTTAGTTGTAAGCAATAATTTTTTTCCTGACTTTCTTTGTGTGACGATACTCATCTAAAAAATCTAAGAAGATAATAAAGTGTTTCATATTTTACTTTTCAAATAACATATTTACTCTTTGTTTATATAAATCCTCTCAATATCTACAATTGTTTTTTTAAAAGGTTACTGAGAAAAGAGTAAACATTAATTAATTTTCACGATAATCAAGTGACGTAACTTTAAGAAGCTTTTGGAATATATAAATTTTAGTTGATTTTGTGAAAATAGAATCAATTTTAGTTGATTTTCAATACAATGATAAATAGGAATACTTATTTTAAAATATAGCTTAAATTTCAAATTTTTATATAAGTAAAATACTTTCTTGATAACTTAATTGTAGTGAAACATAAATATTTTATAAAAGAATATTATTTATATTATTTAAATTAATTGTGTGTATATTTTAGGGCGTTAAGTAAGCTTTCAATTTATATTATTTAATTTATTATCTCATTTATACGACGCCAATATATTTTCAAAGTTCGATTTGAAATCGGGATATTGGCAGATTCAAATATTTAAAGAGCATACTTATAGAACTGCTTTTAATGTTCCTTTTGGGAAATATGAATGGAATGTCATGTTGTTTGGTTTGAAAAAATGCCCCATCGGAATTTCAGAAGACAATGAATGATATATTTAATTCTTATATGGATTTCATCATCATTTATATTGATGACATTCTTGTGTTTTCTAAAACATTTGAATTGCATATCAAGCATCTTGATAATTTTATGAAAATTTTGAAACAAAATGGTTTGGTGATATCTAAGCCAAAAATGAGTTTATTTCAAACAGATGTTAGATTCTTAGGACATAATAACAGTCAAGGGAAGATTACCTCCATTCAGAGATCCATTGATTTTGCTTCTAAATTTCCTGATATTATAACTAATAGGACTCAATTGCAGAGATTTTTGGGAGGCTTGAATTATATTTTCCTCTTTTATGAGAATTTATCTCGTGATTAGCCCCGTTATACGATAGGCTAAAAAAGGATTATAAAGGATCGTGGATGGATAGTCATACAAATCTTTTTAAACGTATTAAAAAGATTGTTAAAACTTTACCCTGTTTAACTTTAGCCAATCCCCCTTGATAAAAAATCATTAAGACAGATTGTAATGCCCCGAGAGTACACCTTGGGCATCACACGGTACTTACAGTCCCGGGGGATCACAAGCTAACCCATGGGCTGGTACCTGCTGTGAGCATTGAATAATATAATCATAAATGCAGAAGAATAACTGATATGTCATAAAGTTTTAAAAACTAAATTATGAATATGAAGAACATAGTTATCTGAGTCTGATAAAAACACTGGAATCTGAATAAACTGAATAACTGGCTCTAATGTCTGAAATCCTCTAAACTGAATGACTGGGAGTTGATAGGACAGGCCCCAACTAAATTCAACTAACTACTAGATTGAAAACATGAAATATAAATACTCCATTCTTGAATATGAGGACTCACCACTGCTAATGCTGAGATATCTGAAATGTCTAAGCGCGGTTCGGGAACTGGGCGTTAGAACCTATGATGTAATACATCATAGCGCAAGAAAAGGTATGCGATCAGTACTTTGAATGTACTAGTATGCTAAATGAGGTAGGTTGGTATGCATGGTTTCATAAATTGGAATAATAATTATCTGAATATACATTTAAAATGTGGAGTACTGAATAAAGAGCATAGAATCTATAGACACTGGAAATATATGAAATCTGTAAATACTGTGTATGCATAAATGTCTGTAAATACTGAAGATATGAGAAATCTGTAGATACTGCGGATGCATGACCAAGCATATAAGATGAACTGTATAAAATATGTAAACTAAAATACTGAAATAGCTGATATCTGTATGCTTTGGTCAAACAACACTAAGACTGAATGTCTGAACTGATTTCTGGACTAAGACTATGACTGAGACCGTGACTAAGACTGAGACTGTGGCTGAGACTGTGGGAGGTATCATCTAAACGACATGCCCCAATCTAAGCTAATCGGTGCCCAACCTGTAACCCCAGTTAGAAGGGTGTTAATACCGTGCCACGGGTACTAACGTTGGCTATGTGGATCCACTATACTGATATACTATCCAAAGGACTAAGGGTGTTAAGCTTGAACTAACGTGTGACCCCTGCGAGATAGTCAAGCCTAAGCTGATAGGTGACTTCTTATATCCTATGCTAGCTATGTAGTTCTGGAGTTTAGGGACTGTTACTAGCGACTCTGCCTATCTGATAGGGAAGTCTCCATCCCTACACTCGCTCGATGCTAAATCCTACTCCCAACTGAATGACATTGAAATACTAGACTGTTCTGAGTTTGACTGACTGTTCTGATAATGCTCGTAATATAATCTGAAGTTATTCTAAAGATACTGAGACGAGACTAAGTAAACAACTATAATTTTTGAGTATTCAATACCCCCAGGACTTAAAAGAAATAACAGTAAAACGACACTAAAGCTTGGAGGACAAAACATGAAGGCTTTAATTAAATCAATCACTCTTGTAGACATTTTATAAAACACTTGTAGTTCATGGTCTAATCAAATCATAGGAATTTCATGGAACTTATAGAAATAGCATGAATTCATCCTAATAGCACTAAATCATGATTTAATTCAACGAATGACAACATTAAAACATAGAGAATTGAATAACAACAATAATTTCATTGAAACATGGTATAAAAATCAATATTCATGGAAGTTCATGGAGACTCATAGTTTAAAATCACAATTTAATATCATAAATCTTGAAAAGATGATAACTTTTGAAATTAAAGTGGGTACTTGGACTCCGTGGGTGAAAGGAACCCATTAATGAACATCTAACATACCTGGGATAATGAATTTGGGAGGATTGATGGAGAGTTCTTGAGGTTTGTCCTTGAATTTGAGAGCTAGGATTTCTTGTTCTTGAAAAAGGATCTTTAATTTGAGAGGAATTGAATAATGATGAGTAGTTAGGTCAATTAGGGGTTAAATTTTGTATTTTAGGTTAATTAGGGGCGTGGAAAAAGACCCAAATATCCCTACACGAATTTAAAAATGCAAGCCAAAAATTGAAGATCCCGATTTTTATGGCCTTGGTGCGACGCGCCACTATCGCGACAAGCCATTAGAAAAAGGATAATTGGGAAACTGGACGATGGTGCGATGCGGGGAAATCACGGTGGAACACTGGAAAATGACAAATGATAATTTGGCCTTTGGCGCGATGCGCTGGGATTGCGGAGCAACACTAGAAACTGACAATTGTTATTTAGACTGGCTCCGTGACGCGCTAAGGGTCAAAATAATAGTGTTTAACGACTGAAACTTAAAATTGCATAACTTCTTACTTGGTTATCAAATTTGAGCGAATTTTATATCGTTGGAAAGCTAATTCAATTTCCTACGAAATGAAAGGCTCTAAACTGAAAAATAATGAGTATTTCAAAAATTATATATATGAATACTCATGTATTGGGACTTAGATTATGCTAGGGAAATATGGGGTATCACAATATCTCCCCCTTGGGATCATTCATCCTCGAATAAAACTGGTTAAGCTAATGAAAAATTGATGGACTGAGCTTACACACTGAACATGCATATCTGATGCATGGAATGCATACCTGAAATGATTTGTAAATGCACGACTGACATGAACATGATGTGTAACTGAAACTGAGCATGATAGAGAGAAATCTTAAGAAAATTAGTACCTTAAACCGAATCTGAATTTGCAGAGAAAAGATGAGGGTACTTGGTCCACATATCCGCTACTACTTCCCAAGTGGTTCCCTTAACAGATTGATTTCGCCAAAGAACTTTGACTAGTGGAACCTCTTTGTTCCTTAGTATAAGAACTTGATGATCAAGAATTTCGACTGGAGCTTCCTTATAGGAAAGACTATTCTGAACATCTACACTTTTTAAGGGAACAACTACAGATGGATCACCAATACACTTCTTCAACAACGAGACATGGAACGCTGGGTGTACTGAAGCTAGATTTGAAGGCAACTCAAGCTCGTAAGCTACCTTTCTGAAACGACTGATAATTCTGTAAGGAATGATATATCGGGGACTGAGATTTCCCTTCTTGCCGAACCTCTTTACTTCCTTCATGGGAGAGATTTTCAAGAACACAAAATCACTGATCTCAAACTCGAGATCCTTTCTTCTCACACCTGCATTGGATTTCTGTCGGCTCTTGGAAGCCCTAAGCTTTTCTATGATTAACTGAACCTTCTCTAAGGCATCAAACACCAAGTCAGGCCCTACTACTGTAGCCTCACCCACTTCAAACCAACCAATTGGAGATCTATATTTCCTCCCATAAAGAGCTTCAAACGGAGCCATCTGGATACTGGAATGATAGCTATTATTATATCCGAATTCAATCAAAGGCAAGTGGTCATCCCAACTACCTTTAAAATCAACTATCCATGTTCTCAGCATATCTTCAAGAGTCTAAATAGTCCTTTTTGCTTGACCGTCTGTCTGAGGGTGGAAGGTTGTACTGAGGTGGACTTGGGTACCAAGACCCTTTTGGAATGCTTTCTAGAAATAAGAGCTAAGCTGGGTACCTCTATCTTAGATGATAGATAAGGGAACACCGTGCAACCTAACCAATTCTCTGAGATAGAGTTTGGCATAGTCCTTGGCTAAGTAAGAGGTATGGACTGGCAAGAAATGAGTTGATTTGGTCATTCAATCTATGATGACCTAAATAGAATCATGCTGACGATTGGTACGGGGCAAACCCATTACAAAATCCATGTTCACTTCCTCCCACTTCCATATGGGAATACTGAACTCCTACATGGACCCACTAGGCTTCTGGTGCTCAATCTTAACTTGCTGACGTGTAGAGCACTTAGCTACAAACTCTACAATATCCCTCTTCATACCACTCCACCAATAGATCTCCCACAAATCGCAGTACATCTTAGCGGCCCCTGGATGAATAGAGTAATGCGCACCATGTGTTTCTGCAAGAATTCGTTGCCTCAAGTCATCTACACCAGGCATACATAACCGACCCTGACAATGCAGCACACCATCTCCCCCTTGGGAGAAAACCTCCACTTTATAATCTATGACTTATTCTTTCAGCTTAACTAGACTGGGATATCTATCTTGCTTTTCCTTCACCTCAGAAACTAAAGATGATTCTGAGTTACTCTGCACCCATACACTACCTTCAACTGAATCAACTAAGTGGACCCCAAGTCGGGTAAGTTGATGAACTTCCTAAGCTAACTTGTTCTTATCATCCCCAACTTGAGAAACACTACCCATAGACAATCAATTGAGAGCATCAACCACTACATTGGCCTTGCCCGAATGATACAGAACACTCATGTCATAATCTTTTAATAACTCTAACCACATCCTCTAATGAAAATTCATGTCTTTTTGAGAGAACACATACTGAAGAATTTTGTGATTTGTGAACATATCAACATGCACCCTATACAAGTAATGCCTCAAAATCTTTAAGGCAAACACGACAGCTGCTAGCTCAAGATATGAGTAGGGTAATTCTTCTCATGGGGTTCAAGTTTTCTGGAGGCATAGGCTATGACCTTAACTCTCTGCATAAGGATGCAACCCAAACCTACTCTGGATGCATCACAGTACACAACAAACCCATCTGAACCATCTGGCAACGTAAGAACTAAGGCTGAGGTGAGTCGAGTTTTCAACTCCTGAAAACTCTTCTCACAAGAGTCTGACCACTAAAACTTAACTTTTTTCTGAGTCAATCTGGACATGGGGGATGAAATAGAAGAAAAACCTTCAACAAAATAATGGTAATAGCCAGCTAAACCCAAGAAACTCCTGATATCTGATGGAGAGATGGGTCTAGGCCAGTTTCTCACCGCTTTAGTTTTTGAAGGATCAACTCTAATGCCATCACCATAAATAATATGGCCAAGGAAATCTACTGATCTTAGCCAGAACTCACACTTATTGAATTTAGCAAGCAACTAGTGAGCTCTAAGTGTTTGTAACACTATTCTGAGATGGTCAGCATGATTATTTTCGCTATGGGAGTAAACAAGAATATCATCAATGAAGACTATGATGAACATGTCCAAGTACTGCTTGGACACTTGGTTCATTAAATTCATGAAGGCGGTTGGGGAATTCATGAGACTAAAGGACACTAGAAATTTGAAGTGACCCTACCGAGTTCGAAAAACTATTTTCGAAATATCATATTCCTTGAATCTGAGCTGATGATAGCTTGATCTGAGGTCTATCTTGGAAAAGTAGCTGGCACCCTGAAGTTGATCAAACATATCATCGATTCTAGGAAGTGAATATTTATTTTTGACTGTGACTTTGTTCAACTGGCGGTAGTCAATACATATTCTGAGAGAAACGTCATTCTTACGCATGAATAGAACTGGTGCGCCCCATGGGGAGATTCTGGGCCTGATGAATCCCTTATTTAGGAGATCCTTCAACTGTTCTTTTTATTCTTTAAGTTTAGCTGGAGCCATTCTGTAGGGCGGAATGGATATAGGCTGAGTGTCTGGGAGAAGGTCTATTCCAAACGATTTCCCTTTCGAGAAAAACTCCGGGAAGATCTTCAGGGAACATATCTAGAAATTCCCTGACTACTAAAACTATCTCAAGGGCTGGAGTCTCTAAATTTGAGTCTTTGACTCGAACAAGATGATAGACACATCCCTTGGATATTATTTTCCTCGCTCTAAGATATGAAATCAACTGACCCTTAAGAGCTGTAGTACTACCCCTCCATTCAAGGACTGGTTCATTTGGGAACCGAAAATGAACTATTCTATTTCTACAATCAACTGAGGCATAGCATGAGTAGAGCCAATCCATGCCGAGAATGATGTCAAAATCCGTCATCTCTAACTCTACGAGATCAACTGAAGTAACTTTCTGAGGTATTATGATCGGACAGTTCCTGTATACTTGCCTAGCTATAATGGAAACACCTACTGGAGTGGACACTGAAAAGGGCTCTATTAGAGATTCGGGACTGACTCTGAAATTGACGGCTATATATGGAGTTACAAAAGAAAGAAAAGCTCCATGTTCTAGTAAAGTATAAACATGTAAGTGAAAGACCTGCAATGTACCAGTAACTACGTCAGGAGAATTTTCCTGATCTTGGTAGTTCTGAAGAGCATATAATCTGTTCAGACGCTGACCACTAGTAGCACTGGAAGCGGCACCTTGCTGAGTTGGATGACTGGATGGAACTGATGACTAATGGGACTGGCCCTATTGGGGCAAATCCCTACCTTTCTAAGCAATTACCCGATATTCCCGAATTCGATAACCTGGATTCCCACACCTAAAGCACATATCACTACCCGCTCTACACTCACCCTGATGGTGTCTACCACATTTCTAACATAGAGGATTCATACGGGCACTGTTAACACTGCCTTGGGACTTAGAGCCTGCTGCCCTATCCCGATTATCATTTCTGAACTTGGATACGAGGGCACTAGCTGAAGAGGGAGCTAGAACTGAAGATCTCTAATAGAATTTAGGACGGTTACCACCTTCTGACCTTGGCTGACTAAAATTGAAACTACCCATTTTAGCCCTCTTGTTCCCCTTCTCTCTCTCCTTAATCTTTTGCTCTTTAATTTGTTGAGCATGGAACATCAACCTAGACAAGTCCATCTCTCTAATCAGTATTACGGTCCTATACTCCTTGACCATACTATCAGATATGCTGGACACAAACTTACTCATCTTGACCTACTATCAGTTACCAAATGAGGAGCATATCTAGCTATCTAAGTAAACTCGAGGGAATACTCCTTCACGCTCATGTTGCCCTGCCTCAAGTTAATAAATTCTAACACTTTAGACTCCCTCAACTCCAATGGGAAGAATCTATATAAGAAAGTTGTGGCAAACTTTTCCCATTCTACAGGCCCTGCATCAACACCCTTATCCATCTTCCACTGCTTAAGCCAAGTATGGGCTATATCCTGCAACTGATATGCAGGCAACTCAGCACTCTCACTGGATGTTACCACCATAGAATCCGTTACCTTCTGAACCATATCTAAGATTTCCTGTGGATCTTCTTCCGACTTGGATTGGATCCCGTGAAAGAAGGAGGATTCATCCGTATGAAGTCCTAAATTCTGGTTGCAATAGTATTAGCCACTGGATTAGCTGGAATAGTAGTTTTCCATTCATTCTATGCTGCTATGGAATTGGCTAGAGTAGTGAACGTAGCTCTAAATTCTGCGTGAGAGACATGCTCGTCCAGAGGATCTTCCTGGAAGGGTGGAGGTGCTGGCTATTTTTTTTTCTTCTTTCGTTCTTGTTGGGAGGCATGTTCTATAAACGGAAGGAAGAAATGGATTAGACTGAGAGTTTAACTTGAGATCATGCTCACTCGCATGACATAAATATTGAAAGAAGGGAAACTTTTCCTAAACGCCTTGTAGCCTCTTGCCCATAAGTATGGCGCCCTACACACTCATGCACAAGACTCTTGGGGCATTATGAGACTAAGTAAACAACTATGCTTTTTGGTATTCAGTACCCCCGGACTCAAAAGCAATAATAGTAAAACAACACTAAAGCTTGGAGGACTAAACATGAAGGCTTTAATTAAATCAATCACTCTTGTAGACATTTTATCAAACACTTGTAGTTTATGGTTTAATCAAATCATAGGAATGTCATGGAACTTATAGAAATAGCATGAATTCAACCGAATAACACTAAATCATGATTTAATTCAATGAATGACAACATTAAAACATGGAGAATTGACAGGAAAATCACGGTGGAACACTTGAAAATGACAAATGCCAATTTGGCCTTTGGCGCAATGCGCCAGGATTATGGAGCAACACTGGAAACTACAATTGTTATTTAGACTGTCTCCGCAATGTGCTAAGGGTCAAAATGATGGTTTTTAGCGACTGAAACTTAAAATCGCCAAAACTTCTTACCCGATTATCGGATTTGGGCAAATTTTATATCATTGGAAAGCTAATTCAATTTCCTACGCAATGGCAGGCTCTAAACTAAAGAATAATAAGTATTTCTAAAATTATATATATTAATACTTATGTATTGGGACTTAGATTATGCTAGGGAAATATGGGGTATTACACAGATGCATCTAATATTGGTTATGGCGGAATATTGAAACAAGTTAATCCCCATAATAAAATTGAATACTTGATAAGATTTCATTCAGGTAAATGGACTAATAGTCATAAAAAATATGCTATGGTAGCTCATGAAATGCTATCCATTGTTAAACGCGTTCTAAAATTTCAGGATGATCTTTATAATATTTTTTTTTGATAAAAACTGATGCTCAATCTGTGAATGATATGTTTGATAAAGATTTTAATCATGATGCTTTAAAGTTAATATTTTCAAGGTGGCAAGACCAATTAGCCCCTTTTGATTTTGATATTCAGTATAAAAAAGAAATTGATAATTCCTTCCCTGATTTCTTATCTAGGGAATATCTCAGTTAAAATAAAATTTTATACATCATTTTTTACTGAAAAACTTTAATTACCATTTTAAAAGTGATTCCATTATACAGATACATTCAAAATCTCATAATTGATAAAGTCATCCATGATATGGTTGAAAAAGAATTTTTCGTCTTTAATTATGAAGAAATTAGAGATATTGATTGGTATGATTTGGAAATATCTGATTGACTGTGCTATTTGTAGTATGGTTACTGACCCTCCATGGAAGATGGATAGAGGCAAAGGATAAGACAGATCAGGAGGAAGATCAGCCTTCATTGTAAGAGGAAGATCATCCCCAAACAAATCATATTCTCAGGGATCGTCATTAGAAACTTTTATGATTATTATGTAATAGATCTAAACTATTAAGCATAGATATGAAATTTTTCTATTCATATAAATGGGAGATGTGAGTAGTAAGAGTACTCGAATTGAAGAGGTAGATATACCTCAAAATCTTGACTTGTTAAACAAGTGGACTATTCCAAAAGTTGATATAAAAACCATATATGATTATAGTTGGTTTGATAAAGTTTTTTCTAAACAAATGATAAAGATAATTAAACAGTCTTTAGCATTAAATTCTTCTTAAAAAATGATTCATTTATTAAATATGCGAGACATTAATTTGCATAAGAATCATTATAATTTTATGCACATAGGATTTTTTCAAATAGCCTTTAAACCTTTAACTCTTAAAGGGTTACTAGAGACATTTTAAGCAGCACTTAGAGATGCTAGAAATCTGAATTTCAGACAGTCTCTAATGGGTCGATTGAATCCACTGTAGCCTATGGTCCAGTTTATTTCAATACTCAGCCAAATTTACAACTATCTTTGACTAACGCAAATACACTTGATGCTTCAACATTAAATGTAAAATGCATGGTTAAAATTATGCGCCTATATCTGAACTTATTTGTCTTTCATACAGAAGTTATTATAGATTATTAACTACTTTAAATCCTAGATGTAAGTTATACGATATATCGGATCATACTATATTAGTCGAGACTAATTTCACAAGGTCTAAGGTCACCACAAGGAGACCTATTAAATGGGATGAGATTGATTTTCCCACTACTTGAACCATAAATTCGGTTAGATCTCCTAATCAAGTCACTGATGATTTAACTAATAGTGAATTAACGCATGTAACTGAAAATACGGATGGTAGGATCTGTATTCAATTCGATGAAAGGTCTACTATTTATAACAAGCATTCATTCTCCATGCCTAATACCTTCTATGCATCATATTTCTCCTGTAGAACCATTATATGGTCCAGCTAGAGGTCATGCAACTTCTTTGCACACAATTGACTCAGATTCTACAAGATTTGTAGAGAAAGTTTAAGTCAATCCTCGAACAAATATTGTTCAAGATAATGACAATATTTCTGATAGAGATATTCCTACTTTTTCTGAAATGAACTTTGATCCAAATGCTATTTAATGATTCCACACTAAATCAATTTTAGTCCTGGATCCTAGGCAAGAAATTATTTTAAAAAAGAATTTTTTGATAAAAAATGGAACCAATTTATAACTTGGTTTTTTGAGACTTATAGTCCCAATGAAATGAATAATACTTCTCAAGAATTCTATGAAACGTATGCATTGCATAATTAAATTATGTATTTTGTGCCTTGGTTTATAACCACATACTTGCCATTGTATGTTAAGGTGCTTGAAAGATCATATCAAGATATTAGTGGTAACATTGTTAGAACTGTTTACCCTCCCCAAGCTCCTTTTATTTTGCTAAATAATACTGGTATTACCTTTTCTGCATTTCAAAAATTCATTGCTAATGAAGTCGCTAAGGTAACTGTTACAGAAATTAATAATTTAATTTCTCAAAATAATTATTTGAGCTTATACGTGAATGTTTTAGGAGAACATATTTCTTCTCTTGATAAAAAGCTCGATGAGTTAACTGATTTGATAAAAAAATTGAGTATTAGTTCAAACTCTACTGATATTGCTTCTTCTTCAAAAAGTAAGACAAGATATTTGACGACTAAAACCAGTATTTAAAGGCCCCCTGATATTGAAGGATTTCAACTTAAATCTCCTTTGTATGATTTAGAACAATATCTTGATAAAAAGCTTTCTGGTTTAAATATTAGGCCTATTGATTTGTCTAATGCCTATATTGATAGCCAAGAATCCACTCCTGATTTGAAAAATCAGACTAAATCAGAGCTTAATAAGCTTAAAGGGATGATTAGAAAATAACCAGTTAAAAATTCTAGATATGCCAATTTACCCGTATGCAAACTTATTACTATCCGCGATCCACTCCTTAAGATGTTCTACTAGAGGAAAGGGATTAGAATCAGACTAATACGTCTTATAGCAGAGAAAATAATTATGAATGGAACCTTAATAACTTAACTGAGAGGCAATTAACAATCCTCGTACACTGCATTATGATGTATTCAACGGTGTGCAAATCCACTGGTAATAAAGAAAATAGAACAGATAAAGTTATTTGTAAAATAATAGTGTTGGTTTTACTGGCCAACTTCGTGGCTGGTGGGATAATTTTCTGACTCATGATCAAAGAGAGTCAATTTTTAATGTTGTAGCTACTGCTCCAGGGGTTGATAACCTAGGAAGAGCCCTAGTTGCAAATAGGGAAGATGTTGTTTATACACTCGTTCTTACAATTTTAGAACATTTTAATGGTAGATTCACCAATCAGTATGAGAACATTTGTACTCTCTTGAATGGGCTTAGATGTAAGACCCTAGGAGAATTTAGTTAGTATAAGGACACTTTTTAAAGTTGGTTCATGGAATTAGCCGAAAATAGATATGCACATTAGAAGGCCAAGTTTATAGACGGACTTCCTCCATTATATATTGAAAGGGTTAGAAAAACTATTAAAGGATCCTTTGGTGAAATTACTTGGGAAAGGTATACCTATGGTCATTTGATAGCAGCTTGTACATAAGAAGGGTTAAACCTGTGTAATGAGTTAAAATCGTCTAGACAACTTAAGTTTGATAAACTTGGAGAAAAATCTCAGATAGGAGATTTTTGTAACCAGTTTGGTATAACTAAACCAGCTTCCACTTCCAGGAAAAAAGGACAAAGATATTCCAAAAGTGAGCAGACTTATAGAAATAAGAGATCTAGATATAAGTCCAAAGAATAAAGTGAAACTAGAAAAGCCTATAGGAAATCTACTAGATTTACCAAAAATATGTCTAAGCGAGATCTTGCTAAGATTAAGTGTTACAAATATTGTAACTTTGGGCATATTGCTCCAAATTGTAAGATTCAAAAGCTTAAATCTTTAGGTATTGCTGATGATGTGCATGATCAAGTTTATAGTTTGTTATACACCTCAGGTTCAGAATCTGATTATAATGTTAAATCTGAATCAGAAAATGATATTGAGTTGCCTAATTTATCTAATAGTGATAATGCTAATACTTGTTCTGATTTCCAAGGTGATACCTGCACTTGTGATGATGCATTTTATAATTTTCAATCCCAGTTTGAAGATTTAAATCATTACTTCTGATAATGTGTTAGAACTTTTGAAAGAAGTTTCATATGAGAAACTACGGGAAAAGATTATTAACTTGTCTACTAGTTCAAAACCCAGTACTTCTAAAACTGCTGATAACTATACCTTTATTCTTAAAACTGCTGATAGCAATTATTTTATGCCTTATTCTATATCAGAGGTTAATTGACATCTTGCTATGAGTTATGCTCTTGGTAAAGATACTTCTTTTGATGATTTAAAAATTGAAGTTAAAAACTTAAAAAAAAAGATCTTAAATCTCTTAAACAAAATCAAATGATTTGTGATCACATAATTTTACAAATTGAGAAGGATATTTCTCCCACACAGATTTCCAAAGAAAAAGAAAAAATTTCCAAAGAAAGTGATACAGATGATATTCAAAATTCCCTTGATTTAAAAAATGATTATTTTTTGGGAATGATGCAAATTGTTACTGCTTATAAATGGTATATTAAATGTACTCTTTTTATTGATAATTATTTTTCAGTAACTAATATTGCTATGATTGATAGTGGAGCAGCTGTTAGCTGCATAAAAGAAGGGTTAGTCCCAACAAAATACTTTCATAAAAATACTCATGTAGTTAAATCTGCATCTGGACATGCTCTTGATATAGAATATAAATTGCCAAACACTCATATTTGCCAGAATAAAATATGCATACCGCATTTCTTCTTTTTGGTAAAAAAAATCAGTTATACCCTCCAATTATACTTGGAACTCCTTTTATAAATGCTATTTATCCTTATACTCATATTGATGCTAAAGAATTTACTACTACTTACAAAAATAAAGAGATATCTTATTCTTTTGTTATAGACCTCGTAACTAGAGATATTAATGCTTTAATTGATATAAAGTAAAAACATGTTAATTTTTTATAGCTTGAATTACTTAGCATGAATATTTGTGATACAATGAAATCTGCTAAGGTACAGGAAAAGATAAGTTAATTTTCAAACAACTGACTGTTGATATTTGTGTTGATCACCCCAGTGATTTTTGGAATCACAAAAGGCATATTGTTACTCTTCCTTATGAAGATAATTTCTGTGGGGATAATATCCCAACGAAATCACGACCTTGTCAAATGAATGCTAAATTAGTTGAATTCTACAAAAAAAGATATTGATAATCTGTTACAAAAGGGTCTGATAAAGCCTTCAAAATCTCCTTGGTCATGTACTGCTTTTTATGTTAATAACACAGCAGAAAAGGAAAGTGTTGTTCCCAGGTTGGTGATAAATTATAAACCTTTGAATAAATATTTAAAATGGATTAGGTATCCTATTCCAAATAAAAAGGATTTATTATCTCGTTTATACGACGCCAATATATTTTCAAAGTTCGATTTGAAATCGGGATATTGGCAGATTCAAATATTTAAAGAGCATACTTATATAACTGCTTTTAATGTTCCTTTTGGGAAATATGAATGGAATATCATGCCATTTGGTTTGAAAAATGGCCCATCGGAATTTCAGAAGATAATGAATGATAAATTTAATCCTTATATAGATTTCATCATCGTTTATATTGATGACATTCTTGTGTTTTCTAAAATATTTGAATTGCATGTCAAGAATCTTGATATTTTAAAGAAAATTGTGATACAGAATGGTTTGGTGATATCTAAGCCAAAAATGAGTTTATTTCAAACAGATGTTAGATTCTTAGGACATAATATCTGTCAAGGGAAGATTACTCCCATTCAGAGATCCATTGATTTTTCTTCTAAATTTCCTGATATTATAACTAACAGGACTCAATTGCAAAGATTTTTGGGAAGCTTGAATTATATTTCCCCTTTTTATGAGAATTTATCTCATGGTTTAGCCCCGTTATACGATAGGCTAAAAAGGGATTATAAAGGATCGTGGGCGGATAGTCATACAAATCTTGTTAAACGTATTAAACAGAGTGCTAAAACTTTACCATGTTTAACTTTAGCCAATCCTTCTTGGCAAAAATCATTGAGACAGATGCATCTAATATTGGTTATGGCAGAATATTGAAACAAGTTAATCCCCATAATAAAACTGAATACTTGATAAGATTTTGTTCAGGTAAATGGACTGATAGTCAGAGAAAATAAGCTATGGTAGATCATAAAATGCTAGCCATTGTTAAATGCGTTCTAAAATTTCAAGATGATCTTTGTAATAAAAAGTTTTTGATAAAAACTGATGCTCAATCTGTGAAGTATATGTTTGATAAAGATTTTAAACATGATGCTTCAAAGTTAATATTTGCAAGGTGGCAAGCCCAATTAGCCCCTTTTGATTTTGATATTCAGTACAAAAAAGGAATTGATAATTCCCTCCCTGATTTCTTATCTAGGGAATATCTCAGTTAAAATGAAATTTTATAAATCATTTTGTACTAAAACAACTTTAATTAGCATTTTAAAGGTGATTCCATTATACATAGACATTCAAAATCTCATAATTGATAAAGTCATCCATGATATGGTTGAAGAAGAATTTTCTATCTTTAATTATGAAGAAATTAGAGATATTGACTGGTATAATTTTGAAATATCTGATTGATTGTGCTATTTGTAGTATGGTTACTGACCCTCCATGGCAGATGGCCAGAGGAAAAAGACAGGGTAGATCAGGAGGAAGATCAGTCTCCTGTGGAAGGGAAAGATCATCCCCAAACAAATCATATTCTCAAGGATCACCATACGGATCCTCATATAATTCCCCCATTATACAAATGAGAAATAAGAGTTGTATAAACTCCAAGGTATTGCAGAAAGGCAAATATTCATCATCTGGGTCCCATGCACATTGTATGTTAAGGTGCTTGAAAGATCAATTCAAGATATTAGTGGTAACATTGTTAGAACGGTTTACCCTCTCCAAGCTCCTTTTATTTTGCCAAATAATACTGGTATTACCTTTTCTGCATTTCAAAAATTCATTGAAAATGAAGTACCTAAGGTAACTATTGCAGAAATTAATAATTTGATTTCCCAAAATAATTATTTGAGCTTATATATGAAAGTTTTAGGAGAACATATTTCTTCTCTTGATAAAAAGCTCGATGAGTTAACTGATTTGATAAAAAACTGAGTATTAGATCAAACTCTACTGATATTGCTTCTTCTTCAGAAAGTAAGACAAAAGATTTGACGACTAAAACCGATATTCAAAGGCCCAAATGCCTGCATAGTAAATTCACTATGCATGGGACCCGGATGTGGGACCCTTAGTACTATTGTCAGATTCCTACATAGTAAATCCACTATGCATGGGACCCGGATGTGGGACCCATTTTACTATTCGTAGATTCTTTTTCTTTCCTATAAATAAGTGCCTTCATTTGTTAGGAAAAGCAGAAGGTTTTCATTTTTTTTTTTCTCTCTTGAAGGCTCTCTCTTTCTCTCTAGTTCTTCATCTCTTTTGTATAATATTCTCAAGTTTGGAATAAAAGTATGCCATTAATTACTATTCAGGCCTTGCATTCGGCCAATTAAGGTAGTTATTTCTTCTTTTAATTTGAATTCTTTAATACTCTCTCTCTCTCTCTTTGGCTGTGACTATGTCCGACTAAATAATTTTCATATCTATACTGAAGATCTAACTTCTCTTGTATAATAGCCATGTAAGATCCAAACTCTATCAAAATATAAAGGAATTTCTCTATAGTTTGTTGACTTGGTTCCAAAATGGTGGTACAATCAAAGTTAGTACTGCATTTGTTGGCTTTGTCTTAGTGACTACGTCTAGCAAGTCGTGAATTTTTAAGCTCATTAAAATTGAGGAAAAGGGCATCCTTCTTCACGGTTAGAACTGCTAGACACATGGGCTCAACTCAAGTATGTATTAAGTTCTGACAGTCCCTTTGTTTGGGTAAAACTCCCATACAGTCAATTAGCTATATGAAATTTTTATATATTTTTATTGGTTTTATCGATATTGCGCGGATTACCGCCAGCCCTGAACAGATCCTGTAAATAGACTTTTATTGTAATGCTAGTCCTCATGATGCCATTTGTCATAACCTCACGCTAGACTATACATATATATTATTTATATTATTTAAATTAATTATTTACAAAAATAATTTTTATTTTGGATTGACTTCTCAGTCAAACTTAGTTTTTTTAACCACAATATGAAATTAATATGAATTTCTACTATATAGAAGCATGAGTCCTTGAACGACCAAGGAAAAAAAAGTAATTTTACAACTACCTAATACATGTTGTAGAAGAATCCGCATCCGTCTTTCATCTTTCTAGTCTCAACCCTAGATTCTTCAACTCCAGACAAAAACATTCAAATATAATCCTAGAATAATCGATTCTACCATCCCTCTTGTTCCAATAATAGTAAATCAATTCATAATTCATCATAAGTCCAGATATGTTTTTGTTCAAATTTTGTAACAAATTTATGTCAGTTTTCTTCAAATTTAACTGTCCCAATTTTATGGCTGAAATCCATGGAGGATGTGAAAGGTTTTTGTTTCTCTCCTAAATCTTCCATCTAATTTTATAGATTTAGATTTAACCTTCAAAAAATAATAGATTATATATGTGAAAGGGATCCTTTCCTTCTGCTCTCTCTGTAGCAATCTCAGGTACTAAAGAACCCATTTGTTTTTTATATCTTTCTTTATAGTGACCCAATAGAACAACCCAGTTGGTTATTCGCATAAGTATCCTAAGATATTTTAGCAAATAAAGCAAAATCATCATGATATTAAGTTCTTCTCTTTTGTGATGTTGATGACGATACATGTTGGTTTTCCTTTAAAACTCTTTTATATACAACTGCATATAATATAAAAACATAATAAGTTAGATTAAATTCATCATCAACATCTTTACACTCTTATATATATGCCTTGCATATATGTTCTATCTATCCTAATAAAAGTGTAAACTGTAAGCTAAAAAGTAGAAACCATCTGAGATTTTGTATGCTCCCTCTATGTAACGCCTCGAGACTGTACCCTGGGCATCATACGGTGCTTACAATCCCAAAGGACAACAAGCTAACCCATGACTGGTACCTACTGTGAGAATTGAATAATAATAATAATACTGAAAATATATGCGGAAGTTAGGCTGAAATTTCCATAAGGTTCATAAACAAAAAACAAATACTGAATACTGATAATAATACTGAAAAACAGAACATATGTCTGAAATAGTCTAGTCCGAAAGCCTCTAACTATCTGAATATGGAGTTGATGGGATAAGTCCCCAACTAACTTTGACTATTGAACATACTGAACTACTAAAATGCTAAAATAAATAACTCTGTCCTTGAAATATGAGGACTCAATGCTATAACTACTGCTGATAACCTGAGTTGCTAGGTACGGTTAGGAGACTGTGCGTCTAAACCTATAATATGAGACATTATAGCGCAAAAGAAAGAGTATGCGTCAGTACTTTGAATGTACTATTATGCTAAGTGAGGCAGGATTATATACATGGGTTCATATACATGAGATGATAACTGACTGAATGAACATTATCAAATGCAAAACTATAACTACCGATCATGCTGACTATGGAATATTGTGCATATAACCTCTGTCTAAATTAGACTAAAACTAAAGTATTAGGTTCTAGTAACTGAATACTAATAATTGAGGTTTAGACTGATACCGAAGTACTGAATTTTGGTGGCTAAGTAACTGATAACTGATAGCCATGGTTTTGTAGAACTATCTGAGTTCTTTACTAAATTTTGAGACCGAATACTGATTGCTGAGTATTGAATACTGAAACTGTAACTATGGGAGTGTTTATCTAACCGACATACCCTAATTATAAACTGAGTTGGTGTCCAACCTATGACCCTAGTTGAAAGGGTGTTATCACCTTGCCAAGGGATACTAACAATGTTATGTCAACCCTAATCTGGCAGGAAGACTCATGAATTGTATATATGGTTGAGTCAACCCTAATCTGGTAGGAGGATGACTTACTCTATGCTGGCTACATAGTTCTGTAATGGAGGGACTGCTAATAAGGGTCAAACCCTCTGCTGGAAGGAATGCCCCCATCCCTGGGTTCGCTCGGTGTTGAATCCTACTCCCAACTGAATAGACACTGAACTGATCACTAGACTGTACTAGGCTTGACTGAACTGTTATTGATCGTGTTAACTGACTGAATCGAACTGAGTTCACTAAGTTCTGAAACTGACTGAGTTCTACTATTCGTGACGTTGCTAAGACTATTTTGTAGCTACGATAATTCTAGGTAAACAGCTAGATTGTCGGGTATTGAATACCCTCAGGACTTGATAGCATCAATAGTAAAACATGGAAAAATATTGAAAGCATTACATTAGTTACTTGTCCACCGTGAATTCATTTAGAACCACCGTGCATTCATTTAGACTTTTTTCCAAACATTTGAGAGGCATGAACTTGTACATGAATGGGACCACATGATAACATGTCATGAATTCACTACTCAATTTACATAGGCATTCTATCAAACACTTGGAGAAGCATAATTAATACACATAGAAATCATCAAGATATAAACACCATGGCTACAACATTCAACTTGCGAATTCAAGGGTTTAACATGAGGATCACATGATTCTACTTACTGGCTAATTAATTCACTTGAAACTTGTATGAATCTTGATTAGAAAACCATACAACAATACATACATGAACACAATCCAATTCAAACATGTAAATCATGAAATCAATAAACTTGTAGTTTTAAAAGGGGTTCTTGAACTCCAAAGGTGGAAGGAAACCCAAGGATGAACATCTAACATACCTTGATTGTTGATTTCTTGAGAATTGTGGTGAATTATTGGGACTTGAATCTTCAGCTTGATGAACTAGGGTTTGTTCTTGAGAGGATTTTGAGAATAAAGAATGAATTTTTCCTTTTTGGGGGCTTAATCCTGTGTTTTAGCTGAATTGGGTGAAGGGAAAAGGACCTAATTGCCCTTGGAAAGTTGGATTTTTAATGAGAAAAATTGCCCTGTGATGCGATACCCAAAAAATGTATGGAGTGAGTTTATGATGAATAAATACTGCAGGAAATATCATCCAAAGGAAATTATGTGGAGAACAGGAGAGGGTTCCCAAGTTTGGAAGAAAATGTTACAAGTGAGGGACCTCACAGATCATCTCATATTTTGGAGGCTCAAAGAAGGGGATGCTCATATATGGTATGATAATTGGAGTGGAATAGGTGATTTATACTCATCAATGCAGGACAACAGAGAATAGGATGACAACTACAAGCAAGTCAAAGATTTGGTGGTGAATGGACAATTGAATGAGGTTGTACTAACAGAATTATTTACTGCTGATATTGTGGAGCATATAAAGAAAAAGGTGAAACCACCTTATCAGTCAGGTCAAGGTGAAAAATCAATATGGAGCATAGATATAAAAGGAAAACTTAGTCTGAAATCAGCTTTACAGTTTGTGAGGCACAGAGAAAACAATATTGAATTCTACAAGCAGCTGTGGATAAAAGGGTTGCCATTCAAAATATGTTTTTTTATGTGGAGAATGTGGAGAGGTCAAATTGTAGTATATGCAACTATTAGAAGATGGAGAGTGGAGGGACCTTCCAGATGTTGGTGTTGCCAAATCCCAACACAAAAGACTATGTCTCATGTGTTGTTGAGGTCTCATATAGCTAGCAGGACTTAGTCCTAATTTTCTTCTTTTGCAGGTATAAATATTCAAAGAATGAGCTTAAGGAATACCATTTGTGCTTGGTGGGAAGCACCAGTCAAGGCAAGGGAGAAAGTATACTATAGAGAAATTCTAGGACTTATTATGTGGGAGTTGTGGAGGAGAAGAAATTCTATGAAACATGATGGTAAAGGAATAGTACTGCAAAGGTTGATATTTAATGCGACTAGGCATCTCAGAATGTTAATTGAAGTCAGAAAGCCAGCATTGGAGTTCCTATATGAATGGCCAGACATTTTAAAGCAATTTAGTCCATTGAAGCCTAAAATATCAGCTATACCTATTTTATGGGAAGCACCATCATAGGATTGGGTCAAGTATAATACTGATGGGGTTTCTAAAGGAAACCTAGGAAAAAGTTCATGGGCATTCTGTTTAAGGGATAGAAATGGAGATCTATTGCATGCAGCGGGGGAAGATATAGAGGACACTAATTCTATGGAGGTAGAGGCAATGGCTATTCTACAAGCAGCAATACATTGCAATAACACAAAGCAGAAGAAGGTAATCATTCAAACATATTCATTACTCATGCAAAAGTTTCTAACAAAGGAATGGGAAATGTCATGGCAAATAGCAGATAAGATCAATCATATATGGCAGCTTCTAGCAATAAAACAAGTGCAAATACAACATATTTACAGAGAGGGCAACCAATTAGCAGATTTTCTATCTAATTTTGCACTGGAGCAGCACTTCACTTTCACAAGTTTCAGTCAACTACCATCTGCAGGTAGGATTATTCTAAACAATGATAAGTAGCAGTGTTCTTACTTAGGGATAGTAATGGATAAAAAGACTGGTAATGCTAATGGAAAGGGGTGTACATACTATAAGTAGAACACCTACACAAAAATAATAAATTCATATTTAGCCTATCTACAACAGCAAACAAAAAAACTTTC
This sequence comes from Capsicum pubescens, assembly GCA_030864215.1. Lineage (NCBI taxonomy): Eukaryota > Viridiplantae > Streptophyta > Magnoliopsida > Solanales > Solanaceae > Capsicum > Capsicum pubescens. Next base: position 229,728,150 of record CM061544.1, read on the forward strand.
TCCGTAGAGTTGGGGGTGACTTGGTCAGATCTTCAATGCAAGCAGCTGAAGAAATTAGTTACACCCAATTATTCGCGGGTCTGAGCATATCTCAATCTTCATCCCTTCCATAACTACAAATCCATGAGGACACAGTCAGGGGTACAGTCAGGTCAAAAAGTGGAACATAGAGGAAGAAGCAGATACCTGGATGCAAAATCAATTCTCAGTGGACGAGACCCATATGTTTAGCACCAAAAATCATTGTGTACTCCTTTTCTCTGAGGAATTTAGCTGAAATGGAACATAGAAACTCAAATGCAAGCAATGGAGTAGGATTTAAAGGTAAATCAGAAGCTCAAATGCAAGCAATAGAGGAAGGACTGAACTTACTCTTGCAAGCTGGACAAGAATCTGACCTTATCCAACCATGGTATGGTGTTTATCACCCACAGAAGAAGCATCTCAAAGTGAAGATTTCCAAAAGCAAACATGATGGAGGCGGTGGAAGCTATTTAGAAACCCTACACCCCTTTTTATTATTTCTTTAATGGACTGGGTCAATTTGTTTAGGCCGGTACATCTGATATGTGTATGTATTTATTTTAATGGGTTGGACCATTCTTTGAGGATTGAGTTAAATAATTAATAAAATAAAAAATTTAACCGAAAAAAAACCTGACGTGTCGATAGAATCAATGCGATGGGCAATGTGATGCGTCGTGATAGCGTTGGCTCACTAGAAATTGCACTAAAGGCTTTTCCCAGTGATGCTGCAGCCGATGCATTGCATCAATGGGGTCGACGCGATGGTTAAAATGATTCTATGTCTTAACACTTAGCTAAATTTTTCTAAGTGTGGGGCTACTTTTGGCATGCTATAAAGAACCGAAATAACTAGGATTTGCGAGGTCTTACAATGTCTCTCCCTTGAGAACATTCATCCTCGAATGAGACTGATTGAACTAATAATACTGATAGATTAAGTTTACATGCTGAACATGTACCACTGAAGCATGATTACATGACTGAAACTACTGATAAACTAATTTTTCTTACTGAACATGCATACCTGAATTATGATCACATGGCTGAACTGATTTATGGATGCATGACTGTCATGAGGATGATATGCAATAGTAATTGATACCAAGTTTGTAAAGGTGATCTGAGCATGAAATTGAGTAAATCTAAGGAAGACTGTTACCTCAACCTGAGTCTAAGTTTGTGGAGAAGAGGTGAGGATACTTGGTTCACATATCTGTTTCTTCTTCCCAAGTAGCTCCCTCAACGGACTGATTTCACCAAAGAACTTTAACCAAAGGAACCTCTTTGTTCCTCAGTCTGTGAATCTGATGATCAAGGATTTCAACTGGGACTTCCTCATAAGAGAGGCTATTCTGAACATCTATACTCTTTATAGGGACTACAACTGCTGGGTCACCAATGCATTTCTTTAGCAAGGAGATGTGAAACACTGGGTGTACTGAAGCTAAGTCTGAAGGCAACTCAAGCTCGTAAGATACCTCTCCAAAACGGCTAAGAATTTAGTAAGGACCAACATATCAGGGACTGAGCATTCCCTTCTTGCCAAAACTCTTTACTCCCTTCATGAGAGAGATTTTCAAGTACATATAATCACCAATCTCAAACTCGAGATCATTTATTCTCACATCAACATACAATTTCTATCGGCTCTGAGCTATCTTAAGCCTCTCCCTGATCAACTGAACCTTCTCTAAGGTATCAAATACTAAGTCAGACCCTACCCGTGCTGTCTTGCCTACCTCAAACCAACCAATGGGAGACCTACAAATCCTTCCATAAAATGCCTCAAACGAAGCCATTTGAATACTGAAATGATATCTATTATTATACGCGAACTTAATCAAGGGTAAGTGGTCATCCTAACTTCTCTTAAAGTCAACAACACACGCTCTCGATATATCTTCTAAAGTCTAAATTGTCCTTTCTGCTTGACCATCTGTCTGAGAGTAGAAGGATGTACTAAAGTGAACTTGGGTACCAAGACCCTTTTGGAAAGCTTTCCAAAAGTAAGAGGTGAACCGCGTACCTCTATCTAAAATAATGGATAATGGAACTCCATGCAATCTGATAAACTCTCTAACGTAGAGCTTGGCCTAATCCTCGATTGATTAAGAGGTATAGAATGGAAAGAAATAAGTGGATTTGGTCATCCTATCTACCATGACCTAAATCGAATCATGCTGATTATGAATAAGAGGAAAACACGTCGCAAAGTCTATATTCACTTTCTCCCACTTCCAAGTGGGGATACTGAAATCCTGGATAGACTTACTAGTATTTTGGTGCTCAATATTGACCTGTTGACATGTAGAGAACTTAGCCACAAAGTCTATAATATCTCTGTTCTTCCCACTCCCCTAATAGACTTCCCACAAGTCGCGGTACATCTTAGTGGCCCCTGGGTGAATCGAGTAACGCACACCATGTGCTTCTATAAGAATCCGCTGCCTCACACCATCCAAATATGGCACACATAACCTACCCTGGTAACACAACACACCATCTCCCCCTTAGGATAAAACCTCTACTTTTTGATCTCCCCCATACACTACCTTCAACTGAATAAACCAAACAAACACCCAACCTGGCAAGCTGATGAACTTCCTGAACTAGCATCTTCTCACCATCCTCAATGTAAGAAACACTACCTATGGACAATCTATTGAGAGCATCAACCACTACATTGGCCTTGTGTGGATGATACAGAACACTCATGTTAAAGTCTTTCAACAACTCTAACCACCTTCTTTGACACAAGTTTAGGTCTTTCTGAGAAAATACATACTGTAAAATTTTATGGTCTGTGAACACATTAACATGTACCCCATATAAATAGTGCCTCCAAATCATTAAGGCAAATACTACAGCTGCTAACGCAAGATCATGGGTGGGATAATTCTGTTCATGGGGCTTAATCTATCTACAAGCATAGGATATGACCTTACCTCTTTGCATCAAAACAAATCGCAAACCAACTCTGAAAGCATCACAATACACACAAACCCATTTGAACCATCTGGTAAAGTCAAAACTGGGGTTGTAGTGAGTTGAGTCTTTAACTCCTGAAAACTCTTCTTATAATAATATAACCACTAGAATTTGACTTTCTTTTGAGTCAATCTAGATATGGGGGATACAATAGATTATAATCCTTCAATAAACCATCGGTAATAGCAAGCCAACCTAAAGAAACTCCTGATATGTAATGAAGAGATAAGCTTGGGATAGTTTCTTGCTGCTTTGGTCTTTTGAGAATCAACTCTAATACCATCACCGAAAACTATATAACCAATAAAAGCTACTGACCTTAGCCAAAATTCGCACTTACTGAATTTGGTGAACAACTGATAGGCTCTAAGGGTCTGTAATACTATTCTGAGATGGTCAGCATGATTATTTTTACTGCAGTAGTAGACAAGAATGTCATCAATGAAGACTATGATGAACATGTCCAAGTACTACTTAAACACGCGGTTTATCAAGTACATGAATGCAACTGGGCATTGGTAAGACCAAATGGCATGACTAGAAATTCAAAGTGACCATACCGAGTTCTAAAAGATGTTTTTGGAATGTCACATTCTCTGACTCTGAGCTGATGATAGCTTGATCTGAAGTCTATCTTAGAAAAGTAACTGGCACCCTGAAGTTTGTCAAACAAGTCATCGATTCTGGGAAGTAGATACTTGTTCTTGTTTGTGACTTTGTTTAAATAGCGGTAGTCAATACACATTCTGAAAAAATATCTTTCTTACACACGAATAAAACTGGCGTGCCCCACGGGGAAACACTGGGCCTGATAAACCCTTTATCTAGGAGATCCTACAACTGCTCTTTTAATTCTTTAAGTTCAACTTGAGCTATTCTGTATGGAGGAATAGAGATGGGCTGAGTATCTGGAAGAAGGTCTATTCCGAAGTCAATTTCCTTTTCGGGAGAAACTCCAGGAAGATCTTCGAGAAACACATCTGGAAATTCACATGCTACTGAAACTGACTCAAGATTAAGGGTCTCAGAACTAGAGTCTTTAACTCAATGAGATGATAGACACACCCCTCAGATATCATTTTTTCTCGCTCGAAGGTAGGAAATAAGCTGACCCTTAAGTGCTGAAGTACTACCCCTCCATTCTAGGATAGGTTCATTCGGGAACTGAATGAAGCCAATACATATCGAGGATGACGTCAAAATCTGTCATCTCTAACTCTACTAAGTCTGATGAAGTAGCTTTCTGAGATACCATAACCAAAAAATTTTGTATACCCGCTGGGCTATGATAGATTTACCTATTGGGGTAAAGACTGAGAAAGGCTCTACTAAGATTTTGGGACTAACTCTGAAGTCAACAGCTATATAAGGAGTTACAAAGGACAAAAAAGCTCTTGAATCTAACAAAGCATAAACATGTAAATGGTAAACTTGTAACGTACCAGTGACCACATCAGGAGAACATTCTTGATACTATCGGGACTGGAGTGTATAGAGCCTATTTAGGTGTTCCCCATTGGTGGCACTGAAAGCGGCACTCTACTGAGATAGGTGACCGAACTGAGATGGGGGACAATTATGCTAACTCTATGAACCCACCTGAGGACACTCTCTGATCCTATAGCCTGGCTTGCCACATCTGAATCAGTCATCACTTCCAGCTCTACAAACACCCTGATGATTTCTGCCACACTTCTAACAAAGAGGATTTGTTTGGGTACTGCTAACACTACCCTGAGATTTAGAGCCTAGCGCCCTATCCTTATTACTATTTATAAACTTAGGCATCGGAGCACTGGCTGAGGACGGAGCCGGAATTGAAGATTTTGGGCAAAACTATGAACGATTACCACCCTCTAACTTAGGCTGGGTAAAGTTGAAGCTACTTGTTCTAGCCCACTTTTTCTCCCTTTCCTTCTCCTTAGTCTTCTTCTCCTCTATCTATTAAGCGTGGACCATCAACCTAGCCAAGTCCATCTCCTTAATCAACATTGTGGTCCTACACTCGTTGACCATACTGTCAGACACACCAAAAACAAACTTAATCATCTTAGACCTTCTATTAGATACCACATAAAGAACATATTTTTCTAACTGAGTAAACTTAAAAAAATACTCCTTCATTGTCATGCTTCAATGCTTTAGGTTAATAAACTCTAAAACCTTGGCTTTCCTCAACTCTAACGGGAAAAACCTATTAAGAAACACAGTAGCAAACTTCTCCCATTCTATATGCCCTGCATTTGTGGCCATATCTACCTTTCACTACTTAAACTATGTATGAGCTATATTCTCTAACCGATATGTGGCTAACTCAGCACTCTCACTAGCGATTACCCCCATAATATTTGTTACCTTCTTGACCATTTCAAGGAATTCCTATGGGTCCTCTTTAGAATTAAACCCCAAAAATAGTGGAGGATTGATTTGAGTGAAGTCCCAAATTTTAGCTACAGCAATATTGGCCACTAGTTTGGCCTGAAGAGTAGCTGGGCGTTCATTCTGGGCTTCCATAGAATGAGCTAGAGTGCTGAAAGCTGCTCTGAATTATGCATGGGAAACATGCTCATCCAGGGGATCTACCTAAATGGGCGGAGGTACTGGCTGGTTTCCAGTTCTTCTTTCGTTAGTCTTTTTGGGAGGCATATTCTTTAAATAGAAGTGAAACTTGGATTATACAGAGACTTTAACTTGAGCTCATGCTCACTCACACGATATGAATACTAAAAGAAGGGAACTTTCCCTAAAAATGCCTCACAGCCACTTGTCTATAAGTGTGGCGCGCTACACACCCATGCACAAGACTCTACTTGACATAGATTTTAGACTCCCTAGAACTTTGTTGAATCTTAGGATCTGATACCAAGTTTGTAATGCCCTTAGACTGCACCCTGGGTGTCACATGGTGCTTACAATCCTAAAGGACCACAAGCTAACCAATAACGGATACCTGCTGTAAGCACTGAATAATAATAATACTGAAAATATATGCAAAAGTTAGGATAAAATTACCATAAAGTTCATAAATTAAAAACAAATGCTGAATACTGATAATATTACTAAAAAACTGAACATATGTCAGAAATAGTCTAGTCCAAAAGCCTCTAACTATCTGACTATGGAGTTGATGGGACAAGTCCCCAGCTAACTCTGATTGCTGAACATATTGAACTACTGGAATGCTAACATAAATAACTCCGTCCTCGAAATATAATGACTCAACACTATAACTGTTGTTGATAACCTGAGATGCTAGGTACGGTCAGGAGCCCGTGCATCAGAACCTATGATATGAGTCATCATAGAGAAAAAGAAAGAGTATACATTAGTACTTTGAATGTATTGGTATACTAAGTAAGACAGACTAATATACATGGGTTCATATGAATAAGTTGATAACTGACTGAAAGAACACCATGAAATAATTGAATAAGAGTGAATGCAAAACTATAACTATAAATCATGCTGACTATGCAATACTGTGCATATAACCTCTATCTAAATTAGACTGAAATTGAAGTACTAAGTTCTGGTAATTAAATACTGATAACTAAGGTTTAGACTGATACTGAAGTACTAAATTATGATGGCTAAGTAATTGATAACTAATAGCCATAGTTCTGTAGAACTATCTGAGTTCTTTACTGAATTCTGAGATCGAATACTGAGTACTGAGTACTGAATACTAAAACTATAACGGTAGGAGTGTTTATCTAACCAACATACCCCGATTATAAACTGAGTTGGGGTCCAACCTGTGACCTCAGTTTGAAGGGTTTTAGGAACTTGCCAAGTGATACTAACAATACTGTGTTAACCCTAATCTGGCAGGAAGACTCATGAATTGTATATATGGTTGAGTCAACCCTAATCTGGAAGGAGGATGACTTACTATAACACCCCGTATTCAAGTACATGTATTGGCGTATTCAAGTACGTGTATTGGTCTTATTTATATGGAATTAATTTTTTTATTTTATTTATACCGGAATTTTCCCGTCGATGGTTCCATACGAAGGTTATTGAATAAGCTTTCCAACGATATAAAGATTTCAAAAAACGTATAAGTTTTGGATATAATCGAGCACGTTTGAAACTATAAAACGGTGGCCGGGATATGGTGAATAGTAAATGTGCAGGAAAATTTCCTGCACACAAACTACTGAGGCCTGCCAGTTTTTTGGGTCAACTTTGAACGATCATAACTCTCTTAATATAATGAACTGGGAGAACTACGACCTATCAAAAGAAAGACCTTTGAGTTTTCTTTCTAATTCAATTGGTTTCATACAAATCCAACGTCTGAGTAAGGATTTATACTCGTTTTACTTTAGCCTCTCAAAACAGATTTTTAGGGTCAACTTCAAACGATCATAACTCCTTGTACAGGACGAACTGGGTGGCCTACTTTATATTAAATGAAATACCTTTTAATTATCTTTCCAACGATACCAATTTCACCCAAAGCCAATATCGGAGCAAAGAGTTATGGTCGATCTACTTTAGCTTGTCAAAACAGTCCACCATGGACAGATTCGGATTTACTTAAAATTTTAAGGGCAATATGGTCATTTTCCATCACCTCATGAACGAAAATTGGTCATTATATACATATACATAGCCTCATATCCATTATTTATCATCCATTATTGAATAATAAGAAACCCTAGCCAAATTTCAACTCCAATTATCTTGTGATTCAACCGTAGAAAATCCAAATTAATTCCGTAGTTGTGTTCACCGTCTCGAGGGCTTCGAGAAGCACCCCTTATTTGTGCCAATAGGACTTCGAAATCAAAAGGGCTATTTTATGGTAAGGATGTAAATTATGTTGGTGTTATTTATATGGATATGTGTATATATGCATGTAAGCATAAGAAGTGTGTTATTTGATTGTTGTTGAAAGATGATTGGAAATGATGTTGGATTATTCTTGTGCATGGTTGGATTATGTTGAATTGTGAAGGGATTTGGTGTGATGATGTGGTATTGAAATTATGATTATATATATATATATATATATATATACACATGAACCTATTGTTCAAGTTGGTTTTTGGAATGCTATGCAAATATTGGTTGTATGGAATTATGGAAGAGAATTGTGGTGTTGGGTTGCTAATACTAGATGCCAAACATTTCATTGTAGATAAGTGATTTGTAAAGGCGGGAAGTTGTGTTGAATTGGTATCCGAATCTACGACGAGGTATGTAAAGCATACTCTAACAATGTTCTTTGGCATGAAAACACCAATGTTCCATCAAGTAAGATTCCGAGGTTGTCCAAAAACATGTATTGTTCTACGTTACCAACGAAGTTGTTTCCATCCTATAAAGTGTCAAAATGTTTCATTGATATACCAAAAGGATCCTATTTCATTGTTGTGATATTGATGATTCTGAAACACATTGTTGATATACCAATGAGTCTTTATTACATCATTATTGTATAGAAGGTCTATTACTTGGTTCCTATTGATGTATCATTGTTTAAAAGTATCAAAAATATGGTGGCGACCAAAATAACAATCTCAAAGATTAATTGAACTAAGTGATGGAAGTTCTCTCTTATCGGGTGGTATCCCAGGGGCATAAGCCTAGCATGGGTCGATCCTTATTTACGTGTTTATGGGTGGTATCCCAGGGGCATAAGCCTAGCATGGGTCGACCCCAGTTGATATGTACTGGAGGCAGCCTAATGGTCACAGTACAGTACAGTAATGATTACAAAGATGTTAAGAACGAAGGTAAAGTGATTGAATAAATTCAATGTACAGGTTGTCACAAGTTCTAGTAAGTGTGGTCCACTCATATTACGATTTATTCACTTGTTTCGGATTTCTATTGAGCTCCTATATCATATGTGATTATCTACAACTTTACATACTCAGTTCATATTTCGTACTGACGTCCCCCACGGGGACCTGCATTTCATGCTGCAGGCACAGGTACCTCAGCTAATACACCGCACAAGTAGGAGCCAGGTCATACAACTATTGTTGGTGAGCTCCAGTTTGCTTCGAATCTTTCCGAGTCGGTTCCTTATGTTTTGTTATTGTACAAGAGTCATGTGTGGGCGGGGGTTTGTCCCGACCCTAGTTATGTCATGTATATCCTAGAGGCTTTGTAGACATAAGGAAGGGTAAAGTCATGGAAGTTTATATAGTAATGTTATATCTGTATATGTGGTGGCCCCGATGGCTAAGTATTATATATATATATATATTTGTGCGTGTTATGCTGATATAGGTAATTATATCCTTCTATATGCAACGAAGTGATGTCCAAATTTTTGGTGACATGTAAGGGAAAGTACAGGTATTTGAACGGGTTCTCCCGGGCCTTCTCGGCTTCGGGTGCCAGTCCGTCCCGATGGAATTTTGGGGCGTGAAAAAAGTGGTATCAGAGAGGTTCGTCCTAGTGAGTCTACAAATCCGTGTCTACGTAGAGTTTTGTTTATCGGTGTGTTGTGCACCACATCTATAAACAGGAGGCTATGGACATTTAGGAATTGTTTCTTTTCTTCATGTCTTATATCGTGCGATAGAGCTTATATTGTATATAAAGTCATAGTTAACCACTTAATCAGTTTGTTTCTCTTATTATAGTTATGATGCCGGTTACCAGAAGCAAGAATACCTGTAAGCAAGTAGATGTGGCTGCCGGGGAGGGGACTAGTAAGTCACCCACTATACCAGCTAATCAAAGTGAGGCTCCAGCTGAGCATGCATCAGAAACTTCCCCCAGTCCGGAAGAAATAAGGGGGAGGAGAACTATATCCCTAGAGCCACCTATTAATGCTGTTGATCAAGATCTTAGAAATGCAGTGCAACTTTTGACTCGTATAGTTGTTGGGCAAGCTCAAGGGCAAGCCATTCCTACTGCAGGTCCTAGTGGTATAGATAGGGCGGCTAGCCTTCGAACACAGGATTTTCTTAAGATGGATCCTCCTACTTTTACTGGATCAGATCTTAACGAGGACCCACAAGACTTTATTGATCAGATCCAAAGGGCCCTAGAGGTGATGCATGTATTGGGCAGAGAGACGGTGGAGTTAGCCGCGTATAGATTCAAAGGTGAGGCTATATATTGGTATAAAGACTGGAAACGGTCAAGGGGCATTGATGCACCCCCAGCTACTTGGAAAGATTTCAAAGAGGCATTTATTGATCATTATCTTCCATATAAGACTCGTCAGGCCCATGCGGATCAGTTCTTAAATCTTCAACAGGGTAATACAAGTGTGGGGGAGTATAGTCTTCGATTTAATTCTTTGTCCAGATATGCTCCTAATGTTATAACTACTATGGATGACAGAGTTCATCGGTATGTGGTTGGATTGGATCCGTATTTGGTTAGGGATTGTACTATTGCTGCACTGAATAAAGACATAGATATAGCTAGGATCCAAGCATTTGCACAGAAAATGAAAGATCAGAGGCAAAGAAGAAGAACACAGGAATTTAAAAGCGGATCTTCTAAGAGGGCCAGATCTACAGGGCAGTTTATGGCGCCACAGGGAGGTTTTAGACCTCAATTTTCTGCTAGACCACCTAGTCCATTATTTTCTTATTCTGTAGCTAGTGCTCCACCATAGCATCAGGGGTTCAGAGGCAGTCAATTTGGGCAAAGAAGTGAGGGTCATAGTTTGCGATCAGTGGGTTACCAAGGGCAAGGGAATATGAGCCAATCGAGACCTCCTCGAGAGCCATGCAATAAATGTGGAAGGTATCATTTGGGCGCATGTCGTCTGGGGACCAATGTTTGCTTTTGGTGCGGTATGTCGGGGCATATAATGAGGGAATGCCCACGAAGGGACATAGGGGGTATGGCACGACCTACGGGGTCATTTGTTGCATCATCATCATCGATTCCTTATTCAGGAAGGGGTGCACAACAAATGGGTCATGTTATAGGTGATAGAGGAGCCACTAGTTCTAGCGGGGCTCAAAATCGTACGTATGCTCTAGCGGATCGACAGAATTTAGAGGCTTCCCCAGATGTGGTTACGGGTACGTTGTCTATATTTTCATTCGATTTATATGCCTTAATTGATCCCGGTTCTACATTATCTTATCATACTCCATTGGTTGCTGGAAAGTTCGAAAGAATACCCGAACTGTTAGTTAAGCCATTTGAAGTGTCCACACCGGTCGGGGAATCTATTATAGCTAGAAGGGTTTATCGAAACTGCATAGTAACTGTTTATGGTCGTGATACGATGGCTGATCTTGTGGAGTTAGAAATGGTAGATTTTGATGTTATAATGGGTATGGACTGGTTGGTGTCTTGTTATGCCACAATTGATGGCTGCACGAAAAAGGTATATTTCCATTTTCCAAATGAATCAGTCCTTGAATGGAAAGGTGAAATTAGCGTGCCAAGAGGTTGATTTATTTCTTATTTTAAGGCAAGAAGAATGATTTCCAAGGGATATATTTATCATTTAGTTAGAGTAAGGGATACAGAAGCGGAGCCACCAACTCTTCACGTTGTTCCGGTGGTAAATGAATTTTCTGATGTATTTCCTGAAGATCTTCCAGGTTTGCCTCCTGAACGAGAAGTAGAGTTTGGTATTGATGTAATACCAGGAACCCAACCAATCTCCATTCCTCCGCATAGAATGGCCCCAGCAGAATTACGAGAATTGAAAGAGCAATTGAAAGATTTGCTAGAAAAGGGGTTCATTAGGCCTAGTATTTCCCCTTGGGGAGCACCAGTGTTATTTGTACAAAAAAGGATGGCTCGCTGAGGATGTGTATTGATTATCGGCAATTGAATAAGGTGACTATTAAGAATAAATATCCTCTCCCAAGAATTGATGATTTATTTGATTAGTTACAGGGCGCCAAGTGCTTTTCTAAGATTGATTTGAGGTCAGGTTACCACCAAGTGAGGGTCAAAGAAAAAGATATACCCAAAACAGCTTTCCGAACAAGGTATGGTCATTATGAGTTTCTAGTTATGTTATTTGGGCTAACAAATGCACCCGCAGCTTTTATGGATTTGATGAATAGGGTATTTAAGCCATTCCTGGATGTATTTGTGATAGTTTTTATAGATGATATTCTAGTTTATTCTAGATCAGAAGAGGACCATGCCAATCACTTACGACAGGCATTGCAGACTCTTCGTGATTGTAAGCTTTATGCAAAGTTCTCTAAATGTGAGTTTTGGTTAAAGTCGGTGGCATTTTTGGGTCATATTGTATCTAGTGAAGGGATAAAGGTTGATGCTCAAAAGATAGAAGCTGTGAAGAACTGGCCAAGGCCCACAACGCCTACGGAGATTCGTAGTTTTCTCGGGTTGGCCGGTTATTATAGAAGGTTTGTTAAAGGTTTTTCTTCCATTTCAGCACCCTTAACCAAGATAACCCATAAAGCATCCAAATTCCAATGGAATGATGCCTGTGAGAAGAGTTTTCAAGATTTAAAGAACAAGTTAATTTCTACACCCGTGTTGGTACTTCCAGAAGGCACCGAAGGGTATACAGTGTATTGTGATGCTTCCAGAATTGGTTTAGGATGTGTATTGATGCAGCATGGTAAGGTAATAACATATGCTTCTAGATAATTTCGGCCACATGAGAAAAATTATCCTACACACGATCTTGAGCTGGCAGCAGTTATTTTTTCTTTAAAGATATGGCGCCACTACTTATATGGGGTTCATGTTGATATATATACTGACCATAAGAGCTTGCAATATATTTTTAATCAGAAGGATCTAAATTTAAGGCAGCGGAGATGGCTTGAACTATTAAAGGACTACGATGTTGATATCTTGTACCATCCAGGGAAAGCAAATATGGTAGCTGATGCGTTAAGTCGTAAGGCTATGATGGCGCCTATAGAAAGGCAAGGGATGGTTAAGGATCTTCACCAGTTAGCTAGTTTGGGAGTTCGCCTTCTTGAAACTCCGAATAAAGAGCTTATCGTACATAATGCTGCGGAATCTTCATTAGTAGCTGAAGTGAAAGAGAAGCAATATGCAGACCCTATTTTATTACAGCTTAAGGAGAACGTTCAGAGTGGTGCGACCAAGGCATTTGAGCTTACTCGAGAAGGAGTACTTCAGTGCCAAAACCGATTGTGTGTGCCGGATATAGACGGGCTAAGAAAGAAGATTATGACAGAGGAACATTTTTCAAGGTATTCCATTCATCCAGGATCAACCAAAATATATCAATATTTGAAAGATATGTATTGGTGGAATGACATGAAGAAGAGCATTGCAGAATTTGTAGCTGAATGTCCAAATTGCCAACGAGTTAAAGTGGAACATCAAAAGCCCAGAGGCTATATGCAATGCATAGATCTTCCAATTTGGAAGTGGGACATGATCAACATGGATTTTGTTACAGGTTTGCCTCGTACAACTTGAAAATTTGATTCTATATGGGTGATTGTGGATAGGCTTACTAAATCCGCACATTTCTTACCCGTTAAGACCACTTACACAGTTGAAAAATATTCGAAGCTGTATGTTAAAGAAATAGTCCAATTACATGGGGTGCCAACTTCTATTATATCGGATCGGGGAACTCAATTTACCGCAAACTTTTGGAAGTCTTTCCAACGGAGTTTGGGAACACAAGTGAATCTGAGTACAACTTTTCACCCTCAGACGGATGGACAAGCAGAGCGCACCATTCAAACACTTGAAGATATTCTACGAGCATGTGTTATAGATTTTAAAGGCAGCTGGGATGATCATTTACCTGTTATTGAGTTTGCCTACATAATAGCTATCATTCAAGTATCAAAATGGCACCATATGAAGCTTTATATGGGAGGAAGTGTAGATCACCAATAGGATGGTTCGAAGCGGGTGAAACTCTTATGTTCGGACCGGATCTTGTGTATCAAGCCATAGAAAAAGTCAAGGTGATTCAGCAACGGTTGAAAATAGCCCAAAGTCGACACAAGTCATATGCGGATAGTAGAAGAAGAAGGCTAGAATTTTCGTTAGGCGATTGGGTATTTTTGAAGGTATCGCCAATGAAAGGGGTGATGAGATTTGGCAAGAAAGGAAAGTTGAGTCCACGATATATAGGCCCGTATAAGATTATTCGAAGATGTGGGCAAGTTGCTTATGAATTAGAGCTACCCCAGGAACTCTCATCAGTGCATCCAGTATTTCATGTATCGATGCTTCGAAAGTGCATCGGAGATCCGTCCTTTATTACTTCTACTGAAGATGTGCAAGTAACAGAAGATCTTACCTATGAGGAGATGCCTATTGCTCTATTAGATCGTCAAGTTAAGAAGATGAGAAATAAAGAAGTAGCATCGGTGAAAGTACTTTGGAGAAATCAACAAAGGGAAGAGATTACATGGGAAGATGAGGAAGCAATGAAATCTAAGTACCCTCATTTGTTCAAAGATGAAGAGGAAGTTCAAGAAACGGAGTTAGAACATTAACAAGTAAGTTTTTGTTTATATATGCATAGTATTTATATGATGATGTGAATGTTAATGGTGGACTTGAACTTGTTTTGGTTGAATAACTACGCTAACATTCGAGGACGAATGTCCTAAAGGGGGGAAGGATGTAACACCCCGTATTCAAGTACATGTATTGGCGTATTCAAGTACGTGTATTGGTCTTATTTCTATGGAATTAATTTTTTTATTTTATTTATACCGGAATTTGCCCGTCGATGGTTCCATACGAAGGTTATTGAATAAGCATTCCAACGATATAAAGATTTCCAAAAACGTATAAGTTTCGGATATAATCGAGCACGTTCGAAACTATAAAACGGTGGCCGGGATATGGTGAATAGTAAATGTGCAGGAAAATTTCCTGCACACAAACTACTGAGGCCTGCCAGTTTCTTGGGTCAACTTTGAACGATCATAACTCTCTTAATATAATGAACTGGGAGAACTACGACCTATCAAAAGAAAGATCTTTGAGTCTTCTTTCTAATTCAATTGGTTTCATACAAATCCAACGTCTGAGTAAGGATTTATACTCGTTTTACTTTAGCCTCTCAAAACAGATTTTTAGGGTCAACTTCAAACGATCATAACTCCTTGTACAGGACAAACTGGGTGGCCTACATTATATTAAATGAAATCCCTTTGAATTATCTTTCCAACGATACCAATTTCACCCAAATACAATATCGGATCAAAGAGGTATGGTCGATCTACTTTAGCTTGTCAAAACAGTCCACCATGGACAGATTCGGATTTACTTAAAATTTTAAGGGCAATATGGTCATTTTCCATCACCTCATGAACGAAAATTGTTCATTATATACATATACTTAGCCTCATATCCATTATTTATCATCCATTATTTAATAATAAGAAACCCTAGCCAAATTTCAACTCCAATTATCTTGTGATTCAACCGTAGAAAATCCAAATTGATTCCGTAGTTGTGTTCACCGTCTCGAGGGCTTCGAGAAGCACCCCTCATTTGTGCCAACAGAACTTCGAAATCAAAAGGGCCATTTTATGGTAAGGATGTAAATTATGTTGGTGTTATTTATATGGATATGTGTATATATGCATGTAAGTATAAGAAGTGTGTTATTTGATTGTTGTTGAAAGATGATTGGAAATGATGTTGGATTATTCTTGTGCATGGTTGGATTATGTTGAATTGTGAAGGGATTTGGTGTGATGATGTGGTATTGAAATGATTATTATATATATATATATATACACACACATGAACCTATTGTTCAAGTTGGTTTTTGGAATGCTATGCAAATATTGGTTGTATGGAATTATGGAAGAGAATTGTGGTGTTGGGTTGCTAATACTAGATGCCAAACATTTCATTGTAGATAAGTGATTTGTAAAGGCGGGAAGTTGTGTTGAATTGGTATCCGAATCTACGACGAGGTATGTAAAGCATACTCT
The DNA here is from genome assembly GCA_030864215.1 of Capsicum pubescens. Lineage (NCBI taxonomy): Eukaryota > Viridiplantae > Streptophyta > Magnoliopsida > Solanales > Solanaceae > Capsicum > Capsicum pubescens. The sequence continues at coordinate 229,744,046 of CM061544.1, forward strand.
AACAATGTTCTTTGGCATGAAAACACCAATGTTCCATCAAGTAAGATTCTGAGGTTGTCCAAAAACATGTATTGTTCTATGTTACCAACGAAGTTGTTTCCATCCTATAAAGTGTCAAAATGTTTCATTGATATACCAAAAGGCTCCTATTTCATTGTTGTGATATTGATGATTCTGAAACACATTGTTGATATACCAATGAGTCTTTATTACATCATTATTGTATAGAAGGTCTATTACTTGGTTCCTATTGATGTATCATTATTTCAAAGTATCAAAAATATGGTGGCGACCGAAATAACAATCTCAAAGATTAATTGAACTAAGTGATGGAAGTTCTCTCTTATCGGGTGGTATCCCAGGGGCATAAGCCTAGCATGGGTCGATCCCTATTTACGTGTTTATGGGTGGTATCCCAGGGGCATAAGCCTAGCATGGGTCGACCCCAGTTGATATGTACTGGAGGCAGCCTAATGGTCACAGTACAGTACAGTAATGATTACAAAGATGTTAAGAACGAAGGTAAAGTGATTGAATAAATTCAATGTACAGGTTATCACAAGTTCTAGTAAGTGTGGTCCACTCATATTACGATTTATTCACTTGTTTCGAATTTCTATTGAGCTCCTATATCATATGTGATTATCTATAGTTTTACATACTCAATACATATTTCATACTGACGTCTCCCACGGGGACCTGCATTTCATGCTGCAGGCACAGGTACCTCAGCTCATACACCGCACAAGTAGAAGCCAGGTCATACAACTATTGTTGGTGAGCTCCAGTTTGCTTCGGAGCTTTCCGAGTCGGTTCCTTATGTTTTGTTATTGTAAAGGAGTCATGTGTGGGCGGGGGTTTGTCCCGACCCTAGTTATGTCATGTATATCCTAGAGGCTTTGTAGACATAAGGAAGGGTAAAGTCATGAAAGTTTATATAGTGATGTTATATCTGTATATGTGGTGGCCCCGACGGCCAAGTATTATATATATATTTGTGCGTGTTGTGCTGATACAGGTAATTAGATCCTTCTATATGCAATGAAGTGTTGTCCAAATTTTTGGTGACATATAAGGGAAAGTACAGGTATTTGAACGGGTTCTCCCGGGCCTTCTCGGCTTCGGGTGCCAGTCCGGCCCGATGGGATTTTGGGGCGTGACACTTACTCTATGCTGGCTACGTAGTTTTATAATGCAGGGACTGCTACTAAGGGTCAAACCCTCTGCTGGCAGGAATTCCTCCATCCCTGAGTTCTCTCGATGCTGAATCCTACTCCCAAATAAATAGACACTGAAATGATTGCTCGAATGTACTTGGCTTGACTGAACTGTTACTGATCATGTTGACTTACTGAGTTCTGTAACTAACTGAGTTCTACTGTTCGTGACGTTGCTGAGGCTATTCTGTAGTAAAGGTATTTCTAGGAAAACAACTAGATTGTCGAGTATTGAATACCCCCAGGACTCGATAGCATCAATAGTAAAATATGGTAAAATCTTGAAGGCATTACATTAGTTACTTGTCCATCATGCATTTATTTAGACTTTTTGTCAAACATTTGAGAGGCATGAACTTATACATGAATGGGACCATATGATAACATCTCATGAATTCACTACTCAATTTATATAGGCATTCTATCAAACACTTGGGGGAGCATAATTAATGCACATAGAAATACATGGATACAATATTCAACTTGTAAATTCAAGGGTTTAACATGAGGATCACATTATTCTACTTACTTGATAATTAATTCACTTGAAACTTGTATGAATCTTGATTTGAAAACCATACAACAATACATACATGAACATAATCCAATTCAAACATGTAAATCATGAAATCAATAAACTTCTAGTTTTGAAAAGAGTTCTTGAACTCCAAGGGTGAAAGAAAACCCAAGGATGAACAACAAACATACCTTGATTGTTGATGTCTTGAGAATTATGGTGAATTCTTGGGACTTGAATCATTAACTTGATGAGCTAAGGTTTGTTCTTGAATGGATTTTGAAAATAAAGAATGAGTTTTTCCCTTTTTGGGGATTAATCTCCTGTTTTACCTGAATTGGGTGAGGGGAAAAGACCTAATTGCCCTTGGAAAGTCAGATTTTTAATGAGCAAAACTGCCCAGTGATGCGATAACTGATGCGCCGCATCGATGAGATTGATGAGATGTCCAACGCGATGTATCGTGATTGCATTGACTGACTAGAATTGCACTGAAGGCATTGCCCAGTGACGCTGCAGCTAATGTATCGCGTCGATGGGGTCGACATGATGGGCGATGCATTGCATCGATGGGGTCGACGTGATAGTCGATGCATTGTGTTGATGGTCGATGCGTCACGTCGAGATCGCATCAACTCACTATTTTGGACATCCAATTAAGATTCTAACAACGTCTGATAAATCTAAAACTCACCCGAGGTGACCTATTGACATCCCTGATCATGAATCGACTTAAAGATCAATATTTAAGGTCGTAAGGATCAAAAATAAGATCGTCCTATTACGATGGTTAAAATGATTCTATGTCTTAACACTGACCTGAAATTTTCTAAGTCTGGGACCTCTTTTGGCATGCTATAAAGGACCGAAATGACTAGGATTTGTGGTGTCGTACAATATCTCCCCCTTGGGAATATTCATCCTCTAATGAGACTGACTGAACTGAGAATACTGATAGATTAAGTTTACATTCTGAACATGTATCACTGAATCATGATTACATGACTGAAACTACTGATAAATTGAGTTTTCATAGTGAACATGCATAACTGAAGCATGATTACATATCTGAACTGATTTAGGGATGCATGACTATCATGAGGATGATATGAAACGGTAATTGATATCAAGTTTGTAAAGGCGATCTGAGCATGAAACTGAGTAAATCTAATGAAGACTATTACCTCAAGCTGAGTCTTAGTTTGTGGAGAAGAAGTGAGGATACTTGGTTCGTATATCTTCTTCTGCTTCCCAAGTAGCTCCCTCAATGGACTGATTCCTCCAAAGAACTTTGAACAAAGGAACTTCTTTGTTCCTTTGTCTGTGAATCTGATGATCAAGGATTTCGACTGGGAATTTCTCTTAAGAGAGGCTATTCTGAACATCTATACTCTCTATCAGGACTACAATTGCTGGGTCACCAATGCATTTCTTCAGGAAGGAGACGTGAAATACTAGGTGTACTGAAGCTAAGTCCGAAGGCAACTCAAGCTCGTAAGCTACCTTTTCAAAATGACTAAGAATTTGGTAAGGACCGATATATTGGGGACTAAGCATCCCCTTCTTGTGAAACCTCTTCACTCCCTTCATGGGAGTGATTTTCAAGTACATATAATCACCAATCTCAAACTTGAGATCTTTTCTTCTCACATCAACATACGATTTTGGTCGGCTTTGAGCTATCTTAAGCCTCTCCCTGATCAACTAAACCTTCTATATGGTATCAAATACTATGTCAGGACCTGTCAACGCAGTCTCTCCTACCTTAAACCAACCAATAGAGACCTACATCTCCTCTTAAAAAGTACCTCAAATAGAGCTATCTGAATACTAGAATGATAGCTGTTATTTTATGTAAACTCAATCAAGGGTAAGTGGTCATCTCAACTGCCCTTAAAGTTAACAACACACGCTCTCAACATATCTTCTAAAGTATAAATAGTCCTTTCTGCTTGACCATCTGTCCGAGGGAGGAAGGCTATACTGAGGTTAACTTGGGTTTCAAGACCCTTTTGGAAAGGTTTCCAAATATGAAAGGTGAACTGCGTACCTCTATTTGAAATTGGATAATGGAACTCCGTGAAATCTGACCAACTATCTAATGTAGAGCTTGGCATAATCCTCAGGTTAGTAAAAGGTATGGACTGGCAAGAAATGAGCGAATTTGGTCATCCTATCTATAATGACCCAAATCGAATCATGTTGTTGATGAGTACGAGACAAACCCATTACAAAGTCCATGTTTACTTCCTCCTACTTCCAAGTAGGAATACTGAACTCCTGCATAGATCCACTAGGCTTTTGGTACTCAATCTTCACCTGCTGACATATAGAGCGCTTAACCACAAAGTTTGCAATGTCTCTCTTCATCCCACTCCCCCAATAGACTTCCTACAAGTCGCGGTACATTTTAGTGGCCCCTTGGTAAATCGAGTAACGTGCACCATGAGCTTATGCAAGAATCTGCTGCCTCACACCATCCACACGTGGCACACATAACCTACCCTGGAAACGCAACACACCAACTCCCTCTTGGGAGAAAACCTCTACTTTTTTATCTTTGACTAAACTGGGATCCCTGTCCTGCTTTTCTTTCACCTTAGGAGCCAAGGAAGATTTCGAACTGTTTTGCACCCATACACTATCCTCAGCTGAATCAATCAAATGAACACCCAACCTGGCAAGCTAATGAACTTCCTGACCTATAGTAAGCAGATGAAATTCCTGAACTAACTTCTTCTTACCATCCTCAACGTGAGAAACACTACCCATAGATAATATACTGAGAGCATCAGCCACTACATTTTCCTTTCCTGGATGATACAGAAAACTCATGTTATAGTCTTTCAACAACTCTAACCACCTTCTCTAACGCAAGTTCAAGTCTTTCTGAGAAAATACATATTGTAAATTTTTATGGTCTATGAACACATCAACATGTACCCTATATAAATAGTGACTCTAAATCTTTAAGGAAAACACTACAGCTTCTAACTCAAGATCATGGGTGGGATAATTCTTTTCATGGGGATAATATGTCTAGAGGCATAGGTTATGACCTTACCTCTTTGCATCAAAACACATCCCAAACCAACTCTGGAAGCATCACAATACACAACAAACACATTTGAACTATCTGGTAAAGTCAAAATTAGGGTTGTAGTGAGTCAAGTCTTCAACTCCTGAAAACTCTTCTTACAAGAATTTGAGCATTGAAATATGAATTTCTTATGAGTCAATATGGACATGGGGATGGAATAGACGAGAATCTTTCAATAAACCATCGGTAATATCCATCCAAACCCATGAAACTGTTGATATCTGACGAGAGATGGGCCTAGCTAGTTTCTCATTGCTTCGGTCTTTTGAGCATCAACTCTAATGCAATCACCGAAAACTATATAACTAAGAAAAGCTACTGACCTTATCCAAAATTTGCACTTACTGAATTTGGCGAATAACTGATGGGCTCTGAGGGTCTTTAATACAATTGTGAGATGGTCTGCATGATCATTTTCACTATGGGAGTAGACAAGAATGGCATCAATAAAGACTATGATGACCATGTCAAAGTACTGCTTGAACACACGGTTCATCAAGTACATAAACGTTGATGGGGCATTGGTAAGACCAAATGATATGACTAGAAATTAGAAGTGACCATCCGGAGTTCTGAAAGTTGTTTTCAAAATGTCACATTCTCGGACTCTAAGCTAATCATAGCTTGATCTGAGTTCTATCTTAGAAAAATAACTGGTACCCTGAAGTTTGTCAAATAAGTCATCGATTCTGGGAAGTGGATACTTGGTATTGACTGTGACTTTATTTAACTGATGGTAGTCAATACATATTATGAGAGAACTATCATTTTTATGCACGAATAGAACTGGTGCGCCCCACGGGGAAACATTAGTCCTGATGAACCCCTTATCTAGGATATCCTTCAACTACTCTTTTAATTCTCTAAGTTTAACTGGAGCTATTCTTTATGGAAAAATAGAGATGGGTTTAGTATCTGGAAGAAGGTCTATTCTGAAGTCAATTTCCCTTTCAGGAGGAACTCCAGGAAGATCTTCGAGAAACATATTTGGAAATTCACATACTACTGAAATTGACTCAAGATTAGGGGTCTCAAAGCTAGAGTCTTTAACTCGACAAAATGATAGACACACCTCTTAGATATTATTTTTTCTCGCCTTAAGGTAGGAAACATGCTGACCTCTAAGTGTTGAAGTACTACCCCTCCATTCTAAGATAGGTTTATTCGGGAACTAAAAATAAACAACTCTATTTATACATCAACTAAAGAATAACATGAATAAATCCAATCTATGTCGAGATTGATGTCAAAATCTGTCATATCTAACTCTACTTAGTCTGTTGGAGTAACTTTCTGAGATACCATAACCAGATAGTTCCTGTATACCCGCTGGGCTATCATAGATTTACCTACTGGGGTAGAGACTGAGAAGGGCTCTGCTAGGATTTTGGGACTGACTCCGAAGTCAACAGCTATATAAAAAGTTACAAAGTACAAAGAAGCTCCTGGATCTAGCAAAGCATAACCATGTAAATGGTAAACTTGTAACGTACCAGTGACCACATCAGGAGAACTTTCCTGATCCTGTTGGGACTGGAGTGCATAGACCCTGTTTAAGCCTTACTGGTGGCACTGGAAGTGGCACCCTACTGAGACGGGCGATAGAACTAAGATGGGGGACGATTATGCTGACTCTATGAACCCACCTGAGGATACTCTATGATCCTATGGCCTGGCTTGCCACATTTGAAACATACATCACTACCAGCTCCATAAATACCCTGATGATTTCTTTCACATTTCTGACAAAGAGGATTTGTTAGGGCATTGTTAACACTACCCTGATATTTAGAGCCTAGCGCTCTATATTTATTACCAATTCTAAACTTAGGCACCAATGCACTGGCTGAGGACGGAGCCAAAACTGAAGATTTTGGGCAAAACTGAGAATGATTACCACCCTCTGACTTAGGGAACATAAAGTTAAAGCTACCTGTTCTAGCCCTCTTTCTCTCTCTCCCTTTCTCCTTAGTCTTCTGATCCTCTATCTATTGAGCATGGACCATCAACCTAGATAAGTTCATATCCTTGACCAATATTATGGTCCTACACTTCTTGACCATACTGTCAAACACACCAAACATGAACTTACTTATCTTAGACCTGCTATCAGTTACTACATAAGGAGCATATCTATCTAACTGAGTAGATTTGAGAGAATACTCCTTCACTATCATGCTACCCTTCTTTAGGTTAATAAACTCTAAAATCTTGGCTTCCCTCAACTCCAACAGGAAAAAACTATCTAGAAAGGCAGTAGCAAACTCCTCTCATTCTAGAGGCCATGCATTTGCAACCTTATCTACCTTTCACTACTTAAACCATGTATGAGCTAAATCCTATAATCGATATGAAGATAACTTAGAACCCTCACTATTTTTTACCCCCATAATATTTGTTACCTTCTACACCATGTCAAGGAATTCTCGTGGGTCTTCTTTAGAATTAGACCCCAAAATTGATAGTGGATTCATTCGAGTGAAGTCCCAAATCCTAGCTGTAGCAGTATTGGCCATTGGGTTGGCTTGAAAAGAAGCTGGGAATTCATTCTAGTCTACCACAAAATGAGATAGAGTGGTGAAAGCTTCTCTGAATTTTGCGTGGGAAACATGCTCATCCAGGGTATCTACCTAAGCGGGCGGAGGTTCTGGCTGGTTTTTGGTTCTTCTTTTGTTAGTATTTTTAAGAGGAATATTCTATAAACAGAAGGGAAACTTGGATTAGACAGAGACTTTAACTTGAGCTCATGCTCACTCACATGACATGAATACTAAAAGAAGGGAACTTTTGCTAAAGATGCCTCATAGCCTCTTTTCCATAAGTGTGGCACGCTACACACCCATGTACAAGACTCTACTTGACATGACTTTTAGACTCCCTAGGACTCTGTTGAACCTTAGTCTTTGATACCAAGTTTATAATGCCTCAAGACTGGACCCTGGGGGTCACACTATGCTTACAATCCCAAAGGACCATAAGCTAACCCATGACTAGTACCTATTGTGAGCATTGAATAATAATAAAGAATGAATTTTTCCCTTTTTGAGGCTTAATCTCGTGTTTTATCTGAATTGGGTGAGGGGAAAAGGACCTAATTTTCCTTGTAAATTTGGATTTTTAGTGAGCAAAACTACCCAGTGATGCGATACCCGATGCATCACATCGATGGGATCGACTTGATGGCTAATGCAATGCATCATGATTATGTTTGCTCACTGTAAATTGCATTGAAGTATTTGCCCAGCGACGCTGTAGCCGACACATCACATCGATGGGGTTGATACGATGGCTGATGCGTTTCATTGAGATTGCATTGACTCACTATTTTGGATATCCAATTAAGCTTCAACGACGTCCGAAAAATCCAAAACTCACCCGAGGTGTTCTATTGACACCCCTGATCATGAATCGACTTAAAAATTGACATTTTAAGGTTGTAAGGATAGAAAATAAGATCATCCTATTACGAAGGTTAAACGATTCTAAGTCTTAACACTTAGCTTAATTTTTTCAAGTCTGGGCCCCTTTTGGCTTGCTATAAAGGACCAAAATGACTAAGATTTGTGGGGTCTTACACTCTATTTAATAAGAGTTAGAATAAACCTGACATTTTCAATAATTATTTTGAGAAGTTTTTAGTCTAGAATTTTTTTCCATCTTAGTGAAATATAATTTGTTTATAACTACAGTGTAACGTCTACTGTCAAGGAACCCATCAAGCCAGTCGTCAATATGGAACATACTTTGCTTTTCATCAACTGGAAATTTGTTGATGTTACATCAAGTAAATTTGTTAATCCATGTCAATCACCAAAATGAAATTCATTTCTCTTTTTCATATCTATATTTGGTCCTTTATTGAGCAATGGATCTAATTTATTGAGTTTTTAGGAAAAAATTTCCCCGACCCTCGATTTTTAAGACGTGGGATGTAATTTGACCTATTACTAAGTGCACTACTCTTATAATGATTTTGATGAAGGAACATATCTTAAAGTGATTTCTTATATGTAATTTGTCACTTCTTATCTCTTAGTACAGTCTTGTGTTATGTTAATGGGTATTCTGACGAGATTACACCTAATCCTTCATGGTTCATAATTGCAGGAGAAGTCAAATGCATTGCTAGGTTTCATTGATTTGATGGCATAACATAATGATCAAATCGCAACACTAGAGATATAAAATCTTGAAAAGCCATATTAACAGGCAACTAAGATTGAAGTACGAATGGTTACCGATTCCTGTTGTTATGAATGAGAAATCTAACAAAAAAAATATAATCAATCATTTCTTATCCCAAAAAATATGTATGTTCTCTGCTGGTTGAGAAGATAAAATTCTTGGTATGAATATTCAAACGAATTGACCATATCATGCTCAAATGTTGCATGAACTGATTAGGGTTGCTTGTCGGATAATCCCTTGGAATATTCCTCTCATGTTTTCTTAGAAGATTGGTGATGCTACAATTTGTGGCTACAGTATTGTGCTAAAGACGACTGATCAGACCCCATTATCTACACTTTATGTAGCATATATATTGTAGAAGGTAGTCATCAAAATTGTTTTTTTTCCTGAGAGAGTGGTTTTGCGCATAAAGTCCTCAATATTTCATTTTTATGGCATCATATCTGAGTGAAAGAATACACTTTTTCTTTTCAATTTTTATGAAAATGTTTCATAAAACCTAAAATTTTCCATTTCTTCTTATACTACAAGAACGGCATATCCGGTGTGATTTCACAAGTAGGGTCGAGGAAGGGTGGTGTATATGCAGCCTTACCTCTATGTTGTGAAGCTAGAAAGGTGCCACAACTTATTTTCTTTTGAACACGTTGTTGCCACTTAATACAAGTTGCCTATATAGAAATTTGACAATATCTTTGTAATTCCCCAAAATATTCTAAGCTCGATTCAGCTCTTAGTTGCATACTTAAGGGGTTCAAGGCTTGAAAATTTCACTAAGTGTTGAGGACTTATTCATTTTCAAGACCCCTAAAATTTATGGATTTTTATTTGGGTCTTCCCAACCCTGAAATATTGGTTTTCGAGTTGGTCCATGTTTAGGGAGGTTAAAAGTATGTCTCGAGAGAGTTTTGAGACTTTCAGATGAGGTTTTGGATGTGTTTGGATGTCTGAAATAGTGAAGCCTCGCGATAGACCCATAGTGTGAGGCTGGCTCCACAGGTGAGGGGGTTCGTATAGTGATGGTGGCTTAACTCAAGCAAGGTTCACGGTGCGATGGTGGCTTAACCCAAGCAAGGGTCACAACGCGCCAACGGTATCTCGCACAGCTTCTTGATCTAATTTCTCAAAGGGCATTTGATTCATTTTCCTCAACCCAATTCATCCTTAACATGATTTGGGACATCCAAAAGTCCATTATTTTTCCCTTTCACTCCAAATTATTCTCAAGAAACCCTCCTCTTTTCCCAAGAACAAAACCCAAGCTCTTTCTCAAGAAATCAAGAGTTCATGCTTCTAAGTTCAAGAAACCCTCAATGAATCCTTAAGTAACTAGATATTAAGGTATGTGGGGTGTTCATACATGGGTTCCTTTCACCCATGGATCCCCCCCCCCTAAAAAAAACTCTTCTTTAATTAAAATTTGAGTTTTTCCTTTATTACGAAGTTTCATATGTTCAAGATGAGTTTAATTTATGATTTCCCTAGTAGTTTGACTCAATTCATGTCCTAGTATGATTCTATGGAAAGTTAGGTTATCTTATGTTTCAGGTTTCGATTTCCTATGTCGTATTCAATTGAATTTCATGTCACAATATCTAATTGTGAATTTAGCAATGAAGTCATTTTGTTTTCTCATGTTTTAAGGCATCCCCATGTTCAAGCGCATGCTTTTCACTTAATTGGTGGGGTGTTTATGTTTTGGTTCCTTGAACCATGATCCCATACTAAATTTTTAATCTTTAATATTTTATTTTACAATTATTCAGTCCTGGCGAGTTTTTGTACACTCGATACCTACGTGTTTACTTACATTTTAGATCTTTCAAGTAATGATTTCAGTTAAATTATGAATATTACCACTTACTTAGTTGTTATGATCATGATGAGCAATATCAATTGTTATGTTCAGTTGAATTTAGTTTAGCGCAGTACCAGTGTTAGTTCAGCTGTAGGACTTAGTACCGAGCGAATCCAGGGGTGGGGGATCACCTACCAGTAGAGGGTGTTACCCTTAGCAGCAATCCCTGAGTTATATAACTAAGTAGCTAGCGTAGGTTTAAGATGTCTACCTGCCAGTTGAGGGTTGGCGTATATATCATGAGAGCACCTGCCAGTAGAGGGTGACTCCTTAATCCTTCGGGACACTAGTTTAGTGGATCCACATAGCAGTGTTAGTACTCGTGGTAAGATATTGGCACCCTTCTAACTCGGGTTACAGGTTAGACCCCAATTAGCTCATATTGGGGCATTTCAGTTGCATGATATCCCCCACAGTTTCAGTCAGCATTCAATATGACTTAGCTCAAGTTTGTTTGAACAAAGCATATAGATTTTTAGTTATTCAGTTACACAAAACTCAGTCTTTCAAATTTTAAATTATCTCAGAAACATGTTTATGCTTGGTCTTCCATTCTCAGATATTACATATTCATGCATCCATGCCCAATTATCTCACACGTTTCATCCAGTCCTCATCTCATAGACCAGTACATTCAAAGTACTGACCGCATACTTTTCTTTGTGCTATGTTTTCTTATAACATAGGTTTGGACGCATAGTTTCCCAACTATTCTTAGACAGCTCATCATTACTCAGCAGCAGTAGTGGTGAGTCCTCATCCATCCGGGACAAGATATGTTTATCTCAGTTATTTTAGTATTTCCTTATGTTTAGTCAGTCGGAGTTAGTTGGGGGTTTGTCCCATCAACTCATCATGATGCTTAGAGGCTTTTAGACAATCAGTTAGACAGTCAATCATTTCTTTCTGCATTATCAGTTGCTTCAGACAAACAATTTAGTTTTCAATATTTTATCAGATATTTTAGACATGTTGCTGACACATATTTCAGTATTCAGATTTATAGTACCTCATTAGTTTATCTTTCACTCATGTGTTATAATACTATTTTACTCATTACTCACAGAAGGTACCCGTTCATGGGTTAGATTGTGGCCATTTGTCACCGTAAGCACCATTTTTGCGATTAGGGGTAGCCTCAGGTTGTGAAAAAATATGGTATCAGAGACAAAGGTTTTAAAGTGTCCTAGGGAGTCTGAAAGTTGCATTGAGTAGAGTCTTGTGCATACGTGTGAAGTGCATCACACTTATGGACAGGAGGCTACGAGATGTTTTAGGAAATTTTCCCCTCTTTCAGTGTTCATGTCATACGAAAGAGCATGAGGTCAATGTAATTCCTCTTTCTAAATCATCCTTTGTTCCATTTATAGACAATTCCTCCCATAAGAAATAACCGAAGAAGAAACGGGGATTAACCCACACCACTACCTTTTTAGAAAGATCCCCTGAATGAGCATATCTCTCACGCCGAATTCAAGGCTGCTTTCACTACCCTAGCCTATTCTATAGTTTCTCAGAATAATAAACAGGTTGTTGCTCCAGCCAATCTAGTGGAAAATACAGCTACAGTCAGGATTCAGGATTTCACTTGAATGAATCCCCCTCCGTTTAGGGATCTAAGTAGGAAGATCCACAGGAATTTTTGGAGATGGTGTAGAAAGTGACAGATATCATAGGCATCACTTCGATTGAGAGTGCGGAGTTAGATGCACATAAGTTACAGGATGTATCTCACACTTGGTTTAAGAAGTGGAAGGAGGACTGAGGTGTTTATACAGGACCTATAGAGTGGGAGGAGTTTTCCACAACTTTCTTAGACAGATTCTTTCCCCTAGAGTTGAGGGAAGCTAAGGTTTCGGAGTTCATCAACTTAAAGAAGAGAAGTATGAGTATGAAGGAGTACTCTCTTAAGTTCACTCAGTTGGCGATGTATGCTCCTACTATGGTGGCGAATAATAGGTCTAAAATAAGTAAGTTTGTATCTAGTGTAGGCTATAGTGTGGTTAAGGAGTGTAGGATAGCTATGTTGATTAAGGAGATGGACCTATCTAGATTCATGGTTCATGCTCAGTAGATTGAGGAGGAGAAGTGTAAAGAGAAGGAGAGAGAATAAGAGAGACAGAACATGTAGTTTTAACTTTTCTCAACGTAGGTCAGAAGGCGGTAATCATTCTCAGTTCTATCAAAAATTTTCAGCCCCAACTCCATCTTTATCTAGTGCGCCAATGCCTAAGTTCAGGCAAGACAGTCGAGATAGAGCGCCAGGCTCTAAGTCCTAGGGCAATGTGAATAGTGGTCACACTAATATGCTTTGCCAGAAATATGGTAGGAATTATTAGGGTGAGTGTAAGGCTGGTAGTGATATGTGTTTTGGATGTGTCAAGCTAGACCACAGAGTCAGGGATTTCCTAGGGGCTAGTTAGCAGGGTCAGTCCATTCGTTCTTTAGCTCCAGCTGGTCTTCCGACCTAGCATGGTGCCACTTTCAGTGCACCCAGTGGGCAGTGCCAGAGTAGATTGTATGCTCTCCATACTTAGCATAATCAGGAAAGTTCTCCTGATGTGGTTATAGGTACATTACAGGTTTTCCATCTTTATGTTTTGTTTATCAGACCTCGGAACTTCACTTTGTAATGCCCCATACTATTCTTAGCTCAGTTCAGGTCTCAGTTGCATGCATAGGGGGCTTAAGGCCTGAAAATTTCACTAAGTGTTGGGGACTTAGTCATTTTTAAGACCCCTAAACTTTGAGGATTTTTAATTTATACTTCTTGACCCTGAGACATTGGTTTTTGAGTTAAGTCATGTTCAGGGATGTAAGAAGTATGCCTCAGAGAACATTTGGATTTTTTGGACAAGGTTTGGGGTATGTATGGATCACGAAACCAGAGGGTCATCACAATAAGCCCGCATCACGGCTATATTCCCGTTCTCATGTATAACGTGTCGCGGTGAGGGAAATGAACGATTGTGATAGGACCACATTACGGTAAGCCTATCACGTCCAGTTTCGAATTTAAATGACTGGAGGGGCAATTGGGTTTTTACCCCCCTTAACCCAATCGTTCATATCACGACTTGGGCATCAGTTAGGGAATAATTTTGGATTTTTTCTCCAATTTTCCTCCCAAGAAAACCATTCCCTTTCCCCAAGAACACAAATTTAATTCTTTTATCCCCAAGAAATCAAGAATTCAAGTTCCCGAAGTTCAAGAACCTTCACAAAAGCATCAAGATTGGTGTTTCTCTTCCAAGTTATTTTAAGGTATGTGGGATGTTTATCCATGGGTTTTTTTCACCCATGGATCCCAAGAACCCTCTTTTCAATTAAAGAACGGATTTTTCTATCATTATTGTATTTTATATTACTTAAGATGGGTTTAATTCATGTTTCCATGGCAATTTAAATGCAATTCAGCCCATGTATTATTCCATGCAAGATTTTGAATTCCTCATGTTATGACTTTTAGTTTCCATGCTTTATTCAAGTGAATTCCATGTTAAATCCGCAACTTTATTATTTCAGTCATGTAATCATGTTGTTTTCCCCTATTTAAAGCATTCCCATGTTTATATTCATGATCCCTACATGTTTGATGGAATATCTATGTTATGGGCTTGGAACCATGATCCCTTACTATTTTTTCAGCTTGTTATTGCATTACGTGATCATTTAGTGATGGTGGGTTATGAATACCCAATACCGATGTGTTTTATATTATTTTTAGATTTTCAAGTATGATTCAGTTAAACCATGATTTTTCCTATCTATTCAGTTATTATGGTCATAATGAGCACTATCAGTCATGAAATCATGTTTAGTTAAACTCAGTCCAGTGTCAGTTCAGTTGGGAGTAGGATTTAGCACTGAGCAAACCCAAGAATAAGGGCTCACCTGTCAGTAGAGGGTGTGACCCTTAGTAGCAATCCCCGAGTTTTAGAACTACATAGCCAGCATATGTTAGAGATGTCTGCCTGCCAGTTGAGGGTTGATAAAGTGCTTACCTACTAGTTGAGGGTGACACATATCTCATTAGAACACCTATAGTTGAGGGTGACTCATTAGAACTTTGGGACACCATTTTAGTAGATCCACACAACCAGTGTTAGTACCTGTGGTATGGTACTAACACCTTTTTAATTGGGGTTACAGGTTGGACCACGATTAGCTCAGATTGGAGCATGTCAGTTAGATGATACCTCCCACAGTCTCGGTATAATATTCAGTGTATATTAAGTTCAGGTTTGCTTGTCCAAATCATACAGATTTATAGTTATTCAGTTATATAGATTGTAGTCTTTCAGCTTACAAATTATTTCAGAAATATGCATATTCTTTGTCTTTCATTCTCAGACATTATAGTTTTTATGCATTCATGCTCAGTTATTTGATGTGGTTCAGTTAGTCCTTATCTCATTGCCATTACCCCACGCATTTTAGCCAAACTTCATCTCATATACTAGTACATTCAAAGTACTAACTGCATCCACTTCTTTATGTTATGATGTTTTATATCATAGGTTCATACGCTCAGTTTCCTGACCGCGCTTTGACAGTTCAGCATACCCAGCAGTAGTAGTGGTGAGTCCTCATCCATTTAGGGTAGGATTAATTATTTTATATATTTTAGTAGTTTTGTATTTTCTGTCAGTCTAAGTTAGGTGCGTGTTTGTCCCATCAACTCCTTAGTCAATTTGTTAGGGGCTTTTAAGACAAATAGTTAGACAGTCAGTCAGTTACTTTCAGCTTTTATTAGTTATCTCAGACACGACAGTATCACGTATTTCAGTCTTTCAATTTTCAGTGGTTTATTAGCTTATTTTTTGCATATATTATATCAGTGCTATTTTATTCAATACTCACAGCAGGTACCAGCTCATGGGTTATCTTGTGGTCACTTGTGACCATAAGCACCGTTATTGCAGCTAGAGGGTAGCCTCGGGTTGTGATAACTTTCTTTCGTGACCTCTTATATAGCCGTCAATTTTGGTGTCAGTCCTAAAATATTAGGAGAGCCTTTCTCAGTGTCTTCCCCAGTGGGTAAATCTATTATATCCAAATAGGTATACAAAATTTTTCCAATCATAGTTTCTTAAAAAATCACCTCAGTTGATTTGGTGATGCTAGAGATGACTGATTTCAATGTCATTCTTGGCATGGATTGGCTCCACTCATTCTATGCCTCAGTTGATTGTAGAAATAGAGTCGTTTAGATATAGTTTCCCAATAAACCAGTTACTGAATGAAGGGGTGGTACTTCAGTGCTTAGGGTTCAAATTGTTTCATATCTTAAAGCCAAAAAGATGATATCTAAGGGGTGTGTTTACCATCTTGTCTGAGTCAAAGACTCAAATTTTGAGACTCTGATCCTTGCGTCCATTTAAGTAGTAAGGGAATTTCCAGATGTGTTCCCTGAAGATCTTACCAGAGTTCCTCTCGAGAAGGAAATAGACTTCGGAATAGATCTTCATCCTGATACCCAACGTATCTCTATTTCACCCTACAAAATAGCTCTAGCTGATCTTAAGAAATTAAAGAAATAGTTAAAAGACCTCTTGGATAAGGGTTTCATCAGGCCTAGTGTTTCCCTATGGGGCACTCCAGTCCTGTTCATACGTAAGAAAGACAGTTTTCTTAGAATATGCATCAATTATCATCAGTTGAATAAAGTCATAATCAAGAATAACTATCCACTCCCCAGAATTGATAACTTGTTCGACCAACTTCAGGGTGTCAGTTATTTCTCTAAGATAGTCCATATATTCGGCTATCATCAACTCAAAGTCAGAAAATGTGACATCTCAAAGACAGCCTTCAGAACTCCGTATGGTCATTTTGAATTCCTAGTTATGTCCTTTGGACTAATGAATGCCCCTGAACTTTCATGGACTTGATGAACAGGGTGTTCAAGTAGTACTTGGACATGTTTGATATAGTCTTTATTGATGATATCTTTGTCTATTCCCGTAGTGAGGATGATCATGCAAACCATCTGAAAATCATATTACAGACCCTTAGAGCTCATCAGTTTTTTTACCAAATTCAGTAAGTGTGAATTTTGGCTAAGATCAGTATCTTTCCTTGGCCATATTATTTCTGGTGATGGCTCCGAGTTGACCCTCAAAAAACCAAAGAAGTAAGAAACTAGCCTACACCCATCTCCCCATCAGATATCAGGAGTTTCTTGGGTTTGGCGGGCTATTAAAGATGTTTTATTTAAGGGTTTTCTTCTATTGCATCCCCCATGTCTCGATCAACTATGAAAAAGGTTAAATTTTAGTGGTCAGATTCTTGCGGGAAGAGTTTTCAGGAGTTAAAGACTCGACTCACTTTCGCCCCAGTCTTGACTTGGCTAGATGATTCAGTTGGATTTTTAGTTTACTGTAATGCTTCTAGAGTTGGTGTCGGTTGTGTTTTGATGCATAGAGGTAAGGTCATAGCCTACGCCTTTATACAACTTAAACCCCATGAAATAAATTATCCTACCCATGATCTTTTGTTGGCAGCTGTTATTTTTGCCTTGAAAATATGAAGTCATTATCTTTATGGGGTTCATGTTGATGCATTCACGGATCATTAGAGCTTACAGTACATGTTCACGTAGAAAGATTTGAATCTTCATCAGAGAAGGTGGCTTGAGTTGTTAAAAGATTATGATATGAGTGTATTGTATCATTCGGGCAAGGCCAATATAGTAGCAGATGCCTTTAGTAGGTTGTCCATAGGTATGTTTCTCATGTTGAGGGAGATAAGAAGAAGTTCATCAGTGAGTTTCATCATCTTGCTAGATTAGATGTTCAGTTGATTAATTCAGCTGAAGGTGTATATGAGTTCAGAATGGTTCGGAATCTTCATTAGTTACCAAAGTGAAAGAAAAACAAGATAGGGATCCTAGTTTGGTTAAGTTGAAGGAGGTAGTCAGAGATCAGAAAGTAGAGGTTTTCTCCCAAGGGGGAGATGGTGTACTTCATTGTAAGAGCATGTTATGTGTTCCGGGTGTTGATGGTTTGAGACAATGAAGACTTGCATAATTTCATGGTGCATGATACTCTATCCACCCAGAAGCCACTAAGATGTACCATGATTTTCTTGAAATCTATTAGTGGAATGGTCTGATAAAGGATATTGCTGAGGTTGTGGCTAAGTGTGCAAATTATCAGCAGGTCAAAGTTGAGCACCAAAGGCCTAGTGGTACATTGAAGGAGTTCAGCATCCCCACTAGGAAGTTGGAAGTGGTGAACATGGATTTTGTGATAGGGTTGCCTCATACGCGTCGTCAGCATGATTCGATATGGGACATTATGGATAGAATGACCAAATTAGCTCATTTCTTACCAGTTCATACTTAGTTCTCAGCTAGGTATTATGCCAGGCTTTATCTTAGGGAGTTAGTAAAGTTGCATGGGATTTTGTTATCTATCATTTTAGACAGAAGTACTCAGTTTACCTCTTATTTTTGGAAGGCATTTCAGAAGGGTATTGGTACCCAGGTTCATCTCAGTACAACTTTTCATCCTCAGACAGATGGTCAGACAGAGCAGACTATTCATACTTTAGAGGACATGTTTAGAGCCTGTGTTATTGACTTTAAAGGTAGTTGGGATGACCACTTACCTTTGATTGAGGTTGCCTATAACAATAGCTATCACTCCAGTATTTAGATGGCACCCTTGATGCTCTCTATGGAGGGATATGTCGATCTCCCATTGGTTCGTTTGAATCAGATGAGGCTGCTTTGATAGGGCCAGAGTCAGTGTTTGAGGTGATGAAGAAGGTTCTGTTGATTCAGGATAGGCTGAAGATAGCCCAAAGCAGTCAGAAATCCTATGCAGACATGAGGAGAAGGTATCTTGAGTTTGAGGTTGGTGATATGGTCTATTTGAAGATTTCTCCTATGAAGGGGTGAAGAGGTTTGGAAAAAAAGGGAAACTCAGTCCCCGCTACATTGGCCCATATAAAATCTTGAACCATTTTGGGAAGGTAGCGTATGAACTTGAGTTACCTGCAGATTTAACATCAGTACATCTAGTGTTCCATGTTTCTTTGTTAAAGAAATGCATCGGTGATTCAGCTGTTGTTGTTCCTTTAGAAAACATGGATGTTTAGGATAGCCTTTCCTACAAAGATGTTCCAGTTGAGATCCTTGATCATTAGATTCATAGGCTAAGGAATAAAAAAGTTCCCTTTGTTATAGTTCTTTGACGGAATCAGTCTGTTGAGAGAGCTACGTGGGAAGTAGAAGCAAATATGCGAGCCAAGTACCCTCATCTTTTCTCCACAAACTTAGATTCAGCTTGATGTAATGATTTTCTTAGCTTAACTCTTTTCCGTTCTCAGTTTCAGCTATGTAACCATTCTCATACCATTGTATGCATTCATGAAATCAGTTCAGTTCATGTATCATGCTTCAGACTCAGTTACGTAATCATATCTCAAGTCTTGCATGTTCAGTAAATGACCTCAGTTGTCTTAGTATTCTCAGTCTAACCAGTCTCATTCAAGGACGAATGTTCCCAAGGGGGACATATTGTAATACCCCATAATATTCTAAGCTCGATTCAGATCATAGTTGCATGCTTAAGGGGTCTAAGGCTTGAAAATTTCACTAAGTGTTGAGGAATTAGTCATTTTAAAGACCCCTAAACTTTATGGATTTTTATTTTGGTCTTCCCGACCCCGAAATATTGGTTGGTTTATGTTTACGGAGGTTAAAAGTATGTATTAGGAGAGTATCGAGACTTTTGAACGAGGTATGGGACGTCTTTGGATGGTTAAAATAGTGAAGCCTCGCGATAGCCCTACGGTGCAAGGGTGGCTCCACAGCTGAGGGGATTCGCGGTGCGATGGTGGCTTGACCCAAGCAAGGGTCGTGGAGCGATGGTGTCTTGACCCAATCAAGGGTCTCCGCGTGCCAAGGGTATCCCACCCAACTTCTTGATTCAAGTTCTCAAAGGGCATTTAAGTTATTTCCCTCAACCGAAATTATCTTTAACACGATTTGGAACTTCCGAAAGGGCATTATTTTCCCCTTTCACTCCAAATTGCTCTCAAGAAACCCTCTTTTTTCCCAAGAACAAAACCGAAGATCTTTCTCAAGAAATCAATATTTCAAGCTTCTAAGTTCAAGAAACCCTCAAGAAATCCTCAAGGAACTAGCTATTAAGGTATGTGGGGTGTTCATCCATAGGTCCCTTTCACCCATGGAGCCCTCCCCCCCCCCCCCCCCCCCCCCCGCAAAAAAAAACTTTTCTTTCATTAAAATATGAGTTTTTCCTTGATTATGAAGTTGTATATGTTCAAGATGAGTTTAATTCATGATTTCCCTAGTAGTTTGACTCAATTCATGTCCTAGTATGATTCCATGGAAAGTTAGGTTATCTCATGTTTCAAGTTTCGATTTCCTATGTCGTATTCAATTGAATTTCAAGTCATAATATAGAATTATGAATTTAGCAATAAAGTCATGTTGTTTTCTCATGTTTTAAGACATCCCCATGTTCAAGCCCATGCTTTTCACTTAGTTGGTGGGGTTTTTATGTTTTGGGTCTTTGAACCATGATCTTATACTAAAGTTTTAAGCTTTAATATTGTATTTTACGATTATTCAGTGCTAGAGGGTTATGAACACCCGATACCTACGTGTTCACTTACATTTTAGATTTTTCAAGTAATGATTTCAGTTAAATCATGAATATTACCATTTACTCAGTTGTTATGATCATGATGATTAATGTCAGTTGTTATGTTCAATTGAATTTAGTTCAGCGCAGTACCAATGTCAGTTCAGTTGGGAGTAGGACTTAGCACCGAGCGAACCCATGGGTGGGGTTCACCTGCCAGTAGAGGGTGTGACCTTTAGTTGCAATCCCTGAGTTATAGAACTACATGACCTGTGTAGGTTTGAGATGTCTACCTGCCAGTTGAGGGTTGACGTATATCTCATGAGAGCACCTGCCAGTAGAGGGTGACTCCTTAGTCCTTCGGGACACTAGTTTAGTGGATCCACACATCCAGTATTTGTACCCGTGGCACGATACTGACACCCTTCTTGTCAAAACCCAAAACTAAGGGTCATGATGGCACTTGTCGCAGCGTACCTTGACAAGTAAGCCTATCACCCAAACTTATACACAAAGAGAAAAGGACAGAAATATCCCAAGGTAAAGCTTCTAGAATAAAGCCGAACCATATAAGTAATCATAACAATGCGGAAAGAGCCTATCCAAAATACCAATCATGCCTAAAATCAGGTGTCAATAGTGTAAGAACTACTAATACAATTCAGGAGTCAAATACATAAGAAAAATAACCACAAAGGAATAATATTTGTCTCCTAATACTAATAAAGACATAACTACTATAGAAAGATAGAGGTAAACTCCAGACACATAAATTTCCAACCGCTACCTTGAAAGCTCCAACAATCTCTCGAATCAAGCAGGCTGAGGCATACTCGAGGTAGGACTTGCACCGAAAGGGCGTAGTAGTCATGAGTACGATCCACTTGTACTCAGTAGGTATCATAGGCCGACCAAGTAAAGTATTGAATAAAGCATACAAAATATACAATAAGGGAACATCACCTACAACAAGAAAATATCCCACAACGGTAGCCCACAACACTTGCACTAACAGTTCTAATATATCACATACACACCAAGATACAACACAAGTATGAATTATATCATATATAAGTAGAACAAGGGGGAACATGCATATACAAGATCATCAAATACAAGTAAAAGAAGATAAAGGCAATTTCATAGATGTCAAGTCAATACGACAATACAACACAATATAAACACAATAAAATAAGTGCAATGTATATGATGATGATGATGCACAAGGTCGTCGCACAATCCCCATATACACCTATGGAGCGAAAGCTTCCTGACGTAGAATCCATGGGGGGTTCATCAACCCGTATACAATCCACATATCTCATATCTCATTCCTGACACATCCCTCGAAAAGGGTTTTATAAGGTGTTACAATATCTCCTCCCCGATACATCCATCGAGAAAGGTTTTAAAAAGGTGTTGCCAGTGCTTCTCAGATGTTGCCACGGTGGTACCAATGTTTCATGAATGAGTATGATATGAGGATGTAATGCTCACAACCAATCACAATGAGTATTTTCACAACCAATCATTTGATACATTTTCACAACCAACCCTATGATATATTTTCACAACCAACCATAATGATGTTTTTCTACAACAAACCATATGATATATTTTCAAAACCAACAATAATGATATAATTTCACAACCACGTGAGCCAATATCCACTCATTATTTCAATTTCATCTACGAATTTCTACATGTCTCATATGCCAATAAAGTATGAATATAATCACAATACACCAATGGTACCATATTAAGCATCTTAACAATACAATACAATTATTCACATATATTCAAGGCTATTAATATCGCATAGGACCCCACACAGTCACACATATAGCATAATAACTTAATTTTGATAATTACATCACATATATGCCCCACACAGGCACAACACATAAATAGCCCTTTTTAATGATTAGTTCCCGCCCTTAACATACATTTTGTACCATCATTTACTACCCAGCCCTGTCCGAAAGAGTTAAGCCATAACCTACCTCAAAGTCGAAATCGGTCCGCTACACTTTGAACCCACAACCTTACTTTACATGAATGATCCCAAACTCCTATAAAAACATCAAATATGAAATCTAAGCATCAAAACAAAACCAACGACACCCATATTGACTACTTTTGATTCGGAGTCAAAACGGACCCTCAGAATGGGTTTCCAAAAAAGAAGGAAAAATCGGAACTTTACTTCAAAAATATATTCCTCATATTTTAAGGAACCTACAGCTGAAAACCCAAGTTATATCGAGTAAAAAACAAGGTCCTAATCGAAGAAAAAACATTTTTGACCTTTACCAGGTAAAATCTTTAAAATCCGGGTTAAAATTAAGAATCATAGTTGTTTTGATGGTTAAATTGATGAAAGACTAGTAATTATAAGATAAAAACATTATTCAAGTAAAAAGGAGTGAAATTGGAGTTTAAAAAAATCAAGCCTAAGATTTTTGGAGGTTTG
The DNA here is from genome assembly GCA_030864215.1 of Capsicum pubescens. Taxonomy (NCBI): domain Eukaryota; kingdom Viridiplantae; phylum Streptophyta; class Magnoliopsida; order Solanales; family Solanaceae; genus Capsicum; species Capsicum pubescens. Next base: position 229,767,022 of record CM061544.1, read on the forward strand.
AGAAATTAATCAAGAAATTACTAAGAAAAGGGTGAATTCTTACCTTAAATCCGTGATAAAACCAAAAATTAGATGTTAATCTAGCTTCTCAAACTCCCACAAACTTTACTTTTAAGATCCCACACTATGTTAGGGTTTAACTCTCAAGATCCAAGATGAAAAATGAGCAAAATTGACCGAAAAAATTGCTTAAATAGTGTAGAATTTCTGCACTGTTATAGCAGAAAAAGCTATTTTTTTCTTAAGTTCAATCCGGACTTCGACGGGTTGTCCGAGATTCCTTCGGAGTCCAACATATGCAAATGAACTATGCAATCACACTAAATTAGACGTTTCGGATGCGTTGGCGAAGTCGAATTTTTGAAAAAAAATATTATTTTCAAAAAGTTAACCCCCGAAATCCAAAATTGTAATTTTCCAACTAAGGATCAAAATGAGATTTAAAAGACTTAAAATCATACCAAACATGCTAACACCTTAAATCAACATTTCAGATATGCTAGCGAAGTTGGATTTTCCATCCGACATCGTTTCGATCAATTGTGAGTCCCACACCCATATTTCTATTTTTTCAACTTTCCTATCAATAGGTCGATATGAGCTCCGGTGCACCGGGACCCGATCTAAATGTCTACCTAGGCTAAAATCGATATTCTGGAGATGCTAACTCAATCCATTCATCCATCCATCGCACAGATCAAAAGATATCCACATTAAGTCCAAATAAGGCTCTCAAAGCCATCAAAAACTACAATATTGCATAAATGGTACCAAAATGCATGGGAAATCATGCCAATCACTCCTATGTCCCAGAAATACCATAATGCATCTACGGTGAGGGGTAAAATAGTCAAATCACAGAAAATCACAAATTTCACATATTTCAATAAACCTTTAAGTCGTTACATTATCCACCACTAAAAATCTAGTTTGTGCTCGAACTAAGGCAAAGAAATAATGAAGAGATGAGGATAAGAACTAAACATATCAGACTCAAAATCCCAAGTGGCTTCATCTATAGGTCGATGTCGCCACTAGACCTTAACCACAAAAATCATTCTAGAACGTAACCGCCTAACATCCCTAGCTAAAATGGAGACTGGCTCCTCAACAAAAGACAACCGCTCATCTAACTGAACTAACTCCCATCGAATGACGTGAGACTTATTTAGAATGTAAAGGTGACACGTAGATACATGAAAAACTGGATGAACAACTGATAGATAAGGGGTCAAAGCCAATTCATAAGACACATCACCAACAGTCCGAAGAATCTTAAATGGACCAATATACCTGGGGCTAAGCTTGCCCTTATTCCCAAACCTCATCACACCCTTTATGGGTGAAACTCGAAGAAAAACAAAATCACCAATACCAAATCTCAAGGCACGAAGTCTATGATAAGCATAGCACTTTTGCCTACTCTGAGCTGATCTAAGTCTATCCTGAATAACCCGAACTCTATTTAAAGACTCACGAAGTGAGTCTGTATCTTGAGGTCTCACCTCTGAAACATCGAACCAACCTACTGGAGAGAAACAAAACCTACCATACGACACCTCAAAAGGATCCATATCAATACTGAAATGGTAGCTATTATTATATGTAAACTCTGCTAAAGCCAAATATTGGTCCTACTGGCCACCAAAATCCATCACGCATGCGTGAAGAATATCCTCCAAAACTTAGATAGTCTTCTCAGACTGGCCATCAGTCTGGGGTGAAACGTTATGCTAAGATCAACCCGAGTACCCAACTTATCCTGAAAAGTCTTCCAAAAGTGAGATAAAAACACAAAACCTCGATATGAAATAATGGAACTTGCACACCATGAAGACGCACAATCTCACGATTATAGATATGGGCCAACCTCTCAGCACTTAATGAGACCTAAATAAAAATAAAATAAGCTGACTTGATCAATCGATCTATGATGACCCAAACACTTTCAGAACCATAAGATGAAGGATGCAAACCAGTCACAAAGTCAATGGTGATCCATTCCCACTTCCACTCGAGAATGGGTAACCTCTGAAGCAACCCACCAGGCCTCATATATTCGGCCTTCACCTGTAGACAACATAGGCAGCGAGCCATAAAATCTGCCATATATCACCTCATACTACCTCACCAATAATGCTTCCTCAAATCATGATACATCTTAGTCATACTGTAATACCTCGTACGTTCCTTAGTTTAGTTCAGCTCATAGTGCATGCATAAGAGGCTTAGAACCTAAAAATTTAGCTAAGTGTTGGGGACTTAGATTTATTTTTGGTCTCTTAACTTTAATGATTTTTTAAGTGTCTTTACTGACCCTGAGATGTAAGTTTTTGAGTTAATTCATGTTCAGGGGTGTAAGGAGCATGTTTTAGAGAAGTTTTGGATTTTTCGGACGAGGTTTAGGCCGTGTTTGGATTTCAATTCCAGCAGCTCAATGCGATTACACCGCATCACGGTAGAATAGCGATGGCATCATTGGCGCATCACGATGATGGCCTAAACGGCGTAATAGTTACGAATTTAAATTATAGAAGGGAAGTTTTGTCTTTTCCCATCACCCCAATTCGTATTAACATAGGATTTGGTTTCAGTTAAGGCAGATTATGCCCAAAATCTCCAATTTTACTCTCAAGTAAACCCTAAGCTCTTCCCTAGTTCATCAAATTAAACTCCTTCCCTTTCAAGAAAAATCAAGGAAACAAGTTCCCAAATTCAAGAATCTCTAAAGAAGCTTAAGGAATTGTGTTTCTTTTAAAGGATTTAAGCTTTTAAGGTATGTTAGATGTTCATTCATGGGTCCTTATCACCCATGGAGTTCAAGACCCCGTTTTCAAGATTAAAGTTATGATTTTTACCTGTTATTGTTAGTTATCTTCATGAAGCTATTATGAACTTGGATTTCAAATTTATATTTATCATGTGGTTTCGTTGGAATTAGCCTTGACACATTTGAATGGTGCTTACTCGCTTGTTAAAACTTAATCCATGATTTTAGTATTGCAATTATACTATTATTATATGTTTAAACTATTCCCATGCTTAAACCCATGAATTCAAAGTGTTTGATGAAATGCCTAAATGATTGAGTTTGAAAAATGACTACTTATTATGGTTTTCAAAGCTTTAGTATGTCCTATTGTTATTGTTATCGAGTCCTGGGGGTTATGAATATCCAAAATTTAGTTGTTTACTTAGTCTTAGTATTTTTAAAATAGTTTTAGACACGTATGAGCATCATCAATTTAGTCAGTTATTATGTCAATCAAACCTAGATCAGCTCAGTAATCCGAGTCAGTTCCTTCTTCTGTTAAACCTAGTTCAGTCTTGTAATCAGTGCCTATTCAGTTGGGAGAAGAATTCAACACCGAGCGAACCCAGGGATGGGGGCATTCCTGCTAGTTTAGGGTTTGACCCTTAGTAGTAATCCCTGAGTTATAGAACTACTACATAGCCAGTGTAGGTTGATATGTCTGCCTGCCAGTTTAGGGTGGACATTTACTTCGTGAGTACTCTTGCCAGTATAGGGTGACTCACACAGCCATTGTCAGTACCCGTGGCCATTGTCAGATTGGGGTATGTCGGTTAGATGATATCTCCTATAGTCTCAGTTCAGTATTCAGTATGATTCAGTTCAGGTTTGCATTGGCCATAACATACAGTAATCAGATATTTAGTTAACAGGTTTCAGTATTTCAGTTTATAGACTATTTCATAATCATGTTATATGCTTGGTCATGCATTCTGAGATTTTACAGCATGCATTCATATCAGTAATTCAGTTACCTTATGTTATTCATTTAGTCAGTTATTACTCATGCACATAGCCCATGCATATTGGCCTAACCTCATCTAGCATACCAGTACATTCAAAGTACTGATCACATACTCATTTCTTGCACTATGATGTCTTATATCATAGGTTCATATGCTCAGGTTCCCGACCGTACTTACACATTCCAGCGCATCATCATCAACACCAGTGGTGAGTCCTCATATACCGAGGACCTTTTCTATCTATTTCAGTATTTCAATTTAGTAGTCAGTCGGAGTTAGTTGGGAGCTTGTCTCATCAACTCCTCAATCAGTTTGAGGCTTTCATATACTTTCAGATAGTTAGTCAGTTCAGTTTATCAGTTCTTATTGACAGTCTTTTCAGTATTATTTTCAGATATTTCCAAAACTCTGATTTAAATCGCATATTTCCGCATATAAAACCTTATGGCATTCTTTAGTTAAATTTCGCACATATTCCTTTATTATCGGTTTTATTCAGTGTTCATAGCAGGTACTAGCTCATGGGTTAGCTTGTGTTCTCTCGAGATCGTAAGCACTGTGTGTCACCCAAGGTGTATTCCCGAGGCGTTACACACACCTGAATGGATGGAATATATGGAACAATAGGCCTCCTCCAAGATCAATCTAATCTATTCACCCACTCTTGGCACACAAATGTGGCCTCCAATTCGCAAAACTCTATCTGAATCAAGTGAGGCTTCCTTATCCTCCCCACTCAACAACTTATCTTGAATCAACCTTTATCCAAAATCATCAAACTGATGAGCTCGAATCAGCTCCATCAAAGAAGGTCTAGCCTCCATAAATACCAAAACACGCCCAGGTGTCGAAATATCAAGCCTAACCATCTGGTTAACTAAAGACTGAACCTCAAAGGCCAAAGGCCTCTCTTGGGTCAAAAGATGTGTCAAGCTACCCATTCTAGTCGACTTCCGGATCAAGGCATCCACAAGCATATTAGCCTTGCCTGGATGATAGAGAATAGTCAAGTCATAATCTTTAAGCAACTCAAGCCAATGGCGTTTTCTCGTATTAAGATCTCGCTGGATGAAAAAGTGTTGAAGTCTATGATAATCTGTGAAGATCTCACAAAGGACTCCATACAAGTAGTGCCACCACAACTTCAAGGTAAACACAACTGCACATAACTCCAAATCATGGGTGGGATAATTCCTCTCATGAGGCTTCAAATGACGAGATGCATAAGCAATCACCTTGCCCTCCTACATCAACATAACACCTAACCCAACATCTGAAACATCACAAAAGATGGTAAAACCTATGCCCTTCTTGGGCAAAGTCAAGATAGGAGCTGAAGTCAACAAACCCTTAAGCTTTTGAAATCTCGCCTCACAAGCATCGGACCACTTAAAAGAAATCTTCTTCTGATCAACTTGGTCAATGGAGCTGAAATGGTTGAAAAACCCTTAACAAAACACCGATAATAACCTACCAAGCCAACAAAACTTCAAATCTCGGTGGGCGGAGTAGGTCTAGTCCAATCACGAACTGTTGCAACCTTGGCTGGATCAACCATAATACCTTTCTTAGTCACCACAAGACCCCAAAAAAAATTGAATCCAACCAAAACTCGCACTTAGAGAACTTGGCATGAAACTTCTCATCCCTCAATCTCTAAAGCACAATACGCAAATACTCCTCATGTTTAACCTCACTCTTGGAATAAACCAAGATATCATCTATAAATACAATAACAAAGGAGTCAAGATACGATCGAAACACCCAATTTATCAACTCCATGAACGCAGCAGGGGCTTTAGTCAACCCAAAGAACATGACCAAGAACTCATAATGACTATATCGAGCCTGAAAAGTTGTCTTCAGAAAATCTGAAGCTCTAATCCTCAACTGGTGATATCCAGACCTCAAATCAATCTTCCAAAACACTGCAACTCCCAAAACTGATAAAAAAATCATCAATACGAGGAAGAGGATACTTATTCTTAACCATCACCGTATGCAACTGCCAATAATCAATACACATCCGCATAGACCCAACTTTTTTCTTCACAAACAAGACAGGCGCAACCCAAGGTGAAACACTAGGTCGGATAAATCCTTTATCCAATAACTCATGCAGCTGATCCTTTAGTTATTTCAACTCTGTTGGGGCCATCCTATAAGGAGAAATAGAAATAGGCTTGGTGCCCGGCTTAATATCAATAATAAAATCAATATTTCAATCCGAAGGCATACCAGACAAGTTCATAGGGAACACATCCATAAACTCATGGACAACACAGACAATAATCCAAGGAAGAAGGTAAAACAACACTAATGTTATAAATATGAGCCAAGTAAGATAAACATCCCCTTTCAACCAAGTTATGAGCCTGAACATAAGAAATAATCCTCTTAGGACCCAAATGAAGTGCACCCTTTCAAGCTATCCTTGGCATACTCGGGGAAGCTAAAGTCACAATCTTAGAAAAATAATCTAAGACAGCATGATAAGGAGCCAAACAATCTGTATCCAAAATAACATAAAATTAACCATATCTAGAACAAGCAAGTCTACCAAAGTCTTATGCTCTGTAAAAGTCACAACACAATATCGGTACACTCAATCCACCACTAAAGAATCACCTACTGGGTAAATACATAAATAGGCATGGCAAGAGGCTCACTAATAGAAATAAAACCCAAAGAAAAATATATAGACACGTAGGATAAAGTCAATTCGGGATCAAATAATATAGATGCAGGACTGAAGCAAATAGGGACGGTACCTGTGATCACAACATCAGAAACCTCTTTCTCTGGTCTGGCTGGTATGGCATAGCACTGCCCACGATCACCAACCGGCTGAATAGCCCACGACTACCATCTACCTGGGTAGCCCCATGAGCACCAACTGCCTAAGTGGCCCAACGGCCACCCTCACGAGCTCCACTACCTCTGCCCCTCGCATCTCTGATAGCACCCCTACCCCTCACAACTAAAATAGAAGTAGCTTTAAACACACAATGAGGATAATCATTGGCCACATGGCCAAGCTCATCAGGCACATAGCAACCTCTATAACCAGTCTCAATAGGAGAAGGTACAACTAGGCCCAAACGGCCACCCTAAACTGCTGAACTAGAAGGTCCAACACCTGAACTCTGTAAGGCCACCTGTACTGGCCTACACTATCTATAAGAACCTCTAAAATCTCCACCATGGGGAGACTAACCTCTGAACTCACAAAAATAATTCATCTTCTTGGCGCTACCTTGAGATACTTGAAGAATACCCTCTATCATCTTGGCATGATCCATGATACTCTGAAGGAAATCCACAAGCACAACCATCTGAGACATAGCCAACTAAAGGGAGATATCTCAACCTTTCACAAACTTTTGAATCTTCTCAGACTTGATGGAAATGCTATTATAGAAATATCTAGACAGGGAATAAAAGTATGCCTCATACTCAACAACTGTTGTGGAGCCCTTCTCCAAATGATCAAACTCGTCCCGCATACGATCTCTCAAACTAAAAAGGTATAAATATCTCTAGATAACTCTTGGCGAAACTGATCTCAAGTCATCTCGGGATAATCACAGGGTCTACAACTCACAAGTGACCTCATCCAAACTCAAGCAATATATCTTAATTGATAGGCCATATAAACAACACCATCCGGGCAGAAAAAGTGGAACATAACTCAGAACACAAGGTATGAAAGAACTTCACACGGTAAGGAATAAAAATAAGAAAAGTTACCTAAAGACATCCTATAGCCTCTCAAAGATAAATACCAATGTCTAGGTACCGATCCATGAGACTCTATTAGACATCCCGTTCTTACATAGTTGAGACCAATGAAACCTGGCTACTCTGATACCAATTTTTCACGACCTAAAAACAAGGATCATGATGGCACTTGCTGCGGCGTACCTTGACAAGTAAGCCTATCACCCAAAATGATAAAAAAAATGGAAAAGACAAAAATATCCCAATGTAAGGCTTCTAGAATGAAGTAGTAATCATAACAGTGCGGAAAGAGCTTATCAAAAATACCAATCATGTCCAAAACTAGATGTCAATAGTGTAAGATCTACTAATACAATTGAGGAGTCAAATACACCAGAAAAATAACCACAAAGGAATAATATCTTTCTCCGAATACTAATTAAGACATAACTACTATAGAAAGATATAGCTGAACTCCGGATACATAAATGTCCAACCACTACCTTGGAAGCTCCAACAATCGCCCGAGTCAAGCTAGCTGAGGCGTACTCGAGCTATGACCTGCATCGAAAGGGCGCAGTAGGCATGAGTATCCACTTGTACTTAGTAGGTATCATAGGCCAACCAAGTAAAGTAGTAAATAAAGCATACAAAATATACACTAAGGGCACATCACCTGCAATAAAAAAAATTCCCACAATGGTAGCTCACATCGCTTGCACTAATAGTTTTAATATATCACATATACACTAAGATAGAACACGAGTATGCATTATATCACATATATGTAGAACAAGGGAGAATATGCATATACAAGATCATCAAATACAAGTAAAAGAAGATAAGACAATTACATAGATGAAAAGTCAATACGACAATACAACACAATATAAACACAATAAAATAAGTGCAATGTATATGATGATGATGATGATGATGACGCACGAGGTAGTCGCACAACCTCCGGGATAATCGCACAATCTCCATATACACCTACAAAGCAAAAGCTTCCCGATTAGGACCTATGGGGGTTCTTCAACCTGAATACAATCCACATATCTCATATCTCCTTTTCGGCATGTCCCTTGAAAAGAGTTTTATAAGGTGTTCCAATATCTCCTTCTCAGTACATCCCTCGAGGAGGATTTTAAAAAGGTGTTGTCAGTGTTTCTCAAATGTTTCTATGATGGTATCAATGTTTCATGAATGAGTATGATATAAGGATGTAATGCTCACAATCATTCACAGTGAGTATTTTCACAACCAACCATATGATACATTTCCATAAACAACCATATGATATATTTTCACAACCAACCACAATGATGTATTTCCACAACCAACGATATGATAAATTTTCACAACTAACCATAATGATATAATTCTAAAACCACGTGAGCCAATATCCACACATTATTTCAATTTCATCCACGAATTTCCACGTCTCATATGCCAATAAAGTATGAATATAATCACAATACACCAATGGTACCATATTAATAATATTAACAACACAATACAATTATTCACATGTATTTAAGGCTATTAATATCACATAGGACCCCACACAGTCACACTTATCACATAATAACTAAATTTCAACAATTACATCACATATAGTCCCCCACACGGGCAAAACACATAAATATCAATTTTTCATGATTATTTCTCACCCTTAACATGTATTTTGTACCATCATTTACTACCCAACCCAGTCTGAAAGAGTTAATCCATAACCTACCTCAAAAGCCAAAACTGGTCCACGACACTTTGAATCCACGGCCTTACTTTCCACGAAAGATCCTAAACTCCTCTAAAAACATCAAATATGAAATATAGGCATCAAAATAAAACTAACGACACCCATATTGTCTACTTTTATTTCGGGGTCAAAACGAACCCCAGAATAGATTTTTGAAAAAGAAGGGTAAAATTAGAACTTTAATTCAAAAATATGTTTCCCATATTTTTAGAAACCTACAGATGAAAACCCAAGTTAAATTGATTTTAAAATGAGGTTCAAATCGAAGAAAAATTATTTTTGAGCTTTACCGGGTAAAATCTTTGAAATTTGGGTTAAATTTAAGAATCAAAGTTGTTTTTATGGTTAAATTGATGAAAAATTTATAATTATAAGATAAAAATATTATTCAAGTGAAGTTGGAGTTTAAAAAATCAAGCCCTAAGATTTTTGGTGTTTTGAGAAATTAATCAAGAAATTACTAAGAAAAGGGTGAATATTTACCTTAAATTCGTAATAAAACTAATAAATATATATTAATCTAGCTTTCCAAGCTCTCACTAACTTTAATTTTAAACTCCCACTCTATTTTAGGGTTTAACTCCCAAGAGCCAAGATGAAAAGTGAGCAAAATAGGCCAAAAAAGTTGCTTAAATAGTGCAGATTTTTTGCACTGTTATAGCAGAAAAAGTTATTTTTTTCTTAAGTCCAATTCAAACTTCGATAGGTTGATCAAGATTCATTTGGAGTCTGATATATGCAAACGAACTATGTAACCAGACTAAATTCGACATTTTGGGCGCGTTGGAGAAGTCGGATTTCCGTAAAAAATATTATTTACAAAAAGTTAACCCCGGAAATCCAAAATTATAATTTTCTAAACTGAGGATCAAAATAAGATTTAAAAACCGTAAGATCATACCGAATATACTAACACCCCAAAATTGATATTTTGGATCTATTGGTGAAGTCGAATTTCCATCCGAGGTCATTTTGATATAATATGTGTCCCACACCCATATTTCTAATTTTTTAACTTTTCGACCAACAGGTTGAAATGAGCTCGGGTGCACTGGGACCCAAAATAAAGGTCTACCTAGCTTAAAATTTATATTCAAGAGCTGTTAGTGCATTCCATTTAGTCATCCGTCGCACGGATCAAAAGATATCCACATAAGTCCAAAATAAGGCTCTGGAAGCCATGAAAAAAAAAATATTGCATAAATGGTACCAAAATGCATCAAAAATTATGCCAATCACTCCGACACCCCAGAAATACCATAATGCAACTACGGGGAGGGGTAAAATAGTCAAATCACATAAAATCACAAATTTTACATATTTCATTAAATTTTTAAGTCGTTACACTTCTTACTAGGGTTATAGGTTGGACCCCGATTAGCTCAGATTGGGGCATGTCAGTTCCATGATACCTCCCAGAGTTTCAGTCAGTATTTAGTATGCCTTAGCTTATGTTTGTTTAACCAAAGCATACCGATTTTCAGTTATTTAGTTACACAGAATCTCAGAAATATGTTTATGCTTGGTATTCATTCTCAGATATTACATGTTCATGCATTCATGCTCAATTATCTCATACATTTTAGCCAGTCCTCATCTTATATACCATTACATTCAAAGTACTGATCGCATGCTTTTCTTTATGATATGTTGTCTTATAACATAGGTTCGGATGCTCAGTTTTCGACCGTTCTTAGACAACTCAATGTTATTCTGTAGCAATAGTGGTGAGTCCTCATCTATCGAGGGACATGATATGTTTATCTCAGTTATTTTAGTATTTACTTATGTTTAGTCAGTCAGAGTTAGTTAGGGTTTTGTCCCATCAACTCATGATGTTTAGAGTCTTCCAGACAATTAGTTAGACAGTCAGTCATTTCTTTCAATATTATCAGTTTCTTTAGACAGACAATTTGGGTTTTAGTATTTTATTAGATAATTCAGACGTGTTGTTGACATGTACTCAGTATTCAGATTTATAGTACCTTATTAGTTTATCTTTCGCTCACGTATTATATTACTATTTTACTCATTGCTCGCAGCAGGTACTAGCTCATGGATTAGCTTGTGGTCACTTATAGCCATAAGCACCAGTGTCGCGACTAGGGGGTAGCCTCGGGTTGTGACAAATTTGTACTGAAAAGTGTCAATACTGTGTTTTTAGATGTTAGAATGTTAAAACACCAATTAGTTGAATGGAAAAATCATTCTTATTTCTCCATAAATTTTGTCTATATACCATTATATTTTGTGGTCGATCACTCATATGCTAAAATAGTTGAGCAGAAATTCCCTTAATATATGTTGATAAATAATTTTTCTGGTTTGGACCTTTCCTTCTAACATATAGGAAATAAAATTTAAGGATTTCAGGTTGAACTTCTAGATCAATTTAAGTGTAAACCAAAAATGTTTCTATACAAACTACAAGACTAAAGCCCGAGACCTCCAAGATTTGAAGATTTAAGTGCAGCTACATTGAATTTATTCATTCGTTAATAATGAGTTCTTTGTTATAACTAAAAACTTCATTTTCTTTTTGACCTTATAATTTGTTTTAGAAGAAGCAAGCAAGTGTAGACATTCCTTTTTATTTTTTTTATTTTTTCTTTTGCCTTCCCCCAAACTTTTGTATTTATCTTACTTGGGATCTTTAATTACTAATATTATCATGATTAAATTCTTGAATTTAATAGTGGTTGACTTGAGGAAATGAAGGTGCAATTTAGAGACAGTTCATGATTCAATGTTTTTGTAAATTGCAAATCAATGATCATTTACTGACATGATAGGATACTTTTTATTGAAAGAGCTAGTGATTATATCTTCATAAGGTAACTACTAAACTAAATATCATATTTTTTTCATTCTAATGATACTAAAAGTTTTGCCTGGACATCATGAAAGTAGAGCATCTAGAAGTACTCTCCCTGTTATAGTAGAGCTTTAGTATTATAGTAGAGAGACGGAGAGCACCGGTTGAAGAACTAGGAGTTGCGTATACTATTTCTACTTTACCAATAAGTTATGTTTCCATCTTTTTTCTTGCATTTAACTTGATATTTTAATTACTCCATTTCTTATGTTCAACAAATTCACTCATTCTTGAAAAATAATATAGCACATCACCTGTTTGTTTGTACTTTGGGAAATTCCATAACGATGAACTGCTCATAATTTCCTACTCTAGCTAAATTATGTGACAAGAAAGCATGAAGTGGGCTATGTGAAGAATTAATCGTCAATATATGTTTTATACTTTTAAAATAAAATATAGGAAGAGACTACTCACAAGATTGTATCTTTCATTTTATTTTATCTCAAAGAGCTTTTTTTCCCTGAGCCTCTCTATATAAACTCTCTATAATCTGAAATTACTACCGTTTGAAAAAAGACTATTATCACTCAGAAACTTCTCATAGCAATTTATGTTTAGGTAGAATCCTCTTTGTATGTGTCACTTCAGTCCTATACCAGGATTATGTTGGTATCATGAGCTTTTTGTAGATATTATATTATCCTTATGAGACTAAGGAATAAGAGACCTATCTATAGTCCACATTATAATTAAGTTTTGACTGCATTAGTTCTAGTGTAGTTTTTGGATATATATATATATATACATACACACACACTACAATTATTATTTTCTCAAAAAAAGAAGACTTATAATTTTGTCATGTTGTTTAAACTGCTCACAAATTAGAAGATTTTCTAGCCTGTTGTTGCTTTTGAATGTAGTTTTTGTTATTATTATTATTGTTTTTTGAATAACAGAGTCAATACCATCTATGGTGTAGTATTTATCGTCTCTTGATGGATTTCAATCCTTGTAGTATTTTTTACTTACAAACCTCTCTTTAGTTCTCTCTGAAGGGTCTGAACTCAAGTCCACTAGTGGCATTTTCCTGCATGTCCCTTAATTTCTAAAATCTTTTTTTTGCAAACTTTTTCTTTCAGTTTGTTTTTACAGGTCACTGATTCTCCAAAAATTCATTCCAATGACATTCATATTATGTTTGATATAATTGATGGCCAGATAGGTTTTGTTTTGCCAACTGTTGTTCCTCCTTGTGACATTGACTTTTATACCAGATTGGCCTCTTCAGGTTCTGATTGTAATTTTTGGACTACATGCATAGTGCTTTCCTTCAAATCAAACCTCTTGGAAAGGTTCAGCAAAGAGAACATTATGTCAATATTTGTTGATCTTCACCTATCTTTATCGTTATGAGGAAAGAAGTTGTGGGAAGTGGTATTATTAAGATTTCTTTTGGAGAGGAAAAATTAACTTGTTTTGTGGTATCCCAAAGATTACAAGCTGACACTATTGGTCCTGATACCACAACAACAGAAATCACCATACAGGGAAGAAGTTGATGGGGATAGTCCTTGAATTAATGGTTGTTTTCAAAGTTCCTCTCTAGTTTATTAGTGCAACAAGGTCATTTTGTGATCTTCCATGTTTAAAGGATAATCCAGCAAAAGTTGTTATGACTTATATAAGTTTTATTCCTCTTGTAGGGGAGGTTCATGGTTTCTTTTCAAATCTTTCTCGGATGATTCTTTCTAGATTACACACGTTAAACTGCTTGACAATAGAAGGTATGCCAAATCAATGGGTTTCTCCGTGTAAAGTCGTGAGAAATTAGACCCTAGAGGCTCGTAACCTTTTACTTGATAACTTGCTTTACAAGAATCTTGGTGTTGATTTCTTGCATAAAGATATAGTTCTACAAGATTTGTTAGCCAAAGCTCTTGGAATTAAGGAATATGGACTTAAAGTTTTTGTTTAGGTTATAACTTCTTTATGCTCTTCGAACAATGGTCTAAAGTCAATGGGTTTCGAATGGTTTTTTGGGTGGTTAAATGTTGTTTATACAATGTTGTCAAATGGGAATAACTCAACAGACTTCAGGATTGAATTGCATCTCATGAAGGACCTCAAGAATATCCTATTTATTCCTTTTACAGATGGTAAATATGGATCACCAAATAAAGGTACAATTTTGTTGCATATTGATACAACAGGAAGTGCAACTAATGATAAGTATGCCCTAGAAACCTTCTCAATATTGTATTATACTCTTTGAACTGTCAGTCCTACTCTACTCTTTGCCACTGCCACTCTTGGCACATCGTGCTCTGAATCATCAATATTACATAATGTTACCAGGATGTTGTACAGAATTGGTGTCCAACGTTTATCGGTGCATCAAATAGTAAAAATACATATTCTGCCATTTATTTGTAGAGATCAAAATGGACAAGGACATAGAGAAACAATGATAAAGTATCTTACCTTCTTGATGTTCCACTTACAATCAAGTTGCCCTGACTTTCAATCTGAGAGAGACCAAATTATCGAAGAATTACATAACAATGCTTTTATATTAACAAATCATGGTTAAAAGTGTCCCGTCAAGTTTCTTATCCATTTCGGCAAAGAATTTGAAAATCCAATTGAAATGAGTAAATTACTTCATGCATTAAATTTTGAGTGGAATGAGATTGAGGATATCTATTTAAAACATCCAATCAATAAATTTTTTTCTAAAGGTATGTTAAAATGGAGGCAGTTTTTCCAGGAAATTGGGATCACTGATTTTGTATGAGTTCTTGAGGTTGAGAAAAATGTTTTCAATGTATGCTCTCTATTCACATAAACTCAACAAGGGATAAATATGTGATTTCCAAAGGATCAATTTCAAAAGATTGGGTGTCTAAAGAGTTGGTCGATTTGTTGTCACGATTATTTTCAACACATGATATGGAAAAAAGCAAGTACCTCTTGGAGGTGATTGATAGTTTGTGGGATGCTAATTTTGGTGATAATATTTTTGACTTCTATTTCATTGCCACTAGAGAAAAATATTTGATTTGTCATTCTCCAGAAGTCTCTATGATGTTCAATGGTTAGCATCGAGTATGGATAATGAGCTTCACTGTCCGAGGGAGTTATTACATGATTGTGATGCTATGCGCTCAATTTTTGGTGACAATGATCCTTATGCCATTCCAAAAGTTTGTTTGATCTTAATGAAGTTTAATATAGAAAAACTAATCAAAACACCCTTTGTGGTTTGTTGATGAGAATTCAAAAAAGCTTGACTTTACGCATGTTTTCCGTATAAATTAGTCTAAAACATGAGTCTTGGGTGTTATTTGAAGTAATTGCTTAACCCAGTAGTTTCATGTCTATAAACATCTCTATTAAGAGCTTTGACCTATTAATTTGGCTTGTCGATGATTGTCTGTTTGAGAATCTACTGTCAAAGTGTAACCTGTTATAAAAATATAACATAACTGTTTTCTTCACAGACATTCTGGTTTACTTATTTATATATTTTTATTTAGTTTGGCTGAAGAGTTTTCACTATGTCTGCCGTCTCTTACGGTTTTAATTTTCCCAAGAACTATATATCTTAGAACTCAGCGTGGTTTGATTTGAATTTCAGGACAAGTTAGAATTTATTCTGCTGTGATGTTTTGTTTATTGAAAGTTAATTTGAGTAATATTTGGAGCTAAATTGGATTAGATCAACTTAATATTTTTTAATTGAAATTTTGATATTCAATGAGTCGGAGTTCTGCGTAATATATCGCAGCAGAATTTGTCCAGTCTCACTCAAAAAAACCTTTTGCATTAGCACAAACCCCAAAGTTTAAGACATTTTAAGTTAGAAGCCATTGAGGGAGAGTGAAAAAAGACAGCCTTGTTGTAATGCCCCAAAATCTGAGCTCCCAGGATACCATACGATGCTTCAAACTACAAGTAGCCCTGAGCTAACCCTGACTGCCTTCTACTAAGTCTGGATCTCAAAATAGGAGATATCAGTGTAAAATCATAATATATGCAGAAATCTTATCTGAAATATACTAAAAGTTTTGGTAAAACAATACTGAAGGATTCTGAATACTAAATCAAATGTCTAAAACTAAATCTAGTAGTCCGACAAGCCTCTACTGACTGAGTTTAGAGAGTCACTGTGACAGGCCCCAGCTGACTCAAACTGTCAGAAATGGATAATAAAACATCCACTAATAAACTAAAAATCTGAATAGTTAAGTCCCTGGACTATGAGGACTCACCAACTGCAGGGATGTAGATGAGATGCTTGAAAATCACTCACACTGCTGAAACTGAGCACCTGAACCTACATTATGAGATAATGTAGCACATAGATGTATATGCGGATCAATACTTTGATGATGTACTGAGTATATGGGGTGAATGCAATAAGTAAGTAATATCATCACAATTTATAAAATCATGCATGCTAAATGTAAATGACTCGCATCGGCTTGAGTAATCTGGAATCTGAAGATCACAAATCATGAATAGTAGAGTACATAATATAAAATTTTATGAGTCATAACACTTAGTTCTAAAATCTGTATTTCTGTTCTATTCTCAAATCATATAGGCTAAGTGAAAAAGGGCTCTCCATTTTATGTCTGAAACTAAAAGCTATAATTTTGTAATCTGAAATCTTAAGTACAATAATATCTTAGTAAGTTTGTGAGCCTTTAAACTTAGTTTTTCTAAAAGATTTTCTATTAATCTTTTCTGTTGGCTAGCAGGGAGGTTCTTTTAACCTACATAAACCATGTGAGCATTCATGGAGTCCAACGTTCTTGTCCCCCCTAAGGAGGAATCCTCACATTGGAGGGAGGAGGCGAACTCTTTTCAGGGAGTATAACCTATCTAAGTGATCACATATTTTTCATCTACATAGAAGTGGGAATAATCTAAATCCTACGTTGGCACATAGTTCTGGGGTATAAAACCATAGGAATGTACCTATCTCGGTGCTAAATACAACTCCCATTAAATCTATAAGCTCATTCTGAAGAAAATCCACTTTAAAATAGTCTAATGGTTTGTAATAAAACCAAATGAATATATGTAAAGCTAAATCTATAATCTAAATCTGTAAAAAGGATTTCAAATCTATTCTGAGACCAAAAGGTCAAATCTTTATCAATAATCTAAAAGGAATCTAATCATAGGGTGCTTATAGCACAATAATTCTTGAAATAGCAATCTTAAATTAGGGCTTAGTGACCCATGTATCAATCTCATGTTAAAACATCAAAATGTTCATGCTTGATAATGTAAACATTGATAATTCAACTCAAAATCTGGAAATTTCTGTAATATGCATGAAAATATGAACATAATCATGTAATTCAACTTCTAAATCATTGAAAATCTCATAAGCTTGTAAATAACATTAATGGGTATAAACCCTAACTTCAATTTCATGGGAAATCATATAAAATTCAGTAAATTCATAACTAAAATAAGTTTTGGGCACAAGGATGAAAGGAGTATCCTTGTTCATAACCCCACATACCTCAATTGATGAACTAGATGCTAAAACTTGAATCTTGGATCTCTATTATTTCTTTAGAGATGAATTCTTAGAGTTCTTAAATTGGAGATTCTTAATTTTGAATTTCCTTGGAGAAATAATGGAGGAATTTGGATTTCTTGCGGATAAAGTTTGTTGAACTAGCATTTTGCTTAAAGATTTGATGAAAAGTGGATGTAAAGTTCTTTGAAGGGGTTTAATTCATTATTTAAGATGGATTAGGGGGTGGGAGAATGACCAAAGTACTCCCTTTAATCTTTGAAACGAAACTAGAAAAATGAACTTTTTGCAAACTGGGTGGCCACCGCAACGCGCTACTATCGCGGTGGCTCACTGGAAAAGGATGAGCGGGAACTGGGCTTTCACCACGACACACCACAATCACGGAGCCCCTTTAGTTTGTCATTTTGACCACTATCGCGGCGCGCCAGTATCGCGAGGTCTCATTGGGAAATTGCCAAACGGGAAATTGAGCCTTCCGCGACGCGCCAAAATTATGGAGTCTCACTGGAAATTGACAATTATCATTTAAACCATCTCTGTAGCGCGCTAAGGACCCAAATCATGGTGTTTTATGACTGAAGCTTAAAATATCCCTAACTTCTCACTCGCTCATCAGTTTTAGGCGAATCTTATATTTTTGGAAATATTATTAAATTTCCCATACAATGGGAGGTCTAAATCTGGAAAATTCCACATAAAATAATTATTCTTAATTTTGGAAGCTATCCCTTAACATTCTAGGGCGGATTTTAACTAGAAAATCTATGGAGTATTACACCTGTGAAGAGCAACAACATCATTTGATGTTTGTGAAATAAGATAAGATGCATTTTATTGGCACTCCCTGCCAGAGCTTCTTTCCCAACATGCTCTCTATATAACATGAAGGGAGAATCCCTTGAAGAAAAGGCAATAATAAGCCCTGAAAAATTAAATATATGAGCTAATTAAATGTGTTTTGATTGGCAAATTGAGTGATTTACAAGAGAATTAAAGCAACCTATTTATAGGCAGAAAAATTACAGAATGGAAAAAAAGGTAATTTGTGAGATTTTGATATCTTGGCTCTTGATATGAGTGGAAAAAACATATTTTTTATATTCATAACAGAGCCCAACTAAAGTAAAGAATAGCATAAAATTTGTGTGTCAATATGAAGATAGAAGTCAATTCGTCCTGATTAAAGAATAAATGTCGCTTCTATATTTTATCACATTTGACCTTTTAGCTGAAAGTAAGTAAAATTGAAAGTAAGTAGTGCCTGACATCTAAACAACTGAAAGGGGCTTTGTTTCTTCATTTCAATTTTATTGGTCATATATGATGTTCCTGCAACATTGTTGCCTAACACTATGGGAGAATACCTTGTAACTTGATTTTATGGAGAAAGCACTAGATTTCTGTTCGTTCAATTTGATATTATTTGAACAACTCACCGTGATTCAATACCTTTTCAATTATTATATTATTATGATTAATAATCCCACCTTCTCTATTTTGTGTAACAGATGTCAATCTTATGGTTAAAGACGACAAAGTCAGGGATCTACCGAAGAAATATGGTTTCAAGATGCATATCGATGGCATTTATATATTAAATGCATCATTTATGAGTACATAAACAACATTTTATGTATAGTCAGGTACCCTATAAATTTATGCCTACGTGTGTTTCTTATTGCACAACAACAATTGCAATATGGAAGTGTGTTTGTGTAACACCCCGTATTTATGGAATAGATTTTAAAGTGTTGTTCTTACGTGCGTTGACTCTAATCCCATAAATTTATTTTGAATAGACATATAATGATCTTTATCTTAGTGTGTTATGTGATTTTTAGGTGAAAATTTTCCTAAGAATCACTTAGAACAAAGTTGAGCTAAGATCCTTTGATTCGTCCAAAGTTTGGTAATCGATTCTACAAGGGTCTACTTTGAATGTGTATAACTTTTTATAGACGTAGAATCTTGAAGCTTAAGACCAAATTATAGATAAATGAGTTAGCTTTCCAATGATACTAATTTTGCCTTAATTCGATACCCGAGCAAAATATTATAGCCTTTTTCATAAGAGAAGCAGTAGCTGCGAATGATTAGCATATGACGCACGCTCAATTTAAACCCTGAGGGAGCATTCAATGTAGCATGCGTCGCATGATCTATTTTGGCAATCCATCGCATGCGACGCACACTCTATTTTACCCCTGAGGTTTCCATCTTTCAGTCACATTTTTTCAAGGGCATTTGGGTCTTTTTCTTTCACCCAATTCAGCCAAAACACGGGATTTAGGGTCCCAAAAGCATAATTTACTGTTTTATTCTCAAAATTTCCCCCAATTGAAAGCATTCTCTCCCAAGAACAAAACCCTAACCTCTTCAAGATTTAAGCCTTTCCTTCAAGAAAACCAAGAACTCAAGTGTTCCAATCCAAGAAAGTTGTTCTCTTTCAAGATTTAAGTTTCAAGGTATGTTAGATGTTAATCCATGGGTCCTTTTCACCCATGGAGCCCAAGAATCCATTTTCAAGTTTGAAATCATGATCTTTACATGTCAGCATAAATTGTATGCATGAACTCCCATGAATTTTGAGTTTACACCATGTTTACATGTGTTTTCATTGAAGTTTTCCCTTGACATGTTTGAAGGATGAAAAATTGCATGTTGAATCCTTAGCCCATGATTTTAGTATTGAAGTTATGTTATTATCTCATGAATTAAACTGTTTCCATGCTTAAACCCATGAATTTTAAGTATTTTCCAAGAGTTTTGATAGAAAGAGACCTTACATGTTTTAAAGTTGATGTATGTTTACCTACATCTTGGTAATTTGATTATAAGTTATGATTTCAATTGTTTTCATGTGGAATGCATTATAGTATGTTTCAAAATATTGTGGTTTCCATACCATGTTCATGCGAATTCTGAATAACACCCTCAGTTTATGAATTGGTCATGTGATTGTGCTATCTTTTCATGTTTAAAAAGCATCCCCATGTTAAAGTCTTAGTCCCCATGTGTTTGATGAGATGCTTAAGTGAATAATTATGAACAATGATTTCCTTCCATGGTTTTAAAGCTTTCATGTGTCCCTGTTGTTATTGTTATCGAGTCTTGGCGGTTATGAATACTCAAAACTTAGCTATTTACTTCGTATCAGTATTCTCATAATGGTTTCAGACACGTATAAGAATTATCAGTTCGGTCAATTATCATTTCAGTCAAACCTAGATCAGTTCAGTAATTTGAGTTAGTTTCTTTTTCAGTTATACTTAGTTCAGTCTCGTAATTAGTGTCATTTAGTTGGGAGTAGGATTCAGCATTGAGCGAACCTAGCGATGGTGGCTCATCCGTCAGTTAGGATTGGGTCCTTAGAAGTTGTCCCTATGTTTAAGAACTCCGTAACCAGCGTAGGTTATGGGATATCACCCACCAGTTTAGGACTGATACTCTCAGGGATCACCCGCCAGTTTAGGACTAATCTCAGGGGTAACCCGCTAGATTAGTACTGACCCCACAACCACTGTTAGTACACATGGTATGGTACTAGCACCCTTCCAACTGGGGTTACAGGTTGGACCCCGATCAGCTCAGACTGGGGCATGTCGATTAGATGATACCTCCCATAGTTTCAGTTTTAGTACTCAGTTCATAATCCAGTTCAGTCTTTCTTGACCATAGCATATAGTTTATCAGTTCTTCAGATATCATATTTCAGTATTTTAGTTTATAGACTATTTCAGAATCATATCATATGTTTGGTTAGGCACTCTTAGATTTTACAGTATTCGCGTTTTCATATCAGTTATTCAATTATCACATGCTATTCAGTCAGTTATTATTCATGTACATGAGTGATGTGCTATTTTTTTGTTAGTATATTTAAGGCTTTTAACTCAAAATAATTGTAAGTTCTTAAGTAATTGTCGTTGTTTTTTATAATATTTGATGTGACTTTGTAGGAAAGTCAAGATGTATGGAAATATATGAAAGTTGTGTTAAGGAGGATGATTTTTGGTAAAAATAATTGAGTTTTGAAGAATTCACACTTTGAAACAATTTTGATGACTTGTGTGATAACTTATCAGAATTGTGATAAGTCATCACACATGTCGTCACACGAAAGCAGAACATAAGAAATTGGAAGCATGTCTGACGACATGTGTGATAACTTATCACAAATTTGATAAGTTATCACACAAGTCATCACATTGAAGCAGAAGTTCTGACGACATGTCTGATAACTTATCATATTTGTGATAAGTTATCACAAATGTCATCACCTAAAAGAAAAATCTGAATTTTGGATTTTGAATTTTTTCTTAAGTTACGGATATAAATAGCAGCTTTTAGGGTTTCATTCATCATCTTGGACATCTTGAACTTATTCCAAAAGCAAAGACACCTCTCTTTGGGGCTCTTAACTTAGAATTCAATTTTCAATTCTTTGATTTAGTTGTGGGATATTCTTCTTGAATTTGGGAAGAGAATCAACTTTAGACTTCATCGTTTGTAAGTTTAATTACTTTGAATGATGAATATAATTGTTGCTATCTCTTTCTTTCTCATGTGGAACTAAAACCCACAACTAGGGTTGTGGGATCTATGATTATTTCTCTATAGATTTAATAATTGGCTAAGGTTTGAGTGATTACGGGGACATCTTGATAATTCCTTTATTATGATTGTTATTTATTGGTTGCAAACAATAGATCATGCCTTATGTTTGTTTGGTCGAACTAAGAAATAAACTAAAGGTAGCGAATTATCAATAAGGATTTGTGAAGGTTAAGTTCTCATCTAATGATTAATGTTGTAACAAGATTGATCAACTTGAGATAAAATCAGTATAAATAGAATGATTCCCTAAGTTTGGGAGAATTAGGGAGTTAAACATCTAGGTAGGTTGAGAAACACTTAGATAGACTGTCAAAATTGATAATCTGGTATTTCCCGCAAGTCATGAGAACCCAATGCTATAGTTATTATTTAATGGGGATTAGTAATCATAGTGATCACAACCCTAGTTTCTCTATATCATTGATTTGAACCATTAAAATTTTAGTTTTGAGTTCTGAAGCAAGTTAAAACTTTAACATTTGTTTAATCATTACAAAAATCCCCATTTTGTCTTTTCGTATCATTTGTTTGAATTTAACTTATAGTTTTAGTTTCAAACTAGTTTAATCACCACTCACATTGTTCCCTATGGATTCAACCCAGACTCTAAAGTTGGGTAAATATATTGACAACGATCGCCTTACACTAAATTGAAGTGTAAGTTGAGCATTATCAAAAATGACTCCGTTGCCGAGAGCAATTTGGCATATTGAGTTGGTTTGGAATTTAAGCCTACTTGCTTGAATTCAAACTTGTCAATATTTGTTTTTAGTTTTCTTTTATTTCTTGTGTTAGGTAGATTTTTATTTTAGTTTACTTATTACTATGGCATCGTGGAATGAACATGAGCTTGGTAGTTGGAAATCTTATCTGGATGATCCATGTCCATATTGTGATGAACCTCACTTTTGGCAAGATTGTAGATATGCTCCCCAGAGAGAGATGTGTGCAACATCTCCATCCTACCGCGAGTATGATTGTTCTTTATGTGGTGGTCAAATTAGACATTGGAGTGATTGCCCAAATTCCCCCTCCTCCTATTGTGCTAACCCAAATTCTAGTTCTTCTTATGAGTTTGATAGGTCTTATAGTGAAAAAAGAAAAGAACGAAGCGCCGAAAAGAGTGGTATTGAAGCTATAATGCAACGAATGTTGGATCTCCAGAAAGAAACGTATGATATCGTATGTGATATGCGTCAAGACATAAAGCCAATCATTCATGAGGAGATGGATGCAGAGATCAATCATTCAAATCATTCTTCTATATTATATTTAGATGATATCTTGTCTGTGGAATTATTTAACATAATGGAAGAGTGTGAAGATGAGAAACAAGAACCCTATATTGATGTTGAGCTTGAGCAACCCTCAGTGGTTTCTCAACCAACCGAACAAACCATGAGAGATGATGCCAAGATTGGGGACATGGCGCTAGAGGCAAAAGAAGAAGCCAAGAAAATCTCTAATAAAGACTCTAGCCCAATTCGAAGTGAAGATATCGAGAAGGTGAATAAAAGTGAGTGTATAGTAGATAGTGTAAATCTTGAAATAGGATTGATTGGGCCTCATTCAAAGAACTTTTCTACATTATGTTTAGATGATATCTTGTCTGTAGAATCATTTAAAATAGTAGAAGAGTGTGAAGATGGGGAACAAGAATCCTATATTCTTGATGTTACATTAGACAAGCAACATATAAACACACCTCACTTTAAGGACGAGTGGTTTACAACGCTCAATCTATTAGTTGACTTCTTAATTTTATACCACCCCTGTATGAGCGAGGCAAGAAGATGGACTCTAAGTTAGGAGTGAAATTCATATCCTCAAGATGGAGGAAAAAACTGAGTTGGGTCATGCCGCGATACTAATTTAGGTGCTTCTTGGGAGGCAACCCAAGGTATTTTGTTGTTTGTATTCGTATTATGTGATTGACATCAGATCTTCACACCCATGGTTCCACGGGTATGTTTCTGACTCTCTTTCTTTGGTTTGACGCATTGGGGACATTGCATGATTTTAAGTTGAGGTTGGGGCTACTTGTGGGTTTTGATGTCCTCCTAGGGTTTTTGTTGTCGTACCTCTTTTCCCCGGAGTCTTGTTCCTAGTAGAGCCAGTATGTTTAGGTGTATTGTGTTTGGTTTTGTGATGTGTTGTGGTTAACTGGGGGAAAATAAGTATCTAGGACAGTTGACATATTTTTGTTTATTTTTCTTGGAATAATAATTACCTCTCCAATTGTCTATCTGGAAAATAGTGTGATGTGCATCTATATGTGACTACTGTGAATCTTTTTATGGCATTAGTACTAGGGACATGATAATCACTACTAATAATTGCATGAACCGAATGGGTAGTAGCTTGTGATGTACCTTTGTGTCATATGTGTGTGAGATACTACCTAGTTTTCGTTGTGTGTTAAATACAGAACATGTCTGGTTGGTCTTGCCTTGATTGTAGGATAGCGATTAGGAAAGGATCATAGGCCGTTGTTGATATTAGTCCACTTTTAGCCTAAATGACCTTCCATGTGTGAATAATATCCCTTGATCCTGATTTTGAGCCTGAATGACTATTCTTTTTATTATATCTATCGCCTTCCCATTTGTATCACAATGAACCTATTTTGGCCCTAGCTCTCCTTGGATATTGTGCACTTTGACTTAGGCAAATAGCCTAAGTTGAGGGTGGCTATCATAGGTGTACGTGATATAAAGTGAGTATGAAGAAGGATAATAAAAAAAATATGCAAGGCTGGGTGTGGTAGAAAAAGAATGAGAAAAGAAAAGTTGTGAAAAAAAATGAATAAAGAAAAACTGCACCCAGCTTGAATGTGCTTTAATCAAGAAAGGGAGGAATAAGGTAAAGGTTGATAAGTGAGACCCCAAAAATAGTGTAGTGCCAAGGAGGCTTAGTCACTTTAAATATCTTTGTGTATCATACCAGCCCCAAGCCTACATTACAAGCTGAAGAAATGTCCTATAGTGATCCTAGCTTAACTGTCTGAAAGCCTCGGTGAAGAAAATAAGGGCAAGCTTATGGTATTTGTCATACATTGATTGAAACTTCTTGCTGAGAGTGAGTGTCTCTTGACCATCCCCTCATTGACATACTTGATTTCATATATGAGTGAAGAGGGAGTTCTTTGTTGTAAGGGCACATTGGTGGCATTGCTAGTTGCTTATATATTTGGGTAGTGTAACATGTATATAGGCATGGTTATTATTGCTAAGTTGACGCCATATCTTGATTCCCTTATGTCACATTATTGATCTTCATTGATATACACAGCTGGGTTTAAAGTGATTGAAAACGGAGAGGGTAATGTGTTTTGAGCTAAACTTGATAATCAACTGTCATAGATATCTTATGTGTCTCTTGGTTAAGCATCGTAGTATGGTGTTATATAATTGCTTGAGGAAAAAAAATTATTTTAAGTTGAGGGTGTTGATGTTCTAGCTTTCTATTAGCACATTTAAGGCTTTTAACTCGAAATAATTGTAAGTTCTTAAGTAACTGTCATTGTTTTTTATGATATTTCATGTGATTTTGTAGGAAAGTCAAGATGCATGGAAATATATGAAAGTTGTGTCAAGGAGAATGATTTTTGGTGAAAATAATTGAGTTTCGAAGAATTCACACTTGGAAGCAATTCTGACGACTTGTGTAATAACTTATCAGATTTGTGATAAGTCGTCACACATATCGTCACATTAAGGCAGAACACAAGAAATTGGAAGCATGTCTGACGACATGTGTGATAACTTATCACAAATCTGATAAGTTATCACACAAGTCATCACATTGAAGAAGAAATTCAGATGACATGTCTGATAACTTATTAGATTTGTGATAAGTTATCACACATGTCGTCACCTAAAAGGAAAATCTGAATTTTGAATTTTGAATTTTTTCTTAAGTTACGAATATAAATAGAAGCTTTTATGGTTTCATTCATCATCTTGGACATTTTGAACTTATTCCAAAGGCAAAAACACCTCTCTTTGGGGCTCTTAACTTAGAATTCAATTTTCAATTCTTTGATTTAGTTTTGGGATATTCTTCTTGAATTTGGGAAGAGAATCAACTTTAGACTTCATCTTTTGTAAGTTTAATTACTTTGAATGATGAATATAATTATTGCTATCTCTTTCTTTCTAATGTGGAACTAAAACCCACAACTAGGGTTATGGGATCTATGATTATTTCTCCATGGATTTAATAGTTGGCTAGGGTTTGAGCTATTGTAGGGACATCTTGATAATTCCTTTGTTATGATTGTTATTTATTGGTTGCAAACAATAGATACCGTCTTATGTTGATTTGCTCGAACTGAGAAATAAACTAAAGGTAGTAAATTATCAACGAGGATTTGGGAAGGTTAAGTTCTCATCTAATGATTAATGTTGTAATAAGATTGATCAACTTGAGATAAAATCAGTATGCATAGAATGATTCCCTAAGTTCGTGAGAATTAGGGAGTTAAACATCTTGGTAGATGGAGAAACACTTAGATGGACTATCAAAACTGATAATTTGGTGTTTCCCACAAGTCATGAGAACCTAATGCTACAGTTATTATTTAATGGGGATTAGTAATCATAGTTATCACAACCCTAGTTTCTCTATATCATTGATTTGAACCATTGAAATTTTAGTTTTGAGTTCTGAAGCAAGTTAAAACTTTAACATTTGTTTAATCATTAAAAAAAAACATTTTGTCTTTTTGTATCATTTGTTTGAATTTAACTTGTAGCTTTAGTTTCAAACTAGTTTAATCGCCACTCACATTGTTCCCTGTGGATTCGACCCCGACTCCAAAGTTGAGTAAATTTATTGACGACGACCGCCTTGCACTAAATTGACGTGTAAGTTGAGTGTTATGAATGAGCTCATGCATATTAGCCTAATCCCATCTAGCATACCAGTACATTCAAAGTACTGATCGCATACTTGTTTCTTACGCTATGATGTCTTATATCATAGGTTCGGACGCTTGAATTCTCGATCGTACTTAGACTTTCTAGTGCATTAGCAGCAGCAGCCATGGTGAGTCTTCATACTTCGAGGATGATTTATCTTATATTCAGTTATGTTAGTAGTTCAACTATTTAGTCAGTCGGAGTTAGTTGGGGGCTTATCGCATCAACTCCAAAGTCAGACAGTTTAGAGGCTTTCAGACTAATACAGACAGTCGGTCAGTTTTCAGTTGTTATTATCAGCCATTTTATTAGTATTGTCAGTATTGTTTTACAGACATTATTAGAACTATGATTTAAAACCTTATGGCATTTTCCAGTTAAATTCTGCATATGATCTTTTGTTATCAGTTTTACCCAGTTCTTACAGCAGGTACCTGTATCATGGGTTAGCTTGTGGTCACTTGTGACCGTAAGCACCGTGTGGCGTCTAGGGTGTACTCTCGAGGATTTACAATTTGGTGGTGCATTATGTGTTCTTATATATAACCGCAATAAGGAGGTATGTTCGGTGATGCATTTCTAAAATTTTACTTCTCTCCGTCAAATAAGGGATGTAAAAAGTTAAGCTCTTACGGAGTAATGGTGGTATATGATCAATTTATGATGATACAACAACTTCCGAAGTATGTTTGAAAACATCAAGAGTTGTAGGTCATAAAAATTTATCCTATAGTTGGGCTGGCAGGATGCTTTTGAAGCTATTTCAAATGGTCTTTATTTAGTGATATAATTATTTGAATCTAAATATGATCAAAGTTTTGATGACTAACAGGTAAACAAACTTTCTGGAAACAAATCAATCTTGCAAGTAATTTGATTGGAGTCCCAATGTTGTAGGGGTTTCTCTCCAATTATCTCTAATTTGTCTAGGATTTGTATTATTTTATCTAGGTTTTTTTATATTTAATTACTCTTATTTGTTGCATACCTTTCCTAAAATTGTATAATTATGTTTCTAGCTCTATTAATGTATAGTCTTTTCCTATTTCTTCTACTATCAATAGATCTTGTAATTCCTCATACACTGTTATCTTATCATTACAAATACAATTTTCTTCTTTATCACATTCTAGGGTTTTTTCTAGTTTTATTTGATCATTTGAGCTTTCAGTTTTTTCTTCTGTCTTTCCTTTAAGAAAATGATATTTAGTTAGCAGGGGTTGAGTTTGCACTGGTGAGTGAGTGATATTACTAGCAAATATTACCCAATTTTTCATAACAAAACATCCGCCATTATTTTGCATCATAAAATATAATCCTAAGACAAATTCTACATTTATGTTTAAATCTCTAACTAGTATTTCACTGAGTGTATATGATGGTTGGTAGAATTTTTCACAAGTATTAATAAAACTTACCTTTTCTATTGGTATATAGTCAGTATAGGTAGTATAGGTTCCGTCCTCTTACATGGATAGTTGAGGTTTTGGCAATTTTTAATTAATTTTGATGGTAAAATTCTACTATTTAAAATGCTTTTTGTACATCCTGAATCAACTATAGCTAATGTCTGGAACTCATAATCTTGAATTTTTATTCTTACTAAAACTTTGATTGTACTTATCTTCTTTTCTTCATTACATATCATTCCTTCAAATGGTAAATTCATTGATTTTTTCTGTTTAACTTTATTATTTTCAACAAATGTATTTAATAATTCTACCTCTACTAAATCTTCTTCTCTAATTATCTCTTTGATGTACACTCTTATCTCTAATTTTCTTAGTCTTTCTTCTAATTCTAATATTCTGTCCTCTGTTGTTCTAGTTATTGGTTCCTTGTTGTAAAATTTATTTAAATTACGGGTTGATTTTGGAGTTTCTAAGATTTCTGATGCTTTCTCTATACATTTTATGCATCCTTCCTTGTAACATTTCCTACATTTTGCCCTTTCGTTTTTACTTGGAAACCACTAACAAAAACAACACTGATTACTGTCTAATCTTTTTCCTTCCTCAAATTCAGGTTCACATTCATACATTAATTTTTCTAAATCATAATTGTCTGAGTTTGTCTTTTCTAATCCTATTTCATTTATAAATTCCTCTTCTCCAGAATCTGAAGAATCACATTTATTTATATTCTTCAAAAACTTTCATACTTCTAATAGAGTATATACTTTCATTAGCTGACATATATTCGTCTACGTTTATTAAATTTTCATTTACATCTTCTATTAATTGTGCATTCCTAGATCTATTATTGATTCTTTTTGGAAAAGTATTTGCTAAGTGCTCTATGCTTCCGCAGGTAAAACATCCCAATCTATTTTGTAGGTTCTACCAGTGTTATATTTTCTTACATGTTTATTCTTGTCTAGGTATGGCTTCCTTGCATTTGATTTTCTTAAATAATATTTCTTCTTAGGGCGATAGTCTTTTTTATATGTCTTTCTATATTTCTTCTTTTTATAATCTTGATCATAATGTTGTGTAGTATATATGTTTTTACAAAAAATTGTATCACTTTTTTTAAATTATTTTTGTATCTGTATATTTGTACATTTTTCTTGTAATACATCTATTACATGTTGTACTCCTTGTCCTATTGACCATGGGCTGTTTGGGTTTTGTATTACTCCTTCTCTCTTGGACCATTTTTCTTCTATCTCTCTTCTTAGAGCCCCTAGTAATTTATTAAATAATCTAGCTCCTAGAGTCTGATCAAACGAATTCTCACTAATTGTGCAATAATAAAAGTAATCATTTTGAAATTCTTTAATCTTTGACCAATTATTAATACTTAGTTGTTCTAATTTTATTAGGTCTTTTTGCTGCAATACCACTAATCCACTATTGGGATCTTCTCCTGTTAGTAGAGTATGTACTTTGTTTATAAAATTGTATGGATTTGAGCCTAGTTCTACGAATTCTTGAAAGTCTTGTGGGAATATTGTCTTATAAGCTTTCCAAAGTGCTTTAGTACTTTCTCCTAGAAATGTTTCTAAATATCTATACATAATTTCTGCATCTGGTTCTTGATTACCCTGTATATGTTGTATGTAGTCTGCTACAACTACATTTTTTCATATGTCTATTACATTATTCCATGCCTGAGGGTCATAAGCTGGTAAATTTAATTTTTTCCTTTATTACCACCTTGTAATCTAATGGGTTCTTCTATTGGCATTCTTCTCCCTCTAGGTTTTATGTCTTGTTCTGCTTGAATGTCTGGGTTTGTTCTGAATACTCTATATCTTGGGAAATTTCCTGTTGTTAC
Source organism: Capsicum pubescens (assembly GCA_030864215.1). NCBI lineage: Eukaryota > Viridiplantae > Streptophyta > Magnoliopsida > Solanales > Solanaceae > Capsicum > Capsicum pubescens. The sequence goes on from CM061544.1 coordinate 229,797,480, forward strand.
TGGTACTCTTTGCATACCATTTGTTCTCTGGAAAGGGCTTGCAGTGCTTGCTGCACTTTTCATAAATTCTTTTATACTTTCGTCTATACTATAAATCGATTCTGAGTCTTCACCTTTTAGTTCCTTTTTAAATTCCTTTTAGTTCAATATTTTAGTATTTTCCTGTTGAACTATCTCTCCTAGATTTATTATAAAGTCTGTAATAGTATTTAGTTGAGAATCTTCTCCATGCAAAATATGTTCTCCATTACCGAAATTACATTTAATTAATGAATCATCTTTTATTCGTCTATGCCTCTTTTCTGCTTTTATTTGCAAATCTAGATATTCTATTTTCTTTAAGAAATCTATTGTGATGTTCTTATCCTAGCCAAAACGTCTCTCTATTGCATTCTTCTCTAATTGATTTTATTCTAATTTTCCAATAATCTATACAATTTTCAATCTATTCTAATTTACCTTTTAATAGAAATAAGTGGTCTATACAGCGTAAAAGCTCTTCGCGATATGAAAATATAATAGCTTCGGGCAAATCTATTGATTCTACTACTCTTATTTAAATACATTACAATAGATTACATTACTATTGATTCTACTAATCTAAGAACATTACAATAGATTCCTTAAAGAAAATAGAATATCTAGATTTGCAAATAAAAGCAGAAAAGACTTTATAATAAATCTAAGAGAGAAAGTTCAACAGGAAAATACTAAAATATTGAAAGCTCTAGAGATATTAGAAGACCTGCAAAACAAACAAAAGAAATTGTTAGGTAAAATAGAATTAAATTTTGATTTCTTAAAAAATCAACAAGCAAAATTAGATAAGAAATTCAAAGATTTAGTTAATAAAGACAAAGATAACATAGACAATACGGAAATAAAGCTAGTACTACAAGAGGTACGAAAAGAAATTAACCAAATAAAAATATAATACTCTCATGAGTGATATATTACAAGATAAACTTTATCTAACAATATTACAAAAGGCAACACAGATTCAACCAAATCCCGAAGGATTATCAGACCATCAACCTCAGGGAAAAACAGACTCTATAATCATAAAACAGAATAATATTATAATTTTACTACTATTAAATCTTAATAAAAAGATAGAACGAGAAAAACAAAAAGACAGTCAAGATAAAAATATAGAAGAATTAATAGAACAACTAAAAAGATAAAAATAACTCCCCAAAAAGAAAAAGAAGAAGCTAAAAACCAAACCAAAAGCATGGACCTTTTTTCAACATCCACGAACAGACAAGACAAACCAAGACCAAGCTTCACCCAAGAAAGATTAAAAATCAACATGTTATCCAGAATTATAAATAGACCAAAAATGATCTCAAGACAACAGCTAGAAGAGATAGTAAACGTGGACAAAGACATACAACTTTTTCAACAAAACAAATTAAAACTTTTAAGCGCTAAGACTTTATACAATGAAGGAATATTTTCAATGGCACAATTATATAAACATTATAGGGAAGAGCAATTATGCGTAATTGGAAATGATAGTGCTAGTGTAAATTTAATAATTCCAAAATTTTTAAGACAGATTGAAAAATCAGACATGATCCTCATGCATATAGGACTCATAGTAGTAGGATTAAAAAGCCTAAGTAGAAAAAATCTAGGAACTAAGGTATTAGTTACAATATATGATAATAGATGGTTATACTTGAAAAGATCCATAATAGGAATAACAGAAATAGACATGTCGACAAATGGAGGACTTTTTTATTGTAGTCTAGAATATATGATAAATTCTTTAGAATTTGGAAAACATATAAAGATAGGCATTCAAACTAAAGGATATGAAAAAATGGATAGCGGAAATAATTTATTAATATGTGTAGGATTTATAGGATAAGTTGCTACCAACAGTAGTATAAAATTTAATTTAAAGATAGATGATATAGTAAGTATAATGAGAAATAAAGGAATTAAATTAATGAAGCCTTTAAAGATAAATCCAGAAGAATATGCAGGATTAGAATGAAATTTAAAAAATTTCAGTAAGAAAGAAATATTAAAACCCACAGATCATTTAATGTATATTAATAAGAAAGGAGACACCTCAGTAAGATTTACAGATTATACATATACAAATGAAAGAGAAACTGATGAAGAGAATGAAGAATGTGAGAACACTAATTTTATGAATATAAAATAATGGAAGAAGAATGTTTTGAAGTAAATAAGGCTATAATGAAAGGAGAAGCCCTATACGAAATAAACAACAATAGCATATTTAAATGCACAGGTATTAAATTAGGAAACTTCAAACTTGAAGAAATGAAAGAACATTTTATAAAATGTGAATTAAAAATAGATAATTATGGCTATACACGTAAAGAGGAACTAAAAGGTGAAGACTCAGAATTGATTTATAGTATAGACGAAAGTATAAAAGAATTTATGGAAAGTACAACAAGCACTGCAGGCCCTTTTTAGAGAACAACCGGTATGCAAAGAGTACCAGTAACAACAGGAAATTTACCAAGATATAGAGTATTCAGAAAAAACCCAGACATTCAAGCAGAACAAGACATAAAACCTAGAGGGAGAAGAATGCCAATAGAAGAACCCATTAGAATACAAGAAGGTGGTAATAAAGGGAAAAAATTAAATTTACCAGCTCATGACCCTCAGGCATGGATAATGTAATAGACATATGGAAAAATGTAGTTGTAGCAGACTACATACAACATACACAGGGTAATCAAGAACCAAATGCAGAAATTATGTATAGTTATTTAGAAACATTTCTAGGAGAAAGTACTAAAGCACTTTGGGAAGCTTATAAGACAATATTCCCACAAGACTCTCCAGAATTAATAGAACTAGGCTCAAATCCATACAATTTTGTAAACAAAGTACATACTCTACTAACAGGAGAAGATCCCAATGGTGGATTAGTGGTATTGCAGCAAAAAGCCCTAATAAAATTAGAACAACTAAGTATTAATAATTGGTCAAGGAATAAAGAATTTCTAAATGATTACTTTTATTATTGCACAATTAGTGGGAACTCATTTGATCAGACTCTAGGGGCTAGATTATTTAATAAATTACTAGGGGCTCTAGGAAGAGAGATAGAAGAAAAATGGTCCAAGAGAGAAGGAGTAATACAAAACCCAAACAACCCATGGTCAATAGGACAAAGAATACAACATGTAATGGATGTATTACAAGAAAAATGTACAAATATACAGATACAAAAATAATTAAAAAGAAGTGATACAGATTTTTATAAAAACATATATACTACACAATATTATGATCAAGATTATAAAAAGAAGAAATATAGAAAGGCATATAAAAAAAACTATCGCCCTAAGAATAAATTTTATTTAAGAAAATCAAATGCAAGGAAGCCATATCTAGATAAAAATAAACATGTAAGAAAATATAACACCGGTAGAACCTACAAAATAAAATGAGATGTTTTACCTGCGGAAGCATAGAGCACTTAGCAAATACTTGTCCGAAAAAAATCAATAATAGATCTAGGAATGCACAATTAATAGAAGATGTAAATGAAAATTTAATAAATGTAGACGAATATATGTCAGATAATGAAATTATATACTCTATTAGAAGTATGGAAGTTTTTAAAGAAGAAATAAATAAATCTTATTCTTCAGATTCTGGAGAAGAGGAATTTATAAATGAAATAGGATTAGAAAAGACAAACTCAGACTATTATGATTTAGTAAATTTGAAATAAGAATGTGAACATGAATTTGAGGAAGGAAAAGGAATAGATAGTAATCAGTGTTGTTTTTGTAAGTGGTTTTCAGGTAAAACCAAAAGGGCAAAATGTAGGAAATGTTACAAGGAAGGATGCATAAAATGTATAGAGAAAGCATCAGAAATCTTAGAAACTCCAAAATCAACCCGTAATTTAAATAATTTTTACAACAAGGACCCAATAACTAGAACAACAGAAGACAGAATATTTGAATTAGAAGAAAGACTAAGAAAATTAGAGATAAGAGTGTACATCAAAGAGATAATTAGAGAAGAAGATTTAGTAGAGGTAGAATTATTAAATACATTTGTTGAAAATAATAAAGTTAAACAGAAAAAATCAATGAATTTACCATTTGAAGGAATGGTATGTAATGAAGAAATGAAGATAAGTACAGTCAAAGTTTTAGCAAGAATAAAAAGTCAAGACTATGAGTTCCAGATATTAGCTATAGTTGATTCAGGATGTACAAAAAGCATTTTAAATAGTAGAATTTTACCATTAAAATTAATTAAAAAATTGCCAAAACCTCAACTATCCATGCAAATGGACGGAACCTATACTACCTATACAGACTATATACCAAAAGCAAAGGTAAGTTTTATTAATACTTGTAAAAAATTCTACCAACCATCATATACACTCAGTGAAATACTAGTTAGAGATTTAAACATAATAGCAGACTTTGTCTTAGGATTAGATTTTATGATGCAAAATAATGGCGGATGTCTTGTTATGAAAAATTAGGTAATATTTGCTAGTAATATCACTCACTCACCAGTGCAGACTCAACTCCTGCTAATTAAATATCATTTCCTTAAAGAAAAGACAGAAGAAAGAATTGAAAACTCAAATGATCAAATAAAACCAAAAAAAACCCTAGAATGTGATAAAGGAGAAAATTGTACTTGTAATGATAAGATAACAATGTATGAGTAATTACAAAATCTATTGATAGTAGAAGAAATAGAAAAAGTTTATACATTAATAGAGTTAGAAACAGAATTATACAATTTTAGGAAAGGTATACAACAAATAGGAGTAATTAAAGATCAGAAAAACCTCGATAAAATAATACAAATCCTAGACAAACTAGAGATAATTGGAGAGAAACCCCTACAACATTGGGACTCCAATCAAATTACCTGTAAATTAGAAATAATTAATCCAGAATATACTATAAAACAACATCTATAGAAGCTACAAATGAAGGTCTTAAAGTCTTTGAAATACAAATAAAATAGCTACTAGAATTAGGAATAATTAGAAGATCCAAATCAAGACATAGATCTGCAACTTTCATAGTAAGAAACCATAGTGAAATAGTAAGAGGAAAAGATAGAATGGTAATAAATTACAAAAGACTAAATGATAATACTGTAATGGATGAGTATAAATTACCAGACAAAACAGAATTAATAAACAGAATACAAGGAAAAAAAATATTTAGTAAATTTGATTGTAAATCTGGATATTGGCAGATTAAGATGCATGAAGAGAGCATAGAATGAACAGCTTTTACATATCCAGAAGGACATTTTGAGTGGCTGGTTATGCCGTTCGGATTAAAGAAAACCCCTTCAATTTTTCAAAGAAAAATAAATAGTATTTTTGGAGACTATAAAAATTTTGTATTAGTTTATGTAGATGATATTCTAGTTTTTAGTAATAATATGAGAGAATATTTAGGACATTTACAATAAGTTTTTAAATTATTTGTAGATAATGGAATAATAATAAGTAGAAAGAAAATGGAATTATGTAAAATTAATATTAACTTTTTAGGAGTAGTCATTGGAGATGGTAGAATAAAACTACAACCACACATAGCTAAAAAGGTCTTAGAAATGCCAGATAGATTAGACAAGACCAAAGATTTACAAAAATTTTTAGGACTATTAAATTATGCTAGAGTTTTTATTAAAGACTTAGGAAAAGTAGCAAGACCGTTATTCTAAAACAGGATCAACAAGCCAAAAAACTTTTAATACTGAAGACATAAAATTAGTCCAAAAACTTAAATGCATGATTCAAGATATCCCAGACTTGACATTACCATTAAAAATAGACTATTTCATAGTCGAGACAGATGGAAGAATTCAAGGATGGGGAGCAGTATTAAAAGCAAAGCCTAAAAAATATAGTGACAAAAAGAATGAGAAAATATGTGCTTATTCAAGTGGAAAATATAAAGAAAAAGGAATTTAAATAGCATAGATATGGAGCCATTAGCAGTAATTTATGGTTTGAATAGTTTTAAGCTTCATATATTAAATAAACCCAAAATATTAGTAAGAACAGATTGCGAGGTGATCTTGGGCATATTTATATGCCCAAACACCGCTATTTACCCATGTTTGGACTTGTTTCGAGAATAAAAAGTATGTTAAACATGTTGAATTACTTGTTAAATTGTGTTTCGTAGCTAACCGATGTGATTAGAAAAATAGGGTTGATTTTCCATAGATTTGAAAGAAAAAAAAGATTCATATCACGATGAGGCAAAGGACATGCAAATCGAAGGCAAAAACATATGGAGATGCACGAGAGGAAATAAAATGGATAAGAATACCAGTGACATGATGCAATCTCAATGCGTCGCGTCAATTGGTAACATTATGTGCCTTAGTAAAAATTTGAAGAACAATTTCCAGTGCATCGATGCTATGTCAACGCGTCGCATCGATGAGTAATTATTCTGAGTTAGCAGGAATTCCATGTGTAACTTCTAGTGCATCAACGCGATATCAATGCGTCGCATCGATGCCTCAGTTTTTGACACTTAGCTGAATATTAAGGAGCAACTTCCAGTGAAACGATGCAATGTCAGCGCATCGTATCGTGTGGTGACAAAATAGACTTAGCCTGATTTTGGAAGTGGGATTCCAGTGGAACAATGCGAAAAGGACGTGACGTGTTGGGTGATACAATGCGATTTGTGATGCGTCGCGTCAAGAGAACAGATGTGGTGAAATTTTCCCCAGTATAAAAGGAACACGTGAGCATAATTACAGTTTCTTAGAGGCAAGCATAGCAGTGGTGAAAAAACATAAAATTCTTTCTTTTAGGGTTCTTAATACTTATTTTGAACTTATTTACTTCGATAATTAGTTTGGGTATAATTAATTACTTATTTTGGATGTTGAATTCAAACATGTCTATCGGAAACAGCCTCTCTACTTCTTTGGAGGTAGCGGTATGGCCTGCGTATATCTTGCCCTTCCCAGACCCCACTTTGTGGGAATACACTGGGTTTGTTGTTGTTGTTGTTGTTGAATTCAAACATGAGGGGATAAACACCATTATTCTGGGGTTGAGGCCAAGAACATGATTACTCTTTTATATTCTTATTCATAGTTTCTTTTTGGATTATCATCTAGGTTGTTTTTAATTTTTTGAGCTTACTATTTTGATGAGTGTCCACCATTAGAATAAATCTATATTTCTATGTGCATCCGAGAGGAGAATTGTAGGATAGACGAAGAAATTAAGGAGCAAGGTTCTTATCCTTTTATAAAATAAGGGGTTTGAATTAGCATCTAGGATAGGGATATACCTAGAAGCCTTGGTTGGTTCAATTGCAAGAAGATAACTTTATGAATCTAAAAGAATTGTTGTATCTCTGTGAGAGTTATAGCTACAAGGTTCAATAGATAGAATATTTGAGGTCGGGAGACCAAGATCGTGGCATAACCCTTGTGAATCAACAACTCGATAACCAATTAGACTGTAATAAGAATAGAGAATTGAATGATTGTTCGAAATGCCTCAACTCTAGAATCCTCATCATTATTGATTACAACTGTTGCTGGCTTTGCTCTAGTCATCACTAGTTATTCACTGTTTAATAATTTACATTTTATTCATAAATTCAAAATCATCTTGATACTCTCAAGCACTTAATACCTAATTATCTTAAATTAAAGGTTGATTAAATTTCTAGTTTATTAGTCCTTGTGGGAATGATATCTAACTGTCTAAGTCTTTATACTGCTTGTATGATCATGTACACTTGTGTGTGCGTAGGGACGTAATAAGTTTTTGGCGTCGTTGCCGGGGACTAGTATAATTAGTGAATTTCTTAATTTTTGGTTTTTGATAATAAGTTTAAGTGTAACAACTTGATCTTAGCGACTGAATTTTTGTAGGTTTAGCTGAATACTGGACTGGCTAGAGATAAAGAATTGGTAGAGCCTTTTGTAGAACCAAAATTGATTTTTCATCAGAGGCTAAGAACTCAACGTTTCATTCAACAGGGTCAGATGGATGAAATCCAAGATACTAATGTTGTTGATCCAAATGTTAGAAATGTCCCATCTCCGGTTATTCCATCCATTCCTATTTAACCAGCCGCAAGACCTATTTGTGAGGTGGAAATCCCACTTACAAACCATGTGACTAACAGCATTCGAAAGCCTGAGCTAGGAGGTCGGTGGGAATTTAAACAAAATATGGTGCAGTTGTTGAATTCTTCTAGGCAATTTCATGGACTTTCACACAAGGATCTGCAACAGCACATACAGACCTTCTTGGAAATAAGTGATATATTCTTGAAGATATGAATGTTGATTATGTCAGATTGACACTCTTCTCTTTTTCTCTAAATGGGGAAGCAAAAAGGTGGTTATATGCTGAACCACCATACTCCATGACTTCTTGGAAAAATTATGCTCGGAAGTTCCTTATTCGATTCTTTTCATCCCAGAAGACTACACGATTGAGGAGTAAGATCTTGAGTTTCAGACAAAAAGATAAAGAAAATCTCTACCAAGCTTTGGAGAGATTTAAAGGCATGCTCAAAAATTATCCTCATCACCATCAATTGAATGATGTCTTGGTGCACATATTTATAGAAGTCCTTGAGTCAAATACAAAGATTCTCTTGGATTCAACAGCAGGACACCAAGCTTTGGAGAAAACTTATGAAGAATTGTATACACTCTTGAATCAAATCTCACAAGGGAATCCTGACTGGCATGTAGACTCAAGGAGTGTTCCTAAGAGGGTTGCAGGGGTATTGGAGGTAGATTAGTTCACTGCATTACAGGCACAGATTGCAGCAATGCAAAACCATATGACTACTCTGTTGAACAACCTAAAGTTGGGTGTGACACAACCAGCAGCCTCAATAAATACAGTTTAACAGGTATATTCGTGGTGTGAAGTTTACGGAAGTGGTGTGCACAAAGTAGATGCATGTTCTATTAATACAGATTCAGTCAACTATGTAGGGAATGCAAATCGTCAGGGTCAACAGAATTTTGGCAACACGTATAATCCCAAATGGAGAAAACACCCCAATTTCTCATGGGGTGGAAATCAGGCACAGAATGCAAATTAGTACAAGGGACCAGTGCAAGTAAATCCATAGTCATCTCAGAATAATTAGGCAACCGCTCAGAATAGTAATGTGGAAGAGTTGATTAAGCAGTATATGGCTCAACAAGTACAGTTTACGGCAGACATAAAGACTCAACAGGCACAATTTGCAGTTGAGTTGAAGAGTCAACAATTACTTACACAAAATTTAGAGTTGCAGTTGGGGAAAATTGTAGGATCACAGAATACAAGGCCACAAGGAGAATTACCTAGCGATACAAAGGCCAATCCAAAGCAGGTAAATGTGGTTACAACAAGGAGTGGGCTGCAAACTAAAGAGATGGTTCAGGAGCAGAAAAGTTATTGATGACAGTTCAAAAGATAATACAGAGTTAAAAGTCAAGGAAAAAGAGGCAAATGATGAAGTTCATGTAGAAAAAAAAACTCTCCCCTTACCCTTTCCTCAAAGGGCAAGGAAGCATCAAGAGAAAGCAAGTTATAAGAAGATCTTAGATCTTATGAAGCAGGTTCAAGTAAACCTTCCTCTTGTTGACATTCTGTAGAGTGTGCCAAAATATGTGAAATACTTAAAGGATATTGTTGCCAATAAAAAGGGATTGAACGAATATGCTACAGTTGCACTTACTCAAGAGTGCACATCCAAAATTCAAAATAAATTGCCCACGAAGTTGAAGGATCCAGGTAGTTTCACTTTCCAGATTACTATTGGATAAACTATTTGTGCACGTGGACTATGTGACTTGGGATCTAGCATAAATCTCATGCCCACATCATGGTACCGGAAGATAAGTTTTGGGAGTCCCAAACCCACGACTATTGTGTTGCAGTTGGTGGATAGGTCCCTTGCTAAGTCAGATGGGATTATTGAAGATGTGTTGGTACAAGTGGGATCTTTGATTTTCTCGATGGATTTTGTGATTCTTGACTTTGAGGTTGATCCTATTGTTCTATTTATTTTTGAATGACCCTTCTTAGAAACAGAAAAGTCACTCATTGATGTGGTAGCTGGAAAAATGACAATGCGAGCATACGAAAAAGTAGAATTTTTTTATCTGTATAAAGCATTGAAACTGCCAGCCATATATGAGGAGTTGTCATCTACATTAGTTATTGATTTTGCTTTAGATTGGAAGTTGTTGTTGCTTGATGATCTATTAGAGCGAGATTTGATGGGTCATGATCAATATGGAGACGTAGAAGCATTAGAATTGGTCCAGGTTATGAATTTGGAAGTAGTTGAGATGAAGAAAGTGTTGTTCGAGCCTTTGAATAGGCCAATTGGTCCATCACCCAAGCCTTCAGTCGAAGAAGCTCCTAACTTAGAGCTTAAGGTTCTTCCTTCTCATTTACAATATATTTTTCCTGGTGATCAAGATACATTGCTTATTATTTTGTCTGCAGGATTATCAGATGTATAGGTAAAGAAAGCTATAGCGATTCTAAGGAGGAGAAGGAAGGCGATTGGCTGGAAAATATCTGATATTACAGGAATCAATCCAATATTTTATATACACAATATTTATATCGAAGAGGGTTACAGACCTAGAGTGTATCAACAACGAAGGCTGAATCCTGTGATGAAGGACGTGGTCAAAAAAAATGATTAAGTAGCTGGATAGTGGTATTGTCTACCCAATTTCTAATAGTAAATGGGTGAGTCTGGTGCACTGTGTACCAAAAAAGGGGAATGACTGTAGTGACCAATGATGATGATGAGTTGATTCCCATACGTACGGTGACCGGTTGGAGGATCAGTATTGATTATCGGATGTTGAATAAAATGACTCATAAAGATCACTATCGAATTCCCTTCATTGATCAAATGCTAGATAGATTGGCGGGGCAAGAGTATTATTTTTTTCTTGATGGGTACTCTGGCTACAATCAGATAAGCATAGCACTGGAAGATCAAGAAAAGACTACTTTCACTTGTCTATATGATACATATGCATTTAGACGTATACCTTTTGGCTTATGCAATGCACCTGCTACATTTCAGAGATGTATGATGGAAATATTCTCAGACATGGTGGAAGAATTCTTGGAGGTATTCATGGATGATTTCTCTGTGTAAGGTAATTCTTAAGAAAAGTGCTTGCAGAATCTTGATAGAGTCCTAGCTCGATGCGAAGAAACAAACCTGGTGCTGAATTAGGAGAAGTGCCACTTTATGGTTAAGGAAGGAATTTTCCTAGGCCATAAAGTGTCATGCAAAGGACTCGAAGTGGACAAGGCAAAGGTTAAAGTGATTGAAAAGTTGCCTCAGCCAGTCACAGTTAAAGGAGTGCGGCGCTTTCTTGGACATGCAGGGTTCTATAGACTATTCATTCAAGATTTCTCAAAAATTGCAAGCCCCATGTGTAAATTGTTAGAGAAAAAAGCTAAGTTCGAGTTTGGGGATGATTGCTAGGAAGATTTTGAAAAGCTTAAGAAGAAGTTGACTGAAGCACCTATTCTGATTGCACCAGATTGAGAGTTACCTTTTGAGTTGATGTGTGATGCTAGTGACAATTCTGTGGGAGCGGTTTTGGGTTAGAGAAAAGATAAAGTATTTCGCTCCATCTACTATGCTAGCAAAGTATTGAATGATGCTTAAGTTAACTACACGGTTACAGAAAAAGAGATGTTGGCAGTGGTGTACACATTTGATAAGTTTAGAGCTTACTTAGTTGGTACTAAGGTTATTGTTCATACTGATCATGCTGCCATTAAGTATCTTTTGAACAAAAAGGATGTGAAGCCATGACTGATTAGGTGGATTCTTCTATTGCAAGAATTTGATCTGGAGGTGCGAGATAGAAAGGGAGCTGAAAATTAAGTTGCTGACCACTTGTCATGGCTGGAGGATGGAGACCATATAGTGGATGACTTCCTTAGTATTAAGAAAGAGTTTCCTGATGAGAAGCTATTGTCGGTTTATGCAAGTGAGTTCCCATGGTATGCGGTTATTGTGAACTTGATACCTGTGAAGTGTATCCTCCTGATGCCACCACACAACAAAGGAAAAAATTACTTCATGATTCTCGCTGGTATATTTAGGATGAATCGTATCTCTTCAAGCAGGGTCCAGATGGAGTCATTCGTAGGTGTATCCCAGAGGCTGAATTTTCAAAAGTTCTATAAGAGTACCGCTCATGTCCATATGGTGGACATCATGGGGGGGAGAGGACGGCGAGAAAAAGTGTTGCAATCAGGTTTTTTGGCCTACTTTGTTTAGAGATGCAGTTGCTTTCGTAAAGAATTATGATCAATGTCAAAGGTTGGGTACCATATCTAGGCTTCATGAGATGCCCCTCAACAATATTTTAGAAGTCGAGGTCTTTGATGTTTGAGGGATCGATTTCATAGGCCCATTCCCACCTTCAAAAGGTAATCTATACATTCTTGTAGCGGTTGACTATGTCTCTAAATGGGTGGAAGCTATAGCGAGTCCGACCAATGATGCAAGAGTGGTGCTGAAATTTGTGAAGAAGAACATATTTTCTAGATTTGGTACACCAAGAGCAATAATTAGTGACGGCGGTATACATTTCATTAACACTTGGTTCAAAAATCTTCTTGCTAAGTATGGTGTGAGGCACAAGGTTTCCACTGCATACCATCCCCAAACTAGTGGAAAGGTTGAGGTGTCAAATCGGGAGATTAAGAAATTACTTCAAAAAATCGTGAATGGGCAGAGAAAAGATTGGACGGAGAAGCTAGATGATGCACTTTGGGCCTATCGAACAGCTTACAAGATGCCCATTGGGACGTCTCCATATCGCTTGGTGTATGGTAAAGCCTGTCATCTTTCTGTGGAGTTGGAACACCAAGCATATTGGACGATGAAGAAGATGAACTTTGAGATTACTGCAGCGGGAGAGAAAAGGTTATTACAGCTGAACTATCTTGAAGAGTTTAGACTTCATGTGTACGAAAATGCCAAACTATACAAGGAGAAGACCAAAAGATGGCATGATAAGCAAATTCAAGAAAGAGTATTTGAACCCGGACAACTTGTGTTGTTGTTTAACTCACAGCTTAAGTTGTTTCCGGGAAAATTGCGGTCGAAATGGTCTGGACCTTTTGAGGTGGTGCGTATGACACCTCATGGAGCTGTGGAGTTATGGAGTTATGGAATAAAGATAAGATGGAGAAGTTCCTTGTGAATGGACAACGTGTAAAGCATTATTGGGTGGATCATCCGGATAAGCACAAGGAATTTTCACTTTTGTTGATGAGTGATAATGAGATGAGTCATCCCACGACATAAAATAAGGCACTATATGGGAGGCAACCCACAAATGTAATATAGTAGGTAGTTTAAATTTGTAGTAGATGAAGAATAAAAAAAATACAAAAAAATGAGTCATGGCACGACCGAATATAAGGCACTTAGTGGGAGGCAACCCACTTTTACTTACATAATTTTGTTGTTTTTTATTGATGTGCAGGAATGAGAAATTAGGTAGAGATAAAGAAGATGATGAACATGGGTCAGTAAGTACGTAAATAGCTGATAAGTGGCGAAACTAGTAAGGGGTAAGAAAAGATTCTTAAAAATCTGAGAAATTTGGCCTTAGAAAATTTTTTGGATGCAACTTCCAGAGGATTAACGCGATTTTGGCACGTCGCGTCGATGGGCATAAATTCCACACTTAGAAAAAAATTTCAAGGCTATTTCTAGAGGATCGATGCGAACTTAATGCATCGCATTGATTGTTCAACGTGATATACAATGTGTCGCGTCAACCATTATTATTGTGTCACATCTATAAATACCACACTTAACCATTTTCACTCCCCTCACCTAACCCTAGCTGCACGCCACCCCCTTTCCCCAAAAAACCCTAAATCACTCTTTATTCAACTCTTGTCAAAAATTTCACATGGTCTAAACTTCAACCTATTTTCTCAACCAAGATAAGGTAAGTTTTCATTATACTATGAGTTTAAATTTTGAGAATCAAATGTGCTTAAATATTGCTATGAATTGTGTGATTTGAAATTTCAATCCCAAGGGATTTGGTTTCCATAAATTAAATTTACTCTGAATAGTAGTTGTTAAATTTATGTGGGAATGTTAGGAGGTGATGGTGTTATGATGTTATTGTTGGTTTGACGCATTATTCATATGGGAAGCATGGGTATTCTTAAATGTAAATAATGACTTAATTAATGTGGTAACTCTTAGAGTAAAGATGTAATTTGATTTTTTTAATGATGTGTTTTGTTGAACTATGTCTTCACTGTCAATAAATTGGGATTTGTTGATTCACTACATGATAGAAATTAAGTGTGGGGTTGCACTGAAGTAGTATGGAGTATTTGAATAGGTGACGTATGTTGGTGACTAAATATGGGCTTTTATGAGATGACTTTGATTGACATAATGTCATGCACTTTAAGTTAAGGTAGTTTCTATGTAGATGAACTGTGAGTAGTCATAATGAGATAATTTTCTTTGTCACTTCCTCAAGATTAATCGATGTTGAATGAGTAAAGTTGGATAACTGACCATGGACTTGTTAAATAAAAAGGGGGAGTTTGAGTACCCGAGTACATATAATTTTTGTAATAACTTGTGCTAGCAACTAAGTGTGGGTGACATTCACACTTAGTGGTAGCTAGTGTCGAAGGTGCTTGTTTTATATTCATGTGGGTTATTGTGCTGAACAGGTAACATGTCTAGAAAGGGAAAGAGCATAGCGGGGACATCGGGGTCGGCACACAAAAGGAGTAGACAAGCTGATAGAGTACCAGTAGCTCCACAAGTTCCCAGAGGGCATCGCAGGTTCGGAACAAAAGTTGTTGCTGAAGCGGGTAGAAAGTGGTATTCACAGTACAAGGAATCCAAATACTCAGTTGATCAGTTCATTAACCGAAGGACTTTGTTGAAGGATTATCCTTCAATGGTGAGGAAGATTGAGGCTCAACATATGGGGTTTCTTTCTTAGCAGCCAGGAGAATGCAATTTGAGTTTGTTAAGAGAATTTTATGCAAACTGGAACCCAAGAGAGTCTGAAGTTGAGGTGCATAGTCAGACGATCACTTTTATGGTAGACACTGTTAATGAGTTGTTAGGTGTACCTGCACCCTATGTTGATCCAAACCACTGAAGATAGTGATAATCGAACCCCCATATCAGGATATACGTCATCTCTTGTGCGGCAATAGATCTACGGTGAGGTGGATTCGCCACAAAGAGGGAGGTACGCATGTTTCGCTCCCATTTGTCTATTTTAACAGGAAGGCACGTCTATGGGCAAGAATTATCTATACTTGTCTGGTTCATGAGAGACAGATTAGAAGGTGGCCCGTGATCGGGTATGTTTGATTTATGCTTTGATGAGAGATGATGTGGATGTGAATATTGGTTCTATTATTTTCTCGGTGATAAGAAAGACATGAATTTTAGGAGGAAAGAGATATGGATTTGGTGGATTGCTGACTAGATATTTGAGGCAACAGGGGGTGCCGAAAAAAAATGCAGATTATTTACCGCCTGTCAGTAACAGGCTACTTGACATTTCTCGAACAAAAAGGCCAACTTCTCATGGGACAAATTTGACTATGCCTGAGCGTCACACTCGAAATGATGAGATTATGGCCCTGATGTATGGGTTTACCAAGTTACTGCTGAGGGCGTCTGGGCGAGCAGTCACCCAACAGGAAATCAGCGATGTAGAGTTGGATTATCCATTATGGTGTCATTCCAAGACCATGTTGAGGATAGGTGATGAGTTCGATGAGCTGGTAGATAATAATATCCCGACATTTGAGGAGAGGCGTATGGCATACTCTAATGATGAGTCCAACGAAGAAGAACAGTCTGATGATGATGATGACTCCGGTGATGATGTTGGTGATGGTAATGATGCTGAAGTTGATGATGCGCTTGCCATGGTGACATTTGACTGGGCAGGGAGTATTACACCATCATGCCCTTTTTGCTAGCACTAGGACAGTGCTCAACTTTAGTGTGGGATGGTCGATCTTCATATTCATCTCTTCTATTTGACTATGTTGTGTTGGCTTGGTTGGATTAACAAATAATTTTATTTTATTTTTCATTTTTGGATGTTTTGATAAATTTGTAAGTTGATAAGTATTGCCCTTTTTGGCAAGAATTATTTTTGTTGGTTTATGTTAATGGTAGTATTTTATTTTTACCCTTTGTGGTACAATTTCAGATTACAGTAATTAGGTGTACCCTTTCTGGTAAATGTCATTATGCAATGGTCTTAGATTAGTACCTTCCCCTATGATGGATGAATGATGCCTATCTTAAGGGGAGTGCGTCTTTAAAAGCTAAGAAAGTAGTAAGACCCCGATTGCAACCTTTGAGGAAAGTACGTGTTGGAATTTTTTTTATGTGAAATCTCAATAGGTGCAGTTTATTTGATTGGATTAATATTGAATTTGAAAAAGTGCAAAAATCGGAGACCTTAAGGATCCGACTTGATTCTTAGCATGCACCGAGTGTGTGAGTAATTGCTTATATTCTACATGTATGGGAATGACTAGAACTTGCCCGGTGTGTTTACAAAGCGAAATAAAGGGTGTGGGGAGTAGGAAGTGATTTAGGCATTTCTTTGTTAACCAGATTTTAAAGACTTTATTTGCCCACCCTTATGCATATTCATAGTCAGCCCCATTGAGCCTATAGCCTAATTTCTTTTGTAGCCTCATATGTATCCGAATCCTGTTCTTTAGTAAGACCTTAATTTGATCCATATTTTCTAAACACTTTCATGCAAATAATGGAATAAGGGGGAATTTGAAATACAAAACAAGAAAAAGGTGAAAGTGAAGCTATAAGAGAAGTAATTTGCATATCTGTGTGTGATGGTTAGGAGTTAGAAAATAATGTGTGATAAAAAGTTACGTTCTTGTTACCCATTTATTGTGTTACAATGAACCTGTTTTGGCCCTGGTCCATTAAGGACAATGTGCACCTCAATTAAGATAAATTGCTTAAGTTGAGGGTGGCTACTATAGGGGTGCATAACGAAATTTGGGATTTAAAGAAAAGCTGAAATGTAAGAGAAAATACTCCTGCCAAAGTGATGTTGATGTGCTTAGAAAGATTTGGGTGGAACAATGGATGTGTAAAGATAATGGAGTGGAAAGTTTGGTTGAAAAGAATGTGATTTTGAATGAAGGTAGTTATGTATTAAAGTGCTTAGGGAGATTAGTCACTATTTCCATAATAGTTCCTACCTGTCCTTTAGCCTGCATTACAACCATGAAAAACCTAATTGATCCTACATTTTAACACTTGACTATTCATACAGTAATACACTGAGGGCAAGCCTATGGTTCATCTCTATATATGTGTGAATTCTTTGTTGAGAGCGAGTGTTTGAAATTTAATAATCCCATTCTGATTAAGATTGTTAAAGTGTGAGTGATATAGGAAAACTTTCTTGTTGTGAGGGTACATGCGAATGAAAGTCCGGATTACTTAGTGAATTCCTGATTTTGTGTTTATATTAAGTTCGCCAACAAATTGAATGCACTGTGGGACAATGAATTGTGAAATAAAAGTTTTTGTATCCAACACTAGCATGATTCTTAGGTTGTGATTAGAAGGTTTGAGTATTGTGATGCTTGAAGTTTGTTCGAGGACGAACAAGGTTTTAAGTGTGGGGTGGTGATCTTGGGCGTATTTATATGTCCAAACACCGCTATTTACCCATGTTTGAACTTGTTTAGAGAATAAAAGCATGTTAAACATGTTGAATTGCTTGTTAAATTGAGTTTCATAGCTAACCTATGTGATTAGAAAAATAGGGTTGACTTCCTATGGATTTGAAAAAAAATGGGATGCATATCACGATGAGGCAAAGGACATACAAATCGAAGGCAAAAATATATGGAGATGCACGAGAAGAAACAAAATGGAGAAGAATACCAGTGACATGACGCGATCTCAACGCATCGCGTCAATTGGTAACATTATGTGCCTTAGCAAAAATTTGAAGAACAATTTCCAGTGCATCGACGCGATGTCAACGCATCGCGTCTATGCGTGATTTTTATGAGTTAGCAGGAATTTCATGTGTAAATTCCAGTATATCGATGCAATATCAACACGTCGCATCGATACCTCAGTTTTTGACACTTATCTGAATATTGAGGAGCAACTTCCAATAAAACGACGCGATGTCAGCGCGTCGCGTCGTATGGTGACAAAATGGACTTAGCTTGATTTTGTAAGTGGAATTCCAGTGGAACAACACGATAAGGACGCAACGTGTTGGGTGATACAACGAGATTTGTGATGCATCGTGTCAAGAGTACAGATCTGGTGAAATTTTCTCTAGTATAAAAGGAACACGTGAGCACAATTACAGTTTTTTGGAGGCAAGCATAGCAGTGCCGAAAAACAAAAAATTCTTTCTTTTAGGGTTCTTAATACTTCTTTTGAACTTCTTTACTTTGAGAATTAGTTTGGGTATAATTAATGACTTATTTTGGATGTTGAATTCAAACGTGAGTGGCTAAACACCCTTATTCTGGGGTTGAGGCCAAGAACATGATTACTTTTTTATATTCTTATTCATAGTTTCTTTTTGAATTATCATCTGGGTTGTTCTTAATTTCTTGAGCTTACTATTTTGATAAGTGGCCACCATTAGAATAAATCTATATTTCTATGTGCATCCAGGAGGAGAATCGTAGGATAGAATGAAGAAATTAAGGAGCAAGGTTCTTATCCATTTATAAAATAAAGGGTTTGAATTAGTATCTAGGATAGGGATATACTTACAAGCCTTGCTTGGTTCAATTATAAGAAGATAACTTTATGAATCTAGAAGAATCGTTGTATCTATGCGGGAGTTGTAGCTACAAGGTTCAATAGATAGAAGATTTGAGGTCGGGAGACCAAGATCGTGGCATAACCCTTGCGAATCAACAACTCGATAACCAATTAGACTATAATAAGAATACATAATTGAATGATTGTTTGAAATGCCTCAACCCTAGAATCCTCATCATTACTGATTACAACCATTGCTTGTTTTGCTCTAGTCATCACTAGTTATTCACTGTTTAATAATTTACATTTTTATTCATAAATTCAAAATCATCTTGATACTCTCAAGCACTTAATACCTAATCGTCTTAAATTAAAGGTTGATTAAATTTCTAGTTAATTAGTCCTTGTGGGAACGATATTTGATTGTCTGAGTCTTTATACTGCTTGTACGATCACGTACACTTAGGTGTGCGTAGGGACGCAATACGAGGCTATAGTAAAATTCTATCAAAAAGTAAAAGAAAAGAATAGTAGTAAAAGAAGGTGGTTAAATTTCTTAGATGCCATTTCTATTTACAACATTGTTTTAGAATATATTAAAGAAAAAGATAATAACCTAGCAAATCAACTAAGTAGACTAATAAAAGAAGACAACTAACGATTTTTGTTTCAGTATGAATACAGACAAATACAAAGGAAAGGCGAAAGCCTCATCCTCTTAAGACTACTTAAACAAATTACTAAGCTACACTCAATACAAACCACTAACAATGTTGGAAATCCGAAATTAGAAAAACTGATCTTCGGACCTCACAATCTCGTCAGTTATGAGCCATCCAATCTGACTTTCAAACTGAGACCAGATGTAAGGGTGGACAAACGATAGACCTGCTTAATCGAAAACTTATGGATTTCCTACAACAAGACACCTAGAGACATTAGATACTTTGTTTCAGTTCTAAATGCTTTAAGTTATTATTTTACCGAGAAAAACAATACTAACAGATTTAAAAGGTAGAGATATAAGAGAGTGAAAGGCATAATGATGTTTTATTTTGAAATCTTGAAGATCATGGAGATAATTATCTTTAAATATGAAAAAGGAGGAAAAGAAAATAAAAAATAAAAAAAAAGGAAAAAGGAAAAAAAGAAGAGAAATAGAAGAGAGAAAATAAAGTGAAAAATAAAAAAATGAAAATAAAATTAAAAAAAAATGACAAAAAAATAAGATGAAAAAAAAGAGTAAAAGATATAGTTATACTTGGAGGAGGTGAAATAGTGGAGTGAAAATAGAAAAATATAAAGTAGTGAGAGTAAAATATGCACTTGTCTAGTTAATGAGTAAAATAATGTTACTCTTGCTATAAATTATAATTTTACAAAAGTGTTGCTATTTATTGTAATTATAGTCTTAAGTATGTTATTTTCGGTAATTTTTTCTTTTTTAATTACTCATTGTGGTGAAATCATAAATATTTATTTTTATAATATTATTACTTATATTATTTAAATTGATTGTTTACATATTTTAAGAGATGACATTTTTTTCATAAAATTTTTGAATTTGGAATGACTTTTTGGTCAACTTAGTTATTTTTAACCACAATATGAAATAAATATAAACTATTAATAATCAATAAAATAAATTTTATTGTAAAATGCTAGTTCTCAAAATTCCACTTGACATAATGTCATACTAGACTACTGTCATGACCCGAGCCCTGGTTGTGACCGGTATCTCAACCCCACCATGGGGCCAGAGACAACCCTCTTAACCTTACCCCAAGAGCATAATGAAACTAAAAAACGAAAGTCAAACGAGTCTATAAGAGATATATAAATCCAAAGAAAGATAGGAGTCAAAACAAGACATCCAAGACCTCCCAATACCGTCCACATAAGCCTCTAAAACAGAAATACCAACTAAGTCGGGACATGCCACCGACTATTACAAAAGAATCCATAAATACTAAGACAATAAAGAAAGACAATGAAATGATAGGGCTTTTTGAAGGATGGAGGTTAACCACTTCACAATTGATTAATAAAATTACCCAACCACCTAACGATGCATAGGAGCAACAGAAAATTCCTTCGAACCTACATCACGAAAGGATGCAGCGTCCGGGGATGGTAAGTAGGACAAGCATTGTCATGTAACTCAAGGGATAGAGATGAAATAATGCATTTATCAAAATTCAGTCATAAACCACATGCACAACTTTTATATATATATAGTATGCCGGGATATAAACAAGGGTGGAGTAACATGATGATTTAAAATATTATCCTAATCTATGTAGCTCGTACCGATATTCCAGGCACCCACGGACTATATGGGCTCGGCTTTCCCCATCGGAGGGGCCCCAGTCCATGTTAGTCGCATATACCGAGAAAAGTCTAAAGATACCAAGGCGATATCCATCCAAAATAGAATGTGTATTCATACACATGGTCATATAGATCCCCACCATTGAAAAATGTGATTTTCAGTGTTTATCCCCCCGGTACTACACCTTCTCGGTGAGTTACACAATTTTCTTTAAGCCCAATTTAAAATAATTTACACAAAACCCAACCATTAACCAAGAAGTCTTTTGTTAAGGCATTTTCAACATGGTATCGTCATACCAAATATATTTGCAAGCTATTTCGTTTATGCCCAACCAATTCATATAACCTTTAGATTCCCAAGTTACATTTAAAATTCAAAATCATGGTTGTCAATGGCATTCCAAATCCATTTTTATCAATCTATTCTTTAATGTAATGCAATATTTTTAAAAAACAAGTTAAATTATGCAAATATTCATATTCAAGATCAAGTTTACAATGTGGGTTGGGGTTAATGCCATTACCAAGCCAAAAAAAATTCAATTTTGATAAAAACCGTGTCACCCATTTCAACCATTATAACAATGTACCAATTCAGTTCCAAAACCATCAATTAAAGCATGAATAATTCATTTAAAATATGGAAAAAGTAATTCAAGAAATAACAACCAAACACCCTCAACCCAATTTCAAACCCATCAATTCAAATCATATGAATACTCAATAAATTGATGTCACAATGTAAAATTCAAGTTAAGGAAAGAGAAACATGCCAGAAATATAGAAGAATTTGAAGAGAATTCAAAGTTTGAAAACCGGTGTAGTGATTTCTTATAAAATTCTTGAACTTTCTTGGTTTGGGAGTTAAAGAAGAGAAAAATAATGTTTGATCTTGACAACTGAAGAAAAATGGGTCATTTAAGTGTTTTAAAGTCGTTTAAGGAGTAAAGGACCAAAAAGACCTCACCCCAAGTGAAAAAGAACAAAGTTGCATGAAATTAACATAGCAATGTGGCACACTGCTAACGTGGAAGGTAGCCTCCATGCCACGCTCCTATCGCAGAGCATAAGTGGCGTGGCCCGCCACTATCGCGGACCCTTACTGCCTCAGGGTCCCAAAATGACCCTGAACCCCTTCTGAAAATTTCTAAAATTTTTCAAAACACCCTTTTTAACATCCCTCATCATAATTCAAGTAAAAAGTTGACGTTACACACACGAGAGGATCAAAAGATAAGACGATCGAAATTTTATCGGGCCTTGCATTTTTTAAAAATTTAAATTAGGCATCATGCCCTTTTATTCAAAATAATAAAATGATAATTACAAAAACCAGGCACAAAAATGCCCTGGCCCAAAATAGAGACTTTGGATTAAAAGGGACAAATAAGTTTCCCAATTAAGTGAGGTCCTTCAAGTTTTTAAAATTAGGTGGAAGGGACAAATATTTAAAAATAAAATTTAAAAGTTTTTTCGTTCCAACAACTTCTCCCAATTGTCGAACAACTTTAATAGCTATTCGACAACTTTGCGAAGTTGTTCAACTGCACAAAGTTGTTCGACAACTGCACAAAATTGTTCGATAACTGCACAAAGCTATTTCATAATTATGCAAAGTTGTTCAACAACTATATAAAGTTATTGAGACAATTAATGCAATTATCAAATAACTATCTTAATTATTTAAATTTTTTTATTTTTTTAACTTAATAAGATTGTGGAACCACTTGTCTTGTTTTTAATTAAAGACTGGGAGGCTCATTTTTTCTCCCCCAAATATAGCAAAATGTCAAATACAATTTGTACCAGAAAAAAGACGGCATATCAATTCGGAAAGTAGACCCTATCTCTCTTCGTCTTCTCAAATGTCCAAAAGAGTTCATCAATGGCTGTGCGGTGGAGCTTGTCGATTAGAATTAACTCTTCATTACCACGCCAATACCATTCACATCTAAGCTAAGTTCCCAATTGTAGTTTCTCATTTTCAACATTTATATCTTAGATTCTATGGGTTGAGCCTCGTAGAAGCTAATACCACCATCTAGTCTAGATAATCAATATTAAAGTTGTGTTTGTAACAGATTTCCTTTGTATTTCACCAGGAGTATTCAGATCTGGTGAATCTATTGCGTGGATCTTCGTACATAACGACACCCCAAGTCTCACTAAGTGTAAGTACTTATATCCTTTGAAATCACTTCACACAATAGGTCGAACCATTTCTTTCCTGTCTCCTAGTTTAACATGTACTTCCAGTACCCTACCTGTACAAATTAGCAACATCTATTATATGTTTTCTTCTGCTGCGACCATTTTATGTACCTATACATTAACTCTAATTTCCTCTGTTAATAATTCTTAAATTGGTGGATTGAGCTAGCTAACTAATACTACCACCAAATTCTTGTATTATTAGAGAGGAAAAGAGCTAATGGTATATCTTTTGTAACAAATTTTATCACAGCAACAGTGACAGCAAAACTTCAGTGATTCTGGATGCCTTTGACAACATTCCGCACTAATACTTTACTACTACTGTTGTGAAAAAATTGATTCAACTTGTAGAAATCTCCATGCCTCCAAGTGTTATGTGTCCTGCTTTGATCTTCTGATATATGGTGTACCTGATTTATCTGGATTTATTATCCTTCTTGCTGCATTGGGGAAGTCTTCTGAATTATTAAAATGGAAATTTCCTGCATAATCAAGACCATGTTGGTGAAAAAATCTGCAAGAGTGTTACCTTCCCAAAAGGAATATACCACTCTCACTAACATAACGTTCATTAATGCTCTTATGGAGTTGATTTCCAGTGCCACACTCCATGGGACCTCCCAGATTCCCTGAATAATTTGAACCACAGTGAAGGAGTCTGATTCAATAATGATATGTTGAATGTCATTCTCCTTACAGTAGGCTAGGCATTCTCTTATTGCTATAGCTTTAGCTTTTAAGCTTGTAGAATCTGTAATTCTGGAACCTTTTGCGACCACCAAATCTCCTCCACTATTTCTAATACAGAAGGCATACGAACTAGGACTAGGATTCCCACTTGAAGCCCCGTCTGTGTTCCCTTTTAGCCAAGGGTTTGGAGGGGGTAACCATCTTCTATTGTGATTTCAGGATGAGTTCTATATCCTTGCAATTAATCAATAATGTCTATCCATCTCCTTCCCTGAATGTTCATTTTAAACCTGACCTTGATGAACTTTAAAATTGTGTCATTAATATCCCAATATACCTTCTCATGGTAATTCCCACCATGAAGAATGGTATTTCTTCTTTTCCATAAAAATAGAACATAATAATTGGGAGTATTCTGACAACAACTTGCACCCGATTGTTACCTTTAATGCGTCTCCACAATCTGACACTTTGTTTGATGTTTAGCCTTTGATCAATGAGATCTGCTACTTTACAGTAATGAGTCTATACTCTGTCTGCCACCTCTCCTTTGAGAAACAAATGGTCAACTGTTTCTCTCACAGGGTTGTCATAACAAACACAAACATCAGGGATATTAGAATTCCACTAATTAAGTAATTCTTCTATAGGAACTTTACCTAGCCAGATTCTCCAAGTTAAGAATGACAGTCTGAAAGGCAAACCTTTACTCCAAATTGCCTTTAAATCCTCATTACTCTCATCCTTATGCCTCAAAATTTCCCAAGCACTTCTAGTAGTGAATTTGCCATTACTGTTCTTAGTCCACCAAGGCTTATTCATTACATTTTCATATTGAACCAAGCCCATATTCTCTCTAACATGATCCATAGTATCTGCAGGGATTACTTTTTACATAGAATCATAGTCCCACACATCTTCCTTCAAAAAATCAGAACTTTTTGTAGTGAATGGCAGGAATGCACCTCTGTAAGATGAATAAATAAAGGTCCAGTGTTTGTCCAATTATCAAACCATGTGGCTGAAGTACCACTTTTAGGTTCCCACCATATAAACTGTTCCAGCTTCTCCCTATTTTCCAACATTGCATTCCACACCTGAGACCCACCCCTCCAATGTACCAATGTAGGAATCTATTTTATGCAGTATTTATTCCAAAGAAAGTTAGACCACAAATTACTTTGTGTCCTGAATCTCCACCACAACTTAGCAAACACAACTTGAGAAACATCTTTAAGAGATCTAAATCCCCCCTCCCCCCTCCCATCATTCTTGGGAAGACAAACCTTATCCCATTTAGACCAATGCTTACTCTTACCTGTCTCTTTGTTGTACCAAAAGAATTTAGCAAAAATTCTTTGTAATTCTTTAAAGACATTTTTAGGAGGGACTATTGCTGATAGAACATATAAAAGGATACTCTATAGAACACTTTTTAATATATTCTCCTTCCCACCATAAGATAATAATCTTCCTTTCCACACTTGAAGTTTGGTCCTTACTCTGTCAAGTAGGTCATCATAATGTTCCTTCTTTTTCTTTGAATGAGAAATGGGACATCCCAGATATTTAAAAGTAAAATTTCCTCGTCATTCCTGTCTTTATTTCCATCTGTTGCACAATCTCAGTGGAGGAATTTTGATGCATGAAAAGGAAACTCTTATCTTTATTCACTTTTTGCCCAGATTCCTGCAAAATCATCATAATTCTACAAATAGAGTAATCATTAGCGGAAGCAAAAATAATAGTGTCGTGTGCATAAGCCAAGTGATTGAGATCAGAACTCCACTTCGGCATACCATAACCCACAAAAGCTGAGTCCTCAAACAAATGATTGAGTGCTCTAGAAAGTACTTTCGAAGACAAAATAAACAATACAGGTGAAAGTGGATCTCCTTGCTTCACCCCCCTGGTAGAATGTAAAAAACTAACAGATTGGCCATTAAGCAAAATAGAGTAGTAATTATTAGAAACTAATCTCCAAATTACATCCACTACCCTGTCGGAAAAACCTATCTTTCTAAGAACCTTCATTAAAAAGAACCAAGATACTCTATCATAATCCTTAGCCATATCCAATTTCATAACTAAGTTTGAAGGTTTTCCTCTCTTCCCAATATCTGCAATCACTTCTTGAGTTAACAAGACATTCTCAATAATGCTCCTCCCTTTTCACAAAACCAGATTGGTTTGGAGAAATCAAATTGGGAAGGATATTCTCCAACTGATCAAGCACAATTCTAGAAAGTAACTTATTAACAAAATTACTTAGAATAATTTGCCTCAGGTCTGAAAAAGATTGAACATTGTCTTTTTTAGGAATGAGGACAAGATTAGTGTGAGTAATGGATTTAGAAAGGGTGTTACCTGAAAAAATATTCTTCACCATTCTAATCAAATCAACACCCACAATGTCCCAACAAACTTGGAAAAATCTTCCAGATAGACCATCTTTCCAAGCTGAACTGTCCCATTCAATCTAAAAACAGCCTCTCTTATTTCAATGTCATCTGTAATTGCCTCTAAAATTCCATTTTCCTCCTATGTAACCATCTCTGGAATATGCCGTAAGAGTGAAAAATCAGATGCATCTCTTTCTTGAGTAAACTGTTTCTGAAAATGAGTAATTACTTCATCAGCAAGATCTTCATCCTCAATCCAGCAACCTTGATCATTAATTATTCTACTCACTTTCATCTTATTTCTTCTTTCTTTGACAATGCTATGAAATTTTTTTATGTTTCTATCACCACTTTTGAACCACTCATACCCTGCTTTTTTCTTCCAGAAACTTTCTTCCCAATAAAGATATCGAATGTACTCTGCTTTTGCCCTTTGCATTACCACTCTATTCTCATGAGATGGAGACTCATCAAACAACTTCTCTTTTATGTTGGCCATCTCTTCCCTAATTAGAAGTTGCTGAAAAATATCCCCATAAGTTTGTCTACTTTGCTGGAAAATATCCCCATAAGTTTGTCTACTCCAAGAAGTTAGAGCCTTTTTTACCAGTTTAATCTTTCTTTCAAAATATAGAAAAGGATTCTATATAAAACTCAAGTCCATTTGCTCTGTACCACTTCTTTGAAATTAACATGATTTGTCCAGAATTTCAAGAACCTGAAAGGCTTATGAACTCTGTTATTTCTACTCTCACAGTAAAGTAACAGGGGTGCATGATCTGACCCATATCTAGGCAAGTGATCCACCATTAATTAAGAGAAAATCCCTAGAAAATGAAGATTGGAGAAGGTCCTATCAAGTCTTTTAAAAATACAGTCCACTTACCATTCCACCATGTGAAGGGGCTACCATTGTGTTGGACAGGCATAACATCACAACCACCAATACAATTATTAAAATCTTCAGTATCATCAGCAGTCACAGGAAATCCACCTATCTTCTCTTCCCCACTCAAAACCACATTAAAATCACCACCTAGGATCCACAGCCTTTTAGTATCATTAGATAAAGATAAGAGACTGTCCCATAAATCCAAACTCAGATTTCTATCACATTTTGTGTAAACAATAGTTGCTGGAAATGATAAATCAAGGGATTGGTTGCACAATATCAGCGACAACTTACCAAGGTTATAGAGAATTTATGATTTGCGAACACCCAAATTTTGCCATTACAGTTGTTAAACATTAACGACATCTAGAGTCTATTTCTATACCTGTTGATGTGCCTGAAATGTTGAAAAGGTTCTAATAATGCAATAAAGGCAAATTTATGAAATTTATGCAACATTTAGACTCTGAAAAGCCTTTTGTGACTTAACAAATCTTATGTTTCATATAAAAGCCTTCATCATTTCTTCACAGATTGAGTGCCTTCCCTTCTCTTTGGTTGAGTTCTAACAGGTTGTGAACTCTCTCCAGTTCCTTGCTTTCTCCATTTCCTAGCAAATTTGACACTCTTAATAGCTCTTGGAGATAAATCTGTATCATGAAAAATTTGCTCTTCCATCTGCTCAGAAGTTTTCTTTCCTGTTCCTGATTCCAGCAAACCATTAAATTCCACCTCCTCCTGAATATTGTGGGTGAGGATATTATGGAGCACATCTTGAGGATTTTCAATATCTCTCCAATCCATATCTTCTACAACAGCTAGGGGAACATCCACAATTGCTAGCTTATTATCCCGTGTAATTGCTATTGTCTGCTGCCCTCTATTTCCTTAACTCTTCACTTTGCACCTCATCATTAATCACATCCGACGCTTCATGTTGATGATTACATTGATCACTTGACTGATTCTCTGCATTGTTATTACTTAGATCAAGGGTCAAAACTGTGTTGACTGTAGGTAATCTATGATAATTGATTTGTTCTACTGCTTGTTGATTTAGTACTAATTTATCCTCTGATTTTCTTTGTCTTGCAGTGATGTCTGACTTTTTTGGTGATGAGGATACTTGGTTCACTTTATCTTCGGCTTTGAATGATCTAGATAACCAGTCATTGGTGGTTTCCTGTTTATCAACCCCCTCCCCTTTCTCTAGTGTGATCTTCTGTGTAATAGGAATATTATTAGCTAGTGAATGCTCCTCTACTTCAACTGTCAATGCTGCGAAAGGATCTTCATTACCAATCCCTTTGTCAGGTGTGATTGTTTTTTCTCTCAGATAACCCTTATTTATGAATCTTCTCCTAGTAGGGTTCCACTGGTGTCGCTGACGATTCCTTTGGCGATCATATCGTTGTTCCTGTTTATTTGTTGGTGTTGCCTCCATTTCACCATTAGTTGGCTTACCTTTGTTTTCCTCCTTTTCTGGTAGTTCCTGTCTTAATTCTGGGTGAAGAATTCTACATTCTTGCTTATTGTGACCTTGTAGCCTACATTCTCCACAATATTTAGGAAGATAATCATATTTAATTTTCACTTGTTCTACCCTTGATTCCTTGGTTTGAGAAGTAATAATCTCCACTTCCACACTCCGGAAGATCTGCCAACAAATTCACTTGCACCTTAACCCTAGCGCAGTTAGGTCTAGTTTTATTTATAGTCGCCGAATCCAAATGCATCGGTTTCCCTGCTGCCGATGCTAAAGAGAATAAAGCTTCTTTCACAAAGAATGTTGGCTTTAGATCAGGAAATGAAATCCATGCTATAGCTTGTGTAGTTTCCTCTTCAATCTTGAATTTAGCATCGTATATTAGAGGTCTCATCTGATAAGAATATCCCTCCTCATCATTGATATAGTAAACTGCTTTTGACATCACATTGATGAAGTCAAGTTAAACCTCATAAGAATGTGCATATTCTTAAGGAAACCAATTCGGCAATCTCCCTTCAGATTAAGCTGCTTAGGAATTTGAATAGAAGATCCTTAAGTTAAGGCCATCAATAGGAGAATTTCCTAATTATTGCATATTGTAATTCCTCAATCATATTCATACGATCCACTTCTTCCTCAGTCCACATAACTCTAGGAACCCCATTGACAAAATTGGGCTTTTTAATGGGGATTGGCTCAATAACTGGCTTATTTAGATTCTGCGAAGAATTAATGGTTAAGGGTTTTAGAAGATTAACATATTTACCTAAATGAGTGGGGGGTCCTTTAGTGGGTGAGGATGCGCTGGCATTATAGGCTCGTCAGGGGTTTTTTGTGGTAATGGTGGAAAGTTAACATTTGTAGTGGTAAGGGGTGATCAGTCAGCCATAGGAATGAGTTGACCACTGGCCTAAATGGCAATTTTCGGTGAGAAAAGTTCCAAACAAAAGGCGGCTTCTTCTTGTTGTTTTCTATTAATTATGAGTTGAATATGGGGTCTTACATTATTCTCCCTTTGGATCATTCATCACCGAATAAGGAGGTAGGTCATTCTTAGCACGATATTAGAAAGAACATTGTAGGATCCAAGGACAAATGTAATGCGATAAGAGGGAAATGTAACTCATAACTTAAGCACTTTCATCCAACATTGGAAAGAAGAATGGGTATTTGGCCTTCATATATTTTTTAGATTCCTAGGTAGCTTCTTCTACCTTTTGATTTCTCCAATGAACCTTCACCGAAGTTATATCCTTTGTTCCCAATCTACAAACTTGCCTAACCAATATTTTAAAAGGGACTTCCTCATTAGAAAATATATCTGTAACACCAACATACTTAACAGGCACTATCAAAGAATGGTCACCAACACACTTCTTAAAGCATGAACACATGAAAAATGGGATGAATCGAAGCCAAGCTTGCTGGTAAGTCTAATTCATAAGCAACACTTTCAATTCTCCTCACAATCTAATATGGACCGATGTAGTTGGGACTAAGCTTCCACTTTTTCCCAGATCTCATGATTCCTTTCATAGGAGAAACCTTAAGAATACCCAATCGCCAACTTCAAACTCCAACTCCCTTTGCCTCACATCTGCATAGGACTTTTGGAGACTTTGAGCAATCTTGAGTCTTTTCTCTAATCACCTTCACCTTCTCCATGGATTAGTGAACCATGTCCGGGCCAAACAACCTAGTCCTCCCCATCTAAAACCATCCAATAGGAGACCTGCACCTTCTACCTTAAAAAGCCTCAAAAGGGGTCATTTAAATGCTAGAATGATAACTGTTGTTGTAAGCGAATTCACTAAGAGTCAAATGGTTGACTCAATTGTCTTTAAAGTTAATTAAGTAGGCCCTTAACTTATCTTCTAAAGTCTGAATAGTGCACTCCGCTTGTCTATCCGTTTGAGTGTGGAAAGCGATGCTAAGGTTCACCTGAGTACCCAAACCTTTCGGAAATGAATACCAGAAATGAGAAGAGAACTGTGTACCTTGGTCTGAAATGATGGACACCGATGCTCCATGCAACTTCACTATCTCCTGAATGACAAGTTAGCATAATCCTCTCATAAGTAGTTAGTCCTCACAGGGAAGAAGTGAGCTGACTTAGTCATCCTATCCACAAGGACCCAAATAGAATCATACTGATCGCGGATTTGCGGAAGACCCGTAACAAAGTCCATATTAATCATCTCCTACTTCCACATGGGGAATTCTATTTCTTGGGACACGCACGTCGGGCCTTAAATGCTCTACCTTGACTTGCTAACCAACCATGCATTTGCCAACAAAATTTGTCATCTCTCTCTTTATCTTATTCCACCAATAGATTTCCTTCATGTCATGATACATTTTGGTCAAACTCGGATGAACTGTATATCCGGACTCATGAGCCTCAGCCAAAATTCTTTCTCGTAACCCATATACATCAGGAACACACAACCTTCCTCGATACCTCAAGATGCCATTTTCCCCAATATCAAAAGCCATAACCTTTTACTGACCCATATCATCCTTGATTTGCATAAGTATGGAATCCATAACCTGTTTTTCCTTGACCTCAGCACCAAAAGATGACTTAACCACTTCTTGAACAATCACTCCTCCATCCTCAGAGTTTAAAAGACGAACTCCCAAATTAGCCAGCCTGTGCATATCCTTCATCATCCCTTTTCTCTCCTCCTCAACATGAGATAAGCTCCTTATAAACAACCTGCTAAAAGCATCAACAACAATATTAGCTTTACCTGGATGGTAGTGCAAACTCATGTCGTAATCCTTAAGCAACTCGAGCCACCGCCTTTGACTGAGATTCAGTCCCTTTTGTGTAAACACACATTGCAAGCTTTTATGGTTTGAATAAATATCCACAGGTACTCCATACAGATAATGGAACTAGATTTTCAAAGCAAATACCACAACCGCTAAATCTAGGCTGTGAGTCGGGTAATTTCTCTCATGAACCTTAAGCTACCTAGAAACATAGGCTACAACCTTACCATGCTGCATCAACACACAACCAAGTTCCACATGGGACGCATCACGATACACAACAAACCCCTCAGTATCCTCAAGTAGGGTCAAAACAGGTGTAGAGGTCAACTTATCCTTTAATTTCTCAAAACTACCTTCGCAAGCATCGGATCATAGATACTTAATCTTTTTTTGAGTTAACTTCATCAGCGGATCAACAATACTAATAGAGGAGAAACTCTTTACAAGCCTCCTAGAATACCCAGCCAAGACCAGAAAGCTCCTAATGTCGATTGGAGTCGTGGGTCTAGGCCATTTCTTAACTACCTCAACCTTCTGTGGATCCACTTTGATCCTTTCACTAGAAACAACATGCCCGATAGAGGTCACTGCACTTATCCAAAATTTGCACTTAGAAAATTTTACATACAATTTCTGGTCCTTAAGAGTTTGCAACATAATTCAGAGGTGATTTGCATGATCCTCCTAATTTTTTGAGTACACCAGGATGTCATTAATAAAGACTATAACAAATAAATCCAGAAACTGTTTGAACACTCAATCCATAAGGTCCATGAAAGCAGCTGGAGCATTAGTCAACCCAAATGATATAACCACGAACTCATAATGGCCATACAGAGTTCGAAAAGCAGTCTTGGGAATATCAACCTCCCTAATTTTCAACTGATGATAACTTGAATGAAGATCTATCTTAGAGAAGCACTTAGCATCCTGAAGCTGATCAAAAAGGTCATCTATCCTAGAAAGAGGGTGTTTATTTTTCACTATAACCTTTATTCAACTGACGATAGTCTATACACATTCGAAGATACCTATTTTTCTTTTATATGAAAATTATAGAAGTAGCCTAGGGAGAAATACTAGGGCGGATGAAACCCTTATCGATAAGATCTTTTAATTGCTCATTTAATTTCTTTAATTCAGTTGGAGCCAGCCTATAAGGAGGAATGGAAATAGGATGAGTATTTGGTAGAATGTCAATCCCAAAATCTATTTCCCTATCAGCAGAAATCCCAGGAAGATCGTCGAAAAAAACTTTAGGAAATTCATTACACATGAGGATAGATTTCAAAGGAGGACTCTTAGAGTTAGAACCTTTGACCTAAACTAGATGATATAGACACCCCTTGGATATCAATTTTTGAGCTCTAAGATAAGAAATAAAATTTCCTTTGGGTACTAAGGAACTCCCCTCCAATTCAATCACTAGTTCATTAGAAAAATGAAGACTGGCCTTTTGGGAATTTAGAGAAGCATAAAATGAATGGAGCAAATCCATCCCCAAGATTACATCAAAATCCACCATATCAAGTTCTATCAAATCCACTAATGTCTCTCTATGATGAATGTATACCATAAAACCCCTATAGATTTTTCTAGCAACAATAGACCCACCACTAGAGTAGAAACAAAAAAAGGTTGGAAATATTTTCAGGACCAAAATCAAAGTGTACAACCACATAAGGGGTCACATAAGATAGGGTAGAACCTGGATCAAGTAGATAGTAAACATCACCAGAGAAGAGTTATAACATACTAGTGACAATATCTGGGGATTCCTCAAATTCCTGATGAGTAGCAAGTGCATAGAGGCGATTTCGGCCATTACCAAAACCTGGCGTGGTGCCCTTAGGTGCAGGAGTCGAAGAAGTAGTGACTGGGACCTTATTAGCTTTAGTGACAACTCTAGCCATAAGATAATTCCACTGCAGATGACCAGGCAGACCACAATTAAAACACAAGTTCCTCTTCTCCACACAATAACCACGGTGAAGCTTTCCATAAAATTGGTAAGGAGAATAAGGTGGGGATGACCCTGTTCCTTAGGAGATCTGCTAGCCTAAAAATGACGATCACCTAAAGTCTTACGATAAGGAGCACTAGTTGTCGGATAAAAATTTTCCAATTCTTCTTCTTAGTCCACTGCCTACCATCTCTCCCATTGTTCTGCTGATTTGCACCCTGCTCTGTATATCTAAATTTCTTGTTCTGCCTTTCTCCCATCTCTTTCTTCTTCCTTTTCTCATTCTCTACCTGCTACATATAAAACACCAGCCTAGATATGTTCACATCATTATTCAGCTTTGCAACCTTACATTCTAACACCAAATTATGGGATAAACTAGAAATGAACTTCCTCATTCTAAACCTTATATTAGACACCAACTCTGGAGCATAACGGGATAGCTGCTGGAACTTTAGTGCATACTCCTTGACACTCATCCTACCCTGCTTCAAGTTCACAGACTCTTCGGCTTTAGTCTCCCTCAACTTCTGAGGAAAGAAATGATCAAGAAAAGCACCTGAAAACTCATCCCATATCGTCGGCTCAACATACTTACCCCTCATATCTTTCCACTCCTCATACAACTGGTAAGACACTTCATTTTAATGATAAGCAGAAAACTACACACCTTATAAATCAGTAGCATGTTTCACCCTTAAAATCTTTTCCATTTCATCAATAAACCTCGGAGAATCCTCCCCAACCTTAGAGTCTGTAAAGGTTTGGGGATTCAATCTCATAAATTGGCCAACCCTGGTGACCTCAGATGAATTAGCAACATGATCAACATGATCAGACCGACGGGACTGTGATGCTACCAACTGAGCAAGTATATGAATAGATTGACAGAACTCTGCATTTGAAATATCTCCCTAAGGCAACTGAACATACATATCACTAGTCCAAGAAGCTCGAGGAGGACTAGTAGGGACCGATGAAACCCTAGGTAGAGTGGTATAGTCAGGAGCTGGGACCCTAGACCAGGTTTGCACTCTAAAAGTAGGAAAAATTCCCTTCACATTTTCCTCAGGACAGACAGAGGGTCCAGCAAAATTTCTATGATCGTCAAGTCTTCGGGGAGGCATGATTTGAAATGCGAGTAAGCTAGGAGTTAGAGAAGTTTCATGACAACTAGACTCTATAGCCTGAAATAGAACACTAGAAAGGGAAATATTCCTAAATGCGTTGTAGCCTCCCCCTTATAAGTGTGGCGCGCTACACACCTATAAAAAGAACTCTACTCGACACGGCTTTGTGGACACCCAGCAACCCTGAACTGTGAGCTGATACCAAGCTTGTCACGACCCAAACCTGAGCCTGGACGTGACGTACATCTCAAGCCCACCATAGGGCCGGAGACAACCCCCTTAGCCTTACCTCAAGAGCATAATGAAAGTAAACAATGGAAGACAAACAAGCCTATAAAAGATATATATATCCAAAGAAAGATAAGAGTCAAGACAAGACATCCAAAACCTCCCAATACTGTCCACAAAAAATTCTAAACCATAAATACCAACTAAGTCGATACCTGCCCCCGACTATGACAAAATAATCCATAAACACTAAGACAATAAAGAAAGAACAATGAAATGATAGGGCCTTCCGAAGGTTGGAAGGCCACGACTTCGCAACTGATCAATAGAAGTACCCAACCACCTAACGCTACACAGGAGCAATAGAAAAGTCCTCCGAACCTACATCATGAAACGATGCAGTGTTCGGAGATGATCAGTGGGGCAATGATCTGAGATGGTTTTATACACTTCAGTATTATTATTCTAGCTTATTTCGCCTTATTTTGAGAGCAATTCGGGTGCTTTACGTGTTAATATGATATAAATAAGCATTTAAGTGTCCAAGTATGTGATTACAATGTCCAAAGTATTTTTCAAACGATTACAATGTCCAAAGTATTTTTCAAATAAGTTTGTGCTTAATTGAGTCTTTTAGAATTCAACCCGGAAAACTAGTTTTACTAACTTGAGCTAGTTGTATGTCTAGTTGATCTCGTTGGATTCTAATGTGCTTAATTTGTTTCAAATATTTTAAATGTGTAATTATGAGTGAAATAACTTATTTTTAATGTGCAAAGTGCAATTTGATCAAGTCAAGAGTCAAAATAATAAGTGGAAGATCATTGCGAATTTGCCTTATCTTAGCTTTTGTTTTGATTTGTTGTTGAAGTTATTGTGTTGTTTTGAGATTTGTTGTTGAAGTTATTGTGTCGTTTTGATCTCTAATATGTGGTGTATGATAATGTAGGAGGCTTTGTGAGGTGAATACGGTGATATATTGTTGATAAAGAGGCCAAAAATTTATTGAAAATACACTACAAAAGGCATGGGGAAAGGATAGGACGTCCAACACTTAACCAAAA
The DNA here is from genome assembly GCA_030864215.1 of Capsicum pubescens. Lineage (NCBI taxonomy): Eukaryota > Viridiplantae > Streptophyta > Magnoliopsida > Solanales > Solanaceae > Capsicum > Capsicum pubescens. Next base: position 229,833,512 of record CM061544.1, read on the forward strand.
TTTTGGAAGCAAATTTCAGTGAGTCGACGCGAAGTTGATGCGTCGTGTTGACATTTCCAGTCCAACCAGTCCAGCGACGCGTTCGTTGACACATCGCGTCGATGTATTAAGCACGGTAAAAAAAAGGCAAGTCAACACTGACACGGATTGAACTTTGTCCCAATTTTAATTGGCACGCAATTAAAGAGGAATTGGAGGGAATCCCTTGGATACAATTCTTGGATGACGTGCCAACTTTCTTATTCCACTTGAATTAGGTATATTATATTTTATATTATAAATACACATATTGGGCAACTTTGGAAGTGGTGGAAACCTGGACAACAACTTTGAAAAAAAAAGTGGGATAACTGGGACGGTGAAGATTGAGGTGGCTGCCACATATTTTTTATTAGATTTTTAATTCTTTAATTTAGTCTTTAATTTTTTATAACATGTATTCAATTAACTGGACCGTGATTATGAATATTATCCACTAAAAATCCTCTTTTCTGGGTTAAAGCCAAGAACATGAGTACTATTGTTATGGATTAATTTCGATTAATTTTGCTTATCATATTTGGTTGTTTGTTTATTCTTATTTTAATTATTTTATGGACTGATCATCCATAAATATATATATATTGTCGGCCTTTTGATCTCGGGAGAGGGAATAGGGAGATAGAACAGGGGAATAAACAAAGTTTGAGTTTTATTCTTTTATAAAATAAAGAATTAAACTTAGCGTCTAGGACAGAGATGTACTTAGATGCCTTACTTGATTCATACGTAGGATGATAGCTTTAATTAACTTAATTGGATTATTACATCCCCGCTCAACGATGTAGTTGTAATGTCCATATTAGGTAAAAGATTAGAGGTTGAGAAACCATGATCATGCAATTAACCCTACGAATCAACAACCTAGATAAGCAAATTAGCGAATGAAATTCAATAACATAGTATGATTGTTCGGAGAGCTTTAACCCTGGGATTTTCTCCAATTTATTGTTCCAAGAATTTAATTTTGCATTGTTTACTTTATTTTTAATTTACAATTTTTCAAACTCTCTTTGTTTACTTTTGCACTAAATTAATCTAGACTGTGAACAAAAATTAAATCGTTGTTAAATCAAGTCTCTGTGGGATCAATATTCGGCTTTCTAGAAGACCACTATATTACTTGATAAGACCACGTACACTTGCGTTTGTGCTTGGGCGTTGTCAAGTTTTTGGTGCCGTTGTCGGGGACTTGTATTTTGGCAATTGTTTATTTTAATTTTACTTTTAGATTTATTTGGTGTTTTTTACTCTTGGTCTTGGTTTTGTTTTTGCAGGAAACAGGTTTTCAAAGTAGAAAGCTGGCAAGGGATCACGACTTGGTTGAACCAAGCTCTGAACCTTAGCAACTTTACCATCAACGTAGGAGAGAAGCAATCCTTCTCCCCAGAATTCCTCAATTCCAAGAAGACCAAGAGAATACTATTCCTATGGCTGAACAACAAGTAGCTGGTATGAAGGTTAGGGAAGTGGTAGTCCCACTTCTAAAGAACTTGACTTCCCTAATTCAAAGACCGGCATCTGGGGAAAATTTTGAGTTGAAACACAATATAGTGCAACTTCTTATTAGCAGTGGACAGTTTATAGGGCTTTCACACGAGGATCCACAAGTCCACTTGCAGACTTTCATTGAGCTTACTGAACATTCACTCTGACTGGGATGACTCCAGATTATGTAAGGCTGACACTGTTTCCCCATTCACTTTTAGGGGAAGCTAAAAAGTGGTTGAATGCGGAGCCAGCCAATTCAATCACATCATAGGATGACTTAGCAAGAAAGTTCCTCATCAGATTCTTTCCATCAGGCAAAACTGCGAGACTTCATAGTGAGATAGTGAGCTTCAAACAAAAGCTTGATGAAAACCTCTATCATGCTTGGGAATGCTTCAAGGCCCTTCTTCGGGAGTGTCCACACCACCAACAGTTTAATGAGGTACTTGCTCATACTTTTGTAGAAGCTCTTGATCATAATATGAAAATTTTTCTAGATTTAGCCGCAGGTGGTCAAGCGTTGGAGCTAACTTATGATGAGCTGTACATATTGCTGAACCACATAGCACAAGGAAATCCAGATTGGCATTCAGATTCTAGAAGTGCCATAAAAAAATTATGGGTGTATTAGAGGTGGACCAATTCACAGCCATATCATCACAAGTTTCTGCACTACAGAATTTGATCAACACATCATTCAACAACATGAAATTGGGAGCAACACAACCTACATCCACAGTTAATGCCATCCAATAAGCCACAGGTTGGTGTAAGGTATGCAGAAATACTGGCCATTCAGCGGCCGTGTGTGCTTCAAATCCAAAATCTGTCATGTATGTAGGCAATGCTCAAAGGCCAAACTATGGGAATGCCTAAAACATGAAATGGCAGACTCAGCCAATAAATCAGCCATGGAATGCCCCACAGCCACAGGCCCAACCAAGTTAGTCAACTAGCAACATGGAGGAGATATTGAAGAAGATCCTAGCTAATCAGACGCAATTTGCTGTGGACCTGAAAAATTTACAAGCGACTACTAGAAATTTAGAGTTGCAAGTGGGGCAGAATTAGAAAGCGTTGAATACTAGGCCACAGGGTGGTTTGCCAGCTGACATAGAAACTCCAAAGCAGGTTATGGCAATCACCTTGAGAAGTGGTGATGAGCTTAAAGGAGAATCTCCAAAGGCAACAAAGGAGGTTTATGCTGATATGGTGACCAAACAGGTTCCCGAAGAAGTTGCTAAAAATTCAAGAAAGTCTGAGTACTTGAGACCAAAGGTTACTGAACCAGAAGTAAAGAAAACACTGCCATTGCCCTTCCCTCAAAGGCAAATAAAATCGAAGGAGGATACCCTGTTCAAAAAGTTCATTGATACATTCAAAGAGGTTCATATTAACTTACCTTTGCTATATATTTTGTAGAGTATGCCTAAGTATGCAAAGCACTGAGGAATGTGGTGGGAAAGAAGGTGAAATTTCAAGATGTGGGAGCTGTAACACTCACTGAAGAGTGTAGTGCTGTGATGACACAAAAGATCCCAAGAAATTGAAAGATCAGGAGAAGTTTGCTATTCCCATTCAAATTGGAATTAAAGAGGTCCATGCACTGAGTGACTTGGGGGAAAGCATAAACTTGATGCCCCTATCACTTTTTAAAACATTAGTCTTGGGAGAACCACGACCGACTACCGAGGTGTTGCAGCTGTCAGATGGGATATTTACACTCCCGGATAGAATAATTGAGGATTTCCTCATAAATCTTGGTAAATTCATTATACATGCTGACTTTATTGTTCTTGATTTTGAGGTAGATGAATAGGTGCCAATTATTTTGGGGCGTCTATTTTTAGCAACCGGAGAGGCCTTGATTGATGTTAGAGAAGGCACGCTCAAGATGAGTGTAGATGATAAAGAGATGGTATTTGATGTTTACAAAACACCCATTGTAAAACCCCAAATTAAAGATTTGTGTGTGATAAGTGCTATTGAAGGGGAAAAATGTGGGGGGTTAGTCCACCAAAGACCTCTTCGGATTACCTGATTGAGCGGCCTAAGATGAAATTACTGTGTCCCAACATGATAAAGGTTCATGTGAAGAGAGATGATGACTTTGAGAGTGCAAACTCAAGAGGTCTAAAACGAATGAAAAAATGGCTCCCAAAAGGGAGTAAAAGGGTGAAAGAATATGGTTATTTTGATATGGGTCATGCCGTGACACTAAATTAGGCACTTCTTGGGAGGAAACCCAAGTTAATTAGGTATGTTTTCTTTTCATCTTTTTAGTTTATATTTTACGTTTTGTTTTTGATTGAGTCACAGGTTAATGGAAAGTCTGAGTAACATAAACTTAAGCTTGGAGCATGCCAAAGATTGAGTGTGGGGTCCTATGGATCCTATTTATGTGTGAAGATGCTACTAGCTAGGCCTAGAGGCCTCTGGAAGTATTTCCGTCTCTTGCTCTTAAATTCGCTTTGGGGACAAAGTAAATTTTTAAGTGTGGGGTGGGAAATTCTTAGATTTTGGCTCAATTTAAAGTTTTTTAGTTTAGGAATAAGTGAGATATTCTTGTTGGTGATATTTTTAATTACATGATGCAAGTGAGTTTGTTTGTAAAAGCATATTGATTGATATGAATTGCTATTTTTGAAATTCTTAGGCTCAGGTTTGTGACTCTTTTTCATGTTGGCTTAATTTTGAATTTGTGCTATTGTTTGGTTAGGAGTCTATGCTGATCTTATTGAGTTGAGCATATGCCATGTGCGTGTGAGATTTTTGTATATTCCTTGTTGCATGTGATATCTAGAACTTGCCCAGTGTGTGTGTGAAGCGAAATAAAGAATGTGAGTTTAGGAGATGATATAGGCATTTCTTTAATAGCCTTTTTTATACATTTTATGTGTCCTACCTTTGTGCATTATCCTAGTTAACCCCCATTGAGCCTTTAGCTTTTTCTTTGGCAACCTCATAAGTAGCCTAATTCCTTCTTTGATAGACCATAATTTGATTAAAAAAAGCCCCTAAGCGCTTTAATGAAAATTGAATTAGTAAGGAGTGGGAGAAATTGAAGAAGAAAAAGGTAAAATTGATTCCCTTAGATACAGTTGGGGGGTACTTGAGTCGTAACCTAGGTCACGACTCGTACCCACCATGCCCTCCCCTTTCGTATCTTAAGTAGTAGATTAAGGTAACATACTATCCTCTATACAAAAAGGTCCTTCCTTGATCGTAATCAAGCTTATGAGTTGTGTACTAGCCAACTGTATAGAGTAAAGTCTTAAACCTAGAGTGGACTATTTTGATCATGAGTTAAGCTTACGATTGGAGGGTGAGTCGTACCTTTGGTTATGAATCAAAGGTCCCTTTTCGTACCAAAAATAGTATGGTTGACCTATGAGGAGCCTAGGGTATGAGTTAGGGTACTACTCGTACCCTAGGTCACGATTGTTAAGTGATCTATAAGGGGGAGTCGTACCCCTGCACGTGTGGATTTTCCAGATTTTAACCAAGGATCTTTTGGTCATTTCCCATGCCCAAAACCCTAAACACTCTCACTATATAAGGCATAGTAGCCTTCTAAGTCTTCATTTTACAAAACTTAAACATCCTACACATTCTAAAGGCTCTTGAAGCAAGATTGAAGGCTAGGGTTTGGAGGTGTTCATCTAGTGTCAAGAAAGAGGTCAAGTTTGTTGGCGATTCAAGTTGTTTAAGGCATGTATCTCTTCCCCTCTTTAAATATCTCTAATATCATGTATTTCACACTTGAATTAGTAAGTGTATATATTGGTTATGAATCAAATGAAAATGGGTTTTGACATCTAAAAATGAATGATGATGATTCTTGTATATACTTGTGTTGATAGATGTATTTGATAGTAGATTGCATATGTAGGTGCTTGTTGTATGTTGTTTAACATGAGGGTCTTGCGTAATCCTTGTCTTGATGATTTTTACCATGAAAATGACCTTATTATAAGTATGCACAAAAGGTATTTGTTAAAATATCTAAGTGAAATGACTAGTTGCATGTTTTATAAAATGTTGAGCTAGGGAATAGCCCATGTGACTATGAATGATTGTTGAATAACCTTGTGAAGGTATTATGAACCATGTATTGTGAAATTGGCAACCTTTTTGTTTGATGGCTAATGTAAGGGTAAAGTCCCTAGATATTGGGATGAACTTGAATTGTACATTGAACCCAAGTGTGGTAAGAATGTGGTAATAGATTGCTAATAAAATGTGAATAGCTTTTATGGGTCTTGATGACCATGAATGGAATTGTATAATTGAACTAAGTGAAGGCATTGGCCTATTGAGATGATTGAGCTACGAAGGCTCCCTTAATAACCATGAGGTCTTGTATAGTGTTGAAATTGGCTAAAAGGCTAATGTCCCTAAATATTGTATTAAATGCGTGTTGATGCATGGACAAGAGGGTAAAGTACCAAATGTCAACTAATGATGGTTGTGATGGCTTGAGGTTAAAGTCCCTTGCCTTATCTGATGTCTTGAGGATAAAGTCCCTTGCTCAATGAAAATGCAAGGTAAAGTCTGTTGCTTAAAAAGAGCTCTTAAGGTTAAAGCACCTCACCTCATGAAGTGACTTGTGGTAAGTCCACTTATGGCTTGTGGTAAAGTCCACCTATGGATTATGATAAACTCTACCTAGGTGTGTGGGTAAAGTCCCTTGTTTGAATGGCCTAAGTGTTTGGGTAAGGTCCCTTGTTGAATGATGATGTGTGTGACTAAAGCCCTTAGTAAAATGAATGTGTGTACATGGGTAAAGTCCTCGATCTAATGATAATGTGATTATGGCTAAAGTCTTTGGTGTATTAAGCATGATAATCTATAAGTGTGGGAGATGGTAGTCCTCCACTTCATATCTAATGAATGAATGTTTGAGAATGGTGACGAACCTTGATATCTTGATATATAGATTGGCATATGATATATCTATATGTATGGATAAGTGCATGAATGTGATATATTTACTTGTTATTGATTGATGATGTATTTTATCACTTATTCTTGAGTTACATGCTAGTGTTCAAATCGGTAACCGTCTTCGAACGCTACGTCTACACACGACATAGGCCCAGAGCACCTTCTTCATTACTTGCGCTGTGATTATTAGATCAAGGTGGTTCGTGCTTGACTTGAAGTGGTGAGCTTCCTTACTTCGAAAGACGTCATCTCTTGGTCTCTATCATTAGACTTAGTCTCTTTAAGACTTAGTTTGGCTATAGTTGGGGGCTTGTCTCGACATAAACACTTATTGATTTCGGTTTATGTAGAGGAGTTGTTAGCAACTGTGAACTTGGACGTAGTTTTCGTAATGACTATAATATTGACTTATGTTATTATTTTTGCTATTCTGATTTGTGAGTTGAATTCCCTCTGATTTCTATGGTATGTTGAGATGATTAGGTTGGGTTATCGGGGTAACCTTCGATTCATGTGAGCTTGAGGTGCCTATACGACATGGTTCAATGTTCGGGTCGTGTCAAGTTTGTATTAAAGCCTAGGTTCATGGTTATTTGGGTGTTCATAATACCGTGTCAAGTAGATTTTATTTTATGGGTGTGAAGTGCGCCACACTTATAAAAGAAAGGCTATGAGAAATTTTAGAAAATATTTCCCTTTCTTGTGTTTCAATCTGAAGCTATTAAGTCTAAGGTCTTGGATTTCCTCTAATTCCATTTTCTATCTTTCAGATCATGCCTTAAAGGAGATCTGAGACTCAGAAAGACACTATTGAGGGTCCTATGGATGAAGCACATCCAACTTCTGGAGTTCAGACCCGGGATAGGACTATGGCATCTGGCCATCCTCGTGGGGTTCCACCCACCAACCCTGCTTATGAGAGTGGCATTCCTCCTCGGTCTCCTCAAAGGGATGATACTAATGTGGAGTTTCGTTGCTCTATCAACCTTTTGACTCGATTAGTATCTTCTCAAGCAGAGCATGGTACTCCGACTACCATTTCTTCTGAGGCCACAAAAATTAGCCAATTTATGAGGTTGAGCCCTCATATGTTCTCGGGTATTAAGGTTGAGGAAAATACTCAAGATTTCATCGATTAAATAGAGAAGATTTTTTGAATCATGCATGCTTCAGAAATTGAGGGTGTTGAGCTTTCTTCCTACCAATTGAAAGATCTAGTGTACCAGTGGTACAAAGGGTGGGAGTTGTCTAGAGGTATTGATGCTAGCCCGGCTTCTTGAGTGGATTTCACTAAGGCTTTCCTTGACCGTTTTTTTCCTCAAGAGTTGAGGGAGGCAAAGGCAGAGGAGTTTGTGAACTTGAAGCAAGGAGGATGTCCGTTCAAGAGTATGCCTTGAAATCCCATCAATTGTCAAGGTATTCTCCTGAGATGGTTTCTAGCATGAGCGCTAGAATATATAAGCTTGTCTCGGGATTGTCTCGTGAGTTAGTTCTCAAAAGCAAGGAGGCCTTGTTGATTGAGAACATTGATATTTCTAGATTGGTTGTGTCTATGCAACAAGTGCAAGATGAGAAGAAGAAGCAAGTTGAGCTTAGTGAGAAACAATGAAGGAATTTTAGGCCTTTCGAAGGTAGTGGTGGAAGTAGTGGCAAGTGGCCACGAAAGAAGTGGGGGATTTTGGTCTCGTTCTCCTCGGCTAGTGTTCACTCTCCTTACTCAAAGTTCTTTAGTGGTCGTAAATCTTAGTTCAGTGGTGGGTCCCAAGCACAAAGTGCCCAATTTTAGACTAGTGGTGCTCAGTGGAGTCCACACTGCCCTCCTTACAGTTTTATGCTCAGATTCATCATGGTGAGTGTGAGAAATGGAGAGTCATATGTTTTTATTGTGGTCATCTTGGTCTCATGCAGCGTGAGTGCCCCATTCTAGCAGCTTCTTAGGCCAACAGGGCCTCTGTTGCTACTTTTTTTACTCCCACACCAAAGGGTTCTATGGCTGCTGCTGCTTCCATTTCTGGCACCAGTGCTGGACGAAACCACTTGTATGTACTTGCTACTCACTAGGATTCTGAGGCGTCTCCCGATGTTGTCACGGGAATGTTGAGACTTTCCTCTCGTGATGTGTATTATTCGCTTGAACCAGGGTCTACTCTTTCTTATATGACCCCATATGCGGCTATGTGTCTTGATTGTTGTCCCAAGAGTTTGTTGGTTCCTTTTTCTGTAGCCATCCCAGTTGGAGATCCTGTGATTGTTAGAAGGGTCTAGAGGGGGTGTGTGATATTTATTGGTAATAAAGATACCCTTGTTGACTTGGTAGAGTTAGACATGGTTGATTTTGATGTCATCTTGGGAATGGATTGGTTGCACTTTTGCTATTCTTCCTTAGATTGTCAAACCCGGAGGGTTATATTCAAATTCCCTAACGAGCTAGTCATTGTATGGGAAGGTGGTTCCTTAGTGCCTAAGGGAAGGCTTATTTCTTATCTCAAGGCACGGAAGTTCATTTCAAACGGTTTTTTGGGTTATTTGGTCTGAGTTAAAGAATCTAACTCAGAAGAGCCTTCTCTATAATTCATTCCGGTAAATAAGTTTCTCGAAGTATTTCCCGATGATCTTCTCGGTGTTTCTTCCGATAGGGAAATTGATTTGGGGATTGATCTTTTCCGAACACTCGTCTGATCTCTATTCCTCTTTATAGAATGGATCCGACGGAGTTGAAAGAACTTAAAGAGAAATTGAAAGATTTCTTAGATAAAGGTTTTATCCGGCCTAGTGTATCTCTTTGGGGTGCTCCCATATTGTTTGTGCGCAAGAAGGATGGTTCCCTTCATATGTGCATTGATTATCGTCAGTTGAACTAAGTATCTGTAAAGAATAAATATCCTCTTCCTAGGATCAATGATTTGTTTGATCAACTTCAGGGTGTGAAGTGTTTCTCTAAAATTGATCGTAGATCGGGTTATCATCAACTTAAAATTAGGGATGCGGATATCGCTAAGATTGCCTTTAGAACTCGGTATGGTCACTATGAGTTTCTTGTAATGTCCTTTGGGTTGACTAATGCCCCAATGACATTCATGGATTTGATGAATAATGTCTTCCATCCGTTCTTAGACATGTTTGTCATTGTCTTTATTGATGATATCTTGGTTGATTCTAAGAGTGAGGCAGATCATGTAGATCACCTCCGTGCCGTATTACAAACCTTAGGGATCATCATTTGTATGCCAAGTTCTCTAAATGTGAGTTTTAGTTGAAAGTCATAGCTTTTCTTGGTCATGTCATCTCTAGTGAAGGGATCATGGTGGATCCCCAAAAGATTACGGTGGTTAAGAAGTGGCCTAGACCTACGACTCCAACCAATATTCAGAGCTTCTTGGGTCTAGCCGGTTATTATAGGAGGTTTATGGAGAGTTTTTCCACTATAGTTGTCTTGTTGACCAAATTAACCCAAAAAGGTCATGTTCTTGTGGTCCAATGCGTGTGAGGGTAGTTTTGAGAAGTTGAAAGATAAATTAACTTTGTCTCCAGTTTTGACCTTTTCTGAAGGTAATGATGGTTTTGTGGTCTATTGTGATGCTTCTCGTGTCAGCCTTGGTTGCGTGTTGATGCAACATGGTAGGGTGGTGGCCTATGCTTCTAGGCAATTGAAGTCATGAAAAGAACTAGCCCACCCATGATCTAGAATTGTTATCCGTGGTCTTTGCTTTGAAAATTTAGCGGCATTATCTCTATGGTGTTCATATTGATATATTTTCCGATCATAAAAGCCTCCAATATGTGTTTACCCAAAAGGAGTTAAATCTCTGACAAAGAAGGTGGCTTGATCTATTGAAAGACTATGATATGAGTCTTCGCTACCATCCTGGTAAGGCGAATGTAGTCTCCGATGCCCTTAGTAGATTGTCTATGGAAAGTTTGGCCCATGTTGATGAGGATAAGCGGGAATTTGTAAGGGATATTCACCGTTTGGTGAATCTTGGAGTTCGACTTGTAGACTCTGAGGATGGTGGTGTATTTGTTCATCCGGTATCTCAATCGTCTCTTAGTGTTGAGATAAAGGAATTGATGAAGATCAAAGTAATGTGGGTCAACACAAGGTTATGGACTTTGTGATTGGTGGTGATGGCATGTTGAGGTACCAAAGTAGGCTATGCGTTCCCAACTTCGATGGATTGAGGGAACGAGTTATGCTTGAGGCTCATGGAGCCCGTTATGTTATTCACCCCGGTTCCACCAAGATGTATCATGATCTTAGAGAGTTTTATTGGTGAAATAATATGAAGCATGATGTTGCTAGCCATGTGGCTAAGTGTATGGTGTGCCAACAAGTAAAGGTTGAGAACTTGAGGCCTGATGGACTATACCAAGAGATTGCAATGCTTGAGTGGAAGTGGGAGTCGATTAATATAGATTTTGTTACCGGTATTCCTAGGTCTCAGAATCAATGTGATTATATTTGGGTCATTGTTGAAGAATGACCAAGTCCGCCTATTTCTTGCCCGTAAGGAATAATTTCTCGATGGAATATTATGCTAAGTTGTTTCTTGCGGAGATCATAAAGTTGCACGGTGCTCTAGTGTATATTATCTCAGATCGTGGTCCTCCATTTTTATCTCACTTTTGGAAGTCATTTCAAAGGGTTTGGATACTAGAGTGTGCCTTAGTACCTCTTTCCACCTGCAAACAAATGGTCAAGTAGAGAGAACTATTCAAACATTGGAGGCTATGTTGCGATCTTGTGTAATTGATTATGCTGGTAGTTGGTATGACCACTTGCCTTTGATTGAATTCTCCTATAATAATAGTTACCACTCTAGTATTGGCATTGCCCCTTTTGAAGCATTAAATGGTAGAAGATATCGATCTCCTATTGGGTGGCACAAAATTGGTGAGGGTAAGTTGCTTGGGCCTAATTTAGTTCACCAATACTTAGAGAAGGTGAAGGTGATTCGTGATAGGTTGAAAACCGCTCAAATTCACCAAAAGTCCTATGCGGATGTGAGGCATAGGAATTAGAGTTTAGTGTCGGCGATTGGGTATTATTGAAAGTATCTCCCATAAAGGGAGTGATGTAGTTTGGTAAAAAGTAAAGGTTAGTCCCCTCTATATTGGTCCCTACTTGATTGTAAAGAGGTTTAGCAACGTTGCCTATGAGTTGGAGTTGCCTTCTTGTATGAACTCTATTCACCCAGTTTTCTATGTGTCTATGTTGCGAAAATGTGTGGGTAATCCTTCCTTGGTTGTTCCCTCAGAAGATGTTAGTATCTCAGACTCTTTGTCCTATGAGGAAGTCCTGGTAAGGATCTTGGATCAGCAAGTTTGCTGATTTTGAACAAAAGAAGTGGCTTCGATGAAGGTTCTATGGAGGAACCAAAATTCCGAGGAAGCTACTTGGGAGGCGGAAGAGGACATGAATTACAAGTACCCGTATTTTTTCCCATTCCGGAAGCTTATGATGGAGGTATGTGTTAAGCTCCTTGCTTTCTATTATGTCTTTGATAGACAATGGAGTAAAGTCTCCAATGATTGAAATTGATTTATGTATTTATTAGACAATGGATTAAAGTTCCCAATGTGTGAATTGATGGGTCTCTTGTTAGACCATGGATTAAAGTTCCTAATACTATAAAATGATGTATGACTTGTTGTGATGGGTTTAAGTGTCTAATACTTTGAATTTATCCATATTCTTAATAGATGGTGGAATAATGTCTCTAATGCCTTGAGTTGCTTGATATCCTTAATAAGTTGATGGATTGAAGTCCCTAAGTTATGAAATGAGTAAGTGTTGGATAAGTGATGGATTAGAGTCCCGTGACAAATGAAATAAAATAGTTGATTGATGATGATCATGATATGTGTCATGTTGCATGCTTGTTGTGTGCTTATTTCTAGCTTATGTAAGATTTGGTTTGATGCATGTTGATGTGTTACCCTGTATTCATGATCCTAAGTGGAGGAGAATGAAACACCCGAGAATGTGGCCTTACAAAATTTTCGGTTGATTGGTAGTGATCATGATATGTATTGTGTTGCATCATTGTCGTGTGTTGTTTCTAACTTGTGTAAAGATTTATTTGGTGTATATTGAGGGGTTAACTTGAATCTTTACTTACCTATCAAAGTGGAAGAGATTTGAAGCACATAGACCTTGGAACCATTGAAAAAACATCAACTTTTGATGCCTCTGGAGTGGATACAGTTGGGGGTACTTGAGTCGTACCCTAGGTCACGACTCGTACCCACTATGCTCTCCCCTATCATATCCTAAGAAGTATATTAAGGTAACATACTGTCCTCCATATGACAAGTTCATTCTTTGGTCGTAACCAAGCTTACGAGTCTTATATTAGCGAACCGTATAGAGTAAAGTCTCAAACCTAGAGTGGACTGTTTTGGTTAGGAGATGAGCTCACAATTGGAGGGTGAGTCGTACCCTTGGTTACGACTCAAAGGTCCCTTTTTGTACCCACAATAGTGTGGTTGACCTAGGAGGATCCTAGGGTACGATTTAGGTTACCACTCGTACCCTAGGTCACTATTGCCAAGTAATCCATAAGGGGGAGTCGTATCCCTGCACGTGTGGATTTTTCAGCTTTTAAACAAGGACCTTTTGATCATTTCCCATGCCTAAAATCCTAAAATCTCTCACTATATAAGGAATAGTAGCCTTCTAAGTCTTTATTTTACAAGAATTAAACATCCTAAACACTCTAAAGGATCTTGAAGCAAGATTGGAGGCTAGGATTTAGAGGTGTTCATCTAGTGTCAAGGAAGAGGTCAAGTTTGTTGGTAATTCAAGTTGATTAAGGCATGTATATCTTTCCCTCTTTAAATAACTCTAAACCCATGTATTTCACACTTGAATTAGTAAGCGTACATGATGGTTTTGAATCAAATGAAAAGGGTTTTGATACCTAACAATGAATGATGATGATTCTTGTATATACTTGTGTTAATACATGTATTTGATGGTATATTACATATGTGAGTTCTTTGTGTATGTTGTTTTACATGAGGGTCTTGATTAACCCTAGTATTGATGATTTCTACCATGAAAATGACCTTGTTATTTGTATGCACAAAAGATGGTTTGTTAAAATGCCTAAGTGAAATGACTAGTTGCATGTTCATAATATATTGAGCTAGGGAAATATCCCAAGTGACTATGAATGATTGTTGAATGACTTTGTGAAGGTATTATGAACCATGTATTTTAAAATTGGCAACCTTGTTGGCTGATGGCTAATGTGAGGGTAAAGTCCCTAGATATGGGGATGAACTTGAATTGTGCATTGAACCCAAGTTTGGTAAGAATGTGGTAATAGATTGCTAATGAAATGTGAATATATTGTGTGGGTCTTGATTACCATGAATGGAATTGTATAATTAAACTAAGTGAAGGCATTGAACTATTGAGATGATTGAGCAATGAAGGCTACCATAATGACCATGAGGTCTTGTATAGTGTTGAAATTGGCTAAAATGGCTAAAGTCCCTAAATGTTGTATCGAATGTGTATTGATACAAGAATAAGAGGGTAAAGTACCAAATGTCAACTAATGATGGTTGTGATGGCTTGAGGTTAAAGTCCCTTGCCTTATATGATGGCTTGAGGATAAAATCCCTTGCCCAATGAAAATACAAGGTAAAGTCAGTTGCTTAAAAAGAGCTCTTGAGGTCAAAGCACCTCGCCTCATAAAGAGGATTGTGGTAAAGTCCACCTATGGCTTGTGGTAAAGTCCACCTAGGTGAGTGGGTAAAGTCCCTTGTTTGAATGGCCTAAGTGTTTGGGTAAGGTCCCTTGTTGAATGATGATGTGTGTGGTTGAAGCCCTTAGTAAAATGAATGTGTGTACATGGGTAACGTCCCCAGTCTATTGATAATTTGATTGTGGCTAAAGTCCTTGATGTATTAAGCATGATAATCTATAAGTGTGGGAGGTGGTAGTCTTCCACTTCACATCTAATGAATGAATGTTTGATAATGGTGATGAGCCTTGTATCTTGATATATAGATTGACATTTGATATATCTATATGTATGGATAAGTGCGTGAATGTGATGAAATGTGATATATTGACTTGTTGTTGAATGATGATGTATTTTATCACTTATCCTTGAGTTACATACTAGTGTTCCAACCACTAACCATCTTCGGATGCTACGTCCCCACGTGATATAGGGCTTGGAGCACCTTCTTCTTTACATGCTCAGTGATTAGTAGATCGAGGCAGTTCGTGTTTGACTTGAAGTGGTGAGCTTCCTTACTTCGGAAGACATCATCTCTTGGTCTCTATCATTAAACTTAGTCTCTTTACGACTTGGTTTGGCTATAGTCGGGGGCTTGTCCCGACATACGCACTTATTGACTTCGATTTGTGTAGAGGTTCTGTGAACAACTGTGAACTTGGGCGTAGTTATCGTAATGACTATAATGTTGACTTATGTTATTATTTTTGCTATTCTGATTTGTGAGTTGGATTCCCCCTGACTCCTATGGTATGTTGAGACGATTAGGTTGGGTTATCATGGAGACCTTCTATTCATGTGAGCTTGAGGTGCCCATACGACAGGTCCAAAGTTTGGGTTGTGTCATATAGGGTCTAGTGGACTGGGCATACCAAAATAGGAACTCGTACTAGAATCGATCCGAAACAGTTCTGTCCGATCCGTTAGCCACCATTAGTGAAAGATATCTTAAAAGGTATGGCGTTATGCCACACTATTAATTGATGTTTAGAGTATGTCTTAAAAATGATTTGGAGCATAAACATTTAATGCTAAGGATAAAAAAGAAAAAAATATTTTTTCTTTTCTTAATATGTCAAAAGTGATAAGTAAAACGCAAGCTAGCCTGGCCACTAGGATTATGAAGTAAAAGTGACAGGAAAAAATGTAATCCATTTTAAAAAATAAGTGATAAGTAAAAGTGAACAAACAGAGTAGTTCTCTACTCTTTTCGATCATCTTTACTTGTCTAGTATACTAAAAATGATTATCCAATTTTACCTGTTCAGTTTGAAAAATCAATAGATTATTCATTTCCTCCATCATTTTGTGTCCAAAAGTATCACTAGTGCATTTTGTGTCTACTCTTACTCTTGTTATTAAATACTACTCATTTTTCAACATGTAAAAGACTTTTAAAATACTCTCTTCATCCCATTTTATATGTCACCATTTTTTTTGAGCCGTCCCAAAAAGAATCTTACATTTCTTTATTTGGTAATTATTTAAAGACACAATTTCACTTTTATCCTTATTGGTTTCGCTTATAAGGTCTCACCTAACTAAAAATAATAATAGTATATTTTTTAATAAAGGATAATTTGGTAAACATCACCTAGTCTTTCCTTATTTCTTAAACTCCGTATCCGATCAACATAAAAAGAAATGGAGGGAGTAAGTACTATGGACATAATTCATATGAGTTAACCTTAGCAACTCTCTTGGGACGGACGAAATTTAAAATAAAACTATAGCAATTGAGAGGTGTCCTTATAAAACGCTGATCACCTTGGGTTTCCTCCATAAATGAGAATATATACATATATTATCATTAATTTTCCAAGATTCTTAATTTCACACATAATATGTGTAGTATTCAACAAAGAGCTAGAGATGAGGCAGTTATTTTGAAACACAAAAACATGTTGTGTCAGTTTTCTTGCTTTTTCAGTTAGTACTCATTGACAGCTTTCTTGGCTCTTACAAGTCAAGACAATGCTGCTTTCTTACGGTCATGGCCGACATAGACTCTTTCTTCTCTCCAAGCTGCTGCTTTCCTCTCCAACCCTAAAACAGCTCTCTACCCTACTTTCAATGTAATCTTTCTACTTTAATTTAATCTTTTCATTTAGTGTTGTACTAATATACTTTGTACTAATTAATTTGACGTATTCTTATTTAGGGGGAGCCTTTACTGATCAAGTTATTGTCATGTGATCAGTAGGTTACAGATTTGAATTATGGAGAACCTTGTGGTCCGGCTCTTTCTCATACCTTGCCCATAGTGGAAGCTTAGTGCACCTAATTTTTTCTTGGTATCTACTTCTACGGGAGCCTTGGCAAAACTGATAAAGTTTTTATGTGTTGTTGTAATGAGAATAGTAAGTAATTTTGTAATGAGTGTGAAACACTTGTCCTTTCCTGAAATTAGATAGAATGCAAAACTGGAAAGATCAGTGAGGAATTTATTGAAGGAATTGAATACAGAAACAAAGTTAAGAAGAGGGAAGAAGAAAGATGGGAATACGGAGAAGATAGATGCAAGTCTTACAAATTACAGAGCTGCCATTCTCAATGAATCTCCATATAATGAATTAAATAATACAAAAGATTATGTTCCTCAAGGCGACATGTTATTAAATTTACCCGGCTACTTATAGATAGGGATTAAATTGAAAGAAAAATTACTGAAGCTTCCGTATGGTCATAGTTTTGAAACTAAAACTTAATATTTGAAAATTTAAATTTTTGAAGTTAGTAACTTTGGGGAACTTGAAGTAATTATGTTTGTACATGTATTTTACTTGTAAAATATATGAAGTTTTATGAGTGGAAGTAAAATTTCTCTCAAAAACAATATTTTTGAAATTTAAAAATATTTGAAGGTCTGATTTTAAAAATCAAATCAAATTACTTGGTAAAACAAAAAATTAAAGATTATTTAGAAAGAACTAAATACAAAAAAAAATTGTGACGAATGTCAGACCCCCAACTGTCGGAAACCATACCCTTAGACCCACAACCCCACCGGAGCCACTTGATTCGATGGCCATTGAAATTCCCAGCACCACAAACCCCAAAAATCCCAAGAATAGCTTCAAAGAGATGCTAATGAACAAAATCAACAATCTAAATAGAAGCTACAATTACATTACTAATAAAGATCCAATGTATCATATGGACGAAGGAAAATCAATCCTTTTAACAGACGAAGAAAAGCTTCGAATATACCATCCATGGAAGTACTCAGTGATTGTGAATTTATCCAACAAGTGTTCAATGCACAACTACTAGAGAATCAAGTTAACGGATCTCTGGAAACCAATGGGACCATTGACCCTTATTGATTTGGGTTGTGACTTTTATATTGCAAAATTCAACAATCCTAAAAATTTGACAAAAGCTTTACACGACAGTTCTTGGTTGATCACCGGTAATTTCTTGTCAGTAAGGTAGTGGGAGCCAAATTTTATTCCGGAAGAAGCAACACAAACACACACAACCATTTGGCTTAGGCTCCCACAATTACCTACAGAGTTCTATGATCAAAGTATACTGGAACGAATTGGATCAAAGCTGGGAGTTTTGTTGAAAACAGATAGCTGCACTTCTTCAACTCTCAAAGGAAGGTATGCTATAATTTGCATCCAAGTCCCCCTAGGAGTCCCATTGAAAAACAATGTATGCATAGGTCATCACAAGCAGCGAGTGGTATACGAAGGAGATAGCTTTCTTTGCACGGGTTGTGGTCGACTGGGACACCTAGCAAAGCAGTGCCCCCATATCACTCCAAACATTATCAACAACAAAGAACAATCAGTCCCTAATAATGATATGCCCCAAAGGGACATAGATGAATAGAAAGTGGTATCCTTGACCAAGCAGAAAAGTAATCCAAAAAGAGCATCAACAGTCCAAGGATGAAAACACCACCTAATGAAGAGCACTCCTAGGTAAAGAAATCTGAGGATGTCCCAGGTAAGTCCTGCTACTCTTCTCGCCCTTTCTTCTCTGCCCAAGATGGAGCTAGTGGCACTGTTAACTTGACTACAATAGTTGACTTTTCTCTCTCATCACAAAAAAAGGTAAAAGCCAAGAAGGAAACTGGGTCAACTTACACACCTAGTAAAGTTGTTGTCAACAACTTTTCCTCGAGGGTCAAACCTCCCAACCCCACTTATGCCTCCGGTATTAATTATCCCAACAACCCTTCCCTTTTTAATAAATGCAACCAGACATTCCCCCAAAAAATTATCAATAATGTCGGGCCCTAGGAGGGCCCACACCTCACCAGAATTGACGAGGCTCCAATGGAGACCTTCATCTATGCATCTTCTGGGGTGATAACAAACACTACTAATAGGGGTAATCATCACCTTAAGATGATTGACATAACCGATGCGGTCATGTCCATTAACTTCACCTCTCTTATTAGCTACAAAAAAGGCTTCAATGCTAATTCCACTTCTTCAAACCAGCCAGAAATTGCTCCAAGAAACAATGGCAACCCCACCATCTCTAAGGGAACCTCTGGTGTTTGTCTCAGTACCCCACCCCCACCCCTCAATAGAGTACCGACCTCCTGCGCAAAAATAGTACTCAGAGGGAAAATCATCTCCCACTGCATCATAATGGGGGATCAACCTATTGTAATAATAGTCCAAGACCCAGCTTGGATGGCTCAAATCATCAAGGAAAGAGTGGACCACATAGTGCAGGGGTTGGGATACCAGGTGTAAACTCAAACAATGACGCAATCCCAGATAATGGGAACACTAAATGTAATGGACACGCAAGAGTTCAACTCACTGATGAACCACATGTTAAAAAACATGCCTTATTACCCAAAACACCCTTACCTCTCAGAAATAGACACTCTGACGTTTGTGCCATGGACATCCCTAAACCCTCAAGTACTGATTAGTCTGATCCCTGCTCAGTATAAAGAGGGTCCCATGGGGGAAGGAGACCTAGGAAAAGTACAACCATTAGTTCTAGAGGAACTCCAGAGAACAAATAAAGAACTGGAGCATTTCTTGGAAACCTTCAGAGACCTCAACATAGATTTTTTTATTCTAGAAAAGCCCTTTTGGAAAGAGTACTCAGAGCCCTTCAACACAATTACTATAGTACTCTATCCGAGGGAGATAAAGACATTCAAGTTGATATTGAGGAGTATGACCAGCCAATCGAATACAACAGTCTCTCTGAGCCCCTACTTGGAACATGGGCAACTAACCAAGAAGGACAAGGGGAAGAGACTAATACTAAGACACCACCACTACCACCACCACCACCCCAATCTAAATGATTTTATGATTTTTATTATTTGGAACACTAGGGGGCCCAACAGTGCCATCTTTAAACGACACTGTGTGGACCTTGTCAAAACTCACAACCCCACTGTAGTAGTCCTATTAGAAACAAAAATGGTAGAACATAAGAACCTCGCAAAAATGCTCAAATTTGACTCCCATCTTAAATCTAATGTTGATGGCAGAAGGGGAGATATTTTTATAATGTGGAAGGAGGATTCTTTCAAGCTCCAAATTTTTTCTATTTCCCCTCAAGGCATCCATACTATTGTTAAGGTAAACTCTAATTTCAAAACTTGGATTTTTTCTACTATTTATGCTAGCCCTGACCGCAGTCTTTAAACCACTCTTTGGGAAGAATTATGCCAAATATCTTCCAACTACAAAGGGAATTGGTTAATTGGTGGGGACTTCAATGAGGTCCTCAGAGCTAATGAGAAGCTAGGGGGGATCCCATTAATAATACTAGAATTAGTAAGCTTTGGGACTGCCTTAACTTTTGTAACATGGTGGACCTAGGTTTTAGAGGGTGCAAATACACCTGGACTAATAGAAGACACCACAATAGAACTGATCTTATCCAAGAAAGACTTAACAGGTGTGTTGTCAATGACTCCTGAATAAATTACTTTCTTAAGTCACTGATAACACACCTTCCTAGAACTAAGTCTGACCATTTCTCTCTACTCTTATCTTTGTCCAAAAGACCCCAGGGAACTCATACCAAGCTTTTTAAATTTAAGCCCGTGCCACCACCACTCTTTGAGGGACTTAGTAAAGGACTGTTCTAGTCAGCATGCTGACCTTCAGCAAGCTATCATCTCCATCTAGAACCAAGATACCCACTGGAACCATCATGTGTTTGACAACCTTTTTAACAAGCTTAGGATTGTTAGAGTTAGATTAGATGGTATCCAAGAATCTAGTACTTATGACACCAACACTTTCCTCCATAACCTTAAAATTGAGCTTATTTATGAATATGAATCCTTTCTGATGTGTGAGGAAGATTTTTGGAAAACTAAGTCCAGAATAATCTGGCTCACGGAGGAGGATGCTAACACCTCCTTCTTCCATGCCTCAACCATCAATAAAAGAAGGAACAATAAAATAAATGATCTTCATAATAATGTGGAGAATGTGTACAAGGGTGAAGAAATCATTGTAGCTCATGTACTGCAGCACTTCACCAATCTCTACACTACCATCCATGACAGCTGCCCCAACAACCACTTTGTCCCTATTGACCATCCTAATGGGATCACAACCAACATGAAGAGTACTCTTGCATCCCTTTAAGAGATTTTGAGATCCTTCTAGCCATCAAGTCCTTTAAACCCATTAAATCCCTTGGTCCTGATGGGCTTCACCCTCTCTTCTTTTAGAAATTTTAGGCTGACATTGGCCTAAAAACCATATCTTTTTGCAAAGATGTCTTCTCTAAAGGAACTATTCCTACTAATAATAATAGAACCCTTTTTTGTGTTATTCTTAAATGTAGGAATACTGCAACCCTCAAAAACTTTAGGCCTATTGCACTTTGTAATACCAGCTATAAAATTGTCACCAAAATAATTACTAACAGAATCAAGCCCATCCTCCAAGATATCATTAGTCTCACCTAGGCTAGCTTCTTGGCTAGTCGAAGGGCTGCTGATCATGCTATCATCATTCAAGAATACATCACCCATTTTAACAAAATGAAAGGGAAAGAAGCTAACATGATCTTAAAAATTAACTTAAAAAAAGCCTTTGATAAACTAGAATGGTCCTTCATAAAATAAAATCTTCTCTTCTTTGATTTTCCTAAGAAACTTGTCATGCTCATTCTCTCCTGTGTTACTTTCACTTCTATTGCTATGATGATCAATGAAAGAAGGACTAGCTTTTTTAAGCCCTCTAGAGGCATTAGACAGGGGGACCGTATATCCACCTACCTTTTCATCATGTGTCTTGAAAGACTCTCTAGGGGCATTGATGCAGAAGTTAGAGCTAGGAACTGGACCCCTATTGGCATCTCTCCTAGGGGCCCAAAGCTTTCCCATTTGATCTTTGTAGATTACCTCACCCTCCTTTCAAGAGTTAATCCTAACAACTATCATTCCATTGCCAGAATTCTAAATACTTTCAGCCAGCTCTCAGGTCAAACCATCAATCATAAAAAAACCAAGGACATCTATTCCAAGAACTATTCCTCATCCATTGCTGTTCAATGCTCCCAAATCCTCCACATCCATCCAAGCCCCACCTTTGAAAAATACCTTGGCTATCCTATCTTCTTCAAAAAGCCAAGAAACAATGATTTCCAGTTCATCATCGATACTATGGAGACTAAGCTTACTAGTTGGAAAACTAGATTCCTAAATATGACTGGTAGTACTGTACTATCCAAATACACTCTTAGTTCCATGCTTACTCATATCATGCAATATATCAAGATTCGTAGCAAAGTCACTGAGAACTTCAACAAAATTCAAAGAGACTTTGTTTGGGGAAGCTTCTCTGACAAAAAAAACTACATCTTCTGAACTGGGATGTCCTTACTACTGGGAAAAGGGATGAGTGGCTTGGTATTCATAAGAGTGAGCTTAGGAATAGGGCTATACATGCTAGACTTGACTGGAGGCTATTCCATCAACCCACAACTCTCTGGGGAAATGTTCTACATCCAAGTATTACAAACCTCTCAGATAGCCAAATGCTAATTACAACGGTTCTAGGACTTGGAAAAATATTATGAGAGGCTGGGCCAACTGCTGCTTGAGGATTATATGGAGAGTTGGCAAAGGGGATAAGTTAAACTTCTTCCAAGATACTTGGAACCCCCACCTGGGTAGCCTTAGAACTATAATTCATGGTCCCATCAACAAAATAGACACCAACATCATTGTTAAATATACCCTAACCAATGGGGAATGAGACTTCACTAAGATCTCTTTTGAGATTCCTAGGAACATCAAGGAAATTGTCCTTCGTTAACTGTAATACCCCAAAGATTTCTAGCAAATTTCATCCCAAGAATGCCTAGTATTAGCTTCTAAAGTGAAGGATAATTATTCTATGATGAATTTTCAAGATTTTCACTTTTTTTCATGTGGAAAATTCAATAAGCTTTCCATCTATATATGATTCGCTTAAATCCGATAACCAGGTAAGAAGTTATGACTATTTCAAGTTCCTATTGTAAAACAGCGCCATATTAATTAGTGGCATGCCGCGCCACAAGATGAAATGGCATTTGGCAATTTCTAGTAGGTATCTACAATTATGGCATGTCGCGCCAGAACTCAAATTCATAATTATTCTTTTTCCAGTGTCTCAACACGATTTCCCCCGCATCGCGCCAAAGTTCCAGGTCACGAAGGAAGGGGCAACGTGATGGCTCCGCATCGCGCCATCCCTCAATTTCCCAATTGTCAAATTCTAGTGACACGACGCGATAGCGCCGTGTCTCACCAGGGATTCAATTTGGGAATTTTTTACTGAAATTACAAAATGCGTCCAGGGTTAAAAGGGTCAATTTCCCACCTCTATTTAAGCCCTTTTACACGTGATTCAACCACTTTTCACCCAAAATACACTCTTTTCTCTTAAGTTTCTCTCAAGAACAAGCTAGGGTTTTCATATAAGATCAAATTTCAATAAGGTTTCACCATCAATCTTCACGAAATCACGAACTAAGGTATGCATAGTGTTCATTCATGGACTCCTTTCATTCATGAAGCCCAAGAATCCCTTTTCTATATTCAAGTTATGGATTTTCTTATGAGTTTCATGATTGGAATGCTTTTGTTCATGTTGATAATGAGTAATTGAATTTTATTCCATGAATGAGTTTTCAATTCCATATGGGTTGATTTGTATCGGTATAGATTCATGAAACCCTAGGACTAAACCCTTGAATGATTAAATTGGAATTGAATCGCGACAGTTAATTGTTATATGATGTTGTTTACACATTATATGCCTACTATGTGTTTGGTTGAATTCCTAGATGAAGGGAAAGTGTCTAATTAGCATGATATCATAAAATTCCTATGGACGTACAAACTTATGCCTATCACCTGTTTGATGAAATGCTTCAATAAATATGTTATGATGATTATTATGTATTCAAGTTAGTTATGCTTTGTCAGTTTCCTTCCATTGAGTCCTGGGGGTACTTGTACCCGAAACATTAGCTATGTACCTAGAGCCATGTCATATTTTCACGATACTCTCAGTCAAGCTATGAATCCTTAGACTTCAGATAGTCTTATGACTCAGGAAAAATCTCCATGATCTCATGACTCAGTCAGTTCTCAGATATTAGTAGTATTCTGTCAGTCAACAGAACTTAGTAACTCAGCGCATATCCAGTTTAGTAAATCATGTTCAGTGTTTATTCAGATGGGAGTAAGAATTAGCACTGAGTGAACCCAAGGATTGGGACATACACTATCAGATGAGGGTGTGATCCTTAGATGTCATCCTTACATTCCAGAACTATGTAGCCAACATAGTTTGAGACATCAACACTATTTGATGAGGGTTGATGAGATGGATAAGCACTGTCAGATAAGGGCCCTACTGTTTTTTTTGGGGACACTATCAGATAAGGGTCACCCACAACTTATTCTTACTAGTGGCGCGATATTGACACCTTTCTAATTGGGGTTACAGATTGGACCTGAACTCAACCATAATGGTATATTAGGGGCATGTCAGTTAGATAACTACTTCCCACAGTTTCATGTTATAGAATCAGGACTGTTAGACACAGTCAATCAGTCTCAATAATAGAACTCAGATAGTTCTTCAGATTTTAGGACTGCCAGATACAATCAACCCAGATACAGTACGGAGCTCAGATAGTTCCATCAGATTTAGGACTGTCAGATACAGTTACTCATGCTATCAGTTATATTCAGGTTCAATATTTATGTTATCACAGTATTAGTGTCAGTTGTTACGTCTCATGCATGCATTCTCACGCTCATGATAGTTAGTCAGTTATTATTATTGTTCATGCATATGAACCCCATGCATTCATCCTACCTCACATGCATACCAGTACATTTAAAGTACTGACACATTTGCTCTATGGTGTCTTATACCATAGGTTTAGAGACATGAGCTCCAGAGCAACAGTAGATCCTAGATATCCGCAGACAGAGTTAGAAGTGAGTGATCATATTTCGAGGATATGATTATTTCCCTATTATCTCATTAATTAGTTTACTAGTGGAAGTTAGTTGGGGACATATCCCATCAACTCCTTATTCAGATTATTCAAAAAGTAGAGGCTTTTAGAGCAGATGCAGACTATTATGTTTTAGACTTCAGTGTTTACAATTTTGTTTTGGGTATTGTATTACCCCACAGATGTTATCTCATCCATGTTATGTTCAGTATTGAACCTTATGGCCTTTTAGTGTATGTTTCTATATTATTCGGTGTACAGGTACAGATATTAGCCGTGGGTTAGTTTGTGGTCCTTCGGGGTCATGAGCACCGTGTAGCATTTAGATTCAGCAAATCGGGGCATTACAAACTTGGTATCATAGACTAAGGTTCAATAAAGTCCTAGGAAGTCTGAAAACCTCATCTAGTAGAGTCTTGTACATGGGTGTATTGCGCGCCACATTTATGTGCAAGAGGCTATGAGATGTTTAGGAACAGTTTCCTTTCTTTCTGTATTTATGTCGTGCCATTGAGCATAATCACAAGTCAACCTCTCAGTATAATCTGCTTCTTCTCTTTATTTCAGAATATGCCTCCTAAGAGAAGAAAACAGTCAGCCCCTCTGCCCGAAGAACCTTTGGGCGATCATGTTTCTCATGCGGAGTTCAGGACCTCATTTACCGCTGTTGCTCAGTTCGTAGCTGCCTATAATGAGCGACCAGCTGTCGTTCTGGACAATCCAATGGCCAACTTAGCTACATCTAGGATTTGGGACTTCACCTGAATGAATCCACCGTCCTTCCATGGGTCTAAAGTAGATAAGAACAATCAGGAATTCCTAGATTAGGTGCAGAAGGTGATAGACATCATGGGGGTGACTACTGTTAAGAGTGATGACCTAGCTACATATCAGTTACAGGATGTGGCTCATACTTAGTTTAAATTGTGGAAATTAGAAAGGTCACATGATGCAGGTCCTATAGAGTGGGAGGAGTTTGTCACTGCATTCTTAGATAGATTCTTTCCCCAAGAGCTTAGAGAGGTTAAGGTGTAACAATTCATCAACCTCAGGCAGGGAAATATGACGGTGAAAGAGTATTCTCTAAAGTTTACTCAATTATCCAGATATGCCCCTCATGTGGTTGCAGAAGGCAGAGCCAAGATGAGTAAGTTCGCTTCAGGGGTAAATGATAGCGTGGTTAATGAGTGCAGATCCACCATGCTAAATAGTGAAATAACTTTAGCCAGACTTATGACCCATGCTCAGTAGATAGAGGAGCAGAAGATTAAGCAGAGGAAAAAGCAGAATAAGAAAGCTAGGATAGGTAGCTTTAATTTTAGTCAGCCTAAATCAGAAGGAGGAAATCGTTCTCAGTTTCGTCCTAAGTCATCAGTTCCAGCTTCTTCTTTATCCAGTGCTCTAGCTCCTAAGTTTAGAGATAGAGTGCCAGGCTCTAAGTCTCAAGGCAGTGTCAACAATGCCCAGACTAATCCCCTTTGTCAGACTTGTGGTAAGAACTACAAGGGTGCTTGCAGAGCTGGTAGTGATGTCTGTTTCAGTTGTGGTAAGCCAGTCCATAGAGTCAGAGACTGCCCTCAGTTAGGTTATCAGAGTCATCTCCGCTCCTCAGCTCAGTTCGATTGCTAGAATCAGCAGGGTGCCACCACCAGTTCTACTAGCGGGCAACGCCTAAATAAACTATTTACTCTTTAGAACCGACAAGATCAGGAAAATTCTCCTGATGTAGTTACTGGTACGTTACAGATATTTCATGTGCATGTTTATGCTTTGCTAGATCCAGGAGCTTCTTTGTATTTTGTTACTCCTTATATAGCAGTTGATTTTGGAACCAGTTCCAAAATTCTAGCTGAGCCCTTCTCAATCTCTACCCCAGTGGGAAAAACCATCATAGCCCGGCGGGTTTACAGGAACTGCCTGATTATGATATTTCAGAAAGTCACTTCAGCAGGCTTAGTCGAATTAGAGATGACTGATTTTGATGTCATTCTCAGCATGGATTGGCTTCATTCCTTCTGTGCCAAAGTTGACTGTAGAAACAGAATAGTCTAGTTTTAGTTTTTGAATAAACCTGTCCTTGAGTGGAAGGGTAGTACTTCAGCGTTCAGTGGTCAGCTTATTTCCTACCTTCGGGCACAAAAAATGATATCTAAAGGATATGTCTATTATTTTGTTCGAGTTAAGGAGACTAGTTCTGAAACTCCCAGCCTTGAATCAGTCCCAGTAGTGAATGAATATTCATATGTCTTTCCCGAAGATCTTCCAAGAATTCCTCCCGAAAGGGAAATAGACTTCAGCATTGATCTTCTTCTAGATACTCATCCTATCTCTATTCCACCATACAGAATGGCACCAGCAGAACTCAGAGAATTGAAAGAACAATTGAAGGATCTCTAAGATAAGGGATTCATCAGGCCCAGTATTTCCCCGTGGGGCGCACCAGTCTTATTCATGCGTAAGAAGATGGTTCTCTCAAAATATACACTGATTACCGTCAACTCAATAAGGTCACAGTTAAGAACAAGTATTCTCTTCCCAGAATTGATGACTTGTTTGACCAACTTCAGGGTGCCAACTATTTATCTAAGATAGACCTCAGATCCGGCTATCATCAGCTTAGAGTTAGAGAAAGTGACATTCTAAAAATAGCTTTTCATACTCTGTGTGGTCACTTTGAATTCTTAGTTATATCATTTGGTCTTAGCAATTCCCCAACAGCTTTCATGGACTTGATGAACCGTGTGTTCAAGTAGTACTTGGATATATTCTTCATAGCCTTCATAGATGATATTCTAGTCTATTCCCGCTATGAGCGCGATTATGCAGACTATCTCAGAACAGTACTTCAAACTCTCAAAGATCATTAGCTATTCGCCAAATTCAGTAAGTCCAAATTTTGGCTAAGGTCAGTAGTATTCCTTGGTCACATCATTTCCGGTGATGGCATTAGAGTTGATCCTCAAAAGATCGAAGTAGTAAAAAACTGGCCAAAACCTATCTCTCCATCAGATGTAGGAGTTTCTTGGGATTGGCTAGCTATTACAGATGGTTTGTTGAAGAATTTTCATCTGTTGCATCCCCTATGTCTAGCTTGACTCAGAAGAAAATCAAGTTTCAGTGGTCAGACCCTTGTGAGAAGAGTTTTCAGGAGTTGAAGACTCGACGTACCTCATCCCCAGTCTTAGCTCTTCCAGATGGTTCAGATGGGTTCATGGTGTATTGTGATGCATCCATAGTAGGTTTGGGTTGTGTCCTCATGCAGCATGGTAAGGTTATAGCCTACGCATCCAGATAGCTTAAACCCCATGAGAGGAATTATCCTACTCATGATCTTGAGTCAGCAGCCGTAGTCTTTGCCTTGAAGATTTGGAGGCATTATCTCTATGGAGTTTATGTAGATGTCTTCACAGATCACAAGAGTCTTCAGTATGTTTTTTCTCAAAAAGATCTCAATCTTCGTCAGAGAAGGTGGTTAGAGATCTTGAAAGACTATGACATGAGTGTCCTCTATCATTCGGGCAAGGCCAACGTAGTGGCCGATGCTCTCAATAGGCTATCCATGGGTAGTGTTTCTCATGTAGAGGATAGTAAGAAGAAGTTAGCTTAAGAAACCCATCAGCTTGCCAGTCTAGGAGTTCTCTTAGTCGATTCTTCAGAGGGTGGTATATGTGTTCAGAGTAGTTTAGAATCATCTCTAGTCTTCGAGGTGAAAGAAAAGCAAGATAGAGATCCCAGGCTTGTCAAGTTCAGTTCAGGATCAGAAAGTAGAGGTTTTCTCCCAAGGGTGAGATGGTGTTTTACGTTGTCAGGGTCATCTCTGTGTTCCATATGTAGACGAATTAAGGCAGTGAATTCTTGTGAGAGTGCATGGAACATGCTACTCTATTCATCTAGGGGACACAAAGATGTACCACGACTTGCAGGAAATCTATTGGTGGAGTGGGATAAAGAGAGATATTGCAGAGTTTGTGGCTAAGTTCCCTACATGCCAGCAAGTTAAGATAGAGCATCAGAAGCCTAGTGGGTCCATGCAGGAGTTCTGTATTTCTACTTGGAAGTGGGAAGTTGTGAACATGGACTTCGTTACGGGTTTGCCTCAAACTCGTCATCAACATGATTTAGTCTGGGTCATTATAGACAGAATGACCAAATCAGCTCATTTCCTTCCAGTTCATACCTCTTATTCAACTGAGGATTACATCAAACTCTATATCAAGGAGTTGGTCAGATTGTACGGTGTTCCGTTGTCCATTATCTCAGATAGAGGTACCCAGTTCACCTCTCATTTTTGGAAAGCATTCTAAAAGGGTCTGAGTACCCAAGTTTATCTCAGTACAACCTTCCATCCTCAGACAGATGGTCAAGTAGAAAGGACCATTCAGACTTTAGAAGGTATGCTAAGGGCGTGTGCAATTGATTTCAAGGGAAGTTGGGATGACCACTTGCTTTTGATTGAGTTTGCATACAACAACAACTATCATTCCAGTATTCAGATGGCTCCATTCAAAGCTCTGATGGTAGGAGATATAGATCACCAATTGGTTGGTTCAAAGTTAGTGAGGCCTCAGTCATAGGTCCTGACTTAGTATTCGACGCCTTAGAAAAAGTCCAGTTAATCAGAGAAAGTCTCCAGGCTGCTCAGAGCCGACAGAAATCTTATGCAGATATTCGTTGAATAGATCTCGAGTTTGAGGTTGGTGATCATGTTTATCTAAAGATATAGCCCATTAAGGGAGTGAAGAGATTCGGCAAGAAGGGAAAGCTCAGTACCCGATATATCGATCCCTTCAAGATTCTCAGTCGTTTCGGCAAGGTAGCTTATGAGCTCGAATTGCCTTCAGATCTATCCTCAGTTTATCCAGTCTTCCATGTCTCTTTGCTCAAGAAGTGTATAGGTTACCCACTAGTTGTATTCCCTATTCAGAGCATTGATTTTTATAACAGACTCTCTTATGAAGAGATTTCAGTCGAAATCTTAGACTATCAGACTCGTAGATTGAGGAACAAAGAAGTCCCTCTAGTTAAAGTTCTTTGGCAAAATCAGTCCATCGAGGGAGTTACTTGGGAAGCAGAAGAAAACATGCATACCAAGTATCCTCACTTCTTCTCCGCCAACTCAGATCAATCTCAAGGTAACAATTCTCCTTAAGCTTACTCAGTTTCATGATCAGTGTTCATCACGAACTTGGTATTCAGTTTCATGTTGATATTACCAGTAGAAACTTGGTATCAAGTACCATTGCATATTCAGTCATGCATTCATGTATCATCTCAGTTATATAATTATGCATCAGAAATGCATTCTCATTGTGAGAAACTTAGTTCCTCGGAACATTCAGTCATGCATTCATAAATCAGTTACACATGCATCAGATATGCATGTTCAGTATATTATGTTCAGCTTGTCATTCATAAGATCATGCTCCAGTTGTTTATGTTTAGTTCATGTTCAGCTTATTATTTCCCCTCTCAGTCAGTCTCATTCGAGGATGAATGTTCTCAAGGGGCAATACGATGGCTCCGCGTCGCTCCATCCCTCAATTTCCCAATTGTTAAGTTCCAGTGACACGGCGCGATAGAGCTGCGTCGTGCCAGGGATTAAATTTGGGAAATTTTTACTGAAATTACAAGACGCATCCAGGGTTAAAAAGGTCAATTTCCCACCCCTATTTAAGCCCTTTAACATGTGATTCAACTACTTTTCACCCAAAATACACTCTTTTCTCTCAAGTTTCTCTCAAGAACAAGATAGGATTTTCATAGAAGATCCAATTTCAAGAAGGTTTCACCATCAATCTTCACGAAATCATGAACTAAGGTATGCATAGTGTTCATTCATGGAATCCTTTCATCCATGAAGCCCAAGAATCCTTTTTCTAAATTCAAGTTATGGATTTTCTTATGAATTTCATGATTGAGCTGCTTTTGATCATGTTGATAATGAGTAATTGAATTTATTCCATAAATGAGTGTTAAATTCCATATGGGTTGATTTGTATCGGTATAGATTCATGAAACCCTAGGACTAAGCCCTTGAATGATTAAATTGGAATTGAATCGTGACAATTAATTGTTATATGATGTTGTTTACATATTCTATGCCTACTATGTGTTTGGTTGAATGCCTAGATGAAGGGAAAGTGTCTAATTAGCATGATATCATGAAATCCCCATATACGTACAAGCTTATACCTATCACCTGTTTGATGAAATACTTCAGTAAATGTGTTATGATGATTATTATGTATTCAAGTAAGTTATGGTTTGTCATTTTCCTTCCATTGAGTCCTGGGGGTACTTGTACCCAAAACATTAGCTGTGTACCTAGAGCCATGTCATGTTTTCATGATATTTTCAGTCAAGTTATGAATCCTTAGACTTTTGATAGTCTTATGACTGAGGAAAAATCTCCATGATCTAATGACTCAGTCAGTTGTCAGATATCAGTAGTATTCCATCAGTCAACAGAACTTAGTAACTCAACTCATGTTCAGTTCAGTAAATCATGTTCAGTGTCCATTCAGATGGGAGTAGGAATTAGCACCGAATAAACACAAGGATGGGGACATACACTATCAGATGGGGGTGTGATCCTTACAAGTCATCCTTGTAGTCCAGAACTATGTGGCCAGCATAGGTTGAAATATTAACACTGTTTGATGAGGGTTGATAAGGTGGATAAGCACTGTCAGATAAGTCCCTATCGTTCTCTTTTGGGGACACTATCAGATAAGGGTCGCCCACAGCTTATCCTTACTAGTGGCGCGGTATTGACACCCTTTCAATTGAGGTTACAGATTGGACCCCTAACTCGGCCATAATGGCATATTAAGGGCATGTCGGTTAGATAACTACTTCCCATAGTTTCATGTTACAGAATCAGGACTATCAGACACAGTCAATCAGTCTCAGTAATAGAACTTAGATAGTTCTTCAAATTTCAGGACTGTCAGATACAGTCAACTCAGATACAGTACAGAGCTCAGATAGTTCCATCAGATTTAGGACTGTCAGATACAGTCACTTATGCTATCAGTTATATTCAGATTTTGTAATCATGTTATCAAAGTATTAGTGTCAGTTGTTATGTCTCATGCATGTATTCTCACGCTCATGATAGTTAATTAGTTATTATATTTGTTCATGCATATGAACCCCATGCATTCAGCCTACCTCACATGCATACCAGTACATTCAAAGTACTGACCCATTTATGCTATGGTGTCTTATACCATAGGTTCAGAGACACGAGCTTCAAAGCAACAGTAGATTCCAAATATCCGCAGACAGAGTTAGAAGTGAGTCCTCATCTTTCGAGGACATGATTATTTCCCTATTATCTCATTAATCAATTTACTAGTGGGAGTTAGTTAGGGACATGTCCCATCAACTCTTTATTCAGATTATTCAGAAAGTAGAGGGTTTTAGACTAGATCCATAATATTATGTTTCAGACTTCAGTGTTTACAGTTTTGTTTTGGGTATTGTATTACCCCACAGATGTTATCTCATCCATGTTATGTTCAGTATTGAACCTTATGGCCTTTCAGTGCATGTTTCTGCATTATTCAATATTTTATTCGGTGTACAGGTACAGATATCAGTCATGGGTTAGCTTGTGATCCTTCGGGATCATGAGCACCGTGTAGCATTCCGGTTCAGCAAATCGGGGCGTTACATTAACATATCACTCTCAATGGGAATGTTGCTAATAAGGCCATCTGGAACTGGAGATCCACTGGTATTTTCTCCACTAGGAGCATGCACTCTTGCCTTAGAAACCATAATACCATTCCTACCATAGAGAAGAACTTCCCCTATGTCTGGAAAGCTGATGTTCCCCAATAAAACCAAGACCTTTCTTTGGTTACTAATGCATAACTGACTTCTTACAAGCATCTTTCTTAACCATATAGGTATTAATGTTCCTACACAATACCACTTCTGCAACCACAATAGGGAAGACATTAATCACATTTTTTTTCATTGCCTTAATGCTAGACAATTCTGGACAAAATTGTTTCAAAAGAGCCAATACAAACCCCCTCTCTCTGAATACAACATTGATGCCACCAACTGACACTTATGGTGGGAAAACTGGAAGAGGAAGCCTTTTAATTTATGGCTTACCTGGGGATCACTACTACCTCATTGCTTAAGAGTGTTATGGCAGACTAAAAATGATAGCCTCTTCAATAACCACCACAACTTTGCTAGAATTGATAGTGCCATTACTGATGCCACTGAATACATTATCATAGACAAAGCTAAGCTCGATCTGGATTACCAAAAGAATACCATCCAAATCAAATGGAACCCCCCACTACTACAGCTATCAAACTCAACACTGATGCACTACTAAAGAAAATCCTGGCCTGGTTGACCTGGGTGGTGTCTTTCGTGGGCGGAATGGTGAATGGATCCTTGGATTCTACCAGCACATCCCACATACCAACCCTGCTATGGATGAACTGCTTGCTATAAGATGTGGGCTTTGCCTAGCTAGAGAACATAAATTCAACTGCTTAGACATACAATTAGACTCAGCAGTGGCTATCCAAATACTCACTAATGATCATCATCTTTATCATAATATTGTTTCTAAGTGCAGGACATTGCTGACAGAGCTGGGAGCAGTACCTCCAATGCAGATATTAGAGAAAAAAATGCAGTGGCTGGTTTCCTGGCTAAGGAAGACACCAGTATACCCTATGCAGAGCTACCGATCACCACAACCATGCCCCCTTCTTTTGTACTTAATTATCTTTTGGATTATTGTTCTGGGAAAACTTTTAATCGTACAGTCAAACGATCGAATTCGGGTCGAAATGTGACCATGAGTAATTCTTTTTTTTGCCTACAGGGCCGGGATGTGATCCTGAACAACTCTATTTTGGCTCCTTCATCTGAAAGGAGCACCACCCCACCCTACCCCATTAACTCTTAATGAAATCGTTATCTTCTTCACCAAAAAAAATAATTAAAGATTATTTTCAAATTCTGATCTAAATTCTTTGGTCAAACACTAACTTAATTATTCATTTGAAAATAGTACTTTGATAAGAATAAATTGAAAGTAAATAAAAATTTAAAATAAATCTCTAATTATATTTTTACTTAATTCACTATATATTTAAAATGAATGTCCATTTTTATTTGTTCAATTTAGAATATCAAGAAATAATTTATTATCTAGTTTGGAATGTATCTCTATTATTAACTATAGTTATTTTATAATGCATTTTAAAAAATATTGACTTTATTATATTCAAATAATGATATAATAAAATTGTCATTTTATTTATCACTTCTTTATAAATGTGTCAAGTTAATAATTGAAAAATAAAAATGAGCGGGGTAAGTACTAAAAATGTCCTTCCACACAATTTAGGAGCTCTAAAAACAAGTTTTACTCTGGACTTCACTGAAACGCAAAGTGTTTTTAGTTATATTTTCCCATTTTCAGGATAAATAATTTTTTAACTTGGACATATCTCCTACTAAAATTACTCATTTCTAAAAATTAAGATGTATTTTTATTAGTATAGTCTTAACATATATTTTTAAAAAGCAAAAGATGAAACTTTTAGTATCTATTGTTTATGTAAAAAAAGATATTCAAATAATGATAAAATTGAAATTTTTTTATTAATGTCTTCTTCATTATATGCAACACCACTTAAATATGTTGAAAGAAAATTTTAAACAAAAAAACACTTATAAAGTCGTACTTTAATTATTTTCTAACAATATACTCCACACTGAAAATTGTTGGAGTTAAAAAGAAGTTCTACATCTGTGGTTATATATATATGATCTTCCAAAATCCTTTTCACGTCATCTAATTAACTTTTACCGTTGTATTAGGTTCAAACAGTTGTATTACTCATATTCAAAATGCATTTTTTCACAAATATATTTAATGTAATCTAGTAAGTGGAGTCTCGAGAAGTCAAGTGTATGCAGATTTTATCCCTCTCCTGTTTTTATGGGGTAGAGATATTATTTTTAATAGACCCTAGCTCATGTCAAGAAATTAAAACAATTAAAAAAAACTAAAATCTACTGTTATTTTCTTTAAATTAATGTTGGGGCCTGTATTGCATTATTCCATTCCACTAAAATTTACATAAATATACATCTTATACTTATTAAATAATATCTCATTTAACAAAAATAATTACAAATATTTCAAACTAATTACATAAAATTCCATCTTTCATACTTTCTCTCTCTAGGAATCTCATACATATCAAAAAGACGATTTTGTCATAACTAATGCTCCTTAATTTTAGCCTACACTCAAGCAATCCATTATGTGGAAGTTTCAAGATTTCTAATTTTAAACATTAACTTATCATTTATCAAAGTGCTCAACTTCATTATCTTACATCTATTACTTTTAAGGATTTTTTTCAACTTTACCAAATCAGATTTTTCAATTTCCATTGTTGCATGTTTGTAGTTCTTAAAATCTAGGCTTTTGTAATGACATTTCAGTGTGATATTTGATTTATTTTGTAATTTTTTCAACTTTCTAGTTCAATGTTTTTCGAGGGGTTTTCTTATATTTTTTCAACTTTTCTAGAAATTCTGTTGTTGAATTTGTTCCTGAAACATTTGATAACAAGAATCCCAATTTTGCAGAGAACATATCAAAATATCAAAATGAACCAATCAAAATGTAGAAATTGAGAGAATTTGGTGGTACAAGTTCCAAAAATATCATTGTGAAATCTGCAAGAAAGAAAAAATTGATGAATTAGGACGACCGCGTCTTTCAAAGGTATAGTGAATTGCTATTTTTTCTTTCAAATTGTGATTTCTCATACATTGTTATACATAACTCTATAATGTATAGTGTTAACGTTTTTTTTGTCATACTTGTTGTTACTTCAATCCTCATACATTACTAAGCAATGTATGAATATCAGTTGTTTGTTCATTTTTATACATATCAAGTTGTGTATAAGAAAATATTATTTTTAAGTTAGAATGAGTTGTTCTGTTTTTATTTACTATACATTGGTACACATATCAAGTCATAGTTCTTATGTTTTTTAAACTCACATACATTACTACCCAATGCTTAGTACAACATAATACATATGTTACTTTGAATATGTTAACATTATACATTAACATGGTAATCTTATATATATGAATATTATGTATAAGGTTATAGTAACCGATTGAACTTACACATATTCAGTTGTATATAAGAAAGCATTACACATAAATAGATATGTTTGTTTTTTATTTTTTATACATGAACATAAATATATTATATACAAACATATGTACATTATGTTTTAGATTTTTTGGATGTATGAAGGTATTTTTTAGCTTATACATTGCAGGTTATGTATGTTAAAGTCAATTTTTATTATTTATGTTTGTATTTTTTCTTTTCAATTCAACATTATTTGTTATGTTAGGTTTTTAATAAGGTTGTAATTATATATTATTATTACAGAAAATGAAATTACGGAGTGATCAAGACTACTGAAGGATACACAAGTGACAATGATGATCCTTCGCAATCCAGGCCAAGATATGTTCAACCAATTAAAGAAGCAGGGGTAGTTAGTTTAGAATAGTACATAGTTTTCACCTTCTATATGACCATTGTTATTTCCTTGTATTTTAGAATGGTGTTAAAGACATGTAGCAGTTGTTAGGTTTTAAATGTTTTCTTGACTTTGTATTTTTTGTTTTTGGATATCCTAAGAATGTTTTAACTATCTTTAATATAAGTCTATCTTTTTAATATAAATTTGTTATACATCTTGTTCTTTAAGTCTGGCTTTGTATTTGCCTTATACATTACAGTTACGATTTAATTACATTAATATATTCTATCCAATACACAGCTGCTAACACATTAGAATGTTAACCTTATACATATACATGTATATATAAGGTTGTTGTTACCTTCAGGTTTGATAGACCTTTGCATATCCACTTTATGTAAGTTCAATCAATAATGCAGGTAACTATAATATTGTACATAACATGCATATGTATAAGGTTACCATACTAATGTATAGATTAACACATTCAAGGACTTATATTATTTTAAAAAAAATAAAAGTCACCTGATGCAATTTGATTTTTGACATTATACAGATCAAGTTATGTATATTCTTCAACATAATACATTTGAAACCCCGATAATGTCAATATTATACATTAAAATAATTACACTATAATAAGACTATTATGTATAAGATCAATATAACTAGAAATGTTTTCTGCATACTTACATATCACCTCACCTGATGCAATTTGATTTTAGACCTTATACATATTAAAAAATAATAATTTATAAGAAATAATATTTTTATAAAAAAATTAAAAAACATTTGCGTATAAGAGATATGTGAAATGTATTATGTATTATACATAGATATCCATGAGTTTGTATTCCTTTATTCTTGAACATGTTTATATTTTTTAACACAAACATATGTATATTATGTGTTAAATATTATTCTGCTCACAACAATTTTTTTTTAGCTTATATAATTTTATAGTAGTAACATTACACAAAATACCATACTAGATTACTACAAATATCTAAAACAAACTTGTTTTTCAAGTAACGAATTTCTATAAAATTTAGAAATCATACTAGAATGTAAAATCAAAAAATAGTAACAAGTAAAGATAAACAACTGTAAGAGCAAAAACTAAGGTTTCAATTCAGTTTCAGTTCCTTCAACACAAAGATAAACCTAACTTAATTTTTTTCTACATTCATCAATATCTAGTTCTGATGCAATCATCGAGATCTACCTAAAAATGATATACTTTTTGAAACAACAATACCATCACTTTCATAGCGTTCATATACTATTTCTAACTGCCAACTACTAGAATGACGTAACAAAATTGTGATGTTCATATTGTTATTAGAGGTTGAAAGAAAACGAATCTTGAACTAATGCAAAAAGAATTTTTATATGAGAAATATCAATTTTAATTAACCAAATCGTTGTGATGTTTCAAAAATTTTTCAATTTGAATTACTGTTACTAATTTTAAGGTACCAATAATTAATAAATTAGTAATTATCGTTAATTTGTTAGATAATTAAGGTACCTGATTTACTTTCCTTAAATATAGGGAAACGATTTTACCTTATACATACGAAGTAATGTTTAAGGTAGGTGCGACATGTATAAGTACTTTTTTCAAATTCGAGAGAGAGAAAATCAATCCGGAAGAGAAGATAACTAAGTACATAAAGTTTGGATTTATGTTGTTTATACTATATGATTATTTGAGATTGTTCCCAGAATTTTCTAAGCTTCTCAAGAGAAGTAATTAAAAGGGACAATTGATTTTGTCAATTAAGTGAAAGTTCTTCAAGTTTTAAAAATTGGGTAATGAATTTCAAGTTTTTAATAGTTCTTAAATTTTTATTTTTATGCTTTTACCCCGTTAACTATAGAAGATGTCCCAACAACTATACAATTTATCTTAACAACTATTACAATTGATCAATAACTGTGTGCAGTTGTTGGACAATTGAATGATTGTTGGGACAACTAATGAGTTATTCGACAATTATTTCAGTTATTTAAAGAATTTTGTCTCCTCTAATTTATTAATATTACGAGAATCACTAGTCTCTTTTAATTAATTGAATACGTCTTCCCACCTCACATTTTTCTCGGGCTTCTCTCTCTAATATAATTGATTTTGTTCAGAACTTTAGCTTTTGTTCATTTAAGATAGAAACATAAACTCATGGTAGAAAACTAGATTTCTGTTGGACAAGTCAGAAATATAGATTCATGGAATAAAACTAGATTTTAGTTGGACAAGCCATACATTTGTTGGGTATAGGCCCATTAAAGGGACCTGTATTAACTTGAGAGTCCAACTATTTGTCCTAGAACACATTTTGTTCTACATAAATTTTTGTCGATTGTTCCTTTTTTCACACAGATGTTTAGTAGATGTTTATATATATATATATATTAAAAAAAAATTTAGACTTTTCAGACTACGGTCTAAATATTTTTTTTAGCAAAGTGAAAATCCAATAAAAAAATGTTAGATTGTGATAGATTTTTTTTTGTAAATGTTACACAACAATCTTGTTTTTAGTATGTAAGATTGAAAAATATATAAACAAAAATTAGACTCGAATTTGACACTGTCCAGAAGGAAAAAAATTCAGAGGTAATATATACATAACTTTTAAATATAAGGTAAAAAAATCTAAATGATTGCCAAAAGAGGGATCATTTGCATAAATCAACCTATGCACCAACTTTAAAGTTTTTATGTCATCTCTAATGAGATGATATATGCACATGCATACATATTCAAGATTTATTTTAAACCACAAATTTTAAAAATTTAATGGTAAAATATATATGTCCAGGCAAGAGTGATTTGCTAATGGAGAAAATATTCAAAATATATGTATATGAAGAAGGAGAACCCCCTCTTTTTCAATATGGTCCATGCAAGAACATATACTCAATGGAAGGAATGTTCATTAACCTAATGGAAGCAAACAACCATTTCAGAACTCTTAATCCTGAAAATGTTCATGTCTATTTCCTTTCATTTAGTATTGTTATGATCCTTTAACACATTTTTGATCCAATCATTCGTGATAAGGCCGTTATAGAATGCATTGTTAGTGTCGAATAAATACCCCTATTGGAATAGAATACTTGGAGCTGATCATTTTGTGCTCTCATGCCGTGATTGGGTGTGTATATTCTTGAAACCCCATTTTAATTTATCTGTCGTACATTTTCAGAATGTGAATATGGACAATACATCATATCTTAGTACTAAATTTTTATTTCAAGACTATATTTTTGTTATTATGCAAAACGACCCCTTATAACTAGTTTAATCAAGCTTCTGGGAAGCGAAACATGTGTTTCTTTCCTTAGAAGTTGAGATGTAACTATTTTTTAGAAGCTAAAAAAATCCAATTCTTCTCGAAGGCACGTATCAAAAGTTTATTCAAGCATAAGTTGTTATTGAAAAATAGTACACAACAGAAGCATATCTAAATAACATTGCTTAAATTAATAATAGACAACAAACATAAATACATAGTTACATAAAGGATGCTTAAAATTAACCCAGGAATACCTCTTGAAGAGTGAGCAAATATCTTGAAGTGAATTCGTCTTCAGTTCTGCTGTCTTCTACAATGATCCCAATTCACAGCCGAACTCTCTCAATACTTGGGTAGGTAAGTACTAAATAAAAAAACTCAGTTTTTTAAGAATAGGGGAATCCCAGTCTAAGGAGAAAAGACAAACACACACTATTTCTACTTGAACAAGGAAAAGACTGTGCCCTCTCCTTATCCCATAGAAAATAGGTGAAACTACCCGAACCAGGGCCTTGCCGTAATGGGTAAATCCCAAACCCAACCAGGACCGGGAACTGCCCTGTTACCCAACCCAACCAAGTCCAACCACCCAATGACCAACCAAACCAATGCCAAAACCCATAAACCAAAACCTTATTATAATAATCTAATGTACGTATATATATGTAGATGAAACATAACCAGTACAAACCATACCTAAATTCACAATTGCCATACAAAGCCTGTAGACCAACCAAAGAGTATATAGTCGGGACATGTCCCTGACCATAGCAAAAAAAACAAAGTCTATGAAAGACAAGAAATATGTAAAATAAACCATGACATTAAATAGTTGCCTCCCAAATTATGGAAGTTCACCACTTCAATCCAACATTGACTTTCCCCGAATTTGATCACTAAGCAAGAGAAGTAGAATGGCTGGTCCCTGCATAGCGTGGGTATACAGCCGCCCGAAGATGGGTTAGTAGGTGAATACTAGCATGCACTTAAGATAAGGATAGAATCATGCCATTTATAAAACCAAGTAAAACTATCCATATGCACATAAACCATACATACATATATATAGATATAGATATATCCGTGCCGGGAAAGGAAATCGAGTTTACCATGTCATTAAAACTTTTACCTGGGCTATGTAGCTTTGCCATCCTAAATCACCCACGAGCTATATGGGTTTATCTCCCCCTGCTAAAAGGGACCCAGTGCGTGAAGTCGCACGACCAGGAAAGAAAACCTAGGATGACTAGTACATCCCCCAAAAATAAAGTGTGACATCATGCACACGGTCACCAAGACCAAACTTCACATCGGAAAATATGAGTTTTCAATTTTGATCGTGTAACATCCTGAAATCTAATTTCCAGGATGCCACACGGTGCTCCAAACTACAAGTAGTTCTGAGCTAACCCTGACTGCCTTTTCTGAATTCGAATCTCAAAATAGGGAAATACGGGTATGAAAACATAATAGATGCGAAAGTCTTATGTAAAACATAGGAATCTCATAAATCTTGATAAGATAATATTGAGAATCTTAATACTGAATCAAGAGTCTAACACTGAAACTAGTAGTCCGACAAACCTCTACTATCTGAATCTAGAGAGTCATTGGGACAGGCCCCAATTAACTCAAACTGTCTGAAAATAATATGATAAAAATCTTCTAATAAACTAAAAGTGTAAGCAACTAAGTCCCCGAACTATGAGGACTCATCAACTGCAGGAATGTAGAAGAGATGCTCAAAAATTAATCACGCTGCTGAGACTGAGCACCTGAACCTACATTATGAGATAATGTAGCATATAGACATATATATGGATATGTACTTTGATGATGTACTGAGTATATGAGGGTGCATGCAATAAGTAAATAATATCATTACAATTTTTAAAATCATGCATACTAAATATAAAATGACTCACTTAGGATTGAATAATTTGAAATCTGGAAGTAAAGCATGAATAATAAAATATGTAATTTAAATCTTGTGAGTCATCACACTGAGTTTTGAAATCTGTAGTTTTGTTCTATTTCTCAAATCACGTAGGCTAAGTGAAGTCTGAAAAATTATTCTATATATCTTAAGGCTTCAAATCAATAAACTATTTTAAGAATGAGGGACATCTTTTGGGAGGTTTTTCTAACCGACAATACACCATGTAAGTATCCATGGAATCCCACGACTGGCCCCTATTAGGTAGGGTTGTTCTACCTTTGCCATCGAAATAAAACATTCTAATCTGTGTGATCATAATCTGAGTCATCCACGTAGTAGTGGGAATAATTTGATAATTTGTACCTACGATAGCATGTAGTTCTGGGGTATGAAACCGTATTAACTTACCTATCTCAGTGCTAAATACTACTCCCAATCTCATACTTAAAATCTTAAGAAATCCAATTTGAAATTTACACAAAGGTTCAAAGAAAGCCAACTATGCTTTGCTTTTCTTTAAATCTCAAGTCTTTTTAAATAAAGTGGATTCTTTATCTAAAATTTAAAAATAATCTAGTCATAGGGTGCTTATAGCACAAACAATCTTGAAATAATAATCTTTAAATAGGGTCTATTGATCCAAGCATCAATCTCATGTTGAAACATCTAAAAATTCATACTTGATGATGTAAACATTCATAAATTATCATAAAATCTGGAAATTTCAGCAATATGCATGGAAACATAAACATAATCATGTATTTCAACTTCTAAATCATGAAAAATCTCATAATCTTACAAAGAATGATAATGGGTATAAATCCTAACTTGAATTTCATGGAAAATCATACAAAACTCAGCAATTTATAATTTAAAATAAGTTTTGGGGCACAAGGATGAAAGAATTATCCTTGTTTAAACCCCACATACCTTAATTGATGATCTTTGATGAAAGGCTCGAATCTTGGATTCCTATGGATGCTTTGGAGATGAATTCTTAGTATTCTTGTATTGGGAATCCTCAATCTTAACTTCTCTTGGAGAGTTAATGGAGGAATTCTTGAGTTTCTTGGAGAGAAAGTATGAGCCTTAGGGTTTTGTTTAAGAGAGAATGATGAATGGCGCATAAAGTGCTCTCAAATTTGATAAATCTTCTGTTTATGGATCGATTGGGGGTTGGGTAATTTACCAAAATACCCCCTTTAAGCTTTTAAACGAAACTGAAAAACGTACATTTTCCCGATCTGGGTGGCCACTGCGACGTGACACTATCACGGTGGCTCACTAGAAAATGACAACTAGAAATTGGATACACTCCGCGATGTGGAGTCATCGCGATGTCCCTTTAG
Source organism: Capsicum pubescens (assembly GCA_030864215.1). NCBI lineage: Eukaryota > Viridiplantae > Streptophyta > Magnoliopsida > Solanales > Solanaceae > Capsicum > Capsicum pubescens. The sequence goes on from CM061544.1 coordinate 229,876,382, forward strand.
AATGCCATTTTGGCACATGGCGCGACGAGCCATTATCTCGCTGGACCTCTGGAAATTGACAACTGGGAAATTGGCCTTCTCCGCGATGCACCAATATCACAGAGGGACACTGGAAAATGACAATTGGTATTTGACATTGCTCAGCGGCGCGCTACGGGTCTAAATGACGGTGTTTTATGACTGAAACTTTAAATAGCCATAACTTCTTATCCGATTATCGGATTTAGGCGAATCTTATATCGTTGGAAAGTTAATTCAATTTCCTACGTCATGAAAAGTACAAATCTAAATAATTCCACATGAAATAAACATCACTCATTCTAAAAGCTACTCCTTGCTCATTTTCGAAATGAGTTTAAGCTAGGAAAAATCATGGGGTATTACAGGTCCCCCCGGGACCTTTACCTTCAAACTATCTCAAATCTCTAAGGCAAGAACAAGTTAGTGTTTCTTAAATTTGATCATCTAAGGACTCAAGGGTTAATTTCTCTCTAAAATTCTATGTACTTTCAGGCATGTTACTCGTCCCCAAATCTTATTGTGTTTAAAATAGTTTAATTGTACGGATTGAATGTGGGTTTTGACATGGGTTGAGGGTTTTTGGAATAGTTGATCCTTTAATTGTTATTCGTGGTTTTCATGAGGTTTTCTTGTTGTGAGTTGAATGTTTTTGAACTAATGGGGTGCATGGATGTGGGAATTGGAATGGGGGTCAAGATAATCCCCTAAATTAATGTTTTGAACATAGAAATTAGTTTTGAACAATTATATTCCCTCAGCCCACTTGTGTAAATGGATTTGAATTGTGGAATTGTCACTTGATTTGACTTACACGCTTATATTATTGCATTCCATAAATGGTTAAATAATGTACATGTATTTTGAAGGCCTTGTTAGCTATGTTTGGATTTAACAAACAAAGGTGGTGAGGCATTCTCCTAAGTCAATGGAATTGTAATGGCATAATTATGAGCTTGCAAGCTAAATGGTATGACGATATTGTGGTGTGCCTTAATGTATGCTTCCATGGTTAATGAATTGATTATGTGAAAATTGTTTTTAATTAGGCTTAATAGTGGTTATGTAGCTAAGTCCTGATGGTGTGGGTCTCAAATAACTTATACTAGAAACTCACGCTTGCCGACATGAGGGTTGGTCTAGAAGATCGTGTGCATGGTTCACATATTGATATATTTTATATCTAGGATTGACGTGGGGTAGGGGAATTACCTAGTATTTCCTAATACCCCTGGTTTATGTGGCTAGCATGAACTGGAGCTCTTTCAACAGGGAGAGTTGAACCCATATAGCCTGTGAGTGCCTATTTATGATGGCTGAGCTACATAGTCCAGGATAATATTTTACTATCATGCTAAACCTTATTCTCTACCCCAGTATCTACTATATATATGTATACATTAATGTGAGCATGTATAATGGGTTTGAAATTGAACTTTTGATTGACACTACTTTATCCTTATCTTGAGTTACATGTTAGTGCTTACCCCACTAACCATCTACAGACATTGATCCCCATACGATGCAGGGTCCAAAGGCACTTCTACTTTTCCTATACAGTGATAGGTGATTTTAGAGTCGGTCATTTGCATCGAAGTGGTGAGCTTCCATTCTCTGAAAGACTTGATCATTCCATCGGTTTTACTTCCATAAATTAGAAATGAAGAGTTTTCATTTTCAATGTCATTGTCATTACCTGGGTCGGGGGCATATTCGGACGTAGGTTATTTTCTGGTATAGAGGCTTTGTGGATAACTATAGACCAGGTATTGGTTGATAACATTATCAGACTTTGAGTTAATATTTAATCTATCTTGTAATATGTTCGAAATTCATCTATTAACTAGTGTATTATGTTCTATTTGACTAGGCAAAGGGGGTGGCCTCTAGTCCTCGGTGGATTTGAGATACCCGTCATGGCCAGGCCTTGGTTTGGGTTATGATACTTATGGAGAAAAGGTAGTGTTGATAAAAAATGTGTTACAGAGTATGCCTTTATACCTATTATCGGCCACGGCCCCTACCAAATATACTATATTGGAAGTACATTGGATGTTAGCTAGTTTTTTCTGGAGTAATAAGGAAGAAGGGCAGAAGTAAACACTGGAAATCTTGGATACAATTGTGCTTACCAATAGAGGAAGGAGGTATGGGTTTCATATATTTATTTGAAGTTTCTAATGCTTTATTTGCAAAATTATGGCGGAATATTAGAACTCCAGGCACACTATGGTCCACTTTTATGTGGAACAAATATTGCAAGAAGAAAATTCCAACCATGACATCATGGAGAGGAGGTTCACGACTTTGGAAGAATGTAACGACTTAAATTTTGTTGTTTTGTGTGAAATAATTATTTTTGTATGAATTAATGATTTTACCCCTCATAGTGATTGCTTTGTGGAATTTCTGAGGTATGGGGATGATCGACGTGATTTCAAATGCATTTCGGTGTGATTTATGTGAAATTATGGTTTTGATGGTCTTAAAGGCTTATTAGTTGACTTTGGTCAATATCTTGTGATTGTGCGTCAATTGAAAAAATAGACTGCGCCAGTAGATCCAAAACGTTGATCTTATATTGCTGTGGTTTTACAACTTTTATATCTCATATCGACCCTTGGTTTGAAAAGTTGTGAAATTGGGTCTCGGGGTTTAATTTTGTGAAAGTCACATTTATTTTCTAGAATTTTATATCTCCATTGAGTCTGAAGTATTAAATTTGATGGGTTAGTAGAGTTTGTTCGCGTTCTTGGGTTTTTGTATGAATCTCGAGGGGTTTGCGGAGACTTGGAGTTTTCTAAGTCTCCATAGCTGGTACAACAACTGGTGAGACCGCTAAAGCATCCATTTTGAGCGCTTTAGCGAGGGTGCTAAAGAAGCTGTTAGGTGCTTTAACGGCCCTAGCACAGTCGCCAGGTACTGCTTTAGCAATTGCTCAGGCGCTTTAGCTTTTACCGCTAAAGTGGACAGGAATGCTTTAGCAACACCTGCACCTGGGCGTGAGTACCTCCTTAGAGGTCGGTGCTAAAGCGTTCTATGGTCTACTTTAGCGGCACCTGGGTTATTTAAATATTCTTTTTTGCCATTTTTTACCATTTTGAGGCTTGGAGCTTAGGGTTTATATTTTTGAGAATTTTCTTTAATTTCTAAGCTTGGGTAAGCTCTAAACCCCTATTTCAATTACTTTTGTTTGATTCTTATCATTTGAACTTCAATAAAACTTTGATCCAAAGGTGAAATTTGGAGATTTTGGCCTAAAAAACCTAAAAATAGTATTTTTTTTATTTAAACCCCAATTTCATCCTGCTTTCACTTGGGTTTTGTTCTATGAGTTTCCTTAATCATGGGAAATATATTTTTGAATAAAATTTCAATTTTACCCCTCTATTTCAAAAACCCATTTTGGGGGTCAATTTTGACCCTGATTTAAAAGTGGGAAATATAGGTATTGTTAGTTTCCTTTAGAGGAGTAGATTCTATAGTTGTATGTATTAGTTGGTTTCGAGCCTATTCGTGAGGGGAAAGCTTTAGATTGAATGCTTTTTGGACTAGTTTTTGGCCTTCGAGGTAGGTTATAGCTTAACTTTCTTCAGACTGGGTTGGGGAGTTAATAATAATGCAAAAGCATGCTATAGATACGGGGTTGTATCATGAAAAATGTGTTACATGATTATGTGCCTATGTGGAGGCCTATGAGAATAGTATTTGGTGGTTTTGAGATATTATTTTGCTATGTGTGACCATGTGGGGTCTTATGATGTTATTGGCCTAGTGTTGGTAAATGTTTATTGGGTTGTACTCTTTTTGGTGGAGAAAGTTTAGATTTTGAGAATTTTGTGGTATCAATGACATTTTCTTGCATGTTTCACTTAGTGGTTTCTGGATTATTTGGATCATGGATGGTTGGTTGATTTTGTGTGGATTTTGGCTCACTTGGTTGGTATATTTGTTAGATATTGGATATTCTTATTTTTGTTGGTTGTGAGCATCACATCCTCATATCATATTCATTTATGAGACAATGGTACCATCACAGAAATGCTAAAAACACTGACTTTTTCCGACAAAAATATGGCATATTTAAAAACCCTTTATCAATGATATACCAGAGAGAAGTTATGGATATTGGTATTGAATATTGATTATTTATGAGTTGATGAACCCCCCGTAGGTCCTATGTTGGGAATCTTTAGCTTCGTAGGTGTATACGGAGGTTGTACGACGACCTTGTGCATCATTAACATTATCATCTTCTTCATTGCATTTCATATGTTGTTCTTATGCTAGGTTGTATTTCTATCTTTGACTTGATAATTGTATATTTATTCTATCTTCCTATACTTGTACTTGCTATATGTGTATACTTATTCTTCTTTCCCCTACCTGTACTTGTTATCTGTGTATATAATAGAATTTTTAGAGAAGACGTTATGGGATGCCATTTGGAATATCTTATGATTGCAGGTAACATGCCCATTATTTTTGTTTATATGCTTTATCTTTTACTTTACTCAGTCGGCCTATGATACCTACTGAGTACAAGTGGAATGTACTCATCCTTACTGCACCCTTTTGGTATAGATCTAGGTATGAGTGTGCTTCACGGTAGTTAATTCAAGTGTTACATGGAGCCCATTTGAGGTAGTAGTTAATCTATGTATTCAGAGTTGATTTCTATCTTTTCTTATCTAGACTATTTCTTATTTTTTATTCAGAGGCACAATTTTATTCATTTGGACTATTATTGTACCAATTGACATTTGAGATGTATTTAACAGTTCTTATACTATGACACCAGGTTTTAGGATTTGGTTTATATCTTTGACTATATTTTCCCTTTTACTATACATATGTGGTTCGACTTCGTTCTAGGGGTCTTATTTTTGTTTTTTCTAGCATTGATTTCATATTTTGTTGTAGTTTGGGTGATAAGCTTAGTTGTCAAGGCTTGTCGCAACAAGTGCCATCATGACCCTTAGTTTTGGGGTTGTGACAAATTTATATCAGAGCAGCCAAGTTTTGTTGATCTTATTAGTGTAACAACAGGATGTCTAGTAGAGTCTTGCAAACCAGTAGTAGACATTCATATCTATCTTTGATAGGCTATAACATATTTTTAGGAAACCTCCTTTATTTTATTCTATATCCTGTGGTCTTTCATACCTTGTTTTCTAAGTCATATTTCACTATTTTTTGCACAAATAGTGAGGACTAGATCTAGTGAAGTTAGAGATTCAAATCTATTGTCTGAGGAGAGAGCCCAATCTAGAGGGTGAGTTATGAGTTGTGGTCATGCTTGATGTAGAAGATGGGCATGAGGATTAGCCCCGTCCAGAGATAGCACTATAGGAATATCCATTAATCCTCAAGATGAGCATATTGGAGCTATGGGTTTGATAACGCTCAACTTACACGTCAATTTAAGTGCAAGGTGGTCATTGTCAATATAATTACCGAACAAGAGTCGGGGTCGAATCTATGAGAAACAATGTGAGTTGAGATTGAGTAAGTTCGAAATAAAAGTTACTTACTATGTTCAAACCTATGGTACAAGATAGTTTGGGGTTTTTTAATCTTGTTGAGTGTGAAAGAAATTCTTGGGCTTCAAAGGGACTAATTTAAGGCTAAAATCAATGAGAGGGTAATCAATTAGGAATGGATCTTGGGGTTATGCTTTCCTAGGGGCAAGTTATGCATGGATTCTTGAAGATTCAGTGCAAATTTCAATTGTTGATGATGTGGTAGGCTAGGTTGAAAGTCCTTGAGATTAGTTTTTCAATGAAACCTCAAAGATATCACTTATTAACTCTTTCGAGTACCTAACGAGTGTGTCAATTAAAGCCACCCAATACCTCAATTGGGTATCCCTAATTCTAGGATGATACCCATGGTATAGAAAACCTCATAATCACACTTATGTCTTAAGATAGTGAAAATTAGCAAACTTCACCCATTAGTTATCTACTATTGCCTTGGTTCCCACATCCCTCTTTCAAGGATGATATGGATTTTGAAAGTTCACCCAAACCCCTCTTTAAAGAATGGTTTGAGCTTTCGAGAGTTTGGGATTTTTATCCATCAAACCCATTTTGGGTGTTTGGGGCTTTCACCCTTAATTCCCAACTAGTCAACCCAACCAATAGTAAAACCTATCATCAAAAGACTAAAATCTACACAAATACATCATAACCCACATACAATTGCACCCTATTCTAGCATAATCCCAAGAGGTAGATCTAGCATATCATAAGGATAATTAAATCAAATATTCCAAGATGTCAATCAAAGTTATGCATAAGAAAAATAAAGAGAGGACAAACCACACATTAGATTCAAATGAATCTTCAATCGACAAAGCTAAATCTATACTTTGGAGTTCCTCTAATCACTTTTTGCCTTAAATTAGTACAAATTTAAGCTCCAAGAAATGACAAAAACCCTAAACTAAGGATGAAAGGTAGGGTTGTAGAATGATGGATCCCACTATAATGGATGAATTTTGAGAGTTAAATGGGATTTGGGGTCAGCTGGTCAAAATGATGTTTCTACCCTTAGGCCTTTTTTTACTCTCATGCGATTGCAGAAGATTGATCACGATCACACTTACTGTAATCATGGTAATTCCATCACAATCACAGATGGTTGACTGGCTTGACTGGGCGCGATTGTGGGCTAACGCTCGCGATCGTGATCACTGAGGGCTAGATCCTGATCCTGCTTTAGATTGTCCGGCTCTTGCAATTCAATTCCCTTTTTTATCCTTTTCAGCTTAAGTTTGTTTCTTTTCTTCTCAGCACTTGTACACCTATAAAATATGGTAATTAGTGTATTTAACCCCAAATATGTTTCACTTTTACATTCAAATCATAGTAGTGTGCATGAATATTTAGTGTAAATGAGTGGTAAATTTACCCCTTATCAGGGTTCTACTCTGGTCCCATAGAGTTTGTCTACCCCAGTCTTGAAGGGGTTATTGGTTTGCTTGTTGACCCATTTAGAGGGTTCTCCTGTATGTGCACCTGGTGTTCCCCTAGATCTAAGTATTTTACCTTCATTTGTGCCTGAGTCTTCTTATGGTGTTCCTTTGGTCCCGAGTGTAGATCCTCTTAGTTTACCGATATTTATTTATGGTACTCCACAGACTCTAAGTACCCTGTATTTGAGTTTGACATTTCAAGATATAGAGTTTAGCCTTCTTCTATGATGCCTCTATAGATGGATTCTAAGACAGCCAGATTTACTAAGCTTCATATTATTGCGAGTACAACTATATCTTCTGAGAATTAGAAGAGGTTTAAGAGATTTAGTCATTGGGTCCTCCTAGGTTTAGTGGTGTTGCAGGCAAGAATGACGATGAGTTCTTGATGGATTGCTATGAGAAGTGCATAACCTTGGTTCGCTTGAGTCGTATAGGGTTGTTTATACTACTTATCAGTTGAGAGATACAACTAGAGATTAATAAAGGTCACTTATTGGTTGTCGACTTCTTAGTTTGCCAAAGATGACTTAGGATCAGTTTACAGAGGCTTTTTTGGACAAATATATGCCTTTTAATCTGAGGGATCAGATAAGAAGTGAGTTTGATCACTTGGAGCAGGGATCCATGAATTTCCAAAGTATGAGGCACGTTTTCATGCCTTGTTCATATATTCATATGTCAGTATTTCCATCGAGTCTGAGAAAATTCAAAAGTTCATGAAGGGGTTGGATGTTTCTCTTCAGCTTGCTACGACTCAGATGATTGTGTATGGAGCATCATTTTAGAGTATTATGGATCATTCTAAGATAACTGAGTCCATTCTTTGAGCATCTCAGGGAGACATTCAGAAGGTACGTCATTTGGGTGAGTTTAGATGTTATATCTCTTGAGGTAATTTTTAGAGGCTTCTGCGGGTATCATGGCAGACTAGTGCAGGAATCCCAATAGAGTTCAGGTAATAGGTCTTCGAGTTTAGTAGCTTCAGGTGGTCGTCCTAGTTTAGTCACACCTCCTTCCTTTGAGTCAGACCGCATAGTTTTCTTTGTGTGTAATAAGGATGGTCATATGACCAAAGACTATGCTCGTCGTGTTTTTAAAGATACTACTATATCAATTGTGAGAGGTAGAGGTTCTATAATAGGTGCAAGAGATAAAGGTGGTGGTTCCATTGGTGGGGGTCCCACGGCTACTCAGTCAGGTGATAGATGTGGTTAGTGTTATGCTATACCTGCTAGGCAGCCTCCAATGCCTTCACTACAAGTATTTTCCCTATTTTTTTAGATCTATATTTGTGTTATTTGATCTGGGATCAACTTTTTCCTATGTGTCTGTATATTTTACATCAGGTTTTGATTCTGTATATGAGCCTCTTGATGTGCCTATTCTTATATCTACCCTCATAGGGGACTCTTTAGTGGTGAATTCAGTGTACAAATCTTGTGTTATGAATTTTTACAGTGCGTGAGACTTGGGTAGATCTAATTGTATTGGATATGGTAGATTTTGATGTCATCTTGGGTATAAAATAGTTAGCTTTTTACTATGCTATCCTAGATTGTTATGCTAAGACCATGACTTTAGCTTCACCGAGTGTGCCAAGTATAGCCTGGAAGGTGTGCTTCATTCGAGTCCCATGAGAGTTGTATCTTTACTTTAGGATCGCTATTTGGTTGAGATAATATGTTTTCTTATTTGGCTATATTAATGATACTCATGTTGCTTCACCTTTTTCTTTGGATTTTATTCGTATTGGACATGAGTTCGTGGATATTTTCCCTACATATTTTCCTGGTATGCATCTAGATCATGATATTGACTTTGTTATTGATGTTTAGCCAGGCATCAAGCATATTTCTATCCCTTCTAATAGAATGACCCCTACAGAGTTAAAAAATTTAAAGATGGGTTGTAGAAGTTGTTGGATAAGGGGTTTATCTGGCCTAGTGTATCACCTTGGGGTGAGCCTATCTTATTTGTGAAGAAAAAAAATTGGGCTATGCATGTGTATTAGTTATAGGCAGTTGAACAAAGTGACAGTTAACAATAAGAGTATCATCTTCCTTGTGTTGATGATTTATTCGATCAACTTTAGGGTGCTTTGTTATTTTCAAAGAATGATACAATGTTCGAGTATCACCAGTTAAGTATTACAACTTTGGATATTTCAAAGACAACTTTTAGGACTCGATACGGTCATTATGAGTTCTTGGTCATGTCCATTGGTTTGACAACACCCCAGACGCATTCATGGAGTTGATGAATTTGGTATTTAGGTTGTATCTTAACTTTTTTATCATTGTATTTATAGATAATATCTTGGTTTAATCCAAGAGTGAAGACGATCATGAAGAGCATTCGTGAATTGTGCTTCAAAAATTGAGGGATGAGAAGTTGTATGCTAAGTTCTCTAAATATGAGTTTTGGTTAGGCCAATCTCTTTCTTGGGTCACGTAGTGACAAAGGATGGTATTATGGTTGATTTGGCCCAGATTGCAATGGACCTACTTCTTATACTGAGATTTAGAGTCTCATTAGTTTAGCGGGGTACTATGGATGCTTTGTTGAGGGTTTTTCATCTATTACATCTCTATTAACCAAGCTTACTCAGAAGACAATTTCCTTTTAGTGATATAATGCTTGTGAGGCCAGCTTTTAAACCTCAAGGATTTGTTGACTTCAGCTCCAAGTTTGATCTTGCCCAAGGAGGGCATAGGTTTTACCGTCTTTTATGATGTTTCAAGCATTAGGTTAGGGGCTATGATGATGCAATAAGGTAAGGTATTATGTTGCTTCTCGTCAATTGAAGTCCCATAGGAGTAATTATCCTACCCATGATTTAGAGTTATGCGCAGTTGTTTTTGTTGTGAAGTTGTAGAGACACTACTTATATGGAGTCTGTTGTGTGATTTTCTTAGATCTTCATAGACTTCGGTACTTCTTCACCCAGCTAGATTTTAATGTGAGCCAGCACCATTGGCTTGAGTTGCTAAAGGATTATCACTTGACTATTCCTTATCATTCGGGAAAAGATAATGTGGTTGCTTATGCCTTGAGCCAAAAGTTGACTAGCATGGGTAGCTTAGCGTATTTGTTGACTCAGGAGAGGCCTTTGTCCTTAGAGGTTTAGTAATTAGATAATCAGATAGTTAGGTTTGATATTTTGATGCTTGAGTGTGTTTTGGCATTCATTGAGGCTAGATCTGAGGAGATTCGGACTCATTAATTTAATGATATTAGTTTGAGTGTGATACTGGATAAGGTGTTGAATGGTGAGGTTAATTATGCCTCACTTGATTCAGATGGTATTTTAAGGATTGTGGGCTGAGTTTGTGTACCGAGAGTGGATAATTGGATTAGATTAATTTTGGAGAAATCCAACTATTTTAGGTATTCCATCCATTCGAGAGTAACTAAGATATATTGTTATTTGCAATAAGCATTACTAGTGTAGTGGTATGAGAAAGTATGTCACAAATGTTGTAGCTCATGTCCTATGTTGCCAATAGGTAAATGCCGAGCATTTGAGGCATGGTGGTTTGCTTTCGAGTTTACTCATTCTTAAGTGAAAATTGGAATGGATCACTATGGATTTGTGATTGGGTTGCCTCGTACTTCTACTGCTTTGAATAGTGTTTGGGTCATCGTGGATCAATTGACCAAACTGCTCATTCATTCTGATTCAGGTTTCTTTAAGTACTGAGAGGTTGGCCTGTATTTATTTTTTTGAGACATTTTTCCTTTATGTTGTGCTAGTGTCTATCATCTCGAATTAAGGTTTAGTGTTCACATATCACTTTTTGAATACTTTTTAGGAAGAGTTGGGTACTCGAGTTGATCTTAGTATAACTTTTCACCCCCAGACTAATGGCCAGTCGGAATGAACAATTCAGGTTTTGGAGGATATGCTCTATGCTTGTGTGATAGACTTTGGTGGTCAATGGGAGCAATATCTATATTTGGCAGAGTTTCCATATAATAATAACTGCCATTCTGATATTAATATGGCTCCGTTTGAGGGCATTGTATGGTAGGCGTTGTCTCTTTCTACTTGGCTGGTTTGAGGTTTCTGAGATTAGACCTCAAGGTATGGACTTTCTTTATGAGTCTTTGGCTAGAGTTCAACCTTTTAGGATAGAATTTGAGCAGCTTAGAGTAGGTAGAAGTGATATGCAGATCGTAGACTTCGTGCATTGAGATTCAGCATTGGTGATCGTGTCTTTCTTCTTATTTTGACCATGAAAGGCATAATGAGGTTTGGGAAGAGGGGCAAGCTTAGCCCCAGGTATATTGGGTCATTTGTGATTCTTTGGACTATTGGTGATGTGGTTTATGAGTTATTTTTTCCACCAGATTTATCAGCTGTTAATTCAGTTTTTCATGTTTCCATTCTTCGACGTTACATTTCTGATGAGTATCGTGTCATTCATTGGGATTCAGTTTAGTTAGATGAGAGGTATTCCTTTGTTGAGAAGTCGATCTCCATTTTATCCAGGGATGTTAGACGGTTGCATTCTAGAGTTATTCCTGTGGTTAAGGTTCAATGAATACATAGACCTATAAGTGAGGCTACTTAGGAGGTCAAGTTTGATATGTGTAGTAGTTATCCCTAACATTTTGCGGTCTTACGTACTTCAATTGCCTTTAGTTCGAGGAAAAACTGTATTCTTAGTGATGGATGATGTAATGACTTGACTTTTGGTGTTTTGTCTAAAATAATTATTTCTATGTAAATTGACCATTTTGTACCTTCTCATGGGTACTTTGTGGAATTTTTGAGGTGTGGGGATGACCGACATGGTTTCCAATGCACTTTGATGTGATTTATGTGAAATTGTGGTTTTATGGTCTTCAAGGCTTATTAGTTGACTTTGGTCAACATTTTATGATCTGTGCATTAGATGGTAAAATAGACTACGCCCACAAATTTAGAACATCGATTTTAGGTTGGTAGCATGGTTGGTGTGGTTTTACGACTTTCATATCTAATATCGACCCTCAATTTGGAATGTTGTGAAATTCGGTCTTAAGGGTCAATTTTGTAAAAATGATAATTTTTTTAGACTTTTTATATCGCCATTGAGTTTAAGGTATCGAATTTGATAAGGTAGCATTGTTTGTTTGCATTCTCGGGATTCTAAATGAATTCAACGGGGTCCTTAAAGAACTGTAATTTTCCAAGTCTCCACAGCTGGTGTAATCGCTAAACTGACCCTTTGGGTGCTTTAGCGGAGCGCACTAAAGTGGCCTTTAGGCGCTTTAGCGGCCTTAGCACAGTCGCCAGGTACTGCTTTAGCAGTAGCTCGAGCCCTTTAGCGCTTATCGCTAAAGCAACCAGGGCACGCTTTAGAAGCACCTGCACTTGAGTGTTGGTACCATTTAACGGTGCCGGGTACTTTAGCGGTCGACACTAAAGCGACCCATGTTCTGCTTTACCGGCACCTGGATTATTTAAATATTCTTTTTTTGTGATTTTCACTATTTTAGCGACTTAGAGCTTGGAGTTCGAGTTTTTGAGCATTTTCTTTCATTTCTAAGCTTGGGTAAGATCCAAATCCCTATTTCAATTACTTTTCTTTGATATTTATCATATAAACCTCGTTAAAACTTGGATATAAAGGTGAAATTTGGGAATTTTGGCCCGAAAGGCCTAAAAATAGTAATTCTTTTTCAATTTAAACTCCAATTTCAACCTATTTTTAGTTGGGTTTGCTTCTATGAGTTTCTAATCATGGGAAATATATTTTTGGACAAAAATTTGGTTTTCCCCTTTTTTTTTTGAAAATCCATTTTGGGGGTCCATTTTGAACCCGGTTTGAAAATAGGCAATATGGGTATTGTTGGTTTCTGTTTGATGCTTAGATTCTATATTTGTATGTCTTAGTTGGTTCCAAGCTTGTTCGTATGGTGAAGTCTTTGAATTGATGGCGTTTTGGACCAATTTTCGACATTTGAGGTAGGTTATGGCTTAACTTTATGAAGACTGGGTTGGGTGGTTAATAATAATGTAAAGGCATGCTATGGGTATGGGGTAGTATCATGGAATATGTGTTAGGTGATTATGTGCCTGTGTGGGGGCCTATGTGAATAATATTTGGTAGTTATGAGACATTATTTGCTTTGTGTGACAGTGTGGGGGCTTATATGATGTTGTTGTTCTGGTGTTGATATATGTATGTTGGTTGTGTTCTTTTTCTTGGAGACATCCTAGATTTTGAGAATTTTTTGGTATCAATTACATTTTCTTGCATGTTTCACTTGATGGTTTTTGGATTATATTGGATCGTAGATGTTGGTTGATTTTGAGTGCATTTTGGCTCACTTGGTTGGTATATTGGTTTGATATTGGATATTTTCATTTTTATTGGTTGTGAGAATTACATCCTCATATCATATTCATTCATGAGACATTCATACCATCGTGGAAATACTAGAAATAATGTAAACTCTGGCTTTTTCTAATAGAAAATGTGGCATCTTTAAATACCCTCTATTGATGATGTTCCATAAAGGAGTTATGGATATTGGTATTGAATATTGTTTGTATACAAGTTGATGAACCCCCTGGATCCTACATCGGTGTTTATACTGAGATTGTGCGACGACCTCGTGCATCATCATCATCTTCTTCATTGCACTTCATATATTTTTCTTATGCTATGATTTTATGCCTATCTTTGACTTGATAATTGTACATTTTTTCTATATTCCTATACTTGAACTTTCTATATGTGTATACTTGTTCTTCTTTCCCCTATCCACACTTGTTATTTGTGTATATAGTAGAACTATTAGAGGAGACGGTGCGGGCTCCCATTTGGAACATTTTATGATTGCAGGTGACGTGCCTATAGTTTGTGTTTTTATGCTTTATTTTCTAGTTTACTCAGTTGGCTTATGATACCTACTAATTACAAGTGGACCATACTCATCCCTAGTGTGCCCTTTTGGTATAGATCAAGGTACGAGTGTGCTTCACGATAGTTAATTCAGGTGTTACTTGGATCCCATTCGAGGTAGCTGTTGATATGTGCATCCGAAGTTAACTTCTACTTTTTCATATCTAAACTATATCTTATTGTGCATTCAGAGGTAGAGTTTGATCCTTTTAGAATATTATTGTACCTATTAACATTCAAGATGTATTTAGTAGTTCTTACACTGTGACACTAGGTTTTGGTATTTGGTGTGGTATCTTCAATTCTATTTTCACTTTTACTATATATATATGGTTTGACTCTATTTTAGGGGTCTTGCCTTGGTTATTTTTTGGCATTGATTTCTTATTTTGTATCAGTTTGGGTGATAGGCTTACTTGTCAAGGCTTTTTGCGACAAGTGCCATCATTACCCTTAATTTTGGGCTGTGACAAAGAAGATATTTGAAGCCATAGATTAAGTGGAACATAATATTCTTTGGGAACCAAAGAATGGCTATTTAAGCTTTTGGTATGCCAATTGGTCCAAGTTGGGTCCTTATACTAACTTGCGCCAACAGATTATGAGACTGGTGATGTAGAAGTAAAACAGTTCTTCCAGATTTAAAGGTAGAATGAAGACCTGCTATCTCAACACTTGCCTCACAATTTGGTAAAGTACATACTTGAGGAATATCCTAAGAGAATGCAGTCTGCAATTAGTGACAAACATTGATGGATGATTACCAGTAATGCTAAATATTGGGAGTCTAAAAGTTCTAAAGGAAATTGGACACTACCCAAGCAACGACTCAAGTGATGAGTCATTATCACTCATCACAAATCGTTAGGTAGACTCGTTGTCTCACTAGTGAAGTTGCCCAAGATTACTGTTTGGATCACGATCATACCTCATGAGTCATTAGGTAAGGTCACGAGTCGTGGTAAGGGACTTGTGACCATAACAATGTGATTTCCTAGAGCTCCTGCTCAGGTTATGAGTCCAGGTAGTAAGTCATGACTAGTCACCACGAGTCGTTACTGGACCCATAATAATTGGGAGCTATTTTCCTACACATTTTTCATCAAGGGTAATTTGGTCTTTTTCCATCTTCTACACTATATCCACGACTTAAAAACACTCTTAGAGTCCTTTTTAACATCAATCATTAAATGAAATCCTACTCTCATCCTCTCTAAATTCCAAGCAAGAGAAATTAAGGTTTTCAAGGGGTTAATCATCCAAGCTCCAAACTCCATATTTCTTCTAAATTCTTGTGTGTTTCAAGAATGTCTCTCTTCCATAACTTGTATTTTTAAATCATGACATAATTTGGTTCATAAATCAAGTGATTTAATCGTTGAATTTTGAAATTGGTTTGAGAGGTTTTGATGATGGTTATTGGAATTATTTTTCCCATGCTTTAACTAAAATATTTATGCTTTAATTGTTGGTTTTAAAACTACAATGGGTGCATGGTTACTGGGATTTGGAATGGCGAACATGGGTTTCCACAAATTGATGGATTTCGACTTGAAATTGGCATTAACCTCAACTCACTTTGTAATTTGGTTTTGAAACATGGATTTATGCGTGATTTAACTTATTTTTAGGAACATTGCATTACATATAAAGGTTCAATGGATAAAACAAATTTGAAAGTCCTTGGTGGCCATAGTTTGATTTTTCTAAATGGAACCTTGGGAGTCACATTAGTTAATTAGTTTGGAATGGCATAATTGGATTTAGCTTGCAAACATAATTGGTATGAAGATACCAAGTAGTGAATGCCTTAGTAAATGACTCCTGGGTTAACAGTTGGGATTATGTGTAATTATTTTAATTTAGACTTAAAGTGGGTTGTGTAGCTCGCCGTGAAGGTGGAGGTCCCGGGGGGGCCAATATTGGAAACCACATTTTTCAGCGGGGGGGTCTATATGATCGTGTACTTGGTTTACACTTTGTATATTTATAATGGATAGAGCCTAAGAGTCTCTGGCCCTTCTTCGAATTTTCTTAATTCATGCGGCTAACATATGCTGGGGCCTTTTCAGTAGGGAAAGCTAAATCCATATAGCATATGGGTACCCTTAGGATGAATAGAGCTACAAAGTTCAGGTTAATGATTTCAAACTCTCATGTTCATAACCCTTGTTCCCTATCCAAACATCCTATATGTATATGTATAAATATATATATATATGAATGTGTGCATGTGCTTTTGATTGATTTTGGAAATGGCATTACTTTATCACTTTCCCTGAGTTACATACTAGTGCTTATCACACTGACCGTCCTAGGATGCTACATTATTTTAAAATATAGGGTCATAAGACTTTTTTATTTCTCCCGTGCAGTGTTAGGTGGTTGAGCACATCTGTTGAGATGCGGTGAAGTGGTGAGCCTTCATCCTTAGGAAGGCCTTATTGTTTTATTATTCTTTTGTTATTGACTTAGTATTGTTGGATTCTTTTTTTGGGTCATATTTGAGGGCATTTCCTGACTTAGTTTCTATTCTGGTTTTAGAGGCTATTATGGACAAGTGTGGGTTGGTTGTTGTTTTAACTCTTAGTCTTCTTTTGCGTTATTGACACGACCCAAACCAGGGCCTTGTTGTAATGGGCATCCCAAGTACAACCAGGAATGGGGAGCACCCCCATTACCCAACCCAACCAACCCAATGCATACCCTGAGTCTGATGAATTCCGAACATATAACAACATAGCGTGTCAATGCAACCTGAGACTCTGGGATAGGTTCATGAACGTGACTAAACCAAACAAGTCCAACCATCCATTATCCAACCAAAACCAAACCAAGATCGTAAACCAATCCATATTCCAACTTATTTGCATATAGTCCAAAACAAAACTGAACAATCATAAAACCACTTTAGTTCATTGGTATCAACCCAATACCAATTCCAATACTAAGACTGACACTCATACCGACATCGCTCATACCAACCCATAGTAGTCACACAAAGCCTCTAACCAAAGAAACCAATATCTGATTGGGACATGCCACCAACCATAGGAAAAACCAAGGTCTATAATATAACCAAAGTATGTAAAGACATCCATGATATGAAATGGAACCTTCCGGAATATGAAATCTCACCACTTAAATCTAATAGCCGATCCTGAATTAGATCACTCAACAGGGGGATGAGAACGATCGATTCCTACATTGCATGGAGATACAACCGCCTGAAGATGGGTTAGCGGGTGAACGTTAGTATGCACTCAAGATAAGGATAAAATAATGCCAATCTTTAAAACCAAGTAAACCAACCATATGCATTCATAACCATACACATATATATAACCATGCCGAGAAAGGGAATCGGGTTTATCATACTTTAAAACCATTAACCTGGGTATGTGTAGCTTAGCTGTCCAAAAATAACCCACGGGCTATATGGGTCCAGTGTAACCCCCTGAACGGGCCTCGATGTATATGGACGCACAAATCGGAGCTACCATAGGAGTAGGGGATTCCCGAGTACCCTTCGCTCTCCATGATACATATGTACAAGTGTACTTAAGGGACTCCCATGAACCCCGTAAGTATCAACTATGAGGTCGCTATGACCTATCCTTATGTCGGTAAACATGAGGTTCCAGTGTCTGTCCATTGGTCTCACACCTTCACGGTTAGATATCACACCCTGCCATTATTACCCAATTAAAACCATTACCGATAATCAAACCATTGTTTCATTTATTATTGACCAAGGCTATAAGTAGTGGTATCATCATACCGAGTATAGCTTTAAAGCAATGTCCCCATGTACCCATAGATTACATTATTAAGTTGCTTGAGGGAATCCCATGTACCCATAGATTACATTATTAAGTTGCTTGAGGGAATCTTATGTACCCTACAATGATGATCATTTAAACCAATTGCACAACCACCAAAGCCTTACCTTTTTACCATTCAGGCCATTTATACCATTTAGGGTTCCATTACTAAGTTATACCATGCAATAGTTCAATGAAAGTCCAACAATATAACCAAAAACATTCTCATAGGCATTTTATCAAACATGTTGGGGGCATATAGCTTCCAAATACAAAACCAAGTATCAATTAACCATTACGATGCAACCAAATGTTCAAACCACCATTATAATATGAAAATCATAAGTAAAAGACTTGGGAAAACAATATCCAACAATTACAACCAAAACCCCCAACATATAATTGAAACCCCAAAAACCATAACATAATTATGCATGAAAACAATCCATCAAATATGCCTTTAGTTGGAACTAACAATGAGGGAGGAGTACATGCCTTAGATTAGGAAGATAACGGAGAGAAATCACCCGTACAAGTCCCAAATTGATCTTATTGATGAAACCCTAGCCTTCTTTTACCCAATAGCCTTTGAGAGAATTTGAGAGAGTTTCTAAGTATTTTAGATTAGAATATTATAGTAAATAATGTCCCAATAGTTTTATAAGTCATGGGGCCTTAAGAGGTTAAGAGGGGAAATGTCCAGATTACCCCCAACTTAAACTGCTTAAAATCCCCACAAGATAGTAAGAACACCCCATACCAATCATACCCTACCATACGAGTGGTACCCACCACTTGTATCCTAGGCCTCTCCTTAGACCCCAACATTGTCCAACATACGACCACCCTAGACAAACCGTACCTAACCATACGATTAATACCATGAAATCGTACCCTAGGCAGAATCATGAGGGGTTGATGACTGTCCAACATATGTGTGAGACTATATGACTCTTACCCTATCCTCACGACTCTTGGTGAGACACTCATACTCAGATCTAAGTTAAGTTACTCGTGAAAGACTGTATACCACGATCATAGATAATGGAAACAAGCACCCTATACAGCTTGACAATCTCATAAAGATACAACCCCGCATAATCCTTAGCAAAAAAATTAGTCCTCACTGGTAAAAATTGAGCAGACATAGTCATCCTATCCATGATGACCTACGCCAAATCAAATTTATTCTGAGACCGAGGAAGACCTATAGCGAAATCCATGTTGATTACTTCCCCTTTCCATTCAGAAAAATCTATTTCTTGATACAACCCTTCGGGCCTCATGTGCTCAACTTTAACTTGTTGACGCACCATGCACTTGGCCACAAAATCAACCACATACCTCTTCAAACCATTCCACCAATACATCTTTTTGAGATTATGATATATTTTTGTAGAATCAGGATGATCAACATAGCGTGATTTATGCGCCTCAGCCAATATCCTTTGTCGCAAACCATCGATGTTAGAAACATATAGCCTCCCTTAGTACATCAAGATACCATCACCACTAATCCCAAATACCATCACATTTTTCCCACCTACATCACCCTTGATTTTTATCAAGACAGGATCTAGCATTTGCTTCTCCTTGATCTCTTCACTAAGAGACAATTGACCCACTTCCTGTACCAATACACCACCATTCTCAGAGTCTAAGAGACAAACACCAAGATTATCCAGATGGTGAATATCCTTCACCAACTTTCATTTTTCCTTTTCCACGTGAGCTAAACTCCCCATGGAAAACCTGCTAAGAGCATCAACAACCACATCATCCTTACCTGGGTCATAGTAAAGACTCATAACATAGTGCTTGAGAAGCTTAATCCATCTTCTTTCTATGATATTAAGCTCTTTCTGAGTGAACACATGCTGTAGACTCTTATGATTAAAAAAAATATGCACGTGCACTCCATATAAATAATACCACTAGATTTTCAAAGCAAATACTATTGCTAACAGCTCTAAATCATGATTAGGATAGTTACTCTCATGCACTTTCAACTGCCTAGAAGCATAGGCAATAATCTTACCATGCTGCATCAGAACATAATCAAGTCCCACCTGGGACGCATCATAATAAACTATAAATACCTTATTGCCTTTAGGCAATGTCAAAACTGGAGTCGAAGTTAGCTTATCCTTCATCTTCTCAAAACTATGGTCGCAAGCATCCAACCAAGAGAACTTTACCTTCTTCTGATTCAACTTAGTCAATGGGGTAGCTATCGTCGAGAAACTTTCCACAAACCTTCTATAATACTTGGCCAAACCCAAGAAGCTTTGAATGTCTGTTGGAGTCGTGGGTCTAGGCCACTTTTAACCACCCAACCTTTTGTGGATCCACAATGATCCCCTCACTAGAAATAATATGATTGAGAAAAGTTACAGCGTTCAATAAAAATTCACATTTATAGAATTCGGCATATAAGTGTTGCTCTTTCAAGGTCTGCAACACCATACCAGGGTGATTGGAATGATCCACCTCACTCTTAGAGTAAACCAAAATATCATTGATGAACACAATGAAAAAAAGATCCAAAAACTAACGAAAACCCTATTCATCAAATCCATAAATACCACAGGGGCGTTGGTCAAACCGAATGACATAACCAAGAATTCAAAGTGCCCATACAAAGTTTGAAAAGCTGTGTTTAGGATATCCACTTTTCTAATCTTAAGCTAATGATACCCAGACTGAAGATCCATTTTAGAAAAAAATTTGGCACCTTACAACTTATCAAACAAGTCATCTATTCTTAGAAGAGGATACTTGTTCTTGAACGTCACCCTATTCAACTGCCAATAGTCAATACATATCCGAAGGGAAACATCCTTCTTATACACGAATAACATCAGTGCACCCCATAGGATACACTAGGATAAATAAAACCATTATCCAAAGAATCCTTAAGTCGCTCTTTGAGTTCCCTCAACTCAGCCAGAGCCATTCTATAATGGGGAACCAAAATTAGATGAGTGTCTGAAACCGAATCAATCCTAAACTCAATCTCCCTATCCGGGGAACACCAGGAAGGTCATCTGAAAAGACCTTAAGAAACTCATTTACTACCAAAACTGAATGCAAAGAAGGACCCTCCGAGTTAAAATCTTCAACCCAGACCAAATGATAGAGACACCCTTTAGAGATTAATCTCTGATCTCTAAGATATGATCCCACTCAGTAAACGGCTCATCAAGGAACTTAAAGACAATCTTACGAGTCTAAAAATCCTAGGGTGCGTAGCACGAGTGTAACATATCCATTCCTAGAATAACATCAAAATCCACCATATCTAGTTTGGAAAAATCTACCAAGGTCTCCTTACTGCTAACAAATATCACACACTCCTTATAGACTCTTTTAGCAACCACAGAGTCACCTATCGGGGTAGAAACAGAAAAAGGATCTGAAATAACCTCGGGATCAAAACCAAAATACACAACTACAAATAGGGTCACATAAGAGAGAGTGGACCTCGGATTAAGTAAATAATACACGTCACAAGAAAAAAGTTGTAATGTACCAATCACGAAATCAGGCGATGCCTCAGATTCCTACCGAGTAGTAAGAGCATATAACTAATTTTGGCCTACGACGGTACCAAAAGTAGAAACAGATGCAAAAGCAGCACTTCTGGGTTCATGAACAGATGAGAAAGCAATCAGAACCTTGTTTGCTCTCATATCAACCTTACCAACCAGACAATTTCTAAGTATATGTCCTTGTTGATCATACTTGAAACACCTGTCCCTCTATTCATCATAGAAACCCTGATGTAACCAACCACAGAACCTACAAGGAGGATACAATAAGAACGACTGAGCCCTACTAGCCTGAGATTGGGCACCATGTACCCTAAAGTTATCGCCACCCTACTGATGCCTCTCACTTGACTGATTTGGGTAGGGAGCACTAGCTATAGAGAAGGAACCAGAACTCCCCTACTTCTTCTTTGGCCACTTACCATCATCCCGACCAACCTTTTATTGAATACCACCCTGCTCAAAGAACATGAACTTCTTACCCTGACTTTCCTATATTTTAGTCTGCTTTCTCTTTTCCTCCTCCACCTGTTTCATATGAACAACCAACCTAAAAATATCCACGTCCTTGATTAGCTAGGCAGTTTTTATTTTAAGGATCAACTCTCAAGACAGTTCTAAAGAGAACTTTCTTATCCCGGCCCTCATGTCAGACACCATTTCCAGAGCATAACTAGACATCTGGTGAAATTTCAAAGCATACTCCTTGACCGATATCTTCCCCTATTTCATATTAACAAATTCCTCCGCCTTTACTTCCCGCAACTCTTGAGGAAAAAAGCTGTCCAAAAACACATTGGAGAAAGTATCCCATAGAATTGACTCCTCCATATCACCACTCGCCCTATTCCATTCCTTGTACCATTGGTACGCTAAATATTTTAGCTGGTAAGCAGTAAAATTCACCCCTTCCACATTAATGGCCTTCATCACCCTGAAGATTTTATCCATATCATCCAATAAACCTTGAGGAGCCTTACCCACCTTCACATGAGTAAAATTAGAAGGAATCATCCTCATAAACTAGCCAACCCTTGTGGCCTCAGAAGATGACATACTAGATGCACCACGCTCAGCCTGAGAAACAACTAACTGAGTATCATATACTCTCTCCATCCCAAATTTCCTTATTTGATTTCTTATTTTACTTGTCTTTTTTCATTAATCAAGAATAAATTAAAAAAATTTCCATGTTTTACCCTTTGCATTAATTACTTTTTCTTTAAATGGAAATGTAAACATCATTTAATAGGGTTACTATGGTAAACTAGGCATGTTATTAATTATTTTTCTTAATCAATGTACCAACTCAATTTGGGACGGGTAATTTGGGGCAGAGGGAGTAAATCGACTGACAAAAATCTGCATTCATCACATTGGCCTGAGGAGCCTACGGTGGACTAAAAGGAACTGGTGGAACTCCAGAACAATCCGAGACGGGTCCCCTAGAGCGAGTATGGATCCCAGATGTAGAGTGTGTTCCATCAATATTGTCCTCAGTAGGGACAGAGGAGTTTCCATGTGTATCAAATTGTTGAGGCATGATCTGAAAAATGAGCAAACCAAAATTAGGGAAGAGTTCCAGGACTTAGACTCCAAGCTTGAAAATAGAATACCAAGAAAAAAAAATATTCCTAAATGCTTTGTAGCCTCTCTCTTATGAGTATGGCGCGCTACATACCCCTAAAAGAGACTCTACTCGACACAGATATATGGAATCCCAATTGACCATGAACCTAAAGCTCTGATACTAACTTGACTAAACCTGATCTAGCACCCTGTTGTAATGGGCATCCCAAGTCCAACTAGGATTGGGGACTACCCCTATTACCCAACCCAACCAACCGAACGCATACCCTGAATCGGATAAATTCTAAACATATAAAAAGATAGCATGTCAATGAAACCTGAGACTAGGATAGGTCTATGACCATGACCAACCTAAACAAGTCCAACCATTCATTATCCAACCAATAACAAAAACTAAACAAAAATTGTAAACCAATTAATATTTTGACCTATATGTGTATAGTCCAAAACAAAATGGAACAATCATAAAACAAAGTTAGTTCACCGGTATAAGCCCTAATACCAATGCCGATGCTAAGGCTGACACCCATACCGACACAGCCCATGCCAACCCATAGTAGTCACACAAAGCCTCTAACTAAAGAAAACTATATTCGGTTGGGACATACCCCCAACCATAGCAAAAACCAAGGTATATAAAATAACCAAAGTATGTAAAGATTTCCATGATATAAAATGGAGATTTTTGGAATAAGGAAGAAGATAACGCTAAACTTACACGTTAAATTAAGTGCAATGTAGTCGTCATCAATATATTTACCCAACTTTGAAGTTGGGGTCGAATCCATGAGGAACAATGTGAGTGGAAATCAAATTAATTTGAAAAGATAGATACTAGTTAAATTCAAACAAATGTTACAAGAAATTAAAATAGGGGAGGTGACTACCTACACTAATGTTTCTTTTTGTTTTTTTCTAGTATAAATTCGGGGATACGAATAATTCGAGTTTTAACAGTTATGCACGGATCTTGGAATTATGCATTACTAAGGGAGTGACATGTGGGGGTTAATTATCAATATCAATTTAGTAAATCAAATATGGGTAGGCTTGGTTATAGATTTCGATGCTAGTTTTTCGACGAAACACAAAACTTTCACCCATTGATTCTTTTGATTACTAATAGGTATATTCAACAATTGACAACCACAACCACAACCTCAATCAAGGCATCCCTATTTTTAGGATAACACCCAAAGTATAGTCAACCTCACTTTCACCCTTATTTCTAAGATAGTGAGAATTTAGCTAACTACACACATAATTGTCTATCATTGCTTTGGTTTCCACATCCCTATTTCAAGGATGATATAGATTCCTAAACTTCACCCAAAACCCTTTTTTCAAAGATAACCTTGGGTTTTCTAGAGCTTGGAGCTTTCACCCATTAAGCCTATGTGGGTATTTGGAGCTTTCACCCTTCAAATCCCAACCAAACTAGCATAGCAATAATAGAACCCATAAACAGGAACTACCAAATCGATGCTAACAATAACAACCCACAAACACTTAAACCCCTATTCACACATAACCCAAAGAGGGAGATTTAGCTACACATAAGATAAAGAAGTATAGATATATCCATAATCTCCATTGACATGAATTGTTGAAGATTTAAGAAAATGTTACTTCAAACTTGGCTCTCCCACAATATCAACAATGGAAGTGAGCAAATCTTCCACTTAGAAAGTATCCAATGCATTTTTCATCCAAAATTTATACAATATTTTCTTCTCCAAAAATGGAGGCTACAAAATCTCAAGCTAAAACCTAGAAAATTAGGGAAGAAAGGATATGATGGAATGAATGATACATGAAACTAGGATTTTAGTCTTTATGTTCACAAGTGGATCAGCACGTGAAATTGTAGATTTGCCCTTGGGCTGAACATTTTCGCTGAGCCACAATCGCGTAAGTCTGGCTGCGACTGCGGTTTTCATCTGTGACCGCTAGTGGATGACTTTTTCTTGACTTCCACAATCGTGGTTAGCAGACTATGACCATAGTACCTGAGGCTATTTTCTTCTCCAAATTTTTAGCTGCACTTTTCCTACTGTATTCATCACTTTTCCTGCTCCATTCTGATTATTTTTACGCTTCGATCCATATATTTTGATCTTCTCAACTATATGCCTACAAAGAGTGGATATGAGTGTATCTAACCATGAATATGTCTCGTTTAATCATTCAGAAAAGGTATTGTGCACTAATAATGAGTGTGAGTGAGTGGTAAAATGACCACTAATCAACATCCCTAACTCAAAACATTTGCTTGTCCTCAAGAAATACTACCTTACACCAAGAGACAAAAACGTTTATGCCTAATTTTTATGCCTTAAAGGTCATAACAACTTCAACTTGGATCGTAACCAGAAGTAGCTCATTGCACATGTGCTAAACTAATTTCACAACACCCCTCCTTATAATATGCAATACTCAAAGGATGCATAATACTTTAAAGAGTAGTCAAACAAAAAAGACCAATACTCTAGAAGTGGATCACCTTTAGACTTAAATTAAACCATACTCCACTTGCCTCATTATCCTGGAGGTGAGAAAAATCACTCACCTCAACTTGTTTGCATGCCCATCTAACAAGAAAGAAAAGTTTCACACACCAAACTACCGAACATATAACAAGGAATTTTAAGTGCAAAATTCTCCCCTCACAAAAGAAATCTCAATGCAATAAGTGTCATGCGATAGGCTTGACCCTATATTCAATCTCCACTACAAAGAAAGTAAATGGTCAGAGATCTCAAAGGATTTTCTAAGCTTGTATTGTAGGTTCAGGTTAGGTTAACATATCATTTAGGAATAACATGGTTACACCCTACCTTGAACATCTACTTCACTCTTTATGATCCTTCTCTTTCGACTAAGGACCACTCTTCTTTATTTTTTTCTCTTTCTACATGCCTATCTTTTGCTTCCTTTGTTCACCACTTTTCATCTTACTCCTATTTCCCTGCATTTTTGTGCAAGTCATTCTTTTGTCAGGTCCTTTTCTTTTTCTAAACATTTGTTTCCAACACTTAGGCATACTTGGCATTTTTACTAATACCTCATTGTCCCAAACTTACTTTCATTGATTTTTACCACTCTCAACTTAGAATTTTAGCCTCAAGTTGCATTTTTAAGTTCAAGGAGGGTATGGTTCAAAAAAGGGATAAAAAGAAAGGTTCACAACTTGTAATGATTTTGCCTAAGAAAGGTCTAAAGGCTCAAAGTGGGTACTAGGAGTTATAATTATGCACGGTAGGATTTTTAGGCTAGAGTGGGTTCCAAAATTGCAAGGATGGCCTAAGATTATTTCTCCAACCAAATACAATCAAAATTAGTTTTAAAAGACTAATGGGGAAAGTTCTAGCTAACACAAGTATACAAGAGACGAATGCAATATTCTCACCACACATGTCATTCAAAACTTGTTAGGGGAGATCAAATGTCCCTCTCGATGGAAACAATCATGGAGCGTTTATCACTATTACCAAGTCAAACTTTGCGGAACCACAAAAAGAGGATATGATTTGTTATAACATTGCTCACGTCTTGCCCTTGATTTTTCAAAAATTATGAACGAAGGGGGTTTATTGATTTGCAATAGCACCATGCACATTATTTCTAACCTATGGCTACAACCAAAGCCTCAGTATCACGTCTTGGCTCAAAACGGGCAAACTAACCATATGGCTACTCAGACTTCACCAATGGTATACAAAGTGATCCCAACTTTACAAAACAAAATAAAATGCCACAGGTACTCAGACTTCCCTTGCATTCTTGATATTTATGCTATGGGTACTAAAAATTCCCCTGCATCTATGTCTCAGAACTCACACACAAGACAATATTCATAATAAAATCTGAAGTACTAAGAGAAAAACATGCTAATCCATAAAACTTAGGCACCATTCGGGTACCCCAAAATGTAGTATCCACAACATAAATTAAAAATATTATCCAAAACATCATCCCAAAATAAGAAAAGTAAATACCCAGGGGGAAAGAAACTATAAGAATGCAGTGTCCTTACTGCTAGTGCAATCAAGTGAAAGTAAAAAGGGTCTCCCTAGATATACATCACGAGTTGCTCTCCTCTGTTGACTCTGAATCTCCATCACCATTCTCAGTATTTGACCACTCAGCAGGTACCTCATCATCACTATCAAGCTTGGAAGATAGGAGTTTAGCATTAGGCTTCAGGTATTTCTATAGGCCCTTAACCTCTTTCCATAATTTGTTGAAGAATTTATCCCTTTTCTTCTCTCGCTTCAGCATCTTCTCATGTGAGTCCTTAAGGTCCCTGTGAGATGAGGCCAGGGATGAGTAAGCTCTCTCTAGGCTAGCAATTATATCACTCTGTCTTTTGTTCATTTTTATATTTCTCATAATCTATAATAGACGCATATAAATGACGCCTAGTGGATGGCTCCCATGGTCCTTAAGGCAAACCTGCTAATAGCTCTCTGATGTCTCTAGCATCAACATTCAAATCATTCAAAGATCTAGTGGTGAATGGCCTACAAGATTCGAGCTCCTCAGTTGCTGACCTGTCTGAGTTAATTTTTTATTTCTTGCTATACCCAGGTGCAACCTCACCCTTTATTTTGAGTGGGGTAATGTGAGTACTTGGTTTCACCCAGGAATTTGTAGGATATTCTTCTATCCCTGCTCTTTTGCACAATTCAGTAATAACTGAAGGGAAAGGAAGAAGTGTACCACCCTGGATCTTGTATTGCCTCCATTCCCTAACTACAATCTGGCCCACATTCAGATCAATCCCAGTTATCAGGCAGGCCACCATGCAAGATTGCAACTCGGTGATAGATGTGATGTGGGTGGATGGTGAGGCCTTACTACAGATAATGTGTAACCAGATTTTATCCTCTATTGAGAATTTGTTCGTAGTGATCCCCCTCTTAGTAGTAGCCCAGGAAACCTCTCTATATGGGCAGAGAATGTTAGCCATCAAGGTGGCTGGATCGTGACCCTTTTCTTCAAAATCTGCTATGTTAGTATCCTGAAGAACATGTACTTTATTAACCTGTAGCACTCTAAAATGTACATGCCTACCTCGAATCTTTATCACTGGGTTCACGAGAGAGATAGTTCTCAAATTTGCATAAAAATCCCGTACCATTGTTCATTTTCCTCATAAGGATCCAGGACAAAGCATATCTATACAGATGTAGCAATCCTATCAAAAAATCCTAGATACTATTCTGGGACCTCCTCAATGCTGATGCCTCTCTTCAATAATAATCTGGCTCTACAGAGGTCATTCTCATATTGTCTTTGACATTCTGGGGTCATGAATCAGATTTTGTTGTAATCTTCCATTGTGAGCCTTAAAACCTGTAAGCAATTCCACTTAGGCAAATATTAGAATTATCACGCTAAAACATGCTAAAACAAATATATAAGCTCATGAAGTAGTGTTATAGAACATTTTATGGTCAGCAAAGGTTATGCAGAAAGTTTACTTCCTGTCAAAGCATGCTCTCAGGTATGGCAATCATGGACTCTGACCGCAATCGTGGTGACGCTATTGCAGTCATCGAGACTGCGATCGCGGTACCCGAGAGCAAATTTTATAGGTTCTGCACATTGTTTGAAATTTCAATTTTAATCCTAATCCCACATTCTAACTAGGCCAAGCAATATTTTAAACAGTCAATTTAAGCCTAGAGTGTGTGATTTTATCCTCAAATGCAAAAGAATTTATCAAGGAATTCGTAGGGGCATTTAATCGAACACATAGTGTACAATTTAATCTAAGCCATTTAAGGCTCAATTTTGGGTACTTAAAACTTCCCAAACTGTGTGTACACCAACTGCAGCATCCAACCACAACACCGATCACAAATACGCATGCATTTTCTAATGAAATCACTAATTCAGGCTATTTTCTATACTATAAGTTCTAAATATACAATTCCATATCAAAACTAAGGAAAGTTCAACAACTTAGCGATTTAGTTAATGTAGAATGATGAATTGGTGCTAAAATATTTAATGGAATCCCAACAACTGGAGAGAATTTTGAGAGGAATTTTAAAAAGGGGTGTGGGGGAAAATGGGTAAACGGACAGTCTTTTAAACTGAATTAACCACAGTCGTGGTCCTAGTTCTGCAATCATGGTCACACAGCCTCCATGATCATGGTGGTACGGACTGCGGTCACGGTAATTGATACTTATTAATCGGGTTTTCTGTGAATTCCTGTTCAGTCCAACTTACCAATTTCACATATTTCTTTCTCAAATTCAATCAAAATATCTCGGTACCAATATTTTATGGGTTATGGGTGCACAAAACCAAGAATAAAAATCAACTCTACTCTAACATCCATAATTAAAAAGGATACGTGCCACTTCTCATGGCATGATGGGTTTCCTCCCATTGAGTGCTTAGTTTAATGTCATAGAACGACACCTCCATTCCTTTCTTTTGTGTCTCCACTTAGAAGATTTGAATCTCTGTCCCAGCTTTCGTTCACCATGCAGGGAATGACAGAGGGACAAAAGATTCAAATCTTCCAGGATGAAACTTGAAATATGTAGAGAAATGACAAGAAAGCTTTGATCTCGCTATTTTGAAGATTTGAACCTTTTACCCAACTTCACATTAAATTTTTGAAATGGTTCCGTAGGTAAAATCATGTACATCAATAGCCTATTCCTTGTGCATCGGAAGTTGAGTTCCTTGTCCATTGATGTGTGGGGCTCCATATACTCTGTTGGAATGTCAAAGTCCAAAACATAAGAATAGAGTTCCTTCTCCCCAACATTCATCATTAACTTGGGCAGATAGA
The DNA here is from genome assembly GCA_030864215.1 of Capsicum pubescens. NCBI lineage: Eukaryota > Viridiplantae > Streptophyta > Magnoliopsida > Solanales > Solanaceae > Capsicum > Capsicum pubescens. The sequence goes on from CM061544.1 coordinate 229,906,060, forward strand.
ATTTCATCCAATCTAACAAGCATAATGTTGACAAGTGGTTAGAATGGGGTCCTTCTCTTAATTTGGGACTTGCATCCACTTTAGCATACTTGCCCCGCAATGAACTAGAGTCATCATAGAGATTTCGCATCGATTTTTCTTTTGGATCTAGAACCATTTCTTTTATTTGGGATTCTTCTCCCTCATATGATTTGGATAGTTAATAATCCATTGATGAATCTTCACTACCAAGATCTTCATCATAGCTTAGTTTCTCTTCTTGATAAACCTCCTCTTGGGGAATGGGCAATGTTGTGATGTTTGCAAGAGTTATATCCTTGCATGATTCCCTTGCCTTTATCGTTACCCGTTGGAATACCTATTAGGACTTATATAAGTCTTCAAGATTCTCCCTCATTGCTTTTACTCGATCTAAAATGGTTTGGAGCATTGCTTCAAGACCAGTGGATTCAGATGGTTTCTCCCCTTTCCTTCCTTCATAAGACCTACCAAGCTCATAAGAAGAACTAGCAACTCGGTTAGCATAATAGGAGGAGGGGGTGTTTGGACACTCTTCCCAATGTCCTTATAGACATCCACACATGGGAAACCATACTTCCAATCAAATTGAGATGGTGAAATCTCTCCTCGGGGAGCATACTTACAATCTTTCCTAAAGTATGGTCCGTAATAATATGAACATGGGGGGGTCACAATATGACTTCCAATAATTCAAATTATATTTGGTAGAAGATGCCATCACGAAAAGTGAAAATAAAATAGAATCTACCTACAAAGAAAAATCACAAACACATGTATACACCTGAATTCGACAAGTAGCTAAAATTCCAAACTAACTTAATACGCCAAATTGTTCCCTGACAGTGGCACCATTCTTAATAATGCTCAACTTACACGTTAATTCAAGTGCAAGGTGGTCGTCATCAATATATTTACCCAACTTTGGAGTCGGGGTCGAATCCATGAGGAGCAATGTGAGTGGAAATCAAATTAATTTGAAATGATAGATACAAGTTAAATTCAAACAAATGTTACAAGAAATTAAAATAGGGGAGGTGACTACCTACACTAATGTTTATTTTTGGGTTTTTCTAATATAAATTTGGGGATTTGAATAATTAGAGTTTTAATAATTATGCACGAATCTTGGGATTATGCATTACTAAGGGAGTAATATGTGGGGGTTAATAATCAACATCAATTTAGTAAATCGAATATAGGTAGACTTGGTTATAGATTTCGATGCTAGTCTTTCTACAAAACACCAAACTTTCACCCATTGATTATTTCGAATACCTAATAGGTGTGTTCAAAAATTTGCAACCAAAACCTTAATCAAGGCATCCCAGTTTTGAGGATGACACCCAAGGTATAGTCAACCTCACTTTCACCCTTATTTCTAAGATAGTGAGAATTTAGAAAATTACACACATAATTTCCTATCATTGCTTTGGTCTCCACATCCCTCTTTCGAAGATAATATAGATTCCTAAACTTCACCTAAAACCCTTCTTTCAAAGATAGCCTTGGGTTTTCTAGAGCTTGGAGCTTTTACCCATCAAGCCCATGTGGGTATTTGGAGCTTTCACCAATCAAATCCTAACCAAACTAGCATAGCAATAATAGAACCCATAAACATGAACTACAAAATAGATGGTAAAAATAACAACCCACCCACTCTTAAACCCCTATTCACACATAAACCCAAGAGAGAGATTTAGTTACACATAAGATAAATAAGCATAGATATACCCATAATATTCATTGACATGAATTGTTGAAGATTTTTGTGAATGTTACTTCAAACTTGGCTCTCCCACAATATAAACAATAGAAGTGAGTAAATCATCCACTTAGGAAGTCTCTAATGTATTCTTCACCCAAAATTTATACTATATTTTCTTCTCCAAAAATAGAGGCTACAAACTCTCAAGCTAAAACCTAGAAAATTGGGGAAGAAGGGATGTTATTGACAGAATGATACATGAAACTAGGGTTTGAGTCTTTTATTCACATTGGGATTAGCAAATGCAATTATAGATTTGCCCTTGGGCTGAACATTTCCGCTGAGCCGCGATCGCGCAAGTCTGGCTGCGACCACAGTTAGTGATTGCAGTTTTCATCTGCGACCACGGGTGGATGAATTTTTCTTGACAGCTGTGATTGTAGTTAGCAGACCGCGACTATGGTACCTGAGGCCATTTTCTACTCCAAGCTTTTAGCTGCACTTTTCCTGCTCCTTTCTGATCATTTTTATTCTTTGATCTACATTTTTTTATCTTCTCAACTATATGCCTGCAAAGAGTGGATATGAGTGCATCTAACCACGAATATGTCTTGTTTAATCATTCAAAATAAGTTACTGTGCCTTAATAATAAGTGTGAGTGTGTTTTAAAATCACCACTCATCAGAAGCTCACTACAATAATCCAACAGTTGATCCCAGATCCAATCACTAAGTAGGTGGTAGAGAACAGTCGGTTCCTGCATCGCATGGGGATACCACCGCCTGAAGATGGCTTAGAGGGTAAATTCTAGCATGCACTCAGGATAAGGATAAAATAATGCCAACCATTAAAATCAATTACACCAACCATATGCATTCACAACCATACATAAATATACATAACCATGCCTAGAAAGGGAATCAGGTTTAGCATGCTTTAAAACCATTAACCTGGGTATGTGTAGCATAACCATCCTAGAACCACCCATGGGCTATATGGGTATAGTGTAACCCCCTAAATGGGCCTCGATGTATGTAGTCGAATAAATCAGAGATACCATAGGGGTAGAGGATTCCCGAGTACCCTTCGCTCTCCATGATACATATGTATAAGTATACTTAGTGGATTTCCATGTACCTTATAAGTACCATATATGAGGTCGCTATGACTTATCCTCATGTCGGTAACCATGAGTTTCCAATGTCTGTCTATTGGACACATGCCTTCACGGTTAGCTTTCACACCTCGCCATTATTGCCCAATTAAAACCTTTATTATAAATCCAAATCATTGTTCCATTTATTATTAACTAAAACTATAAGTAGTGGTATTGTCATACCATCTATAGCTTGCAAGTAATGTCCTTAGCCAACCTTTTTAAGAAGAAAGAGATTCTCATGTACCCATAGATTACATTGTTAAGTTGCTTAGGGGAATCCCATTTACCCCACAAAGATGATTATTTAAACTAATTACATAATCATCAAAGCTTTACCATTTTACCATTCAAAACCATTCAGACCATTTATACCATTTAGGGTTCCATTACCAAGTTATACCATGCCTTAGTTCAATAAAAGTCTAACAACTTAACTAAAGACATTCTTATAGGCATTTTATCAAATATATTGGGGGCATATAGTTTCCAAAGCCAAAGCCAAGTATAAATTAACCATTACCATGCAACCAAATGTTCAAACCACCATTATAATATGAAAATCATAAGTAAAAGACACAGATAAACCATAACCAATCATTATAACCAAAAACCCCAACATACAATTGAAACCCAAAAACCATAACACAATTATGCCATGAAAATAATCCATAAGATATGACTTTTGTTGGAACTAACAATAAGGAAGGATTACATGACTTAGATTTGGACAATGACGGGGAGAAATTACCCATACAAGCCCCAAATTGATCCTATTGATGAAACCCTAGCCTTATTTTACCCAAGAGCCTTTGAGAGATTTGAGAAAGGTTTTAAGTGTTTGGGACTAGAATATTAGGGTAAATGATGTCCCAAGAGTATTATAAGTCATGGGGCCTTATGGCGTTAAGAGGGGAAATGTCCATATTACCCCCAACTTAAATTGCTTAAAATCCCCGTAAGATGGTACAACCACCCCATACCAATCGTACCCTACCATACAAGTGGTACCCACCATTCATATCCTAGCCTCCCCTTAAACCCCAATATTGTCCAACATACGACCACTCAAGCCAAACCGTACCTAACCATACGATTAGTATCATAAAATCGCACCCTAGGCATAATCATGAAGGGTTGAACACTGTCCAACAATTGGACTATAAGACTCATACCCTATCCTCACAACTCATGGTAAGCCACTCGTACTCAGATCCAATTTAAGTTACTAAGTTTCAAATTAAGTGAAGGAAAACCCAAACTAAAGGCCTGGCACCAACCATACAACTCATACCTACCTAGTCATTCCCATTCCAGAAACTCAACCAACCAACACTGGACAATATACGACTGGGTCACCTAACCCGTACCCTGTCATAAGACTAGTACCCTCAAGTCGTATGATATCCAAAATCTAAAAACTTAGGAAATTTACTAAGGACCAAAACCCAGGGTGTTGCAGTTATCTATTTATCTTCTTATTAATATTTGATTAGCTTCTTCTTTATTATTATTTATATGATCTTAAGGTTAGGTTAAGAGAGTGGTCTCTGATCTATGGTGGTCTTGAGATACCCATCACAACTAGGCCTTGGGTCAAGTCTTGATAGGCTTGGTACCAGAGCACTAGGCTCAAGTTCATTGGATGTCCATAAAGCCATGTTGAGTGGAGTCCATTTTATGGGTGTTTAGTGGACAACACTTTTAAGGGGGAGGCTATAAGGTATTTAGGAATATTTTTCTTTCTTGTGCTCTATTTTGGTCTATAGAGTCTAGTGTAATGAATTCTCCTAACTCCCAGTTTACACACATTTCAAATCATTCCTCCCTGAAGATTTGATGTTCATAGAAACTCTGCTAGACCCTGTACCTACCTTTGGACAATGTGGAGGGAAATCGCCCTACTTATAAAGTGCAGACCCAGTCTAAGGTTCCTGCTCCAAATTATACAGCTCCACATGGAGTTCCACCTATACCTGATAGTCATTTTCTGCCTTTTTGGGTTGATGTTACTCATGCCCAGATTCCCCAGAGAGATATCTCTAATGCAGAGTTCCGCTAGTCTATTCTCTTTTTAACCAACTGTTGGCATCTCAATCCCTATAGTCTGATTGTGTTGGTTTTATTGCTCCTTCTTCTGAGGTTACTTGGGTTGGCCAGTTTATAAGGTTGAATCCCCCAACCTTTATAGGATCTAAGGTTGAGGAGGATCCTCATGGGTTTATTTATAAGATGGAGAGAATCTTTAGGGTGATGCATGCTACTAATATAGAGGGCGTGGAGTTTCATGCTTATTAGTTGAAGGATATGGATTATCAATGGTATGAGGAATAGGAATCCATGAGGGGTGATTATGTTGAGCGGTCGGTATGGGATAAGTTTTGGTGTTCCTTTCTTGATCACTTCTTTTTTCAAGAGTTGAGGGAAGCTAATGCAGAGAAATTTGTGAACCTAAAGAAGGGTAAGATAAGTTTGAAAGAATATGCATTAAAATTTCAGTAGTTGTGTCATTATACTCTTGAATTGGTGTCTACCATGAGATCTAAGATGAGGAAGTTAGCTCATTATTTGTGATGTCTCTAACCTCCAAAGAAGTATATTGTGGTTGATTCCAAATATAGTAACCCAACTAGGTTGGAGTCTATCCCACAGGGGAAGCACTAAACAGTCTCTCAAACTTAACAGAATTCACGAGCAGTACAGAAAAGTAAATCATGGGATTTAAAAATCAATAGTAAGTAATAACCAAATCTTAAATGCTTGAGTTTGTAAACAGTAGAAGACGAACACTAGGACTGTGTTGCCCTTGGATTCTCAACTCTATAAATTTCTCATGTTGAACCTACATATTCTGCTACTCTATATGTAAAGTCGAGAAGCTATGTATTATCAACTATCTTGTGCACGTATTTATAAATCTCACCCTTTACCTTGTGAGTCTTAAGGTGTTACCTTATTGCTCCTTGTCTATAACTTCAGTTCAACTTTCACCATTTGAGTCTCAAGTTTATTAGATGAGATGGCGGAATTATAAGATGGACGTGAATCTCAAATTACTATCGTAATTCTTTTTTCATAATCTCAAACTCCCTTGTGAGGATGTTCTCGAATACAGGATATCCCCAAGCTTCTTCAGTAGCTCTAAGTTCAATTAATATGAAGAATATCAAGATACATGTAGATACAATAGAAAAGATGAATCTCCCACTTCCTTTACGTAGCTAATCCGCCAACGTTCCCTCAACCCTAGTTAGGAAAATTAGCCACTCATGTTCATCCAACAATACATGATAATCAATAAAGAATACATGTAATTAATTGCACAAGAATAAATGAAAGAAAATCCAAAGTCTTCAATTAAATAAAAACCCAAAAATCTCAAGAACAAAGTCGCAATGATAAAAATAATGTAAAGTATGTAAAAGTGCATAAGAATGTATAAGAGAATGTAACATAATAAAGAAATAACCCTAAGGTATATATAGTATCTCAAAATAATCTAGAAATCCTAATTAAAATGGAATAGGAAAAGTATATCGGGACAAGGTACGACATGCATCGTCCACTCATAAGGTATTCTTACGAGTCACATAGTGCTAGTCGTATGCTTTCCAGTGAATGATATTATAATGCTTTAGGCTTCTATTATCTTTAGAACTCATCCTCATAAGTCGTGACTTGATCAAACGACTCGTGGTCTTCACTCGTTACCACCTGGGACTAACTCTTTCAATGCTTTGAACACTGGTTAGCTTACGACTCATCCTTACGAGTCGTACTTAGATCTTCTGAATCATCTTAGTTTGTAACTTCAACACTGAATGACTACTTTAGTTTTTGTTCTCTTTACGGTTGCTTGTCACAACCCGTATCTGCAATTTATGATTCGTAATCTCTAGTCGTATACTTTCCTCACTTAGTTTTTCTACTTACCTTTGTCACTGTTGTTCTTACGAGTCATCCTACGAGTCGTATAATGTGTTGACGAATGGTATGATGACTCGTATCATTTGCGGACTTCATATTTATCAGAGCTTATTCTTTTAATTTCTTTCCAAAACTATTATTTACCTATTTTACCCACAAAAACTACAACCACATCATATGTACCAAAATATCCTAAGTCCATGCATAAATTCTTGGTTTTAAGAATTGAAAGTGTCGTGTTTCCATGGTGCATCAACACCCTCAACTTAGAAAGTTTATGTGTCCTCAGGAAAAACAGAAATCAAAAACTCTAACCCAACAATGATGCTTAAACAAGAAGATCCTAAGATACTTATGGCATTGCTTTTCAGTTCAATTTTCAACATTTTTATTCCCCCTCCTAGTTCTAACTTTTCAAGAATCTAATTGTGTATATCGATTCGGCACATAGAAAAACAAAAAGAAATCCAATGAAGGTATTAAATTAGTAACAGACAACTAGGTTTATACAAATCACACTTGCAAAACAGTCTAGCAACCTAACAACATAACCTATCTGCACACACAATCAAAGAAATCTCATTCACTCATGTTAGATCAATCAAGTTATTCGGCTTGTAACATAGGTTTGGGGCTGGTATGGTATTTTTTTAGGATTTTGTAGTGACTACGCCTCCTTTACACTGCACTTTATTTGGGGTCCACTTATTTTCTACTTTTTCTTCATTTAATTTCTGCCCCTTTGTCTCCCTTTATATTTTAAAAGCACATTCATATTGGACCAGGTGCGGTTTTAATTTTTCACTTTCTTTTTCTTTTCTTGCAATTTTATTGTTTTTTCATTATCTTTTATTTTCACCAAACCTGTCCTTCCTTATTTTTCCTTCTACATGTCTTTCTTCATACTCATTTTTACCTATGCACCCCTATAATATCTACCCTCAACTTAGGTAATTTGACTGAATTAAGGTGCACAGTGTCTGTAATGCCCCGTATTTCCCTAGCATAATCTAAGTCTCAATACATGAGTATTCATATATAGAATTATCGAAATACTTATTATTTTTCATTTTAGATCCTCCCATTGCATAGGAAATTCAATTAGCTTTCTAACGATATAAAATTCACCCAAATCTGATAACCGGGTAAGAAGTTATGGTGATTTTAAGTTTCAGTCGTTAAACATCGTCATTTTGACCCTTAGCGCGTCACGAAGTCAGTGTAAATAGCAATTGTCAATTTCTAGTGTTTCTCCACAATAGTGGCGCATCGTGCCATAGGCCCAGTTCATAATTGTCCAATTCCAGTAAGGCAGCGAGATCATGGCGCACCGCGCCAATGGTGAAAATCAGAATCAAAGGGGCAACACTATTTCTTCGCGTCACGCCATCAGCCCAGTTCCCAGTTGTCAGTTTCTAGTGATACGGCACGATAGCACCGCATCGCGGCAGGTGCCATTTTTGAAAAAATTTGATGAAAATTAAAAGTTTTGTCCAAGGGTAAAACAATTCTTTTCTCTAATTTTAATCCGCCCAAGTGTGCTTTTAAGCCCTAAAAATGTTTTTAAACTCATTATTTTAATTATTTTCCCCCAAATCAAGAATCTTTCTCTCCCAAATCAAGAACACTAGCTCTCCAATTTCAAGGCCAATCATCAAAACTTCAGAAAATTCATCAATTAAGGTATGTTAGATGTCCATCCATGGATTTCTTTAATCCATGGAGTCCAAATATCTCATTTTAATTACCACTTTATAATATTTCCAAGTTATTATGTTTTAAATTATGATTTCATCCATGAATCTCCATGCACTATTAATTTTATACCATGTTACCATGAAATTATTGTTATTATTCAATCTCCCATCTTTTAATATTATTATTTATTGAATTAAACCATGAATTAACTCTATTACGATGAATTCATTCTATTCTTACAAGTTCCATGATATTTCTATGATTATTTTAAACCATGAACTACAAGTGTTAGATAAAATGCCTAAAAGAGTGATTGATTTAATAAAAGCCTTCATGTTTTAACCTCCAAGTTTTACTGTCATTTTACTATTATTGTTTTTGAGTCCTGGGGTATTGAATACCCAAAAACCATAGCTGTTTATGTAGTCTAGTCTCAGAACATTATAGAATAGTTTTCAAAACATACTATGAGCATTATCAGAAAAGTCAGTTACCAGTCAGATGAACTCAGAACAGTCTAGTATTTTAGTGTCTTTCAGTTAGAAGTAGGATTTAGCACTGAGTGAGTATAGGGATGGAGATTTCTCCATCAGATAGGCAGAGTTGTTAGTAGCAGTCCCTATAATCCAAAACTATGTAGCCAACGTAGGGTATGAGAAGTCACCCGTCAGATTAGGCTTGACTATCTCACAGGGGTCACCCGTCCATTCAAGCTTAACTCCCTTAGTCCTTTGGACATTATATCAGTTTAGTGGATCCACACAACCATCGTTAGTGCCCGTGGCATGGTATTAACACTCTTCCAAATGAGGTTACAGGTTAGACCCCGATTAGCTCAAATTGGGTAATGTCGGTTAGATGATACCTCTCACAGTCTCAGCTATAGTGTCAGTTACAATCTCAGTTCATTTATACAATCTTAGAGTTGTTTGAGCAAAGCATATAAATATCAGTATTTTTTAGTATTTCAATTTACAGATATTACTCAGTCCATGTTATATGTTTGGTCATGCATCCCAGTGTCTACAGATTGTCATGTATCTTCAGTATTTATAGACTGTCATTCATACTCGATATTTATAGATTCTCTATATTTTCAATATCTATAGTTTTGTTGTTCTCTACTCAGTACTCCATGTTTTGCATGTATATTCAGTTAATTGTTAATTATGTTCATGAAACCATGCATATCAGCCTACCTCATTTAGCATACCAGTACATTCAAAGTACTGATCGCATGCCTTTCTTTTGCGCTATGATGTATTATATCATAGGTGCTGACGCTCAGTTGTCGGACCAAACTTAGACTTCATTTCTTAGGATATCAATAGTACAGTAGCAGTGGTAAGTCCTTATCATTTGAGGACATATTATTTTACTTCATATCTCTATTTTAGTAGTTAGCAAAGTTAGTTAGGGCCTATCCCACCAACTCATATTCAGTCAGTTATTTTTAGAGGCTTTTTAGACATAAGAGTCAGTTATTTAGTATTCAAATATTACAATAGTTATCTAGTTTATCATTATTTTATCAGATTCAGTTAGTTGTTTCTATAGACTCATATTTTAATTTTAAATTCAGTTATTAAAACCTTATGACATGTCATTATTCTTCTGCATTTATGATTATGATATCCAATGCTCATAACAGGTACTAGCTCATGGGTTAGCTTGTGGTCCCTTGGGACTGTAAGCACCGTGTGATGACTAGGGGTAGTCCTGGGTCATTACAAACTTGGTATTGGAGCCTAAGGTTTTAAAGTGTCCTAGGAAGTCTGAAAGTCGCGTCAAGTAGAGTCTTGTGCATGGGTGTGTAGCGCGCCACACTTATGGACGAGAGGCTACAAGGCCTTTAGGAAAAAGTTTCCCTTCTTTCAGTATTCATATCATGCGAGTGAGCATGAGCTCAAGTTAAACTCTCTGTATCCATTTCTTCCTTCCATTTACAGAACATGCCTCCCAAGAAGAATAAAATAAGAACAGGAAATCAGCTAGCCCCTCAGCCCGTCTAGGTAGATCCTCTGGATGAGCACATCTTTCACATAAAATTCAGGGCTGCGTTCACTACTCTAGCCAATTCCATAGCATCACAAAAATGAACGACCAGATGTTGTTCATGTGATTTGGGTGAAAGAACGACCAATACTATGCGACTAGAATTTGAGATTTCACCCAGATGAATCCTTCTTCTTTCACGATATCCAAGTCTGAAGAGGATCCACATGAATTCTTAGATATAGTTCAAAAGGTAACTGATGCTATGGAGGTGACATCTAGTTAGAGTGCTAAGTTGGCTACATATTAGTTATAAGATATAGCCCATACTTGGTTTAAGCAGTGAAAAGTTGATAGGGGTGTAGATGCAGGGCCTGTAGAATGGGAAGAGTTTGCCACAACTTTCTTAGATAGATTTTTCTCATTGGAGTTGAGGGAAGCCAAAGTGTTAGAGTTCATTAACTTGAGGCAGGGCAGCATGAGAGTGAGGGAGTATTCCCTCAGGTTTACTTAGTTAGATAGGTATGCTCCTCATGTGGTAGCTGATAACTGATCTAAGATGAGTAAGTTTATGTCTGGCATATCTGATAATGTGGTCAAGGAGTGTAGGATTGCAATGCTTATTAGTGAGATGGACTTGTCTAAGATGATGATCCATTCTTAACAGATAGAGAAGAAAAGGGTTAAGGAGAGGGAAAGAGGAAACAAGAGAGCTAGGATGGGTGGTTTTAATTTCAATCAGCCAAAGTCAGAAGGTGGTAACTGTCCTCAATTTTATCAGAGGTCTACAGCCCCAGCACCCTCTTCATCCAGTTCCCCAGTACCCAAATTCAAAAAATGACAATAGGGATAGGGCACTAGGCTCTAAGTCCTAGGTTAGTGTTAGCAGTGCTCGTACAATTCCTTTATGTCAGAAATATGGAAGACACCATTAGGGTGAGTGTAAAGCGGGTAGTGATGTGTACTTCAGGTATAGAAAGCCAGGCCATCAAATTTGGGAGTGTCGGGTAGTTTCTTAGAGAGGTAGGGATGTGCGCCAACAGGGCTAGTCCCATCAGTCGTCAGTTCCATCCAATGTCCTAACTCAGCAGGGTTCTGCTACTAGTGCTACCAGTGGTCAGTATACAAATAGATTATATGCTCTTCATTCCTACCAAGATCAGGAAAATTCTCCTGACGTAGTTACTGGTATGTTTCAGATCTTTCACTTACATGTTTATGCTTTACTAGACCCTGGAGCTTCTCTTTCTTTTGTAACTCCATATATAGACGTCAACTCTAGAGTCAGTCCTGAAACTCTAACAGAGTTCTTTTTAGTGTCTACCCCAGTAGGCGTTTCCATTATATCCAGACAGGTATACAGGAACTATTCGATCATAATATTTTAGAAAGTTACCTCAGTTGATCTCGTGGAGTTAGAGATGATGGATTTTGATGTTATTCTAGGCATGGACTGGCTCCACTCATGCTATGCCTCAGTTGATTGTAGAAGCAGAATAGTTCATTTTCAGTTCCCAAATGAACCAGTCCTTAAATGGAGAGGTAGTACCACAGCTCTAAGGGGTCAGTTGATTTCGTACCTTAGAGAGAGAAAGATGATATCGAAAGGGTGTATTTACCATCTTGTGCGAGTCAAGGACTCTAACTCAGAAACTCTAACTCTTGACTCAATTCCAGTAGTAAATGAATTCTTAGATGTATTTCTTAAAGATCTTCCCGGAGTTTCTCCCAAAAGGGAAATCAACTTTGGAATAGACCTTCTTCCAAATACTCAGCCCATATCTATTCCTCCATACAGAATTTCTCCAGAAGAACTCAAGGAGTTAAAAAAATAGTTAAAGGATCTCCTAGCTAAGGGATTCATCAGACCCAGTATCTCCCTATGGGGCGCACCTGTTCTATTTGTATATAAGAAAGACGATTCTCTCAGAATATGCATAGACTACCGTCAATTGAATAAAGTCACAGTTAAGAATAAATCCACTTCCTAGAATCGATGACTTGTTTGATCAACTTCAGGGTTCCAACTATTTTTCAAAGATAGACCTCAGATCAAGCTATCATCAGCTCAGGGTCAGGGAATGTGACATTCCAAAAATAGCTTTTTGAACTCGGTAAGGTCACTTCAAATTTCTAGTCATGTTCTTTGGTCTCACCAATGCCCCAGTAGCCTTCATAGACTTGATAAACCAAGTGTTCAAATAGTACTTGGACATGTTTGTCATAGTCTTCATTGATGACATTCTTGTTTACTCTCATAGCGAAAATCATCATGCAAACCACCTCATAATAGTACTTCAGACTCTTAGAGCTCATCAGTTGTTCTCTAAATTCAGTAAGTGTGAATTCTGGCTGAGATTAGTAGCTTTACTTGGACATATCATTTTCAGTGATGGCATTAGAGTTGATTCTTATAAGACCGAAGTGGTGAGAAACTGGCCTAGACCCATCTCTCCATCAGATATCAGGAGTTTCTTGGGTTTAGCTGGCTATTACCATCGATTTGTTGAAGATTTTTCTTTTATTGCATCCCCCATGTCCAGATTAACTTAGAATAAAGTTAAGTTTAAGTGGTCAGATTCATGCGAGAAGATTTTTCAAGAGTTGAAGATTCGACTCACCTCAGCCCCAGTCTTGACTCTACCAGATGGTTCAGATGGTTTTGTGGTTTACTGTGATGCATCCAGGGTAGGTTTAGGTTGTGTCCTCATGCAGAAAGGTAAGGTCATAGCCTATGCCTCTAGAAAGATTAAACCCCATAAGAAGAATTACCCTACTCATGATCTCGAGTTAGCAGCTGTAGCGTTGGCCTTAAAGATTTGGAGGCATTACTTGTATGGGGTGCATGTAGATGTGTTCATAGATCATAAAATCCTTTTGTATGTGTTCTCTCAGAAAGATTTGAATTTGCATCAGAGAAGGTGGTTGGAGTAATTGAAGAATTATGACATGAGTGTTCTGTATCATTCGATCAAGGACAATGTGGTGGCTGATGCTCTCAGTAGATTGTCTATAGGCAGTGTTGTTCATTTTGAGGATGGTAAGAAGAAGTTAGCTCAGGAAGTTCATCAGCTTGCCTGACTAGGTGCCCGCTTAGTCGACTCAAGAGAGGGTAGAGTGTGGGTGCAGAGTAGCACCGAATTATTTCTAGTTTTTGAGGTGAAGGAAAAGCAGGATAGAGATCTTAGACTAGTTAAGTTAAAAGAATCAGTCAGAGACCAAAAAGTGGAGGTTTTATCCCAAGGGGGAGATGGTGTTTTGCGTTGTCAGGGTAGATTGTGTGTGCCTGGTGTAGATAATTTGAGGCAATAAATTCTTGTAGAAGCGCATGGTGAGCATTACTCTATTCATCCAGGGGCCACTAAGATGTACCATGATTTGTGGAAGATCTATTGGTGGAGTAGGATGAAGAGAGATATTGCAGAGTTTATAGCTAAGTGCTCTACATGCCATCAAGTTAAGATTAAGCATAAAAAACCTAGTGGGTCTGTGTAGGAGTTCAGTATTCCCACTTGGAAGTGGGAGGAAGTGAACTTGGATTTTGTGACAGGTTTTCTGTGTACCCGTCATCAACATGATTATATTTGGGTTATCTTAGACAGAATGACCATATCAGCCTATTTTTTCCAGTTTATACCTCTTATTCAGGCGAGGACTATGCCAAACTCTATCTAAGAGAGTTGGTTAGGTTGCATAGTGTTCCCTTATCTATCATCACAGATAGAGGTACCCAGTTTACCTCTCATTTCTGGAAAGTATTCCAAAAGGGTCTTGGTACCCAAGTCCACCTCAGTATAACTTTTCACCCTCAAACAGACAGCTAAGCATAAAGGACCATTCAGACTCTAGAAGATATGCTGAGAGCATGCGTTGTTGATTTCAAGGGTAGTTAAAATGACCATTTGCCTTTGATTGAATTTGCATACAATAATAACTATCATTTCAGTATCCGTATGGCTCTATTTGAGGCTCTCTATGGTAGGAGATATATATCTCCAATTGGTTGGTTTGAAGTAGGTGAGGCTGCAGTAGTAGGGCCTGACTTGGTGTTTGATGCGTTAGAGAAGGTTCAGTTGATAAGAGAAAGTCTTAGGGCTGCCCAGAGCTGACAGAAATTATATGCAGATGTGAGGAGAAAGGACCTCGAGTTTAAGGTCGGTGATCTTGTGTACTTGAAAATTTCTCCCATGAAAGGAGTGAAGAAATTTGGCAAGAAAGGGAAACTTAGTCCCTGATATGTTAGTCCCTTCAAAATTCCCAGTCATTTCAAAAAGGTAGCTTGCGAGCTTGAGTTGCCTTCAGATTTAGCCTCAGTGCACCCAGTGTTCCATGTCTCGTTGTTGAAAAAGTGTATTGGTGATCCAGCGGTAGTTGTTCCCTTAGAAATTGCTGATATTCAGAATAGTCTTTCCTTTGAGGAAGTTCCAGTCGAAATTCTTGATCATCAAGTTCGTAGACTAAGGAACAAAAAAGTTCCACTAGTTAAAGTTCTTTGGTGAAATCAGTACATTGAGGGAGACACTTGGGAAGCAGAGGTAGATATGAGGACCAAGTACCCTCATCTTTTCTCCACGAATCCATGTTCAGTATAAGGTACTAATCTTCTTAAGATTTCTCTCTATCATGCTCAGTTTCAGTTGTACATCATGTTCATATCATTCGTGCATTTATAAATCAATACAGTCATGTAATACATACATCAGATATGCATATTCAGTGTGTAAGCTCAGTCCAACAGTTTTCCTCAGCTTAATTAGTTTCATTGAGGACGAATGATCCCAAGGGGGAGATATTGTAATGCCCTGTATTTCCCTAGCATAATCTAAGTACCAATACATGAGTATTCACATATAAATTTTTGAAACACTCATTATTTTCATTTTAGAGCCTGCCATTGCTTAGGAAATTCAATTAGTTTTCCAATGATATAAAATTTGCCAAATCCGATAACCAGGTAAGAAGTTATGGAGATTTTAAGTATCAGTCGTTAAACATCATCATTTTGACCCTTAGCACGTTGAGAAGTCAGTGTAAATAGCAATTGTCAATTTCAGTGTTGCTCCGCAATAGTGGCAAATCGCATCGTAGGCCCAGATCATAATTGTCCAATTCCAGTGAGGCAGCGCGATCATGGCGCGCCGCGCCAATGGTGAAAATCAGAATCAAAAGGGCACCATGATTTCTTTGCGTTGCGCCGTCAGCCCAGTTCCCAGTTATCATTTTCCAGTGATACGGCGCGATAGCGCCGTGTTGTGCCAGGTGCCCATTTCGAAAAAATTCGACAAAAATTAAATGTTTCGTTCAAGGGTAAAACAATCCTTTTCCCTAATTTTAATCCGCCCAGGTGTGCTATTAATCCCTAAAACGTTTTCAAACTCATTATTTTAATTATTTTCCCCCAAATCAAGAAGCTTTCTCTACCAAATCAAGAACCCTATCTCTCCAATTTCAAGGCCAATCCTCAAGAACTCACTAAGAACTTCAGGAAATTCATCAATTAAGGTATGTTAGATGTTCATCCATGGATTCCTTTCATCCATGGAGTCCAAATATCCTATTTTAATTACCAAGTTATAATCTTTCCATGTTATAATGTTTTAAATTATGATTTCATCTGTGAATCTCCATGTACTATTGATTTTATACCAGGTTACCATGAAATTATTGTTATTATTCAATCCTTCATGTTTTAATATTATTATTTATTAAATTAAACCATGAATTAATGCTATTATAATGAATTCATTCTATTCCTACAAGTTCCATGACATTCCTATGATTTTTTTAAACCATGAACTACAAGTGTTTGACAAAATGCCTACAAGAGTGATTGATTTAATAAAAGCCTTCATGTTTTAATCTCCAAGTTTTAGTGTCATTTTACTATTATTGTTTTCGAGTCCTGGGGGTATTGAATACCCAAAAACCATAGCTTTTTATGTAGTCTAGTCTCAATATATTACAGAATAGTTTTCAGAACATACTATGAGCATTATCAGAACAGTCAATTACCAGTTAGATGAACTTAGAATAGTCTAGTATTTTAGTGTCTTTCAGTTGGGAGCACAATTTAGCACCGAGAAAGTGCAGGGATAGCGGCTTCCTCATCAGATAGGCAGAGTTGTTAGTATCAATCCCTATGCACCAGAACTACGTAGCCAACATAGGGTATGAGAAGTCACCTATCAAATTAGGTTTGACTATCTCGCAGGGGTTACCCGTCAGCTCAGGCTTGGCACCCTTAGTCCTTTGGACATTATATCAGTTTAGTGGATCCACATAACTATTGTTAGTACCCGTGGCACAGTATTAACACCCTTTCAACTGGGGTTACAGGTTGGACCCCGATTAGCTCAAATTGGGAAATATCGGTTAGATGATACCTCCCATAGTCTCAGATACAGTTACAGTCTCAGTTCAGTTATACAGTCTTAGAGTTGTTTGACCAAAGCATACAAATATCAGTATTTTTTAGTATTTCAGTTTACAGATTTTACTCAGTCTATGTTATATGCTTGTTCATGCATCCCCAGTGTCTATAGATTATCACGTATCTTTAGTATTTATAGACTATCATGCATACTCGATATTTTCAGATTCTCCATATTTTTAGTATCTATAGATTCCATGTTCTCTACTCAGTACTCCATGCTTTATATGCATACTCAGTTAATTATTAGTTATGTTCATGAGACCATGCATATCATCCTACCTCATTTGGCATACCAGTACATTCAAAGTACTGATTACATGCCTTTCTTTTGAGCTATGATGTATTATATTGTAGGTGTTGTTGCTAAGTTCCCGGACTGTACTTAGACTTCACTTCTCAGGATATCAGTAGTACAGTAGCAGTGGTGAGTCCTCATCATTCGATGACAGATTATTTTACTTCATATCTCTATTTTAGTAGTTATTAGAGTTAGTTGGGGGCCTGTCCCATCAACTCATATTCAGTCAGTTAGTTTTAGAGGATTTTCAGACATTAGAGTCAGTTATTCAGTATTCAGACATTGCAGTTAGTTATCCAGTTTATCACTATTTTATCAAATTCAGTCATTTGTTTCTATAGACTCATATTTTAGTTTTAAATTCAGTTATTAAAACCTTATGGCATGTTAGTATTCTTTCACATTTATGATCATGTTATCCAGTGCTGACAACAGGTACTAGTTCATGAGTTAGCTTGTGGTCCCTCAGGACTATAAGCACTGTGTGATGACTAGGGGGTAGTCCCGGGTCGTTACAGTGTCCAAGGAGGACCAGGGACAATACAGGTTCATTGTAAGTGAAATAGAAAGGTGAAATTAATGTAATAAAAAATGGGTCAATTAGGCTCAACTTTTTAGATCAACGGATTCATACCACATTTTGTTAGGAATTTAGGCTTGTGTGGACTCAAAACAAGAATGGCCTATGATTATTTCCTATTCGACTATCATGAACACTAGGTAAGAGAAACCGGGCAAGTTTTAGATTCCGACACACCGGGAATAAAGTAACACCTTCCACATACTCGCACATGGTTATATTGCTAGGTACTACTTATCCAGTTATGCAATTTGTTTTCCATAGTTGTTCTATCCCTAATTATAATGCCATTATCAAATTAACAACCGTCCCTCACACATACATACATCACAAAATCAACAAAATTTTTAGAGGGGTATCAAAATTTTTTCAGCATAATTATTCAAAACAAACTCAGCATAATCATTCAAAACCATGTCTACTACCACAAGTACAATTTTTCCCTATTTCAGCATCACACCCAAACAAACTAACAGAAACAACAACAAAACATATCGGTTCTTTGACTTTTCAGATTATGACCATAGGTTTTGAAATATGGCAAGTATAACCCGTGGAGACCTTGGTACACCCCCACCCCCAACTTAAGTCCTATGCACTGTCCCTAGTACATATAATAATGAAATAAAGGGATCAAGGACATACCTTGGCACTCAAGGTGTTGGCTCATGCAGAATTATCACGTGGGCCCTCAAATCACGTCCCACCATCCTCAACAGTAGTCCCAATAGCTATTGGAAATGTCTCTACAATAGTGGAACCACTTGTGACCAGTGCGCTTAATGGTACATCAATAGTTGAGGCTATATCATTGCTCCCTCAATATCAGCACTTATCAATTTTGAGCTACCAACACCATCTTGCATATCTTAGACCCTCATATGTCAGTCCCTCTCAATCTGTAGGCTATCTTTCTTAGCTTTCTTTAGATTTTTTTAGTGCTTTTGTGCTTTCTTTTCTTTCTCTCTAGGTTTTTCTCTAGTTTCAAAATACTCCAAATGTTTGCAACTTTTATTTTAGGCTCACTATCTGTTGCTACATGTGTTGGGAGAAAAGGCCTGTCATACATCTCATTAACCATCTTTTTTATCTTGGCCACCTCAACTTTCTCTTTCGTAATTTTTGAGATTTGGTTGTTTCCCAACTAACAGGTCATCTTTTTCTCAAAATCTTCCAACCTACCTTGCACCCATTTGTTTAGTTTTGCTAGCATATTTTTAACCTAGGGTTTCACACCACCCTCCATTAATTGTACCTTTTCTTCTACTATTCCCAACCTACGCATAATATTATTTAAATTAGACTAAGAAATAATGACATACCCTGATGGTATAGATCTGGATAATGATGGTCATGGGGTTGTTGTATGTTGTGAAATAGGAGTACTAGATGGGTTTGCGGTATTAGAATATTGTGCCTCAAACTGGACACCCTCAAAAGAAACCTCACCAACTCCAGCATCCTCTTTTGTTTGTCCTCTGTTTTGCATTGCTTGAGCTAACAGTGATGCATAGTGCTTTGCCTGTCTGATCATAGGATTAGCAATATCCCAAATCAACCCCAAATATGTGATATTTTTAGGGTCAATGAACTGGTCGATTCGTTGAATTTCCTACACCCTTACAGCCAAACAAATCTGGGTAATCATACACGAATATGCTGGCAGTATCTTTTCTCCGCCCATAGCTCGGTCTCATATTTATCATGATAAAAACTAGACCATAAAGAACTTATAATCTTCCATAAAACTAGCTATCAATGCCACACGAACTGGGTTGTTCATGTTGTCCCCAGTAGTGGGACACAGTCTGTGTCGAGCCAATGTCCACTATACCTTGGCCTTAAAGTTCAATATGTGCTTTTTAATTTTCTGCGAGGTAATTCCTGTCCCACCTATCACCCAACTGGCTTCTTCACCATTCAAAGTAATTAAACTTGCGATCCACCAAAAATGTCTTATTTTGTCTTCCAACCCCAGTTGCTTCTATCTAATCTTCCACATTTCATCCATATGGTAATCTATCTCGTCGGTGTTTTCTGGTAGCTGCAAACATGGTCTATTCAAGAATCATGAAATGGTTAGTAGGGAGATGTTTACCTGCACTCCCTAAACTATCAACGATATGATTGGATCATCACCCCTCCACAAGTTTCCCTATGGATATTTCCTCTTTAGCTCACCCTTATATGCAACATAAAATTTCTATACTAGTGTAGGAATGCACTTCCCTGGTGCTGTAGTCATCCATATAAAACCATATTGTTGAAATCTGGCCTTAAATCTATGCAAATCAGACATGCCTGCGGTGGTTAACCTCTTATCAAGAGACAGACTCCTTTTGATTCTTACATTATCATGGAGTATACTTAACCTACTATTGTAATAACTCTGCATATCGGGGTACCCCCACTATTTAATGATGGGCACCGGAACAAGATCGATAGGTAGAGATGGGTCCAATACATCAATAGGAGTCATATTTTTCTCAGCCTTACTTGTATTTTCAGAATCTACTTTATGGGAGCTCAATTCTTCTTCCCCAACATCACCCTCAAAACTTGATTCAATGTTCTCATTATCTTCACCACAGTCCTTTTCAGTCTGGGATAGTGTTCGGGGTGGTGAACTGTGGGGGTTCTTCTTTTTGGGCCCTTTGGGAGGTGTATCCTCCTCTGAATTCACTTTCTTTCCTCTCGCTAGTCTTTTGTCTCTTTATACTACCTTCCCCTTCATTGGATATTCAACGAGGTCACCACTACTGTTGGATGATTCTGTGTCCTTTTTCACC
This sequence comes from Capsicum pubescens, assembly GCA_030864215.1. NCBI lineage: Eukaryota > Viridiplantae > Streptophyta > Magnoliopsida > Solanales > Solanaceae > Capsicum > Capsicum pubescens. The sequence continues at coordinate 229,926,663 of CM061544.1, forward strand.
AACTTATAATTAAATTTTAGAGCACATTTCTTCGTATTTCCCTTCTTTACTACTTGTTTTGAAGATGACGTCTCTTTGGGAGCCATGAATACCTATTACATAAGATAAATTAGTCATATCTAAGTACTGGTAATGGAAAACAAGAAAATTAGGTGTCATTGTACATGTTCTATTCATGTTACGATTGGGGGATCTGTGTCGTATTCACTGTATATGGCTTATATGTATGAGTCATCAGTTAAGCAGTGTGTTCATAAATGTTCACTGGTCAGCTTATGATTTCTCCTAACTAGTCGTAACGATAGTTTATGACTCGTTACCAACACTCGTAAGTAGATTTGAAACTAAACTCTAATATGTGTTACCTCCCCAGGTCATTACGACTTATGTTTACGATTCATAGAGGTTGGATACGACTGTCATAGGCAAGTTGTACCTATATCATAACCTGCACCCAGTTAGACCTTTATGTTGTCAATGGTTATGAGTCTCGTCATGACTTGTTACCTATAGGTTTGAGTCGTAATGATTTGCTATCTATTGCAACATAAAGGTTTAACTTATGAGTTGATTCCAACATACAATCCCTAATTTACCCTTCAATGCACAGTATTACCACCCCATATCATTCCAAAAACATACATTCTTAGTACACAATTTCAAGTTCACCCCCAAATCCCATTTTAAACTCAATTTTTAAGCATTAAGGTTAAAATTTCCAATACATGTAGAAATTCAACTCAAAGAAATTCTAAAGTCTAAAATTATTTTCAACTTCAACTTGAAATGTAAAGCATTTAAGTTCAACTAAGAATTTAAGTTCAAAGACTTACTTAAGTTGTTGAAATTTTCGGTTTCTTCGATTTGAACACTTTTCTACCCAAAATACTTGAGGAATTTGTGAAATGTGAGAGCAACCAATGATTAGGTGTTTGTTTTAAAGTGATTTTATGTGTGTAGAACTTCAAAATCGGCAATAATAGAGGTGGGTCATCAATTGCGATGTCAGGTACCCAAATTAGGTGCCCTTATTTTTTTTAAAAGATACCTCTAGGCTGGGTTTACCCGCGACCCTCAACCTGGTAAGTTTGCTTACGAGTCATGTGTAAAAGTCATAACCAATGCTTATGGGTATTTTTCTCCCTCGTAAAACTAGGAACTTCTTACTTGGTTCTGGATTCAGTACGACTCAAGGTGACAAATTGTAACCTGAGGTTATAACTCGTTCTGAGAGTCGTAAAGACTCTATAAGCTTTTACCTAGATATGTTTCAAGTCCCAGGTTATTAAGACTCCTTAAGAGTCTTCACATTAAGGTACAACTCTTGAAGAGTTCGTATGACCTGATCTTTGGAAATTTGGGATCTTTTCTGCAATCTTTAATCCTGCACACTGAGCACACATATTACCCTATAAATTATTAAGTACAAAACATGGGTTGCCTCCCACGCGGCACGATGTGTCTAAGTTGGATACTTGATTTCTCTAACTAGACTCATGGGTTAACTACCATGCAGCGCTTAATTTAATGTTGTGGCACGACACAATTTCCTTGGTAACTCAGATTTCACCAAGGTTAATATAAAAAATCACACTAACTTCTTCAGTGGTAACCATATAATGCTTTACTCATTGCTCGTTCACCTTGAATGGGGCTTCACCATCCCTCTTCAATTCCAAAGAACCATATGGATAAACTCTTGTCACTGTAAATGGACCATACCATCTGGACTTCAACTTACTTAGAAACAAGCAAAGTCTAGAGTTATAAAGCAATACTCAGTCACCTTTTCCAAATATTCTTTTCTCAATTTTTCGATCATGTTGTAACTTGATCTTCTCTTTATAAAATGTAGAACTTTCATAAGCTCAGAGTCAGAATTTATCCAACTCGTTCATCTTATTCATCCTTGACTTTGTTGTATACTGCCACTCAAAATTCAGCTTCTTCATGGCCCATAGTGCTTTATGTTCAAGTTCAATAGGCAAGTGACATGTCTTGCCTTATACTAGCTGATAATTAGAAGCACCAATAGGAGTCTTGAAAGTTGTTTGGTAAGACCATAATGCATTGTCTAGTTTTATTGACCAATCATTCCTATTGGGATTCACTATCTTCTCCAAGATGGACTTGATTTCTCTATTGGACACCTCAACATGTCCACTAGTTTGTGGATGATAAAGAGTTGCCACCTAATGATTCACTCCATACTTATCAAGCAGACTCTTAAATAGAAAATTAAGAAAATGTGACCCACCGTCACTAATGATAGCATGTGGCATGCCAAATCGAGAAAAGATATGTTTTTTCAAGAATGCGGTGACACTAAGTCATTAATTATTAGGAAGCACAACTATTTCCACCCATTTAGATACATAATCCATATCCACAAGAATGTATTTCAAGCCAAAGAAAATCACAAAAGGACCCATGAAGTCTATCCCCCATACATCAAACAGTTCTAAATCCAAGATGGGTGTAATGGGGAGTTTATGGCATCTAGATATATTACCTGGGCATTGACATTGATCACAAGTTGAAGCAAAATCATGTGCATATTTGTAAATTGTTGGCCAATAGTACCCACATTGCAAGATTTTGTGAACTGTGCGGGTTTCTCCATGATGACTCTAAATTGGTGAAGAGTGGAAAGCTTCAAGTATGCTTATCATCTCCACTTCAGGAATACATCTACGAATAATCTCATTCACACAAATTCTAAATAAATAAGGCTCATCCCAAAAAAATTTCCTTACCTTATGCATGAATTTCTTTCTTTATTGGAAGGAAAGGACTTCTGGGACTAGATCACTTGCTAGATAATTTACATAGTCATCAAAAAATGGAATTAGATCTTTTCAAGTGGATAATATATGCTCGTCTGGAAAACTATCATCAGTCTCGAGTCCATCTTTAACTTTCTGCATTGCTTCCTCCTCAGGTTTAGACAAATGATCTGCAACTTGGTTTTCAGTACCTTTTCTATCCTTGACCTCAAAATCAATCCTTTTCATATAAAGAACCAACCTAATCAATCTAGTCTTTGCATATTTCTTCACCATCAAGTACCTCAATGTTCCATGATCAGTGTGCCCAACTACGTTCGTCCCATTCAGGTAAGACCAAAATTTCTCAAAGGCAAAAACCACTGCTAACAACTCTTGTTCAATAACTGTGTAGCTTTTTTAGCAAGGTTTATTGCCTTTCTAGAATAGTAGATGGGATGAAGAATCTTCTTTTTCTTTGGCCTAGGACAACACGTAAGGCCACTCCACTTGCATCACACATAACCTCAATTGGCAAGGACTAATTAGGAGACACAATGATAGGAGCCATCACCAATTTTTCTTTTAGGATTTCAAAATCCTTCATACATGCATCATAAAAATTGAATTTAAGCTCTTTCTCAAGCAACTTACAAAGAGGATCCGCAATCTTTGAAAAATCCTTGATAAATCGCCTATAAAATCCTGTATGCCCTAAAAATCTCTAAATCCTCTTGAAAGAAATTAGTGGAGTTAATTTCTCAATCACCTTTATTTTGGATTTTTCAACCTCTATTCACCTTTTTGAAATCTTGGTCCCATGCACAATACATTCTTTAACCATGAAATGACACTCCATCTTATGATTTGCCTAATTATCACTAAATCATTCTTCTCATTAGGAATAACAGAAATACCACCTTTCTTTGGAACACATTGTACTAAACTGATCCACTTACTATCCTAAATGGGATATACAACACCAATATCAAGCCACTTGATTATCTTTTTCTTAACCACCTCCTGCATAGGAGGCTTAAGTCGATGCTGGTGTTATATACTTGGAACACAATTTGGTTCAAGTTAAATCTTATGAGTATACAGACCAGGCAGAATACCCACAATATCTGCAATAGACCAACCAATGGACCTCTTGAATTTATATAGCACTGATAACATAACATTCACTTTTGTCTATATCAAATCAACTGTAATGATTACCCACAAGTGTTGTCAGCCCCCAAAAATACATATCGCAAATAAGAAAGGAGGGACTTCAACTCTAAGACTGGTGGCTCCTAAATAGATGGGAGACCAGGTGGAGTAGTTCTATTTTTTAGATCCAAATCTAGTTTCCTTGGTGCATAAGTTTAAGAACCACTCCTATAAAGTGCACATACCATCTCATCATAATCATCAATACCATCACTGTCAAAGTTCATGATCACGGTTGCTAGAGCTTCAACACCTAATCTTTCTTTAATAGGAACATCATCAGAAGAATCACCCCAAATAGTCACTGAATCAACATTATAGAAGGAATCCATCTCCTTATCATACACAGCAAACACATATATCACCCTAAACTCATTCGGCTACCTCATGGACTTGCATAAGTTGAATATCACCAGCTCATTATTGAGCCTCAACATCAAATATCCTAACTCAAGATCAATCAAAGTCCTTCCTATAGCCAAGAATGGTCTTCCTAAAATAATTAGAACTTGAAAATCCACTTCACGATCTAGTATCACAAAATCAATAAGAAAAATAAAAGTAGCCACCTTTACTAATACATCATATAGAATACCAATTGGTTTTTTCACCGTTCTATCTACTACACTTGTCTCATGGTGGTTCTTTTGGGAGCCCCCAACCACAACTTCTTAAATATTTCTAATGGCATTAGATTGATACTAGCTCCCAAATCACATAGTATCAAAATAAAGTTGAAAGATCCAATGGTGCAAGGAATGGTGAAAGCACCAGGATCCTCCTTCTTCTCTAACAATGATCTAGTAGCTATAGCGCTGCAGTGATGATATTGTCAACTAGCTCATAACTGATTGACATCTTCTTGGTGATTAGATCCTTCATAAATTTTACATAGCCCAACATTTATTCCAATGCCTCTACAAGTGGTATGTTAACTGAAAGCTCATTTAACATAGGTAAAAAAATTTGATACTTACCATCTACTTACTTCTTCTTAACCTCTAAGTAAAAAGTAGGAGAGGTTTTGGGATGGACTTCAAAACAGGCTCGTCAACCTTGTCTTTTTATTTTTCTTGCTTGCTACTGCTCTCTATATCAAAAGAATCATCATCATTCTTTGGCTCATCTAAAATGGGTACATGAGGAGCCATGGTGGTTTTACCACTCTAAGGGGTAATGGCATGGAAGTTATTATCATTCTTTGGATTAACCATAACATTACTAGGGAGAGTGACTAGTTACTTTTGATTTATTGTGGATGGCATCTGACTAAATTATTGCTCCAATTGTTTGATTATGGTAGCATGTGATTCAAATTTCCAGTTAAGCCTATTAAATCTGCCTTAATCTCCTTAAGACAACTCTTTTGACTTTCTTGGCCTTTGACTAATTTTAACAAAATAGCCTCCAATCTAGATTCTAATTCACGGCCACCTGGTGGAACATACCTATCACTCTTCACCTTAAAATAATCTTTTTGTTGCTATTCACCATCTTTTTCTCTACTTCTATCTCTGTATCTATCATTATAATTGTTTCAACCTTGATTCCCTTGAACTTGGGCTTGGAATCCACCAACTACCAATCAAGATACATCGGTTCCTCTTTAGATTCAGTCCCAAAAGTCCTAGAAGTATATCCCAATGCCGCAATTTCATTCATTTTCTCTACCTTCATTATTGTGAATTATTTTGTAAGCAACCCAATATCTGTCCAAAATTATGCAACCTCTTGTTTTACCAAATCCTAACCAACTTCATAATCATTAACTGCTCTAATAGCATAAGTACCTATACCACTCTCAGCTTCTTTAGTATGCCAACCTCGATTAGTCACTGAAATATCATCTAGCATATATTACGCAATATCACACCAAAAATGGATACATGCACTTCCCAAAATTATTTTTTCCATTACTCTCGAACTCACATTCAGTGATATATAGAATATTTCTAACAAATTGGATCCCATGATTCTGTGATTAGGTACCATGTTCAGTTTCTTCTTGAATCTAAACCAAGCCTCATCTATGGATTCTGCATGTAACTGTCTAAAATTATAAATTTCATCTTTCAACCATAGCATTCTTGTACGAGGAAAAAATCTATTCAAAAACTATCTATGGAACTCATACCAAGTAGTGATTGAACCTCTCAAAAATTCCCCTAACCATAGTGATGCTTCCCCTGTCAGTGAAAATGGGAACAACCTCAACCTCAAAGCTTCTTGGTCTACCCTCTAAATAGTGTATAACGTACAAATACCAGTAAAATTAGCAAGAAACATGTTTGTATTATCAGTTGTTGATCTAAAAAACATGCCTTTAAGTTCAAAAATTAGATTATTACACTAGTAATGTCAAACTTAACACTGGGGGTAGAGCAGGATGAATTATGGCTGTCTCAGTAGGCTCAACATAGCCCATATCTTTGTCTTCATCATATGGTTACAAATGTTGATATGTAGGTATCAATGGAGCTCTACCTATCTGAACTCTATCTCGATGCTCAACTACCTATATAGGTCTGGCTCATTTTCCTTACTGAGCTAACCTAGCCTCTTCATCTAGTCGGGCCTCTTTGGTTGCTCTTTTCTCTTCAGCTACAACAGTTAGAAATTATTGCATCTATAAATCTACAATATTTTGTGGATCACTTGGAGCATGATGAAGTGCTTCTTTAGGATCAACAAAAGAGGGAGGAGGAATAATCTGAGGGTCTCAAACCTCAGCAGGAATACCATCATGAATATGCTCTACCATTCTTAGTGGTGTTTGAAGAATTATTTTTGGTTATGGATCAAAAGGGAGTAAGGGTTTTCCCTTTCTCCTTATTTTTAGTATACACCGACATATACCAAATTAGGAACAAAAAATAAAACACACAAACTTCAAGAAGTTCAATAAAGTATTTACACTGTCTTCTCCGACAACGGTGCCAAAATTTGATGTCGCCCAAAAACTAACCTCCAAAGAAGTTTGTTGCAGTCGATGCCAAATATAGTAATCCAACTAGGTTGGGGTAGATCCTACATGGGAAAACACAGAAAAGTTTCTCAAACTTGACGGAATTCACAAGCAATATGGAAATGTAAATGGCGGATTTGAAAGACAATATTAAGTAATAACCAAATCTTGATTGCTTGAGTTTGTAAATAATAGATGACGAACACTAGGACTGTGTTCCCCTATCTTCTAAACTCCGTAAATTTCTCATGTTCAACCCACTTATTCTGCTGCTGTGCAGGTAAAGTCGACAAGCTATGTATTATCAACTATATTGTGAATGTGTTGATAAATCTCACCCTTTACCTTGTGAGTCTCAGGGCGTCACCTTATTGTTCGTTGTTTATAACTTCAATTTAACTTTCACCTTTTGAGTCTAAAATTGATTATATGATATGGAGGAATTATAAAATGGACGTGAATCTCAAATTACTATCTTAATCCTTTTTTCCTAATCTCAAACTCCCTTATGAGGATGTTCTCGAATACAGGCTATCCCTAAGCTTCTATAGTAGCTCTGAGGTCAATTAATATGAAGAAGATCAAGATACATGAAACTATAATAGAAAAGACTAATCTCCCACTTCCTTTACGTAGCTAATCCGCCAGGGTTCCCACAACCCTAGTCAGTGAAATTAGATGCTCATGTTTATGTAACAATCCATAATAATCAATGAAGGCTACATGTAATTAATTGCACAAGAATAAATAGAAGAAAATATGAAGTCTTCACCTGAATAAAAACCCAAAAATCTCAAGAACGAAGTCTCAATGATCAAAAATAATGTAGAGTACGTAAAAGTGCATAAGAATGCACAAGAGAATGTAACCTAATACAAGAATAAACCTAAGGTATTTATAGAATATCAAAATAACCCAAGCATCCTAATTAAAATGGATTAGGAAAAATATGTTGACACAAGGTATGAGTCGCATCATACACTCGTAAGGTATTTTTATGAGTCGTATAGTGCTAGTCGTATGCTTTCTAGTGAATTGTCTTCCAATACTTCAGGCTCATGTTATCTGTACGACTCATCCACATGAGTCATACCTTGACCATACGACTTATGGTCTTCATATGTTACCACCTGGGACTCACTTTTTCAATGCTCTGAACATTGGTCAGCTTACGACTCAACTTTACGAGTCGTACTCAGATTTTCTGACTCGTCTCAACTACGACTTTAACTTTGAATGACTTCTTGAGTTTTTGTTCTTGTTATAGTTGCTTTTGTAACACCACAAAATTACCCCTTGGACTTCACACAGTGCCCAAGACTACGAATAGCCCTAAGCTAACCCATTATACCTACTTAACTTGAAACTCACATGAGAAGTGAACTAACATATATATATAGAAACTGAAGGTAAATGATTTCATATATTAATAAAAGTCTTTAACTTTGAAGTCTTTAAACAACTCTTAAAACTGAAAGCATAAACAGTCTGACAAGCCTCTACTACTGTCTCGAGAGCCACTGGGACAGACCCTAGCTGACCCAAGCATAAACATAAATCACATAGCTAAAACACTTTATCAATAACCAAGATTGTGATAAACTGTGTCCTCGGACTATGAGGACTCACAAAAGTTGGGATGTAGGGGATGATGCCCGTACTCAATTGTGCTGCTGGGAATATGCACCAAAACCTACATTATAAGACAATGTAGCACATAGACATATATGTAGGTCAGTACCTTTGGAATGTATTGAGTATGCAGGGGTGAATGCATAAGTAAAACAATAACTGATTATTCATATAAACTTTCAAATGATGCATGCTAAGTGTAAATGACTCACCCTAAACTTGAATAAAACAAAAAACCGTAAGATCACACAGATGAATGTTGAAGCATAAGAATAAACTTTGTGAGCCATAACACTTAGTTTCTAAAAGATTTACTCATTATTCTTTCTTATGGTAATTTCTTCTAACCGAAATAAATCATGTGAGCTACCATGGAGTCCAACGTCTTACCCACATTGGGGAGAGCTGTCTTATCCTTGCCATCTAAGTAGAACCTTATCTTAAGTGATCACTAAACTTCATCCATATTAGGAAAAAGCTTAACATATGGTGGCTCGTAGTTTCTAGGAATTTAGGATACGCTTATCCACATTCCCTTCTCGGTGCTAAATACTACTCCAAGAATACTGATATTCTCATACTTTAGAAAATCCACCTTAAATTAGCAAAAGGGTTTATAAAATAAAAATAAGTTATGCTTCTCTTTACTTTAAATAAGATAAAGATGAACAATTGTGGATTTAATATGATATCTTAGGATCAAAAGATCAATCTTTGCTTTAAATCATGTTATAAAACTTATCGATGGAGCTTAAGAGCATAATCTTTTTGTAAACTCAATACTTGTACTTAGGACTTAAAGTACATGCTTTAATTCATAGAAATTCATAATAAAACGTCATGCTCAATAATAACCTTGAAATATTTCAACAATCCTAGTCAAGATAATGAAATTTAAATCACAATATGAATTTTATACATAAAAACATGAATATATGTAAATATTGATGCACTAGAAACTTTCAATCTCATAGTAGTATCATAATTTCAAGAATATGGCTTTTTGGGTATGAACCCTAATTAAAAATAAATAGATTCAAACATAAAACATGCACTTTGGACACAAGGATAAAATAATAACCTTGCTCATAAACCCCACATTTCTAAAGTTTCTTAACTTGTGAAGAAAGTTTGAATCTTGGGACTTGAAGGACGAATTTGTGTGTGGAACCCTAATCTTAATGTCCTTGAAGATGATAGGATATAAGTGTTGTTATTTTATTAAGGAATAAAAGAAAATAAAGCATCTTTGAGGGTTATCAGTCGTGTTTAGAAGTTATAAGATAGGAAAGGACCAAAAAGCCCTTAGATAAACTTTACCGAATTTTGATCGTTAGTCTTTACGAGTCTACCATATGACTCATATAGAAAGGTACGACTGTCTTCATGACTCGTAATCTAGACAGGACCTAAGAGGGTACACATTTTTCATCATACAAGTTCCACCTATGACTAGTAACATCTCTATCAAATTCTTAGCCCCTCATTCGTAACTTGGACAAAATCTTAGGGAGCCTACACCGATGAACTCACAACTAACATTTATACGACTCATATGGTAACTTAAGACTCTAAGGGTCAAGTCATACCCCCAACAGAATATCCACTATGACATAATTTCTTGGATACAACTTCAACGTACCACTCGAACATTGTATGTACGACTCAAGAGTATGAGTCATATGATGCACAGAGACTTCCAGACACGAGGTATTACAATATCTCCACCTTGGGAACATTCGTCCTTGAATGTGGTTTACTTAGGACATGGATTTTTGAAAAGAATCAATGTCTCCACACTGAATTTATCACCAAACTTACATTTACCACAAGGATTCAATTTCTCTAAAGATAAAGTACAATGTAAAAACTTTTAAACGGTCTTAAGGAGAAAGAATTTTCTTGAAATAACACTTTAACTTTGGTAGGAACTGAACTGGAGGAAAAGAGATGAGGATACTTAGTCATCATGTCTACTTCAGTTTCCCAAGTGGCCCCTTCAACTAATTGGTTTCTCCAAAGAACTTTTACTGATGCTACTTTCTTATTCATTAGCCTTCGGACTTGCCTATCAAGTGTCTCAACAAGAACCTCCTTATATGACAAGTTATCCTTGACCTCGATACTCTTTAGGGGAACTACTAAGGACGGATTTCCAATGCACTTATGAAGCATTAAAACATGGAACACTGAGTGAACTTCGCTAACTCTGATGAAAGATTCAATTCATAAGCAACCTCTCCTACCCGCTTCACTATCTCATACGAACCAAAAAATTGCAGACTTGACTTCCTTTTCTTTTCAAATCTCATAATTTCCTTCATAGAAGACACCTTCAAGAATACCCAATCGCCTACTTCAAACTTAAGATCTTTCCTTCTCATATCAGCATATGATTTCTGACGGCTCTGAGTAGTTTTCAATCTCTCATGAATTAATAGAACTTTTTCCATAGCTTCAAGAATAGAATCCATCTCAATCAAAGCCGCTTCACCAACCTCAAACCATCCTATAGGCGATCTGCACCTACTCCCATACAACACTTCAAATGGAGCCATCTAAATGCTACCATGATAACTATTATTGTAAGCAAACTCAATCAAAGATAGTTGTTCATCCCAACTTCCTTTAAATTCCAAGACACAAACATTCTCAACATGTCTTCTAGTTTTTGAATTGTCCATTCAACCTGACCATTGGTCTGCGGGTGAAATGTAGTACTAAGCTTAACCTTTGTACCAAGGCACTTCTGAAAAGACTGCTAAAACTGTAAAGTAAATTGCGTGCCTTTATCAGAAATAATGGATAAAGGTATCCCATAAAGTCTTACTAACTCATGAACATACATTCTGGCACAATCCTCTTTGGTATCTGGAGTTTTGATAGGTAGGAAATAGGTTGACTTAGTTATTCGATCTATTATAACCCAAATTAAGTCAAGTTGATGTCTTGTATGAGGCAACCTTGTGATGAAATCCATATTCACTACTTCCCACTTCTAAGTAGGGATACCAATATCTTGAAACGTACCACCCGACCTCTGGTGTTTAACTTTAACTTACTGACAATTGGGTCACTTAGCTATAAACTCAGCAATTTCCCTCTTAATACCATTCCAACAACAAAATTTCCCATAAGTCCTGGTATATTTTAGTAGAACTCGAATGAATAAAATTCCTCGAACCATGAGCCTCGGCTAGTATCTTTTCTCTCAACCCATCTACATTTGGGACCTAAAGACTGCCTTGATAAAGAAGTACACCATCTCCCCCTTGGGAGAAAACCTTAACCTTCTGTTGTTGTAACTACCTCTAGTATCTGGCTAAGTACGGGATTATTTCGTTGTTTCTCCTTCACTTCCACTACCAAAGATGATTTCAAACCGTTCTAAACTACTGCTCCCCCATTATTAGTGTCGAGCAAACATACTCCCAAATGGGCCAACCTATGCACTTTTTTAGCCAACTCCCATTCTTTCTTCTTCTCATGAGACACACTATCTATAGATAGCCTACTTAGTGTATCTGCCACTATATTAGCCTTACTTGGATGATAGAGCACATTCATGTGATAATCGTTCAACAACTCAAATCACCATATCTGACGAAGATTCTACTCTCTTTGAGAAAATACATACTGGAGACTTTTATGGTCAGTGAAAATGTCAACATTCACACCATAAAGGTAGTGCCTCCAAATTTTCAAGCCAAAAACCATAGCAGCTAATTCCAAATCACGAGTTGGGTAATTCTTTTCATGATTCTTAAGTTGCCTAGAGGCATAAGCTATCATTCTCCCATTTTGCATCAACACACAACCTATCCCAACTCTGGAAGCATCACAATACATCACGAATCCTTCTAACTATTCTGGTAAGACTAACACTGGTGCCAAAGTTAATTTATCCTTCAACTCCTGGAAAATCTTTCCACACTTATCCGACCATATAAACTTGACCTCCTTATCGGTCAGCTTAGTCAATGGTGTGGCTATAGAGGAGAATCCTCCAACAAATCTTCGATAATACCCAGCAAACCCAAAAAGCTTTGGATATCAGATGGAGTGATGGGTCTAGGATAGTGCTTCACTGCATTAGTCTTCTAAGGATCTACATGAATACCAACCCCTAAAATAATATGCCCTAAGAAGAAACTAGATTTCAACCAAAACACATATTTAATAACCTTCATATACAATTGACAATCCTTGAGGGTCAATAGCACTATTCTTAAATGGTCTTCATGCTCCTCCTTACTCCTGGAATACACTAATATGTCATCTATAAAGACAATGATAAACATAGCTAAGTACTACTTAAAGACCCTTTTCATCAAATCCATAAAGGCTGAAAGAGCATTTGTCAGACTAAACGACATAACCACAAACTCAAAATAGCCATACCTCTTTTGGAAAGCTGTTTTCAGAATGTCTTGATCCCTGACTTTTAATTGATGGTATCCTGACCTAAGGTCAATCCTGGAGAACCACCTAGCATCTTGAAGCTAATTAAATAAATCATCAATTCTAGGAATAGAATACTTGTTCTTAGTGGTAACTATGTTTAACTATTTATAATCTATACACATTCTAAGAGTGCCATCTTTCTTGCGCATGAAAAGGACTGGAGTGCCCCACAGAGATACACTGGGTCTGATGAAACCTTTATCTAAGAGGTCCTTAAGGTTCTCCTTTAACTCTTTAAGTTTGGTCGGGGCCACATGATATGGAGGGATAGAGATTGTTTGAGTGTTGGGAAAAAGATCAATATTGAATTCTATTTCTCTATCTGGTGGTACCCTTAGTAGATCTTCAGGGAAAACCTTAGGAAACTCATTGACTACAAGGACTAATTGAACTGTTGGGGCTTTAGACTTAGTGTCTTTTACTCGAACTAAATGATAGATACACCCTTTTAATATTAACTTTCTGGCCTTAAGATAAGATATGAAACAACCTTTGGGAGACACAGACCTACCCTCACACATAAAAAATGCCTCATTAAGAAATTAAAACTTCACCACATGGGTGCAACAATCTATTGATGAAAAGCATGAATGGAGCCAATCCATGCCTAGAATAATATCAAAATCTGCCATCTCTAACTCTATTAGGTCCGCTAGTATGATCCTATAGAGGATGGTAATAGGACACTTCTTATAGACTCGTCTTGTAACAACTGACTCACCCATTAAGGTGGAAATCGAGAAGGGCTTAGAGGGATTTTTAGGACCTACCTCAAAATTATAGCAACTAATGGAGTTATATATGAGAGATTTAATCCCGGGTTTAACAACACATATACATCGAGGTAAAAGGCACAAAGCATACTAGTGACAACATCTTGTGAACTCTTCTACTCCTAAAAGGATGGTAAAGCATAGAATCAATTTTGGCGCCGACCGCTACGGTAATAGATGATGCGCTATGTGGAGGGACAGGGCAACCTTACTGAGCTGTTGGATTAGTAACCTGAGTCTGAGAACGAGCATCTCTGCTTCCCTGCTTAGCATACGGACATTCCTTGATCCTATGGACCAACTTACCAAAACCATAGCAACCCTCTTTGTCCATCAAACACTTACTAGGATGGGTCCTACCAAACTTTGCAGATATTAGGTAACTAGGCCTCCTAACTATACTATTTTGAGACCTGGAATTCGAAGTCCTTCCCTACTATTCTTGCCTAGTTCTGAGTGTAGAGGCACTGGCTAAAGATGGCACAGGCATTGATGAATGACCCAAAAACTATGAACGGATTCCCCCTCTAGACCTTGGCTGACTATACTTAAACTATCCATTCTGATTCCTATTGTATCTCTTCTCTCTTTCTTTCAACTTTTCTACCTTAATTTGTTAAGCATGAGTCATCAACCGAGCAATATCTATATCCCCAATCAGCATGGTATTCCTACACTCCTTGATCGCCAAATCAAACACCCCAATAAAAATCTTACTCATACGAGCTCTAGAGTCAGATAATAACTCGGGAGCATACTTAGACAACTGAGTGAACTTAAGGCAGTACTCTTTTACTATCATAGAGGCCTATCTCAGGCTTAGAAATTCTTCCACCTTATCCTTCTTCATCTTATATAGAAAAAACCTATCCAGAAAAGCAATTTGAAATACTTTCCAACTCATAGGAGCTATATTCTCACCTATACCTTCCTTCCACATAACTACCCAATCATAAGCAACATCCTTCAGACAATAGGATGCCAACTCTACACTCTTCTCTTCAGTAACTTGTATAATCTGGGTATGTTTCTCACCTCATCAATAAAGAGTTGAGGATCCTCATCTGCCTTTGATTCATGGAACTCAGGTGGATTCATCTTTATAAAGCCCCAAATTTTGGCTGTAGTTAAGTTTTCATTTTTCTAAAGTGGAACTGCTGCCTATTGGTTTCCCTGGACATCGGCAGTCATAGCTTGGGCCAATGCTTGAAAGGCAGCTCAAATTCAGTATGATATATTCTTGTTCAGAGGGTCGCATGCAGAGGTAGTTGATCAATGTTTCTACATACGCCAGCTTGATGAGGAGGCATATTTTTTCATGTAAAAGCATGAGCTAATGCAGATAGATATAACTTCAAGGATGATAGATCATGAAAGAAACAATGATTCCTAACTCTTTCCATAGCCTCTTTCTCATAAATATGGCGTGCTTCACATCCATGATCAAGAATCTATGTAACGTGACTTGTCTAACTCCCTAGGACTCTTTACAACCTTAGGCTCTGATAACAAGTTTGTAATGCTTCGGAAGTACCCCCTGGATGTCACATGATGACCAAGATTATGAATAGACCTAATTTAACCCATGATACCTACTTAACTTGAAAATCACATGAGAAGTGAACTATTACATATAGAAACTGAAGGTAAACAATTTCATATCTTCATAAAGTCTTTAACTTGGAAGTCTTTAAACAACTCTTAAAACTAAAAGCATAAACAAATTGATAGGTCTCTACTACTGTCTAGAGAGCCACTGTGATAGACCCCATCTTACTAGAACATAAACAAAAATCACAAATCACATAGCTAAAATACTTCATCAACAACCACGAGTCTGATAAACTGGGTCCTTAGACTATGAGGACTCACCAAAGGTCATAAAGTAGGGGATGATGCATGTAGTCAATCGTTCTACTATAAATGAGAAGCAGAACCTACATTATAAGACAATGTAGCATATAGACATATATATAGGTTAGTACCTCTAGAATGTACTGAGTATGTGGGGGTGAATGCATAAGTAAACCAATAACTGAATATTTTTATAAACTTTCGAATGATGCATGCTAAGTGTGAATTACACACCTCGAATGTGAATAAAACAAAAGACGGTAAGATCATACACATGAATGCTAAAGCATAATAATAAACTTTGTGAGCCATAATACTTAGTTTCTAAAAGCTTTACTCATTTTATTTCTTATGGGAGTTTTTCTAACCGACATAAACTATGTGAGCTACCATGGAGTTCAATGTCTTACCCACGTTAGGGAGGGTTGTCCTATCCTTACCATCGAAGTAGAACCTTATCTTAAGTGATCATTGAAATTCATCCATATTGGGAGAAAGATTAACCTACGGTGGCTCATAGTTTCTAGGAATTTAGGATACGCTCATCCATATTCCATTCTTAATTCTAAATACTACTCCAAAATACTTATATGCTCATACTTTAGGAAATCCACATTAAATTAGCGTAAGGATTTATAGGATGAAAACAGTTATGCTTTTCTTGACTTTAAATCAGATCAAGATGAACAATTGTGGATTTCATATCATATCTTAGGGTCAAAATATCAATCTTTACTTTAAATCAAGTTATAAAACTTATGAATGGAGCTTAAGAGCATAATCTTCTTGTAAACTTAATACTTGTACTTAGGACTTAAAGTTCATGCTTTAATTCATAGAAATTCATAATTAAACGTCATGCTCAATAATACCCTTGAAATCTTTCCACAATCCCAGTCAACATAATGAAATTTAAATCATAATATAAATTTTATAATTTAAAACATTAATATAAGTAAATCTTGATGCACTTGAAACTTTTAATCTCATGGTAGTATCATAATTCAAGAGTATGGCTTTTTGGGTATGAACACTAATTCAAAATAAATAGATTCAAACTTAAACATGAACTTTGGGCACAAAGATGAAAGAATAATCTTGTTCATAATCCCACATACGTGAAATTTCTTGACTGATGATGAAATTTTGAATCTTGGGACTTGAAGGACGAACTTGTGTGTAGAAACCTAATCTTGATATTCTTGACAGTGAGAGGATGTAAGAATTGTTAATTTATTGAGGAATAGAGAAAAATAACACCTGTTTTTAAGGGTTATAGGTCATGGTTGGAAGTTACAAGAGAGCAAAAGACCAAAAAGCCCTTAGCTAAACTTTACAAAATTTTGATCATCAGTCCTTATGAGTCTACCATACGACTCGTATGGAAAGGTACGACTAGTCTTCATGACTCATAAGCTAGACAGGACCAAGAGGGTACACACTGGTCAATATATGAGTTCCACCTATGACTAGTAACATCTCCATACAACTCTTAGCTCTCCACCTATAACTTGGACAGAATCTTAGGAATCCTACATAGATGAACTCACGACTAACCTTCATCAACTCGTATGGTAACTTATGACTCTAAGGGTCAAGTCATACCCCCAATAGAATATCCACTATGCCATATTATCTTGGATACAGCTTCAATATACCATAAGTATATTGTATGAATGATTCAAGGGTATGAGTCATATAAAGCATAGAGACTTCCAGACATGGGGTATTACAACTTGTCACAACTCATATACACAACTTATGATTCGTACTCTCCAGTCGTATACTTTTTTCACTTAGCTTTTCTACTTAGCTTTGCCACTATTGTGCTTATTCATCATCCTATTATTCATATAATGTGTTGAAGACTGGTATGATGACTAGTGTCATCCATAGAATTTATCTTTTTTCAGAGATTTTTCATCTAATTTCTTTCAAAAACTATTAGTTACCTATTTTACCTGCAACAACAACAAGACCATATCATATCTACTAAAATATCCTAAGTCCTAGCATAAATTCTTTGTTTTAAGCATCAAAAGTACCATTTTCCATGCCACATAAATTTGTCTCATGACTTGGTATTGGAGGGTAAGACTACAATATTTAACAATAATATGGATATCTCCATACTTGTAGTTTATGTATAGTAGGTTGAGGATGAAAAGAAGAGGTAGCAGAGATGGGAGAGAGGAAAAATAAGAGTTTAGGTATTTTGAGTAGGATGTGAATTAGTAGAATAATAGGAAAGATGGTAGGCAGTGGACTAAGAAAAAGACATAGGGAAATTCTAGTTCTTATTCGTCGGTGAGTGCTCCTTATCCTAAGCCATCTGGTGATCGTTGTTTTTAAGATAGTAGTTATACTAAGGCATAGGATGCCCAGTCTCAGGTTAGTGGAGCTTAGTCAGCCCTATCCTATCCTCCTTGTCTCTTTTATGGACAACTGCACTGTAGGTATTGTAAAAAGGGGAGAAATCGATGCTATAATTATGGTTAGCTTGGTCATATGCAAAGATATTGTCCTTCATCCAGGGTTACCACTAGGTCTAATAAAGTTTTAGTTTCTACTTCTTCAACTCCTGCCCCTAAGGGAACCATTTTTGGAATCGGCACTAGCCAAAATCATCTCTATGCACTTGGTACTCATCAAGAATCTGAGATATTCCCAAATATCATCACTAATACATTATATCTCTTCTCCTGTAATGTGTATTATTTTCTTGATATGGGCTCTACCCTTTTTTATTTGACCCCTTATATGGCTATGTATTCTGATTTTGGTCCCAAATATATTTTTGACCCCTTCTCTGTTTCTCTATGGTAGGTGATTCTATAGTTGCTAGAAAAATCTATAAGGGTTTTGTAGTGTCTATCTTTAGTAGAGATACATTGGTGGATTTAATAGAACTGGATATTATGGATTTCAATGTTATCTTGGGGATGGATTAGCTTTATTCATGCTATGCTTCTTTTGATTATGGGACCCGGAGGGTCAGTTTCCAATTTTTTATTGAATAGGAGGGAAGTTCCTTAGTACCCAAAGGGAGGTTTTTTTCCTATATTAGATCCCAAAAGTTTATTTCCAAAGGGTGTCTGTATTATCTAGTTCAGGTTAAGGATTCTAACTCTGAAAGTCCTTTGTAATCCATTCCTATAGTTAATGAGTTTCTAGAAGTTTTTCCTGATGATTTTCCTGGAATTCCTCCCTATAGGGAAATAGACCTTGGGATTGATCTTCTATTAAATACCCATCTCATTTTTATTTCTCCATATATGATGGCTCTGGATGAGTTAAAGAAGGTAAAAGAGAAGTTAAAGGATCTTCTTGATAAGGGTTTCATCTATCCTTGTGTTTCTCCATGGGGTGCTTTAGTGTTTTTTGTGCGTAAAAAATATGGGTCTCTTTGGATGTGTATAGATAATCATCAGTAGAATAAGGTTACAATGAAAAGTAAGTACCCTCTTTCTAGGATTGATGATCTTTTTAGCCAGCTTCAGGGTGCTAAGCATTTCTTTATGATTGATCTTCATTTGCTCTATCATCATTTAAAAATTAGGGAGGTGGTTATTACAAGGACTATTTTTTGTACCCGATATGGCTATTATAAGTTTTTGATTATGTCATTTGGGTTAACTAATGCTCTGGCTGCGTTCATGGATCTTATGAACCAAGTTTTCAGGCAGTTTTTGGACTTACATGTGATAGTCTTCATTGATGACATATTGGTGTACTCTAAGAGTATGGAGGATCATGCCAATCACCTTTGAATTATGTTACAGACTCTAAAGGATCAAAAGTTGAATGCAAAATTTTCTAAGTCTGAGTTCTTGATGAATGATGTGGATTTTCATGGGTATGTTGTTTCTAGTAGGGAGATCAAGGTGGATCCATAAAAATTTAAGGTAGTTGAGAAGTAGCCTCGACCCACGATTCCAACTGACATTAAGAGCTTTTTGGACTAAGTTGGGTATTATAGGAGGTTTGTTGAGAGTTTCTCTTCTATTGTTGCCCCACTGATGAAATTCTAACTTAAAAAAAGGTTAAGTTTTTGTGGTTCGATGCCTATGAGGTAGTTTTGAGAAGTTAAAGAGCTTTTTAGACTAAGTTGGGTATTATAGGAGGTTGTTGTATATTATGATACATCTCGTGAGAGACTGGGTTGTGTCTTAATGCAGCATGGTAAGGTTGGGGTTTATGTTTCAAGGCAACTTAAGGTTCATGAGAGGAATTACCGAACTCATGATCTAGATTTTATGGTTAGGGTCTTTGCATTAAAAATTGGGCGCCATTATTTGTATGGAGTACATATATACATCTATTTAGATCATAAGAGTTTGTAGTATATGTTCACTCAAAAGGAGTTGAATCTCAGGTAGAGGTAGTGACTTGAGCTACTCAAGGATTATGACATGAGTTTGCACTATCATCCAGGTAAAGCTAATGTTGTCGTTGATGCCCTTAGGAGGTTGTCTAGGGGAGCTTGTCTGATGTGCAAGAGTAGATGAGAGGGTTGGTAAAGGATATACATAGTTTGGCTAACTTGGGAGTTCGTAGTGTGGACTCAAGGGTTGGATGAGTGATTGTTCAAGAGGTGGTTAAATCATCTGTTGGTGTTGGGTTAAAAGAGAAATAGGTTTTGGATCTTATACTTATGCAAACTAGGGATGATGTGGGTAATTAAAATGTTATGGCTTTTGAGATTGTAGGAGATGACATCTTGAGGTATCAAGGGTGATTGTGTATTCCTGATGTTGATAGGCTACGAGAAAGAATTTTGACCTAGGCTCATGAGCCTAATATACAGTTCATCCGGGTTCAACTAAGATGTACCATGACTTAAAAGAGATCTACAGGTTTATGAAGAGAAATATGGAAAATTTTGTGGCTAAGTGTATGGTCTATTAGCATGTTAAGGTAGAGCACTTTAGGACTAGTGGCATATCTCAAGAGATAGAGTTGCCTATGTGGAAATGGGAGATAATTAACAAGGATTTCATTGAAGGTCTATCACAATCAGTACAACTCGATTTGAGTTATTGTGGATAGGATGACTATGCCTGTTCACTTATTGCCTGTGAGGACTAATAATTTAGGAGAGGATTATGCCAATTTATTCATTTAAGAGGTATTCAAGTTGCATGCAACACCTATGTCTATCATTTTAGACTGAGGTATGCAATTCTATTCTTATTTCTGGCATTTATTTCAAAAAGGTTTGGGTAAGCAGGTGAACCTTAGCACTACTTTCCACCCTCAAATGGATGGACGAATGGAAAGGACTATTCAGATATTAGAGGATATGCTAACGGCCTGTGTGATTGATTTTGGAGGTAGTTGGACTAATCATTTACCTCTTATTGAGTTTGCATACAATAATAGTTACCATTCTACAATTCAAATTCTTTCTTTTAAGTCTCTTTATGGTAGGAGGTGTTGGTCTCCTATTGGGTGGTTTGAGGTTGGTGAGACTAGGTTGTTTGGTCCTGAATTGGTTCACCAAGACATGGAGAAGGTGAAGGTGATTAGAAAAAGACATAAGACTGCTCAAAGTTGCCAAAAGTCTTATACGGATATAAGGTGAAGGGAGTTGGAGTTAGAGGTTAGTGATTGGGTATTCTTGAAAGTTTCTCCTATGAAAGGAGTCATGAGGTTTTGGGAGAAAGGGAAGATCAATCCCCGTTATTTTGGTCTGCACCAGATTTTGAGGAGAGTTGGGAATGTTACTTATGAGTTATATTTGTCTATGAGTTTGGCCTCTATTCATCCTGTTTTCCATGTGTCGATGTTGAAAAAGTGTGTGGGTGATCCTTCTTTGATAGTTATTATGGAAAATATTGGTGTTTTGGATTTCTTTTCTATGAGGAATCCTCAGTGAAGATATTAGATAGGCAAGTTTGTAGGTTAAGGAATAAGGATGTAGCTTCTGTAAAAGTATCTTAGACAAACCAATAGGTGAAGAAGTTACATGGGAAGCTGAAGAAGATACGAAGTCCAAGTATCCGTTCTTGTTCCCAACCTTGGATGCAAATTCTTAAGGAAGATATGAAGGTTAAGTATTCATTCTTGTTCCCAACCTTGGATGCAAATGCTTGAGGTATGAGTTTCGTTTCCCTTTTTTCCAATTTCAAATTTCTCCTTGGATTACGGTTGCATTCTATTTTGTATCGTGCTAAGGGTGCCCTTAACTTCTCACTCGAGGACGAATGATCCTAAGAGGGGGTAATGTAATATCCCCAGGTTTTGGGACTCTAAAAATTCTAAAGGAAATTGGACACTTCTTTTGCAATGACAAAGTGACGAGTCGTTATCACTTGTCACAAGTTGTTAGGTGAGACTCGTCATCTAACCAGTGAAGTTGCCTAAGGTTACTATTTGGATTACGACTAGACCTAATGAGTCGTTAGGTAAGGTCATGAGTCATGGTGAGGGATTCATGACCATAATAGTGTGATTACCCTGAGCTTCTACTTAGGATACGAGTCCATGCAATGACTCGTGACCAGTCACCACGAGTCGTTACCCGACCCATAACAACTTGAAACTATTTCCTGCACGTTTTTCATTAAGGGTAGTTTGGTTTTTTTCCATCCTTTACACTTTACCCATGACTTAAAGACACTCTTAGGGTCCCTTTTAACAACAATCATTAAATAAAGTACTACTCTCATCATCTCAAACTTCCAAGCAAGAGAAATTAGGGTATTCGAGGGGTTAATCATCCAAGCTCCAAACTCTGAATTTTTTCTAAATTCTTGTGTGTTTCATGCATGTCTCTATTCCCTAACTTCTATTTTGACATCATGACATAATTTGGTTCATAAATTATGTGATTTAATTATTGGGTTTTGAAATTGGATTGAGGGGTTTTGATGATGGTTATTGGAATTGTTTGTCCCATGCTTTAGATATGATATTTATGCTTTAATTATTATTTTTAGAACTAAATGGGTGCATGGTTATGGGTATTTCGAATAGGGAACATGGGTTTCCCCAAATTGATGAATTTTGACTTAGAATTGGCATTAACCTCAACCCACTTTGTAATTTGGTTTTGGAACATGGATATATGTATAATTTAACTTGTTTTTAGGAACATTGCATTACATATAAAGGTTAAATGGATAAAACAAATATGAAAGAACATGGTGGACAAGGTTTTGGTTTTCTAAATGGAACCTTAGGAGTCAAATTGGTTATTGATTTGGAATGGCATAATTGGATTTAGCTTGCAAGCATAATTTGTATGATGATACCAAGTGGTGAATGCCCTAATAAATAAGTCTTGGTTTAATGATTGGTATTTTGTGTAAATATTTTAATTTGGGCTTAAAGTGGGTTCTGTAGCTCGCTGTGAAGGTGGAGGTCCCAAGGGGGACCAATATTAAAAACCATGTTTGTTGGTGTTGGGGTGTATATAATCGTGTGCTTGTTTAACACTTTATATTTTTGGGATATATGGAGCCTTGGAGTCTCTTGCCTTCCTTCAAATTTCCTCAATTTATACGGCTAACACGTTTTGAGGCCCTTTCAGTTAGGAAAGCTAAACCCATATAGCCCGTGAATGCCCTTAGGATGAATCAAGCAACACATTCCAGGTAAATGATTTCACACTCTCATGTTCATGCCCTTGTTCCTTATCTCAACATCCTCTATGTGTGTGTGTATATATATATATGAATGTGTGCATGTAGTTTTGATTGATTTTAGAAATGGCATTACTCTATCACCTTCCCAAAGTTACATGTCAGTGCTACTGACCATCCTAGGATGCTACATTATTTCATAATGTAGGGTCCAAAGACCTTTCTATTTCTCCTATGAAGCGTTAGGTGGTTAAACACGTCTGTTAAGTGGCGGTGAAGAGGTAAGTGTCCATCCTTCGGGAGGCCTTGTCATTTCATTATTCTTTCATTATTGACTTAGTACTATTGGATTCTTTTCTTTTGGTCATAGTCAGGGGCATGTCCCTACTTAGATGTTATTCTGATTTTAGAAACTATTGTGGACAAGTGTGGGTTGGTTGTTGTTTTAACTCTTGGTCTTCTTTTGAGTTATCTATTTATCTTCTTATTACTATTTGATTGGCTTCCTCTTTATTATTATTAATGTTCTCTTGAGGTTAAGTAAGGGGGTGGTCTCTGGTCCATAGTGGGCTTGAGATACTTGTCACGACTAAACCCTGGTTTGGGTTATGACACATTTTTTATGTGGAGAGTGTGGATGAAAAAGTTACCAGTAGATGAATATTGGACAGAAATACATTGCATCTAGTTTCCAAATGTAGGTGTTGTTTAAATCCTCAAACAGAGGATATGAATCAGCTGTTCTTGACTGGTGAATTTTCTAAGAAGATATGGAGAAAATATGCAGGAGTAGTTGGCATTCATTGGAATACTACACAACTTTATTATGCCACTTCAATCTGGAGGAAATCTGAAACTTTTCCTAATATTAAAGCACTCATTCAAACAACCCCAGCAGTAATTTTATGGTAGCTCTAGAAAGAAGGAATTGTTTCTACAGGAGGTTCAATGACAGAACATAAGGTAATTTATGAGATCAATCAAAATCTGTACCTTTTGGAAAAGGTAAGTCTTCCAACAATCATAAATCTTCCTAATAATTTGACACAGTTGATTGAGAGATTAAAAAGATACATACACTGGGTAGGAGAGAGTGTAGACTAGTGAAATGGGACTTTCTACCTATAAGAGAGCCTTTAAATTCAACACAGATGCTTGTTCCAAATGAACTAACAGTTATTTAGACTTTTGTATTAGAAATATCTAAGGGGATTTGGTGTATGCTAAAGCCAAAATCATCCCTAGAATTAATTGCTTAAGGGTAGAGGCATTACATATTCAAGAAGGGGCAGAGTGTTGTGTGAGGCATAAGTTGTTCCCACTTTTTGTAGAAACAGATTCATTAACTATGTAGAAGATATTGAATGGTGATTGGGACTACCCATGGGTCCTAAGCAAAGGAGTAGACTTGATAAATGAGGGGAGAAAGAAAGGGGTGATGCTGATAAAACACAATTATAGAGAAGGAAACCAGCTAGCAAATTTTTTAGCTAACAATGTTGTTCATTTTTCAGGTACAAGTACAATCATAGACAGAGAGATAGGCACTATCAAATACAACAACATACAAGAACTTCCATAAAAAGTTCAAAAAATTATGAGGTTTGATAAGCTACAGATCCCTTATATAAGGATCAAGGATGGGTTATCTTGATAAATCATATGGGGAATTCAGATTTAAGTCACATAAGGTCATTTCAAAGAAAAAATCAGACCAGTAGCACAACAATAATAGTTCAATCATATCAGGCATGGTATACTGAGATAATAATAGAGGCTAATTCAAATAAATATACAACATGATCAACATAGTATTTTATACAGTGGTAATTCATAGATTTGTTGAGGATTTTTATGGTGGTGGTATTAACTTTGTATGAGGTTCATCCTACTAAGGGAAAAACAACATTTCAAACAAGCACTGGTATGGAACAACAAGGTTCACCCACAGTTCCTAAATCTTTAAATTACTAGTTAGAATACCTGAAGAAGCAACGGATCTAACTTTTAAAGTTGTCAATCTTGAAGAAGACTTAATTCTGGGATAGAAACATGTCACTGATGACAGATTGTGTGGTTACCTAAGTGTTTTCGACCAAAAAATTGATAAAATTTTTAGAAGTTAAAGAGTAAGCTAAAACAGATACTCAATCTAGTAATTGAAGTAGATAGGTCACTTAGTTGTTGAATTCGGTGATTACACTGATGGCCTCAGCTCAAGTCCGACGTACCAACGATAGCTCAGGTGGAGAAATGTATCTAGGGTTCAATTAAATATTTGTCTCTTCACTTTCTCACTTTCCTATTTTTTCAGACTTTTTTTTTACAATGCTTTTGCTTTATGCTTATGATTAGATAGGGTCAAATATTTTCCTTTTTGGATAGGGTTGTTAGGACTGATGTGCTTGTAAATATGTGTTGGTTAATTAATAAAGGATCCCAAATCAATAATTTGGTTTTAAAAAAATATTGATATTCTTATCTAATAAATGACAAAGCCCTATTTTTAAGCAAACACGAAAAAAAATTAAAGAAAAAATAGAGTTCTAAAAAGTAATCTTATATCAAGGTACTTTAAAAGATATATTATCTTCCTAATGATAGGTGACTGAATTTAAAATTAAATTACAAAGAATAATAATAAATTTTGGTTATTGCTCGATGAGTGTTGAACTTTTTCAAAGTAGAGCAAGAGAAAAAAAATAAGCAAATAATGATATTTGTGATTTGTAGATGTTGGATCAAAGTAACAAATAGGAAAGTAACAAAACTAAAGTCTAAATAAATATTCCAAAAAGATTTCCTCTCGGTACATGTTAGTGTGACTAGCTAAAGTGCGCCACGAACTCGGAGATGGCCCGTGGATGACAAAAGAAGAAGGTGAACATGTCAGAGACCTTCACAGTGGGGAAAGGTGGTGAAATTGAAGAACAGTGCAAACAGATGGAGAAGAAACCTATGGTACAATGGTCACCTCTGGTTATGGAGGTTACCCCCAAATCCAATGGAACAATAACTATGGCTACTATGACTGGAACTCAGAAGATTACAACAATGGACATACTAAGTTGTTTTATTATTGGAGAAGAACCCTTTAAATGATTGGATGACAAAAGAAATCCTGATTTACACACAGATATATCTATAAAATGGTCGAACTTATTTGCTTCAAATCGCATGGTGGCTAAAGTTATAAATCTAAACTGTGTGGCTCTGATTGTGAAGAACAGGGAAAAGCTCATTGAACTCAGTAAGAAAGAGGTTAATCGGGCTACAGAGGAATGGAAACAAGCTGGTATATTATATGTTATAGGGGAGTCGCCTACTATAGCGGCAATAGAGAGATACATTGCTCTTCAGATGAACAATATTAGTAAACCTAAAGTTTACTATCACAATGATGACTATTTCTTAGAAAAATTTGTGATTATAGATGATCAAAATGATCTGCTCTACTCATGACCCCATATGTTAAACAATCAACCTATCATAATCAAAGTGTGGTGTGCTGACTTTGATCTCAACAAAAAGGTATTGCAGACCATTTCAATTTAGGTAAAATACCAAAACCTACCCTTAAATTGTTGGGGTATAGATCCATTAAGTAGAATTAGTAGTTTCCTAGGGGTTCATCTCTATGCAGATGAGTGCTATACAAAGGTAGAACACATATCATATGCTCGGGTTCTTGTGAAAATGGATGTATCAAGGTAATTTCCTCAGAACATCAAAGTGGAAAAACCTTTGACCAGGTGGTCAAATACGAGTAGTACCAGAGTATTGCATAAAATGTATGGAAGTTGGGCATAAAAGTCATGTTAAGGATGAAACCAAAGACAAAGTAGGCCCCCGAATGGTTCAAAAGTGGCAAGGAAAAAAGTTGTGGAAGTAGGAACATCTAAGAGTAACAATGAACAACTGAATCAGCAGACACAAGGTGAGAAAGATGAGGATCCATAGAAATATGTGACAACCAAATCAGCATATAAAGGTATAGTATTTCTAAGCACATCACAAGTTATGAAGATAAATAATGGCTTTAAATCTCTTGCTACAGTGGATGAATGTTTGAATAGTGGCATAATCCATGAAATACAGAGGAAGAGAGCTGGTACCACAAGCTTACAAATTGTCCAATAAAGTTAAATCCTAGAATTCTAGGGGTTAAATAAGCTTCACGGAAAAACGGAGATGAAAGTATTTTTAAAGGTAAATAAAGTTAGCATTATTACTATTATAGAACATAAAGTAAAGGAGAATATAGCTAGTAAGGTAATCCAAAAAACTGCCCCTGGATGGGCATATGCAGCTAACTATGAGAACTACAAAAGGAAGAGTTTGGCTGGTATAGAATCCTTATGATATAGATTGTCGTATAATTCATAAGACTGGCTAGGTTATTCAAAGGTGGAATGTATATCACATGGACTATGCACTATACAAGATAGAGTGCAATTATTAGTAGTTTTGAGTTTGATGGTGGAAAATGTACAGTTACCTATGTTATATATAAGAGACATTAATGTCAGGCTAAATGGAAATGATAGATTAAATAGAAGTCCGGTGCAAAAAGGGGAAATTAAAGACTTTGTAGATTTCCTGGTAGATATGACTGAAGTAAAGGCAGTTGGTAGAGACTACACTTGGAAAAATGGTCACACATGTAGTAGAATTGATTGATCACTATTCAATGCTGAGTCGATGTTACATATGCCTATGTTAGAGGTTATTATACTACCCCCAGGGATATTATATCATTTTTCCTTAATCTTGGAGTTGGGTGGTAAGTGTATAAGATCTACTAACAAATTTATATTTCTTAGTTGTCTTGTGGAACATGATAATTTCATACCTAGAGTCAGTGAGGCATGGAAAGTTAATCACAGAAATGAATTGAAGCAAGTTTGGCAGAACCAGCGTAGAGTTAAATCCAAACTTAAGCAACTTAATAACGATGAGTTTAAAAATATAAGGGTAAAGATGAAGGACTTAAGAAACCAACTAAATAAGATTCAATAGAAAATGCATGATCAAACAATATTTTAGTTACATAAACAGCAGGAACAAGATTTGAGACAACAACTAGAAAAGTGGAGTTTGATTGAAGAAATTGTAATGCAACAAAAATCCAGGGTCCAATGGTTAAAGATGGGGGATACAAATACCTCTTATTTTCTTACTCATATGAAGAATAGAATTACTCAAATATAATTACTAGTCTACTGAATGTTTATGGGGTTAGGGTGCACACAGAAAAGGATATTGAAAGAGGGGTTACTGGATTCTGCAAAGAGTTACTGGTCAAGTTAGCTTCTTGCCTCCAAAGTGTCAATGTGAACATCATGAAACTTGGTAATGTTTTGAATATGGATCAACAACTTCTCCTTGTACAACTAGATAATGAAAGAGGGTTGAAGGTGGCACTACAGGTTATAAATGACTTAAAAGGTCTATGGCATGATGGATAGAATGCAGGTTTTCTTAAAAAATCTGGTCAGTGGTTGGTATAAATGTTGCTAATACAATCCTACAATTATTTAGCACTAGTAAAATGTATATGCCTATCAACTGTACCTCATACACTCTAATACCTAAGGTGGATAATCCTATAATAATTGGTGGAAATAGACAAATTTCCTATTTCTCCAATATATAAAAGATCATATCCAAGGTGATTACATCCAGATTACTATAGGTAATGATTCATTTGGTGGATACAAATAAGGTAACTTTTGTACCTAGTTGAGTATTGAATGATAATATTATACTTAGCCATGAATTGGTTAAAAGGAATGGAAGAAAAGGTATCTCTAAGATATGTATGATTAAGATTGATATGAATAAAGAATTTGACTCCTTGGAATGGTCCTTCTTAGATCAAATTCTATCTAAACTAAAGTTCCCTGAGCTTATAATATCCCGTACTTTTCTTAGTTCACTTCAGCTCCTAGTGCTCGCATAAGAGGCTAAAATCCTAAAAATTTAGCTAAGTGTTGAAGGACTTAGTCACATTTTGAATCCCTTTAACTTTGAGGATTTTTTAAAGTGGTCTTCCCAAGATATAAATTCTTGAGTGGATTCATGTTTGGGGTTGTAAATATCATGTCTCGGGTAAGTTTCAAATTTTTTGGACAAGTTTTGGACCTCATTTTGATTTCCAAAATAGTAGCTCACCGTGATCCACCGCATCGCGGTGGATATAGCGATGGCTACCTCGGAATGTTGCGGTGAAGTATAGATCGGAAA
This sequence comes from Capsicum pubescens, assembly GCA_030864215.1. Classification (NCBI taxonomy): domain Eukaryota; kingdom Viridiplantae; phylum Streptophyta; class Magnoliopsida; order Solanales; family Solanaceae; genus Capsicum; species Capsicum pubescens. The sequence continues at coordinate 229,956,163 of CM061544.1, forward strand.
CTTTCAATTTCCAGAAACTCACCGCAATTGCACCACATCATGGTGAGTATAGCGGTGAGGGACTTGTCGTATAGCGGTGAAGCCTTAAACGACATTCCAGTTGCGACTTTAATCCCCAAAAGGGTAATTGAGTCATTTACCCCCCTTCCCAATTCATAAAAGTAGAAGATTTAACCCTATTCTAAGCATATTACACTCATTCCTCACCAAATTTCTTACTAAGAAAACCCTAAATCTTCAACTTTAACTTTAATAAATCCAAAATTTCACCATTCTTTCTTCAACATAGCCAAGAATTCAAGTTTCCAGGTTCAAGAACTTCAAGAAAAAGTTTCAAGAACATCGTTAGGGATTCAAAGTTCAAGATTTTACATTTAATTAATCAAGTAAGGTATGTGGGGTTATAAATAAGGATACTCCTTTCATCCTTGAGACCAAAACTAGTTTTTAAAGATTAATTTACATAAATTGCAATTAGGGTTCATACCTAAAGTATCTTTATTTGAGTTTTGGAATTATAAAGTGATTGAACCGTGAAAGTCCTTATTTTTCTTGATTTAAAGAATTCTCTTTTTTTATTTGAACACCATGAGTATGATTTGAGACATTGATTATAGAGTTTCAATTGAGTTTAAGCATGATATTGTTGAAGTATTTCAAGAAGTATATTGAGCATGATGTTTTACTATGAATTTGCATAAGTTTAAAGCATGGGTTTTAAGCCCTATGATTTAGTATTGATAGTTCAAGAAGATTATGATTTTAAGCCTCTTTGATGATTGTTTACCAAGATTCAAGAAAGAATTGATCTTTTGATCCTAAGCTAAGATAAGGAATCCACATTGTTCATATAGTTTGAGATTTAAAGAAAAAGAAGCATATTTGGTATTCCTTATAAACCCTTGTGCTATTTTAAAGTGGATTTCCAAAAGTTCTGAGAGATAAGTATGGGAGTAGTATTTAGTACTGAGTTAGGTATGATTCCAAGGTCTCATGCCCTAGAACTACGTGCCACCATAGGTTTAAAGTTTAAGTGCCCATAGTGGGCTAAGACAGTGATCACTTAAAATAAGGTTTTATTCTGATGGCAAGGGTAGAACAACTCTCCCCAATATGGGTAAGACGTTGAACTCCATTACAGCTCACATGGTTTATGTTGGTTAGAAGAACCTCCCAAAGTCCCTAAATCCTAAAACAAAATGTCAGAACAGTTTTGAGAAAAACTAAGTGTAAATGCTCACAAATTTACTCAGATGTTATCTTACCTAGGACTTCAGTTATTAGATTTCATCTTTAAGTTTTAAGATTGATAAAGGTGAGCCCTTTTCACTTAGCCTACATGATTTAAAGAACAAAATTAGAGTACATTTTTATTAGAACTAAGTGTGATGGCTCACAAGAATTTCTTTTATGCTTTATCACTCATGATCTATGATTTGTCAATTTTAATCATTCAAGCCAAGGAGAGTCACTCACATTTAGCATGCAGTTTTGAAAGCTTATTTGAATTATTGCATAATTAATTTTACTTATGCATTCGCCCACACATGTTCAGTACATTCCAAAAGTACTGATCCACATATATGTCTATGCGCTACATTGTCTCATAATGTAGGTACGAGTTGTAGCACGCACATCATATTCAGACAGTTGCAGCTTCCAGTTAGCAGGTGATGAGTCCTTTTGATTTAAGGGCTCGAATCAGTCAGAGTTTCTGTAGTATTTTATTTTCTTCATTCAGTCATATTAATTGGGGATAGCTAGGGGTCATGTCTCGGATACCTATAGTCAATACTAGTAGAAGATTCATAGACAAATAGTAGAGTTGATGTTTTGATTCCAATTTTGTTTTGTATAAGTAAAGTTGTATTAATTTTTTATAGTTTTATTTTAAAGACATTCAGTAAAGACATATTTTCCACTTAATTCTTTCATACTTATGTATTTTAAATCAGTTGCTCATGAGTTATGGCAGTATAACGTTTATCTTGGGATCACTTGTGGTCCTAAGTACCGTGTGACGTCCAGGGGGTAGTCTCGAGGCATTATAGAGCTGGTCATCAAATGGACTATGCAGTGTGTTACAAATATGAACTACTCAGTAATGGTTAATAGTAAGGCCACTAGACTATTCCAAGCAAAGGGGGAAATTAGAAAGGAGATATTTTGTGTACTTACCTCTTTTTATTAGCTATGTACTACCTCACAAGGATAATCAAGACACTGCACAACAAGAAAGAGTTTCACTATCATCCAAGGTGGAAGCCATAAAGAATTATGTAGCTTAGCTTTGTTGATGTTTTACTATTGTTTTGCAGGGGACATTTGAAGTTTGTCAAATGCTTACACTCATGCTTTGAAATATTTTCACAGGCATCAGGATTGGTAGCAATCACTTGTAAGAATAGTGTGTATTTTGGGGGAGTAAAGCAAGCTCTTCAGGACCAAATCTTGTAGGAACTTTACTTTACAAAAGGTGAACTACCATTTATATACCTTGAGGTTCCATTAAGCACAAAGAGACTATTTGTGGTCCAATGTAAACCTCTTGTTGACAAGATATTGGACAGAGTAACAAACTGGACAACTAGGTTCATATCTTATACTGGGAGGGCCCATTTTGAAAATCAAATATTTTGGTCACAAATTTTCTGTCCGCCTAAGAAGCTTATACAGGTTATAGAAGGTATATGGAGGAGATTTATGTAGACAGAAACTGTTGAAGCATCCAAAAAAGTCTTGATTGCTTGGGAAAAATTGTGTTATACCAAGTCTAGTGGGGGATTAGATTTCTTAGATTTGCATACCTGGAATAAAGTAACTATTGGCAAGTATTTGTGGAACTTATGTCAAAACAAGGATAAGATTTTGGTGGAATGGATTCATATATATCATGGAAATTAAGGACTGTGTGGTGTGTAGGCTAAACAAGCTTCCTGGATAGTGCAAAGGATTCATAAAGCTCATAAGTATCTGTAGGAGGTTGGATATAGTGAGGATGCAATACTAGCTATGGACAAATACTCTATCAAGAAGGCTTATATACAAATGAGGGGTAATAAGGATAGAGTTTAATAAAGAAAGTTAGTTTGGTCCAACTATGGTGTGCCAAAATAGATTTTTATAATGTAGACTAGCCACCAAAACTAGACTGGGAAAGTGGAATCTAGTGGACAATGTGATCTGTCCATTGTGTTAAGACAAGGATGAGGATGTTGAGAACTTATTCTTTGAAAATACATATGCTACAAGTGTTTGTAATCACTAAATGAAGTGGCAAGGGATCAGTAAGTCGAGTTTACAGTGGCAGTCTGAGATACAATGGGCATTACAGTACATGAAGGGCAAAAACAGTATTGCACAAATGTATAGAATGACATTGGCTAGTGTTGTATATGTAATATGATTGGAATGCAATGCAAGGGTGTTTTAGGACAAGCAACTATAAACTTATGTCATAGTTAAATAGGTTATATAAGACGTACTTAGAAGAGGAATTCACCAAGCCAAATTATCTAGGAAACTACTTGAACTAAATATGATCTTGTAGCTATAAGTAGTTAGATAGAGATTAGAAATATATGTACTCAGTAAACCATGGGTTTATTTTGTTTGTGGTTGCTGACTTCCTAGTTTTGAACTGATCACTTGGTAAATAAAATATTTACTTACCAAAAAAACAAATAGGATCATATTTATCATTTTTAGGAACTTGTAACTTTATTTTCTAGTTTACAAATCATGCTCCATCTTTAAAATATTATTTATATATTGTCTTCACAAAAGTTACTTTTATTGATATGTCCATATACATAATACGTGCATCCAGAAACAAGTATATTACTATATTATAGAAGAGACCTAAAATAAGTAGGTCATGATTGTCCTGCCAGCTTACTGAAGGGCATTTCTATCCATTCACAATAGTTTCAACCAACTCTACACCCAATTCTAAAGGTTATTATTGTTATTTCATAATAATTTCAAAAAATTTCTAGATTAAGAAATAAATTGAACTCACAAATCTGAGAATGAAGGTTGCTCAGAGAAAGCCAAGTGAATTTCTAAGTTCAAGTTCCACATAACATGAATAAATGCAAAACAATTTGATGAACCAAAAAAGTAATGGGGACTTAACCTCCAAAACATACTTGTTTTTATATGAATGATAAGCTTATTGAATATATGAAAGGAATTGTTATAGTTACACTTCATAAAATATAGAAAGAAGAGAAAATACATATTAAAAAGATTTGTAATTGATAATTTAAGCAATAGATGATACGCCCGCCATAAATAGTGGTGGAGTGGAGGAGATGTTGATGAAGATAATGATAATTGCAGAGAAGAAGTGAATCTTTGTACAATTTTGGTGGGAGGAGAATGAAGAAAGGAGGAGTGTGAATTTATTGTGGTGTTCCCGGCCAGGGGTAGCCGGGGTGGTGAGGATAGAGGAGGAGGCGCGAGAAGAGGCATAAGAGTATCGTAGTTGGGTTGGAGGAAATAATGCTCGGTTAGGGAATAGGGTAAATTAAAAAGAAAACAAGTATTAAGGATGCACAAACACTGTCTGATCAAAGGTTTGGACAATTGAGATTAAAATTAAATTTGGGCTGAATTGTGTGTTATTGAATTGGATTAGTTTAAATTGGGCCAATTTTGGCCCTATGTTGAAAAAATTAACCCCTAAATAAATTGAAAGGAAAATTGAGTTTTCACTACTATATAATTAATAAAATAAATATAAAAGATACTCCCTCTGTTTCAATTTATATGTTACTTTTTCAAATGTTAAGAGTCAAATAAGTTTATCTTTTACCGTAATTTTTGAGCACAAAATCTTCAAGTTTTTTTTAAATAAAATTTGTATATATATGTCGAAACTACATAAAAATACTATACATCACAAGTATTGACAGTCAAAATATTTAAAAGATATCAAAAATTTATAAAAAAATATTAATTAACTACTTAAAATATCTAAAAATTATATAGAAATACTTAATTGACTATCTAAATTTTATTTGATCCACATAAATTGATACATAAAAAAATAGTATATATTTAGGTCGTGCTAGCACATGCTCCTTATATATATATATACGTATACACACGCCGAGACACACATATATATGAACTGTACACCTTAATCTCATGGTTATTTTTAAAAATAAATGAGTTTGGATTCATAAATTTCTTTTATTAAATGAGCTTAAGGTGTAAAGTTCATCATTATATTAGAGATAATTAAATTTTGATGAAAAAAGATATAAAGTATTTAACATTATTTATAACAAATAGCATATATATATATATAATGATAAATTGTGTATATTGTTTATCGATTTTGTTTGATTTATTTTAATGAAAAAACAAACAAACCAAGTATAACCAACTTCCTTAAAATTAAATCTAGGGATGTGCATGAATACCGAAAAATCAAAAAATCTGGTCGAACTAGATTTATTTGATCTTTTGATTTAGTTTATTTTTTTTCTAAAAATTACTTAAAACTACAAACTAACTTTCTATTATTACATAAAATACCAAAACCCAAAACTAATTACAAAAAATTCTTTTTTATACTTTCTCTCTCCAAACTTAATATACATATCAGGATGCCCATTCTTATGGTTATTGCTCCCGATAAAGTTCCTATAATCAAGGAAACTCAATCTGGAGGTTTCGAAGTTTAAATTTACAAAATGTGTTCTCAAATTACTCAAAATCAAGTTTCAACTTACTGACAAATTCCATTAAAAAATTTCTTCAATTTGGTTTGGAGGTTAGTAAAATTTTACTATTTTTTCAACTTTAAGAAATCCAAAATTGACGAATTAGTTATTGCATGTGCTTCATTAACTAAATAAGCTTAGTAATGGAGTCTTCTCCGTCGTTTAGTTTAGGACTAACTCAATTAGATCATAATGAACAAATAAATCGTGTTATTAGATTTGTTCCTGGAAATTTTGATAATGAGGACCCCAATTTTAGCGCAAATAGATCTAAACATCGGAATGAACCGTTAAGATGAAGAAATTGAGGAAAGTTGCTGGTAAAATCTCTAAAAAAACCTATTGTTGAATCTTTAAGAAAAGCAAAAAGTAAAGATACATCACGAATTCATTTTCCAAAGGTACAATGCTTTTTTGAGTAATCAGCATATATTTGTCAATTTCATATGCTTATACATAGCTATGAAGTATCGGGTGTTGTTATTTCAACCCTGATACATGACTGAGTTATGTATTGTATTTGAAACGCCGTCGAGATTTGATGTTAGTTTAAGGCTTATACATAACAAAATTATGTATATGGGTTGATTATACATTGCTTTGTTATGTATATGTGTTGCCTGGGATGCGTATTTTGCACTTCTATATACATATCTTTGTTAAGTATATAGTTGTTTGTTCTTTTTTTCTACATACCATACACATAATAGTTATGTATATGCTTTACATAGTCAACGCTATGTACATAGATCAGTTATGTGTAAGGATTGATTATACATAGCAATGGTATGTATATATTTGTCTGTGTTGTTTTTAAACACAACATAGCATGTAGCATTTGTCTGGTATGTAGTTATGTATATGTTACTTACTAGACACTGTTGGACACAACTTTGTTTATGTATAGGGTTGACCTAGTGAAGTATTGGTTGTTTAATTCCAACTCCATATACGTACCAAAGTTATTATATTTAGACACACACACACACACATATATATATGTTATGTATTAGCATTTTATAATCTGTATTGATATAACATATATATGATTGATTTATGTATACGAATCTATTAGACGAACTTATACCTGTGTATTTTAGCCTATATACAAATCATACTTATATACATGAAAGAATGTTAGACATGTATATGATGTTTGTTTTAAGTTTTTAAGGTTTGTTGCATTTTAAACTAATACTTGATCTGCAATGTATATTATTACAGAAGATGAAATACAAAATAAAAGAAGTACCACCACATCCATTGCATATTGGTAGTTCATGTAACTGTGAATCTAGGTCAAATATTAAAGAATATGTTGGTGAATAAGTACTTGGCCTTTTTTACCAATTATTTTTTGGGGGTTTTCTCAATATGCTCAATGTAACTTCCATGGGCAAATATCAAAGTTATCGTTGATGCTTGAGATTGAGCAAAACAATCCAAATGAAATTCATGTATATGTCAAGGGAACAATAGCTAGGTTTAGTATTACTGAGTTTGCTATCATCAACAATCTTAAATGTACCTATAGTATTCATGATTTTGTTTATCCTGAGTCATCCAAATCTATGTTGATGGATAAGTATTTTTCAAAGGCTAAAACTATAATAAACTCAGTTTGGTTCAATGCTTCAAAATGAGAAATTTTGACACTAATCAATATGGTTTGCACATGGCTATATTGTATTTCATAGATATATTTTGTTTTCAAAATTATGTGATGCACCAATTAGCCAAATAGACTTTTTGATGGTTTAGGATGGCCGTTACGAACAGTTCCCATGGGGAAAGGTTTCTTTTGAGAAGCTGATGAAGACATGGAGACAGGACTTTTTTTACACATAAACAACTTTATCGTCTGGGAGGTGTGTCATATGTACTTAATGTGTAGGTGTATGAATGATATTCTGAGGTGAACAGAAAATACCTACACATTAGAGTAACATTATTCCGAGGAAGTTTAACTGACCAGTCATTAGAATCAAGCCGAAATATGAGAAGTTCATGGCTGGGATATCAAGTAAGGTACATCACAGTCATATATTTTACTAACTTTTCCCTATAATTTTTTACTGATCAACATTTCAATTGTTTATACATTAATATTTATGTATACTGATTATTTGTTTGTTTATTTTCTTATGAAAGTATTCATATACCAACCTACATCCCATAATAAAGGATATTAAGAGGCTAGATTTGCCAAATCAGATTGTTATTCAAAAAATTAATCCTGCTGGATCATCAGTCCCGACCACATCCGGTGTATTCCATGATAAGTCTGTCTTTGATAGTAGGATCTCAGTTTCTCAGTCAGAACCGGTGGGTTTTGAAGATTTTAGTACCAAACCACCAACTAAAATTTTGAACAAGGCAAAGCATCTTTTTGACACATCAGTTGATCCCCCTTCAAAAAGAAGGAAGACACTAAGTTTGACAAAAAATACATAGATCCAGTAAGGGAGAAAAAGTCTACAACTTCTCAATCCATGGAAAAAGAGTTCTATGTCCCTTCAAACCAACTTTTGAAGCACATAGAGATGAACCAAACACATCTTTCATGATCCAAAAACCAAGGTTTATGATGGCACTTGTCGCGATAAGCCTTGACAAGTAAGCCTATCACCCAAATTGATATGAAATGAGAAATCAATACCACACCTCAAGGTAAGACTCTAAGAATGGAGTCGAACCACACGTATGTAGTAAAAGTAAAGATACATAGTCAAGATACCATTCAATAATCCTAAAACCTAATGTCACAGTGTAAGAACTAGTCTAGATAAAAAGGGTACAAGTCAACTCCGGATGCATAGATTAACTTCTACCTCGAATGGTCTCTAATTACCACCTGAATCAATTTCTATGAGGCACACTCAAACCTGGATCTTCACTAAAAAGGAGCAGTAGGAGTGAGTACGATTCACTCATATTGAGTAGGCATCATAAGCTGAATGAGAAATGTAGAAAATAAAGCATACAAAATACACACCAAGGGACAATCACCTTGTAAGACCCCGTAAAAATCGCATGTCAAATTCAGCTTTTAAAGCTCCATGAGAGATTCCAACACATAAAAAATTTGCTAAGTGTTCAAGTTTAATACTTAATCTCATTTTAGACCTCTTAACTTCGGGAATTTATTTGACGACCTTCTCGACCTCCGTTTTTAGATTTTTCAAGTTGCGTTGTGATGGGGAAAGCCCCTAGTATGCATTGGACACATTCCGGGTGCATTTCAATGGCTAACTCACTGGTTTGAAATGCTTCCGCATTCCGGGCGTATTTCAAGTCAAAATTTTAGTCAAATTCAAATGATCATAAATTTTTGTATATAATTAACTGTGAGAGCTGTTATATATCAATGGAAATATATGTGAGTATTATTTACAATGCAATTGGTTTCATCCAATTTGAACATCGGAGTAAAAAGTTATGATCAATTTACTTCAGCCTATCAGACAGTCAACAGAGGGACAGTTGCGTCTTTCTCTCTTTCTTTAGGGGCATTTTGGTCATCTTCCACCCCTATATATACTCCATAACACGGGATTAATGACATTTGAGATCATAATATAATCCTTTTGCTCAATTTCCCTCCAAGATTATCAAGAACAAGTAAGGGTTCAATTGGGGGTTTCAAGATTCAAGCCAATTTCACCGTAAATTTTTACGGAGTCTTAATCTAAGGTATGTGTAGTATTCATCCATGGATCCCTTTCATCTATGGAGCTCAAGAATCAAGTTTTAAATCATGTATTATGAATACTTTGTTATGGTATGATTATATTCATGTTGATGGTTGTTGTATGGTTTCAAGTTGGGATCTTTATGTATTTTTATGAAGCTATGTTAGTATGTAAGTTGAAATCTATGAACTTAGTTGCTTATGATGTCTATATTGTTGGATGTTGATAATAAAGTTGTTGATGATGAATGATTCCCAAGTTGGAATCTTTATGTGTTTCTATGAATCTATGATATTATATGAGTTGGAAACATGTAAACTTAGTTGTTCATGATGTAAAATTTTATGATTTCACCTATGCCTAAATTGTGCATGTAAGGTGTTTGATTAAATGTTTAAGAGAAATAAGAAACATGTATTATGTATTATTATGGTCTAAAAGATGAATGCATGCCATTAACCTTATGCTTGAATGGTCTATTGTTGTACAATGAATATGTTGTTGGAATGCCATGATGTTAGAGTATGAAATCATGATCTTGATTATATGCATTCCTACCATGTGCAAGTTTATGATATCCATGAACTTCATGAAATTTCCCCCAACTTATTTTATTATGAATGGTTGATATTGATCATGTATTCAAGATTGTCAAGAAGTGTCAGTTTCCTTCTATCGAGTCTTGGGGGTACTTGTACCCAAAAAATATAGTTGTGTGCCTAGAGCCATGTCATGTTTTCACGATATCCACAGTCAAGCCATGTTCCATAGAACTCAGTCAGCCATGTGACTCAGGAAAAATGCAGTAACTCAGTATTCTCAAAAATCTCATGAACTCAGTCAGTCGTAAGTAGTATTCCGTCAGTCAAAGGAACTCAGCAACTCAGCTCAGTATTCATGTTCAGTGTCTATTCAGATGGGAGTAGGATTCAGCACCGAGCGAACCCAAGGATGGGAATCCACACTGCCAGATTGAGGGTGAGATTCCTAGAAGCAATCCTTGAATTCCAAAACTATGTATCCAGCATAGGTTGAGACATCAACACTACTAACTTTAGAGTTGATGAGGAGGATACCCGCCGTTCTCTTATGGGGATACTACCAGATTTGAGGGTCACTCACAGCTTGTCTTTACCCATGGCACAATATTGGTACCCTTCCAATCAAGGTACAGATTGGACCCCAATTTAGATATTGAAGAACATTCGGGGCATGTCGGTTAGATGAATTCTCCCACAGTTTCAGTTACAGAATCAAGACTGTCAGATACAGTCAACTCAGATACAGTACGGAACTCAGATAGTTCCATCAGATTTAGGACTGTCAGATACAATCATTCATGTTATCAGTTATATCAGTTATCAGAACTCACTTATCAGTTATGTTATATATCGGTAAACCATGTTATTAGTATTCAGTTTTAGGACTGTCAGATACAGTTAATCAGACCAGTTCTTCATAATCAGAATTGTCAAAAACAATCATTCACTTATCAGTAATATAATATCAGTCTCTCAGTATTCCATAATACAATATCAGTTCCTCACTTATTAGTCACCTAGATATCAATATCAGTAAACTCAATCATTCAGTATCTCAGTATCAGCAAACTCATGTGTCAGCATTCAGACTCAGTAGTCAGTATCACTACGAGTTCAGTTACAGTTATTTGTGCATGTATGTATTCTCACGTTCACATCAGTCAGCATTGTTCATGCATATAATCCCTTTGCATATAGCCTACCTCACTCGTATACTCAGTACATTCAGTCGTACTGACGCATTTGCGCTATGGTGTTTTCTTTTAATGTTACACCATAGGTTCAGAGGCACGAGTTTCAGAGCAGCAGTAGCATTGCAGATTTCAGTAGTAAGTGTCAGCAGTGAGTCCTCTTCATTCGAAGATGATATGATTATTACTTTATTTATCATTTTAGTTTAGTTTTTAATTGATTGAGTTAGTTGGAGATATGTTCTTTAAACTCCTTATTCAGTACAGTTAGAGGCTTTCAGACTACAGCATGTCAGACAGTTATTTTTGATTTGTGTTGGTATTATTATACTATTTTCAGACATTATTTTATCAGATCTTTATTCAAATTTGAACCTTATGGCCTTACAGTATTATGTTTCTGCATATTTTACAGTATGATTATTCAGTGCTCAGGTACAGATATCAGTAATGGGTAGCTTGTGGTCCTTCGGGGTCATGGGTACCGTGTAGAATTCCGATTCAGAAAATTAGAGCGTTACACACCTGGAATCAAAAAATGTCCCAAACGGTAGCCTACACTATCTCCACTAACAGTTCTACAATATTTACATATACCATATGCAAATACAATAAAGAAACACAAGTATACAGATATCTCACATGCAGGTATGAAAAATTAATACATATAGACAAATATCATATCAAGGACGATACTACACACAACGAAAGCACAAGGAATATAATAAAATGCAATGATGATGTGACACATGAGGTCGTCGCAAAACCTCTGTATACACCTGCCAATCTATGCTCCCAAGGTAGGACCCATGGGCGGTTTATCAACCCAAATATAATCCTTATCCAATACCATATCTATATCTCTTCTCCAGCACATCCATTGGTAGAGGGATTTTAAAGATGTCATATTTTTTGTCAAAAAGATTTTGTATTCTAGTATATCCCCGGTGGTACCAATGTTTCATGAATGTATATGATATGAGGATGTAATGCTCACAACCAACCAAAATGATAATTTTCATATTCAACCAATATACCAACCATGTAAGACAAAATCCACTCATTATTCCAACCATCCATGAAATCCAACATAATTCATATGCCAATAAAGTAAAATACACCAAACTGTATCATTGGTACCAAATTAGGCTATTTCATCACACAAGATATAACTAATATAACATATACAAGGCCAAAAATATCATAGACCCCACACGGTCACACATAGCAAATAATGTCTTAAACCATCGATTAGCAATATATAGGCCCACACAGGGGCACAACACGATAAATATAGCCATTTTCATGATTAGTTCCCACATCCTTAACATAATTTTGTACCAATGTTAACTACCCAACCCAGTCTGAAGAAAGTTAAGACATAGCCTATCTTGAATACCAAAATCAAAATAAATAAGCCTCTATCACCAAGCTTCAACTTATGCACGTACCCAAAAATTGGCTAAAACACACAAATATAGAATCTACGTGTCAAAAGAAATCCAACGATACTCATATTTCCCACTTTTGAATCAGGTTCAAAACAGACTGCCAAAATGAGTTTTCAAAAAACAAGGAAAACTGGAGTTTTTGTTGAAAATGTATTTTTCAAGATTAAAGGAACTCATAGGATAAAACCTAAGTGAAAACGAAGTGAAATTGGGGGTTGATTCAAAGAAATGGTAGTTTGGGCCGTCTGGGCCAAAATCCCCAAATTTTACCTTTAAATCCACATTTAAACAAGATTTAAATGATCGAATTGAATAAAAGTGGTTGAAATATGAGTTTTAGAGCTTACCCAAGCTTAGAAATGGAAGAAAAAACTCAAAAACTCAAACCCCAAGCTCCAAGTGTCGAAAATGGTGTAAAAATCATGAAAATAAGGTATATAAATGACTCAGGCATCGCTTAAGTGATCATTGGCTCACATAAGCGACCAGGTGTCGCCTACGCAATACTTTGCCTGTCACTGGGTGTCATGTAAGTGATCTTATTGTCACTTAAGCGACGGTCGCGTACGTGACACAAGAGTCGTGTAAGTAACATATCGGCTGCTCAGCTGAGTCACTTAAGCGACCAAAATATCGCTTAAGTGTGTTCACCAGCTAGAGACTTGGAGAACTCCAAGTCTCTGCGGACCCCTTGGGATTCATCCATAATCTCAAGAACGCAAATGGACTATGCTACCCTATCAAATTTGATGCTTCAAACTCAATGGTGATATCAGATTTATGAAAAAACATTGTTTTCATAGAGTTGACCCTTGAAACCCAATTTCATAATTTTTTGTATCGAGGGTCGAAATAAAATATAAAAGTGGTAAAACCACACCACCACGCTACCAACCTAAAATCAATGTTTTGGATCAGCTGGTGCAATCCATTTTTTCATCCAATGCACTAATGTGCTATGGAAATGTAACATTATCAATGCTTAAAATGAGGAAAATATGCAAGTTTTTGTGGTTATTTTTTAGATATGATGTTTTTTGGGTATGTTTTGTAGGAAATCATATTTTGGATGCTAAGTTCGTGAAAGAGGGAAAAGGTATTTTTTGATACTTATTGGAGAAATTGTTGATGTTCGGGACACTTTTTGGCTTATTCGTGATCAAAGCATGTTTGGGAATTGAAAAAGATCTAAAAAGATGACTCCCGACATTTACTAAGTCAACATGTGGACCACAAGTAGGACATATGGACCGCAAGTGGTTAAAGCAAGTGCCAAAAGTCCAAAATCTTGAGAGCTTACCTGCATAAATTTTTAGGCCTGGCAATTGCATCCTATACTTGCACCCACCCTGTAGGCCTCAAATGCTACCTGCGCCTAGGGTCAGGGCAAAAGTAGGGACCACAAGTGTCCACCGACCCTATTTTCTCCTATTTCATTTGTTCTTGATTTTAGGGTTTCCTCATGTACTATAAATACCCTTTATGTTTTTTTTAGTACGGGTTACACGCTTTTGATACTCACAAACATATTCTGATTCCAAGATTCGATTTTAATCTTGGAATTCTCTTGTATTGACTTTAGTTGATTAATTTAATTAAGGTTTTGGGTTTTTATACTTGTTATCATTGTGATTTCATTTATGCTTTCAATTAGGAATGTTATTGATTTATTCACAAGCATGAGCAGCTAAAAACCCTTAGCTATGGTTGTGGAAACCCCGACAGATTGACAAAGTAATGGAAGTGCTATTGTTGTTCTGAACCGATACTCATGCATGTATTGCTTTATCTTCATTATAATAGTTTTCTTACCAGGTGCACACATTAGGATCCCAAAAATATATTACTACTTACTCCAAAAGAGGAGTAGTGACTAGGAAAAGATAAAGACAACAGTAATTTGGAGTTTAACTGTCGATCCACTCTTCTAGGTTTTATCTAAGTAAGATGGTTAGATATTATTTAATAAATAGAGACTCAAAAGGTAATAGTTAACTGGTATCAAGATAAGGGTTAGTAAGGCGCATCCCGAGACTCAAAAGGTAAAGGGTGAAATCTTTGTGCTCGTCCAAAAGACTGTAGAAGGTGCATAGTTTATCGATTCTGCATGTAAGGTATCGGGTTGGTTCAACAAAGCACAATAAGCCTACGGAGTTGTAAATCCTAGAGGACCACGATCCTAGTGTTCACCTATGACTACTTACAACCGAATTTAATATAGTTACTTGCTCGAGATTACGGCACAAATCCTCCTATTTACTTTTCTAGTTTTGTGCATTACTATAACTGTTGATATCTACAATTCCACGTATTCCCTTGGGATTCGACCCCAACCTTTATTCGGTTACTATATTTGACAACGAACGTATCATTTCCTAAGAGGAGGTGTATCTTGGACATCATTAAGCACAGATCAATAAATATTATCTGAAGTCAACTATAAGGCATTTCAAGCCACCAAAAACCACAAACTCACACAAATCATACCAAAATGCACTAGGAATCATTTCAATTACCCCACACCCCAGAAATACGATAAAGCAACCATGAGGAGGGTTAAAATGGTTAAATTATGTAGAAATAATTATTTCACATAAATCATAAAAAATCAAGTCATTACAACATCCATCACGAAAAATCTAGTTTGCCCTCGAACTAAAGGCAAGAGAAATACCTGAAATCGCAAAAAGATGGCGATAAATACTATGCATATCAAACTCAACCTTCCAAGTAGCCTCATCTACAGGTCGATGTGTGCACTAGACATTAACAATTGGAATATCTCTAGGACACAACTGTCTAACATCCTCGGCTAAAATAGAGATGGGCTCCTTAACAAAAGATAACTTCTCATCTAACTGGACTGAATCCCAACAAATGACATGAGAATCATGAAGAATGTAATTCCAAGGCATAGAAACATGAAAAACTGAAAGAACAACTTATAGATCTAGGGGCAATGCTAACTCATAAGCCACATCACCAACAATACAAAGAATCTCAAATCGACCAATAGATCTGGAGATAAGCTTTACCTCTTCCCAAACCTCATTATTCCCTTCATGAAAAAAATACAAAGCAAAACTCGATTATCAACACCAAAACACAAGGCACGAAGTCTATGATCTGCATAGCACTTTTGCCTACTCTAAGCCACTCAAAATCTATCTTAAATGACCAAACTCTATCCAAGGACTCATAAAGCAAGTCTGTACCTCAAGTTCGAATATAAAAAACTTAAACCAACCAACTAGAGAGAGATAATGAATAATATACTAGGCCTCAAAATGAGCCATATGAAACTTTGCCAAAGGTAGATCCTGCTTCCACTGACCACCAAATTCCATCACACACGTCATGGAGCATATCCTCTAAAACCTGAATAGTCGACTCTAACTGACCCTCGGTCTGGGGGTGAAAGGCTATACTAAGATCAAATCGAGTACCCAACTTCTCTCGAAATGTCTTCTAAAAGTGAGATATGAACACTAAACCTTGATTTGAGATAATAGACATTGGCATATCATGAAGGCACATAATCTCACGAATATAGATTGGGATAATCTCTTAGAACTGAAAGAAACCTCAATGAGGATAAAATAAGCATAGTTGGTCAATTGATCCACGATGACCCAAACACTATCAGAACCATGATATGTTCGAGGCAATCTAGCCACAAAATACCTAGTAATTTAATCTCTTTTCTACTTGGGAATGGGTAACTTCTGAAGCAATCTACCAGGTCTCAAATACTCAACCTTTACATAGTCAATGAGCTACAAATTTCTCTACATCTTTCCTCATACCACCCCACCAGTAATGCTTTCTCAAGTCATGATACATCTTAGTCACTCCCAAATGGATG
This sequence comes from Capsicum pubescens, assembly GCA_030864215.1. Taxonomy (NCBI): domain Eukaryota; kingdom Viridiplantae; phylum Streptophyta; class Magnoliopsida; order Solanales; family Solanaceae; genus Capsicum; species Capsicum pubescens. Next base: position 229,972,638 of record CM061544.1, read on the forward strand.
GAAAACCTAGAACAATGAGCCTCTTCTAAAATCAATCTAATCCAATAACCCATTTTTGACACATAAACTCGACCTCCAATCCTAAGAACACCATCAAAATTAAGCGAGTCTTCCTTATCCTCACCACTCAATACCTTATGCCAAATCACTCTCAAATTAATATCATCAAACTGATGAGCCCGAATCTTCTCCATCAAGGAATACCTAGCCTCCATGAATGCCAAAACATACCCAGGTGTTGAAATATCAAGCCTAACCATCTTTTAACCAAAGACTGAATCTCTACGAACAAAGGTCTCTCCTGAGTCAAAAGATACGTGAAGCTACTCATGCTAGTTGACTTTCAGCTCAAGGCATCTACAATGACATTAGCCTTTCCTAGATGATAGAGATAGTAAGATCACAATTCTTAAGCAACTCAAGCCAATGGTGATGCCTCATTTTAAGATCTCTCTAGGTAAAAAAATACTGAAGGCTACAATTATCTAAGAAAATCTCGCAACGGACTCCATATAAGTAGTGCCTCCATGAGTTTAAAGAAAAAACAATTGTGCACAACTCCAAATCATAGGTAGGGTAATTCCTCTCTTGGAGCTTTAACTGGCGAGAAGCATAAGCAATCACCTTACCTTTTTGCATTAACACAACACCTAGGCCAACACCTGAAGCATCACAGAATATTATAAAACCCACGCCCTCCTTGGGTAAGGTCAAGATAGGAGCCAAATATAACAAATCCTTGAGCATTTGAAAGCTTGACTCACAAGCATAGGACCACTAAAAGGAAATATTTTCTTGAGTTAACATGGTCAATGGATATGAAATAGATTAAAATCCTTAATAAAGTGTCGATAGTAACCTACCAAACCAACAAACTCTGAATCATGAAGGATATATAGGCCTATCCCAGTCACAAACTACTGAAACCTTGGTCGGATCGACCATAATACCATTCTTGGTCACCACATGACCCAAGAAAGAGAAAGACTCTAACCAGCACTCACACTTGGAGAACTTAGCACCAAACTTCTCATCCCTCAATCCCTAAAACATAATATGCAAATGTTCCTTATGATTAACCTCACTCTTGGAATAAATTAAGATATCATTAATAAATATAACAACAAAAAAATTGAGATACAATTGAAATGATATCTATGAACTCTATGGCTCTCATAAGGATTAGGGCATTGGTCAACCCAAAGAAGATGACCAAGAACTCATAATAGTTGTATCAAGTCTGAAAAGTTATTTACAGAATATCTGAAGCTCTAATCCTCAACAGGTGATACCTAGATCTCAAATAAACACCAAAGCACCCTGAAGATAATAAAAAAAAATCATCAATACAAGAAAGAGAATACTTATTTGTAACCATCACCTTTTTCAACAATCGATAATCAAAACACATACGTGTAGACCTATTCTTTTTCTTCACAAACAAGACAGATAGACCCCAAGGTGATATACTAGGCTAGATTAATCTATTATCCAATAACTTTTGTAATTGATCCTTCTAGTTTATCAACTCTACTAGGGCCATCCTATAAGGAGGAATAAAAATAGGCTTAGTGCTCGGCTCTACATCAATATCAAAGTCAATACCACAATATAAAGGTATACCAGGAAAATCCATGGGGAGAACATCCATAAACTCATGAAAAATATGATCAAAATCTAAAGAAAGATGTGAAGCAACACTAGTATCAAAAATATGAGACAAATAAGATAAACACTCCCACTTAAAAAAGAACAAATCCTAAAAAAGATATAACTCTCTTGGGACCCGAATGAAGCACACCCTTCTAATCTATTCTTGGCACACCCGGCGGAGCTAAGTCATAGTCTTAGCTTAACAATCTAGGATTGCATGGTATAGAGCCAACTAATCCATATCCAAGATGAGATCAAAATCTACCATGTCTAAGACAAGTAGATTGTAACACCCCAAGTTTTAACCTCTAAAATTTTCATGTATGTTGAGCTTACTGCTTAGGTGATGAGTTGTGAACACTCCTTTTTTTTATTTAATTTGGATTTTTATTAATAATAAAAAAACAAAGTGTATGAATGGACCAACCTATCCAAATTACAAACCAAAAAACAAAACAAAATTAGACCGACCCAAGTCATGACTCAGTCCAAATCAAGCAACATATAAGTAGTGTAGGGTTTTCTAGTTGAGCTAAGATCAACTCACTACATTTTAACTTGCCGCCTCTTCCACTAGAGTTGTATTCTCCAATCTTCAATTTGAGTTTCTTCATCTGTGGGTAATCAACATGGTGCCCTGGTCTAGCTAAGATGGATCCTTCTCCATCTACAAGAGTAAGTCGATTCCTCTTTTTTACCTAACCCTTTTTCTTTAAATGTTGCTTAACACTATCTTCTCTCTATTTCCAACTGAGATCTCCAGTATAAGGGTTTGTGAAGTGCTTTTTGGTGCTAAGAAGTAGGGTCTAGTCCATTGAGATTTGACATGCATTCCTGGTAAGCTTCTCTCTTTGTTCTTCTTAATTATATTGATTGAACTTAAAGATAACATTGCACTTCTTGACTAGTTATGGAAGAAGAGAGATTATGAGATGCTCAGACCCACTTATAACTGGATGATGTCAAGATACCAATTTGCTTGCAATGAAGATCTGACCATTGACCCCCAGATCTAGTGAAAATCCTTTTTGTTGGCTAGTTAATTAGGCTAAGTAGTAACTCCCCCTTTTTCCTCATCTTAGGATGTACAGTTGATGTATATGGATAAACTTGGCGTATCCTGTCCATTTTGTTTACTTATTTGACATTGCTAGCCTCAGGTAGGAAGATTGATACTTATCACTGTTAAGGATCCTTCCTCTTGTACTTAGAAACTGATGAAATGTTGTATATGCAAATGTATTTAGTTCCAATTCTATGTTAGCTAAACAATCTACTAGTTGATTGCCCACTCTGTATGTATGAACTATCTGCACCTACTTGTTTGAAAGTAGTCTCCATATTTATACTATTATATCTTCTACTTTCCAAGGTATCTCCCATTCATTGCTTAACATATTTTGCGTTAGTAAAGAGTTAGTTGTAATGATCACTTTGTCATGCTCTAATGAGTTACAATGTCTAGCTGCATACAAGATGGCCAATGCCTCTGCTTCCATACTAGTTGTAACCTCAATTTTTTATCCTACTGAATGTAATAGATCCCCATGCGAGTTGTGAACACTTCTCACGAATTGTATAGTTCTAATCATGGTCTAACTAGTGAGTATTACCTATGTTCCTGTCCTAATCATAACTAGGACCCCATGAGTCATAGGGCGAGGTCACGAGTCATAGGGTGTGACTCGTGACTAAACCAGTGAGGTTACCCTGAACCACTACCCAAACTATGAGTCCAGGAAATAACTCATAGCCAGCTATTACGAGTCATCACCTAACTCGTAGCGACTAGAGTTATTTTTTTGTATATTTTTCATTATGGGTAATTTGGTGTTTTCCCTTCCTTTACACTATTTCCATGACTTAAAACATTCTCTAAGACCTATTTTTACCCATAAAACATAACACAAACACTCTCTTATCTCTTAAATTCCCAAGTCAAGAACAAAGTTCGGGTTTCAAAGGGTTGTTCAGGTCGGGCTCAAAATATGGTTTCTTCTCTAAATTCTTGATGACTTAAGGCATGTATCTCTTCCCTAAACTTTTATTTTATCATGGAATGCAATGGTTTGGTATTCATATAGTTTTAATGTTTGGATTTAGAATTTGGATTTAGGGTTTGGATTATTATTGTTTAAATTGTATTCCCGTGGTTTACATGCATTTTTTATGCTTTATGGATGGATTTTGAAACTCATCTGATGCACGATCATGGTAAATGGAATGGGGGTCATAAATTTTCCCAAATTTATAGGTTTTGGTTTGGAATTGGTATTAAGCTCAACCCACTTGCATAATTGGTTTGAAATATGGATAATTACATGGTTTTGCATACTTTACTAAACTAAACTATTGTATTGTATAAATGACTAAATGGATAAAAATGATCTTAAAAGGCCTTTGTGGCTAGGACTAATTTTATATTGGAAGTTTGGAGTCTTATGGCTAATCGGTTTGGTTTGGCATAGTGGAATTGGCTTGCAGGCATAACTAATTGGTATGATGATACCATTCTATAAATGCCTAAATATATAAATCTTTGGTTAAATGCATGGGTTATGTGTAAATATTTTAACTGGGCTTAATGGGGGTTATGTAGTTTGTCGTGAAAGGTGGAGGTCCCAGGAGGACCAATACTAGAAACCACATTTGCCAACATGGTGGCCTTAATGGTCATGTGCATAATTCACACTTTATGTTTATTTTGGAATGACTGGGTTCGTGGATTGCTTGGCCCTTCCTTGGATTTCTCTGATTCGTGCGGCTAACACACATTGGGCCTTTTTACTGGGAGAACCAAACCCATATAGCTCGTGGTTATTTTTAGGACGGTTAAAGGTACACTGTCCAAGTTAATGGTTTTAAATCTTATGCTAAAACTTGTTCCCTATCCCTGCATCTTATGTATATTTATGTATGCATATATGTGAATACATACATTAAGTTTGGAATTGATTTTGAAATGGAATTATTTTATCCCTATCCAGAGTTACATTCTAAGGCTTACCCCGCTAACCGTCCTAGGATGCTACATTATTTCAAAATGTAGTGTATGAAGACAACTCTTTTACCCCTGTATAGCATTAGGTGATCCGATTTATTGGTTGGTTTGCGGTGAAGTGGTGAACTTCCATCTTTTGGAAATCTTGGTCATTCCATCAATTTCTTTCTATATTTTAGAATTGAAAATTCATATTAAAATTATCATTGTCATTGTTACTGTCATGGTCTGGCGCATGTCCCAACCTAGTTTGATAATCAAATTAGTTTAGAGGCTTTTGAGGACATGTGTGGGTTGGATGGCGCCAGTGATCTGATAGCTTATTCTTGAGTTAAATTAACTATTTTATCTTTATTCTTCAGTTTTTTCTTCTTTCTTATTATTTGGATTATGTTTGGATAAGATAGGTTATGGGGTCGTCTTTAGTCCACAGTGGGCTTGAGATACCCATCATGGAAAGGCCCGGGGTCGGGTCGTGACAAGATTGGTATCAGAGCCTAGGTTCAGGGTCATTGGGTGTCCATAAAGCCATATCTAGTAAAGTTCTTTGTATGGGTGTGTATAATTCCACAGTTATAAGGGTAAGGCTATAAGAATTTAGGAAAGTTTCCCTTTCTTGTTTTATATCTTCGAGTTATAGAGTCTGTTGTCTTGAATCACCCTAACTCTGGTGTAATGAACCTTTAAATCATTTTTCATACTTTTGCTTATCTTCGTCATTATATCTTTTCCATAGCTTCCCCAAGTCATTTATGACTTGCTGGGACCGACGATTTGGTTACCCGATAGTTTATTTGGTTCTAATTCCCTATTTAAAAGTCTTTGTTGGTTCCAAATGGCCACTGGCAAAAACTTCAATAAAATGATCTTAGATTCCAATTTCAACTGCACCAATAGCTTTGGAATATCGATTCCAGGCTAGGAAGACCTTTGGTTTGCATCCCAATACACCTGAACTTATTTCGACCTATTCGTCGAAAAGTTAAAAATCTAGAAATATGGGTGTGGGAACCACGTTAGGCCAAAACGACCTCGGATTGAAAATATAACTTCACCAATACGTTCAGAACGTTGAACTTAGTGTGGTTAGATAATTCATTTTTGAAAATCAAATTTTAAATGAGTCCTGAGGCATTGGCCGAAACTTGGAACTTTTCTAAGTTTTAGTTGTCATCTGTGATGACAAGAGGTAGCGTGACTGCGGCATACGTCCTATGGCAATTTCCATTAGTCCAATCATGGTCCATAGAGGGAAATCGCCCTATATTATTTCCTGAGGGTCAATAAATAGATCCCTTTAAAAAAATTGAAGGTGGGCTCAGGCCTATTTATTTGTAATACTCGTGCTTTTTCTTAGCTTGAAAATCCTCTCAAGGATGTTAGAACTTTCTATGAAATAATAATTCATTCTTATACACGTGGTATTTCCATAATTTTCACTTCCTATCACGTGGGAAATTGAATAATCTTTCCATCAATATATAATTCGCCCAAATCCGACACCTAGGTTAAGAGTTAGAGCCTTTTTAGTGAGACAGTGTTTGACCTGAGCCTTCAGCGAGTCACGGAGATAGCTCAAATGGAAATTGTCAAATTCTAGTGTTGCTCCACGATACTGGCGCATCTCACCAAACTTCCAGGTCATAGACAAGGTGGCAACATGATAGCTCCGCGTCGCGCCACCGTGCAGTTTCCCATTTGTCAATTTCCAGTGACACGATGCGATAACGTCGCGTCACACCAAGGGCCCAATTCGAAAAATTTTACTAAAAATTAAATTACGTGTCCAGGGTTAAAAGGGTCAATTTGCCCCCTACATAAGCTTCCAAACACGGGATTTAGCCCTTATTCATCCAAAATATTGATGTTTTTCTCAAATACTCTCAAGAACTCAAGTTAGGGTTTTCATAAAAGGTCCAATTTCAAGAAGGTTTCACCATAAATCTTCACGAAATCATGATCTAAGGTATGCATAGTGTTCATTCATGGACTCCTTTCGTCCATGAAGTCCAAGAATCCCTTTTCTAAACTCAAGTTATGGATTTTCTATATGTTTTCATGTTTTGGCTGCTCATGCTCATATTTGATAGAAGTGAAATTGGATTCTACTCCATGATAGTTGATAGTTTCTATGTGAGTTTAATTACTATAGCCATAGATTCATGCAACCCTAAGATTTAAATCCTTGAATGATGAAATTAGAATTGAATAATGATGTTTACATGTACCATACCTGTCATATGTTTGATTAAATGCCTAGATGAGGGAATATTATCTAACTATCATGATATCAGGAAATCTCCACAAATGTACAAGCTTATGCCTATTAGACGTTTGATGAAATGCTTCGATAAACGTATTGTGGTGATTATCATGTATTCAAGAATATCAAGTCATGTCAGTTTCCTTCCATCGATTCTTGGGGGTACTTGTACCCAAAATATTAGTTGTGTTCCTAGATCCATGTCATTTTTTCACGATACACTCAGTCAAGCTATGAACTCTTAGACATCAGATAGTCTTATGACTCAGGAAAAATCTCCATGATCTCATGACTCAGTCAGTTGTCAGATATCAGTAGTATTCCATCAACCATGGAAATTTAGTAACTCAGTCCATGCTCAGTTCAGTTCAGTAAATCATGTTCAGTATCCATTCATATGGGAGTAGGAATAACCACCGAGTGAACCCAAGGATGGGGACTCACCTGTTATACGAGGGTGTGATTCCTAGAAATAATCCTTGCGTTCCAGAACTATATAGCCAGTATAGGTTGAGACATCATAGTCTACTATATGAGGGTGGATGAGTTGTCTTAACCTGTTATGTAAGCGTTTCCACCGTTCTCGATAGTGTTGTCCTTACCAGTGGCGCAGTATTGACACCCTTCCAATCAGGGTATAGATTGGACCCCAGCTCAGCTATCATAGTACCTTTGGGGCATGTTGGTTAAATACTACTTCCACAGTTTTATGTTACAGAATCAGGACTGTTAGATACAGTTAATCAGTCTCAGTAATAAAACTCAGATAGTTTTTTAGATTTCAGTACTGTCAGATACAGTGAACTCAGATACAGTACCAAACTCAGATAGCTCCATCAGATTCAGGACTGTCAGATATAGTCACCCATGTTATCAACATTATTTAGATATAGTCCTTCATGTTATCAGTTATATCAGTTACTAGCATGTCACGTTATCAGTATACAGACTCAGAAATCATGAAATCACGTTGCCAGTTATAGTTACGTATTTATGCATGTATTCTAACGTTCATGTTAGACAGTTAGTTAGCATTATTCATGCATGTGAACCATTGCATATAGCCTACCTCACATGTATACTCGGTACATATGTACTGATGCATGTTATGCTGCTTTCTTTTTATGTTACACCATAGGTTCAAAGATACGAGTTTCAGATCATCAGTAGATTCCAGATTCAGTAGTCAGAGTAGAATTGAGTCCTCATCCTTTGAGGACATAATAATTTTTAGTATCTCATTGATTAGCTTATTATTTGGTGTTAGTTGGGGACATGTCCCATCAACTCTTTATTCAGATTCTTCAGACAGTAGAGGCTTTCAGACTAGATGTAGACTAGATACAGACTATCATGTTTTAGACTTTAATTTTGTTTTGGGTATTTTACTACCCCACACAGATGTTACGTTATTCAGTTATGTTCATGATCGAACCTTATGGTCTTTCAGTGCATGTTTCTGTATTATTATGTTATCTTATGCAGTATACAGGTACAGATATCAGTCATGGGTGAGCTTGTGGTCCCTTGGGGTCATGTGCACCGTGTAGTGTTCCGGTTCAGTAAATCGGGTCGTTACATTACTAAACCAAATTTTTACAAGACAAACCCAATAATGTTTAGCCCAACGGAAAAATGGGTCTTAAGACAACAAAAGCATTATAGATTAGGAAAGTTAATAAATTAGTGTCTCTCAATTTCCTTTTGCATTTCTCCCTCTCGATCAATTCTTCACATCTCTTGAGAGCTTGAAGATACTCCTAAAACCATATTTCTTTTCTTCAGCCTCCAGGAATGGATATATAGTCCATTAACGGTCATTGAAGCTAAGTTCCTTGGTCCCTTTTCAATCATTTTTTGTACTATTTTGTTCCTTTTCCTCAGATCGATGGAATGAACTTCAATAGAAGATACCACCATCAAATCTGCAAAATTAGAATCCATAGCACTAACTTTTTATCTATTTTTGACAACTTAAAATAGATTTTTCAACCTAAACATGAAATACATACAAATCTCCACCATCTCCTACCAAGGTGTGGATATTTGTACCAGTAACCACCCCCAAGCTCTCACCATGTGAGGTACTTTTATCAAAAGAAACAAAACGTTTTCACTTTTGTATATTTGAGTTTATGACTTATCTGCTCCTCAGTGCTTATGTTTCCTGTTCAAGTTATGTAGAACCCTTTTGATCTTGCCTAGTTATGTTGAATGCTTCTTTGAATATATGATGTGCCTATTTTATGCAATTCAAAAATGCTCCTTCCTTTTGCTGGAATTTCTGTGACATTATGAAATATTTAATTCCCGACAAAATCAAACACTAGGTTAGTTAAAAAATCAGCTAGAGTATTACCTTCCTGAAGGGAATGTAATACTCTTACTGACATTTTTTCCATCAAATCCTTGATGATGTTGACCTCCATTGTCACCCACCACGGTATCTCACAATTTCCCCAAGTAATTTGACACATAATCCATAAATCAGTTTCTGCAATTAGATGTTGAAAGTAGTGGCTTCTGCAGTAAGTTACACATTCCTTTATTCAAGGATTTTCAAACCCTTAGCCACGACAAAGTTACCTCCTGCATCTCTTAAATAAAATGCAACCCAAGCGTACACGCAAGTGTACGTGGTCTACCAAGTAGTAAAGTGGCTTCAAGAAAGCCCAAGTATCGATCTCTCATGGACTTGCGTTTGCCGACCATCCAATTCTAATTTAACAATTGAGAAAAAGTAAACAAAAAGAGAGTTTGTAATTTTATAAATTAAAAATAAAATAAAATAAAATAAAATAATGCTTAAAAATAAAAGTCTTGGGAAAATCAATGGATTAAAGCCCAAGGTTAAAGTACTTCGAACAATCATACTATGTTATTGAATTTCCTTCGTTAACTTGCTTATCTTGGTTTTTGATTCGTAGGGTTAATTGCATGATCATGGTTTCCCAATCTCTAATCTTTTACCTTATATGGACATTACAACTACATCGTTGAGTAGGGATGTAATAATCCAATTAAGTGAATTAAAGCTATCATCCTAGGTATGAATCAAGTAAGGAATCTAAGTACATCCCAGTCCTAGACGCTAAGTTAAATTCTTTATTTTATAAAAGAATAAAAACCCAAACATTGTTTATTCCCATATTATATCTCCCAAATATCTCTCTCGAGATCAAAGGTCGATGATATATGTATTTTAAGGGTCGCGAATCCTTAAAATAATTAAAATAAGAATAAACAAACAAACAACAATGATAAGTAAATCCAACGAAATTAATCCAAAACAATAGTAATCATGTTCTTGGATTTAACCCAGAAAAGAGAATTTTTATCCACTAATATTTATAATCATGATATAAATAATTGAATACATGATATGAATAATTAAAGACTAATTTAAGAATTAAAAATCTAATAAAAAAAAGTGTGCAGCCACCGAAATTCTGCCCAAACCATGTCCACAATTCTCCCCTGGTTTTCAATTGTATAGTGGGTATATATAATTTTTAATTCCTAATCCAAGTGGGATTAAGGAAGTTGGCACGTCATCCCACTTATTTCCCTCAAAAGATTCCCATCTTGCCTTAAAATGCATGCACAAATTTGAATAAAGATAGGATAAAGTCCAACTGTTGTCGGCAGAAATTTAATTGTCGTGCTTAAACACATCGACGCAATGCGTCAACTTCGCGTCGCTGGACTGTTTAGAATCAGAAATGTCGACGCGACGTGTTGACTTCCTGGAATTTGTTTTCAAAATTTTGGTTAAGTGTTGAACGTTCTATTCTTTGTCCATGTCTTTTGTAGTGTATTTCCAATGAATTTCTGACCTTTTTATCATCAATATATCACCGTATTCAACACACAAATCTTCCTACAATATCACACACCACATATTAAAGATCAAAACAACACATTATTCTCAACGACAATTCAAAACAAGAGCTAAGATAAGGCAAATTCGCAATGATCTTCCACTTATTATTCTAACTCTAGACTTAATCAAATTAAGCTTTGTCCATTACAAATAAGTTATTCCACTCATAATTACACATTTAAACCATTTGAAACAAATTAAACAAATTAGAATCCAACGAAACCAACTAGACACAAACCTACCTCAAGCTAGTAAAACTTGTTTTTCGGGTTGAACTTTAAATGACTCAATTAAGTACAAACTTATTTGAAAAACACATTAAACCTTGTAATCACACACTTGGACACTTCAATACTTATTTATATCAATATGAACACGTTAAGCACACGAATTTCTCTCAAAACAAGGCGAAATAAGCTAGAATAATGATACCGAAGTGTATAAAACCACTTCATATCATCACCGCACACTTAAAATCTTGTTCGTTCTCGAACAACTCTTCACTCTAAGCATCAAAATCTAAGGTGACGCTACACTTCTACTAAATGAAAGACACTCAAGCTAGTACTACAATGACTACACAGAATGCAAGTTTCTACACAAAACATGTTATTTACACCATTGAAAGTTCAAGAATTCTACCCCAAAACGTCCTAGCCTCAGGAATTAACTCACCTAGTTGGCAAACTTATGCATATTTCTCAATCAAGAAAATCATACAAATAATCCACATTCATCAAACATGTGCCCCTCAAAACAAAAGAGTTATTCGTAATCACTACCCATAATGCAAATTATAGCAAAATGGGTATAAGAATCAATTTACGCTCACTCTCACAAAGAATTCACAAGTTACACACAATGAACCATAAGTTTTCCCTTAGTGTAATGCTCCACTAATATTGAAATGAAGAACTTAGGATCAAATAGGTCTTTTTCGGGTTGTAATGTAGGCTAAGGGATAGGTAGGAACTATTTTGGCCAAGAGTAGTAACTAATCTCTCTAAGAGCTTTAATACACTACATCTTACATTTAAAACAAATCTTTAACAACTAAATTACACTTTTTCATCCATCCATATATTTTGTTTTTGCCCCATCTCTTTTAAGCATTTTCATAAACACATGGTGGGTGCATTGTTTATTCCTTTTAAGATTTAATTTTTCGTATTTTTTACAATCATGGGAATATTTCTAACATGATTTATGTCAATCCCAACCACCACACATCAAACATAAATACCAATAACTATTATCTTGGGGCATCAATTTCACTTTTTTCTTCTTCAATTTCTCAAACTCCTTACTAATTCAATTTTTTTATTAAAGTACTTAGGAGCTTTTTGGATCAAATTATGGTCTATCAAAGAAGGGATTAGGCTACATATGAGGTTGCCAAAGAAAAAACTAAAGGCTCAATGGGGTTAACTAGGATCATTAACAAGGGTAGGTCAAATAAAAGGTATAAAACAAGGTTATCAAAGAAATGCCTATATCATCTCCTAAACCCACATTCTTTATTTCACTTCACACACACACCGAGCAAGTTCTAGACATCACATGCAACAAGGAATATACAAAATTCTTACACGCACATGGCACATGCTCAACTCAATAGGATCATCATAGACTCCCAACCAAAAATAGCATGAATTCAAATTTACACCAACAAATACAAGAGTCATAAACATGAGCCTAAGAGTTTCAAAAATAGTAATTCATTCAATCAACATGCTTTTACAAACAAACCCACTTGCATTGTGTAATCAAAAATAGCACCAACTCAAATATCCCACACAAAAAAAAAAATTGAGCCAAAATTTGAAAATCTCCCCCTCCCCACTTAAAAATCTACTTTGTTCCCAAAGTGTATTAAAGTAAGAGATAGAAATAATCCCTAAGGCCTTTAGGCCTAGCTAGTAGCATATTTACACATGAAAAGAATCAGGGGATCCCACACTCAGTCTTCACCATGCTTCAAGCTTAGATTTCCGGTACTCAGACTTCCCATCTACCTGTGACTCAATCAAAAATAAAAACTACGTGAAATAAAAAACTAAAAACTAAAAAGGAAACATACCTTAACTTGGGTTGACTCCCAAGAAGCGCCTAATTTAGTGTCGCGGCATGATCCAATCAATTTTTTCCTCCACCTTGAGGATATAAATTTCACCCCCACTTAGCATCCATCTTTTTGCCTTGCTTATAGGGAGGTGGTACAAATATTAAGGAACCGAGTAATAGAATTTGCATGGTAAACTACTCGTCCTTGAGGTGAGGTGTGTTTTAATATTGCTTATCCAGTGTAAAATCAAGAATATAGAATTCTTGTTCCTCATCTTCGCACTCTTCCACTATTTCAAATGATTCCACAGACAAGACATCATCTAAAAATAATGTAAAAAAATTCTTTGAGTGAGTACCAGCTAATTCCACTTCAAAATTTACAAAATCCACGACACCTTCACTTATTTTTACCTTCTCAATTTCAGTCTAAAAAAAAATGACAATTGAGTGGCTGCAATTTTTGTGTTTTCTCCACAAATTAGCTAATATCCTCCTCATATTTCTTTTACTTAGAATCTATAGACATGGAGGCGGTGTTATCTCCTCAACCTATTCAACAACTTTAATTTTTGAGTACTCAGACTTCCTCGAATTTTCAGCAACTTTGTCTACAATGGGTTAGGGAGTCAACTCTACATTTATCTCCAGCTGATTATACAATTTGCTTTGAAGCCTCCCGATGGTTCTTCATGTCTTCCAACAACTGTACTTAAGACGCTAAAATTTGTTTCATTATCTCTTCCAAATTGCTCATTTGAATTGTGGCCTTCATGTTTGGTTGTTGCGGCTGAAACTGATGTTGGTTGTTCCATTATTGAATTTGTGGCTGATTCTGCCCCGTTTGATTGTAGTTGTTTATATAATTTTGCTTTTCAGTATAGCCCTAAAATAATATTAACTCGGGATTAACAGCACATATAACTGCAGTATGACCACTTTGACCATAAATCAAACACCAAGTTGCAGTCTTCTCCACAGATAGAACAGTATTCACATTATATTGTGAAGGTCCCGTCCACACACTTTCATCAAAATCTGGACAAAAAGCCGCTTGATGTGATCCCCCACAAAAATAACAAAATCGTCATCACTCCAAAACCATCTATCCCTGGCTAACATATCAAGAAGTGTGATAAAAAAAGAAATAAAAAAAAAAAAAAAAAACTAAACAAAAACTATTTACAACTAAATATAGAAAAACTAAAAATAAGATAGTTGCCTATTTACAAGTCCCCAACAACGGCGCCAAAAACTTGATAGTGCACACGCAAGTGTACATGGTCTACCAAGTAGTAAAGTGGCTTCAAGAAAGCCCATGTATCAATCTCTCAGGGACTTGCATTCGCCGACTATCCAATTCTAGTTTAACAATTGAGAAAAAGTAAACAAAAAGTCTTTAGAATTGTAAACTAAAAAGAAACTTAACTAATGCAGAAAAGTAATGACTTAGGACAATCAATGGATAGAATCCCAGGGTTAAGGCTTAAGAACAATCATACTACATTATTGACTTCCTTCGTTAAATTGCTTATCTTGGTTGTTAGTTCGTAGAGTTAATTGCATGATCATGGTTTCCCAACCTCTAATCTTTTACCTTATATGGACATTATAACTACATCGTTAAGCGGGAATGTAATAATCCAATTAAGTGAATTAAAGCTATGATCCTACGTATGAATCAAGTAAGGCATCTAAGTACATTCCTGTCCTAAACGCTAAGTTAAATTCTTTATTTTATAAAAGAATAAAAACCCAAACTTTGTTTATTCCCACGTTCTATCTCCCTATTCCCTCTCCCGAGATCAAAAGATTGACAATAATATATTCTAAGGGTCGCAGATCCTTAAAATAATTAAAATAAGAATACACAAACAACCAACAATGATAAGCAAATCCAAAGAAATTAATCCAAAATAATAGTAATTATGTTCTTGACTTTAATACCAAAAAGAGAGTTTTTAAACACTAATATTCATAATCATGATCCAAATAATTGAATACATGATATAAAAAATTAAAGACTAAATTAAAGAATTAAAAACCTAATAAAAAATTTGTGTAGCTGTCGAAATTTTGTCCAAACCATGTCCACAATTCTCCCCTGGTTTTCAATTGTTCTGTGGGTATATATAATTTTTAATTCCTAATCCAAGTGGGATTAAGGAAGCTGGCACGTTATCCCACTTATTTTCCTCAAACTATTCCCATCTTTCCTTAAAATACGTGCACAAATTTGAATAAAGATAGGACAAAGTCCAATTGTTGTCGGCAGAAATTTTATTGTTGTGCTTAAACACATCGACGCAATGCATCGACCTTGCATCGCTGGACTGGTTTGAAGAGTAAATGTTGATGCGACGTGTCGCCCTATTGGAATTTGCTTTCAAAATTTTGATTAAGTGTTGAACGTCATATTCTTTGTCCATACCTTTTATAGTGTATTTTCAATGAATTTCTGGCCTTTTTATCATCAATATATCTCTGTATTCAGATCACAAAGCCTCCTACAATATCACACACCACATATTAAAGATCAAAATAACACATTATTCTCAACAACAATTCAAAACAAGAGCTAAGATAAGGCAAATTCGCAATGATCTCCCACTTATTATTCCAATTCTAGGCTTAATCAAATTGAGCTTTGTCCATTAAAAACAAGTTATTCCCCTCATAACTACACATTTAAAAAATTTGAAACAAATTAAACATATTAGAATCCAACGAAACCAACTAGACACACACCTAGCTCAAGCTAGTAAAACTAGTTTTTCGGGTTGAACTCTAAATGACTCAATTAAGTACAAACTTGTTTGAAAAATACATTAAACATTGTAATCACACACTTGGACACTTAAATGCTTATTTATATCAATATGTACACGTTAATCACATGAATTTCTCTCAAAACAAGGAGAAATAAGCAAGAATAATGATACCAAAGTGTAAAAAAAATACCTCAGATCAGGCTTGGATTTCCCTTAAAAACCCCATCAGTATTAGCCTTCAACCAACTTTTAGAGGGTGGACACCACCTTACAATTCTTGTCAGGTGAGTAGGTATATATCCCTGTATCATATGAACCATATAAGGCCAATCCTTACCTGTAACCTCCACTTTACATCTGAGTTTCATAAACTTTGCAATTGAGTCATTTATATCCCCAAAAACTTTTCTCAAACTGTAAGACCCACCATGCATCTTATTGTTTCTTCTTTTCAAAAAAAACCATATGATAATTATAGGAATCACCTGATAGACAACTTTAACTCTAGCATTACCACTTCTCTCCATCCACAATCTTACACATTGCATTATATTTAATCTCATGTCAATTATTCCTGCTACTTCACAGTAATGCTGCCACACTTTCTCTGCTACCTCCCCTTTTAGAAAAATATGACTTATAGTTTCCCTTGCTGGATCATTACAACATACACAATCCTGGGACGTGTTAGGGTCCCACTAATGCATAACAGCTGCAGCCGGTACCTTCCCCAACCAGACCCTCCAAGTAAGAAAAGAGAATTTAAAAGGAATATCGTGACACCAAATGTCCTTTATATTTTTTGAAATTTTAGCTCTCTGTCATAAAATCTCCCAAGGTCTCTTAATAGTGAATTTTCCACTATTGCTTTTCGCTTACAAGGTTTTTCACTTTTGCTCTCAAATTGCCCCAAATTCATGTTAGTTCTGATATGATCAACAACTTCCTCTGGGACTACTTCTTGCATTTTCTCAAAGTTCCACCCTTTATTATTTAAGAACTCCCCTACATCGCTCAAGGGATGACAGGTCTACACATTAAAAGGCTTCATAAACAAAGGGCCTGTGTTTTTCTAGCTATCAAACCAAATTGTAGTTGTACAAATTTTAGGCTCCCACCATATTGAATTTTTAATCTTCTCCCTATTTTCCAGCATAGTTTTCCACACCTGTGAACCACCTTTCCATTGGACTAAAGTTGATATTTATTTCTTGCAGTATTTGTTCCACAAGAAATTAGTCCACACATTACTCTGAGTCCTAAATCTCCACCATAAATTAGCATGCATGTCCTTATATACATCATTCAGGACTCTAAACCCTATCCCTCTTCCTTCTTTGGTAAGCACATCTTATCCTATGCAGACTAATGCTTGCTCCTACCATTCTCCTTAGTACTCTAGAAAAACTTTACAAATATTGTATGCAACTCCTTAATACCAAACTTTGGAGGAACAATTAGAGATAAGATATATATTGATATGCTTTGTAATACACTTGTCAAAAGAACTTCTCCCCCTCCCCATATGAGAGCATCCTACTTTTCCATGCTTTTAATTTTACTCTAACTTTGTCTAGTAAATCTGTATAGTGCTTTTTACTCTTATTTGTGTGGGAAATAGGACAATATCACGACCCAAGTTGAGACCCTGGCCATGAAGAGCATCCCGAACCATAAAGGCCCGAGCACCCTTTTCTATATGGAAACCACGTGCACCATTCATACAAATATAAGGAAATTATAGAAGTATAACAAATATGGAAACATGGCTAATCTCTTCATTCAATTGAACAATATAATGTTAAGTTCATAACATTCAAAATACTTGACACCAGTCTGCGAAATCTCTACCAATATAAGAGCCAGCATTTCTCTAAAAACTAGGATAAGGCCACTAGTCGTACCATGAACCAAAATAAATAACAATGTATTCATATATATGGCCTTCTAAAATAAGGGAGGCTCACCTACTGCAAATTTTTGAAAGACCAATCTACTGCTTAGCGGGACCCTGGGACTGAGTCTCATATCCTAAAATATAGGGGGTCAATACAAATATACTGGTACGTAGAACAACCCAAAAAAAAAATACATTTATATGCAACATAGGTAAGAGCATTTAAAAAGATACATGTTGCCTTAAAACAGTTGAAAAACACATGGGCAAAATCTGAATCTTTCAAACACATTCTACAAATCATAACTCTACTCTTTATCTTACTTTTGAGTTAGATGGTACATCCTACAAATCTAAAATTCCATGGGCTATATGAAATCCTCCCTTGACTCGGTGGCCAAACCCCCAACCCAAGTTTTCCATAAGGGTTGGAGTCTCAGCTTCTCTACTACGTCATTGGGTTATTGCCAACGTACAATTTCTCTTTTGGGCAACTTAAACCCATGTCGGCAAATCAAGGTTTTGGGCAATGAGTCATTTGACTCGTGCCTTCTTCGGGTAACTATCTAACTCTCTTAAGCCCAGTTTTAGATTCTTTGAAATATATCTTCTTTGCGAAGTTGTTTCTTTCTTCACATCTTTGGGAATATCAAAATAAGGTATCGTCATACCCAAACTTGCAAATCATGTCACAACATCTCTACTACCCTTATCTTATTTCAAAGATGTTTATTGACCACCCAAAAGATCTACCATTTGAACAAAAGTTCATATTTCAAAACAGTTGAAAACAAAACCATTCTCAATACTTATTCTACGGTGGTCATCATTTTCAATCACTTTAAAGCCATTCTAAATAGGAATCATGATCATTATAAAACAAAAACACTCTTTTATTATCTCATGAAAAATAGTACAATTTGTTCATAACAGTCTTAAATACTTAGAAATTTGTATAACCCATTCTCAACATGTAAAGTCGGTTAATTTCATATCAAAAGAGGGAATTACATATCCCTTGCTCTTATTTAAGTTCACAATCTAAACATACATGGTCACACAAAAAACAATTCGAGTTAGGACTTCATACCATAATTTTTGTAATACTTTATTAAAATGCAATATTTTTAATACAGGTTTATCAATGATCTTGAAACAATTTTATATATACATATATATAACTTTTAAAGCTAATTTAAAAATATTAAATCTATTCCCATGGGGTTTAGGATAGTCCCACGTACCTTAATTATGAAGAATTCTTGAAGAAATTTCACTCTTGGCGCTTGAATGTCCAAACCCTTAGTTGCTTTTCTCTTCTTATGTTTAAGGAAGATAAACTACGGATTTGAGTGTGTTAATACGTATTTAGGGTCCTTGATTTCATATATAGATGCTTAGGGATGGTTATAGGATGAAAAAAGACTTTGTTTCCCTCGAAATAACTCAAAAATAGAGTCCCTACACCGTAAAAATACAAGGTTGGCAGCGCCTAACCCATGGCCAAGTCCAAGGTTGGTGACGCCAAGCCTATGGCCAACATTGATCTTTGCGGCGCCAACACCATCACTAATCTTAGGCTTTGCAGTGCCAACCCCATTGCCAAACCTTTCCAGTTAAGGTAGGCGATGATAAGGCGATGGCTAGCCATTGACTAAGCTCTACTTTGCAACGCCTACTTAGTTTGGAGGTCTTTAAACACTCCCAACACTTCCGATAATGTCAATACATAATCTACCATCACTACGAGGGTCCTAAGGATCATTTTAGAAGTATCAAAAGAGTGTTATGACTATGGGGTGTTACAGACAACCAAGGTTTTCAGAGTAAAAGATCCCTTGGCCATTCCTGTACATTTCTCCACCTATTGCACCACATTAGTACCAGTATTTTGATGCATATAAAAGAATTTTTTGTCTTTGTTCACCTTTTTCCCTGATTGTTTCTCATACTCTTGTCAAATCCGTATAATACTCTCAATAGAGTACATTAGAGGAAGCAAAAATTATGGTATCATCTGCATATGTTAGATGATTAAAATTAGAGCTCCATTTAGGTATTCCATATCCAACATAACAAGGGTCTTTAAATAAATTATTCAGAACCCTTGTCAACACCTCAGTAGATAATATAAAGAGAGCATGCGATAATGGGTCCCTTTGTTTAACCCTCTAGTGAAGTGTAAAAAACTAACAGCATGCCCATTTAACAGGATAGATAGTAATTATTAGAGATAAATCTCCAAATTACATCCACCACCTTGTTAGGAAAACCCATTTCCCTCAGCACTTTCATTAAGAAAAATCATGAAACTCTATCATATGCTTTAGCAATATCTAATTTCAACACCACATTAGCAGGTTTTCCTCTTTTACCAGTGTCTATAATCAATTCCTGAGTCAAGAGTACATTTGCAATGATACTTCTTCCCTTTACAAATCCTGACTGAATAAGAGAATCAATCTAGAAAGTATTTTGTATTGCCTGTCATGAACAATTCTTGAAAGAGCATTGTTCACAAAATTACTTAGATTAATAGGCCTCAAATCTGAAAAAGATTATACATTTTCTTTCTTAGTAATGAGGACTAAATTAGTATGAGTAATAGTTTTAGGAAGAGTGTTCCCTGCAAAAGACACCACGACCATACTACAAATGTCAGGTCCAATAATGTCCCAACATGATTGATAAAAAATCCTAGTAAGACCATTTGGGCCACAAGCACTATCACCATTTATGCTAACAATAGTCTGCCTAACTTCTTCTTCCACAAAAATATTTCAATAGCTATGTTATCCTTATTAGAAATTAATTTAGGGATGTGATTCAACAATGAAAAATTATTACCTTTCCTTTCTTGAGTAAATTTCTTCTAATAGAAATCAATGGCAGCATCTACAATCTATTTATCATCTTCAACTAGCAACCATGTGCATCCAAAATTCTGTTTATCTTCAATCTATTCCTTCTTCCTTTAACTAAACTATGAAATAATTTCATATTTCTATCACCACTTTTAAACCAATCATACCCACCTTTTTTCTTCCAATAACTCTCTTCTAATTGAAGATATTTGACATATCCAGCATTAGCCCTTTGCAAAACAGTCCTATTTTTATGTGTGGGGAACTTTTCAAATAACTTTTCTTTGATTCTTTCAATTTCTTCTCTAATTAATAACTGTTTAAAAATATCTCCATATGTCTCCCTGCTCCACATAGACAGAGCTTTTTTAACTTGCTTAATCTTTCTCTTGAAGTCTAGGAATGAATTATCTGACCTGATTGGATCTTAATTTCTTTTAACAACCTCTTAAAAATTTCATGCTCAATCTAGAATTTAAAGAATTTAAAGGCCCTTTTCACTTTATGAATACTATTATCACAACTTAGAAAAGATAAGCATGATAAGATCCATCTTTTGGTAAATGCTCTACTTCAGAAATAGAAAAAAGACTTTTTAACTCCTCATTAGTCAACACCCTATCCAATCTCTTAAAGACGCAATCATTCCCTGCTCGATCATTTCACCAAGTAAAGGTTCTACCTTTATGTTGAACTTACAATAACTCACAAGTTTCAATGCAATCATGAAAATCTTCTACATCTGATGCAGTAACAGCAACTCTTCCTATCTTTTCTTCTCTGTTCAGCACATTATTAAAGTCACCACCTACAAGCCAAGGTCTTACATTACCATTAGATATAGACATTATTTCATCCCATAAATCTACCCCGTCACTCCTATCACACTTTATATACACAATAGAAGTTAAAAAAGTCAAGTCTAAGACCTGATTTTTCAGCATCAATGATAGTTATTGTTCTAAGTTATTGACCACTGTACCCTCCCAATCTTGACCGATAAAAAACTAGATTTTACCATTTATGTTGTGATATACGAAAAGCACTTTCAATCTACTCTTGTACATCTCAATGTTTCTAACATGTTGAAATGGTTCCAAGAGATCTATAAAAGCAAATTTATGGAAATTATGTAACATTTGCACCCTCTAAAAATCCTTTAATCATCATTTAGCATATTGGGACACCACATTTCTCTTTGGTTGCACTCTTGTAGGTAGAATGGCTTCCCCATTACTCTAATTTTTCCCTTTCCTTGCAGATTTCAAAGCTAGTAAAGACCTAGATAACAAATCAATATTTCTTATTTTGACTTCGTCATAATATTCAAGACTACAGATCCCTTATCCCTCTTATATGACTTTCAATACCTGAGCAGCTTCATGTATATGGTGAGTGAGAATATTATGAAATACCTCAATAGGAGATGCAACTTGCTCACTCCATAAATGTGTATCATCACTTTACATTGCTATAGGGACCTCTACTATTGCTAACTTTTTTGCATTAAAATGTTGTACCTCCATCTGGTTATTTTCATCTCTGTACCTTGTTGTGTATCACTTTCTACTTCTTTATTAATATTTTAACCTGATTTGATGGATTGAATAATTTTTTTGTAAATCTGTAGGTTTTGCTTGGGCATCAGCAACTGAAGACTTCACTTGTTCCTTGAGCATTACTTTAGTTATAAGACTTCTCCCCTCATCTTCTTCATTAAATATTTCTTTTGTATGTATTTCATTGAACACCTTAGATTTCTGAGTGTTCTTTGTAGGACTGTTGCCATTGTTATGCTTTGATGATATTACCTCATTCCTTTGATTGTTGTGAAAAACTTTGTATACCCATTTCTTTATTGTCATTTTCTCATCCTCATCCCTTTTTAGTTTTTCTCTAGTAGAACTATTTTCTATTGATGAAGTAGCTTTATTTTTAGTATTTTTATTTTCTTCATCCACAGCTGCTAGTGCTCCAAAAGGGTTGTCATTGCATAATCTCTTTTTTGGTGTTGTAGCCTTTTCACTTAAATAGCCTTTATTAATGAATCTCCTATGGTTTGGGTTCCATTATCTCCTTTGTTGGAATCCTCTATGCCCCTGTTCCCTGTTCTTTGTATTTTCCACTTCTTTTTTTGATCAATTTTCTCCTTGTCAGACTTTATTTGATGTTCCTTATGCAGTTCTTAATGTAATACTCTACATTCAATCCCATTATGTCCTTGCAATATGCATTCGTTACAATACTTGGGTAAAAATCATATTGAATCTTTACCCTCTCCACCATAGATATTTTTGTGATGCTATTGACAATTTCTATTTCAACAAATTTTGGGAACTCTGCCAGTAAGTTCACCTGCACTTTCACTTTCTCACAACTTGGTCTTTATTTGTTCATAGTAGTTGAATCTAAATGAATTGGCTTACCCACAACTGAGGCTAGTATGAATAATTATTTTTTTGACAAAGAAAGTTGGATGTAGATCAGGGAATAAAATCCAAGCCATTACTTGAGTTGTTTCTTTCTTGGTACTAAAATTTGTATCATATTTCAAGGGCCTAATTTGATATAAGTATCCTTCTTTTACAGTGATGTAGTACATATGTTTTTCATAAATAGACCCCATGGTCGTGATTTAAGTCATTTTTCCTTCACCCTTGAGATCCAGAAACACAAAATAAGTTTGGTAACTCAAAATTGATCATTATGGGTGATATGGGAGAGTGATTATCATCAATCATATATTATTGCAATTATCTTCAAATTTAAGGTAAGAATTCTTTGAATCCATGCTTGGATTTCTTAGTTTAGACCCGAAAACCCAATTTATATTAGGGCTTGAGTTTAACCAAAAATTAGATTTATTTTCACCCATTTATTGAGAATTATGATTCCTTGTTCAGGTATGAACATTGGGTTGACCTCAAAAATATATTTTCCATAAGTAGGACCCACTTTGATGTTGTTTTTAGACCCGAACAATAGTGCAATATGGGTATTATTAGACTTGTATTGATGAGTAAATTATAATTTTGATAGTGTGATGGAATTTTGGGGATTATGAAGTGAAGATGGACACATGATGAAAGATGTAAGGTTTTGCAGTTTGGTTTTGAGGTAGGCTTTTGTCTACTCTTCTTTGTAGATGATGTGTGATTTATTTTGCGTGTGAATATGAATGTTAAGTTTGATTATGGATAGGATCAGTTAGCATTGAATATTGAAGTTTGGGGATTAAAGGAGGGTTTTGACCCATAAGTTAAAATGCTTAATACCCTTTTAGAATACTATGGCCTCCTACCTTGATTAAACTAATTCATAGATTACATATTCTATAATGTTATAGTTGGGATGTGTATTTAAGTGTTGGAAAAATTATTAGTATATTTTATCTTATTGGGATAATATGGTG
Source organism: Capsicum pubescens (assembly GCA_030864215.1). Lineage (NCBI taxonomy): Eukaryota > Viridiplantae > Streptophyta > Magnoliopsida > Solanales > Solanaceae > Capsicum > Capsicum pubescens. The sequence goes on from CM061544.1 coordinate 229,996,446, forward strand.
ATCTTGGGACCGTACTTTAGGTAGAGTTGACTTAAATGCCCTTGTTTCTAGATGAAGTTCCTATCTTAGGTTTGGTCATGTCCTTCTTGACATCTAGAATTTGAACTAGATACCTTAGCCTAGTTTAGGGCATAAATTTCCTAAATATGGAACTTGAGGATTAGAAGTGGGTTCATCCAGCCCACTTAGGTCAAGACTTGTGTTAGCCATTGTGGACATAGGTGCGGATATTAGACTTGGTTGAGACTAATGAGCCTTATTTATGAGATTTTCTTGGTGAATTGATGGATAATGATGTATTTTTTCCCTAAATAGTGACTAATGGCTTATGGCCATGATATTGAGCCTATAGAGATATTATTTCCTCTTAGATGTGATATTGGGCCTATAGAGATGTTATTTTCTCTTAGATATGATATTGGGCCTATAGAGGTGTTATTTCCTCTTAGATATGATATTGACCCTATAGAGGTGTTATTTTCCCTTAGATATGATATTAGGCCTTTAAAGATGTTATTTCTTTTAGATGTGTATATGGCCTATAAAGATGATAATCCACTTAGGTATGATAATTGGTCTAGAGAGGTGATAGTCCTTATAATCATGATATATTACCTATAGATGCGAGATGCTTATGGATATTATGACTCCTAGATATGAGATGCCTCCTATATGTGAGATCATTATTGATATACTTAATAGCTTATAGAAATATTATGCCTCACAAATACACTATGGCTTAAAAACATGAGATGATTCATAATTATGTTTATCAATATGAGTTTCGGATATGTATGACGCCTAAGGCTATGATTACGATGTTATGATTATTTTGGATACATTATTGGGAAAAGGTCGTGTTATGATATCGATTGGATATCTAGGAAGTAATTATTCTTGAAAAGGATACAGTTGTAGTTTATGAATATATCTATATATGTGTGTGTGTATCCATTTTTCTGTTATAGGATGGAGGAAGATGCGGTATGATGTTTATGATTCCAATGATTGAATATTGGTGATGGCATGCATGATTCAGTACGTTCATGATTATTTCATTGGTGATTGATATGATTATAATCTTATTATTGTTGTCACTAACTAAGGGATAAATCCCACTTTCTACCTTAAAATGGATTTCTTCACAATAATAACTATCAAACCTAATGTGTAAATTATAGGTGTAAAAGTGGTGAATAGTGATGTTTTATAGATTTGACCGAGATATATGTTGGTCCATGATTTGACACTACTATTTACTCTGATCATGATATATTTCAACTCTCTCCCTACTTTTATAGAGATTTAGTCCTGAAGTTCAATCTGGGCAACTAACTTATAGATTTACACTCTTTTAGCCATGACTCGGGTCCGTGAACCTATTATATATATACTTATTAATGGTGTGATATTGATGATGAATTATGGAAATACATTCTGCCTTTCCTCTCTTTTCATATCTATTAACTTTATCCTTCGTGGGGTTTGTCATTTCTTTAGCCCTCGTGGGGCTTGTTCTTTACTTTAGCCTTCGTAGGGCTTACTATATATTATATGACATTGATTAGGATATTATGATGATATGATGATGCCCGGGAAGGTCGTAGCATAGTATGATGATGTGATAATACCCGACAAGGTCGAAGGAAATTGTGATGATAATATTGATATCTGGTAAAGACGGAGGATACTTGTAATAATGATATTGATACCCGACAAAGATAGAGTTTTGATGATTATATACCCAGAAAGGATGAAGGTTTATTACGATGATGAAGGTTATGGTATTGTGGATTCTATTGCATTTATTCTTACATGTGTATCACCTATCACCAGTATGCACCTATGTCTATCAGCCGATATAGGAGAGTTGCACAGATATGGGTGATGACTTTGACTTGTGTTGTTGTATGTTGATTGAACCTTCTGAGTCTGGGGCGGTGGGGGTGTGCATAGGCTCGTCTAGGTATTTGGTTATCTAGAATTACCGATTACTCGCACTATTATTAATATTATTATGATCATTATTATGAGTAGTTTATGATAGATTGGCCATTTATTCGATATCGATATTTTAGGTATGTTTTTGGTATCTTCTATCTTACGATTGCATTATCATACATATTTATCTCATATTTTAGACATATGGATTAGAGACCCTGAGTATGATAGTACTAGATCCTGATAAGATTATAATGTGTCCTTAAAAGTGAAGACATGATGATTTAGGTTATACTTTGAGTTGAATTCATATCTACATATATATATACCTAGTTATATGTAGCTATGGATCTACGGTATATCCCTTCCTTCAATGGTTCATATTGTATACTCATTCTTTGGCCTTGTATATTTATTTGTACCTTTCTTCCACTTGTACTTTACATATTGTCCAGTGATATATGGTATAGTATTGAGATTCATGAATATAACTGGAATAGGGTAGTTCATCCTTGTTACCTCCTTAGTCTTAATATGTTAGCCTCTTGGATATGAATAAGGTAGATTATCCTTATTATCTTATTGTCTATTTTAGGTGATCCCTGAACATTGGGTGTAGTCTCAATTTTATATATATGTTATATATATCTGCCTTATATTTGGAGCTCAGTTGGCAGTTTTCTTCTGAGTACCATTCGTTGATACTCATACTACACGTCGACAGCCAGTAGATCATTGTACAGGTTATCGTCGTTGATGTGTGTTTCATGCAGAGCATCCATAGTTTAGATACTTACAGTTAGGTCCTGATGTTTGGAGTATTACTTATCTCTTTTTTATATATTAGACTAGTTTCTATATTATTTTCAGAGATAAGTTGAATCAGTGTAATTCCATTGTTATTTCACTTTTGTACTCCAGTTATTAGAGGCTCTTGTACTAATACCATCAGGTTTTGGGAATTTATTCATGTATTCAAACTTTTGTTATATTTATTCTACATGCTTTCGTTACTCTATTTGGTAGTCTATTACTAATCATTTCGGACTATGGGTTTGGCTTGTCTATATGTGGGTTATAGTAGGTGCCATCATGAACTAAGAAATTGGGTCGTGACAAATTGGTATTAGAGACTAGGTTTCACTGGTGTATTAGTACAAGAGCTAATTGTCTAGTAGAGTCCTGTGGATCGGAGCGGAGACGTCCATAACCTATCTTTGGAAGGCTATAGTGATATTTTAGAAAATTCACTTCTTGACTCCTTGCCATGTGTCCATATTTCGATGAACCTCAAACACATTCTTTGACTCTACTCAGTCCCTAATGAATGATGCAAGATAGACAATATTGTTGATAGATACAGACGAGACCTTAGCACGTGTTTCCAGAGTTTTAGTGCAGCATCGGGCTAGAGAGTCATATATAGATATCAAAGATCTTCAATAGCATCCAATAGGGATTTGGTCCATCTTAGGCTCCAGTTGAGGTTGTGACTACTTGAGCCTTTGAGGTTCAGCAATGGGAATTCTAGTCATGTTGTATATCCCTCTCAACCATGGATGGTATTTGAATCATCGAGCAGTTATTAGTCCAGAGTGGGTCTATTAGTGTTCATCGGGGTTCTATATCAGTTTTTGTGAATGAGATTGAATTTCTCGAGTGGACCAGACTTATTCCTATACAACATTATTTTGAGTAGGACTTTGGTACATGGAGGTGTTAGAGGACTAGTATTTTCGCACCATTTGGCGTCAGAGCATTTGATAGCAACTGAGTCTTTCTTCCCTCACGTTGTTGATTATAAGAGGACCATTGCAACACCCCAGATTCTTGGTCCTTAAAATTTTTGAAATTTTATCCACAATGCCCATACTATGACTCACCTTACAAGTTGTAGGAGTCTTGATGGGTCTTAGGGACCCAATTGTAGCCTGGCTAGTAGGTTGGCCTAGGGTTTCAGCTATGACTATGACTAAGGGGTTACAAGTCATAAAGACTCTATATGAGTTGCATAGTACAAATCATAGGGTGATCAGTGTGAGGCCTAAATGGTTTTGTATTGGATATGACTTGGACCGTACGAGTCGTAGGATCACTATATGAGTCGTATGATGTAAGTCGTAGGTTTAACAGAATGGGTACCCCATGGCACTGTCTTGACTATGACTCATGGCAACAAGTCGTAAGGTTTCGCAATGAGTCGCCATAAGACTCGTAATGACTAGTGATAATTTTTTAGATTTTATATTGAGGGAACTTTAGACAATTCCCTTCTAACCCAATTAAAACCCCAAGTCCAAAAATAACTCAAGAGGGTTATTTCTTATTTATAACAAAATTAAAACACACTCTCTTCTCTCTAAATTCTCTCACCAAGATGCTTAATATTTCTATGAAGTAGGTCATCTTAGGGCTCAAGGGTTGAACTCTCTCCATAAAACTTGTTATTTTAGGCTTGTTACTCTTCGCTAATTCTTAATTTATGGAAAGCATGTATTTAAATGGTTTAATTGGATGGTTTTGAATGTGGGTTTTCATCATGGTTGATGGTTTTGGAATAGTTGGTTCTTAAATTGCTTTCCCATGATTTGTTATGCATTATTTATGCTTTATTAATAGTATTAAACTTGTGGGGTGCATGGGTATGGTGAATAAACTAAGGGGTTATAGATTTCCCTAGATTGACACTTTAAAATTAGAATTGGTTTTGCATAATTGTGTTCCCTCAACCCTCTAGTGTAAATGGCCTTGAATTTGGTCACTTGGTTTGACTTACTCACCTATGTTATTGCACTGTGTAAATGGTTAAACAATGAACATGGATTTTGAAAGCCTTTTTAGCTATGGGTTGACTTAGTGAACTAAGGGGGTGAGGTGTTCCTCCATGATTTACCGTGATTGTTATGGTATAGAGATAAGCTTGAAAGTGTAAGGGTATGACGATACTCATGGTGTGCCTTAATGGTTGACTTTCTAGTTAATAACTAGGCTAAGTGAAATTTGCTTTTAAATTTGGCTTAATGGGGGTTATGTAGTGAAGTCGTAAAGGTAGGGGTCTTAGATGACTTATACTGGAAATTCATGTTTTCCAACGTGAGGTTTGGTTTTGACGACCATGTGCTTGTGTCACACTTGTTTAATATTTTAGGATGGATAGTTACCTTTATAGCTTTATATTTTCCTCAGATTTTCTCCAATACGTACGGCTAACACACACTAGGTCCCTTTCAGCATGAGGAGCTGAACCCAAATTTTTGGCAAAAGACTCAAACCCTAAATCATTCATCATATTCCATCTTTCCTATTTTTTTAAGGTTTAGCTCTTGAGTTCATAGCTCCATACTTGGAGAAGAAAATATTGTATAAATTTTGGGTGAATAATACATTGGAGACCTTCTAAGAGGAGGAATAGCTCACTACCATTGTTGATTTGTGGGAGTGCAAAGTTTGAAGTAACATTCACTTAAGCTTCAATAAATCATTTCAATGGAGATTTTGGGAATATCTTTCCTTATTTATCTTATGTGTAGCTAGATCTCTCTCTTGGGGTTATGTGTGAATAGGGGTTAACGTGTGTACGGGTTGTTATTGTTAGCCTCTATTTAGTAGTTCATACTTATGGATTTTATTATTTCTATGCTAACTTGGTTGGGATTTATGGGTGAAATCCCCAAATACCCATATGGGTTTGATAAGTGAAAGCTCCAAACTCTATAAATATCAAGGTCATCTTTGAAAGAAGGGTTTATGTAAACTTTAGGAATCCACATCATCCTTGAAAGAGGGATGTAGAGACCAAAGCAATGATAGACAATTATGTGTGTAGTTTTCTAAATTTTCACTATCTTAGACATAAGGGTGATTGTGAAGTTAACTATACCATGGGTATCATCCTAAAAAACTATACCATGGGTATCATCCTAGAAATAGGGATGCCTAAATTGAGGTTCGATTACCAAATATTGAACACATCCATTAGGTATTCGAAAGAATCAAGGGGTGAAAGTTTGGTGTTTTATTGAAAGACTAGCATCTAAATTTATAACCGAACCTACCCATATTGGATTTACTAAATTGATGTTGAATACTAACACCCTCATTCATTCCCTTAGTAATGCATAATCCCAAGATTAGTGCCTAATTGGTAAAACTCTAATTATTTATAGCCCCAAATTTATACTAGAAAACCCTAAAAAGAAACATTAGTGTTAGTACTCTCATCATCCCTCCCCCCCCCATTTTTATCTTCTTGTAATATTGGTTTGAATTTAACTTGTATCTATTATTTTAAATTAACTTGATTGCCACTTACATTGTTCCTTGTGGATTTGAACCCGACTCCAAAGTTGGGTAAATATATTGATGAAGACCGCCTTGCACTTAAATTGACGTGTAAGTTGAGCGTTATCAAAAATGGTGTCGTTTCCGGGGAACAATTTGGCATATTGATTTAGTTTGGAATTTTAGATTACTTTCTTGAATTCAAGCTAGTAAGTATTTGTTTGTGATTTTCTTTTGTAGGCAGATTTTTATTCAATTTTAGTTTTCTCTATGGCATCTTTCGATAAGTATGATGTCGGTAATCAGGAATCCTATCGTGATGACTCGTGTCTAATTTATGACGGACCAAACTTTAGGAGATATTGTAACTATGCTCCCTAGAGAGAGATGGATCCACCATATCGATCCTATAGGGAGTATAGGTGTTCTTTATGTAGTGGTCGAGATGGACATTGGGATGACTGTCCAAATACCCCTTCCCCCTATTATGCTAATCTGGTTGCTAGTTCTTTTTATGAGCTTGATAGGTCTTATGATGAGAAGAATAAAGAGCAACATACCAATTCCAATAGCTTTTACACAAGGCTACTAGCTATTTTAGATTGGGTAGATACGATGGAGGAAAGTATACAAGACATGCATCAAGAGGCATTAGGATGGAAAACTGTCAAGATGGAGGAAATGGGCAAAGAAGAAAAGCTTGAAACTACCATTACCTTGCCTGTCTCCAAAGAGGAGGTTTATCAAGAAGAGAAACCAAGCTATGATGATGAGCTTGGTAGTGAAAACTCGTCGAAGATTTCCTAGTCTACCAAATCAAATGAAGGAGAAGAAGCCAAAATAAAAGAAATAGCACTAGAGTCAAAAGAAGAATCATTCCAAAACTCTTATGATGACTCTAGTTTATTTTGGGGTAAAGATACTTTGGAGGAGGAAATCTCGAAATTAGGGGTTGGACCTCGTTCAAACCACTTTTCAATATTATGCTTAGAGGATATGATGAGGATCCATCCCTCTGAACAAATGGTGGATTGTGGGGAGACGGAGTCCAATTCTTATATTTTGGAATTCGATACTCCAAATGAGTATATGGAGCCCCATCCATCAAAGTCTAAGGAACATAACTTTTGATGTAGTAAGAGTGGCCTATTGATGAGCACACCTTTACCTAAGGGGCCAAGATGAAAAATTAATGTAAAGTTGGGTAAAGGTTTAAGTCTTCAAAATGGCAAGATCAAAGCTTGTTTGCCATTTCCTCACCTCTTCCAAGCCTCATTTTGGAAGATTTGAATCTTCTGTCCCTCTGCCGCTCATTGTATATTGAACGAAATTTGGGATGGAGATTCAGCTCTTTTAAGTGGAGACACAAAAGGAAGTGGAAGGGGAATCGTGCTAAGACGTTAAACTAAGCACTCGATAGGAGGCAACCTATCACGCCACAAAAAGTGGAACATATCATTTTTATTCATGCATGATAGAGTAGATTTTATTTTTGAATTTATTCATGCATAATCCATGAGATGTTAGCACTAGAAGGACTATTGAAAGAACTTGAAAAGAGAAACATGTGAAATTGGCAAATTTGTACTGAGCAAAAAATACAAGGGACCTGATTGTTTGGTCTCAGTTACCGCGACCGTGTTCTGTGCCACCGCGATCGCAGAACTAGGACCGTGATCGCGGTCAAATTTTTTTAAAAGACCATCTGAATTCCCTTTCTTTCTTATGCATCTCTCTCAGTTTATCTCAAATTTGTGGCTTTGCATTGCATATCCAAGAGTCATTTTATCTCTTACATCAGCTAATTTGGTAAGTTGTCTCAACTCCCTTGATTTGGATACAGTTACATGAGTAGAACTTGTAGTTTAGGAAAGGCCTGAAATGATGTTTTCATTACTAAATGCTTGTTAGTGTGTGATTATTATTGTGGTCAACTGTTGTAGTTGGTTTACAAACTAATGGGGAAGTCTTTAGTACTCAGAATTAGGCCTAAAACTGCTCGAATTGAGTGTGCACCATGTGTTCAATTTAATGCCCCAATGAGTCCAACTTGAATTCTTTCAAGTCTGGGGCCATAATCATTCATTGTAGGCTTAAATTGTCTATGTATAATATTGTTATGCCTAGTTGGAATAAAGAATTGGGGTTAAAATTGTGTTTAGAAGAGTGTGTAGAATCTATCGACTAAGGTCTCAGGTACCCCAACCGCGGTCCCGATGATCGCAATCGCGGTCACCACTCTGTGATCGCCATACCTGAGGGCAGTGTCTACAAGAACCAAAAATTTATGTACATCCAATTCTGCCCCCCAAATCCTTCTGTAACACTGCCACATGCATTTATTTGTTTGATCTAGCATATTTTCGGAATGATAGTACTAATGATGGCCTGAGTGTCATTGTTTACAGTATCTAAACCTCAGAGATGGAAGAATTTAAAAAAACTAGATTTATGGCCCCACAATGTCAGAACCTCTATAATGTGGACTTGTACAGGATTAAGTTTCTCCCTAAAAGGGGTATCAGCTTAGACAAGGTAGAGGAGAAGCTTCTAAGATTCCATGCTAGACTTGCCAAAGTAGGGTGGAGGTGCTTTGACCCGGACCCTATCTATGAAAATGAGCATTAATGGGAATTCTACACTAACTTAAGTGTAACTTCTATCACAAACTCGATGATTACTATAATGGAAAAACAAGTCAACAATGGGACAGAGTGGATCAATGAGGTGTATGGACTCCCAAATGTTGACGTGGAGCAGTTCCATGCAAGATCATGTGATCTGGGGACCTAGATGGCAAATATTTTATGTCCTGGTAAAGAGACTCCCTGGGCCACTACCAAGAGAGACATTCTGATGAATGACTTCACAGTTGAGGCCAAGCTTTTGATGAATATTATATGTAGTCGAGTATCGCCATGCACTGACATAACCATTATTATAGACTTGTGAACTCGGATGGTGACTTTTCTTATCTATGGCATCGCCCTGAATGTGGATGAGATTGTGCACTCAGAGTGGGGGTACTTCAGAAATCATAGAGGTACATATCTTATCCTCTCTTCTCTTATCACAGAGCTATGCAGGAAGGCACAGGTGGAGGAATATGTTGCAGATACATGGGTACTCCCAGGCCCCCGTAACTTTCCACTCAAGTTCAGGGGTGAGGGTGCCCCAGTTCAGAGAAAAAAGAGAAAGGTGGACTCAGGTAAGTCAATCCAAAAGTGAACAGATTCTTGTAGACCTTCATAAGCTAGCCATTTCGATGACATCTCAAGCCAGATATGGGAGGTTAGAGAGCTAGTATCCAGGTTGCCTCAGGGGATAAGAGAGATATCCACCTCTCTCGACTCATACATAGCTCAGCCAAGCTATGACAAATATAGAGAGGAACAGAAGAAGAAGGGATCCACTATTGCCAGTTTGGAGAGATCTTATTTATCCTTAGATGCATCACATAGAGACCTCAAGGATTTTCATGAGAATATGGTGAAGAGAGAGAGAGATAAATTCTTCAAGAAGTTGTGAAAGTGGGTGAAGGCCATCTTCAAAGTGCTCAGGCCCAACCATTGACTACCTTCACCTAGAATGGATAGTGAGGAAAAGACCCCTACTGATTGATCTACCGATGATGCTGTTGGTGATGGTACAAAGTTAGAGAGAGAGTAGCTCTTAATTCAGATTCAGGGAGACCCCTCTTACTCTTGCATCATTACACATGCATTATGGAAACTGTATTCCTGTTAAGTAGGGGTGCCCCCGGATTTTTATTATTGTGATGTTGTGTTGATGGATATTTCATTTTATGTTGTTGTTTTGGGATGAGTTTCTGGATATTACTTGGTTTTTGTTTTGGAATGCTACATCTTTGGGCACTCTAATGGTGCCCACGTTTTATGGATTATCATGTTTTTATTTTAGTTTTAGTTTTTCTTCTTACTATAGTTCTATTTTGATTTTGATGATACATGACTAGCTTTGCCCTGTGATAGATTGAGTGACATCATTCTTAAGGGTAAAGCGTCGTGATTGGGTTTTGAGACATAGATGTAGGGAAATTTGGAGTACCCATAGCATATGTCTCATGGATGCAGGGGAACTCGGAGTATCCATAGCATATGTCTCGTGGATGCAGGGGAATTCTAAGTACCCATGGCATTGTTGATTTGGAATCACATTTGTAACACCTCGATTTGCTGAACCGGAATGCTACACGGTGATCATAACCCCGAAGGACCACAAGCTAACCCATGACTGATATCTGTACCTATATACTGCATAAGATAACATAATAATGAGGAAACATGCACTGAAAGGCCATAAAGTTCGATCATGAACATGACTGAATAACGTAACATCTATGTGAGGTAATAGAATACCCAAAACAAAATTAAAGTCTAAAACATGATAGTCTGTATCTAATCTGCATCTAGTCTGAAAGCCTCTACTGTCTGAAGAATCTGAATAAGAAGTTGATGGGACATATCCCCAACTAACTCCAACTAATAAGCAAATCAATAAGATACTAAAAATCATTATGTCCTCGAAAGATGAGGACTCACTTCTACTCTGACTGTTGAATCTGGAATCTACTGCTGATCTGGAACTTGTGTCTCTGAACCTATGGTGTAACATAAAAAGAAAGCACCATACCACAAATGTGTCAGTACAATGGAATGTACTGAGTATACATGTGAGGTAAGATATATGCAAGGATTTGCATTCATGATAAATACTAACTTACTGTCTAACGTGAATATGAGAATGCATACATAAATACTCAACTGTAACTGACAACGTGATAACATGATACTGATATCGTGGTAGCATGACTACTGAGTCTGGATACTGATAACATGACCTAACTGATAACATGAATGACTGTATCTGAATATAACTGATAATATGGGTGACTGTGTCTGACAGTCCTGAATCTGATAGAACTATCTGAGTTTCGTACTATGTTTGAGTTGACTGTGTCTGACAGTCCTGAAATCTGAAGAACTATCTAAGTTCTATTACTGAGACTGATTGACTGTATCTGACAGTCCTGATTCTGTAACATGAAACTGTGGGAAGTGGTATCTAACCGATATGCCCCAAAGGTTATATGATAGCTGAGCTGGGGTCCAAATCTATGCCCTGATTGGAAGGGTGTCAATATCGTGCCACTGGTAAGGACAACATGTGAGTAACCCTCATATAATAGGTAAATCTAGCGAGAAGGATAGGAACCCTCACATAAAAGGTTAAGCCACCTCATCTACCCTCATATAGCAGGCTATGATGTCTCAACCTATGTTGGCTACATAGTTCTGGAATGCAAGGATTGCTTCTAGGAATCACACCCTCATATAACAGGTGAGTACTCATCATTGGGTTCACTTGATGCTAATTCCTACTTCCTTCTGAATAGACGCTAAACATGATTTACTGAACTGAACTGAGCATGGACTGAGTTACTGAATTTCCATGGCTGGCTGACGGAATACTACTGATATCTGACAACTGACTGAGTCATGAGATCATGGATATTTTTCCTGATTCATGAGACTATCTGAAGTCTAAGAGTTCATAGCTTGATGGAGAGTATCGTGAAAACATGACATGGCTCTAGGCACACAGCTAATGTTTCGGGTACAAGTACCCCTAGGACTCGATTGAAGGAAACTAACATAGCATGATTTACTTGAAGACTTGACTAACATCATAATACATACTACATTCATAGGATCATTTCATCAAACATATAATAGGAATGAGCATGTACATACATGGGGATTTCATAATATCATGCTAGTTAGACAATATTCCTTCATCTAGGCATTTAATCAAACATATGACAGGCATGGTATATGTAAACATCATTATTCAATTCTAATTTTATCATTCAAGGGTTTAAATCTTAGGGTTGCATGAATCTATGGCTATAGTAATTAAACCCACATAGAAACTATCAACAATCATGGAGTAGAATCCAATTTCACATTTATCAAACATGAGCAGCCAAAACATGAAAACATATACAAAATCCATAACTTGAGTTTAGAAAAAGGATTCTTAAACTTCATGGCCGAAAGGAGTCCATGAATGAACACTATGCATACTTTAGATCATGATTTCGTGAAGATTGATGGTGAAACCTTCTTGAAATTGGACCTTCTATGAAAACCCTAGCTTGAGTTCTTGAGAGTATTTGAGAAAAACATTAATAGTTTAGATGAATAAGGGCTAAATCTCGTGTTTGGAAGCTTATATAGGGGGGGGGGTAATTGAACCTTTTAACCCTAGACACGTAATTTAATTTTCAGTAAAATTTCCTGAATTAGGTCCTTGACGCGACGCGGCATTATCACGCCGTGTCACTGGAAATTGACAATTGGGAAACTGCACGGTGGCGCGATGCGGAGCTATCGCATTGCCACTTTGTCTATGACATAGAAGTTTGGCGCGACGCACCAGTATCTCGGAGAAACACTGAAAATTGACAATTTCCATTCGAGCTATCTCCGCGATGCACTGAAGGCTCAGGTCAAACACTGTCTCACTAAAAAAGACCTAACCCTTCGCTCGGGTGTCGGATTTGGGTAAATTATATATCGATGGAAAGATTATTCAATTTACCACGTGATAAGAAGTGAAAATTATGGGAAACCACGTGTATAATAATGAAATCATATTTCAAAGCAAGTTCTAACATCCTTGAGAGGATTTTCAAGCTAAGAAAAACACGGGCATTACAACGTTATATATCATTGGCAAAGTCTGAGTAGTCATATAGGTGGTTTGCCCGTTTTGAGCCAAAATATAAGGTTAAGGCTTTGTTTATTGACATAGTTCATCAAATTATGTGTGTTGCTAATGTAAAATGAACAACCCCCTCCGTCCAAAAATTTTCAAAAAAATCAAGGGGCATGGACGTGAGCAATTTTGTAACAAAACTTTCTCTTTTTGTGGCTCTATAAATTTTTGACTTATGAATAGAAATAGATACTCCAATATTGTCTCTATCAAGAGGGATATTTGAACTCCTTTGGAGAATGTTGCATGCCATGTGTGGTGAGCTATTTACATTTATCTCTTGTATACTTGTGTTATCTAGAACTTGCCCCATTAGTCTTTCAAAATTAATTTTGATTGTGGTTGGTGGGAGAAATGATATTAGGCCATCTTTATGACTTTGGAACCCACTCTATCCTAAAAAGCCTATCTGTGCATAAAGTTAATCCCTAGTTACCCACTTTGAGCCTGTGGATCAATTTTTGGCAAACTTATTACAAATCGTGAACCATTCTTTTTATGTCTCTTTTGAACCATTCCCTCCTTGAACTTAAAAATGAAACTTGAGGCTAAAATCCTAAGTTGGTCGTGGTAAAGATTGATGGAAGTAAGTTTAGGGCCATGAAGTTGTAAATGAAATGCCTATTGTGCCTTAGCATTGAAAGTAAATGAATAGAAAAAGAGAGGATCAAACAGAGGAATGAATTGCACTAGAGACCAAGAAAAAGAAATGAAAGAAAATGGTGAACAAAGAAGGCAAAAGGTAGGCATGAAAAATGAGAGAAAAAAAATAAGAGTGGCACATAGTCAAAAGGATGATTGAAAAGTGTGATGTAGATGTTCCAGGAAGGGTGTAGCCATGTTGGTCCCAAATAATATCCTACCCTAACCCGAACCTACGTTACAAGCTTAGAAATTTCTTTGAGATCTCCAACCATTTACTTTCTTTGTAGTGGCGATTTAAATAGGGGTAAGCCTATGGTATGACACTTGTTGCATAGAAATTTCTTTTATGAGGGAGAGAGTTTTTGCACTTAAAATTCCTTGTTGCATATTTGGTAGCCTGGTGTGTGAAATTCTCTTTCTTATGAGGTTGGAATTGAAACAAGTTGAGGTAGGTGATTTCATCACCTTCCAAGTGATGAGGCAAATGGAATATGACTTAGTTTTGATCAAAAAGTGAGTCACTTCTAGAGCATTAGTTATTGTTACTTGACTGCTCTTTGAATTCTTGTGTATCCTTTGATAGTGCATCTTATGATGAGGGGATTAGTGAAAATAGCTTGGCCTATGTGCAATGAGCTACTTATGGTAGTGAATAAGGTTGAAGTTATTTTGATCTTTAAGGAATGAAGTTTGGGCTTAAATAATTGGGTCTCATGGTAAGAGGTAATGGTTCTTGAGGACAAGCAAAAGCTTTAAATCGGGAGTGTGATGAGTGGTGACTTTACCACTCACTCGCACTCATCATTCATGCATGTTACCTTGTTTAGAATGAATAAAAGAGACAAAATTGTGATTAAATGCATTAATATCCACACTTTGCAAGAGTAGAGTTGATAAGATCAAAAGATATGAATTGGAGCTGAAAATAATCAAAAGGGAGCAAGAAAGTGTAGTTGAAGACTTGGAGCAGGAACTGGCCTCAGTTACCGTGGTCACGGTAGTCAATCAAGAGTCAGGAAACCATGGTCGCGGAAGATAATCACGGTTGCGTAGCCACAATCGCGGCCAGACCCTCCCGATCGCTACTTAGCAGAAAAATGCAGCCCAAGGGCAAATCTGGAAATGCACGTGGTTGATCCTAAATTTTTGGAAAAAATACTCAAACCCTAAGTCATTCATCATATTCCATCTTCCCTATTTTTTTTAGGTTTAGCTCTTGAGTTCATAGCCTCCATACTTGGAGAAGAAAATATTGTATAAATTTTGGGTGAATAATACATTGGAGACCTTCTAAGAGGAGGAAAAGCTCACTACCATTATTTATTTGTAGGAGTGAAAAGTTTGAAGTAACATTCACTTAAGCTTCAATAAATCATTTCAATGGAGATTATGGATATATCATTGCTTATTTATCTTATGTGTAGCTAGATCTCCCTCTTGGGGTTATGTGTGAACAGGGGTTAAAGTGTGTGTGGGTTGTTATTGTTAGCCTCTATTTGGTAGTTCATACTTATGGGTTTTATCATTGGTATGCTAACTTGGTTGGGATTTGTGGGTGAAAGCCCCAAATACCTACATGGGTTTGATTAGTGAAAGCTCCAAACTCTAGAAAGCTCAAGGCCATCCTCGAAAGAAGGGTTTTGGGTGAACTTTAGGAATCCACATCATCCTTGAAAGAGGTATGTGGAGACCATAGCAATGATAGACAATTATGTGTGTATTTTGCTAAATTTTCACTATCTTAGACATAAAGGTGATTGTGAAGTTAACTATACCATGGGTATCATCCTAGAAATAGGGATGCCTAAATTGAGGTTCGGATACCAAATGTAGAACACATCCGTTAGGTATTCGAAAGAATCAATGGGTGAAAGTTTGGTGTTTTGTTGAAAGACTAGCATCAAAATCTATAACCGAACCTACCCATATTTAATTTACTAAATTGATGTTGATCACTAACACCCACATGTCATTCCCTTAGTAATGCATAATCCCAAGATTTGTGCCTAATTGTTAAAACTCTAATTATTTATAGCCACAAATTTATACTAGAAAAAAACAAAAAGAAACATTAGTGTTGGTACTCTCCTCCCCCCCCCATTTTTATCTTCTTGTAATATTGGTTTGAATTTAACTAGTATCTATTATTTCCAATTAACTTGATTACCACTCACATTATTCCTCATGGATTCGACCCCAACTCTAAAGTTGGGTAAATATAATGACGACGACCTCCTTGCACTTAAATTAACATGTAAGTTGAGCGTTATCAGTAAATGAAGTCCTAATAGTGTTTTAATTCATGGGGTCATACTAGATTAAGAAGGAAAATGTCCAGATTGACTCCAACTTAAACTGTATAATTTTTTCGCAGGAAAATACGACTCCACCACCCAAACTGTACCCTATTATACAAGTGATACCCACCACTCGTACCCTAGGCATCCATTTGGACCCCAACACTATCCAACATTAGTCCACCAAGACAAACTCGTATCGTAGCATATGATTGGTACCCTCTAAATCGTACCCTAGGTAGAATCCTCTAGGCTAGACATAGATCATCATACAATTTGGTACCATACCCCTCGTACCTAAACATACGACTAGTACGTTGTCCTTTCGTACCTTGGATAGAAACCACCTAAAACTAGACCAATCATCATACGACTATTAAACCCTAAATCGTATCTACATCATACGACTAGTACCCCAAGTCGTATGATGTCCAAAAGCTCAAAACCCAGGAAATTTTCTAAGGACCAAAACCCAGGGTGTTACAATTCTCCTCCACTTGGATCATTTGTCCTTGAATGAGGGAAGAAGGCAGTACAAGCACGATTTAAACCTCCACACCCCAATACTGGCCTTTAACTAAGTTAGAAAACAAAGATGCAAGGATTTAATCTAACCTTTAACTAAGTTAGGAAACAAAAGTATGATGAGGAACACATACCTTCCGCATGAATTTCGGGAGCAGAAAACATGAGCAGATACTTGGACTTCATGTCCTTTTTCTCTTCCCAAGTAGCCTCTTCTACCTTGTGGTTCCTCCAAAGAACCTTAACCGAGGCCACTTCCTTGGTTCATAACCGATGAATTTTCTGATCCAAGATCTCAACCGAGACCTTCTTATAAGATAAGAAATTTGAGATACCCAATCCTTCTAAAGGAAGAATCGATGAAGGATCACATATACACTTTCTCAACATAGAGACATGGAATATTGGATGAACAGAGCTTAAACTATAAGGCAACTCCAATTTATATGCTACATTACCAACCCTCCTCAAAATCACATAAGGACCAACATATCGAGGGCTGAGTTTCCCATTTTTTATGAACCGCCTCACTTCCTTCATGGGAGACACCTTTAAGAACACCCTATCCCTAACCTCAAATTCTAAGTCCCTATGCCTTACATCTGTATAAGACTTTTGGAAACTATGGTCGGCCTTAAGCCTATACCGAATCACCTTCACCTTTTCCATAGCCTGATAAACCAAATATGATCCAAACATATTCTTATCACCAAGCTCGAACCACCAAATAAGAGATCTATACCTCCTACCATACAATACCTCAAAAGGGGACATCCCAATGCTAAAATGGTAACTGTTGTTGTAGCAAACTCTATTAGAAGTTGATACTAAACCCAACTACCACCATAGTCAATCACACATGCTTGAAGAATATCCTTCAATGCCTGAATAGTCCTTTCTGCTTGCTCATCCATCTTCGGGTGGAAAGCAGTACTCAGAATAAACTTAGTCCCCTGCCAGAAGTGAGATGAAAACTTCATACCACGATCAAAGATAATCTAGACAAGTACCCCATGCAGCTTCACAATCTCATGAAGATACAACCCTACATAGTCCTCAGCCAAAAAGTTAGTCCTCACTGGCGAAAAATGAGCAGACTTTGTCATCCTATCTACAATGACCTAAACCGAATCAAATTGATTTCGAGACCGAGGAAGATTGGTAACTAAATCTATATTGATCACTTACCGCTTCCATTCAGGCAATTCAATTTCTTGATACAAATCCCTGGGCCTCATGTGCTCAACTTTCACTTATTGACACAGCATGTACTTGGCCACAAAATTAGCCACATCCCTTTTCATACCATTCCACCAATACATCTCCTTGAGGTCATGATACATTTTTGTTGAACAGGGATGAACAACATAGCAAAACTCATGTGCCTCCGACAATATACTTTCTCACAAACCAGCAACTTCGGGAACACATAACCTCCCTTGGTACCGCAAATTACCATCACCATAGATCTCGAAGGCCATCACCTTCTACTTAACTATATTGCTCTTGATTTTCATCAAGACAGGATTTAAAACTTGTTTCTCCTTGATTTCCACACCAAGAGACGACCGCACCACTTCCTATACAAACACACCACTATCCTCAGAGTCGAAGAGATGAACTCCAAGGTTAGCCAAGCAGTGAATATCCTTTACCAACTCCTGCTTATCCTTATTCACATGAGCTAAAATCTCCATAGACAACCTACTAAGAGAATCAACAACCATATTAGCTGAAGACTTATATCATAGTCCTTGAGAAGCCCAAGCCATCTCCTCTTCCTGACATTAAGTTCTTTCTGAATAAACATATACTGTAGGCTCTTATGATCCGAGAAGATATTTATGTGCACTCCATACAAATAGTGCTGCCATATTTTCAATGCAAACACCATGGCTAACAGCTCCAAGTCATGAGTAGGATAATTCCTCTCATACACCTTCAACTACCTAGAAGCATAGGCTATCACCTTACAATGCTTCATCAGAACACAACCAAGTCCCACCCCAGATTCATCACAGTAAAGAAAAACCCATTCGTACCTTCCAGCAAAGTAAAAACTAGAGCCAAAGTTAGCTTATCCTTCTTCTTCTCAAAACTACCCTCGTAAGCATCCGACCAGGAGAACTTTACCTTCTTTTGAGTCAACTTAGTCAATGGTGTAGCTATAGTTGAAAAACCTTCCACAAACCTCTTATAGTAGCCAGTTAAGCCCAAGAATCTTTGAATATTGGTTGGAGTCATGGTTTTAGGCCACTTCTTAACTACCGCAACCTTTTGTGGATCTACCATGATCCCCTCACTAGTAATAATATGACCCAAAAAAATGACAGCGTTCAACCAGAATTCACATTCTGAGAATTTAGCATACAATTGTTGCTCCTTCAAGGTTTACAACACAACACGAAGGTGATTGGTATGATCCTTCTCACTCTTAGAGTACACCAAAATGTCATCTATGAACATAATGACAAACAGATCCAAAAACTGATGGAAGGCCCTATTCATCAAATCCATAAATGCTACAGGGCCATTAGTCAAACCAAACAACATAACCAAGAACTCAAAGTGCTCGTACCAGGTATGAAAAGAAGTCTTAGGGATATCCACCTCCCTAATCTTAAGATGATGATACCCAAACCAAAGATCAATGTTAGAAAAAAAATTGGCACCTTGCAACTGATCAAAAAAGTCATCTATTCTAGGAAGAGAATACTTATTCTTAACCGTCACCTTATCCAACTTTTGGTAGTCAATACACATCCGAAGAGTACCATCCTTCTTATGCACCAATAACACCGATGCGCCCCACGGGAACACACTAGGATAGATAAAACCTTTATCCAATAGATCCTTAAGTTACTTCTTAAGCTCCTTCAATTTCGCTGGAGACATTCTGTAGGGGGAATATAAATTGGACGAGTGTTTGGAACCAAATAAATCCCAAACTCAATCTCCTTATTCAAAGGAACACCAAAAAGGTCATCAGGAAAGACCTCAGGAAACTCGTTTACCACCGAAATAGAATACAAAGAAAGACTATTTGATTTAGAATCTTTAACCCGGACTAAATGATAGAGACATCCTTAAGAGATTAATCTCCGAGCTCTAATATATGATATAAATTTTCCCTTAGGAGCTAGGTAACTACCTTCTAACTCAATAACCGGTTCATTAAGAATTTAAAGACAACTTTATGAGTTCGAAAATCTAAGAACGTATAGAATAAGTGCAACCAATCCATCCCAGAATAACATTGAAATCCACCATATCTAACTCATACAAATACACCAAAGTCTCCTTAATACCAATAGATATCACACACCCCCTATAGACTCTTTTAGCGATCATAGAGTCACCTACTAAAGTAGAAATAGAAAAAGGGTCCAAAACACACTCTGGACCAAAATCAAAATACACAGCCACAAATGGGGTCACATAACAAAGAGTGGACCCTGGATTAAGTAAAGTAAAGAGTTTCGACATACCAGTCACTATATCATGTGATGCCTCAGACTACTTTCGAGTACTAAGTGCATAAAGAGGGTTTCGACCAGTGCCAGAACTAGATGGTGCACTCTTTGATGTCGAAGCTGATAATAAAGCTACTGGAACCATGTTCTCCCCCAAAGAAACCTTACCAACAGGACAGTTTCTAATTATATCTTAAAATACCTACCTCTCCCCTCATCATAAAAACATATATGCAAGCGGACATAGAACCTACAAAAAGGACATGATAAAGACGACTGATCCCCAATAACCTAAGATTAGTTACTCTGTGCCCTAAAGTTATCACCACATTGTTGACGCCTATCACCTGACAGTTTGGGGTAGGGAGGACTATCTGTGGAGAAAGAAAGAACCAGAGCTCCCCCACTTCTTCTTTGGCCACTTACCACCATCTCTATCACTTTATTGTTGGCCATCACCCTACGAAAAGAACCTAAAAAATTTTCCCTATTTTTTCCCTATCTCAACCTTTTTTTTCTTTTCCTCCTCTACCTATTTCATAGAAACAACCAACATAGAGATATTCATGTCCTTTATTAGAAAGGCAACCTTACTTTCAAGAATCAACTCATGAGATAATCCAAACGCAAACTTTCTCATCCTGGCCCTTATTTTAGACAGTATCTCTGGAGCATACCAAGACAACTGGTGAAATTTCAAGGCATAGTTCTTGACCGATATCTTCCCCTATATCAGATTAACAAATTCATCCATTTTTTCTTCCCTAAACTCCTTAGGAAAAAAGTGGTCCAGAAATGCATTAGAGAAAGTCTCCTACAATGATTACTCCTCAACATCACCCCTTGCCCTACCCATTCCTCGTACTATTGGTATGCCATATCCTTCAGCTGGTAGGCAGCAAACTCCACCCCTTCCACATTCGTGGCTTGCATAACCCTAAAAAAATTTTCTATCTCATCCAGAAAACCCTGAGGATCCTCCTCCACCTTAACACCAATAAAATACACCACGCTCAACCAGAGAAGCTACCAATTGAGCAATCACATGAGTCGACTAATGAAACTCTATATTTATCACATCATCCTGAGGAGCCTAAGGAGGACTAGAGAGAACCAGTAGAACTCCAGAATAATAAGGGATAGGACCCTTAGACCAAGTATGGATCCAAAGAGTACAGTGTGTACCTTCAACATCAACATCAATTGCGACAGAGAAGTTTCCATACATATCAGATCATCGAGGCATGATTTGAAAAGAGGACAAACGAGAATTAGAGAAGATTCCAAAACTTACACTTTACAACTTGATAACAGAAAACAAGGAAGAGAACTATTACTAAATGTCTTGTAGCCTCTACCTTATGACCCGACCTAACCCGAAGCATTATCGTAATGGGCATCCCAAGTCCAACCCAGACCAAATACCATACCTGTTACCCAGCCCATCTGTAATGACTTAATTTTTTGGAACCAGAATGTCACACGGTGCTAATGATCCCGAAGGACCACAAGATAACCTTCTACTAATATCTGTACCTAAGCACTGTATAATATAGATAATAAATGCGAAAACTGGCTATAAGGTTCAAAACATCTAAAAATAATTAAAACTGAAAACTGAATACTGATACATCTATCCGAAAAGCCTCTAAACTATCTGAACTGTGGAGTTGATGGGACATGCCCCCAACAAACTCTGTCTACTAAAAATAAACTAAATTTGATGTGATAATAAAATAAGGATCATCCTCAAATAAAAAGGACTCACTGCTACATCTACTGCTGCTGACTGGGACTGAGCTGCTAAGGGTACTCTGGATCTAGTGCCTCTAAACCTATGGTGTAAAATAAAACACCATTACAAATGCGTCAGTACGGGAATATACTAAGTATAAAGATGAGGTAAGGCTAAATACAAGGGCTTATGCATGAAAAATTACTTAACTGAATAATCATGAGAGTAATGAATGAGAATATATGCATGAATGTACAAACCATAACTGAAATCATCGTGACTCAAAATACTGAAACTCGGATACTGCTTTACTAACATCTAAACTCACTACTAATACTGAGGTACTGAACAACTAAATCTTCTGATATTGATAACTGAGTACTAGAGTTGATATATGTCATCTCTAGTGAGTGATCTCAGAAACTGATGTTACTGGAGCTGATTAACTGAATCTACTCACATCAATGACTGTACTCTAAGCTTGCTACTCTCGACTGACTAAATCTAAGATCAAACCTCTCTAACGGATGATCCCCGAATCTACTATCATTGATAAGAAATGATTATTTCTGAGATCCAACCTATCTAGCAGAAGATCTCTAAATATTATAATGAGAATACTTGACTGAGTTTGAGAATGGGATCAGTCCTATCTAATGGGTGATCTATGAATCTGATAATGAGATTACTCAACTGAATCTGAGACTGAGATCAAGCCTATCTAACGGGTGATATCTGGATCTGATAATGAGATTACTCAACTAAATTTGAGACTGAGATCAAGCCTATCTAACGGGTGATCTCTGGATCTAATAATGAGATTACTCAACTAAATCTTAGACTGAGATCAAGCCTATCTAAAGGGTGATCTCTGGATCTGATAATGAGATTACTCAAATGAATCTGAGACTGAGATCAAGCCTATCTAAAGGGTGATCTCTTGATCTGATAATAAGATTACTCAACTAAATCTGAGAATGAGATCAAGCCTATCTAATGGGTGATCTCTGGATCTGATAATACTGATAATGAATAACTTTATGTGTGACCATCCCTATCTGGCGGGTGGTCCATGAATCAAATAGAACTATCTGAGTTTATTACTGAGATAGATGATTGTATCTAATAGTCCTGATTTCTGAGTTCTACTCTGAAGATTGATACTAAAACTGCAACTATGGGAGTGCTCACTTAACCGACATGCCCTGAATCTGAACTGGTAGGGTCCAACCTGTAACCCCAGCTGGAAAGGTGTCAATACCGTGCCACGGGTAAAGACCTCAACTCTGATCAAGCCTCTCTAACGGATGACCCTCACAGGAAGTTAAGCCTAAGGCAGTATAATAGTCAAGCCTTTTTCTAACGGGTGACAAGCCTTTTTCTAATTGGTGACTCCTGCATCTTGTGTTGGCTACGCAGTTCTGGAGTTCAGGGATTGCTCCTAATGACTCTGTCTCTCAAACGGGGAGCCGTCATCCCTGCACACACTCGGTGCTAGCTCCTTCTCCCAACTGAAACACTCTAAACTTAAATTAAGTTAAATCTGATACTAATCATATTTCTCGACTGATCTGACTGAGTTATGTTGAATTCACTTGGTTTCATATCTGAAGGAATATTACTGAATCTCGTTGTCTAACTAAATGATACTGATCTCGATATAGATTACTCGAATACTACTGAGGACTGAACGGAATACTTGATTACTACTAGATCTGAGCTGAGTACTGAACTGAGGCTAGAATACTAGCGATACTGAGATTACTGAGATTTCTTACATTCTGTATATGTCTGAGAGTACAGAGTTCTATAACTCAGTGGGTTCTGAGAATCGTGGATTGACTGAGATTATCGAGAAAACTGACACTAACTCTAGACTATAGCTAATTTGTCGGGTATAAATACCCCCAGGACTCGATGACATAAAAGTAAAACATAGTCATTCTTGAATAATCAAGATCATGGACATACATTCACCATCACAATCACTAAAGCATCTCTTCAAGTATGTAGAAATCATAAACATGCGATAGTATAGGGAGACATGTTATTGGCTCATACTCCATTCAACAAGGTCTTACATCAAACACTCAGCATGTATTAAAGTCTTAGCATTTATCGAAGAGCACATAATTGGGAAATTTTATGCTATCATATCATAATTTATTCACTAAGGCTTTTCAACAAACACTTGGCATGCATGGGTTTGCACACAATTGGGGATTTCTAGTCCACATGCTATAATGGCTCTAATTCATTCACATAAGTATTTTATCAAACATATTGGGAGCATGCTTTGCTTATTCAACAATTTCTACACTTAATTGACGTGAACACATCACTTAACAAGCAAATTAAAAAGGTTTTCTCATGAACATCATATGAATATCACATACTAGGGTCAAAGCTAGAAACCTCATAAATAAAACATGAATTAAAACTCGATAATAGCATGAACATCAATTTCAACTCACATGAATCATGAAAACTCATAAACATAAGATCTTTGAAATTTAAAAAAGGGTTCTTGAGCTTCTTGGATGAAAAGGACCCAAGAATCAACTTCTTCATACCTTATGAAACTCTTTCTTTAAGACTCTTGGAGAGATTCTTGATTTCTTGATTTCTTTTAATTTTTCTAGAAGAAGAAAGAAGGGTTTTGATTTTGTAGAAACCCTAGTTTTTGATGTTAAAGATGAAGAATGAAATTGTGAGCCTTTATTGGATATAGATAGGGTCTGAAAAGAGTGGGAAAAGACCAAAAATCCCTTTAAAAATCGAGTTAAAAATACTGAACGGGGGTTGCGACGGTCGATGCGACGGTCGAAGCGATGGTCCGTCGCTTAGTCTGATGGTCCGTAGGATCGTCCATCGCACATCGGTCAGCAAAATAATATACTGCCTCGATGCGACAGTCTCAGTGATAGTCGATCGCAAACTTGACGGTCTGTCGGATCATCCATCGCATGTTGGCTAGAATGAGGCCACACTACCTCAATGGCGACGGTCCCAGCGATGGTCCGTCGCAAACCCGACGGTCCCAGCGATGGTCCGTCGCAAACCCGACGGTCTGTCGTCCTGGATGTCACACTTGGGCCAAGAAAGGGAATCACTGCCTTGGTTACGATGGGCTGGGCGATGGTCCATCGCAAGCTCGATGGTCCGTCAACCCAGCTGTTGCACCTGGGCAGTTCCGACTGCTTTTAGTAAAATGGCCATAACTTCCTCGTTCGATGCTAGATTTTGACAAAATTTGTATCGATAGAAAGATTTTTCAATGCTCTACATGAAAAATATTGATTGATATTAAGGAAATTCTACATGGTTCAAAAAATTTCTCACTTGGGAAGACATATCTCAACCTTTTAGGGACGGATTTACATTCTACTGAACACGCTCTAAGGCTCAGACTACGAGAGAATTTTGCGGTGTCTTACAATATCTCCCCCTTAGAAACATTCATCCTTGAATATTTCTTGATAGGATAAGAATATTGATCAACTGAACTTACTCAAGGAATGGGAGCATCTGAAACATGATCATGCAACTGGAACTACTGTTATACTGAGTTCTCATACTGGACATGCATATCTGATGCATGAAATACTCGACTGAAATTACTCATAAGCTGAATTCTCATAATATACATGCATATTTGATGCATGGATTCATAACTGAGTTGATCTCATGAATACATGACTAAATACACTGAAAAACTGAACTCTCTCTACTGAACATGCATATATAATGCATGGATGTCTGACTGAACTGACTCTTGAAAGCATGACTAGTTATGCAATAATAACTGATGTTAACTTTGTAAGGAGAGTCTAAACATGCAGCTGAATAAGTTTATGTAATACCCCGGGAAATTTTTCGTTGAAATTTTATGCGTAAACGTGTTGGGTTTTATCTTCTAGAATGAATTATAAATTTTTCATGCAAAATTTATTAGATTATGATCCACCATTCTGTAGAGTATAAAATAAGATTTCCAACTATATGTGGATCATCCAAAACGGACACCCGAGCGACGAGTTATGAACATTTCGATCAAACCATGAATAGTAGTGAACAGTAAAACGTGCAGGAAAAAGTACTAAGGCCTGACGTATTTTTTTCTCCAACTTCAAACGATCATAACTCCTTGTACATAATGATCTGGGTTATATACTATATATCAACGAAAAGCTTTGCGAGTATTCTTTCCGATGAAATTAGTTTCATCCAATTTATCTATCGGAGCAAAAAGTTATGGTCGGTCTACTTCAGCCTATCAAAAATGAATTATTAGATCAAATTCAAATGATCATAACTCCTCGTACACAATGATCTGGCTGAGATACTATATATCAACAGAAATATATGAGAGTCCTCTTTCTAATGAAATTGGTTTCATCCAATTTGGATATCGGAGTAAAACGTTATGGTTGATCTACTTCATACTATCAAAACAGTCCACCAAAGGACAGATTCGAGAATTATTTGATTTTTAGGGGCGTTTTGGTCATTCCCCCTCATCCAAAATCCATCCAAACCCTATATTAAATCCTATTAGAAGCATTATATGTTATATTTCATCAAATTCTCTCAAAAGAAAACCCTAAGCTCCTACATCCAACTTCAAGAACCTCCAAAGTTCACCATTAATTCTGCAAATTTATTCAAGATTCCAAGTTCCTAGTTCAAGAACTCCAAGAACCATCATTCAAAGGCACGATTGACATTTTAAAAATGAGTATCGATCTAAAGTTCATCATTCAAGGTATGTAGGGTTTTTCAACAAGAACTCTCTTTCGTTCTTGTGCCCAAAAGTAATTTTCTTTACAAAGGCATAATTTTTATTTGATTTTTATGAATTTGAAGCATGAACCCATATCTTATGATGATTATTATGAAATCTTGATGTTTATGATTTTGAAAGATGAATTTACATGTGTGGTGATATAAAGCATAAATCTTGAACGATATTTATCATGATTTTGATATTTGGGTCGTGAATCCCCATTGGAAATTATGTTTTTTTTGAGAAAGTGTATGTTATAAGCACGTTGATGTTGAATATTTGAGATATTTTGAATGATTTGACCTTTTGGTGTTAATGGAGTTGTTTTGAACTCGAGTGTGAAAGAAATCCACAACGTAGTTGATTTTGATAGATGGGAAGCATGATGGCTCCTAATGTATATTTATATATTACTGAAATTATTTTGTTGAGGATTGTCTTTGAAATGATCTGACCTAAGTCTGGGAGAAATCTTTAGCACCGAGTGGGAGGTATAAAGTGACCTTACTTCCCTAGAACTACGTGCCCCCGTAGGAGTGAGCCTGAGGCTGATTTATATAGTGATCACTAGTTTGTGTGGATTTGATATCGATAGTCCTACTCCGATGGCAAGGATAGGAAGGCTCTCCCCAATGTGGGTTGTACGTTGGACTCCATGTATCTCACATAGTTTATGTCAGTTATAGGATCTCCCAGTGTGTGTGTTTCCTTGTGTTTATGGTGAATGGTGAAGTGATTTGAAAGTAGAATTGTGGAAGTTATTCTTTCGAAAGATTTAAATGATATTTACATTATGAGAATTGATATTCTTGATGAAATGAAAGTGATTGACAAATTATATGATGACTCACATGTGTTATTATACTTATTTCATCCTCTCATGATTATGATGATTTTCTTCGGGCTATGTGAGTCTTTCATACATCCTGCATATTTCTTATAAATATTTATGATGATGATGTTTATACAACTGCATACACCCCCATATACTCGGTTTCTTTCCATGGTACTGACCCACATCTTTGGATGTGGGCTGCATTTTCTCAGAATGTAGGTTCAGGTGCTCAGTTCCAGGTTCGACAGTGATTCTTGGAGCATGCTGTTCTATATCCTCTATTGTGATGAGTCCTCATGTTCCGAGGAAGTGATGTCTGATGTTGATTTCACGGAATTGTTTACATTTGATAACTGAGTATGATTCAGTTGGGGCATGTCTCAATGGCTCGCTAGTTTTATTGATTTTCTTAGAGGCTTGTCAGACTAGTATAGATGTTAGGAGTTGACTAATAAGTCATATTTTGTTATCATTCTGAAATTTTTTATATTCTTGGATGATGATTACTCTGTTGATATTTAAGGGTTATTTATGGAAACTCCGTTGATTTGTGTTGAACTGAATGAAAATGGCTCAAAGGGTTAGCTTGGGGCTACTTGTACCCTCAAGCACCATGTGACGCTCCGGGACCCATTTTTTGGGGCGTTACAAACTTGGTATCAAAGCTAGGTTTTAAGGTATCCTAGAGAGTCTGACAAGCCACGTTAAGTAGAGTCTTGATCATCGGTGTGTAGCATGCCACATCTATGAGCAAGAGGCTACAAGAAATTTTAGGAAAAAGTGTGATTCTTTCTTTCAGAAGTCTATCATACTTAAAGTGTCTCTCTCTGCTATTGATTCGTGCTCTCCTCTTTTAAAAATATGCCTCCACGTCGAGTGAGAAGAAATAATGATGGTCTGCAACCTCAACCCGCTGACCCATTGAATAAAAACGTGTCTAATACTGAATTTCGGGCAGCCTTTCAGGCGTTGGCCCAAGCTGTTACTGCAAATATTCAGGCCAACCCGTCCCCGGCTCCACAGGAGTAGGGTGGTAATTCAGCTGCTGCCAGGATCTGTGACTTCATGCCGATGAATCTTCCAGAATTCTATGGGTCCAAGTCTGATGAGGATCCACGGTTGCTTTTAGAGGAGGTGCGGAAGATTACTCAGGTGATGCATGTATCTGAGGAATATAGTGTGGAGTTGGTTGCATATAGGTTGAAAGACCTTGCTTATGACTGGGTTGTTTCTTAGTGGAAAGGTAGAGGTGAGGGAGTTGTCCCTACGACTTGGCAAGAGTTTCAGGATACATTCCTGGATAAGTTTTTCCCTTTGGAGATGAGGGAGGCGAAGGTGGAAGAGTTTATGAACCTGTGAAAGGGCTCTATGACTGTTAGGGAGTACTATCTAAAGTTCAATCAGTTGGCCAAGTATGCTCCTAACTTAGTGGCTGATAATCGAGCTAGTATTAGTAAGTTTGTGACTGGAGTGTCTAGTTATGTGGTTAAGGAGTGTAGGTTTGCTATGCTGAATCGTAAGATGAATCTTTCTAGGCTGATGACTCATGCCCAACAGATTGAGGCAGACAAGATTAAGAAGAGAGATAGAATGAGAGGGAATAAAAGAGCTAGGTCCGAGTAGCATGGACAGGGCCAGACTAGATCGCAGGGAGGGAGTCACCCTCAGTATCAGGATCATTCGTCTATGCCAGCACCGTCATCTGCTAGTGCTCCCGTGCCTAGAGGTAGCCAGGATCAAGGTAGTAGGTCATATGTATCCAGGTCCCAGTACAGTACTGGCAGTAAGCCAAATCGTCCCCTGTGTCCTAACTGTTGTAGGGCTCACTCGGGTGAGTGTTGGGGTGACAAGAGGGGGTTGTTTCTGGTATGGTGACATGGGTCACAGAGTTTGAGATTGTCCACAGGATGGACAAGGGCGTCGTGACTATCACCCTCAGACCCAGACTCAGACTATTAGTGCCCTAGTTTCAGCGACTCGCCCAGCCCCAGCTCAGGGCGTCTCTTCTAGAAATGCTGGCGGGCAGCGCCAGAATAGATTTTATGCTTTACCGTCCCGCCAGGAACAGGAGGACTCTCCCGATGTTGTTACTGGTATGCTTCATATATTTCAGTTTTATGTGTATGCTTTGTTGGATCCTGTATCTAGTTTCTCATATGTTACACCTTTGATTGCTGTGAATTTTGAAATGAGTCCTAAGATTATTCCTGAGCCTATCCTAGTTTCTACCCCAGTGGGTGATTCGATTGTTGCCCAGAAAGTGTATAAAAAGTGTCATGTTACCGTTCTTCATAGAGTCTTGTTGGCTGATCTGATCGAGTTAGACATGGTAGATTTTGATGTGATTCTGGGTATGGACTGGCTGTATTCTTCTTATGCCTCTATTGATTGTTGGACCCGAATGGTCAAGTTTCAGTTTCTAGGTGCATCCGTGTTTGAGTGGTCTGGGAATTCTGTGTCACCCAAGAGTCATTTTATCTCTTACCTCAAAGCTAGAAAGCTTATTTCCAAGGGGTGTATTTACCATTTGGTTAGAGTCAAAGACACTAAGTCTGAGACTCCAACTCTCCAGTCTATTAACGTCGTCAATGAGTTTTCTGATGTGTTTCCGGATGATCTCCCAGGGATACCTCCTGATAGAGAGATAGAGTTCGGGATTGATCTTCTTCTCAATACTCAGCCCATTTCTATTCTTCCTTACCGTATGGCCCCTGCAGAACTTAAGGAGTTGAAAGACCAACTCAAAGATCTACTAGATAAGGGTTTCATAAGGCCCAGTGTTTCTCCTTGGGGTGCTCCTGTGTTGTTTGTGAGAAAGAAAGATGGCTCTTTGCGTATGTGCATTGATTACCGCCAACTGAATAAAGTCACCGTAAAAAATAAGTACTCCCTTCCGAGAATAGATGATTTGTTTGACCAATTGCAAGGTGCAAGTTATTTCTCAAAGATAGACCTTCATTCCGGCTATCATCAACTCAAAGTTAGGGAGTGTGACATCTCGAAAAAACGCTTTCCAAACTCGTTATGGCCATTTTGAGTTTCTTGTTATGTCTTTTGGGTTATCTAATGCCCCAACAGCTTTCATGGACCTCATGAATCGAGTGTTCAGACCATATATGGATATGTTTGTCATATTGTTCATCGATGATATACTGGTGTACTCCCGTAGTGAGAATGAACATTTTGATCATCTCCGAACTATCTTGCAAACCCTTAGAGATCACAAGTTGTTTGCCAAGTTCAGTAAGTGTGAGTTTTGGCTAAGTTCAGTTGCTTTTCTGGGTCATATCATTTCTTTCGAGGGTATTAGAGTTGATCCCCAAAAGATCGAAGCTGTTAGAAATTAGCCTAGACCTATTTCTCTGACTGATATCCAAAGTTTCTTGGGTTTAGCTGGTTATTACCGTCGTTTTATTGAGGTTTTCTCCTCTATAGAGTCTCCTATGACTCGGTTGACCCAAAAGAAAGTGAAGTTTTTGTGGTCCGAATCTTGTGAGAAGAGTTTTCAGGAGTTGAAGAATCGACTCACTTCAGCCCCTGTTTTGACTTTGCCTGATGGTGTTGATGGTTTTGTGGTGTACTGTGATGCTTCGAGAGTTGGGTTGGGTTGCGTATTGATGCAGAAGGGTAAGGTGATAGCTTATGCTTCTAGACAATTGAAACCCCATGAGAAAAATTACCCCACCCATGACCTTTAGTTGGCTGCTGTTGTGTTTGCTTTGAAAATTTGGAGACACTATTTGTATGGTGTCCATGTTGATGTTTTTACTGATCATAAGAGTCTGCAGTATGTGTTTACCTAGAGAGAATTGTATCTTAGGCAGAGACGATGGTTAGAATTGTTAAAGGACTATGATATGAGTGTGTTGTACCATCCGGGCAAGGCCAATGTTGTGGCGGATGCCCTAAGTAGAGTGTCCATGGGTAGTGTTTTGCATGTGGTAGAAGGTAAGAAAGAGTTGGCTCGTGATGTACATCGTTTGGTTAGATTGGGGGTTAGGTTGTTTGACTCTGCTGAAGGTAGTATAGGGGTTCAGAGTAGTTTCGAATCCTCCTTGGTTTCGGAAGTGAAGGAAAAGCAATACTTAGATGCTAGTTTGGTCAAACTGAAGGAGTCAGTCAAGGACCAAAAAGTAGAGGTTTTCTCCCAAGGGGGAGATGGTGTGTTGAGATTGCAGGGTAGATTGTGTGTCCAAAATGTTGATGATCTGAGACAGAGGATTATGGCTAAAGCACACGGGGCGCGATATTCTATTCATCCTGGTGCCACCAAGATGTACCGAGACTTGCGGGAAATCTATTGGTGGAGTGGCATGAAGAAATATATAGCAGTGTTTGTAGCTAAGTGTGCAACATGCCAACAGGTTAAGGTTGAACACCAAAAACCTGGTGGTATGATGCAAGAGTTTAGTATTCCCACCTGGAAGTGGGAAGAGATAAATATGGACTTCATGATTGGTTTACCTCCTTCCCGACGGCATCATGATTCCATTTGGGTTGTGGTTGATAGATAAAGCACACGGGGCACGATATTCTATTCATCCTAGTGCCACCAAGATGTACCGAGACTTGCGGGAAATCTATTGGTGGAGTGGCATGAAGAAAGATATAGCAGTGTTTGCCGCTAAGTGTGCAACATGCCAACAGGTTAAGGTTGAACACCAAAAACCTGGTGGTATAATGCAAGAGTTTAGTATTCCCACCTGGAAGTGGGAAGAGATAAATATGGACTTCATGATTGGTTTACCTCCTTCCCGACGCCATCATGATTCCATTTGGGTTGTGGTTGATAGATTGACTAAGTCTGCTCATTTCTTGCCTGTTCATACTTCATATACTGCTGAGGATTACGCTAGATTGTATATCCAAGAGCTAGTCAGATTGCATGGAGTTCCCTTGTCTATTATTTCGGATAGGGGTACTCAGTTCACTTTGTAATTTTGGAAAGCTTTTCAGAAGGGTCTTGGTACCTAAGTTCTTTTGAGTTCTATTTTTCATCCGCAGACCGATGGTCAGGCTGAGCAGACCATCCAGACCTTAGAGGATATGTTGAGAGCTTGTGCACTTGACTTTAAAGGAAGTTGGGATGATCACTTACCGTTGATAGAGTTTGCTTACAATAACAGTTTCCACTCTAGTATTGGCATGGCTTCATTTGAAGCCTTATATGGGAGGAAGTGTAGATCACCCATAGGTTGGTTCGAGGTGGGTAAAGCGGTTGTGAGTGGTCCTGATTCGGTATTTGAAGCTATGGAAAAAGTTAAGTTGATTAGGGAAAGGTTGAAAACTGCGCAGAGTCGTCAGAAGTCATATACGGATGTTAGAAGGAGAGACCTTGAGTTTGAAGTTGGTGACCTAGTGTATCTAAAATTTTAACCCATGAGGGGAGTGAAGAAATTTGGAAAGAAGGGGAAGCTTAGTCCCCATTATGTTGGTCCTTACAAAATTCTTAGTCGTGTTGGTAAGGTAGCTTATGAGGTTGAGTTGCCTTCCGAGTTGTCCTCTGTTCATCCAATATTCCATGTCTCCATGCTTAGAAAGCATATTAGCGATGCTGTGGTAGTGGATTCCTCTGTGAGTGCTGACATTCAAGAAAATCTTTCTTTTGATGAGATTCCTGTTGAGATTCTTGATTTCAGTGTCCGAAGACTAAGGAACAAAGAAGTTTCCTTGGTCAAGGTGTTGTGGCGAAACCAATCTGTTGAGGGTGCAACTTGGGAAGCTGAGGCGGATATGCGATCTAAGTACCCGCACCTATTTTCCACAAACTGCAATCAAGCCGAAGGTACCGTTCTTTCCTAAATCATGCACTTTTGATAAAAGTTGCAGTAGTTCAACTGTCATTTATTATGTGTTCAGCTGTAGTTTCTTGAATTTATGCATTCTATGTTGCATTCGGAGTGAGAAACGATGTGGTGATGAGTCTAACGAATGGTTTCATTTGTATTCTCTATTCCCTATCTAATCTTGGCATGTCTAGCATCATTCGAGGATGAATGTTTCCAAGGGGGGAAGATGTAATACCCCGGGAAATTTTTTGTTGAAATTTTGTGCGTAAACGTGTTGGGTTCTATCTTCTAGAATGAATTATAAATTTTTCATACAAAATGTATTAGATTATAATCCACCATTGTGTAGAGTATCGAATAATCTTTCCAACGATATGTGGATCGTCCAAAACGGACACCCGAGCGACGAGTTATGAACATTCCGGTCGAACCGTGAATAGTAGTTAACAGTAAAACGTGCAGGAAAAAGTACTGAGGCCTGGATTATTTTTGCTCCAAATGTAAACGACCATAACTCATTATACATAATGATATAGGTGATCTACTATATATCAACGGAAAGCTCTGCGAGTCCTCTTTCCTATGAAATTAGTTTCATCCAATTTGTCTATCGGAGCAAAAAGTTATTGTCGATCTACTTCAGCCTAAATAAAGTGAATTATTGGGTTAATTTCAAATGATCATAACTCCTCATACACAATGATCTGGGTGAGATAATATATATCAATGGAAAGATATGAAAGTTCTCTTACTAATGAAATTGGTTTCATCTAATTTGGATATCGGAGTAAAACATTATGGTTGATCTACTTCAGACTATCAAAACAGTCCACCAAAGGACAGATTCGAGAATTATTTGATTTTTAGGGGCGTTTTGGTCATTCCCCCTTACCCAAAATCCGTCCAAACCCTATATTAAAGCCAATTAGAAGCATTATATGTTATATTTCATCAAATTCCCTCAAAAAGAAAATCCTAAGCTCCTACATCCAACTTCAAGAACCTCCAAAGTTCACCATTAATTCTGCAAATTTATTCAAGATTCCAAGTTCCTAGTTCAAGAACTCCAAGAACCATCATTCAAAGGCACGATTAACATCTCAAAAATGAGTATCGATCTAAAGTTCATCATTCAAGGTATTTGGGGTTTTTCAACAAGAACTCTTTTTCGTTCTTGTGCCCAAAAGTAATTTTCTTTACAAAGGCATGATTTTGATTTTTATGAATTTGAAGTATGAACCCATATCTTATGATGATTATTATGAAATCTTGATGTTTATGATTTTGAAAGATGAATTTACATGTGTGGTGATATAAAGCATGAATCTTGAACGATATTTATCATGATTTTGATATTTGGGTCGTGAATCCCCATTGGAAATTGTGTTTTTTTAGAAAGTGTGTGTTATAAGCATGTTGATGTTGAATATTTGAGATATTTTGAATGATTTGACCTTTTGGTGTTAATGGAGTTGTTTTGAACTCGAGTGTGAAAGAAATCCACAACGTAGTTGATTTTGATAGATGGGAAGCATGATGGCTCCCGATGTATATTTATATATTACTAAAATTATTTTGTTGAGGATTGTCTTTGAAATGATCTGAGCTAAGTTCGGGAGAAATCTTTAGCACCGAGTAGGAGGTATAAAGTGACCTTACTTCCCTAGAACTGTGTGCCCCCATAGGAGTGAGCCTGAGGCTGATTTATATAGTGATCACTAGTTTGTGTGGATTTGATATCGATAGTCCTACTCCGATGGCAAGGATAGGACGTCTCTCCCCAACGTGGGTTGTATGTTGGACTCCATGCAGCTCACATGGTTTATGTCGGTTATAGGATCTCCCAGTGTATGTGTGTTTCCTTGTGTCTATGGTGAATGGTGAAGTGATTTGAAAGTGGAATTGTGAAAGTTATTCTTTCGAAAGATTTAAATGATATTTACATTATGAGAATTGATATTCTTGATGAACTGAAAGTGATTGACAAATTATATGATGACTCACATGTGTTATTATACTTATTTCATCCTCTCATGATTATGATGATTTTCTTCAGGCTATGTGAGTCTTTCATACATCCCTCATATTTCTTATAAATATTTATGATGATGATGTTTATACAACTGCATACACCCCCATATACTCGGTTCCTTTCTATGGTACTGACCCACATCTTCGGATGTGGGCTGCATTTTATCGAAATGTAGGTTCAGGTGCTCAGTTCCAGGTTCGACAGTGATTCTTTGGGCACGTTGTTCTACATCCTCTATTGTGGTGAGTCCTCATGTTCCGAGGACGTGATGTCTGATGTTGGTTTCACGTAATTATTTACATTTGATAACTGAGTATGAGTCAGTTGGGGCATGTCTCAATGGCTCGCTGGTTTTATTGATTTTCTTAGAGGCTTGTCAGACTAGTATAGATGTTGGGAGTTGACTAATAAGTCGTATTTTGTTATCTTTCTAATATTTTTTTTATACTTGGATGATGATTACTCTGTTGATATTTGAGGGTTATTTATGGAAACCCCGTTAATTTGTGTTGAACTGAATGAAAATGGCTCAAAGGGTTAGCTTGGGGCTATTCGTAGCCTCAAGCACCGTGTGACGCTCCGGGACCCATTTTTTGGGGCGTTACAGTTTAAGGACATGAAAGCATCGCAATATCATAGGGTATCTCCCACTTGGAACTCTATGTCCCTCTAAATACACTTCGCTGAAATACTGGGGCAGTGAACGGGGCACCTACGAACCGGGTCATGATTGACCGACTAAGATCTGAAACTAATGCATGACTCATACTGACATATAATCTCAAAATGGAAGCAAAGGATCTAACAATGCATATCATAAAGATGAAGGACTCATAACATACCCGAATCTATTCAGGGAACCTTTCCTGATCATGGTGGGTTTGAAGCCCATGAAGTCTGTTCTGACGCTTACAACTATTGGCATCGGAAGGGGCACTCTGCTGATAAAACTCTCTACCTCTCTGATCTAGCACTCTACATTCTTGTATTTTGTGACTTGGATTACCACACCCAAAGCACACATCAGTACCGGCTCTACACACACCTAGGTGAAACCCCATCATGATTGACACCCTCGAACTCTGGTGTGGGTACACTAGCTGAGGATGGATCTGGGACTGAAAATCTCTGGCTATGTTGAGGACGGCTACCACCCTGGGACCCTTCCTGGGAGAAACTATGACTACCTACTCTGGCTTTCTTACTCACTCTCTCTCTTTCTTTCATCTTATCTGCCTCAATCTGCTGCACATGCATCATCAGTCTAGCAAGGTCCATATCTCTATTATTCATAGTAGACCTACACTCCTTCAACACTAACCTAGATACACCAGTCACAAACTTATCCACACTCGCTCTAGGGTCAGCTATCAAGTCAAGAGCATACTTAGCAAACTGGTTGAACTTAAGATAATACTCTATTACTGTCATGGATCCTTGCCTTAGGTTCATGAACTCTTCTACCTTAGCCTCTCTTATCTCTAGTAGGATAAACTTATCTAGAAAGGCATCCTGAAACTCTTGCCAAGTCACGGGAGATGCATCCTTCCCTCTACCCTTCTTCCACATCACTACCTAATCATGAGCAATATTCTTCAGCCTATAGGATGCTAACTCTACACTTTCCTCCTCAGAAACATGCATAATTTGGGTGATCATCCTCACCTCCTCAATATAAAGATGCGGGTCCACACCTGCTACTGACCCAAGGAATTCTGGCAGGCTCATTCTCATGAAATCTCTAATTCTGGCTACGGTTGAACCCCAATCTTTCTGAGGTAGGGCCACAGCTTAACGGTTTCTCTGAATACTAGTTGTCATAGCCTGGACTAGCACCTGAAAAGCTGCCCGAAACTCTGCATCTAACACATTCTCATTCTCAGGATCTACTGGCTGAGGTGGCTGGTCATTGATAGCGCTCAACCTATACCTCTATTACAAGAATGTAAGTGATCGTTGTCAACATATAACCCAACTAGGTTGGGGTCGAATCCCACAGGGAATAGGGTGTGAATTTGAGTTATCTGCGGGTTAATCAACTGATAGTTACTAGTTTCCTATGAATGGGGTTTTTTTGGAAGTGTAACAAATAATTACTTCTCAGTTCAGTGTTTAAAATCAATATGATAAGGAAAACCAGAGTTATGTTCACTATGGGTATTGGGATTTGACAGACGCTAGTAACGATTCAAGGTTCTTGTGGTAGGTAGGAAAAGTAGACTATCCTTGTCGAAGTTATGTCTAAATGTTTCTCAACCTATTTAGACATTTAATCACCTAATTCTCTCAAAGTTAGGGAATTTATATTTCATAACAGGATGTTATCCCAAGTTAATTAATCTTGTTATAGCATTAATTATTAAATGGAAGTTTAATGCTTCCAAGTCCCTGTTGATAATTCACTTCTTACTAGGGTTGATTTCTTATATCAAGAAAATCACCCATAATCAAAGTCTATTATTTGCAACCAATAGTCAGCATGTAAAATAATAGAATTAACAAGAAGTTCCTACCACCGTTAGAATCTTGAACACTTAGTTACGTTACAAACCCAAACTCATAGATCCCACAACTCGGGTTAAGGAAATTTAGCTACTCATAATAAAATAAGCAAGACAACAAGTTGAATTCATACTTAGATAGATGATCTTACAGCAAGATGAATAGCAACAAGTGTTTCTCAGATTTGATCCAGTAGAAAATCCCAAACAATTGTAATAATCTCTCTAAAGAATTGAAGTCAGAAGATAAAGAGAAAAGTTCTCAAAACTTGAGTTCCAGATGTCCAAGATGATGAATGAAAACCCTAACATATGCTTTAAATATTTCAGTCTAATTATGGAAACAAAATCATAGATCACAATATTTTCTCGGATAGGTGATGACGTGTGTGACGGCTTATCAGGAGTCTAATGGATTATTAGAAATATCGTCAGCTCCTCTTCACTTTGATAATCTCTGCCTTAGGATGACGATGAGGTTTGATGGCTTATCAGAAATGTGACAACTTATTATAGATGTCGTCACTTCTTCACTTCAAAATCCATTCCCTGCCTAAGCCTGATGACGAGCCTAACGGCTTATCACACTTTTAACGGCCTATCACAGATGTCGTCACATATTTCAGCTGAAGGCCATTCCCTGTCTAAGACTGACGTCAACTTTGATAGCTTATCATAAGGCTGACGACTTATCAGATAAGTCGTCAGCTATTCTTCCTTATCTACTTGCTCAGAAATCAACTCTTTTACTCCCATAATTGTTGATTCTCTTGTATCTCAACTTTTACTGCAATATCAAAGAGAAAACAATCAAAAACGATAAAAGTTGCTTAAGACTTTGCAATTATTCTCAGTTAAAAGCCTCAAATATGTTAGCATCTGCTCACACATCAACACCCTCAACTTAAAACAATTGCTTGTCCTCAAGAAACTAAAATACAACCAAGAGGATATAATGCACATTCAGAAGTCAACCATCCATATTATCTCAAAACATCTTCACCATCTCCAAGGTCAATCAATTTAAAAACAACTATGTATGTTATTGAAGAACAACAATGTGACACACAGGAATCAAGATATGGCATTAGTTCAGCAACAACAACCATGCATGTACCAAGACTACACTATCCAAACAAGTTAGCACTTAGCAATGTAACCAGTGTGCCCTCACTACAAAGAAGTCCCACTTCACTTATATCAAACATCACCTATGTAACCATGGGGACAATCAAAAGACACTAACTCTCAAAATGAATTTCCAATCAGTGTATGCTGAATACCATAGGCTTGCCCTTATTTTCATTACCAAGATTTCCAGACAGGTCAGCTAGGATCACTATTGGTCTTCTCTTTGGCTTGTAATGTAGGCTAGGGGCTGGTATGATACTCGATGATATTTAAAGTGAATAAGCCTCCTTGACACTACACTAGCTTTTAGGGTCTCACTCATTAGCCTTTTTCTATTCTTCTCTTTTCTTGATCACACATCTTCAGGATGGGTGCGGTCCTTTCTACAATCACTTCTTCTTTTTCACAACTTTTTTTTTATAGTTCTTTTTCACAACTTTTTTTTTCTAGTTCTTTTCCACCGCATCCAGTTTTTTATTTTTTTCTTTTATTCTACCTTTCTTAATACTCATTTTACATCACGCACTCCTATGATAGCCACCCTCAACTTAGGCCATTGTACTAAGTCAAGGTGCACAATGTCCAAGGAGAACTAGGGCCAAAATAGGTTCATTATGGTATAAATGGAACGGTGATAGGTTTCATAAAAAGAAATAGGCTATTCAGGCTCAAAACAGGGATCAAGGGACATTATGCATACAGGGAAGGTCATTTAGGCTAAAGTGGGCTAACATCAAAACGGTCTATGATCCTTTCCTAACCCCTATACTTCAACCTAGGTAAGACTAACTGGGCTAGTTCTAGATTCAACATACAAAGGGAACTAAGTAAAATCTCACACGCATATGGCACACAAGTATATCACAAGTTACTACTCATCCAGTTCATGAAATTGTTTAGCAATGGTTATCAAGTCACTAGAACTAATACCATACAAAGATGCACAGTGGTCACAATTAGATACAAATCACACAATTAAAGAATTAGACCATTTGAGAGGTGTTCACAAAATAACAAAACCATGTTAACTGCCTCAGGTACTTGTATTTCTCCTAGTCAACTACAAAAAGTTACAACAATAACTCACCCTACACCCTCAACTTAAAATCAAACAAAAATTGAACTAAGGGTTAGGGTATACCTAGAGAAGATCAAGCTCAGGGATCATGGGTCCCTGACCCTTCTACTGTATCCTCAGATGCCTTATCTCCATTGGGAGTCTTTCTCTATTCTGACGTATCTGGCCCAGCAGTTATTGAGGGCCTACTAGTTGAGGCACCTACGGCTCTTGCTCGGATGGCTGCCTCCCATTTCTCATTGTCAACTAAGGACTCGATCATTGCCTTCTTCGTCTCCTCTTTTTCAGCCTTCTTTCTCGCTTTTTTCTCTGCTTTTCTTTCTTCATCCCTATCAAGCCTATCTCTTTTATCCTTACCTTTCTTCT
Source organism: Capsicum pubescens (assembly GCA_030864215.1). NCBI lineage: Eukaryota > Viridiplantae > Streptophyta > Magnoliopsida > Solanales > Solanaceae > Capsicum > Capsicum pubescens. Next base: position 230,036,662 of record CM061544.1, read on the forward strand.
CGCTCTTCTTCTTTTTTTTCTTCACTGGTTCCCCCATGAGATCAAGAAATGGGATTTCACCTTCAGACTCATCAACAGTCGGATCTGCCGACACCATAAGTTGGTGATGCTGTAATACCCCAACATCTTCCTTTACCTTTTCTAGGGTTGCTCTAAATTTTGCAAGGTCTGAGCTCGATATTTATTATACCCGTGTATTGAAACGGTTTTCTAACTCATCAATCTGACCGGGCAAGGCTCGAAAGGTCTCCAGTGCGACCGAAATCCTCTTGTGTACCATAGAGGTAAATTTTTTGGCAAAAAGCTACAGCTGAGCCTCACACCACTTGGCTTGTTTTGTCACTCTCCTAAAATTCATCGGGTTGAAGGCAAATTCTGTGGTAGACACAACAGCTGATGGATTTGTTTTGTTTCAAGGCACTGATTCTACTATTGCTGAGGATGTCGGTGTTGTAGATTTAGAATATTGCACCGCTACATTAGGTGCTGAGCTAGTAATTGTAATTGACGGATCTATTTTAACCCCTGCTCCTCTGTCAAGTGTCAGCCTCGGTTGATTTTCATCATATCAGATGGGGTTATGGGTATTCTTGGCAGGAAATTCATTGTCTATCCCTGCAAGTTCAGGTATATTAGCTTCCTGACACAACCTCATGATTAGACAAGGGAAAGGATATGCCGTGTCAGGTCTTGAGACCCAAATTTTCATCTTCTCAGCAATGATCTCTCTAAAGTTCAAACTGAGTTTAGCCACAAGACTTGCAACCAGTATTGCTCTATCATCTCCAATCATGTCATCTCCCTCAGTAGGCATTAAATGGGTGCGCACTACACCCCACTAGAACCTTGTCTCTTGAGTTAGAGAGGCCTTAAAAATCCTTTCATTTAGGTAGGTCAGCTATTCAGGTTTCCCTTCAGCTATGAGGGGGACTAACCAAGACCGTTGATTTGCATGATGCTTCAACCAAGCATAGAATGCAGGTGAAGTAGCCTGAGGAGTGAATTTGGGGACATGAAGAAATCTGTTGATTTTTGTTTCTAAGAGATCCACCATCACACCCCGTACTGGAACTTTATCCAACAAAGGTTGATCTACTGATTTCTCTCCTTCTTTGCACATGTTCTCCAGTCGAGCCTGATAGTTTGCATAGAACTCCCAAACTAGTGTAGGGAAAAGTGAGATCCCTCCTTTCACGGTCTATACCAAGTCATATTCTCAGAATTTCTACTCTACTTCAGGGTATTTGCTCAACACAGTAGTGATGATCTTTTTTTTTCAAAGATTGGCCTTTTAACGGTTCTTCTTTTAGTTTTGAGAAGCCCATCAAAGAAGATTTTATGTGCCTTAGGAATTTGCCACCTAGCACTATCTCGAACCCCAGGGTTCTTGCATTTAACCAGAGTTCTCCAAATCAGAGATTCTTCATCATCCTATTGCTCAGCATAAGGGGACTCATTTAATGGTCCCTCAAATTCAGGTTGCTTAGAATCAGCATGCTCTGACTCAGGCTCCCCAGACTCAGAATGCTCAAACTCACGCTGCTCAGAAGTCGTACTGTTAGGTGGTGTTATTGCTTCAGTATCACTTTCTTTTCTCTCCTCCACCTCAACTGGTGGAGGTGGGGAAGGATCTTTTGGGCTTTTCTTTTTCCTTTGCTTCCTGAGCAGTGGCTCCTCCTTCTCGTAATCGGATCCCTCATCAAAGAGTCTCTGAGGTACACTCCTTTTGTCACTTTATTTGTATATTTGGTGCTCTTTCCTTTGGGTTCCATTATAAGACCTGTAGCAAAAGAATGCAATCATTAGCACTCATGATCATACAACTCAAGAAGTTCAGTCATTATAATTCCACATCTCTCAAAAGAGGTTCACAATTGGATTAGAGCAAAGTTGTGACGACATGTTCTGATAAGTCGTCACTCAGGCGTGTTGTCAACCTTAAACAGAACAGGCTTATTTTTCCTAACTTATGATGACATAGTCTGATAAGCCGTCACATTCGTGATAGCTTATCAAGCATATCATCAGCCTTAAACAGAACAGGCCTATTTTTTCCAGCTTGTGACGACATAGTTTGATAAGACGTCATATGCCTGATAACTTATCAAACACGTCGTCAGCATAAAATAAAACCTTTAGCTTAATTTTAGTCTTGATTATCAAACCATTTTATTTTTAGAATCGCATGGATTTGTGTTCTTGAGCTAAGCCCTGGGTTTTTTCGCACAATGCAGCGATATAAACCCTAGATGTCGTTTTTCACACAATGGCAAGTTATGTTTGCCTCAATACCTTTGAAACTAAGATTTACATTAGTTGCATAACTTACCGAATGAAGAGAAGAGTTAAGTTTTTGAGCATACCTGATGAATGACTTTCACTTGGTTACTCGAGTAAAGAAGAGTTCGCAGATGAAAGAGGGTCCTTGATTTTTTTTTTGAATTCAAACCCACTCTCACAAGAAAGGATATTTTTCTTATTTTACTTGGAAATATTTTTGAAAAAAGAAGGTAATAAACTAACTATGGAAGGAAATAAAACTTAAAAAAGAGAAAAAGGGGTACGTGGGAAGGTGAAAAGGTGACTGGGCTGGGTTGGATCTTTTTTTAATTCTGGGCCTAAATTTCACCTGACAGCTTATCAGATGTCTGATAAGTCATCGATGATGTTATCATCTCAAGGCAGTATGTTGCCTCATTTTGAATTCTCTGATGCCATCTTTGACGGCTTATCACAGGTGTGATAGCCTGTCACAAATGTCGTTAGCCTTAACAGAACATGTCTCAACTTCTTGAGCTTACTACATCAGTTTCGCCTTCTTTGTACTAGAACCTAACTACAAAAATAAAAACACTTTGCTTGAAAACATAAAAATTTTGGGTTGCCTCCCAATAGCGCCTGATTTAGTATTGCGACACGACTCGGTTATCTTGACTACTCAAACTTCGTCAAGACAACCTACTGATACCTCTTTACCATCTTCATAGAATACATCCACGATTGAGAAAACGCGTGTATTACGAATCTTGCTTTTTTGTCATTGAGCCTGAACTTCAGCTCATTCAGCTCCATGTCCACTATCACTCTCCCAATCGCGAGGAATGGTCTACCCAAAATAATGGGTACTTCAAAGTCCACATCATAGTCAAGGACTACGAAATTAGCAGGATGTATAAAGTCGGCCACTTTTACCAATACATCATGTAGTATTCCTATTAACCGCTTTACAGACCTATCTGCCATCACCATCCGCATGTTTGTTGGGGTAAGATCTCCCAAACCCAACTTTCTATACATGGCTAGTGGCATCAGATTTATGATCTCCCCAGATCACATAGGGACTTAGAAATATCGAGAGTCCCGATTGTACATGGAATAGTGAATGCTCCAGGGTCGGCCTTCTTCTACACTAAGGATCGTGTAGAAACGACACTGCAATGGTGGAGATTATCCATCGGCTCATAGCTTACTGCCTTTTTCTTTGACAATAGATCCTTCATAAACTTAGCATATCCTGGCATTTTCTCCAGTGCCTCAACCAATGGCACATTCACTGTCAATTGTTTGAGCATTGTCGTGAACTTTTTGAATTTTGCATCATCAATTTTTTTCTTCAATCGTTGAGGAAAGGGAGGTGATGGTTTTGGAATAGTGGTAATCACTACCTCCTTCTCCTTCTCTTTTCCCATTTCTAAAGCATCAGTAGGGTTGTCCAGCTTCTCATCCTCCACTGGACCACCTTCTTCTGGTTCATCATCAACTATATTTTTGCCCACAGAAGGGCCTGGTAATATCTTACCAATTCTAGTGGTAATTCCTATACATGAGCCATCATTCTATGAATTCTGGACCGTATCACTAGGTAATGTTCCACTCTTCCTCTGGTTCAGCGCTGCGGAGAGTTGGCTCATTTGCTATTCCAGCTGTTTGATGGCATTGGAGTGCGAGTTTACCAACTAACTAATAGAGGACAGATCGGTCTTCATGGTAGTCACCCCGAGTTGGTAGCCTCCACTCCCTTTAACAATTTAGCAATCATGTCCTCCATGGAAATCTTTTCAGAACTTATTGTAGTAGCCTCATGATTTCCAGGAGGGACATATAGCCCGCTCCTATCATTATTTCTCCTCTAATTTCCTTTCTTCTGATTCTTATATCTAGCCTTGTCATAGTAAGTCTGACCTTGATTTCCTTGACTATTGCTTCAGAAACCCCCCTGATTATTTACATAGTTTGCCTCTTCTTCTGAGTCAGACTCCACTTTGCCCTGCGATCCCACAGCCTTCACTTTCTCAGTTTTACCTGATAGTAAATGCTTGGTTAGCAAGTCTATCTGTGTTTTTAGGTGAGCCATGTCTTGATCACGCTTCTCATCTCTTCTGCGTTGTTCCGAAATCATACCTACAGAAATAGTGGGGCTTGCTACCACAGATTCTCTGGTATGCTATGCCCGACTCTGTTTGGTCATTCTCTCTAGCATTTCTAAAGCCTATGGGAATGTAAGATCAACAAATGAACCACCAACAACATTATCTACAATTGGTTTTGTCACAGAGTTAAGAGCCCTGTACAAAGTCTCCATCAAGTGTATGTCCATCATATTGTGGTTCGGACACTGCTTCAGCTTCTTTTTGAATGTCTCCGAGGTTTCATGCAAGGCTTCATTTGGGAGCTGTCTAAAGTTACTGATCTCATCCCTTAACTATACCCTCCTGGAAGCTGGAAAGAACCTTTCTAGGAAATCTCCTTTCAACTGCCTCCAGTTGGTGATAGAATCGGGTGTCAGCTCATTAAGCCACAATGTTGCCTCCCCAAACAGAGACAACGGAAATAATCTCAAATAGATAGCATTCTGACCCACTCCTGGGTTATCAAAAGATTTACAGATGGTGACAAAGTTCACCAGATGCAAGTTTGGATCATCCCTAAGAAGGCCACCAAACAACCCCTTCAGATTAAGGAGTTTAATCATAGTACTCGTAATGTTGAATTTTTCCCCAGGTGATAACAGTGGAGGAATAATTACACCCGTTGCACCTTCTCGATCCATTCCATCATCATCATCATTGAGGTCATACTGGACCGACTGGTGATCTTTCCTTCCTCGGAATGGACGGTTCCTGTTAGCATTATGCTGTACTGGTGCAGTTATTTGCTATGCACGCCTTGGGTTACCAGGGTTCAGCAACTCCTCTTCTCCCAAATCATCATCCTCGGGATTTGGATGTCATACTTGTTGACCAACATTTTTCACATTCACTTGAGCTCTAGCTAAGGCTGCTAACTTGCCAGCCTCCTCCTGGTCTGCCATTTTGCCGATTAGTTGCGGTTCTGGATTAAATGGTAATAATGGACCTCTAGAACTTATGGCTCTTGGCATACACCACAAAAGTCCTACAGAAAATAAAAACAACAAATAAATGTAAAACTAGGAAACTTGACTAACAGTCAATTAGCGCACACAACGGCACCATTTTTTATAATGCTTAAACTACACCTCTCTTATGAGAATGCAAGCGATCGTTCTCAATATATAACCCAACTAGGTTGGGGTCGAATCCTACAGGGAATAGGGTGTGAATTTGAGTTATCTGCGGGTTAATCAACTGATAGTTAGCAGTTTCCTATGAATGGGGTTTTTTTGGAAGTGGAACAAATAATTACTTCTCAGTTCAGTATTTGAAATCAATATGATAAGGAAAACCAGAGTTATGTTCACTATGGGTATTGGTATTTGACAGACGCTAGTAATGGTTCAAGATTCTTGTGGTAGGTAGTAACAACAGACTATCCTTGTTGAAGTTATGTCTAAATGTTTCTCAACCTATTTAGATATTTAATCACCTAATTCTATCGAACTTAGGGAATTTATATTTCATAACAGGATGTTATCCTCAGTTAATTAATCTTGTTACAACATTAATTATTAAATGGAAGTTTAATGTTTCCAAGTCCCTGTTCATAATTCACTTCTTACTAGGGTTGATTTCTTATCTCAAGAAAATCACCCGTAAGCAAAGTCTATTGTTTGCAACCAATAGTCAGCATGTAAAATAATGGAATTAACAAGAAGTTCCTACCACCGTTAGAATCTTGAACACTTAGTTTCGTTACAAACCTAAACTCAAAGATCTCACAACTCGAGTTAAAGAAATTTAGCTACTCATAATAAAATAAGCAAGACAACAAGTTCAATTCATACTTATATAGATGATCTTACAGCAAGATGAATAGCAACAAGTGTTTCTCAGATTTGATCCAGTAGAAAATCCCAAAACAATTATAATAATCTCTCTAAGGAATTAAAGTCAGAAGATAGAGAGAAAGTGCTCAAAACATGAGTTCCATATGTCCAAGATGATGAATGAAAACCCTAACATAAGCTTTAAATACTTCAGTCTAATTATGGAAACAAAATCATAGATCACAGTATTTTCTCGAATAGGTGACGACGTGTGTGACGGCTTATCAGGAGTCAAACGGATTATCAGGAATGTCGTCAGCTCCTCTTCACTTTGATAATCTCTGCCTTGGGCTGACGATGAGGCTTGACGGCTTATCGGACATATGACGACTTATCATAGATGTCGTCACTTCTTTACTACAAAATGGATTCCCTGCCTAAGCCTGACAGCTTATCACACTTCTGACAGCCTATCACAGATGCTGTCACACAGTCAAGATGAAGGCCATTCCCTGTCTAAGCCTGACGGCAACTTTGATAGCTTATCACAAGGCTGACGATATTTCAGACAAGTTGTCATCTATTTTTCCTTCTCTACTTGCTCAGAAATCAACTCTTTTACTCCCATAATTGCTGATTCTCTTGTATCTTGACTTTTACTGCAATATCAAAGAGAAAATAATCAAAAACGACAAAAGTTGCTTAAGACTTTGCAATTATTCTCAGTTAAAAGCTTCAAATATGTTAGAATTTGCTCACACATCAGTCATCAACCCTATGGGCATTATCTCTATGAGGAGGCATCCTCTGTAAAGGAAAAAAAAAGTAGATTAGACTGAGGATCAACTTGAGCTCACGCTTACTCACACGATATTAATACTGAAAGAAGGAAAACTTCTCCTAAAACATCTTATAGCCTCTTGTACATAAATATGGCGTGCAACACACCGATGCACAAGATTCTATAAGATGCGGATTTTCAGACTTCCAATGATACTATTGAACCTTAGGCTCTGATACCAAGTTTGTAACGACCTGATTTTTTGGAATCGGAATGTCACACGGTGCTCATGATCCCAAAGGACCATAAGCTAACCCTCTACTGATATTTGTACCTGAGCACTGCATAATATAGATAATAAATGCGTAAACTGGCCATAAGGTTCAAAACATCTAAAAATACTCAAAACTAAAAACTGAATACTAATACATCTGTCCGAAAAGCCTCTAAACTGTCTGAACTGTAGAGTTGATGGGACATGCCCCCAACTAACTCCGTCTACTAAAAATAAACTAAATATGATATGATAATAAAATAAGGATCATCCTCGAATGAAGAGGACTCACTACTACATCTACTACTGCTAATTGGGACTGAGCTGCTAAGGGTACTCTGGATCTCGTGCCTCTGAACCTATGGTGTCAAATAAAACACCATAGCGAAAATGCGTCAGTACGGGAATATACTGAGTATGAAGATGAGGTAATGCTAAATGCAAGGTCTTATGCATGAACAATTACTTAACTGAATAATCATAAGAGTACTGAATGAGAACACATGTATGAATGCACAAACCATAACTGAAATCATCGTTACTCAAATACTAAAACACGGATACTACTTTACTAACATTTCAACTCACTACTAATACTGAGGTACTGAACAACTAAATATTCTGATATTAATAACTGAGTACTGGAGTTGATATCAATCCTCTCTAGCGAGTGATCTCAAAAACTGATGTTACTGGAGCTGATTAACTGAATCTACTCACATCAATGACTGCACTCTTATCTTACTACTCTCGACTGACTGAATCTGAGATCAAACCTCTCTAACGGATGATCCCCGAACCTAACATCAATGATAAGAAATTATTATGTCTTAGATCCAACCTATCTAGCGAAAGATCTCTAAATCTTATAATGAGAATACTCGACTGAGTTTGAGAACGAGATCAGGCCTATCTAACGGGTGATCTCTGGATCTGATAATGAGATTACTCAACTGAATCTGAGACTGAGATCAAGCCTATCTAATGGGTGATCTCTGGATCTGATAATGAGATTACTCAACTGATACTAAGACTGAGATCAAGCCTATCTAACGGGTGATGTCTGGATCTAATAATAAGATTACTTAACTAAATCTGAGACTAAGATCAAGCCTATCTAAAGGGTGATCTCAGGTTCTGATAATGAGATTATTCAACTGAATTTGAGACTGAGATCAAGCCTCTAAAGGGTGATCTCTAGATCTAATATTGAGATTACTGAACTGAATCTGAGACTGAGATCAAGCCTATATAATGGGTGATCTTTGGATCTGATAATACTGATACTGAATAACTTTAAGTAGGACCATGCCAGTCTAGCGGTGGTCCATGAATCCAATGGAACTACTATATGAGTTTATTACTGAGATAGATGACTGTATCTAATAGTCCTGATTTCTGAGTTCTTCTCTGAAGATTGATATTGAAACTGCAATTGTGGGAGTGCTCACTTAACTGACAAGCCTCGAATCTGAACTGGTGAAGTCCAACCTGTAACCCCAGCTGGATAGGTGTTAATACCGTGCCACAGGTAAAGACCTCAACTCTGGTCAAGCCTCTCTAACAGGTGATCCTCACAGGAAATCAAGCCTAAGGTAGTATAATAGTCAAGCCTTTTTCTAACGGGTGACAAGCCTTTTTCTAACGGGTAACTCCTGCATCCTGTACTGGCAATACAGTTCTGGAGTTTAGGGATTGCTCCTAACGACTCTACCTCTTTAACGGGGAGTCTCCATCCCTGCACTCGCTTGGTGATAGCTCCTACTCCCAACTGAAAGACTCTGAACTTAAACTGAGCTAAATCTGTTACTAATCATATTTCTCGACTGATCTGACTGAGTTATGCGAAATTCACTTGGTTTCGTATCTGACAGAATATTACTGAATCTCGTTGTCTGACTAAATGATACTGAGCTCAAGATAGATCACTTGAATACTACTGACGACTGAACTGAACACTTGATTACTACTAGATCTGAGTTGAGTACTGAACTGAGGCTAGAATACTAGCGACACTGAAATTACTGAGATATTGAGATTTCTTACGTTCTGTATCTGTCTGAGAGTACAGATTTCTATAACTCACTGAGTTCTGAGAATTGTGACTTGACTGAGATTATCGAGAAAACTGACACTGGCTCTAGACTGCAGCTAATTTATCGGGTATAAATACCCCCAGGACTCGATGACATAATAGTAAAACATAGCCATTCTTGAATAATCAAGATCATGGACATACATTCACCATCACAATCACTAAAGCTTCTCTTGAAGTATTTAGAAATCATAAACATGTGATAGTATAAGGAGACATGCTATTGGCTCATACTCCATTCAACAAGGTCTTACATCAAACACTCAGCATGTATTAAAGTCTTAGCATGTATCGAAGAGCACATAATTGGGGAATTTCATGTTATCATATCATAATTCATTCACTAAGGATTTTCAACAAACACTTGGCATGCATGGGTTTGCACACAATTGGGGATTTCTAGTCCACATGCTATAATGGCTCTAATTCTTTTACATAAGCATTTTATCAAACATATGGGGAGCATGCTTTGCTTATTCAATAATTTCTACACTTAATTTACATGAACACATTACTTAACAAGAAACTTAAAAAGGGTTTCTCATGAACATCACATGAATATCACATACTAGGGTCAAAGCTTGAAACCTCATAAACAAAACATGAATTAAAACTCGATAATAGCATGAACATCAATTTCAACTAACATGAATCGTGGAAACTCATAAACATAAGATCTTTGAAATTTACAAAGGGGTTCTTGAGCTTCTTGGATGAAAGAGACTAAAGAATCAACATTTGCATACCTTAGGAAACTTTTTCTTGAAGGCTCTTGGAGTGATTCTTGATTTCTTAATTTCTCTTGATTTTTCTTGAATAAGAAAGAAGGATTTTGATTTTGTAGAAACCCTAGTTTTTGATGTTAAAGATGAAGAATGAAATTGTGAGCCTTGATTAGATATAAATACTAAAAAGATTGGGAAAAGGACCAAAAATCCCTTTTTAAATTGAGTTAAAATTCTGAAGGGAGGCTACGACGGTCGAAGAGACGGTTCGTCGCTTAGTCTGACGGTCCGTTGGATCGTCCGTCACATATCGGTCAACAAAATAATACTCTGCCTCGATGAGATGGTCTCAGTGATGGTCCGTTGCAAACCCGACAGTCCATCGGATCGTCCGTCGCACGTTGGCTAGGATGAGGCCACACTACCTCAGCGGCGACGGCCCAGCAACGGTCCATCGCAAACCGACGGTCCATCTTCCTGGCCATCACACTTGGGCCAAGAAAGGGAGTCACTACCTTGGTTGTGATGGGCTGGGAAAAGTTCCATCGCAAGCTCGACAGTCCGTCAACCCGGTCATCGCACCTGGGCAGTTCTGATTGTTTTCAGTAAAACGACCATAACTTCCTAGTCCGATGCTAGATTTTGATGAAATTGGTATCGATGGAAATCTTATCCAATACTCTACATGTCAAAAATACTGATTGATATTAGGGAAATTCTACACAGTTCAAAATATTTCTCACTTGGGAAGACACTTCTCAACCTTTTAAGGCCGAATTTACACTCCACTGAACACGCTATAAGGCTAAGAACACGAGAGAATTTTTTGGGGTCTTACACCAAACCCCAGCTGCGTACCCAGAGTAGGACTAATTTAGAGCATATAACAAGATAGAATAATTGTCCAATTCCAAACTCTAGGATAGGTCTATTACCGAGACTAACCCAAATGAGCCCAACTATCTGAACCATACCATAACCCAAAATCAAAACCAAATAAAATGATAAGCAAGTTCCTGTCGATAACATAATATAAAAGTATGGAACAATCACAAATCCAGTTCAATGGTATCAGCCCCAATACCAATACTAAGGCTGACACCAATACCGACTCCGCCCATTCCAACCCATAATTGTCACACAAGCCTCTAAATAAAAGAATAATGATATCCGGTTGGGACATGCCCCCAACCATAGCCAAAACCAATATCCATAAAATAACCAAAATATAAAAAGATGTCCATTATATGAAATGGAGCTTTCCAGAGTATGGAAGCTCACCACTTCAATCCAATAGGCGATTCCAAATTTGATCACTAAGTAGGTGGAGTAGAATGGTTGGTTTCTGTATTGCATGGGGATACAACCACCTAAAGATAGGTTAGAAGGTGAATGCTGGAAAGCACTCGAGATAAGGATAAAGTAATGACAACCAGTAAAACTAAGTAAACCAACCATATGCATACTAACCATACATATATATAACCATGCCAAGAACGGAAACTGGGTTTAGCATGCATTTAAAACCATTAACCTGGGTATGTGTATCTTAACCATCCTAGAATCACCCACGGGTTATATGGGTCTAGTGTAACCCCCAGAACAAGCCCTGATGTGTGTAGCCGAATGAACCACATATACCATAAGAGTAGAGAATTCCTAAGTACCCTTCTCTCTCCATATTACATATGTACAGTGTACTTAAAGAATTCCCATGTACCACATAGTATAATATATGGTCGCTATGACCAACCCCTCAGGTCGGCAAACATGTTTTTCCAGTGTCTATCCATTGGACTCACACCTTCATGGTTAGCTATCAAACCCCGTCATTACTTCCCATTTAAAACCATTTCCATCCAACCAAACCATTAGACTATTTTTATTAACCAAGGCTATAAGTAGTGGTATCGTCATACTGACTATGGCTTGAAAGCAATGTCCTTAGCCAAACCTTAAGGGATTCCCATGTACCTATAGGTTACATTATCAAGTTGACTTGGGGAAATCTCGTGTACCCCACAAATGTTCCATTATAATATTTGCTTGGGGGAATCCCATGTACCCCATAAGTAGGTTTAATTATCCATAACCATGACCACCAACCCTTAATATTTACCCATTTATACCATTTAGGGTTCCATTACCAAGCCATACCATGCAATAGTTCCATTAAAAGTCCAATATTTACTAGAAGCAATCTCATAGGCATTTTATCATACATATTGGGGCCATAGTGTTTCCAAAACAAAAACCAATTACCAAATAACCTGTCCCATGCATTCAATTGTACAAACCATCATTAAAGCAAGTGAAAATATAATTAAAACATGGGAAAGCCATAACCAAACATTGAATACCAAAGCTGCAACACATATTTGAAAACCCCAAAACCATGCAATAATCATACCATGAAAACATTGTATAAAATATGCCTTTAGTTGGAACTAACAATGAGGGAGAAGTAACTTGCCTTAGATTAGAAGATGATGGATAAAAATCACCCAAACAAGCCTCAAATTACTCCTCTAGATGAAGCCTTCCTTTACCCAAGAGCCTTAGAGAGAATTAGAGAGTGTTTCTAAGTGTTTAAGAATAGAATAATAGGGTAAATAATCTCCCAAGTATGATATAAGTCATGGGATCCCAAGGAGTTATAAGGGGAAATATCCAGATTACCCCCAACTTAAACTGTATAAAATCCTGTTAGTCAACGAGCAACATGGAAGAGATGTTAAAATCAGTCAACGAGCAACATGGAAGAGATGTTGAAATCAGTCAATGAGAAACATGGAAGAGATGTTGAAACAACTCTTAACTAGTCAAGCACAATTGTTTGCGGATATGAAAAGTCAACAGACAGAACTGAAAAATCAGCAAATGGCCACAAGAAGTTTAGAGTTGCAAGTGGGTCAATTATAATATGTACTGAATACAAGACAACAAGGTGGTTTACCAGCAGATATAGAAAATCCAAAGCAGGTTATGACAATCACCTTAAGAAGTGGTAAAGAGCTGCAAGGAAAACCTCCCAAGGCAACAAAGGAGTTAGATATTGACATGGTGACACAATAGGTAAATGACAAAGTTGCTGAAAATTCAAGGAAGTATTAGTACTTAAAAGAAGAAGTTTCTAAATGAAAAGTGAAGAAGACACTGCCATTACCCTTCCCGTAGAGTCAAATAAAAGTGAAAAAAGATGTAATGTTCAAAAAGTTAGTTGACACATTCAGAGAGCTTCATATTAATTTACCTCTTTTAGATATTTTGCAAAGTATGCCCAAGTATGCAAATTACTTGAGGGATGTGGTGGATAAAAAGGAGAAATTACAGGATGTAGGAGCTATAATACTCACTGAAAAGTGTAGTGTTGTGATGACATAAAAAATCCCAAAGAAAATAAAAGATCAGGGAAAGTTTGCTAGCCCTATTCAAATTAAGAGTAAAGTGGTCCATGCACTGAGTGACTTAGGGGAAATCATAAATTTGATACCCTTATCATTGTTTAAAACATTGGGCTTGGGAGAGCCTAAACCGACCATCATGGTTATGCAGCTCGCAGACAGGTCCATAACATATCCGGAAGGAGTAATAGAGGATGTCCTCATAAAGGTTGGTAAATTCATTATACCTGATGACTTTTTTGTTCTTGATTTTGAGGCAGATGAACAGGTACCAATTATCTTGGGGCGTCCATTCTTAGCAGCTGGAGGGGACTTGATTGATGTTAGAGAAGGCACGCTCAAGATGAGGGTAGATGATAATGAGGTAGTATTTGAGGTTTATAAAGCACCCAATGTAATGTCCCAAATTAAAAATTTATATATGATTAATGTTATTGAAAGGGACAAGTATGGGGTGGTTAATCCACAAAAGACCTCTTCTGATTACCTGACTGAGAAGCCAAAGATGAAGCCATTATTTCCCAACATGATGATGGTTAAAGAAAAGAGAGATATTGACCTTGAGAGTGAAAACTCAAGAGGTCAGAAATGAATAAAAAAATAGCTCCCAAAAGGGAGTAAAAGGGTGAAGGAATATGGTTAAGTTGAGTTAGGTCGTGTCGCGATACAAAATCAGGCGTTGCTTAGGAGGTAACCCAAGTTAATTAGGTATGTTTTCTTTTTAGTTCTTAGTTTTTATTTCACGTAGTTTTTGTTTTTTGTTGAGTCACATGTAAATGGAAAGTCTTGAGTACCATAAACTTGAGCTAAGGAGCATGGCAAAGACTGAGTGTGGGGTCCCATGGATCTCATTTATGTGTAAAGATGCTACCAGCTAGGCCTAGAGGCCTCAGTGAGTATTTCTATCTCTTACTTTAAATTCACTTTGGGGACAAAGTAGATTTTTAAGTGTGGGATGGGGAAATTCCCAAAATATGGCTCAATTTAAAAAAAAATTATGTGAGATATTCTTGTTGGTGATATTTTTGGTTGCATGATGCAAGTGTACTTTTTTTCAATAGCATTTTGATTCATGTGAATTACTATTTTTTAGACTCTTAGGATCATGTTTATGATTCTTATACTAGTTGGCTTAATTTTGAATTTGTGCTATTGTTTGGTTAGGAGTCTATGATGATCCTATTGAGTTGAGCATGCGCCATATGTGATGTGAGATTTTTGTATATTCCTTATTGCATGTGATATCTAGAACTTGTTCAGTGTGTGTGTAAAGAGAAATAAAGAATGTGGGTTCAGGAGATGATTTAGGCATTTCTTTGATAGCCTTGTTTTATACCTTCTATTTGTCCTACCCGTGTGTATTATCCTAGTTAACCCCTCATTGACCCTTTAGCTTTTTCTTTAGCTACCTCATAAGTGGCCTAACCCCTTCTTTGATAGACCATAATTTGATCCAAAGAGCTCCTATGTGCTTTAATGAAAAATTGAATTAGTAAGGGGTTTGAGAAATTGAAGAAGAAAAAGGTGAAATTGATTCCCCAAGGTAATTGTTATTGGTGTTTATAATTGATGTATGGTGGATGGATGTAATATAATTTTTGCTAAAAATATTTCCATGATTGTGAAAAAAAAAATTGATTCTTGTGGTAGTAAACTATGCATCCACTAAGTGTTTGTGAAAATGCTTAAAAGAGATGGGGCAAAAACAAAATATATGGGTAGACAAAAATGGTGTAATTTGGTTGTTGGAGAGTGATTTTAAATGTATAATGCAGTGTATTAAAGTTCTTAGAGAGGTTAGTCACTATTCCCAAATAGTTCCTACCCGTCCCTTAGCCTACATTACAATCCGGAAAAGTCCTAATTGATCCTAAGCTTTACATTCTGATATTAGTGCAGCATTACACTAAATTCAAGCCTATGGTTCATTGTGTGTAACTTGTGAATTCTTTGTGAGAGTGGGTGTAATTTGATTTTTGTACCCATTAAGTTATGAATTTCTTAATTATAAGTGATTATGGGTAACTCTTTTGTTGTGAGGAGAACATGTTTGATGAATGTGGGTGACTTGTATGATGTCCTTGATTGATAAATGCATGATTTTTCCACTAGGTGAGTAAATTCTTGAGGCTAGGATGTTTTGGAGTAGTGTTCATGAGCTTTCAATCATGTAAATAACATGCTTAGTGTAGTAACATGCATTCTGTGTAGTCATTATAGTGCTAGCTTGATTATCTTGCATTCAGTAGAAGTGTAGAGTCTACTTTGTTGATGTTGATTATAGTTAAGAACTGTCTGAGGACGAACAAGGCTTTAAGTGTGGGGTGGTGATGTTGGGTGTATTTATGCAACCTAGCATCACTATTCTAGTGTTTTTAGCCTTTTTTTTAGCGTAATTCTACACTATATTGGTTGATAATGAGATAAATGTGTATAAAAGTATTTAATGATGTGTTTATAATGGTTACAAGGGTTTTCCAACAAGGTTATACTTAAAAGAGTCAATTAGAGTTCAATAGAGAAAACTATTGTTACTAGCTTGAGTTAGTTGTTTGTCTAGTCTATCTTGTTGGATTCTATTGTGTTCTATGTGTAACTTATGGTTTTAAATGTGTTATTATATGTTTAAAAACTTTTTAGAAGTGTATAAATTTCAATTGATCCAAGGAAAGAGTCAAAACATTGAGTGGAAGATCATGGAAATTTGCCTAGTCTAAGCTCTTGTTGTTGATTCATCGTGATGGATGTTGTGTTATTTGCGCCTCTAATTCGTGTGGTGTATTCTTGTAGGATCATTTTTGGTATTAATATGATGATATATGTATAATATAGAGGCTTGAAAACCATTGGAAATACACCACAATACAAGGGATGAAAGGAGGAAGGACCAACACTTAACCAAAATTCGGAGGACAAATTCCAGTAGCATCATGCTATTAGCATGCGTTACATGCTCTAGTCCTGTGAAATACAGGGTGTGACACACGCTCAATTCCATAGAAATAGAGGGTGAAACTCACACTCCACTCCACACCTGGGCATTTTAAGCTAATTTGACTCCTACACTGACTGGGCTTACCCTTATGCTATATATACATATTGTATCACGTTTTTACATACCTTTTGACATATTTAGGAGATCAAGAGGCTACTAAAACTTCATTATTAGGTTTTTATTAATTTTATTTAGTTCATACATGTTTTTAATCGTTAATTATAACCTTGTGATTACAATTATGACTATGCATGGCTAAACGCCCTTTTTTCGGGGTTGAAGCCAAGAACATGAGTATTATTGCTATGGATTAAGTTTGTTTTCTTTGCTTATCACTATTGGTTGCTTGTTTATTCTTGTTTTAATTATTTTGAGGATTGATCACCCTTAGAATATATATATTGTTGACCTTTTGATCTCGGGAGAGGAAATAGGGAGATAGAACATGGGAATAAACAAAGTATGGTTTGTATTTCTTTATGAAATAAGAAATTCAAATTAGTATCTAGGATAGGGATGTACTTAGATACCGTACTTGATTCATACGTAGGATGATATTTGTAAAGAATTTAAGTGAACTATTACATCCCCACTCAATGATGTAGTTGTAAGGTTCAACTTAGATAAAGGATTAGAGGTTGGAAAATCATAATCATGTAATTAACCCTACGAATCAACAACCAAGATAAGCAAGTTAACAAATGAAATCCAATAGCATAATATGATTGCTCAGAGTGCTTCAACCCTGGGTTTTCTCGTATTGATTATCTCAAGACCATCTATTTATGCTTTGTTATTTTACTTGCAATTTACACACTCCAAACTCTATTTTGGTTACTCTCGCATAAATTAAATCTAAATTGTGAACTGAAATCAAATCGTTACCAAATCAAGTCTCTGTGGGATCGATAACTCAATTTTCTTGAAGGCTACTATATTACTTGGTAGACCACGTACACTTGCGTTTACGCTTAGGAGCTGTCAACCTACCCAAGTCATACCCATTCAAGAAACCAATCCAACCTACCAACCATTACTGTTTAGTATACGACCAAGAGCATACCAACCGTACCCCATTATACGACAGGTACGCACAAGTCTTATACTGTCCAGAAACCAGAAATCCATGAAATTTTCTGAGGGTCAAAACCCAAGATGTTTCAGTCTCCCCTACTACGATCATTCATCCCCGAATGATGAACAAGGTAGTACATGCATGACTTACATCTCTTAGATTCCTCTACTCTTACCTTTAAGACAGAAAAAACAAAGATGCAAGGAAATCAACTTTTCCTTTAACAAACTCAGAAAATAAATATGTGTTCAGGAACACATACCTTCCACACAAACACCTTAAGCCTATCCTGAATCACCTTCACCTTTTCCATAGCCTGATAAACCAAGTCCGAACCAAACATATCTGCCTCACCAAGATCAAACCACCCAATAGGATATCTATACTTCCTACCATACAATGCCTCAAAAGGGGCAACTCTAATACTAAAATGATAGTTATTGTTGTAAGCAAACTCTACAAGAGGTAGATGTTCAACCCAATTGTCATCATAATTAATCACATACGCACGAAGCATGTCCTCTAATGTCTGAATGGTCCTTTCTATTTGCCCATCCGTCTGTTGATGAAATGCAGTACTCAGACTAACTTTAGTCCCAAATCCCTTCTGAAAAGACTACCAAATATGAGATGGAAACAGCACACCACGATCAGAGAAAATTAAAATAGGTACCTCATGCAGCTTCACAATCTCATAAAGGTGCAACCTCGCATAATCCTCAACTAAAAAGTTGGTCCTCACTGGTAAAAAGTAAGCCAACTTTGTCATTCTATCCACGATGACCCAAATTGAATCTAATTAATTCCGAGAACGAGGAAGATCGGTAATAAAATCCATATTGATTATCACCCAATTCCACTCAGGCAAATCAACTTCCTAATAAAACCCACCAGGCCTCATGTGCTTAACTTTAACTTGTTGGCACACCATACACTTGGCTACAAAGTCAGCCACATCCCTCTTCATACCACTCCACCAATACATATCCTTGAGATCATGATACATTTTCATCGAACCGGGATGAACAACATAGTGTGATTCATGTGCCTCAGCCAAAATCATTTGTGGCAAACCATCGACGTCAAGAACACATAGCCGCCCTTGGTACCATAAAGTACCATCACCACTGATCTCAAATAATTTCACCTTTTTCCCACCTATATCACTCTTAATTTTCATCAAGATAGGATCTAGAATTTGTTTCTCCTTAATCTCTATACCGAGATATGACCAAACTACTTTATTTGCCAACACATCACCATTCTCGGAGTCTAAAAAATGGACCCCAAGATTAGCCAAGCAGTAAATATCCTTCACCAATTCCCATTTCTCCTTATCTACATGAACTAAACTCCCCATAGATAACCTGCTAAGAGTATCAACAACAGCAATAACCTTACCTGGATGATAGTGAAGACTCATATCATAATCCTTGAGAAGCTCCAACCATCTCCTCTGGACCAATAGGAAATAAACCTCCCCCTAGGAGCTAGGGAACCACCCTCTCACTCTATAACCAATTTACCAAGTAACAGGTCTGATAATCTAAGGATGCATAACAAGGGTGTAACAATCCATCCCCAGAATAACATCAAAATCCACCATATCAAGTTCAAACAGATCCACCACAGTCTGCTTGCTACCAACAGATACCACACAACCCCTATAGACTCTTTTAGTAACAACTGGGTCACCTACCAGGGTAGAACAAAAAAAGGATCAAAAATAGCCTTTGGATCAAAATCAAAATACACAGCCGCATATGGGGTCACATAAGAAATAGTGGACCCCAGATAAAGCAAGAAATACATGTCAAGGGAAAAGAGTTGTAACATACCAGTCACGACATCAGGTGATACCTCCAATTTCTGTCGAGTAGCAAGAGCATATACCTACTTCGACCTGCGCCGATACCAGAAATAAAAACTGATGCAGAAACAGCACTCTTTAGTGCAGCAGAAGAAGATGAAGCAACCAGAGCCTTACTTGCTCCCGAAGCACCCTTACCAATCAGACAGTTTCTAAGCATATGGCCTGGCTGACCATATTTGAAACATTTGTCCCTCTCCTAATCACAGAAACCCCTATGCAACTTACCACAGAACCAATAAGGAGGGCATGATGAGGCCGACTGGGCCCCACTTGCTCAGAAATAACCAAAATATGAAAAGATATACATGATATAAAATAGAGCCTTCTATAGCATGGAAGCCCACCACTTCAATTCAATAGTCGATCCTAAATTCGATTACTAAGTAGAAGAAGTAGAATGAATGATTCCTGGATCGTGCGGGGATACAGTCGCCCGAAGATGGATTAGCGGGTGAACGCTAAGAAGCAATCAGGATAAGGATAAAATAATGTCAAACAGTAAAACCAAGTAAACCAACCATATGCATACAAACCATACATATATATAACCATGTCGGGGGAGAGAACCAGGTTTAGCATGCATTTAAAATAATTAACCTGGGTATGTGTAGCTTAACCATCCTAGAACCACTCACGGGCTATATGAGTCCATTATAACCCCCTGAATAGGCCCTGAGCCACATGAATCAGAGATACTATAAGAGTAGCGAATTCCCAAGTACCCTTCGCTCTCCATGACACATATGTATAGTGTACTTTGAGGATTCCCATGTACCTCAGCGTATCATATATGGTCTCTCTGATCAACCCATCACATCGACAAACATAAGTTTCTAGTGTCCGTCCATTGGACTCACACCTTCACGGTTATCTATCACATCCCACCATTATTGCCCAATTAAAACCATTTCTATCCAACCAAACCATTAGACCATTTTTATTAACTAAGGCTATAAGTAGTGGTATCGTCATACGGACTATGGCTTGCAAGGAATGTCCTTAGCCAAAACATAAGGGATTCTCATGTACCCATAGGTTATATTATTAAGTTGACTTGGGGAAATCCCATGTACCCCACAAGTGCTCCATTATAATATTTGCTTGGGGGAATCTTGTGTACCCCACAAGTAGGTTTACTTATCCATAACCATGGACGCCCATCCTTACTATTTAACCATTCCAAACCATTTATACCATTTAGGGTTCCATTACCAAACCATACCATGCAATATTTCCATTAAAAGTCCAATAATATAGTAGAAGCATTGTCATAGGCATTTTATCAAACATGTTGGGGCATAGTATTTCCAAAAGCAAAACCAATTACCAATTAACCTTTATTATGCAAGCAATTATCCAAACCACCATTAAAGCATGTAAAAATATAATTAAAACATGGGAAAACCATAACCAAACATTGAATACCAAATCTCCAACACATATTTGAAAACCCCAAAACCATGCAATAATCATGGCATGAAAACATTGTATAAAACATGTATTTAGTTGGAACTAACAATGAGGTAGGATTAACTTACCTTAGATTAAAAGATGATGGGGAGAAATCCCCCAAATAAGCCCCAAATTGCTCCTCTAGATGAAACCCTAGCCTTTTTTACCCAAGAGCCTTAGAGAGAATTAGAGAGTTTTTCTAAGTGTTTAAGAATAGAATAATAGGGTAAATAATGTCCCAAGTATGATATAAATAGTGGGGTCCCAAGGAGTTATAAGAGAAAATGTCCAGATTACCCCCAACTTAAACTATATAAAATCCTGTTAGAGGATACTACTCCACTATACCAATTGTACCCTCTAATACGAGTGGTACCCACCACTCGTACCCTAGATCTCTTCCTTGGACCTAACACTGTCCATTATATGACTTACCCAAACCATGTCATATCCAACCGTACGATTAGTACCCTTAAACTATATCCCTGACAGAATAGAATAAAAAAAAGTTTGAACACTGTCCACCATACGATTTGAGGGTATGACTCATACCCTAGCTCACAACCCATGGTGAGCCACTCATACTCAGATCTAAGTTATTTTACTAAGTCTCATATTAAGTGAAGAAAATAATCTAAACCATATGACTCGTCAACCACCATACGACTCGTACCTACCCAAGTCCTACCCATTTTAAAAACCAATCCAACATACCAACCACCACTGGTTAGAATATGACCATGAGAATACCAACCATACCCCATTATACGACAAATACCCACCAATGGTATGCTATCCAGAAACCAGAAATCCAGGAAATTTTCTAAGGGTCAAAACCCTGGGTATTTCACCTTATAAGTGTGGCATGCTACACTTCCTTAAAAGAAAGTCTACTCGACACGTCTTCATAAACTCCCAATTGACTATGAACCTAGGGCTCTGATACCAACTTGACACGAACCAAACCA
Source organism: Capsicum pubescens (assembly GCA_030864215.1). NCBI lineage: Eukaryota > Viridiplantae > Streptophyta > Magnoliopsida > Solanales > Solanaceae > Capsicum > Capsicum pubescens. Next base: position 230,058,488 of record CM061544.1, read on the forward strand.
GGGTCGTGTCGTAATGGTCATCCCAAGTCCAACTAGGATCGGGGACCACCCCCATTTCCCAACCTAACCTCCAAACACATTCCCTGAGTCGGATAATTTTTGAGCATATAATAAGATAGCATCATGAAAAACTTAAGACTTTGGGATAGGTTCATAACCATGACTATCCCAAGCAAGTCTAACCATCCAATACTCAACCAACAACTAAAATATAAACCAATCCATAACCATTCCATAACAAAATAAGGTGGAACCATCATAAATCAAATATAGTCCAATGGTATCAGCCATAATACAAATACCAATGCCAAGGATGACACCAATACCGACACCGCCCATACCAACCCATGGTAGTCCCACAAAGCCCTTATATGAATGTAAAACAAGATTCGATCAGGACATTTCCCTAATCATAGCCAAAACCATAGTCTATAAAATGACCAAAGTATGTAAACATATCCATGACATGAAATGGATCCTTCCAGGATATGGAAGATCATTACTTCAATCCAACACAAGCTGATTCTGAATCCGATCACTGAGCAAGAGGAGTAGAATGGCTAGTTCTTTCATCGTGTGGGGATACAGCGCTCGAAGATGGGTTAGCGGGAAAATTCTAACATACACTCAAGATAAGGATAATATAATGCACACCTTTAAAACCAAGTAACTAACCATATTCATACACACCCATATATATATATAATCCATGCCGGGAAACTGAACCAGGCTTAGCATGCCTTAAAAAATATTAACTTGGGTATGTGTAGTTTAATCGTCCTAGAACCACCCACGGGCTATATGGGTCAAGTGTTACCCCTGAATGGGCCCCGATGTGTATAGCCACGCAAATCGAAGATACCATAAGAGTAGGGGATTCTCGTGTACCCTTCTCTCTCCATGATACATATATAAAAGTGTAAGATAGAGGATTCTCGTGTACCCTAAAAATATCATATATAGTCGACATGACCAATCCTTCGTTCATTAGACTCACACCTTCACAATTAGCTATCACACCCCACCATTAGCACACAACCAAACCACCAATTCCAATTATTATTAACCAAGGCTATAAGTAGTATATCGTCATACGGACTATAGCTTGCAAGTAATGTCCTTATCCAACCTTTTAAGAAGAAGGGATTCCCATGTACCTAGAGATTACATTATTAAGTTTGCTTGGGGGATTTCCATGTACGCCGCAAGTATATCCATTACTTAGTTTACTTGGGATTCCCCTGTACCCCACAATGCTTTCAACTAAACCAAACCATGACCTCCAAGACCTTACCAATTAACCATTTAAAGCCATTCAAACCAATTTAGGTTTCCATTACTAAGTTTTACGATGCAATAATTTTATTAAAAGTCCAACTATGTAACAAAAGCATTTTCATAGGCATTTTAACAAACACATTAGGGGCATATAGTTTCCAAAACCAAAACCAAGTACCAATTAACCATTCTTATGAAACCATATGTTCAAACCACAATTATAAACATGAAAACCAGAACTAAAAGACATGGGAAAACCATAATCAACCATTATAACCAAAATCCCCAATATATATTTCAAAATCCAATATCATAATACAATTAAGCCATGAAAATAATTCATAAAACATGCCTTTAGTTGGAACTAACAATGAGGCAGGAGTACATATCTTAGATTACAAAGATGGTGGAGAAAAACCACTCTTGTAAGCCCCAAATTGATCCTAATGAAGAAACCCTAGCCTTTCTCGACCCAAGAGCCTTGAGAGAATTTGAGAGTATTTAAGTGTTTTCGATTGAAAATAATATGGTCAATGAAGTCCCAATAGTGTTTTAAGTCGTGGGGTCATAATAGGTTAAGAGGGGAAATATCCAGATTACCCCAACTTAAACTGTAAAATTTCCCGTAGGAAGATACGACTCCACCACCCAAACTGTACCTTATCCTACGAGTAGTACCCACCACTCATAACGTACGCATCCACTTGGACCCCAACATTGTCCAATATACGACAACCAAGGCAAACTTGTATCCTAGTATACGATTGGTACCCTCTAAATTGTACCCTAGGTAGAATCCTCTAGGCTAAACATTGATCGCCATACGATTTGGAACCATACCCCTCGTACCTTAACATACGACTAGTAAGTTGTCCATTCGTACCTTGGACAAAAACCACCAAAAACCACATTGATTATCATACGACTTTTGACCCCTAAATTGTATCTACATCATATGACTAGTACCCTAAGTCGTATGATGTCCAGAAGCTCAAAACCTAGGAAATTTTATAAGGACCAAAACCCAGGGTGTTTCATCATCATTGATGTGCACGTCGTGCGGAGCAGCATGGTTCAGAGACTTAGAGTGAGCTCTTGACATTTGAATTATTACTTATCTCTCTCTTATTTATTAGACTAGTTCCTATATTGTATTTAGAGATAAGTTGTATCAGTGTAATTCTTTTGTTATTTCACTTTTGTACTCTTGTTATATTAGAGGTTCTTGTACTGATACCATCAAGTTTTGGGAATTTATTCGTGTATTTGAACTTTTGTTATATTTATTTCATATTATTTTCTTACCTTATTTGGTAGACTATTGCTAGCCATTCTAGACTATGTTCGGCTTGTTTACAGGTGAGTTATTATAGCCACCATCATGACCTGAGAAATTAGGTCGTGATAAATTGGTATTAGAGCCTTAGTTTCACTGGTGTATTAGTACAACTACTAAGTGTTTAGTAGAGTCATGTGGATTGGTGCAAAGACATGTGATTGATTTTGAAGAAAGTTAGGTTGATCACTTACCCCTAATTGAGTTCGCGTATAATAATAGTTATCACTCTAGTATTGAAATGGCTTCATTTGAGGCTCTTTATGATAGGAGGTGTAGGTCTCCTATTAGGTGGTCCAAGGTTGGTGAAATTAGGTTGTTTGGTCCTGGCTTGGTTCACCAAGCCATTGAAAGGTGAAGGTGATTAGGAATAAGCTTAAGACTTCCCAAAGTCGTTAAAAGTCCTATGCAGATATAAGGAGAAAGGAGTTGGAGTTTGATGTAGGTGATTGGGTGTTCTTGAAATTTTGTCCTATGAAGGGAGTGATGAGGTTTGTGAAGAAGGGGAAGCTCAGTCCTGGTTATGTTGGTCCATAGTTGATTTACGGAGAGTGGTGAATATTGTTTATGAATTGGAGTTGCCTGCGATTTTGGATTCTATTCATCCGATTTTCCATATGTCGATGTTGAAGAAGTGTATAGGTGATCTTTCTTTGATTATTCCTATTGATAAAGTGGTATTTTGGATTATTTGTCCTATGAGAAAGTCCCGATTGAGATATTAGATAGGCAAGTCTGTAGATTGAGGACTAAGGATGTGGCTTCAGTAAAAGTCCTTTGGAGGAATCAAGAGGCAGGGGAGGCTACTTGAGAAGCTAAAGAGGACATGAAGTCCAAATATCCGTTCCTATTCCCCCGCGTTGGATGAAAATGCTTGAGGTATGAGTTTTGTTCTCTTTCTTGTGGCCTTTCAAAGTTGTCGTTTAGGTATGTGTACATTTTTTCTTGTCATCGTGATAATGGGTGCATTAACTCCTCATTCGGGGATGAATGGTCCTAGGGGGTAATGTAACACCCTAAATTTTGGCCTCTAAAAATTGCATGTGCGTTGAGCTCACTACTCAGGTTACGACTCAGGTGATGAGTTATGAATACTCTTCACGAGTCATATAGTGCCAATCGTGGTCTAACCAGTGAGGATTACCCATGTTTCTATCTTGATCACGCCTAGGACCACACGAGTCGTAAGGTGATGTCACGAGTCGTAGGGCACGACTCATGACCAAACCAGTGAGGTTACCCTGAGTCAGTGCCCAAACTACGAGTCCAAGCAATGACTCGTAGCCAGTCATTACCTGACCCGTAGCGATTGGGAGTTATTTTCCTACATGTTTTTCATTAAGGGTAATTTGGTTTTTCCCCTTTTTTTACACTATTCCCACACTTAAAACATTCTCTTAGCCCTATTTCCACCCATAAAACATAACACAAACACTCTCTTCTCTTTCAAATTCCCAAGTCAAGAACAAAGCTAGGGTTTCAAAGGGTTGGTCATCTACAGCTCAAAGTGTGATTTCTTCTCCAAATTCTTGGTAAGTTCAGGCATGTATCTCTTTCTTAAACATGTATTTTATCTTGGCATGCAATGGTTTGATATTCATATGATTTTAATGTTTGATTTTGGAATTTGGGTTGAGGGTTTTGGATGATTATTGTTTAAATGGTATTCTCATGGTTTATATGCATTTGAACTCATCTGGTGCATGAGCATGGTAAATGGAATGGGGGTCGTGGATTCCCCAAAATTTATGGTTTTTGGTTTGGAATTGGTATTAACCTTAATCTACTTGCATAATTGGTTTTGAAATATGGACAATGACATGGTTTTGCATACTTTACTAAACTATTGCATTGCGTTAATGACTAAATGGATAAAATGGTTTTAAAAGGCCTTGGTGTCCATGGATTGATTTTAAATTGAAACTTTGGAGTCTTATGGCTAGAGCTATCAAAATGGGTTGTCCCAACCCAATCTAGCCCACTTCGTACGGGCCAAAGAATTTGATGGGATGGGATGGATTGGCCCTTCACTTTAAAGGATCTTAAAATATATTGCCCAACCCAACCCTAATAGGGTCGCGGGTTGGGGTGTGTTAGCCCTTTACTTTTATCTATTTTTTTTGTTTGATTGTCTTTTTCAATCTATATTTAAACTAATAGGTATTGCAATTCATTTGCACTTCTAACATATTGTTATATAAAGTACATAATTCTATGTTGATTTATAATATTTTCCACACCAATACATTGTCAAGCACATTCGAATTCATTGATTAAATTATATCTTAATTAACATCAACATTAATCTAAATTCATATGCAAATTTAATAATTTAAACAACATCAAAAAAGTTATATATCAAAAATTAATAAAATTTAAAATTCACTCCAAAATATTATCGCTTTGAATTTGGGTAATGTTATGCAATCGATTTTGAGTAGTTGCAACAAGTGTTTGAACATTTCATGATGGATGCAATTTTTATATTTTTGATTAAAAATTTCACTATTAGCCATTTAATATCAGATGAATAAAATATTGAGTAAGATACTAGATAAAATTTATTGAGTAATTACTATTTATATTTTTAATTCTTTTTTCTTATGATTTTCTTTTAATTTTATGTTTAAACTGAATAACAATAACAAATGAAACATCCATACTTGATGATTAAGAGTTAACACTTAATAAGTTACATATTATGTAGGATATTAAACTTATTCAATAACTGTTATTCTTAATTATCACGTTTTCTTTCACAATATTCACATATTTTTAATTTAAATTAAATAATATTTTGGCCACAGGCTAGCCCAGTTTAACCTCAGTCAAGCCTCAAGGTCCAGCGGGTTGATTGGGATGGGCTTATAAGCCTAGTTTTAAATGAGCTCAAAAATCATAACTCAACTGAACCCTAATAGCAGACTGGCTTGGGCCGATCTTAAGGGCCAAGCCCAATTTGATGGCTCTACTTATGGCTAATCAATTTGGTTTGGCATAATGGAATTGGCTTGCAAGCACAATCAATTGGTATGACGATACCATTTAGTAAATGCCTAAATGGAGAACTCCTTGATTAAATGGGTGGGTTATGTGTAAATATTTTAATTAGACTTAAAGGGAGTTGTGTAGATCATCGTGGAAGGTAAAGGTCCTGGCAGGACCGATACTGAAAATCACGTTTGTCGGCATAGGGGCCTTGATGTTAGTGTGCATAGTTCACACTTTATATATATATATATATATATATATATATATATATATATATATATATATATATATATATATATATATATATAAAAGCCGTCAAAGTAGGCTTGGCCCTTGAGGCCGGCCCAACTCAGCCCGCTATTAGGGTTGGGTTAGGTTACGATTTTTTAGCCCATTTAAAACTGGGGCTTATAAGTCTAGCCCAAGTCAACTCGCTAGACCTTGAGGCTAGACTGGGCCGGCTCGTGGGCCAAAATACTATTTAATTTAAATTAGAAATATATGAATATTGTGAAAGAAAAAGTGATAATTAAGAATAGTAGTTATTGAATAAGTTCAATAACCTACATAATATTTAACTTATTAAGTGTTAAATCTTAATCATCAAGTATGGATGTTTCATTTGTTATTGTTATTCAATTTAAACTTAAAATTAAAAGAAAATTATAAGAAAAAAGAATTAAAAAGACAAATAGTGATTACTCAATAAATTTTACCTAATATCTTACACAATATTTTACTCATTTAATATTAACTGACTAATAGTAAAAATTTTAATCAAAAATATCAAAATTTCATCTATCATGAAATGTTCAAACACTTGTTGCAACTACTTGAAATCCATTGCATAACATTACCTAAATTCAAAGAGATAATATTTTGAAGTGAATTTTAAATTTTATTAATTTTTGATATATAACTTTTCGATGTTGTTTAAATTATTAAATTTGCATATAAATTTACATGAAGTTAATGATTAACAACAACAACAATCACCATACTTTTCTATTTTTAAGCTAATGACTTTTTTCCTTTTTAAAAGGATAATACATTTTTAAATTTAAATATTTAATATCCTTCGATCTAAAAATTTTATTACAATAATATTAATCTTTGTCCTAAAATTGCCACGTGGCTTCTCAATAGCTTATCACGTGTTTGCAACTTAAAAAGGTTACAAATAATTAAAAATGGAGGGAGTATAAATTTCAAAATAAAAGAGATGGTTCAAATTTTATTGGATTAAATTTATATTTATTTGGACTATAAAAATTAAGTTATTTTATTTTATTAAAATTTAAGTCAATGAGTTCAATGCAGCTATTTTCAAGAGCTCTCATGCTTTCAAGCACTGAAACAACCTCTGCACATATGCAATGTAAGCTTCATACAACAAACACTTGTAGTCTGATCCTTTCCCAAATCTCGTGCATAACATGAATTTTAGTGCACCAAACTAGCCTTTTAAGTCAAATGAGTTCTTCATGAAGAAACCTGAAGCGACCAAGTATTGCCCAATATTTTCGATGATCATACATTTTTAGGAGGTCCAACTCATCCTACAATTATAGAATAGCTTTTAATGATTCTTGATTTAAAGACGAATATGCAAAGCATGGCTCCGTTGCGAAGATTTGTCCAAACTGATGCTCAATCATATATCACCAATATCCGAAATCAATTTATAAGCGAGTGTTCATATTTAAAATGCCACCTAGTGAAGTTTCTATGACCACAAATACAACTGCATCAATGACATTACACTCAGGAACCTTGGTTTATCTGGAGCCTTCATCAGAAATGAAGCGCGCACACTTGATTGTCTGGCTTACACATGGAGATTGCGCAGCATCTCAGCTTAAAAGGTCGTTTGGTATGTTGTGGTAAAAAATTAATGTTTCCATTAGCTCTTATGCACTATTAATATCTTGTTTGGTATTTTTATAACTAATCCAAATATTAATTATATACTCTATTATGTATTATGCTAAGCACAAGTAATACCACCACTTTTCTATGTATTAGTAATACATAGCCTTCAACACATGCATTATCTAATTAAATGACGAATTTACCCTTTAACTTTTTCCCAATTCCTTTTCCATTCTTGTCCCAAAAGTATCTCATTTCACTGGAAATTTGGTGCAGCTTCAATGTTCATTCTGGCAAACTTTTCCATTCTTGTCCCAAAAGTATCTCTTTTTTCCGACGAACTTTTCGCCGATTTCGTAGTCAAAATTTTTGATTTAGACAAAGTGATAATTAAGTTTCTTTCTATAATAGCTACGGCTGCTCCCAATTAGAGACTTTCATTGTGGTCATATGCAGAAATTGCTAGAGAAGAAATCTTAGCATATGGAATATTGCTTGTAGATAAGTGAAAAAACGTTTTGGCCATCTACACAAATTGCTAGAGAAGAAATCTTAGCATATGTGATTACTGCTTGTAGATAAGTGAAGAAAAGCTTTTGTTTCTGACAGAAGATTGGAAATAGAGTATAAAATGTTAATTAAAGGGTATTTTAGTAAATAAGTATTATTTGATAAAAATTATATTTTAGATTTTTTTTAATACATTAAACCAAACAGTGGGTAAGAATATCGTATGCATAACTAATACCAGCATAACTAATACAAGCACTGCTAATGCAAGCATTATTAACACACTATTTAGTATTATTCTTATACACTCTACCAAACGAACCGTAAATGAAACAAAATTCCGGGATAAACTTCGAATATGTGCTAATTGATGAAAGCAAAATCAGATTTAGCTGAGACTATTTGTGCACTTGAGAGAGAGCAGTATCTGATTCCTCCATATTATTAAAGGCAAATAGTGTTGTCCCACTGATCAGCTTCCTGCAAATCCGGAAAAGTACATCGGAAACATAATCCAAACTCTCATGGTACTACAGCTCATTGACACAGAAAATTAATGGAATCTGATCAAACATCAATCAGAACCAGCCGTTCCTTTACACTTTGTTTGGACGGTGGTTTGTCATGATTTCATAATTTCATAATGTATGATATGATATAATACAGTATAATACAATACAATATTTGGATAGACTGTATCGTTCAATATAGTTTGATGACAATTTTATTGTTTGATTTGACAGTATGGTATTGTATTGTAACTGATAAGTTTACTAAAATACCCTTAATCATTATAAATGTTAAATTTATCAATAATTATTAATAAAATAATTTTCTTCCTACTATTTTATCATAATTATAATTATGCCATGTAGTTATATTAAGTTGTAAAATTCATATAAAGTCTAACAAAGTCAATAAAATAATAGATCAAATAAATATAATCAAATTTATTTTTTATAGTAACAAATTTCATTTCTTTTTGGTGTTTTGAGATGAGACACCGATGACAAGTGCAAAGTTTGAATGCTTTTTTGAGTATGCTACGGATGTGTTTGGTAATGGAATCCCAAAAAAAAATATTTTCCAAGAAAATAAATTGTTTCTTACTTATTTTCTTGTGTTCGTAACACACATAAAAAAAAAAATTCTAAAAGCATTTGTATATATTTAACACAAAATAATGAAAACGAATATGATAAAGGGTGGCGGGGTTAAAAAAATAATTTTTTTTAAAGAAATAGTTTGGGGTGGGGGTAAAAAATAGTTTTAATTTTTGTTAAAAAAAATGATTTCTTTTTTTGTGTGTGTGGGGTGGGGGGGGGAGATGGTAGGGGAGTGTAAGAAAATTTTCTTGAAAGTTTCAAAAAATAATTTTTAAAATTAAAAAAGAAATTAGTTTGGGGAGGGGGGCCTAGTAGGTGGTGGTGGGTGGGTGGGTTGGGGATGAGGTTGGGTAAGAACAAGTTTTTGAAATATTTAAAAAAGAAAAAAAAATTGGGTGGGGGGTTTGGTGGGGGTGGGGGTGGGGGGAGATTGGTGGGGTGGGGGGTTGGAGTAGGAGGTGGAATTAAATAATATAAGATGAAGGAAAAAATAAGATTATATAATATATTTAATAAGGACATAATGGAAAAAAAAATAAGCAAACCATAGGATACCATCAAATCGGTGGTTACATAAAATGAGGGTTTTCATAGTTATCAAACCATGCATTTTAAGAAACACGCAAAACAAACATGATTCTCTTAATAACTATATCATACCATACCATGGCAAATCACCATGGGTTAATTGTATCTAGGGGTGTACAGACCAAACCGTCAAGTCAAACCGAACCGACGAACCAAACCAAGCCAAGAAAAAAAACCGACTTATGGTTTGGTTTGATTGGTTTGGCGTTAGAAACAAAAAATCGACCATTCTTGATTTGGTTTGGTGTTAACAAAAAAAAAGTACCGACTCTGAATCAAACCGACATAATATATATATATATATTCAAACTTTTTTATACATAAAATATTAATTATAATCTACTTTTTAAATACTTTTTCAACTAGTTTTAATAATTTGAAAGTAGATGTAGAGATATATATTTAGATTTGGGCCTTTAAGTTGTAATATTTGTCCATTAATTGTTAATTAAATGATCAAAAAACCAATATAAACTTAAAACCTAAACTTTTCACTCTTCATCTCACTTTTTAGTTTTAAGAGAGTTTTTCGCTCCTCATTTTTTCATAATTATGGTTTTTCATTAGCACATGAGTGAAAACATATTTGATCTAGTCTTCGATCACAATATAATTGCAAAAACTAAAGATTGTCAAAAAAAGAACAAAAAAACCGAAAAACCCAAAAAAAACGACTAAAACCTAAACCGAAAAAAATAATTTTATGTTGGTTTGATTTGGTTTATAGTTTTAATAAACCGACATGATTGGTTTGGTTTTTTTTCTTAATAAAAAACGAATCAACCCGACCTATGTACACCCTTAATTGTATCTATTCATTTGGTGAATCCACATCTATCTGCCTAGCCAGTTTATTCAAAACTGGTGAAATAATAGCAACTAACTGTCGTCACATGGAAGTGAGACAGATAAAAGAGCAGTTACAGAGACACGAATTGACTAACAAAAGAACATATACCAAGAGAAGCAGAAGAAAGATTGGATACCTTTGTGGAATGGTAGATTCTTGTGATAATGCCTTCTCTAGTCTCTCTTCAAATGGTGTTGCATGCCAACTTACTTTCTGATCCTGCCAAGTCTCAAAGTCATCAGCTTTAAAGTTACTGAGTTATGCAGCTCAGAGTTGAGATGTCAACAGAAAATAAGGATAAAAGAGAAGGCTAAAAAACTAAGCAGGACAAACCTCCTTATACTTGTTAGTTGAGTTAGGAATCCCGTTTCCATCCCACCATTTAGGAGATATCTGAGAATTTTCATCTTCTTTCTAGTGAGCAGCAACCAGTCCAAGTATAGGCCTATCTCCAGGTGTTCTGTCATAATTAACACGGTTACCGTAAACAGAACTATTGTGCTGCTTACCCTCATCTTGATTGATTGAAGATGGTTTCAGCCACGAAAACAAGCTGGCTTTTACTTTTGAACCTTTATCAGCTGAAGCTTCTCTTGATGCAAACATTCCCAGTTCAGACAAAAAGCTTGCTTCATTTGGCGGTTCACCAGATTCTGTCATTTTACTGGACCATAATTTGGATTTAGAATCTTCATCAGACAACTCCTCCAGCTTGTGATGCTAGGGTTTAAAACTGGATAAACATATTGAGACCTGTTCCGAGCATTTTTTCCTTTTGCAATGTTGTCTAACTATGCTGGAAAAACAGTTCCTGGTGTTTGCATTTCATCACTTAGTTTTAGTGGAGTTGGGTAGGGAGAATTCTTCGATGCATAGTAATTGCCAGAAAACTCGGCCTGCTTTGGCTTTTCACTGTCAGCTGCAGATGAAGTACTTTTGGATGAGACTGCAGACAGATCAGACTTACAATCAAAGCGAACAATTTTGTTCGTGTACCCCCCCGGGAGCAGAGGCTGGAGAAACTTCTGAAGCTGCGTCTCTATGAGCTTGATTAGAACTAACCTCAATGGATGTCGGGGTTTTAGGATACCCACTACCATGAATAGAGTTCTTCGGCAAACTTACATCACTTTGTCCATCCGCCATGCAACTACAGCGACATAAGACAACATAAGATGTAAAATATACAGACACACTTGCTAAATGAATACTTCCCATTAAAATAGCAAGGGACAATTAAAATGGAATTTTATCCATAAGTAACTTCTTTACACCATAATTATAGGGATTAGCTGAAGACATGCTATATGTAAATTGACCAGCATCTTTTTATACCAAATTCTACCTGCTAGATGTATGAGCCAAGGAACCAGATTGTTTTTCCCGTCCATTGCTTTTAATAGGTGTAATAGGGTTATCAGGTAGCAAATCCAGGTTGAGCTTTTCAACAACCACATCAGGCCAAGACTTGAATTTTAAAGGTTCATCTCCTTTTGAAGCTGATAGATCTTTGCATTTAGCCAAGCTTTTTCGAATTTCAGCAGGAGTCTCAGGTAAAGTTCCACAAGCTTTAAGAAACTAGGCCTGCATAATAACAAGACAAATTTAGACAACGCAAAAATCATCACACAATAGGCGGGGAAACCTCAAACTGGAGGTAACCAGACTTGATGGCTACTATCTTAAGAAAGTTGCAGAAATTATCAGTGTCCAAAACTAAAAGAAATATGAGGCAGTCTGTTAATCACAAGTCACAACAATTAGCAAATCAAAGAAGTACAAGAATGCTGCATTACTCAGGCCTCTAAATGACTAATCACATCATACATAGTATTGGATCTAAATTCACAAACCTTCAATGCATGTCGGTAAAACCTTTATACTGTATTTTCCAAAGTGTAAAGTGATATAAATCCAAACAGAGTTAACAAAAAACATGCAAAGGTCGTAATGATCAAAAAGCTTCATAAAAATATTCAAAAGGATGGTAAAAGATTGACAATTCACTGAGCGTAAACCAAATTGCACAACAATCAATAGAAACAGCTAATAACTCCATTAACAAATGTTAGATCTAAGAGAAAATTCATTCAAGAATAAATAAAAATGAACGCAATTCCAGTAATTGGAGGCAGACTAGGGGCTGGCAGGCATGCCCCCCCGGCTCCTTAATTTTGAAATTGGAAGATATAACATCTAGTAGGATGAAATATGATTTAGAAAAAAAAATAAGGGAGAGTAAATAGTAACCAAGAACAAATATTGCTTTCTCTATTGGTTTGATTCACCACTAGATTGAACTAGACCATCGGCACCCCATTGTTGCCTGATTACCTATGTCAGTTGCATTAAACTTTATTATCTGCACAAAGGAGCAGGTGCTATCCTACATAATTAAAAATGTCTTCTTTCTATATACAGATTTCTGCATCTACTCTGACTGGAAATTTTGATGTGCTACCTAATGCGCACTGTTTAACTTTCACAAAACCATATCTCCAAGAAATTGAACATAAAAATGATTCCCAAACTCTATTCAAATTTCACAAGAGTGGAAGTGTTTCAATATGAGGGAAATATCAGGTGCTAAGAAATGAACATCTCTACCATTTGAAGAATACAAATTAAAGGCAGGTGAATAACCCCTGTATTCTCATCTTTCTTATAGTTGGTCGATTTGAAATGGTTAATTTAGCTGCTTTAGAGTATGAAAAGGATGCCCTCTTGTACTATCTTGACAAGTGTATTAACTCTTCAAATCTTGCGTTATCTTGTCAATTGTATTAACTTATCGAAGGATTGGATGCCTTCTTGTACCATATATATCTGTTATATTTCAGCACTTAGTTCTTATATATGAAATATACCTACATTTCCGCATAAGAACAGAACTCCTAAGCTCACTAACATGGAAATTAAAACATGAAAATTAGTGGAAATTATAGTTGATTTTAAGTAGCCTATCCTCTTAAGTAAGAGGAGAATAGCAAGGAATTTCATCTTTTCTCTGCTTTTATCAAACCCCACATACATATGGAATTGTTGCAACTTAAATTTTATAACGGACAAAGGCTTGTTTAATCATTAAACTTGGGAAAAAGAACCTGATCCCTGAGCTCTTTCGAGACCAGCTCAGACTTAGGTGTTCATCCATCTTGATTAGCCCTTTCTGTTTCGCGCAAATCATCATCCTCACCTTTTTCTGACATCGTCAGCATAGAAACTTATGAGCATGAAAATATTTAATGAATCGACTAGAGGAAGGCAAAATCAGTTCAATTTGGCTAATACTGTGATAACAGATAAGATTTCTAAGACATAAAAATAAACAATAAGCTACCTTCAGAGTTTAAAAGTGAAGATAATGGACTCCTATTGCGAGACACCACAGGTTCCTGATCAAATAACAAAAATAGCAATGTGAGGAATTTTGGATTTCTTCCATATCTAGCAGCGTTAACACAATCCGGTAGCTATAGTCTATAGATAGAATGATCAGAAATTCATCGTTATATAAAGTAGCTTTAAACGGAAAATTCATCCTTATTAGCCACTGAGAAATCAATCGACAGAAAGAAAGACGAAACATTATAGTAAATAGCACTCACTTAGTCCCAATTCCTGTGACACAACTAGAATTTCGAGATTCAAACTTCTAATCTTTTAACAATGATTCAAACATAGAACCTTTAAGATTGTTGAAATAAAACTTATGTATTTGTAAGAAAAACATAAAAAGTACTACAAATCATAATAATCAACAACTTAAAATATCTAAATACATACAAGGAAATTCTGGGCAAAGAAAAACTTAGTTAACTCTCCAAATTCCAACTTTGCCACGTAAATTGAGACGGAAAGAATATTTTTTTCATTCTCCTTTACTAAAATTTCTTCAGCAATCAAACTAAAAAGAAGAATTTCGGTCACAGATCATCTAGATCGACTCATTTTCTTTTTCATTTTCATCAAAATTTCACCAGTAAAAATCACAAAAAATGCGTAAATAAAGACGTATATACGACCTTAGGAGCTATATAGCAGCCGCATCGTTAAGAATCCATAAAGTGAAAATTCACAAAAAAAAAAAAGATAGCAACACTAAATTAAGGACTAAAAACAGAAAACAAAATAGAGAAATGGATTAGAACGAATAATAAGATTTTTTTTTTTTAAATGAACAATGAACCCTCAGATAGTAGAATCATCATCAGGTCGAGAGGGAAGCCATTGAAGATCTGGATAGCATACAGAGAGAGAGAGGGGATGAAGAGGAGCGAGCAGGAAAATCGAGAGGGGAAAATTATTTCAGATTGAAAACTATGTAATCCCATCATGATTTTTAAATTTGGATTCAGTGTTTTCGTTTCCACATGGTTTTCCCTTCTTCTCCATTTTCGCCACTTCAAGCTCCTCTTCTCCGAATGCCGTTTGATTTTCATATGACTTATCCCCAATTTCTTCGCTTGGGAGTGTCATTGCCCTAATATACGTATAAATAGGGTTTCCTTTTCTTTGTCGTGGATTGACTCTTTTACTTGGTAGTAACCGAACGATAAATCGAATCGATAAAAATGTTATTAATTTATTATTATTAGATTATTAAGTTAATGGTTTTTTAATGATTTTATAAAAAATAATTATTAAATTATTCATTTGATTTGATTTTTCTTATTGGCTTATTGGGTAAATCGATAACCCAATAAGAAATATATATATGACTTATTATATATTTCTCTTAATTTCTCTTTAATCTCTACAAATTAACAAACCTATTATTATATAGGTTTATACGAACTCTTAATTTTTTCTAACAACATTTAGTTCAAACTTAAAGATTCTTGTAAATTAAAACACATTATATAGGATTTTTGTTTGCAACAAAGATTTGATTTTATTCGTGTTAGTTACTATTATTTATATTTTATGAGTATTTTCGTATCGGTTAAACCGAAATCGAACCGTTAAGGACTAAAAATCGATAAACCGAAAATTGATAAAAAATATCTTATTGATTTGGTTATTAGTTTAGCATATTTAAAAATTGAAAACCGATAAACCAAACCGATAATGTGTAAAATCGAACCGAACCGTCCGATACACACCCCTACTTTTTAACCCTTTTTTGCTTTTTTGGTATAAATCAATAATTCTTTTAATAATACAAAGATGTAGATTTATTACTTCCACCATTTCTAATCAGATGTCGTCCTTATTAAAAACTAGTATATATATTCATGCGATGCGCGAATAATATTAAAATTTAAATTTATCAATTATATTAACAAAGCTTCTACTTCCGTAGGTATCTATTGTTCTCTTTTATTCATTCTTCTTGATCTATTTCGCAAGTCAATATCAACAACAAAATTGTCACTAAAAATAAGAATCAACTTTCAAGGATACTTCTTCATAAATTGAACAATAGAAACAATATTAATTTGAAATTGATTTACCAATAATTTTTTTACTTACTGAACTCATCGGTTCAATCATTATTGATTTCTTTTTCTCCTTATCTTCTTATAAGATGTTAGCATTTGTAGTAAGAGGCGAAGAGCATGAGAAGTAGATAGAACCAAATCTATATAAAATAATCATGTAACTGGAAAAAAAAAAGATTTATGTTTATAATCCTAAATTCAGAATAAATAAATTAAAATATCTCAATGTCTATAAATTTTTATAATCAGCCTAAAAAGGTAATATTTGAATGTGATATTAAATACATAAATCAGACAATTATGAATTTCATACTATTGAACAAAATACAAAAAAAAAACTATAAAATAAAATAACGTTAAGAAGAAGAACAAAAAATCAAATATATATTTTGAAAAACTTAAATTTATCAACTATATCAATTATAACAAAACTTCTACTTTCGTAGTTATCTATTGTTCTCTTTTCTTAATTCTTCTCTATCTATTTTGTAAGTCAACATTAATAACAAAATTGACACTAAAAAATAAGAATCAACTTTCAATGACACTTCTTCATAAATTGAACAATAAAAATGCTATTAATTTTAAATTGACTTACCTATGAATCTTTTACTTTTTGAAGTTGACGTTTATATCATTACTGATTTCTTTTTTTCTTTATCTTCTTCAAAGGTATTACTATTTATAGAATTGTAGTAAGAGACGGACAGTGTGAAAAGTAAATCGAGATAATATCAACCTTCATCCTCCCCCCTCATCTCCCTCCCTTATTAATATTTTCTATTATCTAGTATTTTCAAATTTAAGTATTTCTAATCTCTTAAATTTAAATTTAAATACTATCATATTATTTTGTTTAAAAAAATCTTAATCCTTACTTTTTTCAAATGTAATGTATATTTATCTTATAACCTATTCATTTGAATTGAGATAAATATTAAAAATGAAATAATAATAATAATAATAATAATAATAATAATAATAATAATAATAATAATAATAATAATAAGAAGAAGAAGAAGAAGAAGAAGAAGAATAAGAACAACAGCGGCGACGACGACAATGACGACAATAATAACAACAACAACCACCATTCGAGCAACAACAACAACAACAACAATTCGAGAAGAGAGTAAATATGTAAATTAGACGTAATATTGTTCTAAAGTCGTCTTTATGCTTAAGAGAAATATGTTAAAAACATAAAAAGGTGATATAATAATATTTGTGTACATACAAATATATTTGTGTTCATTCTTTACAAAAATAATTTGACAAATCTCCTTTATATATTTCGATTCTCCACTGTACTTGTTACAACAACAACAACAACAATAACAACAACAAATTCAGTGTATTCCCACAAAGTGGGATCTGGGAAGGGTAAAATGTACATAGTCCATACTGCTACATTCGAAGAAGTAGAGAGGTTATTTCCGATAGACCCCCGGCTCAAGATAAATAATAGTGCATAAACATGAAGCAGGATGAATGACATAAAAGGAATAAGAAATAATAAAAATAGATATTAGAAAAATACAAAATAAGAGAAATAAGAGCAATACAAAATAAGAGATAAGAAATAGGACACCCACCTAGTAGTAACATACACTCACAGACCAAGGACACCCACCACACCCAAACTCTCCTGACTAGAGGATCCTACCTATTAACACAGTCCTAGGATTACTAACCCGGCTATACAAGAGCTCTCCTAACTACCTGATACCACCCACACACTCGCACTAACCTTCTACCCTTATCCGCGACCTCCACACCTTCCTATCTAGGGTCATGTCCTCAGTAAGTTATAGCTACTTCATGTCATATCTAATCACCTCCCTCCAGTATTTCTTTGGCCTACATCTACTCCTCCTGAATCCATCTAAAACTAGATTCTCACACCTATGAACCGGGGCATCCGTGCCCCTCCTTATCACATGCCCAAACCATCCTAGCTTTCCTTTTCACATCTTGTCCTCCACCGAAGCCACTCCCACCTTCTCGCGGATACTCTTATTTCTAATTCTATCCTCTCTAGTAAGTCCACACATCCAATGTAACATTCTCATTTTTTCCACCTTCAATCTTTGAATGTGGGAGTTCTTGATTGGTCAACACTCCACTCCATACAGCATGGCCGGACGGACTGCCACTCTGTAGAATTTGCCTTTAAGATTAAGGGGCACCTTCTTATCATACAACACTCCCAGGGCGAGCCTCCACTTCATCCAACCTGCTTCAATATGTTTAGAGACATCCTCATCAATCTCGTCATTCCCCTGAATCATAGACCCAAGATACTTAAAAATATCCCTCTTACAAACATCCTGGGAATCCAACCTCACCACCACTTCGTCCTCCTGCCTCAAGTCACTAAACTTGTATTCCATATATTCCGTCTTAGACCTACTCAACATGAACCCCTTAGATTCAAGGGTTTGCCGCCAAACCTCTAATTTTTCATTCACCCCCCCCTCCCTCCCTCCCCCCTGGCATCTCATCAATCAGCACTACATCATTCGCAAATAACATACACCAAGGCACCTCACTTTGAATACTCCGCGTCAACACATCCATCACCAACGCAAGTAGGAATGAACAAAGAATCGATCCCTGATTGATACAAGATCGACAAGGAAGACACTACTACACACCAAAAACAATCCACAATTTGAAGAATCAAGGACCCTTTTTGGTGACCACTCTCAGATTCGCTACACAGCAATAATAATGAAGAAATTACAAGGTGTGTATCACACCAACAGCCAACCCAAACTAATATTATCAACAAAAGAGGATAAAATAAGATGAACAACAATAGTATGGAAACAACAACTACAAACGGCTTACAATAACAAGAGACAACGGTTAGAAGAATTATAACAAGACTAAGATAGAAAGATAGACAAATAGAGATGTAGTCTTACGAACCCAAGGGCCTATTCCACTCTTGGACCCTTAACACCACATACAACATAAACCTACATGAACTTAAGGTAATGAGATCCCCAAGCAATCAACATCTCAAAACTATCTACCAATACAAGTGATATTGTAATACCCCATATATTTCTAAGCTAGAAAATGAACCATTGTTCATACGTATGAAACCTCCTATCCTGTGATTCATATTTGAGTACATGACTTACAATGAGTATCCTATTAAGAATATATCTTATGATATGTTAAGTGTGTTCATAAGAGTCACTTAGAATAAGGCAGCTAAGAGCTTTTGAATCCATCAAGTTTTAGTGTTTGATTTTGCAAGAGTTATCTTTGAAAGAGAATAACTTGATTTATATATGGTATTTTGGAAGATTTATACCTACCAAATTGTATATAATCGAATTAGCTTTTCAACGATACCAATTTTACCAAAATCCGACACCCGAGCAAGAAGTTATGGCTTTGCAAAGTGGAGTGTGTCGCCTAACAAATCACCTAAGGCTACTGGAATGGTTATGCCATAAGTTGTGCGACGCACAACCTAACTTATGGCATAAGTTGTGCGATGCATAACCTAACTTATGTCATAAGTTGTGCGACGCACAACCTAGCTTATATGATAAGTTGTGCACCATATACCTTATGGCCTAAGTGATGTAAACACCCCATTTTTGAGTTATTTTAAGGGCAAAATGGGTATTTCTGAGAACGCTCAAACTATAACTCTCTTATGAGAATGTAAGCGATCGTTGTCGATATATAACCCAACTAGGTTGGGGTCGAATCCCACAAGGAATATGGTGTGAATTTGAGTTATCTGCAGGTTAATCAACTGATAATTAGCAGTTTCCTGTGAATGGGTTTTTTGGGGAAGGTAGCAAATAATTACTTCTCAATTCAGTGTTTGAAATCAATATGATAAGGAAAACCAGAGTTATGTTCACAATGGATGTTGGGATTTGACAGACGCTAGTAACGGTTCAGGATTCTTGTGGTAGGTAGGAACAACAGACTATCCTTGTTGAAGTTAGGTCTAAATGTTTCTCAACCTATTTAGACATTTAACCACCTAATTCTCTGGAACTTAGGGAATTTATATTTCATAACAGGATGTTATCTCAAGTTAATTAATCTTGTTACAACATTAATTATTAAATGGATGTTTAATGCTTCCAAGTCCCTGTTGATAATTCACTTTTTACTAGGGTTTATTTCTTATCTTAAGCAAATCAACAGTAAGCGAGACCTATTGCTTACAACCAATAGTTAGCATGTAAAATAATGGAATTAACAAGAAGTTCCTACCATCGTTAGCATCTTGAACACTTAGTTACGTTACAAACCCAAACCCATAGATCCCACAACTCGGGTTAAGGGAATTTAGCTACTCATAATAAAATAAGTAAGATAACAAGTTGACTTCATACTTAGATAGATGATCTTACAGCAAGATGAATAGAAACAAGTGTTTCTCATATTTGATCCAGTATAAAATCCCAAAAATAATGGTAATAATCTCTCCAACAATAATTGTCTTGTTAAAGTCAGAAAACTAGAGAGAAAAATGCTCAAAACATCAGTTCCCCGATGATTAGAAAACCCTAACATATGCTTTAAATACTTCAGCCTAATTATGGAAACAAAATCATAGATCACAGTATTTTTTCGGACAGGCGACGACATGTGTGACGGCTTATCAGGAGTCTGGCGGCTTATCAGGAATGTCGTCAGCTCCTCTTCACTTTTGATAATCTCTACCTTGGGCTGACGATGAGGCTTGACGGCTTATCAGACATGTGACGACTTATCAGAGATGTCTTCACTTCTTTACTTCAAACTCCATTCCCTGCCTAAGCTTAACGACGAGCCTGACGGCTTATCATACTTCTGCCAGTCTATCACAGATATCATCACTGATTCCAGCTGAAGTCCATTCTCTGTCTAAGCCTAATGACAACTCGGATAGCTTATCATAAGGATGACGACTTATCAGATAAGTCGTCAGCTATACTTCCTTCTCTACTTGCTCAGAAATCAACTCTTTTACTCTCATTATTGTTGATTCTCTTCCATCTCAACTTTTACTGCAATATCAAAGAGAAAACAATCAAAAATGATAAAAATTACTTAAGACTTTGCAATTATTCTCAGTTAAAAGCCTCAAATGTGTTAGCATCTGCTCATACATCAACACCCTCAACTTAAAATAATTGCTTGTCCTCAAGCAACTAAAACACAACCAAGAGGATACAAAGTACATTCGGCAGTCAACCATCCATATTATCTCAAAACATCTCCACCATCTCCAAGGTCAATCAATTTAAAAAAAACTGTGTATATTATTGAAGAACAACAATACGACACACAGGAATCAAGATATGGCATCAGTTCAGCAACAACAACCATGCATGTACCAAGACTACACTATCCAAACAAGTTAGCAACTTGCAACGTAACCAGTGTGCCCTCACTACAAAGAAGTCTCACTTCACTTCTAATAGACATCACATATGTAACCATGGGGATAATCAAAATACACTCACCCTTAGAATCAAGTTCCAATCAATGTATGTCGAATACCATAGGCTTGACCTTATTTTCATTACCAAGATTTTCAGACAGGTCATCTAGGATCATATAGGTCTTCTCTTTGGCTTGTAATGTAGGCTAGGGGATGGTACGATACTCGATGATATTTAAAGTGACTAAACCTTCTTGGCACTATACTAGTTTCTGGGTCTCACTTATTAACCTTTTTCTATTCTTCTCTATTATTGATCACATATATTCATAATGGATGTGGTCTTTTCTACAATCACTTCTTTTTTTTCACAACTTTTCTTTTCTTGTTCTTTTCCACCGCACCTAGATTTTTATTCTTTTCTTTTATTCTAGCTTTTTTCATACTCATTTTACATTACTTACCCCTATGATAGCCACCCTCAACTTAGGCCATTTGCCTAAGTCAAGGTGCCCAATGTCCAAGGAGGACCAGGGCCAAAATAAGGTTCATTATGATATAAATGGGACGGTGATAGGTATCATAAAAAGAAATGGGCTATTCAGGCTCAAAATAGGGATCAAGGGATATTATGCATACACGGAAGGTCATTTAGTCTAAAGTGGGCTAATATCAAAACGACCTATGATCATTTCCTAACCCCTATCCTTCAACCTAGGTAAGACTAACTGGGCAAGTTCTAGATTAAACATACAAAGGAGACTAAGTAAAAGCTCGCACGCACATGGCATACAAGTATATCACAAGTTACTACTTATCCAATGCATGCAATTGTTTAGTAATGGTTATCAAGTCACTAGAACTAATACCATACAAAGATGTACAGTGGTCACAATTAGATGCAAATCACAAAGTTAAATAATTAGACCATTTTAAAGGCGTTCACAAAATAACAAAACCATATTAACTGCCTCAGGTACTTGTATTTCTCCTAGTCAACAACAAAATATTACAACAACAACTCACCCGACACCCTCAACTTAAAATCAAAGAAAAACTTAACTAAGGGTTAGGGTATACCTGGAGTAGATCAAGCACGGGGATCATGGGTCCCTGACCCTGTTGCTGCATCCTCAGCTGCCTTATATCTATCGAGTGTCTCCCCTCATTCTGACATATCTAGCCTAGTAGTTGTTGGAGGCCTACTAGTTGAGACACCTATGGCTCTCGCTCGTAGGGCCTCCTCCCATTTTTCATTGTTAGCTAGTGACTTGATCATCGCCTTCCTCATCTCCTTTTTTTCAGCCTTCTTTCTCTCCCTCTTCTCTACTTTTCTTTTTTCATCATTATCAGGCCTTTCTCTTTTACCCTTATCTTTTTTCTCGCCCTTCTTTTTTTTTTTCTTTATTGGTTCCCCTGTGAGATCAAGCAATGGGATTTCACCCTCAAACTCATCAATAGCCGGCTCTACCGACACCATAAGTTGGTGCTGCTGTAATACCCCAACATCTGCCTTTACCTTGTCCAGGGCTGCTCTAAATTGTGCAAGGTCTAAGCCCAACATTTCTCTTAACCGTGTATTGAAATAGTTTTCCAACTCATCAATTCGACTGGACAAGGCTCGGAAGGGCTCCAGTGCGAACTTAATCCTCTTGTTTACTGCAGAGGTAAATTGCTTGGCAAAAAGTTACAGCTGAGCCTCGCACCACTTGGCTTGTTTTGCCACTCTCCTGAAATTCATCGGGTTGAATGCAAATTCTGTGGTAGTCACAGCAGCTGAAGGATTTATTTTATTTCTAGGCACTGAATCTGCTAGTTTTGAGGATGTCGGTGCTGCAGCTTTAGATTCCTGCACCGCTACATTAGGTGTCGAGCTGGTATTTGTAACTGGTGGCTCTGTTGCAACCCCTGTTCCTCTATCAAGTGTCAGCCTCAGCTAATTTTCATTATATCGGATGGGGTTGTGGGTCTTCTTGGAAGGAAATTCGTTGTCTATCCCTATAAATTTAGGTACATTGACTGCCTGACACAACCCCGTAATTAGACAAGGGAAAGGATATGTCGTGTCGAGCTTTGAGACCTGAATTTTCATCTCCTCAGCAATGATCTCTCCAAAGTTCAAGCTGAGTTTATCTACAAAACATGCGACTAGTATTGCTCTATCATCTCCAAAGATGTTATCTCCCTTAGTAGGTATCAAATGGGTATGCACTACACCCCACCAGAACCTTACCTCTTGAGTCAGGAAGGCCTTGAAAATCCTTTCATTTGGGTTGGTCATCCATTCAGGTTTCCCTTCATCTATGAGGGTGGATAACTAAGACCATTGATTTGCACGATGCTTCAACCGTGCGTAGAATGTAGGTGAAGTAGCCTGAGAAGTGAATTCGAGGCCATGAAGAAATCTGTTGATTGTGGTTTCGGAGAGATCCACCATCACACCCTGTACTGGAACTCTATCCAACAAAGGTTGATCTACTGATCTCTCTCCTTCTTTACGCATGTTCTCCAATCGAGCCTGATAGTTTGCATAAAACTCCCGAACTAGTGTAGGGCAAAATAAGCTTCCTCCTTTTGTGGTCCATCCCAAGTCAGAGTCTCGGAATTTCTTCTCTACTTCAGGGTATTTGCTTAACCCGGTAGTGATGATCTTCTTTTCTTCAAAGATTGGCCTTTTAATGGTCCTTCTTTTAGTTCTAAGAAGCCCATCATAGAATATTTTCTGTGCCTTGGGAATTTCTCACCTAGCACTGTCACGAACCCCGGGGTTCTTGTATTTAACCAGGGTTCCCTGAATCGAAGATTCTTCATCATCCTATTGCTCAGCAGAAGGGGACTCAGATGATGGTCCCTTAGATTCAGGTTGCTCAGAAGTTGTACTGTCAGGTGGTATTGTTACTTCAATATCACTTTTTTCACTCTCCTCCTCCTCAACTGATGGAGGTGGCGAAGGCTTTTTTGGGCTTTTCTTTTTCCTTCGCTTCTTAAGCGGTGGCTCCTCCTCCTCATAATCGGATTCCTCATCGAAGAGTCTCCGAGGTACACTCTCCTTTTTCACTTTCTTTATAGGTTTTGGGCTCTTTCCTGTGGGTGCCATTATAAGACCTGTAGCAAAAGAAAGCACTCATTTAGCACTCATGATCATACAACTCAAGAAGTTCAGTCATTAGAATTCCACATCCCTCAAAAAAGGTTCACAATTGTATCAGATCAAAGTTGTGACGATATGTTCTGATAAGCTATCACATTTGTGACGACTTATCAGGCGTGTCGTCAGCCTTAAACAGAACATGCTTATTTTTCCCAACTTGTGATGACATAGTATGATAAGCTATCATATTTGTGGTGACTTATTAGGCATGTCGTCATTCTTAAACAGAACAGGCTTATTTTTTCCAACTTGTGATGACATAGTCTGATAAGCCGTCACATTCGTGATAACTTATTAGACACGTCGTCAGCTCAGAATACAACCTCTAGCTCAATTTTAGTCTTGATTATCAAACCATTTTCTTCTTAGAATCGCATGGAGTTGTGTTCTTGAGATAAGCCCTAGGTTCTCACGCGCAATGCAACACTATAAACCCTAGATTCCGTTTTTCACACAATGGCAAGTTACGCTTGCCTCAATCCTTTTGAAACTTAGATTTACATTAGTTGCATCACTTACCAAATAAAGAGGAGAGTTGAGTTATGAGCATACCTGATAGGCGACTTAACTTGGTTACTTGAATAAGAGGAAGTAGTAGATGAAAGAAGAGTTCTTTATCTTTATTTCAAACCCACACTCACAAGGAAGGAATATTTTTTTTGTTTTACTTGGGAAATAATTTTGAAAAGAGTAAGTAAATAAACTAACTATGGAAGGAAATAAAACTTAAAGAAAATAAAAGGGATACGCGGGAAGGTAGAAAGGTTTGACTGTGGGTCGGGTCGCATTTTCAGTAATTGGCCCCAAAACTGCCTGACGGCTTATCAGATATATGATAAGTCGTCGCAAATGCTGCCAACCTTAGGCAGAGTGTTGCCTTCTTTTGGATTTTTTGACGACATATCTGACGGCTTATAACAATTGTGATAGCTCGTCACATATGTCGCTAGGGTCACTTGGTTGACTTCCTCAATTTTTACCTATACCCCTGTATACCTATTCAGTTCATTATGCTTCGTATCTAAATAAATTAAAACAACTTGCGTTTAAACATAAAAATTTTGGGTTGCCTCCCAATAACGCCTAATTTAATATCGCAGCATGACTAGGTTATCTTGACTACTCAGACTTCTTCATGCTGCTACCTCTTTCCCATCTTCATAAAACACATCCACGATTGAGAAGACACTCATCTCCTTTTGTTGTGTCATGGATGAGTGTATTTTGAAACTTGCTTCTTTGTCATTGAACCTGAACTTCAGTTCATTCATCTCCATGTCCACTACCACTCTCCCAGTTGTAAGGAATGGTCTACCAAAAATGATGGGTACTTCAAAGTCCACCTCACAGTATAGGACTACAAAATCAACAGGAAGTACAATATCGGCCACCTTTACCAATACATCATGTAATATTCCTACTGGCCACTTTACAGACCTATCTGCCATCACCAACAACATGTTTGTCAGGTTTGTATCCCCAAAACCTAGATTTTTATACACGGCTAGCAGCATCAGATTTATTTTCTCCCCTAGATCACATAGGGCCTTAGCAAAATTGAGAGACCCAATTGTACATGGAATAGTGAATGCTCCAGGGTCGGCCTTCTTCTGCACTTAGGATTGTGTAGCAATGGCACTACAATGGTGGATATTATCCACCGGCTCATAGTTTACTGCCCTCTTCTTCGTCACCAGATCCTTCATAAATTTAGCATATCCTGGGATTTGTTCAAGTTCCTCCACCAAAGGCACATTTATTGTTAACTGCTTCAACATCGCCAAGAATTTACTAAATTTTGTGTTCTCAACCTTGTTCTTTAATCTTTGAGGAAAGGGAGGCGGTGGTCTTGGGAGAGTTTTCACCACTACTTGTTTTTCCTTTTCTCCCTATTTTCGGAGCATCATCAGAACCATCCAGCTTCCCAGACTCCACTGGACATTCTTCTTCGGGTTCATTATCTACTTCAATCACATCTTCAACTCCACCTTTTCCCACGAAAAGGCCAGGTAATATCTTGCCACTTCTAGTGGTAATCGCCATACATGAACCATTATTTTGCGTATTTTGAACCGTATCACTAGGTAACATTCCACTCTTCCTCTGGTTCAGCGCTGCGAAGAGTTGGCTCATTTACTGTTCCGGCTGTTTGATCGAATTAGAGTGCGATTTTACCAACTGACTAATAGATGATAGATCGCTTTTCATGTTAGTCACCTCTGAGTTGGTATCCTCCACTCCCTTTAATAATTTATCCATTATGTCCTCCACGAACATCTTTTCAGAGTTTGTTGTAGCAGCCTTATGATTTTCCAGGAGGGATATATAACCCGCTCCTATCATTATTGCTCCTCCAATTTCCTTGCTCCTGGTTCTTATATCCAGCCTTTTCATAATAAGTCCGACCTTGATTTCCTTGGCTATATCCTCGGAAACCCCCTGATTATTTACATAGTTCGCTTCTTCTACTGAGTCAGACTCCACTTTGCCCTGCGATCCCACAGCCTTCACTTTCTTAGTTTTACCTGATAGTAACTACTTGGCTAGAAAGTCCATTTGCATTTTTAGGTGAGCCATGTCTTGATCACGCTCCACATCTCTTTTGCGTTGCTACGTAGTCATAACCATAGAAATAGTGGGGCTTGCTACCACAGAGTCTCTGGTATGCCATGCCCGACTCTGTTTGGTCATTCTCTCTAGCATTGCTGAAGCCTCTAGGAATGTAAGATCAACAAACGAACCACCAGCAGCATTATCTACAATTGGTTTTTTCACAGAGTTAAGATCCCTGTACAAAGTCTCTATCAAGTATATGTCCATCATATTATGGTTTGGACACTATGTCAGCTTCTTTTTAAATTTCTTCCAGGTTTCACGCAAGGCTTCAGTTGGGAGCTGTCTGAAGTTACTGATCTCATCCCTCAATTGTACCCTCCTTAAAGGTGGAAAGAACCATTTTAGGAAAGCTAATTTCAACTGCCTCCAGTTGGTTATAGAATCGGGTGTCAGCTCATTAAACCACAATGTTGCCTCCCAAGACAGAGACAAAGGAAATAATCTCAAATGGATAGCATTATGAACTGATCTTGGGTTATTAAAAGATTTACAGATGGTGACAAAGTTCACCAGATGCAAGTTCGGATCATCCCCAGAAAGGCCACCAAACAACCCCTTCAGATTAAGGAGTTGAATCATAGTACTCGTAATGTTGAATTTCGCTCCAGGTGCTAATAGTGGAGGAATAATTGCAACCATTGCACCTTCTCCATCTATTCTATCACTATCCTCATTGAGGTCATACTGGATCGGCTGGTGATCTTGCCTTCCTCGAAACGGACGGTTCCTATTAGCATTATGCTGTACTGGTGCAGCTATTTGCTCCGCACGCCTTGGGTTACCAAGGTTTAGCAACTCCTCGTATCCCAAATCTTTATCCTCTGGATTTGGATACCGTGCTTGTTGACCGTCACTCTGCACATTTACCTGAGCTCTAGCTAAGGCTGCTAACTTGTCAGCCTCCTGCTGATTTGCCATTCTGATGATTAGTTGCGGTTCTGGATTAAATGGTAATAATGGTTCTCTGAAACTTCTGGTTCTTGGTATACACCATAAAATTCCTGTAGCAAACAAAAACAATAAATAAACGTAAAACTAGGAAACTTGACTAACAGTCAATTAGCGCACACAAACTTTAATTTACAACCATACTCCCCGACAACGCCACTATTTTTTATAACGCTCAAACTACACCTCTCTTATGAGAATGTAAGCGATAGTTGTCAGTATATAACCCAACTAGGTTGGGGTCGAATCCCACAGGGATTATGGTGTGAATCTGAGTTATCTGCGGGTTAATCAACTGATAGTTAGCAGTTTCCTGTGAATGGGGTTTTTTGGAAAGGTAGCAAATAATTACTTCTCAATTCAGTGTTTGAAATCAATATGATTAGGAAAACCAGAGTTATGTTAACTATGGGTGTTGGGATTTGACAGACGCTAGTAATGATTCAAGATTTTTATGGTAGGTAGGAACAACAGACTATCCTTGTCGAAGTTATGTTTAAATATTTCTCAACCTATTTAGACATTTAACCAACTAATTCTCTCGAACTTAGGGAATTTATATTTTATAATAGGATGTTATCTCAAGTTAATTAATCTTGTTACAACATTAATTATTAAATAGAAGTATAATGCTTCCAAGTCCATGTTGATAATTCACTTCTTACTAGGGTTGATATCTTATCTCAAGCAAATCAACAGTAAGCGAGGCCTATTGTTTGCAACCAATAGTCAGCATGTAAAATAATGGAATTAACAAGAATTTTCTATCACCGTTAGAATCTTGAACACTTAGTTACGTTACAAACCCAAACCCATAGATCCCACAACTCGAGTTAAGAGAATTTAGATACTCATAATAAAATAAGCAAGACAACAAGTTGACCTCATACTTAGATAGATGATCTTACAGCAAGATAAATAACAACAAGTGTTTCTCATATTTGATCCAGTAGAAAATCCCAAAAATAATGGTAATAATCTCTCCAAAAATAATTGTCTTGTTAAAGTAAAAAAGCTAGAGAGAGAAATATTCAAAATGTTAGTTCCCCTATGATTAGAAAACCCTAACATATACTTTAAATACTTCAGCCTAATTATGGAAACAAAATCATAAATCACAGTATTTTCTCGGACCGGCGACGACGTATGTGACGGCTTATCAGGAATCTGATGACTTATCAGGAATGCCGTCAGCTCCTCTTCACTTTTGATAATCTCTGCCTTGGGATGACAATGAGGTTTGATGGCTTATCAGACATGTGATGACTTATCAGAGATATCGTTACTTCTTCACTTTAAACTCCATTCCCTGCCTAAGCCTAGTGCGAGCCTGACGTCTTATCACACTTCTGACGACCTATCATAGATGTCGTCACTGATTCCAGCTAAAGTCCATTCTCTGTCTAGGCCTGACGGCAACTCTGATAGCTTATCACAAGGCTGACAACTTATCATACAAGTTGTCAGTTATACTTTCTTCTCTACTTGCTCAGAAATCAACTCTTTTACTCCTATTATTGCTGATTCTCTTGCATCTTGACTTTTACTACAATATCAAAGAGAAAACACGCAAAAATGACAAAAGTTGCTAAAGACTTTGCAATTATTCTCAGTTAAAAGCTTCAAATGTGTTAGTATCTGCTCACACATCAATTTTCCACCCCTATATAATCCTATAACACGAGATTTAGCCCCAATTCAACCAAAATATAGTCACTTCTCTCAAAATTCTCTCAAGAACAAGTTAGGGTTCTCAATTGGGAATTCAAATTCAAGAAAATTCCACCGTAAATCTTCGTAGAATCACGTACTAAGGTATGCATAGTGTTCATTCATGGATTCCTTTCGTCCATGAAGCCTAAGAATCAAGTTTTAAACTATGAATTATGATATTCATGCTATGGGTTGATTATGTTCATGTGGTTGTTGTTGTATGATTCCCAAGTTGGAATCTTTATGTGTTTTTATGAAAATATATTAGCATGTGAGTTGAAAACCATGAATTTTAGTTGGTTATGATATGTTAATTTGATGATTATGCCATACCTTAAGTCATGCAATCTAAGTGTTTGATAAAATTCCTAAGAGACTAGAAATTATGTAATATAGCTCAATTGTGATTTATGTGATGGATTCATATTTTACCCTTATGTTCAAATGACTCTCATGCTATTGATGTGCAATGTAGATGTTTGTTGGAATGCTCATGATGTTAGAGTATGAAATTTTGACATTGAGTAGATGCATTCCTACCATGTACAAGATTATGATAACCATGTACTTCATGAAATCCCCAACTTATTGTATTATGGATTATTGATGTTGGTCATGTATTCAAGAATGTCATGCCTTGTTAGTTTCCTTCTATCGAGTCCTGAGGGTACTTGTACCCGACAATTTAGTTATGTGCCTAGAGCCAGTGTTATGTTTTCATGATATCCTCAATCAATCCATGTTCAGTAGAATCCAGTCAGTCATGTGACTCAAGAAAACTCAGTAAACTTAGTAATCCCAGTAATCTCAGAAAGCTCAGTAATTCAGTAATCTCAGTAGTATTTCGTCAGTCAACGAAACTCAATGAACTCAGTTCAGCTCAGTTCAGTTAATGATGTTCAGTGTCTATTCAGATGGAAGTAGGATTTAGCATGAGTGAATCCAAGGATGAGGACACACACTGACAGTTGAGGGTGTGATCCTTTGAAGCAATCCTTACATTCCAGAACTATATAGCCAGCATAGGTTGAGACATCAACACTGACAGATGAGGGTTGATCAGGTGGATAAACACTGTCAGATGAAGGTCTCACCATTCTCTTTTGGGATACTTCCAGATGAGGGTCACCCACAGCTTATCTTTACCAGTGGTACGGTATTGACACCCTTCTAATTAGGGTTACAGATTGGACCCCAACTCACTTATAATGCATTATTTGGGGCATATCGGTTAGATAACTATTTCCCACAGTCTCATTCTCAGTAAAAAAACTCAGATAGTTCTTCAAATTTTAGGACTATCAGATACAGTCAACTCAGCACAATACAAAACTCAGCTAGTTCCATCAGAACCAAGACTGTCAGATACAGTCACTCAGTATCAGTTATATCAGTTATCTGTAACTCATGTTATCAGTAATCAGACTCAGTAGTCAGTACCATCATGAATTTAGTTACAGTCACTTATTCATGCATGTATTCTCACGTTCATGTCATACAGTCAGTTAGCATTGTTCATGCATTTAAACCCTTTGCATTCAGCCTAACTCACATGCATACCAGTACATTCAATCGTACTGATGTATTTGTGCTATGATATTTTATTCTGTACCATAGGTTCAGAAGCACAAGCTCCAGAGCATTAGTAGCATTCCACTACTCAGCAATCAGAGTCAACAGTGAGTCCTCATCCTTCGAGGACATGAGCATTATCTTATCATTTAATTACTTAGTTTATTTAAGTAGTTGGAGTTAGTTAGGTACATGTCCCATCAACTCCATATTCAGACAGTTCAGTTTTAGAGGCTTTTCAGACTACAGTATGTTCAGATAGTTTTGTTTCAGTTTGTTTTTGTATTGATATAACGTACTTTTAGATGTTATGTTTTATCAGTTTTGAAACTTATGGCCTTTCAGCCTTTATTTCCATATTTATACAATATATTATGCAGTTTTCAGGTACAGATGTCAGTCATGAGTTAGCTTGTGGTCCTTCAGGGTCATGAGCACCGCGTAGCATTTTGGGTACTAGATTTGGGGCATTACATACTTGGTATCAGAGCCTAAGGTTTAATAGTATCCTAGGAAGTTTGAAAGTCGCATCTAGTAGAGTCTTATACATGGGTGTGTTGCGCACCACATTTATGTGCAGGAGGCTATAAGATGTTTTAGGAATAATTTCCCTTCTTTCAGTATTCATGTCGTGACAATGAGCATAATCTCAAGTTAATCTCTCATTCTGAGCTGGCAGCGATATCTATTTTAAATGTGGCAAGCCAGGCCACAGAGTCAGGGATTGTCCCCAGTCAGGTTATTAAGGTCAGCAGAACCGTTTCTCAGCCCAGTCTAGTTGCCCAAATCAGCAGGGTGCCACTTCCAGGGCTACTAATGGGCAATGCCCAAATAGACTTTATACTCTCCAGTCCCGACAAGATCAGGAAAATTCTCCTGATGTGGTTACTGGTACGTTACAGATCTTTTACTTGCATGTTTATACTTTGCTAGATTCAGGAGCTTCCTTGTCTTTTATTACTCCTTACATAGCAGTTGATTTCAGAGTCAGTCCCAAAATTCTAGAAGAGCCCTTTTCAGTCTCTACCCCAGTGGGAAAAACTATCATAGCCCGACAGGTATACAGGAACTATCCGGTTATGATATTTTCAAAAGTCACCTCGATAGACTTATTCGAATTAGAGATGACTGATTTTGATGTCATTCTCAGCATGGATTGTCTTCATTACTTCTATGCCACAATTGACTGCAGAAATAGAGTTTTCCAGTTCCCATTTCTAAATGAACCTGCCCTAGAATGTAGGGGTAGTACTTCAGCTTTCATAGGTCAGCTTGTTTCCTACCTTCGGACAAGGAAAATGATATCTAAAGGATGTGTTTATCATCTTGTTCATGTTAAGGACTCTAGCTTTGAGACTCTCAGTCTTAAATCAGTCCCATTCGTGAATAAATATTCAGATGTCTTTCTCAAAGATCTTCCAGGAATTCCTCCCGAAAGGGAAATAAACTTCGACATTGATCTTCTTCCAGATACTCAGCCTATATCTATTCCGCCATAGAGAATGGCACCAACAGAACTCAGAGAATTGAAAAAGTTGTTGAAGGATCTCTTAGATAAGGGATTCATCAGACCCAACATATCCCCATGGGATGCACCAGTCTTATTCATGCGCAAGAAAGATAGTTCTCTCAGAATGTGCATTAATTACCGTCAGCTCAATAAAGTCACGGTCAAGAAAAAGTATCCACTTCCCTGAATTGAAGACTTGTTTGACCAACTTTAGGGTGCCGGTGATTTCTCAAAAATATACCTCAGATCAGGCTATCATCAGCTTAGAGTCAGAGAATGTGATATTTCAAAAATAGCCTTTCGTACTCGGTATGGTCACTTTGAATTCCTACTCATGTCCTTTGGTCTTACCAATGCCCTAGCAGCTTTCATAGACTTGATGAACCGTGTGTTCAAACAGTACTTAGACATGTTTGTCATAGTCTTCATAAATGATATTCTGGTTTATTCCCGCAGTGAGCGTGATTATGTAGACCATCTCAGAATCGTTCTTCAGACTCTCAGAGATCATCAACTGTTCACCAAATTCAGTAAGTGTGAGTTATGGCTAAGGTCAGTAGCATTCCTTGGTCATATCTTTTTCGGTGATGGCATTAGGGTTGATCCTCAAAAGACCGAAGTAGTAAGAAACTTGCCCAGACTTGTCTTTCCATCAGATATCAGGAGTTTCTTGGGTTTACCTAGCTATTATAGATGGTTTGTTGAGGGATTTTCTTCTATTGCATCCCTTATGTACAGATTGACTCAGAAGAAAGTTAAGTTTTAATGGTCAGATCCTTGTGAGAAGAGTTTTTAGGAGATGAAGATTCGACTCACCTCAGCTTCAATTTTGGCTCTTCTAGATGGTTCAGATGGGTTCATAGTGTATTGTGATGCATCCAGAGTAGGTTTGGGTCGTGTCCTCATGCATCATGTTAAGGTCACAGCCTACGCCTCCAGACAACTTAAACCCCATGAGAAGAATTATCCGACTCATGATCTTGAGTTAGCAACCGTAGTATTTGCCTTACAGATTTAGAGGTTTTATCTATACGAATTTCATGTAGATGTGTTCACAGATCATAATAACCTTCAGTATGTATTTTCCCAGAAAAATCTCAATCTTCATCAGAGAAGGTGGTTAGAGCTCTTGAAAGATTTCAACATGAGTGTCCTTTATCATACGGGCAAGGCCAACATAGTGGCCGATGCTCTCAGTAGACTGTCTATGGGTAGTGTTGCTCATTTTGAGGACAGTAAGAAGAAGTTAGCTCAGGAAGTCCATCAGCTTACCAGACTAGGTATTCGCTTAGTCGATATAAAAGAGGGTGATATATGGGTTTAGAGTAGTTCAGAATCATCTCTAGTTTCCGAGGTGAAAGAAAAGCAGGATAGAGATCCCAGCCTTATCAAGTTAAAAGTGTCAGTCAAGGACCAAAAAGTAGAGATTTTCTCCCAAGGGGGAGATGGTGTTTTGCATTGTCAGGGTTGTCTTTGCGTGCCAGGTGTAGATGACTTGAGGCAACGAATTTTTGCAGAAGCACATGGTACGTTCTACTCTATTCATCCAAGGGCCACTAAGATGTACCACAACTTACGGGAGATCTATTGATGGAGTGGGATGAAGAAAGATATCACAAAGTTTGTGGCTAAGTGTTCTACATGTCAGCAGGTTAAGATAGAGCATCAGAAGCCTAGTGGGTCCATGCAGGAGTTTACTATTCCTACTTGGAAGTGGGAAGAAGTGAATATGGACTTTGTGATGGGTTTGCCTCATACTCGTCATCAGCTTGATTCAGTTTGGGTCATTTTTGATAGGATGACCAAATCAGATCATTTCCTTCCAGTCCATACCTCTTATTCAGCCGAGGATTACACCAAACTCTACATCAGAGAGTTGGTTAGATTGCACGGTGTTCTTCTATCTATTATCTCAGACAGAGGTACCCAGTTCACCTCTCATTTCTAGAAAGTATTCCAAAAGGGTCTTGGTACCCAAGTTCATCTCAGTACAACCTTTCATCCTCAGACAGATGGTCAAGCGGAAAGGATCATTCTGATTTTAGAAGATATGCTAAGGGTGTGTGCAATTGATTTCAAGGGTAGTTGGGATGACCACTTGCCTTTGATTGAGTTTGCATACAACAACAACTATTATTCCAGTATTCGAATGCCTTCATTCGAAGCTCTTTATGGTCGGAGATGCAGATCTCCAGTCGAATAGTTTAAAGTTAGTGAGGCCTCAGTTATAGGGCCTAACTTAGTATTCGATGCCTTAGAAAAAGTCCAGTTGATCAGAGAAAGACTCCGGGCTACTCAGAGCCGCCAGAAGTCTTATGAAGATGTGCGCAGAAAGGATCTCAAGTTCGAGATTGGTGATTATGTCTATCTAAAGATCTCTCCCATAAATAGAGTGAAGCGGTTTGTCAAGAAGGAAAAGCTCAGTTCCCGATATGTTGGTCCCTTCAAAATTCTCAGTTGTTTTAGCCAGTTGGCTTCTTAGCTCGAGTTGCCTTCAGATCTAGCCTCAGCTCATCCAGTCTTCCATGTCTCTTTGCTCAAGAAGTGCATAGGTGACCCAACAGTTGTAGTCCCTATTTAGAGTATAGATGCTCAGAACAGCCTCTCTTATGAAGAGATTCCAGTTGAAATCTTAGACTATCGGACTTGTATACTGAGGAACAAAGAAGTCCCTCTAGTCAAAGTTCTTTGGCAGAACTAGTCCGTTGAGGGAGCTACTTGGGAAGCAGAAGCAGATATGCAAACCAAGTATCCTCACCTCTTCTCCGCTAACTCAGACACAACTCAAGGTAACAGTTCTCCTTAAAATTTTCAGTTTCATATTTAGATTTCAGTTACAAATTTGGTACTCAGTTCATGTTCAGATCCCCATTATAAACTTGGTATTAATTATCATTGCATGTTCAGTCAAGCATTCAAGAGTCAGTTCAGTCAAGTATTCATGCATTAGACATGCATATTTAGTAAAGAAGCTCAGCTTATCAATAATTTAAGTCATGCTTTCATGAGGAACAACTCAGTTAGATATCCATGCATCAGACATGCATATTCAGAATGAGATTTCAGTATACCAGTAGTTCCAGTCATATAGTTATGTTTCAGATGTTCATGCTCCTTAAGTAAGTCCAGTCCATCAGTATTCTCAGTCTAGTCAGCCCTATTCGAGGACGAATGTTCCCATGGAGGAGATATTATAATACCCTGTATATTTCTAAGTTAGAAAATGAACCATTATTCCTACGTATGAAACCTCTTATCCTGTGATTCATATTTGAGTACATGACTTATAATGAGTATCCTAGTGAGAAGAGAGCTTATTATGTGTTAAGCGTGTTCATAAGAGTTACTTAGAGTAAAGCAAGCTAAGAGCTTTTGAATCCATCAAATTTTAGTGTTTGATTTTGCAAGAGTCATCTTTAAACGAAAATAACTTGATGTATGTGGTATTTTGGCAGATTTAGACCCATTAAATTGTAGAGAATCAAATTAGCTTTCCAACGATACAAATGTTACCAAACTACGACACCCGAGCAAGCAATTATGGCTTTGCAAAGTGGAGTGCGTTGCCCAACAAATAGCCTAAGGCTACTGGAATGGTTATTCCATAAGTTGTGTGACGCACAACCTAACTTATGCCATAATTTGTGCGATGCACAACCTAACTTATGCCATAATTTGTGCGACGCACAACCTAACTTATGCCATAAGTTGTGCAACGCACAACCTAGCTTATGCGATAAGTTGTGCACCGCATATCTTATGGCCCAAGTGACGAAAACACCCCGTTTTTGAGTTATTTTAAGGGGAAAATGGGTATTTCTCACCCCTATATAAGCCTATAAGACGGGATTTATCCCCAATTCAACTAAAATATAGTCACTTCTCTCAAGAACAAGTTAGGGTTCTCAATTGGAGATACAAATTCACGAAAATTCCACCATAAATCTTCGCAGAATCACGTACTAAGGTATGCATTGTGTTCATTCATGGATTACTTTCGTCCATGAAGCCCAAGAATCAAGTTTTAAACAATGGATTATGATATTCATGCTATGGGTTGATTATGTTCATGTGGTTGTTGTTGTATGATTCCCAAGTTGGAATCTTTATGTATTTTTATGAATATATGTTAGCATGTGAGTTGAAAACCATGAATTTTAGTTGATTATGATATGTTAATTTGATGATTATGCCATGCCTTAAATCATGCAACCTAAGTGTTTGATAAAATGCCTAAGAGACTAGAAATTATATAATATATCTCAATTGTGATTTATGTGATGGATTCATATTTTAACCTTATGTTCAAATGACTCCCATAATATTGATGTGTAATGTAGATGTTTGTTAGAATGATCATGATGTTAGAGTATGAAATTTTGACATTGAGGATATGCATTCCTACCATGTACAGGATTATGATAACCATGTACTTCATGAAATCCCCAACTTATTGTATTATGGATTGTTGATGTTGATAATGTATTCAAGAATGTCATGCCTTATCAGTTTCCTTCTATCGAGTCCTGGGGGTACTTATACCCGACAATTTAGCTGTGTGCCTAGAGCCAGTGTCATGTTTTCACGATATCCTCAGTCAAGACATGTTTAGTAGAATTCAGTCAGTCATGTGACTTAGGAAAACTCAGTAAACTAAGTAATCTCAGAAAGCTCAGTAATCTCAGTAGTATTCTTTCAGTCAACGAAACTCAATGAACTCAGTCCATTTTAGTTCAGTTTATCATGTTCAGTGTCTATTCAGATGGGAGTGGGAGTTAGCACCGAGTGAATCCAAGGATGAGGACATACATTGACAGTTGAGGGTGTGATCCTAGAAACAATCCTTACGTTCCAAAACTATGTAGCCAGCATAGGTTGAGACATCAACACTGAAAGATGAGGGTTGATGATGTGGATATAAACTGTCAGATGAGGTTCCCACCATTCTCTTTTGGGGACACTGCCAGATGAGGTCACCCACAACTTGTCTTTACCAGTGGCGCGGTATTGACACCCTTCCAATTAGGGATACAGATTGGACCCCAACTCAGCTATAATGTGTTATTTAGGGCATGTCAATTAGATGAATATTTCCCACAATCTCAGTCTCAGTAAAAGAACTCTGATAGTTCTTCAGATTTCAGGACTGTCAGATACAGTCAACTCAGCACAGTACGAAACTCAGCTAGTTCCATCAGAACCTAGACTGTCAGATATAGTCACTCAGTATCAGTTATATGTAACTCATGTTATCAGTACTAAAACTCAGTAGTCAATACCATCACGAATTCAGTTACAGTTACTTATTCATGCATGTATTCTGATGTTCATGTCATACAGTTAGTTAGCATTGTTCATGCATTTGAACCCCTTGTATTAAGCCTACCTCACATGCATACCAGTACATTCAATTGTACTGACGTATTTGTGCTATGGTGTTTTATTCTTACCATAGTTTCAGAAGCACGAGCTCCAGAGCA
The DNA here is from genome assembly GCA_030864215.1 of Capsicum pubescens. Taxonomy (NCBI): domain Eukaryota; kingdom Viridiplantae; phylum Streptophyta; class Magnoliopsida; order Solanales; family Solanaceae; genus Capsicum; species Capsicum pubescens. The sequence continues at coordinate 230,096,863 of CM061544.1, forward strand.
TCAGTAGCATTCCAATTTCAGCAGTCAGAGTTAGTAGTGAGTCCTTATCCTTCGAGGACATGATCATTACTTTATTTCTTCATTACTTATTTTATTTCAATAGTTGGAGTTAGTTTGGGACATATACGTTCAACTCCATATTCAGACAGTTCAGTTTTAGAGGCTTTTCAGACTACAGTATGTTCAGATAGTTTTGTTTCAGTTTGTTTTGTTATTGATATACCGTAATTTCAGATGTTATGTTTTATCAGTTTTGAACCTTATGGCCTTTCAACCTTTATTTCCACATTTATACAATATATTATGAAGTGTTTAGGTACAGATATCAGTCATGGGTTAACTTGTGGTCCTTCGGGGTCATGAGCACCATATAGCATTTCGGGTACCAGATTTGGGACGTTACAGATATCCACACTTGTTTACAAGTGATATCCACACTTGTATGAATACTCTATAGAGTAGTCTCACAATATTCATTAAAGTTATGAGAAAATGACCTAATATGTTCTATTTATAGCCTAGGTTACAACTTATTACAAAATAACTAAAATGCCCTTAATGAGCCATGGCAAAAGAGTGGCCTTGGAGTGTGCATATTAGATGGATTTGGAGTGTTGGGACTTGTTCTCTACACTTCAAAGCTTGTTCCATTGGTTAGGAAGACACCCGAGCTTGTGTCTTTACGTATTGGTCCATAATCATGATCGTACTTGTATCAACCTCCCCTTCTTAAAAAAGGATTCAACCTCGAATTTGCACCTTACAAAATTATAAGAAGGACAAGCAAACACAAGTTCCTTAAGGTATGAGGGTTAGGATTAGTGTAATCAATCATAGCATCTTGCCAGGGTGTCTCAAACTTCACATACACCCAAACATTCCTCTTACCCGAATACCCATACCCTCCAAGAAAGAGTCAACTAGTCTATCCACATATGTGTGACAAGAAACAAGGAACAAAAGTTGCTCATCAAGTAGAAAATAGACTTTTCTTGGAACAACAAATAGGCTTGAAATCCAAGATAGGAAGGCCATAAATTCCATGCACATTCAAGTTATTCCAAAAGACATCCTTATCACCATACTTCAAATGATCATTGGGATCAAATCGATGAAGTGTCCATGGACACGAGTTTAGGATACATTTCCTTTTCCCAATACTACCACTAGTACAATCACATATCCCCTCTATACTAGATGGTCTATAATAAAAACAACTAGAGGGTCATCCATAGTCAATCGGCAACATATTCAACATCACCATTTTCACACACAAGTTGGTCTTCATGACTTCCGTAAGACAATGTACTATCACTTTCCACACTATCCTCAACACTAGATGGATCAAATGGTGTATCCACAATCTCAGGTTGTACATTATCATCACCAAATAGAGGCACATTCAACTCACCTACAGATAAACTATCATTCACACTTAGTTGGCTACTAGATTCATTCACTAGAGTGCAAGAGTTAGTTTGATTACCTTGTAGCTCATGTGTAGCATGTCCACTCACAGGAACTTGATTAGAAGGCTTGGATTCTCTATCAAGTTATCCAAATCCTTGCAAAGAGAGCTTTCCATCCCTTTCATTCTTCCTTCCACTTGGTCCATTATTTTTTCCATTCTCTCTATTCGGCTACTAAGGTCATGTTTCATACCCATTATAGCAACCATCAAATCGTTCATGGTCATCTTTTCCAATGCCATAGTTCCTAACAAAAGAAATTCTAAAACAAAAACACAAAAAATAACAAACTAGTTAATGTTAGAAAAGAAAGCATCCTCATAAGCTCTTAAGTTCTCACACTTTGAAATGCCTCTTAATTGGCCTCACAAGTGTTGGTAACTCGTTTATACTCCAAGGAGATTACTTGGTACCAATTGGGGATCGAGGTTGGAATATATCCTCTTTTGAAACAACTCAAAGAAAATACGTACAAACTTGAACCAAGAAACTACATCGAATTTCAAAAAGATAAAAGCACCCAAAGAAATGTAGACACGAATAAACGAACCCAAAAATTAATTTACAACCTAGTAGACAATTACTAGTTTGTTAATTAACAATAGAATCAACAAAATGCAACTAAGAAACAAAGATTAGAAACTAAGAAATAAAAAATTTGAGCCTAAATTTGTCGTATGAACAGTAAAACGTGACATGGCAGCCACGTATTGGTTGCGGTCTTAACAAATTTTATTTTCCAAAACTAGAAGTCTTGAACAATTTGTGATTTGGAATTGATGGGAATTAATTTAGGAGGGAAACAAATCTTGAAATTCTACTGTCAAATTCAAAAATGGAAGACTTGACTTTTGTGTACCATCCCCCTTAAAACAAGGTCCTTAAAACAAGGAAAGTTATTGGGAAATGATTGACTAGTTGATGGGTGATGGTAAGTCTTTCAAGGCTAACAAGCTTTCACCTTTTCTCTTCAACTTTATAGATCTAGTATTCATTTTATTTTAACAAGTCTTGAAAAGGATGAAGAACATCAAGAATAACTTCAACGATCACCAAGAACACAACAATACCAACAACCAATTCCAACAACAACAAGGGGAACAAATCACGGCCAAGTCCATCAAGATGACAACATAATCGGCTAAGGCTTTATGTTCACAACAAAACTTCAACAAATGCAAGCTCAAATTTAGATCTTGACTCAAGAGTATTAGTGATGAAGAAAACTAACACTTGAAATACCAAGACAAACAAAATCACTCCTAGATCTAATGTTCTAGTCTTGGCCAAACACAACAAGAACACAACAAACTTTCGGCCAAGATCCAAACTCAAAAACACTACTCTTTTTTTGTATTTTCAAGCAAGCTAGCCAAAGATTGATCTTTTGGGAACAAAAATCAAGCCATGCTTTGATATCAAATGATACAATATCGACAAGAAAGACACTAACACATACCAAAAATAGTCCACAATTTGAAGAATCAAGGACCCCTTTTGGTGACCACTCTCGGATTCGCTACACAACAACAATAATGAAGAAATTACAAGGTGTGTATCATAACACAACAATAATATGGAAACAACAACTATAAACGGCTTACAATAACCAGAGACAACGGTTATAAGAATTATAAGAAGACTAAGATAGAAAGATAGACAAATGGAGATGTAGTCTTACGAACCCAAGAGCCTATTCCACTCTTGGATCCTTAACACCACATACAAAATAAACCTATTTCTTATGTGACCTCAAGGGAACGGGATCCCCAAGCAATCAACGTCTCAAAACTAGCTACCAACACAAGTGATATCCACACTTGTTTATAAGTGATATCCACACTTGTATGAATACTCTCAAGAGTAGTCTCATAATATTCATCAAAGTTATGATAAAATGACCTAATATGTTCTATTTATAGCCTAGGTTATAACTTATTACAAAATGACTAAAATGCCCTTAATGAGCCATGGCAAAGGGGCGGCCTTGGAGTGTGCATATTGGATGGCTTTAGAGTGTTGGGACTTGTTCTCTACACTTAAAAGCTTGTTCCATTGATTGGGAGGCCACCCGAGCTTGAGTCTTTACGTATTGGTCCATAATCACGATCGTACTTGTATCACTGATGTAACTCTATCTCGATAAAAAAAATGCTCTGAGTCTCCTTTTGCCGTCCTCACCCGAGTCTTCCCTCCATCGTACATGTTATTAATAGCTCTAATGTACAACACCGGGATCCCTCTCACCTCCAAAGAACCTTCCTAGGGACTTTGTCATACGCCTTCTCCATGTCGATGAATACCATGTGCAAATACCTCTTCTTTTCCCTATACTGCTCCACCAATCTCCTCACTAGGTGGATTGACTCTATCATCGAGCGGCCAAGCATAAAGCCAAACTGATTCTCTAAAATGGACACAGTCCTCCTTAATCTCTACTCAACCACCCTTTCCCAAATATTTATAGTGTGACTCAACAGCTTAATACCCCTATAGTTATTGCAACTCTGAATGTCACCCTTGTTTTTAAATAACAAAATTATAGTACTCCATATCCAAGCCTTAGACATTCTCGCAGTCTTGAAAATATCGTTAAATAAATCAGTCAACTACCTCTAACCTACCCTACCAGTATACTTCCAAAAATCCACCGAGATCTCGTCAGGCCGTATCGCCCTACCCCTCTGCATCCTACGAATAGCCTCTCTAACCTCCTCAACCTTAAAACGTCTACAGTAACTAAAATCACGGCTCTCCTCCGAGTGCTCTAGCTCCCCTAACTCAATGCCTATGTCCCCTCCCCGTTCAAAAATCTATGAAAATACTCTTGCTATCTCTTCTTAATGTGAACATCCTCCACCAAAACTATCATCCTCCCCATTAATTCACTTCCTTAGATACACCAGCGAAAAAGATAAATATAATGTTAATAACATATAATAACAAAACTTAAAAAGTTAAAGTAAGCCTAAACAACATACCTTGGTAGTTATTCAGTGAAATCTGATGAGCATTATCTATAAAAAAAATTGATCATGATAGATACATCTGTTTCAGAGGATAAATATAATGTTAATCACAAATAAAAATAAAATAATTCACAAATTAAATTAACCATGAACAATATATTAATAGTCACTCAAAGAAATCCGATAAGCATTACTTATAATCTTTTTATCCATGTTAGGTATATCTAGAACAATAAATAATAATATAAAATTATTAAAAAGCTAAATTAAGTATGAATAATATACCTTGTTAGTTATTCAAAGCAAACTTATGAGCAACATGACCTATGACCTTCTTATTTATTGTAGAAATTATCTATGCCAAAAAAGGAATGTTAAAATATAATTCACAAAGATGTTTTTTTAGTTTTATATACTACCATGGTAGTATTTTGAATAAGAAAAAAAAGCAAAGAAATAAATATCATTTTATTAGTACTAAACATGAGAATAAAAATTTCTATTATCGTTACATCGAATGTATACAACAAAATATTATTAAGATATAAAAACACAGATTAATCGATACCTCTGCGAATAACGATCATAGAAAATTCTCTCTACATAAATAAAATTTGAATTTGAAAATGATTATCAATAAAAAAGACGAAGAAATTTGCCAGTGAAATATATGTCACTGAAGGGGGTGTGTGTGTATGGATATATATATATATATATATATATATATATATATATATAAGAGAGATTACAAAATTGAATTTTCATGAAAACTAAAAGTTGTTCGAATTCAAAATTGAATGTGATATTAATTTGTTAGAAAAGATAGGGTTTAAAAATATTATAATTATCTCATAGCTTACACTTTGGAATTTGAAAAGAAAATTATCGTAAATTAAAATAAAATTGATACGGTTGAGATATATTCTTATCAATTCAAATTCAAAAATATAGATGTATCCCATTTCTGCTAAAACACACTATCCAGTTCGTATGAAACATTCAAATTTAATATATGTTAATATCTCAAACAAAAAGTCTTCATACATTCGTAGGAGACTTATTAAAAATATATTATTTTTAAATTTCTCTCTAATAAAGGTACTCACCATTTTATAGTTAGAATTTATTTAAGACTCTTTTAATTATGAGTTTTTAGTTTTTAAGCTAATGAAAATTTTTATAACTATGTTGCTTGTACTACTGTTCGTATTACTACTACCTCTACTACGTAATACTATTATTTATTTATTAATTTCTTAATTATTATTATTATTATTATTAATGTATAATTAATATTATTATTATTATTAAAAATTATTTTTATTCTTGTTCTTATTATTTATGTTTAATATTTTTATAATCTTAAATACGTAATAAATAAATTAAAATATCTAAATGACTATAAATTCATTTTATAATCCACATAAAAGGTAAATCTTTTAAAAAAGAATTATAACCCCCAACCCCCACCCCTCTTCCCCACACTCCTCCATCCTCATTCAATCCCTCTACCTCTATTTAAATCTATACGAAGAAAATAATCATGTTATTATATAAAACATCAAAGATATTAGATTGTTAATATCTCCCACCTCACCTCACTTATCAAATCTATATGAGTAAAAAAAATATTATTAGCAAAATAATTTTTATGTTTCGAATTTTTATAATTTTAATTACATAATAAATAAAATGTCTATAAATCTGTTTTATAATCCACATGAAGAGTAAATATCTGAATGTAATATTTAATTTATGAGCTCGGACATTTATGAATTGCATGCAATTGAATAAAAAAAAAATTAAAAAGAAGAACAATAATCAAACACATATTTTGAATAGCTTAAGCTTGTCAATTGTACCATTAAAACTCCTAATTCCGCAGTTGTCTATTATTTCTTGTCTTCATTCTTCTTTATTTCTTATGCAAGTCGGCAATAACAACAAAATTATCACTAAAAAAAATAAGAGTAAACTCTCAAAAATACTTTTTCATAAATTAAATAATAGAAATAATATTAATCTAAAATTGATTTACCTATGAATCTTCTACTTATCGAAATCCCAGTTCCAATCATCATCGATCCTTCGCTTTTCTTATCTTATTTGAAGTTGTTACCATTTATAGTGACAGAAAAAGAGCCGCAAGAAGTAGATAGAGATAACATCAATGGCTGGGAGTTGTTCTTTTTCGTTTACGTTAATCAAGAAAAATGAAGATGCAAAAGTCATATTGTTCCTGCATATTAAAAAATATTTTTTTATAAAATTAAAAATATAAAGAACGCGCTAAATAAATTTACAAATAAAGTTAAGTGATAGTAGTATATATTAGAGAAGTTAAGAAGTTAGAACTTCATTTTAGTTCAAATTTTATTTAAATTTATATTTCAAATATCATATTAATCTATACTATATTAAAAGTGTGAAGGGCGTTAAAAATATTGTTTGAACTTTTTACCCTTCACTAGAAGTCTATGTTTTAGACAAAATCGTTTTTTCACTATTTTCATAATATTTAAGAGTTGAAAATTAATTAAATATTTATAGTAAAACCTTTCCTTATTAAAAGTCATCAAAATTAATGACAACTAATACCTTTTTCATTAGTTTAAGAATTTTAAATCAACTACTACCGGTTGACAAAAGCCATGGTGTAGATGGGTTCAATGCAAAAAATTTTAAAACACACTGGGATATTATACGTTCTGAGGTAACAGAAGGTATCTTACAATTATTTGAGGTAGGTAAACTGTTGAAAGGGGTAAATATTACTACTATGACACTGATACCAAAGGTCCAGAATCCATTATATGTCAAATATTACGGACCTATTGCCTGCTGCACAATAATATATAAACTGATCTCAAAGATTCTCACAAGTAAGTTAAAGTCTTTGGTGGATTTTATATTGAGTCCCTCACAATCAGCTTTCAGAAGTAGTCAGAATATACCTGATAATGTGATGGTTGTACATGAACTAATAAAAGGATACTCTCAAAAGGGAGTGTCACCAAGATGTACCATTAAGGTGGATATAAGAAAGGCTTATGACTCAGTTGAGTGTCCTTTCTTGAAGATGGTACTGTTGGAATTTGGATTACCTACTCATTTAGTCAACCTGATCATGGAATGTATGACAACAGTATAATATACATTGTTGATTAATGGTGGCCTGACTCTAATATTTCCAGCAAAGAAGGGACCAAGATAAGGGGACCCCATTTCCTCTTTGCTATTTGTTTTAGTCATGGAATATTTGCATAGAACATTGCAACAACTCAGGTTTAATCCCTAATTTAACTATCATCCTAAATGTGAAAAGATGGGAATCATTCATATTTGCTTTGTTGATGATCTTATGATGAGTTGTAGGGCTGATGAAATATCCATCAAACTAATGTTTGGTGCTTTTAATCACTTCTTATCAGTGTTTGGCCTACAAAAAAACATGGAAAAAAGATCTTTGTATATTGCGAGGGTCTCATCATATTTCAAGAATCAGATGGTGAGGGAACTGCAATTAGCTCCGGGGGAACTCCCTTTCAAGTATCTAGGAGTTCCTTTGTCTACAAGGAATCTTTCTATTTCTCAATGTGTGCCTTTGGTGGAGAAGATGATTGCTAGAATTAAATGTTGGTCTTCAAAACTGTTATCTTACAAAGGCCGACTACAACTGGTGAAAAGTGTCCTATTTGAGATACAAACGTATTGGACACAAATTTTCTTGCTGCCCAAGAAGATCACTAATATGGTTAACACTGTTTGCAGGACCTTCTTATGGACAGGGAGTAACAACTCCAGGAAAGCACTAGTTGCTTGGGAAACAATCTGTCAACCCAAAACTGCATGAGGTTTGAATGTTATATATGTGAAGTATTAGAACAGAGCTGCAATTTGTAAACTACTATGGGTTGTGGAATAGAAACAAAACACGCTGTGGATTATATGGATCCATAATTACTATATAAAAGGGCAAATCATAGATACAATGAACATACCAAAGTAAGCTAGTTGACTTTTAAAGAAAGTATTTGATGCATGGAAATGGCTAACAGGCACAACAAGTATGCATAGTGAGCTACAACAAATGACTGATCAGAAAGGTTTTAACATCAGAAAATCATATCACAACATAAGGCCTCAATACCCGAAGGTGAGTTGGAATAAGGTGGCCTTGGTGAAAAGGTTGATACCCAGACATCACTTTATTCTCTAGTTAGCATTACATAGTAGACTATCTACTGTGGATAGAGTGAGTAAATAGGGAATAAGAGTGCAAAAAGATTGTGTATTATGTATCTTAACTCAAGAGAAAACATTTTACCATCTATTCTTCCAATGTATCTATTCTCAGAATCTATGGAACTCCATCCTGAAGTGGCTAAGATATTAGCAAAGTATAGGGGATTGGTAGCAAGAGATACAAAAGCTGATACAACATATGCCCAACAGTAGATCAAGAGCTAACATACTTGGATTCTTATTTGAAGCAGTAGTGTATCACATATAGGTTGAAAGGAATGCTAGAAGGTTTACAAATGAAAAAATGAACATCATACAAAGAGTAAGAAGCATTGTCATCCAGTTGCATACAACAGGACAATCACACAGCAAATGAAAAGTTTATTTAGACAAACTACTTGGTTATCCTATGTAATTCATATAGTTATCTATAGCAGAGTAGATAGGTCATTAAAACAGATGTAATGAGAGCTAGAATTGAGTCAAAAAATGTCCAGTCGGTTTGTAAAGTTTTTTAGAAGAATGTAAATTTACTTGTTTACTAAAAAAATCACTTATAACAATAATGTAGTCATCCTTATTTCCTGTCTTGAATTATCTAAATAGTGAACAAATTTTCCTTACAAAATGCCTAAAAATAAGAAAATTTAAAGTCAAATTAGTTCACATCCGTGAAAATGCTTATCTGGCCAACTGTAGACATTTTAAAATTTAGTTTGAATTATTTAATTCTTAAATATAAATAATTATAAAATTAGTGATATAATAATACTTATTTTTTAATAATAATAATAATAATTATTATTATTATTTGAAACACCCTAGTTTCTGGACCTTAGAAAATATCCTGAAATTTTAATCTCTAGACCCAATACGACTCATGGATATGAGCCATATGAAGGGGTTCAAATGGTATGGTCTGATCGTATGGTGACCAGTGTTGGTTGATGGGATGGAATTTGGTTAATGGAATGGGTACAACTTAGGGGTACGAGTCGTGTTGGTGGTTACAGGTCGTTTGGTTCTTTGACGTAATCTTAGACTTAGTTACTTAGGTTGTATCTGAGTACGAGTGGCTCACCATGAGCCATAAGTTAGGGTAAAAATCGTACCAGGGACTCGTATGGTAAATAATGTTCAATTCCCCAGGTATTTTATTCTGCCAGGGATACTGGTCATGGATACGGATCATATGTTGTGGTTACGACTTGGTTGGATGAGTCATATATTGGATATTGTTTAATCCAAGGGTTGAGTCTTAGATACGAGTGGTGGATACCAATCGTATTAGGATAGTACGACTTGTGAGGGTCAGTCGTATCCCTATGATGGGATTTTTGTGCAACTCAAGTGGGGGTATTTTGGACATTTTCCTACTTATCCTAATAAGGCCTCATGAAATCTAACCTACTTTGGAGGATATTTACCCTATTATTCTATTCAATAACACTTGAAAAACTTTTTCTAAGTGCTTCATAATTTTCTTAAGAGCTATTGGGTAAGGGGAGCTAGGGTTTCAACTAAGGGATCAATTTGGGGCTTGTCTTAGTGATTTTTTTCCGTTATAATCTTGGTTTAAGGCATGTTTCTCTTCCCTCATTGTTAATTTAATTAAATGCATGGTTTATATGAATATTTTCATAGTTTGACTATTGCATGACTTTGTCTTTCAAATATAATTTAGGGGTTTTGATGTTAGTTGCTTGGTTATGGTTTCTCATGGTTTTAATTATGCTTTAATATGCATTAATGGTTGTTTTAGATAACTAGATTGAATGAGAATGGTTAATGGTATTTGGAATTGGTTTTGGTCATATTATGTCCCCAATGTGTTTGATAAAATACTTATAAAGATATGTTCATTGCATTGACTTATTTTAATGGAACTTTTGCATGTTTTAAACTTCGTAAAGTAATTATGCATGGTTTAAATAGTTTGAAAAGGCGAAAGGATAATTGGTTGTGCTTGTTGGGAACATGGAAGTCTCACAAGTAGTTTAATATGGTAAATGGAAAGGCACTTGAAAGTTCCCTTAAACCTATAAATAGTTGGCAATGGATGATACCTGGAAGTAAGGATTGGTATGACGATACCAATATCAATGGACTTGGTTAATAAATGGATAATGGTTTGGTTATTTGGAAACTGGTTTTAATTGGGCAATAATGGAGGGATGTGTAGCAATTTCGTGGAAGGTAGAGGTCCCGGGGTACCAAAACTGAAAACTCATATTTGTTGATATGAGGTTGGTCTTGGTGACTGTGTGCATGATGTCGCACTTTATTTTGGGGATGTACTAGTCATCCCATGTGATACTTTCCTGGTCATGTGGCTACAGTACTGGAGCCATTTCATCGGGGGGAGATGAACCCATATAGTCGATGGGTCGTTTAGGACGGCAAATCTACACAACCCAGGTAAATGTTTTAAAGACATGCTAAACCCGAACCCTTTTTCCCAGCATGGTTATGTATATATATATATATAGTTGTATGCATCATGGATGGTTTTATTTGGTTTTATAAATGACATTATTTTATCCTTATCCTGAGATCATGCTAACGGTCACTTGCTAACCTCGTCTACTAGCGGTTGTATACCCACGCTATGCAGGAACCGGTCATTCTACTCTTCCTACATAGTAATTGATTCAGGATCAACATTTGGACTTAAGTGGAGGCATCATTTCATGTTATGGATATTTCTAGACATTTTGACTTTATTTTGGATATTGGTTTTGGCTATGGTTGGGAGAATGTCCCAACCAGATTTTATTACTCTTTTCGATAGAGGCTTTGTGGTACTTTTATGGGTTGGAATGTGCGGGACCTTTAAAGGTGTCAGGCTTGGCATTGGAATAGGCTGGGAGGCTGACATCATAGATATAATTTCCCACTGTTCCGTCATACTATATTTTGGGATTAATTATCTTATGTTTTGGAATGTCTTTGGTTATAGCCTAGTTTATGGACTTGTTTGGTGTGGTTTGATATGGTTGGATTATTGGTATGGGGTGGTTAGACTCAATTAGATTGGTCACGGTTGTGATCTATTCCCGGGGTCTTTGTGTGAGCTGTTACACTATTATGTTTCATGCTCAGAATTCAACAAACTTAGGGCAGGCGGCTGGAGGTTGGGTTAGGTAATGGGGGTGGTCCCTGGTCTTGGTTGTACTTAGGGCGTCAATTACGACTAGGCCCTAAGATGGGTCATATCAAGTTAGTATCAAAGCCTAGGTTCATGGTCAATTGGGAAACTAAAAAGCCATGACTAGTGGAGTCTCTTTAAGGGGTTGTAGCATACCACACTCATAACGGAGAAGATACAAGGAATTTAGGAAAGTTTTAATTTCTTGGTATTCTATCTTTGAGCACTAATTCTCAGTCCTGGAATCTTCTCTAATCTTTGTTTATTCATCTTTCAGATCATACCTCGTAAATTTGAAACACAAGAAAATTCTTCTATCCTATCTAGGGGTAACACTGAAGGGGTACATCTTACTTCAGGGGTTCATCTTCAATCTCACGGTCTTATCCTTGATAATTCTGGAGTTTCACCAACTGCTACTAGTCCTCTTTAAGGTGAGGTAACTAATGCGAAATTTTATCAGTCTATTCATGTTATTGCTAAATTGATTGCTTCTCAGGCTGAGCGGGATATTTCTGGTGCTTTATCTGCTAAGGCCACAAGGGTTGGCCAATTTATAAAGATAAGTTCTCCCACTTTTTCTGGAGTGAAAGTGGAGGAGTATCTACAAGGTTTCTTAGATGAGATAGAAAAGATATTCCGGATGATGCAGGATACTAATATGAAGGGGTAAACTTTGTAGCTTATCAACTCAAAGATTTTACATATCAGTGGTATGAGGAGTGGGACAGAGATAGAGGTGATGTGGAAGAGGAAGGGTTATTGAAGGCCTTTTCTAATGCCTTCTTGGATTGGTTCTTTCCCTAAGAGTTGAGAATAGTAAAGATGAAGGAGTTTGTGAAAATCAAGATGGGGAGGATGTCTGCAAAGGAATATGCCTTGAAGTTTCACCAATTGTCAAGGTATGCTCCTAATTTAGTGGCTGACATGAGGGATAGAATGAAAAGTTCACTTCTGGGTTAAATCGAGATCTAATTTTGGAGAGCAAGACTACCTTGCTGATTAAAGATATGGACATCTCTAGGTTGACTGTTCATATATAGCAAGTGGAGGATAAGGAGAGAAGGCAGGCGAGCTTGGGGATAGGCAAGGTAAGAGAGCAGGTTTTCTGTTCAGAGAGGTGCTTAGTCTTAGGGTGATAGAGATGGTGGAAAATGGTAGAAGAAGAAGTGGGGGAGTTCTGATTCCTACGCTTCTGCTAGTGCTCCTTATCAATCGGGCGACAGGCATCATTATGGTGGGGATAATTCTCGAGCATAGGGTGCCCAATCTCAAGCAAGCGGAGGTCAGTCGGTTTCTTTATATCCTCTTTGTCGATTTTGTGGTCATTCTCATCGGGTTTATTATGATGAAAGAAGGTACAAATGCTTCAAGTGTGGACATGCAAGCCATCATCTAAGGGATTATCCAGTTAATAAGGTTGCTACGGGGGAAAATAAGATTCATGTGGCTTCATCTTCTACTCCTACACCTGGTAGTATGGCATCTAATTCTATTACTGCTTCTGGTTTTAGTGTTGGTATGAATAGATTGTATGCTTTGGCGTCTCGATAAGAATCTGAGGCATCACCTGATGTCGTTACTGGCACGTTACAACTTTTCTCTCATGATATAAATTGTTTCCTTGATCCAGGGTCTACTTTCTCCTATGTGACTCCTTATATGGCTGTATATTTTGGTTTTGATCTGGAAGTTATTTCAGATCTTTTTTCTATTTCTACCTCGATAGGTGACTCGATCATTACTAAAATAGTCTATAGGGGTTGTGTGGTATCTGTTGGTAGCAAACAAACCTTGGCGGATCTGTTTGAGTTGGATATGGTAGATTTTGATATTATTCTGGGTATGGACTGCTTACACTTTTGTTACACATCTTTGGATTGTCAGACCCATAGGGTCATCTTTAGGTTCCCTGGTGAGCCAGTTATAAAATGGGAGGGTGTTTCCTTAGCTCCTAGGAGGAGGTTTATTTCTTATCTTAGAGCTCGGAGGTTAATCTCCAAAGTTTGTCTTTATCACGTGGTTCGGTTAAAATATTCTAACTTGAAAGGTCTTTCTTTTCAGTTAGTTCCTATGGCTAATGAGTTTCCAGAGGTCTTTTCAGATGATCTTTGATGTGTGAGCAGATGCTAACACATTTGAGGCTTTTAACTCTAAATAATTGCGAAATCTTAAGCAACTTTTGGTTGTTTTTGATCATTTTCTTATGATATTGTAGTTGTAGCAAGGATGGGATGAAAACATAGGAAAGATAAACAAAATAAGTAAAATCTGGTACAAGTGAGCTGATATGAGTCTGACGGCATTTCTTGCAACCAGAAAAAGGCGTCAGGAAGAATAGTGAAGAAGAGTTGTTGGATGAAGGTGACGACGTTCTCAATATGTCATAACAAGTGTGGTAAGCCATCAGAAGATGCCGTCAAGTGGGACAGAACTTGGTGAAATAAGCTGAAGGTCTGACGATGTTTGCTACACACCGTCACTTCTCTGGTAAGACGTCGGAGGACATCGTTAGAGTAAGGAAGAACAGGTTAAGAAGGCACGACTTCTGACGACATATTTGAGACGCCGTCAGAAGCCTGATGATCAACACCAATATGCCGTCACCTAAATCCGAGCCCAGCTGTGATTTTATTATTTTATTACCTTAATTAGGCTTTAGTATAAATAACAATTTTGAGGGTTTTTAAATTATCAAGTTTTCATTATTCAGAACAAGAACTTGGGAGAGATAAACAGGTACATTGTTCTCTTTCGCCAATTATTCTTAGTTTTCTTTCTTATCAACTATTCTTGGGTTTCTAACTTGGGATTTAATTGAAGAAATTGCTTGTTGTTTTCCATATATACGTAAGTTGATTATTATCATCATGAATTTAACTTGTGATTTCTTTTATCAAATCATGAACGGCTAATTTCATTAGCCGGGGTTATGGGATCCAAGGATTAGGGTTTGATATGATTCTAGGTGTTTAAAGAATTCAAGGAGTAGTAGAACATCTTGAAATTCTGTGGTTTTAACTGAAATTTAGTGGCTGCAAACATTATATTATGCCTTAGGTTTTATTTGGTTCTAACGGAGAAATAGACTAGTGGACGGGAATTATCAACAGGGACTCGAAAGTTACCAACCTTCTGTTTAATGATTAATGCCGTAACTGGATTGATCTACCTGAGATAACATCCGTTTGGATATAGATAAATTATCTAAGTTCGAGAGAATTAGATAATAAATTGTCTGGTAAGGTCGAGAGATAAGTCAGATAGTATCATAGTCAGGGATATTCTGTTGTTCTACTCATTCCGAGGGTCTCTAGCATTACTTAGTATCTGTCAATACCCGAAACCCTTAGTGATCATAACTCTTGTTTCCCATTTATATTGATAACAACATTATAATTCAGTAAATGAAGATTGATTCATTGTGAACTTTAAACACCCATCTTTCGGAAACAATAAACTGCCTGTAAAGTATTTTGTAAACAAATTGACATTCACACCTTATTCCCTGTGGGATTCGACCCCAACCTAGTTGGGTTTTATATTGACAACGATCGCTTACACCCATTCAAGAGTGTAATTTGAGAGTTATCAAAAATGGCACCGTTACTGGGGAATACGGTTGTAGACTGAAAATTTTATGTGCGAAAATTTGTTGATAGTTAAGTTTCCTTGATTTACGTTTATTTGTTGTTTTTGTTTATTGTAGGTACTGTGTTGTTTATGCCAAAAATGAGAAGTTCCGAAGCACCACTGTTACCAATTAACCCGGAACCTCAACTAATTGAAAGAATGGATGAACAATAGAAAGCAGAAAGATTAGCTGCTTTAGCGAGGGCTCAGGTGAATGTGCAAAATTTGGGTCAATAAGCACATCACAAAAACCCTGTTGATGAGGACTTGGGCGATGAGGAATTGTTGAATCCTCAAAACCCAAGGTGAGCGGAGCAAATTGCTGCACCAGTGTAGTGAAACGTCAATAGAAATCGCCCAGCTCGAGGTAGATATGGTCAACAGCCTATGCACTATAAGGCTGATGATGATGATGATGAAGGAATGGACGGAGCTGGTGTAACGGGTTCTATCATCCCGCTACTGTTTGCACCAGTTGCAAAGTTCAGCATAACAAGTACCACGATCCAACTCCTGAATCTGAAGGGGTTATTTGGAGGCTTGCCTGGTGATGATCCTAACATGTATTTGGTGAACTTCATCATCATCTACAAATCCTTTGACAATCCGGGAGTGAGACAGAATGCAATCAGATTGAGGTTATTTCCATTGTCTCTGTCTGGAGAGGCAACAATGTAGTTGAATGAGTAAGAGCCTAATTCTATAACCAATTGGAGACATTTGAAAGATGCATTCCTAGAATGGTTCTTTCCACCCTCCAAAAGGGTACAGTTGAGGGATGAGATTAGCAACTTCAGACAGCTTCCGACTAAAGCACTGCATGAGACTTGGGAAAGGTTTAAGAAGAAACTTGCACAATGTCTGAACCACAATATGACAGAATTGCATTTAATGGAGACTTTGTACAAATCTTTCAAGTCTGTGACAAAGCTAATAGTCGACAACGCTGCAGGTGGTTTGTTCATTGACCTCTCTTTTCTGGATGCTTCTGACATGCTAAATAGAATGACCAAGCAAAGTCGGGCTTAGAACACTAGGGATTCTGGAGTGGCTAGCCCTACTATTGCTAGTGGTATTACTGCAGAACAGCGTAGAAGGGATGAGGAGCGAGATCAGGATATGGCCCACTTGAAGACACAGATGGACTTGTTGGCTAAGCACTTGCTATCCGGCAAGACTGAAATAATTAAAGTTGTGGATGCTCATGGTACCGTATCTTTTGTTGCTGATACTGAGGTCAACTATATGAGTAATTAGAAGGGTTTCCGAGGCAATAGCCAAGGGAACCAAGGTCGGACTTTCAATGATAAGCCTGATTATAAAGATAGGGAGAAGGGACATTAGAGAAACAATAATAACAGAAGTGTATTGTATGTTCCTCCTGGAAGTCGGGATACTACATCTACTAGTTCTGGCAAGATGTCCATGGAGGACATGATGGAAAAGTTGTTGAAGGGAGTCGACGCTACTAACTCGGGGGTGACTAATATGAAAAGTGAGTTTTCTACCCTCAGTCAGTTAGTTAGCTTACACTCTACTTCTATTAAGTAGTTGGAGCAATAGATGAGTTAACTATCGGCTACTCTGAACCAGAGAAAAGTGGTCACTTTACCTAGTGATACAGTTCAGAACCCGCGGACTGATGGCTCTTGTTTGGCGATTACCACTCAAAGTGGTAAGCTGTTATCTAGCCCTTCTATAGGCAAAGCTGTGGAAAAGGAGGTAAGTGTTGATGAATTAGAAGGAAGAAATCCAGTAGAGTCTGAGAAGGTGGATGGATTTGTTGACATGTCAGAGAAAGAAGACGACAAAAAAGAGAAAGTGGTATGAAAACAAATGCCAAGACCACCACCTCCATTTCCTTAGAGGTTGAAGAAGAAAGAAGATAATGAAAAATTTAGCAAGTTCATGGCAGTAATAAAACAACTGACAGTAACGGTGCCATTGATGGAGGTACTTGAGTAAATGTCGAGCTATGCTAAATTTATGAAGGACTTGCTAACAAAGAAGCAGAAGGTAAGCAGTGAGCCGGTGGACAACATCCATCACTTTAGTGCAGTCTCTTCATAATCCTTAGTGCAGAAAAAGCCTGATCCTGGAGAATTTACTATACCGTGCATAGTGTGTTCCATAAAGTTTACAAAAGCTTTATGTGACTTAGGAGCAAGTATTAATCTGATACCTTTTGAGATCTACAAGAAGATGGGATTGGGGGATCTTACCCCCACAACGATGTGTCTTGTGATGGCAGACAGATCGGTAAAACTACCAGTGGGTGTATTGCATGATATGCCGGTAAAAGTGGACAACTTTGTTTTACCTGCAGACTTTGTGATATTGGATTGTGATGTTGATTTTAAGGTACCCATCATTTTGGGTAGACCATTATGAGCCACTGGGAGAGTATTGGTTGATATGGAGCTCAATGAGCTCAAGTTCAGATATGGAAAAAAGGAGGCCAGATTTAAAATGGAACCTCCTACAAAGCAGTTGGAGGAGATGAATATCTTCTCAGTTATAGATGTATTCCACGGAGGTGGTAATAAAATAGTGATACAACATCTTGACAAAGTCTGAGTAGTCAAGATGACCAAGTCGTACCGCGACACTAAATCAGGCGCTATTGGGAGGCAACCCAAAATTTTATTTTCATTTATTTTTAGGTTAGTTTTTATTCTTATAGTGAGGTTTTTAATACCTGGAAGGTGAAATCAAGATTATCTGCTAAAAAGGACCCTGACGACGTTTATGGTAAGACGTCACACCTGTGACGGCTTACCCAAAAAATAACGTCAGAGAGGTCTAGTATGAAGAAGTGTCTGCCTAACCTTGATGATATTGCCTAACGAGTTACCACAACTCTGACGGCATTTCCCTATGTCGTCAGGTATTACGGGCCCATCTGTTAAGTTGGATCCGACCCAACCCAGGCCTAAACTCTTCACCTTTCCGTTAGTTTATTTTGTTTCCATGTTTAGTTATTTTCTTCCTTAGTTAGAATATCTAATATCTTTCTTCCTTCTCCAACTTGATCCCAACTAAGCAACAAAACCTTTCTTTTCTAAACTTGGAGAAAATCAAGCAAGAAAACCTTTCCCTTGAGAGATTGGATTGAAAGCAAAGTAACAAACTTTCTTCTCTCATCCACATTCTCTCACCTTAAGCTTACACTTCACACTAACTAAGCTCCACTATTAAGGAAGTATGCAAGTCGACAATCAGGAATAAAAATGGCACCCAAAAGAAAGAGTCCTAACACTCCAAAGAAAGTGGCAAAGCCAAAAGTGGTTCGAAAGCTTATTAATGAGGACTCCGACTATGAAGATGAAGAACCACTGCTCAGGTGGTAGAGAAAGAAACCAAGACCAAAGGAATCTCCTCCACCTAAACCCATTCAGGTGGAGGATAGTGATGATACTTAAACTACTACCCCACCTGAGAGTGAGTCCTCTGATCTAGAGGGTTCCAATCAAACCGAGTCCATACAGCCTGAGTCTGAGAAGGCTGAATCTAAAGAGCAGGGGTCTGAGAAGATAGAATCGGGACCACCATCCTCAGAAAAGCAAAGTGATGATGATTCTCCAATTCAGAGAGCTTTAGTGAGATGTAAAAACTCGAAGGTTAAATATAAGTGTCTCGACTGGAGATACTGATGTGGGGGTAAAACCCCATGATCCTCATACTTGATCTCTACCAGGTACGCCCTAAACCCTTAGTTTTATTTATTTTTTATTTTAAGTTGAGGGTGTGGGGGTGTATTGTTGTTGTACCAACTGTGTTAGTAACTAGGAGAAGTACTTATACTTGAAGCAGTTTGCATGTTTGATGAATTTTTAAGCACCTCTCCATTGGTTTGATTGCATGACTGTGTGAACTACATTAAATTGTGACCATGTGTGAATCTTGTTGTGGCATTAGTTCTAGTAACTTGACAATCACTGCCAAACATTTGCATGAACTGGATGAGTAGTATCTAGTAATATCTTTATGTTCCAAGTGTGTGTGAGTCTTTACTGCGTTCCCTTTGTATTGCCTAATCTAGAACTTACCCGGTTCGTCTTACCGTAGTTGAAGGATAGGAGTTAGGAAACGATCATAGGCCATTTTTGAATTTTAGTCACTTTTAGACTAAATGACCTTCCCTGTAATATATTATACCCCTTGGTCCCCGTTTGCGCCTTAATTAACCATTTTCTTTCTATGAAACCCATCACCTTCCCTTTTTAAATCATAATGAACCTGTTTTGGCCCTGGTCCTTTTTGGATACTGTGCACCTTGACTTAAGCAAACAACCTAAGTTGAGGGTGGCTATTATAGGGGTGCGTGTGATAAACTGGGTATGAAGAAGGGTAAAATAAAAAGAAAAGAAAAAAATGTTCTGAAAAAGAAATTAATAGTTGGGTGTTGGCGAAAAAGAGCAATAAAATAAAAATTGTTTGAATAAAAAGAAAGACCACACCCTGTTTTACGATCAAGAGAAAAGAAAAAAAAATAAGGTTAATAAGTAGACCCCACAAGATAAGGTAGTGCCGAGGAGGTTAGTCACTCTAAATGTTGTTTAATACCATACCCACCCCTATAATACGTTACAAGCCTGAGAAAGTCCTATAGTGATCCTAGATTACCTGTCTAGAAACCTCGGTAATGACGATAAGGGCAAGCATATGGTATTTGGCATACACTGGTTGAACTTCATTCTGAGTGCGAGAGCCTTTGTGATTATCCCCATGATTATACCTTGATTGCTGATAATGAGAAAAAAGGGAAATTTCTTTGCTGGGAGGGCACAATAGGTATACTACCAGTTGTTGACTTGTTTTGGTGAATGTGGTGTAGATGCATGTAGGAGTGTTGTTGCCGAATGGATGCCATACCTTAATTCCTATGAGTTGCATGGTTATTTTCAAAAATTTTGCATAGCTGATTTTAAAGTTGATTGACCTTGGAGAGGATGCATGTGTTTTTTAGCAAAGTCGAGTGACTGGCTGCTGATTGTATTTTGTATTCTCTTAGTTGTGTTTTGGTTGCTTGAGGACAATCAATTGTTTTAAGCTGAGGATATTGATATGTGAGCAGATGCTAACATATTTGAGGCTTTTAACTCTAAATAATTGCAAAGTCTTAAGCAACTTTTGGTTGTTTTTGATCGTTTTCTTGTGATATTGTAGTTGTAGCAAGGATGGGAGGAAAACATAGGAAAGTTGAACAAAATAAGTAAAATCTGATACAAGTGAGCTAATATGAGTCTGACGGCATTTCTTGCAAGCCGTCAGAGATGTGGTAAGCTACCAAAAAAAGGCGTCAGGAAGAACAGTGAAGAAGAGTTGCTGGATGAAGGTGACGACATTCTCAATATTTCATCACAAGTGTGGTAAGCCGTCAGAAGATGCCGTTAAGTAGGACAGAACATGGTGAAATAAGTTGAAGGTCTGACGATATTTGTTACACGCCGTCACTCCTCTGGTAAGCCGTCGGAGGACATTGTCAGAGTAAGGAAGAACAGGTTAAGAAGGCATGACTTCTGACGACATATCTGAGACGCCGTTAGAAGCCTGACGATCAACACCAATATGCCGTCACCTAAATTCGAGCCCAGCTGTGATTTTATTATTTTATTACCTTAATTAGGCTTTAGTATAAATAGCAATTTTGAGGGTTTTTAAATTATCAAGTTTTCATTATTCAGAACAAGAACTTGGGAGAGAGAAACATGTACATTGTTCTCTTTCGCCAATTATTCTTAGTTTTCTTTCTTATCAACTATTCTTGGGTTTCTAACTTGGGATTTAATTGAAGAAATTTCTTGTTGTTTTCCATATATACGTAAGTTGATTATTATCATCATGAATTTAACTTGTGATTTCTTTCATCAAATCATGAGCGGCTAATTCTATTAGCGGGGGTTATGGGATCCAAGGATTAGGGTTTGATATGATGCTAGGTGTTTAATGGATTCAAGGAGTAGTAGAACATCTTGAAATTCTGTGGTTTTAATTGAAATCTAGTGGTTGCAAACATTAGATTATGCCTTAGGTTTTATTTGCTTCTAACGGAGAAATAGACTAGAGGACGGGAATTATCAATAGGGACTAGGAAGTTACCAACCTTCTGTTTAATGATTAATGTTGTAACTGGATTAATCTACCTGAGATAACATCCATTTGGATATAGATAAATTATCTAAGTTTGAGAGAATTAGATAATAAATCATCTGGTGAGGTCGAGAGATAAGTCAGATAGTATCATAGTCAGGGATATTCTTTTGTTCTACTCATTTCGAGGGTCTCTAACATTACTTAGTATCTGTCAATACCCGAAACCTTTGGTGATCATAAATCTTGTTTCCCATTTATATTGATAACAACACTATAATTCAGAAAGTGAAGATTGGTTCATTGTAAACTTTAAATCCCTATCTTTCGGAAACAATAAACTACCAGTAAAGTATTTGGTAAACAAATTGACGTTCACACCTTATTCCTTGTGGGATTCGACCCCAACCTAGTTGGGTTTTATATTAACAACGATCGCTTACACCCATTCAAGAGTGTAATTTGAGCGTTATCAATCTGTCTAGTATTTCTCCAGATAGGGAAATAGAGTTTGGTATATATTTGTTTTTGGACACTCGTCCCATTTCTATTCCTCTGTATAGAATGGCTACGACTGAGTTAAGAAATTCAAAGAGCAATATAAGGATCTTATAGATAATTGTTTTATTCATCCTAGTGTATCTCCTTGGGTTGCACCGGTCTTGTTTGTGCAGAAGAAGGATGGTTTCCTTCGGATGTGCATTGACTACAGGCAATTGAACAAGGTGACGGTTAAGAACAAGTATCCTCTTCCAATGATAGATGATCTGTTTAATTAGTTGCAAGGTGCCAAGTTCTTTTCTAAGATAGAACTTTGGTCTGGATACCATCAGCTAAAGATTAGGGAAGTGGATATCCCTAAGATGGCTTTTCGTACTTGGTATGGACATTTTGAGTTTTTGGTGATGTCATTTGGTTGACTAATGCTCCGACAATATTTATAGATCTAATGAACAGGGTATTCAGGTAGTATTTAGATCTGTTCATCATAGTGTTTATTAATGATATTCTGGTTTATTCAAAGAGTGAGGTGGATCATGCTAATCACCTTTGTGTGGTGTTGCAGACCTTAAAGAAACAACAGTTGCATGTTAAGTTCTCTAAGGGTGAGTTTTGGTTGAATGTTGTGACTTTTTTGGGTCATATTATTTTTAGTGAAGGGATCATGGTGGATCTGTAGAAGGTTGTTGTGGTGAAGAGGTGGCCTAGACCTACGACTCCATCTAATATTCGGAGCTTCTTGGGTTTAGACGGGTATAACAGGTGGTTTGTGGAAGGCTTTTCATCGACAACTACTCCTTTGACTAAGTTAACTTAGAAGAAGGTCAAGTTTTCTTGGTCAGATGCTTGTGAAGGGAATTTTGAGAAGTTAAAGAATAAGTTCAATTCGGCCTTAATTTTGACTTTATCGGAAGGCAATGATAGGTTCATGATTTATTGTGGTACATCTCGGGTAGGTCTTGGTTTTGTGTTGATACAGCATAGGAAGGTAATTGTTTATGCTTCCAGGCAGTTGAAGGTATATGAGAGGAATTATCCTACTCATGATTTAGAGCTGTTGGCGATTGTGTTTGCTTTAAAAATTTGGCGGCATTATTTGTATGGTGTCCACGTGGATATCTTTTTTGATCATATGAGTCTATAGTATGTGTTCACCCAGAAAAAACTTAATCTTAGGTAGAGGAGATGGCTTGAGCTTTTCAAGGATTATGATATGAGTCTTCACTACCCTCAGGTAAGGCTAATGTAGTTGCTGATGCTCTTAGCAGGTTATCTATGGGGAGTCCGTCTCATGTGGAGGAAGGAAAGCAACAATTGGTGAAGGATATTCACCATTTGGCTAATCTTGATGTTTGCCTTTTGGACTCCAAGAATGATGGTATGGTGGTGCAAGAAGTGGTTCGATCATCTCTTGGTACAGATATTAAGGAGAAACAAGTGTTGGGTTATATCTTGATGAAAATCAAGAGTGACGTTGGTGGGCAAAAGGTAGAGATATTTGAGATCAGTGGTGATGGTACCTTACAGTACCAATGGAAGTTGTGTGTTCCTGATGTCGACGGGTTGACTGAGGCGCATGTGTCACGCTATGTTGTTCATCCCGGCTCGACTAAGATATATCATGATCTCAAGGAGATCTATTGGTGGAATGGCATGAAGAAGGATGTAGCAGATTTTGTGGCCAAATGCATGGTGTGTCAACAGGTTAAGGTTGAGCATATGAGGCCAGGAGGGTTGTATCAATAAATTGATTTACCTAGATGGAAGTGGGAAATAATTAATATGGATTTCATTACCGGTCTTCCTCAGTCTCAGAGTCAATATGATTCGATTTGGGTTATCGTGGATATGATGACTAAGTCTGCGCACTTTTTGCCAGTGTAGACTACCTTTTTGGCAGAGGATTATGCTAAGTTATATCTTCAGGAGATTCTAAATCTTCATGGGGTGCCTGTTTCAATTAATTCTGATCGTGGCACGCAGTTTACATCTCACTTCCGATGGTCTTTCCAAAAAAGGTTGGGAACTAAGGTGAGTTTGAGTACTGCTTTTCATCCGCAGATGGATGGGCAAGTAGATAGAACTACTCATACATTGGAGGATATGCTTCGAGCCTGTGTGATTAATTATGGTAGCAATTGGGTTGAGCATCTACCTTTGGTGGAGTTTTCTTACAATAATAGTTATTATTCTAGTATTGGTATATATCCTTTT
The DNA here is from genome assembly GCA_030864215.1 of Capsicum pubescens. Classification (NCBI taxonomy): domain Eukaryota; kingdom Viridiplantae; phylum Streptophyta; class Magnoliopsida; order Solanales; family Solanaceae; genus Capsicum; species Capsicum pubescens. The sequence goes on from CM061544.1 coordinate 230,121,135, forward strand.
GAGGCATTGTATGGTAGGAGGTGTAGATCTCCCATTGGTTGGTTTGTGCTTAGTGAGGAAGACATATTTGGTCCCGATTTGGTTTACTAGGCTATGGAGAAGGTGAAGGTGATTCGGGATAGGCTTAAGGCTGCCCAAAGTCGCCAAAAGTCCTATGCAGATGTTAGGCATAGAGACTTAGAGTTTGAGATTAGGGATAAAGTTTTTTTCAAGGTATCTCCTATGAAGGGAGTAGTGCGGTTTGTCAAGAAGGGGTAACTCCAACTGGTATATGTGTCCTTATGAGATTTTGCAAAATCTCATAAGGACACATTGGAGTTTGCAAAAAGTTGGTACTATTTCTTCATATGTGTCCTTATGAGATTTTGCAAAAAGTTGGTACTGTTTCTAATGAGTTGGAGTTTCCTTCTATCTTAAGTTTGATTCATTCGGTCTTTTATGTTTCCATATTGAGAAAATGCATTGGTGATCCTTCTTCGGTTGTGCCTTTAGAGGGGTTGGGTCTCACAGATTTTTTTTTTTATGAAGAAGTCCCGATTGAGATATTGAATAGGCAGGTTCGTCAGTTGCGGACCAAGGATATGGCTTCAGTTAAGGTTCTTTGGTGGAACCATAAGGTGGAAGAAGCCACTTGGGAAGCGAAAGAGGAAATGAAGTCCAAATATCTGCATTTATTTTCTGTTGTAGGGATTCATGCGGAATGTATGTGTCTTCAACACATCTTTATTTTCAGAGCTTGTTAAAGGAAAGATTTATATCTTGGACTCTTTGTTTTTAAACTTTGTTAAAGATTGGGAATATGTTTGATAATGCAAATGAATCTAGCGTGTGTTTACCCCTACCTTGTCCGTCATTCGGGGATGAATGTTCCTAGTGGGGGAGACTGAAACAGTCAAATTTTTGGACCTTAGAAAATTTCCTGAAATTCTGATTTCTGGATCCAATACGACTCATGGGTACGATCCGTATGATGGGGTATGGATGGTATGGTCCGGTCGTATTCTGGCCAATGTTGGTTGGTGGGATGAATTTTAGAGACTGGATTGGATACGGCATAGGGGTACAAGTCGTATTGGTGGTTACGGGTCATTTGGTTCCTTAACTTAATCTTAGACTTGGTTACTTAGGTTGGATCAGAATATGAGTGGATCACCATGAGCTGTAATCCAGGGTATGAATTATACCAGAGACTCGTATGGTAAACAGTGTTCAATTCCCTAGGTATTTCATTCTGCTAGGGATACGGGTCATGGATACCATATGCTGTAGTTACGACTTGGTTGGATGAGTCGTATACTGGACAATATTTGATCCAAGGGTTAAGGCTTGGTTACGAGTGGTGGATACCAATTGTATTGGAAGGGTACGACTCGTGAGGGCCAGTCGTATCCCTGTGATGGGATTTTTGTACAACTCAAGTGGGGGTATTTTGGATATTTTTCTACTTATCTTAATAAGGCCCCACGACTTCTAACCTACTTGGGAGGATATTTACCCTATTATTCTATTCATTAACACTTAGAAAACTCTTTCTAAATACTTCATAATTCTCTTAAGAGCTATTGAGCAAGGGGAGCTAGGGTTTCAACTAAGGGATTAATTTGAAGCTTGTATTGGTGATTTCTTTCCGTCATCATCTTAGTTTAAGGCATGTTTCTCTTTCCTCATTTTTAATTTAATTAAAGGCATGGTTTATATGAATGTTTTCATGGTTTTGCTATTGCATGACTTTGGTTTTCAAATATGATTTGGGGGTTTTGATGTTAATTGCTTGGTTATGGCTTCCCATGGTTTTAATTATGCTTTTATATGCATTAATGATGTTTTTTGATAACTGGATTGAATCGGAATGTTTTAATGGTATTTGGTATTGGTCTTGGTCATATTATGCCCCTAATGTGTTTAATAAAATACTTATAAAGATATGTTCATTGCATTGGCTTCTTTTAATGGAACACTTGCATGTTTTAAACTTGGTAAAAGAATTATGCATGGTTTAAATGGTTTGAAAAGTATAAAGGCTAATTGGTTATGCTTGTGGGAACATAGAAGTCTTCCAAGTGGTTTAACATGGTAAATGAAAGGGCACTTGAAAGTCCCCTTAAACCTATAAATGGTTGGCTATGGGTGATACTTGCACGTGAGGATTGGTATGATAATAGCAATATCAATGACCTTTATTAATAAATAGATAATGGTTTGGCTATTTAGAAACTGGTTTTAATTGGGCAATAATGACGGGATGTGTAGCAAAGTCGTGGAAGATGGAGGTCCCGGGGGGACAAAAACTGGAAACTCATATTTTGCCGATATAAGGTTGGTCTTGGTGACCGTGTGCATGATGTCACACTTTATTTTGGAGATGTACTAGTTACTCAATGGGATACTTCCTTGTTCGTGCGGCTATACACACTGGATCCATTTCAGCAGGGGGAGCTAAACCCATATAACATGTGGGTGGTTTAGGACGGTAAAGCTACACAACCCAGGTAAAGGTTTTAAAGGCATGCTAAACCCGATCACTTTTTCCCTGCATGGTCATATATATATATATATATATATATATATAGTTGTATGCATTATGGATGGTTTTACTTGGTTTTATAAGTGACATTATGTTACCCTTATCCTGAGATCATACTAGCGGTCACTCGCTAACCCCGTCTACTGGCTGCTATATATCCACGCTATGCAGAAATCGGTCATTCTACACCTCCTACATAGTGATTGATATGGTTGTATGTATCATGGATGGTTTTACTTGATTTTATAAATGACATTATGTTATCCTTTTCCTGGGATCATGCTAGCGGTCACTCGCTAACCCCTTCTACTGGCGGTTGTATACCCACCTATGCAGGAACCGACCATTCTACTTCTTCTATATAGTGATTGATTTGGGATCATCATTTGGACTGAAGTGGTGAGCTTATCCTTTCGGAAGGCATCATTTCATGTTAGTGATATTTCTAGGCATTTTGACTTTATTTTGGATATTGGTTTTGGCTATGGTTGGGGGCATGTCCCAGCTGAATTTTATTACTTTTTTGGATAGAGTATTTATGGTACTTCTATGGTTGGAATGGGCGATCGGTAAAGGTGTCAACCTTGGCATTGGAATAGGCTGGGAGGCTGATATCATCAGACATAATTTCTCACTGTTCCGTCATACTACATTTTGGGATTAATTATCTTATGTTTTGGAACATCTTTGGTTATGGCCTGGTTTATGTCCTTGTTTGGTGTGGTTTGTTACGGTTGGATTATTGGTATGGGATGGTTGGACTCGGTTGGGTTGGTCATGGTTGTGACCTATTCCCAGGGTCTTTGTATGAGTTGTTACACTGTTATGTTTCATGCTCAGAATTCATCCAACTTAGGGAAAGCAGCTGGAGGTAATGGGGGTGGTCTCCGATCTTGGTCGGACTTGGGACGCCCATTACGACAAGGCCCCAAGGCGGGTTGTGTCATTATTATTATTATTATTATTATTATTATTATTATCACCACACTAATAATATTACTACACACTTTTCTTAGGATAACAATTTTACTACGTACTACAATTTATTATTATTATTATTATTATTATTATTATTATTATTATTATTATTATTATTATTATTATCATCATCATTATTATTATTATTATTATTAAATTAAATGTATCCAAATATATTTTATAGTATATAAAAAAAATAAAATTGAGAAATAGTAAGAGTTTATTTAGGACTCGTGAACCATATTTTTCTATTTTTAAGCTAATGACTTTTTTTCTTTTTAAAAGTATAATACATTTTCAAATTCAAATATTTAATATCCTTTAATCTAAAAAAATTATTACAATAATATTAACCTTTGTTTTAAAATTGCCACGTGCCTTCTCAATAGCTTGCCATGTGTCATTGCTTTTAATTTTGCTTATATATATATATATATATATATATATAGAGAGAGAGAGAGAGAGAGACTAGTATAGGTACCCGTGCGATGCGCGGAATACTTTTTTTTTTATAAAATATTAATTAAATAATATTAACTTATTCACTTTTAAATTATAAGGTTAATCAATTTTCATTGCATTACATTGACATATTTCAAAATTCAATCATTTAAAAAAATAATTAGTATATTCTTTAATCATATTTCGATCAACTAGCTAATTTTTAAAAAATAACAAAAATAAAATATAAATTAATTATTAATTTTGTTATTGGACTTTTACCTTTGTAATTTTAATCTATTAAGACATGTAATTATATTCCTTACCTTCTATTTCAAGTTCAATTTTTTTAGTCTATAAATAAGTTCAACAATAACTACACATTTAAAAAAAAAATTATCTTTAAATTCTATTTCAAACACTAAAAGTACTTAATTGTATCAATTATAAAACTTTTAAGTTCAAAACTTAAATTTCACAACTTTCGGATCAAAATTAAGCACATATAATTTATTTTTTTCTTTTAAACGTTCAAAATTTGTTCTATTGTTCATAATTTTTCATTGTCTGTTCCATCATCCTTTCACACACATACCCCACCTTTACCCCACCACCCCATCACCCCACCAAATTTTATTTTATTATTTTTTAAATTTTTTGTTAAAAAAATTTCTTATCCCACCCGTCCCCTACCCCCAGCCCCGCCCACCCCCAGGAATAAATAAATAAATTTAGTTTTCTTTCTTTACAAAAAAAACACTTTTCTTCTTTATTCTACCCCACTAAAAATTTAAACTTTTTTCTTACTCCAACCGCACTCCCTACTCTTACCCCCAAAAAAGTTTAAAACTTATAAAAAAAAATTCTATCCCTACCCTCAAATGCCACCTACATTCACTAGCTCCAATACCCCTACCCACCTTGCCCACCCACAATCTCGTATCCTCACCTTTCTCATCATAATATCCATCACTCTATCTCTATTCATTTTTATCGTTCCTTAATACTATTTTGAACATTTCAAATCCTATTACCTTAAAAGAAAAAGTCCAACTATTCATTTTATATTTGTAAGATATTTGTATACATTTTAAGTAGAAACATTAACGTTCTTAGTTACATTTATAACACAAGATAAATATAATATTAATTGTAAGAAAAAATAATAACAACAAAAACTTTGAACTTTTACATAAATCTTCATTATATATCCAACACGTAATATCATGTTTATCACTTTTTCAATTCACTAAATTTCAATATATTTCACATGACAAATCTTATTAGGCAATTTCAATTGCAACATTCCGCTAAATATCTTACCTTCATGGATCTTTTAGAATTAATATTCATACCTTCATTTAAGATCTCTAAATTCTGTAGTTTGACCAATTCAATATGTTGTTTTTCTAAAAAAAATAATCAAATTTATATAATTTCTTATAAATCTAAATTTAATTATTTACAATCAATATTTTTTTTCTAAAATTATTTAAAAAAAATCAAGTAAAGTAAAATGGACCTATATATTGATTTATAAGTTTTCTTCTAAAAACAGTAATACATTTAATATATGCACAAATTGATATCAATTGTGAGAAATAAAAACTTTATCTATCAAATAGTTCACATCTTCTCTACGTACTTTTGAGTTTCAATCCTATCTTGCACTTATTTTCTATTCAAAGTTATTTGAGATACATTGGGATAACAAAATATATACAAAGATTAAAATTAAATATTTTATAATACAATTTTAAAATACTATCACAAAGTATAAACTCAAGAAATTGTTATGAACTTTAACAAAAATATACGCTACCGAACATGATGATGATGGAGATACATTGATACAAGTACAACTATGAAGATCAACGTGTGTACAAGTACAGCAAATTATCATCCTAGGAAGTTCAATGTTGAGACGTGAGATGGACCAAAGACACACCCAAAGCCGCCCATTTTCTTATTTGCTACACTAGAGGGGTGGCCTTTGAAGGTTTTTCATTAAAAGGGCACTTTTGTCATTTTAAGTCTAAGTTGTTATGTAATATAAATAGAACAAGATAGGTCTTTTGAGGCATAGTTGATTATTTTTGTAAGTCTTGACATTTGAAACACCAAAGTCCTCTCTCTACTTGAGGCAAACCGAAACTTGTAACTAGGATAGCAATTCAAGGGTGAAATCTCTTGTAATTATTTGTTTTTGAGAAACCTTGGCGCTTGAGTGGTGGAATCCTCTCTTGTGTCATCGTAAGAGTTAGGTTATCGTGTGTGGAGGTGTTAGGAGTCTTAGAGTTTTATGTACTCTTGGGTTACTAGGATTTACACCACCTTTGTCTAACTATCTATCCTTTTGTTTGTTTTCATCTTGTAGTACTTTGTATCTTGTGTTGTAAGCCGTGTGGTGTTGTCTTGTTATAACATTGTCGTTGTTCTTCGTTATTCATTATATTGTGTTGTAACTTAGATTGGTTGGCTGATTTTGGTGTCACCAACACCTTGTTAACTTGTGAAACTCGTATTCTTGTTCTTGGCCAAAACTAGCTCTCAAAAGGATCCTCGGTTCGTGCCTTGTTGAGTGGACTATTTTGGTGTTATTTTGTGAGTTTCTAGTCTCTATCGTATCATTTGGTATCAGAGCTAAGGCTGGTTGTGTTCCTACACTACCAATCTTGGGCTCTCTAAGTCAAAAAATCAAAAAAAAAAAAAAAAGGTGTTGAAAAGCTGAAAATTCCAAAAAGAAGCAAATCTGTCCATTCTTGTTGTCTCGGCCGAAATTGTGTCTTGTTGTTGTTTTGGATGAGATTTGTGCCTAGTTTTATTGTGATTTTTTGTGTGTTTTGTGTGTTCTAGTGTTAGATCTTTGTTTCCTAACACTAGAAGAGGTGTCTAAGGTCGAAAATCTCACAAAAAGAGTTGTGTTCTTGAGTTTGGTGTTCTTGACCGAGTGTTCTTGTTGTTGTTGTTGTGTTTGGCCGAGATTTGTGTCTAGATTTGAGTGTATTTTGTTGTCTTAGTTTGTTTCTAGTGCTGGTTCTCTTTCTCCTCAACACTTATTGAGTCTACCACCCAAGTTCTTGAGCAAGATTCCGATTGTGTTGTGGTGTTAAGTGGACGATTTCTTGTTGGTGGTGGTGGTGTTCATTTTATGTTCTTGTGTTATGTTGAAAAAGTTGTTGTTTGATCTTGAAGAGATAAAAGAAGTAAAGGACTTTGTGTTTGTCTTGAAAACAATTACAAGACAACACCAAAGTAGTAAAATAAAAAGAGACATTCAAAAAGCATACTTACCAAAAAAGAGTAACAACACTTTTCAAGAATAGACAAAAGAGGAAAGAGACAAGGCTACTCCAAAAGGATGTTTTTCCAAAAAAGTGTAAGTTGGTGAAAAGTTGGTAGAAGACTTTTTGACTCTTGAAAATAGAGTCTAAAATCTTTTCCACCTACACCATAGCCAAAATATCTTCCTCAAAGGTGTAGTATTGAACATCAAAGTCTTGGAACAAATTTTCTTCAACAACAATGTGTGTTTTGTCTTGTTACCGTTTGTGTGGTGTTGTTTCTTGCGGTTCAAAGAGTTGAACCTTTATTTGTGTGTTGTGTGTGACATTGTGGACTGTTTTTAGTGCTATGGAACCCGATACCTCACACTCTCAACCCATGGGGGAACACAATGCTACTAGTATCATTTTGGCTCGCCTTGAAGCTATGTCCCGAGACATGGCTAGGATGACCGCAGGTATTAAAAAACTAGACTCGGATGTGGTATTAATGAAGAGTAAAGTGTCAATAATAGGTGGGAGATTGGAGAGAGTGGAAAGCCAAAGAATCCGACCTTCTACCCCTCGACATATTTCACCAACTAGTATTCCGAGGCCATGCACCAAATTCTATATCCACCTATTGCGACAAATCAAACCAACCCTTACTCCCAAATCCGAGATCATGATAGACCAAGCCACCCTCCACTTCACCAAGTACAACAAGAAGGACTTGGAACCCAAATAACACCACCAAACCCAAGCCCTCCCATCTAAAATCCACTTGACCAAAGACCTCACTATCCAAATCCAATCCCGTCGCTACAAGCTCCACTTAACCCAAATAGACCCATCCATGTTGAGGGGTATGGTAGAGGAGAACAACATGCTTGTTATGGACCATATTATGATGTTTACATGAGAAGAGAGGAGATGAGGGGTAGGCAAGGTAATCCAATGGAAGTTCACGGCCGAGAAGGAAGAGTTGATCTTTGGAACCAACAAGGGAACCAAAACTGTGATGTAGGTCTAAATACCATCAAGGTGGGGCTTCCAACATTCAAAGGTGAGAGTGATCCGGAAGAATTTCTAGCTTGGGAGTCCACTTGTGAGAGAATCTTCCAAGTTAATGACCTTACCGAGGAGAAAAAGAGTTGTTATGCGATTGCATATTTTGAGGGTTATGCTACTACGTGGTAGGAGTATGTGAAGCGATTTGGCAATGTTTTGATTGAGGGTAAGCCCCCTCCTTGGTTTAGGTTAAGGTACCTCATGAGACAAAGGTACTTACCCGAGATTTACCATCAAGATCTCCTTGCTAAGTTGTATAACTTGAGGCAAGGGAACAAAAGCGTCGTGGCTTACTATGATGAATTCCAACAACTCACTTTGAAACTTGATCACCGAGAGGAGAAAGTAAGCCATGAAATTATTCGATTCAAGGTGGGGTTGAATAGGGACATTGCCTCACGGTTGACACTTCACAAGTTTGACACCATTGATGTCATCTTCCAAGCCGCCTTGGAAGTTGAGAAGGTATTACAAGAGAAACCGAGTGTCAAGATCAAAAGGCAATCTCCCTCGAGTTGGCATAAGGACAAAAATGACCCATCCAATATGGATAAAACCGAGGATAAGGCTGCACAAGATGAAAACAAGGCTCACCAAAGGTACCCTCCGAGAAATGAAGGTAAACCACATTCCTCTTCTAGTTCTAAGGGCTTTCAATGTTTTAAATGCCAAGGTTGGGGACACAAGGCTAACGAGTGTCCAAATAGGAGAAATATGATCCTAAGGAAGGGAAAATTGTACTTTCTTGGGGAGGAGGTGGTACTTGAACCGAAGAAGATTAATGATCAATCTCAAGATAGAGAGAAGGTAGAACCCGAAGAGCCAAAGGAGGGGGATGAGGAAGATGTTTGGCCGTGTGAAGGTGAGATTGTAGTGCCTATGTATATGGCAAGGAAAGTCATGCTTAGTGAGGGTATGAAAAAGAATCCGAGAGTGAGGAGGATGAAGAAGGAGAGAAGTCGAGAGTTGGGATTGTGGGATTTGCCCACAAGGACTCTTTGTTGATTACTAACCGAGATACTAGCACTTTACCTAGTATCAAATCTTCTTATGTGCAGGTTGTAGAACATATAAATCCAAGGATCATGCTTGATGATATCATGGGACCCTTGATTGAACATCCTAACCTTAGGAAGAGCAATGAAGAGATGATGAAAAGAGAAGAGCTTGCCGGTGATGATTGCTTAAATTTGAGGGCAAATTCCTCTCAAGATGGAGAGGATGATACAAGTGTGACTATAAAGATCAACGTGTGTACAAGTGCAGCAAATTATCATCCTAGGAAGTTCAATGTTGAGACGTGAGATGGACCAAAGACACACCCAAAGCCGCCCATTTTCTTATTTGCTACACTAGAGGGGTGGCCTTTGAAGGCTTTTCATTAAAAGGGCACTTTTGTCATTTTAAGTCTAAATTGTTATGTAATATAAATAGAACAAGATAGGTCTTTTGAGGCATAGTTGATTATTGTTGTAAGTCTTGACATTTGAAACACCAAAGTCCTCTCTCTACTTGAGGCAAATCGAAACTTGTAACTAGGATAGCAATTCAAGGGTGGAATCTCTTGTAATTGTTTGTTTTTGAGAAACCTTGGCGCTTGAGTGGTGGAATCCTCTCTTGTGTCATCGTAAGAGTTAGGTGATCGTGTGTGGGGGTGTTAGGGGTCTTAGAATTTTATGTACTCTTTGGTTACTAGGATTTACACCACCTTTGTCTAACTATCTATTCTTTTATTTTTTTTCATCTTGTAGTAGTTTGTATCTTGTGTTGTAAGCCGTGTGGTGTTGTCTTATTATAACATTGTCGTTGTTCTTCATTGTTCATTATATTGTGTTGTAACTTAGATTGGTTGGCTGATTTTGGTGTCACCAACACCTTGTTAACTTGTGAAACTCGTATTCTTGTTCTTGGCTGAAACTAGCTCTCAAAAGGGTCCTCAGTTTGTGCCTTGTTGAGTGGACTGTTTTGGTGTCATTTCGTGAGTTCCTAGTCTCTCTCGTATCATACATGTTGGATTATAATGAATAAAAAAATAACAACAATAATTTATTTGTTTAAATAAGATCATTGTAAAGGAAATAACATGAATATTAAGATGAAGATGAAAAGTCATGCATCTGCATATTAAAAAAATGTTAAATTATTTTTTATTTTTTTTTGGAAAAATGATGAATATGAAAAATAATGATTAACAACAACAATAAAGAGAAAGAAAGTTTAACATTATATGAATATAACCTGTAATACAAGTAGTATGTATAAGAAAGGTTCAAAAGTTGGAGTGGTATATGTAAGAAAGGTTTAAAAGTTAGAATTTCATTCTAATTCAAATTCTATTTAAATTCAAATTTGAATCTCTTATTAATTTGCTAAAAGATTTTTTTTAATCCTCTTTATCGTTACTTTTTCCAAATATCATGCATATTTATCTTATACAATCTATAAATTTAATTGAGAGAAAATTTTGAAATCTATTCAAACATTTTAATAGTAAATAGTGAAAAATAAAAGAAGACTAATCTATCCCTACGTGTTCTTTCTTTTTTACCCCTTTACCTTTTTCTTTCTTTCTTTTGTTTGCTTGTAAAAGAAATTAATTTTTTGTAAATATAATAAAGATATATATATATATATATATATATATATAATTTTAGATTATAAAAAATTATATTTAAAATTCAAAGATAATTGCATTTAGGGATGAGATTTGAGTACAAATTATATATATTATTATTTAGATATTTATGTAATTGCAAATTGTTATTATTATTATTATTATTATTATTATTATTATTATTATTATTATTATTCAAATAATTCTCTCTTTTAATTGGTTAAGTTGGATAAAATCAATTCAAATTTTAAATCATGTAATCTGTTGCTAATAAAATTATAATCTCATTCAAACTCAAAAAACATCATTTGATTAGGATACATATTTAAATTAATAAAAAATAATAATATTTTTTTAAGATAAGATTATCTTCAAAATTTTAAAACTCAGATAATGTAAGCTTATTTTTCAATTCAAAATATTTGCAAAGTTTCAAATTTAAGAATCTATAAGAAAAAAAAATTAGTTCCACAAAAAGAGTCCAACCTGCTCAAATTGTGGCTAGATAGTTGCCACATTTAACTAATTCAATCTAATTTTTTCTAATCATCCGATTATGAATTAACAATTACCACATCTACTACGTGCTTCATTCATGATAGATGTTAATCTATTTTAAAAAAAAATAAAAAAAATAGCGAAATAAATTCAATTTAAATTCTATTCCTTTTTTTTTTTTGGTTCTGCTTTTAGAAATAAAAAGTGAATATATCTTTTAAATAATTTTCACCCAAAATACATGTAAAATTGAATTGAGTCTAATGTAAGTTTAAATTTTTAATACCTAATATATTATTTAGTTATTTATTTATATTATTATTATTATATTGTATTATTATTAGTATACTACCACCATCACACCTATGTACTACTTTTATTACTAATAATGTGTTATAAATATACCATATATAGTGAATGTCTACTTTACCATATATAGTGAATACCTACTTTACCATATATTGTGTATGTCTATTTATGAAAAAGTTACAAACCTCAAGGTTAGTTTTCCCCTATAAATAAAGGAGTTTTGTTTCATTGTAATTCATCCCATCAAGAGATCCCTCAAGAGAAATAAGAATTACTCTCTCTATTCTCTCTCTTCTTCTTCATTCTTTATTAGTTTATAACACGTTATCAGCACGAGTTCTCTCAACTAATTAAAGAACAACTCGGCAAAACAAATTCTGAAAGAACAAGAGACATAAACAATTCTCGAAGAATCTTCAAGTTCTTCAATACAAGTTCTCTCTTCTTCAATACACGTTATCAGCATGATGCTCTAACCAACTGAGGTGAGATTATAAATCTGAAGGATTTCAAGGTTAGTAATTATTTATGTTATATTTCTTTTACTACTACTAATATAATTATTATTGGATTTCTGGAAAAATAATTGGTTTGAAACCATTTATGTTTTAAATTTATTACTGAAGAACACTATTATCAAAAGGGATGATAATATGTTGGGTTTAAGTCCCATCAATTTATGCCTAAGACGCCTTTATATGGGTAAGACGTTGAGTTTGAATCTCAATGCACCATATTGATGATATTATGATGGCTAAGGCAAAATAATGAGTGTTTGATGAAAAGTCATGAAATTCGACCCATTGAATATGCTCCATTCCATGAAGTGAATGTGGTAGCAATATATGATAAGTCTGAAATATGACAACTTACTTCATTCTTGAGGTGTATGTGGTAGCAGTGCATAATATGTCTGAAAGAAGACAAGTGAATGAATGCACGAATATACGCGTGGAGGGACAATATGATAATGATCATCAAAAATGATGATATTTTCGCACGCGTATTATGATCATAAGATATGTTAGAGAAAAATTTTCTAGATCATATGTATGCCTCGATTTGCTCCTGAAGTAGCAATATCATGATAGAGGTTATTAGCTATCAAAATTTGATAGGCTTAAGGCACAATTATATTTCATTCCTGGGGAATGAGGATTTTGATTGTTTCAATACAAACGTGCACTTGATTGTGATGGTATCACAACTCACCTCCGAAAGAGGAAGAATAACTGAGAAGAATAATTTTGAAATCTACTTCTAAAGTAGTAAATCTGAAATTTATTCATGTAATAGTAAATATGAAATTTACTAAAGAAAAAAAAAATACATGTCATGGTAAACTTGGAGTTTACTAATATAAAAGTTCATAAGTTGACATGAACTATTGGGACATCCCATAGATGTGCATATTAAGTATTAAATACATATTGAAGAATTCAAAAATTCTTCTTGAGCTTTTAATGTTGCTTGTTCTCATGATAAGTTGGTTGAACCAACTAATTTGGGGATTGAATCCCTTAAAATCTGAAAAGTATAAAAGGTGAATAAGGGCCCGTTCACCTATTATGTGATATGTTGAAAAGATGCATCAATAAGATGATCACATGTACATTCATGGTCAACCTACGTTTGACATTCATAAAGTTACTTGTTCAATATAAATTAAGCATAATTTTCTGATTGTGTAATCAAGATAATTCATATTAATGATGATAGTTTAGCATTGAATGTCTTTTATAAATAGTTAAACCATTACCAATGAGAACAAAGTTTCATGTATTGCTATGAAATATGATATATTGCATACAATAGCATTTGTATGCATTAGACCAATATATTATGATTATTTCTTCCCTCTCAATTGGTTCAAGGTCAGGACCCAACTATTCCATCTAATAGTTTTGATGTGCGGTATACGATTAATAAATATATCATGATGCACTAAGATAGATTTCTCAAACAATATCGAGAATGTATGTTAGTTTTCCTAACATAAGGGGGAGAATATAAGAAGCCATGAAATATGGTAGGAATTATCATCAGATCCTCATTCAAAAGATAATTCAAGTCAAATGCCGAAAACATCTCATATTTAGCTGGAACTGCTCCTATTTTGTGTTCTTAAAGGATAAAGTCTATGCTTGTGTGAAGCATGATAGACCAATCGGTTCCAAATAAAATAATCCTTGAAAAGGATAAGGAGCAAATAATCATAATAAGAAGACAATGTGCTTTTGAAGAGTCTACTACATAACACTTCATAAAACTTTATGAAAGGTTCAGGTACCTGAAAATAATGAAGTGATGAGATCTCAAAATGTTATGTCACATTGTGAACTGATATAAAATGATATATCATCGATGATATCTTTGATATAATATTGGCACAATATTGTAAAGATTACGAGGATTTGAATTCTACGTTTATTTAAGCATGCTGACATAGAAACATTATCAAGTGGCATAAAAGGATGTATTTTGGTAAGCGTAAAACTTATTTGATTTACAGTCCAGACACTTGAAGATGTCACTCATGAAATATTGGATATTGTCACTTGACAAAACTTATGTGAAAAACTTTTAAGTATTCAAAATGTTTGAAGCATATAAAAGTTTCTGGGAAACTTATTTAGAATCCTTATATTATATAAGCTTATAGCTTGAAAATTATTAAAACTCTTGGAGAGTTTTCAAAAGCAAATAGATTATTTGCTGAAATGAGAAATATACCAATTTAGATTGGTTATGAAGTATCATATCTTAGTGCAAGTGGTGCACTCATGTACCTTGCAAATACTAAAAGGCCTATAGTCTTTTCGGTTAATATGTTAGCAAGGTATATTTCTACTCCTACTAGGAGACATCAAAATGAGATTAAACACATGAACTTGTTTTATTCTAAAGATTGTAGTCTCGATCTTATTGGTTATGCTGATGCTGGGTATTTATTTAACCCGCATAAATCTCGGTCTCAAACATATAATGTGTTCACATGTGGGGATACTGCCATATCTTAGAGTTATACAAAGCAGTCTATCTAGACACTTTATCAAACTATGATGAGATAATAGTTATTCATGAAGTAAGCCGAGAATGAATATGGTTGAGATCTCATTCGAGAAAAATGTGGTGTGAAATGTGACAATGTACCCACAATTTTATACGAAAATAATGCAACATGCATAACATATCTTGATGGAGGATTTATAAAAGGAGATAGAACGAAGCACACTTCATCAAAACTTTTCTACATACATGAGCTCCAAAATAATGGTGATATTAACGTACAACGGATTCGTTCAAGTGACAATGTGGTTGTTTTATTCACCAAGTCTCCTTTAATTGTAACTTTCAAGAAGATGGTGTACAAGGTCGGGATGCAAAGGTTCAAGGATGATCTCATTAGGGGGAGTTAATACGCGTTGTACTCTTTTTCCCTTATGAGGTTTTGTCCCACTAGGTTTTCCTTATAAGGTTTTTAATGAGGCAACCTATATACGTATTGTTAGAGATGTGTACTCTTTTTCCTTCACTAAATTTTTTTCCACTGTTTTTTTCTAGTAAAGTTTTAACGAGACACATTATCTATCAATTAGACATTCAAGAGGGAGTGTTATAAATATACCATATCTAGTGAATGTGTACTTTACCATATATAGTGAATACCCACTTTACCATCTATTGTATATGTCTATTTATGGAAAAGTTACAAACCTTAAGATTAGTTTTTCCCTACAAATAAAGGGGTTTTGCTTTATTGTAATTCATCCCATCAAGAGATCCCTCGAGAGAAATAAGAATTACTCTCTATATTCTCTCTCTTCTTCTTTATTCTTTATTAGTTTATAACATAATGTTATTTATTTATAGATTATTATTATTATTATAAAATATTTAGAGTTTATTTAGGACTCTTCAACTATGAATTTCTGATTTTAAGCTAATGAAAATTTCTTTTTTCTTCTAAAAGCCTAATATTTCTAAATTCAAATAATTTCAAATATTTTATTACAATATTATAAGTTTTGTCCTAAAAACTGTCAAGTGGCTTATTCTTATGCTGCCACGTGGCTTATTCTTATGCTGCCACTTGGCTTCTTCTGGTGCTTCATCCCCTGCTTTATAATATACTAGTATACGTACCCGTGCGATGCACGGATAATATTAAATTATTATTTTTAATTATTTCATATTGAAATCTCTCATTCGAGTATGTTAAATTATATTACTTTATAAAAAACTAACTACTATATTATTTCTTTGTGAAATGCAAAAAACAGTTAAAAAAATATACAACTACATTACAAATTTCAACAACGATATATATATATAGATTTTTAATTAATTAAGATATATAATTACATTTCTTATCTTCCATTTCAAACACTAAAAGTATGTAATTGTGTCAACTACAAAACTTCTATAAGTTCAAATTTTAAATTTATTTTTTAGATTTAAAAACTAAACGTATACAATTTATTTTTTCAATTCAAAAACTAAGTGTAAGAAATTTATTTTTTCTTTTAAATTTTCTGACTTTATTCTATTGTTCATAATTTTTTCATTGTTGATTTTATCATTAATATCTCTCATACCACACTCACAATCATCCACCCCAACAAATCTCACATTCACCCCCACCTTTACCCCACCACCCCATTCCTCCCCTACCCCACCCCCACCCTCTACCCCTAAAAAATTAACTTTTTTCAAAAAAAAAAAAAATCTTACCTCACCAACCCTTACCCTATATTTTTAATTTTTTTTTAATTTCAATCTACTTCTCTATCCTCATACTAATTTTTTAAAATTTTCTTTTCAGATTGTAATGTCTTTTATGAACATGATAAATCATATTTCTTTTAAAATGTCTAATATTAGATTGTTATATTTAAAAAGTCTAATTACCATTTTGTTCCACAATGAAATGAACATGATAAACCATTTTGTTTACTTGTGATGTTTTTTTTTAAAAGAAATTATTCTATTATTCACATCTCTTCAATTTAAAATTTATGGAACTACTACATTATGTCTTCAAAATTAGTTCAAAATATTATGCCCCCAACTCCCATCTCTCTCTCTCTCTCTCTCTATATATATATATATATATATATATTCGTTATTCAAAATTTTATCTTTTCTTATTTTATCTTTTCTATATCATGACTTTATTTTTCATATTTTAAAAAATTTTCACGTCAAGTTCAAATAAGTTTTTTTCACATTTAAATTTAAATTACGCCAAAAATGTCAAATCCTTTTCTACGATATAATTTTGAATATGGAGATTCATAAAGAGTTCATTCACATTTGTCTTCTTTTATGTAGCAAATTACTTTTTAAACTTGTTTATTCAAATAATGAGGAGAATTTCATTATTTTATTTTGTATTAAGTTGTCGAGTCACACTATGAAGATTTTGGAGAAGGTGGTTGAGCGGAGATTGAGGAGGGTCATCTCCATTTCAGAGAATCAGTTTGGATTTATGCCTGGTCACTTGACGACAGAGGCAATCCACCTGGTGAGAAGATTGGTGGAGAAATATAGGGAAAGAAAGAGGGATTTGCACATGGTGTTCATCGACCTAGAGAAGGCTTATGACAAAGTCTAGAGGGAAGTTTTATGGAGATACTTGGAGGTGAGAGGGGTCCCGACGGTGTACATCAGAGCTATTAAGGACATGTACGATGGAGGAAAGACTCGAGTGAGGAAGACGGGGAAGACTCTGATAATTTTTCGGTTGAGACAGGATTACATCAGGGATCGACTCTCAACCCATTTTTGTTTGCACTGGTGATGGACGTGTTGATGCGGAGGATTCAATATGAGGTACCTTGGTGTATGTTATTTGCAGATGATGCAGTTCTAATTGATAAGATGCGGGGAGGGGGGGAGGTGTGAATGAAACATTGAAGGTTTGGAGGCAAACCCTCGAATCTAAGGGGTTTAGGTTGAGTAGGTCCAAGATGGAGTATTTGGAATGCAAATTTAGTGACTCGAAGCATGGTGGTAAGGTTGGATTCCCAGGATGTTTGTAAGAGGGATAGTTTTAAGTATCTCAGGTCTATGATTCAAGGGAATGGCGAGATTGATGAGGATGTCTCTAAATGTATTAGAGCAGGTTTGGTGAAGTGGAGGCTCACCTTGGGAGTGTTGTGTGATAAGAAGGTTCCCTTAAATCTTAAAGGCAAGTTCTACAGAGTGGCGGTCCGTCCGAACATGTTGTATGGTGCGGAGTGTTGGCCAGTCAAGAACTCCTACATTCACAAATTGAAGGTAGCGAAAATGAGAATGTTGCGTTGGATGTGTGGACTTACTATAGGGGATAGAGTTAGGAATGAAATTATTCAGGAGAAGGTGAGAGTGGCTTCAGTGGAGGATAAGATTTGGGAAGGAAGGTTAAGATGGTTTGGGCATGTGATGAGGAGGGGCACGGATGCCCCAGTTCGTAAGTGTGAGAAGCTAGCGTGAGATGGTTTTAGGAGAAGTAGAAGTAGGCCTAAGAAATACTGGAGAGAAGTGATTAGACATAACATGGGGCTGTTACAGCTTACTGAGGACATGACCCTAGATATAAAGGTGTGGAGGTCGCGGAGGGTAGAAGGTTAGTGCCTGTGTGGGTTGTAACTAGTAGTTAGGGAGATCTGGTGTAGCCGGGTTAGTAAGCCTACGACTGTGTCCAGTGGTAAGAGCCGCTAGTGTATGGCTTATACTAGGGGGTGACCTTTTCTTATTTCTTATTTCTTATTTTCTATTTTTTTAATTTCATATCGCTTTTATTTTCGTAGCTCCCTTAGCTCTATTTTTATTATCTCTTATTTCTTATTTTGGTTATACCACCCATTCTGTTTCATGTATTACTATGACCTTGTTAACCATTCATTATCTTGAGCTGGGGGTCTATCGAAAATAACCTCTCTACTTCTTCGAAAGTAGCGGTATGGACTGCGTACATTTTATCCTCCC
The DNA here is from genome assembly GCA_030864215.1 of Capsicum pubescens. Lineage (NCBI taxonomy): Eukaryota > Viridiplantae > Streptophyta > Magnoliopsida > Solanales > Solanaceae > Capsicum > Capsicum pubescens. The sequence continues at coordinate 230,139,805 of CM061544.1, forward strand.
CAGACCCCACTTGGTGGGATTACACTGGGTTTGTTGTTGTTGTTGTTGTTTCCACCACTTTTATTTATTGTTTAGAATGTTTTAATAATTCAACATGCATATATATTGTTCTCTTTTCATATCAAAGTTCAAAATATTAGCCACAAACAATTTAAAGATTTATCCTACAATTCAAGTTCATAAAAAATAACAACCTTCAATTTTTTAAAAAAATGAAGATTATGAAAGAAGTTATTGATTGATATAGAATTTGCATATATAACCAACCAAATAAGTCTCTTATCCAGAAAAAAATGGGATGAAAGATCCATAATGAACTCATAGGTGCAACATATAAAATCTGTCATGTTAAATCTAAATGAGAATTTTTTTTCCTATTTCTCTTCCCTCCCCCCCCCCCCCCAAAAAAAAATTTACTTTCACCTCTGTAGCTCCTTTTCACCAAATCAGGTACTCTAACATAGATGCTCACTACACCATGCTTCCTATTCATACATCTTTTCAAAATTAGGAGATTGTAAGGGGTGAAACATGAGAATTTATTTTATTTCCTACCAAATTTTGCTGCACCCCATTATATTATTATTAGTATCGATAACTACGTATGTTTGTAAAGAACCAAATGATGTAGGCTTTAATATTTTGTATATGAATTTTTTTAATAAAAAACAGATTTACAATTATGTATGCCAGGAAAGAGTCAAACTTTTCTAATTTTTTATTTTATTTTTTAGAGATGCAGATGTCTACACGTTTTAGGAGCTAACTCAACTATCATTATTAGTTTCTTAGTTTAACCTAGTTGGGATTTCCTTAAAACCCCTCCATAGTTCATATAGCTTTAGCTTTCGAAAACAACTGTTGATTATCAAACACATCTTCCAAAACACATTGCTATAACGATAAATTACTCAAATTAATTCAGATAAACAATTCACTATCTATGAGCATAAAATCTGTCTAGTACCTATATTGTTGTCCACCAACATTATCTGAAAACCTTTCATCGTGCATATAGAAAGCTCTCACAGTAGGCACATTATACGGTCCATCCTCTTTCTTTTCTAACCAAATAATTTAACCAACTAAATTTGAAAAAAGAAAATAAGAAAAGTATTATACCTCATTAACCTTTAAATAATATTGTATCCTTCCTGCTTATAAAAAGAAAATGTAATATCAACAAGAGGAAAAAGTTTTTAAAAAGAAGAATATAAGGAATGCAGTAAGTAAATTAATGAATAATGCTAATCATCTAGAGGTATATATAATAGAAATTAAGAAGCTAGAATTCTATTTCAATTTAAATTTAATTCAAATTCAAATATTATATTAATTTATTGAAAGAAGATTACTTTATTACTCTTTTTTATCCCTTACTTTTTCAAATATAATGTATATTTATCTTATAGTCTCTCTCTCTACAATGAGATATTATTATTATTATTATTATTATTATTATTATTATTATTATTATTATTATTACTATTATTCTTATTTTCAAGTACTATTACTCCGTTTGTTTTTTTTTTAAAAATAAAGTACTACTACTATTTGTGTACTACTATTATTAATATCAATTATATTAATATTATTATCTCTTATTTAATATTTAAATATAATTTTGAAACATTAAAAGAGAAAAGATTATGAATAGTAAGAGTTCATTTATTAGATAATTATTTATTTATTTGTCACTTTGTTAGTATTATTATTAATATTATACTTTTACTTTAATTTAATTTTATTATTACTAATATATATTTATAATTATAGTAAATATTATAAATTTATCGGATGCTAAGAAGTTTGCATTTCATTCCCATTTTTAAATTCTATTTTAGTTCAAATTCTATTATGAAAATAATATAGTTTGAGTTTATCTAGGACTCTTAAATTATGGATTCCTAATTTTAAGTTAATGAAAATTCTTTTTATTTTCTTCAAAAATATTAGTATTTTAAAATTTAAATATTTTTAATTCAAATCTTTTATTAAAATATTATAAATCTTTTAATTTCCCTTTTCCTTTTTTTAAAGACAAATCACGTTTTTAAAAAAATATTATTATTATTACTACTATTTATTTATTTATTTATATTATTATTATTGTTTTACTACTACTACTACGTTTTTGTAGACTAAAAGTATTACTACTACATGTGTTAATTCTATTACTATTATTATTTATTGTTGTTGTTGTTATTATAATTATTATTACTATCTTTTATATAATATACAAATCTATTTTAAAACATTAAAAGGAATTAGTTAATGTATAGTAAGAGTTCTAATGCTAGTTCATAATTTCAAGCTAATGATAATTGTTTTTAAAAAAGCAAAGGGTAATATATTTTTAAATTCAAATATTTAATATTTTTGAATTCAAAATCCTTATTACAACACTATTAAATTTTGTCCTAAAAGTTGTCACGTGACCTTTTAATATCTTGTCACTTGGTTTCTTGTCTTGCTTTTAATTTTGTTTTTTATATATAGAGAGATATTATTTATTATCTTTTATTTAATATTTAAATATATTTTTATAACATTTGAAAAGGATAAGTTTATAAAATAGTTAGAGTTTATTTAGGACACTTCAATTATAGATTCCTAGATTTATGTTAATTATTGTTTTTCTTCTAAAAGCTTGATTTTCAAATTCAAATATATGTAATTCCTTATTTAAAATCTATTATTACAATATTATTATTGTTAATAATAATATTTCTATTATTATTATTATTATTATTATTTATCTTTTATTTAATATTTAATAAATTAGATTCATATATGTTTTGTTATAGCATTTAAATTTTAAAAGAGATAAGTTTATAAAAGAAATATTTTTACATTTTTAATCTAATAAAAAACTATTTTGTCTTGTAACAAAGGATAACGTTTTTTTTAATATTCTTTCTCTCTCTCTGTGTGTCTCTCTATAACATATATATATATATATATATATATATATATATATATATATTAGTATCTATATATATATATAAAAGCAAAACTAAAAGTAAGACAAGAAGCCACGTGGCAAGTTATTGAGAAGCCATGTGACGATTTTTAGGACAAAGATATAGATATGTTAATAAAAATTTGAATTAAGAAATTAGAGATATTTAAATTTAAAAATATTAGGTTTTATAAGAAAAATTATGACTAAATTGAAAGAGTTCTAGATCAACTCTAACTATTCATAACTTATCCTTTTCAATATTATAAAATATATATAAATATTAAATAATAATAAGAGGAATAAAAATAATCTATATATATAATATTTGAATTTTAAAATACATCATCCTTTTAAAAAATTAGAGGTATTTAATTTAAAAATATTAAATTTTATAAAAAAATTATCATTAGCTTGAAAGTGTTCTAGATGAACTCTAACTATTCATAACTTATCTCTTTTAATATTATAAAATATATTTAAATATTAAATAATAATAAGAAGAAGAAGAATCTCTCTATATATAATATTTGAATTTACATTGAATCAATTATAATAATGAAAAAATATTGTGTTTAATGAATTTATATCGTAAAAGTGAATAAGTCCCTGACATATTTGATCTTCTAGATATAAATATAACAAAAAATAATACAATAACATTAATGTGGAATTTGATTTTAAAAAGGTGTCTTCTTTTTTTATTTTACGAAATTTGCTCCTACAAGTTTATTGATTTCACTTTTTATTCGTCACAATACAAAAATAACTTTGTCATCAAAGATTATGATAAATCTAAATATTTGGAAAATTATTAGTAGCTCAATTAATTGATCTTCATCATCTAATTAAAAAAATTAGAGATATTTAAATTTGAAAATATTAGGTTTTATAAAAAAAATTATGACTAAATTGAAAGAGTTCTAGATGAACTCAAACTATTAATAAATTATCCCTTTCAATATTATAAAATATATTTAAATATTAAATAATAAGAAGAGGAATAAAATAATCTATATATATAATATTTTCATTTTAAAAAATATTATTCTTTCAAAAAATTAGAGGTATTTAATTTGAAAATATTAAATTTTATAAAAAAAATTATCATTAACCTAAAAAAGTTCTAGATGAACTCTAACTATTCATAACTTATCTCTTTTAATATCGTAAAATATATTTAAATATTAAATAATAATAAGAAGAAGAAGAAGAAGAAAAAGAAGAAGAAGAAGAATCTATAAATATAATATTTGAATTTACATCATCCTTTTTAAAAATTAAAAAAAATCATTAGCTTAAAAATAGAATATCATTTGAATATTCTGTTTGAATTCATAGTATAATAATAACAATAGTATAATATTATAATAATAATAGTAATGATAATAATAAATAAATAAATAAATAAATAAAAATCGCAGCAGTACTTGTATACTAATAGCTGTAGTAGCTATAGTATATTAATATATTATATTTTAATACATTTGATTAAAAGTTAAATGAAAGATAACATCTTATAATAATAATAATAATAATAATAATAATAATAATAATAATAATAATAATAATATTGGTTTCAAGTTATTATCTCAAATTCAAATATAAAAATTATTACGTAAATATACATCTCATCACATTTTAAAAAAAATAAGGATAAGAAAGAATAACAAACTATTTTTTTAACAACTTAATATGATATTAGAATTTGAATGAAATTTGAATTGGAATAAGGTTCTAGCTTTTTAGCATTTCTTATATATACTCCTATATCATAAGCTTTATTGGTGAATTTATTTACTGCACTCTTTATATTTTTTATTTTAAAAATTAAAAATTATTTTTGATTTAATATTTTTCTTTTTTATATGCAGGAAGGATGTGACTTTTTCATCTTCAATTTTCTCTGTTGATGTAAATGAAAAGGAACAAGTAGAAGAAATGAGGTGAAAAAGGGGATTTATATGCCATGGAAGTTGTTACAACCTGTGTTGATGATATGCCATGGGAGTTGTTATAACCCGTGTTGAGGATATTGGGACATTATTTAATGGGTTATAAAATGGATGAGAAATTGTACGAAAGTGCAATTGGTGCAATTGTATGTTTATATGAAAGAGCATTACATGATTTGAATACCAAAGCAATGTTGGCTACGGGAGTCTTCTTCAGCTTGTGAAATTGGGGCTAGAATCTGATGATGTGGGCTATACAGAGATTAATATCGAGTCTAATACCATTACCTTTTGAAAGGTGTTATTACTGTTCTATTTGTTCTTTGCATGCAATCGATGTTTGTGCTTTTTTAAAACTTTTTAATTCGACTGTTCAGTATTCATGCATGTTAGCCCCTATTTCTGAAGTGAGAATTTTTTCATGTCCAAGTATCAAATCAAGCCCTTTGATTAAGGATGGAAGAATCAGAATAATTCCATCACAGCTCATGTTTATTTTTTGAACTTATTGTCTTTAGGGAAAAGGTTCAAATAATGCATGCAATTTGGAATTGTTCAATTTTATTTTTCAATATTATATTTTTTTTGGTCTAAAGATTAAATTGTATTCCGACCAAATGAAAGTTTGTACATCTTTAAATTTGCATGCGAAAAATTTTCTTACCTTATTCAATTCCTTATAACTCTTGGAACAAAGTCAATAAATTTAAATAAATAGTCAGTATCTCTGTTTATATTTTATATTAATATAAAATTATAATTTAAAATATAATATAATATAATAGATAAACCTAAATAATGAAAAATCACGGGCGATGCATTACAGGTTAAGAAATAAATTAAACTTTTGAAAGTGTTTTTTTTTTTAATTATAATGAGTAAAATCTTATAATTAAATGAGTTTATGATTTTACTTTTCTTTAAAATTAATATTCAAAAAATATTACATACATTATGAAATTCATTTTAATTCTTAGGAAAAGTTAATAATTTATTTTGAATTTGAGTAAAAAAATTTTAAATTAAAATATGAAATAAAATCATATTTCGGTAGATGTAAAAGTGTCTAACTAATTTTAAATGAAGAGACAAATTCTAACAAATTAGATTATTTTGGAGTCTTCTTCTAATTTTTTTTTCTTTTTTTTTTTTGTGAATAACCAAATTTATCTATTTTAATAGCTATATTTTGATATAAGAGATAAGAAAATTAACAGATTTTTTTTTTTTAATGCAAAGTCATATTAGAGCAAAATAAAGTAGCTCAAATACAATAGAAAAAATATTACCGAGTAATGGGTGTGTGTGTGTGGGTGGGGTGGGGTGGGGGTGGAGGCAAGGGTGTAAACTTAAATATTATGAATAATAAAAAAAGGGCAGCCCGGTGCACAAGAGCAAATCAAATATTATGAATAATATAATTAAAAAATCAAAATAATTTTTTTTTTACGACTAATGAATTTTTTATAGATTTGATTTAGAGTTAGGGGGATTGGGTTGAGGGTTCGGGGGTGGGGAGGGGAGGGGCGTGTAGGAAGGGAGAGGTATTTTTTTTTTTAAATTAAGGGCGGAGGTGGGGGATTGATATGGACGCAGGGTGGGGGTAGGGGTGGAAAGTGGGTGGGGGTGTAGATTTTGTTTTAACATTTCATTGAGAAAAAAAAATGAAAGTTGAACTTTTTTTCTAAAGGTAATGTGATTTAACATATTCAAACAAGACATTTCATAATAAAATAATTTAAAAAATATTTTAATATTATCCGCGCATCGCGCAGGTATGTATACTAGTTATTAATAACACCACTACTTCTAAGTTTTTTTTTCTTTTAAACAAAAAAATAATTAACACTACTACTACCAATTAAAACTACTACGATTATTATTGGTGAATATTATTATTAGTATCAATATTATTATCTTTATTTAATATTTGAATAAATTTTAAAACATTGAATGGGATAAGTTTATGAATAGTAAGAGTTCATTTAAAACTCTTAAATGTTAGATTCCTAGTTTTAAGTCAATGATAAATTTTTTGAAAAATCTAATATTTTTAAATTTAAATATCTCTATTTTTTTAATTAAAAACTTTATTACAATATTATTATCGTTTGCCTTAAAACTGTCAAGTGGCTTATTCTTATTCTGCCACTTGGCTTCTTCTCATGCTCCGTCCTCTGCTTTATAATATATATATATAGATATTAGTTTACGTACCCGTGCGATGCACAGATAAATAACCTATTATTTAAAAAAATTATAGATTGCAAGATCTTATTATAGTATAATAAATAATTATACATTTATGTATAATATAATATAATTAAATTATTTATTATTTTATTAAAAGATTGTTATTTGATTTCGAAATAATAGGGGAATAGATGCAATTAAAATTTCATTTGAAATAGTTGACACAAAAATAATCATTGAGTTTTTATTTCATGTTTTAGAAAATTTGAACATGGATCACACTCACTTCATATTATTATTATTATTATTAGCCATATCTTTGTCCATTCATTAAACATGAAAATAACAATGTACAAATAAATAGACCACAACCCAAAATAGACCAGGCAAGAAAAACAAACCCAACCCGGTCCAATTGAAACCAAAAATAAATAGCAAAATATAAAAATAAATAAACAATGCACTTTCTAAAAAAAATCTTGAGGACAGAAAAGGAAACTAAAGTTTTCCTCACTGCATCATCATCAACTTCTCCGAGAAGGTTCCGGCGGTCGTCGAACACGGGGATGACATGGATGATGGTAGCTCAAGCTCAATCAACTGTTAATACCATTAATTTGGACGGAAGCAATCTTGAGAAAGATGTCACAAAAGGAGCTTTAATTTCTGCAAGTACCATGAATCTATCTCGATGAAGACTCCTTCAACATTGCTTCAACAAATCAATTGTATATTCAGCCAAAGGTGAGTATAACTTTCTAATTCTCCATGAAATGAAGAAATCATGAGTCTGCTTCTCTCTATCGCTTAACATATTGAGCTCAAAAGAGCTGATACCACTGTTCAGGGACAGAGATATACCAGATCCACGATATTATCTACTAATTTATATTAGTGTGAAGCCTTGCTCTTTAAACAATTGTTAATTCTTTGACTTCTGTGTTGTTACCTGAACTCGTTAGTATGTTGCCAATTTCTTACTGTGTAATCCTTGTTTTGCTATCTTTGAATGCGCAAATAAGGAATAGTTATTTTTTCCAAGAGGAGAAATATCTTGTGAATTCTATGCATTGTGGTTTTGCAAGGCTGATCAGATCTATGCTAAGTTGGTCTGAATGTTTTATTACCTAGAAAGAGAAAAGATTGTAATTTGACTTGGTTATTATTCTAGTGAAATACATGCACATATTTTTTGGTAGTATGTGTTGCGGTAAAGACAACCTTTCAAATTAAATTTATTCTAAAAAGGAGAATTTATGATTTGGAAAAGTGTGTAATTGAAGTTGGAGTAGGAGTAGGATTGTGCATGAAGATGCAAGCCATTCCTTTAATCAAGTTTGTAGTTCGAAAAGAGAAGTAGATTCACTTATGGAGGCTTCTGCTACTGCTTCTGTGGTTATATCCTTAGAAAGTCTCTTTGATCATTTATTGTTGTTATTGCATGGTTTGCTTAGTTTCTACCAACCACGCTGGCTCAAGTGGAAATCTAGTTCTAAGTTGACCAGGAAATCTAGCAAGGACTACTCCGCATATTTTGATCGTGAGGGAGCTGAGAGCCTCCAAGTATAATTTTCATTTGACCTTTAATATACAGAGTCTGGTAGAATTGAATAGTACATATGTATCTTGAGTCAGTAACCTTATGATGAAGGTAATATTTTAAATAGAATACTTTACTGGAAAGACAACGGTAAATTTCCAGTATCTTAACTTTTCAAATCTCTTTTAGGTGTGGAGCTTTGATTATTCGACGTCTATATGTACTTTTTAATGCTAAAAGAGTTTACTGTGAACTGTCCACAATACTTGAAGGAGAATCAAATTTGGACTTTGCATCTGTGATGGTTCAGGTTTGCTAATTTGCTTATTTATCAAGAGAGGATGATACAAGCCTAAAGTGCATAAGGATTGCAAGGACTTCTCAAAGGACCAAACTCGGAATTGGCAAGACATTTGAGACCCTTTTGGAATCCTTCTCAAGCCGTGACCAAAATGAAAGAGGAGAAAGAAAGCTTACACTCAAGAGGCGCCTAATTACTAAGGGCATAGAGGTATTTACACTACAAAAGGCCACACTCAAGAGGCGCCTTTCCTAAGCCCTCATTAAGGGAATTTTTGTCATTTACTATGTAATAGTATAAATAGACAAATTAGCTTCTCTTTTCATTAGACTTTGATGAATTAAAATTGAGTATTACTCTTAATGTAGTTTCTTTCCTTAGTGTAGGGCTTGGAAAAACCATCTTAGTATAGGTCTTGGAAAAGACATCCAAACTTGAGAGATTAATAAATTTGATGGATTTCACTTGTGTTGATCAATTAGCAAGAAAGGTGTGATTGAGGAGTGTGAATTTCTTTGGTCCACCTAAGAGTGAGGTTTGAACTACCATTGGTGAGGTGTGTTTGAATGTTTGAGACACATTCTTGTGCTAATCATTGGTGATAGTAAGGGTCTCATTACCTATCTTTACATTTATGCTATCTTTTTCTTCATCTCCTCTCTATGTGTTGTTTTCCTTTACTTGTGGTTGCTGATTTTTGCGTCTTGAGTCCTTAATTTTGGTTTCAGTGGTTTATTTTTGTATCATTTGGTATCAAGAGCCATGTATTAGAGTTGTTCCCACAACTCTAAGTCTTGGACCTAAGAAAATCTTCACAAAAAAAGAGTCTAGAGTCAAAAAAAATCCACAAAAAGAGTCAAAAATCTAAAAAATTCAAAAAAAAAAGTGTGTTGGTTTGTTGTTTGGTAGTAGATCCGAATTTGACAACTTAGATCTACTAATTTTTAGCTTGTTTTGATAGTTTCTAGTGTTAGATTCTTGTTCTCTAGCACTTAAAGGGTCTAAATCTAAGTTTAGAACAAGATTTGGTTGTTTTTGAGCTAGATTCACCATTGTTGTGGCTTGTTTAAAACTTTTGAGGAGGGATATCATTTTTGATCAACTTGTTTGTGGCGTTTTGTGGATGGTTTTGTGTTGGTTGTGCTTGGTTTGGCAAAGGGAACGTAGATCTAAAAGAAAAATTGAAGTTAGGGTTCATTTGCCTAGTGGTAAAACCTTGGTCAACTCTTGAATATTCATCTTGTTCATCCACCATCTTCAAATCTTGTTGAAGAAGAATATTCAAGTAGCGTGTTTGATCCAAAAAGGGAGAAGAAAGAGAGTGTACAAGAATATTCCCTAGCATATTCTAAGTCTTCCAAAAAGGAAGAGGGGACAAGGGGACAACCAAGTATAATTGAAAGTACACTTGAGGGGATCAATTCATTTTGAATTCATTTGAAGTTCCAAAAAGGCTTCAAACCTTCATCACCACCCCCCCCTCCTTAAAACTGAAATTCTTCTTCCTTAAAGGAGTGTTTGGCGAAACAAGAGATTTGGAATTGAAAATTTTGAAGAGTGACGTCCAACCACAAGCTGCCACGTCATCACTTTATGAACAACCAAATTGAGTCCTAAAATTATATTTCTTAGTTTCTAATTTTTTATTCTAGTTTCTTGTGAGTTAAGTCTATCACTAATTAGCAAACTAGTAAGTACCTACTAGGTTGGTAATTAGTCTAGAGTTCGTTTCTTTCGTGTCTTCGATTTTTGCGTGTTTTTTCTCATTTTTAATTCGTAGTAGTTTGTTGGTTCAAGTCTGTACATCATTTTATTTGAGTCATATCAAATAAAAATTGATTCCGGGACAAAGCTTATTCACCACTCAATTCACTTACCAAGTATTGCCAAGTATTCAACACTTGTGAGACCAAGTGTGAGGTGAGATTCGAGTGCGAGTGTGGTAAGGCCTTTTTTAGATAACTTGTTTGTTCATTTTGTAGGTTTTCCATTTGATGTTTTTTTGCTTTTGTTAGGTACAATTGTAATGGAATCCGAAGGTATCACATCCCAACCTTTGGTAAATGATGCTTTGGGAGTCTTGTTGGCTCGGATTGATGCATTTGCCTGAGATATAAAGGGTGATATAGATGTTTTTAGGAGAGATATGAAGGGTTATATGGGATTAATAAGGGGTGACATGACTAGAATAAAAATGGGGGTTGCTATACTATGTCCACCAAACCCTCCACAATTGAACCAATTCCAACAAAAGAGACTTGGTACTCAAATGCTACCCCAAAATCCAAACTACCAAATCCCAAACCCAATTAACCAAATACCTTATCCTTCTCTCCAAATGCCACAAACCGAAATTTCCCCATCCAAATAGAAGAAGAGGAGGAGTTATAAACCAAAGAGGGTGAGTCTAAGACTTAAGATGGAGAGAAAATGGATGGTGAGATACAAAGAGGATTTGAAGGAAGGAAGGAAAAGGAAAGGGAAGCCACGGGTAGTGAAATTAGAAGGGAAAAAGAACACTTGATTGTGGATCTTGTCCACAAAGGATCCTTGATATTCAATAACCCAAATACTATATTTTCCTATTATTTTCTCTTCTCATGTGTAGGTTCAAGACCCTAGAAGCCCCAAGGAGAAGCCCAAGGAAGTTCCCTTCAATCCCTTGGCCGAAAGTCCCAATTTTGGGATAAGTGATGAAGAAGTAAGTCCAAAGGGAAACATTGACATATTCCCTTGTAATGTGGAGCATGAAGGCTTCCATGATGCAAAACCAAGTGAAGAACACACTTCCCATGATGTACAAGGTAACAAAGCTATCTTCTACACCCCTAGAAACTTGAATTGTTGCGATGTGGCTAGTAGTGGCCAAAGTGGTGTAGTTTCGGATTTGCTTAGTGAAGAAGTGTATGAATCTTCCTTTTGTGATAATTTTGGCGTTAGGTTGAAAAAGGACCAAACTCTTGTTGTGAGTAAGCAAGCACTAGTTGATCTTTTAGATGACCAAATCAATTCTTTTCGTAAGAATGATTTGTGTCCATCTAGTGCTAGCACTTATAACTTGAATAAGATTTCATTACCAAGTGATAAGAGTATTCACACACTAGTTGACCCTTGTGAAAACCAAGGTGAGTCTACATTAGTATGTGAGTTTCCAAGAACTAGTGAGGATGTGAATGATGATCAACCTACTCATGAATGTAGTCCACTACTTGAGCATATGTGTGGTGTGTTTGATAAGTTTCAAGTTAGTGATGAAGTTGATGGAGTTGATCATGAGATTGGAGATGATTCTTGTAGCATGTTGTATGATGAAAGCCATATTGATATATTTTCTCAAAGAAACCAAGAAAAGGCATAATCGGGTGAAAGTGACCTTGAATTTCTTGAATATTTAGGAAACCCGAATTGTGATTGTTCTTGTGAACATTTTTTTGTGTGTGATCCCTTTTCTGCTCATGGTGATTTATATATATGTGGGTATTACTCTCTTAAAATATAAAGTAGTACATGCTTAGAAATTCCATCTATTTTTTCTTTGTGTGTTTCCAATTGTAATACCCCGAATTTTCTTCCTAGCTAATTTCGTCCCAAGAATGCCTAGTATTAGCTTCTGAAGTGAATGATGATTATTACATGAGGAATTTTCAAGATTTTCACTTTTTGTCATGTGGAAAATTCAATAAGCTATCCATCGATATAAAATTCGCCCAAATCCGACACCCGGGCGAAGAGTTAGAGCCTTTTTAGTGAGACAATGTATCACCTGAGCCTCCAGCGCGTCGCAGAGATAGCTCAAATGGTAATTTTCAATTTTAAGTGTTGCTCCACAATAGTGGCGCGTCGCTCCAAACTTCCAGGTCGCATACAAGGTGGCCACGCGATAGCTCCGCATCGCGCTCCCGTGCAATTTCCCATTTGTTACTTTCCAGTGACTTGGTGTGATAGTGGCACGTCGCACAAAGGATGAAAATCGAGAAATTTTCTCATAAATTAAAGACGAGTCATAGCGTTAAAAGGGTCAATTTCCCCACCCTATATAAGCCTTATAACACGAGATTTGGCCATAATTCAGCAACTTATACTCAATTACTCTAAAAAACTCTCAAGAACAAGCCCTAGGATTTTCATAGAAGGTTCAATTCCAAGGGAATTCATCATCAAATTTCAAGAATCTCTCCGTCAATCTTCACGAAATCACGAACTAAGGTATGCATAGTGTTCATCTACGGATCCCTTTCATTCGTGGAGTCCAAGAATCATGTTTTAAATAACCTATTGTGATTTGCTTGTTGTGATTTGATCATGTTCATGTTGATAGTTGTTATTTATGTTTCAAGATGGTGTCTTGACGACTTTCCATGAAGTATGTGAGTTTGTTGATTGAAAACCTAGGCAGAATACATATGCAGGTCCCTCAAGTATGCACCATCTTTCATTTAGGCACCTCAAGTGGACATTGTTCCATTTTGGCACCTCAAGTGGCCTTTAAGTGTGCCACTTTGGTACTTTTGCTGAGTTGTGCGTGTGACACGCATTGAAGACGCGTTTGGGTGGCATTTTCATAATTTTTATTTTTCTTCTCTTCTCTTTTCTTCTTCTTTCTTCAATCCATTAACTTACCACTAATTTTTTCCTTAACACATCCTTATGCTAAAATGGTCAAATCAAGAATCTTACTTCTTTTATGAAAGAAGAAATTAAATCAAAAAACAAGAATGATTAAATCAAGAAATAAGAATGCTTAATTATAAGAAATAAGAATGCTTAATTATAAGAAATAAAACTAAATCAGTGAAGAAAAATTGAATTCGAACAAAATCAATAAAAAAAATTAAAATCAAAGCATAAAAACCAAGAAAAAACAGTGAAGGAAAATTGAAAATCAAAGAAAAATTGATGAAAGAAATTAAAAAATAAAGCTAAATCCATGAAGAAAAATTAAAATAAAAAAAATTAAAAATTGACTGGTAGGGTGGGTGCAGTGACGGGTGGGAGGGTGGGTGGGGCGGTGGGATGGGTGGACTGGTGGGGTGGGGGTGGGTGGACTGATGGGATGGGTGTGGTGGGGGTGGGGGTGATGGGTGGGTGGGTGGGGTGTTTGAAGAAGAAGGTTGGTGGGGTGGGTAGGTTAGGGGGAGGGGGTACTTTTATTTAAATTAATTATTTATAAATTATTTGAGTATTTTTTTATTTAAAATTAATTATTGGGAAAAGGGGTGATTATTGATTTTTTTTTGAAAAAAAATTAATTAACGATTTAAAAATTATTTTTTAGAAAAATGACACGTGTTAGCATATTATTTGTCACTTTCCACATCATCAGGCGCGTGTAATACACACACACAATATAAATTTGTTGATTCAGCAAAAGGTGCCAAAGTGACACACTTTATACATACTTGAGGTGCCAAAATGAAACAATGTCCTCTTGAGGTGCCTAAGTGAAAAATGGTGCGTACTTAAGAGGGCTGCGTATGGGTTTTGCCGAAAACCTATGAGTTTGGGTAGTTTTAGATTCTTAAATTGATGATTTCACCTATGCTATAAAGTGTGCATCTAAGGTGTAAAATGCATAGAATGATAGAATCATGTTCCTTATGACTCAATAGTATCTAAATGACAAGTCCATGCTAACCCTTAAGATGCAACACAATTTACATGCTCTTGTTGTGTATTAACTGTTATGTTATGCAACGTTCATGATATTGAAATCATGCAAGTATGTACATGTTATATGCATTCCCTTCCATGATCAAGACTATGATAACCATGTGAAACATGAAATCCCTTATTTATGGCATTATGAATTATGAACTTTATTCCTATGTTCAAGAAGTATTATGGATTGTTGGTGTTGGTCATGTATTCAGGAATGTCATGCCTTGTCAGTTTCCTTCTATCGAGTCCTGGGGATACTTGTACCCAAAAAATATAGTTGTGTGCCTAGAGCCATGTTTTCACAATACTCTCAGTCAAGCCATGTTCCATAGAAGTCAGTCAGTCATGTGACTCAGGAAATCTCAGAAATCTCATGAACTAAGCACTCAGTAAGATCAGTAATCTTATGAACTCAGTCAGTTATCAGATATCAATAGTATTTCATCAGTCGACAGAATTCAGTAAACACAGTCCATGTACAGTCAGTCAATCATATTCAATCTTTTTAGATAGGAGTAGAAATTACCGAGTGAACCCAAGGGTGGGAACACACACTATCAGATGAGGGTGTGATTCTTAGTAGTAATCCTTATGTTCCAGAACTATATAGCCAGCATAGGTTGAGACATCAACACTGTCAGATGAGTGTTGATGAGGTGCATAAGCACTGTCAGATGAGGGCCCCACCATTCTCTTTTGGGGACACTGTCAGATGAGGGTACCCACAGTTGTCCTTACCAGTGGCGCGGTATTAACACCCTTCTAATTAGGGCACAGATTGGACTGCAGCTCAGCTGTTCTAGCGTATTTGGGGCATGTAGGTTAAATAACTATTCCCACAGTTTTAGTATCCGTCTTAGTAAAAAAACTCAGATAGTTCTTTAGATTTTAGGGATGTCAGATACAGTCAACTCAGTCACAGTATGAAACTCAGATAGTTCCATCAGATTTAGGAATGTCAGATACAGTCACTCATGTTATTAGTTATTTTAGTTATCGGAACTCCAGTATCAGTCATGCTAGATATCAGTAAATTCATGTCATCAGTATATAGATTCAATTATCATGTTCTCACGATCTCAGTTACTATGTATTCATGTGTGGACTCTTACATTCATATTAGTCAGTCAGTTATTATCATTCATGCATGTAAGCCCCATGTATTCAGCCTATCTCACACGTATACTCAATACATTCTTTTGTACTGACGCATTTGCGCTATGGTGGTTTCTTTTTATATTACACCATAGGTTCAGAGACACGACTTCTAGATCAGCAACAGCAGTAGCATTCCAGGGTTCAGAGTTTTAGAAGTGAGTCCTCATTCTTCGAGGATGTGATCTTATTTTATCATATCAGTTCAGTTTTTAGTTGACGGAGTTAGTTGGGGACATGTCCCATCAACTCCTTAGTCAGACAATTAGAGGCTTTCAGACGACTATAGTATTTTTTCATGTTTTTCAGACTTCAGTATTTCAGTTTTGTTTGGGTATCGAGATACTACTCTATGTCAGACGTTATTGTTATTATTCAGTTATGTTGAGTATTGAACCTTACGGCCTCTCAGTGTATGTTTCTGCATTTTTATGTCATATTATGCAGTGTACAGGTACAAATATCAGTCATGGGTTAGCTTGTGGTTTTTTGGGGTCATAAGCACCATGTAGCATTTCGATTCAGATAATCAGGGTGTTACAAACTTGGTATTAGAGTCAGGTTCAATAGAGTCCTAGGAAGTCCGAAAGCCGCATCTAGTAGAGTCTTGTACATGGATGTGTTGCGTGCCACATTAATGTGCAGGAGGCTATGAGATGTTTTAAGAAACAGTTTTCCTTCTTTCAGTATTTATGTCGTGCCTATGAGCATAATCACAAGTCAATCTCTCAGTCTAATCCATTTCTCATCTTGATTTCAGAACATGCCTCCAAAGAGAAGAAACCAGTCAGCTCCTCAGCCCGAAGATCCTTTGGTCGACCATGTTTCTTATGGGGAATTCAGAACCGTATTTACCACTCTTGATCAGTTAGTAGCTGCCCATAATGAGCGGCCAGAAGTTATTTCGGCCAGTGGCCAACTCAGCCGTAGCTAGGCTTTGGGACTTCACCCAAATGAATCCTCCAACGTTCCTCGGATCTAAGGTAGATGAAGACCCTCAGGAATTTATTGATCAGGTCCAGAAAGTGATAGATATTATGGGGGTGAATACTGTTGAGAGTCCTGAGTTAGCCGCATACCAGTTGCAAGATGTGGCTCATACTTGGTACAAGCAGTGGAAGTTCGAAAGGGTAGATGATGTAGGTCCTATAGAGTGGAAGGAGTTTGTCATGACTTTCTTAGACAGATTCTTTCCCCAGGAGATGAGGGAGGTGAGGGTTCTAGAGTTCATCAACCTCAGGCAGGGCAATATGACGATGAAAGAGTATTCTCTCAGGTTTAGTCAATTAGCCAGATATACCCCTCATGTGGTTACAGACAACAGAGCTAAGATGAGTAAGTTTTCTTCAAGGGTAAATGATAGCATGGTTAACGAGTGCAGATCCGCTATGCTAAATAGTGACATGACTTTAGCTCAACTCATGACTCACGCTCAGCAGATAGAGGAGCATAAAATTAAGTAGAGGGAAAAACAGAATAAGAAAGCTAGGACAGGTAGCTTTAATTTTAGACAACCTAAATCAGAAGGAGGAAACCGTTCCCAGTTTCATCCTAAGTCATCAGTTCCAGCTCCTTCTATAGCCAGTGCTCCAGTTCCTAAGTTTAGAGAGAGTAACAAAGATAGAGCGCCAGGCTCTAAGTCTCAGGGCAGTGTCAGCAATACTGAACTAATCCCTTATGTCAGACTTGTGGTAAGAACCACAAGGGTGCTTGCAGATCTGGTAGCGATGTTTATTTCAGTTGTGGCAAGCCAGGCCACAGAGTCAGATATTGTCCTCAGTCGGGTTATCAGGGCCAACATAATCGTTTCGCAACTCAGTCCAGTCGCCCGAATAGCAGGGTGCCACTTCCAGTATACTAATGGGCAACACCCAAATCATCTCTATGCTCTTCAGACCCGACAGGATCAGGAAAATTCTCCTGATGTTGTTACTGGTACGTTACAGATCTTTCATATTCACGTTTACGCTTTGCTAGATCTAGGTACATCCTTGTCTTTTGTTACTCCTTATATAGAAAGCAATTTTGGAGTCTGTCCCAAAATTCTAGCAGAGCCCTTTTCAGTCTCTACCCTAGTGGGTAAAACCATCATAGCTCGGCGGGTATACAGGAACTGCCCGGTTATGATATTTCAGAAAGTCATGTCAGCAGATTTAGTCGAGTTAGAGATGATGGATTTTTATGTTATTCTCGGCATGGATTGGATTTATTCCTGCTATGCCACAGTCGACTACAGAAATAGAATAGTTCAGTTTCAGTTTCCGAATGAACCCATCCTAGAGTGGAAGGGTAATACTTCAGCGCTCAGAGGTCATCTTGTTTCCTACCTTTGGGCAAGGGAAATGATATCTAAGGGTTGTGTTTATCATCTCGTGCATGTTAAGGACTCTAGTTCTGAATCTCCCAGTCTTAAATCAATCCCAGTGGTTAATGAGTATTCAAATGTCTTTCCCGAAGATCTTCCAGGCATTCTTCCCGAAAGGGAAATAGATTTCGGCATAGACCTTCTTCCAGGTACTCAGCATATCTCTATTCCACCATACAGAATGACACCAGCAGAACTCCAGGAACTAAAAAAACACTTGAAGGATCTCTTATACAAGGGATTCATCAGACCCAACATTTCCCCATGGGGCGCACCAGTCTTATTCGTGCGAAAGAAAGATAGTTCCCTCAGAATAAGCATTGATTACCGTCAACTCAATAAAGTCATGGTCAAAAACAAGTATCCTCTTCCTAGAATCGATGAATTGTTTGACCAACTTCAGGGTGCTAGTTATTTCTCTAAGATAAACCTCAGATCAGGCTACCATCAGCTCAGAGTTAGAGAATGTGACATTCCAAAGACAGCTTTCCGTACTCAGTATGGTCAGTTCAAAATCTAGTCATGTCCTTTGGTCTTACCAATGCCCCAGCAGTTTTCATGGACTTGATGAACCGTGTTTTCAAGCAGTACTTAGACATATTCGTCATAGTCTTTATAGATGATATTCTGGTCTATTCTCGCATAGAGCACGATCATGCAAACCATCTCAGAACAGTACTTCAGACTCTCAGAGATCATCAGCTATTCACCAAATTCAGTAAGTGCAAATTTTGGCTAAGGTAAGTAGCGTTCCTTGGTCATATCGTTTCCGGTGATGGCATTAGAGTAGATTCTCAGAAGACCGAAGTGGTAAGAAATTGGCCTCACCCTGTCTCTACATCAGATATCAGGAGTTTCTTAGGCTTGGTTGGCTATTACAGATGGTTTGTTGAGAGATTTTCTTCTATTGCATCCCCTATGTACAGATTGACCCAGAAGAAGGTCAAGTTTCAGTGGTCAGATTCTTATGAGAAGAGTTTTTAGGAGTTGAAGACTCGACTCACCTCAGCTCCAGTTCTAGCTCTTCCAGATGGTTCATATGGGTTCGTAGTGTATTGTGATGCATCTAGAGTAGGTTTGGGTTGTGTCCTCATGAAGCATGGTAAGGTCATAGCTTACGCCTCTAGACAGTTAAAATCCTATGAGAAGAATTATCCTACTCATGATCTTGAGTTAGCAGCCGTAGTATTTTCCTTGAAGATTTGGAGGCATTATCTCTACGGAGTTCATATAGATGTCTTCATAGATCATAAGAGTCTTCAGTATGTCTTTTCTCAGAAAGATCTCAATCTTCGTCAGAGAAGGTGGTTAGAGATTTTGAAAGATTATGACATGAGCATCCTCTATCATCCGGGCAATGCCAATGTAGTAGCCGACACTCTCAGTAGACAGTCCATGGGTAGTGTTTCTCATGTTGATGACAGTAAAAAGGAGTTAGTTCAGGAAGTTCATCAGCTTACCAGACTAGGCATTAGCTTAGTCGATTCATCAGAGGGCGGTGTATGTGTTCAGAGTAGTTCAGAATCATCTATAGTTTTCAAGGTAAAAGAAAATCAAGATAGGGATCCTAGCCTTGTCAACCTAAAAGAGTCAGTTCAGAATCAGAAAGTAGAGGTTTTCTCCCAAGGGGGAGATGGTGTTCTTCGTTGTCAGAGTCGTCTGTGTGTTCCAGGTGTAGATGACTTGAGGCAGCGAATTCATGCAAAAGTGCATGGTGCGTGATACTCTATTCATCTAGGGGCCACTAAGATGTACAACAACTTGAGGGAGATCTATTGGTGGAGTGGAATGAAGAGAGATATTGTAGAGTTTGTGGATAAGTGCTCTACATGTAAGTAAGTTAAGATAGAGCATCAGAAGCCTAGTGGTTCCATGCAGGAGTTCACCATTCCTACTTGGAAGTGGGAAGAAGTAAACATGGACTTCGTGATGGATTTGCCTCGAACTCATCATCGGCATGATTCAGTTTGGGTCATAGTAGATCGAATGACCAAGTCAGCTCATTTCCTTCTAGTTCATACCTCTTAATTAACCGATGATTATGCCAAACTCTATATCAAGGAGTTGTTCAGATTATACGGTGTTCCATTATCTATCATGTCAGACAAAGGTACCCAGTTCACCTCTCACTTCTGGAAAGCATTCCAAAATGGTCTTGGTACCCAAGTTCATCTTTGTACAACCTTTTATCCTCAGACAGATGGTCAAGCAGAAAGGACAATTCAGACTTTAGAAGATATGCTAAGGGCGTGTGCAATTGATTTCAAGGGTAGTTAGGATGACCACTTTTCTTTGATTGAGTTTGCATACAACAATAGCTATCATTCCAGTATTCATATGGCTCTATTTGAAGCTCTCTATGGTAGGAGATGTAGATCTACAATAGGTTGGTTCGAAGTTAGTGAGGCCTTAGTCATAGGTCCTGACTTAGTGTTTGATGCCTTAGAGAAAGTCTAGTTGATCAAAGAAAGACTCCGGGATGCTCAGAGCCGACAGAAGTATTATGCAGATGTGCGTAGAAAAGATCTCGAGTTTGAGATTAGTGATTATGTCAACCTCAAGATCTCTCCCATGAAGGGAGTGAAGAGGTTCGGCAAGAAGAGAAAGCTCAGTCCTCGATATGTCGGCCCTTCAAGATTCTCATTCGCTTCGGCAAGGTAGCTTATGAGCTCAATGTTTCTTCAGATCTAGCCTCAGTTCATCCAGTATTTCATGTCTCTTTGCTCAAGAAGTGCGTAGGTGACCCATCAGTCATAGTCCCTATTCAGAGCATTGTTGTTCAGAACAACCTCTCTTATGAAGAGATTCCAGTCAAAATCTTAGACTATCAGACTCATAGATTGAGGAACAAAGAAGTCCCTCTAGTCAAAGTTCTTTGGAAAAATCAATCCATCGAGGGAGCTAATTGGGAAGCAGAAGCAGACATGCATGTCAAGTATCCTCACCTATTTCCCACCAATCCAGATCAAGCTCAAGGTAACAGTTCTCCTTAAGCTTATTCAGCTTCACGTTCAGTATTCAGTGAAAACTTGATATTCAGTTTCAAACTCATGAGTCATCACAAACTTGGTATCAAGTGCCATTGCATATTCGGTCATGCATTCTTGTCCCAGATCAGTTAAATAATTATGCATCAGATATACATTCTCATTGTGAAAAAATTTAGTTCCTCAGAGCACTCAGTTATGCATTCATGAATCAGTTACACATGCATCAGATATGCATGTTCAGTATATTATGTTCAGTTTGTCATTCATGTGATTATGTTACAGTTATCCATGTTCAGCTTATTGTTCCCCCTCTCAGCCAGTCTCATTCGAGGATGAATGTTCCCAAGGGGGAGATATTTTAATACCCTGAATTTTCTTCCTAGCTAATTTCATCCCAAGAATGCCTAGTATTATCTTCTAAAGTGAATGATGATTATTCCATGAGTAATTTTCAAGATTTTTATTTTTTCATGTGGAAAATTCAATAAGCTTTTCATCGATATAAAATTCGCCTAAATTCGACACCCGAGCGAAGAGTTAGAGCCTTTTTAGTGAGATAGTGTATTACCTGAGCCTCCAGCGCATCGCGGAGATAGCTCAAATGCCAATTTCCAATTTCCAGTGTTGCTCCATGATAGTGGCACATCGTGCCAAACTTCCAGGTCGAAGACAAGGTGGCCACGTGATAGCTCTGCGTCGCGCTCCCGTGCAATTTCCCATTTGTCACTTTCCAGTGACTTGGTACGATAGTGGCACGTCACGAAGAGGATGAAAATTGGGAAATTTTCTCAGAAATTAAAGATGAGTCCTAGGGTTCGAAGGGTCAATTTCCCCACCCTATATAAGCCTTATACACAAGATTTGGCCATAATTTAGCAACTTATACTCAATTACTCTAAAAAACTCTCAAGAACAAGCCCTAGGGTTTTCATAGAAGGTTCAATTTCAAGGGAATTCATCGTCAAATTTCAAGAATCTCTCCATCAATCTTCACGAAATCACGAACTAAGGTATGCGTAGTGTTCATCCACGAATTCCTTTCATTTGTGGAGTCCAAGAATCATGTTTTAAATAACCTATTGTGATTTGCTTGTTGTGATTTGATCATGTTCATGTTGATAGTTGTTATTTATGTTTCAAGATGGTGTCTTGATGACTTTTCATGAAGTATGTGAGTTTGTTGATTGAAAACCTATTAGTTTGGGTAGTTTTAGATTCTTAAATTGATGATTTCACCTATGCTATAAAGTGTGCATGTAAGGTGTTTGATAAAATACCTAGAACATGTAAGGTGTTTGATGAAATACCTAGAATGATAGAATCATGTTCCTTATGACTCAATAGTATCTAAATGACAAGTCCATGCTAACCCTTATGATGCAACACAATCTCCATATTCTTGTTTTGTATTGGCTGTTGTGTTATGGAACGTTCATGATATTGAAATCATGCAAGTATGTACATGTTATATGCATTCCCTTCCATGATCAAGACTATGATAACCATGTGAAGCATGAAATCCCTTATTTATGGCATTATGAATTATGAACTCTATTCCTATGATCAAGAAGTATTATGGATTGTTGGTGTTGGTCATGTATTCAGGAATGTCATGCCTTGTCAGTTTCCTTCTATCAAGTCCTGGAGGTACTTGTACCCAAAAAATATAGTTGTGTGCCTAGATCCATGTCATGTTTTCATGATACTCTCAGTCAATCTATGTTCCATAGAAGTCAGTCAGTCATGTGACTCAGGAAATCTCAGAAATCTCATGAACTCAGTACTCAGTAAGATCAATAATCTCATGAACTCAGTCAGTTAACAGATATCAATAGTATTCTGTCATTCGATGAAATTCTGTAAACTCAGTCCATGTACAGTGTAATGCCCTGCAAGGTCCTTTTCTAGTCTGAGCCTTAGAGTGTATTTAGTAAGGTGAAAATTTGAGTTTAAGAGTTTCAGAAGTGTCTTCCTAAGTATGAAATATTTTGAATCATGTGTAATTTCCCTAATTTAATCTTTTTGTCATGTAGAGAATTGAATAAGCTTTCCATCGATACCAAATTCGCCCAAATCGGACACTCGGGTGAAGAATTAGAGCCATTTTAGTGAAACAGTATGCCACCTGGCACCTTAGCGCGTCGCGGAGCCAGCCATAATGACAATTATCAAAATCCAGTGAACCTCCATGATTCCACCACATTGCGGTATAGTTCCAGTTTCCAACCAAGATGGCAATGCGATTTCCACCGCGTCGCGCCGTCGTGCAATTTCCCAATTGTCCAAATTCCAGTGAACTGGTGCGATCATGGCGCGTCGCGCCAACAAGTAAAATCAAGAATTTTTCAGTTTAATTCCAAGGGCTTTTTGGTCTTTTTCCCTTTTCCCCAACCTCTATAAATACCCGGCCAAGGGTCTTTAGCCTCATTTTCTCTTCCACTTCCAAAAAAAATTAGGGTTTCCAAAATCAAAATCCTCTCCTTCTTCTTCAACAAAAATAAAGAGAGATCAAGGGAGAAATCAAGAAGAAATCAAGAATCTTTCCAAGAACCTTTAAGAAAAGTGTTTCCCCAAGGTATGTCGATGTTGATTCTTGGGTCTCTTTCACCCAAGAAGCTCAAGTACCCTTTCAAAAAATACTCAAAGATTTTATGTTTATGAGTTGTTAATGATTCATGTGAGTTGAAATTAATGTTCTAGCTATTGTTGAGTTTTGATTCATGTTTGTTTACAAGATTTATGAGCTTTGACCCTAGTATGTGGAATCCATGTAATGTTTGTGATAAACCCTCTTGAAGTTGTTTTCTATGTGATGTGTTTATGGTATTTGGTTGTAAAAATGGTTGAATAAGCGAAGTATGTCCCCCATAGATTTGATAAAATACCCAAGTGGATGAATTATTCCATGATAGTGGGAAATCCCCAAATAAGTATGAACCCGTGCATGTCTAGTGTTTGTTGAAGGACCTTAGTGAACAAGTGGAGATGTTATGGTAGTAAATTCCCCAATTATGTGCTCTTTGATATATGCTAAGCTTTTAATACATGCCAAGTGGTTAGCAAATAAGTTGAGACATGATAGTATGAAGTTTTCCCTAAATCATGTGATGTCCAAATACATGTCAAGACTAATATAAGTATCAAGTACCGGGGTAAGACTTTGTTGAATGGAGTATGATCTAGTATCATGTTTTCCCTACTTTGTTATATGTTTATGATCCCTAAATGCTCGAAGTGATGCCTTGGTGATTGTGATGATGAATAGATGTTTGTGATTCTTAAATGCTTGAAGTGATGTCTTAGTGATTTTGAGGCTGAACATATGATATGATTCCTAAATACTTGAAGAGGTGCTTTAATGATGATGATGATGAATGTATGACTGTGATGATGAATGAATGATTGTGATGATGGAGAAATTATTATGCTTTATTTTATGTTATCGAGTCTTGGGGGTATTTATACCCGATAATTTAGCCATTGTCTAGAGCCCATGTCAGTTTTACGATAATTTCAGTCGAGCCATGACTCTCGGAATTCAGTGAATTATAGAACGTTGTATCCTCAGACAGTTACAGAACTTAAGAAATCTTAGTTATCTTTGTAATCTCCATATTGATAGTAATCTAACCTTAGTCCTGTAATCAACCCAGATCTAATAGTATTCAAGTGTTTAATTCTGATCTCAGAAGAAATTCGAATAATCTATTCAAGCTCTGTATCTTTAGTCAGATACCGTGATTTAATACCATTTCCGTCAGATATGAAACAAAGTGATCTCAGTATAACTCAGTCAGATCTTTTAAGAAACATGATCAGTATCAGATTTAGTTCAGTTGTGTTCAGTTAAGAATTCAGTCAAAGTCTTTCAGTTGGGAGTAGAAACTAGCACCGAGTGAAGAAAAGGATGGTGGCTCCTCCTGTCAGTGAGAGAGAGAGGCCAGAGTCGTTAGTAGCAATCCCTGACCTCCAAAACTGCATAGCCAGCGTAAGATACAGGAGTTTCCTTCAAGAAAAGGTTGTCACCTCCAGAGAGAGAGTATTTGACTATTATATTGCCTTAGGTCGACTACCTGGTAAGGGTCATCCGTCAGAGAGGATTGACCAGAAAGAGGTCTTTACCTGTGGCACGGTATTGACACCCTTCCAACTGGGGTTATAGGTTGGACCCTACCTGTGATAGGTCGGGGCATGTTGGTTAAGTAACTACTTCCCACAGTTTCAGTTACAGTTTCAGTTTCAGTATCAATCTTCAGAAATTAGGACTGTTAGATACAGTCATCTATCTTTATGAGGAACTCAGATAGTTCCATTAATTCATGGACCATTCCGTCAGATAGGCTTGGTCTTATATACAGTTATTTGATATCATATTTAGAGATATGCCGCCAGACACGCTTGATTTATAGTCTCAGATTTTATTGAGTATTTTTGTTGTCAGATTCAGATATATTCATATTTCTTATCATTGATAATAGTTTCTGAAATCATCTGTTAGAGAGGTTGATCTCTAATCCTGTCAGTCGAAAACAGTAAAGCTCAGAATTCAGTCCTTGATGTAAGTGCATCCAGATCCTCGGTTATCAGTATCAGATGAGTCAGTGATTTAGTATCTCTGTACCAGTAGTGAGTTCAGTCTGCAGTAAAGTGGTATTCGAGTTTCAGTATTTAGAGTTGTGATGATTGTGATTATGGTTGGTGTATTCATGTATGTGTTCTCGTGCGACACTTTCATGATCATTCAGTTTAGATATTGTGTATGCATGAGCCCTTGCATTTAGCCTTACCCCATCCACATACTCAGTACATCCCTGTACTGACGCATTTGTGCTATGGTGTTTTCTTTGGCACCATAGGTTCAGAGGCACAGGACCCAGAGTTTCCTCAGCAGTTCAGTCCCAGTCAGCAACAGTAGTCGTAGCAGTGAGTCCTCTTTTTCCGAGGATGAATTTTAGTTTACTATTTTGCATTAGACTTAGTTTATATTTTCAGTTAACGGAGTTAGTTGGGGACATGTCCCATCAACTCCACAGTTCAGAAAGTTTAAAGGTTTTTCAGATAGATGTCAGATGTATTAGTATTCAGTTTTCTGTATTTTGAGTATTCATAGATGTGTTGAATCTTATGGCTAGTTTTGCATATTTATTTTAGATATTATGCATTGTACAGGTACAGATATCAGTAAAGGGTTAGCTTGTGTTCCTTCGGGTCCATAAGCACCATGTGACATCTCGGGATGGGATCTCAGGTTGTTACATACAGTCAGTCAATCATGTTCAGTCTCTTCAGATGGGAGTAGAAATTAGCACCGAGTGAACCCAAGGGTGGGAACACACACTATCAAATGAGGGTGTGATTCTTAGATGTCATCCTTGTGTTTCAGAACTATGTAGCCAGTATAGGTTGAGACATCAACACTGTCAGATGAGGGTTGATGAGGTGGACAAGCACTGTTAGATGAGGGCCCCACCATTTTCTTTTAGAGACACTGTCAGATGAAGGTACCCACAGTTGTCCTTACCTGCGGCGCGGTATTAACACCCTTCTAATCAGGGCACAGATTGGACCCCAGCTCAGCTGTTCTAGTGCATTTGGGGCATGTCGGTTAAATAACTATTCCCACAGTTTCAGTATCAGTCTCAGTAAAAGAACTCAGATAGTTCTTCAGATTTCAGGGCTGTCAGATACAGTCAACTCAGTCACAGTATAGAACTCAGATAGTTCCATCAGATTTAGGATTATCATACATAGTCACTTATGTTATCAATTATTTCAATTATCGAAACTCCAGTATCAGTCATGCTAGATATCAGTAAATTCATGTCATCAGTATATAGATTTAATTATCATGTTCTCACGATCTCAGTTACTATGTATTCATGTATGCACTCTCACGTTCATATTAGTCAGTCAGTTATTATCATTTATGCATGTAAGCCCCATGTATTCAGCCTACCTCACACGTATACTCAGTACATTCTTTAGTACTGACGCATTTGCGCTATGGTGTTTTCTTTTTATGTTACACCATAGGTTCAGAGACACGACTCCCAGATCAGCAGCAACAGTAGCATCCCAGGGTTCAGAGTTTTAAAAGTGAGTCCTCATTCTCCAAGGACGTGATCTTATTTTATCATATCAGTTCAGTTTTTAGTTTACCAAATTAGTTGGGGACATGTCCCATCAACTCCTTAGTCAGACAGTTAGAGGCTTTCAGACGACTACAATATTTTTTCGTGTTTTTCAGACTTTAGTATTTTAGTTTTGCTTTGGTATCGAGATACCACTCTATGTCAGAAGTTATTGTTATTATTCAGTTATGTTCGATTTTGAACCTTACGACCTCTCAGTTTATGTTTCCGCATTTTTATGTCATATTATGCAGTGTACAGGTACAGATATCAGTCATGGGTTAGCTTGTGGTCCTTTGGGGTCATGAGAACCGTGTAGAATTCTGGTTCAGATAATATGGGTATTACAAACTTGGTATCAGAGCCAAGTTCAATAGAGTCCTAGGAAGTCTAAAAGCCGCATCTAGTAGAGTCTTGTACATGGATTTGTTGCGTGCCACATTTATGTGCATGAGGCTATGAGATGTTTTAAGAAACAGTTTCCCTTCTTTCAGTATTCATGTCATGCCTGTGAGAATAATCACAAGTCAATCTCTCAGTCTAATCCATTTCTCCTCTTGATTTCAGAACATGCCTCCAAAGAGAAGAACCGGTCAGCTCCTCAGCCCGAAGATCCTTTGGGCGAGCATGTTTCTCATGTTGAATTTAGAATTGTACTTACCACTCTTGCTCAGTCAGTAGCTGCCCATAATGCGTGGCCAACAGTTATTCTGGCCAACCCAGTGGCTAACTCAGCCGTAGCTAGGATTTGGGACTTCACACGAATGAATCCTCCAACGTTCCTCGGGTCTATAGTAGATGAAAACCCTCAGGAATTCATTAATCAGGTCTAGAAGGTGACAGATATTATGGGGGCAACTACTATTGAGAGTGCTGAGTTAGCCGCATACTAGTTGAAAAATGTGGCTCATACTTGGTACAAGCAGTGGAAGTCCAAAAGGGTAGATAATGTAGGTCCTATAAAGTGGGAGAAGTTTGTCATGGATTTCTTAGATAGATTCTTTCCCCAAGAGCTAAGGGAGGTGAATTTTGTAGAGTTCATCAACCTCAGGCAGGGCAATATAGCGGTGAAAGAGTATTCTCTCAGGTTTACTCAATTATCCAGATATGCCCCTCATGTGGTTGCAGATAACAGAGCTATGATGAGCAAGTTTTCTTAAGAGGTAAATGATAACGTGGTTAACAAGTGCAGATCCTCCATGCTAAATAGTGACATGACTTTAGCTCAACTCATGACTCACGCTCAGCAGATAGAGGAGCAGAAATTTAATCAGAGAGAAAAGCAAAATAAGAAAGCTAGGACATGTAGCTTTAATTTTTGACAACCTAAATCATAAGGAGGAAACCGTTCCCAGTTTGATCCTAAGTCATCAGTTTTAGCTCCTTCTATAGCCAGTTCTCTAGTTTCTAAGTTCAGAGAGGGTAACAAAGATAGAGCACCAGGCTCTAAGTCTTAGGGCAGTGCCAGTAATACCCAAACTAATCCCCTATGTTAGACTTATGGTAAGAACCACAAGGGTGCTTGCAAAGCTGGTAGCGATGTCTATTTCCATTGTGGCAAGCCAGGCCACAGAGTCAGAGATTTTCTCCAGTCGGGTTATCAGCTAAAGTCTCATGAGAAGAATTATCCTACTCATGATCTTGAGTTAACATCCGTAGTATTTGCCTTGAAGATTTAGAGGCATTATCTCTACGGAGTTCATGTAGATGTCTTTACAGATCATAAGAGTCTTCAGTATGTCTTTTCTCAGAAAGATCTCAATCTTCATCAGAAAAGGTGGTTAGAGCTCCTGAAAGATTATGACATGAGCGTCCTTTATCATTCGGGCAAGGCCAATGTAGTGGATGATGCTCTTAGTAGACTATCCATGGGTAGTGTTTCTCATGTTGAGGACAGTAATAAGGAGTTAGTTTAAGAAGTTCATCAGTTTGCCAGACTAGGCATTCTCTTAGTCGATTCTTCAGAGGGCGGTGTATGTGTTCAGAGTAGTTCAGAATCATCTCTAGTTTCTAAGGTAAAAGAAAAGCAAGACAGGGATACTAGCTTTGTCAAGCTAAAAGAGTTGGTTCAGAATCAAAAAGTAGAGGTTTTCTCCCAAGGGGGAGATGGTGTTCTTCGTTGTTAGAGTCATCTGTGTGTTCCAGGTGTAGATGACTTGAGGCAGCGAAGTCTTGCAGAAGCGCATGGTGCGCGATACTCTATTCATCCAGGGTCCACTAAGATATACCGCGACTTTCAGAAGATCTATTGGTGAAGTGGGATGAAGAGAGATATTGCAGAGTTTGTGGCTAAGTGCTCTATATGTCAGCAAGTTAAGATAGAGCATCAGAAGCCTAGTGGTTCCATGCAGGAGTCCACCATTCCTACTTGGAAGTGGGAAGAAGTAAACATGGACTTCGTGACTAGTTTGCCTCGAACTCGTCATCAACATGATTCAGTTTGGGTCATAGTAGATCGAATGACCAAGTCAACTCATTTCCTTCCAATTCATACCTCTTATTCTGCCGAGGATTATGCCAAACTCTATATTAGGGAGTTGGTCAGATTACATGGTGTTTCATTATCTATTATCTTAGGTAGAGGTACCCAGTTCACCTCTCACTTCTGGAAAGCATTCCAAAAGGGTCTTGGTACTAAAGTTCATCCCAGTACAACCATTCATCCTCAGAGAAATGGTCAAGCAAAAAAGACCATTTAGACTTTAGAAGATATGCTAAAGGCATATGCAATTGATTTCAAGGGTCGTTGGGATGACCACTTGCCTTTGATTGAGTTTGCATACAATAATAGCTATCATTCCAGTATTCAGATGGATCCATTCGAGTCTCTTTATGGTAGGAGATGTATATCTCCAATCGGTTGATTTGAAGTTAGTGAGGCCTCAGTCATAGGTCCTGACTTAGTGTTTGATGCCTTATATAAAGTCCAGTTGATCAAAGAAAGACTCCGGGCTGCTCAGAGCCGACAGAAGTCTTATGCAAATGTGCGTAGAAAAGATCTCGAGTTTGAGATTTATGATTATGTCTACCTCATGTTCTCTCCCATGGAGGGAGTAAGGAGGTTCGAAAAGAATTTAAAGCTCAATTCCCGATATGTCGCCCCCTTCAAGATTCTCAATCGCTTCGGCAAGGTAGATTATGAGCTCGATTTTCCTTCAGATCTAGCCTCAGTTATCCAGTCTTTTATTTCTCTTTGCTCAAGAAGTGCGTAGGTGAACCATCAGTCATAGTCCCTATTCAGAGCATTGTTGTTCAGAACAACCTCTCTTATGAAAAGATTCAAGTCAAAATCTTAGACTATCAGACTCGTAAATTGAGGAACCAAGAAGTCCCTCTAGTCAAAGTTCTTTGGCAAAATCAATCCGTCGAGGGAGCTACTTGGGAAGTAGAAGCAGACATACGTGCCAAGAATCCTCATCTCTTTCCCGCCAATCCAGATCAAGCTCAAGGTAATAGTTTTTCTTAAGCTTATTCAGCTTCACGTTGAGTATTCAGTGAAAACTTGGTATTCAGTTTCATGCTCATGTGTCATTACAAACTTGGTATCAAGTGCCATTGCATATTCGGTCATGCATTCATGTACCAGCTCAGTTATATAATTATGCATTAGGCATACATTCCCATTGTGAGAAAATTTAGTTCCTTAGAGCACTCAGTTATGCATTCATGAATCAATTACACTTGCATCAGATATGCATGTTTAGTATGTTATGTTCAGCTTGTTAGTCATGAGATAATGTTCCAGTTATCCATGTTCAGTTCATGTTTATCTTATTGTTCCCTCTCTCATCCAGTCTCATTCGAGGATGAAAGTTCCCAAGGGGGAGATATTGTAATACCCCAAATTTTCTTCCTAGCTAATTTCATCCCAAGAATGCCTAGTATTAGCTTCTAAAGTGAATGATGATTATTACATGAGGAAGTTCCAAGATTTTCACTTTTTGTCATGTGGAAAATTCAATAAGATTTCCATCGATATAAAATTGGCCCAAATCCGACACCCGGGCAAAGAGTTAGAGCCTTTTTAGTGAGACAGTGTATCACCTGAGCCTCCAGTGCGTCGCGGAGATAGATCAAATGGCAATTGTCAATTTTCAATGTTGCTCCGCAATAGTGGCACGTCGCGCCAAACTTCCAGGTTGCAGACAAGGTGTCCACGTGATAGCTTCGCATCGCACCCCCATGCAATTTCCTATTTGTCACTTTCCAGTGACTTGGCGCGATAGTGTCGCGTCACGACAAGGATGAAAATCAGGAAATTTTCTCAGAAATTAAATACATGTCCTAGGGTTAAAAGGGTCAATTTCTCCACCCTGCATAAGCCTTATAACATGACATTTGGCCATAATTCAACAACTTATACTCAATTACTCTAAAAAATCTCTCAAGATCAAGCCCTAGGGTTTTCATTGAAGGTTCAATTCAAGGGAATTCATCACCAAATTTCAAGAATCTCTCCGTCAATCTTCACAAAATCACGAACTAAGGTATGCATAGTGTTCATCCATGGATCCTTTTCATTCATGGAGTCCAAGAATCATGTTTTAAATAACCTATTGTGATTTTCTTATTGTGATTTAATCATGTTCATGTTGATAGTTATTACTTATGTTTCAAGATGGTGTCTTGATGACTTTCCATGAAGTATATGAGTTTGTTGATTGAAAGCCTATGAGTTTGAGAGTTTTAGATTCTTAAATTGATGATTTCACCTATGCTATAAAGTGTGTATGTAAGGTGTTTGATAACATGCCTAGAATGATACAATCATGTTTCTTATGACTCAATAGTATCTAAATGACAAGTCCATGCTAACCTTTATGATGCAACCTAATTTCCATGCTCTTGTTGTGTATTGATTGTTGTGTTATGCAATGTTCATGATATTGAAATCATGCAAGTATTTACATGTTATATCCATTCCCTTCCATGATCAAGACTATGATAACCATGTGAAGCATGAAATCCCTTATTTATGGCATTATGAATTATGAACTTTATTCCTATGTTCAAGAAGTATTATGGATTGTTGGTGTTGGTCATGTATTCAGGAATGTCATGCCTTGTCATTTTCCTTCTATTGAGTCCTGGGGGTACTTATACTCAAAAAATATAGTTGTATGCCTAGAGCCATGTCATGTTTTCACGATACTCTCAGTCAAGCCATGTTTCATAGAAGTCAGTCAGTCATGTGACTTAGTAAATCTAAAAAATCTCATGAACTCAGTACTCAGTAAGATCAGTAATCTCATGAACTCAGTGAGTTATCAGATATCAATAGTATTTCGTCAGTCGACGGAATTCAGTAAACTAAGTCCATGTACAGTCAGTTAATCATGTTCAGTCTCTTCAAATGGGAGTACAAATTAGCACCGACTGAACCCATGTCTGGGAACACACACTGTCAGATGAGGGTGTGATTCTTAGTAGTTGTCCTTGTGTTCTAGAACTATGTAACTAGCATAGGTTGAGACATCAACACTTTCAGATGAGTGTTGATGAGGTGGATAAGGAATGTCAGATGAGGGCCCCACCATTCTCTTTTAGGGACACTGTTAGATGAGGGTACCCACAGTTGTCCTTACCTGTGGTGCGGTATTGACACCCTTCTAATTAGGGCACAGATTGGACCCCAACTCAACTGTTCTAGCGCATTTGGGGCATGTTGGTTAAATAACTATTCCCACAGTTTCAGTATCAGTCTCAGTAAAAGAACTCAGATAGTTCTTTAGGTTTTAGGGTTGTCAGATACAGTCAATTCATTCACAGTATAGAACTTAGATAGTTCCATCAAATTTAGGACTCTCATACACAGTCACTCATGTTATCAGTTATTTCAGTTATCAGAACTCCAGTATCAGTCATGCTAGATATCAGTAAATTCATGTCATCAGTATATAGATTCAGTTATCATGTTCTCACGATCTCAGTTACTATGTATTGATGTGTTCACTCTCACATTCATATAAGTCAGTCAGTTATTATCATTCATGCATGTAAGCCCCATGTATTTAGCCTACCTCACACGTATACTCTGTACATTCTTTTATATTGACGCATTTACGCTATGGTGTTTTGTTTTTATATTACACCATAGGTTCAGAGACACGACTCCCAGATCAGCAGCAGCAGTAGCATTCCAGGGTTCAGAGTTTTAGTAGTGAATTCTCATTCTCCTAGGATGTGATATTATTTTATCATATTAGTTCAGTTTTTAGTTGACCGAATTAGTTGGGGACATGTTCCATCAACTCCTTAGTCAGATAGTTAGACCCACACGCCACACACATATTTCCACAAGCCACCAATAATATGAATCCTCATAAGATAAATAAAAAAGGACAGAGAACAAAAAGGGGATTTCAGCTTCTTTTTTTTGGAGGAAATATGCATAGATCTGAGAGGGGAGCAGAGAGGATTTTTCTTTTTTTATTATTTTTTTTGGAGGCATAATAAAAAGAAAACTCCATTATTCCTGGTTTCTTTCTCACGATACACACACACACGCACTCATCAAAAAACATGGACTGATCGAAAGTGCACATACATATGTAGTAAGTAGAAATTTAAGAATGGAGAGTGATTTATAGAGAGTCGGAGAGAAATAGCGAAGCTGGGTCAGATCTGGTCATCTTCTTGAGCTTTTCCGGTGAACTTTTTGCCAGAATTAATTTATAGGTCGTCATCCATGTTGTCTAATCCCAAAATCCTGAGATTCTTTCAATTTCCAAGTAGATTCCGCTGGAAAAACACTAAGGTCGCTGGAACCATCCCTTTCTCATCGTGTTCTTCCGCCATTTGAGCTTACCGGAGCTCAAGCTCTGCGGGTTTTTTGTTTTCGTCGTATCGATGGGAATTTTGGGTTCATCTACTTTTCCATTTAATCATCAATATCGGTCCTTGGTGTTTTAGTGATCAAATCTCATCGTCGTTCGTGGTTGGGTTTCAAATTAAGAAGTTATCTCACTGGTTTTGAAGCTGTCCGATTAGTTTTTCTCTATTCCGAGTTGGATTCATCGCGATCGAGGTTTCCTATTCGTAGTTCTAAAGTCCAGGTCTTCTTAAATATTATTATCAACAGAAATCAATTATCGAAAGGTCCATTTCTTTAACCCGTTCTCTCTTATTTATCTTAATTTGTTGAATTAACTATGTTTGAGCTTGGATGATTTGGTGGTTGTTTGATGTCATTCATGTTAAATTCAAATGATTACCATGCTTTAATTTTCATTATGTCTATGTTGTCGATATTGGATTCTGAGTTGAAAAAATTGAATCAATAATTGAAGCACGTGTTAATCATTGGTTGAGAAGGGAATTTGGGGTGGAATTACGAGATTGATAAAAAGGGTGAATTTAGTTAATGTTAGTTTGTTGTTGTTTTGCATAATTCGAAATCAATATTAAGTTTGTGAATTCGATAGTATCATGATAGGTCGATTCGGATAGGCAAATGTAGGTTCGGGTAGGCAAATTTAGAACTTGTGTTTGGTTGAATGTTTGAATGTGTGTGGGAATGTTTCTTTCTAGTTTATCGTATTTTATTCAAGTGTATTTATTTTGTCGGGGAATGCATCGAGGTTCTTGTATTTATTCACCGGGGAATACCCCGACGTATTATGCCTTCAAAGGAAGTTCGTGATCAAGGTCCGAGGCATCGGGTAAAGCATTGGAGCTTAGTCTAGGTCTATTTAGAATAGGTTTTATATTTTTTGCATTTTCTACTTCAGACTGTATAATTGGTCTGGAAACTAAATTTTGGATTGTTTTGTTTTGTTTGCTTGATTGATTATTTTGCATGCTTTGTGTGGTTTATACATTTATAGTGCCAAAATTAGCTGATACGTTCCACCAAGCGACCGTGGTTGAACCACGGGATCAAGGGGTGCCTAACACCTTCCCCTCGGTCAACAGAATTCCTTAGCCGAAATCTCTGTTCGTAAACTAGTTTTAAAGAGTCAAACAGTTTTGAAAAGGATTTTCCAAAGATGACTTGGCACACCAGATTATGCCAAGTGGCGTATCTGAATAAAAAATATAAATAATTTTTTTTCGAAATAAACTTTCATCTATTGTCACTTTAATGATAAAAACCCTTTCCAAACCTTAAAATATAAATCTTTTGGTAGAAAAAAGGGTTTTGACAGCTCTGACGACTCTGTTGGGGAGTTTTTTTTGAATTCGAGTTTATTTTGGAGTTATATCGGCTTAGTTTGGCATTATGGGTGTATAGGCATTGGTTGTGTTTATTTATATTTTTTTTCATCGTTGAGTGCCTACGTGCTATGTGTTTACAATCTTTCTTCTTATGTGTTATCGCTTTATATCAAGCATCATGTGCATAACCCGAGTCAATTCTTTCTGCAACAAGTCCTGGAGTGCACGTCATGCGCACAAACTCTAGTTGTGTCACCCTTATTTTAGGAGGGAGAGCCATTGGATGTATGAAGTAGGTGAAAAGTAAAACAGGCACTATAGACCATATGCTCCCCTGAATGGCCTTTTTAGTAAACCCTAACGTAGGTCATCCTTTAGGTCATGCTTATGTGCATCATATTGAGATCTAGCGGGGCCCACTTGGTCCTTTGTAGGAGATTCTCCTCTAAAGCATCCCTATGCGCTAAATATTGCATCTCTGAGGGTAACGTGGTCATTTGATGGACTGATGTGGGGGAAAGCATGTGTTATAAGTAAAGTGTGTAGGCAATGGAAAATAAAAAAAAAGAGAGAAAAAAAAAGGTGAATCAAAAAAGAGTTTCGCAGTTTATTTTTAGAGTTCGTTATGGCTTTTGTACTTCACAACCCAAAAATTCAAAAAAAGATTTTTATTTACCATTTTCACTCATCTTCTTAAAATACAAAAAAAAATCAAAAAGATTTCCCTTTCATTCCTTTAGTAAGCATTCATAATTCAAAATTTTCAAAAAGATTTTTCATTCATAGGAGTTTTTATAAAAAAAATTCAAAAAATGGTAGAAGTTTTGTACATTTCATATAATGAAAATACCAAAAAGATTTTCTTTTCATAACTGTTGGTGTCATTTTTTAGGGTTAAGTATCAAATTGAAAACTCAAAAAGATTTTATGGTTGTTTTTCATCTTCTATTTGTGGTCGCGTCTCTCAAGACAGGTTCAGTCGGTTATTTAATCCTTAATTGTCCTATCTGAATGAACTACGCATACCTGATTCTTGTCCTTCGGGGTGGGATATGTAGGAAACCTTTGGTGGGCCCGGTAACCTCTTGTTTTGGTCATTGTCTTAATCCTAGCCAAGGGTCCGTCTTCTCTTAGTCCAATATCGTTAGATGGTTCTAGCCAAGTAGGCTATTTCTCTTAGCAGTGTTGATTGATGAATTTGAGTTATAAAGTGGTCTGTCCCTTCGACACATGCCCGCAACAAAATCCCAAGGGTTGGGAATCTTTTCCTGTCTTATCGAATGTTTGAGTTAATATCCTATGTGTTATCATAGGATGGATCTGTCCACAAAGTCTAGAGTCCTAATAGCTGTCAAGGTTCCCAAAAGGTTAATCAAGTGGTGGGGCACGTTGAACTACTCTGAAAGTCACGAATTAAGGAAAGTTTTAGGCTATCTTGTAGCACTCCTGGATATCGCACCCTGCCCAGATCTAATAGAGGCTGTGTTGACCTTTTGGGATCCAAACAATTTAGTGTTTAGGTTCGGAAGTTGTGAATTGACCCCTATCCTGGCATAAATATCTCGTCCGTTTCAATTGTTTTATATGGATCAACAGATGATTTTAGCCTAAAATCATACTGGCAAAAGATTTCTCTGACTTTGTGGATTGAAAGATAACAAGTATCTGGGGTGTCTCAAATAATCATGAATTTCCTTTGACTATTTGTTTGCTAGATTTGGGTCCTTAGAAGGTTTTGATTGCTTTTGGGATGAATTCTGTACTACCAAGAAGATGTGGGAACAATGTCGTCTCGAGGTTTTCTGTCTGGCTCTGTTGGGTATCTTAGAGTTCCCGTTAGATAAGACGCGTATCAATACTCATTTACAATCAGTGGTGATGGCTCTATTCAAGAAAAAAGGGAAGGTTACCATTGTACCAATGATCTTAACAATAATATATAAGGCTTTGACTGAAGTAAAAAGAGGGATACGATTATTTGAGGGAAGTAATCTAATACTGCAACTGTGGATGATAGAGCATTTGCATGCGCCTTCTTTGATTAAAGCATATGTGGTCGACCATTTTCTGGATGATCGAGTGAAAGCCACAGAAGATAAAATATGTTTTGATAAATTTTCTTTGCCCGTGGGAGTCAATGCCTGGATCGAATTTCTCGAATCAAGAACTCAGGACAACATTCTTTAGACTTATATATGGCTCCGTCCTAAGAAAATCTTGGTTGGATGTCAAATGTAACTTCTTCTAGTTTTGATAGGACTTAACTGCACCAGACTTACAGTCTAAGAAGGGTGATGCGTCAGTTGGGTAGGGAGCAAGACGTCCCACCAATAATGGACCTTCTAAAGGATGTAGAGTACTTTAAGGACCAAGCTTTGGGGGAAAGTAAATATGAGCAATTCTAGCATAACGCGATGAAGCTAGGTGTCGACACCCTTATGGAAGGTTTGGATAATCCGGGGTGCTCAAAACTATGAAATCTGGATACAATCTATACCATGTGGTGTTAGTATACCATTACCGTTTCAACTTAGATGGAAAATACAGGGAGCAGATATGGTTGAGTACAATAAGGTGGAAGATCCAGGTACCAAAGTAAAGGTATTAAGAGTTCAGTTATCAGGTTAGCTCACAACTATGGAAGGGTATCAGAATAATCTTTTCAGGTGTACTCCCCAAGAGGCAGGAATACATACTAGAGGCTTCCTCCCGAATATCAAAGTATCATTGCAGGGTATGTTGCAACATTTAAGTGGGAAAGCGAGAACTTCACAGACAGGTCCATCTCAGCCAGGGCCATCACACAGAGCACCAGTTTGAAGGAGCATTTCTTATCTTTTGTTTAGTTTGAGTCCTTTATTTTTCTGCAATTATACTGTTGTGTTTTTGTTAAGTCAGTATCAAGTTTGTTTTAACATTAGGGTCTTTATAAGGAATGTTACACATGCTGTCCTGTGGGTCTAGAGTGTCGTTTAGTGTTCGTTGATTAGTTTTAAGATTGTCTTAAATTCAAAGTCTGTTTTAGTTGTCTCTTTTATGAAATGTAGTGATGTTGCGTTATTCTTTCTTTTTTTTGTTTTACGTCAAAAAAAAATCGCCATCAATGAAAAACCAAAAAATCTTCTTTTGTGATATTTATGCATATGCCTCCTGAACTATGCAAGATCTGATTCATGTACAACATGATACGTAGGCAACCTACTTTTGGGTTTGATCTAATCATTTTGTTTCTTTGTTTTTTCTCAATTTTCCTCTTTTAAAGAAAAGCAAAAGCCATAAAGAATGATAAAAAGAGAGGAAATAGAGAGAGAAGAAAAAAGGGAAAGAATGTTGAGAGAAAAAAAGAGAAAAGAGAAAAGACTGATGCAAAAGAATAGAGAAATGAGGGCAAAAGAAGAAAGAACGCGAGGCACAATTGGAAGGAAGAAGCAAATAAGTGTAGAAGAAAGACCGGGATGATGTTAAATGACCTTGTTACCCTCAAAGTCTTGTAGAAATGCGCATGAATTTAGGATAAATATACAAATATGATTTCCTTGCTTGCTGTGTGACCTAATCCTAATGGGTTTTTTCTTTGATGAGAAAGCTCTTTCAGATAAAAGTGTTTGGTTTGTAGCACTCTGGATAGTCACCCTTACTTTACTAGATCGAAAGCGAAGCTTGCCATGGCTAACAGGGAGATAAAAAATTCACTCGTTAACCCAGATTAGGATCCCAGGGAAAAGAGTTCAGAATGCAATGATAAGGTATTGAGACTCAGACAACAACTGATAGATCTGCACAGAGTGTGGGCTAGTGACATGCCTCTTTCTCCACTCCCTGAAGATCCTGGGAATATCTCCAATTGCCCACCGCTCTCCCAGGTGCAATTTTATTCTCCCATTGAGTCACCCGAGCATGTGCCAGGATTCACTCCACGTCAGTATTATCCTGGAACTTCTAGCGTTCTCTTGGCGGTTCCTCAACCAAGGCCCACTACTCAGCCAGCACCAGTGAAAACACCTGTGTTCGTGGCTCCATCACCATCTAAAGCTCCCACCTCTTCTGTGCATCCTACACATATACTCCCTCGGTCTGCCAGTGAACCAGTGCTTAAAATGCCAGAAAATCAGCAACATTCTCCAGAACCTACCTTGAGGTTGAACGATCCTTATTGTTACAATTAGTCTTCTGTATTTCACTTTGATACATAAAAGCCTATTGCAACATAATAACAAGAAGGTATATCGCGGAAATTAAAGAATTTGGAACAGGCCTTGAGAAACCTTCAGGGAATGGGAGGTTATAAGAGTGTTCCTATAAAGATCTTTGTATGTTCCCAGGCATTAACATTCCCCTTGGTTTTAAAATGCCCAAGTTTGAGAAGTATGCTACACACGGTGAACCCGTGGCACACTTGAGATGTTATTGCAACTAACTGAGGGGTGCAGGGTGGAAAGAAGAGTTACTCATGGCTTACTTTAGCGAAAGCATTTCTAGGATGGCTTCAGAATAGTTCGTTGACCAGGATATTAACAAATGGAATAATTGGGATGACCTTGATAAAGAGTTTGTGCAACAATTTCAATATAATGTTGATCTGATTCCTGATGAAAAATCCCTGACTAATATGAAGAAGAAGAACAGTACTGAAAGCTTTAGGGAATATGCGATAAGATGACGTGAACAGGCCACTAGGGTAAAACCTTCGATGAAGGAGAGTAAATTGGTGGAGGTTTTCATTCAAGCACAAGATAAGACTTATTTTCAATATTTGCTTCCGACGATGGGTAAGCCGTTTATCAAAGTCCTCAAAATGGGTGAGATGATAGAAGAGGGTATCAAGACCGGACGAATCATGAGTTTTACTGCGTTAAAGGCTATCACCCAAGCAATTCAGAGTGGTTCTGGAACTTTTAGAGGGAAAAAGAAGAAGGAGGATGTGGAGACCGTTGTAGCTGGACCCCATGCCTATCCCAATAGACCACCTCTCCCCTACCCCCAATCCTAAGCCCAAGTCTATGCCCAAGCTCTATATATTCCCCCCATTACTACTACCTTTTGCAAAACCTACTATATTCCATCCCACCACCCCCATACCCAGTATATAGTGTACAACCATATGCCCAAACCCCTTCTTACCCATAATGGCGTGCACAAGCTCCTCAAAATCGTCCTTTAGCTCCACAAAATTACCAAAACCTTGCCAAATCTGGTTTTCAACCTAGGCCTGAGTTTAAGAAAAAAATTTAGCCAAGAATGAGTTCACACCTCTCGGGGATTCGTATACTAATTTGTTCTATAGGTTGAGGAAGATGAAGGTCTTAAGCCCAATTCAAGGAAAGCTTTCGAATCAACTTCCGAGAAATCTTAATTATTCTTTAAGGTGTGCATACTGTTCTGACATTCCAGGGTATGCTATTAAGAGATGCTGGTATTTGAAAAAAGCCATCCAGGATCTAATCGACGCAAATCATATTTTGATACAAGCCCCGGAGGTCCCAAACATCAACCAGAATCCGTTGCCAGCCCATACTGAAACCAACATACTAGAATTGGTATATGGTGATAAGGAATTGTCGATGTGTTACAAGCCTATTGTTAGAATACAAACTAATGAGCATAAATCAGTGAACGTGATAGATTCATTGAAGGCGATGTCATCGAGCCAAGAATAAAAGATGAAAGATAAAGCCCAAGAAAACATAAGGAAACCCGAGATCATTGTGAAAGGAGTCAAAAAAGTTGTTGGTCTAAGTCAGGACAAGCCCAAGTTAACAGTGGTAGGATCTCCGAGCAAGCCTATCTTGATGGTAAGAGGATTATTTGCAGAACCCATTATCATCAAACCGGTGAACCAACTCCTATTTATCAATATGAAAAGGGTCCCCTGGAGATATAATCAGACTGTGATGACTTATTAGGGAAAGAAAATCATGGAAAAAGTAGATGAGGTAGGAGGTTTGACTCAATTGGGAAAATGTTTCATACCTGAAGGTTTGAGAAAGCCTAAGCCAGTGATGAATGGGCCTTCGTCTCTCAAAAGGCCTGTTACCGAAGAAGAGGCAGAAGAATTCTTGAGGAAGATGAAATTGTCAGAATATTCAATCATAGATCAGTTGAAGAGGACTACGGTTAAAATCTCTCTTTTGTCTCTGTTATTGCATTCTAATAAATACGTGATGTTATATTGAAGTTATTAAACAAAGCTTATGTTCCTGGGGAGATCACGGTAAATCAACTTGAGAAAATTGTTGGAAAAATCTTTGAGGTGAATCGGATTAGCTTTTCCGATGATGAGTTGCCTATAGAAGGTACGGGGCATAATCGGGGTCTTTGCATTATCGTGAAGTGTGAAAATTTCTACGCCATCCATGTCATGATCGATGGGGGTTCTGGCATAAATATTTGTCCTATATCCACCTTACAAAAGTTGAATATCAGTATCGAAAGGATTAAACCCAATAATGTATGTGTCCAAGATTTTGATGGGGCAAAAACAGACTCTATTGGAGAGATAGATCTGCTGACGATAGGGCCTGTTGAATTCGCCATAGAGTTCCAAGTATTGAATATCAACATCTCTTACAATTTATTTTTGGGAAGACCATGGGTTCACAAGGCTGGGGCGGTTGCATCTATATTGCACCAGATGATCAAGTTCAAACACGACAAATAAGAGATAGTTAGCCATGGGGAAGGGGATTTGGCTATCTGCAGAGAATATCTCACGCCTTTTATTGAAGCAAATAATGTAGAGGAGACATTTGTCTATCAATCTTTTGATACAGTGATCGTGGATCGTATCCCCGAAGGGCAGGTTGTGCCAGGGCCACAACTATCTTTTACCTTTGTCATGATGGTGAATGAGATGTTGAAATATGGATTTGAACCAGAAAAGGGTTTACGACTGTCTCTGCATGGTATAGTTTATCCAATATGCTCAAGTGAAAACATGGGCACTTTTGGTCTAGGATTCAAACCTATGGCTGAATATTGGAAAAAGTCCAAGAAAAGAAAGAAGGAAACATGGTCACTCCCTCGCCCAGTGCCGCTACTAAGTAAGTCATTTGTTAAGAGCAGTATCATGAACGCTATAGAGTTCAAATCTGAATTAGTTGATGATTTACAGAACCTGTTGGTTGAAGTTGACATGGTTGAAGCGGGAGAAGGTACCAGTCAGGCAGATGTGCAATTCATAGGTCCTGATGTCCAACTCAAAAATTGGAAAGTCAATTCTCTCCTCGTCAGGAGGGAGTTTTGGTAGTTCATTTTATGTTTCATTCTATTTATTCGAGTTATTTCAGGGTTGTAATTTGGAATTTAGCTTGTTTATGTTCTATTTTCGTTTATATTTAAACCCTCCTATCTTTCCTTTTTAATGAAATGCAATATCCTTTTTGTTTTGTGTCTAATATGTTTTGCCTTTTCTTTATACAGTTCTCTTTATGCTGATTCTAGTGATATGACATGCATGCAGAATTTTCAGCCTGATCTTAAAATCTAATCTAATCAAGATATAATGAGGCAAGAGACGAAATATGATGAAGAAGAGGCATTTGAGGAAGTAAGTAAAGAATTGAAATAGTTTGAAGATAAGCCAAACCCTAATTTGACTGAAACTGAGCCAATTAATCTGGGAGATCAAGGAGATGTTAAGGAAACTAAAATAAGTGTACATGAAGTTTTTAATGGTCTTATGATGATATGCCCAGTTTAAGCACTGAATTAGTGTCTCATAAATTGCCAACCAATCCTGCATTCCCTTCTGTCAAACAGAAGTTGAGGAAGTTTAAAACTGATGCGAGTATAAAAATCAAAGAGGAAATCATGAAACAACTTGAAGCCAAAGTCATTCAAGTGGCCCATTATCCCACTTGGTTATCCAATGTTATTACTATCCCAAAGAAATATGGCAAGATTTGAGTATGTTTTGATTATTATGATTTGAACAGAGCAAGTTCGAAGGATGATTTTCCACTGCCCAAAATCCACATTCTAATTGATAATTGCACTAAATATGAGGTTGCCTCTTTTGTGGATTGCTATGCCAGATATCACCAAATCTTTATAGATGATGACGATGCAGAAAAGACGTCTTTTATCACACCATGGGGGATTTATTATTATCGAGTGATGCCATTCGATTTGAAGAATGCTGGAGCGACATACAATAGAGCAATGACCACTATGTTTCATGATATGATGCATAAGTAGTTTAAAGTCTATATAGATGATGTGATTATTAAATCAAAGAATTAGGCTGACCATGTTAAAGATCTAAGAAAGTTCTTTGAAAGGCTTCACAGGTACAATCTCAAACTCAATCTGGCAAAATGTATATTTGAAGTTCCATCCAAAAAACTGTTGAGGTTTATGGCCAACCGCTGGGGTATTGAGTTGTATCCTTCAAAGATCAAAGCCATTCAAGATCTGTCTCCGCCCAAAAATAGAACAGAGGTGATGAGTTTGCTTGGTAGACTGAACTACATTAGCAGGTTTATTGCTCAACTTACAACCATATGTCAGCCCATTTTTAAGTTACTAAAGATGAGTGTTGCAGTTTAGTGGACTCAGGAATGTCAGGAAACATTCGATAAAATCAAAAAATATCTATAAAATCCACCTGTACTGGTGCCACCCAATCCTGGCAGGCCTTTGATTTTGTACTTATCGGTTATGGATAATTCATTCGATTGTGCATTGGGTCAATATGACGTCACAGGAAAAAAAGAGCAATCTATTTATTATCTTAGCAAGAAGTTCACAATATATGAAGCCAGGTACACTCTTCTTAAAAAGACGTGTTGTGCCCTAACTTGGGTAGCACAGAAGTTAAAGCATTATCTTTTGTCCTACACTACTTATCTCATCTCCTACATGGATCCTTTGAAGTATATTTTTCAAAAGCCTATGCTGATAGGTCTATTGGTAAAGTGGTAAATATTGCTTACCGAGTTCGACATTATATATGTGACTCAAACTGCCATGAAAGGCCAAGCCTTGGCAGAATATCTTTCTGAGAATCCCATTGATGAAGAGTATGATCCATTAAAAACATATTTTCCTGATGAAGAGGTGTTGTGTGTCGATGAAGTCATTATAGATATTGATCCAGGTTGGAAGCTATTCTTTGATGGAGTTATTAACATGAAAGGAGTCGGAAAAGGTGCAGTTCTTATCTCTGAATTGGGGCAATATTTCCCGATAACAGCATAACTTCGATTTTATTGTACCAATAACATGGCAGAATATGAAGTTTGCATTCTGGGCTTGAGGTTAGCTGTTGACATGGGAGTCTAGGAACTATTAGTGTTGGGGGATTCAGATTTGCTCATCCATTAGATTCAAGGTGATTGGGAAACGCGAGATTTAAAGCTCATACCATATCGACAATGCTTGCAAGATATATGTCAACGGTTTATGTCAGTAAAGTTTAGGCATATTCCAAGAATTCGCAATGAGATTGCTGATGCTTTGGCCACTTTGT
Source organism: Capsicum pubescens (assembly GCA_030864215.1). Lineage (NCBI taxonomy): Eukaryota > Viridiplantae > Streptophyta > Magnoliopsida > Solanales > Solanaceae > Capsicum > Capsicum pubescens. Next base: position 230,184,681 of record CM061544.1, read on the forward strand.
CTTCAATGCTCTAACATTCTGATAAAGCCTACATCGATCCAGTGCATATACAGAGTCATGATCAATATGCTTATTGTAATGTAGTTAAGGAAGAGCTCAATGGCGAACCTTGGTTCTTTGATATCAAGTGATACATGCAGTCAGGAGAATACCCAACACATGCCACAAGTGATCAAAAAAGGACTATTAGGCGTTTGGCTAGTGGATTTTTCTTGAGTAGGGGAATCTTATACAAGAAAAACCCTTGATCTGGGATTCTTGAGATGTATAGACGCAAAAGAAGCTTCAGCAATCATGGTTGAAGTATATTCTGGAGTATGCAGGCCTCATATGAACGGTTATGTTTTGTCAAAGAAGATACTTCGAGCAGGTTATTATTGGCTTACTATGGAGAGGGATTCTATTTGTTTCATTCGAAAGTGTCACCAATGTCAGGTACACAGTGATCTGATACATTCCCCTCCTGCTGAGTTACATGCAATGTTTTCTCCATGGCCTTTCATAGCTTGGGGGATGGACGTGATTGGACCGATTAAGCCAAAAACGTCAAATGGGCATAGATTTATTTTTATGGCCATTAATTACTTCACAAAGTGGGTAGAAGTAGTAACTTTCAAGTCAGTAACAAAGAAGGCAGTGGTGGATTTTGTTCATGCCAACATCATTTGTAGATTTGGCATTCCTAAGATGATCATTACAGATAATGCGGCCAACCTCAATAGTCATTTGATGCAAGAAGTATGCCAATAGTTTAAGATCACACATTGAAATTCCACTCCGTATCGTCCAAAGGTAAACAACGCTGTGGAAGCCGCTAATAAGAATATCAAGAAGATACTGCAAAAAATGATATAAGGGTCTAGAAAATGGCATGAGAAGTTGCCGTTTACATTGCTAGGTTATCGTACTACTGTTTGCACTTCAATAGTGGCAACTCCATATTTATTGGTGTATGGGACAGAAACAGTCATTCCTACAGAAGTAGAAATTCCCTCTCTTTGAGTCATTGTGGAAGTAGAGATTGATGATGATGAGTGGGTCAAAAACTGACTGTAACAGTTGAGTTTGACTGATGGAAAAAGGTTGACATCGGTATGTCATGGACGATTGTATCAGAACAGAATGGCTCAAGCATATAACAAAAGGGTACGTCCCAGGCGTTTTGAAGTTGGTCAGTTGGTATTGAAGCGTATCCTCCCTCATCAGGTTGAAGCTAAAGGAAAGTTCTCCCCAAATTGGCAAGGTCCCTTTATTGTGAAGAAAGTGTTGCCCAATGAAGCTTTATATTTGGCAGATATGGAAGGCAAAAAGGCAGAAATGGCTATCAATGATGATACAGTCAAAAGATACTATGTATGATATTTTTATCCCTTGTTGGCTCTAATGTATGTTTCGTACTTGCATTTTTGAAGATTGATATGATGAAGGCATTTTATTTTGTCATCTAAACATTGTGTCCTCCTTTGTTTACCCCATTTGAGCCTTACTTCTATTTTTTTCGTATCCCTCTTTTGGAATCAAAACAGAGTCAAAAAATAAAGGGTCAAGGGAAAAAAAAAGAATAAAAGAAAGAGTATAATAAAAAAAAGAGAAAAAAATAAATCAAAACAAAGAACAAGCTTCTGGAACTACGTGCGACCTGATTCTCCTCTCTCGGGAGTGAGATACGTAGGCTGCCCTACCCGGGGTTCGGTCCAACCAAATAAACAATTTAGAGTCACCCAGTCAGCAAAAACTGGGGCATGAGTTAATTTTGTTGTCTGAGTTGATTCCAAAGGTTGTAAGTCTCACCCCACTTCAAGTGTCGTTTGAGCCTCCTACCATATTTTTCTTTCTAAATATTATCCAAAAGCAAAGTTACAACCAAAGAAAGACCTTGAGATCAATCTTTGATAATTATGAGGTGGAACATGTGATAGATATATGAAAATGTTTTGGGATTTTATTGTTGTCTGCATCAGCATGGGAAAACATAAAGAAATAAAAAATGAGAGTCTTATTGTTGTAAACCCTCATAGGCACTATAGGGCGATGGTGAGTTGAGAGAAATAAAAATAAGAGAGTCTTATTGGTGAAAACCCTCACGGGAACTGTAAGGCGATGGTGAGTTGAGAGAAATAAAAATGAGAGAGCATTATTGGTGAAAACCCCCACGGGCACAATAAGACGATGGTGAGTTTGAGAAAAGTGAAAAGGAAAGAGGCTTGTTGGCAAAAATCTTTCAAGATGTCATCAATTGAATGAGGTGTAGGAGTCCAATGGGTTTTAAGAAGTGTCTTAGAGGCAAAGGCATGAACTCAACAACAAATGGAAATTTGGGGTAGGAAGATCAGGCAGTTTAATCCAAAATGCATATCATAATCATTGGAGTTGGTTGTCATATTCAGATAAGTTTTCTTCTTTGTTTAAAAGAGGGACATTTCCCTTTGATTTCATTTACATATTCATATTTTTTTATGTCATCTGTCAAAATAAAAGTCACCATCATTTCTTTATATTTTGAGTCAAGTCTGTGTCAAAACAAGCGAGAAAAGATTTCAAAACTCACTACCAATCTTTCCAATTGTATGAGGAAAATCCAGGGACCAACACATGAGAGAAACATAATCATAATTCAAAGAAAAGAAAAACAAGCCTATCAACTAATAGGTTGCTGGATTCGTGGGAGTATCAGATCTTAAAAGGTACATCTCAGAGGCGTGGTAAAAGAGAAATTTGGTATTTGAATCAAAGTCATTTCCTTCAAGTTGGGTCTGGGTTATTGATGCGATAAGACAGAGGAAAGTGTCAGAAATCTGAAATAAAGATGAAAGGAATTAGCGCAGGAGAAGATACCTAGAAAGCCGAGTGCTGCAAACCACCATTGAGTTTTAACTGACAAATTTTTCTTTGATGAAATAGGGGTAAGGTTTTTGTTCAGTAAGTTCAGCTATTGTTGAGAAACCATACCCTGGAAATTTACTTTATGTTCAGGACTCTCCTGAAAAATGGGAATTTACTTTATGTTTAGGACCCTCTTGGAAAATGGGAATTTACTTTATGTTCAGGACCCTCCTGAAAAATGAGAATTTACTTTATGTTCAGGATCCTCCTGAAAAATGGGAATTTACTTTATGTTCAAAACCCTTCAGAAAAATGGGAATTTACTTTATGTTCAGGACCCTCCTAGAAAATAGAAATTTACTTTATGTTCAGGACCCTCTTGGAAAATGGGAATTTACTTTATGTTCAGGACCCTTCTAGAAAATAGGAATTTACTTTATGTTCAGGACCCTCCTGGAAAATGGGAATTTATTTTATGTTCAGGACCCTCCAGGAGAATGAGAATTTACTTTATGTTCAGGACCCTCCTGGAAAATGGGAATTTACTTTATGTTCAAGACCCTCCTGGAAAATGGGACATCACTTTCAGAAAAAATGAAATCTTTCTTTGTCGTAATTTTTGTTTGGGATAATTTTCGTTCTAGTTTTGATTTTGATTTCAGGAACCCATCTGAAGAACATGGTAATGAAATTACAAGTCAAGAGCCTGCCTGAAGAACAAGGGTGATGGAAATTGAAAGTCAGGAGCCTGCCTGAAGAACAAGGATTATGGAATTGAAAGTCAGGAGTCCGCCTGAAGAACAAAGGTGATGAAATTAAAAGTCAGGATCCCGCTTGAAGAATAGGGTGATGAAATTGATAGTCAAGATCCCGCTTGAAGAACAATGGTGATGAAATTGAAAGTCAGGAGCCCTCCTGAAGAACAGGGTGATGAAAAATTATAAGTTAGGAGCCCACTTGAAGAACAGGGTGATGAAATTTAAAGTCAGGAGCTCTCCCGAAGAACAGAGTGATGAAAAATTACAAGTCAAGATCCCTCCTGAAGAACAAGGGTGATGAAAATTAAAAGTCAGGAACCCGCCTAAAGAACAAGGGTGATGAAATTGAAAGTCAGAAGCCCGCCTGAAGAACAAGGGTGATAAAATTGAAAGTCAGGAGCCCACCAGAAGAACAGGGTGATAAAATTTAAAGTCAGGAGCCCGCCTGAAGAAAAAAGGTAATGAAATTAAAAGTCAGGAGCCTGCATGAAGAAAAAGAGTGATGAAAAAAGTCAAGAGCCATCCTGAAGAATAGGGTGATGAAAAATTGCAAGTCAGGAGCCCGCCTAAAGAACAAGGTGATGAAATTGAAAGTTAGGAGCTTGCCCGAAGAATAGAGTGATGAAAAATTTCAAGTCAGGAGTCCTCCTGAAGAATAGGGTGATGAAACTCAAGTCAAGAAGTCCAAAATAAGCTACATAGATAGGATTTTTGTAATTTTATTTATGTTCTAACTCGTAATTTTCTTTTTGATGTAATGACAGAGCCGCGGACCGAAACCTCGATGGAACCTCACTTAAATTTCCAACTTGATATAGTCCCTCTCCCTCCCTTGGAGCTATCTGTGGCTGGTTTTCTTCATAATTTTGGTAGATAGGATGTCCTGATGTAGACTCAGTGACCCTCTTTTCTTCTGTTCCCTTATTTTGAATAATGAACGGGATAAAATTTTGTCTCGTTGTCTACTTTTTGTATGAAAACACCTTGTGTTTACATCCAAAGAGGGCATGATGTTGACACGTAATTTTGTCCCGTCAAAAATCATTTTCATCATCTTATTCTATTTTATCACGCGTCCTACCTTATTCCATAATTTTTCTCAAAAAAAAGGGACAAAAATAACTAAATCTATAATAAATTGACACCTCACCATGCCACCTCAACACATCACTTTCCATTTTTCATTAAATGCACCCAAAAAGCACATGCCTCACTCACATTATACACTCATCCATGTGGGACCCACACGCCACACACATGTTTCCACAAGCCACCTTATTTTTCCATAAGCCACCAATAATATGCATCCACATAGGATAAATAAAAAAGGAAAGAGAACAAAAAGGGGATTTCAACTTCTTCTTTTTGGAGGAGTTACGTACAGATCTAGGAAGGGAATAAAGAGGATTTTTCTTTTTTCTTTGGAGGCCCAATAAAAAGAAATCTCCATTATTTCTGGTTTCTTTCTCACGATACACACACACACGCACTCATCGGAAAACATGGACTGATCGGAAGTGCACACACGCACATAGTAAGCAAAAATTTAAGAATGGAGAGCGATTGACGAAGAGTCGGTGAGAAATAGCAAAGCTGGGTCAGATCTGGTCATCTTATTGAGCTTTTTTGGTGAACTTTTCGCCGAAATTAATTTATAGGTTGTGATCAAATCTCGTCGTCGTTTGTGGTTGGGTTTCAAATTAAGAAGTTGTCTCATTGGTTTTGAAGTTGTTCGATTAGTTTTTCTCTATACCGAGTTGGATTCATCACGATCGAGGTTTCTTATTTGGAGTTCTAAAGTTTGGGTCTTCTTAAATATTATTATCAATAGAAATCGATTATCGAAAGGTCCATTTCTTTAACCCGTTCTCTTTTCTTTATCTTAATTTGTTGAATTGGCTATGTTTGAGATTGGATGATTTGGTGGATGTTTGATGTCATTCATGTGAAATTTGTATGATTACCATGCTTTAATTATCGTTATGTCTATGTTGTTGATATTGGATTTTGAGTTGAAAAAATTGAATCGATAATCAAAACATGTGTTAATCATTGGTTGATAAGGGAATTTGGGGTGGAATTATGATATTGATAAAAAGGGTGAATTTAGTTAATGTTGGTTTATTGTTGTTTTGCTTAATTCGAAATCAATATTAAGTTTATGAATTTGATAGTATCATAATAGATCGATTTGGATAGGCAAATATAGGTTCGGGTAGGCAAATTTAGAACTTGTGTCTGGTTGAATGTTTGAATGTGCGTGGAAATATTTCTTTCTAGTTTATCATATTTTATTCAAGTGTATTCATTTGGCCGGGGAATGCCCCGAGGTTTTATGCATTTATTCACTGGGGAATGCCCCGACGTATTATATCTTCGAAGAAAGTTCGTGATCAAGGCCCGAGGCATTGGGTAAAGCATTGGAGCTTAGTCTAGGTCTAGTTTAGAATAGGTTTCATATTTTTTGCATTTTCTATTTTGGACTATATAATTGAACTGGACACTAAATTTTAGATTGTTTTGTTTTGTTTTCTTGATTGATTGTTTTGTGTGCTTTGTGTGGTTTATACAATCATAGTGTCAAAATTATCCGATACGTTCCACCAAGAGATCGTGGTCAAACCACGGGATCGAGGGGTGCCTAACAACTTCCCCTCGGTCAACAAAATTTCTTAGCCAGAATCTTTGTTCACAAACTAGTTTCAAAGAGTCAAACGGTTTTTAAAAGGATTTTTCAAAGGTGACTTGGCACAAAGAATTATGCCTGAATAAAAATGTAAATAATCTTTTTTGAAACAAACTTTTATCTTTTGTCACTTTAATAATAAAAACCTTAATCAAACTTTAAAATATAAATCTTTTGGTAGAAAAATGGGTGTGACACTTGTTTATTTCTTTGTACGCATCTTAGTTCCATTCATCAATGGTAGTGATAAGCCTCTGCCCATTAGCTCAGATAAGTCTTACAACATACAAGTTTTCAGGCATTCCTCATACCTGTATCAAGCATTTGTTCACTTTTTTTACACTGAATATAAATGAGCTCCATCCTTGTGATAGTCATATCAGCATACAAGTTCTTTTATTTAGTCTTTGGTTGAAAAAGATATCTATGTGAAGTTCTTAGTGCAACTACATAAGTTGATCCACCTTTTAGAGACTCCAACCTTTACTTAATTAGGATCCAGGTGTTTTAAATTGTAAAAATGTTTAGAATGGTGAAGCCGGATACTGTCCTCATACCTCATCCCATTGATATATTTCTTTGTATTGGGTTGTGAAATCTATTTTGTTTTCATTTTCTTAAGGTCGTCTTTAGGGCGTATGTTTTTTTAGCACCCAAGAACTTATTTCAGTAGAATGATTTAGTTTTGGTCCTTTTGAATATACATATAGATGGATCTGTGTTATCCCGGTATCATCGTTTTCGTTCAGACCCTGAATCAATTCTTCTTGTTGTAGCATATCCCATGAGATGAAGGGTTAAATACATAATTAAGCTAATAGATATAATGGTCATATAATTCATCAGGTCTAAGATGTATGCAACACATCATAAAAGAAGCCACGTCCTTGGCTGATGTATCAAATATTTTGCCTACATATGATGGTCACAGAGAAGTAATTAAACAAAACGCTCCCTTTCTTATTAAGACATCATTTGACAACAACCACCTTTGGCCACAATGAATATATTTCTTGTTATCTAACAGTATATGTAAGAATCATTTGTGCTATTATAATCCAATAGTGGATATTGGATTATGCATGTTCTGGAAATTTTTTGAGCTATGAGATCAACAAATTTTCTTTGATATTGCTCTTCACATTGTTCATACGTGACGATGAAAGTAATGACATATGTACAACCCATTGACACCCTACATCTCATTGGGTGCATGTTAGAACATTCATGGAAATCGCTTGCAACAGTTGAGGTAACCTCAAATCCAAGCTAGTTTCCAACCAAATTAGTTATTTGTTTCCCTAATTCTCAATAGTTATCCTTTATGTTTTTGTTCTTGAGTGTTGTTTCACTTGCATTTACTTGACTGTTAGTCGCTAGCGTCATATAAAGTGATGAAATTTCACCCTGAATTTCATTTTCTTAAACATGGATTGTGAATTGAATCACCACTGAAAACCATATTATTGATCTTTGCCTGAATTTAGTCAAACGGTGTCCTATTGTTTTTGTTGTAGTTGTTGTCACTATTTTAGTCGATCAGTGTATCAATGTACTACTATCCTTCTGAGCTGTGGAGCCCATGCTTTATCTAAATTTATAATTCTTCTTCAATGTACTACTGTCCTTCTTGAATGTACTGTTGTCCTTCTTTGAAATTGTTAAACTGAAATTCACCTGGAAACTGGAACTCTTTCTTATTTAAAAGAGTTGAACTCACCAAAAAAACTTGAAAGATATTTTCGCATAGCATTAATAGATTTCTAATTTCCACATTACATACTAAATATAGTAGAATATAAAATACTGAATATACATATTTATCTATAAAATGTAAAGGCAGTAAAAGAAACAAAATTCAATCAACCTTTTCTCCATTTGTATTAATTCATTGGTGATAATCAATCTGACTTTCTAAGGAATCTCTGGTGAGCTTTTGCCTTTGAGACTAGAACACAAATCTGTTAGACATGGTGAAAATGAGTAAGTGTTTATGTTTTATGAGTTGTAAGAAAAAGTGTCTTATATGAACTCACCAAAGAAATTTATTCTCCCATGAAGATTAGTGACTTTCTACCATGCTAGTCTTGATTCCTCTTTAGATTTGTGGCTCTCTACCATACTGGTTTTGATATATCTGCCTTCTCTGAACTATTGGTTATGTAACTCCCCAAATCTGGTACATGAGACGTTACACGGTGCTCATGACCCCAAGGGACCACAAGCTAATCCATGACCAATATCTGTAACTGAGCACTGAAAATATACTATAAATATGCGGAAATATGAACTGAATGGCCATAAGGTTCAAAACTGAATGAACATTTGATAAACAATGTCTGAAAATGGTATAACAATACCAAAGCAAATCTGAAATAACTGTCTAACATGCTATAGTTTGAAAGCCTCTAAACTGTCTGAGTAAGGAGTTGATGGGACATATCCCAAACTAACTCCAACTACTAAAATAATTGAAAATTGAAATAGTAATGTGATCATCATGTCCTCGAAGGATGAGGAATCACTGCTAACTCTGATCGCTGAACTGGGATGCTACTGGTTCTCTGGAGTTCGTGCTTCTAAACCTATGGTATAAGACACCATAGCGCAAATGCATCAGTACTTTGAATATACTGGTATGCAAGTGAGGTAGGCTGAATGCAAATGGTTCATATGCATGAACAATACTAACTGACTGACTAACATGAACGTGAGAATACATACATGACTACGTAACTGTAACTGAGATCGTGATAGGACTGAATACTGAGTTTACTGATATTGACCCCTGAGTAGCTGATAAGTGAGAAATACTGATACTATATTACTAAATACTGAGGGACTGATACTATGTTACTGATACATGAATAACTATTTCTGACAGTTTTGATTATGAAGAGCTAGTTTGGTTGACTGTATCTGACAGTCCTGAAGCTGAATACTAATACCATAAGTTCTGAGAACTGTTATAACTGATAACATGAGTGAATGTATCTGACAGTCCTGAATCTGATTGAACTAGCTGAGTTCCGTACTATATCTGAATTTGACTGTATCTGACAGTCCTAAAATCTGAAGAACTATCTGAGTTCTTTTACTGAGACTAAAACTGTGAATGAGACCATGACTGAGACTGTGGGAGGTAATCATCTAACCGACATGCCTCAAAACTAAACTGGTGGGGTCCAACCTATAACCCCTGCTAGAAGGGTATCAATATCGTGCCACGGGTAAAGACCTATTGTGGGTATACCCTCTCTGACAGGGAGACCTTCCATCAACCCCTCCTACTAGGTAACCCAAATGAGATGTATATATGTCCCTAAAACTATAAGGTGTATATCAACCTACGCTGGCTACGTAGTTCTGGAATTTAGGGATTACTTCTACGGATCTCAGTCCTATCTAGCGGGTGAGTCCCCATTCCTAGGATCTCTCAGTGCTGAATCCTACTCCCATCTGAAAGATACCGAACTAATTAATTGAGCTGAACTGATTAACTGAACTGAATTGATTAGCTGAACTGGACTGATTAGCTGAACTGAACTGATACTAGTGGTATTGTTTAGCAGAGCTAAACAGAATTTACTGAGTTTCGTTGACTGAGGTAATGTACTGAGTTTTGAGGACTGACTGAGAATATTGAAGTTACTGAGATTGACTAGGAATACTAAGGTTACTGAGATTACTGAGTACTGAGATCACTGAACTACTGAGATTACTGAGATTTCCTGAGTCATATGACTGACTGAGTTCTATGGATCATAGCTTGACTGAGGAGATCATTAAAACATGACATGTCTCTAGGCACACAGCTAAATGTTCGGGTACAAGTACCCCCAGGACTTGATGGGAAGAAACTGACATGGCATGGCTTACTTGAACACATGACCAATAACACAATTCATAATTCATATGTTGAAGCACTTTATCAAACATGTGATATGCATAAGCTTGTACATACATGGGGATTGCATGATATCATACTAGTTGGGCATTGTTCCTCCATCTAGGCATTTAATCAAACACATGGTAGGCATAACACATGTAGACAACATTATACAACAATTAATCATCATGATTCATCTCTAATTTCATCATCTAGGGTTTATTCATAGGTTCACATGAATATACATCTATACAAATCAATTCCACATAAAATTGATCACCCAACATGGATTTGAATTCAACTGATCAGTCTCAACATAAACAAAACAAACCCAACATGAAATTCATAAAGAAATCCATAGATTTAAACTTAGAAAAGAGATTCTTGGGCTTCATGAACAAAAGGAGTCCATGAACGAATACTACGCATACCTTAGCTTGTGATTCTACAAAGATTGACGAAGAGATTATTGAAATTTAATGGTGAATTTCCTTGGAATTGAACCTTCTATGAAAACCCTAGGGCTTGTTCTTGAGAGTTTTTGAGAGAATAGAGTATATTTTGGTGTAATAGAGGCTCAAATCTATGTTTCTGAGCTTATATAGGGTAGGGAAATTGACACTTTTAATCCTAGGACACGTATTTTAATTTTAAGAAAATTTCCCAATTTTCATCCTTGGCGCGATGCGCCACTATCGCGCCAAGTCACTGGAACTGGACAATTAGGAATCTGCTTGGTGGCGCGACGCGGAGCTATCGCGTTGTCACTTTATTTGAGACCTGGAAGTTTGGTGCGATGCGCCACTATTGCGGAGCAACACTGGAAATTGACAATTGCCATTTAAGCTGGCTCCGCGACGCGCTGATGGCTCAGATGATACACTGCCTCACTAAAAAGGCTCTAACTCTTTGCCTGGGTGTCGGATTTGGGGCGAATTTGGTATCGATGGAACGCTTATGGAATTTCCCACTTGACAAAGAGTGAAAATCTTGAAAATACCACATCTATAAAAGTGGATTCATCTTTCAAAGAAAGCTTCTAACATTCTTGGGGAAAATTTTCAAGCTAGGAAAAGTACGGGTATTACAGGTTAGTATTCAACCATTTCTCTATTATTGTACTTTTATGAAAAAGAATTTAGAGTGAAAATCAAATGAAATACTTATTTTGATTAATAAGAATCAATGAGCTTGACAAATCTATTAGCAAACCATCCAACACGATAAGAATAAAAGATAACTGAAATGTTTATTTAGTAATTTCTCAAGATAAATAACGAAAAGCCTCTTTGTACACTACATTTTTACTTCATTTGCTATTTTTCCATCATCGCCGTAGGCTAAAATCTTTAATCCTTTCTTACTTGTCACCCGTGAAAGAGCAACATACAGTTGTACATGAGTGAATACTGATTTTTTCAAAAATAACCCAACATGAGACTCTGGCCTTGATTTTTTTTTATGGTCATGGAAAATAAGACAACTACGGGAAATTATCTTCATTGGAACTTAAAAGGTAATCTCACATTAGATGGTGTCAAACTCATTCTTGGGATAAACACTTTTTGACCTGCCATTTTGCCTAATAAAACCTTAGCTTCAATAACCTGATTTCCAAGTCTTGTGATGATCATCCTTGTCCCATTACACAGTCCTGATGATTGATCTATGTTTCTCAATAACATTACCGGTACGCCTACCTTTAATGTGATTGAGTGATTTGGAATTCCAGAACACTTAATACTGTTTAGGAATTTCAGTGTGTGCACATACTCCAATGCCGTAAAAGAACAAATATGTTTTCTCAGAATTATGATTAAGTGATACCATAAATTCAGTGATCGAGTTCTCCATGTCTAGAGTCGGAGAAAAAATTTCTCTTTGCTGGAGGTAATCTAAGTCGATAGAGTGATTGTAGAGATCAGGATATGTACTATCTACAATTGTCGATATTGGATCGACACAATCATTAATGAGAATATCATCAGGGATTTAAATAGTCTCAGTGCCATCAATGGAGCTTCCAATGTTTCCATCACCGATTGCCAAAGTTCAATTGGCAAAGTTTCTTAACTCTTTCAAATATGTGCCTAACTGATTTTCTTTCAATCTCATATTCCTTATTAGGTTTAGGACTTGACAATACCTCCATAAATTTAAAGAATTTAAAGTGACGCTACCAATATTTTGCCTAGATCATTTTGTTATGACTGGCAAAATCTGTCTGAAGTCAACACCTAGAACAATTGTTACCCTCCAAAAGGTTTATCTAAACTGAAAGTGTTTTTAAATTTAAGAATATCTCAAAAAGTATGATCAAGATCTTTAAAACAATATCTATGCATCATTGTTGCCTCATACCATATTATCAACTTTGTCTTGACAATCAGATCTGCTAGAGGACTACCTTGCTTTATATTACATATTGCATCTTTAGTTGGATTGAGAGGAATCGGAAATTGCGAATGAGTTGTTCGACCTCCCGATAATAAAAGAGATGCAATGCCACTTGATGTAATAGTTAACACAATATCTCTTCTAGATCATATACCAGAAGACAAAGTCCTCCAAATAAAAGTCTTTCCAGCTCCTCCATGACCATATAAGAAGAATAATCCACCTTTGTCTTTATTCACTGCTACCATTATTTCTCCATACACTGACTTTCGTTCACTTGACAAATTCATTACTAATTGTTGGTGTTCAACCAACAAAGAGCGCATGTTATAATGCAATTTTTCATGTATTAATCTATTGGTATTGTCCACTTGTTCCTCGTTGTAAATAAGTCTTGGCATAGTCGGAAAATCCTAAAAGCTTTTTCCGCAACCTTTCATATTTTTTTTCAACCTTTGCAAACATTGATTTCTCAATTCATCATCTGTCATCTCTGCCTCTAAAACAAAAAAATATCACAAAGTTTTACTAGTAATAATATAAAAATATCATATGAATATACATCCGAAATATTAGTTATTCTTAACTATAAATTTATACCTGAATTAGATAGCAACACTCTTTCTTCATGGAGGATATCTTCTGATAAGAGCTTTCATGTTAATTGCCAAACATATTCTGGCCGTGACATCGAATTAGACAATAACAACATTGCAAATAATTGTCTAAGATATGATGGCATTCCCCAATCACTTGCATCCTTTATGTCATTAACATACTCTTTGTCATCATCTAATAAGCCAAGTGCATACCATGCATCTCTGAAAGTGGTGTGGTCACAATTGTTGACTTTATTAAGAGCCTCATAGCTTTTCTCACCTCTAATGACATTCAAAAGTAATCTTAGATAATATAACTCGCCGCTTCCAAGCGGAACAAAGAAGATCCTCTCAATAAAAAATGCAGAATTTTTTCTTTTCTCCCATTTCTTTGTGTCTTTCTTCCACACAAACTTAAGCGGAAATTCTACATAAGTTAATTCTCTAGATTCAGGTAATTCTTTATTTGTCTCAAACTAACTTAAGAACATTGATTCCTTTGCACTCGGTCTATTAACGACACTATCAATTGGATCATCATCAGAGAATATAATATTTTGTTCATTTTTAAGATAAAATGCTAGTCTTTCTACCGGAGGTTGCCTATACTGAATTGGAAATCCAAGTATTCTCAAAGTAGCTTCACAGGATGATATCTATCGACAATCATAATACATGTTGATTTCATCAATATTTGATGAATCTTCCTCATTTACACTTTGAGAAAAATCAACAGTGATGCGATCATTCCCCTTATTAATGTACTTAAAAAAGTACTTAATAGATCTGGATTGATTGCACCATTTCACATTGATATGAGCACCATACTTTAATAATAAAAATCGATTGTGCGGCACTACATACCTATTCTAACTCAATAAGAAAATAAATAAATTACATTTTATCTTTGAGAAGATATTGTATTTTCAATTCAAATTCAAGATGAAATATACATTATATAAGCACTCTACAATAGTAATACCAGTCGATTAAGCAGTATCCCATACCTATTGTCTAGGTCAATACCATCTTTCTTGATGGTTATATTATCTTTCCTCCTTCTGCAAATAGGATAACCAACTTCATCAACTGTGGTTGACTGAACAGATTTCTTTGGAAAGTGCTTTGTACATCTACCATCATGCATGCAAAGAGAGTAATTTCTCGTAGGGCCACACGGGCCATGCATCATGAACAACTCCACTACTTTATAATAGTGAGGATCAATTAATTCATCAAGTATTTCTACTAAAATAATCCTATTGGTATCTGCAGGAGTAGGATATATATTTTGCTCATGAAGAAAAAGTAAGATGTGAGCATGAAACAATTCTCATTTCTGGAATTCAACAGTATAGATCACTGCATCAAAGGAATTTATTAGATGAATAAATAGTAGGAGGTCTTTTATTAAGTAATCCAATTTGATTTTAAAAACCCTGGACAATATATTTGGATGATCCTCGGGTTTTAAACCCCTACTCTCTACAAATCTACAAATCTCTTGACACTTTGGATTTTAAGTAAACGTGATGAAAAGATCACAATAGCCTGCTCACTTGCATATCTCCATAGCATCTTGGTAATTTTGAAGCATATATCGTGCACCTCCTGTGAAGCTTGATCCCAAAATTACCCTTTTTTCTTGGGAAGATGGATTAGTTTCTCCACACAAAAATGCGTCTTCTAACCCTTTGTACATATGAGCTCTCAATTGTTTTTGATTAAATTAAATATAATCCTATCAGGAAGATTCGATCATTGTATATCCATCAACCAAGAATTACTGAAATAGTCTTCTAGAGGACAGAATCATTGGAACTTCATTCTTCCTATCTTGAATTTTGTAAGCAAAATATTCTCGGATGCTAACACGTTTCCTTCCTTGAGTTATTTCATCACCTCCATTATAATGAATGTCCTCTTTATATCCATCTTTACCATATGGAAATAGTAAAGGATACTGCAAGCTTAAATATGCTACATTTAGTTAATTAATCCTTTGTAACTGTCCAGACCAAATTTCAATGATGATATCTTTGTCACCTCTAGATTTTTCAAAATCTCCTACTACCAAAACATCTACTTCTGAAATTATTGGCAGGTTATATCTTCTTTCTTCAGTGCCTCTTTTGCCTATTAATCTGAGTCTAACATTGGATCTCCTGTCTTCTTGAAATCTATGTCTTACCATTCTGAATGCCTTAGCTAAAACATTATGGCAATCAAGCATTTTCTTTAGATCATTAACGATATCAGCGTGTAGTTTGTTTATATCTTGACCACGACTACAAAGAATTAAATTTATAAAATTAACAAATATATCCTGTAGATAATAAAATATTATATACATATTATTAATCATGAAGGGTAAAACACTAACCTTACAGCATGAATTCTATTCTGAACTTTATTATTTGTATCATAAATGTATAATTGCACAAACTTAGGGATGGATACCTCGAGAGGTAATAAACTTTCAATTTTATGATAATTCTGTCCAGGCAATTCGAATGTTCTTGGTCCTTGGATTTGACTCATAAATGCATCAACCTTTTCTCCCATATAAGTAAATGAGAACATAAAATTATAGTTCCTAATATTATCTCAAAAGTGGTTTCTTTAGAACCTGCATAAAGTATGAAATGGAGAATGAAGAATTATATATGTAAGGTTAATATTCTTCAATAATTAGATCAAAATAAATGTTTTCACTAACCAGAGTCAAACAACAATTGCCTTAGAATTTGAGGAGGCTCAATCGACTTTGGCAACTTAATATTTTCATGATTACAACACAGAGAAAATATCGACCGTTTAGACTTAATCTTCTTGTTGATTCTTTCTTCATACCAAAGATATGCCCCACAATTTTCACATTCATAGGTAGCATCTCCAATATCCCAGTATTCTATTAGTGATCAAAATATGTAGGGTTAGAGTCATATAAACTTAATTATTTTATGAATTTTTACTTGATTACTCTTATGTATATAAAATTAAATACCTCATACTTTCATTACTAACGTTCCTGCAAACATCATCCCCTAAAAAAATTAATAGAAAAATGAATTAAGTGGCAATCAAGATAAGTTTTAACTATCAGTACCAAACTAAAAATAATTGATAACCAACTTAGACACTAAGTACATACCTTCACAAGTATCTTCATTTTCTTGACCTTTATTGCACGGAGCATAATTTAAATCAGGCGAATGATCTTGACTTTGGGCACCTATGATAAATAATTATTATCCATTAATAACTTTAAGTTTTAAAATACAAAATGATTTTTGGTGTCTATTGATACTTAAATTTAGTAATAATTTCTTATTCATGACGATTTGAGCAACTCACAAAAATAACTTGGATGATATTGTGGCATAGCATTATTGGATCTCAAAATTTCACTTTGCATATTGAAAATACTTGAAATAGTAGTTTCATTCACCAGAATTCCTTTATCCTTCCTCTGCCTTGTATTTTAGAAAAAAACACTTTCAAAATCTGTCATTAATAAAAGATAAAAGATATTTTTAACAAACAGGTGCTAAAAATGATAAAAAAAAATATATATTGATGCCTTTATAATATATATGGTGAAAATATGAGGAGATTCAAATTTTACCATCATCAGCTAGAACATAACTTAAATCAGGCAGTGTATCTTGCCTGAAATCTGTAATCACATTAATTAATATGCTTTTTGCCACCTTCTTCTTTGTGGACAAACAACTTTCAAAAGCTGTCATTGGCGAACTAAGATTTTCAAATAAAAATAAAATCTATATCTTTTAAATAAATTTAAATAGTAATTTGATACAAATTTAAAATTTGTCCCCAAAGAACGACTAACCATTGTTCAAATATCGTAGAGGAAGGTACTTTGAATAATGTGTTTAATGTGTGGGAGGTTGTGATGAAGAAACATTTCCAAGTATCATCATCAGTACACTGATTGGTGGTGTACAATTTTGATACGATGGAATTGGTACTACAACTTGTCCGTTTGTTTTATATCCATTAGCTATATGCATTCCAAACATTCTATTATCACTACTCAATTCCGAGTTATTGGAATTCTTTTGTAATGTTCCTAAACAGACAGTTCTATTAATTGACATATTTAAGCTTGATATATTCTTTTATTTTCTCGGTTCATTGGCATTATATCTTAGAAAACACCTCTTATTTCTCAGTTGAGTTACTGTTCCTAGACATGTTCAATTAAGGTAAGCATATTATACCGGTTGAACGATATAGAAAAATATATTATATATATCAAAAATGACCATTTGTTATATCACATAGAGATCGAGGAACTCTTTCATGTTGTTCAATAACATTTACTCCATCATATGTTGGGTCAATATTCTCTGTAAAAAAAATTACATTGTTTTAAAAATAAGATAGAAAAAATAGGAACAACTTGAAAATTTTAATATAATATGATTATAATGACTCCTGATAATATATATATATATATCCATCTCATTCGATGAGAATGTAGTACATTTTTTATTTCGTAGGATTATTCTATTTAGTCTGGATAATTTTGTCCCCTGATTTTTTATTTGTATGCCTTCCTGAATCTGAATTTCATATGAGAAATTGAAAGTCAGTTGGAGTTGGATGAGATACAATGAGAGAAGAGAGAGACAATGACTGAGGGAGAGAGAAAGTAGTTGCTCTTTTTTTGTTATACGTATATAACAAGAATTGTGTTTAAGTTTTATTCAAGAATAATTTTATTTCATCTTGAATGTTTTGGCATTCTCAGTCTTTATATTATTTTTATATTTTTTAATTTCTTCACTGGCAAATTTCTTATCGAATGAGTATCATCATCTCTCTGTCTCATTTTTTGATTTTGCCTTTCTACAGTTTTTCTTGAGCATTAATATTGTCATTTCACTAAAATTAGGTTGGTATCAGAAAAAATCCTTTGGAAAAAATTCACAAAAAAACTATTTATTTAATTTTGTTCTCATAAAGTCAAAATCTTGTACTTTATGATCAATTGATCACATGATATAATGGGGGTTGAGACTCGATTTGCAAAGTTATTAACAACTTTCTAATAAATTTTGGGTTAGTATTATGATTGTTTGAATTCTAGGCATGACAATGTATTTTGGGTTAGGAAAGGTCTTATCGAAGAGTGATTCTTAGTTGGTATCCTAATTGCATTGATCTGTCAAGGACTATATTTGTGGATGGGAGAAATATGAGGTAAAAGGTGGTGCTATCTGTCATATCTTTGGAGCAGTAATTGATTGAAACCTGTAGGCTGTGACATAAATCACTCTTCATCAAATAATCCATTTCAAACATAGGCTAAGATTATAAAATTCTTAATTCTTCACATTGTATCTGAACTGGAGCTGATTGCGCGTTGATTCTGATCACCTGGTCTTGTTTTTGTACTCACTTTTTATTTGTTGATTTCATTTTAGAATTTCGTGTAGCTAATGCAGTGTTCACATGTATAGGAAACCCCAGATCATGGTGACATTTTTTCTTTGATGAATAGTAGAAAGCTTGATGCCCTTTTCCCTCAATTTGTTATAAATAGTAGATTTTTCACTCTAAGGCAGGATAAGAGGTAAACCCATGCTCATATTTCATACTGAGAATTGATATGTTGTTCTTTTATGAGATAAATACTGGTATTGAGTAGAGAAAATATATCGGGTTTCAAGTATTGATCTTTGTGAACTCAAAAGCCTCTTCCTTCCCCCTTTATCTTTTGTTATCTACTCAAGATATGCTCAATAAATTGAAATGGAGTCCCGATTAAGCATTAAACTCCTGAGTCCATTTTACTTGGCCCTAGAGATAGAATTGGTCTGGTAAATAATTTATCATTTATTCTTCTATTACAAATATAATGACAATTTAAATAAATCTAATATTTATAATAATGTTTCTTTACTTTCTGCTGTCTTGGATAAGAGCATGCTAGGTCTACTGTCGTCCAATGCTATTGCAACAGTTGATGCTTTAGAAGGGAAGGTCAGTTACCATTTTTCTCTTGTTACATTAGTGTACTTATTAAATTAATTGAATAACATAGAGCTATTTTTCTTTTCCTTTTTGATGTTTGTATAAGAATTGACGTAGAGATTTCAGACAGGCATGGTATATTTATTTGATGAAGAGAGAGAGTATCCCTATGTTTTTTGCTGGTTGTTGATATATGATAGGTATGTAGTGCTACTCGTAGTGCTAAACCATTGTCCTTTATGTCCTGGATTAGAATATTTCTTTTATACCGGGTGCTCAAGATCGTAACATAATTTAGCCTTCAATTAAATACTGAAACAACACTATTTTTGTATAATAATTGACATATAAATTTCAAGCAGACATGGTATATCCATTTACTGAAAAGAGGGAGTATCCCAACGCTTCATGTTGGTCGCTGATATGTGAAATATTTATAAGTGTTGCTCGTGATGCTAGACTATTGTTCTTTTGTGGCTTCAGATTTTAATATTTCTTTCATGCCGGGTGCTTAAGATTATAACTTAATTTAATCTCCAAATAAATATCAAAACATCACCAACTTTAAGATATTCCTACCTTTGATATCTTCCTAGTTTTTCTATTTCACTTCTTGATTCCCCATTTTTTCACAAAAATGCTTGTGTCAGCTTGGTTTAAATGAAAAAGTATAGTGACTTATGCTATTTCGGCACACTGTCAGCTTTTTGTTGAAGCATTATTACGCGGAGCTGTTGTAACAAATCAATTTGAAACAAATAGTCCAGAATATACACAAAGGTATAGTTCTCCCTATTTGCTTCAAAGCTTTAGGTATTCATACACTTTCAGTGTTATATAATATGTTAAATCATCAGTGAAATCTTACCTATACTTTAATTAGTGAAATCATGCCTATACCTTGCCCTATTGGAAGTTGGACACTTAGCTTTCACTATTCAAACTTACGTAATCATTAATGTCATAGAACATTACAATATACCGGAGGTTATTAAAGTCAAGATCAAATGACCTGGATCAAGTAGGTGAAATCTGAAAGTGTACATCTATAATCGAGATGAAAACGTGAACTTCAACATTGGCTTGGTGATATTTTGTTGAGGAAATGCATCAGTTGTTCACACAAGATATTGAAATTATTTTTTAAGTTGCTACATCTTAAGCAAGTCATGCCCTGATTTATAATGATGTTTCTTTGCTTTCTGTTGTCTAGGCTAAGAGCATGCCAGGTCTACTGTAGGCCAAGGCTATTGCAACAGTTAAAACTTTAGAACAGAAGGCCAGTTACTCTTTTCCTCTGGTGACAGTGTAGCATCTATGAATTTTGTGATGGTAATATGTAGGCTAGGGCAGATCCACTCTGTTGTTTCTCTGCAGCTCCCAGAGTAAGCAAAGAGATCGAGAAAGATCTTCATCATATTACAAAGGAGAAGAACGAAGTTGTTCATCGTCAAGATTTTGAAAAGGTACTGAATTTGTTATGTACATCTAAGGACCCACTTAAAATTGGTTGTTATCTTAGTTTGTGACTTGGTTTAAAAAAATCGTAGGGAACTTGGCAAGAAAAATTAACTGAGTTGTATCTTGGCGGGGTAACACAAAAAGTAATTTGAGGTTTGCATCCATGGCGTGGTCTTCATTCTCTTTAATTTTTCAACACATCGGAGCTTAAATTTTACTTTTATAGTTTTTCTTTAGAAATGGTTGTTACCTATTGTATTGTATTGGTATTCTAAAAGGCTGTCTCAAGTTGGAAATTTTTCATGTGAGAGCCAAGTATTTTCCTAAAAAAAGTATCAGCCTAGAAGGAGAAATGAGGTTAATAGAGAGAAGGGGTTTTCTGTTAATGGTGGTTCCTCCTCTCTGTGGTGCCAATGATTTTGTTTTTAGCAACTAAAGCACCAACCCTTGTTCATGAAATAGACAAACAACATTGGTCAGTAGCTATGACAATTGAAACATATGCATAGATTTTCTTCAATCTATGGCTTAAGCCATAGATCTCACTGTATGTGCATATTTTCATCCTTTTTGAGTAATTGTACAAAAGAGGTTGTGATGATAATGTTTTATTTTCTGTGCTAACAAAATCGAGCATTGAGGACAGTCCAACCTGTATATTGGCATGGCATGTCCCATGATGGCCTGCAATTGAGGCCTCCTCTTTTGCATGCAACTGGTGATTTTGTAGCCATGGTGTGGTTGATTTTGCAACTGGTAATTGAAGTTCTTGAATTAATTTACAGGATACCAATAAAAATTTAATCTTCCGAGAGATATTTGCAACATCCGAGAGCTTGAACTTGTAAGGTTAATATTTATTTCTTTCTAACTGTAATGTGAAGTCTATTATTGTTCTTGGTGTCCACTATCCACTATTTGGGAGAATGGTACTGAACCATGAGGTTTGTAACAATGGCGTTGTCTTCATTCTCTTTATTTTTTCAACACAGGTGAGAGTCAAGAATTTTCCAAAAAAAAGTATTAGCCCAAAAGGAGAATTGAGGTGAATGGAGAGAAGGGGTTTTCTATTACGGGTGGTTGCTCTTCTCTGTTGTGCCAATGATCTTCTTTTTAGCAACTAAAGCAGCAGCTCTTGTTCATGAAATAGACAAACAAAATTGGTCAATAACTATTATAGTTGAAACATATGCATGGATTGTCTTCAATCTATGGCTTAAGCCATAAATCTCACCGTATATGCATTTTTTCCTCCTTTCTGAGTAATTGTACAAAAGAGGTTGTGATGATGATAATGTTTTACTTTCTGTGGTAACAAAATTAGGGAGTGAGGATAGTCTGACCAGTATATTGGCGTGGCATGTCCCAAGATGGCCTGCAACTGAAGCCCCCTTTTTTGCATGCAACTGGTGATTTTGCAGACACAGCGTGGTTGATTTTTAACTGGTAATTAAAGTTCTTAAATTTATTTGCAGTTTAACAACAAAAAGTTTAACCTTCTGAAGGATATTCGCAGCATCCGAGAGCTTGAACTTGTAAGTTTAATATTTATTTATTTCAATCTGTAATCTTAGTCTATATTACTGTTCTTGATGTCCTCTATCTGGGAGACTAATACTGAACCATTAGATTTAAGTATTGTCTTGGTTGAAAATTATCGCAATAAGACAATATTGTTATTGAGTAGATAAAATATATCTCAATAAGACAATATTAAAACATGAATAACTTGTAATTGGCACCATCAAAATATTTCGTCCATAATAAAACCTAGATGCTGAAATTAAAATAGAAAATATGACATCCCACTGGATGTATCTTATTCAAGTCTCCTAAATGAGCTGAGACTCATGTGATTTTCTCCCTTTTTACGACTCATTTGACCTTACTTCTTGAAAGTTGTGCATTGGGATCATCATCAACTTCTACAACAGACGATTCACTCTCGGATATACCTCTCTTTGCTGGGGTATTTGAAATAGAGATCACATCGTTCTCAGTTACAGAATCCTATATATATATATATATATGTATATATATGTATGTATGTATATATATGTATGTATGTATATATATGTATGTATGTATATATATGTATGTATGTATATAAAATAAGTGCATGATATCACCGTTAATTCGTCATCTCCAGATGCAAGATGTTCATGGTTGAACTCTGGATACTATGAAAGAAAAATAATAATATCAGCAACAATTTATAATTTGAGGTGATAAATTTTAACATTAATAAAATAATTTAGGTTAGTGCATGATATCGCCGTTAATTCGTCATCTCCAGATGCAAGATGTTCATGGTTGAACTCTGGATACTATGAAAGAAAAATAATAATATCAGCAACAATTTATATTTTGAGGTGATAAATTTTAACATTAATAAAATAATTTCAGTTAGTCTGAAATTCATGTGACTAATATAACATACAGTGCATGTATCTTCACTTGGTGGAGGACGATATTGGTTGATGAGATTTTTATCATCACTAAATTTAAGAAGAGTGTAAACCTCGTCATGTTTGTCGATGTTGTCTTTCTTTACGTCCACTTTAAATATAACCTCTCTATCCAAAATATAATCCAACTCCAATGGATATGATGGCGTACTAGCAACATCAACATTCTAAAATAAATAGTGATATTAGAAATGATATACTAAATAAAAAGATTCAAATATATATATTTTTTTACCTTGACTAATTCTTTCATTAATTCATTGGCAGTCTTCCCTATAAGATTCATTACATTTTGGTCCCAAAGCAACAAAGCAATAAAGCCAGTGTCATATATTATTCTTAGGAATAATTTATACCTGCAAGGCACATTTTTTTAATTTTATATTTCATGTAGCTATAATCAAATGTAATTATGATATTTATCATACCTTTGATTTGCAGAATTCTCAAGCATTTGACACGTTTTGCAGTAAAACTTATTGCCAAGTTTTTTCATCCTTCTTGTTACAGTCCTTGCAACTCAAGTATGACCACTTTTTATCAAGATCTATGTGTATTATGGTCACAACAACACAGAAGCTCCCTTCCTATATTTTATTAAAAATAACACATTTAAAAAATATTCATCTGTCAAACTATAAATTATTAATGAAGTAGTGTTACTCACATTCATGCACTCAATTAATTGCTTGATATTTTTAACTTCAATTGATCCAGAAGATAACCCATCTGAAATAGAAGAGTTATTTTGGGAGGACATTTGACTAATCCTCTCG
Source organism: Capsicum pubescens (assembly GCA_030864215.1). Classification (NCBI taxonomy): domain Eukaryota; kingdom Viridiplantae; phylum Streptophyta; class Magnoliopsida; order Solanales; family Solanaceae; genus Capsicum; species Capsicum pubescens. The sequence goes on from CM061544.1 coordinate 230,208,544, forward strand.
AATTTATCTCCATGCACATCTTCCATTCTATATGTGTTGAAGTTTGCTAAAATCTATATCATATAACAAATTATCTAAGTTACTAAAAAGAAATTAAGAGTATAGGATTATATAAATCTGAAGATAAATTCGGCGACTTCAGGCAGTTCAGGATTAATCCATAGTTTTGAAGCAGTCCAAGAATTACGCACATAATATTTGCCTACAGTTTTAAGTATATTTTTTTATCACATAATGATAAATATATTCAATATAAATATTTCAAATGTACAGAAAAAGTTGAATACCTTTAAATTTATGTGCTTGTACCAATTGCATCACCATAATGACGGGCTTATCGATAGATCCCTCCAAGTGCAGACGAATTTGAAGAATGAATTCCCCTCGGAAAGTAGCTTCAATCATTTTATTCCTTAAAAAATAATATAATTTAATAATATAAAAAATTAGACAGCTTCAAACATATCACCAACTCATATAATTATGCTTGTTGTCTTACTCGTAATCCTATAGTTTCACATTCATGAAGACACTGAACATATCGCCTTGTTTGTATTCTTGTACAGGTCCATAAGCAACGATCTCTCCTACAATATCTTTTCAGAGATAAAAGGTAGTATAAGATAAGAGTTAATGAAATATTCTGAATAGATAAATTTTGAAAAGAATAATTATCGAATAATTTATTCTCATCAACATCGACTTGGTTGATCAAATGTTAAAATGGGCGAAATTTGAAGATGATTTGATCAAATCGTGAATCATCTGTTTTCTGTATGCTTGTTCTGTGGGTAAACAAAAAATTTATTGTGTGATTGTTGGTTTTGATTTTAGACTTATTTGGTACAACAATAAAAATTTTCATAAACTATAATCCTTGTTCCTGAATTTCCTTGGTGAGCTTAGTGAAAACGAAGGTTCCAATGGAAGCCTGAATACGATCACCCTACAAACAAATAATAATCCATAAGTTGAGCATATTATAAAGAAAATAAAATTATCATAATAAAATATGCATCAAGTATGTAAACCTTTTCGTCTCGCAAAAGCATTTCTAACGATAGCAACTTATCGGGATTTTCATATTCTGAAACATATCACAATCGTACTATGCAAACTTTCAAGTTCCATTGCATCTTAGTATTTGATATCTCATGAATGAAGTTATTTTTAGTAGACAATTTTTACTAGATATTGGCAACTGTGTATTTTTTGGGATGAATTTGAAAGTAGTGGTATATGTATTTATAGTGATGCTTTAGTTTTTGTACTGCATAGTTGAGATAAAGATAAAAGTTGGATTAACACAATTTATAATTCAAATTCAAATTAAATCAAGATAAAGACTAAGAGTTGAGATAAGAATAAAAATCTAAAATCAGGGAGAAAATTATAATCAAATTAAATTCAAATTTATTGTGGATAGGATGTGTTTTTAGTTATATAATAATAGGATCTGTGTAAACAAAACATCTCAGACCTCAAAACGTGTAACTTTTTAAATTATTATTATTATTATTATAATTATTATTATTATTGGAAGTTTTTAATCTGATAATTGATGACAATTGAATTGTCCCATTAGCTTTGCCTTTTTGATTCTTCATAGAACATATATTCTCCAATAGTATTTTTTTTCTGATGATGAATTTGAAATACATCGATATATATTTATAGTATTATTGTAGTTTTTGAATTACAAAGAGATAATTATAAAAGAGTTGAGATAACATTATTCAAAATTTAAATTCAAATTAATTCATTATAAACACTAAGATTTTAGATAAAATTAAAACTCTAAAGTTATAGAGTAAGTTATAATCAGTAAAATTCAAAATTGTTATCTGGTTAAAATATATTTTTAATTTCTTAAAGTTAGGATTATTTGGGTTAAAAAAAAATTTGTAACTTGCTGAAAGTTACGCCTCTTTTTAGGTTACACCTCGTTTTACTTGCAGAAAGTGTTGCAAGTTCAAGTTTAGAAGCTTAGTTAGGACTCTTTTTTTTTGCCTTCTTTTATTCTCAAATTCAAATTTTTAATATTCTTTAATACCAAGTTTTTATTACAACACTTAATAGTTTTGTGCTAAGAATTGCCACGTGGCTCAACAATAGCTTGCCACGTGGCTTATTCTGATGTTTCGTCCTCTTTTTAATAATATATATAGATAGAAGTATAGGTACCCGCGCGATCCGCGAAACACTTTTTTTTATAAAATATTAATTAAATAATATTAGCTTATTCACTTTTAAATTATAAGGTTAATTTCATTGCATTACATGGACATATTTCAAAATTCAATCATTTAAAAAATAATTAGTATATTCTTTAATCATATTTTGATCAATTGACTAATTTTTTTTTTTTTAAAAAAAATATATAAATTAATTATTAATTTTGTTATTGGACTTTTACCTTTGTAATTTTAATCAATTAAGACATGTAATTATATTCCTTACCTTCTATTTCAAGTTCATTTTTTTAGTCTATAAATAAGCTAAACAATAACTTCACTTTAAAAAAAAATTATCTTTAAATTCTATTTCAATCACTAAAAGTACTTAATTGCATCAATTATAAAAAATTTAAGTTCAAAATTTAAATTTCACAACTTTCGGATCAAAATTACGCACATAGAATTTATTTTTTTCCTTTTAAACTTTCAAACTTTATTCTATTGTTCATAATTTTTCATTGTCTGTTCCATTATTAATATCTACAAGTATTTTGTTTATACTTATGTCTAAGGGTGTTCATGGGTCAGTTTGGGTCGGTTATTGGTCAAAACCATAACCAAACCAACTTAGTCGGTTTTTAAATTTCTAAAACCAAACCAAACCAAATAAAAAAATAACCGTCAGTTTGGTTCTTGTCGGTTTAGTTTGGTTTGGTTTGGTTCGGTTTTTTTGATGTATAACTTTAGCTAATGATAAACGTTGAAAATTAAAATAAAACAAATTCAATCTAACATATGAGATGTTAACCGAGTGTTGTATCTCAACCTTGAAACTAAGATGTCAACTGAGTGTTATACTTCGGCAAAGCTATGAACAACACCATATGAACGCTTCTAAAAAAATATTTTAAAACTACATTTAACAGAATGATATGATAAATCCCCCAAAAGGTGAACGCATAAACTTCTTGCTCTACAAGGTTCAAAAAGAAAGTTAAAATTAATGATTGTCTATAGTCAAATGAATCTCAGCTATGAATTTCAATATACAACAAGATATTATTTTTATAATTAGTATCATTTTTCATTCAAAGTGCGAAATTCACTTAGAATCTCATAAGGTACTATCAACTAGATGAAGAAATGACTTAATGTGTGTAATACCCCGTACTTTTCCTAGCTTGAAAAGTTTTCCCAAGAATGGTAGAATCTTTATTTGAAAGATGAATCTACTTTTGTACACGTGGTATTTTCAAGGTTTTCACTTTTTATCATGTGGGGAATCGAATAAGCTTTTCATCGATACCAAATTAGCCCAAATCCGACACCCGGGTGAAGAGTTAGAGCCTTTTTAGTGAGACAGTGTATCACCTGAGCCTTCAGCGCATCGCGGAGAGAGCTCAAATGGCAATTGTCAATTTCCAGTATTGCTCCGCAATAGTGGCGCGTCGCACCAAACTTCCAGGTCGCAGACAAGGTGGCAACGCGATAGCTCCGCATCGCGCCACCGTGCAATTTCCCATTTGTCACTTTCCAGTGACTTGGCGCGATAGTGGCGCGTCGTGCCAAGGATAAAAATTAGGAAATTTTCTCAGAAATTAAATACGTGTCCTAGGGTTAAAAGAGTCAATTTCCCACCCTATATAAGCCTTATAACACGAGATTTGGCCATAATTCAGCAACTTATACTCAATTAATCTCAAAAACTCTCTAGAAACAAGCCTAGGGTTTTCATAGAAGGTTCAATTCCAAGGGAATTCACCGTCAAATTTCAAGAATCTCTCCGTCAGTCTTCGTAGAATCACAAGCTAAGGTATGCGTAGTATTCATTCATGGACTCCTTTCGTCCATGAAGCCCAAAAATCTCTTTTCTAAATTCAAGTTATGGATTTTCTTTATGAATTTCATGATTGGATTGCTCTTGTTCATGTTGATAATGACTAATTGCATTCTAATCCATGTTTGGTGATAAATTGCATATGTAATCGATTAGTAATGATGTAGATTCATGTAAACCTAGGATTAAAATCCTTGGATGATGAAATTAGATATGAATCATGATATTTGATTGTTGTATAATGTTGTCTACATGTTCCATGCCTATCATGTGTATAATTAAATGCCTAGATGAAGGAACAATGCCCCACTAGTATGATATCATGAAATCCCCATGTATGTACAAGCTTATGCATATCATATGTTTGATAAAGTGCTTCAATATATGAATTATGAATTGTGTTGTTGGTCATGTGTTCAAGTAAGCCATGCTATGTCAGTTTCTTCTCATCGAGTCCTGGGGGTACTTGTACCCGAACATTTAGCTATGTGGCTAGAGCCATGTCATGTTTTCACGATCTCCTCAGTCAAGCTATGATCCATAGAACTCTGTCAGTCATGTGACTCAGGAAATCTCAGAAATCTCAGTAATCTCAGTAGTTCAGTAATCTCAGTGATCTCAGTACTCAGTAATCTCAGTAACCTTAGTATTCCCAGTAAATCTCAGTAACTTCAGTATTCTCAGTCAGTCCTCAAAACTCAGTACATTCTGTCAGTCAATGAAACTCATTAAATTCAGTTTAGCTCCACTAAACAATACCACTAGTATCAGTTCAGTTCAGTTAATCAACTCAGTTCAGTTAATCAGTTCAGTGTCTTTTAGATGGGAGTAGGATTTAGCATCGAGCGAGCCTAGGGATGGGGACTCACTCGCTAGATAGGGATGAGATCCCTAAAAGCAATACCTAAGTTCCAAAATAACATAGCCAGCGTAGGTACGAGATGTCACCCGTTAGATAGGACTGACATACTCAGGGATCACCCGTTAGCGCATTTAAATATATAAGACTGATCCCAGGGGTCACCCGTTATATTAGGACTGACTCCACAATAGTTGTATTTACCAGTGGCGCAGTACTGACACCCTTCCAGCTGGGGTTACAAGTTGAACCCCAGTTAGCTTAGTATGGGGCATGTCGGTTAGATGAATATATCCCATAGTTTCAGTTACAGAATCAAGACTATCAGATACAATCAATTCAACTAAGTAGTACATATTTAGGACTGTCAGATACAGTCACTCCTTATCATTATAAATAGACTCCGAGATCACCTATTAGACAAGGCTGATCTCAACTATGGTCAATCAGTATCCGTATCATCAGATTTAGAGATCACTCGCTAGATAGGAAAGATCTCAAATTCAATTACTCAGATATAGTACGAAACTCAGCTAGTTCCATCAGATTCAGAATTGTCAGATACAGTCACTCATGTTATTAGTATTCAAATTCAGGACTGTTAGATACAGTCAACCAGACCAGTTCTTCATAATCATAACTGTCAAATACAGTTATTCATGTATCAGTAACATAGTATTAGTACCTCAGTATTCAGTAATACAGTATCAGTCTTTCTCACTCATCAGTAGCTCAAATGTCTATATCAGTAAACTCAGTAGTCAGAACTCAGTATTCAGTCCTATCACGATCTCAGTTACAGTTACGTAGTCATGCATATATTCTCACGTTCATGTTAGTCAGTCAGTTAGTATTGTTCATGCATATGAACCATTTGCATTCAGCCTACCTCACTTACATACCAGTATATTCAAAGTACTGACGCATTTGCGTTATGGTGTCTTATACCATAGGTTTAGAAGTACGAGCTCCAGAGCATCAGTAGCATCCCAGTTCAACAGTCAGAGTCAGCTGTGAGTCCTCATCCTTCGAGGACATGCTGATTACATTATTATTTCAGTTTTTAGATTATTTCAGTAGTCGGAGTTAGTTGGGGGCATGTCCCATCAACTCCTTATTCAGATAGTTTAGAGGCTTTCAGACTACAGCATGTCAGGTAGTTATTTTAGATTTGTTTTGGTATTGTTATACCATTTTCAGACATTGTGTTATCAGATGTTTGTTCAGTATTGAACATTATGGCCTTTCAGTTTATGTTTTCGCATTATCATGTTATATTATGCAGTGTACAGGTTAGCTTGTGGTCCTTCGGGGTCATGAGCACCGTATAGTGTTCCGGTTCAGAAAATCGGGGCGTTACAATGGTTTACGACTAAAGTTAAATCATGATTAAAATATAAAATGTAACAAATATTTATATTGTATTTATGAATAATACATAAATAATTATATTATATATATATCGGTTTGGTTTGGTTATTTTATCGGTTATTTTAGAGTAAAATCAAACCAAACCAAATTAGTATCGGTTTTTTAAAATTCAAAACCAAACCAAACCAAACCTAACCAAATATCAGTTTTTTAATCGGTTTGGTTTGGATCGCGGTTCGGTTTGGTTAAAAACCAAACAAAGAACACCTCTACTTATGTCATATCTTTTGAATTAATTTAATTAAAAATTTCCATGCTACTCTCAAAATCCCCTTCTCACACCTTTATCCCACCACCTCATCACCCCGCTAAATTTTATTTTTAAAATTTTTGTTAAGAAAATTTCTTACCCCACCCGTCCCCTACCCCCAGCCCCGCCCACCCCTAAACAAAAATAAATAAATTTAGTTTTTTTTCTTAAAAAAATACTTTTCTTCTTTATCCTACCCTACTAAAAATTTAAAATTTTTTCTTACTCCAACCCCACCCCCTACTCTTACCCCAAATAAGTTTAAAACTTACAAAAAAAAATTCTATCCCTACCCTCAAATGCCACCTACATTCACCAGCTCGCATACCCCTACCCACCTTGCCCACCCACAATCTCGTATCCTCATCTTTCTCATCATAATATCCATCACTCTATCTCTATTCATTTTTATCATTCCTTAATAATATTTTGAAGATGTCAAATTCTATTACCTTAAAAGAAAAAGTCCAACTATTCATTTTCTATTTGTAAGATATTTGTATACATTTTAAGTAGAAACATTAAAGTTCTTAGTTACATCTAGAACATAAGATAAATATAATGTTAATTGTAAACAAAAATAATTACAACAAAAACTTTGAACTTTTACATAAATCTTCATGATATATCCAACACGTAATATCATGTTTATCACTTTTCAATTCACTAAATTTCAATATATTTCACATGACAAATCTTATTAGGCAATTTCAATTGAAACATTCCACTAAATATCTTACCTTCATAGATCTTTTAGAATTAATGTTCATACCTTCATTTAAGATCTCTAAATTATGTAGTTTGACCAATTCAACATGCTGTTTTTTTAGAAAAATTAATCAAATTTATGTAACTTTTTATAATCAATTGTTTTTCTAAAATTATTAAAAAGAAAACTCAAGTAAAGTAAAATGGACCTATATATTGATTTATGAGTTTTCTTCTAAAAACAGTAATACATTTATTATATACACAAACTGATATCAATTGTGGGAAATAAAAACTTTGTCTATCAAATAGTTCACATCTGTTCTACCTACTTTTGAGTTTTGATCCTACCTTGCACTTGTTTTCTATTCAAAGTTATTTGAGATACATTGGGATAAAAAATATATACAAAGATTAAGATTAAATATTTTATAATACGATTTTAAAAATACTATCACAAAGTATAAACTCAAGAAATTGTTATGAACTTTAACAAAAATATACGCAACCGAACATGATGATGATGGAGATACATGTTGGATTATGATGAATAAAAGAATAGCAAAAATAATTTATTTGTTTAAATAAAATCATTGTAAACGAAATAACCTGAATATTAAGATGAAGATGAAAATTCATGCATCTGCATATAAAAAATAAAAATGTTAAATTATTATTATTATTTTTAATAATGATGAATATGGAAATTTTAGGAATAAAGTTAATGATTAACAACAACAATAAAAAGAAAGAAAGTTTAACATTATATGAATGTAACCTGTAATAGGAGTAGTCTATCTATCTATCTATCTATCTATCTATCTATCTATCTATATATATATATATATATATATATATATAAAAGAAAGGTTCAAAAGTTGGAGTGGTATAGTAAGAAAGGTTTAAAAGTTAGAATTTCATTCTAATTCTAATTCTATTTAAATTTAAATCTCTTATCAATTTGCTAAAATATTTTTTGTATTCCTCTTTATCCTTACTTTTTTTTTCAAATATCATGCATATTTATCTTATACAATCTATAGATTTAATTGAGAGAAAATTTTGAAATCTATTCAAACATTTTTAATAGTAAATAATGAAAAATAAACGAAGACTAATCTATCCCTACGTGTTCTTTCTTTTTTTTCCCCTTTACCTTTTTTATTTTTTTCTTTATTTCTTTTGTTTGCTTGTAAAAGAAATTATTTTTTTATAATATATATATATATATATATATATATATAATTTAGATTAAAAAATAATTCTAAGATAATTGCATTTAGGGATGAGATTTGAGTACCCATCATATATATATATATATATATATACAACAACAACAAACCCAGTGTATTCCCACAAAGTGGGGTTTGGGGAGGGTAAAATGTACGTAGTCCATACCGCTACCTCCAAAGAAGTAGAGAGGTTGTTTCCGATAGACCCCCGGATCCAGGTAGTGAATAGTAACCAAAGCGTAGTGAAGCATGATGGATGGCATAACATAAAAAGGAATAAGACATACTAAAATAAAAATAAAATAAAGTATAAATCCGAGCAATACTAAATAAGATAAATAGGCACAATAAATAAGAGATAAGCGATAGGGCATCCAGAATACGACACCCCCCCTAGTAGTAACAAACATTCACAGACCAGGGACACCTGGGCCCTCCTGACTAGTGGCTCCAACCTACTTGCTACAACTCACGTACTCATCCTAGCCTTCTACCCTTAACCGCAACCTCCACGCCTTCCAATCTAGGGTCATGTCCTTGGTAAGCTCCAGCTGCTCCATATCGTGTCTAATATATATATATGTATATATATATATATTATTATTATTATTATTTAGATATATAAGTAATTGTAAATTGTTATTATTATTATTATTATTATTATTCAAATAATTTTCTCTTTTAGTTGACTAAGTTGGATAAAATCAATTCAAATTTTAAATCATGTAATCTTTCACTAATAAAATTATAATCGCATTCAAACTCAAAAACATCATTTGATTAGGATACATATTTAAATTAATATTAAATAATAATATTTTTTTTCAAGATAAGATTATCTTTCAAAAATTTAAAACTCAAATAATCTAAGCTTATTTTTCAATTCAGAATTTTTGTTAGTTTTCAAATTTAAGAATCTGTAAGAAAAAAATTAATTCTAGAAAAAGAGTCCAACCTGCTCAAATTGTGGCTAGATACTTGAGAAAATTGAAGAATAGGTGTCTTTTAAGTCTTGAATGAAGGATTGGTGACATTGACCAACAGACAGGGTCAAACATTATTAGAAAACTTGATCAAGTTAATTGTGGACTTGATTAATATTTTCAAAACTTTCTAATCTTTTCAAAAATACAAATCAACCCAACCCACACCCTCTTCAATCCAAATCAACCACTCTCTCCTCTCTCTCGACAATTTTTCTCAACTCTCTCCCAACCAACATTTCTGCAAAATTTCTCCCTTCAACCTCCAATGACAAATAGTTGGGCTTCGAGTTCCCCTCTTCAATTCAATCAACCTGTCTCTCATCCCTCTCTCGACAGCTTCTCTCAACTCTCTTCCAACCAACTGTTCTGCAAATTTTTTATTTCAATCCTCGGCGATTTCAACATCCGACTACAAATAGTTGGGATTTCAGTTCCTTTTTTACTTCAATCGACGTGATAGCCTTGCTCTCCGGCCACAACATCTTCGAATTCTTCATCGGTCCTTTTCTTCTTTCACAGGTAAAAATTTATGGCCTTTTTAGTTTTAAAGAAAATGAGGAACTTGGGCCAACTTCTCTTGTAGTATTGGTTAACAATTTCAATATTTGTTGCACTAATTTGAAATGCGGTCTGAATAAAACCCTAATTTCTGGTATTTCTTCTCTTCTCTTCTCTTCTCTTTTCGAAGTGAATTATGATATTTTATTGTTTGTTGCATTTTTTGAAGTTTGATTTTTATTGTTTGTGTTTATAAAAACAAAAGAACAATTTGGTTTGATTTGTTCTATTCTTGTTCTTGGTAAAAATGGTGAAATTGTTGTTTTTTGTTTAACAAAATTGTGCTACTGTTTCCTTCGACAGATTACCCATCTGGTGCAACATATTAACCATCTGATACAACAGATTCATCATATGAAGCAATAGATCAACCATCTGATTCACCAGAGAAACCATCAGATTACAATTCTGATGCTACAGATTAATAATCTGATGCAACAACTTTACCATATATTGCAACAGATTAAGCTTTGGATAAAAAATCTGATGCAACTAATTAACCATCTGGTGCAATGGAAGAACCATCAGATTGATGATCTGATGCAACAGATGAAACTCCTGTTGGATAAAATCCTACCAATTCTTCCTACAGGAAAAGTCCATGACTTGATTTTTCCAACTGATCATTCATTTGCCGCGATAGATGACCCTATGTTGGAAGAAATCTAAACAATATTGACCGTTGATAACTGTTCCAATAGATCACTCATATGTTGCAACAGATGTGTGACCTGTTGCACAGACCATTCATATTTCTCAACAGATGAGTGATATGTTTTGTATTATCGCAACTGATTACTCAACCATTGCTACGGATTATTTAACTGTTCCAACAGATCACTCATATGTTGTAACAAATAATGTCACAACAATTGTGTGATCTGTTGAACAGACCATTCATCTGTCTTAAAAGATGCGTGGTATGTTTTGTATTATTGCAACAAATTACTCATCCGCTGCAACAGTTTGGTTATATGCTTTAACAGATATACTACCTGGTGCAATAGATCGGTGATCTATTGCAACTGTTATTTTATTGTTTTTCTTGTTTGATTTACTGTTATCCTTTTTTAACTATGCATTAATCAATAATAATATATTATTTTATGTTCCTGTTAATTTTAGATAATATGGTTCCCAAAAGAATAGAAACCAAATCAAGTCCAAGTAAAGGAACAAGTGAAGCAGCTAGGCTACATCCACCACTCTATGAGCTTACTTTACAAGCTTTATCTTAATCGGGAGCAGAATATGATGAACACGGGGAGGAGAAATATTTCAAAAGAGATGATGCAGATGCTAATAGCCCTTCCACCGAAGAGTTGGTCAAAGCATTCAGCATTGATTGTTATCCTGTGAGAATGCAGTGCGATGGTGCCTCAGATTTAATGGGTGATTTCGTGGTTAAGTCATCCATGGGAAAATCTTTCGACACTTTCAGAAAAATACTTCGAGAATAAAAATTGGATGCTTATTTCAGGGATAGCTTCTTTGGGAAATATCTTGATTTGTCAGAGGACAACAATTCTCATTTCCAAATGAAAATGGTATATAAACTTCTCAAGTGTAGGTTTATGTATGAAAACAAAGATAAGATGGATGAGGTATGGATAAATTACTGTGGCATGCCTGTCTGTTTTGGTTGGAAGGAGTTTTCCATAGTTACTGGACTAAAATGTTATCCTCCTTCTCAAGTTATACCTATTCTAACCCAAAAAAAACACCCCGCGCACCGAAAAAAGGCAAAGGCAAGTCATGTGATCATGATGACCTGGTGTCCATTATTGGTCCAAGCTTCAAAAACAAATTTTTTATAGAAGCGTTGAAAGGTAAAGGACTTTCAAAGAAGCACAAACAGTCATTGTGCTTGGTTTGGTTTGTACATAATATTCTTTGGGCGAGAGACGTTAACAACAACATAAGCCTCGGTTTAATAAAACTCTCTGAGGATCTTGAGGCGTTTAATAGATATCCATGGGGGTATGAAAACTTCAAAATGACTGTCAAATATTTGTTGACTCCGTTAGCACCAAAGACAGTCAACTTATATGGCTTCCCATGGGCTTTCATGGTAAATATTTCTTTCTTCTATTGTGATATCATTCATTTTTTTCGCTCAATAATGGTTTTGATTTATTGGCGTTATTTTATAGGCTTGGGCATTTGAAGCCATTCCTTATTTGAGACAACAAGTGAACTACCAGGAAGGAGTTTCCTGTCCAAGAATCTTGAGATGGTTATCGGCTAAAACTCATAAAAATGCAAAATTTCTTGATCTCTTAAACCCCCCGAAGGATGTAGTAAGTATAATTATAATTAATTTTTTCTTTTAATTGATGTTTTTTTGAATGATCTAATCATCATTCTAATATATGTAATGATTTATGTTAGAATGTGCATCCGTCGCTAGTTTCGACCAATAGAGAGTTGAAAATGCCATTTTTTCTTACTTTACGGTCTGTACAAACTTTATCGGACCCTAAGTTCATCGACAGAATAAAAATGGAATGGTTTAGAGCAACAACCATTACAAGAAAAACAATTTTGAAAGGTGGGCTTGTTGTTGTTGATGGAGATGTTGGTGGTGGTAGTGGTGCTGTTGGTGGTGCTAATGATGCTCCTCTTATAGTATTTAAAGCAAACCATTATGAGTATGATCATACTGGTTATATAGATTTTGCCTCTCCCAGTGAATGTTCTGCATGCAAATGTCAAGACTGCAGGGCGAAACATGATGTAGTGATTAATGCATTAACTGCTTCTGTAAAGGAATTGACATCTAAGAGGGGTCTCATTTTATCAAAGAGGATTTTATTTCCATTCGCTCGATTAGAGATTAGGGCTAAAAGGAGAATGAGAGTGATTTTCAGGGCATTATTAGACATCCAAAAAAGTAAAATTGCAACTCCGCTGTCTGCGTGTTGCACTGAGCAACCTACAATGTCCAAAGGAGAGCATCACGAGCTGAAGAAGGTGAATATATTATATGTCTTCCAACTGACAAAACAAATAGACACATATCTGTTTCAACAGATGATACATCTGCTGAAAATTATCAAACAGATATATACATCTGTTGCAACAGTTGACTAACCTGTTGCACCAGATACTTTATCTGGTGCAACATATGTCTCTTCTATTTTAGCAAATCAAACAGCTCTTCGTACAACTTTTATTTGTACTAACAGAAGACCTATCTGCTGCAACAGATGATTCATATATTGCAACGGATGGTTCATCCGTTGGAAATATCACACAGGGTCTTCATCATGTAGAAATTTTTCCCAACAGTTGATTCATTATTGCAATAGAAATATAATATGTTTGGGAAAATTTAAAATGGGAGGAAGACCTGTTTGATTTGATAGAAGAGATGAGTTATCATTTTCCATTTTGTTGTATCTCCGTGATTAGTATTGACCGATTCTGGCTTTCCAGGTGGATGTAGAAGAAGCTACTGCTGAACAGCATTGACAATATTCTACTTTTTTTATGGAAATACGGAGAATAGAAAGTGCAGAAACCGTACGCAAGCGACAATGAAGATCCACGACGAGCAAAGCCGAATTCCATAGCACCGGATGAAGTTTTCCATACTGGGTAGATCTTTATAGTTTGATCCTGTCAAAGCAATCCTTGGTAGTATACTTAAATTGTTGTTGATGTATTTATTGAGATCTGTACACATAACAATTTTTTTACATTTTATTTATTCGTTGACTTATTTCAGCTAATTTATGAAGGCTTCGATTTATTTTATTTTGTCTACGAATTTTATTTATTCCATAGATTTGAACTTATTAATTGAAAAGGAATACTAGATTCAAATATTGCAATAGATAATGTATCTGTTGCAACAGACGACACATCTATTGGAAAATTCAAACAGATTTAGACATATGTTGCAACAGGTAGGTGATCTATTGGAATTTATCAAAAAGGTCTTTCCACTGTTACAACAGATTAACTTTAGATAAAAACATCAAGATAATGCAACAGATGACACATCTATTAGGAAAAAAAAGAATAGATTTAGACATATATTGCAACAGATGGACTTTATCTATTGCAACAGATGACACATCTATTGGAATAATCGAACAAATTTATACATATGTTGCAATAGGTAGGTTATCTATTGGAATTTATCAAACATGTCTTCTCACTGTTGCAACAGATGGACTTTAGATAAAAACATCGAGATAATGCAACAGATGATCAACCTATTGCAACAGATAAACTATATGTCAGAACAGGTAGGATAACTGTTACAACGGATGGAGAATCTGTTGCATTATAAAAATTCAACTTTTGTTGGACATAAAAAATTTCCAGTATGTTTAAAAAGGTTAAAGTGAATTGAAATAAAAAAGGCGCAACCCATCGACGGTGTTCAGTTCAAACACCTAAAATAAAATAGGCATCAAGTAGACATGATCATTTTAAAGACGTAAAATAAAATAGACATCAAATGTGTTAGTGTCAGTCCTAGCACATTTCGCTGACTTGCTCACTTGGCCCCCAACGGTAATTTTTTTCCCCCCATTGTCTTATATATTCATCTTCCTCCTAAAATTTAACCCTAAATTCCCAGATCTTCTTCTTCATCGTCATCTTCTTTTATCTATCCAAATTCTTCAAATTATTACTTTCATTTTTTTCAACTGACCTTGACAATGTCGAGCGCATCTTCCACTATTTTTTGTGATAAAGATTTTTGATATTGTATGTGCGGTCATGAAGCTCTGTTAAAGACTTCTTGGACTCAACAAAATTCGGGTCATAGGTTTTTTACTTGTAAGATTTCAAAGGTAATATTTTTTTATTTAATTAATTGATTAATTATTGACTTGTAATTGTATTGTAATTGTGTTCTCTGTTTTATAGAAATTAGGTGGATGCGATTACTTTGATTGATATGAAGAATGACACCCTTCACAAGCAAATCGTGTAATCTGGGGTTTGTTGAATAAAGTCAAGGCTTCTGAAGAGAAACAAAATCGAGCAAGAAGATACTACATTGTTGTCGTTATTGCTATTGGTTTGGTGTTGTTGGGCACATGAATATTGAAGCCTAATTGCTGAAATTTTCATGATGGTGTGTGTATTTGCTACTGGTTTGTTGTCAACGGGCATATGTATATTCAAGCGTAACTGCTAGAAAATATCAAAAAGATTTAGGCATATGTTGTAAAATTTAGGTCATCTGTGGAAATTATCAAACAGGTCTTCCCACTGTTGCAATAAATTAAACTTAGATTATTAGATTATTCAAACAAGTCTTCCCACTGTTGCAACAGATTAGACTTAGATTATTAGATTATTCATAGAAATTATCAAACAGGTCTTCCCACTGTTGCAATAAATTAAACTTAGATTATTAGATTATTCAAGCAAGTCTTCCCACTGTTGCCTCAGATTGATAATCTAATCTATTACAGTATAAAAAACTCAACTTTCATCAGGAAAAAATTATTGTCACTACATGTACATGTAATAAAGTGAAGGGTGACTTGAAATTAAAAATTTCTATTTCACAGGCTCTTCTATATACACAGGATTCAAGCGTCCAGTTAGTACCCCATAAGACCAGACCTCTTGTGGTTTGCCACAACGTTGTCGCACAGAAAAGTCATTGGCTCGGCCATTTCTGTGTCGGTCAGCAAACATTCGATGTGTGCAAGAGCGTGCGAGCCTCTCGCTTTAGCGGCATCATCTTTTGGAAGGATCATTCCCCTGTTTCAACCTTTAAAATCCCATGATTTCTTTATCAACACTTCATTTGGCAAATGATTCATCAGTTTACTCTCCCTCAACAAGATGGGCAACAACACCATTAGTGGCTCCACGGGGAGAAAAAGATTGAAATCATCGACGAGAGGTACATTAGAGTCATAAACATTGATCTTTCCCTCCTCGAGTAGTATCTCAACAGCCCGATAATGCATGTCATTCACGCTAATGACTACAAGAATCCTTTTTGCCTCGGTCCATCTCTTGTTGTGTGGATTTGGCCTGTCCTCTCTCACATATCTTAACATTTCTTCTTCATCCAAGACCAACGTAGGAACAAGGAAATCAAGTCCCACGCCAAGGGCTGACGTCTCTCCATTGAGTTGATTGTACCTATCCTTGAGATTCTTGCAGAAGTCAAGGTCCATTATCCTATCGGCAGCGTCATAAGCTTTTTGGTACGTTAATTGCCTTTTTCTCATGAGGTAGAGAATTATGTCAACATGTTGTGAGATAAGAAGTCAATTTTTAAATAGGTTAGTAATTGTAAAGATACAATGGATGGTACATCTATTGCATAGGGTTCTTTGAATCAATAATCCAACATAATTTATGCAACAGATGGATAATAAGTTGCAACAGAACCACAACCAGTTGCACCAGTATACCCAGTTGTTGCAACAGATGTGAAATCTGTTGTGTAGCTTCTTCTTCATGGGTTAGATTAGAAGGTCTAGGTTAGGAAAAGTAAACTTTCCTTATCCTCGTATGGCATATGCATATTAGTCATAGTCTGGAAGTCTTGGGGGGAAAAGAGAGGCCTGGGGTAATCTGGTACGCCTGCCTTGGCATTCTTGGCCTGTCGCAGATCCCTTGTCTCTTTGGCGCCAAGTTCCGTGTATATGTCCACCTTCTTAACTGGCCTCTAAACTTTAACAAATTTTGGAGAGGGAGGAATTATAATTTCTTTTGATTTTCGAGCGGAGAGTACATCTCTAATTGCTTCTCTAATTGCTCTTTTCTTTCTCCTAACCAACGTTGTAGGAGTGTGTGGCTCCCTCACCTTTTTGGATGGTATGAAACACCTCTTGGATTTGAATTCTTCGATATCTTTAGAGATAGCCTCTACTTTTTCAAAGAGTTTATCCTGTCTGTCCTTGCACTCATTGCATTCGCAACGAGAACACGAGGGTGAAGAGGGGTGAGAGGGACCTGTGTAAGGGCGAAAAGGGGTGTTTTCAAACATATTTATTCTTTGGTAGCAACATCAGCATTCCTTCCACCAACACCAACAACTCCACCAGAAGAAGCACCGTGATCTGCCTTAGTAAAAGGTTAGTCATGAAGAGCCTCAACATTAGGCTGACCTTGCCTAACTTCTCTTCTTATGGCTGTTGCTCCAGCCAATTCCTTCTTTATTAACTCCACCGTTGGGTCTGAAATAGTATTAACATGACCAAGAGTAATATAAGAAGTCATCACTGACTCTTCCTCAATAGGCACGATCCATGGATGCACAATCTATAAAAAAGAAAAAAAAGATAGATGCATTTAAATCATATAATATAATAATTTTCACAGTTGGGCTACATTTAAAAACAAAAGACCATCTGTTGCATAGTTTGCAGTATATGGTTAAAATTCATTTGAGTCTGGTTCAGAGAAACAGAGTAACACATGGATAATCTGATGCAAAATAACAATCATTTGTTGCAATAGCTGCACAAGACGGGTAATCTGCTATGCAACAGATGATCTGTACGTCGCAACAGATGAACGATATGTTATTAGATTAAACATCTGTTGCATAATTTGCAGTAGATGGTTAATCTTTTAGAAGTCGGGTTCAGAGAACCAAAGCCACAGATGGGTAATCTGATGCAAGATATACCCCGTCGCAACAGATGTCCCATCTGGTGCATCATATATAACATCTCATCCACCAGATATAACATCTGTTCAATATCTTTCTTATCTTTGAGTAGAATTATTTTACTTGAAGAAGACGTACTGCATTATCCGTCGCAATAGATGTCCCATCTCCTTAATATTGGTGTTGCTCTTTGCAGCCAACTACCTAAATATCCTTGGATGAGAAACCTCATCCGGGTAATCCATTAACTGCTTTCGGAGGGAGGGAATGTCTTCAAATGCCCAAGCCTAAAAAGTGTAAACAGGAAGCAAGAAAAAAAATCATAATAACTATATTCAATATAAATTAATGGATGAGTAAAATTAGTGATTAATTTTATCATGAAAGCCCAAGGAAAGCCGTATAATGTGTTCCTCTTTCTCTTTCTGACTCTCCAATTCCTCCTCTTTCTCACTTTCATTTTCTTCATCACCATCTACGAACCCTTGTCTACCTCCCTCAATGTTGTTTTCACATCTCTCCTTAGTTTCACTTTTCCCTGACTGAGATTGTTCAGGAAGCTCCTCCGAATCCCTATGTACTGTAGCCTTTTTTTGAGTGGTCAGACGTTGATCCACTTTCATTTTCTTTTCTTTTGGGAGACATGTTTTACCTACAAACAAAGAAAAACAAAAATTACATTATAGTTGATGTATGCATAGATTTTAAAAAATACATTACAAACACCACGAATACCGACACACCAACAACCACCACCTCAAACACCACCAACCAATGCCAACAAACAAACAAACACCACGAATATCGACACCACCACAAACACCACCAACCAATGCCACCACCGGTGCCACCACGATGACCACAAACACCACCACCAACACCAACACCATCCAACTATACCACAACAGCCAACGGAACACTGCGATGGAAACTAGAAATTTTGAGTTCTTCCTACGATTTTACCATCAAAACTCAAAATTGTAAACCTATTCTCGAAGATAATACAACTAAATTTTTTATTTTTCATCATTAACTTAAAAGCCCTTATTTTTTAGAAAAAAATTAACTATAGAGCTCTTCTCGAACTCTGTTGCCTACGAAGACAAAGAAAATGACTGATACAAGAAAGAATGATGTCGAAAATAATACCTATGTGGTCGGAAATGAGAAAAAATGATCTATTGTGGAGGGTTGACCAAATTTGTTGAGTAGTTGTTGTCTGTACTGTATTGTTGAGTGAGAATGAGAGAGAAAGAGCCAGATCTCGAGATTTGAAATGATGAAACATTTTGTATGGGTTGATTTGTATTTTGGAAAAGAATGACAAGTAGTTTTGAAAATGTTAATTTGGTCCGAAATGATCTTAATTATTTTTAAAATCATAAAATATATGCGTAATTTTTAA
The DNA here is from genome assembly GCA_030864215.1 of Capsicum pubescens. NCBI lineage: Eukaryota > Viridiplantae > Streptophyta > Magnoliopsida > Solanales > Solanaceae > Capsicum > Capsicum pubescens. The sequence goes on from CM061544.1 coordinate 230,227,593, forward strand.
AATCATATAAAAACAATTGAAGTTGTAGTTGACCGAGTACTCTAGGAGGTGACCCTGTGAAAACTCACCCCTGGTCCTAGATTAATCAATTTAGGAGTCTAACATTTGAACTCAATTGAAATTGTAAAAAACAAATGTTCAACATGTTGCATCAGATTTCTCATCTGTTGTTAATTATCAATCAGATTAGGTAACAACAGATTACGAATTTGATGTAAATTATCAAATAGATTAAGTCATCTATTGCGACAGATTACCCATCTGTTGTAAATTATCGAATGGATTGTCATATGTCGCAACAGATTACCCATATGTTGTAAATTATCAAATAAGTGTTGCCATCTGTTGTGGCTGGCCCTATGAGAACTCACCCTAGTCCTAGATTAATCGATAGTTTACCCTATGAGAACTCACCCCTAGTCCCAGATTATTCAATCAAGGTATTAGTACCCTAGTCCTAGATTAATCAATTAAGATATTATTCTAACATATGAGGTAGTAAGAATCGGTTCGGCTTAGAGTGATCGATCGCCGACTCTGGTCGGGAGGAATGCAGTACCGTTTCATCATGAAAATAACAAAAGACTCAATTGAAGTTGTAGTTGACCCTATGAGAACTCACATTCAATTAAGGTATTAGTCTAACATATGAACTCAATTGAATTATATATAAATAAATGCTCAACTTGTTGCAACAGATGTTTTTTCTATTGGATCAAATCAAATAGATTATGTAATCTGTTGCAACATATTACACATCTGTTGTAAACTATCAAACAGATTAAGTCATCTGTTGCAATAGATTACCCATCTATTATAAATTATCAAATAGATTAAGTCATATGTTGCAATAGATTACCCATCTGTTATAAATTATCAAATAGACGTTGTCATCTATTGTAGTTGATATTATGAGAACTCACCCCTAGTCCTAGATTAATCAATTAAGGAATTAGTTGTACATATGATGTAGTAAGAATTGGTTCGGCTCAGAGTGATCGATCGACGACTCTTGTCGGGAGAAACGCAGTCCCGTCTCATCATGCATTTGCCAAAAGACTCAATTGAAGTTGTAGTTGACCCTATGAGAACTCACCCCTAGTCCCAAATTATTCAATTAAGGTATTAGTTGAACATACGAGGTAGTAATAATCGGTTCATCTCAGAGTGATCGATCGATGACTCTTGTCGGGAGGAATGCAGTACTGTCTCATCATGCAATTGCAAAAAAACTTAATTGAAGTTGTAGTTGACCCTTTGTGCTTATTCATCCATCCTTAATTCTACCTATATCAATGTAGGTACTATTATTAATCTTAACATTAGGTTAATGAGAACACATTTCAACTCAGAGTGATCGATCGATGACTCGGGTCGGGATGAATGCAATACTAACACCATGCAAATGAAACAACTCAATTTGATTTGTAATTGACCCTGTGAGCTCATTCATTCATCCATCATTCCACCTAGATAGATGTAGGTATTATTATTAATCTTAATATTAAGTTAATTAGGAGCTCATTCTTTCATCCCTAGTTTATCCTAAATCAATTGCAATGAAATCTGTTACAACAAACAATTGAGTTGTTGTTGAATTTCAAACAGATAACAATATCTGTTGCAATAGGTGACATTTCTTATTTAATTATCAAATAGACATTTGCATCTGTTATGACGGATGAATGAGGTGTTGGAAATTTTCAAACAGATATTGATATCTGTTGTAACAGATGACGTTTCTGATTTAGTTATCAAATGACATTTCCATCTGTTGTCATAGATGACTGAGCTGTTGGGATTTCTCAAACAGATATCTAAATCTGTTGCAACAGACGACATATCTGTTTGAAAATCTTTTTGTTTTCTTTTAATTTTAAAGCAAGATACTGTCCAAGTAGATAAAGTAGTAGTACTACTAAAGGCGGTAAAAAATATTTCTTGGATAACTCAAAAATCTCATTGAGTAGTCTTGTCCTGTCTTTTCAATGTCACCCGTTTTCTTTCTCTCCCCTCAAATTAGTAGTGAATATTAATTAATGAATATTGAAACCCCTAATACTTCTTCCTTTTCATATTGACTTGGCACTCCCATGAAGAAAATATTAATTAGGGATTTATTTTACTACCAAATTAGCCTTATTAATTATGCTTTGTAAATATAAATTTGAATAAATACACTTTGTTTAGTCATTTAATATTAAGGGTAGTACATCTAGAAATTAGAATTATCTTATCTCTCCCCTCCTCTCCTTCATCCCTAAATATCTCATCTTTTTTCTTTCTATCCTTTTTAGGGTTATCACAGCCTTTTTTTCTCTCATCTTTCTCAAAAATTTTCGTTCGGATCTAAACCGATCGATATCCATATCTTATATTCCTCGACTGAAATTGTTGTTTTGACCCCCTTTTGACATTATATGATATGATTCACTATTGCTCTTTCATTTTCGTCTTCTTCTTGCAACTTTATTTACATATTTTTGTTTATTTAATTACCATTTTCCCATATCATATTTATTTAAAAAATTTGAAGGAACTTTTAATTATTGAATAAACATACCGAGAATTTTTATTATAAGATGCGAAAAAAGTCATGTGTTGGGAGAAGTTTAAAAGCCTTGTTGGTAGTATCATTTTTTTTATGTATTTTGTTTGTTTCTTTGTTGTTGATGTTGTTATTGATGTTGTTCGTGGGGCTAGAATTGTTGGAACTTGTGGTGTGGTGTTGTTAGTGGGTTTGGCATTGTTGGAACTTGTGGTGTGGTGTGGTTTAGACGGTGGGTGCTTCTTAGCTTAAAAATAGTGGAGTCCGAACAATCAACACAAAGAGTAAGGGAGAAAAAAATAAAAAGTTTAAAGTGAATAAGAAGAGAAGAGTTGGTTACCAAAATTTAAAAAATATGTGCTGGGTGAGAATTGAACTCAAGACCAAAAGAAATAAATAGCCTTAAGCACCCATAAACAACAACTAGGCTAACCAAACAACTCTTACTATGGGTGCTCACTGATTCGATTATATACATTTTTTTCTTTATTTCCGCATACATATATAAAGTTCGATACGAGGTCAGTCTGTGCTCACGCACCCGGAGGACTCCATGTGGGTCCGTCCCTTGTTGTTGATGGTGTTGGAACATAGGATGTATGCTTCTTTGTAGTTGATGATGTTGTTGGAACAAATGTTGTTGTTTTCTTTGTTGTTGATGTTTTTTATTTGTTGTAGTTTATACTGTTGTTGATGTTGCAACAGACGGAGCAACTGATGGAACAAATCAAACCACCAGCAAGGCTGCTATGTATTCCAACAGACTCCATATCTGTTGCATCAGACTTCATATCTGACGCAACAGACTCCTTATCTGACGCAAACTATCCGGGATTTATGTGTTGTGTGTGGAGTTACTTAAATAAAACTGGTGACTTTATTAATATGTAAATTAAAAAAAATGGATCTAAATACAACATTTTATCTTTTTGTTGTATTTCCGAAAGAAATAGATTGGTAATCTGTTGCAAAATATATTCCACCTGTCAGATAACTTACAACATATGGACAATCTGTTGCAACAGATGTATATATCAGTTTGTTTTTCCATCAGTTGTGGCGTCTTTTGCAACTTGCTAATCATCTGTTTATTCAATTTCATCGAGAGCAATAGATTTTTCTAAACACTTCTTGGCCAAACTCAATTTTTGCTCTTGGACTGCTTCTCTTTTTTTCTTTGCATCCTTCAAGCTGGCCTCCAAATTCAATTTTTTCCCTCAATCCAATAGCAAAAATTTAGTTTGGTTGAAGGATGCAAAGAAAAAAAAAGAAGCAATCCAAGAGCAAAAATTGAACTTGGCCAAGAAATGTTTAGAAAAATCGATTGCTCTCGATGAAATTGAATAAACAGATGACTAGCAAGTTGCAACAGATGCCACAACTAAAGAAAAATCAAACTGATATATCCATCTGTTGCAACAGATTATCCATATGTTGTAAGTTATCTGACAGGTGGAATATATTTTGCAACAGATTACCAATTTTTATCTTTCGGAAATACAACAAAAAGATAAAATATAGTATTTAGATCCCTTTTTTTTCTAATTTACTTATTAATAAAGTCACCAGTATTATTTAAGTAACACACACAACACATAAATCTCGGATAGTTTCAGCAATATTGCATTAAATCCCGGATAGTTTGCTAATTACATTTTATCCCGGAATTTCGAATTGTGATACATATGTTAAGCAGTGATACATATAGCATATGTATCACTAGTAAATATGAATCTGGGATTTTATGTAATTTTTTAAAATATTAAGGGATATTGTGTAATATGGTGTCTTAATATGGGATTTGTGAAATTTTTCCTTTTAAGGGATATGAACAGTCGTGGCTTTTTGTTTGACTAAGTCCAGTCCCTTTCAATTCTCAATCATTTTATAAATAGGTTCATCCGGCCTCCTCACTCACTCTCATTCATTCTACTATACTTACAATACTAATATGTCAGATCCAGATTCATACAAGAAGGTTCATATCGAGTCCTTGTAGAAATTTCAAAGGCAGTTTGATGAACTCCAGAGGGATTTGGCCGACTTTCGAGCAAGGCTGAGGAGGGCCTTGCTGCTGCCGGATGAAAATTGTCAGGTTGACAATAATAATAGCAATAATAATAGCAATAATAATAATAATAATAATAATAATAATTAGGTTATATTTTTTTCTTTCTTTTAGCGTATGTATTTCCCCTTTTTATATCTGATCTACCTATTAGGGATTCAAAAAAATCCATGTATATGTTTGGTTTGGTTTGGTTTGGTTTGGTTTGGTTTGGTTTGGTTTGGTTTGGTTTGGTTTGGTCGATTTTGAATTTTAATTCTTATTCAATATTTAATTATCATTCTATTTATTCCTTATTCAAAACATGTCGGCGGTTGGAGTTAGGGATGCGGTCATGATGAGAAATTCTCCTAAAAATGGTTCGTTAATAAATAATAAGGAACTAAATGATATTATAATCTTAAAAGAAAGATTATTTAATTTAAAAAAAGTCATAACATTGGATTAATTTAATTAAGATATATATATGATGATATGATTTTTAAGAAAAAAGTTAATGAATAGTCGTGACTGTGACTTTTGTCTAAATACATTCAAAAAATAAACAAAAACAAAAAACCCTTCTGATGTATCAAATTCCTCATCTGTTGCGACTTATGAATCAGTTAAAAGAAATCAAAAAAGCTCCTTAAATAGATGGTCGATTTATAGCAACAGATGGGTTATCTGATGCAACAGATATACAATCTGTTGCCATAACTCAATTAATAAAAATGGTTATTAAAGAAACGGAAAGATTAAGTCACCACCAGCTTGATTTAATTAAGTCATTTCTTTTCACAAAAAAAATAAGGAAATAAATGATAAACACAATTTAAACCGTAAAAAACTCACCAGAAATATTCTTGTTTTTAAATCTTCTTTATTAATTTATATAATTAAAAAGTCAAAAAAATTGGATGTCATGAAGATAATTTTTTTTTAAAAAAAGATATATATATTATATGTTGCAACAGATATATTATCTGATGCAACAGTTGAACTATTTGTTGCAACGGATGATATATCTATTGTAATAGATGATTTATCTGATGCAACAGATATATAATCTGTTGTGCAACTCAGTGTAAAAAATAAACGGTTGCTAAAAAGAACTAATTATTTTAATAATTATAAAGCTAAGCTTCAAGCTGAAAAGTCATGACCTATCATAATATTGATTAATTTAATTAAGTCATAATTTTTTACAGTAATCAAGAATGTTATTAATAAATTGAGGTGAACAGTTGTGCCTTTAAATCTACTTTATTAATTTATATAATTAAAAAGTCATAAAATTTGGATGTCATGAAGATAATATATCTTTTTTTAAAAATATATATATTATATGTTGCAACAGATATATTATCTGATGCAACAGGTTATCTATTTGTTGCAAATCATGATATATCTGTTGTAACAGATGATTTATCTGATGCAACAGATATATTATCTGTTGTCCAAAATAGTGTAAAAAAAACTGTTCCTAGAAAGAACTAATTATTAATAATAATAAAGCTGAAAAGTCATGACTTATCATAATACTGATTAATTTAATTAAATCATAGCTTTTTACAGTAATCAAGAATGTCATTAATAAATAGAGGTGAACAGTTGCAATTTTTTGCCTAACTCATTCAAGTTCAATCCTCTATAAATAGGTCTCTCCTTACTCAATCGTTCGTTCTACTACACACTATTTATTCCTCGCTCTTGTTACACCTTCAACTACTTTCTCTTCAAGGACTTGATAGCTTTTTTCTGTCTCTGGTAATTTTTTTTCTTGATTTTTGTGTAAATATACGTTGTATTACATTACATTACATTACATTACATTCAAATTCTTTCTTTTCTTTACTTTTGTGTTTACGTGTGTGTTTTATCAACTTATGCGTTTTTTAGATATGGCTAATCCTGTGTGGGATGTCGCTATTTTACGAGACACCATGAGAGAACTGCAGAAGGAGGTTCATGACCTGCATTGGGAGTTGGCCGCCGTGAGAGTAAGGATGCTGCGGAGGGCGCTGTTGCTGCCCTTTGAAGATTGGTCGGCTGACCATACAAATAATAATAATGTTAATAATGATGATAATAATAATTAAGCTTTTTTTCTGTTATCTATGTATTTTTTTTGTTTGTTTTATAAAAAATTATGTTTGATGCACTTGACTTTTTATTTCTTATTTAATTTTCGTGTTGTCTATTTCTATTTCTTAACGAATGACATGTCTACAATTAAGGAATAATTTGATTTCAGTATCAATAGCAAGAACATATGAGTTATCTGTTAGGTTTTGTGTGTGACAGAAGCTGTATTTTGTTGTTCGAAACATATTAGTAATCTGATGAAACAGATTATTTATCTGCTGAAACAGATTACTAATCTGGTGCAACAGAATACTCATCTATTCCATTCATAATCATATTATGGGCACCTAGAACCCTTAAACATGAATCCAACATGAGTCTACTGTTACAACAAAATATTTATCTGGTGTTGCAGATAATGGATCTGTTTAAACAGATTGCTCTTGTATTGCATTCATGTTTGCGTGCAAACTATTGTTGAAAAAACAACACACTAGCAGTTACCCAGATTCAACTAAAAAACATAATCTGACTTACCAAAGTCTCCTCTCAAGTAAATTCCAAAGTTGAAAGTGATTTTCGAAACAAAATTTGACATAAGAATTTGGTCAAAGAGCAACAGTTGGGGTAACAACGACAACAACAACAACAACAATGGTCAACAAGAAGAATATGAAGTTGATAATGAAGTATAAGATGATGATAATGGATCAGGAGATGATGAATAAAGCAGCAACAACAATGAACAATAAATATCGCGAAGAGAGAGAAAATAACAACGGATGAGGAGAGAGAAAAAGATGTCTTTTTTCCCTTCGTTCCCCGTTATATATTAACTAACATTTGAATCAAAGTGTAAAGTTAAAAACTTGTGGGTTATTTTAAAATTTTCCAAACTTTCTTAAACCATAATGAACTAATTGTCACCTCTACTCAATTATTAAGACTTGTATCACCTACACCTTATTTTAAAACTCTTTTGTCACCTGTGGCCCAAACCCCCTAGATACTTACCACATTTAACTAATTCAATCTAATTTTTTCTAATCATCCGATTATGAATTAACAGTTACCATATCTACTATATGCTTCATTCATGATAGATGTTAATCTATTTTTTTAAAAAAATAGATATTGAAATAAATTCAAATCTAAATTCCATTCCTTATTTTTTTGGTTGTGCTTTTTAGAAATAAAAAATGAACATATGTTTTAAATAATTTTCACCCAAAATACATGTAAAATTGAATTGAGTCTAACATAAGTTTAAATTTTTAATACCTAATAGAACAACTTTACTTACCAAACTTCTAAAAATCCCTCCACTTTAAAAATATTACAGAAATCCCAACATTTACCACTTTTAGGGAAAGTTGAAATACATGTTTAAACCCCTCAATATCTGCCACTTACTTTACCAATTTTACACCATTTTTCTTTCCCATTCTTCGCCAATTTTTCAGCAACAGTTTCAACCATTTTCTTCCACTATTTCAAACTTTTGATTCAAGGTAATTTCCTCCCCAAAAATCATATTCAATTTATTGTAGTCTTATCTGAACAATATTTCTCCAAAAGCAATTTTTTTGCACTGATTTTTACAAACTGATTGTCGGCTATTTTTTTTAATAAAGTCTTTGATTATTGGCGTTTTCCGTCTAAATTTTTTTCAATTAACATAATGAATAGAGATTCGGGGATCATCTTTCAATCTTGGAATCTCTCAATTAGACAGTAGCAAACAATATAAAGAAGTTGTAAATTTCGTTCCCGGTAGTTTTGACTACGAATCTTATGATTTTAATGAAAATAAATCAAAGCATAGAAATGATCCTCATACTATGAAGAAATTGCGGGAAAAGAATGCCAAGAAGGATAAGAAAAAAACTCTTGTTTCTAAGAAAAGAGGATCTAATAGTGTTGGAATTGAAGTTCCCGCTAAGAGAAAAAGAGTGGTTGAAGTTATTTCAATAGATGAGCTTCCAAAGGTATTTGCATGTTCAGATCTGAAAAATAATTGACCGTGATACATATTTATATATGTGTGATACATTTTTCAATTTCTTGTATATTTGGTTCTTTTTTTTCTTTATATGTATCTAATGTTTTGTAAGTATTATTCAAATTAACTCAACAATAGATACATGTTTACAAGTTTATAGATACATTTTCTCTTATCTTGTATCACTGCTTCACTGTTTATGAATTGTATGTATCTCGTATTGTTTAACATTTATTGATTTAAGCATATCAATAAATACATGTATTTCAATCAAGATACATATTTGTATTATCTTGTATCTGCAATATTATGTTCATACGGTTTTTCTATATATTGTTCTGTGTTATTGTAGAGTTATTGCATCTAATGTTATTTTTTTAATTTGATGTTATTTTAGGATCCATTCCGAGTGGAATATGTTACCGGGATAGTACAACAAGATAGTGGAAGTTTGTAAGTATTACATTACCTTTCCCATTGTCTTCATTATCTTATATAAGTATATATTCATTTTTAATTCAATTAGTAATCGCTATGTAGGGATTGTGGTGTATTGCTGCCTATGTCGAGTACCTGAGTGAGGGATTAGGCATTCCCTCATCGGGTATTGATGCTCAATACCGTCGCATGAGATATGTCATTCTTTTGTGCAAGCATGGCTCTGTAAAGGCAGAGAAAGGATACTTTAGTGAGAATGACGATCCACCAAGGCCAAGGAGCAGCTTCACACCAAAAGAAAAAGTTTGTGTTTTGCATATTGAGTAGTTGTTTACTTGTTGGCTAGTTGACTGTTATATAGTTTGATGATATTAGTACATATTTTTAGTGTTTTTTTTAGATGTTTTTCAACATCATGAATTCTACCTTATCACCAATGATTGCCATATGGCTATTCCAGATTATGATATATTATTATTTTGTTGTACGTTTTTGTTACACTTTACAAAGTCATCATATTTAATATTTTTTGTTACATTGTAGTAGATACATATTTATAACTATACGTATCAAGTTTATTGAAATATATATAACTAAGTCTAGTAATAAAAGTAACTAACACAACATTACATTATGCAACATAACGATACATCGTACAATTAAATCTCATATTCAATCATAACATAATTTTTTTTTCTTAAATTTTTTCTTTGCAAGACATTTTGTCTCTAAATTGAATAACAACTTCGAGCTGAACGTAATTGTTCATACGTTTCATACTGTTCACAAAATATATTTTTCAATAAATATAATTTTTTTATGATTGTATCAATTGTTAATTACGTAACGATAGTCTTATGTAATATATAAGCAATTTATCAATGAATGTTCAGATAAATCTTTTTATATCATTTAGTTACTTTAAATTAAATATTGAATTCACAAATACATAAGAAATTCATTAAGCTTCTTAATGTGAACATTTTTTATTTTTCATTAGATACATTTTTTATTTTTATATGTATCTAATGTTTTGTAATTATTATTCAAATTAACACAACAATAGATACATGTTTACAAGCTTATGAATACATTTTCTCTTATCTTGGATCACTGCTTCACTATTTATGAATTATATGTATCTCGTATTATTTAACATTTATTGATTTAAGCATATCAATAGATACTTGTATTTCAACCAAGATATATATTTGTATTATCTTGTATCTATAATATTATGTTCATACAGTTTTTCTATATATTGTTCTGTGTTATATTTTTGGCTTAAACATGAAAACAACTTTATAGTTTTGGCTAAATTCAATCAACAAGAGATACATATTTTTGTTTATCAGAACGTTTGGCTTTAAAATTGAAACAATGATGAATTGCACAATTTAACAGACTATAATCCAATAAACTTAAAACGGATAATTTGACCCACAAACTTAAAAATTAGAATTCTAAGAAAAGGAACTTAAAATTCAGATTATAAACGAGTTAACAAACACATCATGAGTACAACTCTTGATTATAATCTGACTTTTTAATTTGTATTCATGACGGATGAATTGCATACATTATGACATCTGACAGTGAAACAACTGGTGAGGAAAAATCTTCATCGGCTTTTCTTGAGATCGCGATTGAGATCGATACTTCTCTATTATTCTTGAAAAAGAATTTGTTATCCTTTCTTCATAATATTGGTGACTTCTTCTAGTGCTTCGTTCTCTGTTTTATAATATATATAGATTTGTAACTTAAAAAGGTGACAAATAACTAAAATTAGAGGGAGTATAAATTTCAAAATAAAAGAGGTGGTTCAAGGTTTAATGGATTAAATTTATATTTATTGGAACTATAAAAATTAAGTTAATTTATTTTATTAAAATTTAAGTCAATGAGTTCAATGCAGCTCTTTTCAAGGGCTCTCATGTGTTCAAGCAGTGAAAACAACCTCCGCATATATGCAATGTAAGCTTCATACAACAAACACTTGTAGTCTGATCCTTTTTCAAATCTCATGCATAACATGAATTTTAGTGCACCGAACTAATCTTTTTAAGTCAAATGAGTTCTTCATGAAGAAACCTGAAACGACCAAGTATTGCCCAATATCCGAACTCAATTAATGAGCGAGTTTTCATATTAAAAATGCCACCTAGTGAAGTTTCTATGACTTCTATGACCACAAATACAACATCAATGACATTACACTCAGAAACCTTGGTTTATCTGGAGCCTTCATCAGAAATGAAGCGCACACTTGATTGTCTGGCTTATACATTGAGATTGTGCAGCATCTCAGCTTAAATGAAACAAAATTTCAGGATAAACTTCAAATATGTGCTAATTGATGAAAGCAAAATCAGTTTTAGCTGAGACTATTAGTGCACTTGAGAGAGAGCAGTATCTGATTCCTCCATGTTATTAAAGGCAAATGGTGTTGTCCCACTGATCTGCTTCCTGCAAATCCGAAAAAGTACATCGGAAACATAATCTAAACTCTCATGGTACTACAGCTCATTGACGCAGAAAATTAATGGAATCTGATCAAATATCAATCAGAACCTGCCGTTCCTTTAATTCTATCTATTCATTTGGTGAATCTACATCTATCTGCCTAGCCAGTTTATTCAAAACTGGTGAAATAATAGCAACTAACTGTGTCACATGGAAGTGAGATAGATAAAAGAGCAGTTACAGAGACACGAATTGACTAACAAAAGAACATATACCAAGAGAAGCAGAAGAAAGATTGGATACCTTTGTGGAATGGTAGATTCTTGTGATAATGCCTTCTCTAGTCTCTCTTCAAATGGTGTTGCATGCCAACTTACTTTCTGATCCTGCCAAGTCTCAGAGTCATCAGGTTTAAAGTTACTGAGTTATGCAGCTCAGAGTTGAGATGTCAACAGAAAATAAGGATAAAAGAGAAGGCTAAAAAACTAAGCAGGACAAACCTCCTTGTACTTGTTAGTTGAGTTAGGAATCCCGTTTCCATCCCACCATTTAGGAGATATCTGAGAATTTTCATCTTCTTTCCAGTGAGCAGCAACCAGTCCAAGTATAGGCCTATCTCCAGGTGTTCTGCCATAATGAACATGGTTACTGTAAACAGAACTATTGTGCTGCTTACCCTCATCTTGATTGATTGAAGATGGTTTCAGCCACGAAGACAAGCTGGGTTCTACTTTTGAATCTTTATCAGCTGAAGCTTCTCTTGATGCAAACATTCCCAGTTCAGATGAAAAGCTTGCTTCATTTGGCGGTTCACCAGATTCTGTCATGTTACTGGACCATAATTTGGAATTAGAATCTTCATCAGACAATTCCTTCAGCTGTGATGCTCTATCCACAGGGTTTAAAACTGGATAAACATATTGAGACCTGATCCGAGCAGTTTTTCCTTTTGCAATGTTGTCTAAATATGTTGGAAAAACTGTTCCTGGTGTTTGCATTTCATCACTTAGTTTTAGTGGGGTTGGGTAGGGAGAATTCTTCGATGCATAGTAATTACCAGAAAACTCGGCCTGCTTTGACTTTTCACTGTCAGCTGCAGATGAAGTACTTTTGGATGAGACTGCAGACAGATCAGACTTACAATCAAAGCGAACAATTTTGTTCGTGTACTGGGCACTGGGAGCAGAGGCTGGAGAAACTTCAGAAGCTGCGTCTCTATGAGCTTGATTAGAACTAACCTCAATGGATGTCGGGGTTTGAGGATACCCACTACCATGAATAGAATTCTTCGGCAAACTTACATCACTTTGTCCATCCGCCGTGCAACTACAGCGACATAAGACAACATGAGATGTAAAAAATATAGACACACTTGCTAAATGAATACTTCCCATTAAAATAGCAAGGGACATTTAAAATGGAATTTTATCCATAAGTAACTTCTTTACACCATAATTATAGGGATTGGCTGAAGACATGCTAAATGTAAATTGACCAGCGTCTTTTTAGACCAAATTCTACCTGCTAGATGTATGAGCCAAGGAACCAGATTGTTTTTCCCGTCCATTGCTTTTAATAGGTGTAATAGGGTGATCAGGTAGCAAATCCAGGTTGAGCTTTTCAACAGCAACATCAGAGAGCCAAGACTTGAATTTTAAAGGTTCATCTCCTTTTGAAGCTGATAGATCTTTGCATTTAGCCAAGCCTTTTCGAATTTCAGCAGGAGTCTCAGGTAAAGTTCCACAAGCTTTAAGAAACTTGGCCTGCATAATAACTAGACAAATTTAGACAATGCAAAAATCATCACAAAATAGGCGGGGAACCCTCAAACTGGAGGTAACCGGACTTGATGGTTACTATCTTAAAGAAGTTACAGAAATTATCAGTGTCCAAAACTATAAGAAATACGAGATAGTCTGTTAATCACAAGTCACAACAATTAGAAAATCTAAGAAGTACAAGAATGCTGCATTACTCAAGCCTCTAAATGACTAATCACATCATACATAGTATTGGTCTAAATTCACAAACCTTCAATGCATTTCGGTAAAACCTTTATACTGTACTTTCCAAAGTGTGAAGTGAAATAAATCCAAACAGAGGTAATAAAAAACATGCAAAGGTCATAATGATCAACAAGCTTCATAAAAATATTCGAAAGGATGGTAAAGATTGACAATTCATTGAACGTAAACCAAATTGCACAACAATCAATAGAAACAGCTAATAACCCCATTAACAAATGTTAGATCTAAGAGAAAATTCATTCAAGAATAAATAAAAATGAATTCACTTTCAGTAATTGGAGGCAGACTAGGGGCTGGCAGGCATGCCCCCGGCTCCTTAATTTTGAAATTGGAAGATATAACAGCTAGTAGGATGAAATATGATTTAGAAAAAAAAAAAGGGAGAGTAGATAGTAACCAAGAACAAATATTGATTTCTCTATTGGTTTGATTCACCACTAGGTTGAACTAGACCATCGGCACCCCATTGTTGCCTGATTACCTATGTCAGTTGCATTAAACTTTATTATATGCACAAAGGAGCAGTTGCTATCCTACATAATTAAAAATGTCTTCTTTCTATATACAAATTTCTGCATCTACTCTGACTGGAAATTTTGATGTGCTACCTAATGCGCACTGTTTAACTTTCACAAAACCATATCTCCAAGAAATTGAACATAAAAATGACTCCCAAACTCTATTCAAATTTCACAAGAGTGGAGGTGTTTCAATATGAGGGAAATATCAGGTGCTAAGAAATGAACATCTCTACCATTTGAAGAATACACAGTTGAATAACCCCTATATTATCATCTTTCTTATAGTTGGTCGATTTGAAATGGTTAACTTAGTTAGCTGCTTTAGAGTATGAAAAGGATGCCCTCTTGTACTATCTTGACAAGTGTATTAACTCTTCAAATCTTGCATTATCTTGCCAATTGCATTAACTTATCGAAGGATCGGATGCCTTCTTGTACCATATATATCTGTTATATTTCAGCACTTAGTTCTTATATATGAAATATACCTACATTTCCGCATAAGAACAGAACTCCTAAGCTCACTAACATGGAAATTAAAACATGAAAATTAGTGGAAATTATAGTTGATTTTAAGTAGCCTATCCTCTTAAGTAAGAGGAGAATAGCAAGGAATTTCATCTTTTCTCTGCTTTTATCAAACCCCACATACATATGGAATTGTTGCAACTTAAATTTTATAACGGACAAAGGCTTGTTTAATCATTAAACTTGGGAAAAAGAACCTGATCCCTGAGCTCTTTCGAGACCAGCTCAGACTTAGGTGTTCATCCATCTTGATTAGCCCTTTCTGTTTCGCGCAAATCATCATCCTCACCTTTTTCTGACATCGTCAGCATAGAAACTTATGAGCATGAAAATATTTAATGAATCGACTAGAGGAAGGCAAAATCAGTTCAATTTGGCTAATACTGTGATAACAGATAAGATTTCTAAGACATAAAAATAAACAATAAGCTACCTTCAGAGTTTAAAAGTGAAGATAATGGACTCCTATTGCGAGACACCACAGGTTCCTGATCAAATAACAAAAATAGCAATGTGAGGAATTTTGGATTTCTTCCATATCTAGCAGCGTTAACACAATCCGGTAGCTATAGTCTATAGATAGAATGATCAGAAATTCATCGTTATATAAAGTAGCTTTAAACGGAAAATTCATCCTTATTAGCCACTGAGAAATCAATCGACAGAAAGAAAGACGAAACATTATAGTAAATAGCACTCACTTAGTCCCAATTCCTGTGACACAACTAGAATTTCGAGATTCAAACTTCTAATCTTTTAACAATGATTCAAACATAGAACCTTTAAGATTGTTGAAATAAAACTTATGTATTTGTAAGAAAAACATAAAAAGTACTACAAATCATAATAATCAACAACTTAAAATATCTAAATACATACAAGGAAATTCTGGGCAAAGAAAAACTTAGTTAACTCTCCAAATTCCAACTTTGCCACGTAAATTGAGACGGAAAGAATATCTTTTTCATTCTCCTTTACTAAAATTTCTTCAGCAATCAAACTAAAAAGAAGAATTTCGGTCACAGATCATCTAGATCGACTCATTTTCTTTTTCATTTTCATCAAAATTTCACCAGTAAAAATCACAAAAAATGCGTAAATAAAGACGTATATACGACCTTAGGAGCTATATAGCAGCCGCATCGTTAAGAATCCATAAAGTGAAAATTCACAAAAAAAAAAAAGATAGCAACACTAAATTAAGGACTAAAAACAGAAAACAAAATAGAGAAATGGATTAGAACGAATAATAAGATTTTTTTTTTTTAAATGAACAATGAACCCTCAGATAGTAGAATCATCATCAGGTCGAGAGGGAAGCCATTGAAGATCTGGATAGCATACAGAGAGAGAGAGGGGATGAAGAGGAGCGAGCAGGAAAATCGAGAGGGGAAAATTATTTCAGATTGAAAACTATGTAATCCCATCATGATTTTTAAATTTGGATTCAGTGTTTTCGTTTCCACATGGTTTTCCCTTCTTCTCCATTTTCGCCACTTCAAGCTCCTCTTCTCCGAATGCCGTTTGATTTTCATATGACTTATCCCCAATTTCTTCGCTTGGGAGTGTCATTGCCCTAATATACGTATAAATAGGGTTTCCTTTTCTTTGTCGTGGATTGACTCTTTTACTTGGTAGTAACCGAACGATAAATCGAATCGATAAAAATGTTATTAATTTATTATTATTAGATTATTAAGTTAATAGTTTTTTAATGATTTTATAAAAAATAATTATTAAATTATTCATTTGATTTGATTTTTCTTATTGGCTTATTGGGTAAATCGATAACCCAATAAGAAATATATATATGACTTATTATATATTTCTCTTAATTTCTCTTTAATCTCTACAAATTAACAAACCTATTATTATATAGGTTTATACGAACTCTTAATTTTTTCTAACAACATTTAGTTCAAACTTAAAGATTCTTGTAAATTAAAACACATTATATAGGATTTTTGTTTGCAACAAAGATTTGATTTTATTCGTGTTAGTTACTACTATTTATATTTTATGAGTATTTTCGTATCGGTTAAACCGAAATCGAACCGTTAAGGACTAAAAATCGATAAACCGAAAATTGATAAAAAATATCTTATTGATTTGGTTATTAGTTTAGCATATTTAAAAATTGAAAACCGATAAACCAAACCGATAATGTGTAAAATCGAACCGAACCGTCCGATACACACCCCTACTTTTTAACCCTTTTTTGCTTTTTTGGTATAAATCAATAATTCTTTTAATAATACAAAGATGTAGATTTATTACTTCCACCATTTCTAATCAGATGTCGTCCTTATTAAAAACTAGTATATATATTCATGCGATGCACGAATAATATTAAAATTTAAATTTATCAATTATATTAACAAAGCTTCTACTTCCGTAGGTATCTATTGTTCTCTTTTATTCATTCTTCTTGATCTATTTCGCAAGTCAATATCAACAACAAAATTGTCACTAAAAATAAGAATCAACTTTCAAGGATACTTCTTCATAAATTGAACAATAGAAACAATATTAATTTGAAATTGATTTACCAATAAATTTTTTACTTACTGAACTCATCGGTTCAATCATTATTGATTTCTTTTTCTCCTTATCTTCTTATAAGATGTTAGCATTTGTAGTAAGAGGCGAAGAGCATGAGAAGTAGATAGAACCAAATCTATATAAAATAATCATGTAACTGAAAAAAAAAAAAAGATTTATGTTTATAATCCTAAATTCAGAATAAATAAATTAAAATATCTCAATGTCTATAAATTTTTATAATCAGCCTAAAAAGGTAATATTTGAATGTGATATTAAATACATAAATCAGACAATTATGAATTTCATACTATTGAACAAAATACAAAAAAAAAAACTATAAAATAAAATAACGTTAAGAAGAAGAACAAAAAATCAAATATATATTTTGAAAAACTTAAATTTATCAACTATATCAATTATAACAAAACTTCTACTTTCGTAGTTATCTATTGTTCTCTTTTCTTAATTCTTCTCTATCTATTTTGTAAGTCAACATTAATAACAAAATTGACACTAAAAAATAAGAATCAACTTTCAATGACACTTCTTCATAAATTGAACAATAAAAATGCTATTAATTTTAAATTGACTTACCTATGAATCTTTTACTTTTTGAAGTTGACGTTTATATCATTACTGATTTCTTTTTTTCTTTATCTTCTTCAAAGGTATTACTATTTATAGAATTGTAGTAAGAGGCGGACAGTGTGAAAAGTAAATCGAGATAATATCAACCTTCATCCTCCCCCCTCATCTCCCTCCCTTATTAATATTTTTTAATATCTAGTATTTTCAAATTTAAGTATTTCTAATCTCTTAAATTTAAATTTAAATACTATCATATTATTTTGTTTAAAAAAATCTTAATCCTTACTTTTTTCAAATGTAATGTATATTTATCTTATAACCTATTCATTTGAATTAAGATAAATATTAAAAATAAAATAATAATAATAATAATAATAATAAGAAGAAGAAGAAGAAGAAGAAGAAGAAGAAGAAGAAGAATAAGAACAACAGCGGCGGCGACGACAATGACGACAATAATAACAACAACAACCACCATTCGAGCAACAACAACAACAACAACAACAATTCGAGAAGAGAGTAAATATGTAAATTAGACGTAATATTGTTCTAAAGTCGTCTTTATGCTTAAGAGAAATATGTTAAAAACATAAAAAGGTGATATAATAATATTTGTGTACATACAAATATATTTGTGTTCATTCTTTACAAAAATAATTTGACAAATCTCCTTTATATATTTCGATTCTCCACTGTACTTGTTACAACAACAACAACAACAATAACAACAACAAATTCAGTGTATTCCCACAAAGTGGGATCTGGGAAGGGTAAAATGTACATAGTCCATACTGCTACATTCGAAGAAGTAGAGAGGTTATTTCCGATAGACCCCCGGCTCAAGATAAATAATAGTGCATAAACATGAAGCAGGATGAATGACATAAAAGGAATAAGAAATAATAAAAATAGATATTAGAAAAATACAAAATAAGAGAAATAAGAGCAATACAAAATAAGAGATAAGAAATAGGACACCCACCTAGTAGTAACATACACTCACAGACCAAGGACACCCACCACACCCAAACTCTCCTGACTAGAGGATCCTACCTATTAACACAGTCCTAGGATTACTAACCCGGCTATACAAGAGCTCTCCTAACTACCTGATACCACCCACACACTCGCACTAACCTTCTACCCTTATCCGCGACCTCCACACCTTCCTATCTAGGGTCATGTCCTCAGTAAGTTATAGCTACTTCATGTCATATCTAATCACCTCCCTCCAGTATTTCTTTGGCCTACATCTACTCCTCCTGAATCCATCTAAAACTAGATTCTCACACCTATGAACCGGGGCATCCGTGCCCCTCCTTATCACATGCCCAAACCATCCTAGCTTTCCTTTTCACATCTTGTCCTCCACCGAAGCCACTCCCACCTTCTCGCGGATACTCTTATTTCTAATTCTATTCTCTCTAGTAAGTCCACACATCCAATGTAACATTCTCATTTTTTCCACCTTCAATCTTTGAATGTGGGAGTTCTTGATTGGTCAACACTCCACTCCATACAGCATGGCCGGACGGACTGCCACTCTGTAGAATTTGCCTTTAAGATTAAGGGGCACCTTCTTATCATACAACACTCCCAGGGCGAGCCTCCACTTCATCCAACCTGCTTCAATATGTTTAGAGACATCCTCATCAATCTCGTCATTCCCCTGAATCATAGACCCAAGATACTTAAAAATATCCCTCTTACAAACATCCTGGGAATCCAACCTCACCACCACTTCGTCCTCCTGCCTCAAGTCACTAAACTTGTATTCCATATATTCCGTCTTAGACCTACTCAACATGAACCCCTTAGATTCAAGGGTTTGCCGCCAAACCTCTAATTTTTCATTCACCCCCCCCCCCCTCCATCCCCCCTGGCATCTCATCAATCAGCACTACATCATTCGCAAATAACATACACCAAGGCACCTCACTTTGAATACTCCGCGTCAACACATCCATCACCAACGCAAGTAGGAATGAACTAAGAATCGATCCCTGATTGATACAAGATCGACAAGGAAGACACTACTACACACCAAAAACAATCCACAATTTGAAGAATCAAGGACCCTTTTTGGTGACCACTCTCAGATTCGCTACACAACAATAATAATGAAGAAATTACAAGGTGTGTATCACACCAACAGCCAACCCAAACTAATATTATCAACAAAAGAGGATAAAATAAGATGAACAACAATAGTATGGAAACAACAACTACAAACGGCTTATAATAACAAGAGACAACGGTTAGAAGAATTATAACAAGACTAAGATAGAAAGATAGACAAATAGAGATGTAGTCTTACGAACCCAAGGGCCTATTCCACTCTTGGACCCTTAACACCACATACAACATAAACCTACATGAACTTAAGGGAATGAGATCCCCAAGCAATCAACATCTCAAAACTATCTACCAATACAAGTGATATTGTAATACCCCATATATTTCTAAGCTAGAAAATGAACCATTGTTCATACGTATGAAACCTCCTATCCTGTGATTCATATTTGAGTACATGACTTACAATGAGTATCCTATTAAGAATATATCTTATGATATGTTAAGTGTGTTCATAAGAGTCACTTAGAATAAGGCAGCTAAGAGCTTTTGAATCCATCAAGTTTTAGTGTTTGATTTTGCAAGAGTTATCTTTGAAAGAGAATAACTTGATTTATATATGGTATTTTGGAAGATTTATACCTACCAAATTGTATATAATCGAATTAGCTTTTCAACGATACCAATTTTACCAAAATCCGACACCCGAGCAAGAAGTTATGGCTTTGCAAAGTGGAGTGTGTCGCCTAACAAATCACCTAAGGCTACTGGAATGGTTATGCCATAAGTTGTGCGACGCACAACCTAACTTATGGCATAAGTTGTGCGATGCATAACCTAACTTATGTCATAAGTTGTGCGACGCACAACCTAGCTTATATGATAAGTTGTGCACCATATACCTTATGGCCTAAGTGATGTAAACACCCCATTTTTGAGTTATTTTAAGGGCAAAATGGGTATTTCTGAGAACGCTCAAACTATAACTCTCTTATGAGAATGTAAGCGATCGTTGTCGATATATAACCCAACTAGGTTGGGGTCGAATCCCACAAGGAATATGGTGTGAATTTGAGTTATCTGTAGGTTAATCAACTGATAATTAGCAGTTTCCTGTGAATGGGTTTTTTTGGGAAGGTAGCAAATAATTACTTCTCAATTCAGTGTTTGAAATCAATATGATAAGGAAAACCAGAGTTATGTTCACAATGGATGTTGGGATTTGACAGACGCTAGTAACGGTTCAGGATTCTTGTGGTAGGTAGGAACAACAGACTATCCTTGTTGAAGTTAGGTCTAAATGTTTCTCAACCTATTTAGACATTTAACCACCTAATTCTTTGGAACTTAGGGAATTTATATTTCATAACAGGATGTTATCTCAAGTTAATTAATCTTGTTACAACATTAATTATTAAATGGATGTTTAATGCTTCCAAGTCCCTGTTGATAATTCACTTTTTACTAGGGTTTATTTCTTATCTTAAGCAAATCAACAGTAAGCGAGACCTATTGCTTGCAACCAATAGTTAGCATGTAAAATAATGGAATTAACAAGAAGTTCCTACCATCGTTAGCATCTTGAACACTTAGTTACGTTACAAACCCAAACCCATAGATCCCACAACTCGGGTTAAGGGAATTTAGCTATTCATAATAAAATAAGTAAGATAACAAGTTGACTTCATACTTAGATAGATGATCTTACAGCAAGATGAATAGAAACAAGTGTTTCTCATATTTGATCCAGTATAAAATCCCAAAAATAATGGTAATAATCTCTCCAACAATAATTGTCTTGTTAAAGTCAGAAAACTAGAGAGAAAAATGCTCAAAACATCAGTTCCCCGATGATTAGAAAACCCTAACATATGCTTTAAATACTTCAGCCTAATTATGGAAACAAAATCATAGATCACAGTATTTTTTCGGACAGGCGACGACATGTGTGACGGCTTATCAGGAGTCTGGCGGCTTATCAGGAATGTCGTCAGCTCCTCTTCACTTTTGATAATCTCTACCTTGGGCTGACGATGAGGCTTGACGGCTTATCAGACATGTGACGACTTATTAGAGATGTCTTCACTTCTTTACTTCAAACTCCATTCCCTACCTAAGCTTAACGACGAGCCTGACGGCTTATCATACTTCTGCCAGTCTATCACAGATATCATCACTGATTCCAGCTGAAGTCCATTCTCTGTCTAAGCCTAATGACAACTCTGATAGCTTATCATAAGGATGACGACTTATCAGATAAGTCGTCAGCTATACTTCCTTCTCTACTTGCTCAGAAATCAACTTTTTTACTCTTATTATTGTTGATTCTCTTCCATCTCAACTTTTACTGCAGTATCAAAGAGAAAACAATCAAAAATGATAAAAATTACTTAAGACTTTGCAATTATTCTCAGTTAAAAGCCTCAAATGTGTTAGCATCTGCTCATACATCAACACCCTCAACTTAAAATAATTGCTTGTCCTCAAGCAACTAAAACACAACCAAGAGGATACAAAGTACATTCGGCAGTCAACCATCCATATTATCTCAAAACATCTCCACCATCTCCAAGGTCAATCAATTTAAAAAAAACTGTGTATATTATTGAAGAACAACAATACGACACACAGGAATCAAGATATGGCATCAGTTCAGCAACAACAACCATGCATGTACCAAGACTACACTATCCAAACAAGTTAGCAACTTGCAACGTAACCAGTGTGCCCTCACTACAAAGAAGTCTCACTTCACTTCTAATAAACATCACATATGTAACCATGGGGATAATCAAAAGACACTCACCCTTAGAATCAAGTTCCAATCAATGTATGTCGAATACCATAGGCTTGACCTTATTTTCATTACCAAGATTTTCAGACAGGTCATCTAGGATCATATAGGTCTTCTCTTTGGCTTGTAATGTAGGCTAGGGGATGGTACGATACTCGATGATATTTAAAGTGACTAAACCTTCTTGGCACTATACTAGCTTCTGGGTCTCACTTATTAACCTTTTTCTATTCTTCTCTATTATTGATCACATATATTCATGATGGATGTGGTCTTTTCTACAATCACTTCTTTTTTTTCACAACTTTTCTTTTCTTGTTCTTTTCCACCGCACCTAGATTTTTATTCTTTTCTTTTATTCTAGCTTTTTTCATACTCATTTTACATTACTTACCCCTATGATAGCCACCCTCAACTTAGGCCATTTGCCTAAGTCAAGGTGCCCAATGTCCAAGGAGGACCAGGGCCAAAATAAGGTTCATTATGATATAAATGGGACGGTGATAGGTATCATAAAAAGAAATGGGCTATTCAGGCTCAAAATAGGGATCAAGGGATATTATGCATACACGGAAGGTCATTTAGTCTAAAGTGGGCTAATATCAAAACGACCTATGATCATTTCCTAACCCCTATCCTTCAACCTAGGTAAGACTAACTGGGCAAGTTCTAGATTAAACATACAAAGGAGACTAAGTAAAAGCTCGCACGCACATGGCACACAAGTATATCACAAGTTACTACTTATCCAATGCATGCAATTGTTTAGTAATGGTTATCAAGTCACTAGAACTAATACCATACAAAGATGTACAGTGGTCACAATTAGATGCAAATCACACAGTTAAATAATTAGACCATTTTAAAGGCGTTCACAAAATAACAAAACCATATTAACTGCCTCAGGTACTTGTATTTCTCCTAGTCAACAACAAAATATTACAACAACAACTCACCCGACACCCTCAACTTAAAATCAAAGAAAAACTTAACTAAGGGTTAGGGTATACCTGGAGTAGATCAAGCACGGGGATCATGGGTCCCTGACCCTGTTGCTGCATCCTCAGCTGCCTTATATCTATCGAGAGTCTCCCCTCATTCTGACATATCTAGCCTAGTAGTTGTTGGAGGCCTACTAGTTGAGACACCTATGGCTCTCGCTCGTAGGGCCTCCTCCCATTTTTCATTGTTAGCTAGTGACTTGATCATCGCCTTCCTCATCTCCTTTTTTTCAGCCTTCTTTCTCGCCCTCTTCTCTACTTTTCTTTTTTCATCATTATCAGGCCTTTCTCTTTTACCCTTATCTTTTTTCTCGCCCTTCTTCTTTTTTTTCTTTATTGGTTCCCCTGTGAGATCAAGCAATGGGATTTCACCCTCAAACTCATCAATAGCCGGCTCTACCGACACCATAAGTTGGTGTTGCTATAATACCCCAACATCTGCCTTTACTTTGTCCAGGGCTTCTCTAAATTGTGCAAGGTCTAAGCCCAACATTTCTCTTAACCGTGTATTGAAATAGTTTTCCAACTCATCAATTCGACTGGACAAGGCTCGGAAGGGCTCCAGTGCGAACTTAATCCTCTTGTTTACTGCAGAGGTAAATTGCTTGGCAAAAAGTTACAGCTGAGCCTCGCACCACTTGGCTTGTTTTTCCACTCTCCTGAAATTCATCGGGTTGAATGCAAATTCTGTGGTAGTCACAGCAGCTGAAGGATTTATTTTATTTCTAGGCACTGAATCTGCTAGTTTTGAGGATGTCGGTGCTGCAGCTTTAGATTCCTGCACCGCTACATTAGGTGTCGAGCTGGTATCTGTAACTGGTGGCTCTGTTGCAACCCCTGTTCCTCTATCAAGTGTCAGCCTCAGCTAATTTTCATTATATCGGATGGGGTTGTGGGTCTTCTTGGAAGGAAATTCGTTGTCTATCCCTATAAATTTAGGTACATTGACTGCCTGACACAACCCCGTAATTAGACAAGGGAAAGGATATGCCGTGTCGAGCTTTGAAACCTGAATTTTCATCTCCTCAGCAATGATCTCTCCAAAGTTCAAGCTGAGTTTATCTACAAAACATGCGACTAGTATTGCTCTATCATCTCCAAAGATGTTATCTCCCTTAGTAGGTATCAAATGGGTATGCACTACACCCCACCAGAACCTTACCTCTTGAGTCAGGAAGGCCTTGAAAATCCTTTCATTTGGGTTGGTCATCCATTCAGGTTTCCCTTCATCTATGAGGGTGGATAACTAAGACCATTGATTTGCACGATGCTTCAACCGTGCGTAGAATGTAGGTGAAGTAGCCTGAGAAGTGAATTCGAGGCCATGAAGAAATCTGTTGATTGTGGTTTCGGAGAGATCCACCATCACACCCTGTACTGGAACTCTATCCAACAAAGGTTGATCTACTGATCTCTCTCCTTCTTTACGCATGTTCTCCAATCGAGCCTGATAGTTTGCATAAAACTCCCGAACTAGTGTAGGGCAAAATAAGCTTCCTCCTTTTGTGGTCCATCCCAAGTCAGAGTCTCGGAATTTCTTCTCTACTTCAGGGTATTTGCTTAACCCGGTAGTGATGATCTTCTTTTCTTCAAAGATTGGCCTTTTAATGGTCCTTCTTTTAGTTCTAAGAAGCCCATCATAGAAGATTTTCTGTGCCTTGGGAATTTCCCACCTAGCACTGTCACGAACCCCGGGGTTCTTGTATTTAACCAGGGTTCCCCGAATCGGAGATTCTTCATCATCCTATTGCTCAGCAGAAGGGGACTCAGATGATGGTCCCTTAGATTCAGGTTGCTCAGAAGTTGTACTGTCAGGTGGTATTGTTGCTTCAATATCACTTTTTTCACTCTCTTCCTCCTCAACTGATGGAGGTGGCGAAGGCTTTTTCGGGCTTTTCTTTTTCCTTCGCTTCTTAAGCGGTGGCTCCTCCTCCTCATAATCGGATTCCTCATCGAAGAGTCTCTGAGGTACACTCTCCTTTTTCACTTTCTTTATAGGTTTTGGGCTCTTTCCTGTGGGTGCCATTATAAGACCTGTAGCAAAAGAAAGCACTCATTTAGCACTCATGATCATACAACTCAAGAAGTTCAGTCATTAGAATTCCACATCCCTCAAAAAAGGTTCACAATTGTATCTGATCAAAGTTGTGACGATATGTTCTGATAAGCTATCACATTTGTGACGACTTATCAGGCGTGTCGTCAGCCTTAAACAGAACATGCTTATTTTTCCCAACTTGTGATGACATAGTATGATAAGCTATCATATTTGTGGTGACTTATTAGGCATGTCGTCATCCTTAAACAGAACAGGCTTATTTTTTCCAACTTGTGATGACATAGTCTGATAAGCCGTCACATTCGTGATAACTTATTAGACACGTCGTCAGCTCAGAATACAACCTCTAGCTCAATTTTAGTCTTGATTATCAAACCATTTTCTTCTTAGAATCGCATGGAGTTGTGTTCTTGAGATAAGCCCTAGGTTCTCACGCGCAATGCAACACTATAAACCCTAGATTCCGTTTTTCACACAATGGCAAGTTACGCTTGCCTCAATCCTTTTGAAACTTAGATTTACATTAGTTGCATCACTTACCAAATAAAGAGGAGAGTTGAGTTATGAGCATACCTGATAGGCGACTTAACTTGGTTACTTGAATAAGAGGAAGTAGTAGATGAAAGAAGAGTTCTTTATCTTTATTTCAAACCCACACTCACAAGGAAGGAATATTTTTTTTGTTTTACTTGGGAAATAATTTTGAAAAGAGTAAGTAAATAAACTAACTATGGAAGGAAATAAAACTTAAAGAAAATAAAAGGGATACGCGGGAAGGTAGAAAGGTTTGACTGTGGGTCGGGTCGCATTTTCAGTAATTGGCCTCAAAACTGCCTGACGGCTTATCAGATATATGATAAGTCGTCGCGAATGCCGCCAACCTTAGGCAGAGTGTTGCCTTCTTTTGGATTTTTTGACGACATATCTGACGGCTTATAACAATTGTGATAGCTCGTCACATATGTCGCTAGGGTCACTTGGTTGACTTCCTCAATTTTTACCTATACCCCTGTATACCTATTCAGTTCATTATGCTTCGTATCTAAATAAATTAAAACAACTTGCGTTTAAACATAAAAATTTTGGGTTGCCTCCCAATAACGCCTAATTTAATATCGCAGCATGACTAGGTTATCTTGACTACTCAGACTTCTTCATGCTGCTACCTCTTTCCCATCTTCATAAAACACATCCACGATTGAGAAGACACTCATCTCCTTTTGTTGTGTCATGGATGAGTGCATTTTGAAACTTGCTTCTTTGTCATTGAACCTGAACTTCAGTTCATTCATCTCCATGTCCACTACCACTCTCCCAGTTGTAAGGAATGGTCTACCAAAAATGATGGGTACTTCAAAGTCCACCTTACAGTATAGGACTACAAAATCAACAGGAAGTACAATATCGGCCACCTTTACCAATACATCATGTAATATTCCTACTGGCCACTTTACAGACCTATCTTCCATCACCAACAACATGTTTGTCAGGGTAGTATCCCCAAAACCTAGATTTTTATACACGGCTAGCAGCATCAGATTTATGCTCTCCCCTAGATCACATAGGGCCTTAGCAAAATTGAGAGACCCAATTGTACATGGAATAGTGAATGCTCCAGGGTCGGCCTTCTTCTGCACTTAGGATTGTGTAGCAATGGCACTACAATGGTGGATATTATCCACCGGCTCATAGTTTACTGCCCTCTTCTTCGTCACCAGATCCTTCATAAATTTAGCATATCCTGGGATTTGTTCAAGTTCCTCCACCAAAGGCACATTTATTGTTAACTGCTTCAACATCGCCAAGAATTTACTAAATTTTGTGTTCTCAACCTTGTTCTTTAATCTTTGAGGAAAGGGAGGCGGTGGTCTTGGGAGAGTTTTCACCACTACTTGTTTTTCCTTTTCTCCCTATTTTCGGAGCATCATCAGAACCATCCAGCTTCCCAGACTCCACTGGACATTCTTCTTCGGGTTCATTATCTACTTCAATCACATCTTCAACTCCACCTTTTCCCACGAAAAGGCCAGGTAATATCTTGCCACTTCTAGTGGTAATCGCCATACATGAACCATTATTTTGCGTATTTTGAACCGTATCACTAGGTAACATTCCACTCTTCCTCTGGTTCAGAGCTGCGAAGAGTTGGCTCATTTACTGTTCCGGCTGTTTGATCGAATTAGAGTGCGATTTTACCAACTGACTAATAGATGACAGATCGCTCTTCATGTTAGTCACCTCTGAGTTGGTATCCTCCACTCCCTTTAATAATTTATCCATTATGTCCTCCACGAACATCTTTTCAGAGTTTGTTGTAGCAGCCTTATGATTTTCCAGGAGGGATATATAACCCGCTCCTATCATTATTGCTCCTCCAATTTCCTTGCTCCTGGTTCTTATATCCAGCCTTTTCATAATAAGTCCGACCTTGATTTCCTTGGCTATTGCCTCGGAAACCCCCTGATTATTTACATAGTTCGCTTCTTCTACTGAGTCAGACTCCACTTTGCCCTGCGATCCCACAGCCTTCACTTTCTTAGTTTTACCTGATAGTAACTACTTGGCTAGAAAGTCCATTTGCATTTTTAGGTGAGCCATGTCTTGATCACGCTCCACATCTCTTTTGCATTGCTCCGTAGTCATAACCATAGAAATAGTGGGGCTTGCTACCACAGAGTCTCTGGTATGCCATGCCCGACTCTGTTTGGTCATTCTCTCTAGCATTGCTGAAGCCTCTAGGAATGTAAGATCAACAAACGAACCACCAGCAGCATTATCTATAATTGGTTTTTTCACAGAGTTAAGATCCCTGTACAAAGTCTCTATCAAGTATATGTCCATCATATTATGGTTTGGACACTATGTCAGCTTCTTTTTAAATTTCTTCCAGGTTTCACGCAAGGCTTCAGTTGGGAGCTGTCTGAAGTTACTGATCTCATCCCTCAATTGTACCCTCCTTAAAGGTGGAAAGAACCATTTTAGGAAAGCTAATTTCAACTGCCTCCAGTTGGTTATAGAATCGGGTGTCAGCTCATTAAACCACAATGTTGCCTCCCAAGACAGAGACAAAGGAAATAATCTCAAATGGATAGCATTATGAACTGATCTTGGGTTATTAAAAGATTTACAGATGGTGACAAAGTTCACCAGATGCAAGTTCGGATCATCCCCAGAAAGGCCACCAAACAACCCCTTCAGATTAAGGAGTTGAATCATAGTACTCGTAATGTTGAATTTCGCTCCAGGTGCTAATAGTGGAGGAATAATTGCAACCATTGCACCTTCTCCATCTATTCTATCACTATCCTCATTGAGGTCATACTGGATCGGCTGGTGATCTTACCTTCCTCGAAACGGACGGTTCCTATTAGCATTATGCTGTACTGGTGCAGTTATTTGCTCTGCACGCCTTGGGTTACCAAGGTTTAGAAACTCCTCGTATCCCAAATCTTTATCCTCTGGATTTGGATACCGTGCTTGTTGACCGTCACTCTGCACATTTACCTGAGCTCTAGCTAAGGCTGCTAACTTGTCAGCCTCCTGCTGATTTGCCATTCTGATGATTAGTTGCGGTTCTGGATTAAATGGTAATAATGGTTCTCTGAAACTTCTGGTTCTTGGTATACACCATAAAATTCCTGTAGCAAACAAAAACAATAAATAAACGTAAAACTAGGAAACTTGACTAACAGTCAATTAGCGCACACAAACTTTAATTTACAACCATACTCCCCGACAACGCCACTATTTTTTATAACACTCAAACTACACCTCTCTTATGAGAATGTAAGCGATAGTTGTCAGTATATAACCCAACTAGGTTGGGGTCGAATCCCACAGGGAATATGGTGTGAATCTGAGTTATCTGCGGGTTAATCAACTGATAGTTAGCAGTTTCCTGTGAATGGGGTTTTTTGGAAAGGTAGCAAATAATTACTTCTCAATTCAGTGTTTGAAATCAATATGATTAGGAAAACCAGAGTTATGTTAACTATGGGTGTTGGGATTTGACAGACGCTAGTAATGATTCAAGATTTTTATGGTAGGTAGGAACAACAGACTATCCTTGTCGAAGTTATGTTTAAATATTTCTCAACCTATTTAGACATTTAACCAACTAATTCTCTCGAAC
Source organism: Capsicum pubescens (assembly GCA_030864215.1). NCBI lineage: Eukaryota > Viridiplantae > Streptophyta > Magnoliopsida > Solanales > Solanaceae > Capsicum > Capsicum pubescens. The sequence continues at coordinate 230,257,449 of CM061544.1, forward strand.
TTAGGGAATTTATATTTTATAATAGGATGTTATCTCAAGTTAATTAATCTTGTTACAACATTAATTATTAAATAGAAGTATAATGCTTCCAAGTCCATGTTGATAATTCACTTCTTACTAGGGTTGATATCTTATCTCAAGCAAATCAACAGTAAGCGAGGCCTATTGTTTGCAACCAATAGTCAGCATGTAAAATAATGGAATTAACAAGAATTTTCTATCACCGTTAGAATCTTGAACACTTAGTTACGTTACAAACCCAAACCCATAGATCCCACAACTCGAGTTAAGAGAATTTAGATACTTATAATAAAATAAGCAAGACAACAAGTTGACCTCATACTTAGATAGATGATCTTACAGCAAGATAAATAACAACAAGTGTTTCTCATATTTGATCCAGTAGAAAATCCCAAAAATAATGGTAATAATCTCTCCAAAAATAATTGTCTTGTTAAAGTAAAAAAGCTAGAGAGAGAAATATTCAAAATGTTAGTTCCCCTATGATTAGAAAACCCTAACATATACTTTAAATACTTCAGCCTAATTATGGAAACAAAATCACAAATCACAGTATTTTCTCGGACCGGCGACGACGTATGTGACGGCTTATCAGGAATCTGATGACTTATCAGGAATGCCGTCAGCTCCTCTTCACTTTTGATAATCTCTGCCTTGGGATGACAATGAGGTTTGATGGCTTATCATACCTGTGATGACTTATCAGAGATATCGTTACTTCTTCACTTTAAACTCCATTCCCTGCCTAAGCCTAGTGCGAGCCTGACGTCTTATCACACTTCTGACGACCTATCATAGATGTCGTCACTGATTCCAGCTAAAGTCCATTCTCTGTCTAGGCCTGACGGCAACTCTGATAGCTTATCACAAGGCTGACAACTTATCATACAAGTTGTCAGTTATACTTCCTTCTCTACTTGCTCAGAAATCAACTCTTTTACTCCTATTATTGCTGATTCTCTTGCATCTTGACTTTTACTGCAATATCAAAGAGAAAACACGCAAAAATGACAAAAGTTGCTAAAGACTTTGCAATTATTCTCAGTTAAAAGCTTCAAATGTGTTAGTATCTGCTCACACATCAATTTTCCACCCCTATATAATCCTATAACACGAGATTTAGCCCCAATTCAACCAAAATATAGTCACTTCTCTCAAAATTCTCTCAAGAACAAGTTAGGGTTCTCAATTGGGAATTCAAATTCAAGAAAATTCCACCGTAAATCTTCGTAGAATCACGTACTAAGGTATGCATAGTGTTCATTCATGGATTCCTTTCGTCCATGAAGCCTAAGAATCAAGTTTTAAACTATGAATTATGATATTCATGCTATGGGTTGATTATGTTCATGTGGTTGTTGTTGTATGATTCCCAAGTTGGAATCTTTATGTGTTTTTATGAAAATATATTAGCATGTGAGTTGAAAACCATGAATTTTAGTTGGTTATGATATGTTAATTTGATGATTATGCCATACCTTAAGTCATGTAATCTAAGTGTTTGATAAAATTCCTAAGAGACTAGAAATTATGTAATATAGCTCAATTGTGATTTATGTGATGGATTCATATTTTACCCTTATGTTCAAATGACTCTCATGCTATTGATGTGCAATGTAGATGTTTGTTGGAATGCTCATGATGTTAGAGTATGAAATTTTGACATTGAGTAGATGCATTCCTACCATGTACAAGATTATGATAACCATGTACTTCATGAAATCCCCAACTTATTGTATTATGGATTATTGATGTTGGTCATGTATTCAAGAATGTCATGCCTTGTCAGTTTCCTTCTATCGAGTCCTGAGGGTACTTGTACCCGACAATTTAGTTATGTGCCTAGAGCCAGTGTTATGTTTTCATGATATCCTCAATCAATCCATGTTCAGTAGAATCCAGTCAGTCATGTGACTCAAGAAAACTCAGTAAACTTAGTAATCCCAGTAATCTCAGAAAGCTCAGTAATTCAGTAATCTCAGTAGTATTTCGTCAGTCAACGAAACTCAATGAACTCAGTTCAGCTCAGTTCAGTTAATGATGTTCAGTGTCTATTCAGATGGAAGTAGGATTTAGCATGAGTGAATCCAAGGATGAGGACACACACTGACAGTTGAGGGTGTGATCCTTTGAAGCAATCCTTACATTCCAGAACTATATAGCCAGCATAGGTTGAGACATCAACACTGACAGATGAGGGTTGATCAGGTGGATAAACACTGTCAGATGAAGGTCCCACCATTCTCTTTTGGGATACTTCCAGATGAGGGTCACCCACAGCTTATCTTTACCAGTGGTACGGTATTTACACCCTTCTAATTAGGGTTACAGATTGGACCCCAACTCACTTATAATGCATTATTTGGGGCATATCGGTTAGATAACTATTTCCCACAGTCTCATTCTCAGTAAAAAAACTCAGATAGTTCTTCAAATTTCAGGACTATCAGATACAGTCAACTCAGCACAATACAAAACTCAGCTAGTTCTATCAGAACCAAGACTGTCAGATACAGTCACTCAGTATCAGTTATATCAGTTATCTGTAACTCATGTTATCAGTAATCAGACTCAGTAGTCAGTACCATCATGAATTTAGTTACAGTCACTTATTCATGCATGTATTCTCACGTTCATGTCATACAGTCAGTTAGCATTGTTCATGCATTTAAACCCTTTGCATTCAGCCTACCTCACATGCATACCAGTACATTCAATCGTACTGATGTATTTGTGCTATGATATTTTATTCTGTACCATAGGTTCAGAAGCACAAGCTCCAGAGCATTAGTAGCATTCCACTACTCAGCAATCAGAGTCAACAGTGAGTCCTCATCCTTCGAGGACATGAGCATTATCTTATCATTTAATTACTTAGTTTATTTAAGTAGTTGGAGTTAGTTAGGTACATGTCCCATCAACTCCATATTCAGACAGTTCAGTTTTAGAGGCTTTTCAGACTACAGTATGTTCAGATAGTTTTGTTTCAGTTTATTTTGGTATTGATATACCGTACTTTTAGATGTTATGTTTTATCAGTTTTGAAACTTATGGCCTTTCAGCCTTTATTTCCATATTTATACAATATATTATGCAGTTTTCAGGTACAGATGTCAGTCATGAGTTAGCTTGTGGTCCTTCAGGGTCATGAGCACCGCGTAGCATTTTGGGTACTAGATTTGGGGCATTACATACTTGGTATCAGAGCCTAAGGTTTAATAGTATCCTAGGAAGTTTGAAAGTCGCATCTAGTAGAGTCTTATACATGGGTGTGTTGCGCACCACATTTATGTGCAGGAGGCTATAAGATGTTTTAGGAATAATTTCCCTTCTTTCAGTATTCATGTCGTGACAATGAGCATAATCTCAAGTTAATCTCTCATTCTGAGCTGGCAGCGATATCTATTTTAAATGTGGCAAGCCAGGCCACAGAGTCAGGGATTGTCCCCAGTCAGGTTATTAAGGTCAGCAGAACCGTTTCTCAGCCCAGTCTAGTTGCCCAAATCAGCAAGGTGCCACTTCCAGGGCTACTAATGGGCAATGCCCAAATAGACTTTATACTCTCCAGTCCCGACAAGATCAGGAAAATTCTCCTGATGTGGTTACTGGTACGTTACAGATATTTTACTTGCATGTTTATACTTTGCTAGATTCAGGAGCTTCCTTGTCTTTTATTACTCCTTACATAGCAGTTGATTTCAGAGTCAGTCCCAAAATTCTAGAAGAGCCCTTTTCAGTCTCTACCCCAGTGGGAAAAACTATCATAGCCCGACAGGTATACAGGAACTATCCGGTTATGATATTTTCAAAAGTCACCTCGATAGACTTATTCGAATTAGAGATGACTGATTTTGATGTCATTCTCAGCATGGATTGTCTTCATTCCTTCTATGCCACAATTGACTGCAGAAATAGAGATTTCCAGTTCCCATTTCTAAATGAACCTGCCCTAGAATGTAGGGGTAGTACTTCAGCTTTCATAGGTCAGCTTGTTTCCTACCTTCGGACAAGGAAAATGATATCTAAAGGATGTGTTTATCATCTTGTTCATGTTAAGGACTCTAGCTTTGAGACTCTCAGTCTTAAATCAGTCTCATTCGTGAATAAATATTCAGATATCTTTCTCAAAGATCTTCCAGGAATTCCTCCCGAAAGGGAAATAAACTTCGACATTGATCTTCTTCCAGATACTCAGCCTATATCTATTCCGCCATAGAGAATGGCACCAACAGAACTCAGAGAATTGAAAAAGTTGTTGAAGGATCTCTTAGATAAGGGATTCATCAGACCCAACATATCCCCATGGGATGCACCAGTCTTATTCATGCGCAAGAAAGATAGTTCTCTCAGAATGTGCATTAATTACCGTCAGCTCAATAAAGTCACGGTCAAGAAAAAGTATCCACTTCCCTGAATTGAAGACTTGTTTGACCAACTTTAGGGTGCCGGTGATTTCTCAAAAATATACCTCAGATTAGGCTATCATCAGCTTAGAGTCAGAGAATGTGATATTTCAAAAATAGCCTTTCGTACTCGGTATGGTCACTTTGAATTCCTACTCATGTCCTTTGGTCTTACCAATGCCCTAGCAGCTTTCATAGACTTGATGAACCGTGTGTTCAAACAGTACTTAGACATGTTTGTCATAGTCTTCATAGATGATATTCTGGTTTATTCCCGCAGTGAGCGTGATTATGTAGACCATCTCAGAATCGTTCTTCAGACTCTCAGAGATCATCAACTGTTCACCAAATTCAGTAAGTGTGAGTTATGGCTAAGGTCAGTAGCATTCCTTGGTCATATCTTTTTCGGTGATGGCATTAGGGTTGATCCTCAAAAGACCGAAGTAGTAAGAAACTTGCCAGACTTGTCTTTTCATCAGATATCAGGAGTTTCTTGGGTTTACCTAGCTATTATAGATGGTTTGTTGAGGGATTTTCTTCTATTGCATCCCCTATGTACAGATTGACTCAGAAGAAAGTTAAGTTTCAATGGTCAGATCCTTGTGAGAAGAGTTTTTAGGAGATGAAGATTCGACTCACCTCAGCTCCAATTTTGGCTCTTCTAGATGGTTCAGATGGGTTCATAGTGTATTGTGATGCATCCAGAGTAGGTTTGGGTCGTGTCCTCATGCATCATGTTAAGGTCACAGCCTACGCCTCCAGACAACTTAAACCCCATGAGAAGAATTATCCGACTCATGATCTTGAGTTAGCAACCGTAGTATTTGCCTTACAGATTTAGAGGTTTTATCTATACGAATTTCATGTAGATGTGTTCACAGATCATAATAACCTTCAGTATGTATTTTCCCAGAAAAATCTCAATCTTCATCAGAGAAGGTGGTTAGAGCTCTTGAAAGATTTCAACATGAGTGTCCTTTATCATACGGGCAAGGCCAACATAGTGGCCGATGCTCTCAGTAGACTGTCTATGGGTAGTGTTGCTCATGTTGAGGACAGTAAGAAGAAGTTAGCTCAGGAAGTCCATCAGCTTACCAGACTAGGTGTTCGCTTAGTCGATATAAAAGAGGGTGATATATGGGTTTAGAGTAGTTCAGAATCATCTCTAGTTTCCGAGGTGAAAGAAAAGCAGGATAGAGATCCCAGCCTTATCAAGTTAAAAGTGTCAGTCAAGGACCAAAAAGTAGAGATTTTCTCCCAAGGGGGAGATGGTGTTTTGCATTGTCAGGGTTGTCTTTGCGTGCCAGGTGTAGATGACTTGAGGCAACGAATTTTTGCAGAAGCACATGGTACGTTCTACTCTATTCATCCAAGGGCCACTAAGATGTACCACAACTTACGGGAGATCTATTGATGGAGTGGGATGAAGAAAGATATCACAAAGTTTGTGGCTAAGTGTTCTACATGTCAGCAGGTTAAGATAGAGCATCAGAAGCCTAGTGGGTCCATGCAGGAGTTTACTATTCCTACTTGGAAGTGGGAAGAAGTGAATATGGACTTTGTGATGGGTTTGCCTCATACTCGTCATCAGCTTGATTCAGTTTGGGTCATTTTTGATAGAATGACCAAATCAGCTCATTTCCTTCCAGTCCATACCTCTTATTCAGCCGAGGATTACACCAAACTCTACATCAGAGAGTTGGTTAGATTGCACGGTGTTCTTCTATCTATTATCTCAGACAGAGGTACCCAGTTCACCTCTCATTTCTGGAAAGTATTCCAAAAGGGTCTTGGTACCCAAGTTTATCTCAGTACAACCTTTCATCCTCAGACAGATGGTCAAGCGGAAAGGATCATTCTGATTTTAGAAGATATGCTAAGGGTGTGTGCAATTGATTTCAAGGGTAGTTGGGATGACCACTTGTCTTTGATTGAGTTTGCATACAACAACAACTATTATTCCAGTATTCGAATGCCTTCATTCGAAGCTCTTTATGGTCGGAGATGCAGATCTCCAGTCGAATAGTTTAAAGTTAGTGAGGCCTCAGTTATAGGGCCTAACTTAGTATTCGATGCCTTAGAAAAAGTCCAGTTGATCAGAGAAAGACTCCGGGCTACTCAGAGCCGCCAGAAGTCTTATGCATATGTGCGCAGAAAGGATCTCAAGTTCGAGATTGGTGATTATGTCTATCTAAAGATCTCTCCCATAAATAGAGTGAAGCGGTTTGTCAAGAAGGAAAAGCTCAGTTCCCGATATGTTGGTCCTTTCAAAATTCTCAGTTGCTTTGGCCAGTTGGCTTCTTAGCTCGAGTTGCCTTCAGATCTAGCCTCAGCTCATCCAGTCTTCCATGTCTCTTTGCTCAAGAAGTGCATAGGTGACCCAACAGTTGTAGTCCCTATTTAGAGTATAGATGCTCAGAACAGCCTCTCTTATGAAGAGATTCCAGTTGAAATCTTAGACTATCGGACTTGTATACTGAGGAACAAAGAAGTCCCTCTAGTCAAAGTTCTTTGGCAGAACTAGTCCGTTGAGGGAGCTACTTGGGAAGCAGAAGCAGATATGCAAACCAAGTATCCTCACCTCTTCTCCGCTAACTCAGACACAACTCAAGGTAACAGTTCTCCTTAAAATTTTCAGTTTCATATTTAGATTTCAGTTACAAATTTAGTACTCAGTTCATGTTCAGATCCCCATTATAAACTTGGTATTAATTATCATTGCATGTTCAGTCAAGCATTCAAGAGTCAGTTCAGTCAAGTATTCATGCATTAGACATGCATATTTAGTAAAGAAGCTCAGCTTATCAATAATTTAAGTCATGCTTTCATGAGGAACAACTCAGTTAGATATCCATGCATCAGACATGCATATTCAGAATGAGATTTCAGTATACCAGTAGTTCCAGTCATATAGTTATGTTTCAGATGTTCATGCTCCTTAAGTAAGTCCAGTCCATCAATATTCTCAGTCTAGTCAGCCCTATTCGAGGACGAATATTCCCATGGAGGAGATATTATAATACCCTGTATATTTCTAAGTTAGAAAATGAACCATTATTCCTACGTATGAAACCTCTTATCCTGTGATTCATATTTGAGTACATGACTTATAATGAGTATCCTAGTGAGAAGAGAGCTTATTATGTGTTAAGCGTGTTCATAAGAGTTACTTAGAGTAAAGCAAGCTAAGAGCTTTTGAATCCATCAAATTTTAGTGTTTGATTTTGCAAGAGTCATCTTTAAACGAAAATAACTTGATGTATGTGGTATTTTGGCAGATTTAGACCCATTAAATTGTAGAGAATCAAATTAGCTTTCCAACGATACAAATGTTACCAAAATACGACGCCCGAGCAAGAAATTATGGCTTTGCAAAGTGGAGTGCGTTGCCTAACAAATAGCCTAAGGCTACTGGAATGGTTATTCCATAAGTTGTGTGACACACAACCTAACTTATGCCATAATTTGTGCGATGCACAACCTAACTTATGCCATAATTTGTGCGACGCACAACCTAACTTATGCCATAAGTTGTGCAACGCACAACCTAGCTTATGCGATAAGTTGTGCACCGCATATCTTATGGCCCAAGTGACGAAAACACCCCGTTTTTGAGTTATTTTAAGGGGAAAATGGGTATTTCTCACCCCTATATAAGCCTATAAGACGGGATTTATCCCCAATTCAACTAAAATATAGTCACTTCTCTCAAGAACAAGTTAGGGTTCTCAATTGGAGATACAAATTCACGAAAATTCCACCATAAATCTTCGCAGAATCACGTACTAAGGTATGCATTGTGTTCATTCATGGATTACTTTCGTCCATGAAGCCCAAGAATCAAGTTTTAAACAATGGATTATGATATTCATGCTATGGGTTGATTATGTTCATGTGGTTGTTGTTGTATGATTCCCAAGTTGGAATCTTTATGTATTTTTATGAATATATGTTAGCATGTGAGTTGAAAACCATGAATTTTAGTTGATTATGATATGTTAATTTGATGATTATGCCATGCCTTAAATCATGCAACCTAAGTGTTTGATAAAATGCCTAAGAGACTAGAAATTATGTAATATATCTCAATTGTGATTTATGTGATGGATTCATATTTTAACCTTATGTTCAAATGACTCCCATAATATTGATGTGTAATGTAGATGTTTGTTAGAATGATCATGATGTTAGAGTATGAAATTTTGACATTGAGGATATGCATTCCTACCATGTACAGGATTATGATAACCATGTACTTCATGAAATCCCCAACTTATTGTATTATGGATTGTTGATGTTGATAATGTATTCAAGAATGTCATGCCTTATCAGTTTCCTTCTATCGAGTCCTGGGGGTACTTGTACCCGAAAATTTAGTTGTGTGCCTAGATCCAGTGTCATGTTTTCACGATATCCTCAGTCAAGACATGTTTAGTAGAATTCAGTCAGTCATGTGACTTAGAAAAACTCAGTAAACTAAGTAATCTCAGAAAGCTCAGTAATCTCAGTAGTATTCTTTCAGTCAACGAAACTCAATGAACTCAGTCCATTTTAGTTCAGTTTATCATGTTCAGTGTCTATTCAGATGGGAGTGGGAGTTAGCACCGAGTGAATCCAAGGATGAGGACATACATTGACAGTTGAGGGTGTGATCCTAGAAACAATCCTTACGTTCCAAAACTATGTAGCCAACATAGGTTGAGACATCAACACTGAAAGATGAGGGTTGATGATGTGGATAAAAACTGTCAGATGAGGTTCCCACCGTTCTCTTTTGGGGACACTGCCAGATGAGGTCACCCACAACTTGTCTTTACCAGTGGCGCGGTATTGACACCCTTCCAATTAGGGCTACAGATCGGACCCCAACTCAGCTATAATGTGTTATTTAGGGCATGTCAATTAGATGAATATTTCCCACAATCTCAGTCTCAGTAAAAGAACTCAGATAGTTCTTCAGATTTCAGGACTGTCAGATACAGTCAACTCAGCACAGTACGAAACTCAGCTAGTTTCATCAGAACCTAGACTGTCAGATATAGTCGCTCAGTATCAGTTATATCAGTTATATGTAACTCATGTTATCAGTACTAAAACTCAGTAGTCAATACCATCACGAATTCAGTTACAGTTACTTATTCATGCATGTATTCTGATGTTCATGTCATACAGTTAGTTAGCATTGTTCATGCATTTGAACCCCTTGTATTAAGCCTACCTCACATGCATACCAGTACATTCAATTGTACTGACGTATTTGTGCTATGGTGTTTTATTCTATACCATAGTTTCAGAAGCACGAGCTCCAGAGCATCAGTAGCATTCCAATTTCAGCAGTCAGAGTTAGCAGTGAGTCCTTATCCTTCGAGGACATGATCATTACTTTATTTCTTCATTACTTATTTTATTTCAATAGTTGGAGTTAGTTTGGGACATATACGATCAACTCCATATTCAGACAGTTCAGTTTTAGAGGCTTTTCAGACTACAGTATGTTCAGATAGTTTTGTTTCAGTTTGTTTTGTTATTGATATACCGTAATTTCAGATGTTATGTTTTATCAGTTTTGAACCTTATGGCCTTTCAACCTTTATTTCCACATTTATACAATATATTATGAAGTGTTTAGGTATAGATATCAGTCATGGGTTAACTTGTGGTCCTTCGGGGTCATGAGCACCATATAGCATTTCGGGTACCAGATTTTGGACGTTACAGATATCCACACTTGTTTACAAGTGATATCCACACTTGTATGAATACTCTATAGAGTAGTCTCACAATATTCATTAAAGTTATGAGAAAATGACCTAATATGTTCTATTTATAGCCTAGGTTACAACTTATTACAAAATAACTAAAATGCCCTTAATGAGCCATGGCAAAAGAGTGGCCTTGGAGTGTGCATATTAGATGGCTTTGGAGTGTTGGGACTTGTTCTCTACACTTCAAAGCTTGTTCCATTGGTTAGGAAGACACCCGAGCTTGTGTCTTTACGTATTGGTCCATAATCATGATCGTACTTGTATCATCCTCCCCTTCTTAAAAAAGGATTCAACCTCGAATTTGCACCTTACAAAATTATAAGAAGGACAAGCAAACACAAGTTCCTCAAGGTATGAGGGTTAGGATTAGTGTAATCAATCATAGCATCTTGCCAGGGTGTCTCAAACTTCACATACACCCAAACATTCCTCTTACCCGAATACCCATACCCTCCAAGAAAGAGTCAACTAGTCTATCCACATATGTGTGACAAGAAACAAGGAACAAAAGTTGCTCATCAAGTAGAAAATAGACTTTTCTTGGAACAACAAATAGGCTTGAAATCCAAGATAGGAAGGCCATAAATTCCATGCACATTCAAGTTATTCCAAAAGACATCCTTATCACCATACTTCAAATGATCATTGGGATCAAATCGATGAAGTGTCCATGGACACGAGTTTAGGATGCATTTCCTTTTCCCAATACTACCACTAGTACAATCACATATCCCCTCTATACTAGCATGGTCTATAATAAAAACAACTAGAGGGTCATCCATAGTCAATCGGCAACATATTCAACATCACCATTTTCACACACAAGTTGGTCTTCATGACTTCCGTAAGACAATGTACTATCACTTTCCACACTATCCTCAACACTAGATGGATCAAATGGTGTATCCACAATCTCAGGTTGTACATTATCATCACCAAATAGAGGCACATTCAACTCACCTACAGATAAACTATCATTCACACTTAGTTGGCTACTAGATTCATTCACTAGAGTGCAAGAGTTAGTTTGATTACCTTGTAGCTCATGTGTAGCATGTCCACTCACAGGAACTTGATTAGAAGGCTTGGATTCTCTATCAAGTTATCCAAATCCTTGCAAAGAGAGCTTTCCATCCCTTTCATTCTTCCTTCCACTTGGTCCATTATTTTTTCCATTCTCTCTATTCGGCTACTAAGGTCATGTTTCATACCCATTATAGAAACCATCAAATCGTTCATGGTCATCTTTTCCAATGCCATAGTTCCTAACAAAAGAAATTCTAAAACAAAAACACAAAAAATAACAAACTAGTTAATGTTAGAAAAGAAAGCATCCTCATAAGCTCTTAAGTTCTCACACTTTGAAATGCCTCTTAATTGGCCTCACAAGTGTTGGTAACTCGTTTATACTCCAAGGAGATTACTTGGTACCAATTGGGGATCGAGGTTGGAATATATCCTCTTTTGAAACAACTCAAAGAAAATACGTACGAACTTGAACCAAGAAACTACATCGAATTTCAAAAAGATAAAAGCACCCAAAGAAATGTAGACACGAATAAACAAACCCAAAAATTAATTTACAACCTAGTAGACAATTACTAGTTTGTTAATTAACAATAGAATCAACAAAATGCAACTAAGAAACAAAGATTAGAAACTAAGAAATAAAAAAATTGAGCCTAAATTTGTCGTATGAACAGTAAAACGTGACGTGGCAGCCACGTATTGGTTGCGGTCTTAACAAATTTTATTTTCCAAAACTAGAAGTCTTGAACAATTTGTGATTTGGAATTGATGGGAATTAATTTAGGAGGGAAACAAATCTTGAAATTCTACTGTCAAATTCAAAAATGGAAGACTTGACTTTTGTGTACCATCCCCCTTAAAACAAGGTCCTTAAAACAAGGAAAGTTATTGGGAAATGATTGACTAGTTGATGGGTGATGGTAAGTCTTTCAAGGCTAACAAGCTTTCACCTTTTCTCTTCAACTTTATAGATCTAGTATTCATTTTATTTTAACAAGTCTTGAAAAGGATGAAGAACATCAAGAATAACTTCAACGATCACCAAGAACACAACAATACCAACAACCAATTCCAACAACAACAAGGGGAACAAATCACGGCCAAGTCCATCAAGATGACAACATAATCGGCTAAGGCTTTATGTTCACAACAAAACTTCAACAAATGCAAGCTCAAATTTAGATCTTGACTCAAGAGTATTAGTGATGAAGAAAACTAACACTTGAAATACCAAGACAAACAAAATCACTCCTAGATCTAATGTTCTAGTCTTGGCCAAACACAACAAGAACACAACAAACTTTCGGCCAAGATCCAAACTCAAAAACACTACTCTTTTTTTGTATTTTCAAGCAAGCTAGCCAAAGATTGATCTTGTGGGAACACAAATCAAGCCATTCTTTGATATCAAATGATACAATATCGACAAGAAAGGCACTAACACATACCAAAAATAGTCCACAATTTGAAGAATCAAGGACCCCTTTTGGTGACCACTCTCGGATTCGCTACACAACAACAATAATGAAGAAATTACAAGGTGTGTATCATACCACAACAATAATATGGAAACAACAACTATAAACGGCTTACAATAACCAGAGACAACGGTTATAAGAATTATAAGAAGACTAAGATAGAAAGATAGACAAATGGAGATGTAGTCTTACGAACCCAAGAGCCTATTCCACTCTTGGATCCTTAACACCACATACAAAATAAACCTATTTCTTATGTGACCTCAAGGGAACGGGATCCCCAAGCAATCAACGTCTCAAAACTAGCTACCAACACAAGTGATATCCACACTTGTTTATAAGTGATATCCACACTTGTATGAATACTCTCAAGAGTAGTCTCATAATATTCATCAAAGTTATGATAAAATGACCTAATATGTTCTATTTATAGCCTAGGTTATAACTTATTACAAAATGACTAAAATGCCCTTAATGAGCCATGGCAAAGGGGCGGCCTTAGAGTGTGCATATTGGATGGCTTTAGAGTGTTGGGACTTGTTCTCTACACTTAAAAGCTTGTTCCATTGATTGGGAGGCCACCCGAGCTTGAGTCTTTACGTATTGGTCCATAATCACGATCGTACTTGTATCACTGATGTAACTCTATCTCGATAAAAAAAATGCTCTGAGTCTCCTTTTGCCGTCCTCACCCGAGTCTTCCCTCCATCGTACATGTTATTAATAGCTCTAATGTACAACACCGGGATCCCTCTCACCTCCAAAGAACCTTCCTAGGGACTTTATCATACGCCTTCTCCATGTCGATGAATACCATGTGCAAATACCTCTTCTTTTCCCTATACTGCTCCACCAATCTCCTCACTAGGTGGATTGACTCTATCATCGAGCGGCCAAGCATAAAGCCAAACTGATTCTCTAAAATGGACACAGTCCTCCTTAATCTCTACTCAACCACCCTTTCCCAAATATTTATAGTGTGACTCAACAGCTTAATACCCCTATAGTTATTGCAACTCTGAATGTCACCCTTGTTTTTAAATAACAAAATTATAGTACTCCATATCCAAGCCTTAGACATTCTCGCAGTCTTGAAAATATCGTTAAATAAATCAGTCAACTACCTCTAACCTACCCTACCAGTATACTTCCAAAAATCCACCGAGATCTCGTCAGGCCGTATCGTCCTACCCCTCTGCATCCTACGAATAGCCTCTCTAACCTCCTCAACCTTAAAACGTCTACAGTAACTAAAATCACGGCTCTCCTCCGAGTGCTCTAGCTCCCCTAACTCAATGCCTATGTCCCCTCCCCGTTCAAAAATCTATGAAAATACTCTTGCTATCTCTTCTTAATGTGAACATCCTCCACCAAAACTATCATCCTCCCCATTAATGCACTTCCTTAGATACACCAGCGAAAAAGATAAATATAATGTTAATAACATATAATAACAAAACTTAAAAAGTTAAAGTAAGCCTAAACAACATACCTTGGTAGTTATTCAGTGAAATCTGATGAGCATTATCTATAAAAAAAAATTGATCATGATAGATACATCTGTTTCAGAGGATAAATATAATGTTAATCACAAATAAAAATAAAATAATTCACAAATTAAATTAACCATGAACAATATATTAATAGTCACTCAAAGAAATCCGATAAGCATTACTTATAATCTTTTTATCCATGTTAGGTATATCTAGAACAATAAATAATAATATAAAATTATTAAAAAGCTAAATTAAGTATGAATAATATACCTTGTTAGTTATTCAAAGCAAACTTATGAGCAACATGACCTATGACCTTCTTATTTATTGTAGAAATTATCTATGCCAAAAAAGGAATGTTAAAATATAATTCACAAAGATGTTTTTTTAGTTTTATATACTACCATGGTAGTATTTTGAATAAGAAAAAAAAGCAAAGAAATAAATATCATTTTATTAGTACTAAACATGAGAATAAAAATTTCTATTATCGTTACATCGAATGTATACAACAAAATATTATTAAGATATAAAAACACAGATTAATCGATACCTCTGCGAATAACGATCATAGAAAATTCTCTCTACATAAATAAAATTTGAATTTGAAAATGATTATCAATAAAAAAGACGAAGAAATTTGCCAGTGAAATATATGTCTCTGAAGGGTGTGTGTGTGTGGATATATATATATATATATATATATATATATATATATATATAAGAGAGATTACAAAATTGAATTTTCATGAAAACTAAAAGTTGTTCGAATTCAAAATTGAATGTGATATTAATTTGTTAGAAAAGATAGGGTTTAAAAATATTATAATTATCTCATAGCTTACACTTTGGAATTTGAAAAGAAAATTATCGTAAATTAAAATAAAATTGATACGGTTGAGATATATTCTTATCAATTCAAATTCAAAAATATAGATGTATCCCATTTCTGCTAAAACACACTATCCAGTTCGTATGAAACATTCAAATTTAATATATGTTAATATCTCAAACAAAAAGTCTTCATACATTCGTAGGAGACTTATTAAAAATATATTATTTTTAAATTTCTCTCTAATAAATGTACTCACCATTTTATAGTTAGAATTTATTTAAGACTCTTTTAATTATGAGTTTTTATTTTTTAAGCTAATGAAAATTTTTATAACTATGTTGCTTGTACTACTGTTCGTATTACTACTACCTCTACTACGTAATACTATTATTTATTTATTAATTTCTTAATTATTATTATTATTATTATTAATGTATAATTAATATTATTATTATTATTAAAAATTATTTTTATTCTTGTTCTTATTATTTATGTTTAATATTTTTATAATCTTAAATACGTAATAAATAAATTAAAATATCTAAATGACTATAAATTCATTTTATAATCCACATAAAAGGTAAATCTTTTAAAAAAGAATTATAACCCCCAACCCCCACCCCTCTTCCCCACACTCCTCCATCCTCATTCAATCTCTCTACCTCTATTTAAATCTATACGAAGAAAATAATCATGTTATTATATAAAACATCAAAGATATTAGATTGTTAATATCTCCCACCTCACCTCACTTATCAAATCTATATGAGTAAAAAAAATATTATTAGCAAAATAATTTTTATGTTTCGAATTTTTATAATTTTAATTACATAATAAATAAAATGTCTATAAATCTGTTTTATAATCCACATGAAGAGTAAATATCTGAATGTAATATTTAATTTATGAGCTCGGACATTTATGAATTGCATGCAATTGAATAAAAAAAAAATTAAAAAGAAGAACAATAATCAAACACATATTTTGAATAGCTTAAGATTGTCAATCGTACCATTAAAACTCCTAATTCCGCAGTTGTCTATTATTTCTTGTCTTCATTCTTCTTTATTTCTTATGCAAGTCGGCAATAACAACAAAATTATCACTAAAAAAAATAAGAGTAAACTCTCAAAAATACTTTTTCATAAATTAAATAATAGAAACAATATTAATCTAAAATTGATTTACCTATGAATCTTCTACTTATCGAAATCCCAGTTCCAATCATCATCGATCCTTCGCTTTTCTTATCTTATTTGAAGTTGTTACCATTTATAGTGACAGAAAAAGAGCCGCAAGAAGTAGATAGAGATAACATCAATGGCTGGGAGTTGTTCTTTTTCGTTTACGTTAATCGAGAAAAATGAAGATGCAAAAGTCATATTGTTCCTGCATATTAAAAAATATTTTTTTATAAAATTAAAAATATAAAGAACGCGCTAAATAAATTTACAAATAAAGTTAAGTGATAGTAGTATATATTAGAGAAGTTAAGAAGTTAGAACTTCATTTTAGTTCAAATTTTATTTAAATTTATATTTCAAATATCATATTAATCTATACTATATTAAAAGTGTGAAGGGCGTTAAAAATATTGTTTGAACTTTTTACCCTTCACTAGAAGTCTATGTTTTAGACAAAATCGTTTTTTCACTATTTTCATAATATTTAAGAGTTGAAAATTAATTAAATATTTATAGTAAAACCTTTCCTTATTAAAAGTCATCAAAATTAATGACAACTAATACCTTTTTCATTAGTTTAAGAATTTTAAATCAACTACTACCGGTTGACAAAAGCCATGGTGTAGATGGGTTCAATGCAAAAAAATTTAAAACACACTGGGATATTATACGTTCTGAGGTAACAGAAGGTATCTTACAATTATTTGAGGTAGGTAAACTGTTGAAAGGGGTAAATATTACTACTATGACACTGATACCAAAGGTCCAGAATCCATCATATGTCAAATATTACAGACCTATTGCCTGCTGCACAATAATATATAAACTGATCTCAAAGATTCTCACAAGTAAGTTAAAGTCTTTGGTGGATTTTATATTGAGTCCCTCACAATCAGCTTTCAAAAGTAGTCAGAATATACCTGATAATGTGATGGTTGTACATGAACTAATAAAAGGATACTCTCAAAAGGGAGTGTCACCAAGATGTACCATTAAGGTGGATATAAGAAAGGCTTATGACTCAGTTGAGTGTCCTTTCTTGAAGATGGTACTGTTGGAATTTGGATTACCTACTCATTTAGTCAACCTGATCATGGAATGTATGACAACAGTATAATATACATTGTTGATTAATGGTGGCCTGACTCTAATATTTCCAGCAAAGAAGGGACCAAGATAAGGGGACCTCATGTCCTCTTTGCTATTTGTTTTAGTCATGGAATATTTGCATAGAACATTGCAACAACTCAGGTTTAATCCCTAATTTAACTATCATCCTAAATGTGAAAAGATGGGAATCATTCATATTTGTTTTGTTGATGATCTTATGATGAGTTGTAGGGCTGATGAAATATCCATCAAACTAATGTTTGGTGCTTTTAATCACTTCTTATCAGTGTTTGGCCTACAAAAAAACATGGAAAAAAGATCTTTGTATATTGTGAGGGTCTCATCATATTTCAAGAATCAGATGGTGAGGGAACTGCAATTAGCTCCGGGGGAACTCCCTTTCAAGTATCTAGGAGTTCCTTTGTCTACAAGGAATCTTTCTATTTCTCAATGTGTGCCTTTGGTGGAGAAGATGATTGCTAGAATTAAATGTTGGTCTTCAAAACTGTTAGCTTACAAAGGCCGACTACAACTGGTGAAAAGTGTCCTATTTGAGATACAAACGTATTGGACACAAATTTTCCTGCTGCCCAAGAAGATCACTAATATGGTTAACACTGTTTGCAGGACCTTCTTATGGACAGGGAGTAACAACTCCAGGAAAGCACTAGTTGCTTGGGAAACAATCTGTCAACCCAAAACTGCATGAGGTTTGAATGTTATATATGTGAAGTATTAGAACAGAGCTGCAATTTGTAAACTACTATGGGCTGTGGAATAGAAACAAAACACGCTGTGGATTATATGGATCCATAATTACTATATAAAAGGGCAAATCATAGATACAATGAACACACCAAAGTAAGCTAGTTGACTTTTAAAGAAAGTATTTGATGCATGGAAATGGCTAACAGGCACAACAAGTATGCATAGTGAGCTACAACAAATGACTGATCAGAAAGGTTTTAACATCAGAAAATCATATCACAACATAAGGCCTCAATACCCGAAGGTGAGTTGGAATAAGGTGGCCTTGGTGAAAAGGTTGATACCCAGACATCACTTTATTCTCTAGTTAGCATTACATAGTAGACTATCTACTGTGGATAGAGTGAGTAAATAGGGAATAAGAGTGCAAAAAGATTGTGTATTATGTATCTTAACTCAAGAGAAAACATTTTACCATCTATTCTTCCAATGTATCTATTCTCAGAATCTATGGAACTCCATCCTGAAGTGGCTAAGATATCAGCAAAGTATAGGGGATTGGTAGCAAGAGATACAAAAGCTGATACAACATATGCCCAACAGTAGATCAAGAGCTAACATACTTGGATTCTTATTTGAAGCAGTAGTGTATCACATATAGGTTGAAAGGAATGCTAGAAGGTTTACAAATGAAAAAATGAACATCATACAAAGAGTAAGAAGCATTGTCATCCAGTTGCATACAACAGGACAATCACACAACAAATGGAAAGTTTATTTAGACAAACTACTTGGTTATCCTATGTAATTCATATAGTTATCTATAGCAGAGTAGATAGGTCATTAAAACAGATGTAATGAGAGCTAGAATTGAGTCAAAAAATGTCCAGTCGGTTTGTAAAGTTTTTTAGAAGAATGTAAATTTACTTGTTTACCAAAAAAATCACTTATAACAATAATGTAGTCATCCTTATTTCCTGTCTTGAATTATCTAAATAGTGAACAAATTTTCCTTACAAAATGCCTAAAAATAAGAAAATTTAAAGTCAAATTAGTTCACATCCGTGAAAATGCTTATCTGGCCAACTGTAGACATTTTAAAATTTAGTTTGAATTATTTAATTCTTAAATATAAATAATTATAAAATCAGTGATATAATAATACTTATTTTTTAATAATAATAATAATAATAATTATTATTATTATTATTATTATTTGAAACACCCTAGTTTCTGGACCTTAGAAAATATCCTGAAATTTTAATCTCTAGACCCAATACGACTCATGGATATGAGCCATATTAAGGGGTTCAAATGGTATGGTCTGATCGTATGGTGACCAGTGTTGGTTGATGGGATGGAATTTGGTTAATGGAATGGGTACAACTTAGGGGTACGAGTCGTGTTGGTGGTTACAGGTCGTTTGGTTCCTTGACGTAATCTTAGACTTAGTTACTTAGGTTGTATCTGAGTACGAGTGGCTCACCATGAGCCATAAGTTAGGGTAAAAATCGTACCAGGGACTCGTATGGTAAATAATGTTCAATTCCCCAGGTATTTTATTCTGCCAGGGATACTGGTCATGGATACGGATCATATGTTGTGGTTACGACTTGGTTGGATGAGTCATATATTGGATATTGTTTAATCCAAGGGTTGAGTCTTAGATACGAGTGGTGGATACCAATCGTATTAGGATAGTACGACTTGTGAGGGTCAGTCGTATCCCTATGATGGGATTTTTGTGCAACTCAAGTGGGGGTATTTTGGACATTTTCCTACTTATCCTAATAAGGCCTCATGAAATCTAACCTACTTTGGAGGATATTTACCCTATTATTCTATTCAATAACACTTGAAAAACTTTTTCTAAGTGCTTCATAATTTTCTTAAGAGCTATTGGGTAAGGGGAGCTAGGGTTTCAACTAAGGGATTAATTTGGGGCTTGTCTTAGTGATTTTTTTCCGTTATAATCTTGGTTTAAGGCATGTTTCTCTTCCCTCATTGTTAATTTAATTAAATGCATGGTTTATATGAATATTTTCATAGTTTGACTATTGCATGACTTTGTCTTTCAAATATAATTTAGGGGTTTTGATGTTAGTTGCTTGGTTATGGTTTCTCATGGTTTTAATTATGCTTTAATATGCATTAATGGTTGTTTTAGATAACTAGATTGAATGAGAATGGTTAATGGTATTTGGAATTGGTTTTGGTCATATTATGTCCCCAATGTGTTTGATAAAATACTTATAAAGATATGTTCATTGCATTGACTTATTTTAATGGAACTTTTGCATGTTTTAAACTTCGTAAAGTAATTATGCATGGTTTAAATAGTTTGAAAAGGCGAAAGGATAATTGGTTGTGCTTGTTGGGAACATGGAAGTCTCACAAGTAGTTTAATATGGTAAATGGAAAGGCACTTGAAAGTTCCCTTAAACCTATAAATAGTTGGCAATGGATGATACCTGGAAGTAAGGATTGGTATGACGATACCAATATCAATGGACTTGGTTAATAAATGGATAATGGTTTGGTTATTTGGAAACTGGTTTTAATTGGGCAATAATGGAGGGATGTGTAGCAATTTCGTGGAAGGTAGAGGTCCCGGGGTACCAAAACTGAAAACTCATATTTGTTGATATGAGGTTGGTCTTGGTGACTGTGTGCATGATGTCGCACTTTATTTTGGGGATGTACTAGTCATCCCATGTGATACTTTCCTGGTCATGTGGCTACAGTACTGGAGCCATTTCATCGGGGGGAGATGAACCCATATAGTCGATGGGTCGTTTAGGACGGCAAATCTACACAACCCAGGTAAATGTTTTAAAGACATGCTAAACCCGAACCCTTTTTCCCAGCATGGTTATGTATATATATATATAGTTGTATGCACCATGGATGGTTTTATTTGGTTTTATAAATGGCATTATTTTATCCTTATCCTGAGATCATGCTAACGGTCACTTGCTAACCTCGTCTACTAGCGGTTGTATACCCACGCTATGCAGGAACCGGTCATTCTACTCTTCCTATATAGTAATTGATTCAGGATCAACATTTGGACTTAAGTGGAGGCATCATTTCATGTTATGGATATTTCTAGACATTTTGACTTTATTTTGGATATTGGTTTTGGCTATGGTTGGGAGAATGTCCCAACCAGATTTTATTACTCTTTTTGATAGAGGCTTTGTGGTACTTTTATGGGTTGGAATGTGCGGGACCTTTAAAGGTGTCAGGCTTGGCATTGGAATAGGCTGGGAGGCTGACATCATAGATATAATTTCCCACTGTTCCGTCATACTATATTTTGGGATTAATTATCTTATGTTTTGGAATGTCTTTGGTTATAGCCTAGTTTATGGACTTGTTTGGTGTGGTTTGGTATGGTTGGATTATTGGTATGGGGTGGTTAGACTCAATTAGATTGGTCACGGTTGTGATCTATTCCCGGGGTCTTTGTGTGAGCTGTTACACTATTATGTTTCATGCTCAGAATTCAACAAACTTAGGGCAGGCAGCTGGAGGTTGGGTTAGGTAATGGGGGTGGTCCCTGGTCTTGGTTGTACTTAGGACGTCAATTACGACTAGGCCCTAAGATGGGTCATATCAAGTTAGTATCAAAGCCTAGGTTCATGGTCAATTGGGAAACTAAAAAGCCATGACTAGTGGAGTCTCTTTAAGGGGTTGTAGCATACCACACTCATAACGGAGAAGATACAAGGAATTTAGGAAAGTTTTAATTTCTTGGTATTCTATCTTTGAGCACTAATTCTCAGTCTTGGAATCTTCTCTAATCTTTGTTTATTCATCTTTCAGATCATACCTCGTAAATTTGAAACACAAGAAAATTCTTCTATCCTATCTAGGGGTAACACTGAAGGGGTACATCTTACTTCAGGGGTTCATCTTCAATCTCACGGTCTTATCCTTGATAATTCTGGAGTTTCACCAACTGCTACTAGTCCTCTTTAAGGTGAGGTAACTAATGCGAAATTTTATCAGTCTATTCATGTTATTGCTAAATTGATTGCTTCTCAGGCTGAGCGGGATATTTCTGGTGCTTTATCTGCTAAGGCCACAAGGGTTGGCCAATTTATAAAGATAAGTTCTCCCACTTTTTCTGGAGTGAAAGTGGAGGAGTATCTACAAGGTTTCTTAGATGAGATAGAAAAGATATTCCGGATGATGCAGGATACTAATGTGAAGGGGTAAACTTTGTAGCTTATCAACTCAAAGATTTTACATATCAGTGGTATGAGGAGTGGGACAGAGATAGAGGTGATGTGGAAGAGGAAGGGTTATTGAAGGCCTTTTCTAATGCCTTCTTGGATTGGTTCTTTCCCTAAGAGTTGAGAATAGTAAAGATGAAGGAGTTTGTGAAAATCAAGATGGGGAGGATGTCTGCAAAGGAATATGCCTTGAAGTTTCACCAATTGTCAAGGTATGCTCCTAATTTAGTGGCTGACATGAGGGCTAGAATGAAAAGTTCACTTCTGGGTTAAATCGAGATCTAATTTTGGAGAGCAAGACTACCTTGCTGATTAAAGATATGGACATCTCTAGGTTGACTGTTCATATATAGCAAGTGGAGGATAAGGAGAGAAGGCAGGCGAGCTTGGGGATAGGCAAGGTAAGAGAGCAGGTTTTCTGTTCAGAGAGGTGCTTAGTCTTAGGGTGATAGAGATGGTGGAAAATGGCAGAAGAAAAAGTGGGGGAGTTCTGATTCCTACGCTTCTGTTAGTGCTCCTTATCAATCGGGCGACAGGCATCATTATGGTGGGGATAATTCTCGAGCATAGGGTGCCCAATCTCAAGCAAGCGGAGGTCAGTCGGTTTCTTTATATCCTCTTTGTCGATTTTGTGGTCATTCTCATCGGGTTTATTATGATGAAAGAAGGGACAAATGCTTCAAGTGTGGACATGCAAGCCATCATCTAAGGGATTATCCAGTTAATAAGGTTGCTACGGGGGAAAATAAGATTCATGTGGCTTCATCTTCTACTCCTACACCTGGTAGTATGGCATCTAATTCTATTACTGCTTCTGGTTTTAGTGTTGGTCTGAATAGATTGTATGCTTTGGCATCTCGATAAGAATCTGAGGCATCACCTGATGTCGTTACTGGCACGTTACAACTTTTCTCTCATAATATAAATTGTTTCCTTGATCCAGGGTCTACTTTCTCCTATGTGACTCCTTATATGGCTGTATATTTTGGTTTTGATCTGGAAGTTATTTCAGATCTTTTTTCTATTTCTACCTCGATAGGTGACTCGATCATTACTAAAAGAGTCTATAGGGGTTGTGTGGTATCTGTTGGTAGCAAACAAACCTTGGTGGATCTGTTTGAGTTGGATATGGTAGATTTTGATATTATTCTGGGTATGGACTGTTTACACTTTTGTTACACATCTTTGGATTGTCAGACCCATAGGGTCATCTTTAGGTTCCCTGGTGAGCCAGTTATAAAATGGGAGGGTGTTTCCTTAGCTCCTAGGAGGAGGTTTATTTCTTATCTTAGAGCTCGGAGGTTAATCTCCAAAGTTTGTTTTTATCACGTGGTTCGGTTAAAATATTCTAACTTGAAAGGTCTTCCTTTTCAGTTAGTTCCTATGGCTAATGAGTTTCCAGAGGTCTTTCCAGATGATCTTTGATGTGTGAGCAGATGCTAACACATTTGAGGCTTTTAACTCTAAATAATTGCGAAATCTTAAGCAACTTTTGGTTGTTTTTGATCATTTTCTTATGATATTGTAGTTGTAGCAAGGATGGGATGAAAACATAGGAAAGATAAACAAAATAAGTAAAATCTGGTACAAGTGAGCTGGTATGAGTCTGACGGCATTTCTTGCAACCAGAAAAAGGCGTCAGGAAGAACAGTGAAAAAGAGTTGTTGGATGAAGGTGACGACGTTCTCAATATGTCATCACAAGTGTGGTAAGCCATCAGAAGATGCCGTCAAGTGGGACAGAACTTGGTGAAATAAGCTGAAGGTCTGACGATGTTTGCTACACACCGTCACTTCTCTGGTAAGACGTCGGAGGACATCGTTAGAGTAAGGAAGAACAGGTTAAGAAGGCACGACTTCTGACGACATATTTGAGACGCCGTCAGAAGCCTGATGATCAACACCAATATGCCGTCACCTAAATCCGAGCCCAGCTGTGATTTTATTATTTTATTACCTTAATTAGGCTTTAGTATAAATAGCAATTTTAAGGGTTTTTAAATTATCAAGTTTTCATTATTCAGAACAAGAACTTGGGAGAGATAAACAGGTACATTGTTCTCTTTCGCCAATTATTCTTAGTTTTCTTTCTTATCAACTATTCTTGGGTTTCTAACTTGGGATTTAATTGAAGAAATTGCTTGTTGTTTTCCATATATACGTAAGTTGATTATTATCATCATGAATTTAACTTGTGATTTCTTTTATCAAATCATGAGCGGCTAATTTCATTAGCCGGGGTTATGGGATCCAAGGATTAGGGTTTGATATGATTCTAGGTGTTTAAAGAATTCAAGGAGTAGTAGAACATCTTGAAATTCTGTGGTTTTAACTGAAATTTAGTGGCTGCAAACATTATATTATGCCTTAGGTTTTATTTGGTTCTAACGGAGAAATAGACTAGTGGACGGGAATTATCAACAGGGACTCGAAAGTTACCAACCTTCTGTTTAATGATTAATGTCGTAACTGGATTGATCTACCTGAGATAACATCCGTTTGGATATAGATAAATTATCTAAGTTCGAGAGAATTAGATAATAAATTGTCTGGTAAGGTCGAGAGATAAGTTAGATAGTATCATAGTCAGGGATATTCTGTTGTTCTACTCATTCCGAGGGTCTCTAGCATTACTTAGTATCTGTCAATACCCGAAACCCTTAGTGATCATAACTCTTGTTTCCCATTTATATTGATAACAACACTATAATTCAGAAAATGAAGATTGATTCATTGTGAACTTTAAACACCCATCTTTCGGAAATAATAAACTGCCTGTAAAGTATTTTGTAAACAAATTGACATTCACACCTTATTCCCTGTGGGATTCGACCCCAACCTAGTTGGGTTTTATATTGACAACGATCGCTTACACCCATTCAAGAGTGTAATTTGAGAGTTATCAAAAATGGCACCGTTACTGGGGAATACGGTTGTAGACTGAAAATTTTATGTGCGAAAATTTATTGATAGTTAAGTTTCCTTGATTTACGTTTATTTGTTGTTTTTGTTTATTGTAGGTACTGTGTTGTTTATGCCAAAAATGAGAAGTTCCGAAGCACCACTGTTACCAATTAACCCGGAACCTCAACTAATTGAAAGAATGGATGAACAATAGAAAGCAGAAAGATTAGCTGCTTTAGCGAGGGCTCAGGTGAATGTGCAAAATTTGGGTCAATAAGCACATCACAAAAACCCTGTTGATGAGGACTTGGGCGATGAGGAATTGTTGAATCCTCAAAACCCAAGGTGAGCGGAGCAAATTGCTGCACCAGTATAGTGAAACGTCAATAGAAATCGCCCAGCTCGAGGTAGATATGGTCAACAGCCTATGCACTATAAGGCTGATGATGATGATGATGAAGGAATGGACGGAGCTGGTGTAACGGGTTCTATTATCCCGCTACTGTTTGCACCAGTTGCAAAGTTCAGCATAACAAGTACCATGATCCAACTCCTGAATCTGAAGGGGTTATTTGGAGGCTTGCCTGGTGATGATCCTAACATGCATTTGGTGAACTTCATCATCATCTACAAATCCTTTGACAATCCGGGAGTGAGACAGAATGCAATCAGATTGAGGTTATTTCCATTGTCTCTGTCTGGAGAGGCAACAATGTAGTTGAATGAGTAAGAGCCTAATTCTATAACCAATTGGAGACATTTGAAAGATGCATTCCTAGAATGGTTCTTTCCACCCTCCAAAAGGGTACAGTTGAGGGATGAGATTAGCAACTTCAGACAGCTTCCGACTAAAGCACTGCATGAGACTTGGGAAAGGTTTAAGAAGAAACTTGCACAATGTCCGAACCACAATATGACAGAATTGCATTTAATGGAGACTTTGTACAAATCTTTCAAGTCTGTGACAAAGCTAATAGTCGACAACGCTGCAGGTGGTTTGTTCATTGACCTCTCTTTTCTGGATGCTTCTGACATGCTAAATAGAATGACCAAGCAAAGTCGGGCTTGGCACACTAGGGATTCTGGAGTGGCTAGCCCTACTATTGCTAGTGGTATTACTGCAGAACAGCGTAGAAGGGATGAGGAGCGAGATCAGGATATGGCCCACTTGAAGACACAGATGGACTTGTTGGCTAAGCACTTGCTATCCGGCAAGACTGAAATAATTAAAGTTGTGGATGCTCATGGTACCGTATTTTTTGTTACTGATACTGAGGTCAACTATATGAGTAATTAGAGGGGTTTCCGAGGCAATAGCCAAGGGAACCAAGGTCGGACTTTCAATGATAAGCCTGATTATAAAGATAGGGAGAAGGGACATTGGAGAAACAATAATAACAGAAGTGTATTGTATGTTCCTCCTGGAAGTCGGGATGCTACATCTACTAGTTCTGGCAAGATGTCCATGGAGGACATGATGGAAAAGTTGTTGAAGGGAGTCGACGCTACTAACTCGGGGGTGACTAATATGAAAAGTGAGTTTTCTACCCTCAGTCAGTTAGTTAGCTTACACTCTACTTCTATTAAGTAGTTGGAGCAATAGATGAGTTAACTATCGGCTACTCTGAACCAGAGAAAAGTGGTCACTTTACCTAGTGATACAGTTCAGAACCCGCGGACTGATGGCTCTTGTTTGGCGATTACCACTCAAAGTGGTAAGCTGTTATCTAGCCCTTCTATAGGCAAAGCTGTGGAAAAGGAGGTAAGTGTTGATGAATTAGAAGGAAGAAATCCAGTAGAGTCTGAGAAGGTGGATGGATTTGTTGACATGTCAGAGAAAGAAGACGACAAAAAAGAGAAAGTGGTATGAAAACAAATGCCAAGACCACCACCTCCATTTCCTTAGAGGTTGAAGAAGAAAGAAGATAATGAAAAATTTAGCAAGTTCATGGCAGTAATAAAACAACTGACAGTAACGGTGCCATTGATGGAGGTACTTGAGTAAATGTCGAGCTATGCTAAATTTATGAAGGACTTGCTAACAAAGAAGCAGAAGGTAAGCAGTGAGCCGGTGGACAACATCCATCACTTTAGTGCAGTCTCTTCATAATCCTTAGTGCAGAAAAAGCCTGATCCTGGAGAATTTACTATACCGTGCATAGTGTGTTCCATAAAGTTTACAAAAGCTTTATGTGACTTAGGAGCAAGTATTAATCTGATACCTTTTGAGATCTACAAGAAGATGGGATTGGGGGATCTTACCCCCACAACGATGTGTCTTGTGATGGCAGACAGATCGGTAAAACTACCAGTGGGTGTATTGCATGATATGCCGGTAAAAGTGGACAACTTTGTTTTACCTGCAGACTTTGTGATATTGGATTGTGATGTTGATTTTAAGGTACCCATCATTTTGGGTAGACCATTATGAGCCACTGGGAGAGTATTGGTTGATATGGAGCTCAATGAGCTCAAGTTCAGATATGGAAAAAAGGAGGCCAGATTTAAAATGGAACCTCCTACAAAGCAGTTGGAGGAGATGAATATCTTCTCAGTTATAGATGTATTCCACGGAGGTGGTAATAAAATAGTGATACAACATCTTGACAAAGTCTGAGTAGTCAAGATGACCAAGTCGTACCGCGACACTAAATCAGGCGCTATTGGGAGGCAACCCAAAATTTTATTTTCATTTATTTTTAGGTTAGTTTTTATTCTTATAGTGAGGTTTTTAATACCTGGAAGGTGAAATCAAGATTATCTGCTAAAAAGGACCCTGACGACCTTTATGGTAAGACGTCACACCTGTGACGGCTTACCCAAAAAATAACGTCAGAGAGGTCTAGTATGAAGAAGTATCTGCCTAACCTTGATGATATTGCCTAACGAGTTACCACAACTCTGACGGCATTTCCCTATGTCGTCAGGTATTACGGGCCCATCTGTTAAGTTGGATCCGACCCGACCCAGGCTTAAACTCTTCACCTTTCCGTTAGTTTATTTTGTTTCCATGTTTAGTTATTTTCTTTCTTAGTTAGAATATCTAATATCTTTCTTCCTTCTCCAACTTGATCCCAACTAAGCAACAAAACCTTTCCTTTCTAAACTTGGAGAAAATCAAGCAAGAAAACCTTTCCCTTGAGAGATTGGATTGAAAGCAAAGTAACAAACTTTCTTCTCTCATCCACATTCTCTCACCTTAAGCTTACACTTCACACTAACTAAGCTCCACTATTAAGGAAGTATGCAAGTCGACAATCAGGAATAAAAATGGCACCCAAAAGAAAGAGTCCTAACACTCCAAAGAAAGTGGCAAAGCCAAAAGTGGTTCGAAAGCTTATTAATGAGGACTCCAACTATGAAGATGAAGAACCACTGCTCAGGTGGTAGAGAAAGAAACCAAGACCAAAGGAATCTCCTCCACCTAAACCCATGCAGGTGGAGGATAGTGATGATACTTAAACTACTACCCCACCTGAGAGTGAGTCCTCTGATCTAGAGGGTTCCAATCAAACCGAGTCCATACAGCCTGAGTCTGAGAAGGCTGAATCTAAAGAGCAGGGGTCTGAGAAGATAGAATCGGTACCACCATCCTCAGAAAAGCAAAGTGATGATAATTCTCCAATTCAGAGAGCTTTAGTGAGATGTAAAAACTCGAAGGTTAAATATAAGTGTCTCGACTGGAGATACTGATGTGGGGGTAAAACCCCATGATCCTCATACTTGATCTCTACCAGGTACACCCTAAACCCTTAGTTTTATTTATTTTTTATTTTAAGTTGAGGGTGTGGGGGTGTATTGTTGTTGTACCAACTGTGTTAGTAACTAGGAGAAGTACTTATACTTGAAGCAGTTTGCATGTTTGATGAATTTTTAAGCACCTCTTCATTGGTTTGATTGCATGACTGTGTGAACTACATTAAATTATGACCATGTGTGAATCTTGTTGTGGCATTAGTTCTAGTAACTTGACAATCACTGCCAAACATTTGCATGAACTGGATGAGTAGTATCTAGTAATATGCTTATGTGCCAAGTGTGTGTGAGTCTTTACTGCGTTCCATTTGTATTGCCTAATCTAGAACTTACCCGGTTCGTCTTACCGTAGTTGAAGGATAGGAGTTAGGAAACGATCATAGGCCATTTTTGAATTTCAGTCACTTTTAGACTAAATGACCTTCCTTGTAATATATTATACCTCTTGGTCCCCGTTTGCGCCTTAATTAACCATTTTCTTTCTATGAAACCCATCACCTTCCCTTTTTAAATCATAATGAACCTGTTTTGGCCCTGGTCCTTTTTGGATACTGTGCACCTTGACTTAAGCAATCAACCTAAGTTGAGGGTGGCTATTATAGGGGTGCGTGTGATAAACTGGGTATGAAGAAGGGTAAAATAAAAAGAAAAGAAAAAAAAGTTCTGAAAAAGAAATTAATAGTTGGGTGTTGGCGAAAAAGAGCAATAAAATAAAAATTGTTTGAATAAAAAGAAAGACCACACCCTGTTTTACGATCAAGAGAAAAGAAAAAAAAATAAGGTTAATAAGTAGACCCCACAAGATAAGGTAGTGCCGAGGAGGTTAGTCACTCTAAATGTTGTTTAATACCATACCCACCCCTATAATACGTTACAAGCCTGAGAAAGTCCTATAGTGATCCTAGATTACCTGTCTAGAAACCTCGGTAATGACGATAAGGGCAAGCATATGGTATTTGGCATACACTGGTTGAACTTCCTTCTGAGTGCGAGAGCCTTTGTGATTATCCCCATGATTATACCTTGATTGCTGATAATGAGAAAAAAGGGAAATTTCTTTGCTGGGAGGGCACAATAGGTATACTACCAGTTGTTGACTTGTTTTGGTGAATGTGGTGTAGATGCATGTAGGAGTGTTGTTGCCGAATGGATGCCATACCTTAATTCCTATGAGTTGCATGGTTATTTTCAAAAATTTTGCATAGCTAATTTTAAAGTTGATTGACCTTGGAGAGGATGCATGTGTTTTTTAGCAAAGTCGAGTGACTGGCTGCTGATTGTATTTTGTATTCTCTTAGTTGTGTTTTGGTTGCTTGAGGACAATCAATTGTTTTAAGCTGAGGGTATTGATATGTGAGCAGATGCTAACATATTTGAGGCTTTTAACTCTAAATAATTGCAAAGTCTTAAGCAACTTTTGGTTGTTTTTGATCGTTTTCTTGTGATATTGTAGTTGTAGCAAGGATGGGAGGAAAACATAGGAAAGTTGAACCAAATAAGTAAAATCTGATACAAGTGAGCTAATATGAGTCTGACGGCATTTCTTGCAAGCCGTCAGAGATGTGGTAAGCTACCAAAAAAAGGCGTCAGGAAGAACAGTGAAGAAGAGTTGCTGGATGAAGGTGACGACATTCTCAATATTTCATCACAAGTGTGGTAAGCCGTCAGAAGATGCCGTTAAGTAGGACAGAACATGGTGAAATAAGTTGAAGGTCTGACGATATTTGTTACACACCGTCACTCCTCTGGTAAGC
Organism: Capsicum pubescens; assembly: GCA_030864215.1. NCBI lineage: Eukaryota > Viridiplantae > Streptophyta > Magnoliopsida > Solanales > Solanaceae > Capsicum > Capsicum pubescens. The sequence goes on from CM061544.1 coordinate 230,288,132, forward strand.
CGTCGGAGGACATTGTCAGAGTAAGGAAGAACAGGTTAAGAAGGCATGACTTCTGACGACATATCTGAGACGCCGTTAGAAGCCTGACGATCAACACCAATATGCCGTCACCTAAATTCGAGCCCAGCTGTGATTTTATTATTTTATTACCTTAATTAGGCTTTAGTATAAATAGCAATTTTGAGGGTTTTTAAATTATCAAGTTTTCATTATTCAGAACAAGAACTTGGGAGAGAGAAACATGTACATTGTTCTCTTTCGCCAATTATTCTTAGTTTTCTTTCTTATCAACTATTCTTGGGTTTCTAACTTGGGATTTAATTGAAGAAATTTCTTGTTGTTTTCCATATATACGTAAGTTGATTATTATCATCATGAATTTAACTTGTGATTTCTTTCATCAAATCATGAGCGGTTAATTCTATTAGCGGGGGTTATGGGATCCAAGGATTAGGGTTTGATATGATGCTAGGTGTTTAATGGATTCAAGGAATAGTAGAACATCTTGAAATTCTGTGGTTTTAATTGAAATCTAGTGGTTGCAAACATTAGATTATGCCTTAGATTTTATTTGCTTCTAACGGAGAAATAGACTAGAGGACGGGAATTATCAACAGGGACTAGGAAGGTACCAACCTTTTGTTTAATAATTAATGTTGTAACTGGATTAATCTACCTGAGATAACATCCATTTGGATATAGATAAATTATCTAAGTTTGAGAGAATTAGATAATAAATTATCTGGTGAGATCGAGAGATAAGTCAGATAGTATCATAGTCAGGGATATTCTTTTGTTCTACTCATTCCGAGGGTCTCTAACATTACTTAGTATCTGTCAATACCCGAAACCTTTGGTGATCATAACTCTTGTTTCCCATTTATATTGATAACAACACTATAATTCAGAAAGTGAAGATTGGTTCATTGTAAACTTTAAATCCCTATCTTTCGGAAACAATAAACTACCAATAAAGTATTTGGTAAACAAATTGACGTTCACACCTTATTCCTTGTGGGATTCGACCCCAACCTAGTTGGGTTTTATATTGACAACGATCGCTTACACCCATTCAAGAGTGTAATTTGAGCGTTATCAATCTGTCTAGTATTTCTCCAGATAGGGAAATAGAGTTTGGTATATATTTGTTTTTGGACACTCATCCAATTTCTATTCCTCTGTATAGAATGGCTACGACTGAGTTAAGAAATTCAAAGAGCAATATAAGGATCTTATAGATAATTGTTTTATTCATCCTAGTGTATCTCCTTGGGTTGCACCGGTCTTATTTGTGCGGAAAAAGGATGGTTTCCTTCGGATGTGCATTGACTACAGGCAATTGAACAAGGTGACGGTTAAGAACAAGTATCCTCTTCCAAGGATAGATGATCTGTTTAATTAGTTGCAAGGTGCCAAGTTCTTTTCTAAGATAGAACTTTGGTCTGGATACCATCAGCTAAAGATTAGGGAAGTGGATATCCCTAAGATGGCTTTTCGTACTTGGTATGGACATTTTGAGTTTTTGGTGATGTCATTTGGTTGACTAATGCTCCGACAATATTTATAGATCTAATGAACAGGGTATTCAGGTAGTATTTAGATCTGTTCATCATAGTGTTTATTAATGATATTCTAGTTTATTCAAAGAGTGGGGTGGATCATGCTAATCACCTTTGTGTGGTGTTGCAGACCTTAAAGAAACAACAGTTGCATGTTAAGTTCTCTAAGGGTGAGTTTTGGTTGAATGTTGTGACTTTTTTGGGTCATATTATTTTTAGTGAAGGGATCATGGTGGATCTGTAGAAGGTTGTTGTGGTGAAGAGGTGGCCTAGACCTACGACTCCATCTAATATTCGGAGCTTCTTGGGTTTAGACGAGTATAACAGGTGGTTTGTGGAAGGCTTTTCATCGACAACTACTCCTTTGACTAAGTTAACTTAGAAGAAGGTCAAGTTTTCTTGGTCAGATGCTTGTGAAGGGAATTTTGAGAAGTTAAAGAATAAGTTCAATTCGGCCTTAATTTTGACTTTATCGGAAGGCAATGATAGGTTCATGATTTATTGTGGTACATCTCGGGTAGGTCTTGGTTTTGTGTTGATACAGCATAGGAAGGTAATTGTCTATGCTTCCAGGCAGTTGAAGGTATATGAGAGGAATTATCCTACTCATGATTTAGAGCTGTTGGCGATTGTGTTTGCTTTAAAAATTTGGCGGCATTATTTGTATGGTGTCCACGTGGATATCTTTTTTGATCATATGAGTCTATAGTATGTGTTCACCCAGAAAAAACTTAATCTTAGGTAGAGGAGATGGATTGAGCTTTTCAAGGATTATGATATGAGTCTTCACTACCCTCAGGTAAGGCTAATGTAGTTGCTGATTCTCTTAGCAGGTTATCTATGGGGAGTCTGTCTCATGTGGAGGAAGGAAAGCAACAATTGGTGAAGGATATTCACCATTTGGCTAATCTTGATGTTTGCCTTTTGGACTCCAAGAATGATGGTATGGTGGTGCAAGAAGTGGTTCGATCATCTCTTGGTACAGATATTAAGGAGAAACAAGTGTTGGGTTATATCTTGATGAAAATCAAGAGTGACGTTGGTGGGCAAAAGGTAGAGGTATTTGAGATCAGTGGTGATGGTACCTTACAGTACCAATGGAAGTTGTGTGTTCCTGATGTCGACGGGTTGACTGAGGCGCATGTGTCACGCTATGTTGTTCATCCCGGCTCGACTAAGATATATCATGATCTCAAGGAGATCTATTGGTGGAATGGCATGAAGAAGGATGTAGCAGATTTTGTGGCCAAATGCATGGTGTGTCAACAGGTTAAGGTTGAGCATATGAGGCCAGGAGGGTTGTATCAATAAATTGATTTACCTAGATGGAAGTGGGAAATGATTATTATGGATTTCATTACCGGTCTTCCTCAGTCTCAGAGTCAATATGATTCGATTTGGGTTATCGTGGATATGATGACTAAGTCTGCGCACTTTTTGCCAGTGTAGACTACCTTTTTGGCAGAGGATTATGCTAAGTTATATCTTCAGGAGATTCTAAATCTTCATGGGGTGCCTGTTTCAATTAATTCTGATCGTGGCACGCAGTTTACATCTCACTTCTGATGGTATTTCCAAAAAAGGTTGGGAACTAAGGTGAGTTTGAGTACTGCTTTTCATCCGCAGATGGATGGGCAAGTAGATAGAACTACTCATACATTGGAGGATATGCTTCGAGCCTGTGTGATTAATTATGGTAGCAATTGGGTTGAGCATCTACCTTTGGTGGAGTTTTCTTACAATAATAGTTATTATTCTAGTATTGGTATATATCCTTTTGAGGCATTGTATGGTAGGAGGTGTAGATCTCCCATTGGTTGGTTTGTGCTTAGTGAGGAAGACATATTTGGTCCCGATTTGGTTTACTAGGCTATGGAGAAGGTGAAGGTGATTCGGGATAGGCTTAAGGCTGCCCAAAGTCGCCAAAAGTCCTATGCAGATGTTAGGCATAGAGACTTAGAGTTTGAGATTAGGGATAAAGTTTTTTTCAAGGTATCTCCTATGAAGGGAGTAGTGCGGTTTGTCAAGAAGGGGTAACTCCAACTGGTATATGTGTCCTTATGAGATTTTGCAAAATCTCATAAGGACACATTGGAGTTTGCAAAAAGTTGGTACTATTTCTTCATATGTGTCCTTATGAGATTTTGCAAAAAGTTGGTACTGTTTTGAATGAGTTGGAGTTTCCTTCTATCTTAAGTTTGGTTCATTCGGTCTTTTATGTTTCCATATTGAGAAAATGCATTGGTGATCCTTCTTCGGTTGTGCCTTTAGAGGGGTTGGGTCTCACAGATTTTTTTTCTTATGAAGAAGTCCCGATTGAGATATTGAATAGGCAGGTTCGTCAGTTGCGGACCAAGGATATGGCTTCAGTTAAGGTTCTTTGGTGGAACCATAAGGTGGAAGAAGCCACTTGGGAAGCGAAAGAGGAAATGAAGTCCAAATATCTGCATTTATTTTCTGTTGTAGGGATTCATGCGGAATGTATGTGTCTTCAACACATCTTTATTTTCAGAGCTTGTTAAAGGAAAGATTTATATCTTGGACTCTTTGTTTTTAAACTTTGTTAAAGATTGGGAATATGTTTGATAATGCAAATGAATCTAGCGTGTGTTTACCCCTACCTTGTCCGTCATTCGGGGATGAATGTTCCTAGTGGGGGAGACTGAAACAGTCAAATTTTTGGACCTTAGAAAATTTCCTGAAATTCTGATTTCTGGATCCAATACGACTCATGGGTACGATCCGTATGATGGGGTATGGATGGTATGGTCCGGTCGTATTCTGGCTAATGTTGGTTGGTGGGATGAATTTTAGAGACTGGATTGGATACGGCATAGGGGTACAAGTCGTATTGGTGGTTACGGGTCATTTGGTTCCTTAACTTAATCTTAGACTTGGTTACTTAGGTTGGATCAGAATATGAGTGGATCACCATGAGCTGTAATCCAGGGTATGAATTATACCAGAGACTCGTATGGTAAACAGTGTTCAATTCCCTAGGTATTTTATTCTGCTAGGGATACGGGTCATGGATACCATATGCTGTAGTTACGACTTGGTTGGATGAGTCGTATACTGGACAATATTTGATCCAAGGGTTAAGGCTTGGTTACGAGTGGTAGATACCAATTGTATTGGAAGGGTACGACTCGTGAGGGCCAGTCGTATCCCTGTGATGGGATTTTTGTACAACTCAAGTGGGGGTATTTTGGATATTTTTCTACTTATCTTAATAAGGCCCCACGACTTCTAACCTACTTGGGAGGATATTTACCCTATTATTCTATTCATTAACACTTAGAAAACTCTTTCTAAATACTTCATAATTCTCTTAAGAGCTATTGAGCAAGGGGAGCTAGGGTTTCAACTAAGGGATTAATTTGAAGCTTGTATTGGTGATTTCTTTTCGTCATCATCTTAGTTTAAGGCATGTTTCTCTTTCCTCATTTTTAATTTAATTAAAGGCATGGTTTATATGAATGTTTTCATGGTTTTGCTATTGCATGACTTTGGTTTTCAAATATGATTTGGGGGTTTTGATGTTAATTGCTTGGTTATGGCTTCCCATGGTTTTAATTATGCTTTTATATGCATTAATGATGTTTTTTGATAACTGGATTGAATCGGAATGTTTTAATGGTATTTGGTATTGGTCTTGGTCATATTATGCCCCTAATGTGTTTAATAAAATACTTATAAAGATATGTTCATTGCATTGGCTTCTTTTAATGGAACACTTGCATGTTTTAAACTTGGTAAAAGAATTATGCATGGTTTAAATGGTTTGAAAAGTATAAAGGCTAATTGGTTATGCTTGTGGGAACATAGAAGTCTTCCAAGTGGTTTAACATGGTAAATGAAAGGGCACTTGAAAGTCCCCTTAAACCTATAAATGGTTGGCTATGGGTGATACTTGCACCTGAGGATTGGTATGATAATAGCAATATCAATGACCTTTATTAATAAATAGATAATGGTTTGGCTATTTAGAAACTGGTTTTAATTGGGCAATAATGACGGGATGTGTAGCAAAGTCGTGGAAGATGGAGGTCCCGGGGGGACAAAAACTGGAAACTCATATTTTGCCGATATAAGGTTGGTCTTGGTGACCGTGTGCATGATGTCACACTTTATTTTGGAGATGTACTAGTTACTCAATGGGATACTTCCTTGTTCGTGCGGCTATACACACTGGATCCATTTCAGCAGGGGGAGCTAAACCCATATAACATGTGGGTGGTTTAGGACGGTAAAGCTACACAACCCAGGTAAAGGTTTTAAAGGCATGCTAAACCCGATCACTTTTTCCCTGCATGGTCATATATATATATATATATATATATATAGTTGTATGCATTATGGATGGTTTTACTTGGTTTTATAAGTGACATTATGTTACCCTTATCCTGAGATCATACTAGCGGTCACTCGCTAACCCCGTCTACTGGATGCTATATATCCACGCTATGCAGAAATCGGTCATTCTACACCTCCTACATAGTGATTGATATGGTTGTATGTATCATGGATGGTTTTACTTGATTTTATAAATGACATTATGTTATCCTTTTCCTGGGATCATGCTAGCGGTCACTCGCTAACCCCTTCTACTGGCGGTTGTATACCCACCTATGCAAGAACCGACCATTTTACTTCTTCTATATAGTGATTGATTTGGTATCATCATTTGGACTGAAGTGGTGAGCTTATCCTTTCGGAAGGCATCATTTCATGTTAGTGATATTTCTAGGCATTTTGACTTTATTTTGGATATTGGTTTTGGCTATGGTTGGGGGCATGTCCCAGCTGAATTTTATTACTTTTTTGGATAGAGTATTTATGGTACTTCTATGGTTGGAATGGGCGATCGGTAAAGGTGTCAACCTTGGCATTGGAATAGGCTGGGAGGCTGATATCATCAGACATAATTTCTCACTGTTCCGTCATACTACATTTTGGGATTAATTATCTTATGTTTTGGAACGTCTTTGGTTATGGCCTGGGTTATGTCCTTGTTTGGTGTGGTTTGTTACGGTTGGATTATTGGTATGGGATGGTTGGACTCGGTTGGGTTGGTCATGGTTGTGACCTATTCCCAGGGTCTTTGTATGAGTTGTTACACTGTTATGTTTCATGCTCAGAATTCATCCAACTTAGGGAAAGCAGCTGGAGGTAATGGGGGTGGTCTCCGATCTTGGTCGGACTTGGGACGCCCATTACGACAAGGCCCCAAGGCGGGTTGTGTCATTATTATTATTATTATTATTATTATTATTATTATTATCACCACACTAATAATATTACTACACACTTTTCTTAGGATAACAATTTTACTACGTACTACAATTTATTATTATTATTATTATTATTATTATTATTATTATTATTATTATTATCATCATTATAATTATTATTATTATTAAATTAAATGTATCCAAATATATTTTATAGTATATAAAAAAAATAAAATTGAGAAATAGTAAGAGTTTATTTAGGACTCGTGAACCATATTTTTCTATTTTTAAGCTAATGACTTTTTTTCTTTTTAAAAGTATAATACATTTTCAAATTCAAATATTTAATATCCTTTAATCTAAAAAAATTATTACAATAATATTAACCTTTGTTTTTAAATTGCCACGTGCCTTCTCAATAGCTTGCCATGTGTCATTGCTTTTAATTTTGCTTATATATATATATATATATATATATAGAGAGAGAGAGAGAGAGACTAGTATAGGTACCCGTGCGATGCGCGGAATACTTTTTTTTTTTATAAAATATTAATTAAATAATATTAACTTATTCACTTTTAAATTATAAGGTTAATCAATTTTCATTGCATTACATTGACATATTTCAAAATTCAATCATTTAAAAAAATAATTAGTATATTCTTTAATCATATTTCGATCAACTAGCTAATTTTTAAAAAATAACAAAAATAAAATATAAATTAACTATTAATTTTGTTATTGGACTTTTACCTTTGTAATTTTAATCTATTAAGACATGTAATTATATTCCTTACCTTCTATTTCAAGTTCAATTTTTTTAATCTATAAATAAGTTCAACAATAACTACACATTTAAAAAAAAATTATCTTTAAATTCTATTTCAAACACTAAAAGTACTTAATTGTATCAATTATAAAACTTTTAAGTTCAAAACTTAAATTTCACAACTTTCGGATCAAAATTAAGCACATATAATTTATTTTTTTCTTTTAAACGTTCAAAATTTGTTCTATTGTTCATAATTTTTCATTGTCTGTTCCATCATTAATATCTTTAAGTATTTTGTTTATTCTTATACCATATCTTCTGAATTAATTTAATTAAAAATTTCCATGCTACTCTTAAAATCATCCTTTCACACACATACCCCACCTTTACCCCACCACCCCATCACCCCACCAAATTTTATTTTATTATTTTTTAAATTTTTTGTTAAAAAAATTTCTTATCCCACCCGTCCCCTACCCCCAGCCCTGCCCACCCCCAGGATTAAATAAATAAATTTAGATTTTTTTCTTTACAAAAAAAACACTTTTCTTCTTTATTCTACCCCACTAAAAATTTAAACTTTTTTCTTACTCCAACCGCACTCCCTACTCTTACCCCCAAAAAAGTTTAAAACTTATAAAAAAAAATTCTATCCCTACCCTCAAATGCCACCTACATTCACTAGCTCCAATACCCCTACCCACCTTGCCCACCCACAATCTCGTATCCTCACCTTTCTCATCATAATATCCATCACTCTATCTCTATTCATTTTTATCGTTCCTTAATACTATTTTGAACATTTCAAATCCTATTACCTTAAAAGAAAAAGTCCAACTATTCATTTTATATTTGTAAGATATTTGTATACATTTTAAGTAGAAACATTAACGTTCTTAGTTACATTTATAACACAAGATAAATATAATATTAATTGTAAGAAAAAATAATAACAACAAAAACTTTGAACTTTTACATAAATCTTCATTATATATCCAACACGTAATATCATGTTTATCACTTTTTCAATTCACTAAATTTCAATATATTTCACATGACAAATCTTATTAGGCAATTTCAATTGCAACATTCCGCTAAATATCTTACCTTCATGGATCTTTTAGAATTAATATTCATACCTTCATTTAAGATCTCTAAATTCTGTAGTTTGACCAATTCAATATGTTGTTTTTCTAAAAAAAATAATCAAATTTATATAATTTCTTATAAATCTAAATTTAATTATTTACAATCAATATTTTTTTTCTAAAATTATTTTAAAAAAATCAAGTAAAGTAAAATGGACCTATATATTGATTTATAAGTTTTCTTCTAAAAACAGTAATACATTTAATATATGCACAAATTGATATCAATTGTGAGAAATAAAAACTTTATCTATCAAATAGTTCACATCTTCTCTACGTACTTTTGAGTTTCAATCCTATCTTGCACTTATTTTCTATTCAAAGTTATTTGAGATACATTGGGATAACAAAATATATACAAAGATTAAAATTAAATATTTTATAATACAATTTTAAAATACTATCACAAAGTATAAACTCAAGAAATTGTTATGAACTTTAACAAAAATATACGCTACCGAACATGATGATGATGGAGATACATTGATACAAGTACAACTATGAAGATCAATGTGTGTACAAGTACAGCAAATTATCATCCTAGGAAGTTCAATGTTGAGACGTGAGATGGACCAAAGACACACCCAAAGCCGCCCATTTTCTTATTTGCTACACTAGAGAGGTGGCCTTTGAAGGTTTTTCATTAAAAGGGCACTTTTGTCATTTTAAGTCTAAGTTGTTATGTAATATAAATAGAACAAGATAGGTCTTTTGAGGCATAGTTGATTATTTTTGTAAGTCTTGACATTTGAAACACCAAAGTCCTCTCTCTACTTGAGGCAAACCGAAACTTGTAACTAGGATAGCAATTCAAGGGTGAAATCTCTTGTAATTATTTGTTTTTGAGAAACCTTGGCGCTTGAGTGGTGGAATCCTCTCTTGTGTCATCGTAAGAGTTAGGTTATCGTGTGTGGAGGTGTTAGGAGTCTTAGAGTTTTATGTACTCTTGGGTTACTAGGATTTACACCACCTTTGTCTAACTATCTATCCTTTTGTTTGTTTTCATCTTGTAGTACTTTGTATCTTGTGTTGTAAGCCGTGTGGTGTTGTCTTGTTATAACATTGTCGTTGTTCTTCGTTATTCATTATATTGTGTTGTAACTTAGATTGGTTGGCTGATTTTGGTGTCACCAACACCTTGTTAACTTGTGAAACTCGTAGTCTTGTTCTTGGCCAAAACTAGCTCTCAAAAGGATCCTCGGTTCGTGCCTTGTTGAGTGGACTGTTTTGGTGTTATTTTGTGAGTTTCTAGTCTCTATCGTATCATTTAGTATCAGAGCTAAGGCTGGTTGTGTTCCTACACTACCAATCTTGGGCTCTCTAAGTCAAAAAATCAAAAAAAAAAAAAAAGGTGTTGAAAAGCTGAAAATTCCAAAAAGAAGCAAATCTGTCCATTCTTGTTGTCTCGGCCGAAATTGTGTCTTGTTGTTGTTTTGGACGAGATTTGTGCCTAGTTTTATTGTGATTTTTTGTGTGTTTTGTGTGTTCTAGTGTTAGATCTTTGTTTCCTAACACTAGAAGAGGTGTCTAAGGTCGAAAATCTCACAAAAAGAGTTGTGTTCTTGAGTTTGGTGTTCTTGACCGAGTGCTCTTGTTGTTGTTGTTGTGTTTGGCCGAGATTTGTGTATAGATTTGAGTGTATTTTGTTGTCTTAGTTTGTTTCTAGTGCTGGTTCTCTTTCTCCTCAACACTTATTGAGTCTACCACCCAAGTTCTTGAGCAAGATTCCGATTGTGTTGTGGTGTTAAGTGGACGATTTCTTGTTGGTGGTGGTGGTGTTCATTTTATGTTCTTGTGTTATGTTGAAAAAGTTGTTGTTTGATCTTGAAGAGAGAAAAGAAGTAAAGGACTTTGTGTTTGTCTTGAAAACAATTACAAGACAACACCAAAGTAGTAAAATAAAAAGAGACATTCAAAAAGCATACTTACCAAAAAAGAGTAACAACACTTTTCAAGAATAGACAAAAGAGGAAAGAGACAAGGCTACTCCAAAAGGATGTTTTTCCAAAAAAGTGTAAGTTGGTGAAAAGTTGGTAGAAGACTTTTTGACTCTTGAAAATAGAGTCTAAAATCTTTTCCACCTACACCATAGCCAAAATATCTTCCTCAAAGGTGTAGTATTGAACATCAAAGTCTTGGAACAAATTTTCTTCAACAACAATGTGTGTTTTGTCTTGTTACCGTTTGTGTGGTGTTGTTTCTTGCGGTTCAAAGAGTTGAACCTTTATTTGTGTGTTGTGTGTGACATTGTGGACTGTTTTTAGTGCTATGGAACCCGATACCTCACACTCTCAACCCATGGGGGAACACAATGCTACTAGTATCATTTTGGCTCGCCTTGAAGCTATGTCCCGAGACATGGCTAGGATGACCGCAGGTATTAAAAAACTAGACTCGGATGTGGTATTAATGAAGAGTGAAGTGTCAATAATAGGTGGGAGATTGGAGAGAGTGGAAAGCCAAAGAAGCCGACCTTCTACCCCTCGACATATTTCACCAACTAGTATTCCGAGGCCATGCACCAAATTCTATATCCACCTATTGCGACAAATCAAACCAACCCTTACTCCCAAATCCGAGATCATGATAGACCAAGCCACCCTCCACTTCACCAAGTACAACAAGAAGGACTTGGAACCCAAATAACACCACCAAACCCAAGCCCTCCCATCTAAAATCTACTTGACCAAAGACCTCACTATCCAAATCCAATCTCGTCGCTACAAGCTCCACTTAACCCAAATAGACCCATCCATGTTGAGGGGTATGGTAGAGGAGAACAACATGCTTGTTATGGACCATATTATGATGTTTACATGAGAAGAGAGGAGATGAGGGGTAGGCAAGGTAAGCCAATGGAAGTTCACGGCCGAGAAGGAAGAGTTGATCTTTGGAACCAACAAGGGAACCAAAACTGTGATGTAGGTCTAAATACCATCAAGGTGGGGCTTCCAACTTTCAAAGGTGAGAGTGATCCGGAAGAATTTCTAGCTTGGGAGTCCACTTGTGAGAGAATCTTCCAAGTTAATGACCTTACCGAGGAGAAAAAGAGTTGTTATGCGATTGCATATTTTGAGGGTTATGCTACTACGTGGTAGGAGTATGTGAAGCGATTTGGCAATGTTTTGATTGAGGGTAAGCCCCCTCCTTGGTTTAGGTTAAGGTACCTCATGAGACGAAGGTACTTACCCGAGATTTACCATCAAGATCTCCTTGCTAAGTTGTATAACTTGAGGCAAGGGAACAAAAGCGTCGTGGCTTACTATGATGAATTCCAACAACTCACTTTGAAACTTGATCACCGAGGGGAGAAAGTAAGCCATGAAATTATTCGATTCAAGGTGGGGTTGAATAGGGACATTGCCTCACGGTTGACACTTCACAAGTTTGACACCATTGATGCCATCTTCCAAGCCGCCTTGGAAGTTGAGAAGGTATTACAAGAGAAACCGAGTGTCAAGATCAAAAGGCAATCTCCCTCGAGTTGGCATAAGGATAAAAATGACCCATCCAATATGGATAAAACCGAGGATAAGGCTGCACAAGATGAAAACAAGGCTCACCAAAGGTACCCTCCGAGAAATGAAGGTAAACCATATTCCTCTTCTAGTTCTAAGGGCTTTCAATGTTTTAAATGCCAAGGTTGGGGACACAAGGCTAACGAGTGTCCAAATAGGATAAATATGATCCTAAGGAAGGGAAAATTGTACTTTCTTGGGGAGGAGGTGGTACTTGAACCGAAGAAGATTAATGATCAATCTCAAGATAGAGAGAAGGTAGAACCCGAAGAGCCAAAGGAGGGGGATGAGGAAGATGTTTGGCCGTGTGAAGGTGAGATTGTAGTGCCTATGTATATGGCAAGGAAAGTCATGCTTAGTGAGGGTATGGAAAAAGAATCCGAGAGTGAGGAGGATGAAGAAGGAGAGAAGTCGAGAGTTGGGATTGTGGGATTTGCCCACAAGGACTCTTTGTTGATTACTAACCGAGATACTAGCACTTTACCTAGTATCAAATCTTCTTATGTGCAGGTTGTAGAACATATAAATCCAAGGATCATGCTTGATGATATCATGGGACCCTTGATTGAACATCCTAACCTTAGGAAGAGCAATGAAGAGATGATGAAAAGAGAAGAGCTTGCCGGTGATGATTGCTTAAATTTGAGGGCAAATTCCTCTCAAGATGGAGAGGATGATACAAGTGTGACTATAAAGATCAACGTGTGTACAAGTGCAGCAAATTATCATCCTAGGAAGTTCAATGTTGAGACGTGAGATGGACCAAATACACACCCAAAGCCGCCCATTTTCTTATTTGCTACACTAGAGGGGTGGCCTTTGAAGGCTTTTCATTAAAGGGGCACTTTTGTCATTTTAAGTCTAAATTGTTATGTAATATAAATAGAACAAGATAGGTATTTTGAGGCGTAGTTGATTATTGTTGTAAGTCTTGACATTTGAAACACCAAAGTCCTCTCTCTACTTGAGGCAAATCGAAACTTGTAACTAGGATAGCAATTCAAGGGTGGAATCTCTTGTAATTGTTTGTTTTTGAGAAACCTTGGCGCTTGAGTGGTGGAATCCTCTCTTGTGTCATCGTAAGAGTTAGGTGATCGTGTGTGGGGGTGTTAGGGGTCTTAGAGTTTTATGTACTCTTTGGTTACTAGGATTTACACCACTTTTGTCTAACTATCTATTCTTTTATTTGTTTTCATCTTGTAGTAGTTTGTATCTTGTGTTGTAAGCCGTGTGGTGTTGTCTTATTATAACATTGTCGTTGTTCTTCATTGTTCATTATATTGTGTTGTAACTTAGATTGGTTGGCTGATTTTGGTGTCACCAACACCTTGTTAACTTGTGAAACTCGTATTCTTGTTCTTGGCTGAAACTAGCTCTCAAAAGGGTTCTCAGTTTGTGCCTTGTTGAGTGGACTGTTTTGGTGTCATTTCGTGAGTTCCTAGTCTCTCTCGTATCATACATGTTGGATTATAATGAATAAAAAAATAACAACAATAATTTATTTGTTTAAATAAGATCATTGTAAAGGAAATAACATGAATATTAAGATGAAGATGAAAAGTCATGCATCTGCATATTAAAAAAATGTTAAATTATTTTTTATTTTTTTTTGGAAAAATGATGAATATGAAAAATAATGATTAACAACAACAATAAAGAGAAAGAAAGTTTAACATTATATGAATATAACCTGTAATACAAGTAGTATGTATAAGAAAGGTTCAAAAGTTGGAGTGGTATATGTAAGAAAGGTTTAAAAGTTAGAATTTCATTCTAATTCAAATTCTATTTAAATTCAAATTTGAATCTCTTATTAATTTGCTAAAAGATTTTTTTTAATCCTCTTTATCGTTACTTTTTCCAAATATCATGCATATTTATCTTATACAATCTATAAATTTAATTGAGAGAAAATTTTGAAATCTATTCAAACATTTTAATAGTAAATAGTGAAAAATAAAAGAAGACTAATCTATCCCTACGTGTTCTTTCTTTTTTACCCCTTTACCTTTTTCTTTCTTTCTTTTGTTTGCTTGTAAAAGAAATTAATTTTTTGTAAATATAATAAAGATATATATATATATATATATATATATATATACATATATATATATATATACATATATCTTTATATATATATATATATATCTTTATATATATATAAATTTAGATTATAAAAAATTATATTTAAAATTCAAAGATAATTGCATTTAGGGATGAGATTTGAGTACAAATCATATATATTATTATTTAGATATTTATGTAATTGCAAATTGTTATTATTATTATTATTATTATTATTATTATTATTATTATTATTATTCAAATAATTCTCTCTTTTAATTGGTTAAGTTGGATAAAATCAATTCAAATTTTAAATCATGTAATCTGTTGCTAATAAAATTATAATCACATTCAAACTCAAAAAACATCATTTGATTAGGATACATATTTAAATTAATAAAAAATAATAATATTTTTTTAAGATAAGATTATCTTCAAAATTTTAAAACTCAGATAATGTAAGCTTATTTTTCAATTCAAAATATTTGCAAAGTTTCAAATTTAAGAATCTATAAGAAAAAAAAATTAGTTCCAGAAAAAGAGTCCAACCTGCTCAAATTGTGGCTAGATAGTTGCCACATTTAACTAATTCAATCTAATTTTTTCTAATCATCCGATTATGAATTAACAATTACCACATCTACTACGTGCTTCATTCATGATAGATGTTAATCTATTTTAAAAAAAAATAAAAAAAATAGCGAAATAAATTCAATTTAAATTCTATTCCTTTTTTTTTTTGGTTATGCTTTTAGAAATAAAAAGTGAATATATCTTTTAAATAATTTTCACCCAAAATACATGTAAAATTGAATTGAGTCTAATGTAAGTTTAAATTTTTAATACCTAATATATTATTTAGTTATCTATTTATATTATTATTATTATATTGTATTATTATTAGTATACTACCACCATCACACCTATGTACTACTTTTATTACTAATAATGTGTTATAAATATACCATATATAGTGAATGTCTACTTTACCATATATAGTGAATACCTACTTTACCATATATTGTGTATGTCTATTTATGAAAAAGTTACAAACCTCAAGGTTAGTTTTCCCCTATAAATAAAGGAGTTTTGTTTCATTGTAATTCATCCCATCAAGAGATCCCTCAAGAGAAATAAGAATTACTCTCTCTATTCTCTCTCTTCTTCTTCATTCTTTATTAGTTTATAACACGTTATCAGCACGAGTTCTCTCAACTAATTAAAGAACAACTCGGCAAAACAAATTCTGAAAGAACAAGAGACATAAACAATTCTCGAAGAATCTTCAAGTTCTTCAATACAAGTTCTCTCTTCTTCAATACACGTTATCAGCATGATGCTCTAACCAACTGAGGTGAGATTATAAATCTGAAGGATTTCAAGGTTAGTAATTATTTATGTTATATTTCTTTTACTACTACTAATATAATTATTATTGGATTTCTGGAAAAATAATTGGTTTGAAACCATTTATGTTTTAAATTTATTACTGAAGAACACTATTATCAAAAGGGATGATAATATGTTGGGTTTAAGTCCCATCAATTTATGCCTAAGACGCCTTTATATGGGTAAGACGTTGAGTTTGAATCTCAATGCACCATATTGATGATATTATGATGGCTAAGGGAAAATAATGAGTGTTTGATGAAAAGTCATGAAATTCGACCCATTGAATATGCTCCATTCCATGAAGTGAATGTGGTAGCAATATATGATAAGTCTGAAATATGACAACTTACTTCATTCTTGAGGTGTATGTGGTAGCAGTGCATAATATGTCTGAAAGAAGACAAGTGAATGAATGCACGAATATACGCGTGGAGGGACAATATGATAATGATCATCAAAAATGATGATATTTTCGCACGCGTATTATGATCATAAGATATGTTAGAGAAAAATTTTCTAGATCATATGTATGCCTCGATTTGCTCCTGAAGTAGCAATATCATGATAGAGGTTATTAGCTATCAAAATTTGATAGGCTTAAGGCACAATTATATTTCATTCCTGGGGAATGAGGATTTTGATTGTTTCAATACAAACGTGCACTTGATTGTGATGGTATCACAACTCACCTCCGAAAGAGGAAGAATAACTGAGAAGAATAATTTTGAAATCTACTTCTAAAGTAGTAAATCTGAAATTTATTCATGTAATAGTAAATATGAAATTTACTAAAGAAAAAAAAATACATGTCATGGTAAACTTGGAGTTTACTAATATAAAAGTTCATAAGTTGACATGAACTATTGGGACATCCCATAGATGTGCATATTAAGTATTAAATACATATTGAAGAATTCAAAAATTCTTCTTGAGCTTTTAATGTTGCTTGTTCTCATGATAAGTTGGTTGAACCAACTAATTTGGGGATTGAATCCCTTAAAATCTGAAAAGTATAAAAGGTGAATAAGGGCCCGTTCACCTATTATGTGATATGTTGAAAAGATGCATCAATAAGATGATCACATGTACATTCATGGTCAACCTACGTTTGACATTCATAAAGTTACTTGTTCAATATAAATTAAGCATAATTTTCTGATTGTGTAATCAAGATAATTCATATTGATGATGATAGTTTAGCATTGAATGTCTTTTATAAATAGTTAAACCATTACCAATGAGAACAAAGTTTCATGTATTGCTATGAAATATGATATATTGCATACAATAGCATTTGTATGCATTAGACCAATATATTATGATTATTTCTTCCCTCTCAATTGGTTCAAGGTCAGGACCCAACTATTCCATCTAATAGTTTTGATGTGCGGTATACGATTAATAAATATATCATGATGCACAAAGATAGATTTCTCAAACAATATGGAGAATGTATGTTAGTTTTCCTAACATAAGGGGGAGAATATAAGAAGCCATGAAATATGGTAGGAATTATCATCAGATCCTCATTCAAAAGATAATTCAAGTCAAATGCCGAAAACATCTCATATTTAGCTGGAACTGCTCCTATTTTGTGTTCTTAAAGGATAAAGTCTATGCTTGTGTGAAGCATGATAGACCAATCGGTTCCAAATAAAATAATCCTTGAAAAGGATAAGGAGCAAATAATCATAATAAGAAGACAATGTGCTTTTGAAGAGTCTACTACATAACACTTCATAAAACTTTATGAAAGGTTCAGGTACCTGAAAATAATGAAGTGATGAGATCTCAAAATGTTATGTCACATTGTGAACTGATATAAAATGATATATCATCGATGATATCTTTGATATAATATTGGCACAATATTGTAAAGATTACGAGGATTTGAATTCTACGTTTATTTAAGCATGCTGACATAGAAACATTATCAAGTGGCATAAAAGGATGTATTTTGGTAAGCGTAAAACTTATTTGATTTACAGTCCAGACACTTGAAGATGTCACTCATGAAATATTGGATATTGTCACTTGACAAAACTTATGTGAAAATTTTTTAAGTATTCAAAATGTTTGAAGCATATAAAAGTTTCTGGGAAACTTATTTAGAATCCTTATATTATATAAGCTTATAGCTTGAAAATTATTAAAACTCTTGGAGAGTTTTCAAAAGCAAATAGATTATTTGCTGAAATGAGAAATATACCAATTTAGATTGGTTATGAAGTATCATATCTTAGTGCAAGTGGTGCACTCATGTACCTTGCAAATACTAAAAGGCCTATAGTCTTTTCGGTTAATATGTTAGCAAGGTATATTTCTACTCCTACTAGGAGACATCAAAATGAGATTAAACACATGAACTTGTTTTATTCTAAAGATTGTAGTCTCGATCTTATTGGTTATGCTGATGCTGGGTATTTATTTAACCCGCATAAATCTCGGTCTCAAACATATAATGTGTTCACATGTGGGGATACTGCCATATCTTAGAGTTATACAAAGCAGTCTATCTAGACACTTTATCAAACTATGATGAGATAATAGTTATTCATGAAGTAAGCCGAGAATGAATATGGTTGAGATCTCATTCGAGAAAAATGTGGTGTGAAATGTGACAATGTACCCACAATTTTATACGAAAATAATGCAACATGCATAACATATCTTGATGGAGGATTTATAAAAGGAGATAGAACGAAGCACACTTCATCAAAACTTTTCTACATACATGAGCTCCAAAATAATGGTGATATTAACGTACAACGGATTCGTTCAAGTGACAATGTGGTTGTTTTATTCACCAAGTCTCCTTTAATTGTAACTTTCAAGAAGATGGTGTACAAGGTCGGGATGCAAAGGTTCAAGGATGATCTCATTAGGGGGAGTTAATACGCGTTGTACTCTTTTTACCTTATGAGGTTTTGTCCCACTAGGTTTTCCTTATAAGGTTTTTAATGAGGCAACCTATATACGTATTGTTAGAGATGTGTACTCTTTTTCCTTCACTAAATTTTTTTTCCACTGTTTTTTTCTAGTAAAATTTTAACGAGACACATTATCTATCAATTAGACATTCAAGAGGGAGTGTTATAAATATACCATATCTAGTGAATGTGTACTTTACCATATATAGTGAATACCCACTTTACCATCTATTGTATATGTCTATTTATGGAAAAGTTACAAACCTTAAGATTAGTTTTTCCCTACAAATAAAGGGGTTTTGCTTTATTGTAATTCATCCCATCAAGAGATCCCTCGAGAGAAATAAGAATTACTCTCTATATTCTCTCTCTTCTTCTTTATTCTTTATTAGTTTATAACATAATGTTATTTATTTATAGATTATTATTATTATTATAAAATATTTAGAGTTTATTTAGGACTCTTCAACTATGAATTTCTGATTTTAAGCTAATGAAAATTTCTTTTTTCTTCTAAAAGCCTAATATTTCTAAATTCAAATAATTTCAAATATTTTATTACAATATTATAAGTTTTGTCCTAAAAACTGTCAAGTGGCTTATTCTTATGCTGCCACGTGGCTTATTCTTATGCTGCCACTTGGCTTCTTCTGGTGCTTCATCCCCTGCTTTATAATATACTAGTATACGTACCCGTGCGATGCACGGATAATATTAAATTATTATTTTTAATTATTTCATATTGAAATCTCTCATTCGAGTATGTTAAATTATATTACTTTATAAAAAACTAACTACTATATTATTTCTTTGTGAAATGCAAAAAACAGTTAAAAAAATATACAACTACATTACAAATTTCAACAACGATATATATATATAGATTTTTAATTAATTAAGATATATAATTACATTTCTTATCTTCCATTTCAAACACTAAAAGTATGTAATTGTGTCAACTACAAAACTTCTATAAGTTCAAATTTTAAATTTATTTTTTAGATTTAAAAACTAAACGTATACAATTTATTTTTTCAATTCAAAAATTAAGTGTAAGAAATTTATTTTTTCTTTTAAATTTTCTGACTTTATTCTATTGTTCATAATTTTTTCATTGTTGATTTTATCATTAATATCTCTCATACCACACTCACAATCACCCACCCCAACAAATCTCACATTCACCCCCACCTTTACCCCACCACCCCATTCCTCCCCTACCCCCACCCCCACCCTCTACCCCTAAAAAATTAACTTTTTTCAAAAAAAAAAAAAAAATCTTACCTCACCAACCCTTACCCTATATTTTTAATTTTTTTTTAATTTCAATCTACTTCTCTATCCTCATACTAATTTTTTAAAATTTTCTTTTCAGATTGTAATGTCTTTTATGAACATGATAAATCATATTTCTTTTAAAATGTCTAATATTAGATTGTTATATTTAAAAAGTCTAATTACCATTTTGTTCCACAATGAAATGAACATGATAAACCATTTTGTTTACTTGTGATGTTTTTTTTTAAAAGAAATTATTCTATTATTCACATCTCTTCAATTTAAAATTTATGGAACTACTACATTATGTCTTCAAAATTAGTTCAAAATATTATGCCCCCAACTCCCATCTTTTTCTCTCTCTCTCTCTCTCTATATATATATATATTCGTTATTCAAAATTTTATCTTTTCTTATTTTATCTTTTCTATATCATGACTTTATTTTTCATATTTTAAAAAAATTTCACGTCAAGTTCAAATAAGTTTTTTTCACATTTAAATTTAAATTACGCCAAAAATGTCAAATCCTTTTCTACGATATAATTTTGAATATGGAGATTCATAAAGAGTTCATTCACATTTGTCTTCTTTTATGTAGAAAATTACTTTTTAAACTTGTTTATTCAAATAATGAGGAGAATTTCATTATTTTATTTTGTATTAAGTTGTCGAGTCACACTATGAAGATTTTGGAGAAGGTGGTTGAGCGGAGATTGAGGAGGGTCATCTCCATTTCAGAGAATCAGTTTGGATTTATGCCTGGTCACTTGACGACAGAGGCAATCCACCTGGTGAGAAGATTGGTGGAGAAATATAGGGAAAGAAAGAGGGATTTGCACATGGTGTTCATCGACCTAGAGAAGGCTTATGACAAAGTCCAGAGGGAAGTTTTATGGAGATACTTGGAGGTGAGAGGGGTCCCGACGGTGTACATCAGAGCTATTAAGGACATGTACGATGGAGGAAAGACTCGAGTGAGGAAGACGGGGAAGACTCTGATAATTTTTCGGTTGAGACAGGATTACATCAGGGATCGACTCTCAACCCATTTTTGTTTGCACTGGTGATGGACGTGTTGATGCGGAGGATTCAATATGAGGTACCTTGGTGTATGTTATTTGCAGATGATGCAGTTCTAATTGATAAGATGCGGGGAGGGGGGAGGTGTGAATGAAACATTGAAGGTTTGGAGGCAAACCCTCGAATCTAAGGGGTTTAGGTTGAGTAGGTCCAAGATGGAGTATTTGGAATGCAAATTTAGTGACTCGAAGCATGGTGGTAAGGTTGGATTCCCAGGATGTTTGTAAGAGGGATAGTTTTAAGTATCTCAGGTCTATGATTCAAGGGAATGGCGAGATTGATGAGGATGTCTCTAAATGTATTAGAGCAGGTTTGGTGAAGTGGAGGCTCACCTTGGGAGTGTTGTGTGATAAGAAGGTTCCCTTAAAGCTTAAAGGCAAGTTCTACAGAGTGGCGGTCCGTCCGAACATGCTGTATGGTGCGGAGTGTTGGCCAGTCAAGAACTCCTACATTCACAAATTGAAGGTAGCGAAAATGAGAATGTTGCGTTGGATGTGTGGACTTACTATAGGGGATAGAGTTAGGAATGAAATTATTCAGGAGAAGGTGAGAGTGGCTTCAGTGGAGGATAAGATTTGGGAAGGAAGGTTAAGATGGTTTGGGCATGTGATGAGGAGGGGCACGGATGCCCCAGTTCGTAAGTGTGAGAAGCTAGCGTAAGATGGTTTTAGGAGAAGTAGAAGTAGGCCTAAGAAATACTGGAGAGAAGTGATTAGATATAACATGGGGCTGTTACAGCTTACTGAGGACATGACCCTAGATATAAAGGTGTGGAGGTCGCGGATTAGGGTAGAAGGTTAGTGCCTGTGTGGGTTGTAACTAGTAGTTAGGGAGATCTGGTGTAGCCGGGTTAGTAAGCCTACGACTGTGTCCAGTGGTAAGAGCCGCTAGTGTATGGCTTATACTAGGGGGTGACCTTTTCTTATTTCTTATTTCTTATTTTCTATTTTTTTAATTTCATATCGCTCTTATTTTCGTAGCTCCCTTAGCTCTATTTTTATTATCTCTTATTTCTTATTTTGGTTATACCACCCATTCTGTTTCATGTATTACTATGACCTTGTTAACCATTCATTATCTTGAGCTGGGGGTCTATCGAAAATAACCTCTCTACTTCTTCGAAAGTAGCGGTATGGACTGCGTACATTTTATCCTCCCCAGACCCCACTTGGTGGGATTACACTGGGTTTGTTGTTGTTGTTGTTGTTTCCACCACTTTTATTTATTGTTTAGAATGTTTTAATAATTCAACATGCATATATATTGTTCTCTTTTCATATCAAAGTTCAAAATATTAGCCACAAACAATTTAAAGATTTATCCTACAATTCAAGTTCATAAAAAATAACAACCTTCAATTTTAAAAAAAAATGAAGATTATGAAAGAAGTTATTGATTGATATAGAATTTGCATATATAACCAACCAAATAAGTCTCTTATCCAGAAAAAAATGGGATGAAAGATCCATAATGAACTCATAGGTGCAACATATAAAATCTGTCATGTTAAATCTAAATGAGAATTTTTTTTCCTATTTCTCTTCCCTCCCCCCCCCCCCCCAAAAAAAAAAAATTTACTTTCACCTCTGTAGCTCCTTTTCACCAAATCAGGTACTCTAACATAGATGCTCACTACACCATGCTTCCTATTCATACATCTTTTCAAAATTAGGAGATTGTAAGGGGTGAAACATGAGAATTTATTTTATTTCCTACCAAATTTTGCTGCACCCCATTATATTATTATTAGTATCGATAACTACGTATGTTTGTAAAGAACCAAATGATGTAGGCTTTAATATTTTGTATATGAATTTTTTTAATAAAAAACAGATTTACAATTATGTATGCCAGGAAAGAGTCAAACTTTTCTAATTTTTTATTTTATTTTTTAGAGATGCAGATGTCTACACGTTTTAGGAGCTAACTCAACTATCATTATTAGTTTCTTAGTTTAACCTAGTTGGGATTTCCTTAAAACCCCTCCATAGTTCATATAGCTTTAGCTTTCGAAAACAACTGTTGATTATCAAACACATCTTCCAAAACACATTGCTATAACGATAAATTACTCAAATTAATTCAGATAAACAATTCACTATCTATGAGCATAAAATCTGTCTAGTACCTATGTTGTTGTCCACCAACATTATCTGAAAACCTTTCATCGTGCATATAGAAAGCTCTCACAGTAGGCACATTATACGGTCCATCCTCTTTCTTTTCTAACCAAATAATTTAACCAACTAAATTTGAAAAAAGAAAATAAGAAAAGTATTATACCTCATTAACCTTTAAATAATATTGTATCCTTCCTGCTTATAAAAAGAAAATGTAATATCAACAAGAGGAAAAAGTTTTTAAAAAGAAGAATATAAGGAATGCAGTAAGTAAATTAATGAATAATGCTAATCATCTAGAGGTATATATAATAGAAATTAAGAAGCTAGAATTCTATTTCAATTCAAATTTAATTCAAATTCAAATATTATATTAATTTATTGAAAGAAGATTACTTTATTACTCTTTTTTATCCCTTACTTTTTCAAATATAATTTATATTTATCTTATAGTCTCTCTCCCTACAATGAGATATTATTATTATTATTATTATTATTATTATTATTATTATTATTATTATTATTATTATTACTATTATTATTATTTTCAAGTACTATTACTCCGTTTGTTTTTTTAAAAAAAATAAAGTACTACTACTATTTGTGTACTACTATTATTAATATCAATTATATTAATATTATTATCTCTTATTTAATATTTAAATATAATTTTGAAACATTAAAAGAGAAAAGATTATGAATAGTAAGAGTTCATTTATTAGATAATTATTTATTTATTTGTCACTTTGTTAGTATTATTATTAATATTATACTTTTACTTTAATTTAATTTTATTATTACTAATATATATTTATAATTATAGTAAATATTATAAATTTATCGGATGCTAAGAAGTTTGCATTTCATTCCCATTTTTAAATTCTATTTTAGTTCAAATTCTATTATGAAAATAATATAGTTTGAGTTTATCTAGGACTCTTAAATTATGGATTCCTAATTTTAAGTTAATGAAAATTCTTTTTATTTTCTTCAAAAATATTAGTATTTTAAAATTTAAATATTTTTAATTCAAATCTTTTATTAAAATAT
Source organism: Capsicum pubescens (assembly GCA_030864215.1). Classification (NCBI taxonomy): domain Eukaryota; kingdom Viridiplantae; phylum Streptophyta; class Magnoliopsida; order Solanales; family Solanaceae; genus Capsicum; species Capsicum pubescens. The sequence goes on from CM061544.1 coordinate 230,312,279, forward strand.
TATAAATCTTTTAATTTCCCTTTTCCTTTTTTTAAAGACAAATCACGTTTTTAAAAAAATATTATTATTATTACTACTATTTATTTATTTATATTATTATTATTGTTTTACTACTACTACTACGTTTTTGTAGACTAAAAGTATTACTACTACATGTGTTAATTCTATTACTATTATTATTTATTGTTGTTGTTGTTATTATAATTATTATTACTATCTTTTATATAATATACAAATCTATTTTAAAACATTAAAAGGAATTAGTTAATGTATAGTAAGGGTTCTAATGCTAGTTCATAATTTCAAGCTAATGATAATTGTTTTTAAAAAAGCAAAGGGTAATATATTTTTAAATTCAAATATTTAATATTTTTGAATTCAAAATCCTTATTACAACACTATTAAATTTTGTCCTAAAAGTTGTCACGTGACCTTTTAATATCTTGTCACTTGGTTTCTTGTCTTGCTTTTAATTTTGTTTTTTATATATAGAGAGATATTATTTATTATCTTTTATTTAATATTTAAATATATTTTTATAACATTTGAAAAGGATAAGTTTATAAAATAGTTAGAGTTTATTTAGGACACTTCAATTATAGATTCCTAGATTTATGTTAATTATTTTTTTTCTTCTAAAAGCTTGATTTTCAAATTCAAATATATGTAATTCCTTATTTAAAATCTATTATTACAATATTATTATTGTTAATAATAATATTTCTATTATTATTATTATTATTATTTATCTTTTATTTAATATTTAATAAATTAGATTCATATATGTTTTGTTATAGCATTTAAATTTTAAAAGAGATAAGTTTATAAAAGAAATATTTTTACATTTTTAATCTAATAAAAAACTATTTTGTCTTGTAACAAAGGATAACGTTTTTTTTAATATTCTTTCTCTCTCTCTGTGTGTCTCTCTATAACATATATATATATATATATATATATATATATATTAGTATCTATATATATATATAAAAGCAAAACTAAAAGTAAGACAAGAAGCCACGTGGCAAGTTATTGAGAAGCCATGTGACGATTTTTAGGACAAAGATATAGATATGTTAATAAAAATTTGAATTAAGAAATTAGAGATATTTAAATTTAAAAATATTAGGTTTTATAAGAAAAATTATGACTAAATTGAAAGAGTTCTAGATCAACTCTAACTATTCATAACTTATCCTTTTCAATATTATAAAATATATATAAATATTAAATAATAATAAGAGGAATAAAAATAATCTATATATATAATATTTGAATTTTAAAATACATCATCCTTTTAAAAAATTAGAGGTATTTAATTTAAAAATATTAAATTTTATAAAAAAATTATCATTAGCTTGAAAGTGTTCTAGATGAACTCTAACTATTCATAACTTATCTCTTTTAATATTATAAAATATATTTAAATATTAAATGATAATAATAAGAAGAAGAATCTCTCTATATATAATATTTGAATTTACATTGAATCAATTATAATAATGAAAAAATATTGTGTTTAATGAATTTATATCGTAAAAGTGAATAAGTCCCTGACATATTTGATCTTCTAGATATAAATATAACAAAAAATAATACAATAACATTAATGTGGAATTTGATTTTAAAAAGGTGTCTTCTTTTTTTATTTTACGAAATTTGCTCCTACAAGTTTATTGATTTCACTTTTTATTCGTCACAATACAAAAATAACTTTGTCATCAAAGATTATGATAAATCTAAATATTTGGAAAATTATTAGTAGCTCAATTAATTGATCTTCATCATCTAATTAAAAAAATTAGAGATATTTAAATTTGAAAATATTAGGTTTTATAAAAAAAATTATGACTAAATTGAAAGAGTTCTAGATGAACTCAAACTATTAATAAATTATCCCTTTCAATATTATAAAATATATTTAAATATTAAATAATAAGAAGAGGAATAAAATAATCTATATATATAATATTTTCATTTTAAAAAATATTATTCTTTCAAAAAATTAGAGGTATTTAATTTGAAAATATTAAATTTTATAAAAAAAATTATCATTAACCTAAAAAAGTTCTAGATGAACTCTAACTATTCATAACTTATCTCTTTTAATATCGTAAAATATATTTAAATATTAAATAATAATAAGAAGAAGAAGAAGAAAAAGAAGAAGAAGAAGAATCTATAAATATAATATTTGAATTTACATCATCCTTTTTAAAAATTAAAAAAAATCATTAGCTTAAAAATAGAATATCATTTGAATATTCTGTTTGAATTCATAGTATAATAATAACAATAGTATAATATTATAATAATAATAGTAATGATAATAATAAATAAATAAATAAATAAATAAAAATCGCAGCAGTACTTGTATACTAATAGCTGTAGTAGCTATAGTATATTAATATATTATATTTTAATACATTTGATTAAAAGTTAAATGAAAGATAACATCTTATAATAATAATAATAATAATAATAATAATAATAATATTGGTTTCAAGTTATTATCTCAAATTCAAATATAAAAATTATTAGGTAAATATACATCTCATCACATTTTAAAAAAAATAAGGATAAGAAAGAATAACAAACTATTTTTTTAACAACTTAATATGATATTAGAATTTGAATGAAATTTGAATTGGAATAGGGTTCTAGCTTTTTAGCATTTCTTATATATACTCCTATATCATAAGCTTTATTGGTGAATTTATTTACTGCACTCTTTATATTTTTTATTTTAAAAATTAAAAATTATTTTTGATTTAATATTTTTCTTTTTTATATGCAGGAAGGATGTGACTTTTTCATCTTCAATTTTCTCTGTTGCTGTAAATGAAAAGGAACAAGTAGAAGAAATGAGGTGAAAAAGGGGATTTATATGCCATGGAAGTTGTTACAACCTGTGTTGATGATATGCCATGGGAGTTGTTATAACCCGTGTTGAGGATATTGGGACATTATTTAATGGGTTATAAAATGGATGAGAAATTGTACGAAAGTGCAATTGGTGCAATTGTATGTTTATATGAAAGAGCATTACATGATTTGAATACCAAAGCAATGTTGGCTACGGGAGTCTTCTTCAGCTTGTGAAATTGGGGCTAGAATCTGATGATGTGGGCTATACAGAGATTAATATCGAGTCTAATACCATTACCTTTTGAAAGGTGTTATTACTGTTCTATTTGTTCTTTGCATGCAATCGATGTTTGTGCTTTTTTAAAACTTTTTAATTCGACTGTTCAGTATTCATGCATGTTAGCCCCTATTTCTGAAGTGAGAATTTTTTCATGTCCAAGTATCAAATCAAGCCCTTTGATTAAGGATGGAAGAATCAGAATAATTCCATCACAGCTCATGTTTATTTTTTGAACTTATTGTCTTTAGGGAAAAGGTTCAAATAATGCATGCAATTTGGAATTGTTCAATTTTATTTTTCAATATTATATTTTTTTGGTCTAAAGATTAAATTGTATTCCGACCAAATGAAAGTTTGTACATCTTTAAATTTGCATGCGAAAAATTTTCTTACCTTATTCAATTCCTTATAACTCTTGGAACAAAGTCAATAAATTTAAATAAATAGTCAGTATCTCTGTTTATATTTTATATTAATATAAAATTATAATTTAAAATATAATATAATATAATATAATAGATAAACCTAAATAATGAAAAATCACGGGCGATGCATTACAGGTTAAGAAATAAATTAAACTTTTGAAAGTGTTTTTTTTTTAATTATAATGAGTAAAATCTTATAATTAAATGAGTTTATGATTTTACTTTTCTTTAAAATTAATATTCAAAAAATATTACATACATTATGAAATTCATTTTAATTCTTAGGAAAAGTTAATAATTTATTTTGAATTTGAGTAAAAAAAAATTAAATTAAAATATGAAATAAAATCATATTTCGGTAGATGTAAAAGTGTCTAACTAATTTTAAATGAAGAGACAAATTCTAACAAATTAGATTATTTTGGAGTCTTCTTCTAATTTTTTTATTTTTTTTTTTGTGAATAACAAAATTTATCTATTTTAATAGCTATATTTTGATATAAGAGATAAGAAAATTAACAGATTTTTTTTTTTAATGCAAACTCATATTAGAGCAAAATAAAGTAGCTCAAATACAATAGAAAAAATATTACCGAGTAATGGGTGTGTGTGTGGGTGGGGTGGGGTGGGGGTGGAGGCAAGGGTGTAAACTTAAATATTATGAATAATAAAAAAAGGGCAGCCCGGTGCACAAGAGCAAATCAAATATTATGAATAATATAATTAAAAAATCAAAATAATTTTTTTTTTACGACTAATGAATTTTTTATAGATTTGATTTAGAGTTAGGGGGATTGGGTTGAGGGTTCGGGGGTGGGGAGGGGAGGGGCGTGTAGGAAGGGAGAGGTATTTTTTTTTTTAAATTAAGGGCGGAGGTGGGGGATTGATATGGACGCAGGGTGGGGGTAGGGGTGGAAAGTGGGTGGGGGTGTAGATTTTGTTTTAACATTTCATTGAGAAAAAAAAATGAAAGTTGAACTTTTTTTCTAAAGGTAATGTGATTTAACATATTCAAACAAGACATTTCATAATAAAATAATTTAAAAAATATTTTAATATTATCCGCGCATCGCGCAGGTATGTATACTAGTTATTAATAACACCACTACTTCTAAGTTTTTTTTTCTTTTAAACAAAAAAATAATTAACACTACTACTACCAATTAAAACTACTACGATTATTATTGGTGAATATTATTATTAGTATCAATATTATTATCTTTATTTAATATTTGAATAAATTTTAAAACATTGAATGGGATAAGTTTATGAATAGTAAGAGTTCATTTAAAACTCTTAAATGTTAGATTCCTAGTTTTAAGTCAATGATAAATTTTTTGAAAAATCTAATATTTTTAAATTTAAATATCTCTATTTTTTTAATTAAAAACTTTATTACAATATTATTATCGTTTGCCTTAAAACTGTCAAGTGGCTTATTCTTATTCTGCCACTTGGCTTCTTCTCATGCTCCGTCCTCTGCTTTATAATATATATATATAGATATTAGTTTACGTACCCGTGCGATGCACAGATAAATAACCTATTATTTAAAAAAATTATAGATTGCAAGATCTTATTATAGTATAATAAATAATTATACATTTATGTATAATATAATATAATTAAATTATTTATTATTTTATTAAAAGATTGTTATTTGATTTCGAAATAATAGGGGAATAGATGCAATTAAAATTTCATTTGAAATAGTTGACACAAAAATAATCATTGAGTTTTTATTTCATGTTTTAGAAAATTTGAACATGGATCACACTCACTTCATATTATTATTATTATTATTAGCCATATCTTTGTCCATTCATTAAACATGAAAATAACAATGTACAAATAAATAGACCACAACCCAAAATAGACCAGGCAAGAAAAACAAACCCAACCCGGTCCAATTGAAACCAAAAATAAATAGCAAAATATAAAAATAAATAAACAATGCACTTTCTAAAAAAAATCTTGAGGACAGAAAAGGAAACTAAAGTTTTCCTCACTGCATCATCATCAACTTCTCCGAGAAGGTTCCGGCGGTCGTCGAACACGGGGATGACATGGATGATGGTAGCTCAAGCTCAATCAACTGTTAATACCATTAATTTGGACGGAAGCAATCTTGAGAAAGATGTCACAAAAGGAGCTTTAATTTCTGCAAGTACCATGAATCTATCTCGGTGAAGACTCCTTCAACATTGCTTCAACAAATCAATTGTATATTCAGCCAAAGGTGAGTATAACTTTCTAATTCTCCATGAAATGAAGAAATCATGAGTCTGCTTCTCTCTATCGCTTAACATATTGAGCTCAAAAGAGCTGATACCACTGTTCAGGGACAGAGATATACCAGATCCACGATATTATCTACTAATTTATATTAGTGTGAAGCCTTGCTCTTTAAACAATTGTTAATTCTTTGACTTCTGTGTTGTTACCTGAACTCGTTAGTATGTTGCCAATTTCTTACTGTGTAATCCTTGTTTTGCTATCTTTGAATGCGCAAATAAGGAATAGTTATTTTTTCCAAGAGGAGAAATATCTTGTGAATTCTATGCATTGTGGTTTTGCAAGGCTGATCAGATCTATGCTAAGTTGGTCTGAATGTTTTATTACCTAGAAAGAGAAAAGATTGTAATTTGACTTGGTTATTATTCTAGTGAAATACATGCACATATTTTTTGGTAGTATGTGTTGCGGTAAAGACAACCTTTCAAATTAAATTTATTCTAAAAAGGAGAATTTATGATTTGGAAAAGTGTGTAATTGAAGTTGGAGTAGGAGTAGGATTGTGCATGAAGATGCAAGCCATTCCTTTAATCAAGTTTGTAGTTCGAAAAGAGAAGTAGATTCACTTATGGAGGCTTCTGCTACTGCTTCTGTGGTTATATCCTTAGAAAGTCTCTTTGATCATTTATTGTTGTTATTGCATGGTTTGCTTAGTTTCTACCAACCACGCTGGCTCAAGTGGAAATCTAGTTCTAAGTTGACCAGGAAATCTAGCAAGGACTACTCCGCATATTTTGATCGTGAGGGAGCTGAGAGCCTCCAAGTATAATTTTCATTTGACCTTTAATATACAGAGTCTGGTAGAATTGAATAGTACATATGTATCTTGAGTCAGTAACCTTATGATGAAGGTAATATTTTAAATAGAATACTTTACTGGAAAGACAACGGTAAATTTCCAGTATCTTAACTTTTCAAATCTCTTTTAGGTGTGGAGCTTTGATTATTCGACGTCTGTATGTACTTTTTAATGCTAAAAGAGTTTACTGTGAACTGTCCACAATACTTGAAGGAGAATCAAATTTGGACTTTGCATCTGTGATGGTTCAGGTTTGCTAATTTGCTTATTTATCAAGAGAGGATGATACAAGCCTAAAGTGCATAAGGATTGCAAGGACTTCTCAAAGGACCAAACTCGGAATTGGCAAGACATTTGAGACCCTTTTGGAATCCTTCTCAAGCCGTGACCAAAATGAAAGAGGAGAAAGAAAGCTTACACTCAAGAGGCGCCTAATTACTAAGGGCATAGAGGTATTTACACTACAAAAGGCCACACTCAAGAGGCGCCTTTCCTAAGCCCTCATTAAGGGAATTTTTGTCATTTACTATGTAATAGTATAAATAGACAAATTAGCTTCTCTTTTCATTAGACTTTGATGAATTAAAATTGAGTATTACTCTTAATGTAGTTTCTTTCCTTAGTGTAGGGCTTGGAAAAACCATCTTAGTATAGGTCTTGGAAAAGACATCCAAACTTGAGAGATTAATAAATTTGATGGATTTCACTTGTGTTGATCAATTAGCAAGAAAGGTGTGATTGAGGAGTGTGAATTTCTTTGGTCCACCTAAGAGTGAGGTTTGAACTACCATTGGTGAGGTGTGTTTGAATGTTTGAGACACATTCTTGTGCTAATCATTGGTGATAGTAAGGGTCTCATTACCTATCTTTACATTTATGCTATCTTTTTCTTCATCTCCTCTCTATGTGTTGTTTTCCTTTACTTGTGGTTGCTGATTTTTGCGTCTTGAGTCCTTAATTTTGGTTTCAGTGGTTTATTTTTGTATCATTTGGTATCAAGAGCCATGTATTAGAGTTGTTCCCACAACTCTAAGTCTTGGACCTAAGAAAATCTTCACAAAAAAAGAGTCTAGAGTCAAAAAAAATCCACAAAAAGAGTCAAAAATCTAAAAAATTCAAAAAAAAATGTGTGTTGGTTTGTTGTTTGGTAGTAGATCCGAATTTGACAACTTAGATCTACTAATTTTTAGCTTGTTTTGATAGTTTCTAGTGTTAGATTCTTGTTCTCTAGCACTTAAAGGGTCTAAATCTAAGTTTAGAACAAGATTTGGTTGTTTTTGAGCTAGATTCACCATTGTTGTGGCTTGTTTAAAACTTTTGAGGAGGGATATCATTTTTGATCAACTTGTTTGTGGCGTTTTGTGGATGGTTTTGTGTTGGTTGTGCTTGGTTTGGCAAAGGGAACGTAGATCTAAAAGAAAAATTGAAGTTAGGGTTCATTTGCCTAGTGGTAAAACCTTGGTCAACTCTTGAATATTCATCTTGTTCATCCACCATCTTCCAATCTTGTTGAAGAAGAATATTCAAGTAGCGTGTTTGATCCAAAAAGGGAGAAGAAAGAGAGTGTACAAGAATATTCCCTAGCATATTCTAAGTCTTCCAAAAAGGAAGAGGGGACAAGGGGACAACCAAGTATAATTGAAAGTACACTTGAGGGGACCAATTCATTTTGAATTCATTTGAAGTTCCAAAAAGGCTTCAAACCTTCATCCCCCACCCTCCCTAAAACTGAAATTCTTCTTCCCTAAAGGAGTGTTTGGCGAAACAAGAGATTTGGAATTGAAAATTTTGAAGAGTGACGTCCAACCACAAGCTGCCACGTCATCACTTTATGAACAACCAAATTGAGTCCTAAAATTATATTTCTTAGTTTCTAATTTTTTATTCTAGTTTCTTGTGAGTTAAGTATATCACTAATTAGCAAACTAGTAAGTACCTACTAGGTTGGTAATTAGTCTAGAGTTCGTTTCTTTCGTGTCTTCGATTTTTGCGTGTTTTTTCTCATTTTTAATTCGTAGTAGTTTGTTGGTTCAAGTCCGTACATCATTTTATTTGAGTCATATCAAAATAAAAATTGATTCCGGGACAAAGCTTATTCACCACTCAATTCACTTACCAAGTATTGCCAAGTATTCAACACTTGTGAGACCAAGTGTGAGGTGAGATTCGAGTGCGAGTGTGGTAAGGCCTTTTTTAGCTAACTTGTTTGTTCGTTTTGTAGGTTTTTCATTTGATGTTTTTTTGCTTTTGTTAGGTACAATTGTAATGGAATCCGAAGGTATCACATCCCAACCTTTGGTAAATGATGCTTTGGGAGTCTTGTTGGCTCGGATTGATGCATTTGCCCGAGATATGAAGGGTGATATAGATGCTTTTAGGAGAGATATGAAGGGTTATATGGGATCAATAAGGGGTGACATGACTAGAATAAAAATGGGGGTTGCTATACTATGTCCACCAAACCCTCCACAATTGAACCAAGTCCAACAAAAGAGACTTGGTACTCAAATGCTACCCCAAAATCCAAACTACCAAATCCCAAACCCAATTAACCAAATACCTTATCCTTCTCTCCAAATGCCACAAACCGAAATTTCCCCATCCAAATAGAAGAAGAGGAGGAGGAGTTATAAACCAAAGAGGGTGAGTCTAAGACTCAAGATGGAGAGAAAATGGAGGGTGAGTCTAAGACTCAAGATGGAGAGAAAATGGATGGTGAGATACAAAGAGGATTTGAAGGAAGGAAGGAAAAGGAAAGGGAAGCCACGGGTAGTGAAATTGGAAGGGAAAAAGAACACTTGATTGTGGATCTTGTCCACAAAGGATCCTTGATATTCAATAACCCAAATACTATATTTTCCTATTATTTTCTCTTATCATGTGTAGGTTCAAGACCCTAGAATTCCCAAGGAGAAGCCCAAGGAAGTTTCCTTCAATCCCTTGGCCAAAAGTCCCAATTTTGGGATAAGTGATGAAGAAGTAAGTCCAAAGGGAAACATTGACATATTCCCTTTTAATGTGGAGCATGAAGGCTGCCATGATGCAAAACCAAGTGAAGAACACACTTCCCATGATCTACAAGGTAACAAAGCTATCTTCTACACCCCTAGAAACTTGAATTGTTGCGATGTGGCTAGTAGTGGCCAAAGTGGTGTAGTTTCGGATTTGCTTAGTGAAGAAGTGTATGAATCTTCCTTTTGTGATAATTTTGGCGTTGTTAGGTTGAAAAAGGACCAAACTCTTGTTGTGAGTAAGCAAGCACTAGTTGATCTTTTAGATGACCAAATCAATTCTTTTCGTAAGAATGATTTGTGTCCATCTAGTGCTAGCACTTATAACTTGAATAAGATTTCATTACCAAGTGATAAGAGTATTCACACACTAGTTGACCCTTGTGAAAACCAAGGTGAGTCTACATTAGTATGTGAGTTTCCAAGAACTAGTGAGGATGTGAATGATGATCAACCTACTCATGAATGTAGTCCACTACTTGAGCATATGTGTGGTGTGTTTGATAAGTTTCAAGTTAGTGATGAAGTTGATGGAGTTGATCATGGGATTGGAGATGATTCTTGTAGCATGTTGTATGATGAAAGCCATATTGATATATTTTCTCAAAGAAACCAAGAAAAGGCATAATCGGGTGAAAGTGACCTTGAATTGCTTGAATATTTAGGAAACCCGAATTGTGATTGTTCTTGTGAACATGTTTTGGTGTGTGATCCCTTTTCTGCTCATGGTGATTTATATATATGTGGGGATTACTCTCTTAAAATATAAAGTAGTACAAGCTTAGAAATTCCATCTATTTTTTCTTTGTGTGTTTCCAATTGTAATACCCCGAATTTTCTTCCTAGCTAATTTCGTCCCAAGAATGCCTAGTATTAGCTTCTGAAGTGAATGATGATTATTACATGAGGAATTTTCAAGATTTTCACTTTTTGTCATGTGGAAAATTCAATAAGCTATCCATCGATATAAAATTCGCCCAAATCCGACACCCGGGCGAAGAGTTAGAGCCTTTTTAGTGAGACAATGTATCACCTGAGCTTCCAGCGCATCGCAGAGATAGCTCAAATGGTAATTTTCAATTTTAAGTGTTTCTCCACAATAGTGGCGCGTCGCTCCAAACTTCCAGGTCGCAGACAAGGTGGCCACGCGATAGCTCCGCATCGCGCTCCCGTGCAATTTCCCATTTGTTACTTTCCAGTGACTTGGTGCGATAGTGGCGCGTCGCACCAAGGATGAAAATCGGGAAATTTTCTCATAAATTAAAGATGAGTCATAGCGTTAAAAGGGTCAATTTCCCCACCCTATATAAGCCTTATAACACGAGATTTGGCCATAATTCAGCAACTTATACTCAATTACTCTAAAAAACTCTCAAGAACAAGCCCTAGGATTTTCATAGAAGGTTCAATTCCAAGGGAATTCATCGTCAAATTTCAAGAATCTCTCCGTCAATCTTCACGAAATCACGAACTAAGGTATGCATAGTGTTCATCCACGGATCCCTTTCATTCGTGGAGTCCAAGAATCATGTTTTAAATAACCTATTGTGATTTGCTTGTTGTGATTTGATCATGTTCATGTTGATAGTTGTTATTTATGTTTCAAGATGGTGTCTTGACGACTTTCCATGAAGTATGTGAGTTTGTTGATTGAAAACCTAGGCAGAATACATATGCAGGTCCCTCAAGTATGCACCATCTTTCACTTAGGCACCTCAAGTGGACATTGTTCCATTTTGGCACCTCAAGTGGCCTTTAAGTGTGCCACCTTGGTACTTTTGCTGAGTTGTGCGTGTGACACGCATTGAAGACGCGTTTGGGTGGCATTTTCATAATTTTTCAGTGGCATTTTCATAATTTTTATTTTTCTTCTCTTTTCTTCTCTTTTCTTCTTCTTTCTTCAATCCATTAACTTACCACTAATTTTTTCCTTAACACATCCTTATGCTAAAATGGTCAAATCAAGAATCTTACTTCTTTTATGAAAGAAGAAATTAAATCAAAAACAAGAATGATTAAATCAAGAAATAAGAATGCTTAATTATAAGAAATAAGAATGCTTAAGAAATAAAGCTAAATCAGTGAAGAAAAATTGAATTCGAACAAAATCAATAAAAAAAATTAAAATCAAAGCATAAAAACCAAGAAAAAACAGTGAAGGAAAATTGAAAATCAAAGAAAAATTGATGAAAGAAATTAAAAAATAAATCTAAATCCATGAAGAAAAATTAAAATAAAAAAAATTAAAAATTGACTGGTAGGGTGGGTGCGGTGGCGCGTGGGAGGGTGGGTGGGGCGGTGGGATGGGTGGACTGGTGGGGTGGTGGTGGGTGGACTGATGGGATGGGTGTGGTGGGGGTGGGGGTGATGGGTGGGTGGGTGGGGTGTTTGAAGAAGAAGGTTGGTGGGGTGGGTAGGTTAGTGGGAGGGGGTACTTTTATTTAAATTAATTATTTATAAATTATTTGAGTATTTTTTTATTTAAAATTAATTATTGGGAAAAGGGGTGATTATTGATTTTTTTTTGAAAAAAAATTAATTAACGATTTAAAAATTATTTTTTAGAAAAATGACACGTGTTAGCATATTATTTGTCACTTTCCACATCATCAGGCGCGTGTAATACACACACACAATATAAATTTGTTGATTCAGCAAAAGGTGCCAAAGTGACACACTTTATACATACTTGAGGTGCCAAAATGAAACAATGTCCTCTTGAGGTGCCTAAGTGAAAAATGGTGCGTACTTAAGAGGGCTGCGTATGGGTTTTGCCGAAAACCTATGAGTTTGGGTAGTTTTAGATTCTTAAATTGATGATTTCACCTATGCTATACAGTGTGCATCTAAGTTGTAAAATGCATAGAATGATAGAATTATGTTCCTTATGACTCAATAGTATCTAAATGACAAGTCCATGCTAACCCTTAAGATGCAACACAATTTACATGCTCTTGTTGTGTATTAACTGTTATGTTATGCAACGTTCATGATATTGAAATCATGCAAGTATGTACATGTTATATGCATTCCCTTCCATGATCAAGACTATGATAACCATGTGAAACATGAAATCCCTTATTTATGGCATTATGAATTATGAACTTTATTCCTATGTTCAAGAAGTATTATGGATTGTTGGTGTTGGTCATGTATTCAGGAATGTCACGCCTTGTCAGTTTCCTTCTATCGAGTCCTGGGGATACTTGTACCCAAAAAATATAGTTGTGTGCCTAGAGCCATGTCATGTTTTCACAATACTCTCAGTCAAGCCATGTTCCATAGAAGTCAGTCAGTCATGTGACTCAGGAAATCTCAGAAATCTCATGAACTCAGCACTCAGTAAGATCAGTAATCTTATGAACTCAGTCAGTTATCAGATATCAATAGTATTCCGTCAGTCGACAGAATTCAGTAAACACAGTCCATGTACAGTCAGTCAATCATATTCAATCTTTTTATATAGGAGTAGAAATTAGCACCGAGTGAACCCAAGGGTGGGAACACACACTATCAGATGAGGGTGTGATTCTTAGTAGTAATCCTTATGTTCCAGAACTATATAGCCAGCATAGGTTGAGACATCAACACTGTCAGATGAGTGTTGATGAGGTGCATAAGCACTGTCAGATGAGGGCCCCACCATTCTCTTTTGGGGACACTGTCAGATGAGGGTACCCACAGTTGTCCTTACCAGTGGCGCGGTATTAACACCCTTCCAATCAGGGCACAGATTGGACCGCAGCTCAGTTGTTCTAGCGTATTTGGGGCATGTCGGTTAAATAACTATTCCCACAGTTTTAGTATCCGTCTTAGTAAAAAAACTCAGATAGTTCCTTAGATTTTTGGGATGTCAGATACAGTCAACTCAGTCACAGTATGAAACTCAGATAGATCCATCATATTTAGGACTGTCAGATACAGTCACTCATGTTATTAGTTATTTTAGTTATCGGAACTCCAGTATCAGTCATGCTAGATATCAGTAAATTCATGTCATCAGTATATAGATTCAATTATCATGTTCTCACGATCTTAGTTACTATGTATTCATGTGTGCACTCTTACATTCATATTAGTCAGTCAGTTATTATCATTCATGCATGTAAGCCCCATGTATTCAACCTATCTCACACGTATACTCAATACATTCTTTTGTACTGAAGCATTTGCGCTATGGTGGTTTCTTTTTATATTACACCATAGGTTCAGAGACACGACTTCCAGATCAGCAACAGCAGTAGCATTCCAGGGTTCAGAGTTTTAGAAGTGAGTCCTCATTCTTCGAGGATGTGATCTTATTTTATCATATCAGTTCAGTTTTTAGTTGACGGAGTTAGTTGGGGACATGTCCCATCAACTCCTTAGTCAGACAATTAGAGGCTTTCAGACGACTATAGTATTTTTTTATGTTTTTCAGACTTCAGTATTTCAGTTTTGTTTGGGTATCGAGATACTACTCTATGTTAGACGTTATTGTTATTATTCAGTTATGTTGAGTATTGAACCTTACGGCCTCTCAATGTATGTTTCTGCATTTTTATGTCATATTATGCAGTGTACAGGTATAGATATCAGTCATGGGTTAGCTTGTGGTTTTTTGGGGTCATAAGCACCATGTAGCATTTCGGTTCAGATAATCAGGGTGTTACAAACTTGGTATCAGAGTCAAGTTCAATAGAGTCCTAGGAAGTCTGAAAGCCGCATCTAGTAGAGTCTTGTACATGGATGTGTTGCGTGCCACATTTATGTGCAGGAGGCTATGAGATGTTTTAAGAAACAGTTTTCCTTCTTTCAGTATTTATGTCGTGCCTATGAGCATAATCACAAGTCAATCTCTCAGTCTAATCCATTTCTCATCTTGATTTCAGAACATGCCTCCAAAGAGAAGAAACCAGTCAGCTCCTCAGCCCGAAGATCCTTTGGTCGACCATGTTTCTTATGGGGAATTCAAAACCGTATTTACCACTCTTGATCAGTTAGTAGCTGCCCATAATGAGCGGCCAGCAGTTATTTCGGCCAGTGGCCAACTCAACCGTAGCTAGGCTTTGGGACTTCACCCGAATGAATCCTCCAACGTTCCTCGGATCTAAGGTAGATGAAGACCCTCAGGAATTTATTGATCAGGTTCAGAAAGTGATAGATATTATGGGGGTGAATACTGTTGAGAGTCCTGAGTTAGCCGCATACCAGTTGCAAGATGTGGCTCATACTTGGTACAAGCAGTGGAAGTTTGAAAGGGTAGATGATGTAGGTCCTATAGAGTGGGAGGAGTTTGTCACGACTTTCTTAGATAGATTCTTTCCCCAGGAGATGAGGGAGGTGAGGGTTCTAGAGTTCATCAACCTCAGGCAGGGCAATATGACGATGAAAGAGTATTCTCTCAGGTTTAGTCAATTAGCCAGATATACCCCTCATGTGGTTACAGACAACAGAGCTAAGATGAGTAAGTTTTCTTCAAGGGTAAATGATAGCATGGTTAACGAGTGCAGATCCGCTATGCTAAATAGTGACATGACTTTAGCTCAACTCATGACTCACGCTCAGTAGATAGAGGAGCAGAAAATTAAGTAGAGGGAAAAGCAGAATAAAAAAGCTAGGACAGGTAGCTTTAATTTTAGACAACCTAAATCAGAAGGAGGAACCCGTTCCCAGTTTCATCCTAAGTCATCAGTTCCAGCTCCTTCTATAGCCAGTGCTCCAGTTCCTAAGTTTAGAGAGAGTAACAAAGATAGAGCGCCAGGCTCTAAGTCTCAGGGCAGTGTCAGCAATACTGAACTAATCCCCTATGTCAGACTTGTGGTAAGAACCACAAGGGTGCTTGCAGATCTAGTAGCGATGTCTATTTCAGTTGTGGCAAGCCAGGCCACAGAGTCAGATATTGTCCTCAGTCGAGTTATCAGGGCCAACATAATCGTTCCGCAACTCAGTCCAGTCGCCCGAATAGCAGGGTGCCACTTCCAGTATACTAGTGGGCAACACCCAAATCATCTCTATGCTCTTCAGACCCGACAGGATCAGGAAAATTCTCCTGATGTTGTTACTGGTACGTTACAGATCTTTCATATTCACGTTTACGCTTTGCTAGATCTAGGTACATCCTTGTCTTTTGTTACTCCTTATATAGAAAGCAATTTTGGAGTCAGTCCCAAAATTCTAGCAGAGCCCTTTTCAGTCTCTACCCCAGTGGGTAAAACCATCATAGCTCGGCGGGTATACAGGAACTGCCCGGTTATGATATTTCAGAAAGTCATGTCAGCAGATTTAGTCGAGTTAGAGATGATGGATTTTTATGTCATTCTCGGCATGGATAGGATTTATTCCTGATATGCCACAGTCGACTACAGAAATAGAATAGTTCAGTTTCAGTTTCCGAATGAACCCATCCTAGAGTGGAAGGGTAATACTTCAGCGCTCAGAGGTCATCTTGTTTCCTACCTTTGGGCAAGGGAAATGATATCTAAGGGTTGTGTTTATCATCTCGTGCATGTTAAGGACTCTAGTTCTGAATCCCCCAGTCTTAAATCAATCCCAGTGGTTAATGAGTATTCAAATGTTTTTCCCAAAGATCTTCCAGGCATTCTTCCCGAAAGGGAAATAGATTTCGGCATAGACCTTCTTCCAGGCACTCAGCATATCTCTATTACACCATACAGAATGACACCAACAGAACTCCAGGAACTAAAAGAACACTTGAAGGATCTCTTATACAAGGGATTCATCAGACCCAGCATTTCCCCATGGGGCGCACCAGTCTTATTCGTGCAAAAGAAAGATAGTTCCCTCAGAATAAGCATTGATTACCGTCAACTCAATAATGTCATGGTCAAGAACAAGTATCCTCTTCCTAGAATCGATGAATTGTTTGACCAATTTCAGGGTGCCAGTTATTTCTCTAAGATAAACCTCAGATCAGGCTACCATCAGCTCAGAGTTAGAGAATGTGACATTCCAAAGACAGCTTTCCGTACTCAGTATGGTCAGTTCAAATATCTAGTCATGTCCTTTGGTCTTACCAATGCCCCAGCAGTTTTCATGGACTTGATGAACCGTGTTTTCAAGCAGTACTTAGACATGTTCGTCATAGTCTTTATAGATGATATTCTGGTCTATTCTCGCATAGAGCACGATCATGCAAACCATCTCAGAACAGTACTTCAGACTCTCAGAGATCATCAGCTATTCACCAAATTCAGTAAGTGCAAATTTTGTCTAAGGTAAGTAGCGTTCCTTGGTCATATCATTTCCGGTGATGGCATTAGAGTAGATTCTCAGAAGACCGAAGTGGTAAGAAATTGGCCTCACCCTGTCTCTCCATCAGATATCAGGAGTTTCTTAGGCTTGGCTGGCTATTACAGATGGTTTGTTGAGAGATTTTCTTCTATTGCATCCCCTATGTACAGATTGACCTAGAAGAAGGTCAAGTTTCAGTGGTCAGATTCTTGCGAGAAGAGTTTTTAGGAGTTGAAGACTCGACTCACCTCAGCTCCAGTTCTAGCTCTTCCAGATGGTTCATATGGGTTCGTAGTGTATTGTGATGCATCTAGAGTAGGTTTGGGTTGTGTCCTCATGAAGCATGGTAAGGTCATAGCTTACGCCTCTAGACAGTTAAAATCCTATGAGAAGAATTATCCTACTCATGATCTTGAGTTAGCAGCCGTAGTATTTGCCTTGAATATTTGGAGGCATTATCTCTACGGAGTTCATATAGATGTCTTCATAGATCATAAGAGTCTTCAGTATGTCTTTTCTCAGAAAGATCTCAATCTTTGTCAGAGAAGGTGGTTAGAGATTTTGAAAGATTATGACATGAGCATCCTCTATCATCCGGGCAATGCCAATGTAGTAGCCGACACTCTCAGTAGACAGTCCATGGGTAGTGTTTCTCATGTTGATGACAGTAAAAAGGAGTTAGTTCAGGAAGTTCATCAGCTTACCAGACTAGGCATTAGCTTAGTCGATTCATCAGAGGGCGGTGTATGTGTTCAGAGTAGTTCAGAATCATCTATAGTTTTCAAGGTAAAAGAAAATCAAGATAGGGATCCTAGCCTTGTCAACCTAAAAGAGTCAGTTCAGAATCAGAAAGTAGAGGTTTTCTCCCAAGGGGGAGATGGTGTTCTTCGTTGTCAGAGTCGTCTGTGTGTTCCAGGTGTAGATGACTTGAGGCAGCGAATTCATGCAAATGTGCATGGTGCGTGATACTCTATTCATCTAGGGGCCACTAAGATGTACAACGACTTGAGGGAGATCTATTGGTGGAGTGGAATGAAGAGAGATATTGCAGAGTTTGTGGATAAGTTCTCTATATGTAAGCAAGTTAAGATAGAGCATCAGAAGCCTAGTGGTTCCATGCAGGAGTTCACCATTTCTACTTGGAAGTGGGAAGAAGTAAACATGGACTTCGTGATGGATTTGCCTCGAACTCATCATTAGCATGATTCAGTTTGGGTCATAGTAGATCGAATGACCAAGTCAGCTCATTTCCTTCTAGTTCATACCTCTTAATTAACCGATGATTATGCCAAACTCTATATCAGGGAGTTGGTCAGATTATATGGTGTTCCATTATCTATCATGTCAGACAAAGGTACCCAGTTCACCTCTCACTTCTGGAAAGCATTCCAAAATGGTCTTGGTACCCAAGTTCATCTTAGTACAACATTTTATCCTCAGACAAATGGTCAAGCAGAAAGGACCATTCAGACTTTAGAAGATATGCTAAGGGCGTGTGCAATTGATTTCAAGGGTAGTTAGGATGACCAATTTCCTTTGATTGAGTTTGCATACAATAATAGCTATCATTCCAGTATTCAGATGGCTCTATTTGAAGCTCTCTATGGTAGGAGATGTAGATCTACAATAGGTTGGTTCGAAGTTAGTGAGGCCTTCGTCATAGGTCCTGACTTAGTGTTTGATGCCTTAGAGAAAGTCTAGTTGATCAAAGAAAGACTCCGGGCTGCTCAGAGCCGACAGAAGTCTTATGCAGATGTGCATAGAAAAGATCTCGAGTTTGATATTAGTGATCATGTCAACCTCAAGATCTCTCCCATGAAGGGAGTGAAGAGGTTCGGCAAGAAGAGAAAGCTCAGTCCTCGATATGTCGGCCCTTCAAGATTCTCATTCGCTTCGGCAAGGTAGCTTATGAGCTCAATGTTCCTTCAGATCTAGCCTCAGTTCATCCAGTATTTCATGTCTCTTTGCTCAAGAAGTGCGTAGGTGACCCATCAGTCATAGTCCCTATTCAGAGCATTGTTGTTCAGAACAACCTCTCTTATGAAGAGATTCCAATCAAAATATTAGACTATCAGACTCATAGATTGAGGAACAAAGAAGTCCCTCTAGTCAAAGTTCTTTGGAAAAATCAATCCTTCGAGGGAGCTAATTGGGAAGCAGAAGCAGACATGCATGCCAAGTATCCTCACCTATTTCCCACCAATCCAGATCAAGCTCAAGGTAACAGTTCTCCTTAAGCTTATTCAGCTTCACGTTCAGTATTCAGTGAAAACTTGATATTCAGTTTCAAACTCATGAGTCATCACAAACTGGGTATCAAGTGCCATTGCATATTCGGTCATGCATTCTTCTACCAGATCAGTTATATAATTATGCATCAGATATACATTCTCATTGTGAAAAAATTTAGTTCCTCAGAGCACTCAGTTATGCATTCATGAATCAGTTACACATGCATCAGATATGCATGTTCAGTATATTATGTTCAGCTTGTCATTCATGTGATCATGTTACAGTTATCCATGTTCAGCTTATTGTTCCCCCTCTCAGCCAGTCTCATTCGAGGATGAATGTTCCCAAGGGGGGGATATTGTAATACCCTGAATTTTCTTCCTAGCTAATTTCATCCCAAGAATGCCTAGTATTATCTTCTAAAGTGAATGATGATTATTCCATGAGTAATTTTCAAGATTTTCATTTTTTTCATTTGGAAAATTCAATAAGCTTTCCATCGATATAAAATTCGCCTAAATTCGACACCCGAGCGAAGAGTTAGAGCCTTTTTAGTGAGACAGTGTATTACCTGAGCCTCCAGCGCGTCGTGGAGATAGCTCAAATGGCAATTGCCAATTTATAGTGTTGCTCCATGATAGTGGCACATCGTGCCAAACTTCCAGGTCGCAGACAAGGTGGCCACGTGATATCTCTGCGTCGCGCTCCCGTACAATTTCCCATTTGTCACTTTCCAGTGACTTGGTACGATAGTGGCACGTCACGAAGAGGATGAAAATTGGGAAATTTTCTCAGAAATTAAAGATGAGTCCTAGGGTTAAAAGGGTCAATTTCCCCACCCTATATAAGCCTTATACACAAGATTTGGCCATAGTTTAGCAATTTATACTCAATTACTCTCAAAAACTCTCAAGAACAAGCCCTAGGGTTTTCATAGAAGGTTCAATTTCAAGGGAATTCATCGTCAAATTTCAAGAATCTCTCCATCAATCTTCACGAAATCACGAACTAAGGTATGCGTAGTGTTCATCCACGAATTCCTTTTATTTGTGGAGTCCAAGAATCATGTTTTAAATAACCTATTGTGATTTTCTTGTTGTGATTTGATCATGTTCATGTTGATAGTTGTTATTTATGTTTCAAGATGGTGTCTTGATGAATTTTCAAGAAGTATGTGAGTTTGTCAAAATTCAGTGAACCTCCATGATTCCACCACATTGCGGTATAGTTCCAATTCCCAACCAAGATGGCAATGCGATTTCCACCGCGTCGCGCCGTCGTGCAATTTTCCAATTGTCCAAATTCCAGTGAACTGGTGCAATCATGGCGCGTAGAGCCAACAAGTAAAATCAGGGGTTTTTCAGTTTAATTCCAAGGGCTTTTTGGTCTTTTTCCCTTTTCCCCAGCCTCTATAAATACCCAGCCAAGGGTCTTTAGCCTCATTTTCTCTTCCACTTCCAAAAAAAATTAGGGTTTCTAAAATCAAAATCCTCTCCTTCTTCTTCAACAAAAATCAAGAGAGATCAAGGGAGAAATCAAGAAGAAATCAAGAATCTTTCCAAGAACCTTCAAGAAAAGTGTTTCCCCAAGGTATGTCGATGTTGATTCTTGGGTCTCTTTCACCCAAGAAGCTCAAGTACCCTTTCAAAAAAAACTCAAAGATTTTATGTTTATGAGTTGTTAATGATTCATGTGAGTTGAAATTAATGTTCTAGCTATTGTTGAGTTTTGATTCTTGTTTGTTTACAAGATTTATGAGCTTTGACCCTAGTATGTGGAATCCATGTAATGTTTGTGATAAACCCTCTTGAAGTTGTTTTCTATGTGATGTGTTTATGGTATTTGGTTGTAAAAATGGTTGAATAAGCGAAGTATGTCCCCCATAGATTTGATAAAATACCCAAGTGGATGAATTATTCCATGATAGTGGGAAATCCCCAAATAAGTATGAACCCATGCATGTCTAGTGTTTGTTGAAGGACCTTAGTGAACAAGTGGAGATGTTATGGTAGTAAATTCCCCAATTATGTGCTCTTTGATATATGCTAAGCTTTTAATACATGCCAAGTGGTTAGCAAATAAGTTGAGACATGATAGTATGAAGTTTTCCCTAAATCATGTGATGTCCAAATACATGTCAAGACTAATATAAGTATCAAGTACCGGGGTAAGACTTTGTTGAATGGAGTATGATCTAGTATCATGTTTTCCCTACTCTATTATATGTTTATGATCCCTAAATGCTCGAAGTGATGCCTTGGTGATTGTGATGATGAATAGATGTTTGTGATTCTTAAATGCTTGAAGTGATGTCTTAGTGATTTTGAGGCTGAACATATGATATGATTCCTAAATACTTGAAGAGGTGCTTTAATGATGATGATGATGAATGTATGACTGTGATGATGAATGAATGATTGTGATGATGATGATGAGTAAATGGTTGTGATGATGGAGAAATTATTATGCTTTATTTTATGTTATCGAGTCTTGGGGGTATTTATACCCGATAATTTAGCCGTTGTCTAGAGCCCATGTCAGTTTTACGATAATTTCAGTCGAGCCATGACTCTCGGAATTCAGTGAATTATAGAACGTTGTATCCTCAGACAGTTACAGAACTTAAGAAATCTCAGTTATCTTTGTAATCTCCATATTGATAGTAATCTAACCTTAGTCCTGTAATCAGCCCAGATCTAATAGTATTCAAGTGTTTAATTGTGATCTCAGAAGAAATTCGAATAATCTATTTAAGCTCTGTATCTTTAGTCAGATACCGTGATTTAATACCATTTCCGTCAGATACGAAACAAAGTGATCTCAGTATAACTCAGTCAGATCTTTTAAGAAACATGATCAGTATCAGATTTAGTTCAGTTGTGTTTAGTTAAGAATTCAGTCAGAGTCTTTCAGTTGGGAGTAGAAACTAGCACCGAGTGAAGAAAGGGATGGTGGCTCCTCCCGTCAGCGAGAGAGAGAGGCCAGAGTCGTTAGTAGCAATCCCTGACCTCCAAAACTGCATAGCCAACGTAAGATACAGGAGTTTCCATCAAGAAAAGGTTGTCACCTCCAGAGAGAGAGTATTTGACTATTATATTGCCTTAGGTCGACTACCTGGTAAGGGTCATCCATCAGAGAGGATTGACCAGAGAGAGGTCTTTACCTGTGGCACGGTATTGACACCCTTCCAACTGGGGTTATAGGTTAGACCCTACCTGTGATAGGTCGGGGCATGTTGGTTAAGTAACTACTTCCCACAGTTTCAGTTTCAGTATCAATCTTCAGAAATCAGGACTGTTAGATACAGTCATCTATCTTTATGAGGAACTCAGATAGTTCCATTGATTCATGGACCATTCCGTCAGATAGGCTTGGTCTTATATACAGTTATTTGATATCATATTTAGAGATATGCCGCCAGACAGGCTTGATTTATAGTCTCAGATTTTATTGAGTATTCTTGTTGTCAGATTCAGATATATTCATATTTCTTATCATTGATAATAGTTTCTAAAATCATCTATTAGAGAGGTTGATCTCTAATCCTGTCAGTCGAAAGCAGTAAAGCTCAGAATTCAGTCCTTGATGTAAGTGCGTCTAGATCCTCGGTTATCAGTATCAGATGAGTCAGTGATTTCGTATCTCCGTACCAGTAGTGAGTTCTGTCTGCAGTAAAGTGGTATTCGAGTTTCAGTATTTAGAGTTGTGATGATTGTGATTATGGTCGGTGTATTCATGTATGTGTTCTCGTGCGACACTTTCATGATCATTCAGTTTAGATATTGTGTATGCATGAGCCCTTGCATTTAGCCTTACCCCATCCACATATTCAGTACATCCCTGTACTGACGTATTTGTGCTATGGTGTTTTCTTTGGCACCATAGGTTCAGAGGCACAGGACCCAGAGTTTCCTCAGCAGTTCAGTCCCAGTCAGCAACAGTAGTCGTAGCAGTGAGTCTTCTTTTTCTGAGGATGAATTTCAGTTTACTATTTTGCATTAGACTTAGTTTATATTTTCAGTTAACGGAGTTAGTTGGGGACATGTCCCATCAACTCCACAGTTCAGAAAGTTTAAAGGTTTTTCAGACAGATGTCAGATGTATTAGTATTCAGTTTTCTGTATTTTGAGTATTCATAGATGTGTTGAATCTTATGGCTAGTTTTGCACATTTATTTTAGATATTATGCATTGTACAGGTACAGATATCAGTAAAGGGTTAGCTTGTGTTCCTTCGGGTCCATAAGCACCATGTGACATCTCGAGATGGGATCTCGGGTTGTTACATACAGTCAGTCAATCATGTTCAGTCTCTTCAGATGGGAGTAGAAATTATCACCGAGTGAACCCAAGGGTGGGAACACACACTATCAGATGAGGGTGTGATTCTTAGATGTCATCCTTGTGTTCCAGAACTATGTAGCCAGTATAGGTTGAGACATCAACATTGTCAGATGAGGGTTGATGAGGTGGACAAGCACTGTTAGATGAGGGCCCCACCATTTTCTTTTGGAGACACTGTCAGATGAAGGTACCCACAGTTGTCCTTACCTGTGGCGCGGTATTGACACCCTTCTAATCAGGGCACAGATTGGACCCCAGCTCAGCTGTTCTAGTGCATTTGGGGCATGTCGGTTAAATAAATATTCCCACAGTTTCAGTATCACTCTCAGTAAAAGAACTCAGATAGTTCTTCAGATTTCAGGGCTGTCAGATACAGTCAACTCAGTCACAGTATAGAACTCAGATAGTTCCATCAGATTTAGGATTGTCATACATAGTCACTTATGTTATCAATTATTTCAGTTATCGAAACTCCAGTATCAGTCATGCTAGATATCAGTAAATTCATGTCATCAGTATATAGATTTAATTATCATGTTCTCACGATCTCAGTTACTATGTATCCATGTATGCACTCTCACGTTCATATTAGTCAGTCAGTTATTATCATTCATGCATGTAAGCCCCATGTATTCAGCCTACCTCACACGTATACTCAGTACATTCTTTAGTACTGACGCATTTGCACTATGGTGTTTTCTTTTTATATTACACCATAGGTTCAGAGACACGACTCCCAGATCAGCAGTAACAGTAGCATTCCAGGGTTCAGAGTTTTAGAAGTAAGTCCTCATTCTCTGAGGACGTGATCTTATTTTATCATATCAGTTCAGTTTTTAGTTTACCGAATTAGTTGGGGACATATCCCATCAACTCCTTAGTCAGACAGTTAGAGGCTTTCAGACGACTACAATATTTTTTCGTGTTTTTCAGACTTTAGTATTTTAGTTTTGCTTTGGTATCGAGATACCACTCTATGTCAGAAGTTATTATTATTATTCAGTTATGTTTGATTTTGAACCTTATGACCTCTCAGTACATGTTTCCGTATTTTTATGTCATATTATGTAGTGTACAGGTACAGATATCAGTCATGGGTTAGCTTGTGGTACTTTGGGGTCATGAGCACCGTGTAGCATTTTGGTTCAGATAATTGGGGTATTACAAACTTGGTATCAGAGCCAAGTTCAATAGAGTCCTAGGAAGTCTAAAAGTCGCATCTAGTAGAGTCTTGTACATGGATTTGTTGCGTGCCACATTTATGTGAATGAGGCTATGAGATGTTTTAAGAAACAGTTTCCCTTCTTTCAGTATTCATGTCGTGCCTGTGAGAATAATCACAAGTCAATCTCTCAGTCTAATCCATTTCTCCTCTTGATTTCAGAACATGCCTCCAAAGAGAAGAAACCAGTCAGCTCCTCAGCCCGAAGATCCTTTGGGCGAGCATGTTTCTCATGTTGAATTTAGAATTGCATTTACCACTCTTTCTCAGTCAGTAGCTGCCCATAATGCGCGGCCAACAGTTATTCTGGCCAACCCAGTGGCCAACTCAGCCGTAGCTAGGATTTGGGACTTCACACGAATGAATCCTCCAACGTTCCTCGGGTCTATAGTAGATGAAATCCCTCAGGAATTCATTAATCAGGTCTAGAAGGTGACAGATATTATGGGGGCAACTACTATTGAGAGTGCTGAGTTAGCCGCATACTAGTTGAAAAATGTGGCTCATACTTGGTACAAGCAGTGGCAGTCCAAAAGGGTAGATAATGTAGGTCCTATAAAGTGGGAGAAGTTTTTCATGGATTTATTAGATAGATTCTTTCCCCAAGAGCTGAGGGAGGTGAATTTTGTATAGTTCATCAACCTCAGGCAGGGCAATATAGCGGTGAAAGAGTATTCTCTCAGGTTTACTCAATTATCCAGATATGCCCCTCATGTGGTTGCAGATAACAGAGCTATGATGAGCAAGTTTTCTTAAGAGGTAAATGATAACGTGATTAACAAGTGCAGATCCTCCATGCTAAATAGTGACATGACTTTAGCTCAACTCATGACTCACGCTCAGCAGATAGAGGAGCAGAAATTTAATCAGAGGGAAAAGCAAAATAAGAAAGCTAGGACAGGTAGCTTTAATTTTTGACAACCTAAATCATAAGGAGGAAACCGTTCCCAGTTTGATCCTAAGTCATCAGTTTTAGCTCCTTCTATAGCCAGTTCTCTAGTTTCTAAGTTCAAAGAGGGTAACAAAGATAGAGCGCCAGGCTCTAAGTCTTAGGGCAGTGTCAGTAATACCCAAACTAATCCCCTATGTTAGACTTATGGTAAGAACCACAAGGGTGCTTGCAGAGCTGGTAGCGATGTCTATTTCCATTGTGGCAAGCTAGGACACAAAGTCAGAGATTTTCTCCAGTCGGGTTATCAGTTAAAGTCTCATGAGAAGAATTATCCTACTCATGATCTTGAGTTAGCAGCCGTAGTATTTGCCTTGAAGATTTAGAGACATTATCTCTACGGAGTTCATGTAGATGTCGTTAAAGATCATAAGAGTCTTCAGTATGTCTTTTCTCAGAAAGATCTCAATCTTCATCAGAGAAGGTGGTTAGATCTCCTGAAAGATTATGACATGAGCGTCCTTTATCATTTGGGCAAGGCCAATGTAGTGGACGATGCTCTTAGTAGACTATCCATGGGTAGTGTTTCTCATGTTGAGGACAGTAATAAGGAGTTAGTTTAAGAAGTTCATCAGTTTGCCAGACTAGGCATTCTCTTAGTCGATTCTTCAGAGGGCGGTGTATGTGTTCAGAGTAGTTCAGAATCATCTCTAGTTTCTAAGGTAAAAGAAAAGAAAGACAGGGATCCTAGCTTTGTCAAGCTAAAAGAGTTAGTTCAGAATCAAAAAATAGAGGTTTTCTCCCAAGGGGGAGATGGTGTTCTTCGTTGTCAGAGTCGTCTATGTGTTCCAGGTGTAGATGATTTGAGGCAGCGAAGTCTTGCAGAAGCGCATGGTGCGCGATACTCTATTCATCCAGGGTCCACTAATATATACCGTGACTTGCAGAAGATCTATTGGTGAAGTGGGATGAAGAGAGATATTACAGAGTTTGTGGCTAAGTGCTCTATATGTCAGCAAGTTAAGATAGAGCATCATAAGCCTAGTGGTTCCATGCAGGAGTCCACCATTCCTACTTGGAAGTGGGAAGAAGTAAACATGGACTTCATGACTAGTTTTCCTCGAACTCGTCATCAACATGATTCAGTTTGGGTCATAGTAGATCGAATGACCAAGTCAACACATTTCCTTCCAATTCATACCTCTTATTCTGCCGAGGATTATGCCAAACTCTATATTAGGGAGTTGGTCAGATTACATGGTGTTTCATTATCTATTATCTTAGGCAGAGGTACCCAGTTCACCTCTCACTTCTGGAAAGCATTCCAAAAGGGTCTTGGTACTAAAGTTCATCCCAGTACAACCTTTCATCCTCAGAGAAATGGTCAAGAAAAAAAGACCATTTAGACTTTAGAAGATATGCTAAAGGCATATGCAATTGATTTCAAGGGTCGTTGGGATGACCAGTTGCCTTTGATTGAGTTTGCATACAATAATAGTTATCATTCCAGTATTCAGATGGATCCATTCGAGTCTCTTTATGGTAGGAGATGTAGATCTCCAATCGGTTGATTTGAAGTTAGTGAGGCCTCAGTCATAGGTCCTGACTTAGTGTTTGATGCCTTATAGAAAGTCCAGTTGATCAAAGAAAGACTCCGGGCTGCTCAGAGCCGACAGAAGTCTTATGCAAATGTGCGTAGAAAAGATCTCGAGTTTGAGATTTATGATTATGTCTACCTCAAGTTCTCTCCCATGGAGGGATTAAAGAGGTTCGTCATGAATTTAAAGCTTAATTCCCGATATGTCGCCCCCTTCAAGATTCTCAATCGCTTCGGCAAGGTAGCTTATGAGCTCGATTTTCCTTCAGATCTAGCCTCAGTTATCCAGTCTTTCATTTCTCTTTGCTCAAGAAGTGCGTAGGTGACCCATCAGTCATAGTCCCTATTCAGAGCATTGTTGTTCAGAACAACCTCTCTTATGAAGAGATTCCAGTCAAAATCTTAGACTATCAGACTCGTAAATTGAGGAACAAAGAAGTCCCTCTAGTCAAAGTTCTTTGGCAAAATCAATCTGTCGAGGGAGCTACTTGGGAAGCAGAAGCAGACATACGTGCCAAGTATCCTCATCTCTTTCCCGCCAATCCAGATCAAGCTCAAGGTAATAGTTCTCCTTAAGCTTATTCATCTTCACGTTGAGTATTCAGTGAAAACTTGGTATTCAGTTTCATGCTCATGTGTCATTACAAACTTGGTATCAAGTACCATTGCATATTCGGTCATGCATTCATGTACCAGCTCAGTTATATAATTATGCATCAGGCATACATTCTCATTGTGAGAAAATTTAGTTCCTTAGAGCACTCAGTTATGCATTCATGAATCAATTACACATGCATCAGATATGCATGTTTAGTATGTTATGTTCAGCTTGTTAGTCATGAGATCATGTTCCAGTTATCCATGTTCAGTTCATGTTTATCTTATTGTTCCCCCTCTCAGCCAGTCTCATTCGAGGATGAAAGTTCCCAAGGGGGAGATATTGTAATACCCCAAATTTTCTTCCTAGCTAATTTCATCCCAAGAATGCCTAGTATTAGCTTCTAAAGTGAATGATGATTATTACATGAGGAAGTTCCACGATTTTCACTTTTTGTCATGTGGAAAATTCAATAAGATTTCCATCGATATAAAATTGGCCCAAATTCGACACCCGGGCAAAGAGTTAGAGCCTTTTTAGTGAGACAGTGTATCACCTGAGCCTCCAGTGCGTCGCGGAGATAGATCAAATGGCAATTGTCAATTTTCAATGTTGCTCCGCGATAGTGGCACGTCGCGCCAAACTTCCAGGTTGCAGACAAGGTGTCCACGTTATAGCTTCGCATTGCACCCCCATGCAACTCAATTACTCTAAAAAAACTCTCAAGATCAAGCCCTAGGGTTTTCATAGAAGGTTCAATTCAAGGGAATTCATCACCAAATTTCAAGAATCTCTCCATCAATCTTCACAAAATCATGAACTAAGGTATGCATAGTGTTCATCCACGGATGCTTTTCATTCATGGAGTCCAAGAATCATGTTTTAAATAACCTATTGTGATTTTCTTATTGTGATTTAATCATGTTCATGTTGATAGTTGTTACTTATGTTTCAAGATGGTGTCTTGATGACTTTCCATGAAGTATATGAGTTTGTTGATTGAAAGCCTATGAGCTTGAGAGTTTTAGATTCTTAAATTGATGATTTCACCTATGCTATAAAGTGTGTGTGTGTAAGGTGTTTGATAAAATGCCTAGAATGATACAATCATGTTTCTTATGACTCAATAGTATCTAAATGACAAGTCCATGCTAACCTTTATGATGCAACTTAATTTCCATGCTCTTGTTGTGTATTGATTGTTGTGTTATGCAATGTTCATGATATTGAAATCATGCAAGTATGTACATGTTATATCCATTCCCTTCCATGATCAAGACTATGATAACCATGTGAAGCATGAAATCCCATATTTATGGCATTATGAATTATGAACTTTATTCCTATGTTCAAGAAGTATTATGGATTGTTGGTGTTGGTCATGTATTCAAGAATGTCATGCCTTGTCATTTTCCTTCTATTGAGTCCTGGGGGTACTTATACTCAAAAAATATAGTTGTATGCCTAGAGCCATGTCATGTTTTCACGATACTCTCAGTCAAGCCATGTTTCATAAAAGTCAGTCAGTCATGTGACTTAGTAAATCTCAAAAATCTCATGAACTCAGTACTCAGTAAGATCAGTAATCTCATGAACTCAGTGAGTTATCAGATATCAATAGTATTTCGTCAGTTGACGGAATTCAGTAAACTAAGTCCATGTACAGTCAGTTAATCATGTTCAGTCTCTTCAAATGGGAGTACAAATTAGCACCGACTGAACCCAAGTGTGGGAACACACACTGTCAGATGAGGGTGTGATTCTTAGTAGTTGTCCTTGTGTTCTAGAACTATGTAGCTAGCATAGGTTGAGACATCAACACTTTCGGATGAGCGTTGATGAGGTGGATAAGGAATGTCAGATGAGGGCCCCACCATTCTCTTTTGGGGACACTGTTAGATGAGGGTACCCACAGTTGTCCTTACCTGTGGTGCGGTATTGACACCCTTCTAATTAGGGCACAGATTGGACCCTAACTCAACTGTTCTAGCGCATTTGGGGCATGTTGGTTAAATAACTATTCCCACAGTTTCAGTATCAGTCTCAGTAAAAGAACTCAGATAGTTCTTTAGGTTTTAGGGTTGTCAGATACAGTCAATTCATTCACAGTATAGAACTTAGATAGTTCCATCAGATTTAGGACTGTCATACACAGTCACTCATATTATCAGTTATTTCAGTTATCAGAACTCCAGTATCAGTCATGCTAGATATCAGTAAATTCATGTCATCAGTATATAGATTCAGTTATCATGTCCTCACGATCTCAGTTACTATGTATTGATGTGTTCACTCTCGCGTTCATATTAGTCAGTCAGTTATTATCATTCATGCATGTAAGCCCCATGTATTTAGCCTACCTCACACGTATACTCTGTACATTCTTTTATATTGACGCATTTGCGCTATGGTGTTTTGTTTTTATGTTACACCATAGGTTCAGAGACACGACTCCCAGATCAGCAGCAGCAGTAGCATTCCAGGGTTCAGAGTTTTAGTAGTGAATCCTCATTCTCCTAGGACGTGATATTATTTTATCATATTAGTTCAGTTTTTAGTTGACCGAATTAGTTGGGGACATGTTCCATCAACTCCTTAGTCAGATAGTTAGACCCACACGCCACACACATATTTCCACAAGCCACCAATAATATGAATCCTCATAAGATAAATAAAAAAGGACAGAGAACAAAAAGGGGATTTCAGCTTCTTTCTTTTTGGAGGAAATATGCATAGATCTAAGAGGGGAGCAAAGAGGATTTTTCTTTTTTTCTTCTTTTTTTGGAGGCACAATAAAAAGAAAACTCCATTATTCCTGGTTTCTTTCTCACGATACACACACACACGCACTCATCGAAAAACATGGACTGATCGAAAGTGCACATACATATGTAGTAAGCAGAAATTTAAGAATGGAGAGTGATTTATAGAGAGTCGGAGAGAAATAGTGAAGCTGGGTCAGATCTGGTCATCTTCTTGAGCTTTTCCGGTGAACTTTTTTCCAGAATTAATTTATAGGTCGTCATCCATGTTGTCTAGTCCCAAAATCCTTAGATTCTTTCAATTTCCAAGTAGATTCCACTGGAAAAACACTAAGGTCGCTAGAACCATCCCTTTCTCATCGTGTTCTTCTGCCATTTGAGCTTACCGGAGCTCAAGCTCTGCGGGTTTTTTGTTTTCGTCGTATCGATGGGAATTTTGGGTTCATCTACTTTTCCATTTAATCATCAATATCGGTCCTTGGGGTTTTAGTGATCAAATCTCATCGTCGTTCGTGGTTGGGTTTCAAATTAAGAAGTTATCTCACTGGTTTTGAAGCTGTCTGATTAGTTTTTCTCTATTTCGAGTTGGATTCATCGCGATCGAGGTTTTCTATTCGTAGTTCTAAAGTCCAGGTCTTCTTAAATATTATTATCAACAGAAATCAATTATCGAAAGGTCCATTTCTTTAACCCATTCTCTCTTCTTTATCTTAATTTGTTGAATTAACTATGTTTGAGATTGGATGATTTGGTGGTTGTTTGATGTCATTCATGTGAAATTCAAATGATTACCATGCTTTAATTTTCATTATGTCTATGTTGTCGATATTGGATTCTGAGTTGAAAAAATTGAATCAATAATTGAAGCACGTGTTAATCATTGGTTGAGAAGGGAATTTGGGGTGGAATTACGAGATTGATAAAAAGGGTGAATTTAGTTAATGTTAGTTTGTTGTTGTTTTGGATAATTTGAAATCAATATTAAGTTTGTGAATTCGATAGTATCATGATAGGTCGATTCGGATAGGCAAATGTAGGTTCGGGTAGGCAAATTTAGAACTTGTGTTTGGTTGAATGTTTGAATGTGCGTGGGAATGTTTCTTTCTAGTTTATCGTATTTTATTCAAGTGTATTTATTTTGCCGGGGAATGCATCGAGGTTCTTGTATTTATTCACCGGGGAATACCCCGACGTATTATGCCTTCAAAGGAAGTTCGTGATCAAGGCCCGAGGCATCGGGTAAAGCATTGGAGCTTAGTCTAGGTCTATTTAGAATAGGTTTTATATTTTTTGCATTTTCTACTTCGGACTGTATAATTGGACTGGAAACTAAATTTTGGATTGTTTTGTTTTGTTTGCTTGATTGATTATTTTGCATGCTTTGTGTGGTTTATACATTTATAGTGTAAAAATTAGCTGATACGTTCCACCAAGCGACCGTGGTTGAACCACGGGATCAAGGGGTGCCTAACACCTTCCCCTCGGTCAACAGAATTCCTTAGCCGGAATCTCTGTTCGTAAACCAGTTTTAAAGAGTCAAACAGTTTTGAAAAGGATTTTCCAAAGATGACTTGGCACACCAGATTATGCCAAGTGGCATGTCTGAATAAAAAATATAAATAATCCTTTTTCGAAATAAACTTTCATGTATTGTCACTTTAATGATAAAAACCCTTTCCAAACCTTAAAATATAAATCTTTTGGTAGAAAAAAGGGTTTTGACAGCTCTGACGACTCTGTTGGGGAGTTTTTTTTTGAATTCGAGTTTATTTTGGAGTTATATCGGCTTAGTTTGGCATTATGGGTGTATAGGCATTGGTTGTGTTTATTTATATTTTTTTCATCGTTGAGTGCCTACGTGCTATGTGTTTACAATCTTTCTTCTTATGTGTTATCGCTTTATATCAAGCATCATGTGCATAACCCGAGTCAATTCTTTCTGCAACAAGTCCCGGAGTGCACGTCGTTCGCACGAACTCTAGTTGAGTCACCCTTATTTTAGGAGGGAGAGCCATTGGATGTATGAAGTAAGTGAAAAGTAAAGTAGACACTATAGACCATATGTTCCCCTGAATGGCCTTGTTAGTAAACCCCAACGTAGGTCATCCTTTAGGTCATGCTTATGTGCATCATATTGAGATCTAGCGGGGCCCACTTGGTCCTTTGTAGGAGATTCTCCTCTAAAGCATCCCTATGCGCTAAATATTGCATCTCTAAGGGTAACGTGGTCATTTGATGGACTGATGTGGGGGAAAGCATGTGTTAGAAGTAAAGTGTGTAGGCAATGGAAAATAAAAAAAAAAGAGAAAAAAGAAAAGGTGAATCAAAAAAGAGTTTCGCAGTTTATTTTTAGAGTTCGTTATGGCTTTTGTTCTTCACAACCCAAAAATTCAAAAAAAGATTTTTATTTACCATTTTCACTCATCTTCTTAAAATACAAAAAAAAATCAAAAAGATTTCCCTTTCATTCCTTTAGTAAGCATTCATAATTCAAAATTTTCAAAAAGATTTTTCAGTCATAGGAGTTTTTATAAAAAAAATTCAAAAAATGGTAGAAGTTTTGTACATTTCATATAATGAAAATACCAAAAAGATTTTCCTTTCATATCTGTTGGTGTCATTTTTTAGGGTTAAGTATCAAATTGAAAACTCAAAAAGATTTTATGGTTGTTTTTCATCTTCTATTTGTGGTCGCGTCTCTCAAGCCAGGTTCAGTTGGTTATTTAATCCTTAATTGTCCTATCTGAATGAACTACACATACCTGATTCTTTTCCTTCGGGGTGGGATATGTAGGCAACCTTCGGTGGGCCCGGTAACCTCTTGTTTTGGTCATTGTCTTAATCCTAGCCAAGGGTCCGTCTTCTCTTAGTCCAATATCGTTAGATGGTTCTAGCCAAGTAGGCTATTTCTCTTAGCAGTGTTGATTGATGAATTTGAGTTATAAAGTGGTCTTTCCCTTCGACACATGCCCGCAACAAAATCCCAAGGGTTGGGAATCTTTTCCTGTCTTATCGAATGTTTGAGTTAATGTCCTATGTGTTATCATAGGATGGATCTGTCCACAAAGTCTAGAGTCCTAATGGTTGTCAAGGTTCCCAAAAGGTTAATCAAGTGGTGGGGCACGTTCAACTACTCTGAAAGTCACGAATTAAGGAAAGTTTTAGGCTATCTTGTACCACTCCTAGATATCGCACCCTGCCCAGATCTAATAGAGGCTGTGTTGACCTTTTGGGATCCAAACAATTTAGTGTTTAGGTTCGGAAGTTGTGAATTGACCCCTATCCTGGCATAAATATCTCGTCCGTTTCAATTGTTTTATATGGATCAACAGATGATTTTAGCCTAAAATCATACTGGCAAAAGATTTCTCTGACTTTGTGGATTGAAAGATAACAAGTATCTGGGGTGTCTCAAATAATCATGAATTTCCTTTGACTATTTGTTTGCTAGATTTGGGTCCTTAGAAGGTTTTGATTGCTTTTGGGATGAATTCTGTACTACCAAGAAGATGTGGGAACAATGTCGTCTCGAGGTTTTCTGTCTGGCTCTGTTGGGTATCTTAGAGTTCCCGTTAGATAAGACGCGTATCAATACTCATTTACAATCAGTGGTGATGGCTCTATTCAAGAAAAAAGGGAAGGTTACCATTGTACCAATGATCTTAACAATAATATATAAGGCTTTGACTGAAGTAAAAGGAGGGATACGATTATTTGAGGGAAGTAATCTAATACTACAATTGTGGATGATAGAGCATTTGCATGCGCCTTCTTTGATTAAAGCAGATGTGGTCGACTATTGTCTGGATGATCGAGTGAAATCCACAGAAGATAAAATACGTTTTGATAAATTTTCTTTGCCTGTGGGAGTCAATGCCTGGATCGAATTTCTCGAATCAAGAACTCAGGACAACATTCTTTAGACTTATATATGGCTCCGTCCTAAGAAAATCTTGGTTGGATGTCAAATGTAACTTCTTCTAGTTTTAATAGGACTTAACTGCACCAGACTTACAGTCTAAGAAGGATGATACGTCAGTTGGGTAGGGAGCAAGACGTCCCACCAATAATGGACCTTCTAAAGGATGTAGAGTACTTTAAGGACCAAGCTTTGGGGGAAAGTAAATATGAGCAATTCTAGCATAACGCGATGAAGCTAGGTGTCGACACCCTTATGGAAGGTTTGGATAATCCGGGGTGCACTCAAAACTATGAAATCTGGATACAATCTATACCATGTGGTGTTAGTAGACCATTACCGTTTCAACTTAGATGGAAAATATAGGGAGCAGATATGGTTGAGTACAATAAGGTGGAAGATCCAGGTACCAAAGTAAAGGTATTAAGAGTTCAGTTATCAGGTTTGCTCACAACTATGGAAGGGTATCAGAATAATCTTTTCAGGTGTACTCCCCAAGAGGCAGGAATACATACTAGAGGCTTCCTCCCGAATATCAAAGTATCATTGCAGGGTATGTTGCAACATTTAAGTGGGAAAGCGAGAACTTCACAGACAGGTCCATCTCAGCCAGGGCCATCACACAGAGCACCAGTTTGAAGGAGCATTTCTTATCTTTTGTTTAGTTTGAGTCCTTTATTTTTCTGCAATTATACTATTGTGTTTTTGTTAAGTCAGTATCAAGTTTGTTTTAACATTAGGGTCTTTATAAGGAATGTTACACATGTTGTCCTGTGGGTCTAGAGTGTCGTTTAGTGTTCGTTGATTAGTTTTAAGATTGTCTTAAATTCAAAGTCTGTTTTAGTTGTCTCTTTTATGAAATGTAGTGATGTTGCGTTATTCTTTCTTTTTTTTGTTTTACGTCAAAAAAAAATCGCCATCAATGAAAAACCAAAAAATCTTCTTTTGTGATATTTATGCATATGCCTCCTGAACTATGCAAGATCTGATTCATGTACAACATGATACGTAGGCAACCTACTTTTGGGTTTGATCTAATCATTTTGTTTCTTTGTTTTTTCTCAATTTTCCTCTTTTAAAGAAAAGCAAAAGCCATAAAGAATGATAAAAAGAGAGGAAATAGATAGAGAAGAAAAAAGGGAAAGAATATTGAGAGAAAAAAAGAGAAAAGAAAAAGACTGATGCAAAAGAATAGAGAAACGAGGGCAAAAGAAGAAAGAACGCGAGGCACAATTGGAAGAAAGAAGCAAATGAGTGTAGAAGAAAGACCGGGATGATGTTAAATGACCTTGTTACCCTCAAATGCTTGTAGAAATGCGCATGAATTTAGGATAAATATACAAATATGATTTCCTTGCTTGCTGTGTGACCTAATCCTAATGGGTTTTGTCTTTGATGAGAAAGCTCTTTCAGATAAAAGTGTTTGGTTTGTAGCACTCTGGCTAGTCACCCTTACTTTACTTGATCGAAAGCGAAGCTTGCCATGGCTAACAGGGAGATCAAAAATTCACTCGTTAACCCAGATCAGGATCCCAGGGAAAAGAGTTCAGAATGCAATGATAAGGTATTGAGACTCAGATAACAACTGATAGATCTGCACAAAGTGTGGGCTAGTGGCATGCCTCTTTCTCCACTCCCTGAAGATCCTGGGAATATCTCCAATTGCCCACTTCTCTCCCAGGTGCAATTTTATTCTCCCATTGAGTCACCCGAGCATGTGCCAGGATTCACTCCACGTCAGTATTATCCTGGAACTTCTAGCGTTCTCTTGGCGGTTCCTCAACCAAGGCCCACTACTCAGCCAACACCAGTGGAAACACCTGTGTTCGTGGCTCCATCACCATCTAAAGATCCTACCTCTTCTGTGCATCCTACACATATACTCCCTCGGTCTGCCAGTGAACCAGTGCTTAAAATGCCAGAAAATCAGCAACATTCTCCAGAACCTACCTTGAGGTTGAACGACCCTTATTGTTACAATTAGTCTTCTGTATTTCACTTTGATACAGAAAAGCCTATTGCAACATAATAACAAGAAGGTATATCGCGGAAATTAAAGAATTTGGAACAGGCCTTGAGAAACCTACAGGGAATGGGAGGTTATAAGAGTGTTCCTATAAAGATCTTTGTATGTTCCCAGGCATTAACCTTCCCCTTGGTTTTAAAATGCCCAAGTTTGAGAAGTATGCTAGACACGGTGAACCCGTGGCACACTTGAGATATTATTGCAACTAACTGAGGGGTGCAGGGGGGAAAGAAGAGTTACTCATGGCTTACTTTAGTGAAAACATTTTTGGGATGGCTTCAGAATGGTTCGTTGACCAGGATATTAACAAATGGAATAATTGGGATGACCTTGCTAAAGAGTTTGTGCAACAATTTCAATATAATGTTGATCTGATTCCTGATGAAAAATCCCTGACTAATATGAAGAAGAAGAACAATACTGAAAGCTTTAGGGAATATGCGATAAGATGACGTGAACAGGCCACTAGGGTAAAACCTTCAATGAAGGAGAGTAAATTGGTGGAGGTCTTCATTCAAGTACAAGATGAGACTTATTTTCAATATTTGCTTCCGACGATGGGTAAGCCGTTTATCAAAGTCCTCAAAATGGTTGAGATGAT
The DNA here is from genome assembly GCA_030864215.1 of Capsicum pubescens. Lineage (NCBI taxonomy): Eukaryota > Viridiplantae > Streptophyta > Magnoliopsida > Solanales > Solanaceae > Capsicum > Capsicum pubescens. The sequence continues at coordinate 230,349,379 of CM061544.1, forward strand.
AGAAGAGGGTATCAAGACCGGACGAATCATGAGTTTTACCATGTTAAAGGCTACCACCCAAGCAATTCAGAGTGGTTCTGGAACTTTTGGAGGAAAAAAAAAGGGGGATGTGGAGACCGTTGTAGCTGGACTCCATGCCTATCCCAATAGACCACCTCGCCCCTACCCCCAATCCTAAGCCCAAGTCTATGCCCAAGCTATATATATTCCCCCCATTACTACTACCTTTCGCAAAACCTACTATATTCCATTCCACCACCCCCATACCCAGTATATAGTGTACAACCATATGCCCAAACCCCTTCTTACCCATAATGGCGTGCACAAGCTCCTCAAAATCGTCCTTTAGCTCCACAAAATTACCAAAACCTTGCCAAATCTGGTTTTCAACCTAGGCCTGAGTTTAAGAAAAAAATTTAGCCAAGAATGAGTTCACACCTCTCGAGGATTCGTATACTAGTTTGTTCTATAGGTTGAGGAAGATGAAGGTCTTAAGCCCAATTCAAGGAAAGCTTTCGAATCAACTTCCGAGAAATCTTAATTATTCTTTAAGGTGTGCATACTGTTCTGACATTCCAGGGTATGATATTAAGAGATGCTGGTATTTGAAAAAAGCCATCCAGGATCTAATCGACGCAAATCATATTTTGATACAAGCCCCGGAGATCCCAAACATCAACCAGAATCTGTTGCCAGCCCATACTGAAACCAACATACTGGAATTGGTATATGGTGATAAGGAATTATCGATGTGTTACAAGCCTATTGTTAGAATACAAACTAATGAGCATAAATCAGTGAACGTGATAGATTCATTGAAGGCGATGTCATCGAGCCAAGAATAAAAGATGAAAGATAAAACCCAAGAAAACATAAGGAAACCCGAGATCATTGTGAAAGGAGTTAAAAAAGTTATTGGTCTAAGTCAGGACAAGCCCAAGTTAACAGTGGTAGGATCTCCGAGCAAGCCTATCTTGATGGTAAGAGGATTATTTGCAGAACCCATTATCATCAAACCGGTGAACCAACTCCTATTTATCAATATGAAAAGGGTTCCCTGGAGATATAATCAGACTGTGATGACTTATTAGGGAAATAAAATCATGGAAAAAATAGATGAGGTAGGAGGTTTGAGTCAATTGGGAAAATGTTTCATACCTGAAGGTTTGAGAAAGCCTAAGCCAGTGATGAATGGGCCTTCGTCTCTCAAAAAGCCTGTTACCGAAGAAGAGGCAGAAGAATTCTTGAGGAAGATGAAATTATCAGAATATTCAATCATAGATCATTTAAAGAGGACTACAGTTAAAATCTCTCTTTTGTCTCTGTTATTGCATTCTAATAAATACGTGATGTTATATTGAAGTTATTAAACAAAGCTTATATTCCTGGGGAGATCACGGTAAATCAACTTGAGAAAATTGTTGGAAAAATCTTTGAGGTGAATCGGATTAGCTTTTCCGATGATGAGTTGCCTATAGAAGGTACGGGGCATAATCGGGGTCTTTGCATTACCGTGAAGTGTGAAAATTTCTACGCCGTCCATGTCATGATCGATGGGGGTTCTGGCATAAATATTTGTCCTATATCCACCTTACAAAAGTTGAATATCAGTATCGAAAGGATTAAACCCAATAATGTATGTGTCCAAGATTTTGATAGGGCAAAAACAGACTCTATTGGAGAGATAGATCTGCTGACGATAGGGCCTGTTGAATTCGCCATAGAGTTCCAAGTATTGAATATCGACATCTCTTACAATTTATTTTTGGGAAGACCATGGGTTCACAAGGCTGGGGCGGTTGCATCTATATTGCACCAGATGATCAAGTTCAAACACGACAAATAAGAGATGGTTATCCATGGGGAAGGGGATTTGGCTATCTGCAGAGAATATCTCACGCCTTTTATTGAAGCAAATAATGTAGAGGAGACATTTGTCTATCAATCTTTTGATACAGTGATCGTGGATCGTATCCCCGAAGGGCAGGTTGTGCCAGGGCCACAACTATCTTTTACCTTTGTCATGATGGTGAATGAGATGTTGAAATATGGATTTGAACCAGAAAAGGGTTTACGACTGTCTCTGCATGGTATAGTTCATCCAATATGCTCAAGTGAAAACATGGGCACTTTTGGTCTAGGATTCAAACCTATGGCTGAATATTAGAAAAAGGCCAAGAAAAGAAAGAAGGAAACATGGTCACTCCCTCGCCCAGTGATGCTACTAAGTAAGTCATTTGTTAAGAGCAGTATCATGAACGCTATAGAGTTCAAAGCTGAATTAGTTGATGATTTACAGAACCTGTTGGTTGAAGTTGACATGGTTGAAGCGGGAGAAGGTACCAGTCAGGCAGATATGTAATTCATAGGTCCTGATGTCCAACTCAAAAATTAGAAAGTCAATTCTCTCCTCGTCAGGAGGGAGTTTTGGTAGTTCATTTTATGTTTCATTCTGTTTATTCGAGTTATTTCAGGGTTGTAATTTGGAATTTAGCTTATTTATGTTCTATTTTCGTTTATATTTAAACCCTCCTATCTTTCCTTTTTAATGAAATGCAATGTCCTTTTTGTTTTGTGTCTAATATGTTTTGCCTTTTCTTTATACAGTTCTCTTTATGCTGATTCTAGTGATATGACATGCATGCAGAATTTTTAGCCTGATCTTAAAATCTAATCTAATCAAGATATAATGAGGCAAGAGATGAAATATGATGAAGAAGAGGCATTTGAGGAAGTAAGTAAAGAATTGAAATAGTTTAAAGATAAGCCAAACCCTAATTTGACTGAAACTGAGCCGATTAATCTGGGAGATCAAGGAGATGTTAAGGAAACTAAAATAAGTGTACATGTTTCACCATAGTTAAAAGAGGAAATGATCCAAGCATTAGTTGATTATAAAGAAGTTTTTAATGGTCTTATGATGATATGCCCTGTTTAAGCACTGAATTAGTGTCTCATAAATTTCCAACCAATCCTGTATTCCCTTCTGTCAAACAGAAGTTGAGGAAGTTTAAAACTGATGCGAGTATAAAAATCAAAGAGGAAATCATGAAACAACTTGAAGCCAAAGTCATTCAAGTGGCCCGTTATCCCACTTGGTTATCCAATGTTATTACTATCCCAAAGAAATATGGCAAGATTTGAGTATGTTTTGATTATCATGATTTGAACAGAGCAAGTTCGAAGGATGATTTTCCACTGCCCAACATCCACATTCTATTGGATAATTGTACTAAACATGAGGTTTCCTGTTTTGTGGATTGCTATGCTGGATATCACCAAATCTTTATAGATGATGACGATGCAGAAAAGACGTCTTTTATCACACCATGGGGGATTTATTATTATCGAGTGATGCCATTCGATTTGAAGAATGCTGGAGCGACATACATTAGAGCAATGACCACTATGTTTCATGATATGATGCATAAGTAGATTAAAGTCTATATAGATGATGTGATTATTAAATCAAAGAATTAGGCTGACCATGATAAAGATCTAAGAAAGTTCTTTGAAAGGCTTCACAGGTACAATCTCAAACTCAATCTGGCAAAATGTATATTTGAAGTTCCATCCAAAAAACTGTTGAGGTTTGTGGTCAACCGTTGGGGTATTGAGTTGTATCCTTCAAAGATCAAAGCCATTCAAGATCTGTCTCCGCCCAAAAATAGAACAGAGGTGATGAGTTTGCTTGGTAGACTGAACTATATTAGTAGGTTTATTGCTCAACTTACAACCATATGTCAGCCCATTTTTAAGTTACTAAAGATGAGTGTTGCAGTTTAGTGGACTCAGGAATGTCAGGAAACATTCGATAAAATCAAAAAATATCTATAAAATCCACCGGTACTGGTGCCACCCAATCCTGGCAGGCCTTTGATTTTGTACTTATCGATTATGGATAATTCATTCGATTGTGCATTGGGTCAATATGACGTCACAGGAAAAAAAGAGCAATCTATTTATTATCTTAGCAAGAAGTTCACAATATATGAAGCCAGGTACACTCTTCTTAAAAAGACGTGCTGTGCCCTAACTTGGGTAACACAGAAGTTAAAGCATTATCTTTTGTCCTACACTACTTATCTCATCTCCCACATAGATCCTTTGAAGTATATTTTTCAAAAGCCTATGCTGATAGGTCTATTGGTAAAGTGGTAAATATTGCTTACCGAGTTCGACATTGTATATGTGACTCAAACTGCCATGAAAGGCCAAGCCTTGGCAGAATATCTTTCTGAGAATCCCATTGATGAAGAGTATGAGCCATTAAAAACATATTTTCCTGATGAAGAGGTGTTGTGTGTCGATGAAGTCATTATAGATGCTGATCCAGGTTGGAAGCTATTCTTTGATGGAGTTATTAACATGAAAGGAGTCGGAAAAGGTGCAGTTATTATCTCTGAATTGGGGCAACATTTCCCGATAACAGCATAACTTCGATTTTATTGTACCAATAACATGGCAGAATATGAAGTTTGCATTCTGGGCTTGAGGTTAGCTGTTGACATGGGAGTCTAGGAACTATTAGTGTTGGGGGATTCAGATTTGCTCATCCATTAGATTCAAGGTGATTGGGAGACGCGAGATTTAAAGCTCATACCATATCGATAATGCTTGCAAGATATATGTCAACGGTTTATGTCAGTAAAATTTAGGCATATTCCAAGAATTCGCAATGAGATTGCTGATGCTTTGGCCACGTTGTCTTCAATGCTCCAACATTCTGATAAAGCCTACATCGATCCAGTGCATATACAGAGTCATGATCAATATTCTTATTGTAATGTAGTTAAGGAAGAGCTCAATGGCGAACCTTGGTTCTTTGATATCAAGTGATACATGCAGTCAGGAGAATACCCAAAACATGCCACAAGTGATCAAAAGAGGACTATTAGGCGTTTGACTAGTGGATTTTTCTTGAGTAGGGGAATCTTATACAATAAAAACCCTTGATCTGGGATTCTTGAGATGTGTAGACGCAAAAGAAGCTTCAGCAATCATGGTTGAAGTATATTCTGGAGTATGCAGGCCTCATATGAACGGTTATGTTTTGTCAAAGAAGATACTTCGAGCAGGTTATTATTGGCTTACTATGGAGAGGGATTCTATTTGTTTCATTCGAAAGTGTCACCAATGTCAGGTACACGGTGATCTGATACATTCCCCTCCTGCTGAGTTACATGCAATGTTTTCTCCATGGCCTTTCATAGCTTGGGGGATGGACGTGATTTGACCGATTAAGCCAAAAGCGTCAAATAGGCATAGATTCATTTTTATGGCCATTGATTACTTCACAAAGTGGGTAGAAGTAGTAACTTTCAAGTCAGTAAAAAAGAAGGCAGTGGTGGATTTTGTTCATGCCAACATCATTTGTAGATTTGGAATTCCTAAGATGATCATTACAGATAATGCAGCCAACCTCAATAGTCATTTGATGCAAGAAGTATGCCAATAGTTTAAGATCACACATCGAAATTCCACTCCGTATCGTCCAAAGGTAAACAACGCTGTGGAAGCCGCTAATAAGAATATCAAGAAGATACTGCAAAAAATGATATAAGGGTCTAGAAAATGGCATGAGAAGTTGCCTTTTACATTGCTAGGTTATCGTACTACTGTTCGTACTTCAATAGTGGCAACTCCATATTTATTGGTGTATGGGACAGAAACAGTCATTCCTACAGAAGTAGAAATTCTCTCTCTTTGAGTCATTGTGGAAGCAGAGATTGATGATGATGAGTGGGTCAAAAAATGACTGTAACAGTTGAGTTTGACTGATGGAAAAAGGTTGACATCGGTATGTCATGGACGATTGTATCAGAACAGAATGGCTCAAGCATATAACAAAAGGGTACGTCCCAGGCGTTTTAAAGTTGGTCAGTTGGTATTGAGGCGTATCCTTCCTCATCAGGTTGAAGCTAAAGGCAAGTTCTCCCCAAATTGGCAAGGTCCCTTTATTGTGAAGAAAGTGTTGCCCAATGAAGCTTTATATTTGGCAGATATGGAAGGCAAAAAGGCAGAAATGGCTATCAATGCTGATACAGTCAAAAGATACTATGTATGATATTTTTATCCCTTGTTGGTTCTATTGTATGTTTCGTACTTGCATTTTTGAAGATTGATATGATGAAGGCATTTTATTTTTCCATCTAAACATTGTGTCCTCCTTTGTTTACCCCATTTGAGCCTTACTTCTATTTTTTTCGTATCCCTCTTTTGGAATCAAAACAGAGTCAAAAAATAAAGGGTCAAGGGAAAAAAAAAGAAAAAAGAATAAAAGAAAGAGTATAATAAAAAAAAAGAGAAAAAAATAAATCAAAACAAAGAACAAGCTTCTGGAACTACGTGCGACCTGATTCTCCTCTCTCGGGAGTGAGATACGTAGGCTGCCCTACCCGGGGTTCGGTCCAACCAAATAAATAATTTAGAGTCACCCAGTCAGCAGAAACTGGGGCATGAGTTAATTTTGTTGTCTGAGTCGATTCCAAAGGTTGTAAGTCTTACCCCACTTCAAGTGTCGTTTGAGCCTCCTACCATATTTTTCTTTCTAAATATTATCCAAAAGCAAAGTTACAACCAAAGAAAGACCTTGAGATCAATCTTTGATAATTATGAGGTGGAACATGTGATAGATATATGAAAATGTTTTGGGATTTTATTGTTGTCTGCATCAGCATGGGAAAACATAAAGAAATTAAAAATGAGAGTCTTATTGTTGTAAACCCTCATGGGCACTATAGGGCGATGGTGAGTTGAGAGAAATAAAAATAAGAGAGTCTTATTGGTGAAAACCCTCACGGGAACTGTAAGGCGATGGTGAGTTGAGAGAAATAAAAATGAGAGAGCATTATTGGTGAAAACCCCCACGGGCACAATAAGACGATGGTGAGTTTGAGAAAAGTGAAAAGGAAAGAGGCTTGTTGGCAAAAATCTTTCAAGATGTCGTCAATTGAATGAGGTGTAAGAGTCCAATGGGTTTTAAGAAGTGTCTTAGAGGCAAAGGCATGAACTCAACAACAAATGGAAAGTTGGGGTAGGAAGATCAGGCAGTTTAATCCAAAATGCATATCATAATCATTGGAGTTGGTTGTCATATTCAGATAAGTTTTCTTCTTTGTTTAAAAGAGGGACAGTTCCCTTGGATTTCATTTACATATTCATATTTTTTTATGTCATCTGTCAAAATAAAAGTCACCATCATTTCTTTATATTTTGAGTCAAGTCTGTGTCAAAACAAGCGAGAAAAGATTTCAAAACTCACTACCAATCTTTCCAATTGTATGAGGAAAAGCCAGGGACCAACACATGAGAGAAACATAATCATAATTCAAAGAAAAGAAAAACAAGCCTATCAACTAATAGGTTGCTGGATTCGTGGGAGTATCAGATCTTAAAAGGTACATCTCAGAGGCGTGGTAAAAGAGAAATTTGGTATTTGAATCAAAGTCATTTCCTTCAAGTTGGGTCTGGGTTAATGATGCGATAAGACAGAGGAAAGTGTCAGAAATCTGAAATAAAGATGAAAGGAATTAGCGCAGGAGAAGATGCCTAAAAAGCCGAGTGCTGCAAACCACCATTGAGTTTTAACTGACAAATTTTTCTTTGATGAAATAGGGGTAAGGTTTCTGTTCAGTAAGTTCAGCTATTGTTGAGAAACCATACCCTGGAAATTTACTTTATGTTCAGAACCCTCCTGAAAAATGGGAATTTACTTTATGTTCAGGACTCTCCTGAAAAATGGGAATTTACTTTATGTTTAGGACCCTCTTGGAAAATGGGAATTTACTTTATGTTCAGGACCCTCCTGAAAAATAAGAATTTACTTTATGTTCAGGATCCTCCTGAAAAATGGGAATTTACTTTATGTTCAAAACCCTTCAGAAAAATGGGAATTTACTTTATGTTCAGGACCCTCCTAGAAAATAGAAATTTACTTTATGTTCAGGACCCTCTTGGAAAATGGGAATTTACTTTATGTTCAGGACCCTCCTAGAAAATAGGAATTTACTTTATGTTCAAGACCCTCCTGGAAAATGGAAATTTATTTTATGTTCAGGACCCTCCAGGAGAATGAGAATTTACTTTATGTTCAGGACCCTCCTGGAAAATGGGAATTTACTTTATGTTCAAGACCCTCCTGGAAAATGGGACATTACTTTCAAAAAAAATGAAATCTTTCTTTGTCGTAATTTTTGTTTGGGATAATTTTCGTTCTAGTTTTGATTTTGATTTCAGGAACCCACCTGAAGAACATGGTAATGAAATTACAAGTCAAGATCCTTCCTGAAGAACAAGGGTGATGGAAATTGAAAGTCAGGAGCCCGCCTGGAGAATAAGGATTATGGAATTGAAAGTCAGGAGTCCGCCTGAAGAACAAGGGTGATGAAATTAAAAGTCAGGATCCCGCTTAAAGAACAGGGTGATGAAATTGATAGTCAAGAGCCCGCTTGAAGAACAAAGGTGATGAAATTGAAAGTCAGGAGCCCTCCTGAAGAACAGGGTGATGAAAAATTATAAGTTAGGATCCCACTTGAAGAACAGGGTGATGAAATTTAAAGTCAGGAGCTCTCCCGAAGAACAGAGTGATGAAAAATTACAAGTCAAGATCCCTTCTAAAGAACAAGGGTGATGAAAATTAAAAGTCAGGAACCCGCCTGAAGAACAAGGGTGATGAAATTGAAAGTCAGAAGCCCGCCTGAAGAACAAGGGTGATAAAATTGAAAGTCAGGAGCCTACCAGAAGAACAGGGTGATAAAATTGAAAGTCAGGAGCCCGCCTGAAGAACAAAGGTAATGAAATTAAAAGTTAGGAGACTGCCTGAAGAACAAGAGTGATAAAAAAAGTCAGGAGCCATCCTGAAGAATAGGGTGATGAAAAATTGCAAGTCAGGAGCCCGCCTAAAGAACAAGGTGATGAAATTGAAAGTTAGGAGCTTTCCCGAAGAATAGAGTGATGAAAAATTTCAAGTCAGGAGTCCGCCTGAAGAATAGGGTGATGAAACTCAAGTCAAGAAGTCCAAAATAAGCTACATAGATAGGATTTTTGTAATTTTATTTATGTTCTAACTCGTAATTTTCTTTTTGATGTAATGACAGAGTCGCGGACCGAAACCTCGATGGAACCTCACTTAAATTTCCAACTTGATATAGTCCCTCTCCCTCCCTTGGAGCTATCTATGGCTGGTTTTCTTCATAATTTTGGTAGATAGGATGTCCTGATGTAGACTCGGTGACCCTCTTTTCTTCTGTTCCCTTATTTTGAATAATGAACGGGACAAAATTCTGTCTCGTTGTCTACTTTTTGTATGAAAACACCTTGTGTTTACATCCAAAGAGGGCATGATGTTGACATGTAATTTTGTCCCGTCAAAAATCATTTTCATCATCTTATTCTATTTTATCACGCGTCCTACCTTATTCCATAATTTTTCTCAAAAAAAGGGGACAAAAATAACTAAATCTATAATAAATTGACACCTCACCATGCCACCTCAACACATCACTTTCCATTTTTCATTAAATGCACCCAAAAAGCACATGCCTCACTTACATTATACACTCATCCATGTGGGACCCACACGCCACACACATGTTTCCACAAGCCACCTTATTTTTCCATAAGCCACCAATAATATGCATCCACATAGGATAAATAAAAAAGGAAAGAGAACAAAAAGGGGATTTCAGCTTCTTTTTTTTTGGAGGAGTTACGTACAGATCTAGGAAGGGAATAGAGAGGATTTTTCTTTTTTCTTTGGAGGCCCAATAAAAAGAAATCTCCATTATTTCTGGTTTCTTTCTCATGATACACACACACACGCACTCATCGGAAAACATGGACTGATCGGAAGTGCACATACGCACATAGTAAGCAAAAATTTAAGAATGGAGAGCGATTGACGGAGAGTCAGTGAGAAATAGCAAAGCTGGGTCAGATCTGGTCATCTTATTGAGCTTTTTTGGTGAACTTTTCGCCGAAATTAATTTATAGGTTGTCGTCCACGTCGTCTAGTCCCAAAATCTCGAGATTCTTTCAATTTCCAAGTAGATCCAGCCAAAACAAAAACTAAGGTCGTCGGAACCAGCCTTTTCTCATCTTGTTCTGCCGTCGTTTAAGCTTATTGGAGCTCAGGATCTGAGGGTTTTTGGTTTCTATCATGTCGATGGGAGTTTTGGGTTCATCTACTTTTACATTTTGTCATTAATATTGGTTCTTGGGGTTTTTGTGATCAAATCTCGTCGTCGTTTGTGGTTGGGTTTCGAATTAAGAAGTTGTCTCATTGGTTTTGAAGTTGTTCGATTAGTTTTTCTCTATACCGAGTTGGATTCATCGCGATCGAGGTTTCTTATTTGGAGTTCTAAAGTTTGGGTCTTCTTAAATATTATTATCAATAGAAATCGATTATCGAAAGGTCCATTTCTTTAACCCGTTCTCTTTTCTTTATCTTAATTTGTTGAATTGGCTATGTTTGAGATTGGATGATTTGGTGGATGTTTGATGTCATTCATGTGAAATTTGTATGATTACCATGCTTTAATTACCGTTATGTCTATGTTGTTGATATTGGATTCTGAGTTCAAAAAATTGAATCGATAATCAAAACATGTGTTAATCATTGGTTGATAAGGGAATTTGGGGTGGAATTGTGATATTGATAAAAAGGATGAATTTAGTTAATGTTGGTTTGTTGTTGTTTTGCTTAATTCGAAATCAATATTAAGTTTATGAATTTGATAGTATCATAATAGATCGATTTGGATAGGCAAATATAGGTTCGGGTAGGCAAATTTAGAACTTGTGTCTGGTTGAATGTTTGAATGTGCGTGGAAATATTTATTTCTAGTTTATCATATTTTATTCAAGTGTATTCATTTGGCCGGGGAATGCCCCGAGGTTTTATGCATTTATTCACTGGGAAATGCCCCGACGTATTATATCTTCGAAGAAAGTTCGTGATCAAGGCCTGAGGCATTGGGTAAAGCATTGGAGCTTAGTCTAGGTCTAGTTTAGAATAGGTTTCATATTTTTTGCATTTTCTATTTTGGACTATATAATTGGACTGGACACTAAATTTTAGATTGTTTTGTTTTGTTTTCTTGATTGATTGTTTTGTGTGCTTTGTGTGGTTTATACAATCATAGTGTCAAAATTATCCGATACGTTCCACCAAGAGATCGTGGTCAAACCACGGGATCGAGGGGTGCCTAACAACTTCCCCTCGGTCAACAGAATTTCTTAGCCAGAATCTTTGTTCACAAACTAGTTTCAAAGAGTCAAACGGTTTTTAAAAGGATTTTTCAAAGGTGACTTGGCACAAAGAATTATGCCTGAATAAAAATGTAAATAATCTTTTTTGAAACAAACTTTTATCTTTTGTCACTTTAATAATAAAAACCTTTTTCAAACTTTAAAATATAAATCTTTTGGTAGAAAAAGGGGTGTGACACTTGTTTATTTCTTTGTACGCATCTTAGTTCCATTCATCAATGGTAATGATAAGCCTCTGCCCATTAGCTCAGATAAGTCTTACAACATACAAGTTTTCAGGCATTCCTCATACCTGTATCAAGCATTTGTTCACTTTTTTTACACTGAATATAAATGAGCTCCATCCTTGTGATAGTCATATCAACATACAAGTTCTGTTATTTAGTCTTTGGTTGAAAAAGATATCTATGTGAAGTTCTTAGTGAAACTACATAAGTTGATCCACCTTTTAGAGACTCCAACCTTTACTTAATTAGGATCCAGGTGTTTTAAATTGTAAAAATGTTTAGAATGGTGAAGCCGGATACTGTCCTCATACCTCATCCCATTGATATATTTCTTTGTATTGGGTTGTGAAATCTGTTTTGTTTTCATTTTCTTAAGGTCGTCTTTAGGGCGTATGTTTTTTTAGCACCCAAGAACTTATTTCAGTAGAATGATTTAGTTTTGGTCCTTTTGAATATACATATAGATGGATCTGTGTCATCCCGGTATCATCATTTTCGTTCAGACCCTGAATCAATTCTTCTTGTTGTAGCATATCCCATGAGATGAAGGGTTAAATACATAATTAAGCTAATAGATATAATGGTCACATAATTCATCAGGTCTAAGATGTATGCAGCACATCATAAAAGAAGCCACGTCCTTGGCTGATGTATCAAATATTTTGCCTACATATGATGGTCACAGAGAAGTAATTAAACAAAACGCTCCCTTTCTTATTGAGACATCATTTGACAACAACCACCTTTGGCCACAATGAATATATTTCTTGTTATCTAACAGTATATGTAAGAATCATTTGTGCTATTATAAACCAATAGTGGATTTTGGATTATGCATGTTCTGGAAATTTTTTGAGCTATGAGATCAACAACTTTTCTTTGATATTGCTCTTCACATTGTTCATACGTGAAGATGAAAGTAATGACATATGTACAACCCATTGACACCCTACATCTCATTGGGTGCATGTTAGAACATTCATGGAAATCGCTTGCAACAGTTGAGGTAACCTCAAATCCAAGCTAGTTTCCAACCAAATTAGTTATTTGTTTCCCCAATTCTCAATAGTTATCCTTTATGTTTTTGTTCTTGAGTGTTGTTTCACTTGCATTTACTTGACTGTTAGTCGCTAGCGTCATATGAAGTGATGAAATTTCACCCTGAATTTCATTTTCTTAAACTTGGATTGTGAATTGAATCACCACTGAAAACCATATTGCTGCTCTTTGCCTGAATTTAGTCAAACGGTGTCCTATTGTTTTTGTTGTAGTTGTTGTCACTATTTTAGTCGATCAGTGTATCAATGTACTACTATCCTTCTGAGCTGTGGAGCCCATGCTTTATCTAAATTTATAATTCTTCTTCAATGTACTACAGTCCTTCTTGAATGTACTGTTATCCTTCTTTGAAATTGTTAAACTGAAATTCACCTGGAAACTGGAACTCTTTCTTATTTAAAAGAGTTGAACTCACAAAAAAAACTTGAATGATATTTTCGTATAGCATTAATAGATTTCTAATTTTCACATTACATACTAAATATAGTAGAATATAAACTACTGAATATACATATTTATCTATAAAATGTAAAGGCAGTAAAAGAAACAAAATTCAATCAACCTTTTCTCCATTTGTATTAATTCATTGGTGATAATCAATCTGACTTTCTAAGGAATCTCTGGTGAGCTTTTGCCTTTGAGACTAGAACACAAATCTGTTAGACATGGTGAAAATGAGTAAGTGTTTATGTTTTATGAGTTGTAAGAAAATGTGTCTTATATGAACTCACCAAAGAAATTTATTCTCCCATGAAGATTAGTGACTTTCTACCATGCTAGTCTTGATTCCCCTTTAGATTTGTGGCTCTCTACCATACTGGTTTTGATATATCTGCCTTCTCTGAACCATTGGTTATGTAACTCCCCAAATCTGGTACATGAGACGTTACACGGTGCTCATGACCCCAAAGGACCACAAGCTAATCCATGAACGATATCTGTAACTGAGCACTGAAAATATACTATAAATATGCAGAAATATGAACTGAATGGCCATAAGGTTCAAAAACAAAATGAACATTTGATAAACAATGTCTGAAAATGGTATAACAATACCAAAGCAAATCTGAAATAACTGTCTAACATGCTATAGTTTGAAAGCCTCTAAACTGTCTGAGTAAGGAGTTGATGGGACATATCCCAAACTAACTCCAACTACTAAAATAATTGAAAATTGAAATAGTAATGTGATCATCATGTCCTCGAAGGATGAGGAATCACTGCTAACTCTGATCGCTGAACTGGGATGCTACTGGTTCTCTGGAGTTCGTGCTTCTAAACCTATGGTATAAGACACCATAGTGCAAATGCGTCAGTACTTTAAATATACTGGTATGTAAGTGAGGTAGGTTGAATGCAAATGGTTCATATGCATGAACAATACTAACTGACTGACTAACATGAACGTGAGAACACATACATGACTACGTAACTGTAACTGAGATCGTGATAGGACTAAATACCGAGTTTACTGATATTGACCCCTGAGTAGCTGATAAGTAAGAAATACTGATACTATATTACTAAATACTGAGGGACTGATACTATGTTACTGATACATGAATAACTATTTCTGACAGTTTTGATTATGAAGAGCTAGTTTGGTTGACTGTATCTGACAGTCCTGAAGCTGAATACTAATAACATAAGTTCTGAGAACTGTTATAACTGATAACATGAGTGAATGTATCTGACAGTCCTGAATCTGATTGAACTAGCTGAGTTCTGTACTATATCTGAATTTGACTGTATCTGACAGTCCTAAAATCTGAAGAACTATCTGAGTTCTTTTACTGAGACTGAAACTGTGAATGAGACTATGACTGAGACTATGACTGAGACTGTGGGAGGTAATTATCTAACCGACATGCCTCAAAACTAAACTGGTGGGGTCCAACCTATAACCCCTGCTAGAAGGGTGTCAATACCGTGCCACGGGTAAAGACCTATTGTGGGTATACCCTCTCTGACAAGAAGCTCTTCCATCAACCCCTCCTACTAGGTAACCCAAATGAGATGTATATATGTCCCTAAAACAGTAAGGTTTATATCAACCTACGTTGGCTACGTAGTTCTGGAATTTAGGGATTACTTCTACGGATCTCAGTCCTATCTAGCGGGTGAGTCCCCATCCCTAGGCTCTCTCAGTGCTGAATCCTACTCCCATCTGAAAGATACCGAACTAATTAATTGAGCTGAACTGATTAACTGAACTGAACTGATTAGCTGAACTGGACTGATTAGTTGAACTGAACTGATACTAGTGGTATTGTTTAGCGGAGCTAAAAAGAATTTACTGCGTTTCGTTGACTGAGGAAATGTACTGAGTTTTGAGGACTGACTGAGAATATTGAAGTCACTGAGATTGACTAGGAATACTAAGGTTACTGAGATTACTGAGTACTGAGATCACTGAACTACTGAGATTACTGAGATTTCTGAGATTTCCTGAGTCATATGACTGACTGAGTTCTATGGATCATAGCTTGACTGAGGAGATCATTAAAACATGACATGGCTCTAGGCACACAACTAAATGTTCGGGTACAAGTACCCCCAGGACTTGATGGGAAGAAACTGACATGGCATGGCTTACTTGAACATATGACCAATAACACTATTCATAATTCATATGTTGAAGCACTTTATCAAACATGTGATATGCATAAGCTTGTACATACATGGGGATTTCATGATATCATACTAGTTGGGCATTGTTCCTCCATCTAGGCATTTAATCAAACACATGGTAGGCATAACACATGTAGACAACATTATACAACAATTAATCATCATGATTCATCTCTAATTTCATCATCTAGGGTTTATTCATAGGTTCACATGAATATACATCTATACAAATCAATTCCACATAAAATTGATCACCCAACATGGATTTGAATTCAAATGATCAGTCTCAACATAAACAAAACAAACCCAACATGAAATTCATAAAGAAATCCATAGATTTAAACTTAGAAAAGAGATTCTTGGGCTTCATGAACAAAAGGAGTCCATGAATGAATACTACGCATACCTTAGCTTATGATTCTACAAAGATTGACGAAGAGATTATTGAAATTTAATGGTGAATTCTCTTGGAATTGAACCTTATATGAAAACCCTAGGGCTTGTTCTTGAGAGTTTTTGAGAGAATAGAGTATATTTTGGTGTAATGGAGGCTCAAATCTATGTTTCTGAGCTTATATAGGGTAGGGAAATTGACACTTTTAATCCTAGGACACGTATTTTAATTTTAAGAAAATTTCCCGATTTTCATCCTTGGCGCGACGCGCCACTATCACGCCAAGTCACTGGAACTGGACAATTAGGAATCTGCTTGGTGGCGCGATGCGGATCTATCGCGTTGTCACTTTATTTGAGACCTGGAAGTTTGGTGCGATGCGCCACTATTGCGGAGCAACACTGGAAATTGACAATTGCCATTTAAGCTGGCTCCGCGATGCGCTGATGGCTCAGATGATACACTGCCTCACTAAAAAGGCTCTAATCTTTGTCTGGGTGTCGTATTTGGGGAGAATTTGGTATCGATGGAACGCTTATGGAATTTCCCACTTGACAAAGAGTGAAAATCTTGAAAATACCACATCTATAAAAGTGGATTCATCTTTCAAAGAAAGCTTCTAACATTCTTGGGGAAAATTTTCAAGCTAGGAAAAGTACGGGTATTACAGGTTAGTATTCAACCATTTCTCTATTATTGTACTTTTATGAAAAAGAATTTAGAGTGAAAATCAAATGAAATACTCATTTTGATTAATAAGAATCAATGAGCTTGACAAATCTATTAGCAAACCATCCAACACGATAAGAATAAAAGATAACTGAAATGTTTATTTAGTAATTTCTCAAGATAAATAACGAAAAGCCTCTTTGTACACTACATTTTTACTTCATTTGCTATTTTTCCATCATCGCCGTAGGCTAAAATCTTTAATCCTTTCTTACTTGTCACCCGTGAAAGAGCAACATACAGTTGTACATGAGTGAATACTAATTTTTTCAAAAATAACCCAACATGAGACTTTGGCCTTGAATTTTTTTTATGGTCATGGAAAATAAGACAACTACGGGAAATTATCTTCATTGGAACTTAAAAGGTAATCTCACATTAGATGGTGTCAAACTCATTCTTGGGATAAACACTTTTTGACCTGCCATTTTGCCTAATAAAACCTTAGCTTCAATAACCTGATTTCCAAGTCTTGTGATGATCATCCTTGTCCCATAACACAGTCCTGATGATTGATCTATGTTTCTCAATAACATTACCGGTACGCCTACCTTTAATGTGATTGAGTGATTTGGAATTCCAGAACACTTAATACTATTTAGGAATTCCAGTGTGTGCACATACTCCAATGCCGTAAAAGAACAAATATGTTTTCTCAGAATTATGATTAAGTGATACCATAAATTCAGTGATCGAGTTCTCCATGTCTAGAGTCGGAGAAAGAATTTCTTTTTGCTGGAGGTAATCTAAGTCGATAGAGTGATTGTAGAGATCAGGATATGTACTATCTACAATTGTCGATATTGGATTGACACAATCATTAATGAGAATATCATCAGGGATTTAAATAGTCTCAGTGCCATCAATGGAGCTTCCAATGTTTCCATCACCGATTGTCAAAGTTCAATTGGCAAAGTTTCTTAACTCTTTCAAATATGTGCCTAACTGATTTTCTTTCAATCTCATATTCCTTATTAGCTTTAGGACTTGACAATACCTCCATAAATTTAAAGAATTTAAAGTGACGCTAACAATATTTTGCCTAGATCATTTTGTTATGACTGGCAAAATCTGTCTGAAGTCAACACCTAGAACAATTGTTACCCTCCAAAAGGTTTATCTAAACTGAAAGTGTTTTTAAATTTAAGAATATCTCAAAAAGTATGATCAAGATCTTTAAAACAATATCTATGCATTATTGCTGCCTCATACCATATTATCAACTTTGTCTTGACAATCAGATCTGCTAGAGGACTACCTTGTTTTATATTACATATTGCATCTTTAGTTGGATTGAGAGGAATCGCAAATTGCGAATGAGTTGTTCGACCTCCCGATAATAAAAGAGATGCAATGCCACTTGATGTAACAGTTAACACAATATCTCTTCTAGATCATATGCCAGAAGACAAAGTCCTCCAAATAAAAGTCTTTCCAGCTCCTCCATGACCATATAAGAAGAATAATCCACCTTTGTCTTTATTCACTGCTACCATTATTTCGCCATACACTGACTTTCGTTCACTTGACAAATTCATTACTAATTGTTGGTGTTCAACCAACAAAGAGCGCGTGTTATAATGTAATTTTTCATGTATTAATCTATTGGTATTGTCCACTTGTTCCTCGTTGTAAATAAGTCTTGGCATAGTCGGAAAATCCTAAAAGCTTTTTCCGCAACCTTTCATATTTTTTTCAACCTTTGCAAACATTGATTTCTCAATTCATCATCTGTCATCTCTGCCTCTAAAACAAAAAAATATCACAAAGTTTTACTAGTAATAATATAAAAATATCATATGAATATACATCCGAAATATTAGTTATTCTTAACTATAAATTTATACCTGAATTAGATAGCAACACTCTTTCTTCATGGAGGATATCTTCTGATAAGAGCTTTCATGTTAATTGCCAAACATATTCTGGCCGTGACATCGAATTAGACAATAACAACATTGCAAATAATTGTCTAAGATATGATGGCATTCCCCAATCACTTGCATCCTTTATGTCATTAACATACTCTTTGTCATCATCTAATAAGCCAAGTGCATACCATGCATCTCTGAAAGTGGTGTGGTCACAATTGTTGACTTTATTAAGAGCCTCATAGCTTTTCTCACCTCTAATGACATTCAAAAGTAATCTTAGATAATATAACTCGCCGCTTCCAAGCGGAACAAAGAAGATCCTCTCAATAGAAAATGCAGAATTTTTTCTTTTCTCCCATTTCTTTGTGTCTTTCTTCCACACAAACTTAAGCGGAAATTCTACATAAGTTAATTCTCTAGCTTCAGGTAATTCTTTATTTGTCTCAAACTAACTTAAGAACATTGATTCCTTTGCACTCGGTCTATTAACGACACTATCAATTGGATCATCATCAGAGAATATAATATTTTGTTCATTTTTAAGATAAAATGCTAGTCTTTCTACCGAAGGTTGCCTATACTGAATTGGAAATCCAAGTATTCTCCAAGCAGCTTCACAGGATGATATCTATCGACAATCATAATACATGTTGATTTCATCAACATTTGATGAATCTTCCTCATTTACACTTTGAGAAAAATCAACAGTGATGCGATCATTCCCCTTATTAATGTACTTAAAAAAGTACTTAATAGATCTGGATTGATTGCACCATTCCACATTGATATGAGCACCATACTTTAATAATAAAAATCGATTGTGCGGCACTACATACCTATTCCAACTCAATAAGAAAATAAATAAATTACATTTTATCTTTGAGAATATATTGTATTTTCAATTCAAATTCAAGATGAAATATACATTATATAAGCACTCTACAATAGTAATACCAGTCGATTAAGCGGTATCCCATACCTATTGTCTAGGTCAATACCATCTTTCTTGATGGTTATATCATCTTCCCTCCTTCTGCAAATAGGATAACCAACTTCATCAACTGTGGTTGACTGAACAGATTTCTTTGGAAAGTGCTTTGTACATCTACCATCCTGCATGCAAAGAGAGTAATTTCTCGTAGGGCCACACGGGCCATGCATCATGAACAACTCCACTACTTTATAATAGTGATGATCAATTAATTCATCAAGTATTTCTACTGAAATAATCCTATTGGTATCTGCAGGAGTAGGATATATATTTTGCTCATGAAGAAAAAGTAAGATGTGAGCATGAGACAATTCTCATTTCTGGAATTCAACAGTATAGATCACTGCATCAAAGGAATTTATTAGATGAATAAATAGTAGGAGGTCTTTTATAAAGTAATCCAATTTGATTTTAAAAACCCTGGACAATATATTTGGATGATCCTCGGGTTTTAAACCCCTACTCTCTACAAATCTACAAATCTCTTGACACTTTGGATTTTAAGTAAACGTGATGAAAAGATCACAATAGCCTGCTCACTTGCATATCTACATAGCATCTTGGTAATTTTGAAGCATATATCGTGCACCTCCTGTGAAGCTTGATCCCAAAATTACCCTTTTTTCTTGGGAAGATGGATTAGTTTCTCCACACAAAAATGCGTCTTCTAACCCTTTGTACATATGGGCTCTCAATTGTTTTTGATTAAATTAAATATAATCCTATCAGGAAGATTCGATCATTGTATATCCATCAATCAAGAATTGCTGAAATAGTCTTCTAGAGGACAGAATCATTGGAACTTCATTCTTCCTATCTTGAATTTTGTAAGCAAAATATTCTCGGATGCTAACACGTTTCCTTCCTTGAGTTATTTCATCACCTCCATTATAATGAATGTCCTCTTTATATCCATCTTTACCATATGGAAATATTAAAGGATACTACAAGCTTAAATATGCTACATTTAGTTAATTAATCCTTTGTAACTGTCCAAACCAAATTTCAATGATGATATCTTTGTCACCTCTAGATTTTTCAAAATCTCTTACTACCAAAACATCTACTTCTGAAATTGTTGGCAGGTTATATCTTCTTTCTTCAGTGCCTCTTTATCCTATTAATCTGAGTCTAACATTGGATCTCCTGTCTTCTTGAAATCTATGTCCTACCATTCTGAATGCCTTAGCTAAAACATTATGGCAATCAAGTATTTTCTTTAGATCATTAACGATATCAGCGTGTAGTTTGTTTATATCTTGACCACGACTACAAAGAATTAAATTTA
This sequence comes from Capsicum pubescens, assembly GCA_030864215.1. Classification (NCBI taxonomy): domain Eukaryota; kingdom Viridiplantae; phylum Streptophyta; class Magnoliopsida; order Solanales; family Solanaceae; genus Capsicum; species Capsicum pubescens. The sequence goes on from CM061544.1 coordinate 230,369,843, forward strand.
TAAAATTAACAAATATAACCTGTAGATAATAAAATATTATATACATATTATTAATCATGAAGGGTAAAACACTAACCTTACAACATGAATTCTATTCTGAACTTTATTATTTGTATCATAAATGTATAATTGCACAAACTTAGGGATGGATACCTCGAGAGGTAATAAAATTCCAATTTTATGATAATTCTGTCCAGGCAATTCGAATGTTCTTGGTCCTTGGGTTTGACTCATAAATGCATCAACCTTTTCTCCCATATAAGTAAATGAGAACATAAAATTATAGTTCCTAATATTATCTCAAAAGTGGTTTCTTTAGAACCTGCATAAAGTATGAAATGGAGAATGAAGAATTATATATGTAAGGTTAATATTCTTCAATAATTAGATCAAAATAAATGTTTTCACTAACCAGAGTCAAACAACAATTGCCTTAGAATTTGAGAAGGCTCAATCGACTTTGGCAACTTAATATTTTCATGATTACAACACAGAGAAAATATCGACCGTTTAGACTTAATCTTCTTGTTGATTCTTTCTTCATACCAAAGATATGCCCCACAATTTTCACATTCATAGGTAGCATCTCCAATATCCCAGTATTCTATTAGTGATCAAAATATGTAGGGTTAGAGTCATATAAACTTAATTATTTTATGAATTTTTACTTGATTACTCTTATGTATATAAAATTAAATACCTCATACTTTCATTACTAACGTTCCCGCAAACATCATCCCCTAAAAAAATTAATAGAAAAATGAATTAAGTGGCAATCAAGATAAGTTTTAACTATCAGTACCAAACTAAAAATAATTGATAACCAACTTAGACACTAAGTACATACCTTCACAAGTATCTTCATTTTCTTGACCTTTATTGCACGGAGCATAATTTAAATCAGGCAAATGATCTTGACTTTGGGCACCTATGATAAATAATTTTTATCCATTAATAACTTTAAGTTTTAAAATACAAAATGATTTTTAGTGTCTATTGATACTTAAATTTAGTAATAATTTCTTATTCATGACGATTTGAGCAACTCACAAAAATAACTTGGATGATATTATGGCATAGCATTATTGGATCTCAAAATTTCACTTTGTATATTGAAAATACTTGAAATAGTAGTTTCATTCACCAGAATTCCTTTATCCTTCCTCTGCCTTGTATTTTAGAAAAAACACTTTCAAAATCTGTCATTAATAAAAGATAAAAGATATTTTTAACAAACAGGTGCTAAAAATGATAAAAAAATATATATATTGATGCCTTTATAATATATATGGTGAAAATGTGAGGAGATTCAAATTTTACCATCATCAGCTAGAACATAACTTAAATCAGGCAATGTATCTTGCCTGAAATCTGTAATCACATTAATTAATATGCTTTTTGCCACCTTCTTCTTTGTGGACAAACAACTTTCAAAATCTGTCATTGGTGAACTAAGATTTTCAAATAAAAATAAAATCTATATCTTTTAGATAAATTTAAATAGTAATTTGATACAAATTTAAAATTTATCCCCAAAGAACGACTAACCATTGTTCAAATATCGTAGAGGAAGGTACTTTGAATAATGTGTTTAATGTGTGGGAGGTTGTGATGAAGAAACATTTCCAAGTATCATCATCAGTACACTGATTGGTGGTGTACAATTTTGATACGATGGAATTGGTACTACAACTTGTCCGTTTGTTTTATATCCATTAGCTATATGCATTCCAAACATTCTATTATCACTACTCAATTCCGAGTTATTGGAATTCTTTTGTAATGTTCCTAAACAAACAGTTCTATCAATTGACATATTTAAGCTTGATATATTCTTTTATTTTCTTGGTTCATTGGCATTATATCTTAGAAAACACCTCTTATTTCTCAGTTGAGTTACTGTTCCTAGACATGTTCACTTAAGGTAAGCATATTATACGGGTTGAACGATATAGAAAAATATATTATATATATAAAAAATGACCATTTGTTATATCACATAGAGATCGAGGAACTCTTTCATGTTGTTCAATAACATTTACTCCATCATATGTTGGGTCAATATTCTCTGTAAAGAAAATAACATTGTTTTAAAAATAAGATAGAAAAAATAGGAACAACTTGAAAATTTTAATATAATATGATTATAATGACTCCTGATAATATATATATATATATATATATATCCATCTCATTCGATGAGAATGTAGTATATTTTTTATTTCGTAGGATTATTCTATTTAGTCTGGATAATTTTGTCCCCTGATTTTTTATTTGTATGCCTTCCTGAATCTGAATTTCATATGAGAAATTGAAAGTCAGTTGGAGTTGGATGAGAGACAATGACAGAAGAGAGAGACAATGACTGAGGGAGAGAGAAAGTAGTTGCTCTTTTTTTGTTATACGTATATAACAAGAATTATGTTTAAGTTTTATTCAAGAATAATTTTATTTCATATTGAATGTTTTGGCATTTTCAGTCTTTATATTATTTTTATATTTTTTAATTTCTTCACTGGCAAATTTCTTATCGAATGAGTATCATCATCTCTCTGTCTCATTTTTTTATTTTGCCTTTCTACAGTTTTTCTTGAGCATTAATATTGTCATTTCACTAAAAGTAGGTTGGTATCAGAAAAAATCCTTTGGAAAAAATTCACAAAAAACCTATTTATTTAATTTTCTTCTCATAAAGTCAAAATCTTGTACTTTATGATCAATTGATCACATGATATAATGGGGGTTGAGACTCGATTTGCAAAGTTATTAACAACTTTCTAATAAATTTTGGGTTAGTATTATGATTGTTTGAATTCTAGGCATGACAATGTATTTTGGGTTAGGAAAGGTCTTATCGAAGAGTGATTCTTAGTTGGTATCCTAATTGTATTGATCTGTCAAGGACTATATTTGTGGATGGGAGAAATATGAGGTAAAAGGTGGTGCTATCTGTCATATCTTTGGAGCAGTAATTGATTGAAACCTGTAGGCTGTGACATAAATCACTCTTCATCAAATAATCCATTTCAAACATAGGCTAAGATTATAAAATTCTTAATTCTTCACATTGTATCTGAACTGGAGCTGATTGCGCGTTGATTCTGATCACCTGGTCTTGTTTTTGTACTCACTTTTTATTTGTTGATTTCATTTTAGAATTTCGTGTAGCTAATGCAGTGTTCACATGTATAGAAAACCCCAGATCATGGTGACATTTTTTCTTTGATGAATAGTAGAAAGCTTGATGCCCTTTTTCCCTCAATTTGTTATAAATAGTAGATTTTTCACTCTAAGGCAGGATAAGAGGTAAACCCATGCTCATATTTCATACTGAGAATTGATATGTTGTTCTTTTATGAGATAAATACTGGTATTGAGTAGAGAAAATATATCGGGTTTCAAGTATTGATCTTTGTGAACTCAAAAGCCTCTTCCTTCCCCCTTCATCTTTTGTTATCTACTCAAGATATGCTCAATAAATTGAAATGGAGTCCTGATTAAGCATTAAACTCCTGAGTCCATTTTACTTGGCCCTAGAGATAGAATTGGTCTGGTAAATAATTTATCATTTATTCTTCTATTACAAATACAATGATAATTTAAATAAATCTAATATTTATAATAATGTTTCTTTACTTTCTGTTGTCTTGGATAAGAGCTTGCTAGGTCTACTGTCGTCCAATGCTATTGCAACAGTTGATGCTTTAGAAGGGAAGGTCAGTTACCATTTTTCTCTTGTTACATTAGTGCACTTATTAAATTAATTGAATAACATAGAGCTATTTTTCTTTTCCTTTTTGATGTTTGTATAAGAATTGACGTAGAGATTTCAGACAGGCATGGTATATTTATTTGATGAAGAGAGAGAGTATCCCTATGTTTTTTGCTGGTTGTTGATATATGATAGGTATGTAGTGCTACTCGTAGTGCTAAACCATTGTCCTTTATGTCCTGGATTAGAATATTTCTTTTATACCGGGTGCTCAAGATCGTAACATAATTTAGCCTTCAATTAAATACTGAAACAACACTATTTTTGTATAATAATTGACATAGAAATTTCAAGCAGACATGGTATATCCATTTACTGAAAAGAGGGAGTATCCCAACGCTTCATGTTGGTCGCTGATATGTGAAATATTTATAAGTGCTGCTCGTGATGCTAGACTATTGTTCTTTTGTGGCTTCAGGTTTTAATATTTCTTTCATGCCGGGTGCTTAAGATTATAACTTAATTTAATCTCCAAATAAATATCGAAACATCACCAACTTAAAGATATTCCTACCTCTGATATCTTCCTAGTTTTTCTATTTCACTTCTTGATTCCCCATTTTTTCACAAAAATGCTTGTGTCAGTTTGGTTAAAATGAAAAAGTATAGTGACTTATGCTATTTCGGAACACTGTCAGCTTTTTGTTGAAGCATTATTACGCGGAGCTGTTGTAACAAATCAATTTGAAACAAATAGTCCAGAATATACACAAAGGTATAGTTCTCCCTATTTGCTTCAAAGCTTTAGGTATTCATACACTTTCAGTGTTATATAATATGTTAAATCATCAGTGAAATCTTACCTATACTTTAATTAGTGAAATCATGCCTATACCTTGCCCTATTGGAAGTTGGACACTTAGCTTTCAATATTCAAACTTACGTAATCATTAATGTCATAGAACATTACAATATACCGGAGGTTATTAAAGTCAAGATCAAATGACCTGGATCAAGTAGGTGAAATCTGAAAGTGCACATCTATAATCGAGATGAAAACGTGAACTTCAACATTGGCTTGGTGATATTTTGTTGAGGAAATGCATCAGTTGTTCACACAAGATATTGAAATTATTTTTTAAGTTGCTACATCTTAAGTAAGTCATGCCCTAATTTATAATGATGTTTCTTTGCTTTCTGTTGTCTAGGCTAAGAGCATGCCAGGTCTACTGTAGGCCAAGGCTATTACAACAGTTAAAACTTTAGAACAGAAGGCCAGTTACTCTTTTCCTCTAGTGACAGTGTAGCATCTATGAATTTTGTGATGGTAACATGTAGGCTAGGGCAGATCCACTCTGTTGTTTCTCTGCAGCTCCCAGAGTAAGCAAAGAGATCGAGAAAGATCTTCATCATATTACAAAGGAGAAGAACGAAGTTGTTCATCGTCAAGATTTTGAAAAGGTACTGAATTTGTTATGTACATCTAAGGACCCACTTAAAATTGGTTGTTATCTTAGTTTGTGACTTGGTTTAAAAAAATCGTAGGGAACTTGGCAAGAAAAATTAACTGAGTTGTATCTTGGCGGGGTAACACAAAAAGTAATTTGAGGTTTGCATCCATAGCGTGGTCTTCATTCTCTTTAATTTTTCAACACATCGGAGCTTAAATTTTACTTTTATAGCTTTTCTTTAGAAATGGTTGTTACCTATTGTATTGTATTGGTATTCTAAAAGGCTGTCTCAAGTTGGGAATTTTTCATGTGAGAGCCAAGTATTTTCCTAAAAAAAGTATCAGCCTAGAAGGAGAAATGAGGTTAATGGAGAGAAGGGGTTTTCTGTTAATGGTGGTTCCTCCTCTCTGTGGTGCCAATGATTTTGTTTTTAGCAACTAAAGCACCAACCCTTGTTCATGAAATAGACAAACAACATTGGTCAGTAGCTATGACAATTGAAACATATGCATAGTTTTTCTTCAATCTATGGCTTAAGCCATAGATCTCACTGTATGTACATATTTTCATCCTTTTTGAGTAATTGTACAAAAGAGGTTGTGATGATAATGTTTTATTTTCTGTGCTAACAAAATCGAGCATTGAGGACAGTCCAACCTGTATATTGGCATGGCATGTTCCATGATGGCCTGCAATTGAGGCCTCCTCTTTTGCATGCAACTGGTGATTTTGTAGCCATGGTGTGGTTGATTTTGCAACTGGTAATTGAAGTTCTTGAATTAATTTACAGGATACCAATAAAAATTTAATCTTCCGAGAGATATTTGCAACATCCGAGAGCTTGAACTTGTAAGGTTAATATTTATTTCTTTCTAACTGTAATGTGAAGTCTATATTATTGTTCTTGGTGTCCACTATCCACTATCTGGGAGAATGGTACTGAACCATGAGGTTTGTAACAATGGCGTTGTCTTCATTCTCTTTATTTTTTCAACACAGGTGAGAGTCAAGAATTTTCCAAAAAAAAAGTATTAGCCCAAAAGGAGAATTGAGGTGAATGGAGAGAAGGGGTTTTCTGTTATGGGTGGTTGCTCTTCTCTGTTGTACCAATGATCTTCTTTTTAGCGACTAAAGCAGCAGCTCTTGTTCATGAAATAGACAAACAAAATTGGTCAACAACTATTATAGTTGAAACATATGCATGGATTGTCTTCAATCTATGGCTTAAGCCATAAATCTCATCGTATATGCATTTTTTTCCTCCTTTCTGAGTAATTGTACAAAAGAGGTTGTGATGATGATAATGTTTTACTTTCTGTGGTAACAAAATTAGGGAGTGAGGATAGTCTGACCAGTATATTAGCGTGGCATGTCCCAAGATGGCCTGCAACTGAAGCCCCCTTTTTTGCATGCAACTGGTGATTTTGCAGACATAGCGTGGTTGATTTTTAACTGGTAATTAAAGTTCTTAAATTTATTTGCAGTTTAACAACAAAAAGTTTAACCTTCTGAAGGATATTCGCAGCATCCGAGAGCTTGAACTTGTAAGTTTAATATTTATTTATTTCAATCTGTAATCTTAGTCTATATTACTGTTCTTGATGTCCTCTATCTGGGAGACTAATACTGAACCATGAGATTTAAGTATTGTCTTGGTTGAAAATTATCGCAATAAGACAATATTGTTATTGAGTAGAGAAAATATATCGCAATAAGACAATATTAAAACATGAATAACTTGTAATTGGCACCATCAAAATATTTCGTCCATAATAAAACCTAGATGCTGAAATTAAAATAGAAAATATGACATCCCACTGGATGTATCTTATTCAAGTCTCCTAAATGAGCTGAGACTCATGTGATTTTCTCCCTTTTTACGACTCATTTGACCTTACTGCTTGAAAGTTGTGTATTGGGATCATCATCAACTTCTACAACAGATGATTCACTCTCGGATATACCTCTCTTTGCTGGGGTATTTGAAATAGAGATCACATCGTTCTCAGTTACAGAATCCTATATATATATATATGTATGTATATATATATGTATGTATATATATGTATGTATGTATATATATGTATGTATGTATGTATGTATATGTATGTATATATATATATGTGTATGTATGTATATAAAATAAGTGCATGATATCACCGTTAATTCGTCATCTCCAGATGAAAGATGTTCATGGTTGAACTCTGGATACTATGAAAGAAAAATAATAATATCAGCAACAATTTATAATTTGAGGTGATAAATTTTAACATTAATAAAATAATTTAGGTTAGTGCATGATATCGCCGTTAATTCGTCATCTCCAGATGCAAGATGTTCATGGTTGAACTCTGGATACTATGAAAGAAAAATAATAATATCAGCAACAATTTATATTTTGAGGTGATAAATTTTAACATTAATAAAATAATTTCAGTTAGTCTGAAATTCATATGACTAATATAACATACAGTGCATGTATCTTCACTTGGTGGAGGACGATATTGGTTGATGAGATTTTTATCATCACTAAATTTAAGAAGAGTGTAAACCTCGTCATGTTTGTCGATGTTGTCTTTCTTTACGTCCACTTTAAATATAACCTCTCTATCCAAAATATAATCCAACTCCAATGGATATGATGGCGTACTAGCAACATCAACATTCTAAAATAAATAGTGATATTAGAAATGATATACTAAATAAAAAGATTCAAATATATATTTTTTTTACCTTGACTAATTCTTTCATTAATTCATTGGCAGTCTTCCCTATAAGATTCATTGCATTTTGGTCCCAAAGCAACAAAGCAATAAAGCCAGTGTCATATATTATTCTTAGGAATAATTTATACCTGCAAGGCACATTTTTTTAATTTTATATTTCATGTTGCTATAATCAAATGTAATTATGATATTTATCATACCTGTGATTTGCAGAATTCTCAAGCATTTGACACGTTTTGCAGTAAAACTTATTGCCAAGTTTTTTCATCCTTCTTGTTACAGTCCTTTCAACTCAAGTATGACCACTTTTTATCAAGATCTATGTGTATTATGGTCACAACAACACAGAAGCTCCCTTCCTATATTTTATTAAAAATAACACATTTAAAAAATATTCATCTGTCAAACTATAAATTATTAATGAAGTAGTGTTACTCACATTCATGCACTCAATTAATTGCTTGATAGTTTTAACTTCAATTGATCCAGAAGATAACCCATCTGAAATAGAAGAGTTATTTTGGGAGGACATTTGACTAATCCTCTCGAATTTATCTCCATGCACATCTTCCATTCTATATGTGTTGAAGTTTGCTAAAATCTATATCATATAACAAATTATCTAAGTTACTAAAAAGAAATTAAGAGTATAGGATTATATAAATCTGAAGATAAATTCGGCGACTTCAGGCAGTTCAGGATTAATCCATAGTTTTGAAGCAGTCCAAGAATTACGCACATAATATTTGCCTACAGTTTTGAGTATATTTTTTATCACATAATGATAAATATATTCAATATAAATATTTCAAATGTACAGGAAAAGTTGAATACCTTTAAATTTATGTGCTTGTACCAATTGCATCACCATAATGACGAGCTTATCGATAGATCCCTCCAAGTGCAGACGAATTTGAAGAATGAATTCCCCTCAGAAAGTAGCTTCAATCATTTTATTCCTTAAAAAATAATATAATTTAATAATATAAAAAATTAGACAGCTTCAAACATATCACCAACTCATATAATTATGCTTGTTGTCTTACTCGTAATCCTATAGTTTCACATTCATGAAGACACTGAACTTATCGCCTTGTTTGTATTCTTGTACAGGTCCATAAGCAACGATCTCTCCTACAATATCTTTTCAGAGATAAAAGGTAGTATGAGATAAGAGTTAATGAAATATTCTGAATAGATAAATTTTGAAAAGAATAATTATCGAATAATTTATTCTCATCAACATCGACTTGGTTGATCAAATGTTAAAATGGGAGAAATTTGAAGATGATTTGATCAAATCGTGAATCATCTGTTTTCTGTATGCTTGTTCTGTGGGTAAACAAAAATTTTATTGTGTGATTGTTGGTTTTGATTTTAGACTTCTTTAGTACAACAATAAAAATTTTCATAAACTATAATCCTTGTTCCTGAATTTCCTTGGTGAGCTTAGTGAAAACGAAGGTTCCAATGGAAGCCTGAATACGATCACCCTACAAACAAATAATAATCCATAAGTTGAGCATATTATAAAGAAAATAAAATTATTATAATAAAATATGCATCAAGTATGTAAACCTTTTCGTCTCGCAAAAGCATTTCTAACGATAACAACTTATCGGGATTTTCATATTCTGAAACATATCACAATCGTACTATGCAAACTTTCAAGTTCCATTGCATCTTAGTATTTGATATCTCATGAATGAAGTTATTTTTAGTAGACAATTTTTACTAGATATTGGCAACTGTGTATTTTTTGGGATGAATTTGAAAGTAGTGGTATATGTATTTATAGTGATGCTTTAGTTTTTGTACTGCATAGTTGAGATAAAGATAAAAGTTGGATTAACACAATTTATAATTCAAATTCAAATTAAATCAAGATAAAGACTAAGAGTTGAGATAAGAATAAAAATCTAAAATCAGGGAGAAAATTATAATCAAATTAAATTCAAATTTATTGTGGATAGGATGTGTTTTTAGTTATATAATAATAGGATTTGTGTAAACAAAACATCTCAGACCTCAAAACGTGTAACTTTTTAAATTATTATTATTATTATTATTATTATTATTATTATTATTATTATTATTATTATTATTATTGGAAGTTTTTAATCTGATAATTGATGACAATTGAATTGTCCCATTAGCTTTGCCTTTTTGATTCTTCATAGAACATATATTCTCCAATAGTATTTTTTTCTGATGATGAATTTGAAATACATCGATATATATTTATAGTATTATTGTAGTTTTTGAATTACAAAGAGATAATTATAAAAGAGTTGAGATAACATTATTCAAAATTTAAATTCAAATTAATTCATTATAAACACTAAGATTTTAGATAAAATTAAAACTCTAAAGTTATAGAGTAAGTTATAATCAGTAAAATTCAAAATTGTTATCAGGTTAAAATATCTTTTTAATTTCTTAAAGTTAGGATTATTTGGGTTAAAAAAAATTTTGTAACTTGCTGAAAGTTACGCCTCTTTTTAGGTTACACCTCTTTTTACTTGCAGAAAGTGTTGCAAGTTCAAGTTTAGAAGCTTAGTTAGGACTCTTTTTTTTGCCTTCTTTTATTCTCAAATTCAAATTTTTAATATTCTTTAATACCAAGTTTTTATTACAACACTGAATAGTTTTGTGCTAAGAATTGCCACGTGGCTCAACAATAGCTTGCCACGTGGCTTATTCTGGTATTTCGTCCTCTTTTTAATAATATATATAGATAGAAGTATAGGTACCCGCGCGATCCGCAAAACACTTTTTTTTATAAAATATTAATTAAATAATATTAGCTTATTCACTTTTAAATTATAAGGGTAATTTCATTGCATTACATTGACATATTTCAAAATTCAATCATTTAAAAAATAATTAGTATATTCTTTAATCATATTTCGATCAATTGACTAATTTTTTTTTAAAAAAAATATATATATAAATTAATTATTAATTTTGTTATTGGACTTTTACCTTTGTAATTTTAATCAATTAAGACATGTAATTATATTCCTTACCTTCTATTTCAAGTTCATTTTTTTAGTCTATAAATAAGCTAAACAATAACTACACTTTAAAAAAAATTATCTTTAAATTCTATTTCAAACACTAAAAGTACTTAATTGCATCAATTATAAAAAATTTAAGTTCAAAATTTAAATTTCACAACTTTCGGATCAAAATTACGCACATAGAATTTATTTTTTTCCTTTTAAACTTTCAAACTTTATTCTATTGTTCATAATTTTTCATTGTCTGTTCCATTATTAATATCTACAAGTATTTTGTTTATACTTATGTCTAAGGGTGTTCATGGGTCAGTTTGGGTCGGTTATTGGTCAAAACCATAACCAAACCAACTTAGTCGGTTTTTAAATTTCTAAAATCAAACCAAACCAAACAAAAAAATAACCGTCGGTTTGGTTCTTGTCGGTTTAGTTTGGTTTGGTTCGTTTTTTTTGATGTATAACTTTAGCTAATGATAAACGTTGAAAATTAAAATAAAACAAATTCAATCTAACATATGAGATGTTAACCGAGTGTTGTATCTCAACCTTGAAACTAAGATGTCAACTGAGTGTTATACTTCGGCAAAGCTATGAACAACACCATATGGACGCTTCTAAAAAAATATTTTAAAACTACATTTAACAGAATGATATGATAAATCCCCCAAAAGGTGAACGCATAAACTTCTTGTTCTACAAGGTTCAAAAAGAAAGTTAAAATTAATGATTGTCTATAGTCAAATGAATCTCAGCTATGAATTTCAATATACAACAAGATATTATTTTTATAATTAGTATCATTTTTCATTCAAAGTGCGAAATTCACTTAGAATCTCATAAGGTACTATCAACTAGATGAAGAAATGACTTAATGTGTGTAATACCCCGTACTTTTCCTAGCTTGAAAAGTTTCCCCAAGAATGGTAGAATCTTTATTTGAAAGATGAATCTACTTTTTTACACGTGGTATTTTCAAGGTTTTCACTTTTTATCATGTGGGGAATCGAATAAGCTTTTCATCGATACCAAATTAGCCCAAATCCGACACCCGGGTGAAGAGTTAGAGTCTTTTTAGTGAGACAGTGTATCACCTGAGTCTTCAGCGCATCGCGGAGATAGCTCAAATGTCAATTGTCAATTTTCAGTATTGCTCCGCGATAGTGGCGCGTCGCACCAAACTTCCAGGTCGCAGACAAGGTGGCAACGCGATAGCTCCGCATCGCGCCACCGTGCAATTTCCCATTTGTCACTTTCCAGTGACTTGGCGCGATAGTGGCGCGTCGCGCCAAGGATGAAAATTAGGAAATTTTCTCAGAAATTAAATACGTGTCCTAGGGTTAAAAGAGTCAATTTCCCACCCTATATAAGCCTTATAACACGAGATTTGGCCATAATTCAGCAACTTATACTCAATTACTCTCAAAAACTCTCTAGAAACAAGCCCTAGGGTTTTCATAGAAGGTTCAATTCCAAGGGAATTCACCGTCAAATTTCAAGAATCTCTCCGTCAGTCTTCGTAGAATCACAAGCTAAGGTATGCGTAGTATTCATTCATGGACTCCTTTCGTCCATGAAGCCCAAGAATCTCTTTTCTAAATTCAAGTTATGGATTTTCTTTATGAATTTCATGATTTGATTGCTCTTGTTCATGTTGATAATGACTAATTGCATCTAATCCATGTTTGGTGATAAATTGCATATGTAATCGATTAGTAATGATGTAGATTCATGTAAACCTAGGATTAAAACCCTTGGATGATGAAATTAGATATGAATCATGATATTTGATTGTTGTATAATGTTGTCTACATGTTCCATGCCTATCATATGTATAATTAAATGCCTAGATGAAGGAACAATGCCCCACTAGTATGATATCATGAAATCCCCATGTATGTACAAGCTTATGCATATCATATATTTGATAAAGTGCTTCAATATATGAATTATGAATTGTGTTGTTGGTCATGTGTTCAAGTAAGCCATGCTATGTCAGTTTCTTCTCATCGAGTCCTGGGGGTACTTGTACCCGAACATTTAGCTATGTGCCTAGAGCCATGTCATGTTTTCACGATCTCCTCAGTCAAGCTATGATCCATAGAACTCTGTCAGTCATGTGACTCAGGAAATCTCAGTAATCACAGTAGTTCAGTAATCTCAGTGATCTCAGTACTCAGTAATCTCAGTAACCTTAGTATTCCCAGTAAATCTCAGTAACTTCAGTATTCTCAGTCAGTCCTCAAAACTCAGTACATTCTGTCAGTCAATGAAACTCATTAAATTCAGTTTAGCTCCACTAAACAATACCACTAGCATCAGTTCAGTTCAGCTAATCAGTTCAGTTCAGTTAATCAACTCAGTTCAGTTAATCAGTTCAGTGTCTTTTAGATGGGAGTAGGATTCAGCATCGAGCAAGCCTAGGGATGGGGACTCACCCGCTAGATAAGGATGAGATCCCTAAAAGCAATACCTAAGTTCCAAAATAACATAGCCAGCGTAGGTACGAGATGTCACCCGTTAGATAGGACTGACATACTCAGGGATCACCCGTTAGCACATTTAAATATATAAGACTGATCCCAGGGGTCACCCGCTATATTAGGACTGACTCCACAACAGTTGTATTTACCAGTGGCGCGGTACTGACACCCTTCCAGCTGGGGTTACAAGTTGAACCCCAGTTAGCTTAGTATGGGGCATGTCGGTTAGATGAATATATCCCATAGTTTCAGTTACAGAATCAGGACTATCAGATACAATCAATTCAACTAAGTAGTACATATTTAGGACTGTCAGATACAGTCACTCCTTATCATTATAAATAGACTCCAAGATCACCTATTAGACAAGGCTGATCTCAACTATGGTCAATCAGTATCCGTATCATCAGATTTAGAGATCACTCGCTAGATAGGAAAGATCTCAAATTCAGTTACTCAGATATAGTACGAAACTCAGCTAGTTCCATCAGATTCAGAACTGTCAGATACAGTCACTCATGTTATTAGTATTCAACTTCAGGACTGTTAGATACAGTCAACCAGACCAGTTCTTCATAATCAGAACTGTCAGATACAGTTATTCATGTATCAGTAACATAGTATCAGTACCTCAGTATTCAGTAATACAGTATCAGTCTTTCTCACTCATCAGTAACTCAAATGTCTATATCAGTAAACTCAGTAGTCAGAACTCAGTATTCAGTCCTATCACGATCTCAGTTACAGTTACGTAGTCATGCATATATTCTCACGTTCATGTTAGTCAGTCAGTTAGTATTGTTCATGCATATGAACCATTTGCATTCAACCTACCTCACTTACATACCAGTATATTCAAAGTACTGACGCATTTGCGTTATGGTGTCTTATACCATAGGTTTAGAAGTACGAGCTCCAGAGCATCAGTAGCATCCCAGTTCAACAGTCAGAGTCAGCTGTGAGTCCTCATCCTTCGAGGACATGCTGATTACATTATTATTTCAGTTTTCAGATTATTTCAGTAGTCGGAGTTAGTTGGGGGCATGTCCCATCAACTTCTTATTCAGATAGTTTAGAGGCTTTCAGACTACAGCATGTCAGGTAGTTATTTTAGATTTGTTTTGGTATTGTTATACCATTTTCAGACATTGTGTTATCAGATGTTTGTTCAGTATTGAACATTATGGCCTTTCAGTTCATGTTTTCGCATTATCATGTTATATTATGCAGTGTACAGGTTAGCTTGTGGTCCTTCGGGGTCATGAGCACCGTGTAGTGTTCCGGTTCAGAAAATCGAGGCGTTACAATGTGTTATGACTAAAGTTAAATCATGATTAAAATATAAAATGTAACAAATATTTATATTGTATTTATGAATAATACATAAATAATTATATTATATATATATCGGTTTGGTTTGGTTATTTTATCGGTTATTTTAGAGTAAAATCAAACCAAACCAAATTAGTATCGGTTTTTTAAAATTCAAAACCAAACCAAACCAAACCTAACCAAATATCAGTTTTTTAATCGGTTTGGTTTGGATCGCGGTTCGGTTTGGTTAAAAAACAAACAATGAACACCCCTACTTATGTCATATCTTTTGAATTAATTTAATTAAAAATTTCCATGCTACTCTCAAAATCCCCTTCTCACACCTTTATCCCACCACCTCATCACCCCGCTAAATTTTATTTTTAAAATTTTTGTTAAAAAAATTTCTTACCCCACCCGTCCCCTACCCCCAGCCCCGCCCACCCCTAAACAAAAATAAATAAATTTAGTTTTTTTTCTTAAAAAAATACTTTTCTTCTTTATCCTACCCTACTAAAAATTTAAAAAAAATTCTTACTCCAACCCCACCCCCTACTCTTACCCCAAATAAGTTTAAAACTTATAAAAAAAAATTCTATCCTTACCCTCAAATGCCACCTATATTCACCAGCTCGCATACCCCTACCCACCTTGTCCACCCACAATCTCGTATCCTCATCTTTCTCATCATAATATCCATCACTCTATCTCTATTCATTTTTATCATTCCTTAATAATATTTTGAAGATGTCAAATTCTATTACCTTAAAAGAAAAAGTCCAACTATTCATTTTCTATTTGTAAGATATTTGTATACATTTTAAGTAGAAACATTAAAGTTCTTAGTTACATCTAGAACATAAGATAAATATAATGTTAATTGTAAACAAAAATAATTACAACAAAAACTTTGAACTTTTACATAAATCTTCATGATATATCCAACACGTAATATCATGTTTATCACTTTTCAATTCACTAAATTTCAATATATTTCACATGACAAATCTTATTAGGCAATTTCAATTGAAACATTCCACTAAATATCTTACCTTCATAGATCTTTTAGAATTAATGTTCATACCTTCATTTAAGATCTCTAAATTATGTAGTTTGACCAATTCAACATGCTGTTTTTTTAGAAAAAATAATCAAATTTATGTAACTTTTTATAATCAATTTTTTTTCTAAAATTATTAAAAAGAAAACTCAAGTAAAGTAAAATGGACCTATATATTGATTTATGAGTTTTCTTCTAAAAACAGTAATACATTTAATATATACACAAACTGATATCAATTGTGGGAAATAAAAACTTTGTCTATCAAATAGTTCACATTTGTTCTACCTACTTTTGAGTTTTGATCCTACCTTGCACTTGTTTTCTATTCAAAGTTATTTGAGATACATTGGGATAAAAAATATATACAAAGATTAAGATTAAATATTTTATAATACGATTTTAAAAATACTATCACAAAGTATAAACTCAAGAAATTGTTATGAACTTTAACAAAAATATACGCAACCGAACATGATGATGATGGAGATACATGTTGGATTATGATGAATAAAAGAATAGAAAAAATAATTTATTTGTTTAAATAAAATCATTGTAAATGAAATAACCTGAATATTAAGATGAAGATGAAAATTCATGCATCTGCATATAAAAAATAAAAATGTTAAATTATTATTATTTTTTTTTAAAATGATGAATATGGAAATTTCAGGAATAAAGTTAATGATTAACAACAACAATAAAAAGAAAGAAAGTTTAACATTATATGAATGTAACCTGTAATAGGAGTAGTATATCTATCTATCTATCTATCTATCTATCTATATATATATATATATATATATATATATATATATATATATATATATATATATATAAAAGAAAGGTTCAAAAGTTGGAGTGGTATAGTAAGAAAGGTTTAAAAGTTAGAATTTCATTCTAATTCTAATTCTATTTAAATTTAAATTTAATTCTCTTATCAATTTGCTAAAATATTTTTTGTATTCCTCTTTATCCTTACTTTTTTTCAAATATCATGCATATTTATCTTATACAATCTATAGATTTAATTAAGAGAAAATTTTGAAATATATTCAAACATTTTTAATAGTAAATAATGAAAAATAAACGAAGAATAATCTATCCCTACGTGTTCTTTCTTTTTTTCCCCTTTACCTTTTTTATTTTTTTCTTTATTTCTTTTGTTTGCTTGTAAAATAAATTATTTTTTTATAATATATATATATATATATATATAATTTAGATTAAAAAAAATTCTAAGATAATTGCATTTAGGGATGAGATTTGAGTACCCATCATATATATATATATATATATATATATACAACAACAACAAAAAACCCAGTGTATTCCCACAAAGTGGGGTTTGGGGAGGGTAAAATGTACGCAGTCCATACCGCTACCTCCAAAGAAGTAGAGAGGTTGTTTCCGATAGACCCCCGGCTCCAGGTAGTGAATAGTAACCAAAGCGTAGTGAAGCATGATGGATGGAATAACATAAAAAGGAATAAGACATACTAAAATAAAGTATAAATCCGAGCAATACTAAATAAGATAAATAGTCACAATAAATAAGAGATAAGCGATAGGGCATCCAGAATACGACACCCCCCCTAGTAGTAACAAACATTCACGGACCAGGGACACCTGGGCCCTCCTGACTAGTGGCTCCTACCTACTTGCTACAACTCACGTACTCATCCTAGCCTTCTACCCTTAACCGCAACCTCCACGCCTTCCAATCTAGGGTCATGTCCTTGGTAAGCTCCAGCCGCTCCATATCGTGTCTAATATATATATATATATATATATATTATTATTATTATTATTTAGATATATAAGTAATTGTAAATTGTTATTATTATTATTATTATTATTCAAATAATTTTCTCTTTTAGTTGACTAAGTTGGATAAAATCAATTCAAATTTTAAATCATGTAATCTTTCACTAATAAAATTATAATCGCATTCAAACTCAAAAACATCATTTGATTAGGATACATATTTAAATTAATATTAAATAATAATATTTTTTTCAAGATAAGATTATCTTTCAAAAATTTAAAACTCAAATAATCTAAGCTTATTTTTCAATTCAGAATTTTTGTTAGTTTTCAAATTTAAGAATCTGTAAGAAAAAAATTGATTCTAGAAAAAGAGTCCAACCTGCTCAAATTGTGGCTAGATACTTGAGAAAATTGAAGAATAGGTGTCTTTTAAGTCTTGAATGAAGGATTGGTGACATTGACCAACAGACAGGGTCAAACATTATTAGAAAACTTGATCAAGTTAATTGTGGACTTGATTAATATTTTCAAAACTTTCTAATCTTTTCAAAAATACAAATCAACCCAACCCACACCCTCTTCAATCCAAATCAACCACTCTCTCCTCTCTCTCGACAATTTTTCTCAACTCTCTCCCAACCAACATTTCTGCAAAATTTCTCCCTTCAACCTCCAACGATAAATAGTTGGGCTTCGAGTTTCCCTCTTCAATTCAATCAACCTGTCTCTCATCCCTCTCTCGACAGCTTCTCTCAACTCTCTTCCAACCAACTGTTCTGCAAATTTTTTATTTCAATCCTCGGCGATTTCAACATCCGACTACAAATAGTTGGGATTTCAGTTCCTTTTTTACTTCAATCGACGTGATAGCCTTTCTCTCCGGCCACAACAGCTTCGAATTCTTCATCGGTCCTTTTCTTCTTTCACAGGTAAAAATTTATGGCCTTTTTAGTTTTAAAGAAAATGAGGAACTTGAGCCAACTTCTCTTGTAGTATTGGTTAACAATTTCAATATTTGTTGCACTAATTTGAAATGCGGTCTGAATAAAACCCTAATTTCTGGTATTTCTTCTCTTCTCTTCTCTTTTCGAAGTGAATTATGATATTTTGTTGTTTGTTGCATTTTTTGAAGTTTGATTTTTATTGTTTGTGTTTATAAAAACAAAAAAACAATTTGGTTTGATTTGTTCTATTCTTGTTCTTGGTAAAAATGGTGAAATTGTTGTTTTTTGTTTAACAAAATTGTGCTACTATTTCCTTCGACAGATTACCCATCTGGTGCAACATATTAACCATCTGATACAACAGATTCATCATATGAAGCAATAGATCAACCATCTGATTCACCAGAGAAACCATCAGATTACAATTCTGATGCTACAGATTAATAATCTGATGCAACAACTTTACCATATATTGCAACAGATTAAGCTTTGGATAAAAAATCTAATGCAACTAATTAACCATCTGGTGCAATGGAAAAACCATCAGATTGATGATCTGATGCAACAGATGAAACTCCTGTTGGATAAAATCCTACCAATTCTTCCTACAGGAAAGTCCATGACTTGATTTTTCCAACTGATCATTCATTTGCCGCGATAGATGACCCTATGTTGGAAGAAATCTAAACAATATTGACCGTTGATAACTGTTCCAATAGATCACTCATATGTTGCAACAGATGTGTGACCTGTTGCACAGACCATTCATATTTCTCAACAGATGAGTGATATGTTTTGTATTATCGCAACTGATTACTCAACCATTGCTACGGATTATTTAACTGTTCCAACAGATCACTCATATGTTGTAACAAATAATGTCACAACAATTGTGTGATCTGTTGAACAGACCATTCATCTGTCTTAAAAGATGAGTGGTATGTTTTGTATTATTGCAACAAATTACTCATCCGCTGCAACAGTTTGGTTATATGCTGTAACAGATATACTACCTGGTGCAATAGATCGGTGATCTATTGCAACTGTTATTTTATTGTTTTTCTTGTTTGATTTACTGTTATCCTTTTTTAACTATGCATTAATCAATAATAATATATTATTTTATGTTCCTGTTAATTTTAGATAATATGATTCCCAAAAGAACAGAAACCAAATCAAGTCCAAGTAAAGGAACAAGTGAAGCAGCTAGGCTACATCCACCACTCTATGAGCTTACTTTACAAGCGTTATCTCAATCGGGAGCAGAATATGATGAACACGGGGAGGAGAAATATTTCAAAAGAGATGATGCAGATGCTAATAGCCCTTCCACCGAAGAGTTGGTCAAAGCCTTCAATATTGATTGTTATCCTGTGAGAATGCAGTGCGATGGTGCCTCAGATTTAATGGGTGATTTCGTGGTTAAGTCATCCATGGGAAAATCTTTCGACACTTTCAGAAAAATACTTCGAGAATAAAAATTGGATGCTTATTTCAGGGACAGCTGCTTTGGGAAATATCTTGATTTGTCGGAGGACAACAATTCTCATTTCCAAATGAAAATGGTATATAAACTTCTCAAGTGTAGGTTTATGTATGAAAACAAAGATAAGATGGATGAGGTATGGATAAATTACTGTGGCATGCCTGTCTGTTTTGGTTGGAAGGAGTTTTCCATAGTTACTGGACTAAAATGTTATCCTCCTTCTCAAGTTATACCTATTCTAACCCAAAAAAAACACCCCGCACACCGAAAAAAGGCAAAGGCAAGTCATGTGATCATGATGACCTGGTGTCCATTATTGGTCCAAGCTTCAAAAACAAATTTTTATAGAAGCGTTGAAAGGTAAAGGACTTTTAAAGAAGCACAAACAGTCATTGTGCTTGGTTTGGTTTGTACATAATATTCTTTGGGCGAGAGACGTTAACAACAACATAAGCCTCGGTTTAATAAAACTCTCTGAGGATCTTGAGGCGTTTAACAGCTATCCATGGGGGTATGAAAACTTCAAAATGACTGTCAAATATTTGTTGACTCCGTTAGCACCAAAGACAGTCAACTTATATGGCTTCCCATGGGCTTTCATGGTAAATATTTCTTTCTTCTATTGTGATATCATTCATTTTTTTCGCTCAATAATGGTTTTGATTTATTGGCATTATTTTATAGGCTTGGGCATTTGAAGCCATTCCTTATTTGAGACAACAAGTTAACTACCAGGAAGGAGTTTTCTGTCCAAGAATCTTGAGATGGTTATCGGCTAAAACTCATAAAAATGTAAAATTTCTTGATCTCTTAAACCCCCCGAAGGATGCAGTAAGTATAATTATAATTAATTTTTTCTTTTAATTGGTGTTTTTTTTTGAATGATCTAATCATCATTCTAATATATGTAATGATTTATGTTAGAATGTGCATCCGTCGCTAGTTTCGACCAATAGAGAGTTGAAAATGCTATTTTTTCTTACTTTACGGTCTGTACAAACTTTATCGGACCCTAAGGTCATCGACAGAATAAAAATGGAATGGTTTGGAGCAACAACCATTACAAGAAAAACAATTTTGAAAGGTGGGCTTGTTGTTGTTGATGGAGATGTTGGTGGTGGTAGTGGTGCTGTTGTTGGTGCTAATGATGCTCCTCTTACAGTATTTAAAGCAAACCATTATGAGTATGATCATACTGGTTATATAGATTTTGCCTCTCCCAGTGAATGTTCTGCATGCAAATGTCAAGACTGCAGGGCGAAACATGATGTAGTGATTAATGCTATTAATGCATTAACTGCTTCTGTAAAGGAATTGACATCTAAGAGGGGTCTCATTTTATCAAAGAGGATTTTATTTCCATTCGCTCGATTAGAGATTAGGGCTAAAAGAAGAATGAGAGTGATTTTCAGGGCATTATTAGACATCCAAAAAAGCAAAATTGCAACTCCTCTGTCTGCGTGTTGCACTGAGCAACCTACAATGTCCAAAGGAGAGCATCACGAGCTGAAGAAGGTGAATATATTATATGTCTTCCAACTGACAAAACAAATAGACACATATCTGTTTCAACAGATGATACATCTGCTGAAAATTATCAAACAGATATATACATCTGTTGCAACAGTTGACTAACCTGTTGCACCAGATACTTTATCTGGTGCAACATATGTCTCATCTATTTTAGCAAATCAAACAGCTCTTCGTACAACTTTTATTTGTACTAACAGAAGACCTATCTGCTGCAACAGATGATTCATATATTGCAACGGATGGTTCATCCGTTGGAAATATCACACAGGGTCTTCATCATGTAGAAATTTTTCCCAACAGTTGATTCATTATTGCAATAGAAATATAATATGTTTGGGAAAATTTAAAATGGGAGGAAGACCTATTTGATTTGATAGAAGAGATGAGTTATCATTTTCCATTTTGTTGTATCTCCGTGATTAGTATTGACCGATTCTGGCTTTCCAGGTGGATGTAGAAGAAGCTACTGCTGAACAACATTGACAATATTCTACTTTTTTTATGGAAATACGGAGAACAGAAAGCGCAGAAACCGTACGCAAGCGACAATGAAGATCCACGACGAGCAAAGCCGAATTCCATAGCACCGGATGAAGTTGTCCATACTGGGTAGATCTTTATAGTTTGATCCTGTCAAAGCAATCCTTGGTAGTATACTTAAATTGTTGTTGATGTATTTATTGAGATCTGTACACATAACAATTTTTTTATATTTTATTTATTCGTTGACTTATTTCAGCTAATTTATGAAGGCTTCGATTTATTTTATTTTGTCTACGAATTTTATTTATTCCATAGATTTGAACTTATTAATTGAAAAGGAATACTAGATTCAAATATTGCAATAGATAATGTATCTGTTGCAACAGACGATACATCTATTGGAAAATTCAAACAGATTTAGACATATGTTGCAACAGGTAGGTGATCTGTTGGAATTTATCAAAAAGGTCTTTCCACTGTTACAACAGATTAACTTTAGATAAAAACATCAAGATAATGCAACAGATGACACATCTATTAGGAAAAAAAAAGATTTAGACATATATTGCAACAGATGGACTTTATCTGTTGCAACAGATGTCACATCTATTGGAATAATCGAACAAATTTATACATATGTTGCAATAGGTAGGTTATCTATTGGAATTTATCAAACATGTCTTCTCACTGTTGCAACAGATGGACTTTAGATAAAAACATCGAGATAATGCAACAGATGACCAACCTATTGCAACAGATAAACTATATGTCAGAACAGGTAGGATAACTGTTACAACGGATGGAGAATCTGTTGCATTATAAAAATTTAACTTTTGTTGGACATAAAAAATTTCCAGTATGTTTAAAAAGGTTAAAGTGAATTGAAATAAAAAAGGCGCAACCCATCGACGGTGTTCAGTTCAAACACCTAAAATAAAATAGGCATCAAGTAGACATGATCATTTTAAAGACGTAAAATAAAATAGACATTAAATGTGTTAGTGTCAGTCCTAGCACATTTCGCTGACTTTCTCACTTGGCCCCCAACGGTAATTTTTTCCCCCCATTGTCTTATATATTCATCTTCCTCCTAAAATTTAACCCTAAATTCCCAGATCTTTTTCTTCATCGTCATCTTCTTTTATCTATCCAAATTCTTTAAATTATTACTTTCATTTTTTTCAACTGACCTTGACAATGTCGAGTGCATCTTCCACTATTTTTTGTGATAAAGATTTTTGATATTGTAAGTGCGGTCATGAAGCTCTGTTAAAGACTTCTTGGACTCAACAAAATTCGGGTCGTAGGTTTTTTACTTGTAAGATTTCAAAGGTAATATTTTTTTTATTTAATTAATTGATTAATTATTGACTTGTAATTGTATTGTAATTGTGTTCTCTGTTTTATAGAAATTAGGTGGATGCGATTACTTTGATTGGTATGAAGAACGACACCCTTCACAAGAAAATCATGTAATCTGGGGTTTGTTGAATAAAGTCAAGGCTTCTGAAGAGAAACAAAATCGAGCAAGAAGATACTACATTGTTGTCGTTATTGCTATTGGTTTGGTGTTGTTGGGCACATGAATATTGAAGCCTAATTGCTGAAATTTTCATGATGGTGTGTGTATTTGCTACTGGTTTGTTGTCAACAGGCATATGTATATTCAAGCGTAACTGCTGGAAAATATCAAAAAGATTTAGGCATATGTTGTAAAATTTAGGTCATCTGTGGAAATTATCAAACAGGTCTTCCCACTGTTGCAATAAATTAAACTTAGATTATTAGATTATTCAAACAAGTCTTCCCACTGTTGCAACAGATTAGACTTAGATTATTAGATTATTCATAGAAATTATCAAACAGGTCTTCCCACTGTTGCAATAAATTAAACTTAGATTATTAGATTATTCAAACAAGTTTTCCCACTGTTGCCTCAGATTGATAATCTAATCTATTGCAGTATAAAAAACTCAACTTTCATCAGGAAAAAATTATTGCCACTACATGTACATGTAATAAAGTGAAGGGTGACTTGAAATTAAAAATTTCTATTTCACAGGTTCTTCTATATACACAGGATTCAAGCGTCCAGTTAGTACCCCATAAGCCCAGACCTCTTGTGGTTTGCCACAGCGTTGTCGCACAGAAAAGTCATTGGCTCGGCCATTTTTGTGTCGGTCAGCAAACATTCGATGTGTGCAAGAGCGTGCGAGCCTCTCGCTTTAGCGGCATCATCTTTTGGAAGGATCATTCCCCTGTTTCGACCTTTAAAATCCCATGATTTCTTCATCAACACTTCATTTGGAAAATGATTCATCAGTTTACTCTCCCTCAACAAGATGGGCAACAATACCATCAGTGGCTCCACGGGGAGAAAAAGATTGAAATCATCGACGAGAGGTACATTGGAGTCATAAACATTGATCTTTCCCTCCTCGAGTAGTATCTCAACAGCCCGATAATGCATGTCATTCACGCTAATGACTACAAGAATCCTTTTTCCCTCGGTCCATCTCTTGTTGTGTGGATTTGGCCTATCCTCTCTCACATATCTTAACGTTTCTTCTTCATCCAAGACCAACGTAGGAACTAGGAAATCAAGTCCCACGCCAAGGGCTGACGTCTCTCCATTGAGTTGATTGTACCTATCCTTGAGATTCTTGCAGAAGTCAAGGTCCATTATCCTATCGGCAGCGTCATAAGCTTTTTGGTACGTTAATTGCCTTTTTCTCATGAGGTAGAGAATTATGTCAACATGTTGTGAGATAAGAAGTCAATTTTTAAAGAAGTCAATTTTTAAATAGGTTAGTAATTGTAAAGATACAATGGATGGTACATCTATTGCATAGGGTTCTTTGAATCAATAATCCAACATAATTTATGCAACAGATGGATAATAAGTTGCAACAGAACCACAACCAGTTGCACCAGTATACCCAGTTGTTGCAACAGATGTGAAATCTGTTGTGTAGCTTCTTCTTCATGGGTTAGATTAGAAGGTCTAGGTTAGGAAAAGTAAACTTTCCTTATCCTCATATGGCATACGCATATTAGTCATAGTCTGGAAGTCTTGGGGGGGAAAGAGAGGCCTGGGGTAATCTGGTACGCCTGCCTTGGCATTCTTGGCCTGTCGCAGATCCCTTTTCTCTTTGGCGCCAAGTTCCGCGTATATGTCCACCTTCTTGACTGGCCTCTGAACTTCAACAAATTTTGGAGAGGGAGGAATTACAATTTCTTTTGATTTTCGAGTGGAGAGTACGTCTCTAATTGCTCTTTTCTTTCTCCTAACCAACGTTGTAGGAGTGTGTGGCTCCCTCACCTTTTTGGATGGTATGAAACACCTCTTGGATTTGAATTCTTCGATAGCTTTAGAGATAGCCTCTACTTTTTCAAAGAGTTTATCCTGTCTGTCCTTGCACTCATTGCATTCGCAACGAGAACACGAGGGTGAAGAGGGGTGAGAGGGACCTGTGTAAGGGCGAAAAGGGGTGTTTTCAAACATATTTATTCTTTGGTAGCAACATCAGCATGCCTGCCACCAACACCAACAACTCCACCAGAAGAAGCACCGTGATCTGCCTTAGTAAAAGGTTAGTCATGAAGAGCCTCAACATTAGGCTGACCTTGCCTAACTTCTCTTCTTATGGCTGTTGCTCCAGCCAATTCCTTCTTTATTAACTCCACCGTTGGGTCTGAAATAGTATTAACATGACCAAGAGTAATATAAGAAGTCATCACTGACTCTTCCTCAATAGGCACGATCCATGGATGCACAACCTATAAAAAAGAAAAAAAAGATAGATGCATTTAAATCATATAATATAATAATTTTCACAGTTGGACTACATTTAAAAACAAAAGACCATCTGTTGCATAGTTTGCAGTATATGGTTAAAATTCATTTGAGTCTGGTTCAGAGAAACAGAGTAACACATGGATAATCTGATGCAAAATATCAATCATCTGTTGCAACAGCTGCACAAGAAGGGTAATCTGCTATGCAACAGATGATCTGTACGTCGCAACAGATGAACGATATGTTATTAGATTAAACATCTGTTGCATAATTTACAGTAGATGGTTAATCTTTTAGAAGTCGGGTTCAGAGAACCAAAGCCACAGATGGGTAATCTGATGCAAGATATACCCCGTCGCAACAGATGTCCCATCTGGTGCATCAGATATAACATCTCATCCACCAGATATAACATCTGTTCAATATCTTTCTTATCTTTGAGTAGAATTATTTTACTTGAAGAAGACGTACTGCATTATTCGTCGCAACAGATGTCCCATCTCCTTAATATTGGTGTTGCTCTTTGCAGCCAACTACCTAAACATCCTTGGATGAGAAACCTCATCCGGGTAATCCATTAACTGCTTTCGGAGGGAGGGAATGGCTTCAAATTCCCAAGCCTAAAAAGTGTAAACAGGAAGCAAGAAAAAAAATCATAATAACTATATTCAATATAAATTAATGGATGAGTAAAATTAGTGATTAATTTTATCATGAAAGCCCAAGGAAAGCCGTATAATGTGTTCCTCTTTCTCTTTCTGACTCTCCAATTCCTCCTCTTTCTCACTTTCATTTTCTTCATCACCATCTACGAACCCTTGTCTACCTCCCTCAATGTTGTTTTCATATCTCTCCTCAGTTTCACTTTTCCCTGACTGAGATTGTTCAGGAAGCTCCTCCGAATCCCTATGTACTGTAGCCTTTTTTTGAGTGGTCAGACGTTGATCCACTTTCATTTTCTTTTCTTTTGGGAGACATGTTTTACCTACAAACAAAGAAAAATAAAAATTACATTATAGTTGATGTATGCATAGATTTTAAAAAATACATTACAAACACCACGAATACCGACACACCAACAACCACCACCTCAAACACCACCAACCAATGCCAACAAACAAACAAACACCACGAATATCGACACCACCACAAACACCACCAACCAATGCCACCACCGGTGCCACCACGATGACCACAAACACCACCACCACCACCAACACCATCCAACTATACTACAACAGTCAACGGAACACTGCGATGGAAACTAGGAATTTTGAGTTCTTCCTACAATTTTACCATCAAAACTCAAAATTGTAAACCTATTCTCGAAGATAATACAACTAAAAGTTTTATTTTTCATCATTAACTTAAAAGCCCTTATTTTTTAGAAAAAAATTAACTATAGAGCTCTTCTCTAACTCTGTTGCCTACGAAGACAAAGAAAATGACTGATACAAGAAAGAATGATGTCAAAAATAATACCTATTTGTTCGGAAATGAGAAAAAAAATGATCTATTGTGGAGGGTTGACCAAATTTGTTGAGTAGTTGTTGTCTGTACTGTATTGTTGAGTGAGAATGAGAGAGAAAGAGCCAGATCTCGAGATTTGAAATGATGAAACATTTTGTATGGGTTGATTTGTATTTTGGAAAAGAATGACAAGTAGTTTTGAAAATGTTAATTTGGTCCGAAATGATCTTAATTATTTTTAAAATCATAAAATATATGCGTAATTTTTAAAATCATATAAAAACAATTGAAGTTGTAGTTGACTGAGTACTCTAGGAGGTGACCCTGTGAAAACTCACCCCTGGTCCTAGATTAATCAATTTAGGAGTCTAACATTTGAACTCAATTGAAATTGTAAAAAACAAATGTTCAACATGTTGCGTCAGATTTCTCATCTGTTGTAAATTATCAATCAGATTAGGTAACAACAGATTATGAATTTGATGTAAATTATCAAACAGATTAAGTCATTTGTTGCGACATATTACCCATCTGTTGTAAATTATCGAATGGATTGTCATATGTCACAACAGATTACCCATATGTTGTAAATTATCAAATAGGTGCTGCCATCTGTTGTGGCTGGCCCTATGAGAACTCACCCTAGTCCTAGATTAATCGATAGTTTACCCTATGAGAACTCACTCCTAGTCTCAGATTATTCAATCAAGGTATTAGTACCCTAGTCCTAGATTAATCAATTAAGGTATTATTCTAACATATGAGGTAGTAAGAATCGGTTCGGCTTAGAGTGATCGATCGCCGACTCTGGCCGGGAGGAATGCAGTATCGTTTCATCATGAAAATAACAAAAGACTCAATTGAAGTTGTAGTTGACCCTATGAGAACTCACATTCAATTAAGGTATTAGTCTAACATATAAACTCAATTGAATTATATATAAATAAATGCTCAACTTGTTGCAACAGATGTTTTTGCTATTGGATCAAATCAAATAGATTATGTAATCTGTTGTAACATATTACACATCTGTTGTAAACTATCAAATAGATTAAGTCATCTGTTGCAATAGATTACCCATCTATTATAAATTATCAAATAGATTAAGTCATATGTTGCAATAGATTACCCATCTGTTATAAATTATCAAATAGACGTTGTCATCTATTGTAGTTGATATTATGAGAACTCACCCCTAGTCCTAGATTAATCAATTAAGGTATTAGTTGTACATATGATGTAGTAAGAATTGGTTCGGCTCAGAGTGATCGATCGACGACTCTTGTCGGGAGGAACGCAGTCCCATCTCATCATGCATTTGCCAAAAGACTCAATTGAAGTTGTAGTTGACCCTATGAGAACTCACCCCTAGTCCCAAATTATTCAATTAAGGTATTAGTTGAACATACGAGGTAGTAAGAATCGGTTCATCTCAGAGTGATCGATCGATGACTCTTGTCGGGAGGAATGCAGTACCGTCTCATCATGCAATTACAAAAAAACTCAATTGAAGTTGTAGTTGACCCTTTGTGCTTATTCATCCATCCCTAATTCTACCTATATCAATGTAGGTACTATTATTAATCTTAACATTAGGTTAATGAGAACACATTTCAACTCAGAGTGATCGATCGATGACTCGGGTCGGGATGAATGCAATACTAACACCATGCAAATGAAACAACTCAATTTGATTTGTAATTGACCCTGTGAGCTCATTCATTCATCCCTTATTCCACCTAGATCGATGTAGGTATTATTATTAATCTTAATATTAAGTTAATTAGGAGCTCATTCTTTCATCCCTAGTTTATCCTAAATCAATTGCAATGAAATCTGTTGCAACAAACAATTGAGCTGTTGTTGAATTTCAAACAGATAAGAATATATGTTGCAACAGGTGACATTTCTTATTTAATTATCAAATATACATTTGCATCTATTATGACGGATGAATGAGGTGTTGGAAATTTTCAAACAGATATTGATATCTGTTGTAACAGATGACGTTTCTGATTTAGTTATCAAATGACATTTCCATCTATTGTCATAGATGACTGAGCTGTTGGGATTTCTCAAACAGATATCTAAATTTGTTGCAACAGACGACATATCTGTTTGAAAATCTTTTTGTTTTCTTTTAATTTTAAAGCAAGCTACTGTCCAAGTAGATAAAGTAGTAGTACTACTAAAGGCGGTAAAAAATGTTTCTTGGATAACTCAAAAATCTCATTGAGTAGTCTTGTCCTGTCTTTTCAATGTCACCCGTTTTCTTTCTCTCCCCTCAAATTATTAGTGAATATTAATTAATGAATATTGAAACCCCTAATACTTCTTCCTTTTCATATTGACTTGGCACTCCCATCAAGAAAATATTAATTAGGGATTTATTTTACTACCAAATTAGCCTTATTAATTATGCTTTGTAAATATAAATTTGAATAAATACACTTTGTTTAGTCATTTAATATTAAGGGTAGTACATCTAGAAATTAGAATTATCTTATCTCTCCCCTCCTCTCCTTCATCCCTAAATATCTCATCTTTTTTCTTTCTATCCTTTTTAGGGTTATCATAGCCATTTTTTCTCTCCTCTTTCTCAAAAATTTTCGTTCGGATCTAAACCGATCGATATTCATATCTTATATTCCTCGACTGAAATTGTTGTTTTGACCCCCTTTTGACATTATATGATATGATTCACTATTGCTCTTTCATTTTCGTCTTCTTCTTGCAACTTTATTTACATATTTTTGTTTATTTAATTACCATTTTCCCATATCATATTTATTTAAAAAATTTGAAGGAACTTTTAATTATTGAATAAACATACCGAGAATTTTTATTATAAGATGCGAAAAAAGTCATCCGTTGGGAGAAGTTTAAAAGCCTTGTTGGCAGTATCATTTTTTTTATGTATTTTGTTTGTTTCTTTGTTGTTGATGTTGTTATTGATGTTGTTCGTGGGGCTGGAATTGTTGGAACTTGTGGTGTGGTTTTGTTAGTGGGTTTGGCATTGTTAGAACTTGTGGTGTGGTGTGGTTTAGACGGTGGGTGCTTCTTAGCTTAAAAATAGTGGAGTCCGAACAATCAACACAAGGAGTAAGGGAGAAAAAAATAAAAAGTTTAAAGTGAATAAGAAGAGAAGAGTTGGTTACCAAAATTTAAAAAATATGTGCTGGGTGAGAATTGAACTCAAGACCAAAAGAAATAAATAGCCTTAAGCACCCATAAACAACAACTAGGCTAACCAAACAACTCTTACTATGGGTGCTCACTGATTCGATTATATACATTTTTTTCTTTATTTCTGCATACATATATAAAGTTCGATACGAGGTCAGTCTGTGCTCGCGCACCCGGAGGACTCCATGTGGGTCCGTCCCTTATTGTTGATGGTGTTGGAACATAGGATGTATGCTTCTTTGTAGTTGATGATGTTGTTGGAACAAATGTTGTTTTCTTTGTTGTTGATGTTTTTTATTTGTAGTAGTTTATACTGTTATTGATGTTGCAACAGACGGAGCAACTGATGGAACAAATCAAACCACCAGCAAGGCTGCTATGTATTCCAACAGACTCCATATCTGTTGCATCATACTTCATATCTGACGCAACAGACTCCTTATCTGACGCAAACTATCCGGGATTTATGTGTTGTGTGTGGAGTTACTTAAATAAAACTGGTGACTTTATTAATATGTAAATTAAAAAAAATGGATCGAAATACAACATTTTATCTTTTTGTTGTATTTCCGAAAGAAATAGATTGGTAATCTGTTGCAAAATATATTCCACCTGTCAGATAACTTACAACATATGGACAATCTGTTGCAACAGATGTATATATCAGTTTGCTTTTCCATCAGTTGTGGCGTCTTTTGCAACTTGCTAATCATCTGTTTATTCAATTTCATCGAGAGCAATAGATTTTTCTAAACACTTCTTGGCCAAACTCAATTTTTGCTCTTGGACTGCTTCTTTTTTTTCTTTGCATCCTTCAAGCTGGCCTCCAAATTCAATTTTTGCCCTCAATCCAATAGCAAAAATTTAGTTTGGTTGAAGGATGCAAAGAAAAAAAAAGAAGCAATCCAAGAGCAAAAATTGAACTTGGCCAAGAAGTGTTTAGAAAAATCGATTGCTCTCGATGAAATTGAATAAACAGATGACTAGCAAGTTGCAACAGGCGCCACAGCTAAAGAAAAATTAAACTGATATATCCATCTGTTGCAACAGATTATCCATATGTTGTAAGTTATCTGACAGGTGGAATATATTTTGCAACAGATTACCAATTTTTATCTTTCGGAAATACAACAAAAAGATAAAATATAGTATTTAGATCCCTTTTTTTTCTAATTTACTTATTAATAAAGTCACCAGTATTATTTAAGTAACACACACAACACATAAATCCCGGATAGTTTTAGCAATATTGCATTAAATCCCGGATAGTTTGCTAATTACATTTTATCCCGGAATTTTGAATTGTGATACATATGTTAAGCAGTGATACATATAGCATATGTATCACTAGTAAATATGAATCTGGGATTTTATGTAATTTTTTAAAATATTAAGGGATATTGTGTAATATGGTGTCTTAAATATGGGATTTGTGAAATTTTTCCTTTTAAGGGATATGAACAGTCGTGGCTTTTTGTTTGACTAAGTCCAGTCCCTTTCAATTCTCAATCATTTTATAAATAGGTCCATCCGGCCTCCTCACTCACTCTCATTCATTCTACTATACTTACAATACTAATATGTCAGATCCAAATTCGTACAAGAAGGTTCATATCGAGTCCTTGCAGAAATTTCAAAGGCAGTTTGATGAACTCCAGAGGGATTTGGCCGACTTTCGAGCAAGGCTGAGGAGGGTCTTGTTGCTGCCAGATGAAAATTGTTAGGTTGACAATAATAATAGCAATAATAATAATAATAATAATAATTAGGTTATGTTTTTTCCTTTCTTTTAGCGTATGTATTTCCCCTTTTTATATCTGATCTACCTATAAGGGATTCAAAAAAATCCATGTATATGTTTGGTTTGGTTTGGTTTGGTTTGGTCGATTTTGAATTTTAATTCTTATTCAATAATTAATTATCATTCTATTTATTCCTTATTCAAAACATGTCGGCGGTTGGAGTTAGGGATGCGGTCATGATGAGAAATTCTCCTAAAAATGATTCGTTAATAAATAATAAGGAACTAAATGATATTATAATCTAAAAAGAAAGATTATTTAATTTAAAAAAAGTCATAACATTGGATTAATTTAATTAAGATATATATATATGATGATATGATTTTTAAGAAAAAAGTTAATGAATAGTCGTGACTGTGACTTTTGTCTAAACACATTCAACAAATAAACAAAAACAAAAAACCCTTCTGATGTATCAAATTCCTCATCTGTTGCGACTTATGAATCAGTTAAAAGAAATCAAAAAAGCTCCTTAAACAGATGGTCGATTTATAGCAACAGATGGTATATCTGTTGAAACAGATGGGTTATCTGATGCAACAGATATACAATTTGTTGCCATAACTCAATTAATAAAAATGGTTATTAAAGAAACGGAAATATTAAGTCACCACCAGCTTGATTTAATTAAGTCATTTCTTTTCACAAAAAAAAATAAGGAAATAAATGATAAACACAATTTAAACCGTAAAAAACTCACCAGAAATATTCTTGTTTTTAAATCTTCTTTATTAATTTATATAATTAAAAAGTCAAAAAAATTGGATGTCATGAATATAATTTTTTTTAAAAAAAGATATATATATTATATGTTGCAACAGATATATTATCTGATGCAACGGTTGAACTATTTGTTGCAACGGATGATATATCTATTGTAATAGATGATTTATCTGATGCAACAGATATATAATCTGTTGTGCAACTCAGTGTAAAAAATAAACGGTTGCTAAAAAGAACTAATTATTTTAATAATTATAAAGCTAAGCTTCAAGCTGAAAAGTCATGACCTATCATAATATTGATTAATTTAATTAAGTCATAATTTTTTACAGTAATCAAGAATGTTATTAATAAATTGAGGTGAACAGTTGTGCCTTTAAATCTACTTTATTAATTTATATAATTAAAAAGTCATAAAATTTGGATGTCATGAAGATAATATATCTTTTTTTAAAAATATATATATTATATGTTGCAACAGATATATTATCTGATGCAACAGGTTATCTATTTGTTGCAAATCATGATATATCTGTTGTAACAGATGATTTATATGATGCAACAGATATATTATCTGTTGTCCAAAACAGTGTAAAAAAAAATTGTTCCTAGAAAGAACTAATTATTAATAATAATAAAGCTGAAAAGTCATGACTTATCATAATATTGATTAATTTAATTAAATCATAGCTTTTTACAGTAATCAAGAATGTCATTAATAAATAGAGGTGAAAGTTGCGATTTTTTGCCTAACTCATTCAAGTTCAATCCTCTATAAATAAGTCTCTCCTTACTCAATCGTTCGTTCTACTACACACTATTTATTCCTCGCTCTTGTTACACCTTCAACTACTTTCTCTTCAAGGACTTGATAGCTTTTTTCTGTCTCTAGTAAGTTTTTTTCTTGATTTTTGTGTAAATATACGTTGTATTACATTACATTACATTCAAATTCTTTCTTTTCTTTACTTTTGTGTTTACGTGTGTGTTTTGTCAACTTATGTGTTTTTTAGATATGGCTAATCCTATGTGGGATGTCGCTATTTTACGAGACACCATGAGAGAACTGCAGAAGGAGGTTCATGACCTGCATTGGGAGTTGGCCGCCGTGAGAGTAAGGATGCTGCGGAGGGCGCTGTTGCTGCCCTTTGAAGATTGATCGGCTGACCATACAAATAATAATAATGTTAATAATGATGATAATAATAATTAAGCTTTTTTTTCTGTTATCTATGTATTTTTTTTGTTTGTTTTATAAAAAATTATGTTTGATGCACTTGACTTTTTATTTCTTATTTAATTTTCGTGTTGTCTATTTCTATTTCTTAACGAATGACATGTCTACAATTAAGGAATAATTTGATTTCAGTATCAATAGCAAGAACATATGAGTTATCTGTTAGGTTTTGTGTGTGACAGAAGCTGTATTTTGTTGTTCGAAACATATTAGTAATCTGATGAAACAGATTATTTATCTGCTGAAACAGATTACTAATCTGGTGCAACAGAATACCCATCTATTCCATTCATAATCATATTATGGGCACCTAGAACCCTTAAACATGAATCCAACATGAGTCTACTGTTACAACAAAATATTTATCTGGTGTTGCAGATAATGGATCTGTTTAAACAGATTGCTCTTGTATTGCATTCATGTTCGCGTGCAAACTATTGTTGAAAAAACAACACACTAGCAGTTACCCAGATTCAACTAAAAAACATAATCTGACTTACCAAAGTCTCCTCTCAAGTAAATTCCAAAGTTGAAAGTGATTTACGAAACAAAATTTGACATAAGAATTTGGTCAAAGAGCAACAGTTGGGGTAACAACGACAACAACAACAACAACAATGGTCAACAAGAAGAATATGAAGTTGATAATGAAGTATAAGATGATGATAATGAATCAGGAGATGATGAATAAAGCAGCAGCAACAATGAACAATAAATATCGCGAAGAGAGAGAAAATAACAACGGATGAGGAGAGAGAAAAAGACGTCTTTTTTCCCTTCGTTCCCCGTTATATATTAACTAACATTTGAATCAAAGTGTAAATTTAAAAACTTGTGGGTTATTTTAAAATTTTCCAAACTTTCTTAAACCATAATGAACTAATTGTCACCTCTACTCAATTATTAAGACTTGTATCACCTACACCTTATTTTAAAACTCTTTTGTCACCTGTGGCCCAAACCCCCTAGATACTTACCACATTTAACTAATTCAATCTAATTTTTTCTAATCATCCGATTATGAATTAACAGTTACCATATCTACTATATGCTTCATTCATGATAGATGTTAATCTATTTTTTAAAAAAAATAGATATTGAAATAAATTCAAATCTAAATTCCATTCCTTATTTTTTTGGTTGTGCTTTTTAGAAATAAAAAATGAACATATGTTTAAATAATTTTCACCCAAAATACATGTAAAATTGAATTGAGTCTAACATAAGTTTAAATTTTTAATACCTAATAGAACAGCTTTACTTACCAAACTTCTAAAAATCCCCCCACTTTAAAAATATTACAGAAATCCCAACATTTACCACTTTTAGGGAAAGTTGAAATACATGTTTAAACCCCTCAATATCTGCCACTTACTTTACCAATTTTACACCATTTTTCTTTCCCATTCTTCGCCAATTTTTCAGCAACAGTTTCAACCATTTTCTTCCACTATTTCAAACTTTTGATTCAAGGTAATTTCCTCCCCAAAAATCATATTCAATTTATTGTAGTCTTATCTGAACAATATTTCTCCAAAAGCAATTGTTTTGCACTGATTTTTACAAACTGATTGTCGGCTATTTTTTTTAATAAAGTCTTTGATTATTGGTGTTTTCCGTCTAAATTTTTTTCAATTAACATAATGAATAGAGATTCGGGGATCATCTTACAATCTTGGAATCTCTCAATTAGACAGTAGCAAATAATATAAAGAAGTTGTAAATTTCGTTCCCGGTAGTTTTGACTACGAATCTTATGATTTTAATGAAAATAAATCAAAGCATAGAAATGATCCTCATACTATGAAGAAATTGCGGGAAAAGAATGCCAAGAAGGATAAGAAAAAAACTCTTGTTTCTAAGAAAAGAGGATCTAATAGTGTCGGAATTGAAGTTCCCGCTAAGAGAAAAAGAGTGGTTGAAGTTATTTCAATAGATGAGCTTCCAAAGGTATTTGCATGTTCAGATCTGAAAAATAATTGACCGTGATACATATTTATATATGTGTGATACATTTTTCAATTTCTTGTATATTTGGTTCTTTTTTTTCTTTATATGTATCTAATGTTTTGTAAGTATTATTCAAATTAACTCAACAATAGATACATGTTTACAAGTTTATAGATACATTTTCTCTTATCTTGTATCACTGCTTCACTGTTTATGAATTGTATGTATCTCGTATTGTTTAACATTTATTGATTTAAGCATATCAATAAATACATGTATTTCAATCAAGATACATATTTGTATTATCTTGTATCTGTAATATTATGTTCATACGGTTTTTCTATATATTGTTCTGTGTTATTGTAGAGTTATTGCATCTAATGTTATTTTTTTAATTTGATGTTATTTTAGGATCCATTCCGAGTGGAATATGTTACCGGGATAGTACAACAAGATAGTGGAAGTTTGTAAGTATTACATTACCTTTCCCATTGTCTTCATTATCTTATATAAGTATATATTCATTTTTAATTCAATTAGTAATCGCTATGTAGGGATTGTGGTGTATTTGTAGCTGCCTATGTCGAGTACCTGAGTGAGGGATTAGGCATTCCCTCATCGGGTATTGATGCTCAATACCGTCGCATGAGATATGCCATTCTTTTGTGCAAGCATGGCTCTGTAAAGGCGGAGAAAGGATACTTTAGTGAGAATGACGATCCACCAAAGCCAAGGAGCAGCTTCACACCAAAAGAAAAAGTTTGTGTTTTGCATATTGAGTAGTTGTTTACTTGTTGGCTAGTTGACTGTTATATAGTTTGATGATATTAGTACATATTTTTAGTGTTTTTTTTAGATGTTTTTCAACATCATGAATTCTACCTTATCACCAATGATTGCCATATGGCTATTCCAGATTATGATATATTATTATTTTGTTGTACGTTTTTGTTACACTTTACAAAGTCATCATATTTAATATTTTTTGTTACATTGTAGTAGATACATATTTATAACTATACGTATCAAGTTTATTGAAATATATATAACTAAGTCTAGTAATAAAAGTAACTAACACAACATTACATTATGCAACATAACGATACATCGTACAATTAAATCTCATATTCAATCATAACATAATTTTTTTTTCTTAAATTTTTTCTTTGCAAGACATTTTGTCTCTAAATTGAATAACAACTTCGAGCTGAACGTAATTGTTCATACGTTTCATACTGTTCACAAAATATATTTTTCAATAAATATAATTTTTTTATGATTGTATCAATTGTTAATTACGTAACGATAGTCTTATGTAATATATAAGCAATTTATCAATGAATGTTCAGATAAATCTTTTTATATCATTTAGTTACTTTAAATTAAATATTGAATTCACAAATACATAAGAAATTCATTAAGCTTCTTAATGTGAACATTTTTTATTTTTCATTAGATACATTTTTTATTTTTATATGTATCTAATGTTTTGTAATTATTATTCAAATTAACACAACAATAGATACATGTTTACAAGCTTATGAATACATTTTCTCTTATCTTAGATCACTGCTTCACTATTTATGAATTATATGTATCTCGTATTATTTAACATTTATTGATTTAAGCATATCAATAGATACTTGTATTTCAACCAAGATATATATTTGTATTATCTTGTATCTATAATATTATGTTCATACAGTTTTTCTATATATTGTTCTGTGTTATATTTTTGGCTTAAACATGAAAACAACTTTGTAGTTTTGGCTAAATTCAATCAACAAGAGATACATATTTTTGTTTATCAGAACGTTTGGCTTTAAAATTGAAACAATGATGAATTGCACAATTTAACAGACTATAATCCAATAAACTTAAAACGGATAATTTGACCCACAAACTTAAAAATTAGAATTCTAAGAAAAGGAACTTAAAATTCAGATTATAAACGAGTTAACAAACACATCATGAGTACAACTCTTGATTATAATCTGACTTTTTAATTTGTATTCATGACGGATGAATTGCATACATTATGACATCCGACAGTGAAACAACTGGTGAGGAAAAATCTTCATCGGCTTTTCTTGAGATCGCGATTGAGATCGATACTTCTCTATTATTCTTGAAAAAGAATTTGTTATCCTTTCTTCATAATATTGGTGACTTCTTCTAGTGCTTCGTTCTCTGTTTTATAATATATATAGATTTGTAACTTAAAAAGGTGACAATAAGTTACAAATAACTAAAAATAGAGGGAGTATAAATTTCAAAATAAAAGAGGTGGTTCAAGGTTTAATGGATTAAATTTATATTTATTGGAACTATAAAAATTAAGTTAATTTATTTTATTAAAATTTAAGTCAATGAGTTCAATGCAGCTCTTTTCAAGGGCTCTCATGTGTTCAAGCAGTGGAAACAACCTCCGCATATATGCAATGTAAGCTTCATACAACAAACACTTGTAGTCCGATCCTTTTTCAAATCTCATGCATAACATGAATTTTAGTGCACCGAACTAATCTTTTTAAGTCAAATGAGTTCTTCATGAAGAAACCTGAAACGACCAAGTATTGCCCAATACTTTTGATGATCATACATTTTTAGGAGGTCCAACTCATCCTACAATTGTAAAATACTCCCTCCGTTTCGAAATAAATAAATTATTAGGATATTTATTAATGTTTCAAAATAAGTGAATCATTGAATTTTCTTTCAAATTTGCCCCTATAATTTGACAACCAATTAACTTTTGAAAAGGTATTACGAAGTCAACTTTTTCTTTTTTAGGAATAAAAATGAAAAGTTGTATTAAATTTATGTCTTTAATGTTTTTTTCTTAATATGTGTGCCAAAATCCAACAATTCATTTATTATGAAACGGAGGGAGTAGCTTTTAATGATTCTTGATTTAAAGACGAATATGCAAAGCATGGCTCCGTTGCGAAGATTTGTCCAAACCGATGCTCAAACATATATCACCAAT
Organism: Capsicum pubescens; assembly: GCA_030864215.1. Classification (NCBI taxonomy): domain Eukaryota; kingdom Viridiplantae; phylum Streptophyta; class Magnoliopsida; order Solanales; family Solanaceae; genus Capsicum; species Capsicum pubescens. The sequence continues at coordinate 230,408,978 of CM061544.1, forward strand.
ATCCGAACTCAATTAATGAGCGAGTTTTCATATTAAAAATGCCACCTAGTGAAGTTTCTATGACTTCTATGACCACAAATACAACATCAATGACATTACACTCAGAAACCTTGGTTTATCTGGAGCCTTCATCAGAAATGAAGCGCACACTTGATTGTCTGGCTTATACATTGAGATTGTGCAGCATCTCAGCTTAAATGAAACAAAATTTCAGGATAAACTTCAAATATGTGCTAATTGATGAAAGCAAAATCAGTTTTAGCTGAGACTATTAGTGCACTTGAGAGAGAGCAGTATCTGATTCCTCCATGTTATTAAAGGCAAATGGTGTTGTCCCACTGATCTGCTTCCTGCAAATCCGAAAAAGTACATCGGAAACATAATCTAAACTCTCATGGTACTACAGCTCATTGACGCAGAAAATTAATGGAATCTGATCAAATATCAATCAGAACCTGCCGTTCCTTTAATTCTATCTATTCATTTGGTGAATCTACATCTATCTGCCTAGCCAGTTTATTCAAAACTGGTGAAATAATAGCAACTAACTGTGTCACATGGAAGTGAGATAGATAAAAGAGCAGTTACAGAGACACGAATTGACTAACAAAAGAACATATACCAAGAGAAGCAGAAGAAAGATTGGATACCTTTGTGGAATGGTAGATTCTTGTGATAATGCCTTCTCTAGTCTCTCTTCAAATGGTGTTGCATGCCAACTTACTTTCTGATCCTGCCAAGTCTCAAAGTCATCAGGTTTAAAGTTATTGAGTTATGCAGCTCAGAGTTGAGATGTCAACAGAAAATAAGGATAAAAGAGAAGGCTAAAAAACTAAGCAGGACAAACCTCCTTGTACTTGTTAGTTGAGTTAGGAATCCCGTTTCCATCCCACCATTTAGGAGATATCTGAGAATTTTCATCTTCTTTCCAGTGAGCAGCAACCAGTCCAAGTATAGGCCTATCTCCAGGTGTTCTGCCATAATGAACATGGTTACTGTAAACAGAACTATTGTGCTGCTTACCCTCATCTTGATTGATTGAAGATGGTTTCAGCCACGAAGACAAGCTGGGTTCTACTTTTGAATCTTTATCAGCTGAAGCTTCTCTTGATGCAAACATTCCCAGTTCAGATGAAAAGCTTGCTTCATTTGGCGGTTCACCAGATTCTGTCATGTTACTGGACCATAATTTGGAATTAGAATCTTCATCAGACAATTCCTTCAGCTGTGATGCTCTATCCACAGGGTTTAAAACTGGATAAACATATTGAGACCTGATCCGAGCAGTTTTTCCTTTTGCAATGTTGTCTAAATATGTTGGAAAAACAGTTCCTGGTGTTTGCATTTCATCACTTAGTTTTAGTGGGGTTGGGTAGGGAGAATTCTTCGATGCATAGTAATTACCAGAAAACTCGGCCTGCTTTGACTTTTCACTGTCAGCTGCAGATGAAGTACTTTTGGATGAGACTGCAGACAGATCAGACTTGCAATCAAAGCGAACAATTTTGTTCGTGTACTGGGCACTGGGAGCAGAGGCTGGAGAAACTTCAGAAGCTGCGTCTCTATGAGCTTGATTAGAACTAACCTCAATGGATGTCGGGGTTTGAGGATACCCACTACCATGAATAGAATTCTTCGGCAAACTTACATCACTTTGTCCATCCGCCGTGCAACTACAGCGACATAAGACAACATGAGATGTAAAAAATATAGACACACTTGCTAAATGAATACTTTCCATTAAAATAGCAAGGGACATTTAAAATGGAATTTTATCCATAAGTAACTTCTTTACACCATAATTATAGGGATTGGCTGAAGACATGCTAAATGTAAATTGACCAGCGTCTTTTTAGACCAAATTCTACCTGCTAGATGTATGAGCCAAGGAACCAGATTGTTTTTCCCGTCCATTGCTTTTAATAGGTGTAATAGGGTGATCAGGTAGCAAATCCAGGTTGAGCTTTTCAACAGCAACATCAGAGAGCCAAGACTTGAATTTTAAAGGTTCATCTCCTTTTGAAGCTGATAGATCTTTGCATTTAGCCAAGCCTTTTCGAATTTCAGCAGGAGTCTCAGGTAAAGTTCCACAAGCTTTAAGAAACTTGGCCTGCATAATAACTACACAAATTTAGACAATGCAAAAATCATCACAAAATAGGCGGGGAACCCTCAAACTGGAGGTAACCGGACTTGATGGTTACTATCTTAAGGAAGTTACAGAAATTATCAGTGTCCAAAACTATAAGAAATACGAGATAGTCTGTTAATCACAAGTCACAACAATTAGAAAATCTAAGAAGTACAAGAATGCTGCATTACTCAAGCCTCTAAATGACTAATCACATCATACATAGTATTGGTCTAAATTCACAAACCTTCAATGCATTTCGGTAAAACCTTTATACTGTACTTTCCAAAGTGTGAAGTGATATAAATCCAAACAGAGGTAATAAAAAACATGCAAAGGTCATAATGATCAACAAGCTTCATAAAAATATTCGAAAAAAGGATGGTAAAGATTGACAATTCATTGAACGTAAACCAAATTGCACAACAATCAATAGAAACAGCTAATAACCCCATTAACAAATGTTAGATCTAAGAGAAAATTCATTCAAGAATAAATAAAAATGAATTCACTTTCAGTAATTGGAGGCAGACTAGGGGCTCGCAGGCATGCCCCCGGCTCCTTAATTTTGAAATTGGAAGATATAACAGCTAGTAGGATGAAATATGATTTAGAAAAAAAAAAAAAGGGAGAGTAGATAGTAACCAAGAACAAATATTGATTTCTCTATTGGTTTGATTCACCACTAGGTTGAACTAGACCATCGGCACCCCATTGTTGCCTGATTACCTATGTCAGTTGCATTAAACTTTATTATATGCACAAAGGAGCAGTTGCTATCCTACATAATTAAAAATGTCTTCTTTCTATATACAAATTTCTGCATCTACTCTGACTGGAAATTTTGATGTGCTACCTAATGCGCACTGTTTAACTTTCACAAAACCATATCTCCAAGAAATTGAACATAAAAATGACTCCCAAACTCTATTCAAATTTCACAAGAGTGGAGGTGTTTCAATATGAGGGAAATATCAGGTGCTAAGAAATGAACATCTCTACCATTTGAAGAATACAAATTATAGGCAGTTGAATAACCCCTATATTATCATCTTTCTTATAGTTGGTCGATTTGAAATGGTTAACTTAGTTAGCTGCTTTAGAGTATGAAAAGGATGCCCTCTTGTACTATCTTGACAAGTGTATTAACTCTTCAAATCTTGCATTATCTTGCCAATTGCATTAACTTATCGAAGGATCGGATGCCTTCTTGTACCATATATATCTGTTATATTTCAGCACTCAGTTCTTATATATGAAATATACCTACATTTCCGCATAAGAACAGAACTCCTAAGCTCACTAACATGGAAATTAAAACATGAAAATTAGAGGAAATTATCTACTTTATGTGTGCAGCTTACTTAAGTTTATATTACAAGTAGTTGATTTTATGTACCCTATCCTCTTAAAGTAAGAGGAGAATAGCAATGAATTTCATCTTTTCTCTGCTTTTATCAAATCCCACATACATATGGAATTGTTGCAACTTAAATTTTATAACGGACAAAGGCTTGTTTAATCATTAAACTTGGGAAAATGAACCTGATCCCTGAGCTCTGTCGAGACCAGCTCAGACTTAGGTGTTCCTCCATCCTGATTAGCCCTTTCTGTTTCATGCAAATCATCATCCTCACCTTTTTCTGACATCGTCAGCATAGAAACTTATGAGCATGAAAATATTTAATGAATCGACTAGAGGAAGGCAAAATCAGTTCAATTTGGCTAATACTGTGATAACTGATAAGATTTCTAAGACATAAAAATAAACAATAAGCTACCTTCAGAGTTGAAAAGTGAAGATAATGGACTCCTATTGCGAGACACCACAGGTTCCTGATCAAATAACAAAAATAGCAATGTGAGGAATTTTGGATTTCTTCCATATCTAGCAGCGTTAACACAATCCGGTAGCTATAGTCTATAGATAGAATGATCAGAAATTCATCGTCATCCTTATTAGCCACTGAGAAATCAATCGACAGAAAGAAAGACGAAACATTATAGTAAATAGCACTCACTTAGTCCCAATTCCTGTGACACAACTAGAATTTCGAGATTCAAACTTCTAATCTTTTAACAATGATTCAAACATAGAACCTTTAAGATTGTTGAAATAAAACTTATGTATTTGTAAGAAAAACATAAAAAGTACTACAAATCATAATAATCAACAACTTAAAATATCTAAATACATACAAGGAAATTCTGGGCAAAGAAAAACTTAGTTAACTCTCCAAATTCCAACTTTGCCACGTAAATTGAGACGGAAAGAATATCTTTTTCATTCTCCTTTACTAAAATTTCTTCAGCAATCAAACTAAAAAAGTAGAATTTCGGCCACAGATCATCTAGATCGACTCATTTTCTTTTTCATTTTCATCAAAATTTCACCAGTAAAAATCACAAAAAATGCGTAAATAAAGACGTATATACGACCTTAGGAGCTATCGACTGGGAAACTAGATGAGATTTGGAATCAGCACAATGAGGAGCAGGAGGAAGAGATCCATCTCTGATACGGAAACATCCAAAGAGACATCCCATGGCAGCGACAACCAGCACTCTAAACACTCCAAGGATATCCCGATTATTATTCGTATTGTTGATCTCTTCGAAAGGTAACCTAGACCATAACATATTTCTCAGGTTATTATCTCATTCTCCGATTACCAGTTCAATTGATTTGATTTGATTTGATTTGATTGATAGATAGAGACGGAGTTTCTCTTTGAGTTTATCCGTCAATCGCCATGAAAGTGAAAACCCTAGCTAAGCTTTCTGAAATTCAGAAATATAAGGAGATGGCAAAATTATTATTGGTGGGCTGAGGAGTCACTCTATTGAGAGCGCCCTTTTGGATTTTGAATTTCAAAAAGGGAGGGAAAATAAAAAAAAGGCTTTTCCTTTTCTCTGGATATTTTGTCCTCATTTGCGACTTGCGAGTATACAGTGGGTGAAACTCGCTCTGGGTAAGTGACGCGTGTGCCGATCGGATGCATTTGCAAGTTAAGCTTGTGCTTATCGCGTGATTAGTTTAATTTGTTAGGGACTAATTTGATTAGGACAGTAATCCTCTCTATTAGTAAGTTTTAGCTGTCCAAAATATTGCAAACTTCCAAAAAGAAAAAAAAAATAGATGGAAGAAAAAGAAAGTTCATTGCAGTTGCACCCTCTACCTAATGTTAGATTCAGAAGTAGGTTTTAACTTAGGAGCCCGTTTAGATAAGCTGGAAAAAATGATTGAAAAAAAAATCTTTAACAGTTCTTTTGAAAGTGATGAACTTCTTTTAAAAATAAATAGTTAAGTGTTTGGATAAAAGTGTTGAAACTGAAAAAAAAATTATTGATATGTTTTGTAAATAGTAATGTTTTTAAGCATTTTTTTTAATCAAAATAATCGAAATACCCTTATAGCTGTTAATAATATATAGAATTGATTATTATTAATTTTTATTGCTAAAATAATTTAAATTTAAATTAATATATATATATATATATATTAATTATGCATTAGTAAATTTTGTGGAAAGAAAGCACCACCAAATTTTTCTATTGTCCACGTGCTCAATATGCATTAGCATAACCAATAATTACTTGTTTAAGGCAAAACTAATAACTAACTTTGACAAGCATAACAAAATCATAAGGGCAACAAGAGGACAGTTTTGGAATAAGGAAAAATTACAAGGGCAAAAAAGTTATTTAGTTGGTCAATGGAGAGTAGATTATAAGTTGGAAAAAAATAAGCTCTCATTTGCAACTTATTGTTTTTAGCTTAAAAAAAGACAAAAATAAAATTTTTAAGCCATTTTGAAATTTGTCAAATACCTTTTTAAGCCATTGCCATTTTGAAATTTGCCAAAAAAGAGATCTATTTTGACTAGATTATAATCTCTTTCAAATGGGCACTAGGTCCTATTTGACCATGAAAATCATAATTTTTTTGAATTGAAATTGAAGTTGTAGTTGTAGTTGTGTTTGACCATGAATATAAATTAAAGTTGTTTTTAAAATTTTGTGAGAGAAGTATGAGTGAAAAAAGTAAAAACAAGTAAAACTAGTTTTTACTTTTTCAAATATAATCTCGAAATTGTATTTGAAGTTTTCATGGTCAAATACATTTTGTTTTCACTTTTTTCACTAAAATGAAATAATTTTTCAAAAATAAAATAAAATTTCATGGTCAAACGACTACTTAGAAGCTAATGATAAAAAACTATAGTTACACATAAGGATGATGATAAATAAAGTAGCTGGACAGAGGGAGTATAAATTTGACTTGCTGAAAAAGAAGATGACAATAGAATGAAAATTGAATATATTGCATCTCAGTTATTAGGAGTCGTTTGGTCATGAATATTATTCACTTTTTTCGGACAATCATTTCACTTTATTTGAAAAATAATATTTGACCTTGAAAATTTCAATACAACTTGAGTTATATTTGAAATTTGAAAAACAACTAAAACCTTGTTTTTACTTTTTTTCATTTTTTAAATTATTATTTTTTCAAAAGATACTAAATTTTTTATTTTCATAAAATAACTTCATTTAAATTACATAGAAAGAAGTTATAAAACTTCATTATCCTCTCTAGACGCACGTTAGGGTGACTTGCTATCGTACGCCGGTGATTGGAGATGGAGAGAGGACGACCAAGGAAAATTCTAGTACATGAGCAAACTAAAGGAAGAGTAATACTAGAAAAGTGGGAATAATCAGATCCAACCACTGCTAAAAATTACCTCTATTGCAATGAATTTTTTGACAACGATTCCAAAAGCGTTGCAATAGACCCTCTATAGCAATGGTTACAACCATTACAAAAAAAATTATCCTATTAAAACTAATTTGTGATATAACTATTGCTATTGTTGAAGAACCGTTGCAATAGAGTATCTTATAGCAATAGTTTCATGAACCGTTGCCTTAAAGTAATCTATGGCAACACTTTATTTGAAAAAAATAATAATATTGCAACGCTTTTATTTATTTTCCTCCCCAAAATTTCACTAAGTGCGCCAAAAAAACACTGTGTCCCCAATTTCACTGATATTCATTGAGCTCCAACCCAATTTCACTATGTTCCGACTGTATTTCTCTGAGCTCTGATCGAATTTCACTGTGGTTCGGCCGATTTCTCTCAAATCGTCCATCGTACAACTGCTCCGACCACTGTTCAGGAGCTGACGTTTGTGTAAAGTGATGGTCGCTGCTGACAATTGCTATTAAGGTCATTGATACTTCTCTTAGATTATAGTCTTTAGGACATGAAACACAAGCTGTTGTTTTCCCCAGGAACAATTTTGACCTTTTATTTTTATAGGGAACTTCTGCAAATGTATGTTGTATACACTCTCATTTCGTTGTTTAACAGAAGAATTTGGGTTCAGCTACATCCTGTGGGTATAGAGTGGTAGGCGTGGTGTCCATTGTTGGGTTTGTGCTAGAAAACCAAGAAGGTACTGTTCCAGATGTGTATTCTATGACTGTTGTTAGGAGTATACAAATCAAACCATTAAGTCAAATCGAACCGATGAATCAAATCAAGTCGAGGAAAAAAATTGATTTATGATTTGATTTGATTTGATTGGTTTGGTGTTGGCAAAAAAAAAAATCTGATCATTCTTGGTTTGATTTGGTATTAGCAAAAATAAAATAAAATCAAACCAAACCCAAACCGAACCGACATAATACATATATACTTTTAATTGTTTATACGTAAAAAAAATATTACTTATAATCAACTTGCTAATTACTTTTATTACTTTTTTATATTCAGAAAATAGATATATATTTTTGGGCCATTAATTATAATATTTATCCATTAGTAATAAATTAATACAAAACCCAATACTAATATAAAAAATTAAAACTCTTCAATTGCTTCACCTTACATTTTACTTTCTAAGTTTTCAGAGAGTTCTTATTATTTCCCCATCTTAATTTTCTCATTCTCCTCGTTCGTCAAGTTGTGATTTAGGTTTTTTTTTTTTTTATGGAATTATGTAATAGTTAATTACTTTATGGAGTTAAGTTTTTAATAAGTTGTCTCCAATTCTTCATTCTTTTGTATGCTCACATTTTATGCGAAGAGAACTTTCAGACAAGCTACTGTGACTAGTGACTTAGAAATTGAACCACTGGGATACCCACATAATATTACTTTGAGAGATAATAGTTTAGACGTCTTAGTAATTTTCCAACTTAGTTTTAATTAAAACTACTATATGACCATTAATTTTTTATTGTTTTAGTGAAAACATTTAATTTTTTTCTTCAATCACATTATAATTGAAAAAAATCGAGAAAACCAAAAAACCGAGAAAATTGAAAAAACCCGACTAAAATTGAAATTAAAAAAACCGATTGTATATTGGTCTAATTTGGTTTGTAGATTTAGAAAACCGACATTATTGGTTTGGTTATATTTTAATGAAAAACCAAACCAACCCGACCTATGTACACCCCTAACTAATATTTATTCTATTTACCGATATGGTCGATAAGTCATACGAAAAGCACTTCCAGTTTGAATAAGTGCAGGAGCTTGCTGCTAAAGGACTTGCATCCAAGGCACATTTAGATAAATTCGGTAGATCTGTGGGATAAATAATACTTCATTAGTTGATTAATTCTTTTGCTTCTTTTCATTGAACTTTTAACCGGAATATGCCCGGAACTTATTGATAATCACTCTAAATTGTTTTTCATCAATTACTTTTAGCCGAGGTTCTATCTGAAATAGCCTTTACTTTCACAAGGTAGGGGTAAGACTGCATGCACACTATCCTCCCCAAACCCCACTTGTGGGATTACACTAAGTATGTTGGTGTTTATTACACTATCCAATATGGGTGCAAACTGTTCAGTTATGGAAGTGGTAATCATGAGCCCAAACATCTCTGATCATTCACCTCTTAGCGTAAATGTGTCTGAACGACAACATAGAGCTGCTAAAGCTTTCAAGTCCTAAATTGCCTTGCTGACCATCCAAGATTCTAACAGATAGTAAGACAAGAGTGAAGCTTGGGAAGAAAGTGTAAATCACTGAAGGATGTATGGTATAAGCTCAAAAGACTGAAGACTGTTTTGAAACAACTAAACACTAAGAATTTCTAAGGTTTTAATAAGAAGATTTCTATGGCTCAAGTGCAACTCAATGATTTGCAGTCCCACATGCACAGTCCTTATGATAATCAGGAACTATTTGATTTACAACAGAATACAAAACAAGAACCGGAAAAGTGGCATAAACTACAAGAGAGTGTACTCAAGTAAAAAGCAAGAGTCAGTTGGTTGAAACTGGGAGATTCTAATTCAGTTTACGTCCATGCTTGCCTAAGAAATAGAGTGGCTCAGAATCACATCAGAAGTCATAACACAACTGCAGGGAAATTAATCCAAACTCAGGAAAAAGTGCATAAGAAAATAACCAATTTTTATAAAATCTTTGAGAAATAACTTGCACCTTGGAGTTGGTCAAATAAGTCATCAATTCTAGGAAGAAGATATTTGTTCTTGACTGTGACCTTATTTAGCTGACGATAGTCAATGCACATTCACAAGGAACCATCTTTCTTTTGCACGAGTAGGACGGGAGTGCCCCATGGAGAAATACTAGGCCTTATGAAGCCTTTATCTAAAAGATCTTTGAGTTTTTCTTTCAACTCCTTAAGCTCTGTGGGAGCCATACGATACAAAGGGATAGAAATAGGCTGAGTATCTGAGAAAAGGTCAATACCAAATTCTATCTCTCTATCAGAAGGTACCCCTGAGAGATCTTCTGGAAAAACATCAGGAAACTCATTAACTACACTGACTGACTGAATTGTTGGAGTATCAGACTTTATGTCTTTGACTCGAACTAGGTGGTAAATGTAACCTTTAGATATCAAATTTTTGGCTTTAAGGTAAGATATGAAATAACTTTTGGGAGACACTGAATTACCTGACCACTCAAAGACTGGCTCATCTGGGAACTGAAACTTTACCACATGGGTGCAACAATCTACAGAAGCATAACAAGAATAGAGCTAATCCATACCAAGAATAAGTTCAAAATCAACCATATCTAACTCTATCAAGTCTGCTAACATGACTTTTTGAAGGACAGTGATAGGACACTTTTTATAGATTTGTTTAGCAACAACTGACTCACCTACTAGGGTAGAAACCAAGAAAGGCTCAGGAATATTTTCAGAACTTATCTCAAAATTCACAGCAACTAATGGGGTCACATAAGAGAAACTCAACCCAGGGTCTAACAACACATAAACATCAAGATGAAAGACACGAAGCATACCAGTAACAACATCCAATGAATCTTTTTGCTCCTGGCAAGATGGTAAAGCATAGAACCGATTTTGGCATTGACCGCCACCGGTACTGGATGATGCGCCCTAAGGAGGGGCTGTGCGACCTAGAGGAGCTGGTGCACTATTATCCTGAGTCTGAGGATGAATATCTCTGTTTGCCTGTCTAGCATGCAAGCACTCTTTATTTCTGTGACCCATCTGGCCACAACCATAACAACCTTTCTGACCCCACAAACATTGACCCACATAATTCTTGCCACACTTAGCACATGATGATTGGGCTTTCCACTCATACTATTGTAAGATCTAGACATAGAAGACATACCCCACTGTTCCTGCCTATTTCTAGGTACGAGAGCACTGGTTGAGGAAGGCGCAGGCATAGATGATCGATTCTAAAACTGCAAACGATTTCCCCCTCCAGTCCTATTCTAACCATAATCAAACTACCATGTTCTAGCCATCTTATTTACTCTTTCTCTGTCCTTCAACTTATCTGCCTTAATCTACTGAGCATGCATCATCAGCCTAACAAGATCCATGTCTCCCATGAACATATCAGTCCTATACTTCTTAACTACCAACCCAGACACACCGGTCATAAACTTACTCATGCTTGACCTAGGGTCAGCCATCTGATCAGGGGAATACTTAGACAACTAGTTGAACTTGAGGTAAGACTCCTTCACTGTCATTGAGCCTCGCCTCAGGTTCATGAACTCTTCTATCTTAGCTTCCCTCATCTCACATGGGAAGAACTTGTCTAAGAACACATCTTGAAACATCTACCGAGTTATGGGAGTTGCATTCTCCCCTCTACTTTTCTTCCACATCACTACCTAATCATACGCAACATCCTTCAACCTATAAGATGCCAATTCTACACACTCATCCTCAGAAATATGTATAATTCGGGTGATCTTCTTCAGCTCATCTAGATAAAATTGAGGGTCCTCACCTGCCTTTGACCCAAAGAACTCTGGAGGGTTCATTCTTATAAAATCTCAAATTCTGACTGCGGCTAATTCCCCATCTTACTGGGGTGGGACTGTAGCCTGACGATTGCCCTGAATATTAGATGTCACAGCTTGGGCTAGCGCCTAAAAGATAGCCCAAAACTTTGCATGTGACACATTCTCATTCAAAGGATCTGCAGGCCGAGGTGGCTGGTTATTATTTCTGCGTGCGTTAGCTTGATGAGTGGCATTTTTTATCACTTGAAAGGACAAATTAGAAGCAGATAGAGACACTGAATGCACGATAGATCATGAAAGAAAGAGATGATTTCTTAAGAACATTCCATAGCCTCTTGCTCATAGATATGGCTCGCTTCACACAGATGATCAAGACTCTACGTAACGTGGCTTATCTGACTCCCTAGGACTCTCTAAACCTTAGGCTCTGATACCAAGTTTGTAACGCCCCAAAATCTGAGCTCCTGGGATGCCATACAGTGCTCCGAACTATAAGTAGTCCTGAGATAACCCTGACCATTTTCTACTAAGTCTGGATATAAATTATTATAAATGCGGAAGTCTTATCTGAAACAAAATATTCTCACAATTCTTGGTAAAACAATACCGAGAATCTGAATACTAAATCAAAAGTCTAAAACTGAATCTAGTAGTCCAACAAGCCTCTACTGACTGAGTCTAGAGAGTTACTGGGACAGACCCCAACTGACTCAAACTGTCTAAAATGAATAATGAAACATCTATTAATAATCTGGAAATCTGAATAGCTAAGTCCACGAACTATGAGGACTCACAACTGCAGGGATGTAGATAAGATGCTCGAAAATCACTCACGCTGCTGAGACTGAGAACCTGAACCTACATTATGAGACAATGTAGCACATAGACGTATATGTGGATCAGTACTTTGATGATGTACTGAGTATATGGGGGTGAATGCAATAAGTAAGAAATATCATCACAATTTATAAAATCATGCATGCTAAATGTAAATTACCCACATCGGCTTGAGTAATCTGAAATATGAAGATCATCAATCATAAATAGTAAAGCACATAATATAACTCTTGTGAGTCATAACACTTAGTTTTAAAATCTGTATTTCTATTCTATTCTCAAATCATATAGGCTAAGTGAAAAAAGGCTCACCATTTTATGTCTGAAACTAAAAGCTGTAATTCTGTAATCTGAAATCTTAAGTAAAATAATGTCTGAGTAAGTTTGTGAGCCTTTATACTTAGTTTTTCTAAAAGCTTTTCTGTTATCTAGAAAGGAGGTTCTCTTAACCGACATAAACCATGTGAGCATTCATGAAGTCCAACGTTCTTGTCCTCCTAAGGAGGAATCCTCACGTTGGGGAGAAGAGTCATACTTTTGCCAGAGAGTATAACCTATCTAAGTGATCACATATCTATCATCCACGTAGTAGTAGGAATAATCTAAATACTACATTACCACGTAGTTCTGGGGTATAAAATCGTAGTATTGTACTATCTCGGTGCTAAATACTACTCTCATTAAATCTGTATGCTCATTCTAAAGGAAATCCACTTTAAAATAGTCTCATGGTTTGTAATAAAAACCAACTGTATATCTATAAAGCTAAATCTGTAATCTGAATTCGTAAAGTGGATTTCATATCTATTCTGAGACCAAAAGGTCAAATATTTATCAATAATATGAAAAGAATCTAATCATAGGGTGCTTATAGTACAACAATTCTTGAAATAACAATCTTAAATTAGGGCTTAGTGACCAATGTATCAATCTCATGTTAAAACATCAAAATATCCATGCTTGATAATGTAAACATTGATAATTTAATTCAAAATCTGAAAATTTCTGCAATATGCATGAAAATATGAACATAATCATGTAATTCAACTTCTAAATCATTGAAAATCTCATAAGCTTGTAAATAACATTAATGGGTATAAACCCTAACTTCAATTTTATGGGAAATCATATAAAATTCAGTAAATTCATAATTAAAATAAGTTTTGGGTACAAGGATGAAAGGAGTATCCTTGTTCATAACCCCACATACCTCAATTGATGAACTAGATGCTAGAACTTGAATCTTGGATCTCTATTGTTGCTTTGGAGATGAATTCTTAGAGTTCTTGAATTGGATATTCTTAATCTTGAATTTCATTTGGAGAATTAATGGAGGAATTTGGATTTCTTGGGTAGAAAGTTTGTTGAACTAGGGTTTTGATTGAGAGAGATTTGATGAAAAGTGGATGTAAAGTGCTTTGAAGGGGTTTAATTCATTGTTTAAGACGGATTAAGGGATGGGAGAATAACCAAAGCACCCCCTTTAATATTTGACACGGAACTGGAAAAATGAACTTTTTACGAACTGGGTGGCCACCGCGACGCGCCACTATTGCGGTGGCTCACTAGAAAAGGACAAATGGGAACTGGACTTTCACCACAATGCGTCACAATCGCGGAGCCCCTTTAGTTTGTCATTTTGACCACTGGCGCGACGCGTCAGTATCGTGAGGTTTCACTAGAAATTTTCAAACGGGAAATTGGGTCTCTCCGCGACGCGCCAAAATCGCAGAGTCTCACTGGAAATTGACCATTATCATTTAAACCGTCTCCACGACACGCTAAGGACCCAAATCACAGTGTTTTATGACATAAGCTTAAAATAGCCCTAACTTCTCACTCGGTCATTGGATTTAGGTGAATCTTATATCGTTGGAAAACTTATTAAACTTCCCACATAATAGGAGGTCTAAATTTAGAAAATACCACACGAAATAATTATTTTTCACTTTGGAAGCTATCCCTTAACATTTTAGGGGTGGATTTTAACTAGAAAAGGTATGGGGTATTACAAAAACCACATAAGGACCAACAAATCGGGGACTGAGCTTTCCCTTTTTATCAAACTGCATCACTCCTTTCATGGGAGACACCTTTAGTAATACCTTATCCCCAACCTAAAACTCCAAGTCTCTATGCCTTACATCCGCACAAAACTTTTGGCTACTTTGGCCAGCCTTAAGTCTATCCCGAATCACCTTTACCTTTTTCATATCCTGATAAACTAAGTCTGGACCAAACATATCCGCCTCACCAAGCTCAAACCACCAAATAGGAGATCTACACCTCCTACCATACAATTCCTTAAAAGGGGCCATCCCAATGCTAGAATGATAACTGTTATTGTAAGCAAACTCTACCAAAGGTAGATGCTCAACCTAATTGCCACCATAATCAGTCACACATGCATGAAACATGTCCTCCAATGTCTGAATAGTCCTTTCTTCTTTCCGATCCATGTGCGGATGAAAAGCAGTACTCAGACTAACCTTAGTCCCCAATCCCTTCTCGAAAGACCGCCAGAAGTGAGATGAAAATTGCATACCACGATCAGAGATGATCAAAACAGGTACCCCATGCAGCTTCACAATCTCCTGAAGATAAAACCACACATAATACTCAGCCGAATAGTTAATCCTCACTAGTAAGAAGTGAGCGGACTTTGTCTTTCTATCCATGATGACCCACATCGAATCAAATTAGTTCCCTGATCGGGGAAGACCGATAACAAAATCCACATTGATTACCTCCTATTTCCATTTAGATAAATCAATCTCCTGATACAAGCCCCCAGGACTTAGTGCTCAACTTTAACTTGTTGACACACCATACACTTGGCCATAAAATCAACCACATCTTTCTTCATACCATTCCTCAATATATCTCCTTGAGATCATGATACATTTTTGTCAAATCGGGATGAAAAACATAGCTCGATTCATTCATCTCAGCCAAAACCTTTTGTCGCAAACCATCGACATCAGGAATGCATAACCTCCCGTAGTACCATAAAGTACCATCACTACTGATCTAAAATATCATCACCGTTTGCCCAACAACATCACTCCTGATTTTTATCATTATAGGATCTAGCATTTTCTTCTCCTTGATCTCTGCACCAATAGAAGATCGAACCACTTCCTATACCATCACACCACTCTTTTTGGAGTCCCAGAGATGAACTCCAAGATTAGGCAACCGATGAATATGCTTCACCAATTCTCGCTTCTCCTTGTCCACATGAGCTAAACTCCTCATGGACAACCTGCTAAGAGCATCAACAACCAAGTTAGCTTTACCTGGTGGTAGTGAAGACTCATATCATAGTCCTTGAAAATATCCAAACATCTCATCTACCTGAGATTTAGCTCTTTTTGAGTGAACACATATTGTAGACTCTTATGATCCGAAAAGATGTCCACGTACACTCTATATAAATAATGCCGCCAGATCTTCAAAGCAAAAACCACTGCTAAAAGCTCCAAATCATGAGTAGGACCTCTATGCACCTTCAACTAAGCCTGTCAACTGGGCCGGTTCAGTTCAAAACGAAACTAACCCAGCTATTAATTCTGGGTTTTGGGTTGGTTCGGTATTGGTTTATGTCTAAATGAGCCAGTCAGGGCCTAATAGTAAAAAATCCCAATTTAGCACGTGACCAACCCACTAAGCATAAAATCGGTCTAGACCGGTCAAAACCGGCCAAATTCTAAAAAAAATATTAAATTCAAAATATGTATTTTCCAATATATACTATATATACACACCTATAACTATAATATATACATTTTAAATACGTTAAACAATAAACGTATAACATATATACATTACGGATTATACTACTTTAGAAAACACATACACATGTATACAATTAAATAAATATATACTACTTTAGAGTTTAGACTTTAGTCTATACTCCATATAAAAAATATATACACATATATATGTATAATAGAATATATATACTACTTAAAATACTACTTGAAACAATATGCATACAACATATATACATTATATATATACACACACTACTTTAGAAAACATATACACATGTATATATTAAATATATACTACTTTAGAGTCTATAGAAAACATATACACATATATACGTACAATATAATATATATACTACTTAAAATACTACTTGAAATAATATACATACAACATATATACACTATATATATTACTACTTTAAAAAACATATACATATGTATACGTTAAATATATACTACTTTAGAGTCTATTGAAAATATATATACATATATACGTACAATATAATATACATACTACTGAAAATACTATTTGAAATAATATACATACAAGATATATACACTATATATATACTACTTTATAAAATATATACACATATATACGTTATAAAATATATACTATTTTAGAGTTTATAGAAAATATATACACATATATACGTACAATATAATATATATACTACTTAAAATAATATACATACAACATATATACACTATATATACTACTTTAGAAAACATATACATATGTATACGTTAAATATATACTACTTTAGAGTCTATAGAAAATATATACACATATATACGTATAATGTAATATATATACTACTTTAAATAATATACATACAACATATATACACTATATATATACTAATTTAGAAAACATATACACATGTATACGTTAAATATATACTACTTTAGAGTCTAGAGAAAATATATACACATAAATATGTATAATATATATATATATATATATATATATATATATATATACTATAAATAATATACATACAACATATATACACTACATATATACTAATTTAGAAAACATACACACATGTGTACGTTACATATATATTACTTTAGAGTCTATAGAAAATATATACACATATATACGTATAATATATATATATATATATATATATATATATATATATACTATTTGAAATAACATACATACAACATATATACACTATATATATACTACTTTGGAAAACATATACACATGTATACGTTAAATATATACTACTTTAGGGTCTATAGAATGCATATATACATATATGTAGAATATATAGTTATATACTACTTAAAATACCACTTGAAAGTTGAAAGATATATACATTACATGTTATATACTTTAGAAAATATACATTATACACACATATATACATACAAGATTACAATGTATACAACTTAATATAATAATACTTGAAGTTTTGAACATATACTCAAAATTTACAATTTTACACACAACACTTAAAAGATAAACTTAAAAGTATTTTTATATGTCAATACTAGTTATCTAGGTAATATTTGCCAACATTATTTTTATTTTTCATTATATGTATATATGTTTGTTATGTTTATTACTTAGTGTAAAGTTTGATAGTAATATATTAAAAGTATTTAATTCAAACTAGACATTCAATTTAAATAAAAAAATAAGTAAGGAGTAAATGAATGTTGTATTTTATTGATTGCAAAATGATAAAAAACTTATAATTTACATGAATGAAAAATCTATAAATTTTGCATCATTTTTTTCAACTCATGCATGTTAATATTTACAGGAACTGCCATAGGAAAGTCAAAATCAATAGGGCCAAAGGCTAAACCATGCATTGGACTTGATTGTGCTGAGTTCCCACTTGAAGTCATAATTTCTTCAAGATTCTGTTCGTCTTTCGTATCCTTCCCGATTCCTTGATTTCTTCGTTCTGCTCTAATACAATCTCTAAGGTGAACTAGAACATTCATAACATTGCTTCCCAATGAGTGTCGATTGTCTCCAAGCTGTTGTCGTCCCTGACTAAAAATGCTCTCTGATGTAACGGTTGATATTGAAACATTCAATATATCTCTAGCTAATCTTGAAAGCATCGGATATTGTCTTTCATTATTCTTTCACCAATCTAGCACGCATATCCTTGCTCTACGATTCTCTATCGTCTGTCGAAGAAAATACTTAAGCTCTTTTCGAGAATTTGTTCTGTGTGATGAAGGCTGCACCCTGTCCCAAATATTTAAATCAAAAAGTAATCAGGATAACTACTATGTGCCGACCTTTTAGAATATGATGGCTCCTCGGGAGCTTGAGGAGTAACAGTTGGAGTGATATTTTCCGGTATGACTTCATCAAGTAAATCGGCATAATGGTTATATAATGCTTCCATGTAATTGTTCGCATCACTCATAGCCGTAAACAAAGAAGGTTCTTCTTCAGGTTGTATCTCTAAAGCATATAAATAATAGAGCTAAATTCGGTCATAGTATTATATTTCATAAATGGATTTATTATAGCACCAATCAAATAAATTTGGGAAAACGGATAAAATATTTTTTAAATTTAGCAATCATAGCATTAATAACTTCTTTGTAACCTTCTTTATTCTTATATTCATTACGCAAACAAGAACTGTTAGCTAAATAAGCTAAAATATTACAAACAGTAGGATAATAAGCACCAGAGAATTCAACAATAGCTATATAATTTTTTTTCAAAAATTTAACAAGATCATCAATTGCACCCAATCAGAATCATATAGCATACACTCAGGAAAAGAATCAGAATATTGATTAAAAGTCATTGTAATAGGAACTTTATAAGCAAGACAAGATTTTAAATAAGTATAAGTAGCATTCCATCTAGTATAACATTCTTCAAGAATAAATATCGATCTAAGTTCATTTTGTTCGCATTTGATTTTAAATTCTCTCACTCTATATTTTCGATCATTTTCTTGAATAAAGCCAACAACAAGCCGGACCTTTTCAATATAAAGCTAAAATAATTCATGACCATCTCTTACTATTAAATTATATATATGACAAACACACTTACCATGAAATATTTTGGGTAATGACGGAGAAAATTCAACTTTCAACAACTCAACAACAATCTTATTGTTAGATGCATTATCAAAAGCTATACATAAAACTTTTTTATCGATACCGTCATATTTTTCCACTTTAAAAATAGATTCAAAAATAAATCTTCCAGTGTATCTACGATCTTCATCATACAAAAATGCTAGAATATGTTTTTGCATAACAAAATTACTATCTATCCAGTGACAACTAATTGTTAAATAATCATTTTTGTTAACAGCACGACCAAGATCAGAAGTTAGAGCAATTCTACATGAAATAGTTTTTAATAACGCCGACAAATAATAAATATATTGTGCATGAAGTCTAAAAATATCAGTCCGAGAAGTACTTCTAGGAATACCTGTAAACATAGAATTATAAATAGCTTGAATATAATGAACAAAAGCATCCGAAGAAGTAAAAGTGAAAGGCAAACAACCCACAACTATCATTTTCGCTATTTCTTCCCAGTCTTTCATTTTATTATAATGCATAACTAATTGACCGGTTGTTGCGTTCAATCTAGTTTGTGCTTTCCCACCAATAACCTCACCATCTTGTGCAATACTTAACTCTCTTACATGTCTATCTCTTAAATGTCTCATCAACGAACCCGTATCCCCTTTATTGCCTTCGGTTTAATGCCCATATACAATTTCACAAATATTGCATTGCACCTTACTTTCTCCTTCTATTTTTGAAAAAAATTCCCATGCAATACTAGTTCTTCTGCAAGATTTTGAAGGGGCACGACGGGGAAGACGGGGAGAAAGATTAACCAATTCGGATCTAACATTAGCATTTTCAACTTCGGGTGTCTCACCAATATTTTCATCATCTATATCTAAATTAACAACATCTACTTCATTCTCTTCTATACCATAATTATCCTGAGTTTCTATATAATTCTCGTGAGAACCTACACCTATTGTCTCCTCAAAAGGTTAACTAACTGGTACTGAAGGCACATGAGTATATCTAGTACTTGAACTACCTCTACCCGAACCACCACTAATTTATTTTTTACTACCACTACCACTTCCGTGATAATTTTTTTTGACACTTTTACTGAGGTTTCTTAATTTATCCATATTATAAATTAAACTAAAAAATATTCAAAACACACAAAGATAATAAAAATAAATATTCAACAATTAATACACTAATTAAAAATTAAAAGTAAGAAATGGAACGCCAATATCAAATTTTGGAAGTATCTGAAAGTTGCGACTTTAGAAAACTTCCACTTATATTTGTAATCGCAAAATTAAAAATTAAAAGTGAGCACCTTAGGAGATAATTAGAATATTTGAGAAAGATTGAGAGAATGAGAGAATATGATTGTCTGAAAATGATTTGAAAATTTAGGATTTTTATAGAAAAAAATTGATTTTTTTTTAAATAATTAAAATTAGGCCAAATGGCCGTTGGACCCCAAGCGGCATTATATCCATTGGGCCAACGGTCCATTTGACCATTGGAAGCTGCCAGCCCACCAACTCCCTTAATATATAATTTTTTTTTTAATAAAATTGGGTCGGTCCAGTCTGGGTAACCGGTGGGCCTGGTCCGGTTTTATTACAGGGCTGGTCCACCGGGCCTGCCAATTGAGATGGCCCAGCCTGGGACCGGCGACCCAATAATCTGGAGGCCCATCGGTCTAGGTCATACTGGGTCGAACCTCTAAACGGGCCGAAATGGGCCAGCCAAACCCAGTTGACAGGTTTAACTTCAACTGCCTGGAAGCATAGGCAATCACTTTCTTATGCTGCATCAAAACACAACCAAGTCCCACTTAGGACACATTACAATAAACCACTAACCCCTCATTGCCTTCAGGCAATGTCAAAATCAGAGCTGAAGTTAACTTATCCTTCAGCTTCTCGAAACTACCCTTACAAAAAATCCGACCAAAAAAACTTTACCTTCTTTTGAGTTAACTTAGTCAATGGAGCACCATCATCAAGAAACCTTCCACGAACCGCCTATAATACACATCCAAACCCAAGAAGCTCCAAATATCGATTGGAGTCGTGGGTCTAGGCCACCTTTTCACCACTATAACCTTTTGTGGATCCACCATGATCCCCTCACTAGAAATAATATGACCAAGAAAAGTTATAATGTACAACCAAAACTCACACTTAGAGAACTTGGCATACAAATGCTGCTCCTTCAAGGTCTGCAACACCATACAGAGGTGATTAGAATGATCATCCTCACTCTTAGAATACACAAAAATGTCATCAATGAACACAATGACAAAAAGATCCAGAAACTACCTGAAAACCTTGTTCATCAAATCCATAAATACCGCTGGGGCATTAGTCAAACTTAATGACATAACCAAGAACTCAAAGTGCCCATATCGTGTACGAAAAGCCATCTTAGGGATACCCTCCTCCCTAATCTTAAGATGATAATACCTAGATCGAAGATCTATCTTAGAAAAGAATTTGGCACCTTGCAACTGGTCAAACAAGTCATTTATCCTTAGGAGAGAATACTTGTTCTTAACCGTTACCTTATTCAACTGTCGATAGTCAATGCACATCCAAAGGGAACCATCATTCTTGTGCACAAATAAAACCAGTGCACTCCATGGGGATACAGTAGGACGGATGGAACCCTTATCCAAAAGATCCTTAAGTTGCTCCTTGAGTTCCCTCAACTCAGCAAGAGCCATTCTATAAGGAGGAATAGATATTCGACGAGTGTCTAGAATCAAATCAATACCAAACTCAATCTCCCTATCCGGAGGAACACTAGGAAGTTCATCCGGAAATACCTCAGGAAACTCATTTACCACTGGAACCAAATGGAAAGAAGGACCTTTTGAGTTAGAATCCTTAACTTGAACCAAATGATAAAAACACCCTTTAGAGATTAAACTCTGAGCTCTAAGATAGGAATAAAAATTCCCTTAGGAGCTAGGAAACCACCCTCCCACTCTATAATCGGTTCACCAGAAAACCTAAGGACAACCTTACGGGTCCAAAAATATAAAAACGTGTAATAAGAGTGTAATCAATCCATTCCTAGAATAACATCAAAATCCACTATATCAAGTTCAAACAAATACACCAAAGTATGCCTACTACAAACAGATACCACACACCCCTATAGACTCTTTTCGCAACAATCGAGTCACCTACCGGGGTAGAAGCAGAAAAAAGATCCAAAATATTCTCGGAATCAAAACCAAAATACACAGCTACATATAGGGTCACATAAGAAAGAGTCGACCTCGGTTCAAGAAAGAAATATACATCATGAGAAAAGAATTATAACGTACCAGTCACGATATCAGGTGATGCCTCAGATTCTTGCCGAGTAGCAAGAACATATAACCTATTCTGACCTACACTGGTACCAAAAGTAGAAACTTATGCAAAACCAGTACCTTTGGTGAAGGAATAGAAGATAAAGCAACCAGAGACTTACTCGCTCTCGAAGTACCCTTACCAACCGAACAATTTATGAGCATATGGCCTGGCTAACCATATTTGAAATATCTCTCCCTTCTTTTATCACAGAAACCTCTACGTAACCTACCACAAAACCGATAAGGAGGGCATGATGAGGCTGACTGGGCGCCAGTTGCCTGAGATTGGGCACCCTATTACCAGAAATTATTGCTACCCTGATGACGCCTATCACTCGACTTCTTTGGGTAAGAAGCACTATCAGTGGAGAAAGAACCAAAACTTTCCTATTTCTTCTTTAGCCACTTACCACCATCCCGACCACCTTGATGTAGAGCACCACCCTGTTCAGATGACC
Source organism: Capsicum pubescens (assembly GCA_030864215.1). Taxonomy (NCBI): domain Eukaryota; kingdom Viridiplantae; phylum Streptophyta; class Magnoliopsida; order Solanales; family Solanaceae; genus Capsicum; species Capsicum pubescens. The sequence goes on from CM061544.1 coordinate 230,431,878, forward strand.
TAAACTTTTACCCTGTCTTTCCCTAAACTCAGCCTGCTTTCTCTTTTCTTTCTCCACCTATTGCATATGAACAACCAATCTAGAAATATCTATGTCCTTGATCAACAATGCCTTCTTGCTTTCAAGGATCAAATCTCGAGATAGTCCAAAAGAGAACTTTCTCATCCTGGCCCTCATATTAGACACCTATTCTGGAGCATACCTAGAAAGCTGATAGAATTTCAAGGCATACTCCTTGACAAACATCTTTCCTTGTCTCAGATTGACAAATTCCTTCTCCTTTGCTTCCCATAACTCTTGAGAAAATAAGCGGTCCAAAAAAGCATCAGAGAAAGCCTCCCATAAAGTCAACTCCTTAACATCACCTCTCGCCCTATCATACTCTTCGTACCGCTGGTACGCCACATCTTTAAGATAAGAAGAAACAAAATTCATCCCTTCCACATTCATGGAGTGCATTACCTTGTAAATTTTCTCCATTTCATCTAGGAAACCCTGAGGATCCTCCTCTACCTTCACACCAGTAAAAGTATGAGGATTCATTTTGATAAATTGGCCAACCCTGGTGGACTCAACAAATGACACACCAGATGCACCCCGCTTAGCTTGAGAAACAACTAACTGAGCAATAACATAAATTGATTAGCAAAATTCTGCATTAGTTACCTCACCTTGAGGAGTACTAGTAGAAACTAGTGGAACTCCAGAAATATTAGGAATTGGACCCCTAGACTGAGTATGGATCCCCTGGGTAGTACGTGTCCCTTCAACATTATCCCCAGTTAGGACAAAAGCGTTACCTTGCATCTCAAATCATCGAGGCATGATTTGAAAAATAAACAAACCAGGATTAGAGAAGATTCCAAGACTTAGACTTTAATCTTGAAAATAGAATACCAAGAAAGTAAAATAATCCTAAATGCCTTGTATCCTCTCCCTTATGAGTGTGGTGCGCTATTAACCCTAAAAGAGACTCTACTAGACACGGTTTTGTGGACTCCCCAATTGACCTTGAACCTAAATCTCTAATACCAACTTAACATGACCTGGCTCAAAGCCTTGTCGTAATGGGCATCGTAAGTCTAATGACTGGAGACCACCCCCGTTACCCAGCCCAACCTCCAGCCGCCTGCCCTGAGTTGGCTGAATTTTGAATATTTAACAAGATACCATAATTGTCAAAATCCAGACTCTAGGATAGGTCTGTGATCGAGACCAATCCAAATGAGTCCAACCATCCAAACCCAACCAAGCATTACCATAACCCAAAATTGAAACCAAACCAAATGATAACCAAGTTCCTGTTCATAACATAATATAAAAGGATGGAACAATCATAAATCCAGTTCAATGGTATCGGCCTCAATACCAATTCCAATACTAAGGCTGACTCCAATATCAACCCCGCCTATTCTAACCTATAGTATTCACACAAAATCCTCTAACTAAAAGAAAACTAATATCTGATTGGGACATGCCCTAATCATAGACAAAACCAATATCCATAAAGTAGCCAAAGAATGTAAAGATGTCCATGAAAGAAATGGAGCCTTCCAGAATATGAAAGCTCACCACTTTTATCCAATAGCTGATCCCAAAGTTTGATCACTATATAGGAGGGGTAAAATGGTCGATTCTTGTATCGCGTGGGAATACAGTCGCCCGAAGATAAGTTAGAGGGTGAATGCTAGCAAAAAACTCAGGATAAAGATAAAATAACACCGTACAGTCAAACCAAGTAAACTAACCATATGCAAATAAACCATATATACATACATATATTTATATAGCTATGCCGGAAAAGGGAACTGGGCTTAGTATGTATTTAAAATCATTAACCTGGGTATGTGTAGCTAAACCATTCTAGAACCACCCACGGGCTATTTAGGTCCAGTATAACCCCCTGAATTGATCCCTATACGTGTAGACATATGAACTGGAAAACCATAAGAGTAGGGGATTCCCAAGCACCCTTCGCTTATCATGATACATCTGGTTGCTATGAACAACCCTTCATGTCGGCAAGCATGAGTTTCCAGTGCCCGTCCATTGGACTCGCACCTTCACAGTTAGTTATTATATCCCATCGCGATTGCCTAATTAAAACCATTTCTATTCAACCAAACCATTAGTCCATTATTATTAACCAAGGCTATAAGTAGTCGTATCGTTATACCGACTATAGCTTGCAAGCAATGTCCTTAGCCATCCTTTTTATGTAAAGGGATTCCCATGTACCCACCGATTAAATTATCAAGTTAACTTGGGGGAATCCCGTGTACCCCACAAGTGTTCCATTATCAAGTTTGCTTGGAGGAATCTCGTGTACCCCACAAGGATGTTTATTTAACCATAACCATGACCACTAAAACTTACTATTTAAACTATTTACATCATTTAGGGGTTCCATTACCAAACCATACCATGCAATAGTTCCATTAAAAGTCCAATAATATAGTAAAAGCATTCTCATAGGTATTTTATCAAACATGTTAGGGGCTTAGTATTTCCAAAACCAATTTCAATTATCAATTAACCATTCCCATGCAACCAATTGTCCAAACCACTATTAAAGCATGTAGAAACATAATTAAAGCAAGGGAAAACCATAACCGAACATTTAATACAAAACCCCAACACATATTTAAAAACCCCCAAACCATACAATAATCATACCATGAAAAAATTATTTAAAAATGCCTTTAGTTTGAACTAACAATGAGGGATGAGTAACTTGCCTTAGATTATAAAGATGATGGAGAGAAATCATCCAAGCAAGCCCCAATTTACTCCTCTAGATGAAATCCTAGCCTTCATTTACCCAATAGCTTTAGAGAGAATTAGAGAGTGTTTCTAAGTGTTTTAGATTAGAATAATATGATAAATAACGTCCCAAGTGTGATATAAGTCATGGGTTCATAATGGGTTAAGAGGGAAAATGTCCATATTACCCCTAACTTAACTGCATAAAATCCCTACAGGTGGGTACGACTCAACCATACTGGTATGTTTATTTAACCATAACCATGACCACCAAACCTTAACATTTAACCATTACAAACCATTTAAACTATTTACATCATTTAGGGATTCCATTACCAAACCACACCATGCAATAGTTCCACTAAGAGTCCAATAATATAGTAAAAGCATTCTCATAGGCATTTTATCAAATATGTTGGGGGCTTAGTGTTTCCAAAACCAATTCCAATTACCCATTAATCATTCCTATGGAATAAATTGTCCAAAGCACTATTAAAGTATGTAGAAAAATTATTAAAGAAAGGGAAAACCATAACCAAACATTTAGCAACACATATTTGAAAACCCCCAAACCATACAATAATCATGCCATGAAAATATTATTTAAAAATACCTTTAGTTGGAACTAACAATGAGGGAGGAGTAACTTTCCTTAGATTATAAAGATGATGGAGAGAAATCACCCAAGCAAGCCCCAATTTTCTCTTCTAGATGAAACACTAACCTTCATTTACCCAAGAGTTTTAGAGAGAATTAGAGAGTGCTTCTAAGTATTTTAGATTATAATAATTTGGTAAATAACGTCCCAAGTATGAAATAAATCATGGGGTCATAATAGGTTAAGAGGGAAAATGTCCAGATTACTCCAACTTAACTACATAAAATCCCCATAGGTGGGTACGACTCAACCATACTGGTCGTACCTTCCAATACAAGTGGTACCCGCTACTTGTACCCTAGACCTCCCTTAGAACCCCTACATTGGTCAAAATATGAACATTCAATACAAATTATATCCAAGGATATGACCAGTACCCTTAACCCGTACCTACAACAAAACTAAGAAGAGTTGACACTATCCCACATACGAGTGGGACAATATGATTCATACCACATTTCTTGACCCATGGTGAGCCACTCGTACTTAGATCCAAGTTACTTTACGAAGTATCAGATTAAGTGAATAAAAAACCCAAACCAAATAACCCGTATCTAACCACACGACTCGTACCAACCCAAGTCGTACCCATTCCAGAAACTAATCCAACCCACAAACCATCACTAGTTAGCATACCACCAAGGCATACAACTCATACCCAATTATACGACTGGTATGCACTAGTTGTATATTGCTCAACACCCAGAAATCTAGGAAATTTTCTTAGGGTTAAAACCCAGGGCATTTTAAAATATAAGATGGGTTTTAGACAGGGGGATCTTATGTTCCCTATGTCTTTGTACTTTCCTTGGAATATTTGAATAAATTTCTTAAAATCTTGCACACTAATAGGAGCTTTCAATTCCATCCTAGGTGTGCCAAATTGATAATCATACAATAAGTTGCTGATGACCTCTTACTATTTTGCAAATGTGATGTACAGTCTGTGAAAATTATGTTTCAATGCTTCTAAGTATTCTCCCAAGCTTCTGGGTTAGTGGCTACTTTGTAGAATTGCTCCATCTACTTTAGAAGAGTGAATATAGTGATGCAAGAACAAATTCTTGAAGTGCTAAGAATGCCTAAAGGGGAATTACCAATTCGGTACTTGAGGGTTCCACTTAGTACAAAAAGACTCTCAATATCTCAATGTCAGCAACTACTTGATAAAATGTTAGGACGGATCACCCGTTGGAAAACAAAATGTATTTCATATGCAGGTTGGTTGCATCTTCTTAAAGCAGTATTGTTCTCTATTCAGACTTACTATCGCAATTATCTTACTGCCTAAGAAAATAATAGAAGTGATTGAGAGGATATGTCAAATATTTTAGTGGACTGGTGGGCTAGATATTTAAAGAAAACACTTCTAGCTTGGGACAAATTATGCCTACCAAAATTTGCAGGAGGTATGAATTTGATTAATTTGTTAATATGGAACAAAGCATATTTATGCAAGCTGCTGTGGAGCTTGAATAATAAGAAGGATATCCTATGGATTCAATGAGAGCACACTTATATAACTAGTATGATACCACATGGGGGACTTTCTCTAAGCAAGCTAGTTGGGTTATTCAACAAATTTTCAAAGCTTAAAAGTACATTGAAGAGGTTAGGATGGTTGAAGATGATCTACACAATACACAAAAGTTCTCCATTAAAGACATGTATAAGGCCTTACTTGGGATTCACCCAAAGATGGAATGATGAAGTTTGATTTGGAACAATAGTGGGGTTCCTAATTGGTTGTTTATCTTGTATCTAGAAGCACATAGAAGACTCTTGTAATGCCTCACAAAATCCTCTTCCAGTTTGAGCCTTAGAGAGTATTTGGTAAAGCGAAAATCCGAGTCAAAATGTTTCAGAAATATCCTCCAAAGCATGAAATACTTTGAATTGTGTGGGAATCTATTTGAGCATGAATTAAGATCATAGAGGTCCCCTAACTCATGAACGATTTGAAAACTTTCCTATCGTTCAAGTTTTAGTGACCGTAAAAATTTGAGTCAACTTAAATTGACCATAACTCGTTGTATATGAAGAACTGCGTGGCTTTCTATATATCAAATGAAATATCTTTTAATTATATTTCCAAAGATTCTAATTTCTCCTAAATCCGATATCGTAGCAAAGAGTTATGCCCATTTTACTCCAGCATGTCAAGCTGGAAAATGGTGACAACGTTTCTGACGGGCTATCACATTTCTGACGCCCTTTTTGACGACGTCGTCACATTCTGACGACATTTCTGATGACATCATCAGCCCTGGGCAGAAAATCAAGAATTTGGACCCCTTTTGTGATGACCATTCGTGACGGCCTATCACGGACCTGACGGTCTGTCACGGATGGCGTCAAGTATATTTTTCCAGCAATTCAAGGGAGTTTTTGCAAGGGTATTTTGGTCATTTTCCAACTTTTTTGAGACTCTATAAATATGAGAAACCCTCATTCAAACCCTAATTCCATCATTTTCTTTTCCAATTCTCTCAATAATACCTAGGGTTTCATTCAAGAACCCTAATCTTCCAAAATTCATCCATAAATTCTTCAAGGTTTCTTCAAGAATCAAGTTCCTCATAGTGTGGGCTTCAAGAATTTATTTATTTCAAGTGTGGATAAAGTTTCAAGCACTAAAGTTCATCCAATTTTAAAGGTTAAGGTATGTAGATGTTGATTCTTGGGTCCCTTTCATCCAAGAAGCTCAAGAACCCTTTTTAAAACTAAAAGATTTTTATGTTTATGAGTTGTAAATGATTTGTATGAGTTGAAATGGATGTTTAATGTGTTGTTGAGTTTTGATTTATGTTTGCCTACAAAATTTATGAGCTTTGACCCTAGTATGTGGAATTCATGTGATGTTTGTGATAGACCCTCTTGAAGTTGTTTTTCCATGTGATGTGTTCATGACTTTTGGGTGTAAAAATGGTTGAATAAGTGAAGAACGTTCCCCATAGGTTTGATAAAGAGCTTACTTGAAGCATAAGGGACACTATAGTATGTTGAATAGGAAACCCCAAATTGTGAGCTAGTCCATGCATGCCTAGTGTTTGATAAAATGCCTTAGTAAGTGAAATGTGCCAAGATAGCATAAATCCCCAAGTAGGTGTAAAATCGGTCGTGTCTAGTGGTTGTTGAAAGACCCTAGTGAACAAGTCGAGATATGATGGTTGTAAATTCCCTGATTTTATGCTCTTTGATATATGCTAAGCTTTTAATACATGTCAAGTGGTTAGCAAGTAATAGTAACGTGTTAGTATAAAGTTTCCCCCAAATCAAGTGATATCCAAATACATGACAAGACCGATATAGGTATGAAGTACTTGATGTAAGATCTCGTTGAATGGGGTATAATCTAATAGCATGTCTTCCCTAGGCTAGTATATGATGGTGAACCAATGTTGATGATCCTTAAAGGTTTAGAGTGACCCTTTTGCGGTTGTGATGATGAATAGAGGTCTATGTTTCCTAAATGCTTAATGCGATGTCCTAAGGATCTTGAGACGGAAAGTATGTTATGATGCCCAACTACTTGAAGTGATGCTTTAACGATTGTGATGATACATGAATGATTGTAATGATGAATGAATACTTGTAATGATGAATGAATGATTATAGTGATGAATGGATGACCGTGATGATGCATGAATAATTTGTGATGAAGAATGATTATGTCTTACTTTTATGTTCTCGAGTCCTGGGGTATTTATACCCGAAAATAAAACTGTTGTCTAAAGCCCATGTCAGTTTCTCAATAATTCCAATCGAGCCATGATTCTCAGAACTCAGTGAACTATAGAACTCTGTATCCTCAGACAAATGCGAAGCTTAATAAAGCTCAGTAATCTCAGTTATCTCTGTAATCTCTATATCGCTAGTAATCTAGCCTCAGACCTGTAATCAGCTCAGTTCTAATAGTATTCAAGTGATTCAATCCTAATCTCAGAAGCGATTCGAGTAATCCATTCAAGCTCTGTATCATCAGTCAAATACCATGATTCGATATCTTTTCCGTTAGATACGGAACTAAGTGATATCAGCGTAACTTAGTCAGACCTTTTGAGTAATATGATCAGTGTCAGATTCAGTTCAGCCAGTGTTCAGTTGAGAATTCAGTTCTGAGTCTTTCAGTTGGGAGTAGAAACTAGCACCGAGCGAGCTCAAGGATGGGAACTCACCTACTAGTAGAAGGTGTGATTCTTAGAAACAATCTTTGTGCTCCAGAACTACGTAGCTAGCGTAGGTTGAGACATCACACCTGTTAGTTGAGGGCGGATGAGAGATATCATACCTTCTAGATGAGGGTAGATGAGGTGGCTTGACCTGCTAGATGAGGGCTTCACCATTCTCGTTTGAGGACCTGCTAGATGAGGGTCACATAGATGTCTTTACCAGTGGCGCGGTAATGACATCCTTCCAACTGGGGCACAGGTTGGACCCCACCTGTGGTAGGTCGGGGCATGTCGGTTAAGTGACTACTTCCCACAGTTTTAGTTTCAGATTTAGTCTCAGTTTCAGAATTAGTCTTTAGAAATTAGGACTGTCAGATACAGTCATCTATCATTGTGAGGAACTCAGATAGTTCCATTGATTTATGGGCCATCCCATCAGATAGACTTGGTCTCATATACAGTTATTTGATATTATATTCAGAGATATACTGTCAGACAGGCTTGATCACAGTATCAGATATCTATTGAGTATTCTTGTTGTCAGATTCAGATATAATCATATTTCTTATCATTGATAAAGCTTCCAAAATCATCTGTTAGAAAGGTTGATCTCTAACCCTGTTAGTCGAAAGCAGTAAGTCCAAGAATTCAGTTATTGATGTAAGCACATCCAGATCTTCAGTTATCAGTATCAGATGAGTCAGTGATTCAGTATCTCAGTGTCAGTAGTGAGTTCAGTCTGCAGTAAAGTGGTATCTGAGTTTCAGTATCTAGAGTTGCGATAATTGTGTTCATGTTCTATGCATTCATATATGTGTTCTCATGTGGCATTTTCAGGATTATTCAGTTTAGATATTGTGTATGCATGAACCCTTGCATTAGCCTACCTCGTCTACATACTCGGTATATTTTTGTACTGACGCATTTGCGCTATGGTGTTTTATTTGACACCATAGGTTCAGAGGCACAGGATCCAGTTTATCCTCAGCAGTTTGGTCCTAGTCAGCAACAGTAGTAGCGAGTCCTCTTCTTTCGAGGACGAGTCTCAGTTTACTACTATTGTTTAGACTTTGTTTATTTTCTGTTGACAGAGTTAGTTGGGGACATGTCCCATCAACTCCACAGTTCAGAAAGTTAAAGGCTTTTCAGACAGATGTATTAGTATTCAGTTTTCTGTATTATGAGTATGTATAGACGTGTTGAACCTTATGGAAAGTTTATGCATTTTTTTAGTTATTACGCAGTGTACAGGTACAAATATCAGTAAAGGGTTAGATTGTGGTCCTTCGGATCCATAAGCACCGTGTGACATCTCGGGATGGGATCTCGGGGCGTTACAACTCTATGTAAGAGATAGGTTGCTAAAGTGGGGCATACCAGTCGACCTGAAGTGCCCTCTATCTGAGGCAAAATTAGAAACTATCGAACATCTTCTATTCAAATGATCAACAACAACAAAAATTTGGAGCAGACTACTCCAATGGCAAGGTATAACTAGGAGTACTCGGGGTTGGCTGGAAGAAATGAATTGGTGTGTAACCAAGTGTAATAGTAAAAGTAGTACAACCATTTTGTGTCACACAACTTTAGAAACGACTATTTACTATACCTGGATTGTGAGGAATCAAGTGACATTTTAGGGGAGTAGAGGACCATATAGTAACCTTGTCAAGCAGATTATCCAAGAGGTGTTTGTCCGAGTAAGATTACATCCTAAATTAGAGGGTAGGATGCTAAGTTTGAATAGGTACCAGAGTAGATAGATTTATTATGTGTGATTTATTCTGTTTGAAGTATTATTGAAGTTACACAAGCTGGGGATCCTTGGGCTTGTGTCTTGACAGCTTGACTGCCTTTTAGCTCTGTAATTCTATACGTGGTAATAAATGAAATATTTATTTACCAAAAAAATTACAGGTCATCTTCAAATGATATATTTTATTTTTCAAAAATACATTTAAGTTCTAAATATTATATGGGCAAACACAACCTCAACTCCAACTCCAAATTTGAAATTTCAAATAAAGTGATTTTGTTTTCATTTTCATGGCTAAATTCCTACTAAATACTCATATTCACACCAATCTTCTGTACATTAAGGGACTTTTTTAAAATGAAAAAGAAGGCCAAATGTCTCAAACTTTCAAATATGATTAGTATGTACTCGTGCTATACATTATGGATAATAGAGCCCTTATCTTTAGACGTTGGGTACATAAATACCCTTAATGGCAAGCCACGTGACCTTTCTAGAAAAATAACTTATTCTTTCTTAGATTAAATAGCTCATCCATATTGAACCCGCTTTTTGTAATACCCCATAAAATTATAGATGAGTTTCTACCTATTCGTCCAATGTTTAGAAGTCCTCAGTCATTTAATTTACACTAAGTACAAGTGACGTGGCCTTTTAAGACCCTAAGATTTCAAATGTTTTATTTTTGGCCTTCTCGAGTTCGAAATGTTAATTTATGAGTTAAAATATGTTCTGGGATGATAAAAGGGTCATCCGGGAGAGGCTTTGAATTTTTGAAAGGCGTTTGGGGTGTTTTTTGACCACAAATGCAGAATACCTTTATGATTTTAACGTGTTAGAAAGATTGTCCCTCCATGATACATGATGTATCACTGAGGTTAGTCTCTGCAATACATGCCGTGTCACGGAGGTTAGCTGTAATGCCTCAAAATCTCATCCCAAAGCATCACACGATGCTTAAGGCTACAAATAACCCTAAGCTAACCTTTTGAGCCTGCTACTACTTCTAACACTTACTTTAGGATGAATAAACCAAGCAATAATGCTATATTTTGTCACTCCGAACTAAAATAACTGAAAACCAATATATGGATAGGAAAACACTGAAAAACCTGGAAACTTTAACTGATAGTCCAACAAACCTCTACTTACTAAAAACTAGAGAGTCATTGGGACAAACCCTCAACTGACTCGTACTGAACTAAAAAGGAATAAACCAACTGCTACAAAGACTAAAATCAGGAAAATAGGTCCTCAAACCATGAGGACTCACCAACAACGAAGATATGGATAGAGGTACTCGGATATCACTGTCGCTGTTGAGACTGAGCACCTGAACCTACATTATGAGATAATGTAGCATACAAAAATATATGTGGATCAGTAGTTTAAGGATGTACTGAGTATATGGGGGTGTATGCATTAAGTAAACTATATCATTACTCTTTATGAAACCATGCATGGAAATATGAATGACTCACATAGCTTGAATAAGTCTGAAAGATAAATCTCAGAAGTCATGAACAGTGAAACATGTAATATAAATCTTGTAAGTCATTATACTTAGTTCTACAATCTGTATTCTCCTCTTATTCTCAAAGCTTATAAACCAAAAAGGAATCTTAAGACAATAACTTTCAAACTTATACTTTTATCTTAAGGAGAATAAAGAACTTCTTTTAAATCTTTAGGAATTCAAATACTTATGATTATGGAACTTTGGGACTCTTTGGGAACTTGGACTTGGGAGTTTCTTCTAACCAACATAAACCATGTGAGCTGACATGGAGTCCAACGTCTTTCCCACATTGGGGTAAGGTGTTCTACCCTTGCCATCAGAATAGAACCTTAACTTTAGTGATCACTTGTCTTATCCCACTAGGGGCATATCATAGACCTACGGTACCTTGTAGTTCTGGGGAACGAGACCTTGGAATCACACCTAACTCAGTGCTAAATAATACTCCCATACTTAGGCTCAGAACTTTTAGGAAATCCACATTAAAACAATACACAGATATATATAGTGAAAGCCAAACTAAGCTTCTCCTTGCTTTAAATCATAACCTGAATGAATAATGTGGATTCCTATCTTAGATTAGGATCAAATTATCGACATTATTTAAATCTTGGTAAGCAATTTGTTAGAGGAAAGCTCAAAACCATAGCCTTCTTGAAAACTCAAACTAATTCTTGACTTAAAGCATCAACATATACTCAAATGATCTAAATTTCATAATAAGGTTTAATTCTTGACTTCAACTTTAGAAACACAAAACAATATCAATTTTCAATGGGAAAATACAATTCATAACATAAATCCTCAATCCAAGGAATAAATAATTGAGATAACATGCAATTTCAAGGCTTGAACAATTTCTCTATTCATAAACTCAAAATAGAGTATATTGGATATAAACTCACTTGTAAAAATATGAAAGTCTTTAATAAAATCAAAGCTTTGGGCACAAGAACAGAAGAAGTGTTCTTGTTCAAACCCCACATACCTTAGATTATGGACTTTGAATGAACTCTCGCTTCTGTGACTCTATTCGCGACTTTGGACAGATATTCTTGATACCCTTGGTGTGGGGATTTCGATTCTTGAAGAAATATTGAAAAGTGACGGTTAAATCTTGAGTTCTCTTGAAATTTGGGTTGAAACCCTGGAAAATGTGCTTGGTGACTCTTAGAGAAGAAGGCTATATTTTGGTATTTACGGACCTTTATCTCGTGTTATGATTGATGGGGGAGGGGGAGACTAAATTGCCTCCTTGGATGCGTATTTTAAAAGCTGAAAAATTAGGCATCGACGCGATTGGCGACGTGGCGCGTAGATTCCATCGACGCGATACCGACTTGTTGTGACATAATTGCGCCTAGCCTTAGTACTTTTGATTGGCAGTTCCTGCAACAAAATTTACCAACGCGATGGGAAACACAACGCACCAAGATCGGTTGGTCCACTGTTTTGGTACACCAAACATGGTCTAAATATGGTGCAAAAATTCTGAAACTTATCTGGGAACACCTATTGACTTCCCTAATCATGAATTAGCTAAAATACCAACTATCGAAGGCCAACAAGGTTGGTAATAAAATCCTCAAAGTTTCGAGGCTCTAGAAATGACTAAGCCCCAACACTTAGCTAGATTTTCTAAGTCTAGGAACTCTTTGGTCATCATTTAAGGGATTTAGACGATGGGGATTTTGCGGGGTCTTACAATATCTCCCCCTTGGGAACATTCGTCCTTGAATGTCACTAGTTAGTCTAAGAATACAGAGAAAACTGAAGATGTAAAACTGAAATGATTTACTAAACTGACTTTACATCGTCGTAAACTTTGAGTACTTCGGAGAATGCATGGACTCATAATGAGAATAGATATATAGCTGAATATTTGGTTAAAGAAGAGATGAATTAAGAAATAATAGTACCTTCGGCTTGATCTGAGCTTGTGGAGTAGAGATGGGGTATTTGACTCGCATATCTTCTTCTGCTTCCCAAGTAGCAGCCTTAACTGACTAGTTTCGCCACAAAACTTTGACCAAAGGAACTTCTTTGTTCCTTAGTCTACGAATTTGATGGTCTAGGATCTCAACTGGAATCTCTTCATATGAAAGACTGTTCTAAATGTCTGAGCTCTCTGAAGGATCTACTACAACGGAATCACCAATGTGCTTCTTAAGCATGGAGACGTGAAAGACAAGATGAACAACTGACAAATCTATGGGCAACTCTACCTCATAAGCTACTTTCCCAACACGGCTTAGAATTCTATAGGGGCCAATATAAAGGGGACTAAGCTTCCTCTTTTTTCCAAATCTCTTCACCCCTTTCATGGGTGAAATCTTCAAATACACAAAATCACCTACCTCAAACTTGAGGTCCTTTTCCCTCACATCTGCATATGACTTCTGACGACTCTGAGTTGTCTTTAATCTCTCTCTAATCATCTTGACTTTCTCCATAGCCTCAAACACTGCATCAGGTCCAATCAAAGCAGCCTCACCTACTTCAAACCAACCTATGGGTGATTTATATATCCTCCCATAAAGTGCCTCAAACAGGGCCATCTGAATACTAGAATGATAACTATTGTTATACGTAAATTCAATCAATGGAAAATGCTCATCCCAACTTTCTTTAAAATCAAGGGCATATGCCCTCAACATATCTTCCAGAGTCTGGATGGTCCTCTCAGCCTGACCATCTGTCTGCAGATGAAAGGCAGAACTAAGATGCACTTGGGTACCAAGACCCTTCTAAAAAGCTCTCCAAAACTGGGAAGTAAACTGAGTACCTCTATCTGAGATGATGGACAAGGGAACTCCATGCAATCTGACTAAATCTCAAATATACAACTTAGCATAATCCTCAGCTGTATAAGATGTATGTAGTGGCAGGAAATGTGCTGACTTAGTCAACCTGTCTACAACAACCCTAATAGAATCATGATGACAACGTGAAAGGGGTAAACCAGACACGAAATCCATATTCACCTCTTCCTACTTCCAAGTGGGTATACCAAACTCTTGCATTGCACCACCAGGTCTTTGGTGCTCTACCTTAACTTGTTGACAAGTTGTACACTTCACCACAAACTCTGCTATATCCTTCTTCATGGCACTTCACCAATAGATTTCTTGCAAGTTACGGTACATCTTGGTAGCGTCGGGATGAATAGAATATCGTGCGCTATGTTCTTCAGCCATAATTCTCTACCTCAAATCACCAACACAAGGAACACATAATCTACCCTAAAACCTCAACACACCATCTTCCCCTTGGGAGAAAACCTCTACCTCTTGGTCCTTAACTGACTCTTTCAGTTTAACCAAACTAGGATCCATGTCTTTCTTCTCCTTCACTTCCGAAACTAAGGAGGATTTAGAACTAGTCTGAACCCACGTATTAACTTCAGCTGAATCAAACAACCTATCACCTAATCTAGCCAAATGATGAACTTCACGAGCCAATTCTTTCTTATCTTTCTCTACATAAGCCACACTGCCCATAGACAACCTACTAAGGGCATATGCCACTATATTGGCCTGGCCCGGATGATATAACACACTTATATTATAATCTTTTAGCAACTCTAACCATCTTCTCTATCTAAGATTCAACTCCCTCTGAGTAAACATATATTATAGGCTTTTGTGATCAGTAAATGCATCAACATGAACACCATAAAGATAGTGTCTCTAGATTTTCAGAGTAAAAACCACAACAACTAATTCAAGGTCATGGGTTGGGTAATTCTTTTCATGCAATTTCAACTGCATAGAGGCATAGGCTATAACCTTACCTTTCTGCATCAATAAACAACCCAGGCCAACTCTAGAGGCATCACAATACACCACAAAACCATCTGTACTATTGGGCAAAGTTAATACAGGGGCTGAAGTGAGTCGAGTCTTCAACTCCTGAAAACTCTTCTTACAGGAATCTGACCATAGAAACTTATCTTTCTTTTGGGTCAATCGGGTCATAAGAGATGCAATAGAAAAGAAACCTTCGACAAAACGGCGGTAATAGCTAGCTATACCTAAGAAACTCCTAATGTCTGATGGAGAGATAAGTCTAGGCCAATTTCTTACAACTTCTGTCTTTTGGGGATCAACTCTAATGCCTTCGGCTGAAATAATATAACCCAGAAAAGCTAATGACCTAAGCCAAAAATCACTTTTACTGAATTTGGAAAACAATTGATTATCTCTAAGAGTCTACAAGATAATTCTAAGATGGTCTGCATGGTCATCCTCATTATGAGAGTACACAAGGATATCGTCTATGAATACTATGACAAACATATCTAGATACTGTTTTAACACTCGATTCATGAGGTCCATGAAATTTGCTGGAGAATTAGTTAGCCCGAAAGACTTGACTAAAAACTCAAAATGACTATAGCAGGTTCAGAAGGCTGTCTTTAGAATACCACACTCTCTTACTTTAAGCTGATAATAGCTGGATCTAAGGTCTATCTTTGAGAAATAAGTTACACCTTGCAATTGATCAAATAGGTCATCGATTATAGGAAGAGGGTACTTATTCTTAATTGTGACCTTATTAAGCTGATGATAGTCAATACACATATGCAAAGAACTATCTTTCTTTCGTACGAACAAGACGGTTATGCCCCATGAAGAAACACTAGGCCTTATGAAACCTTTGTCTAGAAGATCTTTGAGTTGCTCTTTTAACTCCTTAAGTTCTGTGGGTTCCATATTGTATGGAGGGATAAAAATAGGCTTTGTATTCGAAAGAAGGTCAATCCCAAACTCTATCTCTCTATTGAGAGGTACCCTTGGAAGATTTTCTTGAAAAATATCAGGAAACTCATTAACTATGTTGACTGACTGAATAGTTGGAGTCTCAGACTTAGTGTCTTTTACTCGAACTAGATGATAGATGCAACCTTTGGATATCAACTTTCTGGCTTTAAGATAGGATATAAAATGACCCTTGGGAGATACAAAATTTTTGGACCACTCAAAGACTGGATCATCTGGGAATTAAAACTTAACCACACGGCTACGACAGTCTATAGATGCATAACAGGAATGAAGCCAATCCATACCCAGAATAAGATCAAAATCAACCATATCTAACTCTATCAAATCAACGAATATGACCTTATGAAGAAAAGTAATAGGATACTTTTTATAAACTTGCTTAGAAACAACTGGCTCACTTACTGGGGTAGAAACTAGGATAGGCTCAGGGATTTTTTGGGATTTATCTCAAAATTCACAGTAACTAATGGGGTCACATAAGAGAAACTTGAACCAGGGTCCAACAACACATAAACATCAATGTGAAAGACACGGAGTATACCAATATCAACATTTGGAGAATCCTTCTACTCCTGATGGGATGGTAAGGCATAGAATTGATTCCGGCATTGACCGTCAGCTATGCTGGATGAATCACCCCAAGGAGAGGATGGACGGGCTAAATAAGCTGGTGCACTGGTAGCTTGAGTCTGGGGTCTAACATTTATGTTCCCCTGCCTAGTATGCGGACACTCTCTAAGTCTATGGCCCAACTTACCACAACCAAAACAACCCCTCTTCTTGGCCAAACACTCATCGGTGTGGGTTCTACCACACTTAGAACATGGGGGATAACTGGTCCTGTTACTCACACTGTTCTGGGATATGGATATAGAAGACTTATTCCCCTGCTCCTGCCTCTTTTTGGGTGCGGGAGCACTAGCTGATGAAGGCGCTGGCATAGACAAACGACTCTAAAACTGTGGATGGTTCCCTCCATGGGATCTATTCTGACCATACTCATGCTGCTCTGATCTAGCCCTTTTGTTTTCTCTTACTCTATCTCTCTCCTTTATCTTATCTGCCTCAATCTGCTGAGCATGCATCATCAGTATGGAAAAATCCATATCTCTATTGAGCATAGTAGTCCTACACTCCTTAACAATCAATCCAAACACATTGGTCACAAATTTACTCATATTGGTTTTAGGATCAACCATCAAATCAGGAGCACACTTGGATAACTAGTTGAACTTGAGTCAATACTACTCCTTTACTATCATAAAGAGTTGCCTCAAGTTCATAAATTCCTCTATCTTCTCTTGCCTTATCTCAAGTGGGAAGAACTTATCTAGGAACATATCCTGAAACACCTGCCAAGTCATAGGAGCTGTATTTACCCCTCTACTCTTTCTCCATATCATAACCCAATCATATGCATCATCTTTCAGCCTATAAGATGCCAATTCTACACTCTCTTCCTAAAAAATATGCATAACTTGGGTGATCTTCTTCACCTCATCAAGATACAACTAGGGGTCCTCACCTACCTTCAACCCATAGAACTCTGGTGGATTCATACTCATAAAATCTTGAATCCTAGTTGTGGCTAAATAACCTCCTTGCTAATGCAGAATTGTAGCCTGGTTATTGGCCTAAACATTCGCGGTGACCGCCTGAGCTAATGCCTGAAAAGCTGCCCGAAACTCAGCATGAGACACATTCTCATTCAGGGTATCAACAGGATGAGGTTGCTGGTTATCATTCCTACGGGCATTAGCCCTTCGAGGAGGTATTTTTTGTCATGAAAGAGCACAAATTAATAGCAGAGAGAGAACTATAAGCACGGCAAATTATGAAAGAAAGAAATAACTTTTCTAAAACATCTTGTAGCCTCTTGCTTATAGATGTGGTAAGCTACACACCAATGACAAAGACTCTACGTAACATGTCTTATCAGGCTCCCTAGGTCTCTTTAATCTGATACCAAGTTTGTAACACCTCAAAATCTCATCCCGAAGCGTCACACGGTGCTTAAGGCTATAAGTAACCCTAAGCAAACCCTTTGAGCCTGCTACTACTTCTAACACTTACTTTAGGATGAATAAACTAAGCAATAATGCTATATTATTTCACTCTGAACTGAAATAACTAAAAAAAATATCTGGATAGCAAAATACTGAAAAACCTAGAAACTTCAACTGACAGTCCGACAAGCCTCTACTTACTAAGAACTAGAGATTCATTGGGACAAACCCTCAATTGACTTGTACTGAACTGGAAAGGAATAAACCAACCACTACAAAGATTGAAATAAGGAAAATAGGTCCTCAAACCATGAGAACTCACCAACAACGAAGATGTAGATAGAGGTACTCGGAGATCACTATTGCCACTGAGACTGAGCACCTGAACCTACATTATGAGGTAATGTAGCACACAAACATATATGTGGATCAGTACTTTGATGATGTACTAAGTATATGGGGGTGTATGCATTAAGTACATAATATTATTACTCTTTATGAAACCATGCATGCAAATATGAATGACTCACATAGCTTGAATAAGTCTAAAATATAAATCTCATAAGTCATGAACAATGAAACATGTAATATAAATCTCGTGAGTCATTATACTTAGTTCTAAAATTTGTATTCTCCTCTTATTCTCAAAGCTTGTAAACCAAAAAGAAATCTTAAAACAATAACTTTCAAACTTATAGTTTTATCTTAAGGAGAATAATGAACTTCTTTTGAAACTTTAGGAATTCAAAGACTTATGATTATGGAACTTTGGGACTCTTTGGGAACTTGGACTTGGGAGTTTCTTCTAACCGACATAAACCATGTGAGCTGACATGGAGTCCAATGTTTTGCCCATGTTGGGGAGAGCTGTTCTACCCTTTCCATTGGAATAAAACCTTAACTTTAGTGATCATTTGTCTTAGCCCACTAGGGGAATATCATAGACCTACGATGGCTCATAGTTCTGGGGCATGAGACCTTGGAATCACACCTAACTCAGTGCTAAATACTACTCCCATACTTAGGCTCAAAACTTTTAGGAAATCTACCTTAAAACAATACACGGATATATATAGTGAAAGCCAAACTAAGCTTCTCTTTGCTTTAAATCATAACCTGAATGAATAATGTGGATTTCTATCTTAGCTTAGGATCAAAACATCAACTTTCTTTAAATCTTGGTAAGCAGTTTGTTAGAGGAAAGCTCAAGACCATAGCCTTCTTGAAAACTCAAACTCATTCTTGACTTAAAGCATCAACATATACTCAAATGATCTAAATTTCATAAAAAGGTTTAATTCTTGACTTCAACTTTGGAAACACAAAAAAATATCAATTTTCAATGGGAAAATACAATTCACAACATAAATCCTCAATCCAAGGCATAACTAATTGAGTATATTGGATATAAACTCACTTGTAAAAATATGAAATTCTGTAATAAAATCAAACTTTGGGCATAAGAACGGAAGAAGTGTTCTTGTTCAAACTCCACATACCTTATATTATGGACTTTTAATGGACTCTCACTTTTGTGACTCTGATGGATATTCTTGATACCCTTGTTCTGGGGATTCCAATTCTTGAAGAAATTTTGTAAAGTGATGGTTAAATCTTGAGTTCTCTTGAACTTTGGGTTGAAACCCTAGAAAGTGTTCTTGGTGAATCTTAGAGAAGAAGGCTATATTTTGGTATTGGAGGACCTTAATCCCGTGTTATGACTGATGGGGTGGGGGGATACTAAATTTCCCCCTTGGACATAGATTTTAAAAGATGAAAAATTGGGCATCGACGTAATTAGCAACGCGGCGCATCGATGGCATCGACGCGATACCGACGCATCGCACCATAATTGCGCCTAGCCTTAGTACTTTTGACTGGCAGTTCCTACAACAAAATTGACCAATGCGATGGGCAACGCGGCACGCCAAGATCGCATTGTTACACTATTTTGGGACGCCAAACATGGTCTAAACGTGGTGCAAAAATTTCAAAACTTGTCCGGGAACACCTATTGACTTCCCTAATCATGAATTATCTAAAATACTAACTATTAAAAGCCGATAAGGACTGAGACCTTTAGTTACAGTCCCTAAGTTCTAGAACTACGTAGTTTGGGTAGGTTATGAGATGTCACTCGCCAGTAGAGGATTGACACCCTAGTCCTTCGAGACATTAGATTAGTGGATCTACATAGCCAGTATTAGTACCCATGGTAAGGTACGAGACCCTTCCAACTAAGGTTATGGGTTGGACCCCAATTAGATCAGATTGGGGCATGTCGATTACATGATATCTTCCACAGTTTTAGTTCAATATTCAGATTATATCAGCTCAGGTTTGCATGACCAAGTGTTAAGTTTATCAGCTATTCACTTAGTTAGATTTATAGACTATTTTAGTACATTCTTTACTTGATCTTTTATTTGCTTTACATGTCCATGCATTCATGTTTAGTATCCATATATATTTTAGTCAGTCCCTATCTCACATAACACTACATTCAAAGTACTGACCGCATAATCTCTTTTGCACTATGTTGTCTTATAACATAGGTTCAGTCGCTCAGTTCCTTGATTACCCTTAGTCAGTTCAGTACCACTCAACAATAATTATGGTGAGTCCTCATCCACCGAGGATAAGTTATTCATAGTTATTTTTCATATTTCTTTTATTTTCAGTTAGTCGGAGTTAGTTGGGGATTTTTCCCATTAACTCCTCATGTTTTAGAGGCTTTTAGATATGCAAACTTATTTTTCAATTTTATTAGCAGTTTCAAACACCTTGAGTATTGTTTGAGTACTTTATTTTAACAAAGTTTTTATCAATTTAGCTTTCGCATATGATGCTTGTATTATTATTTTATTTAGTGCTCACAGCAGGTACCAGATCATGGGTTAGCTGGGGATCACTTATGGCCTTAAGCACTGTGTTACAACTTGGGGGTAGTCTCGAGTCGTGACAAAGCTTGGTATTAGCGCCTGAGATTTTAAAGTGTCCTAGGATATCTAAAATCCATGTTGAGTAGAGTCTTATACGTGGGTGTGAAACATACCACACCTATGGGTGAGAGGCTATGAGATATTTTAGGAAAGTTTACCTTAATTCATTATTTATGTTGTGTGAAAGAGCATGAGCTCTATTGAATTGCTTTTTATAACTCGCCCTTTATCCGTTTATAGAAAGTGCCTTCTAGAAAAAATAATGAAAAAGGAACGGGGATCATCCCGCACCACCATCTGTTTAGGAAGACTCTCTAAATGAATATGTTTCCCATGCCAAATTCAGGATTGCTTTCATTGTTTTGGCCCAAACTATTTCTGCTTAGAATAACCAACAGGTTATTGCCTCTGCCAATCGAGTAGTGGGCACGTCAATAGCTAGGATCCAAGAATTTACTTGGATGAATCCTCTATTGTTTTTTGGATTCAAGACTGTGAAGGATCCATAAAAGTTTCTGGATAGTGTGCAGAAAGTGACAGATATCATGGGTGTTATTTCTAGTTAGAGTACTGATTTAGTTGCTTACCAATTGCAAGGAGTGACTCATACTTGGTTCAAGCAGTTGAAAGAGGACAGAAGTGTTGATGCAACGCCTATAGAGTAGGAGGAGTTTGCTATGACCTTCTTAGGCAGGTGTTTCCCACTCGAATTGAGGGAGGCCAAGGTGCAGGAGTTTATAAATCTAAAGCAGGGTAACATAAATGTGAAGGATTACTCACTTAATTTTACCCAGTTGGAGAGGTATGCTGTGACTATGGTGGCTGATTCTCTAGCCAAAATGAGTAAGTTTGTGTCTAGGGTTTTGAAGGATGTGGTTAAAGAGTGTACAACAACTATGTTGGTTAAAGAGATGGACCTTTTTAGATCGATGGTCCATGCTCAGCAGAAGGAGGAGAAGAAGCTCAAAGAAATGGGAAGAGAGAATATGAGGGCCATAACTACTAGCTTCAACTTCTTACAACAAAGGTCTGATGGTGGGAATCATTCTTAGTTCTGCTAGAATTTTTCAGCTCCATCCCCATCTTCAGCTAGTGCTCTAGTGCCTAAGTTAAGACATGACAATAGGGATAAAGTGCTAGTCTTTAAGCCCCAAGGTAGCGTGAATATTGGTCGTAATAATCTACTTTGTAGGAGATATGATAGGAACCATTAGGGAGAGTGCCGGGAAGGAAGTCATGTGTATTTGGATGTGGCAAGCCAAGACATAGGATCAAGGATTGCCCAGAAGGGAAATGATTTTCATCAATAAGGTTAGTCAAACTTTTCATCAGCTCCAGCAGGTCGCCCAACTCAATAGACTGCCACCTTCAGTGCCACTAGTGGGAATCATTAGAATTGATTTTTTACTGTCCAGACTCGACAAGATTAGGAAAGTTCTCTAGATGTGGTTACAGGTACGTTACAAGATTTTTATGTTTATGCATTGTTAGACCTTGGAGCTTCACTTTATTTTATGACTCCCTATATAGCAGTAGACTTTGGCGTCAGTCCCAAAATTTTAGTAGAACCCTTCTTACTGTCTACCTCAGTGGATAGTACTATTACATCCTGGCAAGTATACAAAAATTACTTAGTCGCAGTATCTCAAAAAGTCACTTTAGTTGACCTTGTGGAGTTAGAGATGACTGATTTTGATGTCATTCTCAGCATGGATTGGTTCCGCTTATGCTATGCCTCAATTGACTGTAGAAATAGAATAGTATAGTTCCAATTTCCTAATGAACCTATCATAGAATGGAGGGGTAGTACTTCAATACCTTTAGGTCGATTTGTCTCATATATTAAGGCAACAAAGATGATATACAAGGGTTGTATTTACCATCTTGTCCGATTCAATGACTCAAATTCTGAAACTCTGAGTCTTGTGTCATTCTAGTAGTGATGAGTTCCCATAAGTGTTCCTTAAAGATCTTCCTAGAGTTCCTTCTGAGAGGGAAATTGACTTCACAATCGTTCTCCTTCTAGATACCCAATCTATCTCAATTCCACCTTATAAAATGGCTTTAGTTAAGCTTACAGAATTGAAGGATCAGTTGAAAGATTTCTTAGATAAGGTTTTCATCAGGACTAGTATTTCTTCGTGGGGTGCTCCAGTTCTCTTTGTGCATAAGAAAGATAATTCCCTCATAATGTGCATCGACTACTGTCAGTTGAACAAAGTCAGAATCGAGAATAAGTATTCTCTCCCTAAGATTGATGACTTATTCGAACACTCTAGGGTGCAAGCTATTTCTCTAATATAGGCCTTAGATTCGGCTATTATCGGCTTTGAGTTAGAGCATGTGACATCCTCAAGATAGCCTTCAGAACTTGATATGGTTACTTTGAATTTCTAGTTATTTCTTTTGGGATAACAAATGCTCCTACAACTTTTATGGACTTGATGAACAGGGTGTTCAATCAGTACTTGGAAATGTTTATTATAGTATTCATAACAGACATCATCATCTATTATCGTAGTGAAGGTAATCATGCAGATCACTTAAGGATTTTATTGCGGACCCTTAAGGATCACCAGTTATTCACTAATTTTAGCTAGCATGAATTCTATTTGAGATTAGTAGCTTTCCTTGGTCATATCATTTTCGATGATGGTATTCGAGTTGATCCTTAAAAGATTGAAGTAGTAAGAATCTGGTCTAGACCCATCTCTCCATCAGATATCATGAGTTTCTTGGGTTTAGCTGGTTACTACATATGGTTTTTTGAAGGATTTTCTTCTATTGCTTATTCCATGTCTTGACTGAATTAGAAGAAAGTCAAATTTCAGTGGTCAGATTCATGCAAGAAAAGTTTTTAGGAGTTGAAGACTCGACTCATTTTTGCTCCAGTATTGACTCTAGAAGAGGGTTCAAATGGGTTTATAGTCTACTGTGATACTTCTAGAGTTGGTCTTGGTTGTGTATTAATGTAGCAAGGTAAGGTCATAACCTATGCCTCTAGACAGATTAAACCCCATAAGAAGAATTACCCAACCCATGATCTTGAGTTGACAGTAGTTGTCTTTGCCTTATAGATTTAAAGACATTACCTTTACGGGGTTCATGTTGTTGTGTTTACACACCATAAGAGTATATAGTATGTTTTTATACAGAAGGATCTAAATCTTTATTAGAGAAGGTGTCTTGAATTGTTAAAGAACTATGATATAAGTATGTTGTATAACCCAGGTAAGGCTAATATAGTGGCCAATGCCCTTAGTAGATTATCTATGGGAAGTGTTGCATATGTTGAAGAGGATAAAAAGGATTTAGTTCATGAGGTTCATCAATTTGTTAGATTAGGTGTTTGGTTGGTTGATTTGACTAAAGGTAGTATATGGGTTCAGAATCTTCATTGGTTGCCAACATGAAAGAAAAGCAAGACAGGGATCCTATTTTGGTCAAGTTGAAGGAGACAATTCTGCATTAGAAGGTTGAGGTTTTCACCCAAGGAGGAGATGGTGTGCTTTGCTGGTAGGGAAAGGTATGTGTTCTGAGTGTGGATGGTTTGAGACAGCAAATATCAGTAGCGGCGCATGGTGCACACTATTCTATTCACCCAGGGGACACTAAGATTTGCCATGATTTGTGAGAAATCTATTGGTGGAATGGTATGAAGAAAGATGTTACAAAATTTGTGGCTAAGTGTTTGAATTATCCGTAGTTTAAGGTTGAACACCAAAGGCCTAGTGGTATACTTTAGGAGTTCATTATTCCCACTTGGAAGTGGGAGGTGGTGAACATGAATTTTGCAATAAGGTTAGCTCGTACACATTGTCAACGTAATTTGATTTGGGTCATTATAGATAGAATAACCAAGTCAGCCCATTTCTTGCCAGTTCATACTTCGTATTTAGCTTAGGATTATGCTAGACTCTATCTCTGTAAATTGATAAAGTTACATAGGGTTTCATTGACCATTATTTCAGATAGAGGTACTTAGTTTACCTCCCATTTTTGGAAGTCTTTTCAGAAGGGTCTTGGTACCCAAGTTTATCTCAGTACAACTTTTCATCCTACGATCAAGGAAAAAAGACCATTTAGACCTTAGAGAATATATTGATGGCTTGTGTTATCGACTTTAAGGATATTTAGGATAACCACTTGCCTTTGATTGAGTTTGACTACAACAACTATCACTCGTATTTAAATGGCTCCATTTGAGGCTCTCTATGGAAAAAGCTGTTGATCTCCTATTGGTTGGTTTGAAGTAGGTGAGGCTGCTTTAATAGGGCTGGGTTTAGTGTATGAGGCGATGTAGAAAGTTCAGTTGATTCGGGAAAGATTGAAGACAACCCAAAGTCGACAAAAATCCTATGCTGATGTGAGAAGAAGAGATATGGAATTTGATGTTAGTGAATTGGTTTATTTGAAAATTTCACCCATGAAAGTGTGAAGAGATTTGGTAGGAAAAGGAAGCTTAGTCCCTTCTATGTTGGCCCATACATGATTTTGAGCCGTTTCAAAATGGTAGGTTACGAGTTGGAGTTGCCTATAGAGTTAGCATTAGTGCATCCCATATTCCATGTCTCTTTACTAAAGAAATATATTGGCGACCCAGCTTCAGTCATGCCCTTAGAGAGTGCGGATGTGAAAGATAGCCTTTCTTATGAAGAAGTCCCAGTTGAGATCCTTGACCGTCAGATCCGTAGGTTGAAGAATAAAGAAGTTCCTTTGGTTAAGGTTCTATGGAGAAATTAGTCTATTGAGGGAGCTACTTGGGAAGCAGAAACAAATATGCAAACTAAGTATCCCCATTTTTTCTCTATGAATTTAGATCCAGCTTGAGGTAATTGTTTCTCTTAAATTTATTCTCTTGTTTTCTACCTCAGCTATCCAACCATCCTCATGTCATAACATGCATTCATGAATTTAGTTAAGTCCGTGCATCATGTTTTAGATTCAATAACGTAATAATGATTCAGATTATAAGTACTCAGTACATGATCTTAGTCTTCTTAGTATCTCAGCTTAGACAGTTTTATTCGGGGACAAATAATCCCAAGGGGGAGATATTATAATATCTCGCAAGATTCTAGACGGGTTTCCAGCTATTCGTCCAATGTTTAAAAGTTCCAAAGCCATTTAATTTATACTAAGTACAACTGAAATGGCCTTTTAAGACCCTAAGAGTTCAAACATTTTATTTTGGGACTTTTTGAGTTTGAAACATTTATTTATGAGATGAAATATGTTTAGGAATGCTAAAAGGGTCATTCGAGAGAATTTTAGAATTATCGTAAGGGGTTCGGGGTGTTTTTGGACCACGAGGCAGAATGCCTCCATGATTTTAACGTGTCATGGAGACTGGACCTCCGCGATACAAGACGTTCATGGAGGTTAGTCTTCATAATACATATCGTGTCACGGAGGCTAGCCTCCACGCATAACCTCTATGTCGCGGAGGTTGTGAAATACTGCCTTTTTATTTAAGGTTTAAGGAAGCATTTTGGTCTTTTCCCCTCTTCCTAAGCTCCCAATTGATGTTTTAAAACCCAAGAGGGGTATTATTTTCCCCATTTCTTATCAGTTAACAATGTAAAATCATTCCCCTTTCCCAAGAACATAAAAATTGAAAGTTTCTCCCAAGAATTCACTATTCAAGGTGCCAATTCCAAGTTTTCTTCAAGGATTCAAGCAACTCAGGTATGTGGGATATTCATTAATGGGTTCCTTCCACCCATGAGTCCCAAGAAATCCCTTGTTTTCAAGTATAAACCCCTTTCCCTCTTTTCATGGAATTTTAATGTTAAGTATGAATTTACTCAATTTGCTCTTAATAGTTTTGAATATAAACCATGATTTTTTGTTTCCCCATGTAAAGTATACTCTTACATACTTTATAATATTAGTCACCCATATCATGTTCAATTGATACCATGTCAATTTATCAAGTTATGAAATAAATCATGTGATCATGTTGTCCTCATAAGTGTAACATATTCCCGTACTTGTAATCATAGATTTCATCAGTTTAGTGAAATGTACTATGTTTTAGGTCTAAGATCATGAATTTCCTTACAAGATTGTGATGATGTTATTTTACTAAAGTATTGTTAGTGCTGGTGGGTTATGAACACCCGATACCTATATGTTTACACATATTTTAGATTTTCAAGTTTCAAGTCAGTCAAATCATTATTTTATCATCATATTCAGATTATCATATTTATGTTGAGCAATTATCAGTTACAATTCTAGTTAACATAAATCAGTACAAGTATCAGTTCAGTTGGCAGTAGGATTTAACATCGAGCGAACCTAGGGATGAAGACTAACCCGCCAGTAGAAGACCGAGACCTTTAGTAATACTCCCTAAGTTCCAAAACTATGTAGCCACGGTAGGTTATGAGATGTCACCCGATAGTAGGAAACTGTCACTCTCTTAGGGGTCACCCTCCAGTATATAACTGACATCCTAGTTCTTTGGGACATTAAATTAATGGATCCATATAACTAGTGTTTGTACCCGTGGTAAGGTACTGATACCCTTCCAATTAGGGTTACAGGTTGGACCTCGATTAGTGCAGATTGAGGTATTTCAGTTACACGATAGCTCCTACAATTTCAGTTCAGTATTCAGATTATATCAGCTCAGGTTTACATGACCAAGTGTTTAGTTTATCAGCTCTTTATTCAGTCAGATTTACAGATTATTTTAGTACATGATTTACTTGGTCTTGAATTCATTTTAAATATTCATGCATTTATGTTCAGTAGCCATATGTATTTCAGTTAGTTCCTATCTCACATACCAGTACATTTAAAGTACTCACCGCATACTCTATTTTGCACTATATTGTCTTATAACATAGGTTTGGATGCTTAGTTCTCTGATCACCCTTAGTCAGCTCAGTACCACTCAACAACAGTTATGGTGAGTCCTCATCCATCGATAACAAGTTATTCATAATTATTTTCAGTATTTTCTTTCTTTCTATCAGCCGAAGTTAGATAGGGGTTTGTCCCATCAACTTATCATGTTTTAGATGTTCAGACTTGTTTTCAGTTTTTATAGCAGTTTCAAACATTTTAGGTATTGTTTCAATAATTCATCTTGACAGATTTTTTAACAGTTTAACTTTCACATATGATGCTTGTATTATCATTTATTTAGTGCTCATAGCGGGTATCAGATTATGGGTTAGCTTGGGGTCACTTGTGGCCTTAAGCACCAAGTTACGACTAGGGGGCAGCCTCAAGTTGTGACACCTTTTTTTTCTTACATCTATCTTTGAAAGCACCAAAGAGAGTGTGGGTGATGGGCATATCAACATGGTAGTCAGATTTCCTAGTTGGGGTCATCGGATTGTACTATAAATTTAACAATATAATTTTTCTTAAATGCTTTTGGATTTTATTTTGTTGTATAAATGCATGCAACCAGATCTAGGATGGATGAATAGATTACAATAAATACTTGGATGAATACACCAACGTAACCTTCATGTATGCAATGCATTCGGTCGGCCATGCCGATGAATCTCTAGGTGTTTTTGTAACATAAAGATATATATTTAAACCAAATGTAAGCTCTGTTTCATTGACTCCCCATCTTATTCCTTCTTGATTTTCTTCGAAATCTAGAAACAAGAATAAACAAATTTATAAAAATTTATATGGAATTGAACTTTATTTTAATTGGTGTTCAATGAGAAATCTCTTTTTCGAGAAACCCCGCCAACTACAAGCACCTATCACTTGCAATAAAGAACAAGAATCCATTTTCAAAATCTTTGTTATAATTTGGTGGATTTTTCTTTGAAAATTCCTTTAATGCTTTTATGAGTGATTGAGAAAATTCCATCCATCTATGGTTGTTGGCGCTATAGTTGTGTTGGTCTGAGATAGGAGACAGGGTGAGCTCTCAGTTTCAGAGTTGACCTTTTCTCTATATTTTATTTTTGGATTGTCTTTCTATTTTTGAGATTATTGTATATTTGACTTTTATAGTACTCATATTCTTTTAGATTAGAGGCTCTTGTACCAACCTTAGTAGGTCATGGGATGATATTACTCCTTTTTTATTTCTCTTTTGTTATATTATTATTCTTATGAATGTTGCTTATAAATTATTTACTTGCATATTTTCGACATTTGTGCTATTTTCCACCAATTAGCCCATTTCTTATGGTTTCGAGCTATGGTTTGGCTTACCTATTGGTGGGGTAAATTAGGAGTTATCATGACTTGGAAAATTGGGTTGTGAAAAATTGGTAGCAAAGCCTATGTTCACCAGTATTGTTGGTACAAGAGCAAGTGTCTAGTAGAGTCCTACAGATCAAACTAATGACACCTGTTTCTTATTTTTAGAAGGATATATGACATTTTTTGGAGATCTTCACTTTCTTCAGTCATTCGTGCTATGAGCCTGTATTGGTTTGTAAAATTCCTTTAGTTTCACTCTTTTGCAGATATCTAGAATACGTGCTGCTTCTACATGAGCCAAGGACCCTGAGTATGTAACTAGGGATCCTTTTGGGGTACGTGAATGACCTAGGTGTCAGGGGTAAATGAGAGATATAACCCCAACTAGAGATAAATATAGAGAGCCTTCACCATACCCTATTCCTTCTCTCACGCTAGAGATACCTCTAACCCATCCAGTGGTTTGTTAGGGGGTAGCTATGTCTCCCAGAGTTGAGATCCCTCCAGCACCAGTAGTTGCTCAACCAGTAGTTTCCCAGCCTGCTATGTCTGTTGGGGAGCAAAAAATATTGGGTACATTCTTGAGATTGACAACGCCTAGGTTTTCTGGGGCATCGAGTGAGGATACATATGAGTTGTGAATTGCTTATGAGGATAGGCTATATAATTTGGGCCTAGTTGAGACTCGTGGAATTGACACACTACTTTTTAATTAGTTCTGCCAGCTACTAATAGGTGGAAAGGTTATCTTAATTCTAGGACAGTTGGATCTTCCCCATTGATATTGACTTAATTCTTTGATGTTTTCTTAGAGAAGTATGTGCCTCATAGCCTTACAGATCGTCTGAGAGATTAGTTCTCATGATTGTAGGAGTATGAGGCTCAATTTTATAAGTTATCTCGGCATACTACACCTATCTTACCGTCCGAGTATGAGTGAATTTGGTGTTTTGTTTAGGGATTGTGACTTTCTCTTTACATGGCTACACATAGTTTAGTTGCTGATGGCAGGTCTTTTATTGAGGTTTTTGATCATGCTTAGATTAAAGAGTATATGCATCGTGAGGCCCAAGAGACAAATAATAAGAGGCCGCTTTACCAGGGTAGTTTTAGTGGGTGTCAAAGTGGCTCACAGTTCAGAGGCAATATTTCAGGGTAGGTTTCCTCCACTCCAGTCTTATCAAAAATAGTTTCAGTATAGTAGGACCATTCCCGACGCATTTCATATTGTTGATGGAGGTTAGCCTAGCTATAATGATCATCCTAGCAAGAGTAATGGTCAACCTCTAACAGGTTCCCATTCTAGGTTTCTAGCTGAGGTGGCTATTCTGGGTCAACTGCATCTTTTTGATTTAGTGCAATGCTTGGGGCTTGTTATGATTGCAGAGATTTTGGCCATTTCTTTAGAGAATATCCTAGGGGTGGGGAAGGTGTACCTATATCTCAGAGTGTTCTGCCGATTAGGGTAATACTTCCCCCAGCTAGAGGTGGTATACAAGTTCATCGGGGTGGTCCTTAGGGTGATCGTAGAGGTCCTCAGAAAGGTAGGACATATGATCGGTCAACCGCCTAACTTTGTAGTGGGCGAGGTTATTTATATGATGTATTTGGTAGATCAAAGATAGAGTCTTTAGATGCTATTATTATAAGTACGATCTAAGTGTGCTATCAATTGGATTTTGCTTTATTTGATCCAAGATCCACTTATTCTTATATGTCTTCTTATTATGTACCACAATCAGAGTTATCTTGGGATTCATATTTTGTGTCGTTATGTGTATCTACTCCCATGGGTGATTCTTAGTAGTGGATCGGGTTTATAGATCATGTGTTGTGACCATTTGAGAGATTGACACTTAGGCTAATCTTATTGTGTTAGATATGGTGGATTTTAATATGTTACTTGGCATGGATTATGCCTGTTGTTCCCAAGAGCACACACAATTGTACATGGTCTCACCAAGTAATACAGTGGCATTTTACATAGCAAAATATCGATCCCTTAGAGACTTGTTTCAACAACTATCTAATTCAAGTTCAACTGTTGAGGTTAAAGTGGTCCAATGTAACCAAAAGAGTCTTAAAAATTTGTAAACTAAAAGAAAACTAAAGTAATATGGAAAAGTAAATACTTTGGATAAGCAATGGATGAAAACCCAGGGTTACGGCACTGTGAACAATCATACATAGCTATTGAACTTCATTCGATAGATTACTTATCTTAGTTGATGATTCATGGGGTTTATCGCATGATCATGGTCTCCCGACCTCTAATCGTCTACCTAACTTGGACATTACAACTACATTATTGAGCAGGGATATAATAATCCAATTAGATGCATGAAGCTATCATCCTACATGTGAACCAAACAAAGCTTCTAGGTATATCCCTATCCTAGTTGCTAGTTCAAATTCCTTATTTTATAAAAGAATAAGAACCTTGTTCTATCTATCCCCACGTTCTATCTTCTTATCCCCCCTCCCGGGCTTAGAAAGTTGACAATATATGTATTCTAAGGTTAGATACTCCTTAAAATAATAAAACAAGTATAAACAAACAACCAAATATGATAAGAAATCCAAACAAACTCAATTCAAAGCGAAAGTAAACATGTTCTTGGCCTTAACCCTGAAAAAGGGGCTTTTATCCACTCATGGACATAATCACAATCAAGATAATTGAATACAAGATAAAATCCATTAAAAATCTAAATTAAAAGAATAAAAATGCTAATTAAAGTTTTTTCCAGCCTGTCTCAAAGTTTCCAAGTAGTCCAAGGTGTTTTCAATTGATCTAATGTGTTTCTTTTATAATGGGACTTGATTTTTTGAAGTTTGCGTCACCGCAATGCGGGGCTAGTTTTCCCTGTCTAGATCCATGACGCGGTATTAATGTGGTGATATACTGGATTGTGATACTTTAGAATTACCCCTCACTATGACGAGGGGATATTTTTCCACGTCTAGCTCCGCGACGCGGTCTTGACATCCCAGGTTCCTATTCTTGTCAAATTGTGGCTTGTGCTTTCGTTTCTCTATTCCAAGCCTTTTTGTGTTGTTTCCACTTTATTTGAAGCTTGTATATCCTTAATATATCATCATAATCAACTCACCAAGCATCTATAAAATCAAGCACAACAATTTATAGATCAAAACAACACAACATTGAAGACGACGAACTAGAAACTTATGCTCAAATTACTAGTTTTGCCCCTTTTGATCTTTCACTTAGTTTTGACTCTTTCATAGATTCAATTACACTTTAAACACTATAACAAGTTGTTACACACATAATTATTCAATCATACCATTAGGAACTCATTATACACATTTGAATCCATCACGATCAACTAGAACAACACCTAGTTCAAGCTCGTAACACTAGTTTTCTCATATGAACTCTAAATGACCAATTTGATCCAAACTTATTTGAAAACACCTTTAAACATTGAAATCACATACTTAAACACTTGGATGCTTATTTATATTTTTATTAACACATTAAGAACACAAATTTTCCTCAAAACAAAGCTAAATAAGCTAGGATAACAACACTAAGGTGCATAAATCCACCTTAGATCAGTGCCCCTATGATATAGCCTTAAATTATTTCACCAAAATTGTTACCTCAACCATTCCTGTCATACCCCTAACTATGTGGTAAGGATTATTTATTATGTTTGGGTTAGAGACTTATGTCGTAGGGTTGTGAGTCTTACCTCACTTATATTTATGATGTTATTGTAGAGAGTCCTTCTCCATGATTTTTTTTGATGTTTTTCTATTGATATACCTAGTCTCCTTCCTGATCATGGTATTGAGTTTATTATTGATTTTGAGTTGGGCACCTGACCTATTTCTATGGAACCTTACCATATGGCTCCTACTGAGCTTAAGAAACTAAAATCTCAGATTTAAGATCTTTTGGGTAGGGATTTTATTAGAATGAGTGAGTTACCTTGGGGTTCTTCTGTCTTGTTTATTAAGAAGAATGATGGATCCAAGCATATGTGTATTGATTACAGGCAGCTTAATAAGGTAACAATGAAGAGTAGGTATCTTATGCCTAATATAAATGACTTATTTAACCATATTTAGGGGAAATAGTTTTTTCTAAGATTAACTTAAGGTCCAGTTACCATTAATTAAGGATTCGGGTTGAGGACATCCCTAAGATATTCTTTAGTACTCGCTGTGGACATTATGAGTTCCTGGTGATGTCTTTTGGATTGCCTAATTCCCCAGCAACATTCATGGATTTCATGAACCGCATGTTCAGACCTTACTTGAAATCCTTTGTGATTGTGTTCATCAATGACATTCTTGTGTATTCAAGGAGTAGGGAGAAGAATATGCAATATTTGAGGATTATGCTCAGACATTAATAGATCATAGGCTTTTCACTAAATTCTCAAGTATGAGTTCTGGATTGAGTCAGTGACATTCCTTGGACATGTAGTGTCTAAGGATGGAATTATGGTGGACCCACCAAAGATTGAGGCTATTCATGAATAGGCCCAACCTACATATCCATCTAAAATTCATAACTTTATTAGTTTGGCTAGTTACTATAGGTTGTTCATTGAGAGGTTTGCTACTATATCAACGCCTATGACCAGATTGACTAAGAAGGAGGTTTCTTTCTAGTGGTTCAATGAGTGTGGTTTGAGATTTAAGAAAATCAAGGGTTTTCTCACTTTATCTCCTATTTTAGCTCTTTTTGTTGAGGGCAAAGGATTTACCATATTTTATGATGCTTTTGGTATTGGTTTGGGTTGTGTTATAATGCAACAAGGTTGAGTTATTTCTTATGCATTGAGGCAACTGAAGATGCACGAGTACAACTGCCTTACTCATGATTTTGAGTTGACGGCAATAGTTTTTATGCTTAAAATTTGGAGGCATTATTTATATGTCCTACACTGTGAGATCTACACCAATCATCATAGTCTTCAACATCTAATGACCCAGAGAGAGCAAAATTATAGGCAACGTAGATGGATGGAGTTGCTAAAAGATTATGACATTTCTATTTAGTACAATCCGAACAAGGCAAATGTAGTCGTGGATTCCTTGAGATGGAAGGCGGTGAGTGTGGATGTAATACCCCGTATTATCCTTAGTTCAGTTCAGCTCCTAGTGCATACATAAGAGGCTTAGAACCTAAAAATTTCACTAAGTGTTGGAGACTTACTCATATTTTTGGCCTCTTAACCTCGAGGACTTTTAAATTGGCCTTTCCGACCCCAAGATGTAAGTTTTTGAGGTAATTCATGTTCAGGGGTGTAAGAAGTTGTAACACCCCGCATTTTTGGGCTAGACTTTAAAACGTCATTCTTACGAGTGTAAACTCTAATCCCATGAATTTTTTTGGAATATACATGTCATGATATTTATCCTACTATGTGAAGTGATTTAAATGTGAAAAATGTTCATAAGTATCACTTAGAACAAAGTTGAGCTAAAAGCCTTTGATTCGTCAAAAGTTTGGTATTCAATTCTACAAGGGTCTATTTTGAACGTATATAACTTTTTCTATATGTAGAATTTTTCATATCAAGACCCACAAAATTGTAGATAATTGAGTTGTCTTTCCAACGATACCAATTTCTCCTTAATCTGATACCCGACCGAAAAGTTATAGCTATTTTCGTGAGAGAGCCAGTGAGGGCGCACGATTAGCCCACAACACATGCTCCATCGACCGCCCTTATTTTACATCTTTTGGTTTCACATTTTAAGGGCAAATAGGTCATTTTACCTCACCCAAATTCGTCCATAACATATAATTAAAGCTCCCAAGGAGCATTATTTGCCCCTTTATTCATAATTTCTCTCCAAGAAAGCCTTGCTCTCCAAGAACAAACCCTTACCTCCTCCTGATGTGTGAGCTAATGCTAACACATTTGAGGCTTTTAACTAAGAATAATTGCAAAGTCTTAAGCAAATTTTTTCATTTTTGATTGTTTTATGTTTGATTTTGCAGAAGAAGCTAAAATATTAGAGAGCTAACAAGAATGGAAGCAAATGAGCTGAAATCTGAAGTAAATAGAGGCAAAGTGTGGCTGACGATATTTGTCATAAGTCGTCATCCCTATGATAATCTATCAGCTTTATCATCAGCCATAGATAGAGAATTGACCTAAGTTAAAAGTAGTGACGACATGTTGTGATAGGTCGTCAAGGAGCTGATAAGGCGTCAGCCTAAGGAAGGACATAAAAACTGAAACAGAGACTTGACGACATTTGTGATAAGTCATCAAGGAGCTAATAGGGCATCACCATTTGTCTTCAGCATTATGTAGCAAGTGTCCAAAGCAAGGAGGAAGATAACGACATTTGTGATAAGTCGTCAGCCTCCTGATAGGCTATCACAAATGGCGTCACCTAATCCGAAGAATTTCTGAATTTTATTATTTTGTTTCCATAATTAGGGTGAACAGTTTAAAGCTTTGTTTAGGGTTTTCTTATGAGTTCCGAAACTTGAGTTTTGAGACACGATACTTTGATATTTTCTCTCTCTTACTTCTTGGCTTGAAAAAGCAATTACTTTGAAGAGAATTTAATCATTATTTTGGGTTTTCCTTTGTGATTTATCTGAGAATCTCTAGTTTCTATTATTCTTCTGGTAAGTTTATCTTTCAAAGAATGAATTCATCTAGTTTCTTAGATTATTACGTCATGAGTGGCTAAATTCCTTTAACCTGAATTATGGGATCTAGGGTTAGGTTTTGATAAGGTGCTGAGTGTTCAGGATTCGAAAGGTAGTAGGACTTCTTGATAATTCTGATGTTTTAATTATTATCTATTGGTTGCAAATGATAGATAACACCTGCTTTGATTTGCTTGAGAAATAAATCAAATATTGTGGGAAGTGAATTATAAACAGGGACTTGGAAACACTAAACTTCCGTTTAATAATCAACGCTGTAACAAGGTTGGTTAACCTGAGGTAAAATCTGGGCAGTGAATATAAATTCCTTAAGTCCGAGAGGATAAGGTAATTAAATGATTAAGTAGGTCGAGAGACATTTAAGCATAACTTTGATAAAGATAACTTGTTGTCCTACCTACCGTGAGAATCTTGAACCACTAGTAGCATCTGTCAAGTACCAAAATCCCTAGTGAACATAATTCTGTTTTTTCCATAAACTCTTTATTACAAACCGATTAAAGTGATTAACAATTACTTGTTCAACTAAAAACCCTCATTTTAGGAAACATCCAACTATCAGTTGATTAAATCGCAAACAACTTAAGTTCACACCATATTCCCTGTGGGATTCGACCCCAACCTAGTTCGGTTTTATATTGATAACAATCTCTTACATTTTTGATTAAGAGGTATAGTTTGAGCATTATCAAAAGTGGCGCCGTTGCCATGGAATACAGTTGTAAACTGAAGTTGTGTGCGCTAATTGACTGTTAATCAAGTTTCCTAGTTTTATATTTATTTGTTGTTTTTGTTTATTGGAGGATATTTGTAGTAAATGACAAGCACCAGAAGTTCCAGAGAACCATTATTACCACTTAATTTGGAACTACAATGAATTGGAAGAATGGCAGAACATCAAGAGGCTGACAGATTAGCATCCTTAGCTAGAGCTCAGGTGAATGTGCAAAATGTCGGTCAACAAGCACGACATCAAAATACTGAGGATGAAGATTTGGGAGACAAGGAGTTGTTAAATCTTGGTAACCCAAGACGTGCAGAACAAGTAGCTGCACTAGTACGACGTAATGTTAACAGGAACCGTCTGTTCCATAAAAGGCAAGAGTACCAGCTGGTCCAGTATGACCTTAATGATGATGATAATGGAATGAAAGGAGAAGGTTCAACGAGTACAATCATTCCTCCATCGTTGGAACATGGGATAAATTCAATATTACGAGTACTATGATTCAACTCCTCAATCTGAAGAGGTTGTTTGGTGGCCTTCCTGAGGATGACCCGAACTTGCATCTGGTGAATTTTTTCACCATCTGTAAATATTTTGATAACCCAGGAGTGGGCCAAAATGCTATCCGGTTGAGATTGTTTCCATTGTTTCTGTTTGGGGAGGCAACATTGTGGCTAAATGAGCTGACACCTGATTCTATAACCAACTGGAGGTAGTTGAAAGGAGCTTTCCTAGAAATTTTCTTTCCTCCTTCTAGGAGGGTACCGTTGAGGGATGAGATCAGCAACTTTAGGTAGCTCTCGACTGAAGCCTTGTATAAAACCCAGGAAAGATTCAAGAAGAAGCTGACACAGTGTCCGAACCACAACATGACGGACATACATTTGATGGAGACTTTGTATAGGGCTCTTAACTCTGTTACAAAGCCAATTGAAGACAATGCTGCTTATGGTTTATTTGTTGATCTTACATTTCCAGAGGCTTCATAGATACTGGGCAGAATGACCAAACAAAGTTGGGCATGGCATACCAGAGACTCTGTGGAGGCCAGCCCCACTGCTTTTGTGGGTATTACTGCAGAACAATACAGAAGACAATAGGAGCGTGACCAAGACATGGATAACCTTAAAACACGGATGGACTTGCTTACCAAGCACTTGCTATCAGGTAAGGTTGAAAAGGTGAAAACTGTGGGATCTCAGGATAGTGTTGATGCTGATACAGAAGAAGAGGCGAACTATGTTAATAATCAGGGGGGTTTCTGAGGAATTAGCCAAGGGAATCAAGGTCGGAACTTTTATGATAAGCCTGGTTATAAAGATAGGGAGCAAGGAAATTGGAGGAATAACAATGACAAGAGTGGGTTATATGTTCCTCCTGGAAATCATGAGGCTGCTTCAACAAGTTTTGAAAAGATATCCATGGAGGACATGATGGCTAAGTTGTTGAAGGGAGTGGAGGATACCAACTCTGGTGTGACCACTATGAAGACCGATTTGACATCCATTAGTCAGTTGGTGCACTAACACTTCACCACAATTAAATAGTTAGAGCAATAGATGAGCCAACACTCTGCAACATTCAACCAGAGGAAGAGCGGAACGTTACCAAGTGATACGGTCCAGAATCCATGGAATGATGGCTCATGCATAGCTATTACCACTAGAAGTGGTAAGATATTATCTGTCCCTTCTGTGGGCAAACCTGTAGTTGATGAGGTAGTTAATGATGAACTGGAAGAAAGTAGTCCAGTGGAGTCTGAAAAGCTGGATAATTCTGATGATGTTCTAGAAAAAGGAAAAGAGAAGGAGAAGGAGGTAGTGTTGAAAACTATCCCAAGACCACCACCTCCCTTTCCTTAATGATTGAACAAAAAATGGATGATGCAAAATTCAGCAAATTCATGGCAATGCTTAAGTAATTGACAATAAATATGCCTTTGGTTGAGTCACTTGAGCAAATACCAGGATATGCTAAATTTATAAAGGACCTTATGACTAAGAAAATAGTAGTGGGATATGAATTGGAGGATAATCTCCATCATTGTACCACTATTTCTACAAGGACTTTGGTGCAGAAGAAGCCTGACCCAGGCGCATTCACTATTCCCTGTACAATTGGGACTATGAAATTTGCCAAGGCATTATTTGATCTGGGAGAAAGCATTAATTTGATACCGCTGGCTGTATATAGAAAGTTGGGTCTGGGAAATCCCTCACCCACCAACATGCGACTCGTGATGGCGGATAGGTCAGTAAAATAATATGTTGGCATTTTATATGATGTGTTGGTGAAGGTAGCTAGCTTTATATTACCTGTAGATTTTGTCATTCTAGATTGTGAGGTGGACTTGGAGGTGCCCATAATCTTTGGTCGACCTTTCCTCGCAACCGAAAATGTATTGATTGATTTGAGAGCAAATGATCTCTTATTTAGGATGAATGATGAAGTGGTACAGTTTGATATGTGTAAATCAATGAAGCAGCAGGAAGAAATCAGTGTGTTCTCAGTAGTTTATGTGTATTATGAGGATTAACTGGAGGTGTCAAGAGAAGAGCAACTTGTTGCCGAACCTTTAGCCGCAGTTCTTAGGAACTTCGATCGTGAAGGCATTGAGGAGTATGAAGAAACTATTTGTACCCTGTCAGGTATGGGTTCATATACTTATTCTCCTAAAAAACTAGACCTTGACCCTGCTAATCGACCAACACCACCAGCCAAGCCATCTATTGAGGAGCCACCGGTGTTGGAATTGAAAAAACTGCCTGGGCACTTACTGTACGTGTTTTTGGGAAACGGAAACACGCTACCTGTTATTATTGTGGCTAATATGGGTGAGTAACAGGTAAATGCACTTATTTTAGTACTTCAGAGACACTAGAGAGCTATAGGATGGACCATCACAGATATTATTGGCATTCCCCCTGGCATCTGTATGCATAAAATACAACTTGAAGATGATTGTATTCCAACCATAGAGAATCAACTCCGTCTTAACCCACCAATACAAGAGGTGGTTAAGAAGGAGATTATTAAGTGGTTGGATGAAGAGTGGTTTACCCGATTTCTGACAGCAAATGGGTGAGCCCAGTTCAATGCGTGCCCAAAAAGGAGGGCATGACTGTGGTTAAAAATGAAAGGAATGAGTTGATTCCACTCAGGCCTATGACTGGATGGAGATTTTGCATGGACTACCGCAAGCTGAATTCATGGACTCTAAAAGACCACTTCCCGATGCCCTTTATGGACCAAATGCTTGATCGATTGGCTGAAAAAGGATGATATTACTTCTTGGATGGATATTTCGGATACAATCAAATCTGTATTGCTCCTGAAGATCAGGATAAGACAACATTCACATGTCCATATGGCACCTTTGCATTTAAGAGGATGCCGTTTGGACTATGCAATGCACCCGACACTTTTCAATGGTGCATGATGTCTATCTTCTCAGCTATGGTGGAGGACACCATAAAGGTATTCATGGATGATTTCTATGTGGTGGGAGATTCATTTGAGGTGTGTTTGGAAAACCTGAGCATAGCCTTGCAATGATGTGTTGAATTCAATTTGGTGCTTAACTGGGAAAAATGCTATTTTATGGTAAAGGAGGGCATCGTTCTCGGCCACAAAATTTTAGCAAAGTGGATAGAAGTTGATCGAGACAAGGTGGAAATTATTGGGAAACTACCACCTCCTATTTCAGTGAAGGGAGTGCGTAGTTTTCTTGGACATGCTGGCTTCTATCAGAGGTTTATAAAAGACTTATCGAAGGTTGAAAATCCACTTTGAAAACTTTTTGAGAAAAAAGTGAAATTTTCCTTTGATGATGATTGCTTAAAGACATTTGAATTCCTTAAAAATAATTTGGTTGAGGCCCCTATTATTGTTGCACCAGACTGGTCAAAACCGTTTGAGATCATGTGTGATGCCGGTGTTTCCCTTGGAGCTGTATTAGGACAAAAGAAGGACAAACTATTTCATCCAATATATTATGCTAGCAAAGAACTTAATGGATCGCAAAAGAACTACACCTTCACTAAGCAGGAGCTTCTGGCTGTAGTGTATGCTTTTGAGAAATTCAGGGCTTATCTGCTTGGGACCAAAGTGGTGGTCCAAACTGACCATGCAGCCTTGAGGTATTTGATCTCTAAGAAGGATACAAAACCAAGTCTTATTAGATGGGTATTGTTGCTATAAGAATTTTACTTTGAAGTCAAGGATAGGAAATGTTTTGAAAACCAGGTTGCAGATCATCTGTCTAAAATGGAAGGTGAGCAAGCAAGTAGTGATGAAATGGATATAAATGATGCATTTCCTAATGAGGAAATATTAGCTGTTGCGATGGAGAAATTGCCTTGGTACGCTGATTTTGCAAATTATGTTGTGAGTGAAGTCATTCCAGAAAATCTCTCATTCCATCAAAGGAAGAAATTCCTGCATGATATGACACATTACTTCTGGGATGAGTCGTATCTTTTTCGGCGATATACTAACAACATTATAAGGAGATGAGTGCCAAAGGTGGATACATTATGCATATTAGAGGCATGTCATGCTTCCCCATTTGAAGGCCACCATGCAGGTGACCGAACGGTTAGAAAGGTGTTGTAGAGTGGCTACTATTTTCCAACATTGTTCAAGGATGCCCACGAGTTTGTGCTGAAATGCGACCAATGTCAGAGGCAGGGGTCAATCTCCAAAAGACATGAGATGCCTTTTACTAAGATGCTTGAAGTGGAATTGTTTGATGTCTGGGGCATCGATTTTATGGGACCTTTTGTAAGCTCATACGGGTTGAAGTATATTTTAGTTGCTGTTGACTATGTCTCAAAATAGGTTGAAGCTGTTGCCTTGTCCAATAATGAAGGAAAGAGGGTTGTTGCTTTTCTCAAGAAGAACATCTTCTCTCATTTTGGAGTACCACGTACTATTATAAGTGATGAAGGATCTTATTTTTGCAAAAAAGTATTTCGAGCGACGTTAGAAAAATATGGGATGAAATAGCATAGAGTAGCCACTCCATATCACCCACAAACTAGTGGGCAAGTGGAGGTGTCAAATTGAGAGATTAAAGCCATCTTAGCCAAAATGGTGAATGCTAGTCGAAAAGACTAGTCTCGAAAGATGGATGATGCCTTGTGGGTATATCGGATTGCTTTCAAGACACCTATTGACATTTCACTATTTCAACTAGTCTATGGAAAATCTTGCCACTTACCAATAGAGCTGGAGCACAAAGCCTTATGGGCACTCAAAAGGCTATATTTGAGTTGGAAGAAGGCAGTAGAGCTAAGACTGGGACAGCTGAATGGATGGATGAATTCCATCTCAGGGTATATAAATGAGCAGACCTATTTAAAGAAAAGATGAAAAAATACCATGATTGGAGGATAGAGAAATGAGACTTCCAAAAGGATGACTTGGTGCTCTTGTTTAATTCCTGATTCAAACTGTTCCCAAGTAAGTTTAAATCTAAGTGGTCAGGCCCTTTTAGAGTTAGTCAAGTCTACTTATCTGGAATGGTGAAACTTGAAAATAAAGACGGTAGTACCTTCATGGTAAATTGGCAACGAGTCAAACTTTATATTGGTCCAAAAGAATCAATAAAAAGTGTCACTACTATCTGTCTCGATGAAGTATGAAGTAATCGAGATACCTGAGTCATGCCGCGACTTTAAATCAGGCACTGTATGAGAGGCAACCCATGACCCCCGAGATTGATCTATTCTAGGTATACTCTAACCCTAAGTTT
This sequence comes from Capsicum pubescens, assembly GCA_030864215.1. NCBI lineage: Eukaryota > Viridiplantae > Streptophyta > Magnoliopsida > Solanales > Solanaceae > Capsicum > Capsicum pubescens. The sequence goes on from CM061544.1 coordinate 230,473,823, forward strand.
AGATTTTCTTTAATTTTAAGTTGAGGGTGTAGGGTAAATTGTTGTTGTAAAATTTTGTAGTCAACTAGAAGAAGTACTAGTACATGAGGCAGTTGAAATGTTTTTGTGATTTTTGTACAGTTCTTCAAGTGGTCAACTTCTTTAACTGTGTGAATTTCATTTAAGTGTGACCACTGTATATCTTTGTATGGCATTAGTTATAGTGAAACAATGATCATTGCTAAACAACTGCATGAACTGAATGAGTAGTAGATTGCGATATACCTATGTGCCAAGTGTGTGTGAGCAACTTCTTAGTTCCCTCTATATACTGAAGCCAGAACCTATCCGGTTAGTCTTACCTAGGTTGAAGGATAGGGGTTAGAAAAGGATCTTAGGCCATTTTGATATTAACTCACTTTAGCCTAAATGACCTTCCCTATATGCATAATATCCCTTGATCCTTGTTTTGAGCCTAATTAGCCGATTTCTTTTTATGACACCTGTCACCTTCCTATTTAGATCACAATGAACCTGTTTTGGCCCTGGTCCTCCTTGGACACTGTGCACCTTGACTTAGGCAAATTGCCTAAGTTGAGGGTGGCTATCATAGAGGTGCGTGATATAGAATGAGTATGAAGAAAGGTAGCATAAAATAAAAGAATAAAAAGCTGGGTGCGGAGAATGAGAGAAAGAAAAAGAAAAATTGTGAAAAAGAATAAGATTGTGAAAAAGACCGCACCCATCATAAATAAGTGTGATCAAGAAAAGAGAAGAGTAAAAAAGGATAAGGAGTGAAACCCCAAAAATCTAGTGTAGTGTCAAGGAGGCTTAGTCACTTTAAATACCATCGAGTATCATACCAGCCCCTAACCTATATTACAAGCTTAAGAGAACCTATAGTGATCCTAGTTGACCTATCTGAAGATCTCGGTAATGAAAATAAGGGCAAGCCTATGGTACTTGGCATACATTGGTTGGAACTTTGTTCTTAGAGTGAGTGTTTTGATTGTCCCCATGGTTACATATATGATTAGTGATATGAGATGAGGGGGGTTTCTTTGCTGTGAGGGCACACTAGATATGTTTCTAGTTGCTAACTTATTTGGAGAGTGTAATACTTGTCTATGCATGGTTGTTATAGCTGAATTAATACCGTATCTTGATTCCTATATGTTGCATTGGTGTTCTTCAATAATATACACAGTTGTTCTTGAATTGACTGACCTTGGAGATGGTGAAAGTGTTTTGAGATGATATAGATGATTGATTGCCAAATGTACTTTGTATTCTCTTAGTTGCACTGAGTTTCCTGAGGAAAAACAATTGTTTTAAGTTAAGGGTGTTGATGTGTGAGCTAATGCTAACACATTTGAGTCTTTTAACTAAGAATAATTACAAAGTCTTAAGAAACATTTGTCGTTTTTGATTGTTTTATGTTTGATTTTGTAGAAGAAGCTAATATGTTAGAGAACCAACAAGAACGGAAGTAAATGAGCTAAAATCTGAAGTAAATAGAGCCAAAGTATAGATGACGACATTTGTGATAAGTCATCAACATTGTGATAAGCTATCAGCTTCATCATCAGACATAGATAGAGAGTTGGCCTAAGTTGAAAGTTGTGATGATATTTTGTGATAGGTCGTCAAGGAGCTGATAAGCCATCAAGAATGCCGTCAGCCTAAGACAACACATGAGAACTGAAGCAGAGACTTGATGATATTTGTGATAAGTCATCAAGGAGCTGATAGGGCATCACCATTTGTCGTCAGCATTACGCAGGAAGTGTCCAAAGCAAGGAGGAAGATAGCGACATTTGTGATAAGTCGTCAGCCTCCTAATAGGCTATCACAAATGGCGTCACCTAATCCGAAAAATTTCTGAATTTTATTATTTTGTTTCCATAATTAGGGTGAACTATTTAAAGCCTTGTTTAGGGTTTTCTTATGAGTTCCGAAACTTGAGTTTTGAGACACGATACTTTGATATTTTCTCTCTCTTACTTCTTTGCTTGAAAAAGCAATTACTTTGAAGAGAATTTAATCATTATTTTGGGTTTTCCTTTGTGATTTAATCTGAGAATCTCTAGTTTCTATTCATCTTGTGGTAAGTTTATCTTTCAAAGCATGAATTCATCTAGTTTCTTCGATTATTACGTCATGAGTGGCTAAATTTCTTTAACCTGAATTATAGGATCTAGGGTTAGGTCTTGATAAGGTGCTGAGTGTTCAGGATTCGAAAGGTGGTAGGACTTCTTGATAATTCTGATATTTTAATTATTATCTATTGGTTGCAAATGATAGATAACACCTTCTTTGATTTGCTTGAGAAATAAATCAAATATTGTGGGAGGTGAATTATAAATAGGGACTTGGAAACACTAAACTTCCGTTTAATAATCAGCATTGAAACAAAGTTGGTTAACCTGCGGTAAAATCTGGGAAGTGAATATAAATTCCTTAAGTCCGAGAGAATTAGGTAATTAAATGCTTAAGTAGGTCGAGAGACATTTAAGCATAACTTTGACAAAGATAACTTGTTGTCCTACCTACCCTGAGAATCTTGAACCACTAGTAGCATCTGTCAAGTACCAAAATCCCTAGTGAACATAATTCTGGTTTTTCCATAAACTCTTGATTATAAACTGATTAAAGTGATTAACAATTACCTGTTCAACTAAAAACCCTCATTTCAGGAAATATCCAACCATCAGTTGATTAAATTCCAAACAACTTAAGTTCACACCATATTCCCTGTCGGATTTGACCCTAACCTAGTTGGGTTTTATATTGACAACGATCTCTTGCATTCTCGATTGGGAGATATAGTTTGAGCATTATCACCTCCCAAGAACTTCAACTTCAAGTTACATTCTCTTCAAGATAAATAAGAATTTAAGTTCTCTAGTCCAAGAATTCCAAGAAAAGCTTTCAATATCATCTCAAAGGCTTTCCAGGTCAAGCTTTCTCCATTAAATTAAGCCTATTAAGGTATGTGGGGTTATGAAAAAGGGTATTCTTTCACCCTTGTGCCCAAATTGCATAATTTTAAGATTTTATTTACTTTTTTTTGAAGTAGGGTTTATAACCAACTTTGTATATTCTTGAAGCATGTGATTATCATGAGATTTAAAGCATAAAGTATGTCAAGAAGTTCTTATGTTTATGTTTTTAACTTACAAGATGTATATTATGAATAAGATTGCACTATCTTGACTTGTTATTATTGAAGTATTTTAAGAATTATATTGAGCATGAAGTTTTGGTATGAATTACCATGAGCTTACAACATATATTTTTAGCCTTAAGTTTCAGTGTTGAGATTTCAAGAAGATCATGCTCTTAAGTTTTATTTGATAAGCTTATACCAAGAATGAATTTGAGATTTCAATAAGACTATAGTCTTAAGCTTCTTTGATGGTTTTATACCAAGATTTAAAGAAAGATAGATCTTTTGATCCTAATCTAAGATATGGAATCCATGTTTGTTCATTTTGATTAAATTTTAAAGCATAGAAAAGCATAACTGGTTTTCATTATAAAATGCTTATGCTAAGTTAAGATGGATTTCCTAAAGTATGAGCACAAAGTAATAAGGGAGTAGTATTTAGCACTGAGTTGGGTATGCGTCTAAGGTCACATGCCCCAGAACTAAGTGCCACCATAGGTTTAAAGTCCAAATATTGGTTAAGTATAGTGATCACTTAAGTTAATGTCCTATTTCGATGGCTACAGTAGGACACATTTCCCCAATGTGAGCTCTCCTTACTGTGAGTAAGACGTTGGACTCCATGATACCTCACATGGTGTATGTCGATTAGAAGAAACTCCCTAAGAAAGAATAAAATTAAAACTTTTAGAACCAAGTGCTATGACTCACAAAGTTTATCATTATGCTTTGTTATTATGTTTATTATTTTGTAGTTTTGGTTTTATTCCAGCCCAAGGTGAGTCATTTACACTTAGTATGCATTATTTGAAAGTTTATGAGTATATTAAGTTATTGTTTTACTTATTCTTTCACCCCCACATTCTCAGTACATTCCGAAAGTACTGATCAACATATATGTCTATGTGCTACAATGTCTAATAATGTAGGTACCCGTTGTAGCACATTATAGTCAGATAGTTCACAGCTTCCAGCTAGCAGGTGATGAGTTCTTTTGATTCAAGAAATCGAGTCAACTATTGTTTTAGTATTATTCTTTTATTCAGTTTTATTGATTAGAGATAGATGGGGGTCATGTCCTAGGTACCTATAGTCATATTAGTAAGGGCTTCATAGATAGTCAACAGAGTTGATGTAATTGATTTCAAATTTGAGTTGTATGACTAGAGTTTTAATTATTTTATGTAATTTTGTTTTGAATATATTTAGCAAAGACATCTCTTTTATTTCTTTCTTTCAGATTTATGTATCTTATTTAGGTTTTCACGAGGTATGCCAGTATAAGGGTTAGCTTGGGATCATTTATGTTCCTAAGCATTGTGTGACATCTAGGGGGTAGTCTCGGGGCATTACAAACTTGGTATCAGAGTACAGAGTTAAAGTGTCCTAGGGTATCTGTGAAGCCGTGACTAGTAGAGTCTTGAGGAATGGTACAGAGACGTCTGTACTTTTTTTTGAGAGGCTACAAGTCATTTAAATAATGTTTCCCTTCTTCATGCTCTAGGTTGTGCTATAAAGTTGTTCTCTCAGAAACTTCTGTCGATTCGTGTGTTACTCCATAATGCTTCATCTATGACTCATTCTTAAGATAACATGATTATCAAGTTCCCATTCCTCCAAGATGATCCTCACAAATTTACTATCAGTAACTTCAGACTTCACATAAGGGGATTGAAAAGAGCTCACTAGTATGTTATAAGTTTCTCAAGTAGAAAGTTATTTTCTCATCCTTATGAGTTATTCAGTTAAGACATAGTAAGATATGTATTTAGATTTATCGTTAACCCTTTAATATAGATAGTGCTCATGAGAAGAGATTGTGTAAACCTAGATTGTCAAATAGAGTTTACATTTGAGGGATATTTTAACCTAGATTGTTATGATTTATAAGTAGTAGAACCTTCTTATAGTTAGAAGTATGGGTTTAGAAGTGTAGTGACATGAAAGGTGGGAATGGTGATTGATCAAAAGTATATAGATAAATTTATGCATGCTATCGAGTTTGTGTTAAGGTAATACATCCTTGTGTGTCAGCTTAGAGGTAATGAATGAAGCTCTATTTTCCAGGTGGAAGGTAGAGAAAGAGTTATTAGTTAAAGTGAATTGTGGTCTACTTAAAGTAGGAAAAAAGATCTTGATGGTATGCTATGGTGTTAGAAAAGTATAGGTCATTAATTAAGGTATTAGGTTATTAAGGATTGTTAATGTAGGGTTCCCCGTATGGTTGTGAAAAAGAAATTGTTTGAGGTTTGTAGATCTAGGGGTATAATTTAAATATATGAATGGATAAGTACTAGAGATGTGTGGAAGAGGGATGTTCTTATGGACTATAATTAGATAAACTGTAAGATTATGATCAAATATCATTATTATAGGGTTCTAGTGGACTAATGTTTCTTGATGTTTTGACATATAAGAATAGTGTGTTAAGTTGTGGTTAATCATGGCTAGCACTAGACACTAAGTTTGAACAGTGGATGATCATAAAGGTAGAAATAATGATTGCTTGGTTAGTGATGCTAGTTATATGGAAGTGATCTAGTAGGCTTGTACAGTGTATGCAAGAATTTAAGTTCATTTATTTGTAATTAAGTATCATGTTATAGGTATGATATAGAGGTGTGACCAAGGTGATATAGAGGTGTGCCCAAGATGATATGGGGATTGAATTATTTTCTAAGATTATTAAGTGTCATGTGTGCTTATAATGCCCATGAGTTTTTAAGTGTGAATAGGTCTAGTCATATGGTATATGGTATTCTTGATGGCTATCTTAAGGATCTAGGGATAGAGGATACTGAGCCCTTTAGTGTGATTTGAGTTAGTGAGATAGATCATGTGTTTAGGGAGGTAGGTATGTTTGTCGAGTTAATAGAGTGTAAGTCTATGATGATGACTACTGAAGCTAAAGGAATTTAAGGGTGGTATGTTCTAAGAGAGTGACCAAGAATGAAGTTAGTATTGTTTATATAGAGTTTATTAAGGTGAGTGGACATTCATGTGTAGACCGTTAGAGCAAAGAAATTATGGTTCAGTCTCAAGGATATGGAGTAGACCTATAAGTTTAGAATGTCAACTTTGATCTAAGGGGGAGATGGTAGAGTGAAGAACCAAATCAAGTTTTGAGAATTAGATTGTCATTCATGTCAATAACAGTTGTGATTAGATAGTGATCTCTTCTTACTCTAGAGTGTTCCTTGGATTTCAGTCATTATCAAACAAATTCATGTCTTGCGTGATAGATCAATGTCAAAGGCCAATGCTTATACACTTCATGCATAATCAAGTCTATTCTCAGCTTCTAGTAAGTAAGTAACAACTTCACTCTATGAGTCGAGTCATCCCTCATAAATCTATGAAACTCTAGTCCTATGTTGAATAGCTTATGATAAGTATAAACTCATGTTTCAGAGTATGATCAGTTCTTAGAACTCATGATAATAGTGAAGTTCGTATTATATCATGTACATCCTCAGTTTAGATCTCTTTAAGGAATCCATGCCTTTGACATTCTATTCCTCAGGCCCCAGTTAAGTGTCAAAGTTATGTATAGTATTTTTTCGTGCTTCAGGTCCTTATGTGTTAGTCCTTCGGTGACCTCTTCCTATGTTAAGATAGTGGTGATGATAATGGATAAGCAATGGTTTAGATGAGAGGGAGTTGATGAACCTCATTAAGAAAGATTATTTATGCTTTTCTATCTAAGGCTAAAGGATGAAGAAATATTGAGGTAAATCTTTGGTATATGTCATAGTTAGTTACGAATTATGGATATGTCATCTTAAGCGTAGTGCAAGAATGTTGTTGTTGATAGAGGTTTAGAGAATAAAAGAAGTATGAATTTATGGTTGTCCTTGAAGTTCATATGTGGTTATAATGATAGGCTTGAATTTCATGTTGGGATATAAGTGGAGGAATGTAATATGCACGAGTGAATCCATAGTAAGAGTTCAGAGTTAGTCATTGAAGCGGTAAGGCATGTTATGCATAGGGTGTGAGATCTGAAAGATACATAGAAGATTGAATCATGTGGTCTAGACTAGTATTATGGTGTAGCGAGTTATATCTTGTGATTTTGAGCTAGGCTGGATCATGGTGAGAGAATTTAGTTCAGTTTAGACTTTTGTAGATGGATTTATAAATGCCCATGTGAAAATTTTAAGTTGAATCAAATGAGTATGGTATTTAAGGGAAATAGTATAGTTGAGGGAGTATTTGAGAAGTGTTACTAAGCTTGAAAGTAAGAAGTTGCATTGCCTAAGGCCTAGTAATTCTATCCTAACTTATGATTTATATGTGTATGTTCCATGCTATAGAGTTGAATCAATGTTGTGATTCCTTAGTTAGATGTCTTGTTCAGATCATGCCCAAAATTCTTTGCTCTATAATATTATTAGAATTTCTTAGAAAAGTGTTGGAGAAATACTTCATTTGAGTATGGGCAGTTCTTATGGTCCAGTTCATAAAGCTTGCGATCCAGTTTAGCAATCAAACAGATAAGCTCCTATAGATTTCCAACTTTTCATTTAGTCTTACTACCCAAAGTTTCATGAGCAAGGCCATTCTATGAGGTAAAATGTTTACATTCATGCAAATTATGAATTCAGCTCAGTTTATGCATCATGCATCAGTTTCAAATTCAAATATTAAGTCATGATTCAGCTCGTGAGTGTCTTGTGCATCATCTCAGTCTTTTCTTAGTATTTCAGCTAAGTCAGTATCATTTGGGGGGCAAACTATCCCAAGGGAGAGATATTGTAATACCCAAAGTTTTTATGTCCTGAACCTCTCATCTTTTCTTCACAAAACCAGATCCATCTCAAGGCAATGGTTACTCATACGTTGAATCTCTTGTTTCTATCTCATCCTTATAACCATTCTCATTTCATTGCATGTTTTCAAGAAATCAGTTTAGTCATGATATTCAGTTCATGTATCATGTTTCAGACTCAGTTAGGCAATCATGTTCAAAGTCATGCATGTTCAATATATGATCTCAGTTACCTTAGTAAAGTACTCTCAGTTTAACCAGTCTTATTGGAGGATGAATGTTCCCAAGGGACTGATATTATAATACCCCATATTATTCTTAGTTTAGTTCAGCTTCTAGTGCATGCATAAGAGGCTTAGAACCTAAAAATTTCACTAAGTGTTGGAGACTTACTCATATTTTTGGCCTCTTAACCTCAAGGACTTTTAAATTGGCCTTCCTGACCTCGAGACGTAAGTTTTTGAGTTAATTCATGTTCAGGAGTGTAAGGAGCTATAACACCCCACATTTTTGAGCTAGACTTTAAAGCGTCGTTCTTACGAGTGTAAATTCTAATCCCATGAATTTCCTTGGAATACGCATGTCATAATCTTTATCCTAGTGTATGATGTGATTTAGAGGTGAAAAATATTCATAAGAATCACTTAGAACAAAGTTGAGCTAAGAGCCTTTGATTCGTCAAAAGTTTGGTATTTGATTCTACAAGGGTCTACTTTGAATGTATATAACTTTTTCTATATGTAGAACTTTTCATCCCGAGACTCACTAAATTGTAGATAATTGAGTTGGCTTTCCAACGATACCAATTTCTCCTTAATTTGATACCCGACCAAAATGTTATAGCCATTTTCATGAGAGAGGCAGTGAGGGCGCACAATTAGCCCACAACGCACGCTCCATCGACCGCCCCTATTTTACAGCTTTTGGTTTCACATTTTAAGGGCAAGTGGGTCATTTTACCCTACCCAAATTCGTCCATAACACATAATTAAAGCCACCAAGGAGCATTATTGGCCCCTTTATTCATAATTCCTCTCCAAGAAAGCCTTCCTCTCCATGAACAAACCCTAACCTCCTCCCAATAACTTCAACTTTAAGTTACATTCTCTTCAAGATAAACAAGAATTTAAGTTCTCTAGTCCAAGAATTCCAAGAAAAGCTTTCAAGATCATCTCCAAGGCTTTCAAGGTCAAGCTTTCTCCATCAAATCAAGCCTATTAAGGTATGTGGGGTTATTTTTCACCCTTGTGCCCAAATTACATGATTTTAAGATTTTATTTACTTGTTTTGAAGTAGGTTTTATACCCAACTTTATATATTTTTGAAGCATGTGATTATCATTAGATTTAAAGCTTAAAGTATGTCAAGAAGTGCTTATATTTATGTTTTTAACTTACAAGATTTATACTATGAATAAGATTGCACTATCTTGACTTGTTATTGTTGAAGTATTGTAAGAATTATATTGAGCATGAAGTTTTGGTATGAATTACTATAAGTTTACAACATAAATTTTAAGCCTTAAGTTTGAGTGTTGATATTTCAAGAAGATCATGCTCTTAAATTTTATTTGATAAGATTATACCAAGAATTAATTTGATATTTCAAGAAGACTACGGTCTTTAGCTTCATTGGTGGTTTTATACTAAGATTTAAAGAAAGATGAATATTTTGATCCTAAGCTAAGATATAGAATCCTTGTTTGTTCATTTTGATTACATTTTAAAGCAAAGAGAAGCATAACTGGTTTTCATTATAAAACCTTTATGCTAAGTTAATATGGATTTCTTAGAGTATGAGCATTAAGTTATAAGGGAGTAGTATTTAGCACCGAGTTGGGTCTGCGTCCAAGGTCACATTCCCCAGAACTATGTGCCACCGTAGGTTTAAAGTCCCAATATAGGTTAAGTATAGTGATCACTTAAGTTAAGGTCCTATTCTGATGACAAGGGTAGGACAACTTACCCCAATATGAGCTCTCCACACCGTGGGTAAGAAATTGGACTCCATGGTAGCTTACATGGTGTATGTCGGTTAGAAAAACCTCCCTAAGAAAGAATAAAAGTAAAGCTTTTAGAACTAAGTGTTATGGCTTACAAAGTTTATTATGCTTTATTATTTGTGTTTATTATTTTGCAGTTTTGGTTTTATTCAAGACCAAGGTGAGTGATTTACACTTAGCATGCATTATTTGAAAGTTTATAAGTATTTTCATTTATTGTTTTACTTATGCATTCACCCTCACATTCTCAGTATATTCCGAAAGTGTTGATCCACATATATGTCTATGTGCTACAATGTCTCATAATGTAGGTACCCATTGTAGCATATCATAGTCAGATAGTTCACAGCCTCCAGCCAGTAGCTGATTAGTTCTTTTGATTCTAGGACTCGAGTAAACTATAGTTTCAGGTATTATTATTTTATTTAGTTGTATTGATTAGAGATAGATATGGGTCATGTCCCAACTACCTATAGTCAGTATTAGTAGAGGCTTCATAGACAGTCAGTAGAGTTGATGTATTTGATTTCAAATTTGAGTTGTATGACCAGTGTTGTAATCATTTTAAATAATTATATTTTGAACATATTTATCAAAGACATCTCTTCCATTTATTTCTTTTGGATTTATGTATCTTATTTAGTTGCTCACGAGTTATGACAGTATAAGGGTTAGCTTGGGATCACTTATGTTCCTAATCACCGTGTGACGTCCGGGGGTAGTCTCAGGGCATTACAATGGGTATCTTGGCCTCTATTTTAGTTTCTAAGAGGTTGTTAAGATAAGACATCTAGTCCATAGCCAAGTTGATAATGCAACCTAATATTTTAGACTCCAGGAGGTTTCTTGCTAGCGTTGAGGCAAAGTCTACCTTATTTGGGCAGATTCAGAGTTGCCAGTTTTAGGATAGAGAACTTTTTATCATTTGTGATTAGGTGTTATGTGGTGAGTCCATGAGGGATACCATGGATTTTGAGGATGTTTTGAGGTATAAAAGTTGCATTTGTGTTTTGAGGGATGGGTGACTTAATTCAGTTGATATTTCTTGAGGCTTACAACTCCAGATACTCTATTTACCTTAGGACAACTAAGTTGTATAGGGATTTAAGGAAACATTATTGGTGAAGTGGCATGAAAAGAGATGTGGTGAACTTTGTAGCTCGTTTCCTTTGTTATCAGCAAGTGAAGGCCACACATCAGAGGTTGGGTGGCCTAATTTAGAGGTTACTCATTGTCGAGTGAAAGTAGGAGAGGATCACTATGGACTTTGTAGTGGGTTACTCTTACCTTCCATGGTTCATACGACGTTTGGGTCTTTGTATATCGATTGATTAAGTAGACATAATTCCTTTCTATTAAGACATCCTTTAGTGAAAAAAGGTTAGCTCGTATCTATGTTCGTGAGATAGTTTTCCTGCATGGAGTGCCTATATTTATTATTTCAAATCGGGTCTCGGTATTTACTTCCAACTTTTGGAGAGATTTTCTGAAGGAGTTGGGTACTTAGCTGGATCATTGCATTGCTTTTCACTCTCAGAACAATGGGCAGTTGGAACAGACTATTTAGGTTCTTAAACATATTCTCCAAGTGTGTGTTATGGGTATTAGAGGTCATTAGAAGCAACACTTTGCATTGGTGAAGTTCATATATAATAATATCTACCATTCAAGTCTTAAGATGGCACCATTTGAGGCCCTATATGGTAGGAAATTTCAATCTTTAATTGGATGGTTTTAGACCTCCGAGGTTAGGCCCCATGGCACGGACCTTCTTTGGGATTCATTGGATAGAGTCAAGGTAATTCAGGATACATTGAGGGAAACTTAGAGTAGGACGGAGCCTTATACATATCATAGACTTTGTGCCTTGAGGTTTAGAGGTTGAGTCCAGGTATTCCTTGGTGTATCTCTTATGAAGGGCATGATGAGGTTCGAGAGGAAAGACAGGCTTAGCCCCAGATATGTTGGACCTTATGAGATTCTTCACATTGTTGGAGACGTGGCTTATGAGTTGGCCTTTCCCCCAGATTTTGCTGTTGTTCATTTACTTTTCAATATTTCTATGTTGCGGTGATGCATTACTGATGAGTCTCATGTGCTTTATGGGACTTGATTCAGTTGGATTAGAGATTAACCTGCATGGAGGAGCCGATGCTCATATTTGCTAAGAATATTTGATGATTATGCTCTAGGGAGATTCCAGCAGTTAATGTTTAGTGGAGTCACCATGTAGTAAAGAAGGCTACTTGCGTGTAATGACCCTTAAGGTCATTTTCTATATTTTTGTTGTTTATATCTTTCGTAGGGTTTCCCCAAGTCATTTATGAATTGCTGGGACTGGCCATTCGATTATCGGGCAGTTAATATTTTAGAGACAATTTCCTATTTTAAAGTCTTTTCTAGTTTGAATTGGATATCAAGCGAAAACAACAGTCAAGCAACCTCATATGCCATTTTTTACTGTTCCAACAACTCTAGAATGTCAATTTTAGGCTAGGTGGACCTTTGGTTGGGTCTCAAGACACCTGAGCTCATTTTGAGCTGTTGGTTGGAAGTTATGAAAATGGTGAGTTGAGTGTGGGAATGACTTTTAGTTGAAACAACTTCGGAAGAAAATTTTGACTGCGCCATTGATTTTGGAAAGTCGAATTTTATAGGGGAGCATAGTCCATTTGCATGTATGGAACTCCGGATGAATCCCGAGAGATTGGCAAAAACTTGGAAATTTCAAAGTCTCTACTGGTGCTGGTGCACCTGTGATCACAAGTCATTGATCGCGTACGCAATCTGGAAGACACCAGTAAGTATCGCATAAGTAATATCTGTAGTTGCGTAAGCGAAATCCCTGGCAGAAGTCCAAGTATCACATTCACAATAATATTGTCGCTTAAGAGACTTCTTTGTATGTGGTCAAGTATCACATACACAAATGCCTGGTCGTGTATATGATACCTGTATACCTTAGAAGGGTATATATACTACCTTTAGACTATTTTTTACCATTTATCATTGACCCCTAAGATATTTAAGCCCTAAAAATTGGTAAAGCTTGGAATATCATTTGTCAGTGATTTTGGGAGCTTGGATTAAGATTAATTATGCAATTCTCCATCAAATTTGAGGTAATATTCCTTCATTTCATGGTTGATTTTCTCCGTTTCTACCTTAAATCCCTAAAATGTTGGTATCTTGATTTTAACATCAATATAGCTAAGAATGTACCCATTTTGAGGGTAAATATTTCTTGAGCATAGAGGGCATTGGGTTTGTTTCAAAAATGCAATTTCCATAAATGGCCCCACATGGGATTTTGCATAATTTTGGACCCAAACCATAATAGTGTAATATGAGTATCATTGTTCTCATTTTGATGAGTAAATTATGATTTTGATAGCGTGGCACCTTTTGGAAGCTTCTTGAAAGGGAAAATGGGTGATTTAGCGAATTCTTTAAACTTTCTTCGGCGTCCAGGTAGGCCATATTTTCCTCCTTTATATATTGAGATACTTCATAGTATGTTAATGATAGTATGTTAGATTTGGGATGATTTTTTGGTATTGGTGATATGATTGACAATACTTGGGTTAGATAGATTGTTTAGGCTATCCAAAAATCATAATTTAGGTGTAGTTAGCTTAGTTACTTAGGTCCTCAGTGGAATTTCTAGTTTAGGTCTAATTAAGGCTTACTTAACATCTAAAGGTGAATTTACATACCTTAGCCTAGTCCGAGTAGAATTTTCTTTATAGTGGATTTTGAGGATTAGAAGTGGGCCCCTTCGGTCTAGCTTAGGCCTTGAGATAGTTTATTAGAACTTTATATGCTCATTATATATCTTGAAATTCTTATTATGTGGCTTGATGAGGCTAAGTACTTAATGGTCATGACGGTTGACATTGGGAGTTGATGCTAATTTCTGTAAACCTAGTGGTTATGATACTGATAATATATGTACCGATTAGAGTCTGGCTATTGATTATGATATTGATAAAATATGTATCAGTTTAATTCTGGCTATTGATTATGACATTGATGTTATCTGTATCGGTTCGAGTCTGGGAATTGATTATGAAGTTGATTATATATGTACCAATGTGAGTTCAACTATTGGTTATGATATTGAGGATATAAAAACCAGTTTGAGTTCGGTAGGGTGAGTTTTTATTAGTGTTACAGGGTATGGAGGGGTTCCTAGTGATACATAAAGATTGAAAAATTATGGTTGGTCGGGTATATGTTTTATATTTTTCCTTGATTGTACCCTTTAGGCTTATAGGTGCCTGCATTGGGTTATTTACCTTTTCATATTTATTGGCTTATAAGGGGATAATCTTGTTGTTATAATCACACGATCTTAATGTTTTAATTTGGTTTATGTACTTAATTTTGTACAACAAATTCAGAGTTACTTTCAGGTTTGCCCTTTTCTTTGACTTAGCTATGTTATCTTGCATCTTATCATATTTATACCATGATTTATCTTAGTCGGCCGGTGATGTGCCTTCTGATTAGCCGTGGTGTTGGTACTTATACTATACTTCTGTACCTTTTTGGTGTAGAATCGAGTACTTGTTTCTATCGATGATTTGATGATCATGCAGTGTTGAATTTTAGAGATAGGGTGAGCTCTTGGAGTCGTAGTTTCCCCCTTTTCCTCCTGTTTATCTATGTCTAGTCTTTTCTTTTGAGATAGATTGTATTGACTATTCTAGAACTTATGGTGTGTGTTGTAGCTCTTGTACTGACTCTACCAGGTCGTGGGATGGTTTTTTATGTTATGACTACCTTTTAAACTATTTATAGTACCTTGCTTATCTATAAGTTGTATTGTATATTTCACTCTTTATGGGGTATCTTCCACTAAGTTATCCTATTATAAATAGCTCTAAGTTATGATTCAACTTACCTACTGGTGTGATAGAGTAGGTTCCATCATGACTTGTAAATTGGGTCATGACATATTGGTATTAAAACCTAGGTTTCATTAGTTTTGTTGGTGCAAGAACAAATGTCTAGTAAATTCTTGCGGATTAAAAGGATGACATCTATTTCTTATATTCGGGAGGATATAGGACATTCTTAGGAGCTCTTCACTTCTTTTACTCATTTCATGCTAAGTGTCTCAGTTGTTTTCTAAAGCATTTCTTTGGTTTCACTCTTTCGCAGGTGGCTAGGACACGTGCTACCACGAGATGTGGGTCTCGAGACCGAGCCTAGGGATCCTGTAGCTATTCGTGGATGACCTAGAGGTTGTGGATAGCCTCAAGATGTGTCTTCAGTTACGGTTAGCATATGGGGACTTCACCATACCCTATTTCTGCTCTTGAGCCAGAGGTTCTTCCGCCTCAACCAGCAATGCGCCAAGGACCAACCAAGGCTCCATCAGGATTTATTTATTCTTTAGTTCTCAGGGATTCTTTGGTTCAACTTTTATTGTTGGTTGGTGGTGCACCATGTGATAGTACATAGTCTACAGATCATAGTGGTATTGAGGTGGGGGATATCACAGTCTACATATCAGAGTGGTATTGAGGTGAGGGCGCAACCTGTAGCTGGGGCTCCTAAAATTGAGGTCCCTCCTATGCCGACGGTTGCTCAGTTGGTAGTTGCTCAATCAATTTTTTCCCAGCCTGCTATGTCTGTTAAGGAGCTGAATATGTTGGGCAGATTCTTGAGATTAGCTCCGCCTAGCTTTTTTGGTGCACTGGGTAAGGATGCATATGAGTTTTTGATTTTTTGTGAGGATAAACTCTGTAATTTTGGCCTAATTGAGACTCATGCTGTGGATTACACTACTTTTTAGTTAGACTTGGTAGCTCGACATTGGTGGAGAGGTCATCTTGATTCCAGGCTAGCTGGATCTTTTCTTTGTACATGGGCTCAATTCTTTGAGATTTTATTAGAGAAGTACATGCCTCAAAGCCTTAGGGATCATTTGAGGGATCAGTTATTGAGGTTGGAGCAGGGCTCTATGATGGTAATAGAGTACGAGGCTCATTTTTATGAGTTGGCTAGGCATGCTACTTTTATTCTGACTACTATGTATGAGAGGGTTAGTTGCTTTGTTTGTGGATCGAGAGTTCCTCTTTGTATGTCCACTCAAAGTTTGGTTATTGGAGGTAGGTCTTTTGCTAAGTTATCTGGCCATGCTTAGGTGATAGAGGAGATACATCACGAGGCCTAAGAGGGAAATGATAAGAGACCTCAGTATCAAGGCATTTTTAGTGAGAGCCATAGTAGTTTTTAGTTTAGAGGTAGTAGTTCTTAGGGTAGATACCCTCCACGACTGTCGTATCAACCTCAAAGTCAGCCTAGTAGACCCGTTCAGGCAGTGCTCTAGATAACTAATAGGAGTCAGTCTTGTGTTCGTGATCACCCTGGTCAGGGTAACTATCAGTCTTCAAGGGGATCTTCTTTTGGTTATTCTAGTTAAGGTGGTTATTTTGGGTCATCCGAATCTTCTATTTCTAGCATAGCTCATGGGCATGTTATGGTTGTGGAGCTTTTGGTCATGGGGAGATTGTTACTGCAGCTCAGAGTATTCCCCCTATTAGGGTAGTTCATCCCTCAACTGAAGGTGGTATGCATGGTCATAGGGGTGGTCACTAAGGTGCTTGTAGAGGTTCATAGGTAGGTAGGGAAGGATATCGATCAGAAGCTTATCCAGATGGTGAGAGTGGTTAGTTGTATTTAGTACTTTCTAGACCTGACACTGAGTCTTTGGATGTTGTTATTATAGGTACAATTTTGATATGCTGTTAGTCGCCCTTTTCTTTATTTGATTGGGGATCCACTTACTCTTATGTGTCTTTTTATTATGCCCTATGGTTAGAGTTATCTTGGGATTCATTACTTGTGTCCTTATGTGTATCTACACCTATGGGTGATTCTTTAGTAGTGGATCGGGTTTTCATATAATATATTGTGACTGTTAGAGATATTGATACTCATGTTGATCTCATTATATTGTACATAGTAGATTTTGATGTGATTCTAGGCATGGACTGGTTATTCTACTATCAAGCAGTCATAGATTATTTTGCCAAGACCTTTACCTTAGATATGCCCAGCAATACCCCCAATCATATGGCAGGGATCTGTTAGGTGTGACTCGATGAGCATTATTTCTTATATGTATTCTATGAGGCTTATTTTAAGGGGTTATGAGTCTTTTCTCACTTATATTTATGATGTTAGTATGGGGAGTCCAACACTTGACTCTATCCCCGTAGTCCGTGAGTTTTTTGATGTTTTCCTAACCGATCTGCTTGGTATTCCTCCTGCCAGTGAGATTGAGTTTTTTATTGATCTTGAGAAAGACTGACCTATTTCTATGACACCCTACCATATGGATCCTGCTAAGCTTAAGGAGCTGAACTCTATGCTTCAAGATCTACTTGGTAAAGGGTTTATTAGACCGAGTGTGTCTTCTTGGGGAGCTCTAGTATTATTTGTATAGAAAAATGATGGCTCCATGCATATGTGTATTGATTATAGGCAGCTTAATAAGGTGAAGGTGAGGAAGCATTACCTTATACCTTGCATTAATAATTTTTTGATCAGCTTCAGGGAGCAACCTTGTTCTCTAAGATTGATTTGAGATACGATTACCATCAGTTGAGGATTCAGGCTGAAGATATCCAAAGACAACCTTTAGGACCCGTTATGATCATTATGAGTTCTTGGTGATGTCCTTTGTGTTGGGGTGTTCCCATCCACATTCATGGATTTGATGAACTGAGTGTTAAGACCTTATTTAGATTCCTTCATTTTTGTGTTCATCAACGGCATCCTTGTGTATTCAAGAAGTAGAGAGGAACACGCACAACAATTGAGGGTAGTGCTCCAAAATTTGAGAGATCATATGCTTTTTGTCAAGTTCTCTAAGTGTGAGTTTTGGATAAGTCAATGACATTCCTTGGGTAAGTGGTGTCTAAGGATTGGGTTATGGTAGACCCGACAAAGATTGAGGCTATTTGTGATTAATGCAGGTCTATATCTTTGACTGAGGTTCATATTTTTATTGGCTCAGTTCGGTTATTATTGATGGTTCATTGAGGGTTTTGCTAATATTTTAGCAAGTATCACCAGATTGACTTAAAAGGAGGTTCCTTTCTGACAGTTTGAGGAGAGTGAGTTGAGCTTTGGAAAGCTGAAGGAGTTCCTTACTTTATCTCTTATTTTGGCTTTTCCTATTGAGGGTGAGGGTTTCACTATGTATTGTGATGCTTCTGGTGTTAGTTTGGATTGTGTATTAATGCAGAGGGGTCATGTTATTGCTTATGCTTTGAGGCAGCTTTAAGTGCACGAGCACAACTACCCCACTCATGATTTGGAGTTGGAGGTAATTGTTCTCGTGCTTAAGATTTAGAGGCATTATCTTTATGGTATGCATTTTGAAATTTTCATAGATCATCTCAATGTTCAACATCTCATGACCCAAAAAGATCTAAATACTAGGCAACATAGATGGATGGAGTTTCTTATGGATTACGACATCTCTATCTTATATCGTTCGGGAAAGATGAATATGGTAGCAGAAGCCTTGAGCCAAAAAGTAGTAAGTATGGGTAGCTTGACCTGCATTTCAATTTCTCAGAGGCCGTTGGCACGGGACATTTAGTCCTTAGCCAACTTAATGGTGCGACTTCATATCTTACACCCTAAGAGAATTCTTGCTAGTGTTGAGGCGAGATCCTCGCTATTTGAGTAGATCCAGGATCACCAATTTGAGGTAAGAGACTTTGTATCCTCCAAGATTTGGTATTGAGTGGTGAGTTTCAAGAGGGATACCATAGATTCTGAGGGTGTCTTTTGATTTAATAACCACATTTGTGTTTTAAGGATTGGTTACTTGATTCAGTTAATTTTGTATGAGGATCACAGATCTAGGTATTCAATCCATCTGTGTACAACAAAGATGCATAGATATTTGAGAAAGTATTATTGGTGTAGTGGCATGAAGAGAGATGTGCTTGACTTTGTAGCTCGTTGCCTATGTTGTCAGGAAGTGAAGGCCGAGCATCAACAACCTGATTGATTGATTCATAGGTTGCCCATTACCAAATGGAAATAAGAGCGGATTACCATGGACTTTGTTAGTGGTTTGCCTCATACTTTTCGTGGTTCGGATGATATTTGGGTAATTATGGATCGGTTGACTAAGTCAACATATTTCATTCCTATTCAAATGTCCTTCAGTGTCGAGAGGTTAGCCCGTATCTATGTTCGTGAGATAGTTTATTTGCATGGTGTGCCTATATCTATCATTTTGGATCGAGGCTCCGTGTTCACGTTTATCTTTTAGAGAGCTTTCCAGGAGGAGTTGGGTACTTAGGTGGATCTTAGTACAACCTTCCATCCTCAGATCAATGGCTAGCTAGGGTGAACTATCTAGGTTCTCGAGGATATGCTCTGAGCTTGTGTTGTGGATTTTGGAGGTCAGTGGGAGCAACACTTAGCCTTGGTAGAGTTTGCATATAATAACAATTATCATTTAAGTATTGAGATAGCGCCTTTTGAGGATTTGTATGGTAGGTGATGTTGTTCCTTGATTAGATGGTTTGAGACTTCCAAGATTAGACCCCGTGGTACTGAATTGCTTTAGGAATCATTGGATAAATTCTAGGTTATTCAAGATAGGTTGAGGGCAACTCAGAGTAGGCAGAAGGCTTATGCAAATGGTAGACTTTATGCTTTGAGATTTAGAGTTAGTGACAGGGTATTCCTCCATGTATTGCCTATGAATAGTGTGATGAGGTTTGGGAAGAAAGGCAAGCTTTGACACAAATATATTGAACCCTTCGATATTCTTCGCACAGTGGGGGAGGTGGATTATGAGTTATTCTAACCCCTGAATTTTTCTGTTGTCCATCCAGTTTTCCATATTTCCATATTGTGGTGATACATTCCTGATCTATCTCATGTGCTTAGATAGGATACAGTCCAGTTGGATGAGCAATTGACCTTCATAGAGGATCATGTGCTCATTTTAGATAGTGATATCAGGCGGTTTCATACTAGGGATATTCCTGCAGTTAAGGTTCAGTGGAGGCACCACCTAGTAGAGGAGGCTACTTGGGAGATTGAGAGCGAGATGCGGGTGCAGCATCCTCACCCGTTCGAGGCTTCAGGTACATCCTAATCCCTTAGTTTCGCGAATGAAAGTTCTTTTAGTAGTGGATATTGTAATGACCCTTCAGGTCATTTTCTGTATTTTCTCTTATTTTTACCATTAGATCTTTATTGTAGATACCCCAAGTCATTTATGACTTGCTAGGACTAACCGTTCGATTATCGGGCAGTTCGTTTGGGTTTTAGAGCCAATTCCCTATTTTGAAGTCTTCACTGGTTCAAATTGGCTATCGAGCAAAAAATTCAGTAAAATGAGCTTGTATACCAGTTCTAATTGTTCCAACAACTCTGGAATGTCAATTTTAGGCTAGGTGGACCTTTGGTTTGGGTTTCACGACACCCAAGATTATTCAAGTTATTAGTCGAAAGTTATGAAAATGGCGAGTTAGGTGTGGGACCTAATTTTAGTTGAAACAACCTCCGTAGGAAATTTTGACTGGGCAATTGAGTCTAGAACATCGAATTTGATAGGGAAGCATAGTCCGTTTGTGTGTATGGGATTCTGGATGAATCCTGAAGGGTTTGCGGAGACTTGAAAATTTTTAAGTCTCAATTGGGGTTGGAGCACCCGCGATCGCGAGCCATTGATCACATGCACGATCTAGAAGACACCATTAAGTGTTTCATAAGAGACATTTATATTCGTGTAAGCGACATCCCTAATAGAAGGCCAGGTATCGCATTTGTGATAATATTATTGCATAAGCAATTTTCACATGTATGGTAAGGTATCACGTACGTGAATTCCAGGTCGCATATGCGATACCCTATACCTGTAAAGGGTATAAATACCCCCTTTAGCCCATTTTCACCATTTCTCATCCATCCCCAAGATATTTAAGCCCTAAAAATTTGGAAAGCTTACAAATATCATTTGTGGGTGATTTTGGGAGCTAGGATAAAGATTAATTAAACAATTCTCCTTCAAATTTGAGGTAAGATTCCTTCATTTCATGGTTGATTTTCCGCTTTTCTACCTTAAATCCCTAAAGGCTTGGTGTCTTGATTTTTGCACTAATATAACTCAGAATTCACCCATTGTCGAGTGTAAATATTCCTTGACCATAAAGAGGCGTTGGGTTGGTTTCGGATATGTGATTTTCATAAATGAGCCCCACATGAGATTTTGCATAATTTTGGACCCAAAGCACAATAGTACAATATGGGTATCATTGTTATCATTTTGATGAGTAGACTGTGATTTTTATAGTATGGCACCTTGCGGAAGCTCCTCGAAAGGGAAAATTGATGATTTAACAAATTCTTTTAGCTTTCTTCAGTGTCCAGGTAGACTACGTTTTCCTCCTTTATAGTTTGAGCTACTTCATAGTATGTTTATGATATTATGTTAGATTTGGGATGGGTTTTAGGTATTGGTGATATAATTGACAATTGGACAGTTTAGGCTATTAAGAAATCGTTATTTAGGTGTAGTTGGCCTAGTTGCTTAGGTCCTTAGTATAATTTCTATATTGGGGCTATTAATGTTTGCTTAACATCTAAAAGTTGATTTAGATACCTTAGCCTAGTCCGGGGTGTAATTTTCCTTATAGTGGATTTTAGGGATTAGAAGTGGGTCCCTTAGTACCGCCTTAGGCCAAGACTTAAGCTAGTTTGTTTGACCTTTATATGCTCATTATATATCTTGAAATGATTATTATGAGGCTTGATGATGCTAAGTACTTAATGGTCATGATGGTTGATATTGGGAGTTGATGCTATTATGGTAAAACTCAATAATTATGATATTGATAATATATATACCAGTTTGAGTCTGGATATTGATTATGATATAGATAATATATATACCAGTTTGAGTCAGGATATTGATTATGATATTGGTAATATATGTACCAGTTCAAGTCCGACTATTGACTATGATATTAATTTTATATATACCAGTTCAAGTACGGGAATTGAGTATGATGTTGATGATATATGTACCAGTTTGATCTTGACTATTGGTTATGATATTGAGGATATAAATATTGGTTTGAGTCCGATAGGGGGAGTTGTTATTAGTGTGACATGGTACGGAGGGGTTCCCAGTGATAGCATGAAGATTGGAAAATTATGGTTGTTCGGGTATATGTGTTATTTTTTTCCTTGATTGTACCCTCCAGGCTTATGGGGGCATGTATTGAGTTATTTACCTTCTCATATTTATTGTCTTATGGGGGGGACAATCTTGTAGTTATAATCGCACGATCTTTATGTTTTGTTTCAATTTATGTATTTAATTACGTAAAACAAAGTCGGAGTTACTTCCAGGTTTTTCCTTTTCTTTGACTTAGTTATGTTATCTTGCATCGTATTGTATTTATATCATGATTTATCTTAGTTGGATGATAATGCCTACTAAGTACCCATGATTTTGGTACTCGTATTACACTTTTGTACCTTTTTGGTACATATTCAAGTACTAGTTGCCATTTTGGATTCGACGATCGTAATGCATTGGTTTCAGAGATAGGGTGAGCTCTTGGAGTTCGAGTTGCCCCTTTTCCTTCTATCTATCTATTTCTAGTCTTTTATTTTAAGACATATTGTATTGATTATTTTAGAGCTTATGGTGTGTTATAGAAGCTCTTGTACTGACTATACCAGGTCATGGGATGGTTTTCTTTGTTATGACTACCTTTCAAACTATTTCTATTTCCTGGCTCTTTTATGAGTTGTATTGTCTATTTTGCTCTTTTGGGGGCATCTTACACCAAGTTATCCCATTGTAAATAGCTCCGGGCTATGGTTTGGCTTACCTTCTAGTAGGATAAAGTAAGTGCCATCATGAATCGTAAATAGGATCATGATATTGAGAGATCGAGATTGAGATGCAGGCCTAGTATCCTCACTTGTACGAGCCTTCAGGAGTATCCTTACTCTTTACTTTTGCGGCTAAAGGTCTTTTAGTAGCGGAAATTCTAATAACCTCCAGGTAATTTTCTGTATTTCCACTTATTTTTGCAATTTAGAGATTTCCTATAGTTGGTTAGATCTTTCCTATAGCTACCCAAGTCAATTGTGACTTGCTTGAACTGACAGTTCAGTTACCGAGTAGATCATTTATTTTTTTAGAGCCAATTTCCTATTTTGAAGTATTCACTGGTAAGGATTGGCTATTGGGTGTAAACTCTAGTTTGACAACCTTGTATGCTAATTCTGGATGTTCTATTAGCTTCGAAACATGAATTTTAGGTTAGGGTTACCTTTGGTTTGGGTCCTAAGGCTTCCAAACTCATTTTGGGCTATTGATCAGAATTTGGTAAAAATAACCTTAGGATGTGGGGCCTACATTTCATTTTCATTGAAATGACTTTGAATAGGAATTTCGATGGCTCCATTGAGCATGGAATGTAGAGTTTGATAGGGTATCATAGTTTATTTGCGTTCATGGGATTCCGAATGAATCCCAAGGGTACTCAGCTAGTGCATTCACTAAAGCAGACCTTTGGTCGCTTTAGAGGAGATCGCTTTAGTGGTCATAAGGTTTCTTTATCATCCAAGAACCTTAGTCGGGTCACTTAAGTAGAGGTCTGTACACTAAAGCAGTAGCCCGTCTGCTTTAGCAGAAGGCCAGGCCTATCCAGGTATCGCTTAGCGGTAACCACTTAAGCGGTTAAGTGGAACCTAGGAGGACATTAAATTCCTTCCTTGACTAATTTTATATTATTTATCACAAGTTTCAAGAGCTAAAATACCTAAGAGAGTGTGGCAAATTGGGAGAGTAATTTCCTTAATTTAGACCCAAATCGCTAGATTCTTGTTAGGTTTATTTTAGTATCATTTGATCTTGAAATTTACCTGTTCTTGAGGGTAACATGAAATATAGGTACCTATATTCTCATATTAATGTGTATATTACACTTTTGATTGTGTGACATCATCCAGAAACTTCCTGAAAAGGGAAATCACCAATTTAGTGGACTTGGTCGGGCATTCTTCAGCATCTAGGTAGGCTAGGCTTATCTTACTCTTAAATTGGGCATAATTATAGTATTGATATGATATTCTGCTAGTATTAGAGAGGGAATTTGGTCTTGGAGTCATACTTTGTGTGAATTGGATTATTTAACCGATTAAGGGATTGTAATTAGGTGTAATTGACTTACTAGCCTATTCTTTAGTTGAATTAAATATCTTAGGTCTTAATGAGGATTATTTATTACCTTGTAGTGGAGTTTGAAACCTTAACCTAGTTTGTGGTAGAATCTTTCTTAGAATGGATCCTCAGGGTTAGAAGTAGGGCCTTCTGGACCACCGTAGGCTAAGATCACTTTTAGTTCCTCTTAGACTCTATAGGATTTTATGCATTACTTTAATCATGTTCTTGATCACGAGGATATTTTTGACATATGGTGCTTTACTCTAGATTGATTCTTAGAAGATGATAAAGCCGATTTAATTTAGGCGATCTATAATATTAAGACTGGATTGATTCTGGAATTCCTAACAATATTACTTCAAATTCAAGTATGGTATTCATTATATTATTTCCCGTTTGAGTTAGGAATATGAGATATTAGTTCCAGCACTAGTCTGACATATGAGATACAAGATCCGATTCAAGCCTAACAATGAGAGGTTATTTATGATGGTCATAAAATTATTTCGAGTCTGGTGTTTACATTTTAGAAAGATTCATGATTATGGTTTTGAAATATGGATAATTGGTTTAATTGATATTACTACTTCTTCATGATTGCATCTACCAGGCTTATGGGGGCTTGCATTGAGTTATTTATTTTATTTGCATCTTCTGGGCTTATAGTTCCCTAGTTATGTTAGATATAGTTGTGCTCTATTTATTATTATCTATTTTTGTTGTTTACTTTCAATATTTGGAGCTTTATTCCAGGTTTTCCATTTTTCCTTGACTTAGCCGATTTATCTCGCATTCTATTGTATTTATATTATGATTTATCTTAGACGACCGATGGTGCCTACAGAGTACATGTGGCTTTGGTACTCATTCCACACTTATGTACCTTTTTGGTAAAAATTCAAGTACTAGTTGTCGTCGTTGATGCTGTGGTTGTGTTGGTCAGAGTTCAAAGATAGGGTGAGCTTTTGGAGCCGAAGTTGAACTTTTCTCCATCTTTTGTTTTTAGATAGTATTTATATTTTTGAGATTGTTGTATATTTGAATTTAATAGTACTCCTATTCTTTTAGATTAGATGCCTTTGTATCGATGTCACTAGGTCGTGGGATGATATTACTCCCCTTTTATTTCTCTTTCATTATATTATTGTTCTTATGAATGTTTCTTGTAAATCATTTACTTGCATATTACTGAGATTTGTGCCATTTTCCTCCAATTATCCTATTACTTATGGTTTTGGCCTATGATTTGTCTTACCTACTGGCGGGATAAATTAGGGGACATCATAACTTTGGATCCGTGTACTAGCTGTCACCGTTGACGTAATGGCTGTGTTGATTAGAGTTCGGAGACAGGATGAGCTCTCAGAGTCGGATTTGACCTTTTCTCCATCTTTTTTTTGGGTAGTCTTTCTATTTTCTAGACTGTTGTATATTTGACTTTGATAGTACTCATATTCTTTTGGATTAGAGGCTCTTGTACCAACCTTACTAGGTCGTGGGATGATACTACTCCTCTTTTTTTTATTTTATGTTATATTATTGTTCTTATGATTGTTACATGTAAATCATTTACTTGCATATTTTGGAATTTGTGCTATTTTCCACCAATTATCCCATTACTTATGGTTTCGGACTATGGTTTTACTTATTTACTTAGGGGTAAAGTAAATGCCATCATGACTTGGAAATTTGGGTTATGACATCTTGTCTTACTCCTGAGTCAATATATGTAATCTCCCAGAATTTTTTATTATTTTGTAGTTTTCAGAGTCTCTTGTTATGTTAAGGAGAGTTCATGTCAAGGTCCTCTTTTTTAGTCCTTAATTTGCTTTCCTTCTTTCTTTCTAAGACATCAATTGGGCTTTATGCTTTAATTCTCGTCACTTTATTTTTGGTCTCTTTATCAGTTTAGGGGGGTTTAAATTTCTTTATCGTATACTAAGTCAATGTATAGGTTTATGAGTCAAAGTTATAGATGAGATCATTTTGTTATATTGCCTTCTCACAGATCTTTTTATGGTATCGCCGTTACCTGTCCCTTTTCGCTTTAATAGTCCGACACTTCATATCACTTAGAATCTAGTGTTCTACGAATAGAATAAACATGTAGAATTAGATTGTCACTTTTTCCAACAAAAATTATCTCTCGTCTAATCTCCCTTATTGTTGTTCCTTCTACAAATCAACTAGCTCACTCCATTTTTTTTACCAAACCTCTTTTCAGCGTATCTTCATCTTAGATGGATTTATGCATGTAAGAGTCATTATCTATGCTTGTTTATCCATGTTTTGAGGACTTCTTGTATTCTTAAGAAGTTTTTAATGATATAATTAAGCATGTAAATGTTAAACTACTTGGTTATAATGTTTAAGGTGTGTTTCAAATAGGTTTGGAATCAATTTGGTCACTTAGAGTTTAGACGAGAAAATTAGTGTTTCTAGTTTGAGCTATGCGTTTTTCTAGTTGATCTTGATGGATTCTAGTGTATGTAATGAGTTACCAAGGGTATTATTATGTAATTATGAGTGGAATAATTGTTTAGAGTGTTTAAGTTTCCATTGAAACAAGCCAAGAGAGAAAACACTAAGTTAAAGATCAAAAGGGCAAAACTAGTATTCTTAGTTTAAGTTTCTAGTTCATCGTCTTGGAGTGTATGTTGTTTTGTGATCTAATTCGTGGTGTTTAATGATACATGATTCTTGGTGAGTTGATAATTATGATATATGGATGATAAAAAAGCTTTAAATCAAGTTGAAACAACACCAAAAAGCTTGGAATAGATGGACAAACACATGGGACAAGATTTGACCAAAATGGACGTTTTGGAGTCATTGGCGTGTCACGGACCTTAGGAACATATTTAGGTCCGTGACATGAACTTGTGAAATAATAAATGACTAATTACAGTGTCACCACTATTAGGGAATTCCACGTACCCTAGGCACTGCGATATGAGCGTGGCACACTCTTATGTCAAAATCCGCAGCTTGTGTCCTACTATAAATAGGACCCTTAAACATTATGTTTGACACCTTGGACGACCTTGGAACTTTAAGGGAGGATGTATAACACTTCAACTAAGGTTTTTATTCCAATAACTTAGTTTGTTTATTTATTTTAGCATGTATTCATTCATTGCGATGATATTTATGTCCATAAGGGCTAAAACCCCTTTTCTGGGGTTAAGGCAAAAAACATGAGTATTATTGTTATGACTTGATTTGGTTAGTTTTTTTTTTATCATATTTGGTTGTTTATTTATCCTTTTTATCACTATTTTAAGGATTCATGACTCTTAGAATAGATTCATAATCATCTTGTGAACCCGAGAGGAGGAACAAGAGGATAGAACGTGGGATAGATAGAATAGGATTGTAATCTTCTAATTGAATAAAGTTATAATTTGCATTTAGGATATGAATATACCTAAGTGATCTATTTGGTTTACTTATGAGATGAAATATGAATTCATTTAACTTAGTTCTCGCATTCGCGCTCAACGGGATTCTCTAGATGATTAGAGGCTCAAAAGACCATGATAATAAAATTAGCCCCGTGAATCAATAACCAAGGTAATTAAATCAACCAATGATGTTCTATATCATAGTATGATTTTTCCCATAGCCTTAGGGGCTTCTTCCCATTACTGTCCAAAACCATTACTTTACCTCACTATTTAGTTTACTATTAGTTTTAACTTTCAAACTCTTTAGATTACGATAACACTTGGTTAATCATAATAGTGAACTAGAATTGGCTAGCTGTCAATACAAGTCTCTGAGGGATTGATACTTGGCTTGTGATAGTCCACTATATTACTTGGTTAGATCATGTACACTTGCTTGTGCACTTGGGTGCAACAATCTCACTTATGTACTTTAGACAAGTCGGGTATTATTTCTTTCTCTGTAACTTGGGGGTGGGGGTGGGGTTATTGGAGCACTGATTATTCAACAAAAGAATGAGAAAGAGAGAATTAAAGAAAAAAAAGATAAAGTGAATAATAATGTAGAAGAGCTTTCAAAGTACACAAAGTTAATATCTGAAATTAGGATTTTTATCCCATTATTAAAACGGGAAAGCCAAGTATCAAGCTAAAGGCAATTTGATCATATTTAAGCTGGCAATGATCTACATTGCACAACATCAAAAATAAATAGTTGTTGATGTATATATACCACAAATAATGATAATTATGATTGTAAAATTATGTGAAAACATAGATAAATGAATATTTAGGCTGAGACACGGATATCTCGCTTTCTATAAGGAGATTCAATCACACTGCAGTATAATTTACACTGATCCATCAATATATCTCTTGATTTTTACCCTCTATGATATAACAACCTAACAAAATCATTCAACTCAATCAACTCTGT
The DNA here is from genome assembly GCA_030864215.1 of Capsicum pubescens. Taxonomy (NCBI): domain Eukaryota; kingdom Viridiplantae; phylum Streptophyta; class Magnoliopsida; order Solanales; family Solanaceae; genus Capsicum; species Capsicum pubescens. The sequence continues at coordinate 230,502,363 of CM061544.1, forward strand.
ATTATTTGAAGAGTATCCAAAGCTTCACCAAAAGAACACCAACCTTCAATAATAGTTACTTTCTATTATATAGTGAATTTAATTAGAGACTTGGAATATTTTCTTTGTCTCAATTCTCTCTTTTAATACACTAACCTCAAAATATAAAAACAACATATTTCTTATCAACTTCTCATATGTTCCTCTATATAACAGAAGGAAGAAAACATCCTTAGATAGGAGGTGTAGGATTTCTTCTACAAATAAATGTCATAAATCTATATAGTTGACGAGACAAATTTACATGAATGTTTTATGCTCGTACTCTGTCAATTTCCAGTATAGTTTATGATATCTCCCCACAGAGATTAGAAAATCTATTCTACTGACTTATACTATTTTAATTACTATTTGAGAGAATCAAATCGATGAACGGTGAGTTTGAAATTATAAATTGCTTACAATTAAAATAAACTACTTCTAAAAGATTAATGTTTAGTAAGAGTTGGAAGTCATTGAATTCACCTTATATATGATTATAATAAAATCTCAGTTGCTATATATATTTCTCAAAAGAATAATTTCTTATTGCTAATACAATTATATGTTTACAGTAAGAGATAAATCATTAATTAACATTCCGTGAGGTTATGCCAATTAATTGAATTAAAACACATGATGATTAAACTAAAACATTCTTGTGTATTTTTCTCAAGTATAGTAAAAAATTCATGAGAATATATTTACCAAATAGTCAGTAACCTTGCCTAAAACAATACCTTGGTGGAGATAAGAACTGATGCAAATAAGACCACAAACTTGGAATGATAATTTTACTAAAAATTATTTTCACTCTAATATTTTATCCGTTGGTCATATATATTAGTTTTGCTTCATGATAATTTTCAAACTAATATAAGAATAACTTCAGCTAAGAAATATAAAGATGCGATGATAATAATTAATCAGAAATCATCATCCCATCATAGCATAAAATGTAAAATAATATATTTCAAGTCAAGAACATATTTAAACTAAGATAATACTATAAATATATTAAGTTTCATCAAGTATCCTATAAAAAGAAATTACTCCATACTAGAGCTTTGATGTTAGGCGTATTTACACGCCTAAAGCACCTTAATTTACCCATATTTTAGCTAAGTTTTAAGGACAAAATATATAATTCCTACACTTTTAGTCCTTTTTCCTGTAAGTGAGCTAACCAACCTGATTAGCAAGTTTTCAGGTATAAATGATGAAGATTTCAGCATTTTATGGACTGTTGGACGCCAAAGGAAACTTCACGTAAGAAGGAAGGCAGCTTCTGGAAGCTTGTGGACTGAAAGTGATGCATGGAGAACTTGTCCCGGGCAAAAACAACATTTCTAAATACTTGGGGGATCAGAAGTAACTTAGTAGGATTAGGACAAGTATGCAGTAACCCAGTAGGACTAGGACAAGGATAAAAACCCTATTTCAGTAGGACTAGGACAAGGATGTTATAAAAACCCTATTTGCTGAATTTTTCAGCAAGCTTTTTATTATTCACTCATTCATTAATTCAAGTCTTTTTCATTCGACTTTTGCTCCTAATTCATGTTACAAAGTCTAACACAGAGAACTCGTCTCTCTTGAGAAGAACGACTAGGGCAAAACATTTGAGAGCTTTTGACGCCATATCACTTCCATCACCAAGATTATTCTAGGTTGTGGTATGATGATTATATCTATTGTGATTTCCGTTGCACTCATGAGTAGCTAAACTTCTCTGTTAGGGTTATGGAAGCCTTATGATATACTATCTATTACTATGAGTTTGTGAATACTTAATACACATGCTACTTATATCATTACTCTCTTCATCTTAATTAAATTCTTGTGGTTGCAAACATATAGAATACGCCAGTATAGCATTAACTTGTTCGAAAGAAAAGTTACATGTCTGGAAAAGAGAGAATGACAAGGAAATAGGGCTACCAACCCCTGTTTAAAAGTTAGTGCCGTAACTGGATTAACCTCTTGGAGAATTCGTACCATTAGTATACGCTTTAAGCTCGAAAGAGTTAAAGTGATATAATCCTTGATGGTCGAAAGACACTGGGATTTACCATAGAATACGAATCTCTATAAGCGCATGCATGTCTGAATTCCGCATAACTCATAGCCAATAGATACGTAAAACTCATAAGGTGGACATAACCCTAACTTACAATTCTCATTGATTAAAACCTACTAAACATTCCGTTTTTCTTTGTTACTTTGATACTCTTAATTCACGCTACAATTAAATCCCCCCTTTTTCGTAGAATTTTCGATCAACAGTCTACTAATCGTTGCATACTTAGTGACCAAGTATTTCCTGTGGGATTCGACACCCAACCCAGTTGGGTTCTATATTTGACAACGACCACTTACACTCTTACGAGAGCTGTAGTTTGAGCGTTATCAAGCTTATATTGACAATAAAAATATTCTCCTCCATTCAAATAAGTAAATAGAAATAAATTGTAATGACTCGGGTGTTTAAATGACTAATAGAGCTAAGAACGAGCCTACATGACCCCTAGATCGAGTATAAGTCACTTTGGAATGAGTCAAAAGCATTGGGGACAATTTTGGGCATGAAAAAGGATCGTGTGTTGCATGGGGAGATTCGTGCAATGTCCTTGTGTTGCATGGAAAACCATAGGGGTATATTGCCTCGCCCTTGTAGTGGTCCCACAACGTGGGAAGGATACCTCACGTTAGTCCTTGCAATGCGAGCAATGGCCCACGCTTCTAGGTGTGCATCGCCCTCCCTTGTTCCGTTAATGAAACATCTTTTATTGATTTTTCAGGAGTGTTTAGGTCTTTTTACACCACAAAAACATTCCCCATTAAACCAAAACGTCCTTAAGACCCTAAAAAAGACATTCACTCATGCTAATCACTTTGAATACATTCTTAAATCACAAGAGAAAAGAATTAACTAGGTTTCAAAATTCTTAATCTCTAAGGGCCAAGTTTTCATTGAATTCCTTCCGCTAAGAGGTATGTAAAATGACCTTACTACTTATGGGTTTAAAAACCATGTTTCCTAAACTTTACATTTGTATAAAGAATATGGGTTTCAAATATATTTGAAGACATTGAACTACGAACCCTTTTTGATGTTAAGAATTATGTATTTAACTAATGTTGTGGGTTACTTAATGAATGGTGAAAAGATCGAGTTTCAGATGCTTCTATTGAAACCCTAAGGGTTGCACCACATAGTGAGGGACCAGGTCCCTCAAATTCAATTACAGGAAAAGTACAGAAAAATAACAAGGAAACAAAAGACAATGTAGAAAAATAAAAGCACAAGATTTTTACGTGGAAACCCCCTTTCTCAAGGAAGAAAAAAACCACGACTTTTCCTCACAAGCACCTCCAAATCCACTGTAATCAAACTCTTTATTATAGCCTTCAATGAACCTAACTCTAGGTTCTTTCACTTGTAATAACTCTACTACAAGCTCATCTTGGCAACTATACCAAAGACCCTTTACACTGATTAACTCTAATCAACAACAAGCTTAGGCAACTCTACCTAAGCACATCTCTAAATAAAATAAAATACTGCTCTTATAGGATGAGTAGTTTGATTACAAATCATTACTCACTCAAGAACAATATCTATTTAAGCATACATAATCAACTAGGAACTTGAGAAGTATGAAATAGGATTTTTGCTGTCTCTCTTCACTCTTTGTAATTGCCATAAAATATTTGATAAAGAAACATTTATTTCCTTGTATATACAAGTGATGATTAGGGATGAAATATCATTGGACCAGCTGTCCTAATCAGTATAAGTAGCACCTGCAAGTTTGTTACACAAGAGGACAAAACTATGCAGTCACGCATACTGGCTGTATTGTACCATAAACATCTAGGGCCCTGGTCCCTTGCAGTTAGCTTCTAATCATCAAAACTACATATAAAAGTTTCCCCTTTTTTGATGATGACAAACCAACCATACCCTTTTGAGCATCAATACACATCCATCATATTTAATCCGTATGATTACCACTTTGAAGATGAATGTTCCCCCTATCCTTATGCTTTCCCCATCATGCAACATAGGGACCTGGTCCTTTGTTGTTATTTGCCGCAACAAAATATTCTTAGCATAATCTTGCTTCCCCCTATTACTGTACCTTATAATTCAGTTTGCACATCACTTCTTTCCCCTGACTAAAATACTTTCCCTCTTTTATCAATATCCAACACATCATATACTTCCCCATATTAGTATGTCATTCATATTTACCTAGAACACCTGGTACCTGGTACCCTACTATATGTACTCAGTGTTCTCCCTTTTGGAATTATTGGAAAGAATTAATAGTAAACTATAATTAAGGATAAGTATAGGTTAATTAACACATGACCACTAGGGAAACACTAGCATAAAGATCAACTTTAAAAGTAAAGAATACAGATGAGGTTCACAGGTAGAATTCATTCATTCATAAATAGAGGTTAGTACCAGTACAATCATAACAAAATAATACATAAAATAACTGTCTTCAAGAGCTAATCCAATAGAGAAACTGTGAGATTGATATAGGCTTGATAAGAAGGTAGGGATAACAGGCTTAGGTAGAGGTAGGTTTGGGTAATAAAAGACTTAAGAAATATCTCCATTCTTGTATTTTCAGAATCGTGGGCATCCAACAACTATTTGGTAAGGACTTTCACTTCAGTATTCAATCCTTGAATTTCACTAGTCAGTTTTGCCACTTATGCCTGGAGTTTTGCATTTTCAGCTACAAGTTCATTAGAGGCACCTGGTACCTCAGAATACAACTTCTAATTCTAAAAATTTAGATGCACTATCTCAGAATCTTTGCCAGCCATCATAATCCTCAACTCCTCCATTTCTTTTCCCAACCTTTCCTGAACAACTAGTAACTTATATGCTTGAGACACCAATCTAGCTTTGCACTCTATACATCATTCTCCACAAGAGTTGTCAGGCTAATCACCTGCTTGGCTGTTCTGAATGTTCCTCTAGTTCTATTCATAATATAATATTCAAACACCTTGTTCAATAGATATCCATATGACATTCTATGTTTTCCTTCCTTTTCATAAAGCACTTTATGAATATGCTCTATCATTAGAGCAAAAAGACTAATCAATTTGAATTTTCTTAGGTATTCAATTAAAAACAAGTCAACACTAGAGGAAATTATTCTTTTTTCAGACCTTGGCAACATAACCTTGTTGGTGAACTCAAATACTAGCCGATACTTACTTTTCAAAAACTTATTTTTCACTATAGATATTGATATCCCTCCTGCCTTAGATGCCTCAATCATGAATTCAGTAGTAGGCCATTGATTCCTCATAGTTCTCATCCCTACAATAGGTATATCTAGGATTCTTCCTAGTATTTCTTTATCCAACTTAAGAACCTTTCCATGCACCTGTGCTATCAAACTTAAACCATCATTTGAAAATTCCATGGAGTAGTAGAATTCTCTCACTTCTCCTTCAAAATCAATGGGAGTTAGTTCTTCTAGGAGGTGCAACCAACCCTGATGCCTCACATACTCCACCAGTTCTACCATCTCTATTTTTTTTATAGATTTTTGGATCAAACATTCTACCAGACAGAACCTTTTGTGTTCTCAGGTTCTCAATCCCCCTTTCTCTGAACATGTCATTCTTTTCTTTATTCTTTTTCTTTCTCTTGGGCTCACTACTTGGATTTTCTTTTTATTAGTTTTTCTCTTTATGGAATCGAGTCCCTTAAAATCTCTTCTTTTATTAACAACTATATATTTCTTCCACATTCCATTTGAACCACCAGTCGTTGACTTAGAGAACCTGCTCCTTTTAGCAATCTCATCTTGCTTTCTTGGCTTTTTATTAGTAGTAGCGGCTTTTGAATAAATGTCCTCCCCTTTTTCAACCTCCAACACTTCCACATTTCTTTCTTCTCTAATGAAACATATTTCTTAAGCCTTCTTCTTCTTTTGGTTGAAACTTTGTTGGCCTTCAATGCATCTTCCAACATTTTCTTTTCAGAACCTCTTATAGAATAGGTTGTAGTCACCTTTAACTCTGAGTTTATCACTTTCTCCTTACCTATACTTCCTCTCAATTTCTTTACCGACTATCTTATAGGTTCTTCATCCTCTTCCTCTTCATCTTCCTCATGTGGTGGTAGTAGCATATCTTTTCCCTCCTTCACCTTATCATTATCACGCACTCCCTATTCTTCTCTATTTACTGACTTTCCTTGGTGTCATATGTAAGTAGGAGTAGATTCTTAGCTACCAAATTTGTATTAGAGGAAAGATTAACCCCTTTCACCAAAATTTCTTCACTAAATAACTAGAAAAAATAGGGCCTGAATCTAAGGGCGTAGGAGAGTCAGTTGGTTGTTGTGTTTTAGAGGGTTCAACATTTTTAGATTTTTCAGATGACTCAAGAATTTGGAAGTTTTTAGGAAGTTTTGAATTTCTTGTAGAAGAGGTAGTTTCAAGTTGAGAAGTTTCTTGTTCTATTGGTGATCCAAATCCTTGGTTTAAATTCTCAATCATGATTGGCTGAGCATAAGCTTCTGAGATTAAGGGGGATACAATGAAGGCTGAATCGATTATTTGTTCTAGACATCCTAAGGAAGATTCAATTTGTTGTTGGGGACTACAGATGATGTTTCCATGGATTCAAATTCTGAAGAGTTAGGATGATCAATTTGGGGATGTCTAGCTTATCTCTCTGAAGTTTTGTCTACTTCAGGAACTTTTTTTTGGGTTTGAGAAAGTAGTAATGTTGTCCATTTGATTTTGAGATACAGAGATGATCTGGCTTAGTTTAGGTTTAGAGAAAATTTGTATATTTGGGAAGATAATTTTTACTAGTTGAGAATAATGACAAGAAGGTCTATCTTAGCAATTTTAAAAGGTGACTAATGTCCTTAAAAAATGTTCCTTTTTTTCTGACATATCTAGACCTAAAAAGTTTAACTCATTATTTGGCATAGAAATTGACACTTTAGAGGAGAGAACAAACATGGATTTTTTAGACAATATGTTACAATTATTTTAGGCTTCTTACATAGGTACTAACCCGAGTAATGGGACCTGGTCCCTCGCTTTTTGACTGAATTGTGTACTTGTGTTGGCTTTAATTATTCTCCTCCTAATTGTTCTCATGAGTGTATACCTTCAAAGGTATGAAACTATGTTAGATTAACAAGTACTTATTCTACTAAGGATACCTGCTTTCTTAGCATAAAAAATTCTTGGAGTTACACTGATCCACATATCAGGTCAGGTTGCCTTGATCAATTCATTTCTGGCCTCTTGCTGGAACTTCCTTATCTATGATGAGTCTTTTAAGGACCAGGTCCCTTGAAATCAACTATTTCAATATACAACACCTCCACCTTAGAGTGCCTTGAGAGAGAGAGAGAGAGACCGAATTTAGATCTTAAAAAATTAAGCCTTGAACATTCACTTTTAATGGATTCTTGACAACAGTGCCCTTTCTCCAATCCTAGAACCATGATCACTTGTTTGATTTAAGAACCCACTTGAGTTTGAGTTCCCAATAAGAGGACAATGGTGTGACCAAAACCTTCTTGGCCCATCTAGATAGAGAATTCTTCTTCATCTTATTTAAATGCTTGAATCCATTTGGTTGTGTATTCTCCCACTAAACGTATCTGAATTTGTTCATTCCTGCACTTTCCAACTTTGACAATTCCCTTTAGAGTGCCTATTTTTCCCACAATGACTGCCCATAGGTTTGGGAGCCTTTTTTCCAGCACCATCGACAGTCTTTTCTTACCACCCAGTAGGTTGGAAATCTCCTTGATAGCCTAGTCCTTTGCCATTATTAACACCTCGACAAATCAGATTAGAGAGAATTTGTGAAGAAGCAGTCTATTTAAGAGACTTTTTCAATTCTTCTCTTAAGCAGACCAAGTCCCTCTCTATCTTTTCATTCTTGTGAAGTGTAGGCATAAGGTGTTTTTGGGAATTCCTCAATATTTTCTCAAGATCAACTTGAAGCCTTGAAGTTTCATTCTTCCCTTTTCCATCTCCATGATTTACTTTCTTCAGATTACTCATCAAACTCTGATTTTCAAATTTTATCTTTATGGACAACTCTTCAGTTTTAGAAATGTGGAGAGTTAAAGAAACCAGATCATGCTCTTAATTATCTACTTTCTTTTCTAAGGCATTTTTCTCAGAAGTTAATTCACATACAAAGTCTATCAACATACTTACAAGCCTTTTTATCTTTCTAGTAGTGTAATTATCTGGATTCTCCTAAATATCAGATAGAGTTACCTCTTTTCCTTTTCATCCTCTATGTATGCCATGAATGAAAACAAGGAATCATAGATAACTGGACTGTCTTCCACTGCTAGCATAGAAATATCTCCAGTATTCTCTTCTTTACCTGAATTACTTGAAGAGTCTCCCTATGCTACAAGATCTTACTTTATAACATACTCAACTACTGCTTTTGTTCTTGAATTTTTAGGGACTTGGTCCCTGTCCCTTTTTTTCACTTAAAGTCTTGGGATACTCCTGATAATACAATTTTTTCATTGGACAATCCTCAATTAAATGCTCAGGACTTTCGTATCTGTGACACACTTCAATATTATTTCCCTTTTTATTGCTGCTTCCTTTTGGAATTGACGACTCTTCTTCATAACTCTAATAATCCTATTTGCCAAAAAGGCAACATCAGTATCATCTTCATCTGAGTCATATTTTGAATCCTTCAATGTAAGAAATTTTTCTCTTTTAACTTCCTTCTTCTCCAGCTCTTGTTCCTTTTTGAGCTTATGGGTTTTTAAATTTCCAATCAGTTCATCCATAGTGAGGGTCTTCAAGTTTCTAGCTTCAGTTATGACATCTACTTTGCTTTCCCAGGACTTGGGAAGGACACTAAGAATTTTCCTCACTTTTTTATACAAAGGAATCACTTCTCCTAAGCAATGAAGCTCATAAGTGATAGAAGTGAATCTTGTATGCATTTCTTGGATGATTTCATCTTCTTTAATGGTGAAGGTTTCATACTGAGTAGTCAACATGTCTACCTTAGAATCCTTCACATCAGTAGTGCCTTCATGAACAGTCCTCAAGCAATCCCAAATCTCTTTTGCATTTTCACAAGCTGAGATTCTATTTTATTCCTCAGGACCTATGCCACATACTAGCAATTTTTTGGCCTTGTAGTTTTTCTCAATCTTTCTTCTATCTTCATCATCATATTCTCTCCTTCTTTTTACTACTATTCTTGTCATTTCTCTTTCCTTGACTTCTTTAACAAGAACATGAGGAACATCAAGTATTATGTCCATCAGTCTACTATTTTAAGCCCTAGTAAAGTCAAACATCATGGTTTTCCACCACCCATAATACTGCCCACTGAATCTTTGTGGTCTAGTGGTAGATTTCCCTTCTGTAAATTAGGTGGAGCATCCATGCTAACCAAGACACTCTAGGTGTGAACCTTTTAGAGTGACATTTCTCTTATATCATTTGTTGAAACCCTGAGGGTTGTACCACACAGTGAGGGACTAGGTCTCTCAAATTCAATAACAGAAAAAGTAAAAAAAATAACCAGGAATTAAAAGACAGTGCAACAAAAGTAAAAACACCAAATTTTTAAGTGGAAACCCCTTTGCTCAAGGAGTGTGAAAACAATGGCTTACCTTGACAAGCACATTGTAAGACCCCATAAGATCCTAAAGCTTAATTCAGTACTTTAAGCTTGTCATGGGATCCCAGACTTAGATTATTCTAGCTAGGTTCCCAGACGTAGCCTATTATTGGCCTTCAAAAGTTGGAAGTTCCATTTCACCACCTTAACGTCCTTTAATGGTATGTATTTTTATTAGTTCATGGTCAGGAAGGTCAATAGGTGTTCCCGGACAAGTTTTAGATTTTTCAGAACACGTTTAGATCATGTTTGGAGTCCCAAAAAAGCGGACCAATGTGATCATGGCACACCGCATCGCCAATCGCATTGGTCAACATTTGTGCAGGCTGCTAAAGCTAAAACTTCTGAGGCCCGATGCGATCATAGCATGGTGCGTTGAGTATCGTGTCGCATCCATCAATGGGCCACGTTGCTTGTAGCATCGGCACCTAGTTTTTAGTCATTAAATTTTCGTATTTTTAAGGGCAAAAGGGTTAATTTCCCATTCTTGGATAAACCCAATAACACGTGATTCATCCATATTTCACCCTAAATATAGACTTTCTCTCAAGAACAAGTTAGGGTTTTCAATTATGGATTCAAATTCAATACTCAAATTCAAGAATCTCTCCGTTAATCTTTGTAAAGTCAGGAACTAAGGTATGTCAAGTGTTGATTTATGGATTCCTTTCATCCATGAAGTCCAAGAACCCTCTTTCAAATTATAAAACATGATATTTATGTTGTGGGTTGTTTGTAACCATGTTTATCTTGTCGTATGATTCCCAAGTTGGAATCTTTATGTGTTTTCATGAAACTACGTTAGCATGCAAGATGAAATCCGTGAATTGAGTTGTTTATGCTGTGTAATTTGATAATTTCTCCTATTCCCTAAGTTGTGCATGTAGTGTGTTTGACAAAATGGCTAGGAGGATAGAAATTGGGTATTATAGCTCAATTATGACTCAAATAATAAATGCATGCTTTACCCTTATGACCAAGACTGACTTCCATGATATTGTGTGCATTATGAGTATTTCATGGAATGTTCATGAGATTAGGTTGATGAATGTATGACATGTCTATACGAAATTCCATCTATGTACAACATTATAACAACCATGTGTTTCATGAATTCCCCAACTTATTATATTATGAATTGTTGATATTGGTTATGTGTTCACAAAGTGTCAAGTCTTGTTAGTTTCATGCTATCGAGTCCTGGGGGTACTTGTATCCGAAAAATTAGCTATGTGCCTAGAGCCAGTGTCAGTTTTCATGATACTCCCATTTAAGCCATGATCATTAGAATTCAGTTTGTTACATGACTCAGGAAAACTCAGTAATCTTAGTAATCTCAGTCAGTTATAAGATCTCAGTAGTATTCCGTCAGTCAACGAAATTTAGTGAACTCTATTCAAATCAGCTAAAAGATACTATCAGTAACAATTTAGTTTAGTTTAAATCAGTTCAGTGTCTCTTTAGCTGGGAGTAGGATTCAGCACCGAGTGAACCCAAGGATGGGGACTCACCTGTTATCCAGTAGAGGGTGTGATCCTTAGAAACAATCCTTGTGTTCTAAAACTATGTAGCCAGTTTAGGTTGATATGTACCCTATGATTTTAGGGATTAGACACCTCATTTGAGTTTTTCCTACTAGAAGGGGTTGACGGAAGAGCTCCCTATCAGAGAGGGTTTACTCACAACTTGTCTTTACCCATGGCACGGTACTGACACCCTTCCAGCTGGGGTTATAGGTTGGACCCCACCAGTTCAGTTTTGGGGCATGTTGGTTAGATGATTACCTCCCACAGTCTCAGTTTTGGATCCAGTCTCAGTAATAGAACTCAATTCTGTTCTAAAGTTTCAGGATTGTCAAATACAGTCACTCAGTTCAGTATGAAACTCAGCTAGTTCCATCACAATTAGGACTGTTAGACACAGTCACCTAGTTAATAGTATATTAATTATATGAAATTCATGTTACCAATATTCAGATTTCAGGACTTTCAGATACAGTCAATCAAACCAGTTCTTCATAATCAGAATTGTCAGAAATAGTCATTCCTTTATCAGTAATATGATATCAGTTCCTCAGTACTCAATAGACTTAGTATTTTAGTATCCCAGTATTAGTACCCAGATATCAGTAAATCCACGTTATCAGAATTCATAAGTCAGTGTTATCACGATCTCAGATACAATTACGTATTCATGCATGTATTCTCACGTTCATGTTATTTAGTCAGTTAGTATTGTTCATGCATATGAACCATTGAATTCAGCCTACCTCACTTACATACCAGTACATTCAATCGTACTGACATATTTATGGTATGGTGTTTTATACCATAGGTTTAGAAACACGCACTCCAAAGTATCAGTAGCATTCCAGTTTCAGCAGTCAGAGTCAGCAGTGAGTCCTCATCATTCAAGGATGTTATTATTTGATTATCTAATTATTTTAGTACTTAGTTTATTTTAGCAGATGGGGTTAGTTGGGGGACTGCCCCATCAACTCTTTATTCAAATAGTTTAGTTTTAGAGGCTTTCAGACTACAACATGTTCAAACAGTTATTTCAGCTGTTTTGGTATTGTTATAGCATATTTTTAATTATGTATCATTATTGAACCTTATGGCCTTTCAGTTCATGTTTCCGTATTTATGATATTAACATTATTATTCAACGCTCAGTTACAAATATTAGTCATGGGTTAGCTTGTGGTCCTTCGAGATTATGAGCACAGTATAGCGTTCCGGGTACCAGATTCGGGGAGTTACACACATCCAAATCCACTATAATCAAACTCTTGATTACAACCTTCAATGAACCTAACTCTTTGTTCCTTTTTCTTGTAATAACTCTACTATAAGCTCATCTTGGCAACTCTACCAAGGATGCTCTATATTGTTTAACTCTAATTAGCAACAAGCTAAGGTAACTCTACCTAAGCACATCTCTCAACAAATCAGTACTCACTCAAGAAAAATATCTATTTAAGAACACATAATCAGTTACACTCAAGAAAAATATCTATTTAAGCACACATAATCAGTTAGGAACTTGAGCAGTGTTGAAATAGGAGTTTTGCTACCTTTCTTCACTCTTTGTAATTGCCAAAAACCATTTGATGAAGAAACATCTCTTTCCTTTTATAAATGAGTGATGATTAGGGCTTCAATATCATTGGACCAGCTATCCTAATTAGTACAATCATCACCTGTAAGTTTGTTGCACAAGAGGACAAAACTGTGCAGTCACGCGTGCCAGCCATACTATACTATGAACATCCAGGGACCTGGTCCCTTAAAGTTATCTGTTCATCATCAAAACTACATATAACATCTTCCTTTATTAAATTATACATTATTTAAATATACAAATTTGGAGGGTTTCATGTATTTAAATGCTCTTGTTTTTTTGGTGAGAATTGTATGATTTTGTAAGAGACATAATGACACTTTAAGGTTATGTAGAAATCTTGAATGAAAGATGTTTTTCCTTAACCCTTATACTCATTTTGAAAGAGAATTCATATTTGATTCTTAATTTACCTGTTGTGGTTAATAATGCATTTTGTAGAGGGATAAATAGAAGAAAAAAGATGACTAATGTGACTTGCAAGTCTTTGTATAACGAGACCAAACAAGAGAATGTCCTTAAGAGAAAGAGATAATTTTAAGAATTTATTAATGTTTTAATGAGGCTAAAATATGGGCTTAAAGAGAGTTAGATGGTTAATCGAGAAGGCATGGGTTTGAAATTCTCATTGCCCAAAATTGTGCTTTGCCGATGAGGGATTGATTATATCCTAAACTATGGATAATCATGATATACTTGCCTCATGCTTTGGTATACTGGAGAGAAGAGAGTCCAATCCTTATGGTAAACTTAGATTGGGGGTTTGGACAAGACCCACATAACGTGTGGTCTATAGATATGTCCGGTGTACCATTTAGATCAGAATTAAAGAGAAAAGTTGAGTCTACATTCTAATTAATTATTTGAAATATTTATTTATATCCATGTGTTTTGAATTCTATAGTCATGACTATTTTTGTGTCAAACATATTTTATTTTTGGGTTGTTATACATGCAGATACATTTGATGTATTGACCGTCCTCGGGAGATTGCATCATCTAATGATGTAGGTTCAGAGGCGTATTCTCATGATCCAATGCAGCATTAGGATTTTTCATACATCATCAGAGTGGTGAGTCCACCATCTTACAAAATGTTATTTATTATAGATAATTAGTTATAATTTATTATGGTATTGTTGGGCCTTGTCTCATCTTATAAAGATCTTGTTATACTATAGGCTTTGTAGACTAGATGTGATGGATGTTTTTCTATTATATCTTTCAGACATATAGTAATGTTTCCTTTTCTTAATGTTCGAGTTAGTTCTAGAGAGTCTAGTTTCAGTTGAATTCCCCTAACTCCTAATTTTTTACGCATTTCAGATCATGCCTCCAAGAAGATCAGATGGTCAGATGGCTCCATCTAGAACCTCTATACTTAGTGGAATTAATGTTGAAGAGGTTCACACTACTCACAGAATGAGGACACGTAATATGTCTTGCACCACTGATACCCTCACTCCAAATGGGATTCCACTAGCCCCAACTAGTTCCTTCTGGGCTTCTAGGACTGGTGCCACTCACACTCAGACCCCTCAAGATTAGATTTCCAATGCTGAGTTATGACAGTATATTCACATGCTTGCTTAGATTGTGTCATCATAGTACCATCAGTCTGGTAATATTGATTTTGTTGCTGGTTCATCTGAAGTTATTCGAGTTGGTTAATTCTTAAGGCTAGACCCATCGACTTTTACAGGTTCTAAGGTTGAGAAAGATCCTCAAGAGTTTATAGATGAGATGGAAAAGATATTTAGAGTTATGTATTCTAGTGATATTAAGGGGGTAGAATTTGTATCCTATGATTTGAAAAGGGGGGCTTACCAGTGGTATAATGAGTGCGAAGAATTAAGAGGTGGGAATGCTGAACCTATTATATGGGGGGAGTTATCTGACGCTTTCCTTGACCAATTCTTTCCTCGGGAGTTGAGGGAAGCTAAGGCTAATAAGTTTATTAATCTGAAGCAGGGTAAGATGAGTGCCAAAAATATAATTTGAAGTTCATTCAGTTGTCTCATTATGCTCCAAAGTTGGGGTCTAATATGAGGTCTCGTATGAGAAAGTTTGTGTTCGATCATTCTAATGATTTGGTGCTGGAATGTAAGAGGGCAATGCTGATCAACAACATGGACATATCCTGGTTGGTAGTTTATATGCAACAACTAAAATATGAGAAGAAGAAACAAGAAGTGTCACGACCCAAACTAGGGCCTGGCTTTGAAGGGTATCTCAAGTCCAACAAGGACCGGAGACGAACCCCAAATACCCAAACCACCGGCTACCCTATACCCCTTGTCGGATAAATTCCGAACATATAACAAGATAAGATAAATCAATTCAAAAAACATTTTAATAAATGTACAATCAAAACCAACAAAACCAAAACATCCAAGCCAAACCATACAAACCAAACCATCCCAAGTCCACAGTAGTCCAAACAAAGCCTCTACCAAACGAGTACCAACAACGTGTTAGGACATGCCCCCGACTCTGACAATGACAATGACAGTGCTAATGCTAATGTGAACTCTTAAATTCTAGACTATGAAAAGAAAATGTTGAAATGAATAAGTCTTCTGGAGGAATGGAAGCTCACCACTTCACCACCAAAAACCTATGAATTTGGCGGATCCACCTAACTCTGTGTAGGAAAAGTTTCTCCGGTGCCTACATTGCGTGGGGATGCAACGTCTGAAGATGGTTAGTGGTGTGAACACTAGAATGTACTCAGGGATAAAGATAAAGTAATGTCATCAACTCAAAACCAAGTTAAATAAATGCTCGTAACCATATGAAAGTACATATACATATATATCCCATGCCAGGATAGGGAGCAAGTTTAATCCTGAAGTAAACTTTTATCCTGGACTATGTAGCTCAACCGTCAAAATAGGAACCCACGAGCTATATGGGTTCGGTTCCCCCAGCTGAAAGGTCCCGGTGCATGTTAGCCATACGTACCAGAGAAAAACCAAGGGAAAGCTAAGCCATCCAGGCAATTAGCTGTCCCAAAATATATTAAGTGTGACTCATGCACATAGGTCATCAAGACCAAACCTCATGTAGGCAAACACGAGTTTCTAGTACATGTCATCCCAGGCCCACACCTTCACGGTATCTCTAAATAACCCCCATTAAGCCTAATTTAAAACAAGTGGCACATAATCCAAATTATTGATCAATGAACCAACCGTTAAGGCACACACGGTTATCATCATACTCTTCACTTGCAAGTTTAACTCCATGCCGTAACAATCATGTTTACCATGGGGGAACGCCACACATCCTTTTAGTTCATAAAATCAGTTTGGAGTAATACCACCACCTCTTTTTGTTCATTAAAGTAACAGTTTTTGAAATCACAATCCCATAGGATTCAATTCAAGACCGTAAATGCAATAATTCATATTCCCATATTTCTCATAACAAAAAGCCATTTTCACAATATAATGTTGGGGTCATAACCACTTCAAATGTCACAAGTTATCATAATTCCAAAGTTCATTCACCATACCCATGAACCCATATGTTCAAGACCATATTTAAAGCATGGATAACCATAATTAAACCATGGGAAAACATTATTCAACAACAAGCATTCAAAACCTCCAACCCTTTTGTCAAACCAATATCTATTTCTTATGAACAATACTTTAAATCACATGCTTTTACAAAAAATAACAATAAGGGGAGAGTAACATTCCTTAATCACCAAGAAGTACGGAGAGGAATCACTCTTGAAAGTCCCAATTGATTAGTCTCTAGAAAACCTTAAGTGTTCTTGACCTTGAGTATTTGAGAGAGTTTGAGAGGTTGTTTGAGAGTGCTAAAGATACCTTAAAGAGGTTATAAGACATGGGTTTCAAGTTGGAAAAGAGGTGAAATGTCTAGAATAACCTCAACTTAAAAGTTGAAAAAATGTCGCCTTTGACTACTAGTAAACCATTGACTCATAGCTACTCCTTATGACTCATCACCCTAAATCGTAACCAAGATAGTGACTAGGACCCCCATACACTGTCAACCTGAAGATTCAACAATTTTACTGGTAGTGATACCTTATGACTCATAGGGTCTAGTCGTAGGCAACATAAAACTGAAATGGGTTAAATATTAGACATCCTACGATTTGACCCTATGACTCGTAACAAGTCCTTACGGCTCTTGGTGGGCCACTCATACTCAAAGCAGAAATTTTACACTAAGTTTCTTCTTTGGTTACAACCTGGGTCCCTACGACCCATAACCATATCTCAAGACTCATCACCACGATTCATGTCCAAGGTAGTGAGCCCAAAGCTCAAGAATTTTTAAGGGATAAAATCTCAGGACATTAAAATATCCCCCACTTGGATCATTTGTCCTCGATTGATGGGTTAAGTTAAACACCAACACAATTTATACACAACTAGTAACCACACTTACCTTTAACAAAGTCAGAAAACAAAGATGTCAAGAAACCAAAATTTCCTTTAACGAAGTCAGAAAACAAAGATATTAAGATAACACATACCTTGAGCACGATTTTTTGGAATAAGGAATAGGAAAAGATACTTGGACTTCATGTCCTCTTAGTCTTACCAAGTAGCCTCTTCAATCTTATGGTTCCTCCATAGAACCTTTATCAAAGCTACGTCCTTTGTGCGCAACTGACGAACTTACCGATCTAAGATTTTAATCGGGACTTCCTTATAAGACAAGGAACCCAAAATACCTACCTACTCCAAAGGATCTACTACCGAAGGATCACCCATGCACTTTCTTAACATCGAGACATGAAGCACCAGATGAATGGTGCTCAAACTAGAAAGCAACTCCAACTCATATGCAACACTACCAGCCCTTTTCAAGACCAAGTTCAAACCAGCATAGTGGGGACTGAGCTTTACGTTCTTACCAAAACACATCACTTTTTTCATAAGAGACACCTTTAAGAACACCCAATCACCAACCTGAAACTACAACTCTCTACGCTTAACATACGCATATGACTTTTGGCAACTTTGAGAGGTCTTGAGCCTTTTTCGTATTAGCTTCACCATTTCTATGAATTAGTAAACCAAATCAGGGCCAACCAACCCATATTCACCAATTTTAAACCATCCAATAGGAGAAAGACACCTCCTACCATACAAAGCCTTAAAAGAGGCCACAACAATGCTAGAGTGATAACTATTATTATAAGTGAACTCTATAAGAGGCAAATGATTAAACCAACTACCCCAATAGTCAAACATACAAGCTAGAGGCATATCTTCTAAGACCTAAATCATTCTCTCTGCCTGCCCATCTGTCTGCAGGTGGAATATAGTACTAAGGGTCACTTTAGTCCCTAAACCTCACTGGAAAGACTTCCAAAAGTGAGATAAGAACTGAGTACCCCGATCAGATATGACAGAAATTAGAGCACCATGCAAATTTATGATCTCCTCAATGAACAACTTAAAATATTCCTCAGCCGAGAAATTAGTCCTCACTAGTAAAAAGTAAGTAAACTTAGTCATCCTATCCATGATGACCTAAATTAAATCAAACTAGTTTCGAGAGCAAGGAAGACTGGCAATGAAGTCCATATTAATTATCTCCCATTTTCATACAGGCAACTCAAATTCTTGAGATAACCCACCAGGTCTTAAGTGCTCAACCTTAACTTGCTGACACACCATGCACTTAGCTACAAAATTGGCCACATCCCAATTCATATTATTCCACCAATAAATTTCTTTAAGATCATGATATATTTTAGTCAAACTAGGATGAATAACATAATGCGACTTATGAGCTTAAGTCAAAATCATCTCTCGTAATCCATCTACATCGAAAACACACAATGTGCCTTGGTACCTCAAGATACTATCATCACCAATTACAAAAGCTACAACCTTTTGCTGACCCATATCTCTCATAATTTTCATCAAGAAAGGATCCAATACCTAATTCTCCTTTATTTCAGCAGCAAGAGATGACTGAACCACCTGATGCACAATCATACCACCATCTCCAGAGTCCAAGACACGAACTCCAAGGTTATCTAAACAGTGAATATCTCTTTCTAATTCTCACTTATCCTCATCCATATGAGCTAGAATCCCCATGGATAACCTTCTAAGAGCATCAACCACTACGTTAGCATTACCTGGGTAGTAGTAGAGACTCATGTCATAGTCCGTCAACAACTCAAGCCACCTCTTTTGATTGAGATTACACTCTTTCTGAGTGAACACATATTGCATGCTCTTATGATAAAAAAAGATATCAACATGAACCCCATATAGATAGTGACTCCTGATCTTCAATGTAAACACCATAGCTAACAATTCCAAGTCGTGGGTTGGGTAGTTCTTCTCATTCACCTTTAATTATCTAGAAGTATAGGCCACCAACCTACCATGTTGGATCAACACACAACCAAGTCCCGCATGGTACACATCATAGTAAACCACGAATCCATTATTACCCTTGGTCTAGGTTAAAACTGTAGATAAAGTCAACTTATCTTTTATTTTTTCAAAACTCCCTTCACAAGCCTTAGACTACAAGAATTTCACCTTTTTCTGGGTCAACTTAGTCAATGGGGTTACTATAGTCGAGAAACTCCCCCCAAATCTCCTATAATAAAAGGCTAAACCCAAAAAGCTTTGAATATCAATTGGAGTTGTAGGTCTAGGCCACTTCTTAACCACTTCCACTTTTTGCGGATCCACCATGATCCCTTCACTAGAAATGGCATGGCCTATAAAAGTAACAACCCTCAACTAGAACTCACAAATTGAAAACTTAACATACAAGTGCTGATCTTTCAAGGTTTGCAACACGATATAAAGATGACCATAATGATATGCCTCACTCTTAGAGTTCATCAAAATATTATCTATAAACATGATAACGAAAAAATCTAAGAACTGACAGAAGATTCTATTCATCAAGTCCATGGGTTCCACCGGGGAATTGGTCAACCTAAAAGACATAACCAAGACCTCGAAATGCACATATCGGGAATGAAAAGCAGTACTAGGGATATTTACTTCCCTAATCTTTAACAGAAGATACCCGGATCGAAGGTCGATCTTGGAAAAACATCTAGCACCCTGAAGCTAGTCAAATAAATCAGTAATCCTAGGAAGAGGATACTTATTCATCACCGCCACCTTATTTGATTACCGTTAGTCAATACAGATCTAAAGGGAACCATCCTTGCTCATGAATAAAATAAGTGCACCCCAAAGAGACAGACTAGGGCAAATAAAACTTTTATCTAAGAGATCTTTCAACTTCTTCTTAAGCTCTTTCAACTCCTCCGGAGCCATTCTATAAGGAAAGATAGAGATAGGATGAGTGTTTGAAACAAGGTCAACCCCAAAGTCAATTTCCCTACCAAGAGAGATACCCAAAAGATCATCACAAAAAATCTTAGGGAATTGATTAACCACGGGAACAAATTATAAGGAAGGACCCTCCAAGTAAGAATCTTTAACCCAGACCAAATGGTAAATACATCCCTTGGAAATCAATTTTTGGGCTCTAAGATATGATATAAATCTTTCCTTAGGCACTAGAGAACCTCCTTCCCACCAGAGTTCCTCTGCCACCAAAATAAATATCCACATACGTGGTCACATAAGAAAGAGTAGACTCTGGATCAAGAAAATAATACACATCACGGGAAAAAAGTTTCAACATACCAGTAATGGTATTGGGAGAAACCTCAGAGTCTTGATGAGAAGCAAGAGCATACAAGTGATTTCGATCTGTGCCTGTACCAGAAGCAGAAGCAACACCCTTTGGCACAAGAGCTGATGAAAAGGCAACAGGAATCTTATTTTCCCCCATAGCAACATCACCTAAATGAAAGTTCCTCTAAAAATGGCCAAGATAGTTGCATCTAAAATGCTTATTTTTTTCTTTAACACAAAAACCATGGTGCAACCGCCCACAAAATATATAAAAAAGATGGGGTGAAGCCTACTGAGCCCCACCAATCTGAGATTGGGCACCCTGTTCCCTAGAACCATCACCACTATAAAAATGTCAGTCATTGGATGACTTTGGATAAGGAGAACTAGACGTAGAGTAGGAACCAAAACTCCCCCACTTCTTCTTAGACCACTTTTCACCATCCCAAATATTGTGTTGCTAGCCTCCTCTCTGATTAGAAAATCTAAACTTCTTACTATGCCCATCTCTTATCTCTGCCTGCTTATTCTTGTCTCCTTAACTTGCTACATATACACAAACAATCTATAGATGTCTACATCATTGTTAGAAAAGGTATGCTTACACTCTTGAATCAACTCTAAGGAAAACCTAAAAGCAAATTTGCTTATTTTATCCCTTATGCTAAACTCTAATTCAGGAGCATATCGGGACAACTGATGAAATTTTAAGGCATACTCTTTGACCATCATGCTTCCTTGATTTAGATTAACAAATTCTTTCATTTTTGTCTCCTTTATCTCTTGAGGGAAGAAGTGGTCCAAAAAGGCACTAGAGAAATTACCCCACAGTGCAAATTCAATATCCTCTCCCCTAGACTATTTCCATTCTCCATTCCATTGGTATGCTACATTATTCAGTTGATAAGTATAAAACTCCACAACCTCATTATCTGAAGTATGAATATCTAAGAAGATATTCTCCATATCATCAATAAAACCTTAAGGATCCTCCTCAACCCTAACATTAGTAAAATTTAGAGGGTTTAACCTATTGAAACCCTTAGGAGTTGCACCACACTGTCAGGGACTAGGTCCCTCAAGGTCAATCACAAACATTGAAATAATAAATCACTAGGAATAAAAAATGAGTTCAAGAAATGTAAAGAATACAGGATTTAAAGTGGAAACCCCTTTTCTCAAGCGAAGAAAAAACCATGGCTTGCCCTCACAAGTTTAAAATAGTCCACTATAACCAACCTCTTTATTATAGACTTCAATTATGAACCTAAATATAGGTTTCTCCTACTTGTAATACCTCTATTACAAGCACAACTTGACATCTCTGCCAAGATTCTCTCAAAAACTGGTTAACTCTAACTAGAAACAAGCTTAGAAAACTCTACCTAAGCACTTCTATCAATAAAAGACAACACTACTCTTATACCACAAGTAGTTCAATTACAAATCAACACTCAAGAACACTCACTCACTCTTTAATCATACTACAGAGATAATAACATGAGCAATGTTTAAGCAATCTTGAAATGGAGTTTTTGCTTCCTCTCTTCACTTTATAGAATTGTGCAAAAAATATTTGATGAAGAATCACCTCTTTTATTTTATAGATAAGTGATGATTAAGGCTGAAATATCATTGGACCAGCTGTCCTAATCAGTACAAGAAACACCTGCAAGTTTGTTACACAAGAGGACAAAACTGTGTAGTCGTGAGTGCCAGCTGTACTTGACCATGAACATCCAGGGACCTTGTCACTTGCAGTTAACTGCTCATCATCAAAACTACATATAATAATTCCCCCTTTTGAGGATGAAAAATCAACCATACGTCTTTGAGCATCAATAAGCATCCATTATTTTTAATCATTGTGATTACCACTCTAAAGATGAATGGTCCCCCTATCAGAATGCTACCACCATCATGCAACATAGGGACCTGGTCCCTTGTTGTTATTTACTTAAGCTTTAATTCTTTAGTTCCCCCTATCACAATGTCATTCCCCTATCAATATACAACATATGATCATACACACACACACACTTGGTCCTTATATTTGAGATCATTAGTAATGTATACCCTCTTTTAGCATAATTGAAAAGGAATAACAGTAAACTAAGAGTAAAGTAAGTACTTTTTAGTTAACTCATGGCCATTGGGGCAACAACAATATGAACAATAATTTTAGAGAAGAGAAAAGATGAAGCACACAAATAAGAATTCATTCATTCAATGTTAAGTAGTTAAACACTAATACAATATACGAAAAAACAAATAAATGTCTTTCAAAGGTCACAAGAGAACTAAGGACCAGAAACTGACACACTAGGACTCAGGTGGAAGGGGTTTAGGGGAGTAGGATTTAATTAACATTTCTAGTCTTGCATTTGCAGCAGCATGTACGTCAAACAACTCTTTGGTGAGAGTTTTTATTTCAACATTCAATCCGTGTACCTCACTAGCTAACTCTGCAACTTTGGCCTTGAGTTTTTCATTTTTTTCTACAAGTTTTTTAGTAGTACCAGGTTCCTCTGAGGATAACATCTGATGTTGTAGTTTCGGATGAACTCTCTCAGTGTCCACTGCTTCTAACAAAATCCTCAACTTCTCTAATTCTTTGTTCAGGTTTTCTTGAGAAACCAACAATTCTGATACTTGAGATACAATTCCTACTTTCCCCTCAATGAACTCATTCTCCACTAGGGTTGTCAAACTAAACTTTTGTTTGATTTTTCTTAGGGTTCCTTTTGTCCCAATTATTCCATAATGATAAAACACCTTGTTTAGGAAGTAACCATAAGGAATCCCATGCTTAAATTCTTTCTCATAGATTACTTTCTTTATATGCTCTATCATAAGAGTAGGTAAGCTTATCAACTCAAACTTACTCAAACATTCTATCAGGAATAGGTCAAAACCAGAGGCAATGGTCCTTTTCTCTAATCTTTATTACAAAAAATTGTTAATGAACTCAAATACTAGCTGAAACTCACCAATTAAAAACTTTTTTTTCATAGCAGCTATTGAAGTTCCACCCATTTTTGAGTTTTTAACCATAAATTCAGTGGTAGGATATTCCTTTACGACATATTTACTCCCATAATAGGTACATCTAAAAATATTTCCCAGTGCTTCTTCATCTAGATGGATAGACTTTCTTTGCACCTGGGTAGTTAGGCTCAATCCATCCTCTGAGAAATTTATGGTATAGTAAAATTCTTTAACTTTATTTTCAAACACTATGGGAGATGATTCTTCAAGTCGGTAAAGCTAACCCCGATGCTTCACATACTCCACCAGTTCTATCATCCCTATTTTTCATAGATTTTTGGGCCAAACACTCTCCTAGTTAGCATTTTCTGAGTTCCCAAGACAACATTCCTTGTTTCTCGAGGAATAATCTTCTTTTCTTTTTCTTTTCTTCTTCTCTTTGATTTAATACTTAGTTCTTCCTCTTTATTAGTTTTTATCTTCGAGGGACCAAGTTTCTTAGAAACTTTCTTCCTTTTTATAGCTATGTGCTTCTTTTTACTTACACCACTAGTCCCAGACTTTGGATTAGAGGACATGGTTCTCTCAGAAACATGAGCTTCTTGTGTTTTCTCCTTAGTTACAATAACAATATCAATGTCAGTATCCTCATCTTTTCTAACCTCCACTACTCCAACATTTGACTTCTCTACTGTGGTAGCTTTCTTGAGTTTTCTTCTTTTAGTGGTGAAAGACTTACTTTTTTTCATGGAACCTGCTAATAATTTTTGCTCAGATTCACTATTAGAATAGGATTTAGTGCCTAGTACACTAGTATCAATCATTTTCCCTTTTCTTTTCCTGTCCTTTAATCTATTCATTTTCCAAATCAGAGGTTATTTATCCTCATTCTTTTCATATTCCTTATTTGGAGATAATACCACTTCATCATTATTTTCCCTTATAGATTGCTCCTCAATACTTTTAGAGCCTTTGTTTGGATCACAAGCAAGTAAAGGTAGACTCTCAGCTCCTAAGTTTATGTTGCTAAAAAGATCAAATTTCATTATCACACAGTTGGGCAAAAATGGATTTTGACTTAGAGCCACTACAGGAACCAGGTACTGGCAGTTTTTCAGATTTTTCAAAACCTACTAATTCTTCAAGATAAATGGGAATTTATGGGTAATTATAGGACTCTGTTACTTTTAAGGATGTGGGAATTTCCGGTTGAGAAAACTCTTATTTAATTGGAGAGTTAAGGCCTTGATTCAGATCTTTCAAAGCAAACTCAACAAGAACTTTAATGGATCCAGGACTATCAACAGGAATTTGTTCACTTAGGGTTTTGGGGATTTCAAGAGTAGGAGTGATGGGTAAAGTACTTTGTGACTCTTAAGGATGATTTGTGGATGGCTCTTTTATGGGGTTTGAAGAAAAAGGGATTTTAGCCATTTTAAACTTTAGAGAAGAGAAGGAAAGTACCAATTTAGATTAAGAAGATAATAGTGTTTTGAGTTAATTAAGAAGAGAATAAGAGATTTGAATTTATAATTAAGAAGATAGCCATTTGACATTTAAGAGGTACTCTTTTGAACTGACACAACTAATTATAAAGGGTGTGACTCTTCACATTTGTCGTGGACTAACAATTTTTGTTCAAATAGGATCGAGAATATGACATTTTTAAACAGAAATTTATGAATTTTTAAGGTACATTATTTTGGTACTAACCTGAGAGAAAGGACCAGGTCTCTCTATTTCTTAAGTGAATCCTCAACTTATGTTTGCTTCAATTATTTTCTCCTAAAGATGTCCTCATGGGTGCAACCCTGTAAAAGTATGGTACTGAGTTAGAACAAAATGCCTTACCTTATCAAGTACACCTGTCTCCTAAGCATAGCCAATGTTGAGTGGAAACATTGAATCACAAGATAAGTCAGGTTAATTAGATTAATCCTACTTTAGCCTTTTGCCTCTGCCTTCCCTTCTTGTTCCAATCCACAGGATTTTATTCTTTCTTTCTCCCCTTTTTCTTATTCCTTAAATTTTTCTTACTTAGAGAAGCCAAGGACCAGGTTCATAAGAGAAATTTCTCACAGTAGGACATCTTTACCTGAAGAGCCTTGAGAGACCAGGCAATCAAACTTTCAAAAGTTGACCCTTGCTCATACATTGTCACAAAATAACTTTTGACTACAATCCCCATTGTCAAAACCTGGACCAATGGTCAAATGTTGGGTTTGGGAACCCACATAAGCCTGAGTTCCTAGTAGGAAGACAATGGTGTAATCAGATCTTTTTAGTCCATTTAGGTAGATAATTCTTTTTTACTTTTCTCAAGGTCTTGAAACCCTTAGGATATGAATTCTCTTTCTGAATATATTTGGTACCATTCATTTTTGCTCTAATCTAACTTTGCCAATTTTCTTTTATGTGACTATCTCTTCTACAATGATTACATGAAGATTTGTGAGCCTTGTTCTTAGCATTAAGAGGAGTTTTTCTTCTAGAACCTATAAGTTGTGCTTTTCCTTGATAATCAAGCCCCTTACCATTATTTACACCTTGATTTATCAAATTTGGAAGAATCTATAAAGATGCAGTCTATTTAAGAAACTTGTTGAGCTCTTCTCTTAGGCAGACCAGGTCCCTTTCTAATTCTTTATTTTTATAAAGTACAAACATAAAGTGTATTTAAGAATTCATGTATTTAAGAATTCATCAACTTCTCTTCAAGTTCAATTTGAAGCTTTGAAGATTCTCTCTTTACCTTGCCATCTAAGTCAACCACCTACTCCAGTTGGTTCATACAACTTAGATGTTTAGATTTTAATTTAGTGACAATTCCCTCAGTTTCAGATATCTAGAAGGTTAAGGCAATCACTACTTTCTCTTCTAGTGCATTTTCTTAGTAGTTAGATCATACACAGAATCTATCAATACTCTAGCAAGCTTTTTTATTTTCCTGGCAGAGTAGTTATCCAAATTTTCTTTTATATCAGAAAGAGTTACCTCTTTTTCTTCTCCATCTTCATTGTTGGCCATAAATTCAAACAAGGAGTCATACATAATTGGACTTTCTTCTAAAAATAGCATGGGCACATCTTCATGTTTTTCATCTTCATCTAATTCGCTAGAAGAGTCTCCCCATCCTGCCAATTCTTGATTTTTTGCAAAATTAGCTGTAGCCTTTCTTCTTGAATTTTTTGAGACTTGGTTCCTAATCTTTCCTTTCTCACCTTCATCCTTGAGGTAATCTTAAAGATCTATTTTATTCAAGGGACAATCCTTAATGAAGTTCTTAGGACTTCCATATTTGTGACGAACCTCAACTTTGCCTCCTCTTTTGTTGCTGCTTCCTCTCCTTTGGAATTGACCACTTTTCTTCATGGTTTTAACAATAATTTTTACCAAATAGGCAACAATAGTGTCATCTCTATTTGGATCATGTTTAGTGATCTTCAATGCCAGGGGTTTTTCTATTTTTACTTCCTTCTTCTCCATCTCTTGCTGTTTCTTGAGCTCATAGGTCTTTAGATTTCCAATAAGTTCATCCATTATGAGAGTCTTCAGGTTCCTTGCCTCAGTTATTACATCCATTTTTCTTTCCCAGGACTTAGGAAGAACGCCAAAAATTTTTTCTCACTTGTTTGTACAAAAGAATCACTTCTCCTAGGGAGTGAAACTCATTTGTGATAGAAGTGAATCTTGTATGCATTTCTTGGATTGTATCTCTTTCTTTTACTTCCCTAATAGGAACACAAGGACCATAAATAATTATGTCCATCAGTTTACTATCCTTAGACATAATGAAGTCAAACATCATTATTTTTCACTATCTATAGTACTGTTCATTAAATATAGGTGGTCTAGTAGTAGATTGCCCTTCTTCTAGATTAGGTGGAGCATCCATACTAACAAAGACACTTTAGGCATGAACCTTTTAGAGTGATATTTCTCTGATACCAATTGTTTCAACCCTTGGGGTTTGCACCACACTATTTGGGACCAGGTCCCTCAAGGTCAATCATCGACAATAAAATAGTAAATCATCAGGAATAACAAATGAGTGCAAGAAATGTAAAGAACACAGGATTTAACGTGGAAACCCCCTTGATTAAGGGAAGAAAAAAACCATATCTTGCCCTCACAATCTTAAAACAGTCCACTATAACCAACCTCTTGATTAAAGACTTCAACTGTGAACCTAACTCTAGGTTCATCCTTCTTGCAATACCTTTATTACACGCATAACATGACAGCTCTGCTAAGATCCTCTCAAAAATTGGTTAACTCTAACCAGCAAAAAGATTAGGAAACTCTACCCAAGAACTTCTCTCAACAAAAGATAGAACTACTCTTATACCATGAGTAGTTTAATTACAAATCAGCACTCAAGAACACTCACTCACTCTTTAAGCATACTACAAAGATAAGAACACGAGCAATGCTTAAGCAATCTTGAAATAAAGTTTTTGATACCACTCTTCACTCTTTATATTTGTGCAAAAACTATTTGATGAAGAAGCATATCTTTTCTTTTATAGATGAGTGATGATTAGGACAGAAATATCGTAGGACCAGCTATCCTAATCAGTACAAGCAGCACCCACAAGGTTGTTACACAAGAGGACAAACATGTACAGTCACACATGCTGGTTGACTGTACCATAAACATCCATGGACCTGGTCCCTTGTAGTTAGTTGCTCATCATCAAAACTACATATAACATAACCTCCTAAACTTACCAACCCTTATGGCTTTATAAGATGGAGAACTACGCTCAGACTGAGAAGCTATAAACTGAGCCAACATATGAATAGACTGACAAAAGTCAGTGTTGGACACATCATCTTGAGGAACTTAAAGAGGACTAGAGGTGACTGGTGGAACTCCAAGAGGGCAATCAAGAACTAGACCCCTAGACTGTGTTTGTACCCTAAATGCAGGGAGAGTCCCATCAACATTGTCCTCAAGTGGGACAGAGGAGTTTCTGTGAGCTTTAGATCGTCTGGGAGGCATGATTTGAAAAGATAGAAAATGGGAATTAGAGAAATCCAAGATGTTAGACTCTATAGCCTGAAATAAGATAACAAAAAAGGGAAACATTCCTAAATGTCTCTTAGCCTTCCTCTTATAAGTTTGTCCCACTACATACCCATAAAATAGAATCTACTCGACACGGCTTTATGGACACCCAAGTGAACATAAACCTAGCTCTTTAATACCATCTTATAATGACCCAAAATAGGGCCTAGCCGTGATGGGTATCTCAAGTCCAACAATGATCAGAGAACACTTCCAAATACCCAAACTACCGACTACCTTAAAACCTTATCGAATGAATTTCGAACATATAAAAAGATAAGAGACATCAATTTTAAATACATTATAATAAGTCTACTACCAAAACTAACCAAACCAAACAAAACTATCCCAAGTGCACAATAGTCCAAACAAAGCCTCTACTAAAGGAGTACCAACAAAGTGTCGGGATATGCCCCCAACTCTGACAATGACAATGATAATGTGAACTCTTCAATTCTATACTATGAAAAGAAACTAATGAAATGATTAAGTCTTCTAGAGTAATGGAAGCTTACCACTTCACCACTAAAGACCAACAAACTAGGATGATCCACCTAACTCTGTACAAGAGAAGTAGAAGTTGCTCCGATGCCTACATTGCACAGGGATACAACATCCGGAGATGGTTAGTACGGTAAATACTAGTATGTAATTAGGGATAAATATAAAGTAATGCCATTAATTCAAAAATAGGTTAGATCAATGCATATAACAATATATAAGTACATATACATATATATCTTATGCCAGGATAGGGAGCAAGTTTAATCATGAAGTAAAACTTTTATCTTAGACTATATAGCTCAACCATTATAATAGGAACCCACGGGCTATATGGGTTCAACCCCCCCTACTGAAAGGGCCTCGATGTATGTTAGCCACATATACCAGAGAAAAATCAAGGGAAAGCTAAGCCATCCAGGCAATTAGAAGTCCCAAAATAAATCAAGTGTAGCTTATGCACATAGGTCATCAAGACCAAACCTCATGTCGGCAAACAAGATTTTCCAGTACAAGTAATCCAAGACCCACACCTTTACAGTATCGCTACATAAACCCCATTAAGACAAATTTAAAACAAGTTGCACATAATCCCAATTATTGATTAATGAACCAACTGTTAAGTCATACACGGGTATTGGCATACCCTTCACTTGCAAGTTTAACTCTATGCAATAACAATTATGTTTAACTTAGGGAACGCCACACCCCCTTTTAGATTATATAATCAATTTAAAGGAATACCTCAACCTTATTTAGTTCATTAAAGCAACAATTTGTGAAATCACAATCCCATAATATTCAACTTAACACCATAATGCAATAATTTAAATTCCCACATTTCTCATAACTAAAAGCCAGCTTCATAATACGGGGTTGGGGTCTTAACCACTTCAAAAGTCACAAGTTTAAAAAATCATAATTTCCATGTTCATTCACCATAACCATGAACCCACATTTTCAAAACCATATTGAAAGTATGAATAACCATAATTAAACCATGGGAAAACATTGTTCAACAATAAGCATTCAAAACCCCCAACCCTTATTTCAACTAACATTAATATCTTATGA
This sequence comes from Capsicum pubescens, assembly GCA_030864215.1. NCBI lineage: Eukaryota > Viridiplantae > Streptophyta > Magnoliopsida > Solanales > Solanaceae > Capsicum > Capsicum pubescens. The sequence goes on from CM061544.1 coordinate 230,532,501, forward strand.
CTAATTCTTTAAACCATATGCTTTTACAATAATTAACAATTAGGAGAGAGTAACATGCCTTAATCACCAAGAATTACGGAGAGGAATCACCTTTGAAAGCTGACATTAATTAGTCTCTTAAGAATTATAAGTGCTCTTAACCTTGAGGATTTGAGAGTGTTTGAGAGGTTATTTGAGTTATTTATGAGTTGTAAAGATACCCTAAAGAGGTTCTAAGAGTTGGGTTTCAAGTTGGGAAAGAGGGGAAATATCAGAATACCCTCAACTTAAAAGCTGAAAAAGTGTTTTCTTTGACTATGAGTCAACCATTGACTCGTAGCCACTCCTTACGACTTGTGATCATGAGTTGTAACCAAGACTGTGATCAAGACCCCCATATACTGTCAACCTTATGACTTAACAAGATTACTTGTATATAGACCTTACGACTCGTAGGGTCTAGTCGTAGGCAACATAGAACCCAAATAGGTTAAAAATAGGACATCCTTCGATTTGAACCTATGACTTGTAACAATTCCTTACAGCTCTTGGGGAGCCATTCATACTCAGAGCATAAATTTACCACTAAGTTTCTTATTTGGTTACGACCAGGGTCCCTACAGCCTATAACCACTTCTCACGACTCATCACTATGAGTCGTGACCATGGTAGTGAGCCCAATGCTCAAGAATATATAAGGGACAAAATCTCAGGGCATTACAATAAGATATAGATAATATATAAACTAAGAGGGATAGGCCAGTAGTCCATGATATTAGTCAATAATAGGGTGGTAAATGGGGTAAGAAATAGTTCACAATGAAATATTTAGGAATTTTTTTGTCATCGGTAAGTGCACCTGCTCCTAAACTGTTAGGTGACTAGTGATTTTCTCCTCGTCATGGCTCTAGTATATAGGGTACCCAGTCTTAGGGTAGCATAGCCTAGTTTGATAGATCATATCCTCCCTACACTACCTGTGGAAAAGTGCACTCGGTGAAATGCTAATTTAGGAGTCGAGTGTGCTATGATTATGGTTAGCCTTGCAATAGTCAAAGTGATTTCCCTCGACAATAGGATCTTTTAAGGGCAGGAAGTCCCTAACTACTACTTTTTTAGCTCAAGATGTAAAGGGGACTACTTTTGGTATGGGTGGAGGTTGCAATCATTTGTATTCTCTATCTATTTGGTAGGACTTAGAGGCTTCACTAAAAGTTTTTAAGGGTATGTTATAGATTTTCTCCCATGATGTTTATGTGCTACTTGACCCTAGACCTACTCTATATTCATGTAACCCCTAATATGGCTGTGAGTTGTGGTTTTAGTCCCAAAAATATCTATTTAGTTTTCTTATTTTCTACCTCTATTGGTGATTCTATTATTCCTAGAAGAGTCTATAGAAATTATGTATTGTCTATTTTCTATTGGGATACTATGGCAGATATAGTAGACCTTGACATAGTAGAATTTGATGCAATTCTGGGATAGACTGACTCCATTCTTGTTATGATATCCTATATTGTAGAATCAAAAAAGTCACTTTCCATTTTCCTAATGAACTAGTCATAGAATAGGAAAGAGATATCTTAGCAACAAATGAGAGGTTAATATCTTATCCTAGGGACCATAAGCTGATATCTAAAGGTTTCTTGTATAATCTTGTCTGGGTTAAGGATTCTAGTACTGAGATTTTCTTATTATATTCTGTGCCTGTAGTTAATGTATTTCCCAAAGTATTTTCCAATGACCTGCCATTCCTTCAATAGGGAGATAGACGTTGGGATTGATATATTGTCTGATACTCAACCCATTTCCATTCCACCGTATAGAATGACTCTTATGAAAGAATTGAAAAATCATCTGAAAAACCTCCTTGATAAGGGTTTCATCTGTCCTAGTGTCTCTCCCTGGGGTTCTTCTATACTCTCTGGGTGAAACAAACATGGTTCCCTTTATATGTGCATAGATTACTATCAATTGAATAATATTATAGTGAAAATAAGTACTCACTTCCCAAAATTGATGATCTCGTTTACCAGCTTTAGGGTTCTAGATGATTCTCTAAAATAGTCCTCATTGTGGGTGGTCATCAGCTGAAGGTTAGGGAAGTTAAGATTCCCAAAATCATATTTCAAACCAAATATGGCCATTATGAATTTTTGGTTATGTCCATTGGTTTAACTAATGCACATGAAACTTTCATGTATCTAATAGGGTATTTAAATAGTTTTTGGATTTATTTGTCATAGTCTTTGTTGATGATATTCTGGTGTACTCCAAAAGTTAGGAGGACAATGCAAATCACCTATGGATCGTACTTCAGACCCTTAATGACTAAGATTTGAATGCCAAATTTTACAAATGTGAATTCTGGCTTAGTGTGGTGACTTTTCTTGGACATATTATTTCCAGTGAAAGGATTAAAATTTGTCCACAGAAGATTAAAATGGTGAAAAAATGGCCTAGATGAACGACTACAACCGATATTCGGAGATTATTGGGTATGGCAGGTTACTATAGGAGATTTGTGGAAAGTTTTTCATCCATAGCTACTCCACTAACTAAGCTAACTTAGATGAAGGTGAACTTCTGATCGTCTAATGCTTGTGAGAATAATTTTGAGAGGTTAAAAGATCAATTAATTATGGTTTATACTTTGATGCTTCTCGAGGGTACTGAGGTATTCGTGGTCTATTGCAATACATCTTAGGTGGGACTTGGTTATGTTCTTATGCAACATAGTAAGTGTGTAACTTATGCATCTAGGAAACTTAAGGTTTCTGAGAAGAATTACCCCACCCATGATCTAGAATTGGCGACTGTGGTATTTGCACTTAAGATTTGGCATCACTATCTATATGGAGTTCATGTAGACATTTTCACTGATCACAAGAGTCTGTAGTATGTGTTCCTGCAGAAAGAGCTAAATCTCAAGCATAGGTAGTGTCTTGAGCTATTAAAAGATTATGGCATGAGCTTTTACTATCACCCAGGTAAGGCTAATGTTGTTGTTGGTGCTTTTTTGTAAGTTATACATTTGCAATATTTCTTATGTTTAAAAGGAAAAGGGATCAGGTGGATGATATACATCGACTTGCTGAATTTGAGAGTCTGACTTTTAAACTTTGAAGATGGAGAAATGATTGTTCACAAAGGGGATAAATCATCCTTGTATGCCAAAGTTAAGGATAAACAGGTTAATGACACCACATTGATGCAAATTAAGAAGGATGTTAGACAATAAAAGGTTTTGACATTTAAAACAAAAAGAGATGGTATATTATGGTATTAAGGGAGTTTGTCTGTTTTAGATATTGATGGACAGCGAGAAAGAATATTTACTAAGGCCCATGTTTACAGGTATGTCATTTATTGATAACGCTCAAACTACAGCTCTCGTAAGAGTGTAAGCGGTCGTTGTCAAATAAATAACCCAACTGGATTGGGTATCGATCCCACAGAGAATAGCCGGTCACTAAGTAAGCAAAGATTATTAGACTTTTGGTGCAAGTCTCGTAAAAGGGGAGATTTTGTAGCATGTAATAATGTAACAAAATAGTAGAGTAAAAATGGAAAATAGCAAAGTAAAAAGGAAATGATGTTCAGTAAGATGTTTAACCAATGAGAATTGAGAGTTGGGGTTATGTCCACCTTATGAGTTATACGTCTCTATTGGCTATGAGTTATGCGGAATTTAGACATGCATGTGCTTATAGAGAATTGTATTCTATGGTAAATCCAGGCGTCTTTCGACCATCAAGGATTATTTCACTTTAACTCTTTCGAGCTTAAAGCGTATCTAACGGTACAAACTCTCCAAGAGGTTAATCTAGTTACGACACTAACTTTTTAACAGGGGTTGGTTCCCTATTACCTTGACATTATCTCTTTTCCAGACATATAACTTTTATTTCGAACAAGTTAATGCTATACTGGCGTATTCTATGCGTTTGCAACCACAAGAATTTGCATTAAGATAAAGAGAATAATGATATAAGTATCATACGAGTCACGAACTCACAAAATCATAGAAATAGATAGTATCTCATAAGGCTTCCATAACCCCAACAGAGAAGTTTAGCTATTCATGAGTGCGACGGAAATCACAATAGACTTTATCATTATACCAAAATAAAGATCTCACGTGTAGTAGGGTTTGGTATGGCGTTAGGCGTGAATTCCCTTTTAGAATAGCGGTTCTCTTGTTGTGGAAATTAAGAATTGAATAGATGAAGAGAAAGTAATTAATTGAAAGAGAATTGTTTTCGGAACTCCAGAATTAATTGTATGAATGGAGAGAGATGATAATAAAAACTTCAACAACATAGGGTATTTATAACACCCATATCCTATTCCTACTAGGATACTGCATTACTTATCCTAGTCCTACTAGGTTACTGCATCATTATCCTAATCCTAATAAGTTACTGCTGATCCCTAAAGTCTTTGGAAATGCTGTTTTTGCCCGGGACAGATATTCCATGCGTCACTTTTGGTCCTTGGCGTCCAAGCTTTCCCTTCCTTCTTTCGTGAAGCTTCCTTGGGCGTCAAGTTATCCATAATATGCTGAAATCTGCATCATTTATACCTGAAAACTTGCTAATCACGTTTGTTAGCTCACTTACAGGAAAAAGGACTAAAAGTGCATGAATTATATATTTTGTCCTCAAAGCTTAGCTAAAATATGGGTAAATTATAGTACTTTAGGCGTGTAAATACGCCTATCATCAACACCCCACACTTAAAGCTTTGTTCGTCCTCGAACAATATATCATGTCCATATAAACATCTACTTAGGGTTTCACAGTAACAACACAAAATATTCATCAAGACAGGCACAACAATTATTAACAAAGAGTAGTTTTCTAATCATTTCTAGAAACAATTCAACCTCTAATGTAGACTCGTGATGATGGTTAATTCGTATCCACAAGTTAAGACACAAAGAATCATACAAGACTACCCAAAAATCATCAACCATGTGTGTCTCACATAAGATATTACCCATAATCACACTCAAATATTGCATTTTTCAGAACATGGGTATAAGATTATCCTTGCTCTCACTCTTACAAAGAATTCATATGTTGCAACTGATGACCATAGGCTTTCCCTTAGTGTAATGCTCTACTAATATCAGAATGTTAAGCTTAGGATCAAATAGGTCTTTACAGGTTGTAATGTAGGCTAAGGGACGGGTAGGACTATTTTGGCCAAAAATAGTGACTATGTTCCCAAGCGCTTTAATACATCACATTATGCCATTAACACTCTCTTTTAATCAACCCTGCTACCTTTCTTTCATCTATCACCCCTTTTCACCTATTTTGCCATTCAAGCATAACTATCTTTTTATTTAATCATAAACACAATTTATCTTTTTGTTTTTCTATTTCTTTTTCTTTTCTCTTTTTTTTTTTCTTTTTTTTTATAACACACCTCCATGATAGCCACTCTTTTTCATAACAAATTCAAGTACCAATACACTCTAAGGCATCACTCTCACCCAATTTCCTCTTATTTTGTCACATGACTTCACAACTTAAAGCACTTAGGAATTTGGATCAAATTATGGTCTTGAAAAAAATGGATTAGGCTTACATATGAGGGTGTCAAAGAAAATGGCTTAAAGGCTCAAAGGGGTTGACTAGGATAATATCCACGGGTAGGTAAAACGAAGGTAAACAAGTATCGGTTTCCAAAGAAATGCCTAAATCATCTCCTAAACTCACACTCTTTATTTCTCTTTACACACACACCAGGCAAGTTCTAGCATCAGTCACAAACACAGAATATACTATCATCTCACACACACAAGGCACATGGTCAACTTTATTGGGAGTATTATAGACTGTTGACCCTAACAGATGAATGAATTAAACCACACAATTATCACACAGTGAGTCACACTTAGAGCCTAAATGTCTCAATAGTAATGATTCTAGCACAAACTCTTGTCATAACACCATGCCGCCTATCAGAACAATTTCATGCATCAAAATCTAAAAAATCTACGACTAATTAAAACAAACAAAAAAATATGACAATAAATGTAGGCAAAGAAGTACAACATACGAATATCAGCACCCCACACTTAGACGGGACACACTGCCCTCAGTCGAAAATAAATACGAAAAACCTAATTAGTCGGACTCCTCTTCTATGTCTGGGGTAATACCCCCTACGTCGGAATCATCATCAGAGTCGTCATCCTCAGAGTTTCCTCAAATTGTACCCCACTTGATCCAAAAGTGCGTTGAGGTATTTGTAGCGAGGAGGATTCAGCTTGCTCTTTTCTTCCGCTTTCCTAACCTTTCTGTGAGGTGGATACTTTTTATTTTTCTTGTCGTCCTTTTTAGGCCATTCTACCTGAGATCCTAATAGAGTCATGTTAGCTTCATCTCAGAAGATTCAATTGATAAACAAACAATAATGGCACCACCCCACACTTAAGTTGTTGGCACAGACTAATTAAGTGAGTGATGTCGACTACTCAGACTTCATCGTCATATATTTAGGCGATATGTTCCAACAATATGTTCAGCACAGTCATACTTTCATGTCGTCTTAACTATCCTTTCCAACTCTATTTCATGTAATCTTGATCATACTCTCATGTTTGGATTAATGCACTTTTTTGAACAAGACTACTGCATAGAGATCGTATCAAGTTATGGTATAGAAATAATCACAACATCTCATGCTTGTATTCAATCATGATCTTTATCTCGATGAACGAGTCATTCAAACATTCAAGCATTCAATTTTGAAGATTATGCACTTAACTTCACCATGTCGACTCCGCAAAAGTATGACAGTGTATAACAATCAAATACAAGTTGGAACAAAATCAAGAACACCCACACATATTCTTTCACTCAACGAGATGTATCACAACAAATCAACCACATTCAGATCACCAATACTACTTCAAGATTTAACAATTCATTATAGGCGTAGTAGTGTAGTACTTACGGAATATAAAAGAAGAACAAAGAAGTACTTACTTGGTTGATGGCCTCGAAAGATGTTCTTGCAAAGTAAAAGAGCAAAAGGAAAATTTTTGAGAGATTTTGGAGAGGTAGGCGGCACTTAGGTTGAATTTGCAATGCATTTTTGTTCTAAGACTAAGTTTCTTATTTATAGGGTAAGCTTGGGTCGGGTTTTGACCCATTTAAAATCGTATTTGGATACCAAAAGTGACCATAGGCGGCGCCTAATGCTTTGCCTATGCTTGGCATAGGCGGCCCCTATGCTATGGCATTGTTAGGCATAGGCGGCACCTATGCCATGGCATACTAGATTCAGAGACAGAATGCTTTTGCATAGGCGGCTCCTATGCTATGGCATTGTTGAGCATAGGCGGAGCCTATGCTATGGCACTCTAGAATCCGAGATCTTAGGCCATAGCATAGGCCATGCCTTGTTCGTGGCCTAGATTTACATAGGCCTTGCCTTGTTCTTTGCCTATATTTTCATAGGCAATGCCTAACCCATAGCCTTTTGCTTCTTCATTCCTAACTTACCACCTTCAACATGCAATACTTCCAAATTAAAATTGGAAACCAATCTCCTCCTTTACACCTCTTGCACTTACATTTACTTAAAATCAACAAAAACAATTAGAACGATGGGTGGCCTCCCATCAAGCGCCTTAGTTTTGGTCATGGCTCGACAAAATCTTAAGAAAACAAAACAATTAAAAATGATGGGTTGCCTCCCACCAAACGCTTGATTTATTGTCGCGGCACGACATAGCTATCTCGATTACTTAGACTTCATCGAGATAGATGGGGCATCATTTTCTGAATAGATTCAGACGACGTTGATGCTTACTTGTGGGCATGCAATCTTCTTTGAGATGACTCTTGTGTATACATATCCCAGGAGGGATACCAATTATATCATCAATAGACCAACCCATAGCTTTCTTATGCCTCTTCAGAGCAGAGATGAGAGCCTCTACGTGCTGTTCACTTAGATCATCCGCAACCGCAACACTCACTGGAAGTGTATTTCCACTTCCCAAGAATGTATACCTTAGATAATTGGGGAGCTCTTTTGATTCTAGCACTAGGGGATCTTCAATGGAAATTTTCGCTGTTGGTGACGGTTGATTCTTAAGATCAAGGTCCGGCTGTTTAGGAGTATGAGAATAGGACCCTATTTCTGTTAGAGCACACATGGTTTCTTCATAATCTTCATCATCCTTATGCTCAACATTCAACAGCGCAGCAGACAATGGCTCAACAGTAAGCTGTTTCTCTACAGATAATGCTTTCTTATTCTCATAATGAACATCAGCTACAGAGAACACATTCATATCACTGGGATGCATCATTGCTTTGCATATATCAAAGAGAATCACTTTGTCATTCATTCGAAATAAAAGCTCATTATCTCTCATGTCAATAAGCACGCTTCCAGTTACGAGGAAAGGGTGTCCCAAGATTATGGGAACTTCAAAATCCACCTCACAATCCAAAATGATAAAGTCTGCAGGAAAGATGAAGGTAAAAACCTTTACCAACACATCATTCAAGATACCCACAAGTCGTTTTACCAACCGATCTGCCATCACAAGCCGCATATTGGTTGGTGTAGGGTCACCTAACCCCAACTTCCTGTAGATGGATAGTAGCATCAAATTGATGCTAGCACCCAGATCGCATAATGCCTTGGAAAAATCCAACGATCCAATCGTGCAAGGGATAGTGAAAGCACCGGGGTCAGCCTTCTTCTGAACTAGTGATCTGGTAGCGATTGCACTGCAATGATGAACAGTATCCGTCAACTCATAACTTGTTTCCCGCTTCTTTGTCAAAAGATCCTTCATGAATTTAGCATACCCAGGCATCTGTTCCAGTGCCTCCACCAATGAAACATTGATAGTTAGCTGCTTCAACATGGTCATGAATTTACTGAACCTGGTGTCATCAACCTTCTTCTTTAATCTCTGAGGAAAAGGTGGTGGTGGAAGAGGAATCGTTTTCTCCACCACTTCCTTTTTATCTTGCTTTCGATTATCACTCTTTTCAGGCTGGTGATGTCTAGGTATAACATCATGAGCACTCACTTCAGCTTCTACGACATCTTCAAACTCTGCTTCATCAACATTCTCTGCTCTATCATCAACTACCTACTTGCCTTTGGACAGATTTTCCAACACTTTACCACTCTGGGTAGTAATAGCCATACACGATCCGTCATTCCTTGGGTTTTGCACAGTGTCGCTAAGTAAGGTGCTAGCCTTTCTTTGATTGAATGCCACTGAAAGTTGACTCAATTGCTGCTCTAGTTATCTTATTACAGTGGAATGTGAGTCAACCAACTGATTTATTGAAGACAAGTCGTTCTTCACCTCATTCACTCCCATATTAGTTGCCTCAACTCCTTTCAGCAGCTTAGCCATCATATCATCCATGGACATCTTTCCAGTGCCAGACGCCATAGCCTCACGGTTTCCAGGAGGAACATACAAACCACTCCTGTCAGTCTTACTCTTCCAACCACCTTGATCGCGGTCTTTGTATCCAGATTTATCATAATAGTTCTGACATTGGTTTTCTTGGGCATTGCCTCGGAAACCCACCTGATTATTCAAGTAGTTTGCTTCTTCCTCATAGTCGGATTCATCTCTTCCTTGTGATACAATGGCCTTAACCTTTTGGGTCTTTCCTGATAATAAGTTCTTGGTAAGAAGATCCATCTACGTTTTCATATGGGCCATATCTTGGTCACGTTCCTCTTGTCTTCGCCTCTGCTCTGCAGTCATGCCAATAGATATAGTAGAGCTTGCTACCTCAGAATCCCTGGTATGCCAAGCTCTGCTCTGCTTTGTCATACGATCTAGCATATCACTTGCCTCAATAAAATTAAGGTCCATGAATGATCCTCCTGCAGCATTATCAACCACTGGCTTAGTCACTGAATTCAAAGACCTGTATAATATTTCCATCAAGTGGACATTGGTCATATGATGATTTGGGCACCGCATAAGCTTCTTTTTGAACCTCTCCCAGGTTTCGTGGAGAGCTTCAGTTGGAAGCTATCGAAAATTGCTGATCTCATCTCTCAACTGTGCTCTCTTGGATGGCGGAAAGAATTTTTCTAGGAAAGCGTCTTTCAGTTGCCTCCAATTAGTAATAGAATCAGGAGTTAGCCCGTTCAACCATAGAGTTGCCTCCCCTGATAGAGACAATGGAAATAATCGCAGTCGAATTACATTCTGTCCAACGCCTGGATTGTCGAATGACTTGCATGTAGATATAAAATTAACCAGATGCATATTCGGATCATCACCTGCAAGTCCACCAAATAGTCCCTTGAGCTGTAATAACTGAATCATGGTGCTAGTGATATTGAACTTGGCTCCGGGTGCCAAGGGCGGCGGAATAATAGCTCCTGTAGCACCAGCTCCATCTAGATCATCATCATCATCATCATCAAAAGGAGCCTACACAGCTCGGCGGTTAGGTCTCATTCTAGCTTGACGATCTCTCCTATGCATAGGTGTCGCCACCTCATCTGTACGCCTAGGATTTAGTAGCTCCTCATCACCCAGGTCCTCATTATCAGGATTTGTTGCCCGACCTGGGTTATCAATATTCTGTTGATGCACTTGAGCAGCTGCCAGTGCAGCTAGTCTAGCCTGCTCCTGTTGAGCCGCCCTTCTGTCAATGTCACATTGTGCATCCATCCTGCCAATAGAACCTGAATTGAACAAAAAAAACAGCTAAAAGTAAAATCTGATAACTTTTGACCAAAGGGTCTAGTAACTATCACAAACTTAGTTGACAACCGTATTCCCCAGAAGCGGCGCCAAAATTTGATAACGCTTAAACTACAGCTCTCGTAAGAGTGTAAGCGATCGTTGTCAAATATATAACCCAAATGGGTTGGGTATCGATCCCACAGAGAATAGCCGGTCACTAAGTAAGCAAAGATTATTAGACTTTTGGTGCAAGTCTCGTAAAATGGGGGACTTTTTAGCATGCAATAATGTAACAAAATAGTAGAGTAAAAACGGAAAATAGCAAAGTAAAAAGGAAAGAATGTTCAGTAAGATGTTTAACCAATGAGAATTGAGAGTTGGGGTTATGTCCACCTTATGAGTTATACGTCTCTATTGGCTATGAGTTATGCGGAATTCAGACATGCATGTGCTTATAGAGAATTGTATTCTATGGTAAATCCAGGCATCTTTCGACCATCAAGGATTATTTCACTTTAACTCTTTCGAGCTTAAAGCGTATCTAACGGTACAAACTCTCCAAGAGGTTAATCTAGTTACGACACTAACTTTTTAACAGGGGCTGGTGCCCTATTACCTTGACATTATCTCTTTTCCAGACATATAACTTTTCTTTCGAACAAGTTAATGCTATACTGGCGTATTCTATGCGTTTGCAACCACAATAATTTGCATTAAGATGAAGAGAATAATGATATAAGTATCATACGAGTCACGAACTCACAAACTCATAGCAATAGATAGTATCTCATAAGGCTTCCATAACCCCAACAGAGAAGTTTAGCTATTCATGAGTGCGACGGAAATCACAATAGACTTTATCATTATACCAAAATAAAGCTCTCACGTGTAGTAGGGTTTGGTATGGCGTTAGGCGTGAATTCCCTTTTAGAATAGCGGTTCTCTTGTTGAGGAAATTAAGAATTGAATAGATGAAGAGAAAGTAATTAATTGAAAGAGAATTGTTTTCGGAACTCCAGAAATTATTGTATGAATGGAGAGAGATGATAATAAAAACTTCAGCAACATAGGGTATTTATAACACCCATATCCTATTCCTACTAGGATACTGCATTACTTATCCTAGTCCTACTAGGTTACTGCATCATTATCCTAATCCTAATAAGTTACTGCTGATCCCTAAAGTCTTTGGAAATGCTGTTTTTGCCCGGGACAGATATTCCATGCGTCACTTTTGGTCCTTGGCGTCCAAGATTTCCCTTCCTTCTTTCGTGAAGCTTCCTTGGGCGTCAAGTTATCCATAATATGCTGAAATCTGCATCATTTATACCTGAAAACTTGCTAATCACGTTTGTTAGCTCACTTACAGGAAAAAGGACTAAAAGTGCATGAATTATATATTTTGTCCTCAAAACTTAGCTAAAATATGGGTAGATTATAGTACTTTAGGCGTGTAAATACACCTATCATCATTTATCTCGATTCTACTAAAATGTATGATGACTTGAAGGAGGTGTACTAGTGGAATAACTTGAAGAGGGATATGGTAGATTTTGTTATTAAGTGTTTAAATTGCCAACAATTTATGGTTGACCATTTAAGATCGGGTGGAACCTCCCAAGATATAGCTACTGCCATTTAAGATCGAGAAATAGGATATGATTAACACAAATTTTGTTATCAATCTTCTGTATTCCCAAAGTTAGTACAATTCTATTTATGTCATTATTGATAGGATGACCAATTCACTCATATCCTGTAGGTAAGAATGAATATTTTAGGAGTGGATTATGTAAAATTATATATTTAATAGATTGTTTGGCTTCATGGGATCCCATCTCTATATTATCTGACAAAGGTACATAAAAAACCCTGAGTTTTGGACCTTGGAAATTTCCTGAGCTTTGAGCTCACTATCCTTGTAACGACTCATCATACGAATCGTATGGTGTGGTTACGGGTCAGGTAACCCAAATCGTAAGGAGTACAATGGATGGTGGTTGGTTTTTTTTTGTGGTTACGACTTAGTGGTACGAGTCGTTAGGTGTTGTGATGGGTCATTAGGACGATCCTTCATCAAACCGGAAACTTAGCAACTTGACTTGGATTTGAGTATGGGTGTCCCACTAATAGACGTGAGGATAGGTTATGAGTCATGAGGTAAAGTCGTAGTTTGTCTAGTGTCCAATCCCTTGATTTCTATCTTGGGTAAGATTAGACTATACGATTCTTATAGTTAGGTCACGAGTGGGGTTGTGGATTCATATGGTAGGCAGTGTATGTAGGTCCAAATCACTATCATGGTGATGACTTAATGGTATGAGTTGTATGTTGTGGTCATAAGTCATTGGGTCAACTCGTAACTACCTGCAATATTTTTACAGTTTTAAGTTGGGGGCATTCTAGACATTTCTCCTTTTAACTCTTTTTGATGCCATGACTTAAAACACCTTTTGGGACTTTATTAATATACTATTCCCAATCAAACACTCTTAAAATCTCTCTCAAACTCTCTGTTAAATCAAAAGTTACGATTTCTTCAAGATAATCAATTAAGGCTTTTAAGGGTGGTTTCTCTCCGTATTCATTATTGTCTAAGACATGTTACTCCTACCTCATTGTTATTTTATAAAGAGCATGTGTTTTAATATTTTGTTTCATGATTTGTTATGGTTTTGACATAATGATTGGGGGTTTTGGTAGTTCATGGTTGAATAATGTTTCTCATGGTTTAATTATGGTTTTTCCTTATTTTAAATATGATTTTGAACATTGTGGGATGCATGGTAATGGTAAATGGATTTCAGGGTGTTATGGATTCCCCAAATTGCTTGGTTATGGTTTTGAAACTTATATGCCCTCAACCTGTCGGTTAAAATGCCAATGAATATGATTTTGTCACATAGTTTGACTATTTTTAGTATCCTTACATTCCATGAATGGTAATGGAACCTAATATGGTCTGGTTGATTTTAAATGGTTTGGAAAGGCCTTGGTGGCCATGGTATTAGTTTAATGGTAAATGGTGGAGTCCAATTTGATTTATTGGTTTTATATGTCATGGTTGGAATAGACTTGCAAGCTCTAATTTTGGTATGACAATGCCATTGGGTAATGTCTAATTAAAAAACTCCTTGGAAAAATGATTGGTAATCTGTAAATGGTTTTAATATGGGCTTAAATGAGGGGTGTGTAGCAAAGCCGTGGAAGGTGGAAGTCCTAGGGGGACCAAAACTGGAAACTCATGTTTGCCAATGTGAGGTTTGGTCATGGTGACCGTGTGTATGATGTCACACTTTATATTTTGGGGAATGTACTACTCATACCAAGTTTATTTCTTTGGTACGAGCGGCTTCACGCTCTGGGCCCCTTTCAATAAGGAGAGTTGGACCCATATAGCCCATGGGTGCCTTTAGGACAGCAGAGCTACACAACCCAGGTAAAGATTTTAAATTTATGCTAAACCTTGTTCCTTATCCAACACAGTACATATAATTATATGTATATATGTTATTGCATATGGTTTAATAATTTGGTTTTGAATTATAGGAATTATTTAATCTTATCCCTGAGTACATGCTAGTATTTACTCTTCTAACCATCTTCCGGTGCTGTATCCCCACGCAATGCAGGAACCAGCCATACTACCATTCCTCCTGCTCAGTGACTTAGATTTGGGGATAGCTTTGAGTCAGACTAAAGTGGTGCGCTTTCATACTCTGGAAGACTCCATTTCATGCTATGGACTTCTTTTCATTATTGTTATTTCTTCGATTTTGGTTTTGGCTATGGTTGGAGGCATACCCCAAGCAGATGTTAGATGATTCTGGTTAGAGGCTTTTTTAGACTACTATAGGCATGGATGGTGTCGGTATTGGTATCAACCTTGGTATTGGTATTGACATTAGGATTAGTTTTTTTTGGATATTTGGTTGTGGCTGTTTGGTCAATTATAGACTTCATTTAATGTCTTTAAATTATTATTGTTCTATCTTTTTATACGTTTTGAATTCATCCGACATAGGTTGTAGTATTGTTATGGTTGGGTATTACAGGTGGTCTCTGGTCCCGGCTGGACTTGAGATACTCAACATGACTAGACCCTGGTTTGATTTATGTCAGTACATAATTTTTTTCTCAATTTTAGTGGAATTTTTAAAGAGGTTTGGGTATGCATGCGAATCTTAACACAACTTTCCATCCTCAAATAGATTGGCAGGTGGAGTGCACTATTCAAACCTTAGAGGATATGCTGAGAGCCTATGTAATTTATTTTAAGGGTAGTTGGGTGGACCACTTCCCTCTTATAGAGTCTGCAAAAAAAAGTTATCACTCTAGCATCCAGATGGCTCCATTTGAGGGTCTTTATAGTAGAAGGTATAAGTCATTGATGGTTGGTATGAGATGGGTGAGACCAGATTATTCGGGCCTAATCTTTTGCATCAAGCAATAGAGAAGGTTAAAGTTATTAGAGAGGCTTTAAACCACTTAAAGTTGCCAAAAGTTTTATGATAATGTGAGGTGGAGAGAGTTAGAGTTTAAGGCTGGTGATTGGGTATTCTTGAAAGTCTCTCTAGTAGTTATGAGGTTTGGAAGGAAGAAAAAGCTTAGTCCTTGCTATAGTGGTCCTCATCATTTTTTTTGTAAGGATTGGGAGTATTGTTATGAGTTAAATTTGCCCACGAGTTTGGCGTCAGTTCACCTCATCTTCCACGTGTCTATGATTAAGAAGTATGTTGGATATCATGCTCCAGTTGTACCTATAGAGGATATTGGAATGAAAGATTCCTAGTCATATATGGAAGTTCCCATAGAGGTTTTAGATAGACAAGTTTGAAAGTTGAAAAGCAAGGAGATAGCTTCGTTCAAAGTATTATGGAGAGTCATAAGGTGGAGGAAGCTACGTGGGAATTAGAAGATGATATGTGTGCTATATATCCTTCATTATTTGAATCTTTGGGTGAAGCCGTAGAAGGTATGAATCCTAAGCTTACTCCTACCTTTTCATATGTTCTTAAAAATCATGCAAAATATGATCTAAGTCATCATTAAAGAAAAGATGATCCCAAGGGGGGATAATGTACTGCCTCGGGTGTTTAAACGCCTAAATAGAGTTAAGGATGAGCCTATGTGACCCCTAAATTGAGTATAAATTACTTTGGAATCAGTTCAAAAGCATTGGGGACAATTATGGGCATGAAAAAGGGTCATGCGTCGCATGAGGAGCTTTATGCAATGGCCCCACATCATATGGAACACCATAGGGGGGTACTTCCTCACCCATGCAGTGGCCTCACATTGCGAGAGGCTACCTTATATTGGGTTTCGCACTGCGAGGGGTTGGCCATGCTTCCAAGCGTACGCCACACTTCCCCTTGTTTCATTAATGGGACATCATTTGATTGATATTCCAGGGGTGTTTGGGTCATTTTACACTACTAAAATGTTCCCCATTCACCCAAAACATCCTTAAGACCCTAAGAACGGCATTTACTCATGCTAATCACTTTGAATACATCCGTAAATCACCAGATAAGAGAATTAACTAGGGTTTAAAATTCTTAAGCTCTAAGCACCAAGGTTTTATCAAGTTCCTTTGGCTAAGAAGTATGTAGAACGACCGTACTACTTATGGGTTTAAAATCCATGTTTCCTAAATGCTAATTTATAAATAGAATATGGATTTTAAACTTATTTGAAGAGCATGAACTATGAATCCATTTTGCTTATAAAAATTATGTATTTAACTGATATTATGGGTTGCTTAATTAATGATGACAATGATGAGTTTTGAATGCTTCCTTTATCAAATTGTACATTGAATACTTATACGGATTTAGAGAGTATTTCTTTTATTTTAACTGCTCTTGTTTTCCAATGAGAATTTTATGATTTAAGAGAGATGACGACACTTAATGTTATAGATAAATCTTGAATAAAAGATGTTTTGGCTAAAACCTTACACTCATTTTGAAAGAGAATTCATATTTGATTCTTAATTTACCCATTGTAGTTAATGATACATTTTTGAAAGGGCTAAAAAGAAGAAAAAAGATGACTAATATGACTTGCAAATCTTGGTATACTATACCAAATGAGAGAATTCCTTTAAGAAAAAGAGATGATTTTCAAGAATTGATTAATGTTTTAAGGAGGCTAAAATATGGGTTTAAAGAGAGCTAGATAGTTCATGAGAAGGCATGGGATCGAAAGGCTCATTGCTTAAAACTGTGTTTTGCTGATGTAGGATTGATTATGTCCTCAAATATGGATAATCATTGTATACCTTCCTCGAGCTCTGGTGTACTAGTGAGAAGAGACTCCATATTAGCGGCAAACTTAGATTAGAGGCTTGGCCGATAAGTTAAAGCCATACCCATATAGCCTATGGTCTATAGAGATGTCGGTTATACCATCTACCTTAGAATTAAATAGAAGAGTTGAGTCTATGTTCTAAGTGATTCCTTCAAGTCTTTACTCATATATATGTATTTTGACTTCTATACTCATGACTATTTTTGTGTCAAACATATTTTATTTTTGGGTCGTTTGATATGCCAATACATTCCATGTATTGACCACCCTCGGGTAGCTGTATCATCTCATGATGTAGGCTCGGATGTATATTCTTACGATCCAATGCAACATTAGGATTGTTCAAACATCATCAGAGTTGGTGAGCCCTCTACCTTTCCAAAGGTAGTTTGTTCTAGTTGTTTAGTTATTTTCAGTTATGGTATTATCGGGGAATTTTCTTGACTTAGACAAATCTTGTTATGCTAGAGGCTTCATAGACTAGATGTGATGGATGTTTTGTTATTATGTATTTTAGAGTCTTGTATTACTTTATCATTTAACTTGAAAGACTCCAGTTGGTTTCATCATATTTCCACTCTTCATATATAATTATGCTTATGATAGAATGCTAAGGGGTATTCTAAGGACTTCGTTGGTTTGGGATTCCTGTCGCGGCTAGGGCCTCGTCTCGAGTCGTGACATAAATTTTCAAGGATACTATTTTTTTCTACTTAATTCAAAATCAAGAACTAGAGTAATTTCAACATTGAAACTTATTTTGAACTAAAAGAAGTGCAGCCACTAACATTGATACTACCATGAATGACACGTCTCCATCAAGGCCCACGTGTTCAAGAATGAGAGATCCAAGATCTACAATCAATGCTCATGCCATGAGGAGCATAGAAGAATCTTGAAGAATTTCAATAGAAATCTTACAATGTCTGGAAGGTTCGTAGGAGTAAAGTAGAGGAAGAAAAGGGATTATTTGTGCAAGTGGCTAACTCTTGAAATTCAAGAATTCACAAAGAAGACAACCAATCAAAGCCCTTGTCTCATTAAGGACAATATTCTAAAGATCGAATGTCTTCTTTATTTTCCTAGTATAAATAAGAATTTTTTATTTTTGGATGGTAAACTCTGATGAATATTGAACTCTCAAACTTGTAGATTCTTCTTAGTGAGTAATTAGTATCGGTTGAATCTTGAAATTGTTGGTAAACTTATTTAGTTTTACTCATCAAAGATTACCCATTTGTAGTTTTTGTTTCCTTGATTTTTCAAACTAGGGTTTTTGTTTGAGTTATTGAAATCAATTGAGTGGTGAGGGTTTTAGCCCTTTGTTGCCCATAATTCCAACAACTTAGGTATTAACCCACATATTTGGTTCTTTATTTCCTTCTTTCATGTTTTATTCCTATCATTTTGGTATCAAGAGACTAGGTTTAGATTTTTTTTTACAAATCTAAATCTTGGGGTGTTGATCTCTTCAAAATCTAAAAAAAGCCATCCAAAAATTCCAAAAAAATCTAGAAAATTTTTATTTTGAATTGTTGTTTTTGACACTAGATTTAGATCTTCTAGTATTTTTTTGAGCTAAAATGTTGAATTTTATTGTATTTGAACTTGTAGAAGTGAAGTTACTATTGAAGGTTTGAAACTTTTGAAACTTTGTCAATTTTTGAAATGTGGATTTCTATTTGATTTGGAATTGAGGGATAAAATTCATAGGAGTTTGTTCTTGGTGTTGAAAGAGCGCATTGGAAATTTTTTCGTTGAATTTGCAATTAAAACGGAGTTATGAATTTGTGAAGATTGGGATTTTTCTTAGTGTTCTTGAGTTTCTTCATATTGTTCTTGTAGAAGAAGATAGAAAAAGTATAATTTGATCCAAAAATTTCCAAATTAAAGTTGGTCAAAGAGTTTGTGGGTCCACTTGTGAAAATTTGAAAAAATAAATAAAAAAAATTGAGAATAAATTAATTTCCTCATCAGCAGCCTACGTCAGTCAACCCCGCAATGCTAGAGCTAATGCAGTAGGGACCAACCACGCCGCTACATCAATGGCAACCAGAACTCCCCTAGCATCTGCTGGTGTGTGACTCTCAATTTTAGAGAGAAAAAAATTGCAGGTTTCAACAGTTAACAAAATTTTGGGTCCCAAAACCTCAGAAAAATAAGTATCCAAACTTCGTGGTTTTATTCTACACTTTCTTTCTTATATTTATAATTAATTAACAAGTAATTAATATATTTAATCATGTAATGACTTCATTTTTGGTGATTTTTGTGAATTATTCAATTTTGTGTGATTTGACCATTTTTCCCCTCTCCATAGTTGCTTTGTGGTATTTCTGGGGTGTAGGGATGAATGAACCAATTCCCAATCCATTTGTGTAATTTGTGTGAGTTTGTGGTCTTTGGTGGTGAAAAAGGCTTATTAGTTGACTTTGGTCAATATTTATCATTTTATGCGTTGGATGGAAAAAGGGACTACAACAGCAAATTCGAAACATCAATTTTACATTGGAAACATGGGTTGTGTGGTTTTGATATATTTTGTATCTCAAGTTGACCCTTGGTTCAGAAAGTTGTGAAGTTGGGTCTCAGGCGTCAATTTTGTTAAAATGATATTTTTTTTCAAAAATCTAATATTGCCATTGAGTCCAGATCATTGAATTTAATAGGGTAGCATAGCTCATTTGCATTCATGGGATTCCCGATAAATCCCAAGGGATCCGTAAAAACATGAAATTTTTTCAAGTTCAGCTGGTGCACCACCCTGCTGGTTCAACCGCTAAAGTGCCATTTTATCATCTAAAGCTTGTTAAAACTTGATTTTAAATTTGGAAATTTGGGATTTTGATCCAGAAGGCCTAAATTAATAATTCTTTAATTTAAAATCCAATTTCAACCTATTTTTACTTGGATTTTCTTCTGTTCTTCTTTTCATCATCGGTAATATATTTTTGGACTAAAATTTTTATTTTACCCTTCTTTTTTGATAACCATTTCGGGGGTCCGTTTTGACCCCAATCCCAAAATGGTCAATATGGTATCATTGGCTCTCTTTTGATGCGTAGATTCTATATTTATTTATTTTAGTTGATTACGAGTTCATTCGTAAAGGGAAGGCTCCATTTCGATGGGTTTTGAACTTGATTTTCTTCATTCGAGGTAGGTTATGACATAACTTTCTTCAGAATGGGATAGGTAGTTAATGCTGGTAGAAATACATGTTATGAGTGTGGGAACTAATAATGAAAAAATCTTTATTAATGTTATGTGCCCGTGTGGTGGCCTTTGTTGTTGTTTTTTGGTGGTTTTGAAATATTATTTGCTATGTGTGACCGTGTATGATTTTATATAATATTATTGGCCTAGTAATTATATAATTGGTTGTTTTCTTGGTTGAAAATGTCTAAGTTGGTATTTACGTGGTATCAAGTGGCATATTTTTGTATATCTTACTCTATTTGGTTTATGGACTATATTGGATTCATGGATGGTTGGTATATTGAGTGGATTTTTGCTCACATAGTTGGTATGTTGGTTGGATTTGGAAATCCTCATTCTGGTTAGTTGTGAGCATTATATCCTCATATCATCTACATTCATAAAAGATTGGTACCACCGTGGAAATACTAGCTTTTTGTGATAGAAAATGTGATTTCTTTAAAAACCCTCTACTGATGTATGCGTCGGAGAGGAGTTATGTATATTGGATTGGTACTAGATATTAGATTGCATATGGGTTGAAACCCTCCTCCTCGTGGGTCCTACCTTGGTTGCACAGTTTGATAGGTGTATACAGAGGTTGTGCGACAACCTCGTGCATCACATCATCATCATCATCATCTTCACTGCATTTCTTATATTGTGCACATTGGTGTTGTACTTTCGTTCTTGACTTGTTATATATCTATTTGTTTTTCTTCTTGTACTTGTATTTGGTATATATGTATATTTTAGAACTGTTAGTGAAACTATTGTGGTTACCATTTGGGACATTTTTTGATTGCAGGTGACGTGCCCATAGTGTGTATTTTATATACTTTATTTTCTACTTTGATCAGTCGGCCTATGATACCTATGAGTACAGGTGGACCATACTTACCCCTACTACACCCTTTCGGTGCAAACCCAGGTATGAGTGCGCCAAATTATAGCTGATTCGGGCAGTGTTTGAAGTATTTTTAAGGTAGAGGTTGATCTATGCTTCCAGAGTTGATCTACTACCTCTTCTTGTTTTGTTTATGTCTTGTTTTTGTGTTCATAGACAAACTAAGTTCCTTTTGGAATATCAGTTGTATATTCTGACTTCAAGATGTATTTTTTTGGTTCTTACACCATGACACCTGATTTTGGGAGAGTTATGGTATCTTTGTTATGTATTTTTCTGCTATTATTGTATATGTGTGGTTTTGCTTCATTCTTGAAGACTTACCTTGGTTTTTGGTGTTGTTTTTTCCTTTTCATATCAGTTTGGGCGATAGGCTTACTTGTCAAGGCTTGTCACCGTGACAGATCACTTGTTAATTGTTTTAAAACATCAAATCACTTCTTTGATTCAACAAATTAAGCAACAAAAGTAATTTTTCTACTTTTTTTTTTATTTTGATTTTTTTCATGCTTCTTTTCTTTGATTTTTCTCATCTTAATCCGTACATAATCTTCTTGATTCAAGTCCTTTTAGATTCAATCGAGTTTTCATTCTTTTGAGAGTCACAAGAATCCACTGCACCACAAAGGATAGGTGATATTGAATTGATCGAGCAAAGCTAGTTCACTACCAAATTTTGAGACGATGCTTTAGGAGATGAGTTGAGAATTTACATATGAGCGATGAGAGGCTTTAACTACTATATTGTTAGTTATGTTTACATATGAGCGATGAGAGGCTTTAACTACTAATATTGTTAGTTATGTTTTTAAGGTACCATGTCAAATACAAGTCTAATTGGAGAAGGATCGAATCACATCATGGAGTCTATTACGTACCTTACCAAATAAATAGCAGAAATGAGTGTGGATATAAATGGAATAAGAGCAGAAATGAATGGAAGAATGGGAGGAATAGAGGAAAGATTGGTATGGGTTATGAGAGGGAAATCACTTCAACTTGAAGATAAGAGGATAAGGAGGGTGTCGGTGCAATCAACATTCATTGCTCCAGGGCAAGCTCATGAATTATGTTACCATCCATTAAATCAACCCCAAAACTTCCAACAACCTATCTTCCAAATAAACAACAATCTAACTTTTTCAAGACAACCTACAACTTATCCCTACTGATAAACCTATCATCCTCTACAAGAGAACCGATCTTTGTGGACAATCAAATCCAATACCAAACTCCACTTCTAAACATATCTAATGCATCCTTACATGATTTCCACATTGAATCCAATAATACAACCTCCACAAAATGTAACACAAGTGCCATACCAAGACTACCAATTATAAAATCCTCTCTATGATGAAATAAATGATGAGTTCAGTAACGATGAGTTTTGGGAGCATAAAGGTAGGGGTGGTTATGGAGAATCAAGTAAAGGAGTTCAGCCTTAAGAATTAAGGTAGGATAAAGGCATAAAAGGTCAAAAACATGGTAATAGAGGAGAAATAATAGGAAATAGAAGAGATAAGAAGCGATATAGAGGTGATAAGATGGGAAATCAAGGAGATAGGTTTGGGGAGAGAAATGATCAAGACTGAGGCTTGAACATTATCAAGGTCACACTTCCAAAGTTTAAAGGAAGTAGTGACCTCGATAATTTGTTGGAATGGACGACTCAAAGTTAGAGGATCTTTATAACAAATAATATTTTGGAAACTTTGAAGGACAAAATTTGAAGGGTATGAATTCACATGGCGAGAGTCCAAGAGGTGGAAAAGGGAGAGCCATCACTACTACCGGTTGCATACTTTGCTATAACTTATTATGCTTATGAAAATGAGGTATTTGACTCCAAAATACTACCAAAAAGTGATAAAAAAAGGTGTATATGTTGAGGCAAGGTTCCAAAAGTGTTGTAGAATATTACAATAAGTTTGAAAACATAAGAATGAATTCTAAACTTGAAGAAAGCTTGGAATGTATGTGATTTGATTCATGGAAAATTTGAGGTATTATATTTTGAAGCCTTTGAATCTTAAATATTATGATACTCTTGAAGCAACCTTTTATGATGCCTCAAAGGTAGAAGCGGATTTGAACGAAGAAATATCCTACAAGGCCAAGAGTTCTTCCACTTCCATATGGGACAAGAGTAGAGATAATTGGAAGAATATATATTCTAAGAGGAAATCTAAGGTTGTTGGCCAAGATACTCAAGCCAAGTTTGATTACAAATCCAAAGCATGTGAGAAGCCACAAGGAGCTTTCCTCGACCTTCTACCATTCAATGATTTAGATGTAAAGGAAGTGTCATGTTTATTTTCATTGTTTTGTATGAACCTTAAAAGTCCCATGTTAAAATCCTTTACAGATTTAAAGTCTTAAATTTTAGACTAGGTCAGTTTCAAATGAAGTTGGAATAGGGTGCGTTCCAAAAAAAAAAACTAGAATGATTTGGGTAACTTTAGCAGTGTTTGATATAATTTATGGATATCTAAGATAACAAAAAACCTGTTGAAATTTACGAAATCAAATTTGGGTGAGTAAAAATCCCAAAATTGATCTCAACATAAATGACATTATTTCAAATATTCCTGGTTTAAGGTGTGTTGTAAACATTGGGATTTTTGGGTGAAAATGGACATTTTATTCCATCGATGCTTCAATAACGGCATGAACGCTTCTATAAAGGAGAAATTCCTACTATAACGATAATCAAATCAGGTCAATGACTGCTATAGTGGTAGTTGCCGATATAACAATGCATATAGCTATAATGGTGAAAGTCACAGATTTAATTATGTTTTCCCCCCATAATAATGGTTTATTTCTAAAACTTATTTTGGGACAAAAAAGGGCGATTTTGGGAAATTTCCACCAAATTTTTACCCTTACTAGTCGGCCTTCTCTCGAGCGAGGATATTACTATTGTAGTGTTGTTAGTTACTTTAAGAGGGAGTTTTCTATGAGACAAGAAAATGTCTAGGTGCAACAATAGACTCGGGCTATATTTGCAACAATTAAAGGAAGAGAAGGTAATGGCAGGGGTCGTCCACACAATTGATGGGGAAATCAGATAGGTTGTCAGGGTAATTAAAGACATAGTGATGCAGGGGGAGTAAAGCAACCGAGGAAGGATTTAACTTAGATTGTTAATTGGGATCACTGTTATGTATATCTATAAAAGACTAATGTCAAGGCTTCTAAAGTAGTGATCACATGCATTATTTTTGTTTGCGACTGGATGGCTTCTATTTTATTTGATCGGGAGTCTACTTATTATTACATATTTGATTACTTTGTAGTGGGTTTGAATATGGTTTTTAATGTACTTGATTACCTTGTTTATATGTCTACGCTAATTTGTGTGGTTTTAGTAGCAACCCATGTTTACCGTTCTTGCCTTGTATATTTGTGGGTTTACTTACTTGGCTAGACTTGATTATTCTAGACATATTGGACTTTAATGTAATTCTGGGTATAACCTAGTTATCTCTATATCATGTTTTTTTTAAATCGTAATGCTAAGAAAGTGACTCTAGCTATGCAATGAATGGGTAAAGTAGAGTGGGAAGGAGTGTATAAGGCCAAATCAGTGAAAATTATATCATTTATCTAGGCCAGAAGGTTAGTCGTGATGGGGTGCTTAGCATTTTTAGCTCATTTTTGAGAAGTGAGTGTGGGGTCCCCTTCTATAGAGTTAGTGTTGGAAGTATCTGAATTCCAGGATGTGTTTCCTTCAGACCTACGAGGGATGCCTCCAAACAGAGATATCGATTCATGTATTGACTTAAAGTTGGACACTCACCCTATATTAATTCCTCCCTATGAATGGCTTTAGCGGAGTTGAGGAAACTCAAAACTCAATTTTAGGACTGACTTAACAAGGGTTTTATTCATCCAACTATTTCACCTTAGGGTGCTCCGATCCTCTTTGTTAAGAAGAACAATGGTAGAATTAGGTTACTATCATACAAAAATAGCCCTTCACTCGTATAACTGACTTGTTTGACCAGTTACAAAGTGTGATGGTGTTTTCTAAAATTGATTTGTGGTTGGGTTGTCATTAATTGAAAATTAGATTAAAGGATATACCAAAAACGATTTTTAGAACTTGGTATAGTCATTATGAGTTTCTAGTGATGTCTTTTCGGCTAATTGATTCCTCTAAAGCCCTTATAAGCTTGATGAATGATATCTTTAAGTCATTTTTGGATTTTTTTTATCGTGTTTATTGTTGATATTCTAGTCTACTCTAAGAGTATAAAGGAGAAAGCGGGTCATCTTCACATAGTTTTAGGATTCTAAGGAATAAACAACTATTTAACAAGTTTTAAAAGTGTGATGCCTAGAAAAGGGGGTAAACACCTAAAAAATTAAGGTAGTTAAAAAATAGATTCAGCCTAGTTCAGTGACTAAGGTAAGGTGATTTATGGGTCTTGCTAGCTATTACCTCGAGTTTGTCTAGAAACTTTGCATTCATTGCTATGCACTTGACAAGGTTGACTTAGAAGGAAGTACCATTTGTTTGGTTATATTAATGTGAAGTGTTCTTCCAAGAGCTCAAGATACTATTGACTACATCGGCTATCCTTTCGTTATCAGTTGAAAGTAAGGACTTTATAGTGTTTTGTGATGCTTCACATTTGGGATCTGGGGCTTTGTTGATGCAGGATAGGAAGTGTAATTGCTTATGCTTTAAGGCAGTCAAAGCCTCATGAAAGAAACTACCAAACCCATGACTTAGAGTTGGTAGTAGTGGTGTTTGCATTAAAAATTTGGAGACACTATATTTATGGTGTAAAATGTGAGGTATTTATAGACCACCAGCCTATAACATATGTTTAGTCAAAGGGATTTGAATCTAAAGCAACAGAGGTGGATGGAATTATTGAAGGATTATAATGTAACTATTCAGTATCATCCGGGTAAGGCCAATATGATGGCAGACACATTGAAGCGAAAAACTATAAGTATGGGTAGTTTGTCATTCTTGAGGGCATCAAGGTGACCTTTAGCTAGAAAATTTAAAACTCTAGCATCTCTAAGCATGCAGTTTTGGGTCTTAGATAGGGGTGGCATGTTGACTAGTGTGGTGGTAAAATCAACATTTGTAGAGTAGATTAAGGCCAAATAATTTAAGGACAAGAAACTAAATTCACTGCATAATAAAGTGGTGCACGAGGAGATGGCAAATGCCAATGGCGACTCGGGTGGGGTGTTATAGGTGAAAGAAAGATTATGTGTTCCTCTAGTTGGATATTTGATTCATGATGTATTTTCGGAGCCCCATAATTTGCATTATTCTATCCATTCGGTTAAGAACCATATTTATCATGATTTGAGGCAGCTTTATTGGTGGTCGGGATGAAGAGGTACATAGTAAATTATGGGACACGACACAAAAACAAGGGGGCCATGATGGCACTTGTCGCGGAGAACCTTGACAAGTAAGCCTATCATACAAACTAATACAAAAGGGCCAAAAGATAGAAATAACCCTAAGGCAAGACTTCTAGAACCAAGTCGAATTATATATCAAAGCGGAAAATACAACCCAAGATATTAAACCAACTCCCAAAACCTGGTGTCAATAGTATAAGAAGGACTAGTAAAATCCATGAGTCAAATACATCAGAATATCCAATAGGAACAATAACTATCTCAGGATATTAGTAAAGACATAAACTAATACAGAAAGATAGAAATGGACCCCAGACTCATGAACGTCCAACTGCTACCTTAAACAACCCTAAAGGCACCCAAAATCAAGCCACGTGAGATGTACCCACACCAGAATCTGCACTAAAAGGGCACTATTGGGATTAGTATGATCCACTTGTACTTAGTAGGTATAATAGGCCGACCGAGCAAAGTAGAAAATAAAGCATACAAAATACACACTATCAAATTCATTCGGAATCCTGTGAAGGCAAACAAAATATGCTACCCTATTAAACTCGATGTTCCAAACTTAATGACAATATTAGATTTTGAAAAGACATCATTTTCACAAAGTTGGCCCTCGAAACCTAAAATCACAAATTTCGAAACCAAGGGTCGAAATGAGATTTAAAGGCTATAAAAACACACCAACTATGTTACCATCCTAAAATCGACGTTTCAGATATGCTGACATAGTCTGTTTTACCATCTGTCACATAGATAAAATTATTAAAAATGAACTCCACTATAAGGCTCTCAAAGCCATCAAAAACCATAATATCACATAAATGTCACCAAAATGCATTGGGAAACATGCCAATCATCGCCACAACCTAGAAATACCATAATGCAACCACAGGGAAGGGGAAATAGTCAAATCATATCTTTCACATATTTCATTAAAATTTAGGTCGCTACATCATCCACCATAAAAATTCTAGTTCGTCCTCAATCTAAAGGCCAAAGAAATACCTGAATCAACAAAGAACTGAGGATAAGAACTACGCATATTACACTGAACCTCCCAAGTAGACTTATCTGCAAGTCGATGCCTCTACTGGACCTTAACCACAGGAATAACTCTAAAGCGTAACTGTCTAACATCCATAGATGATATGGAGACCAGCTCCTCAACAAAAGACAACCTCTTATCTAATTAAATCGACTCCCAACTAATGACATAAGACTAATTCGGAATGTAATGGCGAAGCATAGAAACATGAAACATTAGATGAATAACTAATAAATTTGAGGGCAAAGCTAACTCATAAGCCATATCACTAATAGTCTGAAGAATCACAAATGGACCAATATACCTGGGGATAAGCTTGACCCTCTTCCCAAACCTCATCACAACCTTTATGGGTGAAACTCAAAGGTAAACATGATCACCAACACCAAATCTCAAGGCACAAAATGTATGATCTGCATAACACTTCTGCCTACTCTGAACTGCACAAATTCTATCCTAAATGATTTGAACTCTATCCAAAGACTCACAAAGCAAGTCTATACCTCAATCTCTAACCTCAAAACTTTAAACCAACCAACTAGAGAGCGACACCACCTACCATACAAAGCCTAAAAAATAGCTATATCGATACTAGAATGGTAGCTATTATTGTGTGTAAACTCTGCCATGGCTAAATACTGCTCCCACTGGCCACGAAAATCCATCACATAAGTGGATCATATTCTCCAAAACTTGGATAGTCCGCTCTGATTGACCATCAGTCTGGGGTGAAATGTTGTGTTAAGATCCACCCGAGTACCCAACTCATATTAATAAGTCTTCTAAAAGTTGGAAATGAACACAAAACCTCGATCTAAAATGATAGAAATTGACACACCATGTAGATATACAATCTCCCAAATGTAGATACGGGCCAACCTCTCTATGCTGAAGGAGACCTACACCAAAATAAAATGAGCAAACTTGGTCAATTGATCCACGATGACCCAAACACTATAAGAACCATGAAAAGTGCGAGGTGATCTGGTCACAAAATCCATAGTGATCCATTCCCACTTTCAATCATGAATGGGTAACCTTTGAAGCAATCCACCAGGCCTCAAATGCTTGACCTTCACCTGCTGACAACATAGGCAATGAGCTACAAAGTTTGTTATATACTTCCTTATACCACCCACCAGTAATGTTGTGTTAACATCTTAGTCACTCCCTGATGGATGGAGTACCCGGAACAATGAGCCTTCTTCAAAATCAATCTAATTTAATCAACCACTCTTGGCATAGAAACTCGGCCCCAATGCTAAAAAAAACCATCAGAGTCAAGTAAGGCTTTCTTTGCCTTACCACTAAACACCTTATCCCAAATCAACCCCAATCCCACATCATAAAACTGATGAGATCTAATTTTGTTTCATTAAAGAAGACCCGGCCTCCACAAATACTAAAGCACACCCAGTGTCAAAAAATTAAGACTAACTATTTGGTTAGCTAATGACTAAACCTCTAAGTCTAAAGGCCTCTCCTGGGTCAAGAAATGCGCCAAAATATCCATGCTAGTCAACTTTCAGCTCAAGGCATTTGCAACTACATTAGCCTTTCCCGGCTGATAGAGAATAATCAAGTCATAATTCTTAACTAACTCAAGATAACGATGCTACCGCATATTAAGATCTCACTGGGTGAAGAAGTACTGAAGTCTACAATGATTCGAGAAAATCTCACAACGGACTCCATACAAGTAGTGCCTCGATAACTTCATATCAAAAACAATTGCACACAAATCCAAATCATAGGTAGGGTAATTCTTCTCAAGGGGATTCAATTGATGAGAAGAATAAGCAATCACCTTACCCTCCTGCATCAACACTACACCTAACCCAACACCTGAAGCATCACAAAAGATGATAAAACCCATGCCTCTTTGGGCAAATTCAGATAGGAGCTGAAGTTAACAAATCCTTGAGCTTTTGGAAGATCACCACAAAAGCATTAGACTACTGAAAGGAAATCTTTTTCTGAGACAAACTGGTCAACAGAGCTGCAATAGATGAAAAACCCTCAACAAAACTCCAATAATAACTTGCCAAGCCAATAAAACTCTGAATATCAATGGGTGAAGTAGGTCTATCCCAATCACGAACCATAATAACCTTGGCTGGATTAACCATAATACCCTTCTTAGTCACCACATAACAGAAGAAAGAGACAGACGCCAACCAAAACTCACACTTTGAGAACTTACCATACAACTACTCATCCCTCAACCTCTGAAGCATAATCTCCAAATGATCCTCATGCTTTGCCTCACTCTTGGAATAAACCAATATATCATCAATAAATATAATAACAAAGGAGTCGATATATAGTCCAAACACTCGATTCATCAACTCCATAAATATGGTTGGGGCATTGGTCAATACAAAAAACATGGCCAAGAACTCATAATGACCATATCGAGTCTAAAAAGTTGTCTTTAAAATCTCCTAAGCTCTAATCCTCGACTGGTGATACCCAAATCTCAAATCAATTTTCAAAAACACCATGAATAATCAATACAAGAAAGAGGATACTTATTCTTAATAATATAGAATTTCATGGTCTTAGCATAATAATATAGAATTTCATGGTTAGGAGCCAACCGATCCATACCCAGGATGATGAAAAAATCAACCATATCCAACACAAGCAAATTTACTCAAGTCTCACACCCAGAAAAAGTCACAATACAAGATCGGTACACCCAATCCACCACTAAAGAATATCCTACCGTGGTAGATACTTGAATAGGAATGGAAAGAGGCTTACTTTTAGAATTAAAACCCAAAGCAAAATATGCAGAAACATAAGAGAAAGTCGATTCTAGATTCTGAAACAAACATGGACAATACCTGTGATCACAATATCAGAAACCTCTTTCTCTGGTTTGGTGGGAATAGCATAGCACTATTCACGACCATAAACTAGCTGAGTTTCCCCATGAACACCACTACAAGCTCTACTGCCTGTGCCTTTTACACCTTTGGTAAAACCCTACCCCAAATAGATAAAATTATAGTAACTCTAATCACATGATGGGGATAGTCCTTGGCCAAATGGCTAATATCATCACACACAAAGAAACCTCTATGGACCAATTCAATAAGAGAAGGTACCACCGGTCCTGAACAACCACCTTAAATAGCTGGACCAGAAAACCCACTACTCAAACTCAACAAGGTTGCCTGCATTGATCTACCATGATACCCAAGTGAACCTATAAAATCTCTTTCTCGGGAAGCCTGGCCTCTGAACTTACCAAAGAGGCGCACTTTTTTTATGCCTCCCTAAGATGCTCGCAGATTACCCTCAATCTTCTTAGCATGATCTATACTCCGAAAGGATACCCCTAAATCAACCATTTGAGATGTATCCAACTAAAGAGAGACTTTCAAACCCTTTACGAATTTTTGAATCTTCTTAGACTCGATAGAAATACTGGTATAAGAATTTCTGGATAAGGTATGGAAGCGTGCCTCATACTCTACAACAGTCATAGATCCACACTCCAGGTGATTAATATCATCTCACATCTGATCCCTCAGACTGTAATGCAAAAACCTTTCTAAAAAGGCATCACCAAACTAAACCAAAGTAATCTAGGAATAATCAAGAGGTCTACAACTAGCTAGGAACCTACACCCATATCTAGCAACATCTCTCAAATGATAAGTAGTATAAGAAACCACATACAACTCAAGAGAACCTAAGTTATGCCACTTCTCCCGATAGTTAATCAAGAACTCACAGGCATCCTCATCCACAACACAATTAAATCTAGGAGAACCCAAATAGCTACATCTCTCAAACCCCTTTTGATCCTCAAAAATATATCTGTACTTGCAGCAAGAGGAGACATGGTAAATCTGTCGGGATAAGATATCGGAACACTATACTCAAATACCAGTGTTTAAAAAGGAATAGTTCTCGAGTTTTGAGAAGTACCCAAAACAGAAGTAGGTACAAATAGAGGATCCTCACCCGGGATTGGAGGAACACTCGGCACAACCAAAGGAGAACCCTCTAAACGGATCAACAAACGTACCAATAACTCCTCCAAGATTGGGGTAGAAGAACTCAGTGGAACTAAATTAGAACCCACACCTCCAACATGCTCAATACGCAGCCTAGGGGAAAGTCCCCTACCACTTCTTCGAGATGGGGAAGATCTACATACTCATCCACTCTCTCAAGCCCATCCATAACTAGAGGCTCGTCCACTTGACTGACTCTTCTTTTAGAAGTAAAATCTGCATCCCTAATATCGCGAGACCTATTCAACACATTCTGCACAAAAAGCGTGAAACATAACTTATAACACAAGGTATGAAAGAAATTCACACGATAAGAAATAAAAAAAAAGAGATTTTATAAAGACATCATTTAGAATTTTGAAGATAGATATAGACATATAAATGATCTGCAAGACTCTATTAGACATCCCATCTTACACCATTGAGACTAACGAACCTGGCTGCTCTAGTACCAACTTTTCATAAACCAAAAATAAGGGGGCAATGATGGCACTTCTGATGGCGAAACTTGACAAATAAGCCTATCACACAAACTGATAAAAAAAGGTAAAAAGACATAAATAACCCTAAAAAAAGGCTTCTAGAACAAAGATGAACCATATAATATAATATAAAAGTAGAACATACAACCCAAGATATTAAACCAACTCCCAAAACTTGGTGTTAATAGTGTAAAAACTACTAGTACAATTCATGAGTCAAATACATTAGAATATACAACATGAACAATATATGTCTTCAAATACTAGTAAGGACATAAACTAAGAGAAAAGGATAAAAGTGGATCCCAGATGCATGAAAGACCAACTGTTACCTTGAACAACCCTGAAGGCACCCGAAATCAAGCCACATCATATCCATCCGCATGAGAATCTGCACCAAAAAGGAACATTAGGAATAAGTACGATCCAGTTGTACTCAGTAGGTATCATATGGCGACCAAGAAAAGAAGAAAATAAAGCATATAAAATACACACTTAGGACACGTCACTTGCGATAAAAAAATGTCCCACAATGATAGCCCACACCAGTTTCTCTAACAGTTCTATAATATCCATATATAATATAATAAAAATCTAGAAAGGAAGATAAGTATTCATTTATACCACATATAAGTAGAGCACAGAAGGAAAACAAAGACAAAAACATCAAGTACAAGTAATGAAAGATATAACAAATGTATAAGTAACAAGTCAAGATAGAAATACAATTATATCACACGCATAGAAAAGTAAATACAATGAAAATAATGAGGATGATGATGATGTGATGCACGAGGTCATAGTACAACCTCTGAGACTACCACAAAGCGTCTATATACACCTATAAAGCTAAAAGCTTCCCGACGTATGACCCATAGGGGGTTTGTCAACTCATATACAATCCATATATCTATATCTCCTCCTGAGCATATTCCTCGAGGAGGGTTTTATAAGATGTTATATTTTTTGTCTTAAAAAGGTGTTACCGATATTTCTCAATATTTCCACGGTGGTACCATTATTTCATGAATGAGTATGAAGATGAAATACTCACAGCCAACCCAACATAATAAATATTTCCACAACCAACCAAAATTAAGTATTTCAATAACCAACTAATAGACCATCACGTGAGCCAAATATACACTCATTATTTCCAACAATTCATGAAATCCAACATGATTTTTATGCCAATAGAGTGTAAATATATCACAATACAAAATTGCTACCATAATATGATTTTCATAAAAAAAACCACAATTATTCTCATGTACATATGCTATAAACATTACATAGGACCCCACACGATCACACATATCATATAATATACCAAATCCACCAATTGCATCACTTATAGGCCCTCAGATAGGCACAACACAAAAATATAGCCATTTTTTATGATTATTTCCCACATCCTTAACATACATTTTGTATTAGTATTAACTACCCAGTCCAATCAGAAAGAAGTTAAGCCATAACCTACCTCGAAGGCCAAAAATTAGTCTGCAACACTTCAATCCCAAAGCCTAACTCTTCATGAACGGATCCAAAATCAACTAAACTATCAAAATATAGAATCTACATATCAAAAGAAAGATAATGATACCCATATTGCCTAGTTTCAAGTTGGGGTCAAAATGGACCTCCAAAATGGATTCTCAAAAAAGGGCAAAATCATAAATTTTCTTCAAAAATATATTTCCTATATTTTAGGAGTCTACATTTCAAATTTCAAGTGAAAATGAGTTAAAACAAGGTCCAAATTAAAGAAAAACTTTTTCTAACCTTTACTTGGTAAAATCTTTGACATCCCTTTAAAAATTAAGAATCAAAGTTTTTTTGAAGATGAAATTAAGGGGAAACTAATGATTATAGGATTAGAAACTCATTCAAGTGAAAAAAGTGAGATTGGGGTTTAAATTGGAGGAATATCAATTTTAGGCCTCAGGAGCCAAAATCCCCAAATTCCATAAGTTAATTCATGTCTAAATAAGAATTTAATGTTAGAGATAGAAGAAATTTGTTGAAATGAGTGTAATGGAGCTTACTTGTAATGACCCTTCTGGTCTTTTTCCATTTTCCACTTATTTTGGCTGATAGAGCTTTTCCATTGCTACCTTAAGTCATTTATGACTTGCTGGAACTGATAGTTTGATTACCGGACAATTCATTTATTTTTAGAGCCAATTCCCTGTTTAAAAGTCTTCTTTGGTTCCAAATGTCCACCAGACAAAAACTTTAATAAAATAATCTCGGATGAAAATACTAACTGAACCAGCATCTTTGAAATATCAATTTTATGTTAGGAAGACCTTTGGTTCGGTCTGAATACACCCAAGCTCATTTAGACCTATTGGTTGAAAAGTTGGAGAATTAGAAGCTTGGGTGTGAGACACACATTTGGTTGAAATGACCTTGGATAGAAAATTTGAGTTTACCAACGTGTCCAAAACTTTGAATTTCATGGGGTTACATAGTCATTTGAAAATATTAGATTCTAAATGAATCCTGAGGCATCGTTGGAAACTTGGAAAATTTCCAAGTTGTTGGTGCAATGGAGATCGCATAAGGACCATAATGATCACTCTATAACAATTGCAAGAAGGCCTATGGAAATCGCACAATGGAGATTGAAACTCATGGATGGCGATAGCAATGCCTGAGTTCCTGGGATGGATATTTAAAGGCCCTTAAGGCCGCATTTATGGAACTTTTCACTCATTCTTCAGACCTAAAAACCCTAAAATGGTGTATTAAACTCAAATTGAGTCTTGGGTGTGTCTTGATATCTTAGTTGACATATATTTTTATGATTAACATCAAATTTGAGGTAAGAATCCTTTAATTTCATGCTTGAATTTCTTGAATTCTTGACCAAAACCCCAAATAGCTCGAGGGATTGATTTTATCCCAAATAAGATTAGTTTTAAATTCTCTCTTGAGTGTTATGATTCCTTTATGGTGTATGAACTTTGGGTTGACTTCAGAAACGTGTTTTCCAGAAGTAGGACCCACTTGAGTTTTTTGGTGTCATTTTTGGACCCAAAGCACAGTGGTGCAATATGGGTATTGATATTCTCATAATGATGTGTAGAGTGTGTTTTTGATATCTTGGAACCTTGATGAAACTTCTCGGAAGGAAAAAGTAAAGGTTTAGAGGTTTGTGAGCTTTCTTTGGATTTGAGGTAGGTTAGGTTTATTCCTTGTTAGATTGAGGTATATTATAGTATACTTATGATATCTTGTTATATTGGGAGGGGTTTTAGGTGTTAGTTTGATAAATGGTAAGTCTTGGTTTTAGTTGCATCATTTAGATCACTTGAACTTATAAATTGGAATCCTTGACTCATAGGCTTAAACCTTGGGAAATTGTACTTCATGTCTCATGGCTATCATGATGATGCCTTAGTTACTCTAGTCAGACGTGAGTGACCTTGTCATGCATGTTGTGGGTAAGTTGACTCTAGTTTCTTAAATTAATGGAAATGCCTTAGATACTATTGTTGAGTAAGGTGTAGAGTACGAGACAGACCTTTACCTTAATACTATTAGTGGTTGCTATACATATCAGAGTTGATTTAGATACCTTAACCTAGTCCTAGTTAAAAGTTAGACTTAGAATGTATTTAGGGAGTTAGAAAGAGGTTCTTGACCCACCTTAAGTTTGGATTGATATAGTTCTCTTGAACACCTTAGAAGCTTACTATAGGCCTAAGAAATGCTCCCTTGGAAGCATGTTGGCTAATCATGGAAAATGTATTATGGTGATGACATTGGAAGTGATGAATATGGTTTGTTGGCTGAATTAGTGTTAATGCTATGAGTAGCTATGGATTATACGATTTATCATGATATACTCTTGATGAATAATAAAGCTAGTGACCATTCTAGAAACCTCTCTTATTGATACTATTGTGAGTCATGATGTTAATGATTATAGAGGGTATTTTTATCGACTACATGGGAAGCTATGTTAATAATTATGCTTCAAACCCGATAAAAGTTTGTAATACTCATGTTATATATTCATATATCTATTTGTAAATTGACATTGATGACGAATGGTGAGTTATGGAGGTATGCTCTTCCTTGCTTTCCCTTTATGTTCATTTACTTTATCCCTCGTGGGGCTTGTCATTTACTTTATCCCTCATGGGGCTTGTCGTTTACTTTAGCCTTCGTGGGGCTTGTTCTTTATTATTGACATTAATTTTCCTATTTTGATGATATTGATACCCGATAAGGCGGGAGGAGATTGTGATGATATTGATACCCGACAAAGATGAAGGATATTGTGATGATGATATTGATACTGTGCAAGACCGGAGGATATTATGATGATTATAATACATAAAAAGGCCGGCGGATGACTATGATAATATACCCAACAAGGCTGAAGGATTATTATTTGATATTCCTATATGTACATCTATTGGATCGAGTTAGTCCAACACTATGTATGGCACTTATATGCTTAGATATATATACATATATATCTCCATGTGTGTAATGTGGATGTAATGAGACATTATAATGCCAGATGTAGCCCACTAGTGTTAAATTTATCTAAAGTGGTGTAATTAATAAAAAATTGTAATACCCCAAACTTTTCTTAGTTTAGTTCAGCTTTTAGTACATGTACAAGAGGCTTAGAACCTGAAAATTTAGCTTAGTGTTGGAGACTTAGTTATATTCTTGGCCTCTTAACTTTGATGATTTTAAAACTGACCTTCCCGACCCTGAGACATAAGTTTTTGAGTTGATTTGTGTTCAAGGGTGTAATTAGCATGGCTCAGGTGAGTTTCAAATTTTGTGGATGAGGTTTGGACCACGTTTGAATTTCCAAAATATCAGCTCACCACGACTGCACCGCATTGCGGTAGAAGCATTGACACATCGTCGTGAGAGCCCAAACGGCATTCCAGTTGCAAATTTTAATTTCCAGGGGCAGTTTAGTCTTTTTCCACCACCCATAAATCGTGAAAAATTGGGATTAAGAAACTGCAAGGGCATACTTTTCCCACATTCCGCAATTTTATTCAACAAGAAACCTAAACTCTCTAATTTTTTATTAAGATGAACCTTCCCCCCCCCCCCCCATTTAAGAAAGATCCAGAATTGGGGTTTCCAAGTCAAGAACATTCAAGCTTGTGATATTCTTCACGATTTAATCCTTGGAGGTATGTTAGATGTTCATCCATAGGCACTTTTAACCCTTGGAGTTCAAGAATCCATCTTTTATGTTTTAAATTATAAAATTACATGTCTACAATGATTTATCTCCATGAAGGTTTTATGAATTTCGATTATACATGATGTTTACAATCTATTTTTGTTGAAAGAAACCTTTACACATTTGAAGCATGAAATTTCTTTGTTAAAACCCTAAGTATGGTTTTAGTATTGCAATTATGCTATTCCCACATATTTCACTAATTCCCATGCTTAAGTTCGTGAATTTCTTACCATTTAAATTTCAAGTTAAGATTATAAATTATTTCAAGTGGAATGCATTATAGAATATTTTAAATATGGTGGTTTCCATATCATGTTCATGAGAATTCAAAATAAATCCTCAGTTTATGATCTTGTCATGTGATCATGCTATCACATTGTGTTTAAAGTATTTACATGTTTAAATTCATGTCTCCCATGTGTTTGATGAAATGCTTAAGTGAATAATTGTGAACAATGATTTTCCTTTCATGGTTTTGAAGCTTTCATGTGTCCCTATTGTTATAGTGGTCGAGTCCTGGGTCATGTATACCTAAAATTTAGCTTTTTACCTTGTTTTTAGTAGCTAAAGAATAATTCCAATCATACTATGAGCAATATTATTTAGTTAGTTAATACAGTCAGTTGTGGGTTTAGTTAACCTTAGTTTCATCCAGTAACCAGTGTCAGTTCAGTTGGGAGTAGGATTCAACACCGATCAAACATTGAGATTGGGGTCACCCATCAGTTAGGACTGGGTCCTTAGAAGCAATCCCTACATTCCAGAACTATATATCCAGCGTAGGTTAAGAGATGTCACCCGCCAGTTTAGGACTTATATTTCCAGGGATCACCCGCCAATTTAGGACTTATCTCAGGGGTCACCCGACTGATTAGCACTAACTACACAACCATTGTTAATACCCATGGTACGATACTAGCACCCTTCTAACTGGGGTCATAGGTTAGACCCCGACCAGTTCAGTTTAGGGCATATCGGTTAGATGATACCTCCCACAGTCTCAACATAATATTTATTATCTCTTTAGTTCAAGTTTACTTGACTAAGTGTATAGACTTTCAGATATTTAGCTTAACAGTTTTCATTCTTTTAGATAACAGATTTTCTCAGTACCATAACATATATACACTTAGTCTTGTATTCTCAGATATTACAAATTCCACACATTCATGCTCTGTAATATCATGTGGTTTTGATAGTCCTTACCTCATAAGCATATTACTCCACAGTTTTAGTTTCAGTATTCATTTCAAAATTCAGTTTAGATTTTCTTGACCATAGGATACAGTTCAGTAGTTATACAATTATCAGATTTTAGTATTTTAGTTTACAGACTATTTCAGAATCATGTTAGATGCTTGGTCATGCATTCTCAGATTTTATAGCATTCACGCATACATAACCAGTTATCTCATGCTATTCATTTAGTCAATTGTTATTCATACACATGAGCCCATATATATCATCCTAACCTCATCTAGCATACCAGTATATTCAAAGTACTGATCACATACTCATTTCTTGCACATTGATGTATCATGTCATAGGTTCAGACGTTCAGGTTTCTAATTGCACTTAGACATTCCAGCACATCAGCAGCAGTAGCAGTGGTGAGTCCTTTATTTGGGGAGATGTCCCATCAACTCCACAGTCATTTTGTTAGAGGCTTTCAGATACTGTCAGACAGTTATCCAGTTTTTAGTTGATTGTCAGTCTTTACGTTATTACTATATGATAGTTGTTTTAAATTTAAGAGTTCAGTAATGTCTTAGTATTATAAATCCTTATGGTATATTAAGTTTTTCTACATATGTATATCTTTTATTAGCAGTTTTATTCAGTGCTCATTGCAGGTACCAACTCATGGGTTAGCTTGTGGTCACTTGTGATTGTAAGCACCGTGTGGTATCCAGGGTGTACTCTCGGGGCATTACAAACTTGGTATCATAGCCTAAAGTTTGAAAATGTCCTAGGGAGTCTGAAAGCCACGTTGAGTAGAGTCTTGTGCATGGGTGTGAAGCGCGCCACACTTATGAACAAAAGGCTACAAGACGTTTTGGGGAAAGTTTCCCTTCTTTCATGTCTTAGATCGTTCTATAGAATAGTTCTCTACAAACCTTAAGTAGATTTTGATCATGCTCCACTCATGTCAACCTTACCTTACTTTCAAGGTAATAGAAACAGTAAAGCTTAAAGTCCTACATATAGGACTTTTCCAGACAATCCCCGTAGACAGTTATGGGATTGCCGCAAGCTCAAAATTATCCCATCAGTTCTGTCATTTTCCAAGGTTTTAAAGATTTTATTCAAGATCATGAAAACTCGTGCACTAATCCAAAATCAAATGTGCCCTTATATCCCTTCTCAGAATCCTATGATAGAGTATAACCTAGAGTTAGAAGCATGAACCCAAGAGTTTAGCAGTAGTAGAGTAGGGATAGTGTTATCTGAATTTAGTAGATTTTGCATTCATGGGGATAGTTGTATGAAAAGGTGAATCAGTAGGCTTGAAATAGTGTATGCAAGAATTTAAGTTTGGTGATGCAAAATTTTATGTTGTTGATGTTGGTGTAGTGGTAATTCTCATGGTGTAGGGAAAATATAAGTTTAGATATGTGATATTTCTAGGTTATGGTGAAAGTAGTATGGTTCATTAAAGATTTGGGGCTATCCATACTCTGTGTTAGAATCTAAGTTTGAATCTTTGAAGGTTGAGATAATAAGAAAAAAAAAGTTGAGAATTCTAAGTTAGTCAGTGGTTAATTTGTTGTATGATGATTGTTTGGGATATAGAAAGCTAAGAGTTGTATCTCGGAAGGAAGTACTAGTAGTGGTTTTTACATTATCGGTCATAGTCATTTAGGGTGAGTTTACCAGTTATGCGTAGTATTATACCCCAGATTCCAGAGTAAAGCGGTGGCAGTTCAGTTTAGAGATGTTGATTAAGTGGTTCCCATATTTAGAGTGATGACTTTAAGTTAAGGGGGAGATGATAGAACAAGTAACTAAGTTAGGCTCTCAGATCCTAGTATGTGTAGAAAAGTAGTAGGAGAAGGATGATGCCCAATCCATTCTTAACTCAGTGCAAGGTTTTTAGTTATCACGATATCACTCATGCCTAACATGTCAGCTCCATGATCATAGTTATGTTCATGCACATCATAGAAAATTTTATACACTACTAGTCCCCAGTATAAGGAGTTTGTAAGACCCTGTAAAGTTCCCTCGTAGTTCAGGCCTTAGAGCGTGTCAAGTGAAGTGTAATTTCAGCCATAAAAGATTGAGAAGTGACATCCTAAGTTATTTTTGTTTAAACCATATAGAATTTTATCAAATTTAATATCTTTTCATGTAGATAACTGAATTATCTTTCCAACGATACCAATTTTTTCCAAATCCGATATCGGGGTGAGAAGTTATGGCCCTTTTACTGAGAGTTGTCGGAACCACCCAGATGCGAAAGACGATTCAATGGATCGTCAAGTTTGTGATGGACCATCGCAACCAAGGAAGTAACTCCCTTTCCTGGCCCAAGTGCGACGTCCAGGACGACAGACCGTTAAGGCTGCAACAGACCATCGCAACTGAGGCAGTGTGGTCTCATCCTGGCCAACGTGCGACGGACTATCCGACGGACCGTCAAGACTATGATGGACCTTCTCTTCAACCGTCACACCAAGGCAGTGTGTTATTTTTCTGACCAACGTGTGACAGATGATCCGACGGACCTCCAAACTAGCGACGGACCATCGTTTCGACCATCGCAACCCCCGTTTAGTATTTTCAACTCATTTTAAAAAGGACTTTTTGGTATTTTCCACTCTTTTATCAACTAGATATATTACAAACAAAGAAAATGACTTTATTTATCATCCAAAACATAAGATAGCTAGGGTTTCTCCCTCAAGATCAAATCTAAAACCCTTCTTCAAGAAATCCAAGAACTCACCATAGATTCTACAAATTGAGTTAAGATTTAAGTTCCCCAAGTTCAAAGGTTGAAAGAACCCTCTCTCAAGAGTAAGAATAAGAGTTTAAACCAAGATTGTTCATCCAATTTCATAATCTAAGGTATGTGGAGTTTTGAACAAGGGTAATCCTTTCACCCTTGTTCCCAAAGGCTTAACTAAACTATAATTTTTTGCAATATATGAGATTTTACATGATATTGAATTAGGGTTTTTCATCCATTGTTATTGATTACAATATCTTGATGTTTTCCATGAATTAAAAGTCAAATAGCACGATTTTACATGTTTTCTTAGGAAATTGAAGCTGGGTTTATACCCTATATTGTTACTCCTTGAGAATTTAAGAGTTTAGATGTTCTAGAAATTGAAGTATATAAGTATATTGATATTTTGAGACAAATTGCTGTAACTTCCAGATTTCTACATGAATTATGAATCTATATGTTATCTATTATGCATTATGATGAGTTTTAACTTGAGATTGAATTATGGGCCATTAAGCCCTACTTGAGACTTGTAATTTTATGAACTATTGTGCTATAAGCACCCATGATTTAAGTATTTTGAGCTTATTAAGAAATGTTTGACCTAATGGTCATAGAATTTTGAAATCCACTCTACCACATGAGATTACAGATTTGATTGTTGTGTTTTTATGAACCATGAGATTATTTTGAAAGTGGATTTCCATGAGATGAGTGAGATAAACTAAAGGGAGCAGTATTTAGCACCGAGTTGGGTAAGTTACCATGGTTTCTTACCCCAGAACTAAGTGCCACTATAGGTTTGAGATTTTGGGCCTGAGGTTATACTCCTTGGCAAGAGTATGATGCCTCTCCCCAACATGAGGTTTTTTTCTTTGTAGGACAAGACATTGGACTCCATATAGCTTGCATGGTTTATGTCGGTTAAGAGAACCTTTCTAAAACTAAAGTATTTTTCGTTGAGATAGAATATTTTCCCTAAAGCTTTGAGATGAGATATTTTTCTAAAATGAATGAATTGCTTTTGAGTATTTTCCATAGAAGGAAGTAGTTTTCCCTACTAACACGAGTTGCTCACCGGTTGTTTAAACCAAAGTTATATGATTCTGAGTTCCAAGTGTTTGAGTTCAAAAGAGTTAT
Source organism: Capsicum pubescens (assembly GCA_030864215.1). Lineage (NCBI taxonomy): Eukaryota > Viridiplantae > Streptophyta > Magnoliopsida > Solanales > Solanaceae > Capsicum > Capsicum pubescens. The sequence continues at coordinate 230,574,912 of CM061544.1, forward strand.
AAGTTCTTGAGCAATAAAGAAGTTTAACTCTCCATGAGATATATGCATGGGTTGAAAGTATTGTTTAAATCTTCCTTCATCCTATGAGTAATGAGAATACACATATTTTAAAGCCAAAGTATAATGACTCACTAGATTTGTGTTACATGCTTCATTCTACATAATTTATGAGCTTTACCTTTTAGACTTATTCAAGCCATGTGAGTCATTCCTATTTTCTTGCATGATTTGATTAAAGAGTATTGATATTGTTTTATGTAAATGTAAACACCCCCAAATACTCAGTACATTCCCAAGTGCTGATCCATATATACATCTATGTGCTACATTATCTTATAATATAAGTTCAGGTGCTCAGTCCCAGCCTCGTCAGTGATTTCTGTGTACCTCATCTACATCTCTTCAGTGGTGAGTCCTCATGGTTCGAGGACCTTTCTTCAGACATCTCAGTATTTCAGTAATTATGTTATTGTTTCCAGTTCAATTTGAGTTAGTTGGGAACCTATCCCAATGGCTCTCTAGTTCATGGAGTAGTAGAGTCTTTGTCAGACTTGTTATCAGACCGTGGTTGTGTTGAGATTTCCTGTATTATGGTCATTTGGTCCGAGTATCATCATTTTGTTTCCTTTTATTTGATATGACAGTGCCAGTGTTTTGTATATTTCTTCTTAAAATGAGTTATTATGAGTAGTGACAGGCTCAAAAGGTTAGCTTAGGGCTACTTGTAGCCTTAAGCACCGTGTGACATCCCGGGAGATGATTTCGGGTAGTTACAAACTTGGTATCAGAGCCTAAGGTTTTAAAGGAGTCCTAGGGAATATGATAAGCCGCGTTGATTAGAGTCTTGATCATCGGCGTGTAGCTCACCACATCTATGAGCAAGAGGCTACAAGACTTTTAGGAAAAAGTTGTTTCTTTCTTTCAGATTCTATCGTGCCTGCAGTTTTCCCTTTCATCTAATAATTTATGCTCTCATATTTCATAAAATTCCTCTCCGCAGAGAGAATACCCGAAGAAACGATAATGAGAAACCCCAACCTATTAATCCTTTGAATGAGACTGTGTCTCATACTGAGTTTCGGGTGGCCTTTCAGGCGTTATCCCAAGTAGTCACCGCTAATGTTCGGGCCAATAACTAGGTCGTAGTTTCAAATTAGTAGGGAGGTGATTTAGCTACTGCTAGGATCCATAATTTCATGCGGATGAATCCGCCAGAGTTTTATGGGTCTAAGGCAGATGAGGACCCACAGTTGTACCTTGAGGAGGTGAGAAAGATCACACAGGTGATGCATATTTCTAAAGAAGAAAGTGTTGAGTTGGCGTCTTATAGGTTGAAAGACATTGCTTATAACTGGGTTGTGTTGTGGAGGAAGGGTAAAGGTGAGTATTCTGCCCCTATGACTTGGCAGGTGTTCCAAGATACATTCTTAGACAAGTTCTTTCCGCTTGAGATGAGGGAAGCAAAGATTTAGGAGTTTATGAACTTGAGCCAGGGCTCCATGATTGTTAAGGAGTACTGCTTGAAGTTCAACCAGTTAGCCAAGTATACTCCTGATTTGATTTCTACACCCGAGCTAGTATGAGCAAGTTTGTGACATGTGTTTCTGGTTTGGTGCTGAAAGAGTGTAGAAATACGATGCTGCATTGGGATATGGATCTATATAGGTTGATGATGCATACATATCAGATAGAGGTGGATAAGATTAGAGAGAGAGAGGGGGGGTAACAACAGGGCTAGATATGAGCAGTGTGAGTATGGCCAGGCTAGGTCCCATGGAGGGAACCACCCTCAGTTCCAGAGTCGTTCATCTATCCTAGGGCCTTCATCAGCTAGTGCTCCCGTGCCCAGAGGTAGGCAGGCAGGAGAAAGGGAGCAGGTCTTTTATATCTAGGTTGCCGAACAGTGTTGGTAACAGGCCCCGTTATCCTCATTATGCTAAGTGTGGTAAGGATTATCCCGGTGAGTGTTTCACAGATTTGAAGGGTTGTTTTGGTTGTGGCAAGTAGGGACACAGACTTATAGATTGTCTGCATGCTAGGCAAGGGACTAGAGATGCCCGACCTCAGGCACAGACTACTAGTACACAAGCTCATGTCCCTCATCCCACCCCTGTTCAGGGCGCTTTATCTAGCACTATTGGTGGTCAGTTCCAGATCAAATTCTATGCCTTACCATCCCGTCAGGAGCAGGAGGACTCTCCCGATGTTGTTACCGGTATGCTCCACTTCTTTTGTTTTGATGTTTATGTTGTTGGACCCCGGGTCAAGTCTCTCCTCTGTGACCCCACTTGTGGCTGTGAATTTCAAAATGAGTCCTAAAAATATTCTTGAGCCTTTCCTAGTCTCCACACCGGTAGGGGAGTCTGTTGTTGCTAAACAAGTGTATAGAGATTGTCTTGTTATTGTTCTTCATAGAGTCATACTTTCTAATTTGATAGAGTTAGACATGGTAGATTTTGACCTTATTCTAGGTATGGATTGGATTCATTCTTGTTATACATCTATAGACTGTCGTACCCGTGTGGTCAAGTTTCAGTTCCCTGATGAGCCAGTTTCTGAGTGGTCCAGGAGTTTGGTATCTCCCAAGAGTTATTTTATCTCCTATCTCAAAGCCAAAAAACTAATATCCAAGGGTTGCATCTATCACCTAATTAGAGTCAAAGATACTAAGTCTGAGGCTCCAACTATTTGGTCAACCTATATTGTTAATGAGTTTCCAGATGTTTTTCTAAAAGATCTCCCAGGGGTACCTCCTGATAGAGAGATAGAATTCAGGATTGACCTTCTTCTTGACACATCCTATTTCTATTTCACCATACCATATGGCACCTGCTGAGCTTAAGGAGTTGAAAGAGCAACTCTAAGATCTTTTAGACAAAGGTTTCATAAGGCCTAGTATTTCTCCTTGGGGAGCACCTGTTCTATTCATGCAGAAGAAAGAGGGTTCTTTGCGTATGTTCATTGACTATCGTCAGCTTAACAAGGTCACAATAAAAAATAAGTATTCTATTCCGAGAATTGATGACTTGTTTGATTAGTTTCAAGGTGCAAGTTATTTCTCTAAGATAGACCTTAGATCCGGCTATCATCAACTTAAAGTGAGGGAATGTAATATTCTAAAGATAGCCTTCCGAATACGCTATGGTCACTTTGAGTTTCTAGTCATGTCTTTCGGGCTAACCAATGCCCCAGCAGCTTGTATGGACCTCATGAATCGAGTGTTCAAGCAATATCTTGATATGTTTGTCATAGTGCTCATAGATGACATCCTTGTCTACTCCCGTAGTGATCATGATCAAGCAGATCACCTTCGAATTATTTTGCAAACTCTTAGACGTCACCAGTTGTTCGCCAAATTCAGTAAGTGTGAATTTTGGCTAAGGTTTGTAGCCTTTCTAGGTCATATTTGTTTCAACCAAAGGTATTAGAGTTGATCCCCAAAAGACAAAAGCTGTAAGAAATTGGCCTAGACCTATCTCTCCGTCTGACATTAGAAGTTTCTTGGGTCTAGCGAGATACTACCACCATTTTGTTAAAGGTTTCTCTTTTATTGCATTTCCCATGAACCGGTTGACCCAAAAGAAAGTTAAGTTCCAGTGGTCAGATTCCTGTGAGAAGAGTTTTCAGGAGTTGAAGACTGAACTTACTTCAACCCCTGTGTTGACTTTGCCTGATGGTACAAATGGTTTTGTGGTGTATTATGATGACTTTATAATTGGTTTGGGTTGTGTGTTGATGTAAAGAGGTAAGATTATATCCTATGCCTCTAGGCAGTTAAAGCCGTATGAGAAGAATTACCCAACCCATGATCTTGAGTTAGCTGTTGTGGTCTTTGCTTTGAAAATCTGGAAACACTATCTTTATGGTGTTCATGTTGATGTGTTTAATAATCATAAGAGCCTGCAGTATATATTTACTCAGATGGAGTTGAATCTTAGGCAGATGAGGTAGTTAGAGTTGTTAAAAGACTATGATATGAGTGTGTTGTATCACCCGGGCAATGCCAATATAGTGGCGGATGCCCTTAGCAGATTATCTATGGGTAGTGTTGGTCATGTAGAGGAAGGTAAGAGAGAGTTAGCTTTTGATATGCATTGTCTGGCTAGATTGGGTGTTAGGTTGCTTGATTCAGTTGAGAGAAGTACTTTGGCGCAAAGTAGTTCCGAATCCTCTTTAGTTTCGGAAGTGAAGGATAAGCCAGAAAGAGATCCTAGTTTGGTCAGACTAAAGGAGACAGTTAAGGACCAAAAGGTAGAGTTTTTCTCCCAAAGGGGAGATGGCCTATTGAGATTGCAGGGTAGATTGTGCGTTCCGTGTGTTGATGATCTGAGGCAGAGGATTATGGCTGAAGTGCATGGTGCGCAGTATTCTATTCATCCCGGCACTACCAAGATGTACCATGACTTGCAAGAAATCTATTGGTGGAATGGTTTGAAGAAGGATATAGCTGAGTTTGTAGTAAAGTGTGCAACATGCTAACAAGTTAAGGTAGAGCACCAAAGACCTGGTGGTGTGATGCAAGAGTTTGGTATACCCACTTGGAACTGGGAGGTGGTGAATATGGATTTTGTGATTGGGTTACCTCTTTCACTTCATCATCATGATTCTATTTGGGTGGTTGTAGATAGGATGACTAAGTACGCGTATTTCTTGCCTGTTCACACATCTTATACAGCGGGGGATTATGCTAGATTTTATATTTGGGAGTTAGTCAGGCTGCACAGAGTTCCCTTGTCTATCATTTCGGACAGAGGTACTCAATTTACTTCTCAGTTTTGAAGGGCATTTCAGCAGTGTCTTGGAACCCAAGTTCTTTTAAGTTTTGATTTTCATCCGTAGATAGATAGTCAGGCTGAGAGGACCATTCAGACCCTAGAAGATATGTTGAGGGTGTGTGCTCTTGATTTCAAAGGTATTTGGGATGAGCATTTTCCATTGATAGAGTTTGCCTATAACAATAGTTACCATGCTAGCATCGGGATGGCACCATTTGAGGCCTTGTATTGTAGAAGATGTAGATCATCCATAGGTTGGTTTAAAGTGGGTGAAGCTGCCGTGATTGGGCCTGATACAGTATTTGAAGCTATGGACAAAAGTTAAGTTGATTTGAGAAAGGTTAAAGATAGTTCAGAGTCATCAAAAGTTATATGCCGATGTGAGGATAGGAGATCTTGAGTTTGTAGTGGGTGATTTGGTGTACTTGAAGATTTCACCCATGAAAGGGGTAAAGAGGTTTGGTAAAAAGGGAAAGCTTAGTCCCCGTTATGTCGGTCCGTATAGAGTTTTGAGCTGTGCTGGAAAAGTAGCCTATGAAGTTGAGTTGCCCGCAGAGTTGTCAGCCGTCCATCCTATTTTTCATGTCTCCATGCTTAAGAAGCATATTGGTGATTCCGTTGTGGTAGATCCTTTAGAGAGTGCTGATATTCAGAACAGTCTTTCATTCGATGAGATTCCCAATGAGATTCTAGATTTTAAGATCCGTAAACTGAGGAATAAAGAGGTTCCCTTGGTCAAAGTGTTATGGCGGAACCAGTCAGTTGAGGGTGCTACTTGGGAGGCAGAATTAGACATGCGAGCAAAGTATCCACACCTTTTTTCCGCGAGTTCAGATCGATCAAGATGAAGGTATTATTCTTCCTTACTTTCGTCCTTCTAAATCTAAAGTTCAGTTATATATCTATTCTTGCATGAGTTCTTGCAATTTTTGAGGTATTCAAGAGTTTAGAGAGATTTTGAGCCGTTTAGCAAATTTCTTCAGCTATGTGTACTCCATTTTCCTGTGTTCCTTGTCTAACTAGCGACATTTGAGGACGAATGTTTCCAAGTGGACGATATTGTAAGACTCCGCAAAGTTCCCTCGTAGTCCGGGACTTAGAGCATGTCAAGTGAAGTGTAATTTCGGCCCTAAAAGATTAAGAAGTAACTTCCCAAGTGATTGGTATTTAAACCATATAGAATTTTCTTACATTTGACTTTTTTTCATGTAGAGAATTGAATTAGCTTTTCAACGTACCAATTTCATCCAAATCTGGTATCGGGGTGAAAAGTTATGGCCGTTTTACTGAGAGTTGTCAGAATCGCCCAGGTGCAACGGACGATCCAACATATCATCAATTTTTTGATATACCATCGCTCAGACCGTTTCAACCAAGGAAGTAACTCCCTTTCCTGGCCCAAGTGCAACATCCAGGACGACGGACCGTCAAGGATGTGATGGACCATCGCTGTGACTGTCACCATTGAGGCAGTGTGGTCTCATCCTGGACAACGTGCGACAGACGATCCGACGGACCGTTACTTTGATCGTCACACCAAGGCAGTGTGTTCTTTTTTTTACCTATGTGCGACGGACCGTTAGACTAGAGACGGACCGTCACTTCGACCGTTGCAACCCCCATTCAGTATTTTTAACTCATTTTAAAAAGGGATTTTCATTTTTTTCCACTCTTTTATCAACTAGTTATATTCCAAACAAAGAAAATGACTTCATTAGTCATCAAAAACATAAGAGAGCTAGGTTTTCTCCCTCAAGATCAAATCTAAAACCCTTCTCCAAGAAATCCAAGAACTCACCATAGATTCTACAAATTGAGTTTATATTTAAGTCCCCAAGTTCAAGGGTTGCAAGAACCCTCTCTCAAGAGTAATAAGAAGAGTTTAAAGCAAGCTTGTTCATACAATTTCATAATCAAAAGTATGTGGGGTTTCGAACAAGGGTAATCCTTTCACCCTTGTGCCCAAAGGCTTATTTAAACTATAATTTTCTGTAATCTATGAGATTTTACATAATATTGAATTAGGGTTTTTCACCCATTGTTATTGATTGCAATATCTTGATGTTTCCCATGAATTGAAAGTCAAATAACATGATTTTGCATGGATGATTTGATTAAAGAGTATTGATATTGTTTTATGTAAATGCATACACCCCCATATACTTAGTACATTCCCAAGTGTTGATCCATATATACGTCTATGTGCTACATTGTCTTATAATATAGGTTCAGGTGTTCAGTCCCAGCCTCGTCTGTGATTATCGAGTACCTCGTCTACATCTCTTCAGTGGTGAGTTCTGATGGTTCGAGTGCCTTTCTTCAGACATCTCAATATTTTAGTAGTTATTTTATTGTTTCCAATTCAGTTTGAGTCAGTTGGGGACCTGTCCCAATAACTCTCTAATTCATGGAGTAGTAGAAGCCTTGTCAGACTAGTTATCAGACTATGGTTGTGTTTAGATTTCTCATATTGTGGTCATTTGGATCAAGTATTATCATTGTATTTCCTTTCATTTGATATGACAGTGCTAGTGTTTTGTATACTTCTTCTTAAAATGAGTTATTATGAGTAGTGACAGGCTCAAAGGGTTAGCATAGGGCTACTTGTAGCCTTAATCACCGTGTGACGTCCTGGGAGGTGATTTCGGGTTGTTACAGAGTTCTAGTTTACTTTGCAGTAAGAACCATGTTCCATCAATTTATGAACTCCAAAATTAGGTCATGCATCTCATTACTCAAGTACTCATGCTTTACAGTATATTCAGTTCCAGTACTCAGGCTACACTTTCAATGGTCAACAAAATTCAAATTTTTGTTATGTATATCCTCAGATTTGATTTCTTGATGAATTATGTCACTGATACTCTATTACTCAGGCCTCAATTTCAGAATCCTGATATTCAGTCATGATTCAGTTCGTAAGAGTCTTGTGCATTATCTTAGTCTTTCCTTAGTATTTCAGTCAAGCCAGTATCATTCGAGGGATGAACTATCCCAAGGGGGATATGTTGTAACACCCTTGAGTTTTCATGTACTAAATCTCTCAACTTTTCTTCACAAAACCAGATCCAGCCTGAGGCAGTGGTTACTCATAAATTGACTCTCTTATTTCTATCTCAGTCATAAACTCACCTTCATGTCATTGCATGCATTCACGAATCAGTTTAGTCAGTCACCATGTTTTGGACTCAGTCATGTAATCATGTTTACAGTTATCCATGTTCAGTATGTAATCTCAGTTCCTTAAGTACTCTCAGCTTAATTAGTCTCATTCGAGGATGAATGATCCCAAGGGGGAGATATTGTAATACCCCATACTTTTCTTAGTTCAGTTCATCTTTTAGTACATGCACAAAAGTCTTAGAACCTCAAAATTTAGCAAAGTGTTAGAGACTTAGTTTTATTCTTGGCCTCTTAACTTCAATGATTTTTAAATTGACCTTCCCAACCATGAGATGTAGTTTATGAGTTGATTCATGTTTAAAGGTGTAAGTAGAATGTCTTGGGTGAGTTTTGGATTTTTCGAATGAGGTTTGGACCATATTTGGATTTCCAAAACAGTAGCTCATCGCAATTGCACTGCGTCATAGTGGACATAGCGGTGGAAGCCTTGGCACATAACGGTGAGATCCCAAACAAAGTTCCAGTTGCAAATTTCAATTTCCAGGGGCAGTTAAGTCTTTTCCACCGCCCCCAAATCATGAAAACACGGGATTAAATAGCCGAAAGGGCATATTTTGCCCATATTCCCCAATTTTATTCAACAAGAAACCCTAAACTCTTTAATTGTTCATCAAGCTAAACCTTCCCCCCGATCTAAGAAAGATCAAGAATTGGGGTTTCCAAGCCAAGAAAATTCAAGCTTGTGATATTTTTTGGGATTTAATCCTTAGAGGTATGTTAGATGTTCATTCATGGTCCCTTTTCACCCATGGAGTCCAAGAATCCATCTTTTATGTTTTAAATTATGAAATTACATGTCTATAATGATTTATCTCCCTGAAACTTTTATGAATTTCGATTATACATGATGTTTACAATCTATTTTCATTGAAAGTAGCCCTTACACATTAGAAGCATGAAATTTCATTGTTAAATCCCTAAATATGGTTTTAGTATTGCAATTATGGTTTTCCCACATGTTTCACTCATTCCCATAGTTAAGTCCATGAATTTCTTACCATTTAAATTTCAAGTTAAGATTATAAATTATTTCAAGTGGGATGCATTATAGAATGTTTTAAATATGGTGGTTTCCATATCATGTTCATAAGAATTCAGAATAAATCGTCAATTTATGATCTTGTCATGTGACCGTGCTATCTCATCATGTTTAAAGGTATTCCCATGTTTAAATTCAGGTCTCCCATGTGTTTGATGAAATGTTTAAGTGAATAATTGTGAACAATGATTTCCTTTCCAGCGTTTCAAAGCTTTCATGTGTCCCTATTGTTATAGTGGTCGAGTCTTGGGGGTTATGAATACCCAAAATTTAGCATTTTACCTAGCTTTCAGTATCTACAGAAAGATTTCAGTCATACCATGAGTAATATCATTCAGTTAGTTAATACGGTCAGTTGTGGGTTCAGTTAAGCTTAGTTCCGTCCAGTAATCAGTGTCATTTCAACTAGGAGTAGGATTTAGCATCAAGAGAACCTAGGGATAGGGACTTTCCCATTATTTAGGACTGAGTCCTTAGAAGCAATCCCTAAGTTCTAAAATTACATAGCCTACGTTAGTTATGAGATATCACCCTCCAGTTTAGGACTGACACTCTCAGGGATCCCCCACCAGTTTAGGGCTGATCTCAGGGGTCACTTGCTGGATTAGGATTGACTCTACAACAATTGTTAGTACTCGTGGCACAATACTAGTACCCTTCCAATCGGGGTCATGAGTTGGACTCTGACCAGTTAAGTATAGGGCATGTTGGTTAGATGATACCTCCCATAGTCTAAGTATTGTATTTAATGTCTCTTCAATTCAGGTTTACTTGACTAAGTGTACAAATTTTTAGATATTCTGTTTAACAGTTTTCAGTCTTTCAAATTACAGATTTTATCAGTACAATAATAGAAATAAACTTAGTGTTGCATTCTCATATATTACAGTTTCCACGTGTTCATGCTCAATGATCTCATGTGGTTTTGATTGTCCTTACCTCATAAGCATAGTACTCCACAGTTTTAGTTTCAGTATTCATTTTAGAATTCAGTTCAATTTTTCTTGACCATAGTATAAAATTGAGCAGATATTTAGCTATCAGATTTTAGTATTTCAGTTTACAAACTATTTCAGAATCATGTTATATGCTTGGTCATGCAATCTCAGATTTTACAATATTCACTCATGTATATCCAGTTATATCTTGTTGTTCATTTAGTCAGTTATTATTCATACACATGAGCCCATGTATATCAGTCTAACCTCATCCAGCATACCAGTACATTCAAAGTACTGACCACATACTCATTTCTTGTGTTATGATGTATCATATCATAGGTTCGGACACTCAGGTTTCCGACCACACTTAGACATTCTAGCGCATCAGCAGTAGTGGTGAGTCCTCATAATTTGAGGGTCAATTATGTTTATTTTAGTACTTCGGTCCAATAGTCAATCAGAGTTAGTTGGGGACTTATCCCATCAACTCCACAGTTATTCAGTTAGAGGCTTTCAGATACTTTCATACAATTATCAAATTTTTAGTTGATTTTCCGTCTTTATGTTATTACTTTCAGTTAGTTTTTTCATATTTAAGAGTTTAGTAATGTCTTAGTATTATAAAACCTTATGGCATATTCAGTTATTCCATATATGTGTATCTTTTATTATCAATTTTATTCAGTGCTCACAACATGTATCAGCTTATGAGTTAGCTTATGGTCACTTGTGACTGTAAGCATCGTATAGCATCCAGGGTGTACTCCCAGGGTGTTACAAAAATAAGAACTATGGATTCGTTATGGATATTATTTAATTAATTAATCAAGACTCGCTTATAAGTGGGAAACTAGTTGTAAAATAAGGACTCACTTAGTGAGTAAGGTTATTGATAAATAATGGTTAGTTAAGGAACATTGGCTATTAAAATGGCTATGTGGTGAATAGTTGCCTAATAGATGATTTTAATTATGTAATTGCTAGGAATCTAATGGACTAGTTAATGATCTTTGTTTAGCTAATAAATAAGGGTGAATGGATATTGATGATTAGTGGCCAAGGATGGTAATAGAATGGAATATGGTCATATGGTTAATGTTAATGAAAGTTTGGTAAAATGTTTGATAGACGATAAATGTGGAATATGGTTGAATAATGATTAGATTTGGGTATGCTGTTGGTTAAATGCCTTATTATTATTTCTCTTGGGTGTACTCTACAATAGTATGGGATGTTATGATGAGTTTTTTACTTTATGCACCAGTTAGTGTATGGGAGCCAACTTTGTACTTTTGTTTTCTTGTGGTTATACTTTATGATGTGTTATGGTTATGAAAGGTCAATTACTTATGCACGACGGTGTTGGCATGTGTGGATGCCTTATGTGATACTATTGTTTTGGTATAATTAATTATTATATACAGTGATGATGGAGATGATACAAGTTTGATTCTGTACTCTGACTTAGTTATGATTATCTTGCATTATATCACGGCTTAGCTTAGTCGGTCGATAATGCCTACTGAGTAATAATTGATTTGGCACTCATACTACACTTCTATACTTTTTTGTGTAGATTCGAGTACTAGTTATCGTCGTTGATCGTTGTTCGTGCCGTGATTGATTTCTGGAGATAGGGTTTTCCCTCTATCTTTTATATTGAGTCTTTAGTATTTGATATAGATGTATTTTATATTTGAGATAGATATATCTTTTATATTGAGTCTTTTATATTGAATCTTTTATATTGGTATCTTATGATGACTAGTTATCTATTTAGAACATTGGGTTTAGATTTTGACTTGTGTTCATTGAATTTGGCTTATATTGGCATTTCTTATTGAATTAAACCATTTCATTAGCTCCAGGTTATGGTATTGGCTTACCTACTTGTGGGGTTTAGTAGGTTCCATCATGACTTGTAAATTGGGTTATGACAAATTGGTACCAGAGCCTAGGCTTTCACCGATATTATTGATATAAGAGCAAGTGTCTAGTAGAGTCATGATAATAAAAAAGATGACGTCTATTTCCTATCATTAGGAGGCTATGTGACATTCTTAGGAGTTCTTCACTTCTATCACTCATATCATGCTAATGGTCTGAGCTGGTTTGTAGAGTATTCCCTTGACTTTACTCTTTCGCGGATGGCCAAGAGACGTGCTACCACTACACGAGACAAGGGTCCTAATATTGAGCGAAGGGATCCTACTCTTATTTGAGGATGACCTAGATCTCGAGGACAACCTCGTGATGTGTCCCCATCTAGGTTCCATGACAATCCACCTTTTTAAGACCCTATTCTTACACCTAAGCCATAAATTCTTTTTCCACAGCCAGTGGTGGGACAAGGACCATCCCAGGCTCAACTAGGTTTTATTCCCTCCTCATTTCTCAGTGATACCTTGATTCAAAGTTTGGGGATTATTGTTGGTGTGCCATATGATAGTGCATAGTCTACTGAATAGAGTGTTACTGAGGTGGGGTCGTATCATGTAGCTATGGTTCCCAGAGTTGAGGTTCCCCCTGTACCGATAGTTGTTCAGACAGTATCTTCTCAGCCAGTTGTGACCCAACCTGCTATGTCTTCTGATGAGAAAAAAATATTGGGTAGATTGATGAGGTTGGCTCCGCCTAGTTTTTCTAGTGCCCCAAGAGAGGATGCATATGAGTTCCTGATTAATTGTGAGGATAGGATTTGTGGTTTGGGACTTGTTGAGACTTATGGTGTGGATTACATCTTATTTCAGTTGGATTTGTTTACTTGTCATTGGTGGAGACGTTATATGGATTCTAGGCCAGTTGGATCTTCTCCCTTATTGTGGACTCAATCTCAAAGATGTTCTTGGAGAAGTATATGCCATACGTCCTTAAAGATCGACTGATAGATTAATTTTCTAGATTGGAAAAGGGATCCATGACAGTTTCTGAGTATGACTCCCGTTTTCATGAGTTGGCCATGCATGCATCTTCTATTTTGGACGCTGAGTATGAGTGAGTTTGTTGTTTTCATGAGTTGGCCAAGAACCCAATTTCTATTCCCCATTCGTATGGCCACTCAGAGTTTAGTTATTACGAATAGGACTTTTGTTGAGGTTTTGAATCATGCAACAGTGATGAAGGAGATGCACCATGAGAGTCGTGAGGGCCTTTACAAGAGGCCTAGGTCCCAAGAAAGATTCAGTGGAGACGTAGTGGCTCCTAACTAAGAGGTGGTAGTTCTCAAGTTGGGTTTTATTAGTGTCCATATTTTTAGCCTCGGAGTCAGCCTAGTAAACCAGCTCATGCAGCTCTTCAGATTACTAACGAAGATCAGTGATGTGCTATAGAAATATAACACTTTCGATGCTTAAAATGATGAAAATATGTAAGTTTCTTAGGTTATTTTGTTATATATGATGTGTTTAGAGTATGTTTTGCAGAAAACTAGGTAGTGGATGCTAATATAAAGAAAAAAAGAAATTTAAATTTTTGGATATAATAAGTCATTTTTTGGGCATGTGAGCCACTTACCTAGCGTATGTGAGTAAAGCATGTTGTAGAACTGAAAGTCCAAACGCTAAGCTGTAGGAAAAAGCAAACTCTTCCACTTACTAAGACCACATATGTTCATATGTGGCCACTATATGCTTCAGAATAAAAATTCCAGAGAGTTACAGGAACCAGCATGGAAGGTTTCCACATACGTAGGACCACATACGGTCTGTATGTGCTACATAGGTCCGTATGTGACCTAAGTAATTGTCCACCAACCTTGTTTTTCTTTTTTTATTTGGGATTTGATTTTGGTTGTTAATTTAGTTGGAGTTTTTGTTTTTTACTTATTGATTATTGTGATATCGTTCAAATGGATTCAATTATGAATATCGTTGATCGTTTCACAAGAATGAGTGGCTAAAACCCTTAGCTAGGGTTGTGGAAACCCTGACAAATTGATGAAGTAGGGGAAGTGCTAAGTTGTTCTAAACTGGTACCCATGCATGCATTGTATTTTCTAGTTAAATAGATGTCTTAGTGGTTGCAAACATTAGGATACCTCATAGGTTATTACTACTTACTCCAAAAGAGGAGTAGTGACTAGGAAAAGATAATTACAATAGTAATTTGAAGTTTAACTATCGATCCACGCTAATGGGTATTATCTATATAAGATGGTTACCTATCATCTAATAACTAGAGACTCAAAAGGTAATAATTAACTGGGATTAGGATAAGGGTTAGTAATGCGACATCTTGAGACTCAAAAGGTAAAGGGTGAAATCCATCAACGAGTCCACAAGATAGTTGATGGTACATAACTAATCAGATTCTGCTGGTTTGGGCTGGTTCAATTAAGCACGATAAGCCTACTGAGTTGAGAAGCCAAGGGGGACACAATTATAATTTTCATCTATGACTAATTACAACCAGAGATGACATTCATTACTTGTTTGAAACTATCACTACAATCCCCCCATTTACTTTTCCAGTTTTGCCCATTGGTTACAACAAGTAAGAGCCATAGTTCTACGTATTACCTTGGGATTCAAACCTAACCTTTTTGGGTTACTATATTTGACAGCAACCACATAATCTTTAAATTGAAGGTGTATCTTGGGCGTTATCAAATTTTGGCATCATTATAGGAGAGTACGGTGTTGAGTTGTGAATTAGGATTTTTGAAGTTTGTGGGTGTTTTGTTTCTTGTTCTTAGTTGGGTATACGTCAGTGTATGCCTAGAATAAAAAGTAGAGAAAATCCCCTACTCCCACTGAATCTGAATCCATAGAGGATCCTACAACCGACGGGTAGGATGACAAAGCCTAAGATAAATGATATTCCTGAAGGGATTCGTGATGGTACATACTAAGTGTATCCCCCTCCTTAACATCGAGTTTAGTAAAATTTTGACCAATAGAATGAGGATTTTTTAGCACAAGCTTCTAACTTGAGGAGGGAAGAAGATGCTCAGCATATAGCTCGGGAGGCAGAGCTAGCTGTGCAGAGGAAAGAAGTAGATTATTAAGCAACACTCGGTGGTAATTAGAATAGAATTAGAGGTGGCGGAGCTCAAATGATCCCATCATGCCATATTTTCAGCCATATGAGGATTATGATGAGGACTTGGGATACGTTGAGCTGGCAGATACATGAGCTATTGTTCCTCCTCTTTTGCCACCAAGTGTTAAGTTTAATATAAATAGTTCCATGATCCAACACTTAAACTTGAAGGGTGTATTTGCGGTTTTGCCTACTGATAATGCAAATATGCACCTTGTAAATTTCATTGGGATCTGCAGTTCTTATACTAATCTAGGGGTTAATCAGGAGACACTTAGATTGAAGTTGTTCCCTTTCTCGCTGACAGGAGAAAAATCTTTATGGCTAGGGGAACTTCTAAGAGCATCTAGCACCATATGGAATGAGTTGCACAGGAAAATTTTGAACCGATATTTTCCTCCATATAGGATGTTGCAGCTTAAGGATGAGATTTATAATTTTAGGAAGTTGTAGTCTGAATCTATGTATGAGGCTTGGTTCAGCTTCAAGAAGAAATTAAGTATGGTGCTCAACTATCGGATTTCACGGATGAGCTTATTGGAGATATTCTACAGAGCCCCGACCATCACATCTAGAGCCATGGCAGACACCAACTCTATAGAAGCCTTTATGAGACTATACTAGAAGGTAGATTCTGACATTATGTACCAGATCTCTCTAAGTAATCGAGGGTAGAAAACTCAGGAGTCATAGAGGGGTCCAACACTTACGCTATTAGGGCTACTAGTGACCAAATAGTAGATGATGATTCTATAGTGCAGGAGATTGTGAAGTGGAGGACTGATCTTGGGTTGCTGGCAAAGCAATTTGCAATTATGAATTTCAAAATGGTGAACACAGTTGGAACATCGGGTACAACCTCTAGAGAATATGAGTTTGAATTAGAGAACTAAACAAAGTATCTAGATCATCAGTTGGCAATTTTCCAAGCCGAAAGGCAAGGAAACAAGGTTGGAACTACTATGGTGATAGATACGCAGACTACATTATAGAGATAGATGGTGACTGGAGATGAAAATACAACTATAAGAAGAAGGGAGACAAGTATATTATGCCTGATAGTCATGATATAGAATTGAGAATGGAAGTGATCCTGGCCAAATTAGTGAAGGTACAAGAGAGTCAGGAGGCTATCCTTAAGGAAATCAAGGCTGATATTTCTGGTTTGACCCAAAATATCAAGTCTCATGCAACTGACATCAAGCAGTTATAGTATCAGTTTGGGCTGATTTTAGCCACTTTGAACCAAAGGCAGCCAGGTACACTCCCCAGTGACACGTTAAAGAATCCTTCAAACATTGTGTAGTGTCTAGATATTAACACTAGGAGTGATACTCCTACATCCTCCTCCTATGCCAATATTAAGGAGTCGAAGAGTGATAGTATTTCTATGGATGAACCAACTAAAGTACAGTTTAAGAAGCTGACCTATAGTGATGATGATTATGAGAGTGATGATGGTGATGACAATGATAAAGTACAACATTATAATGTGATTCCTGCTACACTATTAGTAAAAAATAGGGAAGACCCCGGGGTAGTCACTATTCCATGTTCTATTGGGCCTTTTAATATCAAACAGGCTTTGTGTGATCTAGGAACCAATATCAATTTAATTCCACTAGTAATATACAAGGTGTTGGGGATAGAGGCCCTCAAATCCACATCTAAAAGGTTGTTGATGGATGACTCATCTGTGAAACAACCGGTCGGTGGTTTGTGTGACGTAGAAGTATGGGTGGCATCCTTTACATATCCAACAGATTTCATGATTATAGACTGTAAAGTGGACTTCCAAGATCCAATTATATTGGGTAGAACCTTCCTATCCATTGGTTAGGTGTTGATTGATATGGACTTATAAGAGATCACCTTCAAACTGAATGATGAGTAAGTAGTTTTTGATGTGTGTATGACAGTATAGCAGCCAGATGATATGCGAGTGGTATAGGTAATAGATATTGTGGAAGATTGTATGGTTACAAACTATGTGACTATTGAAGAATTATTAGGGTATGAATTATTAGCAGCATTGATTATGAATTTTGAGAGAGATGGAATAGACGAATATGACGAGTTAGTTAATGAATTACATGGCATCAGTTCTTACACTCATGCCTCTAAAAAGTTGGATCATGATTTGAAAAATAAAGAAACACCTCCTGTAAAATCATCCATTGACAAGCCACTAATATTGTAATTAAAGGCTCTCCTATCTAATTTACAGTATGCATTCTTGGGGTCCAACAATACCTTACTGGTGATTATTGCGGCAGATTTGGTAGGATCATAGATGGAAGCTTTGATATCAATGTTGCAAAAATTCAAGAGAGCCATTGGGTGGACCACTACAGACATGTGGGAATTTTACTAGGTATACATACATATAAGATACAGATTTAGTCAGACTATATTCCTAGCATTGTGCATCAGAGACGATTGAACCCTCTTATACATAAGGTAGTCAAGAAGGAAGTAATCAAGTGGTTAGATGTTGGAGTAGTTTTCCCCATTATAGACAGCAAGTGGGTTAGCCCGGTGTAATGCATACCAAAGAAGAGGGATTCGCAGTGGATCCCAACAAAAAGAATGAACTTGTGCCCCCGAGACCAGTGACCGGTTGGAGAGTTTGTATGGATTATAGAAAGTTGAACATTTGGAAATAGAAGGACCACTTCCCTATGACTTTCATGGATTATATGATGGATAAACTAGAAGGTAGGGTTTGGTATTATTTTCTTAATGGGTGCTCGAGTTAATCAAATCACTATTGCTCCCGAGGACCAACAAAAAATGACTTTCACTTTCCCCTATAGGACTTTTGCATTCAAGGGGATGTTGTTTGGGTTATGCAATGCTTCTACCACCTTTCAGAGATACATGATATCTATATTTTATTATATGGTGGAGGACATGATCAAGGTAGTCATGGATGATTTTTTAGTGGTTAGGGACTCATTCGATGACTGTTCGTCCCACTTGGCTAGTGCACTACAGAGATGTGAAGAGTGAAACTTGGTGTTGCATTGGAAAAAATGCCACTTTATGGTGAAAGAAGGCATTGTTCTTGGGAATAACATCTCCAAATAGGGTATCGAGTTGGACAAAGCTAAGATTGAGGTAATTTAAAAATTGCCACCACCAATCTCAGTCAGAGGCATACAGAGTTTTTTGGTCCATGCAGGGTTTTATTTAAGGTTCATCAAGGACTTCTCTAAAGTTGCACATCCTATGTGAAAACTTTTAGAGAAAAAGGTGAAATTTATGTTTTATGATGCATGTCTCAAGGCCTTCAAATGCCTTAAGGAGCGGTTGATTTTGGCTCCTACCATTATGTACCCTGACTGATTTGCACCCTTTGAGGTTATATGTGATGCGAGTGGAGTGTCCTTGTGTGCTGTCCTAGGCTAAAGGGGAGAGAAGATCCTTATCCTATCTACTATGCCACCAAGGATTTAAACACCTCACAGAAAAATTATTTAGTTACAGAGTAGGAGTTACTTGCGGTTTATTTTTCCTTTGAAAAATTCCAGTCCTATTTGATTGGGATTAAGGTCATTGTTCACATAGATCATGCGGACTTGAAATACTTGATGTCGAAAAAAATGTTAAACCAAGATTGATTTGTTGGGTTCTCTTTCTGTAAGAGTTTAATTTTTAAGAAAGGACCGAAAAGGCACCAAAAACCAAATTACAAATCACTTGTCCTATCTTGAGGAGGAGGAAATGAAAAAATTAGGGGATGATCTTGATATACATAATGCCTTTATAGATGAGCGGGTCTTGGCCAAATCTCAAAACTTAATTCCCTGATTTGTGGATTTTGCCAACTATTTGGCAAGTGATCTTGTCCTAGAAGACCTATCATTCTAGCAATGAAGAAGATTTATGAATAAGGCAAGGAAGTACTTTTAGGATGATCCATATTTATTTAGGGTTTATGCTGATGGTGTGATTCAGATATGTATCTCAGAGGTAGAGATACTGAGCATTCTAGACGCTTGTTACTCCTCACCAGTTTGGGTTCACCATAGTGGTACCCTCACAACCCAAAAATTTTTATAGTGTGGGTTTTACTAGACTATAATTTACAAGTATGATTATGATTTTGCACAAGAATTTAACCAATATTAGTGTCAAGGTAACATTTCACGATGCCATGATCTCCCTATGACAACTATTCTAGAGTTAGAGTTATCTGATATGTGAGGAATTAATTTCATGAGCTCCTATGACATAAGGTATATTCTGGTGGTAGTTGACTATGTGTCAAATGGGTTGAGGTAGTTGCGCTTCCAGATAATGAAGGTAAAAGTGTCACCACTTTTTTGAAGAAAAATATTTTTTCGCAACTTGGCACCCCACGTGTAGTTATCAGTGATGGTGAGTCTTACTTTTGCAACTAGTTTATTAAAGCTTTGCTTGATATATATAGTGTAAGGCACAATGTGGAAACACCTTACCATCCTCAGACAAATGGACAGGTTGAGGTCTTTTATAAAGAGATCAAGTCTATATTGACAAAAACTATGAATGTCAACAGGACTGATTGGTCAAGAAATCTAGATGATGCATTGTGGGCCTATCAGAAAACATATAAGACTCCCATAGGTGCCTTCCCTTATCATCTAGTATACAACAAGGCATGCCACTTGCCGATTGAACTTGAGCATAAAGCACTACGGGTGTTAAAAAGGCTAAATTTTGAGTGGCATTATACAACAAACTTGTGGTTGAGCAAGGTGAATGAGTTATATGAATTTTGACTCTATGATTATAAGATCTCTATATATATGAAGAAATAATAAAGTTGTATCATAATTGGAAAATCGAGAAAAGGGTGTTTGAACCAGGTGATTTAGTCCAAATGTATAATTTAAGACTTTGCTTATTCTTTGGAAAGCTGAAGTCTAGGTGGTATGGTCCATTCACTATGGTTCGGGTATGCCCACATGGTGCTATAAAAATAAAGCATAATGGTGAAGTCCCATTCAAAGTGAATGAGAAGCGAATGAAGCACTACGTGGGAAACTTTGACGAAGTAAAAGTCTGTGTTGAGATGGATCTTGGTGAAGTCTGAGTAGCCAAGGAAACTGAGGCATGCTGCAATGGTGAATCAGATGCTGCTTGAGAGGCAACCCAAGTTATGTCCTCATTCCCTTGGTTTTATATTATTTTTTTCACATTAATAATAGTGCATAGTCTTCTAGTTTGGATAGGGTTATACCATAGCCATCGCAGGTTTTTATTGTCATGCTTCTTCTCCTTTCAGCTGCGGTATGGTTGTAAAACTGGCATGTCTAGGTTAAAATTTGTGTTGTATTGTGTTTTGTTTCATATTGTGATGTGTTTTGTTTAATTAGGAGATTTTTGAATATCAAGGGAAGTTGTCATGTTTTTTATTGATATTTGAGAAAAATGATACCCCTCCAAAAATTTGTTTTAGAACTATGTGAATGTATAGATGTGTTACCATTGTGGATTTTGTTATGGCATTAGGATTATGGACATGATAATCATTTGCTAAAAATTTCATGAACCGAATACGTAGTAGCTTGTACTATTGACTTTGTGCCATGTGTGTGTGACATGCTACTTAGTTCCTCTTGTGTATTAGATCCTGAACTTGCCCGGTTAGTCTTGCCTTGATTGTAGGATAGTTAGTCCACTTTTATCCAAAATGACCTTTGATATGCATATTATATCCCTTGATCCCTATTTTGATCCTATAGCCTATTTTTCCTATTACACCTTTCACCTTCCCATTTGTGTTACAATGAACCCTGTTTTGGCCCTGTTTCTCCTTGGACATTATGCACCTCAACTCAAGCAAATCGCCTATGTTGAGGGTGTCTATCATAGGTATACATGATGTAAAGTAGGTACGTAAAAGGGTAAAATAAGATAAAAAGATAGTATGGCTAGGTGTGGTAGAAAAAGAAAAGAAAAGAAAAAGAAAAAGAATTTCTTTTGTGAAAATATGAAAAAGAAAGAATAAAAGACCACACTAACCTAAATATGAAATAAAGAATAAAAAGGGGGGGGGGAAGGTGGAATAAAAAAGAAATTGGATAAAGTGTGGACCCCAAAGTATGTTTAGTGCCGAGGAGTATTAGTCACTTGATATATCCATATGTACTATACCAGACCAAAGAATACTTTACAAGCCGAATAAAGTCCTACAGTGATCCTAACTTGACTACCCGAAAACTAAGGTAAAAAAATATGGACAAGCCTATGGTATTTGATGGATATTGATTGGAACTTATCTTTTGAGTGGGAGCGTCTCTTGACTGTCCTTGAATTGACATGCAATATTTCACATGAGTGAGTGGGACTTCTTTGTTGTGAGGGCACATGAGTCATATTGCTAGTTGTTTGCTTGTTTAGATAGTGTAACTTTTATATATGTGTCATGACCCAAACCAAGGCCTAGTCATGTCAGGTGCCTCAAGTCCAACCTGGACTGTAGACCACCCCCAATACCTAACCATAACTGCCTTGTACCCTATATCAGATGAATTTTGAACATATAACAAGATATAATAATAATAATTTAAAGACATTGAATAAAGTCTATAACTATGACCAAACAGCCACAACCAAATGTCCAACCAAAACCAATCCCAATGCCAATGCCAAGGCTGGAACCAATACCGACACCGCCAATGCCCATAGTAGTCTGACAAAGCCTCTATCCGAAAATCAAGAATATCCGGTTGGGATATGCCCTGACCATAGCCAAAACTAAATTCCAAGAAGTAATAACAAAAATAAAATGAAGTTCATATCATGAAATGGAACCTTCCGGAGTATGGAAGCTCATCGCTTCAGTCTGACTCAAAGCTATCTCTGAATCCAAGTAACTGAGCAAGAGAAATAGTATGGACGATTCCTACATCGCATGTGGATACAACGCCCGAAGATGGTTAGCAAAGTGAACGTTAGCATGTACTTGTGAATATGATAAAATAATGCCAGTAATTCAAAGCAAAGTGAAATAACCATATGTAATCACATAGATACATATATATCGTGCCGAGGTAGGGAGCCGGGTTTAGGATGCATTTAAAACTTGTACCTGGGTTGTGTAGCTTTGTCGTCCTAAAACCACCAACTGGCTATATGGGTTCAGCTCCCACTGCTGAAGGGGCCCAGTGTGTGAAGCCACACAACCAGAGAAAAGAACCTTGGATGACTAGTACATCTCCCAAAATATAAAGTGTGACATAATGCACACAATCACCATGACCAAACCTCACACCGGCAAACATGAGTTTCCAGTTTTGGTCCCTCGAGACCTCCACCTTCCACGGCTCTGCTACACCCCGCTTTAAGGTTATATTAAAACCATTCACATATTTTAACCATTTACCAAGGAGTCTTTTAATTAGGCATTAACCGTTGGTATCGTCATCCCAAAATTAGAGCTTGCAAGTCTATCTATTTATGCCATACCAAAGCCATTAAACCAAGTTGACTCCAAAGTTTCCAATTAAACCAAAGCCATGGTTACCAAGTCCTTTCCAAACCATTTAAAACCAACCAAACCAATTTAGGTCTCATTACCCGTTTATGCAATGCAAAGATTTCAGTAATGGTCAAAATATGTGACAAAATCATTCTCATTGGAATTTTAACAAACATGTTGAGGTCATATAGTTTCCAAAAGAAAAACCAAGTATCAACTGACCATTCCCGTGCAACCACATGTCCAAATCACATTTATAACATGAAAAACTATAATTAAAATATGGGAAATGATTATACAACCAAGAACAACAAAAAACCCCAACATATATTTAAAAACCACAAATAATACCACAGTTATACCATGAAAACTATTCATCAAAACATGCTTTTAGTTGAACTAACAATGAGGGAGGAGTAACGTTCCTTACACACCGAGAAAGATGAAGAGAATCACTCTTGAAAGCCCATAATTGAACACCTTGAATAAACCCTACACTTTTCTTGAACCAAGAGCTTAAGAGAGATTTAAGAGTGTTTGATTAAGAGTAATAGGTTAATGAAGCCATCAAAGGAGTTTTATGTCATGGGGGAAAAATGAGTTAAGAAGGGAAATATTCAGAATACCCCTAACTTAAACTGTAAAAATCCCACAGGTAGGTACGAGTTAACTCTCCAACTCGTCACCACATCATACGTCTGGTACCATCCATTCATAACCAAAATAGAAAGTTGGACACCCACACACTGTCCACCATATAAATCATTTCCCCAACTCGTGACCAGACCATATGACTCGTATGGTCAAGTCGTACCCCCGACAAAATCAAAAGGGATTGGCATTGGACAACATATGATTATACTATACTATACATCAAATGAACATACGACTTATGAGGAGTCTCTCGTAACCAGGATAGGACCTTTTGAATAACACACTTGTTGAAGTACGACTAGGGTCCCTAGAACCGTACCCACACTATATACGACTAATATGGTGAGTTATTAGAAAGACATTGAACTCAAAGCTCAAGAAATTTTCAAGGGCCAAAACCTAGGGTGTTTCAATTCTCCCCCACTTGGATCATTCATCCTCGAAAGATGGAATAAGGCATCAACAAGAACGATTAAACCCTCAAACATCTCTACTCTGACCTTTAACTAAGTTAGATAACAAAGATGCAAGGAAATCAATCTTTTCTTTAACTGAGTTTGAAAACAAAGATGTTATGAAGAACACATACCTTCTGCATAAATTTCTGGAGCAGAAAATAGGAATGGATACTTGGACTCCATGTCCTCTTCAGCTTCCTAAGTAGCTTCTTCAACCTTGTGGTTCCTCCATAGAACCTTTACCGAAGCTACTTCCTTGGTTCTCAATCGACGAACCTGCCTATCCAAGATCTCAATCGAAACCTCCTTATAAGATAAAGAATCCAAAATACCAATATCCTTGATAGGAACAACTTGTGATGGATCAGCCATACACTTTCTCAACATGGACACATGGAACATCGGGTGAATAGAGCTCAAACTAGAAGGAAACTCCAACTCATACGCAACATTGCCAACCCTTCTCAAAACCAAGTATAGACCATTATAACGGGGACTGTACTTCTCCTTCTTACCAAACCGCATCACTCCCTGCATGGGAGACACCTTTAAGAACACTCTATCCCCAACCTCAAACACCAACTTTCTATGCCTCATGTCCCTATAAGATCTTTGGGAACTTTAGGCAACTTTAAGCCTGCCCTCCATCACCTTCAACTAATCCATGGCTTGGTTTACCAAATCCGTACCAAATATCTTTGTCTGACCAACCTAGAGCCACCTAATAGGAGACCTACACCTCCTACCATATAGAGCTTTAAACGGAGCCATCCCAATGCTAGAGTGGTAGCTATTATTGTAACTAAACTCTTTAAGACGTAAATGCTCAACCCAACTACCACCATAGCCAATCATGTAAGCTCAAAACATGTCCTCCAATGTTTGAATAGTCCTTTCATCTTAAATATCCAACTATGGGGGAAAAGCAGTACTAAGACTCACCTTGGTACCCAAACCTTTCCGAAATGACAGCCAAAACTGCAATGAAAACTGCGTACCACAATCCAAGATGATAGAAATAGTCACCCCAAGTAATTTCATAATCTCTTAGAGGTACAACCTTGCATAATCCTCAACCGAGAAATTGGTTCTCACTAGCAAAAAATGAGAAGACTTTCTCACCCTATCCATGATGACCTAAACTGAATCAAACTAATTTTGAGACCGAGAAAGACCGGTAACAAAATTTGTATTGATCACTTCCCACTTCCACATAGGAAACTCAATTTCTTGATACAATCCTTCGGGCCTTATGTACTCAACTTTCACTTGTTAGCACACTAAACACTTGGCTACAAAACTACCATATCCTTTTTTCATGTTGTTCCACCAATACATTTCTTTAAAGTCATGATACATTTTCATCAAACCTGGATAAATAACATAGCATAACTCATGTGCCTCAGCCAAAATCCTCTAATACGAACCATCGATATTGGAAACGCACAACCTACCTTGGTACCACAACGTACCATCATTACTAATCTCAAAAGACATAACCTTTTGCCCTTAAGCATCACCCCTGATCCATGTCAAGAGAGGATATAAGAATTGTCTCTTATTGATTTCAGCACCAAGAGACATTTGTTCCCTTTCTTGTATGAACACACCACCATCCTCAGAGTCCAAGAGATGAACTCCAAGGTTAGATAAAAAGTAAATATCCTTGAACAACTCCCGCTTCTACTTATCCATATGATCTAAAACCCTCATGGATTACCTGCTAAGAGCACCAACAACCATATTAGCTTTACATGGATGGTAGTGAAGACTCAAATCATAATCTTTAAGCAGCTCAATCAATCTCTTTTTACTGAGGTTAGGCTATTTCTGAGTAAACATATATTGCAAGATTTTATGATCGGAAAAGATATCCACATACACTCCATACACATAGTGATGCAAGATTTTCAACGTGAATACCACAACTAGCAATTCATAATCATGATTTGGATAATTCCTCCCATGCACCTTAGACTACCTAAAGGCATAATCTATCACCTTGCCATGTTGCATTAGAATGCAACCAAGCCCTACACGGGACACACAACAATAGACCAAAAAATCATCAGTGTCATCTTGCAAAGTCAAAATTGAAGTCGAAGTTAGCTTATCCTTCAACTTCTTAAAACTACCCTCACAAGTATCAAACCACAAGAACTTTACTTTCTTCTGAGCTAACTTGGTCAATGGGGAAACTATAGAATAAAAACACCACAAACTTCCAGTAGTAACCCTCTAAACCTAAGAAGCTCTGAATATTGGTTGGATTCGTAGATCTAAGCCACTTCTTAACCAATGCAACCTTTTGCGGATCCACCATGACACCTTCACTAAAAATGATATGAACTAGAAAAGTAATAGCAATCTACCAGAATTCACATTTCAAAAATTTGGCATACAATTGCTAGTATTTCAGAGTCTATAATACAATACGAAAGTGATTGACATGATCCACCTCATTCTTAGAGTACACCAGAAAAATAAACAACACCAAAAAGTTATGGAAAAGTCTATTCATCAAATCCATGAATGCCACCAGGGCATTGGTCAACCTAAAGGACAACCAAAAACTCAAAATACCCATATCGAGTACGAAAAGTAGTCTTAGGGATATCTATCTCCCTAATCCCTAGCTGATGATAACCGGATTGAAGATCAATCTTGGACAAAGACTTAGCACCCTAAAGTTCATCAAAAAAATCATGTATCCTCAGAATAGTGTACTTATTCTTTATCGTCACCTTATTCAACTATCGGTAATCAATACACATCCGAAGGGAACCATTCTTTCTAGGACAAATGGAACCCTTATCTAAGAGGTGTTTTAATTGCTCCTTAAGATCCTTCAACTCATCTCGAGCCATTCTATATAGGGGAATAAAAATTGGATGATTGTCCAGAACAAGATTAATCCCAAACTTAATTTCCCTATTAGGAGAGACACCAAGAAAGTCATCAGGGAATACCTTAAGAAATTAATTCACCACAAGTATGGAATTAAAAGAAGGTCCTGCTGAGTTAAAATCTTTAACGCGGGTTAGATGATAGAGACACCCCATGGAGATTAATCTCCAAGCTCTAAGATATGTTATTAACCTCTCTTTAAGATCTAGGGAACCACTCTCTTACTCAATAACTAACTCATTAGGGAATGATGATAGGTGTATTTACACGCCTAAAGCACCATAATTCACCCATATTTTAGCTAGGTTTTAAGGATAAAATATATAATTCCTGCATTTTTAGTCCATTTTCCTGTAAGTGAGCTAAACAGCGTGATTAGCATGTTTTCAGGTATTAATGATGAAGATTTCAGCACTTTGTGGACCTTTTGGTAGCAAGGGAAACTTCACATAAGAGGGAAGGCAGCTTTTGGAAGCTTATGGACTGAAAGTGATGCATGGAGAACTTGTCCCGGGCAAAAATAGTATTTCTAAAGACTTGGGGATCAGCAGTAACTTAATAGGACTAGGACAAGGATGTTATAAAAACCCTATTTGCTGAATTTTTCAGCATTCATTCATTCATTCATTCGTTCATTCATGTTTTTCATTATTCACGAACTGAGAGATACTTTCATTATTCATTCGACTTTCTAGTATTATTCAGTTTACAGATTTTGTAAGTTTTAACAGAGAAAAAAATGCTAACTTGGGAAAAACGTCTAGAGGGCAAAAACGTCAACCTAGTTTGACGCCACACCCATCTTCAACGGGAGATTCTTTGAGCTTTGGTATGATGATGATGTTTATTGTGATCTCCGTTGTAATCATGAGTAGCTAAACTTCTCTGTTAGAATTATGGAAGCCTTATGATATACTATCTATTACTATGAGTTTGTGAATTCTTGATACTTATGCTACTTATATCATTACTCTCTTCATCTTAATTACATTCTTGTGGTTGCAAACATATAGAATACGCCAATATAGCATTAACTTGTTCGAGAGAAAAGTTACATGTTTGGAAAAAAGAGTGTGACAAGGAAATAGGGCTACCAACCCCTATTTACATGTTAGTGCCGTAATTGGATTAACTCTTGGAGAGTTCATACCATTAGTTATACGCTTTAAGCTCGAGAGAGTTAAAGTGAGATAATCCTTGATGGTCGAGAGACACTAGGATTTACCAGTAGAATACGAATCTCTATAAGTGCATGCATGTCTGAATCCTGCATTACTCATAGTTAATAGATACGTAGAATTCATAAGGTGGACATAACCCTAACTTACAATTCTCATTGATTAAAATCTTACTAAACAAAACATTCCGCTTTTACTTTGCTATTTTGATACTTTTAATTCACGCCTAAACCATCCCCCCTTTCTGTAGAATTTTCGACCAACAGTCTGCTAACTATTGCAACACTTAGTGACCAAGTATTCCCTGTGGGATTCGACACCCAACCCAGTTGGGTTCTATATTTGACAGCGACCGCTTACACTCTTACGAGAGCTGTAGTTTGGGCGTTATCAAATTTTGGTGTCGTTGCCGGGGAATACGGTTGTCAACTAAGTTTGTGATAGTTACTAGATCCTTTGGTCAAAGATTCTCGAATTTTACTTTTAGTTGTTGTTTTTGTTTTATTCAGGTTCTGTTGAGTGCATGCCAAATACTCGTAGTTCTGGTCAGCCATTATAACCCATAAATCCTGAACCTCAACTTATTTGCAGAATGGATGCACAACGTGACATTGACAGAAGGGCGGCTCAACAGGAGCAGGCTAGATTAGATGCACTAGCAGCTGCTCAAGTACATTAACAAAATATTGATAACCCAGGGCGAGCAACAAATCCTGATGATGAGGACCTGGGTGATAATGAGTTACTGAATCCTAGGTGTACTGATGAGGTGGCGGCACCTATGCACAGGAGAGATCATCAGGCAAGAATGAGACCTGACCACCGAGCTGTGCAGGCTCCTTTTGATGATGATGATGACGATATGGATGGAGATGGGGCCACAAGGGCTATTATTCCTCCACCCTTGGCACCCAGAGCTAAGTTCAATATCACTAGCACCATGATTCAGTTATTGCAGCTCAAGGGGTTATTTGGCGGACTTGCAGGAGATGATCCGAATATGCATCTGGTCAATTTTATTTCAACATGCAAGTCATTTGACAATCCAGGAGTTGGGCAGAATGCAATTCAGCTGCGTTTATTTCCATTGTCTCTGTCTGGGGAGGCAACTCTATGGCTGAACGGGATAACTCCGGATTCTATTACTAATTAGAGGCAACTGAAAGATGCTTTCCTAGAAAGATTCTTTACGCCATCCAAGAGAGCCCAACTACGGGATGAGATCAACAATTTTCGATAGCTTCCAACTGAAGCTCTCCACGAAACATGGGAGAGGTTCAAGAAGAATCTTATGTGGTGCCCAAACCATCAGATGACGAATATCCACTTGATGGAAATATTATATAGGGATTTGAACTCGGTGACAAAGACAGTGGTTGATAATGCTGCAGGTGGGTCATTCATGGACCTTACTTTTCTTGAGGCAAGTGATATGCTAGATCGTATGACAAAGCAGAGTAGAGCTTGGCATACCAGGGATTCTGAGGTAGCAAGCTCTACTGTATCTATTGGCTTGACTGCAGAGCAGAGGCGTAGACAAGAGGAACGTGACCAATATATGGCTCACATGTAAACACAGATGGATCTTCTTACCAAGCACTTATTATCAGGGAAGACCGAAAAGGTTAAGGCCGTTGTATCACAGGGAAGAGATGAATCCGACTCTGAGGAAGAAGCGAACTACTTGAATAATCAGGGGGGTTACCGAGGCAATGCCCAAGGAAACCAAGGTCGGAACTATTATGATAAATCTGGATACAAGGACCGCAATTAAGGTGGTTGGAAGAATAAGACTGACAGGAGTGGTTTGTATGTTCCTCCAGGAAACCGTGAGGCTGTGGCGTCTGGCTCTGGAAAGATGTCCATGGATGATATGATGGCTAAGCTATTGAAAGGGGTGGAGGCAACCAATATGGGTGTTACTGAGGTAAAGAATGATTTGTCATCAATAAATCAATTGGTTGATTCACATTCTACCGCGATAAAACAACTGGAGCAATAATTGAGTCAACTATCAGCGGCATTAAATCAAAGAAAGGCTGGCACCTTACCTAGCGACACTGTGCGAAACCCAAGGAATGATGGATCATGTATGGCTATTACTACCAGGAGTGGTAAAGCATTGGAAAATCCATCTAAAGGAAAGCAGGTGATTGATAATATAGTAGATAATGTTATTGATGCAGAATGTGAAGATGCCAAAGAAGCTGAAGATAGTATTCCTGACATTACCCCTAGACGTCTGCAGCCTGAAAAGATCGACAATCGGAAGCAAGATAAAAAGGAAGTGGTGGAGAAAACTATTCCCCTTCCACCACCACCTTTTCCTCAGAGACTGAAGAAGAAAGCCGATGACAACAGGTTCAGTAAATTCATGACTATGTTGAAGCAGCTGACTATTAATGTTCCTTTGGTGGAGGCGCTAGAGCAGATGCCCGGATATACTAAATTCATGAAGGATATTTTGACAAAGAAGCGGGCAGCAAGCTATGAGCTGGCAGATAATGTTCATCATTGCAGTGCAATCGCTACAAGATCGCTAGTTCAGAAGAAGGCAGATCCTGGTGCTTTCAATATTCCTTGCAGGGTTGGATCTTTGGATTTTGCTAAGGCATTGTGCGATTTGGGAGATAGCATCAATTTTATGCCGCTATCTATTTACAGAAAGTTGGGGTTGGTTGATCCTACACTAACCAATATGCGGCTCGTGATGGCAGATAGGTCGGTAAAATGACCTGTTGGTATCTTATATGATGTATTGGTGAAGGTTTCTACCTTCATATTTCCTGCAGACTTTGTTATTTTGGATTGCGAGGTGGATTCTGAAGCTCCCATAATCTTGGGACGTCCTTTCCTTGCAACAGGAAGTGTGCTTATTGATCTAAGAGCTAATGAGCTTTTATTCCGGATGAATGATGAAGTGGTCCATTTTGATGTACGCAAATCAATGAAGCAGCCCAATGATATGAATGTGTTCTCTGTAGCTGATATTTATTATGATGATGAGAAAGAATTATCTGTAGAGAAGCAGCTTATTATTGATCCATTGGCTGCTGTGCTTATGAATTTTGGGCGTGAGGATGTTGAAGAGTATGAAGAAACTATTTGTGCTCTAACAGGAATTGGATCCTATTCTCATGCTCCTAAGAAGCTGGATCTGGATCTTAAAAATTGCCCTTCACCACCAGCAAAGCCATCCATTGAAGAACCACCAGTGCTAGAATTGAAGGAGCTGCCCAGTCACCTGAAATATGCATTTTTAGGAAGTGGTGATACACTTTCGGTTATTGTTGCGACTGATTTAGGTGAGCAGCAGGTTGCGGCTCTTATTTCTATTCTGAGGAGATACAAGAGAGCCATCGGTTGGACTATTGCTGATATTATTGGTATCCCTCCTGGGATATGTATGCACAAGATTCAGCTCGAGGAAAATTGTGTGCCCACCATTGAGAATCAACGATGTTTGAATCCACCCATGCAGGAGGTGGTGAAGAAAGATATTATTAAGTGGTTAGATGCTGGGGTAGTATATCCAATCTCCGACAGTAAGTGGGTAAGTCCGGTACAGTGTGTGCCCAAGAAAGGGGGCATGACGGTAGTTGCGAATGAAAAGAATGAGCTGATTCCACTCAGACCTGTCATAGGGTGGAGAGTGTGTATGGACTATCGGAAGCTGAATTCGTGGACGCTTAAGGATCACTTCCCAATGCCATTCATGGACCAAATGCTTGATCGATTGGCAGGGAAGGGATGGTTTTGTTTCTTAGATGGTTATTCCGGTTATAATCAGATTTGTATTGCTCCTGAGGATCAAGAGAAGACCACTTTTACATGACCATATGGTACGTTTTCCTTCAAACGTATGCCATTTGGGTTATGTAACGCACCTGCCACTTTTCAGCGTTGTATGATGTCCATTTTTTCTGATATGGTTGAAGACACCTTGGAGGTGTTCATGGACGATTTTCAGTCGTGGGTGAAACATTTGAATCGTGCTTGGTGAATCTGAGTATGGCGTTACAGAGATGTGTTGAGTTTAACTTGGTGCTAAACTGGGAGAAGTGCCATTTTATGGTTAAGGAAGGCATTGTTCTTGGGCACAAAGTCTCCGAAAGAGGAATTGAAGTTGATCGAGCCAAAATTAAAGTTATCGAGAAACTACCACCTCCAATTTCTGTAAAGGGAGTTCATAGTTTCCTCGGTCATGCAGGTTTTTATCAAAGGTTTATCAAAGACTTCTCCAAGATTTCTAGTCCGTTATGCAAACTCTTGGAGAAGGATGCGAAGTTTGACTTCAGTGAAGATTGCTTGAAGGCATTGGATGCCTCAAAGGGAAGCTAGTTAAAGCTCCTATTATTGTAGCACCCGATTGGTCACTACCGTTTGAAGTGATGTGTGATGCAAGTGGGGTAGCTTTGGGTTCTGTACTTGGTCAGAAAAGAGAAAGGCTATTTCATCAAATATACTATGCGAGCAAGGCCTTGAATGGAGCCCAGAAGAACTATACCATCACGGAATAAGAGCTTCTAGCAGTTGTTTATTCTTTTGAAAAGTTCTGTGCTTACTTGTTGGGAACCAAAGTGGTGGTTCATACAGATCATGCGGCTTTGAGATATTTAATGGCAAAGAAGGATACTAAGCCAAGGTTAATTCAGTGGGTGTTATTGCTTCAAGAATATGATTTCGAGGTAAAGGATAGAAAAGGTTGCGAAAATCAAGTAGCTGATCATCTATCTAGACTTGAGAGTGCGCACATAGCGCAACCCGACCTTGAGATTGATGATGCATTTCCCGACGAAGAGATCCTAGCTGCTATGGTGGAAGACTTACCGTGGTATGCGGACTTTGCAAACTACGTGGTAAGTAAAGTGATGCCTAAGAATCTCTCCTTTTATCAAAAGAGAAAGTTCATGCATGATGTGAAACACTACTTCTGGGATGAACCATATCTTTTTCGACGATGTGCTGATGGTGTTATTAGGCGATGCATCTCTGATGTGGAGGTGCCTAGCATCTTGGAAGCAAGTCATGCTTCCCAAGTTGGGGGTCACCATGAAGGTGATCGGACAGCCAGGAAGGTATTGCAAAGCGGCTATTATTGGCCTTCATTATTCAAGGATAATTACAATTTTGTGAGAAGATGTGATTAGTGTCAGAGGCAAGGCTCTATCTCGAAGCACCATGAGATGCCCATGTCTAAAATTCTTGAAGTGGAGCTATTTGATGTATGGGGTATTGATTTCATGGGCCCATTTATGAGTTCGTTTGGGATGAAATATATCCTAGTTGCTGTGGATTATGTATCCAAATGGGTCGAAGCAGTAGCACTGACTGATAATGAAGGTAAGCGTGTTGTAGAATTCTTAAAGAGAAATATCTTCTCTCATTTTGGGGTACCACGTACCATCATAAGCGATGGAGGATCACACTTTTGCAACAAGCTATTCAGAGCCGTATTGGTGAAATATGGGGTCAAGCAACATAAGGTAGCTACACTTTACCACCCACAAACTAGTGGGCAGGTAGAGGTTTCTAATCGGGAGATCAAGCTGATCCTTGCTAAGACTGTAAATGCTAGTAGGAAGGATTGGTCCCAAAAGCTGGATGATGCCTTATGGGCTTATAGGACTGCATTCAAGACACCAGTTGGCATGTCCCCATACCAACTAGTTTATGGGAAGGCTTGTCACTTGCCGATTGAGCTCGAACATAAAGCATTGTTGGCGTTGAAGAGGCTTAACCTGACTTGGGATGATGCAATTAATCTGAGATTGGAGCAGCTGAATGAGATGGATGAATTTCGTCTACATGCGTATGAAAGGGCAGACCTCTACAAACAACGGATGAAAAAGTACCATGATCGGTGGATTATCCAACGAAACTTTCAGAAGGGTGATATGGTACTTCTTTTCAACTCCAGACTAAAGCTATTTCTAGGTAAGTTAAAGTCTAAATGGTCTGGTCCGTTCAGAATTAGCCAAGTCTACTCGTCTGGAGTAGTAGAGTTAGAAGGCATTGATGGTGGTGTCATTAAAGTGAATGGCCAACGAGTGAAGCCATATATCGGTCCTCTTGACTCGATAAAATGCATGGACACCATCTATCTCGATGAAGTCTAAGTAATTGAGATAACTATGTCGTGCCGCGACAATAAATCAAGCGCTAGATGGGAGGCAACCCATCGTTTCTAATCGTTTTGTTTTACTAAGAGTTTGTTTTTGTTAAATAAAAATCCAAAAAGAAGAGTCGAGCCACGACCAAAACTAAGGCGCTTGGTGGGAGGCAACCCATCGTTCTAATTGTTTTTGTTGTTTTTGAGTAAATGTAGGTGTAAGACGTATAAAGGAGGAGATCTAGCCCAAATTTTAATTTGGAATTGTGTCATGTTGAAGGTGGTAAGTTTGGAATGAAGAAACAAAGGCTATTGGTTAGGCATTGCCTATGCAAATCTAGGCAACGAACAAGGCAAGGCCTATGCTATGGCCTAAGCTCTCTGAATCTACAATGTCATAGCATAGGCGCCGCCTATGCCCAACAATGCCATAGCATAGGCCCCGCCTATGCCATTGCCTTTGCTCTCTGAATCTGCAATGCCATAGCATAGGCGCCGCCTATGCCATTGCCTTTGCTCTCTGAATCTACTATGCCATAGCATAGGCGCCACCTATGCTCAACTAGGCTTTGCAAAAGGCGCCGCCTATACTAAGCATAGGCAAAACATTAGGCACCGTCTATGCTTACTTTTTGGTCTCCTAATCCGATTTTAAATGGGTCAAACCCGACCCAAGCCTTGTCCTATAAATAAAACTTCAACATTCGAACAAAACACACTTATTTGCTCAACCTAGGCGCCGCCTTTACTCTCCAAATCTCTCAAAAATTTTCTTTTTGCTCTTTTATCCTTGCAAGATCATCTTCTGAGGCCATCACCAAGCACAATGGCACCAAAAAGTCGACCAGGAAAAGAAAAAACGTCCACCTCACAGAAAGGTCAGAAAAGGGGAAGAAAAGAACAAGTTGAATCCTCCTCGCTGCAAATACCTCGCTGCATGTTCGGGATAAAATGGGTCCTTGAGGAGGAAGTAAAGGAGTGGTACAAGAACAACAAAGTGAAAAAATATGTTCACGTGGAGTTAATACAAAAAGAGAGCCTAGCAAAGAGAGAACCTCGCATTTTGGCTAAAATAATGGCGCTACATCTTGATTTCATTTTCTGAGATATGGGAGAGTGAAATCTTGATCTAACGTGAGAATTCTATACCAATTGGTCCCCAAAGACTACAGGGAGTGAAGTAAAGATTCGGGGCCAAGTCTTGCAACTAAATGCAGAGTTCTTCAACTCTTTTCTGGGTTTGCCATCTGTAGATCCATCACCGCTCAAGAACCTTTATAACAGACCTCCGTACAGGGAAATCAGACACACACTGTGCGGAACAAGATCAATGGCATATTGGAGTCGTCACAAGGATACCGGTCGGCACAATAACTTCCCATATGCTTCTTTGAACAGAGAAGCTCGGATATGGTTGTGGATAGTCAACTCTTGCTTGATTACAGGAACACAGTACACAAAGATCATACATGATAGAGTGTGCTTGGTGTACACTTTGATGAAGAACATCCCCATCAACATTGGGGCGATTATTCGATCTTCAATGCGTAAGGCTAGGCTGCACAAGAGGTCCCACTTCAGCTTTGGCAATCTGTTGACTGTGATATTGAGGAAGGAGGACATCGAAGAGGAACCTGCAGATCATAAGCTTCCACACAACCCAAAGAAAGTTGACCTCACAAAGGTGAAAGATGCTGAATCTATGCATGGCGTCAACCTGACCACTGCAGAAAGACATGCTCGCGACGAAAGATTCTTCCGCCATTTATATGGCATGATGAGGTTCACCATGATGAGCGAGGGTCGTGTTCCAACTGCTGAAGAGCTCCAACAGTTGGATTATGACTACCCAATAAATGAGCATGTGAGGGCTATGTGCGTAGTAGGTGTATATTTCGAGGAACCTCTTGATGATGACGTGCCAACCGATGACGATCGCCGAATGCCAGACTCAGACGTGGAGGAGAACTCTAATGATGATGACATTGATGATGATTCCGATGCAGGGGGTATGACCCCAGACATAGAGGATGAGTCCGACTAATCAGGTTTTTCTTATTTATTTTCCACTGAGGGCAGTGTGTCCCGTCTAAGTACGGGGTGCTGGTATTTGTATGCTACACTTCTTCGTCTGCATTTGCATTTATTCCAGTTCTTTTTTGTTTTAATTAGTCGTAATTAGTTAGTTTAATTTTAGATTTTTTAGATTTTGCATGAAATTGTTCTGATAGGCGGCATGGTATTATGACAAGAGTTTGTGCCAAAATCATCATTACTATTGAGACGTTTAGGCTCTAAGTGTGACTCACTGTGTGATAAGTGTGTGGTTTAATTCATTCATCTGTTGGGTCAAGAGTCTATACTGCTCCCAATAAAGTTGATCATGTGCCTTGTGTGTGAGATGATATAGTATATTCTGTGTTGTGACTGATGTTACAACTTGCCTGGTGTGTGTGTAAAGCGAAATAAAGAGTGTGAGTTTAGGAGATAATTTAGGCATTTCTTTGGCAGCCTATAATTGTTTACCTTCTTTTTACCTACCTGTGTACATTATCCTAGTGAACCCCATTTGAGCCTTTAGTTATTTTCTTTGACAACCTCATATGTAGCCTAATCCATATTTTTAAAAGACCATAATTTGATCCAAATTCCTAAGCACTTTAAATTGTAGAGTCATGTGACAAAATAAGAGGAAAGAGGGTGAGAGAGATGCTTCAGAGTGTATTGGTACTTGAAATTGTTGTGAATAAGAGTGGCTATCATAGAGGTGTTGTATAAAAAAAGAGAGAGAAAAAAAGAAGAAGAAAGAAATAGAAAAATAAAAAAATAAAATAAAAAATAAGTTGTATATTCTCATCTTTGTGTTTATAATTGAATAACAAAATAGGTGAAAAGGGGTGTTAGATGAAAAGAAAGGTAGAAGGGTTGTTTAAAAGAGAGTGTTAATGGCATAATGGGATGTATTAAAGCGCTTAGGGAACATAGTCACTATTTCTGGCCAAAATAGTCCTACCTGTCCCTTAGCCTACATTACAACCTGTAAAGACCTATTTGATCCTAAGCTTAGCATTCAGATATTAGTAGAGCATTACACTAAGGGAAAGCCTATGGTCATCAGTTGCAACATAAGAATTCTTTGTGAGAGTGAGAGCAAGGAGAATCTTGTACCCATGTTTCGAAAAATGCAAAACTTATGAGTGATTATGGGTGATATCGTGTGTGAGACACACATGGTTGATGATTTTTGGGTAGAGTTATATGATTCTTTGTGACTTAACTTGTGGATACGAATTAACCATCATCACAAGTCCATGTTGGAGGTTGAATTGTTTCTAGTAGTGAACAAGAAAACTACTCTTTGTTAATAATTGTCGTGCCTGTCTTGTTGAACATTTTATGTTGTTGCTGTGATATTCTAAGAAGATGATTGCATGGACATAATATTTTGTTCGAGGACGAACAAAGCTTTAAGTGTGGGGTGTTGATGATAGGCGTATTTACATGCCTAAAGCACTATAATTCACCCATATTTTAGCTAAGTTTTAAGGACAAAATATATAATTCCTGCATTTTTAGTCCATTTTCCTGTAAGTGAGCTAACCAACGTGATTAGCATGTTTTCAGGTATTAATGATGAAGATTTCAGCACTTTGTGGACCTTTTGGTAGCAAGGGAAACTTCACATAAGAGGGAAGGCAGCTTTTGGAAGCTTATGGACTGAAAGTGATGCATGGAGAACATGTCCCGGGCAAAAATAGTATTTCTAAAGACTTGGGGATCAGCAGTAACTTAATAGGACTAGGACAAGGATGTTATAAAAACCCTATTTGCTGAATTTTTCAGCATTCATTCATTCATTCATTCATTCGTTCATTCATGCTTTTCATTATTCACGAATTGAGAGATACTTTCATTATTCATTCGACTTTCTAGTATTATTCAGTTTACAGATTCTGTAAGTTTTAACAGAGAAAAAAATGCTAACTTGGGAAAAACGTCTAGAGGGCAAAAACGTCAACCTAGTTTGACGCCACACCCATCTTCAACGGGAGATTCTTTGAGCTTTGGTACGATGATGATGTTTATTGTGATCTCCGTTGTAATCATGAGTAGCTAAACTTCTCTGTTAGAGTTATGGAAGCCTTATGATATACTATCTATTACTATGAGTTTGTGAATTCTTGATACTTATGCTACTTATATCATTACTCTCTTTATCTTAATTACATTCTTGTGGTTGCAAACATATAGAATACGCCAATATAGCATTAACTTGTTCGAGAGAAAAGTTACATGTTTGGAAAAAAGAGTGTGACAAGGAAATAGGGCTACCAACCCCTATTTACACGTTAGTGCCGTAATTGGATTAACTCTTGGAGAGTTCATACCATTAGTTATACGCTTTAAGCTCGAGAGAGTTAAAGTGAGATAATCCTTGATGGTCGAGAGACACTAGGATTTACCAGTAGAATACGAATCTCTATAAGTGCATGCATGTCTGAATCCTGCATTACTCATAGTTAATAGATACGTAGAATTCATAAGGTGGACATAACCCTAACTTAAAATTCTCATTGATTAAAATCTTACTAAACAAAGCATTCCGCTTTTACTTTTCGATTTTGATACTTTTAATTCACGCCTAAACCATCCCCCATTTTTGTAGAATTTTCGACCAACAGTCTGCTAACAATTGCAACACTTAGTGACCAAGTATTCCCTGAGGGATTCGACACCCAACCCAGTTGGGTTCTATATTTGACAGAGACCGCTTACACTCTTATGAGAGCTGTAGTTTGGGCATTATCAGGGAATTTATGGACGGCTTTATGGGTTTGACAATCTAGGATTGCATAGCACGAGTGCAACTAATTTTCCCCATTATGACATCAAAATCAACCATGTCTAGCTAAAACAAATCCACCAAGGACTCCTGACCACCAACAGATACTACATACCTCCTATAGATTTTTCTAGAAATCACAGAGTCACCTATCAAGGCTGAAATAGAAAATGGGGTTGGAAACATGCTCGAGACCAAAACCAAAATACACAGCCACAAAAAGGGGTCACATAAAAGAGAGTAAACCGCAATCAACAAAACACTACACATCATGGGAAAAGAGTTTCAACATACTAGTCACCACATCAGGTAATGAATCGCCCTACCATTGGGTAGTGAGAGAATAAAGATAGTTTCGACCAGTGCCAGAGCCAGATGGTGCAACATTTTGTGCCAGAATTGATGAAGAGGCAACCAAAACCTTGTTCGCCCTTAAAGTAACGTTGTCCGTTGAAAAGTTTCTAATCATGTTCCCTAACTAACCATATATTAAGCACTTGTTCTTTTATTCCCCAGAGTTACCCGATGCAACCAACCACAGAATCTGCAAGGATGATATGATAGAGCTGACTGAGCCCCAATCGTTTGAGTTTAGGCACTCTGTGGCTTTAAATTTTCTCTGCCTTGCAAATGCCTGCCACCTGATGGCTTTGGGTAGGGAGTACTAACAGTTGAGTAAGACCCAAAATTGCCCTACTTTTTCTTAGGCCACTTACCACTATCCCTACCACTCTGTTGTTGACC
Source organism: Capsicum pubescens (assembly GCA_030864215.1). Taxonomy (NCBI): domain Eukaryota; kingdom Viridiplantae; phylum Streptophyta; class Magnoliopsida; order Solanales; family Solanaceae; genus Capsicum; species Capsicum pubescens. Next base: position 230,614,257 of record CM061544.1, read on the forward strand.
ACCACCATACTCAAAAAATCTGAACTTCTTGCTCTACCTCTATCCTAACTCAACCTGCTTTTTCTTTTTTCCTCTTCCTGCTGCATGTACACAACCAACCAGGAGATATTTATGTCCTTGTTCAATAAGGTGGTATTACTCTTTACAATCAGGTCTCAGGACAAATCAAAGGCAAACTTCCTCATCCTAGCCCTCAAGTTAGAAATCAAATCTGGAGCATACCGTGATAACTGGTGAAACTTTAAGGCATACTCCTTGATTGACATCTTACCTTACTTCAAATTAACAAACTCTTTTTCTTTTACCTCCCTTATTTCCTGAGGAAAGAAGCCGTCTAGAAATACGTTAGAAAAATCTTCCCATAGAGATGACTCATTATCATCACCCCTTAGCTGATCCCACACCCCGTATCACTAGTATGCCATATCCTTCAGCTGGTAGGCAACAAACTTCATGCCCTCCATATTGGCAAGCATAATATGAAAGATATTTGGAATCACATCCAAAAAAACTTAAGGATCCTCCTCAACTTTAACACCAGTAAAGATCAGAGGGTTCAACCTCATAAACTACCCAACCCTTATGGCCTCAGAAGATGGAGTAATAGGAGCACCATGATCAGACTGTGAAGCTACCAACTGTGCCAACTTATGAATAGACTGATGAAACTCAGCATTCATCACTTCAGCCTGAGGAGCTTGCGGAGGACTAGAAGTAACTAGAATAACTCCAGGAAAATTAGGAACTAGACAACTAGATTAGGTTTGGACCCCATAAGTAGAACGTGTCACAACAACATTATCCTCATTTGGGAAAGAGAATTTTCTGTGAGCTTCAAATCGTCGAGGGGGCATGATCATAAAAGAGAACAAATGGAAATTAGAGAAGATTTTAGGACTTAGACTCTACATATTCACAATAGGACCCAAGAAAGAGAAACATTCCCAAATGCCTCGTAGCTTTTCTTTATGAGTGTGATGCACTACATACCCGTAAAAGAGACTTTAGTTGACACAGATTGGTGGAAACCTAATTGACCATGATACTAGGGCTCTAATGAACCATTTAACAAGACCTAAACCAAGGCCTAGTCATGTCAGGTGTCTCAAGACCAATCAGGATCGGAGACCACCCCTAATACCCAACCATAACTGCCATGTACCATATGTCGGACGAATTCTGAACATATAACAAGATATAATAATAATAATAATAATAATAATTTAAAGGAATTCAATAAAGTCTATAACTATGTCCAAACAGCCACAACCAAATGTCCAACCAAAACAAGTCTCAATGCCAATACCAATACCAATACCAAGGCTATCACCAAACCGACATCGCCCATGCCCATAGTAGTCCTACAAATTCTCTATCCAAAAATAAAGAACATTCGGTTGGGATATGCCCCAAACCATAGCCATAATTAATGTCCAAAAAGTAATAACAAAAATGAAGTGAAGTCCATATCATGAAATGGATCCTTCTGTTGTATGGAAGCTCACAACTTTAATCTTACTCAAAGCTATCCCCAAATCAAATTCACTGAGAAGGAGGAATAGTATGGCCAATTCCTGCATTGCGTAGGGATACAACGTCCGAAGATGATTAGCGGAGTGAATGCTGGCATGTACTCATAGATAAGATAAAATAATGTCAATAGTTTAAAACCATGTGAAATAACCATATTTAATCACATAGATACATATATATATCATGTCGAGGTAGGGAATTGAGTTCACCATGGATGTAAAACCTTTAACTGGGCTGTGTAGCTTTTTCATACAATAACCACCCTCAGGCTATATGGGTTCAGCTCCTCCTGCTAAAAGGGCCCTAGTGTGTGAAGCCACACAACTGAGGGAGCTGAAAGGTCCCTAGTGTGTGAAGACTCACAACTAGAGAAAAGAACCTAGGATGACTTGTACAACTCTCAAAATATAAAGTGTTACGTAATGCACACAGTTACCATGACCAAACCTCACATCAGCAAACATGAGTTTCTAGTTCCGGTTCCCCGAATACCTCCACCTTCCACGACACTGCTACACCCCCCTTTAAGGCCATATTAAAACCATTCACACATTCCAACCATTTATCAAGGAGTATTTTAATATTCTTTAACCATTGATATCGTCAGACAAAAGTTAGAGCTTCCAATTCTATCCATTTATGCCATACCAAAGCCATCAAACCAAGTTGACTCCAAAGTTTCTAATTAAACCAAAACAATGGCCACCAAGTCCTTCTCAAACTATTTAAAATCAACCAAATAAATTTAGGTTCCATTACTATTTAATGTAGTGAAAAGATTTCAATAATGGTCAAACTATGTGACAAATTTATTCTCATTGGCATTTTAACAAATATGTTGAGGGCATATAGTTTCTAAAAGAAAAAAACAAGTATCAACTGACCTATCTCGTGCAACCACATGCCTAAATCATAATTATAACATTAAAAACCATAAGTAAAACATGGGAAAGCATTATTTAACCAAGAACAACCAAAATCCCCAACTTATATTTCAAAGCCACAAATACCACCACAATGATACCATGAAAACCATTCATTAAAAGATTCTTTTAGTTGAACAAAAAATGAGGGATGATTAACATGCCTTAGACATTGAGAAAGATGGAGAGAATCACTCTTGAAAGCCCCCAATTGAACAGCTTGAAGAAGCCCTAGCCTTTTCTTGAACCAAGAGTTTGAGAGAGATTTAAGAGTGTTTAGAGAGTGTTTTATTGATAATAATATGTTAATCATGCCTCCAAAGTTGTTTATGTCTTGGGCGAGAAAGGAGAGAAGATAAAAAATGTCCAAAATACCCACAACTTAAACTGTATAAATCCCGTAGGTGGATACGAGTTAACCCTCCAACTTGTCACCACATCATATGCGGGTACCATCCAATCGTAACCAAAATAGAAATTTGGAAACCCACACAATGTCCACTATACTACTCCATTGCCCCAACTCGTGACCAGACCATACGACTCATATGGTCAAATCATACCCAAGACAGAATCTAAATAGGTTGACACTGGACAACATACGATTAGACTAAATTCTTCATCACATGAACACACGACTCATAAGGTGTCTCTCCTAACAAGGATAGAACCTTGTCAATAACATACTATTTGATATAAAACTAGGGTCCCTAGACCTGTACCTATACTATATCACTTATATGGTATGTCGTTACAAGGATAGTGAGCTTTAATCTCAGGAAATTTTCAAGGGCCAAAACCTAGGGTGTTTTAATATGCATGGTTGTCTGCTGCTAATGTAATGTGATATCTTGATCCCCTTTTATCATAATGTTGTGCTTCATGATTATACACAGTTGGTTTTAAAAGGTTAAAATAGAAGAGGGTATTGTGGTTTGAGCTTAAAGTGTAGATTGACTACCTTAGATAACTTAGATTCTTTTAGTTAAGCATTGTGTTTTGTTTCGTTTTGTTATCTAGCTAAGGACATGCAAATGTTCTAAGTTTAGGGTGTTGATGTGCTATAGAAATATAACACTTATGATGCTTAAACAATAAAAATATGCAAGTTTCTTAGTTTTTTTTGTTAGATATAATATGTTATGGGTATGTTTGTAGAAAACTATGTTTTGGATGTGAATTTGAAGAAAAATAAGAAATTTGAAGTTTTGGATATGTACTAAGGCATTTTCTGGAATATGATCCACTTACCTAGAGTATGTGATAAAAGTATGTTGCAAAACTAAAAGTCTAGAGGCTAAGCTGTAGGAAAAAGCAAACTCGTCCACTTACTAAGACCACATACTATCCGGTGCGTGGCCAATGTATGCTTCAGAATAAAAAGTTCATAGAGTTACAGGATGAAATCTAGAAGGTTGACACATACGTAAGACCACATACAGTCCAAATGTACTACATGCGATTCATCTCTGATCTAAGTAAGTGGCCACCATCCTTATCTTTTCTTTTTTGTTTTGGATTTGATTATTAGGGTTTCCTTGTGTACTATATATACCCTTTTGATGTTTTCTAGTTTTTTTACACACTCCATATTCTCACAAACATATATTCTGATTTTGAGAACTGACTTTGGTCTTGAAACTACTTTGTATTGATTTTGTTTGTTAATTCAGTTAATGTTTTGGGTTTTTACTTATTGATTATTGTGATATCTTTTAAGGGATTCAATAATGAGTATTGTTGGTTGTTTCACAAGCATGAGTGGCTAAAATCCTTATATAGGGTTTTCGAAACCTTAGCAGATTAATGAAGTAGGGGATGTTCTAAGTTGTTCTAAACTAATACCCATGTATGCATAGCGTTATATTTAGTTAAATAGATGTATTAGCGGTTGCAAACATTAGTATCCTGCCTAGATTATTACTACTTACTCTAAAATAAGAGTGGTGACTAGGAAAAAATAATTACAACAGTACTTTGAAGTTTAACAATCAATCTATGCTAATGGGTATTATCTACGTAAGATGGTTATCTATCATCTAATAACTAGAGACTTAAAAGGTAATAGTTAATTGGGATCTAGGAAAAGGGTTAGTAATACGACATTCTTAGACTCAAAAGGTAAAGGGTGAAATCCATCAATGAGTCTATAAGACAGCTGATGGTACATAACTTATCAAATCCATGTAAGATATCAAGTTGGTTCAATAAAGCACAATAAGTCTACTGAGTAGAGAAGCTAGGGGAATACAATCGTAGTGTTATCTATGACTGATTACAACCAGAGTTGATGTTTGTTACTTGTTCAAAACTGCCACTACAATCCCCCCATTTACTTTTACAATTTTGCCCATTGATTATAATAAGTAAGAGCTACAGTTCCACATATTCCCTTTGGATTCGACCCCAACTATTATTGGGTTACTATATTTGACAACAATTATATAATCCTTGAATTAAAGGTGTAGATTAGGCTTTATCAATTAGTCTAGTTCTTTGGTCACCCTGATAAGAGAGGTAATTAGTCCTCAAGAGATTCATCTTTAAAGTAGTCTAGACATATTAGTTATTCCAAGTCATTCAGATTTATTAGTTCTGGTCCTGCTCATATTTCCTATTTTACTTATGGACTTCCTGGTGACTATTTATGGGATTGATCTAGTCATAGGGAGATAGTTATTTCAGCCTAGGGTTCTTCCCCTATTAGAGTTGTTCATCCCTTGAGTAGTGGTGATTCTCATGGATGTAGAGATAGTTATTAGGGTATTTGAGGACGTTCTTAGGCAGGAAAGATAAGAGGTCGCTCAGGTGCCTATCTAGGTAGCAGGCATGGTCATTTATATGTAGTACCTATTAGACCTGAGGCTGAGACTTCAAATATTGTAGTTATAGGTACGATTTTAGTGTGTCGCAAGTTGGATCTTTCTTTATTTGATTCGAGATCCACTTATTCTTATATATCTACTTATTATGAACCATAGTTGGAGTTGAATAGTGATTTATTATATGTGCCATTATGCATATCTACTCCCGTGGGTGATTTTTTTATAGTGGATCGAGTATTTAGATCATGTGTTGTGATAGTTAGTGATGTCGATACTTGTGTTGATCTTATAATTCTGGATATGCTAGATTTTTATATGATTATGGGCATGGATTGTTTATCCCATTATCAGGTGGTCATGAATTATTTTGCCAAGATAGTTACCTTAGCCATGCCCGATGTACCCCTAGTCGTGTGGTAGGGAGCGGTGAACCTCGAGCCAATGTGAATTAACTTTTATGTTTGTTCTAGGAGGCTCATTTTTAGGGGTTGTAAGTCTTATCCCACTTATATTTATGATACTCGTGTGAAGAGTCCGTTGCTTGACTTTGTTCTTGTAGTTTGTGAGTTTCCTGATGTGTTCCCTACGGAACTTCTTTATATTTGCTTTTTATGTGAAATTGAGTTTGCTATTGACCTCAAGCCTGGAACTCGACCTATTTATATGGCATCTTATCATATGGATCCTACTGGGCTTAAGGAGCTAAATTCTCAACTTTAGGATCTTCTTGGTAAGGGTTTTATTAGACCAAGTGTATCCCCATAAAAAAATTTAATATTTTTTGTAAAGAAGAATAATGTTTCTATTCATATGTGTATTGATTATATGCATCTTAATAAGGTGACAGTGAAGAATTGTTACCCTATTCCTCATATTGATGATTTGTTTAACTAGATTTAGGGTGCAACAGTGTTTTCTAAGATTTATTTGAGGTCTGGTTACCATCAGTTAAGGATTCGAGCTGAGGATGTCCCAAAGATAGCTTTTAATAATCGTTATGGTCATTATGAGTTCTTAGTGGTGGCTTCTGGGTTAACTAATGTATCAACTGCATTCATGGATTTGATGAACTAAGTATTCAGGCCTTATTAGGATTCCGTTGTGATAGTGTTTATTGATGACATCCTTGTACACTCGAGGAGTAGTGAGGAGCATGTGCAACATTTGAGGATCGTGCTCTAGACTTTAATAGATCATTTGATTTTTGACAAGTTCTCTAAATGTGAGTTTTGGCTTGAGTCAGTGACATTTCCTGGCCATATGGTGTTTAAGGATAGTATTATAGTAGATCCAACCAAGATAGAAATGATTCATGATTGGGCTAGACCTATATCTTCGATTGAGGTTCATAACTTCATTAGTTTGGCTAGTTATTATAGATTCTTGGTTGAGGTCTTTGCTACTATTTTTTCCCTTATGACTAGATTGACTCGGAAGAATATTCCTTTTTGATAGTTCGAGGAGTATGAGTCGAGCTTTGGGAAGCTTAAGGACTTCCTTACATCATCTCGCGTGTTAGCTCTTCTTATTGAGGGTGAGGGATTCAACGTGTTTTGCGATGCTTCTAGTGTTGGTCTTGGTTGTGTCTTGATGCAGCGAGGTCATGTTATTACTTATGCTTCTATGCATCTTAAGGTGCATGAGCGCAACAATCTACTTATGATTTTGGAGTGGCGGTAGTTTTTGGGCTCAATATTTGGAGGCATTTTCTCTATAGTGTGCATTATGAGATTTTCACTAATTATTGCAGTCTTCAGCATCTCATGACCCAGCAAGAGCTTAATGCTCGACAGCAAAATGGATAGAGTTTCTTAAGGACTATGATATTTCCATCTTGTATCATCTGAGTAAGGAAAATATGGTAGCTGATGCCTTGAGTAGAAAGAAATGAGTATGGGTAGTTTGGCATGTATTTTAGTTTCTCAAAGGCCTTTGGTATGGGATATTCAGTTCTTAGCCAATTTGATGGTTAGCCTTGATATTTTAGATCCTAGGAGTATTTTGGCTAGTATGGAGACAAAGTCCTTACTGTTTGAGTAGATTCATGATCTCTAGTTTGAGGATAAGAAGCTTTATTTCCTTCGTGATCAGATGTTAAATGGTGAGTCTGAGAGGTATACTATTGATTTTAAGGGTATTTTGAGGTTTTGATGATCGTATTTGTGTTCCTCAAGTTGGTGACTTGATTCAATCGATTTTGCATTAGGCTCACAATTCTAGATATCCCATTCATCCCAGTACAACCAAGTTGTATAGATATTTGATGCAATATTATTAGTGAAAGGGAATAAAGAGAGATGTGGCAGACTTTGTAGCTCGTTTCCCATGTTGTCAGTGGGTAAAGGCTGAGCATTTGCATCCTCGTAGTTTGTCTCAGAGATTTCCCATTCCTCAGTGGAAATGGGATGGGTTGTGTCTTGATGCAGCGAGGTCATGTTATTACTTATGCTTCTATACAGATTAAGGTGCATGAGCGCAACAATCTACTTATGATTTTGGAGTGGAGGCGGTAGTTTTTGGGCTCAATATTTGGAGGCATTTTCTCTATAGTGTGCATTATGAGATTTTCACTAATTATTGCAGTCTTCAGCATCTCATGACCCAGTAAGAGCTTAATGCTCGACAGCAAGATGGATAGAGTTGCTTAAGGACTATGATATTTCCATCTTGTATCATCCGAGTAAGGCAAATATGGTAGCTGATGCCTTGAGTAGAAAGAAATGAGTATGGGTAGTTTGGCATGTATTTTAGTTTCTCAAAGGCCTTTGGTATGGGATATTCAGTTCTTAGCCAATTTGATGGTTTGCCTTGATATTTTAGATCCTAGGAGTATTTTGGCTAGTATGGAGACAAAGTCCTTACTGTTTGAGTAGACGCATGATCTCTAGTTTGAGGATGAAAAGCTTTGTTTCCTTCGTGATCAGATGTTAAATTGTCTAAGAGGTATACTATTGATTTTGAGGGTATTTTGAGGTTTTGATGATCCTATTTGTGTTCCTCAAGTTGGTGACTTGATTCAGTCAATTTTGCATAAGGCTCACAATTCTAGATATCCCATTCATCCCAGTACAACCAAGTTGTATAGATATTTGATGCAACATTATTAGTGGAAGGGAATAAAGAGAGATGTGGCAGACTTTGTAGCTCATTTCCCATGTTGTCAGTGGGTAAAGGCTGAGCATTTGCATTCTCATAGTTTGTCTCAGAGGTTTCCCATTCCTCAGTGGAAATGGGATGGATTACTGTGGAATTTATTAGTGGTTTACCTCATACTTCCCGTGGTTTTAAGGGCATTTGGGTAATTATTGATCATTTGACCAAGTCAACATACTTCAAACCTATTCAGATGACCTTCAGTGTTGAGAGATTAACCCATATCTATGTTTGGAAAATATGTCGTTTGCATGGGGTGCCTATTTATACCATTTCAGACTATGGCTCTGTGTTCACTTTGAGGTTTTGGAGAGAATTTTGAGAGGATTTGGGTACTCAAATTGACATGAGTACAACCTTTCAGCCGCAAACCGATGGTCAGCCTGAGAAGATTATTTAGGTTCTCAAGGATATGCTCTAATCCTGTGTTATGGATTTTGGAGGATAATTGGATCGACACTTAGCCTTGGTAGAGTTCGCATATAAAGACAACTATCATTCGAGTATTGAGATGGCACCTTTTGAGGCTTTGTTTGGTAGGAGATGTCATTCACTAGTTTGATTTCTTGAGACTTCTGAGGTGAGGCCTCATGGTATGGATTTTCTTCAGGACTCATTGATTAGAGTCTGGGGAATTTAGGATAGGCTAAGAGTAGCCTAGAGTAGGCATAAGGCCTATGTACATCGTACACTTTGTGCCTTGAGATTTGGAGTTGGTGATCATGTCCTCCTTCTTGTATCACCCATTAAAGGTACAGTGAGGTTCGGGAGGAAAGGTAATCTTAGTCCTCGATATATTGGTCCTTTTAAGATTCTCCATATAGTGGGTGAGGTAGCTTATGAGTTAGCTTTACATCCAATTTTTTTTGTTGTTCATCAAGTTTTCTGTGTCTCTATGTTATGGTAGTATATTCCTAATCCATCTCATGTGCTTAGATAGGACTCAGTCCATTTAGATGAGCATTTAACCTTTGTGGGGCAGCCTATGCTTGTTTTGGCTAGTAATGTGAGGGGGCTGCGTACTAGAGATTCCTATAGTTAAGGTTCATGGAGGCAACGCCTAGTAGAGGAGGCAACTTGGAAGATAGAGAGTGAGATGTGGTACTAATATCCTCACTTATTTAAGACTTTAGGTATTTCCTCATCTTTATTTTTCAGAGACAAAAGTTCCTTTGGAAATGGATATCATAATGACCCTTCAAGTCATTTTCCATATTTCCACTTATTTTTGTCAATTGAGTTTTTCCATAGGTGCCCAAGTTATTTATGACTTACTGGAACTGATAGTTCGATCACCGAGCAGTTGATTTAGTTTTAGAGTCAATCCTTGCTTAGAAGTATTCACTGGTTCCAAATGACCACTAGGTGAAAACTTTAGTAAAACGATCTAAAAGGCAAATTCCAATTGTTCCAACATCTCAGGAATATTGATTTTAGTCTAGGAAGACCTTTTGTTCTAGTCCCAATGCATTCGAGCTCATTTACCTATTGGTTGGAAAGTTGGAAAATTGAAAGTTTGGGTATGAGACCCATATTTGGTCGAAACGACCTCGAATGAAAAATACAAGTTCGCCAAAGTGTTTGAGACGTCAAATTAAGTATGGTTACATAGATCATTTGCAAATATCAAATTTCAAATGAATCCCAAGGCTTCGTTGGAAACTTGGAAATTTTTCCAAGTTATTGGTGTAATGGATATCGTGCAAGGACCAATATGATCATGCTATGGCAATTTCTATAAGGCCCATGGCAATCACACAATGCCTATTGCAACTTATGGATGGGGATAGCCATACCTGAGTGACTAGGATAGGTATTTAAATGCCCTTAGGGCCGCATTTGGGAACTTTTCACTCATTCTTGAGATCCAAAAGCCCTAATGGTGTGCTAAACTCAAATTGAGTCTTAGGTGTGTCTTGAGATCTCAAATAAATATATTTTCATGATTAAAATTAGAGTTGAGTAACAATCCTTCAATTTCATGCTTGAATTTCTTGAATTCTTGACCAAAACCCCAAATAGCTTAAGGGCTAGATTTTATCCCAAATAAACTTAGTTTTCATCTCTCTCTTGAGGGTTATGATACCTTGATGGTGTATGAACTTTGAGTTGTCCTTAAAAATATGTTTACCGTAAGTGGGACCCACTTGGGGGTTTTGGTGTCATTTTTGGACCAGAAGCACAATGGTTCATATTAGTATTGATATTCTCATAATGATGTATAGAGTGTTCTTTTAATAGTTTGGCACCTTGAAGAAGCTTCTCGGAAGGGAAAACAAAGGTTTAGCAGTTCATGAGCTTTCTTTGGATTTAAGGTAGGTTAGGCTTATCCTTTTTAGATTGAGCTATGCTAAAGTATAATTATGATATCTTGGTAGATTGGGAGGGGTTTTAGGTGTTGGATTGATAAATGGTAAGGCTTGGGTTTAGTTGCATCATTTCGGTCACTCGAACTTATAGATTAGAATACTTGACTCGTAGGCTTGAACCTTGGTAAATTGGAATTCATGTCTTATGGATAATATGATGATGCCTTAGTTACTGTAGTCAGATGTGACTGACCTTGTCACTCATGTTGTATGTAAGTTGACTCTAGTAGCTTACATTAATGGAAGTGCCTTAGATACTGTGGTTGAGTTAGGTGTAGGGTATGGTAGACATTGTTAACTTAGGACTATTGGTGGCATGCTATACATCTAAGAGTTAATTTATATTCCTTAGCCTAGTCTCGTGTAGAAGTTGGACTTAGAAGGTATTTGGGGAGTTAGAAGGGTGTTCTTGACCCACATTAAGTTTGGATTAATGTAGTTCTCTTGAAGACCTTCGACATTTACTAAAGGCCCAGGAAATGCTCCCTTGGAAGCATGTTAGCTAATCATGGTAAATGGATTATGGTGATGACATTGGAAGTGATGTATTTCCCCCAAAAAAGAACAAAGTCAGAGTTGTTGCTTTCAACTCAATCAAAGAAGGAGACCTTTCTCAGTCAATACTGACTACAAGGAACTAAAGGAACATAGTCTAACTCAGTCATAAGACTGATCTTCTGGACTAGCTTTTACGCCAGGTTATTAGGACTTTTTTATTATGGTTTGATCCAATATTTCTTTAGTCTTTAGTAAAGTATTAACCAGGTCTTAGATTAGAATACAAGGAGGGATATATAACTCCATTTTAAGGGCTTTTCAGACCTAGGAGAGAATAAATCAATAGGAGAGTCCTTGACTTATTATATGGATTTAGGCCCTCGATAGGAAAGTAGAGCTCTTTTGCTTCTCTCTCAATAGAGTCTTGTTTACTGCCCTTGAAGTTGATAAAATGGACAGTTCACACAGAGCTAGTTAACGGGTAAGATCAAATAGATCTCTTAGCTGGAAGCTATCCCTTTTATAGTGGTATGCCATTCTTCCAATGCCTTTCAACTGCCATTTTTCCCTTTTATGATGAAGGAAGGAGACTAAGCCCACGTAAATAGATGATATTCTTCCTTTAGTCCTAAGCGTAATTAGTAGCTTTTCTTTTTTTTGACATTTCATCCTGATCATTGGTAGAGGCGGGAATAAGAAGATCTTCTATGGGACTTGGGGCCTTGAGGCCCAGGCTTCTTATTTTTATAGTGAGTTAGAATTATTCTTTTTTGACTTCTAAATCTATTTCAAAATACCCTAAAAGCAGCAAAGAAAAAAGCAAATGAAGAGATAAGGCCTCTCATTTCCATTAGGGAAAATACATTCCTATTGTGACGGTGGGGGGGAATGCCTCGGGGTCGCAACGATTCTTCCATGTCAACTTAGTTGAAAAGCATCCTAGATATTTATTGGCTTTTCCAGTACTAGTCTTTTGCTTTCTTGTGGTTCTTCTCTTTACATCTGCCTCCAAAACAAAAAGAATGACAAAATTTCTATAAATAGAAAGATGTGGACTGGAGAGTTTGGATTACGGTCAATATGCTTAACATCGTAGTTCAACATCATGCTAAAGAAAGGAGGAAAAAAGTCTTTTTTGTCGGCATCACACATATAGCACGTGTTTCGCGAGTGAGAGGTCAATCACTTTGACCTTTTCTTTTGAAATTCAACAACATGATGAAGATCTCTTTTCGGCTTGAACCTTCTTTTTTTCTCTTGATAAAAATATTATATCATACATAAGAGAAGAAATCTTATAGCAGAGGATGGAGAAGTACCACACCTTCATGGATTTCTCAAGTGTAGCATTCTGATTCTTATCGAGATTGGGTTGGTGTTCAGTGTGGACAGTCTCCTCAATCAAAATAGTAAGAGAAGAAGAAGGATTTCTTTCAGATCTTTACATTTCATATTGGAATTTCTCCTTATTGGAATTCCTCTCCTATGTTCTCAAAATCTGTTGCCTTTTTACTAGAATTTTCCGTGATCTTTCTTCTACAATTTTAGCGATTATGCTTGTGATAAAACTCTTTAGATAGTGTTTTCTATTATATTATTATTTATTATCCGAGTTGGAGTTAGAAATACATCAGGATTTTGTATGCTTACTTATACTGCTTTTAGTTTTCGTATCATGGATCTTGGTTCACACTTTATAGCATTTCCACTACAAAAAGAATCCAGACATTTCTTGGTACCTATTATGGAAAGCATTTGGACTCTGTCTTTTTTTCTTTCATTCTTTTTTTTTCTTTTTAGAATCATTGTTAGAAATGGTAGACTGTGCTAGAAAAGATTCGGTGGGGGAGCGTTTACCTTCCCTCCCAAACCAAATAAATGGGAAATGGCACTGGATCTACCAAATAATCAAGTTGCACTGGGAATTTCTATGCTCTCATATTAAAGAAAAGAAGAGTTAAGATACCTCTATATATCGGGCAAAAGACGATCCTTTTTGATGTGATGTTTGACAACTTTATTTCCCCCTTGGCCTTAGATGAGGCAAAAGTTGGTTTTGCAAAAGCTCTCCTTGAAATAATAAATGAACTTCAATTATTTCATTACAATAGAGGGGATCATATTCCCTTTAAATTCTCCTCGAAAAAAGAGAAAGAAAAACTCCTTTCTATTATCTAGGTGTGGACAAATTACCCGGTAACGCCGGTAATGAAACTAAAACTTCACATGAGTCTTACTTCTTTTTTCCAACTTGAAAAGAGAATAAAGTATGATTGCAAATTATAGATAAACTCATTAGTGGGGAATAACAACGACTAGGAGTACGATAAAATCTGATAAAAAAGCGGAGTATGTAGTCTTCAAAAACTAGGGTTTCTTTCTCTATTGGTTTAATTCGCCACTAGGTGGAATCAAATGCCGACTCTCGATTGCTAGCTACAATAAAAAAATTGGGATAGCTAAAAATATAAAGTTCTTCGAAAGGCGAATAGATTTTTGGTATGTTCCAGATAAAAGAAAACAACTCATGTTTCAGTTTCACAAAGATATTGTGATCCTTAGGATAGTTGGCCTCCACCTTATCGATGTCATTATCGACTTTTAAGTCAAAACTTCTAACAAAATTACCGAGTAAGGGGGTACTTTTCCACTAGCCAGTTCTTCCATAGTCATTCTTCCTTTTGGTTTGTTGGTGAATTATTGTTAATTCTATGAATATCTATGGATTATGAAATTTCTCATGAAATACTTTTGTTAAGTAATGAAGCTAACGACCATGTTAGAAACCCCTCTTATTGCTAATATTGTGGTCATAATGTTAATGATTCTAGAGGGCAGGTTTATCGACTACATGGGAAGCTATGATTCTAGTTATGCATGATACCCGATGATAGTTTGTAATGCTCATGTTATGTATTCTTATATCTATTGGTAAGTTGACATTGATGACGAATTGTGAGTTATAGATTCATGCTCTCCCATTCTTCCCCTTTATGTTCATTTACTTTAGCCCTCGTGGGGCTTGTCATTTACTTTATCCCTCGTGGGTCTTGTCATTTATCTTAGCTCTTGTGGGGCTTGTTCTTTATTATTGACATTAATTCACCTATTGTGATGATATTGATACCCATTAAGAGCATAGGAGATTGTGATGATATTGATACCCGGCAAGGCCAGACGAGATTGTGATGTTAATATTAATACCCGACAAGTTCGGAGGATATTATGATGTTGATGATGATACCTGGTCTATGATAATATACCCGGCAAGGTCAAAGGATAATTATTTAATGTGCCTACGTGTACATCTACCGGTTTGAGTCTAGCTAGACCTATGTATGGTACTTTTATACTTATATATATACATATATATCTTCATGTGTCTAATGTGGATGGAATGTGACATTAGAGTGCCGGATGTACCCCACTAGTGTTAAATGCATCTAAAGTGGTGTAGTAAATGATAAATGAGAACTAAGGATTCATGATGGATATTATTTAATTGATTAATCAAGACTAGTTGGTAAGCGTGAAACTAGTTGTAAAATTAGGATTCACCTAGTGAGTGAGGTTAGTGATAAATAATGGTTAGTTACGGAATGTTGTCTATTTAAATGGCTATGTGGTGAATATTTCCTAATAGATGAATACAATTCTATGATGGCTAGGAATCTAATGGACTAGTTAACGATCCTTTTTTAGCTAATAAATAGTTGTGATTGGGTATTGATTATAAGTGACCGAGGATGGTAATAGTATGGAATATAGTCATATGGTTAATGTTGGTAACTAATGAAAGTTTGGTTAAATGTCCGATCAATGATAAATATGAAATATGGTCGAATAATGATGAGATTTGGATATGTTATTGGTTAAATACGTTACTATTATTTCTCTTGGGTGTACTCTCCAGTAGTATGGGATGTCGTGATGAGTTCTTTACTTTATGCACCAGTTGGAGTATGGAAGCCAACTTTGTACTTGTGCTTGCTTGTGGTTATATTTTATGAAGCGTTATGCTTCTGAATGGTTGATTACTTATGCACGACAATATTGACATGTGCGAATGTCTTATGTGATACTATTGTTTCAGTTTAATTAATTAGTATATACCATGATGATGGAGATGATTCAGGATCAATTTTGTACCCTGGCTTTGTTATGATTATCTTTCATTATATCATCTTTATATCATGACTTAGCTTAGTCGATCGGTGATGCCTACTGAGTACCCATTAGTTTTGGTACTCATACTATACTTATGTACCTTTTTGGTTTAGATCTAAGTACTAACTATTGTCGTTGATCATTGCTCATGCAGTGATTAATTTCCAAAGATAGGGGAGATCATGGAGTTCAAGTCCCCTATTTTCCCTTTGTCTTTTTTATTCAATCTTTAGTATTTGAGGCAGATGTATTGACTATATTCTAAGTCTTCTGTGTTGTATTATTAACAATAGATGCTCTTGTATTGTCTTTACCAGGTCGTGGGATTGGTATCTTATGATGACTTTTTATCTATTTAGAACACTTTGCTTATATCTTGACTTGTGTTCATTGAATTTGGCCAATCTTGGCATTTCTTACCGAATTAACCCGTTGCATTAGCTCTAAGTTATGGTATTGGATTACCTACTGAAGGGATTTAGTAGGTGCCATCATGACCTGTAAATCGAGTCCTGACATTACCAATGCTTAGAAATGGAGAAAGTTACTCAAAACTACGAAAACCCTAAGCTCCAAGTCTCAAAAATGGTGAAAATGGAAAAATAGGTACTTATACATAGTGGTATCGCGATCACGGACCATAGGTCACAATCACAATACCTCAACTTTCTGGGGAATCATGATTACAGTCTAGGGTTGCGATCAGGACACTTACCCTACACACCCTATCACAATTGCGGCAATAACTTCGTGATCACGGGTGCACCAGCTGAGTGGTTTACCAGCTGGGGACGTGGTTCAATTCGAGTCTCAACAGGCCCCTCAGGATTTAGTGGGAATCACGTGAATGCAAACAAAACATGATACCCTATCAAATTCGATGCTCCAGACTAAATGGTGATATCAGATTTTTGAAGAAACATCATTTTCAAAAAGTTGACCACCAAAACCCAAAATCATAACTTTTTGAATCGAGGGTCAAAATAAGATTTAAATCCCATACAACCACATCAACCATGTTAACACTTTAAAATCGACATTCTGGATCTTCCAGCACGGTCTATTTTGTCATCTGTCACATGAATCAAAATATAACAACTGAATTCCTATATAAGGCTCTGAAAGCTGTCAAAAACCACAATATCGCATAAATGGCACAAAAATACATTGGAAAACATACCAATCAGTCTCACAAAATGCAACGATGGGGAGGGGTAAAATAGTTAAATCACACAAAGCACATATTTCACATATTTTATCAAAATTCAGGTCGTTACATTATATGTCCAAGTGTCAAAATTGTCAGCAGGTAAACAATGAGCACCAAAGTCCTATAGGGTTGCTTCAAAGGATGCCTATACTCATATGGAAGAAGTAGCACATTGTTATAGATTTTGTAGTGGGTCTTCCTAAGACTTTGGAAAAATATGACTCCATTTGGGTGCTAGTGGATTGATTGCCAAAATCAACTTACTTTTTGTTGGTTCGAGTAAACTACAGTTATTAGATCAAATATACGTTAAAGAGATTGTGAGACTTTATGGGGTGCCACTTACCATCCTTTCTGATAGAGATACAAAATGCACTTCCAAATTTTAGGATATTTTGGATGAGAAGTTAGGCACCAAGCTTACATTTCCTCAAATTGATGGTCAGTCAGAGAGATGATTCAGGTGCTAGAGGACATATTGAGGGCTTGAGTGATTGATTTTAGTGGTCATTGGGACCAATTTATTTTGTTGTATGAGTTTTCATACAACAACGGCTATCACTCCAACATTGATATGACACCAGTCGAGGAACATTATGGAAGAAAGTATAGATCACCTATTAGGTAGTTTGAGACTGGTGATGTCAAACCTTTAGCTACTGAATTGTTGAAAGAGGCTTAGGAAAAAGTAAGTTTTATTCAAACCAAGTTGTTGACTGCTCAAAGTAGGCAGAAGGAGTATGTGAACCATAAGGTAAGAGATATCGATTTCAAGGATGGCGAGAAAGTTTTGATTAAGATGTCTCCTATGAAGGGAATCATGAGGTTCGACAAAAGGAGAAAGCTTAGCCCACTATATATTTTTCCCTTCGAGGTTCTTGAAAATATGGGTCCAATTGTGTACACGCTAAATCTAAGACTGGGATTATCACGAGTCGATCCGATATTTCATGTCTCTATGCTCAAAAGGTACTATAGGGATGGAGAATAATTATTAAGTGGGATTCAGTGTTTCTTGATAAGAAATGAACTACTAGAATTCTAGATTGAGATGCTCAAAAATTGAGGACGAAGTAAATTTGTTTGATTAAGGTTTAATGAAAGCATCATATATTTACGGAAGCCACTTGAGAAATTAAGAAAAACATGTGGGATAAGTACCATTATTTGTTTTAGGATACAAGTTTTTTGTTCTCCCTTGCTTTAGTCGAGTCCTTGCATTTGATAATTCAAGGATGAACAATGGATAAATTGATATTTGTTTTAATGGGCATTTTCATTGTTATGTATGAAACTTCCATTAAAAGTCCCATCCTAAAATCCTTCCTAGATTTAAAGTCATAGATGTTACGTTAGGCTTGTTTAAAATGAAAACAAAGTGAGGTGTGATCTAGAAAAATATAAATAGCTAACAAGAAAAGGAGCACAAAGGAATTTATAGAATTGAATTTAGGTGAGTAGAATGATGTGTTGCATAAATATAGCACTCTCGATGGTTAAAACTATGAAAATATGAGAGTTTCTTAGGGTTTTTTGTTAGATATGATGCATTTTGGGTATGTTTTGTAGGTGTAATACCTCGTATACCTTCTTAGCTAAAATTAGTCCCTAAAATGTTAAGGAATAGCTTCTGAAATGAATACTATTTATTTCGTGTGGAATTCTTCAGCTTTAGACTTCTCATTGCATGAAAAATTGATTAAGCTTTCCATCTGTACCAAATTCGCAAAGACCGACACTCGGTTAAGGAGTTAGGGCTATTTAAAGTTCCAGACGTAAAACACCGTCATTTTGGTCATTAGCGCATCGCGGAAAAGGTTTAAATGAAGTTTGTCAATTTCTAGTGATCCTCCGCAATATTGCCGCATCGCGAAGAGGGCCAATCCCCAATTGTCCAATTCCAGTAAGGGTTCTCTATATTGGCGCGTCGCACCAAATTCCAGGTCCATCCAATGTGGCAACACGATACCACCATGTCGCGGTACCATGTTTATTCCCAGTTGGTAATTTCCAGTGGCTTGGCGCGATAGTGGCGCGACGCGTCAAGGCCAAATGTCGAGATTTTTGGTCATTTTTTAGTTCCATTTATGTGTTTAAGAAGGGAATTTTGGTAAATCCGCCAGCCTCCAATCTTTCTTAAACAATGAATTAAACCCCTCCAAAGAACTTTACATCCACTTTTCATCAAATCCCTCTCAAGAAAAATCCTAGTTCATCAAGATTCCTCTCCAAGAAATACAAATTTCTCCATTAATTCTTTGAGGAAATTCAAGATTGAGGATCCTCAACCCAAGAACTCTAGGAATTCATCTTCAAAGCATTTATAGGAATCCAAGATTCAGGCTTTTCATCAAAGATCATCAATAAAGGTATGGGGGGTTATGAACAAGGATAATCCTTTCGTTCTTGTACCGAAAAATTTATTTTAAATTCAAATTTACTGAATTCCATGCTTATGTTCGTATTTTCATGCATATTGCTGAAATTTCCAGTTTTTGAGTTGTTTTATCAATATTTACATTATCAAGCATGATTATTATAATGATTTACCATGAGATTTATGCATGGGTTACTACCCTAAGATTGAATATTATTATTTCAAGAAAGATGATGCTTTAAGCATCTTATGAGCAGATTATATATAGTTTTTCAGTAAATCTTTGATCTTTCAATCATTGGTTTAGCTTTGAAATCCACTTTACAGATTGTTATAGTTTACAAAACTCAGAATAAGCTTTATTTACAGATTTACTCATATAAATACATGATTTGTTTTCCATATGATACCTTATGTTAATTTTAAAAAGTGGATTTCCAATGGTTTGAGCATACAGATTTAAAAGGTAGTAGTCTTTAGCACCGGGAGGGAAGTGCGGGATTAGCATGACCTATCTTCCACAGAACTATGTAGCCAACGTAGGTACAGATTCAGATTATCCCTATTTTTATATGGATGACAAACTTAGCTTGTGATCGATCACCTGGACTAGGTTATACTACCTGGCAAGAGTATGACACCTCCTCCCAACGTGAGGTTTCTTCCTTAGGAGGTCAAGACGTTGGACTCCATGTAGCTCACATGGTTTATGTCGGCTAAGAGAACTTCCCTAACAATAAAGATTTTTAGAATAAGTTTTGAAATTTCACTTAGCCTAGATGATTTTAGATTAAGAAAAGAAATGCAGATTTTAGAACTAAGTATAATGGCTCACTAGATTTATAGTATATGCTCTATTATTTATAATTTATGATCCTCAGATTTCAGATTTTACTCAAGCCTACGTGAGTCATTTACATTTAGGATGCATGATCTTATAACTTGTGATGGTATTGCTCACTTATTGAATTCACCCTCATTTACTCAGTACATCATCAAAGTACTGATCTATATATATGTCGATGTGATACATTGTCTCATAATGTAGGTTCAGGTGCTCAGCCCCAGCAGCGCGAGTGATTTTCGAGCATCTCATCTACATCTCTGTAGTTGGTGAGTTCTCATAGGTCGGGGACTTAGTTATTCATATTTTCAGTTTATTAATAGATATTTCCATAATCATTTCAGACAGTTGAGTCAGCTGGGGGCCTATCCCAGTGACTCTCTAGATTCAGTTAGTAGAGGCTTGTCGAACTACTAGATTCAATTTTTTATCTCAGTTACAATATTTAGATTTTTAGTATTTATTTTTCTAGGATTTTGAGATTAGTATGTTTTAGAAATACCCCAATAATTCAGATAGTTTCTGCATTTACTATGATTTTTCATTCATACCTTCCCAAATTTGAGATTCAGATTTAGAAAAGGCAGCCAGGGTTAGCTCAAAACTACTTGTAGTTCGGATCATCGTATGGCATCCTGAGAATTAAATTTTGGGGCATTATAAACTTTGAATCAGAGACTAAGGTTTAGAGAGTCCTAGGGAGCCAGACAAGCCGCATTACGTAGAGTCTTGATCATCGGTGTGAAGTGCATAACCAGCCACCTCAACCCATAGATCCTTTAAATGAGAATGTGTGACATGCACAATTTCAAGCTGCCTTTCAGGTGCTAGCCCAAGCTGTGATAGCTAACGTTCAGGGCAATCATCGGGTTGTAGCCCCACCTCAGCAAGATGGGGACTTATCTGCAGCCAGAATTCGAGATTTATGAGGATGCATCCGTCGGAGTTCTTTGGGTCAAAGGCAAGTGAGGACCTACATCTCTATCTAGATGAGGTGAATAAGATCTCCCGAATTATGCATATTTCTGAAGAGAAGAGTGTAGAATTGGTATCCTATAGGCTGAATGATGTTACTTATGATTGAGTAGTGATGTGGAAGAAGAGTAGAGGGAAGAATGCAGCTCCCATGACTTGGCAGATTTTTTAGGATGTGTTTCTAGACAAGTTCTTCCCACGTGAGATAAGGGAAGCTAAGTTAGAAGATTTCATGAACCTGAGGCAAGGCTCAATACAGTGAAGGAGTATTTTCTCAAGTTCAACCAGTTGTCTAAGTATGCACCTGATCAGATGGCTGACCCTAAGTCAAGCATGATTAAGTTTGTGGCCGGTGTGTCTAGGTTGGTAGTTAAGGAATGTAGGACTTCTATGCTCATTAGAGACATGGATCTCCCTAGATTAATGATGCATGCCTAGCAAATTTAGGTAGTGAAAATGAGGGAAAGGGATAAAGTAAATAAGAAGGCTAGAACAGGGCAGTTTAATTATGGTCAGAATAGGTCAGGAGAAGCAAATCGTTTGTTGTTTCAGAATCATTCATCTATGCCTTCACCTTCATCAGCCAGTGCTGCAGCACCCAAAAACAGACAAGAACAGTGGGTTAAGACCTCTATGTTCAAATTTCAAAATAGTGTAAGTGGTAGGCCCAGTTATCCTCAGTATGATCGGTATGGTAAGAATTATCCTGGTGAGTGTTTAGCTAGACGGAGGGGTTGTTATGGTTGTGGCCATCCACTTCATGAAATCAAAGAGTGCCCGCATGCTAGATAGGGAAACAAGGATGTTAGTCCTCAGACTCAGGCTACTAGTGCATCAGCTCCTTTAGGTCGCCCAGCTCCTCCTTACGGCGCAAAATCCAGTACTGATGGCGGTCAGCACCAGAATTGGTTTTATGCATTACCATCCCTCCAGGAGTAGGAGAATTCACCAGACGTTGTTACTGGTATGCTTTGTGTTTTCCATTTTGATGTTTATGTGTTGTTAGACCCTGGTTTGAGTTTCTTTTATATGACCCCACTAATTGCTGTGAATTTTGAGATAAATCCTGAAAAGATCCCAGAGCCCTTTTTTATTTCTACTCCAGTAGGTGAGTCAGTTATTGCTAAGTGGATCTATAAGAAATGTCCTATCACTATCCTTCATAAAGTCATGTTAGCAGACTTGATAGAGTTAGATATGGTTGATTTTAATCTTATCCTTGGTATGGATTGTCTCCATTCCTATTATGCCACTACAGATTATTGCACCCGTGTGGTGAAGTTTCAGTTAATAGATGAGCCAACCTTTGAGTGGTCAGGTAATTCAGTGTCTCCCAAGAGTCATTTCATATCGTATCTTAAGGCCAGAAAGTTGATGTCCAAAGATTGCATTTACCACCTAGTTCGAGTTAAAGACACAAAGTCTGAGACTCTAACACTTCAGTCTGTTAAAGTGGTCAATGAGTATCCTGAAGTTTTTTCAAAAGATCTCCCAGGGGTACCTCCCGATAGGGAAATAAAATTCATAATTGACCTTCTCCCAGATACTCAGCCAATTTTTATCCCTCCATATCGTATGGATCTCTCAGAGCTTAAGGAATTGAAATAGAAACTCAAAGATCTTTTAGATAAAGGTTTCATAAGGCCTAGTGTTTCTCCATGGGACGCTCTTGTCCTATTCATGCGAAAGAAAGATGGTTCTTTGTGAATGTGCATTGACTATTGACAGCTAAATAAGGTCACAGTCAAGAATAAATACCCTTTTCCTAGAATTGATGACTTATTTGGCCAACTCCAAGGTTCAATTTATTTCTTAAAGATAGACCTTAGATCCGGCTATCATCAACTTAAAGTAAGGGAGTGTGACATTCCAAATACTCGTTATGGTTATTTTGAGTTTCTAGTTATGTCCTTTGGTCTAACCAATGCTCCAGCAATTTTTATGGACCTCATGAACCGAGTGTTCAAACATTATCTAGATATGTTTGTCATAGTATTCATAGATGATATCTTTGTATACTCATATGGTGAGGATGGCCATGTAGATCATCTTAGAATTGTCTTACAAACTCTTAGAGATCATTAATTGTTCGCCAAATTTAGCAAGTATGAATTCTAGCTAAGATCAGTAGCCTTTCTTGGTCATATTATTTCTGCCGAGGGCATTAGAGTTGATCCCCAAAAGACTAAAGCCGTATAAAATTAGCCTAGACCTATCTCTTCATCAGACATTAGAAGTTTCATGGGTCTAGCTGGTTATTATGGATATTTTGTTGAGGTTTTCTCATCTATTGCATCCCCTGCATCTAGATTGACACAAAATAAAGTTAAGTTCCAGTGGTCAGATTTCTGTGAGAAGAGTTTTCAGGAGTTGAAAACTCGACTCACTACAACCCAGTCCTAGCGCTACCTGATGGTAAAGATGGCTTTGTAGTGTATTATGATGCCTCAAGAGTTGGTTTGGGTTGTGTGTTGATGCAGAAAGGTAAGGTCATAGCCTATACCTCTAGATAGCTTAAGCCTCATGAAAAGAATTACCCAACCCATGATCTTGAATTAGCTGCAGTGGTGTTTGTGTTGAAAATTTGGAGATGCTATCTGTATGGTGTACATTTTGATGTGTTCATGGACCACAAAAGTTTGTAGTATGTGTTTACCCAAAGGGAGTTGAATCTTCGTCAGAGGAGATGGTTAGAATTGTTATAGGATTATGACATGAGCGTGTTGTATCATCCGGGCAAGGCCAATGTAGTGGCAGACTCCCTTAGTATATTGTCTATGGGTAGTATTGCTCATGTGGAGAATGATAAGAAAGAGTTAACTCGAGAAGTTCATCATTTGGTTAGATTGGGCGTTAGGTTGGTTGATTCAGTTGAAGGAAATGTATGGGTTCAGAGTAGTTCTGAATCGTCCCTAGTTTTGGAGGTGAAGGATAAGCAAGATATGGATTGTAGTTTGGTCCAATTAAAGGAGTCGGTTAGAGACCAAAAAGTAGAGGTTTTATCCTAAGGGGAAGATGGCATGTTGAGATACCAAAGTAGATTGTGTGTGCCATGTGTTCATAGGTTAAGACAACGGATTATGGATGAAGCACATGGTGAGAGTTATTCTATTCATCTGGGTGCTACTAAGATGTACCGCAACTTACGGGAAATCTTGGTGGAGTGGTATGAATAGGGATATAGCAGTGTTCGTAGATAAGTGTGTAACTTGTCAACAGGTTAAGGTAGAGCACCAAAGACCTGATGGTATGTTGCAAGAGTTTGGCATCCCAACTTGGAAGTGGGAAGAGATGAATATGGACTTTGTGACTGGTTTACCCCATTCGCGTTTCCATCATTATTCAGTTTGGATTTTTGTAGATTAATTGACTAAGTCAGCGCATTTCTTGCCAGTTCATACATCCCATACAGCTGAGGATTATGCTAAGTTGTATATCCAAGAGTTAGTCAGATTGCATGGAGTTCCCTTTTCTATCATTTCAAATAGGGGTACTCAGTTCACTTCCCAGTTTTGGAGAGCTTTTCAGAAGGGTTTTGGTACCCAAGTTCATCTTAGTTCAGCTTCCCACCCTCAGAAAGATAGTCAGGAAAGAGGACCATTCAGACTCTAGAGGTTATATTGAGAGCATGTGCTCTTTATTTCAAAGGTAGTTGGGATGAGAATTTGTCATTGATTGAGTTTGCTTATAATAACAATTACCATTCTGGCATTTAGATGGCCCCGTTTGAGGCTCTTTATGGAAGAAGATGTAGATCACCCATAGGTTGGTTTGAAGTGGGTGAGGCCTCTTTTATTGGGCCTGGTGCAGTGTTTGAAGCTATGGAGAAAGTTAAGTTGATTAGAGAAAGTTAAGTTGATTAGAGAAAGATTAAAAACAACTCAGAGTCATCAAAAGTCTTATACAGATGTGAGAAAAAGGGACCTCGAGTTTGAGGTTGGTGATTCAGTGTACCTGAAGATTTCACCCATGAAAAGGGTGAAGAGATTTGGCAAGAAGGGGAAACTTATTCCTCGGTATATTGTCCCTTATAGAATTGAGTCGTGTTGTGAAAGTAGCTTATGAGCTTGATTTACCAGCAGACTTGTCAGGCGTTCATCCTGTATTCCATGTCTCTACGCTTAAGACGTGCATCGGTGACTCCACTGTTATAGTTCCTTTAGAAAGCTCAGATATTCAGAACAGTCTTTCATACAAAGAGATTCCGGTTGAGATTTTAGATCATCAGATCCGTAGACTAAGGAACAAAGAAGTTCCCTTGGTCAAAGTTCTTTGGCGGAATGAGTTTGTTGAGGGTGCCACTTGGGAAACAGAAGCAGATATGCGTGCCAAGTACCCTCACCTCTTCTCCGCAAACTCATATTTAGCCAAAATTAATACTCTTCCTTGATTCAGTTCTTTTCTAATCATACATTCAGCTATATAGTAAGTTCATGCACTCACAGAATTGCTCAGAAGCTTAGAATGATTTAGATTCAGTTGCTCAGTTTTTTTCAGTTGTGCATGATAGTTTATAGTCTCGGATTTCCTCAGTATTCTTAGTCTAACTAGCAACATTCGAGGATGAATGTTTCCAAGAGGGAGATATTGTAATACCCCATACCTTCTTAGCTAAAATTAGTCCCTAGAATGTTAAGGGATAGTTTCCGAAATGAATACTATTTATTTCGTGTGGAATTCTTCAGATTTAGACTTCCCATTGCGTGAGAAATTGAATAAGCTTTTTATCGATACCAAATTCGCCTAAATCCGACACTCGGTGAATGAGTTATGGCTATTTTAAGTTCCAATCATAAAACACCGGCATTTCGGTCATTAGAGCATCGCGGAGAAGGTTTAAATGACGTTTGTCAATTTCTAGTGGCCCTCCGCGATATTGGCACATTGCATAGAGGGACAAATCTCCAATTGTCCAATTCCAGTAAGGGTTCGCAATATTGGCGCATCACGCCAAATATCTAGGGCCTATCCAAGGTGGCAATGTGATACCACCGCGTCGCACCACTATGTTTATTCCCAGTTGGCAATTTCCAGTGGCTTGGAATGATAGTGGCACGTCGTGCCAAGGCCAAAAGTCAGAATTTTTTGTCATTTTTCAGTTCCATTTATGAATTTAAGAGGGGCATTTTAATAAATCCCCCATCCCCTAATCCATCCTAAACAATTAATTAAACCCCTCCAAAGCATATTACATCCACTTTTCATCAAATCCCTCTCAAGCAAAACTCTAGTCGGCAAGCTTCCTCCCCAAGAAATCCAAATTTCTCAATTAATTCTTCAAGGAAATTCAAAATTGAGGATCCCCAACCCAAGAACTCTAGGAATTCATGTTCAAATCATTTATAGGAATCCAAGATTCAGGCTTTTCATCAAAGATCATTAATTAAGGTATGTGGGGTTATGAACATGGACAATCCTTTCATCCTTGTGCCCAAAAACTTATTTTAAATTCAAATTTACTAAATTTAATATGATTTTCCATAAAATTCAAGTTAGGGTTTATACCCATTATTGTTATTTACAAGCTTATGATATTTCCAATGATTTAGAAGTTGAATTCCAAGATTATGTTTGTATTTTCATACATATTGCAGAAATTTCCAGATTTTAATTTGTTTTATCAATATTTACATTATCAAGCATGATTATTATGATATTTTACCATGAGATTGATGCATGGGTTACTACCCTAAGATTGAATATTATTATTTCAATAAAGATGATACTTTAAGCATCTTATGAGCAGATTATTTATAGTTTTCAGTAAAGCTTTGATCTTTCGATCATTGATTTAGCTTTGGAATCCACTTTACAGATTTCTATAG
This sequence comes from Capsicum pubescens, assembly GCA_030864215.1. Classification (NCBI taxonomy): domain Eukaryota; kingdom Viridiplantae; phylum Streptophyta; class Magnoliopsida; order Solanales; family Solanaceae; genus Capsicum; species Capsicum pubescens. Next base: position 230,640,956 of record CM061544.1, read on the forward strand.
TTTACAGAACACAGAATTAGCCTTATTTACAGATTTACTCATATAAATGCATGATTTGTTTTCTATATGAATCCTTATGTTAATTTTAGAAAGTGGATTTCTAATGGTTTGAGCATACAAATTTAAAAGGGAGTAGTCTTTAGCACCGAGCGGAAAGTGCGAGATTTGAGTGCCCTATATTCTACAGAACTACATAGCCAATGTTGGTACAAACTCAGATTATTCTCATTTCTATATGGATGACAGACTTAGCTTGTGATCGATCACCTGGATTAGGTTATACTCCCTGGCAAGAGTATGACACCTCTCCTCAATGTGAGGTTTCTTCCTTAGGAGATCAAGACGTTGGACTCCATGAGCTCACATGGTTTATGTCGGTTCACAGAACCTCACTAATTGTAAAGATTTTCAGAATAAGTTTTCAGATTTCACTTAGCCTATATGATTTGAGATTAATAACAGAAATACAGATTTTAGAACTAAGTGTAATGGCTCACAAGATTTCCAGTATATGCTCTATTATTTATTATTATTTTCGAAAATGTAGATTTCAGAACTAAGTGTAATGGCTCAGTACAACAGAAATGCAAATTTCAAAACAAAGTGTAATGGCTCACAAGTTTTACAGTATATTCTCTATTATTTATGATTTATGATCCTTAGATTTTAGATTTTACTCAAGCCTACGTGAGTCATTTACATTTAGAATGCATGATTTTATAACTTGTGATGATATTTCTAGTTTATTGCGTTCACCCCATATACTGAGTACATCATCAAAGTAATTATCCACATATATGTCTATATGCTACATTGTCTCATAATGTAGGTTCAGGTACAGCATCTCATATACTTCTCTACAGTTGGTGAGTCCTCATAGTTTGGGGACTTAGTTATTCATATTTTCAGTTTATTAATAGATGTTTTCGTATTCATTTCATACAGTTGAGTCAGCTGGGGGCCTTTCCCAGTGACTCTCTAGATTCAGTTAGTATAGGCTTGTCAGACTACTAGATTCAGTTTTATATCTCAGTTATAATATTCAGATTTTCAGTATTTGTTTTACTAGACTTTTGAGATTAGTATGATTCAGATATACCCTAATAATTCAGACAGTTTCTGCATTTACTATGATTTTTCATTCATACCTTCCCAAATTTGAGATTCAGATTTAGAAAAGGCAGCCAGGGTTAGCTCAGAACTACTTGTAGTTCAGAGCACCGTGTGGCATCCCGGGAATCAGATTTTGGGCCGTTACAGTAAGGAACTAGGTTTTTGATGCTAAATTCATGAAAAAGGTTAAAATGGTGTTTTGGATACTTAATTGATCAATTTTAGATATTCGTGACACTTTTTGGATTGTACGTGACAAAAGCATGTGATTGAAGTTGAAGATTAGAATCTTGGTTGCAAGTGTTGAAAGGCTTGACACTTAACTATGTCTACATGAGGTAAGTGCTGGAATTGAAGAATTGAAGGAATTGAAAAATAACTTTTGGTAGTTGTTAAGTCAAAATGCGGACCACGTGTAGCACATGTAGACCGCATGTGGTCAAAGCATGCGTCAGAAGTCCAAAATCCCAAGAACTAAACTGAAGGATTTTTTGGTCCGGGCACATTCGGTTTCCACATGCTCCCAGCCTCAAGCCGCATGTAACACAAGTGCCTAAGGCCAGTCCATATGTGGAGGCCACATGTGGCCACATACCTTTTTTGTCCTTTTTCATTCGGGCTTTGGTTTTAGGCTTTCCTTATGTACTATTAATACCCTTTATGTGTTTTTGTATAAGTCACACACTCTTGATACTTACAAACATATTAATTTCAATATTTGATTTTGTTCTTAGAATTCTCTTGTATTGATTTTGATTGATTAATTCAGTTAAGGTTTTGGGTTTTTACTTATGAGTATTGTGATCTCATATTATGCTTCCAATCATGAATGTTGTTAATTAATTCACAAGCATGGGAGGCTAAAAACCCTTAGCTAGGGTTATGGAAACCCTGGCGGATTAACCTAGTAGGGGAAATGCTATTGTTGTTTTGAACCAATACCCATGAATGCGTTGTATTATCTTCACTTTAATATTTATCTTAGCAATTTAAAATGTTAGGATCCCTCCTAGATTATTTCTACTTACTCAAAAAGAAGAGTAGTTACTAGAAAAGATAATTACAATAGTAATTTAGAGTTTAACTGTTGATCCACACTCCTAGGTATCATCTAAGTAAGATGGTTAGATTTTATCTAATAACTATAGACTTATAAGGTAATAGTTAACTGGGATCAAGATAAGGGTTAGCAAGGAGACATCTTGAGACTCAAAAGGTAAAGGGTGAAATCCTTCTTATCATCCAAAAGACTGTATAAAGTATAGAACTTATCGATTCTATATGCAAGGTATCAGGGTGGTTCAATAAACCACGATAAGCCTATGGAATTGAGAATATAGGGGGAACACAATCCTAGTGTTCACCTATGATTGAATATAACTGAAGTTGATATTTGCTACTAGTTCTATATTGATACTCAAATCTCCCCATTTACTTTTTTCCAGTTCTGCCTGTTCATTACAACATTGAGATCCATGATTACATTATTCCCTTAGGATTTGATCCCAACCTTTGTTGGCTTACTATATTTGGAAGCGACTGTATCACCTTCAGAGTGGAGGTGTAGATTGGGCGTCACCAAATTTTGGCGACGTTGTTGGGGATTACGTTGTTGATTTGTGAATTGAGGTTGTTCCAATTTATAGGTATTTTTTATTTTGTTCTTATTTAGGTATATGTCGGTGTATGCCTAACACATATATTAGAGTTAATCCTTTATTCCTAGTGAATCTAAATGCAGAGCTACAAACACCTAGTAGGATGAAAGTACCAAAAAAAGATAACATTCCTGAAGGGGTTCGTGATGTTGTAGCTCTCTCTCCTCCTAAAGGAGTTCAGGTATTATTGATCAGTAGATGGGTGCACTTTTAGAACAAACCACTAGTGTGAGGAGGGAAATAGAAGAAACTTAGTGGATAGCTAAGGAGGTAGAGCTAGCTGAGTATAGATAAGAAGTAGACCACCGAGCAACACTCGATGGAAATTAAAACAAATCTAGAGATGGTCGTGTTCAAATCATACCAGCATATCAGCATGTTCCACCATATTTAGATGATGATATGATGAAGAAGATCTGGAGTACATTGAGCCAATAGATACTGGAGCCATTATCCCTCCTGTTTTACCCCCAGATGTCATGTTCAATATCTTTCATATTATGATCCAGCTCTTATACTTGAAGGGTGTGTTTGCGGGGTTGCCTATAGACGATGTAAACATGCACCTAACAAATTTTATAGGGATATACACTTCATATACCATACCTAGGTTAGATCAGGAGGCCCTTATATTGAGATTGTCTCCCTTCTCACTTATGAAGAAGCATCTTTATGGCTGGGAGAACTTCCAAAAGGATTTATCACTACATGGAATGAGTTGTGCAAACAATTGTTGAACACGTTCTTCTATCCATCTAGAGTGTTTCATTTGAAGGATGATATTTGTAATTTTAGGCAGCTGGAATCAGAATCTATGCACGAGGTATGGTTTACGTTTAAGAAAAAGTTTAGCATGGTGCCCAACCACAAGATTTCAGTGACAAGCTTGTTGGAGATATTCTATAAAGCCCTGACTATCAGTTCTAGATCCAAGGCAGACACTATCTCTGAATGACCTTTTATGAGATTACAATGGGAGATAGCTTCGAGTATTATGGATCAGATCTCATTAACTAACTAAGGGTGAAAACTCAGGAGGTTTAGAGAGGTTCTGACATTTATGCCATTAGAGCTTCTGGGGAGCAAAGAGTAATTGAGGATGTTGTAGATCAGGAGATTTCACTATTAAGGACTGATATTGGTGAATTGGCTAAACAATTTGCAATAATAAATTCTGCTAAGGTTAATGCAGTAGGGGAATAGGCTACAACCTTCAGGGTTTATGAATCTAAAGTTGTGGAGGAGGCAAAGAATTTAGATCATCAATTGACGAGTTTCCGAGAACAAGGGAAAGGAAATCACGGTCGAAACTTTTATTATAAAAAAGGACAAATACATTCCACCTAGAAAACAATATGTGAAATCAATAATACAAGGGATGTTGACTAAGCTGATAAAGGGTCAAGAAACATGTCTTTAAGAATTCAAGGATGATATTTTAGGATAGACCCAAAAAATTTGAGTCACATGAAACTGCTATCAAGCATTTAGAGAAGCACTATGGAAAAATCTCTGCCACTTTGGCCCAAAGACAGTCAGGTGCCCTTCCTAGTGACACTGTGAAAAATCCTCCAACACTTGTTCATTTTATGGCTATTAAAACTAGGAGTGGCTCCTCACCTGATTATTATTTTTTTCTTACTACTAATGAAATTAAGAAGGCTAATATTATTGCTAACGAGTCTCCTGAAGCTGAGTTTGAGAAGCTGACTTGTAATGATGATGATTTTGACAGTGGTTCTGGTGATAAATGGGTTGCAGATGAGGTAAAATGTAAAGTGAAATATTTTAGAAAGATTTTGCATGTACCATCAGTAGAAAAGAAGAGGGACCCAGGTGAAGCCACCATCCCATGTTTTATTGGGCCTTTTGACATTAATCAGGCTCTATGTGATTCAAAAGTAGGAATAAATGTAATGCCACTGGTGATTTAGAAGTGTAGGAGTTAGGAGATCTCAATCCTACATCTGCAAAAATTTTGATGGATGATTCATCTATAAAGGAGCCAATGGGTATTTTGCGTGATGTAGAAGTAAGGGTGGCATCATTCACCTATACAGCTGATTTAATGATTTTAGATTGTGAAGTGGATTCCCAAGCTTTAATTATCTTGAGTAGACACTTCTTTTCCATTGGTTGGGTGTTTATCGTTATGGTCTTGGAGGATATCACCTTAAAATGGAACAATGAGAAAATAGTGTTAAATATATGCATAATAGTACAATAGCAAGATGACATAAGAGTGGTGGCAGTCATAGATATTATAGATAATGATTCGGTTGTAGCAGATGTACTTATTGAGGAAATATTACGGGTAGAAGAATTAGCAGCATTAATCAATAACTTTGAGAGTGATGGGATAGATGAATATGACGAGATGGTTAATGCACTACATGGCATAGGTTCTTACAAATATGCCCCTAAGAAGCTGGATCCTGACATGAAGAAAAGAACTAGACCCCATGCAATACCATCTATTGAGGATCCACGGTATTAAAATTAAAGGCCCTCCCATCTCATTTGCAGTATGCATTCTTGGAGGCCAATAAAACCTTACCGGTGATCATTGCTTCAAATTTAGCAAAAGCACGGGTGGAATCTTTGACATCAGTATTACAGATATTTAAGAGAGTTATTGGGTGGACCATTGCAAAAATTATGGGGATTCTACCAAGTTATGCACACACAAAATACATCTTGATCCAGAAAACATTCCCAATATTGAGCACCAGAGGAGACTGAACCCTCCTATTCAAGAGGTGGTGAAAAACAAGATAATCAAGTGGTTAGATATTGGGGTGGTTTTTCCCATTGTATATAGCAAGTGGGTAAACCCAATTCAATGCATGCCAAAGAAAGAGGAATCAATATGGTTCTAAATGAAAAGAATTAATTAGTACCCATGAGGTTAGTGACCGGGTGGAGAGTCTGCTGGATTACAAAAACCTGAACAAGTGGAAACAAATAGAACACTTCCCTATGTTGTTCATGGCTCAGATGCTGGACAAACTAGATAGTAGGGGTTGGTACTATTTTCTTGATTGGTATTAGAGTTACAATCAAATCATGATTGCTCTCAAAGACCAAGAATCAACTACTTTTACTTGTCCCTATAGGGCCTTTGCATTCAAGAGGATTTCGTTCGCGTCATGCAATGCGCCTGTAATTTTTTAGAGATTTATGATGTCCATATTTTCTGATATGGTGGAACACACAATCAAAGTATTCATGGGTGGCTTTTCAGTGGTTGGGGACTCATTCGATGATTGTTTGGCCTATTTGGCCAGGGAACTACAGAGATGTGAAGAGTACAATTTGGTTCTAAACTGGGAAAAGTGCAACTTTATAGTGAAAAAAGTTATCGCTCTAGGGCACAATATATCCATACATGATATTGAGGTGGACAAAGATAAGATTTAGGTAATTGAGAAATTGCTACCGTAAATGTGAGTTAGAGGCATACGAAGCATTATGGGTCATGTGGGATTTTATAGGAGGTCCATCAACAACTTTTCTAAAATTACAAATCTCCTATGCAAGATTTTAGAGAAAGATGTAAAATTTGTGTTTGGTGACGCTTGCCTAAAGGCTTTCAAATGCCAGAAAGAGTGGTTGATTTCGGCGCCCATCATTGTGTCTCCTGACTGGTTTGTACTATTTGAGGTAATGTGTGATGCAAGTGGAGTAGACTTGGGTGCTTTCCTAGGCCAAAGAAGAGAGAAGATCCTGTGTCCCATCTACTATACCAGTAATGATTTAAACCCCTCGTAGAAAAATTATACAGTTATTGAGCAAGAGCTACTTGCGGTGGTTTTTACTTTCAAAAAGTTTTGGTCTTATTTGATTGGAACTAAGGCCATAGTTCACACTGATCATACAACCTTGAGATACTTGATATCAAAGAAAGATGCCAAAACAAGATTGATTTGTTAGGTTCTCTTGTTGAAAGAGTTTGATTTCAAAGTAAAGGACCATAAAGGGAAAGAAAATCAAGTTGCAGATCACTTGTCCAGACTTGAGGAAGAGACAAAGTAGAAACGAGGGGATGATCTTGAGATAAATGATGTTTTTCAGATAAGAAGGTGTCAGCGTTATTTTAAGATTTAATTCCATGATATGCCAATCTCGCCAACTATTTGGCAAGCGATCTTGTCCCAAAAGACCTATCCTTCCATGAACAAAAAAGATTTATACATGAGAAGAGGAAGTTTCTTTGGGATAAGTTGTATCTATTTAGGATTTGTGTATATGGTGTGATTTGAAGATGCATTCCAAAGGTAGAAATGATGAGCATTCTTGATGTTTGTCATTCATCACCAGTTGGGTTTTACAGGCCTACAATTTATAAGGATGCTCGTGATTTTTCACAAGATTGTGACCAATGTTAGCATCAAGGAAATATTTTACAGTACCATGAACTCCCCATGACACCTATTCTGGAGTTGTAGTTATTTGATGTGTAAGGGATTGAGTTCATCAGACCATTCATGAGCTCCTATGGCATGAGATACATTCTGGTAGCGGTTGACTATGTGTCAAAATGGGTAGAGGCATTTGCGCTTCCATATAATAAAGGTAAAAGTGTCACCGCCTTTTTGAAAAAAAAAAATATTTTCTCAATTTGGCACTCCACATACAATTATAAGTGATGGTGGGTCTCACTCTTATAATTTCTTGTTCAAATCCCTGCTTGATAGATTAGGTGTAATTCATAATGTGAAAATACCTTACCATCCTCAGACAATTAGGCAAGTGGATGTCTCCACTAGAGAGATAAAGTCCATCTTGGCAAAAACTGTGAATACCAATAGGACTGACTGGTCTAGAAAATTGGACGATGCATTGTGGGAATACTAAACATCTTATAATACACCAATAGGTGCCTCTCCATATCATCTTATATATGGCAAGGCATGCCATTTACTAGTTAAACTTGAGCATAAGGCACTATGGGCATTGAAAAGGCTAAATTTTGAATGGCGTGATGTAGAAAACTTGAGGTTAAGCAAGGTGAATGAGTTGGATGAATTATGACACTATGCTTATGAGAGCTCGGCTATATACAAAGAAAAAATGAAGCTATATCATGAAAGGAAAATGAGAAAAGAATATTTAAACCCAATAATTTGGTCTTGTTGTATAATTCAAGACTACTCTTGTTTATTGGAAAGATAAAATCTAGGTGGACTGGACCATTCACTGTGGTTAAGGTATTCCCATATGGTGATATAGAAATAAAGCCTGATGGTGACATCCCGTTCAAGGTAAACGAGCAGCGAATGAAGCACTACATGGGAAACCTAGAGAAAGTAAAAGTCTGTGTTGAGAAATACCTTGGCAAAGTCTTAGTAGCCAAGGGAACTAAGTCGTGCCACAATAATAAATCAGGTGTTTCTTGGGAGGCAATCCAAGGTACATAGATGCCTAGTGCATCCCAGGTATGTTCTCTCTTCCCTTTGTTTGATATTATTTTAGCATTGGGGAAAGTGCACAATTTTTAGTTGGGTGGGGTATACCATAGCCACCGTGAGTTTTTATTATCATGATTCTTTTCCTGTCTGCCAGGGTATGGTTGTAGAATCGACATATCTAGGTTAAAATTTGTGTCATATTGTATTTTGTTTTGTATTGTGTTGGATTTTTGTGTAAATAGGAGATTTTTAAGTATTTAGGGTAGTTGTCATATTTTTATTGGTTTTTGAGAAAAATGATAAACCTCAAAAAATATGTTTTAGAATGATGTGAATGTACATATTTGTGAACATTATGGATATTGGTATGGCATTAGGATTAGGGACATGATAATCACTTGTTAACAATAGCATAAACTAGATAACTAGTAGTTTGTAATATTGAGTCTGAGCTATGTGTGTGTGAAATGCTACTTAGTTTCCTTTGTGCGTTGAATTCAGAATTTTCCTGGTTAGTCTTGTCTAGGTTGAAGGATAGTCTATTAGGAAAATATCATAGGCCCTTTATATTATAGTCCACGTTTAGCCTAAATGACCTTCCATGTGTGAATTTGTAATACCCCATATTTCCCGAACATAATTTAAATCTCAGTACATGAGTATTCATATATAAATTTTTTGAAATACTTATTATTTTTTAGTTTAGAGCTTACCATTTCGTAGGAAATTCATTTAGCATTCCAACGATATAAAGTTTTCCCAAATCCAATACCCGGGATAAGAGCTAGGGCCATTTTTGTAAAACAGTGTACCATTTGGTACACCAACGCATTGCGGAGGCATGCAAATGGCAATTTTTCGAAACTAGTGAGCCAACGCGTTAAGTCCACGTTGCGGTGAACTTCCAGGTCTCAACCAATGGGAGACCACGATTCCACCACGTCGCACTAAAGGCCAAAATGGCACTTGTCAATATCCAGTGAGACTCCGCTATCTTGGCAGGCCGCGCGCAAGACCAAAAATTAGAATTTCAACTTTCAGTTCTGAGTTTTTAAATTCCTTTAGGGGGTATTTAGGTCTTTTTCCATGGCCCTAATTAGCCTAAAATACAATATTTAACCCCTAGATAACCTAAGTAGTCATCATTTATTCAATTCTTCTCAAAAGTTAAGATCCTTTTCCCAAGAACAAAAATCCTAGCTCTCAAATTCAAGATTAAATCCCAAGAACTCGCCACCAATTCTCACGCATTCGTCAACCCATGTATGTTAAATGTTCATCCATAGGTACCCAATTTAATTACAAAAGTTATCATCTTTTCAATATTTATGATATTAAATTGTGATTTTAAATTATGAGTCTCCATGAACTTCCATGAATATTGATTTTATACCATGTATTAATGAAATTATTATTGTGGTAAAATTCCCCATTTTTTATTGTTATTATTCATCGAATTAAATCATGAGCATGTGTCTTTGATCTTGAAATCATGCTATTATTTCAAATTTAATACTATTCCCATGAGTTGCTTAAGTTATGAATACCAAGTGTTTGATAAAAATCCTATAAGAATGGATATTTGATAAAGGTTTGCATGTAATGTCCTCTAAGCTTAAGTATTATGTTACTATTATTTCTTTTGAGTCTTGGGAATTTTGAATACCCAAAAACCATAGTTGTTTACTTAATCCCGTCTCATTATCTTCAGAATAACTTCAGATTATATTATGAGCATTACTAGGTCAGTCAGTTAAATTCAAATAGTTAGTAATCCAGTGTCATTCAGTTGGGAGTAGGATTTAGCACTGAGCGGGTGTAGGGATGATGGCTTCCCCGTCAAATAGGCAGAGTCATTAGTAGCAGTCTCTGTAATCCAGAACTACGTAGCCAACAAAGGATATGAGAAGTCACCTGTCAGTTTAGGGTTGACACCCGTAGTCCTTCAGGACAACATAATATACCAGCTTAGTGGATCCATATAGCCAGCGTTAGTACCCATGGCACGGTACTAGCACCCTTCCAACTGGGGTTATAGGTTGGACCTCTATTAGCTAAGATTAGGGCATGTCGGTTAGATAATACCTCCCACAGTCTCAGTTAAAGTTTCAGTCCAGTAATCAGTTCAGACACACAGTCTCAGTGTAGTTTCACCAAAGCATATAGATATCAGTTATTTCAGTATTTTAGTATTTCAGTTTACATATTTTATCCAGTTCATTTTATATTCTTTGTCATACATCTCCAGTATCTACAAATTTTATGTATCTTCAGTATTTACAGTGTTCATGCATTCTCAGTAATTAAAGACTCCATGTATTCTTAGTATCTACAGATTTTATACACTTTATTCAGGACCTTATGCTATGTCTACATACTCAGACGATTACTTATCCATGTTAATGAAACTATGCATATCATCCTACCTCATTTAGTATACCAGTACATTCAAAGTACTAATTGCATACCTTTTCTTTTACGCTATGATGTATTATATCATAGGTTCGGACGTCCAGTTCTCGGATCGCGCATAGACTTCTCCGATCCTTAGCAGTAGCTGTGGTGAGTCCTCATATTTTGGGGACAGACTATTTTGCATTATATTTTTCAATTTTAGTATTTAGTCGGAGTTAGTTGGGTCCTGTCCCATCAACTCATATTCAGTCAGTTTAGAGGCTTTCAGACATGTCAGTTAGTTACTCAGTTTATCAGTATTTTTATCAGATTCAAATAGTTGTTTTCTTCATATTTATAATTTGGTATTTTTTTCAGTTGTTAAAACCTTATGGCTTGTCAGTTATTTTTCTTTGTATATTATATTATTATTCTGTGCTCACAACAGGTACCAGCTCATGGGTTAGCTTGTGGTCCCTCAGGACAGTAAGCACCGTATGACGCCTAGGGTGTACTCTCGGGGCATTACAAACTTGGATCAAATCCTAAGATTTTAAAGTGTCCTAGGAAGTCTGAAAGTTGTGTCAAGTAGAGTCTTGTGCATGGGTATGTAGCGCACCACACTTATGGGCAGAAGGCTATAAGGTGTTTAGGAAATGTTTCCCTTCTTTCAGTATTCATGTCGTGCGATTAAGCATGAGCTCATGTTAAACTATTTGTCTAATTTATTTCTTCCTTCTGTTTACAGAATATACCTCCTAAAAAGAATAATAGAAGAAGAACAAGAAACCAGCCAGCACCTCCGCCCGTCCAGGTAGATCCTCTGGATGAGCATGCTTCCCTCGCAGAATTCAGAGTTGTGTTCAACAGTCTAGCCAATTCCTTAGCATCTCAGAATAAATGTCCAACTACTATTCAGTCAAACCCAATGGCCAATACTGTTGTAGCCAGGATTTGGGACTTCACCCGAATGAACCCTTCTTCCTTCACGGGATCATATTTTGAAAAGTATCCACATAAATTCTTAGATATGATGCAGAAGGTAACAGATATTATGGGGATGACATCTAGTAAGAGTGTTGAGTTGGCTGCATATCAGTTGCAGGATACAGCATATACATGGTTCAAATAGTAAAAGGTAGATAGGGGTGTAGATGCAGGGCCTGTAGAATGGGAAGAGTTTGCTATAACATTCCTAGAAAGATTCTTGCCATTGGAGTTAAGAGAGGCCAAAGTGTTAGAATTTATTAACTTGAGGTAGGGCAACATGAGAGTGAAGGAGTATTCCCTCAAGTTTAATCAGTTAGCTAGATATGCTCCTCATGTAGTGGCTGACAGCAGATCTAAGATGAGAAAATTTGTGTCTGGTGTGTCTGATAGTATGGTCAAGGAATATAGGACCATAATGCTGATTAGGAAGATAGAATTGTCCAGGTTTATGGTCCATTCTCAACAGATTGAGGTGCAGAAGACTAAGGAGAGGGAGAGAGAGAATAAGAGGGCTAGGACGGGTAGTTTTAACTTCAGCCATCCAAGGTCAGAAGGTGGTAATCGTCCTCAGTTTCATCAGAGATCTTCAGATCCATCACCCTCTTCATCTAGTGCTCCAGTGCCCAAATTCAAAAATGATAACAAGGACAAGGCACCAGGCTCAAAGTCCCAGGGCAGTGTTAACAGTGCTCGTACGAATACTCTATGTCACAAATGTGGCAGACATCATTAGGGTGAGTGTAGAGCTGGCAGTGATGTGTTCTTTGGGTGTGTCAAGCCAGGCGATCGAATTTGGGAATGTTGGATAGTTTCTCAGAACGGTAGGGAGTTGCGCCAATAGCACCAGTCACATCATTCATCAGTTCCAGCCGGTCACCCGACTCAGCAGAGTGCCACTTCCAGTGCTACCAGTGGTCAGCGTCCAAACAGATTGTATGCTCTTCAATCCCGCCAAGATCAGGAAAAATCTCCTAACGTAGTTATTGGTACGTTACAGGTCTTTTATTTACATGTTTATGCTTTATTATATGTTGGAGCTTCTCTTTCTTTTGTAATTCCATATATAGCCATCAACTTTGGAGTCAGGCCTAAAACTTTAGCAGAGCCCTTTTTAGTGTCTACCCTAGTTAATGTTTCTATTGTAGCCAGGCAGGTATACAAGAACTGTCTGGTTAAAATATCTTAGAAATATACTTCAGTTGATCTCGTGGAGTTAGAGATGATGGATTTTGATGTCATTCTCGGCATGGATTGGCTCCACTCATGCTATACCTCAGTTTATTGTAGAAATAGAATAGTTCATTTTTAGTTCCCGAATGAACCAGTTCTTAAATTGAGGAGTAGTACTACAGCTCTTAGGGGTCAGCTTCTTTCGTACCTAAGAGCGAGAAAGATGATATCCAAGGAATGTATTTACCATCTTATTTAAGTCAAAGACTCTAATTCAGAGACTCCAACACTTGAGTCAGTTTCAGTAGTCAGGGGATTTCCAGATGTGTTCCCTGAAGATCTTCTCAAAGTTCCTCCTGAAAGGGAAATTGATTTCGAAATAGACCTTCTCCCAGACACTCAGCCTATCTCTATTCCACCATACAGAATGGCTCCAGCTAAACTCAAAAATTAAAAGAATTATTGAAGGATATCCTAGACAAGGGATTCATCAGGTCCAGTATCTCCCCGTGAGGCACACCAGTTCTATTCATGCGTAAGAAAGACTACTCTCTCAGAATATTTATTGACTACCGTCAATTAAACAAAGTCACCATCAAGAATAAATATCCATTTCCTAGAATTGATGACTTATTTGACCAACTTCAGGGTGTCAGCTATTTTTCAAAGATAAACCTCAGATTAGGCTATCATCAACATTGACTACCGCCAATTGAACAAAGTCTCCATCAAGAATAAATATCCACTTACTAGAATTGATGACTTGTTTGACCAACTTCAGAGTACCATCTATTTTTCAAAGATATACCTCAGACCAGGCTATCATCAACTCAAAGTCAGAGAGTGTGACATTCTAAAAATAGCTTTTCGAACCCGTTATGGTCACTTTGAATTTCTAGTCATGTCCTTGGTCTTACCAATGCCCCAGCAGATTTTATGGACTTAATGAATCGCTTGTTGAAGTACTACTTGGACATCTTCGTTATAGTCTTCATCGATGACATTCTTCTCTTTTCCCATAGTGAAAATGATCATGCAAGCCATCTCAGAATAGTATTGCAGACTCTTAGAGCTCATCAGTTGTTTGCCAAATTCAGTAAGCATGAATTTTGGATAAGGTCAGTAGCTTTCCTTATCCATATTATTTCTGGTGATGGAATTAGAGTTGATTCTCAAAAGACTGAAGCGATGAGAAACTGGCCCAGACCCTTCTCTCTTTTAGACATCAGGAGTTTTTTAGGTTTGGCTGGCTATTATCATTGGTTTGTTGAAGGGTTTTCGTCTATTGCATCCCTCATGTCCAGATTGACTTAGAAGAAAGTTAATTTTAAGTGGTCAGATTCCTGCGAGAAGAGTTTTCAGGAGTTGAAGACTCGACTCACCTCAGCCTCATTTCTAACTTTGCCAGATGGTTCAGATGGGTTTGTTATGTACTGTGATGCCTCCATGGTAGGTATGGGTTGTGTCCTCATGTAGAGAGGTAAGGTTATAGCCTATGCCTCTAGACAGCTTAAGCCCTATGAGAAGAATTACCCCACCCATGATCTTCAATTGGTAGCTGTAGTGTTTGCCTTAAAGATTTGATGGAATTATTTGTATGGGGTGCATGTTGATGTGTTCACAGATCACAAAAGCTTGCAGTATGTTTTCTCTCAGAAAGATTTGAATTTCTATCAAAGGAGGTAGTTAGAGTTATTAAAAGATTATGACATGAGGGTTCTGTATCATCCGGGCAAGGCCAATATAGTGGTAGATGCTCTCAGTAGATTATCGATGGGTAGTGTTGCTCATGTTGAGAATGGTAAGAAGAAGTTAGTTCAAGGAGTTCATCAGCTTTCCCGACTAGGTGCCCGCATAGTCGATTCAGCAGAGGGCAATGTGTGGGTGCATAATAGTGCCAAATACTCTCTAGTTTCATAGGTGAAGGAAAAGCAGAATAGTGATCCCAATCTAGTAAAACTGAAAGAGTCAGTCAAAGATCATAGGATAGAAGTTTTCTCCCAGGGGGAGATAGTGTGCTGCATTGTCAGGGTCGGCTATATATCCTGGTGTAGGTGACTTGAGGTAATGAATTCTTATAGAAGTACATGGTGTGTGCTACTCTATCCATCCAGAGGCTACTAAGATATATTGTGATTTATGGGAAATCTATTGGTGGAGTGGGATGAAGAGTGATATTACAGAGTTTGTAGCTAAGTTCTCTACGTGTCAGCAGGTTAAGATTGAGCACTAGAAGCCTAGTGGGGCCATGTAGGAGTTCAGTATTCCCACATAGAAATAGGAAGAACTGAACATAGACTTTGCAATAGGTTTGCCTCGTACTCATCGTCAGCATAATTCTATATGGGTTATCATAGATAGGGTGATGAAATCCACTTATTTCTTGCCAGTTCATACCTCTTATTTAGCTGAGGACTATGCCAAACTCTATATCAGAGAGTTGGTCAGGTTACACGAAGTTCCAGTATCCATTATCTCAGATAGAGGTATCAAGTTTACCTCTTACTTCTGGAAAGCATTCCAAAAGGGTCTTGGTACCCAAGTTCACCTCAGTACAACCTTCCACCCTCAGACAAATGGTCAAGCAGAAAGGACCATTCAGACTCTAGAAGATATGTTAAGAGAATGCATTATTGATTTTAAAAGTAGTTGGGATGATCACTTAACCTTGATCGAATTTACATATAATAACAACTATCATTCCAGCATTCAGATGGCTCTATTTGAAGTTCTTTATGGTAGGAGATGTAGATCTCTAATTGGTTGGTTTGAGGTAGGTATGGCCATAGTAGTAGGGATGGATTTAGTGTTTGATGCCTTAGAGAAGGTTCAATTTATTAGAGAAAGGCATAGGGCAGCCCAGAGCTGACCAAAACCCTATGCAGATGTGATAAGAAAGGATCTTAAGTTTGAGATCAGTGATTTTGTGTTCTTAAATATCTCTCGTAAATGGGGGTAAAGAGGTTCGGTAAGAAAGGAAAGCTCAGTCCCCGATATGTCAGTCCTTACAGAATTCTCAATCATTTCGAAAAGGTAGCTTATAATCTCGAGTTTCCTTCAGATCTAGCTTCAGTGCACCTAGTATTCCACATTCTCATTTCTAAAGAAATGCATTGGTGACCCAGCAGTCATAGTTACCTTAGAGGGCGTGGACCTTCAGAATGATCTCTCTTTTGAAGAGGTTTCAGTCTAAATCCTTGATCATCAGATTCGAAGACTAAGAAACAAAGAAGTTCCTCTAGTCAAAGTACTTTGGCAAAATCAGTCCGTAGAGGGAGCCACTTAGGAAGAAGAAACAGATATGCGGACTAAGTACCCTAATCTTTTCTCCACAAACTCAGATTCATTTTAAGGTATTAATCTTCTTAAGATTTCTCTTTATCATGCTCAGTTTCAGTTGCACATCATGCTCATATCAGTCGTGGATTCATGAATTAGTTCAGTCTTGTATTCCATGCATCAGATATGCATGTCTAGTGTGTAAGCTCCGTCCATTAGTTTTCTCAGCTTAACCAGTCTCATTCGAGGACGAATGATCCCAAGGAGGAGATATTGTAATACCCCGTATTTTCCTAGCATAATTTAAATCTTAGTACATGAGTATTCATATATTAAATTTTTTAAATACTCATTATTTTTCAATTTAGAGCTTACCATTTCGTAAGAAATTTAGTCAGCTTTCCAATGATATAAAGTTTGCCCAAATCCGATACCCGGGCTAAGAGCTAGGGCTATTTTTGTAAAATGGTGTACCATTTGGTACACCAACGTGATGTGGAGGCATGCCAAATGGCAATTATCTTAAACCAGTGAACCAACGCAATAAGGCCGTGTCACGGTGAACTTCCAGGTCTCAACCAGTGGGAGACCGAGATTCCACCGCATTGCGCCAAAGGCTAAAATGGCACTTGTTAATTTCCAGTGAAACACCGTGATCTTGGCACGTTATGCCAAGGCCAAAAATCAAGATTTTAGCTTTCAGTTTCGAGTTTTTAAATTTCTTTAGGGGCATTTGGGTCTTTTTCCATCGCCCTAATTAGCCTAAAACACAAGATTTAACCCCTAAACGACCTAAGTAGTCATCATTTATTCAATTCCTCTCAAAAGTTAAGATCCTTTTCCCAAGAACAAAAACCCTAGCTCTCAAATTCAAGATTAAATCCCAAGAACTCGCCACCAATTCTCACAAATTCGTCAACCCAGGTAAGTTAAATGTTCATCCATGGGTTCCTTTCACCCATGGAGTCCAAGTACCCACTTTAATTATAGAAGTTATCATCTTTTCAAGATTTATGAAATTAAATTATGATTTTAAATTATGAGTCTCTATGAACTTCCAGGAATATTGATTTTATACCATGTTTCAATGAAATTATTATTGTGGTCAAATTCCTCATGTTTTATTGTTATTATTCAACGAATTAAATCACGAGCAGGTGTCTTTAATCTTAAAATCATGTTATTATTTCAAATTTAATACTATTCCCATGATTTGCTAAAGTTATGAATACCAAGTGTTTGATAAAATGCCTATAAGAATGGATATTTGATAAAGGCTTGCATGTTATGTCTTCTAAGCTTAAGTATCATGTTACTATTATTGCTTTTGAGTCTTGGGGGTTTTGAATACCCAAAAACCATAGTTGTTTACTTAATCTTGTCTCAGTATCTTTAGAATAACTTTAGATTATATTATGAGCATTACTAGGTCAGTCAGTTAAACTCAGAATAGTCAGTAATCCAGTATCATTTAGTTGGAAGTAGAATTTAGCACCTAGTGGGTGTAAGATGATGGCTTCCCTGTCAGATAGGCAGAGTCGTTAGTAGCAGTCCCTATACTCCAGAACTACGTAGCTAGTGTAGGATATGAGAAGTCACTCGTCAGTTTAGGCTTGATTATCTCGCAGTGGTCACCCGTCAGTTTAGGCTTGACACCCTTAGTCCTTTGGGACAACACAGTATACCCGTTTAGTGAATCCACAAATCCAGTATTAGTACCCGTGGCATGGTACTAACACCCTTCTAAATGGGGTTATAGGTTGGACCCCGATTAGCTCAAATTAGGGCATGTTGGCTAGATGATACCTCCCACAGTCTCAGTTATAGTTTCAATCCAGTAATCAGTTCAGATACTCAGTCTCGATTTTGTTTGACCAAAGCATACAAATATCAGTTATTTTGGTATTTCAGTATTTCAGTTTACAGATTTTATTCAGTTCATGTTATATGCTTGGCCATGCATCCCTTGTATCTACAAATTTTATGAATCTTTAGTATTTACAGTATTTATGTATTCTAAATAATTATAGACTCCATATATTGTTAGTATCTACAGATTTAATACACTCTATTCAATACCTTATGTTATGCCTACTTACTCAGACGTTTACTTATCCATGTTCATGAAACCATGCATATTAGCCTACCTCATTTAGCATACTAGTACGTTCAAAGTAATGATCGCATACCTTTTTTTGTGCTATGATGAATTATATCATAGGTTCAGACGTCCAGTTCTCGAATCACACATAGACTTCTCTGATCCGCAGCAGTAGCAGTGGTAAGTCCTCATATTTCGGGGACAAACTATTTTGCGTTATATTTTTAGATTTTAGTAGTTAGTTGGAGTTAGTTGGGTCATGTCCCAACAACTCATATTCAGTCAGTATAGAAGATTTCGTACATGTCAGTTAGTTACTCAGTTTATCAGTATTTTTATCAGATCCAGTTAGTTTTTTCTTCATATTTATAATTCAGTATTTGTTTAAGTTGTTAAAACCTTATGGCTTGTCAGTTGTTCTTTCATGTATATTATATTATTATTCAGTGCTCACAGCAGGTACCAACTATTGGATTAGCTTGTGGTCCCTCGAGATCACAAGCACCGTGTGACACCCAGGGTGTACTCTCGGGGTGTTACAGAATTATACCCCTCAATCCCTAAGTTTGAGCCTTGTAGCTTGTTTCTTTGTTTTAACCTTTTACCTTTCTATTTGTGGTATAATGAACCTGTTTTGTCCCTGTTCCTCCTTGGACATTGTGCACCTCAACTCAAGCAAATCGCCTAAGTTGAGGGTGGCTATCATAGGGGTGCGTTATGTAGAGTGGGTATGAAGAAGGGAAAAATAAATGAAAAAAAATAGGGCAGGATTTCATATAAAAGGCTAAAAAATAAAAGGGAAAAGAAAAGAAATATTGTGAAAAGGTGAAAAAGTAAGAATAAAATACCACACCCATCTTGAATGTGCAATAAACAATAAAAAGTGAGAAATAAGGGTGGAATAAAAAGAAATTTTGCTAATAAGTGAGACCATAAGGTTAATGTAATTCCAAGAAGGCTTAGTCACTTGATATGTCTATATTTACCATACCAGCCCCCAAGCCTACATTACAAGCCAAGAAAAGTCCTATAGTTATCCTAACTTGATTGTCTGAAAATTAAGGTAAAGAAAATAAGGGCAATCTTATGGTATTTTATGAATATTGATTGAAACTTACCTTCTGATTGTGAGTGTATCTTTACTATCCCTGCATTAACAAGCATTATTTCATATAAGTGTGTGGGACATCTTTTTAGTGAGGGCACATGAGTCATATTGCTAGTTGTCTACATGTTTGGGTAGTGTATTGTACATATGCATGGTTGTCTGTTGCTAATGTAATTCCATACCTTGATACCATTGTGTCACATTGTTGTACTTCATGTTTATACATAGTTGGTTTTGAAAAGTGAGATAGGATGGGGTGTTGTGATTTGAGCTTAAAGTGTTGATTAACTGCCTTAAATAGCTTAAAATCTTCTAGTTATGTGGCATGTCTTATTTTGTTTTATTTTGTTATGTTTTGTTGCCTGAGGACATTCAAATATTCTAAGTTGAGGTTGATAATGTGATATAGAAATGTAACACTTTTAACACTTAAAACTATAAAAAAATATGCAAGATTCTTAGGTTATTTTGTTAGATATGATGCATTTTGGGTATGTTTTGCAGGAAACTAGGTTTTGGATGCTATGTTCGTGAAAAAGGTAAAAATGGTATTTTTGGCTACTTAATTGATCAATTTTTGATGTTCGTGACACTTTTTGAATTGTACATGACCAAAGCATATGATTGAAGTCTAAGATTTGAAGCTTTGTTGCAAGTGTTGAAAGGCCTGGCACTTACCTATGTCTACATGTGGACCACATGTAGCACGTGGTCTGTATAAGACTAAGGTAAGTGCTGGAATTAATGAATTGAACATCCAAAGATTGGAAGAAGTGGAAAAATAACTTCCGACACTTGCTAAGTCAACAGCAGACCGCATGTAGCACATGTGGACCGCATATAGGTATAGCATGTGTCAGAAGTCCAAAATCCCGTGAGCTAAGATGTAGGATTTTTTGGTCTGGGCATAGGTCGTTGCTATATACGCCCAGCCTCAGGTTGCATATACCATATGCGCCCAAGGCCAGGTCGCATGTGGAGACCACATGTGACCACCCACCCTTTTTTGTCCCTTTTTGTTTGGACTTTAGTTTTAAGGTTTCCTCATGTATTATAAATACCCCCCATGTGTTTTTTAGTAGAAGTTACAAGCTCTTAATACTTACAAATATATTATGATTCCGAGATTCAATTTTGGTCTTAGAATTCTCTTGTATTGATTTTGGTTGATTAAATCTATTACGATTTTAGGTTTTTACTTATGATTATTGTGATTTCATCTTATGCTTTCAATCATGAATGATCTTGATTACTTTACAAAAATGAGCAGCTAAAAACCCTTAGTTAGGGTTATGGAAACCCTGTGGATTAATGAAGTAGTGGAAGTGCTATTGTTGTCTTGAATCGATACCCATGAATGCATTGTATTATCTTCACTTTAATAGTTATCTTAGAAATTGCAAATACTACGATCTCTCCTAGATTATTGCTACTTACTCAAAAAGAGTAGTGACAAGGAAAGTGTAACACCCAGCACTTTCGGGCTAAAGTTTGAACCATCTTTTTTACTCGTATAGACCCGAACCCAATGATTCATTGTTAATATATATGTGATGATCAATCCTATAGTGTTTGAATACCTTTGAATATGAATTGAGACAAAAATCCCCAAACTCAAAGACGAGTTGAAAACTCCTCTGTCGATTAAGTTTTGATGAACGTCTAAACTTTGGTCAACTTCCATCGATCATAACTTTTTATATATATAGAATTAGGGGGCCTACTATATATCAAATAAAAGATCTTTGGGTTTTCTTTCCAACGGAATTAGTTTCACCTTAATTTGATATCGGAGTAGAAAGTAATGCTCATTTTACTTTGAAGTGTCTATCTGCCAAAATATGACGACGAAGCTGACGACCTATCAACTACGTGATGGCCTATCAGCCCTAGTCATAAGCGTAGGGCAGTAAGTGATAAAATCCATCCCAAAATTGATGACCTAGGTGACTACCTATCACCTGAGTGACGGGTTATCAACCATGGTCATCAACTCATGAAAATCTGCAATTTCTTTGGTTTCTTTAGGGGTATTTCAGTCTTTTCCTCGCCTAAAAACCTAACCTACGAATATCAATTGTATCCTAAGCATTATAATCAATTTTGCGATCAGTTTTCAACATCAAAATTCTCTCTTCACTCTCAAATACAAGATTAAACTAGGGTTTTCTCTAAGATCAAGAAATCAAGAAAAATCACTCCTTAAGTCCAAGATTTCCATGGAATGAATCAAAATTCGAGTCTACTCTTTAAACTAAGTAATCTAAGGTACGTGTGGTTTTCCTAAACTACATGGGCATGATTTAAATTATTTATATTAATGTTTTGAATGTTGAGAAATAATATGTTTATGAAAGGTTTCGAATTACATCAAGAAGTATACATTGTGAACGTTTTGGTCTTGAGACCTTCCTAAATCTTGAATTTTTACTCGTGTACTTGTATATATGTATTTTCAGTTTTGAAATATGAATTGAGAGCATGAACAAAGAATTTACCTCTCTTATTATGTTATATTCTTGATTTACAAGTTATGGGTTACTAAATTTCATGCCCTAAAGCATGAACCATGGGTTTTACTATTGTTTATGAACTACTCGATTTCATATTGAAAGGCATGATATAAATGTCTTTAATATTGTTTATTGACTTGGTTTTGGTGATGACATAAAGAGAGGCTATTTTCTTAATTGCATAAACAAAGTGATGATTTAAAGAGTTGCATTGTTTGCTACAAAATACTTGACCACCACATGTTTGTTGAAATGTTAAGATGAGAGAATCTTGCATAGATTGACATATATTTTGAAATAAGTACCTATTTGTACTGTGTGAATGTTTTGGTGGTCTGAACACTATTTTGAATAAGGAGAGCTACAATATGATAATGTATGGCCTATAGATACGATTTGCAAGAATTGGTATGATGATACCAAATTAGATGAATGCCATAACAGAGTAAGATTTTCAGATTTTTTTCAGAGAATACACGTCTTAAAGAGTTAAAAATGAGCTTAAAGAGAGTTAAGTGGTTGCACGAAGAAGGCTTGAGTTCAGATAACTCCTAGCCTAAAATTGTGTTTTGCCGATACGGATTTTTTATGTTCCCAAGAGGGACCATATGCTGACCTAGTGCCCTGTCACGTATTAGAGATAGAGACACCAACCCTTGCGGCAAACTCGGGTTGGGGGCTTGGCTGTCGAGTTAAGGGCAGATTCCATATATCCTATGGGATTGTAGAGTTGTAGCGTATACCACCTAGCTCAGAAGTAAGAAAAAAATGAGTCATGGATTTCAGAAAAACTGTTCAAAGTTTGTTTTTTAATATGCCCATGTGTTTTTCATATATCATATATAAATTGTTTACTAATTGTTCTCACTTATGTTGTGTACAAATACATTACTTTGGATTGCTCTGCGTACCAGTACATCTGTATTGGCCCCCTATATTTCAGGGTTTGAGGCTCAGTCTAGGAGTCCTGCTAAGCCGTAGTTTTGTTTCAGACAAAAGTGTGCAGTCGGTGAGCCTTCTCAATTCTGGAAGGTCGGGCTATTTAAACATTGTTATTTATTTTATTCATGGTCTAATTGGGGGCTTTGTCCCAGTTTTGTTTTAGACATATGTTGGATTTTGTAATGTTAGAGATTTCGTAGATAGGTGTCATATGTTTTAAATTCTAAGAATTTTTTTACAAATTGTTCAAGTGTTAAGAGATTGACCATGATTCCATCTTGTTATGTTTTTCTACAAAATTTCTTATATTATATGAATATTGGGCATGACTACCAGATAGAGAAGGGTAGCCGAGCCTTCATAGTTCAAAATTCTCATTACAACCAGGGCATTATCTCGGTCGTGACA
Source organism: Capsicum pubescens (assembly GCA_030864215.1). Lineage (NCBI taxonomy): Eukaryota > Viridiplantae > Streptophyta > Magnoliopsida > Solanales > Solanaceae > Capsicum > Capsicum pubescens. Next base: position 230,664,043 of record CM061544.1, read on the forward strand.
AACTTAGTATTAGAGCACGGTTCATGGTCCCAGGGTGTCTGCGAAATTGCGTCGGGTAGAGTCCTATTTATGGGTGTGTAGTGCGTCACACTTATAAGTAGGAGGCTACAAGGTATTTTGGATTGTTTCTCTTTATTTATGTTTTAGTTCATGCTATGGAGTCAGAATGTTTCTTTTTCATACTCTAGTTCGTGCTATGGCGTCGTCCATACGAAAGTAAAGTTATCCTAATTCTTTTCTTACTCTAATGTTCTTAGACATGTCTCATTTCTGAGGTGATTCAAGTACAAAAGCTTAGAATCCAAATGATGTGGTCCTTTTCTGATTGGGTCATAAAAGATTATAAAATTGTGCAAGGACTTGAGAGTAGTCCATTAGTACTTTGAGGTGTATTGATTCTAGTGTAGACTTTGATCATGATGAAATTGTGCTTTCCAGCTTGAGGTATTAAGTATGTATAGTTCCTTTCAAAATTCTTGTTATAGATGTTATGTATAAGGGGAATGATGTGTAGCAGAATATTGGAACTGTATTTCCACCCAAGTAGTAGTATATGTTAAAGTGTCATGAGCTATAGGTAGTGAGATTGGGCCAAGAAGTTGGTGATTTGAAGTCACAAGGTTAGAAGACAGAGTGAGGGTGGCATTTATGTAAATAAATATTTTAAGTTGTATAACTATTGATTGAGGGATGATTTGTCATTTTATAATGATAGACTAATGTGGTAGTAATATTTATAGATTGTAAGATATTCGATAGAGAAAGTGTTTGACTGTGATTATTATATATTCAAAACTAGGGAAGGATCTAAGAATGTATAGTTGTGGTGGGTAAAGAAATCAATTATAGGTTGTAAATGGAGATGGAATAGATTAGTTAATAAGTTGTAGATAAAGACTCATTATTGTTTATTATATTTTGAAGGTCATTTTGATGTACGAATGGGTATGTAAATATGATGTGAGAAATTAGAAATATGTTGATAAGATTGAAATGGGTTGTATTATAAGATTGAGGTCGACTATCCTTCTTATGTAACTTTACCCCTTGATTGTATTTTCTTTAGTAGTTGTAAACTAGTATTGCTGGTAAGAAGGTATGTAGTAGATTTTGAGGTGTAGTAGTATTATCGTAGAGAGGATGTGATTGAAGATAGTAGCTAGGCGAAATAAAGTATTTTGGGTCGATTTCCCAATTTGATTTATTAGTATATCATGTGGCATGTTTTATTGGTGGTACATGATTGACGTTAGACTATAGGCTTGAATGTTAGATATGAAGTGTGGTGGTAAGAGTAGTAGCTTATAATTAATTATGCATATTTTGTTGGAATTAATTAGCAGCCTTGATGTGATGTGTGAAATCGCCTAGGTTGATAATTTATAAAATATTTAAGTGGTAATCATGAGATATATGTGTACATGAGGACTAGTGTTAAAGCGATAAATTATGGTTGTATCATTGAGAAGATAAGAACGTGAGTATAAAGGAATAAGTTGAACCCCAGGTAGCAAGTTATTAAATAAAGTTTTATGTGTATAAGTGTTATGCCTACCTAGATTTAATTCTTGAATCTTGTAGTATGGAGAAGTATGAGAAGTTGTTGTATGGTGTTCTTTAGAGTAGAATTGAGGAGATATAGGTAGGCAATGTGCGCCTTTGGTATAGTTTTACAGATTTCGTTAAGTTGTAGGTTATGTGATTAGAGGTGTGATGATAGTATTCTAAGGAATTGAACATAAAGGGTTAAGTGTTTAGAAGTGTGGGTGTCTATTTCCATGAGAATATTAGTTGTAAGTTGATGACTTTAGGAGTTAGAAGAAATTACGATTAGTGTCCCTGAAAGGGGATGTCTTAGAAAGAATTTAGTGTCCTTACATCAAATTATTAAGGGAAGTTGTGTTCATGTGTATATTGATACCCCTCCCCCCTTTTGTAATAAGGAGTATGGATGTGTACGTTCATGAGAGTGAGAGTTGTAGAGTGATGGCTATAGAGGCTAGCGATCATTAAGGGTAGTATTTTTGAAAAGCGAGGCCTTCAGAGTATAATTCCTCAGAGAGGGTTTAGAGTTGGATTTTATGGTGATATCTCTTTTATTGAGAGTTGTGGCTATAGATTTTGACGTGAGGTTATGCCTGCAGGTCTAGGGGTATGACTTTGGTCTAAGGGGGAGATAATGGATTATAGTAGTTCCTGAATTTTTCTTGTGGTATCCAGTTTCAAGTAAGAATCGTGATAAATCAATTCCTATTCAAGAAAATTCCTCTTACTTCAAATTGAGTAGGCGTCTACCAATGTCTTATGTATTTAAGTCCTGCCTATGTCTAAGGTTTTAGCTCTCTATGTAACTCATGTCATGTTCCAGCCTCCAAACTAGAAGCAATAATATCCCTCAATGATCCAATATTAAATGTATTCAACCTTTATGTTATGTTGCCCATGATCCATAAAAGTGCATGTTTCATATGACACTTGATTCGAAGAAACTATGCTTTCCATATATTACCGATTCATTTAATGTTGGGATTAGTCAAAGTGATAAAGTTTATACTAACTCAGGGGAAAAATTCAATTGTTTAAATGAGGATCAATCGCTTCAAGTGGAAAATCCTTGTCTTAGTTGTTAACTACATAATTTTTGGCTTTATGCCATATACCTCATGATATATGCATCCATGTTTCTCATTGTGGTCTGTCCTAAAGAAATCATGTTGTGCTGTGTTCGTGCTGAACGACTCTTTAGTCATGACCCGGACACTTTATATATGAATCACTTTGTGTCTATTCTATCGTATCTTCAGCTCATGTCACTCCTTGAGTAGTGCAATAAGTATAAGTTGTGGTCTAAAAAGTGTTACTTCCATTCATGATGCTTATGCTCGGGTCCCTTAATGACCCTCTGTATGATAGTATGATGGTGGTTGTGGAAGCATAGAAGTGTGTTAGGTGGGGGAGTAGATGTTTTTGAAGATGAAAATTTTGATGTGAATTCTTGAGCTAAGGCTATAGGAGAAGGGAGAAGAAGGAGACAAACTTTCGTTACTTGGGATAGTGAAGAAGGGGTTATGTGGCGAAAACCTTAGTGAGAATAATTGAATTGGCTGGTCTTAGTGGGGAGATCCATGTAGTGGGTGTAGTAATGATTAGGCTTGAATGTTGTGATTGTTGAAAATACAAAACAATGCACTGCAGGGTTAGTACTCCTTGATTTAAGAATTGAGTGTTTTTTACAGTAGTGATAAGGTAAAGTAAATCTTCTTAAGTGGATGTAGAATATGGAGTCGCATAGCTTAAACTAGCACCTCTTTTCTTTGAGTTGGGCTTCAACATAGGAGTACTAAGCAGTAGGACTCAAACTCCTGTGGTTAGATGTGTATTGGGAGAATTGTAAGTTGGGAATGATGGGGCATGTAATTTATTGTTTGGGGTGTCGACAAGTAGTGTCTGTAAGTTTAAGTCTTTTCGTTGTATCTTGTAAGGTGGAGAATGTTTTATATTCTTATGTCCCATAAGAATCTTATCTCATGTCTTGTACCAATCTTAATCAGGCCGAGGATTCTTAGGAAAATTCATGTCTTACAATATTTTGATCATGTGCCAGAAAACACATGCCAAGATCATGTTGAAGTCAAGTTTTATTATCTCATATTTCGTGCTTACACGTTTCCCTAAGGGTTATAATGAAGCTCATTTGCTAACTTCGCATATTTTGTTGAGTAAAGATGTTTAATACGAAGTTACGTTCTCTATTCTACACTTTTAGAGCTTCAAAAAGTCCCTACCCATCATTCGGGGATGAATGATCCCAAGGAGGAGATAATGTAGCACCCCGCACTTTTGAGCTAAAGTTTGAACTATATTTTTTATGCGTATAGACCCGAACCCAATGATTATTTGTAAATATATGTGTGATGATCAATCCTATAGTGTGTGAATACCTTTGAATATGAATTGAGGTCACAAAAATCCCCAAACTCAAAGACGAGTTGAAAATTCCTCTATCGATTAAGTTTTGATGAACGTTTAAACTTGGTCAACTTCAATACACCATAACTTTTTATATATATCTAATTAGAGGGCCTACTATATATCTAATGAAAGGTCTTTGAGTCTTCTTTCCAACGCAACTGGTTTTACCTAAATCAAATATCGGAGTAGAAAGTTATGTTCATTTTACTTTGAAGTGTCTGTCTGCCAAAATGTGATGACGAGGCTGACGACCTATCAACTACGTGACGGCCTATCAGCCCTAGTCGTCAGCCTAGGGCATTAAGTGGTAAAATCCATCCCAAAATTGATGACCTAGGTGAAGACCTATCACCTGAGTGACGGGTTATCAACCATGGTCATCAACTGATGAAAATCTGCAATTTCTTTGGTTTCTTTAGGGGTATTTCAGTCTTTTCCTCGCCTAAAAACCTACCACACAAATATAAATTGTATTCTAAGTGTTATAATCCATTTTGCTATCAGTTTTCAACATCAAAATTCTCTCTTCACTTTTAAATACAAGATTAAACTAGGGTTTTCTCCAAGATCAAGAAATAAAAAAAAATCACTCCTTAAGTCCAAGATTTCCAAGGAACAAATCAAAATTCGAGTCTACTCTTTAAAATAAGTAATCTAAGGTACGTGGGATTTTCCTAAACTACATGGGCATGATTTAAATGGTTTATATTAATGTTTTGAATGTTGATAAATCATATGTTTATGAAAGGTTTCGAAGTACATCAAGAAGTATGCATTGTGAACGCTTTGGTCTTGAGGCCTTCCCTAAATCTTGAATTTTTACTCATGTACTTGTATATATGTATTTTCAGTTTTGAAATATGAATTGAGAGCTTGAACAAAGAATTTCCCCCTCTTATTGTGTTATATTCTTGATTTACAAGTTATGGGTTACTAAATTTCATGTCCTAAAGCATGAACCAAGGGTTTAACTATTGTTTATAAACTACTCGATTTCATATTAAAACGCATGATATAAATGTCTTTAATATTATTTATTGACTTGGTTTTGGCGATGACATGAAGAGAGGGCATTTTCTTAATCGCATAAACAAAAGTGATGATTTAAAGAGTTACATTGTTTGCTACAAAATACTTGACCACCACATGTTTGTTGAAATGTTAAGATGAGAGAATCTTTCATAGATTGACATATGTTTTGAAATAAGTACCCGTTTGTACTATGTTAATGTTTTGGTGGTCTGAACACTGTTTTGAATAAGGAGAGCTGCAATATGATAAAGTATGGTCTATAGATACAACTTGCAAGTATTGGTATGACGATACCAAATCAGATGAATGCCATAACAGAGTAAGATTTTCAGATTTTTTCAGAGAATACATGTCTTAAAGAGTTAAAATGGGCTTAAAGATAGTTAGGTGGTTGCTCGAAGTAGGCTTAAGTTTAGTAACTCCTAGCCTAAAATCATGTTTTGCCGATACGGGTTTATTATGTCCCCAAGAGGGACCATACGCTGGCCTAGTGCCCTGTGGCGTATTAGAGACAGAGACTCCAACCCTTGAGGCAAACTCAGGTTAGGGGCTTGGGTTCCGAGTTGAGGGTAGATTCCATATGGCCCGTGGGATTATAGAGTTGTAGGGTCTACCACCTAGATCAGAAGTAAGACAAAGAGTGAGTCATGGATTTCAGAAAAACTGTTTAAAGTTTTTTTTAATATGCCCATAGGTTTTTCATATACCATATATAAACTATTTACTAATTTCTCTCATCTTATGTTGTGTACAAATACATTATTTAGGATTGCTCTGCATAACAATACATCTGTATTGACTCCTATATTTCAAGGTCTGAGGCTCATTCTAGGAGTCCCGCTAAGCCATAGTTTTGTTTCAGACAGAAGTGTGCAGTCGGTGAGCCTTCTTAATTCTGGAAGGCCAGACTTATTTAAACATTGTTATTTATTTGATTCATGGTCTGACTGGGGGACTTGTCCCCGTTTTGTTTTAGACATATGTTGGATTTTGTAATGTTAGAGATTTCGCATACAGGTGTCATATGTTTTGAATTCTAAGAATTATTTTCAAATTGTTCAAGTGTTAAGATATTGACCATGGTTCCGTCTTGTTATGTTTTTCCAAAAATTTTCTTATATTATATGAATATTGTGCATGACTACTAGACAGAGAAGGGCGCCCGGGCTTTCATGGTTTCGAAATGCTAGTTATGGCTCGGGCACCAGCTTGGGTCATGACAGAAAGAAAATTACAATAGTAATTTGGAATTTAACTGTCGATCCACGCTACTAGGTATCATCTAAGTAAGATGGTTAAATTTCATCTAATAACTAGAGACTCATAAGGTAATTGTTAACTGGGATCAAGATAAAGTTTAGCAAGGCGACATCTAGAGATTCAAAAGGTAAAGGGTGAAATCCTTCTGCTCGTCCAAAATACGATATAAGGTACATAACTTATCAATTCGGCATGCAAGGTACAGGGTGGTTCAATAAAGCATGACAAACCTATGGAGTTGAGAAGCAAGGGAGAACATAATCCTAGTGTTCACCTACGAGTGAATACAATCGAAGTTGATATTTTTTAATAGTTTGACATTGATACTCAAATCCCCTATTTACTTTTCCAGTTTTGACCACTCATTACAGCAGCTTTGAGCCATGATTCCACGTATTTCCTTGGGATTTAAACCCCAACCTTTGTTGGGTTACTATATTTGGCAGCGACCTCATCATCTTCAATGTGGAGGTGTAGCTTGGGTGTTACCATAGAACTATAAAAATGGATCTTATTTTCAATGTGGAGGTGTAGCTTGGGTGTTACCATAGAACTATAAAAATGGATCTTAGGCATTATTTGGAATGTCTTTGATTTAAAGTGTTGTAAATTTTGGATTTTTGGACAAAACTAGATATTTTATCCCATAGATGCAACTATAGAGACATGCACGTTACTATATAGTGATGGAAAATTCCTGCTATAGTGAAGGTCAAACTCGATGAACGACCGCTATAGCAGCAGGTGTCGCTATAGTGACATATGTCGCTATAGAGGCGAAGGTTGAAGATTTTTAATTACATTTTTTCCATAATAGTTTGTTTTTGTAAAACTCATTTTTAGGAAAAGTAGGGGTGATTTTGGTCAATTCCCACCAGATTTTCGTCATTTGTCTTTATTAAGGTAAGGATTTCTTCTTTGTTAACTAGTAATAGATAATTAAGTCTTATAATTGCTAGTTTATGAAATTTGGCAAGGGTTTTAAGGCTAATTCTGGTTATTTTCTAGTGCAGGGGAGTGAATTAAGTAATAAGTTAGTACGTTTTTTATTATTAACGATTAATTTACCCTTGGTTTTTTCTAATTCACTATTTTATCCATCGATATGGTAGTTTTAGGTGAATTATTATAGAACAAACCTAGAATGGAAAGAGAATGATCATAAACTTGACCTTACAGGTTGGGTATGAGTTATAATTTCCAAAATGGCAGGCCATTTGATTAATTATGTATTTATATGGATGTTCTAGACCAACAACAATCTTAAATTGCACGGAAGGGCAAGCTCTATACGTGCATGTTAACTACTTTGTAGTATAACTTTTTACTGCATGTTACTTGTTGTGGTCAATGCAAATGATTTGACGTTGTTGTATGATTTTTACCTACCTCATTGTTAAATATGGAATATTTTGGTATTTGGAATATTTTCATGTGTTATTGGTTAAACAAGGTTGGTATACACTTGTGTCTGAGATTTAGTACCTAGACAAAATTTATCCCATGTAGGTCATGGCTAGAGGGTGAACGTTTTACCCATAGCATGTACGTGCAAGTGTTAGGTGAGTTTGATGGTTCCATGAGTGAATTGGGGAATATATTTTTTGCTTAATAATTGTCTACATGTCACTTGGCTAAATGTTACTAAGTGACATTTTGTTGACTTGGTGGTTTTAATCTTAAACTACTTATTTGTTGCTTGTTATGCAAGTGTATGTTGGTTTGAGCATGGATTAACTTGTTGTACTTTTTGTACTATAATTTGGTTATGTGCTCATATTCCATCTTGGGTTGGCCAAATGACCCTGCCAGTACACTATTGTTTTCCTGTGTGTTGATATTACACCTGCTCTTACTCTTATGATTGTAGAGCATATTACAGCGGCTTCTATGAGACCTCACTTATGATTTCGATGGCTGATTTTATATTTTAAGTTGAGCGGCATAATTAGGATACCATGAAATCTTTCCTTTATGACATAGTTCTTATTTCTGGACTTATGTTTCCCTTTTAGTTTTGGGGTTTCGTTCCTTCTTGACAATCTTTAGTAGTTTTGGTATGCATGATTTTTTATTTATAGGGATGGTTATGGTTAAGTATATTGCTCCGCATTTAGTTGTACCTATGTTTTTGTTGGGTTTTGAATTTATTTACTTATGGATTAGTTTTTTGACCTTCAAAGTGTTGATGATGAATTGGTATTTTAGGGTAGATGGCTCTACCATAGGTGAGTATTGTGGGTGCTATTGACAATGTGTTTTGGTCGTGAAAATGTCGTTAGTGAGTGTCTCAATAGGAGAACAATTATTGTACTTCAAGCTGGGTATAGAACTGAGGAAGAAGTAGATGGTGATGAAAAGAGTTAGATGATGGAAACAAAAGTGAGGAAGAGGGAGATGTTTCGGGGGAAAAGGAGAAAGGTTGGATGAGAGGGTGAATTTTTATTGCTTTCTTAAGAAGGGAAAACCTTTTCTTGATGATGATAAAGAATTTAAGGTGAATGAAAATCTTTTATGTGTTGTGGGGTGGATTATGTGAGCCCTTACCGAAGAAGAACTTGATCAAAGAGAGAACCAATTTCATGTTAGGAGAAAAATCCAAGATAAAGTGTGTTAGTTAATTATTGATAGTGGGAGTTGCACCAATATAGTGAGTAGTTCTTTGGTGAAGCAAATACAAATACCAACAAAAATACATTTCAACCCTTACAAGATATAAAGGCTAAATAAGAGTGGTGAAATTAAAGTCCTCAAGAAAGAAAGTATCCAATTTAGTATGGGCAAGTACAATGAAGAGTTGATTTATGATGTTGTGCCTATGTTGGCTTGTCATGTATTGTTAGAAAAACTGTGGAAATTTTATTATGATATTATTCACCATTGGAGTCCCAAAAATTAAACATTTGTGATTGATGTTAAGAAGTGTGTGCTTGCACCTCTCACTCCATACCAAGTGAATAAGGACTATAAGGCTATGAAGGAGCTTTGGGAGAGGATATGGGTGGATGAGGCAAAGAGCGAAGGTGAAAGTTCCACCATTGTTACAAATTAGGGAGGTGACTTGGCTAAGAACAAGAAGATATGTATAATATCCAAGCCAAGCAAGTGTCTCATGGGTCTGGATGAGGAATGCTTTCTAATGTGCCATGCCAACACCAATCTTTTGTTGCATGGTAACAAAGATACTAGAACTTTTCCTAGTATTGTTTCTTCTATTTTGCAGGACTATGATGATCTATTTCTGAAACAAATTCACAAGGGATTACCACCCTTAAGGGGAATTGAACACCAAATTGATTTTGTGTCGAGTTCACAAATTCCCAAGGAAAAATCTAAAAGAGACCAAGGAACTATAAAGGAAAGTGGAAAAGCTTCTTAAAAAGGGGTTGACCAATGAAAGTCTAAGTCTTTGTGCCATAGCTTTCATTTTTATTTCCCAAAAGTATGGCACTTGGAGGATGTGCATTGATTGAAAAGTCGTGAATAATATTACTGTCAAGTATAGGCGTACAATTTCTTTTTTTCAATTGCTTCTCTTTTAACCAAATTGATCAAAAAATATGTACCTTTTGTATGGGTGATAAACAAGATAAGTCCTTTCAATACTTAAAATCAATGTTTAGTTTTTCACCGTTACTTCAACTACCCAACTTTGATAAAGCTTTTGAGATTGAATGAAATGCTTTGGATATTGGTATGGTGGTGTTTTGAGTAAATAAGGAAATTTATTAGATTAATTTAGTGAAAATCTAAAGGAATATACTTTTAGGTATCAACTTATGACAAAGAGTTGTATGCACTTGTGCAGGTAATGGGTTATTAGCAACACTACTTGTGGAACAAAGAGTTCATAATAAGGACCGATCATGAATCCTTGAAACACCTTAAGGGGAAATACAATTTGAGAAAGTGGCATGCTAAATGGGTTGGATTTATTGAGACCTTTTCATATGTGATCGATACAAGAAAGATAAGGAAAAGGTGGTAGCAGATGTTCTATCAAGAAGGTATGTATTGGTCAATACTTTAGCTTCTACGATGATGGGATTTGAAAGCTTGAAGGTATTCTACTCTATGGATTTTGACTAGAAAGAGGCTTTTGAAAGTCTAAATTATATGAAGGTGTTGATAGGTTTCAAATGGTTGATAGTTTCTTATTCAAGGATGGGTGGGTTTGTGTACCCATAAGTTTATGGAGAGAATTGTTCATCAAGGAGGTTCATAGTGGTGGTTTGATAGGAAAATTTGGGGTACCAAGTCACTTGACATTCTCATGAAGAAATTTTACTAGCCCAAGATGAAGTATGATGTGGAGCGGACTTATGGACAATGCTTAGATTGAAAGCAATCCAAATCCATGACTTGGTCTCATGGTAAGTATACTCATTTTCCTACTAGTGGTCCATGGATGGATATTTTTATGGATTTTGTGTTAGGCCTTTGTAGGACTAAGAGATGAAATGATAACAAATTTTTGGAAATGGATAGATTTTTTCAAAATGACTCATTACATTCCATGCCATAAGTGTGATGATGCATCCCATGTTGTATCTTTTTTTTTGTCATTAATTTGCTTAAATTGCATGGAGTCCCTCAAACTATTGTGACTGATAGGGATTCCAAATTCCTTAGCCATTTTTGGAAGAGTCTTTAGGGTACACTTGGTAAAAAGCTTCTTGTCATCCCCAAATGGATGGTCAAACCAAAGTAGTTAACCGGATTCTTACGATTATGCTTATATGTAAAATTAGAAGAACCACAACTTCTTGGGAAGACCATTTATCCTTGATTGAGTTTGTATATAATCGTTCTTTTCACTCTTTTATTGGAAAGTACCCATTTGAAGCATGTTATGGATTCAAGACTTTATTTCCATTAACCATGACTATATCTAGCCATGTTTTTGTAAGTTTAGTTTCCAAGAAAAAGGATCAAGAGATAATGGACATTCATTCCAAGGTCAAAGAGGCCATTGACAAGAACAATTCAAAGATGGCCAATCAGAAAAATCATGGGAGAAAGCAAGTGATCTTCAATACGATGATTGGGTGTGGGTCGATTTATGCAAGGAAAGGTTACCACAATTTCAAAAAGAGAAGATAATTCCAAGGGGGATAGGATTTTCATAGTGATCAGGCGGATTAATGATAATACCTGCATGATTGACTTTCCAAGTGAGAATAATGTTCAGAATGTTTTCAATATTAGTGATCTATCTCTAACACGAGCCAAACCAGGTCCTGATCGTGATGGGTATCTCAAGTCCAACAAGGACTAGAGACCACCTCCAACCTCCAAACTATCGACCACCCAACACCCATGTCAGATAAATTCCAAACATATAACGAGATAAGAGAATATTGAAATTAAAGATATTGTGATAGGTGTATGACCAAACCAACCAACAAGTAAACCATACTAAGTCCATAGTAGTCCAACAAAGCCTCTGTCAAACCAAATATCAATAAATTATCGGGACATGCCCCCGACTATAGCCAAAAAAATACTATCCAACAGTCGATAACTCAAAAGGTAAACAAAAACCTAAAGTAGAGCCTTCCAAAGTATGGAAGCTCACCACCTCAAGTTTACTCTCGATCAATCCACCATCACTGAGCAGGATAAGTAAAAGTATGGCTAAATCCTGCATCACATGGGGATATAACATCCAAAGATGGTTGGCGAGGTGAACGCTATCATGTAACTTAGGGATAAGGATAGCATAATGCCATGATCAATAGTTTCAAACTCATTCAAAATACAATGCACATAATAAAATGCATATACATAAATATACATTACATGTCGAGAGAGGGAACAAGCCTTAACCTCCACTGTAAAACTTTAACCTGGATTGTGTAGCTAAACCATCATATAATAGTACACATAGTCTATACGGTCCCCATCTCTCACCCCTAGTTGGTTCCCAAGGAGTGTAGCCACACGAACTGGAGAATAATCTCATATATATGCATACGGGGGACACGAACATCCCAACATATACCAAGGTAACTTAAGCACCAGATCATGTAATGATTTATGAGGGAATCGAACCTACCTAATCATGAAATAATAATGAGGGAGACTCAAACCTCCCTGGTCACTTTGACCCCTGTGTCGGCGAATGCGATTTCCAGTGTGGGTCACCCGGACCTCCACTTTCACGACTTACCTAAGCAACCCATATTGAATCCTAATTAAAGCAAGTATCACAAATTCCTATTCATTTAACCACATTCCACATTAAGGCATACATTCTTGGTATCATCATACCAACTACACTTGCAAGGTAACAACAACATGACAAAACAATTCACATTAATGTGGAGAAAACAACTCTTTTTGTTCATTAATATAAGGTAAGGGGGACACCGACTCTCTTTGTTTATTAAATCATACTATTGTATTTCAAATACCTCTTTGTATCATGCAATAGTTCAAAACTGGTTTAATTTTAAAAATTCCCACCTTTCTTATGACTCAAAACTAATTTCACACTATAAGTTAGAGGTTATAACCACTTCAAAAGTCACAAGTTTAGGGAAAATCACAAGTCCCTAGTTCGTGCACCATACCCATGCACCCACATGCTCAAAACCATATTTAAATCATAAATAATCACAATTAAACCATGGGAAAACATTGCTCAACAATAAGCATTCAAAATGCCTCCAACCCTTATTTTGAAACTATAATAAATACCTAATGACCAATACTTTAAATCATATGCTTTTAAATAATTAACAATGAGGGAAGAGTAACATGCCCGAAATAGTAAGATGTACGAAGAGAAATTACCCTTGAAAGCCCTAATTGATTAACCCCTTGAAAACCCTAAATGTTCTTGACCTTGGGAAATTTGATAGTGATAAGAAATTACTTTGATGTGTTTCTGAGTGCTAATGACACCCTAAAGAGGTTATAAGGCGTGTGTTTCAAGTTGGGTAAGAGGGAAAATATGTAGAATACCCTTAACAAAAATCTAAAAAAGTGTCGCCTTTGACTACGGGTCAACCCTTGACTTGTAACCACTCCTTATGACTCGTCACCATGAGTCGTAACCAAGGAAGTACCACCAAGGTAACCTACATTGTTGACCTTACGACTCAGCCATAGGAATCATAATAGGACCCTACACTTTGTAGAGTCCGATCGCAGTCAACACAGAACCCAAATTGGGACATACACTGGACACCCTATGATTACACCTATCGACTTGTAACATATCCTTACAGCTCTTAGTGAGCCACTCATCCTCAGAGCATAATCAAGCCACAAACTTACTGATTTGGTTACGACATATCCCAATGACTCGTCAAGACACCCTATGACTCATAGGCTCCATTCGTAACTAGGAGAGTGAGCTCAAAGCTCAAGAAATTTTCAAGGCCCGAAATCTATGGTGTTTCAATTCTCTCCCACTTGGATCATTTGTCCTTGAATGATGGGTCAAGGCAATTGCTAGCATAATTTAACTCCATATACCTCTACTCTTACCTTTAACAAAGACAAGAAACAAAGATGACAAGGAAATAACTCTTTTCTATAATAAAGTCAGAAAATAAAGATGTTAAGAATAACACTTACCTTAAGCACGATTCTCCGGAGTGGAAAACAAGAGCGAATACTTGGACTTCATGTCCTCTTTGTCTTCCCAAGTAGACTCTTAAATTTTGTGATTTCTCCCTAAAACCTTTCCAAAGTCACATCCTTCGTTCACAGCCGATGAACTTGGCGGTCTAAGATTTTAATCGAGACTTCCTCATAAGATAAGGAATTTGAAATATCTACCTCCTCCAAAGGAACAACCATTGAAGGATCACCCACACACTTTATCAACATTGAAACATGAAATACTAGATGAATAGAGCTCAACCTAGAGGGCAACTCTAATTCATATGCAACATTACCAACCCTCTTCAACACCAAGTATGGGCTGACATACCATGGACTGGGATTCTCTTTCTCCCTAAACTATACACCCCCTTCATGGGAGACACCTTCAAGAACACCCAATCACCAATCTCAAACTTTAATTCCCTATGCCTTACATCCACATAGGACTTTTTGTGACTTTGGGCAGCTTTAAGTCTATCTCGAATAACCTTCATCTTATCGATCGCTTGGTGAACCAAATCCATACCAAATATCTAAGCCTAACCAACTTAAAACCAGCGGATGGGAGACCTACACCTCCTACCATACAATGCCTCAAATGGAGCTATCCTAATAATAGAGTGGTAGTTATTATTATATGCAAACTCTATAAGAGGCAAATAATCAACCCAACTACCACTATAGTCAATCACGCAAGCTCGAAGCATATCTTCCAATGTATGAATAGTTCTTTCAGCTTGCCCATCCGACTGTGGGTGGAAAGCAATATAAGCCTTACCTTAGTTCCCAAACCTCTCTGAAATAAACTCTAAAAGTGTGATGAGAACTGAGACCACGGTCTGATATGATAGAAACAAGTGCCCTATGCAACTTCACAATCTATTGAAGGAACAACTTCCCATGATCTTCTACTAAATAATCAGTCCTCACTGGCAACAAGTGAGAAAACTTAGTCATCCTATCCACGATGACCTGAATTGAATCAGACTGGTTTTGAGATCAAGGAATACCGGTAATGAAATCCATATTAATAACTTCCCACTTTCTTACAGGCAATTCAATTTCTTTATACAACCTTTCGGGCTGCAAGTGCTCAACTTTCACTTGTTAACACACCATGCATTTAGCTTCAAAACTAGTCATATCTCGCATCATATTATTCTATCAATAAATCTCCTTAATATCATGATAAAACTTCGTTGAACCGGGATGAATGGTATAACACGACTCATGAGCTTCAGCCAAGATTCTCTCTTACAACCCATCTACATCGAGAATACATAATCTGCCTTGGTACCTCAAGATACCATCACCACCAATCTCAAAAGATGCAACCTTTTATTGATCCGCATCTCTCTTAATCTTTATGAAGACCAAATCCAATACCTGTTTCTCCTTTATTTCATTACCAAGAGATTATTGTGCCACCTTTTGTACAAACACACCCCCATCCCCAGAGTCTAAGAGATGAACTCCAAGGTTAGCTAAATATTGAATATCTTACACCAACTCCCACTTATCCTCATCCACATGAGCTAGATTCCACATGGATAACCTGTTAAGAGCATCAGCAATCACATTATCTTTACCTGAGTGGTAGTGGAGACTCATGTCATAATTCTTGAACAACTCAAGCTATCTCTTTCCCATGAGATTTAGCTCTTTTTGAGTGAACACATTTCATAGGCTCTTATGATCAGAAAAGATATCCACATAGACTCCATACAAATAGTCCCACCGGATTTTCAATGTGAACATCACAGCCAACAACTCCAAGTCATGAGTCGAATAATTCCTCTCATGAACTTTCAACTGCCTAGAAGCATAGGCCACCACCTACCATATTGCATCAAAATACAACCAAGTACCGCAAGGGACGCATCGCAATAAACCACAAATCTATTACTGCCTTCAGGAAGAGTCAAAATTAGAGTTGAAGTCAACTTATCTTTCAGCTTTTTGAAACTACCCTCACAAGCATCACACCATAAGAACTTTACCTTTTTCTGGGTTAACTTAGTCAATAGGGCAGCTATAGTCGAGAAACTCTCCAAAAATCTCCTATGATAACTAGCTAAACTCAAGAAGCTCAGAATATCAGTTGAAGTGGTGGGCCTAGGCCACTTCTTAACCACTGCAACTTTCTATAGATCCACCATGATCCCTTCGCTAGAAATGAAATGACCCAAAAAAAGTAATAGTTTTCAACTAGAACTCATACTTTGAAAACTTAGCATACAAATATTGATCTTTTAAGGTCTGCAACACAATGCGGAGATGGTCGGCGTGATCCGCCTCACTCTTAGAGAACACCAGAATATCATTAATAAACACTATGATGAACAAATTAAAGAACTGATAGAATACCCAAATTATGAGATCCATAAATATCATCAAGGAATTAGTCAGACCAAAAGACATGACTAGGAACTCATAGTGACTATATTAGGTTCGGAAGACATTTGTAGAGATATCCACCTCCTTAATCTTTAGTTGATGATAGCCCGATCGAAGATCAATCTTAAAGAAACATATAGCACCCTGAAGTTAGTCAAACAAATCATCAAATCGAGGAAGAGGATACTTATTCTTCATTGTAACCTTATTCAACTGACGGTAATCTATGCATATCCGAAGGTAACCATCCTTCTTACACATGAAAAAATAGGAGCAACCCACGGAGACACAGTAGGACGGATAAAAACCTTGTTAAGGAGATTCTTCAATTGCTACATAAGCTCTTTCAAATCAACTGGAGCAATTCTATAGGAAGGGATAGAGATAGAAAGAGTGTCCATAACAAAATCAATCCCAAAATCAATCTCCCTATCGGCAAGGATACCAGGAAAATCATTAGGAAAAACCTCAGGGAATTCATGAACCACAGGAATGGATTGTAAGAAAGAACCCTTTGAGTTAGAATCTTTAACCTGGACCAAATGGTAAAGACACCCCTTGGAAATCAACTTTCGAGCTCTAAGATATGATATGAACTTTCCCTTAGGCACTAGAGAACCCTCTTCCCACTCAATGATTGGATCATTAGGGAATTTAAACATGACCTTACGAGTTTGACAATCTATTGAGGAATAGCATGAGTGCACCCAATCCATACCCAATATGACATCAAAATAGACCATGTCTAACTCTATTAGATCCACTAGAGTTTCTCTACCACCAACTGATACCACACAACACCTATAGACTCTTCTAGAAACCACAGAGTCGCCTACCGGCGTACAAATAGAAAAGGTATTATGGATATAGTTGGGACAAAAACTAAAATATACTGCCACAAATGGGTTCACATAAGAAAGAGTAGACCCCGAATCAAGCAAGAAATACACATCATGAGAAAAGAGTCATAACATACCAGTGAGGACATCGAGAGATTTCTCAGAGTCCTTGCGGGTAGCAAGGGTATACAAGTGATTCTGGTCAGCACCGGTACTAGAAGTAGAAGCAATACCCTTTGGTGCAGGAGCTGATAAAGTTGCAACAATAATCTCATTTGCCCCTAAGAACCCTTAGAAGGACAATCCCTCCTCAAGTAACCAACTTAACCATATTTAAAGTACCCGTTCCTTCCCTCTTCACAAAACCCACGATGTGCCTTCTTAGAGAATCTATAAGGAGGATATGATGGAACAAACTAACCCATACCAGCCTTAAATTGGGCACCCTGTGTTCTAAACCCATTATCATACTGAGAATAACGATCACCTGATGGATTTGGATAAGGGCACTAGCCATAGAGTAGGAACCAGAACTCCTCCACTTCTTTTTACACCACTTCCCACCATCTCTACCACTCTACTACTGACCTCCGCCCTGATCAAAAAATCTAAACTCCTTACTCTGCTTTTCCCCTATCTTCGATATTTCTTCTTTGTTTCCTCAATCTGTTACATATACACAACCAATCTGGAGATATCTGTATCATTGTTCAATAAGGCAGCCTTACTCTCTAGAATCAAATCATGATACAACTCATAAAAAAATTTCCTCATTCTAACCTCATGCTAGATACTAACTCGGGAGCATATCAGGACAACTTATGAAATTTTAAGGCATACTCCTTGACCGTCATCCTGCCTTGATTCAGATTAACAAACTCTGCTGCTTTTACCTCCTTCAACTCTTGAGGAAAAAAGTGGTCCAGAAAAGCACTAGAGAAATTATACAATAGTACAGATTCGACATTATCTCCCCTAAACTGTTCCTATTTCTCATACCATTATTATGCTACATCCTTCAATTGATAGGTAGAGAATTCCATACCCTTAACATCTGAAGCATGCATAAACTAAAAAACTTCTCTATCTCATCTATAAAACCTTGAGGATCCTCCTCAACCTTAACACCCATACAAGTTGGAGGACTCAAACTCATAAACTGGCTAACTCTTGTGGCCTCGGAAGATAAAGTAACAGAAACTACATGCTTATATTGAGATGCTACCAACTGAGCTAATATATGAATAGACAGACGAAATTCCTCATTTAAAAAATCAGTCTGCAGAGCTCGAGGAGGACTAGAGGGGACCAGTGGAACTCTAGAAAGGCAATCAAGAACTGCACCCCTAGACTAAGTCTGTACCCTATTAGCAGAGCGTATCCCATAAACATTGTTCTCAAGGGGGACAGAGGAGTTTCCATGAGCTTCAGATCATCAGGAAGGCATGATCTGAAAAGCGAACAAACCAGAATTATAGAAGATTTCAATACCTTAAACTCTATATCCTGAAATAAGACAATAAAAAAAGAAAACATTCCTAATACATTGTATCCTCTTCCTTGTAAGTATGGCATGCTACACACTCATAAAAAATAATCTACTCAACACAACTTAGCTGACTCCCAATTGACCATAACCCTAGGCTTCGATACCACCTTGACTTGACCCGAATTAAGGCCTGGTCATGATGGGTATCTTAAGTCCAACAAGGACCAAAAACAACCCCCAACACCCAAACCATCGACCACCTTACACCCATGTCGGATGAATTCCAAATATATAACAAGATAAGAGAATCTTGAAATTAAATATATTGTGATAGGTGTATAACCAAACCAACCAAAAATCAAACAATCCTAAGTCTATATTAGTCCAACAAAGACTTTACCAAACTGAATATTAATAAATTATAGGTACATGCTCCTGACTATAGCCAAAATAATAGTATCTAATAGTCTATAACTCAAAAGGTAAAAATAATCCAGAAATAGAGCCTTCTAAAGAATAGAAGCTCACCACTCCAAGTCGACTCTCAATTAATCCACGATCACTGAGGAGGAGAAGTATAAGTATGGCTAAATCCTGTATCGCATAGGGATACAGCATTCAAAAATGGTTAGCGGGGTGAACGCTAGCATGTAACTGAGGGATAAGGATAACATAATTCCATGATCAACAGTTTCAAACTCATTCAAAATCCAATGCACATAATCAAATACATGCATACATATATACATACATACATATATATATACATATATATATACACACATATATATACATATATTTAACATGTCAGAATAGGGAACAAGGCTTAACATGTACTGTAAAAATTTAACCTGAATTGTGTAGCTTAACTGTCATATAATAGTACCCATGGGCTATATTATTCCCAACTCTCACCCCCTGGTCGGGTTCCAGTGTGTGCAGCTGCACGAACCGGAAAATAATCTCATATATATGCACACAAGTGACTAGAACCTCCCAACATATACTAAGATGACTTAAACACCCAATTATGTAATGATTTACGAGGGAATTTAACCTCCCTAGTCATAAAATAATAATGAATGGAACTCAAACCTCCCTAGTCACTTTGACTCCGCGTCGGCAAATGCGGTTTTTAGTATCGATCACTCGAACTTCAACTTTCATGACTCATCTACACAACCCTTATTAAAGCCCAATAAAAGTAGGTATCACGCATTCCCACTCATTTAACCACATTTCACATTAAGTCATACATTATTGGTATAGTTATACCAACTACACTTGCAAGGTAACATCAACATGCCAAAACAATTCTAATTAATGTGGAGAAAATAAATTCCTTTGTTCATTAATACAAGGTTGGGGGGGGAGGACACCGACTCCTTTTGTTCATTAAATCATGGCATTGTATTTCAAACACCTCTTTGTATCATGCAATAGTTCAAGACTAGTTCAATTTTACAAATTCCAACATGTCTCATGACTCAAAACCAATTTCACACTATAGGGTTGAGGTCATAACCACTTTAAAAGTCACAAGTTTGGGAAAATCCACAATTCCCTGGTTCGTGACCATACCCATGCACCCACATGTTTAAAACCATATTTAAAGCATGAATAATCATAATTAAACCATGGAAAATCATTGTTCAACTAAAAGCATTAAAAAAACCCAACCCTTATTTCAAAATCATCATAAATACCTCATGACCAATACTTTAAATCACATGATTTTACATAATTAACAATGAGGGAAGAGTAAAATGCCTAAAATAGTAAGATTTACAGAGAGAAACCACCCTTGTATGCCCTAATTAATTAACCTCTTGAAAACCCTAAGTATTCTTGACCTTGAGGAATTTGAGAGTGTTGATAAGTTACATCGATGTTTTTATGAATGCTAATAAAACCCTAAAGAGTTTATAAGATGTGAGTTTCAAGTTGGATAAGAGGGAAAATGTCTAGAATTTCCTTAACTTAAAAGCTGAAAAAGTGCCTCCTTTGACTACGGGTCAACCCTTGACTCGTAACCAAGGCAACATACACTGTTGACCTAAATTAGACCATATGACTTGCAAGTTCCAGTCGTAGTCAGCACAGGACCCAAATTAGAACTTATACTGGACAACCTACGATTATACCTAATGACTCATAACATATCTTTATGGCTCTTAGTGAGACACTTGTACTCAGAGAAAAATCTAGCCAGAAACTTTCTGATTTGGTTACGACTTGTCTCAATGACTCATCAAGAAACCCTATGACTCATAGGGTCTAGTCGTAACCAGGGCAGTGAGCTCAAATCTCAAAAAAAATTCAAGGACCAAAATCTGAGGTGTTTCAATCTCATTTCATTGTAGATGAACCTTTAGATTCAAGGACAAATCCTCTTAAAGAAGGGGTGCATGATACTATCATGCTCTCTACAATGTGTGAGCCGAATTAGTTAGTGCTCTAATGTGGGTACCGGATACCAGGTGAAATATCAAAGAAAAAAGGGTGTATATATGGTATGGAGGAGCGTTTATTATAATTTTAAGTTCGGTAGACTAAGGTATTTAGGAATATATTCTCTATAGAAAAAAAGTTACTTCTAAAATTTAGAAAAATAAATTCTTTGATGAAAAGAATTTTTATGTAATTTTGTTGATGGGGAGTGTGAATCTTGATGTTTGTAAAGAATCTTTAAGTGAGTTGTTGAAATCTTGGAGTATTAATTTTGAATTGCTTTATGGGTCTGCGAAAAATTATGTATTTTGGGGAAAAAGATTAAAACTTTGGAGATTAATTGCTGAATTACTTTGTGTCTCAGCTTAAAATTGTGATTTTTGGTGGAAAAAATTAAAACTTTGGGGTCTGTTTGAGGGATTGCTTTGTGGGTACACTGGAATTTGTGTTTTCTGGAGGAAAAAATAGCAAATTTGGAGTTTCACTATTGAATTGCTTTGTGGGTATGCTTAAAATTGTGTTTTTTTGTGGGAAAAGATTAAAATTTGGAGTTTTGTTGAATTAGCTTGGGAAGGGGGGAAGAAGAAAGCCTCTTTTAAATATATATATATATATATAATTATTTTTGAAAAATACTTTTTCTACATGGCTCCGACGTGTCATTGACATGGCGTCAATGTGTGGCTGCGTGTAATATACTCTCCATTGTGAGAGTGATATTTTATCTTTAAGGAGGTATTTAATTCATTCAAAAGTTGTTTAGGTGGGTAAATAATCATTTATAAAGTTAAAGTGCTAAAGTGAGTTTTGAGGATAAATTATAGGTGTTTTGATGTATTTACTCTAATAATGATAATAATAATAATAATTTTAAAAAAAGTAGTAACATTAGTACAGAGTAGTAGTAATATAATAATAATAATAATAGAGGCAGTAGTAGCATTATTAGTAGTAGTAGTTAATGATGATGATGATGATGGTGATGATGATGATGATGACGACGAGGATGATGATGCCGGGGATGATGATGAGGATGATGACGATGATGATGACGATGACGATGATGACGATGGTGATGATGATGATGATGATGATACTTCCTTCATTTCTAAATAAATAATTTTTAATCTTTTTATTTTGTCCCTACATAAATGGTGTTTTGAATTTATACGAAGATAAAATTTTCGATTATGTTGGAGATACTATTTTGAATTATAGCACAAATATTGAATTGATAAGTAAAAAGTTAGGTTTAAAATTTACATTTAAAATGATATACATAAAAATTTTAATTGAAGAAAAGATAAAGATCACATCCAAAATTATATTTGAAAATATATTTTTCAGTATGCAAATTGTATTAAGCTATTTAGTAACTTTTTAAACTTTTCAATCTAAATTAAAAAGGATATAATAAAAATACTATTGAAAAAATAAGCTTTGAAGTATAAAGACCTAAATTTATTAATTTATATGAGCTAGAGATAATGACTCTCTAAATAAGAAACAGAAATATATGGTATAGTTTATTTAGAACTTTTTTACAACTCTCTTAAGCTTATCCTGGCAGATATTGCAATCTCTTAGAGTAATTTTTTATTTTAGTTTAATTGTTGGTGAACTTATTTAGTTTGATTAATCAAGGATTACCCATTTCTGGTTCTTGTTTCCTTGATTTTTCAAGCTAGGATTTTTGTTTGAGTTGTTAAAATAAACTGAGAGGTGAGAATTTTAGCCCCTTGTTGCCCGCTATTCCAACAACATAGGTATTAACCCACACATCCCTTTTCTTTATTTCCTCTTGTTTAAATCCTATCAACCATGATCTACGAAGAAGACTCAACATTGAAACTAGAGCTCAACATTCCAAGCCTGGTTCTTCCCAAGCTCTATCTCCCCTCCTTTTATATTCATCAAGTTAATTGGCCATAACCATTTTGCTTTTTAACGATGAGTTTTGGTAACAAGTCATGAGTTTTGTTCACATGTTATGACGAAAATGAAGAAAAAAATAAAGAACAAAAATTATTAAACGAGATAAATCAATTTAAAGAAAAATTAGAAATAAAAAATAAAGAACCAGAAACCAGTGAATTAGAAATAAATACAATAGATGCTAAAGAAATAGATAATTATGATTCGAAAGATAGTGAAACATATACAGGAATTCTAGAAAACATGGGAAAATTAGAAATTCATGGAGAACAAAAAGTAATTAATAAATAAAATCTAGAACTAATAAAAGCAGAAGTAAATACTCTAGATAAAAATATAATACCTAGTACATCAGAAATAAGAAAACCAACATATAATTACAAAAGTAAGTTTAAAAGATATAATCCAAAGGATGAATATAATAAATGGACACCAAAACAAATAATTAATTATATTTTTTTAGATTTAGACTGTGTAATAGACACAAATAAAATAATACAACTATGGGTAGGATATATGTCAAAATAATTATTAGATAATAAAATAGATACAACAAACACACCAGAATATATAGAAAAAATATTAATAGGAACAGTAAAATTATGGTTTTTAAACCTAGTCGAAGCAAGTAAAAAAGTATTAAGATCTGATAATAAAACAGAAGGAACATCAACAACTACTAAAATACTACCAACAGAAATATTAAAAAAATATGAAATAGCTATAAGAGATGAATTTAGCAGTGTAACAACAGAAGAAGAAGAGCACAATAAAGAAAAAAATATAAATAGAAATTTAATGTTAAAACTAGCAATATGTAATATGTGTTATATAGATGAGTATACGTGCGCATTTAAAGGATATTATTATAAAAGAACATATAATATAGAAGAAAGTAAAGAAATAAGAAGATTATATTTTAGTAAATTACCTGAACCATTTAGTTCAAAAATAATAAAGAGTTGGGATGAAGCATAAATAGTAGATACCCTAGGAGCAAGAATAAAAATTTTACAACAATGGTATAGAAATCTATGTGAAAAATATAGAGAAGAAATAAAAATGGAAAAAACATTAATAAGAAATTTAGCATTTTACAAAGATAAAATAGCACCTCAATTTGGATGTGAAGAAAGATATTATAAGAAAAGAAAAAGACATAAGAAATACAAAAAATCAAAATATAAATATAAGAAACCAAGAAAAAGATATTATGTAAAAAATTATAAACATAAAAGACCTTATAGGAAAAAGAAATCTATAAAAGAATGTACTTGTTATAATTGTGGAAAACTAGGACATTTAGCTGGAGATTGTAAATTATCAAAAAAACCAAAAAAGAAACAAATATCAGAAATAAAAATAGAAAATACAGAATATATGCAGATAGATTATATAGATTACGAATTAGAAAGTGAAGATAGTATATATGAAATTTCGGAGAATGAAATATTTAATAAAATAGATAGAGAATTAGATGAATAAAATGACTGAAGAAGATATAAAAATGAACCAAATAACTGAAGAAGATATAAAAATAATAACAAAGGAAGAATATTTAAATAAAGAAGGAATAGATCAAAAAATAATATTTGATAGTCATATATTTGATGAAATAAAAGGAAAAGAGTTAGACCTCAGTGTAGAAAAAATATTTAAAATACCAACAATAAAAAATATATTTAGTAGAAAAAAAGAAGAATACTACGTAGTAAGCCAAAAAGAACATGTAATAGACTGTAGATATGCAAAAGAAGAGCTAGTATACCACTAGTAACAAAAAGAATAATTAATAAAGAAATAAACGATATAAAAAGCAAAGACCGAATAAAATATGTACACCTTGGAGGAACAGAGATATTAATAAAAGCATGTTTTAGAGAAGGAATAGATACACCAATAGAATTATATTTAGCAGATGATAGAATTATAAAACCTATGGAAAAAGGTATAATAACTGCTATAAAAGAAATTTAATATACCAAAAATTTAAATTTATAATAAGTGTGAATTATTCAGTAGCAATAACAGATAAAAATTTAGATAAATCATTAGTATTAGATTGGAAAATATCAGGAATAGAACTAACCCCAGGAAGTAAAATATTTATAGCAAGATGTAAAAATTTATATGTATTAACAACAAAACATAAAATAACAGGAAAAAATAAAATTAATAAAATACAAATAGAAAGTTCTTTTGAACAATTCGTAAAAACAATTGATAATAATGATTATAGTTACAAAAATATAGACATAGAGGATGATTTAGAAATAATAAATGATAGAATAAGTACATAAAAAAGAATAGCTCATGAAAAACCAAAATCATCAAGCTCATCAAAAAGAACAAGTTATGAAACAACTTCAACAGTTAATTTAAATCAATATTACATAACGGGAACAATAAATGAAAAAGAATATTTAATACTCTTAAACACAGGACAAGAAGATAATTATATAGCTACATATCTAGTAAAAAGTGAAGAAATAAAATCTAATAGTAATATGTGCCCAGATCTACCAAGAAGTCTAATAAACATTAAAGATACGGCAGAAAAAGAAATAATAATAGGAGTCAAAAAAATAAAAATAGAATTTGAAATAAAGGAAGAAATGCAAAAAGCAGATATAATATTAGGAATAAAATGGTTAGAACAAGTAAAACCATACAATATAAAACATACACAATTATCTATAACATATAATAAAGAGAAATTATTCATAAAAAGAACTTTAACATGATATGAAAATATATGTACTTGTAAAAATAATAGTAGACGGATATTATAATAGGTATTATACACCTATGATAGATACAGGAGCAGAAGCAAACTTATGTAGATACAACTGTTTACCAGAAGGTAAATGGGATAAATTAAAAATACCAATAGTAGTCAAAGGATTTAATAATGAAGGAAGTTTAATTACATATAAAGCTAAGAATGTAAAAATACAGATATGGAATAAAATAATAACAATAGAAGAAATCTATAATGATGAACTAACATCAAAAGATATGCTTTTAGGAATGCCATTTTTAGATAAATTATACCCACATATAATAACTAAAACAGATTGGTGGTTTACAACACCATGTAAACAAAAAGTAAGAGCAAAAAGAGTTATTAATAAAATAAGAAAGAAAACTGATTGGATAAAAGGAAGTGAAAAAATTACACAAAAGTTAGAAAATATAAAAAATACAGAAGACACAGTAGAACTAGTTGTATTTTCGATAAATAAAAAAGAAATAACCATATTTTCAATAGATAAGGTAAAAATAATAAAGAAAAAATTAAGACAATTATATAGTGAAGATCCATTAAAGGAATGGAAAAAACATAAAACTACTATAAAAATTGAATTAATAGATAAAAATAGCATAATAACTCAAAAACCATTAACATATAATTTTGATGATTTAAAAAAATTTAAAATGCATATAGATGAATTATTAGAAAAATAATATATACAAAAAAGTAATAGTAACAATAGTCCAGCATTTATAGTAAATAAACATAGTGAACAAAAAAGAGAAAAAAGTAGAATGGTTATTGACTATAGAAATTTAAATGCAAAAACTATGACATATAATTATCCAATACCAAATAAGATATTAAAAATAAGATAAATACAAGGATATAACTACTTTAGTAAATTTGACTGTAAATCTGGATTTTACCACTTAAAGTTAGATGAAGATTCTAAGGAATTAACCGCATTTACGGTACCACAAGGATTTTATGAATGGAACGTATTACCATTTGGATATAAAAATGCACCAGGTAGATACCAACACTTTATGGATAGTTACTTTAAACAATTACCTAATTGTACAGTATACATAGATGTTATACTACTATACCAAAAAACTAAAGAGGAACATTTAAAATTATTAGAACAATTTACAGATATAATAAAATAATCGGGAATAAGTTTAAGTGAAAAGAAAGCTGAAATTATGAAAAAACAGATAGAATTTTTAGGAATACAAATAGATAAAAGTGGAGTAAAAATGCAACAACATATAGTACAAAAAATAATAAATTCAAAAGAAGAATTAGATACAAAAAAAAAATTACAATCATTTTTAGGATTAGTAAACCAAGTAAGAGAATATATACCAAAATTAGCAGAAAACCTAAAGCCTTTACAGAAAAAATTTAAAAAGGATGTAGAATATAATTACAACGAGGAAGATAAAAAACATGTTTAGAAAATAAAAATACTTTGTAAAGAATTATCAAAATTACAATTCCCAGATGAAAATAAAATTTTTACATATATAGTAGAAGCAGACGCAAGTGAATATAGTTATGGAGGAGTACTTAAATATAGATATGAAGAAGAAAAATTAGAACACCATTGTAGATACTACTCAGGTACATTTAATAAAACAGAAATAAAATGGGAAATAAATAGAAAAGAATTGTGTTCATTATATAAATGTTTATTAGCATTTGAACCATATATTGTACATAACATATTTATTATGAGAACAGATAATACCCAGGTTCGATGGTGGTTAACGAGAAAAATACAAAACTCAATTACGACGAAGGAAATTCGGAGATTAGTATTGAATATATTAAATTTTACATTTACGATTGAAGTAATCAAGACTGACAAGAATGTTATTGCAGATTACATATCAAGACAAAGCTACTCAAACTGATTTACCAATGGAAGAAGCTGATGTCAAAGATACCCAAACAGACTTAATATTACAAGTGTTTGAACAAATGAAGTTATTACAAGAACGAGTTATCACATTAACTACTGAAGTTACAAATGTAAAAGTGCAAGTTGAGCACTATAAAAAACAAGAAGCTATTAGCAAAGATACGATGCAATAAGAGCACATTAAAAAACTAGACCTAGAAGGTGACAGTGAGAAACACCTAAAAACTCAAATTACTAACGAATTTACAGTTACAGCTGCAGGCGCATGTGGTGTATCCAAGGGAAAGAATATAGTCACTCAAAATAAACCAGAACTACCAAAGAAAAAGAATTATAACCTCAACCATATATTCTCTTAACCATATACACCAAATATACAAAAATCAGAGTCATCTATACCTCCCCAGATATACACATATTCTGAATCACTCAATCAACAAAAGCAGACTTATAACCATATCACTCGTACATATATTGATAATATTTATACCTTACAAAAATTGTTAGATACAAAACCTATCCAGAATAAAGATTTAGCAAAAAAAAAAACAAGGATATATTACACAAAAATGTCAGAACTATAACAAACTTATTGCTTTGCCTGGCACCAATGCAAACTTAATTTCTTCATGTTACTATTATGGACTATTATCTACAGTTTACCCAATTACTAGAGAAGAGTTAACAAGAATTCCAGATATTCACAAAAAATTTATGAATTATAAAAGGATTACGAAGGGACAGTTATTTTATGTTCGTTTCTACTCAGCACCAGCAGAAATATTGTTTGATGAAATAAAACAGACAATTAGTGTTGTCAAGATAGGAATGACACGAGATTATATTATCACTGAAGAAATATGCGAACAAGAAGAGATAACCAAAAATCAGATATCGAACTTCTACCGAAACAAGAGAGTTATTGGACTTAGCAGTATATTGACTGAGTTAGCAAATAATTATATAAATCAAAACCCAGTTTGGATTTACTATAACAGAAATCAATTATTGGTTTACTCTACTTATAAAAATATTAGAGAAAATGACAGAGAAGAGATAAGAAAATGGATCATAACGATCCTAAAACCAAAAGAGTTACCAGTCACAAGATCTATTACGAAAGGAGTTATTTCAGAAGAAGCTATAGATCAATTCTGTAAATAAGTTGGACAAAAATACGATTACCACATATGCAGCAGATGTAGTGGCAGACACAACTTTATCCCAGATATGATACTACAATAGTAGAAAGATAAAAAAGCAACAGAGACTACAAGAAGAAGATAAAAAGAAGACAGTAACAGAGCAATAATGGAAGCAGACAAGATAATAAATTATGAAAGCGAGATATAGACAAATTATATAACTTTCTTGACTTCCTTTACGTAAATAATTAGCTTTTAGCTTTTTGACCTTTTTGGCAAGGCTTTTAAAGTCTTTGTCTTTTTTCCTTACTTTTGAAAATTTGTAGGACAAATGTAAAGACTAAGAATAGTATATAGGTAACGTGTAAAGTTATATTAGGATAGGTGTAAAGATGTAAAAAGTTTACGCGCTTTCTTAGGATTATAAATAGAGAGTATTTTGCTCAGTTAGAGGTAAGCCTTCATGAGTTGAAGCAAACCCTCTCTTGTACACAAAAAAACTTTTGAATTATTAAATAAAAAATAGGTATATTTTTAAGGAAAATCTATGAATCAGACAGCTATGGAAAATCTAGAATTATCAAATTTACCAGAACAGGTATTTATATTATGATTATGAATAGCTAAATTCATAAATTCCTGACAATCATAATATGATAAAATAAGTTCATGCTAGTTACTTTATAGTAGAATTATTCAAAAAATAGCTTCTTAAGAAGTTTATTAGCAAAGAGGAAAAAGGAGAAAAATCCCTAAGAACTATGCCATCCTAAACGTGAAACCGGTGAGGCAAGAAAGCCGTGATAGGGGAGTAGCCAGAGTAGAGGCGTTGTTTAAGGGAAAAGTATCCAGATTACCATGCTAATAGTGATCGAAGAACATGTTATTTAAGAATAATCTAGTATATAGTAATCTAAAATGATCATATTTTGTTATGTGTATGATTGGAGGGAATATTTTGAAAAAGCATCATATGAAAAATGAATATTATTTATCTGACGAAATGGTAGATAAATTCAAAATACTTGTTTTGTATATACTTAAGGATATAGAAATTGTAGATATAAGAAAAATTATATTGAAAAAAATATTTGATAAATATTTTATGACTAGAATTAATTATATACCACACTTACCTACCTACTCTTACAAATACTTACATACCAAACCCACACATCAACCATGATAAATTACGAAAATTAGAAAATGAATATGAAAAATATACAATTAATAGAAAAACTAATGAAAACAAATTTAGAAGAATATATATGAGAACTAAAGATATAAAATATATAGAATTCCTTAATGAAAATATAGAGAAATTATTAAGATTAAAACAAACAACTAATAAATACTATGATAAAGCAATTAATTACTAGAATCCAATTCCAAGTTATCCAAGCTATTCGTAGAAACTTAAGCATAATATGAATAATATGACAAGATATATATCTGATGAAACTAAGATACTAGTTTTATATATCATAAAAGTCTTAGAATTAGAAGACAGAAAGAAAATAATATGGGAAAAAATATTTGATTATGAAGATGAGTTACTAAGTACTAATTGGATAGAAGATGAATTAGAAAATATAGATTTCTATGGTAGAAATAATTCAGACAGTTATTATTCAGATGGATATAAATGCTAGAATATATTCAAAGAGTTAGAGGAAAACAAAGTTGGCTATACGAAGAAATTAATTATAGAAACCATCTTAGAAAAGAAAGAGAATAATTAAAAGAAAGATTAATTTGGATAAATAAAACCATAAAACAACTAGAATTAAAAGATAGTTTAGAATATGATTTAGACATAGAATTATTCATAGATGAAAAAGACAAGATAATTAACGAAATAGAGAACCTAGAATTTAATATCAGATATAGTACAATTAGAATAAATTATTAAAAAGAAATTTGCAGTATCACAACTACATTAGGATAAAATGATAGACTATGAGTATTTAAAATATTGGAGACAAGATATGGAAGAAATAAGACTAACAAAAATACTTATGAAAGAAAATTTAATTGAATATTTTAGAACAAAAGATATAGAATATTTAGAATACCTTCAAAATAATATACAACAATTACAAAGACTAAGAGAAAAAACTAAAGAATATTACAGTAAAGCATTTAATCAAAAATCATCTAATCACCCCCCAAGATATGAACATTAATAAAATTAAGATAAATACACTAAAAATAAAAATGTTTAGAGAAGTTAAGAAATATCCACGCACAAATAAAAATAGATCCATTAAAGCTATAATAGATCTATTTAAGTTACCCGATTTATCCGCACCCCCTACAATTGATATCAGAGCCTATGTCATCCTAAAGGTGAAACCAGTGAGGCAGGAAAGCCGTGATAGGGGACTAGCCAGAGTAGAGGCGTTGTTTAAGGGAAAAGTATCCAGATTACCATGCTAATAGTGACCGAAAAACATGTTATTTAAGAAATAATCTAGTATATAGTAATCTAAAATGATCATATTTTGTTATGTGTATAATTGAAGGGAATATTTTGAAAAAACATCATATGAAAAATGAATACTTATTTATCTGACTAAATGGTAGATAAATTCAAAATACGTGTTTTGTATATACTTAAGGATATAGAAATTGTAGATATAAGAAAAATCATATTGAAAAAATATTTGATAAATATTTTATGACTAGAATTAATTATATACCACACCTACCTACCTACTCTTACAAATACTTACATACCAAACCTACACATCAACCATGATAAATTACGAAAATTGAAAATGAATATGAATAATATACAATTAATAGAAAAACTAATGAAAACAAATTTAGAAGAATATATCAGAACTAAAGATATAAAATATATTGAATTCCTTAATGAAAATATAGATGAATTATTAAGATTAAAACAAACAACTAATAAATACTATGATAAAGAAATTAATTACTAGAATCCAATTTCAAGTTATTCAAGTTATTCGTAGAAACCTAAGCATAATATGGATAATATGACAAGATATATATCTGATGAAACTAAGATACTAGTTTTATATATCATAAATGACTTAGAATTAGAAGATATAAAGAAAATAATATGGGAAAAAATATTTGATTAGTAAGATGACTTACTAAGTACTAATTTGATAGAAGATGAATTAGAAAATATAGATTTCTATGGTAGAAGTAATTCAGACAGTTATTATTCAGATGGATATTATACAGATTAAAAATGCTAGAATATATTCAAAGAGTTAGAGAAAAACAAAGTTGGCTATACGAAGAAATTAAGTATAGAAACCGGCTTAGAAAAGGAAGAGAACAATTAAAAGAAAGATTAATTTGGATAAATAAAACCATAAAACAACTAGAATTAAAAGATAGTTTAGAATATGATTTATTTTTAGTTGTGCGTGGATATTTTTTAACTTCTCTAAACATTTTTATTTTTAGTGTATTTATTTTAATTTAATTAATGTTCATATCTTGGGGGGTGATTAGATGGTATTTGATTAAATGTTTTACTGTAATATTTTTTAGTTTTTTCTCTTAGTCTTTGTAATTCTTGTATATTATTTTGAAGGTATTCTAAATATTCTATATCTTTTGTTCTAAAATATTCAATTTAATTTTCTTTCATAAGTATTTCTATTAGGAATAATAAATGATAGAATAAGTACATAAAAAAGAATAGTTCATGAAAAACTAGAATCATCAAGCTCATCAAAAAGAACAAGTTATGAAACAACTTCAACAGTTAATTTAAATCAATATTACATAACGGGAACAATAAATGAAAAAGAATATTTAATACTCTTAAACACAGGACAACAAGATAATTATATAGAAAAATATCTAGTAAAAAGTAAAGAAATAAAATCTAATAGTAATATATGCCCAGATCTACCAAGAAGTCTAATAAACATTAAAGATACGGCAGAAAAAAGAAATAATAATAGGAGTCAGAAAAATAAAAATAGAATTTGAAACAAAGGAAGAAATACAAAAAGCAGATATAATATTAGGAATAAAATGGTTAGAATAAGTAAAACCATACAATATAAAACATACACAATTATCTATAACATATAATAAAGAGAAATTATTCATAAAAAGAACTTTAACATGATATGAAAATATATGTACTTGTAAAAATAATAGTAGAATGATATTATAATATGTATTATACACCTATGATAGATACAGGGGCAGAAACAAACTTATGTAGATACAACTGTTTACCAGAAAGTAAATGGGATAAATTAAAAATACCAAAAGTAGTCAAAGGATTTAATAATGAAGGAAGCTTAATTACATATAAAGCTAAGAATGTAAAAATACAGATATGGAATAAAATAACAACAATAGAAGAAATCTATAATTATGAACTAACATCAAAAGATATGCTTTTAGAAATGTCATTTTTAGATAAATTATACCCATATATAATAACTAAAACAGATTGGTGGTTTACAACACCATGTAAATAAAAAGTAAGAGCAAAAAGAGTTATTAATAAAATAAGAAAGAAAACTGATTGGATAAAAGAAAGTGAAAAAATTACACAAAAGTTAGAAAATATAAAAAATACAGAAGACACAATAGAACTAGTTGTATTTTCGATAAATAAAAAAGAAATAACCATATTTTCAATAGATAATGTAGAAATAATAAAGAAAAAATTAAGACAATTATATAGTGAAGATCCATTAAAAGGATGGGAAAAACATAAAACTACTATAAAAAATAAATTAATAGATAAAAATAGCATAATAACTCAAAAACAATTAACATATAATTTTGACGATTTAAAATGTATATAGATGAATTATTAGAAAAACAATATATACAAAAAAATAATAGTAAACACAATTGTCCAGCATTTATAGTAAATAAACATAGTGAACAAAAAAGAGGAAAAAGTAGAATGGTTATTGACTATAGAAATTTAAATGTAAAAACTATGACATATAACTATCCAATACCAAATAAGATATTAAAAATAAGTACATCAAAAAAGAGTTAGACCTAAGTGTAGAAAAAATATTTAAAATACCAACAATAAAAAATATATTTAGTAGAAAAAAGGAAGAATACTACGTAGTAAGCCAAAAAGAATATGTAATAGACTGTAGATATGCAAAAGGAAGAGCTAGTATACCACTAGTAACAAAAAGAATAATTAATAAAAAAATAAATGATATAAAAAGTAAAGACCCAATAAAATATGTACACCTTGGAGGTACAGAGATATTAATAAAAGCATGTTTTAGAGAAGGAATAGATACACCAATAGAATTATATTTAGCAGATGCTAGAATTATAAAACTTATAGAAAAAAGTATAATAACAGCCATAAAAGGAAATTTAATATACCAAAAATTTAAATTTATAATAGGTGTGAATTATTCAGTAGCAATAACAGATAAAAATATAGATAAATCATTAGTATTATATTGGAAAATATCATGAATAGAACTAACCCCAGGAAGTAAAATATTTACAGCAAGATGTAAAAATCAATATGAATTAACAACAAAACATAAAATAACAGGAAAAAATAAAATTAACAAAATACAAATAGAAAGTCATTTTAAACAATTTGTAAAAACAATTGATTATAATGATTATAGTAACAAAAATATAGACATAAAAGAATATTTATTATTTAAATGTATATAGGTTATGTTGATATATATATTCCTGACTATCTATTATTGATTCTAAATTTGATATTTCTTCTTTTTGTGCCACATATGCAGCAGATGTAGTGGCAGACACAACTTTATTCCAGATGAGATACTACACTAGCAGGAAGATAAAAAAGCTGGAGATACGACAAGAAGAAGATAAAAAGAAGACAGTAACAGAGCAATAATGGAAGCAGACAAGATATTGAATTATGAAAGCGACATATAGACAAATTATATAACTTTCTTGACTTCCTTTATGTAAATAATTAGCTTTTAGCTTTTAGACTTTTTTGGCAAGGCTTTTAAAGTGCTTGTCTTTTTTCCTTACTTTTGAAAATTTGTAGGACAAATGTAAAGACTAAGAATAGTACATAGGTAACGTGTAAATTTATATTAGGACAGGTGTAAAGATGTAAAAAGTTTACGCGCTTTCTTAGGATTATAAATATAGAGAATTTTGCTCAGTTAGAGGTAAGTCTTCATGAGTTGAAGCAAAACCCTCTCTTGTACAAAAAAACTTTTAAATTATTTAATAAAAAACAGGAATATTTCCAAAGAAAAGCTATAAATCAGACAGCTATGGAAAATCTAGAATTATCAGATTTACCAGAACAGGTATTTATATGTATGATTATGAATAGCTAAATTAACAAATTTCTGACAATCATAATATGATAAAATAAGTTCATGTTAGTTACTTTATAGTAGAATTATTCGAAAAATAGCATGTTAAGAAGTTTATTAGCAAAGAGGAAAAGGGAGAAAAATCCCTAAGAACTAGATCTTGTGACTGGTAACTCTTCTGGTTTTAGGATCGTTATGATCCATTTTCTTATCTCTTCTCTGTCATTTTCTCTAATATTTTTTCAAGTAGAGTAAACCAATAATTGATTTCGATTATAGTAAATCCAAACTGGGTTTTGATTTATATAATTATTTGCTAACTCAGTCAATATACTGCTAAGTCCAATAACTCTCTTGTTTCGGTAGAAGTTCGGTATTTGATTTTGGGTTATCTCTTCTTGTTTGCATATTTCTTTAGGGATAGTATAATCTCGTGTCATTCCTATCTTGACAACAGTAATTGTCTGTTTTATTTTATCAAATAATAGTTCTGCTGGTTTTGAGTAGAAACGAACATAGAATAACTGTCCCTTCGTAATCCTTTTATAATCCATAAATTTTTTGTGAATATCTGAAATTCTTGTTAACTCTTCTCCAGCAATTGTGTAAACTATAGATAATAGTCCATAATAGTAACATGAAGAAATTAAGTTTGCACTGGTGCCAGGCAAAGCGATAAGTTTTTTATAGTTCTGACATTTTTGTGTAATATATCTTTGGTTTTGTTTTGCTAAATCTTTATTCTGGATAGGTTTTGTATTTAATAATTTTTGTAAGGTATAAATATTATCAATATATGTACGAGTGATATGGTTATAAGTCTGTTTTTGTTGATTGAGTGATTCATAATATGTGTATATCTGGGTAGGTATAGATGACTCTGGTTTTTGTATATTTGGTGTATATGGTTTTGAGATTATCTGGTTGAGGTTATAATTCTTTTTCTTTGGTAGTTCAGGTTTATTTTGAGTGACTATATTCTTTCCCTTGGATACACCACCTGCGCCCACAGCTGTAACTGTAATTTCGTTAGTAATTTGAGTTTTTAGGTGTTTCTCATTGTCACCTTCTAGGTCTAGTTTTTTAATGTGCTCTTACTGCATAGTATCTTTGGTAATAGCTTCTTATTTTTTATAGTGCTCAACCTGCACTTTTACATTTGTAACTTCAGTAGTTAATGTGATAACTCGTTCTTGTAATAACTTCATTTGTTCAAACACTTGTAATATTAAGTTTGTTTGGGTATCTTTGACATCAACTTCTTCCATTGGTAAATCAGTTTGAGTAGATTTGTCTTGATATGTAATCTGCAATAACATTCTTGTCAATCTTGATTACTTCAATCGTAAATCTAAAATTTAATATATTCAATACTAATTTCCGAATTTCCTTCGTCGTAACTGAGTTTTGTATTTTTCTCGTTAACCACCATCGAACCTGGGTATTATTTGTTCTCACAATAAATTTGTTATATACAATATATGGTTCAAATGCTAATAAACATTTATATAATGAATATAATTCTTTTCTATTTATTTCCCATTTTATTTATGTTTCATTAAATGTACCTGAGTAGTATCTACAATGGTGTTCTAATTTTTCTTCTTCATATCTATATTTAAGTACTCCTCCATAACTATATTCACTTGCGTCTGCTTCTACTATATATGTAAATTTTTTATTTTCATCTGGGAATTGTAATTTTGGTAATTCTTTACAAAGTATTTTTATTTTCTGAACTTGTTTTTTATCTTCCTCGTTGTAATTATATTCTACATCCTTTTTTAAATTTTTTCTGTAAAGGCTTTAGGTTTTCTGCTAATTTTGGTATATATTCTCTTACTTGGTTTACTAATCCTAAAAATGATTGTAATTTCTTTTTTGTATCTAATTCTTCTTTTGAATTTATTATTTTTTGTACTATATGTTGTTGTATTTTTACTCCACTTTTATCTATTTGTATTCCTAAAAATTCTATCTGTTTTTTCATAATTTCAGCTTTCTTTTCACTTAAACTTATTCCCGATTTTTCTATTATATCTGTAAATTATTCTAATAATTTTAAATGTTCCTCTTTAGTTTTTGTGTATAGTAGTATATCATCTATGATGATGATGATGATGATGATGATTACGATGCACGAGGTTGTCGCACAACCTCCGGGATTGTCGTACAATCTCCGTATACACCTACGGATCCAAAGCTTCCAAACGTAGGACCCATGGGGGGTTCATCAACCCATTGACAATCCATATATCTCAGATCTCGTTTCCGACACATCCCTCGGAAAGGGTTTTATAAGGTGTTACAATATTTTTAAAAAGGCGTTGCTAGTGTTTCTCAGATGTTGCCACGGTGGTACCAATGTTTCATGAATGAGTATGATATGAAGATGTAATGATCACAATCAATCACAATAAGTATTTCCACAACCAACCACATGATATATTTCCACAACCAACCACAGTGATACATTTTCATAAACACATGAGCCAATATTCACTCGTTATTTTTATTTCATCAATGAATTTCCACATGTCTCATATGCCAGTAAAGTATGAATATAATCACAATACACCCATGGTACCAAATTAAACAATACAATACAATTACTCATATTTATTCAAGGCTATCAATGTCACAT
Source organism: Capsicum pubescens (assembly GCA_030864215.1). Taxonomy (NCBI): domain Eukaryota; kingdom Viridiplantae; phylum Streptophyta; class Magnoliopsida; order Solanales; family Solanaceae; genus Capsicum; species Capsicum pubescens. Next base: position 230,701,823 of record CM061544.1, read on the forward strand.
AGGACCCCACACGGTCAAACATATCACATAATATTTCAATTTCGAGAATTACATCACATATAGGCCCCCACACGGGCACAACACGTAGATAGCCATTTTTCATGATTAGTTCCCACCCTTAACATGTTTTTTGTACCATCATTTACTACCCAACCCAGTCAGAAGAGTTAAGCCATAACCTACCTCGAAAGCTGAAACCGGTTCGCTACACTTGAACCCACGACCTTACTTTTCATGAATAATCTCGAACTTCACTAGAAATATCAAATATGAAATCTATGCGTCAAAACAAAACCAACGACACCCATATTGACTACATTTGATTTGGGGTCAAAATGAACCCCCAAAATAGGTTTTCGAAAAAGAAGGGCAAAATCGGAGTTTTACTTTACAAACATGTTCCCCATATTTTTAGGAACCTACAACTGAAAACTCAAGTTAAATCGAGTCAAAAACGAGGTTCAAATCTAAGAAAAACCATTTTTGAGCTTTATCGGGTAAAATATTTGAAATCCGGGTTGAAATCAAGAATCAGATTTGTTTTGATGTTTAAATTGAGGAAAAACTAGTAATTATAAGATAAAAATATTATTCAAGTGAAAATGGTAAAATTTGGGTTTAAAATCATGCCCTAAGATTTTTGGGGTTTTGAGAAAGTAAGGAAGAAATTACTAAGAAAATGGTGAATTTTTACCTTAAATCCGTAATATAATCAAGAAATAGGTGTTAATCTAGCTTCCTAAGCTCCCATAAACTTCACTTTTAAGCTACCAAAATATTTAGAGTTTAACTCTTAAGAGGCAAGATAAAAAAAATGAGCAAAATGAGTTTAAAAAAATGTTATTTATCAGTGCAGAAATCTGCACTGCTGTCAAAAACAAAAAAACTGTTTTTTTTTAAACTCAATCCGGACTTCAACGGGGTGTCCGGAATTTGTTCGGAGTCCGATTTATATAAACGAACTATGCAACCACACTAAATTCGACGTTTCGGACGCGATGGAAATATCAAATTTTCCAGAAAAATTCGTTTTCACAAAATTGACCCCCGAGACCCGAAATCACAATTTTCCAAATCGAGGATCGAAATGAGATTTAAAAGCCGTAAAATTATAACAAACATGCTAACACACTAAAATCGATATTCCGGATCTGTTGGAGAAGTCGGATTTTCCATACGAGGTCGTTTCGATCAAATGTGGGTCCCACACCCATATTTTCAATTTTCCAACTTTCCGATCAATAGGTCAAAATGAGCTCGGGTGAACCAGGACTCAAACCAAAGGTCTACCTAGCCTAAAATCAATATTCCGGAGCTTCTGGCGCAGTCCATTCGTCATCCGTCGCACGGATCAAAATATAATCACATAAGTCCAAAATAAGGCTCTCAAAGCTATCAAAAACCATAATATTGCATAAATGATACCAAAATACATCAAAAATCATGTCAACCACTCCCACACCCCAGAAATTCCATAATGCAACTACGGGGAGGGGTAAAATAGTCAAATCACATAAAATTACAAATTTCACATATTTCATCAATTTTTTAGGTCGTTACATCATCCACCACTAAGAATCTAGTTCGTCCTCGAACTAAGGCAAGGAAATACCTGAATCAATGAAAAGCTGGGGATAGAAACTACGCATATCAGACTCAATTTCCCAAGTAGCTTCATCTACAGGTCGATGTCGTCATAGAACCTTAACCACAGGGATCACTCTAGAGCGCAACCGCCTAACATCCCTAGCCAAAATGCAAACCGGTTCCTCAACAAAGGACAATCGCTCATCTAACCGAATCGAATCCCAATGAATGACATGACACTCATCAGAAATATAGCGACGAAGCATAGAAACATGAAAAACTGAATGAACAGCTGATAGATCAGGGGGCAAAGCCAACTCATAAGCTACATCACCAACAGTCCGAAGAATCTCAAATGGACCAATATACCTGGGGCTAAGCTTGCCCCTCTTCCCAAACCTCATCACACCCTTCATGGGTGAAACTCGAAGGAAAACACGATCACTAACACCAAAACTCAAGGCACGATGTCTACGATCAGCATAACACTTCTGCCTACTCTGGGCCACTCTAAGTCTATCCTGAATGACCCGGATCCTATCCAAAGACTCACGAAGCAAGTCCGTACCTCGAGGTCTCACCTCTGAAACATCGAACCAACCTACTGGAAAGCGACAACACCTACCATACAACGCCTCAAAAGAAGCCATATCAATACTGGAATGGTAGCTATTATTATATGCAAACTCTGCTAAAGCCAAATGTTGCTCCCACTGGCCACCAAAATCCATCAGGCATGCGCGAAGCATATCCTTCAAAACTTATATAGTCCGCTCTGACTGGCCATCAGTCTGGGGGTGAAACGATGTACTAAGATCCACTCGAGTACCCAACTCATCCTGAAAAGTCTTCCAAAAGTGAGATATAAACACAGGACCTCGATCTGAAGTAATGGACACTGGCACACCATGCAGACGCACAATCTCACGAATGTAGATACGGGCCAACCTCTCAGCACTAAATGAGATCTGAACCGGAATAAAATAAGCTGACTTGGTCAATCGATCCATGATGAACCAAACACTGTCAGAACCATGAGATGTATGAGGCAAACCAGTCACAAAGTCCATAGTGATGCGTTCCCACTTCCACTCAGGAATGGGTAACCTTTGAAGTAAACCACCAAGTCTCATATGCTCGGCTTTTACCTGCTGACAACATAGGCAACGTGCCACAAAATCTTCTATATCTTGCTCATACCACCCTACCAGTAGTGCTGTCTCAAATCACGATACATCTTAGTCATACCTGGATGGATGGAATGTTTGGAACAATGGGCCTCCTCCAAGATCAACCTAATCCAATCACCTACTTTCGGCACATAAACTCGGCCTCTAATCTGCAAAAATCCATCCGAATGAAGTGAGGCTTCCTTAGACTCTCCACTCAATGCCTTTTCTCAAATCGAACTCAATCCAACATCATCAAACTGATGAGCTCGAATCTGCTCAATCAAAGAAGATCTAGCATCCACAAATGTCAAAATACACCCCAGTGTCAAGATATCAAGTCTAATCATCTGGTTAGCTAAAGACTGAACCTCTAAGGCCAAAGGACTCTCCTGGGTCAAAAGATGCGCCAAGCTACCCATGCTAGTCGACTTTCGGCTCAAGGCATCCGCAACAACATTAGCCTTGCCCGGATGATAGAGAATAGTCAAGTAATAATCCTTAAGCAACTCAAGCCAACGGCGCTGCCTCATATTAAGATCTCGCTGAGTGAAGAAGTACTGAAGGCTACGATAATCTAAAAAGATCTCACAACGGACTCCATACAAGTAGTGCCTCCATAACTTCAAGGCAAACACAACTGCGCATAACTCCAAATCATGGGTAGGATAATTTTTCTCATGAGGCTTCAATTGACCAGATGCATAAGCAATTACCTTGCCCTCCTGCATCAACACAACACCTAACCCAATACCTGAAGTATCACAATAGACAATAAAGCCAACGCTCTCCTTGGGCAAAGCCAATATACGAGCTGAAGTCAATAAGTCCTTGAGCTTTTGAAAGCTCGCCTCACAAGCATCGAACACTGAAAAGAAATCTTCTTCTGAGTCAACTTGATCGATGAAGCTGCAATGAAAGAAACCCTTAAAAAACACTAATAATACCCGGCCAAGATAACAAAACTCCGAATCTCAGTGGGCAAAGTAGGTCTAGCCCAATAACGAACCGCTGCAACCTTAGTTGGATCAACCATAATACCTTCATTACTCACCACATGACCGAAGAAAGAAACAGACTCCAACCAAAACTCGCATTTAGAGAACTTAGCATACAACTTCTCATCCCTCAATCTCTAAAACACAATCCACAAATGCTCCTCCTTCTCAGCCTCACTCTTGGAATAAACCAAGATATCATCTATAAATATGATTATAAAGGAGTCGAGATACAGTAGAAACACCCAGTTCATCAACTCCACGAACATGGCAGGGAAATTGATCAACCCAAAAGACAGGACCAAGAACTCATAATGACCATATCGAGTTCGAAAAGCTATTTTCAGAATATCCGAAGCTCTAATCCTAAACTGGTGATAAACAAAGTACAATTCAATCTTCAAAAACATCGCAGCACCTTGAAGCTGATCAAATAAATCATTAATGCGAGAAAGAGGATACTTATTCTTAACCGTCACCTTGTTCAACTACCGATAATTAATACACATCCGCATAGACCCATCTTTTTTCTTCACAAACAAGACAGACGCACCCCAAGGCGAAATACTAGGTCGAATAAATCCCTTATCCAACAATTCCTGCAACTGGTCCTTTAGTTTCTTCAACTCTACTAGGGCCATCCTATAAGGAGAAATAGATATGGGCTCAGTGACCGACTCAACATCAATACTGGAATCAATATCTCAATCTGAAGGCATACTAGGCAAGTCCGTAGGGAACATCTCCATAAACTCATGGACAGAATTCAAGGAAAGAGGCAAAACAACACTTGTTTCACGAATATAAGCCAACTAAGATAAATATCCCTTTTCAACCAATTTACGAGCCTGAACAGAAGATATAATCCTTTTAGGACCCAAATTAAATGTACTCTTTCTAAGTTATCCTTGTCACACCAACTAAAGCTAAAGTCACAGTCTTAGCAAAACAATCTAAGACAACAAGATAAGGAGCCAACCAATCCATATCCAAAAATAACATCAAAATTGACCATATCTAACATAAGCAAGCCTACCAAAGTCTCATGCTCGGCAAAAGTCACAACACAAGATCGATCCGATCCACCACTAAAGAATCACCAATCGGGGTAGATACACAAATAGGCATGGCAAGAGGCTCACTAACAGAATCAAAACCCAAAGAAAAATATACAGATACATAGGAGAAAGTTGATCTGAGATCAAATAAAAAGAGGAAGGTATGAAACAAATGGGATGGTACCTGCGATCACAACATCTGAAGCCTCCACCTCAAATTTGACTGATATAGCATAACACTGTTCGTGACTACCAACTGGCTGAGTAGCCCCACAACCACCAACACAGGCTCTACTATCTCTACATCTTGTACCTTTGGTAGAATACCTACCTCTCACAGCTAAAATAGGAATAACTCTAAACACACGGCAAGAACAGTCCTTGTCCACATGGCCAACCTCATCACACACATAGCAACATCTATAACCAGTCTCAACAAGAGAAAGTACAACTGAGCCCGAACGGTCACCCTGAACTGCTGAACTAGAAGATCTACCAATCGAACTCTATAAAGTCACTTGCATTGGCTTACCATGATATCCACGAGAACCTCTAAAATCTCTGCCTCGAGAGGTCCGACTCCTGAACTTACCAAAATGACGCACCCTCTTAGCACCTCCCTTAGATATACTAAGAATACCCTCTGTCATCTTAGCATAATCCACAATACTCTAAAAAGAATCCCTAATCACAATCATCTGAGATGTAGCCAACTAAAGAGAGACATCCAAACCCTTTACTAATTTCGTATCTACTCAAACTCGGTGGAAACACTATCATAGGAATATCTAGACAGGGTATAGAAGCATGCCTCATACTCAACAACTAACATAGAGCCCTGCTCCAAATGATCAAACTCGTTCCGTATATGATCTCTCAAACTAAAAGGAACAAATCTCTCCAGAAAGGCATCAACAAACTGATCCCATGACAACTCAGGAGAATCAACAACCCTACAACCGACAAATGATATCCACTAATTTCTCACAACATCTCTTAACTGATAGCAGCATAAGCAACTCCATTAGCGTGGAAAGAGTGAAACACAACTCAAAACACAAGGTATCAAAGAACTTTGCATGATAAAGAATAAAATGAGGGAAGTTTCCTAAAGACGTCCTATAGCCTCTCGAAAATAGATACGGATGTCTACGTACCGATCTGCGAGACTCTATTAGACATCCTGTTCTTATACCGTTGAGACCAATTAAACCTGGTTTCTTTGATACCAATTTGTCATGACCCAAAAACGAGGGTCATGATGGCACTTGTTGCGGCGTACCTTGACAAGTAAGCCTATCACCCAAACTGATATGAATAGAGAAAAAAATAGAAATACCCAAGGTAAGGCTTCTAGAATGAAGCCGAACCATATAAATAATCATAACAATGCGGAAAGAACTTATCCAAAATACCAATTATGCCCAAAACCAGGTGTCAATAGTGTAAGAACTACTAATACAATTCAAGAGTCAAATACATAAAAAAATAACCACAAAGGAATAATAACTATCTTCGAACACTAAGAAAGACATAACTAGTATAGAAAGATAGAGGTGAACTTCGGACGCATGACTGTCCAACCGCTACCTTGGAAGCTCAAACAACCGCCCGAATTAAGTAAGATGAGGCGCACTCGAGCTAGGACTTGCACTGAAAGGGCGCAGTAGGCATGAGTACGGTCCACTTGTACTCAGTAGGTATCATAGGCCGAATAAGCAAAGTAGTAAATAAGGCATACAAAATATACACTAAGGGCACGTCACCTGCAATCAGAAAATATCCCACAACAGTAGCCCACACCGCTTACACTAACAGTTCTAAAATATCTCATATATATTGCAAAAACACATCAAGATATAGAACACAAGTATAGATTATGTCACATATAAAATAGATAAAGAGAGAACATGTAGATACAAGATCATCAAATACAAGTAAAGAAAGGTAAGATAAATACATAGATGATAAGTAAATAAGGCAATACAACACAACATAAACACAATAAAGTAAGTGCAATGTATATGATGATGATGATGATGATGATGATGCACGAGGTTGTCGCACAACCTCCGGGATCCTCGCACAATCCCCGTATACACCTACGGAGCTAAAGCTTCCAGACGTAGGACCCATGGGGGGTTAATCAACCCATATACAATCCACATATCTCAGATCTCTTTTCCGGCACATCCCTCAGAAAGGGTTTTATAAGGTGTTACAATATTTTTAAAAAGGTGTTGCCAGTGTTTCTCAGATGTTGCCACGGTAGTACCAATATTTCAGATATCTCAGATCTCAGATCTCCTTTCCGGCACATCCCTCAAAAAGGGTTTTATAAGGTGTTACAATATTTTTAAAAAGGTGTTGCCAGTGTTTCTCAGATGTTGCCACGGTGGTACCAATGTTTCATGAATGAGTATGATATGAAGATGTAATGCTCACAACCAATCACAATAAGTATTTCCACAACCAACCACAATGATACATTTCCACACTACATGAGTCAATATTCACTCGTTATTCTCATTTCATCCATGAATTTCCACATGTCTCATATGCCAGTAAAGTATGAATATAATCACAATACACCCATGTTACCGCATTAAAAAGTACAATACAATTACTCACATGTATTCAAGGCTATCAATGTCACATAGGACCCCACACGGTCAAACATATCACATAATATTTCAATTTCGACAATTACATCACATATAGGCCCCCACACGGGCAAAATACCTAGATAGAAATTTTTCATGATTAGTTCCCACCCTTAACATGCATTTTTTACCATCATTTACTACCCAACCCAGTCTGAAGAGTTAAGTCATAACCTACCTCAAAAGCTGAAACCGGTCTGCTACACTTGAACCCATGACCTTACTTTTCAAGAATAATCCCGAACTTCACTAGAAATATCAAATATTAAATCTATGCATCAAAAAAAAATCAACGACACCCATATTGAATGCTTTTGGTTAGGGGTCAAAACGAACCCCCAAAATGGGTTTCCGAAAAAGAAGGGCAAAATCGAAACTTTACTTCAAAAACATGTTCCCCATAGTTTTAGGAACCTACAACTGAAAACCCAAGTTAAATCGAGTCAAAAACGAGGTTCAAATCTAAGAAAAAACATTTTTGAGCTTTATCGGGTAAAATATTTGAAATCCAGGTTGAACTCAAGAATCAAATTTTTTTTGAAGTTTAAATTGAGGAAAAACTAGTAATTATAAGATAAAAATATTATTCAAGTGAAAAGGGTTAAATTTGGGTTTAAAATCATGCCCTATGATTTTTGGGGTTTTGAGAAATTAAGGAAGAAATTACTAAGAAAAAGGTGAATTCTTACCTTAAATCCGTAATATTATCAAGAAATAGATGTTAATCTGGCTTCCTAAGCTCCCATAAACTTCACTTTTAAGCTCCCAAAATATTTAGGATTTAACTCTCAAGAGGCAAGATAAAAAAAATGAGATATCAGTACAGAAATCTGCACTGCTGTAAAAAACAAAAAATTGTTTTTTGTAACTCAATTCAGACTTCAACGGGGTGTCCGGGATTTGTTCGGAGTTCTATTTATATAAATGAACTATGCAACCACACTAAAATAAATGTTCTGGACGCGATGGCGATACCAAATTTTCCAGAAAAATTCGTTTTCACAAAATTGACCACCGTGACCCGAAATCACAATTTTCCAAATCGAGGGTCGAAATGAGATTTAAAAGCCGTAAAATCATACCAAACATGCTAACACACTGAAATCGACATTCCGGATCTATTGGCGAAGTCATATTTTTCATACGAGGTTGTTTCGATCAAATGTGGGTCATACACCCCTATTTCTAATTTTTTAACTTTCCGATCAATAGGTCAAAATGAGCTCGGGTGAACTAGGATCCGAACCAAAGGTCTACCTAGCCGAAAATCGATATTTTGGAGCTGCTGGCGCAGTCCGTTTAATCATCTGTCGCACGGATCAAAATATAACCACATAAGTCCAAAATAAGGCTCTCGAAGCCATCAAAAACCACAATATTACATTAATGATATTAATACATCAAAAATTATGTCAACCACTCCCACACCCTAGAAATACCATAATGCAACTATGGGGAGGGGTAAAATAGTCAAATCACAAAAAATTACAAATTTCACATATTTCATCATATTTTTAGGTCGTTACAAAACAACTAATAAATACTATGATAAAATAATTAATTACTAGAATCTAATTCCAAGTTAGAATCTAATTCCAAGTTATCCAAGTTATTCGTAGAAACCTAAGCATAATATGGATAATATGACAAGATATATATCTGATAAAACTAAGATACTAGTTTTATATATCATAAAAGACTTAGAATTAGAAGACATAAAGAAAATAATATGGGGAAAATATTTGATTATGAAGATGAGTTACTAAGTACTAATTGGATAGTAGATGAATTAGAAAATATAGATTTCTATGGTAGAAATAATTCAGACAGTTATTATTCAGATGGATATAATACAGATTACAAATGCTAGAATATATTCAAAGAGTTAGAGAAAAACAAAGTTGGCTATACGAAGAAATTAATTATAGAAACCAGCTTAGAAAAGGAAGAGAACAATTAAAAGAAAGATTAATTTGGATAAATAAAACCATAAAACAACTAGAATTAAAAGATAGTTTAGAATTTGATTTAGACATGGAATTATTCATAAACGAAAAAGACAGAATAATTAACCAACTAGATTACCTAGAATTTAATATCAGATATAGTACAATTAGAATAAATTATTACAAAAAAAGATTGCAGTATCACAACTACTTTAGGATAAAATGATAGACTATGAGTATTTAAAATATTGGAGACAAGATATGGAAGAAATAAAATTAACAGAAATACTTATGAAAGAAAATTCAATTGAATATTTTATAATAAAAGATATAAAATATTTAGAATACCTTCAAAATAATATACAAGAATTACAAAGACTAAGAGAAAAAACTAAAGAATATTACAGTAAAACATTTAATCAAATACCATCTAATCACCCCCAAGATATGAACATTAATAAAATTAAAATAAATACACTAAAAATAAAAATATTTAGAGTAGTTAAGAAATATACACACACAAATAAAAATAGATCCATTAGAGCTATAATAGATCTATTTAAGTTATCCGATTTATTCGCACCCCCTACAATTGGTATCAGAGCCTATGTTGTTTAAAGTTACCAGAAGTAGTATATATTTGGATTTATTTGATTAATTTTTAATTATGATAAAATTAGATTTAGATATCCACCAAAATATTATAAATATTATTAAGATGAATAACGTACAAAAATTACAGAAATATAAAGAATTAAAAAAAATATCTGAAAAACGTAAAGAATTAAAAATAAGGATAGAAAGACTACAGTATAACATAATTGCCGAAGTTAGTAAAAACTCAATAAATGCACAAAAAGAAGAAATATCAAATTTAGAATCAACAATAGATAGTCTAGAATATATATATCAACATAACCTATATACGTTTAAATAAAATGAACAAAGAAGAATTTATAATAGACGAAAAAACATATGAAAATCACGAAGAATTAAAAATAAAAATAGTATTCTCTAATTTAGGAAGAAGATATAAGAAAATAGATGAACATTTATATTTAATGTTAGAAAAAAAATTAAAATTAGAAGATAAGTTGGCAGTCATGGTAAGAATAGAAACAGAAAATGAAGAGATAGACAGAAAAAAGGAAATAGATAAAATAAAACAACAAACCACAGAAGAAATACGAAAAATAGAAGAAACTAAAAATAGTAGGATTGTTGAATTAGAAAAAGAACTACAAATGCTAAAATATTTATATGAAAAGAGACAGAAAGAAAAGGAAGAAAAAAATAAAGAACAAAAATTATTAAACGAGATAAATCAATTTAAAGAAAAATTAGAAATAAAAAATAAAGAACCAGAAACCAGTGAATTAGAAATAAATACAATAGATGCTGAAGAAACAGATAATTATGATTCGGAAGATAGTGAAACATATACAGAAATTCTAGAAAACATAGGAAAACTAGAAATTAATGGAGAACAAGAAGTAATTAATAAAGAAAATCTAGAACTAATAAATACAGAAGTAAATACTCTAGATAAAAATATAATACCTAGTACATCAGAAATAAGAAAACCAACATATAATTACAAAAGTAAGTTTAAAAGATATAATCCAAAGGATGAATATAATAAATGGACACCAAAAAAAATAATTAATTACAACTTTTTAGATTTAGACTGTGTAATAGACACAAATAAAATAATACAACTATGGGTAGGATATATGTCAAAACAATTATCAGATAATAAAATAGATACAACAAACACACCAGAATATATAGAAAAGACATTGATAGGAACAATAAAATTATGGTTTTTAAACCTAGCCAAAGCAAGTAAAAAAGTATTAAGATCTGATAATAAAATAGAAGGATCATCAACAACTACTAAAATACTACCAACAGAAATATTAAAAAAATATGAAATAGCTATAAGAGATGAATTTAGCAGTGTAACAACAGAAGAAGAAGAGCAAAATAAAGAAAAAGATATAAATAGAAATTTAATGTTAAAACTAGCAATATGTAATATGTTCTATATAGATGAGTATACGTTTGCATTTAAAGAATATTATTATAAAGGAACATATAATATAGAAGAAAGTAAAGAAATGCGAAGATTATATTTTAGTAAATTACCTGAACCATTTAGTTCAAAAATAATAAAGAGTTGGGATGAAGCAAAAACAGTAGATACCCTAGGAGCAAAAATAAATTTTTTACAACAATGGTATAGAAATCTATGTGAAAAATATAGAGAAGAAATAAAAATGAAAAAAATATTAATAAGAAATTTAACATGTTGCAAAGATAAAATAGCACCTCAATTTGGATGTGAAGAAAGATATTTTAAGAAAAGAAAAAGACATAAGAAATATAAGAAATATAAGAAATACAAGAAATCAAAATATAAGTATAAGAAATCAAGAAAAAAATATTATGTAAAAAATTATAAACATAAAAGGCCATATAGGAAAAAGAAATCTATAAACGAATGTACTTGTTATAATTATGGAAAACTAAGACATTTAGCTAGAGATTGTAAATTACCAAAAAGCCCCAAAAAAAACAAATATCAAAAATAAAAATAGAAAATACAGAATATATGCAGATAGATTATATAGATTACGAATTAGAAAGTGAAGATAGTATATATGAAATTTCGGAGAATGAAATAGATAGTGAATTAGATGAATCAAATGACTGAAGAAGATATAAAAATGAACCAAATAACTGAAGAAGATATAAAAATAATAACAAAGGAAGAATATTTAAATGAAGAAGGAAAAAATCAAAAAATAATATTTGATAGTCATATATTTGATGAAATAAAAGGAAACGAGTTAGACCTAAGTGTAGAAAAAATATTTAAAATACCAACAATAAAAAATATATTTAGTAGAAAAAAGGAAGAATACTACGTAGTAAGCCAAAAAGAACATGTAATAGACAATAGATATGCAAAAGGAAGAGCTAGTATACCACTAGTAATAAAAAGAATAATTAATAAAGAAATAAACGATATAAAAAGTAAAGACCCAATAAAATATGTACACCTTAGAGATACAGAGATATTAATAAAAGCATGTTTTAGAGAATGAATAGATACACCAATAGAATTATATTTAGCAGATGATAGAATTATAAAACCTATAGAAAAAAGTATAATAACTGCTATAAAAGGAAATTTAATATACCAAAAATTTAAATTTATAATAAGTGTGAATTATTCAGTAGCAATAACAGATGAAAATATAGATAAATCATTAGTATTATATTGGAAAATATCAGGAATAGAACTAACCCCAGAAAGTAAAATATTTACAGCAAGATGTAAAAATCTATATGTATTAACAACAAAACATAAAATAACAGGAAAAAATAAAATTAACAAAATACAAATAGAAAGTCCTTTTGAACAATTCGTAAAAATAATTCATAATAATGATTATAGTTACAAAAATATAGACATAGAAGAAGATTTAGAAATAATAAATGATAGAATAAGTACATAAAAAAGAATAGCTCATGAAAAACCAGAATCATCAAACTCATCAAAAAGAACAAGTTATGAAACAACTTCAATAGTTAATTTAAATCAATATTATATAACGGGAACAATAAATGAAAAAGAATATTTAATACTCTTAAACACAGGACAAGAAGATAATTATATAGCAAAATATCTAGTAAAAAGTGAAGAAATAAAATCTAATAGTAATATATGCCCAGATCTACAAAGAAGTCTAATAAACATTAAAGTTACGACAGAAAAAGAAATAATAATAGGAGTTAGAAAAATAAAAATAGAATTTGAAATAAAGGAAGGAATGAAAAAAACAGATATAATATTAGGAATAAAATGGTTAGAACAAGTAAAACCATACAATATAAAGCATACACAATTATCTATAACATATAATAAAGAGAAATTATTCATAAAAAGAACTTTAACATAATATGAAAATATATGTACTTATAAAAATAATAGTAGAAGGATATTATAATAGGTATTATACACCTATGATAGATACAGGAGTAGAAGGAAACTTATGTAGATACAACTGTTTACCAGAAGGTAAATGGGATAAGCTAAAAGTACCAATAGTAGTCAAACGATTTAATAATGAAGGGAGTGTAAAAATAAAGATATGGGATAAAATAATAACAATAGAAGAAATCTATAATTATGAACTAACATAAAAAAATATGCTTTTAGGAATGCCATTTTTAGATAAATTATACCCACATATAATAACTAAAACAGATTGATGGTTTACAACACCATGTAAACAAAAAGTAAGGGCAAAAAGAGTTCTTAATAAAATAAAAAAGAAATTTGATTGGATAAAGGAAGTGAAAAAATTACACAAAATTTAGAAAATATAAAAAATACAGAAGACATAGTAGAACTAGTTGTATTTTTTATAAATAAAAAAGAAATAACCACATTTTCAATAGATAAGGTATAAATAATAAAGAAAAAATTAAGACAATTATATAGTGAAGATCCATTAAAAGGATGGAAAAAACATAAAACTACTATAAAAATTAAATTAATTGATAAAAATAGCATAATAACTCAAAAACCATTAACATATAATTTTGACGATTTAAAAGAATTTAAAATGCATATAGATGAATTATTAGAACAACAATATATACAAAAATGTAATAGTAAACACAATAGTCCAACATTTATAGTAAATAAACATAATGAACAAAAAAGAGGGAAAAGTAGAATGGTTATTGACTATAAAAATTTAAATGCAAAAACTATGACATATAATTATCCAATACCAAATAAGATATTAAAAATAAGACAAATACAAGGATATAACTACTTTAGTAAATTTGACTGTAAATCAGGATTTTTCCACTTAAAGTTAGATGAAGATTCTAAGGAATTAACCGTATTTACGGTACCACAAATATTTTATAAATAGAACGTATTACCATTTGGATATAAAAATGCACCAGGTAGATACCAACACTTTATGGATAGTTACTTTAAACAATTACCTAATTGTATATTATACATAGATGATATACTACTATACTCAAAAACTAAAGAGGAACATTTAAAATTATTAGAACAATTTACAGATATAATAGAAAAATCGAGAATAAGTTTAAGTGAAAGAAAACTGAAATTATGAAAAAACAGATAGAATTTTTAAGAATACAAACAGATAAAAGTGGAGTAAAAATACAACAACATATAGTACAAAAAATAATAAATTCAAAAGAAGAATTAGATACAAAAAATAAATTACAAGCATTTTTAGGATTAGTAAACCAAGAAAGAGAATATATACCAAATTAGCAGAAAACCTAAAGCATTTACATAAAAAATTTAAAAAGGATGTAGAATATAATTACAACGAGGAAAATAAAAAACAAGTTCAGAAAATAAAAATACTTTGTAAAGAATTACCAAAATTACAATTCCCAGATGAAAATAAAAAATTTACATATATAGTAGAAGCAGACGCAAGTGAATATAGTTATGGAGGAGTACTTAAATATAGATATGAAGAAGAAAAATTAGAACACCATTGTAGACACTACTCAGGTACATTTAATGAAACAGAAATAAAATGAAAAATAAATAGAAAAGAATTATGATCATTATATAAATGTTTATTAGCATTTGAACCATATATTGTATATAATAAATTTATTGTGAGAAAAGATAATACCTAGGTTTGATTGTGGTTAACGAGAAAAATACAAAACTCAGTCATCTATACCTCCCCAGATATACACGTATTCTGAATCACTCAATCAACAAAAGCAGACTTATAACCATATCACTCGTACATATATTGATAATATTTATACCTTACAAAAATTGTTAAATACAAAACCTATCCAGAATAATGATTTAGCAAAACAAAACCAAGGATATATTATACAAAAATGTCAGAACTATAACAAACTTATGACTTTGCCTGGCACCAGTGCAAACTTAATTTCTTTATATTACTATTATGGAATATTATCTACAGTTTACACAATTACTGGAGAAGAGTTAACAAGAATTCCAGATATTCACAAAAAATTTATGGATTATAAAAGGATTACTAAGGGACAGTTATTCTATGTTCGTTTCGACTCAGCACCAGCAGAAATATTGTTTGATGAAATAAAACAGACAATTACTGTTGTCAAGATAGGAATGACATGAGATTATATTATCCCTGAAGAAATATGCGAACAAGAAGAGATAACCAAAAATTAGATACCGGGCTTCTATCGAAACAAGAGAGTTATTGGACTTAGCAGTATATTGACTGAGTTACCAAATAATTATATAAATCAAAACCCAGTTTGGATTTACTATAACAAAAAACAATTATTGGTTTACTCTACATGTAAAAATATTAGAGAAAATGATAGAGAAGAGATAAGAAAATGGATCATCACGATCCTAAAACCAGAAGAGTTACTAGTCACAAGATCTATTACGCAAAGAGTTATTTCAGAAGAAGATATGGATCAATTCTGTAAACAAGTTGGCCAAAAATACGATGACCATATATGCAGCAGATGTAGTGGCAGACACAACATTATTCCAGATGTAATACTACAATAGCAGGAAGATAAAAAAGCAGCAGATACGACAAGAAAAAAGATAAAAAGAAGACAGTAACACAACAATAATGAAAGCAGAAAAGATATTAAATTATGAAAGCGACATATAGACAAATTATATAACTTTCTTGACTTCCTTTACGTAAATAATTAGCTTTTAGCTTTTTGACATTTTTGGAAAGGCTTTTAAAGTCTTTGTCTTTTTTCCTTACTTTTGAAAATTTGTAGGACAAATGTAAAGACTAAGAATAGTATATAGGTAACGTGTAAAGTTATATTAGGACAGGTGTAAAGATGTAAAAAGTTTACGCGCTTTCTTAGGATTATAAATAGAGAGTATTTTGCTCAGTTAGAGGTAAGCCTTTATGAGTTAAAGCAAAACCCTCCCTTGTACATAAAAAAACTTTTGATTTATTTAATAAAAAATAGGTATATTTCCAAGGAAAAGCTATGAATCGGACAGCTATGGAAAATCTAGAATTATCAGATTTACTAGAACAAGTATTTATATTTATGATTATAAATAGCTAAATTCATAAATTCCTGACAATCATAATATGATAAAATAAGTTCATGTTAGTTACTTTATAGTAGAATTGTTTGAAAAATAGCATGTTAAGAAATTTATTAGCAAAGAGAAAAAAGGAGAAAAATCCCTAAGAACTATGCTATCCTAAAAGTGAAACCGGTGAGGCAAGAAAGCCGTGATAGGGGAGTAGCCAGAGTAGAGACGCTGTTTAAGGGAAAAGTATCCAGATTACCATGCTAAGAGTGACCGAAGAACATGTCATTTAAGAATAATCTAGTATATAGTAATCTAAAATGATCATATTTTGTTATGTGTATGATTGAAGGGTATATTTTGAAAAAGCATCATATGAAAAATGAATACTTATTTATCTGACTAAATGGTAGATAAATTCAAAATACGTGTTTTGTATATACTTAAGGATATAGAAATTGTAGATATAAGAAAAATCATATTGGAAAAAATATTTGATAAATATTTTATGACTAGAATTAATTATATACCACACCTACCTACTTACTCTTACAAATACTTACATACCAAACCTACATATCAACCATGATAAATTACGAAAATTGGAAAATGAATATGAAAAATATACAATAAATAGAAAAACTAATGAAAACAAATTTAGAAGAATATATGAGAACTAAAGATATAAAATATATAGAATTCTTTAATGAAAATATAGAGAAATTATTAAGATTAATACAAACAACTAATAAATACTATGATAAAGCAATTAATTACTAGAATCCCATTCCAAGTTATCCAAGTTATTCGTAGAAACCTAAGCATAATATGGATAATATGAAAAGATATATATCTGATGAAACTAAGATACTAGTTTTATATATCATAAAAGACTTAGAATTAGAAGACATAAAGAAAATAATATGGGAAAAAATATTTGATTATGAAGATGAGTTACTAGAGAAAATTGAAGGAAAAATGTCTTTTAAGTCTTGAATGAAGGATTGGTGACATTGACCAACAAATAGGGTCAAACATCATTAGGAAACTTGATTAAGTTAATTGTGGACTTGATTAATATTTTCAAAACTTTCTAATCTTTTCAAAAATATAAATCAACCCAACCCACACCCCTCTTCAATCCTAATCAACCACTCTCTCTCTCCACCTTCTCCCAACCAATAGTTCTGCGAAATTTCTCCCTTCAACCTCCGATAACAAATAGTTGGGCGAGTTCCTTTTCGACTTTCAACCATCAATCGACGTGAATACTTCTTCGGTGACAACAACTTTGAGTTTTTCATCCTCCCATTTCTTTTTTCACAGGTAAAAAATTATGAAGAAACAAAGGAACTTGAGCCAACTACTCTTCTGGTATTGAAATGTGGACTGAATAAAATCCTAATTTCTGGCATTTCTGTATTTTTTCTTCTCGTTGTCGTACTGTTGATTCAAATTTGTTGGTGATTTTTTGTCATAGTTGATGTTCTTAGTGTGTATGTGTGTGAGTGATATGTTGGTGTTGTTGGGTTGATTTGTTATTTGTCTTGGTAGAAATGGTATTGCAACAGTTGAAACATCTGATGTAATAGATGAAACATATGATGCAAATAAAAATCTGATGCAACAGATTAAAAATCTGATGCAACTATGAAAATCTGATGCAACAGGTGAACAATCTAGCAGATTATTCATCTGTTGCAACAGACGACTCTTCTGTTTGGAAGAAATCTAAACAATATTGATCCAACAGATAACTGATTAGTGATCTATTTTAATTCTTTCCAACGGTTTACTCTTCATTTTAAAATCTGATGCAACAGATTAAAAATCTGATGCAACTATGAAAATCTGATGCAACAGGTAAACAATATAACAGATCATTCATCTGTTGCGACAGACGACTCTTCTATTTGGAAGAAATCTAAACAATATTGATCCAACAGATAACTGATTAGTAATCTGTTTTTATTCTTTCCAAAGGTTTACTCTTCATTTTACAACAGATTAGGACTGTTTTTATTCTTTCCAACGATTTACTCATACAGGCCGGTTATCTGTTGCAACAGATAACATACCTGGTGTAACAAATTAGTGATATATTTTTATTCTTTCCAATAGTTTACTCATCCGTCGCAACAGGTCGGTTATATATTGCAACAGATAAAATACCTGGTACAACAGATTAGTGATCTGTTTTTATTGTTTCCAACGAATTACTAATCCGTTGCAATGGGTCAGTTATGTGTTGCATCAGATAAAATACCAAGTGCAACAGATAGTGCTATTTTTATGGTTCCCATGTATTACTCATCCATTGCAACAGGTCGGTTAGATGTTGCAACAGATAACATACCTGGTGCAACAGATTAGTTGTCTGTTGGAACTGTTATATTACTGTTATGCATTAATTAATTATAATCTATGTTATGTTCCTGTTAATTTAAGATAACATGGCTTCCAAAATAAAAGAAATCTAATCAATTCCAAGTAAAGGAACAAGTGCAGCAGCTCATCTACATCCACCACTCTATGAGCTTGCTTTACAAGCGTTATCTCAATCAGGAGCAGAAGATAATGAACACAGGGAGGAGAAATCTTTCAAAAGAGATGATCCAAATGCTAATAGCCCTTCCATAGAAGAGTTGGTCAAAACCTTTAGCATTGATCATTGCCCTATGAGAATGTAGTGCGATGGTTCCATAGATTTAACGGGTGATCTCGTGGTTAAGACAGTCATGGGAAAATCTTTCGACGCCTTCAGAAAAATACTTCGAGAACAAAATTGGATTCTTATTTCAGGGAAAGATGCTTTGGGAAATATCTTGATTTTTCGGAGGACAACAATGCTCGTTTCCAGATAAAAATGGTATATGATCTTCTCAAGCGCAAGTTTATGTATGAAAACAAAGATAAGATGGATGAGGTGTGGATAAATTACTGTGGCATACCTGTTTGTTTTGGTTGGGAGGAGTTTTCCATAGTTACCAGACTAAAATGTTATCCTTCTTCTCCTTCTCAAGTTATACCTACTCTGACCCAAAAAAAGCACCCCGCACAACCAAAAAATGAAAAGTCAAGTCGAGCGATCGTGATGACCTGGTGTCCATTGTTGGTCCAAGCTTCAAAAACAAAAATATGATTGAAGCGTTGAAAGGTAAAGGAATTTCAAAGAAGCACAAACAATCATTGTGCTTGGTTTGGTTTGTACATAATGTTCTTGGGCGAGAGACGTTAACAACAACATAAGCCTTGGTTTAATAAATCTCTCCAAGGATCTTGAGGAATTTAATAGCTATCCTTGGGGTTATGAAAGCTTCAAAATAACTGTCGAATATTTGTTGACTCCGTTAACGCCAAAAAAAGTTAACTTATATGGTTTTCCATGGGCCTTCATGGTAAATATTTCTTTTATCATGATATAATTCATCATTTTTTTATACAATAATGCTTTTGATTTATTGGTGTTATGTTATAGGCATGGGCATTTGAAGCCATTCTTTATTTGAGACAACAAGTGAACTACCAGGAAGAAGTTTCCTGTCCAAGAATTCTGAGATGGTTGTCGGCCAACTGATAAAAATGCAAAATTTCTTGATCTTTTCAATTCCCCCAAGGAAGCAGTATGTCCAATTCTAATCAAGTTTTTATTTTAATTAATGATTCAATGATTTCATCATCATTCTTAATATATGTACCGATTTATTTTAGATTGTCCATCCGTGGCTTGTTCCGACCAACCGAGAGTTGAAGATGCTATTTTTTCTTACTTTACGGTCTGTGCAAACTTTATCGGACCCTAAGGTCATTGATGGAATAAAAATGGAATTTTTTAGAGCAACAACCATCACAAGAAAAATAATTTTGGAGGGTGGGGCTAATGATGCTCCTCTTACAGTTTTTGAAACAACAAGCCATTATGATTATGATCATAATGGTTGTACAGATTTTTCTCCAGATTTTGCCGCATCTAGCGAATGTTCTTCATGCAAATGTCAAGACTACAAGGCGAAACACGATGGAGTGATTAATTCTATTAATGCACTAACTTCTTCTATAAAGAAAATGACATCTAAGAGGGGTGTCATTCCATCAAAGAGGATTTTATATCCAGACACTCCACTAGAGATCAAGGCGGCTAAGAGGAGAAGGAAAGAGACTTCCAAGGAATCATCAATCATAAAAAAAAAAAGCAAGATTACAACGCATCTGTCTTTATCTTGCACCGATGTTCAGTGTGCAAGGGCCACAGAAGAGCAGCATGAGCTGAAGAAGGTGAATGTACATCATTTGTTCCAAAAAACAAACAAGCACATATCTGTTTCAACAGATGATACATCTGCTGAAAATTATCAAACAGATGTATACATCTGTCGCAACTGTTATCTAACCTGTTGCATCAGATTTGTTAGCTGTTTCAACATATGAGTCTTATGTTGCAACAAATGAGTCTTATATTGCAACAAATGAGTCTTATATTGCAACAGATGGGTCATCTTTTTAAAATTATCGTACCTCTCTAATTTACCTGTTCGAATTTGTCCCAACAAATAATCCATCTGATGCAACATAAGAATTATCTATTGCAATAGATGGAAACCTGTTGTATATCTCTACTTAGCATTGAAAATTCTTGCTTTCCAGGTGGATGTCACAGCTACTGTCGAAGAGTATAATATGACAGTTGATAATCCATCAACTGCTTCTAAAGATGAAGAAGAAGTGAAGCCTGTCAGTTTGGGAGAACGGAAGAATTATCCATTTGAAGGATTCAACATATCGAACGAGGCTCCAAAAAAGCTAATACAGTTGATCAACGACTATTCAGAATAGATTCCCAATGGGCTGTTAAAGATCATGCCAGCAGGTGCATAAATCAATTTTATGGATATTGGTTTATACAATTTTTGTTGTAAGAACCTGACATTAACACATATAAATCATTATGTAGAAAACAAAATGATGAGCGCTACAAAGTGAACGAATCGAGTCTTGGTTTTGATATGTTCGACTTTGTTGTTGCACATCCCGGAATGAAGAATTGGTTCTATTTGATGTCACAACCCCAAACTTACTAGAATGATGAGGTTTAAAGGCCATACATATTACTATTAATTAATACTTTATTTAATTGCATCTGCGTATTGATTTTTTCAATACGTAATCTGAAATGTTTGATAATATGTGCAGCACATCGATGTAATTTTTTACTACCTTCGAAAGAAGCCCAAGTTGCAAACACAAGAACAATACAGATACAGAACAGACAATTATTTGTACAAAGTTTACATCAATAATGCCTACGATAGGTATTGTCAACAGCAGTCAGAAGTTTCCCAAAACGAGGAATGCTTAATCAACATCATCAAAGGTTTTAGCATTCCTGCTATCTTACCTTGGCATTTGGTCGACGAAGTGTACATCCCAATCAATTGTGCTAATGAATTCCATTGGGTGTTGGTTGTCGTCGTTCTAAAAGAGAGGCGCATCCGAGTTTATGACTCGATGTCGCGAATGAGACGTTTCGGGATGTCGTTTGAGATACAAAAGATGGCCAAAATATTGCCTACTTACCTTGATATGAGTGGATTTTTGGATCAAATGGT
Organism: Capsicum pubescens; assembly: GCA_030864215.1. Classification (NCBI taxonomy): domain Eukaryota; kingdom Viridiplantae; phylum Streptophyta; class Magnoliopsida; order Solanales; family Solanaceae; genus Capsicum; species Capsicum pubescens. The sequence goes on from CM061544.1 coordinate 230,723,958, forward strand.
TCATACTAATTGATTGACGATTGAAGCATACCAGGATAAAATGGCTAATCCATTTGATGTACAATATGTTGATGGAATTGCTCAATAAACCATTGGTAGCCTGTAAGTTTAAGTGTTATGATTTAGTTTCATTTCACAAATTTCATAAAGCTTGCATGAACTGCAAGATATGGATTATCTATTTTTTATAACGCAGGGATTACGGTCTTTTTGTTGCCGCCTATGCCGAGTATTTGAGAAATGGATTACAAGTACCAAATGATGGACTTGATGCCGGATTATTCCGCAAAAGATATGCTGCTCTTTTATGGAAATATGAAGAAGCGAAAGCTCAGAAGCCATACGCAATTGACGTTAAAGATCCACTACGACCAAAGCCGAGTTCCATAGCACTGGATGAAGAACAACCTGTCCATATTGATTAGATATTTATAGATCAAGTACGTCAATGTAATAACCTATCCTCCTTGGTTTAACTTATTGATTTATTTGTATAGTAGATCGTTTGTACTCATAATAATTTTTTTTACATTTCATTTATTTATTGAGTTATTTTATTTCATGTAATTTCCGAAGGCTTCGATTTGTTTTATTCTGTCTATGAATATAATTAATTCTGATTTTTGAACATGTTAATTGAAATAGAGTACGAGATTCAAATATTGCAACAGATAATACATCTGCTATAGCAGATGACATATCTTATCAGACAAATTTAAACATATGTTGCAACATGAGATGCAACACGTAGGTCATCTTCTGGAAATTATATAACAAGTCTTCCTACTTTTTTTATTTGCTCCAACAGATTATCGATCAGTTACAACAGATAAGTTATATGTTGCAACAGATCGTAAATCTATTGTGACAGACAGACGGGGAACATCTGCATAACGCAACAGATGACCAACCTATTCCAACAGATAATCAATCTATCACAACAGGTACTATATCTGTTACGACAGATATAAAATCTATTTCATTATAAAAATCAACTTTGTCAGACCTAAAAATTATTGCCCCTATATCTATAGTGAATTGGCTTGAAATAAAAATTTATTATCGTGTACGTCTCTGTCTTTGTACATGTTCTTTTTTATACACAAGCTCCAACCATTTAGTTAGTACCCTATATGCCCAGACCCATTGCATCTTTTCCACAATGGTGTCGCACACATCGGTCATTTATCTGCCGATCAGCAAACACTCCATGTATGCAAGCGAGTACGGCCCGCACTGCACCAGTTGTATTTTTTGGGAGCTGGATGTTCTTATTTCGACCTTAAAAAACCCATGATTCCTTTGCCAAGACTTCAGCCGGCAAATGATCCATCAGCTAACTCTGTGTCAACAACTTGGGCAACAACTTCAAGAGTGGCTGCATGTGGGTTAAAAAAGTCTTCTCGCTGAACACAGGTAAGTTGCAGTCATAAACCTTAATATTTCCCTCGTATAGTAGTATCTCAACAGTGAGAAAATGGGTGACATCCACGTTCATGACTGCAACGATTCTCTTTGCCTTGGTCTAGCTCTTGCCGTGTGGATATGTCATCTTCCCTCTAACATATTTAATTGCTTCTTCATCCCATTGGAATGTAAAAACTAACTGATCAAATCCCAGGCCACCAGAATCAGCTAGATTATGAAGATCAGCATACCTATCTTTAAAATTATTGTAGAAGTTGAGGTCCATTATCCTATCAACATCATCATAAGCATCTGGGTACGCTAATTGCCTGCCCCTCATGAGGTAGTGAATTTTATCAACATACTGTGGTATAAGAATATAATTTTTAAATAGGTTAGTAATTGTAAAGAATAAAAACACAGTGGAAAGAATCTGATGCAGAGGGTTCTCTAAATCAGTTCACAGATTACCCAGCCAACGCAACTTATGCAACAGATGTGTATTATATTGCAATAGAATACCAAGTTGTTGCAACAGATTACACATCTGCTGCGTAGATTCTTCTTCATGGAGTAGATTGGAAGGGTACGTTAGCAAAAGTAAACTTACCTTGTCCTCATACCACACACACATATTTCTCATATTCGAGAAGTCTTTGACGGCAAATGAATGCATGGTGTATTCTTTTTGAACCTTCATCTTGATGAATTCTTCCAGTTCCTTCTTCTTCTCCTTGCCAAGCACCACAAATATGTCCACCTTCTTTGGTGGCCCCTGAACTTCAACAACTATTGGAGTGGGGGGAGTTGCATTTTTTGCTGATTTCAGAACAGAGAAAATTTGTCTAATTTTTATTCTCTTCCTCCTAACCTCCACTGTAGGAGTGCATGGCTTCCTCACCTCGTTGGATGGTATGACACCCCTCCTGGATTTTAACTCCTCGGCAGCTTCAGCAATAGCCTCTAGCTTGTCGAGGAGTTTATTATCTCTGTCCTTGCACACTTTTTATTTGCAATGAGAACATGAGGGTGATGAGGGGTGAGAGGGACCACTATAATAGAGGACAGGACCGGTGTAGGGTGAGAGGGAGGACCTGTGCAAGGGGTGTTTTCAAACATATTTATTTTTTGCTGAGCACCAACATGGTCATAATCACGACTGGCAGCAGAAGCAGAAGCAGGATGGATGCCACCATCACAAACAACTCCACCAACAACACCCGTAGAAGAAGCACCCGGATCTGTTGCAGTTTGAGTTAGGTCGTGAAGAGCTTCAATATTAGACTGACCTTGCCTAACTGCTCTTCTTATGGATGTTTCTCCATCCAATTCCTTCTTTATTAACTTCACTGTTAGGTCTTCTTTTGTATCAACAAGACCCAGAGTAAGAAAAGAAGTCATCCCCAGCTCATCAATGGTAGGCACGATCCAAGGATGCACAACCTATAAAAAAATAACAGAAGGAATTTAAATCATATAATAATAATTTGCAGTCAGTTGGGTTACATGGGGCTCGGGTTATGTTAACACAAGCAACTTATGCAATAGACGATCTAGCTACCGCAACAGCTGATCTGTATGTTAAAACAGATTGATAATATGTTACATCAGAATACCCATCTTCTGCATAATTTACAGTAGATGGGTAATTTGTTGAGTAGGGTTCATAGAACAGAGCAATATATGGTTAATCTGTTGCAAAATATGGATCATCTGTTGCAACAGATTACCCATTGCACCAGTTGCAGTTGACGAGTAATATCTTGCAACAGATGGAACATCTGTTTCAATATCTTACTTTGAGACAAATTATTTTAGTTGAAAGAAGGCGTACTACATCATTCGGAGGGGTAAAAAGATCAGCCTCGTTAATATTTTTTTTGCTGCCCTCTACTGTAGCCAACCACCTAAGGAACCTTGGATGAGAAACCTTATCCGGGTAATCTGTGAAATGCTTTCGGAGAGGAGGAATGGCTTCACATGCCCAAGCCTAAAAATTATAAACAGGAAGTAAGCAAAAAAAAGACACAAGTATATTCAATATGAATTAATGAATGAGTAAAAATAATGATCAATTTTACCATGAAAGCCCAAGGAAAGCCGTATAATGTGGTTGTCTTTGGCTTTATCTCTTTCAGTATGTATTTGACAGTCAAGTAGTAGCTTTCGTAGCCCTAGGGATAATCGTTGAATCTCCCAAAATCATCAGCAAGCGCCAACAAATCACGTTCTATGACTTTCTTGACTTCTCTTGCCAATAAAATAGAATGGACAAACCAAACTAAGCACAATTTCTCCCTGTAGTGCTTTGGTATGTCTTTATTCTTGAGATCCGCTCTCAAATCCTTCACTTTGTAGCTAGGTCCAACAATGCCTAACACCCATCTTTTTTTACCTTCCATTTGTTAGACCCTTTGTGGGGTGTTTTCCTGATGGAAGGTTCTTCTGGACGATCGCATCTCAAGCCCGTCACAATGGCAAACTCTTCCAATCCAAAACAAACCGGCATGCCATAGTAGTTGATCCAGACTTCATCCATCTTATTTCCGCCCTCCTTCGAACCTCCATCATCCCCCGTATACATGATCCTGCACTTGAGAAGGCCATATACCATGATCATTGGGAAACGGAGAGGGCGGGGCCCAGACAACTCAAGAAAGTATGCAAAGCAGCTCTTCTTAAAAAGTCTATCTATGTTTTCCTTCTTCATAATACTCCTAAGTTTTTCAAAAGGTTTCCCCAACTGACATTTAAGTACAAGATCATCAAATACTGCATTAGGGTTATTCATCGACATCGTAACTCGAAACTTGTCAATACTAATGGTTTTGATAGAATCATGCTGGAATTTAGATATTATTTCACGCCCCATTGGTGAGAAGGAGTTATCACTTTCCTCGGATTCATTTTTCCCTGACTGAGATTGTTCTGAAAGTTCCTCCGAATCTATCTGTACTCTAGCCTTTTTTGTTTGGTGATCGGAAGTTGATCTACTTTCTCCACTTTCTATTTCTTTTCTTTTGGGAGACATCTTTTAACTACAAACAAAAGAAAGACAAAAAATACATTGCATTTGATGTTTGCATAAAAAAGGTGTGACAAATTTCAATAAATTATTCTTACCACATAACCAAAAAAAAGTACTCCAATGGACAACCCATCAGTTGGAACAGAAGGGGAACCCAAATCTTTTTGAAGATCTATTCAGTATCTCCCCACAGATATTTCACCTGTTGCAACAGGTGGAGAAATTTCAATAAATTATTCTCTGCCACATTACAAGAAAATACTCCAACGGATAACCCATCAGTTGGAACAGATGGGGAATCTGTTTGAAGACCTATTTAATATCTCCCAACAGATCTTTCACCCGTTGCAACAGATGGACCACCACCACCACAACCAATGCCACGACCAATACCCCCAAGATCACCACCAATGCCACCAATAACAACACCAAGACCACCGACACCACCGCCAAAAAACACAAATACCAACACCACCAACAACAGCCACCAACAACACCACAAACACCATCCAACAATACCACAACAGTCAACAAAACACTGAGAGAAAAACTAGGGTTTTCTTGGGTGCTTCCTACTTTTTTAGCATCAAACTCAAAAATTTTAACCCATTCTTGAAGATAATACAACTAAAAGTCTTCTTTTTTATCATTAACTAAAAAGCCCTATTTTTTAGAATAAAGAACAAATGTAGAACTCTTCTCGAACTCTGTTACATGCAAAGATAGAGAAAACAACGGATACAAGCGGGAATGAATTCGAAAATAATAACTATCTGTAGTCGTAAATGGGAAAAAAATTGACCTGTTTTGAAGGGTTGAGCAATATATTGAGTAGTTATTGTTTGTATTGTTTGTATTGTTGAGAGGAAGAGGACACCCCGAGAGAGAGAGAGAGAGAGAGATAAGAGTGAGAACTTAAGATTTGAAATGAAAAGTTTTTCGCGCAAATGGATGATTTGTATGGGTTGATTTGTAATTTTGGAAAAGAATGACAAGTTTTGAAATTGCTAATTTGGTCCGAATTGATCTTAATTCATTTTAAAAAATTTAAAAGATATAGTTTTTAAAACATTGAGTTGATGAGAACTCATTTCTACTCAGAGTGATCGATCGACGACTCGGGTCGGGATGAACGCAATACCAGCGCCATATAATTACAAAGACTCGATTGGATTTGTAGTTGACCCTGCGAGCTCATTCATTCATCCCTAGTTTCACCTAAATCAACTTAGGTAATATCATTATCCGAACATTGATTTAATGAGAACTTATTTCAACTCAGAGTGATTGATCGACGACTCAGGTCGGGATGAATGCAATACCAACGCTATGCAATTGCAAAGACTCGATTGGATTTGTAGTTGACCCTGAGATCTCATTCATTCATCCCTAGTTCCACCTAAATCAACTTAGGTACTATCACTATCCGAACATTGAGTTGATGAGAACTCATTTCAACTCAGAGTGATCGATCGACGACTCGGGTTGGGATGAACGCAATACCAATGCTATAAAATTACAAAGAGTCGATTGGATTTGTAGTTGACCATCCGAGCTCACTAATTTATCTCTAGTTCCACCTAAATCAACTTAGGTACTATCACTATCCAAACATTGAGTTGATGAGAACTCATTTCAACTCAGAGTGATCGATCGATGACTCGGGTCGGTATTAACACAATACCAACGCCATGCAATTACAAAGAGTCAATTGGATTTGTAGTTAACCCTGTGAGCTCACTCATTCATCCCTAGATCCACCTAAATCAACTTAGGTACTATCACTATCCTAATATTGAGTTTATGAGAACTCATTTCAACTCAGAGTGATCGATCGACGACTCAGAACGGTATGAACGCAATACAAATGCCATGCAATTGAAAAAACTCAATTGGATTTGTAGTTAACCTTGAAAGATTATTCATTCATCCCTAGTTCCACCTAAATCAATTGCTATGAAATCTGTTGCAACAAACGACTAAGTTGTTGAAAATTTTCAAACAGGTACATATATGTTGGAACAAATGACATATCTAATTTAATTATCAAATAGATATTTGTATCTGTTGTGACAGATGACTGAGCTGTTGGAAATTTTCAAAAAAATATTTATATTTGTTGTAACAGATGACATATCTAATTTTATTAATTATTAAATGAACATTTTCATCTGTTGTCATAGATGACTGAGCTTTTGGAATTTTTAAACAGATATTTATATCTGTTGTAACAGATGACTGAGCTGTTCGGATTTCTAAACAGATATTTATATATGTTGCAACAGATGACATATCTGTTTGAAAAACTTTTTATCTCTTTTAATTTTAAAGCAAGAAACTTCTGGTCCGAGTAGATAATATCAAGTAGTAGTACTTACTACTAAAGGAGGTAAAAAATATTTCTTGGATATCTCAAAAGTGAGTTCATTGAGCAGTCTTGTCTTGTCTTTTCAATGCCAGTAGTCTTAGTCTTCCTCGTGCCCCTCAAATTATTAATGAAATTAATGAATATTAATTAATGAATATTGAAAACCACCACGTCTACGTACATAATACATCTATAGAAATTATCTCATCTCTTCTTTCAGGTGCAGTTTATTTTATTCAACTCTCATATTTTTCTCTCTCCTCTTTAGGGACATAGCCTTTTTTCTCTCTTTTCTCTTCTCTTCTCATAAAGAACTTTTCAGATCTAAACCCATCCATATCTTTCCTCGACTTAAATTTTTGTTTTGATCCCCTTTTTGATATTAAGGTATGGTTCATTATTGCTCTTTCATTCTCGTCTTCTTCTTTGCATGTTATTTACATCGGTTTTTTTATTTAATTACTATTTACCCATATCATATTTATTAAAAAAAAAATAAGGAACTTGTAAGTGTTGAATAAACAATCTGAGAATTTTTATTACAATATGAGAAAAAAGTCATCTGTTGGGAGAACTTTAAAAGCCTTGTTGGCATTATCATTTTTTTGTATGTATTTTGTTTATTTCATTATTGTTGATGCAGTTATTGATGTTGTTGGTGGGGTTGGCGTTTTTGGAACTTGTGGTGTTGTTGATGATTCTGGCACAAAGGATGTTGTTTCTTTGTTGTTGATGATGTTGTTGGAACAAATGTTGTTTCTTTTTTGTTAATGTTTATGCTGTTGTAGATGTTGCAATAGATGGAGAAACTGTTGGAACAAATAAAACCCCCAGAAAGGCTGGTTTGATATATTCCATCAGACTCCACATCTGTTACAACAGACTCCACATCTGTTGCAACAGACTCCACATCTGATGCAACAGATGGACAATGTTCTTTTTATGACATCAATTTTTTTCCTCTTCTTTGTAGATATAAGGAACTGACAGTTGATCAACTTTTGACGGCCTATCTCAAGAGGCTGCAGTAAATATGGGATCGGAGGAATAAACTGCTTATAGATGGAACCACTTTATATGTGGGAGGTATGTATTACTGATAATGTTATCATGGAAACACACATAGATTGAACTAATTTTGTGAATGATGGTTTTACTGATTAGTCATAGATCGTTCAAACAAGATGTTTGTAATTTTACAGTTAAGTTCGGTAGGTCCAAACCGATAAGGCTGAGGGACCATGAATATGGTTCTGATAGCCTGTTAAGATTTAATGTCGGTTGTTGCTCATGTTTATTTGTCAAGCATTGTGAAGAGATCTAATTTGTGTGTCATTATAAAGAGATTCAATAGCGATTGGACTAACTTTTAAGGTACATTAGATCCTTAGAGGGCCTTCGAAGCTTAGCACTGCATCTAATAAGAATGGAAAACTAATATATTTATTGCCCAGGACAAAATTTATATGGTTGGGTTACTCGTTCGGGGTGATGATTTTATGCCAGAATGTGCGGTAGGACAATGCTTTCGAAGGAAAATGGGTGGTTGATGGAAGACTATATCATCTGAGAGCTAATTGAAGAAGAGACAGGGTAGAAAGTAACTTCTAACGAATCTGGCCGGTGGAATTATCTTAACAGATGCGAGATCTCAATCAAGTGTAAATATGAAAGTGTATCCGGTAATGTAATTTCATCTAATGTGTCTCTGAAAGAAAAAAAATGCAGATGGACAATTTTCTAGGGAGCTGCGTTGTCGGAATTATCACCTAGATTAAAAATAGGAGAAGACCAACAAAGAAGCCTCACGGGTATCGAGGGTAGAAATGATGTACAACAAGTCTAGAAAACTTATGCCAACAACAACTGCAGTTAAAATAAGGAATCTAAGTGAAGGCGGCAAATTTCTGAATTTTAAAATTCATCCCATGCCTTCTTGTTTGTGTTTCCGATCAGGTCCACTGTCGTTGATCTGATCAAAACCACAAACGAGATTGAAAGGCCAATAGAGTATCATTTCTTCCTTAGTAATATGGTTATAATTGATTGTGTTTTCTTGCCTTTACATGCTTTCAACATTCCTTAGAGAAGATCAGATGTTTGTTGTAGTATGTGAATCCCGATAATTTTCAAGATTGCCTCCAGCTTGTTGATTATGTATTCAAGATGGTCGTTGCCCTCTTCGAAGTTGGTAAAGAGTTCCTCGTCTCTTGTGATCTCGATCAAGAACACTACCTTTAAAGTTGTGGCATTCTAGAAGCCCTTCAGAACACTTTCTTCAGAAGCCTTAAAGGATAAATGGAGGGTCTCTGTGTTTGTTTTAGGTCAAAATGTATTGATACACGTTGAAGATGTGGTCCCAAAAGTTGAACAACACACTTTTATCTAACGTTGCTCCATGCATCTTGCTCAAACAATTTGATGAATTAGTAAGCATGGAGTAACGTAGCGTGTGATCTAAACCGGCTCTACCATTACTATCAAACGTTACGTAACTCTAAGCTCATTACTCTATCAAAATAATATGACAGAGTTAGTGCACAAATCGAACGATCTCAATCTCTCAGCCTTTCTGTTAATTGCTCTTCTTCAATATAGATGACAAAATATCTTCTATGCAAAAGTCTACACCATCGCCAGACATGTTCCCAGGCAATCATGTCTGGCGATAGTGTAGACTTTTGCATAGCAGATATCTTGTCATCTATATTGGAGAAGAGTGATCAGTAGAAAGGCTGACAGATTGGGTTTTTTTCTATGTGCACTAACTCAGGCATATTGTTTTGATAGGTTAATGAGCTTAGTGTTATGTAACGTTTGATAGGCTTGGTAGAGCCAGTTTAAATCACATGCTACGTAACTTTATGCTTACTAATTTATCAAATTGGTTGAGCAAGATGCATGGAGCAACGCTAGATAAAATTATGTTGTTCAACTGTTAGGACCACATCTTCAACGTGCATCAACACATTTTAAACTAAAACAAACACAATAACCCTCCATGTATCCTTTAAAGCTTCTGAAGAGAAAGTGTTCTGAAGGGCTTCTATAATGCCATAACTTTGAAGGTAGTGTTCCTGATCGATCTCACAAGAGACGAGGAACTCCTTACCAACTTTGAAGACGGTAACGACTATCTTGAATAAAAAATACACAAGCTGGAGGCAAGCTTGAAAATTATCGGGATTCACATACTACAGCAAGCATCTGATCTTATCCAAGGAATGTTGAAAGTATGTCTAGGCAAGAAAACACGATCAATTATAACCATATTGCTAAGGAAGCAATAATACTCTATTTGTCTTTCAATCTTGTTTGTTGTTTCGATCAAGTCAACGGAAGTGGACCTGATCAAAAACACAAACAAGAAGATGGGATGAAATTTAAAATTCAGAAATTGTCGCCTTCGCTTAGTTTCCTTATTTTCACTGCAGTTGTTGTTGGCGTAAGTTTTCTAGACTTGCTGAACATCATTTCTACCCTCGATGCCCGTGAGGCTGCTTTGTTGATCTTCTCCTTTTTTCTACCTAGGTGATAATCTCGACCATGCAGCTCCCTAGCAAAGTGTCCATCTGCATTATTTTTCTTTCAGAGACACAACAGACGAAATTACATTACCGGATACACTTTCATATTTGCACTTGATTCAGATTTCGCATCAGTTAAGATAATTCCATCGGCTAGATTCGTTAGAAGTTACTTTCTACCCTGTGTCTCTTCTTCAATTAGCTCTCAGATGATATAGTCTTCCATCATCAACCCATTTTTCCTCGAAAGCATTCTCCTACCGCACCTTCTGGCATATAATCATCAACCCGAGCAAGCAACCCAACCATATAAATTTTGGCCAAGGCAATAACTTTATTGGTTTTCCATTCTTGTTTAATGCAGTGCGAGGCTTCGAGGGACCTCTAAGGGTCCAATTCACACTTAAAGTTAAGTCTAATAGCTATTAGTTCTCTGCAGTGACGATAAATATTGATCCCTTCTCAAAACTTGACACGCATAAACACGAGCACCAACTGTAAGTAATTCGTAACAGGGTATCTGCACCATCTTCATGAGGTCCTCAGCCTTGTCAATTTTGAACCCATCAAACTTAACGGTACAATGCAGGATCTTGTTTGAATGATCAATGCCTAATCGGTTAAAAATTGAATTCATAAAAACATTGTACTTTGTGTGTGTTGTTCTGGTAACCTTATCAGTAATACATACTTAACTCCCACACATATGATAGTGGATCCATCTGCACGCACCTTATTCTTCCTAGCCCATCTATGGCTTAAATTGAATAAACAGATGACTAGCTTGTTGCAACAGATGACACATCTGTTTATATTGTGATCAACCTGTTGTAGAAATCAAACAGATATATACATTTGTTGCAAAAAGATTGCCAATATGTTGTAAGTTATCTAACAGAAAGAATATATTTTGTAACAAATTACCCATCTATTATATTTATTTTAAAGTAATTTTCTTTTCTTTCCGAGATACAATAATTTATAAATAGGTCTCTCTTTAAAAATATGGATGATCCAGATTCGTACAAGAATATTCATATCGAGTCCTTGCGTGAACTCCAAAGGCAGTTTGATTGATGAACTCCAGAGAGATATTTGGCTGACTTCGGAGCAAGGCTGACGGATGAATAAAAGATGTCTGATTGATAATAATAATAATAATAATAGCAGTAATAATAATTAGGTAGTATTTTTTATTTTAGCTATTATTTTCCTCCTTTTGTATATCAAATCTACCCAAGGGATTCAAAAATCTATGAACATTCATTTCATTTTATTGTTGACTTTGAATTTTTAATTCTTATTTAGTATTTAATATTAATCATTCTGTTTATTCCTTGTTCTCAACATATTAAAGGTTGGTGGTAGGGATTGGGCAGCAATTTGTGTCAATAGTTAGAGGTTAATCTGCTACGACAGATCGATCATATGTTGCACCTGGCGGTTATTAGTAAAAAAGGGCTATTATTGTTATTGAGAGGGTGAAAAGAGAAAGACATGACTCGGAGTTCCGATTATTCAATATGAAAAATGTTTCGTAAATAAATAATAAGGAAATAAATAATAAACACAATTTATAACCACAATGTTAATAACTAATCGTGACTTTTCACCATTTTTGTTTTTGAATTTGTTTTATAAATTATTTATTATATAATAAAATAATTATTATTTTATTAAGAAAATTGAAAAGGTATTTCTTTTTTATTTATAAAATAAAAAAGTAAGCAAATTTGGATTAATGATATGATGATATAGTTATTTTTTTTTAAAAAAGTAGATTATATGTTGCAACAATTAAATTATCTAATGCAACAAATTCACTATGGTTGCAACAGATGATATATCTGTTGTCACAGATGATTTATCTGATGCAAACTATATCGAGTCACAACTCAATGAAAGCAGTTCTTGGAAAGAACTAATTAATAATAATAATCTGAAAAGTCATGACTTATCACAATATTTCTTAATTTAATTAATTCATTACTTTTCACATTAATAAAAAATATAATTAATAAATTGAGGTGAACAGTTAGATTATATGTTGCAACAGATATGTTATCTGATGCAACATATTTTATATTTGTTGCAACAGATAATATATCTATTGTCACAGATGTGTTATCTGATGCAACAGATATAGAATCTGTTGCCACAACTCAATAAAAACGGTTCTTCGAAAGACTAATTAATAATAATAATCTGAAAAGTCATGACTTATATCACAATATTTATTTTCTTAATTCAATTAATGTAAGGAGGTGAATAGTCACGCCTTTTTGCCTCTCATTCAAATTCAATCCTCTATAAATAGGTTCGTCCTTACTCAATCGTTCATTCAAATACACACTCTATTTATTTATTGCATATCGTCTTTCATATTACACTCTAGAAGATAAGATTATGGCTGACCTAGTGTGGGACGTTGCTTTTCTGCAAGACGCCGTGAATGAACTTCGGAATCAAGTTCGTGATCTACAATGGGAATTGGGAGGAGTTAGATCAAGAATGCTCCGCGAGATACGCAGGCTGAGGAGGGCCTTGCTACTTCCGGTTGAAGATTGGCCGGCTGGCAATGATGATGCTAATAATAATAATAATAATTAGACTATTATTTTTCTTTTAGTCTATTATATGTATTTTTATTTGTTTAATAAATAAACTATGTTTGATCTTTGACGTTTTAATCCATATTTAATTTTTATTCTGTCTATTATCTTCTCAACAAACATTTCAACGATTCGACGTAAAAAGGAATAATTTAGAATCTAGTAGCAATAACAAGATTTATCTGTTAGGTTTGTGGCAGAGGTTGATTTGTGTTGTTTCAAACAGATTAATCATTCGTTGCAACAGATAATTAGTCTGGTGCAACAGATAAACATTCTGATACAACATATAATACATCTGATGTAACAGATAATACGATGATGCAACAGATAAATAGTATGATGCAACAGATTACTCATCTGATGCACAAGATGATTGATCTGTTTAAATTGTGGGCACTCGTGCTGGATTCATAATCGGGGTTCTATCCATTGTTGGAAAAACAGAAGTGTACCCAGATGACAAATACGAATAAAAATCATAATTTTACTTACCAAAGTAACCTATGAAGTAATGTCAAAGTGGAAAGTGATGTAGTGAACAAAATTTGACCTAAGAAATTGGTCAGATCGCAGCAGTAGTGTTGTACCAACAACAACAAATCGTCGACAAGAAGATGATGAATAAAGCAGCAAAAACAGAAACAATTAACAACAAAAATCGCTAAAAGAGAGAAAACATCAATGGATGAGAAGAGAGAGAAAGACACTTTTTTCCCTTCGTTTCCCATTATTTTAGGTATACATTGGGATCAAAGTGTAAATTTAAAAACTTGTGGGTTATTTTAAAACTTCCCCAACTTTCTTAATACATAATAAAGTAATTGTCACCTCCAACTAATAATTAAGACTTGTGTCACCTATACCTCATTTTAAAACTCTTTTGTCACCTGTGGCCCAAACCCCCGAGTTACTAAGTACTAATTGGATAGAAGATGAATTAGAAAATATAGATTTCTATGGTAGAAATAATTCAGACAATTATTATTCAGATGAATATTATACGGATTAAAAATGCTAGAATATATTCAAAGAGTTAGAGAAAAACAAAGTTGACTATACGAATAAATTAATTATAGAAATTAGCTTAGAAAAGCAAGAGAAAAATTAAAAGAAAGATTAATTTGGATAAATAAAACCATAAAACAACTAGAATTCAAAGACAGTTTAGAATATGATTTAGACATGGAATTATTCATAGACGAAAAAGATAGGATAATTAATGAAATAGATAACCTAGAATTTAATATCAGATATAGTACAATTAGAATAAATTATTACAAAGAAATTTGCAGTATCACAACTACTTTAGGATAAAATGATAGACTATGAGTATTTAAAATATTGAAGACAAGATATGGAAGAAATAAGATTAATAGAAATACTTATGAAAGAAAATTTAATTGAATATTTTAGAACAAAGAATATAGAATATTTAGAATACCTTCAAAATAATATAAAAGAATTACAAAGACTAAGAGAAAAAACTAAAGAATATTACAGTAAAGCATTTAATCAAATACCATCTAATCACCCCCAAGATATGAACATTAATAAAATTAAAATAAATACACTAAAAATAAAAATGTTTAGAGAAGTTAAGAAATATCCACGCACAACTAAAAATAGATCCATTAGAGCTATAACAGATCTATTTAAGTTATCCGATTTATCTAGAGATCTTTGATTTAAAACATAATGAAAACATGAATTGTTCGAAGATAAAGTTCTATAAATTATAGGCTTGTCTTTCTTGTCAATCTCTATTAATTTAGATCAATAGTGACTTTAGATCTTTTGTTGGCTTGTAATGTGAGACTAAGGGCTTTTTTTTTGGTTTCCCAAGGTATCCCCATAGCCGGCAGCCGTGAGACTAATCCTCCGTTCGGTCAGCGCATTTTGCTGTAAAAAACTGGCCACAGAGTTTGCTCCATTCGTCAGAGGTGGGTTAGACTAAGGGTTGGTATAATACACGAATATTTCAAGAGTGACTTTACTTTTTCATAGATTCCCATATATATATATACTAGACATTGAAGGGCCCGTGCAGTATATGTTATTTTTTTATCTCAATTTATGTGACACAAATATAATTTAGATAATTAATTATTAAAATAATTTTAATTTTTAATTATTATGATTTATAATACTTTTTCTTCTATTTCAATTTAAGTGATACTGATATAATTTCGAAAGTCAACCTATGTGGCACTAATATAATTTCGGTAGTCAATCAAATATTTTATGTTTGACATATCATTTTGTATCTATTTTATTAAATATTATTAATTTTCTAATGCGACCATAATAATTAATTAGGGGGTGATACAATAAAATCACGATTGAAGAAGCGAAGAAGACATGTCTTAAATAACTTATAACAACTAATTAGAAGTGACATAATAAAATTACTATAAAAATTACTTGTAAAAAAAGCATAAATGGGTCTCATATAAGACATCAAGTTAATTTTAAAAATTAAATATTAATTTATTATTTTTTGTCTATTTTATATTTTTTATTAAATATTATAAATTTTAATACTTAAATAACCTATAGTAATTAATTAGGGGTAATATAGTAAAATTACATTGAAGCAGCTAGAGCAGTCAGCACAAGCAGGCATGTCGAAGATGCTGCTTATTATTAAGTAAAGATAATATATATATATAAATATATATATATATATATAACTCGATGTTGCTCATAAAGACAATACAGAGAGTTTAATTAATATAACCATCTTTTCATTGTATTATTAGCAGTACCTTGATTATTTTTTTTTCATTTTTCTTTAGCATCCTCATGAAATATTCATTTAAAAGGAAAATATATATTTCATCATATGCGTATATGCAACTTTTTATCTTTTTATTTTACACACAGTCACAAAAAAGAATAAAAAGTGTATATGTATACATACATACATATATATACATACTAGTTTTACGACGTCCGTGCTAACCCCAGGCTCAGACTCAAAGTATAAAACAATAATTTTAATTTTAAAAATATAATTTATATTATATTTTTCTTACTTTATAATAAGTATATCTAATGATCTGTTAAACAAGTTTTGTTAATAAGTTTTCATAATTATTAGAGTTGTTAATCACATAATTGGATAATTCTAAATAAAAAATATTATTTATGAGGAAGAAGATCTTACCAGAGAATTAGAATATATCAAAATGCTACAAGCAATTCAATATTTTATATAATTAAATATTTAATAATTATGCTTCGATGAAGATCATAAATAGGAGAAAATAATAATATTTTTATAAAATTTGCGAGTATTTATTTTCTTATTTATAGGAAAAAATAAATTTATTTTGATGTTTATTGAGTTTTAATTTCCCTCAAAATTTTAGTGGCAATAGTTTTTGCCAATTACATTTTTTTCATCTTATAGAATCATCTGGAAAGAAAATCAATGCTTTCAAGTTTATACTATAATAATTATAACCTCAATTAAGAGCTTTTATATAAATTAACTTAATAAGGATATATAAGATTGTTAAATGATAATTAAACTATATTAATAGATTACTCCATTCGGTCTATTTCCTAATTATGTTTATTTTTTACACACACAAGAGTAATCTATTCGTTTCATTTAAATTATTATTTTATATTTTTCATGTCCATTATGAGAAACAATAAATATTTAAAATTAGCTTGAATTTTTTTTTTAGTTAAAGTGACTATTGATTTAAAATGAAGGAAATTTTGACTAAATAGTAATCTAACATGTGGAAAGAAGAAACCAAATATAAAAACCCAAGTGGAATGGTTTTAACAAAGGAAATAAGGGCGAAAATGAAAATGTGCAATAAAAACACTATTAATTGCCATGGGTACTAATTTCATTTCACCGAAAAATTGAAATACCAAAAAAGCCCTTGTGAGGACTACTAAAATCTCAAGATCCTCTCTTATATATAATATGGAGATCATCCAAACATCTTTTGTCAAAGGAAAAGACATGTGGTTAGTCTTTCAAACTTTCTCTAATCTGAGATGTAGAAGCTCTAGATGGAGATCTAACAATATAATCAACAGGGGATATGTAAGAAGATGTTGATATTGTTAGTCTCGATGATGATGCTATACGCAAATCATTAGCCCTATTAAGTAGAGACAAAGAATAAAAAAATCTGATAGCAGTGAACTGAACTACTTTATTATGTTTTTCAATTTGGAATGATTATTGGGGAGGGAGCACTGATGTAGTGATTTCCCCAGTAGCTAGCTTAAAATTCCTAGCAATCATAGAGATATAATGATCTACATACTCAGCCATGAATCAAATTTTTTTATTCTTTGCCTCTACTTAATAGGACTGATGATTTGTGTACAACATCATCATCGAGACTAAAAAAATCAACATCTTCTTACATATCCCCTGTTGATTATATTGTTAGATCTCCATAATATTGCTACTGCAGTTTCTGATATGGATCCAACTGAATTCGAAAAGGATTTTCCCACAGGTTTAAAATGAATTACAACAAAATTAATTTTAGTCCAAGATCATCGGTGAGAAAAAAGATCTCACAGGAGCTCTTGAAATCTAGATGAGAATTATTTCGAAAATGATTTTTTGAAAGTTTCAATAAAGAAGAAAAATATGCTCTTCAGAAAGAATTCTATGGTGATCTTTTTGTGCATAACAAAATAATTGATTTCGTACCATGGTTCATGGATAAGTATGTAGATCATTATATCTCTATGATTGCTAGGGATTTTAAGCTGGCTACTAGGGAAATCACTACATCAGTGCTTCCTCCCTAACAATTATTCCAAATTAAAAAAGATAATAAAGTAGTTCAGTTCACTATTTTTGCCAAGCTAATTAAGAATGATACTATGCTTATCACTGCTCAAAATGTCAATATGATGTTGAAACAACATAACTATGCTAATATGTACATGAGTATTTTAGGA
The DNA here is from genome assembly GCA_030864215.1 of Capsicum pubescens. Classification (NCBI taxonomy): domain Eukaryota; kingdom Viridiplantae; phylum Streptophyta; class Magnoliopsida; order Solanales; family Solanaceae; genus Capsicum; species Capsicum pubescens. The sequence continues at coordinate 230,741,850 of CM061544.1, forward strand.
GAACAAATTGTTTCTTTATATGAAAAAAATGATAAGGTCATATCTGAATTGCAAAGGATAGAGCTTAGTGGAACTAAGCATAAAGACCAAGAGGTTACTACTACTACCACTATTCATCCTCCTCCTGAGATCAAGAATTTCAGTCTGAATAATGACTTTAAAAATATAAAGAAGTTATTAGCAGAAAAATTTAATAGATTACGAATAAATCTTATCCATGATAATGATATCACAGTAGAGGACAATGCTGAGCATATTGGTCCATATGAGATTAAGAAAATCTTAGACAAGTTTGCTAGGAAGCCGACCCAAAAATTGATTTATTATCTGAGGCCTACTCATCAAGATGTACTATTTGAGGAACAAGCATTGCATGTTCCCCATAGTTTTAGATGTGATGAAATCTGTGAATGAAACGTAGATGGCCTATCTGACAGGGAAATCTCTATGATGGGACATAGAATGTTAATGTAAAGTACAATTTACAAGGCTAACCCTGACATAAATGATAGGGGTACAGAAAAAATGATTACTGCTGGATTTACTAGTCAGCTTAAAGGCTGGTGGGATAGTTACCTAACCTTAGACCATAAGGAGAAAATAATGAGTGCAGTAAAAAAAGACAGCAATGGCTCCAAAGTAATGAACATTGTCTATACATTTATTATTAATATTATTAAGCAGTTCTCTGGAAGATGGTCAGACAATAGTGAAACTATTAGGACATTTCTCCAAAACCTTAGATACAAGACTCTAACATCTTTTAGGAGGTATAATGATGTTCTCCTGTCAAGAGTCATGGTTTTACCTGAGAGTAATAATCCACACTGGAAGTCTAAGTTTATAGATGGTCTTCCCATGTTATTTGCAGAAAGAGTAAGGAAAATCTTTAGAGGACCTGATGTAAGTATAAATTATAACTCTTATACCTACGGCAAACTTATAAAGGTTTGTACTTAGGAAGGATCAACTTTGTGTAATGAGATAAAGCTAAATCGTCAAATTAAAAATTATCGTCTTAATAAAAGACAACAGTTAGGCGAGTTTTATGAACAATTTGCCATGGATGTTCCTAAGAGTTCTAAAGAAACCTTTAGGTACAAGAAAAAAATTCTCAGAACACAAAAAGTCAAAGAGAATAGAGAAGAAGACCAAAAGAAAAAAGGCTTACAAATCTCGTGAAAAGTACAAAAAAGCCAAAAAGACTAATTCCTGCTACGGATGTGGTAGAGTTGGCCATTTTGTAAAAGACTGCAAAGTCAAAAGAAAGATTAAGAGTCTTACTCTGGATAAAGAGATTAAAGATTCCTTGTGTAAAATATTGCTTAATTCCTCTACAAAAAATTCTAATTCGGATCATACTGATAATGAGGAAAATGGTTCGACAGAGGAGGACCTGCGTGCCCTCCATAATGAAGACTACATGTCTTCTAAAGATGAATGTCTTCCTTGTCAACAAGGGCAACCTTGTGAAGATGAAGAAGATGAAATATTTTGTATAACCTTATCTCTCAATTTTAAGATATAGAAATAAACGTCTTGAAATATGAAAAATTAGCAACTCTTCTCAAAATGCTAAAAACTTTGGGAAATGAGGATAACCAACCATCTACTAGTTATTCTCACACGCAATAAAAACCTCCCTTGATTTCATCCCAAGAAGGTCCTTATACTATGGCGGAAGTAAACAAACTTCTGAAGGAAAGGCAACAAGTTGTTGAGATACCATCAACAACTCAAGATCTTAAGAAAGTAGTTGAAAACCTCCAAAAAGAAATAAGCTTACTTAAGAATCACAATTTGTTTTTAGATAAAAGTGTTTCTACTCTAGAGCACCCTACTCCAGTCCCAAATGAAATAAGTCATCATGATTCTTTACCAGAAGAAGATTCTTCAGACACTTGAAGCTGTTGCTCAACAATATTTTTATGCTAAGGCAACTCTTTTAATTGACTATAATTATAATAAAGAGTTCACAAATCTCGTTGATAGCGGGGCAGGCTGTAATTTCATCAGAGATAACAACCCAGTTGCAAAGATTTTTGGGATGTCTGAATTATATATCTCTTTTTGTCCAAGATTTGACAAAGGATACAACTATCTTGTATGATAGGATGAAAAAGAGTCCTAATGCATGGACCAAAAAATATACTCTTGCACTGAAAAATATTAAGGCAAAGGTAAATAACCTACCTTGCCTTACTTTAGCAAATCCCAATTTAGATAAAATTATTAAAACGTATGCCTCAGATATAGGTTATGGAAGAGTTTTAAAACAGTATTCCCCACAAGATAAATGATCCTATATTATCCAGTTTTATTCTGGAAAATGGAATGATAGTCAAAAAAATTATTCCACAGTAGCTAAAGAAATTCTTGCTATTGTTAAATGTGTATTAAAATTTCAAGGTGATCCATATAATAGGAACTTCTTGATAAGAACCGATTGCTAGTCTGCTAAATTAATTTTTAATAAAGATGTAAAACATGATGTTTCTAAGAAAATGTTTGCAAGATGGTAAGCACTATTAAGCCCATTTGATTTTGAAATTCAATATATGAAAGGGTCAAATAATAGTCTACCTGATTTCCTTACTCGTGAATTTTTAAACAGATGTTTTCTATTGTGATATACAGGATGGCATCATAGGCATCCCCGTACAAAGGAAGGGGAGGAAGAGGTAGATCACCTCGACTAGAGGCAGAGAAAATATTATCCTTGCCCAAATTGGAAATCAAAGGTTTATTGCCTCGAACATTGCAAGTTCAGGTTCATCAAGTATGAATACAGAAGAACAATTGCATCAACAATTTTTCGATTTTTTGAAATCAAAATCCAAAAGGCAAGAGGAATCTGATGTTCCTTCATATGCTAGATCCTTGAAAGAAACTAATGAAAATATTGAGTTGTATGAACGCAACAAAGCAGAAGAAGCGATATTACTTCTTGAGCGCCATGATCACAGATGGAAAGATAACCCATGGCAACTTATGCAAAAATATTTAAACAATACATTTTTCACTACGGCTACATACAAATATTGTAGACACTACAAAACTGTATTGTCTCAAACTGCTTCTGCAAAAATTCAACACTGCTATGCAAGTGGAGCTATCAGAAAGCATTATAGTTTTTCCAAAATTAAAATCAAAAAGATCTTTTATCATGTTGAATGGTGCTTGAGTACCCTTAAAGAAAAAAATATGTTCTGCCTGAACAACAAAAAATTATAGTTAAGTACAATTACTGGGACTATGTTGAAAGTTTTGATAAAGCTTTCTCGTGTGAGAATCCTGAGAGATCTCATTTATGTATTACTAAAGTTTGTGAAAATGTCTACAAACAAAGCATACACAACTGGTTTGCTAAATGGTGGATCTTGCATGGTCCTTCACAAAAAATATTGCCAGAGCATTTTAAAAGTCTCTATAATAATTGGGTGGAGGTATCACTAATACTGCTTGAAATGAAAAGAGAAAACATATACTTTGAAGGCATATCAACAATGTATTTTTTCATTGAATTTTCTAATCCTTGGATCTTGAAATGGTCTATAGAAGTAAAACTAAATCTTGACAATATCCCTTGTTTAATGAGAATTTATTACACTAAATTCTGGAGAAAATTAAATCAACAAACGACTGAAGAAAATGTCCATGGACACCAATTAATAGAAACAATCAAAGCTTCCATAAAAAACTATAAGCAGTAGAAAGAAACAGCTCCTCTTTATGAATAAGAGGAACATAGTCCATTCAGGAATATTTCCCAAAAACCCCAGATAGAGAAATTGACAATATCCAAATCATAAATCCTTTCTTCATATATGGAGGAAGTTAAATGAGATTTAATAAAGAATCTCGATCAAGGTTGTTCTTCAGACATGTAAATATCGTCAGCAGGTCATTAAGAAGATTGTTTGGCTGGGGAATTTTAAAGTATTCAAAGTGATGAAGAAATAGACTTGGATGCTTATCTTGCAAAATTCTAAAACACCATGGAAGAATCTTCCACGTCCACAAAAGATAAAGGGAAGAAATAAATAAAATGGACCCCACCACTACTCATATTATTGGGGAAACAGGCTTGATGGCAGACAACTTTTGAAAAAGCAAAACAGTAAGGGCCATTAGCTTTCTAATAAAGAAAAAGTGATTTGTAAGTAGTAAGGGTCAAATAGTAAAGGCCACTTACTTTATTTTGTTGTTTTATTTTGTTCTCTCTAGAATACTCTCACTCTCTCTCTTGTAAAAATATTTTGAGTGCAAAATAAAATCTCTTTGCTTCTGAGCACAATCCATCCATCTTAAGGATAATTTAATTTTATTTTTACTCTGCTTATTCATTAGCCTATGATAGGCTAAACTCTTTGTGTTGAGCTATGACAAATTATATTACATGTATAAAATGGCGTAAGTTATTAAAATAAAAAAAAAATCATCCAAATGATATTAAGGTTGCAATATATAGATTTTCTTGTAAATGTTCCAAGAATATCATTTGATGCGATCCGGTCCTTCAATGCTTTTCCTAATCTACAGATTTCTCTTGGTGATGAGAATTCATTAAATGTTTTAATACTAAGAATTAAATTACATGTCTATAATTACATGCCAGGAACTGAGGTAATATGTATTTGTTATCGAATATATTATACGTCTCTGTACATATTAAATCCTATGTGTAAAATGATGGATTTAAAAAATGAAACCAATTTTTGTAGGTCAAAAGTTGTTATTAGAAGACCTATTAAATGGGATGAAATTGACTTCCCAAAAGAATGGATCCTCAAGGATGTATCCCCTCCTCAAAATAATCTCAATAGCGAGATTTCATAAGTAGAACAGGTTGTTGATGGCACTGTAAAGATCAGATTTTCTAATTCTTTGCCTCTGCTTAATAGGGCTGATGATTTGCATATAGCATCATCATCGAGACAAACAAGATCAACATCTTCTTACATATCCCCTGTTGATTATATTATTAGATCACCATATAGAGCTTTGACATCTCAGATCAGAGAAAGTTCTAGAACGTACAAGATCAGAATCGATAGCGATAATATTGCTACTGTAGTTTCTGATATGGATACAGCTGAATTCGAAATGGATTTTCCTACAGGTTTAAAATGAATTACAACAAAATTGATTTTAGTCTGGGATCACCGATGAGAAAAAAGATCTCACAGGAGTTCTTGAAACCTAGATGGAAATTATTTCGAAAATGGTTTTTTGAAAGTTTCAATAAAGAAGAAAAATATGCTCTTCAGGAAGAATTCTATGCTGATCTTTCTGTACATAACAAAATAATAGCTTTTGTACCATGGTTAATGGCTAAGTATGTAGATCATCATATCTCTATGCTTGCTAGGGATTTTAAGCTGGCTACTGGGGAAATTACTACATGAGTGCTCCCTCCCCAACAATCATTCAAAATGGAAAAAGATAATAAAGTAGTTTAGTTCATAGCTTTTGCCAAGCAAATTGAGAATGATATTGCGCTTATCACTACTTAAAATGTCAATATGATGTTGAAACAGCATAACTATGCTAATATGTACATGAGTATTTTAGGAGAACAAATTGTTTCTCTATATGAAAAAATTTATAAGGTCCTATCCAAATTGCAAAGGATGGAGTTTAGTGAAACTAAGCATAAAGACCAAGAGGTTATGCTACTACCAGTATTCAGCCTCCTTCTGAGATTAAGAATTTCAGGCTGAATAATGACTTCAAAATATTAAAAAAGTTATTAGCAGAAAAATTTAATATATTAAGAATAAATCCCATCCATGATAATGGTATCACAACAGAGGACAATGTTGAGCATGTTAGTCCATCTGAGATTAAGAAAATCTCAGACAAGTTTGCTAGGAAGCCAACCGAAAAAATGATTTATAATTCTAGTCCTACTCCTCAAGATGTACTATTTAAGGAACAAGCATTGTATGTTCCCCATAGTTTTAGATGTGATGAAATCTATGAATGGAACGTAGATGGCCTATCTGACAAGCAAATTTCTACAATGGTACATAGAATATTAATGTACAGTATAGTTTACAAGGCTGACCCTGGAACAAATGATAGGGGTATAGCAGAAATGATTACTGCTGGATTTACTAGTCAGCTTAAAGGCTTGTGGGATAATCACCTAACCCCACACCATAAGGAGAAAATAATGAGTTCTGTCAAACAAAACATCAATGGATCCAAAGTAATGAACATTGTCTATACATTTATTATTAATATTATTAAGCACTTCTCTGGAAGATGGTCAGAACATAGTGAAACTATTAAGACTTTGCTCCAAAACCTTATCTTCAAGACTCTAACATCTTTTAGGTGGTATAAAGATATTTTCCTGTCAAGAGTCATGGAATTACCTGAGAGTAATAATCCACACTAGAAGTCTAAGTTTATGGATGGTCTTCCCATGTTATTTGCAGAAAGAGTTAGTAAAACCCTTAGAAGACCTGATGTAAGTATAAATTATAATTCTTATACCTATGAAAAACTTATAAAGGTTTGTACTCAGGAAGGATTAGCTTTGTTTGATGTGATAAGATAAATCGTCAAATTAAAAAATATCATCTTAATGAAAGACAACAATTAGGCGAGTTCTGTGAACAATTCTCCATGGATGTTCCTAAGAGTTCTAAAGAAACCTCTAGCTACCAGAAAAAGAAATTCTCAGAAGTCAGAAAGTCAAAGAGAATAGAGCAGAAGACCAAAAGAAAAACGGCTTACAAATCTCATGCAGAGTACAAAAAATGCTAAAAATACAAATGCCTGCTATAGATGTGGTAGAGTTGGCCATTTTTTAAAAGACTTCAAAGTCAAAAGCAAGATTAAGATTCTTACTCTAGATGAAGAGATTAAAGATTCTTTGTGTAAAATATTACTAAATTTCTCTGCAAAATTCTAGTCCAGATCATACTGATAATGAGGAAAATGGTTCCACAGAGGAAGACCTGTGTGCCCTCCATAATGAAGACTACATATCTTCTGAAGATGAATGTCTTCCATGTCAACAAGGTCAACCTTATGAAGACGAAGAAGATGAAAATGTTTTGTATATCATTATCTCTCAATTTCAAGATATAGAAACAAACGTCTTGAAAGATGTCAAATTAATAGTTCTTCTCAAAATGCTAAAAACATTGGGAAATAGGGATAACCAACCATCTACTAGTTATTCTCACACACAATAAAAACCTCCCTTTATTTATTCCCAAGAAGGTCCTTATACCATGGAGAAAGTAATTAAACTTCTGAAGGAAAGGCAACTAGTTGTTAAGATACTAGCAACAACTCAAGATCTTAAGAAAGAGGTTGAAAACCTCAAAAAAATAGACTTACATAAGAATCACCATTTGGATTTAGATAAAAGGGTTTCTACTCTAAAAAAACCCTACTCCACTGCCTAACGAAATAAGCCATCATGATTCTTTACCAGAAGAAGATTTTCTTCAAACACTTGAAGTTGTTGCTCAACAACATTTTTATGCTAAGGTAAATCTTTTAATTGACTATAATTATAAAAAAGAGTTAAAAGCTCTCATTGATAACAGGGCAGGCTGTAATTGTATCAGAAAAGGTCTGATACCTTAAAAATATTTTTTCAAGACCACTCTTGTTGGTATAAATTCTAGTGGTAATAAAATGGGTGCAGAATATAAGATCCCCAAGGTTTTTATTTGCCAAGATAAGGTTTGCATGCCTGAAACCTTTGTTCTTATTAAAGATATTACTAATGATATCATTTTAGGAAAACCTTTGTTTCTCCATATATATCAAATAACATGGTGGGATGAAATAGGTGTAATGGGAACTTTTCAAAACAAACATATTAAGTTCTAATGGTGTGAACCCCTATACAATAGATATTTAAATTTAGTAAAAGAAAGAATTCTTTCTAAAAATAAACAATTATAGTTTTTGAAAAAAGAAATCTGCAGTTTAACTATTGATCAAACACATCAAAACCCAAAATTGGTTGTGAAGATTAAGTTTTGGAAAAATCAATTTTTAATTGATATATGTGGAGATCATCACAATATCTTTTGGCAAAGGAAAAGACATGTGGTTAGTCTTCCTTATGAGGATAGTTTTCAAGAAGGAAATATTCCTACAAATGCAAGACCTTGCTAAATGAATGATGTATATTTAGAATTATGTAAAAAATAAATTGATTCTCTTTTATATAAAGGCCTCATAAGACCTTCAAAATCTCCCTAGTCATGCACTATTTTTTATTTTAACGAACATGCTGAACAGGAAAGGGGTGTACCTAGATTAGTTATAAATTATAAACCACTAAACAAAGTCCTTAAATGGACCAGGTATCCACTTCTGAATAAAAAGGATTTATTGGATAGATTGCATGATGCTCTTATATTTTCCAAATTTGATTTGAAATCAGGTTACTGGCAAATCTAGATAGTAGAAGCAGACAAATATAAGACTGCTTTTAATGTTCCAATGGGACAATTTGAATGGAATGTAATGCCTTTTGGACTGAAGAATGCTCCTACAGAATTCCAAAATATAATGGATGAAATATACATTCCTCGTAGAAATTTTATAATTGTTTATATAGATGATATTTTGGTACTCTCAAAAACTACAGAGACACACTTCAAACATCTAGATCTGTTTAAGAAGATCATTATACAAAATGGCTTAGCGATATCAAAGCCAAAGATGTTGTTGTTTCAAACAAAGGTTAGGTTTCTTGGCCACAATATTGATCAAGGGAAAATTATCCCTATAACCAGAAGTATTGAATTTGCTTCTAAATTTTCGGATGAAATAACAGACAAAACCCCGTTGCAAAGATTTTGGGGAAGTCTGAATTATATATCTCCTTTTGTCTATGATTTGATAGAGGATACATATATTTTGTATGATAGGCTGAAAAAGAGTCCTAATGTATGGACTGAAAACATACTCTTGCAGTTTGAAATATTAAGTCAAAGGTTAATAACCTACCATGTCTTACTTTAGCAAATCCCAATTTAGATAAAATTATTGAGACTGACGCCTCAGATATAGGTTATGGAGAATTTTTAAAACAATATTCCCCACAAGATAACCGAGCCTATATTATCCAATTTTATTCTGGAAAATGTAATAATAGTCAAAAAAATTATTCCACTGTAGCTAAAGAAATTCTTGTTATTGTAAAATGTGTATTAAAATTTCAAGGTGATCTTTATAATAGGAAGTTCTTGATTAGAACCGATTGATAGTCTGCTAAATTAATTTTTAATAAAGATGTAAAACATGATGTTTCTAAGAAAATGTTTGCAAGATGGCAAGCACTGTTAGCCCCATTTGATTTTGGAATTTAATATTTGAAAGGGTCAGATAATAGTCTACCCGATTTCCATACTCGTGAATTTTTAAATTGATGTTTTCTATTATGACATAAAGGATGGAATCACAGGCATCCTCGTACAGAGAAAGGGGAGGAAGAGGTAGATCAACCTCGACTAGAGGTAGAGGAAATACTGTTCTTACCCAAATTAGAAATCAAAGGCTTATTGCCCCGAACATTGCAAGTTCAAGTTCAGGTTCATCAAGTATGAACATAGATGAACAAATGTATAATCCATTTTTGGATTTTAGGAAATCAAAATACAAAAGGCAAGAGGAATCTGATATTCCTTCATATGCTAGTGCCTTGAAAGACACTAATAAAAATATTGAGGTGTCTGAACGCAACAAAGAAGAAGAAGTGATAGTACTTCTTAAGCGCCATGATATCAGATAGAAAGATAACCCATGGAAACTTATGCAAAAATATTTAGATGGTACATTTTACACTACGGCTACATACAAATACCGTAGACACTATGAAACTATTTTGTTTCAAACTGCTTGACACTCTCAAAATTTCAAGCATTTTATTTTTGGTCTTTCCTTACTCGAAACATCAATTTTTGACTTAAAATGTGTTCAAATAAGTCAATAGGTTATCTCGAAAGAGTTTTGGAATTTTTGAATGAGGTTTGGGGTCATTTTTGAATTTCGAGGCAGTAAGCCTCCGCGATATCACCGTGTCATGGAGGCTAGTCTCCGCAATAAGTGGCATGGCACGGAGTTTAGCTTCCGCGATAGGCAGTGTGCCACACGAGGTGTAAAATTTTATCTTGTTTTGATTTTCTCACATGGGGTAAGGGGATTTGGATATTTTACCCCTTGTACGACCTTAGTCCGTTATCTCATAATTTGGGCTTAGTGATGCCATGAAGTCCTTTTTTGGATTCTTATATGTCTTTTATTGATGGACAATTTCTAATGAGAAGTTACATACTTTATAGTTTTTATTGAATTCTCTATTCCTTGGATCTTGAAATGATCTATAGAAGTAAAATCAAATCCTGACAATATCCCTTGTTTAATGAGAACTTATTACACTAAATTCTGGGGAAAATTAAATTAACAAACGGCTAAAGGAAATGTCCATGGATACCAATAAATATAAATAATCAAAGCTTCCATAAATAATTTTAACTAGCAGAAAGAAACAACTCCTCTTTATGAACAAGAGGAACATAGTCCATTCAGGAGTATTGCCATAAAAATCCAAATAAATAAAGGGACAATATCCAAATCTGACATCCTTACTTCATGTATAGAGGAGTTAAATGAGATTTAATGAAGAATCTCTATAAAGGATGTTCTTCAGACATGTCAATATCGTCAGCAGGTCATGAAGAAGATTGCTTAGCCGGGGAGTCCCAAAGTATTCAAAGTGATAAAAACATAGACTTGGATGCTTATCATGAAAAATTCAAAGACACTCTGAAAGAATCTTTAACGTCCACAAAATACTAAGGGACAAAATAAATTAAAAGGACCCCACCACTACTCACATTATTAGGGAAACGGGCTTGATGGCAGATGGCTTTTAAAAATCAAAACAGTTAGGGCCATTAGCTTTCTGATAAAGCAAGAGCCATTTGTAAATAGTAAGGGTCAAATAGTAAAGGTCACTTGCTTTATTTTTTCATTTTATTTAGGTGCTTCCATTATATAAGGAGCCCATTGTTAGTAGTAGAGGACAGGTTTTTTAGAACCCCTCTCTCTAGAATACTCTCTCTTGTAAAAATATTCTGAGTACGATATACAAACTCTTTGATTCTGAGCACAATCCATCCATCTTAAGGTTAATTTTATTTTATTTTTACTTATAAGACCACGCAAAAAAAAAAATACTAAGATCAACTTAGTCTTTTATGCTTGCTAAGGGGTCCCAGACTTAGAAAATTCTAGCTAAGTATTCAGACTTAGTATTATTTCGGCCTTAGTTAGTTGAACACTTTATTTCATGACTCTTATGACTTTAAAGTCTCGATATTTAGGCTGAATCATGATTATGGATGTCATTAGGTGTTCCCGAACAAGTTTTGGATTGTTTGGACCTCGTTTGACACATGTCTGGGAACCCAAAATAGTGTATTAATGCGATCTCAACGCAGCGCGTCATCCATAGCGTCGATGAGTATTTTTTCCCAGTTCCTGGTGTGAATTCCAGTGAACCGACGCGGACTCGACACACCGTATTAGCTATCGCATCGATGCCAATGACGCAGTGCGTCGGTCTGCGCATCGCTAGGCCAGTTTTTTATTCATTAAAAAAAATAACGTCTAGAGAGGTAAATGGGACATTTTCCTCACTTTGACCCAGCCCCTAAAATACAAAATTCAGCCCTCACAAAGCAAATTACACTCTTTTCTCTCAAATTGCTCTCAAGAGAAAAACCTTAGAACATCAATTTCAAGATCAATTCTCAAGAACACTTCATCAACCTTCAAGAATTCAAACATTATGGTCTGTTAAGTGTTCATACAAGGGTTTCCTTCTACCATTGGAGTTCAAGAAATCTTTTTGAAACTACAAGTTAAAGGGTTTAATGAAATTAATGATTTGATTTGACTATGTTCATGATTATTATGTTGACGAGGTTTTCTAATCCATGATTAGTTGCAAGATTCATGTAAAATTATTTATTATATGTGTAGGGTCATGTGAATTCATGCTAAAGCTTTGATATTGTGAATTTGGTGTTGAAATTGTTATGCTCTCATATTGTCTAGTGTTATGTGCATGTACAATGCCCTCCAAGTGTTTGATGTCGTTCATATGAGTTGAATAATGAAATTATAACATACTAACATGCATTACTCATTCATGTACAAGTTAATGCATTACAAGTGTTTGAGTAAATGTCTCTATGAATGAACAATGGACTAGCATACATTGTTATGACTTTTATGACTATGATATGCTCTACTTTTCATGCTAACGAGTCCTAGGGTTGTTTAATACCCGGAAATTTAGTTGATTACCTACATCCATGGTTAGTCTCAAAATAGTATCAGTCATATCACAATCAGTAGTACTCTTAGTCAGTTACAGAACTTAGGAAATTCAATAGTACTCAGTAATCAACCTCAGTTCAGTATTCAGTTCAAAAACTAGTAGTATTCAGTTCAGAATTCAATCAGTAATCAGTCTAGTACTCAAAGAACTCAGAATTAGTCCAGTCTGGTTCAATACTCAGTCCTGACCTCAGTAAACTCAGCCAGTTAACAGAACTCAATAGTATTCAATTAATTAATAAAATCCAGTAGTATTCTATCAGTCAATGGAACTTAGTGAACTCAATTCAGTTCAGCTAAACAGTACGATCAGTAATAGTTCAGTCAAGCCTATTACAGTCTTGGAATAAGTTCAGTGTCTTTGGTTGGGAGTAGGATTCAGCACCAAGAGATCCTAGGGATGGGGGATCACCCGTTAGCTAGGACTGGGTCCCTAGAAGCAATCCCTAAGTTCCAAAACTACGTAGCCAGCGTAGGTTACTAGATGTCACCCGTTAGATAGGACTGACATACTCAGGGATACCCGCTAATGTAGGACTGATCTTAGGGGTCACCTGTTAGACTAGGACTGACCCGACAGCCAGTTGTCTTAACCCAAGGAACGGTACTGACACCCTTCCAATTGGGAATACAGATTGGACCCCATATCAATTATCTTATTTAGGGCATATTGGTTAGATGATTACCTCCCACAGTCTCAGAACAGAAATCAGTTTAGTTCTACAGTTTCAGGATTGTCAGATACAGTCACTCAATTCAGTACGGAACTTGGTATAGTTCCATAGGATCAAGACCGTCAGATACAGTCCCTTAGTTATCAACTACATATATCAGTAAACTCAGATATCAGTAAATCAGTAATTCAGAACTTAGTATCCAGTGTTATCACGATCTCAGTTACAATATATGTATTCATGCATGTACTCTCATTCAGTTATATTCATGTCATTCAGTCAGTATTGTTCATGTATATGAACCCATGTTTTTCAACCTACCTTACTTTGCATACCAGTACATTCAAAGTACTGACGCATACCTTTCTTTTATGCTATGATATTTTATATCATAGGTTCAGATGTGCGGGCTCCCGATCATACTTAGTAGTTCAAATATTCAGCTGATAGAGTTTATGGTGAGTCTTCTTAGTTTGAGGACATGATGATTATTTCAGTAGTTCAGCTTATTTCAGTAGTTTAGAGTTAATTGTGGACATTTCCCATCAACTCCATATTTCATACAATCTAGAGGCTATTTTAGACTGGAATATTTTCAGATAAATCTATCAGATTTGGTATTTGTTATACCGTATTCAGTTTTATTATAGTATTGAACCTTATGGCATGTTTTCCGCATAATTTCCGTATATTATAGTACTATTATTCAATTATTACAGCAGGTACCAGTCATGGGTTAGCTTGTGGTCCTTCGAGATTAAGAGCACCGTGTAGCGTCCGGGGTACAGACTTAGGGTGTTACATGACTCTATTTATTCATTATCCTATGATAGGCTAAAATCTTTGTGTTGAGCTATGACAGATTATATTACATGTCTAAAATAGCATAAGTTATTAATATAAGAATCAAATCATCCAAAAGATATTAAGGTCGCAATATATAGACTTGCAAAAATAGTTTTGATTCAGGCATCATGCCGGGAGACTAATTAGAAGGCTTGTTCGCTAGATGGGCATTAATGGTTGTGTTTTAGACCCGTTTCGAATCAAGACTATTCCTATGAGTTTATGCTTTGCTTGTAAATGTTCCAGGAATATCATTTGAAGCGATCCGGTCCTTATTTTAGTAGATGGGAATTATTTTGAAAATGGTTTTTCAAAAGTTTCAATAAAGAATAAAAATATGCTCTTCAGGAAGAATTCTATGCTAATCTTTCTATGCATAACAAAATAATTGCTTTTGTACCATAGTTCATGGCTAAGTATGTAGATTATTATATCTCTATGATTGCTAGGGATTTTAAGATGGCTACTGGGAAATCACTACATCAATGCTCCCTCTCCAACAATCATTCCAAATTGACAAAGATGATAAAGTAGTTCAGTTCACTGCTTTTGCAAGCTAATTGAGAATGATACTGCGCTTATCACTGCTTAAAATGTCAATATGGTGTTGAAACAGCATAACTATGATAATATGTACATGAGTATTTTAGGAGAACAAATTGTTTCTCTGCATGAAAAAATTAACAAGGTCCTACCCGAATTGCAAAGAATAGAGCTTAGTCAAACTAAGCATAAAGACCAAGAGGTTACTACTACTACCAATATTCAGCCTCCTTCTGAGATTAAGAATTTCAGGCTGGATAATGACTTCAAAAATATAGAGAAGTTATTAGCAGAAAAATTTAATGGATTATGAATAAATCCCATCCATGATAATGACATCACAGCAGAGAAAAATGTTGAGCATGTTGGTCCATATAAGATTAAGAAAATATCAGACAAGTTTGCTAGGAAGCCAGCCCCAAAAATAATTTCTTATCCGAGGCCTACTCGTCAAGATGTACTATTTGACAAACAAGCATTGTATGCTCCCCATAGTTTTAGATATGATGAAATCTATGAATGGAACGTAGATGGCCAATCTGACAGTCAAATTTCTATGATGGTACATCGAATGTTAATGTACAGTACAATTTACAAGGCTAACCCTGACACAAATAATAGAGGTATAGGGGAAATGATTACTGATGGATTTACTAGTCAGCTTACAGTCTAGTAGGATAATTACCTAACCCTAAACTATAAGGATAAAATACTGAGTGCAGTCAAACAAGACAGCAATGGCTCCAAAGTAATGAACGATGTCTATACATTGATTATTAATATTATTGCGCACTTCTCTAGAATATGGTCTGACTATCATGAAACTATTAGGAGTTTTCTCCAAAACCTTAAAAGCAAGACTCTAACATATTTTAGGTTATATAAAGATGTTTTCCTATCAAGAGTCACAGAATTACCTGAGAGTAATAATCTACACTGGAAGTTGAAGTTTATAGATGGTCCTCCCATGTTATTTGCAAAAAGAGTTAGGAAAACCCTTAGAGGAACTGATGTAAGTATAGATTATAACGCTTATACCTACGACAAACTTATAAAGGTTTGTACTCAGGAAGGATTATTTGAATTTTATTTACTAATTAATGTCCAATTTATTTGAATCCTAAACTAGATAAGTGTCGTGTGCAACTGTAGTATGGCCCAATAATGCATATTGATCTGAAAATTCCACCAAGACCCCCTGGTTATGCTTTTGTTGGGGTGAGTTTTATCTGTTCTAGCTAAAATAAAATTTATTAGATATTCCGTTCTTAAACTTTAAGCTATTTTGACATCATTTTGTTGGAAATATTAACAATTAGAAGAGGCTCGCGATGGTAATGACGCTATTCGTGGGCATGACGGCTATGATTTTCATGGGCATTGCTTGAGGGTTAATAAACTCCTAATATCTTATAGGACACACACATATGAATCAACAAATGTGTAACTTGCATTTTTTTGAATTAGGGTTTCCAATTCTTGTCTTAATTGCATTTTTGTTAGCTTAGTGTTTCACCTAAACTCTTATGTTTCTTCATATAAATGCTTGACCCAAATTATTTTGGATCAGTTATTATAAAATCATCTGTATCAATTCTACTTTATTCAGGTCCATTTCTTTTCAATATTAGTCTGTCTTTCAAGGAAAATTAACACATCTAATACTTATAAGATACTTAAATTCTAAATAGTTTTCTTTTTGAAGTGCTTAAGCCTTTTGAAATTGTTACATATCGTGTGTATTACACAGTTTGAACTTGCACTTGGTGGGCATGGTAACTCATCGTCAAATGATCGTTATAATAGTGGATATAATAGTGGCCATAATAATCATAAATTTGGAGCGCCCAAGCATACTGAGTATCAAGGCACATTTACTATTCATGTGCTTGCCCTTTATTCCTTACTACATTTTATGCCTTTTAATCTAATTCACTTGTTTATTTTTAATTTTGGTTACTGGATTTCCCCAGCCAGCGTCTTGGCAGGATCTCAAGGTGAGTGGTGTCTGCGTGGTAAATTATAAGGACCATGGATAAAAGTAATCCTTCATTTTAAGTATTTATCATCTAACCGTCTAACCGCGAATATTGATATTCTATGTTACTTGTGTAGGATAATATGCATCAAGCTAGGGATATTTATTTCTCACAAGTTTTTTGTGATGGTAGTGGTAAGATGATATTCAACACATACTAGTTTTATTCTACTTTTATTTATCTTTTGGGTTATTTAAAGTTTTCGTTAAACTATACCAAAGAAGTTTGCCTATATCAGGAACCAATATAGTTGTTTTTTCTCTTTTCTTTTTTTTCTCCGCATTTCTTTAGGGTTTTATTCTTTGAGGAAGGGTGGGAAAAGAATCATCTATGATCCATTGATTTGAAAAAAGTAATTTAATTTTTAGATGTTGGATAACTTGTCGCTCAATTGTTTTGGTGGTTGTAAAAGTTATGGTCTTGAATTAGCTGATTACCTTTCCTTATGCAAGTGGAAGAACTTTCTCAGAATATAGAAGCCTTTGTTAAATATGTTGTGTTGAATATAACTGTGGTTCATCATTGGATCTTCAAGTGTCTTTTCCCCTCCTCATAACAGGAATATATTGAAACATCCTGGGTTTTGACCCTTCAAAAATTTCTTGGAAATCCGTTCTTCGGACCCAATACGACTCATGGGTATGAGTTGTATGTTAGGGTATGAGTGGTATGGTCCTGTAGTATATTGACCAGCATTAGTGTGTGGGATGGTTTTGGTCATTGGAATGGGTATAACATAGGGATACGAGTTGTACGGCTTGGTATAAGTCATATCAGGGACTCGTATGGTAGGCATTATTTGATCCTCCTGAT
This sequence comes from Capsicum pubescens, assembly GCA_030864215.1. NCBI lineage: Eukaryota > Viridiplantae > Streptophyta > Magnoliopsida > Solanales > Solanaceae > Capsicum > Capsicum pubescens. Next base: position 230,759,155 of record CM061544.1, read on the forward strand.
ATTTTATTCTGACAGAGATATGGGTTATGGGTACGGATTATATGTTATGGTTATGACTTGGTTAGATAATTCATATACTAGATGGTGTTTGTTCCAAGGTTTAAGGATTGAATATGAGCGGTGGATACCGATCGTATAATTGGGTATGACTCGTATGGGTCACTCATATCCCTGTGATGGGTTTTTAAGGGATTTAAGTGGGGGTATTTTAGATATTTCCCTACTTACCCTAGCTAGGACCCACGACTTCTAATACACTCAGAAGGTTATTTATCCTATTGTCCTATTCATTAACACTTTCAAACTATCCCAAAACATCTCAAAATTCTCTTAAGAGCTTTTGGGGCAAGAAGGCTAGGGTTTCATCTTATGGATTGCTTTGGGGCATGTCTTGGTAATTTTCTTCAATCAATTCTTTGGTATAAGGCATTATTGTCTTCCGTCATTTTAATTTCAACTAATGGTATGGTTTATATGATTGATTTCGTGGTTTTACTATTTCATGATTATGGCTTTCAACTATTATTTGGGGGTTTTGATAATGGATGCTTGGTTATGGTTTCCTATGGTTTTAATTATACTTTTATATGTAGCAATGGTGGATTTGGATAATTGGATTGCATGATAAAGGTTTAATGGTCTTTGGAATTGATTTTGGTTATAGTATGCCCCAAGGTATTTGATAAAATACTTATAAAGATATGTTCATTGCATTGACTTTTTTTAGTGGAACTCTTATATGTTTTAAACTGTATAAAAGATTTATGCATGGTTTAAATAGTTTGAAAAGGGTAAAGGATAATTGCTTATGCTTGTGGAGAACATGAAAGTCTCCCAAGTGGATTTAATATGGTAATTGGAAGGGCACCTAAGGTCCCCTTAACCTAAATGGTTTGGCTATGGATATTACTTTCAAGTAAGGAGTGGTATGATGATACCAATAATATTTTCCTTGGTTAATAAATGATAAATGGATTGTTTAGACATGGTTTTAATTAGTCATTAATGATGGGGTGTGTAGCTAAGCTGTGGAAGGTGGCGGTCCCTGGGGGACCAAAATCAGAAACTCATATTTGGTGATATGAGGGGTCTTGATGACTATGTGTGTGTGTCATATTTTATATTAGGGGATGTACTAGTCATCCCATGGGATATTCCCTAGTCGTACGGCTACACGCACTGGGGCCCTTTCAGTAGGGGTAGCTGAAACCATATGGCCCATGGGTGGTTAGGACAACAAAGCTACACAACCTAGGTATAAAGGTTTTAAATGCATTCTAAATCCGGTTCCCTTTCCCAGCACTTATATATGTATGGTCGTATGCACTATGGATGGTTTCACTTGATTTTATAACTGGCATTAGTTTATCTTTATCCTGAGATTCATGCTAGCGGTCATTGGTTTTGGTATCAGTATTTGGACTGAAGTGGTGAGCTTTCATCCTTTTGGAAGGCATCATTTCATGTTATGGATTTCTTTAGACACTTTCCTTTTATTTTGGATATTGGTTTATGGCCATGGTTGGGGGCATGTCCCAACTGAATTTGGTTACTCTTTTGGATAGAGGCTTTATGGTACTTTTGGGGGTTGGTATGGGCGAGGTTGGTATTGGTGTCGGTCTTGGCATTGTAATAAGTCGGTGGGATGACATCATTAGACGTTATTGTTTGTAGTTCCATCCTACTACATTTTGGGATTGATTTTCATATTATGTTTTGGTATTCCCTTTGGTTTATGGTCTATGGTTTGGTTTGGTATGGTTTGGCGGTTGGTGTGGTACGGTTGGATCAGTTAGAATTGTGACCCTATCCCAGAGTCTCAATGAGAACAATAACGCTATCTTGTTATATGTTCAAAATTCATTCCATCTAAGGATGGATAGAGTTGGTTGGGTTGGGTAACAGGGGGTTGTCCTCGATCCTGGTTGGACTTGGCATGCCCATTAGGACAAGGCCCGAGGTCGGGTCGGGTCATGTATTTTCTCAGACCGAATCAAAACTATATTTTGTTCTATAGCCTGTGAATAGATGACTTCAGGGTGTGATGATTAAAAAGTTTTGGGTTGTTGTTGAGAAAAAAAATTGTCGAATGCTACAGTAACTTGCATAAAGTATATATTTGATGACTTTTGGCTTAGTTTATACTATAATGTTTAGCCAACCTTGCTTGATTAAAGTGACACCGTCCCTCAGTTTGGGTGGGTTTATGGGTGCTATTGCTTATAGTTGTGCATGAACATTCAAAACATAATTCCATCTGTTCAAGTTAGAAAACTATACAAGTGTTCTCTTTTGCTGCCACAACAATATAAAAAAACAAGAAAAAACAACAAAAAAAGAGTATTACATCTAGAAGAAGCAACTGAAGAAAGTGTCAGAAAAATATTAGAGTGGGAAGGCATAAAACAAATAGCAGGGAAAAAGAAACCAGAGCAGAAAAAAAGAAAAATGAGGAAAATCTAAAAGAAAACCTTCTGAAAGTTATAAAGTTATCATCCTATGAACCTTCTCATTCATTCTTTTTCTCCTTTTTGCTTTTGGGGTTTATCACTCAATTTATTAATTTCACTGCTCTCTGTTTTTACTTTTTGTGGGGTTATTGCAAGGAAACAAAATCAATGATTCTAGAGTACTAAGTGTCATTACTTTATTTTCAAGTCATTGTAACTATTCGCGATTCAAATTTGATAAACCGGAAGGCACCATTTACCCTATTATGTTCAGTCCATTATACTTCTATTTCTTGGATGTCAAAGAAAATCCATGGCATTTAATAGGCAAAGTACCTATTGAGAAATCAGTGAGACCAATCATATCAACCTGAGTGACCTCATCTACACCAACCAAAGAAATGTTAAGACACATCCACAATAGGTACTAAGTCGGTGACATCATACATAGATGAAGTCTAGTTCATATAATGCAGTAGTATCACAAGGTTGGCCACATAAATTGTTGGATCTAGTTTCATCTTTAATCATTATATGTCTTTTATACTTGAATGCTCCACTGTTTTTGTTCTAGCTGCATCTTTTAATCAATATATGTCAGTGACCCCCTGAATGAGTGTTTGTTTATGGTCTAAATATGATAAACATGCAAGGACTCTAGCTAGCTGTCATCAAGTATTCCATGTTACAATCTGTTTCTTAAAAGGTGAGGATAAAATGATAAAATGTTCAATATTTTTGCATCAGTTACCCTTATATTTCTAAAAGTTAAATGACTTTTAACTTGAAAAAAGAAGTTATGACTTTTAACTTGAAAAAAGAAGTTAAGTATTCAAATGTTGCTGCGATTAAAATCTCTACTTAAATTAGCTATAAGCTAAAAACAGGACAAGTCTTCTAATGTTTTTGTGATTTAATTGCTTGTAATTAACACTCTCTACTGTTGATGCAAGGTTGTGAACATATTTTCCAGGTATAGGGACATCATGATAGACGAAAAGATTGCGACAGAGAAAGTATTTATGACCTTTCAAAAATGCTTGCTACGTTATCTGGTCTATATTATTTGTGTGTAACTAATACTCTAACAGTGTTCCTATTTATGTTGCCTTTATTAGCAGTTAGTAAGAATGAAGCAGGCAGCAACTCTAAAGAAAAAAGTTTCAAATCCAAACAATGCTCAAAGTCCCCTAAAGAATATGAATTTTGATACTCAATAATCGTACAGTGAACGTAACGTGACATTCTTTAATCTAGCCTCTGTAACCGTACAATTTTTTTTCTTTCTAAACATACCCTTCACAGTGAACATAACTCTATGCACTACCATTAAGATTTTGTTATCATTTCGTCAAATAGAATGGTTAATTGAGCTTACTATAAAAGCACATTATTCATACTTTAAGGAGTTGTTTAAATATATGTTTAGTTTTTTCCTACTATAAAAGAGAGGAAGGTGTGAATTTTGCTTTGATTATTCATTTGTTAGTGCTGCAAGATGTAGACAGCTTCCTCCCCCCAAATTGTCTCTTCCCCTCCTTCCCCGATTTTTTCTAGAATGTATCTATTTGTTGAATCTTGTAAATCTGTACTATAGTATTCTACATTTGTTAAAAGTATAATGAGTAGAAGTATTTAGTTCACATTCAATCATTTATTAAGATTGCAGGAGTTATCTAGTTAGTTATTTTGTACTAAGAATACTTGTAAAGTGTTATTCCTCAAAGAATTTCTTATGAAGCAAGGATTGCAACGCTTCTGCATGGATCATAAGATAAAATTATCTCAGGTATGTCTCAGATGCGCGATTTTAGCTTCAACATACAAAGTAATCGGTCACTGCTTTGTTTTGACATTATCAATCGATTTTCAATGAGACCATTGCTTGGGAAGGTAATGAGATTATTCGCGAGGCTTCCAAATAGAGCCCAGAACTAGCTGCTGCTTGTGAGGTATGGAAAGAGTTCGTATTTAATTTTGCAACAGTGGACGTTTTTGATAAGTAAAAATAGTAGATGTTAGCAGATAAATAAACAGGAAATAACGAAGGATAAAGAGAAAAACTCAAGTAATTATCCTTCGTTCTCTTAATTGAATTGCAATTAAACTTGGCCCAATCTTTTACTAAAAAGATTAAGCCGAATACAACAAAAACTCCATTGCATATATTTTGACTAAGTATATACTTACCTAGATATACAAAATCTAGAAAACTAAATAAAAATCTAAGACTCAAATCTTTCTATTGTTGTCTCTGATCCACAATAAATCCACATATGTCTTACTCATGTCTGTATAGAGACAGCAGGTGGATGATAACGCTCAACTCACTCCCATGTTTGAGGGGTGAGACGGTCATTTTTGATAACCCAACTCGAGTTGGGGTCGAATCCACAAGTAGCGAATTATGAATTTTAAGTCTTATGGGTGATCTAATTACTAAAAGGTTACCCAAAATGCTAACAAATACGACATGTAAAATAAAATGGGGGAATCGATTTGGGATTTATTTGTAATGATTTTTGGTTAGCAACGCCCGACTATGACACTTTTTACTTAAAATCAAGATTTGAGGAGATCTTGGGATTAAGTCTACCTAAAAGTAAAAACATGTGAGTTGATGATGGTTTAACATAAAACTTAGTTGTTAACTAAAGGATAGGCTAGGTAGAAGATCATTGTGGTTAATCTTTCAATAAAACCACAATGATTTCACTCATTGGCTCTTTCGAGCACCTAACAAGTATGTAATTTGTAATCATGCAAAACCTCAATCAAGCATCCCTATTTCTAGGATGATTCTCTTGACATTATTTACACTCCTATTATACTTATTTCTAAGATTGTAAAAGGTAGTAAACCATAGGCTTAATTGTCCACCATTGCCTTGTCCCACTATAACCCTCTTTCAAGGATGTTATGGGTTACCTCATGTTCACTTTTATCACTCTTTTAAGGAAGATGAAGTGTTTCTATAGTTTGGGTTTTCACCCATCAAACCCATTTAGAGATTTGAGGTTTTCACCCATAAATTTCAATTCATAAATTCAAGAAATAGTGGAATCCATACCCAACAACTAATAATCATGCAAACACAACAACACCCACAAATAATTAAACTTTAGTTCAGCATAATCCCAAGACTAATTTACTTATCTACTCATGAAGAAAACAAATAATGATATACCATCTGGATTATACAAAGCATTCACTTTTTATAAAATACTAAGAAATCAAGCCTCCAAAATTAGTTACACACTTGCCTAATTGGGGTTTCTAGCTTCCAATTCAAAATTATCATTGAGGTAAGAAATACCAAAAGAAGAAAGGGTTTTTGCCTATATAAGGATTGGGATTTGTCTATGCAATTTTAAAAAATTGCCCTGGGTCATATTCCCACTATACCGCAATCGTGCAGGTTCGACCGCGACAGTGGCTATACAACCACAGTTTTTCTCTAAGATCGCACTATGCTGACCATCTTGACTAACCACGATAGTGGCCTGAGGACCGCGGTTACAGTAACTGAGGCTGAACTGCTCCAGGTCTCCAGCTGCACTCCTTTTGCTTCTATTTGATCCCTTTTGAGCTCCAATCCATATTTTTTCACCTTCTCAACTATATACCTGCAAAATGTAGATATTAGTGCATTTAAATCATGATGATGTATCATTTTCTTATACAAAACATGGTAGTGTGCATAACTGTTTGGTGCAAATGAGTGGTAAAATCACCATTTATCAGTGAACTTTCAGGTTTGCAACTTTACCTTTGAGGAATAATGAACTACTTTTAGACCACAAATAGTTTGGTCCCTTTGATTTTCTATGTGGTAAAATATAACTTATTAAAATCCCAAGAATCAAATCTCGCATGAAATTATTTCTGTCATGGTTTCTCCCTAATTCACCAAGTCTTGGGTTTTCTATTGACTTCGGCTAGCATGAATAATTAAAGTCCTCAGAGTGTTGGGAAAGTGAGTACCTGTATAGTGCTTAGTTCCTCTATTTTTTATATAATACTTAGCATTAAAATGTACAGCTACAGTGGCGTACTTGCTGAAAAAGGATCCCCTATTATTTTGTTAAGGTCCAGCTATGGGTTCCTCCAAATCTAGATTTATTGGTTAATGTAATGAAGACTTTTGTCCCTCATGTTGTCATGAAGAATAAAAATATCATCCCACAAAGTGGATCTGCATTAGTTCCCTCATTTCATGTGAAGGAGCTGTGAGCTAATGGCAAGTTCAAGGTAGTTAGTATATCAGTTATTCGCCTATCACAGATTAATTTGGATGGATCTCATTTTCGTCTAAATGATACCTCCATTACATATATTTGTAAACTACATGACATCAGGCAGAAAGGTAACACCAGAAAGTCAGATCTTCTAGATATCGAGGTAGGGACTACAGTATGGACTTTTTTCTATAGTAGTTATACCTTTGAAGTTATTAAATTGCATCTGACTTTCATTTTTCCTCATTTAGGTCCATCCAGATGATGTTATAAATCCACCTATTCTTGGTCTAATTATACTAATTATTAACTGTCCAACTGAACCTGATGCACAAGAATTACTTTCTTCACAAGCTCTTGAAGCCTATTATTCAGATTCCCAAAGAAACTCCCTAGAGACCACCAAGGTTGTTAACTGCATCATTTATCTGAGTCCTACTACTATCATCAACAATCCAATTTATGAGAAATGGATGAGGAAATTTGATTCTGCACAACATATTATGGCAAGAATTACAAGGTCTGTAACTCCTCTTAATTATTATTTTAGATCTTTCCATATCAACACGGGTTAATAGTCATTCTATAACAGGAAGCATGAAATAACTCCAATTTTGGTATCTAGTGCTAAAATAGGTACAAGACTGCATTATTTGTATCCTCAGCTTTTTCCAGCTCCTCATTTTCCTTCTGTTGGGGTACTTTGTGATCATTATCATTTGAGGCTATGTTGCTCGTACTCTTCAAAAATGTCATTGGGTGCATGCCGGATTCTTCTAAATTAGTATAGTTTTTGAGGTACAACAAGGGTGTGATTATTTATTCAATATTTCTTGCCAAAAAAAAAATATGTTAGTGGTTCCATTGTTACTTTTCTTTCTACTATTTTGACTAGCTCTTTTTGCTTTTCAGACTAACCTTCTGCATTGACTCAATTTGGCTGGAGTGTAATGAGAGTTTCTCCAACAAGGGGAAAAGGTAGTGAAGTTGACCTGGGATATTAATCATTCAAAACTTTATGTATGGAGCATGTTTTCCTCCTAGATTACCTATTAGAATAGAAGAGCTTAACTCTCTATCTTTAGCCTCAGCTTGTTGATGTATGAGTAGTTATTTTTTTTGTTTGATCACTGAACTTGGAATTATGTCTAGGTTTTAGTTTTAGTTTTAAGCCTTGTGTTTATAACCTTCTGATAAATAATACATGATTAGTTACAATAAAAATCTATTACAAATCTACATATTTGAATTTTTATTGAGTTCTTTATTAGATGGTTCAATGCTTTCTAAATAGGATAAGAATATACAAAAAAATTATAATTTTTATAATATAACTATGGCTACATTTCACAAATGTTGATTTAGAGGAGGTAACAGCAGCCACACTTTTTAAGTGTTGTAGTAAAAAGGTATAAAAGGTTGTATTTTTAAAGTGTGACCAAAAATAAAGCTAAGGCCACGCTTTTCAAGTGTAGAGTTATCCAATAAAACTGTTGTCAATGAGATGCTACAAAGCATGGCCTTTGTAACTATAGGCCACACTTTTTAAGTGTAGCTAATATGGCATCACTTGAAAAGCGTGGCCTAAAGTCAAACGTTACGCCTTTTAGGCCACCACCAAAAAAGTGTTGCGTAAAGTCCAAAAGTGTAGCCTTTTGATCAAAGGTTATTTAATGAAAGGTCATGGTATGGGTTCTAGATGTTTAGTTATGTACAATGCCAAAAAAAACCTTGATTTTACAATTATTTTTCAAAAAGGATGTTATGACCTTTTATAACTTGAAAACTGATTCTTTAAATGGAAGTCATACCACTTTTATTAATGACTTATGACCCCTTTTAGACTAAACTAACAACTTTGAAACTTAAATTGAGGCTGATTCTGGCCCATTTCTGGTCAGCTTTTTTTACCACAACTTATTCATTTAGGTCGAGGGTGATCCCAACCCTTTCTATATTATCCTATCATTTTAGTCCCAAATTCAACCTTGAGCATTAATATTTTACAAATTTCCACATATTTAGCCTTGATTGAGTCCAAGAACCTATTATACTTTTATTTATCTCCAATATTAGATTGAGAAGACTTGTGATTATGGTTATTGTAAGTCCTTATTTGAGATCAGACACTATATGGAAATCCTTTGTGTTCTATGGATCCTCTGTCTGGGACCATATGGCTGAAGAATTGATATCCATGGGTCCTACCTTGTGATCCGAAAGAGAGGCATATACTTGGTATAATTTGGCACTTAGTTAGTATGGTAGTATTGGTTTTCACTACATTCATTCACTCATGTGCATTGCCTTGTACCTATCGATCTTACAGGGTCTAAATAGGTATAGGTCATGTTTGCGATTTTTTTGAGTGCTTGACTGCACCTTTTGGGATTATTAAGGCCCAGTTAGGTTATTATTTTTCTGGGCTAACAAGTTATATCATTGTTTCTTAGATATTATTATATGGTTCGTGGTAGGCTGGTTACGGATTTGTACCTGATGTTGTTGGTATGCTTCTTGGTTCCTTTCTTCTTTTTTATATTGAGTTGTATAATATAACGCCTCGAGATTGTACCTCGAATGCTACACGGTGCTTATGACCTCGAAGTACCACAAGCTAACCCAGGACTGATATCTGCTGTGAGCATTGAATAATTTACTGTACTAAATGCGGAAAATAGGCTAAAACGCCATAAGGTTCAAAATCTGCAATACTGATAAATAATAACATCTAATAAAATATCTAAATCTGAAATATTGTTTGAACTCTGGTCTGAAAAACCTCTAACTGAATTGTCTGAAAGTGGAGTTGATGGGATAATCCCCCAACTAACTCCATCTACTAAAATACTGAGTCTACTAAAATAATGAAATAAAATAATATCCTCGATAGATGAGGACTCACTACTGAATTTGATATGCTGGCTGAATTTGAATTTGTCTATGCGCGGTCGGGAACCTGAGCATCCAAACCTATGATATAAGACATCATAGCAAAAAGAAAGAGTATGTGTCAATACGTGAAATGTAATGGTATGCTAGATAAGGTAAGGCTGAATGCAAGGGTTCATATGCCTGAACAATAACTGACTACATGATATAGAGTAACGGAACATAAGAGTACATGGATAATCTTAAACAACCGTAATAACTGAGTATGCAATACTGTGCATATACGTGAATGTATACTGTAACTGAGCTTTTCTGAAGATAAATACTTGGTTTTAATAATTGAGTAATTGATATCTGATGTCACTGATAATTGGATTACTGATACTGATTGAGTGTATCTGACAGTCCTAATTTTGTAGATTGTACTAAGTTCTATACTGAAGACTAAAACTGAAACTGTGAGAGGTAATCATCTAACCAACATGCCCCAAATAAAATAAGATAACTAAGTTGGGGACCAATCTGTAACCCCTATTTGAAGGGTGTTAGCACCGTCCCACAGGTACTAACTACTGTTGTAGAGTCTTTCCTAACTAATGGGTGAACCCTGAGATCGGTCCTAAACTAGCGGGTGATCCCTTAGTATATCAGTCTAATCTAACGGGTGACAACTCATAACCTAAACTGGCTATGTAGATTTGGAACTTAGGGATTCATTTTAGGGAACCAGTCCTAACTAACGGGTGATACCCCATCCCTAGGCTCTCTTAGTGCTGAATAATACTCCCAACTGAAAGATACTGAATTGAGTATATTGAACTGGACTTGACTGAGACTGAGTTTACTGAGTTTTCCTGAGTTTTGTAACTGACTGAGAGTACTACTGGTCATGACATGACTGATACTATTCTATAACTGACACTGGCTCTGGGTAAACAACTAAATTGTCAGGTATTAAATACCCCCAGGACTCGATAGCATGATAAGTAAAGCAAAGCATAATTTGAATAACATAGCAATGTTCACTTGGTCATAATTCATTCATAGAGAAATTTCATCAAACACTTGTAATGCATTAACTTGTACATAAATGGGGAATATATGTTAGCATGCTATAATTGCATTATTTCATTCTCATAGACAATTTATCAAACACATGGGAAGCATACTTGTTTTACTAATTCATAAACACTTAGGGTAAACATGGTTATAACAATCAACTTGCAAATTAAAGGTTTTAACATGACTATCATGTAAATCAACACATACTAGGGTCAATTCTTGAAACTTGTAATTTAACTCATGGATTAAAACCCAACAATAACATGAACATGAATCCAATTCAACTCAATCATGGAAATTCATAAATACACAATCTTTGTATTTTGAAAAAGGGTTCTTGGACTTCATGGGTGAAAGGAACCCATGAATGAACACCTAACATACCTTAGAAAAATCTTTCTTGATGGTTCTTGGAGGAATTCTTAGGCTTGTCCTTGATTTCTAGAACTAGGATTTTTGCCTCTTTGAGAGAGAATATTTTATTCTTGAGGGAAAGTGAAGAAATAATGAGGCAATAGGTTATTTTGGGGTTTAATTTCATGTTTAGACTGATTAGGGCTGTGGAAAAATACTCATTTACCCCTAGGAATGATTTAAAAATTCATACTAAAAAACCTGATTTTGGTCCCTGGCGTGACGCGGCGTTGTCGCGCCGTGTCACTGGAAACTGGCAACTGGGAACTGAGGGCTTGGTGCGATGCGGTGGAATCGCGGTGCCCCTTTTATTCATAAATTTGGACTCAGCGTGAAGCGGTTGAATCGCGTTGGAACACTGGAAAAGGACAATTTTGAACTGGGCCTATGGCGTGATGTGTTAATATCACGATGGAGCACTGGAAAGTAAGAATTGTCATTTGACTTAGCTCCGCGACGTGCTGATGTTCCAGGTGGTACACTGTTTTACAAAAATGGCTCTAACTCTTCACCCGGGTATCGGATTTGGACGAATTTTATATCGTTGGAAAACTATTTGAATTTCCTATGTAATGTCCGGCTCTAAACTGAAAAATATTGAGTATTTCAAAAAATTTAAATAGGATAACTCATGGACTGAAATTTAATTTAAGCTAGAAAAATATGGGGTATTACAATATCCTCCTTGGGAACATTCATCCTTGAATGAGACTGGTTAAGCTGAGAAACACAGATAGACTGAGACTACATTGACATACATAGCTGAAACATGACTGAATCTTGAGGCATGACGCATGACTGAACTGATCCATAAATGCATGACTGATTATGCAACGGCAAGGAATACCAAGTTTATAGCTGTAACCGAATCATGAAACCTAGTAAATCTAATGAAGGTTGTTACCTTAGGCTGAGAATACTGATGAACCTGAGATCATCTACTGGGTATGTATGAATGGGAACATGAGAACATTACTGATTTAGAAATGTGATACATGAACTGAATATCATGAACTGAATGGATTTCTTAGATACATGTCATACGGCTGATATAGGAACTTGAGGAACAACTTATGGGTACCCACTACTCCAAACTGGATTTGTTACATGAAGAAAAGATGGCATGCTTAGGTCAAGAAGGCTTGGGGGATTACATTGCATCTCCTCCGTGGGACAGTATATCCCTCGAGAAATGCTGGCTTGGCCGAGATACTGAGGAAAAGCTAAGACGATGTACGGGGCACCTACGAACTAGATTGGGATTGAATATCTAGGATCTAAAACTGAGGCATGATACATGAACTGGCTAAACTCGTAACTACTAGGATGATCCATCTTGGAACAGTCATATTCACAAAACTTTGGATAGTACGACATGGTGGAAAATAGGAAACCATGCGTACTCATCCGCCTGACAACTAAAATAAATTGCTCAACTGGAGCATTTCTTTAACAATCTTTCTATACGATTCTAATTACTATAGGGAGTAAGAGAATCTTGCCATGGCCTGAATAAGACATATGAATAAGAAACCATAACATGACTAAAATTCTATAATATAGGCACTGATAACCACACCCACTGAGGTCTGAGCTGAACTGAATTCTCCCGGTAAGTTTAACCTACTCAAATATCCAAAATACATTTAGCCACTTACACATCAACATGACATTCAATCCTATCTTCATAACTACAGCCTCGTGTAAAATAAGCATGCAAAAATCTTTCCTTAACATGAAATATTTACTCTCTCTTATCTAAGCAATTGTTCATCACTACATCATTTCATATGGAGAGTTCACTTAAGGGTTAAGACATGAGGACCTGGAGCATGAATAGACACTATATTAAACTTGTGACTTAACTGAATCCTAAGAAATAGAATATCAACATCATGGATTTATCAAGATGTCTAAACTGAGAATATACATGACATAGTCTGAATTTAACTAGTCACTGGGAGCGCAGCAAGAGTCATGAAACTAAGCATACTGTAAGGCATGAGTACATGATTCATGAGCTACATGACCTGAGTTTGGAGTTTCTGTATTTATGAAACATGATTCGTAAGATTGAGTGAACTGGAACTCCTTATACTAGGAACTGGAATCATACATAATTTTTCTATAATGTATCCGAATATTAGCTATGATCATAGAGTTGATATGTAAGGCATGGGTAGTTATCATGATAGTTGAAGTATAAAACTTTGCACTGATGAAAGGACAGGTTGAGTGTCAACCTCTCCCACTTTGCTTTCTACACATACTGATATTACTACTAAAATTTGAAAACTTGAGTTGGTACTTATTCTACCATCTCCCCATTAGCTTAAAGTCGTCATTCTAAAGTTGTGAACCACTTAATCAACAAATCTAAACATTCACCACTTTACTCTAAAGTCTGGGGTAGACACTGAGGAGGGCTCTGCTAATATTTCGGGTCTGACACCGAAGTTGACGGCTATATAGGGGTTACCAAGAAAGTAAAGCCTCAGGATCTAACAAGGCATAAACATAAGGATGAAACACTCATAGCGTACCTATAACTATATCAGGAGATCTACCCTGATCCTGGTGAGACTAGAGTGCATAAAATCTATTCTGGCATTGGCCACTAGTAGTGCTTAAAGTGGCGCCCTGCAATGTCGAGCAATCGGATGGGACTGGAGGATGCTTGTGCTGACTTCGTGGACCAACCTTAGGATATTCAGGGACTCTGTGACCTAACTCTCCACATCCAAAACATACATCACTGTCATCTCTGCACACTCTCTTATGGTTCGTACCACATTCTCCACAAGATGGATTAGTACGAACACCCTTTCAAAAACCTTGTGACTTAGAGCCAGGTGCTCCATTTTGACTGACATTCTTAGACTTGGGCACTGGTACCCAGACTGAAAGCGAAAATAGTGTTGAGAATATTTGATGAAACTGGGAGCGGTTACAACCCCCTGATCTTGGCATAGAATTATTCGTTTTGGCCCTCTTATTATTCCTACACTCCCCTCCCTCACTCTGTTGAGTGCAAGTTAAAAGCCTAGATAGGACAACAGATCACAAATTGTTTTGAGCAACTACTAAATAAGCTAAGGTAGCAAAAATAGCTCTAAATTCAGCATGAGAGACATGCTCATGCAGGGTATCTTCCTGAACGGGTGGAGGAGCTGACTGGTTTTCATTACTTTTTTCATTATCTTCTCTGGGAGGAATATTCTGGAAGCATAAGGAAGAGGTAAATTAGGCTGAGAGTTTAACTTGAGCTCATGCTCACTCGCACGACATGAATACTGAAAAAAGGGAAACTTTGCCTAAAACATCTCATAGCCTCCTGTCCATAAGTGTAGTGCGCTACACAGCCATGCACAAGACTCTACTTGATACGGCTTTCAAACTTCCTAGGACTTTGTTGAAACTTAGGCTCTGATACCAAGTTTGTAACACCCTGATTCTGTACCCTGGATGCTAGGCAGTGCTTACGACCCCGAAGGACCACAAGCTAACCCAAGATTAATATCTGTAGTGAGCACTAAATAATATACTATACTAAATGTGGAAAATAGGCTGAAATGCCATAAGGTTCAAAATCTGAAATACTAATAAATAAAAATATCTGATAAAACATCTAAATCTGAAATACTATCTGAGCTATAGTCTAAAAAGCCTCTAATTGAACTTTCTGAAAGTGGAGTTGATGGGACAATCCCCCAACTAACTCCATCAACTAAAATACTGAGTCTACTAAAATAATAAAATAAAATAATATCCTTGAGAGATGAGGACTCAGTACTAAATTTGATATGTTTGCTGAATCTGAATCTATATATGTATGATTAGGAACCTGAGCATCAGAACCTATAATATAAGACATCATAGCATAAAATAAAGAGAAAGTGTCAGTATATGGACTATACTAGTATGCTAGATGAGGTAAGGCTAAATGCAAGGGTTCATATGCATGAATAATAACTGACTGAATAATATAGAGTAACTGAATATGAGAGTACATGGATAATCTGAAACTGTCGTTAAAACCAAGTCTGCAATACTGTGTATATACATGAATGTATACTATAACTGAGCCTTTCTGAAGCTAAATACTGAGTTTTGATAACTTAGTAACTGATAACTGGATGACTACTACTGACTGACTGTATCTGAAAGTCATGATTCTGTAGACTGAACTGAGTTATATACTGAAGACTAAAACTAAAACTGTGGGAGGTAATCATCTAATCGATATTTCCCAAATAAGATAAGATAACTAAGTTGGGGACCAATCTGTAACCCCTATTTGAAGGGTATTAGCACCGTGCCACAGGTACTAACTACTGTTGTAGAGTCTGCCCTAACTAACGGGTGAACCCTGAGATCGGTCCTAAACTAGAGTGTGATCCCTTAGTATGTCAGTCCAATCTAACGGGTGACATCTCATAACCTACACTGGCTACGTAGTTTTGGAACTTAGGGATTGCTTTTAGGGAACCAGTCCTAACTAACGGGTGAGACCCCATCCCTAGGCTCGCTCAGTGCTGAATCATACTCCCAACTAAAAGACACTGAATTGAGTATACTGAACTGGACTGGACTGAGACTGAGTTTATTGAGTTTTCCTGAGTTTTGTAACTGACTGAGAGTACTACTGGTCATAACATGACTAATACTATTCATTAACTGACACTGGCTCTGGGTAATCAACTAAATTGTTAGGTATTAAATACCCTCAGGACTCGATAGCATAAAGGAAAGCAAAGCATAATTTGAATAACATAGCAATGTTCACTTGGTCATAATTCATTCATAGAAAAATTTCATCAAACACTTGTAATGCATTAACTTGTACATAAATGGGGAATACATGTTAGCATGCTATAATTGCATTATTTCATTCTCATAGACAATTTATCAAACACATGGGAAGCATACTTGTTTTACTAAATCATAAACACTTAGGGTAAACATGGTTATAACAATCAACTTGCAAATTGAGGGTTTTAACATGAATATCATGTAAATCAACACATACTAGGGTCAATTCTTGAAACTTGTAATTTAACTCATGGATTAAAACCCAACAATAACATGAACATAAATTCAATTCAACTCAATCATGGAAATTCATAAATACACAATCTTTGTATTTTGAAAAGGGGTTCTTGGACTTCATGGGTGAAAAGAACCCATGAATGAACACCTAACATACATTAGAAGATTATTTCTTGAAGGTTCTTAGAGAAATTCTTAGGCTTGTTCTTGATTTCTTGAACTAGAGTTTTTGCCTCTTTGAGAGAGAATATTTTATTCTTGAGAGAAAGTTAGCAAATAATGATACAATAGGTTATATAGGAGTTTAATTTTTGTTTAGACTAATTAGGGTCGTGGAAAAATACTCATTTACCCCTAGGAAGTATTTAAAAATTCATAATAAAAAACTCAATTATGGGACATGACGCGACGCGGCGCTGTCTCGTCGTGTTATTGGAAACTGACAACTAGGAACTGAGGGCTTGGCGTGACACGGTTGAATCGTGGTGCCCCTTTTATTCTAAAATTTGGACTTAGCGCGAAGCGGTAGAATCACGCTGGAAAACTGGAAAAGGACAATTGTGAATTGGGCCTGTGAAGCGATGCGCCAATATCGTGAAGGAGCACTAGAAAATGAGAATTGCCATTTGGTGTGGCTCCGCGATGTGACGCTCCAGGTGGTACACTGTCTTACAAAAATGACTCTAACTCTTCACCCGGGTATCGGAGTTAGGCAAATTTTATATCATTGGAAAGCTAATTGAATTTCCTACACAATGAAAGGCTATAAACTGAAAAATAGTCAGTATTTTAAGAATTTATATTGATAACATATGGACTAAGAGTTAATTTAAGCTAGGAAAATACGAGGTATTACATATTACTAATAGACCATCTTATAATTGTCTTCATTTTGGTTAGAGACCCTAATTATGCTAGAGTTTGCTCCCATATTTGGTTATGACCCTCAAGATGTTAGGCTAGCTCCCCCAGGTTAGTGCTGTCAAGTTCAGTTATATATATGTATATATATACCCTTCTTTCCTCATACTTGAGACACCTTATGGTTTGACCCTAAGAAATTTCTTAAGTTTAAACTCTCTGGACATCATACGACTCATGCTTACTAGTCATAAGATGTGGGCATGGTTTAGGGGTCTTGGTCGTATGATAATCTGTATGATCTAGGATTTATTCTATCTAAGGTATGAGTGGACATCATACTAGTCATATGATGATGGTATGATATAGGTTATGGACTTATATGTTGATTAGTGTGTCAAGCCCTTGTAGGTTGCCAAAGGTTAAATTTAAGGGTACCAATCATATGTTATGGATACGAGTTGGTCCTTGTGGTCGTATGTTGGATAGTGTTAGGTTCCAAGTTGCCGCCTATGGTACGAGTGGTGGGTACCTATCATATGTTATGGCTACGGTTTGGGTGGTGTGGGCGTCCCCTCCTACGCACCATTTTTTAGATTTTAAGATGAGGGTATTTTGGATATTTCCCACCCTAAAACCCTAAATTCCCCATGTCTTATAACACATTATCTCCCCTCATAACACATTTTAAAAAATCAAAATATTCCCAAAACTTTCTCTAAACTCTCTCAAGATAATTAGGGCTAGGGTTTTCTTCAAGTGTTCATCTAGAGGCTCAAGAGTCAAGTTCTTTTCGTGAATCCTTGTGAATAAGGAATGTGACTCTTCCCTCATTTTTAGTTCATGAAAATAATATGATTTAAATTTTGTTTATGATTCATTAATGGTGGTTTTGAAAACCAATGTTGAAGGTTTGTTTGCATAATATTGAGTATTGTTTACTCTTGTTTTAAAATATGTTTATTCATGTTTTTGATAATGGTTTGCACATGTGTGTGCTTGGTAATTATGGTTTAACAACTGTGTCATGAGTAACTATAAACTTGATGGTTTTTACCTCGGTTTTGGTCTTAATAATGGTATGCCCTCAACATGTTTGTGAAAATGTCTAAGAGAATAAACTAGTCATATGTTAGTGTTTTGACCTAAGGCATTGTCCTATGAATATGAATGGTTGGTAAATGATTTTGTAAAGGCCTTGTTGGCTATGTAATGATTTAAATAGTAACGTTGGTGGTTTAATTGGCTAAAAGGTTTTGAGTCCCTAAACCTTAAATTGATTTATATCTTTGTTAGACATTGGGTTCGAGTCCCTAAACTTTGAATTGAATTTATGTCGTATTAGACAATAGTGTATCCCAAAATCAAATGAATTATTGGTTCATTGAAAATGGTAATGGCATGTTGTACGCTTGTAAGTAGTATTGGTAGACAATACAAATGAAGTACCTTTGGTAAGTAATTGGATTAATGGTTCGGTATATGAAATAATGGTTTTAAATTAGGCATTAAAGAGGGTTGTGTAGCTGAGTTGTGAAGGTGGAGGTCCCGTGGGATCAACACTAAAAATTGTGTTTGACGATACGAGGGTCAAAATGGTTGAGGTTTGAGTCCTCTTGCTTACTATGATCGAGAGGTTCAAGTCTCCCATAATATATAAAGTGGGAGGTTTGAGTTCCCCATATCATACTATATGATTGGGTGACCAAGTTACCTTAGTATACGAGTGGGAGGTTTGAGTCCCCCATGAGTATATGTAAGATTCTCCAGTTTGTACGGATACATGAACGGGGAATGACCAGAGGGAAAGATGGATCCCATATATCCCTTAGGTGTAATCAATATGACAGCTAAGCTACACAACCCAGGCTAAAATTTTGAAGGTCCATGTTAAACCTTGTTCCCCACCCTGGCATGGTATGTACATATATATCTATTGCATTGGTTATATGCATTGATTGGTTGGTTTTGGACTGTTGGCATTATATTATTCTTATCCTTGAGTTACATGCTAGTGCTCCAACCATTAACTATCTTTGGACATTGAATCTCCTCACTATGCAACTGTTGGTCATACTATCAAACCTCCTACTCAGTGACTTGGATTCGAGTGCAGCTCGTGTGGACTTAAAGTAGTGAGCTTCCATACTTTGGAAGGATCCATTTCTTTCTTTTAGTTTCTTTTATCTTTATTGGTTTAGACTTGGATATCAGTTTTTGGCTATGGTTTGGGCCATGTCCCGATCGGATATTCTTGGTTGGTTTTAGAGTCTTTGCATGGACAGATTGTGGACTTAGGTATGTTACGGAATGGTTATGTATTTGGTTATGTTAGGGTTGTTAGTTTGGTATTGGATGGTTGGACTTGTTTGGGTCAGTCAGGGTCATGGACCTATCCCAAAGTCCTTGAGTTGTACACTACTCTATCTTATTATATAGTCGAAACTCACCCAACTTAGGGTATATATTGGTTGGTTAGATTGGGTAGCGGGATGATATCCAGCCCTTGTTGGACTTGAGATACCCATTATGATAAGGCCCTGGTTTGGGTCGTATCAAGTTGGTATCATAGCCTAGGTTTTGGTTTCATATGGTGTCCACATAGTCGTGTTAACTATAGTCTCTTTTATGGATGTATAGCGTGCTACACTTATAAGGGAGAGGCTATGAGGCATTTAGGAATGTTTCACTTTCTTGCTGTTCTACTTCGAGCTATAGAGTCTAAGGACTCAGATCTCTCTAATTCCCATTTGTTTTCCTTTCAGATCATGCCTTCAAGGAAATCTAAAACTCGTGGGAACTATTTTGTCCCTCCTGAGGATGATATGGATGGAGCTCATCTTACCCATGGGTTACAGACTCGGTCTAGGGTTGCAGCTACTAATTTCCCTCGTGGAGTTCCACTGGTCTCTATTGATCTTTCTTGAAATGATGACACCCTTGCTCAGTCACCTCAAGGAGACATTTGTAATGTTGAGTTCTTTTATTCTGTTTAGTTGCTAACCTAGATAATGGTCTCTTTGTGTCGCGACCTGAGGCTATCCCCTAGCTACGACAACGGTGCTTATAGTCACAAGTGACCACAAGCTAACCCATGAGTTGATACCAGCTGTGAGCATTGAATAAAATAGCAATAGTACACGAGTGTGGAAGATAAACTGTTGAATGCAATACTTATCTAAATACTGAACATATGGTTCAACCACAAGTTTGAAAATAGAGTTGGGGCTGAAAACTTCTATCAAAACTGAGAACGGTTACCATTTTCCAACCTTGGCTGAGAGAAGTTAAAACCACTTGTTCTGGACCTTTTATTCTCTCTCTGTTTCTTCTTAAGCTTATCTTTCTCAATCTCCTGAGCATGAACCATAAGTCTAGATAAGTCCATCTCCTTAATCAACATGACAGTTCTACACTCCTTAACCACACTATCAGCAACACCAGACACGAACTCACTCATTCTAGACCTATTTTCGCTCCCTACATTAGGAGCATACATCGCCAACTAAGTAAACATAAGCGAATACTCCTTCACACTCATGTTGCCCTATTTCGAATTAATGAACTCCTGAATCTTAGCCACCTTCAACTCTAATGGGAAGAACCTATCTAAAAAAGTAGTGGCAAATTCCTCCCACTCAATAGGCCCTAAATTAACACCACGGTCCTTCTTCCATTGCTTAAGACAGGTGTAAGCTACATCCTAAAACTGATATGCAGCCAACTCTACACTCTCACTCAAAGTGATGCCCATAATATCTGTCACCTTCTGAACTACATCAAGAAACTCCTGCCGACTCTCTTCAGACTTGGATCTAAAAAAAAAGGGGATTCATTCATGTGAAATCTCGAATCTTAGTTGCAATTTTATTTGCCACTGGATTGGATGGGGAAACAACTCACTGGTCGTTCTGAGCAACTACTGAATGGTCTAAGGTAGTAAAAGCATCTCTAAACTTGGCATGAGAGACATGTTCATTCAGGGGATCTTCCTGAACAGGTGGAGGTGCGGGTTGGTCCCCATTCCTTCTTCCGTTATTTTTTTGGAGGCATGATCTATAAAAATAATGAAGGATAAGTTAAAAGAGAGTTTAAATAGAGCTCAAGCTCATTCCCATAACATGAATACTGAAAGAAGGGAATCTTTTCCTAAGACGTCTCGTATCCTCTTGTCCATAAGTATGGCGCGCTTCACACTAATGCACAAGACTCTACTCAACGTGAATTTCAGACACTCTAGGACACTATAAGACCTTAAGCTTTGATACCAAGTTTTTTCATGACTTGAGGCTACCCCCTAGCTGTGACAATGGTGCTTACGATCACAAGTGACCACAAGCTAACCCATGAGCTAGTACATATTGTGAGCATTGAATAAAATAGTAATAGTACACATGTGCAGAAGCTAATCTATTGAATACAATACTAATTTAAATACTAAAAATATGGTTCGACAATAAGTTTGAAACATATGATGAAATACTGAAATCTAACTATCAATTTAAAATAACTAATAATACTGAAAGGACTGGTAAACTGTATAACAATCTAACTGACTATCTGATTATCTGAAAAGCCTCAAACTAACTAATAAGTTAATGGTACAAGCCCCCAAATAACTCTAACTGACTAAACATAATAAAAAACTGAAGTACTGAATGAGAGATAATATGTCCTCGATGGAGAGGACTCACCACTACGGTTGTTGGGTAAAGTTAGTTGAATAACTATGGTCGATAAAATGAGCCTCTGAACTTATGATATAAGACATCATAGCACAAATAAGAGTATGCAATTAGTACTTTGAATATATTGGTATATGAGATAAGGTCAGGCTGAAATTCATGGGGTACTGTGCACATGAAATAAGGACTAACTAAACAGCATGAAATAACTGAGCATGAATGCATGAAAACTGTAATATCTGAGAATATAAGACCAAGCATATACATATTTCTAAAATAATTTGTGAACTGAAAGACTGAAATTTATATAACTAAATAACTGTAAATCGGTATGCTTTGGTCAAGCAAACCTAAACTAAATATACACTGAATACTATCTTAAAACTGTGGGAGGTATCATCTAACCGACATGCCCCAATCTGAGCAAATTTGGGTCCAACCTGTAACCCCAGTTTGAAGGGTGTCAGTACCATGCCACAGGTACTAATACTAGTGGTGTGAATCCACTAAATTAACATCCCAAAGGACTAATGAGTCACCCTCAATGAGATGTGGGTCACCCTCAAGTGGCAGGTAAACACCTTGTCAACCCTCAACTGGAAGGTAGACCTCTCTAACCTATGCTGGCTACGTAGTTCTGTAACTCAGGGATTATCACTAAGGGTCACATCCTCTACTATCAGGTGAGACCACATCCCAGAGTTTACTTAGTGCTAAATCCTACTCCCAACTGAACTGACACTGGGACAAAATTAAACTAAGCTTCACAGAACATGATTTTATAACTTATAGTGATCATCATGATAACCTCAACTGAGTAAATAATAGAATTCATAGTTTAACTAAATCATTGTTGAAATAATTTGAATTCATGTAAGAACACTTAGGTATCGGGTATTCATAACCCACCAGCACTGAATGATCACTGAATGTAATAACAAGCTTAAAAACTGTAGTAAAAGATCATGGTTCAAAACCCATAAATATATACATATCATTAAACATGTGGGGATCTTAAATTTAGAATGCTTTAAATAGGGTAAAACAACATGATTACATGACTGAAATCATAAAGTTGCGGATTTAACATGGAATTCGCGTGAATAAAGCATGGGAAACTCAAATTCATAGCATGAGGAATTCAAAATATTGCATGGAATCATACATGGGCTGAATTGAATTAAAATCACCATGAAAACAAGAATTAAACCCATCTTAAGTAATATAAAAAACCATAATAACAGAAAAATCTATTCTTTAATTAAAAAGAGGGTTTTTGGGCTCAATGGTTGAAAAGGACCCATGAATGAACACCCCACATACTTTAAGCTTTTAAATTGAAAGTATCAATGCTATTCTTGATGCTTTCTTGAAGTTCTTGAACTTGGGGAACACGAATTCTTGATTTCTTAGGAAAAGGGGAATTGGATTTGTGTTCTTGGGGAAAGAGAATGGCTTTCTTCTGAGGAAAATTGGAGAAAAAGGGAAAATAATTCCCTAATTGATACCCAAAGTAGTGATATGAATGATTGGGTTAAGGGGGGAGAAGACCCAATTGTCCCTCAGTTATTTAAATAAAAAACTGGATGTATTGGGCTTACCGTGATGTAGTCCTATCACGGTCATTCATTTCCCTCATCACAATGCGGTCTGCATGAGAATTGGAATAGAGCTACAATACGTGTTTATCGCAATGACCCTCTGGTTTTGTGATCCAAACATGCCCCAAACCTTATCCGAAAAATCCAAAACTTCTCTGATACATACTTCTTATATCCCTGAACATGACTTAACTCAAAAACCAACATCTCGGGGTCAGGAAGACCAAATTAAAAATCCTCAAAGTTTAGGGGTCTTGAAAATGACTAAGTCCCCAACACTTAGTTAAATTTTCAAGCCTTAAGCCCCTTATGCATGCAACTAAAAGCTAAATAAATCTAAGAATAGTACAGGGTATTATAGTCTATCACACCAGTCCCGTCTTGTGTGTGAGAGAAGGAGGTAGATGAGGATGGGGTAAACGAAGAACAAGAAGTTCAGATATTCAGAGCAGAGCAGGGTCAATGCAATAATAGTAGTCATAGGAGAGAGTGGAATAAGGAAGGGAGTTGGGGAAAATCTGGTTCTTACCCATCAGCTGGAGCCCCTTACCATAGGCCATCCGATGGACATCAATTTCAAAATAATAGTGGTCCTAGGGCACGAGGTGACCAACACTAGTCTAATGGAGCCCAGTTAGTTCCACCCTATCGTCCTTGCTGGTTCTGTGGCTAGTTACATCGCGGGTTTTTTGGTGAAGGGGAGAATCGATGCTTCGGTTATGGTTAAATTGGACATATACAGCGAAATTATCATTCTGGAGTCGCTTCTAGGTCCAATAGGATTTTTATTGAATTTGTATTAGCTCATTCACCAAAGGGTGTCGCTTCGAGCTTTAGCACTGGTCGTAACCGGCCTTATGCTCCCACTACTCACTAGGAGTTCAAAGCATCTCTTGATATTGTCCCTGGTATATTGAAAATTTTCTCTCATGATGTGTATTATTTACTTTATCTAGGGTCCACTCTTTATTATGTGACCCAATTTGTTTCCGACCATTGTGGTTTTGGTCCTGAGTTTATTTATAATCCATTTTCTGTATCTACCTCAGTTGGTGACACTGTGATCGCTAAAAGAGTCTATAGGGGCATATGGCATTTGTAGTGGTAGAGAAACTCTTGTGAATTTGATAGAGTAGATATAGTTGACTTTAATATCATATTAGGGATGGATAAGTTGCATTCGTGTTATGCTTCCTTAGATTACCAGATCCGTAAGGTCATGTTTAAAATTCCTAATGAACCAGTCATTGTATGGCAAGGGGGTTCTTTAGTGCCTAAGGGAAGGTTTATCTCATATCTTATATCCCAAAAGTTGATTTTTCCAAAGAGTGTTTGTATCATTTGGTCCGGTTTAAAGATTCTAACTTGGAAGTCCATCCTTACATTCTATTCCTATGGTAAATAATTTTCCTGAGGTCCTCCTTGATGACCTTCCTAGTATCCCACCTGATGGGGAGATTGATTTTGGTATTGACCTTATTTCGAACACTCATCCTATTTCTACCCCCCCCCCCCCCCTCCCTTCCAAAAAATGGATTCTTGGTAACAGTTTTCTCTGTCCTAGTGTATCCCCATAGGATGCACCAATGTTGTTTGTGTATAAGGAAGAAGGGATTCTTCAGATATGTACAAGTTGTTGTCAATGTGATAAGGAATTTAGAATGATATCTCTATTAGGTAGACTAGTGTGTTTTGTGGTTGTTTCATAGGTAATACTTAATCATTGCTAGATGTTAAGTTTGAGGTTTTGATGCTATTTGTGGTGATAAAAATATTAACTTGAGGATAATGATGCAAGGTCCGAGGAAGTAAATTTGTAGGGTGATGCAATATGTGAGAGAGCTTGGTTGATGCCTTATGAAATAGTGGAATATGTAACTGAGATATAGGTATGAAGCCTAAGTGTTAACGTAGAAGTGGCGGCTAAATCATTAGATGGATAAGAGACTTGGGTTGCAAGAGTAACGTATACTCAGTTCTGAGCAAGGGGTGTCGTGTATGCCTAGCTTATGTCCTTAAGATTTCTTGGCATAGGGAAGTTTTGGAAGTTATTATATGGTGTTAGGTGGAGTCAAACTAGGGGAGAGTAGATGGCCTATGTAAACTCCTGGTATAGGCTCAAAACTTGTCGAGATATAGGGATATCTAACGAGTCGTTTGGTGTGAGGTACTAATTCAAATAGTCCTAGGATAAAATAATAGTCCCGGGATAAATAATTTGATGCCTTGTTTGGTTGGCTAATTCGGGATAACTTATCCCAGTACTAATAAATAGTACCGAGATAAGTTATCCCATATATTGGGTGGTATAACAATCCCATCCTTATTTATTCTTGGGATAAATCCATAAAATGATACAATTACCCTCCAAATCATTGATTATCACTTTCATATATATATATATATTTTACTTTACTACTATATGTATAAGAGAGAACGTGAGATTTTGGTAGTTCTCACATGAAATTTTTTAGTCAATTTTATACCTAATTTAAATTTTAATCACTCTACAAATTCTTATCCATTTTGGTAAATTTGAACAATTATATGATCTTATTAAATTCTATAAAAGTGTGAGCCATGAAAAAATTATAGTGACACCATAAAAATTATTTAGACAATCAAATTCAAAATTGATCTAAGGGTTTATTGTCTTTCTATTTTGTAGATATGTTTATTAATTTTATTTCAAATTTTCATTTTTCTAACAAATTTATCATGGACAAGTAATTAAAGTAGCTTGACATTCCCTTTTTAATTTAATACATGCTTAATTGTTAAATAAAAAGATTTTTTTTTTACATTTAGCTAAAAATATTTGAATTTTTTTTTTAAAATATAGTTTGATTCTCCAAATATTAATGATACTAAATAATGAAAAATTAGAGTAATTCTTTTTCAAATTTTTTGATGATGATTTTTTTAGCAAAAAGATTATCAACATTTTTAAGAATTTAGGACAAAATAAGTAATTTAACATGAAATATTAAAGCTTCATACACATTTAAGATATATCAACATAAATTTCTTAATATGTATTTTTAGGAAAAAGAAACTAATAAAGTTAAAAAAAAATAATAACTTTTTAATTTCTTTTGTATGATTTAATATGAAGGAAAATAATTAAGCTTAAATAAGGAGAAGGGTAGTTTTGTAAACAAACTATGTATTCTTAAAAAGAATGTAATGCATATTATTTTTAATACCACAAACCAAATAACCACTAAAAAAGTAATACCAGGATAACTAATCTCAGTACAACTAATCCCAGTATAACTAATCTCAGCATAACTAATCCCAGCATAACTTGTTTCCTAACCAAACGACCCCTAAGGAGTTGAAAATAGAGTGTTGAGTGTTTAGAAGCATAGATATCTATACCCCTAATTAATAGTTGTTAGGTGATGATTGTAGAGGCTTCTGGATCTTTGGTAGGGTAGACCAATCAACAGGTATAGTAAATGTAGTCTTGGACATTGTGATTCATAAGTATAACAATCGTGGTGTTGGATAGTTATAAATCTTGATGGGATGGGATGTTTGACTGCAATGATGGGTCAGATTAGTAATTTTTATGGATGTAAGGAGTAGAGCCCCGTGACTAGGCTTAAGCATGAGAGCAATATATAGATAGACTCGAGCTATCGTAGTGATGTGTCTGTGGGAAGTAATAAGATTAAGTTAGTGAGGCGTGGTATTCGTAGTTGATTTTGTAGAATGAGGACTGAAGGTGAAGTTTCAATAGAGATCCCTTGGGAGAAAGATAAGGTTGAGAAAGCTACTTGGGAAGCGGAGAAGGACATAAAGTCCAAGTACTCGCATATATCCTCCGTCCTGATATTCGTGCTTAAGGTATGTGTTGATCTTAATGTTGTTGTTTTGTAAAAAGGAAGTTTGATGAGTAATAATATGTTAACTCGTGCTTGTGCTTGCCTTTAATTATCATTCGAGGATGAATGATCCAAGAAGGAGAGAATTGAGTGTAACACCCTAATTTTTTTGAACCGGAATGCTACACGGTGCTCATGACCCCGAAGGACCACAAGCTAACCCATGACTGATATTTGTACCTGTATACTACATAATATATCCTAAAATGCGGAATCATGAACATGAAAGTCCATAATGTTCAAACTGAATAAACGTCTGATAACAAAATGTCTGGAAAAGGTATAGCAATACCAAAACAAGTCAAAAATACTGAAAATAATGAGATCTGAATATCTAATCTGACATCTAGTCTGAAAGCCTCTAACTGAACTGAATAAGGAGTTGAAAGAACATGTCTCCAACTAACTCCATCTAGAAACTAAATAGTAAATGTATCAATAATCATATCATCCTCGAATAAGAAGGACTCACTGCAAACTCTGAACACTGGAATGCTACTACTGATCTGGAGCTCGTGCATCAGAACCTATGGTGTAACATAAGAGAAAGCACCATAGCGTAAATGCGTCAGCACATCTGAATGTGCTAAGTATACGAGTGAGGTAGGCTAAATGTAAAGGGTTATATGCATGAACAATACTAACTAATATGAACGTGAGAATACATGCATGCATAAACAACTATAACTAAACTCGTGATGATGCTGACTACTGAGTCTGAATACTGACGACATGACTTTACTATTACTAAGGTACTGAATAGATTATTGACTATTTCTGACAGTTCAAATTATAAAGAACTGGTTTGAATGATTGTGTCTAACAGTCCTGAAACTGAATACTGGTAACGTGAGCTATGACAACTGATATAGCTGATATAACTATAATGATTGAACTAATCGATATAATCGATACTGAGTGACTGTATCTGACAGTCTAAGTTCTGATGGAACTATATGAGTTCCATTCTACTTGGAGTAACTAAATCTTAGATCAGTCTTATCTAGCGGGTGATCATGAGTATACTGATAATAAGGATAATTTGACTTAGACTGAGATCAGTCCTATCTAGCGAGTGATCTTTAAATCTAATGATTATGATACTGATTAATCATAGTTGAGATCATTCCTAGCTAATGGGTGATCTTGAAGTCTATTTACAATGATAAGCATTAACTGTATATAACAGTACTGAATCTGTACTACTAAACTGAGTTGACTGTGTCTGAAAGCCCTGATTCTATAACTGAAACTGTGGGATGTGTTCATCTAACCGACATGCCCTAAGCTAAGCTGACTGGGGTCCAATCTCTGCCCTGACTGTAAGGGTGTCAGTACCACGCCACCAGTAAAGACATCTGTTGTGGATTCAGTCCTAATCTAGCGGGTGACTCCTGGGATTAGTCCTATACATATAAATGTGCTAATGGGTGACCCCTGAGTATGTCAGTCCTATCTAATGGGTGACATCTCGTACCTATGCTGGCAACGTAGTTCTGGAACTTAGGGATTGCTTCTAGGAATCTCAGTCCTATTCTAGCTGGTGAGCCCCCATCCCTACGTTCGCTCGGTGCTGAATCCTACTCTCATCTGAAAGACACTGAACTGAATAACTGGGCTGAACTAAATAACTTAACTGAACTGATTTGCTGAACTGATACTGATTAACTAAACTAAAAATAGTGGTATTGTTTAGCGGAGCTAAAACTGAGTTTACTGGATTCTGATAATGGATGGAATATAATGAGTTCTGAGGATTGATTAAGAGTACTAAAGTTACTAAGATTTACTGTGATTACTGATTTTACTGAGCACTGAGATTACTGAGAATACTGAACTACTGAGACTACTGAGTTTTCCTGAGTTACATGACTGACTGATTTCAATAGATCATGGCTTGACTGAGAGTATTGTGAAAACATGACATGGCTCTAGGTACACAGCTATATTTTTTAGGTACAAGTACCCCCAGGACTCGATGGAAGGAAACTGACACACATGACTGACTTGATCATAAGAGTAGAGTCCATAATCCACAATATCATAATTAAGGGATTTCATACTAAGCATGGTTCTCAACAATCTATTTCATGGAAGGTAATTTCATACAACATGTATATACTTGCATAGCTTTCAATATCATGCTCATTACATATTACAACCACAATCCATAGTATCATAACTTGGAGAATTTCATGAAGTATATGGGTATTCTACATCTTGTACATGAGTGGGTTTTACAAGTAAGCATAGCATAATTCCATAAGACTAGTTCATGAGTAATCCAACACTGTTCACAAGACACATTATCAACATGGATGACATTGAATCATAGAGTCCTATCATGAATCCTTTCCTTAGTCACAATTTAGCTATAATACATGATTTCTAGTCTCTTAAGTATTTTATCAAACACCTTACATGAACAACTTAGGGATAGGTGTAAATCATACAATTACTTATCATAAATAATCAAACTTATATGTTTTCAACTCATATGATGTCATAGATTCATAATAACACATAAAGATTCTATCTTGGCATCATTCAACACATAAACATGATCAACAATCCATTCATAACATGAAAACCATAATATATAGTTTTAGAAAAGGGTTCTTGAACTTCATGGACGAAAGGAACCCATGAATGAACACACGCATACCTTAGAAAGGAAACCTTGATGATTTGCTGGTAAGTTCTTGGATTGGGAAACTTAATTCTTGATTATATTGGGAAAAGGCTTGAATCTTGCTTTTGAGAGATGAGTTTGATGGAAACCCAAATCTTGTGGTTGAGAGTGTAAGAGAGGGTTTTTGAGATGCTTAACTGAATAAAAATGGAAAAAAATTATGCCTCTTTAGGGTTATAAGTTGTGGAAGGTGAAGGAAATGACCAAAATACCTTTGCAAAAATGCCCTTGAAATGCTGGAAAAATATACTTGATGCCATCCGTGACAGGCCATCAGGTCCGTGATAGGCCGTCACGAATGGTCGTCACAAAAGGGTTCCAAATTCTTGATTTTCTTCCCAGGGCTGACGATGTCGTCAGAATGTGATGACGTCGTCAAAAAGGTCGTCAAAAACGTGATAGCCCATCAGAAACGTCGTCATCGTTTTCCAGCTTGACATGCTGGAATAAAATGGGGATAACTCTTTGCTCCGATATCGGATTTAGGTGAAATTGGTATCGTTGGAAATATAATTCAAAGAGATTTCATTTTATATATAGTAAACCACCCGGTTCTTCATATACAACGAGTTATGGTCGATTGAAGTTGACACAAGTTTTGACGCTCACTAAAACTTGAACGATAGGAAAGCTTTCAACTTGTACTTGAGTTAGGGGACCTCTATGATCAAAATTCATGATCAAATAGATTCCCACACTACATAATTGATTAACACAATAAATTTATATAGTATTTGAGGCTTTTGAAACATCCACGCATAGGAATGACGGATTTTCATTCTAGTCCAAAATGTGGGGTATTACATTGAGACACCATCAGTTTTAACCCATAGGAATTTCTTGAGTTTGAAATATCTAGACATCATAGGACTCATTGTTACTAGTTGTAAGATGTGGGTATGATTTGGGGGTCTTAGTCATATGATAATGTAACACCCCACGTTTTCCAGCTAGAATTCAAACTGTTGTTCCTAAGTATACAAACCCGAACCCAAAGATTTTATGTCTATATATGTGTGATGGTCAATACTATAGTGTGAAAATGTCCTTTTATATCAATTGAGGCCATAAAAATCTCCAAACTCAAAGACGAGTTGAGAACACTTCTATTCATTAAGTTTTAGTGAATATTTCATCTTGGGTCAACTTTGAATGACCATTACTCCTTTTACATAATTATTTATGTGGACTACTATATATAAAATGAAATATCTTTGAATCTAATTTCCAATGCATTTGTTTTCACCATAATCCAATATTGGAGCGAGAAGTTATACCCATATTACTCCAGCATGTCAGTTTGTCAACTAAGTGATGACCTGAGCTGACGGGCCATCACATATGTGACGAATTATCAGCCCAAGTCGTCAGCCTTAGGCAGAAATCATCAATTCCTTATTCTAAGTGATGAACTGGGGTGACGGTCCATCACCTATGTGACGACTTATCAGCCCAAGTCATCACCCATGAAATTCAGCAATTCCCATTCGAATTCGGAGAGGTATTTTGGTCTTTTACCTCACCTCCCATGACTTAAATCATCAAAAATACGTACATGGCCATCATAAATCAGTTTTAAAAATCCTTAATTCTCTCCACTCTCAAGAACAAGAAAATTAGGATTTCCTCTCAAGATCATCTACGAAGAACAAGATTCAAGCCCTTCTTCAAGAAAACCAAGAAATTATAATTCCCGATCCAAGAACGTTTAAGAAAATTTAATTCTCTCTTAAGATCAAGGCATTAAGGTATGTTAGGTGTTCATCCGTGGGCCATTTTCACCCATGGAGTCCAAGAATCCATCTTTTATGTTTTAAATCATGAAATTAGATATTTATAATGATTTATCTCCATGAAGCTTTTATGAAATTTTATTATACATGATGTTCACAATATATTTTCATTGAAAGCAACCCTTATTACATATTTTATGAATTATGTCCATGAACTTACATGAATTTCAAATTTTTATCATGTTTCCATGAAAGTATTGGTGATATTAAATCTTACATGTTTGAATGGGTTGTTTGTTGAATTTAAACCCTAATTGGTGATCTTAGAAGTGAAATAATTCTATTACTACAACTTTTAAAACTAATCCCATGCTTAGCTTAGACCATGCATTGCAAGTGTTTGATGAAATGCCTACAAGAAAGAGTTTTGAATAAATTCTTACATATCATGTCCTCAAAATTTTAGTATGATAGTTCTATTATTGCTATCGAGTCCTGGGGGTTATGACTACCTGATATTTAGTTGTTTACATAGTTTTAGTATTTTAAAAAAAAATTAGATAAACCATGAGTCTTTTCTTCCAATTAGTCATCATAATCAATTTAAGGTTAATAATTACCCAAAAATTTATATGAACTGACATTTTTAACATACCATGACCTGAGCTTATCAATTATCAGTGCATGCACCAGTTAGTAATTCAGTGTCTTTCAGTTAGTAGTAGGATTTAGCACCGAGTGGGATGTGTGGGTTCAGCACATCCTACTTCCCCAGAAACTACGTGCCACCGTAGGTCTAAGGGCCTCGCTAGAGAGTGTTTCACTTTGACCAATATGGGCTTAGTTTAGTAATCACTACGGTTAAGGTTCTATTTCGATGGCAGGAATAAAACAACCCTCCTCAACGTGGGTCAGACGTTGAACACCATGATAGCTCACATGGTTTATGTTGGTTACATGATAGCTCCCACAGTCTCAGTCCAGTATTCAACACAGTAATTCAGTTTCAGTTTTGCTTGACCATAGCATACAGATATCAGTTACTCATTTATCAGTACTCAGTATTTTAGTTTTCAAACTATATTCAGAACATATTTTATGCTTGGTCATGCATTCTCAGTCTTTACAGATTTCATGCATTTTTACTCAACACTTCATGCTCTATATTCAGTCAGTTACTATGCATGCTCATGAAACCATGCATATTATCCTAACCTCATTTATCATATCAGTACATTCAAAGTACTAATCGGATAATCGTTTCTTGAGCTATGATGTTCATATCATAGGTTCGGACGCTCAGGTTTCCGACTGTACCTAGTTATCCCAATGCACAGGTAACAGCAGTGGTGAGTCCTCATGTTCCGAGGACCAGTTATGTTATTTCAGTTTTAGCAAACAGTCGGAGTTAGTTGGGGGTTTGTCCTATTAACTCCTCAGTTATTCAGTTAGAGGCTTTAAGACTAGTACAAACAGTTAGTCGGCTTTTAATTGTTATTATCAGTATTTTTTAGAAAGATCATCAGAATTATGACTTAAACCTTATGGCTATTTCAGTTAAATTTTGGAAAATAAATCTTT
The DNA here is from genome assembly GCA_030864215.1 of Capsicum pubescens. Taxonomy (NCBI): domain Eukaryota; kingdom Viridiplantae; phylum Streptophyta; class Magnoliopsida; order Solanales; family Solanaceae; genus Capsicum; species Capsicum pubescens. Next base: position 230,792,303 of record CM061544.1, read on the forward strand.
TGATTTTAGTTTTATTCAATGCTCGCAGCAGGTACCAGCTTATGGGTTAGCTTGTTGTCTTTCGGGACAGTAAGCACCATGTGACGACTAGGGTGTACTCCCGAGTCATTACAGATAATCAGTGTGATCTAGGTTGCATTCTATCTAAGGTATGAGTAGACATCATACTAGTCATATGATGATGGTATGAGATAGTTTATGGACTCGTATGTTATTCAATATGACAAGCCCTTGGTAGGATGCCTAGGGTACGATTTAAGGGTACCAATTGTATGAATGGATATGATTTGGTCCTTATGGTCGTATGATGGATAGTGTATGGGTCTAAGTTACTGCCTAGGGTACGTGGTGGGTACCACTCGTATGTTGCAGGTATGGTTTGGGTGGTGTGGTCGTACCCTCCTGCACACCATTTTTTAGATTTTAAGCTGAGGGTATTCTAGACATTTCCTACCCCAAAACCCTTAAGTCCACATATCTTATAACATATCGTAGCCCCTCATAACACACATTGAAGAATCAAAACATTCTCAAAACTCTCTCTAAACTCTCTCAAGACAACTAGGGCTAGGGTTTCTTCAAGTGTTCATCTAGAGGATCAAGAGTCAAGTTATTTTCATGAATCATTGTGAATAAGGGATGTGACTCTTCCCTAATTTTTAGTTCATGAAAATCATGTGATTTAAAATTTGTTTATGATTCATTAATGATGGTTTGGAAAACCAATGTTGAGGGTTTGTTTGCATAATGTTGAGTATTGTTTACTCTTGGTTTAAATTGTATTTATTTATGTTTTTTATAATGGTTTGCACATGTCAGTCCTTGGAAATAGTGGTTGAACAAGTGGGTCATGAGTAACCTAAACCTGATGGTTTTTAACTTGGTTTTGGTCTTGATAATGGTATGCCCTCAACATGTTTGTGAAAATGTCTAAGAGAATAAACTAGTCGCATGTTAAATGGTGTTTTGAACTAAGGCATTGGCCAAATTAATATGAATGGTTGGTAAATGGTTTTGTAAAAGACTTGCTGGCCATGTAATTATTTGAATGGTAACCTTGATGGTTTAATTTGCTAAAAGGGTTTGAGTCCCTAAACATTAAATTGATTTATGTCTTTGTTAGACAATGGGTTGGATTGGGTAGCGGGCTGATCTCTGGACCTTGTTGGACTTGAGATACCCATTTTGACAAGTCCCTGGTTCGGGCCATGTCAATACTACTACCATATATCTTTTTTTTCACCTTTCAGTTGTGTATTGACTAGTTATGTGCGGTATTGCACCTTCATTCTGGATTTCTTTGTAAGATATGATAGTTTATCTTTACTTTTCCATTAGTATTAATATGTCTCATTTCTTATATAGTTGTCTATATTATATGTTTTAATTTTATGTGTTATTTATGCTTATATTATCTTTTAAGCTTAGTGATTTGATGCCTACTGACTACCCATATTGATACTCATACTACACTTCTGCACCCTATAGATCATAGTACAAGTTTTTGCAGCTGACATGTACATCATACAGAGCTTCCATGGATAGAAGATTTGAGGTAACCTCTGTACATCCAGAGTTGTTCTTACTCTCTCTATTTTGTTGGACTGGCCTTTAGTTTACATTTAGTGACAGTCTTCTACATTTATATTATGCTCACCTTGTATTCTTATTTATAGATTTTACTAACCTCACTAGGTTTTGCGGAAATATTTACTCTCTTTTCATCTATTTTCTCATATTTATTTAGTCCTGGATTCTGTTTTCCTTATTAGTCTGCTACTAGTTGTTTCAGACTATGAGTTGGCTTGCATAATGGAGGATTATGGTAGGTTACTGATAACGCTCAACTCAATCCCATAATTGAGGGGTGAGGCGGTTGTTGTCAAGTAACCCAATTTGAATTGGGGTAAAATCTCAAGGAGTGAATTATAGACTTCAAACCCTATGGGTGTTCAAATTACTACGAGGTTACCCGGAATGCTAACAAAAATGATGTTAAAATAAAATAGGGGGATTTGTTTTGAAACTTGTTGTACAATCTTTATCAAATGATCAAGAGATGACTTTTTCATTTTAACCAACAATGTTGAGGGAAATCATGGGATTATGTCTACCTAAATGTAAAAGTATGTGGGTTAATGATGGTTTTGCATAAAATTTAGTTGTTAACTAAAGTATAGGCTAGGTCGAAGGTCATTGTGGTTAATCTTTTTATAAAACCACAACGATTTCACCCGTTGGCTCTTTCGAGCACCTAACAAGTGTGAAATTCGTAATCACCCAAAACCTTAATCAAGCATCCCTATTTCTAGAATGATTCTCTTGATATGATTTATACTCCTAATACACTTATTTCTAAGATTGCAAAAGGGAGCAAACCATAGGCTTAACTATCTGACATGGTCTTGTCCCCCTATAACCCTCTTTCAAGGATGTTATAGGTTACCTCATATTCACTTTCATCCCTCTTTTGAGTATGATAAAGGGTTTCTAGAATTTGGGGTTTTCACCCATCAAACCCATTTGGACATTTGGGGATTTCACCCATCAAATTTCAACTCATAAGCCCAAGCAATGGTGAAATCCTTACTCAACAACTAACAATCATGCAAACACAACAATACCCATACACAAATTACATGCTAGTTCAACATAATCCCAATACTAAATTACTTAGCTACTCTTGAAGAAAGTAAAGAGAAATATACCATAATAATTATCCAAAGTATTCATTCTTCACAAAAATGCTAAGAAATCAAGCCTCCAAGATTAGTTACACACTTGCCCAATTAGGGTTTTATGCTTTCAATTCAAAAATTCTTATGAGGTAAGCAATACCCAAAGAAGAAAGGGTTTTTGCTTATATATTATTTGGAATTCGTCCATACAATATTACAAAACTGTCCTTGGGGATATTCCACAGAACCGCGATCACGCAGGTATGACCGTGACCGCGGTTACACAACTGTGGTTCTGTTCTGTGACCGCATTGTGCTGACTTTCTTGACTGACCACAACCACGACATGATGATTGCGGCTGCAATAACTGAGGCTGACCAGTATCAGGTCTCCATCTGCACTCTTTTATATCCATTTGATCCCTTTCTGAGCTCCAATCTACATCTTGCCTCCTTCTCAATTTTACACCTGCAAAATATGGAGATCAGTGCATTAAATAACAATTTTGTCTTATTTAACTTCATAGACATGGTTATGCACATAAATAGATAGTGCATATGAGTGGTAAAATCAACACTCATCAACACCCTCAACTTAGAAGCTTGTTTCTCCTCGAGCAGCACCACCCTTTACTATGAGATAATTCCCCATGGATGCCCATATATTAGTTTCTAATGGTCATGAAAGCTCCAACTTGATTACAACCATAAAAAGCTATTCACTCATGGGTAAGCGTATTTTAACAATTCCCCTCATCATAAAATGGAATAACGAAGGATATAATAACTTCGAGGAGCAACTACGTACCAACTACTAGCACTCTAGAAATGATTCACTTGTTAACCACACCATATTAAATCTCTTTTTATCTCATCATCTGGAAGATGGCAACTTTACCCACCTCAACTTGTTCACATGCCTCTTCGCAAGAAAGAAGATTTCACACGCCTAGCTACCAATCATTCAACAAGGAATTTTGAGTGCTAACACTCTCAAAAAATTCTCCATGTTAACAAGTAACATGCCATAGGCTTGCCCCTATTTCCAATCACCACTACCATGACCACATTTGGTTGAGAATCATAAAGGGACTCTTTGATCTTCTAATTCAGGTTAGGGTTTACATAGGATATCAACTTAGGACAATAAATCTAAATACTCCTGAACTTCTACATCACTCTTTTTATGCTTTGTTATTAGGCCACTTCTTCTCACTATACTATTTTGCCTATTTTCTCCCCCTTTTGTTCTCTTTTTCACCAAACTTCCTTTAACCTCTTATTCTTCTTCACTCTTTTTGCTTGCATCAAGATTCATGCAACTCATTCTTTTGATGGACTATCTCTTCCTTCAAAGCAAAATGCTTATTTACTTAAGTTCGTAGGCACTTTCTTATGGCTTTGTGGCTCAACTATACTTTCTTTCTCTTTCAACCACCCCCAACTTAGGATTTTATCCTCAATTGGTATTCTTAAGTTCAAGGAGGATAGCGTTCAAGAGAGGATGAATAAAAGGGTCACGGCTTATAATGCATTTGTCAAAGAAAGGTCCAAAGACTCAAAGAGGGTGGCTAGGGGTAACTCCTATGTATTGGTAGGTTTTTTAGGCTAAAGTGGGCTTCAAAAACCACAATATGGCCTATGATCATTTTACCAATGAAGCACAGTAAAAATTTAGCTTTGAAAGACTAGTGGGGCAAGTTCTAGATGGTATAATGTAACACCCCGTGTTTCGGGCAAGAATGAAAACCGTCATTTCTATGCGTAGATGATCCAAAAGCCATAAATCCTATGAAAATTTTCCATGTTAATCAAGTATGTAGTGTGTTAACCTATTTGAGCATGAATTGAGATAATAAAGGTCCCCTACCTTAAGGTCAAGTTGAAAGCTTTCCTATCGTTCGAGTTTTAGTGAGCGTCAAAACTTGTGTCAACTTCAATCGACCATATCTACTTGTATATAACAAATTGGTTGGAATAGTATATATCAAATTAAATATCTTTGAATTAGATTTCCTATATATACCAAATTCTCCTAAAACGGACACTCGGTGAAGAAGTTCGAGTATTTTTAGTGTCAGCATTCCTGATTGACTGGCCACCGCATCGCAATGAGCCTTAATCGACAATTGTCAATTCCAATAGCTCACCGCGATTTCCAGCGCATCGCGGTGAAGCCTTTTATGGTGTTCTAGTCCTGGATTTTAAATTCCAAGGTCAAACTAGACATTTCCCATGGCCCCAAACCCATCCAAACATGGGATTTAATCCCAAATACACCTAAATACATACAATTTTACCAAAATTCATTAAGAATGCTCTCTAGGGTTTCAAACAAGAATCCCAAATAATTCAAGATTCAACCGTGAGTTTTTGAAGATAATTATATATTTGGAATCCCCAATCCGTAAGCTTCAAGAATCATTCATTATTCTCCGAAATAGAGGTACGTTGGGTTTATCCTAAAAACTACATGGGCTTAAAATTGTTAAAGCATGATTGGGTTAGGGGCATCACTATCGAGTTAATGATAGTTTTAGAGACTCCGACCCTTGTGGCACACTTGGGTTGGGGGCTTCGCTGCCGAGTTAATGGCAGTTTCCATATAGCCCATGGAATTTTTTAGAGTTTTAGGGTATACCACCTAGCGTAGAAGTAACACAAATTTCTCAGTGATGATTTTTTTTTTCAAAGTCTTTAAAATGCCCATGTGAATTCTTACTATATGATATACTCATGAACTGTTTTAAATTACTCTCATAAATGTTGAATAATAAATGATTCTTTTAGATATGCTCTGCATACCAGTACATCTATTTTGACCCCCTTCCCCCCTACCTCTCAGGTTCTGAGGCTCATTCTAGGTATCCAAATAAGCAGTAGATAATTCAGACAGCTGATCAGATTGTGTAGTGGTGAGCCGTCTCTATTCTGGAAGGCCTGTCTTTTCAGATTATGTCACTTATTTCAGTTTTGGTCTACTGGGGGCCTTGTCCCAGTTTCACACAGTTGTCAGATTCTCATGTAGTAGAAATTTTATAGACTGAGTCAGATATTATTTAGATGTAGTTGATTTACAGTTTTCAAACTCATGTTGAATTCAGAATTGACCATGTTTCCATAGCAAATTATGTTTATGCATCTTCTTTTACTATATGAATGTTGCTCATGATTACCAGATAGAGAAGGGCGTTTTGGGCATTCATGGTTCGGGATGTCTGTCACGGCCAAGCCCTAGTTCGGGTCATGATATATAAGTACACTTGAGATGTAGACAATTAAGCTCACACACATGGCATGTGAACGGTGTCAAGGAGGTTCAATTGATTTACCCGCTTATACCAAAGATGGAGTATTCACTATTTTTTGGAGTCATAGAAGGAGGGAAAGTTTTCTCACGAGGTTGCTCACGTTCATGCCTTTGAATTTTGTAAAATTATCGGACTGGGGGGGTGCTTTTGTATCCACACTACGCATAATTTGCTAACCATGAAAGCAACCCAAGTTATAGTCTCACATTGCAAACTATCGTACGAGTGAACCACCCATATGGTTACTCAATTTTCATAAATGGGTACGAATGCAATTCCAAAACATCAATGCTACAGGTACTCAAACTTCCATTGAATTTTTGGACTCGATGCCATTGGTACTCAGATTTTCCCTGCATCTATTGTTAGAAACCCAATCATTAAAACTAAAATAGAAATACCCTAAGAAAAAAGTAATTATAATACCTAGTACATCCCTAGCGCAATTAGCTCTCAGTACCTGAGTATTTCTATATAAATTTTCAAAATACTCAAAAAAAATTAGTTCAAGACTTACTATTGTGTAGGAAATTCCTTCGGCTTTCCAATGATATAAAATTCACCCAAATCCAAAACTCGAGTGAGAAGTTATAGCATTTTTAGTAAAATAGTGTGTCAAAGTTGGCATCACCACGTTGCGGTAAGGGTCAAATGGGCATTCGTCAATTTCTAATTTTCCACCGCGATAAGCCCGCATCACACCAAAGTTCAAGTTCCCAATTGTAAAATTCTAGTAAGGCTCTGCGATAACGGCGCTTCGCGCCAATGCCTAATTTCAGAGTTGTCAATTTCCAGTGAGGCTCCGCGATACTTCCGCTTCGTACCAAACATCAACTTTGCAATTGTCCATTTTAAATAGTTTTAGCCAAGCTTCTAGTGGCTCACCGCGATGCCACTGCATCGCGGTGAAAGCCAAAATTGGGGTTTTCAGTGACGAAATTTAAATTCATTCTGGGGGTAATTTGGTCTTTTTCCATGGCCCTAATCAGTCTAAACACTAGATTTAACCCCTAAATAACCTAATTAATCATCTTTTACTCAATTCCTCTCAAAATTAATGATCATTCTCTCAGGAACAAAAACCCTAGCCCTCAAATTCAAGATCAAATCACAAGAATTCATCGTCAATTTCCATAAATTTATCAACCCAGGTATGTTAAGTGTTCATGCATGGATTCCTTTCGCCCATGGAGTCCAAGTACCATGTTTTAAATTCAACTTATGATCTTTATAATTGATTATGATTTTTAATTGAGATTTCAACCTCGAACTCCGTGAACCTTTATTTCATACCATGCTTACATGAAATTGTTGTCATTATCAAACCCCTCATGTTTTAATATTGCTATTTTCAGAATTAAATCATGATGAAACATTATTGATGTTTAAATTATGCTATTATTCTGAATTTTATGCTATTCTAATGCTTAGCCTAAACCATGCACACCAAATGTTTGATGAAATACCTATAAGAGTCTATTTTAATAAATGCTCCTATGTTATATCCTTCAAGATTAGTACTATTTTTACTCTTATTGCTATTGAGTCCTGGGGGTTATAAATACCCGAAAGCATACTTGTTTACTTAATGTCAGTAGATAAAGAACAGTTTCAGACATATTATGAGGAATATCAATTTAGTCAGTTATCATAATCAGTTTAACTCAAAACAGTTCAGTATTCCGAGTCATTCAGTTGGGAGTAGAATTTAGCACCGAGCGAGGACAGGGATGAAGGCTTCCCCATCAGATAGGTAGAGTAGTTAGTAGCATTACATAAACTCCAGAACTACATAGCCAGCGTAGGATATGAGGAGTCACCCTTCAGATTAGGCTTAACTACCTCGTAGGGGTCACCCGTCAGATTAAGATTAACACCCTAAGTCCTTCGGGATAGTACATCAGTATAGTGGATCCACACAGCTAGTGTTAGTACCCATTACACGGTACTAATACCCTTCCAACTGGGGTTACAGGTTGGACCCCAAACTTGCTCATTTGTGGCTTGTCGGTTAGATAATACCTTCCACAGTCTCAGTTATGTACTCAGTCCAGTAATTCAATTTCAGTTGCTTGACCATAGCATACAGATATCAGTGATTCAATTATCAAATTTTAGATTTCACGTATCCTCAGCATTTATAGGCTTCATGTATCCTTAGTGTCTATAGATTTCATGCACTCTATTCAGTATTACATGTTATATTTATATATACACATACATCCAGACAGTTATTATTCATGCTCATGAAACCATGCATTTCAGCCTACCTCATTTAGCATACCAGTACATTTAAAGTACTGATCGCATACTCATTCTTGCGCTATGATATGTCATATCATAGGTTTGGATCCCCAGTTCCCGAATCACACCTAGACTTCTCATGCTATCAGTCGTAGTAGTGGTGAGCCCTTATATTCTGAGGACAGACAATTTTATTTCATGTTTTCAGTTTAGTAGTTAGTTGGGGCCTGTCCCATCAACTCATATTTAGTCAGTTTAGAGGCTTTCAGACACTACAGTCAGTTATTCAGTATTCAGACTTCAGTTGACATTGTCAGATTATTTTATCAGTTTGATTTTACAGATTCTATCAGTTTTCATTATTTAAAACCATATGGCTTATTAATTATTCTTTTGTGTATTTTATATTATTATCCCATGCTCACAACTGGTACCAGCTCATGGATTAGCTTATGGTCCCTCGAGACTGTAAGCACCATGTGGCACCTAGGGTGTACTCTCGGGGCATTACAAACTTGTTATCATAGCCTAAGGTTTTGAAGTGTCCAAGGAAGTGTAAAAACCATGCCAAGTAGAGTTTTGTACATGGGTGTGAAGTGCGCCACACTTATGGACAAGAGGTTGCGAGACATTTAGGAAAAGTTCCCTTCTTTCAGTATTTAGGTCGTGCGATTGAGCATGAGCTCATATAAAACTCTCTGTCTAATTCATTCTCCCTTCTATTTACAAAACATGTTTCCCATAAACACAAACAGAAGAAGAAACATAAACCAGCCAGTACCTCAGCCCATTCAGAAAGATCCCCTGAATAAGCATGTTTCTCATGCAGAGTTCAGAGTTGCATTCACTACTCTGTCTCAATCTGTAGTGGCTCAAAATGCTCAAACAGCCACCATTTTGGCCAACCCAGTGTCCAATACTACTGCAGCCAGTATTTGGGACTTCACCCGAATAAACCCTGCTTCTTTTTTGGGATCTAAGTCTGAAGAGAATTCACAAGAATTATTAGACATGGTGCAAAAGGTAAGAGATATAATGGGGATGACTTCTATTAAGAGTGCTAAATTGGCTACTTACCAATTGCAAAATATAGCCCATACATGGTTTATGCAGTGGAATGTGGGTATAAGCATAGATGTAGGGCCTGTAGAATAAGAAGAGTTTACTACTGCTTTCTTAGATAGGTTCTTTTCGCTAGAGTTGAGAAAGACTAAAGTGATAGAGTTTATTAATTTGAAGTAGGGCAGTATGACAGTGAGAGAGTATTCTCTCAAGTTTACTCAATTATCAAGGTATGCTCCTCATGTGGTAGTAGATAGCAGGTCCAAGATGAGTAAGTTTATGTTTGGTATAGCTAACGACGTCGTTAAGGGGTGTAGGACCATGATACTAATTAGGGAGATAGACTTGTCTAGACTGATGGTCCATGCTCAACAGATTGAGAAGAAGAGGGATAAGGAGAGAGAGAGGGAGAACAAGAGAGCCAGAACGAGTAGAATTAATTTTAGTCAACAAAGGTCAGAAGGGGGTAACCATCCTCAATTTCATCAAAAATCTTTAGTCCCAGCTCTATCCTCAGCCAGTGCCCCAGTACCCAAGTTCATGAATGATCATAGGGATATGTCACCAGGCTCTAAGTCCCAAGGTAGTATTTACAGTGCCCGTACTAATCTTCTTTGTCAGTAATATGGTAGAAATCATCAGGGTGAGTATAGAGCTAGCGGTGATGTATGCTTTGGGTGTGGTATGCTAGTCCATCAGATTTGAGAGTGTCGGTTAGCTTCTCAAAAAGGTAGGGATTCATTCCAGGAGAGCCAAACCTATCAGTCATCAATCCCAGTCGGCCGCCTGATTCAGCAGGGAGCCACTACCAGTGGTCAGCGTCCAAGCAGATTTTATGCTCTTCAGTCCCGACAAGATCAGGAAAATTCTCCTGACGTATTTACTGGTACGTTGCAAGTCTTTCATTGACATGTCTATGCTTTATTATACCCTGGAGCTTATCTATCTTTTGTAACTCCTTATATAGCCATAGACTTTGGAGATAGTCCCAAAATATTAGTAGAGCCCTTCTCAGTATCTACCCATGTATGTGTTTCTATTATAGCTCGACGGGTATATAAGAACTGCCCAATTATAGTGTATCAGAAAGTCACCTCAGTAGATCTCATAGAACTAGACATGTCTAACTTTGATGTTATTCTTGGCATAGATTGGCTCCATTCATGTTATGCTTCAGTTGATTTCAGAAATAGAGTTGTTCATTTTTAGTTTCTAAATGAACCAGTCCTTGAATGAAAGGGTAGTACTACGTCGCTTAGGGGTCGATTCATTTCGTACCTTAGGGCAAGGAAAATGATATCCAAGGAATGTATCTACCATATTGTTAAAGCCAAAGACTCTAGTTTAGAGACTCTCATCCTTAAGTCAGTTCCAGTAGTAAATGAATTTTTAGACGTGCTACCCAAAGATCTTCCTGGAGTTCCTCCCGAAAGGGAAATCAATTTTGGAATAAACCTTTTTCCAGACACTCAACCTATTTCTAGTCCTCCATATAGAATGGGGAACACCAGTTTTATTTGTACTTAAGAAAGATGTTTCTCTTAGAAAGTGTATAGACTACCATCAGTTGAACAAAGTCACAATCAAGAATAAGTATCCACTCCACAGAATCAATGACTTATTCGACCAACTTCAGGGTGACATTTACTTATCTATGATAGACCTCAGATTCAGCTATCATCAACTTAGAGTCAGAGTGTGACATTTCAAAAATGGCTTTCAGAACTCGGTATGGTCACTTTGAATTCCTAGTCATGTCATTTAGTCATACCAATGCTCCAGCAGCTTTCATTGACTTGATGAACCGAGTGTTCAAGTAGTACTTGGACATGTTCGTCATAGTCTTCATTGATGACATTCTTGTCTATTCCCGTACCAAAAAAATCATACAGACTACCTCAAAATAGTATTGCAGACTCTTAGAGCCCATTAGTTGTTTGCTAAATTCAGTAAGCTTAAAATTTGGCTAAGATCAGTAGCTTTCCTTGGACATATTATTTCTGGTGATGGCATTAGAGTTGACCTTCAAAAGACCAAAGTGGTGAGAAACTAGCCCAGACCTATCTCTCCATTAGATATTAGTAGTTTCTTAGGTCTGGATAGCTATTATCGATGGTTTGTTGAAGGTTTTTCATCTATTGTATCCCCATGTCTAGATTGACTCAGAAGAAAGTCAAGTTTCAGTGGTCAGATACCTGTAAGAAGAGTTTTCAGGAGTTAAAATCTCGACTCACCTCAGCCCTAATTTTGACTTTGCTAGATGGTTCAAACAGGTTTATTGTGTATTGTGATGCTTTAAGAGTTTGGTTGGGTTGTGTTTTGATGCAGAGAGGTAAGGTCATAGCCTATGCCTCCAGACATCTTAAGCCCTATGAAAAGAACTACCCTACCCATGATCTTGAGTTAGCAACGGTTGTGTTTGCCTTAAAGATTTGGAGACATTATCTGTATGGGGTGCATGTGGATGTGTTCATAGATCACAAAAGCTTGCAGTATGTGTTCTCTCAGAAATATTTGAACTTACAGCAGAGAAGGTGATTAGAGTTGCTAAAACATTATAACATAAGTATTCTATACCATTCGAGTAAGGCCAATATAGTGGCAGACACCCTCAGTAGATTATCAATGGGCAGTGTTGCTCACGTTGAGGATGATAAGAAGAAGTTAGTTCAGGAAAATCATCAGTTTACCATATTAGGTGTTCGTTTGGTTGATTCATCTGAGGGTCGTGTTTGGATTTAGAATAGTTCAAAATCTTCTTTGGTTTTCAAAGTGAAAGAAAAGCAAGATAGAGATCAAAGTCTAGTCAAGTTGAAAGATTCAGTCAGAGATATGACGGTAAAGGTTTTCTCCCAAGGGGGATATGGTGTGTTGTGTTAGCCAAGGGAGACTGTGTGTACCATATATTGGTGAGTTAAGGCAACAAATTCTTGCATAAGCGCATGGTGTGCGTTACTCTATTCATCTGGGGGCCACTAAGATGTACCGCGATTTATGGGAGGTCTATCGGTGGAGTGGTATGAAAAAGGATATTATAGAGTTTGTAGTTAAGTACTCAACGCGTCAGTAGGCTAACATTAAGCATCAGAAGGCCAGTGGGTTTATGAAGGAGTTTAGTATTCCCACTTGGAAGTGGGAGGAAGTAAACATGGACTTCATGATGGGTTTGCCTCATACTCGTCGTCAGCATGATTCTATTTGGGTCATTGTGTACAGGATGACTAAATCATCCTATTTCTTACCCGTCCATACTTCTTATTCGGTTGAGGACTATGCCAAGCTCTACCTCAGAGAGTTGGTTAGGTTGCACGGTATTCCCTATCTATCATTTTAGACAGAGGTACTCAGTTTACCTATTACTTTTGGAAAGCTTTTCAGAAGGGCCTTGGTGCCCAAGTTTATCTCAGTACAGCTTTTCACCCTCAGACGGATGGTCAGGCAGAAAGGAACATTCAAACCCTTGAGGATATGTTAAGAGCATTTGTAGTTGACTTTAAGGGTAGGTGGGATGATCACTTTCCTTTGATTGAATTCACTTATAATAACAGCTATCATTCTAGTATCCATGTGGCTCCGTTTGAGGCTCTATATGGTAGGAGATGTAGATACCCAATTAGTTGGTTTGAAGTAGGTGAAACTGTTGTAGTGGGGCTGAATTTGGTGTTTAATGCTTTAGAGAATGTGCAGTTGATCAGGGAAAGGCTTAGGGCAGCCCAAAGCTGATAGAAATCGTATGCAGATGTAAGGAGAAAAGATCTCGAGTTTGAGATTAGCAACTTTTTATACCAAAAAATCTCTCCCATGAAGGGAGTGAAGAGGTTTGGCTTGAAGGGGAAGCTTAGTCCCTTATATGTCGGTCCTTACCGAATTCTCAGCTATTTCGGAAAAGTACCTTACGAGCTTTAGTTGCCTTCAGACATAGCTTTCATACACCCAGTGTTTCACATCTCCTTGCTAAAGTAGTGCATTGGTGACTCAGCAGTTGTAGTCCCCTCAAAAAGCGTAAGCATTCAGAATGATCTCTCTTTCAAAAAGATCTCAGTCAAAATTCTTGATCGCCAGATTCATAGAATAAGGAACAAAGAATTCCCTTGGTAAAAGTTGTTTGATGGAATCAGTCCGTCGAGGGAGATACTTGGGAAGCAGAAGCAGATATGCAGGCCAAGTACCCTCATCTTTTCTCCGCAAACTCAGACTCAGCTTGAGGTAATAGTCTTTCTTAGATTTAGTCAGTTCCATTCTCAGTTACAATTATTAACTTAGCATCAGTTACCGTTGCATACCATTCTCATGTCATTCATGCATTTATGAAACAGTTTAGTCATGTAATCATGCTTCAGTTGTGCATATTTAGTGTGTAATCTCAGATCCTCAGTATTTTAAGCTTAAATCAGACTCATTCGAGGACGAATGTTCCCAAGAGGGAGATATTGTAGTACCCCATACTTCCCTAGCTCAATTAGCTCTCAATACCCGAGTATTTCTATATAAAATTTTCAAAATACGAAAAAAATTTAGTTCAAGACTTACTATTCTGTAAAAAATTTGCCAGCTTTCCAACTATATAAAATTCGCCCAAATTCGATATCCGGGTGAGAAATTATAGCACTTTTAGTAAAAGAGTGTGTCAAAGTGGGCATCGTCGTGTTGCGGTAAGGGTCAAATTGGCATTTGTCAATTTCCAGTGTTCCATCGTGATAAGCCCGCGTCACACCAAAGTTCCAGTTTCCAATTGTCAAATTTGAGTAAGGCTCCGCGATAATGGTGCATCACACCAATACCTAATTTCAGAGTTGTCAATTTCCAGTGACGTTCGGCGATACCTCTGTATCACGCCAAACGTCAATTTCGCAATTGTTTATTTTAAAATTTTCATCCCAGCTTCCAGTGGCTTGCAGCGATGCCACCGCATCACGGTGAAGGCCAAAATTGGGGTTTACAATGACAGAATTTTAATTCTTTCCGAGGGTAATTCAGTCTTTTTCCATGGCCCTAATCAGTCTAAACACGAGATTTAACCCTTAAATAACCTAATTAATCGACATTTACTCAATTCCTCACAAAATTTAAGATCATTCTCTTAAGAACAAAAACCCTAGCCCTCAAATTCAAGATCAAATCCCAAGAAGTCACCATCAATTTTCACGAATTCATCAACTCAGGTATGTTAAGTGTTCATTCATGGGTTCCTTTCACCTATGGAGTCCAAGTACCATGTTTTAAATTCAACTTATGATTTGTATGAGTAATTAAGATTTTAATTTGAGATTTCAACCATGAACCTCGATGAACCTTGATTTCATACCATGCTTACATGAAATTGTTGTCATTATCAAACCCCTCATGTTTTAAAGTTGTTGTTTTCTGAATTAAATCATGATTAAGCATTATTGATTTTTAAATTATGCCATTACTCCAAATTTTATGCTATTCTCATACTTAGCCTAAACCATACACATCAAGTGTTTGATGAAATGCCTACAAGAGTGGATTTTAATAAATGCTCCCATGTTATGTTCTTCAAGATTAGTACTATTTTTACTCTTATTACTATTGAGTCTTGGGTGTTATTAATACCCGAAAGCATAGTTGTTTACTTAGTCTCAGTAGATTCAAAACAGTTTCATACATATTATGAGCTATTTAAATTCAGACAGTTATCATAATCAGTTTAACTCAAAAAAGTTCAGTATTCAGAGTCAGTTCAGTTGGGAGTAGACTTTGGCACTGAGCGAGGACTGGGATAACATCTTCCCCGTCAGATAGGCAGAATCGTTAGTAGCAGTGCCTGAAATCTAGAACTACGAAGCCAGCGTAGGATATGAGGAGTCACCTATAAAATTAGGCTTGACTACCTTGGAAGGGTCACCCATCAGATTAGGCTTGACACCCTTAGTCCTTTAGGACAGTACATTAGTATAGTGGATCCACACAACCATTGTTAGTTCCCGTGGTATGGTACTAACACTCTCCCAACTGGAGTTACAGGTTGGATCCTAAACTTACTCATATAGGGCATGTCAGTTAGATGATACCTCCCACAGTCTTAGTTCAGTACTCAGACCAGTAATTTAGTTTTAGTTGTTTGACCATAGTATACAGATATCAATGATTCAGTTATCAGATTTCTGTATTGTTGTATTTACAGATTATATTCAGAACATGTTATATGCTTGGTCATGCATACTAAGTACTTATAGATTTTACATTATCCTCAATATTTATAGACTTCATGTATCCTTAGTTTCTACATATTTCATGCACTCTATTCAGTTTTACATGTTATATTTATATATGCAAAAGCATCCAGACAGTTTTTATTCATGCTCATGAAACCATGCATGTCAGCCTACCTCATTTAGCATACCAGTACATTCAAAGTATTGATCCCACACTCTTTCTTGTGTTATGATGTATTATATTATAGGTTCTGACACCCAGTTTCTGGATTGTGCCTAGACTTCTCATACTATTAGTCATAGCAGTGGTGAGTCCTCATATTCTGAGGACAGACTATTTTACTTCATGTTTTCAGTTCAGTAGTTAGTTGGAGTTGGTTGGGGTCGGTCCCATCAACTCACCTTTAGTTAGTTTAGAGATTTTCAAACACTACAGTTAGTTATTCAGTATTCAAATTCAGTTGACATTGTCAAGTTATTTTATCAGTTTGATTTTATAGATTCTATTAGTTCTCAAAATTTAAAACCTTATGGCTTATCAGTTGTTCCTTCGCGTATATTATATTATTATCCAGTGCTCACAGCAGGTACCAGATCATGGGTTAGCTTGTGGTCCCTCAGGATTGTAAGCACCGTGTGATGCCCAGGGTGTACTCTCGGGGTATTACAGTAACTAATCCATGCATATGTGGGCACTATTAAAGTACCCAAATATTACAGCCCAATTAAAATAGGAATTATCACAAATAGCAAAAAATTATGCATAAATACCAATAATACAGGCCCAAATTAAACGAATAAGGAGGCACCTCCAATTGAAAAGGTAGCAGTTTCCCACTGCATAAATAATCAAGGATAAAAGAGAGATAAGGGTGCTCCCTAAAACCATATCACGGGATACTATCATTTTTGAACTCTGCATCACCACCATCCTCCTCAAGATCAGACCACTAGGCTAGGGCCACATCGTTACAGTCCACACAAGAAGAAAGAAATCAATCCCAGGGTCTTAGGACCTTTCATAGACCCTTCACACCCTTCCACATCCTAATAAATAACTCATCCCTCTTCTTCTCCCTTGCATCTATTTTTTATGTGTAATTTGGAGGTCTCAGTATGACTCTACCAAAGGGGAATAGGCCTTCTCAAGTTTTTCAATGGTGGCTTCTTGCTCATTTTGGTCCTCCTTGTACTTCTCATAATTGGTATATGACGCGTAAGAATTATGAGTAGTGGAAGGATATCCCGGTCCTTGAGAAAATTTATACACAAGCTCTTGATGGTGGCAATATTTACTCCGATCTCCTCAAGAGGTCCCATGGGGTTGGCCTATGAGAATTAGGCTCACTGCAAGATGGCTTTTCCAAATCAATCTTTCTTTTCTTGGTTTTGTCGGGTGTGCCCTCACGTCAAATCCTCTAGAGATAGATGGGGGCACTATGTTGCACCCATTTATCACTAGCATACTCTTCTACCCCTGCTCTTTTGCAAAGCTCTATAATCAAGGAGGGGAAGAATAGATGTGTACCGCCTTATTTCTTGAAATGATATATGTCATTAACCATGAGTTGACCAACATTTAGAGAGATATTGTCTAAAATGTACGCAACCATCTTAGCACGTAATTCTGGGACTGCTGTCATGTGGGTGCAAGGAGAAACTCAGCTACAAATAATGTGCAACCATATACGTGCCTCAAAAGTGAAGTCGTTCATGGAAATATTGCTTTTAGTATTGGTCCATGATACTTCCATTTCGGGGCATAGCCATTGTGCCAACCAATTCCCTAATTTACACCCCTTCGCTTTGAATTCACCCATGTCTACCTGCTTGAGCCCACAAACAACATTGATTTATTTAGTCCCAACTTTCAGTGGCTTTTCCCAAATCCTAACAGTCACATTGAGTGGGTCCATAAAAGATACTTCACTGATGTTTGCATAAAATTCATAGATCCATTATTCATTTTCCATGCAGGGATCTAAGGCAAAGCATATCCATCCTATGGCTTCAAGTTTGTCATGGAATGCCGGTAGTTTCTCTAGCATATTCTCCAAGAAAATTCCTCTCTCCAGGAGCATCTTTGTCCTCGAAAGATTACTGTAGTAATAAGTGTAGCACTCGGTTCTATGAATCAGATGTGATCATATTTATCCATGAGGTCGTCTTGAAATCAGTAATCACATATTATATCTTTCGATGTTATTTTAATCATACACGTTGTGCTATATTGATCACTAAATTTCATTGGACTAGATGCTTGGTGTTGCTTGACTAAAAATTGGACGGGCAGGATTTTTGGCATGGCAGGAAACTATCCTCTGTACCATGGTCGCGAGTTAGGATCGTGGCCATGCTACCTGAGGTTGGTTTCGTGTTATCTCTGCATGTTTATATTTCTTCCAAATTTGAGCTTGTATTATGTTCTACAATACGGATGCATATGAAGATCATTGGAACAATGCTAACAAGTGTGTGAATGTTCCCTTTAGAAAGCAAATATTAATATTGAAAGTTCATTTGAGAATTTTATCAAACACTTGGTGTGCATATCTTATTTGTCTACCTATTTCACACATCATTAGGTACTTATGATTTCCCTACTTGTGTGCACACCTTAATCAAATAGCCAACATCACACCAATACAAAGTATGACAATATGGAAAGCATAACAATCAAAATTTTAGGCCCTTTCTTAATCATGCATTCTATGGCCTATATTCAAAAGGAAAGGAATGGATTCATGTCACCTACCAGAGTTGTGATGGAAAGGGAAGCAAGAATGTTATTTGAGAGCTCACAAACTTGGCCAGAAATTAGCCCAAATTAGAGAGTACAATATTGAAAGGGAGTGTGAGGGAAATGAGGAAAACTAAGGGCTAAATAACTAAAGTGGACGCGACCGTTGTCAAGGGACCACTGCCGCAAAAACCTGCATAATTGCGATAATGATTGGGGACTGCGATCGAGGCAACTGAGAGAAAATCTTCTCCCCTGTTTCCCTTGTTCAGCATTTTACATTAATTTTGACATATTTCTCCCCTGTTCAGTTCTTAATGCAAATTTACACACTTTCCCCTTTTTAAGATCATCCAATGCACTCCATAGTGCCATAAATTCATGGTTTATTCATATGCAAAATATAACATCTACCCTACAGAAATATAACAAAATTGATATGAGCCACTCTCGTGGCATTTGTGGGTTGCCTCCCACCTAGAGCCTTAGTTATCGTCGTGGTACGACGTCTTTATTCCTTCATTCTCAAGGTATTTCTTTGGACCCCTCCTCATTCATATTCTCATTTTCCACATCCATCATGGATACTACTTGCAACTCCGTGGTTTGCTTCTTTGACTTACAAATTTTAAAAGAGACCTCATCCTCTTGTACTCTAAAATTTATCTCCCCTAGCTCTAGATCGACAATGGCTCTCCCTATGGATAAGAAAGGACGGCCAAGAATGATAGGCACCTCTTGGTCCATTTTAAAATCCAATACCATGAAATCCATCGGGAGAATGAACTTGTCCACTTTCACAAGGACATCAAGCAATATACCCACCGGCCTTTTTATAGACTGGTCTGCCATCACGAGTTGCATAGAGATCGGTGTCGGGGTATCCAAACCAAGTTTCTTGTATATGAAAAAAGGCATTAAGTTGATGCTTGCACCAAGGTCACATAAATCTTTTGCAATTTTATGCATCCCAATTGTGGAAGGAATAGTGAAAGCTCTAGGGTCATCTTTCTTTTATGCAACCTTGCTATCCATGATAGCTCTACACCCATGAGTGACCTCAATAGTGTCTCCTTCAACAAGTTTCTTCATGGACATCAACTTAACGTATCTCGGGATCTCTTGGATTGCCTCAAGCAATAGGATATTTATCAATAGGTTACTAAGTTTGGCCATGAACTTTCTCAATTTTTCATTTTCCATTTCTTAGGAGAACATTGAGAAAATGGGGGAGGAACTTGGATGTTTGGTCTTGCTTCAAATTTTGGCCTTTCAACTTCAACCACCTCCCCATCACTTTCATTGATCTCTTTATTATCATTTGCCTTTCTTCTTAGAGGTGTCACCTCTTTTGATTTGGACTTAGGCATATTCTCACTCACGTCTCCTCTAAAAGGATCCTTAAGTTCTCTTTCACTCTTTGTGACAATTGCAAGGACTTAAGCATCGCTCTTTGGGTTAACAATTGTGTCACTCAGAAGTCTAACTCTAGGTAAAGCATTTAAGTATATTAATATTTTCCCCACTTCGGTATCCAATTACTTGATATAGAAGGAGTGAGACACTACCATTTGAGAGAGTTGGGAGAAATCACCCTTCAAATCATAGACCATCTTGTCGATTCCTTCTACTCTATTCAAGATCCTTGTTAACATATCCTCGGTCATGAACTTTTGGGGTCAATGGCACTAGATTTCTTAACTTTACCTTGATCGTGAGGAGGGACATAACTGTCTTAATCACGTTCACTATCCTTCCAATATCGATCCCATTCATGATTCATCCAACCTTGGTTCCCACCTTGTCTTTAATAGGCAGCGCGGGAACCCCCGAGTAGTTTGCAAAGTACCAGATTCTTCATCCAACTTCTTTGCCTCTTCATCATCTTCATAATATTTTGATGCTACAGTGTTTGCCGCTTTCGCGGATGCACCCATAACATGCTTCATCAAGAGCTAAAGTAGGGTCTTCATTTTGGCCATGTTATTCTCCTTTTCTTCTTCTCATTTTCTTTGTTCATTAGCCACCATAGAGGTAGTAGAAGGGGTTTTGGAAGCTTCGGTATCACGGGTATGCCAACCCCAATTTTGCTTTGATACTTCTCCTATCAATCGGAAGCCTGCAAGATGATGCATTCCCACTATAGAGTCGCCCGCCGCATTATCCATTACCATTTTGTTTAATGGTCTCATATGATTCAAATAGAATACTTCTTCCTGGTGGTATGTTCTTGGGCATTAGTTGATGGTAACAAAATTAGGTGTCTTTTGGGTTCAAGTATTCGATAATATATAGTGAATATTGGTTTGACCAGGTTCAAACTAGGATGGTATTATATCTAAGTTTCTTGAGATTTGGATATCATTGATACTCTTTGTAGCTCGGTGAGTTCATTGTTATGCCTTGTTATGTTATGACCCTTAGCAGATATGTATTATATTTCTTGAGTCTTTAGCTTGTGGTTTGCTCTATTATGATTATGTTCTTCAACAAAATTTCAATTGTAACCATTATAAGAATTGTTAGGTATATGCTTGGTTTTTATAGGTGAGATGGGTTTGGGTATTTGACATTCTTGAAAACTTATTGACTTCAATTTTGGTTGTGAATTTTTTTAATGATGGATTAAGAATCGTGATGGACTTCTGAGAGTGGATGGTTACTCATCAGTAAGATCAGTTTAAATAGTCACGGTTAAGTTCTTTAACTCTGGTGTTGATATTAGAGCAATGAATAGCATAACTTAGTTGCAACTCTATTTCAAGATTTGTTTCAGTTGAGGATTCGATAACAGGTTGACTAGGCCTACTCACTGCATACCAACTTAGTTTTCTATAGTTCAGGGAGATTATGTTAGATAGACGCTCAAAGGATGGTTCATTAGCATATGGTATTGGTTTCTACTTCTTTTGATCTTGGTTCTCAATTGTAGTTAGAATTTTTAATGTCTACTAAGAGAAAAAAATTTACTTAAGTTGAGCTTACCATAGTTTCACATATGGCCAGTGGGGTAATCTAGTGTGTATCATTCAAATTCGAGAGTTTATGCTTTAGACTTTTGTCTATTAGCTTCGAGGTTCATCGGGGCTAGTTTATGGCTTTAGCAGAGGTCATAGACACACTAATCATCATAATTTTAGTATTCAGGAAGAACATTATGGAGCTTTGGTCTTATGCTAGTCTATATGGATTTTTAGTGGGTCAACTTCAGTGTTTTAAGGTTAGTGTGGTGCAATTATGTGTGCAGGACTCAAATGATACTGGTGAGATTCTATATGGTTCAGAGCAGATCGTTCATTTAGAAAGATAAAAGGATGTTATATTTGCAGTTTTAGAGTTGGCCATATGTTCTTGCATTAGGATGTCTTCAACCTGATGAGTTGCAACATAGTTGTGTTTGTATTAGTGTAATGTAAGTTTGTTGTGGTTTGGGTTTGTATGTTATATTCTTAATCGGTTCAATTGGAGTCTAATTGGTTATTGAGGGTGAGTTTGTGGTATTTGAAAAATGAATTTAGAAAGTGAGTGTTAAACTAATACTTTTGGCAAAATCCCTTGAACACATTGTTTGGGTTGTAGGGTTTATCTAGAATAACTTTGGTAAGATCCCTTGAAAGCAATGTTTGGGTCGTAGGGGTTGTCTAGGGATCCTTATAGGCTATGCAAGTCCAGTACCTCATCTTTTCGAGCTTTCGGGCTCTTCTATTCATTGACTTTTAAGGAAAAATACTTTTTAGTAATGGATAATATAATGATCCTCCAGGTTATTTCCTCTATTTCCACTTATTTTTGGTGTTTTGTTCTTTCCAATAGTAGCTACAGGTTATTTATGACTTGTCAGGACTATCAATTCGATTTTTGGGTAGTTCATTTAGGTTTTAATCCCATTTTATATTTTTAGAGCTTTTGAATTTGAGAAATTAGTCTTCCAGTGAATCTCAAGCACATGATCATAGTCCATTGAAACTTAGGTTTTTTCTAGTACAGTAGCACCTGATGCAGGCCACCCGTTCTTCTTACATTCATGGAGGGTCAAGTTTGTGACCTTCACGATCATGAGCCTCCTATTATGTTTGAAATAAATGTCAATCTAACCCACTTCAGTCTCTTTTTCATGTTCGTGGCTTGTTTCTCGCATTTGTGATAAAGGATTTTCCTATGAGTCGTGATCACAGCAAGGTTTCCTTGCAATCATGATAGGTAACCCTTGGCAGTATATAATTTTTTTCCCCAATTATCATCCAATTCTAACCCTTTTTTCCATCATTAAAGTTCCTAAGATCCCAAGAACTTGTGGTGAATCATAGTTTGGAGCTGGGGATGAGTAGAGGAGTTGAGTTGATCATTTCTCTTTAGTTTCTTCAGTAATTTTTGACCTAATTCTCTATCAAATTGTTGATTTTTCTCTCTTTTCACTAGCTCTTGGGGCTGATTTTATACCCAATTAAGACTCTATTTGTGGTAAACTTTCGAGAATGTATTCTTTGTCCTTCGAAGGACCTTAAGACATGTTCAATTTTGGAATTCCATTAGCAATCCCCATGGGCCTTTTATTGACTCAATTTTTGGCTTGAACTTTTATATTGCAATATAGGTCTTATTTTACTCGTGCTAACATGTAAATTATGATTTTGATAGTGCAATATTATTCAGAGATCATGGATAGGGCAGTAGTTCGTGAGCGGTTTAAGACTGTGGTTTGGAAGCGAGGTATGATACAGACTACTCTTCTCTATGAGATTGTGTATTGTATAGATCGCATGATAGGTAGGGATTATAGGATAGTTTTATAATTGGTTGTACCATGAATTGACCTATTAATAGAATTTAGGATATAAATGTAACTCGTGCCGCCTTAGCCTAGAATACCCGTTATAGTTGTAGTATTCAATTTTACCTGATTATAGACTTATTTACCCATATATTGACAAGAAATATCCTTTAGTATAAGACTTACCATATTACTTAGTGAATTGAACGTGTCCCTCAATTAGATCCTCCTAGTATCTTTATGCCCTTATTTGCCATAGTTTCTCGATTTATGGTGTTGTTACCCTGTTAGTTTATACATTATTAGGACCGAGGCCATGATTATGAGACCAGTCGAACACTAGATTAGTACTTTATTATTTGAAAGGATGTGGTTTTGTTCTTAGATGCATAGACACTTATATTTATATTGTCTGGATATTGGAGATGATGTGCATACATTTAGACGCATTTACACTTATTTTGCGGTATGATTTCAAGTAAAACCATGATTTTACTATTATTTTCTAAAATGGAGGTATTCCCATTTTTTAACTTTAAAACCGATTCTTTAAATGAACGTTGAACCACTTTTATTAATGACTTACGACACTTTTTAGACTAAACTTACTATTTTGAAAACTTAGACCTAGGTTGAATCCATTCCATTTCTGATTTGCTCCTTTTACCACAACTTATTCATATCATTCGGGGGAGATCCAGACCCTTTCTATATTACCCTACCATTTTAGTCCCAAATTTGATCTCGGGCACCGGTATTTTATGGATTCCCACCTTTTTAGCCTTGGTTTGAGTATGATCACTTATTATAATTTTATTTCCCTCTAGTACTAGACGAAGTAGATTTGCTATTATAGTTATTTGAAGTTCTAGTTCGGAACCAGGCAGTATATACGAATATTCTGAGTCCCCTATAAATTCCTAAGTCTAGGACCACCGGCCAGAAAAGGTTATATCTAGTGGTCCTTACTTGCGAGTCCATGAGCCAAAGAAGGTGTATAAACATGGTATGGTTTGGTACTTAGTCAATATTTTAGAATTGGTTTTTGTTACATTCTTTCATTCATATGCATTGTCTATCACCAGTACAACTATTCGGTATTTGTCCCTATCAGTCTTATAGGGGATGAATAGACATAGGTTATATTTTTTGTTTGTTGAGTGGATGATTTCACCTTTTGGATTTATGGAGGCTCGATTAGTTTATTTTTTGTTCGAGAAAGACAGCTATATCATTATTATTTTGATATTATTATATTTTTCGTGGCATGTTGGTTATGGATTGGTTCTCGAGATTGTAAGTATGCTATTGAGTTCCCTTTTTCTTTATTATGTTGAGTTATATTATTATTAAACTACCGTATGATTGTGTACAGTTCAATTAAAGACCCCAATTATGCTAGAGTTAGATCCTTTATTTGTTTATGATCTTTGAGATGTTAGTCTAGCTCCCTCAGGTTAGTTCCTTCGTGTTCATAAATGTTTATATATATCCCTCTTTTCCCTTATCTATTCTTATTGTATATACCCTTATTACCTCATACTACTACCATATATCCTTCCTTCACCTTTTATTTGTGTATTGACTAGTTATGTACGGAATTAAACCTTCTATATTACTTGTTGGGTATGATGGTTTATCTTTAATTTTTCATTAGTAGTATTATGTCTCTTTTCTTAGACAGTTGTCTATAATGTATGTTCCTACTTTACATGTTATTTATACGTACATTATCTTTGGAGCTCTGTCGGTTGATGCATACTGAGTATCTCGTGTTGGTACTCATACGATACTTCTGCACCCTGTAGATCATAGCACGAGTTCCCATTTTTGACGTTTGTATTGTTCAGAGCTACCATGTATCGAGATTTAGGGTGAGTTCTTGATATCTGCAGTTGTTCCTTCTCTCCCTCTTTTGCTGGACTAGTCTTAATTTTGCATTCAGAGACAGTTTTGTATATTTATATTATGCTCACCTTGTAATCTTGTTGGTAGTGATTCTTGTACAAACCTCACTAGGTTTTGAAAAAATATTTACTCTCTTTTTGTCATCTTTCTCCTTTTTATTTAGTCTTGGCTTCCATTTTATTTATTAGTCTGCTACAATTTGTTTTGGACTATGGGTTGGCTTGCCTACTGGTGGATTATGGTAGGTGCCATCATGACCTGAGAAATTAGATAGAGACATGTGTTGTGTTAGATATAGGATATGACTTCAATAGATTATTTTTTAATTCATCTGTAAGATCATAGATTGTCCATTGAAAAGAATGATGAGGACATCTCATCTCCTGAAAATTATAGCAACTTCTGCATATCAAACATGTCTCTTTCATTATCCACTCTTTAAATTTATCCTTGATGTGGATATCTATAATTTCTCTTTCTGTGGCAAAAAATCGTATAGACAAAATTATTGGTTCATCGGGGCATTCTTTCATTTTGAGTACTATGAAATCTATGGGAAAAACAAACTTATCTACTCTTATAAGCACATTTTTAATTATTTCCTTAGATTTTGCAGTACTTAGATCTATAAACTGAAGAGAAACACATGTGTCTTTTATTTCACCAAGATTTATTTTTGAAAAATGAAAAGTGAAATTAAATTTATAGAAGCTCCAGAATTACCAAGTACTTTTTTAAAATATACTCCTTCAAAAGTACATGAAATGGTGAAACTCCTTGGGTCACCAAGTTTTGTGGTAGCTTATTATGAAGTATCGCGCTATATTTTTTAGTAAGCATTACCACAAAAAATCTCTCTATTTTTCTTTTATTTGACAGAATTTCTTTTAAAACTTAGCATATGAAGGCATTTGTAATAAGGCATCAATGAAAGGAATATTAATGTGAACCTGTTTTAGAATGTCCAAAAATTTTACAAATTGACTATCAAACTTTCTCTCTTCATTTTTTATGGAAAAGTAATTGTCACGGGCATGGTACGATATGGTATGGTATGGTATGGTATGGTATGGTATGGTATGGTATGGTATGGTATGGTATGGTATGGTATGGTATGGTATGGTATGGTATGGTATGGTATGGTATGGTATGGTATGGTATGGTATGGTATGGTATGGTATGGTATGGTATGGTATGGTATGGTATGGTATGGTATGGTATGGTATGGTATGGTATGGTATGGTATCGTATGGTATGGTATGGTATGGTATTTGAAACTTTAGTATGGTGATTTCAGTTTCAATTTTTAAAAATACTATACCATTACCATACCATATTAATTCGGTATGATTCGATATTTTGCAGTATAGTAATTGATAATCATAGTTTGTTCAGATTCAACAATAAATACTCGTATAATAGAGTATTATGACGAGAAATTTTCAAAAAGTCATATCAATTGTATCATACTAACGCATTGCACATGTTGAAATACATATTCAAAAGAAAGTAAAAACAACTTCTTTTGTCAATCAATTACATAAAAAGACATTTCAATCAAAGATAGAGTAGCAAAAGTTTCAATGTCTAGATATTGATTTTGTACTAATACAAAGTTGTATATTTGTTAATATTTTATTAATATAGATAAGTTATTTATACAACTATATACTTCGGTGTGGTATTCGATATTTCGGTATCTCATATATACATACCAAGTACCGTATCGAATACTAGAAAAATTAAAATATATACCATATACCATACCAAATATCATAATAACAAAATCACGATATCAAAAATTTTAATTCGATATATACCATACCATGCCCACCACTAGTCACACAGAGTGAAGTTGTTTTTCTTCTTTGTTCTTAACATTTTTTTCTTTTGATGGTTCAAATGGTGTTTCAACATTCTTACCTTTGTTTACCTGTTGTTTTGAATAGTGCTTCTCTTGTGTGTCTACATAAGGTTCATCAAATTCCTTACTAGATCATAAGGCGATCGTCTTAAGGTGCTCTTTTGGATTTTCTCTGTATTACTTGGTAAGGGATCTTGAATTTTTTCCAACACAAAAGCTGTCAGTTGGCTTAATTGAATCTCTAGATATTTTAGGGCTAAATCCTAGCTTATCATCAATGACCTTGATATACTTGTATAGAAGGTCATCAAGACTTGGATGTGCTTGTTGAGGCCTTTGTTGATATGGAGCTTCCTGTTGATAACATCTAAAGTTTGATTTCCCACAATTTTGATTTGAGTAACTAGGTGCACCTTGTATCCATTACTTTGGAAAGCTTTGAGAATTTTTAGCATTATTTGGATTACTCAATTGAAATCCTGGATATTTTTGTGCCATTGGACTTCTAAAAGGATATTACTTGTATCCGATAGCACTAACATGTTCATCATTTTGATTAGTTGCTTGACATTCATGATTCAGATGATTTCCTCTATACATGTCACAAGTCTCAGACTAACTTGATTTTTACGTATTAATCTGAAAAGATTCAAACTTTTAGAATTTTTGATGATCAAATAATCAAAGGTCATTGGATAGTATTTTCAGAATTTTTGTTCAATAAGTGCAATGATTTTTCAGTCATCTTACCAGTTATGGAACTTCCTGTAGCTGAATCAATCACATTTCTAAAGTAAGGTTTTAGATTATGATAGAAAAAGTATAACTACATATGTTCAGGAATATCATGATGTAGATATTTTCTTACCATTGATTTAAGTCTTTTGATGTTTGATAAATTGACTTAGTATCAGTCTGCAAGAAATTAGTTATATCTTACCTTAATTTTGTTGTTTAGTAGGATAAAAATATGTGTTCAAATTTTTTGAGTCATTTAGTTCTATATGGTCAAGCCCTTCTCCGGACCCTGCACATAGCTGAAGCTTTAGTGCATCAGGCTATCCTTTTTAACCTTTTTTTGTCCAATGTGAAAATAGACCCTTGAGGCAAACTTCACAACCAAGTCTTGTCATCTCCTTTTAAATAAAAAGAAAATAGCCTTAACTTTGTTTCTTCAGGAGGTACTCTATTATACTTAGCAGTTCAACAAGTTTCAAAATTAATTCAATGATTGTGTGAACCTTCACTAGGATCACCAGTGAAGATACACGATTGTTGAATTGTTTGAATTAGGTTTGTCCTTGATGATAGGCGGATTTACACGCCTATATCAATATATTTTGCCCATATTTTAGCCTAGTTTTGAGAACAAATTATATATTTCATGCACTTTTAGTCCTTTTTCCCGTAAATGAGCTAACGAACATGACTAGGAAAGTTTCAGGTATAAATGATGCAAAATACAGCATTTTATGACTAACTTGACGCAAAAGAAAGCTCACAAACGAAGGAGAAGGAAGTGGGACGCCTAAAGGACCAAACCTGCTGCATGGAAAATCTGTCCCGGGCTAAAATAACAATTCTGAAGACTTTGGGGACTTACAGACACAAAGCTGGATTTTGACAATGATACATTAACCTAGTGCAATTAGGTTATTTATTTCATTATTTTATGAGGATTATGATAATGTTACCTTAACCTAGTACATTTGGGTTAAGGATTTCATTAGTCTAGTAGGATTTGGTTATTTATGTCATTAGCTTAGTAGGAGTAGGATATGGGTATTATAAATACCCTATCATGCTAGAGATTTAGGGAGGGGACATTCATCATTCAACAATTAATTTTCTTCCATCCCTCTCATCTTCCACTACAAACACTTCTAATCTACTCTTCTATTCTTAAACTCCACAACAAGAGAATCGTTACTTGCTAAGGAATCACGCCTCACGCCTATCACTTGATCTACACGCCATTACTCAATATCGTGATATAATAACAATGTCAATCGTGATTTCCTTCGCATTCATGGGTAACTAAACTTCTCTGTTGGGGTTATGGAAGCCGAATGAGTTACTATCTATTGCTGTGAGTTTGTGAGTTCGAGGCACGTATATTGCTTATATCATTATTCTCTTCATCTTAATCTACATTCTTTGCGGTTGCAAACGCAAGAATACGCCAGTCTAACATTTAACTTGTTCGAGAGAAAAGTTATTTGTCTGGAAAAGAGATAATGTCAAGGTAGTAGGACACCCTTTCCTATTAAAAAGCTAGTGCCGTAACTTGACTAACCTCTTGGAGAATTCGTACCGTTAGACACGCTTTAAGCTCGAGAGAGTTAAAGTGAAATAGTCCTTGTTTAGGTCGAGAGACGCTTGGATTTACCATCGACTACAATCCTCTATAAGCAATTGCATGTCAGAATTCTACACACTCATAGCCAATGGAGACGTATACCTCAGAAGGTGGACATAACCCCAACGCTTCAATTCTCATTATTTACAACCAACGTAACAATCTCTCTTTTTACTTTATTATTTTCAGCTTTTGTTTACATTACTTGCAAAACAAGAATCACCCCTTCTTACGAGACTTGTGATAACGCTCAATCTACAGCTCTCGTAGGAGTGTAAAGCGGTCGTTAGCAAATATAGAACCCAACTGGGTTGGGTATCGATCCCACAGGGAATAGCTTGGTCAACAAGTAAGTAAAGATTACTAGACTTTTAGTGCAAGTCTCGTAAAAAGGGGGGAGTCTTGTCGTGCAAGTAATGTAACCAAAATAGGATCTAAAAACGGCAATAGCAAAGTAAAAAGAGAAAGAATGTTTTAGTGAGATGTAAACAATGAGAATTTAGAAGTTGGGGTTATGTCCACCTTCTGAGGTATACGTCTCTATTGGCTATGAGTGTGTAGAATTCTGACATGCAATTGCTTATAGAGGATTGTAGTCGATGGTAAATCCAAGCGTCTCTCGACCTAAACAAGGACTATTTCACTTTAACTCTCTCGAGCTTAAAGCGTGTCTAACGGTACGAATTCTCCAAGAGGTTAGTCCAGTTACGGCACTAGCTTTTTAATAGGAAAGGGTGTCCTACTACCTTGACATTATCTCTTTTCCAGACAAATAACTTTTCACTCGAACAAGTTAAATGTTAGACTGGCGTATTCTTGCGTTTGCAACCGCTAAGAATGTAGATTAAGATGAAGAGAATAATGATATAAGCAATATACGTGCCTTGAACTCACACACTCACAGCAATAGATAGTAACTCATTCGGCTTCCATAACCCCAACAGAGAAGTTTAGTTACCCATGAATGCGAAGGAGATCACGCTTGACATTGTTGTTATACCACAAGATTGATTAATTTCGTGTAGCGTAAGTGGTAGACGTGAGGCGTGAATTCCTTAGCAAAGTAACGATTCTCTTGTTGCGGAAATTAAGAATAGATGAATGGAAGAAGAAAAATAGAATTGACTTGTAAGATGAGATGTTGAGAGGGATGGAAGGAAGTATTGTGTTCTCCCTCCTCCCTCCTTCCTTATTTAAAATCTCTAGCATGATAGGGTATTTATAATACCCATATCCTACTCCTACTAGATAAATAAAATATCTAACCAAATCCTACTAGGCTAATGTAATACTTAACCCAATTGTACTAGGTTAATGTAACATTATCATAATCCAAATAAAATAATGAAATACATAACCTAATTGTACTAGGTTAATGTATCATTGTCAAAATCCAGCTTTGTGTCTGTAAGTCCCCAAAGTCTTCAGAATTGCTGTTTTAGCCCGGGACAGATTTTTCTTGCAGCAGTTTTGGTCCCCCAAAGTCTTCAGAAATGCTGTTTTAGCCCGGGACAGATTTTCCATGCAGCAGTTTTGGTCCTTAGGCGTGTAAACTCCCTTCCCTTCCTTCGTGAGCTTTCTTTAGCGTCAAGTAAGCCATAAAATGCTGAATTATGCATCATTTATACCTGAAACTTTACTAATCATGTTCGTTAGCTCATTTACAGGAAAAAGGACTAAAAGTGCATGAAATATATAATTTGTTCTCAAAACTAGGCTAAAATATGGGCAAAATATATTGATATAGGTGCGTAAATTCGCCTATCATCAACTTGCACCAAAAGTTTAGTAATTTTACTTACTTGTTGGCCAAGCTATTCCCTGTGGGATCGACACCCAACCCAGGTTGGGTTCTATATTTGCTAACGACCGCTTTACACTCAAACGAGAGCTGTAGATTGAGCGTTATCAAAAATTGGCGCCGTTGCCGGGGAATACAAGTGTCAATTAAGTTCGTAATAATTACTAGACCCTTTGGTCAAAGATTCTCGTACTTTTACTTTTAGTTTTGTTTTTGTCTACTACAGGTTGTTATTTTAGTGCATGCTCCATACTCGAAGTTCTGGTCAACCGTTATTACCAATCAATCCTGAACCACAACACATTGGTAGAATGGAAGCACAAGCTGAAATCGCAAGGATGGCTGCTCAACAGGTACAAGTAAGATTGGCTGCCCTTGCCGCAGCCCAGGTTCAACAGCAGAACATTGATAACCCTGCACGAGCACCAAATCCTGACGATGAGGATCTAGGTGATGACGAGCTACTAAACCCTAGGCATGCCGCTGAGATCGCAACACCTGCCAACAGAAGAGATCGTCAAGCTAGGTTTAGGCCTGAACGCCAAGCTATGCAGCCAGCTTTCGACGATGATGATGATGATCTTGATGGTGCCGGAGCCACTGGAGCTATAATTCCACCACCATTAGCACTCGGAGCCAAGTTCAACATCACAAGCACCATGATTCAGTTATTGCAAATCAAGGGATTGTTTGGTGGACTAGCAGGCGATGATCCGAATATGCATCTCATCAACTTTATTTCTACATGCAAGTCTTTTGACAATCCTGGTGTTGGTCAGAATGCAATTCGATTACGTCTATTTCCATTGTCTCTGTCTGGGGAGGCAACACTATGGTTGAATGGGCTGACTCCTGATTCTATTACAAATTAGAGGCAATTGAGAGACGCTTTCCTAGGAAGATTTTTTCCGCCATCCAAAAGAGCACAATTGAGAGATAAAATCAGCAACTTTCGTCAGCTTCCCACTGAAGCTCTTCATGAAACATGGGAGAGGTTCAAGACAAAGCTAGCGAGGTGTCCAAACCATCAAATGACTAATGTTCACCTAATGGAGATACTATACAGAGCCTTGAATTCAATAACTAAACAAGTGGTGGATAATGCGGCTGGAGGATCATTTATGGACCTCACCTTTGGTCAAGCAAGCAATATGCTAGATCGCATGACGAAACAAAGTAGAGCTTGGCATACCAGGGATTCCGAGGTAGCAAGCCCCACTTTATCTATAGGCATGACTGCAGACCAAAGAAGAAGACAAGAAGAACGTGATCAAGATATGGCGCACATGAAAACACAGATGGATTTTCTTACAAAGCATTTATTATCAGGGAAGACCAAAAAAGTGAAAGCTGTGGTGCTAAAAGGAAGAGACGAATCTGATTCGGAAGAAGAATCCAACTACTTGAATAATCAGGGGGTTTCCGAGGCAATACCCAAGGAAACCAAGGTCGGAACTATTATGGTAAATCTGGAAACATGGACCAAGGTAGTTGGAAGAACAAGAATGAAAAGAGTGGTTTGTACGTTCCCCCTGGTAGACGTGATACCACCACATCTAATTCTGGAAGTATAGAAGACATGATGGCTAAATTATTGAAAGGAGTGGAAGCAACAAGCGCGGGAGTTACTGAGGTAATTAATGATTTGTCCTCCATGAAACAACTAGTTGATTCTCATTCCACTTCAATCAAGCAAATAGAGCAGCAATTGAGCCAACTGTCAGCAGCACTCAATCAAAGAAAGGCTGGCACTCTACCTAGCGATACTGTGCAAAACCCAAGGAATGATGGGTCATGCATGGCCATCACTACCAGAAGCGGTAAGGTGCTGGAACCTTCAGCAAAAGGCAAGCAAGTGGTTGACGAAGTAGCGGACATGGATGATAACGCAAAAGGAGAAGATGTCGCAACAACCAGTCCTGACGTCAAGGATGTCACGCCCAGTGACGTGCAGCCTAAAAAAATGGAAAAACGGAAGCAAGAGGAGAAGAAAGCCATGGAGAGAACACTTCCATACCCACCACCACCTTTTCCCCAAAGATTGAAGAAGGTGGCGGATGACACTAAGTTCAGTAAATTTATGACTATGTTAAAGCAGCTGACCATTAATGTTCCATTGGTAGAGGCACTTAAACAAATGCCTGGGTATGCGAAGTTTATGAAAGATCTTTTGACTAAGAAGAGGGAAGCAAGTTATGAGCTGAAGGATGATGTGCATCATTGTAGTGCAATTGCTACCCAATCGATAGTTCAAAAGAAGGCCGACCCCGGAGCTTTCACTATTCCTTGCACCGTCGGATCTTTGAACTTTGCCAAAGCATTATGTGACCTAGGAGCCAGCATCAACTTGATGCCATTATCGATCTACAAGAAGTTGGGGTTAAGAGATCCTACACCAACTAATATGAGGCTTGTTATGGCGGATAGGTCGGTAAAACAACCGGTTGGTATTCTATGCGATGTCTTGGTAAAGGTTTCTTCATTTATCATTCCAGCAGGCTTTGTCATCTTGGATTGTGAAGAAGAATCAGAGGTTCCCATAATCTTGGGACGCCCTTTCCTTGCTACAGGAAGTGTGCTTATTGATTTGAGAGCTAATGAACTTTCATTCCGAATAAATGACGAAGTGGTTCGATTTGATGTTTGCAAGTCAATGAAGCAACCCAAAGATCTGAGTGTATTTTCTGTGGCTGATGTTGTCTTTGATGATGAGAAAGAACGACTTGAAGAAGAGCAAATTCTTGATGATCCTTTGGAGGTTTTGCTCATAAAAGGAGAGAATGAGGATGCTGAAATTTCTGAAGAAGCTATTTGTGCTCTATCGGGATTAGGGACATATCGCTATACTCCCAAGAAGTTGAATCTTGATCTCAAGAATTGACCCACACCACCAGCCAAGCCATCTATTGAAGAACCACCCACACTAGAATTGAAGGAGCTGCCAAGTCATTTGAAGTACGCATTCTTAGGAAGCGGAAACACACTTCCAGTCATAGTGGCAGCCGATTTGGGTGAGCAACAAGTTGCAGCTCTTATTGCGATCTTACGCAAGTATATTAGAGCCATTGGATGGACCATTGCGGATATTATTGGTATTCCACCCGGGATTTGCACACATAAAATTCAGCTTCAAGAAAAGTGCACACCCACCATTGAACATCAAAGGCGTTTAAACCCACCTATGCAAGAAGTGGTGAAGAAGGAGATTATCAAGTGGTTAGACGCAGGAGTTGTATATCCTATCTCTGATAGTACATGGGTAAGTCCTGTACAATGTGTTCCCAAGAAAGGAAGTATGATGGTGGTCGCGAATGCAAAGAATAAGCTTATTCCACTCAGGCCCGTTACTGGATGGAGAGTATGCATGGACTACCGCAAGCTGAATTCTTGGATACTCAAGGATCACTACCCCATGCCATTTATGGACCAAATGCTAGATCGATTAGCGGGGAAAAGATGGTTTTGCTTCTTGGATGGTTATTCAGGTTATAATCAGATTTGTATTGCTCCCGAAGACCAAGAGAAGACAACGTTTACATGCCCATATGGTACGTTTGCCTTCAAACGCATGCCATTCGGGTTGTGTAATGCACCAGCCACCATTCAACGTTGTATGATGTCTACTTTCTCTGATATGGTTGAAGACACTTTGGAGGTATTTATGGATGACTTTTTAGTTGTCGGTGAGTCTTTTGAAGCATGTTTGGCAAACTTGAGCATGGCATTGCAAAGATGTGTAGAGTTCAACCTTGTGCTGAATTGGGAGAAGTGCCACTTCATGGTAAAAAAAGGAATCGTTCTTGGGCACAAGATCTCTGAAAGAGGAATAGAGGTTGATCGAGCAAAAATAGAGGTAATTGAGAAGCTACCGCCTCCAATTTCGGTGAAGGGAGTTCGTAGTTTTCTTGGCCATGCTGGTTTCTATCGTAGATTCATCAAAGACTTTTCCAAAATTTCTAGTCCATTGTGCAAACTATTGGAGAAAGATGCAAAGTTTGACTTTAATGACGATTGCTTAAAGGCATCCGAATGCCTTAAAGGAAAACTCATTGAAGCCCCTATCATGGTAGCACCAGATTGGACGCTCCCGTTTGAGGTCATGTGCGATGCTAGTGGTGTAGCCGTTGGTGCTGTTCTTGGACAAAGAAAGGAGAAATTATTTCAGCCTATCTACTATGCGAGTAAGGTCCTAAATGAAGCCCAAAGGAACTACACTGTTACTGAACAAGATCTCCTAGCGGTTGTGTATGCGTTTGAGAAGTTTCGTGCCTATCTATTGGGTACTAAGGTGATCATCCATACAGACCATGCAGCTCTTAGGTATCTAATGACGAAGAAAGATGCAAAACCAAGGTTGATTCGATGGGTATTGTTGCTGCAAGAGTTTGATTTCGAAGTCAAAGATAGAAGAGGTTGCGAGAACCAAGTGGTTGATCACCTATCTAGACTTGAGAATGAACATATGGCGCAACCTGAAATTCAGATTGATGATGCATTTCCTGACGAGGAGATATTAGCAACAAAAATGGAGAAATTACCATGGTATGCCAACTTTGCAAATTTCATGGTGAGTAATGTGCTACCTGCCAATTTATCTTACCACCAAAGGAGGAAGTTTATGCATGACGTTCAGCACTACTATTGGGATGAACCTTATTTGTTTCGAAGATGCGCGGATGGGATCATTCGACGATGTATATCCCATGAAGAAGTGCCTATTATATTAAAAGCATGCCACACTTCGCAAGTTGGAGGACATCATGCAGGAAATCGAACGGTAAGAAAAGTATTGCAAAGTGGTTATTATTGGCCTTCGATATTCAGAGATGCATACGACTATGTGAGAAGGTGTGACCAATGCCAACGTCAAGGTGCTATTTCAAAACACCATGAAATGCCCATGTCCAAAATTCTGGAGGTAGAACTCTTTGATGTGTGGGGTATTGATTTCATGGGTCCATTCATGAATTCGTTTGGAATGAAGTACATCTTGGTTGCTTTGGATTATGTTTCAAAATGGGTTGAAGTTGTAGCATTGGCCGACAATGAAGGAAAGCGTGTTGTAGCGTTCTTAAAGAAGAATATCTTTTCTCGCTTTGGAGTACCTCGTACTATCATAAGTGATGGAGGATCTCACTTTTGCAACAAGCTATTCAAATCTGTATTGGCCAAGTATGGTGTCAAGCAACACAAGGTATCTACGCCTTATCATCCCCAAACTAGTGGACAAGTAGAGGTTTCCAATCGCGAGATTAAGCAAATCCTTGCAAAGACGGTTAATGCAAATAGGAAGAATTGGTCTCGAAAGCTAGATGATGCACTATGGGCATATAGGACTGCATTCAAGACACCCATTGGCATGTCTCCTTATCAACTAGTTTATGGGAAGGCTTGTCATCTCCCCATCGAGCTTGAATACAAGTCATTGTGGGCATTGAAGCACTTGAATCTGAATTGGGATGATGTGAAGAATCTGAGGTTGGAGCAGCTGAACAAATTAGATGAGTTCCGTCTCCATGCATATGAAAGATCGGATTTATACATGGAGCGGATGAAGAAGTATCATGATCAGCGGATTGTTCGACGAAACTTCCAAAAGGGTGATATGGTACTACTCTTCAACTCCAGATTTAAGCTCTTCCCAGGTAAGTTAAAATCTAAGTGGTCTGGTCCATTTAAAGTTATCCAAGTCTACTCGTCTGGAGTAGTCGAATTGGAAGGCAATAAGGGTGTTGTCTTCAAAGTGAATGGCCAATGTGTTAAGCCTTATATCGGTCCTCTTGACTCGATGAATGACATGGCCATCACTTATCTCGACGAAGTCTAAGTACTCGAGATTACTACGTCGTGCCACGACAATAAATAAGGCGCTAGATGGGAGGCAACCCATCGTTTATCATTTTTCATTTATCGTTTATCGTTTTCTTTCATTCTAGTACTTGATTTGATTTTGATAAATGAAAAATCCAAAAATAAGAGTCGTGCCACAACCAAAACTAAGGCGCTTGGTGGGAGGCAACCCATCGTACTAATCGTTTTCATTTGTTTGAGCGAATATAGGTGCAAGAAGTAGTCAACGAAGAGATTGATTTCAATTGACGATTTGGACGCATTGTATGGTAAAGTTGGTAAGTTAGGAAGGGTGATGCATAAGGCTATGGATTGAGCCTTTCTCACACCAAAATAGGCTTCGAGGAAGGCTAGGCCTTGGTAAAACTAGGCCACGAACGATGCACAACCTATCCTATAGCCTAAGGTCTCGGAATCTAGTGTGCTATACACTATGCGCCGCCTATTCCTAGGTATTCTTTTGACTATGCGCCGCCTATGCTATGGCATTTGGTCTCAGTATCTCATATGCCATAGACTATACGGCGCATATGTCTGCAAATGCCATAGACTATGCGGCGCATATGTCCCATTATGCCATAGACAATGCGCCGCATATGTCATTGATATGCCGAGTATTATGCGCCGCATATGTAGGATTTTTGTCTCCAAAACCGAGTGTAAATGGGTCATAACCCGACCCATACTCTTCCTATATAAATGGGACTTAGTTTTATAACACAACCAAAATAGAAAATACCCTAAAGGCGCCGCATACTCTTCCAAATCTTCTCAAAATTTTCTTCTTTTGCTCTTCCAATTCACAAAACCATCTCCACAAGTTTCAAGCAAGTAAGTACTCTCTTATTCTTCATTTATTTCTCGTAAGTACTACGTTGCTATGGCTATGATGAATTGCTAAATTATATAAGATTGTTGGTGATGTTCATGTGTTTGGATTGTTGTTGCAAAATCATGTGACTGAACATATACGTAGGAAAATCTTGACTTGTTTCCGACTTGAATTTGGTTTCAATAACATTGTTATGATATTTGCGGAATTGCTATGGCTATGAATATTGCTTAAGATTGTTGTTTGGATACTTACATGTTAGACTATCCTGGTCATCGGGATAAGACTTATAGTGCCTACCGACTTAGGAGGTTGTGATTGTTGTAAGAATAACGATTCAATGTGGTAACCCCTATGTAGTAGTGTTGCTATATCTACCATGAAAGTAGTCCAATGGCTGCAAGTAAGTGATGCATTGCTGATTTTCTTGTCGGAATACAATCCTAAAACGTATCTCGATGAAATCTGAGTAAATCGACTACTTTCACCTCACTGATTTGTGTTAACAAAACTAAGTGTGGGGTGGTACCCCTAATGCTTGCTTATAGATTGTATCAGTCCTGATTTCAAAGTTGTTTCCTATTACCAGGGTTTCCTAACACTGCATTCACAATTGAAGCAATTTGGTCTAGCATAATTCACTTCTATTTGTTGGTCGTGGCACCAATTCATCAAACTGATCTTCTACATGGACTAATGATAGAATCTTTATGAAAATATTATCATTTTCTAATTGGCGCTCCAGCTTGCCACAAGTCACATTTGGAGAAAAAGAAATTCATTGTTGTTAGAGCACGTGCCCTACTGATCAGTGACTTTAACGTAAGAGTTACCTATGGATGAAATGGGATGTCTGACGTGTTCCAAGGAAGCAGTAAAATAGGAAGTAAAGAACACAATGATTTTTACGTGGAAAACACCCAGCTCAAAAAGGTGTAAAAAACCATGACATGTACCTCTACAGGATATTACCCCAACTTCACTAAATAACTCTTAGCCTCAACAACGACTGATTACAAAACTCTTGTAACCAACAACTAGGAATTATAAACTCTAATTCCTATACCTCAATAACTAGAATTATAAACTCTAATTCCTATAACTCAATAACTGGAATTATAAACTCTAATTTCTATAACTCAACAAACACCCTTGACTGTTGAACAAACTTCGAGTTATCCCAAACATGAAGTTAACTCAGCTCAGTATTGTTCGTAAATAATCAATCTAGGAAAGCAATAAATTACAACTCAATAAGAACAATACATTTAAACTGACTCATAAACTGTAAAGTTTAATCCTGTGAAATAGGTTCGTCAATATGTTCCTTTGTACTGGCAGCACTTGAATCTTTAGTCAGAATTCTCTCAATTATGAACTTTCTCAATTTGATCATGTTTAGCCTTTTCTCTCTCTGTAAGTGCGCCAGTTATTATGAATTATGCATCTTCTATTTAAGCACAGCTCTTCAAAGAGTCATTCTTTATTTCAAACTCCTCCTTTAATCAGAACTCTCATTGCATAGAGTTTTACTTCAAGTGAGACTCCTTCTTCAATTCCAACTCTTGTCTCCTTAGTGTTTTAGTCAAACTCCAACTCTTTAAATCATCTTATCTTCAAGTATTTTACTCAACCACAACTTCTTCAATTTCTCACATGATTAGTAACTTAAGTATATCACAATTTGTCTCGCCCATTCATTCCTGACTTTAAGCAATCTTTGTCTGCATCTATCAGTAAAACCTGAAACATGTTTTGCTATGCTTGGACCAGCTCAAGTAACATGGTCCATTCATGTGTCAGTCATCAAAAACTTCATTGATTTAACATAGAGTCCTTCAATTAGTATGTTTCCTATATTGCATAGATTTCTTCAATCTGCAGAATTTTTCTCCTTCTACACATAGGACTCTTCAGGATATGCTCAGAAGTGAAACTCCTTCTTTCCATAGGACTCCTTTTTCAACTCAACTTGTTTTCCCATTATCATCAGGTATTTGAATCAAATTCAACTTCTTCAAATTAGCATATGTTTATTTCCTTGAGTTTATCAGAATTAACCACTCATATGGTTCTTGATTTCTTCCGCCGTTGTCTTTAATCCTCGATGATTTTGCAATAAGTTTAGCTATATGAGATAGTCTTTCTGTGAACCAACTTGACTGACATGTTTTATATCACTTTGTCAGTTTGTCAACATCAAAACTACATCATACCCAACAAATTCTCCCTTTTTTATGATGACAAACCTCTTGTCTTTGTGCATTCAAACATCTTCACCTGTAGGTACTAAAGTATAAAACACTAGAATAAAACAAGTTAGTCAATGGGTTATAAGCATTTCACAACACTCTTATCTTCCCCTTTTTGTCATCATCGAAAACCATTTCAATGCAATAATATACTAGCCAAAGAGATTTGTTTTGTTATTCATGGACACTGGGCTATCACCAAAACAATCAGACAAAGACTTTAGCCAACATAGTAATGTATTAAAGAGAGCAAAATATGAGTCAATTTAGCAAAGATAACCATTCATTTAACTTCCAGAGCATGTTCCACATTAAACCTAAGCTAGTACTGAACAAAGTAAAACAAATATGGTATAAAAGTGGGGCATGGCTAAGGATACGAATAGTGACGATCTGATGAAGGGGGTGGAATAGGTGTTATCAACTATGTCAATTGACAAATGACTTTAATATTTTAATCCCTCTATCAATCAAGGTCAAGTTTCAAATTTATGTCCTAGCCTTAAGGACCTCTTATTCTACTTCATGACTGTCTTGTGCAGTTTCTAGTTCAGATTTTTTTCTCAGCTAAATCATTTATTTATTATCAATTATTTCAAATGAGTGTTATCCCTTCTTATTGAAGAAGGTAGGGAAACATGATTCATCTGTTCAAGAACATCCATTGTTATTTTATAAGTCAAACCTGAACTAGGATAGAGAAGTCCCCAAAAAAATAGCCAATTAGGAACTAAAAGGAAGAACATGTCCCTTTTCATTCTTCAGAACCATATGTTGCATGTGATTGATGATAAAGTTTGGAAAATTCATAATAAACAAATTGATATTTTGGTTGAGAGAGAAGAAGGAATTTTTGGTGTAGAATTAACACACTTGTGCACAACTATTTGGAGAGAGTCAAAGAAAATTTGGTCAATCAATTCGCCAGCATCATAAGACAAGGGGAGGATGAAGTGTGAGAAATAAAATAGGTGTGCTCAATTTTTTCAACTTAGACAGCATATGTTTATGTCATTGTAGATCATACCAAATAAGAAGAACTTTGTGGTCACAATTGCTTGCTTGTACCTATTTTTCTGCATAATCTAATACAAAATTAGGTTAGAAGAGTCAAAAATCTAGAATTGGGACACACAAAAAAATGTGCAAGACTGAATCGAATAATATTTTAGCTAATAAGATTAAAAGAAAAAATAGTTATTCTAGTCAATCATTGAGGGGAGCTGATGAAATTTTAATCATCCCCAAGTCTAACCTATTCCTTTTAAAATATTCTCTACTTAGTTCCTTTGGTGCTTCTCCAGTCAATTAAGTAACCCACATAGTCAACATTTTTAGAGCCCTCAAGAGTGAAATTTGCTTTTCTTTGATTACCATAGACTCAAGCCATTAATTCCCATGAGATATCTAAAGATTCTTGTGATAACACCAATTCTTTAATACTACCAACAAAATTATCAGCAGCTTGTGTTGGTGTTATTGATGCATCAATTTCTTGATTTGTTGTTCCCCCTGTGAATATGCCCTCAGTCTGTACAACAGTTGAACCAAGTGGTACAACATTTTCCTGTGCATTCTCATCAGTTTCATTGTCATCCTTCTCTTTTAAAAAAAAAATCTCCCTTGATTCCCCCTTACACGAGCACTCCAAATCTGACCATCTTTAAAAAGTTTTTTGTTTTAGTTCTCTTAATCTTTTGAAATCTAGTAATGGTGCTCTTTTACCATCTCCAAAAGATCCATTCCCCCTTTAAATGTGGTACGTGAAAGGAACTTTATTTGCTTCCAGTCTTATGCCTTGAGCAAGTTCTATCTATGTACTAATTTTGCTTGCCTCCTTTCACTCTCATCTCCAAAACAAATTAGGGGTTAACTTTAGGAACCCAGACAAGCTTGGGTCCTTTCTTATAAGAAAAAAGAAGTATGAGGTTCCTTGTAGCCCATCGAGGAAATAGGTTATGTGAACTATTTCTCTGACCAATTTTGACTTTCTTGTTAGCTTGTGCTAACATAGAACCAGATTCTTTTACTAGGATTATGCTTCTTAATTTGCTTTTTGCTGCAACTGGATATTCAGTGGTTGGATGTCCCAGGTTACCAAAAATATAACACAGATCTTTAATAGCATTAAAACTTTTATAAAAGCCCAACCCAGCCTTTTCATTGTGAGTTATTTGACCTAGCATATGAACAAGTCTTGAAGAATGTGTCCATGTATTAGCTCTTTCAAGATCAGGTTTCAATTTAGAAACTTCTTGACTTAGTTGACTAACCTTTTCTTTTTCACAAAGGTATTCATGTTTAATCTTACTCAATTCTAACTCAATTTTTTCTTGCTCCTCACTCTTGACCTTTTTTTCTTTTTAGAAAGAGATAGTTTTAGAACTTCGATTTGAGGGTTAGGTTTGATGAATCAAGTCTTCTAACTTGTTCCTTAAGAGTGTAGTTTTCTTTTTAAACAGTGTTCTTATAAGTTTATAGATCAATAAATCAAACTTGAGGCTTGCAAGATTGTTGAATAACTCATCCCTATTAGAAGTTAATTCTTGGAAATCTTCAATTAGAGCACTCATTAAGGAAACAAGTTTCTTTTTAGAAAATAAATGCAACTTCTCTTTGAGTTCAAGAGTACTTACCTAAGAGTTTCCATCATCTTCTTCCATGTCTGAATCTCCAATGGCCATGAGAGCAGTTTCATCATCTTCTTCATCATCTGATTTATCACTTTCAGATGCCCTATTAAGATCTTCCATGTCCATCTCATAGGTTTTTAAATTACCAACTAACTTAACAAGGGACATTCTAGTGAGATCCTTAGCTTCTCTTATGGCTGTAACTTTGACATTCTACTTAGAATTTGGTAGGACTCTCAAGACCTTCTCTACCTGTTCCTCAGTAGATAAAACCTTTCCTAGAGATAATAACTCATTTACCAACAAAGTTAACCTAGTTATCATTTCTTGTAGTGACTTATTTTTCTTCATTTTGAAAGCCTCATATTCAGTGAAAAGTAATGCAATTTTGAATTTTCTTACTTGGCTAGTGCCTTCATGTGCATTCACCAATGCATCTTAGATTTGTTTAGCAGTGTTGCAATTAGATACTCTATTTTACTCAGCTGGTCCAAGACCACAAACAAGAATGTTTTTTACTTTTGCATTCTTTTGTAGTGCAATAAAATCTTTAGGGGTAAATTCACTCCTTACCTTTTTCATTTGTTCTCCATCCACTAACTTCTTGGGAATTATTGGTCCATCAGTAATTCTATCCCATAATTCATAATCCATACTTTGAAGATACGTTTCCATCCTAGCTTTCCACCACATAAAGTGAGAACCCTCAAAGAGTAGAGGTCTAATAACGGATTAACCTTCACTGTGACCAGTAGGTGGTGCAGAATTCATCATAGTGATCTTTGTCTTAGGTGTTAACCCTTTTTAAGACAACCTCGCTCTGATATCACTTGTTAGAGTACGTGCCCTACTGATCAGTAACTTTAACGTAAGAGTTGTTTATGAATGAAATAGGTTGTCTGACGTGTTCCAAGGAAGCAGTAAAACAGTAAGTAAAGAACACAATAATTTTTACGTGGAAAATGCCCGACTCAAAAAGGTGTAAAAAATATGTCATGTATCTCTCCAGGATTTAACCCCAACTTCACTAAGCAACTCTGAGCCTCAATAATAACTGATTACAAAACTCTTGTAACCAACAACTAGGAATTATAAACTTTAATTCCTATACCTCAATAACTGGAATTGTAAACTCTAAT
This sequence comes from Capsicum pubescens, assembly GCA_030864215.1. Classification (NCBI taxonomy): domain Eukaryota; kingdom Viridiplantae; phylum Streptophyta; class Magnoliopsida; order Solanales; family Solanaceae; genus Capsicum; species Capsicum pubescens. Next base: position 230,835,926 of record CM061544.1, read on the forward strand.
TCTTATAACTCAATAACTGGAATTATAAACTCTAATTCCTATAACTCAATAATCACCCTTGACTGTTGAACCCACTTCGAGTTATCCGAAACTTAAAGTTAACTCAGCTCAGTATTGTTCCTAAATAATCAATCTAGGAAAGCAATAAATTACAACTCAATAAGAACAACACATTTAAACAGACTCATAAACTGTAAAGTTTAATCCTGTGAAACAGGTTCATCAATCTGTTCCTTTGTATTGGTAGCACTTGAATCTTTAGTCAAAATTCTCTCAATTATGAACTTTCTCAATTGATCGTGTTTAGCTTTTTCTCTCTCTGTAAGTGCGCCAGTTACTATGAATTATGCATCTTCTATTTAAGCACAGCTCTCCAAAGAGTCATTCTTTATTTTAAACTCCTCCTTTAATCAGAACTCTCATTGCATAGAGTTCTACTTCAAGTGAGACTCCTTCTTCAATTCTAACTCTTGTCTCCTTAGTGTTTTAGTCAAACTCCAACTCTTTAAATCATCTTATCTTCAAGTATTTTACTTAACCACAACTTCTTCAATTTCTCACGTGATTAGTAACTTAAGTATATCACAATTTGTCTCGCCCATTCATTCCTGACTTTAATCAATCTTTGTCTGCATCTATCAGTAAAACCTGAAACATGTTTTGCTATGCTTGGACCAGCTCAAGTAACATGGTCCATTCATGTGTCAGTCATCAAAAACATCATTGATTTAACAAAGAGTCCTTCAATTAGTATGTTTCCTATCTTGCATAGATTTCTTCAATCTGCAGAATTTTTCTCCTTCTACACATAGGACTCTTCAGGATATGCTCAGAAGTGAAACTCCTTCTTTCCATAGGACTCCTTTTTCAACTCAACTTGTCTTCCCTTTATCATCAGGTATTTGAATCAAATTCAACTTCTTCAAATTAGCATATGTTTATTTCCTTGAGTTTATCTGAATTAACCACTCATATGGTTCTTGATTTCTTCCACTCTTGTCTTTAATCATCGATGATTTTTCTACAAGTTCAGCTATATGAGACAGTGTTTCTGTGAACCAGCTTGATTGACATGTTTCATATCAGTTTATCAATTATCAAAACTACATCTCACCCAACAGTTATTTTCTGAGAATCTGAAGGATCTTTTAATTTCAGGATCTTAATTAAGCAACTCTTTTATAGAAGAGCGGATCATAAACTATCTGAAATTTTGAAAGTAAAATAAATTTGAAATTAGTCCCTAAAATAGTAAAAGATTAAAAAAATACAAAGATAATTTAAATGGTAAATAGTATAACTATATTAAGAGTACTAACAATACTAATTTATTTTAAAATAAAAAAAGTTGGTAGTGAATGAAAATAAAAAATATCTCTATTTACTAACAGTAGTAGCTATAGTAGTAGTAATATAGTACGATAAAAATAATAATTGTGATGATAAGAAGTTCTCAAACTAGTAATAAATTATTTAATCTGAAGTAGATGTATACCAAGCCCAAAAACAACGATAAAATTTTGACGAGATAAATTTGCATAAATATTTTTTGTTCGTACTCTATCAAATTCTAGTATAGTTTATGATATATCATCTGATCTTAGGTGGATTTATGCACCTAACTATTATTATCCGGCCTTAATTAGCTTAGTTTTGAGGACTTCTCATGTGCGTAATAACTTCATCTTTATGATAATGAGCATCTTAATGTTTTGTTTGTTGTTAATGTAAAAGGTGTGTTAAAACCAAAGTTGGAAGTAAGAAAAATGTACATTTAGGATTCAAACAAGATAACTGGCACTCTTAGCTAGAGCTATGTTTTATTCTAGTTCGTCTTGCTTAATTCCAATGTGGTTAAAGGCCTAATTCGTGGTGGCTATTGTTATAGGAAGCTTGGTGTGATGATTAAGGTGAAGTGTAGATGATAGAAAATCTGAAAATGAAGAGGAAACACAACCATGAAGAAAGGAGCAAAAGACCAAACTCATGGAGTTAACAACGTTCAAAGTTGGTTTTTGTGGACTTAGGGGCATGACACACAGCCTAAGAACCACTATAAAGGAGTGTCACGCCCTTGGATACATTGTTAAATACAAATTTTAGTACCCTTATGCAATTAGGTCATGCCACGCTACCTATATAGCGCGACAGTGTTGTGGCAAATTGCCATGTAAAAATCGGCCAATGTTGGCCTAGTATAAATAGGACACTTCCAATGTTTTGTAAACACCTTTGATGACCTTGGGTCATAAAAACACGATTGAGAAGGATGAAAAAGGGTTTTTTATTCCTTTACTTTATTTTTTCTTTGGATTATTACTTGGATTATACTAGTATGATTCTTTGTACGTCCATGAGTGGCTAAAAACCATTTTCCAGAGTTAAGGACAAGAACATGATTAATATTATTATGAATTGAATTGGTTTTGGTTATTTGTCATTATTGGTTGTTTATTTATCCTTGTTTTAATTATTTTGCGACCCTTAGAATACATGCTTAATTCTATCATGAGCCCGAAAGGAGGAACGATAAGATAGAACGTGGGGTAGATTGGAAAGGATCGTAATCTCTCAGTTGAATGATATGATTTTTATTTAAGATAGGAATATACCTAAGTGCCCTATTTGGTTCAATTACGAGATAAAATATGAAGGTGTTTAGCTTAGTTCTTGCATTATCGCTCAACGATGTAGTTGTGAGTCTACGTTAGACAATTGATTATAGGCTCTAAAGCCTGTGATCATGATATGAACCCCGTGAACCAAAAACCAAGATAATTAACTAAGCCAACGAGATTACATAGCTAATTATGATTGTTCACAGTGCCTTAGCCCTGGGTTTTCCCCATTATTGTCCATGAACCTTTACATTATCATATTGTTTAAGTTTACTTTTAGTTGTTAACACTCAAATTCTATTGGTTATGTTTGCACTTGCTTAATCTTAATAGTTAAACTAAAATTAGATAGTTGTTTAACACAAGTCCATGTGGGATCGATACTTGGTTTTTCATAAGGCAACTATGTTACTGGGGTAGAACACGTACACTTGCATGTATGCTTAGGCACAACAAGTTTTTAGTATCGTTGTTGGGGACTTGCAAATAGGAAATTATCCTAGTTTAGTTTTTAGTTTTGATTTCTTTGGTGCTACTTACATGATCTTAGCTTCTAAATTTGCAGGCACACGTTTGTAGAGTTAGTAAGCTAGTAAGGGATAGGGAGTTGGTTGAACCATATATCGAACATGAGCAATGCTTGCACCAGTTGAGGATAGAAGTAGTACTTCTCTATCGGATCCTGCAAATTCATCAAGAAGAGGCTATTCTTTCACTCATGGATAAAGATCAACCAGCCCATAGGACCATATATGAGGTGGAAATCCCACTCACTACTAATGTCACCTCTGTAGTCTGCAGACCGGCTACTGGAGGTAGATTTAAGTAAAAGCAGAACATAGTGCAGCTTTTGCAAAGTGGAGGTCATCTCAGCGGGTTGTCACATGAAGACCCATAAGTTCACTTGTAAAATTTCTTAGAGATCAATGACACGTTCATTCCAATCGGAGTGTCCACTGATTACGTGGGACTGACACTTTTCCCCCTATCACTTTTAGAGAAAGCAAAGAAGTAGTGAACGTAGAGCTGGTTGGTTCTTTCACTACATGGAATGACTTGGCTGGGAAATTCCTCATTTGTTTTTTTCCATGTGGAAAGACTATGAGGTTGTGTAGTGAGAGCTTGAGCTTTAAGAAAAATGCAAATGAGAACTTATATCATGCTTGGGAGAGGTTAAAATCTCTTCTTTGGTATTGTCCACATCACCAGCAGTCCAATGAGGTATTAGCTCACACCATTGTAGAAGATCTTGATCACAATATGAAAATTATGCTCAATTCAGCTGTGGGTGGTTAGGCTTTAAAGAAATCCTATGATGAGCTTTATACCTTGTTGAAATGCATTACATAAGGGAATCCTGACAAGCACGGTAATTGTCTAGAGGTGCAGTGAAAAATCCTATAGGGATGATAGAAGTTGATAGTGTCACAGCCTTAGCCACCCAATTATTTGCTCTCCAAAACTAGATGATGACACAATTTAGGAAATTGGGTATAAATCAGTCCTAGGCTTAGGTAAATATTGTACAGCAGGCTCCATCATGGTGCGATATTTGTGGCAACAGTAGTCACATTGCAGACTTGTGTTAAGAAAATCTAAAGTCTGTGAACTTTGTAGTCACAACTTACGCAAATGCCTACAACTAAAATTGGTAAACTCAACCAAATTACGCATGAGGCAACAATCAGATTCAGTAGTTTCAGTAGAAGCATAACACACAGTCCAGTAACATTAAGGAATCTTTGAAGAAGATCCTGGCCAAGCAAGAAGAAATGGGCTACTGAGATAAAAAATTAGTAAGTGGCTCATAAAAAGTTAGAAACTCAGTTGGGGAAACTAACTCAGGCTCAGAATACCAGGCCACAAGGTGGTTTTCTAAGTGATAATAAACCTCCAAAGCAAGTTATGGAAATCACGTTGAGGAGCGACAGAGATCTTATTGACATAACTCCTGAGAAAAATAAGGAGGTTGATATAGGGTTAGTCCCACAGCAGGTAGAGGAGAAGCAAGCTAAAGTTGATGATGCTGAAAATTTGAGGAATTTTGAGTACCCGAAGACAAAGGCTAATGAGTATGTAGCGGAAAAACCACCACCACCATTCCCTTAAAGGCTCAAAAAGGCCAAGTAGAATGCATGCTTCAAGAAGTTCTTTGACACTTTCAGGGAAATTCACATTAATTTTCCTCTTTTAGATATTTTACAGGGAATGTCTAAGTATGTCAAGTACTTGGAGAACATGGTGATCAATAAGATTAAGTTGAAAAAAATTCAGACGATGGCACTTACTGAGGAGTGCAACTCTGTGCAAATGAAAAAATTCCCAATAAGCATAAGGACCCAAGGAGTTTTACTCTCCCGATATATATTAGTGACAGCGAGGTGGTCCATGCCTTGAGTGATTTGGGGTAAGTATAAATTTGATTCCCCTATCATTGTTCAACACTGTAGGTCTGGAAAAGCCAAGACCATGCTCTATGGTGTTGTAGATAACAGACAGAACCCAAGTCAGGCCTAGAGGAATTATTAATGGCATGCTAATAAAGGTTGGTAAGTTTATAATCCTTGTTGACTTTAATGTTTTGGATAATGATACAGATGACAGGGTGCTGATCATCTTGAGATATCTATTCTTAATGACGAGAGAAACGTTGATTGATATGAGTGAGGGCATTATAAAGATAAGATTGGATGATGAAGAGGTGGTCTTTACAGTTTACAAACTACTCAATCCATCTTCTTATTATAAAGATTTGTGCATGATAACAACCATGGAAGTGGATGAGTATGGGGTGGTGGAGCGCACACCACGAAAGACCTCTTCAAACAGTCTCATGGAGTTGCCCAAGCCAGTAGTTATTCCCGAAAAGGTGAAATGAAAATATGAGCCTGAAAAGGCTATTATTTTGATTGATGATGACTTTGAGAGTACACACTTTAGTGGTCACAAAAGAGTGATAAAATAGCCTCCAAGCAGGAAGAAAGGGATGAAAGAATGTGGATGAGTAGTTTGTACACACTCAAGGGTCGTTCTAAGACACTAAATCAAGCGTTGCTTGGGAGGCAACCCAAGTTAAGGTAGGTTTTTGTATGTTTAGTTTTTACATCACGTAGTTTTTGTTTTTTTTGAGTCACAGGTTAATGGAAAGTTTGACTACCACAAATATGAGCTAAGGAGCATGACAAAGACTGAATGTAGGGTCCATCTGACCTTACCAATGATAAAAGATGCTACTAGCTAGGCCTATAGGCCTCAAGGAGTATTTCTATTTCTACTTTTGAGTATACTTTGATGACAAAGTATGTTTTAAAGTATAGGGTGGGGAAAGTCTGATGGTTTCGGGTGAAGTGATGTGATAGGGTCTATTTTATTTGTTCTTTTAGTTTTTGAATAAATTTGAAAAAATTACAAAAGAAAAAAATAGTTGTGGTGTCAGTTTAGTAGGTGCACACTTCACCCATCCCGTGATTGTTCTTTTTGGTCCTTTTCCATTTCCATGGAAGCGCCATTTGAAACCAGTATCCTTTTTTCTTTTTAGGAGTAAATTTTAAAAAAAAATTATATTAGGTAAGTGATATGTTCTCGCTAGTTTCTATTTGTGATTGCATGATGCAAGTGGGTTTGAATGTAAAAGCATTTTATTTGTGATGAATTACTATTTTTGAGACTCTTAGGCTCATGTTTATGACTCGTATGCGTTGTTGTCTTAATTCTAAGTTCATGTTATTGTGTGGTTGAGAGTCTATAATGATCCTACTTAATTTAAGCATGTTTCATGTGTGTGATATTTTTGTGTATTCCTAATTGAATCTTGATGTCTAGAACTTGCTTGGTGTGTGTGCAAAACGAAATAAAGAATGTGTATTTAGGAGATGATATAGGCATTTCTTTGGTAGCCATGTATATACCCTTTCTTTTATCTACCTTTGTGCATAATCCTGATCAACCCCATTGAGCCTTTAGCATATATTCTTTGCTAGACTCATATATAATATTTTCTCCTTCTTTGATCGGCCTTAAATTGAACCAAATCTCCTAAGTGCTTTATTTAAAAATTAATTTAGTTAAGGAGTAAGAAAATAAGTAGGAAAAAGATAAAAGTGAAGCCCTCAAAAAAGTAGCTATTGGTGTTAAAGAAGTGATGTGAGGTGGTTGGGGGTTTTATAATGAAAAAGAGAGAAATTGTCCTAGAATTTGATCATGAGTTGATGAAGAATACTCCTGCAACAATAATTGTGATGCATGTATAGCTTTCTTATTTGATTGCGCATAGAGACCTCCATACTTTCATTTATTCTTATGAAAAAAGGTTACCCCCTTTCTTGCCCAACTATTTTGGGTAGAGGAAAATTGGGACTAGATTAATAGAGAAAAGACATCTTTTTCCCCCTGAACTTGTAACAAAAACTTACTTTAGCACTTAAACATAACTTTCGTTTATTTACCCCCTTAACATTTTTAAACTGCATTAGTTTCACCCCTTAATATAAAATACCACTCTCACACGGAGAGAGTATTACACTCGCTTACACATCAACACCACGTTGGAGCCGCGCAAGCAAAATATCTATTAAATATATATCTAATATATAAATATATATATATACATATTTTATATATATAAATATTTTTAAATATTTTAAATAAAGAAAATACACCCCCCCCCCTCCTTCCTTCTTTCTCTTATCCACCCCCACCACCCCATCCCTGTTCTACACAATTCAAGGAAATCAAAAATATTTTCCATTCTCTCATACTAAACACCCCTTATAAACTAAGAATCAACTGCAAATTGGCTCAAATTAAAGCAAAATTAAAGCAAAATTAAAACAAAACTACTCTGGCAAAACCTCATAAGTCAGGGAAAAAACAACATAGAATAATTTTATTTGTCTTATTTATAAAACTTAGAGTAGGAATTAGGTAAAGACAATTAAAGAGTAGAGGTAAAAAGGAGAAAAATAGGTACGCCATGAAAGAGAAGATGGAGGAGCGGGGAATCATAAATAGACTTGATTTTATGTCGATTCCAGTCATTTCTGGGTCCTTGACAATGACGAATAACTCCGGACAAGTAGAACCAACGATGATAATGGCCGCCGAATTGATCCAACCCACATCATCATCAAGCAAGAGGTGCGACAGTTGTATATACACACGAATAACGACTTTTGCAGAAACTGGAACTAAAGCAGCAACTCTCAATTTGCTGCTACTTTGGAAGTTCCGCTGTTGAAAATGAAAGAAAAAAAATATTTGAAAAAATTGAGGTCTAATTCCTAATGTGAAAATGGAGTTCTTTTGGAAAGTGAAAAAGTGGAGCTTCTTGTTGGAAAAGTGGAGGGTCCATGTGCATTATTGGATTTGGATTAGTTGAAAATTTAATTTTTGAATTAGTAGATTGAAAGTTTGACCATTTGTTGGTGTTCTTTTAATTTCTAACCATTTTTTTAACTATTACTTAAAAATTTCAATCAAATATGCCCTAATCATGAATTAGTTTGATTTGTTGAATGAATTTGAAAAAAAAAAATGAAGAAGGAAAAGAGAGGGGGTGGTGGGGTGTGAGGGAGATGAAGAAAAAGGAATTTGTAAAATTTAAAAGTGGACCCCACCTTTTTTCTACTTTTTTATACGCTGACTTTCCTGACTTTTGCCATGTCAGCAATTAGGGTGGTAAAAAATTCACTTGAAAGTTGTTAAGGGGGGTAAATAATTATCTGATTAGTTTAGGATCTAAAGTATATTTTGGCGACAAGTTCAGGGGAGTTTCGGAGTCTTTTCTTAGCTTAATGAGATGGGAAAAAATGAAAGAGAATGGGAAAGTAGAGGTGGTCAAGAGTGTGGTTGTCTAGAGATTGATCTTAATGTATGTGTGATGTATTAAAGCGCTTAGGGAAGATAGTCATTATTCCTCGCCAAAATAGTTCCTACCTGTCCCTCATCCTACATTAAAACCCTCAAAGTCCTACTTGGTCCTAAGCTTCAACATTCTAACATTAGTAGAGTACTACACTAAGGTCAAGCCTATGGTTTATCGTTTGTAACTTGTGAATTCTTTTTGAGAGTGAGCGTAATTTGATTCCTATATCCATTTGTGTGACAAATTACATTTATGTGAGTAATTATGAGCAACTCTCTTGTTGTGAAGGCACATGTTTGAAGATAGTTAGGTGATTTGTGTGATCTCTTTGATTGAGTAATATGCATGATTTTCCCAACTTGGTGAGTCAATTCTTGAGGTTAGGATGTTTCAAATTAGTATTCATGAGCTTTCAATTGTATGTAACATGTTTAGTGGTACTTACAATTTGTGTAGTCATTGTAGTGCTAGCTTGAATGTCTTGCTTATAGTAGTGTTGGATTCTTTTCTTGATATAATGCTTAAAGTAAAGAGTTGTTTGAGGATAAACAAGGCTTTAAGTGTGGGGTGATGGTCTTAGGTGGATCTATGCTCTTAAGTGTTGTTATCCAGCCTTAATTAGCTTAGTTTTGAGCACTTCTCATATGCATAATGACTTAATCTTTATGATAATGAGCATATTAGTGTTAAGTTGTGTGTTGTTAATGTTTAAGGTATGTTCAAACCAAAGTTGGAACAAAAAAATGTACATTTAGGATTCAAACAAGATAATTAGTGCTCTTAGCTTGAACTATGTTCTATTCTAGTTTGTTTTGCTTGATTCTACTGTGGTTAAATGCCTAATTCGTGATGTGTATTGTTATAGGAAGCTTGGTATGATGATTAAGGTGATGTATAGATGATATAAAATCTGGAAGTGAAGAGGAAACACAACCACGAAGCAAGGAGCAAAGGACTAAACCCATGGAGTTAACAACGTTCAAGCTAGTTTTCGTGAACTTAGGGGCGTGTCACGCTGCCTAAGCACCGCTATAAGGGTGTGTCATTCCCTTAGATACATTATGAAATGCAAATTCCAGTAGCCCTACGCGATCTGTTCGTGCCATGCTTCCTATATGGCGCGATATATAATGGCGTGGTACGTTGCCATGTAAAAATCGGCCAATGTTGGCCCAGTATAAATAGGACAAATTCAATATTTTGTAAACACCTTGGAAACCTTAGGGCATAAAAAATGATTTAGAAGGGTGCAAAAAGGTCTTTTATTCCATTACTTTAGTTTTCTTTCAGATTATTACATGGATTATACTAGTATGATTCTTTGTACGTTCATGAGTGGCTAAAAGCCCTTTTCCGGAGTTAAGGCCAAGAACATAATTACTCTTGTTATAAATTGAATTAGTTTGAGTTATTTATCATTTTTTGTTGTTTATTTATCTTTGTGTTAACTATTTTAAAGATTCACGATCCTTAGAATACATGCTTAATTCTATCATGAGCCCGGAAGGAGGAACGGTAGGATAGAACGTGGGGTAGATTGAATAGATCATAATCATTCAATTGAATGATGTCCTGATTTGCAATTGGGATAGGAATATACCGTAGTGCCCTATTTGGTTCAATAAAGGGATGAAATATGAAGTCATTTAGCTTAATTTTTGCATTACCACTCAACAATGTAGTTGTGAAGCTAAGTTAGATAACTGATTATAGACTCGGAAGACCGTGATTAAGCTATGAACTTTGTGAACCAACAACCAAGATAATTAACTAAACCAACGAGATTAAATAGCTAAATATGATTATTCATAGAGCCTTAGCCTTGGGTTTTCCCCATCATTGTCCAAGAACCTTTGCATTACCGTATTATTTAAGTTTAATTTTAATTGTTAACTCTCAAACTCTATTGGTTACATTTTGCACTTGCTTAATCTTGATAGTTAAACTAAAATTGGATAGTTGTTTAACACAAGTCCCTGTGGGATCGAGACTTGATTTTTCATAAGGCCACTATATTCCTTGGGTGGACCACGTACACTTGCATGTGCGCTTAAGCGCAACATCGTCCTACAAAGATTGAAAAATCTATTCTACAGACATATGAGATTTGATTACTATTTGAGAGAATTAATTCGATGAATGATGAGCTTTGAAATTATAAATTGCATAACTTTCAAAAGATTTATATTTAAGAAGAGTTGGGAGTCGTTGAATTCACTTGATATAATATTACAATAAAATCAGTTGCTACATATGTTTCTTTAAAGAATAATTGTTTATTGTTAATATAATTATATTTTTTATATTAAGAGATAAATCATCAATTAACACTCCGTGAGGTTATGTCAATTAATTGAATTAAAACTTGTGGCAATTAAATTGAAACATTCTCTTGCTTGAATTTTGCTCAAATATAGTAAAAACTTTGTGAGAATCTTTTTACCAAATCGTCAATAACTTTACCCAAAACAGTGACTCCATAAAGATTCGAACTGATGCAAACAAGATTACAGACTTGAAATAATAATTTTACTAAAAATTATTCTCACTCTAATATTTTATTCGCCAGTCATATATATTAATTTTGCTTTGTGAGAATTACAAAACTAATATAAGAATAGCTTTAAATATAAAATATAAAGATGTGATGATAATAACTAATCAGAAATCATCATCCTAGCATAACATAAAATGTAAAAAAAAAAATTCAAATAAAAAATATATTTAAACTGAGATAATAATATAAATATATCAAGCATCATCAATTATTCCAACAAAAGAAATTACTCCATACTAGAACTAGTAATGACAATGAAAATATTCTCGGCCATTCAAAAAAAATATAGAAAGAAATATTTAAGGAGAATATTTTTTCTACTTAATTAAAAATTAAAAGCTAGAGTAATTCCAATCTTGAAATTTATTTTGAATTGAAAAGAAAGTGCAATCACAATCGTGGTCTACGGAGAAGACTTGATATTGAAACTAGAACTCAACTTTCTAAGCCTGCTCCTTTCCATGTTGTGTCTTCCCTCCTTTTATAGCCATCAAGGAATTGGCAAATAACCATTTTATTTTTCGACGCGAGTTTTGATGACATGTTATGAGTTTTGGTAACATGCTATGACTTCTAATTTTGTTTTGATCGCAGAAAAATTTCAGTACTTTGTTTCCTTCACAATTTATTCCATCCATCTCATCATCACTCTACATTAATTTTTTGCGATTTCTGTAAAAAAGAAATAAAAAAATTGATAATTTTTAAGCTTTTGTAAGGACAATTATTTATTTACTAGTTTAGGTGTATGCGCTTTGCGCGTGTACCTCACTTTAATGAGTTCAAACATTACACTAAATAGGATATTTGTTTAAATAATAAAGATGAATATAATAATTAAATTTAATATATTTTGAGTATGTAAAGATGGAGAGTTTATTTATTAAATCTAATCTTTACCAACAATATTTTTAAAAGTCGATCGACATTCATCTACCATCTGTAAATTGCAACAAAACAACACTCATCTACCACCTGTAAACAATATCAAAATAATATGATAATAGAGATATCAAAAAATACAACTAAATTATACCTTTACACAAAAAAAATTATCAAAACAGAGATATAAAAATAATACAATTAAACCTAACTTTTACCTAAAAAAATTTCTCAAAGCCAACCAACATCCATCTCCCACCTATAAATTCATCTACGACCTGTAAACTACAACAAAATAATATAATAGTGATCGCAAAGCTTCAGTTTTGATGAAAGTAATTCTTGTCTGAGCGAAAATTTTGACTTTAAAGAATGACTTGAATGAAAACAAACAAAATATATATATATATATATATATATATATATATATATATATATATATATATATATATATATATATATACACACACGTTGAATTCTATTATGTTAACAAAAATAGTGAAGAAGTTGAGGGTTAGAAAATTAAGTATCCACCAATCTAGACATGCAACCGAATCAAGTTAGATGAGCATCAATCATATTTTCCCAATAAGTAAACTGGTTTCTTCTCAAGTTTAACGTGGATCTCAATATTTATAAAAGTATTTCCTTAATAAAGTCCTATTTTAGGAGTATTTTTCTATCTTATTTTAAGAGTATTTTTCTAATTGATCACTACAGAGCAAAATATTAATTGATTCTCTTTCCATATATTTTAGGAGTCTCATATATATTTTAGGAGTCCAATTAATATAATAAAAAGAAATAAATAATAAGTTGAAGAAAATAGTGAAAAGACAGTTTTGTATAAAGGAGGGTCTTATAATAAAGGACAAAAAATTCTAATCACTTTTTTAGAGGACTTTACACTTTAAATATAGTATATTATATTATAGATATAGATATAGATGTTTGCAATTCTTTTATAGTACATTATGGTGTATTACATAATTTTAATAAGGAAAAATTTAACAACTCAAACCTAATATAAAGAAGATAAATAATTGATTATTATGTCACCATTTGAGTAGAACAGTACTTTAAAACTTTTTGAAATTTATAGAACTTTTTTTTCGCATATTTTTTCGGGGCATGTATATTATGAGTTATGATATTACTCTATATAAAATTTAAGGAAGTGATTTATATTGGTATAGCGAGCTTAAAAGAAAATGGTTAAATCAAAGAATCCTTGTTTAAATTGATGCATGTCTTTTCTATTGCATTGTCTCTTCAAACTGAAAAATTAATGGCAAAATCGTGATTGACGTATTCCGAATTACAATATTGCTATTGGATACAATGTCTAGCTCTTGTGCACAAATAGAAATTTAGGATTAGCACCATCAATGATTGTATATACATGATAAATCGCAACTGACAATTTCTTTACTTGCAATTATTTATAAAAAAAAAAATACACAAACATCTATTACCATATAACTTTAAAACAAACTTAAAGGCTAAAAAATTTACCTCACATCACAAGTAAATATCGAAAAACGTTGACATTATATGTTACTTGCAAAAAGTTTGAATTAAAAAAATCGATCAAATCGATAAGTTACACTAATAAGTTGGAGTAACATGTAAAAATAATACAAAATATGAAATTATCAAACATACAATAATATATACTATATGTCTGCACACAATATCGTACCTGTAAAAATCAGAGGCTCTCAAATCCCCCAACAAGATTAAAAAGACCCCTAGCAAGTGTTGGACTAATGTTAGGTTAGCATCAAAATCAAGCCTTGAACTCAAATCCAAAGAGGAAACAAATTAATATTTTTGGAGTGAATTGCCCATCGGCCGCATTATTATTTTTGGAAAGGGGGGAGGGGGATTTAAGCTGATTTCTTTTAAATATAATTTTTTTAAAAAAAAAATGTGAAAAGACTATTTTGTATATTATGGAGATTTTTAATGAAGGGTAAAAAGTTTAAATTACTTTTATAAGGTCTTCACATTTTTAATATATTATAGATATAGATTATAAATTATAAATATAGATTATAAATTATAGATATAGATTATGGATATCGATATAGACTATAGATATAGATATAGATATAGATTATAGATAATCCAACAAAATATACTTATCAGTAGTCGTTTGTAGATTAGTGGGGCAATTCACTGGAGATAATGAACAGAACATGTCATTGTGGTTCATGAGTTAGAAAGAATAAAATTATGACACCACTTTCTCCTACTAATTATCATATACTTCATATTTTAATTATATCTAATATTAAAATTGCACAATAACACCCACAACCACAAGTGTAAGGGCACGTGAGTGGCTCAACCAGAGAAAGAAATTTCTTGTTAGTAGACAAAAATAGGACCTAAACAAGTGAAAATAATGACATTCTTTTTTACTTCCTATTTCTCATACATGGAGATATATAATTAAGAGAATTCGTAAAGACGAATACATACAGAAAATTTCTCCACAATTTCTATCTTGTTCATGCATTTTCTATGAATACGAGAATCCCACTTAAGATACTTACACATCGGTGATAGGAATATGCGTGTGTTGTGAGTGTGCTGCGCAGTTGCTGTAAATTTCGTAGAGCATCGGAGTCGAGAAGTTCGAGGTTCATAGATCAAATTCTGTGTGTGGAAATGAGACAAATATTCCTGCACTATTTTTACTTTAATAAGAAGGTTTGCATCTGGCATCCTACTTTATATATACTCCATCAATGACCTCGACATGTTTTTCCAGGGTTCTCTTCCTTAATTATTGACTTGCTTCTTGGAATAAAGTTGCAAATAAATTTCATACAAATACATGCCTATTTTACTCTTTCCATTCACTTTTATTTAACACACTCATTAAGAAAATAATTTTTAACATGACTATTTTACCATAGTATCCCTATTAATAATAGTTGCTATTATTTCTTGAAATTAATTTGGAGAATAAATAATTAGTGCTAAGTGTAAAATAGGGAGGAAAAGTTGTCTTTTTTTTATATGTCAAAAATAACAAGTAAAAATGAAAATCCGATTAAGAAATAAGTGACAAGTAATTCTGGACGGAGAGAGCACATTATATTCCATTCTGTCTATTTCTATTTGTTCACTACTCACTTGACACATTTTATAAGGAGTAACAAATGGAATGACAACTTTAATATGTTTACCTTTACATATAATAAATTCAATGTTTGATAAATGCATTAGGCACTAAGTGATAAATCACAAGTAAAAATTAATATCTATTTTTAGTGAATATATAAGCAAAGATCGAGAGGAAATATCATTTAGAAAAGAATGCTAAAGGTGGAGAAAAAAGGTGTGAAACTTCAATTTTAGAAAAAGAAAAAGAAAAAAGAACATTTTGAGCATAAAAAGACTTCGTCATCTCTAGAGACTTAGGTCTTTTAAGCAATGACAGGAAAGAATTGATTGATTTATTAAGTCTCATGTTTAATGTCAATCGCCAGATCAAAAGGGCCAAAAGAAAATAAAAAGTGGCCATTAGGCATCTCGATTATGTTCAGCTTAGCGCTAGGTAGTTGATTAAAGAGTTCTCTTTTTGTTTACTCCGTGGAGCACGTAGAAAAGAATCCACTCCCTCCGTTCCTAAATAATTGGTGTTTTTAGCTTGGACTCACTCCTTAAGAAATTACTTAGTTCTAGAAAACAAAGTATTCTTATTAACTTTCCTTAATAAATACTTTGAAGAAAATGCAACTCCTTAGTAATTTCTTGGTTATATAAATCATTAGTGTCTTCTTGATGATCTAAAGCACCGCTTATTTAGAAACAAAATATATATAAAGGTTAAAATATCACTTATTTAGAAAAAGAATAAATATACAAAAGTTATTTTACAACTAGTTACCGAGGGCCCGTGATATAAATTATTTTTTTTGCTTCAATTATGTGACACAAATAAAATTTAGATAATTAATCATATTTTTAAAATTTTTTTGGATATTTTAAGTTGTTAACCATTGTAATTTTTAGTACTTTTTTATATAATTTTCAAATAATATATGTTACTCTCCTTGTTCAATCTTTTGTGACATTATTAGTCAATTATATTTTAAAAATAATTTAACTTTTAAATTATTGTGATTTATAATAATTTCTAGTCCATTCTACTAATTAGAAGTGACATAGTAATATTATCATTTTATATCTATTTTTTATTAAGTATTATTATTTTTTTAAATACTTAGATGACTTATAATAATTAATTATGGGTGATATAATAAAATCACGATTGAAGCAGTTAAAGCAAACATGATAAAAATATTTATTTTACTTGTTTGTGTTAAATATTATTAATTTTCTAATATGTAGATGACTTATATATAATAATTAATTAGCTGCAATACAGTAAAATTACGATTGAAGCAGCTGAAACAGACATGTCGATCTGTTGCGGCTTCAGCTGATGAACTCCCTTTATCAAAATTACTTTAAAAAAATACCTGTGAAAAAAATTTAAGAAGGTCTCATATAAGTCATCAAGTTAATTTAAAACATCAAGAGTTAATTTTCAGTTTATGTCTATTTTACCTTTTTATTAAATATTATTAATTTTTTAATGCTTAGACGAATTATAATAATTAATTAAGGGTGATACAGTAAAATTATGATTGAAGCAGCTAAAATAACATGTCATAAATAACTATTTTATTTTTTCTAATTAAATATTATTAATTTGTTATCATGTAAATGACTTATAATATTTAATTAGGGATATAATAATTAATTAGGGGTGCTATAATAAAATTACGATTGAAGCAGCTAAAGAAGACACGTCATAAATATCTATTTTATTTTTTATTAAGTATTATTAATTTTCTAATACATAAATGACTTTTGATAATTAATTAGGGATGATATCGTAAAATCACAATTGAAGCAGCTGAAGCAGACATGTCGACCTCCTGCCTGCTTCAGCTGCTATACTGCCTCTTATAAATAAGAGAAAATATGTGTGAGACTCAATTACTTGATTGGCAAGGGATAATTGGAAAAGATCAATTTTAAGCATCATTATAAACAGTACATGGGAGCTATTTATTAGCTCTATAAAATGAGCCAATGAGGGGCAAATTAAGCTTTTTTATGAAACAAGTAAATTCAGGAACAAATTTTTGTTAGACATGGTAGAGGAAGTCATCATGAAAACTAACAATGTGGAAATGGAGGAGGAAGAGAAGTTGGGAGCTGATGAACCACCATCCAAATCAGAGAGTCCGGTCAGTATTATTCCGAAGAAGAGAGAGCATGTTTCATCGATGATTGCTAAGAAAATTTGGTCATGCTTCTGTTTCTACTGCCCTAAATAACTTTAGACCAATACTTGTCACAAGAATATGAAACATATATTAGTACTATGTTGTTTCAATAAGATATATGTTTTACATTTTAGGATTAATGTTATTTCTCGTTCATGAATGATGAGCTCTCAAACCCCATTTTGTAGGATGATAATGAGTATTATGTTATTATTGTTGAGTAACAAGCTCGAGTTCCAAAGCTGGTATTCTGGCCCTAGCTAGGCAAAATTATCCCTATTGTTATTGTTATTAGTAATGGTTATTGTTAAGAAATGAAGAGTTTTGATGATAAACATGTGAATGAAATATATTGTGAAAGTTGGTCCATCCAAGTGAACAAAACTCAACTGCAGACAAGTTATTGATAAGATGACTCTGCGTACAAACAGAAGTGGATAACATTTATCATATCAGAAGTTGAGTTGAACAAGAAGTCTTGTAGGAGTTAAGTTGAACAAGAAGTCTTACAGAATTTGAATTGAGTAAGAGGTCTTGCACAGATAAAAGAAGAATTATATTAAAAGAAGAATCCTATTCAAAGAAGAAGTGAGAGAGACGGCAACAACAAGAAGAGTGAAACTATCTAGAGTCCTATTGAACATAGAAAATTAGATCAATTAAAGGACTCTATGAGGTGTGTTCTTAAATACAATAAATGAATTCAAAAGCACTTACTCAATGCACTGAAAAGATAACCAACAATCAGCAAAACAGTTCACATACTTAAAGAAGAACCTGGTCCCTTACTTAGCAAGTCATAAACTGTTTGTATAAGGTAGGTTCTTTGAGTTGTAATGAGTCATTGTTCTAGTCTTGGTGATCTATAAACTGAGTGAGGAGTTGCGTTTTCAAGTTAGGGAACTCGAAGACTTGGGAACACTTATCTTGGGAAGATTTATGTTTTTGTAGAGATAGGAGTTAGAAGTTTTAATTCCTAGTTTACAAGCAGTCTTGTAATTTTGTTGATTATTGAGGCTCAAGTGTTATAATGAAGTTGGGGTTAAATCCTGTAGAGGTACAGGTCATGGTTTTTTACACCTTTTTTGAGTCGGGTCTTTTTCACGTAAAAAATACTGTGTTCAGCTTTTACTTCTGTGAATCACGTTTACTTGTTCCACAGATAGGCAATTAGTAGGGCTCATACTTTAACAAGTGGTATCAGAGAGAGGTTGTCTTAAATAAGGCTATCACCTAAGAAAAGATCAATATGATGAATTCCGCACCTCCTACTGGTCACAGTGAAGGTCAGTCAACTACTAGACCTCCACTTTTTATGACTCTCACTTTATCTGGTGGAAGGCAAGGATGGAGATGTTCATCCAAGGTGAAGATTATGAATTATGGTACAGGATTACTGATGGACCCACTATTCCAATGAAGTTGGTTGATGGTGTACAAGTCAAGAAAGTAAGGAGTGAATTTACTCCTGATGACTTGTTGGCTTTGAAGAAGAATGCAAAGGCCAAGAATATCTTGATTTGTGGATTATGACCAGCTGAATACAACAGGGTATCAACCTGCACTACTGCTAAGAAAATTTGGGATACACTGGTGAATGCTCATGAAGGTACCTCTCAAGTATGAAAAATCAGGATCTCTCTCCTTTTTACTGAGTATGAGGCATTCAAAATGAAGGAAAATGAAACCCTGCATGAGATGATGAAACGACTCACCACTTTACCAAATAAGTTGACTTCTTTAGGAAAAGTCATCTCTGAGGAAGAACAAGTTAAAAAGGTACTGAGGGTATTACCTAATTCAAAATAGAATGTTAAGGTGACTGCAGGGAGGCAAATAAGGATCTTGAAGGCATGACCCTAGATGAACTAGTAGGGAACTTAAGGACTTATGAAATGGAAATTGATGGAACTAAAGAACAAGCAGCTCCTGAGAAAATCTTGGCATTGAAAGCTTCTAATAGTGATGAGGAATTTCAATTTGACAAGGATCAAGTTGCCTTCATAACTAAGAATTTCAGCAAATTCTTTAAGAAGAAGAAGGGAACAAGTACTAAGAAACGTTCCAATGACAATCCAAATAGGTTCTACAAATGTGGCAAAATCGATCATCAAATCAGAAACTATCCAGTCTGGGAAATAGAATAGAAGAAAGAAAGGACTGAAAAGAAACTGATGGCAAAAAGGAAGGAGGAGCATGCAATGATAGCAGCCTGGGGATCTGATTCAGATGAAGATGAAGTTGATGAAACTGAATTCATGGCTCTTGGAGATTCAGATTTAGATGAAGAAGATGAGGGTTCTGAAGTAAGTATTCTTGAACTCAAAGAAAAATTATAATTATTTTCAAAATCAAAACTCGTTTCCTTGATGAGTGCATTGATTGATGATTTCCAAGAGTTAACCTCTGATAGGGATGAATTGTTCAACAGTCTTGCAAGCTTCAAATTTGATCTCATTGATCTAAAGACTTGCTCAGGTACAGTTGACAAGGAAAATTGCACTCTCAAGAAACAGGTTGCAGAACTTGAGATTTCAAACAATGATCTTAACTCTGAAGTTCTCAAATTAACTCTCACTAAAAATAGGAAAAATACCATGAGTAAAGAACAAGAAAATGTTGAACTTGAGCTAGTTAAATACAAACAAGAATGCCATGATTTAACTGAAAAAGTGAATAAGTTTAGTCAAGAAGTTTCTAAACTAAAACTGGATCTTAAAAGGGCAAATAGGTGGACAAACTTCTCAAGAATTGTTCACAAATTAAGTGAAAAAAATTACATTGAAAAGGCTGGTTTGGGATTCCACAAAAGTTTTGATGATCCTAAAGATTTATGATATATTTATGGAAACCTTGGACATCTCACCACTGAATGTCCAGTGGCTGGAAAAAGCAGGACAAACAGTCAAAACCTGGCTAACAGAATTTCTCAGACCAAAAGAAAGAAAACCAGTTCTGGTCAGAGAAGTAGGTTCCACTACATGTTTTCTATAAGAGAAGTTGAAATGAAATAAGAGGCACTGGTACTTAAACAGTGCTTGCTCAAGACACATGACTGGTGATAAAAAAAAGCTTCTTTCACTCTCCAAAATAGATGGAGAAGGAGTTTTTTTTGGTAATGGAAAAAAGGGAATCATTACTGGAGTTGGAAGAATTAGCTCATCTGAGTCAAAAGCATTGGAGGATGTCTATCTTGTGGAAGGATTGAAGCATAATCTGCTGAGCATCTCACAATTATGTGACAAAGGCAATAAAGTAATTTTTACTGTTGCAGGGGTTAAAGTCAAAAGGATGGACACTAAAGAAATTATGCTCAATGCAAGAAGATACAAAAATGTATATAAAGCAGATATAATGGCAATACCAGGACCTAAGATGACTTGTCTTAGTGCAATAGAAACTGATTCCCTCTTTTGGCACAGAAGACTTGGACATGCAAGTCTGAAACAACTAAACATACTTTCCTCTAAAAACATGATATTGGGATTACCCAAAACCAAGTTTAAGGAAGAAAAGTTATGCAGTGCTTATGTAAGAGGAAAGCAGGTAAGGTCTTCTTTTAAGTCAAAGAACCATGTTAGCACATCCAAGTGCCTTGACCTGGTTCATGTGGACTTGTGTGGACCCATGAGACTTCAGAGCTGAGGTGGAAAGAGGTATATTTTTCTAATTATTGATGATTATTCCATGTTCACCTGGACATTGTTTCTAACCTTTAAAGAAGATGCCTTTGATGTCTTTAAAATTTTCATTTAGAAAATTAAAAAGAAACTAGGTACTTCCTTAGTCTCCATAAGGTTTGACCATGGTACAGAATTTAAGAATGTAAAATTCTTGAAATTTTGTTCAGCAAATGGTATAGATCATAACTTCTCAGCTCCTAGAACACCACAACAAAATAGAGTGGTGGAAAGAAAAAATAGAACCTTGGAGGATATGGCTAAACCAATGATGCTTGCAGCAAATGTTGCTAAAAACCTTTGGGCTGAGGCAATAAGTACTACAACATATATCATAAATCGATGCATGATCATACCTATGTTAGATAATACTCCCTGTGAAATACTAAAAGGAAGAAATCCTAACATCTCTTACTTTAGAACCTTTGGATGCAAATGTTTCATACATAATAATGGAAAGGATAATTTGGGAAAATTTGATGCTAAAAGTGATGAGGGAATCTTCTTAGGTTATTCACGTCATAGTAAAGCCTATAGGATTTTAAACAACAAAACTAACTGTGTTGAAGAAAGCATGCATGTGATCTTTAATGAATCCTATGTTAAGACAAACCTACAGGAAGGAAATGATACTAAGGAACAGGTTACACGACCCGATTCATTGACTGAAACTACCAAACCTGGAGGCACCTCAACAGAGGAAACTGAAGCTGAAAGCACAGTGGCAGGGGGAATTGAGCTACCAACTACCCCAAATCAGAATGTCATCAGTGATCCTAGTAGCTCACTAGGCTTGATTCCAAAGGGATACAAGTATCAAGGATCGCATCCTGTAGAGAATGTTCTCACTGAGCTCACCTCTGGGATCACAATCAGATCTGGATTGAGAAAAGTATGTGTGCCTTCAAAGCAGTTCTGTTAGAAATAGAGCCAAAGAAAATAACTGAAGCATTGCTTGATGTTGATTAGATCATAGCCATGCAGGAAGAGTTGAATTAGTTTGAAAGAAGAAAAGTATGGCACTTAGTTCCTCTTCCAAAAGATAGATCAGTGATTGGAACTAAGTGGGTGTACAGGAATAAAGTTGATGATCATGGAACAGTCACAAGAAATAAGGCAAGGTTAGTGGTCCAAGGGTACAATCAAGAGGAAGAAATCGACTTTGATGAGACTTTTTCTCCTGTATCAAGACTTGAAGCTATAAGATTACTTGTTGCTTTTGTTTCCTACAAGGAGTTTATACTTGACCAGATGGATGTGAAGAGTGTATTTCTGAATGGCATTCTCAAAGAGGGGGTGTATGTCAAGCAACCTCCAGGATTTGAAAGCAAGGAGTTTCCTGATCATGTGTATAAACTGGATAAAACCTTGTATGGGTTGAAACAAGCACCTAGATCTTGGTATGAGAGGTTGTCAAAGTTTTTACTGGAGAATGGTCATTCTAGAGGTAAAATTAACAATAGACTTTTCTTAAAAACTAATGAAAAGGATTTGTTAGTTGTGCAGGTATATGTGGATGACATTATTTTTAGATCAACCAACATGAATATGACTCATGAGTTTGCCAAACTCATAAGTTGTGAATTTGAGATGAGCATGATGGGAGAGATGAATTACTTCTTGGGATTGTAAATAAAATAGTCAGTATCAGGAAAAATGATACACCAACAGAAGTATGTCAAAGAGCTTCTCAAAAGATTCTCCATGGAAGAGGCTAAAGAAATCAGCACTCATATTGCCACTGCCACAAAGCTTGATCTAGATAAAACAGGTCCTGATGTAGAGCAAAAATTATATAGAGGCATGATAGGGTCATCACTATACCTCACAGCAAGCGGCCGCCCGACATTATGTTTAGTGTAGGGCTATGTGTTAGGTTTCAAGTAAACCCTAAAGAATCACATCTAAAATCAGTGAAAAGGATCTTCAGATACATGAAGGAAACAAGTGATCTTGGATTCTGGTATCCCAAAGGTAGTAATTTGAATTTGGTAGGATACTCTGATGTTGATTATACAGGATATTTGGTGGACAGGAAAAGCACTACTGGCAAGGGACACTTCCTTAGATCATGTATGATTACCTGGACCACTAAGAAGCAAAACTCAGTAGCTTTGCCTACTGCTGAAGCTGAATATGTTGTTACAGGTTCATGTTGTGCTCAATTTCTATGGATTAAGCAACAAATTATGGATTTTGGTATAGATGTTGGTTGTGTTCCCATTTTTTATGATAATACAAGTGCTATTAACATAGCTAAAAATCCTGTTCCACATAAAAAAAACCAAGCATATTGATATTAGACATCATTTTCTTAGAGATAATGTTGAAAAAGGTCATATATCTATTATGTTTTGTTCTAATGAAGAACAAATTTCTGACATTTTCTTTAAGTCTTTGAGTAGATAACACTTTGAAAAAATAGGTTAGCATTGGGGATTATTAAAATTGCATAAGTCTCCCTCAATGCTTGATTAGATTAAGCTGACCTTAAAGTGATTGTTGGTTAATTCAGTCTCACACATTATGTTGTGTATCCTAATTCCAAGATTTTAGAATATGATAACTCATGAATGTGTTGATTTTCCAGAGAGACTGGATTACAGGGGCAATTTAGTTTATCTTTTCATTCAGGTATGACTATTGTTACCTACAGTGACTTAGAGTGAAATGAGTTATCTACCTGGTTCTCCTTTGTTACATTTAAACCGCCAAAACCAAAGAGTCACACTTGCTTCAAAAAGTTACTACTTGTTTTTCCATCAGTTCAGAGTTTCTCAGCATTATGATTCTTACACAGATACAGTCCCTCGACCCCTCAACTTCTTTTGTTTCTCTCTTAAATACGTTTTTTCTTTTTCTTGAATTATATTCATCTTCTCTTCAATTTTTCATAATCAAGAAAAAATTCCAGGTTCACAAAATGGCATTATCTTTATCTTCTTTATCCTCTTTCTCTACTGATTCTGTTACCAATACTTTCAACGCTCTTACCCTTCATCCAAACATCACCCTACCTCCCTTAATCCCTCCTTAAATCTCTCAGAAATTCACAGACTTCGCAGCCTTCAAAAACTTCCCAAACCCTTTTGGCAAAATTCCTTCACCCTTTTCATCCTTCTCACAACCTCTTCTTTTTTCTCCTATCCTGCTCCAAACTGTTGATGATTATCTTTAAATTTTTTATTATTGAGATGACCTTCCTATTGTAGACTTGATCCCAAGAAGGTTGAGATCTCAGTTAAAGAAAAAACCTTCTTCCATCTCTGTCAATGTCGAAGACACTGTTCCTATGAAACCCTCTCCAGTTGTCTCTACTCCTCGAATACCTCATACTCGAGGAAAAAATCAACACGAAGATGTTTTCTTGGATGAAGCACTTCAAGCCAGCATAAGAAAATGTGTGGGTATATCTGATCCCACTCTTTCTCTTGTATCTTCTCCTGCTTCCTCTCCTGATCTTCTTTTTATCAGTCAGGAAGAAGAAAACTATCATGGCAAAAGCCCCCAAACTTTTGTGTCTCGAAGATCTTCTTCAAAACCTAAACCAAAGGTCTCCTCCTCTTCAAAATCCTCTCCCACGGTCAAAGTTTCCACATCCTCCAAAGTTTCTCCTCCACAGTCTTTTACTAGCTCAAGGGAACAGGTCAGCAAACATGTTCCTTCTGACTCGTCTGACTCTGACTTCCATATGGACACCACTGCTGAGGTTGATCCTGATTTTGAAGTCCCTGCACCATCCTCTCATCGAGATACTCCTGAGGCTCATCATCTCCACTTTTAAATTCAAAAATTAGCTAGAGGGAGAGTTGTTAGTGGTTTTGAGGGTATTTCTATACAGACTCTACTGGAAAAATTAGAGTTTCAGGGATGGTTTCATCTCTTTCTACAGGGAGACCTTTAGAGAAAATTTGCTAAACCTGAAGTGTATGAGTTCTATACAAATGGGGTGGGCATTGGTGAGTTGTTCTCCACTACTGTTAGAAAGGTTACTCTGAACCTTTATGTTGCTGATATTGCTAGGATTTTACATATTCCTTCTGGGGGGTGGGGTCACTATGTCAAGGGTAATTGGCCACCTCTTGATAATCTTGCCTCAGCTCTTGACATATGTAGAAAGTTCTCTGGGAATCCTCAACTGGTCAATCATAGAAGAGTACTTAAGACGAAGATGTCTCCACTTCACCAATTGTACTTTGATGTAGTGCATAAGATGATTCTCCCTAGGAAGAAAAGGAGGACTGTGGCTAGTTTTCTTAATCTTACTCTCATGAAACTACTGGACACTGAGGTGAGAATTAATTTGCCTAGACTCATACTGAAGCATATGCAAAGGGTTCTCCTCAAGGAAACAAATGGGCATGCCCTCCCTTATCAGTTCTGGCTCACCCCTATATTTGAGGATTTTGACATTTTTGTCCAAGTGTGGTCTTCATAGACTACCAAGGATATCATAGGGCCTGTGAACCGCATGATGTTACCTATTTCCATGAGGAGTGCTGATAATCCAATGCAAAGGTTGAGAAATGCACTGGCTGAAAAACAAGCTGAGGTGGAAGTTGCTCAAGCAGCTTTGGAGGCTGCACAGGCTTCTCATGAAGAAGAAAAAGGGATCCTTCAAGCTCAGATTGCTTCCCTTAATTCCTTGTTGGAAAAAGAGAGAGCTGAAAATATAGATATTATTAGGAAACTCACCTCCCGTATCCTCTCTTCTTCTTCTACTTAGCCTCTTTACTGATATCTTAGGCCTATCTCCTTTTTTATCCTTCCCTTGATGGATTGATTCACTCTTAGGTTACTTATGGTAAATGTAGTCGTATCTTCTACTGAATGAAATGGACCTGGTTGTTTTAACTATTTTCTACTCCTATTTTCTCATACTGCATTCATGTTCTCTTATTCTGAATTTTGATTATCTTAGTGATAGCCTCAATGTCCATGAATTATTAAATGTTTTCACTTGTTGAGCAAGATTTTCGATGATGTTATAAGGAGGAAGAATAAGGCTATACAATGATTATAACTCAAATTGGACTAACCTATTTCATTCTGGTTCTTTCACTTAAATTTCTTATTGAGTATGTCAGGTTTTTATGCTGATATGTTTGTCATCATCAAAAAGGACGAATTTGTTAAGAAATGAGAACTTTTGATGATAGACATGTGAATGAAACATGTTGTGAAAGTTGGTCCATCCAAGTGAACAAATCTCAGTTGCAGACAAGTTATTGATAAGATGACTCTGCGTACAAACAGAAGTGGATAACATTTATCACATCAGAAGTTGAGTTGAACAAGAAGTCTTGCAGGAGTTGAGTTGAACAAGAAGTCTTACAGAATTTAAATTGAATAAGAGGTCTTGCACAGATAAAAGAAGAATCCTATTTAAAGAAGAATCTTATTTAAACAAGAAGTGAGAGAGACGGCAGCAACAAGAAGAGTGAAACTATCTAGAGTCCTATTGAACATAGAAAATTAGATCAATTGAAGGAATCTATGAGGTGTGGGCTTAAATACAAGAAACGAATTCAAAAGCACTTACTCAATACACTGAAAAGATAATCAACAATCAGCAAAACAGTTCACATACTTAAAGAAGAACCTAGTCCCTTACTTAGCAAGTCATAGACTATTTGTAGATGGTAGGTTTTTTGAGTTGTAATTAGTCATTGTTCTAGTCTCAGTGATCTATAAACTGAGTTAGAAGTTGCATCTTCAAATTAGGGAACTCGAAGACATGGGAACACTTATCTTGGGAAGATTTGTGTTTTTGTAGTGATAGGAGTTAGAAGTTTTAATTCCTAGTTTACAAGAAGTCTTGTAATTTTGTTGATTGTTGAGGCTCAAGTGTTATAGTGAAGTTGGGGTTAAATCCTGTAGAGGTACTGGTCGTGATTTTTTACACCTTTCTTGAGCCGGATATTTTCCACGTAAAAAATACTGTGTTCATCTTTTACTTCTGTGAACCACGTTTACTTACTTATTCCACAGATAGGAAATTAGTAGGGCTCATACTTTAATAGTTATATAATGAAGCAAGTTTGCAAATATTTTATGTTGCTTCCTTTTCTAATTTCTCTTCAATTCCATATGCTTAACGCCTTCTATGGACAAGGCAGAATAATATATTATACTATGCCCAAAGTGAGTTGCTATATGCTCAGTTGCTGGAGATCCTATTTTTTAAAAATCATATAATGTATGGTAGCCTATTATTAAGCAAGTGAAACTTGTAGTTTGAGCAGGTGAAAGAGTCACCTTTAAGTCTGGGCGAACCCATGTGATTTTTGGTAGTGCTCCGGCACCCACTAAACTCAACGCAGAAGAGGAATATAAGAAATACAAAAATATTAATATAATATTTAAAAAAACACCCACAGAACAAATAGGATGTTTGGGTGCTCTGGCTTTACCTGGAATGATAAAATTGCTCCCTGTTAAGTTCTCTGGGTTCGAATTCCTGCTTAAACACTTTGTATAATTTTTTTATAACTTCAACTTTACATACACGCACAACAACTAAATAACACATTTTTTGTTAGGGAAAGGACGAGAATGGCCTGTCGGCCAAAGTATTTCCACTAAAATGGCCCTTGAATTCATATTATCATATAATAGCCATTTTCACCAAAATGACCCCTGAATGTCGCATTCCTCTTTCTTCCTATTCTTTTGTTTGTTTGTTTTTCACTTAAGTATTAAAACACTTCTTGCTTTCCCTTTTTATTATGTGTCATCTGGGTTTTTGTTGTGTTTATTCATGCCTTACCAATCAGTAAATACTATTTTCACTAGTTGTCTAATAGAATCCGTGGAACTCAACTTGTAGAAATGTCATTCATTGGGACGAGGAATATATATAGGCAGCAAGGGATGTGTCGTAGACTGTTTTATGCTATTGAGACAGTATGTTACTTACTGTGCTAATTATATTTTCTTTATGCTTCTAATTCTTTCTGTATTTTTTAAACATAAATTTTTTTCAAAGGGTAGCATATCAGACCAACTGCCGATGTATCTTGTGTTTCTTTATATTCATGCTACTCCTATTGTTAATTGTTTTGGTAATTCATAATAAATAATTTATTGGAGAGAGAAGTATCCAAATCGCTTTATAAATACAATTGTTAAAGATATATATTTATATATAATAATGATACAGTTTCTATATATATACATATTCTATATAATAATTATATCATTTTTATACACATTCTAAATAATTTTTAACTACAATTATTATTTAGATACATATTTTATACGACCCTATATAGTTTCTACATGCATTCTAAAAATATTTCAATCTAGTATAAAAGAGTATCAATTGAGTATATGGACACTGCAAGTGTATCAATGTAGTATAAAAGTGTATTAATGTGGTATAAAAGAGTATCAATTGGGTATATGGACTACATGTGCTTGCATAGAATTTCCTTTCTCTTTTTTAAAAAGTGTATCAATATAGTATAAAAGTATATCAATGTGGTATAAAAGTGTATCAATTAAGTATAGAGACTGCATGTGTCCAATTGGGCCAAATGGCTAAAAAGGAGAATTAATTTAGCCGACTGGCTACAGCATGTCCACCTTTTCAAATGTGTGTCATTTTTTTTAAATGGTCATGCCATGTCCTTTTCCCTTTTTCGTTTGACTTTTTCATTTATACCATATTATTAATTATTAATTTAGTTTTATACTTTTCCTAATTCTTAATTTATTAAACAAAACTAAATGTGTTGTATTTTTTAATTAAAAATTAAATGGCAAAACCCTTCTTCACCAAATTTCAAATTCTTTTCTTATTCTTTCAATTTTATTTTCGATTTACATTATCTTCATTTACTATCTCAAAATGCAGGTACTTTAATTTTTTTTAGAGTTAAAAATTCATAATAGGGTTTTGGGTTTGAATTTTTTATGATATTTATCTATTTCTTATTTATTATAATTTAAGGATTTTAGATTTTTTTTTCATCAATCTTCTATAGTATAGTATGATTCTAATGATTCTTGCTTGAAAGTCGTATTAATTGAATTTTGTTTGCAGGAATTTTCATAAATCTATGTAAATCGAAATGGATAAGTTTGTCATTAGATCAAAACGTGGGCAGCCAAGCTCTAGTGCTACTATCCCGCCAGTTGCTTCACCCATACCTTCAGAAGTTCAAAGAGATACTACTTCAAATAACAAATTGACATATTTGAAAGCTAAAATGGTAGAAAGAAGGCTCATAGTAGAATATGATACTAATATACGTGATGAAGTTAGAAATATTATATTCAAAAAGGGTCTTGTCAGCGTGAGGATCATATTTTTCCAAAAACTCAAATTGGGAAAAGGAAAGTAACAATTCGTAAATTTTATCTTGGTTGGTTCAAGAGTCAATATTACAAGTGGCTAGAGTATAGTGTATCAAAAAATGTTGCATATTATTTGTGTTGCTATTTGTTTAAAAATGAGCATTAAGTTTATGAAAATATGGCAGATGTTGCTTTTATGCAAATTAACTTTAAGGATTGGAACAAAGATTTGGAGAGATACGAAACTCATATTGGAGATGTTAATAGCATCCGCAATAGGTGTTTCAACATGATGATTGATTTGATGAATCAATCACAGTCTATTCACACATCTTTTGACAAGCATTATGAGAAAGAAAAAGCTAAATCTCGTCGTCATTTGGGAGCTTTAATAGATGTGGAAAGGTTTTTTTAAAGATTGGGATTGTTGTTTCGTGGTCATGATGAGATTGTATCATCTACAAATAGAGGTATATTTCTTGAGCTTTTGTGATGGTATGAAAACATTGATGAGGATGTTGGTAGCATTATTTTAGAAAATTTCTAAAAAAATAAAATAATGTGTTGTCCAAAAATTCAAAAAGATATTATTGATGTTTGTGCAAAAGAAACAATCAAAACTATCATGAAAGACTTAGATGGTGATTATTTTGGAATACTAGATGATGAATCAAAAGATATATCACACAAGGAGCAAATGGCACTTGTTCTGCAATATGTTTACAAAAAAAGTGAAGTGATAGAGTGATTTATTGGTGTTGTCCATGTTAGTGATACATCTGCACAATCATTGAAGGAGGCAATCTATTCTTTGGCAATCTATTCTTTTCTTTCAGATCACTCATTAAGTCCTTCCCGAATACGTGGACAAAATTATGATGGTGATTGTAACATGCAAGGAGAACTAAATGATCTTAAGAACTGAATTTTGCGTGATACTTTATCTGCTTATTCTACTCATTGTTTTGCTCACTAATTACAGCTGACACTCGTGGCTCTTGTGAAAAAGAATTCAGATGTGGATGATTTTTTTATATAGTCACTAATGTGTCGAAAATTATTGGAGCATCTTATAAGCGCAGGAATTTGCTCAGACAACATCAAGCTGCAAAGTTAGTGGGGTTGCTCATTTCTGGTGAAGTGCACATAGAACGGAGATTAAATAAAGAACGTAGACTTCAACGGCCATGTGAAACTCATTGGGGTTCTTCCTGTAACACATTATAGAACTTCATTGACATATTTCCATCAATTCTTTATGTGCCTGAATTTGCTACACGTGAGTGCCCAAATTATATTGACAGACTTACGGCTGAAACTCTTGAGAATACGATTAAGCGGTTTGATTTTGCTTTTATGCTACACTTTATGTTAAAAGTTCTATTGATGATAAATTATTTGAACTCCTCTTTACAAAAGATAGATCAAGATATTGTCAATGCTTTGGCACTACTCAATACTGCAAAGCAAGAATTACAAAGGATGAGGAATAGTAGATGAAAATCAGTACTGGATGATGTCTTTTTTTATGATAAATATGAGATAGAGATCCCAATAATGGATGCTCACTACATTCCTGGTAAGTCAAAATGTAGAGATCTTGATGTTAGATATTCTCATCATTTTCGTGTTGAAAGATTTTGTGTTGTTATTGATTTGTTGCTTCAGGAGCTTAATAATCGTTTCGACATTGTGAGTACTGACTTGCTTCTTGGTATGGCTTATTTACATCCAGCTAAGTCATTTGATAATTTTGATAAGAAAAAAATAATGAGATTGACTGAATATTATTCGAATGAGTTTGATAGCAGCAAACTTTACGATCTCAGTTACCAGCTTGATAATTTCATAGCATATGTTCGAGGTTCTGATAAAAGATTTTTCAATATGAAGGAAACTATTGATCTTGCTAAAGTATTGGTTGAATCGGAATTGTATCAGACTTGACCTCTTATTTATTTGCTTATCAAGTTTACTCTCATTCTTTCTGTTGCTACTGCTTCTGTGGAACGAACTTTTTCTTTCATGAACTAAATCAAAAATGAACTTCGTAACATCATGAGCGATGAATTTTTAAATGGTTGTTTAGTTTGCTATGTAGAGCGTAAAATATTTACATCTATAAGTAATGATGCTATTATTCATTGTTTTCAAAATATGAAAAGTCGTCGAGCACAGTTGTGATTGGTGTCCTATGATTAAAAGTCTTTTTATGAATTCAGACATGTGACAAAAAGTCTTTTTTGTATGAAATTTGTGATTGAAAATTTCTTTTAGTAATGGTAATATTAATTGTACTTTTATTTTAATGTTTCATTTAAATAGTTATGCATTTATATTATGTCATCATTAGCAACTTATGTTAAAAATTAAAGTACCGACAATCCTTAAATCTTGGATCCGCCACCCCTTTTAGTAAATGTGTTATTTGGAGGGTAAAATTGTATAGCACATAGATAAAATTGCTCCAAATCTCAAATAATAGAGGAATAATTTGACTCAAATAAGGGTAAGCGATAAATGAGTTAGAAATAATGTTACAAGTGGCACGCCACGTGAAAATTTGTTACAAAAATTTAAAAATATTTAATTCGTTATTTTTAGTATTTGATTTTTAAAGTACTAGACAAGAATAAAACCTATTTAAATTTGGTACCCTTTAATTTTCATCTTTTCAATTTATTTTTGGAATATTAACGCCCCTGAATAGGTCGCGAACTCTCAATGGCAAAGTTCTACAGTTCATTCCCTATTATCAAATATTATAAAGAAGGAGCGCTTTGACATAACTGGTAAAGTTGTTGTCATGTAAGTTCAAGCCATGAAAATATTCTCTTGCAGAAATGTAAGATAAGACTGCACATAATAAATTCTTGTTGTACGGTCCTTTTCCGACTTCATGCATAGAGAAAGATTTAGCACACTAAATTATTATTTATAATCAACTATTATGAACCTCATGATCTTATAAGTTCGGGTTGGATCAATTCGAATCACTTAAAATGGGCTCTGGATCAGCCCAACTCCATTTGCTTTGCTAGGCCTGGTGGCAAAGGAGGACCTATTTTTGCCAAGAAAGCTGAATGTCTATTTTATTCTAGTTTCATCATCTAGAATTATACCCAGAAATTTAGATTGGTCATTCACCTGACTGCCCTATTTTAAGGTAGTAGCTAATTTTGAAAAGATTATATAAAATATCACTGAGTTAAATTTCTTATATAAAAAATAGCACACTTACCATTTCTTATCGAAAATGACCTTTCGGGCAATGCTTTTACCCAATATGGCTGGTCGGCCAAATAAATAACGGCAAAAATAGCCCCCGGCCAATTGCCTTAATTTGATTTGCATATCTTTTGGTTTCCTCCTTTTTCCGCCACTTTTTCTTTTAAAATAAAAAACTTTTCTGCACTATTTAAAAAAAAACTTTCTTGTTTTCTTTTACTTTTTTTAATTGCAACTTTTTTAAAAAAATATTATTGCTTTTTCTTCACTATGTTTTTCCTTTTAAAAAAATTGTTGCTCTTTTTTAAAAAAAAAAAAAAATTGCTTTTCTAATAATTTCATTTCTTTTATGAAAAAAAATATCACGATCTAAAAACGAGGGTCATGATGACACTTATCGCGGCGTATCTTGACAAATAATCCTATCACCCAAACTGATATAAAAAAGGAGAAAAAGACAGAAATATCTCAAGGTAAGGCTTCTAGAATAAAGTCGAACCATATAAGTAATTATAACAATGTGAAAAAAACTTATCCAAAATATCAATCACGCCCAAAACAAGGTGTCAATGGTGTAACAACTACTAATACAATCCAAGAGTCAAATACATCAGAAAAATAACCACAAAGGAATAATATTTTTCTCCGATACTAATAAAAATATAACTACTATAGAAAGATAGAGGTGAACTTCGGACGCATGTATGTCCAACCGCTACCTCAGAAGCTCCAACAATCGCCCGATTTCAATCAAGCTGAGGCACACTCGTGCTAGGACCTGCACTGAAAGGGCACAGTAGGCATGAGTACGATCCACTTATACTCAGTAGGTGTCATCGGCCGACCAAGCAAAGAAGTAAATAAAGCATACAAAATATATACTAAGGGCACGTTACCGACAATCAGGAAATATCCCACAATGATAGCCTACACCGCTTGCACTAACAGTTCTAATATATCTCACTTATATTGGAACATCACACCAAGATAGAACAGAAGTACGTATTATATCACATATAAAAAGAACAAGGGGAAACATGCATATACAAGTTCATCAAATACAAGTAAAAGAAGATACGATAAATACATAGATGAAAAGTCAATATGGCAATACAACATAACATAACACAATAAGTAAGTGCAATATATATGATGATGATGATGATGATGCACGAGGTCATCGCACAACCTCCGAAATCATCGTACAATCCTCGTATACACCTACGGAGGCAAGTCTCCCAACGCAAGACCCATAGGGGGCTCATCAACCCGTATACAATTCACACAACTCATATCTCCTTTTCGGCACACCCCTCGAAAAGGGTTTTATAAGGTGTTAAAATATCTCCTCCCTGGAACATCCCTCAGAAAAGATTTTAAAAAGGAGTTTCCAGTGTTTCTCAGATGTTGTCGCGGTGGTACCAATGTTTCATGAATGAGTATGATATGAGGATGTAATACTAACAACCATTCACAATGAGTATTTTCACAACCAACCACATGTTATATTTCCACAACCAACCACATGATATATTTTCACAACCAACCACAATGATTTATTTCCACAACCATGTGAGCCAATATCTACTCATTATTTCAGTTTCATCCATGAATTTTTACATGTCTCATATGCCAATAAAGTATGAATATAATCACAATACACTAATGGTATAATATTAAGCATCTTACCAAGACAATACAATTATTCACATGTATTCAAGGCTAGTAATATCACATAGGACCCCACACGGTCACACATTTATAATAACTCAATTTCGACAATTACATCACATATAGAACCTACACGAGCACAACACATAAATAGCTATTTTTCATGATTAGTTCTCACCCTTAACATTCATTTTGTATAATTTACTACCCAGTCCAGTCTAAAAGAATTAAGTAATAACCTACCTCAAAATTCGAAACCGGACCGCTATACTTCGAACCCACAACCTTACTTTTCAGGAACAATATCGAGCTCCACTAAAAATATCAAATATGAAATCTATGCATCAAAACAAAACCAACGACACCCATATTGACTATTTTTTGTTCAGGATCAAAACGGACCTCCAAAATGGGTTTCCAAAAAAAAAGGGTGAAATTGAAACTTTACTTAAAAATCATGTTTTCCATATTTTTAGAAACCTACAGCTGAAAACCCAAGTTAAATCGAGTAAAAAAATGAGGTTTAAATCAAAGAAAAACCATTTTTGAGTTTTACCGGAGTTGTTTTGGTGGTTAAATTGATGAAAACTAATAATTATAAGATAAAAATATTATTCAAGTAAAAAGGAGTGAAATTGAAGTTTAAAATCAAGCCCTAAAATTTTTGGGGTTTTGAAAAATTTATCAAGAAATTACTAAGAAAATGGTGAATTCTTATCTTAAATCCGTAATAAAATCAAGAAATAGGTGTTAATCTAGCTTCCCAAACTCTCACAAACTTTACTTTTAAGCTTCCACACTATTTTAGGATTTAACTCACAAGAGACAAGATGAAAAATGAGCAAAATTGACAAAAAGAAGAGAAAATCAGCAATATATAGCTGAAAATCTATTATGACAACAGTTCTTTTCTTTTTAAAGTCCAACCCAGACCTCGATGAGGTGCTTGGGATTCGTTCGGAGTTCGATATATGCAAATGAACTATGTAACCATACTAAATTCGACGTTCCGGACGCATTGGCAAAGTCATATTTTCGAAAAAATATCATTTTCACAAAGTTGACCCCCAAAACCCGAAATCATAATTTTTCAAACCGAGGGTTGAAATGAGATTTAAAAGCCGTAAATTATACCAAACATGCTAACACCCTAAAATCAACATTTTGGATCTGCTGGCAAAGTCGAATTTTCTATCCGAGATCGTTCCGATCAAACGTGGGTCCCACACCCATATTTTTAATTTTCTAATTTTTCGATCAATAGGTCAAAATGAGCTCGGGTGCACCGGGACCCGAACAAAAGGTCTATCTAGCCTAAAATTGATATTCTGGAACTGCTGGCATAGTCTGTTCAGCCATCTGTCACTTAGATCAAAAGATATCTCCATAAGTATAAAATAAGGCTCTCGGAGACATCAAAAATCATAATATCGCATAAATGATACCAAAGTGCATCGAAAAACATGTCAAGCACTCCCACACTTCAGAAATACCATAATACAACAACGGAGAGGGGATAAAATACCCAAATCACACAAAATTATAAATTTCACATATTTCATCAAATTATTAGGTTCGTTACATCATCCACCACTAAAAATCTAGTTTGTCCTCGAACTAAGGCAAAAGAACTACCCGAATCAACAAAGAGTTGGGGATAAGAACTATGCATATCAGATGCAACCTCTCAAGTAGCCTCATCTACAGGTCGATGTTGCCACTAAACCTTAACCACAGGGATCACTCCAGAGCGCAACCGCCTAACATCTCTAGCCAAATTGGAAACTGGCTTCTCAACAAAGGGCGATCGCTCATCTAACTGAATCGACTCCCAACGAATGACATGAGACTTATCAGGAATATAGCAACGAAGCATAGAAACATGAAAACTGGATGAACAGCTGATAGATCAGGAGGAAAAGCCAACTTATAAGCCACATCACCAACAGTTCAAAGAATCCCAAATGGACCAATAACTTCAGGCTAAGCTTACCCCTTTTCCCAAACCTCATCACACCCTTCATGGGTGAAACTCAAAGAAAAATACGATCACCAACACCAAATCTCAAGGCACGAAGTCTACGATCAGTATAGCACTTCTGTCTACTCTGAGCCGCTCTAAGTTTATCCTGAATGACCCAGACTGTATCCAAAGACTCATGAAGCAAGTTTGTACCTCGAGGTCTTACCTCTGAAACATCAAACCAACCCACTGGGGAGCGACAATGCCTACCATACAATGCCTCAAAATAAGCCATATCAATACTGGAATGGTAGTTATATTATATGCAAACTCTGCTAAAGCCAAATGTTGCTCCCACTACCAACAAAATCCATCACGCATGCGCGGAGCATATCCTCCAAAACCTGGATAGTCTGCTCTGACTGGCCATCAGTCTGTGGTGAAATATTGTGCTAAGATCAACCCGAATACCCAACTCATCCTGAAAAATCTTCCAAAAGTGAGATGTGAACACAGAACCTCGATCTGAAATAATACACACTGGCACACCATGCAGACGAACAATCTTACGAATATAGAACAACCCAACCTCTCAGTAGTGAACGAGACCTGAAACAGAATAAAATGAGCTGACTTGGTCAATCGATCTATGATGACCCAAACACTATCAGAACCATGAGATGTACGAGGCAAACTAGTCACAAAATCCATGGTGATGTATTCCTACTTCCGCTCGGAAATGGGCAACCTCAGAAGCAATCCACAAGGTCTCATATGCTCGGCCTTCACAAGATGATAACATAGGCAACGAGCCACAAAATGTGATATATCTCTTCTCATACCACCCCACCCATAGTGGTTCCTCAAATCAAGATACATCTTAGTCACACCTGGATGGATAGAATATCTGAAACAATAGGCCTCTTTCGATATCAACCTAATCCAATCACCCATTCTCGACACACAAACTCGGCCCCTAATCCTCAAAACTCCATCTTAATTAAGTGAGGTTTCCTTAGTCTCCCCACTCAACACTTTATCTTGAATCAACCTTAATCCAACATCGTCAAACTGGTAAACTTGAATCTGCTCTATCAAAGAAGATCTAGTCTCCACAAATGACAAAACACGCCTAGGTGTTGAAATGTCAAGCATAACCATCTGGTTAGCTAAAGATTGAACCTCTAAGACCAAAGTCCTCTCCTGGTCAAAAGATGCGCCAAGTTACCCATGATAGTTGACTTTTAGATCAAGGCATCCGCAACCACATTAGTCTTAACCGGATGGTAGAGAATAGTCAAGTCATAATCCTTAAGCAAATCAAGTAAACGGTGTTGCCTCATATGAAGATCTCTCTTGGTAAAGAGGTATTAAAGGCTACGATGATCTGAGAAGATCTCACAATAAACTCCATACAATTAGTGCCTCCACAACTTCAAAGCAAACACAAATGCGCACAACTCCAAATCATGCATAGGATAATTCATCTGATGAGGCTTCAACTAACAAGATGCATAAGCAATCACCTTACCCTCCTACATCAAGACAACACCTAACGCAACACCTGAAGCATAACAAGACACGGTAAAGCCCACGCCCTCCTTAGGAAAAGCCAATATAGGAGCTGAAGTCAACAAATTCTTGAGCTTTTGGAAGCTCGCCTCACAATCATTAGACCACTGGAAAAAAATCTTCTTCTGAGTTAACTTGGTCAATGGAGTTGCAATGGATGAAAAACCCTCAACAAAAAACAAAAATCTGAATCTCAATGGGCGAAGTAGGTCTAGCCCAATCACGAACCGCTGCAACCTTGGCTGGATCAACCATAATACCTTCCTTACTCACCACATGATCCAAGAAAGAAACAGACTCCAACCAAAACTTGCACTTAGAAAACTTGGCATACAACTTCTCATCCCTCAATCTGTAAAATAGAATCCGTAAATGCTCCTTATGCTCAACCTCACTCTTAGAATAAACCAAGATATCATCTATAAATATAAAAACAAAAGAGTCGAGATACGATCGAAACACCCAGTTCATCAACTTCATGAACGCGACAGAGGCATTGGTCAACCCAAAAGACATGACCAAGATCTCATCATAACCATATCAAGTCCAAAAAGTTATCTTTAGAATATTCGAAGTTCTAATCCTCAACTGGTGATAATCGGACCTCAAATCAATCTTCAAAAACACTGCAGAACACTAAAGCTAATCAAACAAATCATCAATGCGAGGAAGAGGATAGTTATTCTTAACTATCACCTTATTCAACTGTAGATAATCAATATATGACCCATCTTTTTTATCACAAACAAGACAGGCGCACCTCAAGGTAAAACACTAGGTCAGATAAATTCCTTATCCAACAACTCCTACAACTAATCCTTCAGTTCCTTCTACTCTGCTAGGGCATTCCTATATGGAAAAATAGAAATGGTCTTGGTACTCGGCTCAACATTAATACTGAAATCAATATCTCGATTCGGAGGCATACCAGGCAAGTCCGTAGGAAATACATCCATAAACTCACGGACAGAATCCAAGAAAAGAGACAAAACAACACTGGTGTCATAAATATGAGCCAAGTAAGATAAACACCCCCTGTAAACCAATTTACGAGCCTGGATAAAAGATATAATCCTCTTAGGACCCGGATGAAGTTCACCCTTCCAATCTATCCTTGGCACACCCGGCAAAGCTAAAGTCACAGCACAAGATCGGTGTACCCGATCCACCACTAAAGAATCACCTATCGGGATAGATACACGAATAGGCATGGCAAGAGGTTCATTAACAGAATCAAAATCTAAAGCAAAATACACAGAAACATAAAAGAAACTCGATCCAGAATCAAATAATACAGATACAGGTCTGAAACAAACGGGGACAATACCTGCAATCACAGCATCAGAAGTCTCTACCTTAGGTCTGACTGGTATAACATAACACTGACTATGACCACAAACTGCTTAAGTGGCCCCACGGCCACTCCCACGAGCTCCACTACCTCTGTCCCTCACACCTCTAGTAGCACCCCTACCCCTCATAGCTAAAATAGGAGTAGCTCTAAACACACGGTGAGGACAGTCCTTGGCCACATGGACAGTCTCATCACATACATAGCAAACTCTAAACTTGCCCTGACTACCACCCTACATTGCTGAACTAGAAGACCCACGAGAACCTCTAAAATCTCTGCCCCGTGGAGTCTGACCTCTGAACTTACCAAAATAATGTACCCTTTTGGCGCCTCCCTGAGATACCAAAAGAATATCCTCTGTCGCCTTAACATGATCCACAATACTCTGAAAAGAAGCCCCAAACACAACCATCTGAGACATAGCCAACTAAAGGGAGACATCTAGATCTTTCACAAACTTCTGAGTCTTCTCAGACTAGATGAAAATACTATCATAGAAATATCTGGACATGGCAGGGAAACATGCCTCATACTCAACAACTGTCATGGAGCCTTTCTCCAAATAATCCGACTCGTCTCGCATCTAATCCCTCAAACTATAAGGCACGAATCTCTTCAAAAAAGCATCAGCAAACTAATCCCAAGACAACTCAGGAGCATCAATAGGCCTACAATCGACAAATAATCTCCACCAATCTCTCGCAATATTTCTCAACTGATAGTAGTATAAGCTACACCATTCACGCAGAAAGAGTGAAACACAACTCAGAACACAAGGTATGAAAGAAATTCGCACAATAAGGAATAAAATGAGGAAAGTTTCCTAAAGACGTCCTACAGCCTCT
This sequence comes from Capsicum pubescens, assembly GCA_030864215.1. NCBI lineage: Eukaryota > Viridiplantae > Streptophyta > Magnoliopsida > Solanales > Solanaceae > Capsicum > Capsicum pubescens. The sequence goes on from CM061544.1 coordinate 230,875,775, forward strand.
CAAAGATATATATGAACGTCTACATACTGATTTGCGAGACTCTATTAGACATCTCATTCTTACACCATTGAGACTAATGAAAATTGGCTGCTCTGATACCAATTTGTCACTATTCAGAAATGAGGGTCATGATGACACTTGTCGCGACGTACCTTGACAAGTAAACCTATCACTCAAACTGATACAAAAAGTGAAAAAGACAGAAATATTCAAAGGTAAGGCTTCTAGATTGAAGCCAAACCATATAAGTAATCATAACAATGCTAAAAGAATTTATCTAAAATACCAATCATGCCCAAAACCAGGTGTCACTGGTGTAAGAATAACTAATACAATCCAAGAGTCAAATACTTCAAAAAAATAACCACAAAGGAATAATATTTGTCTCTGAATACTAATAAAGACACAACTACTGTAGAAAGATAGAGGTAAACTTCGAACGCATGAATGTCCAACCACTACCTGGGAAGATCCAACAATCGCCCGAGTCATTCAAGTTGAGGTGCACTTGAGCTAGGACCTGCACCGAAAGGGCGCAGTAGGCATAAGTACAGTCCACTTGTACTCAGTAGGTATCATAGGCCGACCAAGCAAAGTAGTAAATAAAGCATTTAAAATATACACTAAGGGCACGTCACTTGCAATCAAAAAATTTCCCACAACGGTACCCTACACCACTTACTCTAATAGTTCTAATATATCTCACATATATTACAATATCACACCAAGATAGAACAGAAGTACAAATTATATCACATATAAGAAGAACAAGGGGGAACATGCATATACAAGATCATCAAATACAAGTAAAAGAAGATACGATAAATACATAGATGACAAGTTAATATGGCAATACAACACAATATAACACAATAAAGTAAGTACAATGTAGATGACGATGATGATGATGATGATGATGCACTAGGTCGTCGCAACACAACATAACACAATAAAGTAAGTGCAATGTATATGATAATGATGATGATGATGATGCACGAGGTTGTCGAATAACTTCCAGGATCATCAAAAAATTCCCTTATACACCTACGGAGGCAAGCCTCTCAATGCAGGACCCATGGGGGGTTCGTCAACCCGTATACAGTCCACATATCTCATATCTCTTTTTCGGCATATCCCTCGAAAAGGGTTTTATAAGATGTTAAAATATCTTCTCCCCGGCACAACCCTCGAGAAGAGTTTTAAAAAGGTGTTTCTAGTGTTTCTCAGATGTTGCCACGGTGTTACCAATGTTTAATGAATGAGTATGATATGAGAATGTAATGCTCACAACAAATCACAATGAGTATTTTCACAACCAACCACATGATATATTTCCACAACCAACCACATGATATATTTTCACAACCAACCACAATGATTTATTTTCACAACCACGTGAGCTAATATCCACTCATTATTTCAGTTTCATCCACGAATTTCCACATGTTTCATATGTCAATAAAGTATGAATCTAATCAAAATACATTAATGGTACCATATTAAGCATCTTAATAACACAATACGATTATTCACATATATTCAAGGCTATTAATATCACGTAGGACCCCACACGGTCACATATATCACATAATAACTCAATTTCGATAATTACATCACATATAGGCCCCCACACGGGCACAACACATAAATAGCTATTTTTCATGATTAGTTCTCACCCTTAACATGCATTTTGTATTATCATTTACTACCCAGCCCGATCTGAAAGAGTTACACCATAACCTACCTCAAAAGCCAAAACCGATCTGCTACACTTCGAATCCACAACCTTACTTTTTACGAACAATCTCGAACTCGACTAAAAATATCAAATATGAAATCTATGCATCAAAATAAAACTGACGACACCCATATTGACTACTGTTGGCTCGGGGTCAAAACAAACCCCCGAAATGGATTTTCAAAATAAGTAGGGCAAAATCGGAGTTTTACTTCAAAAATATGTTTCCCATATTTTTAGAAACCTAGATCTGAAAATCCAAGCTAAATCGAGTCAAAAATGAGGTTCAAATTGAAGAAAAACTATTTTTGAGCTTTACCGGGTAAAATCTTTGAAATCCGGGATAAAATCAAGATTCAAAGTTATTTTGATGGTTAAATTGATGAAAAACTAGTAATTATAAGATAAAAACATTATTCAAGTGAAAAGGGGTGAAATTGAAGTTTAAAAGCAAGCCTTAAGATTTTTGAGGTTTTGTGAAATTTATCAAGAAAGTACTAAGAAAATAGTGAATTCTTATCTTAAATCCGTAATAAAATCAAGAAATAGGTGTTAATCTAGCTTCCCAAACTCTCACAACCTTTACTTTTAAGCTTCCACACTATTTTAGGATTTAACTCACAAGAGACAAGATGAAAAATGAGTAAAATAGACAAAAAGAGGAGAAAATCAGCAATATATAGCTGAAAATCTGCTATGACAACAGTTTTTTTCTTTTTAAAGCCCAATTGAACTTCGACGAGGTGCTTGAGATTCGTTCGGAGTCCGATATATGCAAACAAACTATGCAACCATATTAAATTCGATGTTCCGGACGCGTTGACGAAGTCATATTTTCAAAAAAATATCATCTTTACAAAGTTGATCCCCGAAATCACAATTTTCTAAATCGAGGGTCGAAATGAGATTTAAAAGTCGTAAAATCATATCAAATATGCTAACACCCTAAAATACGTATTCTGGATTTACTGACTAAGTCGGATTTTCTATCCGAGGTCATTTCAATCAAATATGGTCCCACACCCATATTTTTAATTTTTTAACTTTTCGATCAACAAATCGAAATGAGCTCGAGTGCACCGAGACCTGAACTAAAAGTACACCTAGTCTAAAATCGATATTTTGGAGCTTCTGGTGCAGTCCGTTCGGTCATCCGTCGTATGGATTAAAAGATATCTCCATAAGTCTAAAATAAGGCTCTCGAAGCCATCAAAAACCACAATATCGCATAAATGATACCAAAGTGCATCGAAAAATATGTCAAACACTCCCACACTCTAAAAATACCATAATACAACTACGGAGAGGGGTAAAACAGTCAAATCACATAAAATCACAAATTTCACATATTTCATCAAATTTTTAAGTCGTTACAAAAAAAAAAAGACAATGTTAACCCCTTGAATTCTGACGAAAATTGTTGAGAAATATCCCAACTTAAAAGAAGGTCCTATTAGCTCCTAACTATTTCAAAATGTAATAAATACACCACTCAGTATTGATGTGGCACAGAGAGTGTGTTCACTCTCTTAGAAGCAAGTGAATGACGAAAAACAAGGCAAAAATTTGATCAATAATGAACACATGTTTCTTTTTAATTGGACATTTTATAATTAGTTAGTACTTATAATTACAAAGATTAAAACTTATATATATTTAAAAAAAATTCTTTTTTAAAATTATTTTCCTCCTTATTTTTAAACTTTTATATTTTTTTTCCTTTTCTATTTCATTAATTCTTATCTTTTTCAATTGTAACAAATTCAAAAAATTACCTTTTTGAAGAAAACAAGAATATAAGAAAAAGTTTCCTTTATTTTAACATTTTTAATATGATTTGCTTTACTTTCTTTTTACTTAGATTGCTTTATTTTGAGCCTGGGGTCTATCAGAAACAGCCTCTCTATCTCACATTTGAGGTAGTGGTATAACTACGTACACTTAACCTCCCCAAACTTCACTTGGTGGGAATATACTGGGTATGTTATTGTTGTTGTGATTTAGTTTCTTTTTATATCCGTAAGAAGTTAGCTTATTTTAAATAAAAAGCATTGAAATGAAATTTGAAATCAAATTCAAAGGAATGGTAAAGAAAATTTAAAAAAAAAAAGTAATAAAAATAATAAGAAGGTAAAAAATTTAAAAGATTATGTGCATTTTAAAAAAAATAAATAGAAAAAAATAAGTCGGAAAGAGAAAATTTAAAAAATTGAGGGTATTTAAGAATATTAATACAAGAAAAAATTAAAAAGAATACGTGTATTTATGAAAATATTAAATACTAGGCAAAGAGAAATAAGAAAAGTACATGTATTTGAGAAAGTTTTAAATACAAGGCAAAAAAAATTACGTGTATTGACTTATTTTAAATATAAGACAAAGAAAATAAGAATAAATAACTAAATGGAGGCGCATGTATAGCACCACAACTAATTGAATTTTATTGTGGCGCCACGTCAACACTGAAAAATATATTTATTATACTTTAAAATAGTTCAAGGGTTATAGGACCTCTTTTAAATTGAGGCGTCTCTCAACAACTTTCATTATAGTTCAAGGGGATAACAATATTTTTTCTCAAAAAAAATAAAAAGGAGCATTTATGTTATTTATATTTTTATTTATTAGGTTGGAATGCATGATAGTCAACTAACTATCGATATCAATACACTACATATACTTTACATAATTATTTATATAATATCGATACACGTTTATACACCATTATGCGATGTTTATACATTATATAACTATTCATACAATATCGATACACTTTTATACATATTTATAAAATATCGACACACGTTTATGCATCATTTATACAATGTAGACACATTATATAACTATTTATACAATATTGATACGTGTTTATACACAATTTATACAATATTGATACACGTTTATATACTATTTATATAATATCGATACATTTCATATACACTACATAACTTTATACAATATCGATATATTACATAAACACTACATAGCTATTTTTACATCATATATACATGTTTATATACCATTTATACAATATTGATACGTACAAAAAATGCACGAAAAAATTTAATAAAAAACGAAAAAGTTTTTTCATTTGTAAAAAAAATGCAGCAAAAAAATGTTTCTTTAAAAAAAAAAATTGCCGTTGAAAAAAAAAAAGAAAAAGGAAGAAGATGGCCATTAAACTGGTTATTTTTGTTGTAAACATTTTACTTTTTTTTTTATATAAATGAAATTTTTTCTTTAATTTTTGGCTTTCAATATTTTAAGTAATAAAAAAGTGATCAAAAATATCACTGAGATCGAAAAACTTTAAAAAATTGCTTGGAACAAGTTTATATTTTTGTATCATAAAATAACGCATCAAGTTATGCAACTTAATTTCTACAGAACGTACATCAATAGAGATATAAGTTTAGTTCAGAACATATAAAATTATGTAGTAAGATGCATAACCTTATTACTCAGAATTTGTGTTGATCAAGGTAAAAGTTCTCTAAACTTATGTCGAGTGAATTAGATACTACACAACTTATGTTAGATAACATCATTAAAAAAATAACATAAACACACCTTAACTTATCATATTTACATAAATTTCCACCCTTATAAAGTAATTACAAAAACTCCAACTAATTATGTATCTTCATTGGATGTATCAAAGAGCTAATTATGTATTTCGACAGACCTAAAATAAACAAAAAATGCATCGAGAGTTAATTATGTATCTTTACAAGGAAAAAGTGTATCTTCGTTGGATGTATTATCTAACTAGATAAATCCAAAATTAGAAAAAAAAATATCGAAAACTAATTATGTATCTTTACAAAGAAAAACTATATTTTAATTGAATGTATCGGGAGTTAATTATGTATCTCGACAAATTTAAAATCGAGATTTTTAATAATTATGTAAAATGTGGGGATTTGTTGTAATTAAACTCAAAACTCTCGAAATTTATGTTGTTTGCACAACATAATTTCTACATAGCTTATGCCAACAAGGCTCAAAAGGGCTCTAAACTTATGCCTCAAAATTAGGTCATAAAGGAAAGGTCCTAATAAAAAATAATTCAAAATATTTAGCGAGTATTTAATATGGAAAAATTGTGACTGTAACTAAGGGCTTGTTTAGTAGAAGGGATAAGGGATAACTAATTTCGGGGTTAAATTCAGAATGAATTTGTTCCATGTTTAGTTGTAATAAAATGAATGAGATAACTCATCCTGAAATTAGTTATCTCGGGATTGTAGTGGTATTTTTATCCCTTCTTGAGGGTGACATAATTAATTCCACGATAGCTAATTTCGGAATAGTGTATAAAATTATTTTATCTCATATTTGGTTGGAGGTATTAGACAGTCAAGAAATTATTTATCCCACCATTTATGCACAGTATTAGTGATAGAATAAATTATTTCATATATATAATGGAATAACTAATCTCAAAATTACTTATTCTCAGATAACTTATTCCCAACCAGGCCACCCCAAAGAGTTTAATTAAAGAACAAACGAAATGAAACAAAGGGAGTACAATTTAATGTGTTGTTCTTTACACACACTCATTGCCCGTTATGTATAACCAATGGGAACGGAATCGTCCTATAGTAACCCATGGCCCAGGCCGCCACGCACGTATAACCCATGGTTTCGTTCTTTGTAGAATTTTAATTCGTTCCATATTTTTGGACCACCGGTGATTGGAGGAAAACCTTTCCCAATAGAAACAACTATACATATTGTAATGTTGACCCTAGAAATACTAACAACCAAATTTTAAAAAGAGAAAAGTCATCAAAACATCTTTAAACTTGTCTGTATTTCTTATATAATTATACTTAATCTACATCAAATTTAGTGGATATTGGAGTATCTCAAAATTATACATGGGTCCGCCCTTGGATGCGGGGTGAGAGGTGAGAGGTGGGAGGCACTAAAGAAGAAAGTGTGAAGAGCTTAGAATATTGTTTGAACTTTTTGTTCTTCATTAAAAGTCTTTGTTTTAGACAAAATCGTCTTTTCATTATTTTTTCTATAATTAATTAAAAATATTTATGGTAAAACCTTTTCTTATCAAAAGTCATCAGAATTACTGACAACTAATACTTTTTTCATTAATTTAAGAACTCTAAATCAACTAAATTTGATTTTAAGAAAATTTGAAAAATTTAAAAATAAATATAAAACTGTGAAAATCAAAAAAAATTAAGAAGTATAAGATTTTTAAAAGTTATAAATAGGTGATAACAATGTAATTAATGACTTTGTAAAGATTTAACTTTAAAAACAAGAAAAGATTTTAAATATATATATATAAAAAAAGAAAAATAATCATGCCACAAATATGGTTCAAATTGATGAATCTATCTTAACCTCCGGCAGCAAGGAAAAGAGGTGTTGCATGATAAACGCAAAAGTAATGATTCATCAACCACTTGAAACTTCTGGTGGTAAAATATATATTTATGTTTACATTATTATATTAACGTGTGGAAAATCTTTGAAAAGTGATTTAAATCTTTACACTTCATTAAAAATCTCCACAATAGATAAAAAATAATTAATTTTAAATAATCAAAAATTACTCGTGAGAGACATGTGCAGTTAAACTAATTGACTTAAAATTGTTAAGTATTATGATTTCTTATCTGAATAAAAAAAAAATCCTTTCTATGCATATGTATTTTAAAAAATATATATATTTTGATTTTTAAAAGTGTTTCCTTGAAAAATTTCGTAGGAATCTTTTCCAAGCGTTTTCATTTTAATTATAAATTTTGGTTCTTAATTTTTTTTTTTCTTTCCATGGTAATTTTTTTCCTAAAAAATTTACGCCTTCTAACTTTTCTATTCCTTTTAGGGATGAGGCTCTTCATTATTTTTTTCTCTATCCTACATATTTGAATAATAATTATTTTAAAAAATAATTTTATCGATTGTGAGGTGTTTTAATAAAGGAAAAAAAGTTTAAATCACTTTTCTAAGGGTATTCACACTTTTAAATGCTTTTAATTAATATTTAATATATTTATACTGTATTAAAATTGTGAAGAGTTTAACAAATATTGTTTAAACTTTTTGTCCTTCATTACTTTAGACAAAATCGTCTTTTCACTATTTTTCTAATATTTAAGAGTTGAAAATTAGTAAATATTTATAGTAAAACTTTCCCTATTAGAAGTCATCAGAACTAATGACAACTACTATCACATTAGTTTAAGAATTCTAAATCAACTAAAGCCAATTTTAGATGATTTGAAAAATCTAGAAATAAATATGCAAGCGATAGAATAAGAAAAATGTAAGAAATAATAAAATTTTAAAAGTTTTAAGTAAGTAATCAAAGATTTTCTAAAAATTTAACTTTAAAAATAAAAAAAGATTTTAAATATAGAAAAAATAAATAAAAGATAATCGTATTACAAATATAGTTCAAATTGTTGCGTCTCTCTTAGCCTCTAGCAGCAAGGAAAAGAGGTATTACATGACAAATGCAAAGTGTTGATCCATTAACCACTTGATACTTCTGGTGGTAAAATATATATGTGCTTACAATAAAATATAGGTTATGTTTACATTATTATATTAAGTGTGAAGTGTTAAAGATTGAGAAGAAAGTCCCACATTGATGGTTAATGAGATGGGTGGTCTCTTTATAAGGTTTGGACAATCTTCCTCCTCATAAGCTAGCTTTTGGTGTGTGAGTTAGGCTCAAGATCAATTTTAACATGGTATCAGAGCGGGCTTATTCTCGCCCAATGTTGGGCCCCAATTTAGATTCGGGGAGATTAAAGATTGAGAAGAAAGTCTCACATTGATGGTTAATGAGATGGGTGATCTCTTTATAAGGCTTGGGCAATCCTCCTCCTCATGCATGAACTAACTTTTAGGGTGTGAGTTAGGCTCAAGATCAATTTTAACAGATCTTTGAGAAGTAATTTGAACTTCATTGAAAATCTTCGCACATGTGCGGTTAAACTAGGATATATATAAGTGGAATCATCTCATTTTTGTAATAAAATACGCATTTTTTTAATGGCACGTCAGCATTAGGGGTGATATTAATTCACTTTAAAGTTATTAAAAGGATAAATAAATGTGTATTAAGTAAAAGTCTAAACTAAGTTATGCGGACAAGTTATGAAATAATGGCTTTTGTCTTTAAAAAAAGACGTTATACACATGGCCCAATGACATGACTTTTTTTGGTTAATTGAGTTTAATCAAATCCTCCCAATGGTCTTGCCTAAAAATATGCAGTATATAAACGAACATACCAATTAATTCCATAAATTAATGTCAAAATTCGCTTGGTTACTGTATATGAGTCTCAAAATGCACTGTGTATAAAAATACAAAATATATGAACCCCGAAATATATAAATATAAAATAAATATAAGTTTAGCTATTTAATCTAGATCTTAATTATAAATGATAAGTAATTAGTTTAAATGTTAGCTACGCCGCATGATATGACCCCACTTAATTTTTCCAAAATTAAAAGTGAGTGATGCGTGGTTTCATTCCCTCCATTGCTTTTAGCTTAGTTTGGTCAACCACAATATTACCAACTTTCCATTATATTCTCACTTGACAAGATTGTAATCATCAAATAATGAGGCGACATTACTTTTTGGTTGGGTTATTCTAAACTTAAAGCCAGAGATGTCGCCTGTTGCCAATCATCCATCCATCACATATTGTCCAATTTATTGTTTCACTTAGAAGCATATGAATTTCTAATAAGATTAAACTACTTTAATATAATCGTATGAAAGGGGTCGAGTACGGGTGAATGGTATCATTTTTTGTGCTATTATTTGAGTTAGTTTGGAATAATTGCGTAAAAAAATACCTTCCACAATATTACATCGCACCAATGTACACAAGCTTTAAAGTTTTCTGTCTAATGGTGGACAATTTATTATAGCTGTGTTTAAAGATCCGGTATATAACATTAGATACTTTGGATGTATAATATAAAGAATATTACTCTCTTCGTCTAGCTTTACTTATCAACTTTTTTATTGACACAAGAATTAAGAAACAGTAAATGATAAGAGTAATTTTACTAAATTGCCTTTTGAATATAATAAATTTCATGCTTTAGGAAATGCATTAGATAATGAATCATATTTAATGATAAGGATAAATGGATAAAAGTAGATATTTATCCATTAATTTTATAACTGAACAAGTATGATTAAACATCTCAAAATAGAGAAGTGGACAATTGTTTTCTTTAGAATGTAGAAACAAGATACTAGTGTCCAACATTATACATATCCAATGTGCGATACTCTAAAGAAGATAATTAGTTATGAATTACAAGATGTTTCAACATAAATGAAATTTAAGTGCTTCATGTATAATTCTCAAAATCATCTATCCCGCCCCCAATACCTTATCACCCCGACACCACCCCTTACCCCCACCCCCACCCCCACCTCCTACCCCTATCTCTACCCCAACCCTACCCCTACCCCCATCTCCACCCCCAAAATTCAATCGTTTTAAAAAGTATTTCAAAATTTTTTCTTAGTCCATCTCCTATCCCCACCCCATCCCACCCTTACCCCCACCCCTACCCCTATCCCTACCCCACCCCCACCTCCCCCAAAATTCAATTGTTTTAAAAAATATTTCAAAATTTTTTCTTAGTCCATCCCCTACCCCTACCAGCCCCCCTTCCAAAAACAATATCTACATTTTATTAAAAAATTCAAACTTTTCTCTTACCTCACACCCTTACTCTCTCTCCCCCCCTACCAACCCTCTCTCCCATTCCTCTCTCCTTCCCAACAACCTCAAAAAAAAAAAAATTGAAAAAAAAATTCTTCCCCCTCTCCCCTCACTCCCCACCCTAACCCCCAGCTCCTACTAACCACCTCCCCCCTCCCGGCCAATTTTTTTAAAAAAAAATTAACAAAAAAATTCAAAATTTTTTCTTACCCCACCCCTACTACCTATTCTGACACCCTCACCCACCCGCCTACCAATCTCCTTCCCCAAAAAAGCTTTAATTTTTTTAAATTTATTTTTTGAAAAAGGATTCTAAAATGTATTTTTACGCTTTAGCTAAACACTAAAATGTATTTTTTGAAAAATATTTTTTCATTCGCCAACCAAATACTAGAAAATATTTTTCATCCATCAACCAAACATAAGAAAACAAGAAAGAAATCAACTTGTTTTTCAGGAAAATATTTTCTAGAAAAATATTTTTCATGGAAAACATTTTCCTTCATACCAAACACACCCATAATCCCGTTTGATTTTCTCTCTCCCTAATTTGTAAAATATACTTATACACTAGGTAGACCCTTATACATTGCCGCAATGTATGATAAAACAGATTTGCCTATATTTATGGAAAATAAATCAGATACTATCTTTCTCTACCTTAATTAACGCAATTAATTAGCTATCATTATTTGGTGTATGATTAAATATAGTAACTGAAATTTAAATTCAAAAAAAATCTTAAACATTCTATTAATTGTTCTCATTTACAATATTTTATGTTGTTTATTCATTTTAACAGATAAAAAAATCTTATTATTTTCTTCTTTTACTATTTTTAGTAGTAATAAATTACATAAACAATTAAAACCTTTTTAAAAATTATGTAACAACAACATAAAATAATATAAAATCTAGTGGGAGTATTTGTTTTTCATTCTCTTTCCTCTACTTTAGTAGGAGTAATATTAATACATATGGATTATTTGTGTTCGCACTGATATGATCCATTAAGCTCCTAGAAAATTGATTTCCAAAGTATGTTTTGATGAAAGAAATTATCTTTCATTCACGAAATCATATAAATTTATTATAAAGAATTTAAAATCCATGAAAAAATAAACATCAGTTAACAAAATAGCTAAATGAGAATAATATATATCCAAATACAGTTGATATATTCGATTTTATTATTCAATATGTGATGTATTTATTGAATCAATGCAAATAACGGATAAGTTGAAATTTAAAAGATAACAACAGTTGCACATGTATGTGGGCACATTATACATTTAAAAAGGAGAAAAAACATCATTCCTCCCCCATCCCCCCGAACTTGTCCGCTCAACTTACTTTAGCACTTAAACTTAACTTTCGTATATTTACCCCCTTAACATCTTTAAAGTGTATTATTTTCACCCCTCAAGCTTACGTGTAATTTTTTTTAAACAAAAAAAATGCGTTTTTTATTTAAAAACTAATATGGCCCCACTTTTTAATATATATTTATATATATATATTAATAAATTTTTTATAAAAAATCAAAATCACCTTCTTCATCTTCTTCATACATCCTACCCCCATTTCTTTATCTTCTTCTTACCCCCCACCCCCATTTTCCATCTTCTTCTTCTACCCCCACCCCCATCCCCCAACATAATTTTTCCTCTCCAAACCCGCCACCACCAGCCCCCCTCCTCCTTCAACCACCAATCTCACCACCATTAGCCCCCTTCCCCCTTCAAACTCCTAATTTCTTCTCCTTCAATTACCAAATCATTCACCCTCACCTCCAATTTCTCCTCCTTCAACCTCTTGACTTAAGATCATTAGAAAAGAATGAAATTGAATTTTCAAAATTAAAAGTTATCTTTATGAATTTAAAAATTTGAAATAAAATTGAAATTGAAGAAAAGTTATTAGCGGCGGTGTTAATGGTGGTGGTGGTGGTGGTGTTAATTTTGTAAGTATATTCTTTTGTGCGTTTGTTTTAATTGTTTTTCGGTGAGTTTTGACGGAATATGTCGGAATGAAGAGTTTTGAATTGGGACGTGATGATGCTACTGCATTGTTGCTTCTTGAATTGGTGAAGGAAAGAAGAAGAGTAAGGGTGGTAATAAAAAGAACAAGGGCAAGAAGAATAAAGGTGGTGGTCGCAGCAGGAAGCGCTATTAAACATGGGGATAAATTAAAAAAAAAATTCTTCTTTTTGAGTTTTCATGCTTTAAATCCTAGTGGATTCTGGTTTCTGCTAAATTTTCTAGGGGCTAAATTGACGAGTATAGTTTCTAATGTTGTAAGGATGTAGTACTATATTTCTTGTTCAAAGAGAAAATGGAATAGATCTTCCATATGTTTTAGTACGGACTACTAAGGAATATGATCCCATTGACATGATTTTTGTTGCTATACTGTTGGTACTTGGCAGCAAAAAGTTTGCAAAACAAAGAGGTGGGCGGGGTGGGTGGGTGAGGGGGTGTGAAGAAGAAAAAAAATAGGGGGGGGGGGGGGTGGTGTCTTTTTTATTTAATATATATAAATATATATATATATATAATTATTATATATATAAAATAAGTATATATATTTATATAAATAAAATAGTACATATATATTTTTTATTTTTTAAAAAATAAAAATAAAAATAATGTGTGGGGAATTAATTTTTTTTGAAGAAAAATATTAATTTCTTACGTGGAAATGATGTGGCTCCGACGTGGCATTGATGTGTAGGCGAGTGTAACACACTCTCCGTTATGAGAGTGGTATTCAGTCTTGAGTGGTGAAAATAATATACTTTAAAGATGTTAAGGGGGTAAATATACATAAGTTAAGTTTGAGTGCTAAAGTAAGTTGAGAGGACAAGTTCGGGGGGGGGGGGGGAGGGGGGAAATGATGCCTTTTCTCTAAGAAAAATAATCTGTAGTAATGTATAATGTCATACTATACATTTAAGTATTAACATTAAGCATGTATACTTCTGTATCATTATCAGAAGGTGTACCCTTATACAATATTAATACTTTTTAATTGTATAATACCAAATAATACATAAAATGCCTCTTAAATGTAATAAGAACTCCTTAATGTATAACATAATGAAATATATAGCAGGAGGATTATATTATACATTAGTCTTCCAAAAATAACTAATGTATAATGTCTGATATATTATAACTTATGCATTAAAATATAATCTTCCAAAATGTATAATATCACACTATACATATAAAGTATTCACCTTATACATTAATTATCTACAAGATTATAATAATTTCAAGGAAAAATTAGTGTTATTGTAACATTACATTGGCTACACGATAATAAGCACTACAAAAAAAACCGCGTTTAGCAACGAATTTTTAGCAACAAGGACATTTTCGTCGCTAATTAACGACGGAATTGCAACAAAATAAATTTTTTGTTGCTAAATAAATAAAATTAAAATTAGTAGCCTAATTAGAGATGGATTAGCGACAGAAAATAAAATTTATTGCTATATTTTGACGGTAAATATTGGCGCCTTTATTTTGGTGATAAAATTAGTGACTTAAAAGGTGGAAATTTTTTTTGACATGGTGGAGACAGAAATAGCAACGAAATTGTTGTCACTGAAATTATTTTACTATTTTAAAAAAATATATTAGTTATATTTTTAATAAATAATTAGCAACGGATTACAATCCGTTGCTGAATCTGTCACCCTACCAACTAAATATTAGGGCAAAGTCTTTTATTTCACTTTGTTCCCAAAACATAGTATCATTCACCTCTCTCTAAAAACAAACTCTCCTTTCCCTTTTCTCTCAATTAAGAAAAGAGAATCGCTCAATATCAATCAAAAACGGAGTCAATCGCTCAATTTTGAATCTAAATTAAAGTTACTATTCTAAATCTCGTAATGTGAGTTGTTTTTCCTCTTTCAATTTCTTAATTTCTATGTTGGAAGTCACTTGTAAATGGTAGGTTTAGGGTTGTTTGAGCTCTTTCACTTAGGTTTTCCTTACTACTGTTGATATTATATGTCTTTATGGTTAATCGGTGGACAATAGCATGTACCATATTTTCTCTCTTAGTTGTCTCAGTGTAGTATAAGAAAATTTCCATATCTGCTTGAATTTCTTGTTTTGAATTTAAAAGTTGTTTGCGGACTTTATTTTGGCTTATTTCTAGTAATTGAGTATTATTAATGAGATTAAAAGTCTAGATTTGAAAAAACTAGAGAAAAAAATTGCTTCTCTAAACCCAGAGGGGTGGTTCACAGAGATGGAGACTACCATCAAGTTGTTCATGTGTTGATATTTGCTGAGAGTACATAAGAACTACTTCTCCAAGGACGTGTTGATTGCAAGGATTACTGGGTTGGTCAGTGGGATATCTCAAGTGTCGATCATATACTCCTTTACAATCTACAACTTGCTAATTTTGTAAGTGTTTGGCATTATCTTCTCTAAGTTGCTCCTGAAAAAGTCGTGTTTGGATCTGTTAATCAGAAAATTTTTCTCTGATCCCGTCAAGTTATTTTTTAGCATTTTTTTTATATAGTTGTGAAACTTCACTGCATTATGTTTGCTTTATTTCATTGCAAATGAATGAAGGATGAGAATGACCTCATATAAGCAAATTCAATAAATTGGAAACGTTGTTTGTAAGTTGGACAAATGTTTTAATTTCTGACTTTTATGTTGCAAGTGTATATCTGTGGAAGAAGTTTAATGACGAATGATGTTATGAGAGGGTTGGCTATTGCATACTCTTTATAGATAGTTATATTATGACTATCTACTTCCCGTTTCTGTCATGGATAAGTACACAGTTACATGAAAAATCATTTGAAAGTTGAACAAATACTTCATTTTCTGACGTCTATGTTGTATGTGTATATCTGTGGAAGAAGATCAATTACAAATGCAATGCAATATTCAGCAAGTTGAAGCTAGCTAGTTTTTCTACCATTTTATTCTAAATATAAACTCTTTTATTTTGTTTTTTGGCAGGGTAAGAATCTTCTTATTGGTAATTAATATTGGGGACTCTAGAGCTGTGTTGGCGACGAGAGGCGAGGATGATTCTCTTACTGCAGTGAAATTGACAGTAGACCTTAAGCCGGATTTACCAGGTGCATACATGTCTATATCTTGTTGCCTGCACTGTGACATTTTTTTTTCTTTCGAAATTGTGATGATCAACAAAATTACCACTTAATTTCTGTTCAACTCTAATCTCGGACTAGTTGAGGTTGTCTATTCGAATTCTCTGTATCATATATGTCTCTTTGATGAATCGTGAGCAGATTTTTCAAGTTTATATGACTTTAATACGAATCAACTAGCATTTTGGTTTCTAAAATATTATTATAGACATATTTTGGGTCCTTCAGTTTCTGTTAAAGAATAACAATAATGAATCTTAATTTTTATATGACCACCACCATATTTACTTATTTTCACTTAATGAAACTTTAGTATTAACTGATCGCCATTAAAAAAAATCAGTAATTATGCTTAGTGTGGTTGAAAATGTCCCACTTAATTATCAACTTATTTGGATTATCCCACTAGACAATACTTTCAAATATGAATTGAACATACAGGAGACCATAGTATATGTATCAGAAAATAGTCATGCCGTTTTAGTTAAAGTTGTAAAATGTTAGTATCAATTTTCTCGTATATGTAAGAGCTTTGAAGGATATAGTCTTATTTAGTTGTTCGTTTCCTGTTTGATACGCCCATGAAGTTTTTAATCTTTGATGTACACATAACACGTTAAGGAAGTTTCAATTGGCAAAGCATGAAAAAAAGATTAAGTATATATAAATTTCAGAAATCTTGGCTCCACCTCTGCGTAGACATATATATTTTGTGTGGCATTCTACGTGGTAAATTCATGTCTCATATGGTGTTGTATTAGGTCACATATGAATCCTCTGTATTATCTACCCTACTGATGAAATCTCACACTTTACAATGATCATCTACAACTTGCTTATTTTTTTTATTTCAGTAGTGGTCAGCTGTTATAATTTTGGAGTGCATATGATCATTCAAGTATTAATAATTTCATCTGGTTTCAACTGTCTTAGTAAAACATGAACTACAACTTCTAAACTTCTGTAATTAGCTATAAATATTTAAATATATTATTTCTTGAATACACTTTTCTTATGTAAAGAGAGTTTGACTAACACAAGGATTATTGTCTGTATGTGAAATTTTACACCCCCTTGAAATGCTGAATGTTCTCTCCCATGTGATTTCATACACACATGGTCATGACGAAAAATCTTTCATTGATGAACGTTCCCGAATCGTCCATGTAAGACTAAATCTTAATGTAGTAGTTTACTTAATTCTTATTTTTTTAGTTTAAAGTAGTTTTTGGCATCTAATCATTTTTAAGTACAATCCGTTATAATTTCACTTCCTCTATTACAGGAAAGATTTGAAGAAATATTACAAGAAAAAATATTATCAGAATCTGATATTGATCAAATTGAAGCATATTACCAAGCTGTCGGAGGAGAAAAGAAGCGAAGAGTATTTGGTCTTGGATCTGAAGCAAAAGGCTACTACGGGCAAACTCTTTGTGTTTCTTGTGGAAAGACTTCAGCTTCGGCTTCTCATGAATTGTGTTTAGCTTTTGCTATCTTTGGTATTGTGGATGATGTGGATTGTTTTAAGGATAGCTGGTTGATGTTTGGTACTATGGATGTTTTGGACATAATTATGTGTTTAGATGTTGCGCGCTATGTTTGGTATTGTGGATATTTGATTTTGCTATCTATATATGTGGGTTCTTTTGTATGAATGTTGGATATTTTAAGAAGATTTTGTTATCTATTTATGTGGGTTCTTTTATATTAATGTTGGATATTTTAAGAATTTTAAAAAATTGGGGACTAATTAATAAAATTTTTAGTGACGGACTAGCAATGAAATATTTGATCACGAAATAATCAAAATGACGAAATACAACATGAAATTAGTAACGTCATTTATAAATATAACAACGAATATATTCGTTGCTACAAAATGGCAACAAATATAGGTCGTCCCTATGACGTTGCAAAATTGACAACGAATTTTATTTTTTCCATTGCTAAATGGTTAGCAACGCGCAATATAGTAACAACACATATTCCATCATTGATCTGTCTCTAAATTGCTTTAGCGACGGATATATGTTGATTAGCAACATTATCGATCTGTTGCTAAACGCGATTTTTTTTGTAGTGAAGGAAAAAGAATGTTTCAATTTCCTTTATTACATGAATTGAAAGTGTACATCTTCAATTCCAATCATTAAAGTGACGCAAATATGAGGGGGATGAGAGAGTATTAATATTACATTAACTTGATTGTAGGCGTAAATAAATGAGCACACATATGGAGCAAAAATTAGTGCACTAAAATAGGAGCAAAATATAGTATTTTGATATGTATGAGGGGGATGAGAGAGAAAGAGTGAATTTAAGGGATTTAAGTAATTAGAGTGAATTTAAGTAATTACTTTGAGATTTTTATAATTTCTTTTCAATATGGGATTTTATGTAATAAGGTAAAGTTACCTTGTGTATATATGTAATTTTTAGTTTTTTTTTTAGTTTTTGGAAAAATTACCTAAATAAACAACATAAGTTTCTAAACTTCTAAAATTCTCCCACTTCTAAAAAATTACTTAAATCCCAACATTTCATACTTTTTGGTAAAGTTGAGATACAAGTTAAAACCTACAACTAAGAAATCGATTCTTTACCAAAAATAACTCATTTTCTCCTCTTTGTATGCCTTAATTCAAGCAACAGTTTCTATCCAACTCTTCCAACATTAGTGGCTACATTATTGCCAAAATTTTGATCATAATTTTATCCCACAATTTTCTCCTCCTCTTCTTCTTCTTCTTCACATTTTTTAATTAAGGTATTTTTTCTCCTAAATTTATCTTCACTTTTTCTTATTATGTTCAATTGTTTTTCTAAAAAATCAAATTAAACAACATCATATCCCTTTGGCTCACCCAATTGATCGTTTGGAGTTTTGTGTTAAAGATGATGATGTTTTTGATGATCGAGATATGGGTAAAACTACTATCTCGGTAAAAAAAATTGTCCATGGTGAGGTTATTTTCGGCTGGTTTTTCGTTATCGATACTTCAGGTAAACCTTCTAATCCAATAATATTTTGCTGCGTGAAGCAAAAAATATATTGAAACATCCGACAAAGTCATATCTGGAAAATATTTGGAACCTCCGGCATGTTCAGATCTGGAAAATAATTGTCTGTGATTGTTGACACTCAATTTTGACCGCTCGATACTCCTTTTGGGATGCTATTTTAGCAAAATTATTAATTTTAAACGATAGTATTTTTTACACATTTTTTTTGCATCAAACAACTATTGACGTGCCACATTCATGATTTAAAATTGTACAAATTATTTTATTAATTTTTGGTATTATTTTTTACAATTTATTAATTGAGATACAACATTTTACATAATTTTATTAATTTTTATTAATTTTTTTTCGTAAATATGCACACTCACATTTTTTTGCAAATATATTGTTATTATTATTATTGATAATTTTATAAAATAATTTTACGTAACATTAATTTTACATGCTTGATTATTTTAATATTGACATCTTATCATTTTTCTCATTATTATCTTTATTATTATTAAAATAGCAGCCTAATTTTACACGATTTTCCTAATCTATTTAAATTCTAGCTATTTTTTACTCAATTAATGTCAATTTTAACCCGAATTGATATTATTCAATTTTTGACCCTTTTTAAAATAATTTTAATCTCAGCCGTTGATCAAACGGCTGAGATCCCACCACCCTTCTCTTTCCTTTTAAAGAAAATCAACAAACCCTAATCTAACATTTCCAAAGCAGCCGCCTCCCTCTCTTTCTCTCTCTCCCTTCTCTCTAAAATGACCGAGATGTCGCCGGCGAAACCAACCGATCACCGACCCCCTTCTTCTCCAACCACCTCACTGGCGCCCATTTCTCCCATTTCAAGCGACAGCAGTAGCCGGCGGAGCAGCCATAGCCGCCGTCGCTGCGCGAATCACTTCCCCCGCTCCGCTCTCCCGTCCCCGACGAAGACAGCTATCGACACTGCACCAACTTCGTCTCCCAGATTTTCCATGAGCCACCGGCTAACAGCGCCGCCCCTTTTTTTTCGCAATCAAACCGCCGCATCTCCTCCTCAAACGAGAACCAGCCATCAGCGGCCAGCGCCGCTGCCTCCGTCGCGACTCCCCTGGGAATTTCCGCTATTTCCGCCATGTTTGCCTCCCCGGAGGTGACAACCGGTGAGGCGCTGATTAACAACAATATCACCGGTCCAATCCTGTCAAAAAATGTGGTAAACATCAACTTTTACGATGGATTCTTAAGAATCCATCCAAGGTTTGCATTCTCGTTCAGTTCTCTTGGTGAAGTTTGATTATAGATTTTGTTGAATTTCTTGGGGATTTCTGATCGCCTAATCATCTATGCCGTAGTGTGTATTAATGTCTAATTGTTGTGAGTTTCCAATCCGAAAACTGATTTCTCTAGGCATGCAATTAAATTTTTGAAGAGTTCATGGAATTTTGATGCTTGTCTACTGTCTTTGAGAAACTTTATCATTTCAAAATAAGAACGTGATTTGGTTGATTGATTTGCCTGCATGATTACATCAGTATAGTATTTCTTTGGGTTTATTGTGATTTTTGCCTACTTAAGCATGTGGATTTTGATTCCGCGTGTATTGCTCCCAATTATAATAAATTGGACCTATTCTGTGCCAATTTTATGTGATTCTGTTTCTTAATATGGAGAATATCCATTTGTATCCCTTGATTAATATTTTTAGCCTACTCTTGAAGATTGAATAATATTCTGACTTGTTTTTTTAAGGTAAAATAGGAGCTGTTTATTTTTTTTATTTGATATCTATCCTAATCGAATTTGTAAAATTTCCTGACTTCGGTGCTATATAAACCCACCTTCCTCTTCTCTTTTGAAGACATCTTTCATCTCTTCCTACTCTATAAAAACGAGACAAAAAATACCTTCTCTGGAGATAAAAAATTATCTCTTGTGCTATTCTCCTCATCCGGGTTTGTCACTTCGGAAATCACGATCTTCTCTTCGGAAATTACGATGTTCTCGTTTGTGGCTTATTATTCACTTCTGTTCGATTAGCTTTCTTCAACGATGCATTATTTTCCTTTATATACTGATATGTGGTCAAGATTTTGTTTCGATTGGCATATTTAAATGTTTGATTATTTGAGCCTTCTATTCATTTTCTGAATAATTATTTCGTGACTTATTGGGGTGGTCAGGTTATTTGCTTTTTTCAATATGACATGTTTTCTCTTGCTGTTAAATGTTTTCCCCACTAGAATGTTTGTTTGTGGATCTGAAATAATCTTTGCGCGTCACATAACCCCTTTGGCGTGAGTCTGCCTGGGATGCCAGACGCCAAGGTTGGTTATGTGTTGCCAAAGGTATATTTTGGATTCGGGGTGTGTTTTGGGTGCTTTCTTTGTGTCCACAGATTAAAGACGAGCGACAGAGTTGCCATGGATTTGGAGTCGTTAAGGGCTATCCAATATAGCCTTTTTTAGTTTTTCTTTTATTTCATTTGTTGTTGGCCTGTAAGAATTATTGTACAAACGCTATGATGTAATAATAATATTTATGGGACTGCTTGGGGGCGGGAATCTATGTGCTTTACATGCTATATGACCACCTAGGCAAACCTTAACATAGGATCAACAACAAATTTCTTTTGTCGCCCAGAAAGCATGATTAGGATTAATAATTTGGAATGTGTCCAATTGGTTTATGGTGCATTTGAGTTATTTTAACACCTAGTCTTAATTTTCAAAACGTTTGAATAACATTTTTAGCAATTAAATCTTATTTTTCAGCCTTTTAACTTTCAGCGATTGAAAATCAGATTTTCAACCTTAAAATTAATTTTCAGCTATTCATTCTATTTTTCGGATGCCTCCAAAAACAATTGCCATTATTTCTCACCACTTTAGAATAAATTTCACCAAATAACAATCAGTTTTTTTTAGCATTTAAAATCAATTTCCAGCAATTGAAACACAATTTCAGCGTTAAAGGCTATTTCAACAATTAAGTAAATTTTCACTATCTTATTAATTCTTTACCATCTAATACATTTTTTTTAATCAATTAATTCCTGCAATGTTTGTGTTTTAATTACCACATAAAAGTTTATATTAAGCATTCAGTTTTTATTACTTTTTATTTACTCTTTTGCATTCTGAATTGTTTTAATGTTGTTATCTGTTTTATAACTTTCGACCATCTAGGAATATTTGGCATATTAAAATGATATTTTCTTACTAATGTCTCAGCATGTTAAATAATTTTTACTTTCACATATTACAAGATGACTTATTTCTGTCCACTTAGACATCATGCTTAACTTTTCTTTACACAATAAATTAACGTTCTTATTTTTCACACTTGTTTAACTTTGACATGTCTTCTCATGAATTTTTGCCACATTGTTATAAATGTTTTGACAGTTACTCTTCAATAAACAATTGTTGAACACTTAGATATCATGCCTATAGGTTAATGACACAAAAATAAGTTAATTATTTGTCTTTACATGTTAATCACATTAATCAATTTTAATTAATCAAGCGGCAAACTTGGGGCAATTATGTGCTACGCTATGTCCTACTTATTACGCGTTTCGAGTCCTAAGCGACATAGCTTTATTTTGTCTAGATCATAAAATCAAAATAGCAAAGTCCAATGCCTCTTGGACGATAGACGGGACGATAGGTATTCTAAAACATTAGTTTTCTCCTTGTCCTAGAACGCCTCTAGATTTGACAACCAGCCTAGGTGGGGTGGGATGGGTAGTCATTCGGAAGTGATGATCTCCAACAGACATTAAGGGTAAGACATGACTTGTCTAAGAGTTCGGCCAATGGGTCAGATGATGATTAAACAAGTTGGGGTTCTGATCCGAATGAGATCAAAAATATTTCTTTGTTTGATTTGACGAATTTTTTTCATTCTTTTATTTACCTTACATGCTTATTTATTTGGGGTAGTTAGTTTGTTACGTAAGCAGTCCCCTTTTGTTATAAATTATGTTTTCCTACTCTCTCCTCGCTTGTCTTATTCACATATTTTATTTATTTTATCACTTAGATAATTATCAATTAGAAATGAAAAAATAACATGAGTTTGTTTATTAATTACTTTATCACTTAGTCAACATTTAAATTAATAATAAAACAAGAGACCTTATTTGATCACATAGAATCCTCACATAAAATACGAATTCGGTCGGGAACCACCTTTGTGGATCCCGAAAGCTGCCTAACACCTTCCTTTCGAGGTAATTTGAACTCTTACCCGAATTTCTGGTGAACTAAGACAAAATAACAAAATAGGTTTGTAGTAGACTAGATCGATGCCCTAACGCACCTTAATTCGTTAGGTGGCGACTCTTCATATTTTCTCAAATAATCCCAAAAAGAGTGGTCACGTCGAATCCCGCCTTTCGCGAGGAAAACGGGGTGCGACAGTGATACATATTTATATATGTGTGATACGTTTATTCAATTTCTTGTATATTTGATTTTTTTTATATGTATCTAATGTTTTATAAGTATTATTTAAATTAACTCAACAATAGATACATGTTTACAACCTTATAGAAACATTTTCTCTTATCTTGTATCACCGTTTCACTGTTTATGAATAGTATGTATCTCGTATTGTTTAACATTTATTGATTTAAGCATATCAATAGATACATGTATTTCAACCAAGATACATATTTGTATTATCTTGTATCTATAATATTATGTTCATACAATTTTTCTATATATTGTTCTGTGTTATTGTAGAGTTATTGCATCTAATGTTATTTTTTTAATTTGATATTTTTTTTAGGTTCCTTTCCGAGTGAAATATGTTACCAGGATAGCACAACAAGATAGTGGAAGTTTGTAAGTATTACATTGCCTTTTCATTATTTTCATTATCTTATACAAGTATTTATGTATTTTTAATTCAATTAGTAATCGTTATGTAGAAATTGTGGTGTATTTGTAGCTGTTTATGCTGAGTACCTGAGCGAGGGATTAGGCATTCCCTCACCGGGTATTGATGCTCAATACCATTTCATGAGATATGCCACTCTTTTGTGCAAGTATGGCTCTGTAAAGGTGGAGAAAGGATACTTTAATGAGAATGACGATATACCAATGTCAAGGAGCAGCTTCACAAAAAAAGAAAAAGCCTGCACTTTGCATATTGTGTAGTTGTTTACTTGTTGGCTAGTTGACTGTAATATAGTTTGATGATGTTAGTACATGTTGTTATTATTTTTTTTAGATGTTTTTCAACATCATGGATTCTACCTTACCACCAATGATTGCCATATGGCTATTCCATATTATGATATATTATTATTTTGTTGTACATTTTTGTTACACTTTACAAAGTCATCATATTTAACATTTTTTGCTACATTGTATTAGATACATATTTATAACTATACGTATCAAGTTTATTGAAACATATATAACTAAGTCCAGTAATGAAAGTAACTAACACAACATTACATTATGCAAAATAACGATACATCATACAATTAAATCTCATATTCAATCATAACATAATTTTCTTTTTCTTAATTTTTTTTCTTTGTAAGACATTTTGTCTCTAAATTGGATAACAACTTCGAGCTGAACATAATTGTTCATACGCTTCATACTGTTCACAAAATATATTTTTCAATAAATACAAATTTTTTACGATTGTATCAATTGTTAATTACGTAATAATAGTCTTGTGCAATATGTAAGCAATTTATCAATGAACGTTCAGATAAATCTTTTTATATCATTTAGTTACTTTGAATTAAATATTGAATTCACAAATACATAAGAAATTCATTAAGTTTCTTAATGTGAATATTTTTTTATTTTTCATTAGATACATTTTTTTATTCTTATATGTATCTAATGTTTTGTATCTCGTATTGTTTAACATTTATTGATTTAAGCATATGAATAAATACATGTATTTCAACCAAGATACATATTTGTATTATCTTGTATCTATAATATTATGTTCATACAGTTTTTCTATATATTGATCTGTGTTATATTTTTGGCTTAAACATGAAAACAACTTTGTATTTTTGGTTAAATTCAATCAACAAGATATATATATATATTTGTTTATCAAAACATTTGGCTTTAAAATTGAAACAATGATGAATTACACAATTTGACATACTATAATTCAATAAACTAAAAACGAATAATTTGACAACTTAAAACTAGTAATTTGACCCACAAACTTAAAACTTAGAATTCTAAGAAAAGAAACTTAAAATTCAGATTATAAACTAGTTGACAAACAAATCATGAGTACATCTCTTGATTATAATATGATTTTTCAATCCGTATTCATGAAGGATGAATCGCATACATTGTGACAGCCGACAGTGAAATAACTAGTGAGGAAAAATCTTCATCGACTTTTCTTGAGATAGCGATTTAGATCGACATTGGTACGAGATAGCGATTTAGATCGACATTGGTACATCTTTGACTACAACCATCAATCTTGTATTCTTCGTGCTTGATATCAGATAGCCAAACACCGAAATGTACTAATAAGACGCGATATTCATTATTACGAATTGTCGGAAAAAAAAAGAACAACAACAAATAATAGAGAAGAAGGGATAACGAATTGAGATCGACAGTGGTACATCTCCGACTACAACCATCAATCTTGTATTCTTCGTGCTTGACATCAGACAGTCAAACACCAGAATGTACTAATAAGGCGCGATATTCATTATTATGAATCATACAAAAAAAAAGAATAACAACAATTAATAGAGAAGAAGGAATAACAAATTCTTTTTCAAGAATAATAAATTTCCTTTCTTTTGAATGAACCCATTAAAACTATTTATTAATTTCAAATAACCAAACAAAATTAACAAATCAGAAACAAAGGGACGTCTGAAACTTTTGAAGAAGCCATAAATTTTTTTGGGTATTTCCAAACAGATTATGAATGTTGTTTTGAATTAGAATGGTGGAATAATAAGATAATTGTCATAAATCGTGGGATTTAATTTTATTTTAATCATAATTAGTTAGATTAATTGTACTTTTAATGTTAATTTATCTGTTAAATCCCTTAAAAAGTGTAAGTTAGTTTACTTCAAACATGTATCCCTTATATGTATCTAAGTTAATTAACATGTATCATCAATTGCCAAATATTGAAATTTTATGAGATTTTTTTAAAAAATGAGACTTTTAATAATTCATAGTAAACATATCGTTATATATGTAATTTTTTACTTTTTTTTTTTGCATGGACCTAAAGCGGACCTTCTAGGCATAGGAGGTCCAACTTGTTGACTTTGGGCTCGCCAAAACTCTCATAATTGGGCTTTGACCATCTTGGCACAATCTCCAGAGTAAACTACATAAATAAACTTTTGTTTTTTGCTTTTCCTAATAAGAATGATCTTATAAAATTAGTCTTCCTTCTTTTTTCTATATAACACAATTATCTATTTATCCTTCAATATCTCAAATATTATTAAATAACTTCATAGTTATTTATCTTTTAATTTTTATTTATTTCTTTATTTTATTTTAATTTTTATCTTCTTTTTTTTTCTATTTCTCTCTCTTCTTCTTTTTTTAAGTTTTTCTCAACACTTATTTTTTTTCCCTTTTATCCTCTCAACTTCTATTTAAAAAAAATAAAATCTCTATTTTTATTTTATTTTATTATTATTATTATTTTTTTAGTTTTTCTCAACCCTTACTTTTTTTTTCCTTTTCTCTTCTCAACTTTCATTTATTTTTTAAAATTTTTCTCCTTTTTATTTTTTTTTTCTCTTTTTTTTTTCTTATTAAATTTTTCTCAATCTTTATTTTTTTTTTTATTTTTTTTTCTTAACCTTTATTTTTTTCTTTCCATCCCCCAACTTCTATATTTTCTTTATTTTTTTTCTTTGATTTTTATTTTTTCTTTTTTCTTATTTTCTTATTTTTTTATTTTCTTCAATTTTTTCTATCAAGTTGCGTCTCATGAGCAAGAGTTGACACTACTATATTATAAAGGCAAGACTTATGACTTTTAAACAAGAAATTATGTTTCATGGGCAAGAGTTGACACTATCATATTGTGTTTTGATTTATGAGATGTTCTATAACTCTTACCTCAGAGGTAAGATTTAGTTCAAGGACTTTCAAACAATAAATTATCCCCCACGGAAAAGAGTTGACTCTACCACATTATGTTTTCATTTATAAGATATTCTACAACTCTTGTCTTAAAGGAAAAACTTAGCTTAACGACTTTCAAAGAACAACTTATGCCCCACGGACAAGAGTTGATACTACCACGTTATGTCTTCATTTATGAGATGTTCTACAACACTTGCCTTAGGGGCACAACTTATTCCAAGAATTTTCAAACAAGTTACGTACATTGGGCAAGAGTCAACACTAACACATTGTGTTTTTTACTTATGAAATGCTCTATAACTCTTGTCTTAGAGGTACGACTAAGCCCAAAGACCATCAAACAACAAGTTATGCCCCATGGACAAGAGTTGACACCACCACATTGTGTATTGATTTATGAGATGTTTTATAACTCTTCCCTTAAAGGCAAGACTTAGACCAAGAGCTTTCAAGCAACAAGTTGTGCCCTTAGGCAAGAGTTGACATTACCACATTGTGTTTTGATTTATAAGATATTCTATAATTCTCGTCTTAGAGGCAAGACTTAACCCAAGGACTTTCAAATAACAATAAAGTTACGCCCTATGGATAAGAGTTGACATTGTCACATTATATTTTGATTTATCAGATGTTCTATAACTCTTGCCTTAGAGGTAAGACTTAGTCCAAAGACTTTTAAACAACAAGTTACGCTCCATGGGCAAGATTTGACAATATCACATCGTGCATTTATGAGTTGTCTTATAAATCAAGGACTTTCAAACAATAAGTTATGTCCAATGGGTAAGAGTTGACACCACTATATTATGTCTTGATATATGAGATGTTCTCTAACACTTGCCTTAGAGGTACAAATTAGTCCAAGGACTTTCAAACAACAAGTTACGCCCCATGAGCAGGAGTTGACACTACCACATCGTGTCTTGATTTATGAGATATTCTATAACTCTTGTCTTAAGGGCAAGACTTAACCGACAAGTTATGCTCCATGGATAAGAGCCGACACTATCATATTGTGTCTTGATTTATGTGATGCTATATTAGTCTTGCCTCTAAGACAAGACTTAGCCTAAGAACCTCTCAAAAGAACAAGTTACGCCCAATGGACAAGTGTTAACACTAACACATTGTTTCTTGATTAATGAGCTATTCTATAACTCTTGTCTTAGAAACAAGACTTAACTCAAGAATTTTCAAACAACAAGTTATGCTCCACAAGTAAGGCTTGACAGACTACCACATCGTGTCTTAATTTCTGAGTTGTTTTATAATTTTTGTCTTAGAGTCAAGATTTATTTCAGAGAACTTCCTACCAGACTATGTCCTTAAATTTTGCTTTGATGTCAAAAATAGAAGATCTCTTTGCGGATTATCCAAATTTTTATTTATTAGCAAAATATAATAGAAGTTGAGAAAAAAATAAAGAGAATAATCAAAATAGAGAAATAAAAAAAAAGACAAGAAAAAAATAAAGGATAAGAAAAAAGAGAAGAATAAATAACAAAAAAAGTATATAAAATTTTTTTGAGAAAAACAAACATGAGAAGAAAAAAATAAAAATAAAGTTTGAGAAATATGAAAAAGAAAAAAATGAGAAATGATAAAAAATAAAAAAATAAAGATTGAGATCAATGAATTAAAAAAAGAGAGAGAAATAAACAAATAAATAATGTTTGAGGAAAAAAATGTAAAAGAAAATAAAAGTTGAGACAAATGGATTAAAACAAGAAAAAAAAATAAAAGTTCAGGTAAAAAAAATAAAAAAAAAAATTGAGAGACAAATGAAAATAAAAAATTTCAAAATATTTAAGGTGTAAAGGGTAAAAAATATACTTATACTGTACACAAAAAGAAAGAAAGCTAATCTTTAGATATTTTTTTTATGGAGGTTAAAAATTCAAAAAACACCCATTTTTGAAGTCATCCCATGTAATTTCGTGCCATCTCCTTATCATGTTTTATTGCTCTAGGCTTAGGGAAATATAATGAGTGGTGATCATCTAAAAGGTTATCTACTTGCTAAAATTATAAACTAGGTCTATTCTTATATTTATTATCTACTTGCTAAAATTATAAACTAGGTCTATTCTTATCTTTATTCTGTCTCTCTCTTTTCGGTCATCTCTTCATTTCTCGCCTTTATTAGTAAAGAGTTGAGATTGAAATGCTTTATTGTAAGAGAGTGTGGAAGGAAAAAATTTACGTGATATAAAGTGAAACGGAGGTGGATTCAACCTTTAGCCAGGGATTCATTCGTTCTTTTTCGACAAAAAATATATTATTTATACATGATTAAAATTATATTTAATATATTTATAGCAGGTGTTGAACCCTGTTCGACTAGATTTTCTTCAAATATTGAACTCCCTTAGTTTAAATCCTGTTCCATCTCTTATAACGACTTAAATTCATTAATTATCCGTTTTGGCAAACTTTAATATAAAAAATAGCTATTTTTTTATTTTGTAGCAGATTTTTTACTATATGTGTATATATGTATGTAAGTATAATTAATGATCAATGTATGTATGTATACGTGCATGTATGCATGTACGATCACATAGTGTATATGTGTGTATGATATGTTTTGAAAAGGCTTAAGTCATCGACAGACACTTAAAGTTGTCCCGAAAATTCACTTAGGCCCCTCAACTAAGGCCTGTACCTACCAGGCCCCTGACCCACCCAAATTTGATCAAATCAGGCCTTTTTTTGCCTACATGACACTCCACGTGTATTTGACTCAATAGGGGCGCGTGAGGAGTGATTTTTTGACTAAACCACGAATAAAAACGTGCCAAGTGACACTAAGAGCCCCAAAAAATTATTAATAAAATAATTTTTTTTAAAATAAAGGCTCCCCCCCATCCGATACAACCCCCCTCCCCCTTCATCTTCTTCTCCCACTCTTCTTCCTCATTTTTTTTCCTTAAACTTGATTCTCCTCCCATTATTTTTACATTTTCTCCTTTTTTTGTTCTTATTTTTGAATTTATGTTTGAATTCGATTTGAAATTTTTTGTTCTTAGTCCGATTTTATTCTTAATTCTTTCCTGTCATTAGTTTGCCGAAAAAATGGAAGTTTGCCGGAAAAGATGGAAGTTTGCCGAAAAATGAAAGTTTGCTGGAAAAATGTAAATCTATTTTTTTTTTTTTCACAAATCAACAAAATTATAAGTTTAATTCAAAAAAAAATATCAAAATGCTATTTTCATAAATCAATAAGCTATTTCATCTTCCTCAATCCATTTTGAGTTTTCTCCATTTTATTTGTCATTGTAGAAGAGGAAGAATATTATCGAAAAAAATGGAGCTACGCCGAAGAATTTTTTAGTACAAAATGAAGAAGAAGAGGGTGGGGTGGAGGGTGGGGGTAGGTGCGGGGCAGGAGGGTGTTTAGTTTAGTTTTTTTTTTTTAAGTTAATGAAGAAGAGAGGGGGTGGGGACAGGGGGTTTATTTTTTAAAAAAAGTTATAATTCTTTTTTAATTATAATTTAATTAGTTATGGAATATTTTTTTAATAATTTTGGATTCAATGTCAAGTTTCATCTTTTAATTCGTCGTTGTTGTCATATCATCGTGTGTGTGTTGCACACACTTTAGCTTTTAGCTGATTGACAAAAAAAGGCCTGATTGGATCAACATTTGGATGGGTTAGGTACAAGTCTTAGTTGAGGGATCTAAGTGAATTTTCGGGATAACTTTAAATGTCTGTTGATGGCTTAAGCCTTTTTTCAAAGGCAAAAAATTGTTGCTATGTTTTGAAAAACACAATAATATCACATAATTTGTCATTAGATACTTAAACAATGCTATTTATGAAAATTCCTTAAAGCTATATGATAATGATTCAATTATATCAATCATTAGTTCATTACCTTATTTGCTAATGACTTTTTTTTTTTTTTTTTTTTTTTTACATTTGTAACTTTTTTGGTCGATTTCCATATGACCTAATGTCCTTCTAGAAGAACAAAGCTTGAAATGATTCAAAAGCCATCCGCAGAAATGCGAGAGAGAGAAAATGATTTGGAAAACTTTAGGATGAGAAAGTGGTTGAAAATAAAGTCGAGATGCACTTTTTTTTTTTTTTTTTTTTTCATATTTAATCGGTTCGTTCGCTTATCTAATACTCCCTTCGTGCTAACTTAAATTTAAACACGTAAAAATTTATTTCATTTCAAGTATATTTTAAAAAATTGAGTACGTCCATCAGAAAAATATTAAGTACGTATAATGTATAATTTACTAAAGTATTTTTATTTATTTTTTGACTACTAAATGCAACTATTGGAAAGTGAATATTACTATTTACTTTTGGCACCTTTAATATCTAGGATAAGATTGGAAAAATATAATTTATTTCGCCTTAATTTTTCGAAGTCTAAAACAACACCAAAAATGATACAAAATCTTAATCTTTTGTATTTTCAATGATAAACCAAATATTATACATTTGAAAATGTTAATGAATTGAAGCACATTTACACAAATTTTCAAATGTTTTTTGTTTTTTTTCTTCGATATTTGATATCTACATTAAAGTTCGACTAATTTAGATTCATGTCGAGAAGTACCACTATGAGGGATAAAATGCTCCTTAGAAAAGGCGATGTCGCATTTAGGATTCAAATCCAAAATCTTTGATTAAAAATAAAAAAATACTTATCAATCTACAACAATCTTTGATGGTATAGATTTTCAAATGTTAGGCAATGTATGAAGTTAAAGGATCCTCGAATAGGGCTATTCAAAATTGAACCGTAACCGTTAACCCAACCGCAAAATTAGTTTATTGGCTAATTGGTAATGGGTTATCGGATTAATGGTTGGAGAACGGATAAATTTTTTAAAATTAATGGCTTATTGATGTGGGAGTGGATTACTCAATTTTCTTATCGGGTAAACCGTTAACCCATTAAGAATTATTATAATTATATTTTTACCCCTAGATATATAATTATCTTTTGTTAATCCAACATATAAAACTCCATTTATTATTCTATTCACTTCTTAGTTTAGAAAATAACATGCGACTTCTTGTGACATCTAACCATAAAGTGCTCTCAGACTCCCTAAAATGTAAAAAAAATCTGAAACTAATTCTTAAACCAAAACATAAATTATTCTTGATAGCACAAAGGACCGCAATAAAAATGAAACAACCCAAATGTGTTCTTCATAAAGTTTGATATAAAACATAAAAATTTAAATAATATTAAAGTTTTAATTTTTTTCTACCAATTCAGTAATTAAAAATGTTTCTACGTACATTTTAGTTCTAGAAGAAAATTCTTATTTGATTCGATGTTTTAACCTATTAAATAACTACACGAACGAAACTCAAGAAGCCTAAAAGATTGATAAATAGATCAATCATAGTATACAAACAACCTAGTCGGTGAAGAAACAGAGAAACTACCAAATAATCGCTCGATATTTCATTCTTTCTTAAATTTATCCGTTACACCATCCGATAACCGTTCATTAATTGCTAATCCGATACCGAACCAACCGTTATCTTATTGGGTGGCTAGCGAATTAGTATATTTAAAAATCGATAACCAATAAATCAAACTGCTAAGTATAATTATCCAATCAATCCAACCGATAAGCAGCCCTATCCTCGAATCTACAAGAAGATGTCTCACAACTCTAAACATTTGAGAGTCGTATAGGAATAAACGTTTAAAATGTGCGCCGCATTTTGTTGTATATTAGGCATATTTGCCTTTCAAATTTCATTATTGATTATTCTTTCCTATCCATTCCAGAAAAGATAAAACTAACTTTTTGGGAAATTCTGCCTTCCAATATCGAAAATCTTCTCCAACAATTCCTATATATATATATATATATAAAACTTTCACCTTCTTTCTTTTTTAGCTGTCTTAATTAATGACTTAAACCCAAATTATTGGAAGCAGAGACGAAGAATACTTGACATTTGATATAAAATATTTAATTCTTAATTAAGTTTATTTTATATAAAGTTACACTATCAAGCGCCGCGATTCTAACAAATTATTTACAGCTAAAAATAGGAACGGGTAAAATCTATGTTCCTGGTTGAAGATTGGACATGCCAATTAGAACAGACATTTGCACAAAGCTTGTGCTTTTGGTTCCTTTAAGTAAGAAATATATTATACTTAAAACTATTTTTAAAGATATACTAATATACGTACTCGTGCAATGCACAAATAATATTAACATATTATTATTTTTAAATAAATTATGAAAAAAATTAAAATATCTATCCTCATCCACACCTCCCATCCCTACCCCCACATGTACATCCATCTCCACACCCCTTCAATTTTTTTCTTAACAAATAAAAATAAATTCTACCCCTCCCACACTCATCCAACCACGTCCCCCCAACCCCCACCCCCATCCCACCCTAATTCCATATCTCTAATCAAGTTTGTACAGAAAAAAATAATTTTGTAATTGTAAAAAAAAAAATAAAAAAAATTTATTTTTTTATTATATTATTCATAGTTTTAAAATGTTAGTTTGTTAACATTTCCTCATTCCCATCTCTAATCAAATTTATATGGATAAAACTAATAATACAATTGCAAAAGAAATTATGTTTTATATTTTTCTTTATTATTATTTACAATTTAAGAATTTCAGATTGTCAAAAACAATTTAAATACAAAATAATTCGTGAATGTGATATTAAATACAGAAACAATTTCAATTGCATACAATTGATTAAATAAAGAAGAATTATGAAATAAAACAACATTAAAAAGGAGACCAATAATATCAAACACAAGATTTAGAAAAACGTAAGTCGGGTCAACTATATCAATAAACTTTGTACTTCCACAATTATCTATTTTTCTCTTTTTTTTCATTCTTCTTTATCTCTTCTACAAATCAACAATAATAATAAAATAAAATTATCACAAAAAAAAGAAAAGAATATTGTCACACCCCTTTTTAACTCCAAAAAAAAAGATTTAATTTTAAGGTTTGAAAGGTTTTTTTATTATTAAAGTGACAAAATATTGAAAATTTATTTCGAATAAGGATTATTTACATTTTTTATTCAGAGTCGCCACTTGACATTCCGGTGTGCCAAGTCACCTTTAAAAGATCCTTTTCAAAATGATTTGACTCTTTAAACTGTTTTGCGAACAGAGATTCCGGCTAAGGAATTCTGTTGATCGAGAGGAAGGTGTTAGGCACCCCTCGATCCCGTGGTTCG
Source organism: Capsicum pubescens (assembly GCA_030864215.1). Classification (NCBI taxonomy): domain Eukaryota; kingdom Viridiplantae; phylum Streptophyta; class Magnoliopsida; order Solanales; family Solanaceae; genus Capsicum; species Capsicum pubescens. The sequence continues at coordinate 230,909,781 of CM061544.1, forward strand.
ACCACGGTCGCTTGACAGAGTATATCGGCTAATTTGACACTACGAATGTATAAACCACACAAAACACATAAAACAATCAATCAAACAAATAAAACAAACGAATCCCAAAATATAGTATACAGTCCAATTATTACAGCCCGAAATGAAAAAAGGTACTGAAAAATAAACCTACGCTAACTTACACTAATACCAAACTACGCTCCAATGCCTTACCCAATGCTTCGGGCCTTGATCACGGACGTCCTTCGAAAATAAAATACTTCGGGGCATTCCCCGGTGAATAAACACATGAAACCTCGGGGCATTCTCCGGCCAAATGAATACACTTGAGTTGAATATGTCAAACTAGGAAATATTCACACACATTCCACGTTCAAACATTCAACAAAACACTTATTCCTAAATTTGCCAACCCGAACCTACATTTACATATCCGTTTCAACGTATCATAATTCTATCACGTTCCAACAATATTCATGCGTATTCTGAATTTAACAAAAAAACCACAATAAAGCAAAATTGATCCCTATTCAACCATTTTTATCAATTCCTCCACTCCAACCCAAAATTCCTTTTAAACGTTAAATTTTAACAGTTCAAGATTAATATTTCAACAATCCACAACCATCTCGTTGAATGAAATTAAGAAACAAATCACCCAATATTCAATCATGCTTTACGCAAATCAAACACATATGATGATATAAAATGAGAAGAGATAGAGTTGGACCTCAATAGAATTCGCTTTCGTCGATAATAATAAAGAAATCCAAAACCGAATGCCTCGAATAGAAAAAGCTTCACAACGACGAAATTCAACCCGGTATTGAGGAATTTGAAATCAACAACACAAACTCAGTTAAACTCCCAAATCAACAACTTCTAACAGAACTAACACATCCCGAACACAGATGATGATTTCCTATTCGATATTGGTCGGAACAGTGGGTTCTCGATGACGGGGTCGTGTTTGGTATGAAGCAAAAACAGTGAATTAGAAGATCTGGGTTTAGGATTTAGCTTCGCCAGAGTTTCGATGACTCGATGACGACGTGAGTCAGAGAAAGACGACACGGCTGGTGCGATGGTGGCGCTTTTTTTGCCAAGACTCGCTGGAATAGTCAACCCGTCATTTTCTCTCTTCTCTCGATCTCTTTCCTCTCTTTCCTCTCTCCTCTCGATACTCTATCTCTCTTTCCGATCGGGTGGGTGTGGCTGTGCGTGTTAGTGTGTGTAGACGTTGGAGAAGAAAGAAAAAGAAAGAAAAAAATGGAGTCTTTTCTGTAAGGTGTATGAATGGAGAAGATCATATTGACTTCTCCCTTTTTCTGTATATGTATATTTTCTTTGTGGCCAAGAAAAAGGAGGGGTCATGTGGAGGGTAGGGGTATGAGGTAGGGTAGGTTGTTAGGTGAGAGGTGAGGTGTAAGAAATTAGTTAGGATAAGATTAAATTTGTTATGAATTTGATTACTTTTGTATTTTTTGTGGGGTGTTATCACATGGATGAGGGTGTATAATAACAAGAAGTTAAAAAAATGGATAAATTAAATTTTAGGAGGGACAAAATTAGGTATCTACAAATATTAATTCAAGATTGGATATAGTATGAAAACTAGCCTATTAAACTATCATCCTCTGCATCTAATAATAATAAAGTTAAATAAAAAGAAATTCATTTGATTGAAGAATATAACAATCAATAACAAAAATCTGAGAAGGAACTTAAAATTATACATTACCATAGAAGTATATTAAGAGAAGTTAAAAAGATACAATTTTATTCTAATTAAACTTTTATTTAAATTGAAATACAATATCAAAAGAAATATTACTCACTTGAATTTGGAGATGGTAGAAAAAAATAGCATGCAATTACGATCCTCACTCATCTATATATAAAAAATAAAAATGTTAAATTAAAAAATAAGTCATAAAACGAAAAATATGAATAGTGCAGTGAATAAGCTAATGATCAATGATAAAAGAAGTGAAAGAAGACTAACATTTATTTATTATTATAGGAGTGTGTGTGTGTATATATATATATATAAGCTAATGATCAATGATAAAAGAAGTGAAAGAAGACTAACATTTATGTATTATTATAGAAGTGTGTGTGTGTGTATATATATATATATATATATATATATATATAAATGTTAGTCTTCTTTCACTTCTTTTATCATTGATCATTAGCTTTTATATATATATATATGAGAGGTATTAAGAAGATAGAACTTCATTCCAACTCAAATTCTTTAAATTTAAATTCATATATCATATCAATTAGTTATAAAAAGCTTAGGTTGTTAATTTTTTTTATCCGTACTTTTTAAAAAATAATGCATACTTATTTGAGAAATAAAATTGCAATTTTAATTTTAGCTTGATCATACGTATAAAAGTGAGAAATTCTTGAAACATAAATAGCACCTATCCTTGAACCGCGGGTTTTAAAAACTTAAAACTGTTCCAATTTTTTTTAATATTTATTTATTCCTAACATATATATATATGTGTGTGTGTGTGTATGTGTGTGTGTGTGTGTGTGTATTTATATATGTGTGTGTGTATATATATATATATAAAAGTTGTTTTGGTATATTTGGAAAATAATGATAAATTAGATTTTATATTTTTTAAAATTTAGTTTTTTTTTTTGTAATTACACATTGACAGATAAATGTAGATAATTTTTGTATTGTTGTTGTTATTATTATTATTATTAAATTAAATATATTCAAATATATTTTATAGTATATAAAAGGAATAAATTTTTGAAATAGTAAGAGCTTATTTAAGACTATTTAACCATACTTTTCTATTTTTAAGCTAATGACTTTTTTTCTTTTTAAAAAGATAATATATTTTCAAATTCAAATATGTAATATCCTTTAATTCAAAAAATTTATTATATTAATATTAACCTTACTCCTAAAAATTGTCACACGGCTTCTCAACAGATTACCTCTAAATATAGAGTAACAATACAGCTTAACTAATTACATGTGTAATTAAATAACGAAATGATTAATAATTCTGAAATTTTGTAAATAACTAAATATTCACAAGAAAATGGATCAAAATGGACATTTCAATTAATTGAAAGTTCAACATGCTTAATCAAATATCACAAAAACTAAAGTTTGATTTCACCAATAAATTAAATATCAAATTTGCAATTAGTCCTCTAATAAAATGATGTTCATTCTCAAGATTTGTATCCAGGACAAAATTCAAGGAATGATTGAACATATTAATCATTATTTTTTAAGGGACGTGTAAAGTTCAAAGTGGACAAGTAAAAGCGATAAAGGGAGTAGCTCAAGAGTAAAAATATATCATGCCCAAAATTTAAAAATATCAAACCGAATATCGAACGTCCACCCCTGATTTCATGAAATTTCCACGTAAGTTCATTTTTAAATGGGCTTGAAAATAGGAGCACATGTGGTATTTCATTTTTAGCATAAAGACACATTTCACACTGGTAGTGGTAGGTAACATCAGTACACAAAATCACATGATCTATCTTTCTTCTTTTTGGACTTTTTGTAATACATATACTCCTCGTCCCATTTTACCCATTTCAAATTAGGATGACACAATTATTAAAAAAACAATAATTGGTAATGTAATTTTACCATTTTGCCCCTTTTAATTGTGTCTTGTTGTTAGTTCCAATATTGATGGATGACTAATACCAAAACACCATTTATATTCTTAATAGTGTACTCTTAATGATATTCCTCTTTGCAACATTTTTCAAGAATGCTAATAACAAAGAGTAATCAATTACACTAAGGGTATAATGAAAAAAAATTTGTCTTGTCTTGATAAGTTAAAAAAGGACAAGTAAAATGAGACATCACATTAGGAAATTTAGGACGTATAAAATGGGATGGAGTGAGTAATATATAATATGAGCGTTAGTTAATTGTTATGGAATTCGATATTATTATAAGTTTCAGGAATATTTATAAAAGACTGTCAAAATATAATTATCCCTAATAATTACTCTTAAAAATATAATTTAGCGAGCTATTATTTTTAAATAATTATTATTAAATATTTTTTTTGGTGCAGTGACATGTTAATCTCTACCCTCTTTCTCAAGTATCAATAATACACGACATATAGCTTAGACATTAGTACATTTTTTATTTATTTATTTTTTTTAAAAAAATTGATCCCGGAACATATGTAACATGAACCAATTATTTTAGTCAAATCTCACTTTTAATGTGAAATGAATTGAAGTCATGTGTTGGACGTCGAGATTAACATGATTCCCTTCTTTATCAACCAACCTTAGCTGCCGCCTTTTTTTTTTTTTCTTTTAAACATTAAATGAACACCTATACCTGCGACTTTTTTCTTAATCTTATAACATAAGGTATGCACAACTAGAGACATGAAAATTATGAAAATTATGAAAATTATGAAAATTATGAAAATTATGAAATAAGTTTCCACTTTTAAGGAAAATTTCTTAAAATCAAGAAGCAGAATGTTACGTTTCCCGTTTTCACTCAGCCACAAATTTAGCCAATTGATAAATTATATGCAACCAAATATCTGTCCTCGGTTATACAATCAATTCCAGATTTATTCTAGTAGCTGAACATTTTGTCAATTGGGGAAGATTTTGGTGACATGATTTGAAAATATCAGAAGTGAGAATGTTGACATGAGTAATAAAAAATTATGTGAAAAAGATGGCTCCTTATAAATGAAAGATTTTTGTGTTCAATCAATCTTCAAAGAGTTAATCGGTACAGTACTACAAACTGATATATTATTTGCAAGAGTTAATATCTTAAATGTTCACTAAACTATAAACTTTTATCTCAGAAAATCACCTAACTTTGGTCTTTATCACAGAAGTCACTGAATTATGGACTTTTATCTCAGAAAGTCACTCAACTATGAATTTTTATCTCAGAAAGTCACTCAACTTTGATCTTTACTTCAAAAGTCACTCAACTATCATATTTTTATTCAGAAAGTCACTCAACCTATTAAATTATTTTTTTCAAAAATAGAATCTCCTTATGTGAAATTTTTATTTAAAAATAAAATTTTGGTATCCCTTTAATGACCGTTTTATCCATATTCCCCTAAATTAATATCTCTCCCTCCTCTTTCTGATTTTTCTTCTTCTTTTCACTTTCTTCCCATAATTTTTTCCATAAATTACACATTATAATCTAGGAATGACAATTAAAATTGTACGAAATCGAAATTATTTTATATTTGTATTTTTTTTTATTTTTTTTTTAAAATAAAGATAGCAAAAGAAGAGAAATAAAATAAACGTATAAAGTATTTAAAAAGGAAAAAAAAGGGAAAGGGAAGTGCGGGATATTTTATTTTATTTTCTCTTCGTTTGTTCCTCTTTATTTTTTTTCCTTTTTAAAGATAAAATAAAAATAAAATACAAAGATTAAGTTTATATTATTTGTGGTACTGTAAATGATCAAAGATGACCAGCTGAAAATTTTTAAAATGCAAACAATGTTTTTCTATAAAAAAAGAATCAAAAAGTTTATTCTAATCCCTTACTATTTCTTTAAATTTTGTCAATTCAATAAATAACAAATATGGTAGTAATTCGATTATCTATAATTTTAATTGTCAATTCCTAGATTATAATATGTGATTTATCGAAAAATTTATGGGAAGAAGAAAAATGAGAAAGAGGAGCGAGAGATATTAATTTAGGAGAATATGGATAAAATGATCATTAAAGGGATACTTTTTATTTTTGTAATTTTTTTTTTTGTTCAATTAACGTGGGAATCAATTACTAAGGATACATTGAAAAAATTATCTTTAGATCCTTTAAACATGTCAATTATTTTAAAATACTTTTTAATAAACATACCGACTATTTTAAGACGAAAGGAGTAGTAGTATTAATTTAATATGATTTCTTGGTTATATAAAAAAAGTTATCCACTTCTCAAATGTAGCAAATATATTTATCAACTTTTAATTTGATATGTTTTCTAAAATATATTTAAAAGTATTTATCTAATAACGTAAATTTGAAAAATAAATTAACACCTTATTGATTTAAATAAAGGTACATATTCGTTTGAACTAAGTGTGAAAGGTTAAAATGCCTAAGTTACCTGGGGCTTTGGACTCTAGGTGACAAAAGAGTTTTAAAATGAGGTGTGAGTGACACAAGTCTTAATAATTGAGTGGATGTCACAATTACTTTATTAAGGATTAAGAAAGTAAGAAAAGTTTGAAAATAACCCACAATTTTTTTAATTTACACTTTGATCCAATGTAAAACCTAATATAACTAGAAATGGAGGGGAAAAAAGACACGTTTCTCTCTCTTTTCATTTATTGAAGTTTTCTCTCTCTTCATGATTTTTGTTGTTTATTGTTGTTGTTGCTTTATTCATCATCTTCTTCTTCATTATCATCATCTTGTTCTTCATTATCATCTCTTCTTGTTCATCATCACCATTTTCTTGTTGTTGAACATTATTGTTACCGCTACTATTGCTACTTGATCAAAAATTTTTAGGTCAAATTTTATTCGTATATCACTTGGAAATTACTTATAGGTGATTTTAGTAAGTAAAATTATAATTTTTAGTTGAATTTCTCATCTGGATGTATCTGCAACCGTTGTTTTTTCAACAATACATAAAACATGTAACTTGAATCCAACAGATGAGTAATTTGTTGAACAGATGAGTAATTTATTACAACATATTTAACTAATCTGTTGCACAAATGAGTAATTTGTTACAACATATTGACTAATCTGTTGCAACAGATGAGTAATCTGTTGCAACATATATGACTTATCTGTTGCAACATATGACTTATCTGTTGGATTCGTATTATAGTGTTGTAACATAAATCCAACATATGGGTCATCTGTTGCAACAGATTAGTCATATGTTGCAACAGATTACTCACTTGTTGCAACAAATGACTCATATGTTAGATTCATGTTGCAGGTTCTATCCATTGTAGCAGTAGCAGATATACCAAATAAAAAATTCAACAAAAATCATAATTATACTTACAAAATCACCTATGAAGTAATGTCCAAATGATATACGAACAAAATTTGATCTAAAAGAATTTCAAAAATTTCAACAAGGACACAACGAATAAGTGAAACACATGAAAAAATTCATGAAACAGGTAAAAAAGACAAAAATAGTGTATCATACATCAAATGCAAAAGGATCAAGGGGACAAATATTTGAGTTCTCCTAAAAATATTTAAGTTCCCTAGTATTTTAATTGCTTTCTAATGGATGACCCATCTATTATAACAAATTTTCTATCTGTTTGATAATTTCCAACAGATGAATCATCTGTTGCAATATGTTAGTCATCTGTTGATTCAAATTAAGCAATTATTAGTAATAACTAAATTAATTTAGCTAAAATTAAAGACAAGTCTTTAAGACAATAGGACAAACATTTGAGTTCTCCTAAAAATATTTGAGTTCCCTAGTATTTTAATTATTTTCCAGCAGATCACCTATTTGTTGCAACAAGTTAGTCATCTGTTGCAATAAATGCTTATAACAGGTTAGCCATTTGTTGATTCAAATTAAATAATTATTAATAATAATTAAATTGATTTAACTAAAATTGAAGACAAGACCTTAGAAAGGGGGAAAACGTTTGAGTTCTCCTAAAAAACATTTGAGCTTTAGTATTTTAAATTGCTTTTCAACACATATTTTGTCTATTTAGTAATTTCCAACAGATGAGTCATATGTTGCAACAACTTAGTCATCTGTTGCAATATATGTCTATATCTGTTTGATAATTTTTAATAGATGAATTAGTTATTGCAACAAGCGAGTCATTTGTTGCAACAGATGTCTATATTTGTTTGGTCATTTTCAACAGATCTTTTTATTTGTTTTGGTCATTTCCAACAGATTACTCATCTGTTGTAACATGTTAGTCATCTATTGATTCACATTAAGTCATTATTAGTAATAACTAAATTGATTACTAAAATAAAATATGAATTAATAAGTTCAATTACAGTTTCAATTAATCTCATGGTGATTACACGATCAACTAAGTATGTTCGTCCTAAGTAGAGTGATCAATTGATCAATTTTATTTGAAATGATTCAAACTAAGTCATCATTAGAAATAACTATATTGATTTAATTAAAATTAAAGATGAATTAGTAAGTTCAATTACGATTTCAATTAATCTCATAGTAATTACATGATCAATTAAGTGTTTCGTATTGAGTAGAATGATTAATTGACCAATTTTATGTGAAATAATTCAAATTAAACCATTATTAGAAATAACTACATTGATTTAACTAAAATTAAAGATGAATCAGTAAGTTCAATTACGATTTCAATTAATCTCAGTAATTATATGATCAATTAAGTGTTTCATCTTTAGTAGAATAATTAATAGACCCATTTTATTTTAAATGATTCAAATTAAGCCATTATTAGTAATAACTATGTTGATTTAACTAAAATTAAGCATGAATTAATGAGTTCACTTACAATTTTAATTAATCTCATCGTAATTACATGATTAACTAAGTGTATTCGTCCCGAGTAGAGTGATCAATCGACCAATTTTATTTGAAATAATTCAAATTAAGTCATTATTAGTATTTCAATTAATCTCATAGTAATTAAATGATCAACTAAGTGTATTTGTCATGAGTAGAGTGATCAATTGACCAATTTTATTTGAAAAGAATCAAATTAAACCATTATTCATAATAATTAAATTGATATAACTAAAATTAAAGATGAGTTGATAAGTTCACTTACAATTTCAATTAATCTCATAGTAATTATATGATCAACTATGTGTATTCATCTCGAGGAGAGTGATCAATCGATCAATTTTATTTGAAATGATTCAAATTAAGTCATTATTAGTAATAACTAAATTGATTTTGACTAAATTAAAGATGAATTGATAAGTTCACTTACAATTTCAATTAATGTATTCGTCCTTAATAGAATGATCAATTAATAAATTTTATTTAAAATGATTCAAATTAAGCAATTATTAGTAATAACTAAATTGATTTAACTAAAATTAAAGACAAGACCTTAGACAAGGGGACAAACATTTGAGTTCTCTTAAAATATCTGAGCTTTAGTATTTTAAATTATTTTCCAATATATATCCTATATGTTTGATAATTTTCAACAGATGAGTCATCTGTTGCAACAACTTAGTCATCTGTTGCAACAGATGTCTATATTTATTTGATAATTTTCAATAGATGAGTCATTTATTACAATAGGTTAGTCATCTGTTGCAACATATGTCTATATTTCTTTGGTTATTTTCAACAGATATCTTTATCTGTTTAGTCATTTTCAACAGATTACTTATCTTTTGCAACATGTTAGTCATCTATTGATTCATACTAAGCCATTATATTAGTAATAACTAAATTTATTTAACTATAATTAAACATGAATTAATAAGTTCAATTACAACTTCAATTAATCTCATTGTAATTACGCTATCAACTAAGTGTGTTCGTCCTGAATAGAGTGATCAATTTACCAATTTCATTTGAAATGATTAAAACCAAACCATAATTAGAAATAACTATATTGATTTAACTAAAATTAAAGATGAATTAGTAAGTTGACTTACAATTTCCATTAATTTTATAGTAATTACATAATCAACTAAGTGTTTCGTCTTAAGTAGAATGATCAATTGACAAATTTTATTTGAAATAATTAAAATCAAGAAATTATTAGTAATAATTAAATTAATTTAACTAAAATTAAAGATGAATTGATAATTTTAATTATGATTTCAATTAATCTCATAGTAATTACATGATCGTCTAAGTGTATTCGTCTTGATAAAAGTGTTAATTGATCAATTTTATTTGAAATGATTCAAATTAAGATATTATTAGAAATAACTACATTGATTTAACTATAATTAAATATGGATTGATAATTTCAATTACGATTTCAATTATTCTCATATTAATTACACAATCATCTTAGTGTGTTCGTTCTGAGTAGAGTGATCAATTGACTAATTTTATTTGAAAAAATTCAAATTAAGCCATTATTAGTAATAGCTAAATTGATTTAATAATTACAATTTCAATTAATCTCATAGTAATTACATGATCATTTAAGTGTATAACCTATTGCAACAGATTTAATCTGTTGCAATAGATAAGTCATCTGTTGAAAATTATCAAACAGATATACACATATGTTGCAATAGATTAATCATCTGTTGTAACAAATGTCTTTATCTGTTGGTCATTTTCAATAGATGACTTATCTGTTGCAACATATGACTTTATCTGTTTGTTATTTCCAACAAATTACTAATCTGTTGCAATAGATGACTAATCTGTTGCAACAAATGTCTTTATATGTTTGATCATTTTCAACATATTACTCATCTTTTGCGACATCTTAGTCATCTATTGATTTATATTAAGCCATTATATTAGTAATAACTAAATTGATTTAACTAGTATTAATAAGTTCAATTACTGTTTCAATTAATCTCATGATAATTACACAATCAACTAAGTGTGTTCGTCCTAAGTAGAGTGATGAATTGACCAATTTTATTTGAAATGATTCAAACCAAGCCATAATTAGAAATAACTATATTGATTTAACTAAAATTAAAGATGAATTAGTAAGTTCACTTACAATTTCAATTAATTTTATAGTAATTACATGATTAACTAAGTGTTTCGTCTTAAGTAGAATGATCAATTGACAAAATTGATTTGAAATAATTAAAATTAAGTAATTATTAGTAATAACTTAATTGATTTAACTAAAATTAAAGATGAATTGATAATTTAATTACGATTTCAATTAATCTCATAGTAATTACATGATCATCTAAGTGTATTCGTCTTGAGTAAAGTGTTAATTGACCAATTTTATTTGAAATGATTCAAATTAAGACACTATTAGTAATAACAACATTGATTTAACTAAAATTAAAGATGAATTGATAAGTTCAATTACAATTTTAATTATTCTCATATTAATTACACGAACATCTTAGTGTGTTCGTTTTGAGTAGAGTGATCAATTGACTAATTTTATTTGAAATGGTTCAAATTATGCCATTATTAGTAATAGCTAAATTGATTTAATAGTTACAATTTCAATTAATCTCATAGTAATTGCGTGATCATTTAAGTGTATAACCTATTGCAACAGATTTAACCTGTTACAACAGATGAATCATCTGTTGAAAATTATCAAACAGATTACGCATATGTTGCAATAAATTGGTCATCTTTTGTAATAAATATCTTTATCTGTTGGTTATTTCCAACAGATGACCAATGTGGTGCAACATATGACTTTATTTGTTTGTCATTTCCAACAGATTACTAATTTGTTGCAATAGATGACTAATCTGTTACAACAAATGTCTTTATCTATTTGATCATTTTCAACATATTACTAATTTGTTGCGATAGAAGATCAATCTGTTGCAATAGATGTCTTTATCTACTTGATCATTTCTAGTAGATTACCCATCTGTTGCAATAGATGGGCCATCTGTTATCAATCTATCTTTAATTTTGTTCTAATAGTAAATAATCTTGTGTTGTTATTTAATTTTAGCCCATGACCTTGCTCTCGATCAAACACTTTCTTTCTTGTAATTGACTCTTTCCACTCCCGAATGCTAAAAAACCTACACCTCTCAACATCTCAAAATGATAGGTAGAATGAAAAAAACTAAGAATAAACTCAGTCAATCAAATAAAGATTTTCTCATTCATTACATAAAAAATATTTACAACATTAAGTAGATCCGATAAAATAAATTACAAATGATAAAAAATATATAACCTAATTATTATTATTATTATTATTATTATTATTATTATTATTATTATTATTATTATTATTATTATTATTGTCAATTGGAAATCCACTGGGCAGCAGACCCCTCAGCCTTCGAATCCCATGAAGTACCCTTGCTCTCGCGGCGCCCAACTCTCACTCGAGTTCATGAACCAACCTTTCAAGTTCCTACACGATGTCAAGCAAAATCGCCATGTACCAAATTAAATCAATCATATCTAGAACATGCATGAAAAAATAACGTAAAACACTAAACCACATATAGTACCAAAAAAATGTGAAACTTAACTAGAAAATAGATGCATGTTAATAATTTTCATATTAGAACAAGAAAATAAAACATACCTCAACGGACGAACAAGAAATTTATTTTTGAAAGAGAAGTGATTGAAGATATAATGGCGGTTTTATGCAAGACAAGATGCAAGAGATAGAGCTGAGGAAACCTATTTATAAAAGATTGAATGAGTGAGTAGTGCAGTGTGTTAGGCAAAAAATCACGACCGTTCACCTCATTTTTAATAATTATATCTCTTAATTAAATCGAACTTGGTGACTTTTTGATTATTTAAATTAAAAAAAATAAATTTAAATACAAAAAAGGTGGAAAGTCATAACTTTTCATCTTTTTGGTATTTTAGTTATTTAAATTAAATAGCTACAAAATTTTGTTTATCATATTTTTTTCATATTATTTATTTACGAATTATTTTTTAATTAAATAATCAAAAAGTCATGACCCTTGAGTTCTTCCAACAGATGATCTGTTTGTTGCAACATATGGTCCATCTGTTATAACAGATGACCCTTCTGTTGCCACATATGACTCATCTGTTGGATTAATTGATTCATTTTTGCAATATATGGTTCATCTGTTGCAACAGATTGTTCATTTGTTGCAACATATTATTTATTTGTTGAAAAAAATAAATCAATAGCATGATTTATTCAATAAAAATAATAATAAATCATCATTTATCAATACACCATTTTTACCATGAGATTAATTGAAATCATAATTGAACTTACTAATTCATCTTTAATTTTAGTTAAATCAATATAGTTATTTCTAATGATGGCTTAGTTTGAATCATTTCAAATAAAATTGGTCAATTGATCACTCTACTCAGGATGAACATACCTAGTTGATCGTGTAATTGCCATGAGATTAATTGAAACTGTAATTGAACTTATTAATTCATATTTTATTTTAGTTAAATCAATTTAGTTATTACTAATAATGGCTTAATTTGAATCAACAGATGACTAACATGTTGCAATAGATGAGTAATCTGTTGGAAAAGACCAAACAGTTAAAGACATCTGTTGAAAATGATCAAAAAGATATAGACATATGTTGCAACAGATGACTAACCTGTTGCAATAGCTAACTCATCTATTGAAAATTATCAAACAAATATAGACATCTGTTGCAACAGGCGACTAAATTATTGCAACATATGACCCATATGTTGGAAATTATTAAATAGACAAGATATATGTTGAAAAATAATTTAAAATACTAAAGCTCAAATATTTTTAGGAGAACTCAAACATTTGTCCCCTTGTCTAAGGTCTTGTATTAAAGTCTTATCTTCAATTTTAATTAAATTAATTTAGTTATTATTAATAATTGCTTAATTTGAATAAATAAATGACTAACCTGTTATAAACACCTGTTGCAACAGATGACTAACTTGTTGCAACAAATAGATAATTTGTTGAAAATAATTAAAATACTAGGGAACTCAAATATTTTTAGGAGAACTCAAATGTTTATTCCATTATCCTAGAGACGTCTTTAATTTTAGCTAAATCAATTTAGTTATTACTAATAATTGCTTAATTTGAATCAACATATGACTAACATGTTGCATCAAATGATTCATCTGTTGGAAATTATCAAACAGATAGAAAATTTGTTGTAACAGATGGGTCAAATATTAAAAAACAATTAAAATACTAGGGAACTTAAACGTTTTTAGGAGAACTCAAACGTTTGTCTCCTTGATCCTTTTGCATTTGATGTATGGTATATTATTTTTGTCTTCTTTACCTGTTTCATGAAATTTTTCATGTGTTTTACTTATTCGTTGTGCCCCTGTTGAAATTTTCGAAATTTCTTTAGGTCAAATTTTGTTCATATATCAGTTGGACATTACTTCATAGGTTATTTTATAAGTAAAATTATGATTTTTATTGAATTTCTTATTTGGTGTATCTGCTACTGCTACAATGGATAGAACCTGCAATATGAATCCAACATATGAGTCATCTGTTACAATAAGTGAGTAATTTATTGCAATATATGACTAATCTGTTGCAACAGATGACCCATATGTTGGATTCATGTTACAACACTATAATACGAATCCAATAGATGAGTAATCTGTTGAAATAAATTAGTCATATATGTTGCAACAGATTACTCATTTATTGCAATAAATTAGTCATATATGTTGTAACAGATTACTCATCTTTTGTACCAGATTACTCATCTGTTGCAACAGATTAGTCATATATGTTGCAACAGATTACTCATTTGTTGCAATAAATTAGTCATATATGTTACAACAGACTACTCATCTGTTGCAACAGATTAGTCATATATTTTGCAACAGATTAGTCATATATGTTGCAACAGATTACTAATTTGCGCAACAGATTAGCCATATATGTTGCAATAGATTACTAATCGCAGATTAGTCATATATGTTGCAACAGATTACTAATCTGCGCAACAAATTAGTCATATATGTTGCAACAGATTACTTATATGTTGGATTCACGTTACATGTTTTATCCATTATTAAAAAACAGTAGTAACAGATACATTCAGATGAGAAATTCAACGAAGAAATAACAAATATTAACAAAAATAACAAAAAACATAAAAAAATAACAAACTCTAACAGATCAAGTTCCTCGTTTTCATCATAACTTAAAAGCCCTAATTTTTTACCTGTGAAAATAAAAAAGAAACGATGAAGAACTCAAAGTTGTTGCCGGAGAATGTTGTCACGTCAACTGACGGTTGAAAGTAAAAAAAGAATGGGTAAGAACTCAAAATTATCTGTTTTCAGAGGTTGAAGTTGTACAAGATTGAAGGGAGAAATATGGAAAGTTGTTGGTTGGGAGAAGTTAGAGAGAGAAACTATCGAGAGAAAAAAGAAAAGAGAGATTGATTTGCCGAGAGAGGGAAGTTTTTTGGGTGTGGGTTGATTTGTATTTTTGAAAAGATTAAAAAGATTGGAAAAAATTAATCAAGTCCACAATCAACCTAATCAAGTTTCTTAATTATGTTTGACCCTTTAAGTTGGTCAATGTCACCAATCCTTCATTCAAGACTTAAAAGACACCTTTCCTTCAATTTTCTCAAGTTACCTTGTTCTCCATGTGCATTTGGTTCTCCAACCATTCCTTTTTTAGTTCTCATAATTCATTCTTAGGTCTCACGTTTCATTTTTCGAAAGTCAATTTGAGTAATTTCTAAAATTAAATTACATTAAATTAATTTGATATTTTAAAAATAAAATTTAAGTATTTATAAAATATATCAAAATTAATATAAATTATAATTTTCTCATATCAATATGATGAAAAACTATATTATTTTAAAATATTAGTCCAAATTACATCGATTGACTCGTAAAAGAAAAACTATAACAATTAAAAAGGAAGAAGGGGGTAAAATTTAGGGAATTTTAGAGGTAAAATTTCTTTCAGGATTAAAGTATTTATTAGATTTTTTTATATTTAATGATTTAAACATGTCTTATATCATATATTCCTTTGTATACTCTGATTCAAGAAGAAAAAAGAATTGGTACAAAATACTTAAATCGCTTGGTTAAATTTTTGTCATATATACGATATGTTGAAAAATATTATATTTCAATTTTGATCATGGTTTAACCTTTAATTTCTTTACCAGGCAAGCCACATTCTTTTTCTCTTTCTTATAATTTGTATTAAATATTGCATCTTTTTTAATAAAAGGTTAGTGCATTGATTTACAATAAATTAGCATTTTTTGAGGAAAAAAAGGACAAGGACTAATTTTTTAAAGAAATTTATTCAATAAAGTATAATATTGGGAGATGAAGAAGAGGAAAAAGAGAATAGTACGATCCTAAATTTTTGATAATTATATATATATGTAAAAAGTTATAAATTGTTCATGTTGAACTAAATACAATCTTTATGTAATTAGTTGCTTTTTTTCTATCTTTTTTAGAATTCAATAAAAAATATTTATGGACAATTTTATCCACACCTTTAAAACATGCATTATAAATACTAAAAGTAGAAATTAGTGAATGGTGTCATATAATATTGAAAATGAAGATAGTGTCATTGATCAACATTGAATTAATTATGCAATAAAAATAACATAACTTATGCTTATTCAATCACCTAAAATTATATTTATTATATTTAGGTTTGGGCCCTGGCTCAACACGGGCCTCGTGCGACTAGTATATATATATATATGTATATATATATATATGGAGCCTACTCAAATGACAGCTAAGATTGACAGTTGGACATTCTAACAAACTAAAGACCAACTACAATGACTAGCAACCCACTTCCACTAATTGACTAGGATAATAAAATTATACTGACAACATATTGCATGCAAATATATATCCTTAGTTGCAATACACCCCCCTTCTTCAAGTTGTAAGGTAGGATATCACTATCAACTTGATCATAACAACAAAATGCTTGATACCTGTCAATGCTTTAGTAAGTACATCTGAAAGATGATTAGTGATGGCCACATGGGACAAAAAATTAGCCCTTCTTAAAATTTATTCCTTATAAAACGATAATTCACTTCAATGTGTTTTGTTCTCTCATGAAACACTGAATTTTTTACTGTCTATTGCAGACTAATTGTCACACAGCACTGTGACAAGTCCAGAAAAAATAATGATAAATTCTGTAACATAACCAAGATAATTCTCCAACTACCTTTCTGAGTGACCTATATTCTGCCTCTGTTGAGGATAAAGAAACTGTGTCCAGCTTCTTAGAACTCTAACTGAAAGGACTACTACCTATTAGGACTAGGTAACCACTTACTAACCTTCTGAAATTTGGGCATAAGGCACAATCTGAGTCACAATGGGCCCTGATGGTGCAGTCTGGATTTTTAGACAGAAAAATATCCATAGTAGGATTATTTTTCAAGTACCTTAACAGATGAAAAATTGCCTTTCAGCGTGGCTCCCTGGGTCTTGCATTAATTGACTAAGATGTTGGACATTATAGGCAATGTTAAATGTAGTATTAGTAAAATTTAGTTTACTAATTAACTTTCTGTAATATGTGGGATTAGAAAGAGGTATTCCTTCTTTGGCTCTCAATTTTACATTATGATCCAGAGGAGAAGAAAAACCATCTCGTGACAAGCAATCTGTTAGCCTCCTATGTTTATGCCTTAATAATGATAAACTAATGAGTGGATCTTTGCAGGATGGAATGATGTCTCACATAAAAATATGAAGGATCAAATAGAATTAATTATAAATGGAAGCAAGCAAGAAAGTCATCTCCAGGAATGGAAGGACATCAAATCATGATCTACGACATTCAAGCAAATCAATCAAAATAAGAACAAAAGGAAGGAAAATCCCAATCCCAGAATCACGGTAAATAAGATCAATCACAACGAAGAAAATGGAAGAAAAGATCATGAACAACTTGGAAAGAGCATCAATCACTGCAAGAGCAAAAGAAAGAAAAGATCACAGACGTATCTGATACAGATGTGAGTGAAAGCCATGTATGGACATGTATGATATGACATACCATACAGTAATATTCCTCAATCAAGGAATCAATTCAAATCTTTGATTGAGGAAAAATATCTTGGGTTTCCTTACAAAGTGTAGTAGCTAAAGATTATAAAAGAAGAAGACTAAAGATAGACAAAAGTTGCGCAACTTCAAGGAAAAATCTCAAAGTGTCTCAATCTTAGTCTCATAAAGCTTTGTAATATTTAGCTTATAATTGTTATATAAAGAATAGGATCGAGTCAACTTTGTAATACAAATTAAAGCTGTGTCACAAGATCTGAAGAACAAAATAAGTCTTTGGAACTTATTTTTCATCATTGTACTTGAGCTAACACTGAAAGATCTAAGGAAACGTTGAAACCCATGGGGACTAGAAGTAGGCACCACATTGATGTTCTGAACCAGGATAAATCTTCGTGTTCTTTACTTTAAATTCAGTTATTTATTTACGTGTTTGTTTCAAATCTAATCTGTTTTGTGAAGTATACTGTTCTGCAGGCAAGTCGACTGTAAAGAGTCAGTAGTCGACTCTCAGAAAATTTTCAATTCACTTCCCTCTTGAATTTCAATTGGTATTAGAGTAGGTCTCACCAACAGTGTTGCTTAACCGCACGTGAGCAAAGATCAAATAAAAAACTACCAAATTTTCGGTATTCTTCTTCAAGATGGTCACTCCTTCACAAGACCACCCTATTTCAATGGGCTATACTACTCCCACTGAAAAAATAGATTTAAAATCTTTATCCAATCATATAATTTTCAAGCCTGGATTGTCATTAAGAAGGGACCAAAGCCGATTCCAGGACTCAAAGAGAAGCAAATGGACAAAGACAAAGAATCAAGCAGTACTGACGTAGAAGATCCTGAAAGCTACGAGGTCACCAAAGAACAACAAGAGTAATCCAAACTAATGCACAAGCTATAAGTTTACTTATTTATGTTGTTAGTGGAGAAGAATACGATAAAATATCAACCTGTGAGACTGCAAAAGAAATATGGGACAAACTGGAGGTAACATGTGAAGGAACCACCAAAGTCAAAAATTCAAAGATCGATGCCCTGGTCAATCAATATGAGATGTTTAGAATGGAAGAAAATGAGAATATTGAGACAATGTTTTCCAGATTCAGCAAGATCGTATGCGGACTAAAATAACTAGGGATGATATATCCACATAGCCTGCAAGTCCAAAATCTGGTCCAAAGTCTCTAAAAAATTTAGGAAACCAAGGCTTCCATTCAGGAAGACAGATATCTTCACAATATGACATACAACGAACTATGAGGTAACCTCACTGCATATGAATGAAATTATCTCAACAGGTACCACCAGGAGGAAAAGAAGAAACAAGTATCCTTCAACACCGCACCTACTGAAGAAGAGGACATTCTGTAAGATACAAATAGCAAAGGAATGGCTCTCATAAATCATGGAGTAAGGCAGATCATGAGACAGAGACATCAAAGATCCGAAGAAGACAAAAATAATGACTCTACTAGAAATGATAATTGCTGTTATCACTGTGGAAGGCCTAGCCACTTCAAACAATATTGTCCAAAATTAAGAAGAAGACCATCTAGGAAGAATTAAAATTTTAGAGCTTGGAGTGATGAAGATGAAATCAAAGAAGAAACAGAGGCCGCCAACATGTGCTTCATGGCAAAAGGTGAATCTAGTGAGGTAAGGCCACACGACTTTCAGAACTATAATATCCTTGAATCTAATTTAGATATAATAGATGGAGAGCTTCAAAATATTATAGATAAATATAGTAAACTCTATCAAGAGAAGAAAAGTTGCGAAGCACACTTTAAACAAAAACTCAAAGAGGAACAAAGAAACTATCAAATAGAAATTGAAGCATGTCAAATTGAAATTGACTTACTTTATGAAAAGCTTGATGATGTAAAATACAGTTGAATAACATTAGGAAATCATGAAGTCATAGTTTCGTGAGCTCAAACTTTTTTAAAAATAGTTCAAGTTCCTCATCAGGATCATTTAAATCAGTCAAGACCTCTTTCTCCTCTCGAGGACCTATCTGTTTTATCTGTGGATAGAAAGGACACAAATATTACAGTTGTAAGCACAAGCCTAAAAGTGTATGGGTTTGGAAGTCTAAAGGAAACACCTCTAACCTGCAAGGACCCAAGACCACTTGGGTATCTAAATAAAATTAATTTTCTTATTTTGCAAGAACATGCCCGCAAGAGCTATAAAAAGAGAATGTGGGTCATTCATAACAGATATTCCAGACACATGATCGAAAAGAAAGAAAAAATTTCTGCTTTAAAGAAAGTAGATGGGGGGATTATTCATATTCGATGACAACGCTAAAGGCAACCTTATCGGAGCCGGCTTAGTAAAGCTCAGCTCCTCATGTGAGTTTACTAAAGTGTATTTGGTAGACGGCCTCAAATAAAACTTTATAAGCATCAGTCATCTGAGTCAACTTTGTAATACAAATTGAATCTGTGTCACAATATCTGAAGAACAAAATAAGTCTTCGAAACTTATTTTTCATTATTGTACTCGAGCCAACACTGAAAGATCTAAGAAAATATTGAAACCTAAGGGGACTGAAGTAGGCACCATATTGGTGTTCTGAACTAGGATAAATCTTTGTGTTTTTTACTTTAAATTCAACTATTTATTTACGTATTTATTTCAAATCTAATCTGTTTTGTGAAGTATATTATTCTGCAGGCAAGTCGACTGTGAGGAGTTAATAGTCAAGTCACAGGAAATTTTCAATTCACCTTCTCTTGAATTTCACAATCATCCTCCTTGAACAGATTTGTGAAATTTATCTGAGAAACAAAGACCCTATCATCTTTGTACAACAGCTCTAAGTTCAGAAAATAATGAAGCTTACCTAAATCTTTGATCCAAAATTATTGTGTAGAAAATTTTTCAAACTTGTGATTTCTGTGGAATCAATTCTTGTGATGATCACATAATCAACTTACATTGAGACATGTACTGAGGTTTAGTTTTGTATTTGGAAAATAATAAATATTCATTTAGTGTGTCTATATCCCTTAGAATACAATGCTTCAGTAAACTTAGCATATCCTTGTATACTAGCTTGTTTCAAATCATATAAAGACTTGTTTGAACAATACCAGGTGTATCAATTTCAAGACCTAGTGATATTTTTGTATAAACTTCTTCATATGAGTCTTCATGAAGTAAGACGTTATTCACTTCTAATTGTGAAATAGGTCACTTTTTATTTATTGTTATAGCTACAAATACTCTCACTATGGTCATTTTTACAACAAGATAAAAGATCTCAGTATAGTATACTCCAGTTTGCTATGTATAGCCCTTCACAACCAGTCTAGCCTTACACATTTCCATACTAACATCTACTTTAAGTTTGATTTAATACACCACTTGAAACCAATAGATTTCTTGTCCCTGACAAAGAAACTATGTCCCATGTATAGTTAGCACGTAAGGCTTCAAATTCCTGTGTCATGGCAACTTGCCAAGCAGGCACAATGGTTATCTCTTTATATAAAGATGGATCACTATCAATATAAACAATCATCACAAAAGATTGACTATTATTGTAATGCCTCAAAATATAATTTTCGAGATGCCACACAGTGCTCCGAACTACAAATAGTTTTGAGCTAACCCTGGCTGCTTTCTACTAAATCTGAATCTCAAAATAGGGGAAATATGAATGTAAGATCATAATGAATGCAGAAAAATGTCTGAACTATCTAAGTATGTTTGATAATACTAATCTCATCAGTCTAATAAAGCAAATACTGAAAATCTGAATACTGAAACAAAATCTGAATACTAAATCTGGTAGTCCGACAAGCCTCTACTAACTGAAACTAGAGAGTCACTGGGATAAGCCCCTGTTGACTCGAGCTATTTGAAATAAATGCTAAAGTATCTACTAATAGACTAAAAATCTGAATAACTAAGTCCCCGAACTATGAGGACTCACCAACTGCAAGAATGTAGATGAGATGCTCGGAAATCACTCACGCTGCTGAGACTGAGTACCTGAATCTACATTATGAGACAATATAACACATAGACATATATGTGGATCAGTATTTTGAGGATGTACTGAGTATATGGGAGTGAATGCAATAAGTAAACAATATCATCATAATTGATAAAACAATGCATGCTAAAGGTAAATGGCTCACATAGTCTTGAGTAATCTAAAAATTGAATATCATAAATCATGAACAATAAAGCATACATTATGAATCTTGTGAGCCATTGCCCTTAGTTCTGAAATATGTATTCTGTTCTTATTCTTAAATCATATAGACCAAGTGAAAAGGTCTCACCTTTTTATGTCTGATAACTAAAAGCTGTAACTCTGTAACTAAAATCTTAAGTAAAATAATATCTGAGTAAGTTTGTGATCCTTTACACTTAGTTTCTAAAATATGAAAAAAAATACTTTAGCTTTTATCTGAAGGTTTATCTGTAAGGGAGGTTCTTCTGACCGACATTAACCATGTGAGCATTTATGGAGTCCAACATCTTTGTCCCCCTAAGGAGAGGCATCCTCACGATGGGGAGAGGAGTCATACTCTTGCCAGGGAGTATAACCTATCTGAGTGATCACATATCTCTCATCCACGTAGAAGTAGAAATAATCTAAATTCTACATTGGCACGCAGTTTTAGGGTATGAAACCGTAGTAACGTACCCATCTCAGTGCTAAATACTACTCCCAAAACAATATCTATATGCTCATTCTGATGAAAATCCACTTTTAAAATAGTCTAATGGTTTGTAATGAAAACTAACTATAATTCGGTAAAGCTAAATCTGTAATCTGAATTTGTAAAGTGGATTCCATATCTATTCTGAGACCAAAAGGTCAAATATTTATCAATAACCTGAGAATAATCTTATCATAGGGTGCTCATAGCACAACCAATCTCTAAATAACAATCTTTTATAAGGGCTTAATGACCTATGCATCAATCTCATATTAAAACATCTTAAAAATCACGCTTGATAATATGTATACATTTATAATTCATCATAAAATCTAGAAATTACTGCACTATGCATAAGAATATGAATATAATCATGTAATTCCACTTCTAAATCAATGAAAATCTCATAAGCTTGTAAATAACAACAATGGGTATAAACCCTAACCACAATTTCATGGGAAATCACATAAAATCAAATAACTTTTGTAATTAAAAGCAAGTTTTGGGCACAAGGATGAAAGGAGTATCCTTGTTCATAACCCCACATACCTTAATTGATGATCTTTGATGAAAATCTTGAATCTTGAATTCTTATTGATGCTTTGGAGATGAATTCTTAGAGCCCTTGTGTTAGGAATCTTAAATCTTGAATTTCTTTGAAGAATTAATGAAGGAATTTGGATTCCTTGGGGAAAAAGTTTGATGAGCTAGGGTTTTGCTTGAGAGAGATTTGATGAAAAGTGGAGGTAAAGTGCTTTGAAGGGGTTTAATTCATTGTTTAAGACGGATTAGGGGCTGGGAGAATGACCAAAATACCCCCTTTAATTTTTTAAACGGAACTTAAAAACACATATTTTTTCGAACTGGGTGTCCACCGCGATGCGCCACTATTGCGGTGGCTCACTAGAAATTGACAAATGGGAACTGGGCAGACGCCGTGATGCGCCACCATCGCGGTCCTCCTTTTGATGACATTTTGCCCCTTGGCGCAACGCGTCAATATTACATTGGGCCACTGAAATGGGAAAATTAGAAATTTAGACCTCTCCGCAATGCACCAATATTACGGAGGTCCACTAAAATTTGACAATCTTCATTTAAACCTTCTCCGCGACGCGCTAGTGACCAAAATATGGTGTTTTATGACTGGGAAAGTAATACTGATATTTTATAGAATAACATATTTGATCATATGTCTTTTGTCAAAATGCAGAAGCTATCTAATATACTTGTTGTCTTCTCACCTAAAAAACCATTCATTTTCTTTGTGTTGAATAGCAAGACAATCTAGGATACCATTTTTGATCAAAACCACTACCTCTAATCAAATTTTTGGTATGCTGCATGTAAATCTTAGGAATTCCCGTGTACCCTTCGACCTCCATGATACATATATGCAAGTTTAAACTTAGGGGATTCAAATGTAACCTACAAGTATAAGGTCACCATGACCAATCCTCATGTTGGCAAACATGAGTTTCCATTATCTGTCCATTTGACTCACACCTTCACAGTAAGCTGTCACAACCCACCATTAATGCCCAATTAAAACCATTAGCAATTAACCAACCAACCAATTCCAGAAGTTATTAACCAAGGGTTTATGAAGTAGTATCGTCATACCGACTATAGCTTGCAAGCAATGTGATTAGCCAACACTTAGGGGATACCCATGTACCCTATATTATTACCAATTAAATCAAAACCATGGCCACCAAGGTCTTTTCAATTCATTTAAAATGATTAAACTAGTTTTGGTTCCATTATCAAGTTATACAATGCAATAGTTTCAATAAAAGTCCAATTATGTGACAAAACCATTC
This sequence comes from Capsicum pubescens, assembly GCA_030864215.1. NCBI lineage: Eukaryota > Viridiplantae > Streptophyta > Magnoliopsida > Solanales > Solanaceae > Capsicum > Capsicum pubescens. Next base: position 230,934,005 of record CM061544.1, read on the forward strand.
TCATAGGCATTTTAACAAACATATTGAGGGCATATAGTTTCCAAAACCAAAATCAAGTACCAATTGACCATTCACATACAACCACATATTCAAACCGACATTATAACATGAAAAACCATAAATAAAACAAGGGAAATCAATATCTAAATCTTTACAACCAAAACCCCCAACATATCATTCAAAACCAAACAACAACCATAATTTAATCATGAAAACCATTCATTAAAACATGAATTTAGTTGAACTAACAATGAGGGAGGAGTAACATGCCTTAGCCAATGAAATATCCAAAGAGAAATCACCCTTTGGAAACCTTAATTGATCCATTTTGAAGAAACCCTAGCCTTTCCTTAACCCATGAGTTTGAGAGAGATTTGAGAGTATTTTTGAAGTGTTTTGATCTTCTAAAGTATGTTATGAGAAGCCATAGTGTGTTTCAAGATGTGGGGTATTTAGTGTTTTGGGAGGAAAATGTCTAAAATTTCCATAGCTTAGAAGCTGAAAATTATGTGGAGGAGGGTACGACTCTCCCCTAGACTCATACATACTACATATGAGTGGTACACACCACTCGTACCCTAGGCATCAAGGTGGACTCCAAAACTGTCAAACATACTGCCACAAGGACCAACCCATATCTAATCATACGACAAGTACACATAAACTGTACCCTAGGCAGAATCTTCTAGGAAATACACATTGAGCAACATATGAGTGGCTCACCTATATCGTACCATATCTATACGAGTCTTGTGATGTCCATTCATACCTTTGACAGTAACCAGCTAAAACCATACTGGTTATCATACGACCAAGACCCCCTAAACTGTATCCACATCATACGACAAGTAAGCACAAGTCGTATAATGCCCAGAGAGATCAAAACTAAGAAAAAATCTTTTAGGATCAAAACCCAGGTTATTTTAATTCTCCCCCACTTGAATTAATTGTCTTCAAAAGATGGAACAAGGCAATACAAGCACGATTTAAACATCCATACCCATATTCCAATCTTTAACTAAGTTAGAAAACAAAGATGCAAGGAATTATTTTATCCCTTAACTAAGTCAGGAAACAAAAGTATGATGAAGAACACATACCTTCCGCGCAAATTCCCAAAGCAGAAAACAAGAGCGGATACTTGGACTTCATGTACTCTTCCACTTCCCAAGTAGCCTTTTTAACCTTGTGGTTCCTGTCTCGACCTGACCCGGGGCCTTGTTATAATGTGCACCCCAAGGCCAACCCGGATAGAGGACTATCCCCGTTAACCAACTATATCTCCAGACGCCTCCCTGAGTTGGTAGAATTTCGAGCATATAACAAGATAGCGTATTTATTCCAATTACAAACTCTAGGATAGGTCTATTACCGATATTGAACCAACCGAGTCCAAACCACCCGAACCCAATCGAACAATACTGTGATCTAAAACCGTAAACCAAACCATAAACCAACAACCAAACAATAACCAAGTTCCTATCCATAACATAATATAAAAGGATAGAGTAGTTAAAAATTTAGTCAACCGGTATCAGCCCCAATACCAATGTCAATACTAAGGATGAAACCACTACCATTCTCTCCCATACCAACCCATAGTAGTCTAACAAACCTCTAACAAAAAGAAAAACAATATCCCATTGTGACATGCCCCCAACCATAGAGAAAACCAATATCCATAAAATAACCAAAGCATATAAAACTAACCATGATATGCAATGGAGCCTTCCAGAATATGGTAGCTCACTATTTCAATCCAAAGAAGATCCACAATTTCGATTGCTAAGAAAGAGGAGTAGAATGTTTGGTTCTTGCGTCGCTTAGGGATACAGCTACCTGAAGACGGGTTAGCAGGTGAACGTTAGCAAGAAAGGATAAGGATAAAATTATGCCATCCATTAAGACCAAGTAATCCAACCATATTCATACAAACCATACATATATTTAAATAACCATGTCGGGAATGGGATCTGAGTTTAGTGTGCAGTTAAAATCATTAACCTGGGTATGTGTAGCTTAACTATCCTAGAACCACCCATGGGCTATATGGGTCCAGTGTAACCCCCTAAACGGGCCCTGAAATATGGAGCCGTACGAACACTAGATACCATAAGATTATGGGATTCCCAAGTACCCTTCGCTGTCTATGAAACATATGTACAATGTACTTAAAGGATTCCCATGTACCTCATAGTATCATATATGGTCCCACCATGTCAGTAAACATAAAATTCCAGTGCCCATTGGACTTAGACCTTCACAGTTTGCTATCATACCTTGCCATTATTGCCCAATTAAAACCATTTTCATCCAACCAAACCATTAGGAAATTATCATTATACAAGGGTATAACTAGTGGTATCATCATACTGACTATAGCTTGCAAGCACTGTCCTTAGCCAACCTTTTAATGTAAAATATCCTCAGCTTAAAGATGAAAATTATGTGCAGGAGGATACGACTCCTCCCTTGACTTGTACACACCACATATGAGTGTTACACACTACTCATATACTAGGCATCAAGTTGGACTCCAACACTGTAAACATATGACCACAAGGACCAACCCGTATCCAATCATATGACAAGTACCCATAAACCATACCCTAGGAAGAATCTTCTAAGATAGATACATTGAGAAATATATGAGTGGCTCACCTAACTCGTACATCTCCATACAAGTCTTATGATGTCTATTCGTACCTCTGATAGTAACCACCTAAAGACACACTGATTATCATATGACCAAGACCCCTTAAACTATATCCACATCATATGACAAGTAAGCACAAGTAGTATTATGTTTAGAGAGTTCAAAATCATGAAATATTCTAAGGATTAAAACCCAGAGTGTTTAAGTATGTCAAATACCATAGGCTTGCCCTTATTTTCTTTACCTTAGCATTCAAATAGTCAAGTCAGGATCACTATAGGACTTTTCTCACCTTGTAATGTAGGCTTGGGGGCTGGTATGATAGTCATAAACATTTAAAGTGACTAAGCCTCCTTCTCACTATAATTAATTTTGGGGTCTCACTTACTAGCCATTTTTTTTTAATTCCACCCTTATTTCTCTCTTTTATTATTTTATTGACTTAGGTTGGGTGTGGTCTTTTATTATTATTTTTTTACTTTTTTAGAATTTTCCTTTTTCTTTTTATTTTATTTTATTTTATTTTTACCTCACCCAACCCTACTTTCTTTTTCTCTTATTTTACCCTTCTTCATACCCATTTTACACTACGTACCCCTATGATAGCCACCCTCAACTTAGTTTTTTTGCCTGTGTTAAAGTGCATACTATCTAAGGATAAATAGGGCTAAAGCAAGTAAATTATAATTCAAATGCAAAGGTGAATGGTGAAAACAATAAAAATAGGCTTACAAGGCTCAAAGCAGGGATCAAGGGATATAATTCACACATGGAAGGTTATTTATGCTAAAAGTGGACTAAAATGAAAAAAATAACCTATGATTCTTTCCTAACTGACTATCCTTCAACCTAGGCAAGACTAACTAGGCAAGTTCTGAATATAACATTCAAAGAGAACTAGGTAGTATGTCACGCTCACATAGCACAGAGTTAATATCACCAACTACTACCAATACAGTTCATGTAATTGTTAGCAAATGATTTTGATGTCCCTAATACTAATACCATAACAAGATCCATAAGGTCACATATCTATATATCAACACAGTTATAAAAGAATTTTTTTTGGAGGGGTATCAAAATTCAATCAAAATATGACTACTTCCCTAAATACTCAATATCTCCTAATTACACAAAACATCATGAAATAAAACACAATAAACCTAAATATGCTGACGCTACTAAGAACAAAATTCTGAGGAAAAGAGGCACAAAAATAAAACCCCCAAGAGGACATCAAGACCGACAAGCAACCCCACTCTAACTAAAAATTATTCATTATCCCCAATGCATCAAACCAAAATGAGAGAGTTAGGAACATACTCGAGGCACCATAGGTGCAATGATCCGACGCCAATCATGCAATACGAGTACAAACAACAAAATACCTTGGGTTGTCTCCCAAGAAGTGCTTTATTTTCTGTCACGGCATGACTCAACTTCCTTGGCTACTCAAACATTGTCAAGGTCCATCATTGCAAAAACTCTAACTTCTTCCATGTTTCCCATGTGGTATTTCACATGCTGCTTGTTCACCAGAAATGGGATAATACCATCACGCTTTATCTAAATTGCAATATATGGGAACACGTTAACCACAATGAATAGTCCTATCCATCTTGACCTCAGCTTGATAAGACACAAATGTAGTCTTGAATTTTATAGTAGGACCAAATCACCGGGTTTAAAAATTCTCTTCTCGATCTTATTATCATTATACAACTTTATTATCTCTTTGTTTATGGATGAGATCTCATAAGTACAGAGTTGGAATTCGTCCAACTCATTCACCTTGCTCAGCCACAGGTTCGCTGTATCAAATCATTCAAAATTTAGCCTTTTCAATGCCTAAAGTTCTTTATGCTCTAGCTCAACCGATAAGTGGAATTATTTGCCTTATATAAGATGATATGGAGAGGTACCTATGGGTGTCTTATAATCTATTTTGTAGGCCCACAATGCATCATCTAGCTTTCTAGACCAGTCAATCCTGTTGGCATTCACAGTTTTTGCCAATATGGACTTTATTTTTCCATAGGACACTTTCGCTTGCCCGCTAGTCTGTGGATAGTAAGGTATTTCCACATTATGCCTCACACCATATATATCAAGTAGGGCCTTGAAAAACTGATTGTAGAAGTGAGAGCCACTATCACTAATAATTGCACATAGGGTGACAAATCTGGAAAAGATATTTCTTTTTAGAAAAATAGTGACACTTCTACTTTTGTTGTCTAGAAGTGCAACTGTCCCCACCTATTTGGATACATAGTTGAATGCTACCAGAATGTACCTCATGCAATAGAGCTCATAAATGGAACCATGAAATTAATTCCCCACACATCAATAGCTCCAACTCCAAAATAGGTGTCATGGGGAGTTCATGGCTTCTAGAAATATTGCCTTGATGCTGACATTGGTCACAGTCCTTTAAAAAATTGCCAGCATCCTTGTAGATTGTAGGCCAATAGAACCCACATTGTAGAAACTTATGGGTTGTCCATGTACCACTATGATGACCTCCAACTGGCAATGAATGACAAGCCTCTAGAGTGACCATCATCTCCACCTCTGTTATACATCTTCGAATTACTCTATCGGTACAAACACTGAATATATATGGTTCATCCTAAAAGAATTTCCTTACCTTATGCATAAATCTCCATCGCTGTTGGAAGGATAAATCTTCTAGAATGACATTGCTTTCCAAGTAGTTGAAAAAATAAGCAAACCAGAGAATCAAATCATAAGATGCCGCTAACACACGCTCATCTGGGAAATAATCATCTATCTTAAGATCATCCCCAAGTTATGTATTGTATCCTCTTCATGTCTAGATAAGTGGTCCGTGACTTAATTCTCTTTTCATTTTTGGTCCTTGACCTCAAAATCAAATTCTTGTAGAAAGAGTACCTAACGAATCAATTGATGTTTGGCATCTTTCTTCGCCATTGGGTACCTCAATGTTGCATGGTCAATGTGGACTATCACCTTCGTCCCAATCAATTAGGATCAAAGTTCTCAAAAGTGAAAACCACCACAAGTAGCTCCAACTCTGTAACAGTAAAATTCTTCTGTGTGGGTTTTAGAGTTTTGCTGGAATAATAGATAGGATGCAAGAGCTTCTCTCATATTTTTTCCTTGGATAGTACCCAAGTCCACTCTACTCGCATTACAAATTACCTTAAAAGGTGCAGAACAGTATGGTGACATAATAATAAGCACCAAAATCAATCGCTCCTTTAAGCATTTGAAAGCCTTGAGACACTCATCATCAAACACAAATTTCCCCCTTTGGCACACATTGAACAGGGTTAACCCATCTGCTGTCTGCAATAGGGAAAATCAGCCCAACATCTAACTACTTAATTATCTCTCTCTTTACCACTTCTTGTATATGAGGGTTTAGTCGTCTCTGATGCTTAATATTGGGAATGTTGTCTGGATCAAGCTATATCTTATGTGTGCATATACCTAGTGGGATCCCCACAATGTCAGCAATGGTCTATACAATAGCTCTTTTGAACTTTCATAACACTAATATCAAAGCCTCCACTTGTGCTCCTGCCAAATCTGCTGTAATGATCACCGGTAAGGTATTATTGGCTCCCAAGAATGAATACTGCAAGTGATGAGGGAGGATCTTTAATTATAATACCAGTGGTTCTTCAATTGATGATCTCATAAAAGTTGTGGTTCTGTTCTTCAAGTTAAGATCGTGCTTCTTAGAGGAATACTTGTAAGAGCCTGTGCCATGTAGTGCACTAATCATCCCATCATATTCAAATATTCCATCACCCTCAAAGTTCACGATTACCGCAGCTAATGCTTCTACCCTTAATCTTTTCTCAATAGGTACATCAACTATGATCATGTCATCATCCACTGCATCATCACTACCATAACTCTCATATCATCCGGCTGAGGTAATGTCATGCATATATTCAACATAATTTGCTTGTCATTCCATTTGAAAGTGATCTCTTCTAAGTCCATGTCAATCAATACTTCACCAGTAGCTAGGAAGGGTCTACCTAATATGATTGGAGAATGGGTCTCCACTTCACAATCTAAAATTATAAAATCTGCCGAATAGATGAATGATGCAACTTTAATCTCCACGATATTCACAATACCACTGGCTTCTTTACAGATGAGTTAGCCATCAACAACCTTATAGAAGTAGGCTTTTGTTGTCCTAATCTTAAGACCTTGTATATTACCAATGGCATAACATTTATTCCTGCCCCTGAATCACATAGGGCCTGGATGATCTCATAAGGCCCAATAAAACATGGGATGCTGAATTTGTCTGGATCCCGTTTATTTCAACACGAAGTTATGTGAAAGATTAAGATAAATTCATTATCTATGTTTTGGAGTTCTTCGCCAATCTAGTCATCATCACAATCACTATCGAAATCATGATCATTACAAGTTAATTTTTTAGACTCTGCTTCAAATGGATCATTCACATCAACGTCCTTCTTCTTAGGCTCATCAGTAGAAAACAAATAGTGTTCCTCAGGTAAGGTGTCATCCAAAGTATCAATGTCCATAGAGTGAAAAAGTTGCAGAGGATTCTACATATATTCATCAGATACTTCTTCTAACTGTCTCTCCACCAAAGTGATAGAGATTTTCCCATACTGCTACTCCAACTGCTTAATAGCAGTTTCATGTGACTCAACCTTTTGGGCTAGTCCTGAAATTTTAGTTTTAAGTTTATTTAGGCAAGCCTCTTGTCTCTCTTGACCCTTCATCAACATGGTTAACATCTTTCTATTATAGACTCTACCACTTATTTTCCTGGTGAGAGGTATTTATTTCTCTCATCGTAAGTGTTTTGACCTTGATTAGATTACCCTTGGGCTCAGAAATCTGCCAACTGACGATCTCCATACTTCATCTCCTTAGATATCTTAAATTCACGCTCTTTATAAGAATTGATGGATACAACATCCTCAGATACTCTCTGTGCATTGGACAATCCAATGTCATAAATATTAGAGCCTCTCTCAACCTCCTGAGTTTTCCACCCTCAGTTAGTTAATCTGATCTAATCTATATTACCCGAAGCTATCTCCCATCATAATCTTATAAAGGCTCCTCCAGAAATAGTGTTTGTCATTGCTCTGGAACTGGTAGTCAGGGATCTAGAGAATATTTTTGACAAGATTGTCCGTGATATCTAGTGGTTGGGTACCATAATAAGCCTTTTATTGAATAGAAACCATGCCTCATACATAGACTCTGATTTCACCTACTTAAAATTGTAAATCTCATCCTTGAGCTGCAATACCCTGGATGGAGGAAAGAACCTGTTCAAGAACTGTCTGCATAGCTCCGTCCATGTAGTAATATCTCCTCTTCGTAGTTCCCTAAGCCATAATGATACTTTCCCAATAAGTGAGAAAGGGAACAACCTCGGTCTCAGTGCCTCCTGATCTACCCCTAGTATGGTACACGAAGTGAATATCTCAATAAAATTTCCCAGGTGCATGTTTGCGTCATCTGTCGGTAACCCTAAAAATACACTCTTATAGTACAAGAACTGAATCATAGAACTATAGATATTAAACTTAACATTATGAGATAAAGCAGGAGGAATAATGGCTCTTGTATCAGCCGACTCATTGTAACCCAAATCTTCCTCATTATCAATATATGGCTAAATAAACTTATATGTTGGGATCACTTGAGTTTGGGTTCTGTCATTACCAATTTGTCTATCATTACCTTCCTAAACTTCATATTCAGGGAGTTTGTCCCTCTTTTGTTCTGACATCCTACTATGTAGATATAGGATTTTCTCTGAAATCAGTGGGAGTAAGGGATAGCCTCTACTCTGTGTGCTAGGCATACACAGGCATATGCCTAACTATGAAGAAAAAGAAATACCCAAAAACTACAATGACTTTACACCACAAATCAACACTGTACTCCCCGACTGTGGAACCAATTTTTTAATGAAGTCCAAGCAACACCTCTTTTTATATGATGTTACGGTCGCTGTCAAGATATAGTAACCCAACTAAGGTTGGGGTCGAATCCCAAGAAAATATGTGGACTTGTAGTTATCAGCAGTTGTAGTCTATAGGTAGTACTGGAAAGTAAATAGGGGAGGCGGATTTCCTTGTAACAATCTCAAACAAGTAACAGTATTAAACTTTGGTTGAAATCAGTTTTAGGTTAACACTAGGATTACATTCCCCTTAGCTTCTCAACTCTATAGGTCTATCCTGCTATATTGAACCAACCCAATACTTCCCATGCAGAATCGATAAGTTATGTACCTTCTACAGTCTTTTGGACGAGAAGAAGGATTTCACCCTTTTCCTTTTGAGTCTTGGTATGTCGCATTACTAACCATTATTTTGATCCCAGTAAACTATTACCTTTTGAGTCTTAAGTTATTAGATAAAAGTTAACAATTATTCAATATATTCGGTTGTGCGCAATGGATCAACAATTAACTCTCAAATTACTATTGTCATTATATTTTCCTAGTCACTACTCCTCTTTTGGGGTAAGTAGAAATATCTAGGCGGGATCCTAATATTTGAAACCTCTAATACAACTGTTATAATGAAGATAATTAAATGCATTCCATAAGTATTGGTTCAATTCAACAATCACACTTCCCCTACTTCGTCAATTAGCCAGGGTTTTCATAACCTTAGCTATGGGTTTTTAGCCGCTCGTACTAGTGAAGAAATCAATAACATTCATGATTGAAAGCTTAGGTGAAGTCACTATGGTAAGATGAATAAAAACCTAAAACAACAACTTGATAAATCAACTGAAGTTAAGACAAGGAAATCCCAAGAACAAAGACGGATCTTGGAAACAAAATATGTTTCTAAGTATAAAAAATGTGTAACTCCTACTAAAAAGTACATAAGGGGTATTTATAGTACATGAGAAAACCCTAAAAACAAAGCCCGAATGAAATAGGAGAAAACAGGTTCGATGGCCATATGTGGTTAGCACCTGTGACTTGGGTATGGGCGTAGGTTGTACCTACGGTTGGCTCCAAGCGCAAGTACGAACTGCAGGTACCAGATGGGAAAAATTCCTGCAAGTCAGCTCTCGAGATTTTAGACTTCTAGTACCCGCTTTGCATCCCTGCAGTCTGTAGGTCTTACCTACGGCCCGTGGTTCAACTTAGGAGGTGGCAAGAGTCAGTTTTTTAACTCTCCTTTAATTCCCGAACATGCTTTGATAACGATTAAGCAGAAAATCATCCCAAACATCCATAATTTCTCTAAAAGTATCCAAAAACACTTTTTACACCATTTTCAAGAACTTATCATCCAAAATATGGTTTTCTGTAAAAACATACCCAAAACAGATCATATCTATCAAAAAGGCCTCGGGAACTTGCAAATTTTTCTCCTTTTAAGCGTCGAAAGTGCTATATTTCTATAGCACATCAAAACTCTACACTGAGTTTAACCCGAGTGCCTAACTCATCCTGAATTTTTCTCCAAAATTAAGATGTGAACACAAAACCTCGATCTAAAATAATGGACACCGGCATACCATGCAGATGCATAATCTTACGAATGTTGATACGGACCAACCTCTCAACACTGAATGAGACCTGAACCAGAATAAAATGAGCAAACTTGGTAAATTGATCCACGATGACCCCAAAACTATTAGAATCATAAGATGTACGAGGTAAACCAGTCATAAAGTAATGGTGATCCATTCCCACTTCTACTTGGGAATTGGTAACCTCTAAAGCAAACAACAAAGTCTCAAATGCTTGGCCTTTACCTGTTGACAACATAGGCAACGATCCATAAAATCCACTATATCTCGCCTCATACCACCCTACCAGTAGTGCTTTCTCAAGTCATGATACATCTTAGTCACACCTAGATGGATGGAATATCTAGAATAATGGGCCTCCTCCAAGATCAACGTAATCCAATCACCCACTCTTGGCACACAAACTCGTCCCCTAATCCTTAAAACTCCTATCACGGCCCAAACCAGGGACTGGCCATGACAGACATCTCTAATCCACCGGTGATGGGAGACCACCCCCTGAACCTAACAAAATACCATACGCCACCAAACAATGGATGAAATCTGAACATATAACAAGATAAGTTTAAAGAATAAAAGATATGTCTACAATTGGTAACCAGCAATCGACCAAAGACATCCAACCAACATCACCCAAGTCTACAGTTATCCAACAAAGCCTTCTAACAAGCCAAAATTAATAAAGTGTCAGGACATGCCCCCGACAATAGCCAAAAAGAGTATCAATAGTCTATGACTCAAAAGGAAACATAGCATTAAATGAGGCCTTTAAAAGTATGGAGGCTTACCACTTCTATTCAGCTCATGAACTATCCATGAGCAACTAGTCACTGAGTAAGAGATGTAGAGGTATACCCAGTTCCTACATATCATAGGGATACTGCGTACGTATATGGTTAGCAGTTTGAGCTCTAGCATGGTACTTAAGAATAAGGATAACATAATGTTGTGACCAACAGTTCAAAATTATACAAATCCAATGCACATAATCAAAGGCATATACATATATATATACATACATATATACATACACACACACATATATATATACTATATAGCACATGCCGGGATAGGGAACCAGGCTTAATGTGCACTTAAAACTTTATCTTGGATTATATAGCTCAACCGTCATAACATACCAAGGCATCCACGGGCTAACTGGGAACAACTCTCCCCAGCTGAAAAGGCCCCGTATGTTGTGGCCGCACGAACCAGCACGTATATATATATATATGCCTTATGGGGGACTCGAACCTCCCGACATATCATGGTGACACAAACACCCAATCATGTAATATAATATGGGGGATTTAAACCACCCAATTATATGAAAATAATAAGGGGGACTCCAACCACCCGTTCATTTTAGGCCCCCACATCGGCAACCATGGTTTCAAATATTGGTCCCTCAGGATCTCCACTTTAATGACTCAGCTACACAATCCTCATTAAAGCCCAAATAAATCATCTAGAACACATTCCTATTCATTGAACCATGATACAGATTTAGGCATACATTATTGGTATCTTCATACCAACTACACTTGTAAGGTAACATCAACATGCCAAAACACTTTCATTATTATGGGAAATTCACGACTCCTTGGTTCAATTAGACATTAGCTTGGGGAATTACACCAACCCATAATGTTCAATTCATGATCATTATGCTTCATTGATTTTTCAAATTATGCAATAGTTCAAGCGTAGTTCAATATGCATACTTCTTATATTCAAAACCAGTTTTGCAATATGGGGTTGAGGTCATAACCACTTCAAATGTCACCAGTTGGGGAAAATCATAATCCCCTAGTTCATTCACCATACCCACTGACCCCACAAATTCAAAACCAAAATGAAAGCATGAACAATCATATGTAAACCATGAGAAACATTATTCAACAACAAGCATTCAAAACCCTCAACCCATGTTTAAAAGGCAACATCAATATCATATGAACAACACTTTAAAATATATATTTTTAGAAAATTAGCAATTAGGAAAGAGTAGAATGCCTGAAATATCGAAGATTATGGAGAGAATCCAATCCTTGATCCCTTGGATGACCAACTTCTTGGAAATGGTAAGTATTTTGCTTGAGGGGATATATATAGAATAAAGAGTCTTTGATGTATTAAAGTGTGGAAAGAATGCCTAAGAGTGTTTAATGGGCGTGGGGTCTAAGTCTCTAAAGTGGGAAATGTCCAAAGTTCCCTCAACTTTAAAGCTGGAAAAGTGTCGCCAGTGACTACGGGTGAAACCTCAACTCATAATAACACCTTAAGACTCATTACCATGAGTCGTAGCCAAGACAGTGTCATGGTTTATCCATACTGTTGACCCTATGACCAACATCATATGAGTTATATCATGAACCTATGAGTCGTATCCAAAACAAACCCATTTGGGGCTTACACTAGTCACACTATAATTTGCACCTATTGACTCTTAACGAGTCCTCATGTCTCGTAGTGAGCCACTCGTACTCATAGCAGAACTTAGCCATACACACACTGTTTAGGCTACGATTTGAGTCCAATGACTCATCATGGGTCTTTAAGGCTCGTGTCCCCAAGTCTTACTCAGGACAACAACTCAAGAACCATTCACTGGAGACCTTACGAATATGGTCATATGACCTGTCAAGACACCCTATGACTCGTAGAGTGAGTCATAGTAAGGATAGTAAGGATAAAATTTCATAATATTGAAGGACTAACACCTGGGATGTTTCTTTCTCACCCCCTAAGGATCATTTGTCCTCGAATTATGAGTTAAGGTATTTATTAGCATGATTTGGCCCCAAACACAACCACACTTACATTTAACAAAGACAGAAAACAAAGACATCAAGGAATTCATAATTTTCTTTAACAAAGTCAGAAAACAAAGATGCTAAGATTACATACCTTAGGCTAGATTTTCCAAAATCTGGTATAAGAACGGATACTTGGACTTCATGTCCTCCTCGGTTTCCTATGTAGCTTCCTCAAACTTTTGGTTCCTCCAAAGAACCTTTACTGAAGCCTGAAACTACGTTTTTTTGTACTTAACTGATGGACTTGTCGATCCAAGATCTCCACCAAAAATTTCTCATAAGATAAAAAATTAAAAATGCCCACACCTTCCAAAGGAACAACCAACGAAAGATCACCCACACACTTTCTCAACATCAATACATGAAAGACTGGATGAATGGAGCTTAATCTAGAAGAAAAATCAAATACATAAGCAACATCGACAACCCTATTCAAAACCAAATATAGAACAACATAACGGGGACTGAGTTTTCTTTTCTTTTCAAACTACATCACTCCCTTCATATGAGACACCTTTAAGAACAGTCAGTCACCATTGTTAAACTCCAACTCCCTTCGCCTTACATACGCATAGGACTTTTAGCGACTTTGGGTTGTCTTAAGCCTATCTTGAATCACCTTCACCTTCTTCATGGCTTGGTGAACCAAATCAGCACCAAATAACTTATTTTCACCAACCTCAAACCACCCAATAGAAGACCTACACCTACTACCATACAAAGCCTCAAACGGATCCATACCAATGCTAGAGTGATAGCTATTGTTGTAGGCAAATTCAATTAGAGGCAAGTGGTCAACCCTACTGCCATCGAAGTCTATCATACCAGATCTGAGCATATACCCCAATGTCTGAATGGTTCTCTCCACTTGCCTAGTCGTCTGTCAGTGGAAAACAGTACTAAGGCTCACCTTAGTCCCAAAACTCTCTAAAACAAATGCCAAAAATATAATAAGAACTGAGTACCTCGTTAAGAAATGATGGAGACTAGAGCACCATGCATCTTGACTATCTCCTCAATGAACAACGTGGCATAATACTCTGAAGAGAAATTAGTCCTCACTGATAAGAAGTGCACAAACTTGGTCATCCTATCCAAGATGACCCAAATAGAATTGAACTGATTTTAAGACCACAGAAGACCAGTAAGAAAAATACTTATTATTTATTTCCCACATCCACACAGGAAGCTCAATTTCTTGAAACATTCCACCGGGCTTCAAATGATCAACCTTTACTTGTTGACGTACCATGTACTTAGCCATAAAATTGGCCATATTCTGCTTCCTATTATTCCACCAATAAATCTCCTTAAGATCATGGTACATTGTTATTGAACCAGGATGAACTGTATAACGTGACTCATGAGCTTTATCCAAAATTCTTTCTCACAACCCATCAATATTAGGAACACACAATCTACCTTGGTACCTCAAGATACCATCACCACCAATCTCGAAAGCCATCACTTTCTACCTTCCTGCATCCTTATTAATTTGTATCAAGATAGGGTCCAACACTTGCTTCTCCTTTACCTCAACACCAAGAGATGGCTTCCCCACCTATTGCATAATCACACCACCATCTTCGGAATCCATGAGACGGACTCCAAGATTAGATAAATAATGAATATCTTTCAGTAAATCCCACTTCTCTTCATCCAAGTAAGATAAGATCCCATGGATAACCTTCCAAGATCATCAACAATCATGTTAGCTTTACCTGGGTGATAGTGGTGACTCATGTCATAGTACTTGAGCAACTCAAGCCATCTCATTTGCCTGAAATTTAGCTCCTTCTAAGTTAACAGGTATTGTGGGCTCTTATGATCAGAATAAATATCTACGTGGATGCTATACAAATAGTGTCGCCAGATCTCCAATGTAAACACCACAGCTAACAATTCCAAATCATAAGTCAGATAGTTATTCTCATGAACCTTTAATTGCCTAGAAGAATATGCAACCACTTTGCCATGCTGTATCAACACGCAACCTAGTCCTACCTGGGACACATCACGATAGATAACAAAACCATCAGTACCCTCGAGTAGTGTCAAAACTAGAGTCAAAGTCAACTTATCCCTTACTATCTCAAAACTGCCCTCACAATCTTCCGACCATAAGAACTTCACCTTCTTTTGAGTCAACTTAGGTAGAAATAGAAGAGAAACTTTCTAAAAACCTTCTATAATACCCTACAAAATCCAAGAAGCTCCGAATGTTGGTTGGAGTTGTGGGTCTAAGCTACTTCTTAACTACCCCAACTTTCTGTGAATCCACCATGATTCCTTCACTAGAAAAACCATGACCCAGATGGGTCACAACATTCAACCAAAGCTCACACTTCATAAATTTTTCATACCATCGCTGATCTTTCAAGGGTTGCAACACAAAGTGGGCATGATCCACCTTACTCTTAAAATACACCAAAATATCATCAATAAATACAATCATGAACAAATCCAAGAACTAATGGAATACCCAACTCATAACATCCATAAATGTTGTCGAGGCATTAGTCAAATTAAAAGACATCACTAAAAACTCAAATTGACCATATCAAGTTCGAAAAGCAGTCTTAGGGATATCCACCTCCCTAATTTTAAACTAATGTTACCCATACCGAAGATCAATCTTATAAAAATACTTAGCACCCTAAAGCTGATCAAAGATATTATCAATCATCGAAAGGGGATACTTATTCTTCACGGTCACCTTATTCAATTGGCGTTAATCTATACACATCCGAAGGGAACCATTTTTCTTACACACGACTAATACAGGTGCACCCCACAGAGACATACTAGGGCTAATAAAACTCTTATCTAAAAGATATTTAAACTACTCATTGAGTTGCTTTAACTCGGCTGGAGCCATTCTATAAGAGGGATAAAAATAGGTTGAGTGTCTGGAAGAAGATCAATCCCAAAATAAATTTCCCTATTGGTAGGAACACTAGGAATATCATCAGGGAACACCTCAAGAAACTCACAGACCATAGGGATAGATTGCAAAAAAGGTCCTTTTGACCTAGAATCCTTAACATGCACTAGGTGATAGAGACACCCCTTAGAAACCAACTTTCGGGATCTACGATACAAAACAAACCTTCCCTTAGGCACTAGGAAACTACCTTCCTATTTAATCACTGGCTTATTAGGGAAGTGGAAACTCACCCTTCGGGTCCGACAATCAAGCGACACATAGCATGGATGCAATTGATCGATCCCTAAAATCACATCAATATCCAATATATCCAACTCTATCTGACCCTCTAAGGTCTCCCTACCACTGACAACCTTCATTCAACCCCTATAGACCCTTGTAGCCATAATAAAGTCACCACCGAGGTGGACACAAAAAAGGGATTTGGAATAAATTCAGGATCAAAACCAAAATGAATAGCCACATAAGGGGTCACATAAGAGAGGGTAGAGCCGGGATCAAGTAGACAATATAAATCATGAGAGAAAATTTTGAGCGTACCAGTAACAACAACGGGGGACACCTTAGAATCCTGACGGGTGGCAAGAGCGTACAAATAGTTTTGACCAGTGCCGGCGCCAGAAGTTGAAGTAGCACCCTTTAGTACAAGAGCTGACGAAGTAGTAACAGGGATCTTATTTGCCCTAGAAGAAACCCTAGAAGGACAATCCCTTTGCATATTACCAATCCGACCATATTTAAAGAACTTGTTCCTCCCCTATTCACAAATACCATAGTGCACCTGGCCACAAAATCTACAAGGGGAATATGATGGAGCGGACTGAGCCTCACTAAACTAAGGCTGGGTACCCTACACCTCCGAACCAATACTATTCTAAAAATGACGATCACTCGACAACTTTAGATAAGGAGCATTAGCCGTAGAGTAGGAACATGAATTGCCCTACTTTTCTTAGACCATTTTCCACCATCTCTACCACTCCGATGCTGAGCTCCACCCTAATTCAAATACCAAAACTTCTTATTTTACCTTTCACTCATATCGGCTTACTTTTTTTTCTCATCTTCCACTTATTGTATATACACCACAAGTCTAGAGTTGTCCATGTCCTCGTTAAAAAAGGTGGCTTGCTCTCCAAAATTAATTCATGGGACAACCCAGAAGAAAAATTCCACATTATAGATTTCATACTAGAAACCAATCCGGAGCATATCGCGACAACTGATGAAACTTCAAGGCATACTATTTCCCTTTCATCTTGCCTTGCTTCAAGTTTACAAATTCCTCAGCCTTTACCCTGTACTCCTGAGGAAACAACCGGTCAATAAATCCATTATAGATGTCATCCCACAAAGCAGAATCAACATCATTGCCCCTAGACTAATCCCATTTCTCATACGACTAATAGGCCACATCCTTCAACTGATAAGAAGCAAACTCCACACCCTTTATATCCGTAGCATATATTACATGAAAAATCTTTTCCATCTCATTAATGAAATTTTTAGGCTCTTCCTTAACTTTAGAACTGGTGAAAGTCAGAGGACTCAACCTCATAAATTATCCAACTCTAGTGACCTCTGAGAATAGAGCAATAGAAGCAACACACTCAGTTTGGGAGGACACCAACTAAGTAAGCCAATAAAATCGACTGGCAAAACTTAGCATTAAAAATATCAGTTTGAGGTGTCCAAAGAAGGATACGGGGAACCGGTGGAACTCCACTAGGGCAATCAAAAGCAGCAACCCTCCCCCGGGTTTGAACACCTTGAGTAGGAAGATGACACAACCAGAACCAGGGCCTTGTCGTGTAGGGTGCCTCAAGCCCATCCAGGACTAGAGACCACCCCTAATACCCAATGATAACCTCTCTACAGATCACGTCAGATGAATTTTGAGCATACAATAAGATAAAATGGAATAATCATAAATCAAATACATTCAATTAGTATCAACCATAATTCCAATACCAATGCCAAGGCTAACAACAATATCGACACTGGCCATACCAACCCGAATTAGTCCCACAAATCCTCTATTCGAAAGTAAAACAATATCTGATCGGGACATGCCCCCAACCATAGGCCAAAACCAAGTCTAAGAAATAACAAAAGTAGAGGAGTCCATAACATGAAATGGAGCCTTCCAGAGTATAGAAGCACACCACTTTAATCCGACACAAGGCTTTATGAAGTGTTATTGTCATTCTGACTATAGCTTGCCAGCAATGTCACTAGACAACACTTAGGGGATTCCCATATACCATATATGATTACCTATTAAACAAAAACCATGGATACCAAGGCCTTTTCAATTCCTTTAAAACTATAAAACCTATTTAGGTTTCGTTACCAAGTAATTCAATGCAATAGTTTCAATAAAAGTCAAACCATGTGATAAAACCATTCTCATTAGCATTTTAACAAAAATATTGAAGGCATATAGTTTCCAAAACCAAAACCAAGTACCAATTCACCATTCCTATTCAACCAAATGTTCAAACCACTATTATAATATGAAAAACCATAAATTAAACATGGGAAAAAAATATCCAAACCTTTATAGCCAAAACCTTTAACATATCATTCAAAACCAAACAACACCCATAATTTAATCAAAAAAACCATTCATTAAAACATGAATTTAGTTGAACTAATAATGAGGGAGGAGTAACATGCCATAGATAATGAAGAAAACGGAGAGAAATCACCCTTTGGAAAACTTAATTGATCTTTTTTGAAGAAACCCTAGCCTTTTCTTAACCCAAGAGCTTGAGAGAGATTTGAGAGTATTTTTGGAGTGTTTTGATCTTCAAAAGTATGTTATGAGAGGCCATAGTACATTTTAGGTCGTGGGGTATTAAGGGTTTTGGGGTGGGAAATGTAAAAAATTTCCTCAGCTTTAAATCTAAAAATTATGCGCAGGAGGGTACGACTCCCTCTTTACTCATACACAACATATACGAGTGGTACACATAACTCATAACTTAGGCATCAAGTTGGACTCCAACATTGTCGAACATACGACCACAAGGACCAACCCATATCCAATCATACGACAAGTACCCATAAATTATACCCTAGGCAAAATCTTCTAGGCTAGACATATTGAGCAATATACGAGTGGCTCAGCTATCTCGTACCATCTCAATATGAGTCTTATGATGTCCGTTCATATCTTGGACAGTAAAAACCCAAAACCATACTAATTGTCATACGACCAAGTCCCCATAAATTATATCCACATCATATGACAAGTAATCACTAGTCATATAATGTCCAGAGAGCTCAAAAGCAAGAATTTTTTTACGGATCAAAACCTAGGTTAAATTCTCCCCCACTTGGATTATTCGTCCTCTAAAGATGGAACAAGGCAATACAACCACGATTTAAACCTACGCATCCATATTCCCATCTTTAAGTAAGTTAGAAAATAAAATTATGTTGAAGAAAACATACCTTCCACATGAATTCCCCGAGTAATAAACAAGAGCTGATACGTTAACTTCATGACTCTTTCTCTTTCCAAGTAGCCTCTTCAACCTTGTGGTTCCAAACACGACCCAACCCGAGGCCTTGTTGTAATGGGCATCTGAAGTCCAATCCGAACCGGAGACCATCCCCATTGCCCAACCTAACCTCCAACCGCCTGACCTGAGTTGGTTGAATTTCTAGCATATAACAAGATATCATATTTATTCCAATTACAGACTCTGGGATAGGTATATAACTGAGATCGACCCAACTGAGTCCAACCACCCAAACCAACCTAACCATACCGTGATTCAAAATCGTAAACCAAACCATAAACAAATAACCAAACAATAACCAAGTTCCTGTCCATAACATAATATAAAAGGATGGAACAATGAGAAATTTAGTAACCGGTATCACCCCAATACCAATACTAAGGCTGACACCACTATCGATCCTGCCCATACCAACCTATAGTAGTCCCATAAGCCTCTAATAAAAAAAATAATATCTGGTTGGGACATGCCCCTAACCATAGCGAAAACCAATATCCATAAAATAACCTAAGTATATAAAAATATCCATGATGTGAAATGGAGCCTTTCAGAATATGGAAGCTCACCACTTTAATCCAAAGAGGATCTCGAAGTTCGATCGCTAAGAAAGAGAAGTAGAATGGCCGATTCATGTATTGAGTTAGGATACGGCCGCCTGAGGATGGGTTAGTGGGTAAAAGCTAGCGCGATACTCAGGATAAGGATAAAATAATTCCATGCAGTAAAACCAAGTAATCCATCCATATACATACAAACCATACACATATATAGAACCAAGATGGGAAAGGGATTCAGGTTTATCGTGCAGTTAAAACCATTAAGTCGTATATGTGTAGCTTAACCATCCTAGAACCACCTACGAGATATATTGGTACAGTGTAACACCCTAAACGGACCCTGATGCGTATAGCCGTACGAACTAGAGATACCATAGTAGTAGGGATTCCCAAGTACCCTTTGCTCTCAAAAATACATATGTACAGTGTACTTAGAGTATTCCCGTGTAACTCATTGTATCATATATGTTCGCTATGACCAACCCCTCATGTCGACAAACATAAGTTGCAGTGCCCATCCATTGGACTTGCACCTTCACGGTTAGCTATCACATCACTCCATTATTACCCAAATAAAACCATTTTCATCCAACCAAACCATTAGGCCATTATTATTAACCTTAAAATTTAACCATTCCAAACCATTTATATCATTTAGGGCTCCATTACCAAACCATACCATGCAATAGTTCCATTAAAAGTCCAATAATATAGTAAAAGCTTTTCATAGGCAGTTCATCAAACATATTGGGGGCATAGAGTTTCCAAAACCAATTCTAATTATCAATTTTCCATTCCCATACAACCAATTGTACAAACCAACATTAAAACATGTAAAAACATAATTAAAACATAGGAAAACCATAACCAAACATTTAATACCAAAACCCCAACACATATTTGAAAACACCAAAACCATACAATAATTATGCCATGAAAACATTGTATAAATCATGCCTTTAGTTGGAACAAACAATGAGGGAGGAGTATCTTGCCTTAGATTAGAAGATGATGGAGAGAAATCACCAACACAAGCCCAATATTGCTCCTCTAGATGAAACCCTGGTTTTCTTTTACCCAAAAGCCTTTGAGAGAATTGTAGAGTGTTCAAGAGAGTTTTATAAGTGTTTAATGATAGAATAATAGGTTGAATAACCTCCAATGGTGTTTAGAAGTCATGGGACCTTAATAGTTTAAGAGGGGAAATGTCTAGATTTCCCCCACCTAAACTACATAAAAATCCCATCATAGGTTACGACTATACCATACCGGTCATACCCTCCAATACGAGTGGTACCTACCACTCGTACCCTAGTCTTCTTCCTTGGACCCAACACTATTCACCATATGACTTAACCAAACCAAGTAGTACCCAAGCACACAACTAGTACCCTTGACCCGTACCCGTGATAGAATAGAATCATAAGAGGCTTGAACACTGTCTACCATACCAGTTGAGGATATGATTCGTAGCCTTGCTCCCAACCCATGGTGAGCCACTCGTACTCAGATCCAAGTTAAGTTACTAAGTCTCATATTAAGTGAAGGAAAAACCTAAAAATAACCCATATCCAACCATACGACTCATACCAACCCAAGTTATACACATTCCAGAAACCAATCCAACACACCAACTAACATTGGTCAGCATACGACTAAGATATAACTCTCGTGTCCCATGATATGACTGGTACCCACTAGTCGTATGTTGTCCAAAATCCAGACATCTAGGAAATTTTTCTAAGGTTCAAAACCTAGGGTGTTTAAGTCTCCCTCACTAGGATCATTCATCCCTGAATGACAGATAAGGTAGGTCAACCACAAACAAATTTATTTCCATTATCAAACATTAAATTAACCTCCATCCAAGTTAGGAAACACAGATTTAAGGAAATTAATCTGTTCTTTAATAAAGAATGAAAAAAAAGAAGTGTTTCAAGAACACATACCTTTCGTATGAATATCCTGAGCAGAAAATAATTATGATTATTTGGACTTCATGTCATCTTCCGCTTCCTATGTAGCTTCTTCCGGCTTGTGGTTTCGCTATAGAACCTTAATCAAAACTACATCCTTGGTCCATAACCGACGAACCTGCTGATTCAATTACTCAATCAAAACCTCTTAATAAGACAAAGAATTCGAGATATCAAACCCTTCCAAAGGAACTACATAAGAAGGATCACGAAGATACTTTCTAAACATAAAGACGTGAAATACCGGATGAATAGAGATCAAACTAGAAGGAAACTCCAATTTATATGCAACATTACCAACCCCCTCCCCCCCACAAAACTACTTAAGGACAAATATATCAGGGACTGATCTTTCCATTTTTACCCAACCACAACACTCCCTTTATGAGAGATACCCTTAAGAACACCCTATCGCCAACCTCAAACTCCAAGTCCCAACACCTTATATCCACATAGGACTTTTGGCGACTTTGGGCAATCTAAACCTATCCTGAATCACCTTTACCTTTTCCACATCCTAACAAACCAGGTCCGGACCAAATATATCCACTTTACCAAGCTCGAACCACCTAATAGGAGATCTATACCTCCTACAATACAATGCCTTAGATGGGGACATTCCAATGCTAGAATGATAACTATTGTTGTAAGCAACTTTACCAAAGGTGGATGCTCAGCCCAATTGCCACCATAATCAATCACACATGCGCGAAACATGTCCTCCAATATCTAAATAGTCCTTTCTGCTTGCCCATTTGTCTGTGGATGAAAAGTAGTACTCAGACACACCGTAGTCCCTAGTCCCTTCTTAAAAGACCGCCAAAAGTGAGATGGAAATTGCGTACCATGATCAGGGATAATTGAAATAGGCACTCCATTCAACTTTACAATCTCCTAAAGATACAATCGTGTATAATCCTCAGCCGAGTAATTAGTCCTTACTGGTAAGAAGTAAGTGGACTTTGTCATCTTATCCATGATAACCCAAATAGAATCAAATCAGTTCCAAGACTGAGGAAAACCAGTAAATAAATCCATATTGATTACCTCCCATTTTTATTTTGGCAACTTCATTTACTTGTACAAACCACTAGGCCTCATGTGCTCAATTTTTGCTTGTTGGCACACCATATACTTGGCCACAAAATTAGCCACTTCCCTCTTTATACAATTCAACCAGTACATCTCCTTGATAACATGATATATTTTTGTTAAATTGGGATGAACAACATAGCATTATTTATGTGCCTCGGCGAAAACCCTTTGTCATAAGCCATCGACATTAGGAACACATAACTTCTCTTGGTACCTCAAAGTAACATCACCACTGATCTCAAATACCATTACCTTTTGACCACCTATATCACCCTTGATCTTCATTAAGATAGGATCTAGCACTTGCTTTTTCTTGATCTTTATAGCAAAAGATGATAGAACCAGTTCCTGTACCATTACACCACCATCATTGGAGTCCAAAAGATGAACTCCAAGATTACCTAAGCGATGAATATCCTTCACCAATTCTCATTTCTTCTTATCCACATGAGCTAAACTCCCCATGGATAACCTGCTAAGAGCATCAACAACTACATTAGCTTTACCTGGGTGGTAGTGAAGGCTCATATTATAGTCCTTGAGAAGCTCCAACCAACTTTTTTCCCTAAAATTTAGCTCCTTCTAAGTGAACACATACTGTAGACTCTTATGATAAGAAAAGATATCCACGTGAACTCTATACAAATAATGCCACCATATCTTCAAAGCAAACAACATCGCTAGAAGCTCCAAATCATGGGTAGGATAGTTCTTCTTATGCACTTTCAACTGCCTGGTAGCATAGGCAAATACCTTTCTCTACTACATTAAAACACAACTAAGTCCTAACCGGGACACATCACAATAAACCACAAACCCATCATTACCTTAAGGTAATGTTAGAACTGGAGCGGAAGTCAGCTTATCCTTAAGCTTCTCAAAACTCCCCTCACAAGCCTTCGACTAAGAAAACTTTACCTTCTTCTGAGTTAACTTAGTCAATAAAGCAGCTATCGTCGAGAAACCTTCCATGAACCACCTATAATACCCGGCCAAACCCAAGAAGCTTTGAATATCAATTGAAGTCATGGGTCTAGTCCATCTTTTAACCACCGCCACCTTTTGTGGATCCACCATAATCCTCTCACTAGACATAATATAACTAAGAAAGGTCAGTGCATTCAACCAAATCTCACAGTTTGAGAACTTAGCATACAACTGTTGCTCTTTCAAGGTCTGCAACACAACCCAGAGATGATTAGCATAACCTACCTCACTTTTAAAAAATACCAAGATTTCATTAATGACTATAATGACTAAGAGATCCAAAAACTTCCTGAAATCCCTATTTATCAAATCCATAAATGCCATCGGGGTATTAGTCAAATCGAATGACATAACCAAGAACTCAACATGCCCATACCGAGTATGAAAAGTCATCTTAGGGATGTACTCTTACCTAATCTTAAGTTGATGATACCTAGATCAAAGATCTATCTTAGAAAAGAATTTGACACCTTGCAACTGATCAAACAAGTCATCAATCCTTGCAAAATGATACTTGTTCTTAATTGTTACCTTATTCAATTGCCTGTAGTCAATGCACATTCGAAGAGAACCATCTTTCTTGTGCATGTATAAAATTGGTGCACCTCACGGAGATACACTAGGATGGATGAAACCTTTATCCTAAACATCCTTAAGTTGCTCCTTGAGTTCTCTCAACTTAGATGGAGCCATTCTATAAGGAGGAATAGATATTTGACGAGTGTCTGGAACCAAATCAATACAAAACTCAATTTCCCTATTTGGAGGAACAATAAGAATATCATTCAAAAAGACCTCAGTAAATTTGTTTACTACTGGGATCGAATGGATAGAAGGACCTTTCGAGTTAGAATCTTTAACTCAAACCAAATGATAGAGACACCCTCTAGAGATGAACCTACGAGCCATAATATAGGAAATAAAACTCCTGCTAGGAACTAGGAAACCACCCTCCCACTCTATAAATGGTTCACCAAGGAACCTAAGAACAACCTTACAAGTCCGACAATTTAAGGATGTGTAACAATAGTGTAACCAATCCATCCCCAGAATAACATCAAAATCCATAATAACACGCTTAAACAAATCTACCAAGGTTTCCTTGCTACCAACAGATACCACACACAGATTCTTTTAGAAACCACAGAGTTACCTATTGGGGTAGAAACAAAAAAAGGATCCAAAATATACTCGGAATCAAAACTAAAATGCACAACCACTTATGAGGTCAAATAAGAGAGAGTCGACCCCTGATCAAGCGAGCAATTCACATCACAAGTAAAGAGTTGAAATGTACCAGTCACGAAATTAGATGATGCCTCAGATTCCTACTGAGTAGTAAGAGCATATAACCTATTCCGACCTACGTCGGTACTAGAAGTAAAAACAAGTACAGAAGCAGTAAACTTTGGTGTAAGAGCAGAAGATGAGGCAATCAGAGGCTTACTAGCTGCCGGATCACCTTTACTAACCGGAAAATTCCCAAGCATATGTCCTGGCTGACCACATTTGAATCATATATCCCTCCCTTCTTCATAGAAACCTCTATGTAACCTACCATAAAACTGACAAGGAGGGCATGATGAGGCCTACTGAACCCTATTTTCCTGAGATTGGGCACCTTATGCCCATAAATTATCACCACCCTACTGACGCATATCACCCGACTACTTTGGGTAAAGAGCACTAGCTGTAGAGAAGGAATCGAAACTCCCCCAATTCTTATTTGGCCACTTATCACCATCTCTACCTCTCTACTATTGAGCAAAACCCTGTTTAGATAACCTAAACTTCTTACCCTACCTTTCCCAAAACTCAGATTGCTTTCTCTTTTTTTTTCCTACTTGTTTCATAAGAACAACCAACCTAGAAATATCTATATTGTTGATCAGCAATGCAGTCTTGCTTTCAAGGATCAAACTCCAAGACAGCCCAGAAGTGAACTTTCTCATCCTGTCCCTCATATCAGATGCTAATTCTAGAGCATACCGAGACAACTGATGAAATTTCAAGGCAAACTCCTTAACATACATATTTTTCTGCTTCAGATTAAAAAATTCATCCACCTTTGATTCCCTCAACTCTTGAGGAATGAAGCAATCCAGAGAAGTATTTGAGAAAGTCTCCCATAAAGTCGACTCCTCAACATCACCTCTCACCTGATCCCACTCCTCGTAACATTGGTATCCATATCCTTTAGTTAGTAAGTAATAAAATTCACCCCTTCTACATTCGTGGCCTGCATTACCCTAAACATCTTCTCTAATTTATCTAGAAAACCCTAAGGATCCTCCTCTATTATTACACCAGTAAAAATTGGAGGATTCATCTTCATAAATTGGCCAACCCTTGTGGCCTCAACAGATAAAACACTAGATGCATCCTGCTCTGCCTGAGTAGCAATCAACTGAGCAATAACATGAATAGACTGATGAAATTCTGCATTAGTCACCTTACCCAGAGTAGGACTAGTAGCAATCGGTGGAACTCCATAAATATCAGGGACAGGACCCCTAGAACGAGTATGGATCCCTTGAGTAGTTTGTGTCCCATTAACATTATCCCTAGTTGGGATAGAAGAGTTACCTTGCATCTTAGATCATCGTGGCATGATCAGAAAAGCAAAAAAAATAGGAATTAGAAAGGATTTTAGATCTTGCAGCTTGAAATAGAATACCAAGAAAGTGAAACACTCCTAAAGACC
Source organism: Capsicum pubescens (assembly GCA_030864215.1). Taxonomy (NCBI): domain Eukaryota; kingdom Viridiplantae; phylum Streptophyta; class Magnoliopsida; order Solanales; family Solanaceae; genus Capsicum; species Capsicum pubescens. Next base: position 230,960,836 of record CM061544.1, read on the forward strand.
TTGTAGCCTCTTTTTTATGAGTGTGGTAATTAACACAGCCCTAAAAGCGACTATAATACTCAACACATCTTATGGATTCCTAATTGAAAATGAACTTAAAGCTTTGATACCAACTTGACATGACCCAACCCAGGGTCTTGTTGTAGTGGGCATCCCAAGTACAACCCAGACTGGAAACCACCCCCTTTACCCAACCCAACCTCCAACCACCTACCTTGAGTTTTCTAAATTTTGAGTATGTAAAAAAATAGCGTATTTATTCTAATTATAAACTCTGGGATAGGTTTATAATCGAGACCTACCCAAACGAGTCCAACCATACAAACCCTACCAAACTATATCGTGATTCGAAATCCTAAACAAAACTATAAACCAACAACCAAAAAATAACTAAGTTCCTATCAATAACATAATATAAAAGGGTGTAACAGTGAGAAATTTAGGCAACCGGTGATGTTGGGTGTATTTATGCATTCTAACGACACTATTCTAGCCTTTTTAGCCTTATTTTGAGGATGATTCATGTGATATATGGGTGGATCATGAGATAAATGTGTATAATAGTGTTAAATTGTGTGTTTATGATGTTAAGAGTAAGTTTCAAACAAGTTTGTACCTAAAATATTCATTTAGAGTTCAACCCTAAAAACTAGTGTTACTAGCTTGAGCTAGGTGCTTGTCTAGTTGATTCCGGTGGATTATATTGTGTTTAAAGTGTTACAAATGAATTTTATGTGTAACTATATGTGAAAAACTTTTTGATAAAGCTCAAGGTTCAATTGGATCAAGCCAAGGGTCAAAACGATGAGTTAAAGATCAAAGTAAAATTAGCCTATGCTTAGCTCGTGTTTCTAGTTCATCGTGTTGGATATTGTGCTGTTTTTATATTTAAATTATTGTTTTTAATGTTATAGGATGCTTTTGGAATGGATTATGATGATACATGAAGAATATAAAAGCTTTAAATCAAGTAGGAACAACTCTAAAAGGCTCGAAATGGCTCAACAAAGGCACAATACGCAAATTGATGAACTTTTGAACCCCTGGAATATTTTGGGCGTGTGTGGACGGTAGGAGTGGACAATGGACTCTTTCAAAACACCAATGGATTTAAATGAGGTCCAAAATAGTAACAATAGGTACGTGGTGGTCCTAAAGGTGATTATCCCGCGACACAGGCTAATTTCGATGATCCTTTGCCTTAGAAAAATTCTAAACAACAAATTCCAGAGAGGTAGCGCAATTTAGAGGAGAAGACTCACCTGGAGAGAGGCTCTACCCAAGACGCCACCCCACCTAGTTCGGGGCTCAATAACTGAAGGTTTTCTTTTCCAACACGAAAAGGGCTTGCTCCTATACTATAAATACATGTTGTATCATTTTTTACACATATTTTAGCATATTTTGGAGAGAAAAGGTTTGATACAACTTATTCATTAGGTTTTTATTATTTTTATTAGTTCATTCATGTTTTTAGTCGTTAATTATTATTTTGTGATTATGATTATGACTATGCGTGGCTAAATGCCCTTTTCTGGGGTTAAAGCCAAAGACAAGGTTACTTTTGTTTTGAATTAAGTTCATTTTTGCTTATAAATAATGGTTGTGTGTTCATCTTTGAATTAACTATTTAAAGGATTCTTGACCATTAGAATATGTTAATTGTCTACCTTTTGATCTCGGGAGAGGGAATAGGGGATAAAACATAGAAATGAACAAAGTATGGGTTTTATTCTTTTATAAAATAAAGAATTGAACTTAGCACCTAGGATATGGATGTACTTAGGAGCCTTACTTGATTCAAACGTAGGATGACAGCTTAAATAATCTAATTGGATCATTATATCCCTGCTCAATAATGTAGTTATAAGGTTAAACTTAGGCAAAGGATTAGAGGTTGGAAAACCATAAGCATGCAATTAACCCTACGAATATACAACCAAGATAAGCGAGTTAATGAATGAAATTCAAGACATAGTATGATTGTCGAAGTGCTTTAACCCTGAGTTTTCTCCCATTAATTGTTTAAAGAACTTTATTTTCCTAATTGTTTACTTTAGTTACAAATTCCAAACTCTTTATTTGGTTACTCTCGCATCATTGAATCGAAATTATGAATTGAAATCGAATCGTTTCTAAATCAAGTTTGTGTGGCATCGATACTTGGCTTTCATTAGGACACTTTACTACATGATAAGACCACATACACTTGCGAGTGCGCTTAGGCGCTGTCAAGTTTTTCGCGTCATTGTCGGGGAATTGTTATTTGGCAATTGTTTATTTTAGTTTTACTTTTAGATTTATTTGGTGTTTTTATGTTTGGTCTTAGTTTTGTTATAGCAAGAATCAGGTTTTAAAGTGGTGAGATGGTAAGGGATAAGGAGTTGGTTGAACAAGGCTCTGAACCCGAGCAACTTTACCATCAACAAAAGAGAGATACAATCATTCTCCCACAAATTCCTCCAATTCAAGAAGACCAAGAAAATCCTGCACAAATGGCTGAGGAACAACAAGTAGCGCGCAGGACTGTTCAGGAAGTGGCAGTCCCTCTTCTGACAAATTTGACTTCCCCCATTCAAAAATCGGTTGCTGGGGAAATTTTGAGCTTAAGAACAATATAGTGCAACTATGATTAGCAAAGGACAATTTGCAGGGCTTCCCCATGAGGATCCACAGGTTCACTTTTAAAGTTTCATTGAGGTCACTGCTATATTTTTTCTGATAGGTATAAGTGCTGATTATGTGAGGCTCACACTCTTCCACTATTAACTTATTCGAGAAGCTAGAAAGTGGTTGAATGTGGAGATGGCCAATTCAATCACATCATGGGACGACTAAGCCAGAAGATTCCTTATCAGATTCTTTCCATCAGACAAGACTGTGAGACTTCACAGTAAGATAGTGAGCTTTAAACAGAAGCCTGATAAAAATCTATATCATGCTTGGGAATGCTTCAAGGTCCTTCTATGGGATTTCCACACCACCACCAATCGAATGAGATACTTTCTCATACTTATGTAAAATCTCTTGATCATAATATGAAGATTTTCCTAGATTCAGCCGTAGGTAGTCAAGCGTTGGAGTTGACTTATAATGAGCTGTACATATTGTTGAATCGCATAGTATAAGGAAATCTCGAGTGGCATTCAGATTTCAGAAGTTCCACAAAAAGAGTTGCAGATGTAATAGAGGTGGACCAATTCATATACCTATCAGCACAGGTGTCTACATTACAGAATTTGATCAATACTCAGTTCAGCAACATAAAATTAGGAGCTCCACAGCCTGCCAAAGCCATCAATGCAGTTCAGCAAATTAGTGGATGGTGTGAGGTATGCAAAAATAGTGGCCATTCTGTAGCCATGTGTGCTTCAAATCCAAAATCAGTAATGTATGTAGGCAATGCTCAAAGGATAAATTATGGTAACGCCTACAACATAAAGTGGCAGACTCAGCCATGGAATGCCCCACAACCACTGGCCCTACCAAATCAGCCAAGCAACAATATGAAGGAGATGATGAAACAGATCTTATCTAATCAGATACAGTTTGCTGCAAACTTAAAAAATTTGCAAGCGTCCACAAGAAGTCTAGAGTTGCACATGGAAAAAAATCAGCAAACATTAAATACTAGGCCACAAGGTGGGTTGCCAGTTGACACAAAAAATCCAAAGCACGTTATGGCTATCACCTTGAAGAGTGGTAAGGAGCTTTAAAGAGAACATCCCAAGGCAATAAATGAGGTAGATGCTGATATAGTGACCCAACAGGTAAATGACAAAGTTGCAGAAAATTCTAGGAAATCTGAGTGCTTGAAAGAAAAAGTTGCTGAATTAGAAGGGAAAAAGACACTGCCACTACCCTTTCCTCAGAAGCACATCAAAGTGAAGAAGGATGCACTATTTAAAAAGTTCTTTGACACATTTAGAGAGTTTTATATTAATTTACCTCTTTTAAATGTTTTGTAAAGTATGCCCAAGTATGCAAAGTATTTGAGGCATATGGTAGAGAAGAAGGTGAAATTGCAAGACATGGGAGCAATAGCACTCGCTGAAGAGTGTAGCACTGTGATTACTCAGAAAATCCCCAAGAAATTGAGAGATCAGGGGAAGTTTGCTATCCCAATCCAAGTTGGGAGTAATGCGGTCCATGCACTGACTGACTTAGGGGCAATCATAAAGTTGATGCCCCAATCACTGTTTAAAAAATCAGGCTTGGGAGAGCCAAGACCGACCACCGTGGTGTTGCAGCTGGAAGATGGGGCATTCACATATTTGGATGGAATAATTGAGGATGTCCTCATAAAGGTTGGTAAATTCATTATACCTGCTGACTTTATTGTTCTTAATTTTAAGGTAGATGAACAGGTACCAATCATCTTGAGGCATCTATTTTTAGCAACCGGGGGAGCGCTAATTGATGTTAGAGAAGGCATGCTCAAAATGAGGATAGAGGATGAAGATGTGGTGTTTGATATATACAAAGCACCCATAATTACGTCCCAAGTTAAAAATTTATGTATGATCAATGTTATTGAAAGGGACAAGTGTGGGGTGGCTAGTCCATAAAAAAACTCCTTAAACTACCTGATTGAGCAGCCTAAGACTCTATCTTCTAATCCTGTCAGAATGGAAGTTGATGAGCCTGAAATGGCTAAATTTGAAAAATCTACTGCACTTGAGAATTCACACCCCAAAAGGGTGAAAAGGATAAGAAGATGGCCTCCAAGTGTGAGGAAAAAGATGATGGAATATGGTTAAGTTGAGTTGGTTCGTGCCGTGACACTAAATCAGGCGCTGCTTGGGAGGCAACCCAAAATAAGTAGGTATGTTTTCTTTTTAGTTTTTAGTTTTTATTTCACGTAGTTTTTGTTTTTGGTTGAGTCGCAGGTTAATAGGAAGTCTGCGTACCATAAACTTGAGCTAAGAAGAATGGAAAAAATTGAGTGTGGGGTCCCATGGATCTCATTTATGTGCAAAGATGTAGCTAGCTAGGCTTAGAGGCCTCAGGGAGTATTTCTATCTCTTGTTTTAAAAAGTTCACTTTGGGGACAAAGTAGATTTTTAAGTGTGGGGTGGGAAATTCCAAAATTTTGGCTCAATTTAAATTTTTTTAGGTGAGATATTCTTGTTGGTGCTATTTTTGATTACATGATGCAAGTGGGTTTGTTTATAAAAGCATGTTGATTGAGTGAATTGCTATTTTCGAGACTCTTAGGCTCATGTTTATGATTCTTGTACTTTTTGGCTTAAATTTAAATTTGTGCTATTGTTTGGTTGGGAGTCTATGATGATCCTATTAAGTTGAGCATGTGCCATATGCGTGTGAAATTTTTATATATTCCTTGTTGTATGTAATGTCTAGAACTTGCACGGTGTGTGTGTGAAGTGAAATAAAGAATGTGGGTTTAGAAGATGATATAGGCATTTCTTTGATAGCCTTGTTTTATACCTTCTATTTGTCCTACCCATTATGCATTATCCTAGTTAACCCCATTGAGCCTTTAGCCTTATATTTGGTAGCTTCATATGTAGCCTAATCCCCTTCTTTGATAAACCGTGATTTTATCCAAAAAGCTCCTAAGTGTTAAGAATTAAAAAAAATTGAGAAGGGAGTTTGAGAAATTGAAGAAGAAAAAGGTGAAATTGATTCCCCAAGGTAATAGTTATTGGTATTTATAATTGATTTGTGGTGGTTGGTATTGATATAAATGGTGTTGGAAATATTCCCGTGATTTTAGAGAATGAGAAAAATTGAAACTTGAAGGATTAAACAATATGCCCACCATGTGTTTGTGAAAAATGCCTAAAAGAGATGGGGAAAAAATAAAAGAATGGGATAGTCAAAAAGTTGGTGTAAATGGGTTGTTGGAGATTGGCTCTAATTGCATAATGTAGTATATTAAAGCACTTAGAGAGGTTAGTCACTATTCCCAAATAGTTTCTACCATCCCTTAGCCTACATTACAACCCCGAAAAGACATAATTGATCCTAAGCTTTACATTCGACTATTAGTAGAGCATTACACTGAGGGCAAGCCGATGGTTGATTGTGTGTAACTTGTGAATCCCTTGTGAGAGTGAGCATAATTTGATTCTTGTACCCATAATGTTATGAATTGCTTAATTGTGAGTAATTATGGGTAACTCTCTTGTTGTGAGGGGAACATATTTGATGAATGTGGGTGATTTGTATTATGTCCTTGATTGAACGATAAGCATGAGTTTTCCAACTAGGAGAGTCAATTCTTGAGGCTAGGATGTTTTGGAGTAGTGTTCATAAGCTTTCAATTGTGTTTGTAACATGCTTAGTATAGAAACTTGGAATCGGTGTAGTCATTATAGTGCTAGCTTAAGTGTCTTGCATTTAGTAGAAGTGTATAATCTCCAGCTCATGATACTTATAGTGAAGAGTTTTTCGATGACGAACAAGGCTTTAAGTGTGGGGTGGTGATGTTGGGTGTATTTATGCATTCTAACGTTACTATTCTAGCCTTTTTAGCCTTATTTTGAGGCTGATTCATGTGATATATGAGTGAATAACGATATAAATGTGTATCATGGTGTTAAATCATGTTTTTATGATGTTAATACTAAGTTTCAAACGAGTTTGTACCTAAAAGATTCATCTAGAGTTCAACCCGGAAAACTAGTGTTGCTAGCTTGAGCTAGGTGCTTGTCTAGTTGATTCCGGTGGATTCTATTGTGTTTAAAGTGTTACAAATGGGTTTTATGTGTAATTATATGTGAAACAACTTGTTTATAATTTTCAAGGGTCAATTGGATCAAGCCAAAGGTCAAAACAATGAGTTAAAGATCTAAGTGAAATTAGCCTATGATTAGCTCGTGTTTCTAGTTCATCGTGTTGGATGTTGTGCTATTTTAAGCTTCAAATTGTTGTATTTAATGTTATATTATGCTTTGTTAATGGATTATTATGATATATTAAGGATATAAAAGCTTCAAATTAAGTGGGAACAACTCAAAAAGGCTCAGAATGGCTCAACAAAGGCACAATACGTAGATTGACGAACTTTTGGAGCCTTGGAATATATTTGGTGAATGTAGACTATTGGAGTGGATAATGTAAGCTTTAAAAACACCAATGGATTTAAAAAAGTCCCAAAATAGTAACCAATAGGTGCGTGGTTGTCCTAAAGGTGATTATCCCACAATGCAGGCTCATTTCGGTGCTCCTTTGCCTTAGTAAAATTCTGAACAACAAATTCCAGAGAGGTAGCGCAATTTGGAGGCGACGCCTCACCTGGAGCGGGGATCTACCCAAGGATCCGCCCCATCTAGTCCGGGGCTCAATAACTGAAGGTTTTTTTGTCCAACACGGAAAGGGTTTGCTCCTATACTATAAATATATGTTGTATCACGTTTTTACACATCTTTTAGCATATTTTGGAGAGCACGGGGCTGATACAACTTCTTCATTAGTTTTTTATTAGTTTTATTTAGTTCATTCATGTTTGTAGTCGTTAATTACTATTTTGTGTTATGATTATGACTATGCGTGGCTAAATGCCCTTTTCCGGGGTTAAAGCCAAAGACATGGTTACTTTTGTTTTGAATTAAGTTCATTAATTTTGCTTATTAATAATGGTTGTGTGTTCATCTTTGATTTAACTATTTTAAGGATTCGCGGCCCTTAGAATATGTTAATTTTCTACGTTTTGATCTTGTGAGAGGGAATAGGGGATAGAACATGGAGATGAACAAAGTATAGGTTTTTTTCTTTTATAAAATAAAGAATTGAACTTAGCCCCTAGGACAAAGATGTACTTAGGAGTCTTACATGATTCAAACGTAGGATGACAACTTAAATAACCTAATTGGATTATTACATCCCTGCTCAACGATGTAGTTGTAAGGTTCAACTTAGGCAAAGGATTAGAGGTTGGGAAACCATAATCATGCAATTAACCCTATGAATCTACAACCAAGATAAGCGAGTTGATGAATGAAATTCAAGACATAGTATGATTGTCGTAGTGCTTTAACCCTGGGTTTCTCCCATTGATTGTTTAAACATCTTTACTTTTTTACTTTACTTAAAAATTCCAAACTCTTTATTTGGTTACTCTCGCATCAATTGAATCAAAATTGTGAACTGAAATCGAATCGTTGCTAAATCAAGTCTCTGTAGGATCGATACTTGGCTTTCATTAGGCCACTTTACTACTTGATAAGACCACGTACACTTCTGTGTACGCTGTCAACCGGTATCATCCCCAATACTATTGCCAATACTAAGGATGACACCACTACCGATCCCGACTATACCAACCCATAGTAGTCTCAGAAGCCTCTAAACAAAAAAAATAATATCCAGTCGGGACATGCCCCCAATCATTGCCAAAACCAATATCCATAAAATAAAAGAAGTATATAAAAATATCCATGATATGAAATAGAGCCTTCCGGAAAATGGAAGATCACCACTTCAATCCAAAGCTGATCCCGAAGTTTGATCGCTAAGTAGGAGGACTAGAATGATCGATTTATGCATCACAAAGGGATACAGCCGCCCGAAGACGGGTTAGCGGGTGAACACTAGCAAGAAACTCAAGATAAGGATAAAATAATGCCATCCAGTAAAACCAAGTAATCCTAACATATGAATACAAACCATACATACAGATATATATATATATATATTTATAACCATGCCGGGAAAGGGATTTGGGTTTAGCATGCAGTTAAAACCATTAACCTGGGTATATGTAGATTAACTATCCTAGAACCACCTATAGACTATATGGGTCCAGTGTAACCCCCTGAACGGGCGCAGATGCATGTAGCCACATGAACCAGAGATACCATTAGAGTAGGGGATTCCTAAGTATCCTTCGCTCTCCATGATACAAATGTACAATGTACTTAGAGAATGCAGAATCATGATCATCGACAGATTTCAACGAATTGACGTCACTCTAAGAAAGATTGTTTTCTCCATTTTCATCCATGAAAAGCATAATTCAACTGAGATTTCATTGGTAATCAAATTGACATAGAAGTTCTCACTAATAATATCAACAACAACAATAATTTCAGAGAAGAAAAATGAGAGAATTGAACATCAAAGTTTGATATTGCGAAGAACATTAATTTGCGAAAAAGTAGCAAAAACTGAGAAGGATTGAAGACTAACGAAAGTGAAATCTCCAATTTAGAATCTCACGGCTCTGTTACCATATCAGAAATGATGAATTGAGCTATTAGTAGCTCAACAAATCCAGGCCAAACATCTCTGCCTTACCAACCTCGAACCACCTAATAGGAGACCTACAAGCCATGAAAAAGGTGAAGGTGATTTAGGATAGGCTTATAGCCGCTTATAGTCGCCAAAAGTCCTATGCGGATATGAGGCAACGAGAGTTAGAGTTTGAGGTTGGGGATAGGGTGTTCCTAAAAGTGTCTCCCATGAAGGGAGTAATGTGGTTTGGGAAGTAAGGGAAGCTCAGTCCCTGGTATAAAGAGGCTATTGGAGAGAGAAATAGGAGTGTATATATACAAGACTCCTACTTCCACTATCTCAAAGTGAGAGTGTATATATACAAGACTCCTACTCAAATGACAGCTAGACATTCCAACAAACTAACAAATTAAACACTAATTACAATGTCTAACAACCCGCTATCACTAACTGACTAGGATAATAAAATTATACTATTTCATACAAATATATATATATATATATAAGAAAAAATTTGTGCATATCAAAGTGGACAGTATAAAGAAAAAAGAAATATGCCTATTATAGATTTAGAAATATTAGCCATAGTATATGGTTTAAATAGTTTTAAATTATATATTTTAAATAAAGAAGAAGTTTTAGTAAGGACAGATTGTGAGGCGATAGTTAAATTTAGCCAAAAAATAAATGATAAAACTATTAGTAGAAGAAGATGGTTAAATTTTATGGGCACTATATCAGTATATAAGAACATTGTTTTTGAATATATTAAAGGTAAAGAAAATGAATTAGCAGACCAATTAAGTAGGTTACAATTAAAAACAAAATCGGTTAACCAAAACTAATGTTTGTTTCAGCATGCGACCTACAACAGACAAGGGCAAGAGAGTAGCATCTTCCTCATCTCAAGACATTTATTATCAGACAATGCTAGGAAATGTTAGATTTAGAACCCAGAGTTCTATAGGATTTCAAAATTCCATAGAATCAATGGAAAGAATAAACTTTGAACCTTTTAATTTAATTTCTTTTCCACCCAGTAATTATTCGTTCAAACTTAGACCAGAACATGTTTTAGAAAGATCCCAAAAATGTTTGGTAGATAATCTTTGGATAGCACACCATAAGCCAAACCACAAACATTTTTTAGCCTCTATAAATGCTTTATGTCAATATATATCAGACAAAAGTAAGCCTAGATTCAATTATTATGTAATTATACATGGTAAAACAAATGGAATTTTTCAGACTTGGTTAGAAGTAATGGACTCTATAAAAGGTGTAAGAAATTCTCTTTACAAAGGTTTTAATGATTTTTTCGAAGCTTTAGACTATACAAGAGGACACCTTGGACCAAATTTTTATTTATCACCAGCCCTCAGACAAAATTCAGACCATACACCCCAATACAATATCCAAAGGGATTCAAAAAAAATAATATTTTGTGACCATTGCACCTCAATGACCGACACCTTCAAAAGATTAAATCTTCAGAAGGAGGCTCTTATTGAGGAAAATTCTAGACTCATGGAGCAAATATAGACTCTACAAGACAAGCTTAGTAAGTATCAGACAAAAAAGACTCAGGCAAGCACTCAAACACAGAGTTCTCCATCTCCACAAAAAATGGATGAGAAGGGTGTGCATTCCCCTCTGAATGCTCAGAAATCCACTGTACCGGATTTTGGACAGCTAGTCTGGCTCAAACGGTAACCGGTAAAGACAAATCAAATCCGTTTATGATTGTCACTTTGCCAAAAAGTGAAGATGAAGCAGGACCTTCATCAAAACCACCTAGAACTAGTACCTTAAAAAAAGACAATAATGGCGAAAAAGAAAAATAAACAAATTGAGATTATCGTAAAACAGACATTAGAGAAATTCTTTAGTAGCCAAGAACAAGATAAGCATATGAACAGTAAAGACAAACCATGTACAAGCACAGATAGGGTAGTTCCAAACATGAACAATACAATAGACATTAATGTTCCAAGATCGTCAGACGAAGAAGACGATAGATTTGAAGATAGTCTTCTCCAAGATGCTCAGGATACCTATGAAGATAATGAATCTGGAATGAGCTTCGACACCATAACCATGCACAACTTGGATACATAGACAGACAGAAGACAAGTGAAAAAGAAGATAGATACGTGGAATAATAAGATACAAGTATTATGATAAGAGTACCATGTTGGTATGACCACTTCGAGTCTTGTAATTAGTCAAGTCCGTGTCAGAGTGCTTCCTTTATCATTACTTTCCAAAAGGAAAGAAAAACTGATGAAGCACGCGTCTGGAAAAGAGGAATAATAATGCATGTGATGATGGGGCCCAATGTGTACCCGACCTGCATGAACTCTGTGTCTGAGTGCTTGCATGAATCTTTTTTGCCTGATATTTACTATGCTTGTCTTGTAGAGTCTGTATTTGCTCCATGAGTCTAGAATTTTCCACAATAAGAGCCTCCTTCTGAAGATTTAATCTTTTGAAGGCGTTGGTCATTGAGGTGCAATGGTAACAAAAAATTATTTTTTCTGAATCTCTTTGGATATTGTATTGGGGTGTATGGTCTGAATTTTGTCTGAGGGCTGGTGATAAATAAAAATTTGATCCAAGGTGTCCTCTTGTATAGTCTAAAGCTTCGGAAAAATCATTAAAACCTTTGTAAAGACGATTTCTTACACCTTTTATAGAGTCCATTACTTCTAATCAAGTCTGAAAAATTCCATTTGTTTTACCATGTATAATTACATAATATTTGAATCTAGGCTCAAATGTTAGCAGAGGAATATAAACATATAACCTTTAAATGTAAAGGATGTCAGAAAAATGAAATGGAAATAAAAGGATGTATAGAACATATTCTAGTGGAATTTTTAAATCTGGAATATTTTTAACCTTTTCTTTAATCTGTTGTACTAATTTAATGTCTTCTAGATTAAAATATTTTTGCCCTTTACTGCCTGTTTTAGCATATAAAGGTCCTGCTATTTTTCCTAAGTCTTGAATAAAGTTTCTTGCGTAATTAACTAATCCTAAAAAAATTTGTAGGTCTTTAGTATTTTCTAATTTGTCTGGCATTTCTAATACCTTTTTGGCTATATGAGGTTGGAGTTTTATCTTTCCATTTTCTAGGGTGATTCCTAAGAAATTAATATGTGTTTTACATAATTCTATTTTTTTTTTCTAATTATTATTCCGTGTTTAACAAATAGTCTAAATACCATTTGTAAATGTCCTAAATGTTGCTGCATATCTTTGCTAAATACTAAAATATTATCTACATATACTAATACAAAATTTTTATAATCTCTAAAAATATCATCCATTTTTCTTTAAAAATGGGTGGGGCTGTTTTTAGTCCAAATGGCATAACAAGTCACTCAAAATGTCCTTCTGGACAGGTGAATGTTGTCCATTCTATGCTGTCTGGGTGTATTTTTACTTGCCAATATCTTGATTTACAGTCAAATTTACTATATATCTTTTTACCTTGTATTCTATTAATTAACTCACTTTTATCTAGTAACTTATATGCGTCTGTTTTGGTGTTGTCATTTAATCTATTATAGTTTATTACCATACGAGCTTTTCCCCTTATTTGCTCACTATGATTTCTTACCATGAATGTTGTTGATCTGTGTCTAGATGTTGATCTTCGAATTACTTCTAATTTTAACAATTCTTTGATTTGTTTCTCAAATTCTTCTATATCTTCATTGTTAGCTTCTATAGATGTTGTCTTTATGGTATATTATGGGTTGATTATTTCTAATTTACACATTATTTCGTTAGCATTCCAATGTGCTAAGGATTTTTCTCCTATTATTTCTATTTTATCTAGAATATTTATTACTTTATCTAAATCTTTAGGACTATTTATCATGCCTATTTTATTTATACCCTTTTGAAAATTATAAAATTGAGTTTCAACATTTATTAATGTATAATCTTTTTCTACTTCTTCTATATATTCTAATCCTTCTACATTAATTAGTGTGTAATTTTTTAATTCTTCAATGTTTTCCTTTAGAGTTTTATTTTCTTTTAATAGGTTACTATTTTGGCATTGATTTTGACATTTGTCATTATTTGAGCATCCTTCACAACATGATTTAGAAGTTATTTTCTTTTTGTGTGTTCTTAGTCTTCTATATACTGTTGTTAATATTACTGTTTGTACCGGAGTATAGGTTAGATTTTTAAATAGTATTATTCCATCTCTTGTTAAGAGACATCCTCCTCTATTTTGTATGCAAAAACGCAATCCTATTATAAAGTCTGAACTTATGTTTAAATTTCTCGCTAATATTCTGTTAATATTGTAAGTTGGCTTGTAGAATTCATTACATGTGTTTAAGAAACTTATTTGTTCCTTCTCTATGTAATAATTATAGATATTCTGCGATCCGTCCATTTATGTAGCTTTTATGGGTTTATCAAATGTCTTTAGTAAATGTTCTGGTGCTATTTCTTTATTAATTATACAACTGGTACATCCTGGATCTACTAGTGCTAGAGTTTTTATCTCTATATCTTGGATTCTAATTTTCACTAATACTTTTATGGTAGAAAACTCTTTATCTTCATTACATATTAGGCTAGTGCCATTATCTTCTATGTTCATAAGTTTTGCTTCTAATTGTACATTTTCTTGTGTATCTTCTTGTGTATTTATTTCTTCTCTAGTTATTTTGGCTTTTTCTTTTTCGAAGGTAGTTAGCCTTTGTTCTAGATTATTTACTCTGGCTTCTAGAGTTGCTACTCTTAAATTTAGAATTTGACTATTTGTATAATTCGGTTCTCTATTTGGTTCTGATTCTATTTTTATCTTTAGAGTGTCTTCTATACAATTTACACAGGCTTCTAAATAACATTTTCTACACTTAGCTCTGTTTTCTTTGCTTGGGTACCAACTACATATACGACATCTATTACTGTCTAGACCTTTATGTTTTTGAAATTCATGTACACATTCTTGAGTGACATTCATTAAATTATTAATTACTAGGTTATTTAAATCTGAATCATCTAGATCATCTATTTCTTGTCCTAACTCATTTACTAAATTATCCTCTTCTGAATCTGAAGAGTTAGTTTTAGAAATGTCCTCTATATCAAAACTTATTATTGAATATATACTCTCTGTATCTGACATGTATTCGTCTACATTTAGTAATGTTTCTTGCAAATCTTCTATTAATTGAGAGTTTCTAGTTCTATTATTATTTCTTTTAGGACATACATTGGCTAAATGATCTATGCTTTCACAAGTATAACATTCTAATTTGTTTTTATAGTTTCTATTATTTCTATATTTTCTAACATGTCTATCTCTATTTAGCCATGGTTTTTTAGCTTTTGATTTTCTTAAGAAGTATTGTTTACGACTAAATGATTTTTGATTATATTTTTTCTTATATCTTTTAGGTTTTTTCTGATTATCATAATTTTGGGTTGTGTATATAACAGATTTACAGAAATTCATTTCATTTTTTTTTAGTTGTTTTTGTATTTGTATATTAGTACATTTTTCTGTTAGTATATCCATTATATGTTGAGTTCTATGTCCTATGGTCCATTTTACGTTTGGGCTAGCTACTACACCGTCTCTTTTATACCATCTTTCTTCTATTTCTCTTCCTAAGGCTCCTGATAGCTTATTAAATAGTTTTTTACCTAGTTTTTCATTAAAAGTATTTTCGCTGACCGTGCAGTAATAAAAATAATCTTGTAAAAATTTCTTTATATATATCCAATGTGAGATGCTAAGTTGTTCTAGTTTTATTAAACCTTCTTTTTGTAATGCTAATAATCCACTATTTGGATCTTTTTCGGTTAGTAACAGATGCATTTTATTTGTGAAGTTATAGGGATCTGGACCTATACTTAACAGAACCTGAAAGTCATATGGGCAATTAGTTTTAAAACTTTCTCACGTAGCTTTTGCCGATTCTCCTAAAAAGGTTTGTTTCCCTTTCGGAAACCCCTTAAGGACTTTGAAAAACTGAAAACTTTATTCTTCCACAAACTTTATATATTACAAGTTTTGATTTACATCAGGAGGAGGTGGTTGGACAGGAGGATTGGTTTATACATAGGAGAGAGAGAATATTTCTTAGAGGTTCTGAGAGTTTTTTCCATCTTTCTTTTGCAATTATTTCTAAGTCTTATATAGCCCAAATTAAGAAAAAGGTAGGTTTAGAATGAAATCTAAACAAATTTAATAAACCAAAAATCCTTACACCAGAATCTCATTTACTATACACGACAAGTAAAGGAGAAACTTCAGTTAGATTTACAGATTATAATTATACAACTAGAAGAGATTTAGACGACGCTGAAACAGAAAGTACTATAGAAACAAAACAAGAATTTATGAATATAGAAGTTCTACAAGAAGGTTACGAAGTAGATATAGTAATAGAAAAAGCTCAAATGTTAGCAGAGGAATATAAACATATAACCTTTAAATGTAAAAGATGTCAGAAAAATGAAATGGAAATAAAAGGATGTATAGAACATTTCAAAAACTGCTTAGAAAGAAGTGATAACCTAGGATATAGAAATAACGAAGAATTAATTTCTGAAAATAAAGATGAAGATACAAAATCCATCCTGTGTGGAAAAAAAATATTTTTTATTTTTTTCATGTTTTAGTTGATCAAAATTTTAAAAAAATATTTTCTCTAAGATAATAATATCTTTTTAATGAGAAAAATTACTTTCTTAGTGAAAATAAAAAAAATAAGTTCACAAATAACATTTTACCGTGGATCTATAACTCCCCTTCCCCCTCCTCCCCCCTCCCCCTCTCAATACATCTCTTTTTTACCCTCACTTGTCGCAGCTCACCCTCACTTCTTATAGTAATATTTATTTAAATTATATATATATAAAAATATTTTAAAATAATCTTTTATTTTTCTACGACCAAACACAAAATAAAAAACTTACTTATTTCAAAGAGATAAGATCTCTTATAAAAAAAAGTATTTTTTGCGTAAAACATTTTTTTCTTTCTACCGAGCCCACCCAAAGTGTGATCGATCACTTTATAGAGCTGGATGATGGTACACTAACAAGTGAAGTTTCTCTTTTTAAAATAATTCCAAAAGTAGCTTTCGTGAAATTCCAGGTTCACCTTTTTAAATTTCTTCATGCAACATTGAATTTTGGCAAAGAATTTATAATTGTGTTGAATAACGGACGAGGACCAATAATGCCAAAAGTAGGCACCGTCTTTTATTGACACCGCAATATATTCACAAAAGCTATATATTCACGAAAGCTTTTATTTATTAAAAAAGAATATTATTATTAATTAGTAGGAGAAGAAACTTTCTTTAATTGGTTCACACCGTAATCTATATGGTTCTTTTTTTTCTTTTTCAATATTTTTGCGGCGTTATTAGGCCATTTAATTTAGGATACTCTTCACCAATAAGCACACCAAAATATATACGATGTTTACCATTAATATTCTGGGTTCTCGGCCTGCATAAAATCATTGTGTTTTATTATCACTCATAAATAATTTATGCTATTAAACTATAAGTTCTTCAAAATATCTAATGTAATTTTGGGGCCTCTAATAATATTCTACTTCTAGTACGTAACTGATCATTATATTTATGCTTCTAATCATTTCTCCTTTACATATTCTTCGCCCAACCAATATTAAAAAAACTTCCCCACTGCATGTAAACTATATTACTCCGGCCTGTATCATTTAAGAATTTTGCATTTTCTTTTAAAAAAATATTTTTAATAGTTTTGATCAGAAAAATATTTATTTAAATTATTCTTTATTTCTCTCTCTGGATCAACATCCTGTTTATTAATTGATATTTTTCATTAATTGGAGAAGTAGCAAGAATTTGACAAAAGCAAGTAAGCTATTTATTTCTTTTGAATTGAATTGAAAATTTCATTGATAACATTTCTTAAGTCTTACGTTTGTGGTTAAGGGCATTCTTAAGATGCATTTGTCCCCTTCTCAATTTGGGACCAAGAAAATTAATAATATCATTAGGATTCAATGCATCTTAGTTCCGTGTTACGTATACAAAAAAAAGTAGTAGTAAAGAAGGTGGAAAAGGTTATATACATGGTAATTGTACGTATATGCATTAGATATCAAAAGTCTTTAATTATATTAAATGACCATATACAAAAGTCTCTTCATAAAGAAAAATTATTTTCCAGTGTAGAATTGTAGATCTTTAGCTAAAGAACTTTCTTTGTTTTGCTCCCCTTTTTTCCCGCGGCTTGGCAGTTGGCGGAACTAAAATTTTTACTAAAAGAATTTAAAATACATAAAAGTAAATATACCAAAAAAGTCAATAGGATTTCATTATCTAATAATACTCCCTTAGTCCCCGTTAAGTACTCCTATCTTATTTACCTTTTTAATTTGTCCTAAAAAGAGGACCACTGTGTATGTTTGGTAAGTTTTTTCAATTCCAACATCCCACAAAACAAATTTAAGAGCACAAGATTTTAGGAATTAAACTCATTTTTTAATATAAGATTATACAATTCAAAAGTCTTTCTTTGTTTCTTACTCTTCGTGCCTAGTCAAATTGATGAGACACTTAAATTGAGGCAAAAAGAGTACTCCCTCCGTTTCGAATTAGTTGATCCTTATTTCTAAAAAAAAATTGTTTCAATTTACTTGTCCAACTTATCAAATCAAGACTATTTTACACAAATTCTTCTCATTCTATCCTTAATAGGTATTAAATATAACTACACTTTTCAAAAATTTTAAAAATAACACTTTTACATTTTCAATACAAACTTTATGAAACTTGACTTTTTTTCTTCTTTTCAAGGAGTACTATTTACTGTTTTTGACATGCCTGATTAACTTCAAATTTCATTGGATAATTAATTGAAGGAAAATAAACGTATTTGATTATAATCTCCTCTGAAGAAGAATATATTCAATGACTTAAAAAGAACCGATTACTTTGCTCTGTTGGGCACCAAAATAAGCATGTTAGCTGATACCATTTTCCTAATCAATTCATCATACCAAATTGATGAATTTATAAGATATACTCCTATAAATTTTAAATTTGCTAAACATTTGTAATTCTATACTCAATGATGTATTTTTTTTAGATAGAATAAACATGGAATAGAGTGTATAAGTTTTTGCTTCTCCAATTCTTTTTTTTAATGATTTATAGATTTTCAATCCATGGATGCATATGCTACAATTTTCCATGCTTAATTAATTATTGAGTCTTACAATGTTAAGAAGGGTAAAAAAATAAAATGTAATCCTAATCATTGGATTTCTTAATGGGTGTGCCAAGGACGGAGGGAGTATTATATATATTGATTGACCTTATATATTATATATACAGTGTAATTTAATTCTCCGGGGACTTGCCTAACTGCACCCTTGGATAGGGTGGCGTGGTGAGATTGAGGAAATGACAAGGAATGAGAGGATGTATTCCAAAATCTCATAGAGACTAAAGAAAAGTCCATAATATCAGACTCTACTTAGCCGTAATTCTTTTCTTTCCTTTTATGGTTCATTTCTATATATATATGTACTTCAAGTTAGGACAATCCATTTTATATATGTTTTGATGATGGAATATTTCTCAATGATGAAAAAGAGGAGTTCTCATAAAATAGGGGTTAGACAATACAAGAAATCATCAGTTCCTCGTCTTAGGTGGACACCTGAACTTCATGAACTCTTCATTGAAGCTGTTCAACTTCTTGGAGGAGGACATAGTAAGTTTCCCAATTTAAAAAGTATTGTTTTTATTTATTTATTTATTTATTTATTAATAGTTGTTTATTTCTTGATCTATATATTTCAAGTATCATGGGACGGTCATTAGTTGATTATGATGATATATTTAGTAAAAATTGAGGATAAATTAAGGAGTTATAATGATTTGTTTTGAATTAATATGACAGAAGCAACTCCAAAGAGAATTCAACAGATGATGGCAGTAAAGGGATTGACGATTTCTCATGTTAAAAGCCATCTCCAGGTAATTCATACAATTATTGCATCCTATGTTGTTCTGATCGACTCATAAAAATATCGAGGGAAGAGGGATGCGTGTTATATCCTTCAAAAGTAATGTATTTTTGAAAGATCCGATACAGATAAGACTATTTTTGGAGAGTTGAAGCAACATATTGATTACATGCATTATTATTCTTTCTAGTTTTGCGTTGTAATATCTATATATACTATATCATTATCAAATTTGAAATTTGTCTAAGTGGAATTTTCTAATCCTTTTCTTCACATTAAAAGTTTCAAGAATAAAATATATAATCATGCGGTTTTCGAAATGAGAAATAAAGAAAAGGAAGGAATACTGAAGCACGTTTATATTGTGTTCTATGTCGAAACTTGCAATTTGATTTCCTTAATATATATCCAAAAGTCTGGCACCATATATATTTTTTCGAAGGCATATAAAAAGAGGAGAATTACTTGATCAAAAGTACTTAAGAATGCATATTTTTGAATGAAAAGCAATAACTAGCATGCATACAAGTTTTAATTTAATTAATTGGTAATGTTATTTCAGACAAGACTTCATTTTGAAGCTAGAGCACTACCACTCGTAGGTTAGATTAGATTGGTAAAAATTAATAATGTAATGCTTCTTCTTTGCGTGTTCTTTTTGTTTTGCAATTATAGACTTTAATTAGTACATAATGCTTAAAATTAGATAATTGATTAGGTCAGGTATAAATGAAGCATGCTAGCTAGCCCTACGATTATTGAATAATAAACCTAAAAAGTTTGAAATCCAGTCTACTAATGACCTGGCCTGTTCAATTTTAAGCCATGCATAACTTCTTTATTTTCTTATAAAAAGATATTGTTATTTCATTTCCTCTTTGCGTAATTCTATCAAGCCCGCTATTTAATTGAACCAAAGTTGCACATTAACGGAAAGAAAATGTGTTGGTGAAAAGTTATCAATGTAACCAATTTATTTGGATTAACATTACCAGATGAACTCAATTAATTAATTACAGAAATTCCTTTAGCTTGAGTAATTATTTTGAATGTGTCTTCTTCCTTCGGATTTTGGTTTTCGTTTTGTCCTACTTTCAACTTTATGTAATTAATTAATTAGTTTGTTGTCTATATTAAACTTTCTGTTCACCAGTTTTATGCATTTGATGTTGTTGTTTTCTGAAAATTTAATTGATTGATGTATAATTTAATTTCTGAAAAAAAAAGATGTACAGAAACTTGAAGGAACGAGCCAGCCCAAATATTGTAAGCTCTGTCAACAACTTTCTTGAAGAGAGGCCACAATTCTCTTGGTCTTCCCCACGGTAAGCCTGTTAAACGGGACGGGCTGACCCGGCCCGATCCAGCCTAACCCGACCTACTAAGCAAATTCGGTTCGGTATGACTCCATCCGATCAGTCCACGGGCTGTAGGATACTGGATTTCGGATTGAGTTATTTTTTTAGTTTGGGCCCTGTTAATTTGGTTCGGACCCGCCGATTAACCGGTCCGAAATCAGCCCGAATATTTTTTTTTTTAAATTAAACATTTAAATTTAAAACTTAATTTTAATATATTATTAATTCACTATCAAGTATTATTAATTTATTATATTAAGTAGCATATGTTTTATATTTTTATTTAAAGTAGTACATATATTGAATGATAGTATATATCTTCTAAAGTAGTATATATTTAACGTATACATGTGTATATGTTTTCTAAATTAGTATATAACTATATATATATATATATATATATATATATATATATATATATATTGTAGTATAAATATATTGTAGTTTATGTTTTATTTAAAGTAATACATATATTAAATGGTATATATATGTGTATATATCTTCAAAAATAATACTATATATTTAACGTATACATGTTTATATGTTTTATAAATTAGTATATAACTATATATGTATATTATAGTGTGTGTGTGTGTATATATATATATATTGTAGTATATGTTTTATTTAAAGTAGTACATATATTGAATGGTATATATATGTGTGTATATATCTTCTATAGACGTATATATTTACTGTATGCATGTGTATATGTTTTATAAATTAGTTTATAACTATATATATATTGTAGTATATGTTTTATCTAAAGTAGTACATATATGTTGAATGGTGCGTATATATGTGCGTATATCTTCTATACACGTATATATTTAATGTATACATGTGTATATGTTTTATATATTAGTATATAACTATATATATATATATTGTAGCTTATTTTATTTAAAGTAGTACATGTATATTGGATGGTGCGTATATATGTGTATATATCTTCTATAGACGTATATATTTAACGTATACATGTGTATATGTCTTATAAATTAGTATATATATATATATATATATATATATATATATATATATATATATTGTAGTATATATAGATATTGTAGTATATTTTATTTAAAGTGGTACATATATATTGAATGGTGCGTATATATGTGTGTGTATATCATTTATAGACGTATATATTTAGCGTATACATGTGTATATGTTTTATAAATTAGTATATAACTATATATATTGTAGTATATATATATATATATATATATATATTGTAGTATATTTTATTTAAAATAGTACATATATATTGAATGGTGCGTATATATGTGTATATATCTTCTATAGATATATATATTTAACGTATACATGTGTATATGTTTTATAAATTAGTATATAACTATAACTATATATATATATATATATATATATATATATATATATATATATATATATATATTGTAGTCTATATTTTATTTAAAGTAGTACATATATATTGAATGATGTGTATATATGTGTATATATCTTCTATAGACATATATATTTAACGTATACATGTGTATATATTTTATAAATTAGTATATAACTATATATATATATATATATATATATATTGTAGTATATGTTCTATTTAAAGTAGTACATATATATTGAATGATGCGTATATATCTTCTATAGACGTATATATTTAACGTATACATGCGTATATGTTTTACAAATTAGTATATATATATTATAATATATTTTATTTAAAGTAGTACATATATATTGAATGGTGCGTATATATGTGTGTATATATCTTCTATAGACGTATATGTTTAACGTATACATGTGTATATATTTTATATATTAGTATATAACTATATATAACTATATATAACTATATATAACTATATATATATATATATATATATAACTATATATATATATATATATATATATTGTAGTATATTTTATTTAAAGTAGTACATATATATTGAATGGTTAGGGTGCTGACGGCATCTCCCCCTAACCCCCCACTCCCGTCAGCATTTCCGTCCATTTTTTTCTTTTTTCAAATCACTTCAAAAAATAGTTTTATGATTGAATTGAGTTTTAAAGATAGTTCAATGATATGATTTAACTGAAAATGGAGCTTTAATGATATGATTTTTTTTCTTTTAAAAAAGCTTCAATGTAGGAGCTTTAATGATGACATTGTGTTGAAGAAGAAATGGTGAGTTGTTAAATGATATGATTTAATTGTAAAATGAAGCTTTAATGAATGATTTTTTATTTTTATTTTTAAAAAAGCTTCAATGGAAGAGCTTTAATGGTGAATTGAGTTGAAGAAGAAAGGGTGTGTGGATTGGGGGGTAGGGATAATTTTTAAAAATAAATAAATTTTTTTTTTAATAAAAGAATATAAATTATATATAAATTATTTTACACGTGCCAGCTTTTAATTGGTCAAAAAAGTCAAATTCGAGCCTTTTCACGCGTTTGTGGCGCGTGTATACACACAGAGGGTCAAAATGGTGTGTTTGCAACGAAATAAAGAAGAATAGTGAGGTAATAGATCAAAGTGAAAGTTTAGATGTATTTTTGCAAATCTCGAATAAAATCATGAGGGTAATTATTTATTTACTCATTTTAAAATAAAATTTGCATATCTAGCATGCATCATCATAGCCATAAGTCAATATACTACTATTATACTTTAATTTATATAAAACGTGATAGTGGGAGAGTACTTAGATTAATCATTAGTTTTTCGTTTTATTTTTATTTTTCCAATATATATTGAGTTTAAATTCCATTAACTTGACTACAGAAGGAAAAACCTGGATATCTCAACGCATTCATTAATTAGTGCATTATGAGCTTACCAAAACACAATGACATATATGAATAATAATATACTACCAGATAGTGTTCACTGGCTCAGCTATAGTGCAATTAATCAATTGAAAATTACATAAATGCACAACTTATGTTTCTAATATTACAAAAAATTTTAACTCCCTAAACATATTACAAAAATTCCAACATATTCACAGAATACTATGTATATGTCGGCTATGTTATGTATATTAATAGGGAGAGAGTAAAGTAATTTAAAAAGTAGGAGAGAGTGTAATTACTTTTAAAAGAGTTGATATTTATGTTATTTACTAGTTTATGTGTACACATCTCGCGCGTGTATCTCACTTTATTTAGTTCAAACATTAAACTAAATAGGATATTTGTTTAAATAATAAAGATGAATTGACATCCAAATAATATAATTACACCTAATCTTTACACAAACACAATAATACGATAATAGAGATCAAAATAATACAACTAAACTTTACCTTTACACACACAAAAAAATTTCAAAACAGAGATATAAAAATAATACAATTAAACCTAATCTTTAACTAAAAAAATTCCTCAAAGTCGACTGACATTCATCTACCACCTGTAAATTCATCTACGACCTGTAAATTCATCTACGACCTGCAAACTACAATAAAATAATACAATAGTGATCACAAAGCTTTAGTTTTTATGAAAATAATTCTTGTCTGAGCGAAAATTTTGACACTAAAAAATGACTTGAATAAAAATAAAGAAGATATATATACACACACGTTGAATTCAATTATGTTGACAAAAACAGTGAAGATGACACTAAAGAATGACATGAATGAAAACAAAGAAGATATAGACACACACACGTTGAATTCAATTATGTTGACAAAAACAGTGAAGAAGTTGAAGGTTAGAAAATTAAACATACACTAATCTAGACATGAAACCAAATCTAATTAGATGAGCATCAATCATATTTTTTCAATAAGTAAACCGAATCAAGTTAGTTGACAGTCAAAGACCCATGATGCTCCTATGTATAAAGAGCTCTCTATCGCAATGAAATGGATATGATTCTCAGAGTTTTGCAAAGCCAACAACACGTTGTTGCATTGAGCCCTATCATAGTGAAAATAATATGGTTTAATTGTGCCAGATTTAATTAATAATGATAAATTTTTTGACACGAGAATCTGACGCAAAGCCAATTTTATTTACATCTCTAATTATGGCAATTATGTATTATGCTACCAAATTAAAAAAAATAGTTTTAGCTAGTTTGTTTGTTTGAAGTATGTGCACAAACAAATAACATCAAAGTACTATATTTATTTATAGAAATCCCTTTAGAAATAAGGTAACATTTAATAGAGTTTTATTTTAGGAGTATTTTTCTATATTATTTTAGGAGTATTTTTCTAATTGATCAAAAAAATATTAATTGATTCTCCTTTCATATATTTTAGGAGTCCCATATATTTTAGGAGTCTAGTTAATATAATAAAAATATAGGATCTTTTAATGAAGGACAAAAAGTTCAAATCACTTTTCTGAGTCTTCACACTTTTAATTTACTTTTAATTTCTAAAGGTCTTCACACTTTTAATATATTATAGATATAAATATAGATTATAGATTATAGATGCATTAATCAACGTAACTCTAAATATTTCCACCCATAGACTTTGAGCGGAAGTTTTTACCTAATTGTCACTTTTTTTTTGGGAACGCAAATTAATCCCGGATTCTTTTCTCTAATGAGTAATGGAAATATATGATCCATAATTAATATAGAAATTAAGATATGTTCATGAAAAAGAAAAGATCATCATCTACCCTTAATAACTATCACCTATATAGACTTACTTTTTGTTTCTCATCTCATGTTTGATAGATATAGATACTTGTATTGAATGATTAAATTTAAATTCCTTTGAAAAATCCCACATTGAGGAGTAAAGTGCTTTTCTAAAAAAGGATCCGATTAAATTTGACTTCGTGTCGAAAAATCGTGCATTGGGAGGGAGGGGAGTTAAAGCGCTCCTCTAAAATAATTTTTGTATCAGGATTCGAACTCGAAATATCTTATTAAAAATAAAAAAAATATTTATTACTACACCACGTTTATATTGGTATCTATATACACTTGTGAAGACATGTAATTTTTCATTAAACTTTTGCAGGCATGTGTGTGAAACATTAGAACATCGTCCTTCAAAGAGAAGCAATCAGATAAACCCTGGAAGTGATCAATCCCCTTACAAAGCAAGAGTCGATGCACACAGCGATCAAATTGCTGAAAATAATATATATTGCTGTGACTACCAGGTTTGATGATTTTCTTTAATTCCTGACTTATTTCCTCTAATTAAGATACATCAAGATTGATATTAATGTGAAGATAACTTGGGCTCAACCCGTGGAGTAGCGAGAATTTTCATTAAGGAGATTCAAAAGTAAATATACGGACTAGTCGAAGGGGTTCAACATCTACATATATACATAAAAAATATTTTTAACCATGTAAAAATAGTACTCTTTCCGTTTAAAAAAGGATGACCTACTTTCCTTTTTAAGTCGTTTAAAAAAGAATGACCCCTTCTCTTGTTTGGCAATACTTCAATTTTCCACGTGACATGTTTAGGACCACAAGATTAAAGGACATTTTAGTACATTTGACACAACTTTAATTCAAGGCCACAAGATTCAAAACTTTCTTTATTTTCTTAAATTTTGTGCCATGTCAAAGTAGGTCATTCTTTTTTAGACGGAGGAGTGTGATTTTCCGACGAAATGGGGATTCGAATGAACCCCGAATTCAATGTGGCTCCGCCACTGGGCTCTACCTATATCGGATATGGTGGGATGTCGGGATCCTTTCCTTAATTAAAGGTTTTGAGTTCGAAAATTGAAAACAATTTTTTTTAAGTGGGGAGCATTTTACCCTCCTTGTTGGGTCCACTCGTCACGAAAAAATCCGACAGACATTGGTGGGGCACTGTGTTCAGATGAACCGGTATTTTCGTGATAGAACATAAACTAATATGCCAAAATGCACTAAAATTACAACACATAGTAGGTCGATATCCATAAATTTTATAAATACAATTAAGTTCAGAGCTAACAAGTAAGTCATTTTGTTTGTGTAAATTCAGGAAGCACAAGGAAGTTTAAGTAGTGGAATGACAAAGGAAGAAGAAGAAAGTGGCGGTCCAACAAGTGAAATTTGTGAGTTTCCAGAAGCAGATGGTGAATATAAAAGGGAGAACAATTTTTGGCCTTTGGATGATTGGGTAGCTCGGTGTACTAAAGGTTCAGCTGAATATTCCCAATCTGATTCCTCCACAAAGTTTCTAGACCAGCAGGTTTTGCAATCTCCAAAGGACAATTCTCACATTAACCTAGATTTATCTATCTCTTCATATTTCTATTGTTAATTAAAATTAGGGGTCCTTTGGTTAGTGAGAAATTCTAGAATATTTCATGAGATTTATTATATTTTGGATATTATCTAATTTCAGAATTATTTTATTTCATCATTTTCATATAAATGATGGAATAAGTTATTTTATATAAAAGGTCGGATAAATCAATCTTACAAGGTATTTCAATCCATGAGATGTCTTTATTTATCTCATCCCACCAATAGTTTTATATTTTATACATTAATATGGGATACCGATAACGTTGGCATTTGTACTTAGGTGCCCAGTAAATTTTGTACGAATCATGAACAAAGAAACACTAGTGGATAAATAATTATTTAATTCTAATCGTATGTTCCTGTTCTACATTTCTATATATAGAAAAACCGACCCGCAAAAGATTTCTTATATCTTTTTTTAGATTTCTTACGCGTAATTTTCTTTTTTTGAAACCTCAAGTAACACGTGGAAATAATTCGGAAAATCGTCTAGATGTTAAAAAACTGATCTATATGTCATGTGTGGAGTTTGTCAAAGAAATTGTCTGTTGATATTGTCAATATTGCGGAAAGTAATGGTAATGTAGAAGTACGGAGTGAAGTTATGTTTATTGAAAAGATACTGTAATCTTTTCTTTTTATGCAATTATGAACTCTACGGAACTTTATCAATTCCAACGCAAGTGCAAAGTTTAACACCAGAAAAACAAGTTTTGAAGGTAGCAAGACCTTGATACATTAAAACTTGAGGGTGAAGTAGCGGCATATAAGATGCCCTAAAATCTACACAAAATGGAGCAATGGAGGAGGCTTTACAAATAAAGGAGAGTTGTATTCCTTTCTGTCCCCTAACAACTTCAGAATTTAAGAAAACTTTAATGGTTGATGGATTTAGTAAGCAAACATTTTCATTCACTTCTCTTTCAGTTAATATTTGAGGAAAACAGATAAATTAGTAAGAAGACAATAACAACGTTGCCCTGTGTATTCGCGTAAGTGGCAGAAGGGGAGACAGATAAATTAATAAGAAGACGAACATTGCTCAATGTCCCATAAGTGGAAGGGGTAGGATCAAGGATGTAAGTGAACTTCACCCTACCTTTTGAGTAGAAAGATTGTTAGACCTTCAGCTCAAAGGAAGTAACGAAAATAGGATTAAAGTGATACATTAGTAAGAAGACAAAAGAGAATATTTCAATTGAGCTTCTCTTTTCCTGTTGAGAGCAGCAAATATATTCTCGGGGTATCAATTTTTTATGTACACAAGGAGACTGGTATTTCTTTTTTTCTCCTTGCAACTCCAGATATCTATCTATCCTAGAATGTACATGTCTTTTTAAATCCGAGGATAGAGATCTCCCAAGTTGAGAATGTACATGCTTTTTTAAAGAAAGGCATGTAATATGTCATGGAGAATTGGATCCAAACTTCACTGCCTCTTTGCTAAAGTATTCTTAAGTCCTTTCACAATCTTCCAGAGCCAAACCAAGTTCATCATAGTAAGTACCAATGGCACAACAGATAATAGAAAAATTGCAAATGAAGGCAGATGCTTAACCTGTTTCAATCCAAAAGACGAACAAAGCACACAATTAATTCATTTTCTTAAGCACATTTGTTTTTTTTTCCAGCAGAATTATGTCTTAAAGAAAACAAAGATAGATGGTTGAGTGCTTTGCTCAATTAACTTTGATGACTAAGATCATTTTGAAAGAAATATAGCAAACTAGCAGAATGAATTTTTTTTGCAGATTTTTGCATTGTCAGTGAAACGTTAGTATGTCGTCATTTATTATTAAGAATATACCTGATCGTAGTGGATGTAGATGTGGTAAAACAAGTAAATGAATAACAAAATTCTGGCAACCTGCAATTAACCATCTATTATATAGCATTTCATCAAAGACAGAAAAGAAACAGAACAAAATTTGATAAAAGGCCTACTCAGTCGTGACATACCAGCCAAGCAAACACCATCATGAAACCATTTACGAGGTATGCTTTCGACTTTTTCATTCCAGCTACATCAAGATACCTATGCAGACATAAAGGATCGATCAAGAAAATGGAACGTGGGGAAAGATAGCTCATAAAGAAGCAAGGTAGGGTTTGATATTTCTATAGGTACCATCTCAAGTTGATCCCAGGGGTAGTTGCCTCAGAAACTAAAACCATGAACACATAAAGCTGCCCCTCACCAGTCAACATTGCATATGTCACTGCTACCATAGAGAGAAGGTGATGAACCAGCTGCAAGAATGAAGGGTATGTCAATCACCAAAAGAAGCTTGACACTCATATTCTGTGTCAGGAAAAATTGAAGGAAAACAAGATGCACTTACATATTCCAGTCCACCTAAAGAAGGATAAAACCAAAGGATCATGGTAAGATCAGTGAGAAAATATCCCATCGAAACCTATGAAGAAGACATTAAAACTGATTACAAGAGAACAAATAAATGACTATGAAAATAAATATAAGTTATAAATAATAAATTTTTACAAGATTCCAAAACATATAACAACAAACATACAGCACTAGTTTGAAATTAACATTCTCTGATGAATTACATCTTTGATACAATCTATGTCATTAGCTTTACACCTCATCTAAATGTTCTATCTGAAGCTACTACGTTTCTTACAAAGGTTAGGTACGCAGAGATGTCTGCCCAATTCCAAAAGAATATCTGAGTGAATCTCATCAGTGGTATTATTTGCACATGTAATAACTGGCTTTGTAATTTTCTCAGTTTGAAAGATACCTCATCAAGCAGTTTATGTATGACACACTAGGACAACAACATCAATAAAGAAGGCTGAAAAGAAAATCTAGTCAACCCAGGATCAGAATGAGATGAAAACAAGGCACTGGATTAGCCTTGCAATTATACTACTGACAGGAGAAAAAATAGGAACATTTATGATGGCATGTATAGACCTAAACTGCCACAGAAGAATTGCTATGGCCCCTGCTAATATCTTATTGGAAACTCACACTCATACGAATCCCACCCATAACCAGAATACATTAGAAGATACAGAATCAGTTTGGTTATTTTTCAGTCTAACAAAGACATCATAGAAGCTACTGCTCTTCACTAATAAAAGATTATGACATGTACATGTTATGATCCATTGCAAAGTCCCACATTGGTACTACAAAGTATTGGTGTGGGGTATTTATAACCTTGGGCTCTCCCACCTTAATAGCTAGCTTTTGGGGTGTAGTTCTCCTAAGGTTGTAACAGTGGTATCAAAGCCGCCCATCACCCTTCGCGCCCACCGTGCCTGGGATGGTGACGCCGGTATGGCAGTGTTCGGCCGGGGCTAGCAATGTTTAGCGCACAACCATCGAGGCACTTGTGCACCTGACTCGAAAAGGGCTACCTGGGAAAGAGCTACCTACATAAGTAGAGTGAAAGCTACCCAGAGTGGAGCCGTCGAGGACGACGGATGCGGAGCGTGGTGGTTTGTTATGATCCATTGCAAAGACCCACATTGGTACTACAAAGTATTGGTGTGGGGTATTTATAACCTTGGGCTCTCCCACCTTAATAGCTAGCTTTTGGGGTGTGGTTCTCCTAAGGTTGTAACAGGTCCTCAGAGCATGCATAATAACTTTCCACTTTTTGAAATTATGTGGTCAAGGATTCAAGTCATTGATGCTAATGGCTTTTGAGTTTTGTTAATTCTTCGACCAATTAACTTATCTTTTCTATTTTCTTTGTATGTCAAATCACTGAAGGGAAAAACAAGTAACCTGCTGATTAAACCATGAGTTCTGGCTGATTCTGACGGTGATAATATACAAAGCTGGCGCAAAGCTATCAATGGAAGCAATGTGACAACCAAAAGAGGTACTTTGACCAGAAATTAGATAAAAACACGATGAAGAATTACTTTCACTGGCTTAAGTGTCTCAGCCTTTAAGAGAAAATTAATTAGATGCAGAGGATAAACAAGGGGAGAGGATGCAAGGATCCACAGTTGGACAGTTCATTTTACAATGAACAACAGTCAAGTTTTTCCTAGGTAAATTTCTTCGTCCTATCCTATTGAGGAGATGATCCCTGGCCATTGTTTCTGGTGTTAGAGAAGAAAGCTGAACATGCGATACATGGCGGGCCACTAGCGAAGGAGCATCATCCAAAGCAGAGAAAAAAGAAGCCAAATTACCCCCTTATACCTTTGACAACCTACTTGTTAAGAAATCCATGCAAGCGAGAATTGAACAAAATATGACAACCTCCAGTGATGCATGTTCTAGAAAGAACGCTTACTGGAACTATTAGAAATTTCAGCAATGTAACAGAAGTATGGATGGATAACGTGAACTAAGATCACAGCTCAGTGAAGCTCAAGAAGGCCTAACAAACAAATGATATATACTAATGTAACCAAGTTGAACCCAACTTGAGATTATAAATTCCTTATTTCTGCCAACAAATTAACAACCACTACTCACCATTTTTACAGCATGATCCCTTATAGTCTATGCAACCAATAGCGACAGGTAAACAAGAACATGGGTGAATAATAAACGGCTCACCCCCAAGACAAAGGTTGATACTGTGGAACTCCGCATAATGACAAGGCCAGACAGCTGATTATCAGAGAAAAGATCTGACCAGAATGCCAAGTACAGTGACATGGTTGTAACGAGTATCGCATGAACGGTAGATATGGACCTACACCATAAGTGAACCTTATATTTACTTGACAATGACAAGGAATAGTAAAAATGAGGAGAAAAGGATGACTAATTACCGGTTATTCCATTCAACTTGCTGGGATTTTGAGAGCTTAGCATAGCACTTAAAGTAAATAGAGGTGAATATCTGGCTAAGATCATAAACCTTAAACATCCAGATATTTAAGAAACAGCTAATAATACAAAACAAATAGCACAAAAATCTTCAAGAGGATTGAGCACAGTAAACATGATTATACATTAAAATCAAACGCAGAAATGCAAGATACTACTCCATTAGAAGTTGAGATTTGAACAAAGCTATCATCTTGAAGTAGTCATTATAATAAGAAACCAAGTTATACCAATTTGCATGCGAAAATGCCATCAATAACAGATGAGTAGATAATGAAAGAATCTGAAAGCATGTAGTTTCGAAGAAGCAGCTCAGCGCGAGTTTGGTAACCAAAGAAATAATAGAGCTTTTCCTTTCCCCCTAAAAAGTTTGTACTCTGTGTAAACTTACTTTGACTTTTGTCCGTACTTTATTTCTCCTGAAAATAATGAAAGGAAAGATGAAACATTAACTACGTCAATTTCATAAATATGCTATCAGCTTCAAGCCACGTAGGTGGTCTCACATGACAATTACACCAACAAAAACACCATAAGCAGTTTTAACTTAGGCTTAGACACTTCTCTATCTTTTACTACAAACTCAAAAGATTACATGAGTTTAACCCCATGTAAACACTAGACCACATTTCAACTGTAAATATTCAGGGCTTTCAAATATATAGCAGATATTTCGAGATCTATGGTAATAAACTTTGAGGAATCAGGTATATAAAAAAGAAATTACGTCTATCCAGTTGGTTTTAGAAAGATGCAATGAAAACAATTTGATCATAAATTTATTTTTGGAAAAACTTGTTGAGATCCATTTCCTTAATCCTTATACGAAGCATTTTCATGGAATTATGTACATCAGTTGACATTTCTACTTGATGCAGTAGTTCCGTATCAGACGCAAAAAGGAACATGATCAATTGCCCAAAATTACTTGAAATGGCTTAAAATTTTTAATTTTTCAGCATATTAGGTTAAATTAGATTACCAACCTATTAGCAATGTATGCCAGTTTTTTGGCTTGGCTTATGTTAAACCTAGAAGTGCGTTCCCTATGATGAAAAATGTTTCCCAAGGAAAAGTTTTCATCGATGAAATCATTTTCTAGTGTTTGGTTACTTTGAACTGCTGCATTGTTTTCTTGAAGGAAAACTTTCCAGAAAATAACTTCTATCACTTACCAGAGAATCATTTTCCTTATGAGTAATTCAACACACACTGTATCCGTTCCTTCAACCAGTATTTATATGAAATTGTCAACCTTTACTTCTTAAAAGATTTCATGACGATACTATCCTCATGCCTATGCTACACCTTGTAGGATTCTCATATGCCAACCTATTTTCTACCTAATCTAACTCTAGAAAATGGTCCAAAATTTTAGTTTTCAGTATAAGACATTCCACGGAAAACATCTTCCTTCACACTAAATGGCACCCCTTATGGGAAAAAATAAAGGTAGAAAGAAAGCACAAGGAAAAATGCAGTTAGAGGATGCATAGAAAGATAGTGTAAAGTGGATAAAAGCACGGAACTCAATCTAAATAAGCAACACTACAGAAGAAAAGATGCCAACACCTAAGAGTCCATTTCTCTTCAAGTTTTCCCATTTTCCTTTAGTTTCTTTGCTTCATATTATTTCAACAAGGTTCCAGTTGAGTTTTTTAATCAAGACAACAACAACAACAACAACATACCCAGTGTATTCCCACAAAGTGGAGTCTGGGGAGCGTAAAGTGTACGCAATCCATACCGCTACCTCAGATATATGTCCCTTTGACCATTAGTAGTTTATAAGTTTTAGATGAGATAATTCACAAAATACATCATGGAAACACATCAAGGAAACATCTGAATTCCATTTGTTTTCGAGTTTCACCACTGGTGATCAACAAAAGGACATATTGCAAGATGCCCTTTGTAACAACTTAAGTTTCTGTTAAGGCAGTTCAAATGACACAACGACTCTTATTTCCATTAATTTATTTCAATAAGGACAACATGAAAATGCAATAAGTAGAATCTACCAACTATATGATGAATCAAACCAAATACAACAATTTACATTCCTAAGATCTTATTCGAGACCTGCCCAAAATGTATTAGGATCAATGGATAGTGAGACAGTCTTCTATCAAAATACAGAAAACAGAAACAATCATAAAATACAGAAGAAAACAGGACAGAAAAGAAATGATGACATTTGACAATCACAACTATCTGCTCATCTTTCCCTGGCCATTATATTAAGGGGCAAATTAAAGCAGCCTCTTTAGCGACAGAAATTTTGCAGCCTATAGCCAGTGGCTCTTTTAATCATGCAACTCATAGGCATTAAAACAATATAGTCTACTGTGCTAAAATTCAGCAACAATCAAAAAAATTATTTTATTCTACATATTTCAACAATCACAAACGGGTACCTAGAATTCAACAAGATCACACTGAATTATATAAACAATAAAAAGTTATTGGACTAGAATTAAACCTCAACGGGAATGATTTTCTTTATTCATCAAAACTGTTTATATTGTTCGAAGAGGAAACCAAAAAGCAGAGTAAAATTCGACCCATTTCACATTCATTCTAATCTTTGGTACTCCCAAAATCAATCCAGAAACAAATGCAGCAGCAGAATAAAGAAAAAAAAAATGAGAACTCAAACGTTACTGGCACAGAGAAACAAAAGGAAGAATTGATAAGAGCAAATCAGATACAGAAACCTTGCATACACAGTCCATCCAGTTATACCCTTCGATTCTTCAGCATTACAGAAACAAAATAAATAAAATTTATAAAAAAAAAAAAGAAGAAGAAGGAGGACTAGTTTTGACTTACCCGCCAAGAAACGGAAGGGAGGGACATATATGAAAAGGAAAGCAAAAAAGGTCGCTAGGAAGAGAAACCTGTTTGTAGGTTCCATTTAATATATATATATATACTAGTGGGGTGCCACGGCCCAACATGTATTGATAAAGGAAATATAAAAAAAATTCTTTATTGAAGCGTATTTACAAAGCATCTTTTTTAAAAAGCGTCGAAGCATTGCATACAACAAGATCTCTAGTCACCATCTCATTAAAGGTGCAGATTGCACACTCGAGTTGAGCCATAGCGCTAGAGTAGGCAGTTATTTGCATCAGACTTTTGATCAAATAAAGCTTGCGCTTCATCCAACATTTTAAATTTCACGTACATGTTCATAAATGTGGTAGTATCAGCCTGTATCTTGTGATTTTGCAAGGAATTTAATGCTCTAAATTTGATTTGTACTCACATTTTGCCACTGGGTTGCTGTAACAGAGTAACAAGACAGATGTTGAAGTTGGTTTTCTTCTTGGGCAACACTCCTGTAACAATCATCAGATAACACAATCATTCTTCTTTGGAAACTTGTCTTTTAAGTCGAAGATCAATCAAAAATAACTATTCAACAAAACTATTCAACGCACCAATAACATAATAATACAAAAAAGTACAGATCTTCATAAGAAATGATAAATCCCCACCCCAAACCCCCAAGACAAGATTCTTATACCTTTTAAAGCTTTTTATAGTCCTACAACAGTCTCTAATGCTTCAACCTGACCTTTGGTTCTTCAAAAACACAATAAGATAATGATTCCAAAGCAACCCTTTTCATCTTTTTAGATTACAAATGAATCAAACTAAGAAAAAATCAAGAAAAGTGGGCCAAAGAGGCAAAGAAGAGAGAAAAGGAGTAGAAAAAACAATAATACAACACAACAATAAGGCCAAATAAGAAAGAGAGTAAATGGAGAAAGAAAGACAGCTGCTAAGAAAGTTCTCTACCGACCAAGACAAATTGTTGTTGTTTTTATTATAGGACAGACAATGAACAAGTGATGATACAAATTAAAATTTTGAATAATTAAGATCTTAATTATGTACCCTTGCAAGTATGCTTTAGGAGCTCAGCATCTCTTGTAAGCAATTTTTTTACTGCAAATTTGGAGAAAATTCTCTTCGGGAATTAGCTCACCGCTGGAAGTGAATTGCCACTTCCCATCCCTTTTATCAACGGGAATTACTTCTGCTATGTTCAATACTTCCTTCATGTTCTAGCCTTTAATGTAGCCGCATCACAAAGAGCTGCAAAACAACACCTCACAAGTTAAAGAATATACATATATAACTCAAATCAAATCCATCACCTACCGGACTTAAATACTATATTAACAACATAATATTATTAATTTCCCTATATCATTCCAAATTAGAGGAAAATTTTGACATAACCGCCCAATTAAGAAGTGTACCAGTAGGTGCGGCTGCATTAAATGTCATAATATCCCCTGCTGATCTAACGTTCACAGCAGAACTAATCACTGATGCAAGATGCTTGCGCTTAGCTCCAATAGCTTCAGTGCATTGTGCTGCTACAAAGGTTGCAACAGAAACCACAACCATATCAGTTTTCGCCATGTCCTCATCCTTTTCGTTATCAGATGAGGCTGTTGTAGCTACTATTAAGTTGCTGCAATAGCAGCAACAACAACAACAACTCCTGCAACCGACACAGTAACATGAAGTTGTGCATTAGGTTCCCTCATCTCATCTTTCTTCTTCTCCCTTTTATCCTTCAACCACTTACCTACTGTATTTTCGCCCCCACACCACCACCAGTAACAACCAAGTTAATAGCAGTAGCACTGCTCCTGTACTGATTATTAATCGGTACATTATTCAAATGACTGTACTGAAAGTGATACAACTATGTGTCTGTATCCACTGAAACACTACATTCAGTTACACATAGTCTACATAACAAATAAAAAATGGTGTCACCACACTGTTTCAGTAAAAGATAGAGCCAATATAAATTACCTACTCATGAATATAACCTACAAAAGCATAAAAAAGAGACATAATATCAGAGGAAAAATTAGACACCAGCATTTTGCTAGTTAAGAGCTATTTTTGGGTATCATAGCATCAAAATTAATTGTAGCAGTATCCCAAAATAACAGGAAAAGTGGCTTCAAGCGCAATAAAAAATAGTGGGTATAAGAAAGAACCAGCTAATGTTGTTGAGTGAAAACATCTAATATTATACACGAAGATTTAACTTACCAAAGTATGGTGTGTCACACCCCTTTTATAACTAAAAAAGAAGAAGATATTTTAAGTTTGAAAGGGTTTTTATTATTAAGTGACAAAAGAAAGATTGTTTCGAAAAGGATTCATTATATTCAAAACTTAGAGTCGGCACTTGACATAAATCGGGTGTGCCAAGTAACCCGTGGATATCCTTTTTTCAAAATAGTTTTGACTCTATAAAACTGATCCGTGAACAGAGATTCCGGTTAAGGAATTCTGTTGACTGAGGGAAAAGTGTTAGGCACCCCTCGATCCCATGGTTTGACCATGGTCTCTTGGTAGAACATATAGGTTAATTTGACACTAAGAATGTATAAATTACACAAAACACATAAACAAGCATCCAAACACACGAAACAATATAAATTCAAAGTACAGTGTTCAGTCCAATTATATAGTCCAAAATAAATAAAATATGAAAATAAATCCTATCTAACCTACACTAATCATAACTACGCTCCCGTGCTTTACCCAACGCCTCGGGCCTTCATCACGAACGTCTTTCACCAACATAATACATCGGGGCATTCCCCGGTGAATAAATACAAATGGCCTCGGGGCATTCCCCGGCTAAATGAATACAATTGATCTAAATGCGGTAAACAAAACCACTCAACACATATTTCAAACATTCCATCAATCCACAATCCCTAAACTTGCCTACCCGAATTACCATTTGCCTACAACTCTCAATTTATCGTAATTCTATCACATCCAACATCATCAACGTAGCAAAATTAAAACAAATTCTCTATCAAGATTCACCCTTCCCCAAATTTCTTTTTAATCCACAAATTTTCACGTTAAAATAATTATTCATCCATATCAACATCAAAGTTCCACCATGATAGTCTATTCAATCACCAAATATTCACAAAAAGGGCAACTAAACATAATAATCAACCCACAATCACAACATCAATTACATCTAATAAAATAAAAATGATAAGAGATAGAATTAGACCTCGATTCCACTTTCAAATAAGTATTTTTTCATCAAACGGGATAGAAACCGCATCAGAACCTCAACTCGAAACTCAATCACGAACAAACCAATTTCAATTTGCACCCTTCTTCTATTTTTCTCTAAACTGAAACAAAAAATATGAAGGACGGACAAGACCCAAAACCGTTTTCATCCGCAATGTTTTTGTCTCATCGTTTTTCAATTGATTTAGACGGAATTGGCAATGGAAGGAATTAGTCAGATCAGGTTTTGGAAGTTTAAGATAGACGGGATCGTTTTTCTGGTGGTAGGGTGGTTGGGTCACTTTTTCGATGAGTTTCAGCCGAGTTTTCTAGAGAGACACCACTCACCTGAATAGTGCTCTTCGATCTCTCTCTCAATCACTTCTATCTCTCCCTCTCTCGTTCGATCTCTCTCCTCTTGAATCTCCCTCTCTCTCAAATATCTTTATGATTTCTCTATATCAGTGTATGTGTATGTGTTGGTCTCTGTAAAAGAATGGGAGAAAGGGTATATCTATTTCTCTCTGAACCTGGAAAAAAGAAGATCCCAAGAGGAATTTTCGTGCGCCCCCTTTTCCCTTTTTTTGTGTGTATGTAAATGATTTATATGTATATGGAAATGGGAATCTTCCAGGTGATGATGAGTTGGCCTCTTTTTATTCTTTATTATTTCCTTTAAAGGAAAGAAAACGTGTAGGGAGGTTGAGAGAATGGGTAGGTAGTGGTGAGATGGCCTAATTTAATAGGGAGGGTTGTTAATTTGTTATCAATTGAGATGAGGTGGGAACTTTAGGATAAAATTTATTTAGAGTTGGTCACTGTTTTGTCATTTTATGGAGGGGTTATCATGTAGATGAGGGTACATGGTAGGTCGGGGAAGGAGGAAATTAGGTGTCTACATCATGCCCCCTTTGAATGTAAACAAGCAGTGTTTTCAGACAAAGAAGTAGACAACAAGACAGAATTTTGTCCCGACCATTATTCAAAGGAAGAAACAAAAGGAAGAAGGACAACCGAGTTGGAGAGTCGAGTGAGGTCCCGTCGAGGTTCTGGTCCACGGCTCTGTCATTACATCAAAAAATAAAAATTACAAGTTAAAAACATAAATGAAATTAAAAAAACTCTATCTATGCAGATTTCGTTGACTCTTGACTTGCTACTTCATCACCCTATTCTTCAGGCGGGCTCCTGACTTGCAATTTCATCACTTTGTTTTTCGGGCGAGCTCCCTACTTACAATTTCATCACTTGTTGCTTGGTTTTCAATTTCTTCACCCTAATTTTCAAGCGGGTTCCTGACTTGCTATTTTTTGATTTGTTGACTTTTAATTTCTTCACCTTGTTGATTGACTTTAAACTTTTCACTATGTTACTTGACTTTTTATTTATTCGTCCTGTTCTTCAGGCGGACTCTTGAAATCACATCAAAACTAAAAAGAAAAATTATCCCAAACAAAGATTATTATAAAGAGATTTCATTTGCCAGGAAAGCGAAGTTCCAAACACAAGATTTAAATTTGCCCCAGTTTCTCATCAAAGGACTTTTGGGAAAGTCACATCATTATAGGAATCAAAGGGAATGACTCGACTAAAAGGTACGTCTTATAGGAATCAAAGGGAATGACTTGACTAAAAGGTACGTCTTATAGGAATCAAAGGGAATGACTCGACTAAAAGGTACGTTTTATAGGAATCAAAGGGAATGACTCGAATAAAAGGTACGTCTTATAAGAATCAAGGGAAATGACTTGACTAAAAGGTACGTCTTATAGGAATCAGGTAATATAACTCGACTAAAAGGTACGTCTTATAGGAATCAAGGGGAATAACTCGACTATAAAGTACGTCTTATAGGAAT
Organism: Capsicum pubescens; assembly: GCA_030864215.1. Classification (NCBI taxonomy): domain Eukaryota; kingdom Viridiplantae; phylum Streptophyta; class Magnoliopsida; order Solanales; family Solanaceae; genus Capsicum; species Capsicum pubescens. Next base: position 231,000,403 of record CM061544.1, read on the forward strand.
CAAGGGGGATGACTCGACTAAAAGGTACATCTTATAGGAATCAAAGGAGATGAATCGACTAAAAGGTACGTTTTGTAGAAATGAAGGGGGATGACTCGACTAAAAGGTACATCTTATAGGAATCAAAGGGGGATGACTCGACTAAAAGGTACGTCTTATAGGAATCAAGGGGAATGACTCGACTAAAAGGTACATCTTATAGGAGTCAAAGGAGATGACTCGACTAAAAGGTACGTCTTACAGGAATCAAGGGGGATGACTCAACTAAAAGGTACATCTTATAAGAATCAAAGCAGATGACTCGACTAAAAGGTACATTTTATAAGAATCAAGGGGGATGACTCGACTACAAGGTATGTATTATAGGAATCAAAGGGGGATGACTCGACTAAAAGGTACGTCTTATAGGAATCAAGAGGTATGACTCGACTAAAAGGTACATCTTATAGGAGTCAAAGGAGATGACTCGACTAAATGGTACATCTTATAGGAATCAAAAGGGATAAATCGACTAAAAGGTATGTCTTATAGGAATCAAAGGAGGATGACTCGACTAAAAGGTACGTCTTATAGGAATCAAGAGAAATGACTCGACTAAAAGGTATATCTTATAGGAATAAAAGGAAATAACTCGACTAAAAGTTACGTCTTCTAGGGGTCAAGGGGAATGACTCGACTAAAAGGTATGTCTTATAGGAATTAAAAGGGATGACTCGACTAAAAGGTACGTCTTATAGGAATCAAGGGAATAATTCGACTAAAAGGTACGTCTTCTAGGGGTCAAGGAATGACTCGACTAAAAGGTACGTCTTTTAGGAATCAAAGGGGATGACTCAACTAAAAGGTACGTCTTATAGGAATCAAAGGGAATGACTCGACTAGAAGATACGTCTCCTTGGAGTGAAGGTTCAATTTAAGAAGTGTATCACCTAGAAAATGAAAACTGAAATCCCTGGACAAGTGTGTCTCTGAGGGATATAGGATGATGAATTTTTACCATGATTTTATTATCAACCCTATGCAGCAATATTGCTTCCTGCATTTGTAAAAGCGAGGCATTGCAACCCTTGATGTTTATGCCCTGAAGTCCTTTCTTTGAAGGTAATATGTCTCTTGTTTCATCAAAGAAAACTTGTGAGTTTAAAACATGGTGGCCGGTTTGTGGCTTTAGCTTTCACGACGATCGCTCTTGCCCTCGTCACTTTTAACCTTGCATCCAACTATTATCATATATCATTGACTTGCTGCTTTATTGACTCAAACTCAGATGATTAAGAGTGACTCTGAAACAAACACAATATCTCTTTTTTGCCATGTTCCTCAGATAACCCCTTTGAACCTTGGTATTTCCATGAGTTCCCAGACTTGTCTGCTGACAAAACTTTTTGCATGCCTTACTTCGGCTCACAATTATGTCTCCTTCATGTGTTGGCCTTTTGTCTTGCTTTGTGCAATTGAAGGAGCTGGTAGCCAATTTTAAAATCTTTTCTCACTTGTTTTGACATGGACTTAACTCAAAGACAAGAGAAAAATGACAATGATTTTTATTTGGATAACTGACTCAAGAAAAATAAAACAAAAATAAAGAGAAGAAAGAAAAGACAATGAATGTCCCCTTTTGAAACAAAGAAGCAAAAATTTATATAAAAGTGACAGCCAATTCTAATGATTATGCCATGCATTTTGGATTAATCCACCTGATCTTTTCATCCACACTTTCTACCAGTTGTTGTTGAGTTAATGACCTTGAAACACCTCATTCGGCTAGTGGCGCCTTGAAAGATTTTTGCCAACAACATCTTTCTTTCTCTCAACTCACCATTACCTCATGGTGTTCGTGAGGGTTTTCACCCATGATATTCTCTAATCTTCATCTATCCCAACTCACAGTCGTCTTACGATGCCCGTATAGATTTTCACCGATAAAACTCTCTTATTTTTTATTTCTCTCAACTTACCATTGTCTTATAGTTCCCGTGAGGATTTTCACCAATAAGACTCTTTCCTTTTTATTTCTCTCTTAATTTCTTATGCTGAGGAAGACAAGTAGTTCCCAAATGCATCATCCCATCCATTGCATGCTTAGCCTTAACATTCTCAAAGATTGATCTGAAGGTCTTTCTTTGGTTGTAACTTGGCTTTTGGATAGGGTTAGAAAGAAAGGATGACATGGGGCCCAAACGACACTTAAAGTAGGGTAAGACTTACAACTTTTGGAATCGACACAAACAATGAGGATTAACTCATGCCTCAGTTTCTTTGACTTTGGGATCGACTCAAACAATGAGAATTAACTTATGCCCCAGTTTTTGACTGGGCAATTCTAAATTTTTATTTGGTTGGACCGAGCCCTAGGTAGGGCAACCTACGTATCTCACCCTCGAAAGAGGAGAATCATGTCACGCGTAGTTCTGGCAAATTGTTCTTTTGCTTGATTCTGTTTTTTTTTCTTTTCTCTTTTATTGACTTTTTTTCTCTTTGAAACTTTCTGACTTTATTTTTCTCGACACTTCTCTGTACTTTCTTTTTGGACATATTTTTTTTTTTTAGAAACTTTTTTGACTCTACTGGTTTGCTCGATACTTTTCTTTTGAGCTTTGTTGACTCTATCTTGATTCCAAAAGAGGGGTATGAAAGAAAATAACACTAAGGCTCAAATGGGGTAAACAAAGGATGACACAATATTTGAATAGCAGAATGAAATGTCTTCGTCATATCAATCTTTGAAAATGCCAGTACATAGCATGCAATGTGAAAGTACATGATCAATATCACTTATGACATGTTTTACAACACTAACTTGCCTCGAGCCTATGTGCCACCTCTTTTTCTACACTTGTCGAACATGTAACTCCACCTTTGTTGTATATCCCTCACATTGAATGACTCATGCTTTCATGGAGTTGGTTTTTGTTCTGTTCCTCGGGAGCACACATCCGCTATTTGACCTAATTGAGCTAGGTTTTTCAATTGATGACCAAGTTATTCTTGTGATTCTCAAAATAATTGCCTTAATTTTCGAAGAAGGCTTTAACTTGTCACCAAATGTCTCAACACTCCACCTATTTTCTCAGATGCTTTTCCTAACTTTAGCTCTCTGATTCAATGTTTCATGGTTAAGATGGATTTTAAGATCTGGCTAAAAATTCCGCTAGCATGTCATATCACTAGAATCAACATAAAATGTACTGTATAAAGAAAATAAACAAACGACACATATTTAAACACAAAGGGAAAGGGACAATTTATTTAGTTGAAATAAAACATAGTAGGGTTTGAACATAAACGACAAAGGGACAATAGAAAATAGATTCTGAACTACAACCCTAAAATAATTCAGAAAATAAAAAAAAAAGACAAAATAAACTAGACCTCTTCCTAGTAAGGAGAGGGGTGACTTCTCAATTGCTCAGCCTGACGACTTAACCACTGGTTTGCAAATCAACATGACTAGAACTTCCCTCACTGTCAATGTTCTGCACCATAATTGATCCATCTTGAATCATCTTTTCAATTTCTCTTTTCAATTTCTCTTTTCAAATCTCAACAATCTTCAATACTATGACCCTGAGCATCAGAATGATACGCACATCGTATATTAGGATCAAAATTTCTTTAATGCCGATTAAGAGTGGACCCAAGGAGAGAAGTGATGACGCCCCATTGTACCAATCTCTAAAATAAACTGGAATACGACTCTCCAATAGGTGTGAAGCTATCTCTCGACTTTTTCCTCATTTCATCGTTTGACTTGGATAAAAACTCAGGCTTAGAAGGGTTTTGGTATGTTTGTGGAGTTAGAGGATGACTCTGAGGAGTTGGTGTGTTCAACTATAGGTAAGATGGGGGTTGAATATAAGGTTGTGAGTTATATACTGGATATGGAGGTGGAGGACCAGAGTATAATGGATTTTGGGAGTGATTATGTGGAGCTTGGGCATGAACTTGGGTTTTTGCTTGAGAGTGACGAAGACGGGGTCTTCTTGACCGTTCCTGCTGTCCAACTACAATAGCAGATGCATCTTCCTCATTCTTTGTCTCCCCAACACTTTCTGAACCCTTTTGAATTGCTTGAGTAGTCGCTTTCAATGTTGCAAAACTCACAATACAACCCATCTTAATTCCCTCTTCTATCATCTCCCCCATTTTAAGGACCTCAATAAATGACTTGCCCAATGAAGGTAACAAGTGTTGCTAATATGTTTCATCCTGCGCTTGAATAAACACCTCCACTATTTTTCTTTCTTTCATTGGCGGTTTCACTCTAACAGCTTGTTCGCGCCATCTGATCGCATACTTTCTGAAGCTCTCAGTATTCTTCTTCTTCACACTAGTTAGGGATTTTTTGTCAGGGATCAACTCCACATTGTATTGAAATTGTTGCACAAATTCATTGGCTAGGTCATCCCAACTAATCCACTTGTCGATGTCTTGGTCAACAAACCATACCAAAGCTACTCCTGAAAGACTCTCCCCGAAATAAGCCCTGAGTAGTTTTTGCTTCCCTCCAGTGCCTCTTAATTGGTTACAATAGCGCTTCAAATGTGCCACTGGGTCCCCATGTCTATCATATATCTCAAACTTTGGTATTCTAAAGCCAGGAGGAAGGTTGACACCTGGAAACATGCATAAGTCCTTATATGAGACACTTTTATAACCCCTAAGTCCTTGCAAGTTCTTCATAGCCAGTTCCAAACTTCTCAATTTTCTGGTCATTTCCTCTTATTCTTCTGTTATAACAGGCTTCTCAGTGTTAAGAGGAAATTCAGGCGGGTGAGTGTCACCATAACGACCAGTCAACTTGAATGTAGGCTCGAACGTTTAACGCTGATCACCAGTAATATTCAATGCAGGCTCTCTTGTAGAGTAGGGAGGCACAACTTGTGGATGAACATCAAAAGTAGGAGCTTCAGATGGGGGTGGCTTCGGAAAAGCATTTACAACAGATGGAGCCGAGTATGTGGCAATCTTGGATTTGGGAGTGAGAAAATGAACATTGGAAGTGGTTGGATATTGTTGCCCCGGATTCGATCCTGATGCATGTTGTGGCATATCAACAAATATGGGAAATTATGCATGTGACACGGAGGCAAGCTAGAAAGATATTCCAGATTATCAGTGGGAACTGGAGGAGGCGGCAACCCATTAGCCCAAGCTCGATGCATTTCTATCATTTGCTGCCTTAATTTCTGAATCTCTTCATTATCTCCTAAATTCTCATTTCTCGAAATCCCTATCAGATTAGTGACAACAAACTCGGTATCCTTGTTGGCCAATACCTTCTCTGTGACTTGGTGCAATATGGAGGACCAATAAAAATTCCACAAACCACCCACCTCAAACTAACTGAACAAGAGATAGAAAATGCGTTAGAGTTCAACACTTTCTCAAAATCTCTCTTTTTTATTTTCTTTTGAAAAGATCACCGAACCCAAGAAGGGCGCCTACGTATCTCACTCCCAAAAGAGAAGAATCAGGTGTGCATAGTTCGTGAAGTCTTGCCAAAATTGCCAATTAAACTCTTTTTCCTTTTCCTAAAATTGTAAGAAGAAAAGAAAAATGACAAATTGTCAAAAGAATAGACGAAAATCTTTTTTTGAATTTTTTAGCTTTAATAACCTATAAAAAATGAAACCTATGATTACCAAAGAAACTCTTTTTGGGTTTTCTATTTTGCACTTCATACGAAAATAAAACTTGAACCTATTAAAGGAAAATCTTTTGTAGTTTTCTTTTATTGATGCATATGACACCTACTCTAAATGAAGAGTGAAAAAAATATTTTTGGATTTTTGAAATAAGATCAACTAAAAATGAAACCTACGACTATTGAGGAATTTTTTTTTTATAATTTTATTTTCTAGACATGTATGAAACACCTACTCTACGACTATTGATGTTTATGCTCTAAAGTCCCTGCTTTGAAGGTAATATGTTTCTTGTTTCATCAAAGAAAACTTGTGAGTTTAAAGCATAGTGGCTGGTTTGTGGCTTTAGCTTTCGCGACGATCGCTCTTGCCCTCGTCACTTTTAACCTTGCATCCAACTATTACCATATATAATTGACTTGCTTCTTCATTGACTCAAACTCAGATGATTAAGAGTGACTCTGAAACAAACACAATATATCTGCTTTACCATGCTCCTCAGATAATCCCTTTGAACCTTTGTATTTCTATGAGTTCCCAGATTTGTCAGCTGATAAAACTTTTTGCATGCCTTACTTCGGCTCACAATTATGTCTCCTTCATGTGTTGGCCTTTTGTCTTGCTTTGTGCAATTGAAGGAGCTGATAGCCAATTTTGAAATCTTTTCTCACTTGTTTTGACATAGACTTGACTCAAAGATAGAAGAAAAATAACAATGATTTTTATTTGGATAACTGACTCAAGAAATATAAAACAAAAATAAAGAGAAGAAAGAAAAGACAATGAATGTCCCCTTTTGAAACAAAGAAGCAAAAATTTATATAAAAGTGACAGCCAATTCTAATGATTATGCCATGCATTTTGGATTAATCCGCCTAATCTTTTCATCCACACTTTCTATCAGTTGTTGTTGAGTTAATGACCTTGAAACACCTCATTCTTCTAGTGGCGCCTTGAAGGATTTTCGCCAACAATATTTTTCTTTCTCTTAGCTCACCATTACCTCATGGTGTTCGTGAGGGTTTTCACCAATGAGGTTCTCTTATCTTCATATATCCCAACTCACAGTCGTCTTACGGTGCCCGTATGGATTTTCACCGATAAGACTCTCTCATTTTTTATTTCTCTCAACTTACCATCATCTTATGGTGCCCGTGAGAGTTTTCACCAATAAAACTCTCTCTTTTTTATTTCTTTCTTAATTTCTTATGCTGAGGAAGACAAGTAGTTCCCAAATGCATCATCCCATCCATGCCATGCTTAGCCTTAACATTCTCAAAGATTGATCTGAAGGTCTTTTTTTGTTTGTAACTTGGATTTTGGATAGGGTTAGAAAGAAAGGATGACATGGAGCACAAACGACACTTAAAGTAGGGTAGGACTTACAACTTTTGGAATCGACTCAAACAATGAGGATTAACTCATGCCCCAGTTTCTTTTGACTTTGGGATCGACTCAAACAATGAGGATTAACTCATGCCCCAATTTTTGACTGGGCAATTCTAAATTTTTATTTGGTTGGACCAAGCCCTGGGTAGGGCAGCCTACGTATCTCACCCTCGAAAGAGGAGAATCAGGTCACACGTAGTTCTGACAACTTGTTCTTTTGCTTGATTCTGATGTTTTTTTTGCTTTTATCTTTTATTGACTTTTTTTTTTCTTTGTGCAACACCATCAAAGTACATTTTCCATGGGGGTGTATCTTCAATAACCATTGCATCTTTATCAGGAACTTCATCGCTCAGTTCCCAATCATCTGGTATCGGGTGGTCTGCCAAGAAGTCAGCCAAAGCTTGTCCCTTTACAGCCTTTTGGGGAACATACACAATCTCAAACTGTTGAAATTGAAGGTACCATCTTGTAAGTCGGTCACTAAGGACTGGTTTTGACATTACAAACTTGATAGGATTTGCCCTAGAGACAAGCCGGACAATATGAGCCTGAAAGTAGTGCTTCATATTTTGAATCGAGAAGGCTAATTCCAAACATAACTTTTCAATTGGAGAATACTATAGCTCATTCGGTGTCATCATTCTGCTCAAATAGTAAAGAGAGTTTTTCTTGCCTTCACTATTTTCTTGAGCCAGTAGTTCTCCAACTGACCTCTCTTGTGTCGCGATGTAAAGTATCAATGGTTTTTTAGGTATGGGTGCCGCAAGAACTGGTGGCTTCATTAAGTATGATTTGATACTCTCAAAGGCATTACTACAAGCTTGGTCCCATTCGAAGGGAGTTTCCTTCTTCATGAGATGACTAAATGGTTGACATTTTCCGGCCAGGTTTGAGATGAACCTCCTTAAATATGCTAGCCTTCCTTGAAGGCTTTTTAACTCATAAATATTTCGAGGCTCGGGCATCTTCAAAATTGCATCAACCTTGTCTTGATCAATTTCAATTCCTTGGTGTCGTACAATAAATCCAAGAAACTTTCCAGAAGTAACTCCAAAGGCACATTTCAATGGATTCATCCTAAGTTGATATCTTTGAAGTAACTTGAATACCATTCTTAGGTCTTTTAAGTGGTCGTCTATCTTTCTTGACTTCACCACTAGATCATCCACATAACATTCAACATTTTTATAGAGTAGGCCATCAAAGATGTTCTACATATCCCTTTGACAAGTGGCACCAGCGTTCTTCAAACCAAAAGGCATCACCTTGTAGCAATAAATACCTTTAGGCATACGAAATGCAGTGAGTTCTTCATCATTTGTTGCCATACGGATTTGATTGTATCCGGATGAACCATCCATGAATGACATTGCCTTATAACCAGTGCTGGCATCAATCATCAACTTTGGTATAGGGATTGGAAAGTCATCCTTAGGGCAGGCGTTGTTGAGACCCCGAAAGTCAACACAAACTCAAATTTGGCCATTCTTCTTCTGTACTGGAACAATACTTGAAATCCATGTGGGATATTTGACTTCACGAATAAAGCCTTCTTCAATGAGTTTGTTAACTTCATTTTCAATCAAAGGAACCAACTCTGGCCTAAAACGCCTTTGGGCTTGCTTAACAGGACGAGCACCATTCTTGAACGCTAACTGATGGACTGCTACTTTTGGATCTAATCTAGGCATTTACTTATAGATCCAAGTGAAGAAATCTATATATTCTTTGAGTATGTCCATATAAGCGACTTCCTCCTCTACTTCTAGAAACACACTCAGGTAAGTTAGTCTTGGGTCTTCATTAGTTCCAAGATTAACTTCCTTCAGGGGATCTATTGTGGCCTTTACTCCTTAAAGTTGAGATGGAGCATCTCCATCATCTTCCTCCTCTTGAGGATCATCATCGTTGATGGATATGTGGTGACACCAGAAAGTATCTTTCATCTCTTTATCAACCTTTATTTGAGACAAGACCTCATTCTCATTTTGGATCGTAACATGATATGAGGAGCCAATACTTTTTTTATCTTTCTCACGTTCCTTGGTATACACCACCGTATGAGTTTTAGCTTTTAACACCTCATTGTATAAAACCACCAGTTCTGTCTTTCGCTTCATTCTGGAAGGGATCAAACTTTGAAAGTCCTTCTGGATTTTAAATGAAGAGTGCATCATCATGCTTTGATGACTTCTTTGCTGCTTGTTGCTTTTATTTTTATTTAGAAGTCCCAACCTTTCGAAAACAGAAGTTCTTACAGTTGATTCTCCAAGTCGATCAAAGACAGAGGGTCTTTTAGCAGTAGTGGATTCTTCTTCTACGGTGATGTAATTACTGACTGCCCTTCTTATGGAGATTTAAATTAAAGGTGGCTGTGTGTATCCTATGCCTTCACGTGCTTGCCTGGTTGTACCCTCTGATGGAAGTTTGCCCAACCTTGATGGCTCATTAGGATTGTATCTGTCCTTTATAAATAGCTTGTATGCATTTGGATCAAAGCCCTCTTTCGTACGCTTCGTAGAGAGTGTCATATCTTGTGGCAGATTTTAAGCCACAGACTCTTCAAGAAGTCTTGAGGATTTATTTATTGCATCAATCTTCCTGATAGGTAAAGTTATCCCTTTTAGCATATTATCTTGGGAATCCGATGGGTGATCTTTTTCTTTCCTTACCTTTGGTACGTAACGAAGAATGAGAGTTGCCTTCTTTTTCGTAGAAGCGACACCTTCTTTATTTGAAATGGAGAGAGGCTTCTTGGTGGCGACTTTTTCGACAATCACCGAGACCTTCTTAGATGCAAGATCGTCATACTTGGTCTTGGTGACATCTTCAACCCTTTTCTCATCCACAACATGCTTCTTTAAGTAGAATTTTGCATCGGCAAAATGTGACTCAGCTTCAGTGAATGGCTTGTCATTAGAAACTATCTTTCTTTCCACTCCGCCTTCAAGGTTCTTCAAGCATTGATAGTAAGAGGACGAGATAATTTTGTTCCCATGTACCCAAGGCCTACCAAGCAATATATTATATGAAGTTTTGGCATCAACAACATGCATCAATGGGTTTGATTGAAAATCATCCATACGAATCCCCAACTTGATACATCCCATGGCCCTATGGCACTCTTGGTTGAAGCCTTAGATCATTATACGTCTTTCATTTAGTTTGCTAGTAGCGATGCCAAGATCCTTCATCGTAAGGATAGACAGGATATTGACTCCAGATCCCTCATCTATCAAAATTCTATTGATCTTCTTTTCTAGAATTTGACCCACCATGTATAAGGGACGGTTATGTAGGGTCTCACCAAGTAGAAGATCATTATTTGTGAATGTGATTTTTGTATCACACACATGTACCTCTTCGCCAAGAGTTTCAGCAAGCTTTTTGGAAGGTGAAAAAACCTCCATGGGTAGATTCTCACCCTTTGCCCCCTCTTTGGAGGTATTAAAACAAGACGCCTTAAGGTTGACTTGGGCAGTATTTGCACGAAACCAACTCGGTAAGAATTCCTTTAAAGTCACCGAACACCGAGGTTTTTTATGGTGAAGCTCTGTCACCCTCGTCTTCTTTGGGAATCCAACCAACTTCTGTTTCCTTGGTTTCTTTACCATTCTTCTTCTAGTTGGCTGCTCGTACGTCTTCTTTTACAGACTCATCTTCTTGTGTCTACGTCTGGTCACCAGAGTCCAACCTTCATCATCGTCTTCGTCAACTGAAGACCTGTCAGGCTCTAATATCTTCTCATTATGCTCTTTAACACAAATCTGAACCGGGTTGAGTCAGCCAAAAGTGATAGATATTTGATGAGAACTGGTTGTCTCATCGTCGAAGAAGATTTTCTTTTCTTTTGCTAGTTGCATGACTTTATCTTTAAAGACAAAACATTTCTCCAGAGGGTGACTTATTAGCCTATGATATTTGCAATAATTAGGATCATTGGTCCTTCCAGATTCATTGGGATGCTTCATCTGTGGGATTTCGATGAGCTTATAATGAAGGAGTTCATTGAAAATCTCAGCAACATCAGAATCAAGGAAGGGATATTTTTTTTCTTGCATCTCCTTTAAAGTTTTCTGATTCGGACGTGCTCCAGAAGTCATCTTCACACTTTGCTTCTTGCTTACCTTTGTCAGGAGACACAAAAACATTCATGGACTCCTTGTTTTTATTTTTGGGAAGAAACTTGCCCCATCTTTTGGGTTCCTGCTTTTCCTTTCCCCTTCGAGGGTCATGAATAGGCGCTCCTTCCTTCCAGCAGAAGACATGGTCAACTCCATGTCGTGAGAACGAGTATCTAACTCTTCAAAGGATTTTGGTTTAATTCCTTGCAAGATGTAGAGAAGCCCCTAGTGTATTCCTTGGACGCACATCTCTATTACAGAAGCTTCACTGAACCTATCTTTGCAGTTTAGACTTGCATTTCTCCATCGATTGATGAAGTCGATGACTGGATCATCCTTTCTTTGCCGAGTATTTGTGATCTCTATCATGCTCACTGTACGCTTTATGATATAAAATTGATTTAGGAACTCGTGTTCCAATTGCTCCCAACTATCGATGGAGTTAGGCTCGAGGTCTGTATACCAATCAAAGGCATTTCCCTTTAGGGAATGAACACACTATTTTACAAGATAGTCACCGTAAGTTCCAGCATTATTACATGTCTCGACAAAGTGTACGATATGTTGTTTTGGGTTACCTTTGCCCTCAAATTGTTGAAATTTGGAGGGTTGATAGCCAACAGGCATTTTGAGGCTATCTATTCTTGCAGTGTAAGACTTGGCATATGCAAGGGAAGACTTGGTGACAACATCATACTTGCCTTTGATGGTCCCTTTAATAAATTCCCTCAATTTCCCAATCGGGATCATTTCCTCAGCATAAACTTGCACCTCTTTAGTCGAGGGTATTTGTTTAACAGGATTTTCTATCTCATGAACCTTTGGAGCTTTTCCCGGCACATGGCTGGATTCTACGTCTATCAAGCCTTCCACCTTATCCACTATCTTATCAATCCTAGCCTCTTAATTCTGAACATAGTTGGTCAGGCCTTTGATTGCCTTTGTCAGATTCGCAAGCTGCTCCTCCATAGATGAGACATCAGTTACCATTGCTTGCATGATCACTGGAGATGTCGGAGAGTAACACAGATTATCACATAAGTTAATCTTTGAAGTGCTTAGCTTATGTGGTGTCAGTGGAGATGATGCATTTGTTGAACGACCATCATTCTTGGTTCTAGAGTATTTGGAACCGGAATGCTCAAGTAGAGCTAGAGTCTTTTTCAGTGATTCGACCACACTGCTTCCTCCTTCTGAAGCACTTGCATTGGACTTCGTTCTTTTCGAGGTTGAAGATCCAAAAATTGGAGCTGGAGCGGATGATACTGGATATGTTTGTTATCCTAGAAAGCCTGCCTTGCTTCTTGTGACAGCTCCTAGGGTTCTGAAAGTAACACCAAGGATGCTTTCTACTTCAGCAGAGAACTTTGAATCTGCAGCCTTGGAAGCATTTGATTGAGAATTGACCTTCTTGGAAGTCATTTCGTTGTTCTTAAACTTTGAAGTATGAAAAGTTGAGATGAGAGGTAGAGATCGTCCCACTGGGCATGCCAAAATTTGTTGGACAATAAAATTTCATGACCAAAAAATAAATAATTCGAGACAAGAAAAATATTGCAAATTATTTTATTAATTTCAATGCGAGTGTTACAATCTCTATGAATCCTCTGATTCGCCTTTTCAAATATAAATTCAAGGGCTAATTAAAGCTTGATCTTGAATTTGAACTTGATTTTATGGACTTGAGGGACTTGATCTTGACTTATGCTTGAATTCAAGGGCTTGAGCTTGTTCTTGAATATTGCGGTCTTAATCTTGAATCTTGATGAACTTGATTTGGATGCTTGAGCTTTTAGAGAAATTGTGGCGTTTGATCCACGAGCTTTCTCTTGCTACTTGTTAGAATTCTTGGGGGTCGGGGGTCCTCTTTCTGAATTATGAGCCCCTATTTATAGTTGTAGGAAAGGAAGAGTCATGATGAATATGGACTTCCTTTGACCAATCAGATTTAAGTGATGTGGCGCCTTTTATGTGCTTTTATTTTATGGGCCTGCTGCATCAGTTTGACATATGACACGGTCCTATTGGCTCCTTCACTTGACTTGGCATGCCACGTCATTTGACACATGACACTTATTTGGGCCTCTAGAATATGACAATATCTTGAGTTTAGTAAAGTGGGTTCATCATTTGTTGCCCAAATTAATAGACTAACCCAATAAATATTGGGCCTTATTTAAATCCATACTTATTTGGACTTAAATAATTAATTCAATTATATTAATCCACAATATTTATTTGGGATTAATATATTTTGAATTTAATATAATTCAAATTTTGTACGAATTTAAATTTAATAAAATTGCATTGCCCACACTGATACCATGAAAACAATATGGGTATTATTTTGTCATTTTCATGAGATTTTTCAAAAGCTTGCAATTTTAGTTACTCCTATTATTTATGTTGATCGGTATTTTTAAATTAAAGACGGGATATCTTGAACACAATTACTTTCTAATTCAAAATTTATATTTCAAAGAAATTTTCTTTGATTCAAATTCTAAATTAAACACATTAATTCAAAATCCAAAATATACATATTAATTCAAACTAACTTGATTTCAAAAATTCAGACTAACCTATTTATTGCATTATCTATTCAATTATCTTAAGATTACCCAATTCCAATGAAATACTATGCATAATTTTAAATAGTGATCAATTGATATTTTAAACATATTAATACATCAATTCTTAATTTCTAAGAATAAAATTAATGTGCTATTGTAATCATCTAATATTAGGAAAAGCGCTATGTTAAAATTCTAAATTATATTAGTAAAGTCAAATTCGAATATTTGTATCTTTGAATTAAAACTCCTAACCAAATAACTTTCATCTTAATTCAAAGGTTTTATGTTCCAATTCAAATTAAGAGCTTTTTCAACATCATCCAATATTTTTATCTTTTTGATGTTTTGATTATCTTATCACATAAAAGTTATTTAGATACTTAAATAATTTAAAATAATTATAGAAAGATATTTATAACTACAAAAACTACAATAAGTTTTGTTGGTTCATATTCTATATAAGTTCAATTCAATTACTTTCATCTTCATTCAAAGTTTTAATTTTTCAATTCAAATTAAGAACTTTTTCAAGATCATCAAATATTTTTTTATCTTTTTTATGTTTTTCATTATCTTATCACATTAATGTGTTTTATATCCTTGTGACATATATCACTAAATATATGTGGAAAGCTTATATGTTTGAGAAGAAATTTCAAATTAATAAGAATAAAGTTGACTAAAATGGGAATTTAAAAGTAACACTTCTGCGAGTATTAGTCCATTTCATATTTTTGTCGACTCCACAATTTATGTGAAATTTATTTTTGTTTTACATAAAAACTGACTCAACAATTCAAGTGAAATTTATTTTTGTTTTACGTAAAAGCTTACTTGATCTTAAACGAAAGAATATACAGATACATGAAACCTGCATGATTGTCATCTTTGCATCATCAAAAGCGCATAAATCCATTATGACCACAAATTTCCTAAGTTCATAAGTGATAACCCTTCATCAATTCCATTCATAAGCATCAATTGAATGTTTGAAGAATCATAATCAAAATTTGCTCCATTATTGTGAAACCACAATTATTGATAAACACTTGAAGAAATAAGTTTCAAGTTTTGTTTCTTAGAAAATTTAAGGTGTGGAAGAAAACAGACAAAAAGAAAGAGATGTGTGATTTAAAAAAACAATTACTGGTTATATAATTATCTGGTAGAATAACTGCTATAAGCAGTAAAGCAAAAATAATTTAAATTTTTTAAAAATAAAATAATATTAAGCAGACAAAAACTGACTTTGTAGTTGCTATTAAAAAGAGTAGTTGCTATAAAAGAGGAGTTTAAACGTGATTTACTTTGTTATAGTGTTTTTGGTGTAGTTATCTATTTTCTGTAATATTTTTAAACCTGATTTACTTTGTTACAGTTTTTTTGATGTAGTTATCTATTTTGTGTACGATTTTGTGAGTTTGCAGTTTTCTACAAAAAAAAAATATTTGTATAGTTCTATTTTATGAAGGATCTCTCTCTCTATATATATATATATTAAAAATATAGAATTTATCAGTATAGAAGACTGATAAAAAGAAAATAAAATTATACGATTTTTTTTAAAATTTATTTGATCATATTAATATGTATGTTTTTTTAATAATTGTGGAATAAATCATTGAAAAAGTTTTAAAAATTATCTTTCCATTAGTTTTATTTTCAAATTAAGTTAAAATGTATAACGTTTTATATTCAATTTTCATGGATGAAGTGGAATTATAAAAGAAAATGAAAACCAAAAAAGTCAAAGTTAACATGTTTCAAAGTGTACAAATAATTAAACATTTTACTGATAATTATTGTTTTTATGGTGTTCACATGTGGGAATTATTGATTTATAAATTATTATTTTAAATTTTTAATGATAAATAATATTGTTTTGTGGTACCAACATGTGGCAGTTTTGCCCTCTTATTATATATAGATAGATTCCTCACATACCAAGTTATATTTGTGCCTTAATCACCATAAAATTTTGAGACCAACTCATTTGGATATGATATTATTCACTTTATTTTGAAATACTCCATTCATTTGTTTTTATTCGTCACTATTTTCCTAATTGATTATATTTTACTTGCCATTTTTGACATATCAAGAAAAAACAAAAGAATTTTTCATATTTTATCCTTAGCATTAATTGCTTATTTTCAAACAATTTTCAAGACATATTACTCTAAACTAGGGGTGTTCATGATTTGGTTTTTAACCAAACCGAACCGCGATCCAAACCAAATCGATTAAAAAATCCGATATTTGGTTTGGTTTTGAATTTTAAAAAATCGATACTAATTTGGTTTGGTTTGGTTTTACTCTAAAATAACTGACAAAATAACCAAACCAAACCGATATATATATATATTATAATTATTTATGTATTATTCATAAATATAATATAAATATTTGTTACACTTTATATTTTAATCATGATTTAACTTTAGTCGTAACACATTAAGTCATTTCTTCATCTAGTTAATAGTACCTTATGAGATTCTAAGTGAATTTCGCACTTTGAATGACAAATGATACTAATTGTGAAAATAATATCTTGTTGCATATTGAAATTTATAGCTGAGATTCATTTGACTATAGAAAATCATTAATTTAAACTTTTTTTTTAACCTTGTTGAGTAAGAAGTTTATGTGTTCACCTTTTGGGGGATTTATCATATCATTTTGTTAAATGTAGTTTTAAAATATATTTTTAGAAGTGTTCATATGGTGTTGTTCATAGCTTTGCCGAAGTATAACACTCATTTGACATCTTAGTTTCACGGTTGAGATACAACACTCGGTTAACATCTCATATGTTAGATTAGATTTTTTTTTTTAATTTTCTACTTTTATCATTAGTTAAAGTTATAAACCGAAAAAACCGAACCAAATCGAACTAAACCGACAAGAACCAGACCGACTGCTATTTTTTTATTTGGTTTGGTTTGATTTTAGAAATGTAAAAATCGACTAAGTTGGTTTGGTTATAGTTTTGATCAATAACCGACCCAAACCGATCCATGAACACCCCCTACTCTAAACATCAATTAATAGAGGGTAATATAGTAAAATAGTTGTATCAATAATTATTTCTTAATGGTGTGTCATGTTAAAAAATAACAAGTAAAAGCGAATGAAGGGAGTATTTATTTACTTTATTCCGGAATCCTCGTTTGACCATAAAAATACCAAATACAATTTAAAGTTGTATTTGAAATTAAAAAAAAAACACTCGCTTTTATTTGGTTTCACTTTTTAATTATTTTTTAAAAGAAATCTTAAATTTTTATTTTCATGAAATAATCTCATTTAAATTATATTCCATGTTCAAATCATATTTAGATTTTTTAAGGAATACATTTGAATTCTAAATATAACTGTAAAATTTATGGACAAACACAACTCCAAACTCCAACTTTGAAAATTCTATAAAGTATTTTTTTCCTGTTTTCATGACCAAACATCTACAAAATGTTTTGGAATGAATAGTTTCTCTTTTTCTATTAGAGCCTAACGGAAAATAATAAATTGGTGAACCCTTTATTTGGATGTGGGGAAAAGACATCAAATCCATCTTAAACTATATCTGAAAAGTAAAAAAACACACCAAAATTATTGAAGTGTAATACACACCAACACTATTTAAAAGTGAATTTATTTACCCCTCAAAACTGACCTGACAAAGAATACGTTATCACATTTCTACGCGCGTGTGAAAATGAAATTAAAAGCTTATTAAAACGTACACGACTGCCAGTTGTATTAGGAAGACCTCTAGAGAGGTGCTGGGTGTCTTGAGAGGCCGATCTGGCAAGCACCGAGGGGATTGGTAGTGGAACGAAGAAGTTAAAAGGAAGGTGGAGACTAAGAAGGTGCCATATGCTAAGTTGGTTGAGAGAAAGTGTGAAGAAAAGAAGCAGACGAACATGGAGGAGTATAAGTTATCTAGGAAGGTGTCACAACCCAAAAACGAGGGTCATGATGGCACTTGTCGCGGTGTAACTTGACAAGTAAGCCTATCATCCAAACCGATACAAAAAGAAAAAAAATAGATATATCCCAAGGTAAGGCTTCTAGAACGAAGCCGAACCATATAAGTAATCATAACCATACGAAAAGAACTTATCCAAAATACCAACATGCCCACGACCAGGTGTCAATAGTGTAAGAACTACTAATACAATCCAAGAATCAAATATGATAGAAAAATAACCACAAAGAAATAATATCTGTCTCTGAAAACTAATAAAGACATAACTACTATAGAAACATAGAGGTGAACTTCGGACGCATGAATGTCCAACCGCTACCTTGGAAGCTCCAACAATCGCCCGAGTCAAGCAAGCTGAGGCGCACTTGAACTAGGACCTGCACCGAAAGGGTGCAATAGGTATGAGTACGGTCCACTTGTACTCAGTAGGTATCATAGGCCGACCGAGCAAAGTAGAAAATAAAGTATACAAAATACATAATAAGGGCACGTCACCTGTAATCAGAAAATATTCCACAACAGCAACCCTCACCGCTTGCACTCATAGTTCTAATGTATATCATATCTTACAACAACACACCAAGATAGAATACAAGTATACATTATGTAACATATAAGTAGAACAAAGAAGAATATATATATACAAGATCATCAAATACAAGTAAAGAAAGGTAAGACATATACACAGATGACAAGTCAATATAGCAATACAACACAACACAACACAAACACAATAAAGTAAGTGCAATGTATATGATAATGATGATGATGATGCACGAGGTCATCGCACAACCTCTTGAATTATTGCACAATCCCCGTATACACCTACGAAGCTAAATCTTCCCGACGTATGACCCATGGGGGTTCATCAACCCGTATACAATCCATATATCTCATATCTCCTTTCCAGCACATCCCTCAGAAAGGGTTTATAAGGTGTTATAATATCTCCTTCCTGACACATCCCTCAGGGAGGATTTTAAAAAGGTGTTGCCAGTGTTTCTCAAATGTTGCCATAGTGGTACCAATATTTCATGAATGAGTATGATATGAGGATGTAATGCTTACAATCAATCACAATGAGTATTTTCATAATCAACCATAATGATATATTTCCACAATCATGTGAGTCAATTCCACTCATTATTTTAGTTTCATCTACGAATTTCACATGTCTCATATGCCAAATAAAACATGAATATAATCACAATACACCAATGGTACCATATTAAGAATCTTAAAAATACAATACAATTATTCACATGAATACCAGGTTATTAATATCACATAGGACCCCACATGATTACACATATCACATAATAACTCAATTTCGATAATTACATCACATATAGGCCTCACACGGGTACAACACATAGATAGTCATTTTTCATGATTAATTCCAACCCTTAACATGCATTTTGTACCAGCATTTACTACCCAACCCAGTCTGAAAGAGTTAAGCCATAACCTACCTTAAAAGCCGAAACTGGTCCGCTACACTTCGAATCCACGACCTTACTTTTCACGAACGATCTCAAACTCCACTAAAAATACCAATTATGAAATATATACATCAAAATAAAACCAACGACACCCATATTGACTACTTTTGATTCGGGATCAAAATGAACCCCGAAATGAATTTTCAAAAAAGAAGGAAAAAACTGAAACTTTACTTCAAAAACATGTTCCTCATATTCTTAGGAACCTATAGTTGAAACCTCAAGTAAAATCGAGTAAAAAATGAGGTTCAAATTGAAGAAAAACCATTTTTGAGCTTTATCGGATAAAATCTTTAAAATTTGGGTTAAAATCAAGAAACAGAGTTGTTTTGAAGGTTAAATTGATGAAAACTGTAATTATAAGATAAAAACATTATTCAAGTGAAAGAAGTGAAATTGAGGTTTAAAATCAAGCCCTGGAATTTTTGGGGTTTTGAAAAATTAGTCAAGAAATTACTAAGAAAAGGGTGAATTCTTATCTTAAATCCGTAATAAAACCAAGAAATAGATATTAATCTAGTTTTCTAAGCTCCTAAAAGCTTTACTTTTAAGCCCCCACACTATTTTAGGATTTAACTCTCAAGAGGCAAGGTGAAAATGTCAAAAAAGGGCCAAAAATAGGTGGAAAAAAGCTGTTATATTGCAGTTTTTCTGCAATATTTTGTGCAGTTTTTTCACTTAAGTCGAAACAGACTTCGACGGGGTGTCCAGGATTCGTTTGGATTCGGATATACACAAACGAACTACGCAACCATACTAAATTCGACGTTCTAGACACGATGACGATATCAGATTTTTAAAAAAAATTATTTTCACAAAATTGACCCCCGAAACCCGAAATCACAATTTTCCAAGTCGGGGATCGAAATGAGATTTAAAAGCCGTAAAATCACATCAAACATGCTAAAATCCTAAATTTGATATTCTGGATCTGCTAGGGAAGTCAGATTTTCTATTCGAGGTCGTTTCGACCAAAATGTTGGTCCCACACCTAAATTTCTAATTTTTCAACTTTTCGACCAATAGGTCGAAATGAGCTCGGGTGCACCGGGACCTGAAACAAAAGTCTACCTAGCCTAAAATCAATATTTTGGAGCTGTTGACGTAGTCCGTTCGGTCATCCATCACACGGATCAAAAGATATCCACATAAGTCCAAAATAAGGCTCTCAAAGCCATCAAAAACTACAATACACAAAAATGATACCAAAATGCATCAAAAATCATGCCAATCACTCCCACACCCCAGGAATATCATAATGCAACTACGGGGAAGGGTAAAATAATCAAATCATATAAAATCACAAATTTCACATATTTCATCAAATTTTTAGGTCGTTACAATCCACCACTAAAAATTAGTTCGTCCTTGAACTAAGGCAAAGAAGTACCTAAAAAAATGAAGAGTTGATGATAAGAACTATGCATATCAAACTCAGCCTCCCAAGTAGATTCATCTACAAGTCGATGTCTTTACTGGACCTTAACTACAGGGATCACTCTAGAGCGCAACCGCCTAACATCCCTAGCCAAAATGGAAACCAGCGCCTCAACAAAGGACAACCGCTCATCTAATTGAACTGAATCCTAATGAATGACATGAGGCTCATCAGGAATGTAACGATGAAGCATAAAAACATAAAAAACTGGATGAACAGCTGATAGATCAGGGGGAAAAGCCAACTCATAATCCATATCACCAACAGTTTGAAGAATCTCAAATGGACCGATATACCTGGGGCTAAGCTTGCCCTTCTTACCAAACCTCATCACACCTTTCATGGGTGAAACTCAAAGGAAAACATGATCACCAACACCAAATCTCAAGGAACGAAGTCTACGATCAGCATAGTACTTCTGCCTACTCTGAGCCGCTCTAAGTCTATCCTGAATGACCCTGACTCTATCTAAAGACTCACGAAGCAAGTCCGCACCTCGAGGTCTCACCTCTAAAATATCAAACCAACCTACTGGGGAACGACAACGCCTACTATACAAATCCTCAAAAGAAGCCATATCAATACTGGAATGGTAGCTATTATTATATGCAAACTCTGCTAAAGCCAAATGCTGCTCCCACTGGCCACCAAAATTTATCGTACATGTGCGAAGTATATCCTCCAAAACTTGTATAGTCCGCTCTAACTGGCCATCAGTCTGGGGTGAAATGTTGTACTAAGATCCACTCGAGTACCCAACTCATCCTGAAAAGTCTTCCAAAAATAAGATCTGAACACGGGGCCTCGATCTAAAATAATGGACACTGGCAAACCATACAGATGCACAATCTCACGAATGTAGATATGGGCTAACCTCTCAACACTGAATGAGACCTGAACCGAAATAAAATGAGCTGACTTGGTCAATCGATCCACGATGACCTAAACGCTATCAGAACCATGATATGTACGAGGCAAACCAGTCACAAAGTCCATGGTGATGCTTTCCCACTTCCACTCAGGAACGGGTAACCTCTGAAGTAAACCTCCAGGTCTCATATGCTCGGCCTTCACCTGCTGACAACATAGGAACCGAGCCACAAAAACCACTATATCTCACTTCATACCACCCCATCAGTAGTGTTGTCTCAAATCACGATACATCTTAGTCACACCTGGATGGATGGAATATCTGGAATAATGGTCCTCCTTCAAGATCAACCTAATCCGTCACCCACTCTCGGCCTCTAATCCACAAAACTCAATTCAAATTAAGTGAGGCTTCCTTAGCCTCCCCACTCAATACCTTATCTCGAATCGACCTCAATCCAATATCATCAAACTGATGAGCTCAAATTTGTTCCATCAAAGAAGATCTAGTATCCATAAATGCCAAAACACGCCCCGATGTTGAAATATCAAATCTAACCATCTGGTTAGCTAAAGAATGAACCTCTAAGTCCAAAGGCCTCTCTTGGTCAAAAGATGCTCCAAGTTACCCATGCTAGTCGACTTTTGGCTCAAGGGATCCACAACCACATTAGCCTTGCCCGGATGGTAGAGAATAGTCTAGTCATAATCCTTAAGCAACTCAAGCCAACGACGCTACCTCATATTAAGATCTCACTTGGTGAAGTACTAAAGGCTATGATGATTTGGGAAGTTCTCACAACGGACTCCATACAAGTAGTGCCTCTACAACTTAAGGCAAACACAATTGCGTACAACTCCAAATCATGGGTAGGATAATTGCTCTCATGAGGCTTCAACTGACGAGATGCATAAGCAATCACCTTGCCCTTCTGCATCAATAAAACACCCAAACCAACATCAGAAGTATCACAAAACATAAAAAACCCACGCCCTCCTTGGGTAAAGTTAAGATAGGAGCTGAAGTCAACAAAATCCTTGAGCTTTTGGAAGCTCGCCTCACAAGCATCGGACCACTAAAAGAAATTTTCTTTTAGTTCAACTTGGTTAACAAAGTTGCAATGGATGAAAAACCCTCAACAAAATACCGATAATAACCTGCCAAGCCAATAGAACTCTGAATCTGAGTGGGCGAAGTAGGGCTAGCCCAATCACAAACTGCTGCAACCTTGTCTGGATCAACCATAATACCTTCCTTATTCACCACATGACCCTAGAAAGAAATAGACTCCAACCAAAACTCACACTTAGAGAACTTAGCATACAACTTCTCATCCCTCAATCTCTGAAGCACAATCCGTAAATGCTCCTCATGCTCAACCTCACTCTTGGATAAACCAAGATATCATCTATAAATACAATAACAAAGGTGTCAAGATATAGTTGAAACACCCAGTTCATCAACTCCATGAACGCGGTAGGGGCATTGGTCAACCCAAAGGACATTACCAAGAACTCATAATGACCATATCGAGTCCGAAAAGCTGTCTTTGGAATATACAAAGCTCTAATCCTCAACTAGTGATAATCGAACCTCAAATTAATCTTTAAAAACACCGCAACACCCTGAAGCTTATCAAATAAATCATCAATGCGAGGAAGAGAATACTTATTCTTAACCTCCACCTTATTCAACTACCGATAATCAATACACATCCGCATAGACCCACTCTTTTTCTTAAAAAACAAGACAGGCGTACCCCAAGGTGAAATACTAGGTCGGATAAATCCCTTATCCAACAACTTCTGCAACTGATCCTTCAGTTTCTTCAACTCTGCCGGGGCCATCCTATAATGAGGAATAAAAATGGGCTTGGTGCTCAACTCAACATCAATAATAAAATCAATATCTCGATTCGAAGGCTTACTAGGCAAGTCCGTAGGGAACACATCCATAAACTCACAGACAACACGGATAGAATCCAAGAAAGGAAGCGAAACAACACTTGTGTCACGAATATAGGTCATGTAAGATAAACATCCCCTCTCAACCAATTTATGAGCCTGAACATAAGATATAATCCTCTTAGGACCTGAATGAAGTACACCCTTCCAAGCTATCCTTGGCATACCTGACAATGCTAAAGTCACGGTCTTGGCACAATAATCTAAGACAACATGATAAGGAGACAACCAATCCATACCTAAAATAACATCAAAATCGATCATATCTAACATAAGCAAGTGTACCAAAGTATCACGCCCGATAAAAGTCATAACACAAGATCGGTGAGCCTGATCCACCACTAAAGAATCACCTATCAGGGTGGATACATGAATAGGCATGGTAAGAGGCTCACTAACAAAATCAAAACCCAAAGTAAAATATACAGACACATAGGAGAAAGACAATCCAGGATTAAATAATACAGATGCAGGTCTGAAACAAATGGGGACAATACCTGTAATCACAACATCAGAAGCCTCTGCCTTAGGTCTGGCTGGTATAGCGTAACATGGACCATGACCACCATCTTCCTGGATAGCCCCATGACCACCGATTGCCTGAGTTATCCCCAAAGACACCCCCACGAGCTCTACTACCTCTACCCCTCATACCTATGGTAGTACCCCTATCTCTCACAAATGAAATAAGAGTATCTCAAATCACCTGGCGGGGACAGTTCCTGGCCATATGGCCAATCTCATCACATACATAGCAACCTCTACGACCAGTCTCAATAGGAGAAGATACAACTAGGACCGAACAGAAACCCTAAATACTGAACTAGAAGGTCCACCAGCTGAACTCTGTAATGCCGCCTGCACTGGCCTACCATGGTATCCATGAGAACCTCTAAAATCTTTGCATCGAGAGATCTGACTCCTGGACTCACCAAAATATCGCGCCTTCTTGGCGCCTTCCTGAGATGTATTAAGAATACCCTCTGTCATCTTAGCATGATCCACAATACTCTGAAAAGAAGCTCTAAACACAACCATCTGAGATATAGACAATTGAAGGGAGACATCCAAACCCTTCACAAACTTCTAAATCTTCTCAGACTCGGTAGAAATGCTATCATAAGAATATCTGGATAGGGCATGAAAGCGTACCTTATACTCAACAACTGTCATACGGTCTCTCAAATTGAGAGGCATAAATATCTCTAGTAAAGCCTCAGTGAACTGATCCCAAGTCATCTCAGGAGAATCACGGGGTCTATAACAGACAAATGACCTCCACCAATCTCTCGTTGCGTCTCTCAACTGATAAGATATAGTATAAGCCACACCATCCACGTTGAAAGAGTAAAACACAACTCAAAATACAAGGTATGAAAGAACTTCACACGATAAAGAATAAAATAAGAAAAGTTTCCTAAAAACGTCCTATAGCCTTTTAAAGATAGATATGGACGTCTACGTACCAATCCGCGAGACTTTGCAAGACATCTCATTCTTACACCATTGAGACCAATGGAACCTGGCTGCTCTGATTTCAATTTGTCATGACCGAAAAATAAGAGTCATGACGACACTTGTCGCGGAGTACCTTGACAAGAAAGCCTATCATCCAAACCGATACAAAAAGAAAAAAATAGATATATCCCAAGGTAAGTCTTCTAGAACGAAGCCGAACCATATAAGTAATCATAACCATGCGAAAAGAACTTATCCAAAATACCAACATGCCCAAAACTAGGTGTCAATAGTGTAAGAACTACTAATACAATACAAGAGTCAAATATGACAAAAAAATAACCACAAGGAAATAATACCTATCTCCGAATATTAATAAAGACATAACTACTATAGAAAATAGAGGTGAACTCCGGACGCATGAATGTCTAGCCGCTACCTTGGAAGCTGCAACAATCACCCGAGTCAAGTAAGCTGAAGCGCACTAGAACTAGGACCTGTACCAAAAGGGTGCAGTAGGCATGAGTACGGTCCACTTAACTCAGTAGGTATCATAGGCCGACCGAGCAAAGTAGAAAATAAAGCAAACAAAATACATAATAAGGGCACGCCACCTGCAATCAGAAAATATCCCACAATGGCAGCCCACACCGCTTGCACTAATAATTGTAATGTATTTCATATATTGTAACACCATACCAAGATAGAGTACAAGTATACATTATGTCACATATAAGTAGAACAAGGGAGAACATATATATACAAGATCATCAAATACAAGTTAAGAAAGGTAAGACATATACATAGATGACAAGTCAATATGGTAATACAACACAACATAAACACAATAAAGTAAGTGCAATGTATATGATAATAATGATGCACGAGGTCGTCGCATAACCTTTGGGATCGTCGCACAATCCCCGTATACACCTATGTAGCTAAAGCTTCCCGACTGTGGATCCATGGGGGTTCGTCAACCCGTATACAATCCACATATCTCATATCTCCTTTTCGACACATCCCTCGAAAAGGGTTTTTTAAGGTGTTACATTATCTCCTTCCCGGCACATCCCTCAGGGAGGGTTTTAAAAAAGTATTGCTAATGTATCTCAGATGTTGCCACGGTGGTAACAATGTTTCATGAATGAGTCTGATATGAGGATGTAATGCTTACAACCAATCACAATGAGTATTTTCACAACCAACCACAATGATATATTTCCACAACCATGTGAGCCAATAACCAGTCATTATTTCAGTTTCATCCACGAATTTTCACATGTCTCATATGCCAAATAAAACATGAATATAATCACAATACAAAAATGGTAATATATTAAGTATCTTAACAACACAATACAATTATTCACATGCATTCAAGGCTATTAATATTACATAGGACCCCACACTGTCACACATATCACATAATAACTCAATTTTGATAATTACATCACATATAGCCCCCCACACAGGCACAACACATAGATAGCCATTTTCAAGATTAGTTCCCACCCTTAACATGTATTTTGTACCAACATTTACTAACTAACCCAGTCTGAAAGAGTTAAGTCATAACCTACCTCAAAAGCCAAAACTGGTCTGCTATACTTTGAACCCACGACCTTACTTTTTATGAATGATCCCAAACTTTACTAAAAATATCTAATATGAAATCTTCGTGTCAAAACAAAACCAACGACACCCACATTGACTACTTTTGGTTTGGGGTCAAAACTGACCCCTGGAATGAATATTCAAAAAAAAAGGGCAAAATTAAAACTTTACTTCAAAAACATGTTTCCATTTTTTTTAGAAACCTATAGTTGAAAACCTAAGTCAAATCGAGTAAAAAATGAGGTTCAAATTAAAAAAAAAACATTTTTGAGCTTTACCGGGTAAAATCTTTGAAATTCTGGTTAAAATTAAGATTCAGAGTTGTTTTGAAAGTTAAATTGATGAAAAACTAGTAATTATAAGATAAATACATTATTCAAGTGAAAGAAGTGAAATTGAGGTTTAAAATCAAGCTCTGAGATTTTTGGGGTTTTGAAAAATTAGTCAAGAAATTACTAAGAAAAGAGTGAATTCTTACCTTAAATTCATAATAAAACCAAGAAATAGATGTTAATCTAACTTCCTAAGATCCCACAAACTTTACTTTTAAAGTCCCATATTATTTTAGGGTTTAACTTTCAAAAGGCTAGTAAAATGTGAAAAATGGATCAAAAATAGGTGGAAAAAAGCTGTTATATTGCAGTTTTTCTGCAATATTTAGTGTAGTTTTTTCACTTAAGTCGAAATGGACTTCGACGGGATGTCCGAGATTCGTTCGGAGTCCGATATACACAAACAAACTATACAACCATACTAAATTCAATGTTCCGAATGCGATGGTGATATCATATTATTAGAAAAAAATATCGTTTTCACAAAATTGACCTCGGAAACCCAAAATCACAATTTTCTAAACCGAGGATCGAAATGAGATTTAAAAGCCGTAAAATATACCAAATATACTAACTCCTTAAATTCGATATTCTGGATCTACTAGTAAAGTTGGATTTTTCATTCGAGGCTGTTTCGACCAAATGTGGGTCCCACACCCAAATTTCTAATTTTTTAACTTTCCGATCAATAGGTCAAAATAAGCTCGGATGCACCGAGACCCAAACCAAAGGTCTACCTAGCCTAAAATTGATATTTTGGAATTACTAGCACAATCCGTTCGGCGATCCATCGTACGGATCGAAAGATATTCACATAAATCCAAAATAAGGTTTTCAAAGCCATAAAAAACCACAATATCACATAAATGATACCAAAATGCATCACAAATTATGCCAATCACTACCACACCCCAGAAATATCATAATGCAACTACAAAGAGGGATAAAATGGTCAAATCACACAAAATCACAAATTTCATATATTTCATCAAATTTTTAGGTCGTTATAGAAGGAGGCTAAGTCAGTGGTCACGACGACTAAGAAAACAACTTTTGAGAGTTTTTAATGCGAATTTAGAGGAGAAATACGGGGATAAGAAGTTGTATAAGATTTCTAAGGCTAGGGAGCAGAGGGCTCGTGACCTTGATCAAGTGAAGTTTATCAAGGAAGAAGATGACAAAGTGTTGATTGAGGATGCCCTCATTAGGACGAGGTGACCGTCCTATTTTTATTGACTTTTGAATGAAGAGGAGGACAAAGGTTTTTTACTGGGGGGATTTAGAGAACTCAAATAAGTGTCACAATTATATTTATTGTAGGCGTATCAAGGTAAAATAGGTCATAGTGCGATACGGAGGATACATAGGGGTAGGGCGATTGGACCAGATGATATTTTGGTGGTTTTTGGAAGAGCACATCGGGATAGGTTTGGTGTGACCGCCGAGGTTGTTTAACATCATTTTTAGGGCTACAAAGATGCCCGAAGCTTGGAGATAGAGTATAATGATCCTATTATATAAAATAACAGAGACATTCAGAGTTGCAATAATTATAGGGGAATCAAGTTTTTGAGTCATACAATGAAGGTTTGGGGGAGGGTGGTTGAGTTGAGGCTAATGAGGATCGTGACTATTTCCAAGAATCAGTTTGTTTCATGCCATGTCGCTCGACTAATGAGACTTTTACCTCGTGAGGAGATTAGTAGAGCAGTTTAGGGAGAAGAAAAAAGACTTGCACATGGTTCTCATTGATCTTAAGAAGACTTATGAAAAAGTCCCTAAGTAGATTTTATAGAGGTGCTAGATACTAGAGGGGTGCCCGTGGCGCATACTCGGTCGATTCAGGACATGTACAATGGTGCGGAGACCTGTGTGAGGATCGTAAGAGGAGATTCAGAGCACTTTCCTATTTTCAAGAATCGACTCTTAGCCTATTTTTATTTGTCTTGGTGATGGCTATTTTGACATATCGTATTCAATGGGAGGTGCCTTGGTGTATGTTATTTACTGATGATGTTGTTCTGATTGACGAGACCCGAGTGGGAGTTAATGATAAGTTGGAGGCTTGGAGACAGACCAAAGAGTCTAAAGGATTTAGGTTGACCAGGACCAAGACGGAGTACTTCAAATGTACGTTTAGTAATTTGTCGCATGGGGATGACGTAGTTGTGTAGTTGGATTATCAGACCATCCAGAAGAGGAAGAGCTTTAAGTATCTTGGGTCTATGATTAAGGAAAATGGTAAGATTAATGAGGATGTCACGCATTGTATTGGTGCAGCGTGGTTGAAATAGAGGCTCACCTTAGGAGTCTTGTGTGATAAGAAAGTGTCTCCTAAGGTTAAAGGTAAATTTTACAAAGTGGCAGTTCGACCGACTATGTTGTATAGAGCGGAGTGTTGGTTAGTTAAGAACTCCCCCATCTAAAAGTTGAAGGTGACGGAGATGAGGATGTTACGATGGATGTGTAGTATTATCAGGATGGATAGGATTAGAAATGAGACTATTCAGGAGAAGATGAGAGTGGGTTTAGTGAAGGACAAGATGTGAGAGGTGAGGTTGTGTTGGCTTGGACACGTGATAAGGAGCGACATGAATGCTTCAGTTTGGAGGGGTGAGAGACGGGCTATAGATGAATTTAGGTGGGGTAGAGGTCGACTGAAAAAATATTAGAGAGATGTGATTAGGCAGGACATGAGGCAGTTACAACTTACAAAGGACATAAACCTTGATAGGAAGAAGTGGAGGACATAGTTTAGGGTAGGGGGTAGTAGATAGGAGTACATTCGTAATAGTAAGGAAATGTTCTCTATTTGTATCTGTTCCTGTAGTGTCTTGTAGCCTCTTGTTTGTGGTGTTTTGGTGATGTCTATGATTTCGTATAGCTAGTTTATAGTATTACTTTATGGGTGTTTTGTTTCCTTTACTATTAGCAGTGTGATATTCCTTTTTGTTGGTTGCTTTTATTATTTTTGTTTGATTATATTTGTTATCTGTCCTGAGCCAGGGTCTATTGGAAATAGACTCTCTACTTCAGCTGAGGTATTGGTATGGACTATGTACACCTTGTGGGAATACACTGGGTGTTTTGTTGTTGTATATTTATATAGTTTTTTATTTTCTTTCTTTACTTTTTAATTTCTTTTTTCTTTTGTTCCTTTTTCCTCTTCTTCTTTGTCTTTTTCTAGATTGTCTCCTCTCTTTCTTATCTCCACTTGTAATTTCTTAACTATGTTTCTTTTCTCAACCTCCATCAATTCACTGGTGAGTTCACAAATACACTTATCCTTTTTAACCTCTTTCTTTATTTTTTCGATATTTTATTGTAGGCAGTTGGAGAATAAAAAGTTTGAAACTTGAAATTGGGTTCTAGGTTTCTTGAATTTTACAAAATTAAATTGTAGGTATCTTGAATTTCATGAATTGGGTTCTGGGTTTCTTGCATCTTACTGAATTCTGTTATGGTTTTCTCGAATTTGCAAATTGGATTTTTAGATTTATTGAAATTTACAAAGTTGAGTTGTGGGTTTCTTGCATTTACGAATTGAATTATGAATTACTTGAATTTTATCGAATTGGGTTTTGAGTTTCTTGAATTTCAAGAATTGAGTTTTGTGTTTCTTGTATTTTACGAATTGGATAGTGATCTGCTCGAATTTTATCGAATTAGTTGTGGTTTTCTTGAATTTCACGAAAGTGGCGAAAGGGTATGAAACAGTGAAAGAGTTGAAGGAGATGATGTTTTGGAGATTTATCACACACACACACATATTTGTTTTGATGGATAAAGTGAGGAGGGAGGGAGGGGGGGGGGGCTTGGAAGTTGGAAGGGTGGTGCTGGTGATTATAATCAAAATTAATCTAGGGAAAAAGAAAAAAATAATGAAAATATGCTAATTATACGTGTCAACGCGTGTATACACATTCAAGATAAAACCTGTTTGTGACGTTTAAAGAGGTAAACACATTTATTTTTAAATAATGTAGGTGTGTATTAGGCCACTTCAATAATTTAGGTGCGTCTTCGACTTTTCGGGTATTATTTAAGATGATTTGATTTCTTTTCTCTTTAGATGTGAGTTGTCATAGTTTCAGCTAGTGAAATTATCCGCACTTCGTGCGGCTATAAGAAAAATTAATTAACTTATATATTTTTACCTCTTATATATGTATGATACATATATATATATATATATATATATATATATATATATACATGTATATATATACATATATATATATATATATATACATGTATATATATATATATATACATGTATATATACACATACATACATATACATATACATACATACATATACATATACATACATATATATACTTAAGAATATGCAAATAATTTTTATTTATGTATATTGAAAAAATATGAAAAATGATATCATGTCTCAGATGAAGACAAAGATCTATGTTTATATTTAAATTAACAATTTCTTATTTTGTTAAGCAGTATGGAATACTTATATTCATCTTTAAGACAATCATAGGTTTTTGTCTTCATCTGAGACATGATATGTTTTTTCATATTTTTTCAATTTGCATAAATAAAAATTATTTGCATATTCTTAAGTACACACTGTTCTTATATACATAGTAAAATAAATTATTTATGGTGGTGAAGTATAAGAAATAAGAGAACATATTTTTAAATAAAATATATTTATATTTAAAAATATTATATTTTTTTACTTTTATTTTTATTTTTGTATGAGTACTTGATTCTCTATACAAATTCTGATTTTTTCTTTTATTTTTTTTTAATTATATTTTTATTATTAAAATTTTTTATTATAAATTTTAACATTCAACAAGTATTTTTAAGAATTATGAAAATGAAATATGCAAGAGTTATGAATAGTATTTAAGAGTAAGAATTATAAGCAAGATAAAGAGATATGAGTTATAAATAATTTGAATGTATACGTTTGTTAGACATTAAATACATTATCATTATGTGTTAGTTTATTTGTAGACAAATAAATTAATGAATGGTGAAAGCAAGAGGGAAAGTAAAAAAAGAAAGGATTGAAAAAAAGAAATGGGTTAGCTGTATGAGAGATGTGTCACATTACTATTTCAATTATCGCAATTTATATAATATATAGATGATATATTTTCTTTTTTTATGTTGCTAAGACATATAAAAATAACCTACACTATAATATTCACAAAGTAATCAAAAATGAAAAAGAATACATTTCAGATAGTAAAAAAGAATGGCCACAAAAAACAATGACATAATAAAATTAATATTTCATCTTTTGATTTTTTTTCTTTGTGAGAATAATAAAAGTGAAACTCCTTATTATAATTCTTTTGATTAAAATTAAATAATTATATTAAATATGCTTCATAACAAAAAAAGAAAAAGAAAATAGAGGGCCAATTGAGTAGCATTTTCAAATCAACGTTTAAAAAATTCTAGCTAAAGTAGCTAAGTTGATAATACAAGTCATAGTTAAAAAAATTCTAGCAAAAGTAGTCCCTAATTATACGTCATTTTTCTTTTAGCATCTTCCGCGAGTAGATCCGCCACCATATTCTGCTTCCTATAAAAAACTCCTCATCATATGGCCAATTAAATAAAAAAAAATTAACACAACTACGAATAAACAAAGTATCATACCAATCAAAAAATTATTATATCAAAAACAGATAAATATGAACTTTACATAAAACAATTAACATCTTTTAAAATAGGAATATTGTAATCTAACTACATCTATAACTATAAAGTTAGTGTCAGTTGCAAACTAATTTTTAGAAAGAGCAATCACATACTAACGATACATTGTTATCTTCATTATTGTGGATATTTTCTTGGTCATACTTTCTTAGAGGACGGTAATACATACATAAATAAAATAAGTTAAAATTAAGAAAAGACGTTTAAGTACATAAAAATGAAATATTTCTTACCATCATATATTTTTATTCTATTATACGTTAGTTAATTCACAAACCAAAAGGATGAAGAGGAAAAAAGATAACCTTAAATGGGAGTCTCCATGAAACTAAATATGACTTTATATAAGCAAAGTATTGAAACACCAAAAGACATCATAAACTTACAAATTAAAGTTTGGAGGTTATGTACATGAAAATTATGAGAGTTATAATTATTATTAAATGGTAAAATTAAGGAAATGTGAATCATGGGTAATTACTCATTGCAAATATATTAAGTAATAAATAAAAATATTTAAATTATTTAAAAATATTATCATTTTATAATTAGAAGAAGATAAAATAAATAAATAAATTTATTAAGAGTAGAAATTAAAGAGGTGTAGTTATGAATAGTTACTCGAGAAAATTGAACGAAATGTGTCATTTAAGTCTTAAATGAATGATTGGTGACGTTGACCAAATTAAAGGGTGGGTCAAACATAATTAGAAAACTTAATTAAGTTAATTATAGACTTGTTAATATTTAAAAAATAAAAATCAATCCACACCCCTCTCCGCTCCAAATCAACCATCTCTCTCCGCTCTCCTCTCTCTATTGACAGTTTCTCTCAACTCTCTTCCAACCAATAGTTTTGTAAAATTTATCCCTTCAATCCCTAGCGACTTCAACCTCTGGCGATAAATAGTTGGGAGAGTTTCTTTTTGACTTTCAACCGTCAATCGAAGTGAAAACAGTGCTCTTCGATGACAACAACTTTGAGTTCTTCATCGTTCCATTTCTTCTTTCACACGTAAAAAATTATGGCTTTTTAGTTATGAAGAAATAGAGGAACTTGAGCCAACTTCTCTTCTAGTATTGGTTAACAATTTCAATATTTGTTGCTTAAATTTGAAATGGGGACTGAAAAAAATCCTAATTTCTGCCATTTCTTTTCTACTCTTTTTGGAGTGAAATATAATTTTTTGTTATTATTGTAGTTCTTATTGTCGAACTGTTGATTTGATTTGTTGGTGTCTATTAAGTTTGTTGAAGTTTGATTTTTATTGTTTGTGTTTGTACAAACGCAAAACAACAATGTTAGTGTTTTTGGTCACTGTTGATGTTCTTGGTGTGTGTGTTGTGTTGGTATTGCTGGATTGATTTGTTATTTTTCTTGGTAAAAATAGTGTATTTGATATTAAATGGTGATATTGTTGTTGTTCTATTGAACAAAATTCTAGTACTATTTTTTTCTGTAATAGATTAACCATCTGATGCAACTGATTATCCATTTGATGCAATAGATTATCCATCTGTTGCAACAAATTATCCATCTGATGCAACAAAAGAACCATCTGATGCTACAGATGAGCAATCTAATAGAGCATTCATCTATTGGAACATACAACCCTTCTATTGGAAGAAATCTAAACAATATTGACAGTTGATAACAGTTCCAATAGATCACTCATATGTTGCTATAGATGAATGATCTGTTGCAAAGACTAGTCATATCTTTCAACAGACGAATGATTTGGTTTTATTATTTCCAATAGATTACTCATCTGTTGCAATAGGTTAGTAATATGTTGCAACAGACAACCTACCTGGTGCAACATATGTGTGATCTATTGGAACTATTATTTTACTGTTGTATATGTTAGATTTACAGTTATTTTTTTAATGATGCATTAATCAATTATAGTCTTTTTTATTTTTCTGTTATTTTTAGATTATATGGATCCCAAAAGAAAATAAATCGAATCAAGTCCAGGTAAAGGAACAAGTGAAACAACTAGGCTACATCCACCACTCTATGAGCTTGCTTTACAAGCGATATCCCAATCAGAAGAAGAAAATAATAAACATAGGGATGGAGAATGTTTCAAAAAAGATGATCCAAATGTTAATATCCCTTCCACGGAAAAGTTGGTCAAAACCTTCAGTATTGATAGTTATCCTGTGAGAATACAGTGCGATGGTGCCACAGATTTAACTGGTGATTTTGTGGTTAAGTTAGCCATGGGAAAATCTTTTGATGCCTTTCAAAAAATACTTCAAGAATAAAAATTGGATGCTTATTTTAGAGACAACTGCTTTGGGCAATATCTTGATTAGCCGGAGGACAACAATGCTTATTTTCAAATGAAAA
The DNA here is from genome assembly GCA_030864215.1 of Capsicum pubescens. NCBI lineage: Eukaryota > Viridiplantae > Streptophyta > Magnoliopsida > Solanales > Solanaceae > Capsicum > Capsicum pubescens. The sequence continues at coordinate 231,035,372 of CM061544.1, forward strand.
TAGTATATGATCTTCTCAAGCGTAGGTTTATATATGAAAATAAAGATAAGATGGATGGGGTGTGGATAAATTACTGTGGCATGCTTGTTTGTTTTGGTTGGAAGGAGTTTGTCATAGTTACTGGACTAAAATGTTATCCTGATTCTCCTTCTCAAGTTATACTTATTCTAACCCAAAAAAGCACCCATACCCAAAAAAAGGCAAAGGCAAGTCAAATGTTGGTGATGACTTGGTGTCCCTTTTTGGTCAAAGCTTTTAAAATAAAAATTTGATAGCATCGTTGAAAGCTAAAAGACTTTCAAAGAAGCACAAATAATCATTGTGCTTTGTTTGGTCTGTACATAATATTCTTTGGGTGAGAGACGTTAACAACAACATACCGTTTGATTTAATAAAGCTCTTCGAGGATCTTGAGGCATTTAACAGCTATCCTTGGGGTTATGAAAGCTTCAAAATGACTGTCAAATATTTGTTGACTCTGTTAACGCCAAAGACAGTCAAATTATATGGTTTTTCGTGGGCTTTCATGGTAAATATTTCTTTTATTATGATTCATTTATTTTTTATTGAACAATGCTTTTGATTTATTGACATTATTTTATAGGCTTGAGCATTTGAATCCATTTCTTATTTGAAACAACAAGTGAACCACCAGGAAGAAGTTTCATGTCCAAAAATCTTGAGATGGTTGTCTGCCAAAACTGATAAAAATATAAAATTTCTTGATCTCTTCAACCTCTCGAAGGAAGCAGTAAGTGTAATTCTAATTAAGTTTTTATTTTAATTAATAATTTCTTTAAATGATTTAATCATCATTGTAATAAATGTACTGATTTATTTTAGGTTGTGAATTCGTGGCTTTTTTCGACCAATCAAGAGTTGAAGATGCCATTTTTTATTACTTTACGGTCTGTGCAAACTTTATCGGACCCTAAGGTGATTGATAGATTAAAAAAAGAATTATTTGGATAAAAAATCATCACAAGAAAAATAATTTTAGAGGGTGAGCTTGTTGTTGTTGATGGTGTTGGTGGTGATGGAGCTGTTGGTGGTGGTAGTGGTAGTGGTGCTGCTGTTGGGGCTAATGATACTTCTCTTACAATTTTTGAAACAACAAACCATTATGATTATGAATATGATCAGACTGGTTATACAAATTTTATTCCTCATAGCGAATGTTCTGCATGCAAATGTCAAGAGTGCAAGGAAAAACATAATGGAGTGAATAATATTATTAATGCATTAACTGTGTCTGTAAAGAAATTGACATCTAAGATGGGTGTCATTCTATCAAAGATGATTTCATATCCATACAATTCATTGGAGTTTAAGGCGGCTAAGAGGAGAAGGAAAAAAAGTTCCAAGGCATCATCAAGCATAAAAAATGTAAAATTGCAAATCCTCTATCTTTGTCTTGCACTTTTGATCAATGTACACGGGCCACAAGAGAGAAACATGATCTGAAGAAGGTGAATATATATCATCTGTTCCAACAAACAAAAAGACACATATCTGTTTCAACAGATGACATATCTACTGAAAATTATCAAACAGATATATAAATCTATTGCAATAGTTGACTAACCTATTGCATCAGATGCATTATCGATTGCAACATATGTCTGTCTGCTTAAGCGAATCAAATAGGTCTTCGTACTGTTTTAATTTGTACTAACAAATGACCTATCTGCTGCAACAAATAAGTCATCTGTTAGGATAAATAAAACCAAGGCTTCCTACTATTTTAGTTTTTCCTAACAGATGAGTCGTATGTTGCAACAAATTCGTCATCTGTTGGAACAAATGAAACCAAGGTTTCCCACTATTTTAGTTTTTCCAAATAGATGAGTCATATGTTACAATAGATGAGTCATTTGTTGGAAATTATCATACAACTCTTCCTCCTATTTTAATTTGTCCCAATAAATGATCCATTTGTTGCAATAAATAAATAATCTATTTGGGACAATTTAAAACAAGAGAAAGACCTATTTGATTTGCTTAAATAGATGAGTTATCCTTTTTCACTTTTTTATCTTTATGATTAACATTGACAATTTTGGCTTTCCAGATGGATGTCACAGTAGAAGCTACTGCTACACAGCATAATATCACAGTTGATAATCCATCAACTGCTTCCAAAGATAAAGAAAATGCGGAGCCTATCAGTATGGGAGAACGAAAGAATTATCCGTTTGAAGAGTTCAACATCTCGGATGAGTCTCCAAAAAAATAACAAAGTTGATCAATGACTATTCAAAATGGATTTCCGATGGGCTGTTAAAGAATTATGCCAGAAGGTACATACATCATTTTAAAAGATATTGATTTATACAATTCTTGTTGTAAAAATATGACATTAACACATAAATCATGCAAAAAATAAAATGACGAACACTACAAAGTGAACGAATCGGGTCTTGGTTTTGATATGTTCGACTTCATTGCTGCACATCCCGAAATGAAGAATTGGTTCTATTTTATGTCACAGCCCCAAACTTCCTGGAATGATGAGGTTTAAATGCCATACATCTTACTATTAATGCTTTATTTAATTGCATTTGTGTATTAATTTTATTATCACGTAATCTGAAATGTTTGATAATATGTACAAACATCGATGTCATTTTTTACTACCTCCGAAAGAAGGCCAAGTTGCAAACACAAGAACAATATAGATACACGACAAAGAACTGTTTGTTCAAAGTTTACATCAATAATGCCTACGATAGGTATTGTAAAAAATAACCGAAAGTTTCCCAAAATGAGGAAAGTTTAATCAACATCATCAAAAGTTGTAGCATTCTAGCTGGCTTACCTTGACATTTGGTTGATGAAGCGTACATCCTAATCAATTGTGGTGATGAATTCCATTGGTTGTTGGCTATCGTCGTTCTAAAAGAGAGGCGCATCTGAGTTTATGACTCAATGTTGGGAAAGAGACGTTATGGGCCATCGTCTGAGATACAAAAGAATACCAAAATATTACCTACTTACGTTGATATAAGTGGCTTTTTGGATCAAAAGGTTCATACTGTTTGGTCGACGATTGAGGTATACAGAGATAAAATAGGTAATCCATTTGATGTAGAATATGTAGAAGGAATTGCTCAACAATCCATTGGTAGCCTGTAAGTATCATGATTTAATTTTATTTCATAAATTTCACAATGCTTACATTAATTACAAGATATGGATTATCTGTTTTTTACCAATATAGGGATTGCGTTCTTTTTGTTTCCGCTTACGCCGAGTATTTGAGTGATGGATTACAAGTACCAAATGATGGACTTGATGTCGGATTACTCTATAAAAGATATGCTATTCTCTTATGGAAATACGGAGAAGCGAAAGTGCAGAAATTGTACGCAAGCGACATTAAAAATCCATGACAACCAAAGCCGAGTTCCATAGCACCGGATGAAGAACAACTTGTCCATATTGAGTAGATATTTATAGCTTGAGTCTGTCAAAGTAATAATCTCACCTATCCTTAGTAATTGTTGGCATCAAAACTTAAATTGTTGATTTTTTTATTGAGATTTGTACCCATAACAATTTTTTACATTTCATTTATTTATTGATTTATTTCATGTAATTTCTGAAGGCTTCAAATTATTTTATTTTGTCTATGAATTTTATTTTTTCCTTAGATGTGAACTTATTAATTGAAATGGAATACTAGATTCAAATATTACAACAGATTATGTATCCATTGCAACAGACGACATATCTTTTGTAAATTATCAAACAGATTTAGACATATGTTGCAACATGTAGGTCATCTGTTGGAAATTATCAAACAAGTCTTTCCACTGTTTTACTTTATTCCAATAGATGACCTATCTATTGCAATAGATTGACTTAGATACAAACATCTGCATAATGCAACAGATGACCAACGTATTACAATAAATAAATTATTTTTTAGAAAAGATAGACTAGACAATCTGTTGCATTATAAAAAATTCAATTTTCATCAAATATAAAAAATTGTCATTACATGTAAAGTGAAGTGACTTGAAATAAAAAAATGTTATGGTGTTTGTATTTCTACTTTTTCTTTTTGATACACAGGCTCCAAGCATCTAGTTAGTACCACATAAGTCTAGACCTCTTGCATATTTACCACAGCGTTGTCACATATAAAGGTCATTGACTCGGCCATTTCTATACCGGTCAGCAAACACTCGATGTATGCAAGCATGTGCGACTCACTTGCATCACCGATTTTATTTTTTGGAAGGATCATGTCATTGTTTTGATTTTTAAATTTCCATCTTTCATTCAACACTTTCACTGGCAAATGATCCATCAGTTTACTCTACCTCAACAAGTTGGGGAACCACTCTAACAGTGGCTGCATGTGGGTGAAAAAATTAGCCTCGTCGAAGATAGGTAAATTGCAGTCATAAACCTTCATCTTTCCCTCATGGAGTAGTATCTCAAGAGATAGAAAATGTTTGACCTCCACGTTCATGACTGTAAGAATCCTCTTTGATTTGGTCCAGTCCTTGCCGTGTAGATATGGCTTCTTTTCTCTAACATATTTAATCATATATTCATCCCATTCGAACACAGAAACTAGCGAATTAAATCTCGGGCCACCGAGAGTTGATGCTAGCACAATGAGCTTATTGTACCTATTCTTAAAATTATTGTAGAAGTTGAGGTTCATTATCCTATCGAAAACATCATAAGCATCTGGGTACGCTAATTGTCTGCCCCTCATGAGGCAGATAATTTCATCAACATAATATGTTATAAGAAGATAATTTTTAAATAGGTTAGTAATTTTAAAAAAGAAAAACAAAGTGGAAAGATGCAATGAATGGACCATCTGTTGCATATGGTTATTTGAATCTGTTAACAGATTACCCATCTAGTGCAACTTATAAAATATATAGGTAATCTATTGCAATAGAACCACCACCAGTTGCACCAGAATACCCAACTATTTTAATAGATGATACATCTGTTGAGTAGCTTCTTCTACAAAGTGTAGATTAGAAGGCTAGCTTAGGAAAAGTAAACTTACCGTGTCCACATATCACATGGCCGTATCTGTCATCTTGTTTAAGTCTTGGGGGAGGAAAAGGTATTCACGGTGAAGGTTTTTGCGTGTTGTTTGGAATTTGTGGTCTTTCCTAGAACAACCTTTTGTTTGGCATCAACTTTCGCGTATATGTCCACTTTCTTCAACTGTCCCTGAACTTCAACAACTTTTGGAGGAGGAGGAGTTTTGGTTTCATATTTGAGAGTATATGTCTAATCGTTTTTTTATTCTTCCTAACCTCCACTGTAGGAGTGTATGACTCTTTCACCTTCTTGAATGGTATGACACTCCTCTTGGATTTTAATTTCTCGACAAAATTTGCGATATCATCTATTCTTTCAAAGAGTTTATCCTGTCTATCCATGCAGTCTTTGCATTTGTAAAGAGAAATATGGGTGAAGAGGGGTGAGAGGGACCACTGTAAGGGTAAGAGGGACTGGTGTAAGGGTGAGAGGGACCAGTGTAAAGGGTGATTTCAAACATATTTATTTTTTCTTGAGCATCAACATGCTCATCATCACGACTGGAAGAAGCATCAACATCAACATGATTTCCACCAACATGAAAAACTCCACCAGCAATACCCCCAGAAGCAACACCCAGATCTATTGCAACAGGTTGGTCATGAAGAGCCTCAACATTAGGCTGACCTTGCCTAAATACTCTTCTTATGGTTGTTGCTCTATCCAATTTCTTTTTTATTAACTCCACCATTGGGTCTGCTATTGTATTAAAAAGACCCAGAGTAATAAAAGAAGTCATCTCCAATTCTTATTGAATGGGTACGATCCATGGATGCACAACATAAAAGAAAGGGTAGATATGTTTAAATCAAATAATAATTTGCAGTTAGTTGGGCAATATGTCAGCATAGATAATTTATTAAACAAATGAACTTTATGGTCCAATAGATGAATCATATATGGCAACAGATTAACCATCTGTTGCATCAGATTACCCATCTGTTGCATAAGGTGCAGTGGATGGGTAATCTGTTAAGGTAGGTTCAGAGAACCAAAGCAATAGGTGGGTAATCTATTACAAAAAATGACTCATCTATCGCAATATATTACCAATCTATTTCACTAGACGGGGAATCTATTAAGATAAATTGCAACAAATTACCAATCTGTTGCAACATATGAATCATCTGTTTCAATATCTTTATTTGATTTAAACTATTTTACTTGAAAGAAGACTTACTGCATCATCCGGAGTGTTAAAGAGATCAACCTCCTTAATTCTTGTGTTACTCTTTGCAGCAAACCACCTAAGTATCCTTGGATGAGAAACCTCATCCGAGTATGCTTTGACATGCTTTTGGAGGGGCTAAATGGCTTCAAATGCCCAAGACTAAAAAATGTAAAAAGGAAGCAAACCAAAAAAAGTCATAATAATTATTCAATATAAACTAATGAAAGAATATACAAATAGTGATTATATTTATCATGAAAGCTCAAGGAAAGTTGTACAAGGTGATCATCTTTGGGGATAGCTTTGTCAATAAATATTTGTCAGTCTACTTACAGATGTCATATCCCCTGGTATAATTATTGAATTTCTCAAGATCCTCAGCAAGCTCCAACAAATCATCTACTATGACTTTGTAGACATCTCTTGCCAATATAACGGAATGGGCAAACCAAACTAAGAACAATTGCTTCTTGTACTTCTTTGTTATGCCTTTATCCTTGAGATTTTTTAACAACATCGGGATCTGTAGCCACGTCCAACAATGTCGAATAACCCATCTATTTTTTCCTTGTGTTTGTTGGTTTTGGTGGGTGGTCGCTTAGACAATGCCTTGCCTTTATTTGATGGTGGTGGTTTGGCTGTCCTTCTTGCCTTGGACTTTTTGTGGGGTGTTTTCTTAATGAGAGGTTCTTTTAGCTGATCGCATTTCAAGCCTGTCACTATGGAAAATTCTTTCATGCCAAAACAAACCAGTATGCCACGTAGTTGATCCAGATTTCATCCATGTTTTTGCCCTTCTTCTTCAAATCTTTATCACCCCTCACATACTTGATCCTGCGCTTGAGAAGTCCATATAACATGCTCATTTGGAAATAGGCATTATTGTCCTCAAGCAGGTCAAGAAAGTGTCCAAAGTAGCTCTTCTTACAAAATTCATCTGTTTTTTCCTTCTTCATAGTATTCCTAAAGTCATCAAAAGGTTTCCCCAACTGAGATTTGAGTACAAAATCATCAGTTAGTTCTGCAGGGTCATCTATTGGCATTGCAACTTGAAACCTGTCAATACTAGTAGTTTTGACAGGATCACGCTGGAATTTTGATCTTAATTCACGCCCTAATGGTGATGCATTATCATAATGTTAATCATCATCATCTTTCTCACTTTCTACTTCCTTATCTTCTTGTTTATCTTCTTCTTCTTCTTTCTCCTTATTTTTATTTTCCTCACCAGCCTCTACATACCCTTTTCCACCTCCCTCAACATTGTTTTCTTAACTTTCCTCTACTTCACTTTTCTCTGACTGAGATTGTTCAAGAAGTTCCTCCAAACCATCTGTACTCTAGCCTTTTTTGTTAGGTGGTCAGAAGTTGATCTATTTTTAGTTTCTTTTCTTTTGGGAGACATCTTTTAACTGCAAACAATAGAAAAACAAAAAATACATTACAATTGATGTCTGCATAATTTTTAAAAAAAGGTAAGACAAATTTCAATAAATTTCTATATGTCACATTATAAAAAAATTCCACCAAATAACCCATCAGTTGAAATAGATGAATCATCTGTTACGACATATACATAACCTGTTGCAACAGATGAACAACTTGATGGATGAGATAAAAATAGTCTTGCTACTGGTTTGCCAACAGCTGAAATATTTGTTGCAGCAGAAAGGGAATCTGTTTGAAGACCTATGTTAATATCAGCAAATAGATATTCCACTGGTTGCAACAGATGGACCACTAATAAAACCACCACCACTACCACCACCAATGCCACCAATACCAACAATTCCACCAAGACCACTACCACCACCGCCACCACCACCAAGACCACCAAGACCACTACCAATACCACCAATACCAACATCACCATCAACACCACCACCAAGACCACCAACACCACTACCAATACCACCAATACCAACATCACCATCAACACCACCACCAAGACCACCACCACCACCACCAACACCACTTCCAGCACCACCAATACCAACATCACCACCAACACTACCAAGACCCCTACCCCCACCACCAAGACCACCATCATCACCACCAATACCAACACCACCACCAATGCCACCAATACCAACACCAAAACCACTACCACCACTACCAAGACCATTAACACGACCACCAAGACCACAAACACCCCCAATACCAAGACCACTACCACCACCACCACCAAGACCACCAACACCACCAATACTATACCAACACCACCAATACCATACCAACACCACCAATATAAATATCACCACCAACACCAAGTCTAACACCACCAATATCACCAAGACCACCAATGCCACCACCACCACCACCAACAACACCACCATCGATGCCACCAATAGAAATACTAAGACTACCAATACCACCACCACCGCCAAGACCACCATCACCATTCAATAATTCCACGACAATCAATGAAATACTCCAATAAAACTAGGGTTTTTCGAGTTCTTCCTATGTTTTTAGCATCAAAACTCAAAATTGCTAACCCATTCTCAAAGATAATACAATTAAAAGTCTTCTTTTGCATCATTAACTAAAAATCCTTATTTTTTAAAAAAATAAAAAATGTAGAACTCTTCTCAAACTATGTTACCTACGAAGACAGAGAAAATGACTGATACAAACAAGAATGAAGTCGAAAATAACAACTAAATAGTCAAAAATGGAAAGAAAATTAATCTATTGTGAAGGGTTTAGTAATATGTTGAGTAGTTGTTATTTGTATTGTTGAGAGAGAGAAAAAAGAGCAAGAACTTAAGATTTGAAATGATGAAATATTTTTTCCGCAAATGGATGATTTATATGGGTTGATTTGTATTTTGAAAAAGAATGAGAAGTTTTGAAAATATTAATTTGGTATGAATTGATCATAATTAATTTTTTAAAAGAAATAAATTTTAACCGTTTCATCATAATAAATTGTATTAAGTTCAACAGGAACACTGATGAATTTAATATTTTCTTAATAATAAGTTAAATCTATTTAGGTATTTTAAATAATAATTTAATAGGAATCGTTTCAACTCAGATTGATCGATTGACGACTCAAGTCAGGAGAAACGCAATACCAACATCATGCAATTACAGAGACTCAATTGAAATTATAGTTGAACCTATTAACTCATCCATAATTCTAGCTAAATCAATTTAGGTATATCAAATAATAAATTAATATGAATTATTTTAACTCGGATTGATCAATTGATGACTCGGATCAAGAGGAACGCAATACCAACATCATGCAATTGCAGTGACTCATTGAAATTATAGTTGGACCTATGAACTCATCCATAATTCTAGCTAAATAAATTTAGGTATCTCAAATAATAAGTTAATATGAATTATTTCCACTCAGATTGATCGATTGACGACTCAGGTAAGAAGGAAAGCAATACCAAAATCATTCAATTGCATCGACTCAATTAAAATTATAGTTGAACCTATGAACTCATCCATAATTCTAGATAAATCAATTTAGGTATTTCAACTAATAAGTTAATATGAATTGTTTCAACTTAGATTGACCAATTGACGACTCAAGTTAGGAGGAACGTAATACCAAAGTCATGCAATTACAGCGACTCAGTTGAAATTATAGTTGAACCTATGAAATCATCCATAATTCTAGCTAAATAAATTTAGGTATATTAAATAATAAGTTAATGTGAATCATTTCAACTTAGATTGATCGATTGATGACTCAGGTTAGAAGGAAAACAATACCAATATTATGCAATTGCAACAACTCAATTGAAATTGTAGTTGGACCTATGAAATTATCCATAATTCTAGCTAAATAAATTTAGGTATCTCTAAGTTAATATGAGTTTTTTCAACTCAGATTGATCAATTGACGACTCAAGTCAGGAGCAACGTAATACCAGCATTATGCAATTGCAGCAACTCAATTAAAATTTTAGTTGGACCTATGAACTCATTCATAATTCTAGATAAAAAAATTTAGGTATCTCAAATAATAAGTTAATATAAATCATTTCAACTTAGATTGATCGATTGATGACTTGGGTCAGGAGGAACGCAATACCAACATCATGCAATTGTAGTGAATCAATGAAATTGTAGTTGGACCTATGAACTCATCCATAGTTCTAGCTAAATAAATTTAGGTATCTCAAATAATAAGTTAATATGAATCATTTCAACTCAGATTGATCGATAGACGACTCAGGTCAGAAGGAAAGCAATACCAAAATCATACAATTGCAGCGACTTAATTGAAATTATAGTTGGACCTATGAACTCATCCATAATTCTAGCTAAATAAATTTAGGTATTTCAAATAATAAGTTAATATGAATTGTTTCAACTCAGATTGATCAATTGACGACTCAAGTTAGGAGAAACGTAATACCAACATCATGCAATTTCAGCGACTCAGTTGAAATTATAGTTGAACCTATGAACTCATCCATAATTCTAGCTAAATAAATTTAGGTATCTTCAATAATAATTTAATACGAATCATTTCAACTTAGATTGATCGATTGACGACTCAGGTTAGAAGGAAAGCAATACCAATACCATGCAACTGCAGCGACTCAATTGAAATTATAGCTGGACCTGTGAAATTATCCATAATTCTAGATAAATAAATTTAGGTATCTCAAATAATAAGTTAATATGAGTCGTTTCAACTCAGATTGATCAATTGACAACTCGGATCAGGAGGAACGCAATACCAATATCATGCAATTATAGCGACTCGATTAAAATTTTAGTTGGACCTATAAACTCATTCATAATTCTAGATAAACAAATTTAGGTATCTCAAATAATAAGTTAATATGAATCATTTCAACTTAGATTGATCGATTGATGACTTAGGTCAGGAGGAACGCAATACCAACATCATGCAATTGCAGCGACTCAATTAAAATTATAGGGTGACCTATGAAATCATCCATAATTCTAGCTAAATCAATTGAAGTTGTAGTTGAACCTATGAACTCAATTGAAATTGCATTAAAATAGATGTTCAACATGTTGCAACAAATGACTTATCTATTGTAAATTATCAAATAAACGTTGCCATCTATTGCGACAGATAACTGAGGTGTTGGAAATTTTCAAATAGATATTGACATTTATTGCAATAGATGACTTATCTATTTCAAGATTTTTTTGTTTTTTTAAAAAATTTCTGTCCAAAATAAAAATGATAAAATACTAAGGCAGTAAAAAACTATTTCTTGGATAACTCAAAAATCACCTCCTTGAGTTGTCTTATCTTGTCTTTTCAATGCCATATTCTCCTCGTGCCCCTGAAAGTTATTAATGAATATTTAATTCACCTTTCTTCTTTCTCTCCTCTTTAGGGTAGTCACAACCGTTTTCTTTTTTTTCTCTCTTTTCTCTCCTCTTTTGCATGAGGTCTTTTTTGGATCTCAACCGATCTTTTCTCAACTGAAATTGGTGTTTGGATCCCTTTGCTTTTGAAATTACAGGTATGGTTACTATTTCTCTTTACTTTTTTTCTTTTTTTGCATGTTAGTTAAATTAGTTATTTACATCTGTTGTTTTTATTACTTACCCATTACCCATATCCTGTTTATTGAGAAAATTAAAGGAAAGATGACTTTTAAGTCTTGAATGAATGAACCGTTGTTTTTATTAAAATGCAAAAAAATTCATCTATTAGAATAACTTAAAAAGCCTTGTTGGCAGTATCATTTTTTTGTATGTCTTTTATTTGTTTCTTTGTTGTTGATGCTGTTGGTGGTATTGGTACTGTTAGAATGTGGTGGTGGTGTTGTTGATAGTGTTGGAACATATGGTGTTATTTTTTTGTTGTTGATGTTGTTGTTGGTATTGGTGTTGGTGGTGTTGCAACAGATTTCTCAACTGTTGCAACTGACTATTGGAATAAACCCAACAACTCTTCCAACATATGACCCATCTATTGCAACAGACGCAACAACTTTTGGAATAAATCAAACCATTAGCAAGGCTGGTTTGATTTATTCTTGCAGATGACCCTCAAGTTGAAACACGTTGGCTATCTATTTCCATAAATGCATCACTTGTTGTAACAGATGGCTCATCTGTTGAATAGATGGGAAATTTGTTGCAACAGATGGGTTATATACTGGGACGCTTATTGTAATGTTTTGTATTTATTCAATTTTATGTTACCATTTTTTAAAATTATGCAGACATCAATTGTAATGTTCCTTTTTTTATTTTATTATTTGACACCAATTGTTTTTTTCTTGTTTGTAGATATAAGGAAGTAAAAGTTGATCAACTTTTGCCTGACCAACACAAAGGGCTAGAGTAAAGATGGGTTTGGAGAAATAAACTGCTTGTAGAAGGAACCACTTCATATGTGGGAGGAATGCATTAGTGATCATGTTATCGTGAAAACACACATAGAGTACACAAAATTTGTTAATGCTATTTTTTATCGATTAGGAATTGATCATTCAAACAAAATATCTATAATTTAACAGTTAAGTTTGATAGGTCCGAACTGATAAGGCTGAGGGACTAGTAGGTGGTGTTGATATCATGTTACGGTTTAATGATGGTTTTGCAAATATTTATGTGTCAAGTTTGGTAAAGAGATCAAATTTTGGTGGCACTGTAAAAATATTCAATAGTGATTGGACTGATTTTAAGGGGTCAATGAACTTTTGAAAGGTCTCTAAAGTGTCACACTGCTGCAATCAAGAACGGAAATCAATATAGTTATTGTCCTAGCCCAAATTTATATGGTTGGGTTGCTTGGGGTGATGATTATACAACAGAAGGTGTGGTAGTAGAATACCTATGAGGGAAAGGAGAGTTGATGAAAATTATATCATCTCAGACATTATTAAAGAAGAAACACAGGGTACCAAGGAACGTGTAGTGAATATGGTCGATGAAATTGACTTCAAACATAAAAAATCTAAATAAGGTGCAAATAGAAAACTATATCCAAAAATGAAAATCCATTAGTCGTCTCTCTCAAAAGAAAAATACTATAGCTAGACACTTTACTAGGAAACTGTGACTAGTTAGCATGGTCAGAATGATCATCTTCAGAGAAAATAACAGAACACCAAGGAAGAAGCTTTGCGGGCACCGAGCGTTGAAATAATGTAAAGTAAAGAATGAAAACTTGCACCAAGAACTTCTGAAGTTGAGATAAGGAATCAAGCCAAGCCGACAATCTTAGAAGTTACACTTGCATCCTAGGCATTCAGTTTGTGGTTTTGGTCATGTCAGTCACAGTAAAAACAAAAAGGACTGGGATTTCTACCCAACTTCATATCTTTTTGTTTCCACTGCTACTGATTTGATCAGAACCACAAACAGAAGGCATAGGATGCAAGTTAAAATTCAAAAATTGCCTCGTTGGCTTGATTCCTTATTTTAACTTCAGAACTTCTTGATGCAAGTTTTCTTTCTTTATGTGCATCATTTCAACCCTCGATGCCCACAAAGCTGTTTTCTTAGTGTTTTGTTATTTTCTATGGAGGTTATCATTGTAACCACGCTAACTAGTTGCAGTTCCCTAGCAAAGTGTCCAGCTGCAGTATTTTTCTTTAAGAGAGACGACTGACGAATTTTTATTTTTGGATAGACTTTCATATTTGTACTTGATTCAGATTTCTCATGTTTTAAGTCAATTTCATCAGCTAAATTTTCTAGAAGTTCCTTTCTTGCTACCCTATGTTTCCTCTTCAATAAGGTCTCAGATGATATAGTCTTTCATTAACTCCTCTTTCCCTCGCAGGTATTCTCCTATGGCTCCTTCTGGCGTATAATCTTCTCAAATAACCCATCCATATAAATTTGGGCCAGGGAAATTTCTATTGTTTTTTTGTTCTTGTTTGCTGCAGGGGGAGGCTTCAAAGGCCTTCTAAAAGTCTAGTGCATTGTTAAAGTCTGTCCAATCACTGTTGGATCTTTAAAATGCCACCAAATATTGATCCCTTCTTAAAACTTTACACGAATAAACATGAGCAACAACCATTATTAAATCGTAATAGGTATTGGCACCATCTTCATGGTCCCTCAGCCTTATCAATTCAAACCATCAAACTTAATTGTATAATGCAGGATCTAGTTTAAATGATCAATGCCTAATCGGTTAAAAATTGTATTCACAAAATCATTGTTCTTTGTGTGTTGTCATGATGACCTTATCAGTAATACATAACTCCTACACATAAAAGTGGATCCATTCATCTGCCCGCACCTTATTCTTCCTACCCCATCTATGGCTTATTTTGAATAAACAGATGACTAACCTGTTGCAATAGATGACACATCTGTTGAAATTATCAAACAATTATAGACATCTGTTACGACAGATGATCAATCTGTTGCAACATATGACTTATCTGTTGGAATTAATCTGACAGATATATGCATCTGTTGTAATAGATTGCCAATATGTTGTTAATTATCAAACAAATAGAATATATTTTGCAACAAATTACCTATCTGTTGGATGTATTTTAAAGAAATTTTCTTTTTGAAACAAAATAAAAATAAAATATTGTGTTTAAATTTATTTTTTTAATTTTCATAATCGAAAAGTCACCATTTTTATTTAATTAAGGGATATAATTACTAACAAAGAGGTGAACACTCGTGGCTTTTTGACTAATCCATTCAAATTCAATCTTCTATAAATAGGTCTCTCCTTACTCCTTCAGTCTACTGTACTTCTAGATATGGCTGATCCAGATTTGTACAAGGTGATTCTGCGTGACTCTTTGCAGAAACTTTAAAGGCAGATTCATGAACTCCGGTGGGAGTTGGGCGCCATGAGAGCAAGGCCGAGGAGGGCCCTGCTGCTGCCAGATGACAATTGGTCGGTTGGCAATAATAATAATAATAATAATAATAATAATAATAATGATAATAATAATAATTAGGTTATATTTTTTCTTTTAGTGTATGTATTTTGTTTTATTATATCGGATCTACCTAAGGTATGTTTTATTTTTTATTATATATTTGTATATAATGGATTCAAAAATCTATGTATATTTGGTCAACTTTGAATTTGTAATTTTTATTTATTTTTCATCCTGTCTATTCTTTATTCTTAATATGTCGATGGTTGGAGGTAGGTATTGAGCATTTGTTACAATAGATAGACCATATGTTGCAACAGATGGTTAATCTGTTGCGATAGATGGACCATATGTTGCAACAGATGGATACAAGAGTTGCAACAATTCAATAAAAATGGTTATATTATTGAAAAGCTAAAAAGACATGACTTTTCACAATAATAAAAAATTCACCAGTTAGATTTAATTATGACTTTTCACAATAATCAAAACGTCACCAGTTAAATTTAATGAAGGAGGTGAACAATCGTGAATTTTTGCCTGCCACATTCAGATTGAATCTTCTATAAATAGGTCCCTCCATACTCGTTCATTCTACTCTACTTTATTTATTTTTTGCATTTGTCTTTGTATTACATCTTCCCCCACTCCTCTTCAAAGACCAGATTCCTTTCTCGTTTAGATAAAAAAAATTGTGAGTAAATCTACCAGTTGGTAGTATACGTGTTATTACATTCGGACTCCTTTCTTTACTTTTGTGTTTATGTTTTTTGTCAATTCATGCGTGTTATATACATGGTTGATCCTATTTAGGACATTGCTATTTTTCTCGACACCGTGCGGAAACTTCAGAGGCAGGTTAATGAACTCCAGTGAGAGTTGGCCGCCATGAGAGCAAGGAGGCTTTGAGAGATTCGCAGGCTGAGGAGTGCCCTGCTACTGTCGGTTGTCGATTGGACGACTAAGAATAATAATAACAATAATAATAATGATAGTAATAATTAAGTGATGTTTTTTCTTTTAGCGTATGTATTTTTCTATATTGGATCTACCTACCTAATGTATTTTATTTTTGTTTAATGAAAAATTTATGTTTGGTCGAGTTTAACTTTTTAATTCTTATTTAATTTTCATTCTGTCTATTTTTTCTTCTCAACAAACATTTCAACGATTGGATGTAAGGAACAATTTTGAATCTAGTGGCAATAGCAAGAGTTTTACGTTCTTTTAATAGATGGACCATCTGTTGAAATAGATTGGTCATCCATTGGGTTTGTGGTAGGAATTGTATTGTGTTTCTCTAAAAGATTACCCATCTGTTGCCACAGATTGGTCATTTATTAGAGAGACATATTTCAGTTTGATGAACTGTATTGTGTTCTTTCAAAATATGTCCATCTATTGCAACAGATGGGTAGTCTGCTGAAAATAATTTTGTGGTCTGTTATATTTAGTTCCTGTTTTACTTCTTTTTATTGATATACAAGTTAATAAAAAAGATATTTTATATAATAAATAATAATATTTACATTCACAACAATGAGTTAAAAATATCAAAGTCCATAACAAATAACAACACATGTTTTGCTATTACAACCATCATGGTGGATTACGATCCGGGCATGTAGTTCTTTTGTGGCCAACATTCTTACAAATGGAGCACTTGTTTTCCTTGATAGAAATGATTCTCCAACACTGGGCCTTCATTTATATCGCCTTCTTCTCGGTTTGATAGTGCTTAGGTCAATATATGGAGGGGGTATTAATCTCCCCAAAAGCTATACAGGAACAACCCAAGATTCTTCGGGAGGCATCAGATTAATATTCTCACTATATGCCATTATATATCTTTCCACTAAATAATATGGAGATGAGCACTCATAAATTTTAGTTCCATATTGTGAACAGTATTAGGTACAAAGCGCTGCCATAGCATGTGATTGGGGTATTTTGTCCAAGTCAAAAACTCTACACGTACAAGATCTTGTTTGAAGATTGACCGTGACAAAATCACCATAATCATCGATACTGAACTTGTAATCTTCTATTTGATGAGTAAATAACCTATTCCCCAAACTGATGTTCGTTGATATTTATTTTTCTACTTCTAGAACAAATATGGTTCCTCCATTCGGAAACTACACACACCTTTCGTGAAATAATTTGCCACATTTCTTATTTATTTCATCAAATAGTGCAACAATGGAAAATTCTCTTTCAACACCAAACAATGAATTCATTGATTCAAATATGTTTGACGTCATAATATTATACCTATAAAAAAGAATTACTTGATATGACATCATACTAAACTTGTAACTCAAACAAGACATTAAATTCATAATAATGTACCTATTTACCGGATAAAATGACTGACTCCATCTCTCAAAACCGATACGTACGAGATGTTCTACTTCCTTGGGATGCATATCCATTATATGATTGAAATAGTAAAAAAAACTCATCTCTATTATATGTTTTAGCTACTTTATAAAAAGGGTCACGTCCCTTTCGTTGTGAAAGTTGTTTCGAATATTATCTCCAAGATGCCTCATACAACAACCAAAGTAAGGTGAAGTGTAGAAAATTGTACCCACCTTTGGGATACTTGGATGCCTATCCGAAATAAAACACAACTCTTTGGTATCTTCGACGCAACTTCACATTTGTTTAAAAAAATCCATACGAGGCATCACATTCCTTGTCCGCTACACAAAAAGCGTCAGGAAAGACGTGCCTCTCCGCATCCTGTGCCACCGTCGCTAGAAAAACTCCATTATACTTGCTCCTTAAGAAAATCTTGTCGATGGTATGCCTTTTCTCAAATGTTGAAAACCAAGAATCCAATCACCATAGAATACAAAAAAGTACTTGAACCTTCTGCTTTTGTCAATATGCAACACCGTCTTACTTTCGGGATTTATGGACTCAAGCACGTAATGGTAGGCATCAAGGACTGAATACCCGTGCTCGTGTGTCCCCCTAACCAAGTCCTTAGCAATCCCTATGTTTGTATATATCTTCCAATAATTAACCGTAATATTTAATTCTATAAGGGGTTGATTGACCATACCACTTGTAGGCCTTTGCCATTGGAAAATCAATTTTGGAAATATTGATCGAGGACCTCTGTTGTGGCATGAGGATTTTGGACCGTAATGTACTCTGAATCATATGTGTGATACTTTTTATAAACATTAATGATGAATCTGTCAGAACTTAAGTATTTCACAACCCTCAACCACTACTTGCAGTACGGATTAGCACATCTAAAGGAAAAGACTTTACTTGAATTAATCACCTTCTTTAGTCTGAAATCTCTTTTCAAGCAAGCAATAAACAAAGAAGTCGATAGTTCTTTATTATCCTTGAATAACATTCCCTTGTAAAATCTAGTCTCGTCATCTTAACTATTGCCTGACTGTGTTGATTGAGAAGAACTACCCACTGTATTGCTCGCAATAATGGGTGTAGCTGTTTGATCATAATCTGGAATAGTCATGTCTAGATCATCCAGCTTATCATCAAAGATGCCTTGTTGTTGTTCTTCTTTTACATTTTGGTTCTCACTATCTCTCAATTTTTCAACCACATACACCTTTAACACCAGCTAAGATGAATTACTAAGATAAGCACACAATCGAACCTAGTCGATTATCTTGAAAGGCAGTACCCTCTGATTTTTAAAGGAGTTGTGCATGTAACTGGTGACGAGTTCTTTCGGTTGATAATTCAGACCACAATAGTTGATGATTAAGTTCACAAAATCATCATATGAAAGATCACTTTGGACTGTCATAGCTATCGTCTCTAGCATTTCACCCTCATTCCAACACCATACATATCAATTGCTCTTCTCGATCTATTCACCATGAAAATCCACCCCTATTATTATTGATCCCTCCATTAGTGGTATCTAAGTAAAGACATTTGTTAAAAAAACTTAATAATAACATCATAATAAAATTAATGGTGATTTTATAGTGTCGTAATATCAACCCCAACAGATGAGTAATTTGTTGAAATAAGTGAATAATATGTTGCAACAGGTAAGTTATATGTTGCAACAAATGACTCACCTGGTGGTAATTCATGTTACAGTACTGTAGAACCTGAAGCTGATTCTAACATATGAGTCATTTGTTGGAACAAGTGACTCATATATAGCAACAGATTGTACATTTGTTACAATAGATGAATCACCTATTGGGATGTATACAAAACCTTTGAAGCCGATTCCCACAGATGAGTCACCTGTTGTAAAAGATCACTAACCTGTTGCAATAGATTTCTCACATGTTGTAATAGATGACGCATCTGTTGAAATCAACTTCAGGTTCTATTATAACAGGTGACTAATATAGTTCAATAGATGACTCATATATTGCAACAGATAACTCATCTGTTGCAATAGATGAATAATATGTTCGATTCATGTTACGACACTATAAAACATAAACATCAATCCAACATATGAGTTTTCTGTTGCAACAAATGACACATCTGATGCAACAGATGAGTGATCTATTAAACATATAGCTCTTATAATGGATTCGTGTTTGGGTTCTATCCATTATTTTAAAAACAACATAGTAGCAGTGTACCTAGATGAGAAATTCAACTAATTATCGTAATTTTACTTACCAATGTCGCCTATGAATTAATGTCAAAGTGATGTACGAAACTAAATGACCTAAAAAATTAGTCAAGCAGCAGTAGCGGTAGCAACAACAACAATGGTAAACAAGAAGAAGATGATGATGATAATGAAACACAAGATGATGAATAAAGCAGTAGCAATAATGAACAACAAAAATGGTGAAGAGAGAGAAAACACACATTTTTATTCCCTCCATTTCTAGTTATATTAGGCCAACATTTGGATCAAAGTGTAAATTAAAAAACTTATGGGCTATTCTCAAAATTTTCCAACTTGCTTAATCACTAATAAAGTAATTGTCACTTACGCTCAATTATTAAAACTTGAGTCACCTGCACCTCATTTTCAAACTCTTTTGTCACTTTTATCTAAATTGCCTAATTACTCCTTATAAATTGACACATAAAGAGTCTTTGTTGTAAATATTCATCGATCAATAAAATATTTATTTGAAATAAATTAAGTAATTTACTTTGATGATAAAAAATAATTGATTTAATTTAAATTTTAAAAAGCTAAAAAAAGGAGAAGAAAGATAAATATAAATGATTATCATAGAGAGGTGGTTCATTACCCTGTTTATGACTTTCCTTTTTATTATATATTGATTATCAGACTAAAAATTAAGTAAAAAGTCATAAAATCTAAAAAAAATGAATAGAGAGATTTTATAGAAGTGATTAATGGTGATTAAATAAAGAATTAATAATCAAATGAATTTAAAATCTAATCTTGCAGTTTGAGGACTATATTCAACATTTATTTTCAGTTTGCAAAATTATTAATAATATAAAAAAGTAGTTTTTAAATTTAACGAAATGTTTTTATATAGGAAAAAAATAAGAAAAGTTGCTATATGATGTAACGTTCTTTGACGTCAATTTTGATCCAATAAAAAGGAAATTAATGGAAGATAATAAAGGGGGGGGGGGGGGGGTCACAAAAAAGATAAATATAAAAGGTGGCTTAGAAGCATGCCACATCAATAGTTTCATATTCTTACTTTACATATATATATATAAAGGAGGCTAAGTAGTATGTTGATGTAGCACCTCTTAGATGCAAGAAAACCTATTTATCTATTTTCTCCCTTTTTTGAATTTTTTTCTTCATTTTTTCATTTATCAAATAGTTTGTTTAATAATCAAAATGAATGGATCAATTACTATTCCTACATTTATTTATATCCTTTAATAAAAAAGTTTAATATTTTTTATTTTCATTACTCTCATGACCTTTGATGACCATAACTCCTTTCATGATATCATTTCATATTCCATATTGTTGTCCTATAAATAGAAGCATTATAAGTTTCTTTCCCCCATCAACAAAATTAAGAATATTTCATTCACTATATATTTTTGAACTTACATATATTATTTTAAAAAAAAATCATTTGTGTACCTTCTAAAATGTCCTCCATATTATTTTCTTTTGAATATGTTGTTGTTGTTTGTTCTTCTTCTTCTTTGTAACTTCTAAGCAAGAAGATGTATGATTTAAATCTATTTTCTTACAATTTGTATTCATAATGTGTTAATTTTTGTGATATGTTATTTTGTATAGGGATAAGAAGAAGATCAAATAGTGAACGGATGAAATGAAGATGAAATGGTGACCATGTGAAGATTTGAGGAGTTGGACATAAGAACCACTTGACATGAATGTCTCTTGTAGATTACTACACACAAATAGACCTTTTGCTTTCTCTAAGCAATAATACATACATATATACATACATACATACATACATACATATATATATATATATATATATATATATATATATATATATATATATATGCTTTCTCTAATTAGTTTAAATTACCACACACAATTTTTCACTTTATTTGTTGTGATACTAAAAATAGATATGAAGGAGAAATATAAATAAAATGATATAACACCTTAATTTTTTAAATTCTTTTTATATAATCTACTAACTAAATAGATTATTAAAGTCTAATGAAATAAAATTCAAATTGATCTTAAAATAGACCTTTCGCAATAGAACTCAATTCACCATTTGCTTGAGACAATCCACATAAGAGAAATTAATATAACACAATCTTAGTGATAATTAAATTTTTATTTATGTATTATGTAGTTGTAACTGTAAAATTAATGTTAACGAGGAAAATGAAAAAAAAGTGAAGGCAACGAAGAATAAATAATTTTTATAAATGACATGAATGTCTTTTATGGAATTATATATTTTTTTTACTTTCTCTAAATAGTTTAAATTACAAACACACAATTTGTTCATTTTATTTGTCGTTATATTAAAAATAGATATAAAGAAGAAATATAGGTAAAATGATGTAACACCTTAATTTTTTATTTTTTTTTAATATAATCTACTAACTAAATGGATTATTAAAGTATCATGAAATAAAATTCAAATTGTCATTAAAATAGACCTTTCACAATAGAACTCAATTCACCATTTGCTTGAGACAACCCACATAAGAGAAATTAGTATAACATAATCTTAATGATAATTAAATTCCTATTTATGTATTATGTAATTGTAACTGTAAAATTAATGTTAATGAGGAAAATGAAAACAAAAAGTAAAGAAAACAAAGAATAAATAATTGTAATAAATGACAAAATTAGTAAAGAGTCATTAACTTGTAGTCTTCTTCCTCATCAAGATAAATGCTTTTTAAAGCGTTTGAAAAAAATTGAATGAAATTCATTTGAAAGCAATAACTGAACATAGCGAAAGTCTTATATAATAAAAGAACAATTAACCTTTAATATATAATTACATTAAGAAACAATTAGATTTACGGTTGAGGAATATAAAACTAAAATTCATCAAAATAAAGACATTTTTATTATGAAAATTGTAATATTATTTAGTATATCCATCCGCGCTTTGCGCGAATTAATTAAATTTTGTCTGTTTAAATTTCTTTATTTTTTTTAGTTTTTATTTTATCTTAATTTATTTTATTATTCACCTTTAATTTTATACATATATTTTTATTAAGTTTTCATTATTTTAGTATTTTTAATATTCTAAAATACTTAAATTTTATATAATATAATATAAGTGAAAAATAACTTTATCTGTCTACGTTTGATGAACACTTGATACAAGCATGTATTGATTCTTCTGTTTCTAAGGTGATTTAATGTAGATTAATCATGCAATGAATTATTTCAATTTCTATGGATTCTAACAAGTCAATAAGAAACTTAATCCATGTGTGTAATATTTTTGTCAGGTTAGTCATATACGTTTGAAAGAAATTTGAATGAAATTCATTTGAAAGCAATATCTGAACATAGCAAAAGTCTTATATAATAAAAGAACAATTAACCTTTAATATATAATTACATTAAGAAACAATTAGAATTACGGTTGAGAGATATAAAAATAAAATTCATCAAAAAAAAGATATTTTTATTATGAAAATTGTAATATTATTTAGTTGTAATTTGATTTTCTTTAATCACCATGCGAAGCACGGAATATTCCCTAGTATATATATAAAGGAGAACGATAGATCTGCTGACGTGACGCTCTCTAAGGCCTAAAATCCTATTTATCTTTTTTGTGGATTTTTTGAGTTTTTTTTCATGTTAAAATTAGTTTATTGTACATTTTAAAACAAAAACTACCTGTTTAATTCTCTTAATTACACCTCTTAATTATTATAATTACAACTTTTCATCTCTTCTATAACTGTTACCTATTCTTCACTAGGATATAACTAGACATTGTACAGAAAGAGAACCCATATTTTTTTTGTCACTATTCCTAAACACAATTTCCTTATCTTTGAAATCTAATTAGTTCTTCTTAGAGATTCCTTTCTAATTTTCATTATAATTCTATATATGTTGAGAGGTTATTCTGTAGTATATTAGCATACTGCAATATTGTTGATGGCAGAATGATGTTTTTCTGTTTGAATAATTGTGTAATTGATATTTTTGTATAATTTTTTTTCTAATATTATTTTGGCACTCTCTTACTAATGTTTGCACAATATTTCATTGTTAATGGAGGATTACTGATTATGGGGTATAAATATATGTAGTCATTCAGAGGCTTAGTTGGGTTTGTTTCTCGGTCTCGCTATCTCCAATAAAATGAAATTCCAACTTAAGGAAAATGACTTCTCCTTAAAAATTAATGATAAATATCTATGACTCGCGATATTTGAGGCTAGCATCTTCTTCCTTTCTTATTTGTTTTCACCTTTTTTTTTTTTACTTTTTGTAATTTTTAAATTCAATTAGTATTTATTCTTATGATGTTTATGACATGTATGCAATGTAATGAAATAAATTTAATGAAAAAAAATTGTATTTGATTTTGTAGAGGATGATGGCAATGTGGAGGAACTTGAGTGAGAATGAAGATAATTGAAAAAAAATAGAAAACGTAATTATCAAATAGATCGGTTTTTATTAATTAAAGTTTTTAGAGAGAAAAAAAAGGTAGCACGAAAGGATATATGCAAGTATGTATGTATGTATATGTTTTATTAATTTTTTTTTCTACTTTTATCCCTTTCATTGTTATTTTTTTTTTTTTTGAGAATTTTTTTTTTGCCAAATCATAAAATACTAGAAAAAGACCTTAGAGAAAGAAATGAAAGAGGGAAATAAATTTTTCTTCCGCATACCTGTATTTTATTTTGCCAAACTAATTTATATATGAAGGATTTTGAAAAATCATAATAAAAAAATCTTTCACTCAAGAAATTTACATGCAATTTATTATTATGACAGTATACTAAAACTTAAATCTTTGTATATTACGATACCGGTCTTGATAATGAATTCAATGCCTTTTATTGTCAACAAATTAAGTTTGCTACATATTACTAGAAGACGAGTTCAAAAAAATATGGTGTCATCAATGATTTTGTCAAATAAAAAGATAACTTGATCGGCGTTCTAAAAATTTCGTGAAATCAACAAAGAGATCGGACCAAAAGAATTTATTGCATGAAATACTTTTATATTTTCATTTATTCTCCCTTTTCATCTAACCTATAAGTCTTTTGACAATTTTAATATCTCTCTTTAATTAGTCTGCTCCTTTGAAGAGCATTAAATTTGATGGCAAAAATAAACATGTCGTTTCTTAGTTAGCGGAGGAAAATAAGTAATGAATACAACTATTTTAAGAAAATAAAAAAAGTAAAGAAGTAAAGAAAAATATTTCTGCTTGAGTGAGAACAAAAAGGGTTTAAAGAGTAGGAAAAAGAAAAAAAGAATTGAAGAATAGCTTATTGAACAAGAAGTAATTGTTTATCTTGAATAGGAAAAAAATTAACTGTTTTAACATTCACTTCTTTTATTTGAATTAAGAAAATATTACTCCTTCTACTTTAATTTGTTGGATTTTTTTTTATTCATTTAAAAAGAATGACTCTTTCCTCTTTTAGTAACACTTTGATCTCAATTTTTCTCAATGTCATATTTAAGATTAGAAGATCAAAGAGAATTTTGATACATTTGATATACCGTTAATTTAAAACCTCAAGATTCAAAAAATATTCTTTACTTTCTTCAATTTCATGTGATGACAAAATATCAATAAATTGAGACGAATAATATGTATAAGTAAAACTATTGTATTATGTAATTAAAAAAATTGAAATATGTCTATTATAAAGAAAATGAAATAGTATATACAAGCATATATATATTTATGTCCGCGCAATGCGCGAATATGATTACTTGTATATATATAAAGGAGACATTGGAGGATGCTGATGTGACACCTCTCAATGGCCTCTATTTGTAATTTTTTTTCTTTTTTTTTTGCGAGAATTTCTCTCATATATTTTGCATTTATATGTTATATAAAAAGCCCCCAAAAAATACTTAATCAATTCTCATAAATCTAAATAGTATTTATTTTAATTGATTAATTTTCATTAATTTAACATAATTGCAGAGTGGTTACAAATCTTTTCACCTTTTCATTTCTTCTCATATTCTCATTATAAAGTTTACATATTTTTATAGTTTCTCATTTCTGTAAAACAACAAAGAGTGACAATAAGGAAGAGTAATAAAAATTTGTTTATATTTTTCATTTCATATGTTATTTTCACAATATCATTTTGAGAAGTATGTGCAGTTTTCTTTTCTAATTGACTTATTTTTTTTTTGAATTATTTATTTTAAAAATGATAGTGATGGATAAATAAGAACACATCATAATATGGAACATTGAAAATCATTTTATACTAATTAGAAGGCCTTAAAGAAGAAGGTTTAGACAAGAAAAGAAGGAATGGTCTGCATTCCTAGATTTTAACATTCCTATTTTTTTTTAATGTAGATTCACACATAACTATTTAAATGGGATATTAATTATGACATTAGGTTCAATTATATCTTGATTTTTCTTAATGCCTCATTAAAGTGGTGTAAAAGAAGAATGAAGTGACATCTTGTTTTTATAAGAAATTTCATTTATCTTTTTTTTGAACTTTTTCTTATTTTTCAGTTATTTATTGTAAAAAGACATTTTTGTAACTCACATCTCTCCATCTTCATAACTCCCAATTTTTTTATGTTTATAACATCTTCATTATTTAATATGCAAGTTTATGACACCTTAAAATTACACTAATATGATGTTACTTAATTTTTTTCATGTCTAGCAAAATTTTGTTATGTGAAGTGTCATACAACAACATACTCAATATATTCCCACAAAATAAAATTGGAAGAGGATAAGTGTACGTAATCCATATCACTATCTTTAAATCCTTCAGTAAGGGTCTTAACCACAAATACAAAAATTAAAAATTAAAAAACTTAGAAATTGCATGTTATACAAAGCAATTTACGATGAAAATTATTTATTGACACAAGTAATAACCCTTATTAGGGAACAAGTTGAAATTGAAGATTTTATACTCTACACAAAAACATAAAAAGAAAAATAACAAAATATTCTAAAAAGAGCAACCAATAAATCAACAAAATTTTGCTGAAAAAATTTATATGTGTAATTTATCAATTTAATTAATATTTAATAATAACAATAATACTTTTATGTATTCATCGCGATTAAGTTTACAAAAAAATTATTTATCTTATTACTAATTTTTTTATGACCGCGCAAAGCGCGGTTATATATATATATAAAAGAGGGTTGCAATATGCCTATATGACACCTCTCATTAACTGAGATTCTTATTTATCTTTTCTCTCAAATTTTTGAGGTTTTTCTTACTTTTTTATATTTCCTTTTCACATTTGTTTTCTTTAAAAGATTAAATAAATCATTTACATAATTACTCGTGTCTTTTAGTTATCCGTCTTATAACTACTATCTTTAAAACACAATAAATTTTACAAATATTCATTATACTTTGAGTCTCTTCAATTACCTACCGTAACTATATTATTTAAATCAATAAATTCTAGAAGTACTTTAAGGTTGACAAATATTATGCTTTTGAGTGCAATGCTCTTATTTCTTCCTCTCAAGCACATGCCAGCCTCCAAATCTCCTTCTCTCTATTTGTTTTTCTTTTAGCATTGAAGTATGAAGCTTACGATTTTTTTTTCTAAGAATTGGTCTTTGGTAAAGATATATTTGGTGAAGGAGAAGGTATATCATCCACTCTAGCGTTGTCTAATTTAATACAATCAGGCATAAACATAGAAGGTAATATTTCTCGACATCTCTTTATACATTAAGTTGTTCCTAATTCAACTACTTATAAATTTAATAAAGACATTAAAAAGATTTTCTTGTCAATGAATAGTCTATTATATTTTAGAAAGATTATATGAAGATCATTTGTATATAATTATTACATCTTATTTTTTTTTCTTTTCAGAATACAGATCCGTTTAATGGAGAACTGAAGAGATTAGAGTCACTGTTGATAAAGAACTCATTCACAATTTCAGACTCCATAATTCATTAGGATTAGGAACTGCATACGTAGTTTAAGTTTGTCTACTTAATTAACTAAGCATAGATCGTATTGTAGACTACATCTTATTATATTAGGAAGAGCATGACTATATAAAGAATAACCACCTGCGTGCTTTAATACACAGGAAATGATCCATTACATAGAAATGCTCTATAACAAGAGATTTGTTTTATAATTTACTTAAACTATCACTAAAGAAAAAAAGAAATAACCAAATTGAGAAAAAAAGATTGTCTTAGAAAATAATTGCAACGCCTTGGGATTTTGGTCCTTGAAAGATTTTTGAAATTTTATCCTCACTATCCTGACTACGACTTTCCTGATGAGTCGTTGGGAGTCATGACGGGTCATAGGGACTCGGTTGTGACTTAATCAGAATAACTGGCTTAGTATTCTGCTCTGAGTACGAGTGACTCTCAACTAGTCGTCAAGACTTCTTACGAGTCATAAGGATCAAGTCATAAGGTGTCCAAAAATTTTGACCCAAGACACTGTCTTCATTACGACTTGAGGCCACGAGACGTAAAGACTCATGATGAGTCATTATATCCTAATCGTAGGGTGTCCAGTGTGTTATCCCAAATTGTTGTTGTCTTGAGTACGATAAATAGTTATGAGTCATCAAGTGTGGTTACAAGTTGGTGGTATGAATCGTAGACAGACCAGTATAGGGCCCTAGTGGTTCTGTCTTGACTACAACTCCTTATGATGAGTCGTAATGTGTCTATACGAGTCGTATAATGACCCGTAGTCATTTGCAACAAATTTTTAGTCTTTTTATTAAGGGTACTTTGGACATTCCTCTCTACCCCAATTGTAACCCACGACCTAAAACCCTATTGGGAATCTTATTAGCATTGTTAACTCACTAAAACACTTTCAAAAGCTCTTTTAAATTCTCTCAAGCAGCCATACTTAGGGTTTCTAAGAAGTGGGTCAATTAGAGCTTCAAGGGTTGAATTCTCTCCGAAATTTTAGGTATTTCAGGCATGTTACTCTTTTCTCATTATTAATTTGTTAAAATCATATGGTTTAAAGTATTGTTCATGAGATATTGATGTTGATTTTAAAAACATGGGTTGAGGATTTTTGTATAACTATTGTTTATGTGATGTTTCATGTTTATCCCTGCATGGGTTAAGTTTAAATGGTGGTCTTAAAGTAAATTTGATGCATGGGAATGGTGAATAAACTAGGGATTGTGATTTTCTAAACTTGTGACTTTTGAAGTGGTTATGACCCTAACCCGTATTGTGAAATTGGATTTTAGTTATGAGAAGGGTGGAAATTTATAAAATTGAACCAAAAAGGTTATGAATTCCCTCAAGAGAAGATAATTGATGTGACATATTGATGTTACCTTATAAGTGTAGTTGATATGACGATATCAACAATGTATGCCTTAATGTGTAATGTGGTTCAATGAATGGGAATGTGTGATACTTATTTTAATTGGGCTTTAATAAGGGTTGTATAGATGAGTCATAAAAGTAGAGGTCCCGAGGGACCAATATTGAAAACCGCAGTTACTGATGTAGGGGTGTATATAACTAAAAGGTTCGATTCCCACTTATTATTATTACTATATGATTGAGAGGTTTGAGACATCCACACTGTATTACATGATTTGGTGCTCATGTCACCTTGATATATAGGGAGGTTTGAGTCCACATAGTGCATATGTATTCTGGTTCATGCGGCCACACACACTAGGGCCTACCAGCTGGGGGAAAGTTGGGCCCATATAGCCCGGGTGCCTTTGTATGTTTTGAATATTGAGCTACACAATCCAAACTAAGTTTTAAGTATATATATATATGCATTTGATTATGTGCATTTATTTTTAATGATTTGAACTATTGATCATGGCATTATGCTATCCTTATTCCTGAGTACATGTTAGTGTTCATCCCACTAACCGTCTCTGGATGCTGTATCCCCATGCGATGCAAGCACCGTAGCTACTTCTACTTTTCCTGTGCAAAGTTATGTCGGTCAGTTCAGTTCATTGCATTGTGGTGAGATTCTATCCCCTGAAAGGCTTAGGAATTTTACCAGCTTACATTCTTATATTTGAGTTGATGGATACTTTCATTATCATTAACATTATTATTTTTATTATCATTGTCATCTGTTAGAGTCGGGGACATATCCCGACCAAAAATGGTTTTGGTTATTTGTTTAGAAGGCTTTATTTGGATTATTGTGGATATTCAGTGATGTTGGTCAGTTGTTTGACTGGTCGACGATCATCGGTGATAGACATGTTTTGAATTTTCCTTGAATTTATCTTGTTACATGTTTGAAATTCGTTCGATATCAAGGATATTGTGTTGTTTGGTTAGGTGCAAAGAGGTGGTCTCTGGTCCACGTGGGACTTGAGATGACTTTTACGGCTAGGCCCTTGTTCGGGATATGACAGAGATGGTATCAGAGCCTAGGTTTAGTGTCATTAGGTGTCCAACAAAGCCGTGTTAAGTAGAGTTTCATTTATGGGTGTGTAGTACACCATACTTTTAAGGGAGAGGCTATGAGATATTTAGGAATGTTTTCCTTTCTTATTGTTCTATTTCCAAGCTATAGAGTCTAAGGTCTTGAACCTCTTTAATCCTCATTTATTTTCCTTTTAGATCATGCCTCTAAGAAGATCTGATAAGTGCGAGAACCCTTCTATCCTATCTGAGGATAATATGGATGGAGCCCGTCCAACTCCAATAGTTCAGACCCGGTCTAGGGTTGCTGCTTCTGATTGCCCAGATAGAACTCCACCAATTCCCCCTATCCCTCATCAGGAACCCTAGGCTGGTGTGTCTAACGCTGAGTTTTTCTAGTCGATTCATTTGCTTACCCCTTGGTGGCCTCTTAGACTATGCGTGTTACTTCTGTTGCTCCATCATCTGAGGCCACTAGAGTTGGCTAATTTATGAGGTTGAGTCCTTATGTGTCCACTACTTCTAAAGTTGAGGAACATCTTCAAAATTTTATTGATGTGATGGAAAAGATCTTCCATGTGATGCATGCTTCTAATATGGAAGGGATAGAGTTCATAGCTTATTAGCTGAAGGATGTGGCATACTATTGGTATGATGAGTGGGAACAATTTAGGGTGTAATGATGCTGAGTCCGCCTTGTGGTATGATTTCTCTAGTGCGTTCTATGATCATTTCTTTCCTCAGGAGTTGAGAGAGGCGAAGGCCGAGGAGTTTGTGAAGTTAAAATAAGACAGGATGTCAGTAAAAGAGTATGCCTTGAAGTTTCATCAGCTGTCGCATTATGCTTCTAAATAGGTGTCGAGCATGAGGGATAGAATGAAAAAGTTTACCTCTGGGTTATTCTGTGAGTTGATCTAAGAGAGTAAGGATGCCTTATTGAATAAGGATATGAACATCTCTAGACTTATGGTATATATGCAACAAGTGGAAAAAAACGAGCAAGCAGAAATGTGTGAAAGAAAGGTAAGAAGTTTTGCTATTCGAATTAGGGTGAAGGTAAACAACAGAGTGGTAGAGATGATGGAAAGTGGTCTAAGAAAAAGTGGGGCAATTCTGGTTCCTACTCTACACTAATGCTCCTTACCCAAAGACATCGAGTGATCGTCATTCTTAATATGATAATTGGTTTAGAGAACTAGGAGCCCAACCATATGCGAGTGGGGCTCAGTCAGCTTCATTGTATCCTCTTTGTAGCTTTTGTGGTCAGGTGCACCATGGTATTTGTGAAGAGGGGATGAACAAATGCTTTAAATATGGTCAGATTGGTCATATACATAGGGATTGTCCTTCTAAGGCTGCTTCTGAAGCAAATAAGATTCCTGTTGCTACTTTATTAGCTCCCGCACCAAAGGGTAATACTGCTTTCGGCTTTTTCACTGGTCAGAACTGTCTTCACGCTCTTTCTACTCACTAAGATTTTGAGCCATCCCCTAATGTTGTTATTGGTACTCTCAAACTCTTTTCTCATAATGTGTATATCTACTTGATCCTCGATTTACTCTCTCTTATATGACCCCTTATGTGGATATCTATTTTTTCTTTGATCCTAAATATATTTTGAACCACTTCTCTGTGTCCACCTCTGTGGGTGACTCCATTATGGCTAGAATAGTCTATAGGGGTTACGTGATGTCCCTCATTACAGTATAGCTTTGACTGAGTTGAAGGAACTCAAGGTGTAGTTAAAAAATCTTCTAGACAAAGGTTTTATCTGCCCTAGTGTGTCTTCGTGAAGTGATCCTGTTCTCTTCGTACGTAAGAAGGATAGTTACCTTTGGATGTGTATTGATTACCGCCAATCGAATAAAGTAATCATGAAGAATAAACATCCTCTTCCGAGGATTGATGATCTGTTCGATCCGCTTCAGGGTGCTAAGTTCTTTTCTAATATTGATCTTTGGTCGGGTTACCATCAATTGAATATTAGGGAAATGGATATACCTAAGACTGCTTTTCGAACTTGGTATGATCATTTTGAGTTTTTGGTGATGTCCTTTGGTTTGACTAATGCCCCGACAATATTTATGGACCTATGAATCAGGTTTTTCATCAGTTCTTGGATTTGTTCATGATTTTCTTTATCGATGATATTTTGGTGTATTCGAAGAGAGAGGAAGATCATGTTGATCATCTCCGCCTTGTGTTGCAGACCCTAAAGGATCAACATTTGTATGTAAAATTTTCTAAGTATGAGTTCTGGTTGAATGCTGTGACTTATGTGGGTCATGATGTTTCTAGTGAAGGAATCATGGTGGATCCACAGAAGGTTACGGTGGTTAAGAAGTGGCCTAGACCCAAGACTCTACCTGATATTCGGAGATTCTTAGGTTTAGCTAGTTATTATATAAGGTTTGTGGAGAGTTTCTCTTCTATTGTTGCCCTATTGACTAAGTTGACTCAAAAAAAGGTGAAATTCTTGTGGTCTGATGCTTGGGAGGGCAGTTTCGAGAAGCTGAAGGATAAGTTGATTACATCTCCGATATTGACTCTCCCCGAAGGCACGGATGGTTTTATTGTCTATTGTGATGCATCCCGAGTAGGATTGATCTGTGTGTTGATGCAATATGGCAAGGTGGTTGCTTATACTTCTAGACAGTTGAAAGTTCAAAAGAAGAATTACCCGACTCTCAATTTAGAATTATTGTCCCTGGTGTTTGCATTAAAGATCTGGCTACATTATTTGTATGGGGCCCATATTGATATATATTCTGATCATAAGAGCCTTAAATATGTGTTCACCTAGAAAGAATTGAATCTCAAGCAAAGGAGATGACTTGAGTTGCTCGAGGATTATGACATGAGTCTTCACTATCATTCAGGTAAAACTAATGTGGTTTTTGATGCTCTTAGCAGGTTGTCCATGGGAAGCTTATCTCATGTAGATAAGGAGAAGAAAAATTTGGTGAAGGATATTCACTATTTGGCTAATCTCGAAGTGCATCTCTTGGATTTCAAGGATGGCGGTGTAATTGTTCAAGAGATGGCAAGTTCACCTTTTAATGCTGAAGTGAAGGAGAAGCAAGTATTGGATCCTATTCTGATCAAATCAAGAATAATGTAGGTAGGCAGAAGATGATGATTTTCAAAATTAGTGGTGATGGTATCTTGAGGTACCAAGGTAGATTATGTGTTCCTGATGTTGATGGGTTGCGAAGAAGAATTTTGGCCAAAGCTCATGAATCACGTTATACTGTTCATCCTTGTTCGATGAAAGTGTATCATGATCTTAAGGAGATTTATTGGTGGAATAACATGAAGTGGGATATGGATAATTTTGTGGCTAAGTGCATGGTGTGCCAGCAAGTGAAGGTAGAGGACTTGAGGCTCGATGGGTTAACTTAAGAGATTGAACTATCGGTGTGGAAATGAGAGGTAATTGATATGGATTTTATTACCGGTCTTCTGCGGTCTCGCCAACAATTTGATTTGGTTTGGGTCATCGTGGATAGGATGACTACGTCTTCTTACTTCTTGCCAGTGAGGCCTAATTTCTCTTCTAAGGATTATGCCAAGTTGTTCATTGAGGAGATCGTGAAGTTGCATGGTACTCCTTTCTCCATTATATTTGATTGGGGTACCCAGTTTTTATCTCACTTTTGGAGGTCATTCCAGCGAGGCTTGGGGAATTAGGTGACCCTTAGTAACGCTTTCCACCCGCAGACGGATGGGCAAGCGGAAAGGACAATTCAGGTCTTGGAAGATATGCTTTGGGCTTGTGTTTTTAATTTTGGTGGTTGTTGGATTAACCACTTGCCTCTCATAGAATTTTCCTACAACAGTTATCACTCTAGCATTGGTATGGCTCTATTTGAGGCCTTGTATGGTAGGAGGTGTAGATCTCCTATTGGGTGGTTTGAGGCTGGTGAGAATAATTTTCTTGTCCCTAATCTAGTTCACCAACCCATGGAGAAGGTGAAGGTGATTTGAGATAGAATTAAGTCTGCCCAAAGTCATAAAAATTCCTACGTGGATATGAGGCGAAGGGAGTTAGAGTTCAGTGTTAGTGATTGGATGTTTTTGAAGGTATCCCTCATGAAGAGAGTGATGCAGTTTGGTAAGAAGGGGAAGCTCAGTCTCCATTATGTTGGTCCATACTTAGTTTTGAATAAGGTTGGTAATGTTGCATATGAATTGGAGTTGCCTTCTAGTTTGAGCTTTATTCATTCGGTGTTTCATGTTTCAATGTTGAGAAAGTGCGTAGGTGATCCTTCATCGGTTGTTCCTTTGGAGAAGGTGGGTATTTCTGATTCCTTGTTTACGAGGAGGCCCCAGTTGAAATTTTTGATCGTCAAGTCCGTTAGTTGCTGACTAAGGACATGGCTTCAGTAAAGGTTCTTTGGAGGAACCAAAAGGTTGAGGAAGCTACTTGGGAAACCGAGGAGGACATGAAGTCCAAGTGTCCATTCTTGTTTCCCATTTTGGATAATTATGCTTGAGGTATGTGTATTCCTTAACATCATTATTTTCTAACTTTGTTAAAGGAAATAGTGATTTTCTTAGCATCTTTGTTTCCTGTCTTTATTAAAGGTAAGAGTAGTGGCATGTGGAGTCAAATCATGCTAATAAATGCCTTGTCCTATCATTTGAGGAAAAATAATCCTGGGGGGAGGGGAGTATGTAAAGCCCCAGATTTTTTATCATTGAAAGATTTCTAAAATTTAATCCTTACTATCCTGACTACAACTCCCCTGATGAGTCATAGGGAGTCATGACGGGTCGTAGAGACTCGGTCGTGACTTAATCAGAACTAGTGGCTTAGTATTCTACTTTGAGTACGAGTGGTTCTCAACTAGTCATCAAGACTTCTTATGAGTCATAATGATCAAGTCATAAGGTGTCCAGAAAGTTTGGCCCAAGACACTGTCTTAATTATGACTTGAGGCCACGAGTTGTAAAGACTCATGACAAGTCATTATGTCCCAATCGTAGGGTGTCCAATGTGTCATCCCAAATAGTTGCTTTCTTGAGTATGATAAGTGGTTACAAGTCGACAAGTGTGGTTACGAGTTGATAGTATGAATCGTAGCCAGACCAGCATGGGGCCCTGGTGGTTCTATCTTGACTACGACTCCTTGTGATGAGTCGTAATGTGTCTATACGAGTCATATAGTGACCCGTAGTCACTTGTAACAAATTTTTAGTCTTTTTATTAAGGGCACTTTGGAGATTTTCCCTCTACCCCAATTGTAATCCACGACCTAAAACCCTATTGTGGACCCTATTAGCATTGTTAACTCACTAAAACACTTTTAAATGCTCTCTTAAATTCTCTCAAGTATCCATACTTAGGGTTTTCAAGAAGTGGGTCAACTAGAGCTTCAAGGGTTGAATTCTATCTAAAATCTTGAGTATTTCAGGTGTGTTACCCACCCCTCATTGTTAATTTGTTAAAAGCATATGGTTTAAAGTATTATTCATGAGATATTTATGCTGATTTTGAAAACATGGGTTGTGGATTCTTGTATAACTATTGTTTATGTGATGTTTCATGTTTTTCACTGCATGGGTTAAGTTTAAGTGGTGGTTTTAAAGTAAATTTAATGCATGAGAATGGTGAATGAACTAGAGATTGTGATTTTCCAAACTTGTGACTTTTGAAGTGGTTATGACCCCAACCCTAATTGTGAAATTGATTTTTAATTATGAGAAATGTGTGACTTTGTAAAATTGAACCAAGGGGGATGTGAATTCCCCCAAGAGAAGATAATTGATGTGGCATGTTGATGTTACCTTGTAAGTGTAGTTGATATGACAATATCAATAATGTATAGCCTTAGTGTGTACTATGGTTCAATGAATGTGAATGTGTGATATTTATTTTAATTGAACTTTAATAAGGGTTGTGTAGCCGAGTCATGAAAGTGGAGGTATCGAGTGACCAACACTAGAAACCGCGGTTTACTAATGCGGGGGTCTATATAACTGGGAGGTTCGATTCCCACTTATTATTATTACTATATGATTGAGAGGTTTGAGTCCTCCATATCGTATTTTGGTGCTCGTCTCACCTTGATATACAGGGAGGTTTGAGTCCCCCATAGTGCATATGTATATCCTCTGGTTCGTGTGGCCACACGCACTGGGGCCCTACCAGCTTGGGGAGAGTTGGGCCTATATAGCCCGTGGGTGCCTTTGTATATTTTAACGGTTGAGCTACCCAATCCAGGCTGAATTTTAAGTGCATGTTAAGACTTGTCCCCTATCCCTACATGTGACATATATATGTATATGCATTTGATTATGTGTATTGATTTTGAATGATTTGAACTGTTGATCATGACATTATGTTATCCTTATCTCTGAGTACATGCTAGTGTTTACTCCACTAACTGTCTCCGAAGACTGTATCCCCACACGATGCAGGAACCAGAGGTACTTCTACTTTTCCTGTGTAGAGTTAGGTCGGTCAACTCAATTCGTTGCGCTGTGGGGAAGTGGTGAGCTTCCATCCTCCAAAAGGCTTAGGTATTTCACCAGCTTCTATTCTTAGATTTGAGTTGATGGATACTTTCATTATCATTTTCATTCTCATTTTCATCTGTCAGAGTCGGGGACATGTCCCGACCAAGTCTGGTTTTGGTTCTTTATTTAGAAGGCTTTATTTGGATTACTGTGGACATTGGGCGATGTTGGTTGGTTTTTTGGCCGATTGCCGGTCATTGGTGATTAGGGGTGTGTAAAAATCGAACCGACCGATAAACCAAACCACTAAAAATATTACTCCCTCAGTTTAAAAAAGAATTGACTTTCTTTCTTTTTTAGTCCGTTTAAAAAAGAATGACCCCTTTCCTTTTTTGGCAATACTTTAATTTCAACTTTCCACATGACATGTTTAGGACCACAATATTAAAGGGCATTTTGGTACATTTGACACAACTTTAATTTAAGGCCACAAGATTCAAAAGTCTTCTTTATTTTTTTAAACTTTGTGTCAAGTCAAAGTAGGTCATTCTTTTTAAAACGGAGGGAGTATTGGGTTATTGGTATTGGGTTTTGGGTTAACGTCTTTTTATTGGTTTTATAAAAAAATTTATTGGGTAAACAGTTCGGTTTCTGTTTTAGCTTATTAGGTTATTGGTTAAACCGATAACCCAATAAGGATACACTATATTATTGTTTTATCCCTATTTATGTTATATATATAAATATCTCTCTCTATATATCTATATATAGAGAGAGATAGATAGATATGTGTATGTATGTATATATATTATATGCACTACTTATTCACAATTCAGTGATTCATAAAGTATTAACCTATTCAGAGCAACAAAGGCACAATATAAAGCTCGGCTATTATCGTATTGAAAAGCTTGAAGCATTTATAGCTTCCAACAATTAGGATTTAATTTTTTGTCTAACATTCAGTTCAAGTTTGAAGATTCTTGTAAACTAAAATGCATTGCCTAGGATTTTGGTGGTAACTAAGATTTCATTTTTATGTTAGTTGTTACTATTGTTATTTTATAAGTATTTTTTTATTGGTTAAACCGAAAACGGAACTGTTAAGGACCAAAAATCGATAAACCAAAACCGATAAGAAAATATCTTATTGGTTGGTTATTGATTTTACATATTTAAAAACCGAAAACCAATAAACCAAACCAATAACACATAAGACCGAACCGAACCGACCGATGCACACCCCTATTGGTGATAGACATGTTTTGAATTTTCCTTGAATTTATCTTATTATATGTTCGGAATTCATATGACATCAGGGATATTGCGTTGTTTGGCTAGGTGTGAAGGGGTGGTCTCCAATCCACGTGGACTTGAGATGCCCGTCACGACAAACCCTCGTTCGGATCGTGACAATAATCAATGTAATTAGATCACATTATCGAGTTATTTCCTTGTAATATTTGTAGCTATGTAGTTTTTTTTCGTATGTTTTATGTTAATAGGTATTTCCTTAAATGCTTTGGTTCTATTTTTTTTCTTAAAAAATAAGTTCTCTTAGTGCTCGAGAAAATTTTATAATTGATATATTGCAAAGGTTTTGATTTTGTCTTACTACTTCTAAAGACCCTATTATATGTGAAAATTTGGATGTACAAATCAAAAGAATAAAATATTATATTGAATTGAATAACTTAATAGGAGCTAATCAAATTATAAAATTAAATTACTAAATAGTGTAGAAAAAAAACCGCATGACTTCTTCTAACTTCTTCATCCAACACGTATGATGCAAAGTACAAATTTCCTCTTTAATTATATGGAAGTATCAGCAAGGAATTTCATATGCTTTGGTCGCCTTTATATGACCTTCAGTTAATTATACTTTTGATTTCTAAATAAATGATCTTTTTAGTCTTTTTATTTTATTTCTAAATAAGTGATTGTTTTATATAATCAAGAAGACATTAATTATTTTATTTCAATTCTACCCTTCTCTAAATGAAAATTATTTTAAATAACCAAGAAATTTATAAAGAGTTACATCTTTTTCAATATATTTATTAAGAATAAGTTAGTAAAAATACATTGTATCTTCTAGGATTGAAGCTAAAAGGTTCACTTATTTAGTTCTCCTAAAGAATACGTTCAAAATATAGTGCAACTGTGTAAAGGAGTTGTGCTTTATTAAATGTTTCTTATTTTATTATTTACTATTTGGAATAAAAAACATAATAAAAATACGTAACAATAAAAGTTATTTAAAAGATTATTGAATCGCAAGAAATAGAGAGAGCGAGCGTATTCAACGTCATTGTGGGTGCATTTGGAGTTGTAGACTAAAACTATCTTTATAATTTTTTTTAATATTTTGATTTTAGAAAAAACACATTTCATGAATTAAAAAAATATATTGTAATTGCGCGAAGTACGGATAAACTCACCGGTAAATATATTAAACGAGAAGATAAAGAGGAAGACTTCTTTTTTTATTATAAAATAACTGAAGAAAAATTAAGAGATACGTTATTTGAATAGAAAATGCACATGTATGGAGGTCTTTTATAACTCATGTGATATAATAAATAAAACAAAATTTTCTTAATCATTAAATAAACTGTTCAAGGAAAAGAATGGAGGGAAATTTTTTTAAAAAGGAGAAAAATCATAAATAGAAATAGAGGTCATAGAAAGGTGTCACATTACCTAATTTATGTTCGCGCAATAGCAAAAGTAGGTATATTCTTTTTTTTTCTAATACTTGAATAGAAAGTATTTTGGTCTTGAGATCTACCTCTGTGTACCATATTTTAATAGATTTCATTATTGATAATTAATATCATATTATTTGCTAATTTTTCATCATTTAAGAGGCTTTGATCTTTAAGTGACGCTACGAAAAACATGTAAAGAAAGAAAATAATATTTACTCAAAATTTGATATTGATTTTACACCCACATTATTTTACATCTTTTATATGAGAAAGATTAAAACTATACTCAACTTTGGAAGTTAAATCAATTGAATCTTATTATAATTAAGTAGTGTAGATATGACGGCTAGGAAAAGTATAATCTTGGTTTAAATTGCTTATTTCTAGACAAGAAAAATCTCAAGTAACAATGACATGTCCATTGTTAGTAAAATATGCAATGGGAGAGCTTACAATATTTATACCAAAAGTTCAGTTTACTGCCTTGTAACTATCTTCATTAAGCTTCGCCGATCTCCTCATCATGTCATGAGAAAAGTCTCAACTCCTACTAATAAATAAAATTATTAAGAACTATAACTTGCGAAATTGATGTGCTATGAATTTATAGCACTTTCGATGCTTAAAACTACGAAAATATGCAAGTTTCTTAGGTTGTTTTGTGAGATATGATGTGTTTTGGATATGTTTTGCAGGAATTCAGATTTTGGATGCTACACTAAAGAAAAAGATGAAAATTGAAGTTTTTGGCTACTTAACGAGGCAATGCTGGGTGTAGTTGACCAAAGTATGTATCAAAACTTGAAGTCCAGAGGCTCAGAAGCAGGAAAAAAAAGACCTATCACCTACTAAGGGCACATGCGATCCATATGTAACACATATGGTCCGTATGTGACCAAAGTATGTTACAGAAGCATAAGACCAGAGAGTTGCAAGAATTACATAGAAATTCCACCAGTTATAGGACCACATACGGTCCGTATGTGGTACATAATAACGCTCAACTTACACGTCGATATAAGTGTCAGACAATCGTTGTCAATATAATATCCAACTTAGAGTCGGGGTTGAATCCACGAGGAACAATGTGAATGGTGATCGAGTAAGTTCGAGATAAAGGTTACTTGCTAAATTCAAACCTAGGATACACATATTTGGGTTTTTGAACGTTTTTGAAAAATATAACAATTTCGGGCTTCTAGAAAACTAACTTGAGGATAAGAATAATTAGAATATAATCAATTAGGAATGGATCTTGGGGTTATGCCATTCTAGGTATGAATTCATACATGGGTAATTGAGAATTTATCTAAATTTAGCTAGGGGTCGTGGGAAGGCTAGATTTAAAGTATTAGCATTAGTCTTTCAACAAAACACTAAATTGCACTTATGGGTTCTTTCGAATACCTCATGAGCATGCCAAACTTACCAATTCAAAACCTCAACTTAGCATCCCTATTTCTAGGATGATGCCCATCAAGCTAGCTAAATCACATAACATCCTTATTTCTAAGATAATGCTAAGAAAGTAACTAGTATCAAATAGTTGTTAACAATTTCTCATCACCCACCTCCCTCTTTCAAGGATGATGTGGGATCCAAGTCAATTTGGGTTTTTTCACCCACAATTCTCATTCAATTTAGAGTAATAGAAACACCTACAACAAATAACTAATTAGGTAGATACATAAACAACACCCATACATAAATCACAACCTATCCAAGCATAACCCAAAAAGAGGAACTAGCAACTCACAAAGATAATAAGTAAAAATATACCAAAATCTCCATCAAATCGATTCATGAAAGATAAGGAGAATGTCAATCCACACTTTAAATTCCAATAAATCTTCAATGAAATTCGTCAATTCTTCACTTCAGAGTTACTCTAATGTTTTCTTAGCTCAAGATTAGTACAAAATTTTGCTCCAAGCTCCAAGTGATAAGCTAAAAAGTGAAGATAAAAATAGGATAAAAGATGGATAATGAAAATTGAGCTAAAAACTCCTATTTAAACTCCAATTCCACATTTTTCAAATATTACAAAATTGTCACCTTGCTTTTAAGAAAATTCCAATTCTGCCCTTAAAACTTTTTCGCCTCATCGCGATTGCCATCTCTTGACCGCGTTCGCGACTCCCGAAATTGTGGTGGTCGCGTCGCATTCACCAAGGTTCAAATTGACCTCAGATCGCAATCGCAACAACTGAGGGTCGATTCTTGAGCCCGATTTCTAACATTTGGCTCTTTTCTTTCACATTTCTTCTCTTTCACCTTTTCCTCAACTCAGTTTAATCAAGTTTCCTTGATCATCTTCTCAATTCAATTTTTACCTACACCAATGAGCATTAAGTAAGAAATTAACAACAAATCAACAGAAAAGCATGGT
The DNA here is from genome assembly GCA_030864215.1 of Capsicum pubescens. NCBI lineage: Eukaryota > Viridiplantae > Streptophyta > Magnoliopsida > Solanales > Solanaceae > Capsicum > Capsicum pubescens. Next base: position 231,077,041 of record CM061544.1, read on the forward strand.
AATTTAAGCTTAAAAGATGCTAGTAAGTTGTCAAATTTATGACTTATCAACTCCCCCAATCTTAAATAATTGCTTGTCCTCAGGTAAATGAGGATAATTTAATAAGATATGGTATTTAACTCAATTCCACCCAAAGAAAATCTATACTAAAGGAATAAGCTAACAAAGCTCTATAAAGACTTTCCAAACATGTCATGGCAACAAGTAAACCAAAATTTTTCAATAAGCTTATGTTTATGAAGCAAGGATGCAAGTTTGTATCAAATGAACCTTCCAAATCAACAAAGAATATTAAGAGGAGACACAAAATCTTCAAAGACTGTCTCAATCTTCACAATGCAACTTACTTCACCTATATACCCAAATCTAGAGTAAGACTTCATCCTCTACCCAAAGTATCGATGCCGCTCACAAGCAAGAGTTAGCTCCACACACAAAAGACATTGACATTTCTAAAGGAGCTCAAATAATGAAATAATTCACACTCACTCTCGCAAAGAAGTTCAAGAACAACTAGTAGAACCATAGACTTGCCCTTTGTGTTTTTCGCCACTAATATAGACTTACCCAGTTTGGAATCACCAAGGTCTTGTGGGTCAAGATGGAAGTTTAAGGTGCAGGAAGGAATATATATGGATCAAGTGACTAAAAAACCTCCTTCAATGCACTCGCCCAACCCCTTCTATCCCAAAATTTTCAAATTATCCACCTTACTTTCCTTCAAATCATTTCCCGTATTTCCCTACCTTTTTATTAGAATTTACCAAACAATTTAAAGCCACCATTTTTATTTCTTCATTTCTTCGACTCTTTCAAGAGAATTTCTAACTTTAAGCTCTTCTTAGCCTCCCTCCCCATTTGTATTATTTCTCTTCATATTCTATGGGCAAGGCTATACAACTATACCATCAAGTATGTCTCTTAAGCAAATAATTTGAAAACCTTATGTACACCTTTCTTGACTCATCTTGACACATCACATTCATCCCCCCAAACTTGAAGTTTGAAGCACCCTTACATTATTCTCCCAACTATACAAACCCCCCAAACTTAAGCTTTCACCTATATTTTATTGCTTAGGATTATGCAATGTATCAAAGGAGGTTAAGTGCCAAAAGAGAGATTTTCAAAAGGGTTTAGGTGTTATAGCATGGTTATCATTACAATAGGAATGAAAAATGGGTTAAAAGGCTTAAATGGGTTAACTAGATAATAATGTTAAGGTGGGAATTTGGCTATGTGATGGGTCAAAAATGGCCTCTAGTCATCCTCCAAACCAAGTTTGCCTAGAATTTTGCTTTGAACACACTTGGAGCAAGTTCTAGACTACACATATGTATAAGAATTATTCAAAAATCTCACCACACATGGCATCATACTCATAGAGCAAAAAGTTAGCCCTCCAACCAATTTGAGCTTTATAAGTTACTCCGAGTCAAAGACTCATCCTTGTAAAGATAAAGCCAAAAATTGAATTTAATATCTCACTCAAAAGAAAGCTAAAACATCCTTGATCTTTTTCAAAAAGAAAAACCATATATATATATTTGGCTATTCTCAAAATCATTTCATTTCTTGCCAATGACATTTTGAAAGTATTTTTGAACTTTTGCCTTTTCCTAAACTATTAAATAAAAATTTAGGTGAATGCAAAGCAACATTATCATTACACTTCATGTGATTCTTTCCTTACAATTTCACATATCGCCCTTTAGCTCATAAAACACTCATGGCGCTAATAGAAACACAAATGAACATATACCCTTAAGAATGAAATAACCCAATCCATCATAGGGCAAGGAAAGCATTCATATCTCTCGGGTTACTCAAACTTCACCCGGGGGTGCTATGATAAGAACATTAATTGATCAAACTATGGAAGCAACATTCATCAACAATTTCAACCAACAACCACCGGTTATCCAACATTTAAGACCAATTGGACTCAAAACTATGCTTAAAAAATGATCACCTAATGCTCCAAGAATGTTCACATTAACCTTTACAAGAACATAAGACGTTCCTCTCTTATCGATATTTTAACAAACATGTGTTGCGCATGAAAGGTAAGAGCTTGAAAAATAGAATAACAACACATGTGAACAAGCTCAATGCAGCAATTCATCAAGAAACACACCATTTGTAATTATAATAACCCAATTAAATCACTCAGCACTCAATTAAGAAAATAAACTACAAGTGGATATTTCGTCGAACACATAGTGTGCACTAAGAGCATGGAAGCAAGAATTTTGCAATTGAGCATTTGAAACAAGGCATACATTAAAAAAATTTCTTCCCAACAACCACATTCAATCAAATTAATCTCAAATGAATTAAATTTAAACCAAAAGAAATCATCGAATGTGATCGCCATTCATACTTTAAAGAAACTTTAACTAAGGATCATACCTTGTGAGTTTGTTTAAGAGAGGAAAATGATAAAATGAAAGTCCAATATACTTATCCGGGGTTTCATTCTTAAGATACCTTTTCCAACTTATGCTATCACCTGCAAACACCCCAAAACAAGCTGAAAATTAAATCAAAAACATTAGAACACCTACAAAACATCAAGAAAAATTTCTTGGGTTGCCTATCAAGAAGGGAAGTTAAAGTTGCGGCATAACATCTTTTGACTATCATTTATGTATTAACTTAGAAGATTTAAATCATCGACCCAACTTTTGATCCATATATCTTTGAGGTAATTTGGGCAAAGTAAGGCACAACGATACATATTCTATCTTGCCACTTTGAAGACTTGAATCTTTTACCCAACTTCACATCAAACTCCTAAATAGGCTCACTGGGTACCGATGAAAATTTCACATCAAAATACCACTAGTTAAACATCGGATTTTGAACTTATTGTCCTTCAAGTAAGGGACACCATTTTTCCCTTTTGGAATGACAAACTCCAAAATATAAGGATTTTGTACCTCATCTCCAAAATTCATCATTTGTTCAGGTAATTCGACTTTCATCACATCCATCAAGCATAATGTCGAAAAGTAATTGGAATAAGGTCGTCTTCACACTTCTGGAGTTACATTATTCTTGGAATTTTCACCCCGAAATAAACTAGAGCCTTCACAAAGGATTTGCTTGGATTTTTCTTTGAACTCCAATCCCCCTTCCTCAATTTTAGCATCCTTCATTCTTTTTGGTTCGGTTGGTGGAAAATCACCAAAAATTTTCAATATCAAGCTTACTTTTAACCTCACAGCTTCATCTCTTTTCTTTAATAACCTTATTTTGAAGATTGGGCATATTCATGGTACTTGAAAGATCGACCTTCTCACCTACTTCTTTTTTTTTTCACATTCTTGTCTAAATGCCACCATGGATTGATGCAAGAGATACGTGTTCTCCCCTATTGTAGTCGCCCAATCCAAGATAGTTAGAAGCACTGCTTCAATACTATTGTATCTGGCACGTTGTTCTTCCTTTATCACACCATGAGACCTATCAAACTCAAAAAAGAACTAGCATTTTTATTAGCATAAGTAGGGGAGGGGCATTTGGATAGAGATGGTACACACATATCTTTTTGGAGAGCGTATTTATAATTTTAGCAAAAGTCGGGTCCACAATAATATGGACATGGATCATTAAGATAAGATTTGCAACAACCAAACTCATGTTCATTCCAAGATGCCATAGTGACAACTAAACAAAAATAAAAATCTACCTAGCACAAGAAACAAAATAAAATCACAAATAAATATTCACAAGTTTGAATCCAAGAAAGTAAGCTAAAATTCAAAACAAATTCAATACGCCAAATTATTTCCCGACAACGACGCCATTTTTGATAATGCTCAACTTACAAGTCGATATAAGTGCAAGGCGATCGTTGTCAATATAATACCTAACTTTGAGTTGGGATCAAAACCATGAGAAATAATATGAATGGTGATCGAGTAAGTTCAAGATAAAGGTTACATGCTAAATTCAAACCTAGGATACAAATATTTAGGGGTTATGAACATTTTTGAAAAACATCACAATTTTGGGCTTCTAGAAAACTAACTCGAGGCTAAGAATAATTAGAGTATAATTAATTAGGAATGGATCTTGGGGTTATGCTATTCTAGGTGTGAATTCACACATGGATAATTGAAAATTTAACCAAATTTAGCTAGGGGTTGTGGGTCAGCTAGATTTAAAGTATTAGCATTAGTATTTCAACAAAACACTAAATTACACTCATGGATTCTTTTGAATACCTCATGAGCATGCCAAACTTACCAATCCAAAACCTCAACTTAGCATCCCTATTTCTAGGATGATGCCCATCAAGCTAGCTAAATGACATAACATTCTTATTTCAAAGATCATGCTAAGGAATTAACTAGTATTAAATAGTTGTTCACAATTTCTCATCACCCATATCCCTCTTTCAAGGATGATGTGGGATCCAAGTCAATTTGGGATTTTCATCCACAATTCTCATTCTATTGGTAGTATTAGCCAAACCCACAACAAATAGCTAATTAGGTAGATAAATAAACAACACCCATGCATAAATCACAACCTATCCAAGAATAACCCCAAGAGGAAGAACTAGAAACTCACAAAGATAATAAGCAAAAATATACCAAAATTTCCATCAAATTGATTCAGAAAGATAAGGAGAATGTCAATCCACACTTTAAATTCCAATAAATCATCAATGGAATTTTCCAATTCTTCACTTTGGAGTTACTCTAATGTCTGCTTAGCTCAAAATTAGTACAGATTTTGCTTTAAGCTCCAAGTGATAAGCTAAAAAGTGAAAATGAAAAAATAGGATAAAAGATGGATAGTGAAAATTGAGCTAAAAATCCCTATTTAAGTCCCAATTCCACATTTGCCAAATATTATAAAATTGCCACCTTGCTTTTAAGCAAATTCCAGTTCTGCCCTTGAAACTTTTCCGCCCCATCGCGAATGCCATCTCTTGATTGTGTTTGCGACTCCCGCGATCGTGGTGGATGCCTCGCAATCACCAAGGTTTAAATTGACCTAGGTTTACAATTTCAACCTCAAGCCATGATCGCGGTAACTGAGGGTCGATTCTTGGGCCTGATTTTCATCATTTGGCTCTTTTTTTCACATTTCTTCTTTTTTACCTTTTCCTCAGCTTATTTTTATCAAGTTTCCTTGCTCTTTTTTCCATTTCAGTTTTTACCTACATCAATGAGCATTAAGTAAGAAATTAACAATCAATCAATGGAAAAACATGACAATTTAGGCTTAAAAGGTGCTAGTAAGTTGTCAAATTTATGACTTACTAGTACATATGATCCGTATGTGACCACCAACCTATATTTTCCTTTTTCATTTGGAATTTGATTTTTAGGATTTCCTTGTATCCTATAAATACACTTATGACATTTTGTAGTTAGTTTATGCACTTTTTATGCTCACAAACTTATATTTGATTTCAAGATTTGAATTTTGACCTTGGGATTACTTTGTTCTTATTTTTGATTGATAATTTAGTTTTGGGATTTGGGATTTACTTGTTTATCATTGTGATATCATTTATTGTTGTTCATTATGAATTTTGTTGTTCGTTTCACAAGCCTGAGCGACTAAAGACCTTATCTAGGGTTGTCTTAGCAATTGCAAATGTTAGGATCCCATCTATATTATCACTATTTACTCTACAAGATGAGTAATGACTAGAAAAAAATAATTACAATAGTAATTTGAAGATTAACTGTCGGTCTAGGCTAATCAATATTATTTAAGTAAGATGGTTATCTATTATCTAAAAACTTGAAACTCAAATGGTAACAACTAACTGGAATCTAGAATAAGGGTTAGAAATATGACATCTTGAGACTCAAAAGGTAAAGGATAAAAATTTTCAATGTGTCCACAAGGAGGTTAAGGAGGCCCGATTAGATCAGCAGGCATATCTAGTAAGGCCAAGATTGGCAGTTGATCATCAAGCAACACTCGACGGTAATCAAGACAAAGTTTGAGGTGATCAGACTCAAGTGATCTAAGCATTTTGGTTATTTCAACCATATGATAATGAAGAGGATATGGGATACGTTGAGCTGTCAGAAATAGGAGCTATTTTTCCTCCTGTACTACCCTTCAATGTGAAATTTAACATAACCAGTGCCATGATCTATCTTTTGAATTTAAAAGTGTATTTTTAGGTATGGCTACAGACTATGCAAATATGCATCTTACTACTTTATAGGGATCTGCACTTCTTATACTATTTAGGGGGTAGACTAGGAGGCACTCAGATTGAGGTTGTTCCCCTTCTCATTGACTAGATAAGCTTTTTTATGTTTGGGGAAACTTTTAAGAAGATCTATTACCATATAGAATAAGTTGCTCAAGAAATTCTTAAATTGTTTCTTCCCTTCAGCTAGGATGTTGCCGCTAATAGATAAGATATACAATTTCAAACAACTTTATTCAGAGTCCATATATGAAGCTTGGTTCCAATTTAAGAAGAAGCTGAGCATGGTGCTCGACCATCGTATTTTAGGGATGAGCTTATTGGAAATATTTTATAGAGCCCTGACTATCAGGTCCCGAGCTATGACAGAAACAATCACATGAGGATCATTCATGAAATTACATTGGGAAACAACTTCTGAGGTTTTAGACCAGATTTCTCTTACTAACAGAGGGTGGCATACTCGAGAGGTTGAAAGAGAAGCTGACATTTATGCTATTGGAGCTTCCAGCAACCAGAGAGTAGGTGATGCATATGTGGCATAAAAAATTATGCAGCTAAGGACTGATATTGGGTTGCTGGCTAAGGAGTTCACAACAGTGAAATCCAAGAAGGTATACATAGTAGGTGCACAGGGATCACCCTCCAGAGCTTATGATTCAGACTTAGAGGAGGAGGCTAAGTATCTTGATTGAGAATTGGTGAGTTTTCAAGCCAAAGGGAAAGAAAAACTATTATGTTGATATATAGAGATATCACAGTAGGGAGCATGATAGCGACAAGAGATGGAAAAATGGCAACATGAAGGGAGACAAGTACATTTCTCCAGGTAACTGAGATACCGAATCGAGAATGGGGGAGATACTAATCAAACTGGTGAAGGGGAAAGAAAGTCAGGAGGCTAGTCTTAAGGAGATCAAGGCTGATATTTTGGGTTTGACCCAAATGATTGAGTCTTATGCAACTACTATCAATCAGTTAGAGACACAGTTTGGGAAGATGTTTGCTATATTAAATAAGAGGAAACTAGGTACCTGATGTCACCTAAAACTAACCTCCAAAGAAGTATGCTGTGGGCGATTGCAAATATAGTAACCCAAACCAGGTTGGGGTCGAACCTATATGGAAAACACTAAACAATTGCTTAACTTGGACAAAATTCATGAGCAGTGCAGAAAAGTAAATGAGGGAATTTAGAAGTAATCAGTAAGTAGTAACCAAACTTGAATGCTTTGAGCTGTAAGCAATAGAAAATGAACACTAGGACTGTGTTCCCCCTAGTTTCTTAACTCTATAAGTTTCTCGTATTCAACCCACCTATTCTATTGCTCTGCATGTAAAGTTAACATGCTATGTATTATCAACAGTCTTATGAACGTGTTGATAAATATCACCCATTACTTTGTGAACCTCAGGGCATCGCCTTATTGCTCCTTGTCTATGACTTTAGTTAAACTCTTACCTTTCGAGCCACGAGTTGATTGGATGAGATGGCAGAATAATAAGATGGATGTGAATCTTAAATTACTATCTTAATCCTGTTTTCCCAATCTCAAACTCCCTTGTGAGGACGTTATTGAATATAGGCAATCCTCAAGCTTTTGCAGTAGCTCTGAGGTCAATTAAGATACATGCAACTAATTTAGAATAAATGACTCTCCCACTTCTCTTACGTAGTTAATCCACCAAGGTTCCCACAACTCTAGTTAGGGAAATTAGCTACTCATGTTCATGCAAGAATCCATGATAATCAATGAAGAATTCCTGTAGTTAATTTCACAAAATAAGATGAATAAAATCCAAAGTATTGAATTATATAATAACCCAAAAATCTCAAGAATAATGTAAAGTATGTAAAAGAATTTAAGAATAATGTTTTTGAGTATAACCTAATAAAAGATAAACCCTAGGGTATTTATAGTATCTCAAAATACTCAAAAATCCTAATTAAAATGGAAAAGGAAAAGTAATGTCAGCACAAGGTACGACTCGCTCGTCCACTCGTAAGGTCTTCTTATGAGTCGTACTGTGCTAGTCATATCCATTCCAGTATTTGATCTTCTAGGACTTCAACTTTCTGTTCTTATTATGACTCATGCTCACGAGTCGTACCCTTGACCGTATGACTTGTGGCCTTCACTCGTTACCACTTGGGGCTTCTTTCTTTCATGCTTTGAACACTGGTCTACTTATAATTTATCCATACGAGTCATACTCATACTTCTGACTCATCTTCTTCAGAGACTTCAACTCTAAATGGTAGCCTGAGGTTTTGTTCTTTGTACGATTTCTTGACACGACCCATATCCTCATCTTACGACTCATATTACTGAGTTGTATCTTTTCTTCACTTTCTTCTTGGCCTTTGGTTTTGTTGTACTTACGAGTCATCTTACAAGCCATATAATGTGTTTATGACTCGTAAGGTAACTCATATCATCTGCAAACTTCATCATTTTCAGGTTTTTTTCTTCCAATTTCATTCCAAGGCTTTTCTTGACCTATTTCACCTGTAACAAGCACAAAAACCCATTATATATACCAAAACAACCTATGTTCAAGAATAAATTCTTTGTTTTAAGCATCAAAAGTATCGTGTTTACACAACGCATCAACACCCTCAACTTATAAGTTTGCGTGTCCTTAGTCAAAACACAAAAACCAAAAACTACTTCACACAATAACGATGCTTAAACAAGAGGATCCTAAGATACCTATGGCAGTTGTTTTGAATTCAGTTTTCAATATTTTTATTCCCCCTCCTAATTTTAACTTTTCAAGAATCAAACTATGTATATTGATTTGGTACACTGAGAAACATAAAGGAATCCAATGATGGCATTACATTAGTAACAGACAACCAGGCATAGACATAAATTATATTAACTGAACAGTCCAGCAGCCTACCAATATACCCTATGTGATCTCACAATCAAAGAAATCCCATTCACTCAATTTAGATGAATCACATTATTCAGGGATATTACCAAAAGATGCTCTCGCTCATAAAGAAGTACCGCAGGTGTACACATAATACCATAGGCTTGCACATATACTCTCTTCCTAAGTTTTTGAACAGTCAAGATAGGATCACTAAAGGACTTTTTTTGGCCTGTAACATAGGTTAGGGGCTGATATGGTATCTTTTTGAGATTTTTAATGACTACGCCTCCTTGACACTATTCTTTATTTGGAGTCCACTTATTTTTTCACTTTTTTTTCATTTTATTTCTGCCCTTATGTCTCCCCTTTTTCCTTTTAAAGCATATTCAAACTAGACTAGGTGCGGTTTTCTTTTCCTTTTTAATCTCTTGTAATTTTTCTTTTCTTTTTTTTTCTTTTTATTTTCACTGCACCTATCCTTTTTGAGTTTTCTTTCTACACATTTTTTTTATACTCATTTTTCCTATGCACCTCTATAATAGCCGCCCTCAACTTAGACGATTTACTTGAGTTGAGGTGCACAGTGTCCAAGGAGGACCAGGGCCAATACTGGTTCATTGTAAGTGAAATAGGTAGGTGAAATCGGTGTAATCAAGAAATAGGTCAATTGAGGCTCAAATAATAGGATCAAGGGATTCATATCATATATGGTTGGGCATTTAGGATCAAGTGGACTCTCAACAAAAATGGCCTATGATCATCTCCTACTTGACTATCCTAAATCCTAGGTGAGGCAACCGGGCAAATTCTAGATTTAGACGCACCGGGAACTAAGTAGCGCTTCACATACACTCGCACAGGGTTATACTGCTAGGTACTACTTATTCAGTTATACGATTGTTTCCCCTAGTTGTTCTATTCCTAATCCTAATGCCATTATCAAATTCACAATAGTCTCACACACATACACATCATACAGTTAACATAAAAAGTTATGAGGGGTATCAATTTTTCAGCATAATTTTTTTTCAAAATCAGACAAATTCATCATGATCATTCAAAACAACATCTATTGCCATAAGTACAAATTTTCCTCCTATTTCATCTATTCCAATACACAACAGAAACAAAACACATCAACAAAAACAAAAACATGCCAATTCTTAAACTTTTCAGATTGTGGCCACGGGCTTCGAAACATGGCAAGTACAACCCATAGAGACCTTGGTACGACCCCACCCCCAACTTAAAGCCTATGCACTGTCACCAATGTATCTAACAATATAATGCAAGGGATAGGGAATATACTTAGGAGCTCAAGGTGCCAGCTCAATTTGCCTTATCACGTGGGCCCTCATGTCGGGTCCCACTATCCTCAGCTATAGTCCCATCAACTACTAGGACTGGCTTCATAATCCTACCACCGATTGTGGCTGGTGCATTTAGTGGTACATCAATTGGTGGGGTCACATCAACGCATCCCTCAATATCATCAAATACCAGTTTTGAGCTACGGGCACCTACTAACATCTCCTGGACCCTCGTCAACCGGTCTTGCTCATTCTATAGGATATCTCTCCTAGCCTTCTACAAAGCATTTTTTTCCACACTCCGGTGCTTTCTCTTCTTCTTTTTCTCTCAGGGTTCTTCTACCAGTTTTGGAATCAGCTAGATATTTTCAACCTATACTTTGGGCACAACTTTTGTAACCACAGGTTCTGGGATGATTGGTCTGTTGTATAACTCAACAACTATCTTTTTTTTGGATACCTTATCTTTCACTTCTGTTATATCTGGAATCTAGCCCGTTTCCCAACTGTCGGGTCATCCGCTGATCAAATGCATCTAACTAACCCTGCACCCGTCTATCTTGGTCCGCTAACTTTATTTCAACCCAGGGCTTTACACATATTTCCATGTTCCAGACTTTGGCCTCCAACGTGCACAACCTTTTCATCGCCTCATCCCACATGGACTGTGAGATCATGATCAAGCCAGCTGATATCACTCGGGGTTAAGGTGATACAGACTGTGTAGGAGGAAGGGCACTAGCTATACCCACCTCATCTAAAGTATGTGGATCAATATGTACACCTATATCAGTAGACTCAGCAGTCTCAATCTGATTTCAATACATCTCGGCTAACATATCAGCTCCACATCTTGCTTACTTGGCCATAGGGTTTGTTGCATCTCTGATCAGCCCCAAATCTGTAGTGTTTGTAGGCTCAATCAGCTCGTCAATCCCTAGGAGCACTTGTATGCCTTCAGCAACGTACAACTGAGTGATCATACATGGGTAAGCTAGTAATAATTTCTCTCCACCTACATCTTTATCTCGAATCTCTCAGGCTAAAAACTCCCCCACATCAAACTCATACCCAACCATCAAACCAGCTATCAATGCAGCACACACTGGGCTGAGTACGTTGTCCCCAGTAGTGGGATAGAGTCTGTGTCTGGACAATTTCCACCACGCCTTGGCCTCAAAATTTAGCGTGTTTTTTTTCTATTTTGTGACATCACTCCCGGGCCTTCTACCACCCAAGCAACATCCTCTCCATTTATAACAATCAAGCTTGCAATCCTTCTGAAATGTCTCATCTTGTCTTTCAACCCCAACTGCATCTTTGTAATTTTCTGCATCTTATCCATGTAGTAATATATCTCTTCTGTGTGAACTGGCGGTTGGAAGTCCAATCTATTCAATACCTGAGAAATAATATGCGGGGATATATTCACGCGCACTTTCTAAATAGTCAGTGAGGTAATGGGGTCACCACCTCTCCACAACTGCCCCTGCGGATACTGTCTCTTCAACTCGCCTTTATACGCCACATAAAACTCCTACACTAATGCGGGGTTGTTAATGTCGCCAAAAACTAACCTTCTAAAGAAGTATGATGCAGTCGATGCCAAATATAGTAACCCAACTAGGTTGGGGTCGAACCCATAGGGAAGATGCTAAACAATTGCTTGACTTGATGTAATCCACGAGCAGTACAGGAAAGTAAATAGGGGGATTTTAGTATCAATCGCAAGTAGTAACCAAATCTTGAGTGCTTTTGAGTTGTAAACAAAAGAAAATAAATAATAGGCTTGTGTTCCCCCCGGTTTCTTAACTTCATAAATTTCTCATGATCAACTCGACTATTCTATTGTTCTGCATGTAAAGTATACACGATAGGTATTATCAACCATCTTGTGAACGTAAAGATAAATCTCACCCTTTACTAATTTAGTCTTAGGGTGTTGCCTTGTTACTGCTTGTTTCGACCTCAGGAATTATAAGGTTGAGGAAAATCTTAAATTACTATCTTAATCTTGTTTTCTCAATCAATAACTCCCTTGTGAAGACGTTTGCAAATACAAGATATCTTAAACTTCTGTAGCAGTTATGAGATTAATTATTGTGAAGAAGATTAAGATACATGTATAAACCCTAGAATAGATGAATATCACACTTTCTCTATGTAGCTAATTTGCCAGGGGTCCCATAACCCTAGTCAAGGAGATTAGCCGCTCATTTTCATGCATGAACCCATTATTATCAATGATTAAAATATGTAATTAATTGCATAAGAATAAGATGAATAAACTCCAAAGTCTTGAATTGAATAAGAACCCAAAATCTTAAGAATAATTGTAAGGTATGTAAAAGTAAGTAACCATTGTAAGAATATGTAACCTAATAAAATATAAACCCTAGGGTATTTATAGTATCTCAAAATAACATAGAAATCCTAATAAAAATGGGAAAGGTAAAGTTATGTCGGCACTCAGTACGACTCAGTCTTCAACTTGTACCAATATCATATGAGTCATACTTGTGCCTCTCGTATCCATTACAGTGTCTGATCTCCAGAGGCTTTAATTTTTTGTTCATCATACAAATTTTTCTCATGAGTCATACACGATAATACAACTCGCGTCCTTCACTCGTATCGACCTGGGACTTCTGCCTTTCTTAGCTTTGAACACTGGTCTGCTTACAGTTTCCCTAGATGAGTCATTCTCAAACTTTCAACTCGTATACTTATGAGACTTAAACTTTGGATGGTAGCTTTAGATTCTGTCATGTTTACAATTTCTGTATATGAATCGTATCCTTGTTTATGACTCAGATGCTCTAGTCATATCTTGTCTATACTTAGCTTCTCAGTTTTACTTTAGGTTCTGTTGTGCTTATGAGTCAGCCTACGAGTAGTATCGAGTATTGACAACTCATGGGTAACTCGTATCTTAGGTAATTATATTAGTTACAGACAACTGGGAATCAACACAAGCTATATCAGCCAAACAAATTAGTAACCTAACAACACAAGCCCCGTGCGCTCACAGCCAAAGAAATTCCTTTCACTCAGCTAAGATTAGTTAATTAATTCATGGATATCGTAAACAATGCTCTCACTCACAAAGAAGTATCACCGGTGTATACAAAATACCATAGGCTTGCCCATATGCTCTCTTCCTAAGTTTTTGAATAGTCAAAGTAGGATCAGTAAATGACTTTATTTAGCTTTTAACATAGGTTAAGGGCTGGTATGGTATATTTTTGGGATTTATTTAGCGATTATGCCTCCTTGACACTATGCTAACTTTTGTGGTTCACTCTTACCCAATTTTTACTTTATTTCTGCCCTTATTTCTCCCTTTTTTACTTCAAAGCATATTCATACTTAGGCCAGGTACAGTTTTCTCGCTTTATTTTTCTTTTTCTTTCTCTTATGTGTTCACTTTTCTTCTCTCTTTTCTTTTGTTTTCTATTTATTTTCTTACCACACTTGTCCTCTTTTATTTTTCTTTCTATATTTCTTTTTGCATTCTCGTTCTTCCTATGCACCCCTATAACAACCACCCTTAACTTACGTGATTTGCTTGAGTTGAGGTGCACAGTTTCCAATAAGTACCAGGGCCAAACATTCATTGCAAAAATGGGAAGGTGAAATCAATGTATTAAACAAAAAAATGGTCACTTAAGGCTCAAATATTGGGATCAAAAGGATTCATACTTATTTAATTTGACATGTAGGCTCAAGTGGACTTACAGCAAAATAGGCCTATGATCATCTCCTATTTGACTTACCTAGACCTAGGTAAAAGCAACCGGGCAAGTTCTAGATTCAGACACACCGAGAACTCAGTAATACCTTACGCATACTTGCATATGGTTGCATTGCTAAGTACTACTTATCCAGTTATGCAACTGTTTGCCCTAATTGTTCTATCCCTAATCCTAATTCCATTATTAGAGTCATAAAGGTTTCACACACATACACATCACACAACACAAAAAATTTAGGAGGGGTCTTAATTTTTCAGCATAATTTCATTAAACAAAAATATTCAGCATAATCATTTCAAATCCACAAATGTTCCCAAATTTCTAAATCTGTTCAAAATCACAATTCATTACAAATATTTTTTTCTCAAAATCCCTCAAGAATCAATAAAAAACAATCTTCTACCATAGGTGCCGATTTTCTCCCTATCTCAGCCCCTTGTCAGCACCAAACCTGCAAGTCATAACAAACTTTTAGCTACTTATATTTTTCATCTACTCCCAAAAATTCAGAATTAGATATACCCCCACCCCCAACTGAAAATCCTGGAACTATCCTTATTTCTAAAAAAATATAAAGTAAGGATGAAAGGTCATACCTGGAAGCTCAAGGCATCGAATCAACAACATCAGCATGTAGGCCCTCAGATCGGGTCCCATTGTTATCAGTAATCATCCCATCAACCGAGAATGAATAAACAACAATAGTTGAGGGCATAAAACTGTCCTCTTAGCATCAATACCAGGTGGTCTCGACCCACCAGCACCAACGACTATCTCACGGACTCGTGTCTTCCAGTCCTGCTCATCCTGAAGACTATTTGCCTTGGCCTTCTTCTCTGTCTCTTTCTCCTCAAGAATTTTCTTCTTTCATCATAGGAATCCTCAACTCTCAGCTCTGGAATAGCCCAAATATTAGTAACATGGACAGTGGGCACCACCATCTCAATCACAGGCTCTGGAATTACTGGTCTATCATACATCTCATGCATTATCCTCTTTATTTTGGACACTTTACTCTTTGTCTCTTTAATATCGGGCGTTTATCCACCACTCAACTTTCGAGTAATCCTAGACTCAAATGCATCTATCTTGCCCTGAACTCATCAATCCTAGGTTATAAACTGTGTATCAAGCCATGGCTTTATGGCCCCTTCCATGTGACCGGCCTTAGCCTCCAGTATGGCTAATCTGGTTATGACCTCTGTCCACATTGCCTGCGAAATCAAGATAAGTCCATAAGGCATACCTCATGGCTTAGGTGGCAAAGACTAAGCCGGAGGAGAAGCACTATAAGTACCCACAGTGTCAGTCTGCAGAGTATCTGTCTGCTCACCCATCTCAGCTGTCTCGTAGTCTTAGCCTGACCTCTTTGCCGTAACATATCAGCCATCAAATCTACTGCTTGCTTTTCCTATTGGGCCAAAGGGTTGGATGCGTCTCTAATTAGGCCCAAGTTAGTGGTATTCGTGGCATCCAACATCTCATCGATACCCGGTAGTTCTTGTACTCTCACAGCCAAGCACATCTGTGTGATTATGTAAAGATATGCCAAAAGAGACTTCTCACCTCCTACATCATAAAAATCATAACTGGCTATGAACCCGGCTATCATTGTTGCCTGGACTAGTCTTAGAATGTTATCTCCCGTGGTTGGACATAGCTTATGTTGGGCCAATGTCGACCATGCCTTACCCTCGAAGTTGAGGGTATTCTTCTCAATCTTCTGGGAGAGAACCTTGGGCCTCCTACTCCCACATAATATTTTGCCTGTTCAAGGTTATTCGCTCCATAATCCATCTAAAGAACTCCATCTTCTCCTCAGAACCTAGCTTTCTCTAAGCTATTTTTCTCATTACTTCCATCTGATAGTCTATCTCTTCATTGTTAGCCAGATCCCAATACCCCGGTCCATACAAGAATCGACCAATGGTACTCAGGTAAATTTCTACCCGCACTTGCTAAATAATTAACAAAGCAATAAGATCGCCACCCTTCTATAATTGGCCTTTGTGGATTTGTCTTTGAAGTTCACCTTTGTAGGTCGCATAAAATTCTTGCACTAACAATTCACTGTTATTTTTAGGTGATCTCATCATCCAATCAAAACCATACTGCCTGAAGCACTCCTCAAACTTAGAGATCTCCAACATCCCAATAATCGTCAATCTCCGCTCTAGATATAACATCTGTTTGTTCTTACCACCCTGAGGTCTGCTCAACCTACTGTTAAAAGTATCTTGCATACCGGGGTACCCCCATTATTCAATGATAGGCACCGGAGAAGTGGTAAGTGCAAGTGGGAGATCCTATTGGTTAATCAGGGTGGCATCGACCTCTTCAGTATTGTGGATATTTTCAGAACTGGTTTCCTCCGAACTCGAGTCAACACATCATTAGCATTAGAAGGTTGTGGTGTATGAGGAGGAGAAGTAGTTGGATTCTTTATCCTTGGATCTTGTGGAGGTGTTTCCTCCGGGGGTGCAACCTTCTTCCCCTTGTCAGCCTTTTTTCCTTTTGGGAAAGCTTTTTTTGGTGTTGTCCCTTCGTATAGGTCACCAAAACCATTGGATGGCACAGAGAATTCAAAATCACTTACTTCTGAACTAGTAGTTAGTGCCTTCTTGGCCACTTGCTTAGCAGTTGATGTGTTCTTAGGAGGCATGGTACCTGCAAGGACACCATTTTTAGTAATTAAATAAAATAAAAAAAACAAAAATAAGAAACAAAAGTTCAGTGTGCATGTTCTATTCAGTGTACGAGTGGGGTACTAGTCGTATAGACTGTGTACGACTCATATGACCCAGTCGTATCCTACACGGTGTATGAACAATTGCTCACTGGTCTGCTTACGACTCCTCCTAACCAGTCGTACCGATAAGGTACGACTCGTTATCAACAGTCGTAAGCAGATCAAAAATATTTTATAAAATATTATACCTCCCAGGTCAGTACGACTAAAGCATATGAGTTGTATAAATTGGGTACTGCTCATTTAGAAAAGTCGTATCCATTCTAGAACTTTTAATTTGTAAGACTTCCATGCTGTCGGTGGGTACGAGTCCCATTACGACCCCGTTACCAGTGGGTACGAGTCGTAAGGAGTCTCGTATCTACTTATAGATAGAATTTCAACTTTAAAGTTTGACTCCAAATCAAATTTCCCAATATACCCACTAATTTATTCAACAATATTACTCATTTCTAGTCAAAATATCACTCAAAATCAACACCAAAATTAAAGTTTGTCCCCAATTTCCATTTTCAACCTAAACTTAAGAATTAGGGGTCCAAAATTCATCAATGAAGTGGAGTAAACTCAAAACAAGTTCAATCAAACTCACATTGACCATTTTATGCAAGATATCATGAATTTAAGTTCAAAATACTTACTTCATTTAATGAAATTTGAAGTTGCTCGATTTCACTTACTTTTTCACTAAATTCATGTTTAACTCAAGGAAAGTGAGAAATTTGATCACGTTGGTAGCTAAATTAAGTTGTTTTCAAGTGATTTCAGGAATTGAAAGCTTAAAATTCGGTCAAAAATAGAGGTTTTGGCATTTTTTAGGTATTGGGTACCCGATGGGTATCCTTCTTTTTTTTAAACTAAGCTCTGGGCCAAGTTAACCCGCGACCCTAACCTGGTAAGCTTGGGTACGTATTGTGTGTATGAATCATACCCAGGCTTACGGGTTTTTTCTTAAACTCGTATAAACCTGGAACCTTACCTGGGTTCTGGAGTCGATACGAATCAATGTGAAAAGTCATACCTTGAGAGTACAACTCGTTCTGAGAGTCGTATTTAGTCCAAAAACTTTTACCTAATTTTTCTTAGTCTCCCAAGACCATACGACTTCTTGTCTTGAGTCGTACCGTATAGATACGACTTGTAAAGAATCAGTATGACCAAACTTTTTGAATTTTTTTTGGGTATCTTCTGCACTCTTTAGTCCTGTACACTAAACAAACATATTAACCTATAAATAAATTAGTATAAAATCATGGTTTGCCTCCCATGCAGTACTGGATTTAACATCGCGGCATGACATGGTTAAGTTGTATACTTAGATTTCACCAACTAGCCCATGGGTTGTATAACACCCCAAAAATTTTCCGAGTTGTTAAAGCCATTTTAAGCTTGTCAAGAGAAGCTTAGCACTCAAAAATTTGAATTAGTGTTGAAACTTTCTTCATTCCATAAGCTTCTGAACCTTGGTGAATTATTTTGCAACCTTCTCAACCTTCAATTTTAGATTTTCTTGTTACATTGCGATGGGGAAAGGTCGTAGTGCATTACGGGTGAGTTTCGGAATTTTTAGACGAACCTAAGGACATGTTTAGAGTTCAATTCCAGTAGCTTGAGGTGATATGCGGGTGTCGCTTAGGGAACGCCGCCGCTCTAAGTGGGGTACCACCCAGGTCTTAGCACCGCTCTAGATGGGGCGAAGCCCTAGGTACTCCGGTGCTCTAGGCAGGGTGCCACCCTATTGATCGTGCCAGGCTAAATATTCAGCTTCCAGTCCATATCATTAAGGGTATTTTGGTATTTCTCTAATCCCTTATCCTTTCTAACACGGGATTTAATCCCTAGGAAGCCGAAATAGAGTCACATTCATCAAAATTCTCCAAGAACATAGTTTATGGATTTTACAAAGAATTCAAGAGAAACCAAGATTCAACCATCAATTTTAGAAACAAATTGAAGATTTGGGATCCCCAAATCATAATCTTCAAGAATCATCCATTATTTTCTGGAATAGAGGTACGCGGGGTTTATCCTAAAAACTACATGGGCTTGAAATGGTTAACGCATGATTTAAAGTCTTTGATGCATGTATTTTATGGGGGTTTTGAAAACTATATTATTGATTATGCATTTTGAAAGTTTCAATGCTACTATTGCTTTGGCCTTGTGGTCTTTTCCCCCTAAATCAACTTACATATATTTGTATATGTATGAATTTAAGATTTAAAATTTGTGAGAGCATAAATTATGAACTCCCTCTCTTGTGTTGAATTAAAGATTATGGTTTTATGATTTGAAAGATGTTTTTGCAATATCTTGGAATTTGAACATGATTTGGAATTATTGAGAAGGTGTTTCTTGATATTAATATGTTCTTGTGTGTATGAGAAAAAATTGCATGTGTTTACATGAGATTTGAGAAAAAGATTCACTGAATTGAGTTATTGAAATGTTGGTCTCAAAACTTGTGTTTTGAATACAGAGATTTATGATAAACTAATAATGGATCAGAGATATGACTTGCAAGTCAATGGTATGACGATACCATATGTATTTATGCCATAATAGAGTATATTTTTAGATCATGTTTTCAGAGTATGTTTTCAGAGCATGTTTTCAGAGTATGTTTTATAGAGAATGCATGTTTTGATAGAGTTTTAAAAAGAGGGTATTTGCCGATACGGGTAGATTATTATTGTACGCTGGCGACGGCCGTGTGGCGTAGTAGATACAGAGACTCTGACCCTTACAACACACTTGGGTTGGGGGCTTAGCTACCGAGTTAGTGGCCGTTTCCATATAGCCCATGGAATTTTCAGAATTGTAGGGTATACCACCTAGCACAGAAGTAATACAAAGAGTGTCACAGATTTCAGATGTTTTCACAAAGTCCTTTAAAATGCCCATGTGTTTTCTTACTATATGGTATGATTATGAACTGTTTTAAACTTCTCTCATATATATTGATTATAAATGATTATTTTGGGATTTGCTCTGCGTGCTAGTACATCTGTATTGACCCTCTCCTCCCTCCAACCTCTCAGGTTTTGAGGCACAGTCTAAGGGTCCAGATAAACAGTAAATAATTCTGACAGCAGAAGAGGTTGTGCAACGGTGAGCCTTCTATATTCTAGATGGCCTAATGTCTTACAGTTATTTATTATTCTATAATTTTGGTCTACTTGGGGTCTTGTCCCAGATTTCAGATAGTGTTGTTTTGAGATTTAGTAAAGATTTTGCAGACTGAGTCAGATGCTATTATTCAAATATTTTTGAATTACAGTTTTTGGTATTATGATTAAATTCAGATTGACCATGTTTCCGTACTAGATCTCTATTTTCCATATTTTTTTATCATATGAATATTGTGCATGATTACAAGATACAGAAGGGCGTACTGGGCCTTCATAGTTCGGGATGCTCGTCATGTCTAGGGCCCTAGTTTGGGTCATGAAAAACTTGGTATCAAAGCACGGTTTATGGTCCTAGGGTATCTGTGAAATCGCATCAGGTAGAGTCTTGTTGATGGGTGTTTAGCACGCCACACTTATAAGCAGGAGGCTACAAGGCATTTAGGAATATCTCTCTTTCTTCATGTTCTAGTTCGTGCAATAGAGTCAGAATGTTCCTCTTCCATACTCTAATTCATGCTATGGCGTCATCCATACAAAAGTAAAGTCATCCTAATTCTTTCCTTACTCTGATGTTCTCAGACGTATCTTTTTATTGGGGTGATTCAATTGCAGAGGTTTAGAGTCTAAATGTTATGGTTCTTTCTGATTGAACCATATAAGATTTTAAAATTTTGCAAGGACTTGAGAAGAGTCCGCTAGTGCTTCAGAGTGTATTGGTTCTAGTGTGAACCTTGATCTTGATGAAATCATGCTTTTCACCTTCTGTATTGAGTATATTCGGTCCTTTTCAAAAATTTATGTTGAAGATGTCATGCTTAAGAGAGAACGATATGTAGCATAGTTTTGGAACTGTATTTCCACCCAAATAGAAGTATAAGTTAAAGTGTTAGTGTCATGACCTATTGGTAGCAATATTGGACCAAGAAGTTGGTGATGTGAAGCCGCAAGGTTAGAAGTCAGAGTGAGGATAATTTTATGTAGATAAATATTTTTGTTGAATAACCGATATTTGGGGATGATTTACCCCTTTATAGTGATAAACTAATGTGGTAGCTAGTAGCATGTATGGATTATATGGTAGTCTGTGGGAGAAGTGTTTGACTCATATCTTTATTTATACAGAGTAAGATGTGTATTCTTAGACCATTGATTTTTATGTGTCAAGTTTCTATCTCTTGTAATCTTGTCATCATTGTGTTGTAGAAAACAAAAAGTCTAGTGAATCCGTGTGGGGCTCTTTCGATTCACTAGCATATTTGCCTTGTCATTCATTTCGTTTTCTTCTTCAAAACACAAAAAAATCAAAGTCTAGTGAAGCCGTGTGAGGCCTATTTCGATTCACTAGCAACTTGTTGTTCTTGTTTTAGTTGAATATATGTATGGCCGAATCATTTTGCATGCGTCGGTAATGAAGGGATATTTCCTTGTGTGTTATTTTAGTAGAAGGAAGAGAAAAAGTGATTAGTCAAGGTGAATTGTTGTTCACTTGAAGTTTGAAAATGGCTAGATTAGCTAGTAGGATATAATTTTAGACCTATGGTTGTTGTGGAAGTTGAAGGTGGTCTAAATGTACGCTTGAATAAGTAAGTGTGATGTGAGAAGGCCGTATAAGTAGATGAGATTGTGTGGGGTTATAATATAAGATTAAGGTTGATCAAGTCTATTATGTGACTATAACCCTTGACCTTCTTTTCGTTGGTAGTTGTAAACTGGTACTACTTGTGAGAAGGTGTGTAGTAGATTTTTGAGGCATTTGGGTAGAATGTCCCAATTTGATGGACTAGTATATTTTATTGCATTCTTCATTGGTGGTAGATGATTCATATTAGACTATAGGCTTGAATTTAAGTGTAGGACATGGTTGTAAGAGTAGTGGCTTAAGATTAATAATGAATGTTTAGTGAGAACTGTGTGTAAGGTTGGATTGAAAATCATGTTAGCACTAGACATTAAGTTGGACTATTGATGTCCATTAAGGTAGTTGTGATGATTGCTTGAGTAATGATACCGGTTTTATGGAAGTGATCTACTTGGCTTGAATAGTGTATGCAAGAGATTAAGTTTATTGGATTCGTAATGAAGTATGATGTTTTATGTATGATGTAGAAGTATGCTAAGGTGATATCGGGTTGCGGTATTTTTCTAAGGCTATTTCGTGTTGTGTGTGGCTAGTGGTACCATTGAATTGCGAGGTGGAAAAAGACTAGTTAGATGGTATATGGTGTTCTAAATGGCCAAGTTAAGGAGCTTTGATTGATAGTGTTGAGCCTTTTGATGTGATCTTGATTGTCATGGTAGACGATTATAAGTTTGAAGTTACTATATTGGTAGGCTATGACAGATATAGAGTGGTTCATTAAAGGCTTGGTGATATCCATGTTAAGTGTTAGAATCTAAGTTTGAGTCTTTGAAAGTTGCGCTATTAGAAATAAGAGTAGAAGCACTAGAGGGTGTGCACTTTAACTTTGGGGATACTCATGAAGATTCAAAGTTAGTAAGTGTTCAAGTATTATATGATGACTGCTGAAGGCTATAGAAAGATAGAGTGTATCTCAGAAGGTGGTAGTAGTAGTGGGTTTTCCACTTCCAAGTGTGGTCATTCCGGTTAAGTTCTACTAATTACGTGTATTATTGTATTCCATACCCCAGAGTGCAGTAAGTGTGGTTCAGTTTAGAATCTAGTAAGGCAATGGCTTTAAGCTAAGGGGGAGATGATAGAACAAATAACCAAGTAAGGCTCTCAGATTCTAGTAGTGATGCAGTATGATATCGAACATCAGAAGGTAAGGGTGAATCTCAACCCATTCTTATCTCAGTAATTTTCAGTGATCCCAATACCTACTCATGCCTTGCATTTCAGTTCCATGATCATAGTTCATCTTCATTCTTGTGATAGAGAATCATGCACTCTTCCAGTTCCAAAATGAGGAGTTTCAGTTCATTCAGTAGTCGGAATCACATTCCATATGTTATGAACTCCAAATTGAGGTCATGTAGCTCATGACTCATGTATTCACACTTTATAGTGTACTCAGTTCCCATAACTCATTCTATACACCAAATGATTGGCGAGATTCAACTTAGAGATGGGTATACTCTTAACCCAGATCACTTTGATGAATCCCTGATATTGATTCACTGTTCCTCAGGCCTCAGTTAAGTGTCAAGTTTCATAATATACCCTCTTATACTTTAAGATCTTATGTTCTAACCTTTTTATGACTTCTTCTTATGTAATAATAGTGGTGATGAGCGAATGTTTCTTGTTGATAAAAGATCATTGTATGCTTGTTTTAGATAAGGCCATAAGTGAGAAGTAAGATTAGGGCCAAGTCTTTGATTCATATTGTGGTTAGTTAGAATTTGTGTGTGTACATTCTTGGGGTAGCGCGTGGGAGTTGTATTGATGATGGTTTAGAGAATACATGAAGTACGTCTTGATTAGTGTTTGCCTTGAAGTTCATATATGGTTATAGAGATAGGTTTGAATGACGTGTTGGGATTTTAGTAAAGGATCACAATATGCGTTAGTGAATCCATAGTAAGAGTTCAGAGTTAAATCATTGAAGTGGTAAGGCACGTTATGCTTAAGGTGTGATCTCTAAAGGGGATATAGAAGATTGAATCATATAGTTTAGACTAGTATCGTGGTGTGGCATGTTGTATCTTATGATTTAGAATTAGGCTTGACCACAGTGAAGGATTTATGTTACTTTACACATTAGTAGAAAGAGTTTTCAATAACCATATGAGAATTATAAGTTGAATCGAATGTATATGGTATTTGAAGGGGATAGTATAGTTAAGGGAGTATTCTAGAAGTGTGCTAAGATTGAAAGTAAGAAGTTGCATTGCCTAAGGCTTGGAAATTCTATCCTAGCTTATGAGTTAAATATCTATACTCCATGTAATAGAGTAGTGCCAAGGTTGTGATTCCGTAGTTATATGTCTTGTGTAAATCATGCCTAAGATTCCTTGCTCCTTAATGCTACTACAACTTCTTTAGAAAGAGTGTTGAAGAGATACTCCTGTTGGGGTTAAGTGTTCAGTATAATTCAATCTATATAGCCAGCAATTCAATTTAACGGTCAGGCAGACAAGTACTGTGGTTTTCCACCTTTTCACCTAGTCCTGCTATCCGAAGTCTCATGCGTTGGACAATCCCCAAGAGATAATCTATTCCATCGATGCAAATTTGGCATGATAATCAATTATGTAGTGTGGGGACCTATTTGAGCATGAATTGAGATCATAGAGGTCCCCTAACTCAAGGACAGGTTGAAAGCTTTCCTGTCGTTCGAGTTTGAGTGAGCATCAAAACTTGGGTCAACTTCAATTGACCATAACCCTTAGTAAATAATGAATTAGAGGGACATAGTTCCCAAGGGGGAGATACCCTATAACTCCCCGGTGTGTTAATTCCTTAAATCCATACACGTTCATGCTCGGATTCTCATTACAAGCTTTGCATTAGTTATCGTTGCATAATCAGTCATACTTTCAAGAGTCAGTTCAGTCAGATACTCATGCATTAGATATGCATGCTCAGTAGTGGAAATTTAGCTTATCAGTGCATTTAGTCATGCGTTCATGAGAACAACTCAGTCACAGATCTATGCATCAGATATACATGTTCATTATGATAGTTCAGCTCATCAATAGTTTTAGCGGGTATTCTATGCATCAGCTATGCATACTTAGTAGAAGAGTCAGTATATCAGTAGTTTCCATCGTATAGATATGTTTCAGATGTTCTCGTCCTTCAAGTAAGTCCAGCCGATCAGTACTCTCAGCCTAGTCAGCAATATTCGAGGACGAATGTTCTCAAGGGGGAGATAATGTAACACCCTGAAAATTTTTAGAGTTGTTAAAGACTTTTTAAGCTTGTCAAGAGAAGCTTAGCACTCAAATATTTGGCTAAGTTTTGAAACTTACTTCATTCCATAAGCTTACGAACTTCGGTGAATTATTTTGCAACCTTCCCAACCTCCGATTTTAGATTTTCTTATTGCGTTGTTGTGGGGAAAGGTCGTAGTGCATTACGGGTGAGTTTTGGAAATTTTAGATGAGCCTAAGGGCATGTTTGGTGTTCAATTCCAGTAGCTCAAGGCGATATGCGGGCGCCGCCTGGGTTACCCCGCTACTCTAAGCGAAGCGCCACCCAGGTCTTAGCACCGCTCTAGATGGGCCGACGCCCTAGGTACTCCGGTGCTCTAGGCAGGGCATCGCCCGATGGATCACGCCAGGTTAAATATTCAGCTTCCAGTCCGTATCATTAAGGGTATTTTGGTATTTCTCCAATCCCTTATCCTCTCTAACACGGATTTAATCCCTAGGAAGCCAAAATAGAGTCACATTCATCAAAATTCTCCAAGAACATAGTTTATGGTTTTTACAAAGGATTCAAGAGAAATCATGATTCAACCATCAGTTTTAGAAATAAACTGAAGATTTGGGATCCCCAAATCGTCAGCTTCAAGAATCATCCATTATTTTCTAGAATAGATGTACACGGGGTTTATCCTAAAAACTACATGGGCTTGAAATTGTTAAAGCATGATTTAAAGGTTTTCATGCATGTATTTTATGGGGGTTTTGGAAACCATATTATTGATTATACATTTTAAAAGTTTCAATGCTACTATTGCTTTGGCCTTGTGGTCTTTCCCCCCTAAATCGATTTACATATATATGTATATGTATGAATTTGAGATTTAAGATTGTTGAGAGCATAAATTATGAACTCCCTCTCTTGTGTTGAATTAAAGATTATGGTTTTATGATTTGAAAGATGTTTTTGCAATATCTTCGCATTTGAACATGATTTGGAATTGTTGAGAGGGTGTTTCTTGATATCAATATGTTCTTGTGTGTATGAGAAAGAATTGCATGTGTTTACATGAGATTTGAGAAAAAGATTCACTGAATTGAGTTATTGAAATGCTGGTCTCAAAACTTGTGTTTTGAATACAAAGATTTATGATAGACTAATAATGGCTCAGAGATATGACTTACAAGTCAATGGTATAACGATACCATATGTATTTATGCCATAATAGAGTATGTTTTCAGAGTATGTTTTACAGAGAATGCATATTTTGATAGAGTTTTAAAAAGAAGCTTAAATAGGGTTAGGTGGTTACCCGTAGAAGGCGCGAGTTCAAGAAACTCTTAGCCTGAAACCGTATTTGCCGATACGGGTAGATTATTATTGTACGCTGGCGACGTCCGTGTGGCATAGTAGATTCAGAGACTCCGACCCTTACGGCACACTTGGGTTGGGGGATTGGCTGCCGAGTTAATGGCAGTTTCCATATAGCCCATGGAATTTTCATAATTGTAGGGTATACCACCTAGCACAGAAGTAATACAAAGAGTGTCACAGATTTCAGATGTTTTCACAAAGTCCTTTAAAATGCCCATATGTTTTCTTACTATATGGTATGATTATGAACTATTTTAAACTGCTCTCATTTATGTTGATTATAAATGATTATTTTGGGATTTGCTCTGCGTGATAGTACATCTGTATTGACCCCCTCCCCCCTCCAACCTATCAGGTTCTGAGGCACAGTCTAGGGGTCAAGATAAGCAGTAGATAATTCCGACAGTAGAAGAAATTATGCAGTGGTGAGCCTTCTATGTTCCAGAAGGCCTAATGTCTTACAGTTGTTTATTATTCTACAGTTTTGGTCTACTTGGGGCCTTGTCCCAGATTTCAGACAGTGTTGTTTTGAGATTTAGTAGAGATTTCGCAGACTGAGTCAGATGCTATTATTCAGATGTTTTTGAATTACAGTTTTTGGTATTATGATTAAATTCAGATTGATTATGTTTCCGTACTAGATCTCTACTTTTCGTATTTTTTTTTATCATATGAATATTGTGCATGATTACCAGATACAGAAGGGCGTACCGGGCCTTCATAGTTCGGGATGTTCGTCATGGCTAGGGCCCCGGTTCGGGTCATGACAGGTTGCCTCGTATGCAGTGCTTGATTTAAGACCGTGGCACAACGTAATTCCTTGGCTACTCAGTCTTCACAAAGGTCAATTTCAAAAATCTCATTCACTTCTTCATAATTTCCCATATAGTGCTTTACTCTTTTCCCGTTTACCTTAAACGGGGCTTCACCATCCCTCTTCTATTCCAAAGCACCATACGGATAAACTTTTGTCACCGTGAATGGACCATACCATCTAGACCTTAACTCTCCTGGGAACAATCAAAGCCTTGAGTTGTAAAGCAATACTCGGTCACCTTTTTTGAAGATTCTTTTCTCAATTTTGCGATCATGGTGCAGCTTCATCTTTTCCTTGTAGAGTGCAGAACTTTCGTACGCCCGGAGTCTAAATTTATCCAACTCATTCATACTCTTCATGCTTGACTTGGCTGCATATTTCCATTCAAAATTCAGTTTTGTCAAATCCCAAAGTGCTTTATATTCAAGCTCAATGGGTAAGTGAAAAGCCTTGCCGTACACTAGCTGATAAGGCAAAGCACCCATTGGAATCTTGAATGTTGTCCGATAAGCTCATAATGCATCATCTAACTTCCATGACCAATCAGTCCTATTGAAATTTACTGTCTTCCCCAAGATGGACCTAATATCTCTATTGGACACTTCTACCTGTCCATTAGTCTACGAATGATAAGGTGTTGCCACCTTGTATTTCACTCCATACTTATCAAGCATACCTTTGAATAGACAATTACAAAAATGTGCCCTCCATCACTAATTATAGAACGAGGTGTTCCAAATCAAGAAAAGATTTTTTTTTCAAGAATGTAGTGACACTACGTGCTTCATTGTTAGGAAGCGCAACCTCTTCCACCCATTTAGAAACATAATCCACAGCCATAAGTATATACTTCAGACTAAACAAACGTACAAAAGGCCCCATGAAATTCACAACCAATGCATCAAACAATTCCAATTCTAAAATAAAAGTCATAGGAAGTTCATTGAGTGTAGAGATATTACCTTGTCATTGACATTGATCACAAGAATAAGCAAAATCATGTGCATCTTTGTAGATTGTTGGCCAATAATATCCGCATTGCAAAATTTTATAAGCAGTGAGGGTTCCTCCATAATGACCCCCAACTGTCGAAGAATGGAAAGCCTCAAGTATACTCATCATCTCTACCTTAGGTATGCATCTATGAATAATCCCATCCACACAAATTCTGAATAAATATGGCTCATTCCAAAATAATTTCCTTACCTCATGCATTGTTGCGCCCAAGCGTACACGCAAGTGTACGTGGTCTCACCAAGTAGAAAAGTAGCCTTATAAAAGCCAATTATCAATTCCACAGGGACTAGCGTTAAGCAACTATCAAATTTAGCTCACAGTTCAGATTAACCAGTGCAACGCAACCAATAGAGCTTTTGATTATAAACTAAAAACAAAGTAAATAGTGTGTAAAAATAAAATGCTTGGACAATAAATAAGGAGGAACCTGAGGTTAAAGCACTGCAAACAATCTTACTAAGCTATTGAACTTCATTAGTTAGATTACTTATCTTGGTTATTGATTCATAGGGTTTATCGTATAAAATTGGTCTCCCGACCTCTAATCTTCTACCTAACTGGACTTTACATCTACTTCGTTGAGCGGGGATGCAATAATCCATTTTGATGCATTAAGATGTCATCCTTCAAATGAACCAAACAAGTCTTCTATGTAGATGCTAATTCAAATCCCATATATTATAAAAGAATAAGAACCTTGCTCTATTTATTCCTACATTCTATCATCTTATTCCCCCTCCCGGGCTCAAAAAGACGACAATGGATGTATTCTAAGGGTTGTGAATCCTTAAAATAGTTATAACAACAATAAATAGACAACCAAATATGATAAGTAATCAAAACCAAATCAATTCAAATCAATAGTAATCATGTTCTCGGCTTTATTCCCGAAAAGGGGGCTTTTAGCCACTATGGACATAACCGTAATCAAGATAAATGAATACATGATAAATACATTAGAAAACTAAATTAAAGAGGTAAAAACCATAATTTAAGTGTTTTCCTTCCCCTTTCCAAGCTTCAAAGACGTCCAGGGTGTTTAACATCAAGTTTAAGTATCCTATTTAAAGGAGGACGATTTTGACCATGTTGGGAATAAGGTATGAACATCCCCTTCCATTCCCTGGGAATAGGGTGAGAAAAATATACCTCTATATCATGGGGATAGGTTTTGAACCGTGGGCATTATTCCCTGGGAATAGGGTGTGCGCCGCGGGGCTATTCCCATACCCTCACTAGAATTTCCTTTTGACATCTAAACTTGTCTTAAACATTTGTCCTTCCATCCAAAGCCTTGTGGTGTTATTTACACTTGATTTCCAGATTTTTCATCACACATATATCATCATAATAAACTCACCAAGAATCCTATAGCATCAAATACCACGTATTAGAGCTCAAAACAACACAACATTCAAGACAATGAACTAGAAACTTAAGCTAAGAACAAGTTTTACCCCTTTTGATATTAAACTTAGTTTATACTCTTGGATTGATTCCATTAACCTTTGAACACTATAAACAAGTTTTTCCACACATAATTACATAATAATAACCTGAGGAACTCATTATACGTATTAGAATCCACTGCGGTCAACTAGAACAACACCTAGCTCAAGCTAGTAACACTAGTTTTCTAGTTTTAATTCTTAGTTACCCAATTAAGTACAAACTTGTTTGAAAGAAGCCATAACATTGTAATAAAATACTTCACTTAGATGATAAATTATATCATTGTTAACATATTAAGAACACACATTGTCCTAAAAAAAAGGTTAAATAAGCTAGGATAACAACACTGAGGTGCATAAATCCACCTCAAATCACCACCCCACACTTAAAGCCCTGTTCGTCCTCGATCAACTCTTTACTTTAAGCATCATAAACTGAGGAGAATCTACACTTCTACTACAAGCAATAAACTCAAGCTATTACTACAATGACTATACATAATGCAAGTTTCTACACTAAGCATGTTATGTACACAATTGAAAGTTCAAGAATACTACTCCAAAACATCCCAGCCTTAAGAATTGACTCACCAAGTTGGCAAACTCATGCATATTTCTCAATAAAAGATATAATACAAATAACCCAAAATTCATAAAACAAATGCCCACACAACAAGGGAGTTACCCATAAGCACTAACATGGATGTAATTTATAATAGAATGGGTACAAGAATTAAATTACGCTCGATCTCCGAAAAGAATTCACAAGTTACACACGATGAACCATAGGCTTGCCCTTAGTGTAGTACTCCACTAATATCAAAATGCTGAAACTTAGGATCAAATAGGTCTTTAAGGGTTGTAATGTAGGCTAAGAGATGGGTAGGACCTATCCTGGACAGTAATAGTGACTATATTCCCTAAGAACTTTAATACATCACACTTTTTTCATTCAATTCACCTCTAACAACAAATTTACACCACTTTTGTCTACACCTATCTTTTATTTTGCCCCATCTCATAAAGATTATTCATATACACTATGGTGGAAGTATTTTCTATTCATTCATAATTCAATTTTATCCTTTTTCACACCCACTTTATGTTACGCACCCCTATAATAGCCAACCTCAACTTAAGCGTTCTGCCTTAGTTGAGGTGCAGAATATCCTAGGAGGACTAGGGCCAAACAGGTTCATTATAACACAACTAGGCTAAAAATGGTAATTTCTTTAGCACAAATTTCTCTAACTCAAAACCACAACACATCAATTACACACGCCAATACCTATTACTTTGGGGCTTCACTTTCACCATTATCCTACTTGAATTTCAAACTCCTTACTCAATTAATTTTACACTGAAGCGCTTAGGAGCTTTGGATAAAACTAAGGTCTATCAAAGAAGGGGATACAGGCTGCATATAAGGCTGCCAAAGGAAATAAGCTAAAGGCTCAATGGGTTTAACTAGGATTATGCGAACTAGTAGGTCAAAAGAGTATATGAAACATGGCTATCAAAGAAATGCCTATATCATCTCCTAAACCCACACTCTTTATTTTTCTTTGCATACACACCAAGAAAGTTAAAGACATCAAGTATAACAAGGAATATGCAACAACCTCATACACATATGGCACATGCTTAACTCAAGTAGGTTCATCATAGACTGTCAATCAAACAATAGCATTAATTCAAAACATTAAGCCAACAAGTATAAGAGTCATAATCATGAGCCTAGGAGTCTCAAAAGTAATTATTCACACAATCAACATGCTCTTTACAACAAAACACTTGCATTATGCAATCACACGTAGCATCAACAAGAGTATCTCACTTATTCCAAACACAAAAAAATTTAAAAGTACTCCTAAAAATAGGAATTTCCCCACCCCACACTTAAAAATTTACTTTGTCCTTAAAGTATACTTAAAATAAAAAATACTCTCTGAGGCATCTAGGCCTATCTAGTATCATCTCCATACATCAAAGGGGTTTGGGGACCCTACACTTAGTCTTCGCCATGCTGCTTAGCTCAGATTTTCTGGTACTCAAACTTTCTATCAACCTGTGACTCAATAAAATAAAAAACTAGTAAACTAAAATACTGAAAATAAAACCTACCTTCACTTAGGTTGCCTCCCAAGCATCTCCTGATTTAGTGTCGCGGCATGACCCAATATTCGACTCATCCATTTTTCTTTATCCTCTTCCTCCTACTTGGAGGCCATCTTCTTATTCATTTCTAAACTCTTGAGTGTGAACTCTTAAGGTCAACAACTCTCTCAACAATAGCCTTTTTAGTCTCATCAATCTGTATCATTTTTGGTTGGGGTGGTTGTATCATGGTCCGCTCAATGAAGAAGTTCAAAGAGGTCATTGGTGGACTAAACTTCACCATCCTATAATTATCCCCTTCAATTATAGTAATCATGCACAAATCTTTGTAGTGGGATAGTGTGTTGAGTAGTTTGTACTTTTTGAAAACCACCTCTTCATCATCCAACCTCATTGTGAGTGTGCCCTCTCTCACATCTATCAATGCTCCTCCCATCACCAAGAATTGATGTCCCAAGATAACTAGCACTCTTTTGTACACCTAAAAATATAAAATAGTAAAATCAGCAGGAATAATAAACTTACCAACCTTGATAAGAACAGCCTCTGTGATTCTTTTAGGATGGGCTAGGGTTCGATCTGCCAATTCGAGTATCACAGAGCTCGGTCTTGACTTTACTAAGCCCAAAGTGTTGAACAAAGAGAGAGGCATCAAGTTGATAATTTCCCATATACCACCTCACTATTGCCAATTTAAATGGGGAGAGTGAAAAACCTAGAGTCTTTGAGTTTTTTGGACATCTTCTGCATCACCACATAACTAAACTCCTCAGTGAGTGCTATTGTCTTAACATTCTGCAACTTAACTTTATTGGTGACCACATCCTTCAAGTACTTAGCGTACTTGGATTTTCCCTACCAAACATCTAAAAGAGGAAGATTAATGTGAAGTTCTCTGAATGTGTCAAAGAAATTCTTAAAGAATGCATCCTCCTTCACTTTTTAAGCCTCTGTGGGAAAGGTAGTGGTGGTCTTTCCTTCACTTGTTCATCAACTTTGGTTTTCGAGTACTCAAACTTCCTTGACTTTTCAATAACTTTGTCATCTACCTGTTCAGGAACTATGTCCGCATATGCCTCCTTAGTTGAATTAGGAGGTTCTTCATTTAGATCTTTACCATTTCTTAAAGTGATTGCCAAAACTTGTTTAGGAGATTTAGTATAACTTATCAAACCACCTCGAGGATTGACATTTTGTGCCTGCTGCATTTTTCTAATTTGTATCTCCAAGTTCTTTGTAATCATCTGTTGACTTTTCATATCTGCTGCCAACTGTGCTGGAGAAGCTATAATTTGTTTCAGCATCTCTTTCATATTGCTAGTTTGAGTTGGGGCCTCATTTCCTTGAACCTGTTGCTGCTGAAACTACTGTTGTTGCTTATTCCATGATGGAATTGGTGGCTGACTCTACCACTTTTGATTGTAGGTGTTCCCATAATTTAGCCTTTTAGTACTGACCACAAACATCACTAACTCAGGATTTGCACCACACAAGGCTGTAGAATGACCACTGTTACCATAAATCTCACACCAACTATGTATCTGATGAATTGAATTAGTTGTTGTTGTAGGCTATGTAACCCCCAATTTATATTATTGAGCTAAGTAGTTAACTGATTTTGTAGTGCAGCAATCTGAGTTGATAAAGCAGTAAATTGGTCTACCTTCAATACACTTGCAACCTTCTTGGAGCACTTCTTGAGTTAGAATGCCACTCAGGATTCCCCGGTACAATCCGGTTCAACAAGGTATACAGCTCATCATACGTTAATTGTAATGCTTGACCACCTGCAAATGTATCTACCAAAATTTTAATGTTGTGATCAAGTTCCTCAATAAAAGTATGAGATAGTACCTCATTGGACTTCTGCTGATGTGGACAGTCCTGAAGAAGAGCTTTGAACCTCCCACGCATGATATAAGTTCTCATCTGGCCTCTGTTTGAAGCTTACAATCTCTCTACATGGTCCGCAGTCTTGCCAGATGGAAAGAATCAGATGAGGAATCTCCGGACTAAGTCATCCCAGGTAGTGATTGAACTTGCTGGCTCAACGTTCAATGACTTCTTCGGTTCCCCAATAGTGAAAAAGAGAAAAATGTCATCCTAACATAGTCAATTGACACACCCGTAGGGATGAATTTGTCACTGATCTCCAAGAAGTTATGTAGTGAACTTGTGGATCTTCATGTGAAAGCCCTATAAACTGTCCACTGCTGATGAAAAGCTACACCATGTTCTGTTTCAGCTCAAAGTTACCTCTAGCATCTGGTTTTTGAAAATGAGAGGTCAAATTTGTCAGAAATGGGATTACCACTTCGCTAACTGTCCGGTAGGATGGTAGATCTTCATCCATGAGAGCAAGTTTGTCTTGTTCCTCTTGAATTTATTGGATATAGTGTAGAAGGACTGCTTCTCTCCTTAATTAGTGAAAGTGTTGCTCAGGTTTGAGGGTTGGTTCAACCAATTATCTATCCCTTGCTAGTTTACTAGTCTGTAAACTCGTTTCCTGCAAATTCAATACCACGACTAAGTGTAAAGAACCAAAGAAATCTAAAAAGTAAAACTAAAACTAAAATAGTTGCCAATTTATAAGTCCCCAGTAATGGCGCCAAAAACTTGTTGCGCCCAAGAGCACACACAAATGTACGTGGTATCACCAAGTAGTAAAGTGGCCTTATAAAAGCCAAGTATCGATCCCACAGGGACTAGAGTTAAGCAACTATCAAATTTTAGTTCAAAATTAAGTTTAACCAGTGCAACGAAACCAAAAGTGGTTTTGATTTATAAATTAAAAGTAAAGTAAGTAGTGCATAAAAGTAAATTGCTTAGACAATCAATAAAGAGGAGCCCGTGGTTAAAACACTGCGAAAAATCTTACTAAGCTATTGAACTTCATTGGTTAAACTACTTATCTTGGTTGTTGATTCACAGGGTTTATCATATAATCATGGTCTCCTGACCTCTAATCTTCTACCTAACTTGAACTTACAACTACATCATTGAGCGGGGATGCAATGATCCATTTATATACATTAAGATGTCATCCTACAAGTAAATCAAATAAGGATTCTAGGTATATCCATATCCTAGACGCTAATTCAAATCCATTAGTTTATAAAAGAATAAGAACCTTGCTCTATTTATCCTCAGGTTCTATCCTATTATTCCCCCTCCTGGACTCACAAAGACAACAATGAATGTATTATAAGGATTAAGAATCCTTAAAATAGTTATAAAAAGGGATAAATAAACAACCAAATATGATAAGTAATATCTATTCAAAGCAATAGTAATCATGTTCTTGGCCTTAACCCCGAAAAGGGGGATTTTAGCCACTCATGGACATAACCGTAATCAAGATAAATAAATACATGATAAATCCATTAGAAAACTAAATTAAGAGGTAAAAACCATAATTGAAGTTTTTTCCATCCCCTCTATAATGTTCAAAGATGTCCAAGGTGTTTAACATCAAGTTCAAGTGTCTTGTTTATAGGAGGACGATTTTGGCCGTATTGGGAATAAGGTGTACCCCACCCCTTCCATTACCTGGAAATAGGGCGCACACCATGGACATCTATACCATGAGAATAGGGTGTTCACTGTGGGACTTATTCCCTAGGAATAGGGTGTGCGCCGCAGCGTTATTCCCATACCCTCACTGGAATTTCTTTTTAACGTCTAAACATATATTAAACATTTGTCCTTCCATCCGAAACCTTGTGGTGTTATTTACACTTAATTTACAGCTTGTTAATAATACATATATCATAATAAAAAAATTACCAAGCATCCTATATCATCAAACACCATGTATTAGAGCTCAAAACAAAACAACATTCAAGACAATGAACTAGAAACTTAAGCTAAGAACTAGTTTAACCCCTTTTGAACTTAAACTTAGTTTTGACTCTTGGATTGATTCCGTTAAACTTTGAACACCATAAACAAGTTTTTACATACATAATTACACAATAATAAACCAAGAAACTCATTATACAGATTAGAATCCATCGTGATCAACTAGAACAACACCTAGCTTAAGCTAGTAACACTAGTTTTCTTGTTTTATTTCTAAGTGACCCAATTAAGTACAAACTTATTTGAAAGACACCATAAACATTGTAATCAAATACTTAAACACTTAGATGCTCAATTATACCATTTTTAACACATTAATCACATATTTTGTAGTCAAAACAAGGCTAAATAAGCTAGGATAACAACACTAAGGTGCATAAATCCACCTCAGATCATGCATAAACTTCTTTATCTGCTGAAAGGAAAGATCTTCTGGGATTACATCACTTTCTAGATAATTTGCGTAGTCTGAAAACCATGGAATTAGATCTTGGGAAGCTACTAGTATCTGCTTATCTAGAAAACTATCATCAATCTCAAGCCCATCTTCAACATTCCATATAGCTTACTCCTCTAGTCTAGACAAATAATTTGCTACTTGATTCTCAGTGTCTTTTCTGCCCTTGACCTCAAAATCAAATTCTTGCAGCAATAGTACCGACCTAATCAGTCTAGGCTTCGTATTCTTTTTCTCCATCAAGTACTGAATGCTACATGATCAGTGTGAACAATCTCCTTTGTCCCAATCAAATAAGACCTAATCTTCTCAAAGGCAAAAAACACTAGCAACAACTCTTGTTCCATCAAGGTACAGTTCTTTTGAGCAGGATTTAGTGCCTTGCTAGCATAGTAGATGGGATGAAGAATCTTTTCTTTTTGTTGACCTAGTACAGCCCCTGAGGCCAAACCACTTGCGTCACACATAATTTCAAATGTCAAGGACCAGTCTGGAGAAACAATGATAGGAGCAGTCATCAACTTCTCTTTCATACATTCAAAAGCCTTCAAGAATGCTTTTGTAAACTCAACGTTCACCTATTTCCCAAGAAGCCTACAAAGAGGTTTGGCTATCTTGGAGAAATCCTTGATGAAACGCCTATAAAACCCGGTATGTCCCAAAAATCTACGAACACCCTTCAAAAATATTGGTGGATGTAATTTCTCAATCACTTTAATCTTCACTCTATCTACCTCAATAACCCTTTTTGAATTTTGTGCCCAAGCACTATACCTTCTTTGACCATAAAATGGCACTTTTCCCAATTAAGTACCAAGTTGCATTC
Organism: Capsicum pubescens; assembly: GCA_030864215.1. Taxonomy (NCBI): domain Eukaryota; kingdom Viridiplantae; phylum Streptophyta; class Magnoliopsida; order Solanales; family Solanaceae; genus Capsicum; species Capsicum pubescens. The sequence continues at coordinate 231,113,814 of CM061544.1, forward strand.
TTCACACATTCTAAGAGCATTCGCCAAGTGAACTAAACAGCCATCAAAAGAATCACCAATGACTGAAAAGTCATCCATAAACACTTCGATGGTGTCTTCTACTATGTCAGATAAAATTGACATCATACATCTCTGAAATATGGCTGGAGCATAACATAACCCGAATGGCATACATCTGAATGTGAAGGTCCTATAAGGACTTGTAAAGGTGGTCTTCTTTTTATATTCAGGTGCAATAGTAATATGGTTATAATCTGAACACCTATCAAGAAAATGGTACCATCCTCAACCCGCTAACCTGTCTAACATTTGGTCCATGAAGGGCATGGGAAAATGGTCCTTCTGAGTTCATGCATTTGAATTTCAATAATCCATGTATAATCTCCATTCGGTGACTGGTCTCATTGGCACGAGCTTATTATTTTCATTAGGCACAACAGTAATACCACCCTTTTTTGGAAAACATTGTACCAAACTGACCCACTTACTATCAGCAATAGGATACACTACACCAGCATTCAAAAACTTAATTATCTCTTTCTTAACCACCTCCAACATAGAAGGATTGAGTCATCAATGTTGCTCTATACTTGGAATATAATCCGGCTTAAGTTGAATTTTTAAGCACATAAACTAGGTGGAATACCCATAATATCTATAATGGACCAACCTATGGACCTCTTGAATCTCTAAAATACTAAAAATAATGATTCCACTTCTGAATGTATCAAATCAGATGCAATAATAACAGGTAAAGTATTGTTGGCCCCCAAAAATGCATATCGCAAATGAGAGGGGAGGGCCTTAAACTCTAAGATAGGTGGCTTCTCAACGGATGGGCGAGTAGGTAGAGTAGTTCTATTCTTAAAATATTGATCAAGCTTCTTTGGTGCATAAGTATAGGAACCACTCCCATCAAGTGCACACACCATCTCATTATACTCCTCAATGTCATCACTCTCAAAGTTTATTTTCACAGTTGTAAGAGATTCAACACCTAGCCTCTCTTTAATAGGAATATCAACATCAGAACCATCATCCCAAAGAGTAACTATATCAATATCATAGAATGAATCTGCCTCATCATCATACACATCAATCACAAATATCACTCTCAACTAATTAGGATGCTTCATAGATTTGCATACATTGAATATCACTTGTTAATAATTGAGTCTCAGCATCAGATGTCCTTTCTCCAAATTAATCAACGTCCTACCTGTCTCCAAGAATGGTCTTCCCAAAATAATTAGGACTTAAAAGTCCTTTTTGCAGTCCAAGAACACAAAATTAGCAGGAAAGATAAAAGAATCCACATTCACCAATGCGTCATATAGAAGACCAAATGGCTTCTTTCCTATCATATCCGCCATTACTAGTTTTATGGTAGTTGGTTTGGGGGCTCCTAACTCTATATGTTTGAATACCGTAAAGGGCATGAGGTTAGTTCTAGCTCCCAAATCACATAATACTCGAGTAAAGTTGAAAGATCTAATAGCACACAGAATGGTGAAAGCGCCAGAATCCTCTTTCTTCTCTACTAATGATCTAGTAACTACAACACTGTAATGATGAATATTGTTGACAGGCTCATAAATCACTGACCTTTTCTTGGTGATTAAATCTTTCATAAATTTTGCATATCCTGGCATTTTCTCCAATGCCTCTACAAGTGGTATGTTGACTGACAACTCATTTAACATAGACAAAACCTTCTGATACTTACCCTCTTCTTGTTTTTTTTTATCCTTTGAGGAAAGGAAGAAAGAGGTCTCGGTATAGTCTTCAACCTAGGCTTCTCAACCTTGTCTTTTTCTTTATCCTCTTTACTAATGCTCTCTACATCAATAGTATCATCATTATTTTTATACATATCTACACTGAGAAAAGGTGGTTTGAAGGTGGCTTTACCACTCCAAGTAATGGCATGGCAATGAGCATCATTTTTTAGATTCAAAATTATATTACTAGGGAGAGTGCCCGGCTGCCTCTGATTTACTGTGGCTGACATCTGACCAAATTTTTTCTCTAAATATTTGATTGTTGTATCATGTGATTCAACTTTGTAATTTAGCCCTGACAGATCTACCTTAATATCCTTAAGATAGCTTTCTTGTCCTTTGACTAATTTAGAAAAAAGTGCCTCCATTCTAGATTCTCAATCATAGCCCCCAGGTGGAATATACTTATCACTTTTCTCCTTGTAGTCATCTTTCCAATTCCAATCACCATCTTTCTCTCTCTATTTCTATCTCTGTATCTGTCATTATAATAGTTTTGACCTTGATTTCTTTGCCCTTGAGCTCATAAATCTGCCAACCTACGATCAAGATACTTTGCATCCGCTTCAGATTCAATCTCAAAAGTTTTCAGAGTGGATGTCTGAGTTCCAACTACATTTACTTTCTCATAACCCATTGCTGCAAATTTCTTAGTAAGAAACCCAATATCTGTCTGAAGTTGCACATCCTCTTGTGAGACCAAATCATTATTTACTCCATAATCACTAGCTTCTCTAATAGCATATGCAACCTGTACCATATTTAGTATCTCTTGTATTCCATCCTCTATTGGTCACTGAAATATCATCTAGCATCTCTTGCACATAATCCCACCAAAGTCGCATAAATGCACCTTATGAAATAGTATCTGCCATTGCTCTCGAACTAAAATTTAGTAATCTATAGAAGATTTCCAGCAAATTTGATCTTCTGATTCTGTAATTAGGTATCATGCTCAGCTTCTTATTGAATCTAAGCCACATCTTATACAAGGATTCTGCAGGTAACTGGCTAAAGTTATAAATTTCATCTTTTAGATATAACATCCTTGCAGGAGGGAAAACTCTGCTATGAAATTGTTTTTGCAACTTATGCTAAGGAGTGATTGAACCTCTCAGAAGTTCCCCCAACCATTGTGATGCTTCTCCAGTAAGCAAAAATGGGAAAAACTTTAACCTCAAAGCTTCTTGGTCCACCGTCGAAATGGTATAATATGTGCAGATCCCAATAAAGTTAACAAGATGCAGATTCGCATCATCAGTTGTTGCTCCTAAAAACACATCCTTTAAGTTCAACAACTAGATCATAGCACTAGTAATGTCAAACTTCACATTGGGGGTAGAGGTGGAGGAATAATTACTCTTATCTCAGTTGATTCAACATATCCCATATCTTTATTGTCTTTCTTAGATGGTTACAAAGGCTGATATACAGGGATCACTGGAACTCTACCTCTCTGAACTCTCTCACCCACTTGTCTCGGCCTGACTAGTTCTCTATTTTGGGCTCTCCAAACCTATTCAGCTAACCTATCCTCTTCATCTTCTCAACTCTCTCTCTAAAAGTTATTGCATCTGTATATCTACAACATTCTATCGATCAAGTGGAGTAAGCAATATTGCCGCATTTGGATCAATAAGTGGAGGGTCTTCACCCCTAGCAGGAACACCATCATGAACTTGTTCTACCATTCTTAGTGGGGTTTGAAGAATTCTTTTTGGCTCTGGATCAAAAGAAAGTAAGGGATTGACTCTTATCCTAGTATTTGACATTCACCAGTGAATGCCAAATCAAAAACAGAAAATAAACATGTGAACTTCACTAAATTCAATCAATAAATTACACTGTCTTCCCCAACAATGGTGCCAAAATTTGATGTCGCCCAAAATTAACCTCATAAAGAAGTATGTTGTGGTTGATGCCAAATATAGTAACCCAACTAGGTTGGGGTCGAACCCATAGGTAAGATGTTGAATAGTTGCTTGACTTGGTGTAATCCATAAGTAGTAAAGGAAAGTAAATGGGGGGATTTTAGTATCAATCTCAAGTAGTAACAAATCTTGAGTGTTTTTTAGTTGTAAATAACAGAAGACGAACACTAGGCTTGTGTTCCCCCAGATTATTAACTCTATAAATTTCTCATGATTAACCTAACTATTTTGTTATTTTGCATGTAAAGTCTACAAGATAGGTATTATCAATCTTCTTATGAATGTGAAGATAAATCTGACCCTTTACCGGTTCAGTCTCAGGGGGTCACCTTATTTCTCCTTGTTACGACCTCAGTTCACTATCGTCTTTTGAGTTCAAGTGATTAGATGAGATGATGGGAATTATAAGGTAGAGGTGAATCTTAAATTAGTGTCTTAATCTTCTTTTCCCAATCACAGACTCCCTTGTGAAGATATTTGCAAATACAGGCTATCTGAAGCTTGTGCAGCAGCTATGAGATTAATTAATGTGAAGAATATTAATTTACATGCATAAACCCTAAAATAGATAAATATCACACTTATTCTACATAGCTAATCTAACAAGGGTCCCACAACCATAGTCAAGGAGATTAGCCGCTCATGTTCATGCAAGAACCCATGATTATCAATGAAGAAAACATGTAAGCAATTGCACAAGAATAACATGAATAAACTCCAAAGTCTTGAACTGAATAAGAACCCAAAATCTCAATAATAATTATAAAGTATGTAAAAGTAAGTAACCTTTTGTAAGAATGTGTAACCTAATAAAAGATAAACCTTAGGGTATTTATAGTATCTCAAAATAACATAAAAATCCTAATAAAAATAGGATAGGTAATGTTATGTCGGCACTCGGTATGAATCAGTCTTCAACTCGTATTGGCATCATACAAGTCGTACTTGTGCCTCTTGTATCCATTCCAGTGTCTGATCTCCCAAGGCTTCAACTTTCTGTTTATCATACAACTTCTGCTCATAAGTCATACACGACAATATGAATCGTGACCTTCACTTATATCCACCTGGGACTTCTGTCTTTCCAAGCTTTGAACACTGGTCTACTTATGATTTCCCTATATAAGTCGTACTCTGACTTCCAACTCGTATATTTCTGATACTTCAACTTTGGATGGTAGATTTAGATTCTATCATGCTTATGATTTTTTTATACAACTCATATCCTTGCTTACAACTCGGATGCTCCAGTCGTATGTTGTCCATACTTAGCTTCTCAGTTTAGATTTAGGTTTTGTTGTGATTACGAGTCAACCTACGAGTCATATCTAGTGTTGATGACTCATAGGGTAACTCGTATCTTGATCAAAAATGGTCTTTCCAGATCTTTTTTCTATATTTATTTGAACAGTACTGTAGACCTATTTTACTTACAATAAATCAAAAAGTGCATCATATCTACTAAAATAACCTAAGTACTTGCATAAAACCATAGTTTTAATTATCAAAAGTATCGTGTTTCCATGACACATCAGTTATACTTGTCGGGTGCTGTAGTCATCCACTAACCCGTACTGTCTAAATCGAGCCTCAAATTTGGGAAACTCAGACATCCCCGTGTTGGTCAATCTTCTTTCTAGATATAAACTTCTTTTTATTTTTCTTATCTGGAGTCTTCTCAACCCATCATTATATGTTTCCTGCATATTAAGGTACCCCCACCATTCAATGGTGGGCACCGGAGTAGGTGTAAGAGCAAACAGTGGGTACTGTTTGGCAATCGAAGTGGCATCAACTCTTCCCCATCCTCACTTTTACTCTACAAACTTGATTCTGAGTTATACTCTTATTCCCTTGCTTCACCCTTAGATGCTACATTTGTAGTATCCTTATCATTACCACTGTCCTCCTCAGACTGGGATAATGTTTGGGGTGGAGAAGTATGGGGGTTCTTCTTTCTGGGTCCTCTTGGAGGTGTGTCCTCTAAAGTGACTACTTTCTTTCCCTGAGGTCCTTGATCTTGTTCCCCAACCTCCCCTTTTATTGGGTATTCAACTAAGTCACCACTACTGCTGGAAAACTCAATGGATTCATTTACCAGTTTGTGATCAGGTTTCGAAGCAGGTTTCTTCGCACTTCCCTTTTTTTCTACTTGTTTGGAAGATAAAGAACCTTTGAGAGGCATGGTACCTATGTACCTACACTCATTATTAAATACAAAAGAAAGTAAAGAAAGACAAAGAAAAGTCTACATTGGTGTGCATATTCTATTTAGGGTATGACTAGGGGTAAGAGTCGTATGAATTGGGTACAACTCGTATGATTGATTCGTATGATAAATAGTGTGTATATGTATGTTTACTGGTTTGCTTACGAGTCCTTCTAACTAATCATAAGTATATGTTATGACTCATTACCAACAATCACAAGCAGATCAGAAATAAAAATCAATTATATGTTATGTTCCTAGGTCCTTATGACTTATGTTGAATAGTCGTATGGGTTGGATACGACTTACATAGGCAAGTTGTACCGATACCATAACCTACACTCAGTTAGACTTCTATGTTGTCAGTGGGTACGAGTCTCATTATGACTTATTATGTATAGGTATGAGCTGTAAGGGGCCTTGTATCCACTACAACATAGAAGTTCAACTTAAGAGTTGATTCCAATACATAATACCCAAACTATCCTTCCATTGTACAACATTTCCACCCCATATTTGTCCAAAAACACACATATTCAAAGTACACATTATCAAGTTCATCCACAACTACCATTTTAAGGTAAAATTTCTAAGAACTAGGGTTCCTATTTTCAACATACACATATATTCTACTCCAACCAAGGCTAAAATTCATACATTTTCACTTTCAACTCAAAATATAAATCAATTAAGTTCAAACACTTAAATGGTTGAGAGATTAGGGTTTTGAAATTTTTACTTTATCTTTCCCAAATTCTTATGAGATTCGTACAATGTGAGGTAAATCAATGATTAGGTGTGTGCTTTAGACTGAAATCGTGTGGTTAGAGCTTCAAAATCGGAATCAATGGAGGTTTGCAATGATTGGTAGTGTTGGGTACCCCTTTTGTATAAAACATAAAGATTTGGGTCGGGTTGACCCGTGACCAGCGACCTGGCAAGCTTGGTTACGTGTCATATGTATGACTCATGCCTAGGATTATGGGTCTTTTCCTCCATTCGTAAAGACCTAGAACTTTACTTGGGTTCTAGAGTCGATACGACTCAAGGTGACGACTCATACCTTGAGGGTACGACTCATTGTGAGAGTTGTAAAGACTCCAAAAATTTTTACCTGGATCTGAATCATCTCCCAAGTCCTTACGGCTCCTACTCACGAGTCGTTACCTTAAGATATGACTCATGAATAGTCCGTATGACCTAAATTTTTAACTTTTGGGCTCGTTTTTGCAATCTTTAATCCTGGATAGTGAACACACTTATTAGCCAATAAATGAAAAAGTACAAAAACATGGGTTTCTCCCATGAAATGCTTGACTTAACGTCGCGGAACAACGTCACTAAGTTGGTTAATAGATTTCACCAACTAGCCTTTTGGGTTGCCTCCCATGTAAATCTTTATTTAACATCGCAGTACGATGTAATTTCCTTGGTTACTCAAACTTCACCAAGGTCTATCTCAAAAATCACATTAATTTCCTTAGTGTTTTCCATATAATGCTTTACTCTTTGCCCATTCACGTTGAACGGGGCTTTACCATCCCGCTTCAATTCTAAAGCACTATATGGGAACACTCTTAGCACAATAAATGGACCATACCATCTAGACTTCAACTTACTTGGAAATAAACGAAGTCTAGAGTTGTAGAGCAATACCTGGTCACTCTTTTTTAAGATCCTTTTCTCAATCTTGCAATTACGATGTAGTTTCATCTTCTCTTTGTAAAGTGCAGAACTTTCATAAGCCCGGAGTCGAAATTCATCCAACTGATTCATTTTGTTCATCCTTGATTTGATTGCATCTCTCCACTTAAAATTCAGATTCTTTAAGGCCCACGGTTTCTTATGTTCAAGTTCCACAGGTAAGTGACATGACTTTCCATACACTAACTGATAAGGAGAAATACTAATTAGAGTATTGAAAATAGTTTGGTAAGCCCATGATGCATTATCTAACTTTTGTGACCAATTAGTCCTATTGGCATTTATTGTCTTCGCCAAGATGGACTTGATTTCTCTATTGGACACCTCAACCTGTCTAATAGTCTGCGGATGATAAGGTGTTACCACCTTGTGTTTCACTACATACTTCTCAAGCAGACTTTTGAATAGACAATTACAAAAATGTGACCCACTGTCACTAATGATAGCATGTGGTATGCCAAATCAAGAAAAGATGTATTTTTTTCAAAAATGCAGTGACACTACGTGCTTCATTGTTGGGGAGTGCAACCATTTCCACCCATTAGAGACATAATCCATAGCCACTAGAATATACTTCATGCCAAACGAACTCACAAAAGGTCCCATGAAATCCACACCCCATACATCAAACAATTCTAATTCTAAAATAGGAGTCATAGAAAGTTCATGTTGTCTAAAGATGTTACCTTGGCATTGACATTGATCACAAGCGAAAGCAAAATCATATGCATCTTTGTAAATTATTGGCCAACAATACCCGAATTGCAAGATTTTGTGGGTTGTGCGGGTTTCTCCATGTTGACCCCCAACTGGTGAAGAATGACAAGCCTCGGGTATGCTCATCATCTCCACCTCAGGTATACATCTATGAATAATCCTATCCGCATAAATTTTTTATCAATAAGGCTCATCCTAAAAGAATTCTTACGTCATGCATAAACTTCTTTCTCTACTGAAAGGTAAGATCTTTTGGGACTAGATCACTTGCTAGAAAATTTTCATAGTCTGCAAACCATGGAATTAGATCTTAGGAAGCTGCTAATATCTGCTCATCTAGAAAACTGTCATCAATCTCGAGCCTATCTTCAACATTCTGCATAGCTTCATCCTCAAGTCTAGACAAATGATCTGCAACTTGATTCTCAGTGCCTTTTCTGTCCTTGACCTCAAAATAAATTCTTACAGCAATAACACCCACCTAATTAGTCTAGGCTTTGCATCTTTTTTCGCCATTAAGTACTACAATACTGAATGATAAGTATGCACAATCACCTTTGTCCCAATAAAATAAGACCTAAACTTCTCAAAGGCAAAAACCACTGCTAACAACCATTGTTCAGTGACGGTGTAGTTCTTTTGAGAAGGATTTAGTGCCTTGCTAGCATAGTAGATAGGATGAAAGATCTTTTTTTTTTTGGCCTAGTACATCCCCTAAGGCCAATCCACTTGCGTCACACATAATCTCAAATGACAACGACTAATTTGGGATACGATGGTAGGAGCAGTCATCAACTTCTGTTTCAGTCATTCAAAAGGCTTCAAGCATGCTTTAGTAAACTCAAATTTTACCTCTTTCTCAAGAAGCCTTCAAAGAGGGTTGGAAATCTTGGATAAATCCTTGATGAATCGCATATAAAACCCAGCATGTCCTAAAAAGCTTCAAACACCCTTCATAGAAATTGGTAGAGGTAATTTCTCGATCACTTCAATCTTTGCTCTATATACCTCAATACCCATTTTTGAAATCTTGTGCCCAAGCATAATTCCTTGTTTGACCATAAAATGGTACTTTTCCCAATTAAGTACCAAGTTTCATTCCTCACATCTTCAAAGAGCATTCACCAAGTTCACTAAGCAGTCATCAAAAGAATCACCAACAACTGAGAAATCATCCATTAACACTTAGATGGTGTCTTCTACCATGTTAGAGAAGATTGACATCATATATCTTTGAAATATGGCTAGAGTATTGCATAACCTAAATGGCATACGTATGAATGCAAAGGTCCCATAAGGGAAAGTAAAGGTTATTTTCTCTTGGTCCTCAGATGTAATATTGATTTGGTTGTAACCTGAGTACTCATCAAGAAAATAATATCATCCTCTACCTGTAAGCCTATCCAATATCGGCCCATGAAGGGCACGGGAAAGTGATCCTTATAAGTCTGTGAATTCAATTTTCTTTAATCCATGCATACTCTCCATCCAGTGTCTGGCCTCATCAACACTAGCTTATTTTTCTTATTAGGCAAAGTAATAATACCGCTTTTCTTCAGAACAGATTGTACCGGACTGACCAAATTACTATCAGCAATGGGATATACTACATCAGTGTCCAACTATTTGATTATCTCTTTATTCACCACCTCTTACAAATGAGGATTAAGTCAACGCTGATGTTCTATACTTGGAACACAATTTGGTTCAAGTTGGATCTTATGAGTATAAAGACCAGGCGGGATACCCACAATATCCACAATGGACTAACCAATGGCCCTCTTAAATTTCTTTAGCACTGATAATAGAGCTTCTACTTTTGTATACACCAAGTCAGCTGTAATGATTACTGGCAAAGTGTTGTTGGCCCCTAAAAATGCATATCATAAATGAGAAAGAGGGCCTTCTATACTAAGATGGGTGGCTCCTCAATAGATGGGCAAGAAGATGGAGTGGTTCTATTTTTCAAATCCAAATTAAGATTCTTAGGTGCATAAGTATAAGAATCGCTCCCATAAAGTGCACATACTATCTCATCATAGTCATCATACCATCACTATCAAAGTTTATGATCATGATTGTTAGAGCTTTAACACCCAACCTTTCTTCAATAGGAACAACATCAGAAGTATTTTCCCAAGTTGTTACTGCATCATCATCATGGAATAAGTCTATCTCTTTATCAAACACACCAATCATAAATATCACTCTTAACTCATTAGGTTGCTTCATGGATTTTCATACGTTGAATATCACCTGCTCATCATTGAGTCTCAACATTAAATATCCTATCTCCAAATCAATCAACATCCTTCATATAGCTAATAACGGTCTTCCTAATATAATTGAGACTTGAAAGTTCACTTCACAGTCTAATATCACAAAATCAGTAGGAAAGATGAAAAAAACCACCTTTACTAATACATCAAATGGAATACCAACTAGCTTTTTCATTATCCTATCTGTCATCACTAGTCTCATGATGGTTAGTGTGGGAGCTCCCAACCCCAATTTCTTAAATACTGTTAATGGCATGAGGTTGATACTAGCATCCAAATCATATAATGCCCGAGTAAAGTTGAAAGATCCAATAATACAAGGTATGGTGAAAGCACTAGGATACTCCTTCTTCTCTACTAATGATCTAGTAGCTATAGCACTATAGTGATGAATATTATTGACTGGCTCATAATTGACTGGCCTCTTTTTGGTGATTAAATCCTTCATGAATTTTTCATATCCTGGCATTTACTCTAATGCCTCTACAAGTGTCATGTTGACTAATAGCTCCTTTAACATAGATAAAAATTTCTGATACTTACCCTCTTCTTTTTTCTTTTCAGCCTTTGATGGAAAAGAGGGTGAGGTGTTGAAATAGGCTTCAAAAAAGGCTCCTCAGACTCATCTTTTCCTTTATCCTTCTTGCTACTACTTTCCACATCAATAGAGTCATCATCATTATTTTATTCATCTACAGTAGGTACAAGCGGATCTATGGTGGTTTTACCACTCCGAGTTGAAATGGCATGGCAGTGACCATCATTCTTTAGTTTGCAACCGTGTTACTAAAAAGAGTGCCAGGTTTCCTGTGATTCAATATGGCCAATATCTGGCCATACTACTGCTCCAGTTCCTTGATTGTGGTACCATGTGACTAAACTTTCTGATTCATCCCTGATAGGTCTGCCTTAATCTCCTTAAGACAGCTCTCTTGACTTTTTTGGCCTTTGACTAGTTTTGACAAGATTGCTTCCATTCTAGACTTAGTATCTCAACTACCTGGTGGTACTATCTGCCACTCTTTTCTTTGAAGTCATCTTTGCATCTCCAATCCCTATATCGATCTCTACTCCTGGCTCTGTATCTATCATTGTAATAGGGCTGACCTTGATTCCTATGTCCTTGGGATTGAAAATCCACCAACTAATAATTAAGATACTTTGCTTCCTCTTCAGATTCAGTCTTAAAATTCCTAGAAGTAGATCCCTATGCCCCAACTGCATTCGCCTTCTCAGTACTCATTATTACAAATTGTTTTGTAAGCATCCCAATATCTTTCTGAAGCTGTGCAACCTCTTATTACCAAATCATGAACATCTCCAAAATCAACAGTTGCTCCAATAGCATATGTACCCACACCAAGATCAGCATCTCTAGTATGCCAACCTTGATTGGTCACTGAAATATCATTTAGTATCTCTTGCATAGCATCCCACCAAAAATGCATGAATGCACCTTCTAAAATAGTATCTTCCATCGCTCTTTAACTGACATTTAGTGATTTATAGAAGATTTCTAGCAGACTAGATCCTATGATTCTGTGATTAGGTACGATGCTCAACTTCTTCTTGAATCTAAACCATGCCTCATATATGGATTCTGCAGGTAACTGTCTGAAATTATCAATTTCATCTTTCAACTATAGCATCCTTGCAGGAGGGAAGAATTAATTCAAAAATTATCTCTGCAAATCATACCAAGTAGTGATCAAACCTCTTAAAAGTTCCCCTAACCATAATGATGCTTCTCCAGTTAGCAAAAATGGGAACAATGTTAATCTTAAAGATTTCTGGTCTACCCCCAGAATAGCATACGATGTACAGATCCCAGTAAAATTAGCAAGATGCATATTTGCATCATCAGTTGTTGATCCCAAAAATGCACCCTTCAAATTAAGAAATTAGATCATAGCACTCGTAATGTCAAATTTAACATTAGGTAGTAAAAAAAAAGGAATGACAGCTCTTGTCTTAGCAGGTTTGATATATCCCATGTCTTCATCTTCATCATAAGTATGAAGATGCTAATATTCAGGAATAATAAAAGCTCTGACTCTTTGAACTCTACCTTGTCGCTCGGCCACTTGTCTTGGCCTGGCTAGTACTACTTGATGGGCTACCCTAGCCTCTTTAGCTAACTGTGCTTCCTCAGCCACTCTAGCTTTTTCAACTGTTGTTGCTTATAATTATTCAGTCTATCTATCAGTAATATTTTGTGGATCATCAGGTGGGGGAGAAAGAACATTGTAGGGGTCTTGAACCCCAGTAGGAACACCATCACAAACTTGTTCTGCCATCCTTTGTGGTGTTTGAAGGATTCTTTCTGGATATGGATCAAAAAAGAGTGAAGGATTACCTCTTCTCCTAGTGTTTGACATACACTAGCATATTCCCAATTATACACAGAAAAATAAAACCACAAACTTCACCAAATTTAAATAACAAATCACACCGTCTTCCTCGGTTACGGTGCAAAAATTTGATATTTCCCAAAACTAACCTCCAAATAAGTAAGTTATGGTCGATGCCAAATATAGTAACCCAAACTAGGTTGGGGTCGAACCCATAGGGAAAACATTGAACAGTTGCTTAACTTGAACAAAATTCACGAGTAGTACAAAAAAGTAATTAGGAAAATTTGGAAGTAATCAGTAAGTAGTAACCAAACTTGAATGCTTAAGTTGTAAGAAATAGAAGACGAACACTAGGACTGTGTTCACCCTGGGTTCTTAACTCTATAAGTTTCTCGTATTCAACCTACTATTTTGTTTCCCTAAATGTAAAGTCGACAAGCTATGTATTATCAACAGTCTTGTAAACGTGTTGATTAATCTCACCCTTTACCTTGTGAGTCTCAGGGTGTCGCCTTGTTTCTCCTTGTCTATGACTTCAGTTAACTCTTACCTTTGGAGTCTCAAGTTGATTAGATGAGATGGCGGAATAATAAGATGGATGTGAATCTCAAATTACTATCTTAATCCTTTTTTCTCAATCTCAAACTCCCTTATGAGGACGTTATCAAATACAGTCAATCCTCAAGCTTCTGCAATAGCTCTGAGGTTATTTAATATGAAGAAGATTAAGATATATCCAACTACTTTAGAATATATGACTCTCCCACTTCTATTACGTAGTTAATCTGTCAGGGTTCCCACAACCCTAGTCAGGGAAATTAGCTGCTCATGTTTGTGCAAGAATCCATTATAATCAATGAAGAATTCATGTAATTAATTGCACAAAATAAGATGAATAAAATCCAAAGTCTTGAATTGAATAATAACCAAAAAATCTCAAGAATAATGTAATGTAAAAGAATGTAAGAATAATGTTTTTGAGTGTAGCCTAATAAAAGATAAACCCTAGGGTATATGTAGTATCTTAAATACTCAGAAATCTTAATTAGAATGGAAAAGAAAAAGTAATGTCGGCACAAGGTACGACTTGCTTGTCCACTCGTAAGGTCTTCTTAAGAGTCGTACTGTGCTAGTCGTATCCACTCTAGTGTATGATATTCCAGGGCTTCAAATTTTTGTTCTTATTACGACTCATGCTCACGAGTCGTACCTTTACCATACGACTCATGGACTTCACTCGTTAGCACGTGGGACTTATTTCTTTCATGCTCTAAGCAATGGTCTACTTACTGTTTACCCATACGAGTCATACTCAGACTTTTGACTTGTCTTCTTCTGAGACTTTAACTCTAAATGGTAGCCTAAGGTTCTGTTCTTTGTACAGTTCCTTGACACGACCCGTATCCTTATCTTACGACTCATATGACTGAGTCGTATCATTTCTTCAATTAGCATTTCTTCTTGGAATTTGGTTCTATTGTGCTTATGAGTCATCCAACGAGTCGTATGATATGTTAACAACTCGTAAGATGACTCGTATCATCTGCAGATTTCATCCTTTTCAGGTACTTTTCTTCCAATTTCAGTCTAAGGCTTTTATTGACCTGTTTCACCTGTAACAAGCACAAAACCACATTATATCTACCTAAACAACCTAGTTCAAGCATAAATTCTTTGTTTTAGGCATTGAAGTGTCGTGTTTCCACGGCGCATCAGTACCCTTTTGAGTAATATAGTTCAAAATCCAAAGAATGATGGTCACTATCTTGCTATCACCACTTAAAGTGGTTTATCTATTGTTAATCCCCCGTTACCTACTGTTGAGGTGACAAAGAATGATAGCACTGTGAGTGTTAAGATACCTGCCATGGAGTTAGACAAGGCTATAGGTGTTAACACTAATGTTGGTTAGGATAAAGGTAAGGGTAGAGTCGATGAGTCAGTAGTGAATCAAATTTTGTGACCGCCCCCACCTTTTCCTCAAAGACTGAAATAGAAGAAAGAGGAAATAAATCTCAAAAGATTCACTGACATGCTGAAAGATTTGAGCTTGAATATCCCTTTCCTTGAGGCATTGAAGCAGATGCCTGGATATGCCAGGTTCATGAAAGAATTGGTGACAAAGAAGCATACGACTAGTTTCGAGGAGGTTGGTGGATTGCATAATTGCAGTGTAGTCACTTCTAAGTCTCTATCCCAGAAAAAGAGTGATCCCGATACGTTTACAATCCCATGTACTATTAGGACATCCAGATTTGCTAGAGCATTATGTGATTTTGGGGACAGCATAAATTTGATGCCACAGGCTATATTCAAGCAGTTGGGCTTGATCCATCTAGATCCGACTACTATACAGTTATTGATGGCTAACCATACTATAAAGAAACTCGTGGTCATTTCGTTTGATGTATTGCTAAAAGTAGATAACTTACTTTTTCCAACGGATTTTGTCATTCTGGATTGTAAGGTTTACTTCAAGATACCCATCATATTGGGAAGACTATTCATGGTCACGAGTAGAGATATGGTTGATATGGAAAAAGAGAGCTCAAGTTTAGAGTCAATAATAAAGAAGTCACCTCCAATGCTCGATGAACTATGAAGCAGCCTACTGACATGAAGGTTATGTCGGTTATCCATTGTATTGATGATCTTGGAGGGTATTCCAGAGGATAACCACGTTGTTCCATGACGTTAAATCAAGCGTTGCATGGGAGGTAACCCGTGGGCTTGTTGGTGAAGTCTAAGTAACCAACATAGTCACATCGTGCTATGACGTTAAATCAAGCGCTGAGTGGGAGGCAACCCACTATTTTAGTGGTCACGTTTGTTTTTCTTTTTTATAGGTAAAATAGAATAAGGACTAGCCTGGAATGTGGTAAAAATTGCTCAATTCATAATCTTCCAGGTATAGGGACTTTTTGACCAATTTAGCAAGGTCATAAGTACCACGTGGGCTAAGTAAGTTGTGTATTAACCTAAAATATGGAATTTTGAGGATTTTTTGGGGGATTTCTTGACTTTAACCTAGAACTTATTTACATGGTCATAAATATCACTTACGACCACGTAAGTAGCAATGCAAGTATCAGAATACAAAGTCCAAAGAGTAGAGAATTTGGCAAAAAAAATGGGCCCACATATGTTTGGCGCATACAGACCGTATGTACAATATATGGCCCATATATGAGTGATGTAAGAGGGAACTTTTTGGGCCTATTTGTTTTTCAAAATTTGGGCCCACTCAAGCCTAAATAAACCCTAAATAGACCACTACCACCACCACCATCACCCCATGTTATTTAATCTTCTTAAACTTATTTTTTAACTTACGAATCCTCAAAATTCCCTCGACCCTCTTAAAATTCAAACTACCCCACTTCCCTGCATTTGAGAAAAAATCAAAAAGGGTACTGGTTCTTGGTACCAACTTATCATAAAGCACTAAATATGCGATCAAGCTTTGGTTTTACTTCACTTTTTTATTGTTCACTTTTGGTTCTCCAATTAAAAGGTAATATTCTTTGCTTGTAATAGTAATATCGTGTCCTAAACTTAAAATAAACAAGTTGGTATTTTTATTTTCATGCAAAATATGTAGAAACCATCATGCTTGTATGTACGAGCCTTGAATTAGCCTTAAAATCTTAATGTGGGGCATTGTTCTCGAATTAAACATTAAAATCATGCCCTAAACGAAAGTTAAATTTGAAAAGGTAGAGGAATATCAAAAGTTTTGAATGCTTATTTGTATTGAAAATTTTATTCTAGTTGAATGTGTGCATATTGGACTTGTTGGGACTAAGTACAAGTTATAGGGATGCCAAAATTAAGGAAAATTTTAAAGTTTTAGAATTTAGAGTTTTCTTTAAGTTTTTCACTCCCTCATTAGATTTTGAATGTTAACACTTGATTTTTCAGGTACACATAGCACCCAAGGACTTGAAGAAGAAGATTGCACCTTCTAGGTGATGGGATGACTCTTTCGAGAGCAGTAGCTCAAGAAAGAGTACCCATTTGTCTGATCCAGAGTAGTCCCAGCTAGAGTGATAGAGAAAGTGACTTGGGGCCAGAAGCAGGCTATAACTAAGGCTATTATTATTAAAAAATAGGTGTATAACTTGTAGATAAATCACAGTGGGACAAACAACCTACTTTTACTCAGCCTAGGACCTGGGCTGAGGCTATTCAGTTCCTAGGTAGGTCAAGGATGAAAATGGCCAGAAGATCACTACCACACTCTTCCCAGATTATTGAGGGTGGTGATGATGATGATGATAAGGAGGAGGAGGATGAGTGGGAGGCACGGTCTGAGACAGCACCACAGGTAGATTCTCAAGACCCCAGTCTGAGAAATGGTCATAAGATGAGGATGAGTTTGAGACACCAGTCCCCGAGCCACCACCAATTGTACCCTACTCTGAGGAGGGTACAAACTGGTCTTCACACCAGGTGTCAGTTTCTAATTTACAGGCACCAGCTTAGCACGATAAGATATTTGATCCCACACATATCTCGAAGAAACCTATTAAAGAGGTGAACCCGCGATGGTGTATGGAGGGTCTTTGGTAGTTGTATGAGAGAAATAGTTTTATTACTGAGATCGGTCGACCCATGAGTGCTATTTATGAGGAGAGAAAGATTGATTTGTTTGGAGAACCATTATTGTAGGTTATATTTGACAAGTAGCAGTTGGGGTGGATGACTCGACCCCTAGGCTCATATAGCCCAGTATTAGTGTGGGAATTCTACGCGTCATACCATTCCACAGTGTCGTTGACTATGCCAAATAGTAGGGTTCTTCTAAGGTATACTGAGCATCCCCAGCTTGATCAGACACTTGTGAAAGGGGTTATGGTAGATATTTTAGCGGCAGCCATCCACCGAATTCTCTTTGGGCCAGATTATGTTGCTCCAGTGTCCACAGTAGAGTGTGATTATAGATTAAGAGTTCTACAACATAGACATATTATGTATGATGCTGAGCATATAAGAGATAGAGAGAGAGATGAGATAGTGATATGGATCACCAGTTATATTTCACCTAAGGGTGATGATACCCCTTGGATTGAGAAGCAGGGTATGATCAATAAGGCGACATTAAATTTTGCCACAAAATTTTGGTGGCTGCTTGTTCGATATAAATTATGTCCAACTAGTGCGGATAATGTATTGAATTAGGATAGAGTTGCATTGACTGCAAGCATGATGGATGGATATGACATTGACTTTGCAGCTAATAGTCGACATGAGCTTCATGTGAGAGCTTTTGGTGGGATGATGACTTTGTCGTTCCCATGTCTTGTCTAGAGATTATGTGATGTAGATGGTGTGCCAGAGTTACTAGGATTTGTTGAGAGAGTACAAGCGATGTCCACAACACAGACTAAGATGATGAAGGATCCGGCACACCCAGACCGTTCTAGGAGACCCGTACGCCCACTACAATACCTCTGACTCCGTTTGAAGGCCCATTAATCCCTACAGTGCCTATTGATACACAGGGAGGCGACTTGGTAGTTAGTATAGAGCTTGATATAGAGGAGCAGGGAGAGTCCCTCAAGTTAACTACATGGGATGAGGGGACCCAACTACATCTGCATTATCCCCGACTTATACTTCAGAGCTGGTAGGTGTATCTTCAGTGCTCCCTCGTCTATTTACTCCAGCTGTTGTATCAGGTATAATTTTAGTTTCAAATAAGTTTTTGCAGATCTTGATGGACAGTCATAGAGTCACCTACACTCGACTATAGAATGTTGAAACTAAGGTGGCGACTTTATTTAGACAGATATGACCATGGGTTCAGACTAAACTAGATATGACTGAGGCTAGATTAGAGTCTGCCCACCAGGCTGCTATGTTAGAGCTATGAGCTGAGTTGTATGCACGGATAAATGCTTTTGATAGTAGAGTATCAGCTTGGTTTAGCAACATTGAGACGTCAGATCTAACTGATATTAGGAAAGAGGTGGATGTACTTAAAGTAGAGGTATGCTCTCTCACTAAGATCCACTTATTAACTATCTCTCCATTTGTGCCCCTATTTGTTCAGCCAACACCTTCTCTTGGGCCCAGATGATTTGACTTATTTATAGAGGATGATAAGATGGTCCCCATAGTTGGGACCAAGAGAGGCCGAGAGGGGGACCTACAGGATCCTAGTATTCCATTTGACCAGGACTTGAAATAGGCCAGACATAATTCACAAGAGTCTACAGTGACTGATAGGAAGAGGCATGTCGATCTAGCCACGGGTATATCTTCCAGTAGTGCACTGCCACCACCACCGCCTCCACCACTCCAGATACCCTCACCTGAGGGTGATCATGACACAGACGCCTAGTGTGTCCCAGGTATGCCCTTATTCCTTTGTTTTATATTATTTAAAACGCATTAAGGATAATGCATAATTATCAGTTGGGGGTGGGGTATACCATAGCCGTCATGAGTTTTTATTGTCATGCTTCTTTTCTTATCGGTCGTAGTATGATTGTAGAACCAACATGTCTAGGTTTTAAAATTTGCGTTGTGATGTGTTTTGTATTGTGTTTGTTTTTGTGTAATTAAGGGATTTTTAAGTATTTAGGGCAATTTTCATGTTTTTTGTTGATTTTGAGAAAAAATGATACCCCTCCAAAATTTATGTATTTAAAACTATGTGAATGTATATATGTGTGACCATTGTGGATCTTATTTTGGCATTAGATCAGGGACATGAAAATCTTTGCTCACTTGTGCATGAATCGGATAGGTAGTAGCATGTGATATGACTATGTGCCATGTGTGTGAGAGATGCTACCTAGTTTTCTTTATGTGTTAAATCCAGAACTTGCCCGACAAGTATTGCCTAGGTTGTAGGATAGTTGGTTAGGAAAGGATCATAGACTATTTTTTATATTAGTCTACTTTTATCCTAAATGACCTTCATAATATGAAATAGTATCCCTTGATCCCATTTTTTGAGTCTTAGAGCCTATTTCTTTGTTTTCACTTTTCACCTTCTTATTTGTGTTACAATAAACTTGTTTTGGCCCTGGTCCTCCTTGGACATTGTGCACCTCAACTCAGGAAAATCACCTAAGTTAAGGGTGGCTATCATAGGAGTGTGTAATGTAAAGTGAGTATGAAGAAGCGTAAAATAAAAGAAAAGAACGTAGGGCTGAGTATCATAGGAAAAAAAAGAAAAAAAATATGAAAAAGAAGAAGAAAAAGAAATGAATAAAAAAAACCACACCCAACCTAAATGTGCATAAAAGAATAAAAGAGAGAAATAAGGGTGAAATAAAAGGAAATTGGTTTAAGTGAGGACCCCAAGGTTAGTTTAGTTCCAAGGAGGCTTAGTCACTTGATATATCCATATGTACCATACCAGCCCCCAAACCTTTATTACAATCCAAATAAAGTCCTATAGTGATCCTAACTTGACTTTCTAAAAACCAAGATAAAGAAAATAAGGGCAAGCCTATGGTATTTGACGTGCATTGGTAAAACTTATCTTTTGAGCATGAGTGTATCTTGCTAATGTAATTACCATACCTTGATCCCATTGTGTCACACTTTTGTGCTTCATGTTTACACACAATTGATTTTGGATTGTTTATATAGGAGGGAGTAATGTGTTTGAGCTTCAAGTGATGTTTGACTGCCTTAGATAGCTTAGATTCTCCTAGTTAAGCGTCATGTTTTTGTTTTGTTTTGTTGTATTGCCTGAGGACATACAAACATTCTAAGTTAAGGATATTGATGTGCTATAAATTTATAGCACTTTCGATGCTTAAAACTATGAAAATATGCAAGTTTCTTAGGTTGTTTTGTGAGATATGATGTGTTTTGGGTATGTTTTGTAGAAAATCAGGTTTTGGATGTTAAACTGAAGAAAAAGATGACAATTAAAGTTTTGTCTACTTATAGAGGCAATTCTAGGCATATGCTCCACTTACCAGGCATAGGTGACAAAAATATGTATCAGAACTTAAAGTTCAGAGGCTCGAAAACAGAAAAATCTTTATCACTTACTAAAGGCACATACGGTCCGTATGTAGAACATACGATTCTTATGTGACCAAAGTATGTTACATAAGTCCAAGTGTCGAGAGTTGCATGAACTAAACGAAAGTGCTGGCACTTACCTAGGACTACATACAGTCCATATATGGTACATACCGTATGTGGCCTAAGTAAGTGGCCACTGACCTATATTTTTTTTTCATTCGAAATTTAATTTTTAGGGTTTTCTTGTATTTTATAAATACCCTTATGACGTTTTGTAGTTAGTTGACACACTCTTGATACTCACAAACTTATATTTGATTCCAAGATTCGAAATTTGATCTTGGGATTACTTTGTTCTTGATTTTGCTTGTTTGTCATTGTGATATCTTTTAATGTTGTTCGATATGAATTTTGTTGATCGTTTCACAAGCATGAGCGACTAAAGCCCTTAGCTAGGGTTGTGGAAACCCTGGCATATTAACGAAGTAAGGGAAGTACTAACTTGTTTTGAACCAGTATCGTTGTATGTATTGTATTATCTTCAGTTTGATAAATATCTTAGCAGCTGTAAACGTTAGGATACCGCCTAGATTATTACTACTTACTCCACAAGAAGAGTAGTGACTAGGAAAAGATAATTACAACAGTAATTTGAAGATTAACTGTCTATCTAGGCTAATCAGTATCATCTATGTAAGATGGTTATCTATCATCTAATAACTTGAGACTCAAAAGATAATAGTTAATTAGAATGTAGGATAAGGGTTAGTAATACGACATCCTGAGACTCAAAAGTTAAAGGATGAAATTCATCAAGGACTCCACAAGACGTACAGTTGATGGTACATAACTTATCAAATTTTGCATGGAAGGTACTGGATTGGTTCAATAAAGCACGATAAGCCCACTGAGTTGAGAAGCTAGGGGAAACATAATCCTAGTGTTCGTCACTGACTAATTACAACCAAAGTAGATTTGCTACTTGTTCGAGATTACAACAACAACCCCCTCATTTATTTTCTGTTCAACCCGTTGAGTTCAGCAAACTTGAGATACAAAGCCGCGTCTTTCCTGTGGGTTCGACCCTAACCTAGTTGGGTTATTATACTTGACAACAACCACTTTATCCTCAATTGAAGGTGGAGTTTGGGCGTTGATCAGAAATATAGTTAAAAAATTAATATCATGAACTTTTTTGTTCTTGAGATAATGCAATGGATAAGAGTATTACCTTGACATTTAATTTCTTACTTTCTCTTGAAATCTTAAAATGCTAGTTTCTAACAATAAATTTATCAAATCAAGTTAAATTTGCATTAAGAAATTAAAACAGACTTGAATGAATAGTTAAAATGACCGCAAATTCTAATCATCAAGAAGCAATTATATTATACTTCATGCAAAAAAAAGTATTATGCTAAACTAATTAACTATTTAGAGGAAGCAACGTTTTGCTATAAAAAGAATATAGCAAAGGGTTGAAGCTAAAGAATAGAAATCTAAAACATTGTTGAAGCTTTATACATGTGAAGCACTGCCAAGAGAAATGAATAGACATACATTGTTAGAGTGCTTAGGTTTATTCATTAGCATTAATATCCATTCATTGAAATATAAGGTCATGGGCCTTCAAAACATGTCTTTTCATCTTTCATTTAATTGAATGTTTTTTTTTTCTTTAATTGAGAATGTATTTATGATATTTTTAATTTATTTTTTTTAAAATAAAGTAAATAACAGAAAAATTAGAGAAAAAAGACCAAAAAAATGATAAAAAAAATATATAGCAATGAAGGTAATAGAGAGGTGTCACATTACCACTTTTTCTTCTTTTTAGGTATATTGATTAATTGATTGATATGGTTTTGTCTGAGGTGGTCTTTAAAATTCTGTCTTAGATGGTCAAAAACTTCCTACAATATAAAATTTCCAAGCAATCTTATGTTACCTTATATTTCACAAAAATGGGATTACTTTTTGTTTGTTTGAAAATTTCTTGTATCTTTAAATTGATTTATTTTGAGGAGAATAATCACAGATTTATTTAAGAGTTAATTTTATATATGCACTAATTACAATGTGTAATGTATTTATATAATTAAATCATTTATAAGGAAGCTAATGTATTACTCCCTCCGTTTCAAAATAAATGAATTGTTGAATTTTGACACACAGATTGTTTGAAAATAAATGAATTGTTGAATTTGACACACAGATTAAGAAAAAAGCATCAAAGACATAAATTTAACATAAATTTCCATTTTTACCCTTGAAGTCTCTTTTACCCAAAAAAAAGAAAAAGCTGCAGTCTCTTTTACTTGTCAAATCATAAGGGTAATTTTGAAAAAAAAATTCAACGATTCTCTTATTTTGAAACACCAATAAATACCCCAACAATTCATTTATTCCAAAATGGAGGGAGTATTATACATATTAAAATATATTAATAGTGTAAAAATAAACTTTACTTTTAATGTATACAACTGAAATAGTAAGAGTAAAAGTTATAGTAGTAAAGCATAAAGAAGGAGGGAGATAAATAATAACCTATGATTCAACATCTTTGATTATATGGTTGAAAACAACATAGGCAAGAAAATATAAATTTATCAATCAAATGATACATTGTAAAGACGTGAAGGTTGTAGTTGTTTAGTCACATTAAAAAATCTTAGAACGTCTATCCATTGCTCCCACTTCTTTAGTCGATGAACACCTATTGTATCTGGGATAAGCTCATGCGAACATCTTCCATTAGTTCCAGGATAATCATACATTCTTGGCTTGGCTGAAAATCTATTTTTTGCTTTATTTCCCAGATTTAGCCACTGACCAACCAACTTATCTTCTGGTCCATATGTATTATTCACAGGAATGTTTGATCTCCCGATCCATTCCACCAGGTCCCATGATAAAACAAATCCCATTCCAGACATATAATGCACAAACGCGTTCATGCTAGGACAAGGTATAACAAAGCCATAATATAGATCAACTCTAGGTAATGGGTGAAGTGATGATGCTAATGGTGCAAGCCTCAAATAAACATCATCATCAGCCTTCATGACATAGTCATAATGAGTGACAATTATTTGAGGAAGAGTAGAGAAATAAGTATAAGTTTTGCCACTATTCATGTTCTCCGAGCAATTGAGGATGATAATGTCATTAAAACGCATGATTTCTAAAGCGACAAAAGTATGTTGTTCTGTATTGGTGATGTTGCAGAAAATGAACTTCACATCAATATGAGCTATTGGGGTGGATTGAATTCCATACACAAGGCGAAGGAAACGTCGTCTATCAAAATTTCCTGGTCGTGTAAAAATTCCTATTAAGAGGGTAAATTGTGTGTTCATCTGAGTCGCTCCTGGTAATAAAATAGTATTATTGCTTAAGGAAGTGGTTGATGAAAAATTTAAGCAAATACTAAATGATATAAAGAAGACAAAAAGAAGAATAGCAAAGGAAGATAACAAAGCCAGAAATAATTTCCTGGTTGGCATTCTAGATTAAAAGGTATATCATTGAAAGTTCAGAAAAAAAGAAGAAGCTAAGCTTTTCTTTTTGTCAAAAAACAGAAGCTAGGTTTGAATACTTAGAAAATGGATTATATGTTAAGCTTCTCAAATGTACACATCATACTTGTCTTTATATGGCATGGTTAATGGTATGATGAAAGTAATAAGCTTGTGATCTTGTCATGCTTTGTTTGCACTGAGTGATGAATGTGTGTCATAGTGCTTAAAATGTGAACAATCAACAACTTTTTATATTTTATTGAGATTTTGATTTTACTTGAATCCGAGAACTCAAAAACTATGGTGCCATCAAAATTGTAATCTTGTCGCACGAAACTTTGTAATTAAATATGATCAGAGCAAATAAGATTTTTTGACCTCTTATGATTTGAATAGAAGAAAATGATTTTGGAAACCTTTCAAAAAAATAATATATTACCAAAAAAGATCATAGCTACAAACAATTTAGTGACATTATTTAAATTTAGTGATGATATTAGTTTTGCATCTTGTTAGCTACGAGCGATTTAAGAGTTCTTGACCTTTTACAATTTGAACATAACTAACAAATTAAATTTTAAAAGTATAAATAATGTAAAAAAAAAAAAAAATCATCTGTTGTCGGTTATTGAAGGATGAGACACATGAGTATATGAAAAAGAGTTTAAAGGTAAAATAATAAAAGTATCATTGTTATAATTTATGATTTCATAATGGACATGTGAAGGAGAAAGTGAACCAAGGGCTTCTTACGTAAATATATATTCGGCCGTTTCCCCCCGCTAAATGACTATGTATATATATAATGTATCATTATTGTATAAATAGTATATAATTGTGTATAAATGATGTATAACTATACATATATATACACACACACATAATTATACCTTAATTATACACTAGTGAAATTAATCGCGCTTCGCGCGGCTATAAAAAATTTAGTAAATGAATATATTTCACTATTTTGTATATGAAGTAGTATATAACATTAATATTCCGGTCAAGAAACTTTAGATCGTTATTGATCTTAATTTGAGACATAATATTTTTTTTTCAACAATAAAAATTAAAATCCTTTGCTCCTTTTTAAGTACCTACTTTTTTATATATACATAGTAGAAGAAATAATTTAGGATGTATGAGTGAGGAAGTAAATGGAATAAGAAGTCATTCTGAAATCATAATCTATGGATTAAATTAAAAATATTATTTTCTGTTTTAACCTCTATCTTTTATAGGAGTACTTAATCTTCTATGCAAATGTTGATTATAATTTTTATCTTGTGCCTTTAGTGTACATTCGCTTATGATGTCATTCTTTTACACATCAAATAAATATTTTTAAAAGTTATCAAAATGAAACAAAGTAAGCCACAAAGTTATGAATAAATAAAATAAAATAATTAATTATAATAATATAAAATACAAGAATGTGATAATTGTTAATATGATATTGCACTATATATGATATTTATAATATTTCTATTCCAAATAGATCAATAAAAATAATTACATAGAAAAGAGGAACGAAATCTAAACTATATTATACATCTTAAATTTTTTTATATTGATGTATGTATATAAAGGAGACTTAGAAATATGTTGATGTGGCATACTTCTAAGGCCTCCATTCCTATTTTTTCCTCATTTTTTGACTTTTCTTTTGTATTTTTCCTTATTTTATAAGTGAATAATTAATCATATTCTATCCTATTTATTAAGTATCATTAAATTTTGTAACAATCATATTAATTTATTGTCAATAAGTTATTATATTAATTATTAATTATGAAAATAAAGTAAATTAAGCCGAAGTTGTGAATAAATAAAATAAATAAATTAATTATAATAATATAAAACATAAGAATGTGACAATTGATAATATGATATTGCACTATATATGAGATTTATAATATTTTTATTTCAAATATATCAATAAAAAAATTACATAAAAAGGAGGAAAGAAATCTAAACTATATTATATATCGTAAGAAAAAATAGATCGCACTACTATAAAATTACCTGAATATTAATTTTCATGATCATATTTACTTGGAGGAGGATAACAAATATGTAAGAAAAAAAATATTAAAAATAATAAAGAATATCGAATACATAAACATGAAAGAATATTTGAGAATGAAATATTTATGATACTGCACTATATATGATATTTATAATATTTTTATTCTAAATATATCAATAAAAAAATTACATAGAAAAGAGGAAAGAAATCTAAATTATATTATACATTTGAAAAAAAAATGATCGCACTACTATAAAATTACCTTTATATTGATTTTCATGATCATATTTACTTGTAGGAGGATAATAAATATGTAAAAAAAAATGTTAAAAGTAAGAAAGAATATCAAATACATAAACATGAGAGAATATTTAAGAAAAAAATATTTTACCTTCATATACTCCTTATTACGTGCTATAATTTATAAGCAAAAGATATGGAGAAGAGAAAAAAATAATTTCGAATGGGAATCTTAATGAAACAAATATGAATTTATATAGGTAAAATAGAGGAATACCATAAGGTATTATAAATTTATAAATTAATGTATGGGAGTTATAGACATAAAAATTATGGGAGTTATGGATACTATTGAATGTATAAATTTAAGAGGTTTGAGTTATGAATAATTACTCTTTTCAAATACATTGTATATAAGAAAAAATAGTTATTCCTTATAAATATTTTATATAAAAAAACACTTGAAATATTAAAAGATATTATTATTTTATAATTAGAGAAAGATTAAAAAAAGTTAAAAAAAAAAGGCACATTACTTTGTTTATACATAATTATAGACGGATAATTGAAAGAGATTAAAAATAAAAAAGATACAAGTGAAATGGCTTTTCAATTCTATGTACAATAATTAATAATTAATATAATAACTTATTGACAATAAATTAATATGGCTATTAAAGAATTTAATGATACTTAATAAATAAGATAGAATATGATAAATTATTCAATTATAAAAGAAGAAAACACACAAAAAAAAATCAAAAAAATGATAAAAAAGAAAAATAGGAATGGAGGCCTAAGAAGTATGTCACATCAGCATATTCCTAAACCTCCTATATATATAGAGAGAGAGATTGCAGTAGTTTATTTTCCATAGCAAATTGATTTTTTTTTTCAATTCCAACCATCTCAAATCTCTACTAAACAGTACCAAAATATCGGCACAAACTTCTCTCAATTGAGTCTTTAATGTATTATTCTTTCGAATCATGTTTGCTACAAGTCAAATTTCAAAATTTGAGCTCCAAACTCTTTAATGACAAATTTTAAATTTGATGGTGCTCTCCGCTTCTACTGCTTCTCATATTCCTGCATCTAGCCTTGCTAGAGGCTAGAGCTGCCTCATGAAATATCACTTTATTTTAAATACAATTTCAAGTTGATGTTTGGCCATGAAAATTTCATATACAACTTCAAGTTGTATTTGAAAATTTTACTTATTTCACTTTCATTTCTCTCACAAAAATTCAAAAATAACTTGCACTTCAATTCTAGCTACAACTCTAACTCTAAAAAAAATTGATCTGCACGGCCATTTAGTATAATAAATGATAATTGGGTTATTTTGGGAAGGGAATTACAACTGAATGATCAGTTCCTTTAATTACAGGAAAGGACATGACATGAAACTATTTTCACTGAAAGTAATCATTTCAAAGTTATTTCATTGGGACAATCACCCATATATATATATATATATATATATATATATAAAGACAGAGGTTTTTTTACGCAATAATTATACTAATTTTATATACTTCCTATACAACTTTTAGCTGTTATTATTATTTAGATTCATATTTTATATAATAGCTATACAATTTTTATATACATTCTATATGATTTCTCTATATATCTTATGCTGCATTATATAATTTTTACATACATTATATATATATATACACACACACACACTCTCTCACATACAAGATGTGTACAAAAACTGTATCATTTTTGTACATAATATATATATTTATAAGATGTGTGTAGAAATTGTATCATTATTGTATAAAATATGCATATGGATCATTGTATATAATATATGTTTTTGATATAGTCAAATAAAATACACTTTTTTTATATATTTGATTGATAAAAATGAAGAATAACAATTAATTTTTTTAGTTAAAGAAATGTTTAAAATTTCATTTGATTGTTTTTTTAATAGAATTTTTTTAATTAATTTTTTTAGTTAAAGAAATGTTTAAAATTTCATTTGATTGTTTTTTTTAATAGAATTTTTTTAAAAAAAATTAGGGGATCAATTGTTTTAAAAATAAAGGAGAAAAAAAATGAAGAAGCAACGTGGAAAAAACGAAGAAGAAGTCGCATAGGCCAAAAAAAGTAGTAATAAAACAACAACAAAAAAAAAAAAAAAAAAAAAGCAAGAGAGGTGCGCCAACTTCCACTGAATTCATGTCCTTTCTCCTTTAACGAGTGTACATTCCGCGCTTCGCGCGATTAATTTACCAACAATTTTTTGTTCTAATATTTGGATATTAAAAATAGTGCTAATGTAATTCTATTATTTTAAAAATTATTTTTCATCTAACAAAATGATTAAAGTAAAAAATATTTGTAATTGACTTCTTAATGTTTCAATTATTTTCATCATATACTAAGAACTTTGATTTCAATTTTTTCAAAAATTAACAAAGAAAAAGCAAAAAAAAAAAAAAAAAGTCTTCTTTCGCTTCTTCTTATATTTATGCATTTACAAAAGTTAGAGTTGTTATTTTTCTGAATAACCAAGTCTATTTATCTTTCTTCTCTAATTAATTAATCTTATGAAAAATTTCAAGTATCAGTTTGGTTGAATAGTTTATCCTATCATTATAATGCATTATTACTTTTTTTTTAATTCAATACAAAAATAAAAAAATAGATACAAAATATTCAAGAAGAAGAATATGTGACTTGAAGATATTATAGAGGTTGCCTCTTTATAATTAGGCATTTTTAAGATTCATACAATAGCTACGTACAAACTTGCAACAAACTAAAGAGAGAAACGATTGCATATGTACCTAATAATAACGTATTCATAAATCTTGAATCCGAAGAATATTCATAAAAAGACATGAAAAAAAAATATAAAAATATCCAATGAAAAGGAGTAAAATCATAATAATGACGAATAAGAGAAATCATAATAATGAAGAATAAGAGAGAAAAGTTCATAGAAACGGAGAAAGTTATGCAATAAAAAGCATGTCTCTAGTATTTAGAGTAACAAAAAAGTCATATTAAATAAATGTCTCAATTACTATCATTTTATGTTGCTTAAAAGAATAAGACTCTTCGACCTTTTTATGTTCTTTATAATACCAATAATAATAAAAGTATTAAAGTCTCATCAAGTTTCGTTTTACAAATTTCAAAAGTATAAAATAGAAAATAAAACCCTTACTTTCATGAACACGTATAATCAAGAATATATAGACTATAAATTAAGTGTATTAATTAATTGCAATAAAAGTCATTTAAAATGAAAAACAAAGAAGGAAAAGGAGATATTTAAAGAAACTTATAAATAGAAATAATGATTAGGCTAAGGGAAGAAGAAAATGGTACTTCCTCCATTCGCTTTTATTTGTCATTAATTTTCTAATTGAAGTTTTATTTTTACTTGTCATTTTTTACATATCAAGAAAAGATAACTTATTTTTTTCTTATTTTACCCTTAATATTAATTGCTTTTCTATAAATTGATCTCAAAACACAATATAAACATTATTTAATAGGGTATTATAGTAAAATAGTCATGTTATTAATCTTTTTCTTAACTGGTGTCAAATCAAAATATGACAAGTAAAATGAAACGGAAGAAATATATAACGTACATAAAAAGAAAACGAAGAGTATTAAGAAAAGTAATTAATCATATTAATTATTTTTAATATCAATAAATTATTTATGTTTGTATTGAAGTCAATCTTTACTTAAGAATTTATTAATTTGTAATTAAAAATGAGATAAAGATTAAAAATTTGATAAAAACATAAATGCTAATGCTTGGCCATGCAAATTGGTGGAGGGGAGATGAGCCAAAAGATGAGATAAAGATTAAAAATGTGATAAAAACATAAATGCTAATGCTTGGTCATGTAAATTGGTGGAGGGGAGATGAGACAAAAGATGATGAACTTTTTTTTAACAAAAACAAAAAAGAAAATAAAAATGTAGCTTTTCTTGCCCTATAAAATGTGTCACATTTTGCACAGATATGAAAAATATATATATCAACATTTGATTGGATATTTATGTCATAATATATATATATATATATATATATATATATATATATATATATATATATATATATATATATATATATATATATATATATATAAAGAGAATTAGAGATTTGCTTCTATGGCATACTTCTAAATCCTCAGCAATTAAAAAACGACAACACTAATAAATGAAATATTTGAATGACCTTGTGAAGGCTAACCTTGCACATCACCTCTCTCGAAGGATTTATGAAAGAATGTTCGTTATTTCTATTTAGTTAATAAAATACATATTAGAAGTTAATATCAAACAACACTTTAAACTATACATGAATTTTTAATTCAAAAGAAGAAAACATTTTAAAAACTATATTTAAAAAAAAATAATAAAGAATAATAGGAATGAAAACTTAATCTGTCATTACGTTTGTTTTCTTCCTTTAAGCATTATTTTTAGTATTTAATTTTTTCTATGAAGTATGCACGATTACACTAATATTGATATTATTTAAACTCCCTCAAATAAAAATTATAAGCGAATGAAAAGAGGACACCCAAAAACAACTTTTTTTTTGTTTTCTTCCATTTATTTTTTTCCTTTTTTTAGTGTATTCTTCTTTTATCTATTTAATTTAAGATATCTTAGTTCTAAAGTAAATCAAACAATAAAATTTAAAAGTAATACTACAAAATAATTGCTTTGATTTTTATTTTATGTATCTTATACTAATTACTAAATAATAAACACAAAATATTAGAAGGAAAGAAAATGGAAAGTTATTTAAAATTTTGTTGTTAATACTTTTCATATATATTATTGAAAGAAAAGAAAAAAAATGAAAAGAGATCCGAAATTAAAGAAAAGAAATTTTTAACTTCTAAGCAGTGTTTCCCTATATTTTTTCATTTGTCTTTTCTATTTGTTCCACCTTTTATTCTCCCCCATTAATTCTAATTTTAGCTATTCAAGCAAATTATCTTAATTAACATTCTAATTTTTTGTAAATTTCACAAATAATTTGTTTTTAAATTAGCTTTTCTTATCAATTTAGAATGGGTATGTCATAGTTCATATGCGTGTATAAAAAAGAGAAGGAAAATGAAAAGACACTTCATAATTCATACAGACTTCAAGGATGTACAAATGATTGAAGTGTAAGCCTCCAAGAAATATAGCAGTAGCAACAAATGTATAAAAGATACGAGTTTCACACAACTATATTCCATTAGACTTGACTCACATTGGTAGCCCAAATATTTCAACTCCTCTTTATTGCTTAATCTTCTTGAATAGCCCCAGTAGTTCTCCTGAGAAATATTTTTGTTGTGGAATTACTCGGCTCAAATTTGAGAGAGTTTGACATATCAATTTCCATCAGTAGCAACTCTTCCGTAGTATAGGATCGTCCATGTGTAACGTAACTAAAGTCTACAACTTCTGATGATTCAATCTCCTCGTACTTCCTGTAGATTATCAAATCAAAATACTCTCATTAGAAAAAACAAATAACCAAATTACTATAAATTTCAAAGTCAAACAAAGATACTTACACATCAATGATCATCGAGAAAATGCCTAAAAACTGAAGTTCGTCTCAATGCTACTTAAAGACCCTTTTGAAATTTAAGTTATTACGTGCTAATGCTCCTATTGGAAATTAGTTAGTTGGTTTTAATTTTTTTGTTTTTGTTTTTGGTTATGGATTTACTATTGCTAGCACATAAGAAGAAGAAAAACTAACAAAGTAAGAGAAAGAAATCCAAACCTACACACTCAACTCCTCTGATCCTCCTTTTATACAATTCAATTCATGATTAGGAACTTAAGAGTTGTCTAAGACGTGTGGGAGAGGAAAAGCCATTTTGGCTTTAATAAATTTAATACAAATAATGTGGATAATTATAGACTTAATGATAGATTGATTAAATTTTCAACAAATATTTTGAAGGAAATATAATAGAAAAAGACAAAAAATTGACAAAAAAGATAAATACTAATGCAGGTCTTAGAAGTATGCCACATAAGCAAATCTCTAATCCTCTTTTATATATAGAGAGAGATTATCCGTAGTACGAATAAGTAATTTATTACTTCCTCTGTTTATTTTTATTTATTTTGTATATGAAAAATAGTTGTTCAATTTTATTTATTTAATTTAAAAAATTAAAAAATAATTTATTATTTTATTTCTATTTTGCAATTAACACTACACTCATTTCTTAACATTTTGATAACCCATAATTAATAAGGGTAATTAAAATTATCATTTTATTTATTACTTAATACGAATGTATCAAATCAAACATGAACAAGTAAAAATAGATGAGACGAATAAAAAAAGATCATAAAAAAAACATGAATTTCATTCCTGAGCAATTTCTTACTAGGAAAATTTCATTTATATACAAAAAAAAAAAAAAGTACTAAATTTACAACACAAATTCAAGTTTTTATTTACTACATAAAAGTAATCATTAGGCCATTTTCTTCCTTTTTTTCAGTAATAATCTTAAAAATAAAACTTTTCTTTTGCTGCATTTTCTTATTATATATATATATTGGTAAAATCATTTTTGTGCTATTTTTTTTCATATATCAATATCGTATAAATGATGTATAAATATGTATATATGATATACAATAGTACACAAATGTGTATCTACATTGTTTAAATAGCATATAAACATTTATTGATATTGCATATATAGTGTCTAAACATGTATCGATATTGTATGAAAGTTATGTAAAGAATGATATTGTATAAATGGTGTATAAATATGTATCGATATTGTATCAGAGCCTAGGTTCATTCATAGTAATTATGTAATAGATCTGAAGTCTTTGGCATAGATATGAATTTTTTCAACATGGATATGCAAGAAGTTAGTATAAAAAGTACTAAACTTGAAGAGGTTGTTATACCTCTAAATCTTGATTTATTAAATAAATGGACTATCCCCAAGGTAGATATAAAAACCATTTATGAACATGGTTTCTTTGATAAAGTGCTTCATAAGCAAATTATAAAAATTACTGAACAGTCTTTAGCATTAAACGCGGATGAGCAGACTATTAGACTGTTAAATAAATGTGATATTGATATGTATAAATGCCATTATAATTTTATGCATATCGGAATGGTTCAAATTGCATTCAAACCATTAACGCTTAAAGGGTTACCAGAGACATTTCTTGTTGCACTCAGGGACGCTAGAAATCTAAATTTTAGACAGTCTCTTATGGGTTCAGTTGAATCCACTGTATCTTATGGTCTAGTTTATTTTAACACCCAGCCAAATTTATAATTATCTTTGGTTGATACAAATATCCTTGATGCTCTAACTTTAAATATAAAAACTCATGGTTATAACTATGCCCCTGGATCTGAGTTGATCTGTCTTTCATATAGAATTTATTACAGATTATTGACGACTTTGAACCCAAGATGCAAACTGATAGATAATGCATCCAATAAGACCCTATTGGTCGAAACAAACTTTGCAAGATCCAAGGTCACCACCAGGAGGCCTATCAAATGGGATGAAATTGTTTTTCTCGAAACATGGATCTTAAATTCGATTATTTCTCCGAATCAAGTCAGGGATGATGTGACAAACTCTGAGTTATCTCATGTAACTCAAAATTCAGATGGACGAATTTGTCTTCAATTTGACAATAAATCCACGGTTTATAACAGACACTCTTTTTCTATTCCTAAATTATTGTTTGTCATACATCATATATCTTCTATTGAACCAGTTTATGATCCGTCTAGGAATCGTGCAACATCTTCACATACTATTGATTCTGTAACTATACCTGCATCTACACGCTTTGTAGAAAAGATTAAAATCAATCCTAAAATAAATATTGTTCAAGACAGTGATAATATCTCTGATAGGGATAACCCAACTCCTTCTGAAATGGAGTTTGATGTTAACAATGTTTAATATGATTCCACACCAAATTGATTTTAGTCCTGGTTCCCAGGCAAGAAGTTATATTAAAAAAGTTTTTTTTGATAAAAAATAGAATCGATTTAGAATTTGGTTCTTCGAGACTTATAGTCTAGATGAACTAAATAATATTTCTCAAGAATTTTATGAGATGTGTGCATTGCATAATCAGATCGTGTGCTTTGTGTCGTGGTTCATAACCACATATTTACCATTATATGTTAAGGTGTTGGAAAGATTTTATCAAGATGCGAGTGGTAATATTCTTCAAACTATTTACCCTCCCCAACCATCTTTTGTATTGCCTAATAATACTGGTATTACTTTTTCTGCATTCCAAAAATTTACTGATAATGAAATTTGTAAAGTAACTGTTGCAGAAATAAATAATCTGATTGCTCAGAACAATTATTTGAATCTTTATATGAAAGTTTTTGGAGAACAAATTTCTTCTCTTGATAAAAAACATGATGAATTGATTGAGATGGTGAAAAAGCTTAGTGTTAGTCCAAAGTCATCTGATATTGCTTCCACTTCGGAAAGTTTTAAGGAAGACTTGACAACTAGGCCTTGTATTCAGAGACTTCTAGATATTGAGGGATTTGAAAAATTGTCTCACATAGAAGAATTGGAAAAATTGCTTGATAAAAAGTTTTCCGATTTAAATATTAAACCCATTGATTTGTCTAATGCCTTTGCTGATAACATGGAATCTACTCCAGCTATGGGAAATGAAATCTACTCTGAACTTAATAAGCTCAGAGGTATGGTTAGGAAGCAATCAGGGAAAAAATATGATGATATACCCCGCATGACTTCTAACTATTATCCGCGTCCAATCCTCAAGATGTTTTGATAGAGGAAGGAGATTAGAATCATACTAATACGTCGTAAAGTGGAGATGTAATTTAGGAATGGAACTTGGATGGCTTATCTTAAAGACAATTATCTGTCCTTGTTCATCGAATGTTAATGTATTCTACTATAGCGAAAGCTACAACATCTGCCGAGAATCATCAAAGACGTATAGATGCAACTATTTGTAAAATGATTATTGCTAGTTTACTAGCCAACTTCGTGGCTGGTGGAATAATTTCTCAGATAATGATAAAATAAATGCTATATTCAAATCTAGGAATTCCTCCGAAGGTGTTGATAATCTAGGAAGAACATTACCTGCGAATAGAGAAGATGTTGTTTATACTCTTATGCATACTATTATTGAACATTTTGGTGGTAGATTTATCAATCAATATGAGAATACTCGAACACTCTTAAATGGTCTTAAATGTAAAACCTTAGGAGAATTTAGATGGTATAAAGATACCTTTCTAAGTAGGGTCATGGATTTACCCGAAAGTAAGTATGAACATTGAAAGACGAAGTTCATAGATGGTCTTCCTTTTCTATTTGAGAAAAAGGTTAGAAAAGATCTTAGAGGCTCGGGTTCCTATGGTGAAATATCCTATGAAAATTTTACTTATGGTCAGCTGATAGCAGCCTGTACTCAGCAAGGTTTAGCTTTGTGTAATGAGTTAGAATTGGCTAGACAAATTAAGCTTGATAAGTTTAAAGAAAAATCCCAATTAGGAGATTTTTGTGAGCAATTTGGTATGGACAAACCAGCTTCTTCTTCTCAGGAAAAAGATCAAATAAAGTCCAATTCTAAGTCTGATAATCCTTATATGAAAAAGAGATCTAGACATAGGTCCAAAGAAGAGCGTGAGAATCATAAATCCCATCGTAAGTCTATCAGATTTACGAAAAATAGGTCCAAGCGTGATCTCTCCAAAATTAAGTGTTACAGATGTGGTAACCAAGGACATATTACTCCTAACTGCAAGCTCCAAAAGCTTAAGTCTTTAGGTCTTGCCGATGATATTCATGATCAAGTAGATGGTTTGTTATACACTTCTAGTTCTGAGTTTGATTATAATTGTGACTCTGAATCTGAAAATGATGATGAATTGGCTAATTCATCTGATAGCGATCATGCTAATATGAATATTTGTGCTGATTGCAATGGTGATAATTGTGTTTGTGATGAAGCGTTTTAAAAATTGCAATCATAGTTTGAAGATTTAGATTTGAATGCTCAAACCCTCACTGCTGGTAGCGTTCTTGAGTTATTAAAAGAAGTTTCTGAGGAAAAACTTCATGAAAAAATAATTAATTTTGCTATAAAAAAATCTGTTGATAGCGCCCCTAGTACTTCTAAAACTGTTGATAGCATTCATGCTACTGAAGTACTGATAATAATTACTATATGCTTTATTCGTTAGCTAAGGTTAATAGACGTCTTGCTATAAGTCAATTACCAGGCAAAGATACATCTTTCAATGATTTAAAAATTGAGGTAGATAACCTGAAAAGGGAGATTATATCTCTAAAATAAAACCAAATAATTTGTGATCACCGAATTACAAAAATTGAGAAAGATATTCTCACTATGATGTTTCTTCCAGTTTCAAAGGGAAGAAAAAAATGTCAGAAGATGAGGACAATGACATTGTCCATATTTAAGATCTTGATGTAAAAAATGATTATTTTCGGAGCATGATGCAAATTGTTACTGCCCATAAATGGTATACTAATTGCACTATATTAATTGATAATGATTTCTCTGTAACTAATATTGCTATGATTGATAGTGGTGTTGATGTTAGTTGCATTCAAGAAGGTTTTATTCTGACTAGATATTTTTATAAGACTACACATTTTGTTAAGTCTGCATCTGGTCATACCCTTGATATTAATTATAAATTGCCTAATGCACATATTTTCCGAAATAAGGTTTGTATTTCGTATTTTTTTTTTTGGTGATAAATCAATTATAACCTACAATTATACTTGGAACACCCTTTATAAATGTAATATATCCTTACACTCATATTGATGCTAAGGGATTTACTGCTACTTATAAAAACAAGGAGATATTCTACTTTTTTGTTACAGATTCAGTAACTAGGGATATAAATGCTCTAATTGATATGAAGCAGCAACATGTTAATTTTCTACAACTTGAAATGTTCAGCATGAATATAGATGATACCATGAAATCTGCTAAGATTCAGGAGAAAATAAAAATGATCTCCGAACAAATGATTGTTGATGTATGTGTTGATCACTCCAATGCTTTTTAGGATCGCAAACAACGTATTGTAACTCTTCCTTATGAAAATAATTTCTACGAGAATAAGATCCCAATGAAATCTAGACCCTGTCAAATGAATGCAGAGTTAGTTAAATTCTGCATAAAGGAGATTGATAATCTCTTACAAAAGGGTTTGATAAAGCATTCTAAATCACCTCGGCCTTGCACTGTATTTTATGTGAATAATGCTGCTGAAAAGAAACAAGGTATGCCGAGGTTAGTAATAAATTACAAGCCTCTTAATAAATGTTTAAAGTGGATTAGATACCCTATTCCAAATAAAAAAGATTTATTATCCAGATTATTTGACGCCAATATATTTTCTAAATTTGATTTAAAATTCGTGTATTGGAAAATTCAAATATTTAGAGAGCACACTTATAGAACTGCTTTCAATATTTCACTTGGTCAATATGAATGGCATGTGATGCCTTTTGGATTGAAAAATGCTCCTTCTGAATTCCAGAAAATAATGAATGACATTTTTAATACATCTATCGATTTCATTATTGTTTATATTGATGATATTCTTGTGTTTTCAAAAATATTAGAATTATATTTTAAACACCTTGATATGTTTAAAAAGATTGTGATACAAAATGTTTTTGTGATATCTAAACCAAAAATGAGTTATTCCAGACAAGTTTTCGATTTTTAGGTCATAATATCTGTCGAGGGAAGATAGTTCCTATTCAGCATTCTATTAATTTTGCTGATAAATTTCCAGATGTCATCACTGGTAGAATTCAATTTCAACGATTCTTGAAT
Organism: Capsicum pubescens; assembly: GCA_030864215.1. Classification (NCBI taxonomy): domain Eukaryota; kingdom Viridiplantae; phylum Streptophyta; class Magnoliopsida; order Solanales; family Solanaceae; genus Capsicum; species Capsicum pubescens. The sequence goes on from CM061544.1 coordinate 231,152,469, forward strand.
AGTTTGAATTATATATCCCCATTTAATGAAAATCTGTCAAGAGATTTATGCCCCTTATATTATAGGATAAAAAAAAGGTTTTAAAGGTTTTTGGACTGATAGTCTCACAAACCATGTTAAACGTATTAAGCAACGTGTCAAATCTTTGCCTTGCTTAACTCTAGCTAATCCTGCTTGGCTAAAAATTACTGAAACTGATGCATCTAACATTGGTTTTGGTGAAATACTTAAGCAAGTTAGTCCCCATGATAATACTGAGCAATTAATTCGATTTTATTTTGGAAAATGGACTGATAGTCAAAATAAGTATGCAACGGTTGCACATGAAATGTTAACCATTGTTAAATGTGTTCTTAAATTTGAGGATGATTTATATAATCAAATTTTTTTTATTAGAATAGATGCCCAATTAGTGAAGTATATGTTTGACAAAGATTTTAAACATGATGCTTCAAAATTAATCTTTGCAAAGTGGCAGGCGCAACTAGCCCCTTTTGATTTTGAGATTCAATATAAGAAAGGAATTGATAATTCCCTACCTCATTTCTCATCCAGAGAATACCTCAGTGAAAAATGATTTTTTACACTCATTTCCTCTCTAAAAAATTATTAATCACCATTATAAAGGCACTTTCTTTAAACGCAGCTATGCATATTCTTATAATTGAAAAAATCATCCATAAACTAATAGAAGATAAATTTGCAGTCTTCAATTATGATGAAGTTAGAGATGAAATATGATATTGATATATCTGTAATCTATTATGTGCAGCATGACTACAGATCCGCCCTGGTAAATAGCCAGAGGAAGAGGCAGAGGCAGAGAAAGATACTCCTCCGGGGGAAGATCCTCCCCCTCATCACAACCTCAGGCATCATCATATGCTTTAACATCTAATTCACCAGTGATACGAAGGGGAAATATGAGTTTGATAAACTCCAAGATTTCGCAGCTAGGCGAATCTTCATCTTCACAGTTGATCCATCTAGAAGATATTCCGGAGGATCATCCATTATATGGACAATTGCAGTCATATCTAACTGCAAAGCAAGCAGATACGTTTTCTAATATTGCAAAAAAGATGCTGATAGAAAACCTTATGAACAAATCGATAATAGAGAGCTGATAGTTCTCGTGGAAAACTCTGAAATTTAGAGACAAAATGAATCGTGGAAGATAATCCAAAAATATTTGATTCCCAACCTTTATTTTGCAGGAGAGTCATATAAGTCGAGCATATTATGAGACAATTCTGCTATCTACTGGGATTACAGAAATTGAACATTTTCAAGCTTATGATGGAGAACTAGATATGCATGGGTTCTAAAAAATTGTGATTAAAAAGATTATTAATTTTGGAGATTGGGTACGACCTCAATGGCAGAGAGGCAGATATTGCTGAAAGGTTCCAAGATTAATTTCACATATTGGGACTATATTCAGGCTTTCACCAAGACTTTATTTTACAATAATAATAAACATAAACATACATGGTTTATTAAGATTTGAGCGAAGATATTCAATGAATAAATCACTAACTGGTTCATTAATTGGTGGGTGTATCATGGCCCAACTACTCAGATTTTACCTGATTCATTTTTAAAATTATACAAAAAATAGACAAAGGTATCTCCATTTCTGACTGAGTTATATCACTCAGATCATGTATGCAATTTGGACAAGATCGACCAGATGTACTTCTTTATTGAATTCTTCATTCCATGGATTCACAAATAGAGTATTGAATTCGAATTTACTAAAGAACAAATACCTTGTCTCTATAGGGTATTTTACAATAATTTTTGGGACAACTGATGTGCAAGGACCCAAATACTAAAAAATTGAATGGACAAGAGCTCATTGATACCAATGAAAATAAAATTTAGGAATATACAAATGCTCCTCAGAAAAATATTGTTGTGGACAAATTATTTAAACATATCACCAGAAGAATTTCTGTATATAATGGAGATAGAGTTCAGATGATAGAATAATATCTGGAAGAAATTCGTAAAAATCTCATGAAGACTGTCGAACAACATTCAGATACATCAATGAAAAGCATCACCAGTGATAAATTACGGGAGATAATCAAGATTCTCATCCCATTGATTCAGAAGATACTCTGAATGAGGAAGCCATTGCAAGGATGGAGGAATTTCTCTGTCAATTGAAAAAAGGAAAAGGATAAGATTAAGAAGAGATAATGGGACCCGAATGTGGGACCCTCTGTTACTATTTACACAGTAGATCCACTGTGTATAGGGACCCAGATGTAGGACTCATAAATACTATGCATAGATTCTATTGTTTTTATATATAGGACCTTCATTTGTTAGGGAAGGTCAGAAGAAAAATTTTTGTTTTCTTTATTTCTCTCTCTAAGTAGTTTTCTCTCCCCTCTCTCTTTATAATATATTCAAGGCTTGAATAAAGAATGGTAGCTAGCCGTTATTTACTATTCTGGCCTTGCATCCGGCCATTTTCAAGGTAATTATTTCTCTTCTATTTCTAAGGTACTATAATACTTTATTCCCCTCTCCAACCGTGATTGTGTCCAACTAAAAGCTTTTCATATCTATGCTAGAGATCTAACTTCTCTTAAATAGTAACTATGAAAGATCCAGACTCTATCAAAATATGAAGAAATTTTTCTAAAGTTTCTTGACTTGGTTCCAAAATGGTAAGTACAGTCGAAATTAGTACTTCTTATGGCGGCTATGTCTTAGTGACTACGTCTAGCAAGCCGTGAATTTAAGACCGTTAAAGATGAAATAGGGCGTCACCTTTTTCATGGTTAGAAAGGCTAGACACATGGGCTCATCACAAGTATTAATCTTCTGACAGGCCCCTTGTTCGGGTAAAAGAATTGATTTCTCCATACAGTCAATAAGCTATTTAAAATTCTATTCTATTTCAGTTGGTGCCTCGGTTGGTTTTCCGACTAGGTTTTCCGATATTTATTAATTGATCTGGTAGGCCGTGCGGCGAGCCTAGGTTCTTTCATAGTAATTATGTAATAGATCTGAAGTCTTTGGCATAGATATGAACTTTTTCAACATGGATATGCGAGAAGTTAGTACAAAAAGTACTAAACTTAAAGTGGTTGATATACCTCTAAATCTTGATTTATTAAATAAATGGACTATCCTTAAGGTAGATATAAAAACCATTTATGAACATGGGTTCTATGATAAAGTGCTTCATAAGCAAATTATAAAAACTACTGAACAGTCTCTAGCATTAAACGGGGATGAGCAGACTATTAGACTGTTAAATAAATGTGATATTGATATGTATAAATGCCATTATAATTTTATGCATATCGGAATAGTTCAAATTGCATTCAACCCATTAACCCTTAAAGGGTTACCAGAGACATTTCTAGCTGCACTCAGGGACGCTAGAAATTTAAATTTTAGGCAGTCTCTTATGGGTTCAATTGAATCCACTGTAGCTTATGGTCCAGTATATTTTAACACCCAGCCAAATTTACAATTATCTTTGACTGATGCAAATATCCTTGATGCTCTAACTTTAAATATAAAAACTCATGGTTATAACTATTCCCCTGGATCTGAGTTGATCTGTCTATCGTGTAGAATTTATTACAGGTTATTGACGACTTTGAACCCAAGATGCAAACTGATAGATAATGCATCCAATCAAACACTATTGGTCGAAACAAACTTTGCAAGATTCAAGGTCACCACCAGGAGACCTATCATATGGGATGAAATTAATTTTCTTGAAACATGGATCTTAAATTCAATTATTTCTCCGAATCAAGTCACGGATAATGTGACAAATTCTAAGTTATCTCATGTAACTCATAATCCATATGGACATATTTGTCTTTGATTTGACAACAAATCGATGGTTTATAACAAACACTCCTTTTCTAAGCCTAAAATTGCCTGCTATACATCATATATCTCCTATTGAATTAGTTTATGGTCCGGCTAGGAATCGTGAAGCATCTTTACGTACTATTGATTCTGTATCTATACTTGCATCTACACGCTTTGTAGAAAAGATTAAAATCAATCCTAAAATAAATATTGTTCAAGATAGTGATAATATCTCTGATAGGGATAACCCAACTCCTTCTGAAATGGAGTTTGATGTTAACAGTGTTTAATATGATTCCACACTGAATTGATTTTAGTCCTGGTTCCCAGGCAAGGGGTTATATTAAAAAAGAATTTTTTGATAAAAAATGGAATCGATTTAGAATTTATTTTTTTGAGACTTATGATCCAGATGAACTAAATAATATTTTTTAAGAATTTTATGAGATGTGTGCATTTCATAATCAAATCTTGTGCTTTATGTCGTGGTTCATAACCACATATTTACCATTATATGTTAAGGTGTTGGAAAGATCTTATCAAGATGCGAGTGGTAATATTCTTCAAACTATTTACCCTCCCCAATCACCTTTTGTATTGCCTAATAATACTGGTATTACTTTTTCTGCATTTCAAAAATTCATTTATAATGAAATTGGTAAAGTTACTGTTGCAAAAATAAATAATCTGATTACTCAGAATAATTATTTAAGTCTTTATGTGAAAATTTTGGGAGAACATATTTCTTCTCTTGATAAAAACATGATGAATTGATTGAGATGGTGAAAAAACTTAGTGTTAGTCCAAAGTCATCTGATATTGCTTCCACTTCGGAAAGTAAGAAGGAAGATTTGGCATCTAGGCCTTGTATTCAGAGACCTCTAGATATTGAGGGATTTGAAAAATTATCTCACATAGAAGAATTGGAAAAATTGCTTGATAAAAAGTTTTTCGATTTAAATATTAAACCCATTGATTTGTCTAATGCCTTTGCTGATAGCATGGAATCTACTCCATATATGGGAAATGAAATCTACTCTGAACTTAATAAGCTCAGAGGTATGGTTAGGAAGCAACGAGGGAAAAAATATGTTTATATACCCCGCATGACTTCTAACTATTATCCGTATCCAACTCCTCAAGATGTTCTGATACAGAAAAGAGATTGGAATCAGACTAATACATCGTATAGCAGAGATGCAATTTATGAATGGAACTTGGATGGATTATCTGAAAGACAATTATCTATCCTTATTCATTGAATATTAATGTATTCTACTATAGCATCTACCGAGAATCGTCAAAGACATACAAATGCAACTATTTGTAAAATAATTATTGTTGGTTTTACTGGCCAACTTCGTGGCCGGTGGGACAATTTCTTAGATAATGATAAAAAAAATATTGTATTCGAAGCTAGGAATTCCTCCGAAGGTGTTGATAATCTAGGAAGAACATTACCTGCGAATAGAGAAGATGTTATTTATACTCTTATGCTTACTATTATTGAACATTTTGGTGGTAGATTTACCAATCAATATGAGAATACTCGAACACTCTTAAATGGTCTTAGATGTAAAACCTTAGGAGAATTTAGATGTTATACAGATACCTTTCTAAGAAGGGTCATGGATTTACCCAAAAGTAAGTATAAACATTGGAAGACGAAGTTCATAGATGGTCTTCCTCCTCTATTTGCGGAAAGGGTTAGAAAAAAGCTTAGAGGTTCGGGTTTCTATGGTGAAATGTCCTATAAAATTTTTACCTATGGTCAGCTGATATCAGCCTGTACTCAGTAAGGTTTAGCTTTGCACAATGAGTTAAAATTGGCTAGACAAATCAAGCTTGATAAGCTTAAAGAAAAATCTTAATTAGGAGATTTTTGTGAGCAATTTGGTATAGACAAATCAGCTTCTTCTTATCGGGGAAAAGGTCAAAGAAAGTCCAATTCTAAGTATGCTAATCCTTATAAGAAAAAAAGATCTAGACATAGGTCCAAACAAGAGCGTGAGAATAGTAAAGCCCATCGTAAGTCTACTAGATTTATGAAAAATAGGTACAACCGTGATCTTGCCAAAATTAAGTGTTACAGATGTGGTAACCTAGGACATATTGCTCCTAATGCAAGATCCAAAAGCTTAAGTCTTTAGGTCTTGTTGATGATATTCATGATCAAGTATATGGTTTGATATACACTTTTAGTTCTGAGTCTGATTATAATTGTGATTCTGAATCTGAAAATGGTGTTGAATTGCCTGATTGATCTGATAGCGATCATGCTAATATAAATATTTATGTTGATTGCAATAGTGATAATTGTGTTTGTCATGAAGCTTTTTATAAATTGCAATCACAGTTTAAAGATTTAGATTTGAATTCTCAAACCCTCACTGCTGATAGCGTTCTTGAGTTATTAAAAGAAGTTTACGATGAAAAACTACATGAAAAAATTATTAATTTTGCTACAAAAAAATCTGCTGATAGAGCCCCTAGTACTTATAAAACTGTTGATAGCATTAATGTTACTCGAAGTACTGATAATGATTATTATATGCCTTATTCGTTAGCTGAGGTTAATAGACGTCTTGCTATAAGTCAATTACCCGACAAAGATACATCTTTCAACGATTTAAAAATTGAGAAAGATATTTCTCACTATGATGTTTCTTCCAGTTCCAAAGGGAAGAAAAAAATATCAGAAAATAAGGACAATGACATTGTCCATATTCAAGATCTTGATGTAAAAAATGACTATTTTTTGGGCATGATGCAAATTATTACTGCCCATAAATGGTATATAAATTATACTATATTAATTAATAATAATTCTCTGTAACTAATGTTGTTATGATTGATAGTGGTGTCGATGTTAGTTGCATTCAAGAAGGTTTGATTCCGACTAGATATTTTTATAAGACTACACATATTGTTAAGTCTGCATCTGGTCATACCCTTGATATTAATTATAAATTTTCTAATGCACATATTTATCGAAATAAGGTTTGCATTCCACATTTCTTCTTTTTGGTGAAAAATCAATTATATCCTCCAGTTTTACTTGAAAAATCATTTATAAATGCAATTTATCCTTTAACTCAAATTGATGCTAAGGAATTTACTTCTACTTATAAAAATAAGGAGATATCCTACCCTTTTGATACATATCCAGTAACTAGGGATATAAATGCTTTAATTGATATGAAGCAGCAACATGTTAATTTTCTACAACTTAAAATGTTCAGCATGAATATAGATGATACCATGAAATCTGCTAAGATTCGGGAGAAAATAAAAATGATCTCCGAACAAATGATTGTTGATGTATGTGCTGATCACCCCAATGCTTTTTGGGATCACAAACAACATATTATAACTCTTCCTTATGAAAATGATTTCTGCGAGGATAAGATTCCAACGAAATCTAGATCCTGTCAAATAAATGCAGAGTTAGTCGAATTCTGCAAAAAGGAGATTGATAATCTCTTACAAAAGGGTTGGTAAAATATTCTAAATCACCTTGATCTTGCACTGCATTTTATGTGAATAATGCTGCTGAAAAGGAAAAAGATATGCCGAGGTTAGTAATAAATTATAAGACTCTTAATAAATGTTTAAAATGGATTAGATACCCTATTCCAAATTAAAAAAATTTATTATCCAGATTATTTGACGCTAATATATTTTCTAAATTTGATTTAAAATTCGACTATTGGCAAATTCAAATATTTAGATAGCACACTTATAGAACTGCTTTCAATGTTCCATTTGGTCAATTTGAATGGAATGTGATGCCTTTTGGATTGAAAAATGTTCCTTCTGAATTTTAGAAAATAATGAATGACCTTTTAAATCCATATATGGATTTCATTATTGTTTATATTGATGATATTCTTGTGTTTTCAAAAAATATTAGAATTACATTTTAAACACCTTGATATGTTTAAAAGGATTGTGATACAAAATGATTTGGTGATATCTAAACCAAAAATGAGTTTATTCCAGACAAGTATTTGATTTTTAGGTCATAATTTTTATCGAGGAAAGATAGTCCCTATTCAGCGTTCTATTGATTTTGCTGATAAATTTCCATATGTCATCACTGATAGAACTCAATTGCTATGATTCTTGGGTAGTTTGAATTATATATCCCCATTTTATGAAAACCTGTCAAGAGATTTAGCCCTCTTATATGATAGGCTAAAAAAAGGTTTTAAAGGTTCCTGGACTTATAGTCACACAAACCTTGTTAAACGTATTAAGAAACGTGCCAAATCTTTGCCTTGCTTAACTCTAGCTAATCCTGCTTGGCTAAAAATTGTTGAAACTGATGCCTCTAACATTAGTTTTGGTGGAATACTTAAGAAAGTTAGTCCCCATGATAATACTGAGCAATTAATTCAATTTCATTTTGTAAAATTGACTGATAGTTAAAAGAAGTATGCAACGGTTGCACATGAAATATTAACCATTGTTAAATGTGTTCTTAAATTTCAGGATGATTTATATAATCAATTTTTTTTATTAGAATAGATGCCCAATCAATGAAGTATATGTTTGACAAAGATTTTAAACATGATGCTTCAAAATTAATCTTTGCAAGGTGGTAGGCTCAACTAGCCCCTTTTGATTTTGAGATTCAATATAAGAAAGGAATTGATAATTCCCTACCTGATTTCTTATCCAGAGAATACCTCAGTGAAAAATGAATTTTTACACTTATTTCCTCTCTGAAAAATTATTAATCACCATTATAAGGGCACTTCCTCTAAATGCAGATATGCATATTCTTATAATTGAAAAAATCATCTATAAACTAATAAAAGATGAATTTACAGTCTTCAATTATAATGAAGTTAGAGATGAAATAGATTGGTATGATATTGATCTGTCTGACTAATCTATTATGTTCAGCATGACTACAGATCCGCCTATTTTCCAGGGGAAGAGGCAGAGGCAGAAGAAGATACTCCTCCGTGGGAAGATCCACCTCCTCATCACAGCCTCAGACATCATCATATGCTTTAACATCTAATGCCTCGGTGATACAAAGGGGAAATATGAGTTTGATAAACTCCAAGATTCCGCAGATAGGAGAATCTTCATCTTCACAATCGATCCATCTAGAAGATATTCCGGAGGATCATCCATTATATGGACAATTGCAGTCATATCTAACTGCAAAGAAAGCAGATACGTTTACTAATGTTGCAAAAGAAAACGTTGATAGAAAACCTTATGAACAAATCGATAATAGAAAGCTGATAGTTCTCGTGGAAAACTCTGAAATTCAGAGACAAAATGAATCGTGGAAGATAATCCAAAAATATTTGATTCCCAACCTTTATTTTGCAGGAGAGTCATATAAGTCGAGCATATTATGAGACAATTCTGCTATCTACTGGGATTACAGAAATTGAACATTTTCAAGCTTATGATGGAGAACTAGATATGCATGGGTTCTAAAAAATTGTGATTAAAAAGATTATTAATTTTGGAGATTGGGTACGACCTCAATGGCAGAGAGACAGATATTGCTGAAAGGTTCCAAGATTAATTTCACATATTGGGACTATATTCAGGCTTTCACCAAGACTTTATTTTACAATAATAATAAACATAAACATACATGGTTTATTAAGATTTAAGCGAAGATATTCAATGAACAAATCACTAACTGGTTCATTAATTGGTGGGCGTATCATGGCCCAACTACTCAGATTTTACCTGATTCATTTTTAAAATTATACAAAAAATAGACAAAGGTATCTCCATTTCTGACTGAGTTATATCACTCAGATCATGTATGCAATTTGGACAAGATCGACCAGATGTACTTCTTTATTGAATTCTTCATTCCATGGATTCACAAATGGAGTATTGAATTCGAATTTACTAGAGAACAAATACCTTGTCTCTATAGGGTATTTTACAATAATTTTTGGGACAAGCTGATGCGCAAGGACCCAAATACTAAAAAATTGAATGGACAAAGCTCATTGATACCATTGTAAATAAAATTCAGGAATATACAAATGCTCCTCAGAAAAATATTATTGAGGATAAATCATTGAAACATATCACCAGAAGAATTTTTATATATGATGGAGATAGAGTTCAGATGATAGAACAATATCTGAAAGAAGTTCGTAAAAATCTCATGAAGACATGAAGACTGTCGAACAACATTTAGATACATCGATGAAAAATATCACTAGCGATAAATTACCGGAGATGATCAAGATTCTCAACCCATTGATTCAGAAAATACTCTGAATGAGGAAGCCATTGCAAGGACGGAGGAATTTTTTCGCCAATTGAAAAAAGGTAAAGGATAAGATTTAGAAGAGATAATAGGACACGGATGTGGGACCCTCTATTACTATTTACACAGTAGATCCACTATGTATAGGGACCCAGATGTGGGATCCATAACTACTATGCATAGATTATGTTGTTTCTATATATAGGACCTTCATTTGTTAGGGAAGGTCAGAAGAATTTTTTTTATTTTCTTTATTTCTCTCTCTAAGTAGTTTTCTCTCCCCTCTGTCTTAGTAATATATTCAAGGCTTGAATAACGAAAGGCAGCCAGCCGTTATTTACTATTCCGGCCTTACATCCGGCCATTTTTAAGGTAATTAGTTCTCTTTTATTTCTAAGTTACTATAATAGTTTCTTCCCCTCTCCAGTCGTGATTATGTCCGGCTAAAAGCTTTTCATATCTATGTTAGAGATCTAATTTCTCTTACATAGTAACTATGAAAGATCCAGACTCTATCAAATATGAAGGAATTTTTCTATAATTTCTTGACTTGGTTCCGAAATGGTTGGTACAGTCGAAATTAGTACTCCTTATGGTGGCTTTGTCTTAGTGACTACGTCTAGCAAGCCGTGAATTTAAGCCCGTTAAAGATGAAAAAGGGCGTCACTTTTCTCACGGTTAGAAAGGCTAGACACATGGGCTCATCATAAGTAAGTATTAATCTTCTGACAGACCTCTTGTTCGGGTAAAAGATTTGATTTCTCCGTATAGTCAATAAGCTATTTGAAATTCTCTTATATTTCGGTTGGTGCCTCGGTTGATTTTTCGATATTTATTAATTGGTCTAGTAGGCCATGCGAATTACCGCCCACCTGTCCGATCCTGTTATTATGGTATATATATATATATATATATATATATATACCATAATAACAGGATCGGACAGGCGGGCCGTTTTATTACATATATATGACAATTATGTAATACATATGTATCGATATTGATATATATTTGGCTATCACGCATTTCAACCTAATAAATAGAAGTATAAAAAAATTACATAAATATTTTTTTTCATATAAGAAATGGAACAATTAGAAGAGTAAACAAGATTTATTTTTTAAAAAAAAAGAGCAACAAAATTTTCTTATTAAAAAAAGAGAAAATGGTCAAAAGCCCTCCCAACCTTTACCCCAAATTTCAACTGCACATTTATAATTTACGGGGGTCCTATGAGCCCCCTGAACTATTTTAAAGTGAAATTATTACCCCCTCTCTCCCAAAAACTGGCAACCAGTCATTTGGGATGTGGTGATGCACGCGCTGTCACGTCATTTTTTTTCTTTTTTTCCTCTAAAAATTAATTATTTAACTTTATTATTTCCTTTCTTCTTCCCTATTTCTCATTTTGCTCCATTTTCTTCTTCAACCCATTTCATCTTCTTGGATCAAAGATAGAATTCTTGGGGAAAAAAATGGTGGATTAATGAATTCTTGAAAAAGTCTCAAGATCAGAAAAATCGGATTAATGACAAGCGGGTCATTCGTTCGAATGTCCCTCTATCGAACGCTGCTTAATTCTCCGATTAATGAATTCTTTAATGGCGGTTCTTGAGCAAAAAAAGAGAAAATCAGAGAAATGAGTTGGAAATTATATATGACATTGTGCGTTATGTTGGAATTATATATGGCATTGTGGAAATTCAAAGCTTTGAGCTCGCCATTAATGCAGATCTTGAGCAAAAATAGAGAAAATCGGAGAAATGGATTGAAAATTATATATGACATTGTGGGTTATGTTGGAAATTATATATGACATTGTGGAAATTCAAAACTTTGAGCTCGCCATTAATGGCGGATCATGAGCAAAAAGAGAGAAAATTGGAGTTCTTGAATTTTTCAAGTTTTTTGAATCGGAGTTCTTCATCTTCCTCATTCAAGAATTCATTAATCGGAGAAATCTTCTTATTTCCTTAGTTCAAGTGTTTCTTGTTTTCGGTAATAACATTTTTCAAATTATCAAAAAACACCATTAATGAGTCCTCGCCATTAATGAGTTCAAGAAAAATGAAAAAATAAAATTGGAGATGAGGAAGATGAGGAACTCCATTAATGAGTTCTTGAATTTTTGTTCTAAAAAAGAGAAGAAGAAGACAAGAGAAAATGAATAAGAAAAGTAATAATTAAAATTATTTGTATAAAAAATATTTAAAATAATTTTTTAATAAAAAAATCGTTCTCGCTCTCTTTAAAGAGAGTGAAACGCACTCTCTTGCCATGTCGTCGTTTAGGGGGGGTAATAATTTCATTTTAAAATAGTTCGGGGGGGGTCATAGGACCCTCGCAAAGTATAAGTGTATAGTTGAATTTTGAGGTAAAGGTTGGGGGGCTTTTGATCATTTTCTCTTAAAAAGAAAAAGAAAAACATAGTGAAAAATAGCAATAGTATTTTTTTAAAAAAGAGTTGCAACCAAAAAAGTTTTTAAAAAATAACAAAGAAAGTTTTTTCTTTTTAAAATAGCACCGAAGAAAAAGGACAAAAAGAAGTTTATTTTGCTTTAAAAAAATCACAGAGCAAGGCAAAATGGGAAAAGGCAAAAACAAACATTTTTTATTGAAGCAAATGGTCGACTGGCCATAACTGCTGTAATATATTTTGGCCGAGTGGCATGGCCGACTGGTTATTTTAAATTTTAAAAAGTAAAAATACATTATTTTTTGTGTAAAAATTTAACTCAATTAATTTTTTGTATAATTTTCTCTTCTTAAGTATAATTTAGGAAAAATATTAAAAATAATAAATTTAAGTCCATAATTTAGATAAATAGCAATAGTATAAAAAAAAAATTATGCGAGATAACAAAATAATAATATTTTAGTGGCTCCTTATCTATCTTATTTTTCTCTCTTTCTCTCTCTTATATTTCTAACCTTTTTTTTTTCCTATTTTTTTTTTCTTTCACTTTTTTCTTTGTCCTATTTCTAGTTTATGTTTCTCTTTTTTTCCCTTTTCCGCTTTTTCTTTATGATTTTTTCTCTTTTTTTTTTTTTCAGTTTTTTCTTTTTCGTTTCCTATTTTCATTTATTCTATTTTTTTCCTATTTGTTTCTTTTCTCTTTGTTACTCTTCTATTTTTCTTTCTTCTTTTTTCTTTCTTTTTCCATTTTTTTCTTCTTTTTGAGTTTTTTTCTTTTCCTATCTTTTTTTTTTGTGTGTGTTTCTTTCTTTTCGCTTTTTTTTTAACTCTCTATCTCTGGCTTTTATTTCTCTTTCTTTTTCTTTTCTTTTTTATTGTATTTTGTATTTTTTTATTCTCATATGTTTGAGTTCTATTTTATATTTTCTTTTATATTTTTCAAAAATATGATTACGTCGAACACAAGTCATGAATGATAATGAAAGTACCACAATCGTTTATTGTATTTGTACTCGCACTATTATTTGTATTTTTGTATTTGTTGAAATAATTATATTTGTATTTTATAGTTCACACTTGTATTTATATGTATTTTATAGTTCACACTTGTATTTGTATACGCTTTATAGTTCACACTTATATTTGACATACTGTAAGACACCGTAAAATTTTAATGAAATTATTTTTGACCCTCTCGCGTGCGTAATGTCAATTTTTGACTTCAATTGTGAATAAAGATGTTAAAAGGATATGTCAAAAAAATTTTAAAATTTTCATAGGGAGTTCAGGGCCATTTTAGGACCCTAAGGCAGTAGGCTTCCGTGATAAGGGCGTCGCACGGAAGCTAACCTGCGTAATAAGGGTGTGGCACGGAGGCTAACCTCCGCGATAGTAGCGTGCCACACCGCTATGTAATTTTCGTTCAATTTTTATTTATTTTTCAATTGAGGTGAGAGGCTTTTGATTTTTTTACCCCTTGCACGACTTTTAAACATAAAATTGACCCCTTTCCTTCAGTTTTCAAAGATCAAACACTACTATTCTCTTCTTTAACTCCCAATCTAAGAAAGCTCAAGGGTTTCACAAAGAATTCACCATTCAAGATCCAATCTTTGATTTCTCCTCAAATTTTTTGATATTTTAGGCATATTGCCTATCCCTAACTTGTAATTTTATATTGTAGTATCTATTTAGTCATTATGCATGTGATTTGAATTGGTGGGTTTGAAGTTGGGTTGAGGGGTTTTATTTGGTATTACTTGAATTACTTTTGCCTTGTTTTAAATTGATGATTCATGCTTTAATTTATGTTTTATGGGACTGAATTGATGCATTATGCTAATGTTTGGAATGAGGGACAATGGATTTTGACTAGGTAATGGTATTAACCTCATCCCACTTTGTAAACTTGATTTTGAAATATGGATAATTGCATAATTTAATTTATCTTTGAGAACATTGTGTAACATTAAATGATAAATGAATTAAAATTGTTTAGAAATGCTCTTGGTGGCCATGATTCTGGATTTTAAATGAAACTTGAGAGTCAAATAGTTATACGGATTGATTTGGCATAATTGAATTAGCTTGCAAGCGTATTGGTATGACAATGCCAAGTTGGTAAGTTCCTTAATGAATGACCCCTGGGTTAATGATTGGATTATATACAAAAAGTTTTAATTTGAGCTTAAAAGAAATTGTGTAGCTCATCGTGAAGGTGTAGTCACGGAGGGACCAACACTGAAAACCACATTTACCGACGTGGGGGTCCATGTGATCGTATTCTTGGTGTACACTTAATATTTTAGATAGCTATCGCCTTAGAGTCTTTGGCCTATCCTCAGTTTCCTTGGTACGTGCGGCTAACACGTACTGAGGCCCTTTCGACATGGGGATTCGAACCCTTATAGCCTATGTGTGCCTTTAGGACGAAACGAGCTATATAGTTCAGTCTAATGGTTTAAACTTTCATGTTCATGACCCTTGTCCCAATTCCAACATTTTATATATATGTATAAATGTTGTGCATGTGGTTTTGACTGATTTTTTATTGTGACATTATTTTATTCTTTTCTCCTGAGTTACATACCAGTGCTTGCCCCACTAACCGTCTCCGTATGCTACATCATTTCATGATTAGGTTTGGAGGACTTTTCTATTGCTCCTGCGCAACGTTAGGTGATTTGATACTTCTGTGGATCTGCTCTGAAGTGGTGAGCCTCCATCTTTCAGAAGACTTGTCATTTCACTAGTCTCTTATTATTTTAGTACTTGTGGAGTCTTTTTAGTTGGGAGCATATCCCGACTTAGTTGGTATTATCTGGTTTAGGGGTTTTTGTGGACAGTATTGGGATGTTTTGTTCATTGCGTTTTTACTCTTAGAATTTGATTAGTCTTATCTATCTTTATTAATATTTTGGTTGGCTTTCGCTGTTTATCTTTATGTGCTCTTGAGGTAAGGCTAAGGGGGTAGTCTCCAACCAATGATGGGCTTGAGATTACCCGTCACGACCAGTCTTGGGTTTGGGTTATGACAAGTTTGGTATCAAAGCACGGTTCAGGATTTTTAGGTGTCCACAAAGCCATGTTGAGTAGAGTCCTTTTATGGGTATGTAGCACGCCACACTTATAAGAGAGAGGCTATGAGGAATTTAGGAATGTTTTTCTTTCTTGTTCTATTTCAGGCTATAAAGTCTAGTTATCTTGGAACTTCTCTAACTCCTGACTTACTCGTATTTCAGATCATGCCTCTCCAAAAATCTGACGGTCGTAGAAACTTTGTTGGAACCTCTCTCCTCTGAGGAAAATATGAAGGGAACTCACCCTATTTATGAAGTATAGACCTGGTCCAGGGTCCTTGCTCCTGACTGTTGACAGCGCTCAAGCGCATACGCAAGTGTACGTGGTCTTATCAAGTAATATAGTGGCTTCAAGGAAGCGCAAGTATTGATATCACAGGGACTTGCGTTCGCTACCTATCTAATTCTAGTCTAACTAATTGAGTAAAAGAAACAAGAAGAGAGTTTGTAATTTTTGTTAATTAAAAATAAAATAAAATAAATAATGCGAAAATTAAATTCATGGAAAAATCAATGGAAGAAAACTCAGGGTTAAAGCACTTCGAACAATCATACTATGTTATTGAAATTAATTCGTTAACTTGCTTATCGTGATTGTTGATTCATAGAGTTAATTGCATGATCATGGTTTTCAACCTATAATCTTTTACCTAATATGAACATTACAACTACATCGTTGAGCGGAAATGTAATAATCCAATTAAGTGAATTAAAACTATCATCCTACGTATGAATCAAGTAAGACATCTAAGTACATCCCTGTCCTAGATGTTAAGTTTAATTCTTTATTTTATAAAAGAATAAAAATCCAAACTTTGTTTATTTCCATGTTCTATCTCCCTGTTCCCTCTCCCAAGATCAAAAGGTTGACAATATATGTATTCTAAGGATCGCGAATCCTTAAAATAATTAAAACAAGAATAAACAAATAATCAAATATGATAAGCAAAAATTAAATGAATTTAATCTGAAATAATAGTAATCATGTTTTTGGCTTTAATCCCGAAAGGAGGGTTTTTAGCCACTAATATTCATAATCAAGATCTAAATAATTGAATACATGATATGAAAAATTAAAGACTAAAAATAAAATTAAAACCTTGTAAACTGTGTAGCAACTCCTCCGTATTTTCTCCAAATCTGTCCCCAGCGTATGTCTGTATTGGTCAGTGACGTGTTGACCACCTTCAAAGTAACGTGACCAGGTCCTTTTATTGTTTGTCCAAGGTTTAATTCCCTTTTCCTAGTTGACCAAGAAAAGAAAGAATGTTGTCCTTCTTTAATAATTAAAATATATGCTGTCCAGCTGTCCCTTGCCCTGTATAAAAATAATTCTAACATAAAAGGGATTAGGTTGTTGCACGGCTCCCTATGTGTTTCCTTTAACGTCCAGTCGCCTTTTTTTTTTTTTGCACCATTTGCCAAGATTGATCACAGCGACGCGACGCGTTTCTCAATGCATTGGCACATCGATGCGACGCATTGAATTCGCGTCGTCTCATTAAAATTTGTGTTTAAAATTTTGATTAAGTGTAGAACGTCCTATTCTTTGTCCATGTCTTTTGTAGTGTATTTTAAGTGAATTTCGAGCCTTTTTATCATCAATATATCACCGTATTCATCTCATCAAGCCTTCTACAATATCATACACCACATATTAAAGATCAAAACAAAATAATATTTTCAATATCAAATCAAAATAAGAGCTAAGATAAGACAAATTTGCAATGATCTTCCACTTATTTTTTCGACTCTTGACTTAATCAAATTAACTTTTTCACATCATAAATAAGTTATTCAACTCATAATTACACTATTAAAATATTTGAAATAAATTAAACACATTAAAATTCACTGAAACCAACTAGACACACACCTAGCTCAAGCTAGTCCAACTAATTTTCTAGGTTGAACTCTAAATTACTCAATTAAGCACAAACTTGTTTGAAAAATACTTTGGACATTGTAATCACATACTTAGACACTTAAATGCTTACTTATATTAATATTAACACGTTTAAGCACCCGCATTGCTTTCAAAATAAGGCGAAATAAGCTAGAATAATGATACCGAAGTGCATAAAATCACCTCAGATCACCGCCCCACACTTAAACTCTTGTTCGTCCTCGAACAACTCTTTACTCTAAGCATAAAAATCTGAGGTGGCGCTACACTTCTACTAAATAAAAGACACTCAAGCTAGTACTACAATGACTACACAGAATGCAAGTTTCTACACAAAACATGTTATTTACACATTTGAAAGCTCATGAACACTACTCCAAAACATCCTGACCTCAAGAATTGACATACCTAGTTGGCAAACTCATGCATGTTGCTCAATCAAGGATATCATACAAATCACCCACATTCACCAAACATGTGCCCTCACAACAAGAGAGTTACCCATAATTACTCACAATAATGCAATTTATAACATAATGGGTACAAGAATTAAATTACGCTCACTCTCACAAAGAATTCACAAATTACACATAATGAACAATAGGCTTGCCCTTAGTGTAATACTCCACTAATAGTCAAATGTAAAGTTTAGGATCAATTAGGTCTTTACCAGATCGTAATGTAGGCTAAGGGACGGGTAGGAACTATTTTGGCCAAGAATAGTGATTAACTTCTCTAAGCGCTTTAATACACTATATTAAACATTTCACACCAATCTCCAACAAACAAATTACACCATTTTTGTCTCCCATCTCTTCTATTTTGTCCCATCTCTTTTAAGCATTTTCACAAACACTTGGTGGACACATAGTTTACTACCACAAGAATCATTTTTTTTTTCACAATCATGGCAATATTTCTAACATCATTTATATCACATCCATCCACCACAAATCAATTATAAACACCAATAATCATTACCTTGGGGCATCAATTTCACCTTTTCTTTTTCAATTTCTCAAACTCCTTACTAATTTTTTTTTTTCAATTAAAGTACTTAGGATTCTTTTGGATCAAATTATGATTTATCAAAGAAGGGATTAGGCTACATATGAGGCTACCAAAAAGAAAGCTAAAGGCTCAATGGGGGTTAACTAGGATAATGCACAAAGGCAGGTAAAAAGAAGGTATAAAACAAGGCTATCAAAGAAATGCCTATATCATCTTCTAAACCCACATTCTATATTTCGCTTCACACACACACTGGAAAAGTTCTAGACATCACATGCAACAAGGAATATACAAAAATCTCACACGCACATGGCACATGCTCAACTCAATAGGATTTTCATAGACTCCCCAACCAACAATAACATAAATTCAAAATTAAGCCAATAAATAATAGAGTCACAAACAAGAGCCTAAGAGTCTCAAAAATAGCATTTCACTCAATCAACATGCTGTTACAAACAAACCTACTTGCATCATGTAATAAAAAATAGCACCAACAAGAATATCTCACTTATTCCTAACCTAAAATTTTTTAAATTGAGCCAAAAATTGGTAATTTCCCCACCCCACACTTAAAAATCTACTTTGTCCCCAAAGTGAATTTAAAAGTAAATGATAGAAATACTCCCTGAGGCCTCTAGGCCTAGCTAGTAGCATCTTTACACATAAAGGAGATCTATGGGACTCCACACTCATTCTTTGCCATGCTTTAAGATCAAGTTATGGTACTCAGACTCCCCATTAACCTGTGACTCAACCAAAAATAAAAACTACGTGAAATAAAAACTAAACACTGAAAAGAAAACATACCTACTTAACTTGAGTTCTAATTTAGTGTCGCGGCACGACTCAATCAACTTTTTCCTCCACCTTGAGAATATAAATTTCATCCCCAACATCGCATTTATATTTTTGCCTCGCTCATAGGGTGGTGGTACAAAGATTAAGGAACCGAGTAATAAAATATGCATTGTAAACCACTCGGTCTTAAAGTGATGTGTGTTTTATATTGCTTAACCGGTGCAAAATCAAGAATATAGGATTCTTGTTCCTCATCTTTACACTCTTCCACTATTTTAAATGATTCCACAGGCAAGACATCATCTAAACATAATGTAGAAAAGTGTTTCAAGTGAGGCCCAGCCAATCCTACTTCAAAATTTACACTATCTACTACACACTCACTTTTATTCACCTTCTCAATTTCAATCTCAAGATAAGGATGACAATCGAGTGATTGCGATTCTTGTGTTTGCTCCACAAATTGGCTAATATCCTCCTCATATTTTTCTTTGTTTAGCCACTGTAGATATGGTGGTAGTGGTAACTCCTCAACCTGTTCGATAACTTTAGTTTCTGAGTACTCAGACTTCCTCAAATTATTTGTAACTTCATCTACAATAAGTTGGGATGTCACTTGTTCTACATCCTCCATTTGGTTCTTTATGTATGCCAACAACTCATTCTGATACGCTAATATTTGATTCATCAACTCTTCCAAATTGCTCGTTTGAGTTGTGGCCTGCATGTTTAGTTGTTGCTGCTAAAACTGCTGCTGGTTGGTCCGTGATTGAATTTGTGACTGAGTCAGCCCCGTTCGATTGCAGTAGTTTATATAATTTTGCATTTGATCATATCCCGCAAACATTAGTGAATCGGGATTTACAACACACATATCTTCAGAATGATCACTTTAACCACAAACCAAACACCAATTTGCATTCTGTTCCTCGGATAGAACAATATCCACATCATATTGTGAAGGTCCCGTCCACGCACTTTTATCAAAATCTGGACAATAAGCCTCATGATGTGGTCCTCCACAAAAACAACAAGAATTGTCATCACTTGAAAACCATTTATCCCAGGCTGACATCTCGAGAAGAGTGTGAGAAAAATAAAAATAAAAGAAAATAAAAAGAAACTATACAAAAACTATTTACAACTCAATATAGAAAAACTAAAAATAAGATAATTGCCTAATAACAAATCCTCGGCAACGGCGCCAAAAACTTGACAACGCCTAAGCGCACACGCAAGTGTACGTGGTCTTATCAAGTAATATAGTGGCTTCAAGAAAGCCCAAGTATCGATATCACAGGGACTTGCGTTCTCCGCCTATCTAATTCTAGTCTAACTAATTGAGAAAAAAATAAACAAGAAGAGAGTTTGAAAATTTTGTTAATTAAAAATAAAATAAATAATTCGAAAATTAAATTCTTGGAACTATCAATGGAAGAAAACTCAGGGTTAAAGCACTTCGAACAATCCCTATGTTATTGAAATTAATTCGTTAACTTGTTTATCGTGGTTGTCGATTTGTAGGGTTAATTGCATGATCATGGTTTCTCAATCTATAATCTTTTACGTAATATGGATATTACAACTATATCGTTGTGCGGGAATGTAATAATCCAATTAAGTGAATTAAAGTTATCATCCTACATATGAATCAAATAAAGCATCTAAGTACATCCCTGTCCTAGACGCAAGTTTAATTCTTTATTTTATAAAAGAATAAAAACCCAAACTTTGTTTATTCCCATGTTCTATCTCCCTATTCCCTCTTCCGAGATCAAAAGGTTGACAATATATGTATTCTAAGGGTCGTGAATTCTTAAAATAATTAAAACAAGAATAAACGAACAATCAAATATGATAAGCAAAAATTAAGTAAATTTAATCTAAAACAATAGTAATCATGTTCTTGGCTTTAACCCCGGAAGGAGGATTTTTAGCCACTAATATTCATAATCATGATCCAAATAATTGAATACATAATATAAAAAATTAAAGACTAAAAATAAAATTAAAACCTAATAAACTGTATAACAGCTTCTCCGTATTTTCTCCAAGTCTGTCCCCAGCGTAAGCTCCGTATTTTCTCCAAGTCTGTCCCCAGCGTATGTCTGTATTGGTCACTGACGTGTTGACCCCCTTCAAAATAACGCGACGAGGTCCTTTTATTGTTTGTCCAAGGTTTAATTCCCTTTTCCTAGTTGACCAAGAAAAGAAAGAATGTTGTCCTTCTTTAATAATTAAAATATATGCTGTCCAGCTGTCCCTTGCCCTGTATAAAAATAATTCTAACATAAAAGGGATTAGGTTGTTGCACGGCTCCCTATGTGTTTCCTTTAACGTCCAGTCGCCTTTTTCTATTTTTTTTTTGCACCATTTGACAAGATTGATCACAGCGACGCGACGCGTTGAGCGGTTGGCACATCGATGCGACGCGTTAACTTCGCGTCGTCTCATTGAAATTTACGTTCAAAAATTTAGTTAAGTGTCGAACATTCTATTCTTTATCTATGCCTTTAGTAGTGCATTTTCAATGAATTTCGAGCTTTTTTATCATCAATATATTATCGCATTCATCTCACCAAGCCTCCTACAATATAATACACCACATATTAAAGATCAAAACAAAACAATATTCTCAACATCAAATCAAAACAAGAGCTAAGATAAGACAAATTCGCAATAATCTTCCACTTATTTTTCCAAATCTTGACTTAATCAAATTAACTTTTGCACATCACAAACAAGTTATTCAACTCATAATTACACCATTAAAATATTTGGAACAAATTAAACACATTAAAATCCACCGAAACCAACTAGACACACACCTAGCTCAAGCTAATAAACTAGTTTTTCGGGTTGAACTCTAAATTACTCAATTAAGCACAAACTTGTTTGAAAAATACTTTGGACATTGTAATCACATACTTAGACACTTAAATCCTTATTTATATCAATATTAACACGTTTAAGCACCCACATTGCTTTCAAAATAAGGCGAAATAAGCTAGAATAATGATACCGAAGTGTATAAAATCACTTCAGATCAACTGTACTGCTTCATGTGGGGTTCTACTGGTCCCTACTAGTCCTCCTCGGGCTTCCACAGCTGGTAATACTTACGCCTAGTAACCTTAAGGAGATATATCTAATGCGGAGTTCCATCAGTCTATTCATATGATTGCTCAACTGGTAGCATCTCAGTCTCACTGACTTGATCATGTTGGTTCTGTTGCTAATTCATCTGAGGTTACTCGGGTTGGAAATTTATGAGTTTGAATCCCCCAACCTTTACAGTCTCTAGGGTTGTGGAGGATCCTCACGGTTTATTGCTGAGATGGAGAAAATTTTTAGGGTTATGCATGCTACTAATTTAGTGGGTGTAGAGTTTGCTGCCTATAGTTGAAGGATGTGGCTTACTAGTTGTATGAGGAGTGGTAAACAATGAGGGGTGATGATGCTGAGTCGGTGGTGTGGGATGAGTTTTCAGGTGCTTTTCTTGATCACTTCTTTTCTCAGGAGTTGAGAAAGGCTAAGGCCGAAGATTTAATGAACTTAAAGCAGGGTAAGATGAGTATTAAGGAGTGTTCTTTGAAGTTCCAACAACTGTCCCGTTATGCACTGGAGTTGGTGTCTAATATGAGGTCTAAAATGAAGAAGTTTGCTTTTGGTTTATCTTGTGATTTGGTGTTGAAGTGTAAGATTATGATGTTGAATAATGATATGGATATATCCAAGATGGTGGTTTATATGCAGCAGGTATAGGATAAGAAAAAGAAGAAGGTGGAGATGGAAGAGATGTAGAACACAAAGTTTAGATATTCAGAGCAGGGTGCAGCTTAGTAGAACAGTGGGAGAGATGGTAGATAGTGGACTAAGAAGAAAAATTAGGGAAATTCTTATTCGACAGCTAGTGCTCCTCATCCTAAGCCTTCTGGTGATCGTTATTTCAGGCTAGCAGTGGTCCTAAGGAATAGGGTGCCCAATCTCAGGTTAGTGGAGCTCTGTTGGCCCTACCTTATCCTTTATTTTAATTTTGTAGGTGTTTTACCGTGGTTATTATAAGGAGGGAATGAATTTGTGTTTCAATTGTGGTCAGCCTGGTTATCTGTAGCAAAACTTTCCTATATCTAAAGTTGTCATGGGAGCTAAAAAGGTTTCGATTGCCACTTCTTTGGCTCTGGCACCTAAGTACTCTACTTCAAGTATCGGCCCTGGATGAAATTGCCTTTATGCACTTGTTATTCATTAGGAATTTGAGGCATCCCCCAATGTTGGCACTGGTATGTTACAACTCTTTTCTCGTGATGTTTATTATTTGCTTGATTCGTGTTCTATCTTATATTATATGACCTCTTATATGGCTGTACACCTTGGTTTTGGTCCTGAAAATATTTCTGACCCCTTTTCTATTTCTACTCCGGTGGGCGATTCTAGTGCTTCTATATCTATAGGGGTTGTGTGGTGTCCATCTTTTATAGGAAGACATTGATGGATTTGATACAACTTGATATAATGGATTTTGATGTAATCTTGGGGATGGATTGGCTATATTCGTGCTATGCTTCTTTGGATTGTAGGACCCAAAAAGTCAGTTTTTAATTCCCCAATGAACCAATAATTGAATGGGAGGGAGTTCTTTAGTACCCAAAGGGAAGTTTATTTCCTATTTTAGAGATTAGAAGTTGGTATCCAAAGGGTATCTGTATCATCTAGTTTGGGTTAAGGATTTTAGCTCTGAAAGTCCCTTTTTTTGTAATCTGTCCCTGTGGTTAATGAATTTCTTAAAGTTTTTCCTGATGATCTTCCTGGAATTCCTCCCGATAGGGAGATAGATTTTAGCATTGATCTTCTACCAGATACTCGTCCCATTTTAATTCCTCCTTATAAAATGGCTCTGACTGAACTAAAAGAGCTAAATAAGAAGTTAAAAAATCTTCTTGATAAGGATTTCATCCGTCTTAGTGTTTCTTTATGGGGTGTTTCTACACTTTTCGTGTGAAAGAAAGATGGGTGTCTTCGGATGTGTATAGACTATCGTCAGTTAAATAAGGTTACAGTAAAAAATAAGTATCATCTTCCTAGGATGGATGGTCTTTTCGACTAGATTCAGGGTGCTAGGTGTTTCTCTAAGATTGATCTTCGTTCGGGATACTATCAGCTGAAAATTAGGGAGGTTGATATTCCTAAGACTGCTTTCCAAACTCGGTATGACTATTATGAGTTTCTGGTTAATGTCGTTTGGGTTCACTAATGCTTTGGCTGCTTTTATAGATCTTATGAATTGGGTGTTCAGGCAGTTTTTGAATTTATTTGTTATAGTCTTCATTAATGACATCCTGGTATACTCTAAGAGTGAGGAGGATCATGCCAATCATCTCCAAATTGTGTTGCAGACTCTTAAGGAACATAAGTTGTATGCAAAATTTTCTAAGTGTGAATGTTGGCTAAGTATTTGACCTTTCTTGGGCACGTTGTTTCTAGTAAGGGGATCAATATGGATCCACATAAAGTTGAGGCAATTAAAAAATAGCCTATATCTATGACTCCAATCGACATTAGGGGCTTTTTGGGTTTGGCGGGGTATTATAAGAGGTTTGTGAAGAGTTTCTCATCTATTGCTGCTCTGCTCACGAAGTTAACCCAGAAAAAGGTTATGTTTTTATGGTCCAATACTTTTGGCTACTTTGTGTGTGATTCATCATGTAAGTTTGTGGCCTATGCTTCCAAGCAACATAAGGTTCAGGAAAGGAATTATCCGACACACAATCTAGAGTTGGCGATTGTGATCTTTTCATTGAAAATATGGTTCCATTATCTGTATAGGGTGCATGTGGATATTTACTTAGATCATAACATCTTGGAGTATGTACTTACGTAGAAGAAATTGAACCTTAAGAAAAGTCAGTGGCTCTAGCTTCTTAAGGATCCTGACATGAGTTTGCACTACCATCCAGGTAAAGCTAATGTTTTTACTGAGCTCTTAGCAGGTTATCGATGGGAATCTTTTCCCATGTGGAGGAGGAGAAAAAATATTAATAGTTTTGGCTAACTTTGAAGTTCGTCTCTTGGACTTTGAGGATATAAGAGTGATGGTTCAGGAAGTGGTTAAATCATCTCTTGGTACTGAGGTGAAAAGAATAGGTTTTGGATCCCATACTTTTGAAGATTAAGGATGATGTGGGTCAATAAAAGATTATGGTATTACAAATTGAGGAGATGACATTCTGAGGTATCAAGGAAGGTTGTGTGTACCTAATGTAGATGGCTGTGGGAAAGGATTTTGACTGAGGCTCATGAGTCCAGATATACAGTTCATCTGAGTTTGACTAAAATGTACCATGACTTGAAGGAAATATACTAGTGGAATAATATGAAGAAAGACGTAGTGAACTTTGTGGCTAAGTGCATGATTTGTCAGCAAGTCAAGGTTGAATATTTAAGGCTTGGTGGTATGTATCAAGATATAGAATTGCCTATGTAGAAGTGGGAGATGACCAATATAGATTTTGTTATGGGTCTTTTGTGGTCTCACAATTAGTATGATTCTACTTGGGTCATTATGGATAGGATGACTAAGTCTGTTCACTTCTTACCCGTAAGGACTAACTATACAAGAAAAGATTATACTAAGTTGTTCATCCAGGAGATAGTTAAGTTGCATGGAGCATCATTTTCCATTATTTCAGATCGAAGTACGTAGTTTTCTTCTCATTTCAGAAAGGTTTGGGTACTCCATTGAACCTTAGCACCACTTTCCACTTTCAAATGGATAGGAAAGCGAAATAGACTATTCAGAATTTAGAGAATATGCTAAGGGACTGAGTGATTAATTTTAAAGGTAGTTGGGTTGATCATTTGTCTCTTATTGAGTTTGCTTACAATAATAGTTATCATTCTAGCATTTAGATGGCTCTTTATGAAGGAGGTGTAGGTTTCCTATTGGATGGTTCAAGGTAAGTGAAACTAGGTTGTTTGGCCCTGACGTAGTTCACCAAGCCATGGAGAAAGTGAAGATGATTAGAGAAAGACTTAAGACTGCTCAAAGTAGCCAAAAGTATTATGAGGATGTGAGGTAAAAGGAGTTGGAGTTTGAAGTAAGTGATTGGGTGTTCTTAAAGGTTTCTCCCATGAAAGGAGTCATGAGATTTAGGAAGAAAGGGAATCTCAGTCCCTGTTATATTGATCCATATCACATTGCAAGTAGAATTGAGAGTGTCACATATGAGTTAAATTTACCTGCAAGTTTGGCTTTGATTCATCTTATTTTCCATGTGTCTATGCTGAAAAAGTGTGTGGGTGACCCTTCTTTGATAATGCCTATTGAGGGGATTGGTGTTACTGATTCCTTATCCTATGAGGAAGTCCCAATTAAGATATTGGATAGTCAAGTTCGTAAATTGAGGACAAAGGATGTAGCTTCGGTGAAGTTTCATTGGAGAAACCAAAAAGTGGAAGAAGCTACTTGGGAAACTGAGGAAGATATGAGGGCCAAGTACCCATTCTTATTCCCAATATTAGATGAAAGTGCTTAAGGTATGATTTTCATTTCTCTCTTGTTGTATTCAGAATATGTATTTGGATTCTGATGTATTTTGGCTATTATCGTGCTAAATATGTCCCAACCCCTCATTTGGGGATGAATGATCCAAGAGGGGGTTAATGTAAGATCCAGTAAAATTTTACAAAATTTATTTTTGACCCTTCCGCATGGGTAATGTCAATTTTAACTTGAATTGTGAATAGAGATGTTAAAAGGATATGTTGGAAAAGTTTTAAAATTTTTAGAGGGGGTTCGGGGCAATTTTGGGACCCTGAGGCAGTAAGCCTCCACGATAAGGGCATCGCATGGAGGCTAACCTCCGCGATAAGGGTGTGGCACGGAGGCTAACCTCCGTGATAAGGGTGTGGCACGGAGGCTAACCTCCACGATAGCGGCGTGCCACACTGCTATGGAATTTTCATTGATTTTTTATTTTTTTCACTTAGGGTGAGGGGCTTTTGGAGTTTTTACCCTCTGCATGACTTTGAAACATAAAATTGACCTCTTTCCTTCAGTTTTCAAAGATCAAACATTACTATTCTCTTCTTTAACTCCCAACCCAAGAAAGCTCAAGGGTTTTACAAAGAATTCACCATTCAAGCCCCAAACTTTGATTTCTCTTCAAATTCTTTGGTATTTCAGGCTTGTTTCTCATCCTTAACGTGTAATTTTACATTGTGGCATCTATTTAATCATTATTCACGTGATTTGAATTGGTGGGTTTGAGATTGGGTTGAGGAGTTTTGTTTGGTATTACTTGAGTTACTTTTGTCATGTTTTAAATTAATGATTCATGATTTAATTTATGGTTATTGGGACTGAATTGGTGCAATTTGATAATATTTGGAATATGGGACATGGATTCTCCCAAATTTATGGATTTTGACTTGGTAATGGAATTAACATCAACTCACTTTGTAAACTCGATTTTAAAATATGGATAATTGCATACTTTAACTTATCTATGACAATATTGCATTGGATTAAAGGAAAATGGATAAAAATACTTTTGAAATGCCTTTGGTGGCCATGGTTTTGGATTTTAAATGGAATGCATGACGATACCAATTTTTTAAGTGCCTTAATAAATGACTCCTGGGTTAATAGTTTGATTATATGTAAACTATTTTAATTTGGGATTAAAGAGAATTTTGTAGCTTAATGTGGAGGTGCATTCCCAAGAGGACCAACACTGGAAACCACGTTAGCCGACATGAGGGTCCATGTGACCGTGTGCTTGGTGAACACTTTTTATTTTAGATGGTTATCGCCTTAGTGTCTTTAACCTATCATTTATTTCCTTGGTACGTGCGACTAACACGCATTAGGACCCTTTTGGCAGGGGGATCGGACCCATATAACCCATGGGTGATTTTAGGACAAAACGAGCTACATAATTCAGGATAATGGTTTAAACTTTCAAGTTCATGACCCTTGTCCCTATCTCGTCATCCTATATATATGTATATAAATGTTGTGTATATAGTTTTGACTGTTTTTTGGCAATGGCATTATTTTATCCTTTTTTCTAAGTTGGATGCTGGTGCTCCCCCCTCTGACCGTCCCTGAATACTACATCATGAAATGATGTAGGTTCAGAGGACTTTTCTGTTGCTCCCATGTAGTGTTAGGTGATTCGGTACTCCTGTAGATATGCTGTGAAGTGGTGAGCCTCCATCTTTCGGAAGGCCCTATCATTTCACTGGTCTCTTTATTATTTTAGTACTTTTAAATTCTTTTGGTCATAGTCGTGGGAATATCCCAACTTAGTTGGTATTATCTGATTTAGAGGCTTTTGTAGACAGTATTGGGATGTTTTGGTTATTGCATTGACTCTAAGAATTTGATTAGACTTATCTATCTTTATTACTATTTTGATTGGCTTCCACTTTTTATCTTTATGTGCTCTTGAGATAAGGCTAAGGGGGTTGTCTCTAGCCCATGGTGGGCCTGAGATTGCCTGTCATGGCCAAGTCCGGATTCGGATCGTGACACATACAAATACTAACGATACATTTGTACTAAATGATACATTATATATTTATGTATTTTAGACTCAAAAAAATATAATTAATACATATACATATTTGTATACAAATACAAATGATAAATTGTATATATTCAATGCCAAACTATTCAAATACAATAATAAATTTACTTAAAATATATAATTTGATACAAATAAAAATAAAGTAAAAAATACATAAATATAAAATACAACAACAAAAAAAAGAATGATAAAAAAATGTAAAAATTAAAAAAAATGAAAAAAGAATGAAAAAAGGACCCAAAAAAACAAAAAAGTGAAACAATAAATAAAAAAATAAAAAAAGTGCAATGAAAATAAGAAACAGTATAAAATGAACAAAATAAAGGAAAGAACTAAAAAGGAAAAAAACAAAATACAAAAAACACATAAATATAAAACACAACAACAACAAAAAAAACGAGAGAAAAAATACAAATAAATGAAAAAGAAAAAAATGAAGAAAAAAAGGAAAAAGGAAAAAAATGAATAAACAAGGGAAAAATGACAAAAAATATAAAAATTGAAATAATAAAGAAAAAGAGAAAACACAAAAAAAGAAGTGCAAAGAAAAAAAGAAAGAGTGTAAAAACGAAAAAAATGAAAGGAATAAACGAAAAAATAAATAAAAAAATAGTAAAAAATTAAAAAAAGAAGAAGTAAAAACCTGAAAAAAGAAGAGAGAGAAAAATAGAAAAATATTTATTTTAATAATTCAAGCATATTTTGAGTTTTGAAACTCACTAAGAAAAGTTTCTTATTTTTAAAAAATACAATCTTCAATTAATTGTGTGAACGTGATTTAAGGAAGTTGAAATTCTTTGCCCTTTTAAACTCAAGTTGTTACATAAAAATAATCTAGTTAAATGTATTTGTATATATATTTAATGTTTTCTTGCGTATCAAATATATAAATATTGCGATTTAGAATAATTAACAGAAGGTTGTTATAGGTCTTCTAATTAATGAGCCTAATTTGTTATTTCTGAACTTTTCTCCTTTAAAATTTGACGAGCACCATAATGACATGCCTTAAAATGCTCAACCTATTCCAATCTTATGTGGGTCGTGGGTTGGGTTGGCTTAGGTTAGTTCACCTTTTAAAATATAATTCCCCTATTTCAAAAAGAATAATCTAGTTTGACTTGACACGTTTAAGAAAATAAAGAAGACTTTGAATCTTGTGGTTCTAAATTAAAATTATATCAAAGGTACCAAAATATCCTTTAATATTGTGGTCATGAACATGCCACGTGGAAAGTTGAAATTAAAGTATTGCCAAAAAAGAAAAAGAAAATGGGTCTTTCTTTTTGAAAAAGACTAAATATAAAAGTAGGTCATTATTTTAAAATGAAGAGAATAATTTTTTATAAGGAAAACTTACCTAAATATACCATATTTAGAAAATATTTACCAGTTATAACTATAAAATTTTAGTAGGGGTACTTACAGAAACAATCTATGTTTCAGCAAAATAGGAGTGTCCCTACCCTAACTTTTAAAATTACAATCCTGAAAATATAGTTATTTTTGGGGAGTCTAAGGAGTTGTTTTGCAGGGTGCATTATTTTGATAATTCATGTATTAAAGTGTGGTATTATTTAATACATTATTTGGTAGCAAATTTGGAGCAATGTATAACTAATACATGAAATAGTTATACACCCTACATGGTATTGTAGGGTGTATAACTAATACACCCAATTTTGGTGGTTATTTTTCTATGTATTCGACTCATGGATTGTATTAAAAGTTCTTACACAATTGAAACCTAATTTTGGGAATGTATGGTATTTGGATATGTTCTTTCTGCAGTGTTATGATTACTTATGTTGTTCGGCGTCATTTTAGAAGCCCTACCTTGAGGTATTTCTGTCTTTTCACTCTTGTGTATTAGTTTGGGTGATATGTTTACTCGTTAAGGTTCGCTGCTATGAGTGCTATCATGATCCTTGGATTTTGGGTTGAGATAAATTGGTATCAGAATAATCAGGTTCATCGGTCTCAATAATGTAAGAACGGGATGTCTAATAGAGTCTCAAAAATCGGTACGTGGACATCTGTATATATCTTCAAGAGACTATAGAACGTCTTTAGGAAATATTTCTGATATTATTCTTTATCATGTGAAGTTCTTTCATAACTTGTGTTCTGAGTTGTGTTTCACTCTTTCTATGCGAATGGTATGACTTATACTATATATTAGTTGAGAGATTGATGTAGATCATTTTTCGGTTGTAGGCCTATTGATGCTCTGGAGTTGTCATGGGATCAGTTTGCTGATGCCTTTCTGGAGAGATTCGTGTCTTATAGTTTGAGTGATCAGACGCGTGACGAGTTTGATCGATTGTAGCAAGGTTCCATAACTGTTGCAGAGTATGAGGTGCATTTTTATGCCCTGTCCAGATATTCCCACGCTAGTATTTCCACTATGTTTGAGAAGATTTAGAAGTTTGTGAAGGGTTTGGATGTCTCTCTTTAGTTGGCTACATCTCAGATGGTTGTATTTGGAGCATTTTTTAGAGCATTGTGGATCATGCGAAAATGACATAGGGTATTCTTAGGGTATCACAGGGAAGCGCTAAGAATGTGCACTATTTTGGTGAGTTTAGAGGTCAAGTTTCTCATGATAAAGATTTCAAGGATTTTTGTGGACATCAAGGAAGGCCAGTGTAGGTAGCCTTACTAAGTTTGGGTGGTGGATCTTTGGGTTTACCAGTGCAGTGTGGCCATTCAGGCCAAGTGGTTTCTTTTTCTAATGAGGTGGGCTGTAGGACTTGTTTTGTGTGTTGTAAGGTTGACTATTTGGCCAACAACTATCCCCGCTGTGTGATTAGAGATACTCCTATTATAATTGTGAGAGGTAGAGGTTCTACTAGAGGTGCGAGGGGTAGAGGTAGTGGAGCCCACTATGATGGTCGTACGGCTATTCAGCCAGCTGATGGCCATGGTCAGTGTTATGCTATACCCGCTGGGACAGAGGTGGAGGTATTTTATGCTGTGATCATAGGTATCATCCCCATTTATTTTAAACCTACCTCTGTGTTATTTGATCCTGGATCTATTTTCTTCTGTGTCTGTGTATTTTGCTATGGGTTTTGATTATGTTAGTAAGCCTCTTGCCATGCCTATTTGTGTATCTACCTTAGTAGGTGATTTTTTATTGGTGGATCGAGTGCACCAATCTTCTATTGTGACTTTTGTCTAGCGTGAGACTTTGGTAGACTTTCTTGTGATAGATTTGGTTGATTTTGATGTTATTTTGGGTATGGATTGGTTGGATCCTTATCATGCTATTTTTGATTATTTTTCTAAGACTGTGACTTTAGCTTCGCCAGGTGTGCCAAGGATAGCTTGGAAGGGTGAACTTCATTCGGGTCCTAAGAGGATTATATCTTATTTTCAGGCTCGAAAATTAGTTGAGAGGGGATGTTTATGTTACTTGGCTTATATTCATGACACTATTGTTATTTTGCCTCTTTTCTTAGATTCTTTCTATGTTGTCCATGAGTTTTATATGTGTTCCCTACGGATTTGCCTGGTATGCCTCCGAATCGTGATATTGACTTTGCTATTGATGTTGAGCCGGGCACCAAGCCTATCTCTATTCTTTCTTGTAAGATGGGCCCAACTAAGTTAAATGACTTGAATGATCAGTAGCAGGAGTTATTAGATAAGGGATTTATCTGATCTAGTGTATCGCTTTGGGGTATGCCTGTCTTATTTGTGAACAAGAAAGATGGGTCTTTGCGCATGTGTATTGATTATCGACAATTGAATAAGGTAACAGTTCAGAATAAGTATCATCTTCCTTGCATTGATGATCGATTTGACCAGCTTCAAGGTGATACGGTGTTTTCAAAGATTGATTTGGGGTCTGGTTATCACTAGTTGAGGATTATAGCTTTAGATATTCTGAAGAAAGCTTTTTGGACTAGATATGGTCATTATGAGTTCTTGGCCATATCTTTAAAGTTGACCAATTCCCTTATCGCATTCATGGAGTTGATGAATAAGGTGTTTGATCATATCTTGACTCCTTTGTTATTGTATTTATAAGTGATGTCTTGGTTTATTCCAAGAATGAGGTTGAGCATGAGGAGAATTTGTGGATTTTGCTTCAGAGATTAAGGGATGAGAAGTTGTATGCCAAGTTCTATAAGTGTGCATTTTGGTTGGAGTATATTTCTTTCTTGGGTCATGTGGTGACCAAGAAAGGTATTATAGTTGATCCAACCAAGGTTGATACAGTTTGTGATTAGGCTAGACTTACTTTACCCATCAAGATTTGGAGTTTTATTGGCTTGGCAGGTTATTATCGGCATTTTGTTGAGGGTTTCTCTTCTATTGTATATCTTTTGACTATGTTAACGTAGAAAAAGATTTCCTTTCAGTGGTCTGATGCTTGTGAGGCGAGCTTTCAAAAGCTCAAGAATTTGTTGACTTCATCTCCTATATTGGCTTTACCTTAGGTGGGCATTAGATTTATGGTGTTTTGCAATACTTCAAGTGTTGAATTGAGTGTCGTATTGATATAAGAGGTTAAAGTGATTGCTTATGTGTTTTGTCAGTTAAAGCCTTATGAGAGGAATTATACTACCCATGATTTGGAGTTGTGTGCAGTTGTGTTTTCCTTAAAGTTATGGAGGCACTAATTGTATGGAGTCCATTGTAAGATCTTCTCAGATCATCGTAGCCTTTAGTACTTATTCACTTAGAGAGATCTTAATATGAGGTAGCGCTATTGGCTTGATTTGCTTAAGTATTATGACTTGATCATTGTCCATTGTCTGGGCAAGGCTGATGTGGTTGCGGATGCGTTGAGCTGGAAGTCGACTAGCATGGGTAGCTTGGCTCATATTTTAACCTAGGAGAGGCCTCTAGCCTTATAGGTTCAGTCTTTAGCTAACCAGATGGTTAGGCTTGGTATTTCGACACCTGGGCATGTTTTGGCATTTATGGAGGCTAGATCTTCTTTGATGAAGCAAATTCAAGCTCATCGGTTTGATGATTTTGGATTGAGGTTGATTCGAGGTAAGGTATTGAGTATGGAGGCTAAGGAAGCCTCACTTGATTCCTCACTTGATTCAGATGGATTTTTGCGGATTGGAGGCTGAGTTTGTGTGTCAAGAGTAAGTGATAGGATTAGATTGATCTTAGAGGTGGCCCATTGTTCCAGATATTTCATCCATCTAGGTTTGAGTAAGATGTATCGTGATTTGAGACAACACTACTAGTGGGGTGGTATGAGGTGAGATGTAGCAGATTTTGTGGCTCATTGCCTATGTTGTCATCAAGTGAAGCCCAAGCATATGAGACCTGGTGGTTTGCTTTAGAGGTTACCCATTATCGAGTGGAAGTGGGAATATATCACTATAGATTTTTTGACTGGGTTGCCTTGTGTTTCTCGTGGTTCTGAAAGAGCATGGGTCATAGTGGATCGATTGACCAAGTCATCTCATTTCATTCCAGTTCAGGTTTCCTTCAGTGCCGAGAGGTTGGCTCGTATCTACATTCGTGAGATTGTGAAACTTCATGGTGTGTCGATGTCCATTATTTCAGATCAAGGTTCTGTGTTCACATCTCACTTTTGGAAGACTTTTCAGGATGAGATTGGTACTTGGGTTGACCTCAGTAAAAAATTTCACCCCAGACTAATGACCAGTAAGAGTAGACTATATAGGTCTTGGAGGATATGCTCCGTGCATGTGTGATGAATTTTAGTGGTCAGTGGGAGTAGCACTTGGCTCTAGTAAAGTTTGCAAATAATAATAGCTATCAATCCAATGTCGACATGGCTCATTTTGAGGCGTTGTATGATAGGCATTTTCGCTCTCCAGTTGGTTGATTTGATATTTTTGAGGTTTGAGCTCAAGGTATGGATTTGCTTTATGAGTCTTTGTATAGAGTTCGGGTCATTCAGAATAGACTTAGAGCGGTTCAGAGTAGGCAGAAGTGCTGTGCTGATCGTAGACTTCGTGCCTTGATATTTGGTGTAATGGATCGTGTTTTTCTTTGAGTTTCACCCATAAAGGGTTTGATGAGGTTTGGAAGAGGGGCAAGATTAGCCTCAGGTGTATTGGTCCATTGGAGATTCATTGGACTGTTGGTGATGTGGTCTATGAGTTAGCTTTGCCCCCAGATCTAGCATCTGTTCATCCTATTTTTCATGTTTCTATGCTTTGCCGTTACATTTCGGATGAGTCTAATGTTATTTATTGGGAGTCAGTTTAGTAAGATGAGCGGTTGTCTTTTTTGAGGATTCGGTCTCCATTTTGGCTAGGGGTGTGAGACGGTTGCGCTCCAGAGTCGTCCCTATGGTTAAGGTTTAGTGGCGACATCAACCTTTAAATGAGGCTACTTGGGAGGTCGAGTTTGATATGCACAATTCTTTTCCCCTTCTCCTTGCCGATTCAGGTATTTCTTTTGCCTTTAATTTGAGGACGAACTAGATTTTTAGTGATGAATGATGTAACAACCTGAAAATTTGATGAAATATGTAAAATGTGTGTTTTTATGTGATATGACTATTTTATCCCTCCCCTTAGTTTCATTATGGTATTTCTGAGATGTAGGGGTGATTGGCACGGTTTCTGAGTTCATTTGATACCATTTACGCGATATTGTGGTTTTTGATGACTTTGAGAGCCTTATTTGGGAATTATATGGATATATTTTGATCCGTGCGACGGATGGATGAACGAACTGTGCTAATAGATTCAAAATTCGATTAGGCTAGGTAGACCTTTGGTTCGGGTCTCGAGGCACTCGAGCTCATTTCGACCTCTCGGTCGGAAAGTTGAAAATTAAAAATATGGGTGTGAGACCCATATTTTGTCAAAATGACCTCATATAGAATATCCAACTTCGCCAACGTATTTGTAATGTCAATTTTAGGGTGGTAACATGTTTGGTGTGATTTTTTAGCTTTTAAATCTCATTTTGACCCTCGATTTGAAAAATTGTGATTTTGAGTTTCGGGGTTAAACTTTGTGGAAATGACATTTTGAAAAGAAATTTGATATCGCCATTGTGTCCGGAGCGTCTAATTTAGTGTGGTTACATAATTCGTTTGCATATTTCGAACGAATCCATGGCACCCCGTCGAAGTCCGGGTTGGACTTAGAAAAAAAGCTCTTTCAATAGCTGGTGTAGAAAAATCTGCATAATTAAAGCAGCTTTTTGGGCCCATTTTGTTTATTTTTCACCTTGCCTCTTGAGATTTAAATCCTAGAATAATGTGAGAGCTTAAAAGTGAAGCTTGTGGGAGCTTGTGAAGCTAGATTAACATCTAATTCTTGATTCTCTCACAGATTTAAGGGAAGAAATCACTCATTTTCATAGTAATTTCTTGATTAATTTCTCAAAATTCAAAAAGTCTTAAGGCTTGATTTAAACCCCAATTTCACTTGAATAATATTTTAATCTTATAATTACTAATTTTTCATCAATTTAACCTTCAAAACAACTCTGATTCTTGATTTTAACTCGAATTTCAAAGGTTTTACTCGATAAAGCTTACAAATAGTTTTTCTTCAATTTGAACCTCATTTTGACTCGATTTGACTTGGGTTTTCATCTGTAGGTTCCTAAAAATATGAAAAACACATTTTTGAAGTAAAGATACGATTTTATCCTTCTTTTTCGAGAAACTATTTCGGGGGTCCATTTTAACCCCGAATAAAAAATAGTTAATATGTGCATCGTTGGTTTTATTTTGATGTGTAGATTCCATATTTTATGGTTTTTTTCTAGAGTTCGGGATTCTTAGAGGAAATTAAGGTCGTGGGTTTAAATTTTAGCAGACCGATTTTGACATTCGAGGTAGGTTATGACTTAACTCTTTCAAACTAGGCTGAGTAGTAAATATTGTACAAAATGCATGTTAAGGGTGAGAAGTAAACATGAAAAATGACTATCTATGTGTTCTGCTTGTGTGGGGGTCTATATGTGACGTAATTGTTGAAATTAAGATATTATGCGATATGCGTGATAGTGTTAGGTCCTATGTGATATTGATAACCTTGAATACATGTGAACAATTGTATTGTGTTGTTGAAATGCCTAATATGGCACCATGGTGTATTATGATATATTTGTACTTATTGGCATATGAAACATTTGGAAATTCAAGGAGGGTGGAATTGATGAGTGGATATTGCATCATGTGGTTGTGGAAATATGCTATTATGATTCATTGCGGAAATACCTCATGTGGTTAGTTGTTGAAATACTTATTATGGTGGGTCGTGAAAATTACATTATTATCCTCATGGCATCATACAATTTTTTTTTTTATGTTTTGTATATACTCGTTGTTGTTTGTCATACTTGATTTGTGTCTTATGTGCTTTGGAAATACTTGGAATACTGGAAATTCTAGAAATACTAGGAACATCGGATTTTATAACCTTCCCCGAGGAACGTGCAGGGGAGGATATATTGATATATGGATTGTATAGAGGTTAACGAACCCCCCATGGGTCCCACGTCGGGAGGCTTGCCTCCATGGGTGTATACGGGGATTATACGATGATATCGGAGGTTGTGGGACGGCCTCGTGCATCATCATTATCATCATCATCATCATCATATACATTGCACTTACTTTATTGTGTTTGTATTGTGTTGTATTGCCATATTGATTTGTTATCTATGTATTTTCTTATCTTCCTTTCTTTGTATTTGATGATCTTGTATCTACATGTTCTCCCTTATTCTACTTGTATAAGATATACCTCATACTTGTGTTCTATCTTGGTGTGTTGTTGCAATATATGTTATATATTAGAACTGTTAGTGCAAGCGGTGTGGGCTACCATTGTAGGACTTTTTTAATTGCAGGTGACGTGCCCTTAGTGTGTATTTTGTATGCTTTATTTTCTACTTTGTTTGGTTAGCCTATGATACCTACGGAGTACAAGTGGACCGTACTCACTCCTACTACACCCTTTCAGTGAAGCTTCAGGTTTGAGTGAACCTCAGACTGCATTATTGATTGTATTCTTTCTGTATTTATTATACTTGTGCGGCTTGACTTCGTTCTAAAAGCCTTACCTTGGGGTATTTCTATCCTTTTTTCCTTGTGTATCAGCTTGGGTGATAGGCTTACTCGTCAAGATTCACCACAATGAGTGCCATCATGACCCTTGGATTTTGGGTCATGACACGTGACAATCACCCCTACACCCCAAAAATGCCACAATGCAACTACAGGGTGGGGTAAAACAGTCAAATCACATATAATCACAAATTTCACATATTTCATTAAATTTTTAGGTCGTTACATCATCCACCACTAAAAATCTAGTTCATCCTCGTACTAAGGGAAAAAAATACCTGAATTAACGAAGAGCTGAGGATAGGAACTACGTATATCAGACTTGACCTCTCAAGTAGCCTCATCTACAGGTCAATGTCGCCACTGAACCTTAACCACAGGGATAACTCTAGAGCGCAACTGTCTAACATCCATAGCCAAAATGGAGATCGACTCCTTAACAAAGGACAAACACTCATCTAACTGATCCTACTCCCAAAGAATGACATGAGACTCATCAGGAACATAGAGGCGAAGCATAAAAACATGAAAAACTAGATGATCAACTGACAAATTCGGGGGCAAGGCCAATAAATAGGCCACATCACCGACCGTTCGAAGAATCTCAAATGGACCAATATACCTGGGGCTAAGCTTGCTCCTATTCCCAAACCGCATCACACCTTTCATGGGTGAAACTCGAAGGAATTCACGATTACCAACACCAAATCTCAAGGGACGAAGCCTACGATCTA
This sequence comes from Capsicum pubescens, assembly GCA_030864215.1. NCBI lineage: Eukaryota > Viridiplantae > Streptophyta > Magnoliopsida > Solanales > Solanaceae > Capsicum > Capsicum pubescens. The sequence goes on from CM061544.1 coordinate 231,191,161, forward strand.
TCTAGCACTACTGTTTACTCTGAGCCGCTCAAAGTCTATCCTGAATGATCCGGACTCTTTCCAAAAACTCACGAATAAAGTTCGTAACTCGTGGCCTCACCTCTTAAACACCAAACCAACCCATTGGAAAGCGACAAAGCCTACGATATAATGCCTCAAAAGGAGCCATATCAATACTAGAACGGTAGCTATTATTTTAAGAAAACTCTGCTAAAGCTAAATGCTGCTCCCACTGGCTACCAAATTCCATCACGCATGCACGAACCATATCCTCCAAAACCTAGATAGTCTTCTCTAACTGACCATAAGTCTGGGGGTGAAATAATGCACTGAGATCAACCCGACTTCCCAACTCATCATAAAATGTCCTTCAAAAGTAAGATGTGAACCTAGAACCTCGATTTGAAATAATGGACACCGATATACCATACAGACGCATAATCTCATGAATATAGATACGGGCTAACCTCCCAGTACTGAATGAGACTTGAACCAGAATAAATTAAGCTTGCTTGTTCAATCGATCCAAGATGACCCACACATTGTCAAAACCACAAGTTATACGAGGCAAACTAGTCACAAAGTTCATAGTGATCCGATCCCACTTCCACTCGAGAATGGGTAACCTCTGAAGCAAACCACCAGGTCTCATACCACCCCACCAGTAGTGCTGTCTCAAATCATGATACATTTTAGTCACACATGGATGGATGAAATATCTGGAATAATGTGCCTCATCAAAAATCAACCTTATCCAGTCGTCCACTCTCGGAATACAGACTCGGCCTCCAATCCACAATATTCCATTTGAATCAAGTGAGGATTCCTTAGCCTCTCTACTTAACACCTTTTCTCGAATCAACCTCAATCCAACATCATCAAATGCTGAGCTCGAATCTAGCTGAGCTTGAATCTACTCCATCAAAGAAGATCTAGCCTCCACAAATGCCAAAAGCACCCAGGTATCGAAATATCAAGCCTAACCATCTTGTTAGCTAAAGACTGAACCTGTAAGGCAAAAATCCTTTCCTGGGTCAAAAGATACCCCAAGCTAACCATGCTAGTCGACTTCTGGCTCAAGGCATTCACAACCATATTGGACCTGCCCGGATGATAAAGAATAGTCAAGTCATAATCCTTAAGTAACCCAAGCCAACGGCGCAGCCTCACATTAAAATCTCACTGGTTAAAGAAGTACTGAAGGCTACGATGATCTAAGAAGATCTCACAACAAACTCCATACAAATAGTGCCTCTACAAATTCAAAGCAAACACAAGTGCGCACAACTACAAATCATAGGTAGGATAATTCCTCTCATGAGGCTTCAACTGACGAGATGTATAAACAATCGCCTTGCACTCCTGCATCAACAAAACACCCAATCCAACACCTGAAGTAGCACAAACCACTATAAAACCCACACCCTCCTTGGGCAAAGCAAAAATAGGAGCTGAAGTCAACAAATCCTTGAGATTTTGAAAGCTCGCCTCACAAGCATCGGACCACTGAAAGGAAATCTTCTTCTAAGTCAACTTAGTCAAAGGAGTTACAATAAAAGAGAAACCCTCAATAAAACACCGATAATAACTTGCCAAGACAATAAAACTCTGAATATCGGTAGGCAAAGTAGGTTTAGCCCAATCATGAATCGTTGTAACCTTGGATGGATCAACCATGATACCTTTCTTATTCGTTACATGACCTAAGAAAGAAACAGACTCCAACCAAAAATCACACTTGGAGAACATGACATACAACTTCTCATTCCTCAATCCCTGAAGTACAATCCGCAAATGCTCCTTATGCTCAGCCTCACTCTTGGGATAAACCAAGATATCATCTATAAATGCAATAACAAAAAGGTTGAGATAAAGTCGAAATAACTGGTTCATCAACTCCATGAACAACCCAAAGGACACAACCAAGAACTCATAATGACCACACCAAGTTCAAAAAGTTGTCTTTAGAATATCTGAAGCACTAATCCTCCACTAGTGATAACCAAACCTCAAATCAATTTTGGAAAACACCGCAACACCTTGAAGCTGATCAAATAAATCATCGAAGTGAGGAAGAGGATACTTATTCTTAACTATTGCCTTATTCAACTGCCGATAATCAATACACATCTGCATAGACCCATCTTTCTTCTTCACAAACAAGAAAGGCGCACTCCATGGCAATACACTAGGTCGGATAAATCTCTTATCCAACAACTTCTACAACTGATTCTTTAATTCCTTCAACTCGGCTGGGGCCATCGTATATGGAAGAATAAAAATAGGCTTGGTGCCCGGGTCAGCATCAATAACAAAATCAAAATCACGATTCGAAGGCATACCAGGCAAATCCGTAGGAAACACATCCATAAAGTCACGAACAATAAATATAGAATCCAAGGAAGGAGGTAAGATAACACTAGTATCACGAATATAAGACAAATAAGCTAAACATCCCATCTTAACCCAATGACTATCCTGAACATAAGATATGGCCCTCTTGGTCCCGAATAAAGTGCACCCTTCCAAGATATCCTTGGCATACCCGATGACGCTAAAGTCAAAGTCTTAGAAAAATAATCTAAGACAACATGATAAAGAGCCAACCAATCCGTACCCAAAATAACATCAAAATCAACCATATCTAACAAAAGAAAGTCCACCAAAGTTTCGTGCCCAGGAAAAGTCATAACACATGATCGATATACCATATCCACTACTAAAAAATCACCTACTAGGGTAGATACACAAATAGGCATGACAAGAGGCTCACTGATAGAATCAAAACCCAAAGAAAAAGATACAAACATATAGGAGAAAGTCAATCTGGGATAAATTAATAAAGATGTAGGTCTGAAACAAATAGAGGCGATAGGTGTAATCACAATATCAGAAGCCTCTGCCTCAGGTCTGGTTGGTATAGCATAGCATTGCCCACAACTACCAACTGCCTGAGTGTCCCCACTTCCACCACTATGGGATCCACCACTTAAAACTCTCTATCACGACATCAAAATGAGGGTCATGATGGCACTTATCGTGGCACACCTTAACAAGTAAGCCTATCACTTAAATTGATATGAAAAGAGGAAAAGATAGAATTATTCCAAGATAAGGCATCTAGAATGAAGCCGAACCATATAAGTAATCATAATACTGAAGAAAAAAATTATCCAAATTACCAATCATTCCCAAAACCAGGTGTCAATAGTCTAAGAAATACTAATACAATCCAATTTTCTAATACATCAAAAAAATAACCACAAGGGAATAATATCTGTCTTCGATTACTATAAATACATAACTACTGTAGAAAGATAAAGGTGAACTGTGGACGCATGAATGTCCAACCACTACCTTGGAAGCTCTAACAATCGCCTGAGTCAATCAAGCTGAGGCACACTAGAGCTAGGACCTGCACTGAAAGGGCACAATAGGCGTGCATACGGTCCACTTGTACTAGGTAGGTATCATAGGCCGACCAAGAAAAGTAGTAAATTAAGCATACAAAATATACAAAGAGGGTATGTCACTTGCAATCAGAAAATGTCCCACAATGGAAACCCACACCGCTTGCAGTAACAGTTCTAATATATCACATATATTGCAACATCACAAAAAGATAGAACAGAGGTATGTATTGTATCACATATAAGTAGAACAAGGGGAAACATGCATATACAAGATCATCAAATACAAGAAAAAGAAGATAAGACAATTACATAAAGGGCAAGTCAATATGGCAATACAACATAATAAGGTAAGTGCAATGTTTATGATGATGATGATGACGATGATGATGCACGAGGTCATCACACAACCTCGGGGATTATTGGATAATCTCCGTATACACCTACGGAGGCAACCCTCCCAGCACATGATCCACGGGGGGTTCGTCAACCCGTATACAATCCACATATCTCATATCTCCTTTTTGGCACATCCCTCGAAAAGGGTTTTATAAGGTGTTACAATATCTCCTCCCCGACACATCCCTTGGAGAGTGTCTTAAAAAAGTGTTTCTAGTGTTTCTCAGATGTTACCACGGTGGTACCAATGTTTCATGAATGAGAATGATATGAGGATATAACGCTCACAACCAATCACAATGAGTATTTTGAAAACCAACCACAGTGATATATTTCCACAACCATGTGAGCTAATATCCACTCATTATTTCAGTTTCATTCACGAATTTCCACATGTCTCATATGCCAAATAAAGTATAAATATAATCATAATACACCAATGGTACCATATTAAGCATATTAACAACATAATACAATTATTCACATGTATTTAAGACTATAAATATCACATCGGACTCCATACGGTCACACATATCACATAATAACTCAATTTTGATAATTACATCATATATAGGCCCCCACACAGGAACAACACATCAATGGAAATTTTTGATGATTAGTTCCCACCCTTAACATGCATTTTGTATCATTATTTACTACTCAGCCCAGCCTTAAAGAGTTAGCCATAACCTACCTCAAAAGTAAATATCGGTCCGCTAAATATCGAACCCACGACCTTCCTTTTCACGAACAATCTCAAACTCCACTAAAAATATCAAATATAAAATCTACGTTTCAAAACAAAACCAAAGACACCAATATTAACTACATTTGGTTCGGGTTCAAAACAGACCCTCGAACGAGTTTCTAAAAAAGAAGGACAAAATAGGAACTTTACTTCAAAAAAATGTTCCTCATATTTTTAGAAACCTACATCTGAAAATCCAAGTTAAATTGAATTAAAAATGAGGTTCAAATCGAAGAAAAACCATTTTTGAGCTTTACCGGGTAAAATCTTTAAAATCCGGGTTAAAATTAAGAATCAGAGTTGTTTTGAAGGTTAAGATAATGAAAAACTAGTAATTATAAGATAAAAATATTTTTAAAGTGAAAAAAGTGAAATTGGGGTTTTAAAATCAAGTCCTAAGATATTTGGGGTTTTGAGAAATTTATTAAGAAATTACTAAGAAAAGGGTAAATTCTTACTTTAAATCCGTAATAAAACTAAGAAATATGTGTTAATCTAGCTTCCTAAGCTACCACAAGCTTCAATTTTAAGCTCCCATACTATTTTAGAGTTTAACTCTCAAGCGACAAGATGAAAATGAGCAAAATGGGCTAAAAAGAGGTGAAATCTGTTATAAACAGTGCAGTTTTTCTACACCAACATTAAGCAAAAAAAGTTGTTTTTTTAAAGTCCAATTTGGACTTCGATGGGGTGCTCGAAATTTGTTTGGAGTCCGATATACACAAACAAACTATGCATTCATACTAAATTCGATGTTTCAAATGCGATGGCGATATCAAATTTTCAAAAAAATATTTTTTTCACAAAATTGACCCCCGAAACTCGAAATCACAATTTTCCTAACCTAGGGTCGAATGAGATTTAAAAGCCATAAAATCATACCAAAAATGCTAACACCCAAAAATTAACATTCTGGATCTACTAGAGAAGTTGTATTTTTCATCCGAGGCCGTTTCAATCAAATGTGGTTCCCACACTCATATTTTTAATTTTCCAACTTTCCGATCAGTAAGTCGAAATGAGCTCGGGTGTATCAGGACCCGAACTAAAGGTCCACCTAGCCTAAAATCAATATTCCAGAGCTGCTGGCGCAGTCCGTTTGGTCATCCATTGCACGGATCAAAAGATATCCCCATAAGTCTAAAATAAGACTCTCGAAGCCATAAAAAACCACAATATTGCACAAGTGATACCAAAATGCATCAGAAATCATGCCAATCACTCCCACACCCTAGAAATACCATAATGAATCTTCAGGGAGGGGTAAATAAGTCAAATCATAAAAAATCACAAATTTCATATATTTCATCAAATTTATTAGCTCGTTGCATATTCTACCACTAAAAATCTAGTTCGTCCTCGAACTAAGGCAAAGAAATACCCGAATTAATGAAGAGTTGAGGATAAGAACTACGAATATCAGACTTGACCTCTCAAGTAACTTCATTTATAGGTCAATGTTGCCACTTGACCTTAACCACATGGATCAATCTAGAGCGCAACTGCCTAATATCCCTAACCAAAATGGAAACCGTCTTCTCAACAAAGGACAACCACTCATCTAACTGAACCGACTCCCAACGAATGACATGAGACTCATTAGAGATAAACGATGAAGCATAGAAATATGAAATACTAGATTAACAGCTGATAGATCAAGGGGAAAAGCCAACTTATAAGCTACATCACCCATAGTTCAAAGAATCTCAAATGGACCAATATACCTGGGGATAAGGTTGCCCCTCTTCCCAAACCTCATCACACCCTTCATGGGTAAAACTCAAAGGAAAACACGATCTCCAACACCAAATATCAAGGCGCGAAGTCTACAATCAGTATAACACTTTTTCCTACTCTAAGTTGCTCTAAGTCTATCCTGAATGACCTGGACTCTATCCAAAGACTCACGGAGCAAGTCCGTACCTCGAGGTCTAATCTCTAAAACATCAAACCAATCCACTAGGGAGCGACAACGCCTACCATATGATGCCTCAAAATGAGCTATATCAATACTGAAATGGTAGTTATTATTATATGCAAACTCTGATAAAGCCAAATGCTGCTCCTACTGGCCATCAAAATCCATCATACACACATGGAGCATACTCCAAAACCAAGATAGTCCGCTCTGACTGGCCATCAGTCTGGGGTAAAATACTATGCTAAGGTCAACCTAAGTACCCAGCTCATCCTAAAAAGTCTTCCAAGAGTGAGATGTGAACACAGAACCTCAATCTAAAATAATAGACACTGACGCACCATGCAGACGCACAATGTCACAAATAAAGATAGGGGCTAACCTCTCAGCACTGAATGAGACCCGAACCAAAATAAAATAAGCTGACTTGGTCAATCGATCCACGATGACCCAAGCACTATTAGAACCATGAGATGTGTGAGGCAAACCAGTCACAAAAGTCCTTGGTGACCCCTTCCCACTTCCACTCGGGAATGGGTAACCTCTGAAGCAATCCACCAAGTCTTATGTGCTCGGCCTTCACCTGTTGACAACACAGGAAACGAGCCACAAAATATGACATATATCGCCTCATACTAAACCACCAGTAGTGTTTCCTTAAATCACGATACATCTTAGTCACACCTAGATGGATTGAATATTTGAAACAATATGCCTCCTCCGAGATCAACCTAATCCAGTCACCCATTCTCGACATACAAACTCGGCTCCCAACCCTCAAAACTCCATCTGAATCAAGTAAGGCTTCCTTAGCCTCCCCACTCAACACTTTATCTTGAATCAACCTCAATCCAACATCATCAAATCGTTGAGCTTGAATCTGCTCCATAAAAAAAATCTAGCATCCACAAATGCCAAAACACGCCCCGGTGTCAAAATATCAAGCCTAAACATCTAGTTAGCTAAAGACAGAACCTATAAGGCCAAAGTCCTCTCCTGGTCAAAAGATGTTCCAAGATACCTATGCTAGTTGATTTTCGTCTCAAGGCATTTCAACCACATTAGCCTTGCCCGAATGGTAGAGAATCAAATCATAATGCTTAAGCAACTTAAGACAATGCTGCTGCCTAATATGAAGATCTCACTGGGTAAAGAGGTACTAAAGGTTACGATGATCTAAGAAGATCTCATAGCGGACTCCATACAGGTAGTGCCTCCACAACTTCAAAGAAAACACAACTACGCACAACTCTAAATCATGGGTAGGATAATTCCTCTCAAGAGGCTTCAACTGACGAGATGCATATGTAATCACCTTTCCCTCCTGTATCAACACAACACCCAAACCAACACCAGAAGAATAAAAAAACACGAAAAATCCCACACTCTCCTTAGGCAAAGCCAATATAGGAGTTGAAGTCAACAAATCCTTGAGATTTTGTAAGCTTATCTCACAAGCATTAAACCACTAGAATGAAATTTTCTTTTGAATCAACTTAGTCGATGGAGTTACAATGGATGAAAAACCTTCAACAAAATACTGATAATAACCCACCAAGCCAACAAAACTCTGAATCTCGATGGGTGAAGTAGGTCTAGCCCAATCACGAACCACTGCAACCTTGGATAGATCAACCATAATACCTTTCTTAGTCACCACATAATCTAAGAAAGAAATAGCATCCAACCAAAACTCGCACTTAGAGAACTTTTCATACAACTTCTCATCCCTCAATCTCTGAAGCACACTTCGCAAATGCTCCAAATAAACAAAGATATCATCTATAAATACAAAAATAAATGAGTTGAGATACGATCGAAACACTTGGTTCATCAAATCCATAAATGAGGTAGGGGCATTGTTCAACCCAAAAGACATGACCAATAACTCATAATGACTATATCGAGTCTAAAAAGCTATCTTCGGATTATTCAAAGCTCTAATCCTGAAGTGGTGATAATCGGACCTCAAATCAATCTATGAAAACACCACAGCACCCTGAAGTTGACTAAACAAATCATCAATGAGAGGAAGAGCTTACTTATTCTTAATCGTCACCTTATTCAATTGTCGATAATCAATACACATTAGCTTAGACCCATCATTTTTCTTCACAAGATAGGCGCACCTCAAGGTGAAACACTAGGTCAGATAATCCCTTATCCAACAACTCTTGCAACTGATCCTTCAGTTTTTTCAACTATGTTGGGGCCATCGTATAAAGAGAAATAGAAATAGGCTTGGTGCTCGACCCATCATCAATAATAAAATCAATATCTTGATCTGAAGGCATACCAGGAAAGTCCGTAGGGAACACATCCATAAACTCATGGACAACACAAATAGAATCCAAGAAAGTAGGCAAAACAACACTGGTGTCACACATATGGACCAAGTAAGATAAACATCCCCTCTCAACTAATTTATGAGCTTGAACATAAGATATGATCCTCATAGGACCTGAATGAAGTACACCCTACCAAGCTATCCTTAGCACACCCAGCGAAGCTAAAGTCACAGTCTTAGAAAAACAACCTAAGACAACATGATAAGGAGCCAACCAATCCATGCCTGAAATAACATCCAAATCGACCATATCTAATACAAGCAAATCTACAAAAGTCTCACGCCTGATAAAACTCACAACAGAAGACCGTTGCGCCCGATTCACCATTAAAGAATAACCTACCAGGGTAGATACACAAATATGAATGGCAAGAGGATCACTAACAGAATCAAAACCCAAAGCAAAATACACAGACATATAGGAGAAAGTTGATCTAGGATTAAATAATACAGATGCAGGTCTAAAACAAATGGGAATAATACTTGTAATCACCACATCAGAAGCCTCTGTCTCAGGTCTGGATGGTATAGCATAACACTAACCACGACTACCAACTACTTAAGTGACCCCACGACCACCCCCACGAGCTACACTACCTCTTCTCCTCCTACCTATGGTAGCACTCCTACCTTTAACAGCTGAAAAAGGGGTAGCTCTAAACACATGGTGAGGACGGTCATTGACCACATGGCCAGTCTCATCAGACACATAGCAACCTCTACAACCAGTCTCAACAGGAGAAGGCATAACTAGGCCTGAATGACCACCCTGAACTACTGAACTAGAAGGTCCAACACCTGAACTCTGTAAGGTCACCTGTACTGGCGTACCATTGTATCCACAAGAACCTCTAAAATCTCTACCTCGATAGATCTAACTCCTGAACTTGCCAAAATGTTGCGCTTTCTTGGCGCCTTCTTGAGATGTCCTAAGAATATCCTTTGTCATCTTAGCATGATCCTCTATACTCTGGAAAGAAACCCCAAACACAACCACCTGGGATATAGCCAACTAAAGAGAAATATCCAAACCCTTCATGAACTTTTGAACCTTCTCAGACTCGATGGAAATTCTATCATAGGAATATCTAGATAGGGCAAGGAAACATGCCTCATACTCAGAAACTTTAATGGATCATTTTTCCAAATAATTTAACTCATCCTGCATCCGATCCCTCAAACTGTAAGGTAAGAATCTCTCCAGAAAGGCATCAACAAACTGATCCCATGACAACTCAGGAGAATCAATAGGCCTACAACTAACAAACAATCTCCATCAATCTCTCGCAACATCTCTCAATTAATAGTAGTATAAGCCACGCCATTCACACAGAAAGAGTAAAACATAACTTAGAACATAAGGTATGAAAGAACTTTGCATGATAAAGAATAAAATAAGAAAAGTTTCCTAAAGACGTCCTATAGACTCTAAAAGATAGACATGGATGTCTACGTATCAATCCGCGAGACTCTATTTGACATCTCGTTCTTACACCGTTGTGACCAATGAAACCTGGTTGCTTTGATACAAATTTGTCACGATCCAAAAATGAGGGTCATGATGACACTTGTCGCGGCGTACTTTGACAAGTAAGCCTATCACCCAAACTGATAAGAAAAGAGAAAAGACAGAAATATCCCAAGATAAGTCTTTTAGAATAAAGCCGAACCATATAAGTAATCATAAAAATACAGAAAAAATTTATCCAAAATACCAATCATGCCCAAAACCAAGTGACAATAGTGTAAGAACTACTGATATATTCCCAGAGTTAAATACATTGGAAAAATAACCACAAAAGAATAATATCTATCTCCGAATACTATAAAATACATAACTACTGTACAAAGATAGAGGTGAACTTTAGATGCATGAATGTCCAATCACTACCTTAGAAGCTCTAAGAATCGCCCGAGTCAATTAAGCTGAGGCATACTCGAGCTATGACCTACTCTGAAAGGGCACAGTAGGTATGAGTATGGTCCACTTGTACTCAATAGGTATCATAGGCCGATAAAGCAAAATAGTAAATAAATCATACAAAATATACACTAAGGGCACGTCACCTGCAATCAAAAAATATTCCACAGTGGTATCCCACACCGCTTTCACTAACAGTTCAAATATATCACATAGATTGCAACATCACAACCAGATTGAACAAAAGTATGCATTATATCACATATAAGTAGAACAAGGGAAAACATGCATATACAAGATCATCAAATACAAGTCAAAGAAGATAAGACAATTACATAAAGGGCAAGTCAATATGGCAATACAATACAATATAAACTCAATAAAGTAAGTGCAATATTTATGATGATGATGATGCACGAGGTCATCGCACAACCTCCAAGATTAACGCACAATCCCCATTTACACCTACGGACGCAAGCCTCCCAACGCAAGACCCATATGGGGTTTGTCAACCTGTATACAATCCACATATATCATATCTCTTTTCCGATACATCCCTCGGAAAGGGTTTTATTCGGTGTTACAATATCTCCTTCTCGACACATAGCTCGGGGAGGGTTTTAAAAAAGTATTGCTAGTGTTTCTCAGATGTTACCACGGTGGTACCGATGTTTCATGAATGAGTATGATATGAGGATATAATGCTAACAACCAATCACAATGAGTATTTTCATAACCAACCACAGTGATATATTTCCAAAACTATGTGAGCCAATATCCACTCAATATTTCAGTTTCATCCATGAATTTTCATATGTTTTATATGCAAAATAAAGTATGAATATAATCACAATACACCAATGGTATCATATTAAGCATATTAACAATACAATACAATACAATTATTCACATGTATTAAAGGATATTAATATGACATAGGACCCTACTCGGTCACACATATCACATAATAACTCAATTTTGACAATTACATCACATATAGGCTCCACACAGGCACAATCCATAAATGGATATTTTTCATGATTAGTTTTAAACCTTAACATGCATTTTGTATCATCATTTACTATCCAGTCTAGTCTAAAAGTGTTAGGCCATAACCTACCTCAAAAGTCAAAATCGGTTCGCTACATTTTAAACCGACGACCTTACTTTTCACGAACAATATCAAACTCCATTAATAATATCAAATATGAAATCTACGCATAAAAAAAACAAACAACACCTATATTGACTACTTTTGGTTCGGGGTCAAAACGGACCCTCAAAATGGGTTTTCAAAAAAGAACAATAAAATTGAAACTTTACTTCAAAAACATGTTCCCCATATTTTTAGGAACCTACATCTGAAAACCCAAGTTAAATCGAGTAAAAAATGAGGTTCAAATAAAAAAACTATTTTTGAGCTTTATCGGGTAAAATCTTTAAAATCCGAGTTAAAATCAAGAATCAGAGTTATTTTGAAGGTTAATTTGATGAAAAACTAGTAATTATAAGATAAAAATATTATTCAAGTTAAAATAAGTGAAATTGGGATTTTAAAATCAAGTCCTAAAATCTTTGGGGTTTTGAGAAATTTATCAAGAAGTTACTAAGAAAAGGGTGAATTCTTACCTTAAATTCGTAATAAAATAAGAAATAGGTGTTAATCCAGCTTCCCAAACACTCACAGGCTTCACTTTTAAGCCCCCACACTATTTTAGGATTTAACGCTCAAGAGGCAAGATAAAAATGAGCAAAATGGGCTACAAAAGGTGAAAACTGTTATAAACAGTGTAATTTTTCTGCACCAACATTAAGCAAAAAAAAGCTTTTTTTTATAAAGTCCAATTCAGACTTTGATGGGTTGCTCGAGATTCGTTCGGAGTCTGATATACACAAATAAACTATGCAATCATACTAAATTCGATATTTCAAACACGATGGCGATATCAGATTTTCCAAATTGAGTGTGGAAATGAGATTTAAAAGTCATTAAATCATACCAAATATGCAAACATCCTAAAATCAACATTCTGGATCTACTGGCGAATTCAAATTTTCCATTCGAGGTTGTTTTGATCAAATGTGGGTCACACACCTATATATTCAATTTTTCAACTTTCCGATCAATAGGTCAAAATGAGCTCGGGTGCATCGGGACTCAAACCAATGGGACCTATATTTTTAATTTTCCAACTTTCCAATCAATAGGTCAAAATGAGCTCGGGTGCATCGGGACTCAAAACAAAGTTCCACCTAGCCTAAGATCAATATTCCGAAGTTGCTGGCGCAGTCCGTTTGGCCATCCGTCACATGGATAAAAAGATATCTCCATAAGTCCAAAATAAGGCTCTTGAATCCATCAAAAACCACAATATCGCATAAATGATACCAAAATGCATTGGAAATTATGCCAATCACCCTACATCCGAGAAATACCATAATGCATCTTCGGGAAGGGGCAAAACAGTGAAATCACACAAAATCACAAATTTCACATATTTCATCAAATTTTTGGGTCATTACACTCTCGCTCTTTAGTAGTACCCTTATATCTCATTACTAAAGTAGGAGTAGACCTAATCATATGATGGAGGCAGTGCTTGGCCAAATGGAAAACCTTACGATACCCATAACAGATCCTATGGACCACATCATAGAAGAAGGTACCACCAGGACCGAATGACCATCCTGCACTACTGAACCCAAAGATCCACCACTTGAACTCTACAAAGCCGCCAAAATTTGATGTTACCCAAAACTAACATCCAAAAAAGTATGTTGTGGTCGATGAAAAATATAGTAACCCAACAAGGATGGGGTCAATCCCACAGAGAAGACATTGAACTGTTGCTTAACTTGATGTAATTCACAAGTAGTGTGGAAAGTAAATAAAAGGAATTTAAAATTATTAGTAACTAGTAACTGAACTTGAACGCTTTGAGTTGTAAACAATAGGATACGAATACTAGGACTGTGTTCCCCTGGCTTCTTAACTCTGTAAGTTTCTCGTGTTCAACCTATCTATTCTGATGCTCTGCATGTAAAGTCGATAAGCTATGCATTATCAACAGTCTTGTGAACATGTTGATCAATCTCACCCTTTACCTTATGAGTCTCAGGGTGTCACCTTGTTGCTTCATGCCTATGACTTCAGTTCAAATTTCCTTTTAAGTTTTGAGTTGATTAGATCAGATGGCGAAATAATAATGGTGGAAGTAAATTTCAAATTACTATTTTAATCCTCTTTTCCTAATCTAAAACTCCCTTGTGAGGATGTTTGTGAATAAAGGCTATCCCCAAGCTTTTGCAGTAGCTCTGAGGTCAATTAATGTGAAGAATATTAAGATACATGCAACATACTTTAGAATAGGGGACTTTCCAACTTCTCGTATGTAGTTAATTCACAAGTGTCCACATAACCCTAGTCAGGGAAATTAGCCACTCATGTTCATGGTAGAACCCATGATAATCAATGAAGAATTCATGTAATTAATTGCACAAAATAATATGAATAAAATCCTAAGTCTTTAATTGAATAATAACCCAAAGATCTCAAGAACAAAGTCTCAAAGTTGTAAAAGCATGCAATAGAATCTCAAAATAGTGTAAGAGAATGTAACCTAATAAAAGAAAAACCCTAAGGTATTTATAATATCCATGAATAACTCAGAAATCCTAATAAAAACAGAAAAGGAAAATTTATACCAGCATATGGTACGACTCGCTCATTCACTCGTATGATCTCCTTACGAATTATACCAAGCCTCTAGTATGTTCTCCATTGATCGATCTTCGGGCTTTAACTTTTTGTTTTGCTTGCGACTCCTACTAACAGAGTCGTACCTTGACCATATGACTCATGGCTTTCACTCGTATCCACCTGGGACTTCATCCTTCAATCCGTTAAACACTGGTTTAATTATGGCTTGTCCATACGAGTTGTATTCAGAATTTTGACTTGTATTCTTCTAATATTTCAACTCTGATTTGTTTCCTTGGGTTCTGCTCTACATATGATTTCATGATACGACTCGTACCCTCATCTTACGATTCGTACTCTCAGTTGTATCTTTTCTACACTTGGGTTTTCTTCCTAGACTTGGTTTCTGTTATGCTTATGAGTCAGCCTCCAAGCCGTATGTGATTTCTATGACTCGTGAAGAGACTCATACCTTCTATACCTTGATCTTTGTAGGTCTTTTTCCTCCAGTTTTAGTAGATACTTTACCCGCAATAACCATAAAAACACATCATATCTACTAAAATAACCTAAGTACAAGCATAATTTCATGGTTTTAAGCATCAAAAGTGTTGTATTTTTACGACATATCAACACCCCCAACTTAGAAGTTTGCGTGTTCTTAAGAAAAATAAAAATCACAAACTATCCCAAAACATACCGATGCTTAAACAGAAAGATCCTAAGATACCTATGGCAGTGACTTTTCAATTCAATTTTCATCCATTTTATTCTTCTCCTAATTTTAACTTTTCAAGACTCAAACTATGTATAAAAATTCAGCACATGGGGAAACACAAAGGAATCCAATGATGGCATTACATTAGTAACAGATAACTAAGCATATACAACCCACATTGACTGAACAACCTAGCAACCTAGAAATATAACTAATGTGCGCTCACAGTCAACCTAGAAATATAATTCTACAACCATTATCTTAATCTCAGCAACCTCGGCTTTCACCTTTGTAACATCTGAGGTCTGTCCACTACTCAACTGCTGGGTCATCCTCAGGTCGAATACACCCAACCTCAGTGTCACCCGTCTATCCTGGTTTGCCAACTGAGTATCAACCCAGGGTTTTACTCCCTCTTCTATGTTTTGGATCTTGGCCTCCAATGTGCCCAATCTCGTCACTACCTCACTTCACATGGCTTGTGAAATCATAATAAACCTAGATGGCATACCCCTCGGGCGAGGTGGTACAGACTGCATCGGAGGTGTGGCATTAGATGTACTCGCTGCATTCAAAGTCTGTGCAGTCTCAGTCTGTCCACCTAATTCAGCAACATCAGTAGTCTCAGTCTGACCACTCTGTCAATAAATCTCCGCAAGCATATATGCTCTATTCCTTTCCTTCCTGGACAATGGGTTGGCTGGATCTACGTTCAGCCCTAAATTCATGGTGTTCGTGGCCTCTATCATCTCATCAATACCTGAGAGTTTCTACACCTTCGTAGCCCAACATATCTGCTTAACCATACATGGGTACACTAGCAACGACTTCTCACCACCTACAGATCAGTCCCTCATCTCCTAAGCTAAAAACTCTCCTCTATCAAACTCATAGCCGGCTATGAATCCAGCTATCAAAGCTACCCGAAATGGACTCAACACATTGTCCCTAGTAGTGGGACATAACTTGTGTCGGCCCAGTGTCACATGCCTTGGCCTAAAAGTTGAGCATATTTTTTTCTATTTTTTGTGATGTCACACTAGAGCCACTAACTACCCACACTGCGTTCTCATTGTTTGATTCCATTTTCCCAACAATCCACCTGAAGTAACCTATCTTCTCATTCGCCCCCATCTATTTTTGAGTAATCTTTTGCATCTTCTCCAGATGGTAATTTATTTTACCTATGTTTACTGAAGGCTGATAATTTGATCCGTACAAGAATCTAGAAAGAGTATGTAAGGAGATGTTAAACCACACTCCTTACGTGAATAACGTGGCAATGAGTTCACCACCTCTCCACAACTAGCCCTGTGGATATTATCTCTACAACCCTTCTTTATATTCTACAAAAAACTCCCGTACTAGTGTGGAACTGTACCTGCCTTGCCCTTTGGTCATCTACTCGAAGCCATACTTCCTGAATTTCTCCTCAACACTATGCAACTCAGCCATCCCAATAGTAATCTATTATCTCTCGAGGTACAGGTTCTTTTTGATCTTTTCATTTCGGAGTCTGCTTAGGCCAATATTGTTGGTAGTCTGTATACTGGGGTACCCCTACTGTTCAACGGTGGGATCCATAGCAGATGTAATGGATAGTGGAGGGTGCTTCACATCAATCGAAGGCACATTAACATCCTCCGTAGCATTAATATTATATGAACTTACTTCTTCAGAGCTGGATTCAAAATTCTCTACATCTAAAGGTGAAGGTGAGTATGGAGGGGAGGTACTTGGGTTCTTTATCCTTGGTCCCCGTAGAGGTGTGGCCTCCAAGATTTCTACTTTCTTTCCTTGAGAAGGTCTTTTGCCCCTTGGGTCAGCCTGTCCCTTCACTGGGAACTCAACCACATCACCGCTACTCCTGGATAACTCAGTGGATTTAGAGCTTGAAGACGGTGCCTTTTTGTTTCCCTTTTAATCCACTTACTTGGAAGATGATACACCTTTGTGAGGAATGGTACCTAGGTACAAACACTTATTAGTAATTAAGTAAGGAAAAGAAAACAAAAAGAAGAAAATAAATTTCAGTGTGCAATATCTGTTCATGGTATGAGTGGGGAGTAAGAGTCGTATCGACTGGGTACGACTCATATGACCAAGTTGTATGATACTCAGTGTGTACATAGTTGTTCACTATTTGCTTATGAGTCCCCTTTACCAATCATAAGACAAGGTACGACTCATTACCAACACTCGTAAGTAGTACAACAGCAAAACTCTAAAACATGACCTCTTCCCAAGTCCTTACAACTTATATGTACGAGTCGTATGGGTTGGATACGACTCGTCTAAGCAAGTCGTACCCCTACTAGAATCTATACTTAGTTAGACTTCCATTTTATCAGTGGTACGGGTCTTGTTATGACTCATTACTTATGGGAACGAGGCATAAGAGGTCTCGTATCCACTGCAACATAGACGTTTAACTATAGAGTTGACTCCAATTCAAATTTCCCAAACTACTCTCTAATTTATGAAGAAACATCACCAAATTTTAGTCTAAACAACAAACAATATCAACACCTAAAATCAAGTTTACCCCCAATTTCCATTTTCAACTCAAAACCTATGAACCGGGGTACCAAATTTCAACCCACAAGTAAATTTAACATCAAGAAAGTCTAGAATATCTCACCTTAACAATTTCAACTTGAGATATGATGAATTTAAGTTTGAAAGCTACTTGATTTTAGGAGATACTAGATTTGCTTGTATAAGATTTTTCTTCCCCAAATTCGTGCCTAACTCGAGCAATATGAAAGAATCGAGTAAGTTGGTAAGTGCTATTGAGGTGAAATCGTGCTTTAGGAGCTTCTAATTTATGCAACAATAGAGGTATTATGATATAAGAGTGATTCTGATCTCAGGAACCCATATCGGGGTGCCCTATTTGTTTTTAAATCGATTGAGCTGGTCCAGGTTGACCTGCGAACCCGACTTGATAAGCTTAGGTACGAGGTATGTGTACGAGTCATACCCAGGCTTATTGGTATTTTTCTCTACTCGTAAATACCTGGAACATTACCTGGGTTATGGAGAGGATATGACTCAATTTGATGAGTCGTACCTTATGGGTACGACTTGTTCTAAGAGTCGTAAAGACTTTAAACTTTTACCTGAATCTGCTTAGTCTCCCAGGTCCTTACGACTCTTACTCACGAGTTGTACCATTAAGATATGACTTGGGAAGAGTCTGTTTGACCTAACTTCCTGAACTTGTTTGGATCTTTTATGCAATCTTTAGACCTGCACACTGAACAAACATATTACCCCATAAATAAATAAGTACAAAACACGGGTTGCCTCCCATGTAGCCTTGATTTAATATCGTGGCTAAGTTTGATACTCATATTTGACCAATTATCCTCATGGGTTTCCTCCTACACAACGCTTGATTTAACATCGCGATACAACATAATTACCTTGGTTACTCAAACTTCACGAAGGTCAATTTCAAAAATCACACTCACTTCTTCAATGTTACCCATATAATGCTTTAGTTTTTGCCCATTCACCTTGAATGAGGCTTCACCATATTTCTTCAATTCCAAAGCACCATAGGGATAAACCTTTGTAACTATGAATGGACCATACCACCTAGACTTCAACTTACTTGGAACAAGCGAAGTCTAGAGTTATAAAGCAATACCCAGTCACCTTTTTCGAATATCCTCTTCTCAATTTTACAATTATGATGAAGCTTCATCTTTTCTTTGTAAAGTGTAGAACTTTCATATGCCCGGAGTCAGAATTCATCCAACTCATTTATCTAATTCAATCTTTTTTTAGCCGCATCCTGCCACTCAAAATTTAGCTTTTTCAATGCCCATAGTGCTTTATGTTCAAGCTCAATAGGCAAGTGATAAGCCTTGCCATACACTAGCCGATAAGGTGAAGAACCAATGGGGATTTTGAAAGACGTGCGGAAATCCCATAATGCATCGTCTAACCTTCTCGACCAATCAGACCTATTGGCATTTACTATTTTTACCAAAATGGACTTGATTTATCTATTGGATACCTCAACCTGTCCACTAGTGTGCAGATGATAAGGTGTTGCCACCTTGTGTTTTACTCCATATTTATCAACCATACCTTTGAAAAGATGATTAAATAAATGTGACCTACCATCACTAATAATAGCACAGGGCGTGCCAAATTGAGAAAAGATATATTTTTCAAGAATGCGGTGACACTACATCCTTCATTGTTGGGGAGGGACACTACTTCTACCTACTTTGAAACATAATCCATAGTCACAAGTATATACCTCATGCCAAACAAACTCACAAAAAGACCCATGAAGTCTATACCTTTTATATCAAACAATTCCAATTCTAAAATAGGAGTCATAGGAAGTTCATGGCATCTAAAGATATTACCTTGGAATTGGCATTGATCACAAGAAGAAGCAAAATCATGTGCATCTTTGTAGATTGTTAACCAATAGTACCCACATTATAAGATTTTGTGGGCTGTGTGGGTTCCTCTATGATGACCCCCAACTGGAGAAGAATGACAAGACTCAAGTATACTCATTATCTCCTCCTCGAGTATGTATCTACAAATAATCCCGTTCGTATAAATTCTAAATAAATAAGTCTCATCCCAGAAAAATTTCCTTACCTCTTGCATAAACTTCTTTATCTGCTGAAAGGAAAGATCTTATGGAATTAGATCACATGCTAGATAATTTGCATAGTCTACAAACCATGGAATTAGATCTTGGAAAGCTGCTAATATCTGCTCATCTGGAAAACTATCATCAATCTCGAGCCCATCTTCAACATTCTGCATGCTTCCTCCCCAAGTCTAGACACATGATCTACAACTTGATTCTCAGTGCCTTTTCTCTTCTTGACTTTGAAATCAAATTCTTGCAGCAATAGCACCCACCTAATCTGTCTAGGCTTAATATCTCTTTTCACCATTAAGTACCGCAATGCTGCATGATCAGTTTGCACAATCACCTTTGTCCCTATCAAATAAGACCTAAACTTCTCAAAGGCAAAACCACTTCCGACAACTCTTGTTCCATCACAATGTAGTTCTTTAGAGTAGGATTTAGTTCTTTGCTAGCATAGTAGATAGGATGAAGTATCTTTTCTTTTCATTGTCGTAGAACATCCCCTAAGGCCAATCCACTCATATCACACATAACCTTAAATGGAAAGGACCAGTCTGGGGATACTATGATAGGAGCAGTCATTTACTTCTCTTTCAGACACTCAAAAGCCTTCAAACATACTTCAGTAAACTCAAATTTCACCTCTTTCTCAAGAAGCCTACAAAAAAGGTTGGCAATATTAGAGAAATCCTTGATGAATCGCCTATAAAATCTAGCATGTCCCAAAAAGCTACAAACACCCTTCATAAAAATTGGTGGAGATAATTTCCCGATCACTTCAATCTTCTCTCTATCTACCTCAATACCCCTTTTTGAAATTTTGTGCCCAAGCATAATACCTTATTTGACCATAAAATGTCACTTTTTCCAATTAAGTACTTAGTTGAATTCTTTACACCTTCTAAGAGAATTTGCCAAGAGCACTAGGCAGTCATCAAACGAATTACCAACAACTGAAAAATCATCCATAAATTCTTTGATGGTGTCTTTTACCATGTTAGAGAAGATAGACATCATACATCTCTGAAATATGGCTGGAGCATTGCATAGCCCAAATGGAATATGTCTGAATAAAAAGGGCCTATAAGGATAATTGAAAGTTGTCTTCTCTTGGTCTTCGACGTAATAGTGATTTGGTTGTAACCCAAATACCCATTTACAAACCAGTGCCATCCTCTGCCTGCAAGTCTATCCAATATCTGGTCCATAAAGGGCATAGGATAATGGTCCTTCCAAGTCCACATATTCAACTTTTTGTAGTCTATACACACTCTTAATACTGTGACTGGACTCATTGGCACTAGATCATTATTCTCATTAGGCACAATAGTAATCCCACCTTTCTTCGGAACACATTGTACCGGACTAACCCACTTGCTATCAATAATGGGATATACTACACCAGTATCTAACCACTTGATTATTTCTTTCTTTATCGCCTCTTGCATAGGAGGATTGATTCGATATTGATGTTCTATATTGGAATATATTTCGATTTTAGTTGAATTTTATACTTACACAAACCAGGCGGGATTCCTACAATATCTATAATAAACCAACCAGTGGCCCTCTTAAATATCTGTAATACTGATAACAATGCTTTATCTTTTGTATCAATCAAATCAGCTACAATAATCACCGGTAAAGTATTGTTGGCCCCCAAAAATGCATATCACAAATGAGATAGGAGGGCCTAAAACTCACAGATTGGTGGCTCATCAATGGATGGATGTGCAGGTGGAGTAGTTTTATTCTTTAAATCCAAATCAAGCTTCTTTGGTTCATAAGTATATGAATCACTCCTATATAGATCACATACCATCTCATCATAGTCCTCAATACCATCACTATCAAAGTTCATATTAACGGCTGTTATAACTTCAACACTGTAACGCCCCAAAATATCATCCCGAGATGCCACACGGTGCCTAAGGCTACATGTAGCCTCAAGCTAACCCCTTAAGCCAAAACACTACCCTTGGGTTCCAACACAACAATACACACGCTACGCTAAGGATATATATATGAGTACATATCATATCACATTGCACATGGAACAGAATATCGTTAGACTGTACATATATAGAATGTCTATGCACAAACCAACCCAACAATACACTAGTCTGACATAGCCTCTATATAGCAAATTCAACGAGCCATTGGGACAAACCCCCCAACTGACTCAACAGACCAAAAGAATCACAAAACAACAACACCAAAACTAGCAACTTGGTCCTCGAACTATGAGGACTCACCACTGAAGGAACATAGATGCGACGCTCGAATATCACTATCGCGGCTGCGGCTGAGTACCTGAACCTACATCATGGTAAAAATGTAGCCCATAGAGAAATATGTGGGTCATCACAAGATACGTACTGAGTATGTGGGAGTATGTGGGGGCACATGCAAAATATAAATAATATCATAAATTTTGTAAAAACGTACATACGGACCATAATGACACACCTGGCTTGAGTAACATTGAATCATGCAACTCATAACATCTTAGATAGGAAATATAGGAGAAAAACCTCATAAATCATTATAGATCATCATAGGCAACTTGACTTACCACATCAAAACTTAGAGTGACTCGGTATTTCAATAAACATGACTTTTATGGACAAGGGAGCTTCCTATAACTGACAACCCCACGTGAGCTACGTGGAATACCAACATTTGAAACCCCTGTTGGCGGGAGCATCATACTCTTTGCCAGGGAGTACGACCTTAAAACTGCAATAATTACAATCGGGCTCTCTGGCCAATAATATCATCATTAAACAACCCTACGGTGGCACATAGATTTGGGGAAATAAAAATTTCCCTCTCGGTGCTAAGTATTACTCCCCGACAAGCTCAGAACGCATTAGGAAATCCACCACAACATCACAAGGGTCTATCATAAAGACCGAATTAAATCTCTTTCTTACTTATCAAATCATATCAATTTGTGGATTCCTAACTCAACACATTTTAGCTCAAAATGTTTTAATCTTCCTCAACATCAACAAGGTATCAATGCGTTGAACCATAACCGAATCGACATTTGGACAAGGATATGAAGACTCAATACACAATATTTTCAATAATTTAACTCATCAAAACCATCTAGAAAATACCAAGACTCATTGCAACTTCAATATCAACATTTCTCAATTTGCCATCCAACTCTCATTTAAAGGTACTTGAGACAATAACCCATAGTAGGGATATAGAATTTTCAATATCAATTATAAATTCATAATAAGGAAATAGTGGAATGATAGTATAAATCAAGGCTTAACAAATTAAATCATCATACTCTCATAATCAAATACTTTTTGGACATACTTCCATCTCAACATCATACACATATCGGATGACATAATCCCATAGATCATGGACAATAATATAAGATATAAAACCATATTTCCAATTCATGGTAAAAAATGTAAAATCTCATGTCAATGTAATTCAACAAAAATACCGGGCACAAGATCGAAAGGATAATCTTGTTCAAAGCCCCACATACCTAAAAATGAAAGATGAATATGAACTTCCGACTTCGGAACTTTATTCACAAAAATAAAGGGTGCTTCTCGAAGCCCTTAACATGATCAACTTGAATCCCAAATCAATTTGAAATTTCTACGGTTCAATCAAGAGACATAGAAGGATGAAATTTGGAGTAGTAGGGTTGGGGTTTGAGCCTTAGGAAATTTTGGAGAAAAATGAGCTATTGAATGCTCTTAATGGACTTAAATCCATGGTTTACCCGGATGGATTGGAGTAGGAATGACCAAAATACCCTTAAAAATCAAATAATGTCAAATCTGTCCTTTGGCAGACTGTTTTGATAGGCTGAAGTAGATCGACCATAACTTTTTGCTCCGATGGCCAAATTGGATGAAACCAATTTCATTGGGAAAGGGACTTTCAGAGATTTCTGTTGATATATAGTAGCTCACCCAGATCATTATGTAAAAGGAGTTATGATTGTTTGAAGTTGACCCTAAAATTCGCCTGGCCTCAGTATTTTTTCTTCACATTTACTGTTCACCACTATTCACGGTTAGATCAAAATGATCATAACTCATCGCTCGAGTGTCCGTTTTGGATGATCCACATATCATTGGAAAGCTTATTTGATGTCCTACACGATTACGGGTCACATATACAGAAATTCCATACAAAAAAATTATTAATCATGATAAAAAATAGAATTCAACACATTTTCGTCCGAGATCTTAACAAAATTTTTTTTTGGGGCATCACAAACACCCAACCTCTCTTCAATCGGAATAGTATCAGAAGTATCTTCCCAAGTTTTTATTGCATCAATATCATGGAAAAAGTCTACTTCTTTGTCAAACTCATCAATCACTGATATCACTCTAAACTCATCAGACTACTTCATGGATTTTCATAAATTGAATATCACCCGTTCATCATAGAGTCTCAACATCAGATGACCCATCTCCAAATTTATTAACGTCCTTTCTATTGCCAAGAATGAACTTTCCAAAATAATTAGAACTTAAAAGTCTACTTTACAATCTAATATCACAAAATCAACAGGAAAGATAAAGGAATCCACCTTCTCTAATACATCATATAAAATACCAATTAGTTTTTTCACAGTCTTATCTGCCATCACTAATCTCATGATTGTAGGAGTAGCAGCCCCCAAGCCTAACTACTTGTATACTGTTAATGTCATGAGGTTGATACTAGCCCCAAAATCACATAATGCCCGAGTGAAGTTGAATTATCCAATAGTGCAAGGTATGGTGAAAGCACCAGGACCTTTCTTTTTCTCTACCAATGATCTAGTTTCTACAACACTGCAATGATGAATATTGTCGACTTTCTCAAAACTGAATAACCTTTTCTTGGTGATTAGATCCTTTAAGAATTTTACATATCCTGGAATTTGCTCTAATACCTCCACTAGTGGGATGTTGACTGATAGTTCCTTTAATATAGAAAAAAATTTCTAATACTTACCCTCTTTTTGTTTTTTTTTTGCCTTTGAGGAAAAAGAGGGTGAGGTCTCAGAATGGGCTCGTTGGCTTCATCTATTCCTTTATATTGCTTTTTACTACTCTCTACATCAACAAAATCATCCTTATTCCTTTGTTCATCAATAATGGGTAAAGAAATATCAATAGTGGTTTTACCACTCTGAGTGGTAATGGCATGGAAGTGACCATAATGCTTTGGATTTGCAACCGTATTACCAGGAAGAGTGATTGGTTTTCTTTGATTTAATATGGCCGACATCTAGCCATATTTTTGCTCTAGTGTTTTGATTACCATAGAAGGTGACTCTACTTTTTGATTCAGCCCGGATAGGTCTACCTTAATCTCTTTAAGACAACTCTCTTGACTTTCTTGCCCTTTGGCCAGTTTCGATAGTATTGCCTCCATTCTAGACTCAGTATCTCAGCTATCTGGTGGAACATATTTTTCACTCTTCTCCTTGTAGTTATCTTTATGCTGCTAATCACCATCTCTCTTGCTACTTCTATCTCTGTATCTTTCATTAAAATAGTCTTGACCTTGATTCCTTTTCCTTTGGGCTTGAAAATTCGCCAACCTATGATCTAGATACTTCGTTTCCTCTTTAGATTCAATCTCAAAAGTCCTAGAAGTAGCTCTCTATGCTTCAACTACATTTAGTTTCTCATCACTCATTATTAGGAAGTGTTTTGTAGGTAATCCAATGTCTTTCCAAAGCTGTGCAACCTTTTGTGCTACCAATTCATGACTAGCTCCATAAGCATTATCTACTCCAATAGCATATGTACTTCCACCATGCTAAGCATTTCTAGTATGCCAACCTCTATTGGTCATTGAAATATCATAAAACATATCCTGAGCAACATTCTACCTATGGCGCATGAATGTACCTCCCAAAATCATATCTGCCATTGCTCTAGAACTGAAATTTAGTGATCTTTAGAAGATTTCTAACAAATTTAATCCATTGATTCTATGATTAGGTACCATGCTCAGCTTCTTCTTGAATCTAAACCACACCTCATATAAAGATTCTGTAGGTAACTGTTTGGAGTTGTAAATCTCATCTTTCAACTATAGCATCCTTGTAGGAGGGAAAAATCTATTCAAAACCTATTTACGCAACTCAAGCCATGTAGTGATTGAATCTCTTGGAAGTTACCCTAACCATAGTGATACTTCACCTGTCAATGAAAATGGGAATGACCTTAATATCAAAGCTTCCTAATCCACTCCTAGAATAGTGTATGACGTGCAAATCCCAGTAGAATTATCAAGATGCTTGTTCTCATTATCAGTAGCTGATCTGAAAAATACACCCTTCTATTTCAATAATTGGATCATGGCACTTGTAATATAAAACTTCACATTGGGTGGTAAAGCAGGAGAAATGATGGATCCTATCTCAGTAGGTTCAACATAGCCCACATCCTCTTTGTCATTATATAGGTGTAAGTGTTGGTATGCAGGAATCAATGGAGCTCTGCCTCTATGAACTTTGTCACAATGCTCAACTACCTGTTTAGGCTTGGCTAGTCTTGGTTGCTGAGCTAACCGAGCCTGTTCAGCTAATCGGGCCTCTTTTGTTGCTCTTCTCTCTTCCTCAACAACAACTATTAGTTATTGTGTCTATAAATTAGCAACATTTTGTGGATAAATTGGAGCATGCGGGAGTGCCATATTAGGATCAATAGGTGGAGGGTCTTGAACCCCATCACGAACTTCTCTTGACATTCTTCATGGTGTTTGAAGAATTCTTTCTGGATCTGGATAAAAAAGGGAGTAAGGGATTACCTTTTCTCCCAGTGTTTGACATACACCGGTGTATGCCAAATCAAAACAAAAAATGAAACTCGCAAACTTCACTAATTCAATTAACTACTCAAATCGTCTTCCCCGACAACGACGCCAAAATTTGATGTCGGCCAAAACTAACCTCCAAAAGAAGTATGCTACGGTCGATGAAAAATATAGTAAACCAACTAGTTTGGCATCAATCCCATAGAAAAGATGTTGAACATTTGTTTAACTTGATGTAATTCTCGAGAAGTATGGAAAGTAAATGGGGGGA
The DNA here is from genome assembly GCA_030864215.1 of Capsicum pubescens. Classification (NCBI taxonomy): domain Eukaryota; kingdom Viridiplantae; phylum Streptophyta; class Magnoliopsida; order Solanales; family Solanaceae; genus Capsicum; species Capsicum pubescens. The sequence continues at coordinate 231,218,033 of CM061544.1, forward strand.
ATTTTGAATTATCAGTAACTAGTAATCGAACTAGAATTCTTTGAGTTGTAAACAATAGGAGACGAACACTAGGACTATGTTCCCCCTGGCTTCTTAACTCTTTTAGTTTCTCATGTTCAACCCATCTATTCCGCTACTCTTTATGTAATGTCGACAAGCTATGTGTTATCAATAGTCTTGTGAACGTGTTGATAAATCTCACCCTTTACATTGTGAGTGTCAATCCTATGACTTCAGTTAAACTCTCACCTTTTGAGTCTCGAGATGATTAGATGAGATGGCGAAATAATAATGATGAAAGTGAATCTCAAACTACTGTCTTAATCCTCTTTTCCTTATCTCAAACTCCCTTGTAAGGACGTTTACGAATAAAGGTCATCCCCAAACTTCTACAGTAGCTCTGAGGTCAATTAATGTGAAGAAGATTGAGATACATGCAAGTTACTTTAGAATAGAAGACTCTCCCACCTCCCTCCCGTAGTTAATCCACCAGGGTTCCCACAACCCTAGTCAAGGAAATTATCTGCTTATTTTCATGCAAGAACCTATGATAATCAATGAAGAATTCATGTAATTAATTGCACAAAATAATATAAATAAAATCCAAAGTCTTTAATTGAATAATAACCTAAATATCTCAAGAACAAAGTCTCAAAGATGTAAAAGTATGCAATAGAATCTCAACCTAATGTAAGAGAATGTAACCTACTGAAAGATAAACCCTGGGGTATTTATAGTATCCAAGAAAAACTCAAAAATCCTAACAAAAATGGAAAAGGAAAATTAATGTCCACACATGGTACGACTCGCTCATTCCCTTGTATGATCTCCTTACGAGTTGTACCAACCCTCTCGTATGTTCTCCAATGACCGATCTTAAGGCTTCAACTTTTTGTTCTTCTTACGACTCCTACTCATAGAGTCGTACCTTGACCTTACGACTCGTGGCCTTCACTCATATCCACCTGGGACTAATTCCTTCAATCTATTGAACATTGGTTTACTTAAGGCTTGTCCATATGAGTCGTATTCAGACTTACGACTTGTATTCTTTTGAGACATCAACTTTGATTTTATTTCTTGGGTTCTGCTCTACGTACGACTTCATGATACGGCTCATACCCTCATCTTACGACTCATACTTTTAGTCGCATCTTTTGTACACTTAGTTTTTTTTCCTGGTCGAGCTTTCTATTGTGCTTACGTGTTAGCCTTCGATCTGTATAAGGTGTCTACGACTCGTGAGGAGATTTGTACCTTCTACAACTTGGTCTTTTTAGGTCTTTCTTTTCCAATTTCAGTCCAACACTTATATTGACCTATTTTACCTACAATATCCATAAAAACACATCATATATACTAAAATTACCAAGTACAAGCATAATTTCATGGTTTTAAGCATTGAACATATCTTGTTTCCATGACACATCAACTGGCCTACCTAGATATCCATGAGAACCTCTAAAATATCTACCACGTGAAGACTGACCTCTGAACTCACCAACACAATATACCTTCTTGGTGCCTCCCTTAGATGCCCAAAGATTACCCTTAATAATCTTAGCTTGATATATAATACTCTAAAAAGATACCCTAAATACAACTATCTGTGATGTAGCCAACTTAAGTGATACATCCAAACCCTTCGCAAACTTTTGAATCTTCTTAGACTCAATGGAAATACTAGCATATGAATATTCGAAGAAGGCATATAAACATGCCTCATACTCTGCTACTATTATGGAGCCCTACTTCAAACGGTCAAACATATCACGCATCTGATCCCACATGTTGAAAGACACAAATCTCTCTAGAAAGGTATTGACAAACTGACCCCATGACATCTCAAAAGCATCAATAGGTCTACAACCAACAGTCGATCATCACCAATCTTTATCCACTCTCAACTGATAGGTAGTATAATCAACCTTATGCCACTTCAGTGAACCCAAATTATTCAACTTCTCTCGATAATAAATCAAAAACTCCTAGGCATTCTCGTACACAACACCATTGAACCTAAAAGGACCCAAATGAGTAAATCTCTCAAACTTCTTCAGATCCTCAGCAGACATCACCATACTCACAATAAGAGGAGGCATAGTGAATTTACCAGGCTAAGATCCCAGCTGAAAAGGTAACATAGATGAAGGATGAACTCTCGATCTCGAAACACTATGCTCAGATATCTATGCAAAAATAGGAATAGGACTCGAGGTCTGAGGAGTACCTAAAATAGAATCAGGGGAAATAGGAGGATCCACACTTTGAACTGGAGGTACACCCAACATAACCAAAGGAGAACCCTCTAAATAGTTCAATAAACTCACTAACAACCCCTCCAAAACTGGGGCAGATAAACTCTAAAGAACTGGAGTAAAATCCACTTCTCTAACCTTATCAACACGAGGCTTAGGGGAGAGTCCCCTAGCATTCCTCTTAGACGGGGCCGAACCATAGGCCCATCCCCTCCCCCGAGTCCATCCATGACTCGAGGCTATGATAATACCTAGGCTATACTTTTAATCTGAAGATTATGCAATTGTTTTCAAATATAGAAACCCAACAAAGGTTGGGGTCAAATCCAAAGGAAATACATAGACTTGCAAATTTTAGCTATTGAAATCTATGAGCAAAGATGGAAAAGTAAATGGGGGGTTTGAAGTATCAATATTGAACAAGTAGCTAATATTAACTTTGGTTGTATTTAGTCATCGGTGAATACTAGGATTGTGTCCACCTGACTTATCAACTCTGTAGGTATATTATGCTTTATTGAACCAATCCGATACCTTGCATGCAGAATCAGATAAGTTATGTACCACCATCTTTTGGACTAGCTGGCAGATTTCATTGTTTACCTTTTGAGTCTTAGGATGTCACCTTACTAACGCTTATCTTAGATCCCAGTTAACTATTACCTTTTGAGTCTCTAGTTATTACGTGATTCTAACCATCTTACATATATAATACCTAATAGCATGGATCGACAGTTAAACTTCAAATTACTGTTGTAATTATCTTTTCATAGTCACCACTCTTTTGGAGTAAGTAGCAATAATCTAGGTGGGATCCTAATATTTTCAATTACTAAAATAGATATTAAAGTAAAGATAATACAATGCATACATGGGTATCGGTTAGAACAACATAACACTTCTCCTACTTCATCAATTCACCTGGGTTTACATAACCCTAGCATAGGGTTTTGGTCACTCATTCTTATATAGTAATCAACAATTCTCATAAATGAAAGCATAACATGTAATCAAAATAATCACAATTGAAAACACAAAACTTTAACTAAATTAATCAACCAAAATCAATACAAGAGAATTCTAAGACCACAATCGGATCTCAGAATAAAAATATGTTCGTAAGTATCAAAAGTGTGTAACTTAACTAAAAAACACATAAGGGGTATTTATAGTACATGATAAAACCCTAAAAATCAAAGCCCGATGCAAAAGGAGAAAAAGGGTCGGTGACCACTAACCTGTGTCTACATGCGGCCTGCCAGTGGGCGCATGTGCCACATGCGGCCTGCCCCTAGGCATTTGTAGACATGGGTAAGTGCCAGAAAAATTTCCTGAACTATCTGCTCTCTAGACTTTGGACTTGTGTCACTTACTTTACCCACTTGCGGTCCACATGTGCTACATTCGGTCTGCATGTTGACTTAGTAAGTACCAAAAGTTCTTTTTCAGCTCTTTCACTCTCTGGATCTTCAATTTTAGTACTTACCTTAGTCATATACGGACCACATATGCTACATGCTGTCCACATAAAGATACACGTAAGTGCCAGGCCATCCAAATCTTGTAACCAAACTTCCAAACTACAAGTTCTAACACTTGCTTTGATCACGTACATCGAGAAAGTGTCACAAACACCTAAAAATCGTTAAGTACGTGTCCAAAAACTCCATTTTTTATATTTTTCTTGAACTTCACATCCAAAGTCTAGTTTCTTGTAAAACATCCCCAAAACACATCATATCTAACAAACAATCTAAGAAACTTGCATATTTTTATAGTTTCAAGCATAGAAAGTGCTATATTTCTATAGCACATCAACACCCTCAACTTAGGACGTTTGCATGTACTCGGGAAACACAACACAACAAAATAAAACAAAATAAAACACGATGCTTAACTAGGAGAATCTAAGCTATTCAAGGTAGTCAATCAATACTTTAAGCTCAAACAACAATGCTATCTCTTATTTCAACCTTTCAAAATAAAATGTGTATAAACATGAAGCACAACAATACGACACAGTGGGATCAAGGTATGTCATTACATTGGCAACAGACAACCAATGCATATAGACAAGTTACACAACCTAAAATAAGTAAGCAACTAGAAATATGACTCATGTGCCCTCACAACGTAGATGTCCCACTCACTCATATGAAATAATGCATGCCAATGCAGGGATAGGCAAAAGATACTCACACTCAGAAGAGAAGTTCTGATCAATGTGCATTAAATACCATAGGCTTGACCTTATTTTCTTTACCTCAGTATTCAGATAGTCGAGTTAGGATCATTATAGGACTTTATTCGGCTTGTAATGTAGGCTCGGGGGTCTGTTATGTTACATATGGATATCAAGTGACTAAGCATCCTTGGCACTACAACTACTTCTGGGTTCCATACTTAAATAATTTTTTCTTTTTATTCCACCTTATTTCCCCTTTTTTATTCTTTATTGCACATTCAGGTTGGGTGTGGTTTTTTATTCTTTATTTTTCATATTTTTACAATTTTTTTTTCTTTTCTTTTGCTACCATACCTAACCTAAGGACATGACCCTAGAGAGGGAGGTGTGGAGGTCGAGGATAAGGGTAGAAGGCTAGTGTTAGTGTGTGGGTTGTAGCAAGCAGTCAGGAGAGTTCTTATTTAGTCGGGATAGTAATCATAGGACAGTGTACATAGGTGTCTTTGGTATGTGAGTGTATGTTACTACTAGGTGGGTGGCCTATTTCTTATTTCTTAGTTCCTATTTTTCTTATTTCGTGTTGCTCTTATTTCCCGTATCTCATATTTCTCTGATTTTTATTTTATTCTCTTATTCTTTATTTCGGTTATATCATCTATCCCTTTGTTTACTATCCTTTATCTTGAGCCGAGGGTCTATCAGAAACAACCTCTCTACCTTTTCAGAGGTAGAGGTATGGACTGCATACATCTTACCCTCCCCAGACCCCACACTGTGGGAATACACTGGGTTTGTTTTTGTTTTTGTTGTTGTTGTTCTTTTTCCACCACACCCAGCCCAACTAACTCATTTCTCTCATTTTACCCTTCTACATACCTATTTTACATCACACACCCCTATGATAGCCACCCTCAAATTAGGTGATTTGCTAAGTTGAGGTGCATAATGTCCAAGGAGGAGCAGGCCAAAATAGGTTACTGCAACACAAATGGAAATGTGACAAGAAAAATAAGAAAGACAGGCTAAAATGCTCAAATAGGGATCAAGGGATACTATTTCATATCGGGAAGACCATTTAGGCTAAAAGTGGAATAAAATCAATAACGACCTATGATACTTTCGGAATTGACTATCCTACAACTTAGTCAAGACTAATCGGGTAAGTTCTGAATTCAACAAACAAAGGAAACTAAGTAGCATATCTTACACACATGGAACATAGTTAATGTTACAAGATACTACTTATCTGGTTCATGTAATTGTTAGTAAGTGATTATCATGTCCCTAATCCTAATGCCACAGCAAGATCCACAATGTTCACACATATATACATTCACACAATTTAAAATTTTTAGAGGAGGGTATAATTTTTCTCAAAAATTAATCAAAAACATGACAATTGTCCTAAATAGTTAAAAATCTCCTAATTACACAAAAAAACAACACAATACGAAACAAACACAATACGACACAAATTTTATCCTAGACATATTAGTTCTTCAATCATACCATGGACGATAGAAAAAAAATAGGACAGCAAAAACTCGTGGTGGCTATGATATACACCACCCCAACTAAAAACTATGCATTGTCCCCAATGCACTTAAATAATATAAAAAAAAGGGAATAAGGACATACCTCGGACACACTAGGAGTCCATGTGCCTTGGGTTGCCTCCCAAGCTATGCTTGATTTAGTGTCGCGGCACGACTCAGTTCCCTTGATTACACAGACTTCACCATAGTATATATCAACACAAAATTTTACTTTTTCCAGGTTTCCCGTGTAGTTCTTCATTCACTTCCTATTCACCTTGAATGATATTCACCTCCACACTTTATTTCTATAGCACCCTGTGGGAATACCCTAATCATAGTGAATGGTCAAGTCCACCTAGATTCCAGCTTGAATGGAAACAAGTGGAGTCTTGATTCTTCTGTCATGGTACAACTTAATTCTTTCTTTGTATATGGACGAGCTCTTATAAGCACGAAGTCGAAATTTATTTAAATCATTCACCTTGCTCAACCTCAAGTTTTCTGCATCACGCCACTCAAAATTTAGCCTTTTTAACGCCCATAGTGCCTTATGATCAAGCTCAACTGGTAAATGACATGCCTTGCCATATACAAGCTGATATGGGGAGGCACCAATGGAGGTTTTATAGGCTATCCAGTTGGACCACAATGCAGAGTCTAATTCTCTAGACTAGTCAGTCCTATTGGCATTCAAAGTTTTAACCAATATGGACTTTATCTCTCTATTGGAGACCTCAACTTGCCTGTTTATCTGAGAATGGTAAGGTGTTGGCGCCTTATGCCTTACACTATATATATCCAACAAGCTTTAAATAGGCAGTTGCAAAAGTGAGACCCACCATCACTGGTAATTACACGTAGAGTTCCAAATCAAGAAAATATATTTTTCTTTAAAAAGGTGGTGACACTTCTACCTTCATTGTTTTGAAGCGGAACTACCTCCACCTATTTTGACACATAGTCAACCGCTACAAAAATATATCTCATACCATAGGAGCTTATGAACAAGCCCATGAAATCAATCCCCAACACATCAAACAATTCTAACTCAAGAATAGGTGCCATGGAAAGTTCATGGCGTCGTGAAATATTGCCTTGATACTGACATTGGTCACAGGATTATGCAAAATCATAAGAATCCTATAAATTTTAGTCCAGTAAAACCCACTCTGCAGAATTTTGTAGGCTGTACAAATACCACTATGGTGACCCCCAATGGGTGATAAATGACAAGATTCTAGAATGGTCATCATCTCTACCTTTGGAATAAATCTCCAAATCACACCATGTACATAAATCCTAAATAAATATGGCTCATCCCAAAAGAACTTCCTTACCTCATTCATAAATCTTCTTCACTACTGGAAGGATAGATCTTCTATGACTAGATTCCTTGCCAAATAGTTGGTAAAATCAGCAAACTAGGGAATTAAGTCTTGAGATATTGCTAAGACCTGTTCATCTGGAAAAGAATCATCTATCTCAAGATTATCCCCTAGTTTCTGCATTGCCTCATCCTCAAGTCTAGAGAAGTGATCTGCAACCTGATTTTTTTCCCTTTCTGATCTTTTACTTAAAAATCTAACTTTTGCAGCAAGAGAACCTAATGAATCTGTTTTGGTTTGGCATCTTTTTTTGACATCAAGCACCTTGAGGATGCATGGTAAATGTGAACTATGACCTTATTCCCAATCCAATAAGATCAAATTTTTTCTAAGAAAAAAACCACTGCAAGTAACTCTTGCTTTGTAACTATATAACTTGCCTGTAGGGGGTTTAAAGCCTTGCTGATAAATAGATGGGATGCAGGATCTTTTATCTTCTTTGGCTTAGGACAACACCCAAGGCTACTCTACTTGCCTCATACATCACCTCAAAAGGTGCAGACCAGTCAAGAGACACAATAATAGGTGCCACGATCAATCTCTCTTTCAGAAAATTGATAGATTTGAGACATAAATCATCAAACACAAATTTCACCTCTTTCTCTAAAAGTTTGCATAGAGGATTTGCAATTTTAAAGAAGTCCTTGATGAACCTGCTATAAAAGCCTGCATGAAAAGCTTTGTATGCATCTAACTAACACTAACATTGGCAATTTTTTAATTACCTCAATCTTAGATTTATACACCTCAATACCATGTTTGGAGATCTTGTGCCCTATAACTATACCTTTTTTCACATAACGTGGCATTTTCCCTAATTTAACACAAAATTACACTCTTCACATCTCTACAGTACACTAGCTAAATAGGCCAAACATTCATCGAATGAGTCCCCAACCACTTAAAAGTCATCCATGAATACTTCAATCATGACCTCTACCATATTAGAGAATATGGACTTCATGCATCTTTGAAAAGTGGCTGGCGCATTTCATAATCCAAATAGAATTCTCTTGAATGCAAAGGTCCCATAGGGATAAGTGAAAGTAGTCTTATCTTGCTATTCGGGAGAAATCATGATTTGATTGTAGCTCGAGTACCTGTAAAGAAAATAATACCATCCCCTGCCTGCTAATCTATCCAATATCTGATCCATGAAAAGCATAGGGAAATGGTCCTTCTGCATCCAAGTGTTTAGCTTCATGTAATCCATGCAGACTCTCCAACCGGTCACTGGCCTCGTGGGTACTAATTTATTTTTTTCATTTGGAACCACTGTGGTTTACCCTTTCTTCGACATACATTAAACCGGCTTACCCACTTGCCATCTTCAATGTAGAAAACTGCTTCAACATCTAACCACTTGATTATTTCCTTTTCACCACCTCCTGCATAGGAGGGTTCAATCGCATCTGATGCTTAATACTAGGAATGCTATCTGGCTCAAGCTGTATCTTGTGTGTCCATACCTGGTGGAATCCCTACAATATCTGCAATGGTCCACCCAATAGCTCTCTTGAATTTTTGCAACATTGATATCAAAGCTTCCATCTGTGATCCTACCAAATCTGCTATGATAATCATCGATAGTGTATTGTTATCCCCTAAGAATGCATACTACAAATTAGGTGGGAGGGATTTCAATTCCAATATCAGTGGCTCCTCAATAGATGGTTTTGTAGGAGGTGTGGTTCTATTTTAAAATCAAGATCTAATTTTTAGAGGCATATTTTTAAGAACCTGTGCCATGTAATTCATTAACTAGCTCGTCATACTCTTCTATCCCATACTATCAAAATTCATGATCAATGATGCTAATGCTTCTACCCTAAATCTTTCCTTAATAGGCATATCTACTGGAACCACATCATCATCCACGACATCTATCATTGCCACTACTCTCATATTATCTAATTATTGCACTGTCATGTACATATTAAAAACTATTTGCTTATTATTCAGTTTAAAAGTGATCTCCTCCAAGTCCATATCAATCAACACCTAACAAGTGGATAAGAAAGTATGCCCAAGATAATGGAGCTTGGGCATCCACTTCACAGTCTAAAATCATGAAGTCTGCTGGGTATGTATAGTATGCCACCCTTATTTCTATGTCACATAAAATACCTACTAGCTTTTTTACAGATAAGTCATCCATTAGCAGCCTTACAGACGTAGGATTGGGTTCTCCTAGCCCCAAAACCTTGTATATTACTAGCGGTATTAAATTTATGCCCGCTCCTAAATCATATAGAGTCTGATTGCTATCAAAATGCCCAATATAACATGGGATGGTGACTGTCCCTGTGTCCCCCTTCTTTTTTACTACTACTATAGGAGAAAACATATTACAATGGTGCACCTTATTCTTGGGGTCATCTGCGACCCAGTTGTCACCGTTCTCACTCTCATAATCATCACTATAAGTTAGCTTCTAAAATCTTCTTCAGGTGGATCATAGCTCTCAGTGCTATCAATTTTCAACTCTTTAATAGTAGGTACAAAAGGGTCAATAATAGTGTCACCATAATTAGTGGTGATAGCTAGACAATGACTGATGTTTGAAGGTTTGTGCACTATATTACTCAAGAGGGTATCCGACTGCCTTTGATGTAAAGGGGCAAACATCTAGCCAAACTGATGCACTAACTACTTGATAGCTATTACGTGAGACTCAACCTTTTGTGTCAAACCAAAAATATCAACCTTGATATCCTTAAGGCTAGCCTCCTAACTTTCTTTCCCCCTCACCAATTTGGTCAACATTTCTTCCATTCTTGATTCAGTATATCATCTTCTAGAAGAATATACCTATTTCCCTGATACTTGTAGTCATCTTTGCATCTCCAGTCACCGTCTCTATCCCTATTGCAGTCTCTATATATATCATCATAGTAGTTTTGACCTTGGGCTCAGAAACCTGCCAACTCATGATACCGATACCTGGCCTCCTCTTTTAATTAAGACTCATAAGTTCTGGAAGCTACACCCTGTGCTTCTATTGTGTTCACCTTTTCGGAACTTTCTATCGCAAACTGCTTAGATAACAACCCAAGATCAGTCCTCAACATCATAATCTTTTGTGCCATTGTATCATTAGCTTCTTTGTGGTCATTGTAGGCACCAATAGAATAAGTTCCATAACCCCTCAGCCTCCTGTGTTTTCCACCCCCAATTTGTGAGAGAAATCGGGTCTAAGATATATAAAGCTACCTCCCAGCATTGTCTCATAAAATCTCCTCCAGAGATGGTGTCTTCCATGAATCTAGAACTAATGGTCAGGGCTATATAGAATATCTCCAGTAAGCCTGTCCCTGGAATCTGATGGATGGGCACCATACTCAGCTTTTTCTTAAACCTGAAATAGGCCTCGTACATACATTTTGACTGCAAATTCCTAATATTAGAAATCTCATCCTTAAGCTGCAAAATCCTGGATGGAGAAAAGAATTGGTTCAAGAATTGCCTACACAACTCGTTCCATGTAGCGATAGATCCTCTTGGTAGTTCCTTTAGCCATAAAGATGCTTCTCCTGTAAGTGAGAAGAGGAACAACCTCTGTCTAAGTGCCTCTTAATTTGCCCATGGATTTGTATAATAAGTGCAAATTCTAATAAAATTTGCAAGGTGCATATTTGTGTCATCTGTAGGCAAACCCGCAAATACACCCTTCAAGTATAAGAGCAGGATCATAGCACTGGTTATGTCAAACTTAATGTCTGGGGTTAAAACAAGAGGAATAACAGCTCCAATCTCTACCAGCTCAACGTACCTAGTTACTCTTCATCATCCTCATATGGTTTCAAATATTGGTATGATGGGATCACTTGAGCATGACCACCTTTAGCTCTGTTCTAATTTCCACCAAGTGCTGCTCAACGGTCTGCTTCCTTCCTTTGCACAGCTAACTCAACCTCCCGAGCTATCCACTGAGCATTTTCATACCTCCTCTAATTAATATCTTATACTAACATCACCCTTGTCTGCTAGTTAACAATGTCCTAAACTCCTTCAGGAAGAGAGGGAGGAACCTAGTGTGCATCATCATGAACCCCTTTAGGAATATCATCTCCTTTTGACTCCGTCATCCTACTAGGTGTTTGTAGGATCCTCTCTCGATTCGGATTCATTCGAGTAAGGGATTGCCTCTACTTTGTGTGCTAGGCCTACACCGGCATATACCTAACTCAAGAACAAAAACAAAAAAACCTGAAAACTGCAACCTCAATTAGGTACTCAATATCGTATTCCCCAACAATGTCTCCAAATTTTGTGAACACCCAAGCTACACCTTCAATCTGAAGCTTATGCGGTCGCTGTTAAATATTGTAACACAACAAAGGGTGGGATCAAATCCCAAGGGAATATGTGGACTTGTGACTTTCAATTACTGAAATCAATGGGCAAAGCTAGAAAAGTAAATGGGGGGTTTGAAGTATCAATATCGAACAAGTAGCTAATATCAACTTTGGTTGTAATCAGTCATCGGTGAACACTAGGATTGTGTCCCTATGGATGCTCAACTCCGTAGGCTTATCGTGTTTTACTTAACCAACCCGATACCTTGCATGCAGAATCTGATTAGTTATGTACCACCAACTGTCTTTTGGATTAGCTAACAAATTTAATCCTTTACCTTTTGAGTCTCAAGATGTCGCCTTACAAACCCTTATCTTAGATCCCAGTTAACTATAACCTTTTGAATCTCTAGTTATTAGATGTTATCTAACCATCATACTTAGATAATACCTAGTAGCGTGGATCGACAGTTAAACTTTAAATTACTGGTGTAATTGTCTTTTCCTAGTCACTACTCCTCTTTTGGAATAAGTAGCAATAATCTAGACGGAATCCTAACATTTGCAACAACAAAGATAGATATTAAAGTGAAGATAATACAATGAATGCATAAATATCGGTTCATAACAACGTAGCACTTCCCCTAAAAACAAAAATATGATCTCAGAATCAAAATATGTTTGTAAGTATCAAGAGTGCGTAACTTAACTAAAAAACACATAAGGGGTATTTATTGTACATGAGGAAACCCTAAAAATTAAAGCTCGGATGAAAAAGGAGAAAAAGGGTCAGTTGTCATTTACCTGTGTCTACATGCGACCTGCCGTGGGCGCATATGCTATATGCGGGCGTCCTAACCCTGGGCGCATGTAGACATGGGTATGCTAGAAAATATTCCTACACTGTTGTCTCTTTGAACTTTGGACTTCTGGCACTTACCATAGCCACATACGGTTCACAGGTGCTACATGCAGTCCATAAGTTGACATAGGTAAGTGCCAGAAGTTCTTTTTCAGCTCTTTCACTCTCTGGATCTTCAATTCTGGTACTTACCTTAGTCATATACGGACCACATGTGCTATGTGCGGTCCATATGTAGATATAGGTAAGTACCATGCCTTTCTAATCTTGTAACCAAGCTTATAGCTTCAAGTTCCAACACATGCTTTAATCACGTACATCCAGAAAGTGTCACAAACACGCAAAAATGATTAATTAAGTAGTCAAAAACTCCATTTTTCATTTTTTTCTTGAACTTTGCATCCAAAACCTAGTTTCTTGCAAAACATACCCAAAACATATCATATCTAACAAAACAACCTAAGAAACTTGCATATTTCATAGTTTTAAGCGTCAAAAGTGCTATATTTCTATAACACATCACCCCCAGCCTCTCGATAAAACCCTCTCTCCAGAAGTAGGCTCCACATTACTGACATCATGGGACCTAGTTGACACCATCTATGCGGAAAAAGTGAAACACAACTCAGAACTCAAGATATGAAAGAACATCACATGGTAAGTAATAAAATAAGGGATGCTTCCTAAAGACATCCTATAGCCTCTCAAAGATAGACACCAACGTTTGCGTACCGATCTGCGAGACTCAATTTGACATCCCATTCTTATGCCATTAAGACCAATGAAACCAGACTTCTCTGATACCAATTTTTCATAACCCAAAAACCAAGGGTCATGATAGCACTTGTCGCGACATTCTTTGAAAAGTAAGCCTTTCACCCAAACTAATATGCAAAGGGGAAAATAAAGAAATACCTTCAAGGTAAGGCTTCTAGAATGCAGCCGAGCCACACAAGTATGATAAATGCAGAAAGAATATAATCAATAATGCATCCATAACTCCCATAACCTAGTGTTAACAATATAAGAACTACTAATACAACCATGAGTCAAATACATAAAAAATACCCACAGAGGGTCAACATCTATATCTGAATACAAATAAGGGTATAAGTACTATAGAAAGATAAAGGTGAACTCCGGATGCATGAATATCCAATAGTTACCTTGAGTAAATCTGAAGGCGCTTGAAATTAACCAATTTGAGGTGCAATCAAGCTAGGATTTGTACCTAAATGGCGTAGTAGGAATGGGTATTGTCCACTTATACTCAGTAGGTATCATAGGTTGACAAAGCCAAGTAGTAAGTAAAGCATACGAAATAAACACTAAGGGCACATCACCTGCAATCAGAAAATGTCCCACAATGGTAGCACACACCGCTTTCCCTAATAGTTCTACAGTATTCTCGCATAATAATACAACCACATACTAGATAGGGATACAAATACACACAATATCACATACAAGTAGAATGAAAGAGGAGAATGCATAATCAAGATTATCAAGTAAAAAAGGAAGATAGAACAATTAGATATTAACAAGTCAAGATATAGAACAAATAGATAGATGACGAGTCAATATGGCAATACAATCACAACATAAACCCAATAAAGCAAGTGCAATGTATATGATGATAATAATGATGATGATGATGAGGATAATGATGATAAGGATGCATGGGGTTAGCACACAACCTTGAGATTGGCGCATAGCCCTGAGTTTTGTACACAACCTTTGGATTGGCACATAGCCTTGGGGTTGGCACACAACCTCTGTATTTCTAGTATTTCCTGTGTTTTCAGTATTTCCAGTATTCCTAGTATTTCAATATTTCCAAAGAATATACATAACATAAGACACAAATCAAGTACACATACATGAAAATAAGTAAATACAAAGCAATAAAACAAATAAGTGCAATGATGCGTGTGATGACATAAGAATGATGATGCCATGTTCACAACCATGCAAAATGAGTATTTCCACAACCAATCTAGATGTTGTATTTTTCACAACCAATCTGTATGATGTATTTCCACCACCAACCATACTGTTACTATTCCATAACCACGTGAGCCAACATCGACTCACTATTTCCACTATCCATGAATTTTCCACATAATTCATATGCCCACAAAGTATGAATATACATGCATACACACACACATATCATTATACACCAAAGGAACCATAATAGGCAATTCTAACCACACAATACAATTAGGCTATCAACATCACATAAGGCCCCACACAATCACACATATCACAGGATATCTCCTATTCAGTAATTATATCAAATTCAGGCCCTAACGCAGGCACAACATATAGATATCCATATTTCATAATTAGTTCACACCCTTAACATGCATTTTGTACCAATATTTACTACCCAACCCAGTCTGAAAGAGTTAAGTCATAACCTACCTCGAATGCTAAAATTGGTCTGCTACACTTTGAACCCACGACCATTCTTTCCACCAACGATCATAAAATAAACTAAAACTAAGAAATATATAATCTATGTATCAAAACAAAGCCAATAATACCCATATTGATTACTTGTGGTTGGGGATCAAATTGGACCCCCAAAATAGGTTTAAAAAAAAGGGCAAAATCATAACTCTACTTCAAAAATATGTTCCCAATCTTTTTAGGAATCTACAGCTGAAAGCCCAAGTCAAATTGAGTAAGAAACGAGGTACAAATTAAAGAAAAATCATTATTGAGCTTTATGGGGTAAAATCTTTGAAATCCGTGTTAAAATTAAGAATCGAAGTTGTTTTGAAGGTTAAATTGATGAAAAACTAGTAATTATAAGATTAAAACATTATTCAAGTGAAAAAGGAGTGAAATTGGGGTTTAAAATCAAGTCCTAAGATTTTTGGAGTTCTGAGAAATTAATCAAGAAATTAGAGAAGAAAGGATAAAATCTCACCTTAAATTCGTTATAGAATCAAGAAATAGATGTTAATTTATCTTTCCAATCTCCCACAAGCTATGCTTTTAAGATCTCACTCTATTTTAGGGTTTAATTCTCAAGATGAAAGGTGAAAGTGTCACAACCCAAAAACAAGGGTCATGGTGGCACTTGTCGCGGTAATCCTTGACAAGTAAGCCTCTCACCCAAACTGATACACACGGGGAAAAGATAGAAATGCCCCAAGGTAAGGCTTCTAGAACGAAGCTGAACCATATGAATATAATAAAAGTGGAAAGAATAAAATCAACACATACAACCATAACTTCCATAACCTGGTGTCAAAGGTGTAAGAACTTTTAATACTATCTAGAAGTCAAATACATCAGAAAAATAACCACAAAGGAATAATATATGTCTTCGAATATTAATAAAGACATAATTAATACAGAAACATAGATGTGAACTTTGAAAGTATGAATGTCTAACCGCTACCTTGAGTAATCTGAAGGCGCCCAAAATAAATCAGTCTGAGGCACACCCAAACCTAAAGCTGCACTGAAAGGGTGAAGTAGGAGTGAGTACGGTTCACTTGTATTCAGTAGGTATCATGGGATGATCAAGCAAAGTTGAAAATAAAGCATAAAAAATATACACTAAGGGCACGTCGCCTGCAATCAGAAAATGTCCCAAACGGTAGCCCACACCGCTTGCACTACCAGTTCTATATGTCACATTTATTACAACATCACACCACAATAGGACACAAGTACGTATTATATCACAAATAAGTATAACATGTATATGCAAGATCATCAAATACAAGTAAAGAAAGATACAACAAATACGTAGATAACAAGTCAATATGGCAATACAACATAATGTAATACAATAAAGTAAGTGCAATGTATATGATGATGATGATGATGCACGAGGTCAATGCACAACCTCCGAGATCGTCACACAATCCCCGTATATACCTATAGATCTAAATCTTTCCTATATAGGACCCATGAGGGGTTCGTCAACCCATCTAAAATTCATATATCTCATATCTCCTTTTTGGCACATCCCTCAAAAAGTGTTTTATAAGGCGTTAAATATTTCCTCCCCGGTACATTCCTGGGATGGTTTTAAAAAAGTGTTGCCAGTGTTTCTCAGATGTTGCCACGATGGTATCAATGTTTCATGAATGAGTATGATATGAGGATGCAATGCTTACAATGAGTATTTTCATGACCAACTACATGATATATTTCCACAACCAACCACATGATATATTTTCACAACCAACCACATGATATATTTCCACAACCAACCACAATGATATATTTTCACAACCATGTGAGCCAATATCCATTCATTATTTCACTTTCATCCATTAATTTCCACATGTCTCATATGACAATAAAGTATGATTATAATCACAATACACCAATAGTACCATATTAAGAATCTTAACAACACAATACAATTATTCACGTGTATTCAAGGCTATCAATAGCACATAGGACCCTACACAGTCACACATATCACATAATAACTCAATTTCGATAATTTTATCAAATATAGGTCCCCATACGGGAACAACAGATGGCCATTTTTTATGATTAGTTCCCACCCTTAAACATGAATTTTGTATTATCATTTACTACCCATCCCAGTCTAAAAGAGTTAAGCCACAACCTACCTCAAAAGCCGAAATAGGTCCGCTACACTTCAAACCCACGACCTTACTTTTCACAAATAATCTCGAACTCCATTAATAATATGAAATATGAAATCTACATGTCAAAACTAAACAAACAACACCTATATTGACTACTTTTGGTTCGGGATCAAAACGGACCCCCAAAATGGGTTTCTGAAAAAGAAGGGCAATATTGAAACTTTACTTCAAAAACATGCAAACGAACTATGTAACCACCCTAAATTCGACATTCTGAACGCATTGGCAAAGTCATTTGAAAAAATATTGACCCCAAAATTTCAAAATCACAATTTTCCAAATCGAGGGTTGAAATGAGATTTAAAAGCCGTAAAATCACACCAAACATGTTACCACCCTAAAATCCACATTTTGAATCTGCTGGTGTAGTCAGATTTTTCATCTGAGGTTGTTTCTGCCAAATGTAGATCCCACACCCATATTTTCAATATTTCAACTTTTCGACCAATAGGTCAAAATGAGCTCGGGTGTGCTAAAACCTGAACCAAATGTCTACCCAACCTAAAATTGATATTTTGGAGCTGATGATGCAGTCCATTCAGCCATCTATTGCACGGATCAAAAGATATCCACATAAGTCCAAATAAGGCTCTCAAAGTTATAAAAAAATACAATACCGCATAAGTGGTACCAAAGTGCATCAGGAATCATGCCAATCACACCCACACCCTAGAAATATCATAATGCAACTCTGCGGAGGGGTAAAATAGTCAAATCACACAAAAATCACAAATTTCACATATTTTATCAAAATTTTTAGGTCGTTACATCACCCACCACTAAAAATATAGTTCACCTTAAACTAAGGCAAATAAATACCTGAATTAATAAAGCGCTAGGGATAGGAACTACATATATCAGACTCAACCTCCCAAGTAGCCTCATCTACAGGTCGATGTCATCACTAAAACTTAACCACAAAGATAACTCTAAAGCGCAACCGCCTAACATCCCTAATCAAAATAGAGACGACTCCTCAACAAAGGACAACCACTCATCTAGCTGAATCGACTCCCAACCAATGGCATGAGACTCATCAAGAATATAGCGGTGAACATAGAAACAAGAAAAACTAGATGAACAATTGATACATTAAGGGGCAAAGCCAACTCATAAGCCACATCACCAACAGTCCGAACATTCTCAAATGGACCAATATACCTGGGTCTAAGCTTTCCCCTCTTCCCAAAACCTCATTACACGCTTCATGGGTAAAATTCAAAGAAAGACACATTCACCAACACTAAATCTTAAGGCACGAAGTCTATGATTAGCATAACACTTCTGCCTACTTTGAGCCGCTCTAAGTCTATCCTAAATGACCCAAACTTTATCCAAAGACTCACGAAGCAAGTCCACACCTAGAGGTATCACCTCTGAAACATCAACTTAATCCACTAGGTAGTGACAATGCCTATCATACAATGCCTCAAAAAGCCATATTAATATTGAAATAATTGCTATTATTATATGCAAACTCTGTTAAAGCCAAATGCTGCTCCCTCTAGCCACCAAAATCTATCACATAAGTGTAGAGCATATCCTCTAAAACCTGAATAGTTTTCTCTAACTGGCCGTCAGTCTGGGGAGAAATATTATGCTAAGATCCACCCAAGTACCCAAATCATCTTGAAAAGTCTCCCAAAAGTAAGATGTGAACATAGAACCTCGATCTGAAATAATGGACACCAACACACCATACAGATGCTCAATCTAATGAATGTAGATACAAGCCAACCTCTCAGCACTGAATGAGACCTGAACCGGAATAAATTAAGCTAACTTGGTCAATCGATCCACGATGACTGAAATACTATCAGAACCATAAGATGTACAAGGCAAAATTTTTACAAAGTCTATGGTGATTTATTTCCACTTCCACTCGGGAATGGGCAACCTCTGAAGTAACCCACTAGGTCTTATATGCTCGGGCTTCACCAGCTGACAACATAGGTAATGATCCATAAAATCTACTTCATCTCGCCTCATATCACCCTACCAATAGTGTTGCCTCAAATTATAATACATCTTAGTCATACCTAGATGGATAGAATATCTGGAATAATGCGCTTCCACCAAGATCAACCTAATCTAATCACCCACTCATGGAACACAAACTCGGCCCCCAATCCTCAAAACTCCATTTGAATCAAATGAGGCTTCCTTAGCCTCCCCACTCAACACCTTATCTCGAATCAACCTCAATCCAACATCGTCAAACTGATGAGCTCGAATCTGCTCCCCCAAAAATAATCTAGCCTCCACAAATGCCAAAACACGCCCAAGTGTCAGAATATTAAGCCTAACTATCTGGTTAGATAATGACTAAATATCTAAGGACAAAGGACTCTCATGGGTCAAAAAATGCACCAATCTACCCATGCTAGTCGACTACCGACTCAAGGCATCCACATATATATTAGCCTTGCCCGAATGGTAGAGAATAGTCAAGTCATAATCCTTAAGCAACTCAAGCAAGTGACACTGCCTTATATTGAGATCTTACTGGGTGAAGAAGTACTGAATGCTATGATCATCTTAGAAGATCTCACAATGAACTCCATACAAGTAGTTCCTCCACAACTTCAAGGAAAACATGACTGCGAACAATTCCAAATCATGGGTAGGATAATCCCCCCTACGAGGCTTCAACTGATGAGACACATAAGAAATCACCATGGCCTCCTGCATTAACACAATACCTAACCCAACACCCGAAGCATCATAAAAGATGGTAAAAACCACGCCCTTCCTGGGAAAAGTCAAGATAAGCGCTGAAGTCAACAAATGCTTGAGCTTTTGAAAGCTCGCCTCATAAGCATCAAACCACTAAAAAGAAATCTTCTTCGGAGTCAACTTAGTCAAAGGAGTTGCAATACAAGAGAAACCCTGAACTAAACACCGATAATAACCTGCAAAGCAAACAAAACTCTGAAGCTCGGTGAATGAAGTAGGTCTAGCCCAATCAAAAACTGCTACAACCTTAGTTGGATCAACCATAATATATTTAGTCACCACATGACCCCCAAAAAATAGAATCCAACCAAAACTCGCACTGAGAGAACTTGACATACAACTTCTCATTCCTTAATCTCTGAAGCACAATTTACGAGTGCTCCTCATGCTCATCCTCACTCTTAGAATACACCAAGATATCATCTGTAAATACAATAATAAAGAAGTCAAGATACAGTCAAAACACCCAATTCATCAACTCCATGAACACAGTAGGGGCATTGGTCAACCTAAAGGACATGACCAAGAGCTCATAATGACCATATCGAGTCTGAAAAACTGTCTTCAAAATATCTGAAACTCTAATTCGCAACTGGTGAAACCAAACCTTAAATCAATCTTTGAAAACACTGCAACATCCAAAAAATGATGAAATAAATCAGTAATGCAAGGAAGAAAATACTTATTCTTAACTGATACCTTATTCAACTACCGATAATCAATACACATCCGCATAAACACATCTTTTTTCTTCACAAACAAGACAGAAGATCCCTAAGGTGGAATACTAGGTCGGTTAAATCCCTTATCCAATAACCCCTGCAACTGATCCTTCAGTTCCTTCAATTTTTTTGGGGCCATCTTACAAGGAGGAATAGAAAAAGTCTTGGTGCCTTCTCAATATCAATAGAAAAATCAATATCATAATCTAGAGGCCTACCAGGCAAGGCTGTAGGGAACACATTCATAAACTCGCGGACAACACAAACAAAATCCAAAGAAAGAGGTAAAACAACACCGGTGTCACGAATATGAGAAAAGTAAGATAAACATCCCCTCTCAACCAATTTATGAGCCTGAACATAAGATATAATCCTCTTAGGACCTAAATGAAGTGCACCCTTCCAAGCTATCCTTGGCTTACCCGATGAAGATAAAGTCACCGAATTAGCAAAATAATCTAAGATAACATGATATGGAGCCAACCAATCCATACCCAAAATAACATCAAAATTGGCCATATCTAACACAAGAAAGTCTACCAAAGTATAATTCCTGGTAAAAGTCACAACGCAAGATCGGTATACTCAATCCACCACTAAAGCACCAACCGTGGTAGATACACAAATAGTCATGGAAAGGGGCTCATTAACAAAATAAAAATATGAAGCAAAATACATAGACACATAGGAAAAGTTGATCCAGGATCTAATAATACAGACGCAGGTCTAAAATAAATGGGGATGATACCTATGATCATAATATCAGAAGCCTCTGCCTCAAGTTTGGTTGGTATAGCATAATAATGACCATGACCACCAGTTTCTTAGGTAGCCCACAACCACCAACTGCTTGAGTGGCCCAGGTCCACTCCCACTTGCTCCACTCCCTCTGCCCCTTGCACCTCTAGTAGCATTCTTACTCCTCATTGATAAAATAGGAGTATCCAGAATCACCCAATGGGGACAGTCCCTGGTCATATGGCTAATCTCATCACACACATATAAAGCTCTATGACTAGTCTCAACAGGAAAAGGTACAACTGGGCTTGAACGGCTACCCTAAACTGCTAAACTAGAAGACCCACCACCTGAAATCTGTAAAGCCACTGGCCCTAGCCTACCCTAGTACCTTTACCACAAGAAACCTAACCTCTAAACTCACCAAAATAGCGCACCTTCTTGGTGCCTCCCTGTGATACCCAAAAATTCCCTCTGTCATCTTTGTATGATCCACAATGCTGTAAAAAGATGCTCCAAATACAATCATCTGAGTCATAGCCAACTTAAAGAAGAATCCAAACACTTTACAAACTTCTGTATCTACTCAGACTCGGTGGAAATACTATCATAGGAATATTTGGATAGGGTATAGAAGCTTGACTCATACTTAACTACTGTCATGGAGATCTTCTCCAAATAATCAAACTCATCTCACATACGGTTTCTCAAATTGAAAGGCATAAATCTCTCTAAGAAAGACACAACTAAATGATCCCAAGTCACCCAGGAGAATTATGGGGTCTACAACTGGCAAGCGACCTCCACCAATCTCTTGATGCAACTCTCAACTGATAAGATATAGTATAAGCCACACTATCTGTGCAAAAAAAGTTACACAAAACTCAGAAACAAGGTATGAAAGAACTTCTCATGATAAAGAATAAAATGAGAGAAGATTCCTAAAGATGTCTTATAGCCTCTCGAAGATAGATACAAAATTTTACGAACTGATCCAAGAGACTTTATTAGATATTTCATTCATACACCATTTAGACTAATGAAACCTGGATGCTCTGATACCAATTTGTCATGACCTAAATATAAAGGTCATGGTGGCATTTGTCATGAAAAACCTTGACAAGTAAGCCTCTCACCCAAACTGATACACACAAGAAAAAGATAAAAATTTCCACAAGGTAAGGCTTCTAGAACGAAGCCAAACCATATAGATATAATAAAAGCGGAAAGAATAAAATCAACATATGCAGTCATAACTCCCAAAACCTAGTGTCAAAGGTGTAAGAACTACTATTACTATCCAGTAGTCTAATACATCAAAAAATTAACAACAAAGGAATTATATATATCTCCAAATACTAATAAAGACATAACTAAGACAGAAAGATTGTGGTGAACTCCGAACATGTGAATATCCAACTACTGCCTTAAGTAATCTGAAGGCGTCTGAAATTAATTAGCCTAAGGCGCACCCAAACCTAAAGCTGTACCGAAAGAGTGAAGTAGGAGTGAGTATGGTCCACTTGTACTCAATAGGTATCGTAGGCCGACCGAGCAAAGTAGAAAATAAAGCATACAAAATACACACTAAGGGCACGTTACCTGCAGTTAAAAAAATATCTCACAAAGGTAGACCACACCGCTTGTACTACCAGTTCTAATATATCACATATATTAAAAAATCACACCACAATAGGACACAAGTACACGCTATATCACATATAAGAAGAATATATATACAAGATCATCAAATACAAGTAAAGAAAAATACAATAAATGCATAGATGACAAGTCAATATAGAAATACAACACAATGCAACACAATAAAGTAAGTGCAATGTATATGATGATTATGATGATAATGCACAAGGTCATCGCACAACCTCCGGGACCGTCACACAACCCTTGTATAAACCTATAGAGCTAAAGCTTCAAAATGTAGGACCCATGAGATGTTCTTCAACCCTTATACAATCCACATATCTCATATCTTCTTTCTGGTACATCCCTCGAAAAAGGTTTTATAAGATATTATAATTTCTCGTCCCCAGTACATCCCTCAAGAGTGTTTTAGAAAGGTGTTGCCAGTGTTTCTCAGATGTTACCACGATGGTATCAATGTTTCTTGAATGAGTATGATATGAGAATGTAATGCTTACAACTAATCACTATGATTATTTTCACAACCAATCGTATGATATATTTTCACAACCAACCGTATGATATATTTTCACAACCAACCCTATGATATATTTTCACACTCAACCACATGATATATTTCCACAACCAACCACAATGATATATTTCCATAACCACGTGAGCCAATATCCATTTATTATTTCAGTTTCATCCACCAATTTCCACATGTCTCATGTGCCAACAAAGTATGAATATAATCACAATACACCAATGGTACCATATTTAGCATCTTAGAAACACAATATAATTATTCACATACATTCAAGGCTATCAATATATCATAGGACCCCACACAGTCACACATATCACCTAATAACTCAATTTCAATAATTACATCACATATAGGCCCCCACACTAGCACAACACATAAATAAACATTTTCATGATTAGTTCCCACCCTTAACATTCATTTTGTATCATTATTTACTACCCAACATAGTCTGAAAGAGATAAGCCATAACCTACCTCAAAAGCCGAGACCGGTCTACTACACTTTGAACTCATGACCTTACTTTTCACGAATGATCCCAAACTCCTCTGAAAATATCAAATATTGAATTCTCATGTCAAAACAAAACCAATGACACCCATATAGACTACTTTTGATTCGGGGTCAAAATGAACCTCCAAAATGAGTTTTCAAAAAAAAGGGCAAAGTCGTAACTTTACTTTAAAAATATGTTCCCTATATTTTTAGAAATTTACAGCTGAAAACTTAAGTCAAATAGAGTAAAACTGAGGTTCAAATCAAAGAAAAATCATTTTTAAACTTTACCGAGTAAAATCTTTAAAATCTAGGTTAAAATCAAGAATCAAAGTTGTTTTGAAGGTTAAATTGACGAAAGATAGTGATTATAAGATTAAAATATTATTCAAGTGAATAGGAGTGAAGTTTGGGTTTAAAATTGAGCCTTAAGATTTTTGGAGTTTTGAGAAATTAATTAGAAATTACTATAAAAAGGTGAACTCTTATATTAAATTCGTAATAGAATCAAGAAATAGATGTTAATATAGCTATCCAAGCTCCCACAAGCTTCACTTTTAAGCTCTCACTCTATTTTAGGGTTTAATTCTCAAGAGGCAAGATGAAAAATGAGTAAAATGGACCAAAAAACTGCTATAAATAGTGCAGATTCTCTGCATCAACTATAGCAAAAAACTATTTTTTTAAAGTCCAATACGAACTTCGATGGGGTGCTCGGGATTCATTTGGAATCTGATATATGCAAATGAACTAGGTAACCACACTAAATTCTACATTTCAAACGCGTTGGCGAAGTCAGATTTAAACCGAGGGTCGAAATAAGATTTAAAAGTTGTAAGATCACACCAAACATGTTAACACCCTAAAATCTACATCCGAATCTACTGGTAAAGTTTAATTTTCCTTCGGAGGTCGTTTCGACCAAATGTGGATCCCACACTCATATTTCTAATTTTTCAACTTTTCGACTAATTGATTGAAATGATATCGGGTGCGTCGGAACCCGAAAAAAAAGTCTACCCATCCTAAAATCGATATTCTAGAGTTGGTGGCGCAGTCCATTTAGCCATCTGTCACACAGATCAAAGATATCCATATAAGTCCAAAATAAGTCTCTCGAAGCCATAAAAAACCATAATAACACATAAATAGTACCAAAATACATCAGGAATCATGCCAATCATCCGCACACCCCAGAAATACCATAATGCAACTATGTGGAGGGGTAAAATAGTTAAATCACTCAAAATCACAAATTTTATATATTTCACCAAAATTTGTAGGTCGTTACAGAAAACATGGGCAAAATGGGACAAAAAGGCTATTTTTATACACTGCACCAGCTGTACCAACTTTTTCTTTAAAAAACCCAGATTTCTTTGTTGTTCAAGTCTAACCTTGACTTCGATGAGGTTTCCGCGATTCGTTCGGAGTTCGATATATACAAATGAACTATTTAAGTGCACTAAATTCGACACTCCAGACTCAATGACAATATCAAATTTTCAAAAAAAATATTATTTTTACAGAGTTAACCCTGTAAATCCAAATCATAATTTTTTAAATAGAGGGTCGAAATGAAATTGTAAAGCCATAAAACCCAACCAAATATATTACCACCCTAAAATCAACATTCCGGACGCGTTGGCAAAGTTGAATTTTCCATTTGAGATCATTTCAACCAAATGTGAGTCCCATACCCATATTTCTAATTTTCCAGCTTTTTGATCAATAGGTCAAAATGAGATCGAGTGCATCGGGACCCGAACCAAGGGTCTACCAAGCCTAAAATTAATATTTTGGAGCTTTTGGGGAAGTTCGTTCAGCCATCCATCGCACGGATCAAAAGATATCCATATATATCCAAAATAAGGCTTTTAAAGCCACCAAAAATCATAATATCACACAAAAGGCACAGAAATACAAATGAAAATTGTTTCAATCACTCCCACACTCCAGAAATATCACATTACAACTACGGAGAGGCGTAAAAAAGTCAAATCATAAATTTTACCTATTTCATCAAAATTTTAGATCGTTACACTCTATTTGAGTGGAGTAGTTTAAAAAATGGCATATGATCATCTCCTAGCCGACTATCCAACCTTCTAGGAAAAAACAACTAGGCAAATTCTAGATTCCGTACACATTGGGAACTAGGTAATGCCTCACAATAACATGGTACAGGGTCACAATATCAGTCACCACCTATCCAGTTCATGCAACTACATGCCACAGTTAATTTTATTTCTAATTATAATGCTATTAAGAGATTCTTAGCCGTCACATGCACACACATATCACACAGAATTACACAATAAAATTTCAGGAGGGGTATCCATTTTTTCCAAATTTTGTCACATGTTCTCAACTGCCTATATACACCATTTTTCTCAATTAAGCATCAAATAATATACAAAAAACAAAAATATGTCGATTAACAAACTTTTTTAGATTGTGGCCTACGGGTTTTGAAACACGACAAGCGTAATCCGTGGTGACCGTGGTACACCCCCACCCCAATTAAAACCTATGCACTATCCTTAGTGCATATAGCAATAAAATACAAGGGGAAGAGGACATACCTGGGTGCCGTAGGCACTTTCTCAAACTGCATCATTACGGGGACCCTCAGACTGGGCCCCACTCTCCTCAATATTGGTCCCATCAACTATTAAGACCGTCTCTACAATAGTGGAACTGGTTGTGGCCGATGCACTCAATGTCATGTTTGGTATTGGGGCTACATCACTGCCCATCTCAGTATCTTCACCTACTAATTTTGAGCTACCGACCCTAGCTTCCATCTTTTGAAACTTCACCTGCTGGTCTTTCTCACTCTGTATACTTTCTTTCTATGGATTTTTTAGATTTAATTTTTAAGTACTTTGGATTTTTCTTTTCTTTCTCTTTCTGCCTTCTCTTCCCTTTGGAACACTCTAAACGTTTTCAACTTCTACCTCAGGCTCGACCTCCGTTATAACAGGTGCTGGAAAAAATGGTCTGTCATACAAATGATCAACCATCCCCCGTAACTCAGCTACCTCAGCTTCGATTCTGTAATATCAAGTGTTTGGCCGCTTGCCAACTGATGTGTGATTCTCTGCTCAAAAGAATATAGTCTTTCCTAGATTCTTCTGCTTTGTTTTTCTAGCTCATTTTTAACCCAGGGTTGCACACCATTCTCCATCAATTTTACCTTTTCTCTGATAGTTCCTAATCTTTTCATAATTTTATTTAAACTAGTTTGGGAAAGAATCAATACCCTGGTGGTACAGATCTAGATGATAAAGGTCCTGGAGCTGCAGTAGGTGGTTCAATCAAAGTGATAGATGGACCCATTGTGTTACACAGTTATGGGTCAGACTATCCACCCTCAATTGGACATCATCTACTCCAGTAACTTCTGTATTTTATCCTCTGCTCTCCATCCCTTAAGCTAGAAATGCTGCACCTTGCTTTGCCTGTCTGGTTATGGGATTAGCTACATCCTGAATTATCCCCAACTCAGTGGTATTCTTTGGCTCAATAAATTGATCTAGCTCAAGAAGTTCTAGCACCCTTGCTGCCAAGCATATCAGAGTTATCAAATGTGGGAATGCCAGAACTAATTTTTCTCCACCCACTGCTCAATCCCGTATCTCTCTAGATAAGAACTGACCCATGTCAAACTCATATCCCCCTATGAGTCCTGTTATCAATGCCGCACATACCGAATCAAACACATTGTCCCTAGTAGTGGGACACAATCTATGTCGAGCAAAAGTCCACCGCGCCTTGGCCTCGATACTCAAAGTCTCCTTTGTAATTTGTTGTGAGTTTACTCCTAGGCCTCCTACCACCCAACTAACTTATTCCCTATTTAAAGCAATTAAACTTTCTATCCACCAGAAGTGCATTATTTTATCTACCAAACCTATCTGCTTCTTTGTAACTTTCCGCATTTTCTCCATACGATACTCAATCTTAGTTGTATTCACTGGTGGCTGGAAGTATGGTCCATTTAAAAACCTTAAAATAGTACATGGGAAAATGTTCACCCATACTCCATGAATCATCAATGATGTGATTGGATCCCCACCTTTCCATAAATTTACCTATGGATATTGTCTCTTAACCTTTCTTTTGTTAGCCGCGTTGAATTCTCGCACCAATGCAGGACTAAACTTTCCTAGTTTTGAGGTCTTCCACTGAAATATATACTGCTGAAATCTGGCTTCAAACTCAGGCATCTCAAACATCACTGGTATGGTTAACCTTCTTTCATGATAGATACCACTCTTTATTTTTCCTGTAGAAGGGTTTATACCTATCCCATCATTGTAAGTATCTTGTATGCAAGGGTACCCCCACCATTCAACGATGGAAACTAGAGCAGGTTCAATGGATAAGGAGATTTGGGGTGGGTCCTGCAAGTTAATAGGAGTCACATCCTCCCCAGTTTCACTCTTATTCTCCTATTCTACCTTTTATGAGCTTGAGTCTTCAACACCCGCATCACCATCAAATCCTACTTCTTCGTCATTGTTGTCATCCTACTTCACCATTAGTTTATTTATTCTAGGCCCCCTTGGAGGTGTGTCCTCTTCTATGATGATTTTCTTCCCCCGAGGTTATTTTTCCCTGGGGTTTTCATTCCCTTTTAGTGGGTATTCTATGAGGTCACCGCTTGACTCATTGGTTTTCTCGTTTCTTAGTTGGTAGTCAGACTTAGAAGGCGGTTTCTTCTTGGTGTTCTTCTTTGGGGTTTCCTTGGATTTTGAGTCACCTTTAGGAGTCATTTGTACCAGTTGCACAAGACCAATTAGTTATATCTAATGAATAAAAAGCAAAAGCAAGAAAGTTCAGTATTAGTGTGTCTTTACCGGACTCCTTACGATTGGGGGGTCTGAGTCATAACCATTAGGTACGATTCGTATGTACGAGTCAGAAGGTAAATAGTGTATTAGTCTATGATCACTGGTCATCTTACGAGTCTTTCTAACTAGTCATAAGGATAGTTTACGACTCATTACTAACACTCATAAACAGATAAAAAAATCCCTATCATTTTTAACCTTCCCAGTCATTATGACTTATGTTTACGATTAGTAGGGATTGTTTACGACTCTTTCAGGTGAGTCATAACATTACGAGAACCCACACTTATGCTAATCTTTCATGTTATCAATGGATACAGGTCTAGTAACAACTCGTTAATTGAGATTATGAGTCTTTAAGAGTCTCATATTCATTTTAACATGAGGTTTTAGATCAATTGGTTCCAATACTCACTCCCACAACATAATACAGTTTACTACCCCCTACTGTAACACCCCGATTTCCTGAACTAAAATTCTACATGGTGATCATGACCCCAAAGGACCACAAGCTAACCCATGACTGATATCTGTACCTATATACTGCATAAAATACTTAATAATGCGGAAAGATACACTGAAAGGCCACAAGTTTTAATACTGAACACAACATGGATGAGATAACATCTGTGGGGTAATACAATACCCAAAACAAAATTGTAAACACTGAAGTCTAAAACATAATAGTCTGCATCTCGTCTAAAAGCCTTTACTATCTGAATAATCTGAATAAGGAGTTGATAGGACATGTCCCCAACTAACTCCAACTAATAACTAATCAATGAAATAGTGGAGAAATAATCATATCCTCAAAGGATGAGGACTCATTTCTATTTTGACTGCTGAGACTGGAATTTACTATTGATCTGGAACTCGTGTCTCTGAACTTATGGTGTAACATGAAAAGAAAGCACCATAGCGCAAATGCGTCAGTAAAATGGAATGTACTGAGTATACATGTGAGGTAGGCTAATGCAAGGGTTAACATGCATGAATAATGCTAGCTGACTATCTAACATGAATGTGAGAATGCATATACAAATACGTAACTGTAAATGACACTGTGATATCATGATTACTGAATCTGAATACTGATGACGTGACATACTAAAAGTTGATATATCTGATAGCATAAATAGTAGTATCTGAATGTAACTGATAACATGGGTGCCTGTATCTGACAGTTTTGAATCTGATAGAACTATCTGAGTTCCTTACTGTATCTGATAGTCTTGAATCTGAAGAACTATCTGAGTTCTTTTACTGAGACTGGTACTGAAACTGTGGGAGGTAGTATTTAACCGACATGCCCCTGGTATGCCATTAGGGCTAAGATGGGGTCCAATCTGGAACCCTAATTGGAAGGGTATCAATACTGCGCCACTGGTAAGGACAAGCTGCGGGCGACCCTCATATGATAGTGTCCCCTATACGAGAATGGTGGGGCGCTTATCTGACAGTGCTTATTCACCTCATCAACCCTCATCGACATTGTTGATGTCTCAACCTATGCTGGATATATAGTTTTGGAATGCAAGGATGACTATTAAGGATCATACCCTCATCTGATAGTGTGTGTCCCCATCCTTGGGTTCACTTGGGGCTAATTTCTACTCCCATCTAAATGGACACTGAACATGATTTACTGAACTAAAAATGGACTGAGTTTCTGAATTCCGTTTACTGACGGAATATTACTGATATCTGACAACTGACTGAGTTCATGAGATCATGGAGATTTCCTGAGTCATAAGACTGTCTGAAGTCTAAGGATCATGGCTTGACTGAGAGTATCATGAAAACATGACATGGCTCTAGGTACACAACTAATGTTTCGGGTACAAGTACCCCCAGGACTCGATGGAAGGAAACTGACCAAGCATAACTTACTTGAACATATAACTAACATCATAATCCATAATACATTTATAGAAGCATTCCATCAAAATATGTGATAGGCATAACTTGTACATACATGGGGATTTGATGATATCATATTAGTTGGGCATTGTTCCTTCATCTAGGTATTTAATCAAACACATGGTAGGCATAGCACATATAGATAACATTATACAACAATTAATCATCATGATTCATCTCTAATTTCATTATCCTAGGGTTTATTCATAGGTTCACATCAATATACATCTATACAAATCAATTCCACATAAAATTGATTACCCAACATGGACTTGAATTCAATTGATCATTCTCAACATAAACAAAACTAACCCAACATAAAATTCATAAAAAAATCCATAACTTGAATTTAGAAAAGGGATTCTTGGGCTTCATGGACGAAAGGAGTCCATGAATGAATACTATGCATACCTTAGTTCGTGATTTCTTGAAGATTGATGGTGAAACCTTCTTGAAATTGGATCTTCTATGAAAACCCTAGCTTGTTCTTGGGAGAAAATTGAGAGAAGAGAGTGTATTTTAGGTGAAAAGTGTCTGAATCATGTGTAAAAGGGCTTAAATAGGGGTGGGAAATTGACCCTTTTAACCCTGGACGCATCTTATAATTTCAGTAAAAATTTCCCAAATTGAACCCCTGGTGCAACGCAGAGCTATCATACCGTGCCACTGGAATTTGACAATTGGAAAACTGAGGGATGGCGCAACATGGAGCCATTGCGTTGCACCTTCCTTCGTGACCTGGAACTTTGGCGCGACGCGGGGAAATCGCGCTGAGACACTGGAAAAAGGACAATTCTAAATTTGAGTGCTGGCGCGCCACGCCATAATCGCGGACACCTACTGGAAATTGGCAAATGCCATTTCCTTTTGTGGCGCGGCGCGCCACTGACTAATATGGTGCTGTTTTACAGTGGGAACTTGAAATAGTCATAACTTCTTACCCGGTTATCGGATTTAAGCGAATCATATATCGATGGAAAGCTTATTGAATTTTCCACATGACAAAAAGTGAAAATCTTAATTATTCCTCATGTAATAATTATCCTTCACTTTAGAAGCTAATACTAGGAATTCTTGGGATGAAATTTTGCTAGAAATCTTTAGGGTATTACACCTACATTCATCCAAAATCACACATTTAAGGAACAAAGTTTGAGTTCACTCCCAATAGCACATTACAAAGTAAAAATTTCAAGAAATAGGGTCTCGTTGTTCATGTACACACATATTCAACTTAAGAAATCCTAAACCTCATATCATTTTTCAGATTTAACTTGATACATAAAGAATTTAAGTAATAGAACATACTTGACTTCAAAAGGTTTGGATTTGTTGAGTTTAACCACGTTTAGGCCCTAATCTTTGATGATTTTTCAAATATAGGGAGGAACCACTTGATTAATTTGTGTTTTAGAGTGCTTTCATAGTTTTATAGCTTAAAGCTTAATCAACAATGGATTGAGTAGCCATTTGGAATGTCGAGTACCCAATTTGGGTGCCCTATTTTGTTTAAAAGCTATCTAGGATAGGTTGAACCACGACCCCTGAGCTGGTAAGTTTGGTTATGAGTCATGCATATGACTCATAACCAATTACGGGTATTAGACTTCCTCCGTAAAGGCTTCGAACCTTACCTGGGTCTAAAGTCATTTCAATTCAAGGTGACGAGTAATAACCAAAGGTTACGACTTATTCTGAGAGTCGTAAGGACTACAGTAACCACTTACCTGAATATGATCTAAGTTCTAGGTCCTTACGAGTCTTGCTAATGAGTCTTAATGTTTGGTTACGACTTGTGAAGGGTCCGCATTACTTTGTTTCTGCAATTTCTAGTAAACTACTACAATCATCCATTCTGCACACGGAACACACATATTACCTTATAAATTTTTAAGTACAAAACATGGATTGCCTCCTACGCAACGCTTTATTTAACATCACGGCACGATGGGGCTAAGTTGGTTACTCAAACTTTACCAACTAGCCTCATGGATTGCCTCCTATGTGGCACTTGATTTAACGTCGTGGCATGATACAATTGCCTTGGTTATTCAGACTTCACCAAGGTCTATTTCAAGAACCACTTTAACTTTTTCAGTGTTACCCATGTAGTTCTTTACACTTTGGTCATTTACTTTGAATGGGGTTTTACCATCACGCTTTAACTATAAATCACCATATGGACACACTCTCACCACTGGACCATACCACCTAGAATTCAACTTACCTAGAAACAAGTGAAGTCTTGAGTTATATAGCAATACCTGGTTACTAGCTCAAGTATTCTTTTCTCAATTTTTTTGGTCATGATGAATCTTCATTTTCTCTTTGTAAAGCACAAAACTTTCATAAGCCTGGAGTCAAAATTCATCCAACTCATTCATCTTACCCATTCTTTCTTTGGCTGCATCCTGCCACTCAAAATTCAACTTCTTCAATGCTTATAGTGCTTTATGTTCAAGTTCCATAAGCAAGTGACATGTTTTTCCATACACAAACTGATATGGAGAAGAACCTATGGGAGTCTTGAAAACTGTTTGGTAGGCCCATAATGCATCATCTAACTTTCCCGACCAATCAGTCCTATTGGCATTCACGGTCTTTACCAAAATAGACTTTATCTCTTTGTTGAACACCTCAACCTGTCCACTAAAATGCGGATGGTAAGGCGTTTCCACCTTATGATTTACTCCATATTATTTTAGCAAACTTTTAAATAGGCGATTACAAAAATGTGACCCACAATCAAAATGATTGCTCGTGGCATGTAAAACTGAGAAAATATATACTTCTTCAGAAAGGCCATTACACTTCTACCTTCTTTTTTGGGGAGCGCAACTGCTTCCACCCATTTTAACACATAATCCACTGCCTCAAGAATGTACTTTATACTGAAGGAGCTTACAAAAGGACCCAAGAAGTCCATACCCAACATATCAAATAACTCCAATTCTAAAATAGGGGTCATAAAAAGTTCATGGAGCCAAGAGATATTACCTTGACGCTGGCATTGGTCACAGGCTAAAGCGTAGTCTTGAGCATCCTTATATATTGTAGGATAGTAGTACCCATATTACAAGATCTTGTGGGTTGTACGGTTACTCCACGGTGACCCCTAATTGGTGAATCATGAAAAAACTCAAGGATGCTTAACATCTCTAATTTGGGGATGCATATTCGAATAACCCTATCCGCACAGATTCAGAATAAGTAAGGTTCATCCCAGAAAAATTTGCTTACCTCTTGCATAAATTTGTTTATCTACTAGAAGGAAAGGTCTTCTAGTACTAAATCATTTGCTATATAATTTGCATAGTCAGCAAACCATGGAATTAAATCTTGTGAATCCTCTAATATATTCTTTTCTGGAAAACTATCATCAATCTCGAGTCCATCTTCCACTTTCTGCGTCGCTTCTTCCACAGGTCTAGACAAGTGATCTGTAACTTGATTCTCAGTGCCTTTTTTGTCCTTGACCTCAAAATCAAACTCTTGTAGCAAGATAACCCACCTAATCAATTTAGGCTTTGTATCTTTTTTCACCATCAAGTACCTCAATACTGCATAATTAGTGTGTACTATTACCTCTATCCCAATCAGATAAGACTAAAATTTCTCAAAGAAAAAACCATTTCTAATAACTCTTATTAAGTAACTGTGTATTTGTTTTGAGTAGGGTTTAATGCCTTGCTGTCATAGTAGATGGGATGACGGATCTCTTCTTTTTGTTGGCCTAGTACAACACCTATGGCCATTCCACTTGCATCATATATGACCTAAATGGCAAGGACCAATTAGGGGATAGGATGATAGGAGCCATCATAAACTTCTATTTAGACATTCAAAATACATTAAGCATGCTTCATTGAAATCAAACTTTACCTTTTGCTCAAGAAGTTTGCAAATAGGGTTTACAATCTTAGAGAAATCTTTGATGAATCGCCTGAAAAATCTGCATGACCTAAGAAGCTCTGAATACCCTTCACAAAAATTGGTGGAGGTAATTTCTCGATCACTTTAATTTTCTCTTTGCCCACCTCTATACCCCTATTTGAAATTTTATGCCCAAGCACAATATCTTATATAACCATGAAATGACACTTCTCCCAATTTAACACCAAGTTGCATTCCCCACATCTAAGAAAAACATTTGCCAAATGAACCAGACAGTCATTAAAAGAATCACCAACTATGAAAAAATCATCCATGAATACTTCAATGGTGTCTTTTACCATATTAGAGAATATTGACATCATATATCTCTAAAATATGGTTGGATCATTACACAACCCTAATAGCATACATCTGAATACAAAGGTCTCATACGAATAAGTGAAGGTTGTATTTTCTTGGTCTTTGGGTGCGATAGAGATTTGGTTATAACCTGAATAACCATCCAAAGAACAATACCACCCTTTTCATGCAAATTTGTCAAGCATCTGGTACATAAGAAGAATAGAAAAGTGGTTTTTCTGGGTCCATGTATTCAGTTTTTTATAATCCATGCACACTCTCTATCCTGTGATTGGCCTCATTGGCACCAGATCATTCTTCTCATTAGGCATAATAGTAATACCGCCCTTCTCCAGAATATATTATACTGGACTGACCCACCTGGTATCAGCAATGGGATACACTATATTAGCATCTAACCACTTGATTATCTCTTTCTTTACCAAACCTGTATAGGAGGATTAAGCCGGTACTGATGTTTTATACTTGGAACATAATCTGGTTCAAGTTGGATCTTGTGAGTACAAATATCAGGTAGAATACCCACAATATCTATAATAGACCAACTAATGGCCCTCTTGAATCTCTGTAACACTGATATCAAAGCCTCCACTTCTATCTACATCAAATCAGCTATAAAGATTAGTAGCAAAGTATTGTTGGCCCCTAAAAATACATATCACAAATAAGAAAGGAGGGACTTCAACTCTAAGACTGGTGGTTTCTCAATCGACGGTCGAGCAGGTGGAGTGGTTCTATTTTTCAGATCCAGATCAAGATTCTTTGGTGCAAAACTATACGAACCATTCCCTTCAAGTGCACATACCATCTCATTATATTCATCAATACCATCACTATCGAAGTTCATGATCACTGCTGCTAAGGCTTCAACTCCCGGCCTTTCTTTAATAGGAACAACCACAGAGGTATCTTTCTAATTAGTTACCGCATCAAGATCCTGGTATGAGACCATCTCTTCATCAGAAACATCAATCAAAATACTACCTTTAACTTATCTGGTTGTTGCATGGACTGGCATACATTGAATATCACCTTCTCATTGAGTCTGAACATTAGATGTCCTAACTTCATATCAATCAAAGTTCTTCCTGTAGCTAGGAATGGCCTACCTAAAATAATCATAACTTGAAAGTCTACTTCACAATCTAGTATCACAAAATTAGTAGGAAAAATGGAAAGAGCCACCTTCACCAGTACATCACATAGAATACCAACTGGCATTTTCACTTTCTGGTCTACCATTACTAGTCTCATAGATTTGGGTTTAGGTGCTCCCAACCCTAATTGATTAAACACCACTAGTGGCATGAGATTAATAATAACTCTCAAATCATATAATGCCCGAGCAAAGTTAAAATATCTAATGGTGCAAGGGATGGTGAAAGAACCAGGATCCTCTTTCTTCTCTACCAATGATCTAGTAGCAAAAATACTGCAGTGATGAGCATTGTTCATTATCTCATAACTGACTATCCGCTTCTTGATGACTAAATAACTTGTGAACTTTGCATAGCCAGGCATTTGTACCAACGCCTCTAGAAGTAGAATGTTAACAGACAAATCCATTAACATATACAAAAACTTTTGATATTTGTCCTTTTCTTGCTTCTTTTTCAATCTCTGAGGAAAAGGAGGGCGAGGTTTTAGGATAGTCTTCAAAAAGGCTCCTCAACCTTATCCATTCCTTTATTTTGCTTTGCTTGCTGCTACTCTTAACATCAACATAATTATCTTCATTTGTTGAATAGGTCAAGATGGGTACAAGCATATCCCTAGTGGTTTAACCAGTCCGAGTGGTAATGGCATGACAATGACTATTATCCTTCGGGTTCTGCACCGTATTACTAGGAAGAGTGTCAGACTATTTTTGATTCAACATGGTCGACATATGGCCATACTACTGCTCCAGTTGTTTGATTGCGGTAGCATGTGACTCAACTTTATGATTCAACCCTGATAGGTCTTCCTTAATCTCTTAAGACAACTCTCTTGACTTTCTTGGCTTTTGACAATTTCAACAACATTGTCTCCATTCTAGACTTGATATCCCGGCTACCCGGTGGGATGTATCTATCACTCTTCTCTTCGTAGTCATCCTTGTATCTCCAATCACCATCTCATTCTTTGCTCCTATCTCGATATCTATCATAGTAATAGTTTTGACCTTTGCCTTTGCCCTCTTTGTACTCGCTCTTATAAGTTCTCGAAGTAGAACTGTATGCCCCTACTATATTCACTTTCTCTGCACTCCTTGTTAGAAATTGTTTTGTAAGAATCCCAATGTCTATTCGAAGTTGGGCAACCTTTTATGCTACCAAATTATGACCAACTCCATAGTCATTAGTTTCTCTAATAGCATATGTACCTGCACCTCTCTCAGCATCTCTAGTGTGCCAACCTCTATTAGTCACAGAAATATCTTCTAGCATATCTTGTGCAGCATCCCACCGAAGATGCATAAATGCACATCCCAAAATTATATCTGCCATTGCTCTAGAACTAACATTCAGGGATCTATAGAAAATTTCCAACAAATTAGACCCTGTAATTCTGTGAGTTCAATAAACACGAAGAAGAGTGTAATACATGCAAAAACAGTTGAATAGATAAATCTCATACTTCCCTTGCATATATAATCTACTATAGTTTTCACAACCCTAGTCAAGAAAATTAATGCAATAACCCATGATAATCAATAAAGAACACATTAATTGCATAATAATGAAAGAAAGATAATCCAAAGTCTTCAATTGAATAAACCGCCAAAATCTCAATGATCAACTTATGATAAAAACATCAAAAGTAAT
This sequence comes from Capsicum pubescens, assembly GCA_030864215.1. NCBI lineage: Eukaryota > Viridiplantae > Streptophyta > Magnoliopsida > Solanales > Solanaceae > Capsicum > Capsicum pubescens. Next base: position 231,255,927 of record CM061544.1, read on the forward strand.
GTAAAAGTGCTTAAACTAATAAAGGAATAAAACTAAGGTATTTATAGTGTCTTAAAATAATAAAAAATTCTAATAAAAATGGGATAGAAAAAGTATGTCAGCACTAGTTATGACTCATGTAGTCCACTCGTAAGGTCTTTTTACGAGTCGTACATTGCTAGTCGTATGCATTCCAATGACTTATCTTTAGGGCTTCAAGCTTCTGTTGTCCTTATGATTCATTACCACAAGTCATATGCAGTCCTTACGACTCGTGTTCTTTACTCGTCATCACTTGAGACTTATACTTTTAGGGTGTTAAACATTGGTCTTTATATGATTTATCCTTACGAGTCGTAATCAGATCTTACGATTTGTATTCTTATGTGACTTCAACTCTAAATTTTAGTTTTGGCTTCTTCTCTCTATACGACTGCTCCTTACGACTCGTAATCACTCCTAACAAGTCGTGGTTATTCTTTACTTAGCTTCTTCAAGTTGTCTTATGCTGCTGTCTTACTTACGAGTAAGGCTACGAGTCGTATGATGGTTAATATTTTCTATTTTCAGGGCTTCTTCATCCATTTTTCATTCCAAGACCAATGTTAACCTATTTCACCTGAACAAAAATAAAACCACATCATATCTACTAAAATAACCTAAGTCCAAGCATAAATTCCTTATTTTAAGCATCGAATGTGTCGTGTTTCCTCGACATATCATGCATAAATGGTAAAATAAATGCATTGCAACATGTATAAGTAAAGGAAAATAAGTATAAGTATCTATGAAAGAAAAGCATGCATAACTATCTTATTGGAGGACAGACTAACCCAATGTGTCCTAATTTAGGGTAGACAAACCCAACATGTACTATTTTAGGATGAATATACCCATAAAGTCCTATTTTAGGGTCGACAGACCCATGTTAATGATTATTTAAAAAAATGAAATACTTGGGAATAAAAATGTTCACATATTCCCGATGTTCCTTTTAAAATTACCTCAGTATCGAGTTGTGAGATATTAGGGGATGCAAGATTATGTACTAATTGAGGAGAAAAAAATTATTATGGGGTTGTGACGATCGATTTTTTCACAGAGCTTCCTATATATGTTAAATGTTATAAGAATCAGGGTAATGTAGTTCGAAATAAGAAATTAGGGTAAATTTTAAGGCGGTTCTCAAAATTTGTCCAGTGTATAATTTATGCTGACATTGTCTTCTTTGAAAGGAACTTTTAAAAAAATGTCTTGTTAGTAAAAAAATTCATGGCATCTTCGATTGTTTATGGGGACTTGAGAATGAATGACGTCTTTGATTGTCTACGAAGACTGATGTTGATTATTGTCTCCGATTGTCTATGGAGACTACACATGATACCTCTAATTTTCTATGGAGACTTATGTTTATGGTTGTCCTCAATTGTCTACGACGACTAAGGCCCTTAACTAATGAGGTGACTAAACTCTACTAGCCTCTCGACTGGCGGGGTTATTGAAATGTTAAAGGCTCTCAATTGACAGAACAAATGTAATAGCCTCTCGACTGGTGGGGTTATAAAAATGTAAAAATACTCAAAGATAGGAACATGACTGAAAAACAAAATATTGGTATTTAGATGTGCTTGAAAAAGTTAAATGCCCATATTTAAAAACTGGACGCCTTGAATGAAAAGTAAAAAATAGGTGAATGTGAAAGTGGGTGTCTTGAATAAAGAAAGAAAATATTTTGTATTTTCTTGATAAAAATTGCTGAAAGATGAAGATGGCATGGTTAGTTCTTGACTTCGGTTGGTACCAATAATTAGTAGTGTGCATAAGAATTTTCCATCTCCTTCCCAGATAAACGAGATCGACTTTAGGGTAACTCCTATAGTTTCAAGTGGTACCTCAAACACGCCTAAGTATCAACAAGATTTGTTCATCTTGCCCCAAACAAAGATTTTGAACTATACTTATCCTCATGTTTCAAACTTCCTTAACTAGAATGAATGTCCTATTTCTCACACATTTGAGTAATCTTCTTTTTTGAATTTAGGGATTTCTAGAGAAATACACTTACACTTAGAATGAAATTCAGTCCATGCAATTGTGATACCATAGGCTTGCCCTTCATGTAAGTATCCACTAATGTGAAAACACTTGGATAGGATCTTATAGGACTTGTTATCGGCTTGTAATGTAGGCTTGGGACGGGTAGGATGATATTTGTGATGAAAGTGACTAATTCTTAAATCAGCATAACAATGTATTTGTTCTTTCAACATTCATTATGCTTTGACGCGTGAACTTCTTTGTTGTACTTTGTTGACCCTTATTTTGTATTTGAATCTACTTCTTTTGAACCTTGTGTTGGAGTTTTTCCCCTTTTTTCAATATTTTTTTTTGTTTTTTAGTTGTTAGAGTTATCCTTTTTTTTTCTGGGGGAAATTCGTTGCTCCTTTTGCAGTCATCTTTTTCATTTTAGTTTTACTGAGACAATATATCCTTTGCCTTTGCCATCTTTAATCTTGAATTTTTGTCCATAATTTGCACTATTTAGTGCGCTCAAGGTGGTGAGGCTAAGAGAGGGACACTACATATAAGCATTCCAAAAGGTATAGGCTTAGATGCGGTTTCCCAAAGAAAGGTTTTAGGCTCAAAATAGGGGAATGCTAGGGATAAATGTCATTTGGTGGGCCGTGGAAGGCATAATTGGGTCAAAGAAGGCCTACGATCCATTTCTAAACCAAGTGTAACTCGGTATTTTGCCTCAACTGACATTTAGGTCAAGTTTTAGATCAACAACTCAATGTAATGAATTAATCAAAAGCTTACCACACAATGCCCATGAAACGTTGAGGTTGGCTTTGACTTCATTTTTGTCTTAGATGTGTGCAAGATAATTTTTCAAGTGATACTAAGGTGTGATAAAAGGTATCAAAAGAATCTATGATTTACCAGGAAATCAGTCCTTTACATCATACCAATTTGTTATTTTTCATGCACACTCTTAACTATATTGGTACCAACCAAGTCAATTTTTTTTTTTATTATTATTATATAGAAAAAGAATGAAACTGAACTCAAATGAGGGATGCCTATGTATCTAGTGAAAATAAGAATCAGGTCTACGTAGTTCAGGTGAATTTATAAATTTGTATGTTGTATGCATGATTGTCAATAAGTGACAACCATCCTTGAAAAATAATGTGAAAGACAACCAGGAAGGAACGGGTTGTAGAATCAAAATTACTCTAATCAGATGATTGAGAAGATGGATGTCAAGCATGAGGAAAACTTTAACACTACTTCAGTATGTTGACAAGATTGAGAAGGTCAGACATTGAAAAAGTTATGGCATTATGTCACCGTAGTTGACAGGATTGTTATGACTGAAAAAGTGTTGAACTCTTGCTTTGAAAATGAATATTGATAAGTCATAAATTTAATGATTTACGATATTCGAAAGAAGTTAGGTATTATCGAACATAAATCGGGCGAGAATCTGTAGGTAGGACAGTTAGACACTGATGTAATTGAGATTTGGATTTTAGGTGCTATTGATTTGTACTCTTGAATACCTTTAAAGAGTGTCTTTAAACTATTCTAGAAAATTGTCTCAGTTTGAATACTGGAGAAATTATTTTGAAACAGTGAAGAGACTGAACCCTAATTCAGGGTTGACTACGTATCTTGTCAGGACAAGAATCAGGTCAAAACGTAATTCAAACCTATATGTAGCTAGTGGCAATGTTGTTAAGGTGTATATTTTAACTAATACGTCTTTCAAAATAAAGATTAGACTACACCTTCCCACTAAAGTATAACCAATTAGAGCAAATAGTCAATATATAAACATAATCATCCTTCAAATATGTTCAGAGACTATGATAATGTGTCACTTGGATCGTATATCCTTTGGACATATAGATAAAGTTTACTAATGATGCATCTACCTAAAAAGGTGTTGTTTTAGCTCTATCCTATGTTAACTAAGATTGAGTAGACACGGACTTAGATTTCCTATATGAGATGGCACGTGGTTCCACGACAGTAAAACTTTCGCTCATTCCGTGTATGCACCGACTCTCTAAAGTAAGATAATTTGAAAGAATTTTGGAAAAGTACAATATACAAACCACATGTACAATATGTGTGAGTGCCCGTTTTTCAAAGTAGATGAAATATGAACGAAATGACAGTTTATATAAAGTAATAACATATTAATAATTATATACAATAATAAATAAATAAATAAATAAATTATATAACATAAATATGATAAACACATAAAACAGTTAAGGTAAAATACTCAAACATTAAAAAATATTAATTATTTACCTGAGTCTATAATGGATAGAACCATGAATCCCCAGCAGAGTCGCCAAACTGTCATACCCTATTTATACCGAGGTTTAAATAAGAATGCCTTTTGGACTCTAAAAGAATTGCTTTTTGTATAGAATTGCCACCTAATTTATAAGAAAAATAAGGAAAGCTATTTATTTATTAACATGTATGATTTACGTTATAATCTACGAAATCAGTTTAGATTTTAGGTAAGGATTCAAATTATCCGAAGAAAAGGAGTTAGACATCCTTCAGAATCCACAATGTGGTTCCCGACCAGACTTAGGTTTATTAACAAAGCGAAGGAAAAAATCAATATACGTAAACACAAATATAAAATGTTTATTAAAATAAGATAAATAATTTATGTTCAAAGTATGTATAAATTACATATGATATCGTAAAAAATATGTATATAAAAATATGTGAAGATATATAAATAGAAGTCTATAAGAGTATGTATGAAAAAATGAAAAGTGTTTCATAAAAGAAAGTATTTTAGTTTTTTATGAAGGAGAAATATTCTTCTTTATAACTAAAAAAAGCTAATGGGAGAAAAGATTGAATAAAGTTAAAATTTGTTTTAAAGAAGAAGATTATGCAATATTTTTTAATGTAAAAGTGTGAACTAATTGATCAAATATCTAAATCAATTTAATATAAATATTAACGACTTAAATTTATCCAAACACATGGTGAAGATTGTATTAGTAAAGGACATCCCTTTTCAATACCCCAAAAATAAAGTTTTCGCTATATTACTATTTGTACAATTGTAAGAATATAAAAATACAATCATAAACATAAACTCTCCTTTTGGAAGCCAGTTTTGATAAGTATTTCGAAGAACCTGTACAAATATTCGTGGCAAAAATGTTAGTAACAAATAAATAGTTATCAAATTAAATTGAGGACTATGATTGCATATATGTATATAAATATTAAAAAAATAATTTTTTTATTAAAAGTGGGCTCAGATAAAGTTTTAGATATTATAAGATTTCATCATCGCTCGAATTTATTTATTTTAATACGTATTATCCTTTTTTTTTTATTTGTAGAGGCTTCAAAACGAAAAAAATTTCATTCGCCAAATATATGAAACATTATCAAAACACAAAATCGTATAAAACAAACAAAGGTAATACATGTAAAATAATATGCAAGCATAAGAACATAATAATAATAGTTAAATATAACAATATGCTACCACAAACTCGCCAGAATGTTTTTACAAAGTGAATAAAATTAATTAAACCATTCTAATATGAACCAAAAAAAAACTGGCATATGGATAAATAATTAGACGACAACAAAAATAAAAATAAAGCAAGGGAAAAGATTATATTTTTCAATAGAGATAAAAAAAATGGTGACTTGTGCAACAAACCACTTGAGAACATCCCAAAAAAATAAAATCAGTCAAAAAACTGACAAAATTAATAGCAGAGAACCAAACAATGGACAACTAATATCTAAACATGTATAAAATATGAGATATCAGGTAACTGCTGTGAGAGATTTTTCCAAAAAGATCTGATAATTTTGTCGATAAAATTGGTGAAGAGGCTGGGGGCTCGCCAGTCGGTGACTAACTCCGGCAAGGCGCGGTAAAATAGGGAAAAAAAGGGAGAGGAAAGAGGTGGAGTGGTGGTGGATATCGGTGTTGGTGTTTGGAAATCATTGGTTCGTTGTTGGTTGGAGCTCGCTGGTCATCAAATCCAGCGAGCCAGTGGTGGAGCAGCGGTGAGCGAAAAAGGGACGAGCAACGATGGTTTTGGTGGTTGCCGACCATTTGGTAGTAAAACTCGACAGACAACAGTGAGAGAATAGAGAGAAATAGGCATGAGATGAGAGTGAATTAAGAGGAATAAATTTTATCTGAAAAATAATTTAGCCCCTTCCTATCTATTTTATAAGACAAATTGATCCTTCTCATTGTCCATAAAATAATAGTTTCCCCCTCTTGTCCACTAAATTTTTTTTTTAGTCTATTAGTTATTATCTAATGAATTGTCCAACCTTTTGAACATTGTGTAAAGCTTCTTTATTCAAAGGAAAAAGGATAAAAACTCCAACCCATTACCTTAAGTGTCACATTTCTAAAGATAATAAGATTTTGATTTGACTGATTTGTTGTTTTGTGTTTTAAAATAATTGAGCCAATTTATTATTTTTGAATTGTATTAAATAATATATAAAAATATGAATGTCGATATATAATTACAAAAAAATGTAAACAACAAGTAAAATATAATTATATTTAAAAAAATGCATTACGCTATAAATAATTGAAATTATAGTGTGTGGTAAAGAATTGTAGTGTTACGTTGTGTGCGCATGAAAATGACAAGGCAAAAAAATTTAAAATGATAATAAAATAATTAAAAATATAAAATTTATGAAATTAAGAATAAGTATCAATAAATTATGCAATGTTACAATATGACAATAAATTGCCAAAACTTCTAAAATAATGGTGATTATCAATATTTATTAATAATTATAAAAAATAAGTAAAAAATTATATTTTGTGTCCTTTAACGATCAGGGAGCCTGAATGCATTAATTTTAAGCATGGAGAGCCAAAATTGAGTGTCAATATTTTGTATATAAATGCAAATAATAAATTATGCATATTCGCGACTAAACTATTCAAAACAAATAAAAAAATTATTGAAAATAAATAGTATGATACAAATAATATAATATCTAAAAAACATATAAAATATAGTGTAGACACGTAAAGTTTGACGCCCACCCCTCTCGAAAGCTCTTAGACAATTTTTAGAACTAAGTGTTTTCTTTTAGTCTATGATATTTTAATTTTTCATTTACGTCTTAGTATAGTAATTCTATTGTTTGTTTAAAAAATAGTAAAAGAAAATCAAAAATACTTTATGAAGTTAGTTTTATTAGTAAGTTTCCTAATTTTTCGTAATCGAGAGCTAATTGATTTATTTGTATTTTTCGCGGCTAATTTTGCTATATTTTGAAAATTTTATTTAAGCTTATCTTTATATATATATATATATATATATATATATATATATATATAAATCGATAAATTAAGAACCAATTAGATAGGGTCATTAGGTGAAATTCATTTGTTAAGAATATTATTTTTGATTTGTAATTTAATTTAATTTTTTTATCTTGTCCATCAATTTTCGGTATATTATCATGCACACAAGCACACTATACAAGATTACACCATTAATCTACTTCATTTATTTGTCGATTACAATAAAAAATCTTATCCTCACCCTTTACCTCTCCACACCAAATAAGTGACCCTCCACCCAATTTCTTGGAAACATCCCCACCCACACAGAAGGAGACAAGTGTCTCCTACCTCCTACCTGACATACCCCACTAACCTATGCATCCCCTACCCCTTTCACGTTTTCCTCTCCTTCACTAGAAAGAAGAAGAAAATCAATATCAATAACAATAATAACATCAACAACCCGCTGCTTGAAGAATATTTTTTCTTCTTCGCTCCAACCATTAATAAACTTACCACCAAGTAGAACAATATATACACACATCCATATAAAGAAAGGGACAACACCCATATATAGAGGAAGATAGAGAAGAAAAGAAACAAAACTCCTCCCGTTGGAATTTTTCAAAAAAGCTCATCGGAAAATGCACCCCAACCGCGTTAACTCCATCATTGATCAACTCAATGCTCCTTCCCTACTAACTACCTTTCTCCTCTATTTCTAAGCAACCAAAACCCTTCTTCCTCTATTTTTTCGGCGACTAAACACCCACCACCACCACTGTTACTATTTTGGAAACGGAATCCCTAACCAGACCCTATAAACACAACCATCTACCCCCACCAAGCTTTCCTTCTCTTTTGAACCCAAAATCCCAAAACCCTCCAAAACCTCAATTTTCACTTGTTGTCATTAAATAGTACACCAAATGTCAAAATTTATTAAATTTCACCGATTAATGACTCATCTGTCAATCACGATACATTAAGTTCAAAATTTGAGTCAATTTTTTTGAATTGCAAGTTAGGTTTAAGAATTTTCTTAGATTTATTTTACTATCAAATGGGTTACTCGAATTTGATTTTGATCGGATTGGTTATTTTGGTTTGAGGTTAAGAGTTTGCTCGAGATTTTAAAAGTTTTGGATTTCATTCGAGATCACATATTAGTCAAGGTTTTCAATTCGTGAATGCTCTATTCACAATAATTAGCAATTTTATAATCGAAAGTACGCTTTCAGAAGTTGTATTCTCAATCTTGCCGATGAATTATGACATGTAACTTTGGATTTGTGGACTCGGTGGATTATTTTCATATGTTGGTTGTTTGATGGAATGAATTCTTAATGAATTGAGTCATGTTTATCCGATTTGGTAACCTTTAGATCATATAGAATATTTGTTGTTTGATTGTTTGAATTATGGATCAGTTAATGAAGATTTAAAAGATCAAAAGTAGCTAAACCAGGGGAGTAATTGATAATTGATGAAATTCATGTTAATTTGTTTTGTTAAGTTTGTATGTTATAATTTTTTATTCAACCCGGTAATAACATGTTTAGGATGAGGTTGGGTAGTCAAATTATAAGTTTTTTGATAATCGTTGATATGCTTGGATTGTTTATTTGTATGAGTGTTTCTTTAATTACCGTTTCCAATCAAATGTGTTCATTTGTCGAAAAATGCCCCAAAGTACTATGTATTTAAAGATTTGGTGGAGAATGACCAAAGTATTATGTATTCAAAGATTTATTGGGAAATGCCTTGACATACTATGTATTTAAAGACCCTTCATGATCGGGGCCTGGACGTTAGGTAAAGCATAGTTTAGGACTAGGTTAGGTTAGTATAAGTTTATTTTTGATTTTTTCTTTATTTTTTGATTGTATTAAATAGAATGTACTTTTTTATTTTGAACTTATGTGTGGTTTTTTGCCTTTGTGTCTTTTCTCTAAGCTTATTTATTTATAGCATCAATCAGTTAGTATGATTCAATGACACGATCATGCTCAAACTATGGAATTGAGGGGTGCCTCACACTTTTCCCTTGGTCAATAGAATTTCACAACTAGAATTTTTTTCTGTTGATCAATATTTGTACGAGTCAAATATTTTGAAAAAATATATTTTGAAGGTGACTTGGCACACCAAACCAATGTTAAGTGATGACTCTGAGTTTTAAATATAATTTTTTTAGAACTCTTTATTTTAGTCACCTTCAATAATTAAAGATACTTTTGAACTTTGAATCAATTTTTTTTGTTAAAAAAAGGTGTGATAGCTCTGGCGTCTTTGCTGGAGAATTTTAGAATTCGAGCTTCAATATTGTGTCGTATCGGCTTGGTTGACACTATAAGTGAATACATATTTTGTTTGTGTTATCATTGTTATTGGGTTCTTACGTGCTACTTACTTATGGTTTTTCTTTATCTATTATTGCTTTTTACCTGTGATCATATACATTATCTGAAGTTATTTTTTTGAATCAAGTCTCAGAGTAGGTTGTAACTGTACACGAACCTTTTGTTTAGTCTTCTAAATTATTTTGGAGGGGTGGAGTGGGCGGACAGCTAGAGTAGCCATTATGGACCACGTGCCACCCCAAACGGTCTTACTTTGTTAGTGGACCTCATCTTAGGTTAGCCTTAAGCACACAAATATGTGCATCATGCTGAGACTTAGCAGGATTCGATTGGTCCTTTGTAGGAGATTCATCCCAAAGCATCCCTATGTACTATTGTTGTATTTTGAAGGTAAGAGGGTCATTTGAAGGACTAATTTGAAGCGAGTGTTTAAAAATCAGAGACAGGATAGGATAACAACCAATAAAACTAAAAAATAAAATGAACATGTTTTTCTTATTATTAGGAGTTCTTTATGGTCTATGGTTTTTGTTTAAAAAAAAAACCGAAAAACGATTTCCTTATTTTATAGGAGTTTGAAAGCCTTTGTTTTCACAAATCAATAAACTCAAAAAGTTTTTTTTTCCTTTTTTTGCGCTCAATCCTTAAATTGAAAAATCAAAAAGAAATTTATACAAGAAACTTCAAAAGGATTTTTTCTTATTTGGTAGGAACTTTTGTACATTTTTATATAGAAAAGATGCAATTTTTTTCTTTTAGTGTCTTTTGTTGTAATATAAAAATCAACAATACAACTTATTAAAAGGAAATAGAAAGAGACATAAATATATGAAAAGAAGAGATGAGATCAGTAACTTAGTAACATTATTTTATTGATGTGTATATTTTACATGTGAAGTGGAGGATTTATATAGGCACTGTGCCTTGGGGGAATGGGTATTCTATAGTAGGTGGTCCCCACATGGTCAACCACTTTCTTATTCACAATACACCCCCTTGGATGTCCATGTACAAAAAAGAACTTTACAAAGAATAATATGTATATAGTTATTTGTAAGACACATTGTTTGTTGCCTTATTAAAAACCTTACCAGGAAAATTCAGTGGGATAAAATCTTGGTTAAGGAAAAAAGAGTGCAGCGTGTATTTATTTCCATTGATAAAAATATCACTTAATATCTCGGAGACGACGCATTCCAATCTTGTATCTCGACTTCTCAAAGGTTGATCTTGTTAATGCTTTAGTGAACATATCTTCTAGATTAGCACTTGAACAAACTTGTTGAACATCTATTTCACCCGTCTTTTGAAGATCACGAGTAAAAATTAATTTTTATGAAATGTGTTTTGTTCTATCTCTTTTGATGTATTCCCCTCTTAACTGAGCTATGCATGCGACATTGTCTTCATATAATTTGTTGGAATATTCTTTTCCAAAGAAAGGTCACATGTTTCTTGGATGTGTTGATCTATTGATTTCAACCAAACATATTCTCGACTTGCTTCATGAATGACTATTATCTCTACGTGATTTGAAAATGTAGCAATCATGGTCTGTTTTGTTAACACTATGATATAGCTGTACCTCTACATGTAAACAAATAACTTGCCTGAGCTCGACCTTTATGTGGGTCAGGAAAATATCCCGTATCTGCATAACCAATCAATTGTGAATCAAATTTATTTGAATAAAGTAGTCCCATAACAATAGTTCCTCAGAAGTATCTAAATATATGCTTAATACTATTCCAAAGTCTTCATGTTGGGGAAGAACTAAATCTTGCTAATAAATTTACAACAAAAGATATATCCGGTCGTGAATTACAAGCAAGATACATTAATGCCCCAATTGCACTAAGTTATGGTATTTCAACACCAATAAGTTCATCATTTTCATGAGGTCAAAATGGATCTTTATTAATATCATGTGATGTCACAACCATCAGAATACTCAATGAATGTTCTTTATCCATGTAAAATCTCCTTAAAATATTTTCAGTATATGTGGATTGATGGACAAATATTCTATTTGTAGACCAAAACAAAATTTTATCTTTCTGAGGTCTTTCATTTTAAATTCCCTTTTCAAACATTCTACTGTCTCTGGAAGTTCTTCAATAGTTCCAATGATATTCAAGTCATCAACATATACAACAATTATGACAACTTCAGCTATAAGACTCTTAATAAACATACAGGACATATTGGTTCATTTTTATACCCTTCTTTCAATAGGTATTCACTAAGGAAATTACACCACATGCGTCCTAACTATTTTAATCCGTATGAGAATTTCTAAATATTTATTGAATAATTTTCTGGAGAATTTTTATACGCTTAAGACATTTTGAATCCTTCAGGAATTTTCCTAAAAATATCATTATCTAATGAGTTATATAAATAGGTCGTGACAACATCAATAAGATGCATATCAAGTTTATCATGAGCTGCCTGATTTATAAGTTATTTGAAGGTGATTGCATCCACCACCGGAGAATATGTCTCCATATAATCAATATCAGGTCTTTGTGAGAATCCTTGTGCCATAAGTAATGATTTATATCTTACGATTTTATTTTTCTCATTTTATTTTCACACGAAAACCCATTTGTACCCACTGTCTTTATACCTTCAGGTGTTTGGACTATAGGTTCAAAAACTTTGTTTTTTTTAAGCGAAGTCAATTCAATTTTGATTGCATCTTTCCATTTTGGCCAATCATTTCACTGTCTACATTCTTCAATAAATTTTGGTTCAAGATCCTTATCTTGTTGCATTATTTCATTAGCAACATTATAAGACAAAATATTATTGACAACTATATCATTTTAATTCCATAATTTTTTGATGACACAACTTATTGAGATCTCTTTATTTTTATTATTTTCAGGTACCTGAACCTTTTTTGAGATTTTATCACTTGTTATGTCTTGCTGCTCTTCTTGAGTAGCTTCCTTCATTTTATGATTATTTTGATTATATGCTTTTTTTGAGGATTTTATCTATGGAACTGATTGGTCTATCACATTTTAAGCTTGGTTTAGAATCATTTGCATTAATCAATTATCTTATCAAGACATCAACTCGAATTGAAGCATTAGCAGCTGGAATATGAGATTTAGTAACTCTTATAGGTCAGTGAATGCATCTGACTGTTGATTTGCAAATGAATTATCTTTTGAACTTCTAGTTAACATTTATTTATATGAGGATCTAAATGATATTGTGATAATGGATTTCAATCTATTTCTTTTTTCAGCTGCTTATTGTCTCCCTCTAATATTGGGTATATTATTTCATCAAAATGAAAATCAACAAATCTTGCCATAAATAAACCTCCAGTTATAGGTTCCAAATATTTTATAATAGAAGGAGATTCATACCCAACTTACATCTCCAATCTTCCTTAGGAACATATTTTTATGCGTTGTAGTAGATCAATTGCAGCATATACCTGATGTGTGAGCAGATGCTAACATATTTGAGGCTTTTAACAGAGAATAATTACAAAGTCTTAAGCAACTTTTATCATTTTTGATTGTTTTATCTTTGATTTTGCAGTGGAATTCAAGATGTAATAGAACCAACAATGATGGAAGTAAAAGAGTTGAAATCTGAAGCAAATAGAATAGAAGTGTGGCTGACGACATTCCTGATAAGTCGTCAGCACTCTGATAAGTTATCAACTTCATCATCAGCCTTAAACAGAGAATGGGATTCATCTGGAAGAAGTGACGACTACATGTGATAAACCATTAGAGTTGTGATAAGCCATCAAGATCATTGTTATCTTAAGGCAGAACATAAGAGCTGAAGTAAATCATTGATGACATCTGTGATAAGTCGTCAAAGATATGATAAGCCATCATGCTTCATCGTCAGCCTAAGAAAACGAATGTCAAAAGCAAAGAGGACCTGAAGACATCTGTGATAAGTCGTTAGACTCCTGATAAGGTGTCATAAAATGTCATCACCTATCTGAGAAATTACTGAACTCTGTGATTCTATTTCGATAATTAGGCTAAACTATTTAAAGTATTGTTTAGGGTTTTCTTGGGCACTGGTACTCGACATTCTGGACTTGAACTTCACGTGTTTGCTCTCTAGTTTATTGGCTTGAACAAAACAATTACCTTTAAAGAGATTATCATCAATATCTTGGGATTTCTACTTTGATCTAATCTGAGAAACACTCGTTGCTATTCATCTTGCTGTAAGTTCATTTTTTAAATTATAAATTCAACTTGTTGTATCGATTATTACATTATGAGTGGCTAAATCCCTTTAACCCAAATTATGGGATCTATGGGTTAGGTCTTGGTAAGTTGCTAAGTGTTCAAGATTCTAAAGGTAATAGGACTCCTTGATAATTCTGAGGTTTTAATTATTGTCTATTAGTTGCAAACGATAGATAACACCTTCTTTGATTTGTTTGACATAAGAAATCAACTATAGTAGGAAGTGAATTATTGACAGGGACTTGGAATGTAATACCTCGAGAATCCCAACCGATAGTAGAACTATGATTCAAGCTCATGATAAATAAATCTTAGTGATTTGGTAGTTTTACGATCAAGTTTTATGTGTATTAAGGACTTAAATACGTCCTGGCTATTAGACGAATCAAAACATCCCTTACCGATTGAATTCTTGAGAAGGACATTGCCATAGTCAACTTCAAACTAGAATATCTCCCATTATACAAAGAATTTTTGAGCTTATGACCTACCAACAGATAGATAATTTAATTAGATTTTGATTGATACCAATTTCATCAAAATCCAACATCGGATGAGGAAGTTATGGCCATTTTACTGAGCGTGGTCAGAATCGCCCAGGTTTAACGGTCGATATGGTGGACCGTCAAGTCCTTGGCGGACTGTCGATCGTCCCATCAAACCAAGGCAGTGACTACCTTTTCCAGCTATCGTATGATGTCCAAAATGGTGGACCACTAAAAATTTGATGGACTGTCAAGGGGACCATCACGTCGAGGTAGAATGTCCCAGTTTTGGCACTCGAGTGACGGACGATCTGGTGGACCATCAATTGCTCTAACGAACCGTCAGTTCGACCATCACAGACCCCGATTAGCAATTTTCAACTCTTTTTAAAAGGGCATTTTGGTCTTTTCCGCCTATTTTGGTCTTGTATATATATATATATCCAAGCAGATGGGAAAACCTCATTTTCTCTCATTTATCTTCCAAGAAATATCTAGAAGCTAGGGTTTCTCTCCAACCCAAAATCCAATCTTCTTTCAAGAAAATTCAAGAATCTTCCAAAGAGTTTCAAAGTGGTTCAAGAATCAAACTCTCTCGATCAAAGTCTTCAAGAACCCTAATTCAAGAGTGTAAGAAGGAGTCAAAAATAAGTATCTTCATCTTAAATTCCTAACCCAAGGTATGTAGATGTTGATTCTTGGGTCCTTTTCATCCAATAAGCTCAAGCACCCATCTTTAAAACTTAAAGATTTTATGTTTGTGAAATTCCATGATTTGTATGAGTTAAATTGATGTTCCATGTGTTGTTGAGTTTTGATTCATGTTGGTTTACAAGATTTATGAGCTTTGACCTTTGTATGTGGAATTCATATGATGTTGGTGATAAACCCTCTTGAAGTTTCTCTTTATGTGATGTGTTCATGACTTTTGGGTGTAAAATTTGTTGAATAAGCGGAGCATGTCTCCCATAGGTTTGATAAAAGCTTAGGAGAAGCATATGGGCCATTATATTATGTTGACTAGGAAGCCCCAAATTGTGAGCTAGTCTATGCATGCCTAGTGTTTGATAAAAGGCCCAAGTGAATGAATTATTCCACGGTAGTAGGAAATCCCCAAATAAGTGTGAACCTATGCATGTCTAGTGTTTGTTGAAGGACCTTAGTGAACAAGTGGAGATGTGATAGTAGTAAATTCCCCAATTATGGGATCTTTGATATATGCTAAGTTTTTAATACATGCCAAGTGGTTAGCAAGTAAGTTATGACATGAATGATTGCGATGATACATGAATGATTATGATAATGAATGAATGCTTGTGATGATGAATGAATGATTATGATGATGAATGAATGATTGTGATGATGAATGGATGATCGTGATGATGCAAGAATGATTATGTTTTACTTTTATGTTATCGAGTCCTGGGGGTATTTATACCCAATAATTTTAGCTGCTGTCTAGAGCCCGTGTCAGTTTCATAATAATTTTAGTCGAGCCATGATTCTCAGAACTCAGTGAATTATAGAACTCTATATCCTCAGACAGTTTCAGAACTTAAGAAAGCTCAGTAATCTCAGTTATTTTTGCAATCTCCGTATTGCTAGTAATCTAGCCCAGTCCTGTAAATTAGCTCAGATCTAATAGTATTCAAATAATTCAATTCTAATCTCAGAAGTGATTTGAGTAATCTATTCAAGCTCTGTATCGTCAGTTAGATACCATGATTCAATATCTTTTCCGTCAGATACAGAACTAAGTAATCTAAGTGTAACTCATCAGATCTTTTAAGAAACATGATCAGTAACAGATTTATCTTATTGTGTACAATTTAAGAATCAACCCAGAGTCTTTTAGTTGGGAGTAGGATTCAGCACCG
This sequence comes from Capsicum pubescens, assembly GCA_030864215.1. Lineage (NCBI taxonomy): Eukaryota > Viridiplantae > Streptophyta > Magnoliopsida > Solanales > Solanaceae > Capsicum > Capsicum pubescens. The sequence continues at coordinate 231,272,211 of CM061544.1, forward strand.
AGCGAACCCAAGGATGGGAACTCACCTGCTAGTAGGGGGTATGATTCTTAGACGAAATCCTTATGTTCCAGAACTGTGTAGCCAGCACAGGAATAGTTGTCTACCTGTTGAGGGTCACTTCCCGAGAACCTGACCTTAGAGAAGAGATAATGTCTTTACCCGTGGCACGGTATTGTCACCCTCCCAACCGAGGGTAGAGGTTGGACACCTAAGAGATAGTAGGAGCATGTCGGTTAGATGAATACTTCCCACAGTTTCAGTTTTAGTATCAATCTTCAAAAATCAGGACTGTCAGATACAGTCATCTATCATTATGAGGAACTCAGATAGTTCTATTGATTCATGGACCATCCCGACAGATAGGCTTGGTCACATATACATTTATTTGATATCATATTCAGAGATATGTCGCCAGAAAGGATTGATTTACATTCTCAGATTCTATTGAGTATCCTTGTCGTCAGATTTGGATATAATCATATTTCTTATCATTGAAAATAGTTTTTGAATATCACCCGTTAGAAAGGTTGATCTCTAATCCTGTCAGTCGAAAGCAGTAAAGCTCAAAATTCAGTCCTTGATGTAAGTACATCCAGATCCTCAGTTCTCAATATCAGATGAGTCAGTGATTCTGTAATGCCCCGCAAAATCCTCTTCCAGTCTGAGCCTTAGAGCGTATTTGGTAAAGCAAAAATCTGAGTCAAAATATTTCAAAAATTTCCTCCCAATTATGAAATACTTTTAATTATGTGGGAATCTATTTGATCATGAATTAAGATCATAGAGGTCCCCTAACTTATGGACGAGTTGAAAACTTTTCTATCGTTCAAGTTTTAGTGACCGTTAAAATTTGGGTCAAATTTAATCGACCATAACTCGTTGTATATGAATAAATGGGTGGTTTTATATATATCAAATAAAATATCATTGAATTAGATTTCCAACGATACCAATTCTCCTAAATCCGATATCGGAGCAAAGAGTTATGCCCATTTTACTCTAGCATGTCAATCTGGAAAACGGTGACGACGTTTCTGATGGGCTATCACGTTTCTGACGACCTTTTTGACGACGTCATCACATTTTGACTATATTTCTGACGACGTCTTCATCCCTGGGAAAAAAATAATGAATTGGACCCCTTTTGTGATGACCATTCGTGACGGCCTATCACGGACCTGACGGCCTATCACGGATGACGTCAAGAACATTTTTTCCAGCAATTCAAGGGCATTTTTGCAAGGGTATTTTGGTCATTTCCTAATTTTTTTTGACCCTATATAAATATGAGGAAACCTCATTCAAACCCTAATTTCTCCATTTCTCTTCTAATTCTCTAAAGAGAGAATATCTAGGGTTTCAATTCAAGAACCTTAATCCTTCAAAAATTCATCCATAAATCTTCAAGCTTTCTTCAAGAATCAAGTTCCTCATAGTGTGGGCTTCAAGAATTTATTTATTTCAAGTGTGGATAAAGTTTCAATCACTAAAGTTCATCTAATTTCAAAGGTTAAGGTATGTAGATGTTGATTCTTGGGTCCCTTTCATCCAAGAAGCTCAAGAACCCTTTTTAAAACTAAAAGATTTTTATGTTTACGAGTTGTTAATGATTTGTATGAGTTGAAATGGATGTTTAATGTGTTGTTGAGTTTTGATTTATGTTTTCCTACAAAATTTATGAGCTTTGACTCTAGTATGTGGAATTCATGTGATGTTTGTGATAGACCCTCTTAAAGTTGTTTTTCGATGTGATGTGTTCATGACTTTTGGGTGTTGAAATGGTTGAATAAGTGAAGAACGTTCCCCATAGGTTTAATAAAGATCTTAGGTGAAGCATAAGGGACACTATAGTATGTTGAATAGGAAACCTCAAATTGTGAGCTAGTCCATGCATGCCTTAGTGAGTGAAATATGCCAAGATAACATGAAATCCCTAAGTAGGTGTAAATTCAGTCGTGTCTAATGGTTGTTGAAAGTCCCTAGTGAACAAGTCGAGATATGATGGTTGTAAATTCCCCGATTTTATGCTCTTTGATATATGCTAAGCTTTTAATACATGTCAAGTGGTTAGCAAGTAAATAGTGACGTGTTAGTACGAAGTTTCCCATAAATCAAGTGATATCCAAATACATAACAAGACCGATATAGGTATGAAGTACTTGATGTAAGATCTCGTTGAATGGGGTATAATCTAATAGAATGTCTTCCCTAGGCTAGTATATGATAGTGTACCGATGTTGATGATCCTTAAAGGTTTGGAGTGACCCTTTTGTGGTTGTGATGATGAATAGAGGTTTATGTTTCCTTAATGCTTAATGTGATGTACTAAGGATCTTGAGAGGGAAAGTATGTTATGATGCCCAACTACTTGAAGTGATTCTTTAATGATTGTGATAATACATGAATGATTGTAATGATGAATGGATGCTTGTAATAATGAATAAATGATTGCAGTGATGAATGGATGACCGTGATGATGGATGAATGATTTGTGATGAAGAATGATTATGTCTTACTTTTATGTTGTCGAGTCCAGGGGGTATTTATACCCGAAAATAGAGCTGTTGTCTAGAGCCCGTGTTAGTTTCTTGATAATTCCATTCAATCCATGATTCTCAGAACTCAGTGAACTATAGAACTCTGTATCCTCAGACAAGTGCGAAGCTTAATAAAGCTCAGTAATCTCAGTTATCTCTGTAATCTCTGTATCACTAGTAATCTAGCCTCATACCTATAATCAGCTCAGTTCTAATAGTATTCAAGTCATTCAATCCTAATCTAAAAAATAATTCAAGTAATCTATTCAAGATCTGTATTGTCAGTTAGATACCATGATTCAATATCTTTTTCGTCAGATACAGAACCAAGTGATCTCAGTGTAACTTAGTCAGGCCTTTTGAGTAATATGATCAGTGTCAAATTCAGTTCAGCCAGTGTTCAGTTGAGAATTCAGTTCTGAGTCTTTCAGTTGGGAGTAGAAACTTGCACCGAGCGAGCTCAAGGATGGGATCTCATCTACTAGTAGAAGGTTTGATTCTTAGAAGAAATCCTTGTGCTTCAGAACTATGTAGCCAGCATAAGTTGAGACATTACACCTGTTAGTTGAGGTTGGATGACAGACATCATACCTTCTAGATGAGGTGGCTTGACCTGCTAGATGAGGGCTCGACCATTCTCGTTTGAGTACCTGCTAGATGAGGGTCACAGAGAGTTGTCTTTACCAGTGGTGCGGTAATGACGCCCTTCCAATTGGGGAACAGGTTGGACCCCACCTGTGTTAGGTCGGGGCATGTCGCTTAAGTGACTACTTCCCACAGTTTCAGTTTCAGATTCAGTCTCAGTTTCAGAATTAGTCTTCAGAAATCAGGACTGTCAGATACAATCATCTATCATTATGAGGAACTCAGATAGTTCCATTGATTTATGGACCATCCAATTAGATAGACTTGGTCTCATATACAATTATTTGATATTATATTCAGATATATACCGTCAGACAGGCTTAATCATAATATCAGATTTCTATTGAGTATTATTGTTGTCAGATTCAGATATAATCATATTTCTTATCATTAGTAAAGTTTTCAAAATCATCTGTTAGAAAGGTTGATCTCTAATCCTGTCAGTCAAAAGCAGTAAGTCTAAGAATTCAGTCATTGATGAAAGCACATCCAGATCCTCAGTTATCAGTATCAGATGAGTCAGTGATTCAGTATCTCAGTGTCAGTAGTGAGTTCAGTCTGCAGTAAAGTGGTATCTGAGTTTCAGTATCTAGAGTTGCGATAATTGTGTTCATGTTCTGTGCATTTATGTATGTGTTCTCATTAGGCATTTTTATGATTATTCAGTTTAGATATTGGGCATGCTTGAACCCTTGCATTAGTCTACCCCGTTTACATACTCGGTATATTTTTGTACTGACGCATTTGCGCTATGGTGTTTTATTTGACACCATAGGTTCAGAGGCACAGGATATAATTTATCCTCAGTAGTTTGGTCCCAGTCAGCAACAGTAGCAGTGAGTCCTTTTTTTTCGAGGATGAGTCTCAGTTTACTACTATTGTTTCAGACTTTGTTTATTTTCTGTTGATGGAGTTAGTTGTGGACATGTCCTATCAACTCCACAGTTCAGATAGTTAGAGGCTTTTCAGACGGATGTATTAGTATTCAGTTTTCAGCTTTGAGTATGTATAGATGTGTTGAACCTTATGGAAAGTTTCTGCATTTTTTTTTAGATATGATGCAGTGTATAGGTACAAATATCAAAAAAGGGTTAGCTTGTGGTCCTTTGGGTCCATAATCACCGTGTGACATCTCGGGATGGGATCTAGGGGCGTTACAAACTTGGTATCAGAGCCTAAGGTTTAATAGTATCCTAGGGAGTCTGAAAAGCCGCATCTAGTAGAGTCTTCTGCATGGGTGTGTAGCGTGCCACATTTATGTACAAGAGGCTACAGGATGTACTTAGGAGTAGTTTCCCTTCTTTTAGTATTCAGATTGTGTGAGTGAGCATGAGCTCAAGTTGATCCTCAGTCTAATCCACTTGTTTATTCCAATTACAGAGTATACCTCCTCACAGAGATTTTTTCGTTGGGGTAGATGACCAGCCCCCACAACTAGTAGATCCTGAGAATAAGGGTGTGTCGCGTGAAGAGTTCAGAGCTGCATTCACTACCTTAGCCCAGACAATAGCTACTCAGAACAGTTTGCATAACGTTGTCCTAGCTAGATTTTTAGCTGACACTCAGCAAAATGAGGGTAGAGAGCATAGGATGGATCAGAGGACTAGAACTAATAACTCTACGCCAAGATTAAGGAGTAGTAACCGCTCCCAATTCCATTTGAGATCCTCAGCACCAGTTTTGCTATCATTCCAGGCACCGGCACCTAAACCTGAGAATGCTAGTCAAGAGGGAGCATCAAGCTCTAAGTCACTAGGTTGTGGGAAAAGTGTTCTTACCTACCCGTGTTGCGAATAGTGTGGTAGGATGCACAGGGTTGTATGTTGAGATGATAGTAGGGGGTGTTTTGGATGTGGTAGGCTAGGCCATAAGTTGCGAGAGTGTAGAATACTAGCTTAGAAGGGTAGAGATTCGCGTCAGCAGGAATCCACTTACAGTACTATTAGTGGTGTTCATACCCATCTGCATTGTGGAGAGTGTGGTAAAAGCAACCAAGGTGTGTGTAGAGCCAGTAGAGATGTGTGTTTCGGGTGCGGTGAATCAGGCCATAGAACGTGACAATGTAGAGTGCTGACTCAAAGGGGTAGACTTTAGACGCTTCAGACTCGCCTTGATCGAGAAAGATTCCCTAAAATAAACTCGGGTAAGTTATGAGCCCTTCTTCTTTTTGATATGCAATGTTAGATCCTTTGCTTCCATTTTGAGCTTATATGTTAGCATGAGTCATGCATAAGTTTTAGATCTTGATCGGTGAATCATGACCCAATTGTAGGTGCCTCGCGCACCACCCCAGTATTTCAGCGAAGTGTGTTTAGTGGGACATAGATCCCCAAGGGGAGATACCCCATAGTATTATGATGTTGCACGTCATTAGATTCATCTAGATGCATGTTAAGATCTTCTTTATGAAATTAGCATCAGTTGTCACTGCATGGTCAATCATTATTGCATTGTCAGTCGTGCTTTCAAAAGTCAGCTTAGCCGGACATTCATGCATTAGATATGCATATTCAGCAGAAAGAGTTCAGCTTGTCAGCATATGTTCAGTCGTGAATTCATGAGATCATCCCAGTTATGCGTCCATGCATCAGATATGCATGTGTATTATGATATCAGCTATGAGTATCATCAGTCGAGTATTCCATGCATCATTTCTGCATGCCCAGTGTGAGAACTCTATATGTCAGTCGTTCCAGTTGCGTAGTCCTGATCTGAGATGTTTCTATTTCTTGAGTAAGTTCTATTGATCTGTATTCTCAGTCTATCAAGCGACATTTGAGGATGAATGTTCACAAGGGGGAGATAATGTAATGCCCCGCAAAATCCTCTTCCAGTCTGAGCCTTAGAGCGTATTTGGTATAGAAAAAATTCGAGTCAAAATGTTTTGAAAATATCCTCCCAAGTATGAAATACTTTGAATCATGTGGGAATCTATTTGATAATGAATTAAGATCATAGAGGTTCCCTAACTTATGGATGAGTTGAAAACTTTCCTATCGTTCAAGTTTTAGTGACCATCAAAATTTGGGTCAACATCAATCGACCATAACTCATTGTATATGAATAACTGGGTGGATTTATATATATAAAATGAAATAACTTTGAATTATCTTTCAAACGATACCAATTTCTCCTAAATCCGATATCGGAGCAAAGAGTTATGCCCATTTACTACAGCATGTCAAGCTGGAAAACGGTGATGACGTTTCTGACGGGCTATCACGTTTCTGATGACCTTTTTGATGACGTCGTCACATTTTGACGATGTTTCTGACGACGCTTCAGCCCTGGGCAGAAAATCAAGAATTGTACCTCTTTTGTGAAGACCATTCGTGACTGCCTATCACGAACCTGACGGCCTATCACGGATGGAGTCAAGAACATTTTTTCCATCAATTCAAGGGCATTTTTGGAAGGGTATTTTGGTCATTTCCCACTTTTTTTGAGCCTCTATAAATATGAGGAACCCTCATTCAAACCCTAATTTCTCTATTTCTCTTCTAATTCTCTAAAGAGAGAATATCTAGGGTTTCAATTCAAGAATCTTAATCCTCCAAAAATTCATCCATAAATCTTCAAGATTTCTTCAAGAATCAAGTTCCTCATAGTGTGGGCTTCAATAATTTATTTATTTCAAGTGTGGATAATGTTTCAAGCACTAAATTTCATCTAATTTCAAAGTTTAAGGTATGTAGATATTGATTCTTGGGTCCCTTTCATCCAAGAAGCTCAAGAACCCTTTTTAAAACTAAAAGATTTTTATGTTTATGAGTTGTTAATGATTTTTATGTGTTGAAATAGATGTTTAATGTATTGTTGAGTTTTGATTTATGTTTGCTTATAAAATTTATGAGCTTTGACTGTAGTATGTGGAATTCATGTGATGTTTGTGATAGACCCTCTTGAAGTTATTTTTCCATGTGATGTGTTCATGACTTTTGGGTGTAGAAATGGTTGAATAAGTGAAGGACGTTCCCCATAGGTTTAATAAAGAGCTTAGGTGAAGCATAAGGGACACTATAGTATGTTGAATAGGAAACCCCAAATTGTGAGCTAGTCCATGCATGCCTTAGTGAGTGAAATGTTCCAAGATAGCATGAAATCCCCAAGTAGGTGTAAAATCGGTTGTGTCTAATGGTTGTTGAAAGACCCTAGTGAACAAGTCGAGATATGATGGTTGTAAATTCCCCGATTTTATGCTCTTTGATATATGCTAAGATTTTAATACATGTCAAGTGGTTAGCAAGTAAATAGTGACGTGTTAGTATGAAGTTTCCCCGAAATTAAGTGATATCCAAATACATAACAAGACCGATATAGGTATGAAGTACTTGATGTAAGATCTCGTTGAATAGGGTATAATCTAATAGAATGTCTTCCCTAGGCTAGTATATGATAGTGAACCGATATTGATGATCCTTAAAGGTTTGGAGTGACCCTTTTGTGGTTGTGATAATGAATAGAGGTTTATGTTTCCTAAATGCTTAATGCGATGTCCTAAGTATCTTTAGAGGGAAAGTATGTTATGATGCCCAACTACTTGAAGTGATTCTTTAACGATTGTGATAATACATGAATGATTGTAATGATGAATGAATGCTTGTAATAATCAATAAATGATTGTAGTGATGAATGGATGACCGTGATGATGCATGAATGATTTGTGATGAAGAATGATTATGTCTTACTTTTATATTGTCGAGTCCAAGGGGTATTTATACCCAAAAATAGAGTTGTTGTCTAGAGCCCGTGTTAGTTTCTCGATAATTCCATTCGATCCATGATTATCAAAACTCAGTGAACTATAGAACTCTGTATCCTCAGACAAGTGCGAATATTAATAAAGCTCAGTAATCTCAGTTATCTCTGAAATCTCTGTATCGCTAGTAATCTAGCCTTAGACCTGTAATCAGCTCAGTTCTAATAGTATTCAAGTCATTCAATCCTAATCTCAAAAATGATTTTAGTAATCTATTCATGATCTGTATCGTCAGTCAGATACCATGATTCGATATCTTTTCCGTCAGATACAGAACCAAGTGATCTCAGTGTAACTTAGTCAGACCTTTTGAGTAATATGATCAGTGTCATATTCAGTTCAACCAGTGTTTAGTTGAGAATTCAGTTCTGAGTCTTTCAGTTGGGAGTAGAAACTAGCACCGAGCGAGCTCAAGGATGGGATCTTACCTACTAGTAGAAGGTTTGATTCTTAGAATCAATCCTTGTGCTCCAGAACTTCGTAGCCAGCATAGGTTGAGACATTACACCTGTTAGTTGAGGGTGGATTACAGACATCATACCTGCTAGATGAGGTGTCTTGACCTGCTAGATCAGGGTTCGACCGTTCTCGTTTGAGGACCTGCTAGATGAGGGACACATAGAGTTTTCTTTACCAGTGGTGCGGTAATGACACCCTTCCAACTGGGGCACAGGTTAGACCTCACCTGTGGTAGGTCGGGGTATGACGGTTAAGTGACTACTTCCCACAGTTCCAGTTTCAGATTCAGTTTCAATTTTAGAATCAGTCTTCAGAAATCAGGACTGTCAGATACAATCATCTATCATTGTGAGGAACTCAGATAGTTCCATTAATTTATGGACCATCCAGTCAGATAAACTTGGTCTCACATATAGTTATTTGATATCATATTTAGAGATAGACCGTCAGACAGGCTTGATCATAATATCAGATTTCTATTGAGTATTCTAGTTGTCAGATTCAGATATAATCATATTTTTTATCATTGATAAAGCTTCCAAAATCATCTGTTAGAAAGGTTGATCTCTAATCCTTTCAGTTAAAAGCAGTACGTCTAAGAATTCAGTCATTGATGTAAGCACATCCTGATCCTCAGTTATCAATATCAGATGAGTCAGTGATTCAGTATCTCAGTGTCAGTAGTGAGTTCAGTCTACAGTAAAGTGGTATCTGAGTTTCAGTATCTAGAGTTGCGATAATTTTGTTCATGATCTGTGCATTCATGTATGTGTTCTCATGCGGCATTTTCATGATTATTCAGTTTAGATGTTGTGCATGCATGAATCCTTGCATTAGCCTACCCCGTATACATACTCAGTACATTTTTGTACTGACGCATTTGCGCTATGGTGTTTTATTTGACATTATAGGTTCAGAGGCACAGGATCCAGTTTATCCTCAGTAGTTTGGTCCCAGTCAGCAGCAGTAGTAGAGAGTCCTTTTCTTTCGAGGACGAGTCTCAGTTTACTACTATTTTTTTAGACTTTGTTTATTTTCTGTTGATGGAGTTAGTTGGGGAGATGTCCCTTCAACTCCACAATTCAAACAGTTAGAGGCTTTTCAGATGGATGTATTATTATTCAGTTTTTAGCTTTGAGTATGTATAGATGTGTTGAATCTTATGGCAAGTTTCCATATTTTTTTTCTGGATATTATGCAGTGTACAGGTACAAATATCAAAAAAGGGTAAACTTGTGGTCCTTCGGGTCCATAAGTACTGTGTGAGGTCTTGGGATGAGATCTGGGGGCGTTATAGATTCGGTATCTCAGTGTCATTAGTAAGTTCATTCTGTAGTAAAGTGGTACCCGAGTTTTCGTACCTAGAGTTGTGATGATTATGTTTATGGTCTGTGCATTCATGTATGTGTTCTCATACGACATTTCCATGATCATTCAGTTTAGATATTGTGTATGCATGAGCCTTTTCATTTACCCTTACCTCATCTACATACTCAGTACATCCCTGTACTGATGCATTTGCGCTATGGTGTTTTATTGGGCACCATAGGTTTAGAGGCACAGTATCCAGAGTATCCTCAGCAGTTCAGTCCCAGTCAACAGTAGTAGCAGTGAGTCCTCTTCTTTCGAGGACGAATCTCAGTTTATTAATATTGCATCATATTCTTTTTATATTTTTTAGTTGACGGAGTTAGTTGGGGATTTGTCCTATCAACTCCACAGTTCAGATAATTTAGAGGCTTTTCAGACGGATGTTGATGTATTAGTATTCAGCTTCAATTTTGAGTATTTATAGACGTGTTAAACCTTATGTCCAGTTTTCTCATTTATTTCAGATATTATACAGTGTATAGGTACAGATATCAGAAAAGGATTAGCTTGTGGTCCTTCGGGTCCATAAGCACCGTGTGACGTCTCGATATAGGATATCAGGGCGTTACATGGAAGCTACCAACCTTTCATTTAATAATTGATGTTGTAGCAAGTTTAATTAACTTGAGGTAAAGTCTGTTCAGTGAATATAAATTTCCAAAGTCCGAGAGGATTAGGTAATTAAATGCTTAAGTAGGTCGAGAGCCATTTAGGCATAACTTCAATACAAACAATCTGTTATTCCTACCTATCGTGAGAATCTTGAATCATTATTAGCATCTGTCAAGTACCAAAACCTATAGTGAACATAATTCTTGTTTTCCATAAACTCTTGATTACAAACACTAAACCTAAAGTGACCAATAACTATTTGCTAATCTCCAAAACCCCTATTTTATCTTTTCATATCACCTGTTTGAATTTAACTTGTAGCTATAGTTTTAAATTAGTTTAATCGCCACACACATTTTTTCCTGTGGATTCGACTCCGACTCTAAAAGTTGGGTAAATATATTGACGATAACCGCCTTGCACTAAATTAACGTGTAAGTTGAGTGTTAATAAAAAATGGCGCCGTTGTCGGGGAACAATTTGGCGGATTGAGTTGGTTTAGAATTTTAGTTTACTTGCTTGAATTCAAACTTGTAAATATTTGTTTTGTTTATTTTTTATTTTCTTTTATTTTTATCACACCTTTCTTAAGATGTTAGCCTAGATAGATGGTTTTTTGAGTGATGACGATTCTTGTGACAATTCTTGTTATTATTGTGGGGAACCATATTTTGAGGCTTGCTGTCCAGATTTACCTAGAAGTGCATGGATTGGACCTTTACAATATGATGCGGATACTATCCTACTTACTGTAACTTGGTGTTTGGCTTGTGGTCAAAGTGATCATACTGAAGATATGTGTTCTGTCACGATTCAAGCGAACAAATTGATGAAATGAATCTTAAAGAATCAAGAACAGCTGTGGGCAGAGCTAAAAGAGTTACCACTCCCACCATGTTTACAACGGCTAAACAAAGAAGAATATGAGAAGGACATTAGCCAATTTGAGGAGAAAACTCAAGAATCGCAACCACTCGATTGTCACCTTGATCTTGAGACTGACATTGAGAAGGTGAATAAAAGTGAGCGTGTAGTAGATAGTGTAAATTTTGAAGTAGAATTAGTTGGGCCTTACTCAAAGTATTTTTTTACTTTATGTTTAGATGATATCTTGTCTGTGGAATCATCTAAAATAGTGGAAGAGTGTGAAGATGAGGAACAAGAACCCTATATTCTTTATTTTAAACTTGATAAGAAATATAAAAACACACCTCACTTTAAGGACGAGTGGTTTAACATGCTTAATCCATTACTCGATTTCTTAATTTTTGTACCACCCCCTATGATCGAGGCAAGAAAATGGACTCTAAGTTGGGGGTAAAATTCATATCCTCAAGGTAGAGGAAAAAGCTGAGTTGGGTCATGCCTGAAATTAAATCAGGCACTACTTGGGAGGAAACCTAAGGTATTTTGTTGTTTGTATTCGTATTATGTGATTGACATCAGATCTTCGCACCCATGGTGCCGCATGCATGTTTCTAACTCTCTTGTTTTGGTTTGACGCATTAGGGACATTGCATTATTTTAAGTTAAGGGTGGGGATACTTGTGGGTGTTGATCTCCTCTTGGGGTTTTTGTTGCCGTGCCTCTTTTCCCCGGAGTCTTGTTCCTAGTAGAGCCGACATATTTAGGCGTATTGTATTTTTTTGTGATGTGTTGTGATTAACTGGGGGAAAAACAAGTACCTTAGGCAGTTAACATGTTTTTGTTGATTTTTAAACACCTCTCCAATGGTTTGTTTTACAACTATGTGATATGCATTTATGTGTGACCACTGTGCATCTTGTTATGACATTAGTACTAATGACATGATAACCACTGCTAAACAATTGCATAAACCAAATGGGTAGTAGCTTATGATGTACCTTTGTGCCATGTGTGTGTGAGATACTACCTAGTTCCCGTTGTGTGTTAAATTCAGAACTTTCCCGGTTGGTCTTGCCTTGGTTGTAGGATAGCGGTTAGGAAAGGATCATAGGCCGTTGTTGATATTAGCCCACTTTTAGCCTAAATGTCCTTCCCTGTATGCATAATATCCCTTGATCCCTATTTTGAGACTGAATAGCCTATTTCTTTTTATGAAACATATCACCATCCCATTTATATCATAATGAACCTATTTTGGCTCTGGTCTTCCTTGAACACTGTGCACCTTGACTTAGGTAAATGGCCTAAGTTGAGGGTGGCTATAATAGGGGTGCGTGATGTAACATGACTATCAGGAAAGGTAGAATAAAAGAAAAGAATAAAAAGTTGGGTGCATTGGAAAAGAACAATAAAAGAAAAGTTGTGAAAGAAAAAAAAAGAAGTGATTGTAGAAAAAACCGCACCCATCCTGAATATATGTGATAAAGAAAAGAGAAGAATAGAAAAAGGTTAATAAGTGAGACCCCAGAAGCTAGTGTAGTGTCAAGGAGGCTTAGTCACTTTAAATATCATCGAGTATCATACCATCCCCTAGCCTACATTACAAGCCAAAGAGAAGACCTATAGTGATCCTAGATGACCTGTCTAAAAATATTGGCAATGAAAATAATGGCAAGCCTATGGTATTTGGCATACTTTGATTGGAACTTCATTCTGAGAGTGAGTATCTTTTGATTGTCCCCATGGTTACATATGCGATGTTTGATGAAAGTGAAGTGGGACTAGTTTGTAGTGAGGGCACACTGGTTACGTTGCTAGTTGCTAACTTGTTTGGATAGTGTAATCTTGGTACATGCATGGTTGTTATTGCTGAATTGATGCCATATCTTGATTCTTGTGTGTCCTATTATTGTTCTTCAGTAGCATACACAGTTGATTTGGAATTAAGTGGCCTTGGAGAAGGTAAAGATGGTTTTGAGATAATATAGATGATTGACTGCCAAATGTACTTTGTATCCTCTTGGTTGTGTTTTCGTTGCTTGAGGATTAATAATTGTTTTAAGTTGAGGGTGTTGATGTGTGAGCAGAGGCTAACACATTTGAGGCTTTTAACTGAGAATAATTGTAAATTCTTAAACAACTTTTATCGTTTTTGATTGTTTATCTTTGATTTTGCAGTGGAAGTCAAGATGCAAGTGAACCAACAATGATGGAAGTAAAAGATTTGAAATCTAAAGAAAATAGAAGAGAAGTGTGGCTGACGACATTCCTGATAAGTTGTCAGCACTCTGATAAGTTATCAGCTTTATCTTCAGCCTTAAACAGAGAATCAGATTCAGCTGGAAGAAGTGACGACGACATATGATAAGCCGTCAGAGTTGTGATAAGCCGTCAAGATCATCGTTAGCTTAAGGAAAAACATGAGAGCTGAAGTAAATCATCGACGACATCTATGATAAGTCATCAAATATTTATTAAGCCATCATGCTTCATCGTTAGCCTAAGGCAGCGAATGTCAAAAGCAAAGAGGAGTTGACGACATCTGTGATAAGTCGTCAGACTCCTAATAAGGTATCACAAAATGTCGTCACCTATCCGAGAAATTACTGAACTCTGTGATTCTGTTTCCATAATTAGGGTGAACTATTTAAAGTATTGTTTAGGGTTTTCTTGGGGACTGGTACTTGACATTCTGGACTTGAACTTCACGTGTTTTCTCTCTAGTTTCTTGGCTTGAACAAAAAAATTAAATTTGAAGAGGTTATCATCAATATCTTGAGATTTCTACTTTGATCTAATTTGAGAAACACTCGTTGCTATTCATCTTGCTGTAAGTTCATCTTTCAAATTATGAATTTAACTTGTTGTATCGATTATTACATTATGAGTGGCTAAATCCCTTTAACCCGAATTATTGGATCTATGGGTTAGGTCCTGGTAAGTTGCTAAGTGTTCAAGATTCTAAAGGTAATAGGACTCCTTGATAATTCTGAGGTTTTAATTATTGTCTATTGCTTGCAAACGATAGATAGCACCTGCTTTGAATTGCTTGAGATAAGAAATCAACTATAGTAGGAAGTGAATTATTGACAGGGACTTGGAAGCTACCAACCTTCCGTTTAATAATTGACGCTGTTAATTAACCTGAGGTGAAGTTTGGTCAGTGAATATAAATTATCTAAGTCCGAGAGGATTAGGTAATTAAATGCTTAAGTAGGTCGAGAGACATTTAGACGTAACTTCGATAAAGACAATCTGTTGTTCCTACCTATCGTGAGAATCTTGAATCACTATTAGCATCTGTCAAGTACCAAAACCCATAGTGAACATAATTCTTGTTTTCCATAAACTCTTGATTACAAACACTGAAACTAAAGTGACCAACAATTATTTGCTAATCTACAAAACCCCTATTTTATCTTTTCGTATCACCTATTTGAATTCAACTTGTAGCTATAGTTTCAAATTAGTTTAATCGCCACTCACATTATTCCCTGTGGATTCGACCCCGACTCCAAAAGTTGGGTAAATATATTAACGACGACCGCCTTGTACTAAATTGATGTGTAAGTTGAGCGTTATCAATACCACAAATTCAAAAACTCTTAGATAGGAAATATTTAAATCCTAACCAATAATTAATTGTAATAGGGAGACTTTATGATAACTTATAGTCCTAATCCGCACAAGAGATGTTAAATGAAAAATACCATGACTCCATATAAATATGAAATATTTTTCTCTCATAAGCATTGGTCTAGTGATTAATTAGAGGCGTTTAGTCAATGATTCTGCTATACCATTTTGAGTATGAATGTGAACAAACAGAAGTTCAATTGTTATTTCAGTTGATATACAATAATCATTAAAAGTATGAGATTTAAACTCACCAGCATTATCAAGACGAACTATCTTTATTGCATAATCTGGAAATTGTTCTCTTAACTTTATTATTAAGCAAGTAATCTAGAAAATAAAAAATTACGAGTTGATAATAAACACACATGTGACCATCTTGTAGATGCATCTATTAAAACTATATAAATTTAAATGGTCCACATGGAGGATGAATGGGCCAAAATATATCACCCTGTATACGTTCCAAAAATGTTGGGGATTCAGTTCCCACTTTAATTATTGATGATCTAGTAATCAATTTTCCCTAAGAACATGCAACACAAGAGAATTTTTTAAATTGAAGAATTTTCTAGTTCTTCAAAGAATGTCTATATGAATTCTCAATTATTTTGAACATCATATTAGAACCGGGATGGCCCAACTGGTCATAAATAAAATTATTTGAATACTTCTAATTTAGTAGAACATGTGTTTCAACAATGCTAATTCTTGTGTAGTATAAATCGAAAGAAAAAGAAGGTAATTTTTCAAGTAGATATTTTTTACTCAATATTATTGTAGTAATATAAAGCTATTTAATTTTTTCATCATTTATAGTCTCAATGTGATACTCATTTTGGCGAATGTCTTTGAAACTTAATAAGTTTCTTTGAGACTTACTACAATATAATGATTCATCAATTATCAAAATTTGTTCCTCCGATAAGTAATAAGTTAAGTTTTTTAGAGCTTTTAATAATCTTGTACTACCGGATATAGTATTAACATCGGTTTCTTTCATTACCAAATAAGAGAAATATTTCTTATCTCTTAAAGTAGGATGTGCTGTAGCACTATCTATAAGATATATATCATCGTAATTGATTTTGGGTCCAACTGCTAATCGAGGAATTTCCATACTCTTCATAAAAAAGACGTACTATAAGAAATTTGAAAAACTAACATAAGAAATTGCATTGAAAATGCCGAAATTAGAAATACATAGTAGTTTGATAAAACATATTTAGTAAGAACAATATAATTGCAATTAAAAAAAGAAAAAAATAGCTTTCTTAATGACTTTATTTCCCAGTAAGGTGATCAATTCTTCAATAAATATCCTCATAAAAATTCTTAGCTCTCAAATGAGTAATATCTGAGAGGCCCGTACAGTTATCATCTTTGTAAAAAAGATTTGTCACAATATCATTATATGCATTTGATGAAGCTGCTTTATCGTCATCAACTCGAAAGGTCAAGTTTTCTTCCTTTTTTTTCTTTTGAGAGAATCTTGATAAATTTTGATGAAATGATCAGGCGTACGAAAAGCAGATGCCCAATGACCTTTCATACTAGATCGGTGACAAATGTTAACTTTACCCTTTGAAGAATTATTTTGAGAGCCTTTATTGTTCTTTTGTTTATTTCCACCATTATGATGACAAGTATTTCTTCCTCTTCTACGTCCTTATCCATGTCCAGGATCATGTCCACGACCACGACCGCGATAATAATTTTTTCTTATTTCAGGCTGATTATGCATTGCTACAACATTAGCTTTAGGGAATGAAGAAGATCTAGTGGGATGAGCTTCATAATTTTTTATTACCAGAGTATTATTCTGCTCTTCCAAAAGTAGACATGTAATTAATTTAGAAATTTTTTAAATTTCTTTTCACGGTATTGTTGTTGTAGCAATATATTGGAAATGTGAAAATTGAAAAAGGTTTTATCTAGTAAGTCCTCATCAGTGATGTTTTCTATGCATAATCTTAATATGTAACTTACTTTATGAATATAAGAATTATACTCAACTACGGTTTTAAGACTTAAAATCGAATATTTATCTAGTTATATTTAGCTTTTGGTAATATTGCCAATTTAAGGTGGTGATATCGGTCATTCAAATTGATTCATAATTCAAGTGGATCTTTCATAGTTAAATATTCTGTTTTTGATCCTTCATGGAGGTGATGATGAAGCAAAATCATTATCTGACTTGATGCATTATTTTCTTGTTTAATAGTATCCCTAAAACCTCTAGTGTCATGGTGAATTTCATCATCAAGGACCCATGATAAACAATTCTTTCTGGTAATGTCCAATGTTACAAACTCAAGTTTCAATAAATTTGACCTAGTGAAACTATCATAAAAAGATTAATAAGTTAGATTTAATGATATTTTCAAAAACAAAATAACCATCACAAATTAGTTTAAATAGAACCATATAATATTGATAGACTATTGTAACAATAAAATTTTATTTATACTTGAGTGTCATAAATATTGCATCTTGTCCAATATAAGTTAATGTCTTAGTCCAAGAGATTTAAAATTTTAGTACCAAATGAGTGCATGAAAGTTGTTTTCGCACCTTTGTAATTGAATGTGTTAAGCTGTCTAATTATGTCAGCTCTAATTCATTCAAGGATGCCAATATTTATCCTTATATATGTTGTTAATTATTTGAGAAAGTAAAAAGAAAACTATCTATATAACTTTTGCAGATCCTAAAGACCAAATGGCTCTCTTATATGTACAAGTCAAAAGAAACTATTAGTAACTGAGAAATTGAAAGAGACATAAATATATAAAAGGGAGAGAGTGAAATAAGTAACTTGGTAGAATAATTTTCGTTTATGTGTATCTTTTATATGTGAAGTGGAGGATTTATGTGGGCAATATATCTAGGGGAGATGGGTATTCTACAGTAGGTGGTCCCCCATGGGAAGCCACTTGCTTATTCACAATATCTTCATATTTTTCTAGGTTAAAATTTTTAGAGTTTTTGTGTATGTTGGAGATTTATCTTTGAACAGTTCCATGTGAAAATTACAAAAAGTGTTTGCTTTTGATTTCATTTTATATGAAATTTCAAATTAAAAACTCAAAAAATTTTATTTTTGAGTTTCATCATTTATTTTTAGTAAAAAAAATGTGTCGGTTTCTTAAGTTGGTGTCTAGTCTTTCTTATAGTCCTTAAATGATCTAATCTGGATGAACTACACACACCTGATTCTCTCCTTTGGGGAGTGAGAAAAGTAGGGAGCTCTTCTTGGGTTCAATGATCTTCTTTAAAAATTCAAAAAGATTTTCTTCACTCTTCATTTAGATTAGGCGTTTCACATCCGTCTTTAAAAAAATTCAAAAATATTTTTATTTGATAACTTTAGGTTTCATTTTATATGAAATTCAAAATAAAAAATACAAAAAGATTTTTGTCATTTCTTGTGAAAAGAAAAAAAGAGGAAAAAGATTTTCTCTGATCTCCTTTTAGATTAGTCATTTCACGTATTTCTTCATATGAAAACTACAAAAAAAATTATCTTTGGTAATCATAGGTTTCATATTTCATATGAAATTTAAAGATGAAAAATCTAAAAGATTTTTGTCAACTTCTTTCAGAAAAAAGAAGAAAAAACAATTCTTTCTTTTTTGTCTTTGTATTTTTTTCCTCTAAAGTTTAAAGAAAAGAGAGTTTGATTGGTTATTTTGTGTCAAAATTTCACGAACTATGCACTCCTGATTCTCCTCTATCAGGGTGAGATGCGTAGGCACCCCTTTTGGGTTCAGTGATCTTTTCAAAAATAATAAAAAAAAGATTTTAAATTTTTTGAAGTCTAACGCATTTGTTGCCTTTATTATTCAGTTAGTTTAAAGTGGTTGTTTTGTGAAATTTGGCTATTCATCCATATTATACCAAGTCCAAACAAAATCTAGCTATGGACAACAAGCATATGAAAGTTGTTATTATTGATCAGAGAAAAAGCCCAGAGGATGAGAATTTATGAAGAGATTTTGAGACCAAAGCAATAAGTATTAAAAATGCACCGGGCTTGGACTAATGAGTTGCCTCCTCCTCTATTTCCCATTGATAATCTGAAAATTCTTCTAGCTTACCTCAGTGTCACATGCAAAATTTTTCCATTTCTGTTGACATGCCACAACAGCACTAGGGTTTACTCCGGGGAAACACTATCCTAAAACTTCTAATATTTATTTTCTAGCTCCTCAACACAAAACTACCACATACCCAGCTCTACCTTTTATCCTTTTTTTTGTGGCTCCACCCCCGCCTGAAGCTCTTATTTTTGATTTCCATCTAACAGTTGTGCTTACTTTATCTTTTAGTGAGCCTGTATAGAATAGTTTAGATGATCAACATGCTCCCAAGTCCATGTTTAAGTTAACCGATCCTTTTTCTTACACTCAACTATCTAGATTTTCTTTTTTCTACTGAAAAACTTATCATGACAAGAAAATAGGAAGAAATAGATACAATGGAGAAGAATTTAGAACAGACTATGAAAAACTTGCAGGGGCTTGGGGGTTACAAAAGTGTCTCATCTAATATCTTGTGCATGTTTCCAAGTGTTAACCTCTCTCCTAGTTTTAAGATGCCAACGTTTAAGAAGTATGATAAACACAGTGATCTTGTAGCACATTTGAGACGTTATTACAATTAATTCAGGGGAGATAAAAGGAAAGCAGAATTGTTTATGGCTTATTTTAGGGAAAGTTTAGCAGGTTTAACTTCTAAATGGTTTGTTTATCAAGACATTGTTAAGTGGCTCAGTTGGGATGATATGGCTAATGAATTTGTGCAACAATTTTGATACAACATTGATTTGGTCCCTGATGAAAAGTCCTTGACCAACATAAAAAAGAAGAATGTCGAAAGTTTCAGAGAATATGCCATTAGTTGTTGTGAACAAGCTGCGGGGGTAAAACTGCCAATGAAATAAAGCACAATGGTAGAGGGGTTTATTCAAGAACATGATGAAGCATATTTTCAACAATATTGCCTTCATTGGATAAGCCATTTATTGAGGTCCTCAAAATTGGAGAGATGATAGAGGATGAGATTAAGATTGTCGCATTATAAGCAACATTGAAAGCAACTACTCAAGCAATTCAAAATGGTTCAAAAAATTTTAGAGGGAAGAAGAAGAAAGAAGATATAGAAACTATTATACTTGGGCCATGATGAAACTCGAGAGTTCCATCTCACCAATATCATCAGCCTCAACCCCGAGCCTATACACTAGATGACTTACTTTCCTGTAACAATGTTTCTCTCTCCAAAATCCAAAATATTCCATTCCTCTTACTCAACATCCCTTGTATAATGCACAACCATATGCTCATATAATGACATGCACTGATCCTTAAATACATCCTCTACCCTCATATATTTAACAAGGTATCCCTAAATCCAATTTTCAACTTAGGCCAAAATTTGTAAAGAGGATGAATCCAAGGGATAGTTTTACACCAAATGAGGAATATTATACCAATTTGTTCCAAAAATTAAGATAGTGAGGCATGATTACTCCTCTCCCAGGTATACTCTTGACCCATATTCAAGAAATTTTGATCCTAATGTAGGATGTGCATATCATTTTGATGTCCAGGGTCACAATACTGAAGATTGTCATGCTTTAAAAAGAAAAATAGAAAGGATAATTCAAGATAAAATAGTTGTGGTAAAGGACATTGACACAACCAGCATTGAATAAAATCTTTTGCCAACACACGATAATACATAATTTATGGAAAGTATTGAGTTAGTCATAGGGACCCATAATTTATTTGTTGAGGGAAATGTATTTAATAGTGGTGAAATCTCTAGTCATGATGATTTGCAAACCAATGGCTAAAATGTCAAGCTCAGCAATATGGAAGTCACCCCTCTCCTTACTAGGAAGTAGTTTTAATAGTTTGTTTTGTTTTTCTCTATTATTTGAATTATTTTAGGATTGTAGTTCGGTGTCAGGACCAGAATCAAGGCCTAGTCGTAATGGGTATCTCAAGCCCACCATGAGCCAAAGACCACCCCTTTAGCCTACATCCAGAACACGGTAAAAGAATACAACAAAAGACAACCAAACATAATGATTAGAAGAATAGATAAATCAAATGATAACTAAGAGTCAAAACTAACAACCAACCCACACTTGTCTACAAAAGATTCTCAAACTAAAATACCAAACTAGGTCAGGACATTCCCCCGACCATGACAAAGAATTGTAATTCCTAAAATCTGAAAATAAACCTAATAAAATGGCATGGCTTTTCGAAAGATGGAGGCTCACCACTTCACAGAAACTCAACCGACATACCACACCACTTAATGCTACACAGAAGTAATAGAAAAGCCCTCAGATCCAGTATCATGAAATGATGCTGCATTTAGGGAAAGTCAATAGGATAAGCGCTGGCCTATAACTTGGGAAAAGTGATATAATCATACCATTGACAAAACCAGTCAAAACCACATACAGAACAATCATATATACATATATAGGATGTCGGGATAGGGTCAAGGGTCATGAACATGAAAGTTTAAACCATTAGCCTGAAGTTGGTTGTTCGCACCATCCTAAAGGCACCCATGAGCTATATGGTTTCAGATTTTTTTGCTGAAAGGGCCCCAATGCGTGTTAGCCATAGAAACCGAGGAAAAATAAAGAAAAAAGCTAAAGACACTATGCCATAGCCCTCCCAATATGTAAATATAATGTGTGCACAAAGTAAACGGTCTTATGGACCCCTAACACCGGCAAATGTGGTTTCCAGTGTTGATCCCATTGGGACCTACACTTTCAGGTGAGATACACAATTCCTTTTATGCTCAAATTTTAAGAACATTTCACATAAAACAACCATTAACCCCAGTAGTCATGTATTAAGGCATTTACTAATTTGGTATCATCATACCAATATTCTTGCAAGCTAGTTCAATTATGCCGGGCCAATCCATATAACTATTTGACTCCCAAATTCCATTTAAAATCCAAACCATTTCCTCCAAGGGCATTTCAACACCATTTTGATTATCCTTTTATCCATTAATTGAATCAAAAGTTCCAAAGGTAAGTTAAATTATGAAAATTCCATACTTCATACCAAAGTTATAAAGGTTGGTTTAGGTTAATGCCATTGTCAAGCCAAATTTTCATCAATTGGGGGAAACCCATGTTTTCCATTCCATCCCCTATAATAATGCACCTATTCAACCCCAAAACCATTAATCGAAGCATGAATAACATATTTAAATTAGGGGGAAGCAATTCAAGTAGAAACCAATCAAAAGCCTTCAACCCAATTTCAAATCAAACAACTAAATCACATGAATGTTGAATTAATTTATGCCATATTATAAAATATGAGTTTAGGGAAGAGAGACATGCCTGAAATACATAAGAATTATCTGACATTATGAGTCATGCCGGAGACTCATTGTCAGAGGCTGAATTCCTCGGTAACCTACTGTTAAGACAATAAGTCACCCATAACAACTCATTACATCTCATAATGAGTCATACCCTGGAATCATTATTAAGGGACCAAATATACGCACACTTATTGTCGTGGTAATGAGTTTTCCCAATGACTCATTATGTGACATCATGACTCGTGCCCTAGACCGTTATCACTATTAGTTTTGACATTATTTTAGAAACTTGGCTAATACAATTACTCAATTCAAGGAGGGTATGAATCTCAAACACTTAGGGTGTCACATTACCCCCTCCCCACTTTGGATCATTCATCCTTAAATGAGGAGTTAGGGCATCTTTAGTATGATAACTGAAAAAATACAAATAGAATACAAAGAAATTTGAAATGTCATAAGATGGGAAATGAAGTTCGTACCTTAAGAACTTCCATCAATCCTTGGAAACAAGAATGAGTACTTGTTTCTCACATCCTCCTCACCTAACCATGTAGATTTTTCCACCTTTTAATTTCTCCAAAGTACCTTTACAAAAAACTACATCCTTTGTCCTCAACCTATGAACTTGTCTATCCAATAACTAACCAAGAATTCCTTATACGAAAAGAGTATGAAACACTAACATCCTCCACATGCACTTCAAAGAAGGGTCACCCACACACTTTGTCAGCATAAACACATTTAAAAATAAGGTAAATAGAGGCTAACCTAACTGGCAAATCCAATTCATAAGTGACATTCCCACTTCTCCTTGGAATCTGATAACGACCAACGTAACGGGGACTGAGCTTCCCCTTTCTTCCAAACCTCATAACTCCTTTCATAGGAGAAACCCTAAATAACGCCCAATCGCTCACTTTAAACTCAAATTCCCTCCACCTCACATTTGCATAAAGGCTTTTGGTGACTTTGAGCAGTCTTAAGTCTTTGTCGTATCTTTTTTACATTCTCCATGGCTTGGTGAACCAAATCAGGACCAAACAACCTAGTCCCACCTTCCTCGAACCATCCAATAAAAAATCTACACCATCTACTATAGAGAGCTTTGAAAGGAGCCATTTGAATGCTCGAATGATAACTATTAGTAAGCAAATTCTAAAAGAGTAAAATGGTCGACCCAACTAACCTTAAAGTCAATCACACAAGCTCTTAACATATTCTCCAAGGTATAAATAGTATGCTCGACTTGTCTATCCATTTGAGGGTGGAAAGCAATGCTAAGGTTCACCTGAGTACCCAAATATTTCTAAAATAAATGCCAGTAGTGAGAAGAAAACTACGTACCTCGGTCTGAAATGATGGACACCAGTTCTCCATGCGATTAAACTATCTCTTGAATAAAAAACTTAGAATAATCCTCTCCTGAGTATTAAGTCCTCATAGGCAAGAAGTGAGCAGACTTAGTCATTCTATCTACAATGATCCAAATAGAATAATACTGAATGCGAGACCGCAGAAAACCTATAACAAAGTACATATTGATCATATCTTACTTCCATATAGGAAACTCTATTTCATAAGACATGCCACCAGGTATTAAGTGCTCTACCTTGACTTGCCGATAAACCATACAGTTAGCGACAAAATTCACCACGTCCCTCTTCATATTAATCCACCAGTAGATTTCCTTTAAGTCATGGTACATTTTAGTCGAACTCAAATGAACTGTAGATCTAGACTCATGAGCCTTAGTCAAATTTTTTTTTCGCAGCCCATCAACATTAGGAACTCACAACCTTCCTTGATACCTTAGAATTCCATATTCTTAATCTTCAATACCCTAATATTTTTGCTGACCCACATCATCCTTAATCTTCTTAAGTATGGGATCCAAAGCCTATTTTTTTCACCTCGGCACCAAGAGATGATTTAAACACTCCTTGAATAATCACTACTCTATCCCCAGAGTCCAAGAGATGAACTCCTAAATTAGCCAACCCATGAATATCCTTCACCAACTCTCTTTTTTCCTCATCCATATGATTTAAGCTCCCCATAGACAACCTGCAAAAAGCATCAACAATAATGTTATCTTTACCTGGGTGATAGTGCAAACTTATGTCGTAATCCTTAAGCAATTCGAGCCACAGCCTCTGCCTAAGATTCAATTCCTTCTGTGTAAACATATACTGTAAGATGTACTACATGCATCCCATACAAATAATGATGCCAAATCTTAAAAGAAAAGACCACAACCACCAACTATAAATTATGAGTCGGGTAACAACTCTTATGAACTTTAAGTTTCCTTAAATTATAGGCTACAACCTTACTATGTTACATCAACACACAACCCAATCGCACACGAGATGTATCACATTACCCAACGAACCCCTCGGTACCCTCAAGCAGGTCAAAACTGGTGCAGAAGTCAACTTATCCTTCAACTTGTCAAAACTACCCTCACGAGCATCGAACCATAGAAACTTAAACTTTTTCTAAGTTAACTTCATCAGTAGAGAAGTAATAGATGAGAAAATCTCTATAAACTTCCTATAATACCTAACTAAGCCCAAAAAGCTCCTAATACCGGTTGGAGTCATGGGTCTAGGCCATTTCTTAATTTCCCCAACTTTCTGTGGATCCACCTTATTCCCTTTACTTGAAACAACATACCCAAGAAAGGTCACAACACTTGGACAAAATTCACGCTTAGAAAACTTTGCATACAAATTTTGGTCTTTAAGAGTCTGCAACATAATTCGAAGGTGATTGGCATGATCCTCCTCACTCTTAGAGTATACTAAGATATCATCAATGAAGACTATAACAATCAAATCAAGAAACTACCCAAATACCCAATTCATAAGATCCATGAAAGCAGTCAGAGCATTAGTTAACCCAAAAGACATAACCAGAAACCCATAATGGTTATACAGAGTTCGAAAAACTATCTTGGGAATATCAACCTCTCAAATGTTTAGTTGATAGTAGTCCGAATGAAGATCAATCTTAGAGAAACACCTAGAACCTTAAAGCTAATTGAAATAGGTCATTAATCCTAGGACGAGGATACTTAATCCTCACTGTAACCTTGTTCAACTATCGATAATTTATACACATCCGAAGAGGCCCATCTTTATTTTGTACGAAAAGCATGGGAGCACCCTATGAACAAACACTAGGATAGATGAAGTCCTTATCAAAAAAATCCTTTAATTGCTACTTTAGCTCTTTTAATTCAGTCGGAGCCATCCTCTAAGGAGGAAGGAAAATAGGATGGGTATCCGATAGAAGATCAATCCCAAAGTCTGTCTCCCTATCCGGAGGAATTATAAGAAAATCATTGGGAAACACTTCAGGAAATTCATTAACCACAGGGACAAAATGCAAAGAGGGACTTTCAGAGCTAGAATCCTTAACCCAAACTAGATGATACAAACACCTTTTGGGAAATTATTTTCCGAGCTCTAAGATAGGAAATAAACCTCTCTTTGGGTACTAAGGACCAAGAAACTAACCTTTTGGGTCGTATAATCCAAAGAAGCATAGCACGAACGGAGCGATCCATCCCCAAGATTATATCATAACCCACCATATTAAGTTCTATCAAATCCACCAACGTCTCCCTATGAAGAATAGATACCACAGAATCCCTATAATTCTTTTTTGCAATAATAGACTCACCCACAAAAGTTGAAACACAAAAGGGATCGAAAATACTTTCAGGACCATAACCAAAATATACAACCACATAAGGGGTCACATAAGATTGGGTAGAACCTGGATCAAATAAATAATAAACATCACGAGAAAAGAGCTGTAATATACTAGTGACAACATTGAGGGATGCCTCAGATTCTTGATGAGTAGCAAGAGCATAAAGATGACTCCATCCAGTGACGGTAGCTGAAGTGGAGCCCTTAGGTGCCAGAGCTAATAAAGTGTCGGTTGAAATCTTATTAGCTCCAGTGGAAACCTTGGACGAAGGACAATCTCAATACATACAACTAAGATGACTATAATTAAATCATTAATTTCTCCCCTTCTTACAATAACCACGGTAAAGCTTCTCATAAAATCGCAAGGAATATAAGGTGGGGTTAATAGAGCCTCACTATCCTGAGACTAGACACCCTATTCCTTAGGACCACTACCAGTCTAAAAATAATGATCCCCAAAAGGTTTAGGATAAGGAGCACCGACCATCAAATATGAATTTCCTTAATTCTTCTTCTAAGTCCATTATATACCATCTCTCCTACTATTCTGCTAACTTGCATCCTACTCTGAATATTGGAACTTCTTATTTTTCTTTTCTCACATCTCTGTTCAC
The DNA here is from genome assembly GCA_030864215.1 of Capsicum pubescens. Lineage (NCBI taxonomy): Eukaryota > Viridiplantae > Streptophyta > Magnoliopsida > Solanales > Solanaceae > Capsicum > Capsicum pubescens. The sequence continues at coordinate 231,298,816 of CM061544.1, forward strand.
TTTTTTTTCTCATCATCTACCTGCTATATACAAACCACTAGCCTCGAGATGTCCATATCATTATTTAACATCGCAGCCTTGCATTCCAACACCAAGTCACGGGATAACCCAAAAGTAAACTTCCTTATTCTAGACCTTATATTAGGCACTAAATCTAGAGCATAATGGAACAACTGCTGAAATTTTAGGGCATACTTCTTCATACTTATCTTACCTTATTTCAAGTTCACAAACTTCTCGACCTTAGCTTTCCTAAACTCTTAAAGGAAGAAGTGATCAAGAAATCTATCCAGCATCATCACCCCTCATCGATTCCTATTCCTCATACCACTGGTAAGCCACATCCTTCAACTGATAAGCACCAAAATCCACACCCTCAAAATCAGTAACATGTATAATCCTAAAATTATTCTCCATCTTATCAGTAAACCCTAGAGGATCCTCCTCAACCTTAGAGCCTGTAAAGGTTGGGGGATTCAACCTCATAAAATGGCCAACCCGAGTGACCTTAGATGAACTAACAAATGGACAACATGCTTGGACCAACAAGATTACGATGCCATCAATTAAGAAAGTATATGGATAGATTGACAAAACTCTGTATTAGAGATGTCTACCTAAGGTGATTGAGCATAAGTATCACTAGCCCAGGAAGAATGAGTAGGACTAGTGGGGACTGGCGGAACCTCACATAAAGAGGTACAGTTAGGAGAAGGGACCCTAGATTAGGTCTGCACTCCATAAACAGGGAAAGTTACCTCCATATTTTCCTCAGGTAGGACAGAGTTTCCCGTAGAGTTTCTACAACCATCAGATCTTCGGGGAGGCATAATCTAAAATAAAGTAAGCTAGGAGTTAGAGATATTTTAAGATAACTTGACTCTATAGCATAAAATAGAACACAAGAAAGGAAAACATTCCTAAATTTTTTGTAGCCTCCCTTTTATAAGTGTGGCATGCTACACACCTATAAAAGGGACTCTACTTGACACGACTTTATGGACACCCAAAGACCCTGAACCATGATCAGATACCAAGCTTATCACGACCCAAATTAGGGCCTAGTTGTGACAGGTATCTCAAGCCCACCGTGAGCCGGAGATCACCCTTTAGCCTACATCTAGAACACCATAAAAGAATACAACGAAAGATAACCAAACATAATGATCATAAGAATAGATAAACCAAATGGGAACTAAGATTCAAAATGAACAACTAACCCACACTTGTCCATAAAAGCCTCTAAAACCAAAATACCAAACTTGGTCGGGACACTCCCCCGACTGTGACAAAGAAAAGTCATAATTCCCTAATTCTAAAAAAAACCTAATAAAATGGTAGGTCTTTCCAATAGATCGAGGCTCACCACTTCACAAAAACTCAACCGACGTACCATACCAGCTAATGTTGCACAAGAGTCGAAGAAAATCCCTCAAACCCTACATCATGAAATGATGCAACGTCCAGGGATGGTCAGTGCGATAAGAACATGCATGCAACTCAAAAAACATGATAAAATAAGATTGTCAGTACGATAGGCACAAACATGTAACTAAAAAAAGTGATAAAATAATGCCATTACCCAAAACTAGTCTAAACCACGTGCAGAACAATCATATATACATATATAGGATGCCAAGATAGGGACAAGGGTAATGAACATGAAAGTTTAAACCATTAGCTTGAACTGTATAGTTCGCTCCATCCTAAAGGCACCCACGGGCTATATATGTTTAACTCTCCCTACTAAAAGGGCCTCAGTGCTTGTTAGCCATACAAACCAAGGAAACCTAAAGGAAAAGCTAAAGAAACTAAGTCCATAGCCCTCCTAAAATGTAAATATAATGTGTGCACCAAGCATATGGTCACTGGACGCTCAATATTGGCAAACATGGTTTCCAGTGTTGATCCCCCCGGGACCTACACCATTACGGTGAGCTACACAATTACCTTTAAGTCCAATTTAAAACACTTTGCACATAAACCAACCATTAAAACTAGGAGCCATTTATTAAGGCATTTACCAATTTGGTATCATCATACCAATACGCTTGTAAGCTAGTTCAATTATGCCAGACCCAATCCATATAACCATTTGACTCCCAGGTTTGATTTAAAATCCAAACCATTTCCACCAAGGGCACTCCAAAACCATTTTCACTATCTGTTCACCCATTAATGCAATGCAAAGTTCCAAAGGTAAGTTAAATTATTGAAATTCCATACTCAAAGCCAAAGTTATAAGGATGGGTTGAGGTTAATGCCATTGTCAAGTCAAATTCTCATCAATTTGGGGAAACACATATTCCCCATTCCAATCTCCATAAAAATGCACCCATTCAATCTAAAAAACCATTAATTAAAGCATGAACAACATATTTAAATTAGGGGGAAGCAATTCAAGTTGAGACCAATCAAAAGCCCTCATCCAACTTCAAACCCAAAAATTAAATCACATAAATTTTGAATCAAGTTATGCCATAATATAAAATATGAGTTTAGGGATGAGAGATATGCCTAAAATACACAAAAAATTGAAAGGAATTCGAAATTTGGAGCTTGACTGATTGATTTCCTTGTAAAACCCTAGTGTTTTTTTGCCTTGGGAGTTTAAAGAGGAAGAGAATAAATTTTGATAACTAATGTTAGATGGGTTATTAGAGTTCTTTTAAGTTATGGGAATAGTATAAGGGGAGAAAAAGACCAGAAAGACCTCAATTAAAATGTGCAGGAAAAATTAGGGTACAATCATCATGACTTGGGTAAGACTCATGAGGCTTGACCATGAGTCTTGTCTTAGATTCGCTACCTGAGGATAAAATCATGCCTTCACTATTAAGAAAATAAGTCATCCTTGACGACTCGTTATTTGACATACGAGTCATAGCAGAGACTCGTGGTTAGAAGCTGAATTTCTTGGTAACCTAGTATTGGAACAACAAGTCACCCATAATAACTCATTACTTCTCATAATAAGTCATACCTTGGAATCATTGCCAAGGGACCAAATTTACGTACACTCACTACCATGGTAATGAGTCTTTCTAATAACTCATTACATGACATCATGACCCGTTCCCTGGACCGTTAGCACTAGCAGTTTTGACATTATTTTAGAAACTTGGTTAATTCAATTACTCAACTCTTGGAGGGTCTAAATCTCAAGCATTTGGGGTGTCACATTTGGGATCTATCTTGTTTTGTTTCCTTATTATTTATGTTCACATCCTTCTATCTTTTATTTCAACAAAATGTAGTGTCCTTTTTTATTTTTATTTTAATATATTTTATTTAGTTTTTTTTTTTTCATTTTGTCTACACAGTTCTTTCTATGTTGATTCTAAAGTCTGGCATGCATGTTAAATTTTAGCTAGATCTTAAAATCCAATCTAATCATGAAACATTGAATCAAGAATTTAAGAATTGGAAAACGAGCATTGTGGAGGTAATACATAAAGTGTGAGGCATTTGGTGACCCAATTGAATCCTCATTTTAATGGGTTGAGGCAGTCACTTTTAGAATCACAAGAATGACTTGGTCATCAAAGACAAGGTGTATTGCAAGATTCTTGAATTAAATCAATCAGAGGATGAAAAATATTCTTCTTCAAGAGAAGCAAAATAAAATTAGCTCCAAAAAAGCATGGGTCATTCATTGTGAGGAATGTACAACACAAATGGATCTGTATATTTCACAAGCATGAAAAAAGTAACACACATACACGTGCTCAGTTAAGGTCAATGTGGAGAAGATGTCATAAATGATCTTTATTTTTCACTCTCATATTGCATGTTATGTACTTACATTGTAAAGAATTGACATGACAAAGGAATTTCTTTCTACTATCCAAATATTGTGTCATTTTTCATTTACTCTTTTTGAGCTTTAGTTCTATTTTCTTTCATACTCCTCTTTTGGAATTAAAACAGAGTCTGAAAAAGTAAAAATAGTATCAAGAAAAAGAAATAGAGTCAAAAAAAGTCCAAAAAAAGATAGGAGTCAAGAAAATAGAGTAAAAAAAGTCCCAAAGAGAAAAAGAGTCCAAGAAAAGAAAAAGAGTCAAAACTAGAGTAAAAAGGGAAAAAATAAAGAAAAGAGGAAAAAAAGAAGAAGAAAAGAAACCAACATCAAGAAAAAACAACAACAAGAAACAATAAGAAGCCGGAATTACGTTTGACCTGATTATTGCTATGACAAGATGCATAGTCAACTCTAATCTGGGGTTTGGTCCAACCAAGTAAACATTTCAAATTACCAAGTTTAAAAGAAAATAGGGAAAGAGTTGTTTTCATTGGTTGAGACAATTCCAAAATTTGTTAGTCTCACCCCATTTTAAGTGTCATTTGGGCTTCATGTCGTCCTTTTTCTCTAATTCTATCCAAAAGCCTCATTACAGTCAAAGAAAGACATTCATATCAATCTTTGAGAATGTCAAGGTTAAGCATGCAATTAATATATGATATTGTATTTGGAAACTACTTGTCTTCATAGTCATAAAAAAGATTAGAGAAAGACAAAATGAGAGTGTCTTATTGGTGAAAGCTCTTATGGTCACCGTAAGACGATTGTGAGCAAAGCGAAATAAAATTACGAGTCTTATTGGTGAAAACCTTTGCTTTCATTGTAAGATGATTGTGAGTTTATAGAAATAAAAATAAGAGAGTTTTATTTGTGAGTTGATAGAAATAAAAATAAGAGAGTTTTATTGGTAAAAATCCTTGCAGGCATCATAAAACAATTATGAGTTGAGAAAAACAAAAATGAGAGAGGCGTGCTGGCAAAAATCCTTCAGGAGTCACTAGGTGAACCAGGTCTATGAGTGTAATGGGCCTGAAAAAATAAACTTAGTCTCAAGCTCAACGAGTTGATCACTAGTTTGGATCAAAAGATAAATTTTTTCAATCCAAAATGCATGTTATAATCATTGGAGTCGGTTGTCCCACTTAGATTAGTGTTTTTTTCTTTTGTTTTGGAAAAAGGGACACCCGATGTCTTTTATTTACTTTCTAGATTTACATTGTATTTTCTTTTGTCTGGTATCAAAGTGAAATCATTATCATTATTCTTGTGTCTTTGAGTCAAGTTTATTTCAAAGAAAGTAAGAAAAGATTTCAAGACTTGCAACCAACTTCTTCAATTGCACAAAGAAAGGCAAAAAGCTAGCACAATAAGACGACATGATCCAAAGTGAAGCACAGTATCCAAGGAATTTTTGATCAAATGATAGGTTGTGAAATCATGATAATAGAACATTTTAATAAGTTTAGTTTGGAGACATGGTGAGACAGAGGTAAAGTGTCTGCGCCAGAGTCACTCTTGATAGATGACTTTGGGTCAACAGTGCAACAAGTGTTTGCGTCATAGTCACTCTTAATAGTCTGAGTTTGGGTCAATGGTCCAGCAAGTCAATGACATATACCAATAGTTTGAAGCAAGTTAAATGTGACAAGGGCAAGAGCAATAGCCTAAAAAACTAAAGCCACAAACCAACCATCATGTTTTTAAACTCATAAGTTTTCTTTGTATGAAATAGGAACACATGTTACCTTCAAATCTAGGCCCTCAAAGCCTAAATATCAAAAGGTGCCTCACTTCCGCAAATTTGCTACACAGGTTTGGTAATCATAATCATGGTCAAACTCATTATCCTGTACCCCTAAGATATGCATTTCCTCATCGGGATATTTCAAATTTCATTTGTAGAATACATACTTCCTAGTTTGAATTTTCACTCCTAGAATACACACTTTCTAGTCGGAATCTATCAACTCAATCCTTAGAAGACACACATTCTTGTTGAAATCTATTATTTCAATGACATACTTTCTGATTGAATCCTTCAGTTTACCCCTTAATAAATGCATTCCTAGTCTGGGTCTTTCATATTTTATTTATAGAAGACGCTCTTCTTAATTTGAACCTTTACTCCAAGTAGAGGCACTTTTTAGTTAGAGTCCTTCAGCTAACTATTAGGATACACACTTTTTAGTCTTGGTCATTCAATTTTATCCTTAAGAGATTTATTTATTGGTCAAAGTCTTGATTCACCTTTTCATTATGCATTTTGTAAGTAATTACGATTTGGTTTGACACTCACAAATTTTTTGACAATAAACTAGGAATAATGTTATTTTGGAGTTTACTTTATGTTCAGGACCCTCCTGGACAATTGGACTTTACTTTCTGTTCAGGGACCCCTAGAAATTAGGACTATATTTTCTATTTAGGACCCTCTTAAAAAATGGGACTTTACTTTTTATTCAAGACCCTCTTGGAAAATAGGACTATACTTTCTATTCAGGACCCTCCTAGAAAATGAGACTTTATTTTCTGTTCAGGACCCTCCTAGAAAATGGGACTTTACTTTCCATTCATGATCTTTCTGGAGAATGGGACTTTAATTTTCTATTCGGGACCCTCCTAGAAAAGGGATTATCAGAACCTTCCTAGGAATAGGATTAGTATTACCCTCTTGATGAATGGGATTAGCAGGACCCTATTGGAGAATGAGACTTTAATTTTATATTTGGGACCCTCTTAGAAATAGGATTATTAATTGGGACCCTCCTAGAAATGGGATTAGTAGGACCATCTTAAAGAATGGGATTAGCAGGAGTTCTAGAGAATGGGACTTTAATTTTCTATTTTGGACCCTCCTAGAAATAGGATTAGCAAGACCCTTCTAAAGAATAGGATTAGCAGGACCCTCCTTGAAAATATGATCTTTCTTTATTATAACCCTTTTAAGATAACTATATTCTAGTTCACTATTGACTTTGATTTCAGGAGACCACCTGGAGAATAGGGTGAAGACTTTTAATTTCAAGATCAGGAGCCCATGTGGAGAATAGTGTGAAGACTTTCAAGTTCAAGTATAGGAGCCCACATGGAGAGCGGGATGAAAATTTTCAATTTCAAACTCAGTAACCCGCCCAAAGAATAGGGTAAAGACTTTCAAGTTCAAGTTCAAGAATAGTCAAACCATGGCCACCAAGGCCTTTCCAAAACCATAGGAAACCAACTAAAACCAATTCATATTCCATTTACCATTTATACAATGCAAGAGTTCCAAGAATTGTTAAAGTGTGTGAAAAAATTATTCTCAATTACAATTTCACAAACAGGTTAAGGGCATGACATTATTCAAACCAAAAACCATCCAATTAGGGTCTCAATCATGACCCCTTAATTAAATCACCATCCCTATTCACCCATATCTATAAAACCATAATTAACATAAGGAAAACAATAATTAAACCATAAGGAACAACATTCATTCATGAACAACTAAACCCCCGACCTTTATTTCAAAGCCATAACAACACCATAAAAATCATACATTATAACATATCCCTCTAGTAAAATAACAATGAGGGAAGAGTCAGATGCCCGAATTACAAAGATTCACAGAGAGAAATTGATCCTTAAGTTCTTAGATGACCACTTTGGAGAAACCCTAGCAAATTTTTCTTGAGAGGATTTTGAGAGAGTAAAGATAATGTTTAATCTTGTAAAGTGTGGAATGAATGACCAAAAAGTGTAATAGGGACGAGGGGACTCAAGGGTTTTGAGTGGGAAATGTATAAAGTTCCCCAAAAAGTCCTTGGTTACTAGTCGACCCATCGACTCATCACCACCTCTTACGACTCGCACCTTGAGTTGTCACCAACAAAGTGAGTTGGATGCCCATACACTGTCCACCATACGACTCCATGACCGCACTTGTGACCTGACCATATGTCTCGTGCAATCTATTCATGCCCAAGACATAATCCAAGGGATTGGACACTGGAAAACATACAACTTAAGCTTACCACTCGTAACATATCCTCACGACTCTTAGTGAGCCACTCGTACTCAAATCCAAGTCAAGTCACTAAGTTTCTTATTTGATAAAGGATCGACCAAATGACCCATCACCACCCCTAATGATCCGCACTACCAAGCCATTAACAAGACTGAAACCTAACCACCATCTATTAGACACCCAACGACTAGGTTCACTTGACCCGTACCCACATAATACGACTCGTATGGTGAGTCATTACTAGGATAGTGAGCTCAAAGCTCAAGAAATTTCCAAGGGCAAAAACCCAGGGTGTTTCAATTCTCCCCATTTGGATTATTCATCCTCGAATGATGGGGAAAGACAGTTAATAGAACATTTAACCCCCAAAAGTCCTTACTCTTACCTTTAAGATAGAAAATAGATTACCAACGAATTCACAATCCAACTTTGATAGAGACAAAAAACAAAGATGTTAAAAAAAACACATACCTTAGGCACGATTTTTCAGAATGAGAAATAGGAATGGGTACTTGGACTTCATGTCCTTTTTAGCTTCCCATGTATCCTTTTCCATCTTATAGTTCCTCCATAGAACCTTTACCGAAGCTATGTCCTTGGTCTGCAACCGATGAACCTGCCGATCCAAAATCTCAATAGGGACCTCTTCATAAGATAAGGAATTTGAAATACCAATATCCTTGATAGGAATTACTTGGGACAGATCACCCACACACTTTCTCAACATAGAAACATGGAACACCGGGTGAATGGAGCCCAAACTAGAAGGCAACTCTAACTCATCTGTAACATTGCCAACCCTTCTCAAAACCAAGTAAGGACTAACATACCGGGGACTAAACTTACATTTCTTCCCAAACCACATCACTCCCTTTATGGGAGACACCTTTAAGAATACCTTATGCCCAATCTCAAATTGTAACTTCCTACTCCTCACATCTACATAGAACTTATGCCAACTTTGGCTAGATTTAAGCCTATCCCTAATCACCTTTACCTTCTCCATGGCTTGGCAAATCAAATCCAAACCAAACAACTCCACCTCACTGACCTCGAACCATCCAATTAGAGACCTACACCTCCTACCATACAAGGACTCAAACGGAGCCATCCCAATGCTAGATTGAAAGCTATTATTATATGCAAACTCTATAAGAGGAAAATACTCAACCCAACTACCACCATAGTCAATCAGGTAAGCACGAAACATATCTTTCAACATCTGACTATTTCTTTTCTCTTGTCCATCCGACTGCGAGTGAAGAGCAGTAATAAGGATCACCTTGGTCCCCAAACTTTTCTAAAACGACCACCAAATGTGTGATGAAAATTGCATACCACAATCCCAGTGATATAAATAGGAATCCCATGCAACTTTACAATCTCATGGAGATACAACCTCACATAATTCTATGCCGAAATATTTGTACTTATAGAAAAGAAATGAGCAAACTTTTTCATCCAATCCACGATGACCCAAACCGAATCATATAGATTCTGAGATCGAGGAAGATCTGTAACAAAATCCATGTTGATCGCTTCCCACTTCCATTCAAGCAACTCAATCTCTTGATAATCCCTCCGAGCCTCATGTTCCTAACTTTCACTTGTTGGCACACCATGCACCTTGCCACAAAATTAGCCACATCCCACTTCATATTGTTCCTCCAATAAATAACCTTAAGGTCATGATATATTTTTGTCACACTAGGATGAATAGCATAACACGAATTATGTGCCTCAACCAAGATCCTCTCTCGCAATCTATCTATGTCGGGAACACACAATCCCCCTTGGTATCACAAGGTACCATCGCCAATAATCTTAAAAGCTATTACTTTCTGCCTACCTACATCACCCTTGATCCTCATCAAGATAGGATCTAATACTTGCTTATCCTTCACCTTAGCACCCAAGGTCAACTACGCCACCTTCTTTATAAACATACCACCATCCTCAGAGTCCAAGAGGAAAATTCCAAGTATAGCTAAATAGTGAACATCTTTCACTAATTCCCATTCTCCCTCATCCACATGAGCTAGACTCTTTATGGATAACCTACTAAGAGCATCGACAACCACATTAACTTTACCTAGATGGTAGTAAAGACTTATGTCATAATCCTTGAGGATCTTAAGCCATCTTTTTTTCCTGAGATTAAGCTCTTTCTGAGTAAACATATATTACAAGATCTCATGATCTGAAAAGATATCCTCATGCACTCCATATAGATAGTGATGTTAGATTTTTAACACAAACACCATTGCCAACAATTCCAAGTCATGAGTCAGATAATGCTTCTCATGCACCTTCAACTGCCTAGAGGCATAAGTTGCCACTTTGCCATGCCACATCTAGACGCAATCAAGCCCCACATGAGATGCATCACTAGAAACCAATAAACCATTAGTTCCTTTAGGTAAAGTCAAGACTGGAGCCAAAGTCAACTTATCCTTCAGTTTCTCAAAGCTACCCTCACAAGCACCAGTCCATGAGAACTTTAACTTTTTCTAAGTTAACCTAGTCAACGGGGTAGCTATGGAAGAGAAACTTTCTACAAACCTCCTGTAGGAACCAACTATACCTAAGAAGCTCTGAATATCGGTTGAAGTCATGGGTCAAGTCCACTTCTTAACCACTGTAAATTTCTACGGATCCACCATGATCCCTTCACTAGAAATGACATAACCCAGAAAAGTGATAGTGTTCAACCAAAATTCATATTTCAAAAATTTGGCATACAATTGCTGCACTTTTAGGGTCTAAAACATAATGCGGAGGTGATAGGCATGATCCACCTCACTCTTGGAGTATACCAGAATGTCATCTATGAACACAATGATAAACAAATCAAGAAACTGATAAAAGACACTATTCAGCAAATCCATGAATGCCATCGGGGAATTATTCAACCCAAAAGACGTAACCAAAAACTCAAAATGCCCATATCAGGTACGGAAGACAGTCTTAGGAATATCCCCCTCCTTAATCTTTAGATGATGATACCCGTACCAAAGATCAATCTTGGAGAAAAACTTAGCACCCTGAATTTGATCAAATAAATCATCAATCCTTAGAAGAGGGTACTTATTCTTTGTCGTTGCCTTATTCAATTATTGATAATCAATACACCTTCGAAGGAAACCACCCTTATTACACATGAATAAAATCGATGCATCCCAAAGATAAATACTAAGATGGTGAAACCCTTGTCTAAAAGATCCTCTAGTTTCTCCTTAAGCTCCTTCAACTTGACTGAAGCCATTTTATACGGGGAAATAGAAATAGGACGAGTGTTTGGAGCAACATCTATACAAAAATCAATATTCCTAACGAGAGGAACACTATGAAGGTTATCAGGATAGACCTCAGGAAATTCATTCACCACCGGGATGGAATGCAAAGAAGGACCCCCTAAGTTAGAATCATTAACCTACAGCAGATGATAGAGAAACCCCTTGGAAATTACTCTCCTAAGATATGATATGAACCTCCCTTTAGGAGCTAGGGAACCACCCTCCCACTTAATAACTGGCTTGTTTGGGAATTTAAAAATGGCCTTACAAGTCTGACAATCTAGAGAAGCATAGCACGAGTGCAACCAATCCATCCCCAATATGACTTCAAAATCAACCACGTCTAATTTAAATAGATCCACCAAAGTCTCTCGACCACCCATAGATACCACACAACCCATATAGACTCTCCTGGAAACCACAAAGTCACCCACCAGGATAGAAATGGAAAAAGGGTCTGAAATACACTCGAGACTGAAGACAAAATGCACATCCCCAAATGAGTTCACATAAGAAAGAGTGGGCCCCATATCAAGTAAACTATACACATCTCTAATTTTGTGCCCTGTCTGACCACAGTTGAAGCACTTGCCCTTTTCTTCATCATAATAACCCCGATGCAGTCAACCTCAAAATCTGTAAGGAGGATATAAGGAAGCTAATTGTTCCCCACTGGACTAAGACTCGGTACCCTGTGGCCTATAATTATTGCCATCATAAAAACTCCTGTCACATGATGACTTTGGGTAGGGAGCAATAGCCATTGATTAATACCTAGAACTACCCCAGTTCTTTTGGACCACTTTACACCATCCATTCCACTCTACTATTGGCCACCACCCTACTCAAAAAGTCTAAACTTCTTACTTTGTCTTTCCCCTATCTCAACTTATTTCTTTTTCTCTTTCTAAACCTGTTTCATATATACCATACACCTGGAGATATCCATGTATTTATTTAACAAGACAACCTTACTTTCCAAAATCAAGTCCCAAGATAATCCAGAAATAAACTTCCTCATTATAGCCCTCATACTAGAGACAAACTCCAAAGCATACCGAGACAACTGGTGGAACTTCAAGGCATACTCCTTGACTGACATCTTACCTTACTTCAGGTTAACAAACTCTTCTGCCTTCGCTTCCTTCAGCTCTTGAGGAAATAAACGGTCCAGGAAAGCACTAGAAAAATCATCCCACTAGGCTAAATTAGTATCATCACCCTTTGACTTATCCCATTTCTCATATCACTGATAGACCACATCCTTTAGCTAGTAGGCAGTAAATTCCATACCCTCCACATTTGCAGCATGTATAACATGGAAGATTTTCCCTATCTTATAAATAAAACCTTAAGGATCCTCCTCAATCTTAACACCAGTAAAGTTTAGAGGATTCAACCTCATAAACTAGAAAACGCTTGTGGCCTCATAAGTTAAAGTAACAAAAGTACCACGCTCGACCTTAAAAGCTATCAATTGTGCCAACATATGAATAGATTGACAAAACTCAAGATTCATCACATCAACCCGAGAAGCTTGAGAAGGACTGAAAGGGACCAGTGGAACTCCAAGAGGACAATCAAGAACTAGACCCTAGACCGAGTCTAGACCCTATAAGTAGAATGTGTCCTATAAACATTGTCCCTAAGTGGTATAGAGGAGTTTCCATGAACTTCAGATCATCTGGTAGACATGATCTGAAAAGAAAACAAATGACTATAAGAGAAGATTTCAGGACCATAGACTATACAGCTCGAAAATAACACACAAGAAAGAGAAACATTTCTAAATACCTCATGGTCTCTACCTTAAGAGTGTGGAGTGCTACACACCCCTAAAAGAGAATCTACTCGATACGACTTTATGGAATCCCAATTGACCACGAACCTAAGGATCTGATATAAATCTTACATGACCCAAACTAGGGCCTAGTCGTGTTAGGCATCTCAATTCCAGCCAGGACCAGAGACTACCCCAATACCCAACTATAACCGCCCTACTCCCTCTATCAGAAGAATTTTGAGCATATATCAAGATGATATGATAATAATTTAAAACTATAAGATAAAGTCTATAACCATAACCAAATAGTCACAACTAAGTATCCAACTAATACCAATCCCAATGCCAATACAAATACCAAGGCTAAACCAATTACCAACACCGCCCATGCCTATAATAGTCCGATAAAAACTCTAACTAGTTGGGACATGCCCCTGACCATAGACAAAACCAAAACCAAAGAAATAACAATAATAAAAAGAAGTCCATAGAATGAAATGGAGTATTCCGAAGTATAGAAGCTCACAACTTTAATCTGACTCAAAGATATCCCCAAATCCAAGTCACTGAGAAGGAGAAATGGTAGTATGACCAGTTCTTACATTGCGTAGGGATGCAACACCCAAAAATTATTAACGGAGTGAATGCTAGTATGTAACTTAGGGATAAAGGTAATATAATGCCATAATTCAAATCAAATCAAATAACCATATGCAATCACATGTAATACATACATATATCGTGCTAGGATAGGGAACAAGGTTTAGCACGCATTTCAAATCTTAACCTGGGTTGTGTAGCTTGGCCATCCTTAAACCACCATGGGCTATGTAGGTTCAGCTTCTCTTGCTGAAAGGGCCCCAATGCATGTTAGCTATAAGAATAGAGAAAAGAACCTGAGATGAGTAGTACATCTCCAAAAATAAAAAGTGTGACATCATGCAAACGATCACCAAGACCACCCTCACATCGGCCCTCCCGAAGAGCTCTTACGTAATTTTAAAACTAAGTGTTTTTTTTTTATAATATTTTTAATTTTTAATTTTATGTCTTATTATAGAAATTTTATTGTTTGTTTCCATAAAACAAAATCAAAAGCATTTTATGAAGTTAGTTTTATTAGTAGTTTCCCTAAGTTATCGTAAATGAGAGTTAATTGATTTATTAGTAGTTTTCATTTCTACTTTTGCCATTTTTTGAGAATTTTATTTAAGATTATCTTTAAAATATATTTAAGAAAAATCCAAAAACAAAAAAAACCAATTAGATAGGGTCATTGGGTGAAATTTCATTGGTTAAGAATATTATTTTTGATTTTTAACTTAATTTTGTTTTTTATCTTATCTATCAAGTTTTGGAGTATTATCATACATGGACACATACTATAGCTAGATTACACCATCAATCTGTTCTATTTATCGATCTATCACAATCATAAATCTCATCCTCATCCGATGCCTCACCACACCCAATAAGTGATCCCTCCAGCCCAATTTCATGGAAACTTCCCCATCTACAGAAAAGGAGAGAAGTGTCTCCTACCCTCTACCCCCACAATCCTACACATCTCTTATACCCTTTTCATGTTTTCCTCTCCTTCACTAGAATGGAGAAGAAAACCAATAGCAGTAATAGTAACAACACCAATAGCTCGCTGCTTGAAGAACAATTTTTCTTCTCTATTCTGACCAATAACAACCCCACCACTAGCTTAAATAATACATACACACATATTCATATAGACAAAGGGACGAAACCCGTATAAATAGGAGGATTGAGAAGAAAAAAACCACCTTACATTAGGATTTTCCAACAAAGCACGTTGGAAAATACACCCCCACCATGTTCCCTCTACCATCAGCCAACCCAACGCTTCTTCCTAGCTAACTACCTTTCTCCTTTATTTTTTATTAACACAAAACCTTTTCTTTCTCTATTTTACATCAACCAAACACTTACTGCCGCCATTGTTACTATTCTAGCAGTAGAGTCTCTAACCAGACATAATAACACACAACTAGCCACTGCCGCCATACATTCTTGCTCTTTTGAATCCAAACCCCTAAAACATAGATTTTTACTTATTGTGATTAAATAGTAGACCAAACATCAAAATTCGTTAAATTCCACTGACCAACGATTCATCTGTAAATCATGATATAATAATTCAAAATCTGAGTCTGTTCATTTGAATTGCAAGTTGGGTTTAAGAATTTGTTCGGGTTCATTTTTCTATCAAATGGGTCACTCAAATTTGGTTTTGATTGGATTGGTTATTTAATTTGAGGTTTAGAGTTTTCTCGAGATTCCAAAAGTTTTGGGTTTCATTCGATATCGGGTATTAGTTAAGGATTTTGGTTCGTGAATACTCTATTCACAATACATAGTAATTTCTAATTAAAAATGCACTTCATGAGGTAATTTTCTCAATCTTGTCTAGATGAATCATAACATGTAACTTTGAATTTGTGAACTCGGTGAATTATTTTCATATGTTGGTTGTTTGATGGAATGAATTCATGATGAATTGACTCGTCTTTATCTGACTTGGTAACCTTTGGATCATGTAAAATATTTGTTGTTGACTGTATTAGATGGACTGGACTTTATTTTATTTTGAACTTGTGTGTGGTTTTTTTCTTTTGTGGGTTTTCTATGAGCTTATTCATTTATATTGTCTATTAGGCGATACGATTCGACGAAGCGACCATGCTCAAACCCAAGATCAGGAAGTGCCTCACTTCTTTTTCTCGGTCAACAGAATTCTTTAACCAAAATCTTTGTTCGCTGATCAATATTTTTAAGAGTCAACTAGTTTGATAAAGAACATTTTAAGTATGGCTTGACACACCAAATCAATGTCAAGTGGCTACTCTGAGTTTTAAATTTAAATTATTTTTCAAAACTCTTTTTGTTAGTCACTTTCAAAAAATGAAAATCCTTTTAAACTTTTGATCAAATTTTTTTCGGTAAAAAGGGTTATGACTTGTAAAGTACACAATAATAACAACAAAAAATGAGAGAAAACAAAAAGAACTAATTAAAAATAAATGAAAAAAGGAGAAAAAAAGATCCAAAAAAATGAAGAAAGTAAAAAAATGAAAAATAAAATAAAAAACAAGAAAAGATGAAAAATAGGGAAAGAGAAAAAAGAAAATATAAAAAATGACAAAAAATGAAAAGGAAAAAAGAAACAAAGAAGAAAAATAAAAAATGGAAAAGAAATAAAAAGGAAAAAGAAAGAAAAAAATTGAGAAAAGAATGAAGAAAAAAAAGAATAATAAAATGGAAAAGAAAAATCGGAAAAAAGAGAGAGAGAAAATTAAAGGAGAAAGACTATGAATTATATTAGAGAGGCTATGAATTGTAATAAATTGAGACTTAGGCTAAATAGGGTAATTAGGAGCTTAATTTGATAATCAATATAGTTATCCCATTTTAATACATGCATAATTTACTTTTAATACATAGTATAGATTTGCAATGCCCCAAGACTATTCCCTGTACGTCATACGGTGCTTAGGCCTATAAGTAGCCTGAGCTAACCCGTGGTATTTGACATAACACCGAATTTATATTTCAAATAGGTTAAAGTCATGAACGGAACTTGTAAATTCATATGTGAACTGTAATAGATAAAACAACCCAATACTATCAATATCAACTAGATAATCTGAAACGTAATAATGAACTAAAAGCATCTACTAAGTCTAGACAAGCCTCTAAACATACTGAAGAGTCACTGGACATACCCCCCAGTTGACCCAAAACCATGAAGTCTGAAATGAACATAAACTAAAATACTGAAAGAAAGAATCATAATCCAAGTCCTTTAAACATGAAGATTCACCAACTGATTAGAGTAGGCTGACTGCAACTAATCGTGATGCCAAGTGAGAACACTAGAACCTACATCATGTTAGGATTGAAAACACAAAAGTATGTGGTATGTACTTATGGAATATATTGAGTATGGGGGATGTATGCAATATGTAAAGATAATAGAAATCATGTGATACAGACATGCATGTTAAGTGTATAATGAATAAAACTAGAAAATGAAATGTCATAGCATATAGGGCATCAAAAACATAATCCGATAAATCTAGTGATCATATACATTTAAATTCAAAAGATGATTTACTGTAGGAGATTCTCTTAACCAACATAAACCACACGAGCTAACGTGGAGTTCGATGTATACGCCCCATCAAGAGGACCCAATATACCTTGCCAGGGAATAAAGGCATGAATAAAGTGGAATCCAACATATATGCCCTAGTGGAAGGACCCAATATATCTTTTCCAAGGGTATGAAAGCATGACTTTTATGGATCCATTAACATAAAGTCAAAAGTCTAGGTGAACCTACGACGACACAAAGTTATAGGGCTTTGGTACGCTGAACTCATGTCCTCTTGGTGCTCAATAATAGTACCAAAACTATACTGATGCTCATACTAAAAAAAGTTTATCATAAAGTAAGCATAACTAGTTTATGAGTTTGGAAATTCTTTATTCTTCTGTTTTCTGTTTCATAATCATAAGTAAATCCATGATGTTTATAATGAACCTAATTTCATAGTACTGAGTTTATGTTGTGTAGTTCAGGTCATATCAAACTCATATGATATTAACTAAACCATGGGTTTTTGTGTCAAATAAGATGATAAATCATGATGTATGATTAAAACATACTATCAAGATGATAAATATACCAATAAAGTCATAAACATAGTCATAATGCATATATAAATTTAGAAGTATGAAATTCAAGATCATGATAATTTGGTTTGAACCCTAGTTGATAACTTTTTAATATATTTAAGAAAATGACATTTCTGCGCACAAGGATGGAAGGTATCCTTGTTTAACACCCCACATACATGGTTTTGTTGATTTTTTGAAGTAAAGGTTAAGTTTTGAGCTTTGGAGATTGAATTTTTATAAAAATCATGGCCTTTTGTTCTTGACTGTTTGGGAGGAGAATAAACAGTGAATTTGTGTTAAGTAATGAGGGAAATCATTTTTGTATCAGTTATTAGGACATTTAGGGTCAAAAGGACTAATTTTTCTTTGAAAAACTAAATAAAAGTGGATAAATTACATCACCAGGGCCACTGATGTGGCACGGAAAAATCACGCCAGACCAATAATATGGCATGACCATTTTGCACTAGGCCACTGGTTTTTGCACTTGGGTCATGCCTAGCCTATGGGCATAGTCCTAACACGGACCATTACTGGTTTGAGGTTTTATTTGACCACAAAATTCATTTTAAAAATCCTGAAACACTTCCTAATGATCCCATAGCTCCTTTTAAGCATTACTCAACCTCAAAATCACATAAAATCTCTCTAGAGCAATCAAAATAAAATTGTTGAACTCATGGGGTATGACATTATCTCCTTCTTTGGATATTTTGCCCTCTAATGATGGTTGGGATCGGGTAAGAGACAACTTATAGAGACATTAGGTAATAACTTAAAGCTCATCACACCCATATAACTAAAATTTACTCATAATAAGAAGATGTAATCAACTAAAACTGGAGGATCACATGTGAATTCATAGACTTACTTGAAATGATAAGGATTTAAATTTCAAGGAGATGACACAAGTAAAAATACTAAACCTCATGTTGATTCGGTACTATGAGAAAATAAATAAGGATATTTGTTCCTCATGTATGCTTCTTCCTCCCAAGTCACACCCTTAACTGACTGGTTTCGCAATATCACTTTTACTTAAGCCACTTTCTTTTTCCTTAACCTTCAAACCTGGTGATCAAGGATCTTGACAGGAACCTCTTCATAGGATAAGTTGGATTTCCACCAATATTCTCTACTAGTACAACTAAAGATGAATGTCCAACATTTTTTCAATATGAACACATGGAAAACTGGATGGACTGTAACTAACTTTGCTGAAAGGTCTACCTCATAAGAAACATCTCCAACTCACCTTAGAATAGGATAAGGTCTTATGTATCGGGGATTAAGTTTCCCCTTCTTCCCAAATATTTTCACTTTTTTCATAGGTGACACCTTCAAGAACACTCAATCTCCCATGGAAAACTTTAGTTTCCTCCTTTTAACATCATATGACTTCTAACGGCTTTGAGATATTTTCAACATCTCCCAATGTCATGACCTGAGATTACCCCCTAATCGTAATGCAATTCTTAAGTCCACAAGTGACCCCATGCTAACCCATGATCTAATATCTGTTGTGAGAATTGAATGAAGTATTAATAAAACATCATATGCGGAAGCTAAACTGATGAAAACTCTAATAAAATATAATATTGAAACAATACCCAACATGTATGAACTTTTGATAAAACTAAAAACAAGTATAACTATCTGAAAGCCTCTAAAAATGGGGAGTTAATGGGACAAACCCCCAACTAACTCCGACTGACTGAAATAAATATAGTACTAAAAATAACTGCAATTAATATTGTCCTCGAAGGATGAGGACTCACCACAACTACTACCAAGTGGCACCTGAACTGACTTAGGGCGGTCGGGGAACTGAGCATCTGAACCTATATTATAAGACATCATAGCACAAAAGAAAGTATGTGATTAGTACTTTGAATGTACTAGTACATAAGATAGGGACAACTGAAATATATAAGTATTGAGCATGAATGCATGAACATGTAAGATGCATGCAAGACCAAGTGAAACATGTGCTGAAATAATCTGTAAAATAGAATAACTGATTAACTGATAATCTGGGCACTTGGTCATGCAAAATTAAGCTGCCACAGTCTGAATACTGAATTGAGACTGTTGGAGCTAACATTTAATCGACATGCCGCAATCTGAGCTAATTGGGGTCTAACTTATAACCCCAGTTGGAAGGGTGTAAATACCTTACCACGGGTACTTACACTGGCTGTGTGGATGCACTAATCTGGTATCCCAAAGGACTAGGGGGTCACCCTTGACTGGAAGGTTCCCTTAAAAAAGTATCAACCCTCTACTAGAAAGAAGACCTCTCATACCTATGCTGGCTACTTATCTTTGGCACTTATGGATTGCTACTAAAGGTTTCACCTTCAACTGGCAGGAAAACCTTCATCCCTAAATTCGCTCGGTACTAAGTTGAACTCCCAACTAAACAGACACAGAAGCATAAACTAGTACATGTACTGATAGATGATATGTTCAATTATGGTAATCTAAAACTACCAATGTATTTGTAATTTGAATATAATGATGCAACATGATCTGTATGACTTGTAACTTACAAATCTGAAACATGCATGACTATCTAGGTATCGGTGTTCATAACCAGCCAGCATAAATTAACATAACTAATCATAACGATGGTGGATAAATCATGAGATGGACAATCGATAAATTGTTAATTAACATGGTAACAACTGAACATGATATGGGTGATTGAGATTATAAAGCATGTAATAACATAATTAACATAGGGAAACATATTCTCATGATTTGTATTCAAAGCTATTAAGAGAAAATTTAGTAAATTTGTAAATGACATTGACATTTCATAAAAAGAGAGAAAATAGGTTATTCTTGTAAAATAAGGGAGGACTCAATAGGTGGAAGGAACCCATTGATGAATATCCCACATAACTGAGTTGCTTGAATTCTTGAAGGGAATTTGAACTTGAGGCCTTGGGAGGGTGAATTCCTTGAAGGGAGTTTTTGATTTTTGTGTTCTTGTGAGTGAGAGGAGATTAAATGTCATAACCTACTGATGAATGGGGCAAATAATGCTCTGCTTGGGTTTTAAGTTGTGAATTGGGCATTTAAGGAGAGGAAAAGGACAAAAATGCCTTTTTACTTTGAGGAAGACTGCTCAATTTTACACTACAGCATGGCATCATACCTATCGCAGAGGATAGTCTCTGTGACACTCTACCTATCATAGAGTCTAACCTCCATGACACACTGTGTATCGCAGAGACTAACCTCCATGACACGTTGAAAACGCGGAGGCATATTACCTCCGTGGTCCAAAATCACCCCGAACCTCTTTAGAAAATTCCAATACTCTTCGAGATGACCCATTTTAACATTCCTAAATATATTTTTAATCATAAATCAACGTTTCAAACACGAAAAAGACAAAAATAAAATGTTTGAAATCTTAGGGTGTTAAAAATGGCCATGTCAATTTCTTTGGGGACTTTTAAATATGTGACGAATAGATGGAAAGTCATCCAGGATATTGTGTGGTATTACAATATCTCTCGCTTGGGATTATTTGTCCCTGAAATAAACTATATGAGATGAGATTCTAGGAAGACTGATATCATACACTGAATACGTATGAAATGAATCATGATTAAATAACTGAGCCTAAAATATGATGCATGGACTAAACTGAATTTATGAATACATTCTATGGCATTAGGATGGTCGGATAGCTGAGATAGGATATGAGAGAATAATTTAAGGGAAACCATCACCTCAAACTGAATCTTAATTAATAGAGAAAATATGGGCATACTTGGATCAGATATCCGCTTATGCTTCCCAAATAGAGCCCTCCACGGACTGATTTTTCCATAGAACATTAACCAAGGAGAATTCTTTATTCCTCAACCTACGAACATGATGGTCACGAATTTCAACTGGAAATTTCTTATAGGAGAGGCTATCTTTCACTTCCATACTCTATAAGGGCACGAGTGAAGCTAGGTCACCAATACATTTCCTTAGTAGGGAGACATAAAACACAGGGTGCACTGATGCTAGCTTTGCAGACATCTCTAACTCATAAGCTACCTTCCCAGAGAAGCTCAAAATCCTGTATGGTCAAACATAGCAGGGGTTGAGCTTCCCCTTCTTATTAAACCTCTTTACCCCTTTTGATGGGTGAAATTTTCAAATAAACCAGGTTACCATCATCAAACTCAAGATCTCTTCTCCTCACATCAGCATAGGATTTCTATCGCTTTATGATGTCTTCGGCCTTTATTGAATCAACTAAAATTTCTCCATCGCCTCATACACTGAATCTATCCCTATAAAGGCAGAACTACCTAGTTCAAACCAACTAATAAGAGATCTATACCTCCTTCCATAGAGAGCCTCAAATAGAGCTATCTGAATACTTGAGTGATAACTATTGTTGTAGGTAAACTCAATCAAAGGTAAGTAGTCATCCCAACTACCCTTAAACTCAATAAAACAAGATCTCAACATATCCTCTAAGGTCTAAATGGTCCTCTCTCAATGACCATCTTTTGGAGAATGATAAGTTATCCTGAGATGGACTTGGGTACTAAGACCCTTTTTAAAATCCTTCTAAAATTAAGAGGTAAACCGAGTACCTCTATCAGAAATGATGGTCAACAGAACACCATACAGCTTTACCAACTCACTGAGATAGAGTCTAGGATAGTCCTCAACTGAATACGAAGTATGAACTGGCAAGAAATGGGCTGACTTGGTCATTCTATCTATAATGACCCAAATCAAATTATGTTGACAATGCATACGAGGTAACCTTGTAAAAAAATCCATATTTACCACCTCCCACTTCCAAGTGGGGTTGCTGAACTCCTGAAATATATCACTAGGCCCTTGGTTCTCAACCTTAACCTATTGACAATTCGAACACTTAGCCATAAATTTTGCAATATCCTTCTTCTTGCCATCCCACTAGTCGACTTTTTACAAAACAAGATACATCTTTGTGGCTCCTGGGTGAATAGAATACCATATAACATGAACTTTTATTAGTATTCACTGTATCAAACCATCCATACTCAAAACACATTACCTGCCCTAACAACAAAGCACACTATTTCCCCCTAGGGAGAAAACCTCAACTTTTTTATCTTGAACTGCCTCCATCAACTTGACCAAAATAGGATCCATGTCTTGATTTTCCTTTACCTTAAAAACTAGAGAAGTCTCTGAACCATTCTGAATCCATATACTACCTTTGTCCAAATCAACTAATCGAACACCCAACCTAGCAAGCTGATGAACCTCATGGACTAACCTCTTCTTACCTTCATCAATATGAGCAAAACTTTCCATATACACACTACTAAGGGCATTTCCCACCATATTGGACTTACCCTGGTGATACAACACATTCATATCATAGTCTTACAATAATTCAACCCACCTTTCTGATGAAGATTTAGATCCTTATGAGTAAACACATACTGTAAACTCTTATGATTCTTGAATACATTAAGATGAATCCCATAAAGGTAATTTCTCTATATATTTAAGGCAAAGACAACTGCTGGCAACTCAAGATCATGGGTCGGGTAATTTTTATTATGGGGTTTAAGCTGCCTAGAGGCATAGGTTATGACCTTACCTCTCTACATCAATACACATCCAAGTCCAACTCTAGAAGCATCACAATAAACTACAAACCCATCTGAACCCTCTGGTAGAGTCAATATTGGAGCAAAAGTAAGTTGAGTCTTCAATTTATGAAAACTCTTCTCGCAGGAATCTGACCGTTAAAATTTGATTTTTTTTGGGTTAGTTAGTACATGGGAGAAGCAATATAAGAAAATCCTACAACAAACTATCTGTAGTAACCAGATAAACCCAAGAAACTACTAATATTAGCTAGAGAAATGAACCCAAGCTACTTTCTTACTTCTTCTGTCTTTTGAGGATCAACTTGAATGTTATCACCGAAAATGATGTAACCAACAAAAGATACTGACCTTAACCAAAATTCACACTTGCTGAAATTAGTGAATAATTGGTGATCCTTAATGGTCAATAATACAAATCTCAAATGGTTTAGATGATCACCTTCAATACAAGAATGGAAAGGGATGTAATTTATGAAGACTATGTTGCACATGTCTAAGTACCGCTTGAACATCCGGTTCACCAAGTCCATAAAATCAGCGAGAGCATTCATTAGTCCAAAAGACATGACCAAAAAATCAAAGTGGCCATATCGAGTTCTTAAGGCTGTTTTCGGGATACGAAATTCTCTGAATCTGATATGATGATAGACGTATATAAGGTCTATCTTTGAGAAATAGATCACACCCTAAAGTTGGTCTAAGAAGTAATCAATCCTGGGGAGAGGATACTTATTCATGATAATGAATTTGTTCAATAGATGGTAGTCAACACACATTCTGAGAGAACTATCTTTCTTACACACTAAGAGAACTAGAGCACCCTACAAAGAAAAACTAGGCCTAATAAAACCCTTATCTAAAAGATCTTTCAATTGTTCCTTAAATTTCTTAATCTCCACTAATTCCATTCTGTAAGGTAGAATTAAAAAAGGCTGGGTATCAGGGAGGAGATTTGATTCAAAGTCAATTTCCCTCCCAGGAGGAACTCTAGGAAGATCTTTAGGGAATACTTCTATAGTTGACTCGGGACTCAGAGTTTCAGAATTTGAGTCCTTAACTCAAATGATATGGTAAATAAAACCCTTAGATATTATCTTTCTTACCTGAAGATTAGAGAAAAACCGACCTATAGGCACTGAGGTACTACTTCTTTATTTTATAATGGGCTCGTTAGGGAACTAAAACTAAAAAATTCTATTTCTACAGTCAACTGAGGCATAGCAAGAGTGGAGCCAATCCATGCCGATGATGATATCGAAATCAATCATCTCTAAATCTACAAGGTTTACTGAGATAACTTTCTAATATATTGTGACTGGTAAATTTCTATATACTCGTCTGGAAGTAATAGAACTTCCCATCTGGGATGGAGATTGAGAAATCTTCTTCTAATAAGTTGGGATTGATGCCGAAGTATATGGCTATATAGGGGGTCATAAAAGAAAGTGAAGACACGGGGTATAACAATGCCTAAACATGAAGATATAAGGCTTGTAATATACCTGTAACCATATTAGGACAACTCTTCTGATTATGTCGAGTCTAAAGAGCATAAAGTCAGTTCTGGTGCTACCCACTGGTGGCACCCTGCTTAGTCAGGTGACCTGCCGGAGTTGAGGAGAAATTTGACTGGCCCAATTAACAAAAATCTTTACCCTTCTGTCCCACTACTGGGAAATCCTTAATCTTGTGGCCTGGCTTGCTATATCTAAAATATACATCACTGCCTTCCCTACACTCCCCCTATTGGTTCTTACCACACTTCCTACAAGCTGGATTTGTGTGACCACTATTCATGCTACCCTGGGAATTAGAGCCTGGTGCTCTATCTCGATTATCCTATCTGAACTTAGGCACTGGAACAGTGGCTGAAGATAGGGCTGATGCCAAAAACTTCTAGTAGAACTAAGAGCGATTCCCGCCATCTGACCTTTGTCCTGGGAAGTTGAAGCTACCAATTTTGTCCCTTTTATTTTCTCTTTCATTCTCCATGAGGTTTTCCTCCGCAATCTATTGAGCATTAACCATCAACCTAGAAAGGTCTATATCTTTAATCAACATAGATATTCTACACTTCTTGACTACAGCATCTAATAAATCAGACACAAACTTACTCATTCTGGCGCTAGAATCAAACACCAGAGTCGGAGCATACCTCGCTATCTGGGTAAACTTGAGTGAGTACTCCTTCACACTTATGTTACCCTGCTTTAGATTTATAAAAGCCTAAACCTTGGCCTCTCTCAACTCAAGTGGGAAGAATTTGTCTAAGAAGGTCATAGAAAACTCATCCTACTCCATAAGCCTTGTCTCAACACCTCTGTCTTCCTTTCACTGCTTGAACCAAGTATGATCCACCCCTTGTAATTAGTAAGTAGCCAAATCAAAACTATCACTAGTAGTAACACCCATGATATCTATCACTTTCTTCATACCATCCATAAAGTCTTACAAATCCTCCTCAGACTTGTGATTTAGAAAATAATAGAGGATTCATCCGAGTGAAGTCTTGGATTCTAGTTGTTGTCGTGCTCACCACTGGATTGGCTAGGGAAACAACCTGTTGGTTATTCTGAGAAACCATAGTCTGTGCCAAAATTGTAAAAGCGGTCCTAAATTTTGCATAGGAAACATGTTTATTTAGAGGGTCTTCCTGAGTAAGTAGTGGTGTGCGTTGATCCTCATTCCTTCTTATATTATTTATTCTAGGGGGAATTTCCTGTAAATGGATAAAGTGCGAGTTAGAAAAGGGAATTTAATAGAGATCATGCTATTTCACATCACATGAATACTGAAATAAGGGAAACTTTCCTAAAATGTCTCGTAGCCTCTTGCTCATAAGTATGGCGCGCTTGACACACATGTATAAGACTCTACTCAACACGGCTTTCAGATACCTTAGGATACTTTAAAATCTTAGGCTCTGATACAAAGTTTTTTCATGACCCGAGACTACCCCTAGTAGTAACACGATGCTTAAGGCCACAAGTGACCCCAAGCTAACTCATGATCTGGTATCTACTATGAGCACTGAATATTGTATTAATAAAAAATCATATGTAGAAGCTAAAATAATCAAAACTATGATAATATAAAATAATAAAACAATACCTAACATGTCTGAACTTCTAATAAAATTGGAAACAAATATGACTATCTGAAAGCCTCTAAACATGGGGAGCTGATGGAAAAACGCCCAACTAGCTCTGACCGACTGAAATAAAGGAAGTACTAAAAATAACTACAATTGACATTGTCCTAGAAGGATGCAGACCCACAATAACTACTGTCGAGTGGCACCTGAATTGACTAAGGGTGATCTAGAAATTGAGCATCCAAACCTATGTTATAAGATAACTTAGCGCAAAAGAAAGTTTGCGATTAATATTTTGAATATACTGGTATGTGAGATAGGGAGAACTGAAAGTACTGAGCATGAATGTATAAACATATAAAATGAATGAAAGACTAACTAAAATATGTGCCGAAATAATCTGTAAAACTGAATACTGATTAACTGATAAACTTGGTCATGCAAAGCTAAGCTAACATGGTATGAATACTAAAATTAGATCGTATAAGCTAAAATTTAACCGACATGCCCTAATTTGAGCTAATTGGTGTCCAACCTATAACCCCAGTTGGAAGGGTGTCAATACCTTGCCATGGGTACTGACATTGGCTGAGTGAACCTACTAATCTGGCAACTGATAGTTTCCCTTAAAAGAGTATCAACCCTCTACTAGGAAGAATACCCCTCATACCTATGTTGGCTACATAGTTCTAGAACTTAGGTATTTCTACTAAAGGTATCACCCTCGACTGGCAGGAAAGCCTTCATCCCTAAATTTACTCGATGCTAAGTTAAACTCCCAATTGAATAGACACAGAAGAATAAACTAGTACATGCACTGATAGCTGATATGTTCAATTATGGTAATCTAACAATACCAATGGATTTGTAATCTTAATATTAAGATGCAACATGATCTGAATGACTTGTAGCATAAAAATCTAAAACATGCATAACTATCTATGAATCAGGTGTTCATAACCCGCCAGCATAAGTTAACACAACTAATCATAATAATGGTAGATAAATCATGAGATAGAAAATACATAAATTTATAATTAACATGGTATCAACTGAACATGATATCGGTGACTAAGATTATAAATCATGTAAGAGAATAATTCACATAGGGAATCACATTCTCATTATTTGTATTCATAACTATTAAGGGAAAATTTAGTAAATTCATATATGACATTTAGATTTCATAAAAAGTGAAAAGGCTTTATACTTGTAAGATAAGGGATTCTTGGGACTCATTGGATAGAAGTAACCCATTGATGAGATTCTTGGGACTCATTAGGTGGAAGAAACACATTGATGAATATCCAACATACCTAATTTGGTTGAATTCGTGAAGGGAATTTGAATTTGAGGCCTTGGGAAGGTGAATTCCTTGAAGAGTGATTTTGATTTTTGTGTTCGTGAGAGTGGGAGGTGATTGAATGTCATTAACTGCTGATGAATGGGAAAAATAATGCCCCTTTTGGGGTTTAAGTCATGGATTTGGCCTTTACATAGAGGAAAAGGACCAAAATACCTATTTAACTTTGAGGAAGGCTACCCGATTTTACACTGTAGCATGGACGGTTCCTATCATGGAGGCCAGCCTCTGTGACACACTGCCTATTGTGAAAGCTAACATCTGTGACATGCTGCATATTACGGAGACCTCCGTGGCATGTTGATAATATAGAGGCATACTGCCTCTGTGGTCCAAAATCACCCGGAACCTCTTCCAATAATTTTGAAACTCTCCCGGATGACCCTTTTAACATTCCTAAACATATTTCAACTCATAAATGAATATTTTGATCATGAAAAAGGGTAAAATAAAATGTTTGAAATCTTGGGGAATTAAAATGGCCATGTCACTTGTTCTTAGTGTGAAATAATTGCTTTGGGGACCTTTAAACTTATGAAGAATAGCTGGAAACTTGTCTAGGATATTACTGGGTATTACACCAAAATCAGTAGAACCTTTTTCATAGCTTCGAGAACAGAATCAGGCCCAATAAAAGTACCCTCTCAAACTTCAAACCACCCTATAGGATACATGCATCTACACCCGTATAAAGCCTCAAATGGCATCATCTGGATACTAGAGTGATAGTTTTTATGATACAAAAACCAAATTAGAGGTAAGTAATCATCCCAAGTTCCTTTGAAATCAACCACACACGCTCTCAATATGTCTTCTAGTTTGTATATAATGCTCGATATGGCCATCTATTTGGGGATGAAAAATAGACCAAGCTTTACTTTTGTACGAAGATTGTTTTGAAATAATTTCCAAATTTGAGAGGTGAACTGAGTACCTCATTTTGAGATAATGGATAAAATAACCCCATGAAGTTTGACCAACTCACGAATATATAACTTGGAAAAATACTCAGCATTACCTGAGGTTTTGACTGACTAAAAATGAGTTAACTTTGTCATTCGGTCCACGTGACCTAAATCGAGTCATGCTGATGCCTAATGTAAGAAATCCTCCATAAAAAATTCATATTGATAACCTCCTACTTCCAAATGTGTGTGATAATATCTTAAAGAGAACCTCTCGGTCTTTGTTGCTTAACTTTAATTTATTGACAATTAGGAAACATGTCCATGAATTCCACTATGTCTCTCTTCATACCACTTAACCAATAGACTTTTCGTAGGCAATCGTAAATCTTATTGGTTCCTGGATGGATCAAATACTTAGAACTATGAACCTCTATTAACATTCAATACCTCAACCCATCAATATTAGAAACACATAAATGACCCTGATTGCAAAGTGCACCATATCCCACTTGGGAGAAAACCTCGGCCTTTTGTTGATGTACTAAATCTATCAATTGTCTCAGTATAGGGTTATCACACTATTTTTATTTCATCTCTATTATAAGAGATGACTTTGAACTATTCCGTATCATCAAACCACTATTATCCGAACAAGAAAATTAAACCCTAACCGAGCCGACCAATACACATATTTAGTAAACATTTTTTTCTCATATGCAACATGGACTATACTATCCATATACAATACTAAGAGAATCTTCAACCACATTTTGTTAACCCATATGGTAGAACACATTCATATCATAGTCTTTCAATAACTCCAACATTTTCTCTGGTGGATATTTAACTATTTCTAACTGAACACATATTGGAGACTTTTCGGGTCCATGAAAATATAAACATGTACTCTATATAATTTATATCTATAAATTTTCAAAGAAAAAATTACTGTTGCCAACTCCAAGTCATAATTCATATAACTCTTCTCAAGGTCCTTGAGTTACAATAGGCTATCGCCCTTTCGTTTTGTATCAAAATACATTCGATACCAACCTTGGAGGTATCACAATACACCAAAAAACCATCTAACCCTTATAGGAAATATAACACTTATGTTGAAGCTAGCCTATCGTTCAAGTTTTGAAAATATACTAGAACTTATGTGTTAATTTGTCAATGGTGCAACTATAATAACCTGAATTTGTGAATTTTCCATTTATATGTGTTTAGAATATTTTTCCCTTCCTGGTAGTTTCTACATATTAATTTTAAGATTCAAGGATGGTTGGCACTATTCCCAATACAATCGAGAATAATTTATGGGAGTTTGTGGTTTTTAGAGGCTTGAAAAGCTAAATAGTTGACTTTGGTCAACATTTATTTTTATGATTGTCGAATGGAAAAATGGACTACACTAGTTGATCCAATTAGGTTAGTGGTGGGTTGGTTTGAATTTGGGACTTTTATATCTCATTTTGACCCTTGGTTTGAAAATAGTGGAATGGGGTCCCCAGTGTTAATTTTGTGAAAATGACCTTTTTCTGAAAATTTAACGTCGCCATTGAGTCTAGAACATCAAAATTAGCCTAGTAACATATATTTTTTATTTCTTTTGGGTTCTGAATGAATCTTGAGGGTCCATTCAAAGACATTTCTTCACTTGGAAAATCTATTGATGCATCATTTTCTAGTGCATCAGTCCCTTCATAGCGATTGTGTGGACACATCTAACAATTGTGGACCTTGATGATTCCCTTCATTACGATCGCGGAGTGGTGGTACCGTGATCGCAATGTGCATTTGGGTGGACCATGTCGTACTTTCCATCGTGGTCGCGATGACAAACTTAAGCCCTAGTCAGTGTTGACCCTTGCAATTGCGAGGTGGTAGCTACAATTGTGAGGCATCGTTTTCACATTTTTCTCTATTTTTGGACCTTTAAGATTTGGATTGGGCAATTTATGAGGGTTTCTTCCCCATTCGAGCTTGGGTAAGCTCCAAAATCTTATTCTTATTATTTTTCATCTATTATATCATTAAAAACTCTTTTAATTCATGATTTTAAAAACAAAAAATTGAGGTTTTACTGGGAAAGCATAGAAAGGATTTTTCTTTGATTTATACCTCGTACAGGTTTTAGTTTGGGTTTTCTCTTGTAGACTCTTATAACCTTAGGGAATGTACATTTAAAATAAAATTCTAGTTTCACCCCTTTTATTTTTGAACTCATTGTTTAGAACCCTTTTGGGCTCGACCTGGATAAGTAATATGGATATCATTGGCATTTTTAATACTAAATATTATATTAGAACATAGTAGTTGATTCTAAGGCCATTTGCAAAGGGAAGGGTCTATGTTGAAGCACTTTAGACTAGGATTTCATTGTTTTATGATAGGTTATGGCTTAAATTCTTTCATATTAAGTTGGATAGTTAATGAATATGTAAAACATACTATGGATTGGGGAAAATAGTTATGTTGTTTATATTTCAAGATTATTTTTTCTATTGTGTGCCCTTGTGGGGAAATATATTCTATTGTGGTTGGTTATGATATTTGATATTGTGTGTTGCCCATATGGGAACTTTATTTGACCTTATTGGCCTTATCTGTGCATTGTAATGCCTTGATTCTTGATATGCTCCTATACGGGGTCTTACTTTGCTAATATAGGCCTTAAGCATTGGTTGCTTTTATCACGATAAAATACTCGAGTTAGGGGTTGATATGATATTAATATATATATATCCATATTGGATGGATTGGATATCATCATTTGAGCTGATTATGAGCATTTTATCCTTATTTCATATAAAGCCATTCATGAGGCATTGGTACCATTGAGAAACTCAAATTTTGAAACAAAATGAGACACTTTTATGAAAACCTTCTCCGTGAACACGAGCAAAAGATGAGAGTTAAGATTTCGATTATGATACAAGATATAGTATATGGGTTGCAAACCCTCCATGGGTCCTACCATGTAATTCCAAGCTTGGTGGGTGTATACAGAAATTCATGCGATGACTTTCATCATTTATCCCATCCACATTGCATTCTATTGCATTTGCATACACACTTTCTTGATTTCCTTAGTTTTCTTAACGTGTGCTTAGTTTAAGTGTATTTTTCATATATATATATATATTTGTGTTGTTTTATTTTTAGTGTATTTATATATTAAAACTATTAGTGGAGACGGTATGAGCTACCATTTGTCACTTTTCTTCTTGCATGTGATGTGCTTAGTATATTTTACTTATCTTTTTTTCTGCTTTGTTCAATCAGCTTATGATACCTACTAAGTACAAATGGACTGTACTCACTCCTACTATGCCCTTTTGGTGTAGATCCTAGTACGAGCACTTCACATGGAAGTTGTATTCATGTTGATCTGAGTGGTGATTAAGGTACTAGTATTCTCTAGGGATTTAGAGCCAACTCAGGACCTTCTCTTACCTGTTTTAGATGAATTTACTTGTTTTTTTAGACATATATTCATGTTTTAGTATTTCTAAGTCATATTAGATGCTCTTTAACTTCTGATACCAAATTTTGGGATTTTATGTTATTTCTTCAAATTTTTGTTTTGTTATATTTGGTGTTTGGCCTAACTTCATTATAGAAGTCTCGCATTATCTTTAAGTTGTTAAGTGTTTGATTTTATTTCTTATTTGTTCGCATTGCTTTTGTCTTGGTGGACTTACTTATGATGGTTGGTCTGCAATAAGTGCCATCATGACCTAGTTTTTGGGTTGTGATGGCAACTATCAAAGAAAACCCCTAAACATACCTTATGTAATAACCGGCTAAGACCAAAAAGCTCCTAATGTTAGATTGGGTAATGGGCCTAAGCCAACGCTTCACTACATCTATTTTTTGAGGGTCTACGTGAACACTTTCACTAGAAATCACATGACCCATAAAGGTAACAAACTTTAACCAAAACTAACACTTACTAAATTTTGCAAACCTGACGATCCTTAAGTGTCTGAAACACCATTCTCAAATGATTTGCATGCTCCTTTTCACTACTAGAGTAAAAAAGTATATCATCAATGAAGATAATGAAAAGCATGTCTAAATACCGCTTGAAGACCCTATTCATTAAATCCATAAAAGTTGTAAGATAATTTATTAGTCCAAATGGTATAGTCATAAACTCAAAGTGACCACACTGGGTCCTTAAAGCAATCTTTGGCATAACACACCCTAAATTTCAACAGATGATATCCTAACCTGAGACCAATCTTAGAAAAGTAATGAGCACCCTGAAGTTGGTTAAATAGGTCATCAATTCTGGGGATAGGATACTTATTCTTGATGGTGAAAATTTTCAATTGTCTATAATATATACATATTTTGAGAGTACCATTCTTCTTTAGAACGAATAAGACTTGAGAACCCATGGAGAAATATTGGACCTAATGAAACCTTTGTCTTAGAGGTCCTTAAGCTACTTCTTCAAATTCTTAAACTCTATAGGAGTCATTATGTAAGGAGGGATGGAGATGGTATAAGTATCCAAAAGAAGGTGAATCCCAAATTCAATCTCCCTATCAGGAAGAACTCTAGGTAAATCCTGAGGAAAAACTTCTGGAAACTCATTAACTACAGGAAGTGAGTGGAAATTTAAGGTCCTGAACTTAGAATCTTTAACCAAAACTAGATTCTAGATATACCCTTTAGAGATTAATTTTCTGGTTTTAAGATAGGATATAAAAGACCTCTCGGAGCCATTGGGCTACCCTTTTACTAGAGTACTGATTTATTAGGAAGCTAGAATTTCATAACTCGGGTTTGATAATTTACTGAAGCATTGCATGAATGGAGCCAATCCATGCCAAGAATGACATCAAAATTGATTATCTCCAACTCTATTAAATTTGATGACTGACCCTATGAAGGACTGCAATAGGTCAATTTGTATAAATTTGTTAGCAATAACCGACACTTCAATAGGAGTGGAAATTGATTTTTTTTAAAAAGACTATTGAGACTAACACCAAAATTCACATAAATAAAAAATGTTACAAAGTAAATATTTGACCCTAAATCTAACAACACATAAACATCAACATGAAATACATGAAGCATATCGATGACCATATCTACAGATCTCCCTTATTCGTGTATAAAAAAAACATAAAATTAGTTCTACTGCAGACCACCTCTAACACTAGATGAGTCTCCCTACTACTGAGGTGGAAGACCTGAATGAGCTTCTAGGTTGTGGCTTGAGCCTAAGGGCGAGTATCTGTGTTGTCCTAGATGGTTGATGGACACCTGGTTTACCACATCAAAAACATCCTTCCTTTCTTGCCAAACACTTACCCTTATGATTCTTACCATACTTCCTACAGGCTAGGTAGGTACATACCAAAATAACAGTATCCTTTGATCTAGTAGTTGACGCCCTACCCCACTACTCATTTGGTGATGGGTGTGGGGAACTTCCTAAAAATGGTGCAGAGGCTAATGAAAGATTCTGAAAGTGACAATAATTTTCCCCACCAGACCTGTGCTGACTATACTTAAATTTCCTAATCCTATCCCTATTAGCTTCCTTATTTTTATACTTTAACTTTTCTATCTTAATCTACTGTGCATGGGTTATCAGTCAGAAAATATCCATGTCCCCAATCGGCATAGCAATCCTACACTTTTTGACAACAAAATTAGATACACCCATAATCAATTTACTCATACAAGCCCTCGAAAAAAATATCATCTCTGAAGCATACTTCAAAAGTTATGAATTTGAGAAATTATTTCTTCACCAACATACGAACTGTGTGAGCTTTATAAAATCCTCCACTTTAGGTTCCCATATCTAACAAGGAAAGAACCTATCAACAAAAGTTGACTCAAATACATTCCAATCAATTTGAGTTGCATTCTCACCCCTACCTTCGTTCCACTTCTTAAACCAATCATGAGCAATATCCTTCAACTAATATGGTGCTAAGTTTACACTTTACATCTCAATGACATGCATGCTCAGGGTAACTTTATTTGTCTCATAAGTAAAGTATTATGGATATTCATTTACCTTTGAATCAAAGAACTTGTGTGGATTCAACCTCATGAAATCTCAAATCAGGCTACAACTAAGTTTCCATTTTGTTGAATTAGGGCCACCGCTTGTAAATTGACCTGAGCTATCATAGATTGAGCCAATATTTGAAATTCAACCCGAAACTCAATATAGAAAACCTATTCATCAAAGGATCCACATGTATTTATGGGGCTTGGTGGTTTTTATTTCTGCGACTGTTAGCTCTGTAAGGAGACATTTTCTATCATAAGAAAAGTACGAGTTATAGGAGGGATAGATTTAAATTCTAAAGCACGATAAAGATCATGAAAGAAGGAAAAATTTCTAATAACGTCTCATAGATTCTTACCCATAAGTGTGATGCATTTCATAACCATGAACAATACTCTACATAATGCGGCCTCTCAGACTCCCTAGGACTTCTTATATATTCAGCTCTGATAGTAAGTTTGTAATGCCCCGAGACTATTTCTTGGATATCACACTGTACTTAGGCTTATAAGTATCCTGAGACAACTCGTGGTATCTGACATAAAACTATATTCAAATTTTAAATAGGTTAAAGTTATGAGAGGAAGCTATAAATTCATAAGTCTAAACTGAAATAGCTAAAACAACCGAATAATGTCAATATCCACTGAATGTCGCTGTAATAATGAACTTAAAGCATCTACCAAGTCTAAACAATCCCTTTAACATACTAAAGAGTCACTAGAACATACCCCCAACTAACCCAAAATCATAAAGTCTAAAATGAATATAAACTAAACTACTAAAAGTAGGAATCATAATTGAAGTCCTCTAACATGAGCATTCACTAACTGATGAGAGTAGGCAGAGGTGACCACGACTAATCGTGATGATGAGGGTGAACACTAGAACCTACATCATGATAGAATGTAGAGCATAAGAGTATATGGTAGTAGTTAGTGATGTATCATGCAACATGGAAAGATGATAGAAATTATATGATAAAGAAATACATATTAAATGTATAAGGCTCACCATTTCATAAATAAAACTGAAAACTGAAATGCTATAATGTATAGGGTATCAAAAACATACTACAATATTTTTGGCCTTTAACAACCCCTGAAAAGTGTGGCCTTTGATCAAAGATCATAATTTTTTTCTTTAGACAACACTTTTTGAGGGGTGGACTAAACTGGTGTAACCCTTGCCCTAAGGTCATGCTTTTCAAGCGTTTCTCTAAAAGCCACACTTAAAAAACGTGGTCTATAATGTTTAAAGACTACGCTTGTAAGACCACTTTTGCCGACAATTTTATGACTTTAAACTACACTTTTCAAGTGTGACATTTTCTTCCTTAGGCCACACTTCTAAAGAGTGGCCACTGTTATTTCCCCCAAAACAAATTTGTCAAGTGTAGCCTTTGCTAGTATATTTATGCACGACAATTTATCCAACATATAAATGGTAATTACAACTATTACATTATTATCTATTTTAAATAATCTCAAACACTAGATTAAATAATAAATAATTAAAAATAATAATCAAATGTATGGATTTATTGTAAACTTTGAAAAAGCAAGAGCCTTGTACTACACATACTAATAAAGTGACTTTAATGAATTACACAATCATATATATATATATATATGTATGTATGTATGTATGTATATTCAAACATCACAATTACTCAAAAATAAAATGTTAAATATGCTCTAATGTCTCTGATATTGCCAAGTTGCTAGAGTTATTAAAGTATGAAGTCTACAACACTTTAACCTACTTAGGTTTCTATCTTGTGAATTTGGGAAATCTAGAGCCAACATTCTTTATTATGTCAAGATAGTCTCTAAATAAAAAGGGTCATCAAACTTGCAATACAGATAGGAGCTATAACAAATCAAATGAGTTCAATCCACTAGCTTTAATGTTTTGAGATTGTTGATATCCTACAAGGAAAGACAAGTCTGCATCTTACTAGCCTAGGTATAAATCATTAGCTTGGTGCATATCAGTATGCTACAAGCCAAAAGACGTCTTCATCTTACCATCCCAGGTATAAATCATTAGTTTGTTCCACTATAATTATAGAAGGTGATTTATTAGTAGTAGAAAGTGGCCAACATTCAAAGAAATTTAGTCCAATAAAATTGTTGAGTTGTATGCACTGGAACATACACTATTAGCAAGCATTTGGGAATTTAGAACACTACTAAATACTAATCATTCGTGAATTATGATTCTTAAAGGTGATACCTTGAGTTTTACAACTTCCAGCACTAAATAATTTTTAAATGCAAAAAGTGTTATCATCATTTATGTGAATCAAAATAATTTGATCTATTTTCTCTCTTTCAGACCTTGTAATAATGGTATGCATCACAAGATACATCTATAGTAATTCGTCCTTATGAACTTTGAAAACTTAGGGAATTTTTATAATTTATTTTCAGTTGTTGCTGTTGTAGGAACAAAGAGAATATATTGACCTCCCAGAACCATAATTATCCTTCAAAATTTATTTTTATTTACCATCCTTATAACTTTTGAACTTTCAAATAGAACTGAAAAGATTTTTTAATTATTATTCACTAATGTAAATTTTGTTTACAAATCAATTAAATTTTCCTGATAAGAAAGCATAACATACAACTACCAGGATGTCTAATTTAATAGTAAAATAGGTGGATGTCTATAAACATACATAAAAATAATTTGCCTGCAGACGAGTTTATCCAGAAGCTGTCTCTCAGCATATCACTTAATGTTTGATAACTCATCAAGGATAACACCTACATATTTTACCTGGAATCACTTCATTTCTTCCTTCTTAGTCCCTGTGTTAAATTCCCACTCGAGATTTGCACTTGCAATGATGAGTAAAATAATACCCAGGCAGTCCAATACCAAAAAAAAATATCATAAATACGAGATGATCATACATATATGAAAAGCTTATGGAAAATAAATTGACAATAAAGGAATGGAAAAGACATTTTACAGAAACAAAATTTAAAATGCAAGATAACAGTTGAACAACCTTTAAGGATAATATAGTAAGACACATCAACCATAAGGAAGATTCAACCACTATTATGCTCAAAGTTTCTGACCAAAATTCTTCCAAAAGTGAGCTAAAGAGAGCAGGATTTGGGAATAAGGAATAAAAAGGAACAAGTCCAGAAATTGAATATCATTGAGGCTAGCAGGGCATGAAATTACTGTTCGCGGATACTTTTTCAAAAGTCAGAGCTATTCTTCAAATGTAAACAGTTCAAACTTCACAAAGAAGAGTTATCTGACTCTTCCAGTTCCAATAATCTTCAAGGAATAAAATGATAAAAAATTGAGATAACAAATATTGTAAAAGAAATTAACAAAAAACTGCGCAAAAGCTTAAAACTATATGGAACTGAAGTTATTCACAACCTGGAAATTCTCATGAACTAGGTAATATAAAGTTGCGGATAGTGAATGATAGCAAAACATATTGAAATTGGACTGGAAAAACTTTTGAATAATCTTAGATTAATCTATCAAACATAATTCTAACAATAATGGGATATCTTAGACAAATTTTTGTGTTCTTATTAGAATTTGAAATAAATCAACTATTCAACAAGTAAAAGTAATTACAAACTATTTTTTTGAGTCTATATAATCTATAATTTATTTGTTCTTTTAGTATGAATACAATGTATATTTCGATCATGACCTTCAACACAAATAAGTAATTTTCCCAGCCAGGTTAGCTATGTCACACAACAAATTAAGATTACTTGCAATATAGAAAATTTAGTTAATATACACACATAAATTAAATGAACCAAAACTAATAAGTCATTA
Source organism: Capsicum pubescens (assembly GCA_030864215.1). NCBI lineage: Eukaryota > Viridiplantae > Streptophyta > Magnoliopsida > Solanales > Solanaceae > Capsicum > Capsicum pubescens. Next base: position 231,337,288 of record CM061544.1, read on the forward strand.
CTATATGTAGAAAGGAATAAAAACAAACATATCAACAACCAGATCTAAAAATTAATTTTCAAAGACAGATAAATGTGTTTTTCATATTGTGACCACTAGTTCACTACATTCCATGAAACCAAGGAAGATCCCTCAAAGATGAACTTGTTTGTATTAATTCTAAGAATTAAGGTTTAAATTTTAGCATCTACATATTTTATGTGACTCATGAAGTCATCTCATCAACAGGAAGCTTCACAATTAAGACCAACCAGTAACACAACTTGCAAGTATCTCAAAAAGCACCCAAAAACTGCAAGCAGCTAACAACTTTATTGACGTATTGTTGTAACTGGTGACGAGTAGATATTACCAACTTTTTTTCTACAAGGATGTTTGACACTTAAAGAACATTAACTTTTTGAGATGAGAAAAACATGCATAGTAACTAAGAATGCTAAACTTCAGCATTAGTTAGTTCTTCAAGTAACTCATGTGTGACCATCCTATATCATTAAAAAGGGGGAACAAGAACATTTAATCCCAAGTAAAAAAATCTACTAACTATAATAAAATACCCCTACTAGAAGACCAATAATGATACAACCTCTAAATTTTTATAAACTACATGTAGATGACAACAATTTGTGCCATAATCATCACCTATTGCCATCACACCACAAATAGAGAATTAAATCATAAGTAGTCAACCAACTGTGAAAGAATTCCTTTGCTTGTCCTACCATGTGAATAATATCACCACTTCAATCAATCATTGCAAAAGGAGGAACCTCCCTAGACTTTCCCCCCCTATAAGGAAAAAGACTTTACAGCCCAAACTAGAGAGTAAAAGAATATTTGTTAGACCTCAGTAAGGTTTCCTACAAATAAAAGTTTTAACTTCATCCAAGAATATTGGTAAAAAATAAGCACATAGCTCAAGCTAACAATAGGCTTACTCCAATCCTTCTCCATGTCATCAACGTGGCCATCGAGCGTTCCATCTTACAATAGTAGACAAAAATAGAATATTATAATAAGAAGTCATTGTTGTGTCTCCTTTCTATAAACACCTAACATAGGTATAGATTCATATACTTAAGACCTAGAAGTCAAATATTTATAATAGGTACGTAGACAAAAGTAATTGACAATTGCTGCTATCACCCGAAACACTTCACCTAATGATAGGATAGGTGTTGTCAGTCTCCCAGCCAACATACAAAGTGCATCGGGTATCTTATTATGAGGCAAAGAAATATTATAGCTCCACTGAACAATGCCATGAAAAAAAATTCTAAATAGGTACTAATCAAGGAAATAAAAAACTAGGAAAATAAGTGTAAGATTAAATAAAATCAAGCTCATGAAAGAGAACAAAAGGTTATAAATTTTTTTCATAATCTAGACGTTCTTGCCTATGTTGAGTTTCAATTTTAGGTTATAATCATGACATAGAGCTTCAACCAAGAAGAAGAAAATCATTGTGTACTTTCCCTCACAGAGAAGTAATGAAGTAAGAAAGCACTTACAATGGACTCTCTTAGAATGATTTTGATATTAGTTCATTATATAGGAAGTTTTAGAGACAAGTCAATATTGAGGTCCGAACTTTAGAAGTAGAAGGCATTCTAACTAGAATATTTATTTCCACACCTAGAAATTCATTTCAAATGGAACTTATTATGAAACTTTCAGATCAATACTCTTTAAGAGACAACGAAATAAATTTGTCATCTATACAACTTCTTAACCAAATAAATCCAAAAGGAAAATAGAGACAAAGTTAAGTTGCAAAATTCTCTTTTAGATTAGAATTTAGAACAACAATCACAAGAAGATGTTCAGCTAAAAAATACAGAAAAAATTAAACTGTGTCTCAACTTAAGAAACAACATAAATTATGGTTATATCTCACAAACCAACCTTGAATCCTTATATTCATCAAATTAACCTACTATAATCAAGCAAACTAACCTTTAAACTATAAACTCAATTGAAGTTTCCTATAATCACACAATTTAACAGTAAAATTAAAGATGATTTTTAGTTTAAACATAGAATGTCAAGTACAATAGATTTTAACTCAATTATTGAAATTCTCCTCTGAAATGCACACAAATGATTGGTTTGACTATTTTTTCTCATAAATACACATACACAGAAACATACACATTATCACAAGGGATGAAAAGATGTAAAAATTTAAATTTTTTTAAAACTAGTGAGAAGATTTTGAACCCTACCTATGAAAGATAAAAATCAAAGAAAAAACACTTGCCCTCTTCTCACCAAGGAAGTTATGGATTTCAATGGACTTAATGCTGGATAACCATAATAGGCATCGACCTACAACTTCTATTTAGTTTCCTCATCTTTAACCCACTAAAAATTTATATTGAGATGCTTAAGCTTTGGACAAGTTTTTCCCTTGGTCCCTCTACTTCTATTTACTTTTCCTTCACCTTGATGGTGATACCATCGAGGAGCATGGAGATAGCTAAAACACAAGAAGCAGTCTTGTGGGGAAAATATTTTACACCAGGAATTTTTTGACTAACAACACTGATTTATGGAGTGAATATTTTAGGAGAAATTCTAATGATAATTCTTAGTCCACATTTATAAAGTGTTCTCTTTCAAAGTTTAAAATTAGCATGCTTATAAATGTATCTATGAATACAAAAAATATTGTCAATTATTATATAATAAGGAAACACTTATAAACCGTAATCTATATTATAAAAGGATGCATTTTACAAGTGTTGCCTAATATTTTGTATACAAAGACTCTAAATAAACTGGCATGCTCAAAATATGTTGTCTTAGATATTTTTGACAATACTTTTGAAGTGTGACCTAGAATTAGTAAGGCCATAAGCATAATTTGATAAATCTAGTGAGTCATATACACTTAGATTCAAAAGTTGATTTACTGTGGGAGATTATCTTAATCGATATAAACTATGCAAGATAATGTGGAGTCTGATGTATATGCCCCATCAAGAAGACTCAATATACTTTATCGAGGCATAAGGGCATGACTAAAGTGGAATCCAATGAATACACCCCATTGGAAGGACCCAACGTATCTTTTCCAAGGATATAAAAACATGGGTGTTATGGATTCATTAATATAAAACCAAAAGGCTAGGTGAACTAATGGAAACATGTAGTTTTAGGACTTGGGTATGTGAACCCATGTCCACTTGGTTCTCAATACTACTCCCAAAAATATATTGATGTTCATATTGAATAAAATTTATCATGAAGTAAGATAACTTGTTATGAGTCTGCAAACCCTTTGTGCTTCTATTTTCTATTTCATAGTCATAAGTCAAATTCATGAGCTTCATAAACCTAAGTTCATAGTCATGAGTCCACATTGTATAGATCATGTCATATCAATTTCATATGATATTTACTAAACCATGGGGTTTCGTGTCAAATAAGATGATAAAGCATGATGTACAATTTAGACATACTATCAAGATGATAAATACACCAATAATGTCATGAACATAGTCATAATGTAAATACAAACTCATTTAAAAGCACAAAATTCAAGATCATGACAATTGAGTTTGAACTCTAGTTGATAACTTTGTAATTTGTTTAAGAAATTGATGTTTTTAGGCACAAAGATGGAAGGAAATCCTTGTTGTACACTCCACATACCTGGTTTTGTTGATTTTTTAAAGTAAAGGTTGAGTTTGGAGCTATGGAGATTGAATTTTGAGAGAAATCACATCCTTTGTGTTCTTAAGAGTTTGGGAGGAGAATGAATGATGAATTTATGTTAAATAATGAGGGAAAACATATTTTTATCCATTATAAGGTCATTTAGGGTCAATAGCATTGATGTTCCCTTGAAAAAAAAATAGAGATATTACGTGTCCAGGGCCACTAGCATGGAACAACCAAGTTGCTCTAGGATAGTAGTGTGGCATATAGCTATCACAGTGCCTGGGTTGGGTGCATGGACAAATCTCTCCCGACCACCAATTTTTGCACTTGGGTCATGCCTTTCCTGCGTGGCATCAGCCTAACGCGACCTCTACTTGTAATACCCCACATGTTTCTGAGCTAGGAAGTGAATAAGTTTTCCTATGTATGAAACCTCCTATCCTATGAGTAGCATTTTAGTGCATGACTTACAATAAATATTCTAGAAATAGGATAGATTGCGATGTCTTAAGCATGCTCATATGAGTCGCTTAGAGTGATGCAAGCTAAGAGTTTTTGAATCCATCAAGTCTTAGTGTTTGATTTTGCAAGGGTCATCTTTAAATAAGAATAATGTAAGTGATATGTGACATTTTACCTGATTTAGACCTACAAAATTATAGAGAATTGAATTATCTTTCCAACGATACCAATTTTATCAAAATCTGACACCCAATCAAGGAGTTATGGCCTTTCAAAGTAGAATGCGTCGCCTAACCAATCGCACATGGCCACTGGAAAGCATATGCGATATAATATGCGATGCTTATGTAAATATAGGTGATATCATATGTGGCACCTATGTAAATATAGGTGATATCATATGTGGTGCCTATGTAAATATAGGCGATATCATATGCGGCGCACATCTATGATTTCAGCCACGAAAACACTTAGTTTTTGAGTTATTTTGAGGGTAGTTAAGTCTTTTAACACTCCTTACATGTCCCTAAACTTAACCTCACAAAATTTATAGCTTCTAAACACATTAAAACCCTATTAACATCTCAAAGTTCATTATCCAAGAGCACCATAGGAGAAAAACAACTAAGGTTGTACAATCAAACTTGAAGATCAAATTTCAAGGAAATTCCTCTTTCAATCATCAAGAACCTCCCTTCCAAGGTATGTGTAGTTTTCATCCACGGATTCCTTTCATACGTGAAGTTCAAGAATCAATCTTTAAAATACAAAAAGTTGGTTGGTTGTGGTGATGTGATCATACCCATGTTGATGCTTGTTTGTTTTGCTATATAATAGTATCGTGACTGTATATCTCATGAAAGTTATGTTGTTAGTTGAAAAACATGATCTTTAGGTGGATTGATAGAATGAAAGTATGAAATCCACCCATGCCTTAAAGAATGCATGCAAGGTGTTCGATAAAATACCTACTATGTTAGAACTTCATATTTATATGATTTCATGATATCTAAATAACAAGTTCATGTTAGCCATACACTCCAATATGAATTTCCATGAAAATTATGTGTTGTTATTGTTGTGGTATAAAGCATGTATGATAATGGAGATATAAATTATGTATACAAAATATATCCATGCTTTTCCTATCATGTTTGAAATATTGAATAAATACATGAAGTATACTATCTCCTGCTTATGATATTGTGAATTGTGGACTCAAATCTTATGATCAAGTCATGTCATGTGTATCAGTTTCCTCCTATCCAGTCCTGGGGGTATTCGTTCGTGAAAACTATAGTTGTGTGCCTAGATCCATGTCATGTTTCACGATATTCGAACTCAAGCTATGATTCCATAGACTTCAGTCAGTCATGTGACTTAGGAAAACCTCATGATCTCAGTCAGTTGTCAGATATCAGTAACATTCTGCCAGTCAACAGAATTCAGTAAGATTAAGTCATGTATAGTCAGTTATTCATGTCCAGTCTCTCCATATGGGAGTAGAGGTTAGCACCGAGTGAACCCAAGGATGGGAACTCACCCGCCAGTTCAGGGTGTGATTCTTAGTAGTCATCCTTGTGTTCCAGAACTACGTAGACAGTGTAGGTTGCGACATCTTAACCTGTCAGATTAGGGTTGATGGGGTGGTTTAAACTTTCATTTTAGAGTTCCCACCGTTCTCATTGAGTACCTGCCAGATAAGGGTCACTCACAAGTTGTCCTTACCCGTGGCATGGTATTGACACCCCTCTAGTCGGGGAAGAGATTGGACCCCAGCTTATCCATAACGGCATACATGGGGCATGTCAGTTAAACACTACCTCCCACAGTTTTAGTATCAGTCTCAGTAAAAGAACTTAGGGTGTTCTTCAGATTTCAGTATATACAGGACTGTCAGATACAGTCGTCCATGTTATCAGCTTGCAGTATCAGTCATGACAGTTATCAGTAAATCATGTATTAGCTTACAGGTCTTGCTATCACGCATTCACGGTCCCAGTTTCTATATATGTATGTTTGCACTCCCACGTTCATATTAGTCAGTCAGTGTTGTTCATGCATGAAACCCTTTATGTTCAGCCTAGCTTCCTCGTATACTCAGTACTCCAGTTGTACTGATGCATTTTTGCTATGGTGCTTTCTTTTTATGTTACACCATAGGTTTCGAGACACGAGCTCCAGCCCAGTAGTAGCGGTAGCATTCCAGTCGCAGAGACACAGTGAGTCCTCATTGATTCGAGGACAATATGATTTGATACATTTATTTATTTCTTCAGTTTAGTGTTACGGAGTTAGTTGGAGACATGTTCCTTCAACTCCTTTTTCAGATAGTTTAGAGGCTTTTAGATTTATGTTCAGATTTACGTTCAGACTTAGCTTTCAGATTTAGTTGTTTTGGGTATTTTCACCCACATGGACGTTATCATTTTCAGACATGGTTTTATTCAGTTGAACCTTATGGACTTACAGTTTTACGTATTCCGCATTATTATGTCATGATTTACAGTATACAGGTATAGATATCAGTCATGGGTTAGCTGGTGGTCCCTTGGGGTCATGAGCACCGTGTAGCGTTCCAGTTCAGCAAATCGGAGCGTTACACTACTGGTTCGCTGTTTAGTTTGACCCCATAACTCATTTTTAAATATCTTGAAACACTTCCTTATGATCCTGTAGCCCCTATTAATTATTAATCAACCTCAAAATCACATTAAGCCTCTCAAGAGCTATCAAAATAAAATCATTGAACTCATGAGATATAACAAGATTTTTTACCAAAACAAGTACAATTCATTTAAAACACTTATAATACATCTATATTGCATGCATAATTTATTTTTAATATATTGTGCAATTTTTACCAAAACAAATATAACATATTTTAATACAATTCTAATACGCCTATATTGCATACATAATTCACTTTTAATGCATAATGCAGTTTCTATAGATAGTAAATATTTTCTAAATATGGTATATCTAGGTAATAATAAAATGTATATTTAAAAGTAGTAAATATTTTATAAAAAGTAGTCAAATAGGTAATTTTTCCTTTTCATAATATTTTAAATCTGAATCCTAATATTAAAATGATTATATAAACATTTAAGAGTAAATATCACATACTATTGTTAATTAATAGAATATTTGGCCAAGCTTCAAAATCTTCTTTGTTTAAGAGGTGTAGTGCAAAAAAGTACTTTAAGTAAGAATTAGTTTGTGTTTGGCAATAAATTTTGAACAGCACTTTTGAGCAGAAATTAGTTTTGGCCAACCTTTAAAAACCGCCTTCATTAACACCCAATTTTGACCTCTCAATATCCCGCAAAGGCTGCTATTTTACAAAAATTATTAATTTCAAATATAAATATTTCTTTACTTGTTATTTTGGTATCAAATAAATATCAACATTTCACATTCATTATTTTAAAATATGCAATTTATTTTGTCACTTAATTTCACATTTTTACATAGTATATATAATTTATTAATTTTAATATAATATTTTACAATAATTTCATAATATTTATTAAATTTTTTACGAATATGTTCATACTCATAGTTTACAAATTGATAACGCTCAGACTACAGCTCTCGTAAGAGTGTAAGCGGTCGTTGTCAAATATAGAACCCAACTGGGTTGGGTGTCGAATCCCACGGGGAATACTTGGTCACTAAGTGTTGCAACTATTAGTAGACTTTTGGTCGAAAGTTCTGCGGACAAAGGGGGGATTTTATGCGTATAATAATGTTTACCAAAATAAAGAATGAAACGAGTAATGTAGTAGGAGTTAATCAATGAGAATTGTAAGTTAGGGTTATGTCCACCTTATGAGTTCTACGTATCTATTGGCTATGAGTTATGCGGAATTCAGATATGCATGCGCTTATAGAGATTCGTATTCTATGGTAAATCCTAGCGTCTTTCGACCATCAAGGATTATATCACTTTAACTCTTTCGAGCTTAAAGCGTATATTAATGGTACGAATTCTCCAAGAGGTTAATCCAGTTACGGCACTAACTTTTAAACAGGGGTTGGTAGCCCTATCTCCTTGTCATTCTCTCTTTTCCAGACATGTAACTTTTTTTTCGAACAAGTTAATGCTATACTGGCGTATTCTATATGTTTGCAACCACAAGAATTTAATTATGATGAAGAGAGTAATGATATAAGCAGCATACGTATCAAGAATTCATAAACTCATAGCAATAGATAGTATCTCATAAGGCTTCCATAACCCTAACAAAGAAGTTTAGCTACTCATGAGTGCAACGGAAATCACAATAGACATCATCATCATACCAAAATCTAGAACAAGTTTGACGATTTGGATGATTTTTGGCGTCAAAAACTCTCACACGTTTTTTCCCTAGCCGTTCTTCTCAAGAGAGTCGTGTTTCTCTGTTAAAACTTACAGAATCTGTAACTTGAATAATAGTAAAAGTCAAATAGAAAGGACTTGAATTAATGAATGAGTGAGATGAATGAATGATAAAAAGCTTTAGCAAAATAGGGTATTTATAACACCCATATCCTATTCCTACTAGGCTACTGCGTACTTATCCTAATCCTACTAGGTTACTGCATCCTTATCCTAATCCTACTAAGTTACTGTTGTTCCCCAAAGTCTTTAGAAATGCTGTTTTTACCCGGGACAAGTTATCCATGCATCACTTTCAGTCCATAGGCGTCCAAACGCTGCTTTCCTTCTTTCGTGAAGCTTCCTTTGGCGTCAAGTTATCCATAAAGTGTTGGACTCTTCATCATTTATACCTGAAAACTTGCTAATCACGTTTGTTAGCTCACTTACAGGAAAAAGGACTAAAAGTGCATGAATTATATATTTTGTCGTCAAAACTTAGATAAAATATGGGTAAATTAAGGTGCTTTAGGCTTGTAAATACGCCTATCATCAACACCCCACACTTAATGCTTTGTTCGTCCTCGAACAATATATCATGTCCATATAAACATCTACTTAGGGTTTCACAGTAACAACACAAAATATTCATCAAGATAGGCACGACAATTATTAACAAAGGGAAGTTCTCTAATCACTACCAGAAACAATTCAACCTCCAACATAGACTCGTGATGATGGTTAATTCGTATTCAAAAGTTAAGGCACAAAGAATCATACAGGACTAGCCAAAACTCATCAACCATGTGTGTCTCACATAAGATATTACCCATAATCACTCACAAGTATTGCATTTTTTAGAACATGGGTATAAGATTATCCTTTCTCTCACTCTCACAAAGAATTCATATGTTACAACTGATGACCATAGGCGTGCCCTTAGTGTAATGCTCTACTAATATCAGAATGTTAAGCTTAGGATCAAATAGGTCTTTACAGGTTGTAATGTAGGCTAAGGGACGGGTAGGACTATTTTGGCCAGAAATAGTGACTATGTTCCTAAGTGCTTTAATACATCACATTATGCCATTAACACTCTCTTTTAATCAACCCTGCTACCTTTCTTTCATCTATCACCTCTTTTTACCTATTTTGCCATTCAAGCATAACTATCTTTTTATTTAATCATAAACACAATTTATCATTTTGTTTTTCTATTTCTTTTTCTTTCCTTTTCTTTTTTTTTTCTTTTTTCTTATAACACACCTCTATGATAGCCACTCTTTTTCATAACAAATTCAAGTACCAATACACTCTAAGGCATCATTCTCACCCAATTTCCTCTTATTTTGTCACATGACTTCACAATTTAAAGCACTTAGGAATTTGGATCAAATTATGGTCTTGAAAAAAAAATGGATTAGGCTACATATGAGGCTGTCAAAGAAAATAGCTAAAGGCTCAAAGGGGGTTAACTAGGATAATGCCCATGGATAGGTAAAAAGAAGGTAAACAATCACAGGCTGCCAAAGAAATGCCTAAATCATCTCCTAAACTCACACTCTTTATTTCGCTTTACACACACACCAGGCAAGTTCTAGCATCAGTCACAAACATAGAATATACTATCATCTCACACACAAAAGGCACATAGTTAACTTTATTGGGAGTAGTATAGACTCTTGACCCAACAGATGAATGAATTAAACCACACAATTATCACACAGTGAGTCACATGTAGAGCCTAAATGTCTCAATAGTAATGATTTAGCACAAACTTTTTTTATACTACCATGCCGTCTATCAGAACAATTTCATGCAAAATCTAAAATTTAAAATTAAACTAACTAATTATGACTAATTAAAACAAACAAGAACTAGAATAAATGCAAATGTAGAAAAAGAAGTATAGCATACAAATACCAGCACCCCACACTTAGACGGGACACACTGCCCTCAGTGGAAAATAAATAAGAAGAACCTGATTAGTCGGACTCATCCTCTATGTCTGGGGTCATACCCCCTGCATCGGAATCATCATTAGAGTCGTCGCTATCAGAGTTCTCCTCCACGTCGGAGTCTGGCATTCGTCGATCATCATCGGTTGGCATGTCGTCATCAAGAGGTTCCTCAAAATATACACCTACTCCACACATCGCCCTCGCATGCTCATTCATTGGGTAGTCATAATCCAACTGTTGGAGCTCTGCAGCAGTTGGAACACGACCCCCCTCATCATGGTAAACTTCATCATGCCATATAAATGGCGGGAGAAGCTTTCGTCGCGAGCATGACTTTCTGCAGTGGTTAGGTTAACGCCATGCATGGATTCAGCATCTTTAACCTTTGTGAGGTCAACTTTCTTCGGGTTGTGTGGAAGCTTATGATCTGCAGGTTCCTCTTTGATGTCCTCTTTCCTCAATATCGCAGTCAACAGATTGCCAAAGCTGAAGTGGGACCTCTTGTACAGCCTGGCCTTACACATTGAAGATCGAATAATCGCCCCAATGTTGATGGGGATGTTCTTCATCAAAGTGTACACCAAGCACACTCTATCACGTGTGATCTTTGTGTACTATGACCCTGGAATCAGGAAATAATTGACTATCCGCAACCATATTCGAGCTTCTCTGTTCAAGGAGGCATACGGGAAGGTATTGTGCCGACCGGTATCCTTGTGACGACTCCACCGTGCCATTGATCTTGTTCCTCATAGTTTGTGTCTGATTGCCCTGTATGGAGGTCTGTGATAAAGCTCCTTGAGTGGTGATGGATCCACAGATGGAAAACCTAGAAAGGAGTTGAAGAACTCCGCATTCAGTTGCAAGACTTGGCCCCGAATCTTCACTTCACTTCTGGTAGTCTTTGGGGACCAATTGGCATAGAATTCTCGCGTTAGATCAAGATTGCATTCTCCCATATCTTGGAAAATAAAATCAAGATGTAGCGTCATGATTTTAGCCAAAATACGGGGTTCTTTCTTTGCTAGGCTCTCCTTTTGTATCAACTCCACATGAACATATTTTTTTACTTTATTGTTCTTGTACCACTCCCTTCCTTCCTCCTCTAGGACCTATTTTATCCCGTACATGCGTCGAGGTATTTGCAGCGAGGAGGATTCAGCTTGCTCTTTTCTTTCCCTTTTCTGGCCTTTTTATGAAGTGGTTGCTTTTTCTTTTCCTTGTCTTGCTTTTGGTGCCATTGTACCTGAGATTAAAATAATAGTCATGTTAGCTTCATCTCGGTGGATACAATAAACAAACAAGAAGTAGTGGCACCACCCCACACTTAATTTGTTGGCATAAACTAGTGAAGTGAACGATGTCGATTACTCAGACTTCATCGACATACATGTAGGCGATATGTTCCAACAATATGTTCAGCATAGTCATACTTTCATGGAACCTTAACTATCCTTTTCAGTTCTATGTCATGTAATCTTGACTAAACTTTCATGTGTGGATTAATGCACCTTTTGCACAAGACTACTACATAGAGATCGTATCAAGTTATGGCATAGAAATAATCACAACATCTCATGCTTTTATTCAATCATGATCTTTATCTCGATGAACGAGTCATTCAAACATCCAAGCATTCAACTTTGAAGAGTATGCAATTAACTTCACCATTTTGTTTCCGCAAAAATATGACAGTGCATCAAAATCAAATACAAGTTGGAAACAAGTCAAGATCATCCTTACGTATTATTTCACTCTCTTAGTTGTATCACAACAAATCAACCACATTCAAATCACCAATACTACTTCAAGATTTATCAATTCATTATAGGCGTAGTAGTGTAGTACTTACGGAATATAAAAGAAGAACAAAGAAGTACTTACTTGGTTGATGGCCTCGGAAGATATTCTTGCAAAGTAAAAGAGCAAAAGGAAAATTTTTGAGAGATTTTGGAGAGGTAGGCGGCGCCTAGGTTGAAGTTGCAATGCATTTTTGTTCTAAGACTAAGGTTCTATTTATAGTACAAGCTTGGGTCGGGTTTTGACCCATTTGGAATCGGATTTGGAGACCAAAAGTGACCATAGGCGGCGCCTAATGCTTTGCCTATGCTTGGCATAGGCAGCGCCTTTTGCAAAGCCTTGTTGAGCATAGGTGATGCCTATGCTATGGCATTGTTAGGCATAGGCGGAACCTATGCCATGACATAATATATTCAGAGACAAAAGGCTTTTGCATAGGAGGCGCCTATGCTATGGCATTGTTGAGCATAGGCGGCGCCTATGCCATGGCATTATAGAATCCGAGAGCTTAGGCCATAGCATAGGCCTTGCCTTGTTCGTGGCCTAGATTTACATAGGCCTTGCCTTGTTCTTTGCCTATATTTTCATAGGCAATGCCTAACCCATAGCCTTTTGCTTCTTCATTCCTAACTTACCACCTTCAACATGCAATACTTCCAAATCAAAATTTGAAACCAATCTCCTCCTTTACACCTCTTGCACCTACACTTATTAAAAAAGAACAAAAATAATTAGAACGATGGGTTGCCTCCCATCAAGCGCCTTAGTTTTGGTCGTGGCTCGACAAAATCTTAAGAAAACAAAACAATTAAAAACGATGGGTTGCCTCCCACCAAGCGCTTGATTTATTATCGTGGAACGACATAGCTATATCGATTACTTAGACTTCATCGAGATAGATGGGGCATCGTTTTCTGAATGGATTCAGACGACGCTGATGGTTACTTGTAGGAATGCAATCTTCTTCGATATGACTCTTATGCATACATATCCCAGGAGGGATACCAATTGTATCATCAATAGTCCAACCCATAGCTCTCTTGTATCTCTTCAGAGCAGAGATGAGAGCCTCTACGTGCTATTCACTTAAATCATCCGCCACACTCACCGGAAGTGTATTTCCACTTCCCAAGAATGCATACCTTAGATAATTGGGGAGCTCTTTCGATTCTAGCACTGGGGGCTCTTCAATGGAAGTCTTTGCTATTGGTGATGGTTGATTCTTAAGATCAAGGTCCGGCTGCTTAGGAGTATGAGAATAGGACCCTATTTCTGTTAGAGCACACATAGTTTCTTTATAATCTTCATCGTCCTCATGCTCAACATTCAGCAGCGCAACAGACAATGGCTCAACAGTAAGCTGTTTCTCTACATATAATGTTTTCTTATCCTCATAATGAACATCAGCTACGGAGAACACATTCATATCGCTGGGCTGCTTCATTGCTTTGCATATATCAAAGAGGACCACTTCATCATTCAACCAAAATAAAAGCTCATTAGCTCTCATGTCAATAAGCACACTTCCTGTTGCAAGGAAAGGACGTCCCAAGATTATGGGAACTTCAGAATCCACCTCGCAATCCAAAATCACAAAGTTTGCAGGAAAAATGAAGGTAGACACCTTCACCAACACATCATTCAAGATACCCACAAGTCGTTTTACCGACCTATCTGCCATCACGAGCCGCATATTAGTTGGTGTAGGGTCGTCCAACCCCAACTTTCTATAGACGGATAGTGGCATCAAATTGATGCTAGCTCCCAAATCGCACAATGCCTTAGTAAAATTCATAGATCCAACCGTGCAAGGAATAGTGAAATCACCAGGGTCTTCCTTCTTCTATACTAAGGACCTTGTGGAAATTGCACTGCAATGATGAATATTATCTTCCGGCTCATAGCTTACTGCCCGCTTCTTTGTTAAAAGATCCTTCATAAATTTTGCTTACCCAGGCATTTGTTCCAGTGCCTCGACCAAAGAAACATTAATAGTTAGCTGTTTCAACATAGTCATAAACTTATTGAACCTGGTATCGTCAGCTTTCTTCTTCAATCTCTGAGGAAAAAGTGGTGGTGGAAGGGGAATAGTTTTCTCCACCGCTTCCTTTTCATCTTTCTTTAGTTCGATGATCTTTTCAGGCTGTGGACGTTGAGAGGTGACTTCACGAACAACCTCATCAGCTGCTTCGGCATCTTTTGGTTCTGCAATGATCTCATTATCTTCTATATCATCAACCACCTGCTTGCCTTTGGATGGATTTTCCAACACTTTACCACTTCGGGTGGTGATAGCCATACACGATCCATCATTTCTTGGATTTTGCACTGTGTCTCTAGGTAGGGTGCCAGCCTTTCTTTGATTGAATGCCGCTGATAGTTGACTCAATTGTTGCTCCAACTGTTTTATTGAAGTGGAATGTGAGTCAACCAATTGCTTCATTGATGACAGATCATTTATTACCTCAGTTACTCTTGTTCTGGTTGCCTCTACTCCTTTCAGCAACTTAGCCATCATATCTTCCATGGACATATTTCCAGAGCCAGATGCCACAGCCTCACGGTTTCCAGGAGGAACATACAAACCACTCCTATCAGTCTTATTCTTCCAACCACCTTGATCGCGGTCCTTGTATACAGATTTATCATAATAGTTCCGACCTTGGTTTCCTTGGGCATTGCCTCGGAAACCCCCCTGATTATTCAAGTAGTTCGCTTCTTCCTCAGAGTCGGATTTATCTCTTCCCTGTGATACAACGGCCTTAACCTTTTCGGTCTTCCCTGATAATAAGTGCTTGGTAAGAAGATCCATCTGCGTTTTCATGTGAGCCATATCTTGGTCACGTTCTTTTTGTCTACGCCTCTGCTCTGCAGTCAAGCCAATAGATACGGTAGAGATTGCTACCTCAGAATCCCTGGTATGCCAAGATCTACTCTGTTTTTTCATATGATCTAGCATATCACTTGCCTCAAGAAAAGTAAGGTCCATGAATGACCCACCTGCAGCATTATCAACCACTGGCTTTGTCACCGAGTTCAAAGCCCTATATAATATTTCCATCAAGTGGATATTCGTCATCTGATGGTTTGGGCACCTCATAAGCTTCTTTTTGAACCTCTCCCATGTTTCGTGGAGAGCTTCAGTTGGAAGCTGTCGAAAATTGCTGATCTCATCCCGTAATTGGGCTCTCTTGGATGGCGGAAAGAATCTTTCTAGGAAAACGTCTTTCAGTTGCCTCCAATTAGTAATAGAATCAGGAGTTAGCCCGTTCAACCATAGAGTTTCCTCCCCAGACAGAGACAATGGAAATAAGCGCAGCCGAATTGCATTCTGCCCAACTCCTGGATTGTCAAACGACTTGCATGTTGAAATAAAGTTGATCAGATGAATATTCGGATCATCTCCTGCGAGTCCACCAAATAACCCCTTGATCTGCAATAACTGAATCATGGTGCTAGTGATATTGAACTTAGCTCCGGGTGCCAAGGGTGGAGGAATAATAGCCCCTGTGGCACCAGCTCCATCCAGATCGTCATCATCATTATCAAAAGGAGCCTGCACAGCTCGGCGTTCAGGTCTCATTCTAGCTTAACGATCTCTCCTGTGCATAGGTGCCGCCACCTCATCAGTATGCCTAGGATTCAGTAACTCATCATCACCCAGGTCCTCATCATCAGGATTTGTTGCCCGACCTGGGTTATCAATATTCTGTTGATGCACTTGAGAAGCTTCCAGTGCAGCTAATCTAGCCTGCTCCTGTTGAGCCGCCCTTCTGTCAATGTCACGTTGTGCATCCATTCTGCCAATACGTTGAGGTTCAGGATTGATAGGTAATAACGGTTGACCTGAACTTCGAGTATTTGTCATGCAATCAAGAAAACCTGAATAAAACAAAAACCACAACTAAAAGTAAAATACGAGAATCTTTGACCAAAGGGTCTAGTAACTATCACAAACTTAGTTGACAACTGTATTCCCCGGCAACGGCGCCAAAATTTGATAATGCTCAAACTACAGCTCTCGTAATAGTGTAAGCGATCGTTGTCAAATATAGAACCCAACTGGTTTGGGTGTCGAATCCCACAGGGAATACTTGGTCACTAAGTGTTGCAACTATTAGTAGACTTTTGGTCGAAAGTTCTACGGACAAAGGGGGGATTTATGCGTATAATAATGTTTACCAAAATAAAGAATGAAACGAGTAATGTAGTAGGAGTTAATCAATGAGAATTGTAAGTTAGGGTTATGTCCACCTTATGAGTTCTACGTATCTATTGGCTATGAGTTATGCGGAATTCAGACATGCATGCGCTTATAGAGATTCGTATTCTATGGTAAATCCTAGAATCTTTCGACCATCAAGGATTATATCACTTTAACTCTTTCGAGCTTAAAACGTATACTAATGGTACGAATTCTCCAAGAGGTTAATCCAGTTACGGCACTAACTTTTAAACAGGGGTTAGTAGCCCTATTTCCTTGTCATTCTCTCTTTTCCAGACATGTAACTTTTCTTTCGAACAAGTTAATGCTATACTGGCGTATTCTATATGTTTGCAACCACAAGAATTTAATTATGATGAAGAGAGTAATGATATAAGCAGCATACGTATCAAGAATTCATAAACTCATAGCAATAGATAGTATCTCATAAGGCTTCCATAACCGTAACAGAGAAGTTTAGCTACTCATGAGTGCAGCGGAAATCACAATAGACATCATCATCATACCAAAATCTAGAACAAGCATGACGATTTGGATGATTTTTGGCGTAAAAAACTCTCACACATTTTTGCCCTAGCCGTTCTTCTCAAGAGAGTCGTGTTTCTCTGTTAAAACTTACAAAATCTGTAACTTGAATAATAGTAAAAGTTGAATGGAAAGGACTTGATTTAATGAATGAGTGAGTTGAATGAATGATAAAAAGCTTCAGCAAAATAGGGTATTTATAACACCCATATCCTATTCCTACTAGGCTACTGCGTACTTTTCCTAATCCTACTAGGTTACTGCATCCTTATCCTAATCCTACTAAGTTACTGCTGATCCCCAAAGTCTTTAGAAATGCTGTTTTTGCCTGGGACAAGTTATCCATGCATCACTTTCAGTCCATAGGCGTCCAAACACTGCTTTCCTTCTTTCGTGAAACTTCCTTTGGCGTCAAGTTATCCATAAAGTGCTGAACTCTTCATCATTTATACTTGAAAACTTGCTAATCACGTTTGTTAGCTCACTTATAGGAAAAAGGACTAAAAGTGCATGAATTATATATTTTGTCCTCAAAACTTAGCTAAAATATGGGTAAATTAAGGTGCTTTAGGCGTGTAAATACGCCTATCATCACAAATACATTTCCTATTATTATTATTGTTGTTGTTGTTGTTGTTGTTGTTATTGTTATTATTAGTTCAAAATATTTTACACGATCTTGTTATCAGCTATTGTTGTCTACTAATTCTACAATATTTATTAAGCAACGACCTACTTTTATTTTGTATTCTCCAATTTATTTATTTTCAAACCTAATTTTACCCAAATAATATCAATTTTTTCCTAAATCGAGTCCAATTTATAGCTTAATTTTAATTCTTAATTCAATTTCAATTAATCCAATGCAGTGACCTATAGTCCGACCCATATTTTAATTTTAATCTTCGTCGTCCATTAAAATCAATCAAACAACTGAAATAAATTCCTCTATTGTTTACTTTTAATTGTGCCACCCCCAAAAACCTTAAAAAATATTCACTCTCTATCTAAATACCACCAGGCACCCCTCACCCCTTCTCTCTCTTCCGCCACCAAAATTGATCATCGAACAACTGACGACCATCAGGCCACAACCACCATCATCTTCACCAGCAAAATCCATACACCCTGCCACCCCTTTTCTCTCTTCTCCTCCTATCTTTTTACCCCAAGTTACCATCGCTCTACCATTTTCCGTCCGGTGAGCCATCAATCAACCACCATCTCCACTTCTCTGCTAGTATCACCAAATATTTTAAACCATTACCTCCAAACCTCTCTTCCTCTTTCCCTTTCTCTTTTCTTTTCTTTTTCTCTCTCACAAGCCCAAATCCTCGAGTTTCTCTATTGCAGCTAACTTTACAAGATCCAACTAAGTAGACACTCCGAACGAAGAGTCAATGGATGAATTTTGAGATGAACGAGACAATTTTGGTGTAACCCATTTTGTCCTTTTGGTTTTCTTTAAAACTTAGACAATTTCAATTTCAAGCTCGGGTATAATCTCCTTAAATTTTATTACTTTCTTTTCCATCATTCCTTTCTTTAGACAGATTCGTGGTTTGGAAAATTTCTACATTTTGATATGAAAATTTGTTTAAATGTTGATGCTTCTTTAGGCAACAAATGATTATCTAAATTGTATGAAAATCTCGCATAAGTCATTTTTACTCTAATTTGATTAATGATATCTTCTTATTTGTTAAGTTGTTGATTTCGTCACAAAATTGTATGGCATCTTTGAGTATTTTAAAAATCATCAATTTAATTTACATGATAATTGATAATCTTTCCTTATTTCACTTTGTGAGATAGCCTTGGTACAACTTGGTTATCATGCTTATAATTGATTTTATTTCTTTTCACCAACATATGTTAACTTTTGAATTCTTCTAATTTCCACTTGATTTATATTATTGTTCTTGTTTGATGGTGCTCTTATTTGAAATCAAATCTTCAGTGATGATTTATTTCCTTAATCATTTGGACAACCTTAGTGCATGATAATTATGGTAAGCCTTAGTCATTTTACACCTAACTGGGAATTATGTTTGGTTGTTTTATGTGTAGTTTAATTTGAAATAGGATGACAACTTTATTTTTGGTAGATTTCATGATCTTAAGATCTTCTACTTATTCTTATATATTTTTTGGTCTGGACAAATTTTACTTGTCTATTTATGGAAAACTTGATAAGATTTTCTCTCCTAATTAATTTTACTAAGTTAATTCTGGATGAATTTTAACTGCCTCTTTTAATTATTTTGTTTCTCTTAACAACTATCTTCTTCACTATATAAATAAGGCATCATCTCATTATTTGGATAGAGTCTGACTCCTACCATTACAGACATATATTCTTGCACTATTAGACACTGAAAAAATATTACTTTCTACACTAAAAAATATCTCTTTGCTTTTGGTCATGAGGCTGCTTCGGCTACTAACTATTATCAAAGGTTCTTACTTTGGAAGGTTAGTTTTCTTATTTGTGTTTTATTATTCTCGTAGCTAATTAGATAGTATTCTCCAATAATACATTAGTTTCTTCGTATTAATCGTAGGATATTGTGATCTTGTCCTGACTGATGTACTTTAATTACTTGATCTCATAGGCCTCCTGCTTCTTTATGTATTTTTGTGACCTAGTGGGTGTTTGTGATATTTATTTTTATCGATTTGAAATGTTTCCCTCCTTTATTTGCAATTAAATATTTTTTCCCATTGGAGTGTTGTTGTATGTGAGTCTAAAACAATCTTTGCACATCGCATAATCCCTTTGGCATGAGCCTTCTTGGGATGTTTGATAGATTCTTAGAATCTCGACAGTGCCAAGGGTTGATTATGTGTTGCCAAAGGTATATTTTTGATTCGGAGAGTGTTTTGATATTATTCTTTTATGTTCACAGGTCAAAGACGAGCATTTTGTAATGACCCTCATGGTCATTTTCCTTATTTTCACACATTTTTGGTGTCTAGAGCTTTTATATAGCTTCCTCAAATTATTTGTGACTTGCTGGGACTGACAGTTTGATTTCCGAGTGGTTCATTTGAAAATTTTGATGATACCAAGTATGTTGGGAATATTTGATTTAAATGGCATTTGGTAGAAATATAATTTATTATCCCTCTAAAACTATTTGATATGTATAAAATTCTTTAGTTATAAATAGGTTTATAACTTATTAATATATCTATGTTACTTTATATATAGGTTTATAACTTATTAATATTTTAAACGGAGATAGTGAATCTAGATATGCTAAAATATAATTATTATAAATTGAAGATTTTATTAGAAATAATTTTTTATTAATTATGATATATTCAAAATATGATATTTATTTTACCATGAACCTACGCAAATACCCTAATAAAAAAAATAAAGGAATAACAAAGAGGGTCAGAGAGGACACCTCCACTCCCACGTGGAAGTAGAGGGAGGACTCATCACCAATTATGGTTAAAGATGGCAGCAAAATTGGTGGATTACATGTATGAGTCACTATGATTCATTCAACTTATCATTGTAACTAATATATATATATATATATATATATATATAGAAAGAGAGTAAATACATAATTACCCCTTGATCTTCTTCGAGTTTTGCAAAAAGACACTTAAATTTTAACTTCGACCTATTATCCCACGATTATTTTTTATTTCATTGAAAACACACCATTTTTCGCTGAATCTCAGTCACAACAAGGAGAGTGAAATACATGTTTCAATCAGGTGTTGCCATGTGTCAAATACGTTTGATTTCATATATTTTTATTTTTTTAATACAATTTTCCTTTTTATTTAATTTAACACCCCACCTCATACCCTCTTTCCCCCCACCCCCAATCCAGCATCTCCACCTCCCCCATCTAGCACCTCCCCTCCCCACCCCTTGCATCCAGCACCTCCCCCTCCCCCTCGCCGCCTCGCGTCTAACACTCTTCTTGTCCAGTTTTTTTGTTGTTCAAATCAATTAAAAAGTTAGTTTTATAATTGAATTGAGTTTTAAGGATAGTAAAATGATTGAATTGAGTTTTAAAGATAGTTAAATGAGCTTTAATGAAGCTTTAATGGAGGAGCTTTAAAAAAAAAGTTTCAATGAAAGAGCTATAATGGTGACATTGTGTTGAAGAGCTTTAATGGTGTTGAAGAAGATATTGTGTTGAAGAAGAAATGGTGGGTAGTTAAATGATATGATTTAATTGCAAAATGGAGCTTTAATGATATGATTTAAGAAAAAAAGTTTCAATGGAGGATCTTTAATGGTGGCATTGTGTTGAAGAAGAAAATGTGGGGTTATGGTGATGATGATGATGTTGTTGTTGTGGGAGTAATTGATGTTGTTGTTTTTGTAATTGATGTTGTGTGTTGTAATTGATGTTGTTGAGTGATGGTGATGAAGAACAAGTTGGGGAAGAAGACAACGGTGGATGGTGGGTTGCGGGGGTGGGGGGTATGAAATAATTTTTAAAAATAAATAAATATTAATTATTTTTAAAAAAGAATATAAATTATATATTAAATTATTTTACACGTGGCAACTTGTAATTGGTCAAAAAGTTAAATTTGATCCCTTTCACGCGCTTGTGGAGCGTGTGTATACGTAGTGGGTCAAAATGGTGTGTTTGCAATGAAATAAAAAAGAATCGTGGGGTAATAGGTCAAAGTTAAAGTTTAGGTGTCTTTTTGTAAATCTCGGACAAGATCAGGGGAAAAATTATGTATTTACTCATATATATATATATATATATATATATATATATATATATATATATCAAAATTGGTGGATTACATGTATGAGTCATTATGATTCATTCATTTAACTTATTATTGTAACTAATTTTTATATATATATATGTGTGTGTGTGTTCTTCTTCCTATATGGGCAGATGTATGCCTGATAAAACTATTTTGTTTCATTCATTTTTGTTTATATAGAAATTAAGTTATCAATTGCTCCAGATATGTATACATAACCACGTTGAGAAAGTAATACTTCATAAAATAATGTGACATCATATTTTATCACAAAGGAAAGTTAATTATCTATATCAAGTTATTCAAGCTCGGGTTCTAGTGGGCCACTGTTTGAAGAGTTCTCGGAGTGGCTTTTAGCTTTGGGGTCCAGGTAGGCTAGGCTAACCCTACCCTAATTATAGATTGATCTTATTTACTATAATTGTGAGTCATTATGCAAGTTTTGGATAGGTAGTTGTAATTTGTGTATCACTTGAAATAGATATCATGTCTTATTTATCCGGTTAGGACCCTATTCGAGTAAATTTTACTTTTATTATCTTTTAGTATAATGTAGTATTTATGAACTTAGGATGTGGTATTTAAGTTACAAAATCTTTGATTCACCACTTTTTAATCAAGATACACGAATGGTTATTTAAATATATTTTAACTACAATTTAGGTTCAGTATATACTTTATTTCTATTATTTATTGTGAAATTTGGCACATTGTGGCATTGATTACGGTATGATTTGGATTTTAATTTTATTACGATGATTACTAAAATTTTTGATTCGGGTCAAACATTTGATTATGATGAGTTGGGAGTTCTGGTACTGATTATTATTATTCTGGGAGTTATGGTTTCTTTGAGTTTTGGTTCTAGTCAGATATTTGATTATCAGTTTTGTTGTATATCATATATGTGGCCTCTCATTATTACCCATTATTTTTAGTCCAAACTCGACATATGGCCTATTGTTATTATCTACCATTACCAATTTGAGCCTGGTGTCTGGCCTCTCGTTACTACCCATTGGTGTTGGTTCAAGCCCAGTGCATATTTGGATGACTATTACGATTTCTTGGAATTGGTTTAGTTATGTAAGACCATACAAAATTCTTAGCTTAACTTAATCCTTTAAACTTGTTAAGGGGTCCCAGACTTAGAAAATTCTAGCTAAGTATTTAGACTGAGTGTTATTTTAGCCTTTAAAAGTTGGCAATCTTATTTTGCGACCTTTTCGTCCATTAAATATTGATATTTTAGTTAATTCATGATCAAAAATATCAATAGGTGATTCCGAACAAGTTTCATATTTTTCAGACATCGTTTGAAGCACCTTTGGAATCCAAACCAGTGAATCAACGTGATCTTGACGCGTTGCATCGACTATCGCGTTGATAAATGTTTTCTCCAGCTCCCAGCGTCCAATTCCAGTGAACCAATATAGACTCGATGTGGCGCATTGGCAATCGCGTTGATGCTAACGACGCGGTGCGTTGTCCTGCGCATCGATGATTCAGTTTACAGTTATTAAAAAGCCGCATCCACAGGGTTAATTAAGTCTTTTTCCCTCGCCCTTCAGCCCCTATAACACAAAATTTAGCCCTTTTCTCGCATGTTATACTCATTCTTTCATAAATTGCTTAAGAACAAAAACCCTAGGAGAATTAAATTCAAATTTAAGGCTCAAGATTCCACCGTTAATTTTCTAGAATTCACCAACTAAGGTATGCGAAGTGTTCATCCAAGGGTTCCTTCCTCCCTTGGATTTCAAGAAACTCTTTTAAATTTCATGTAGAGTAATTTCATGATTTCCATGATTTTAATTAAAGTGTTTTCATGATTATTAGTTAATTGGGTTTCTATTTCATGATTTATTTTAAGATTCATGTAGAGTTAATTGATATGTGTGATTTAGCATGTGAATTAATGTTGAAACTCTTGGAATTGTGAAATTGAAATTTAATCACTATGTTTACATGTTATTTTAGTATTATGTGCACATATTATGCCCCACAAGTGTTTGATGAATTGTCCATGTGAGTTGAATAGTGAAATTATATCATGTTAGCATGTATGCAAGTTCATGTCATGCAAGTGTTTTCTTGAATTCCCAAATGCGTGAATGATGACTAAGTAGTTAGTTACCATGTCTCAAGATTATGCCATGTCTTTTAAGTTTATGCTATCGAGTCCTGGGGGTATTTAATACCCGACAATTTAGCTGCTTGTCTAGAGCCATGTCTTTTAATTTTGAGGACATAATTATTTATTTCAGTATTTTAGTTCATTTTCAATAGTCAGAGTTAGTTGGGGACTTATCCCATCAACTCCACAGTTCAGATAGTTTAGAGGCTTTTCAGAATAGAATATTTTCAGACAGTTGTTCAGTTTTCAGTATTGATGTTCAGTTTTGGTATTGTGATACCATATTCAGAATTATTTACAGTATTGAACCTTATGGCCAGTTTTTCGCCTATTTTCCGCATATTTACCATATTATCATTCAGTTATTACAACAGGTACTAGTCATGGGTTAGCTTGTGGTCTTTAGGGATTTTGAGCACCGTGTAGCATCCGGGGTACAGACTCGGGGAATTACAAACTTGGTATCAGAGCGTAAGATTCAACAATGTCCTAGAAAGTCTGAAAGACGCATCTAGTAGAGTCTTGTGCACGGGTGTGTTGCACACCATACTTATGGACAAGAGGGTACGAGATGTTTTAGGAAAAGTTTCCCTTCTTTCAGTATTCGTGTCGTGCGAGTGAACATGATCTCCAGTTAAACTCTTAATCTAATTCTTTATCATCCATTTACAAAAATATGCCTCCAAAGAGAACTAAGGGAAGAGGAATAGGAGACCAGCCAGAACCCTAGCTCGTCCAGCCAGATCCACTGGATGAACAAGTCTCCCATACTGAGTTCAGAGCAACATTAACCATCCTAGATCATTTTGTGGCAGCCCAGAATAAACGCACAACTTTCGTTTCGGCCAACCCAGTGGCTAATACTTCTACTGCCAGGATTCGGGACTTCACCCGAATGAACCCTTCATCGTTTATCAGGTCTAAGTTAGATGAGGACCCTCAGGAATTTCATGATTAGGTGCAGAAGGTTACTAATATTATGGGGGTGAACACTGTCGAGAGTGTGGAGTTAGCCGCATATCAGTTGCAGGATATGGCTCACTCATGGTTTAAATAGTGTAAAGCATAAAGGGCCGCAGATGCAGGGCCCATAGAGTAGGAGGAGTTTTCCACTGCTTTTCTTCTGAAGCAGGACAATATGATAGTGAAAGAGTATTCTCTCAAGTTTACTTAATTAGCTTGATATTCTCCTCATGTGGTTTCTGACAGTAGGTCCCAAATGAGTAAGTTTGTGTCTGGAGTGTCGAGCAACGTGGTCAAGGAGTATAGGACCACAATGCTTATTAATGAGATGGACATATCCAGGCTCTTGGTCCATGCTCATCAGATAGAGGAGGCTAAGAATAAAGAGAAGGAGAGGGAGAACAAGATAGTAAGAACAGGTAGTTTCAACTTCGCTCAGCCTAAGTTAGAGAGTGGGAATCATTCTCACTTCTGCCTGAAATCTTCAATCCTAGCTCCATCCTCATCCAGTGCTCCTTTTCCAAAATTCATAGACGGCATTGGGGATAGGGCACCAGGCCCTAAACCCAGGGAAGTATTAGTAGTGCCCAAACTAATTCCCTTTGTCAGAGGTGTGGAAGAAACCACCAGGGTATCTGTACAGCGGGTAGCAATGTATGTTTTGGGTATGGAAAGATAGGCCACAGAGTCAGAGATTATCCCCAGTCTGATTCTCAGCATCAGAATAACCGTCCCCCAGCTCAATCCGATCGCCCGAATCAACAGGGTGCCGCTTCCAGTGACACCAGTGGGCAACACCCAAATAGACTCTATGCTCTTCAGTCCCAACAGGATCAGGAGAGTTCTCATGATATGGTCACTAGTACGATACAAGTTTTCCATTTGCATGTTTATGCTTTACTAGATCCAGGAGCTTCTTTGTCCTTTGTTACTCTATATATAACAATTGATTTCAGAGTCAATCTAAAAATTATAACAGAGACTTTCTCAATCTCTACCCCAGTGGGTAAATCCATCATGGCCAGACGGGTATACAGGAACTACCCAGTTATGATATCTCAGAAAGTCACTTCAGTAGATTTAGTCAAATTAGAGATGACTAATTTTGATGTAATTCTCAGCATGGATTGGCTCTATTCCTTCTATGCCTCAGTCAACAGCAGAAATAGAATTGTCCAGTTTCAGTCTTCGAATGAGCCCATCGTAGAGTGGAGGGGTAGCACTTCAACACTTAGGGGTCAACTTATTTCTTACGTTCGGGCTAGATAAATGATATCTAAGGGATGTGTCCACTATCTCGTTTGAGTCTAGGACTCTAGTTCAAAAACCCCTACTCTTGAGTCAATGTCAGTAGCATGTGAATTTCCAGATGTGTTTCCCAAAGATCTCTCGGAGTTCCTCCCAAAAGGGAAATTGATTTTTGAATCGATCTTCTTACAAATACTCAAACCATATCTATTCTTCCATAGAGAATGTCTCCAGCAAAAATTAGAGAATTAAAAGAGTAGTTAAAGGATCTCCTAGATAAGGGACTCATCAGACCTAGTGTGTCCCCGTGGGGCACACCAATTTTATTCGTGCGTATGAAAGATGGTTCTCTTAGAATGTGTATGAACTATCGTTAGTTAAATAAAGTCACGACCAAGAACAAGTATCCACTTCCAAGAATCGATGACCTTTTTGACCAACTTTAGGGTGCCAGTTTCTTCTCTAAGATAGACCTCATATCAGGCTATCACCATCTCAGAGTCAGGGAGTTTGACATTCTAAAAATAGCTTTCAGAACTCATTATGGTCACTTTTAATTCTTACTCATATCCTTTGGTCTTACCAATGCCCCAACAACCTTCATGGACTTGATGAACCATGTGTTCAAGCAGTACTTGGACATGTTCGTCATAGTCTTCATAGATGACTTTATCATCTACTCCTGCAGTGAACATAATCATGCAGACCACAAGAACCTGCAGTATGTATTCTCTTAGAAAGACCTAAACCTCTATCAGAGAAGGTTGTTGAATTTATTAAAAGACTACGACATAAGTGTCCTGTATCATTCGGGCAAGGACAATGTAGTGGTTGACACTCTCAGTAGAATATCTATGGGTATTATTTGTCATGTAGACGATAGTAAAAAAAAGTTAGCTCAGGAAGTTTATCATCTAGCTCGACTAGGTATCCGATTAGTCGATTCAGCAGAAGGTAGTGTAGTTTCCGAAGTGAAGGAAAAGTAGGATAGAGATCCCAGTCTAGTCAAGTTGAAAGAATCAGTCAGAGATCAAAAAGTAGAGGTTTTCTCCCAAGGGGGAGAAAGTGTGTTGCATTGTCAGGGTCGACTATGTGTGCCAGACGTAGATGACTTTAGGCAGCTAATTCTTGTAGAAGCTCATGGTGCGCGCTACTCTATTCATCCAAGGGCCACTAAGATGTACCATGATTTACGGGAGATCTATTGGTGGAGTGATTTAAAGAGAGATATTGAAGAGTTTGTGTCTAAGTGCTCAACATGTCAATAGGTTAAGACTGAGCATCAGAAGACTGGTGGGTCAATGTAAGAGTTCAGTATTCCAACTTGGAAGTGGGAAGAAGTAAACATGGACTTTGTGATGGGTTTGCCTCGTACTCATTATCAGCATGATTCAGCTTGAGTCATTATAGATAAGATGGCCAAATCAGCTTATTTTCTACCTGTCCATACCTCTTACTCAGCAGAGGATTATGCAAAACTCTATATCAAGGAGTTGGTCAGATTGTATGATGTTCCGTTGTCCATCATCTCAGATAGAAATACCCAGTTTATCTCTCATTTCTGGAAAGCATTCCAAATGGGTCTTGGTACCCAAATTCACCTCAGTATAGCCTTTCATCCTTAGAAAGATGGTCAAGAAGAAAAAACTAGTCAGACTTTAGAGAATATGCTGCGAGGATGTGCGATAGACTTTAAAGGCAGTTGAGATGACCACTTGCCTTTGATTGAGTTTGCATACAACAACAGTTATCATTCTAGTATTCAGATGGCTCCGTTTGAGGTGATTTATGAGAAGAGGTGTAGATCTCTCATTGGTTGGTTTAAAGTGGGTGAGGCCACAGTGGTTGGGACTGACTTGGTATTTGATACCTTAAAGAAAGATCAGTTGATCAGGAAAAGGCTTAAGACAGCTCAGAGCCGACAGAAATCATACACAGATGTGTGCATAATTGATCTTGAGTTCGAGATTGGTGGCTATGTGTACTTAAAAATCTCTTCTATGAAAGGAGTGAAGCATTTTGGCAAGAAGGGGAATCTCAGTCCTCGATACGTCGGGCCTTACCAAATTCTCAACCATTTCGGAAAGGTTGCTTACGAGCTTGAGTTGCCTTCAAATCTATCTTCAGTCCATTCAGTATTTTATGTCTCCTTGCTAAAGAAATGCATAGGTGACCCATCATCTATAGTCCCCACAGAGGGCATAGATGTTTAGAACAGCCTCTCTTACGAAGATATTCTAGTCGAAATCCTTGACTACCAGATTCGCAGACTGAGGAATAAAGAACTCCTTCTAGTCAAAGTTTTTTGGCAGAATCAGTCTGTCGAGGGAGCTACTTGGAATGAAGAAGTAGATATGCGGACCAAGTATCCTCATCTCTTCTTTTACAAACTCAGATTTGGCTCAAGGTAATAGTTTTCCTTAAGATTATTCAGTTTCATGCTCAAATTTTCCATTACAAACTTAGTATCAGTTACCATTGCATATTTCGCCATATGTTTAGGATTCAGTTTAGTCATGTGTTCATGCATCAGATATGCAAGTTCAGGATGAGAAACTCAGTTTATCAGTAATCCCAATCATGCATTCATGGATCAACTCAGTCATGTACTCATGCATCAGATATACATGTTCAGTATGAAATTTAATATGTCAGTAATGACAATCAGATAATCATGTTTCAGATGTTCATGTTCAGTAAGTAAGTTCAGTCTACCAGTATTCTCAACTTAGTCTGTCTCATTCAAAGATGAATGTTCTCAAGGGGGAGATAATGTAAAACCCTATAAAATTCTTAGCTTAATCCAGTCTATTAAGCTTGTTAAGAGGTCCCAGACTTAGAAAATCCTAGCTAAGTATTCAGACTTAGTGTTATTTTAGCCTTCAAAAGTTGGAAATCTTATTTTATGATCTTTATGTCCTTTAAATATTGATATTTGAGTTAATTCATGATCAGGAATGCCAATAGGTGTTCTCGGACAAGTTTTGGATTTTTTGAACTTCGTTTGAAGCACCTTTGGAATCCTAAACCAGTGAATCAACGCAATCTTGATGTGTCGCATCGACTATTGCATTAATAAATATTTTCCCCAGCTCCCAGTGTCCAATTCCAGTGAACCGATGTGGACTCAACGCGGCGCGACGGCCTGCATGTCAATGATTCTGTTTACAGTCATTAAAAAGTCGCGTCCGCAGGGTTAATTAAGTCTTTTTCCCATGCCTTTCAGCCCCCATAACATGAAATTTAGCCCCCTTTTAGCAAGTTATACTCATTCTTTTAGAAATTGCTCAAGAACAAAAACCCTAGGCGAATTAAATTCAAATTCAAGGCTCAAGATTCCACCGTTAATTTTCCTGAATTCACCAACTAAGGTATGTGAAGTGTTCATCCAAGGGTTCCTTCCACACTTGGAGTCCTAGAAACTCTTTTAAAGTTCACGTAGAGTGATTTTATGATTTCCATTATTTGAATTAAAGTGTATTCATGATTATCACTTAATTGGGTTTTTATTTCATGATTTATGAAGAGTTAGTTGATATGTATGCTTTAGCATGTGAATTCGTGTTGAAACTCTTGGAATTGTGAAATTGAAATTGAATCACAATGTCTACATGTTGTTTTAGTATTATGTGAATATATTCTGCCCCACAAGTGTTTGTTGAATTGTCCATGTGAGTTGAATAGTGAAATTATATCATGTTAGCATGTATACAAGTTCATGTCATGCAAGTTTTTGCTTGAATGCCCAAATGAGTGAATGATGACTAAGTAGTTAGTTACCATGTCTAAAAATTATGCTATGTTTTTTAAGTTTATGCTATCGAGTCCTAGGGGTATTTAATACACGACAATTTAGCTGCTCGTCTTGATCCATGGTCAGTCACATAGTAGTATCATTCATATTATGATTAGTAGAATTCAGTTAGTTACAGAACTTAAGAAAACTCAGTGAACTAAGAATCAACCCAGTTCAGTTCAGTAAAATTATTTCAGTTCAGTTAGACAGTACGGTCACTAACAGTTTAGTCCAGCCTAGTACAATATAGAATTCAAACCAGTATCTATTCAGTTGTGAGTAGGATTAAGCACCGAGTGAACCCAAGGATGGGGTCTTATCTTCCAGTAGATGGTGTAATACTTAAAAGTAGTCCTTGCATTCCAGAAATATGTAGCCAGCGTAGGTTGAGACATCAACCTGCCAGTTGAGGGTTGATGAGGTGATTTACCTGCCAGTTAAGGGTACCACTATTCTCATTCAGAGAATCTACCACATAAGGGTGACTCAACACTTGTCCTTACCCTTGGTACGTTATTGACATCCATCCAACTGGGGTTACAAGTTAGACCCCAAATCAGTTAGAGAAAGGGCATGTCGGTTAGATGATTACTTCCCACAGTCTCAATTTTAGATTTTGTCTTAGTATGGAACTCAATTTAGTTCTGCAGACTGTCAGACACAGTCACTCAGCTCAATACATCACTCAGTATAGTCCCACAGAATCAAGACTGTCAGATACAGTCATTCAGTTACCCATAATTCAGTATCAATATACTCAGATATCAGTTAATCAGTATTTAAATTTAGTATTCAGTGTTATTATGATCTCAGTGCAATTTATTCATGCATGTACTCTCATTCAGTCATACTCATGATATTCACTTAGTATTATTTATGAATATGAACCCATGCTTTTCAGCCTACCTCATTGAGCATACCAGTACATTCAAAGTATTAACACATGCTTTTCTTTTGCGCTATAATGTCTTATATCATAGGTTCAGATGCACGGGCTCCCGAGCACCCTTAGTAGTTCAGATTCTCTGCATACAGAGTTAGTGGTTATTTATTTCAGCATTTTAGTTTATTTTCAATAGTCGTAGTTAGTTGGGGACCTGTCCCATCAACTCCACAGTCCAGACAGTTTAGAGGATTTTTAGACTAGAGTATTTTCAGAAAGTTGTTCAGTTTTTAGTATTGATGTTCAGTTTTTGTATTGTGGTACCATATTCAGTATTATTTATAGTATTGAACCTTATGGCCAGTTTCCTGCCTATTTTCCACATATTTACTGTATTATTATTCAGTTATTGCAGCAGGTACCAACCATGGGTTAGCTTGTGGTCCTTCAAGATTATGAGCACCGTGTAGCATCTGGGGTACAAACTCGGGGCATTACAAGTTATGCATTATTTATGTTTATTTTCTTTAATTACTTCTTATGTGTCCCATCGGCTTATGGGGGCACTTTTGGGTTAATGGTCTTCTTTAGTATTCCTGGTGGGATTAATGGGGTCCAGTTAGGTTATGTTTGGTTTTCCTTTTATTACTACATTATTTCAATTTTACTTATTCCTATATTACATTTGTGTAGCTCGATAGTTGCTTACCTTTCTTACCCTATTTACTGTTGGATTAGACTACACCCTCGTATTTTAGTTATACTTTTCCTGTATTAAGCTCAGTCATTCAATGATGCCTACTGAGTACCCATTGCTTTAGTACTCATACTATACTTCTGCATCTTTCCCTTGATGCAGTACAGTACTAGCAGCTGACGTTGATGTGATTCTTATTTTCCAGTACTGATTCAGAGTAGGTTAAGCTTGTTTTCATCTAAGGATGATCCTCTTCTATCTGTAAAGTTTAGTCTTTTGTACTTGAGATAGCTTGTATATACAGTGTATGTTTTGGTTTCTGTCTAGTACTTTAGGTATCTTTAAGTAGTGGCTCTAGTATCGACCTTACCAAGTCTTGAGAGGGATTCATTTGTATATTTGGTCCTTTTCCTTCACTTGTTTTGATATACTTTATATGTTTCATTTTTGTTTTTCACTTATTATTACTATTGTTATCATTATATGTGGTCTTCTCTAATTTTTGCTCACTAGCTTATTACCTATTATTCCAGGCTATGGCTTGGCTTGCCTACTGATGGGATAAGGTGGGCACTATCATGACTTGAGAAATTGGGTTGTGAAAACTTAGTATCAGATCTTAGGTTTCACTTGTATTATTGGTACTAGAGTCATTGTTTAGTAAAGTTACACGGATTGATACAGAGATATTTGTATCCTATCTTCAGAAGGCTATATAACATTTTTATGGAATATCATTTTCTTGATACATTTACATACGTTCGATCTGAGTTAGATTTAATCATTATTGATTGAGTTCTTTCATATATAGCTAGGATGCGTGGTATGAGAACCAGGGATTAGGACCCGAGCCCACTGCTAGAGTTCTGGTTAGGGTTTGAGGTCAACCTAGAGGTTTGGGGAAGGATAAAGAAGAAGCCCCAGTTCGAGGTTAGTCTAGGGATCAATTACCTGATCTTCTCATAACTCCTGAGGTTGAGAGAGTTTTGTGTATTCTACCACCACAGTAGCAAGTGGACTAGGGGGCGACCCAGGCTCCACCGAGGTTTATATCTTTTTCAGTTCTTTGTGATACATTGATACAATTATTGGGGTTAGTTGGTAGTTCGCCGACTGAGAGAGCTCAGCCAGTAGTATATGATAGTATTGATTTAGAGGCACAACCTGTAGTAGATGTGCCTAGGGTAGAGGTTCTGTCAACACCAATAGTCCCACAACTAGAAATAGCCCATCCAGTTATATCTTCAGAGGAGCAGAAGATGTTGTGCTGATTTTTTAGACTGACTCCACTCAGGTGTGATCGTACCCAAAAGAGGATGCCTAATGAGTTCCTATCCTGTTGAATGGAGAGGTTATAGAATTTAGAGATGGTCGAGTTGCATGGAGTAAACTTTGTTGCTTATTATCTAGGATGATAATGATGAGGTAGTGGAGAGTTTATCTTGATTCTAGGCCAGTTGGATCTCCACCAGTTACTTGGACTTAGTTCTCCAAGACTTTCTTGTGGAAATATATTCCTTGCAGCATGCGCGAGCATTTTCGAGATAAGTTTTCAACTTTGAGACAGGGTTTTATGTCTATGGCTGAGTATGGGGTAAGATTCCATGAGTTATCTAGGCATGCTACTATGATTCTGCCTACTGAGTATGAGAGAATTTGATGCTTTGTTAGGGGATTGAGATTATTGCTTTGAAGGGCTACACAAAGTTTACTAACTTCAGGAAAGTCTTTTCTTGAGATTGATGAGCATGTTTATTTATTAGGGAAATGGACCGTGAGGCCTAATGGGGCAGTGATAAGAGACCTCATTACCAGGACAACTACAGTGGGAGCTCATAGTTCAGAGGCCGAGGGTTTCAGGTCAGATCCCCCTAGCAACAACTTTATCACCATCAGGGTTAGACTAGTAGGAAAGTTCAGGCATCTCTTTAGATATTAGATAGGGGTTAGCCTAGTTATAGTAGTTTTAGTAGTTGGAGCAACAATCAGCCTAAAAAAAGTGTTTAGTTAGGGTAGTCTAGTCGACGGGAGTGGAGGGGGTAGTTCTGGATTTGTCAAACCTTTTAGATAGAGAAGGGTGCTCAGGGCATATTATGACTATGGATTTATTGGTCACTAAGCCCGTGAGTATCCCCAACATAGGATGATTGTGCCTTTATTTTACACTGTATAGGTGATAAGATCAATGCCACCACCAGCTAGGGGGTCCATAGGGTCGTGGGGCTGGTCCCCAGGTTTCTAGAGGTGGTCTGCAAGAGGTAGGACAGGTGGTCAAACAATAACCCATTCTAGTAGTAGACATATTCATTTATATATTATACTAGGTAGACCAAAGGCTGAGGCTTCGAATGTTGTGATCATAGGTATGATTTTTGTATGCCATCAACCACCTTCTATTTTGTTTGATTTTGGTTCCACTTTTTCATATGTTTCTACTTATTATGCATCATGTGTTTACGTTCAGATTCCTTATCTATTCCATTATGTGTTGCTACTCTCGCGGGTGATTCTTTAGTAGTGGATCAAGTATATATATCTTATTTGGTGACTATTCTAGAGTTTGATACTGAGGTTGATCTTAATGTCCTAGATATAGTAGATTTTGATGTGATTCTAGATATAGATTGGTTGTCTCCTTACCATGTAGTCTTGGATTTTCTTGCTAAGATCGTTACCTTAGCCTTGCCTTGAGTTGCCTCAGTTGAATGGCAGGGTTCTATTAGACACGCATCGATGGGGATTATTTCTTACATTTGAGTTAGGAGATTTATATCAAGGTGTTGTGAGTCATTTCTAGCATATTTTTGGGATATTAGTGCTAAGAATACATCACTTAACTTTATCCTTATTACCATGAGTTTTCTAATGTGTTTTCAAATTACCTATTCCTCCTGCGTGATATAGAATTTATTATTGACCTTGAGCCAGGCACTATACCTATTTCTATGGCTCCATATTTTATGGATCCTACTGAAATAAAAGAGATAAATAGTCAGATTCAAGATCTTCTGGGTAAAGGTTTTATCAGACTGAGTGTATCGCCATGGGGTACTCTAATTTTGTTTGTGAAGGAAAAAGATGGCTCTCTGCATATGTGTATCGACTATATGTAGTTGAATAAGATGATCATGAATAATAAGTATCTTATGCCTCATATCTATAATTTTTTTACTAGCTTCAAGGTGCATCAATGTTTTCTAAGATAGATTTGAGGTCTGGTTACCATTAACTGAGAGTTAGGGATGCAGACATCCTTAAGACAACCTTTAGGTTTCATTATGGTCATTATGAGTTCCTCGTGATGAATTTTGGGTTGACTAATGCCTCAACAACTTTTATAGATTTGATGAACAACATGTTCAGGCCATATTTGGACTCCTTCATGATAGTATTTATTGATGAAATTCTGGTATATTCGAGAAGTATAAAGGATCACAAGCATCATTTGTAGATTATACTCTACACTTTGAGAGACCATCAGCTTTATGCAAAGTTCTCAAAGTATGAGCTCTGTCTTGATTCTGTAGCTTTCTTGGGGCACTTAGTATCCAAGGACAATATTATGGTGGACCTATTAAAGATTAAGGCTATTCTTAGTTGGGCTAGGCCTACATTGCCTACTAAGGTTTGTATTTTTATTGGGTTGGATGGTTACTATAGGTAGTTCATTGAGGGTTTTTATTCTATTGTATCCCCTATTGCTTGATTTACCAGGAAAGAGGTTCCATTTTAGTGGTTTGTGAGTTGTGACGTGAGCTTTCTGAAGCTCAATTATTTGCTTACTTTAGCTCCTATTTTGACTCTTTCTTTTGAGGGCGAGGGTTTGAATGTCTACTGTGATGCACCTTGAATCTAAATCATCCTTATTGGAGCAGATTTTGGGTCGTTATTTTGAGGATAACAGGCTTTGTAGAATTCAAAGGTAGGTGTTGAGAGGTGAGTATAGGAGGGCTACCTTAGATTTTGTGGGTATTTATGCTCCAAGGGCTGGAGATTTGATTCAGTTGATTCTTTGTGAGGCTCATAGCTCCAGAAATTCTATTTACCCTGGGAAAACTAAAATGCATAGGTATTTTAGGTAGCATTACTAGTGGAGTAGTATATGGAGAGATATAGCAGGGTTTGTGTCTCGATGCCTTTGTTATAAGCAGGTAAAAGACGATCACCAGAGGATGGTGGACTGCTTTAGCAGCTATCCATTCTTGAGTGAAAGTGAAATCGAGTTACTATGGATTTTATAGGTGGATTCACTTCCCATGAGTTTGATAGCATTTGGATCATCATGGATCCCCATTTAAGTTTTCTATAGTGCCGAGAGGTTATCTCGTGTTTATATTCAGGAGATGGTTTGCTTACATGGGGTATCTATGCCCATTATTTCAGACCGAGGCTCTCAGTTCACTTTTAGCTTTTGTAGGTCATTTCAGGATGAGTTGGGCACCCACGTTGACCTTACCACTGCCTTTTATCCCTATATTTATAGGCAATTAGAGCGAATGATTAAGGTTTTGGAGGACATGCTCAGCGCTTGTGTGTTAGATTTTAGGGTTCAGTGGGAAAACTTCTACCTTTGGAAGAGTTTACATATAATAATGACTTTTATTTGAGCATTAATATGGCCTCATTTGAGGCATTGTATGGTAGGCAATGTCGATCTCTAATTGGTTAGTTCGAGACTTCTGAGGCTAAGCCTTGTGGCACAGATTTGCTCCGTGACCAATTAGATCGAGTTTGGGCAATCACGGATAGTCTATAAGCAACTCAGAGTAGATAGAGGAGTTATGTGGACCGCAGACATTGTCCATTGGTTCAGAGTTATTGATAGGGTCTTCTTGCAAGAATCTCCCATGAAGGACGTGATGAGATTCTAGAGGAGGGGCAAGCTTAGCCCCAGATATATTAGACCCTTTGAGATCCTACAGACAGTTGGGGAGGTAGTATATGTATTGGCATTTCTTCATTCCTTCTTAGGAATCCACCCAGTGTTTCATGTATCTATGTTGTGATAGTATTTCCATATGAGTTCCACATGCTTCGGTGGAACTCAGTTTAATTGGACGAAAGTTGACATGTGTAGAAGAGCAGTGTCCATTTTTTCCATAGTTGTTAAAGGCTTGCGTTCCAGTGACATTCCCTTAGTTAAGGTTCAATGGCATCACCGTACTGTTGAGGAGGCTATTTGGGAGATCGATCATGGTATGCGCGCCCAATATCCCTATCTGTTTGAGACTTTAGGTACTTCCTTATCCTTTACTTTCGTGGACGAAAGTCCTTTTAGTAGTGGATGTTGTAATGACCCTCACGGTCATTTTCCTTGTTATCACACATTTTTGGTATCGAGAGCTTTTCTATAACTGCCTCAAGTTATTTAAGACTTGCTGGGACTGACAGTTTCGTTTTTGGGCTGTTCATTTGAAAATTTTAGTGATACCAAATATATTGTAAAATATTTAATCTAAATTGGCATTTGGTGGAATTATAATTTATTATCCCTCTAAAATGTATTGGATATGTATAGAATTCTTTAGTTATGGTATATCTATGTTACTTTATAAATAGATTTATAACTTATTAATATTTAAAGCGGAGAAAATGGATCTAGATATGTTTAAGTACTATTATTAGATAATGGAGATTTTATAAGAAATATTTTTTTATTAATTATGGTATATTCAAAATATGATATTTATTTTACCATGAACCTACGCAATGCCTGAATAAAAAATCAAGAAATAACAAAGAAGGATAGGAGAGGATACCTCTATTCCCACGTGGAAGTGGAGGGAGGACTCATCACTGATTAAGGTCAAAGGTGGAAGAAAAATTGGTGGATTTCATGTATTAGTCATTATGGTTCATTCATTTAACTTTTCATTGTAACGAATTATATATATATGTACTTCCTATACCGGTCGATGTATGCCTAATAAAACTATTTTGTTTCATTCATTGTTGTTTATATACAAATTAAGTTATAAATTGCTCCAAATATGTATACATAACCACGTTGAGAAAGTAATATTCATTAAATACTGTGACATCATATTTCATCACAAAAGATATTTAATTATCAACATCAAGTTATTCAAGTTCGGGTTTTAGTGGGACACTTTTCGAAGACTTCTCGGAGTGGCTTTTAGCTTTGGTGTCCAGGTAGGCTAGACTTACCCTATTTTTAGATTGATCTTATTTATGTTAATTGTGTGCTATTATGCTAGTTTTGGATAGGTAGTTGTAGTTTGTGTATCACTTGATATAGATATCATGTCTTATTTATCCAGTTAGGACCGTGTTCTAGAAAATTTTGATTCCATTATCTTTTAGTATAATGTAGTATTTATGAGCTTAAAATGTGGTATTTAAGTTATGAAACCTTTTATTAATCCGTTTTTAATTAAGTTACATGAATGGTTATTAAATGTATTTTAACTACGGTATAGGGTCATCATATATTTTTATCATTTATTGTGAAATTGGGCACATTGCGGCATCGGTTACAGTATGGTTTAAGTTTTAATTTTACTAGTGGGTATGATTACTATAAGTTTTGGTTTGAGTTCGGCATCTGGTTATGATGAGTTGGGAGTTCTAGTATTGATTATTGTTGTTCTGGGAGTTGTGTTTTCTCTGAGTTCCAGTTCGAGTCTGACATTTGATTATGAGTTCTATTGTATATCATATATGTGGCCTCTCATTGTTACCAACTATTTCCGATTCAACCTCGACATATGGCCTTTTGTTATTATCCAACACAACTAGTTCAAGATTTATCAATGCCTAAACTACACTTCTGACTGAATATAAAGTGGTCGCTGTCAAGTAAAGTAACCCAACTCAGGTTGGAGTCGAACCCAAGGGAAGACATGAAATTATATCTCTCATTTACTAGAATTAATGGACAATTCAGAAAGTAAATGAGGGGTTTGTAGTAGTAATCTTGAATAAGTAACAAAACAAAACTTTGGTTGTAATCAATTGAAGATGAACACTAGGATTGTGTTCCCCCTGGATTCGCAACTCAATAGGTTCATCCTGCTTTGTTGAACCAACCCGATATCTTATATGTAGAATTTGATAAGTTATGTACCATTAACTGTCTTGTAGACTCACTGGCACATTTCACCCTTTACCTTTTGAGTCTCATGTTGTTGTATTACTGACCCTTATCCTAGATCCTAGTTAACTATTACCTTTTGAGTCTCAAGTTGTTAGCTGATAGATAACCGTCTTACATATATGATACTAATTAGCCTAGATCGACAATTAATCTCCAAATTACTGTTGTGATTATCTTTTCCTAATCCCTACTCCTCTTGTGAAGTAAGTAGTGATATACTAAGCGGGATCTTAACGTGTTCAACCACTAAGAAGTCTACTAAACTGAAGCTAACCATAATACATACAAGAATATCAGTTCATACAACTTAGCACTTCCCCTACTTCATCAATCTTCCAGGGTTCCCACAATCATAGCTAAGGGATTTAACAGCTCATTGTTCTGAAACGAATGAAGGAATTCATAAATAAATACATTCAAACAATATCATAATAATAAATAAATAAAAACCAAAGTTTGTAACTATATTATCAACCAAAATCAAGAACAAAGTAATCCCAAGATTAAAATCTAAATCTTGGAATCAAATATTTCTTTGTAAGTCTATTGAGTGTGTAAACTAACTACAAAACATCAAAAGAGTATTTATATGATACAAGGAAACCCTAAAAATCAAAACCCAAACGAAAAAGGAAAATTGAGGTCGGTGACCACTTACTACCATCACCTACAAATCGTAGGACCTACCTACAGACCGTAGGTGGTCCTTGGTCAGTGGAAAACCTCCTGCACAGCTCTTGAAGCTCTCTGGACATGGACCTCTGACACTTAATAAGGCCACATATGGACTGTAGGTAGCCTTGGTAAGTAACAGGGTCTTTTTTTTCCTGCTTTTGATCCTTTGGACTTCAAGTTCTGAGACCTACTTTGGAATTTACATCCAGAAGTACCTCGGTAAGTATCCCAAAACTTCAACTTTCCTCATTTTCTTCCATTTAGCATCCAAAACCTGGTTTCCTACAAAACATACCCAAAACACATTATATCTCACAAAACAACCTAAGAAACTTGTATATTTCATCATTTTAAGCATCAAAATTTCTATAAATCCATAGCATATCAACTCCCTCAATTTAGAACATTTGTATGTCTTTAGGCAACATAACAAAAAAATGACGCTTAACTAGGAGAATCTAAGTTATCCAAGAAAGTCAATCATCACTTTAAGTTCAAACATATTACCCCCTCCTATATCAAAACTTTAAAACCAATTGTGTGTGTACATGAACCACAACAATGTGACACAAAGGAATCAAGATCCTTACATTAGCAACAAACAACCATGCATATGTACAAGTTACACTACCCAAACAAGTAAACATCTAGCAATACAACCCATGTTCCCTCACAATAAAGAAGTCCTAATCACTCATATGAAATCATGTATGTCAATGCAGGGATAGTGAAGAGACACTCACACTCACAAGAGAAGTTCCACAAATGCGCATCAAATACCATAGGCTTGCCCTTATTCTTTTTACCTTAGCTTTCAGAAAGTCAAGTTAAGATCACTATAGGACTTTATTCGGATTGTAATGTATGCTTGGAGGCATCTATGGTACATATGGATATATCAAGTAACAAAGCCTCCTTGTCACTACACTTATTTTGGGGTACACACTTTAACCAATTTCCTTTTATTCCACCCTTATTTCTCCCTTTTATTCTTGGTTAGGTATGGTTTATTTTATTTATTCTTTTTCTTTTTCTTTTTCACATTTTTATTTTCTTTTTTTTTTCTCATTCTACCACACCCAGCCTTTTTATGTTTTCTCTTATTTTACCCTTCTTCATACCCACTATAC
The DNA here is from genome assembly GCA_030864215.1 of Capsicum pubescens. NCBI lineage: Eukaryota > Viridiplantae > Streptophyta > Magnoliopsida > Solanales > Solanaceae > Capsicum > Capsicum pubescens. The sequence goes on from CM061544.1 coordinate 231,377,703, forward strand.
ATTATGCACCCCTATGATAGTCACCCTTAACTTAGGAGATTTGCCTAAGTTGAGGTGCACAATGTCCAAGAAGGACCAAGGATAAAATAGGTTCAATATAACACAAATAGGAAGGTGAAAGGTGAAATAAGAAAAATAGGCTACAAGGCTCAAAAATCGGGATCAAGGGATACTTATTCACACATGGGAGGTCATATAAGATAAAAGTGAACTAATATAAAAACGATCTATAATCTTTTCCTAACAGACTATCCTATAGCCTACGTAAAATTAACCGGGCAAGTTCTGAATTCAAAACACAAAGGGAACTAAGTAGAATCTCTCACACACATGGTACAGGGTCGCATCACAAGCTATTACCTATTCGGTTCATGCGTAAGCTAGAATGGATTATCATGTCCCTAATCCTAATTCCATAAAAATATCCATAATGGTGACATATAGATACATTCACACATTTCTTAAAAACAAATTTTTGGAGGGGTCATTTTTCTCAAAAATCAATATCAAAACATATTAACTGCCCTAGATACTAAGAAAAAATATCCTAATTACACAAAACATGAAACAATATGAAATAAAACACATCATGACATAAATTTTAACCTATACATGTCAATTTTATGGACATATCATGACCAACAGGAAAAGAAGCATGACAACGTAAAATGACAGTGCCTATGGTATACCCCACCCTCAACTAAAAGGCTGCACATTGTCCCCAGTACATATAAATTATGTAAAGTAAGGGAATAAAAACATACCTGGGATGCATTAGGCTTCCTCATTATGATAATAAAGATCACTATATACCATGGGTTGCCTCCTAAGCAGCGCTTGATTTAATGTCACAACATGACATGGGTACCTTGACTACTCAGAATTCATCAAGGTACCTAAAAGAATAACCTCATGGGTTATCAAAACAATGATTAACTGACACTACTCGTATATCGATAGGCTTCTTTATATTTCTTTAGACGTTGAATGTGACATCTTCATTATTGACCCTAAACTTAAGCTCCCCCTTTTCCATAGCAACCGTTGCTCTACCCGTGACTATGAAAAGTCGTACCAATATGATGGGAATCTTGAAGCCAGAATCACAATCCAAAATGATAAAATCAGTTAGAAACATTAAGTTATCAATTTTTACAAACATATCAAATAATAAGCCTATGGTTTTTTTACTATACGGTCTAATATCAACAACCACATTGTAGTCAGCTCTAGAGGGCTCTGGTATAATTGTTTGAATATGGCCAGTGACATCAAATTAATATTTTTCCCAAGTTATATAACACTCTGGAAAATATAGATATCCCTATAGTTCATGGAATCATGAACGCTCTGCGATCACCCTTCTTCAAGGCCAGAGATTTAGAAGTGACTACACTGCAATGGTGCAATCTAACAACATCCTTAAAACTAGCTTCTCTATTCTTCATCACTAATTCTTTCATAAACCTGGCATACCCAGGCATCTTCTCCAAAGCCTTAAGGAGAGGGATGTTGAAGCCCAAATTGTTCAGCATTTTAATGAATCTTTTAAACTTTCCTTCCTTTTTATTCAGTTTTAGTGTTTGAGGAAAATGTGGGGGAAGTCGTAGAATTTTTTTTAATATGTGGTCATCAACCTTTCCATTAACATTATCCTCACCAATACTTGGATCAATACTTGTTGCCTTGGCCGACTCCCCTATAGGTGTCTCATCAATCATAATATTATCATTCATCGGTACATCCATAGTAGTCAATGAGGGATCAATACTAGACTTACTATTATGAGTGGTAATAGAGAGACAATGACTATCATTTCTTGTATTTTAAACCATGTGGCTCAGAAGGGTACCCGACTGCTTTGGATTTAAAGTAGCAGACAACTGTCCAAACTACGTCTCTAACTGCTTGATTACAGTTGCATGAAAATCAACCTTCTGGATCAAGTCTAAGATATCATCCTTAATCTCCTTAAGGCATGTTTCTTGATTTTCTTGACCCTTCACCAGTTTAGACAAGAATTCATCCATTCTCAATTCAGTATCACGGCTGCCCGATAGAATATAATTGTCTTTATTCTCCTTGTAGTCAACCTTTCTTATTTTTTCACCATCATGCACCAATGTAATTTCTGTATCTATCTCCATAATAGTTCTGATCTTGGTTTCCTTGCCCCTTGGATAGTAAACCCGCCAGTTCTCGATCAAGATACTTAGCCTCCTCTTCTAAGTCAGAATCATAAGCTCTAGAGGCTGAACCCTGTGAACCTATCGTATTAAACTTTTTGAAATTCAAAACTACAAATTGCTAAGTCAACAACCTAATATATATTCTCAGATGGATAATTTCTTGTGCCAAAAAATCATTAACTTCTCTATTGTTTCTAGAAGATTCGATGGGATAAATGCTAGCACCCATTTCATCCCACCGAGTATGCCACCCTCGATTGGTGAGAGAGATCTAATCTAGAACCTCAAATGTTGCTTCCTAGCATAATCTCATAAATGCTACTCTAGTGATTTTGTTTACCATGGATCAAAAACTTATGTTCAAGGCTCTATAAAATATCTCCAGCAGGCTTGTCCATAAAATATTATGATTGGGTACCATGCTCAACTTTTTCATAAACTTGAACCAAGCCTCATACATCGATACTGAATATAGCTGCCTGAAGTTGTATATCTCATTTTTAACTGGAACATTCTATTCAGGGGAAAGAAATGGTTTAAGAATTTCTATTTCAACTTATTCAAGTGTTATTATATCCTATTAGAAGTTCCCCAACCACAAAGAAGCTTCTCCTATCAACGAGAAGTGAAAAACCCTCAATCTGAGAGCCTCCTGGTCTACCCCCAGAATATTATAAGAAGTACAGATCACAACAAAATTAGAAATATGTATATTTTTGTTGTCTTTATCCAAGCCAAAAATACACCTTTTAAGTTCAAAAGTTTCATCATGATATTAGTTTGGTCAAATTTCACATTAGGGGGTTGTGCAGGAGGAATGATAGCTTCTGTTTCTATTGGCTCAACGTATCCCATATATTCTTCATCATCATATGTTTTAAAGTACTGTTATGCTGGGATAACTTGAGCTTGACCACCTCAAACTCCATCTCAATTACCGCTGAGTGCTGCTCGAGGATTAACTATCAGTCTTGGTCTGACTAGCTTTGCCTGCTAAGCTAATCGCTGAACTTTAACCTTCTTTCTCTAGTTAGTAAAATCCTCTAATAACTTCTCTATTTTTCTATAAGTAATGTTCTGTGGATCACCTAGATTAGATAGAGGTACCTCATTAGGATCATCCCAACCACCTTCAAGATAGACATTACGTACGTGTTTAGTCATTGCATGATTTGGCTGTAAAATCCTCTCTGGGTTTGGATGTGGTAGGATTAAGGGATTACCTTGACTCCTAGTGTTAGGCATACATCCACATACACCCAACTAAACGCAAAAAATAAAGACCCAAAAACTCAAATAAACTTTAATCAACACTCACAAGTCTTCCCAGGTAATGGTGCGAAAATTTTGATCAACGCCTAAACTACACTTCTAATTGAAGATAAAGGGGCCATTGTCGAGTAAAGTAACCCAACTCATGTTGGAGTCGAACCCAAGAGTAGACGTGGAATTATATCTCTCATTTGCTAGAACTAACAGGCAATACAGAAAGTAATGAAGGGCTTTGTAGTAGTAATCTCAAATAAGTAATAGAGCTCAACTTTGGTTGTAATCAATCGGAGGCGCACACTAGGACTGTGCTCCCCCTGTCTTCTCAGTTAAGTAGTTTTATCATGCTTTGTTGAACCAACCCAATATCTTGCTTGTAGAATCTGATAAGTTATGTACTATCAACTATCTTTTGGACTCACTGACAGATTTCACCCTTTACTTTACCTTTTGTGATTATTATTTCCTATTCCCTACTCCTTTTGTAAAGTAAGTAGTGATATACTAGGTGGTATCTTTACGTTTTGAACCACTAAGAAGTTTACTAAAATGAAGGTAACCATAATACATGCAAAAATATCAGTTCTGACAACTTAGCACTTCCCCTATTTCATCAATCTTCTAGGGTTCCCACAACAATAGCTAAGGGATTTAGCCGCTCATTGTTGTGAAACGGACAAAGGAATTCATAATTGAAGACATTCAAATAATATCACAATAATAAATGAATAAAACCTAAAGTGTATAACTATAACATCAACCAAAATAAAAAACAAAGTAATCCAAGGATTAAAATCTGAATCTTGGAATCAAATATATGTTTATAAGTCTATAGAGTGCGTAAACTAACTACAAAAAGTCAAAAAGGTATTTATAGGATACAAGAAAACCCTAAAAATAAAACCCAAATAAAAAAGGAAAATTAAGGCTGGTGACCACTAAGGTCACCTACGGATCATATGTACTACTATGGACCGCAGCTTGGTTAGTGGCAGACCTCCTTCACAACTCCTGAAGCTCTCTGGAATTGGCCTTCTGATAGTTACTAAGGTTATCTATGGACCATAGGTGACCTTGGTAAGTGACAGGGTCTTGTTTTTCCTGAATTTGATCCTCTGGACTTCAACTTCTGATACCTACTTTTTTCACATATGCTCGATAAGTGGAACTTATGCCTAGAAGTACCTTCGTAAGTAGCCCAAAACTTTAAATTTCCTCCTTTTATTCTGTTTAGCATCCAAAACCTCATTTCCTACAAAACTTACACAAAACACATCATATCTCATAAGACAACCTAAGAAACTTGCATATTTTCATTATTTTAAGTGCCGAAAGTGCTATAAATTGATAGCTCATTAGAGCCCGACATCTGGCTTCTTGTTACAATCCATTTGTGTCAATTCAAGCCCGATGCACATTTGGATGAATACTATAATTTCTTGGGATTGGTTCAGTCTTGGATTATTTATGTTTATTTTTTAAAATACTTGTTGTATGTTCCATCGGCTTATGGGGGCACAATTGAGTTAATTGTCTTCTTCATTATGCCTAGCAGGGTTATGGGGATCTAGTTAGGTTATGTTTGATTTATATTTTATTATTGCATTATTTATCTTTCTGTATATATTTTACTTATTCCTGTATCGCATTTGTGTAGCTCGATAGCATTTACCTTTCTATCCCTATTTACTGGTTGCTTAAACTACACTCTCGCATATTAGTTATAATTTTCTAGTAGTAAGCTCAGTCAGTCGATGATCCTAATGAGTACCCATTTCTTTGGTACTCATACTACACTTTTATATCTTTACCCTAATACATATCCAAGTATTAGCATCCGATGTTGATGCGATTTCTATTTTTCAATACTGATTTAGAGCGGGGTGAGCTTGCTGTCATTCGAGGTTGAGCCTCTTCTATTTGTTCCAGTTTAGTCTTTTTTACTCGGGACTATTTGTATATATTATGTATGTTTTGGATTCTTTCTAGTACTCTGGGTATCTTTTAGTAGTGGCTTTAGTACCAACCTTATAAGGTCTTGGGAGGGATTCTTCTGTTTATTGGGTCTTTTTTCTTCTTTCATTTTGATATACTTTTTATGTTTCCTTTATGTTTTTCACTTATTATTACTATTGATTATATGTGGTCTTTTATAGTTTCTGCCCATTAGCCCGTTGCCTATTGTTCCGAGCTATGTCTTGGCATGCCTACTGGTGGGATAAGGTGGGAGTTATCATGACTTGAGAAATTGGGTGGTAACACATATAGAGACAAAGAGTTGCCAGGCATTTGGGAGTAGTTCAAGGCTATCCAATCTAGCTCTTTTCCATCTTCTTTTATTTCATTCATTTTGAATTTATAATAATATGTTGTACAAACTTTATGTTTATAACAAATGAAATTACGGAGACTGCTTATTGGGGCGGGGATTATATGACTTGACCATTTGATAACGTAATTACTTTATCACCTAGGCAACACGTTCTAGGATTGTTAAGTAAATTTCGACATGCTTATCCACAATCACCTAAAAATCATGTTTTCAGAGTATGAATTAACTTGAAAGCTGTTAAAATTAGTTTCGAGTATGTCCGTTGTTTTTTTACATTTTTTATTATTCTCTTGCACTTTTTTAAACTTTTAAATAATTTCCGACACACTTTTAAAATAATTTTTTGTACTTACAAAGTAATTTTCTATACTTTTAAAATAAATCTCTACACCTTTAAAACAATTTTTTGCAAGCTTTTAAGTAACTTTTTTTGTGCTTTACATTTATTTTTTGCACATTTAAATAATTTTCTGTACTTTTAAATAATTTTTTACACACTTTTAAATGATCTTCTGCACATTGAAAAATATCTTTTTGCATAGTTTAAATATTTTTTGCACACTAAATAATATCTTGGTACACTTAAAATATTTTTCTGCATAGTTTAAATAATTTTTGCACAGTTTAAATCATTTTTCTGCACAGTTTAAATTATTTTTCTACACAATTTAAATCATTTTTCTGCACAATTTAAATAGTTTTTGTACACCGTTTAATCAATGTTCCACATATTATAATAAATATCTTGCACTCTTTAATTAATTTTCTACAGCACTTTTGAAATAAATTGTTAGTATGTTTAATCATTTTGGCAATAGGCAATTATTTGTCACTAGATATCATGATTATGTTATATTAAAAAATAAATAATTATTTTTAAGCATGTTAATCACTTAATCAACTTTAATTAATCAAGAGCTTTCATGAAATCGTTATGTGCTACTTGTCAATGTCCTTTTTGTTTTGTTTGATGTGAATTATGACTCTAATTAAACAATCTGATTTTTCTTTGCCTAGAGCCAAATCCAAAATACTAAGCCTAATGCCTCTTGGACATTAATATTGGACATTTTCACACTTCTTATTGTTTTAAATTCCACCCATTCCAATCTCATTGACCTATGCTATCGTTATTGTTGCCTATAAAGCATATTATTAACTTCATTTTAGAATCTCATCTGTTCCTAAGTCAAAACTATGCACGAACTGATTCTCATAAATTTGAGATATGCAGGCGACGTAAAACTAAAGTCTCGGCCACATTATTTTAATAACCACCCTCTTGTTGCTTTGATTCCAATAAATTAATTTCTCGATCAGACAAAATTGGCTACTATATCAACTTTCGATGCTTGACAATTCTTTTACCATTTTCGAGCAATGAAGAGGTAGCTGTTGAAACTCAATTTTAACCTCTCGATATCCATCAAAGGCTGCTATTTTACCAAAATAAGAAATTTTGGATATTAATATTTGTTTACTTATTATTTTGGTGTCAAATTAATACCGACGTTTTGTATTCATGATTTTAAAGTATGCAATTTGTTTTATCATTTAATTTCACATTTTCACATAGTATATATAATTTATTAATTTAAATATAATATTTTACATAATTTCATAATATTTATTGCATTATTTTCGCAAATACTCATACTCATAGTTTACAAACACATTGCCTATTATTATTATTATTATTATTATTATTATTATTATTATTATTATTATTATTATTATTGTTAGTTCGAACATAGTTTACACGATCTTGTTATCGACTATAGTTTCCTAATTATTATACAATATTTATTAAATAGTAGCCTACTTCTATTTGATTTTGTAAAATTTATTTAATTGTAGCCTAATTTTGATTCCTTGAAAGCAAGTGTAAGTCCCTCTTTTTTCTTTTCATAGAACTCACCGCTAAAATATCATCTATCTCATTTTGGACCCTCTACGTCAAAGAATCAACCAACTGAAATATTTGTAAAAAGGAAGTATCAGATACACTAACCCTACTAACCCCTAACGTTCACTGACCACCACCGGTCGGCTGATACCAGAGACGGCGTAGGCACGTCAAAAATAAGTAAGGGTATTCTCTCCCCAGATCTCCCTATCGCCCTTCTCTCTCCCCTCTTTCCCTTTCTCTCCCTATTACTGCTATCACCGGCGGGACTAGGGCTTCTGCCGGCTCGATTCCTCGGCTACGGCGAAGTGTAAGGGGGTAGCACCGGTCAAAGAAGATGGGTACGAGGACATCGATGACCAAATTTTGACAAGAACTAGACGAGCCAGTGGAATTTCGGCGACGCTCCGATAGCTAATTTCGATATTAATATTGTCTTAACCAGCAGCATGCAGGCATACCGGTGACATTTTTATTTTAATATTTAGTCACTTCTTTTCAGTTTTGGTTTTTTTGAACTATTTTGTTCATTTTGTTGCTTGATTCCGTCTTGTTTGTCCTTGTTTTTGCTAATGTTTTTGGTTTTTTGTTTGTCTCATGTCTATTTCTTGTAGCTTGTTTATTGTTTCTATCTGTACTTAGTTCCGGCTTCCTGTGAGTACATTGGGGACTGGCTGCGATGCTTTTTGGTGATTTATATGGTATGTGTTTTGGATGCTAGGCTGGGTAGTGTTCTGCGTGTGTACCTTTTTTTCTATTTTTCTAAGGTTGTTTTTCTGTTGGGTTGTCGGTTTGGGGCTTTGATTTTGGTGTGTTGGGTGTTGAGTTATGGCTGGAGGGGTCGATGGTGGAATAGGTTCATGTTTGAGGAGGTTGGGAGTGAGGGCAGGGGTGGGTGAGAGGTATAAGTCGGGTGTTAGGGCTAGGTCGGGGAGGGGTGGTAGAGGGAGGTGAGAGACGAGAGAAGATAGGTTACGGGTAGGGTCATGGAATATTGGGACCCTTCAAGGTAAGTCTGTAGATTTGGTGAAGATTTTTAAGAAGAGGAAGGTGAATATTGCGTGTGTTCAGGAGACTAGGTGGGTAGGGTCTAAGGCTAGGGATGTGGATGGGTTCAAGCTTTGGTACTCGGGGAGGGATATGTATTGGAATGAAGTCGACATCTTAGTGGATGAGGAGCTTAGAGGTCAGGTGGTGGAGTTTAAGAGGGTCAGTGATAGGCTGATGAAGATTAAGTTAGTCTTGGGGGTTTTTGTGTTGCATGTGTGTAGTTTTTATGCGCCGCAGATGGGCTTGGAAGAGAAGGTAAAGGTGAGATTTTGGGAAGATTTGGATGAGGTGGTGAGAAGCATGCCTAGCGCGGAGAAGATCGTCATAGCACGGGACTTCAATGGACCCATTGGGGTCCTACCTGGAGGCTATGATGATGTGCATGGTAGTTTTGGCTTCGGTGTTATAAATGGCGAGGGAGCGTGCCTATTGGATTTTGTGAGGTCCTTTAAGCTGATGGTCGTGAACTCGAGTTTTCCGAAGAAGGAGGATCACCTGATTACCTTCCGAAGTATGAAAGCCAAGACTCAGATTAACTTTTTGCTGCTTAAGAAGGGGATAGGGTGCTATCTAAGGACTGTAAGGTCATTCCGAGCGAGCACCTCTCGACCTAGCATAGGTTGTTAGTGATGGACTTGTCTATCAATAAGAGAAGGAAGAGATGGGTCAGGGAGCGTCGATCTAAAATTAAGTGGGATAACTTGATGCCAGAAAGTGCACTGGAGATAGGGGAAAAGGTAGCGGGTATGGGGGCATGGAAGGATAGGAGGAACGTGGATTCTATGTGGGATAGGGCGGCTAACTGCATCACAGAGACTGCTAAAGATGTGTTGGGTATTTCGGGGGCCCGGGAAGGTCGGCATAAGGGGGACTGGTGGTAGAATAAAGAAGTGAAGAAGAAAGTGGAAATCAAGAAGGGGGTGTATATTGAGTTGATTGAGAGTAAAGATGAAGAAAAGAAATAGGTGAATAGGGAGGTGTACAAGGTAACTAGGAAGGAGGCTAAGTTGGCAGTTATGACTGCCATGTCAACAATGTTTGTGTGCTGGGTTAGAGGAAAAAAGAGGGGATAAGAGGTTGTATAGGCTTGCAAAAGTTAAAGAGCGGAAGTGTCGTGACCTAGATTAAGTGAAGTGTATTAAGGGAGAGGATGGTAGTGTTCTGGTGGAGGATGCTCACATTAAGAAGAGATAGTAGGACTACTTTCATAGATTTTTGAATGAGGAAGGGGATAGAGACATTAAGCTAGAAGACCTGGAGCATTCGGAGGAGATCTGTGATTTCAGCTACTGCAGGCATTTTAAGGTAGAGGAGGTCAAAGAGGCTTTTTATAAGATACGGAGAGGTAGGGAGACAGGGCCGGATGAGATTTTGGTAAATTTTTGGAAGTATGCTGGCGGGGCAGGGCTTAAGTGGTTGACTGATTTATTTAACGGTATTTTCAAGACTGCGAGAATGCCTGAGGCTTGGAGATAGAGTACAATGATTCTTCTTTATAAAAATAAGGGTGACATTCAGAGTTGTAACAACTACAGGGGTATTAAGCTGTTGAGTCACACTATAAAGATTTGGGAGAGAGTGCTTGAGCGGAGATTGAAGAGGGTTGTGTCTATTTTAGAGAACCAGTTTGGATTTATGCCTGGTCGTTCAACGACAGAGAAAATCCATTGGGTGGGGAGATTGGTGGAGCAGTATAGAGAAAGGAAGAGGGACTTACACTTGGTGTTTATCGACCTAGAAAAGGTATATGCTAAAGTTCCGAGAGAGGTTTTTTGGAGGTGTTTAGAGGTGAGAGTGGTCCCGGTGGCATACACCAGAGTTATTAAGGACATGTACAGTAGAGGGAAGACCAGGGTGAGGACGGCGGGAGGAGACTCAAACCATTTTTCGGTCGAGACAGGGTTGCATCAAGGATCGACTCTTAGTCCATCACTATTTACGATGGTGATGGACGTGTTGACGTAGAGTATTCAAGGCGAGGTGCCTTGGTGTATGCTATTTGCGGATGATGTAGTGCTGATTGATGAGATACGGAAGGGCGTGAATGACAAATTGGAGGTTTAGAGGTAAACCCTTGAGTCGAAGGGGTTCAGGTTGAGTAGATACAAGACGGAGTATTTAGAATGTAAGTTTAGTGACTTAAGGCAGGAGGACGATGTGGTGGTGAGGTTGGACTCCCAAGATGTTTGTAAGAGGGATAGTTTTAAGTATCTTGGGTCTTTGATCCAGGGAAATGGTGAGATTGATGAGGATGTCACCAATTGTATTGGTGAAATTTGGATGAAGTAGAGGCTCGCCTTGAGGGTGTTGTGTGATAAGAAAGTGCCCCTTAATCTTAAAGGCAAATTCTATAAAGTGGCAGTCCGTACGTCCCTGTTGTATGGCGTGGAGTGTTGGCCATTCAAGCACTCCCACATCCAAAAAGTGAGGGTGGAGGAAATAAGGATGATGTGTTGGATGTGTGGGCTTACTAGAAGGTACATGATTAGGAATGAGATTATCTGGGAGAAGATGGGAGTGGCTTCGATGGAGGACAAGATGCTGGAAGGAAGGCTGAGATGGTTTGGACATGTGATGAGGAGGGACACAGATGCCCCAGTGCGTAGGTGTGACAGACTAGTGTTGGATGGCTTCGAGAAGAGTAGAGGTAGGCTGAAGAAATACTGGAGGGAGGTGATTAGACATGACATGGAGAAGCTGCAGCTTACTGAGGACATGACCCTGTATAGAAAGGTGTGGAGGTCGCGAATAAGGGTAGAAGGCTAGCGGGAGGGTGTGGATTGTAGTAAGCCATCAGGAGAGATCTTGTGTATCCGGGTTAGTAACCTTAGGTATGTGTCTATAGGTTTCTATGGCGGCGAGTATATGTTACTGATACGTGGGTGTCCCTTTCATATTTTCTCGGTTGTTATCTGCTTATTTCATGTTTCCGCATCTCTCATATTTTTCTATTGCTCTGATTTACTTTTTATTATTCCTTACGCCTTTTCTATTATGTAAGCCATCTCCTTGTCTTCTATTCTTTATCTTGAGCCGGGGGTCTATCAGAAACAACGTCTCTACTTCTTCGGAGGTAGCGGTATGGACTGTGTACATCTTACCCTCCCCAGACCCCACTTTGTGGGAACACACTAGGTTTGTTGTTGTTGTTATTGTTGTAGCCTTATTTTACCTAAACAATGTCAATTTTAGCGTAAATTGAGTCCAATTTATAGTTCAATTTTAATCTTCAATTAAACTTCAATTAATCCAATGCAGTGACCCATAACTCAACCCGTCTTTTAATTTTTAATCTCAGTCATCCATTAAAATCAACCCAACAACTAAAATCAATTCCTCTTTTGTTTCCTTTTAATTATGCCCAGTCTTCAAAACCTTAAAAAAGATTCACTCTCTCTACTAAAAACCATCAGCTTCCCTCTTACTTCCTTCTCTCTCTACCGCCATTAGAATTGATCACCGAACAGCTGACAAATATCATCCCACAATCACCCCCTCCTTCACCAGTGAAATTCGTACAACCTGTCACCCCTTCTATCTCTTCTCCTTATCTCCTTTCATCCCAAGCCACCGACATTCTACCATATTTCAATGTAAGCTTTAAGGTGCAAGAGATATAACTTTGGGCTTTATTGATTGAATGCATAATGATTTTTTGAACAAGATCGAAGTACCAGTATTTATTTTACTCAATATTAGGTCAACGAGTCATCAATCATCATCTCTTCTCCTTTGCCAAAAAATCAACGTCATCAGATCTAACGAACCATTACCTCCCAGCCTCTCTTCCTCTTTCCCTTTCTCTTCCTTTTTCTTTTTCTCCCTCACAAGCCCAAATCCCTGAGTTTCTCTTCTCCAGTGAACTGGAAAGATCTGACTAAGCAGACACTCTAAATTGAGAGTCAATGATTTCTCATGGATGAATTTTGAGGTGATCGAGACAGTTTTGAAGCAACCTATTTCTTCCTTTCTATTTTCTTTAAACCTTAGAGATTTTTGATTTCAATCTAAGGTATGATCTCCTAATATTTATTACTATCTTTTCTATCATTCCTTGCATTGGAAAATTTGTGTAAAACTTTGTGCATTTCTATTGGAAAATTTATTTAAATCTTGATACTTCTTTAGGCTACAGATGGTTATGTAAATTGTATGGCAATCTCTATAAGTCATTTTTACTCTGATTTGATCAATGATAGCTTCTTATTTCTTAAGTTGTTGATTTCTCCAAAGAATTTTATGGCATCTTATTTGAAAATTTGTCAGTAATATTTACATGATAATTTATAATCTTCCCTTATTTCACTTTGTGAGATAGTCTTGGTACTACTTGATTATCATGCTTGTAATTGATTTCATTTTGTTTTAGAAACATGTCTTAACTTTTAAATTCTTTGAATTTTCACTTGATTTACGTTGCCCTTGTTTGATAGTGCTCTTCTTTAAAATTAATTCTTCAATGATGATTTGTTTATTTAATCGTTTAGACAGCCTTGGTGCATAATAATTATGATAAACCTTTAGTCATTTTACACCTAATTGAGAATTATGTTTGGTTTATTTGTGTGAAGTTATATTTTAAATGGGATAACAATTTTATTTTTGGTAAATTTCATGATCTTATGATCTCTTTACTTATTCTTATATCTTATTTGATCTGGACAGATTTTACTTGTCTATTTATGATAAACTTTACAAGATTTTCTCTTTAATTAATTTGGTTAAGCTAATTAAGGAATGAGAATTTTCTAAGTACCTCTTTTAATAATTTTATTCCTTTTGACAACTATCTCCTTTCGCTATATAAAGAAGGTCTCTTCTCATTATTTATGATGAGTCTGACTCCTCCTACTACAAACTTCATTCCTTAACTATTGGACACAGGAAAAAATATTATACTCTTCTCTGCACTAAAAAATATCTCTTTGCTTTTGTGCTTTTGGTCTTGAGGCTGCTTTAGCTACTAACTATTATCATGGGATCTTACTTTAGAAGCACAATTTTTTTGTTTGTATTTTATTATTCTCGTTGCTAGTCGGTTAATTTTCTCTAACGATGTGTTAGTTTTTTTTGTATTAATTCAATGATATTATGATCTTGTCTTCATTAACATAATTTAAATGCTTGATTTCAGAAGCCTCCTGCTCCTTTGTGTATTTTTCTAACCTATTGTGTGTTTGTACAATTTATTTTTATCAATTTGACATGTTTTCCTCCTCTATTTATAACTATATGTTTACCCCATAGGAGTGTTGTTGTATGTGAGTCTGAAACAATCTTAGCACATCGCATAACCCCTTTGGCATGAGCCTGCCTGTGATCCTTCAGATCCTTAGGAACTCAACAACGTTAAGAGTTGATTATGCGTTTCCAAAGATTTGTTTTAGATTCAGGGAGTGTTTTGGCATTTTTGGTTATTTCCACATGTTAAAGGCGAGCATTTAGATGAGACAAAGATTTGCCAGGGATTTGGGAGTAGTTAAGGGTTATCCAATCTAACCCATCCCTATTTTTTTTTATTTCATTCATTTTGGGTATGTACTAATATGTTGTACAAACTATATGTCTTATAATAAATAAAATTACGAAGACTGCTTATGAGGGTCGGGGATTATATGACTTGAATGTTTGATAACGTAATTACTTTATCCCCTAGGAAACACGTTCGTGGATTATTAGGTAAATTTTGACATATTGTTCCACTATCACCTAGAAATCATGTTTTAGGACTATGAATTAACTTGCCATTCATTAAAATTAGTTTCGAGCATGTCCATTGATATTCTGCACTTTTAAAATAAATCTCTACAACTTTAAAATAATTTTCTGCAATCTTTTAAGTAACTTTTTATGAACTTTTCATTTATTTTTCGCACATTTGAATAATTTCCTGCACTTTTAAATAATTTTTTGCACACTTTTAACTATTTTTTTTCACATTGAAAAATATTATTCAGCACCTTTTAAATATTTTTTGCACACTAATAATTTTTTTGCACACCAAAAATATTTTTTAGCACAGTTTAAATAATTTCTACACAGTTTAATTTTTTTTCTATTGTTTAAATTATTTCTCTATACAGTTTAAATCATTTCTGTATAGTTTAAATTATTTTCTGCATCAAATAATGTTTTGTATATTTTAATAAATTTTCTGCACTCTTTAATCAATTTTTTGCATCACTTCTGAAATAGATTGTCAGTCACTTTAATCATTTTGGTAATAGGCAATTATTTGTCACTTAGATATCATGTTTAACTTATATTGGATGAGTAATTTCTTTTAAGCATGTTAATCACTTAATCAACTTTTATTAATCAAGAGGCTTTCATGAAATCGTTATGTGCTACTTGTCAATGTCCTTTTCATTTTTTTACACGAATTTTGAGTCTAATTAGTTAGCCCATTTTATTTTATCTAGACCTAAATTCAAAATAGTAAGCCTAACGCCTCTTGTACATTAAGATTAGGATGGATAGGCCTATTAGGGCACACTAGTTTTATCATTTCTTAGTGCACTTTTTAGGTCTAATAACCTTAATAACCAAACTAGGTGGGGCAGGTAGATATTAAAAAATGATGAAAGTTGTTTTGAGTAAAATCTGACAATGCGGCATACGACATTGTCATCTGATAATAAGTCAGGTGTTGATTCAAATAGATAAAAATAATTTTTTTGTCCAACCTTTCGAATTTACTTTCTCTTTTATTTATTTTATATATTTTAATTATTTGGGGTAGTTTGCTAAAAAATCTTTGTTATGTAAATTGTGTCTCTTCTAGTTTCTCGCTTATCTGTTTTGCATATTAATACTTTATCACCTGAATAATTAATAATTACAAATAATTAAATTATTTATTTTTCTTATTCATTATTTTCATGTTTAATCACCTAGTTAATATAAGGTTAATAAAAATATTCATCTTTTGTTTATCACATAGAATTTTTCACATAACATATGAATTTGGTCGAAATCCACATTTGTGGACCTCAAAAGGTGTCTAACATCTTCCTTTTGAGGTAATTTGAACTCTTGCCCAAATTTCTAGTGATGTAGACTAATAAACTAAGTTTGTAATAGAATAGTGCCTTAGCACACCTTAATTCGTTAGGTGGCGTCTCTTCTCTTTTTAAACCATTCTAAAGGAGTTGTCATGTCTAATTCTGCTTTTTACAAGAAAAATAGGGTGCGGTAGTATGAGGACTCCGCTGGGGATACTTAGGTTCTAAACATTATGAATTTGTATGTTGTGTGAGATTTTACTCTTTTATTCATTTGTGTGCATTTTTTTTTGTTATATTTTTTTTTGTTTATTTAAATAGTTGTTTGGTATTTTGAATTGCCATTGTTACATGTTAATTATCTTCCTATTTTCTTAACTTACTTCCCTAAATATTTTCCCCATTTCCTGAAATCTTTTTTCTTGCACATTTATTTATTTTATTTTCAATATGTTACTGCTTTTCGTTATGTGCTATGTGTTACTATGCTATATAATTGTCATTTCGCTCTTTTCTTCCTCTATTTTGAACCTCTTTTATTTTTGTAAGACTGTTGCATGGTTGCATATACATTTATTCCTAAAACACCCTTGTAGGAAATGCCTAAAGAATCGTTTGTTCAGCGGTGCATTGACAATTATGAGCTTTCCCATTCTCAATTTATCCACTTGAGGGAACCAAGTCATGAAACTATTCTTGTCGTTTAGATCGTGGTTGCATGTTCTTTTACTAAGGAATATGTGTCTTATTCAGCATAGGATGTCTTGGAACCTTGATGCTTTTAATGAAATCTTGCTTAAAAGTCTGAAAGGGTTCACGATCCCAAAAGGACGCATAATCTTATTTGCTATGTGTTGAATTTTTACGTATAGGTTAATATCTTACTAACTTTGGTATTTTTATCTCTATCTTAGTTAGTCCTTATTGTTAGAGTTCCTCACTTTAGTGTGTTTTACTCTTACAATTCTTGTCATGTTAGGGCCTAATAATACATTCTTAGGGCATATTCAAAACATCCCTCTAATTTATTCTCCTAAATCAATTATGTCTTCTAAAAATCTGTTAGCATGCTAATCTTCTCCTGGTCACCTCTTCCTTTGATAAGAGGTTCTAGTCCCATTTATAATCTATTGGGTAACCATCATTTTAGGACATCCTCATCTCAATGTTTTCAGCATTTACTTACTATCGTCTGTACCATGGCTCTAGATCATTAATGTTATCATATTCGTGTTGTACTCTAGCTTTCACGACCTCTAAGTCATATAGAGTTCTCATAACTTTGATTCACCCCGAATGAGCATAACTCATTATTTTCAAATAAGTTGAATATTCAATATAGCTTTTTTGTGCATATCTTTTTCACTAATTATAAGTCTTTTCTTCTAAGGTTGACTAAAGTTGAACATCAGAAATGGCTAGTCAAGCAATGTTTGTCAACCTTATCAATAGTGAAGTTGAGAATGGGAATTTGGGTTGCATCAAAACAAAGTTACTCCAAATTTGAGTCAAGCATCAAAAGTATAAAAAGGAAAATAGAAAGAACCAGAGGAATAATGACTAATCTTTGTGGTCAGGCTGACATGCCACCAGGTTTTCTAGAGCCATTATCCTAAATGACTTTATTGCTCCCACCTACACTATGAAGTCTCCTATATTAACAACCTTGCATATGCCTGATTATGATGCACAAGTATCTTCGAGTTTGTATTCAATTACACTATAAAAAGCACTCAATAGGTTGACAGAGATAGACAAGGAAAAGAAATTGAAGGAAAGGTTTCTAAATATGAGGTAGGGTCATCTCAACAGCTCGAGATGGATAAGTTATCCAAATCAGGAGAAGAAAATAAGGATAAAGTTGGGGACATAATCATTTAGTTATACGATAGGTTTGGGGATCCTCGCTCTCATTTGAAAGCATACCTCAATGTAATAATGCTTATAGGGCAAAGTGTTCATCTTAAGATAAAGCTTTTTTTTAGTTCACTTATAGGTCTAACATTGATCTGGTACGTAAAGAAGGATTCAAGCAAGTAGGTCTCTTGGGACAATTTAGAGACTTTACTAGGTAGTTTGATAATATGTTGAAGGGGAAATTCATAGTCGAAACTCTATGAAATGACAAGGTTGTTTTGGTTGAGCCACAACTCAGGGATAAGGGAAATACAATTATCAAGGAGACACAAAGCCTCCGAAAACTAGAAGTGACCAAAACTCAATCTATTACCTTCCTAGATGAACCACCATTAATCACTATTGAAATATTGAGGTTACATGGTATTCTGTAGACAAAGCTTATTGGTTTCTATTACCCTTCAAGTAGTTTTTTTTATCTCAAAAACTATTGCCTTCTATTTTAGTATGTCTGGTCATGATACAGATAAATGCCGCCAGTTGAGGAAAGACCTAAAAAATTTTATAAGCAATAGGAAGGTAGTAAAGAAAGTCTTCCCTTAATTGATATGGCATCCACTCTCCAGAAATTATTCCAACACCAAATTATACCCATTCCTATTTTCTCTAATCCTTCACAAAACCTCATCCTAAAATTATTTAGTACCTACCTCCATCTAATACTCCAATATCAAATAAATTTCAATGACTTATCAAAATCCACCAATAAATCAGCAATGCAATTAATCCGCTAGACACTGAGCTAAGTTTTGGAAAAATCCACCAACACAGTACACTTCTTTGGTTGAGCCCATAGCCTAACTTTATGAGAGATTAAGGGTTGCTCTTTATATCACTCCAATTCTTGGCGTTGTAAAGGATACATATGCAAGTTATCTCAGTCACTCTAAGACATATGTTTATTATTTGTGGGTGAAAGGTCACATTACTAAGAGTGTTGAAGTATAAGAGAAATGATTCAAATGATTATTGATACCAAGGATTCAAATTGGACTTTTTGGGACTCTTTAGATGTTTTGACAAGGTGAGCAAAGTCTTGACATTCATTTTGATACTCCACTCTAAATTTCTAAGAATTTGAAATAATTTTATGTTTTATACGTACTTGGCATAATATGGAGTATATTTTATGCTTGCCTTTTATGGAATTGGAACTATATTCGACCTGATTCACCAATATGAGGGATATGTAGCCACTCATTTAATGTGTTCAGTATCATCATAATAAAAACTTTCTTTTCCCTTATGTTTTACCTCTTTGGAACTTTTCATGAAATTGGATGGATTGACAAAGTAATCAAAGTTCTTGATGTTCAAGATAGGTCCACTTTATTCATTTCAATAACTTCTTTAATATTTGTTGCTACTAAAATTCCAAGTTTGACATCTTAGCATTCGTCGAGTATCACGTCCATCATTTGAAATTATAAGTTCCATAACTATTCTACTTCATCCTTTAGAAGCTTAAATCACCCATTAAGTTTTAGACTTCTTTAATTTATTCAACCTAGGTTAATTTTTTAAGTGTCTGTTGTTTTTATATTCTTATTGTTATTTTCATAAACATATCTATTCCATATGATTTGTATTAAATTTATTTATTTTGCTTAAAGGTTATCTAAATATTTGAACATTGAATCAGCTAAGAGTCTGCAATTTCGCAAACATGCCTAACCATCTTGATCCCTTTTCTAACACAAATTTTTCTTCTTTACTAGCATAAAATACCTTCTTACCTATATCTCCTTATTCATTTCCTTGTTACTTTGCAAAACATGATAACATAATAGTTTCTTGACCTAGAAAAGAGGTTGGATGAATGTCTACATTCAAAGACTTTATGACTTGAGGTATAAGAAACTGTGTCTGCATCTAAAGGCTTTACGACATGAGGTATAAGAAACTGCGTTTGCATCCAAAGGCTTTATGACTTAAGGTATAAGAAACTGTGTTGCATCCAAGGGTAGATTTTCCTTTAGGAAACAAAGTTCCAAAATTCAATGTGTTTTATGGGCATGGAGACTTGATTATGCATCTAAACGACTATTGTGATAGACTAATTGGCATAGGGCACAATGATGCTCTTCTAATAAAGATGTTCATTCATAGCTTGTCTGAAAACACTCACTTGGTGTGTCAAACAATACTTTTACAAGTGACAGACATGGAAAGACATTGCTCAAAACTTTGTGAGACAATACAAGTTTAATATCAAGGCCGATTCAACGATGCTGGACTTGCTCAAAGTAAAGAGAATAAATCATGAATGATTTGAGGATTATACATCACAATGGAGATTGGAAGCTTCTAAGATACGTCCTCTTATTCCTGAAGAAGAGTTGGTTCAAGCTCTCATTAGTTCGCTAAATGGTATTTACTAACAAAAGTTATGTTGCTCATGTATTCAAAGATTCGACAAACTAATTCTAATTGGAAAAGATTAGAATATGTTATTAGAACTGGAAAACTTATTGATATTTTCGCAATACAAACTTCTTTTCAAGCACAGAAGGCCTCACTGAAAGAAGAAAAAGAAGATGATATCTCAATTATCCCACCTCAAGAACAACACTATCAAAATACCCAACATGCATATGTTGTTTTTTATGCGAATAGCCCACAAAATTTTCAGTACCCAAATTCTCACCAATATGATTCTCAATGACAAACTTATCCAATATCATCCAATTCTCATCAATTAAAGGAAATGAAACCTCATACTTTTACTCCTTTAACTAAACCTTTACCTGGAATATTTCAACAATTATGGGCTCAAGGAGTTTTGAAACCAAGAAAAGTATGGTCCCCAAATATCCATCTTTGAATTTTTACCAAGCCAAAAGTTGTGCATATTATTAGATATCCAAGGACATGATCGTGAGAAATTTTTAGCATTAAGGTAAACAACATTATGAAGAAGAAATTATTTGATAGAACATGAAATGCAATAAGAATTAGAGAAACAAAGATTCATATATAGTCGTTGCTCCTATGAGTCTACCAATGGAAACATTATCAGTAACTAAACTAATAGGAGATAATATACAAGATCCAAGATTTGATTGAAAAATGCTAGATTATAGTGCGACAAGGGCCACTAGGCAACATCTATGGCACTGCCATAGGCACAGTTATTGTACAAGGTTACCCAATAGAGATTTCCTCAAGACATTTGACAATAAAGAATAAATCATATCAAAGAAACTGAGAAGGACAAAACCATCACAAGCAAAGCAAAGTGCCAATTCTATTTTCCAATCAAATTTTTTTTTCGACTTTTGTTTATGTTTCTCTTTGTACTCATGAACTACGTTTGACATGACTTTCATTTGGATACGTAGGCAACCCATTCTTGGATTTAGTCTCAATCTAATAAAAATTTTCTTTTTCCTTCATATTAAAATTATTTTAGTTTTTGACAAAACTCTATTTGACAAATCTACGCTATTTTGTCCCATTTCATGACTTCAAATAGCAGTTACAAATTCAAAGTTGAACCTCAATTCAAATACAAGACAACTATTTCTTTTGAACTAACATTTTCTCTGTGTGATGCAGGAATATAAGACTTCACACGTAAAAACTAGAAGAATTTTTTAAATTACCTAAAAAATTCTATTAGCAAACAACATTTCTGACCTGAGCTAACCCGGGGCTTTATCGTAATGGTCATCCCAAGTCCAACCCATACTGGAGACCACCCCTGATTTCCAACCCAACCAACCATGCATAAGCCCTAAGTCAGATGAATACCAAACATTTAATAAGATAGCGTAGTTGCACATCCCAAGATTCTGGGATAGGTCTATGACCATGACCGGTCCAAATGAGTCTATTAGTCTAGAACCCAACCAATAATCAAATTACCGAACCAAAACCATAAGCCAAAAGCCAAAACAATAACCAAGTTCATATCCATAACATATTATAAGAGGATGGAACAATTATAAATCTAGTTCAACGGTATCTGACCCAATACCAACACCAATACTAAGGCTGACACCAATACCGATCCCACCTATTCCAACCCATAGTAGTCATACAAGCCTCTAACCAAAAGAAAAATAATATATGGTTGGGACATGCCCCAAACCATAGCCAAAACCAATATCTATAAAATAATCAAAGTATGTAAAGATATCCATGATATGAAATGGAGCCTTTAAAAATATGGAAGCTCACCATATCAATCCAATAGCTGATCGCGAATCCAATCACTAAGAAAGATGAGTAGAATGGTCAATTCCTACATCGCATGGGGATACAACGGCTGGAAGATGGGTTAGCAAGTGAATGCTAGCATGAACTCAGGATAAGAATAGAATAATACCATCCAATAAAACCAAGTAAAGAAGCCATATGCACACAACCATACATATAAGTAGAACCATGTCAGGAAAGGGTGTTGGCTTTAGCATACATTTAAAACCATTAACCTGGGTATGTGTAGCTTAACAATCCTAAAACCACCCATGGGCTATATGGGTCCAGTGTAACCCCATGGACTGGCCTCGATAGGTGTATCCATATGAATCGGAGATACCATAAGAGTAGGGGATTCCTAATTACCCTTTACTCTCCATGAGACATAGGTACATTATACTTAAAAGATTCCCATGTACCTCAGAGAATCATAAATAGTCGCTATGACTATGACCAACCCCTTATGTCGGCAAACATGAGTTTCCAGTGTCTGTTTATTGGACACGCACCTTCACGATTAGCTATCACACCCCTCCATCATTACCCAATTAAAACCATATCCAGCTAACCAAATCATTATCCCATTATTAATAACCAAGGCTATGAGTAGTGGTATCGTCATACCGACATTATCTTGCAAGCAATGTCCTTTGGAAACCTTTTTATGTAAAAGTAGTACCCATAGATTATATTATCACGTTAACTTGGGGTAATTCTGTGTACCCCAAAAGTGTTCCATTATTAAGTTTTCTTGGGAGAATCCTATGTACCCCACAAGTTCTTCATTTACATATTTAGTTGGGGGATTCCATTGTACCCCACAAGGAAGTTTAATTAACTATAATCATGACCACAAAATCTTACCATTTAAACATTCCAAACCATTTAATCATTTATACCATTTAGGGCTCCATTACAAAACTATACCATGCAATAGTTCCATTATAAGTCCCACAATATCAAACATGTTGGCAACATAGTATTTCCAAAACCAATCCTAATTATCAATTAACCATTCCCATGCAACCAATTGTCCAAACCACCATTAAATCATGTAAAAACATAATTAAACCATGTGAAAACTGTAACCAAGCATTTAATACCAAAACACAACATATTTTTGAAAACCCCAAAACCATACAATAATCATGCCATGAAAACATTATATAAATCATTCCTTTAGTTGGAACAAACAATGAAGGAGGACTAACATCCCTTATATTTTGAAGATAATGTAGAGAAATCACCAAAACAAGCCCCAAATTGCTTCTCTAGGAGAAACCCTAGCCTTCTTTTACCTAAGAGCCTTAAAGGGATTTTGAGAGTAATTCTACGTGTTTAAGACTAAAATAATAGGGTACATAATGTCCCAATAGAGTTATAAGTCATGGGGCCTTAAGTGGATAAGTGGAGAAATGTTCAAATTACCCCCACTTAAATTGCACAAAATTCCCACCATTGGGTATGACCATCGCATGTCGATCGTATCCACCAATACGAATGGTACCCTCCACTCGTACCTTAGGCCTCCTACTTGGACCCAACACTGTCAAACATATCACTTACCTAAACCAATTCGTACCCAAACCATACTATTAGTACACCCAAACCGTATCCCTGGAAGAATAAAATCGAAGGAAGTTTGATCACTCTCTTCTATACGAGTCAGTGGTACAACTCGTACCCTATCTTGTGGCTTATGGTAAGCCACTCATACTCAGATACAACTTAAGTTACTAAGTAACAGATTAAGTAAATGAAAACCCCACACTGTATGACCCGTATCCAACCATACGACTCATACCCACAAAGTCGTACCCATTCCAAAAACCAATCCAACCTACCAACCAATACAGGTTAACATACGACTAGACGATACCAACTTTACCCCACTTAAGACTTGTACCCACAAGTCGTATCTTGTCCAGAAACTAAAAATCTGGGAAATTTTCTAAGGTTCCAAAACCCAGGGTGTTACAGTCTCCCTTACTAGGATCATTCATCCCCGAATGACGAAAAAGGTAGGTTAAACAAAAGCACGATTTATTTGCATTATCAAATATCAATCCAAATCTTAACCAAGTTAGAAAATAAATATGCAAGGATCTATTCTAACCCTTAACTAAGTTAGAAAATAAGCATGTGAATCAAGAACACATACCTTCTGGATGAATATCTAGAGAAGAAAAAAAATGCGGATATTTGTACATCATGTCTGTTTTTACTTCCCATGTAACCACTTCCACCATATGGTTTTCCCATAGAACCTTAATCGAGGACACATCATTTATCAGTAATCGACATACCTAAGGATCTAATATCTCAATTAGGACCTCTTCATAAGACAGAGAATCCAAGATATCATATCCTTCCAAAGGAACCACCGAATTAGGATCACCAAGATACTTTCTCAACATAGAAACATGAATATTGGATGAATGTATCTCAAAATAGAAGGTAACACCAATTCATGCACCACGTTACCAACCCTCCTCAAAACCACATAAGGACCAACATACCAAGGATTGAGCTTCTCTTTTTTACCGAACCGCATCACTCCCTTCATGGGAGATACCTTTAGGAACACCTTATCCTCAACCTCAAATTCCAAATCTCTAAACCTATCCGAAATCACCTTCACCTTTTCCATAGCCCAATAAACCAAATACAGACCTACCATATCCATCTCACTGAGTTCAAACCATCCAATAGGAGACCTACACCTCCTATTATACAATGCCTCAAAAAGGGACATCCTAATACTTGAATGATAAATATTGTTGTAAGCAAACTCTACTAAAGGTAGATTCTCAATCCAATTTCTACTATAAAAATAACACATACACAAAGCATATCCTTTAACGTCTGAATAGTCCTTTTTGCTTGCCCATTCATCTGCAGAAGAAAAGTAGTACTCATACTAACCTTAATCCCCAACACTTTCTAAACAGACCACCATAAGTGAGATAAAAACTGCGTACCACGATTAGAGATAATTGAAACAGGAACCCCATGCAACTTTACAATCTCATGAAGATACGACCTCACATAATCCTCAGCCAAAAAGTTAGTTTGTACCGAAAAAAGTGAGCATACTTTGTCATCCTATCCATGATGACCCAAATTGAATAAAATTAATTCCAAGACCGAGGAAGATCAGTAACAAAATCCATATTGGTTACTTCCCATTTTCATCCTATTTCTATTTCAGCAATTCTATTTCTTAATGCAACCCACCAGACCTCATGTGCTCAACTTTGACTTGTTGGCACACCATACACTTTGCCATAAAAGATTCCACATCCCACTTCATTCCACTCTACCAATACATCTACTTGAGATCATGCCACATTTTTGTCGGTCCAAGATGAACAACATTGCATGATTCATGCGCCTTAGACAAAACCCTTTGTCGCAAACCATCGACGTCAAGAACAAATAACCTTCCTTGGTACCGCAAAGTACCATCACCACTAATCTTAATCACCATCACCCTTTTCCCAACAACATCAGTCTTAGTTTTCATCAAGATGGGGTCTAGCATTTGTTTCTCCTTGATCTATGCAATAAGAGATGACCGAACCACTTCCTGTACCATCACACCACCATCATTGGAGTCCAAGAGACAATCTCCAAGGCTAGCTAAGCGATGAATATCCTTCACTAATTCTCGCTTCTCCTTACAAACATGAGCTAATCTCCTCATGGACAACCTACTAAGAGAATTAGCAACCACTTTACCTTTACCTGGGTGGTAGTGGAGACTCATATGATAGTCCTTGAGAAGATCCAACCATCTTCTTTGCCTGAGATTTATCTCATTCTGAGTAAACACATATTGTAGACTCTTCTGATCAGAAAAGATATCCACATGCACTCCCTAATAATAATGCTGGCAAATTTTTAAAGAAAAAACCACTGCTTAAATCTCCAAATCACGAGTAGGATAATTTTTCTCCTGCACCTTCAACTTCCTGGAAACATAGGCTATCACATTCACATGCTGCATCAAACCACAACCAAGTCCCACCCGGGATGAATTGCAATAAACCATAAACCCCTCATTACTTTCAGGCAATTTCAAAACTGGAGTCAAAGTTAGCTTATCCTCCAGCTTATCAAAACTCCCATCACAAAAATTTGACCAAGAAACCCTTACCTTCTTTTGAGTCAACTTGGTCAATGGGGAAGCTACAATCGAGAAACTTTCTATAAACTGCCTATAATACCCAGCCAAACCCAAGAAACTCTGAATGTTGATTGGAGTCCTTGGTCTAGGATATGTTTTAACCACAACCACCTTTTGTGGATACACTATGATCCCCTCACGAGAAATAATATAACCAAGAAAAGTCACAACGTTCAACCATAACTCACAGTTAGAGAATTTGGCATAAAATATCTACTTTTTTAAGGTCTGCAACACCATGCAGAGGTGATTAGCACGATCTACCTCACTCTTAGAATAAAACAAGATGTCATCAGTGAACACAATGACAAAAAAATCCAGAAACTACCTGAAAAATCTATTCATAAAATCCATAAATACCGCTAGGGCATTGGTTAAACATAATTATATTACCAGGAACTCAAAGTGCCCATACCGAGTACGAAAATCCATTTTAGAGATATCCTCCTCCCTAATATTAAGTTGATGATACCCAAACCGAAGATCTATCTTACAAAAAAATTTGGAACCTTGCAACTGATCAAACAATTCATCTATCCTTGGAAGAGGATACTTGCTCTTAACCGTTACCTTATTTAACTATCGATAGTCAATGAACATACGAAGGGAACCATCTTTATTTTACACAAATAACATTGGTGCTCCCCCACAGACAAACACTAGGATGTATGAAATTCTTATCCAAGATATCCTTAAGTTTCTCCTTGATTCCCACAACTTAGTCGAAGCCATTTTATAAGGAGGAATAAATATTGGACGAGTGTCCGAAACCAAATCGATACCAAATTCGATCTTTCTTTCTGGAGGAACACCAGGAATATCATCCAAAAAAACTCTAAGAAATTCATTTACCACTGAAACCGAATGAAAAGAAAGACCTTCTGAGTTAAAATCTTTAATCCGGACCAAATGATAAAGACACCCTTTAGAGATTAATCTCTGAGCTCTATGATAAGAAATAAACCTTTCCCTAGGAACAAGGAACCACCCTCCTACACAATAATTGGTCCACCAGGTAACATAAAGACAACCTTACGGTTACGACAATCTAAGGATGCATAACAAGAGTGAAACTAATCCATTGTAGAATAATATCAAAATCCACCATATCAAGTTCAAACAAATCCACCAAAGTCTTCCTACTACTGACAGATACCACACACACCCTATAGACCCATTTAGCAACGACAGAGTCTCCTAATAGGATAGAAACTAAAAAAGGATCTAAAATAACCTTAGGATCAAAATCAAAATACACAGCTACAAATGGGGTCACATAGGAGAGAGTGCACCACGGATTAAGAAAATAATACACGTCATGAGAAAAGAGTTGTAACATACCACTAATGATATCAGGTGATTCCTTTGATTTCTATCGAGTACTAAAAGCATATAACCTATTATGGCCTGTGCCGGTACTAGAAGAAGCACCCTTTGGTGCAGGAGCAGAGGCTGAAGCAACCAGAGCTTTACTCGCTCATAAAGCACTCTTACCAATCGAACAATTTCTGAGCATATCGCCTAGCTGGACATATTTGAAACACTTGTCCCCCCTCGCCATAAAAAACCCTATGAAACTTACCATGGAACCGACAAAGAGGGCATGATGAGGACGACTGAGCCTCACTTGCCAAAGAATAGGCACTCTATACTTGGAAATTATCACCCCCCTGCTAACGCCTATCACTCAACTATTTTGAGTAAGGAGCACTAGTTGTAGAGAAGGAACCAAAACTCTTCCACTTCTTCTTTGGCCCCTTAACGCCATCACAACCACCTCACTGTTGAGCACCACCCTATTCAGATGACCTAAACTTCTTACCTTTCCTTTCCCCAAGTACAACCTTCTTTCTCTTTTCTTCCTCTACCTATTGCAAATGAACCACCAACCTACACATATCCGTATCCTTGATCAGAAACACATTCTTGCTTTCAAGGATCAAATCACGAGATGGTCCAGAAGTGAACTTTCTTATCTTTGCCCTCATATCTGACACCAATTCTGGAGTATACTATGAAAACTGATGAAATTTTAAGGCATATTTCCTTACAAACATTTCCATTGTAGAATAATATCAAAATCCACCCCTAAAAGAGACTTTACTCGACACGACTTGTGGCCTCCCAATTGACCATGAACCTAAAGATTTGATACCAACTTGACACGACCTAACCAGGGCCTTGCCGTAATGGGCATCCCAAGTCCAACCCAAACCGGATACCACCCCCGATACCCAACCTAACAAACCATGTATAAACCCTGAGTCAGATGAATTTTGAACAAATAAAAATATAGCATAGTCGCACAACTGTAGACTCTGGGATAGTTCTATGACCGTGACAAACTCAAATGAGTCTAACCATCTAGAACCCACCAATAACCAAATTACCAAACCAAAACCATAAGACAAAAACCAAAATAATAACCAAGTTCCTATCCATAACATAATATAGGAGTATGGAAAAATCATAAATCCATTTCAATGGTATTAACCCCAATACCAATGCCAATACTAAGGCTGACACTAATACCGATCCTGCCCATTCAAATCCATAGTAGTCACAGCAGCGTCTAACCAAAAGAAAAACAATATTTGGTTGGGACATTCCCCCAACCATAGCCAAAACCAATATCCATAAAATAGACAAAGTATATAATGATATCTCTAATATAAAATGGAGCCTTCCAGAATATGAAAGCTCACCACTTTAATTCAATAGCTGATCTTGAATCTGATCACTAAGAAAGAAGAGTATAATAGTCGGTTTCTACATCATATGGGGATACAGCCGCCCAAAGAAGGGTTAGCAAGGAATGCTAGCATGAACTCAAGATAAAGATAAAATAATATCATCGAGTAAAACCAAGTAAACCAACCACATGCACACAACCATACATATAAGTATAACTATATCGGGAAAGGAAGCATGGTTTAGCATGAATTTAAAACCATTAACCTGGGTATGTGTAGCTTAACCATCCTAAAACCACCCATGGGGTATATAGGTCCAATATAACCCCCTGCATGGGCCCCAAAAAGATATACCATAAGAGTAGGGGATTCCTAAGTACCCTTCTCTTTCCATGATAAATATGTGTAGTGTACTTACATGATTCTCATGAACCTTATAGTATCATAAATGGTGGATATGACCAACCCCTCATATCCGCAAACATGAGTTTCCAGTATCTATCCATTGGACTCGCACCTTCACGGTTAGCTATCACACTCCACTATTTTTCCTAATTAAATCTATTTCCAACAAACAAAACTATTATCCCATTATTATTAACCAATGTCATGAGTAGTGGTATCATCATACCGATTATAGCTTTCAAGTAATGTCCTTAGCCAACCTTTTTATGTAAAGGAATTACTATGCACCCATAGATTACATTATCAAGTTAACTTGGTGGAATCTTGTGTACCCTGCAAGTCTTCCATTATTAAGTTTGTTTTGGGGAATCCCATGTACCCCATAAGTTGTTCATTTACATGTTTACTTGAGGAATTCTATTGTACCTCATAAGAAAGTTTAATTAACCATAACCATGACCATCGAACCTTAACATATAAACATTCCAAACCATTTAACCATTTAGGGCTCCATTACCAAACCATACCATGCAATAGTTCCATTAAAAGTACCATAATATAGTAAAATCATTATAATAGGCATTTTATCAAACATGTTGGGGGCATAGTGTTTCCAAAACCAATCCTAATTACCAATTAACCATTCCCATGCAACTAATTGTCCAAACCACCATTAAAGTATGTAGAAAGATAATTAAAACATGGAAAAACCATAACCAAGCATTTAATACCAAAACCCTAACATATATTTGAAAATCCCAAAACTATACAATAATCATGCCATGAAAACATTATATAAATCATGCCTTTAGTTGGAACTAACAATGAGGGAGAAGTAACATGCCTTAGATTTTGAAGATGATGGAGAGGAATCACCCAAACAAGCCCCAAATTGCTCCTCTATATGAAATCCTTGCCTTTCTTTACCCAAGAGCCTTAGAGAGAATTAAGGAGTGTTTCTAAGTTTTTAAGATTAGTATAATAGGGTAAATGATATCCCAATAGAGTTATAAGTTGTTGGGACCTAGGTGGCTAAGTGGGAAAATGTCCAGATTACCCCTACTTAAACTGCACAAAATCCCCGTCATTAGGTACGACTATCCCATGCCGGTCGTATCCACCAATATGAGTGGTACCAACCAATCGTACCCTAGGCCTCCCCCTTGGACCCAACACTGTCCAACATACAACTTACCTAAACCAAGTTGTACCCAACCATACGATTAGTACCCCCAAACTATATCCCCGACAGAATAGAACCAAATGAAGTTTGATCACTGTTTTCTATACGAGTCAGTGGTATGACCTGTACCCTATTTTATGGCTCATGGTGAGCCACTCATATCAGATGTAACATAAGTTACTAAGTCTCAGATTAAGTAAAGGAAAAACCCAAACCATACGACTCGTATCCAACCATACGACTCATACCCAACAAGTCGTACCCATTCCAGAAACCAATCCAACCTACTAACCAACACTTCTTAACATACGATCATCCTATATCAACCATACCCCACCATCTGAGTTTTACCCATAAGTCATATCTTATCCATAAACTAGAAATCTGGGAATTTTTCTAAGGTTCCAAAACCTAGGGTGTTTCAATTTTGAATCCCAAGAAAGTGTGAAACATATTTTAAACTAGGGTCAAAATTTTTGAGGGTGTTAAAAAATTTCATTAGCATTATAATGACATTGGATCATCCGCCCTAAAATAGGATATGTCAAGTTCATCTGTCCTAAACTCGGATACATCATGTTTATCCACCCTAAAATAGGCTATCACAATGACATGATAATGATAAGAAGTTACAGACAAACAATGAACATCGGGTTCATCCGCCCTAAAATAAGATATATTGAACATATCGAATTCTTGTGTCTTAAAATAGGATATATTGGACATACAGGGTCCATCCGTCCTAAATAAAATATTTTGGATGTATCGGGTTCATCCGCACTAAAATAGGATATGTTGGATTCATCTACCCTATAAATAGGATATGTTGGACACCATCTGATTTATTCTTCCTAAAATAGGATATGTTGGGTTCATCCATCCTAAAATAAGATATGTTGGACTTACCGAGTTTATCCACCCTAAAATAGGATATGTTTGACATACTGGGTTCATTCACCCTAAAATAGGATATGTTGGATTCATCCATCTTAAAATAGGATACATTGGGTTCATCCATCCTAAAATATGATATATTCGAATAAACTGTCCTAAACTAGGATATGCTGGGTTCATCCACTCTAAAATAGGATATGTAGAATTTATTCTCCCTAAAATAGGATATTTAAGGATCGCTCGCCCTAAAATAAGACAATTCGTCTCTCGGCCTAAAATAAGAATGATTAATTTTACAAGCATATAGTCAAAGTGATCACATTCTCCTTGAAAGTCAAAATTGGGGTAGATTTTTTAGGTTTCTCAACAATCTTGGACAGCAAGAACAACGTCAAACATATATGCTTTCTTGCCCCTTCACCATTATTGTTTTTGTTACAATTTTTTTTATCATATAGTCATGTTTAAAGTACCGGCTTACGAACAGGAACAACTTTCGCTCATGTTCTTAATGCAAAATTCTACTTATTCCTCCATCATTTCAATTCATCTTGAAACATATTTACCTTTAATTTTCACACTTCTTATTGCTTTAAATTCCACCCACTCCAATCTCATCGACCTATGCTACCATTATTGTTGCTTATAAAGCATATTATTAACTTCATTTAGGAATCTCATCTGTTCCTAAGTCTAAAACTATGCACAAACTGATTCTCATAAATTTGTGATATGCAGACGACGTAAAACCAAAGTCTCGGCCACATTATTTTAATAAACACCCTCTTGTTGCTTTGATTCCAACAAATTAATTTCTCGGTCGGACAAAATTGGCTACTATATCAACTTTCGTTCCTTCACAATTCTTTTATCATTTTCAAGCAATGAAGAGGTAGCTGTTGAAATTCAATTTTAACCTCTCTATATCCATCAAAGGCTGCTATTTTACCAAAATTATTAATTTTGGATATTTATATTTGTTTACTTATTATTTTGGTATCAAATAAATACCCATGTTTTGTAATCATGATTTTAAGGTATGAAATTTATTTTATCATTTAATTTCATATTTTCACATAGTATATATAATTTATTAATTTAAATATAATATTTACATAATTTCATAACATTTGTTGAATGATTTTTGCAAATACTCATACTCATAGTTTACAAACACATTGCCTATTATTATTATTATTATTATTATTATTATTATTGTTGTTGTTGTTGTTGTTGTTATTGTTGTTGTTGTTCGTTCGAAAATGATTTACACGATCTTGTTATCGACTACTATTGTCTACTAATTATACAATATTTATTACATAGAAGCCCATTTCTATTTGATTTTCTAAAATTTATTTAATTGTAGCCTTATTTTACCTAAACAATATAAATTTTAGACTAAATTGAGTACAATTTATAGTTTAATTTTAATCTTCAATTAAACTTCAATTTCTCCAATGCAGTGACCTATAGTTTGGCCCATAACTCAATCCATCTTTAGATTTTTAATCTCAGTCATCCATTAAAATCAAGCCAACTACTAAAATCAATTCCTCTTTTGTTTTCTTTTAATTGTGCTCACCCCTCAAAATCCTAAAAAAGATTCACTCTCTCTACTAAAAAACACCAGCCGCCTCTCAATTCTTTCTCTCGCTACCGCTGCTGGAGCTGATCACCGAACAATCGATGAACATTATCCCACAATCACCCCTCTTTCACCAGTGAAATCCATACAACCCGTCACCCCTTCTTTGTCCTCTCCTCCTCTCTTTCCATCCCAAGCCACCACCATTCTACCATTTTTCAATGTGAACTTGAAGGTGCAAGAGATATAACTTTGAACTTTGTTAATTTATTGACTAATCATTTTGTTGAACAAGATCAAAGTCACAATATTTAATATACTCAATATTGGGTCGACGAGTCATCAATCATCATCCCTTCTCCTCTGCCAAAAAATTAACGTCACCAGATCTGACGAACCATCACCTCTCAGCCTCTCTTCCTCTTTTCCTTTCTCTTTTTTTCCCTCACAAGCCCAAATCCCTGAGTCTCTCTTATCTGGAGAACTTTGAAAGCTCCGACTAAGCAGACACTCCAAGTGGAGAGTAAATGATTTCTCATGGATGAATTTTAAGGTGATCGAGACAGTTTTGAAGTAACCCATTTCTTTCTTTTGATTTTTCTTAAACCTTAGAGAATTTTGATTTCAGTCTCAGGTATGATCTCCTTATATTTATTAATATCTTTTCTATCATTCCTTTCTTTGGACAATTTGTGTTCTAAAACTTTGTGCATTTCTATTGGGAAATTTATTTAAATCTTGATGCTTCTTTAGGCTACAGATGGTTATGTCAATTGTATGGAAATCTCTTATAAGTTATTTTTACTCTGATTTGATAAGTGATAGCTTCTTATTTGTTAAGTTATTGATTTCTCCATAGAATTTTATGGCATCTTTGAGCATTTTAAAATTTGTCAGTTACATTTACATGATAATTTATAATCTTCCCTTATTTTACTTTGTGAGATAGTCTTGGTACTACTTGATTATCATGCTTGTAATTGATTTCATTTTCTTTCACAAACATGTGTTAACTTTTAAATTCTTCTAATTTTTAATTGATTTATGTTGCCCTTGTTTGATAGTGCTTTTCTTTGTAATTAATTCTTCAATGATGATTTGTTTATTTAATCGTTTGGACAGCCTTGGTGCATATTAATTATGATAAGCCTTTAGTTATTTTACACCTAATTGAGAATTATGTTTGGTTGATTTGTGTGAAGTTTTTTTTTTGAAATGGTATAACAACTTCATTTTTTATAAATTTCATGATCTTATGATCTCTTTACTTATTCTCATATCTTATTTGATCTGGACAGATTTTACTTGTCTATTTATGATAAACTTGAAAAGATTTTATCTTTAATTGATTTGGTTAAGCTAACTAAGGAATGAGAATTTTCTAAGAGCATATTTTAATAATTTTATTTCTTTTAACAACTATCTCCTTTCACTATATAAAGAAGGTCTCTTGACATTATTTATGATGAGTCTGACTCCTACTGCTATAAACTTCCATTCTTTAACTATTAGACACTGGAAAAAATATTATACTCTTCTCTATACTTAAAAATATCTCTTTGCTTTTGGTCTTGAGGCTTCTTCCGCTACTAGCTATTATCATGGCTTCTTACTTTGGAAGCACAATTTTTTTATTTGTATTTTATTATTTTTGTTGCTAGTCGGTTAGTTTTCTTTAATGTTGTATTATTATTTTTTGTATTAATCCTACGATATTATGATCTTAGCTTCATTAACATATTTTAAATACTTTATTTCAGAAGCCTCCTACTCCTTTGTGCATTTTTGTGACCTATTGGGTGTTTGTACTATTTGTTTTTGTCAATTTGACATGTTTTCCTTCTCTATTTGTAACTAAATGTTTTCCCCATAGGAGTGTTGTTGTATGTGAGTCTGAAACAATCTTAGCACATCGCATAACCCCTTGGCATGAGCCTGCCTGCGATCCTTCAGATCCTTGGGAACTCACCAACGTTAAGAGTTGATTATGCGTTGCCAAAGGTGTGTTTTAGATTTAGGGAGTGTTTTGGTGTTTTTGTTTATTTCCACCTGTTAAAGACACATTTAGATGAGACAAAGAGTTACCAGGGATTTGGGAGTAGTTAAGGGTTATCCAATCTAGCCCTTCCCTATTTTCTTTTATTTTATTCATTTTGGGGTACTAATATGTTGTACAACCTATATCTCTTATAATAAATGAAATTACGAAGACTTCTTATGAGGGTCGGAGATTATATGACTTAACTGTTTGATAACG
The DNA here is from genome assembly GCA_030864215.1 of Capsicum pubescens. Lineage (NCBI taxonomy): Eukaryota > Viridiplantae > Streptophyta > Magnoliopsida > Solanales > Solanaceae > Capsicum > Capsicum pubescens. The sequence continues at coordinate 231,412,782 of CM061544.1, forward strand.
TAATTCCCTTATCCCCAAGGAAACATGTTCTTGGATTATTAAGTATAATACATTGAAACACCCCTAAACTTATAGCCAAAACTTACTTTAGACCCTCAACTTGTATGACAATTATTTACCCTGCTTAAGAACTTTTAAGTGAATTAATTTCAACCTCAAAATCACAAGCCCACTCTTACAACAGAGAGTGCACTACACACGCGCCATGTCATTGCCAAATCAGTGCCACATCAGTGCCATGTCATTGCCACGTAATAAATTATAATTTTTTTTTTAAAAAATAATCCCACACATATATGTACTATATATATATTAAAAAATAAAATCCCCCCCCCCCCTCAATTTTTCTTCTTCTTCATAACCTATTTTCTCTTATTCACAACAAAAAAATACTACAATGGTGAACAGTGAAGAGCTTGCGAATGAGAGTAAACGACAGTTAATCTCAAAGCTAGGGATCCATCCACCCCTGCACCCCCTCCCTTGTGGGCTTTCTTCTTCATCCCCCTGTATCCGCCCCCCTCTTCCGTCTCCTTCCTCCTTCCTCCTCATTTGGAAAGGAAGTTTTCAAACTCCAAATAACCCCCAAGTTTCAAATTCATTTTCAAGTTCATAGATGTTTTTCAATTTCAATTTCATTTCAATTTTTCATATCCACAAAGATAAATGAGACTCCCTTCAATTTCAATTTTATTTTAATTTTTTATATCACAAAAATTATATATATTATGATGGGTGTATCTATTATGAAGAGAAAAAAATAGAGTCTCGATCGTGGTGTTTTCCAGTGAGGTGGGTGGTTTCTGGTGAGGTGGGTGTTTTTCAGTGATGTGTGTGCCTCCTCCGTTCACTCTCGATCACACTGTTTGTGTGTGCACAGTGATCTGTGGAGTGAAAAAAGAAAAAAATGGAGTATCCGATCTTCCAATGTCACATTAAGGAATTTTATCAAATTTTTAGCAAGTCTCAATCATATTTGACAATTGGATGAGAAGAAGCCAAGATCTTTCAACTTTAATCTTGTTTATTGTGATGACAATTTACAAAGAATGCACCAACAATATGTTGGGGGATTGGAGGGGTGAGGTGGGGTGAAGGGAACGAGGGGGGAGGGGTTGAAGAAGTTGAAGAAGTGAAGAAGATGAAGTGAAGAAGATGAATTTGTTTTTTTTTATATATATATAAAGAATTTTTAAAATTTAAAATGTGGATCCCACATTTTTTCCTATTTTTTTGGCTATTCACTCGCTGTGTTTTTAAAAATTTGTCACGTCAGCAATTTGGGTGGAAATTAATTCACTTGAAAGTTGTTAAGGGAGGTAAATAATTGACATACAAGTTTATGGTCTAAAGTAAATTTTGACTACAAGTTTAGAGGTGTTTCGATGTATATCTCTTTTGACATATTATTCCACTATCAGCTAGAAATCATGTTTTAGGACTATGAATTAACTTGCCATTTATTAAAATTAGTTTCGAGCATGCCCACTGATATTCTGCACTTTTAAATTCAATCTCTACACCTTTAAAATAATTTTCTGAAAACTTTTAAGTAACTTTCTATGAACTTTTCATTTATTTTTGCACATTTTAATAATTTCCTACACTTTTAAATAAATTTTTGCACACTTTTAACAATTTTTTTGCACATTGAAAAATATTATTCATCACCTTTTAAATAATTTTTGCGCACTAAATAATTTTTGTGCAAACTGAAAATATTTTTTAGCAGTGTTTAAATAATTTCTACATAGTTTAAATTTTTTCTACATAGTTTAAGTTATTTCTCTACACAATTTAAATCTTTTCTGTACAGTTTAAATTTTTTTTTGCATCATTTAAATAATGTTTTGTATATTTTAACAAATTTTCTGCACCCTTTAATCAATTTTTTTTGCAACACTTTTGAAATAGATTGTTAGTCTGTTTAATCATTTTGGCAATATGCAATTATTTGTCACTTAGATATCATGTTGAAGTTATATTAGATGAGTAATTTCTTTTAAGCATGTTAATCACTTGATCAACTTTAATTAATTAAGAGGCTTTCATGAAATCGTCATGTGCTACTTGTCAATGTCCTTTTTGTTTTGTTTGACGTGAATTTGGAGTCTAATTAGTCAGCCCAATTTTTTTTATCTAGACCTAAATTCAAAAAAGTAATTCTAACGCCTCTTGTACATTAAGATTGGGATGGATAGGCCTATTACGGCAAACTGTTTTATCATTTCTTAGTGCATTTTTTAGGTCTAATAACCTTAATAACCAAACAAGGTGGGGCGGGTAGATATTCGAAAATGATGAAAGTTGTTCTGAGCAGAATCTGACAATGCAACATAAACATTGTCATTCGTTAATAAGCCAGACAATGATCCAAATAGATAAAAAATAAATCCTTTGTCCAACCTTTTGAATTTGTTTTCTCTTTTCTTTATTTTGTATGTTTTAATTATTTGGGGTAGTTTAGGTTCTTACTAAATAATTATTTTCTATATAAATTGTGTCTCTTCTATCTTCTCGCTTATCTGATTTACATCTTATTATCTTATCTCCTAGATAATTAATAATTGAAAAATAACTAAATTGTATATATGACTTATTTATTATTTTTCATGTTTAATCACTTCGTTAATATTAGGTTAATAAAAATATTCGATATTTATTTATCACGTAGAATCCTCAAATAACATATGAATTCGGTCGGAACCCACATTTGTGGACCTCGAAAGGTGTCTAACACCTTTCTTTCAAGGTAACTTGAACCCTTACTCTAATTTCTGGTAACGTAGCCTAATAAAATAAGTTTGTAATAGAATAGTATCCTAAAGCACCTTAATTCCTTAGGTGACAACTCTTCTCTTTTAACCTTCCTAAAAAGAGTTGTCATGTTGAATCCTGCTTTTTGTGAGAAAAATGGAGCACGTCAGCCTTTCAAGTATAATTTTCCAAAAATGCTTTTGTAAAAAGTGCTTCTAGAGAAAAGCTAAGTACTTTTTTTAACTTACGAAAATTGTTTATTTTACTCCCAAGAAGCACTTATATTTTTTTCATAAGCTTGGAAAAACATCTCAATTTTTAGAAAAAAATAAGAACTTTTGAGGAAAAATAATCTTGGCCAAGCAAGATATAAATCTCAAACTAAATATAAAATTATCTGAATAATATTTATTAAATATGAATTATTCAATGGTTAGAAACAATGCCTATTGCAAAGAAAATTTTGTGTCGGATTGTTGGTTTCACTATAATTTTAATTGTGTGTGATGTCTATTGTTTTATTGATACGAATTAGTTCAAGTTTAAGGTTTGCTATTCACGTCGGCTCAAGTAAAGATTTGAATGCAGCTTCGATTAGAATTTAGAACTTGTTATTTACATATTTTACAATGATAACAACAATGATTCAATGTGAATTCATAAGTGAGACCTGAGAAAGGTAAGATAAATGCAAATCTTATTTCTACTTTTGTGGGATAGAGAGTTTATTTTTGATAGACTCTCGGCTCAAAAAGATCTTTAATCTATGTAGGAAAGTAAGCAAGAAAATGAGACAACAAAATACTATATGTACAAAACAAGTGTAGCAACAAATAATTGCATATTAGAAAAAAGGAAACTACAAGATACATAAATCATACTACTATAGTGTATGGTCGTACTATAGTTAATTTTGAGGTGGAGCATTGGACGTGACTATTATCGCCTACTATTCCATGTTTACCTCAAGAAATAATGTTATGTGAAAACTAGGGTGATCGTGGTTGATCCATTTGGGTCGATTTTTATTAAAATTAAAACCAAATCAATTTAGTTGGTTTTTAAATTTTAAAATTAAATAAAATTAAAATAATAAAATAAAAATAATCGATTTGGTTCGATTTTTCATTTATGAATAGATAATGATAAATTGATGATAGAAAAACAACACAGATATGAGAAAATTATTTCAAATAAGCATTAGAAATCAACAAATTTCTCTTTACCATCACATGATGAATGTATCTAAATATTATATTATAGTTCAACATTGTTTCAAAGTTCTTGCAACATGTTTATGTTGGATAGATATAGTGGTTCTTTCATTTCACATGTCTAACATCCACAAAATCAATATACAACTTTAAATAGAATGGTTGAACTCTTCAAAATCAAGGGGGCAAGTCATTGAAGGGTAGATAGATATCTTAGCAAAGAAAATTAAAAATCGACAATACACTATACCATATCACACATTCACTATTACAAAAAGAGATAGAGAAACATAAGAAAATCTGGAGAATTGATATCTTTGTACATCCTTGAATACAAGAGACTACAACCTAGTTATACACAAGAAATAAACAAGAAAAAGGAAAATAAAATACCTACCATAAAAATATATCCTCTAGAATATCTAAATATATACTAAACCATATTTAGAATATCTCTACAATATTTTCTAGGTCTTAACATCCCATCTCCTCAAATTCAAGATGGTTTAGAAGAAACCAGATTGAGTTTGGCCACCAAAACTTGGAAACATCTAAGAAGATGAGACTTGGTGAAAATATTTTTGGTTAATCTAAAGAACCTATAGAAGCTAATCTAATGGCACCAAGATCAATGTCTTGACTAAAAAATGACAATCAATCTCAACATGCTTTGTACGCTCATGAAATACATCATTATGAGCAACTTGAATGGCACTACGATCATCATAATAACGAGTAGTGGTAGAAGATTGAGGAACTCTCATGTTAGCCAATAAACAACAAACCCAAAATATATCAATAGTACTATCGACATGTGCTCGATATTTTAATTCGGTGCTTGATCTGAATACTAAGATTTGTTTCTTTCTTCTCTATGATATAGGAGAATCTCCTAGAAAAATACAATAACTAATAGTAGAACGTCTATTAATGGGATCACATCCCCAATAAAGATCAACATATGCTTTTAATTCAAGAGAAGAATCAGCTGAGAAGTAAAGTCCATGGAACATAGTGCTTTTGACATAACAAAGAATTCACATTACAACAACATAATGAGTAGAACAAGGTGGAACCATGAATTGACTAACTATGTGAACAACATAAGCAATATCTGGATGAGTAACTATCAGATAGATAAAACTAACTACAAGTGTCGGATAAATGGTGGCATTAAATAATAAAGTACCATCAACAGGAGCAAACCACATATCTGGCTCAAGAGGTGTGCTTTTAGTTTTATTATCGCTAATATCCACTTATGATAACAAATCAAAAGCATACTTGACATAAGAAATATCATTATTAGATATGAGAACTTTGAGACCCAAGAAATAGTTGAGAGACCCTAAATCCTTCATCTCAATATTGGTACTCAAATTTTGTATCTCTGAAATGCCAGTAGTATCATCAACAGTAATAATCATATCATCCACATAAATAACCAAAAGAACAATATCTTGTGTTGTATTACGTATAAAAAGAGCAAATCATGTGGGTTACAAGAGAATCTCAATTTGCTTAATGTTGAACTAAACTTGGCATACTAATAATGTGGACCTTGTTTCAAACCATACAATGCACGACGAAGGCGACATACTTTATTTGCCGGAAAATTCTATCTCGGTGGTGGTTTCATATAAACCTACTCCTCTAAATCTCTATTAAGAAAAGAATTTTTGACATCCATTTGATAAAGTCCCCACTATTTAGCTACTGCAATAGAACGAGGGGTACGAACAGAGATTACATGAGCTACAGGAGTAAAGGTTTCCCCATAATCAATTCTATACTCTTGGTTGAATCTTTGAGAAACCAATTGAGCCTTGTACCTTTCAATAAAGACATTAGATTGTGTCTTAATCTTGTAGATCCATTTTTAATAAACTAGAATCTTATCAGAAGGAGGGTCAACTAAGTCCCAAATATGAGTTTTTCAAAGGCCTATGGTTCTTCTTTCATAACTTGTTGCCAACCAGGATCACTCGATGCCTCTTTATATGTACCAAGCTCATGTAAATTAAGCATGATACAATAACACTAATAATCATGAAGATAACTAGGAATATTTTTTTCTTGCTGGATGTGTAGATAAAGTGTTATTGGGAAGAACAGAAGATGAGTGTACCTTGCGATCAACATTTATGTCAAGTGCGGAACTATGTATTGAAGATTCATCATGAGAGCTGGGCATTGTACTATTAACATGAACTAAACAATCAGATGGACCTTGATAAAATAAATGGTTAAACTATGGGATTCAATGTCTGACTCACTAGATGAACCTCTGTCATGATAACTTTGAAAAATCTCAAAGGAAGGATTAGTAAAAAATAATACTTGGCTTGAGAGAGAAAACTCTAACTTTGATAGCAAGGAAAATTTAATATGTTCCCAAAAGATAATTACCATGACCCAAACTAGGGCCTGGACGTGACGGGTATCTCAAGTCCACTAAGGATCGGAGACCACCCCCTTGCACCTAACCAAATAATATGATATTCCCAATGTCGGATGTATTTCAAACATATAACAAGATAGCACAAGGTAAGATTAAAGAATAAAAGATAAGTCTACGACTGATAGCTAGTAACCGGCCAAATCAATCGACCAACATCACCCAAGTCCACAGTAATCCAACAAAGCCTTCTAAACAAAGAACCAAAAACTATTCTTAGTTGGGACATGTCCCTGCCTATGATAGATGACAATGACAATGATAATCATAATGTTAATGTTAAGGAAAACTCTCAATTCTAGTATATGATAATAGGTGATTAAATGTCTAAGTCTTTCGAAGAATGGAAGATTACCACTTCACCATAATAAACCGACGAACTGAGTCGATCCACCTAACTCTGTGTAAAAAAAAGTAAAGGTATCCACAGTACCTGCATCGTGTGAGGATACAACATTCAGAGACGGTTAGATATTTGAGCACTAACATGTAACTAAGGAATAGGGGATAAAATAATGCAATTAATATCAATTTAAAACCAATTCAAAATCTAATACACATAATCATATGGAAATAAATACATACATACAAATACACACACATATATATAATATATGTATATATAGACACACACACATATCACATGTTGGGGTAGGGAACAAGGCTTAACATGCACTTTAAGACTTTAGCCTGGATTATATAGCTCAATCGTCATAACATAAGAAGGCACCCACGAGCTATCTGGGCCCATCTCCCCACAAATTTAAGGGCCCCAGTACATATGGGCTCATGTACCAGAATGTATACATATGCACTATAGGGGACTCAAACCACCCAACACATCAAGGTAACACAAACACCAAGTCGTATCATATAATGCAAGGGACTCGAACCTCCTAATCATATGATATTAATAAGGGGGACTCAAACCTCTTGGTCATATAGATCCTGCGTCAGCAACCGCGGTTACCAGTATTAGCCCCTTTGGACCTCCACTTTTACGACTCTGCTACCCAACTATCATTAAAGCCTAATTAAAACACTAAACACACATTCCTATTTATTGAACCCTGATACACCCTTAGGCATACATTATTGCTATTATAATACCAACTGCACTTGCAAGGTAACATCAACATGCCAAACCAATTATCTTCACTTGGGGGAATTCATACCCCTTTGGGTCAATTATAAATTATCTTGGGGAGTTACATAACCGTATAAGGTTCAGTCCAAAATCATTATGCTTCATTATCTTTTCACATTATTCAATACTTAAAAAATAGTTCAATATGCATACTTTTCATATTAAAAACTAATATCACAATATGAGGTTGAGGTCATAACCACTTCAAAAGGTGCAAGTTTGGGGAAAATAACAACCCCCTAGTTCATTCACCATAACCATGCACCCACAAGTTCAAAACCATAATAAAAGCATGAATAATTATTTTTAAGCCATGGAAAACATGATTTAATCAATAAGCATTCAGAACCCTCAACCCTTATTTTAAAACCAACATCAATATCTCATGAACAATACTTTAAATTATTTACTTCTAAAAAATTAGCAATTAGGAAAGAGTAACATTCCTAAATTATCCAAGTTTATTGAGAGAATTCCACTCTTGAATTATTAGGTAATCTACCACTTGAAAACCCTAAGTATGGCTGCTTGAGAGACTTAAGAGAGTTTTGAAAGTTTTTTATTATGTTATGAATGAGAAATAACCTCTCTCAAGTGATTTATGAATGAGGGGTTTTAATTGGGTAAGAAGAAAATTGTCCAAAGTGCCCTTAATTTAAAAACTGGAATTTAGTCATCAGTAACTACGTGTCACTACACGACTCCTATGGTTTCATTATGAATCGTCACAACGAGTCGTAGCCGAGATAGTTTCCAGGGCATCCGCACACTGTTGACTCTACGACTCACTGGTATGACTTGTAATGGGAACCTTGACTTGTAGGGTCCAGTTGTAGTCAACATAAAACTCACTTGGGTTATACACTGGACTTCCTACGATTTGATCCCAATATTTCATAATTAGTCCTTATGACTTTTAGTGAGACACTAGTACTCAGATCAAAACTTAGTCATACACATACTACTTAAGTTACGATTAGGTCCAACGACTCATCAAGACTCTCTACAACTCGTAAGGATAAGTTATAGTCAAGGCAGTGAGGATAAAATTTTAGAAATTTTCAATGACCAAAAACCCAAGGAGTTACATACTCCCCTCTTATGATCATTCATTCTCGAATGATAGGACAAGGCATTTATTAGCACGATTTGACTTTAAACACAACCATACTTTTCTTTAACAAAGACAAAAAACAAAGATACCAAGGAAATCCTAATTTACTTTAACAAAGTCAGAAAATAAAGATGTTAAGGAATACACATACCTCAAGCATGATTTTTTGAAGTGGGGAACAAAAATGGATACTTGAACTTTATGTCCTCCTGGGCTTCCCACATAGCTTCCTCAGCCTTTTGGTTCCTCCAAAGAACTTTTACTGAAGCCATATCCTTAATTCATAATCAACGGACATGCCAATCTAATATCTCAATCAGGACTTCCTCATAGGACAAAAAATCCAAAATGCCCACCTTTTATAAGGGAATAACCGTGGAAGGATCACCTCCGCACTTTCTCAACATCAAAATATTAAACACTTGATCAATGGAGCTTAAACTAGAAGGCAACTCTAATTCGAATGGAATGTTGAAAACCCTTTTTAAAACCAAGTATAGACCAATATAATGGGGACTGAGCTTCCTCTTCTTACCAAACCACATCACTCCCTTCATTGGAGAAACCTTCAAGAACACCTAATCCCCAACACTGAATTCCAACTCCCTTTGCCTCACATCCATATAGGACTTTTGGCGACTTTAAACGGCCTTTAGTCTATCTCAAATCACCTTCACCTTCTCCATACCTTGGTGAATCAAATTAGGGCCAAATAACTTATTTTCACCAACCTCAAACCACCCAATAGGAGACCTACACCTCCTACTATATAAGGCCTAAAACTGGCCCATACTGATACTAGAGTGATAACTGTTATTGTAGACAAATTCTATGAGAGGCAAGTGGTCAACCCAACTTTCACAAAAATCAAATACAAAAGCCCAAAGCTATCTTCCAAGGCTTGAATGGTCCTTTACACTTGCCCATCTGTCCGTGGGTGGAAAGCGATACTAAGGGTAACCTTAGTCCCCAAACCTTGCTTGAACTACCTCCAAAAGTGAGATGAGAACTAGATACCTCAATCAGATATAATGGAAACTAGAGAACCATGCAACTTCACAATCTCTTTAATGAACAACTTGGCATAATCTTCAGAAGATAAATTAGTCCTTATAGGCAAGAAGTGAGCAAACTTAGTCATCTTATCCATGATGATCTGAATTGAATCAAATTGCTGGTGAGACTGTGGAACACCAGTAATAAAATCTGTATTAATTATTTCCCATTTCCATACTGGTAGCTCAATCTCTTGATTCAAACCACTGGGCCTCAAGTGTTCCACCTTCACTTACTAACACACTATGCACTTAGCCATAAAATAGTCTATATCTCAGTTCATATTAGTCCACCAATAAATTTCCTTAAGATTATGATACATTTTTGTTGAACTAGGATGAATAGTATATCACGATTCATGAGCTTCAACTAAAATTCTTACTTGCATCCATCAATATCAGGAACACATAATCTACCTTGGTACCTCAAGATACCATCACCACCAATCCCAAAAATCATCCCCTTCTGCCTACCTACATCATTCTTGATTTTTATCAAGACAAAAATCTAGTATCTACTTCTTCTTTATTTTATCTCTAAGAAATGACTTTTCCACCTCTTGAAAAATCATACCACCATCCTCAAAATCCAAGAGACGGACTTGTAACGACCTAAATATTTGATAAAATATGTGAAATTTGTGATTTTGTGTGATTTGACTATTTTACCTCTCTCTATAGTTGAATTATGGTATTTTTATAGTATGATAGTGATTGTCAAATTTTCTAATGTATTTTGGTATCATTTATGCAATAGTGTAGTTTTTGATGGTTTTGAGAGCCATATTTTAGATTTATGGAGATATCTTTTGATACTTGCGACGGATGGCCAAACAGACTATGCCAGCAGCTTTGGAATATCGATTTGAGGCTAGGGAGACCTTTGGCTTGGGTCCCGATGCACCCGAGCATATTTTGACCATTGATCAGAAAGTTGGAAAATTGAAAATATGGGTGTGGGACCCACATTTGATCAAAACGATCTTGTATGAAAAATCTGACTTTGCCAACAGATTTGGAATATCAATTTTAGGATGTTGGCATATTTGGTATGATTTTATGGATTTTAAATCTCATTTCAACCCTCGGTTTACAAAATTATGATTTCGGGTTTCAGGGGTCAACTTTGTGAAAATGATATTTTTTGTGAAAATCTGATATCGCCACTGCATTCGAAATGTCCAATTTAGTATTGTTGCATAGTTCATTTTCATATATCGGACTCCGAATAAATTTCGAACACCCCGTCGTAGTCCGAATTGGACAAAAAAGTAGCTTTTTTGTAAAAGCTCTGCAGAAAAATCTGCACTATTTATACCAGTTTTTGGGCCTACTTTGCTCATTTTTAATCTTGTCTCTTGAGAGTTAAACCATAAAATAGTGTGGGAGTTTAAAACTAGAGTTGGTGAGAGCTTGACAAGCTAGATTAACACCTATTTCTCGATTTTATTACGAATTTAAGGAAAGAATTCATCATTTGCTTAGTAATTTCTTGATAAATTTCTCAAAACTTCAAAAATCTTAGGGCTTGACTTTAAACCCCAATTTCACTTATTTTCATTTGAATAATATTTTTATCTTATAATTACTAGTTTTTTCATCAATTTAACCCTTAAAACAATTTCGATTCTTGACTTTAACTTGAATTTTAAAGATTTTACCCAGTAAAGCTCAAAAATGATTTTTCTTCGATTTGAACCTCGTTTTTGACTTGATTTGACTTGAGTTTTCATATGTAGGTTTCTAAAAATATAGGGAACATGTTTTTGAAGTAAAATTCTAACTTTTCCCTTTTTTTTGAAAACCCGTTTTGGAGGTCTATTTTGACCCCAAACTAAAAGTAGTCAATATGAGTGTTGTTATTTTTTTTTATGCGTAGATTTCATATTTTTTATTTTTAGTATAGTTTGAGGTTTTTTGTGAATATTAAGTTCATGGGTTTGAAGTGTAGGAGACCAGTTTTGGCTTTTGAAGTAGGTTATGGGTAAATTCTTTCAGTCTGGGCTGGGTAGTAAATGATGATACAAAATGCATGTTAATAGTTGGAACTAATCATGAAAATTGGCTATTTATGCGTTGTGCCCGTGTGGGGGTCTATATGTGATGTAATTGTCAAAATTAAGTTATTATGTGATATGTGTGACCGTGTGGGGTGCAATATGATATTAATAGCCTGGAGTACATGTGAATAATTGTATTCTATTATTAAGATTCTTAATATGGTACCATTGGTGTATTTTGATTATATTCATACTACGTTGGCATATGAAACATGTGGAAATTCGTGGATGAAACTGATATAATGAGTAGATATTGACTCATATGGTTGTGGAAATATATCATGGTGGTTGCTTGTGAAAATACTCATCGTGATTGGTTGTGAGAAACATCCACATACCATACAAATTTATGAAATATTAGTACCACCGTTGCAACGTCTTAATAACACTGGCAACACCTTTTTAAAAGCCTCGCCGAGGGATGTGCTGAGGAGAAGATATTGTAACACCTTATAAAACCCTTTGTGAGGGATGTGCCAAAAAGGAGAAATGAGATATGTGGATTGTATACAGGTTGACAAACCCCCCATGGGTTCTGCGTTAGGAGGCTTGCCTCCATAGGTATATACAGGGATTGTGCGATAATCCCGAAGGTTGTGTGACAACCTCGTGCATCATCATCATCATCATCATCATCATCATTATCATATATATTGCACTTACTTTATTGTGTTATGTTGGGTTGTATTGACCTATTGATTTGTCATCTATGTATTTATCGTATCTTCTTTTACTTTTATTTGATAATCTTGTATATGTATTTCCCCCTTGTTTTTCTTATATATGATATAATATGTACTTTTGTTCTATCTTGATGTGATGTTGCAATATATTTGAGATATATTAGAATTGTTAGTGCAAGCGGTGTGGTCTACTATTGTGGGACATTTTTTGATTACAGGTGTTGTGGCCTTAGTGTATATTTTATATGCTTTATTTACTACTTTGCTTAGTCGGCCTATTATACTTACTGAGTACAAGTGGACCGTACTCATGCCTGCTGCAACCTTTCAGCGTAAGTCCTAGCTCGAGTGTACCTCAACTTGATTGACTTGGGCGATTATTGGAGATTCCCAAGTAGCAGTTGGACATTCATGCGTCTGAAGTTCACCTCTATCTTTCTATAGTAGCTATGTCCTTATTAGTATTTAAAGACAAATATTATTCCCTTGTGGTTATTTTTTTGATATATTTGATTCTTAGATTGTATTATTAGTTCTTACACTATTGACACCTGGTTTTTGGCATGATTCGTGCTTTGGATAAGTTTTTTCCATATTATTATTATTACTTATATGGTTCAACTTTGTTCTAGAAGCCTTACATGGGATATTTCTATCTTTTTGTATCGATTTGGGTGATAGGTTTACTTGTCAAGGTACGCCGCGACAAGTGCCATCATGACCTTTTTCTTTGGTCTATGAAAAATTGGTATAAGAGCAGCCAGGTTTCATTGGTCTCAACTGTGTAAGAATGGGATATCTAATAGAGTCTCATGGATTGGTACGTAGATGTCTGTATCTATCTTCGAGATAGGATGTCTTTAGGAAACTTTCCTCATTTTATTCTTTATCGTGCAAAGTTCTTTCATACCTTGTGTTTTGATTTATGTTTTACTCTTTTTGTATAGATGGTGTCATCTAGGTCTTGCAAGAGTAGAGATACATAGCCTTTTCCCAAAGGGAAAACCTTAAGTCATGGATGGGCTCGAGAGAGTGGATGGGCCAGTGGATCAGCCCCATTTAAGAGTAATGCTTGGGGACTCTCCCCTGAGCCTAGAGTTGAGCCTGTTGGAGGTAAAGTTCATCTACCTCAGCGTTGGAGGGGTTGTTGGTGTGGTTGTTGACCCGTTTAGAGGGTTCTTCTTTGGTTATGTTGGGTGTTCCTCCAGCCACTAGTGTGGATCCTCCTGTAGCACCATCTTCTGCGTTAGGTACTCCTCAGACCCCGACTATTATTCCATCTTTAGTACTGACATCTGACTATAAGGTTCTGAGATTAGGAGTTCAGTCGACATTTGTGTTACCTTCTGAGGTGGGATCTCAGATAGCTAGACTTACTATACCTCATGCTCTTCATTAAGCCATGTCTTAGATGGTTATGTTTGGGGCTTTTTTTCAAAGTATTGTGGATCATGTTAAGGTCATAAAGGATATTTCTTGGGCATCTCAGGGAGTCTCCAAGAGGGTGCGTCATTTTAGTAAGTTCAGAGGTCAGACCCTATGATGCTGAGATCTTAGAAGTTCTCGTGGGTTTTCTAGTTCAGCAGTATTGGGTGGCTATCAAGGTAAGTTTAGAGTTTAAAATGTATATGATGAGTCTGGCCATGTGGCCAAGGACTGTCCTCGCTGAGTGTTTAAAGCTACTCCTATTTCAACTTTGAAAGGTAGGAGTTGTTCCAGAGGTGCGAGAGATAGAGGTAGTGAAGTCTGTGGTAGGGGTCGCGGGGCTATTCAGTCAACCAATCGTCGTGGTTAGTGTTATGCCATACTAGCCCGACCAGATTCAGAGGCTTCAGATATTGGGATCACAGGTATCGTCCCCATTTATTTCAGACTTTCATCTGTATTATTTGATCCAGATCAAGTTTATCCTATGTGTCTTTGTATTTTTCTTCTAGTTTTAATTCTGTTAGTGAGCCTCTTACTATGCTAGTTCGTTTATCTACCCGGTAGGTGATTCTTTAGTGGTGGATCGGGTGCACCAATATTGTGTTGTAACTTTTGTCGGGCATGATACTTTGATAGATTTACTTGTATCAAATATGGTTGATTTTGACGTTATTTTGGGTATGGATTGGTTGGTTCCTTATTATGATGTCTTAGATTATTTTGATAAGACTGTGACTTTAGCTTAATCGGGTGTGCCAAGGATAGCTTTGAAGGGTGTACTTCATATGGGTCCTAAGAGGATTATATCTTATGTTCAGTCTTGTAAATTTGTTGCGAGGGTATGTTTGTCTTTGCCCATATTCGTGACACTAGTATTATTTCGCCTCCTTTCTTGGATTCTATCTGTGTTGTCCGTGAGTTTATGGATATGTTCCCTACGGACTTTCCTAGTATGCCTTCAGATTGAGATATTTATTATATTATTGATGTAGAGTCGGGAACTAAGCCCATTTCCATTCTTCCTTATAGAATGAACCCAATAGAGCTGAAAGAACTAAAGGATCAACTGCAGGAGTTGTTGGATAAGGAATTTGTTCCACCTACTGCTTCACCTAGGGGTGCGCCTATCTTGTTTGTGAACAAAAAGGATAGATCTATGCAGATGTGCATTGATTATCAGCAGTTGAATAAGGTGATGATTAAGAATAAGTATCCTCTTCCTCACACTGATGATTTATTTGATCAACGTTAGGGTGCTGCGATGTTTTCGAAGATTGATTTGAGGTACGATTATTACCAGTTGAGGATTAGAGCTTCAGATATTTTGATGATAGCTTTCCAAACTCGATATGGTCATTATGAGTTCTTGGTCACGTCCTTCGGGTTAACCAATGCCCCTGCCGCATTCATGGAGTTTATAAATCAGGTATTTCAAACGTATCTTGACTCCTTTGTTATCATACTTATAGATGATATCTTTGTGTATTCTAACAATGAGGTTGAGCATGAGGAATATTTGTAGATTGTGCTTCAGAGATTGAGGGATGAGAAGTTATACGTGAAGTTCTCTAAGTGCGAGTTTTGGTTAGAGTGTGTTTCTTTCTTGGGTCATGTGGTGAAAAAGAAAGGTATTATGGTTGATCCAACAAAGGTTATAGCTGTTTGTGATTGGACTATACCTACTTAGCCCATCGAGATTTGGAGTTTTGTTGTCTTAGCTAGTTATTATAGATATTTTGTTAAGGATTTCTGTTTTATTGCAATTCCTTTAACTAAGTTGACTCAGAAAAAGATTTCCATCTAGTGTTCTAATGCTTGTGAGGTGAGCTTCCAAAAACTTAAGGATTTATTGACTCCAGCTCCTATATTGGCTTTGCCCAAGGAGGGCGTGGGATTTACTGTGTTTTGTGATGCATTTGGTGTTGGATTGGGTATTGTGTTGGGTGTTGTGTTGATGTAGAAAGGCAAGGTGTATGTGTATGCATCTCGTCAATATTGAAGCCTCATAAGTGAAACTATCTTACCTATGATTTGGAGATGTGCGCAGTTATGTTTTCTTTGAAATTGTGGAGGCACTACTTTTCATGAGTCCATTATCAGATTTTCTTAGATCACCGTAGCCTTCAATACTTCTTTACCCAGCGAGATCTTCATATAAGACAACGCCATTGTCTTGAGTTTCTTAAGGATTATGACTTGACTATTCTCTCTTATCCGAGTAAGGCTAATATTGTTGCGATTCCTTGAGCCAAAAGTTGACTAGCATGGGTAGCTTAGTGTATCTTTTGACCAATGAGAGCCCCTTGGCCTTAGAGGTTCAGTTTTTAGCTCAACAGATGGTTAGACTTGATATTTCGACACCTGGGCATGTTTTGTCATTTGTGGAGGCTAGATCTTCTTTGATAGAGAAGATTCTAGATCATCAGTTTGACGATGTAGGATTAAGGTCGATTCTAGATAAGGTGTTGAGTAGGGAGGCTAAGAAAGCCTCACTTGATTAAGATAGAGATTTGAGGATGGGGGTCCGAGTTTGTGTGTTGAGAGTGGGTGACTGGATTAGGTTGATCTTGGAGGAGGCCTATTGTTCTAGATATTCTATCCATCCAGGTATGACTAAGATGTATAATGATTTGAGGCAACACTACTGGTGGGGTGGTATGAGGTGAGATATGGCATATTTTATGGTTGGTTGCATATGTTGTCAGTAGGGGGAGGGAGAGCATAGAGACCTGGTGGTTTGCTTCAGTGGTTACCCATTTCCTAGTGGAAGTGGAAATGAATCACCATGGACGTTGTGACTGGTTCTCCTCGTATATCTCATGATTTTGACACTGCTTGGGTCATCATGGATCGATTGACCAAGTCATCTTGTTATATTCTGGTTTGGGTCATAGTCAGTACTGAGAGATTAGCCCCTATCTTTATTTGTGAGATTTTACGTCTGCATGGTGCGTTGATGTCCATTATTTGACATCGAGGTTCTGTGTTCACGTCTAACTTTTTGAAGACTTTTCATGATTAGTTGGGTACTCGGGTTGATCATAGCATAGTATTTCACCCCAGACTTATGGCTAGTTAGAGCGAACTATCTAGGTTTAGGAGGTTGCTCCACATATGCGTGATAGATTTTGGGGGCTAATGGGAGCAGCTTTTCGCTTTAGCAGAGTTTGCATATAATAATAGCTACCGTTCCAATATTGATATGGCTCAATTTGAGTCATTGTATGCTAGGCGTTGTCGCTCCCCAGTGGGTTGGTTTGATGTTTTAGAGGTGATACCTCGAGGTATAGACTTGTTTCATGAGTCTTTGGTCATAGTTTCAATCATTCAGGATAGATTTCGAGCAGCTCAGAGTAGGCAGAAGTGCTATACTGATCTTAGACTTCATGATTGTGATTTGGTGTTGATGATCATCTTTTCCTTTGAGTTTCACTCATTAAGGGTGTGATGAGGTTTAGCGAGAGATGCAAGCTTAGACCCAGGTATATAGGTTCATTTGAGATTCTTTGGACTATTGGTGATGTGTCTTATGAGTTAGCTTTGCCCCCTGATCTATCAATTGTTCATCCAGTTTTCATGTATCTATACTTCGTTGCTATATTCTTGATGAGTCTCATGTCATTCGTTAGGGTTCGGTCCAGTTAGATGAGCGGTTGTCCTTTATTGAGGAGCTAGTTTCCATTTTGGCAAGGGACGTTAGACGGTTGCACTCTAGAGTGATTCCTGTGTTTAAGGTCTAATGGTGACATTGACCTATAGATGTGTCTACTTGGGAGATTGAGTCTGATATGCATAGTTCTTATCCCTAGCTCTTTGCTGATTCAGGTATTTCTTTTGCCTTAGTTTGAAGATGAACTATATTTTTAGTAGTGGATGATGTAACGACCTAAAATTTGATGAAATATGTGAAATTTGTGATTTTGCATGATTTGACTATTTTAACCCTCTCTATAGTTGCATTATGGTATTTCTGGGGTGTGAGAGTGATTGACATGTTTTATGATGTATTTTGGTAACATTAATGCAATATTATGGTTTTTGATGATTTTGAGAGCCTTCTTTTAGACTTATGGAGATATCTTTTGATCCATGAGATAAATAACTAAACGAATAGCGCCACCAGCTCCATAATATCAATTTTAGGCTAGTTAGATCTTTGGTTCGGCTCCCGGTGCACCCGAGTTCATTTCGACTTATTGATAAAAATGTTGGTAAAATTGAAAATATGGGTGTGGGACCCACATTTGATTGAATCGATCTCGGATGGAAAATCCGACTTTTCCAGCATATCCAAAATATCAATTTTAGGGTGTTAGAACGTTTGTTATGATTTTATGGCTTTTAAATATCATTTCAACCCTTGGTTTGAAAAATTGTGATTTCGGGGTTTTGGGGGTCAACTTTGTGAAAATAATTTTTTTTTTGAAAATATGATATTGCCATCGCGTCCGGAACACCGAATTTAGTGTGGTTGCACAGTTCGTTTGCATATATCAAACTCCAAACAAATTTGGAACAACACGTCGAAGTCCGGATCAGACCAAAAAAATAGTTTTTTTGCAAAAGCTTGCAGAAAAATCAGCACTATTTATCCCAGTTTTTGGGCCTATTTTACTCATTTTTCACCTGGTCTCTTGGGAGTTCAATCCTAGAATAGTGTGGAAGCTTAAAAGTAAAGTTTGTGAGAGCTTGGGAAGCTAGATCAACACCAATTTCATGGTTTTATTACGAATTTAAGGTAAGAATTCACCATTTTCTTAGTAATTTCTTGATAATTTTCTCAAAACTCCAAAAATCTTAAGGCTCGACTTTAAACCCAAATTTCACTTCTTTTCATATGAATAATGTTTTTATCTTATAATTTACTAGTTTTTCATCAATTTAACTCTTAAAACAACTTCAATTCTTGATTTTAACCCAAATTTTAAAGATTTTACTCGGTAAAGCTCAAAAATGGTTTTTCGTCGATTTGAACCTCATTTTTGACTTGATTTAACTTAGGTTTTCAGATGTAGGTTTCTAAAAATATGGGGAACATATTTTTGAAGTAAAGTTCTGATTTTGCCCTTTTTTTGGAAACTCATTTTGGGGGTCCGTTTTGACCTAGAACCAAAAGTAGTCAATATGTGTGTCACTGATTTTGTTTTGACGCATAGATTTCATATTTGATGTTTTTAGTGGAGTTCGAAATTGGTCATAAAAGTAAGGTTATGGGTTTGAAGTGTAGCGGACCAGTTTTGGCTTTTGAGGTAGGCTATGGCTTAACTCTTTTAAACTGAGCTGGGTAGTAAATGATGATTCAAAATGCATGTTAAGGGTGGAAACTAATCATTAAAATGTTTATTTATGCGTTGTGCCTGTGTGAGGGCCTATATATGATGGAATTATCAAAATGGAGTTATTATGTGATATGTATGACCGTGTGGGGTCCTATATGATATTAATAACCTTGAATATATGTGAATAATTATATTGTGTTGTTAAGATGCTTAATATGGTACCATTGGTGCATTGTGATTATATTCATACTTTATTGGCATATGAGACATGTCAAAATTCATGGATGAAACTGTAATAATGAATGGATATTGGCTCACATGGTTGTAGAAATATATCATTGGGGTTGGTTGTGAAAATACTCATTGTGATTTTTTGTGAGCATTACATCCTCATATAATACTCATTCATGAAACATTGGTAGCATAGAGGCAACATCTCAGAAACACTGGCAATACCTTTTTAAAACCTTTCCCGAGGGATGTGCCGGGGAGAAGATATTGTAAGACTTTATAAAACCCTTTCGAAGGGATATGCCAGAAAGGAGATATAAGATATGTGGATTGTATACAGGTTGATAAACCCCTCATGGGTCCTTCATTGGGAGGCTTGCCTCCGTAGGTGTATACGAGGATTGTGCGACAATTCTGGAAGTTGTGCAATGACCTCGTGCATCATCATCATCACCATCATTATTATCATATACGTTGCACTTACTTTATTGTGTTATGTTGTGTTTTATTGCCATATTGACTTGTCATCTATGTATTTATCGTATCTTCATTTACTTGTATTTGATGATTTTGTATATGCATGTTCCCCCTTGTTCTTCTTCTATGTGATATAATACGTACTTTTATTCTATATTAGTGTGATGTTGCAATATATGTGAGATATATTAGAATTGTTAGTGCAAGCGGTGTGGGCTACCATCGTGGGACATTTTCTGATTGCAGGTGACGTGCCCTTAGTGTATATTTTGTATTCTTTATTTACTTCTTTACTTGGTCGGGCTATGATACCTACTGAGTACAAATGGACCGTACTCATGCCTACTGCACCCTTTCGGTGTAGGTCCTAGCTCGAGTGTGCCTCAACTTTATTGACTCGGGCAATTGTTGGAGCTTCCAAGGTAGAGGTTGGACATTTATGCGTTCGTAGTTCATCTTTATCTTTCTACAGTAGTTATGTCTTTATTAGTATTCATAGATAGATATTATTCCTTTGTGGTTATTTTTTCGATGTATTTCATTCTTGGATTGTATTAGTAGTTCTTACACTATTGACACCAGGTTTTGGGCATGATTGGTATTTTGGATAAGTTCTTTCTGCATTGTTATGGTTACTTATATGGTTCGACTTTGTTCTAGAAGCCTTACTTTGGGATATTTCTGTCTTTTTCTCTTTTTTGTATCGGTTTGGGTGATAGACTTACTTGTCAAGGTACGGCATGACAAGTGCCATGATGACATTTATTTTTTGGTCATGACATGACTCCTAGATTCGTCAAATGGTGAATATCCTTCACCAAATTCCGATTCTCCTCGTCCACTTGAGACAAACATACCATGGACAACCTGCTAAGAGCATCAACAACCATGTTAGACTTACTTCGATGATAGTGAAGTCTCATGTCATAGTTCTTGAGTAACTCTAGCCATCTCATTTGTGTAAGATTTACCTCTTTCTGAGAGAATACGTATTGCAGTCTCTTATGATCAGAATAAATATCAACATGGACCCTTAAAAATAATGTCACTAGATCTTCAATGCAAACACAATAGCCAACAATTCTAAATCATGAGTCGGGTAATTCTTCTCATGAACATTCAATTGTCTAGAAGGATAAGAAACCACCTTGCCAAACTGCATCAACATATATCCCAATCCCACTCGAGACCCGTCACAATAGACAACAAAACCATCAGTTCCCTCAAGCAGAGTCAAGACCGGAGCTGAAGTTAACTTATCCTTCAAATTCTCAAAACTACCGTCACAAGCATCAGACCACAAGAACTTTACCTTCTTTTGAGTTAACTTAGTCAATGAGGAAGCAATAGAAGAAAAACATTACATAAACCTTCTATAATAATAGGCTAAACCCAAGAAGTTTTAGAAGTTAGTTGGAGTCGTGGGTCTAGGCCAATTCTTAACCACTATAATTTTCTGTGGATCCACCATTATCCATTCGCTAGAAATAACATGACCAAAAATGTCACCACATTTAACCAGAATTAACACTTTGAGAACTTCGCATACAACTTCTGATCTTTCAAGGTTTGAAACACAAGGCTGAAGTGATCGGAATGATCTGCCTCACTCTTCGAATACACCAAAATATCATTAATAAGGACAATGACAAACAAGTTCAGAAACATATGGAAAACCTAATTCATAAGATCCATAAATGCCACGGGGCATTTGTCAAATCAAAGGACATCACGGAAGACTTAAAATGACCATATCGTGTTCAAAAAGCAGTCTTAAGGACATTCACCTCCCTAATCTTCAACTGATGGTACCCATACCAAAGTCCAATCTTAGAAAAGTACTTAGCACCCTAAAGCTGATCAAGGAGATCATTAATCCTCAGAAGGGGATACTTATTCTTCACAACCACCTTATTTAACTGGTGATAATATATACACATCCAAAGGGTTACGCATGAAGAGAACTAGAGAACCTCCTAGAGATACACTAGGGTGGATAAAAACCTTATCAAGAAGATCTTTCAACTGCTCCTTGAGTTCCATCAACACAGTTGGAGCCATTCTGTAGGAAAGGATAGAAACAGGACGAGTGTATGGAAGAAGATCAATCCCAAAATCAATTTCCCTATTAGGAGGAATAACAGGATTAGGGAACACCTCGAAAAGTTCACAAATGACAGGTATAATCTGCAAAGAAGGACTTTTGAATCTAGAATCCTTAACATGCACTAAGTGATAGAGGAACCCTTTAGAAATCAATTTCGAAGATCTAAAATACTAAATGAACCCTCCCTTAGGTACTAGGGAACTAACTTCCCATTCAATCACTGACTTATTATGGAAATGTAAACTGACCCTTCGGGTCCGACAATAAAGAGACGCATAGCACAAATGCAACCAATCCATCCCCAAAATCATACCAAAGTCTACCATGTCCAACTTAATCATATCCTCCAAGGTCTCCCTACCATAGACCGCCATAAAAAAACTCCTATAGTCCCTTCTAGCCACAATGGAGTCACCCACTGGGGTGGATACAGAGAAGGGATCGGGGATACAGTCAGGATCAAAATCAAAATTAATAGCCATATAAGGGGTCACCTAACATAGGTTAGACCCGGTGTCAAGTAGACAATATACATCATGAGAGAAAAGTTTGAGCGTACTAGTAACGACATCAGGGGATACCTCAAAATCTTGGTAGGTGGCAAGAGTGTACAAGCAGTTTTGTCCAGTATCGTAGCCAAAAGCAAAAGTAGCACCCTTTAGTGTAGGAGCTGATGAATTAGCAACATGAATATTATTTTTTCTAGAAGCAACCCTAGAAGGACAATCCCTCTGTATATGGCCAATCTGACTACATATAAAGCACTTGTTCCTTCCTTCTTTACAAACACCATGATGAACCTAACCACAAAATCTACAAGGAGGATATGACAAAGCTAAAAAAGCCCTACTAGCCTAAGTTGGTCTCCTGGTTCTGTAAACCCACTATTATACTGAGAACGATGATCACCCAACAACTTTCGATAAAGATCACTAGCCATAGAGTAAGAACCAGAATTGTCCCACTTATTCTTAGACCACTTTCCACCATCTCTACCACTCTGTTGCTGATCTTCACCTTGATCTGAGCAGAAAAACTTCTTACACTACCTTTCCCTCATCTCCTATTTCTTCTTCTTCTTTTTTTCTACTTGTGGCATATGCACCACAAGTTTAGAGATGTCTATTTCCTTGTTCAACTAGGCATCCCTGCTCTCCAAGATCAACTCAAGAGACAACCCAGAGGCAAACTTCCTTATTCTAGCCCTCTTGATAGACATCAATTGCAGAGCATAATGCGACAAATGATGAAACTTTAAGGCATACTTCTTTACTATCATCCTGCTTGCTTTAAATTCACAAATTCCTCAGCCTTTGCCTCCCTCAACTATTTAGGAAAGAAGCGACCAGGAAAAGAACTAAAGAAGTCATCCCACAAATTGGACTCAACATTATCGACCCAAAGCTGCTCCCACTCTTCATACCATTGGAATACTACATTCTTTAATTGATAAGAAGTGAATTCTACACCCTCTACATCAGTAGCTTACATCACACAAAAGATCTTTTATATCTCATCAATAAAATTCTAAGGATCTTCCTCATCTTTAAAACTAGCGAAAGTAGGAGGACTCAACCTCATAAATTGGCCAATTCTAGTGGCCTCAGAGTATGAAGCAGTAGAAGAAACCAACTCAGTATTGAGGCCACCAACTGGTTAAGCAAATTAGTCAACTTGCAAAACTCAACTTTAGACATATCACCTTGAGGTGTCCGAGTAGGGATAGGGGGACAGGTGGAACTCCACTAGGGAAATAAGAAGCAGTTACCCTAGACCAGGTCTAAAATCCTAGAGTAAGACGAGCTCCATATACATTTTCCTCAAATTGGATAGAAGAGTTTTCATATGTATTAGATCTTCTAGGAGGCATAATATACAAAGCGAATATACGGGGATTATAGGAGATGCAAGACCTTAGACTCTATAGCTTGAAATAGAACAATAAGAAAGGGAAATATTTCTAAACACCTCATAGCCTCACCCTTATAAGTGTGGTGTGTTACACACACATAAAAAAGACTCTACTTGATACGGCTTTGTGGAAACCCAATGACATCAAACCTATGCTTTGATACCATCTTTGTCACAACCCAAATCAGGGCCTGGCCATGACTGGTATCTCAATTCCACTAAGGATCGAAGACCACCCCCTTACACCTAACCAAACAATATGATATCCCAATGTCGGATGAATTTCAAACATATAAAAAGTAGCACAAGGTAAGATTAATGAATACAATATAAGTCTACAATCGATAACTAGTAATCGGAAAAAATCAATCAACCAACATTATCCAAGTCAACAGTAATCCAAAAAGTCTTCTAAACAAAGAACCAAAAACTAACCTTGGTCGGGACATGTCCCAATCTCTGACAGATCACAATGACTATGACAATATTAATGATAAGAAAAACTCTTAATTCTGATCTATGATAATAATTGATGAAATATTTAAGTTTTTTGGAGAATAGAAGCTCACCACTTTACCATAATAAATCGATGAACTGAGCCAATCCATCTAACTCTACGCAGGAAAAGTAGAGGTATCTCTGATACCTGTATCATATGAGGGTACAATATTTAAAGATGGTTAGCGGTTGTAGTGCTAGCATGTAATTAAGGGATAGGGGATAAAATAATGCCATGCATATTAATTCAAAACCAGTACAAAATCTAATACACATAATCATATGCAAATACATATTTATATATCAAGTTCAGACATAGGGAACAAGGATAACATGAACTTTAAAAATTTATCCTGGATTGTGTAGCTTAACCGTCATAATATAAGAAGAGACACACGGCTATATGGGCCCAACTCTTCCCCCAGATGGTAGATCCCCATTACATGTGGCCTTACAAACTAGAGGGTATACATATTAACTATGGGGGAGTCAAACCACCCAGCATATCAAGGTGACACAAGTACCAAATCATATAATACAATATGGAGGACTCAAACCTCCCAATCATATGATATTAATGAGGGGGATTCAAACCTCCCGGTCCTATTGACCCCTACATTGGCAATCACGGTTTCCAGTATCGGCCCCTCTAGACCTCCACTTTCAGGACGTACGTACACAATCCTCACTAAAGCCTAATTAGACGACATAACACAAATTCCCATTTATTGAACCATGATATATATTTAGGCATATATTGTTGGTCGTCATACCAACTATACTTACTAGGTAACATCAATATGCCAAACCAATTATCGTCACTTGGGGGAACTCATAACCCCCCTTGGTTCAATTATAAATCATCTTGGGGAATTACACAACCTCATAAGGTTCAATCCAAAATCATTATTCTTCTTTAGCATTTCACATTATGTAATACTTCAAGAATATTTCAATTTGCATACTTTTCATATTCAAAACCAATCTCACAATATGGGGTTGAGGTCATAACTACTTCAAAAGTCAAAAGTTTAGGGAAAATCATAATCCTCTAGTTCATTTCCCATACCCATGAACCCACAAGTTCAAAACCATAATTAAAGCATGAATAATCATATTTAAGCCATGGGAAACATTGTTCAATCAATAAGAAATTCAAAACCCTCAAGCCTTGTTTAAAAACCAACATCAATATGCATGAACAACACTTTAAATCATATGATTTTAAAAAATTAGCAATTACCCCAAGTTTGGAAATTATTTATTACATTATGAATAAGAAATAACCCCTCTGAACTGATTTATATATGTGGAATTTTAATTGGGTAAGATGGAAATTGTCCAAAGTGCCCACAATTTAAAATCTGGAATTTAGTCATCACTACCGTCGGGTCAATATATGGCTCGTAAGGTTTTATTATGACTGATCACCATGAGTCATATCCAAGTCAGTTTTTAGGTCATCCACTCACTGTTGACCCTACAAATTAATTAGTATGACTCATAATAGGACCCTATGACTCGTAGGGTCCAGTCGTAGTAAACACAGAACCCACTTGGGGTATACACTGGACATCTTACGATTTTCTCCCAACAACTCATAATGATTCCTTATGACTCTTAGTGAGCCACTCGTACTTAGAGCAGGACTTTGTCAGACACATACTATATAGGTTATGATTAGGTCCAACGACTCATCAAGACTCCCTACGACTAATAAGGGTAGGTCATAGTCAAGGCAGTGTGGATAAAATTTTAGAAATTTTAAAGGACTAGAAATCTAGGACGTTACAAAAACATGTCAAGAAATACAAATATGATTATTTTTATGTTCTATCCCATATCATAGAAAAAAACAAACTCAAGCATGAAGTTTTAATTTTATGTATTCATGTGGTTGAAGAAGAACAAAACAACCAAAACTAAATTCTTTAAGTAATGTATAGTCAGGAACTACCTTGTAAAGTCCTTCATAAGGAGACATGTTTTCAAGAACATACTATGGGATCCAATTGATAGAAAATATTGTAGTAAGTGTTGTTTCACCCAAAAAATGCTCAAGGCAAGATAAAGAAACCATCATGTCCCAAACAGAATAAAGGATATGACAAGGATTGTCTTTTACTCATCCAATTTGTTAAGAGATACTGGGGCAAGATAATTCAAAAAGTGTACCATTTTTCAACAAGAAATTTAAAAGTTCAGAATTATGATATTCCATAGTTTTGTCACGATGGAAAATTTTGATAATTTTACCAAATTGAGTTTTAACCATATTGGAAAAATTAATATTGATTTGAGGTAATTCTGAATGATTTTTCATAAGATATATCCATGTGAATCGGTAAAAATTATCAATAAAAATAATAAAGTATCGTGATCTAATCATACTTGGTAAGGGAGAAGACTCTCAAACACCCGAATGGATTAAATCAAAAAGAAACTTTAAAATAAAAGAATCCCCAAAAAATATTAGGACTGATTATCGAAAGGAGGTTGAGAACAGTACCACCGAAACAAAAGATAGTTTAGCAATGTTACAAATTAAAGATTCTAATTTAAGTAGGGATGTAGAGGTCATCAAAATCCTACATGATATTATCCACATAAAATTTTAGAGGTATAAACAAGCCTTCAAAGCAGAAATAGTTAAAATTCTTTCTACAGAAGAATAAGGTAGAGATTATAGGTGTTTAAAAAAAAGAATTAAATACTATAAAGAACATGGGGTAATAGTCAAGATTGCTAGTGGACGGAATCTCTGCTTCAAATATGTTATGGCCTAAAAAGGCAAGGCCTAGATTATTTGGAAATCTAATATAATGTTGCAGGTTGAACTCCTATATATATAATTCATACATTGCAAAGTTGAGATCCCTGTAAGACATGTTCAGATTTATCTTATAATAATATATACAAGGAATGAAAATCTAAATAGAGAACTATTCTGGCATGATTTAATTTAATTAGGGCAATCCATTCAAGGAACTTGGCTTCTCTGTGGAGATTTCAATAATGTATTGACTGTTGATGATAGAATTGGATCATCAATTCTTTCCAACGAAACTAATCAATTTCAAGGTTGTATTAATACACTTACTCTCATATCTTTTAGGTTTAAGGGTTGTTATTTTACATTCTATAATAGAAAAGAGTCTGGTGGTAGAGTTTAATCCAAAATAGATTGGGCCTTTGGAAACTCTCAATGGGTAACTGCTTATAGTCATATTAAGGCAAAGCATCATATCACTCCCCTGTACTCATTAATATCTTTCCACAACCACAGTCAAGTCCAAAACATTTCAAATTTTTTATGACAATTATAAAACACCTCGACTTTGGTAGAGTTTTAGCAAAAATATGGTGCACCACCTTTCAAAGGACAAAACTCTTCAATTTATGGAAGAAGTTGAAGGCAATGCCAAAAGGATTGAAGGACTTAAGTAGTCACCTAGTTTCATATGGTCAAAAACTACAGTAGGCAAGCCAAGGCTTGGAGATGACTGAAGTCATGCTTATTAATAGGCCTTTGTGCTCGAATCTAATATAAACAAAAAAAGACCTAGTTGACTAAAACTAAAAGGTGGAGTGATATTTAAGAGTAGGTTTATAGATAAAAATATAGAGTTAATTAGATAGATTGCGGGAACACAAATACCAAGTATTTTACGCACAAATAAGGCTCCAGACTAGCAAGAACACCATTACAAATATTTATGATGAAAATGGTACCAAGTTAGAAGTTATTGATGGTTTTCAAGTATATTTCTTTACTCTAAATTGGTGTATAGTTAAAAAAGATTTAATACTTGTTGTTAAGGAATTTTTTGAGTCAAGTAAATTATTAAATTCTTTTAGATGCACTATCGTAACCTTAGTCCCTAAAGTTACCAATACTACTTATGTTAAGGACCATAGGCCCATAGCCTACTGTATCATGGTCTAAAAAATTATGACTAAGGTTCCTACTTCTTATAAAAGAATTAAACTTATTGTCAAGAAAAATGTTATTCCTTCTCAGTCAGATTTTTTTGAGGGCAGAAGTATAGTTGATAACATCCTATTCAGTTATGAAATCTTCAAATGGTATTCTAGGAAAGGTATATAACCTACATGCATTATGAAGGTTGACCTCAAGAAGGCGTATGATTCTATTCAATGAGGAATTAAAAAGTTTATGTTAACTGAATTAGGTTTACCTTGAAAATTCATATCATGGATTATAGAATGTGTTAAATCTATTTCTTATTCTCTTGTTATTAATTGAAGCCTGTCCAAGACTTTTAAGGTAAGAGAGGAATAAGACAAAGGGGCACTATTTCCTCTTATCTATTTGTCATTGCAATGGAATACCTCCATAGAGAATAACAATTAGTGCAACAATTAGTGCAACAATATAGAGATTTCAAATATCATTCTACGTGTAAAAAACTTTGTGTAGCACATATCTGCTTTGCAGATGATCGATTAATGTTCTGCAAGGTAGAAGTGAAATCTATTCAGCTACTACAAAAAGTATTTACAAGGCTTTCAGTTCTATCAGGCCTTCAAGAAAATTTAGGTAAGTGCTCCTATATATGTCTAGTGTAAAGCCCCAATTGAAATAATAACTTTTGCAGATACTTAGGCATAGGGCAGGAAAAATTTCTTTTAAGTACCTTGGATACCCTCTATCATATAAAAAGCTTATAGTGGGCCAATGTTTACCATTAATGGAGAAGATAACAAAGAGAATAAGGTGTTGTTCTTCTTTACTCTCCTATGTTGGTGGAGTACAACTTATCAATGTAGTGGTATTTAGTATTCAGACATTCTGGGCACAAATCTTTAATATCCCCAAAATGATTCTGAAAATGATTTAGTCCGTCTACATAACATTTTTATGGATAGGCTATACAAAGGTGTCAAGAAAATCACTTGTATCTTGGGACAAATTATGCATGCCTAAAGCTGCATGAGGGATAAATATATAGGACATGAGATTATGGATTAAGGGTTAAATCTTAAAGTTACTATGGACAATCAATGAGAAGAAGGAAATCCTCTAGATAAAATACATTCGAGAGCATTATTTGAAGAAAGGAACTGCAACAACATGCATCATACCAACAAATGCTACTTGGGTAATGTTGAAAAGTAGGGGTTTGTACCATACTATGAGGGATCAGGTCCCTTAAAGTCAGACATGGGAAATAAAATAGTAAAGAAATAAGTAAACAACACTTTGCAGGAAATTAAAGAACACAAAGATTTAATGTGGAAACCTCCTTGCTCAAGGGAGGAAAAACCACAACTTTCCCTCACAAGTACTCAACGATCCACTATAATCAAACTCATGATTATAGACTCTATTGGAACCTAACTCTAGGCTCAACTAATGTGCAACAACTCTATTACAAACTCTCCTAGACAACCCTGTAAAGATCTCATCTTGATATTGATTAACTCTAACCAATATCAAACTCAGGTAACTTTACCTAAAAAATTGAAAATCACAAAAGGAATTATTCCGATAACATGAGTAATTCAATTACAGACCAAGACTTGACTCAAGAACAAACACAGTCACAACACACAAAATCTTGGAACTTGAGAAATATTTGAGTTTTCACCAATTTCTCTCTTTGTATGATTAAATTGCAAGAATTGGTGAATTGAGGAGCATTATTTTCTATTTATAGTTGGATAATGATTAGGGTACAAATGTGATTTCCAAGTTTCCTGATAGGTACAAGATCACCTGCGTAGTCTGTTGCACTAAAAGACAAAACTGCAAAGGACAGTGACAACTTTACTGAGTTCATGAAGACCTAGGGACCTGGTCCCTTATTGTCAAGATATAGCAATTTTTACCTTTTTTGATGATGACAAACAAACCATATATTTTTTAGCATCAATGTTTATTCATCTCATTCACTCAAAGTGATCAGCACAACTGTCGATGAAAGTTCCCTTTATTATTATGCACCATGATTCCACCAATTATCATGCACCATTATTTCTTCCCCATGTCAGTATACCATCACACTTCACAAATATTTAACACATATGCATTTAGTACCTAGTCCTTAACACATTATGCAACACACACCTCACCTGGTACCTACCACGAGAATTCAGTATTGCTCTTTTTAGCATCATTGAAAAGTGCTAAAAGTAAACCAAGAGTAAAATAAACATAAAGTTAGTTAAATCATGGACACTGGTGCAACAATAACATAAAGAACAAATTTAAAATTAAGGAAGAGATAGATGAAACATACAAACGAAGATTCAATCATATGTTAAAGATAAGTATCATTCCAGTGTATAATTTAAATGTTCCAAACATAAAGCCACATGAATCAAGAAAATTTAAATAGGTGAAGGACTTGGGAAGAGGGTTTGTATAAGTAGAGCTATATTTTTTTTTTCTGTAGCATGACATTGTAATGATTCCTTGGTTCAATGCCTTATCTCTATATTTAAGCTAAGAACCTTATCAGTTAAAGTTGAAACACTCTTTTTAGTTCAGAATTATCACTTTTAAGCTATTCAGAGACACTTGGATCCTTATTAGAAAGATGTTGAATTGTCATTTGCAATTTTCTAATCTCTGCATCCTTAACATCTAAATGGAGTTTCAATTCCATTATTTCTTTGTTGAGATCCTCTTGAGAGATGTTACTTGATTTCTTTTCCACACATTTAATTTTGATCAGAGTCTTCATACCAAATAGTTGTATGATCAAACATTCTGTTCAACAAATATCCATAAGGTATGCCATGTTTTTGTTTTTTTCCCATGAACAAATTTATGTATGTGCTCCATCATTAAAGTAGGTAAACTAATGAAATCAAACCTACTAATACCCTCCATCACATACAAATCAACATCTGAAGCAATGTTTCTTCTTTGTTAAATAGGCAAAATCACTTTGTCAACAAAATCAAAGACTAATTTTAACTCACTTTTGAGTGATTTTCTATTTACTATAGCTATAGATTTTTCTTTAATCTTTGATGCATTTGCCATGAACTATTTTGAGGGATGTCATTTTAACACAGTCTTCACACACATTAATAATAACATCCAGAATTCTCCCAAGTACTTCAGCATCAAGATTTAACTTCTTCCCTTAAACAACATTAGTCATCGTCAGACTTTCTTCAAAAAATCTAGTATGGAATAGAATTCACTGACTACCTCATCAATGACTATGGGAATGGTTCCTTCCATGAGATGGATCCATCTTTGACGTTTAACAATCTCAAATAATTCCATCATACCTGGTTTTGTTAATAAACTTGAGTCAAAGATCCTCTCAGTTAACACCTTTTGATTTCTCAAGAACCTGTTTTGCACTTTATTATCCATAAACTTTCCTTTTTTCTCTAATTTTCCCTTTCTAGAAACACTGATAGGTTCACCTTCAGTCATTTTCCTGTTCTTTGGACCATGTCCTTCAGAAGTCTGCTACTTCTTAGTAGAACTTCTAGACTTATCTCATGGGTTCCTTGTTATCTTACTGACATTCTATTTCTTAGGAACAAACACACTTTTGCTTAGGCTATTTGATAGCAAGATCAGATTTTTAGAAACCCATTCATCATCTGTCAGTATACTACCTGAAAGGTTATGAAGCTTTAAAGATGAATCTTTATCAACAAGTTAAGTGAAGAAGGAGGTTGGGTTTAGAAGGGTAGAAGAAGAACGATGTTTTTTCAAGAAGTTTTGAGAGTGTTTTTTTTTATATATTTTAAGTTTAGGGTTCCTTTGAAAGACACGAAAATAAGTAATAAGCAGCCATTTGGAAATCCTTGTCACAAGAGGGATATTTGTTTCTAGATTTTTTCTTTTGACAAGAGAAAGTTTGGGTACAACAAAATTTAAGGGAACAAATAAGAACAAGGAAGGGCTTTTTGAAAGAATGAGATGTAATCAATTTCAATTTTAGGGTGACTCATCTTTTCTTTAAGGATAAGACAAATTCCTGACACGAAGAGAGAAAAGATGCGGCTTTATCTGACAGAATAAAAAATGCACATTCACGATACTAACTTGAGAGATGGGACCAGGTCCCTCTCTTTCTTGAGTGAATTCTTAAATTTTTAAATGTCTCAACTATTATCTTCCAAAGTTACTCCCATGCATGTATACCTGTAAAGGTATGATACTAAGCTAGACTAACACGTACATACTTTATCAAGGATACTTGTCTCCAGATCATATCCAATATTAGGAAGAACAACAGATTCATCTAATAGGATAGGTTACTTTGATCAACTCCAGCATCAGCTTGTTCTTCAGAAATTGTTCCTTGTAAAGAGACTTAGTAAAGATATCTGCAATCTGATCTTAAGTCTTGAAAAACTTCATTCATATATCTCCCTTCTTAACATTGTCTATTAGAAAATAATTTCTCATATCAATATGCTTGGTCCTCTTATGCGGCACTGGATTCTTAGCCATTTTAAGAGCACTTGTGTTGTCACATATCAGAGGAATAATTTCTGATAAAATCCCAAAATCCTTTAGTTATTGTTTGATCCATAACAATTTAGCATAACAAAAAGCTACAACCATATACTCATCTTCAACAGTATAAAGCAACTGAATTCTACTTCTTAGAACCCCAGAAGATTAAGGAAGAATGCAAAAAAAGAGCCATTCTTGAGGTTATTTTTCCATTCATGAAGTATCCTTCATAATTAGCATCATCATAGCCTATCAGATCAAAATTATCTCCATATGGATAGTACAGGACCAGGTCCCTTATCCCTTTCAGATACCTAAGAATTTTTTTTGTAGCTTTCAAATGAAACTTCTTTGGGCAAGCTTGAAATCTGGCACACATTATCACGCTAATACAATATCTGGACTTCTTATAGTGAGATATAATAGGGATCCACTAATCCATCTATACATGGTATCATTAATAGAGGGAACAAATTCATCATTATCCATCTTTGAACTAGTTCCAAATGGAATTTCAATTGGATTGGCATCTTCTATATTGTATTTGCTAAGTAGCTCTTTGATGTACTTCTCTTGACAAATCATTGTACATTAAGAAGTTTGCATGACCTGTAGGCGCAGGAAGAAACTCAATTCACCCATTATTCTCATTTCAAATTCACTCCCCAGGAACAATTAGTAAGTTGCTACCTCTGGACATTAGAAAGAGAGTATTGTAAATTTTCCCTCTTTTAAAGGTATTTTACAGAAGAAACTTTGAGAGTCTTTCATACCAATACCTTAGTTATTGCTTCAGACCATAGAGAGCTTTGTCTAATGTAAGCACATAATGAGGAAAATCAGCAACTTCAAAACCTGGCGGTTGCTTGACATAGACTTTTTCCTTTAAGTTTATATTTAGAAAAACACTTTTGATATCCATTTTGAAGAGTTTGAACCCTATGTAGGAACTAAAAATAATAAGTGTAATGACCCTTCAGGTCATTATTTGTATTCTTGCTTTCTTCTTTCGATAAAGCTTCTCCATATCTATCCCAAGTTACTAATGACTTATAGAACTGATAGTTTGGTTACCTGATGGTTCGTTTGTGTTTTAGAACCCCTTTTCTTAATTTGAAGCTTCATTGGTACAAATTGACCACTAAGGAAAAGCTTTTATAAAATAGCCCCAATTGCAAAATTCGACTTCGCTGGTGCATCCGAAACATCGAAAACTATAGGGTTTCATATGTTATTTGTTCGAAATAGACCCCGAATACATTCTGAGGAAATAGACAAAGCTCGAAACCATATTCCAAGCTTCAACCATGCATATCATGCACCGAGGTACTGTGATCATGGCTAAGGAGGTGTGACTATAAGGCCATAACTGCAGTGATGCGGGGGCCGTGAATGCGCCATCTGAGGGATGGTTGGTCCATTTTTAAATTTTATCCTGCATGAATTTTGGCTATTTCGTGCCTCCCTCCTTACCTAGAAACCCTAATAGAGTGAAAAGCTTCTAAGTGTGTTGTGGGTTGTATTGGAGCTTACACAACTTGTGTAATTGATTCTTACTACTATCTAAGGTAAGAATTCCTCTAATTTAGTAGTAATTTCATGGTTTCTTGACTCAAAACTCCTAATTCATTGTGGGTCAATTATAGTAGAAAAATTGAGTGATTGACTCAAATTTCTTGAGGGTTTTAACTCCCTAAAGATAGTTAGGTTATGGGTTGGTCTTGGAGACTTTTTTCCAAGGGTGAAACCTAATTGAGGTTTTAGTGTCCATTTGAAACCCATGGAACAATGGTGTTATAATGGGTATGTCATTCTTGTTGTAATACTTAGATTGTATTATTGATAGCATTGCTTGTGGAAGAGGAAACTTTACAGAAAGGAAAAGAAAATCTTGTTTATTCATGTGTTGCTTGGATTTAAGGTAGGTTAGGCTTACCCGTAGACTAGATTCAGCTCATTTGTAATGTAATTATTGATACTTTGCGAGATTGGGTGGGGGATATAGATGATAGTTGATTAAATGTTGAACTTGGGATTTATTAATTTCTATAGGCTATTAATTGGTAAGGTATGATGTTTGACCCTTAGTCTAGGACCTTGGTTAGCTTATTTGTGGTCTTATGACTAGTGTGAGAACACTATAGTTGTTCTAAGTAGACATGAATGGTATGCTTCCCTATCCTTAGGAGTGTATTGACCAATATGATGCCTAGATGGGAGATCACCTTGGTGTTGCATTGACTTAGGAAGGATTCTGGAAGAGACTTTCCCTATAGACCTAGAATGGATTCGGAAGACCTAATGGTGAGGTATAGATGACTTAGCCTAATTTCAGGTAGAAGCTAGACTTATGTTAGTAAGCTTGGCTTCTCGAGATTTAGAAGTGGGACTTGACCCACCTTAATCTTGAACTAAGTAAATGCTTAGCAACCTAGATACATCGTGATTTTCTAAACTATATATATATATATAAGAGTTATTATGGTTGCACTCAATTATCAGATTATATTTTGATCATGACTTTAATACCCTTAATTAAGTGGTTATTGTGAATGTTTTGTAAATACTCATGCTCTTTTTGATGCTCATATTACGTGTGAAGCTGAGTAGCAAGGTAAAATAGCAAGTGTCATCCTACATCCCTACTTATTTATAATATGAACTTTTGTGTAAGTTTATTAGTTTGTCTATGCATGTGGAGGTATGTTGTTGAATTCGGAGGAATATTTGATATTGTGATGATGCCTGGTGAATTCATAGGAATATGTGATATTATGATGATGCCAGGTGAATTCGAAGGAATATTTGATATTATGATGATGCCTGATGATCTGGAGGAATATGTGATATTATGATGATGACTGATGAATCTGGAGGAATATGTTGATATTGTTATGATGCTCGGTGAATTCGGAAGAGGTAAAAACATTGTGATGCCGTATGGGGCAAATTTACTTATATGCATTGATATTTGTAAGGTTAGGCCATGTGGGGCCAACCGCCTATGTCCTTGATATTTGAGGTCTCTCTTGGTATATTGCTATTCATTTCTTGTTCCAAATCACCATAAGAGGTGTGACCCTTGTTGATGCAAACTTAGCAACTAGAGAAAATCTATTCCTAATATTGAGTTAAGACTTAGTGGTATGAATAATCTTGCGTAGAATAGAGGGATAACCTAATGTATATCCTTGACTTGAATAGGAGGTTATATTATGAAATATTTCCTAGTAAGGTGGCTTATGTGATAACTAGTTACTTCTAAAATATATGATTACAATTTGGAGGCTAGAAACCCAGTAAACTAGTCGGTAGACTTTACTTGATTAAACTATGGAAATTAGTCCTTAAGGTTGTGACATGCTTAGTGATGATGGACCTAGTATTTCATGATGGTTAGTTAAATTATCTTCTAATATGTGTGGTTGAGATGGCTTAATTAATGACTCATATCATGTAGATGCTAGCTAAAGAATGGCCTTATGATAGTTGGCTAACCTATAATATGGATGTCTTGTAGTTTTCTCCAATTTGATGGCTATTAATGACAAGACTTGTAATCTATTGCTTTATGGAAGGATTGGGATAACTAGTATCGACTTCACGCAGTGTTTATAAATGAATTATAGAATTAATGACTACATGCCTATGCTATGACAATGTTGCTTTCATTATGTTAAAGTAAGGTATTAGTATTTGGATGTGGATTTTAGTAATGAGCCATGACAGGGTTGAGCTACCTGCAGTTTTGGTAAATTGATGAAATTTTTATGCTTTATTGTATTATTGGTTGTATTCTTTTGGTGTACTCTACGGTGGTATGGCACACCCTGATGAGTTCTTGTTTTATATTCTTTTGTGTACTCTCCGGTGGTATGGGATGTCGTGATGATTTCTTTGTTGTGCTCTCTTTTGTGTACTTCCCAGTGGTATGGGACATTGTGGTGAGTTGTTGTGTTTATGTTCTAAAGATGGCTGATGATGATTATGACAAGT
Source organism: Capsicum pubescens (assembly GCA_030864215.1). Taxonomy (NCBI): domain Eukaryota; kingdom Viridiplantae; phylum Streptophyta; class Magnoliopsida; order Solanales; family Solanaceae; genus Capsicum; species Capsicum pubescens. Next base: position 231,449,655 of record CM061544.1, read on the forward strand.
AGATTCTTTGCTATTGTGTATATGGGTTTACGCTTTTGAAATGATGCTCAGTTGCTATGGTGATTATGGAGTATATTGAGATAGTATGTCATGCTATTACTTTAGTATTATAGATCTTGTTACAGTGGTATAAAAACAGATTTAGGTTCAATTCTATCCCTTGACTATAATATTATTATCATACTTTATGTCTTATTTACATTATATTTGAGCTTAGTCAACCGATTATGCCTACTGAGTACCCATGTTTTGGTAATCATACTACACTTCTGTACCTTTTTGGTGCCGACCCAGGTTCTAGCGGCCGCCGTTGAGCTAGTTCATGCAAGTTGACTATTTCGAGATCGAGTGAGCTCTTGGAGATTGAGTTGCCCTTTTTCCCCTAAATCCTTATTTTTATTTTGCTTTCAAGAAAAATGTATGAGATTATTTAAGATATTTTAGATTCTGAGATTGTAAATTACTCTTGTGAAGTTTAGAAGCTTTTGTATTAATACTATCAGGTCATGGGATTTGTGTTTGAATGTCGTTTGTCCTTATTTGTGAAATATTGTTGTTATATATTGTGTTTAGACATAGTGTCAATCTTGGACGTTCTTACATGGGTAATGTATTGCATTAGCTTTGGGTTACAATATTAGCTTACCTAACGATAGGGTGAGGTAGGTCCCATCATAACTCAGAAATTGGGTCGTGACAAATTGGTATCAGAGCCTAGGCTTTACCGATATTATTTATACAAGAGCAAGTGTCTAATAGAGTCCTATGGATTAGAATGTTAACGTCCATTTCCTATCTTCAGGAGGCTATGCGACATTCTTAGGAGTCCTTCACTTGTTTCATTCGTATCATGCTAAGAGTCTGAGTATGTTTATAGGATATTCTTTTGACTTTACTCTTTCGCAGATGCCCTGGACTTGTGCTTCAGTGATACGCGAGGTAGGTACTGAGACCCAATCTCATGAGTTGTCCCCAGTTAGGAACTAGGGTATACCTCCCCCAGACCCTATTCCTGTACCCAAACCAGAGACTCCACCACCTCACCCAGCGATGGGCTAAGGACCAGCCCAAGATCCACCAGGATTTATTCCCTCTTCTTTAATTAGAGATGCTTTGGTTCAGTTGTTGAGTTTTGTTGGTGGTTTGCAGACTACTAGAGAAGGAGTTAAACCTATAGTTGCAGCTCTTGGAGTTGAGGTTCCTCCTATTCCGACAGTTGTTCAACCAGTTAGGACCCAACTTGTTATGTTTGTCGAGAAGCTAAAGAAGTTGGGTAGGTTCTTGAGGTTGGCTCCACCTAGATTTGATGGTACTCTTAGAGAGGATGTATTTGAGTTTTTGACTACATGTAAGCATAGGCTTCATGTATTAGGCCTTGTGGAGACTCGTGGTGTGGACTACATTATATTTCAGTTGGACTTATCTGCTAGACACATGTGGAAGGGTTTCATGAGTTCTAGTCCAGTTGAATCTTTCTCTCTCTCTTTGGCTCAGTTCTCTGAGATATTCTTAGAGAAGTTCATGCTGCGTAGACTTAGAGATCTTTTGAGAGATCAATTCTCTAGGTTGGAGTAGGGTTCTATGACAGTCGCTGAGTATGAGGATCGTTTCCATGAGTTGTCTAGGCATGCAACTGCTATCTTGAATACGGAGTATGAGAGGGTTCACTTCTTTGTGAGAGGATTGAGACTTCCTATTAGGATGGATACTTAGAGTTTGGTTGCTACTAGTAGGACCTTTGCTGAGGTTGCTGATCATGATAGGGTGATGGATGACATACAACGTGAGGTCCATGATAAGAGGCCTAAGTAACAAGGCATATTTGGTGGGAGACGTAGTAGTTCCTAGTTCATAGGTGGTATTTCTTATACTGGACATCCATTGCATCCATATTTTCAGCCTTAGAGCCGACTAGTTTAGGCAGCTCTTTAGATAGATGATGGGGATCAGTTTATTTCTAGTGGGCGCCCTAGTAAGGGTGATGATTAGTCTATGAGAGTTTTATCTATGGTATATGCTAGGCATAACAGTTATGTCAGAATAGTTGGTTATGTGAGTTCTGGTTATTCTCGTGAGTTGTGTTGTGCTTGTGGACTTCCAGGTTATTTCTCTACAGAGTGCCCTAGTCAAGGGACGATGGTTGTTTTAGCCCAGGAAACTACTCTCATTAGGCTAGTTCCCCCTTCAGGTAGGGGTGGTGTGCGTGGTCGTAGAGTTTTCTACCAGGGTTCTCAAGGTGGTACTCTGGCAGGCAGGGCATGTGGTTGTTCAGGTGTCCAACTAGGTTACAGGCGTGGACAGTTGTATGCAGTACTTGCTAGGTACGAGGATGAGACTTTGGATGCTGTAGTTACAGGTGCAATTTTGATAAGCCGCAAGTCAGATCTTGCTTTATTTGATCCTGGATCAACTTATTCTTATATATCTGCTTATTATGAACCACAATTAGAGTTGACTAGTGATTTATTATCTATTCCATTGCATGTATCTAATCCCGTAGGAGATTCTTTAGTAGTGGATCGGGTATTCAGAGCATATGCCATGACAGTTAGTGATGTTGATACTTATGCTGATCTTATTTATGGATTTTGATGTAATTCTGGGCTTGGACTGGTTATCCTACTATCATACGGTCATGGATTGTTTTGCCAAGACCGTTACCTTATCCATGCCTGACATACCCCAGTCATACGGCATGGAGCGATTAATCACGGGCTAATGGGTATTATTTCTTATGTTTGTGCTAGACAATTTATGTCGAGAGACTGCGAGTCTTATCTTTCTTATGTATGTGAAACTTATGTAGAGAGTGCGACACTTGATTCTGTTCCTATTGTGTATGAGTTTCCTGATTATTTCCTGATGATCTACTCGGTATTCCCCCTGATCGTGAAATTGAGTTTGCTATTGACGTTGAGCCTGCTAGTCGACCTATTTCTATGGCACCCTATCGTATGGATCCTGCAGAGCTGAAGAGGATGAATTCACAACTTCAGGATCTTCATGGCAAGGGGTTCATTAGACCAAGTGTGTCCCCATGGGGAGCCCTTGTTTTGTTTATAAAGAAGAAAGATGGCTCGATGCGGATGTCTATTTATTATAGACAGCTTAATAAGGTGACGGTGAATAACCTTTATCCTATGCCTCGCATTGATGATTTGTTGACAAGCTTCAGGGTACAGAACTATTTTCTAAGATAGATTTGAGGTCTGGTTATCTTTAGTTGCGGATTCAGGCTGAGGTTATCTCGAAGACAGCCTTCAGGACCCGTTATGGTCATTATGAGTTTTTGGTGATATCTTTTGGGATGACTAATGCTCCATCCGCATTTATGAACTTGATGAATCGTGTGTTCAGACTTTATCTAGACTTCTTTGTCATTGGGTTCATTGATGATATCCTTATGTATTCGAGAAGTAGCAAGGAGCATACACAGCATTTGAGGGTTGTGCTCCAGGTTTTGAAAGAGCACGTGATTTTTTCCATAATCTCTAAGTGCGAGTTTTGGCTTGAGTCAATATCTTTTCTTGGATATGTGGTGTCCAAAACGGGCATTATGGTAGACCCAACTAAGATTTCAGTGATCTGTGATTGTGCTAGGCCTACGTCTTCAACTAAGGTTTGTAATTTTATTTGTTTGCCTGGTTATTATAGGCATTTTGTTGAGAGCTTTGCTACCTTATCATCCCCTATAACTAAGTTAACTTGGAAGGAAGTTCCTTTTTGATGGTCTGAAGAGCGTGAGTCAAGCTTTGGAAAGCTCAAGGATTCTATCATATCAACCCCGGTATTAGCTCTTTCTATTGAGGGCGAGGGATTTACAATGTTTTGTGATGCTTCTGGTATTGGTCTCAGTTGTGTTTTGATGCAGCATGGTCATGTTATTTCTTATGCTTCTATATAGCTTAAGGTGCATGAGTGTAATGATATGCCCAAATTACAACTCTCTTACGAGAGTGTAAGCGGTCGCTGTCAAATATAGAATCCAACTGGGTTGGGTATCAAATCCCACAGGGAATACCGTGTTCACTAAGTATTGTGACTGTTATTAGATTATTGATCTAAGTCTCCGAAATATAGGGGGTTTGGAAATGTTAACGGTGTTCTTTTGCGTTGATGTTACACAAAAGCCCAACTACTGAGAGTAAATTTAGATGTAATTCCAATGAGAAGAAATTAACTAGAGTTATGCTCACCTTGATGTTCAAACAATCAGGGTTGTGTGTTTTTGATCGAGTTCTAACTGATGTATCCAATTGGAAGAATTATTGAATTCTAAAGATTACCCACGTGTTTCTCAGCCTAATGAGTATTTCACCCTTTACTTCTCTCGAACTTAAAAGGATTCATGCATTATTCAATAACAATTTCACGAGGGTTGCTCCTGCTAAGGCATCAACCCGTTAACCCAAAGGGTAAACCTATGAAGCTCATGTGAATCACTTTTTTTCCCAATATCCACTTTCTTGTCAGACAAGTGGAGTTCATGGGCTCACTTCTCAAGTTTGCAACCAAGAGATGTCATTAAAATGAAGAAAGATTCATGCAATTTCGATAGATGTTAGAAAACAAACTCATTCACAACCCCAAAATAGTTCTATACATCAAGGCTCCCATAACCCTAGTTATGGAAGTTTAGCTACTTATCTCCACGTCAGAAATCAAAGTTATATTGATGTTCATAAACAACTTCATAAGAGTACTTACAAAAGTCACAATATTGTTCTTCTCGATCTTTGATGAAAAATATGAAAAATAATAATCACGTCTCAATTTCTAGATTCAAATCCCAATGAAAAGTAGTACAAAGCTCTCAATAGAAGAGAAAGTATGAAACTGAAGACAAAAATATGCCTAATAAACCCTAATACTTGGTATTTATATGTTCCCAACTAAAAGGATTTGAAATTCGAAATCATAAAATTTGCATCCATAGAGACGGCCAAATTAGTGGTCCGTCGCAAGGTTGATGGTCAACCATTTGGCTAGTCGCTGCTGATCTGGGAAGGTCACTTTCTGGATAAGACTGACGGCCAAATTGGTGGTCCATCGTAAGACTGATGGTCCACCATTTGGTCCATCGTTGAGTCCTTCAGGGGTGCAGGTTCTAGATGAACTTGACGGCCAACTTGGTGGTCCGTCGTAAGACTGATGGTCCACCACTTGGTCCATCGCTAAGTCCTTCAGGAATCCTGGTTCTGGATGACACTGATGGACAAATTGGTGATCCGTCGCAAGACTGACGATCCATCACTCAAGGCCTGAAGTCTTGGGTTCTGTTTAGGCCTGACGGTCAAGTTGGTGATCCATCACAAGACTGACGGTTCACCATTTTGATCGTCAGAATTGTTTTTCTGCTACTTCTCGTAGACTTTTTCTTCAGCTTGATCCTTACCCTAAAACATTGAAAACCAACATTAAACTCAATCTTAGTTGCTTGAAAACATACAACTTTCTCAAGAAAATGATGCAAAATGTTCCGTCGAAAGCCGGAACATCAACACCCTCAACTTAAGATCATTGCTTGTCCTCAAGCAAATCAGTATCCAATTGCAAACATGAACCATACCATGATAAGAAGCCAACTAATGAACCACTTTGACGCAACCATTCACTCATTATTTCACTCGCATGAGTTTCAACCAGCATATTCTATACCCAATATTAATTATAATTCAGCACCCAACATTGATGTGTTACAAGCGAACAACAGAACTATGTGAAACTCTAGTTTCCCTCACAATAATGAAGTCCACCAATCTTTATACTTTTTGGACACAATCTAAACTCTCACGCTCATCAAAGAAGTTACAAGCATAGTCCAAGTACCGATAGGCTTGCCCTTGCCATTTAACACACCCTCAAAGCTGATTTCCTAGGATCAAACAAGTCTTTTCTAGGCTTGTAATGAGGCTTAAGTCTAGGTGGGGGTACTCTTCTGGGTAAAGTAACACATTAGGGATTAACTCTTGTTGCCCTAGCAACTTTCCAGCCCCAAGCTACTATTTTAATCAACTTGCTTAAAAGTTTTTTTTTATTAAGCATCTGCCACCCTCAACTTATCCTGATGCAGTAATCTAAGATGCACAATATCTTTGGATAGATCAATGCCAAATACCTTTAAAATATATTCTAAACCAACTTTCCACTAGGTGCTTACATTTTGACAATAGCCACCCTCAACTTAGGTGTTTTACCTAAGTTGAGGTGCACAATGCCCAATATTGGTCCAGGGCCATATTTGAATGCTATTACCCTACGGAGAGTTAATTATAGTTATAGGAAATGAATAAAACTACTAAAAAGATCAAAATGGGTTCGAGTGAGAGAAAAATCTTAGAGAGGTTAATTATTTAGGCTAAGTGGACTAAAAATACAAGGAGGCCTGTCATCATATCCTATTGAATCAGTTAGAGAATAGTATCAATGACTCGGTCAAGTTCTAGGCACTACACTATGAAAGAACTCAAGAAAAATCCTCACACACAGTGACAACTGAGTTAAACTTCTTTTGCTGCTCTTAGGATTTCCATCACATGATTCATGCACCTCTTGCATGTTAATGCCAAATGCAGACTCACTGAAGGTTATGCGCACATGCTACATGATTAGAGTTAATAATTACACATTCATGCTCATAGTCTTATGCCAACATCATTCATTTTTCATATCTACAAAGCGGTACTGAAACACGGAAATTTTTTATAAATAACATTAAACACAAATATTTACATCACAAGCTTAGGAAATTAGAGATGCGAAAATAAAACACCCTATCCATGTAGATTCTAATATATAGAACATGGAGGGAAAAGATATCAGCAACACAACCCACCATGGTACAAGTACACTACCCCCACAGAAAAACAGATGCATTGTCCTCAAAGCATTGATTTAAAGTACAAGGAAATGGTTTTTCTTATTTTACCTCTATTTATCTGAGGTATCTTTGAAGTATGATGAGTCTCCTACATCCTCACCTGGTGTAATGTTGGTCCATATGGTTATAGGATAGCTCACAACCTCACCCTCCAAGATGGGATGAATCGTCTCTCAAATAGATCCTGCACTGTGCCTCCTTGCTGGGGCAGCACTATTGGATACCTCTGCTGCTTCATCTTCTTCTTTATTTCTCATCATTTCTTAATCCTTCAGTTACTTATTCTGAGTTTTCTTAATATCATGCTGTTCTTGTGTTCTGGTGTCATTTTTTCTCTATTTCTCCTCTTTGCTTTCTTTTTTATAGTTTTTTCATCCATTTTCTCCTTCCCTTTGTCCTTCACTGGTCTGCCCATCAAGTCCACAATACCTCAACAATATCACTTTCCACCAAGGTTGGGTCAAAAATAGGATGTTGTGGCTGCTTACTCTTCAGCTCTGCAATATCCACCTTTGCTTGTTCAAATTCAACCATCAGCTTGGCAAGGTTGGGGAGGGACAGCGAATCGAGCCTTTTGTTGATACGAAGTTCCATGGTATCCATCCTAGTCTGAATGGTTTGGAATGGATAAACTGCATCAGCCACGATCTCATCAAAAAAAGGCTTGAAGTCTGCAACCCACTTATCTAGCTGTCTCTGAAACCTCTTTTGCTTCTTCACCAACATAGCAAAGTTTTCTGGTGTGAACCTTTCTTCAGCAAAATCTAGTCCACCCATAGATCGTGCAGAACCTGACAATGCAGATGTGCCTTGGGGTACGTACTCAGGTGGAACATAGGTGGTAATGGGCAGAGGCATACCTGTGGGAATCTTTGTAATATCAGGAGCTACTACAGATTGAGTCTGGTAAGCTTGAGGTTTGGTGACACGCATCTCAAACTTTGAGTCATCTTTTGACTTCTCAAGGTCTTGTTTGTGCATAGCCTGAATTTCATTGTCTACTCCTCTAATCAAGGGCATACCAGCCTGTCTACATAAAGCCGTAATTAAGCATAGAAATGACAATAAACTGGAGATTTTGTGTGCCCTCACGAACATCTCATCTGCAATTATCTGACCAAAGTCAATTTGAAGCCCTGAGATCAAGCTTGTCACTAACATGGCTCTATGTTTATCCAAGTTTCCATCCCTTTTTGTTTAAATTAATCTCAAACAAACAACAACCCACCTGAATTTAGCCTTAAAACTAAAGGAGTATTTTGCAATACACTCTCGTGAGTTGGTCAACCAAGAGGGGTTACCATCCTCAGTCAAGAATGAGGCCACCCAAGGTCTTTAAGCAGAAGCATTTCTCAATCTGTACTCAATATCAGGCACAACAAGTGGGGACTCGTACTCTGGTCCGAAAAACATCCTATTAATTGTTCGGGCTAAAATATCAACAGTAACTCCTCGGATAGGTACAAACTCTCTGTTCGGCAAATTTGTAATTGATGTCCCCTTTAGGAAATCCTATTCTACCAGTTCAAGGTAATTTTTAAAGAATTATCTTACCCAATTCGGCTGATAAGATCCCGGTTGCTGGCTCATCCATGCTAGTTCATACTCGTTGAACCGGCATTCCAACTCAGGATATTCATGTAAGTCCTTGGCCATAATCTGATGCTCTTTCACAAACGACGTTTTGATCCCTATCGTAGTGGGTGTTATCCCATCATAGAACTTCTCACGTGCTCCCTCTATCTGCCATCTAATTGCCTCCCAAACTTGAGGATCCTTACGTCTGACGACGTTAGTATCCTCAGGTTTAGTTTTTATGTTATCCGCTTCAGCTTCCCCTTCTACATTGGCATCCTCAGTTTCAACATCAGACGGCTCAGGTAGAGTGACATCAATTGTGGCCTCGTCTGGGTAGAACTGGTACTGCTAGTACTATCCTCACACCTTTTTTTAGAATGGGAAAGTGGGGGATTTTATATTCCACATTGTCTGGTGTTGTATCCGGATGCGGGTTTGAAACCACCCCTTTGAGATCTTCCTCCTCTGTTTGCTGGTATTTTGGGAGCCATAATACCTGAAAAAAAGGTAAGAAATCAGTCCACAGAAAAATCTATCAAATCAGTGCATTTCATGACTTGATGATCAAAATGGTGGTTCACCATTGGTGGGAAGGTATACCATTTTGGCCATCGATCCTTATCTATTTTCCTAGAATTTTCATAGTCCTACAATGGTCAGGTTGGTGGCCCATCGTAAATATGACGGTCCACCATTTCAACCGTTGCACCCCCTTCTTCAGGTTCAGCTTTCAACTAGGCGTATATTCGAGCATTTGTTGAGCAACATTGTTTGTTTAGCAACATTTGACAACCATTACACAATCAAGAACAACTTTTCATATTTTAATCATGTAGGTTACTCAGACTTCACCTAAATAGATTATGCTCAAACTCCTATTTTAAAACCTTCAGGAATTCAAGGCAACAGAACTGTAACAAAATGCTAATTCCTTTACAAAATAACTTTCCAAACATAACCCATAACTGAATGTGTCATTTAGACAAAGAAGAATAGAATTATGCACATACTTTGGTTCTGCAGAGAGACAAGCTTGCAACTTTGGAGAATAAGACTAATTCAAACAACTCTTCAACTGTGATCATAACTTGATTGTGATGAAGAGAACAAGAAGAATGGATGTGTTTAAATAGGAGAGAAGGAAGGATACATAGAGTCCTAGAGGAAGTAAGTTCCTTTGGATTCTTTGAACCCAAAGAGAGTTGAACAATTTAAGGAGTTGAAGGGGTTACAAAGCATATAACCGCCTTTTTTTAATCACTTTAAACCCTTTTGGGTCAAATATGGGCCATTTAACAAGGCTTCAAAGTCAACCCGACCCGACCCAGAATTAGGGTTACAGCGACGCCAGGCCCGATGGTCCGTCAGATCTTCGATGGTCCACCAGGTCGGCCATCAAAACTTACCAAGACCTGAGAACTTTTGCTTCGTTGCAACAGTCATCGGGATGGTCCACCTCATTTTTGATGGTCCAACAATTTCACCATCGTATCTTACCAGAACCCAGACCATCTTGGTTGATTTTGATGGTCGATTAGATGGTCCACCAACTTTTGGATGGTTCACCACTTTAACCGTCAACTTGATCCAGTGAATGAGTTTTTCTACTTATTTGTGATGGAGGAAATGGTGAACCGTCCTAGGAATGGTGGTCCACTAAATAGGCCGTCACTTTTGTTCCAGTGGCTCAGGTTTTTACCCCTATTTTTGAATGTACCACTACTCTTTTTTCCTGCAATTTTAATCCTGCACACTTCACAAACGCATAAAAAATGAACTAATAACAACAAACTTAATTTAATATATGCTTTACAATAACACATTATGGGTTGCTTACCACTAGCGCCTGATTTATTGTCGTGGCACTACTCAGTTATCTCGATTACTCAGACTTCATCAAGATAGATAGTAGCAATATTCTTTATCGAGTCCTTTGGACCGATATATAGTTTCACACGTTGCCCATTCACCTTGAAGACAGTACCATATTCATTTTCAAGTTTTGCTACTTAAGATGAGTAGACTTGACTCACTTTAAATGAGATGGACCATTTGGATTTGATCTTGCCTTGAAACAATTTGAGTCTGGAGTTGAATAGAAGCACCAAGTCACCTTTTCAAAACTCCCTCTTTTCAATTTTGCGATCATTGTATTTCTTTATTCGTTCCTTGTACAGTTTGGCTCTCACATAATCTCCAAGACGGAACTCATCCATCTCATTAAGTTGCCCAAGTCTCATATTTGCTTCCTCATTCCAGTTCAGTGCCCACAGTGCTTTATGCTCTAGCCCAATTGGCAAATGGAATGCCTTTCCATAAACCCATTGGTATGGTGGCATGCCAATAGGTGTCTTGAAAGTTGTTCGATATGCCCATAATGTACCGTCCAGCTTCCTAGACCAATCCTTCCTGCTAGTATTCACAGTCTTGGCAAGGATAGCCTTGATTTTCGAATTGGAGATCTGACCTTGCCCACTTGTTTGCGGGTGATATGGCGTAGCTACCTTTTGCTGCTTAACCCCATATTTTGTCAATGTGGCTTGAAACATCTTGTTGAAAAAGTGCGATCCTCGATCACTTATGATCGCACACAGTTCACACACAGAATTAATCAACACATTTGCTAGATTCTTTATCTTTCTATTAGAGTAGTTATCTGAATTTTACTTAATGTCAGAGAGAGTTACTTCATTTTCTTCTTTATCTTTAGTGTTTTCCATGAGAATAAATAAGGAATCATAGGTCACTTGACACTCCTCCACAGCCAACATAGACACACCGTCAACCTTTTCATCTTTATCAGATTCACTGGAGGAATCTCCCTCCACTTCTAGGGCCTGCTTCACTGCATAATCAGCTATAGCCTTTCTTTGTGATTTTATAGGGACCTAGTACCCGTTCTTTCCCTTGTTACCTCCACCATTACATTTATTATTAACCAAGTCTATAAGTAGTGGATCATCATACCAACTATATGTTGGAAGCAATGTCCTTAGCCATACTTTTTAAGAAGAAGGGATTCCCATATACCCATAGATTATATTATTAAGTTGACTTGGGGGAATCCCATGTACCCCACAAGTAAGCATTACTATGTTTGATTAGGGGATTCTTTTGTACCTCATAAGGATTTTAACTAGACCTACCATAACCACGAAGACCATACCATTTAACCATTCAAAACCATTTAAACTACTTATACCATTTAGCGTTCCATTACCAAGTTATACCATGCATAGTTCAATGAAAGTTCAACAATTTAACCAAAAACATTCTCATGGACACTTTATCAAACAAGTTGGGGGCATAGTGTTTCCAAAGCCAGAACCATGTACCAATTAACTATTCCTATGCAACCAAATGTTCAAACCACCATTTTAATATCAAAACTATAAGTAAAAGACATAGGAAAACAATAACCAACTATTGTAACCAAAACCCCCAACATGTATTTGAAAACCAAAACCATACAACATTTATGCCATGAAAATAATTTATAAAATATGCCTTTAGTCAGAACTAACAATGAGGGAGGAGTAACATGCCTTAGATTATGAAGGAGATCAGAAGAAATCACCCCTAAGAGCCTCAATTGACAACCTTGAAGGAAACCCTAGCTTTTGCTTAACCCAAAATCCTTGAGAAATTTTGAGAGAGTTTAGAGTGTTTGATTGAATCCAAATAGGTTAATGAAGCCCCCAAAAGGTTTTTTATGTCATGGGGTCCTAAGGAGTTAAGGGGGAAATGTCCAAAATACCCCCAACTTGAACTGTGTTAATTTCCCTCAGGAGGGTATGACTTCACGATAGACCCATACCCTATCATAAGAGTGTTACTCACCATTCATACCCTATGCATCTCTTGGACCCCTAAAACTGTCTAACATACGACCACTAAGCCCCAATCGTATCCAAGGGTACGACTATTACCCTTAACCCATACCCATAATAGAATCAAGAGTGGTAGACACTGTCCAACATAGGAGTTGGACTATATGATTCATACCCTATCTTACGAACCATGGTAAGCCACTTATACTCAGATCTATGTTAAGTTATTAAATTTTAGATTAAGTAAAGGAAAACCCAACCTACAGCCCATCACCCACCATATGACTCTTACCCACAAAAGTTATACCTATTTAAGAAACTCAACCTCCTAATACCACCTAACACTGGACAACAAACACCTAGGTCACCTGACCCTTACCCTCACCATATGACTAGTATGGTGAGTCGTATGATGTCCAAAAAGTCTAAAACCTAGAAAATTTCTAAGGACCAAAACCCAAGGTGTTTCAGTCTCCCCCACTAGGATCATTCATCCCCAAATAATGAACAAGGTAATACAAGAACGAACAACACCCTAACATATACATTCTAACCTTTATCTAAGTTAGAAAACAAAGATGCAAGGAAATCATCCTTCGTTTAACTAAGTTACAAAACAAAGATGTGATCAAGAATACATACCTTCCGTGCGAATATTTGGAGCAGAAAACAAATGCAGATACTTGGACTTTATGTCCTCTTCTGCTTCCTAAGTAGCTTCTTCCACCTTTTGGTTCCGCCATAGAACCTTAACCAAAGCTACATCATTTGTTTGCAACTAACGAACCTGTCTATCCAAGATCTCAACTGGGATCACTTTATAAGACAGAGAATTAGAGATACCCAATCCTTCCAAAGGAATAATTAGTGAAGGATTACCTATACACTTTCTCAACATAAGGACATAGAATACCGGATGAATGGAGCTCAAAATAAAAGTCAATGCCAATTCATACATCACATTAGCAACCGTCCTCAAAACCACATAAGGACGCTAATACACTGAGGACTGCCCTCTTTTCCCAGACCACATTACTCCCTTTATGGGAGACACCTTTAGGAACACCTTATCCCTAACTTCAAACTCCAAGTCTCTATGCCTTATATCTACACGAGACTTTTGGCAACTTTAGACAACCTTAAGCCTATCCTGAATCACCTTCACCTTCTTCATAACATGATAAACGAAGTATAAACCAAACATATCCACCTTACCAAGATCGAACTACCCAAAAGGAGATCTATACCTCATTCCATACAATGCCTCAAAAAGGGCTATACCAATACTATAATGATAGCTATTGTTGTAGGAAAACTCCACAAGAGGTAGATGCTCAACCCAATTACCACTATAAGCATATCTTCTAATGTCTGAATAGTCTTTTCCACTTTCCTATCCATTTACGGGTGAAAAGAAGTACTCCGACTAACCGTAGTCCCCAACCCCTTCTAAAATGACCGCCAAAATTATGATGAAAACTGCGTACCATAATTAGAGATAATCATAACAGGTACCCCATGCAGCTTCATAATCTTATGAAGATACAAACTCGCAGAATCCTCAAATAAAAAGTTAGTCCTCACGAGCAAGAAATGAGTGAAATTTGTCATCCTATCCACGATGACCCAAATAAAATCAAATTGGTTTCGAGACCGAGGAAAACCAATAATAAAATCCATGTTGATCACTTCCCATTTCTATTCAAGCAATTCAATTTTCTGATACAAGCCTCCAGGCCTCATGTTCTCAACTTTCACTTGTTGACACACCAAACATTTGGCCATAAAATCAGCAACATCCTTCTTCATACCATTCCACCAATACATCTCCTTGAGATCATGATACATTTTTTTCGAACCTGGATTAACAACATAGCATGATTCATTCACCTTAACCAATGCCCTTTCTCGCAAACCATCAATATTAGGAACATATAACCTCCCTTGATACCATAAGGTACTATTACCACTGATCTCAAATACCATTACCTTTTTCACATCTACATCACCCTTGGATTTTCATTAAGACAGGGTCTAGCATTTGCTTCTCCTTTATCTCTACTCCAACAGACGACCGGACCACTTCCTGTAATAACACACCACCATTTTCGGAGTCTAAAAGGCAAACACCAAGATTAACCATGTGGTGAATATCCTTTACCAAATCCTACCTCTCCTTATCCACACGAGTTAAACTCTCTGTGGACAAACTGCTAGGAGTATCAGCGATAATATTAGCCTTACCTGGATGGTACGGAAGACTTATGTCATAGTCCTTAAGAAGCTCAAGTAATCTTCTCTGCCTAAAGTTAAGATCTTTTTGAGTGAACACATACTATAGACTCTTATAATAAAAAATGATGTCCATGTGCACTCCATATAAATAGTGCTGCTTGATTTTTGATGAAAACACCACCACTGAAAGCTCATAATTATAATTTGAATAGTTCTTCTCATGTACCTTCAACTACCTAGAAGCATAGGAAATCATCATACCATGCTGCATCAGAATGCAGCCAAGTCCCACCCGAGATGCGTGATCTTAAATGACAAACCCCTCATTGCCTTCAAGCAAAGTCAAAACCAGAGCCAAAGTTAGCTTATCCTTCAGCTTCTCGAAACTACCCTCACAAGCATCCGGCCAAGAGAACTTTACCTTTTTCTATATCAACTTTGTCAATGGGGGCATCTATCATAAAAAAACTCTCCACAAACCTCTTATAGTACCTTTCAAACCCAAAAAGCTCCAAATATCAGTTGGAGTTATGGGTTTAGGCCACTTATTAACCACCTCCACCTTTTGTGGATCTACTATGATCCCATCACTAGAAATAATATGACCCAGGAAAGTGACAGCGTTCAACTAGAATTCACAGTTAGAGAAGTTGGCATACAATTGCTGCTCTATTAAGGTCTACAACACCATATGGGGTGATTGGTATGATCCATCTCTCTCTTATAGTACACCAAAATTTCATCTATGAAAACAATGAAAAATAGATCCATAAACTGACATAATACTTTATTCATCAAATCCATGAATATCGTCGGGGCATTAGTCAAACAAAATGACATAACCAAGAACTCAAAGTTCCCATACTGAGTATGGAAGGCAATCTTAGGGATATCCACCTCCCTAAACTTAAGTTGATGATACCCAGATGGAAGATCTATCTTAGAAAGGAATTTAGCACCTTGCAATTCATTAAACAAGTCATCTATCCTTGGAAAATGATACTTGTTCTTGACTGTCACCTTATTTAACTGTCTATAGTGAATACACATTCGAAGGGAACCATCCTTCTTATGCATGAATAACACCGGTGTACCCCATGGAGATACACTAGGATGGATGAAACCCTTAACCAAATAATCCTTAAGTTGCTCCTTGAGTTCCCTCAACTCAACTGAAGCCATTCTCTAAGGAGGAATATATATTGGATAAGCGTCTGAAACCAAATTGATCCCAAACTCAATCTCTCTATTCGGAGGAACACTAGGAAGATCATCCAAAAAGACCTCTGGAAACTCATTCACCGCTAGAACCAAATGCAAAGAAGGACCTTCCGAGTTAGAGTCTTTAGCCCGGATCAAATGATAGAGACACCCTTTAGAGATTAATCTCTGAGCTCTAAGATATGATATAAACTTCCTCTTAGGAGCTAAGGAACTACCCTCCCATTTAATAATTGGTTAACTAGGGAACTTAAAGACAACATTGCAGGTCCGATAATCTAAGAACGTGTAGCATGAGTGTATCCAATCCATCCCTAGAATGGCATCAAAATCTACCATATTTAATTTTATCAAATCCACCAAAGTCTCCTTACTACCAATAGATACCACATACCCCCTATAAATTCTTTTAGCAACTATAGAGTTACCTACTAGGTTAGAAATAGTAAAAGGATCTGAAATAACCTCAGAATTAAAACCAAAATACATATCCAAAAATATGGTCACGTAAGAAAGAGTGGACCCCAGATCAAGTAAACAATACACTTCAGAACAAAAGAGTTGTACCGTACCAATCATGACATCAGACGATGCCTCAAAATCCTATCGTGTCGCAAGAGCATATGACCTATTCTGGCCAGTGCCGATACCAAAAGTTGAAATAGATACAGAATCATCACCCTTTGATGTAGGGGTTGATGAAAAGGCAACCGAAACCTTATTTTCTCCCGAAGCATCCTTACCAACCAAATTTTTTTTAAGCATATGGCCTGGTTGACCATATTTGAAGCACCTATCCCTTCCTTCACAAAAAACCCCTGATGTAACCGACCAAAAAACCTACAAGGAGAACACAATAAAGTTGGTTGTGACACACTAGACTGGGATTAAGCACCGTATACTCTAAAGTTATTGCTACTCTGCTGATGCCTATCACCCAACTTCTTTGAGTAAAGAACACTAGCTGTAGAGAAAGAATAAGAACTCCCCCATTTTTTCTTAGGCCACTTACCACCATCTCGACCACCTTGCTGTTGAGGCCCCTACTCAGAGAAAATAAACATCTTACCCTACTTTTTCCCTACCTCAGCTTGCTTTCTCTTTTTGTCTTCCACCTGTTGCATATGAACAACAAACCTAGAGGTATCCATGTCCTTGATCAGGAATAAAGTCTTGCTTTCAAGGATCAAATCCTGAGGTAGTCCTGAAGAAAACTTTTTTATCCTGACACTCATTTCAGACACCAACTATGGAGCATACCTACATAGCTAGTGAAATTTCAAAGCGTACTCCTTGACTGACATATTCCCCTATTTTAGATTAAAAAATTCCTCTGCTTTTCCTTCCCTCAACTCCTAAGGAAAGAAACGGTCCAGAAAAGCATTAGAGAAAGTCTCCCACAGAGATAAATCATCAACCTCACCCCTCGCTAAATCCCATTCCTCATAATATTAGTATGCCACATCCTTGAGCTGATAAGTTGCATACTCCACCCCTTCCTCTTTTATGGCATGCATAATCCTGAATATCTTTTCTATCTCATTCAAAAACCCTAAGGATTACCCTCCACCTTAATGCTAGTAAATGTTAGAGGACTCAACTTCATAAACTGTTCAACCCTCGTGGCCTCAAAAGATGGAATAGCAGATGCACCATGCTCATCCTGAGAAGCTACAAACTGAGGAATAATATGAATTAAATGACGAAACTCTATATTCATTACGTCCGTCTGAGAAGGACTAGAAGGAATCGGTGGAACTCCAGAAATATCAAGGATTTGACCCCTAGATCGAGCATGGATCCTCTGAGTAGAGTGTGTCTTATCAATATTGTCCCCAGTTGGGACAAATGAGTTTTCGTAAGCTTTAGATCGTCAAGCCATGATCTAAAAAGTGAACAACCAGGAATTAGAGAAGATTTTAAGACTTAGACATTAAGCTTAAAAATATTACACAAAGAAAGAAAAATAGTTCCTAAATGCCTTGTAGCCTCTCTCTTATAAGTCTGGGGCACTACACACCCTTAAAAGAGACTCTACTAGACACGGATATTTGGACTCCCAATTAACCATGAACTTAAAGCTCTGATACCAACTTGACACGACCCAAATTGAGGCTTTGTCGTAATAGGCATCCCAAGGCTAACTAGGACCAGAGACCACCCCCGTTACCCAAACCAACCATAAAATGCATACCTGGAGTCAGATGAAACTTGAACATATAACAAGATAGTGTAGTTGTACCAATCTAGACTCTAGGATAACTTCTTAACCGTGACCTACCCAAGCGAGTCCAACCATCCAACACCCAACCAATAACCAATACCAAAACCCAAACAATAACCAAGTATGAGTCCATAACATAAAAGGATGGAAAAATAATAAATATAGTCCAACGGTATCAAACCCAAAACCAATCCAATACTAAGGCTGACACTAATACCGACACTGCCCATTCTAACCCATAGTAGTTCCATAAAGCCTCTAATTGAAGATAAAATAATATCCGATTGAAAAATGCCCCAAACCATAGCAAAACCAATGTCTATAAAATAACCATAGTATGTAAAGACATCCATGATATGAAATGGAGCCTTCCAGAATTTAAAAGATCACTATTTCAATCCCACATCTGATCTTGAGTCCGATCACTTAAGCAGGAGGAGTAGAATGACTAGTTCTTACATCGCGTGGGGATATATCCACCCGAAGATGAGTTAGCAGATGAATGCTAGAAAGTACTCAGGATAAGGATAAAATAATACCAATCTTTAAAAAAATGTAAACAACCATATGCATTCACAACCATTCATACATACACATATATATAACCATGTTGGGAAATAAAATCGGGTTTAGCATGCCTTTAAAATATTAACCTGGGTATGTTTAGCTTAACCATCCTAGAACACCCACGGGCTATATGGGTCAAGTGTAACCCCTTAAATGGTCCCCAAGGCGTGTAGCCGCATAGACTGGAGATACCATAAAAGTAGGGGATTCTCAAGTACCCTTTCTTTTAATGGTATATATGTACAAATGTATTTAGGGTATTCCTATGTACTCAAGGGAGGAAAAACCATGGGTTGCCCTCACAAACACTCAACAATCCACTATAACCAAAATCATGATTATAAACTCCATTAGAACCTAACTCTAGGCTCAACTAGTTTTCAACAACTCTATTACAAACTCTCGTTGACAACCCTATTAAGATCTCACCTTGATATTGATTAACTCTAACTAATATTAAAATTAGGTAATGCTACGTAAGCACTCAACAAGAAAAAAAAAAGATTACTCTTATAACATGAGTAATTCAATTACAGAACAAGACTTGACTCAAGAATAAACACACTCTCTGCTCACAAAATCTTGGAGCTTGTACAATATATGAGTTTTCATCGATTTCTCTTTTTGAATAATCAGATTGAAAAACTTCACGAATTGAGAAGTATTCTTTTTTATTTATAGATGTATAATGATTAAGATAGAAATATGATTAGGTTAGGTGTCCTGATAGGTACAAGCTCACCTACGCAGTTTGTTACACTAACAAACAAAACTCACAGGACAGTGACAGCTGTACTAAATTCATGAAAACCCAGGGACCTGGTCCCTTATTGTCAGCTGATCATCATTAAAAGAAGATAGAGCAGGTAATCAGGATGATTCTAGCTTCAAGGATATAAATCATTAAATGCCAAATGCGCAGGGTGACCTTACTACTAGACCTCATGCTATAATGATCAAAGAAAAGTTCTTCATCAAGAAGTTATGCCCTCTGTTACCATCTTAGTATCAAAATTTTTCTAGGAAGTTCATTACACTTCAACACAGTATACACCCTCAAGAATTTTTTTTTTCTATCTATAAGAATAAAATTTTCTATAGTGGATAGGCTGCTGAAGTTTGGTATTCATGTACTCAAATATGCATATTTTGTGACTCAATCATAGATATATTAGATAACTTATTATTTAGTTGAGAAGTAACTAAAACTCGATGGCAAAGGTTCCTAAAATAGCCGGGGATACGAAGAACTATTGGTTGCTAGCAAGAGAAAATTGAATGGACCAATACCTGAGCCAAGAAAAAATAGGGAAGAGAGTTATTATCAGTTGTATCTTTGCTATACTTGTTACTGTGTTCTGGAGAGAAAGTAACAACCTCAAGTTTCAAACTGGCCAGTTCTATGCTAACAAGTTATGAAAGAAAATTACATTGCAGATACATATCACAGGCAGGGGAAAACACACTGGTTGGATCCATTATCAACTTTTAATAGATCTTCATAGTTTCTTCTGGTATCTTTTGTTTAGTTATTGAGTTATAGTAGATAGCAAAGATTATTTGTAGATAATTATTTTTCTTATAAGAGATAAGAGGCCAGCTCATGTCTAGTTCTATAGCAGATTTACTTTGGTATTAATAAAATTTGTTTACTCACCAAAAAATGAAATAGAAGCATTAAAAGGTAAAGTAGGTTTGTATGTTGTTTACATATAATACAATCCAAACTTTTCTCATTAACATGACCTAACAACCCACTAGAAATTAAAAGATAAAGTTTTCTCTAAGAACAATGACAAATACAATGATGCCATAGCAACAAAGGAAAACTGGAAGAAATAGCACATTAAATATACACGGGAGATGAATAAGTAACATAAAAACTGGTGAGTTCAAACATGGAACCAACTTTATAGCCTTTCCAAATGATTTGTCCCATTCGAAAATCCTGCACTCAATAACTAAGAGAAAAAAAATTAACTTGATATCCAGAATCACACAACTGTTCAATAGAGATAGATTAAAATTTAAACTTGGAATAAGGAAAGTATTTGGCAAAGAGTAATCTGATGAAGAAATAAATCCTTTATGACTAACATTCATAGTGGATCCATAAGTACTATGAATGTATGATGGGGAGAAAATCATAAAGAATACATCATGTGATTGCAACATGTTAAATCAAAGTACCAAGATAAATTACCTAAAATAGTAACTAGAGTTGCAAGGATATTACCAGTTGAAGAGAGGAATTGACTGAGGAGAGATTGAAGATCAAATGATGAAGTCCCAAAATTGTTGGTTACTAAGAGAATTGAATTTTGATATTGATTCAAATAAGATTGATTTTTTGTTCAGAGGATGAGTAGGACGATTCTCAATTAAGTAATCCTTCTATTTACAATAGTTGCATATTGGAGGACAATCCTTAGAGATATGATCCCTTTTTTACATTTAATGCATTCAATAACTGGACAATCATGAAGAGTGTGACTAGTTTAATAGCAATTGCAAAAAATTTGACTCCAATACTTTTATTTCCTACAAAAAAATAAGTTATCCACTAGCCGCGTAAGATCCAAATGAGTTTGTTTACATTTAAGGTGAGAAAGAGAATCATCAAGAGTTAGGAAAGGTTGTTGGTTAAGCAATGTAGCTTGGGTTGGTCATAATCATTACTCACATTTATTGTACTCAATAATTGGAAAATCATGAAGTGTGTGACAAGCTTGATAATAATTTGGAAAAATTTGACACCAATCCTATTAGTGCCTGCAAAAAATAAGTTATCCACTGGCAACTTAAGATTCATATGAGTTTCTTTAGATTTAATGTGAGAAAGAGCATCATCAAGAGTTGGGAAAGGTTGTTGGTTAATAAATATAGATTGGCTTAGTCATAATCATTAGTAATAACTATCAACAATTAAATCAATTTCTCATTGTTACGGTAAGTAAAAAATTTAGCAGCAACAACATCAAAATTTATTGGAGTTGCTTCGATCAAGGTTAATTAATTTTAGACGAATTCCATCTTTAACAGAAATTCATAGATAGGTTCCCCCTTTACTTGTTTCAAGTTGTCTATCTCCTTCATCAATTGAAAATAATGAGAAAGATCATAAATAGTATACCTTGAGAGAGATGATCCTATACCTCTTTTGTAGTGTCAAAACCATCCAAATTGGAGATGAATACCTAGAATAGAAGTGTTCCAAATCCATGTAGTGATCTGATGATTTTGCCTATCCCAATCTTTCAAACGATGAGCACACTTATCATCTACCTTTTTCACCCTTGCTTTGGTCAAGTTAAATTACTAGTGATATATTGCTACAACTTTCTCCCTTTAAGAAAACTATGCATTGCCTCACACCAATGACGATAGTTAGATCCTTTGAGAACAACATAAATAGGTTGAGAAATATCATTCTTGTCCATGGTATTCACTCAATAAATTGACGTCAAGAAAAAGTGAAAGACAGTAGAGACCCACAAAGTGACGAAACAATAATTTCCATCAACAAAATAGCAGGAAATAAATAAAAGAGTGGATTTGGATTTCAACAATCCAACAAGGCTATGATACCATGCTACAAAAAGAGAAAGAGAAATACTAGAAATATGGAGAATTGATATTTTTTTACATCCTAAATACAAGAGACTACAATCCTATTTATACATAAGAAATTAAGAAGCAAAAGGAATATAAAATAACCACCATAAAAGTAGGTCCTCTAGAATATCTAAACATATATTCTATAATATTTACAATATGTATACAATATTTACCATATCTTAACATTCACAATTAGAAATCCAGACTTAGAGCTTATTTTGAATGGCTTTTTACTTTTATAAGTTATGAATTTGAACTTATAACTTTTGACTTATTTTTATCATTTTAACTTGAAATCAAGTGTTTTCTGACTTCTTTTTTCTTTTTTTAGAATGTAAAGTTTCCTAACTCACAGTGAATTGGATCTATCGTTTTTTTAAGAATGTAAATGTTTCCTAATTCATAGTGGATCAGGTCTATATTGGGCTTGGGAAAACATGTTTTATATTGTTTTGTTTTATGCGGGTTACTTTTGAGCCATTTTACTTTTGATTTATTATCAATAAAATTTAAATAAAATCAGAACTAAAAATGTTTCTTTAAGAAAACAAAAATGCAAGCTTATTTAATATTATCCACAACAACAACAAAAACAACAAATCCAATGTATTCCCACAAAGTGGGGTCTGGGGAGGGTAGAATGTACGCAGTTCATACCGCTACCTCCAAAAAAGTATAGAGGTTGTTTTCAACTTTTAATATTATCCAAATACTAAAAAATTGATTAAATATTATTTTTGTTAAAATTAATCTAAAAAAATAGCAATATGAGAGAAAAAGTAGACAAGAAAATAAGAATAAAAGAAAAGAGATAAGAGCTTTTGATTCTTCCAAGTATAAGTGTACATCAAGTCTTCCAAGTGTGTATAATATGAACCCTTATGTCTCTATTTATAATATTATATAGAGAAATACAAAAGATTATCATAAACATGATATTAACCACTAACATAATGAAGGAGGTTATGGTGGTGTAAGGTTACAAGAATAATGGACATGAATGGTAGATGTTATGTTCATAATGGAGGGAGTAATTTCTAGAGTAGTGCACCTCTACACTTATTAGTTTTACAACACTCCCCCTTGAATATCCATAGATGATGTGCCTCAGCCTTACTAGAAAAAAAAATCTCATGGGAAAGAACCCCTAGTGAAGGAAAAAAAGTACACACATCTTATAATACATGTTTGGTTGTTGCCTCGTTAGAGACCTTGCTAGGAAAATCTATTGGTACAAAACCTAGGCCAAGGAAAAAAGAGTACAACGTGTATTTACTCCCCTTGATGCAAATATCATTTAACTTCTAAAAGATGACACAACTCAATCTTATATGTCAGCTTTCAAATGTTGATATTGATTGTTCCTTTGTGATCAAATCACATTCATGAAGATCTTGCATTCTTGAAATCATCTTGATATATCATTTTCTTATTTCTTGAATATGCTAAGCCTTTGAACTCATCTAAATAAATTCTTGGATATTTTAAGTGTGCATATCCAAGGATTTATGAAGTGTTAGCTAAACCTTGGATATGTTAAGCCCTTGAACTCATGTTTTAAAGTATAAGTGTGCATCAAGTCTTTCAAGTGTGTACAATATGAACCTTTGTGCCTCTATTTATAATGATATATAGAGGCACACAAAAGATTGTCATAAACATGACATTAACCACTAACATAATGAAGGAGGTTATGGAGGTGCAAGATTACAAGCATAATGGCTATTAATGGTGGATGTTATCTTCATAATGGTAAGACTGATTTCTAGAGTAATGGACATCCACACTTATTAATTTTATAACAATTTTAACTTAAAAGCACTTAAATAAGCTAATCCAACCATGCTCTTATAGTGTTAGTACTTAGACCTTTAAAGTGTGGAGCTTGAACATGTTTTATAAGAGATGTTCTTAAATTATAGTGCATGTGAAATAAGTAGGGTAAAATTAAATTAATGATTAAGAGGTATAAAATAACAAAAATATTTATGAAAAAACTAATAAAATATATAAAAATAATTATAAAATTAGAGTTCATAATCTATTGATTTGATTTTTTTGATTTATTTAGTAGAATTACAACCAAATTAAATGTTACTCCCTCCATTTATAAATACGTGATTTTTTATCCTTTTCATTTTATTTCTAATAAGTGTTTATTGTAGACAATCAAGAATACATTAATGATGTTCTTTCAATTTACCCTTCTTTAAATGAGGAGTATTTCTACATAATCAAGACTACATAATAAAAAGTTACATCTTTTTAAAGATATTTCTTAAGGATAAGTTACTAAAAGGGAAAATGCATAAAAATCCCGCTAACTTTTCACCACAACATACTTTAGCACTTTAACTTTACAGACCTTTAAATATCCCCTAAACAACTTTCAAGTATATTAAATACCAACCCTAAAATATAATACCACTCTTACTATGGAGAGTGCATTACACACATAGCTCATCAGTGCCACAATATTTCTACGTCAGAACCAAGTCAAATATTATTTTAGTTTTGATTTTTTTATTTTTTTGATTCTCCTCTTCCTCTCCCATGGAATAAATAACTTGCAACATCTGTGCAAGATCTTTCCTCAGTAGGTACACCAAAATGGATGGCCCCAGAGCTTATCTATAATGAATCTTTCACCAAAAAATGTGTCATTTTTAGGCTTGGGGACATAATATGGGAACTTTACAAACTTAAAAGACCATGGAAGGTGTTCCAGCTATCCATGTTGTATATGTTATTGTAAATGATGGAAAATATCTAGAAATTCCTAAAAGTTCCTCTAGAAAAGCTGATTTAGATTGCTGGGTAGAACTAGATGAATGGCCTAGTTATTAGGAAATCTTGTCCCAACTATGTGAATACAGGTCTTTTGCTAATCGTTTCTTTATATTCCTAGTGGAATACTAGAACGGGGATTAGTTCTTTAGTTAAAATTATATATATATATATATATATATATATGTATATATATATATGTTCAAGACATTCAACAATAGTTTCTTTATACATTAAGTCTATCAAAAACAATATTCATAAAAAAATTCTCTTCTCATAGCATATTTTTTAATTTAAAAAATGGATATTCTAAATTGTTTTGAAAATTATAATAAAGATTTCATGAAGTAGGATGAAGATTCTTTATTTAGGTGTTAGTAGGGGTTTGAAAAAATAAAAAGAAGGGGGAGGATTCAAAGAAGAATGAAAGGGATAAAAGTTTGTAGAAGAAGAGAACAGAGGGTGAGGTGGGTTTGAAAAAGAAGAGGGTAGGGTAGGGTGGGTAGTTAGGGGCAGATGCGACAGTCGAAGAAACAGGAGGGGGGTTAAAAAGGGTGAAAGGGATGGGGTTTTTGAAGAAGATGAAGATGGTGAGGTAGTGTAAGACCCCACAAAATTTCAACCATTTTATGTTGATCCTCCCACGTGTGTAATTTCATTTTTGACTTGAATTATATTTAAGGGTGTTAAAAGGGTGTTTTAGAAAAGTTTTGAAATTTTCGAAAGGGGTTCGGTATTATTTTGGAACTCTTAGGCATTAAGACTCCATAATAGTGGCATGCCATGGAGATTAACCTCTACTATAAGGATGTGGAAAGGAGGCTAACCTCTGCAATAAGGGTGTGCTATGTTGCTATGTTAAATTCATCCAGTTTTTATTTTTTTACTTGGGATGATGTGTTTTTGGTCTTTTTACACCTTGCACGACTTTTAAACATAAAATAAACCTTTTTCCTCCAGTTTTCAATGATCAAAAACATTCTTTTTCCTCTTTAACTCAAAACCCAATAAATCTCAAGGGTTTTATAGAAAATTCAACATTCAAGCTCCAAACGTCGATGCCTCTTCGATTTTCTTTGCATTTCAAGCATGTTTCTCTTTCCATAACTTGAATTTTACATTATGGCATTAATTGATTGGATATTCGTGTGATTTAATTTATGGGTTTCAAATTAAGTTGAGGGATTTTAGGTGTAATTACTTGAATTACTTGTCCTATGTTTTAAATTAATTAATCATGCTTTAATTGATGATTTTTGGGACTGAAATGGTATATTATTTAAATAGTTAGGATGGGGGACATGGGTTTCCCCAAATTGATTGAATTTTGGCTTGATAATGGCATTAACCTCAACCCACTTTGTAAACTTGGTTTTCAATATGGATAATTGCATGATTTGACTTATCTTTTAAACCTATTTCATTGCATAAAGGATAAATAGACAAATATGGATTTTGGATGCTCTTGGTGGCCATGGCTTGGATTATAAATTGAACTTGGGAGTTAGTTCTATTATATGGATTGGTTTTTCATTATTGAATTAGCTTGCAAGCTTATTGGTACGATGATCATAATTGTTAAATACCTTAATAAATGACTCCTAGTTTAATGGTTGGTTAGGTGAAAATATTTTTAATTTGGGCTTAAAGAAAATTATGTAGCTCCATGAAAGTGTCGGTCCTGAGGAGGATCAACATTGGAAACCACGTTTTCCAACGTTGGGGGTTCATGTGACTGTGTGCTTGGCGTATACATTATATATATTTTGGGAGGGCTATGGTCTTAGTGTCTTTATCCTTTCCTTAGATTTTCCTTAGTTCATGCAACTAATATGCACTAAGGCCTTTCACTAAGGGGAGATGAACCCACATAACCCGTTGGTGCCTTTGGGGGGGGGGAGCGAGCAACACAGTTCAAGCTAATAGCTTAAAATTTCTTGTTCATGACCCTTTACCCTATCCCAAAATACTATATATATGTAAATAAATGTTGTGCAAGTGGTTTTGAGTGGTGTTTGACAATAGAATTATTTTATCCTTTTCCTTTGAGTTACATTCCAGTGCATTCCCCACTTATTGTCCCTTGATGCTACATCTTTTCATGATAAAGGGTTTGAAGGGTTTTTTGTTTCTACTGTGCACCGTTGGGTGACTTGGTACTCCTATGGATCTACTTTGAAGGGGTGAGCCTCCATCTTTCATAAGGC
Source organism: Capsicum pubescens (assembly GCA_030864215.1). Classification (NCBI taxonomy): domain Eukaryota; kingdom Viridiplantae; phylum Streptophyta; class Magnoliopsida; order Solanales; family Solanaceae; genus Capsicum; species Capsicum pubescens. The sequence continues at coordinate 231,476,802 of CM061544.1, forward strand.
CCAATAATTTCACTTGTTACCTTTATTTCTTAGTATTTCATTTTGGATGCATTTGTCATAGTCGGGGGCATATCCCAACTTTGTTTAGTTCTCTGGTTTTAGAGGCTTTCATGGACAAGCGTGGGGTTTGTTATTCGATTTTATTCTTAAGATATTCATCTGGATTATCTATCTTTCTTATTATTATTTTTGGTTAGCATCTGTTGTTTACATTTATGTGCTCTTAATGTTAGGATAAGGAGGTGGTCTCAAACCTAAGGGGTCTTGAGATACCCGTCACGTCTAGGCCCTGGTTTGGGTGGTGACAAGCATGGTATCAGAGCGCGGTCAAAGGTCGTTGGGTCTTCACAAAGCCGTGTCGAGTAGAGCCCCTTTAATGGGTGAGTAGTGTGCCACACTTATAAGGGAGAGGCTACGAGGCATTTAGGAATATTTCCCTTTCTTGTGCTTTATTTTGGGTTATGGAGTCTAGTTATCTTTAATCTTCTCTAACATTTGGATTACTTGCATTTCATATCATGTCTCCCCGAAGATCTGATGGACGTAGAAACTCTATTGTACCCTCTGTCCTACCTAAGGAAAATATGAAGGGAACTCGCTCTGTTTATGGAGTGTAGACCCGGTCTAGGGTCCTTGCTGCTGACTGTACCGCTCCACGTGGGGTTCTACCAATCCCTACTAGCCCTCCTCGAGCTAGTGATAATCATGACCAAATTCCTCAGGGAGATATTTATAATACGGAGTTTCATTAGTCTATTCATATACTTTCTCAACTGGTAGCATCTCAATCTCGTTGTCCTGATGGCACGACCCTAACTAGGTTCTACTCATCACGGGTATCTCAAGCTCACTATGAGCCATAGACTACCCCCTTAGCCTAATATCTAAAATAGAATAAAATGATACAGCGAACCAACCAAATAGTAATAAGAAGGATAGATAATCAAATGTAAACTCTATGAATCAACACCAACATCCAACCCACACTTTTTATAAGACCCCTTACAATTTTGATCATTTTATTTTTGACCCTTTTGCGTGCGTAATGTCAATTTTTTGCTTGAATTATGTTTAGGGATGTTAAAAGGGTATTCGGGGAAAGTTTTGGATTTTTCAAATAGGTTTCAGGGTAATTTTGGGACCATGAGGTAGGGAGGGTCTACGATAAGGCTGTGTGATAAAGGTTAACCTCCGTGATATTGGTGTGGCATGGAGGATAACCTCCGCGATATTAGCATGCCACACTAATGTTTTAATTTCATTTAGTTTTTTTTTCACTTGGGGTGAGGGGCTTTTGATCATTTTACCTCTTGTATGACCTTTAAACATAAAATAAGCCTCTTTTCTTCAGTTTTCAAAGATCAAAATCATTCATTTTATCTTAAAACTCAAAACCCAAGAACATTCAAGCGTTTCACAGAGAATTCATTATCCGGACTCTAAACTTCAAATAGACTACAATTACTTATGTATTTCAGGCATGTTTCTCTTCCCTAAACTTTAATTTTACATTGTGGAAATAATTAAATGAATTTTCATTTTATTTAAATTGTTGGTTTTGAAATTGGGTAGAGGGGTTTTGTTTTTTACTGATTGAATTACTCGTCCCATGTTTTGAATTGATTATTCATGCTTTAAATTGATATTTTTGGGACTGAATTGATGTATTGTTTAAATATTTGGAATATAAGACATGGTTTTTCCCAAATTGGATGATGTTTTACTTGGAATTAGCATTAACCTCAGCCCACTTTGTATATTTGATTTTTAACTATGGATAATTGCATGGTTTAACTTGTTTTGGACCCAATGCATAGCATTGATGGATAAATAGATTTAGACGGCTTTGGTTACCATGATTTGGATTTTAAATGAAAATCGAGAGTCAGTGTGGTTATGTGAGTTGGTTTGACATAGTTAATTTAGCTTGAAAGCATATTGGTATGACAATACCAAGTGGTAAATTCCTTAATAAATGACTCCAAGTTACTGGTTGGTTTTATATGTAAATTGTTTTAATTTAGGCTTAAAGGGGATCTTGTAGCTCATTGTGAAGGTGTAAGTCCCAGGGGGAAAAACACTGGAAACCACGTTTGCCGACGTTTGGGGTCTATATGACCGTGTGCTTGATTCACACTTGATATATATATTTTTCAATGGATATTGCCTTGGTGGCTTTAGTTTTTCCTCGTCTTTTCCTCGGTTCGTCTGGCTAACACGCACTGGGTCGCTTAGAGTAGGGGGGCTAAATCCATATAGCCCATGGGTGCCTTTTGGATGGATAAAGCTATGTAGTTCAGGTTAAATCTTTAAACTCGCATGTTCATGACCCTTTTACCCTAGCCTGGCATCCTATATATGTATATATGAATGTGTGTATGTGTTTAGTGACCGATTTTGGACATGGTATTATTTATCAATTTTCCTAAGTTACATTCCATTGTTTATCCCACTGATCGTCTTAGGCGCTACATCATTTCATGATGTAGGGTTCGAAAATTTTTCTGTTACTCCTGTGCAGTGTTAGGTGGTTGAGCATATCCATTGAGTTGTTGTGTAGTAGTGAGCCTCCACCCTTCAGAAGGCCTTGTCATTTCATTATTCTTTCTTTATTGACCTATTACTTTTGGACTCTTTTCTTTTGGTCATAGTCGAGGGCATGCCTCGACTTATTTAGTATTTTCTAATTTTAGAGACTTTCATGGACAAGTGTGGGTTGGTTGTTCTTTGACTCTTAGTATTCTTTTGATTTATCCATTCATATTCTTATTACTATTTAATTTGCTTCCGCCTTATTATTATTATGCTTTGAGGTTAGGCTAAGGGGGTGGTCTCTGGTCCGTTGTGGGCTTGAGATACTCATCACGGCTAGGCCTGTGGTCGAGTGGTGACCCTTGTCCACAAAATCCTCTAATATCAGAAATGCCAAATAGGTAGGGACTTTCCATCGAACATGACCAAAAAGAAAATCCAAGAAAAATACTACAACATAAAGGAAATAGATGAAATGATTGGGCCTTTTAAAAGATGGAGGGTCACAACTTCACAGCTAATCCACAAGAATGTTGAATCACCTAGCACTGCACAGGAGCAACAGAAAACCATTCGGACCCTACATCATGAAACGATATAGAGTCTAGGGACATTCAGTGGAATAAACACTGGAATGTAACTCAGGAAAAGTGAAAAAATAATGCCAATGCCAGAAACCACATGCACACATTCATATATACATATATAGAATGTCAGGATAGGGACAAGGGTCATGAACATGGGAGTTTAAACCCTTAACCTAAACTATGTAGATCGCTCCATCCTAAAGGCACCTACGGTTGAATGAGTCTAACTCTCCTTATTGAAAGGGCCCCAGTGCGTGTTAGCTGCACGAATTGAGGAATCCCAAAGAAGGGGTAAAGACACAAAGGCTTTAGCCATCCCAAAAATATAATGTGTGAACCAAGAAAATGTCATAGACACACCCATGATGACAATCGTGGTTTCAAGTGTTAGTCCCCTCGAGACTATACCTTCACTGTGAGCTACACAGTTCCCTTTAAGCCCAAATTAAAACAATTTGCACACAAACCCAACCATTAACCAGGAGTCTTATGTTAACACATTTACCACTTGGTATGTCATACTAATTATGCTTGAAAGCTCATATAATCATGCCAAACTAATCCATGTATCCGTTTTACTCCTAATTTCAATTTTAAAATCCAAAGCATGGCTACCAAGGGCCTTTCAAATCCGTTTTAACCAATTATCCATTAATGCAATGTAATGGGTTCATAAAAAAGTTTAATTATGCAATCATCCATATTCAAAAACCAAATTTACAGAGTGGGTTAGGTTAATGCCACTACCAAGCCGAATAGTCACCATTTTAGGGAAACCCATTTTACCTTTTCCAATTCTTATAACAATGCAACCATTCAGTCTAAAAACCATAAATTACAACATAAATAATCAATTTAAAACATGGGAAAAGTAATTCAAGTGATACCAACAAAAACCCGTCAACCCAATTTCAAACCCATCAATTCAAACCACATGGATAATGAGAAAATAAATGGCACAATGTAAAATTAAAGTTGGGGAATGAGAAACATGCCTGAAATATACAAGTAATTGAAGACAAGTCGAAGTTTGGAGATTAGATGGTGAACCCTCTGTAAAACCCTTAAGTTTTCTTGAGTATTGAGTTTACGAGAGAAAAAGTAGAGTTTGATCTTTTTAAACTGAAGGGAATAGGGTTATTTTATGTTTAAAGGTTGTGTAAGGGGTAAAAAGACCAAAAGCCTCTCACCTTAAGCGAATAAAACAAAAATCGAATGAATTTAACATAGTGGCGGAGGGAAGCCTACATGCCACGCCTTTATCATGGATGCTAACTTTCGTGTCACACCACAATCGCAGAGGCTCACTGCCTTGGAGTTCCAAAATAGCCCCAAACACCTTACAAAAATTCTAAGACTTTCCTAGAAAACTCTTTTAACATCCCTAAGCATAATTCAAGTCAAAAATTAACATTAAGAATGTGAGATAGTAAAAAATAAAGACATCAAAGTTTTATGTGGTATTAAATTATCCCCCCCATCAAGGATTATTTGTCCCTTTATCCCCAATCAATGAACTTGCTTATCAAATATTTCAACTGGGACTTCCTTATAAGACAAAGAATTTGTAACACCAACATCCTTAATAGTCACTATCAAAGAAGGGCTACCCACATACTTTTTCAACATAGACATAAGGAAAATGGGATGAATTGAGGCCAACCTTGTGGTCATATATATCTCATAAAGGACATTCCCAATACTTCTTACAACCTGATATGGACCAATGTAATAGTTAATGAGATTCCCTTTCTTCCCAAACTTCATGACTCCTTTCATAATAGACACCTTCAAGAATACGCAATCGCTAACTTTTAACTCCAACTCCCTATGCCTCACATCCACATCAGACTTTTGTTGACTTTGAGAAATCTTAAGTCATTCTCTAATCACTTTCACCTTCTCCATGTCTTTGTGAACCAATTTAAGAAAAAAATAACCTAGTATCACCCACCTCAAACCATCCAATAGTAGACCTGTACCTCCTACCATAAAGAGCCTCAAAAGGAGCCATTTGTATGCTAGAATGATAACTTTTATTATACGCAAGCTCAATAAGAGGCAAATTTTCAACCCATCTAGCCTTAAATTCAATCACATGGGCATTAGAATATCCCCCAAAGTCTTAATAGTTTTCTCTACTTGCTCATCCGTTTGGGGTGAAAAGCAGTGCTAATATTCACTTGAGTACCCAAAACTTTCTTAAATGAATGCCAAAAGTAAGAAGAAAACCACGTACCCTTGTATGAAATGATGGATACATGTGCTCCATGCAACTTGACTATCTCCTGAATGAACAACTTTACGTTATCCTCTCCTGAGGAGTTAGTCCTCACTGGCAAGAAGTGAGCAGACTTAGTCATTCTATCCACAATGACCCAAAAAGAATCATACTAATTACGACATTGCAGAAGAACTATAACCAAATCCATATTGATCATCTTCCATTTCCATATGGGAAACTCTATCTCTTTAGACATGCCACCAGGTCTCAAATTTTTTACCTTGACATACTTCCAAACCATAAATTTTGCAACAAAATTCACCACATCTCTCTTCATATTATTCCACTAGTAGATTTCCTTCAAGTCATTATACACCTTAGTCAAACCTGGATGAAATATATACCTGGACATATGAGCCTCAGTCAAAATCCTTTCTCATAGCCCATCAATATCAAGAACACACAACCTCCCTTTATACCTCAAGATGTTTTCTCCCCAATCTTAGAAGTCATAACCTTTTACTGACCCACATCATCCTTAATCTGCATAAGTATGAGATCCAAAACCTATTTCTCCTTTACCTCAACACCAAGAGATAATTTACCTACTTCTTGAAAAATGACTCCCCCATCCATAGAGTCCAAGAGATGGACTCCCAAGTTAGACAACCTGTGAATATCCTTCACCAATACTCTTTTCTCGTCATCAACATAGGACAAGCTCCCCATAGACAACCTTCTAAGTGCATCAACAATAACTTTAACTTTACCAGGATGGTAGTGAAGGCACATGTCATAATTCTTAAGTATCTCAAGACACCACCTTTACTTAAGATTTAATTCATTCCGCGTAAACACATACTACAAGATCTTATTATCTGAATAGATGTCTACAAGCACCCTATATAGATACTAGTGCCAAATCATCAAAGCGAATGCCACTGCTACCAACTTTAGATGATGAGTCAGATAATTCTTCTCATGAAGTTTAAGCTTCCTGGATAAGCTACAACCTTACCATGATGCATCAAAACACGACCCAGACCCACATGGGATGCATCACAATACACAACAAACCCATCAGTACCCTTAGGCATGGATAAAACTAGTGTAGAAGTCAACTTATCCTTCTACTTATCAAAGCTACCCTCACAAGCATCTGACAACAAAAACATAACCTTTTTTTGAGTTAGCTTCATCAACAGAGAATCAATAGGTGAGAAACCCTCCACTTACCTCCTATAATACCCAACTAATCTCAAGAAGCTCCTAATATTAGTTGGAGTCATTGGTCCAGGACATTTCTTAACTGCCTCAACATTCTATGGATCCACTTTGATCCCCACATGAGAAACAACATGGCCAATAAAGGTCAAAACACTTAACCAAAACTCACACTTAAAATTTTTTGCATATACTTTCTGGTCCTTAAGATTCTACAACATAATTCAGTATGATTAGCATAATCCTCTTCACTCTTAGAGTACACCAAGATGTCATCAATAAAGACTATAACAAAAAAAATCCATAAACTGTGTGAACACCGAATTCATAAGATCCATGAAAGTAGTCAAAGCATTAATCAACCCAAATGACATAACTAGAAACTAATAGTGACCATACCAAGTTTGAAAGAAGTATTGGGAATATCAACCTCCCAACTTTTCAACTAGTGATATATCAAAAAAAGATCAATCTTAAAGAAATATCTAGCACCTAAAAGTTGGTCAAAAATATCATGAATCCTAGAAAAATGGTACTTATTTTTTACTGTCACCCTATTCAGTTGATAATAGTCTATAAACATCTGAAGATACCCGTTATTCTAATGAAGTCCAAACTATACCTCCTCTAAGAAAATAATACAATTGCTATCAAAATATAGTAATCCAACAAAGGCTGGGGTTGAATCCCAAGGGAACATGTGGAATCATGGATCTCAGCAATTGTAGTCAATGGGTACAACTAGAAAAGTTAATGGGGGTAGGGATTTTGTAGCAATCTCGAGCAAGTACTATATTAACATTGCTTGTAATTAGTCGTAGGTGAACACTAGATTTTTGTCCCCCTGGCTTCTCAAATTTGTAGGCTTATCATGCTTTGTTAAACCAACCCGATACTTTGCATGTAGAATTAATAAGTTATGTACCTTCTACAGTCTTTTGGACAAGTAGAAGGATGCCACCCTTTACCTTTTGAGTCTCATGATGTCACCTTACTAACCTTTATCTTGATACCGATTAACTATTACCTTCTGAGTCTCTAGTTATTAGATAAAATCTAACCATCTTACTTAGATAGAACCTAAAAGTGCGGATCGACAGCTAAACTCCAAACTACTATTGTCTTTATCTTTTTCTAGTCACTATTTCTCTTTTGAAGTAAGTAACAATATCTAGGTGGGATACTAACATGTGTACCCATAAAGAGAACTATTATAATGAATATAAAGAAATACATGAATAGATATCAATTCATCACAACAACACTTACCTTACTTTGTCAATTCGCTAGGGTTTCAACAACCCTAGATATGGGTTTTTAGCTGCTCATACTTGTGAAGAAATCAATAACATTCATAATCGAAAGTATAGATTAAATCACAATGATAAGAAGTAATAAAAAACCCACAACCGAAATTAAATTAATCAACTAAAGTCACTATAAGAGAATCCCAAGATCAAAATCGAATCTTGGAATCAAATTATGTTTGTGAGTATCAAAAGTGAGTAACTCGTACAATAAAATACATAAAGAGTATTTATAGTACATGAGGAAACCCTATAACCAAAGCTCAAACGAAATAGGAGAAAACAGGGTTGGTGGCCACATATGGTCTGCACTTACGCCCTGTCCCTTGGTGTAGGTAGTACTTATGGTCAACATAGTAGACGCAGGTACAGGGAACAGGTACCAAGATTCAAAAATCCCGCAGGTCAGCTCTCGGGATTTTAGACTTCTGGTATTTGATTTTCCTACTTGCAGTTCGTCGGTCCTACTTGCTATCCACATGTTGACTTAGTAAGTGTCGAGAGTCACCTTTTCAACTCTTCTTCGATTCTCGAGCATGCTTTGATCATGAACAAGACGGAAAGTATCCCGAACATCCATAATTGCTCCCAAAAGTAGCCAAAAATACTTTTTTTTTATCTATTTTGCGAACTTAGCGTCAAAAACATGATTTTATGCAAAACATACACAAAACATATTATATCTAACAAAATAACCTAAGAAACATGTAAATTTTCTTGTTTTAAGCATCAAAAGTGCTATATTTCTACAGCACATCAACACCCTCAACTTAGAACGTTTGAATGTAATCAAGCAATAAATATGACAAAAACAAAAATGACACATAACTCAGACAATCTAAGTTAATTAAGGTAGCCAATCAATACTTTAAACTTCAAATTACAACTCCCCCTCCTATCTCACTTTTCAAAACCAATTGTGTATAAATATGAAGCATAATAATATGACATAATGGAATGAAGGTATGGCAATTATATTAGCAGTAGACATCCACTCATATATACAAGTTGCACTATATAAAACAAGAAAATAGCTAGCAATATGACTCAAGTTCCATCACAACAAATTTGTCCCACTCACTCATATAAAATAATGTATGTCGATACAGGGACAGTTAAGAGACACTGTAACACCCCATATTTTCATGCTAGAATTGAAACCATGATTCCTATGTGTATAAGCGTTAATATTATGATTTTTATGTTAATACATATGTCATGATCACTACCCTAGTTTATGAAGTGCTCTCAAATAGAAAGGTGATCATAGAATTCTCTTAGAACAAAGTTGATCTAAGAACCTTTGATTCGTTCAAATTTTAGAATTTAGTTCTACAATGGTCTACTTTTAATGTGTATACCTTTTGATATACATAGAATTTTACATATCAGACCCACCAAGTTGTTGATAATTGAGTCAACTTTTCGACGATACCAATTTCACCTTAATCCAATACCCGAGCAAAAAGTTTTAGCCATTTTCATGAATAGAGGAAGTAGGTCACCACCATTAAACCGCTCAGTGGTGCCTATAGCGATGGAACCAATAACGCTCAGTGGTAAGCCTAAAAAAATGGGATTCTCCAAAATAGTAGGTTATCGAAATTACACCGCTCGGGTGGTGCCTATAGCAGTGAAACCAATAGCACTCAGCGTTTATCCTTAAAATTGGGATTCTGCTATAACTTTTAATTCTGATGGGAAGTCTTGTCTTTACCCTACAACCCAAGTCATAAAAACAGCAGATTAGATGTTATTTTAAGAAAAATATACTCATTATTCACCAAATTTCTCTCCAAGAAAACCTAAAATCCAACTTTAAATCCAAGAAATCCAAAGTTTCATCATTTCTTTTTTAAGAAAATCAAGAATTCATGTTTTTGGGTTCAAAAAATTTAAGAAAAAGCTTCAAGAACGTTATTAGGGATTCAAGGTTCAAGCTTCTACATTGAATTAATCAAATAAGGTATGTGGGGTTATGAATCCTTGTGCATAAAACTAGTTTTCAAGATTAATTTACATGAATTGTAATTAGGGTTCAAACCCAAAGTATCTTATTTTGAGTTTTGGATTTATAAAGTGATTGAAGCATGAAAGTCCATATTTGTATTGATTTAAAGAATCCTCTTTTATTATTTGAACACCATGAAGTTGATTTGAGACATTGATTACAGATTTCCAATTGAGTATAAGCATAATATTGTTGAAGAATTTCAAGAAGTATATTGAGAATGATGTTTTACTATGAATTTGTATAAGTTTAAAGCATGGGCTTTAATATCTAAGATTTAGTATTGATATTTCAAGAAGATTATGATTTTAAGCCTCTTTGATTATTGTTTACCAAGATTCAAGAAAGAATTGATCTTTGATCCTAAGCTAAGCTAAGGAATCCACATTGTTCATATAGTTTGAGATTTAAAGAAAGATAAGTATAATTGGTTTTTATTATAAATCCTTGTGCTATTTTAAGGTGGATTTCCTAAAGTTCTGAGAGATAAGTATTAAAGTTCTATTTAGCACCAAGTTGGGCATGATTTTAAGGTCTCATGCCCAGAACTATATGCCACCATAGGGTTAAAGTTTATATTTACATAGTAGGCTAAGTCAGTGATCACTTAAGATAAGGTTCTATTTCGATGGCAAGGGTAGAACAACTCTCCCCAATGTGGGAAAGACATTGAACTCCATGATAGCTCATATGATTTATGTCGGATGGAAGAACCTCCCAAAGTCCCTAAGACTAAGTCCTAAAATAGAATAACAGAATAAGTTTTAGAAACAAAGTGTAAAGGCTCACAAATTTACTCAGATATTACCTTACATAAGACATCAATTATCAAATTTTAGCTTTCAGTTTTCATATGATAAAGGTAAGTCCTCTTTTACTTAGCCTGCATAATTTGAAAACATAATAAGAGTAAAATTTTTGAACTAAGTTTGGTGTCTAACAAGAATTACTTTTATGCTTTACTACTCATGAATTATGATTAGACAATTTTAATTATTCAAGTCAAGGTAAGTCACTTACACTTAGCATATAATTTTTTTGAAAGTGTGTTTGAATATTGCATTAATGTTTTGATTATTCATTCATCCCCATATGCTCAGTACATTCCAAAAGTACTAATACATATATATGTTTATGTTCTACATTATTTAATAATATAGGTACCAGATGTGGCCCATACATCAAAATCAGACAGTTGCGGCTTCTAGTCAGGGGGTGATGAGCCCTTTTAATTCAAGGGTTCGAGTCAGTCATAGTTTGAGTAGTATTTCCTTTTTCTTTATCCAGTCATATTAATTTGGGATAGTTAGGGGTCATGTCCCGATTATCGATAGTCAATATTAGTAAAGGTTTCATAGAAAGTCAGAAAAAGTTGATATATTTGATTTTAGTCTTATTTGTATAAGTAGAGTTCTGATCATTTTAATAGTTTTGTTTTTGAAGATATTCAGCTAAATGTATTTCTTCTGGTTATTACTTCATGATTTATGTATTTTATTTAGTTTCTCATGAGTTATGCCAGTACAAGGGTTAGCTTGGGATCACTTGTGGTCCTAAGCAATGTGTACCAATTAGAGGGTAGTCTCAGGTTATTACAAACTTAGTCTCAGAGTACACAATTCAATTTTCCTAGGGTGTCTATGAAGCCTTGTCTAGTAGAGTCTTGCAGAATGGTACGAAGATATTTATACTTTTTTTTTGAGAGGCTACAAGGAATTTAAGAAATATTTCCCTTCTTCATGCTCTAGATCATACTGTAAAGTTGTTCTCTCAAAATCTTCTGTATACTCGTGTATTACCCTAAAATTCTCCATCTATGACTTTTGAGATAACATGGGTACTAGATTTCCATTTCCCCCAAGATGATACTCTCATATTTACTATTAGAAATTTCAGAAGTCACACAAGGGGCTTGAGAGGAGGTCGCTAGTATGTTATAAGTTTTTCAAGTTGAGATTTATGTTGTCATCCTTATGATTTGTCCATTTATGAAATAGTAAGATACGTATTTACATTCCTCATTAATCCTTCTATATAGATAGAGCTCATGAGAGGAGATAATATGAACCTAGAGTGTTATGATTCATAAGTAGTAAAACCTTTCTATAGATGGAAGTATAGGTATAGAAGTGTAGTGACAAGAAAAGTGAGAATGATGATTGTTAGAATATATAGACATAAACTTATGCATGCTATTAAGTTTGTGTTGAGGTGATATATTCTTGTGTGTTAGCTAGTGAAAGGTTAGAGAAAGAGTTATTAATTAAGGTGAATTGTTGTTTGCATAAAGTATGAAAGGAGTTATTGATGGTATTTATGGTGTTAGAAAGGTATAGGACATTAATGAAGTATTTAGTGGTTGAGTATTGTTAATTTAGACTTCGCCTGAGGTTGCAAAAATGATTTTAGTTGGAACTTATAGATCTATGAAAGTTATTTAGCTGTATAGATGGGTAAATAGTCATAATATGTAGAATGAGGATGTGCTAACGTATTTTAATAATATATATTATATGATTATGATCGATTATTATTATTATGAAGTTCTAGTGGACTATTGTTTCTTGATGCTTTATTTTATAGCTTACAAGTGAGACTAGTATGTGATTTTGGATTGTTAATCATGCCTAGCACTAGACACTAAGTTTGAATAGTAGAGGATCATAAGGGTGGAAATAATGATTTCTTGGTTAGTATGGCTAGTTGTATGGAAGTGATCTAGTAGTCTTGAACAGTGTATTTTAGGTGTAGTCTTTTAGGGTAAGTTTATTATTTCTGTGTATTTTTATACCCCAGACTCTAGAGTAAAGTGATTGTAGTTTAGATTAGAGTTTAGTAAGAGGTTCCACACACTTAGAATGATGACTTAAAACTAAGAGGTAGATGATAGAACAAGGGACCAAGTTAGGCCCCCAGATTCTAGTAGTAATGCCAATATGTTATTGAACAAAAGTTAGGGAGGATGATGCCCAACCGGTTCTTATCTCGGTGTAGAATTTTCAGTTGTCACAATATCTACTCATGCTCTACTCCTAAAGATCAGAAAGATCCAGTTTATGTCATGAATACCCTCAATTTAGATCACTTTAATGAGTCCATGCCATTGACATTCTATTGTTCAAGCCTCAGTTAAGTATCAAAGTTAGGTATAGTATTCTTTTATGCCTTAGGTCCTTATGCGTTATTTCTTCAGTGATCTCTTCTTATGTTAAGATAGTGGTGATGATAATGGATAAGAAATGGTTTAGATGAGAGAGAGTTGATAACCCTCATTAAGAAAGATTATTTATTCTTTTTCTATCTAAGGCTAGGAGATGAATGATTATTGAGGTAAATCTTTGGTATATGTCAGAGTTAGTTGAAAATTTTAGGTTTGTCTTCTTAAGAATAGTGCAAGAAATTTGTTATTAATAGAGGTTTAGAGAATATGATAAGTATTCCCTTATGGGTGTTTACTTTGAAGTTCATGTGTTGTTATAATAATAGGTTTGAATGTTATGTTGGAATGTAAGTGGATGATTGCAATATGCACTGGTGAATCCATAGTAAGAATTTTGAGTTAGTCATTGAAGTGGTAAGGCATGACATGTGATAATGCTCAACTTACACGTCAATTTAGTGCAAGACGGTCATCGTCAATATATTTACCCAACTTTAGAGTCGGGGTCGAATCCACGAGGAATAATGTGAGCGGCGATTAAACTAATATGAAACTATAGCTATAAGTTAAATTCAAAAAATGATACGAAAAGATAAAATGGGCTTTTTTTAATGATTGAACAAAATTTAATAACACATCAATTCGCCTTAGAACTCAAAGCTTAAATTGCAATATTTCAAATCAATGATATAGAGAAACTACAGTTGTGATCACTATGATCAGTAATCCTCCATTGTATAATAGTTGTAGTACTGGATTCTCTTGACTTGTGGGAAACACCAAATTATCAATTTCGACAGTCCATTTAAGTATTTCTCAACCTACATAGATGTTGAACTCCCTAATTCTCTCGAACTTAGGAAAATATTCTATTCATACTGATTTAATTTTGAGTTGATTAATCTTGTTACAACATTAATCATTAGATGGGAACTTAACCTTCCTAAATTCTCGGTGATAATTCATTGTCTTTAGTTTATTTCTCAGTTCAAACAAATCAACATAGGGCCAGATCTATTGTTTGCAACCCCAAAAAAATAATTATTACAAAAGAATTATCAAGATAATCCCACAATTACTCGAACCCTAACCAACTATTAAGACAATACAAGAGTAATAATAGATCCCACAAAACTAGTTGTGGGTTTTAGTTCCACATGAAAGAGAAAGTGATAACAATAACAGAATCCATAATTCAAAGTGATTAAACTTACAAAAGATGTAGTCAGAAATTAAATCAAAAAGTTGAAAATTGAAATCCAAGTTTTGAGACCAATGAGAAGTAAAGTAGTCTTTTGAAATAAGTTCAAGATGTTCAACCCTAAAATTAGAGAGAAAATGGATTGATGTCGTGAAGTTCAAGATGAATGTCCCCCCTCCTATAAAACCTTAAAACTTTCCCTTAAATACTAGGAGATAAATTAGGAATCAAATCACAACATACATCTTTTTCTCGCACAGGTGATGACAACATGTGATGACTTATCAGGGGGTTGATGGCTTATCAGACCTATCATCAACTCCTCTCTGTATTTGATATGTTTTTGTCTTCAGCTGACGATGAGTTTGACGTCTTATCAAAGATCTGATTACTTATCACGAAATGTCATCACTTCTTCAACTCAGCTTCTAAACACTGCCTAAGGATGATGGTAATCCTGACGACTTATCAAGACTTTGATGACATATCAGACAATTTTATCACTTCTTAACTTCAAATCTCATGTATTGCCTTAGGTTGATGACATTCTCGATGGCTTATCAGAATTATGATGACTTATAAGAGATATCATCACACTTCTGCTCCAACTTCCTCATACTGTCTACAGCTGATGATGACTCTGATAACTTATCACAAATTTAATGACTTATCAAACAAGTCGTCAACTACACTTTTATGGCCACTTGATCGAAATTCACATCTTTTTCTCTTATTGTCTTTGGTTTTCTTGCATCTTGACTTTCCTGAATTATCAAAGAGAAAGCAATCAAAACGACAAATGTTGCTTAAGACTTTACAATTATGTGTATTTAAAAGACTCAAATGTGTTAGCATTAGCTTACACATCAATATTCTTAGGGTGTGAGCTCTAAAATAGACATAGAAGATTGAATCATATGGCTTAGACTAGTATTATAGTGTTACATGTTGTACCTTGTGGTTTCAAGTTAGGATTGATCATGGTGAGACAATTTAGTTAAGTTTAGACTTTAGTAGATGGAGTTATCAATGCCCATGTGGAAATTTTAAGTTTGATAAAATGAGTATGGTAATTAATGGGAATAGTATAGTTGAGGTAGTATTTGTGAAGTGTCTCTAAGCTTGAAAGTAAGAAGTTTCATTGCCTAAGGCCTATTAATTCTATCCTAGCTTATGATTTATATTTCTATGTTCCATGCTACATAGTTGTATCAATGTTCTTATTCCTTATTCCGATGTTTTGTTTAGATCATGCCCAAAATTCTTTTCTACCTAATGTTATTAGAATAGTCTTAGAAGAGTGTTGGATAAATACTCCATTTTAGTATGGGCAGTCAGTATAGTCCAGTCCATATAGCCTGCGATCCAGTTTAGCAATCAAGCTGATAAGCTCCTACAGATTTCCAACTTTCCATTTAGTCTTACTACCCAAAGGTTTATGAGTAAGGCCATTCCATGAGGTAAAATGTTCACATTCATGCAAATTGTGAATTTATCTCAGTTATATCCTTTCTTTGAAAACATATCATGTCCACATTATTCCATACCTTTAAGGCTTTAAAAAACTCTTGTCCATCATTCAAGAACGAATGATTCCAAGGGGGAGATAATGTAAAACCCCATATTTTTGTGCTAGAATTCAAACCATTGTTCCTATTTGTATAATAGTTAATATCATGATTTGTATGTTAATACATGTGTCATGATCATTACCCTAGTTTATGAAGTGCTCTCGAAGTGAAAGATGTTCATAGAATTCACTTAGAACAAAGTGGAGCTAAGAACCTTTGATTTGTTCAAATTTTAGTATTCAGTTCTATAAATGTCTAATTTTAATGTGTATTCCTTTTGATATACATAGAATTTTACATATCAAGACCTACCAAGCATTATATAATTGAGTCATCTTTCCAATGATACCAATTTTTCCTTAATCAAATACCCGAGCAAAAAGTTATAGCCATTTTCATGAGGAGGGGCAGTAAGTCACCGCGATTACATCGCTCGGCGGTGCCTATAGCGGTGGAACCTATAGCACTCAGACGTAAGCCTCAAAAATCAGGATTTTCCAAAATAGTATGTCACCGCGATTACACTGCTCGGTGGTGCCCATAATGGTGGAACCAATAACACTCAGTGGTAAGCCTCAAAATTGGGATTCTACTAACACTGTTAATTTTGAGGGGCAGTCTTGTCTTTTCCCTACAACCCTAGGTCAAAAAAAAAATAGATTAGACATCATTATAAGCAAAATATACTCTTTATTCACCAAATTTCTCTTCAAGAAACCCTAAAACTCCAACTTTAACTCTAAGAAATCCAAAGTTTCACCATTCCTTTTTCAAGATAATCAAGAATTTAAGTTTCCGAGTTAATGAACTTCAAGAAGAAGCTTCAAGAACGTCATTAGGGATTCAAAGTTCAAGATTCTACATCCAATTAATCAAATAAGGTATGTGGGGTTATGAACTAGGATACTCCTTTCATCCTTGTGCCCAAAACTAGTTTTAAAGATTAATTTACATGAATTTACATGAAGTGCAATTAGGGTTCGTACCCAAAGTATCTTGTTTTGAGTTTTGGATTTATAAAGTGACTGAAGCATGAAAGACCATATTTGTCATGATTTAAAGAGTCCTCTTTTATGATTTGAATACCATGAGAATGATTTAAGACATTGATTACAAATTTTAAATTTAGTTTAAGCATGATATTGTTGAATTATTTCAAGAAGTATATTGGGCATGATTCTTTACTATGAATTTGCATAAGTTTAAAGCATAGGTTTTAAGCCCTAAGATTTAGTATTGATATTTCAAGAAGATTTTTATTTTAAGTCTCTTTGATGATTGTTTACCAATATTCAAGAAAGAATTGATCTTTTGATCCTAAGATAATATAAGGAATCCACATTGTTCATATAGTTTGAGATTTAAAGAAACAAAAGCATAATTGGTTTTCATTATAAACCCTTGTACTATTTTAAGGTGGATTTCCTACAACTCTGAGAGATAAGTATTAGAGTAGTATTTAGCACCGAGTTGGATATGATTCCAAGGTCTTATTCCCTAGAACTACATTACACCTTATGTTTAAAGTTTAAGTGCCCATAGTAGGCTAAGTCAGTGATCACTTAAGATAAGGTTTTATTCCGATGGCAAGGGTAGAACAACTCTCCCCAACGTAGGAAAGATGTTGGACTCCATGATAGCTCACATGGTTTATGTCGGTTAGAAGAACCTCCCAAAGTCCCTAAGCCTAAGTCCTAAAATAGAATAACATAACAACTTTTAGACATATAGTGTAAAGGCTTAAAAATTTACTCAGATATTGCCTTACATAAGACATCAGTTATTTGATTTTAGCTTTCAGTTTTCATATAATAAAGGTGAGTCCTTTTTCACTTAGCCTGCATGATTTGAAAATATAATAAGAGTAAAACTTTTGAAACTAAGTGTGGTGGTTCACAAGAATTACTTTTATGCTTTACTACTAATGAGTTATGATTAGACAATTTTGATTATTCAAGCCAAGGTGAGTCACTTACACATAGCATGCAATTTTTTTAAAAGTGTGTTTGAATATTGCATTATTGTTTTACTTATGAATTCACCCACATATGCTCAGTACATTGCAAAAGTACTGATCCACATATATGTCTATATGCTACATTGTTTAATAATGTAGGTACCAGTTGTAGCCCATACCACAAAATCAGACAGTTACAGCTTCCAGTTAGCAGGTGATGAGCCGCTTTGATTCAAGGGTTCGAGTCAGTCATAGTTCTAGTAGTATTTCATTTTTCTTTATTCATTCGTATTAATTTGGGATAGTTTGGGTTCATGTCCTAACAACCTATAGTCAATATTAGTAGAGGCTTCATAGGTAGTCAGTAGAAGTTGATGTATTTGATTTTAGTCTTGTTTGTATAAGAAGACTTATATTCATTTTAATGGTTTTGTTTTCGAAGTTATTCAGCTAAATATATTTCTTCTGCTTATTTCTTCATGATTTATATATTTTATTTAGTTTCTCATGAGTTATACCAGTACAAGGGTTAGCTTGGGATTACTTGTGGTCCTAAGCACCATGTGACGACTAGTGTAAAATGGGTATGAATAAGGGTAAAATAAGAGAAAAAGTTAGTAGGGTTGGGTGTGAAACGTAAAAGAAAGAGAAAAAAAAAAGAAAAGAAAAATTATGAAAAAAGAATAGAATAAAAGACCACACCCAACTTGAATGTGAAATAGAGAATAAAAAGGGAGAAATAAGTGTGGAATAAAAAGAAAATTGGCTAGTAAGTTAGACCCCATGGTTAGAGTAGTGCCAAGGAGTCTTAGTCACTTGATATGTCCAGATGTACCATACCAGCCCCAAGCCTACATTATAAGCTGAGAAAAGTCCTATAGTGATCCTAACTTGACAATCTAAATGCTAAGGTAAAGAAAATAAGGGCAAGACTTTGGTATTTTATGCATATTGATTGTAACTTCTCTTCTGAGTGTGAGTGTCTGTAATAACCCGAGACTACCTCCTACGGGATAGGACTATCCATGACTACTACCCTAAATACTTTTGATACCCCTACAAAAATTTTGTGTTCGTGAAATTTGTGAATGTATATATATGTAAACATTGTGGATCTTGTTATGGAATTAGAATTAGGGACATCATAATCACTTGTAAACAATTGCATGAACTGGACAGGTAGTAGGTAGTATTGACTCTATGCCATGTTTGTGTGTCATACACCTAGTTCCCTTTGGGTGTTGAATTCAGAACTTGCCTGGTTAGTCTTGCCTAGGTTGATGGATACTCGGTTAGGTTCAATTAAAATATGACTACAGCCCTAAATACTTAAAAGTGTCCTAATTACACAAAAAGAAAACACAAGACAAAATAAAACACAATACGACACAAAATTATCCTAGACATGCCAGTTCTAGAATCATACCGCAACCAAAATAAAAAGAAGCACGACAACAAAAACCCATGGCAACATAGTATGCCTACCCCCAGTTGAAAATGACGCATTATGCTCAATGCGTTAAAATAAAATAAAATAAAATAGAGAGAAGTAATAATATACCTGAGATTCACTAGGCACCCGAATCATGAGGATCACCAGATGTGGATATATCCTCTGATAGAGGTAGTGGTGATGGTGGTACACTACTAGATGATTCACCCACTGCTATAGCTTCATGCCTCTATCTATTGGTGAATGCATACACCATCAAATTATGCCTACCCCTTTTAACGACCTAGTCTTATGGATAATAAGGATACTAAAAGTCGTCTATGTGACCTATATTGTCTCCAACATCATCCGCGAAGAAAACAAACTATTTTAGTATGTGCGGAGGTAATATTTGTACCACCGGGGGTATAACTGAGGGAATGGATACTATACAGCTCACTATAAGAGCGCATACCTCTAATTATAATATATCAAACTCCTCTCTCATTTGGTCTAGATATGGTGCTTTTGTCCTTGTGAATCGGGCTGTAACGGATCTCTCAAACTCATTAAGTCGTATCTAGAAATTAGCATATAGATCGGTTAGTGCAGTTATTAGTGTGGCCTCCCATTGGGCCTCTGGAAGCTCAAATCTTTTCCTAACCCTGATCTCATCTATTCATAGAGGGTAGTGATGTCACCCAAAACTAATTACAATAGAAGTATGCTGCGGTGAATTGCAAATATAATAACCTAACTAGGTAGGGGTCAAACCTACTACGAAGATGCTAAAAAGTTGCTTGACTTTATGTAATCCATGAGAAGTATAGGAAAGTAAATGGGGGAATTTTACATCAATCGCAAATAGTAACCAAAATATGAGTGCTTTTGAGTTGTAAGCAATACAAGACGAACACTAGGTTTGTGTTCCCCCTGGCTGCTTAACTCCATTTATTTGTCGTGTTGAACCTACCTATTCTGTTGATCTACATGTAAATTCTACAAGATATGTAATACCACCCATTTTGTGATTGTGAAGATAAATTTCACCATTTAATGATTCAGTCTAAGGGTGTCGCATTGTTGATCCTTGCTATGACCTCAGTTTACTATCACCTTGTAAGTTCAAGTGATGAGATAGCGGGGACTATAAGATGGAGGTGAATCCTGAATCACTATCCTAATTTTCTTTTCCCAATCACAAACTCCCTTGTAAGGATGAATGCAAACACAGGCTATCTCAAGCTTCTATAGTAGCTCAGAGATTAATTCTTGAGAAAAAGATTAAGATACATGCATAAACCCTAGAATAGATGAATATCACACTTCCTCTATGTAACTAATCTGCCAGGGTTTCCATAACCCAGTCAAGATGATTAGCTGCTCATGTTCATGCAAGAATCCACGATTATCAATGAAAAAGACATGTAATTAATTGCACAAGGACAAGATGAATAAACTCCAAAGTCTTAAATTGAATAGAAACCCAAAATCTCAAGAATAATTGTAAAAATATGTAAACTGTGATAAGAATGTGTAACCTAATAAATGATAAAACCTAGGGTATTTATAGAATCTCAAAATAACATCGAAAATTTAATAAAAATATGAAAGGTAATGTTATGTCGGCACTCGGTATGACTTAGTATTCAACTCGTACCGACATCATACTAGTCGTACCATACCTTCTCATATAAATTGCAGTGTCTTATATCTTAGACTTTAACTTTCTGTTCTTCATACGACTTTAGCTTATGAGTAGTATCATGACTATATGACTTGTACTCTTTACTCGTATCCACCTGGGACTTCTGTCTTTCCCAGCTTTGGACAATGGTCTGTGTATGGCTTCCCTGTATGAGTCTTACTCAGACTTTTGACTCATATACTTCTGAGACTTCAACTTTTGATGATAGCTTTAGACTATTTATGCTTACGACTTCTTCATACGACTCATATCGTTGATTAAAACTTGGATGGTTGATTCATATCTTGTCCATACTTATATTCTCAGTATGGCTTTAGGTTCTATTATTCTTACGAGTCAACCTACGATTTGTATAGTGTGTTGACGAATCTTGAGATGACTCGTACCTTGATCAGTCTTGCTTTTTTTATCCAAATTCAATCCAACACTATTGTAGATCAATTTTGCCTACAACAAACATAAAAGTGAATCATATATTCTAAAACAACCTGAGTACACACATAAATTCTTGGTTTTAAGCATCAAAAGTGTCGTGTTTTCATGACACACTAACACCATCGACTTAGACTTTTACATTTCCTCATGCAAACAAAACCAAAAACTATTTTCGAACACCTAACTAATGGTAAAACA
Organism: Capsicum pubescens; assembly: GCA_030864215.1. Taxonomy (NCBI): domain Eukaryota; kingdom Viridiplantae; phylum Streptophyta; class Magnoliopsida; order Solanales; family Solanaceae; genus Capsicum; species Capsicum pubescens. The sequence continues at coordinate 231,498,349 of CM061544.1, forward strand.
AAAAGATCTTAAGCTACCCATGGCATCAATTTTTAAACTCAAATTTCAATAATGTTATTCCCCTCCTAGTTTAAAATTTTCAAGACTCAAACTGTGTATATCGATTTTGCACAATGAGAAACATGAGGGAGTGCTATGATGGAATTACATTAACAAAAGAAAACTGGGCATAGATACAAAATATATTCACCAAACAATCTAGTTACTTAGCAACATATCCCATGTTCACTCACTATCCAAGAAATCCCACTCACTCTCATTATGGATCGACCAATCTATTTAGAGATATAATAAATACTCTCTCACTCACAAAGAAGTATCATTGGTGTATACAAAATACCATAGGCTTGCCCTTATGCTCTCTTCCTATATTTTTAGACAGTCGTTCTAGTATCACTATAGGGCTTTATTCAGCTGTTAACGTAGTCTTATGGATGATATGATATCTTTTGGGATTCATTTAGTGACTATGACTCCTTCACACTACGCTTTCTTTTGAGGTCCACTAATTTTACTATTTTTTCATTTATTTCCACCCTTATGTCTCCCTTTTTATTTTAAGCACTTTCATCTCAGACCAGGATGATTTTCTGACTTTATTTTCTATTGTTTTTTCTTTTTGTTGCACTTTTCTTCTTTCTTTTATTTTCACCACACCTACCCAAGTTTCAACTATTTTTCTTCTACACACTTTATTCATACTTGTTCTCTCCTACACACCCTTATAATATCTACCCTCAACTTTGACGATTTGCCTGAGTTGAGGTGAACAGTGTCCATGAAGGACCAAGGCCAAACAAGTTCATTGTAAGGGAAACAAGAATGTGAAATTGGTGTAATCAACAAAATTTATCTATTTAGGCGCAAATATTTTGATAAAAGGGATTCATACTTTTTTGTTATGGTATTTAGGTTCAGGAGGACTCATAACAAAAGGGCCTATGATCGCTTCCTACTCGACTATCTTAGACCTATGTAAAATCAACCGGGAAAGTTCTAGATTTTTACACACTGGGAAATCAGTAATTCCTCAGACGCACTTGCACAGGGTCACCTTGTTAAGTACCATTCATTCGGTTATGAAACTGCTTTTCCCTAGTTGTTCTATCCCTAATCCTAATACCATTATTAGATTCCCAAAAGTCTCAAACATCTACATATATCACAAAATCACAAAATACAAAAATTTAGGAGGGATCTCAACTTTCTCAATACAATTCAATTAAACATAAATGTTTTCAGAATAACCATTTCAAATCCACAATTTATGTTTCTAGAATCACAAATTTTCAAAATCACGAATCACTATGTATTACAAATAAATTTAAAAATTCATCAAAAATTAATAAAATCCTCAGCCATAGGTATAGATTTCCTCCCTATCACAGCTATCAACACCAAAACCTACAAGTCATAATAGACTTTTAGCTATATAGATTTTCTAGCTACTCCCAAAATTTCTAAATTGGATATACACCCACCCCTAATTTAAAATCCTAGCACTATCCCCAGTTCTAATAAAATGTAAAGTAAGGATGAAAGGTCATACCTGGGCGCTCAAAGTACTAGCTCAACAACATCAGCACGTGGGCCCTCAGATTGGGTCCCACTCTCCTCAACTCTCGTCCTATCCACCAGGACTAAATCAACACCAATAGTCAAGGGAACAACATCATCCCCTTAGCATTAGTAACAAGTGGTCTCAAACCATCAGCTCCAGCAGCCATCTCATGGACCTTCATCTGTCGGTCCAGCTCAACCTGCATGCTCTCTACCCTGGCCTTCATCTTAGTATATTTATCTTTATGCTTTCTCTTTTTCTCTCTTACTTTTCTACTTAAGTATTCTCAACTCTCAGCTCTGGAATGGCCTAAATATTAGGAACATGGATAATGGGCATCACTTTCACAATCACGGGCTCTGAAATCACCGGTCTATCATAGAGCTCGTGCACTATCCTCTTGATTTTGTCTACTTCATTCTTATCTCTATAACATCAAGCGTATACCCAACACTCAACTGTTGAGTAATCCTCAACTCAAATGCATCTAGCCTCCCTTAGACCCATTTATCCTGGTTTAGAATTTGTGTGTCAAGCAAGGGCTTCACTCCTCCCCATATAACAAACCTTAACCTCTAGTATGGCTAGTCAAGTCATGACCTCGGTCCAAAGTTCCTACAAAATCATCATAAGTGCAAAAGGTATACCTCGTGACCTGGGTGGTACAAACTATACCAGAGGTGGGGGACTAAAAGTACCCGCTTCATCTGTCTATGAAGTCTCCATCTGTACACCTACCTCAGCAGTACCGCCTTAACCAATTTGCTAGAACATATCCTCCATCAAATCTATTTCCTACCTTTTCTTTGGGGATAAAGGGTTGAACGCATCTCCAATCAGGCCTAATTCAGTGGTGTTCATGGCCTTCAGTATTTCATCAATCCTTGGAAGTACTTGAACTATTGAAGCAAGACAGATTTGTGTAATCATATACGGGTAAGCCAACAACAACTTCTCACCCCAAACTACACGATCCCTTACCTCTCAAGATATAAACTCTTTTATATTGAATTCACAACAAGATATAAAGCCGGCTATCATGGAAGTTCAAACAAAGATCAAAGCATTATCTCCTATAGTTGGACATTGCTAGTGTCAGGATAATTTCCACTAAGATTTACCCTCGATGTTAAGGGTATTCTTTTAAATTTTCGATGAGATTACCCCTGGGCCTCCTACTACATTCTGGCTATTTGAAGCTATGCGCTTCACGATCCATCTAAATATCCATCTAAATAGAACCATCATGTCCTTCAAACCTAGTGTCCTCTTAGTAATCTTCCTTATTTCTTCCTTCCGGTATTCCATTTTCCACTACTTACCGAAGCCTGATACTCTGGTCCATATAAAAAACTCTTAATTGTATGTGGGGAAATGTCTACCCGTACTCCCTGAATAACAAGGAAAGTAATGGTCTCACAACCTTTCCATAATGGACCTTGTGGATATTGTCTTTGAAGTTCACACTTTTATTCCACATAAAATTCCTGTACCAACACCTTACTATACTTTCCAGGCACCTTTGCCATCCATTCAAATCCATACTATCTGAAGCGCCCCTCAAATTCGGGTAACCCTGTCATCCCAGTTGTCATAAACCTCCTCTCCAGATATAACAATCATCTGATATTTCCACCCCAAAGTCTGCTCAACCCACTGTTAAAATTCTCCTACATATTGGGTACCCCCGTCATTCAATTATGGACACTGGGTCAGTGGTAAGACAAGTGGGGGATCCTGTAGGTCAATCGGGGAAGCATCAACCTCTTATATACTATTGAAATTCTCGAAAATATCTTCTTCCAAACTTGATTCAGCATCAGAAGGTGGTGGTGTATGCAGAGGAGAGAATTGGATTCTTCTTCTCAAGCCTTGTGGAGGTGCTTCCTCCAGGGGTACAATCTTTCTCCCTTTTTTTTTTATCTTTTTGTCCTTTTGGGGAAACCTTTCCCTTTGTTGATTCTTCATTGAGCTCACCTCTGTTATCGGTTGACATATCAAATTTAGAACTAGTGGACTATGAGCTAGTAGTCGGTGTTTGCTTGTTACACTTTTTATCTTGTTTGGATAAAGATGCGTTCTTAGGAGGCATTGTACCTGCAAGGACACTATAATTAGTATGTAAGTAAAGAAAGAAAAACAAAAATTTGAAACTAATGTTTAGTATGTATGTTTTGGTAAAGATACGAGTGGGGGTACTAGTCATATCGACTGGTTACGATTCGTATGAATGAGTCGTATTCTACATGCTACATTAATAGTTGCTCACTGGTCAACTTACGATCAGAAATGTTTTATTAAATAATATAACTCCCATTTGGATACGAGTCTCGTTAAAACCCCATAACCAGTTGGTACGAGTTGTCAGGAGTCTTGTATCAACTGTAATATAGAAGTCCAACTTTAAAGTTTGATTCCAAATCAAATCCCCAAAATACTCATGACAATTTGCAGCAATATCAATCAATTTTGGACAAAATAGCACACAAAATCACTACCCAAAATCCAGTTTACCCCCAACTCTCATTTTTAACCTAAAACCCAAGAACTAGGGTTCCATAATTATATAATTAAGCAATAGTAAATCAAAGAAAGTTAGAAAGCTCTCACATTTACTAGTTCAACTTGAAATAATAAGTATTTAAGTTCAAAATCTTACTTGAATAATTGAGTATGTATTTTTCTAAAGTTTCCACTTTTTCTTTTCTAAATTCTTGGTTTAATTTGTGCAAAATGGAGAATCCTAGAAATGTGGTAGTTGATTTTAGTTGTATTCAAGTGATTTTTTTCTTTTGGAAGTCTGAAATTAGGGAAAAATGGAGATGAGTAAGATTTTTTGTTATCGGGTACCTGACGGGTACTCTTCTTTTTATTTAAAGTTAATTTTTGGGTCTGGTTGACCCATGATCCTGACCTGGTAAGATTGGGTACGAGTTATGTATACAACTCATACGTAGAAATACTAGTCTTTTATTTTTCTCGTATACACTTGGAACCTTACCTTGATTCCAGAGTCGGTCCAATTCAATGTGACGAGTCGTACATTGAGGGTATGACTCATTCTGAGAGTCGTATCCACTCTGGGAACCTTTATGATTCTTCTTAGTTTCCAAGGTCCATATGACTCTTACTCATGAGTTGTACAGTATATATACGACTAGTAAAGATTTTGTATGACAATTTTTTTTTGAACTTTTTTGGTTATCTTCTGCACTCTTTTAGCCGTACACACTGAACAAACATATTACCCTATAAATAAATAAGTACAAAAATATGGGTTTCCTCTGACGCAACGCTTGATTTGACATAGCGGCACAATGTGGATAAGTTGGATACCCAAATTTCCCCAACTAGCCTTATGGGTTGCCTCCCATGCGACGCTTGATTTAACACCACAACATGATGTGATTGCCTTGGTTACTCAGGATTTACCAAGGTCATTTTAAAAATTACATTAATTTCCTTAGTGTTACCCATGTACTGCTTTACTCTTTTCCCATTCACCTTCAACGGGGATTCAGCATCCCTCTTCAATTCCAAAGCACCACATGGAAATACTCTAAGAATAGTAAAGGGACCATACCATCTAGACTTCAACTTTCCTGAAAACAAGCGAATCCTTGAGTTGTGGAGCAATACCTAGTCACCTTTCTCAAAGATTCTTTTCTCAATTTTTTTATCATGATGCAACTTCATGTTTTCCTTGTAAAGTGCAGAACTTTCATATGACTGAGGTAGAAATTCATCCAACTCATTCATCTTGTTCAATCTTTATTTTGTTGCATCTTGTCACTCAAAATTTAGGTTTTTCAAGGCCCAAAGTGCTTTATGTTCGAGCTCAATAGGCAAGTAATAAGCCTTTCCCTACACTAGCAGATATGGTAAAGCACCAATTAGAGTCTTGAATGTTGTTCGGTAAGCCTATAATGTATCATCTAACTTTCATGACCAATCATTCCTATTGGCATTCACTGTTTTTGCTAAGATAGACTTAATTTCTCTATTGGACACCTCAACTTGTCCTTGAGTTTGCGAAAGATAAGGTATTTCCACCTTGTGTTTCACTCCATACTTCTTAAGCAAACCATTGAATATATGATTATAAAAATATGACCCATCATCACTAATGATAAAACGTGGGGTACCAAATCGAGAAAATATATGCTTTTTAATAAAGAAGTGACACTACGTGCTACATTGTTGGGAAACACAACTGCCTTCATCGATTTAGATACATAATCTAAAGCCACTAGTATATACTTCATGCCAAAGGAACTCACGAAAGTCCTAATGAAATCTTTACCCCATACATCAAACAATTCCAATTCTAAGATAGGAATCATAGGAAGTTTATGGTGTCTAGAGATATTACCATGTCTTTGATACTGGTCACAGACAGAAGCAAGATCATGTACAACTTTGTAGATTGTTGGCCAATAATACCCATATTGAAAGATTTTGTGGGTTGTGTGGGTTCCTCCATTATAACCCCCAACTGGCAAAGAATGAGAAGCCTAAAGTATTGTCATCATCTCCACCTCAGGTACGCATCTATGAATAATCCCATCTGCATAAATTATTAATAAATAAGGCTCATCCCCAAAAAATTTTCTTACCTCATGCATAAACTTCTTTCTCTACTGTAATGAAAGATCTTCTGGGATTATATCACTTACTTAATAATTTTCATAGTCTGCTAACCATGGAATTAGATCTTGGGAAGATGCTAATATCTGCTCATCTGAAATATTGTCATTAATCTCAAGCGCATCTTTAACATTCTTCATAGCTTCCTCCTCTAGTCTTGACAAATATCCGCAACTTGATTCTCAGTGCCTTTTCTGTCATAGACCTCAAAATCAAATTCTTGCAGCAATAGCACCCACCTAATCAGTCTAGGCTTCGTATCCTTTTTTCCCATCAAGTACCATAATGTTTCATGATTAGTGTGCATAATCACCTTGGTCCCAATCAAATAAGATCTACACTTCTCAAAGTCAAAAACCACTGCCAACAACTGATGTTCCGTGATGGTGTAGTTCTTTTAAGTAGGATTTAGTGTCTTGATAGTATAGTAGATGGGATGCAAGATCTTTTCTTATCGTTGGCCTAGTACAGGACCTAAGGCCAAACCACTCGGGTCACACATAATTTCAAAAGTCATGGACCAGTCTAGAGATACAATGATAGGAGCAGTCATCAACTTCTCTTTCAGACATTCAAAAGCCTTCACGCATGCTTCCATAAACTCAAATTTCACCTCTTTCTCAAGAAGCCTACAAAGAGGGTTGGATATCTTGGATAAATCCTTGATGAAACACCTATAAAACTCGGCATGTCCAAAAAAACTATGAACACCTTTCACAAAAATTGGTGGAGGTAATTTCTCAATCAATTCAACCTTCACTCTGCCTACCTCAATACCTTTTTTTGAAAGTTTGTGCCCAAGCACAATACCTTCTTTGACCATAAAATGGTACTTTTCCCAATTAAGTACCAAGTTTCATTCTTCACACATTTTAAGAGCATTCATCAAGTGAACTAAGCAGGCATTAAAAGAATCACTGACGACTAAAAAATAATCCATAAATACTTTGATGGTGTCTTATACCATGTTAAAGAAAATTGACATCATACATCTCTAAAATGTGGTTGGAGCATTACATAACTCGAATGGAATTCGTCTGAATGTGAAGGTCCCATAAGGACACATGAAGGTGGTCTTCTCTTGATCTTATGGGACAATAGTAATTTGGTTATAACCTGAATACCCATCAAGAAAATAGTGCCATTCTCTACCCGCTAACCTGCCTAACATTTGTTCTATGAAGGGCGTGGGAAAGTGGTCCTTCTGAGTCCATGCATTTAATTTTTTGTAGTTCGTGCATAGCCTCCATCCTGTGACTGGTCTTATTGGAACTAGCTTATACTTCTCATTAGGCACAACAGTAATACCACCTTTCTTCGGCACACATTATACCAGACTGACCCACTTACTATCAGCAATGGGATACACTACACCAGCATCCAACAACTTAATTATCTCTTTTTCACCACCTCGTGCATATGAGGATTGAGTTGATGTTGATGCTCTATAATTGGATTATAATCCGACTAAAGTTGAATTTTCTGAATACATAAACCAGGAAAAATACCCACAATATATGCAATGGACCAACCTATGGCTCTCTTAAATCTCTATAATACTGGCAATAATTCTTCCACTTCTGACTGTATCAAATTGGTTACTATAGACACCTAATTTCGTCCCTCCCCGATATCGTTCTTACCTATTGTTTACCCTATCCTACCGTGTACTCTCACTCGTGTGATAATCCCTCCACAAAAATGATAAAAAATAACTAACCACCCACCCAATAAAAAAATAACACCTCACCACTACCCCCTAACCTACGTTACCCCACCCCCCTTCTCTTTTTATTGTCAACAAAAAAAAGACTCAACATAATATATACCCACACATACACACAAAATAAAGGGAAGAGAAACCAAAAAAAATCAGCAGAGAGATACAAAAAAAATTAGCTCTTTATCTCTCTAGACTCTCTCTCTCTCCAAAACTGAAAAGAGAAGCCGACACCGTCGCCTCTCCGATCCGACCTCTCTCCGGCGATGGAAACAATGCCAACGTCAGCCGTCCGCCGGCAGCAACGTCAACAACAGCACCAACATCAGTCGTCCGCCGGCAACAACGTCAACAACAACGCCGACGCCAACCATCCGCCGGCAGCAACATCAACAACAACGACGACGTCAGCTGTCCGCCAACAGCAACGTCAACAACAACCAACCAAGCCACCAGCGCCACCAGCGCCGCCAACGTCAACATCATCCCCCATCGGTGACAACGGCAGTCCAACCACTGACCCAACACGCTTTTCCATTGATTCCGACGAGATCTCACGTATGGGTCTTCTCGACTTTTCATAATTTCAGTCTCGGTTCTTTCAATATTTCTTATTTCTTGAGGTTTTAAATCCATCTGAGTTGGTTCGGTTTGTGCAAGGTTGATTGAAAATCGTTGGTTTGGGGTTTCGAATTTGAGATCTTGGTTTGTTTATTTGAAGTTTATTTGGATTTGTGGGTTATTCATCGTGAGGTTTTGCCGTGGTTTTCCGATCTGTCCGGTTGAATTCAATATCAAGTTTGGATTTGTTCGTCGTGAGGTTCTTTGGTCGAGTATTTTGGTCTTCGGATTTCTTTATTATCGACAAGGATTAGTTTCATCGAGGTCCATTTCTTCTAACCGAATCTTTAATTTATTTTGACTTTTTATTGATGTTATGGGTGTGGATGATTTATTTGTTGTGTGTTTGGTTTGAATCTTCGTTATTTGTGTTGTGTTTGATGTTGGTTGCGGATTTTGAGACATGATTTAATAATCGAAGCATGTTGTAATTATTGTGGTTACAAAATGGGTTTGTGGGTGAGAATTGAAAACTTGACATAATTGGCGATTTTGGTTAGTTTAATTTCATTGTTCGTATAACTTGAAAGGAACGTTAATTTGTTTTTGTTAATAACATGATACATCGATCGGAATAGGCAAAACATAGGTCGGGTAGGCAAATCTAGAGATTGTGGGTTGATTGAAAGGTTGAAATTTGATTGAATGGTTGAAATTTGATTGAATGATTTTATTTTATCACTTGTTGAATCAATTGTATAATTTATCCAGGGAATGCCCCGAAGAATTTGTATTGATTTATCCGGGGAATACCCCCGAAGTAGCATGTACGCAAAGGAGGCTCGTGATCAAGGCCCGAAATGTCGGGTGGAGTTTAGTTTAGGATCAGTTTAGAATAGAATAGGTTTTATATTTTAGAACCTCTTTTATTTTGGATTGTATAATTTGGACTGAACATTATTTCGGCTTGTTTTGAATTTTGTGTGATTTGTTTGTTTTCTTGTTTTGTATGTTTTTATGCGGTTTGTACATTTGTAATGCCAAATTAGCCGATATGATCCACCAGGCGACCGTGGTCGAACCATGGGATCGAGGGGTGCCTAACACCTTCCCCTCGGTCAACAGAATTTCTTAGCTGGAATCTCTGTTCGCAAATCAGTTTAAGAGTCAAATGGTTTCGAAAAGGATTTTTCAAAGGTGACTTGGCATACCAAATTATGCCAAGTGGCGACTCTGAAATAAAAAATATAAATAGTCCTTTTTCAAAACAAATTTTCATCTTTGTCACTTTAATAATAAAAACCCTTTTATATAAATCGTTTGGAATACGCAAAAAAAAATTGGGGGTGTGACATCTGCTGGGGACGCTATGATATGTTTTCAGAATTCGAGCTATTTGTGGAGTCGTATCGTCTTTGTTTGGCATTACGAGTGTATAAACATTGTTTGTGGTTATTGTTTGTATTATTTTCACTTTTTGTGCTTTTTCGTGCTCTTTGTTTATATTATTTTACCTTATGTGTTACCGCCTTATATCTGTCATCATGAGTCCACCCCCCTGCCTTCTTTCTGCAATAAGTCTGTAGTACACGTGTTGTGCACAACCTCTAGTTGAGTCACCCTTATTTTAGGGGGGGAGCCGTCGGTGTTATGGAGTAGGTGGAAAGCAAAACAGCCACTATCGACCAGACGCTCCCCCGAACAGCCTTGTTAGTAAACCACAACGTAGGTTAGCCTTTAGGTCATGCTTATGTGCATCATGCGGTGACCTAGCAGGACCCACATGGCCCTTTATAGGAGACTCCCCTTTAAAGCATCCTTACATGCTAACTGTTGCATTATTAAGGGTTACGTGGTCATTTGACGGACTGATTTTTGAAAAAAAAAAAAAATAATTTAAATTAATTTAATTTGTTAGGAGTAAGGTGTGTAGGCAAAAATGAAAAAAAATAGAAAAGTGAGTCGATAAGAACGAAAAAAAAAGAGGAATGTCGTAGTTTATTTTAGAATTCCTTATGGCCTTTGTTTTTTTTTCACAATCCAAAAACTCAAAAAGTTTTTTTCTTTACGTTTTGTAAAGTACCAAATTCAAAAAAAATAAATAATAAAATAAAATAAAATAAAATATACCAAAAAGATTTTTCTGTATAATTGGTGGTGTCAGTCTTGGTTAAAGCGTCTAGTTGAAAAAAAAAGAATTTTATTCGTTTGTTTTTTATTATGTCTTTTAAGTTAGTTAATCGTTAATTGTCTAATCTGAATGAACTACGCATACCTGATTCCCTTCCCTCGGGTTGGGATACGTAGGCAACCCTCGGTGGGTCCGGTAAATTTTTGTGTCAGCCTTGGTCTTAGTATTAGTCTAAGTCTCTCGTCTCGTAATCTAGAGTTGTTTGCCAAGTAGACTGATTTCTCTCAGTACTTCTGTTCGGCAAATTGGAGTCATGAATGTGGTCTGTCCCATCGACATATGTTGGCATAAAAAATCCCAAGGGTTGGAAATCTTCTACTCCTGTTGAATTTTTGAGGTAACGTCTTGTGTGTTATTATAGGATGAATTAGTCCACCAAGTCTAGAGTCCTGATGGTTGTCAAAGTGCCAAAAGTTAATCAAATGGTGGGAAATGTTTAACTATGTTGATCAGCAGAAACTGACTAAAATATTAGGTGATCTTACAGAACTTCTGCATGTTACCCCTCGTCCAGATTTAATAGAGGCCTTGTTGGACTTTTGGGATCCGAGTAGTTTGGTGTTCAGGTTTGGGGAATGTGAAATGACTCCTACTTTGGCAGAAATATCCGGTTTGTTGCATTCGCCCTATATTGAGAAGGATATGATCCGAGCGCGAAATCATACTGGCGTGAAATTTTTGCAGTCTTGTGGTTTAAAAAGTAAGGGTATCCATTTGGGTTGTTTAAGTGATTCGTGGGTTTCCTTAGACTTTTTGTTCGCTAGATTCGGGCCCTCCGAAGGTTTTGATTGCTTTTGGGATGAATTTCACGTGACTAAGGAGAAGTGGGAGAAAAAACGCCTTGAAGTCTTCACCCTCGCTTTGCTAGGAACTTTAGTGTTTCCACTAGAAGAAAGACATATCAATACCCGTTTGCAATCTGTGGTGATGGCCCTATTTCATAAGGATCAAAATGACCAGGGCATTAATCAAAAGGGCAGGTTCACTCTCATACCCATGATCTTAACAGAAATATATAAGGCTCTAACCGAAGTGAAAATGGGAAGGAGATTTTTCGAGGGCAGTAACCTGATATTGCAGTTATGGATGATGGAGCACTTGCATGCACCTTCTTTAGTTAGATCAGATGTGATAGATCGTTGTATTCCCAATCAAGTGAAAGCCATGGATTCTAGGTTGCATTTGGACAAATTCTCGCTGCCCGTGGGAGTCAAGGCTTGGATTGAATTTCTTGAATTAAGAACCAAGGACAACATTTTGTGGACTTATCTGTGGCTTCGACCAAAGGTAGTATTGTTGGGTTGTCAGACACAGTTCCCTTTAGTTATGTTAGGGCTCAATTGCACTAGACCATACAATCCTTCCTGGGTAATGCGCCAGTTAGGTAGGCTACAGGACGTGCCACCAGCAGTGAATCTTCTGAAGGATGTTGAGTACTTCAAATACCAAGCCTTAGGTGAGAGTAGGTATGAGCAGTTTTGGAAGCATGCAACAAAGCTAGGTGTGGACACATTCAAAGAAAGTTTGGATAATCCGGGCCACACTCAGGGATATGAGGTCTGGCTTTAATCTGTCCCTCGGGGTATCAGTCAATCTTTACCAGCGCAGATTAGAGGGAGAATACAGGAAGAATGCATAATAGACGATCATCAGGATGAAAGTGTAGGGTCCAAAGTGGAAACACTGAGGTTTCAGCTAGCAGATTTGTTCAAGACAGTAGAAAGGTGTCAGAATAATCTTTTCAAGTGCACTCCTCATGAAGCAGGAATACGGGCTCGAAACTTCTTCCCCGGTATCAGGGTATCTTTACAGGATATGCTACAAGGCTTGAATGGGAGAAAGAGAACTTCATAGGCAGGTCCATATCAGCCAGGGTCATCGCGCAGAGTGCCAGTCTAAAAGAGCACTTCTTATCTTTATTTCAGTTGGAGTCTTTTTTTTATGTGTCTGTCATTGCAGGGAGGTGTCTGTTTTAAGTCGAGGTCAAGTTGTTTTTGGTATTAGAGTCTTTATTAGTAATTTCACCTATGTTGTCTTAGGGGTCTATAATTTTGTTTCGTATTCATTTTTTTTTTAGTTTTACAGTGGTCCCAAAATTTTGATACATTTTGATTGACAAATTGTTCATTTTGGCAAGGCCCGAACTACGTAAGATCTGATTCATGTACAACATGATACGTAGGCAACCTACTTTTGGGTTCGATCTAATCGTTTTGTTTTTGTTGTTTTTCATTATTTTTCCTCTTTTAAGGAAAAACAAAAGCCATAAAGAATGATAAAATAAAGGTTGATAACGCAAAAAAAAAGAAAAAAAAAGAAGAATAAAAAATAATAATAGGTGTAGATAAAATAAGTGTAGATAAAATCGGGATGATGTTAAAATGACTTCGCTACCCTTGAAAGCTGGTAGAAATGAACATAAACTTTGGGCAATTTTACCAATGTGATTCCCATGCTTTTGGTATACCCTAATCCTAACGGATGTCGTCTTTGATGAGAATATTCTTTCAGATAACAGTGGTAGGTTTACATCACTCTGGCTAGTCACCCATACTTCACTAGATCCAAAGCAAAGCTCGCCATGGCTAGCAGGGAGATTGAAAATTCGCTCATTGACCCAGATCAGGATCAAAGGGAAGAATGTTCAGAACACAATGATGAGGTAGTAAGGCTCAGGCAACAATTGATAGATTTGCACCAGGCATGGGCCAGCGGAATGCCTCCTCCTCCGCTCCCTGAAGGTCTTGGGAATATCTCTAATTGCCCACCGCTCTCTCAGGCATAATTCTCTGCTCCTACTGAGTCACCTGAGCACGCGCCAGGATTCACTCCGCGACATTATTATCCTGGCAATTCTGGTGTGCCCTTGGCAACTCCCTAATCAAGACCAGCTACTCATCCAGTGCCACCGATCACACCGGTATTCGTGGCTTCGCCACCACATGAAACTCCCATATATGCTGTGCGTCCCACAATGAGGATTCCTCGTTCTTCCAGTGAGCCAGTACTGAAGGTTTCAGATGGTCAGTATTATGCTACGAAGCCTACTCTGCAATTGAATGAACCGTACGGGTACACTCAGCCGCCTGCATTTCCATTTGATACAGAGAAACCTGTCGCAACGAAGGAACAAGATGTCATAGCCCGGAAACTGAAGAGTTTAGAGCAAGCTATGAGGAATTTGCAAGGAATCGGAGATTATAAAAGTGTTTCCTATAAAGACCTGTGCATGTTCCCAGAAATCAACCTGCCCCTCGGTTTTAAGATGCCTAAGTTCGAGAAGTACGCAGGGCACGGTGATCCTGTTGCACACTTGAGACGTTATTGCAACCAGTTAAGGGCTGCAGGAGGAAATGAAGAACTACTCATGGCCTTCTTTGGCGAGAGTCTTTCAGATCTGGCTTCAGAGTGGTTCATCGATCGGGATATCGATAAATGGAACAGTTGGGATGATTTAGCTTCTGAATTTGTTCAACATTTTCAGTACAACATCGACTTGATTCCGGACGAAAAATCTTTGGTCAACATGAAGAAAAAGAGCATTGAAGGTTTTAGGGAATACGCGATAAGGTGGCATGAACAGGCCGCTAGGGAAAAGCCTCCAATGAAAGAAAGTAAGTTGGTAGAAGTTTTCATTCAGGCACAGGATGAGACCTATTTTCAATATTTACTTCCGGCAATGGGAAATTCTTTTATGGAAGTCCTCAAAATGGGGAAGATGATAGAGGACGAGATTAAGACCGGTTGAATAGTGACTTTTGCTGCATTAAAAGCTACCACACAAGCGATTCAAGGTGGATCTGGCGCATTTGGAGGCAAAAAGAAGAAAAAGGATGTTGCGACTGTCGTAGCCGGAACCCATTCTTATCCTAAAAGATCACCTCGCCCCTATCCCCAATCCCAAGCCCAAGTCTACGCCCAAGCTCCATATATTCCTCCCCACCATTACTACCCTCCACAAAACCCTTTATATTTCATTCCACCACCACCTTACCCAGTATATAGTGCGCAGCCATATGCCCAAACCCCTTCTTACCCGCAGTGGCGTGCGCCAACCCCACAAAATTTCCGATTCGCTCCACTAAATTACCAAAATCTCTCCAGACCCAGTTTTCAGCCTAGGCCCGAGTATAAGCAGGAGAAAACGGTCAAAAATCAATTCACACCTCTTAGGGAGTCATATGCTAGCTTATTTGATAGGTTGAGGAAGTTGAAGGTTTTAAGCCCAATTCAAGGAAGGCTTTCCAATCCACCACCAAGGAATCTCAATTATTCTTTAAGGTGTGCTTACTGTTCCGATATGACAGGCCATGATATTGAGAAATGCTGGCATTTAAAGAGGGCTGTCCAAGATTTAATTGACACAAATCAGATGCTGGTCCAGGCCCCGGAGGGTCCTAACATTAACCAGAATCCGCTGCCAACTCATGTTGAAGCCAATATGTTAGAGTTGATATATGATGGGAAAGAAGTTTCGAGGGGTTATAAGCCTATTGTCAAGATACAGACCATTGAAGAGAAATCGGTGAATGTAGCGGAGTCTTTAAAAGCAATGTCATTGAGCCAGGAAGGAGTGAGAGAAGATGAAGCTCAAGAAAGCACCAAGAAGCCCCCGATCACAGTACAAGGCGCCAGAAGGTATGGTGATTCGAGTCAGGATAAACCTAAGTTGACAGTGGTAGAAGCTTTGAGTTAGCCTATCTTGATGGTGAAAGGAACACTGGCAGCGCCTATTGTCCTCAAACCGGTGACCCAATCTCCAATAGTTGATATGAAAAGAATTCCCTGGAATTATGGGCGGACCGTGATGACCTATCATGGGAAAGAAGTAGTGGAAGATGTAGATGAGGTAAGGGGTTTGACTAGGTCAGGAAGATGCTTCGTGCCTGAAAGCTTAAGAAAGTCCAAGCCAACAGTGAGTGGACCGTCATCTATCAAAAAGCCTATCACCGAAGAAGAAGCCGAAGAATTTTTGAAAAAAATGAAATTGCCAGAGTATTCAATATTAGACCAACTGAAGAAAACCCCTGCTCAAATTTCCCTTTTATCTTTGCTATTGCACTACAAGGAGCATCGTGATATTTTACTGAAGGTATTAAATGAAGCATATGTTCCAAGGGAGATTACAGTCAACCAGCTTGAGAAAATGGTTGGAAAAATCTTTGAGGTCAATCGGATTAGCTTTTCTAACGATGACTTGCCTGTTGAAGGTATAAGGCATAATCGGGGCCTTTACATTATAGTGAAGTATGAAGATTTCTATGTCACTCATGTTATGATTGATGGAGGTTCAGGTGCAAATATTTGCCCTATTTCTACTTTGCAAAAGTTGAATATTGGTGTGGAGAGGATCAGGCCCAATAATGTATGTGTCAGGGCTTTCGATGGTGCAAAATCAAATTCCATTGGAGAAATAGAACTAATGTTGACCATAGGGACTGTTGAGTTAGCCATAGAGTTTCAAGTATTTAATGTAGAATCCTCTTACAATCTGTTGTTAGGAAGGCCGTGGATCCACAAGGCCAAGGCGGTTGCATCTACACTGCACCAAATGATTAAGTTTGAGCATGACAGGCAGGAAGTAGTTATTCATGGTGAAGGAGATTTGTCAGCCTACGAAGATTCTCCCTTGTCTCTTATTGAAGCAAATAACGTAGAGGAGACATTCGTCTATCAAATTTTTGATACAGTGCCAGTGAATCATATCCTTGAATGACAGGCTATACCGGGACCGCAATTGTCTTCTGCTTCTATCATGATGGTGAGTGAACTTTGGAAATACGGATTTGAGCCAGGAAAGGGTCTGGGAGCATCTCTGCACGGTATAGTTCACCCCATATGTCCGAGTGAGAACCTGGGCATGTTTGGTCTGGGATTTGAGCCTACAACTGAAGATCTGAAGAAAGCCAACGGAAGGAAAAAGGAAATATGGTCACTCCCTCACCCAATGCCACTACTCAGTGATTCATTTGTTAAGAGCGATGTCGCGGAGCATGTGAAATCTGTAGTTGAATTGGTTGATGACTTCCAGAACCTTTTTATCGAAGTTGATATGGTCGAAGAAGGAGAAGGTACCAGTATGGAAGACGTGCAATTCATAGGTCCAGCTGTCCAGCTCAATAATTGGGAAGTCACTCCTCTCCCCGTCAGGAGGGAGTTTTGGTAGTCTATTTTGGTTTTTTTCTGTTTATCCGAGTTATTTCAGGGTTGTAATTCGGACTTTAGTTTGTTTATGTTATGTTGGCGTCTGTGTTTAAACCCTTCTATCTTTTATTTAATGAAATGCAATATCCCTTTTGTTTTGTGTCTAATGTATTTTGTTTTTCTTTTCTTACACAGTTCTCTTTATGCTGATTCTAATGACATGACATGCATGCGGAATTTTCAGCCTGATTTTAAAATCCAAACTAATCAAGATGTAATGAAGTAGGATGGGGAATATGATGAAGAACAAGCACTATAAGAAATAAGCAAAGAGTTGGAACAGTTTGAAGACAAACCAAATCCTAATTTGAATGAAACTGAGTCAATAAATCTAGGGGATCAAGAAGATGTTAGGGAAACTAAAATCAGTGTACATGCTTTGCCACAGCTAAAAGAGGGAATGATTCAAGCATTGATTGATTATAAGGACGTTTTTGCATGGTCTTATGATGATATGCCCGGTTTAAGCACTGAATTAGTGGCTCACAAGTTACCAATTGATCCCGCGTTCCCCCTGTCAAACAGAAGTAGAGAAAGTTTAAAAACGATGTGAGTATTAAAATCAAAGAGGAAATCATGAAACAACTTGAAGCCAAAGTAATTTGAGTGTCTCGTTATCCTATGTGGTTATCCAATGTTGTTCCCGTACCAAAGAAAGATGGAAAAATTCGAGTGTGTGTTGATTATCGTGATTTGAACAGAGCAAGTCCAAAAGATGATTTTCCACTGCCCAACATTCATATTTTGTTAGACAACTGTGCTAATCATGAGGTTGCCTCTTATGTGGATTGTTATGCCGGATATCACCAGATCATTATGGATGATGAAGACGCGGAGAAGACATCTTTTATCACACCATGGGGAACTTATTGTTATCGAGTGATGCCGTTCGGTTTGAAGAATGCTGGAGCAACATACATGAGAGCCATGACCACTATGTTTCATGACATGTGCATAAGGAGATTGAGGTCTACGTGGATGACGTGATTATTAAGTCAAAAAGTTAGGCCAACCATATTAAAGATTTAAGAAAGTTCTTTGAGAGGCTTCGCAGGTATAATCTCAAACTAAACCTGGCCAAATGTGTATTTGGAGTTCCATCTAGAAAACAGTTGGGGTTTGTAGTCAGCCGTCGAGGAATTGAATTGGATCCCTCAAAGATCAAAGCCATTCAGGATTTACCCCCGCCCAAGAATAGAACGGAGGTGATGAGTTTTCTTGGTAGACTGAACTACATTAGTAGGTTTATTGCTCAACTCACAACCACTTGTGAGCCCATATTCAAGTTGCTGAAAAAGAGTGTTGCGGTAAAATGGACTGAAGAATGTCAGGAAGCGTTCGATCGAATCAAAAGATATTTGTCAAATACGCCCGTGCTGGTACCCCCGGAGCCTGGTAGGCCTTTGATCTTATATTTACCAGTCATGGATAATTCTTTCCGTTGTGTCCTGGGTCAACATGATGTCACAGGCAAAAAGGATTAGGCTATTTATTATCTTAGCAAGAAGTTCACCGCATATGAGGCCAGGTATACTCTTCTTGAAAGGACGTGTTGTTCCCTAACTTGGATAGCATAGAAGTTGAAGCACTATCTCTCATCCTATACTACTTATCTCATCTCCCGCATGGATCCTTTGAAGTATATCTTTCAGAAGCCTATGCCGACAGGTCGATTGTCAAAGTGGCAAATATTTCTTACCGATTTTGACATCGTATATGTGACTCGAACCGCCATGAAAGACCAAACCTTGGCAGATCATCTTGCTGAGAATCCCATCGATGAAGAGTATGAGCCATTAAAGACATATTTTCCTGACGAAGAAGTGTCGTGTGTCGATGAAGTCATTATAAATACTGATCCAGGTTGGAGGTTATTCTTCGATGGAGCTGTCAATATGAAAGGAGTGGGAATAGGTGAGGTTCTTATCTCTGAATCGGGACAACATTTCCTGATAACAGCACAACTTTGATTCTACTGTACTAATAATATGGCAGAGTATGAAGCCTGCATCCTTGGTTTGAGGTTAGCTGTTGATATGGGAGTCCAAGAATTATTGGTGATGGGAGATTCAGATTTGCTCGTCCATCAAATTCAAGGCGATCGGGAGACGCGAGATTTGAAGCTCATCCCGTATCGACAATGCTTGCAGGAGCTATGTCAACGGTTTGTATTAGTAAAATTTAGGCATATTCCAAGGATTCGTAATGAAATTGCTGATGCTTTAGCCACTCTGTCTTCAATGCTCCATCATCCTGACAAAGCCTATATCGATCTAGTGCATATACAGAGTCGTGATCAGCATGCTTACTGTAATGCGGTTGAAGAAGAGCTCGACGGAGAACCTTGGTTTTTGGATATCAAGCGGTACATTCAGTCAGGAGAATACCCAGCATATGCCACCAACGATCAAAAGAGGACTATTAGGTGTTTGGCTAGTGGATTTTTCTTAAGTGGGGGAATCTTGTATAAGAGGACCCCATATCTGGGACTTTTAAGGTGTGTAGATGCAAAAGAAGCCTCGACAATCATGGTTGAAATACACTCTGGAGTATGCGGGTCGCATATGAACAGTCACGTCTTGTCAAAGAAGATTCTTCGAGAAGGTTATTACTGGCTTACTATGGAGAAGGATTCTATTCAGTTTGTTCGAAAGTGTCATCAATGTCAGGTGCACGGCGATCTAATACGTTCTCCTCCTGTTGAGTTGCATGCAATGGCCGCTCCATGGCCGCTCATAGCATGGGGAATGGATGTGATTGGACCGATTGATCCGAAGGCGTCAAATGGGCATAGATTTATTTTGGTAGCCATTGATTACTTCACAAAGTGGGTAGAAGCAGCAACTTTCAAGTCAGTGACAAAGAAAGCTGTGGTAGATTTTGTTCATGCCAATATCATTTGTAGATTTGGAATTCCTAAGATGATCATTACAGATAATGCTGCCAATTTCAATAGTCATTTGATGCAAGAAGTATGTCAACAGTTTAATATCGCATATCGAAATTCTACCCCATATCGCCCAAAGGCCAATGGTGCTATAGAAGCCGCCAATAAGAATATAAAGAAGATACTGCGAAAAATGGTACAAGGGTCTAGACAGTGGCATGAAAAGTTTCCATTTGCATTACTGGGTTATCGCACCACTGTTCGTACTTCAACAGGGGCAACTCCATATTTATTGGTGTATGGGACAGAAGCAGTCATCCCTGCAGAAGTTGAAATTCCCTCTCTTCGAGTCATTGCAGAAGCAGAGATTGATGATGATGAATGGGTAAAAACTCGACTGGAACATTTGAGTTTGATTAAAGAAAAAAGGCTAACGTCCGTGTGTCATGGCCAGTTGTATCAGAGGAGGATAGCTCATGCGTATAACAAAAAGGTCCGTCCCTGGAATTTTGAAGTTGGTCAGTTGGTATTAAGACGTATCCTTCCTCACTAGGTTGAAGCAAAAGGTAAGTTCTCCCCTAACTGGCAAGGTCCCTTCGTCGTGAAGAAAGTGTTACCCAATGGAGCCTTATATTTGACAGATATTGAAGGCAAAATGGCAGAAATGGCTATCAATGATGATGCGGTCAAAAGATACTATGTATGATATTTGATCCTTTGTTTGATTTTATTGCATGTTTAGTACTTTCATTTTTGAAGATTGATATGATGAAGGCATTTTATTCTTCTATCCAAACATTGTGTCATCCCTTGTTTATCCGTTTGAGCTTCGTTTTATTTTTTTCTTTCATATCTCTCTTTTGGAATCAAAATAGAGTCAAAGATAAATGCCAAGAAAATAAGAATAAAAGAAAGAGTTCAAAAATAAAAGAAAAAAAAATCAAATAAAAACAAAGAACAAGATGATGGAACTACGTGCGACCTGATTCTCCTCTCTCGAGAGTGAGATACGTAGGCTGCCCTATTTCGGGCTCGGTCCAACCAAATAAAGATTTAAGATTCACCCAGTCAATAAAACTGGGGCATGAGTTAATGCATTGTTGGAGTCGATTCCAAAAGTTGTAAGTCCCACCCCCACTTCAAGTATCGTTTGAGCCTCTTACCATTTTCTAACCTTGACCAAAATCCAAGTTACAACCAATGAAAGTCCTTTAGATCAATTTTTGATAGTGTTAAGGCTAAGCATGCAATGGATATGATGATATATTGCAAAGTACCGCTTGTCTCCCTCAGCATAAGAAATCAGGAAAGAAATAAAAAAATGAGAGAGTCTTATTGGTGAAAACCTTTGCAGGCACCATAAGGCGATGGTGAGTTGTGAGAAAACAAAAATGAGAGAGTCTTATTGGTAAAAACCTTTGCAGGCACCATAAGGCGATGGTGAGTTGTGAGAAAATAAAAATGAGAGAGTCTTATTGGCGAAAACCTTTGCAGGCACCATAAGGCGAAGGTGAGTTGAGAGAAATAAAAATAAGAGAGTCTTATTGGTGAAAACCCTCACGGGAACCGTAAGGCGATGGAGAGTTCAAGAGAAAAGCCAAAAGTGAGAAGAAAGAGATTTGTTGGCAAAAGTATTTTAAGATGTCATCAATCGAATGTGATGTATGAGTCCAATGGATTTGAAGAAGCAACTCAGTGGCAAAAGGCACGAACTCAACAACAAATGGGGAGTTTGGATAGGAAGATCAGGCAGCTCAATCCAAAATGCATGTCATACTCATTGGAGTTGGTTGTCGTATTCAGATAAGTTTTCTTTTTGAATATGGGACATTGCCCTTTTCTTTAATTTACATATTCATGTTTTTGTCTTTTCTTATGTTATTTATCAAAACAAGAGTCACCATCATTTCTTTACATTTTTTTTAAGTCAAGTCTGTGTCAAAACAAGCGAGAAAGGATTTCAAAATTTACTACCAGTCTTTCCAATTATATGAGGAAAAGCCAAGGACCGACACAGGAAAGAAATATGATCGTAATTCAAAATAAAGCAAAGGAAGTCTATCAACCGACAGACTATTGGATTCGTGGAAGTATTCAGATTTGGGAAAAGAGTGCACCTCAGAGGCATGGTAAAATGGAAACCCATTGTTTGAGTCAGAACTCATTTTCCCTCAATCTGGATCCGGTTCAATGATGCGGCAAGACACGGGAAGTGTTAGCAATTTGGAACAAAGATGAAAGGAATGAGTGCTGGGAAGATACCTGAAAAGCCAAGATCTGCAAGCCACCACTAAGTTTTTAACTGACAAATTTTCTTTGTTGAAATAGGGGCAAATTCGTTTCACTTGATTCAGCTACCATTGGAAATGCATATCCAGGAATTTACTTTCTGCTAAGGAACCTCCTGAAAAATGGGAATTTACTTTATGTTCAGGACCCTCCTGAAAAATGGGATTTTACTTTATGTTCAAGACCCTCCTGAAAAATGGGAATTTACTTTATGTTCAGGACCCTCCTGAAAAATGGGATTTTACTTTCTGTTCAGGACCCTCCTGAAAAATAGGATTTTACTATCAGTCCAGGACCCTCTTGAAAAATGGGATTTTAATTTATGTTCAGGACCCTCCTGAAAAATGGGATTTTACTTTTGTTCAGGACCCTCCTGAAAAATGGGATTTTACTTTATGTTCAGGACCCTCCTGAAAAATTATGTTCAGGACCCTCCTGAAAAATGGGATTTTACTTTCTATTCAGGACCCTCCTGAAAAATGGGATTTTACTTTCAGTCCAGGACCCTCCTGAAAAATGGGATTTTAATTTATGTTCAGGACCCTCCTGAAAAATGGGATTTTACTTTTGTTCAGGACCCTCCTGAAAAATGGGAATTTACTTTCAGTTCAGGGCCCCTCTAAAAAATAGGACTTTACTTTATGTTCAGGACCCTCCTGAAAAATGGGATTTTACTTTTTGTTCAGGACCCTCCTGAAAAATGGGATTTTACTTTATGTTCAGGACCCTCCTGAAAAATGGGATTTTACTTTCTGTTTAGGACCCTCCTGAAAAATGGGATCTCACTTTATGTTCAGGACCCTACTAAAAATGGGATTTTACTTTATGTTCAGGACCCTCCTGAAAAATGGGACTTTACTTTCTGTTCAGGACCCTCCTGAATAATGGGATTTCACCTTATGTTCAGGACCCTCCTGGAAAATGAGACAACGCTTTCAAAAATGAAATACTACTTATTTATAATTCTTGTTTGGGATAATTTTCGTTATAGTTTTAATTTTGAGTTTCAGGAGCCCTCCTAAAGAACAAAGTGATGAAATAACAAGTCAGGAGCCAGCCTGAAGAACAGGGTGATGAAATAGCAAGTAAGGAGCCCGCCTGAAGAACAGGGTGATGAAATAGCAAGTCAGAATCCCGCTTGAAGAACAGGGTGATGAAATAGTAAGTCAGGAGACCGCCTGAAGAACAGGGTGATGAAATAACAAGTCAGGAGCCCGCCTGGAGAATAGGGTAAAGAAATGAAAAGTCAAGCAACAAAGTAAAGCAAATTGAAAGTCAAGCAACAAGTTGAAAGAAATTGCAAGTCAGGAGCCCGCCTGAAGAATAGGGTGATGAAAGTCGAGTTAAGAACCAACAGAAGCTGTATAGATAGGATTTTGTAATTTTCATTTATGTTTTAGCTTGTAATTTTCATTTTTGATGTAATAACAGAGCCGCGGACCGGAACCTCGACGGAACCTCACTCGACTCTCCAACTCGGTATAGTCTATCTCCGTCCAATCCTTGGAGATACTTATCACTTGATCCCTTCATAACTTGGGTGGGTAGGCTATCCTAATTCAAGACCCGGTAGTCCTTCTTTCTCCTGTTTCTTTCTTTGAATAATGGTCGGGACAAAATTCTATCTCGCTGTCTACTTTTTTGCCTGAAAACACTTCATGTTTACATTCAAAGGGGGCATGATGTAGACACCTAATTTCGTCCCTCTCCGATATTGTTCTTACCTATTGTTTACCCTATCCTACCGTGTACCCTCACCCGTGTGATAATCCCTCCATAAAATGATAAAAAATAACTAACCCTATCTTATCCTAACCACCCACCCAATAAAAAGATAACACCTCACCACTACCCCCTAACCCACGTTACCCCACCCCCTTCTCCTTTTTTTGTCAACAAAGAAAAGACTCAACACAATATATACCCACACATACACATAAAATAAAGGGAGGAGAAACCAAAAAAAAATCAGCAGAGAGATACAAAAAAAATTAGCTCTTTCTCTCTCTAGACTCTCTCTCTCTCCAAAACTGAAAAGAGAAGCCGACACCGCCGCCTCTCCGATCCAACCTCTCTCCGGTGACGGCAACAACGCCAAAGTCAGCCGTCCGTCGGAAGCAACATCAACAACAACGCCAACGTCAGTCGTCCGCCGGCAGCAACGTCAACAACAACGCCGACGTCAACCGTCCGCCGGCAGCAACGTCAACAACAACCAACCAAGCCGCCAGCACCACCAGCGCCGCCAACGTCAACATCCTCCCCCATCGGCGACAACGGCAGTCCAACCGCTGACCCAACCCGCTTTTCCATTGATTCCGAAGAGATCTCGCGTATGGGTGTTCTCGACTTTTCATAATTTCAGTCTCGGTTCTTTCAATATTTCTTATTTCTTGAGGTTTTAAATCCATCCGAGTTGGTTTGGTTCGTTCAAGGTTGGTTGAAAATTGTTGGTTTGGGGTTTCGAATTTGAGATCTTGGTTTGTTTTTTTGAAGTTTATTTGGATTTGTGGGTTATTCATCGTGAGGTTTTTCCGTGGTTTTCCGATCTGTCGGGTTGAATTCAATATCGAGTTTGGAGTTGTTCGTCGTGAGGTTCTTCGGTCGAGTATTTTGGTCTTCGGATTTCTTTATTATCGACAAGGATTAGTTTCATCGAGGTCCATTTCTTCTAACCGAATCTTTAATTTATTTTGACTTTTTATTGATGTTATGGGTGTGGATGATTTATTTGTTGTATGTTTGGTTTGAATCTTCGTTATTTGTGTTGTGTTTGATGTTGGTTGCGGATTTTAAGACGTGATTTAATAATCGAAGCATGTTGTAATTATTGTGGTTAAAAAATGGGTTTGTGGTTGAGAATTGAAAACTTGACATAATTGGCGATTTTGGTTAGTTTGATTTCATTGTTCGTATAACTTGAAAGGAACGTTAATTTGATTTTGGTAATAACATGATACATCGATCGGAATAGGCAAAACAAAGGTCGGGTAGGCAAATCTAGAGATTGCGAGTTGATTGAAAGGTTGAATGGTTGAAATTTGATTGAATGATTTGATTTTATCACTTGTTGAATCAATTGTATAATTTATTCGGGGAATGCCCCGAAGAATTTGTATTGATTTATCCGGGGAATGCCCCCGAAGTAGCATGTACGCAAAGGAGGCTCGTGATCAAGGCCCTGAACGTCGGGTGGAGTTTAGTTTAGGATCAGTTTAGAATAGAATAGGTTTTATATTTCAGCACCTCTTTTATTTTGAATTGTATAATTTGGACTGAACATTATTTCGGCTTGTTTTGAATTTTGTGTGATTTGTTTGTTTGCTTGTTTTGTGTGTTTTTATGCGGTTTGTACATTTGTAATGCCAAATTAGCCGATACGATCCACCAGGCGACCGTGGTCGAACCACGGGATCGAGGGGTGCCTAACACCTTCCCCTCGGTCAACAGAATTCCTTAGCCGGAATCTCTGTTCGCAAATCAGTTTAAGAGTCAAATGGTTCCGAAAAGGATTTTTCAAAGGTGACTTGGCACAACGAATTATGCCAAGTGGCGACTCTAAAATAAAAAATATAAATAGTCCTTTTTCGAAACAAATTTTCATCTTTGTCACTTTAATAATAAAAACCCTTTTATATAAATCGTTTGGAATACGCAAAAAAAAAAGGTGTGTGACAGTTACAATGATTACCGGTAAAGTATTGGTGGCCCCCAATAATGTATAATGCAAATAAGAGGGGAGGTCCTTCAACTCATAGACCGGTGGCTTTTCAATGGATGGGAGAGTAGGCGGAGTAGTTCTATTCTTCAAATCCAAATCAAGCTTCTTTAGTGCATAAGTATAGGAACCACTCTTGTGAAGTGTGCATACCATCTCTTCATACTCCTCAATACTATCACTATCAAATTCATGATCACACCTACTAGTGATTTAACATCCAATCTTTCTTCAATAGGAACAACGATATTAGAACCATCATCCCAAAGAGTAACTGCATCAATATCATGGAATGAATCTGCTTCATCATCATACACGTCTACCACAAAAATCACTTTCAACATATTAGGTTGCCTCATGGATTTGCACATATTAAATGTCATATGTTCATCATTGAGTCCCAGCATCAGGTGTTCTTTCACCAAATCAATCAATGGCATACCTGTAGCTAAGAATTATTTTCCCAAAAAAATTAGGACTTAAAAGTACAACTAGCAGTATAAGATCACAAAATCAACAGGAAAAATAAAAGTAGACACCTTCACCAGTACATCATATAGAATACCAAATGATTTCTTCACTGTCCTATCCACCATTACTAGTCTTATGGTAGTTGGTTTGGGAGTTCCCAAGAAAAACTATTTGAATACTTCAAAGCGCATGAGGTTGATGCTAGCACCCAAATTACATAATGCCTTAGTGAAGTTGAAAGATCCAATATTGCAAGGAATGGTGAAAGAGCCAAGATCATCCTTCTTCTTTACCAAAGATCTAGTAACTACATCAATGCAATGATGAATATTGTCGACTGGCTTATAACTCATTGACCTTTTCTTGGTGATTAAATATTTCATGAATTTTGCATATCCTGACATTTGATCCAATGCTTCTATAAGTGGTATCTCTCCAGACAACTTCTTTAACACAGACAAAATTTCTGATACATACCCTATTCTTGTTACTTTTTCATCCTTTAAGGAAATGGAGGAAGAGGTCTCGGAATAGGATTTAGCACAGGCCTCTCAACCTTGTCTTTTTCTTTTTCCCCTTTTATACCACTCTGTGAAACAATAGGATCGCCATCATTTTTGTTCTTATCTACAGTGGGAACAGTTGGGTCTGTGGTTGTTTTACCACTCCGAGTTGTAATGGCATGGCAATAAGCATCATTCGTTGGATTCTAAACTGTATAACTAGGGAGAGTGCTCGAGTGTCTCTGATTCACTGAGGCTGACATCTAACAAAATTGTTGCTCCAACTATTTAATTATTGTAGCATGTGATTCAACTTTCTAATTTAGCCCTGACAGATCTGCCTTAGTATCCTTAAGAAAGTTTTTTTGACTTTCTTGTCCTTTGACTAACTTTGACAAAAGTTCCTCCATTCTGGATTCTGAATCACAACCCCCAGGTAGAACATACTAATCACTCTTCTCTTTGTAGTCATATTTCCAACACCTATTTCCATCTCTCTCTCTACTTCTATCTTAATATCTCTTATTATAATTGTTTCAACCTTGATTCCCTTGCCTTTGTGCTTGAAAATCTACCAACGTACGATCAAGAAACTTTGTTTCCTCTCCAGATTCAATCTCCAAAGTTATCAAAGTAGTTGCTGAGTCCCCACGGTATTTACTTTCCCTGTACCTATTGCTGCTAATTGCTTAGTAAGAAGCCCAATGTCCGTTTGAAGTTGAGCAACCTCTTGTGTGACTAATTCATTATTCACTCCATAATTGCCAGATGATCCAATAGCATATGCACCTGCCCCACAATCAACATCTCTAGTACGCCATCCTCTATTAGTCACTGAATATCATCTAGCATCTCTTGGCCATAACCCCACCGAAGTTGCATAAATACACCTCCTGAAATAGTATTTGCCATTGCTCTTGAACTAACATTCAGTGATCTATAGAAGATTTCTAGAAGATTTGACCCTCTGATTCTGTGATTAGGTACCATGCTCATCTTTTTATTGAATCTAAACCACACCTCATACAAGGATTTTGTAGGTAACTCTTTGAAATTATAAATTTTATCTTTCAACTGTAACACCTTGTATTAGGGAACTTAAAGACAACCATAGGGGTCCAACAATTGAAGGATGCATGACAAGAGTGTAACAAATCCATACCCAGAATAACATCAAAATCCACCATATCCAGTTCAAATAAATCCACCAAAGTCTGTCTACAACCAATAGATATCACACACCCCCTATAGACCCTTTTAGCAACAATAGAGTCACCTATAAGCGTAGAAAAAAAAAGGATCTGAAATAACCTTGTGTTCAAAACCATATCACAACCATAAATAGTGTGATTTAAGAAAGAGTCGATCTCGAATCAAGCAAATAATATACGTAACGAGAAAAAAGATGTAATGTACCAGTCACAACATCAGGTAATGCCTCAGATTCCTGCTGAGATGAAAGAGCATACAACCTATTCTGACCTATGCCGGTACATGAAGTAGGAGTAGACACTGAAGCCATACCACTAGGTGCAGGAGTAGAAGATGAAACAACCAGAGCTTTGATCACTCGCAAAGCACCCATACCAGCCGAACCGTTCCTAAGCATATGGCCTGGCTAACCATACTCAAAATACCTATCCATTTCTTTATTATAAAACCCCCGATAAAGACACCACATAATCGGTAAGGAGGGAATAAAGAAGACGACTGTGCCCTATTTGCTGAGATTGGGCATCCTATTCCAAAAAATTATCACCACCTTACGGATGCCTATCACCCTAATGCTTCGAGTAAGGAGCACTAGTAGTAGAGAAGGGACCAGAACTCCCCCACTTCTTTGGCCACTTACCGCCATCTCGACCACCCTACATCTTAGCACTACCTCACTCAGAGAACCTGCTCCTCTTACCCTGCCTTTCCCTAAAATCTGCTCGTTTTCTATTTTCATCCCCCACCAGCTGCAAGTGGACAAAAAACCTCAAAATATCTATATCATTGATCAACAAAGTAGTCTTGCTTTCAAGGATCAAATCTTGAGATAGACCATAAGTAAACTTTCTCATTCTCACTCTCATGTCAGCTACTAAATCCGGAGAATACCTTGACAATTAATGAAACTTTAAGGCATATTCCTTGAAAGACATTCTTCCCTGCTTAAGATTCAAACCAGGGCCTTGTGTAATGGGCATCCCAAGTCCAACCAGGACAGGGGACAACCCCCGTTATCCAACCCAACCAACCTACGCATATCCTGACTCAACTGAATTCTGAACATATTTTAAGATAGAGTTATTGGATAATCCAATACTCTAGGATAGGTCTATATCCGTGACCACCCAAATGAATCCAACCGTATAATACCCATCCGATAACCAATATCGACCAAACCATTATCCATAACCATAACCATATGATTTTTATAATAATTATATATAATCCAAAACTAAAATAGGTTGGAACAACCACCAATATAGTCAACTGGTATCAACCCCAATACCAATACCAATACTAAGGACACCAATAATGATTCCACCTATTCCAATCCATAGCAGTTCCACAAAAGCCTCTAACCAAAAGAAAACCAATATTCGATAGGAATATGCCCTCAACCATAGCCAAAAACAATATCCATAAATAAACCAAAGAATAAACCAAACTATTTAACCATTTAGGGTTCCCTTACCAAGTTTAAACCAAGCATAAGTTCCATTAAATATCCAAAAATATGGTGAAAACATTCTCTTAGACATTTTATCAAACATACTGGGGGCATAGTATTTCCAAAACCAAAGCCAATTACCAAATAATCATTCTCATGCAACCAATTATCCAAAACAACCATTAAAGAATATAAAAGCATAATTAAAACATGGAAAAAAACATAACCAAGCATTTATAACCAAAACCCCCAAATTATATTTGGAAACCCAAAGCCATACAATAATTAAACCATGAAAACATTGTATAAAACCATTACTTTAGTTCGAACTAACAATTAGGGAAGATAGCATGCCTTGAAACAAGAAGATGACGGAGAGGAATCAATAATAGAAACACCAAATTAATCCTTAAGATGAACCCTTAGCTTTATTTGACCAAGAACTTTAGAAAGGATTAGAGAGTGTTTTCTAAGTGTTAATGAATAGAATAATAAGGCAAATAACGTCCCATTTGAGTTAAAATTCGTGGGGAATTATTATGTTAAGAGGGGAAATATCCAGATTACCCTCACTTAAACTGCACTAAAATTCTGCCAGAGGGATACAACTATCTATACAAGTCATACCCTCCAATACAAATGGTACCCACCACTCGTACCCAAGGTTATCTCCATTGTACCCAACCCCGTCCCAGGTATGACTCACCCCAAACCATGTCGTATCAAAGTATATGACTAGTACCCATGATCCGTACCCATGACAGAGTAAAATCCCAAGAGGACTGAACACTGACCACCATACAAGTCCCTGGTACGACTCATACCCTAGCTTACGACTCTTGGTGAGCCATTCGTACTTAGATTCAACTTAAGTTACCAAATCTAAGATTAAATGAGTAACCAAACAACCCATATCCACCGATATGAGTCATACGATCCAAGTCGTATCCATTCTAAAAACCAAATCCAACCTACTATCAAACACTGGTCATCATACGACTATCCCATACCATTTGTATCCTAGTGTATGTGTCGTTTCTCTTAGTCATATCGTTTCCAGATACCATAAATCCAAGAAATTTTCTAAGGGCCAAAAACCCAGGGTGTTATAGTCTCCCCTACTAGGAACATTCATCCCCAAATGACAGACAAGGTAGGGTACTCACAAGCACGATTTATTTGCATTATCAAATATCAATCCTACCTTTAACCAAGTTAGAAAAAAAAGATGCAAGGATATTAATCTTTCCTTTAATAATGTTGGAAAACAAAATTTTGTTGAAGAACACATACCTTTCACACGAATCCCAGGAGCAAAAAACAGATGTGGATACTTGGCCTTCATGTCTTCCTTTACTTACCATGTAGCCTCTTCCACCTTGTGGTTCCACTATAGAACCTTAATCAAGGCCACATCCTTGGTTAACCGACATACCTACTTATCTAAGATCTCCACCGAGACCTCTTTGTAAGATAGAGAATTTGAGATAACCAATCCCTTCAAGGGAACAACCGAAGAAGGATCACTAATGCACTTTCTCAAAATGGAAATATGGAATACCAGATGAACAAAGCTCAAGCTAGAAGGAAACTCTAATTCATAAGCCACACTACCAACCCTCCACAAAACTGTATAAGGACTAAATTTAAGACTGAGCTTCCCCTTCTTACAAAACCGCAATACTGCCTTCATGAAAACTACCTTAAGGAACACCATATCCCTAACCTCAAACTCTAAGTCTATATGACTTACATCTGTATAGGAGTTTTGGTGACTTTGGGAAGCCTTAAGCCTATCTCAAATTTCCTTTACCTTTTCCATCTCCTGATAAACCATGTTTGGACTAAACATATTCGTGTCACCAAGATCAAACCACCCGATAGGAGATCTATACCTCCTACCATACAATACCTCAAAAAGGTCCATACCAATGCTAGATAATAGCTATTGTTGTAAGCAAACTCAACAAAAGGTAGATGCTTAACCCAATTACCATCAAAGTCAATCACACATACCTGAAGCATAACTTCCAATGTTTGAATAGCCCTCTTTGTTTGCCCATCCATCTACGAATGAAATATAGTACCCAGACTAACCTTTGTACTCAACTCTCTCTGAAAAGACCGCCAGAAATGAGATGAAGATTGTATACCACAATAAGAGATAATCACAATAGGTACCCCATACAACTTCATAATCTCCTGAAGATACAAATTTGTATAATCCTCCGTCGAAAAGGTAGTCCTCACTGGCAAGAAGTAAGAAGACTTTGTTATCCTATCCACTATGACCTAAATTGAATCAAATTAGTTTTGATACCGAGGATGACCGGAAACAACATACATATTTATTACCTCCCATTTGAACTCAGGCAAATAAATTTCTTGATAAAACCTACTGAGGCTCATGTGCTCAACTTTAACTTGTTGACACACCATGCATTTGGTTATAAAATCAATCACATCCCTTTTCATACCATTTCACCAATACATATCCTTGAGATCATGATAAATTTTTGTCAATCTGGGATGAACAACATAACATGATTCATGCGCCTCAGCCAAAACCCTTTGTCACAAACCATCGACATCAGGAACGCACAACCTCCTTTGGTACTGTAAAGTACCATCACCACCAATATAAAAAACCATCACCTTTTTTCCACCAATATCACTCTTTATTTTTATAAAGATAGGATCTAGCATTTGTTTTTCCTTGATTTCTGCATCAAGAGATGATATAACAACTTTTTGAACTATTACCCCACTATCCTTGCAGTTTACCAGATGAACTATATGTTTGTCCAAGTAGTGAATATCCTTCACAAATTCCCACTTTACTTTCCCCACATGAGACAAACTCCCTATGGACAACCAGCTAAGAGCATCAGCAACCACGTTACCTTTACTTGGGTGGTAGTGAAGACTCATGGCATAGTCCTTAAGAGGCTCCAACCATGTCCTTTACCTGAGATTTAGCTCCTTCTGAGTGAACACATATTGTAGACTCTTATGATCAGAAAAGATGTCCACATGCACTCCATATAAATAGTTCCACCATATTTTCAATGCACAAACCACCGTTAAAAGCTCTAAATCAAGAGTAGAATAATTCCTCTCATGCGCCTTCAACTTCCTGGAAGCATAGGAAATCACCTTCCCATTCTGTATAAAACACAGCCAAATCCTACCTAGGATGCATCACGATAAACCTTAAACCCTTAATTACCTTCAGCTAATGTCAAAATTGGAGCTAAAGTTATCTTATCCATAAGTGGTACCATTATTATTAACTGAGGCTATACATAGTGGTATCATCACACCGACTATAACTAGAAAGAATTGTCCCTAGCCAAACCTTTTAGAGATCAAAGGATTCCCATGTACCCATTGATCATATTATCTAATTAACTTGGGGGAGTCCCATGTACCCCACAAGTGTTCCATTAGTATGATTACTTGGGGGATTCCATTGTACCCCACAAGAATGATTGTTAAACCCAAAAGCATTCTATTTTTACCATTCCAAACCATTTAACATTTTAGGGTTCTATTGCCGAGTTTCAACCATGCATAAGTTCTATTAAAAATCAAACAAAGTGGTGAAAACATTCTGTTAGGCATTTTATCAAACATATGGAGGGCATAGTATATCCAAAACAAAAATCAATTACCAAATAATCATTCCCATGCAACCAATTATTCAAAACCACCATTAAAGCATATAAAAGCATAATTAAAACATGGGAAAACCATAACCAAGCATTTATAACCAAAACCCCAAAATTATATTTGATAACCCAAAGCCATACAATAATCAAACTATGAAAACATTATACAAAACCATGAATTTTGTTGGAACTAACAATGAGGGAAGAGAACATGCCTTGAACTAAGATGATGATGGAGAGAAATCACCAACATAAGCCCCAATTTAATCCTTAAGATGAAACCCTAGCTTTCTTTGTCCAAGAACTTTAGAGAGGATTAGAGAGTGTTTTCTATGTGTTAATGAATAGAATAATAGGGAAAATAACCTCCCAATTTATTTTAAAGTCGTAGGGACTTATTAGGTTAAATGGGGAAATATTCAGATTACCCTCACTTAAACTGCACCAAAATCCTGCTAGAGGGATACAACAATACATACCAGTCGTACCTTCTAATATGAGTGGTACCCACCACTCGTAGCCAAGGTCATCTCCTTTGGAACCAACACTTTCTAAGGTATGAATCACCCCAAACCATATATTATCCAAGTATACTACTAGTACCCAAGATCGGTACCCATGGTAGAATAGAATCCCTTTGTTAATTAATACAAGGTGGGAGATCACCGACTCTCTTTGTTCATTAAATTAGGCCATTGTGTTTCAAATACCTCTTTACATCATGTAATATTTAAAGACTAGTTTAATTTACAAATTCCCACCCCTCTCATAACAAAAAACCAATATTAAACTATGGGTTAAGGTCATAACCACTTCAAAAGTCACAAGTTTTTGAAAATTGCAATTCCCTTGTTCATTCACTATATCCAAGCACCCACAAGTTTAAAACTATATTTAAAACATGAATAATCATAATTAAATCACAAGAAAACATTGTTCAACAATAAGCATTCAAAACCACAACCCTTGTTTTCAAAACCAAAATAATTCTATATGAAGAACTTTTTAATACATATGATTTTACAAAAATGACAATAAGGGAAGAGTCACATACCTTAAGTAAGATGATGTACCAATACAAATCACCCTTGACATCCCTAATTGATCACCCTTTTGTAAACCCTGAGTGTTCTTAACCTTGAGGATTTGGGATTATTTGAGAAGTTACATTGATGTGTTTTTGAGTTCTAATTAAACCCTAATGAGGTTATAAGATGTGGGTTTCAAGTTGGTTAGAGGGGAAATATCTAAAATTCCCTTATCTTAAAAGCTAAAAATGGGTCATCTTTGACTACGAGTCAACCATCGACTCGTAACCACTCTTTACGACTTTTAACCATGAGTCGTAACTAGGACAGTCTCTAGGACACCACCCACATCTAACCTTATGAATCAACCAACCAACTCGTAATGGGAGCTACGACTCATAGGTCCCAGTCTTAATCAACACAAAACATATTTGGAGTATACACTAGACACCCTATGATTTACGCCCAAGGACTCGTAAACAATACCTATGGATTATAGTAAGCAACTTGTACTCAGAGACAAATCATACCACAAACTTACATGATTTAGTTACGACTCATCCCAATGACTCGTCAGGACACCATACGACTCATAGGGTCTAGTTGTAACCAGGGCAGTGAGTTCAAAGCTCCAGAAATTTTCTAGTGCCAAAAATTTGGGGTGTTTCACTCATAGTTCAAATGAAATAAATGTAAAAATAAATTAGGGGGTGGTGGTTATTTTGCATAAGATTTGTCACAACAACGTTGAACACTATTATAAGAGTAGAGTATTAAAGATGTAACCAAATTGAGAGAAACCTTAGGGTTTGGCAATACTTATTTAGAGTCATGCATGGGTGGTCAATTATTTATCCAAGTTTAGTTGAGGGTTTTAAGTAGGATTGGTTTGGAGGTGTTGGTGTGAATCTTCCAATAAAACACAAAATCTCACAAGTGTTTTAACTTTATCAATCCGCTACCTTAATTAACATCCTCATTTCTAAGATGATGTTATTAAATGAGCTAACTCACGTTATTGTTCATAATATGTTCCTCACCCATAGCCCCTCTTTCAAGGATGATATGGGTTCAACGGTAATTGTCGGTAGAAACACCTAATTCTCAATTAAATATGAAACAGAAACAAAACCCATCACAAACAACTAATTAAATGGATAAATAATCAACATCTATACATTAGTCACCAACTGACCATGCATAACCCCAAGAAAAAAACTTATCTACTCGGGGAAATACAAAGAAGAGAAATACCCAAACTAGCATTCAATTGATCCACGGAAAGCAAAATAAATATAATACCCAAACTTCAAATCCAAATAAATATCTAATAAATCTCTTGGAAATCACTTCTAAATTT
The DNA here is from genome assembly GCA_030864215.1 of Capsicum pubescens. Lineage (NCBI taxonomy): Eukaryota > Viridiplantae > Streptophyta > Magnoliopsida > Solanales > Solanaceae > Capsicum > Capsicum pubescens. The sequence goes on from CM061544.1 coordinate 231,533,822, forward strand.
TTTTATCACTCATAATTTGTTCTTAGCTCTCAAAACCTGTAAATTTGATACAAAAAATATGAAGAGTTGGGCCTTTTATATTTTGTGACTAAATGATGTGAAATTACAACCCAATCCCTAAAATCTGCAAGACAAGTCGCGATTGTCTTCTTCAATCGTAGTTGTGACTCTACGATTGCATTATTCTATCGTGGGCGCGACTTCGCAGTTGCAGGGCATCGACTCACATTTGTATTAGTTCCTTATAGTGATATCTATTATAATCAAGACCCTCAGAGTGTGATAGCACCATTTGAGGGTCATATATAGGGGTCTAATTTTAGCCTTTTTCCATTTTTGATCCCTTTCATCCCTTTCCATCTTTGCCTTTACTTCTTTTTCGCTAGATTTCTCTATAAGATCACAAACACTGAAAGTTTGCACATTTTACATATAACTAGTTTCATATATTAAATTAACTCACCGCGGTGTGCAAGAAAATAGATGCAAATGAGTGATAAATTTTCCACTCATTAACACCTAAAACTTAAAGATGTTGCTTCTCCTCAAGAAACACTACTTCATATTCAATGAGAATACCCACCCCTAAAGATCATACTATTAAATCACTGACCACCATGATTTTGTACTTGATTAGCACTATCAATTAGTCAGTATGCATGAGAAGTGCTAACTTTACAAAATCCCTAAAATTCAATCACATCTTCAAGGATGCAATGAAATTTCAAGAATAATAAAGCAACAACAACCAATTTTCAAAAGGCCATTCTCCATTAATAGAAAATCAAATATTCTCCTTCTTCCTTGCTTTCGAAAGATGTCAACTTCACCAATCTATCCTAGTTTACATGACTCCTTATGAAAGAAAGTTCCAAAATACCAAATTTTTAACATGCAATAAGGGACGAATGTTCAAGTGATGAGTGGTAATTTTACCACTCATTCGCACTAAACACTCATGCACATTACCTTGTTTTGAATAAATAAATAAGAAATAATTATGATTAAATATAGTAATATCAACACTTTGTAGGTATAGCATTGATGAGATAGAAGGATGTATATTGGAGCTTAAAATGATCAAAAGAAAGAGAGAAGTAAAGCTGAAGACATGGAGAAGAATGGCCTCAGTTATTGTAACACCCCAAGAATACACCCTGCAAGCCAAATAGTAATTACAGCCTTGAAGGACCACAAGCTAACCTATGCTGATACCTGTTGTGAGCACTGAATAGAATAACAAAGAACATGTGCAAAATTTAACTAGAAACTCCATAAAGTTGTAGCAACTAAAAATCAATACTGGATCATAGTTTAAAACTTTTGAAACATACTGTCAATACAGATTAAGAAACTTATAATAATGACTAAAAACTAACTATCTGTCTGTACTAGTCTAAAAGCCTCTAAACTAACAGAATATGGAGTTGATAGGACAAGACCCCAACTAACTCCGACTGACTAAATAATAGGACTATTGACATAATTGAATATAAGATAGCATGTCCTTAAAGGATAATGACTCACCACTACTGCTGCTATTGCTGCTGATGATGAAATGGAAAGTGTAGGTATGGTTAGGATCTTGTACGTTCGAACCTATGATATGAGACATCATAGCACAAGAAACGAGTATGCGATTAGTACTTTGAATATACTGGTATGCTAAATGATGTTATGCTGGTATGCATGGCTTATATGCAGGAATAATAACTGACTGAATAAATCGCATGATAATACTGATGTATAAAATATGAGAAAACTATAAAATCTGAGAATGCATGACCAAGCATATGACATAATACTATGGTAATAAAAACACTAAAGTAGTGATCTGCTGATGCTGTAAGAATAATAACAATATGACCTGGTCAAGCAAGCCTAGAAACTGAACTTTGAACTGAATACTTTACTGAGACTATGAGAGCTATCATCTAACCAACATGCCCCAATATAAGCTAATTGGGAGCTAACATGTGACCCCAGTTGGAATGGTGTCAGTATCGTGCCATGGATGATAACACTTGGCTACGTGGGTCCACTAAAATGAGGTCCAGAAGGACTAAAGAGTCACCCTCTACTGGCAGGTGCTCTAGTAAGATATATGTCAACCTTCAACTGAAAAGTTAACATCTCTAACCTATGTTGGCTTCGTTGTTCTGGAATGCAGGGACTGCTACAAAAGTTCACACCCTTAACTAATAGTGAGCCCCTATTCCTGGGTTCGCTCAGTGCTAAATCCTACTCCCAACTAAACCAACTCAAGTTACTAGACATAGCTGAACTTACTAATATGATATACTGACTGGATTAATAATACTCTAATATATCTCAGACTATTCTAAAAATACTAAAAATAAGTAAACAACTAAATTTTTGGGTATTTATACCCCCCATGACTCGATAGCTATAACAATAAGACGTTGTTAAAACCTTAAGTCCATAATAAGTAGTCATTATTCAAAATTCATTCCTTTTGGAATTTGATCAAACATTTGCAATTCATGGTTTTAACATGGGGATAGTTTTAACATGTAAAGATAACATGGTTTCAATACTAAAATCATCAATTAAGGCTTAAATCAGCGAACAAGTACCATTTAAAATCTGTAGGGTTTAATAACAACAACAATTGCATGTAAACATCATATAAAATAGAGATTCATGGAAATTAATGGGTAAAATTCATGATAACATGTTAAAAGCATAGATTTAAAAAATGAAATTGGGTTCTTGGACTCCATGGGTGAAAAGGACCTATGGATGAACATTTAACATACCTTAATTGATGAATTCATGAAGGTTCTTGATGGTTTTCTTGAAACTTGATCGTGAATCTAGAAGGGGATAGGGTTGGTTCTTGGGAGAAAATTATGTTCTTGGAGACAAATTATGAATAATGGGACATATAATTCCCCTTTGGGGTTTTTATTTTTTGTTTTGGACGTATTTGGGTGAGGGAAAATGACAAGACTACCCTTGGGAAATTAAAATTAATAACTAGAATGCCGATTGGACATTCATCGCGATGTGCCAAGGCTGTCATCGTGATTCAACCGCAATGTAGTGCAATTGCAGTGACTTGCTGCAATCTGGAAATTGTCATTTCGATCTTCATCGTGATGTGGTAAGGTAACCACCGCTACAGCTACCACGATGAATCACAATCGCAGTGAGCTACTATTTTGGAAATCTAAATATGGTCCAAACCTCATCCAAAAAATGGAAAACTTACCTGAGACATGCCCCTTACACCCCCAAACATGACTCAACTCACAAAATTATGTCTTGGGGTCAGGAAGGCTACTTTAAAAATCAAAAAAGTTAAGAGGACAAAAATGAAACTAAGTCTCTAACACTTAGGAAACTTTTCAGGTTCTAAGCCTCTTGTACATGTACTATGGGCTAAATTGATCTAAGACAATCACAAGACATTACAATAGCTCTCCCTTAGGAACATTCATCCCCGAATGACAATAATTAAGATGAAAACAATAATTAAGATGAGAACACGGAGGTACTGAGATTACACACTGATTATGCATAATTGTAAACATGATTACATGACTGAGTTTAAAGTATGGTGACTGTCTGAACTGATTCATGAATGCATGCAATGACATGAATACAACTATATGGATGGTACAGAGAATGAAAATGAAGAACTCTAGGGAAAACTGTTACCTGGAGCTGAGATTGAGTTTGCAGAGAAAAGGTGAGGATACTTGGTACACATGTCTGCTTCTGTTTCCCAAGTAGCTACCTCAATAGAATGATTCCTCCAAAGAACTTTGACCAAGGGAACTTTTTTGTTTTTTAGTCTGCGAATCTTGCGATCTAAGATTTCAACTGGGAGTTCTTCGTAAGAAAAGTCGTTCTGAATATCTAAGCTCTCTAAAGGAACAATGGAAGTTGGGTCACCAATACACTTCTTTAATAAGGAAACATGGAACATTGCTTGCATTGTTGCTAAATCTATAGGCAACTCAAGCTCATACGCTACCTTCCCAAAATGACTCATGATCCTGAATGGCCTACATATCGGGGATTAAGCTTCCCTTTTTTGCCAAATCTCTTCACTCCCTTCATGGGAGAGATATTCAAATATAAAAAATCATCAATCTCAAATTCAAGATCCTTTTTCCTCACATCTACATAAGATTACTGTCAGCTCTAGGCTGTCTTAAGACTCTCCTTGATCAATTAAACTTTCTCCAAAGTATCAAACACTAAATCTAGACCTGTCAATGCAGTCTCACCTACCTCAAACCAACCTATAGGATATACACATCTCCTCCTACAAAGAGCCTCAAATTGAGCCATCTGAATACTAAAATGATTGTTATTTTTGTAGGGGAACTCAATCAGTGGAAAGTGATCATCCCAACTGCCCTTAAAGTCGATAACACAAGCTCTCAACATATCCTATAAGGTTTGAATGGTCCTGTCCGCCTGGACATCTATCCAAGGGTGAAAGGCTATACTGTGATGAACTTGAGTACCAAGACCCTTCTGAAAATACTTCCAAAAATAGAAGGTAAATTAAGTACCTCTATATGAAAGAATGGACAAAGGGACTCCATGCAATTTAACCAACTCTCTAATATAAAGCTTGGCATAATCCTAGGTTGAATAAGAAGTTTACACTGGCCATAAATGGGATGATTTTGTCATCCTATCCACAATGACCCAAATCAAGTCATGCCAACGGTGAGTACGAGACAAACCCGTTACAAAGTCCATCTTCACCTCTTCCCACTTCTAAGTAGGAATACCAAACTCCTGCATAATGCCACTAGGCATTTGATTCTAAACCTTAACCTACTGACAATTAACACACTTGGCTACAAACTCTGTAATATCTTTTTCATACTGCTCTACCAATAGATTTCCCACAAATCACAATACATCTTAGTATATCCTAGGTGAATAGAGTAACGCACACCATGCGCTTCTGTGAGAATCTGCATTCTTAAATTGTGTTCAAATAGAAAACACAGTCTACCCAGGTAATGCAACATACCATCTCCCCCTTAGGAGAAAACCTCTACTTTTTTATCTCTGACTAACTCCTTTAACTTGACCAAGCTAGGATCTTTATCTTGCTTTCATTTCACTTTAGCAACCAAAAAAGATTATGAACTATTTTGAACCCATACACTACCCTCAGCTAAGTAAACCAAACGAACTCCAAATCTAGCTAACTGATGAACCTCCTGAACTAACTTCTTCTTATAACTCTCAACATGAGCAAAACTACCCATAGACAATCTACTAAGGGCATTTGCCACTATATTGGCCTTACCTGGATGATACAACAAACTTATATCATAATCTTTTAACAACTCAAGACCCCTTCTCTAAAGAAGATTTAACTCTCTTTGTTAAAACACATACTGAAGAATTTTGTGATCCGTGAACACATCAACATATACCTCATACAGATAATGCCTCCAAATTTTCAAGGCAAAAACAATAGCTGCTAACTCAAGATCATGGGTAGTATAATTCTTTTTATAGGGCTTAAGTTGTCTAGAGGCATAGGCTATGACCTTACCTCTCTGCATCAACACATAACCTAAACCAACTCTAGAGGAATCACACTAAACAACAAACCCATCTTAACCATCGGGCAACATCAAAACTGTGTTGAGGTGAGTCGAGTCTTCAACTCTTGAAAACTCATATCATAAGAATCTGACCATTGAAATTTGACCTTCTTTTGAGTCAATCTGGACATGGGGGACACAATAGATGAAAACCCTTCAACAAACTGTCTATAATTGCCATCCAAACACAAGAAACTCTTTATATATAATGAAGAAATAGTTCTGGGCTAGTTTTTCACTACTTTGGTCTTTTAAGGGTCGACTTTAATGCCATCACCAAAAACAAAAAGACCAAAGAAAGCTACTAATCTTAGCTAAAATTTACAATTACTGAATTTTACAAACAACTGATAGGCTCTAAGAGTCTGCAATACTACTCTGAGGTGGTATGCATGATCATTTTTGTTACAAGAATAAACAAGAATATAATCTATGAAGACTATGATCAACATGTCCAAGTACTGCTTCAACACTCAGTTCATCAAGTCTATAAAAGTTGTTGGGACATTTGTTTGACCAAAGGACATAACTAGGAACTCAAAGTGACCATACCGAGTTTTGAATGTTGTTTTTGGAATGTCACATTCTCTGACTCTGAGCTGATGATAGCCAGATCTGAGGTCTATTTTAGAGAAATAAATGGCACCCTGAAGTTGGTTTAACAAGTCATTAATTCTGTGAGTGGGTACTTATTCTTGATAGTGACTTTGTTCAACTGATGGTAATCAATGCACATTCTGAGGGAACCATCTTTCTTACGCACGAAGAGGACTGGAGCGCACCATGAGAAAACACTAGGCTTGATGAATCCCCTATCTAAGAGATCTTTAAATTGTTCCTTTAACTCCCTAAGCTCTCCTGGATTAATTCCTTAGGGAAAAATATAGATAGGCTAGGTATCTAGAAGAAGGTCTATTCCAAAGCTAATTTCCCTTTCTAGAGGGACTCCAGGAAGATTTTCAAAGAACACATCTTGGAATTCCCTCACTACATAAATTGACTCAAGACTAGGAGTCCCAAAATTAGAGTCTTTAACTTGAAAAAGATGGTAGACACACCCCTTGGATATCATTTTCCTCACTGTAAGGTATGAGACAAGTTGACCCCTAAGTGCTGAAGTACTGCCCCTCCATTCAAGGATTGGTTTATTCAAAAATTGTAAATGAAGAACTCTATTTCTACAATTAATTGAGGCATAGCACGAGTGGATCCAATCTATGCCAAGAATGAAATCAAAATCAGACATTTCTAACTCTACAAGATCAATTGAGGCGACTTTCTAGGATATTATGATTGGAAATTTGTTGTATACCTGGCTGGATACAATTGAGACACCTACTAGGATAGATACTAAAAAGGGTTTTACAAAAGTTTCAGGACTGAGATGAAAACTAATAGCTATGTAGGGAGTTACAAAAGAAAAAGAAGCTCCAGGATCTAATAAAGCATAAACATATTAATAAAAGACCTATAACATACCAGTAACAATATTAAGAGAAATTTCCTGATCCTGTCGGTACTGAAGTGCATACAATCTATTTGGGCGCTGACCACTGGTGGTACTGGAATGGTACACTGTTGAGTTGGGCAACTGGATGGAACTGGGGGATGATTGGATCGACCCTGTTGACCACTCTGTGGGTAATCCTCGACCCTATAGCCTAGATTGCCACACCCAAAGCATACGTCGCTACTATCTGTACGCATATCCTAATGGTTTCTATCGTATTTCTGGCAAAGAGGATTTGTGCGACCACAATTCATACTTCCATGGAGCTTAGGGACTGGTGCCCTATACCGATTATAATTTCTAAACTTCGATGCTGGCATACAAGCTGAAAATAGAGATGGGGCTAAAGATTTATGATGGAATTAAGGACGTTTACCACCCTCCAACCTCGACTGAGCAAAACTGAAGCTACCCATTCTGGATCTCTTATTCTCTCTCTCTTTCCTTAAACTTTTACTACTTAATATATTGAGCATGAACTATTAATTTAGACAAGTCTATCTCCTTAATAAACATCACAGTCCTACACTCCTTAACTATGCTATCAGCTACACCAGAGGAAAACATACTCATCCTAGACCTATCATCAGATACCACATTAGGAGCATACCTGGCTAGCCTAGTAAACTTAAGAGAATACTCCTTCACACTCATGTTTCCCTTCCTCGAATTAGTAAACTTATGCACCTTAGCTTCCCTTAACTTCAATAGAAAGAACCTATCTAAAAAGTCTATTGAAAACTCTTTCTATTCAGCAGGCCCTGCATCCACCCCTTTTCTCCCTTCTACTACTTATACCAGATATGAGCAACATCCTGCAATTGGTAAGAACCTAACTCTACACTCTTACTAGAAGTAACCCCCATAATATAAGTTACCTTTTGAACCATGTCGAGGAACTCCTACAGATCCTCATCAAACTTACATCCAAAAAATAGAAAAGGGTTCATTCGGGTAAAGTCCCAAATCCTAGCTGTGGCAGTATTAGCCACAAGAATGGCTAGGATGGTAGCCGAGTTATTATTCTGGGAAAAGTGAGATAAACTAGTGAATGTATCTTTAAATTTGGCTGGGGATACATGCTCATTTAGGGGATCTTACTCAATAGGTGGAGGTGCAAGTTGATTCCTATTTGTCCTTCCATTATTCTTTCTGGGAGGCATGTTCTATAAATGGAAAGAAGATTGAATTAAAAAGAGTGTTTAAGTTTAGATCATCCTCACTATCATGGCATAAATATTAAAAGAATAGAAACCTTTCCTAAGACATCTTCTAGCCACTTGTCCATAAGTGTGTCGCAATTCACATCCATGCACAAGACTCTACTCAACGCGGCTTTCAGACCCCCTAGCATACTTTAAAACCTTAGGCTCTGATACAAAGTTTGTAACGCCTCGATAATATACCCTGGATGCCACACGGTTCTTAGAACCTTGAAGAACCTAGAGCTAACCCATGTTAATAACTGTTGTGAGTACTGAATAAAATAACAAAGAACATGAGCGGAATTTAACAAGAAACACCATAAGGTTTTAACAACTGAAAATCAATACTAAATCATAGTTTAAAGCGTCTTAAACATAATATCAATAATGATAAAACAATTGATAATAATGACTAAAAACTGACTATCTATCTATACTAGTCTGAAAGCCTCTAAACTGACTAAATGTGGAGTTGAAGGACAAGCCCCCAACTAACTCTAATTGACTAAATAATTGGACTACTGACATAATAGAATATAGGATAAATTATCCTCAAAGGATGAGGACTTACCACTGCTGCTACTGTTGATGAATTGGAAAGTCTCGGTACGGTTAGTAGCCTGAGCATCCGAACCTATGATATGAGACATTATAGCATAAGAAACAAGTATGCGATCAGTACTTTGAATACACTGGTATGCTAAATAATGTTATGCTGGTATGGATGTCTCATATGTAAGAATAATAAACGACTGAATAAATAGCATGAGATAACTGATGTATAGTATTTGAGAAAACTATAAAATCTGAGAATGCATGACCAAGCATATGACATGATACTGGGGCAGTCTGAAAACTGAAGTACTGAACTACTAATACTGAACAATTAATAATTGAATGCCCTGATCAAACAGGCCTAGAAACTAAACTTAGAACTGAATACTGGACTGAGACTATGTGAGCTATAATCTAACTGACTTGCCCCGATATAAGCTAATTAGGGTCCAACCTTTGACACCAGTTGGAAGGGTGTCAGTACCGTGCCATGGGTACTAAAACTTGGCTGTGTGGATCCACTGAAATAAGGTCCCAAAGGACTAAAGAGTCACCCTCTACTGGCAGGTGCTCTAGTGAGATATATGTCAACCCTCAACTAGCAGGTTAATATCTCTAACCTACACTGGTTATGTTGTTCTGGAATGTAGGGAAGACTACTAAAGGTCACACCTTCAACTGGCAGGTGAGCCCCCATCCGTGGGTTTTCTTGGTGCTAAATCCTTCTCCCAACTAAACTAATTCTAGTTACTGGACTTAGCTGAACTTACTAACATGATATACTGATTGTAATGATAATACTATAATATATCCGAGACCAGTTTGAAAATACTGAAACTAAGTTTTCAGGTATTCATAAACCCCAGGACTTGATAGCAATAATAACTAGACTGTGATAAAACCTTAAGGACATGATAAATAGTCATTATTCAAAACTCATTCCTTTGGGCATTTCATCAAACACTTGCAATTCATGGTTTAAATATGGAGATAGTTTTAACATGTAAAGATAAAATAGTTTCAATACTTAAATTACCAATTAAGTCCTAAATCAGTGAAAAAGCACAATTCAAAATGTTTAGGGTTTAATAACAATAACAATTGCATGTAAACATGATATAACATCGAGATTCATGGAAATTCATAGGTAAAATTCATGATAACACGTAAAAACCATAACTTTAAAACTTGAAATAAGGTTCTTAGACTCCATGGATGAACATTTAACATACCTTAATGTAAGAATTCATGAAGGTTCTTGGTGGTTTTCTTGAAACTTTAGTTTGAATCTTGAAGGGGCTAGGGTTTATTCTAGAGAGAAAATTACTTTCTTGGAGTGAAACTATGAATAATGGGGCATCTAATGCCCTTTTGGGGTTTTAATTTTGTGTTTTGGATGGATTTGCGTGAGGGAAAATGACAAGACTACCCTTGGGAAATTAAAATTCATAATTGGAACGACGATTGGACCTTCACCGTGATACGCCAAGGCTGTCATCGTGATTCCACCATGATACGGTGCAATCATGGTAATTTCCTGAAATATGACAATTGTCATTTTGAAATTCACCATGATGCAGTGAGGTACCACCACTTTATCCACTGCGACACCCCATAATCGTGATGAGCTGCTATTTTGGAAATCCAAATATGGATCAAACCTCGTCCAAATATTCAAAACTTACCCGAGACATGCCCCTTACACCCCTGAACATAAATCAACTCATAAACTTATGTCTCGGGGATGGGAAGGTCACTTTAAAATCAATGAAGTTAAGAATCCAAAATAAAACTAAGTCTCAAACAATTAGCCAAATTTTTAGGTTCTAAGCCTCTTATACATGTACTATGGGCTAAATTAAGATAATACAATCATAAGGTATTACAGTTACTGCGGTCACAGTCTGGTGACCACAATCGTAGAAGTAAAGTATGATCAATCAACCGCGGTTTAAGTAGCTGCGATCGCTGTCAAGCTTGAGCGATCACAGCTGAGTGAAAGATTGCAACCCAAGACCAAAACTGGAAATACACGTGGCTGATTCCAATTTTGACAACAAAGGCTCTAACCCTAGAATTATTCATCATATTCCATCTTCCTCAAATAGTTAGGTTTCATTCTTAGGTTCATAGCTGCCATTCTTGGAGAAGAAATTATTGTATAATTTTTGGGTTAAGAATAGGGATTTAAGTGTGTGTTGTTTTTTATTGTTAGCCTCTATTTTGTAGTTCATGTTGATGGGTTTTATTATTTCTATGCTAACTTGGTTGGGATTTGTAGGTGAAAGCCCCAAATACCCACATGGGTTTGATGGGTGAAAACTCCAAGCTCTAGAAAGCTCATGGACATCTTAGAAAGAAGTGTTCTGGATGAACATTAGTTATCCACATCATCCTTGAAAGAGGGATGTGAAAACCAAAGCAATGGTAAACAATTATGTGTGTAGGTTTCTAATCTATCACTACCTTAGACATAAGGGTAGTGGCGAAGCTAACTACACCTTGGGTATCATCCTTTAAATTGGGATGCAAAGATTGGGGTTTGGTTACCAATTATTGCATATACCTATTAGGAATTCAAAAGAATCAATGGGTGAAAGTTTGGTGTTTTGTTGAAAGACTAGCATCAAAAACCTATAACCAAACCTACGCACACTTGATCTACTACAATGAAGTTAGCTATTAGAATCCAAATCACTCCCCTTAGTAATACATAATCCTAGGATCCGTGCCTAATTGATAAAACTATAATTATCCATAGTCCCAAATTTATACAAGAAAAACCCCAAAAAAACATTAGTGTAGGTTCCTATCTCCCTCATTATTTCTTCTTGTACTATTGGTTTGAATTTAACTTGTATATATTATTTCGAATTAACTTGATTTCCACTCATATTGTTCTTTGTGGATTCAACCCTGACTCCAAAGTTTGGTAAATATATTGACGACGGCCGCCTTGATCTTAAATTGATGTGTAGGTTGAGCGTTGTCAGCAAGCACCCATGCTTACAAAGAATTTCTCAATGCAAACAAGTATCATGCCATAAGGTTGCACTTATTTTTCAATCGCTACTAAATCAAGACACTTGGTTGGAGATCTCAAAGGACTTTTTCAAGATTATTATGTTTGTTTGGGGAAGGGTAAGATAACATTTAGGATAAATAAGACTACACCCTCCTTGAGTTACACATAACACTAATTAGATCAAACTTGGATAATCACCCACTCCATTCATTTCTAAATTACACATGTGCCGACTTTTTCACTTTAGTTCACCCATCTTTTGAAATCATTTTCTTATCATTCTTTTTCTTTTTAGAATTTCATGCTCTTCTTTCTTTCATTGCTCTCTTTATTTTTCTCTTTCATTTCCCATCATGGATTTTCTTTTAGTTACTCATTTAGAAGACCACGGACATGATCACCTCTTCCAAGTTCCACTACGTCCCCATCTTATTCTTTTAGCCTCAAGTTAGCCTTTTTCTAAAACAAAGAGGGTAGGGTACAAAAGATGGATAACTTTTAAATGGTTTGAGGCTTGTAACATGGTTGCCTAAAAAAGGTTAATAGGCTCTAAATGGGTGACTACAGATATCATTAATACATGGGTAGGATTTTTAGGCTAAAGTAGCTTTCAAGAATCACAAAGATGTCCTAAGATCATTCCACTAATCGCGTGTAATCAACATTCGCATTGAAAGACCACTGGGGCATGTTCTAGATGACACAAGAACGAGAATCAACAGACTAGTTCTCACTACACATGGCATGAAAACTATTCTAGAAGTATAGATTAGATTTACTACTTAAAAACAAAAGGAGTTATTTATCATACTACTACCAACTATAAAATTTGGAGTCATAAAAAGAGGCAAAGCGTTGTTACAAAATCATTCAATTCAATGCCCTTGATTTTCATAAAAGATTTTTGGATGGAGGGGGATACTTATTTTGCACTTCACATGCAAAAATAACTATTGCTAGCACCAAGAAAGCCACTATTTCGCATGTGGGCTCTAATTAGGGCAATACTTATGGCTACTCAGACTTTACTCTAGTTGTGATGTCAATCCCAATTTGTAATTCCATGGGTACTCAGACTTCTCCTGCATCTCTAACTCAAACACATGAGCATAACTATTTTTCCTTAACAATATCATCACACAATCTATCATAGGGAAAGGCTTATTCAATATCTTCTCAAAAGGAAAATAATAATCTAAAAGTTACAAATAAAAACAACTTATCCAAAAATCATAGGCACCATCAGGATACCCAATATTACAACCCTAATTATCAAATTATCCATAAAAAATAAAAACTAAATTGCAGTTGCGACTCAACGATGGCGTTCTTCTTGTCGCGGTTGTAACTTTGCAGTTGTGGGGCATCAAATTGCAATCACATTACTCATCTTCTAATATATATTACAATTTTAACTATCAGAGTGCAATTGCAACATCCAAAGGTCGTATCTTGGGGTTTAATTTCAGCCTTTGTCCATTTTTGATTCCTTTCCTTCCTTTTAAGTTTTTCCTTTACTTCTTTTCACTAGATTTCCCTATAAGATCACAATCACTAAAAATTAGTGTATTTTAGATATAACTAGTCTCATATATTCAGTTAACTCACCATAGTGTGCAAGAAATAAAATGAAAATGAGTAACAAATTTTCCACTCATCACTAGGTTACTAGAATGTTAGACGTAGTTGAGGCTAATGACCAGTTAGTATAAAATTTACTACTTGACTCAGTGGATTATTATAGTTTTCATAATTATGGTGTTTTGGTTACATATTACTAGGCCCTAGGATGTGATACAATATTAATTGGACTCTGGCTTAATTATTTATGCTTGTAAAGGATGTAGCCATTGTCTATAGACGTTTAGATGCTTATAATTATATTGTTTGGATACTGGTGATAACATGCATATATTAAGTATATTCATGTTCACTTATTGGTATGATATAAACTAAAACTATAGTTTTGCTACTATTTTTCTAAAAAGGAATTTATTACCACTTTTTACATTTAAATCAAATTCTTCATAACAGGAATCATACCACCTTAATGGAAGATATGAACTATTTAGACCAAAAATGAAATTTTAGTGATTTGACCGAGATAGATTCTGGTTCACAATTTTACTACTACTATTTAATTCAGTCGAAAGAGGTTCAGACTCCTTCTACTCTTTAATACTAATTTTGTCTTTGAGTTGATCTTGAGCAACTGATTTACTGACTTATAATATTTTATCCAAGGTTTGAGTTTGTGCATTTATTATATATATATATCCAATATTGGATAGAGTAGATTAATGATAATCATGGTTATTGAAAATCTTAAATTGGGACCAATTTGGTGTATAAGGGTACTGATAAACCTCCTTGGGTCCCTATTATCTCTGAGTAATCATGATGGTTAAGAGAATTTCCCATAGGTCTTTCCTTTTTAAGCCATCGAGTAGGAGAAGGTGTATACACTAGGTTAAGTTATGGAATTTAGATCAATTATGGTATTATGGATTTACTTGCATTCATTCATTCATAGCCATTATCATCACTAGTATATTGTTTGGCTCGTATATCTATCATCCTAATAGGGGGTTGCATAGGTATAGATAATGAGTGCTATTTGTTGTGTGTTGTGTGTTGATTGAGCCTTCTGGGTTATTTTGGCTCTATTTAGGTATTATTTTTCTGGACTAGCTTGTTACTCTATTGTTGTTATTAGGGTTATTTTATAGTTGGTTGATTATTGAATTGGTAGTAAGATTCGGGGTATGATTTTGATTCATTTCTCTTACGATTATTTTACTATGGATAATTATCACAGGTTTAGGCATTTGGATTAGGGACCCTGACTTTGCCTGTATTAGTTTCTTACTTGATTAGAATGCCTTGGGATGCTACATTATCTACCTTAGGTCATACCTTTTGAATTAGTCTTGTATAATTATATGTATGTACACGTATTTATCTATGATATTACCATATATCCCTCTATTCCCTTATTTTTTTCTTATTGTATATGTACCCTTTGTCCTTGTATACTACTATCATCCATCATCTACTTTTTATTTGTAGATTGGCCAATAATATACGGTATAACACTTTAGCTCCTATGTATGGCTTGGATAAAATGGTTCATCCTTATCTCCTAAAAAGGGCAGTGTGGTGCACTAAAGCTACCGCTATGCGAGGTGTCCAGGGAAGGTCCCCACAACAAGGGTGTATCATACACAACCTTACATTGCATTTCTGCCAGAGGATGTTTCCAAGGCTTGAACCCGTGACGTCCTAGTCATATGGCAATAACTTTACTAGTTACTCCAAGGCTCCTCTTAAAAAAGAATTCATCCTTATTGCCTCTTTTATGATTCTGTAGAATTCTGAGCCTAACTCAGTCTCTTAGAGCTTTATGAGGGGTCCCAGACTTAGAAAATTTTAACTAGGTATTCATAATTAAAGTTATTTTATCCTTTGTAAGTTGGAGATCCTTTTTCATGACCTTTATCACTTTTAAATATTAATTTTTAGGTTGATTCATGATCAAAAATGTTAGTTGTAGTTTTCGGACAAGTTTCGGATTTTTCGGACCTCATTTGATTTAAGTTTGGGAGTCCAAACCAGTAGGTCAATGCGATCTCAATGTGCCTCGTCGCCTATCACATTGATTAATATTTTTCCCAACTTGTATTTTCAAATTCCAATGAGTCAACACGGACTCCATGTGGCACGGAGGCCATAGTGTCGACCCCATCGACACGATGCATCTGCCTGCACGTTACTTGACCTATTTTAAGTCATTAAAAAGTCGTGTCCTCAGGGGTAATTAAGTTTTCTCCCACCTTTTGTCATCCCCCAAAACACGAGATTAAGACCCTTTAGAGGCAAAATACATTCATCTTTGTCAAAATTTCTTAAGAAGCAAACACTAGAACTTCCAATTCAAGATTCCTTCTTCAAGAACACTCCATCATTCTTCGCAAATTTAAATACCAAGGTATGTGAAGTGTTCATCCAAGGGTTTCCTTCCACCCTTGGAGTTCAAGAAACTTCTTTAAAATAGAAGTGAATTCATTTCATGGATTTATGTTGGATTTTTAATGCATTCATGATTATGGTGATCTAATTCCATGATTTGTCATGAGTTCATGTAAATTAGTTAATTGTAAATTGAATTTTGTGAACTTCATGTTGAATTCTTGAATTACAAGTTGAATGTAGAATCCATGATATTACTACATGTTTATTGATATGTGAAATACCCATGCTCCCCAAGTATTTGTCAAAGTGCTTATGTGAATTGACTAGTCCAAGCATAACATGTTATTATGTGATTTCAATCATGCACAAGCTCATGTATACCAAGTGTTTGATTAAAATATCTACGTGAATGTATTATTAGAAAACTAGTACCATTATGCTACTAAAGGCATGCAGTGGTGAATTTTTCATGCTATCGAGTCCTAAAGGTATCTAATACGCAACAATTTAGTTGTATACCTAGAGCCAACGTTAGATACAGAATAGTTTCAGTCATATCATGATCAGTAGTTCAGTAATTAGTTCAAAACTCAATCAGTAATCAGTTCTAGACTCAGTTAGTAACCAGTTTAGAACACCGTGAACTCAGTTCAATTAAGTCAGTTAACAGTATTAATAACAATTTAGTCCAGCCTAGAACAGTTTAGAAATTAGTCCAGTGTCTATTTAGTTTGTAGTAGGATTGAGCACCGAGTGAACCCAAGGATGAGGACTCACCTGCCAGCAGAGGGTGTGATCCTTAGAAGAAGTCCTTGCATTCCAGAACTATGTAGAAAATGGAAGTTGAGACATCAACCTACTAGTTGAGAGTTGATAAGGTGTTTTAACCTTCCAGTTGAGGGTACCACCGTTCTCATTCATAGCACCTACAAGATGAGGGTGACTCAGCTTATCTTTACCCGTGACACGGTACTGACACCCTTCCAACTAGGGTTACAAGTTGGACCCTAAATCAGTTCAGATAAGGGGCATGTCAGTTAGATTATTACTTCTAACTATTTTAGTTTCAGTTTCAGTGTCAGTATAGAACTCAGTTCAGTTCCACAGAATCAGGACTATTAGAAACAGTCACAAAGTTATACATCAGGACTATTAGAAACAGTCACTTAGTTATTAGTATTTCTATATTAGTAAACTCAGATATTAGTTAATCAGTATTCAAAACTCAGTATCTAGTGTTACCATGATCTCAGTTACAGTTCACGTATTCATCCATGCATTCTTATTCAGTTATATTCATGTTATTCAGTCAGTTATTGTTCATGCATATGAACCCATGCATACCAACATACCTCACTTAGCATACCATTAAATTCAAAGTACTGACGCATACTTTTCTTTTTCTCTATGATGTCTTATATCATAGGTTCAGATGCACGAGCTCCTAATTACTCTTAGCAGCCCATATTATCACCAACAATTTTTGTGGTGAGTCCTCATCGTTCGAGGACAATGTTATCATTTCATTTGTCAGTATTTAGATTATTTTAGTAGTCGGAATTAGTTGGGGACTTGTCCCATCGACTCCATGTTCAGATAGTAGAGGCTTTTCAGACTAGAGTATTTTTAGACAGATGTTCAGTTTCAGTAGTGATGTTCAGTATTTACTTCAGATTTGAACCTTATAGAAAATTTCTGCATTTATTTCAGTTATATTTTTGTTATAGTATTACTATTGTTTAGTGCTCATTGCAGGTACCATTCATGGGTTAGTTAGTGGTCCTTCGTTGTCCTAGCACCGTGTAGCGTCTGAGGTATAGACTGGTGCATTACAAACTTGGTATCAGAGCCTAAGGTTTAACAGAGTCCTAGAAAGTCTGAAAGCCACATCAAGTAAAGTCTTGTGCATGGGTGTGTAACGCGTCATACTTATGAACATGAGGCTACGAGATATTTTAGGAAAAGTTTCCCTTCTTTTAGTATTCATGTCATGCGAGTGAGAATAAACTCAAATTAAATTCTCAGTATAATCTTTTTCTCCCTTTCGTTTACATAACATTCTTCCCAAGAAGAACGAAAGAAGGACAGGAAATCAACCAGCCCCTCAGTTCTTCCAGGCAGATCCTCTGGACGAGATTGTCTCCCATGCAAAATTCAGGGATGTATTTACTACTCTAGCCAATTCACTAGAAGCCTAGAATGAACGCCCAACTATCATTCCAGTAAACCCAGTGGCCAATACTATTGCAGCCAAAATTTAGGATTTCACCCGAAAGAATCCCCCATTGTTTACCAGGTGTAAGTCAGAGAGGACCCATAGAATGGGAGGAATTTGCCACTTATTTACTTGATAGGTTCTTTTCACTGGAGTTTAGAGAAGCTAAGGTTGTGGAGTTCATTAATCTAAAGTAGGGAAACATGATAGTGAAAATGTATTCTCTCAAGTTTTTTCAATTAGCCAGATATGCCCCTCATGTGGTAGAAGACAACTGATAAAAACTGAGTAAGTTTGTGTCAGGTGTGTCTAGCAGCATGGTCAAGGAGTGTAGAACCGCGATGTTGATAAAAGAGATGGACATATCCAGGATCATGGTCCATGCTTAGTAGATAGAGGAGGCTAAGAATAGAGAAATAGAGAGGGGGAACAAGAGAGAAAAATAGGTAGCTTTAAATTCGCTCATCCTAAGTTAGAAGGCGGAAATCGTTCTCAGTTCTGCCTGAAGTATTCAATTCTAGATCCATCCTCAGCCAGTGCTCCAGTGCTGAAATTAAGAGACGACAATAAAGATAGGGCATCAGGCCCTAAACCTCAGGGTAGTGTCAGTAGCGCCCGAACATATCCCCTTTGCTAGAAATATGGCAAAAACCACCAGGGTATCTGCAGAGCTGGTAGCGATGTATTTTTTGGGTGTGGTAATCTCAGTCACAGAGTTAGAGATTGTCCCCAGTCAGGTTCCCAGGGTCAGTATAACCATCCCCTAACTCTATCCGGACACCTAAATCAGCAAGGTGTCGCTTCCTGTGCCACCAGTGGGCAAATCTTAAATAGACTCTATGCACTTGAATCTTTGCAGGATCATAAACTTCTCCTGATTTAGTCACTGTTACGTTGAAAGTTTTCCATTTACATATTTATTCTTTGCTAGATCCAGGAGCTTCTTTATTATTTGTAACTCAATATATAGTTGTCGACTTCGGAGTTATTCCCAAAATCCTAGAAGAGCCTTTCTCAGTCTCTACCCCAGTGGGTAAATCTATCATATCCCGGCGGGTATATAGGAACTGTCCGATTATGGTATACCAGAAAGTCACTTTAGCAAACTTAGTAAAATTAGAGATGACCGATTTTGATGTCATTCTCGGCATGGATTGTCTTTATTATTGCTATGCCTCATTCAAAAATAGAAACAAAATTTTCCATTTTTAGTTTCCAAATAAACCTGTCCTAGAGTAGAAGGGTAGTACTTCAGCACTTAGGGGTCAACTTATCTCCTACATGAGGGCAAGAGTAATGATATCTAAGAGATGTGTCTACCATCTCGTTTGAGTCCAATACTCTAGTTCAAAAAACCCTAATCTTAAATCAGTGTTAGTAGCACATGAATTCCCAGATGTAGTTCCCGAAGATTTTCCCGGAGTTCCTCCTAGGAGGGAAATTGACTTCGGAATAAACCTTCTTCCAAATAATTAGCTCATCTCTATTCTTCTATAATGAATGGCTCCAGAAGAACTTAAGGAGTTAAAAGAACAATTAAAGGATATCCTAGATGAGGGATTCATCAGACCTAGTGTATCCCCGTGGGGTGCGCCAGTCCTATATATGCGTAAGAAAGATGGTTCTCTCAGAATGTGTATAGACTACCGTCAGTTAAATAAAGTCACGGTCAAGAACAAGCATCCACTTCCCAGAATCGATGACTTGTTTGACCAACTTCAGGGTGCTAGTTACTTTTCTAAGATAGATCTCAGATCAGGCTAGTATCATCTTAGAGTCAGAGAATGTGACATCCCGAAAATAGCTTTCACAACTCGGTATGGTCTCTTCGAATTCTTAGTCATGTCATTTGGTCTTACCAATGCCCCAGCAACTTTTATGGACTTGATGAACCGCGTGTTCAAGAAGTATTTGGACATGTTAGTCATAGTTTTTATAGATGACATTCTCGTCTACTCCCGTGGTGAGTATGATCCTGCAACCATCTTAGAATAGTATTGCATACCCTCATAAACCATCATCTTTTTGCCAAATTCAGTAAATGCAAATTTTGGCTAAGGTTAGTATCTTTCCTCGGCCATATCATTTCCAGTGATGGCATTAGGGTCGATCCCTAAAAGACTGAAGCAGTGAGAAACTTGCCTAGACCCATCTCTCCATCATATATCAAGAGTTTCTTGAGATTGGCTGGCTATTACCGAAGGTTTGTTCAGGGATTTTCCTCTATTGCATCCCCTATGTCCAGATTGACTCAGAAGAAGGTCAAATTCCAGCGGTCAGATTATTATGAGAAGAATTTTTAGGAGTTGAAGACTCGACTCACTACAGCTCCAGACATGACTTTATTAGATGGTTCAGGTGGGTTTGTGGTATATTATAATATTTCCAGAGTTGGGTTGGGGTGTGTTTTGATGTAGAGAGGTAAGGTCATAGCCTATGCCTATAGATAGCTTAAAACCCATGAAAAGAACTATCCAACTCATGATCTTGAGTTAGCTGCTGTAGTATTTGCCTTAAAGATTTTGAGGCATTATTTGTATGGAGTGTATGTGGATGTGTTCATAGACCATAAGAGCCTGCAGTATGTGTTCTCTCAGAAAGACCTAAACCTACATCAGAGAAGGTGGTTAGAGTTGCTAAAAGACTATGACATGAGTGTTCTGTATCATCCAGGCAAGGCCAATGTTGTGGCTGATTCTGTTAGTAGGATGTCTAAGGGTAGGTTTCTCACGTGAATGAGGATAAGAAGAAGTTAGCTCAGGAAGTTCATCAGCTTTCTCGACTAGGTTTCCGCTTAGTCGATTTAGCAGAAGGTAGTGTATGTGTAACACCCCAAAAATCTATCCCAGAACGTCACAGAGTGCTTAGGACCACAAGTGATCCCAAGCTAACCCATGAACTATCATACTATTAAGCAACTGATTAAATATGAAATAAATATCGAGTTCGCAGTGCGGAAACATAATAATGATGGAATCTGAGAAAAATACAATACTGATATAACTTTTACATTTTGATAAAATCTGAAAGAGGGACTGAAAATACATAACTGATTCTAACTGAAATCTGTGAACCCTCAACTGTACTGACTATAGATAGCTGGGACGTGACTCCAACTATCACAAATCAATACATATGAATAAGAAAATTAATTACATCTAATAATCCCAAAGTATTAAAAGATAAAATAATAATTTCAAAAGATACATCCTAGGTCTGGTTGCCACTAGTGCAAGCCTCTAAATATAGAATGATATGAATTACTTAAAGTATCTGAAATGAAAATAAAGTATAAGGTAAATAAAGAGATATATGTGTAAGCTCTAAAAATATAGTATAAGATACATACAGAGTGATATGGGTACTCTTTGCAAAACATCAACCACTAGCTCGATATCTTTAATGTCAACACCAAAGGAACACAATATTGATCTACCACTTGAACTAATACCTGCATATGGTGTAGAAAATAAGAAAAAGTGAAAATAATCAAGGGTGAGTATGAAACACATGTACTCAACAAGCATCATTGGAAATCAATCCTAATCCAAAGTGATGAAACCATTCTTTTCCTTGGAGAAAGAGGAATCACTTCTTTTGTTTGTTTGAGGCTAAGTATTGAATAAATTTTGGTAATGAGGGCCTTATAATACTCAGCCTTGGGTTAGATTAAAAAAATAGTTTTGATATTAAAAGAGTGGTAAACTAATGTGCCTCTTTAAATTCATAACCGAAAATCTATTGGAAGGGATGTACGACACTTTCCCATGATTATTGGACCCACCTATGATTACGGGTGGCACCTTTATTTGGGACGTAGATTTGGGTTCTCAGAACTTCACCAGAATATCCTTGGTATGATCATGAGAACTCCCTATGATCGTACCTTATTTCGTAGGTTGATGGTTCCAACCGGATAAACGTTAGAAGTCACAACCATACCTACGATTGTGGTTTCTAAACATGGTTGTGGTTTACTATCGTGGTTGGAAGGTATATTTTTCAACTTTTAGGGGGTGATTTGATCATACGGGAGCATTGTATGATTGTAAAATCTCCCCACAATCTTACCTATGCTCGTAAGTTCTCACTACTGGACAATGCGTCACTAAAATGATCATAACTCTTTACTCGATATTGAATTAAGGAAAACTAGATGTGTTGGAAATATAATTCAAATATCTATCATTTGGTGGGTCTTGATCTCAAATATGCTTCAGAATCTAGGAGTTATGCTCGTTTCAAGATGACTATAGGAAGATTTTTCTCAAGAAATTAGTTGATAATGAAGGTTTAGTCTTGGTCATGATCTAGGAGTTATTTGTGGTCATAACATATGTCTAAATCACTTTCCATACCACCAAAAAATGATATTTGATTTTACATGTTCTTAACGCAGATTCTAATCTTATCTTGGATTTTTGGGGTATTACTAACACCTTAAGCATAAAGGTGGTTGGCACAATACTTGAGAACAAACTTGCCTCATGATTCTAATGATCATAGATGATGAGTTATTATCATTATCCTCATTTTTTGACATTATAATGAAAAATTATAGTAGTAAACACATTTTAGTTATTAATTGTCATATATAACCATTCAGTTCAATAATTATGAAATGATTTTAGGTTAATCATTATAATTGAAAAAGTATATAGATCATTTCTTATATCGAATATTAATTCCATAACTATTTTATGAAATCCTACTTCGAAAATTGAAAAATTGGAGCAAAATAACCACCACATGATGCAGTAAAATGAATTAATTTGTATCTTTTCATACATAATCATACTTAGAATAACCCGAAAGTGGTGATTCACAATCAAAGTGCCCCTCCCATATGAGTGTGCTAAATTTTAAAGAGAAGAAAATAGATCTATTAGAGTTAAAATAATTCTGCATCAACATATACAACTTATATCCAAATTGCGCCAAAATATGTTAAATCAATGAGTTAGTTTTTTTACTTTTAATTGCCTCTTTTTGTAGTCGAGCATTTTCAAACATTAGTTGTTGTTTATTATACAAAATTTCACCTAAACGGGGTCCAAATCCACAACAATTAGGGCAAACATTGTTGATAGCTTCACTAAATTCCATACAATTAGCCCTGAGATTTTTGTTCTCAGCTCGAAGCGATGAGTTCTCATTGATATTAACTTGATATTGTAGGGGAATACTAATTTGATGACACAAAACAACAATCATTAGCACAAGGACTCACTAGATAGTGCTAAATTTTAACCAATTTATTGCATCAATAATAATCTTAATTTACACAAAATTTTCATATGAGAATGTGTTTTAATTAACCATAAGATATTTACCATTCAAGTGTGAATGAATTTATCACGAGTCAAAAAGTCTTGTAACTGCTTCAAGTATTTTGAATGACAAGAATAAGAAACTATACTACCATGTTTAGAGATTATAATTGTTTGAACGTAGCTTTTCAATTAATGATGATAACAAAAATTGCTACCTCCATTTTAAAATAAGTTGTGCTTTTATCTTTTTATTTTATTTTAAAATAAGAGTTTTTTCATAATTAAGAAGATACTGGTTTTTCTCCCATTTTTTGTTGTTTAAATGAATGAAGTTTTACACAGTCCAAAAATATTAAAAAATTATTTCTTTTTAAACATATTTAATTGAGTGTAAGAAAAAACTATTTTTACTTTCTATGAGTGAGTATTTTACTTAGAGGGCTTGCTCAAATGAACACCACTTATTATGAAAAGGAGGAAGCACTGTTATTAAATACCTTTATTAGAATACGTTTATTTTGGAACCAAAGTTTGACTTGCGAAGGCTCTATCCGTAGTTTATCACTGAGCTCCTTCTTTTATCTGGTTGAGGACGCTTCTTAAACAATATTAATCACAAAAATAGAAAAAGCTAATTATCCTAAACACTTAAGAGAAAAATGTGTTTAAGGGATGAGATACTTCTCTCTTCTATTTTTTGAATCTAATGTTAGGTGTGGCAGTGTAAGCATATTCTCTTATTTTCACGATCGTCATTATCAACATTTTGTTCATCATGTAATTGATTGTCATTGTCATCCATTTGATATTAAATTCTTCATCTCCTAACAGTTGCACTATCTCATTTTCTGATATTGTCTTTGACTCCTTTATTGACTATGCATTAAACTAGTTCTCCAACATTCTACTTGACTGACATATAGAAATTGTAAAAGGTTTTAACATATAATAAACATATGAAAATAGAAGTGATGGACACTTTTGTCGTTACTCATGAGTTCTTATTTTCTCCCTTAGTAGATTAAACCCCACAACCTTAAGATTGGAGGTGGAGGATGTTTTGCTATTCACAATTTGTTGTTGTCATATTTTGTATATTTTTTGTGGTATGAAAGAGAAGAGAAAACACTATAAATAAGACTAATAGATGGACAGAAGTCATTTTTTTAATTTAAAAAGTGTCAACTTATGAGAAGTACTCCTATGTGTTCATGGATAAAATCCAATGCTGGAAATGTATGAAATGAGTAAGAGATGATAGAAAGTTAAACGCGATTCTTAACTTTTGATAATAATTTTACTTGAAAAGTTGAAAATAAATATTGAACACAAGTGAAAATTTTATTTTCTTTCTCGTTATGAATTAATCAAATCAAAATTTGTGTGGCTTAAGTTGAAAAGAAGAAATCCCTATAAGGATTTTTAAAAGTTTCAGACTCAAAAACAAAATTTTAACAAGAGAAAAGAAATTTTATTCATCTTACAACAACCCTTAATAACATTATTAGCGATATTAACTGAACAATGGGCTAAACATAAGACCTCCATAGACACCTATAACACTCATAGAAAATTATAATGTAAAAAACAGTATTTACGATTTTTACTTGATCAAATGGGAGTGGAGATGAACAAGAAACACACCAGGTAGGATCATTTTTTATCATCGAAGAAATCTATGCAAATTCAAATCAAAACTTTGGTTAAAAGTGAAGAGGTTTTACCTAGTTTACATCAATCATAGATAGTAATGTTAGCAACATTACATGATTAATCAAGTAGAAAATCTACTAAAATTCTTTGTCATTTCTATTCTAAAAAAAATAGAACTCCAAAAATGTTTAGCAAGCATGAAAAACATATTCAAAAACATATTAAAGGAATGTGTAAAAAGAAATCCATGTAAGGATTTTTAAAAACTTCAAGACTCAAAATCAAAATTTTAACAAGAGCAACGATATTTTATTCATCATCAACAATCCTTGATAATAACATTTGCAAGATTAACTGAAAAATAGGCTAAAAGCAAGACCTTCGTAAAAGTCAAAATTATAAAAGAAAAAAAAAGGTATTTCAAATTTTATCTGACCAAACGGGAGTGGAGATGAACAAGGAACATACCAGCTAGGATTATTTTTTATCATTGACAAAATTTAATTTGTGAATTCAAACCAAAACCTTTGTTAAAAGTGAAGAGATTTTTCTATTATACAACAATCATAGATAGTAAAGTTAGCAATTAAATGATTAATCATTTAGAAAACCAACTCAAATTCTGTCATTTTTTTTCTAAAAATTAAAAATTCACAAAAGTTTAGCAAGCATGCACATCTAATTCGAAGACATATTAAAGGAGCACAAAAAACTTTGACAAGAATAAAAAGGACAAGAAAAAAATTAGAATTTTGACCTGACCAAATAAGAGTCTAG
This sequence comes from Capsicum pubescens, assembly GCA_030864215.1. Classification (NCBI taxonomy): domain Eukaryota; kingdom Viridiplantae; phylum Streptophyta; class Magnoliopsida; order Solanales; family Solanaceae; genus Capsicum; species Capsicum pubescens. The sequence goes on from CM061544.1 coordinate 231,559,616, forward strand.
ATGAAGAACGATCATTTCCAATCATCGGACGATTATAATTTTTGAATTTAAACAAAACCTTTGGTTAAAACAAAATTTTTTTATCCATTTTACAACAATCATACATAGTAACGTGAGAAACATTAAATGACTAATCATTTAGAAAATCAACTCAAGTTCATTGTCGTTTCTGACACTACCCGGCCCAGGGCCTTGTCATAATGGGTGTCCCAATTATGATCGGGATCGGAGACCACCCCCATTATCCAACCGAACCTCCAGCAGCCTGCCCTTAGTTGGTTGAATTTCCAGCATATAACAAGATAGCCGAACTATCCAAATTATAGATTCTGGGATAGGTCTATGACTGAGATCGACCCAATCGAGTCCAACTGTCTGAACCCAACCAATAACGAAACCTAACAACAAACCATAACCAAATATGTTTCGCGATAATTGAATATAATTCCAAAACAAAAGAGGATGGAATAGTGAGAAATTTAGTTCTATGACACCATCCCTAATACCAATGCCAATACCAAGGCTGTCAGCAATGTCGTTCCCGCCCATACCAACCCATAGTAGTTACAAAAAAGCCTCTAACCAAGAATACCAAAATGCTCATGGGAAATTTCCCGAAACATAGACAAAACCAATATGCATAAATAAACCAAACTATGAAATAACATCCATGAAATAGAGCCTTCTAAGAAGATAGAAGTTTGCCACTTTAATCCAATAGCTGATCCTAAGTTTGTTTTCTAAGTAGGTAGATTACAAAAACCGGTTCTTCCATTGCATGGGGCCGCCCAAAGATGGATTATAAGGTGAATGCTAGCATGAACTCAGGATAAGGATAAAATAGTGCCAACTAGTAAAACCAAGTAAACCAAGCCATGCCGGGAAAGAAAATTGGGTTTAGCATGTATTTAAAACCATTATCTTGGGTAAGTGTATCTTAACCGTCCGTAACCACCCACGGGGTATATGGGTCTAGTGCAATCCCCTAAATGGGCATCGATGCATGTAGCCGCAAAAATTAGAGATACCACAAAAGTAGCGGATTCCCAAGTACCCTTATCTCACCATGATACATATGTACAATGTACTTTGAGTATTCCCGCATACCACATAGTATAATATATGGTTTCCTTGATCAGCCCCTAATGTTGGCAAACATGAGTTTCCAGTGTTCATTTATTAAACTCCCACCTTTACAGTTAGTTATCACACCCTGCCTTAATTATCTAATTAAAACCATTTCCAAACAACTAAACCATTATTATTAACTGAGGCTACACATAGTGGTATCGTCATACCGACAATAACTTATAAGTATTGTCCCTAGCCAAACCTTTTAGAGATCAAAGGATTCCCATGCACCCATAGATTGCATATCCAATTAACTTGGGGGAGTCCTACATACCAAACAAGTGTTACATTATTATGATTACTTGGAGGATTCCATTGTACCCCACAACAATGACTATTAAACCCAAAAACATTCCATTTTGACCAATCCAAACCATTTAACTATTTAGGGTTCCATTACTAAGTTTAAACCATGCATAAGTTCCATTAAAAATCCAACAATGTGGTGAAAACATTCTCTTAGGCATTTTATCAAAAATATTAGTGACATAGTTGATAACGCTTAAATTACACTCTTGAATGGGTGTAAGCTATCATTGTCAATAGAAAACCCAACTAGGTTGGGGTCGAATCCTACAGGGAATATGGTGTGAACTCAAGTTGTTTGCGATTTAATCCACTGATAGTTTAATGTTTCCTAAAATGGTAGGTTCAGGTTTAACAAGTTGTTGTTTGTCAGTTTACTTTCGGTGTTAGTAAATCAAGAGTTTAAGAAATAACCAGAATTATGTTCACTAGGGCTTCCGATACATGACAGATGCTGAAAGTGATTCAAGATTCTCATGGCGGGTAAGATAACAAGCTACCTTTATCAATGTTATGCTTAAATGTCTCTCGACCTACTTAAGCATTTAATTCCCTAATCCTCTCAGACTTAGGGAATTTCTATTTACTGCTCAGATTTTACCTCAGGTTAGCTAACTTTGTTACAACGCTGATTATGAAATGAAGTATTTTCGAGTCCCTGTTGATAATTCAGTTCCTATTATATGTGATTTCCTTCTTAAGCAAATCAAAGTAGGTGTGTCTACTATTTGCAACCAACAGACGTTAGTTAAAACTTCATAATTATTAAGAAATCCTACCACCTTTTGAATCTTGCATACTTAGCACCTCATCAAGACCTAACCCTAGATCCCATAACTCAGGTTAATGGAGTTTAGCCACTCATGATGTAACGAACAAAACACATAATTGAATTCATGATTTGAAAGATAAACTTACAGAGATGAATAATAACTAGTGAATCACAGATTAGATCACAAAAGAAAAATCCCATAATACTGATAATAATCTCTCCAAAATAGTTGTGTTGTTCAAGTCAAGAAGTAAAGAGAGAAAGTATCAAAATGTGTTTTCCAAAACTCAAGGTGTCGACCTTGTATGGAATAATGATAATAATAATGTTAATTGATGTCTAGAAAACCCTAAAACAAAGCTTTAAATAGTTTACCCTAAATAAGGAAATAAAATCAAGGTTACAACTTTTTCTCGGAATAGAGGACGACTATTGGTGATGCCTTATCAGGATCCTGACGACTTATCAAGAATGTCGACAGGTTTTCTTCAAATCTGCACTAGTCCTGTCTTAGGTTGACGGCAACTTCTGACGGCTTATCAGGACTGTGATGACTTATCAGAAATGTCGTCACACTTTTGCTCCAATTCTCATATCCTGCTTAAGTATGATGGTATTCCTGATGACTTGTCACCATTATGAGGGCCTATCACTAAATTTCATCAATTCTACCAGCGGGACCTCATTCCCTGCTTAAGGCTGACGGTATTCCTGGCGACTTATCAGACCCTTGATGGTTTATCACAAAATGTCGTCACAACTTCCACTTTAGGAAAATTCTCTGTCTACTAATGATGACCATCCTGATAGCTTATCACAGGGCCGACGACTTATCAAAAATGTCGTCATCCACACTTGTCCTTAGATTCTTCAAAGTTCAAGCTTTTTTCTTCCATTATTATTAGTTCTCTATCATCTTAGCTTAAACTGCAAAATCAAACATAAACTAATAAAAAATAACTAAATTTTCTCAAGATCTTGTAATTATTTAGAGTTAAAAGCCTCAAATATGTTAGAATATCCTCACACATCAACACCCTCAACTTAAAACAATTGCTTGTCCTCAAGAAACCAAATCATAACTAAGAGAATACAAAGTACAATTTGGCAGCTAACTACTCATATTAGTTTAGAATAATTTCACCATCTCCAAGGTCAGTTAATTTAAAACTCATTGTTGATGTTTTAAAGAACAAACATGCAACTCACAAGCATCAAGATACGACAAAAATTCAGCAATAACAATCATGCCATAACAAGACCACACTATCTGAACAAGTTAGTGACTTAGCAATATACCCAATGTTCCCTCACAACAAAGAAATCCCTTTTCACTCATATCAGAATTTACATACATAAACATAGGCATAATCATAAGTCTCACTCTCAGAATGACATTTCAAACACTGCATTTCAAATGCCCTAGGCTTTCCCTTATAGTCAGTACCCAAATCTTCAGGTAGTTCAGTTAGGATCACTTTAGGGATTTTCTTAGGCTTGTAATGTAGGCTGGGGGCTGGTATGATATTCATGAATATTTTAGAGTGACTTTCCTCCTTGACACTACACTAAACTCTTAGGGTTTTACTTCTCAACCTTCTTTTCTTCCTCTTATTTTATTGATCACACATGCTCAATAGGGATTCGGTCTTTTCAATCATCATATTATCTTTTTATCATCTTTAACACAACTTTCTCTTTTCTTATTCCCTTTTCACCGCACCTAACTTTTTATTCTTTTCTCTTATTCTACCTCTCTTCATGCTCATTTTTCATCACTCACCCCTATGATACCACCTTCAACTTAGGCTATTTTCCTAAGTCAAGGTGCACAGTGTCCAAGGAGGACCAGGGCCAAAATAGGTTCATTGTGAGGTAAACGGGAAGGTGAGAGATTTCACCGAAAGAAACAGGCATATAGTCTCAAATTAGGGATCAAAGGATATTATTCACATTGGGAAGGTCATTTAGGCTAAAAGTGGGTTACAATAAAAAGTGGCCTATGATCCTTTCTTAACCCTTATCCTACAACCTAGGCATGACTAACAGGGTAAGTTCTGGATTCGGCACACAGTAGTAGCTGAGTAAGACCTCACACACACATGGCACACAAGTATATCGCATATCACTACTTATCCAATTCATGCAATTTGTTTAGCAAAAATCATCAAGTCGCCAGACTAATGCCACAAAAAGATGCACCACATTCACAGATGAATGCAATTCACACAGTTATAAACTTAAATCAATGGAAAGGTGCTCAAAATTCACAAAATAAGATAATTGCCTTAAGTATATGTATTACTCCTAATTATCTATCAAAAATTGTTACAACAACATCCTACCCTATACCCTCAACTTAAAATTGAAAATAAAGCTAAACTAAGGGTTAGAGTATATACTGGAATGACTCAAGCTCAGGGGTCATGGGTTTTTGACCCTGATGCTGCATCATCTACTACCTTCTATCCATCGGGAGCTTCTGGCCTTGTAGTGGTAGGGGGTCTACTAGATGAGGCACCTATAGCCCTGTCTTTCAAAGCCTCCCCCCATCTCTCATTGTCCGTTAGGGACTCCATTCTTTCTTTCTTCAACTCCTCTTTTTCAGCCTTCTTTTTTGCCTTCTTTTTCACTCTTCTTTCTTTCTCGCTGTCAGGGTCTTCTCTATTATCTTTGCCCTTTCACACCCTCTTCTTTTTTTTTCTTTGGTGAATCTCTAATGAGGTCAAGCATTGGAATTTTTTCCTCAGATTCATGCACAGCCGGATCTGTCGGCACCATAAATTGGTGCTACTACAATACCCCAACATCTGTCTTTACCTTGTTCAAGGTCGCTCTGAATTTAGCAAGATCATCTCCTGACATTTATTTTACCAGTGCATCAAATCGTTTCTCCAAATCTTCAACCCATCCAGGAAAAGTCACAAAAGGCTCAAGGGAAGCCTTGATTCTCTTGTCTACTACAGTGGCAAACTATTTGGCAAAAGCATGTAGTTGTGCCTCATACCATTTATCTTATTTGGACACTTTTCTGATATCGATCGGATGAAATGCAAATGCTTTTCATGCTGTAGGATCCTAGGGATTGGGTTCATTCTCAGGCACTGAACCTGGTTATGCTAAAAAAGTTAGTTGCACAGTCTCAAAATCTTCCACTTCCCTATTAGGTGTTGAATCAGCATCTGTAACTGAAGGGTCTGTTTCTACCTCTACACCTCTATCAAGTCTCAATTCTGGATGATTTTCATCATACCGTATGGGATTATGGGTCTTTCGGGCAAAAATGTCATCATCAACCCCTGCAATCTCTGGCACATTAACAGCTCGACACAACTCTATGATAAGACACGGGAAAGGATAAGCAGTGTCAGTTCTTGACATTCTAATTTTTATCTCATTAGAAATGATTTCCCCGAAGATAAGAAGGAGCTTGTACACCATGCTTACTACTAGGATAGCATGGTCATCACCTAGAATGTTGTCTCTATCAGTGGGCATCATCCGGATACACACAACACCCCACCCAAACTTTTCCTCTTGAGTCAAAAAGGACTTATAGATTCTCTCATTTGCATTGGTCACCCATGTTGGTTCCCCTTCGGCTATGATATTGGCTAACCACAGACGTTGATTTGCCTAATTTTTAATCCAAGCATAGACTGATGGTGAAGTGGACTGAGGAGTGAAGTTGGGGTCATGAAAGAACCTATTGATAGTTCTTTTTGAGATATCAACCCTTACTCCCCTTACCTGAACTCTCTCTAATAGGGGCTAGTCTGCAACTCCTTCTCCTGACCTACATATATTTTCCAACTGAGCCTGGTAGTTCATGTAAAACTCTCGGACAAGTCAAGGGCAAAATGAGCTTCCCCCTTTTGTAGTCCGTCGCAACCCGTACTCTTGGAACTTCTGTTTGACTTCAGGATACCTACACAGACCTTTGGTTATAATCCTCTTTTCTTCTTGAATAGACCTTTTAGTCCTTCTTCTATCAGTTCTACGGAGCCTAGCAGTAAAGATGCCCTCTACCTTAGGAATTTTCCATCTAGTATTGTCTCAAACTTCGGGGCTCTTAAATTTGATAAGTGTTCCAAGAATTTGAGACTTCTCATCATCTTTTTTTTCAGTTGAAGGGGATTCAAATACTATTCCCTCAGAATCAAACTCCTTAGACTCTTTATGTTCTTCTTTTTCAGTTTCAGCATGTTCAGACTCATGCTGCTTATGTTCAGAATGTTTAGATACCTCCTGCTTAGAAGTAGTTGTTATTTCAGTGTCCTCACTATCCTCTAACTCAACTAGTGGGGGTGGTGAAAGATGGTTAGGGATTTGCTTCTTCTTTCACTTCCTGAGCATAGGTTCTTCCTCTTCATAGTCAGACTCCTCATCAATGATCTTCCAGCGTATACTTTTCTATTGTTCCTTCTTTGTAAGCTTGGGGCTATTTCCTTTGGGTTCCATTATATGGTTCCTGTAGAAATAGAAAAAACCATTAGTCAATCCTCAAGAGACTAAACACAACCACATTAATCATTTAAGTTTCACATCCTTTGAAAAGGCTCATTCATGCTTCAGGTTCCAAGTGTGATGATATTTCTTGATAAGCCATCATGACTGTGATAGCTTATAATAATTGTCGTCAGCCTTAGATAGAACCTGCGAAGATTTATCAACTTCTGAAGAAATTTCTGATAATCCATCACAAATGTGATAGCCTATCACAATTATCGTCAGCTCTAAACAAAACTCACTTTATTCTTAGTAGCCTTTGACGACATTTCTAATAAGCCATCACAGCTGTGACAGATTATCATAAATGTCGCCAGCTCTTATCATAACCCCACTTTTGATTTTAACTCAATTTTTGGTCAAATTATTTCTCAAAATCCACTCGAGTTCTGATTTATGAGCTGAATTTTAAGCTTTAGGCTTGCAAAGCAAACCATAGTTCCAAATTTTAGCCCCTTTTCTAGTTGAACTTGGTTCAAGTATCTTGGGAACTTGGGTTGTCATCAATCCATCCCTTACCACTTGAAAAGAAAATTAAAATTTACAGCATACATGATGGGAGCGTTCAATGTGATTACACGTACAAGAGGAAGTAGGAAGAAATTCTTGATTTTACTTGCAAACCCACACACAAGGAAACTTGCTTTGTGTTTTACTTGGAATTTTTTTTTGAATAAGGAAATAAAATACTCTAAATATTGAAGGAAAATAACTTAAAAGGAAGTAAAATCAAGCGGGAAAGTGGAAAGGTTCGACTGGGCCCAGGTCGAATCTTTATAATTGGCCCAGATTTGGTTGTTAAGTTACTTTCTGGTGACATCTTATGAAAGATTGTCATAGTTGTGATGACCTATCACGGATGTCATCATCCTTAATAGAACGTCAATTCAAAATTGGCCTCTCTGACAACAATTCTAATAGCTTATCACAATTTTGACGGCTTATCATGAATGCCGTCAGGATCTTTTATGCTGATTTCATCAGTTTTCCGCCTTCTGTGAACTAAATCCTGACTATAAAATAAAAACTTTACATGAATATAAATTTTTGGGCTACCTCCCAATAGCGACTGATTTACTATCGCGGCACGACTTGGTTATCTTGACTACTCAGACTTCCAAGAAAAGTTATTGATAACCCTTTATCATCTTCATAGAATACATCAACGATTGAGAAAACACCCATCTCTTTTTGCTGAGTCATGGATAAGTTTATCTTGAAGCCTGCTTCTTTATCATTTAGCCTAAACTTAAACTCATTCAGCTCCATGTCTACGATCACTCTCCTAGTTGCAAGGAATGGTCTACCCAAGATGATGGGCACTTTAAAATCCACCTTTCAATCTATGACTACAAAATCAGCAGGCAGAATAAAATTGGCTACCTTTACTAAAACATCGTGTAATATGCCCACAGGCTGCTTCATAGACCTATCTGCCATCACCAACCGCATATTTGTTAGGGTAGGATTCCCCAAACCCAGTTTCTTGTACACAACAAGTGGCATTAGGTTTTTAGTGGCTCCCAGATTGCATAATGCTTTGGTGAATTTTAGGGAACCAATAGTACACAGAATGGTAAATGCTACCGGCTCTGCCTTTTTTTGCACTAAAAACCTTGTAGAGATAGCGGCACAATAGAGAAGATTGCTCTCTAGATCATATATAACCTTCCATTTCTTGGTCACAAGGTCCTTCATGAACTTTGCGCATCCTGGTATTTTCTCAAGTGCCTCAACCAAAGGAACATTTATTGCTAATTGCTTGAGCATTTCCAGGAATTTGCTGAATTTTGCATCCTCATCCTTCTTCTTCAATCGTTGAGGAAAGGGAGGTTGTGGTCTTGGTATTGTTTTCAATACCACTTCCTTTTCCTTCTTTCTTTCCTTCTCCCATGCATTAACAAAACTATCCAGCTTCTCAGACTCCACTGGATTGCTTTCTTCGAATTCATCAATAAGTACCTCACCATCTACAGATTTTCCCACAGAAGGGCCAGGTAATATCTTACCACTCCTAGTGGTAATATCCATACATCATCCATAATTTTGCGGATTCTAAACCTTATAGCTTGGTAACATTCCGCTCTTTCACTGGTTAAATACAGTGGAAAGTTCGCTCATCTGTTGCTCCAACTGTTTGATGGCAGTGAAGTGTGAGTGCACCAACTAACTGATGGATGTCAGATCGGTCTTCATGGTGGTTATACGAGAGTTGGTGGCCTCAACTCCCTTCAAAAATTTCTCCATCATGTCCTCCATGGACATCTTTGCAGAACCAGTTGCAGTAGCTTTCCAATTTCCAGAAGGAACATATAAACCACTCCTGTCATTATTGCTTCTCCAGTTTCCTTGCTTCTTGTCTTTGTAACCAGGCTTATCTTAAACGTTCCAACCTTGATTCCCTTGGTTATTTCCTCATAAACCCCCTTATTATTAACATAATTCGCCTCTTCTTCAGGTTTCACATCCACTTGGTCTTGAGATGTTACCGCTTTCACTTTCTTATTCTTCCCTCACAATAAGTGATTGGTGAGCAATTCCATCTTAGTATTTAGATGGGCCATGTCTTGATACCATTCCTTATGTATCCTACGTTGTTCAACAGACATACCAACAGAAACAGTGGGGCTTGCTACCACAGACTCCCTGGTATGACACACCCGACTCTGTTTGGTCATCCTATTTAGAATATCTGAGGTATCTTGAAAAGAAAGATCAACAAACGAACCACCAACAATATTAGCTACAATCAGCTTTGTTACAGAGTTGAGGGCCCTATATAAAGTCTCCATCAAGTGTAGGTCTATCATATTGTGGTTCGGACACTGTGTTAGCTTCTTCTTGAATCTCTCCCAAGTCTCATGCAAAGATTTAGTAGGAAGCTATCTAAAATTGCTGATTTTGTCCCTCAAATCTTCGTCCTTAGGGTTTGGATGTCGTGCATGTTACCTGACAGTTTGCACATTCACTTGTGCTCTAGCTAAGGCTGCCAGTCTGTCAGCCCCTTGCTGTTCTGCCATTATTCTTATTCGTTCCAGTTCCGGATTTAGTGGTAATAATGTTTCTCCGAAACTTCTGGTGCTTGGCATTCACTATAAAATCCTCCAAATAAACAAAAACAACAAACAAATGTAAATCTAGGAAACTTAACCAGCTTACAACCGTATTCCCTGGCAACGGCGCCATTTTTAATAACGCTCAAATTACACTCTTGAATGGGTGTAAAAGATCGTTGTCAATATAAAACCCAACTAGGTTGGGGTCAAATACCACAGGGAATATGGTGTGAACTCAATATGTTTGCGATTTAATCCACTGATAGTTTAATGTTTCCTGAAATAGGGGGTTCAGGTTTAACAAGTTATTGTTTGTCACTTTACTTTTGGTGTTTGTAAATCAAGAGTTTATGAAATAACTAGAATTATGTTCACTAAGGCTTCCGGTACATGAGAGATGCTAAAAGTGATTCAAGATCTTCACGGTGGGTAGGATAACAAGCTATCTTTATCGATGTTATGCTTAAATGTCTCTCGACCTACTTAACCATTTAATTCCCTAATTCTCTCGAACTTAGGGAATTTCTATTTACTACCCAGATTTTACCTTAGGTTAACCAACCTTGTTACATCGCTCATTATTAAACGAAGTATTTTCTAATCCCTATTGATAATTCATTTTCTACTATATTTGATTTCTTTATCAAGCAAATCAAAGTAGGTGTGTCTACTATTTGCAACCAACAGACATTAGTTAAAACTTCAGAATTATCAAGTAATCCTACCACCTTTTGAATCTTGCATACTTAGCACCTCATCAAGACCTAATCCTAGATCCCATAACTCAGGTTAATGGAGTTTATCCACTCATGATGTAACGAATGAAACACATAATTGAATTCATGTTTTGAAAGATAAACTTACAGAGATAAATAATAACTAGTGAATCACAGATTAGATCATAAAGGAAAAATCCCACAATATTGATAATAATCTCTCCAAAATAGTTGTGTTGTTCAAGTCAAGAAGTGAAGAGAGAAAATATCAAAATGTGCTGTCCAAAACTCAAGATGTCGACCTTGTACGGAATAATGATAATAATAATGTTAATTGATGTCTAGAAAACCCTAAAACAAAGCTTTAAATAGTTTACCCTAAATAAGTAAAAAAAATCAATGTTACAGCTTTTTCTCGGAATAGACGACGACTATTGGTGATGCCTTATCAGGATCCTGACGACTTATCAAGAATGTCATCAGGTCTTCTTCAAATCTGTACTAGTCCTATCTTAGGTTGACACAACTTCTGACGGCTTATCAGGACTGTGACGACTTATCAGAAATGTCGTTACACTTTTGCTCTAATTCTCATGTCCTACCTAAGTCAGACAACATTCCTAATGACTTATCACCATTATGATGGCCTATCACAAAATGTCTTCGATTCTACCAGCTGGAACTCATTCCCTATTTAAGGCTGACGGCATTCCTGACGACTTATCAGACACTTGACGGCTTATCACAAAATGTCGTCACAACATCCACTTTAGGATAATTCTCTGCCTACTGATGACGACCATCCTGATAGCTTATCACAGGACTGACGACTTATCACAAATGTCCTCATCCACACTTGTCTTCAGATTTCTTCAAATTTTAACCTTTTTTCTTCCATTATTGTTGGTTCTCAATCATCTCAGCTTAAACTGTAAAATCAAACATAAACTAATCAAAAATAACTAAAGCTGCTCAAGACCTTGCAATTATTTAGAGTTAAAAGACTCAAATGTGTTAGCATATGCTCACATATCAATAGTATTTCCAAAACCAAAGAATATTACAAAATAACCATTCCCATTCAACCAGTTATCCAAAACCACCATTAAAGCATATAAAATCATAATTAAAACATGGGAAAACCATAACCAAGCATTTATAACCAAAACCCCCAAATTATAGTTGAAAATCCAAAACCATACATTAATCAAACTATGAAAACATTGTATAAAATCATGCCTTTAGTTGGAACTAACAATGAGGGAAGAGAACATGCCTTAAACCAAAAAGATAATGGAGAGAAATCACCAACACAAGACCCAAATTAATCTTAAGATAAAAAACCTTGCTTCCTTTGCCAAAGAACTTTAGAGAGGATTAGAGAGTGTTTTCTAATTGTTAATGAATAGAATAATTGGGCCAATAACCTCCCAAATGAGTTAAAAGTTATGGGTCCTTATTAGGTTTAGTAGGGAAATGTCAAGATTACCCTTAGTTAAACTACACCAAAATCCTTCCAGAGGGATACGACTATCCATACCAGTCATACCTTCTAATATAGTAGTACCCACCACTCATACCCAAGGTTATCTCCCTTGGACCCAATACTATCCAAGGTACGACTCACCCCAAACTATGTCGTATCCAAGTATATGACTAGTACCTATGATCGGTACCCATGGCAGAATATAATCCCTTTGTTCACTAACACAAGGTGAGGGATCACCAAATCTCTTTGTTCATTAAATCAGGCCAATATGTTTCAAATACCTCTTCACATTATGCAATAGTTCAAAAACTAGTTCAATTTACAAATTCCCACCATTCTCATAACATAAAAAAAATTACACTATGGGTTGGGGTCATAACCACTTCAAAAGCCACAAGTATGGGAAAATTGCAATTCCCTAGTTTATTAACCATACCCATGCACCCACAAGTTCAAAACTATATTTAAAGCATGAATAATCATTGAATCATGGGAAAACATTATTCAACAATAAGCATTAAAACCCACAACCCTTGTTTTCAAAAACAAAACAATTCTTTTTAATACATATGTTTTTACTAAATTAACAATGAGGAAAGAGTCACATACCTGAAATAGTATGATGTCCGGAGAGAAATCACCCATGAGAGCCCTAATTGAAAACTCTAAGTGTTCTTGACCTTGAGGATTTAGGAGTATTTGAGAAGTTACTTAGATGTATTTTTGAGTGATAATTGCACCCTAATGAGGTTATAAGATTTTTGTTTTCAGTAGGTTAGAGTAGAAATATCTAGAATACCCTTAACTTAAAAGTTAAAAAAGGGTCATCTTTGACTATAAGTTAACCATCGACTCATAACCACTCCTTATAACTCTTAACCACGAGTCGTAACCAGTACAGTCTCTAGGATACCACCCACTGCTAACCTTATGATTCAACCAACCAACTTGTAATGGGATGCTATGACTCATAGGTCCAAGTCATAATCAACACATAACCTATTTGGGGTATACACTGGACACCCTACGATTTATACCCAACAAATCGTAATAAATCCCTATAGATCTTACTAAGCCACCCGTACTCAAAGAAGAATCATTCCACAAAATTACATGATTTGGTTATGACTCATCCAAATGTCTCGTCAGGACACCAAATGACTCATAGGGTCATGTCGTAACTAGGGCAGTGAGCTCAAAGCTCAAGAAATTTTCAAGGGCAAAAAATCTAAGGTGTTTCACTCATAATTCAAATCAAACAAATGTAAAAATAAATTAGGGAGGTTAGTTTGCATAAGTTTTGTCAAAACAACATTGAACACTATTATAAGAGCAAAGAATTAAAAAGTGTAACCAAATAGAGACAAACCTTGGGGTTTTGAAATCCTAACTGGGAGTCATGCATGGGTGGTAAATTATTCATCGAAGTTTTGTTAAGGATTTTCGGTAGGCTAGATTTGAGGGTGTTGGTGTGAATCTTTCAATAGAATACAACATCTCACTAGTGGGTTCTTTCGAACACCTCACAAGTGTATCAACTTTACCAATTTGCTACCTTAATTAACATCATTATTTCTAAGATGATGCTATTAAATGAGCTAAGTCAAGTTATTGTTCATAATTTGTTCCTCACCTATAGCCCCTCTTTTAAGGATGATATGGATTCAATGGTAATTGTGGTTAGAAACCATCAATTCTCAATTAAACATGAAACAAAAACAAAACCCATCACAAATAACTAATTAAATGTATAAATAATCAACACCTATACATTCGTAACAAACTGACCATCCATAACCCCAAGAAATAAGCTTAGCTACTCATGGAAATAAAAAGAAGAGATATCCCAAATTAGCATTCAATTGATCCATGGAAAGTAAAATAAATATAATCCTCAAGCTTCAAATTTAAATAATAGCTAATAAATCTCTTGGAAATCACTTCCAAATTGTTTCTCACTCACAATATTGTTCTTATCTATCAAAATCTATAAATTTGATACATAAAGCGTGAAGAGTTTAGCCTTTTATAGTTTGGGACTAACTAATTGAAATTATAACCCAATCCCTAAAATTTGCATGACCAGTTGCAATCGTCTTCTTCAATTGCGGTTGTGACTCCGTGATCACATTCTTCTATCACGGTCGCGACTCCACGATCATGAGGCATCAACCCACCTTTTTACTATAGGCCACTCCTCTATTTTTTCTATCATTTTTCATGCCTATCATTCCCTTCCAATGTTCACCACTTCATTTTCATTTTTTTTTCTTACAACTTTCGTGTAATTCATTCCTTTGTCAGATTCTTTCTTTTTTAATTCATTTGTTTTCAATGCTTAGGAACATTAGTCATTTTACTAACAACTTTGTGACCCAAACTTACTTCCATCAGTCTTTACTACAACCAACTTAGGCTTTTTTTCTCAAGTTGCATTTTCAAGTTCAAGGAGGGTATGGTTCAAAAGAGGGATAAAAAGAATGGTTCACGGTTTGTAATGAGTTTTCCAAAAAAGGTCCAAAGGATCAATGTGGGTAACTAGGGATTAACTTTATGCGGGGGTAGGCTTTTTAGGATAGAGTGGGTTCCGAAGTCACAAGATGGTGTAAGATCGTTTCTCCAACCAACTACAATCAAAATTACCCCTGAAAGACTAATGGGGCAAGTTTTATATAACATAAGTATACAACAGATGAATGCAAAAAGCTCACCGCACATGGAATGCAAAATTCTCCAAGGGACCTCAAATTCCCCTCCCCTGGAGACAAAATTAGAGTATCTATGATTATTTACAAGTGAAAAGTTTATGGAGCAACAAAAAAGAGAAAAAGTTTTGTTACAAAATTGCTCAAGTCCATGCCCTTGATTTTTGTAAATTTTAGGACAGAGGGGGTTGTTCATTTTATATTATCACCATACACAATTAGCTAAAGTACGGAAACAACCAAAGCCTTAGCCTCACATTTTGGCTCAAAATGGGCAAACCACCCATATGGCTACTCAAACTTCGCCAATTGTGTATAATGTGATGCCAAATAAACAATGCTATGGATACGCAGAATTCCTCTGTATCTATGTCTCAAAACTCAAACACAATGCTTTACCGTTACGAATGTCATCACTCAATCTATCATAAGGCAAATCATATTATGCTTTATCAAAATTAATATAAGACCAAAGTACAAAGAAAAACTAAAACTAAAAACCACATGATAAACCATAAAAGGTGGGCACCATCAGAGTTCCAAAAAAATGTAGCATCCCAAAAACAAAACAAAATAATATCAAAGATTTCATCCCAAAACAACATTAAAAAGAAATATCCTGCAAAATATCACTAAAATGATACAAATCTGAAGGCACCCCCAACTAAAAAGGAATGCAGTGTCCTCACTGCATGTGCAATAAGGAAAGAGTAAGAGGGATCTCCCTAAATCTGCATCAAGAGGTACTCTCTCTCATTGAATCTGCACCATCATTATCAGCATCATTGGCAGACCAATCAATAGGGGCCTCATCTTTACTTTCCATCATAGGTGAAGGCAGTCGATGGTTGGACTTGAGCACCTTGAAGATCCCTTCACCCCTTCCATAGCTTCGTGAAAAATTGATCTCTCTTCTTATCTCTCTTTAACATTTTCTCATGCAAATCCCTAAGGTCCCTGTGTGATGCAGCTAAGGCTAAGTAATCTCCCTCCAAACTTGCAATAGTGGATCCCTGCTTCTTTTTTTCCTCCCTATATTTCTCATAGTCTGACTGAACAACGTATGAGTGGTGAGTGGTGAGTGGTGTATGGATCTTCTAGACCTTGAGGCAACCTTGATACTAGCTCCTTAACCTCCCATATCTGACCAATGATATCATCGAAGGGGCTGGATGATAAAGGTCTACAAGAATGTTTTCCCTTCTAGGTCGACTTACCTAAGTATACCTTCCTCATTTGTGTCTGACATGGGGCACCCTCACTTTTGAACTTGATAGGAAAGATGCGGGGGCCTAGGAGTACCCATGTATCTACAGCATATTCCTTCATTTATGACCTCCTACATTGCTATGTAATAAGGGAAGAGAGGAGAAGATGTGTACCTCTATGATTTCTAAAGTACCTCCACTCTGAGTACACAATCTCACCCAGATTCAGGGCGATGCCAGAGAGAAGACAGGTTAGCATCCGGTCTTGCAAGTATGTAACAATAGTTATGTGAGTGCATGGTAATACTCGACTACAAATGATATTCATCCAAACCCTATCCTTATCTGTGAACTCATTCATCAGAATATCTCTCTTAGTAGAGGTCCAGGGAACCTCTTTTGCAGAACATAAGATATTTACCACGCAAGTCCTTAGCTCTCATGATTTAGTATAAAACTACTCCATGTTAGTATTTGGGAATCCATACACCTCATTGATCTGCTCTATCCCAAAATTCACTTGCTTTCCCCTAATAGTCATCACTAGGTTTGTGAAAGAAGTTATGCTTAGATTAGCGTAGAACTTTCGTACCCACTTGTCAATCTCATAGCAGGGGTCGATGGTATATCACCTTTACCTGGGTTTGGTAGGTCTAGCATGGATCTTGGGAGCTTCTCCTCTACCATATCTAAGTTGATACCCCTTTTAGGGACTAACTTAGTTTGGTTCTAGTCCGCATTATAGAGGTTTTAGAATTGCGGGGCCATGAATTTGGTGTTGTCAAATTCTTCCATCTCTGAGGTTTAGAACCAATAAATAATAGAACTCAAGCCATTATTTGTACTATCATACCAAAAACATGCTAGATCAAAAAAATAATTGCATGTGGCAGTGTTACAGAAGGTTTTGGGGAAAAAATTGGATGAATAGAAATTTTTGGTTCTTGCAGACACTACCCTCAGGTATGGCGATCGCAGAACATTGACCGAGATTATGGTACCTGAGACCTTAGTCGACAGATTCTGCACACTCTTCTAAGAATAATTTTAACCCAATTCATTGTTCAACTAGGCATATAGATATTACACACAGAGAATTTAAGCCTAGAATAAATGATTATGGATCCAAACTTGAAAGAATTCAAGTTGGACTCATTGGGTCATTAAATCAAACACATGGTACACCCTCAATTCATGTAATTTGAGGCCTAATTCTAGGTACTCAAGACTTCCCCATTAGTGTGTATACCAACTACAATATCTAACTACATAAATAATCACAAACTAATATGCATTTAGTAGTGAGAATATCATTTCAGGCCTTTCCTTAATCACAAGTTATAAGAATGTAATTGTATCCAAATTAAGGGAGTTGAGATAACTTACCAAATTAGCTGATGCAAGGGATGAAATAACACTTTGATATGAAATGCAAAGCCACAAATTTGAGAGAATTTGACAGAGATGCGTAAGAAAGAAAGGGTATTTGGATGGTCTTTTAAATTGATTAGACTGCGATTGCGTTCCTAGTCTCGCAATAGCGGTCATGCGGTCTCCCTAATTTCCGTGGTACAAAAAACGGTCGCGATAACTAAGACTAAACAACCGACTCTCCTGCACTTTGTGTTTAGTAAAAACTGCGAATTTCACACCTTCCTCTTTTAACTTAGTCAAAATTCCTCTTAGCACTAACATTACATGGATTATGTATAAATAAATGGAAAAATAAAATCTAATCTATCACACATAAATAAAAAGGATATGTGCCACTTTTCGTGATGTGATGGGTTGCCTTCCATCGAGCGCTTAGTT
Source organism: Capsicum pubescens (assembly GCA_030864215.1). Taxonomy (NCBI): domain Eukaryota; kingdom Viridiplantae; phylum Streptophyta; class Magnoliopsida; order Solanales; family Solanaceae; genus Capsicum; species Capsicum pubescens. The sequence goes on from CM061544.1 coordinate 231,577,320, forward strand.
TAATGTCTTAGCACGATGCCCTTTCCACTTTCTTTTATGTCTCCAAGTAGAAGAGTTGAATCTCCGTACTAACTTTTGTTCAATATGAAATAAGTGGAAGAGGGACAAAAGATCTAGATCTTCAAAGATGAGGGTTGGAAGAGGTGAGGAAATGTAAAGAAAGCTTCGATCTCACCATTTTGAAGACTTGAATATTCTACCCAACTTTGCATCGAATATTTGATTGGGCTCTTTGGGTAAATGTGAGCACATCAATAGGACACTCTTTGTAAAATAGAAGTTGAGTTCCTTCGCCATTGATGGATGGGGTTCGATATTATCCTTTTGAATATCAAATTCCAAGATATAGGAATATTACTCCTCCTCCTCACAATCCACCATATGCATAGGTAGATGGATTTTCATCACATCTTATAAGAACAATGTTGGGAAGTGGTTTGAATGAGGTCCAACCCCTAATTTCAGAATTCATTCTTCTATAATATCTTCACCCTAGAAATGAACTAGAGTCATCATAAAAGATTTTCCTTGATTCTTCTTATGAATCTAGCACCATTTATTTTATTTTGGCTTCTTCTTCCCCATTTAATTTGGTATATTGGGAAGTCACTGAGGATTATACGCTACCAATATTATCATCATATCTTTATTTCTCTTCTTGATCACCCTTTTTTTGGGAAAAGGATAAGTGTAATACCCGTGTCTTTTCCTAGATTAAAATTATCTAAAAAATGTTAAGAGCTTTCTTTGAAAGATGAATCCACTTTTATACACGTGGTATTTTTAACATTTTCACTTTTTTCATGTGGGAAATTCAATAATATTTCCATCGATATCAAATTTTCCAAAATCCGATAACCAGGTAAGAAGTTATGACTATTTCAAGTTCCCATCGTAAAACAACACCATATTGGTCAGTGGCGCGCTGCGCCACAAGCTAAAATGGCAATTGTCCTTTTCCAGTGTCTCAGCGTGATTTCCTCCACGTCGTGCCGAAGTTCCTGGTCACAAAAGAAAGGGCAACGAGATGGATCCGCGTCGTGCCATCCCTTGGTTTACTAATTGTTAAATTCTAGTGACACGATGCGATAGCGCCGCGTCGTGCTAGGGGTCCAATTCGGGAATTTTTTATTGAAATTACTAGACATGTCTAGGGTTAAAAAGGTCCATTTACCACCCCTATTTAATCCCTTTAACACGTGATTCAACCACTTTTCACCGAAAATACACTCTCTTCTCTCAAAAACCTTTCTAGAACAACCTAGGGCTTTTTATAAAAGATTTAGAATCAAGAATTTCCTCTATCAATCTTCGTGTATTTAAGAACCAAGGTATGCATAGTGTTCATTCATGGACTCCTTTCATTCATAAAGCCCAAGAATCCCTTTTCTAAATTCAAGTTTATGGATTTTCTTATGAATTTCATAATTGGGTTGCTCTTGTTCATGTGGATAATGAGAAATTGAATTCTACTCCATGTTGGGTAATAAATTCTATGTGGGTTAAATTATTATAGATATAGATTCATGCAAACCAATGAATAAACCCTTGAATGATGAAATTAGAATTGAACCATGATGTTTAATTATTGTACAATGATGTTTACATGTACCATGCCTAAAATATGTTTGATTTAATGCCTAGATAAAGGAAAAGTGCCTAACTAGCATGATACCATGAAATCCCCATGTATGTAGAAGTTATGCCTTTCACATGTTTTGATGAAATGCTTCTATAAATGTATTATGGATTATGATGTTAGTTATATGTTCAACTAAGTATGCTTGGTCAGTTTCCTTCCATGGAGTCCTAGGGGTACTCGTACTCGAAACATTAGCTGTGTGCCTAGAGCCATTTCATATTTTCACAATACTCTCAGTCAAGCTATGATCCTTAGACTTCAGATAGTCTTATGACTCAGGAAATCTCCATGATCTCATGAACTCAGTCAGTTGTCAGATATCAGTAGTATTCCATCAGTCAACGAAATTCAGTAAATCAGCCCATGTTCAGTTCAATAAATCATGTTCAGTGTCTATCAAGATGGGAGTAGAAATTAGTACCGACTGAACCCAAGGATGGGAACTCACCCGTTATATGAGGGCGTGATTTTTAGAAGCAATCCTTGCGTTCCAAAACTATGTAGCCAGCATAGGTTGAGACATCATAGCCTACTATATAAGGGTATATAAGGTGGCTTAACCTTCTAAATAAGGTTTCCCACCGTTTTTATTAGAGTTACCTGTTATATTAGGGTTACTCATAGTTTGTCCTTACCAGTGGCACGGTATTGACACCCTTCCAATCAGGGCGCAGATTGGACCCCAGCTCAGCTATTATGGAACACTTGGGGCATGTAGGTTAGATGACTACTTCCAATAATTTTAGTATCAGTCTTAGTAAAAGAACTCAAATAGTTCTTCAGATTTCAGGACTTTCAGATACAGTCAACTTAGTTTAGTATGGAACTCAAATAGTTCCATCAGATTCAGGAATGTCAGATACAGTCAACCCAGGATTTCCATATATAGTCACTTATGATATCAGTTATATTATTTATCAGTATTCCATATTATTAGTATTCAGATTTAGTAGTCATGTATTCACGGTATCAGTGTCAGTTTTTATGTCTCATGCATATATTCTCACGATCATGATAGTTAGTCAGTTATTATTTTTGTTCTTTCATATGATCCCCATGTATTTAGCCTACCCCATATGCATACTAGTTTATTCAGTTATACTGACGCATTCGCGCTATGGTGTCTTATACCATAGGTTCAGAGATACGAACTCCAGATCAGTAGTAGATTCTAGTTTCAGCCGTCAGAGTTAGAAGTGAGTCCTCATCCTTGAAGGACATGATGATTTATCTAACATTTCATTAATTATATTATTATTTGGAGTTAGTTGGGGATATGTCCCATCAACTCCTTACTCATTTAGACAGTCATGTTTAGAGGCTTTCTAGACTATCATGCTTCAGACATCAGTATTTTCAGCTTTGTTTTGGGAATTCTATTACCCTACATAGATGTTATATTATTCAGATTATATTTAGTTTTGAACCTTACAGCCTTTCAGTTCATGTTTCTGCATTATTCAGTATTTTATGCAGTATACAGGTACACATATCAGTCATGGGTTAGCTTGTGGTCCTTCGGGATCATGAGCACCATTTAGCATTTTGGGTACCAGATTTGGTGTGTTACAAATTTGGTATCAGAGCCTTAGGTTCAATAGTATCCTAGGAAGTTTTAAAGACGCATCTAGTAGAGTCTTGTACATGGGTGTGTTGCACGCCACATTTATGTACAAGAGGCTATAAGATGTTTTAGGAATAGTTTCCCCTCTTTCAGTATTCATGTCGTGCCAGTTAGTAAAATCTCAAGTCAATCTCTCAGTTTAATCTGTTTCTTCTTTTTTTTCTACAGAACATGCCTCCTAAAAGAAGAAATGGGAATCAACCAGAACCTCAGCCCAACGAACCTTTTGGCAAACATGTTTCTTATGCAGAGTTTTGAGTTGCATTCACTACTCCTGCTAACTCAGTTGCTGCTCAGAATGAACGACCAGTTGTTATTCTGGCCAACCCAATGGCCAATTCCATTGCAGCCAAGATTCGGGACTTCACCTGAATGAATTCTCCAACCTTTCTCGGGTCTAAGATAGATGAGGACCCTCAGGAAGTCCTAGATCAAGTGCAAAAAGTGACATATATCAGGGGGTGACTACTGCTGAGAGTACTGAGCTAGCTACATATCAGTTGCAGGATGTTTCTCACACTTGGTTTAAGTAGTGGAAGTCATAAAGGAAAGATGATGAAGGGTCAATTAAGTGGGAGAAGTTTCTGTCTGCTTTCCTCGATAGATTTTTTCCCCTAGATCTTAAGGAAGCTAAGGTGTTAGAATTTATCAACCTCAAGCAGGGAAATATGATAGTGATAGAGTATTCTCTTAAGTTTACTCAATTAGCCAGATATGCCCCTCATGTGGTTGCAGATAGTAGGGCAAGGATGAGTAATTTCATTTCAGGGGTGAATGATAAATAGCATGGTTAATGAGTGCAGATCCACCATGTTGAATAGTGACATAACTTTAACCAGGATTATGAATCATGCTCAGCAGATTGAGGAGAAAAAGATTAAGATGAGGGAGAAACATAATAAGAGGGCGAAGACAGGTAGTTTCAACTTTGTTCAGCCTAAGTCAAAAGGAGGAAACCATTCTCAGTTTTATCCTAAGTCATCAGTTCCATCTCCTTCTACAGATAGTTCTCTAGTTTCTAAGTTTAGAGAGGGTAACAAAGACAGAGCACCAGGCTCTAAGTACCAGGTCAGTGTTAGCAGTACCCACACCTATCCTTTTTTCCAGATTTATGGCAACCACTATCAGGGTATTTGCAGAGAAGGAAGTGGTATTTTTTCCGGATGTGGCAAGATAGGACATAGAATTAGAGACTGTCCTCAGCCAGGTCCTTAGGTTCAACAGAATCGCTCCTCAGCTTAGTCTGATTGCCTAAATCAGCAGGGTGCCACCTCCAGTGCTACTAGTGGGCAACGCCCAAATCATCTCTATGTTCTTCAGTACCGACAGGATCAAAAAGATTCTCCTAATATGGTTACTAGTACGTTACATAACTTTTATGTGTATGTTTACACTTTGCTAGATCTAGGAGTTTCTTCGTCTTTTGTTACTCCCTATATAGTAGTTGATTTCAGAGTCAGTCCTAAAATTCTAGCAGAGTTCTTTTCAGTCTCTACCCTAGTGGGTAAAACTATCATAGCCCGACGGGTATACAGGAACTTCTCGGATATGATATTTCAGAAAGTCACTTCAGCAGACTTAGTCAAATTAGAGATGAATGATTTTGATGTCATTCTCTACATGGATTGGCTTTATTCCTTCTATGACACAATCGACTACATAAATAGAATAGTCCAGTTTATGTTCCCAAATGAACCCGTCCTAGAGTGAAAGGGTTGTGTATCCGCTTTCAGAGGTCAGCTTATTTCCTATCTTCAGACAAGGAAATTGATATCTAAGGGATGTGTCTATCATCTTGTTCATGTTAAGGATTCCCATTTCGAGACTCCCAATCTTGAATCAGTCCCAGTAGTGAATGAATATTCAGATGTATTTCCCAAAAAAATTCCAGGAATTCCTCCCGAAAGGGAAATAGACTTCGGTATTAATCTTCTTCCATATACTTAGCCTATCTCTATTTCTCCATACAGAATGGCATCAGCAGAACCCAAAGAACTGAAAGAACAATTGAAGGATCTCTTAGATAAGGGATTCATCAGACCCAGCATTTCCCTGTGAGGCACACCAATTTTATTCGTGCACAAGAAAGACGGTTCTCTCAGAATATGCATTGATTACCGTCAACTCAATAAGGTCACTGTCAAGAACAAGTATTCTCTTCCCAGAATTGATGATTTGTTTGACCAATTTCAAGGTGCCAGTTATTTCTCTAAGATAGATCTCAGATCCAGCTACCATAATCTTAGAGTTAGGGAATGTGATATTCCAAAAATAGCTTTCCAAACTCGTTATGGTCACTTTGAATTTCTCGTCATGTCATTTGGTCTTACCAACGCCCCAGCCAATTTCATGAACTTGATGAACTGTGTGTTCAAGAAGTACTTGGACATATTTATCATAGTCTTCATAGATGATATTCTGGTCTATTCCTGCAGTGAGCATGATCATGCAAACCATCTCAGGATAGTACTTCAGACTCTCAGAGATCATCAGCTAGTCACCAAATTCAGTAGGTGCGAGTTTTGTCTAAGGTCAGTAGCATTCCTTGGTCACATTGTTTTCGGTGATGGCATTAGAGTAGATCCTTAAAAGACCGAATCAGTAAGAAACCGTCCTTGCCTTATCTCTCCATCAGATATTAAGAGTGTCTTGGGTTTGGATGGCTATTACAGACAGTTTGTTGAGGTATTTTCTTTTATTGTATCCCCTATGTTTAGGTTGACTCAGAAGAATGTCAAGTATCGGTGGTCAGATCCTTGCGAGAAGAGTTTTCAAGAGCTGAAGACTCGACTCACCTCAGCTCCAGTTCTAGCATTACCAGATGGTTCATATGGGTTCATAATGTATTGTGATGCATCCATAGTAGGCATAGGTTGTGTCCTCATGGAGCATGGTAAGTTCATAGCCTACGCCTCCAGATAGCTTAAACCCCATGAGAGGAATTATCCTACTTATGATCTTGAGTTAGCAGGCGTAGTCTTTGCCTTGATGATTTGGAGGAATTATCTCTACAGATATCATGTAGATGTCTTCACAGATCATAAGAGCCTTCATTATGTATTTTCTCAAAAAGATCTCAATTTTCATCAGAGGAGGTGGTTAGAGCTCTTGAAAGATTATGACATGAGTATCCTTTATTATCCGGGCAAGGGTAACATAGTGACCGATGCCCTCAGTAGACTGTCCATGGGTAGTGTTTCTCATATTGAGGATAGTAAGAAGAAGTTATCTTAGGAAGTCCATCAGCTTGCTAGACTAGGCCTTCGCTTAGTTGACTATTCAGAAGGTGGTGTATGCGTTCAGAGTAGCTCAGAATCATCTCTAATTTCCGAGGAGAAAGACAAGAAATATAGAGATCCCAACCTTGTCAAGTTAAAAGAGTCAGTCCAGAATTAGAAAGTAGAGGTTTTCTCCCAAGGGGGAGATAGTGTTCTTCGTTGTCAGGGTCGTCTCTGTGTTCCAGGTGTAGATGACTTAAGGTAGAGAATTCTTAAAGAAGTGAATGGTGTGCGTTATTCTATTCATCCAGGGGCCACTAAGAAGTACCGTGACTTGTGGGAGATCTATTGGTGGAGTGGGATGAAGAGAGATGTTGCAAAGTTTATGGCTAAGTGCTCTACATGTTAGTAGGTTAAGCTAGAGCATCAGAAGACTAGTGTCCTATGCAGGAGTTCATTGTTCCTACTTGGAAGTAAGAAGAAGTGAACATGGACTTCGTGATGGGTTTGCCTCGAACTCGTCATCAACATGATTCAGTCTGGGTCATTGTAGACAGAATGACCAAATTAGCTCATTTCCTTCCAGTTCATACCTCTTATTCAGCCGAGGATTACACTAAACTCTGCATTAAGGAGTTGGTCAGATTGCATGGTGTTCTGTAGTCCATTATCTCAGACATAGGTACCCAGTTCACCTCTCGCTTCTGGAAAGCATTCTAAAAAGGTCTTAGTACCTAAGTTCATCTTAGTACAACCTTTCATTCTCAGACAGATGGTCAAGAAAAATAGACCATTCAGACTTTAGAATATATGCTAAGGGCGAGTGTAATTGATTTCAAAGGTAGGGGGGATGACCACTTTTCTTTGATTGAGTTTACATACAACAATATCTATCATTCCAGTATTTAAATGGATCCATTCAAAGCTCTCTATGGTAGGAGATGTAGATCTCTAATTGGTTGGTTCGAAGTTAGTGAGGACACAGTTATAGGGCCTGAATTGGTATTTGATGCCTTAGAAAAAGTCCAGTTGATTAGAGACAGACTCAGGGCTACTCAGAGCCAACAGAAGTCTTATGTAAATATTCGTAGGAAAGATCTCAAGTTCAAGATTGGTGACTATGTCTATCTAAAGATATCTCCTATGAAGGGAGTGAAGCGGTTCGGTAAGTAAGGGAAACTCAGTCCCTGATATGTCGGTCCCTTCAAGATTCTCAGTTGATTCGGCAAGGTAGGTTATGAGATCGAATTGCCTTCAGATCTAGCCTTAGTTCATCCAGTCTTTCATGTCTCATTGCTAAAGAAGTACATAGGCGACCCAACAGTTGTAGTCCCTATTCAGAGCATTGATGTTCAGAACAGCCTCTCTTATGAAGAGATTCTACTCAAAATCCTAGTCTATCAGACTCATAGATTGAGGAATAAAGAAGCCCCTCATGTAAAATTCTTTGGAGAAATCAGTTTGTTGAGGGAGCTATTTGGGAAGCAGAAGTAGACATGCGTACCAAGTATCCTCTCCTCTTCTCCGCCAACTCAGAGCAAGCTCAAGGTAACAGTCCTCCTTAAGCTTACTCAATTTCATGTTCAGTGTTCATCACAAACTTGGTATCAAGTACCAGTGCATATTCCATCATGCATTTATGTATCAGTTTAGTTATATAATTATGAATCAGACATGCATTCTCATTGTGAGAAACTTAGTTCCTCAGAACACTCAGTTATGCATTCATGAATCAATTATGCATGCATCGGATATGCATGTTCAGTATTGTATTATATGTTTAGCCTGTCAGTCATGAGATCATGTTCCAGTTATTCATGTTCAGTATAGACATCATTTTATGTTCTTCCCTTCACCCTCGGTCTCATTCGAGGATGAATGTTCTCAAGGGGGATATATTGTAATACACGTACCTTTTCCTAGCTTGAAATCATCTAAAAAATGTTAGGAGCTTTCTTTGAAAGATGAATCCACTTTTGTACACATGGTATTTTTAATATTTTCACTTTTTGTCATGTGGGAAATTCAATAAGCTTCCATTGATAAAATATTCGCCTAAATCCTATAACCAGGTAAGAGGTTATGACTATTTTAAGTTCCCATCATAAAACAGTGCCATATTGGTCAGTGGCGCACCGTACCACAAGCTAAAATGGAAATTGACCTTTTCCAGTGTCTCAGCGTGATTTTCTCTGCATCGCGCCAAAGTTCCAGGTCGCAAAAGAAGGGGCAACACGATGGCTCCGCATCGCGCCATCCCTCAGTTTCCCAATTATCAAATTCCAGTGACACGACGTTATAGCACCGCGTCGCGCCAGGGGTCCAATTTGGGAAATTTTTATTGAAATTACAAAACATATCCAGAGTTAAAAGGATCAATTTCCACCCCTATTTAATCCTTTTAACACGCGATTCAGCCACTTTTCATCCAAAATGCACTCTCTTCTCTCAAAAACCTCTCAAGAACAACCTAGGACTTTTCATAGAAGATACAGAATCAAGAATTTCCTCCATCAATCTTCGTGTATTTACGAACCAAGGTATGTATAGTGTTCATTCATGGACTCCTTTTGTCTATGAAGCCGAAGAATCCCTTTTCTAAATTCAAGTTTATGGATTTTCTTATGAATTTCACTATTGGGCTTCTCTTGTTCATGTGGATAATGAGAAATTGAATTCCACTCTATGTTGGGTGATAAATTCTATGTGGGTTAAATTATTATAAATATAGATCCAAGAAAACCTATGACTAAACCCTTGAATGATGAAATTAGAATTGAACCATCACGTTTACTTATTGTACAATGATGTTTACATGTACCATGCCTACAATATGTTTGATTAAATGCCTAGATAAAGGAAAAGTGCCTAACTAGCATAATACCATGAAATCCCCATGTATGTACAGATTATGCCTATCACATGTTTTGATGAAATTCTTCTATAAATATATTATGGATTATGATGTTAGTTATATGTTCAAGTAAGTTATGCTTGGTAAGTTTCCTTCCATTGAGTCCTGGGGGTACTCGTACCCGAAATATTAGCTGTGTGCCTAGAGCCATGTTATTTTTTCCCGATACTCTAAGTCAATCTATGATCCTTTGACTTCAAACAGTCTTATGACTCGGGAAATCTCCATGATCTCATGAACTCAGTTAGTTGTCAGATATCAGTAGTATTCCATCAGTCAACGGAATTCAGTAACTTAATCCATGTTCAGTTCAGTAAATAATGTTTTGTGTCTATTCAGATGGGAGTAGAAATTAGCATCGAGTGAACCTAAGGATGGGAACTCACCTGTTATATGAGGGTGTGATTCTTAGAAGCAATACTTGCATTCCAGAACTATGTAGCCAGCATAGGTTGAGATATCATAGCCTGCTATATGAAGGTAGATGAGGTGGCTTAACCTGCTAAATGAGGGTTCCCACCATTCTCATTAGAGTTACCTATTATATTAGGGTCACTCATAGTTTGTCCTTACCAGTGGTGCGGTATTGACATCCTTCCAATCAGGGCACAGATTGGACCCCAACTCATCTATTATGGCATATTTGGGGCATGTCGATTAGATGACTACTTTCCATAGTTTCAGTATCAGTCTCAATAAAAGAAATCAGATACTTCTTGAGATTTCAGGACTGTCAGATATAGTCCTCAATTTAGTACGAAACTCAGATAGTTCCATTAGATTTAGGTCTATCAGATACAGTCAACCCAGGACTATCAGATACAGTCACTCATTTTATCAGTCATATTAGTTATCAGTATGCCATGTTATCAGTATTCAGATTTAGTAGTCATGTATTCACAGTATCAGTGTCAGTTATTATGTCTCATGCATGTATTCTCATGCTCATGATAGTTAGTTAGTTATTAGTATTGTTTATGCATATGAACCCCATACATTTAGCCTACCTCACATGCAAACCAGTAAATTCAATCGTACTGACGCATTTGCGCTATGGTGTCTTATACCATAGGTTCAGAGACACGTGCTCCAGATCAGCAGTAGATTCCAGCTTCAGCCGTCAGAGTTAGAAGTGAGTCCTTATCCTATGAGGACATAATGATTTCTCTGTCATCTGATTAATTATTTTATTATTTGGGGTTTGTTGGGGACATTTACCATCAACTCCTTACTCATTCAGATAGTTATGTTTAGAGGCTTTCCAGACTATCATGTTTCAGACTTCAGTATTTTCAGTTTTGTTTTGGGTATTCTATTACCCCACACAGATGTTATACTATTCAGATTATGTTCAGTTTTGAACCTTACAACCTTTCAGTTCATGCTTCTGTATTATTTAGTATTTTATGCAGTATACAGGTACAAATATCAGTCATAGGTTAGCCTATGGTCATTCAGGGTCATGAGCATCATGTAGCATTCTAGGTACCATCTTCGGGGTGTTACAGTAAGATAGTGATATTTTAAAGTTTTTCTTCTTTGCCCATTTCCTTAGTCTTAACAATATCACTTCCAAATGTCTCATGGGATTGATACGTGTCTTGTACATTCTCCTCAGTTGTATTTACCGAATCCAAAATAGTTTGAAGCATTCCTTCAAGACTAGTGGACCCGGTATGTTTCTCTGCCTTCTCCTCATCATAGGACCTATCAAACTCATAAAAGGAACTAGCAACTTGATTAACATAAAAAGAGGAGGGAGAATTTGTGCAATCACTCTAATGTCCATCTTAACCACCACATAAAGAACAAACATACTTCCAATAGGATCAAGATGGTGATTCCATATCTCTCCGAGGATCATAGTTATAATCTCTCCTGAAGTGGGATCCATCAAAATATGGACATGGGTCATCAAGATATGACTTCCAACTACCAATATCATATTTATCAGAAGATGACATTGATACAAGTAAAAGAAAATAAAAGTCTAGCTAACATAACAAACAAAAGAAAATCACAAACAAGTATTTACAAGATTGAATTTAAGCAAGTAAGCTAAAATTCTAAACTAAATTATGTCAAATTATTTCCCAACAATGACACCATTTTTTATAATGCTCAACTTACATGTCAATTTAAGTACAAGGCATTCATCATCAATAAATTTACCCTACATTAGAGTCTAGGTCGATTCCGTGAGGAACAATGTGAGTGGAAATCAAGTTAATTCAAAATAATAGATAAAAGTTAAATTCAAATCAATAGTACAAGAAGATAAAAATAGGGGAGATAGGAACCTACACTAATGTTTCTTTTTGGGGTTTTCTAGTATAAATTAGGGACTATGAATAATAAGAGTTATATCAATTAGGCATGAATCTTGGTATTATTTATTACCAAGGAGAGTAACATGTGGATGCTAATAGTTAACATCATTCTTGTAGATCAAGTGTGGGTCGGTTTGGTTATATGTTCTTGATGCTAGTCTTTCAACAAAACACCAAAATTTCACCCATTGATTCTTTCAAATACCTAATGGGTGTGTGAAACAATTAGTAACCAAACCCCAATCTAGGCATACCTAATTCTAAGATGATATCCAAGGTGTAGTAAGATTCACAACCACTGTTATGTCTAAGATAGTGATAGATTAGAAAACTACACACATAATTGTCTACCATTTCTTTGGTCCACATTCCTCCTTCTAGGATGATGTGGATTCCTAAAGTTTACCCCACAACCCTTCTCTCAAAGATGGCCATAATCTTTCTAGATCTTGGAGTTTTCACCCATCAAATGTAAGTGGGTATTTGGGGCTTTTACCTACAAATCCCAACAAAGTTAGCATAGAAATGATAAAACCCATCAACATGAACTACTAAATAGAGACTAAAAATAACAAAACATACACACTTAAATCCCTATTCACACATAACCCCAAGAGGGAGATCTAGATACATATAAGAAATAAGTAAAGATATACCATAATCTCTATTGAAATGATTTATTGAAGATTAAGTGAATGTTACTTCAAACATTGTACTCCCATAAATCTCCAATGAAAGTGATCTATTCCTCTACTTAGAAGGTCTCAAATGTATTCTTCACCCTAACTTTATACAATATTTTCTTCTCTAAGAATGGAAGCTATGAACTCAAGAAAAAAACCTAACTATTTGGGGAAGATGGAATATGATGAATAATTCTAGGGTTTGAGACTTTTTGTCAAAATTGGGATCAGCCACATACATTTCCAGTTTTGCCCTTATACTGCAATCTTCTGCTAAGTAGAAATCGCACCAGCTTGGTCGTGATCACGGTTACCGCGACCGCTTTCAGTTCACACGACCGTGGTTGATTTACCATACTTGATTGCCGCAATCGCAGTCATCAAACCGTGACCACAGTAACAGAGGCCATTCTACTCCAGGTCTTTAGTTGTACTTCTCTTGCTCTCTTTTGATCATTTTAAGCTCTAATCCACATATTTCTATCTCTTTAACTCTATACCTGCAAAGTGTGGATATTAGTGCATTTAATCACTATTATGTTTTATTTATTTATTCAATACAAGGTAATGTGCATAAGTGTTTAGTGCAAATAAGTGGTAAAATTACCACTCATCACTTGCACATTCTTCCCTTATTGCATGTTGAAAATTTGATATGTTGGAACTTTTGTTCATGAGGAGGCATGTAAATTAGGATAGATTGGTGAAGTTGACATCTTTGGAAATCAAGGCGAAGGAGAATATTTGATTTTCTATTTATGAAGAATTACTTTTTGAAAATTGGTTATTGTTTCTTGATTATTCTTGAAATTTTATTGCGTCCTTGAAGATGTGATTGAATTTGAGGGATTTGTATAGCAAGAGCTTCTTATTCTTATTGACAAATTGATAGTTCTAATCAATTTCAAAATCATGGTGTTCAGTGATTGAATAGTGTGAGCTTCAAGGGGAGGTAGTCTTATTGAATGTGAAGTAGTATTTTTTTAGGACAAGCAAAATCTTTATGTTTTGGGTGTTGATGAGTGGCAAATTTTTCACTCATTTGCATCTCATTTCTTGCACACCATGGTGAGTTAATTTAATATATGAAACTAGTTATATGTAAAATGTGCTAATTGTCAGTGTTTCTAAGCTAATAGAAAGAAATTGGTGAAAAAGAAGAACCTCCCTAAGTCCTAATGGAAAAGAATAACAGAAAGAATTTTAGAAAACAAGTGGTTATACCATTACAATGGTTATGAATTTATATTAGTTTCTCACGAGTTATACCATTACAATGGTTAGCTTGGGATCACTTGTGGTCTCAAGCACTGTGTGATGACTAACGGGTAGTCTTAGATCATTACAAACTTTGTATTAGAGCACAGAGTTCAAGTGTCCTACGGTGTCTATGTAGTCTTGTCTAGTAGAGTCTTGTAGAACGATACAGAGACATTTGTACTATTCTTAGCGAGGCTATAGGGATTTAAGAAATGTCTCCTTTCTTTCATACTCTAGATCGTGCTGTAAAGTTCTTCTCTCCGAAACTTATGTCAATTCGTGTGTCGCTCCATAATTCTCTATCTATGTTATATTTGTGAGATAACATGATTTGCATGTCCCAATCCTCCCAAGATAATTCTCTCAAATTTACTATCAAAAATTTTATAATTAACACCTGGGTCCTGAGAGGAACTCGTTAGTGTGTTATAAGTTCCTCAATTTGAAAGTTATCTACGCATCCTTATGAGTCATTTATTTAAGATAGATTAAGATATATATTCAGATTCTCCATTAACCCTTTAATACAGATAGTGCTCATGAGAGAAGATAGTATTAATCTAGATTGTTAAATATAGTTTGTATTCGAGGGATATTGAAACCTAAAGTGTTATGATTTATAAGTAGTAGAATTTTCTTATAGTTAAAAGAGTGGGATTAGAAGCGTAGTGAAAAAAAAGGTAGTTATAGCAATTTATTGAATGTATATCAATGAACTTTTGCATATGATTGAGTTAGTAGTGAGGTGATATGTCTTTATGTGCTAGTTTAGGGGTAATAAAGGTGGTACAAGTTTCTTGGTGGAAGGTAGCAAAGGAGTTACTAGTTAAGGTGAATTTTTTTTTCTTGAAGTATGAAAGGAGTTATTAATGGTATTTATTATGTTAGAAAAGTATAGGTTATTAATGAAGTATTTGGTAGTTGAGTATGGTTGATATAGGCTTCCTCATGTGGCTATGAAAAAGAAGATTTGTTGATTCTTTAAGAGATATAAATGTAATTTAGGTCTATAGATGATTAAATAGCCATAATGTAGAAGGAGGATGTGCTAACAGATTTAAATAAATGACACCTTATGATTACGATCGATTATTATTGTTATGATGTTCTAGTAGACTAGTATTTCTTGATGTCTTGTTTTATATCTTCTTAGTAAGAGTAGTATGTGATGTTGGGTTATTAATTATGCTTAGCACTAGACACTAAGATTTAACAGTGGATGACCATCAAGGTAGATGTAATGGTTTCTTGGTTAGTAATGCTAGTTATATGGAGGTGAACCAATAGGCTTAAAATAGTGAATGCAAGAATTTAAGTTTATTGATTTGAGGTTAATTATGTTATTGTAGGTATGATGTAGAGATGTGCCCAAGGTGATATGGGGTTGCATTGTTTTCTAAGGTTATTAAGTGTTGTGTGTGGTTAGTAGTATCCTTGAGTTGCTAAGTGGAAGAAGGTGATAATGCTCAAACTACACCTCTCTTATGAGAATGTAAGAAATCATTGTCAATATATAACTCAACTAGGTTGGGGTCGAATCCCACAGGGAATATGGTGTGAATCTGAGTTATCTGCAGGTTAATCAACTGATAATTAGCAGTTTCCTGTGAATGGGGTTTTTGGAAAGGTGGAAAATAATTACTTCTCAATTCAGTGTTTGAAATTAATATGATAAGGAAAACCAAAGTTATATTCACTATGGGTGTTGGGATTTGACAGACGCTAGTAACGGTTCAAAATTCTTGTGGTAGGTAGGAACAACAAACTATCCTTCTCGAAGTTATGTCTAAATGTTTCTCAACCTATTTAGACATTTAACCACCTAATTCTCTCAAACTTAGGGAATTTATATTTTATAATAGGATGTTATCTCAAGTTAATTAATCTTGTTACAACATTAATTATTAAATGAAAGTTTAATGCTTTCAAGTCCCTGTTGATAATTCACTTCTTACTAGGTTTGATTTCTTATGTCAAGCAAATCAATAGTAAGTGAGGCCTATTGTTTGCAACCAATAGTTAGCATGTAAAATAATGGAATTAACAAGAAGTTCCTACCACCGTTAGAATCTTGAATACTTAGTTACGTTACAAACCCAAACCCATAGATCCCACAACTCGGGTTAAGGGAATTTAGCTACTCATAATAAAATAAGCAAGACAACAAGTTGACTTCATAATTATATAGATGATCTTACAGAAAGATAAATAGCAACAAGTGTTTCTCAGATTTGATCCAGTAGAAAATCCCAAAAACAATGGTAATAATCTCTCCAAATATAATTGTCTTGTTAAAGTCAGAAAACTAGAGAGAAAAATGCTTAAAATGTCAGTTCCCAGATGATTAGAAAACCCTATCATATGCTTTAAATACTTTAGCCTAATTATGGAAACAAAATCATAGATCACGGTATTTTCTCAGACCGATGATGACTGTGTGACGACTTATCAAGAGTCTGACGGCTTATTAGGAATATCATCATCTTCTCTATACTTTTGATAATCTCTTCCTTGGGATGACAATGAGGCTTGACGGCTTATCAGACATGTGATGACTTTTCAGAGATGTCGTCACTTCTTCACTTCAAACTCCATTTCCTACCTAAGCCTAACGACGAGCCTGACGGCTTATCACACTTCTAATGGCCTATCACAGATGTCGTCACTGATTCCAGCTGAAGTTCATTCTCTGTCTAAGCCTAACGGCAACTCTGATAGCTTATCATAAGGATTATGACTTATCACACAAGTCGTCATCTTTACTTCCTTCTCTACTTTCTCAAAAATCAACTCTTTTAATCCTATTATTTTTATTCTCTTGCATCTCAGGTTTTACTGCAATATCAAAGAGAAAACAATCAAAAATGACAAAAGTTTCTTAAGACTTTGCAATTATTCTCAGTTAAAATCCTCAAATGTGTTAGCATCTGCTCACGTATCAGAAGGCTAGTTATTTAGTACATGGTGTTTTTAATATCTAAGTTGAGGAGTTTTGGATAGATGGTGTTGGGTATTTTAAGTATGATTTTGATTCTTACGATTTGTGAAAAATATAAGTATAGAGGTGTGATCTTGGTAGACTATGATTATATGTTTAGTGAGGTAGACATGTTTTCAAATAAGAGGGTAAGTCTTTGATGATGATTATTGAAGCCAGAGAGTTAAGGATGGTATATGAAAGGGTTGTTCAAGAATAAAGTCAGTAAGTTTAAAATATAGTTTGTTCTTGTGAGTTTAGCATTTATGTTCAGGCATTATAATGAAGAAATTATGGCTTAGTCTCAAGGATATGGAGTAAAACAATAAGCTTAGAATATCATCTTTGACCTAAGGGGGAGATGGTCGAGTTCAGAACCAAATCAAGTTTTGAGAATTAGATTGTAGCACATGTCAATAAGAGTTGCGATGAGATAGTGATCCCTTCTTAATCTAGAGTATTCCTTGGATTTTAGTCATTATCACACCAAATCCATGTCTTGCGTTATAGATCCATGCCAAAGACTAATGCTTATATACTTTATGTATACTCAAATCCATTCTCAACTTCTAGCAAGCAAGTAAAAGCTTTACTCTGTGATTCAAGTTATCCCTCATGAATCTATGAACTCCAGTCTTTTGTTGAATATCTTATGATATGTATAAACTCATGTTTTAGAGTATGATCAGTTCTCAGAAACTCGTGATCCTAGTGAAATCCAGTTTATATCATGTATGTCCTCAGTTTAGATCTCTTTAATGAATCAATGCCTTTGAAATTATATCCTTCAGGCCTCAGTTAAGTGTCAGAGTTATGTAAAGTATTCTTTTGTGCCTCAGGTCCTTATGTGTTAGCCCTTCATTGACCTCTTCCTATGTTAAGATAGTAATGATGAATAGTTGTTTAGATGGGAGAGGGTAGATGTTTCTTGTTGACAAAAGATCGGTGTATTCTTATTTTAGCTAAGGCTATAAGTGTGAAGTAAGATTGTAAGACCTCGTAAAATTCTTAGCTTAATTCAGTCCTTTAAGCTTGTTAAGGGGTCCCAGACTAAGAAAATTCAATCTAAGTATTTAAACTTAGTGTTATTTTAGCCTTCGAAAGTTGTAAATCTGATTTCGCGACTTTTACGT
The DNA here is from genome assembly GCA_030864215.1 of Capsicum pubescens. Classification (NCBI taxonomy): domain Eukaryota; kingdom Viridiplantae; phylum Streptophyta; class Magnoliopsida; order Solanales; family Solanaceae; genus Capsicum; species Capsicum pubescens. The sequence continues at coordinate 231,595,101 of CM061544.1, forward strand.
CCATTAAATGTTAATGTTTGAGTTAATTCATGATCAGGAATGTCAATAGGTGTTTTTAGAAAATTTTTGAAATTTTTGGACCTCGTTTAGACCATGTTCGAATGACCAAAATAGTGAGTCAATGCGATCTTGACGCGTTGCATTGTCCATCGCGTCGATAGATAATTTTTCCCTCACCTTAGTAAAATTTCCAGTGAATCGATGCGTTGTGTTGGCTATCGCATCGATGTCAATGACGTGGTGCATCGGCATACGTGTTGATGATTCAATCTTAAGTAATTAAAAGGTCACGTCCTCAGGGTTAATTAAGTCTTTTTCCCACGCCCTTCAACCTCCATAACACGAAATTTACCCCTCTTTTAGGAAAAGATAATAATTTTTTCACAAATTGATCAAGAACAAAAACCCTAGGTGAATTAAATTCAAATTCAAGGCTTAAGATTCCACCATTAATTTTCTAGAATTCACCAACTAAGGCATGTGAAGTGTTCTTCCAAGGGTTCCTTCTACCTTTGGAGTCCAAGAAACTCTTTTAAAGATCGTGTAGAGTGATTTCATGATTTCCATGATTTATATTAAAGTGTATTTGTGGTTATTACTTAATTTGGTTTCTATTTCATGATTTACTATAAGATTCATGTAGAGTTAATTGATATGTGTGATTTATCATGTGAATTCATGTTGGAACTCTTGGAATTATGTAATTGGAATTGAATCACGATGCCTACATGTTGTTTTAGTATTATGTGCATATATTATGCCCCACAAGTGTTTGATGAATTTTCCATGTGAGTGGAAAAGTGAAATTATATCATGTTAGCATGTATTCAAGTTCATGACATGCAACTGTTTGCTTGAATGAATGATAACTAAGTAGTAATTACCATTTATCAAGATTATACCATGTCCTTTAAGTTTATGCTATCGAGTCCTAAGGGTATTTAATACCAGACAATTTAGCTGCTTGTCTAGAGCCATGGTCAGTCACAAAATAGAATCATTCATATCTCAATCAGTAGAATTTAGTAAGTTACAGAACGTAGGAAAACTCAGAGAACTCAGAATCAGTCCAGTTCAGTTCAGTTCAGTAACATTAGTTCGGTTCAGTTATACAGTATGATTAGTAACAGTTTAGTCCAGCCTAGTACAATTTCGAATTCAGTCCAGTGTCTATTCAGTTGGGAGTAGGATTCAACACCGAGTGAACCCAAGGATGGGACTCATCTGCCACTAGAGGGTGTAACCTAAGAAGCAGTCCTTGCATTCCAGAACTATGTATCTTGCGTAGATTGAGACATCAACTTGCTAGTTGAGGTTTGATGTTGTGATCTACCTTCCAGTTAAGGGTACCACCGTTCTCATTCATAGAACCTCCAGATGAGTGTGACTCAGCACTTTTCCTTACCCATGGCATGGTATTGACACCCTTCTAACTGGGGTTACAGGTTAGACCCCAAATAAGTTAGAGAAGGGGCATATCGATTAGATGATTACTTCCCATAATCTTAGTTTTAGATTCAGTCTCAGTATGGAACTCAGTTCAGTTTTATAGATTTAGGACTGTCAGACAAAATCACTCAGCTCAGTACAGGACTCAGTATAGTTCCACAGAATCAACAATGTTACACACAGTCATTCTGTTATCAGTACTTCAGTATTCAGTGTTATTAATATCTCAGTACAGTTTACATATTCGTGCATGTACTCTCATTCAGTCATACTCATGATATTTAGTTAGTATTGTTCATTCATATGAACCCATTCATTTCAGCCTACCTCACTGAGCATACCAATGCATTCAAAGTACTGACAAATGCTTTTCTTTTGTGCTATGATGTTTTATATCATAGGTTCAGATACACAGGCTCCCGAGCGCCCTTAGCTATTTAGATTCTTAGCATACAAAGTTAGTGGTGAGTCCTAATAGTTCGAGGACGTGATTATTTATTTCAACATTTTAGTTCATTTTCAGTAGTCAGAGTTAGTTGGGGACTAGTCCTATCAACTCCACAGTTCAGATAGTTTACAGGCTTTTCAGACTAGAGTATTTTCATACAGTTTTGGTATTGTGATACAGTATTCATTATTATTTACAATATTTAACCTTATGGCCAGTTTTCTACCTATTTTTTGCATATTTACTGTATTATTATTCAGCTATAGCAGCAGGTACCAGTCATGGGTTAGCTTGTGATCCTTCGGGATTATAAGCACCATCTAGCATTTGGGGTACAGACTCAGGGCGTTACAAACATAGTATCAGATTCTAAGGTTCAACAGAGTCCTAGGAAGTCTAAAAGCCACAACTAGTAGAGTCTTGTGCATGGGTGTGTTGCGCGCCACACTTATGGACAGGAGGCTATGAGATATTTTAGGAAAAGTTTCCCTTCTTTCGGTATTCATGTAGTGCGAGTGAGCATGATCTCCAACTAAACTCTCAGTCTAATCCTTTCTATTACGTTTATAGAAATATTCCTCCAAAGAGGACGAAGGGAGAGGAACAAGAGAACAGCCAGAACCTCGGCCCGTCTAACCAGATCCACTGGACAAACACGTCTCCCACGCTAAGTTTAGAGTATCATTCACCACCCTAGATTATTCTATGGTATCCTTGAATGAACGCCCAGCTACTGTTCTGTCCAACCTAGTGGCCAATACTACTACTGCCAGGATCCGAGACTTCACCCGAATAAACCCTCTATCATTTACTGGGTCTAAGTCAGATAAGGACCCTCAAGAATTTCTTGATCAGGTGTAGAAGGTTACTGATATTATGGGGGTGACCTCTGTTGAGAGTGTTGAGTTAGCCGTATATCAGTTGCAGGATGTGGCTCACTCATGGTTTAAATAGTGGAAATCAGAAAGGGTCGTATATGCAGGGCCCATAGAGTGGGAGGAGCTTACCACTTCTTTTCTAGATAGGTTCTTCCCACTGAAGTTGAGGAAAGAAAATGTGTTGGAATTTATCAATCTAAAGCAGGGAAATATGATAGTGAAAGAGTATTCTCTTAAGTTTACTCAATTAGCTAGATATGCTCCTTATGTGGTAGCAGACAACTGATCTCAAATGAATAAGTTTATGTCAGGGGTATCTAGCAGCATGGTCAAAGAGTGTAGGACCGCAATGCTTATTAAGGATATGGGCATATCCAGGCTCATGGTCTATGCTGATCAAATAGAGGAGGCTAAGAATAAAGAAAAGGAGAGGGAGAACAAGAGAACGAGAAAAGGTAGTTTCAACTTTGCTCAGCCTAAGTCAGAGGGTGGAAATTGTTCTCAGTTCTACCCAAAATCCTCAGTTCCAACTCCGTCCTCAGCTAGCGCTCCTGTGCCGAAATTCAGAGACAACAATAGGGATAGGGCACCAGGCCCTAAATCCCAGGGCAGTGTTAGCAGTGCCCAAACCAATTCCCTTTGTCAGAAGTATGGCAGAAACCACCAGGGTATTTGTAGAGTGGGTAGCAATATGTGTTTTGGGTGAGGCAATCCAGGCCATAGAGTCAAAGATTGTCCCCGGTCAGGTTCTCAGGGTCAGAATAAACGTCCCCCAGCTCAGTCAGGTCGCCCGAATCAGCATGGTGTCACTTTCAGTTCCACTAGTGGGCAGCGCCCAAATAGACTCTGTTCTCTTTAGTCCCGACAGGATCAGGAGAGTTCTCCTGATCTGGTCACTAGTACATAACAAGTTTTCCATTTTCATGTTTATTCTTTGCTAGATCCAGGAGATTCTTTGTCCTTTGTTACTCTAAGTCAGTCCTGAATTTCTAACAAATCCTTTCTCAGTTTTTGCCCTAGTAGGTAAATCCATCATAGCCAGGCGGGTCTACAGGAACTACCCGGTTATGATATCTCTGAAAATCACTTCAGTAGATTTAGTCAAATTAGAGATGACTGATTTTGATGTCATTCTTAACATTGATTGGCTTCATTCCTATTATGCCTCAGTTGACTGTAGGAACAGAATTTTCCAACTTCAGTTTCTGAATGAACCCATCCTAGTGTGGAGGGATAGTACTTCAGCACTTAGGGGTCAGCTTATTTCTTACCTTTGGGCTAGAAAAAGAATATCTAAGGGATGTGTCTACCATCTCATTTGAGTTCATGACTCTAGTTCAAAATCCCCTACTCTTGAGTCAGTGTCAGTAGCATGTGAATTCCCAGATGTGTTTCTCGAAGATCTTCTCGGAGTTCCTTCCAAAAAGAAAATTGATTTTGGAATCGATCTTCTTCCATATACTCAACCCATATCTATTCTTCCATACAGAATGGCTCCAGCAGAAATCATAGAATTAATAGAAAAGTTAAAGATTCTTTTAGAAAAGGGATTCATCATACCCAGTGTATCCCCGTAGGGTGCACCAGTTTTATTCGTGCGTAAGAAAGATGGTTCCCTCAGAATGTGTACTGACTACCGTCAGTTAAATAAAGTTATGGTCAAGAACAAGTATGTACTTCCTAAAATCGATGACTTATTTGACCAACTTTAGGGTGTCAGTTACTTCCCTAAGATAGACCTCAGATCAATCTATCATCAACTCAGAGTCAGGGAGTGTGATATCCCAAAAATAGTTTTCATAACTCGGTATGGTCACTTTAAATTCTTAGTCATGTCCTTTGGTCTTAGCAATTCCCCAGCGCCTTCATAAACTTGATGAATCATGTGTTCAAGAAGTACTTGGACATGTTCAACATAGTCTTCATAGATGACATTCTCGTCTACTTCCGCAGTGAACATATTTATGCAGACCATCACAGAATAGTAGAACAGACTCTAAGAAATCATCAGTTATTCACCAAATTTAATAATCACAAATTTTGGCTAAGGTCAGTAGCTTTCATCAGCTATATTATCTCTAGTGATGGCATTAGGGTTGATCCCCAAAAGATTGAAGAAGTAAGAAACTAGCCCAGACCCATTTGTCCTTCAGATATCAGGAGTTTCTTAGGCTTGACCAACTATTATCAAAGGTTTGTTGAGAGATTTTCATCTATTGCATCCCCTATGTCCATACTGACTCATAAAAATGTCAAATTCCAATGGTCAGATTCTTGTGAGAAGAGTTTTCAGGAGTTGAAGACTCGACTCACTACAACTCCAGTGTTGACCTTACCAGATTGTTCAGATGTCTTTTTGGTGTATTGTGATTCCTCCAGAGTTGGATTAGGGTGTGTTCTGATACATAGAGGTAAGGTCATAGCCTATGCCTCTAGGAAGCTTAAACCCCATGAGAAGAATTACCCTACTCATGATCTTGAGCTAGCAGCCGTAGTGTTTTCCTTAAAGATTTGGAGGCATGATTTATTTGGAGTTCATGTAGATCTATTTATAGACCATAAGATCCAAAAGTATGTATTCTATAAGAAAGACCTAAACCTCCGTCAGAGAAGGTTGTTTGAGTTGTTGAAAGACTACGACATGAGTATCCTGTATCATCTAGGCAAGGACAATATAGTGTCTGACGCTCTCAGTAGAATGTCTATGGGTAGTATTGCTCATAGCGAGGACAGTAAGAAGAAATTATCTTAGGAAGTTCATCAGCTAGCCCAACTAGGTGTCCACTTATTTGATTTATCCAAAAGTAGTGTATGGGTGCAGAGTAGTTTAGAATCATCCGTAGTTTCCAAAGTAAAGGAAAAATAGGATAGGGATCCCAGTCTAGTCAAGTTGAAAGAACCTGTCAGAGATCATAAGGTAGAGGTTTTTCTCCCAAGGGGGGAGATGGTGTTTTGGGTTGTCAGGGTCAACTATGTGTGCCAGGCATAGATGACTTAAGAAAGAAAATTCTGGCAGAAGCGCATGGTGCACGCTAATCTATTCATCCAGGGCATACTAAGATGTGCCATGATTTTTGGGAGATTTATTGGTGGAGTCGTATAAATTGGGATATTATAGAGTTTGTGGCTAAGTTCTTGACATGTCAGCGGGTTGAGATTGAGTATCAGAAGCCTAGTGGGTCCATGTAGGAGTTCAGCATTCCAACCTAGAAATGGGAAGAAGTGAAGATGGACTTTGTGACAGTTTTGCCTCGTACTTGTTATCAGCATGATTAAGTTTGGGTCATTGTAGATAGGATGACCAAAGCGACTCATTTTCTACCAGTCCTTACCTCTTACTCAGCCAAGGATTATTCCAAACTCTATATTAGGGAGTTGGTTAGATTACATAGTGTTCCATTATCCATCATCTTAGATAGAGGTACCAAGTTCACCTCTCATTTTTTGAAAGCATTCCAAAAGGGTCTTGGTACCCGAGTTCACCTCAGTACAGATTTTCACCCTCAGATAGATGGTCAAGTAGAAAGGACCATTCAGACTTTAGATTATATTTTGAGAGCATGTGCGATAGATTTTAAAGGTAGTTGGGATGACCACTTTCTTTTGATTGAGTTTGCATACAACAACATCTATCTTTCCAATATTCAGATGGCTCCGTTTGAGTTGCTTTATGAGATGAGGTGTTAATCTCCCATTGGTTTGTTTGAAGTGGGTGAGGCTACTGTGGTAGGTCCTGACTTGGTATTTTATACCTTAGAGAAAGTTCAGCTGATCAGGGAAAGGCTTAAGATAGCTTAGAGCCAACAAAAATCGTATGCAGATATGCACAAAAAGGATCTCAAGTTTAAGACTGGTGACTATGTATACTTGAAAATCTCTCTTATGAAAGGAGTAAAGCATTTTGGCAAGAAGGGAAAGCTTAGTCCCCGATATGTTGGTCCTTACCGAATGCTCAGCCGTTTAAAAAGGGTAGCTTACAAACTTGAGTTTCCTTCAGATCTATCTTCAGTTCATCCAATGTTTCATGTCTCCTTGGTAAAGAAATGCATAGGTGACCTATAAGCTATAGTCCCCATAGAGGGCATAGATGTTCAGAACAGCCTCTCTTATAAAGAGATTCCATTCAAAATCCTTGACTATTAGATTCGCAGACTGAGGAACAAAGAAGTCCCTCTAGTTAAAGTTCTTGGGCGGAATCAGTCCATTGAGGGAGATACTTGGGAGGAAGAAGAAGATATGCGGACCAAGTATCCTCACCTCTTCTCCACAAACTCAGATTCAGCTCAAGGTAATAGCTCTCTTTAAGATTATTCAGTTTTATGCTCAGATTTTCCATTACAAACTTGGTATCAGTTACTATTGCATATTCAGTCATATTTTCATGAGTTAGTTCAGTCATTTACTCATGCATCAGATATGCATGTTCAGTATGAAATTCAGTATGTTAGTAGTGACAATTAAATAATCATGTTTCAGATATTCATGTTCAGTAAGTAAGTTCACTCTACCAATATTCTTAGCATAGTCAGTATCAATCGAGGAAGACTTTTCCCAAAGGGGGAGATAATGTAAGACCCCACAAAATTCTTAGCTTAATTTAGTCCTTTAACCTTGTTAAAGGGTCCCACACTTAGAAAATTCTAGCAAAGTATTCAAACTTAGTGTTATTTTAGCCTTCGCAAGTTGGCAATCTTATTTAGTGACCATTAAATCCATTAAATATTAATATTTAAGTTAATTCATGATCAGGAATGTCAATAGGTGTTTCCGAATAAGTTTTGGATTTTTTGGACCTCGTTTAGACCATATTTGAATGACCAAAATAGTCAATCGACGTGATCTTAATTCATCGCGTCATCCATTGTGTCGACAGATAAATTTTCCCTCGGCTCAGTGCAATTTCTAGTGAATCAATATGGACTCGATGTGACGCAGTGGCTATCCCGTCAATGCCAAAGATGGGGTGCATCGTTCTGCGCGTCGATAATTCAATTTTTCAGTAATTAAATGGTCGCATCCTCAGGGTTAATTAAGTCACTTCCCCAGTCCCGTCATCCCTCATAACACAAAATTTAGCCCTCTTTTAGAAAAATATAGTCATTCTTTCACAAATCGCTCAAGAACAAAAACCCTAGGTAAATTAAATTCAAATTCAATGCTCAAGATTCCACTATTAGTTTTCCAGAATTCACCAATTAAGGTATGTGAAGTGTTCATCAAAGGGTTCCTTCCACCCTTGGAGTCCAAGAAACTCTTTTAAAGCTCATGTAGAGTAATATCATGATTTCCATGATTTGAATTAAAGTGTATTCATAATGATTACTTAATTGGGTTTCTATTTCATGATTTACTACAAGATTCATGTAGATTTAATTGATATGTGTGATTTATCATGTGAATTCATTTTGGAACTCTTGGAATTATGTAATTGGAATTGAATTACGATGCCTACATGTTGTTTTAGTACTATGTGCATATATTATGGCCCACAAGTGTTTGATGGATTGTTTATGTGAGTGGAATAGTGAAATTATATCATGTTAGCATGTATGAAAGTTCATGTCATGCAAGTGTTTGCCTGAATGCTAATAACGCTCAACTTACACCTCAAATTAGAGTAAGGCGGTCTTCTTCAATATATTTACCCAACTTTGAAGTCGGGGTTGAATCCACAGGGAACAATGTGAGTGACGATTAAGATAATTTAAAGCTATTGCTACAAGTTCAATTCAAACAAATAGTACAAAAATATAAAATTAAGATGGGGTTTTTGAAAGTATCAAGCAATGTTTTCACTTCAATACTAATGTTTGTAATCAATATAAATGGAAAACTAGAGCTATGTTCACCAAGGGTTTCAGGAATTGACAGATACTAGGTAATGCCAGAGATTCTCGGAATGATTAGAAAAGTTGAATATCCCTAACGATTATACTATCTGACTTATCTCTCGACCTCACCAGACAATTTATAATCTAATTCTCTCGAACTTAGATAACTTATCTATTTCCAATAGGATGTTATCTCAGGTAGATTAATCCAGTTACGGCATTAATCATTAAACAGAAGTTTGGTAGCTTTCGAGTCCCTGTTGATAATTCTCGTCCTCTAGTCTATTTCTCTGTTAGAAGCAAATAAAACCTAAGGAATAACCTAATGTTAGCAACCACTAGATTTCAATTAAAACCACAGAATTTCAAGATGCTCTACTACTCCTTGAATCCATTAAACACCTAGCATCATATTAAACCCTAATCCTTGGATCCCATAACCACGGCTAATGGAATTAGCCGCTCATGATTTGATGAAAGAAATCACAAGTTGAATTCATGATGATAAGGATAACTTACGATTAGATGGAAAACAACAAGTAGTTTCTTCGATTAAATCACATGGTAGAAACCCAAAAATAGTTGATAAAAACAAGAAGAAGAATTGATGTAAGAGAGTAATGTTACTGCCTCTCTTCCCTAGGTTAATTGTCTGATAGGTGAATTATGAATCCCCCCCCTTTAAAACCCCTAAAATATGCTATTTATGCTAAAGCCTAATTAAGGTAATAAAATAACAAAATCCCAGCTGGGCTCGGATTTAGATGACGCCATATTGTTGTTGGTTGTCACGCTTCTGATGGCGTCTCAAATATGTCGTCAAAAGTCATGCCATCTTGACCTGTTCTGACTCACTATGACGATGTCCTATGAAGGCTTACCACACTTGTTACTGCATGTATCAAATGTTGTCAGACCATCAGCTTATTTCACCATGTTCTGCCTCACTCTGACGGCATATTCTGACGGCTTACCACACTTGTGATGACATATTGAGAATGTCTTCACTCTCATCCAGCAACTCTTCTCCACTGTTCTTCCTGACACCTTTTTTTGGTAGCTTAACACATCTCTGACGGCTTGCAAGAAATGCCGTCAGACTCATATCAGCTCACTTGTACCAGATTTTACTTATATTGTTTATTTTTCCTATGTTTTCCTCCCATCCTTGCTACAACTGCAATATCACAAGAAAACGATCAAAAACAACCAAAAGTTGCTTAAGACTTCGCAATTATTTAGCGTTAAAAGCCTCAAATATGTTCGCATCTGCTCACACATCAACACCCTCAACTTAAAACAATTGTTTGTCCTCAAGCAACTACATAACACCATACTACGATGCTTAACCAAGAGACACCTAAGATACCTATCACAGTTGATTATCAAGTTTATCTCAAATCTTATGCCATTCTCTACATTCAGTCCAATTGTGCATATCCATGAAGATTAACAATGTGACCCAAAGGAATCAAGATATGGCATCAATTCAGCAACAACAACCATGCGTGTACCAATATTACACTATCCAAATAAGTTAATAGCTAGCAATGCAACCAATGTTCCCTTACAACAAAAAAGTCCCTCCTCACTCATATATGAACTCAAGCATGTAAATTCGAGGACGGTCAAGAGACACTCACTCTCAGAAAGAAATTCCAATCAATGCATGTCAAATACCATATGCTTGCCCTTATTTTCATTACCAAGGTGTCCAGACAGGTAAGTTAGGATCACTATAGGTCTTTTCTTTGGCTTGTAATGTAGGCTAAGGGATGGTATGATATTCAATGGCATTTAGAGTCCCTAAGCCTCCTTGGCACTACCTTAACTTTTGGGGTTCACTTATTAACCTTTTTTTTCTTTTTCTCTTTTTCTTGATCACACATTATTTAGGATGGATGTGGCTTTTCTTTTTCATTCTTTTTCATTTCTTATTCTTCTTCCACGCCACCCAACTTTTTATTCTTTTCACTTATTCTTTTATTTTTATTCTACCTTTCTTCATACTCAGTTTACATCACGCACCCCTATAATAGCCACCCTGAACATAGGTTGTTTACCTAAGTCTAGGTGTACAGTGTCCAAGGAGGACCAGGGCCAAAATAGGTTCATTATGATCTAAACAAGAAGGTGATAGGTGTCATAGAAAGAAATTGTCAATTCGGGCTCAAAATAGGGATCAAGAGATATCATGCACACAAGGAAGGTCATTTAGAAAAAAAGTGACTTAAAAATCAAAACGGCCTATGATCCTTTCCTAACCCCTATCTTTCAACCAAGGCAATACTAACCGGGAAATTTCTGGATTTAACACAAAAAGGGAACTAAGTAGTATCTCACACACACATGGCACAAAGGTGCATCACAAGCTACTACCTATCCGGTTCATACGATTATTTAGGATTTGATATCATGTCACTAGTACTAATGCCATAACAAGATGCCCAGTGGTCACATATAAATGTATATCACACAGTTATAAAATAGACCAATGGAGAGGTGCTTATCAGTCTCAAATCAACAAAAATATGTCAACTGCTCTAGATACTTATTTTTCTCCAGTTAACCGCAACACATCACAAAACAAATACAGTACGCCTAAATATGCTGGCTCTACTAGGAACAAGACTCCAGGGAAAAGAGGCACAGCAACAAAAACCACAGGAGTACATCAACACTCACAATTATCCCCACCCTTAACTTAATATCATGCATTGTTCCCAACACGTCAAATCAAAACAAGAGAGTTAGAAACATTTATGTGGCACCATGGGTGCGAAGATCTGATGTCAATCACATAATAAGAATAAAAATAACAAATTGCCTTGGGTTGCCTCCCAAGAAGTACCTAGTTTAACATCGCGGCACGACCCAACTCAACTTTTTCCTCCACCTTGAGGATATGAATTTCACCCTCAACTTAGAGTCAATCTTCTTGCCTCGCTCATAGGGAGGTAGTACAAAGATTAAGAAGCTGACTAATGAATGATGCATGGTAAACAACTCAACCTTAAAGTGAGGTGTGTTTTTATGTTGTTTATCAAGTGTAAAATAAATAATATAGGATTCTTGTTCCTCTTCTTCACAATCTTCCACTAGTTTAATGATTCCACAGACAAGATATCATCTAAACATAATGTGGAAAAATGCTTCGAGTGTGGCCCGAAAAATCCTACTTCAAAATTTACACTATCCTCTACACACTCACTTTTATTCATCTTCTCAATATTTTTACTTTGAATTGGGCTAGAGTCTTCATAAGAGATTGACTTGGTTTCTTCTTTTGCCTCTAGCACCATTCCCTCAATATTGGCATCATCCCACATGGTTGGATCAGTTGGTTGGGAAATCTCCAAGGGTTGATTAACATCAAGCTCATCATTAGTATAGGAATGTTTCTCTTCATCGTCACACTCTTCCATTATTTTAAATGATTCCATAGACAAGATATCATCTAAACATAATGTAGAAAAGTGTTTTGGATGATTGACCTCGATGTCTATCTCTTCTATCCTTTCCCTTTCCTCATTAAATGCCCTAATATCTTGACGTATGTCACATATGGTATCATTTGTTGTGTCTATACGATTCAACATTAGTTGAAGCATAGATTCAATGTCACTCTTTCCAGTGCTTTGTTTTTCCTTTTCTTGACCATAAGACCTCTCATACTCATAAGAAGAACTAGAACCTAGGTTAGCGCAATAGGGGGAAGGGAAATTTGAGAAATCACTCCAATGTCCATCTTGACCACCACATAAAGAACAATTATACTCCTGGTAGAATGGAGATGGTGCACACATCTCTCTCCGAGGAGCATATCTACAGTCATGCCAAAAGTGGGGACCATCACAATATGGACATGGATCATCCAGATAAGATTTCCAACCATCCAACTCATATTCATTCCATGATTCCATAGTAAGAAATAAACAAAAATAAAGAAAAACTACCTAACACAAGAATAAAGGAAATCACAACAAATATTTACAAGTTTGAATTCAAGCTAGTTAGATAAAATTCCAAACTAACTCAATACGCCAAATTATTCCCCAGCAACAGCGCCATTTTTAATAATGCTAAACTTACACCTCAAATTAGTGTAAGGAGTTCGTCGTCAATATATTTACCCAACTTTGGAGTCGGGGTCAAATCTACAGGGAACAATATGAGTGGCGATTAAGGTAATTTGAAGCTATAGCTACAAGTTCAATTCAAACAAATGGTACGAAAATATAAAATTAAGATGGGGTTTTGAAAGTATCAAGCAATATTGTCACTTCAAAATTAATGTTTGTAATCAATATAAATGGGAAACTAGAGCTATGTTCACCAAGGGTTTCGGGAGTTGACAGATACTAGGGAATGCCAGAGATTCTCGAAATGATTAGAACAGCAGAATATCCCTGATGATTATACTATCTGACTTATCTCTCGACCTCACCAGAAAATTTATTATCTAATTCTCTCGAACTTAGATAACTTATCTATTTCCAATAGGATGTTATCTCAGGTAGATTAATCCCGTTACGACAGTAATTATTAAACAGAAGGTTGGTAGCTTCCGAGTCCCTGTTGATAATTCTCGTCCTCTAGTCTATTTCTCTGTTAGAAGCAAATAAAACCTAAGGCATAACCTAATGTTTGCAACCAATAGATTTCAGTTAAAACCACAGAATTTCAAGAAGTTCTACTACTCCTTGAATCCGTTAAACACCGAGCATCATAACAAACCCTAATTCTTGGATCCCATAACCCCGGATAATGGTATTAGCCACTCATGATTTGATGAAAGAAATCATAAGTTGAATTCATGATGATAAGCATAATTTACGATTAGATGGAAAACAACAAGTAGTTTCTTCGATCGAATAGAAAGGTAGAAACCTAAAAATAGTTGATAAATACAAGAAGAAGAATTAATGTAAGAGAGCAATGTTACATGCCTCTCTTCCCTAGGTTAATTGTCTGATAGATGAATTATGAATCCTCCCCTTTAAAAAACCTAAAAGATTCTATTTATACTAAAGCCTAATTAAGGTAATAAAATAACAAAATCACAGTTGGGCTCAGATTTAGATGACGTCATATTGGTGTTTGTCGTCAGGCTTCTGATGGCATCTCAGATATGTCATCAAAAGTCATGCCATCTTGACCTGTTCTGCCTCACTCTGATGATGTCCTATGATTTCTTACCACACTTGTGACGGCGTATAGCAAATGTTGTCAGACCTTCAGCTTATTTCACCATGTTCTGCCTCACTCTAACGGTATATTATGACGGCTTACCACACTTGTGATGAAATATTGAGAATGTCGTCACTCTCATCCAATAACTGTTCTCCACTGTTCTTCCTGACGTCTTTTTCTATTAGCTTACCACATCTCTGACGGCTTGCAAGAAATGCCGTCAGACTTATATCAGCTCACTTGTAGAAGATTTTACCTATTTTGTTCATATTTTTTATGTTTTCCTCCCATCCTTGTTACAACTTAAATATCACAAGAAAATGATCAAAAACAACCAAAAGTTGCTTAAGACTTTGCAATTATCTAGAGTTAAAAGCCTCAAATGTTTTAGCATCTGCTCACACATCAAATGCCTAAATAAATGAATTATGACTAAGTAGTAATTACCATGTCTCAAGATTATGCCATGTCCTTTAAGTTAATGCAATCAAGTCCTGGGAGCATTTAATACCCGATAATTTAGCTTCTTATCTAGATCCATATTCAGTCATAGAGTATAATTAGTCATGTCTCGATCAGTAGAATTCAGTCAGTTAAAGAACGTAGGAAAACTTAGTAAACTCAGAATCAGTCCAGTTTATTTCAGTAAAATCAGTTCAGTTCAGTTATACAGTACGATCAGTAATAGTTCAGTTCAGCCTAGTACAGTTTAGAATTTAGTCTAGCATCTATTCAGTTGAGAGTAGGATTCAGCACCGAGTGAACCCAAGGATGGGGACTCACTTTTTAGTAGAGGGTATAATTATTAGAAGTAGTCCCTGCATACCAGAACTACATAGACAGAGTAGTCTGAGATATCAACCTGCCAGTTGATTGTTAATAAGGTGATCTACCTGCCAATTGAGGGTACCATCATTCTCGTTCAGAGCAACTACTAGATGAGGGTGACTCAACAATTATCGTTACCCGTGGCATAATATTGACACCCTTCCAACTGGGGTTACAGGTTGGACCCCATATCAGTTAGAGAAGGGGCGTGTCGGTTAGATAATTACTTTCCACAGTCTCAGTTTTAGATTCAGTCTCAGTAGGAAACTCAGTTCAGTTTAGTAGATTCAAGATTGTCATACACAGTTACTCTACTCAGTACGGGACTCAGTATAGTTCCACATAATCAAGACTGTCAGATACAGTCACTCAGTTATTAGTAATTCAGTATTCAGTGTTATTACGATCTCAGTACAGTTTACATATTCATGCACGAACTTTTACTCAGTCATACTTATGATATTCAGTTAGTATTATACATGCATATGAACCCATGCATTTAAGCCTACCATACTGAGCATACCAATAAATTCAAAGTACTGACGCATGTTTTTCTTTTGCGCTATGATGTTTTATATCATAGGTTCAGACTTACAGGCTCCCAAGCACCCTTAGTAGTTCATATTATCAGCATACATAGTTAGTGTTGAGTCCTTAGAGTTTGAGAAATTGATTATTTATTTTAGCATTTCAGTTCATTTTCAAAATCTGGAGTTAGTTGGGGATTTGTCCCATCAACTCCACACTTTAGATAGTTTAGAGGCTTTCCAAATTAGAGTATTTTCAGATAGTTGTTCAGTTTTCAGTATTGATGTTTAGTTTTTGTATTGTGATACCATATTCAGTATTATTTATAGTATTGAACCTTATGGCCAATTTTCCACCTATTTTTTGCATATTTAACATATTATTATTTAGTTATAGCAGCAGGTACCAGTCATGGGTTAGCTTGTGGTCCTTTGGGATTATGAGCACCGTGTAGCATCCGAGGTACAAACTCGGGGTGTTACAATGATTGAGGCCAAGTCTTTGATACATTTCATGGTTAGCTAAAATTTTTGTGTGTATGTTCTTGGGGTAGTTAGGGGAAGTTGTTAATGATAGAGGTTTGGAGGATGTGAGAAAGATGCTATTATGGGTTTTTCCTTAGATGTTCATATGTGGTTATAATAATAGGCTTGAATATCATGATGGTGTATAAAGAGATGAATCCATTGTGCATTAGTTTTTGACCTTTCCGGCCTTGGAATGTAAATTTTTAGGTTGATTCTTGATAGGGGTTGTCGGTAGCACATTTTGGGTAATTTTTGAATTTTTTTAATGAGTTTTTAGGGATATTCGGATGTTTAAAATAGTGAGGCAACGCGATATGGATGCAGTGCGTCGCATATTGTATTGGTGGGGAGCAACGCGACATGTCGCATATCATGTCGATAGAGAGATGCGGAGCGTCAATTATCTCATCAGTAGTCCAGTTCAGTTATGGTGTTAGATATTGTACCTTGTAATTTCTTTTTAGGCTTGATCATGGTGAGAGGACTTAGTTCATTTTAGATATTAGAACATAGATTTATGGACAACCATGTGAGAATTAGAAGTTAAATCAATGAATATCGTATTTAAGGTGAATAGCATAGTTAAGGGAGTATTTAAGAAGTGTTGCTAAGCTTGAAAGTAAGAAGTTTCATTGCCTAAGGCCTAGTAATTCTATCCTAGCTTATGATATTTATGCCTATGTTCCAAGCTATAGAGTTGTATTAGTGTTGTGATTCTTTAGTCAGATATCTTGTTCAGATAATGCCCAAAATTCTTCGCTCTCTAATATTATTAGAATTTCATAGAAGAGTATTGAGTAAATACTTTATTTTGAGTATGAGAAGTCAGTATGATCTAGTCCAATATAACCTACAACCCAGTTTAGCAATCAATCAGATAAGCTCTTATAGATTTCCAACTTTCCATCTAGTCTTACTATCCGAAGTTTCATGAGTAAGGTCATTCCATGAGGTAATTTAGTTCAGTCCATGCATCATATCTATAATTCAGATATTTATTCATGATTAATTTCATAATTATTCAGTGAATGATCTTTGATTTCCAAGTATTCCAGCTAAGATAGTGTAATACCCATTGTATGATCTTAGTCTAGTTGTCTCATAGTTCGTGCTTGCACAAGTCATCACTTTGTAGTTCTATACGTTTGATCGTATCATGGACACTTCAAGCAAATTCTAAACTCTCAGCATGAATCAGCTCCTTATAGTAAGAAAAGGCAAGTAAACTCAGAAATCAGTTTCTTGATAGAGGGTTTTAATGTTTCATCTCAGTTATATACTTTCTTAATAGATTAATCATGTCTACATTTTCCCATACTTCTAAGACTTTAAAAAGTTCCTATCCATCATTCGAGGATGAATGATTCTAAGAGGGGGATAATGTAACACCGACGTTCCTACACGTATAAGCTCTATTTCAAATGATTTATATGTGAATATAAGTTTTATGATATTTATCCTCGTGTTTTATGTGATTTATAGGTGATAAATGTTCATAAGAATCACTTATAACAAAGTTGAGCTAAGAGCCTTTGATTCATCCAAAGTTTGGTATTCGATTCTACAAGGATCTACTTTGAACGTGTATAACTTTTTATATACCTAGAATTTTATAGATCAAGACCCACCAAATTGTAGATATTTTAATAAGATTTCCAACGATACATATTTTACCTTAATATAATACCCGAGCAAAAACTTATGGCATTTTCTGTGTGAGGCAGTAAGCCGATGCGATTGGGATGCAATGTGTTGGTCATCGACGCGATTAGCAATGCGACACGATGTCCATTGTGATACCTAACTGTTTCACATGCTATTTAAGTTCCTAAAGGGTATAACATAACATTCGTCACTTCGCCTCACCCAAATCCATCCATAACACATAATTTCATCCCCGAATAACACTTAATTCATCTTTTTCTCTCCAAGAACACCCTAGCCCCTTCAAGAACACCAAGAACTCCACAAAATTTTCTCTTAGAAAGTTAATAATCCAAGCTTCTGGATTCAATAACTTCAAGAATAAGCTTCAAGAACACCATTAGAGATTCAAAAGTTCAAGTTTTTACATTCAATCAATCCAACAAGGTATGTGGGGTTATGAACAAGGATACTTCTTTCATCCTTGTGCCCAAAACTAGTTTTTAAAGTTGAATTTGCAAGAAATTGTATGATATATAGTTTAGGGTTCATACCCAATTATCATGATTTGAATATGTTGTGTTGCAAGTGATTAAATGTTAAATTGCATCTCTAGTTTTGCATGTTTATGCGTGTTAAGTGATTTTATATACATTGAAAGTTGAATTTCACTATCTTGACTAGAATTGTGTAGAAATTTCAAGATTTTGATTATTGAGAATGACTTTATGATAATTTGATGTGAGTTTGAAACATGGGTTATTAAGCCCTAGTTGGAATATTGATATTTTATTACAGTTTAAAGTAAATAGATGCATAACTGGTTTTCATTGTAAAGCCTTATGCTAGTTTTAAGGTGGATTTCCTACAAAATGATCTTACAGATTTAAATGGAGTAGAATTTAGCACCGAGTTGGGTATGTTTTAATGCCCCAGAACTATGAGCCAATGTAGGTAAAGATTATTCAGATTATTCCCATTCATATGGATGGCAAATACAGATTGTGATAACGTAGCTCAGGTTATACTCCTTGGCAAGAGTATGATGCCTTTCACCAATGTGAGGTTTTCCCCTTAGGGGAACTAGATGTTGGACTCCATGTAGATCACATGGTTTATGTCGGTTAGAAGTACCTCCCTAATTCCTAACGAAAAAGAATAATAGAAAGGCTTTTAGAAATTAAGTGTAAAGGATCACAAATTTACTCAAGTACGGTTTTACTTAAAATACAAGTTACAGAATTTCAACTTTTAATTTTCATATGATAAAGGGGATCCCTTTTTACACTTATCCTGCATAAATTGAAAACAGATTACAAGTACAATTCTTAGAACTAAGTGTTATGACTCAAAAGATAGAATATAGTATGTTTTATCATTCATGATTCATGATTTCAACTTTCAGTTATTCCAGCCAATATGAGTCATTTATACTTAGCATGCATTATTTTACAAGTTTATACGAACATTATGATTTTTTTTACTTATTAATTCACCCCAACATTCTCACTACATTTCAAAAGTACTGATCCACATATATGTCTGTGTGCTACATTGTCTCATAATATAGGTACGAGTTGTAGCGGCATATCATATTCAGATACCTTGCATCTTCCAGTCAGCAGGTGATGAGTCCTTTTGATTTAAGGGCTCGAGTCAGCCTTAGTTTGAGTAGTATTTTATTTTTATTTATTTCAGTCTATTAATTCGGGATAGCTGGGGGTCATGTCTCGGCTACCTATAGTCATACTAGTGGAGGCGTCATAGACAGTCAGTAAAGTTAAAGTATTGGATTTCAGTATTGGTTTTTTTATAAAGTAGAGTTGTACTTATTTTAATAGTTTGTTTTGAAGATGTTCAGCTAAAGATTTATCTTCTGCTTATTTTGTTTTGAACTTAAGTATTTATATCAGTTGCTCATGAGTTATGCCAGTACAAGGGTTAGCTTAGGATCACTTGTGCTCTTAAGCACCGTGTGACGACTAGGTGGTAGTCTTAGGTCGTGACACCAACGAAAGGTTAATAGGATCTAAATGGGTGACTAAGTATGTCATTCAGACCTTGATAGGCTTTTTAGGCTAAAATGGATTTCAACAATCATAAAGATGGCCTAAGATCATTTCACCAATAGCGCGTAATCAAGATTAGGTTGAAAGACCAATGGGGCAAGTTCTAGATGACACAAGCATGAGAATCAATAGACTAGTTCTCACTATACGTGGCATGAAAACTGTCCTAAAAGGATCTATTGCATTTACTACTTAAGAACAAAAGGAGTTATTTGTCATACTACTACTAGCTATTGAATTTGGAGTCATAAAAAAAGGTAAAGCATTGTTACAAAATCATTCAATTCCATGTCCTTGATTTTCACAAAAGACTTTTGGAAGGATGGGGATACTCATTTTGCACTTCATCATGTAAAATTAACTATTGGTAGGACCAATCAATCCACCATTTCGTATTTGGGCTCTAATGAGGGCAATACTTATGGCTACTCAGACTTTACTATAGTTGCGATATCAATCCTAATTTTTAATTCCACGGGTACTCAAACTTCCCCTACATCTTTGAATCCAACACATCAACATGACTATTTTTCCTTAAGAATATCATCACACAATCTATCATAGGGAAAGACTCATTCAACATCCTTCTCAAAAGGAAAATAACAATCTAAAAGTGAGAAATAAAAATGACTTATCCAAAAAACATAGGCACCATCAGGATGCCTAATATTACAACCCAAATTATCAAATTATCCATAACAATTAAAAACCAAATCATCCAAATACTAACCAAATAAGGGATATAAAATATGGTTACACAAACTGGTGACTCTTCTGGGGATATAGGTTTAAGAATGTATAGGTTCAAGGGTAATAGGGGTTAGAAACTCACAACTCTCAATCAAACATGGAACAAAATCAAAACCCATAAAAAAAAACTAATTAAAAGGATAAATAATCAACATCCAGACATTAATTACCAACTAACCATGCATAACCCCAAGAAATAAGGTTAGATACTTATTAAAAAAAGAGAAGAAATATACCCAAATTAGCATTCAATTGATTCCTGGAAAGCAAAACAAATATAACTCTGAAGCTTCAAATCTACATAAATAGCTAACAAATCTCTTGGAAATCACTTCCAAATTATTTGTCACTCACAATATTGTTCTCAGCTCTCAATAATGGAAATTAGATGTTGACCACATGAAGGGTTGGGAATTTTATATTTCGGGACTAACTAATGTAAAATTCCAAGTATGTCCCTAAAATTTGTCCGACCGGTGGTTGTCGCCTTCTTCAATCGCGGTCCCGTTCTTCTTTTTGTGATCAAGACTTCACAGTCATTGGGCATCGACTTGCGATTACATTAATTTCATCTACTAAGATATATAACAATTGCAACTCTAATAGTGCAATTGCAACATTTGCAGGTCATATCTTGGGGTCTAATTTCAGCCTTTGTCAAATTTTTATCCTTTACTTCCCTTTCATCTTTCCCTTTACTTCTTTTTCATCAGATTTCCCTGTAAGCTCACAAATACTAAAAATTAATGCATTTTACATATAACTAGTCTCATTTATTCAATTAACTCACCATAGTGTGCAAGAAATGAGATGCAAATGAGTGACAAAGTTTTCACTCATCACTAATTTACTAGAATGTTAGACGTAGTTGAGGCTAATGACCAGTTAGTATAACATTTACTACTTGACTTGGTGGATTATTATAGTTTTCTGAATTATGGTGTTGTGGTTACATATTACTGGGCCCTAGGTCGTGATACAATATTAGTTGGACTCCGGCTTAGTGTTTTATCCTTACAAAGGATGTAGCCAGTGTCTGTAGATTTTTAGATGCTTATAGTTGTATTGTTTGTCTACTGGTGATGGAATGCATATATTCGGTATATTCATGCACACATTGGTATGATATCAACTAAAAATATAGTTTTACTACTATTTTTCTAAAAAGGAATTTATTATCACTTTTTACATTTAAAATGAATTCTTCATAACAGGAATCGTACCACCTTAATGGATGATATATGAGCTATTGAGACTAAAAATTAAATTTTAGTGATTTGACCAAGATAGATTTTGGTTCACAATTTTACTACTACTATTTAATTCAATCGAAAGAGGTCCATACCCTTTCTACTCTATGATACTAATTTTTTCCTGGAGTTGATCTCGAGCAACTAATTTACAGACTTATACTCTTTTAGCCACGGTTTGAGTTTTTGCATATGCTACACACACACACACATACACACATATATATATCTGATATTGGATGGAGTAGATTATAATGATGATAATTGGAAATCTTGAATCGAGACCATGTTAGTGTATAAGGGTAATGATGAACCTCCTAGGGGCCCCTTTGTATCTAAGCCATCGTGATGGAGAAGAGAGGTTTCCATAGGTCTTTCTTTTTTAACCCATCGGTCTAGAGAAGATGTATACACTAGGTTATGTTATGGAACTTGGATAAATTATGGTATTATGGATTTACTTGCATTCATTCATTCATATGCATTGCCATCACCGGTATATTGTTTGGCTCATATATCTATCATCCTAATAGAGGGTTGCATAGGTATAGGTAATAAGTGTTATTTGTATGTGTTTTGTGTTAATTGAGCCTTCTGGGTTATGGTAGCTGACAGCACCCAAGCGCATACGCAAGTGTACGTGGTCTACCAAGTAGTAAAGTGTCCTTTAAGAAAGACGAGTTATTGATCCCACATGACTTGATCTAACAACTATTAAATTCTAGTTCATAGTTTATATTAATTTAGTGCAAGAGTAACCAAAAAGAGAGTTTGTAATTTTTAAACTAAAGAAAAGTAAATAATGCATAAATTAAAAGTCTTGAAAGAATCAATGGAGTAAAGCCCAGGGTTAAAGAACTTTAAACAATTATACTATGTTATTGAACTTCATTCTTTAATTTTATTATCTTGGTTGTTGATTCGTAGGGTTAATTGCCATTTACCTAATTTGGACATTACAACTACATCATTGAGCGGAGATATAATAATCCAATTAAGTTCATTAAAGATATTTTCCTACGTTTGAATCAAGTAAGACATCTAAGTACATCCCTGACCTACATGCTAATTTGAACTCCTTATTTTATAAAAGAATACAAACCATACTTTGTCCATTCCCATGTTCTATCCCCGTATTCTTTGTCCCCAGATCACAAGGGTGACAATAGATGTATTTTTTGGGTGATCAATCCATCAACTAGTTAAATCAAGAATAAATAAACAACCAATAATGATAAGAAAATTAAATTAAATCAATTCAAAATAATAGTACTCATGTTCTTGGATTTAACCCCGAAAAGGGAGTTTCTAGCTCTAATAGCCATAATCAACATCCAAATAATAGTATGAATGATTAAAACCATAAATAAAGCTAAATTAAAAAAATAAAAACCTAAAAAGAAGTTATAGTAGCCTTCAATGTTGTTCTAATCTATCTAGGGGTTACAAGATGTTTAAAATATGATTTAACACATTATATTTATAGTAGACAAGTCATAAATCGAATGGGATTAGGTTTCCATGTTTTCTTTGTAGAGAAATGTTACTTTATTTCAATTTTTCTTCTCACCGCATTGTGCTAGCATACCAATTTCCATAGGACCGTAAAGTAGCATAATCGCGCTAAGATTCTAGAATTTTGACTTTTTACCACAACGCGGTGGTTTCTTCACCGCTATTAGGAACGCGATGTAGTGGTTATCCCTTTTGGGCCCCTTATGAACATTTTTTTATAGTACACGTAAATAGTACCTTCCACACGCCTCCACTCGCCCTAAACATTTCAGGACTCCAAGTTAAGTCCACGTTGTGTATTTTGCTTCCGTGATCCATTCTATGCCCTTTTGAGTTGTTTCCACTTTTTTTGAAGTTTGTACATCCTTCATGTATCATCATAATACACTAAAAAAGAATCCTATATCATTAAACACAACAATTTATAGCTCAAAACCACACAACATCCAAGACGGTGAACTAGAAACAGGAGCTAAGACTAGGCTTGCCCACATTGATCTTAAGTTTATTATTTTGACTCTTGGATTAATCCAATTAACCCTTAAACATTATAAACAAGTTGTTTCACATATAAATAAACAATAACAACCTTAAGAATTTAATAAATACGTTAGAAACTAACATGATAGACTAGACAAACACCTAGCTCAAGCTAATTACACTAGTCTTCTCGGTTGACTTCTAAATGATCAATTTGAATAAAAACTCATGTGAAAACACCATTAAGAATTGTAAACACATACAAGGACACTTATATTCACATTTATCTAATTATCAACACATATATAATATGAATCATCCTCAAAAAAGGCTAAATAGGCTAGAATAGTAACCCTAGAATGCATAAATACACCCATCATCAGTGGCTCTATTGAGGTATTATTTTTGGACAAGCCAATTACTCTATTGTGGTTATTTTTGAATTGGTATTGATATTTGAGGTATGACTCTAATTCATTTCTCTTACAATTATTTTAATATGGATAATTATAACATGTTTAGGCATTTGGATGAGGGACCCTGACTTTGCCTGTATTAGTTTCTTACTTAATTAGGATGACATGGGATGCTAGATTTTCTACCTTAGATAATTACCTTTGAGTTAGTATTGTATACCTATGTCTATATCTAGCTGTGATATTACCATATATGTCTCTCTTCCCTTGTTTCTTCATATTGTGTTTGTATTCTTGTATACGACTATACATCCATCTTCTACTTTTTATTTGTATATTGTCCAGTAATATATGATATAACACTTTAGCTCCTAAGTATAGATTGGATAGAATCATTCATCCTAATTTCCTCTCTAGTTTTATTATGTTAGCTTCCTGGATATTTTGCTATAGTTTACATTCCTGCTTGGACGTTATCGATATCTGCTTTATGTTTGGAGCTCAGTCGGTAGTTGTGTACTGAGTACCATATCTTTGATACTCATACGATACTTCTACAGCCATCAGATCATAGTACGGGTTCTCACCGTTGTTTGTGAGCAATGCAGAGTAGTTATGTATCAGAGATTTGTGGTGAGTTCCTAACGTTTGGAGTATTACTATTCTCCCTCTTATGGACTAAACTAATCTTTATGTAGTATTTAGAGATGGGTGGTACCTGTAATATCATTTAGTACTTCATTTTGTATTCTTATTATATTAGAAGCTCTTGTACTGATTCAACATGGTTTTGGGACTGTCTTATACTTATTAGCCTTTTGTAAAATTTATTCCACTATTTTCATTCAGTCCTCTTGATAGTTTGTTACTAGTAGTTCCATAATGTGTCCATACTTACCTGCTGGTGGATTATGGTAGGTACCATCATAACCTGAGAAATTTTGTCATGACACTCATATTATAATTTAAAGGGTAAAACTCCCATTTTCAATTTTAAAATCAAAGATTTAAAGATATATTTTCAATAAAATCATTGAAAAATGATGAATTCAAGGATTCGAAACATACCCAAGGAAGAATTATCAGAAACTCTTTTGGTGTCACCTAATTTCGAGCCCTCGAAGTCTAAAAATAGAGAAAATACAATTTGGAACCGAAATGAAATTAAATTCCATCTTGGAGTCATTTGGACTTTGCAACCACTGGCTCATTATCATGAACACGAGGCTTGTACAACCCAAATCATTGCAAACATGAGACTTTATCTATGAATGCATTGAAGAAAAAGGACCAATACAATAACTACTCTATGTGATCGTGGTCCCCTACATATCAATTGTATTGAACGAGATATTCATTCATTGTGAATGAGACATAGGGTTATGAACACGAATGGAGGAACATCAGTGAATCAAGAATACAAAAAAGGGAGATTTTACACCCAAAAATTGCTATAATAGTCATCATACACAAGTAAGAACTCTTTGACAGGACCTTCGGGATTCATTGAAGGTCCTACAGAAATAAAACAATAATTCTACTAGCCTAATTTTGATATTTCAAACTTAATAAATCTATTAGATTTTAAAAAAGAGATCGTTTACTATGAATTTGCCCTTAAGATCCTTTTTTGACTAAATTTATTTAGTTCCAGTTTAAGAGGTCAAAATACAAAATAAAAGATCTTAGCCTAAACTCTCCATGCTCCTAACATAAAATCAACATTCTGAATCTAATGAAACTATTAGAATTAACATCTGGAGCTTGAATCACAAAAATTTGACCGAAGTCAAACTAATCACTTTAAGGCTATTCCAAAACCACAACCTCATATAAATCACTCTTGAACACATCAGGGATCATCCAAAACAATCCCAAAACTCATAATTGATATAAAACAACTATGAGGAAAGTCAAAATAGTCAAAATACAGAAAATTCTAAGAATCACTATGAGGGTCATTACATTATCCACCACTAAAATTCACGTTCCTCCTCTAGCGTATAAGTAATAAAATACCTTTGTAAACCTCAAGCAAGTCATCCAATTCTGAGTCAAAACTATAAAACTACCGGTCTTGTTATGGAATCAAAAATCTTTCACACTATGACTCAAAAGGTCCCAACATAGGCAGCAAGGATAAAATCTCAATAAAGTTGAGTTCCTCTATTTTTTAAATCCCTCCATAACCAAAATTTGACTCGATCATTGTAGAAGTTTTGAGTATACTTAGTTAATCTAAACTTGCTAAGGACATCATAAGATTTATACTACACCACAAAACCATAAATCATCCTCAGACCCACAAAATGCCAAGAAACCTATAAATCCACATAACTACTCGTAGAAAAACTGAATCAACGTACTCAATAACAATACCGTAACTATTAAATCAAACAATACTATATCCAAAAACTAGAGAAATGTAATACCCGTGCTTTTTCTTAGCTTGAAAATCATCTCAAGTATGTTAGAACTTGCTTTGAAATAAGAATTCATTCTTTTAAACGTTGTATTTCCATAATTTTCACTTTCTATCACATGGGAAATTGAATAATCTTTTCATCGATATATAATTTTCCCAAATCCGACACCCAGACGAAGAGTTAGAGCCTTTTTAGTGAGAAAGTGTTTGACCTGAGCCTTCAGTGTGTCGCGGAGATAGCTTAAATGGAAATTGTCAATTTCCAGTGTTTCTCTGTGATACTGAAGTGTCATGCCAAACTTTCAGGTCTTAGACAAGGTGGAAACGTGATAGCTCCACATCGCGCCACCGTGCAGTTTCCCAATTATCAATTTCTAGTGACACAAAGCGATAATGCCACGTCGCGCCAAGGGCCCAATTCGAGAAATTTTACTAAAAAATAAATTATGTGTCCAGGGTTAAAAGGGTCAATTTTTCCCTCCTATATAAGTTTCCAAACACGGGATTTATCCCTTATTCATCCAAAATATTGATGTTTTTCTCAAATACTCTCAAGAACTCAAGCTAGGGTTTTCATAGAAGGTCCAATTTCATGTAGGTTTCACCATCAATCTTCACGAAATCACGATCTAATGTATGCATAGTGTTTATTCATGGGATCCTTTCATTCATGAATCCCAAGAATCCCTTTTCAACTACAAGTTATGGATTTTCTTCATATGTTCATGCTTTGTATGTTCTCTTTCATGTTGATAAATGAGGAATTGATTTCTATTCCATGATTTGATGATAAATTCCATGTGGGTTGATTTCTATAGATAAAGATTTACAAAATCTCATGACTAAAACCTTGTATGATGAAATTGGAATTGAACCATGATGTTTAGTTTCTATACCATGATGTTTACATGTACTATGTCTGCCATATGTTTGATAATATGCCTAGATGAAGGAAATTTGCCTAAATAGCATGATATCATGAAAATCCTAATAAATTTACAAGCTTATTCCTATTAGACATTTGATGAAATTCTTTAATAAACTTATTGTGGTGATTATCATGTATTCAAGAATATCAAGTCATGTCAGTTTCCTTCCATCGAGTCCTGGGGGTACTTGTACCCGAAATATTAGTTGTGTGCCTAAATCCATGTCATATTTTCATGATACTCTCAGTCAAGATATGAACTATTAGACTTCATATAGTCCTATGACTAAGAAAAATCTCCATGATTTCATGACTTAGTTAGTTGTCAGATATCAGTAGTATTCCGTCAGCCACCGAAATTTAGTAACTCAGTCCATGCTCAGTTCAGTTCAGTAAATCATGCTCAGTGTCCATTCAAATGGGAGTAGGAATTAGCATCGAGTGAACCCAAGGATGGGGACTCACCTGTTATACGAGGGTGTGATTCTTAGAAGCTATCCTTACATTCCAGAACTATGTAGCCAGCATAGGTTGAGATATCATAGCCTACTATATGAGGTTAGATGAGGTAGATTAACATGTTATGTGAGGGTTACCACCATTCTCGCTAGATTTACCTGGTATATGAGGGTTACTCACATGTTGTTATTACCAGTGGCGCGATATTGACACCCTTCCAATCAAGGCATAGATTGGACCCCAGCTCCGCTATCATAGCACCTTTGGGTCATGTTGGTTAGATACTACTTCCCATATTTTGATGTTACAAAATTAGGACTGTCAGATAAAGTCAATCAGTCTTAGTAATAGAACTCAAATAGTTCTTCAGATTTCAGGACTGTCAGACATAGTCATCTCAGACATAGTACGAAACCCAGATAGTTCCATCAGATTCAGGACTTTCAGCTACAGTCACCCATGTTATTTGTTATACTCAGATACATTCATTCATGTTATCAGTCATGTCATGTTATTAGTATTCAGATTTATTAATAATGATATCATGTTGTCAGTTACAGTTACGTAATGATGTATGCATTCTCATGTTCATGTTTGACAGTCAGCTAGCATTAGCATGCATATGAACCCTTACATTTATCCTACCTTACATGTATATTCATTCCATATGTATTGACGCATTCGCGCTATGGTGCTTTCTTTTTATGTTACACTATAGGTTCAGAGACACGAGTTCCAGATCAACAGTAAATTCTAGTTTCAGCAGTCAAAGTAAAAGTGAGTCCTCATCCTTCGAGGACATAATAATTTTCCAGTATCTCAATGATTATCTTATTAGTTGGAGTTAGTTGGGGATATGTCCCATCAACTCCTTATTCAGATTCTTCAGATAGTAGAGGCTTTTAGACTAGATACAGACTATCATATTCAGACTTCAGTATTTTTAGTTTTTTTTTAGGTATTTTATTAACCCACACAAATGTTATATCATTCAGTTATGTTTAGTATTGAACCTTATGGCTTTTCAGTGCATGTTTCTGCATTATTAAGTTATCTTATGCAGTATATAGGTACAGATATCATTCATGGGTTAGTTTGTGATACCTTAGGGTCATGAGCACCATGTAGCATTCTAGTTCATAAAATCGGGTCATTACAAACTTAGCATCAGAGCCTAAGGGTCAATAGAGTCGTAGGAAGTCTGAAAGTCGCATCTAGTAGAGTCTTGTGCATAGGTATGTTGCGCCCCACATTTATGTGCAAGAGGCTATGAGATATTTTAAGAATAGTTTCCCCTCTTTCAGTATTCATGCCGTGCCTGTGATAATAATCATAAGTCAGTCTCTCAATCTAATCTGTTTCTCCCTTTCTTCTATAGAATATGCCTCCTAAAGAAGAAACAAAAATCAGTAAGCCCCTCAGCCCAAAGAACCTTTGGGAGATCATGTTTCTCATGTGGAGTTCACGACTGCATTTACCAATCTTGCTCAATCAGTCGCTGCTCCTAATGAACGGCCAACAGTCATTCTGTCCAACCCAGTGGCCAACTCAGCAACAGATAGAATTCGGGACTTCACCCGAATGAATCGTTCAACCTTCCTCGGATCTATGGAAGATGAGAACCCTCAAGAATTATTAGATCAAGTTCAGAAAGCGACAGAAACCATGGGTGTGACTACTGTTGAGAGTGCTGAGCTAGCTGCACACCAGTTGCAGGATGTGGCTCATGCTTGGTTCAAACAGTGGAAGTACGAAAGATCAGATGATGTAGGTCCTATACAGTGGGAGGAGTTTGTCGCTGCTTTCTTAGACAGATTCTTTCCCCAAGATCTTAGAGAAGACAAGGTGCTAGAGTTCATCAACCTCAGGCAGGGCAATATGACAGTGAAAGAGTATTCTTTTAAGTTTACTCAATTAGCCAGGTATACCCCTCATGTGGTTGCATATAGTAGATCCAAGATGATTAAGTTCGCTTCAGGAGTAAACAACAGCGTGGTTAATGAGTGAAGATCCACCATACTGAACAGTAACATAACCTTAGCTTGACTTATGACCCATGCTCAGCAGATAGAAGAGAAAAAAATTAAGCAGAGGGAAAAATAGAATAAGAAAGCTAGAACAGGTAGCTTTAATTTTAGTCAGCGTAAATTAGAAGAAGGAAACCATTCTCAGTCTCATCCTAAGTCATCAGTTCCATCTCCCTCTATAGCTAGTGCTCTAGTTCCTAAGTTCAGAGAGGGTAACAAAGATAGAGAGCTAGGGTCTAAGTCCCAGGGCAATGTTAGCAGTGCCCGCACCTATCCTCTTTGCCAGACTTGCGGTAAGCACCATCAGGGTGTCTGTAGAGAAGGTAGTGGCATTTGTTTTGGTTATGGCAAGCCAAGCCATAGAGTTAGAGATTATTTGCAGCTAGGTCCTCAGGGTCAACAAAATCACTCATCAGCTCAGTCCGATCGCCCAAATCAGCAGGGTGCCACTTCCAGTGCTACTAGCGGGTAACGCCCAAATTGTCTCTATGCTCTTCAGACTTGACACGATCAGGAAAGTTCTCCTGATGTAGTTACTGGTACATTATAGATCTTTCATGTGCATGTTTACTCTTTGCTAGATCCAGGAGCTTCCTTATCTTTTGTTACTCCTTATATAGCAATAGATTTTGAAATCAGTCCCGAAATTCTAGTAGAGCACTTCTCAGTCTCTATCCCAGTGAGTAAAACCATCATAGCCCGGCGGGTATACAGGAACTGCCCGATTATGATATTTCAGAAAGTCACTTCAGCAGACTTAGTCGAATTAGAGATGACTAATTTTGATATCATTATCTACATGGATTTTCTTTATTCCTGCAATGCCACAGTCGACTGCAGAAATAGAATAGTTCTATTTTAGTTCCCAAATGAACCTGTCCTAAAGTGGAAGGGTAGCGTATCCGCTTTCAGAGGTCAACTTGTTTCCTACCTTTTGGCAAGGAAAATGATATCTAAGGGATGTCTTTATCATCTAGTTCATGTTAGATATTCTAGTTCCGAGGCTCCCAGTCTCGAATCAGTCCCAGTAGTAAATGAATATTC
The DNA here is from genome assembly GCA_030864215.1 of Capsicum pubescens. Classification (NCBI taxonomy): domain Eukaryota; kingdom Viridiplantae; phylum Streptophyta; class Magnoliopsida; order Solanales; family Solanaceae; genus Capsicum; species Capsicum pubescens. The sequence goes on from CM061544.1 coordinate 231,625,790, forward strand.
AGATGTCTTTCCCAAAGATCATCTAGGAATTCCTCTTAAAAGGGAAATAGACTTCGGTATTGATCTTCTTTCAGACACTCAGCCTATGTCTATTCTTTTATATAGAATGGCACCAGTAGAACTTAGAGAACTGAAAGAACAGTTGAAGGATCTCTTAGATAAGGGATTCATTAGACCCAGCATTTCCCCATGGGGCGCACCAGTCTTATTCGTGCGCAAGAAAGACAGTTCACTCAGAATATGTATAGATTACCGTCAACTCAATAAAGTCATGGTCAAGAACAAGTATCCTCTTCCCAGAATCGATGACTTCTTTGACCAACTTCAGGGTGCCAGTTATTTCTCTAAGATAGACCTCAAATCTAGCTGTCATCAGCTCAGAGTTAGAGAATGTGACATACCGAAGACAACTTTTCGTACGGGGTATGGTCACTTTGAATTTCTAGTCATGTCATTTGGTCTTACCAACGCCCCAGCCACTTTCATGGACTTGATGAACCGTGTGTTCAAGCATTACTTGGACATATTCATCATAGTCTTCATAGATGATATTCTGGTCTACTCCCTCACTGAGCACGATCATGCAGACCATCTTAGAATAGTACTCCAGACTCTCACAAATCATCAGTTATTCGCCAAATTCAGTAAGTGTGAATTTTGTCTAAGATTAGTAGAATTCCTTGGCCATATTATTTCCTGTGATGGCATTAGAGTAGATCCTCGAAAGACCGAAGTAGTAAGAAACTGGCATCACCCTATTTGTCCATCAGATATCAAGAGTTTCTTGGGTTTGGCTGGCTATTACAGATGGTCTGTTGAAGTATTTTCATCCATTTCATCCCCTATGTCCAGATTGACTTAGAAGAAAGTCAAGTTTTAGTAGTTAGATCCATATGAGAAGTTTTTTCAAGAATTAAAGACTCGACTCACCTTAGCTCCAAATCTAGCATTACCAGATGGTTCAGATGGTTTCATAGTATATTGTGATGCATCTATAGTGGGTTTAGGTTGTGTCCTCATGCAGCATAGTAAGTTCATAGCCTACGCCTCCAGATAGTTTAAACCCCATGAGAGGAATTATCCTACTCATGATCTTAAGTTAGCAGTCGTAGTCTTTGCCTTGAAAATTTTGAGGAATTATCTCTACGTAGTTCATGTAGATGTCTTCACAGATCATAAAAGCCTTTAGTATGTCTTTTCTCAGAAAGATCTCAATCTTCATCAGAGAAGGTGGTTAGAGCTCTTGAAAGATTATGACATGAGTGTCCTTTATCATCTGGGCAAGGCCAACGTAGTGTCCCACGCTCTCAGTAGACTGTCCATGGATAGTATTTCTCATGTTGATGATAGTAAAAAAAAGTTAGTCCAGGAAGTTCACCAGCTTGCCAGACTAGGCGTTCTCTTAGTCGACTCTTCAGAGGGCAGTGTATGTGTTCAGAGTAATTCAGAATCATCTCTAGTTACCGAGGTGAAATAAAATTAAGATAAGGATCCTAGCCTTGCAAGCTAAAAGAGTTAGTTTAGAATCAGAAAATAAAGGTTTTCTCCCAAGGGGGAGATGGTTTTCTTCGTTGTTAGGGCCGTCTTTTTGTTCCAAATGTAGATGACATAAGGCAGTGAATTCTTGTAGAAGTGCATAGTATGAGCTACTCTATTCATCCAGGGGCCAAAAAGACATACCGCAACTTGTGGCAGATCTATTGGTGGAGCAGGATGAAAAAAGATGTTGCAAAATTTGTGGCTAAGTTCTCTACATATCAGTAGGTTAAGATAGAGCATCAGAAGCCTAGTGGGTCCATGTAGTAGTTCAGTATTCCTACCTGGAAATGGGAAGTTGTGAACATAGACTTTGTGATGGGTTTTCCTCGAACTCATCATCAGCAAGATTCAGTCTGGGTCATTGTAGATAGAATGACAAAATCAGCTCTTTTCTTTCCAGTTCATACCTCTTATTCAGCCGAGGATTATGCCAAGCTCTACATCAAGGAGCTGGTTAGATTGCACGGTGTTCCATTGACTATTATCTCATACAGAGGTACCCAGTTCACGTCTCACTTTTGGAAAGCATTCCAAAAGGGTTTTGGTACCCAAGTTCATCTCAGTACAACCTTTTATCCTCAGACAGATGGTCAAGCAGAAATGACCATTCAGACTTTGAAAGATATGTTAAGGGTGTGTGTAATTGATTTCAAGGGTAGTTAGGATGACCACTTTCTTTTGATTGAATTTTCATACAACAATAGTTATCATTCCAGTATTCAGATGGCTACATTCGAAGCTCTGTATAGTAGGAGATATAGATCTCCAATCGATTGGTTTGAAATTAGTGAGGCCTCAGTCATAGGTCCTAACTTAGTATTCGACGCCTTAGAGAAAGTTCAGTTAATTAGAGAAAGACTTCGGGCTGGTCAAAGCCGACAGAAGTCTTATGCAGATGTTCGTAGAAAGGATCTCGAGTTCGAGATTGGTAACTATGTCTACCTCAATATCTCTCCTATGAAGGGAGTGGAGAGATTTGTCAAGAAGGGAAAGCTCAGTCCCTGATATGTCGGTCCCTTCAAGATTCCCAGTCTATTTGGCAAGGTAGCTTATGAGCTCGAATTGCATTCAGATCTAGCCTTAGTTAATCTAGTATTCCATGTCTCTTCGCTTAAGAAGTGTATAAGTTACCCATCATTCGTAGTCCCATTTCAGAGCATAGATGTTCATAACAACCTCTCTTATGAAAAGATTCAAGTTGAAATCTTAGACTATCAGACTCGTAGATTGAGGAACAAAGAAGTCCCTCTGGTTAAAGTTATTTGGAGAAATCAGTCCATTGAGGGAGTTACTTGGGAAATAGAAGAAAATAGTCGTATAAAAATTCCTCACCTCTTCCCCACCAACTCAAATCAAGCTCAAGGTAACAGTTCTTCTTAAGCTTAATCAGTTTCATGATTAGTGTACCTCATTAACTTAGTATTCAGTCTCATATTCATGTTCCCATGATAAACTTGGTATCAAGTACCGCCACATATTCAGTCATGAATTAATGTATCATATTAGATATATATTTATACATCAGACATGCATTCTCATTGTGAGAAAACTTAGTTCTTCAGAACTTTCAGTTATGCATTTATGAATAAGTTATGCACGCATCAGATATGCATGTTCAGCTTGTCATTCACATACGTCATGAGATCATGTTCCAGTTATTCATGGTCATCTCATTGTTTCCCCTCTCAGACAGTCTCATTTGAGGATGAATGTTCTCAAGGGGGAGATATTGTAATACCCGTGCTTTTTCTTAGCCTGAAAATCATCTCAAGGATGTTAGGACTTGCTTTGAAATAATAATTCATTATTATACATGTGGTATTTCCATAATTTTCACTTCCTATAATATGGGAAATTGAATAATCATTCCATCGGTATATAATTCACCCAAATCCGACACTCGGGCGAAGAGTTAGAGCCTTTTTAGTGAGACAGTGTTTGACCTGAGCCTTCAGTGCGTCGTGGAGATAGCTTAAATGGCAATGGCCAATTTCCATTTTTTCTCCGTGATACTGGCATGTCTTACCAAAATTCCAGGTTGTAGACAAGTTGGCAAAGCAATAGCTCTGTATCACGCCACCGTGCAGTTTCCCAATTGTCAATTTCTAGTGACACGGCGTAATAACGCCACATCGCGCCAAGGGCCCAATTCAGGAAATTTTACTGAAAATTAAATTGTGTGTCCAGGGTTAAAAGGTTCAATTTCCCCCCCTATATAATCTTCCAAACACGAGATTTAGCCCTTATTCATCCAAAATATTGATGTTTTTCTCAAATACTCTCAAGAACTCAAGCTAGAGTTTTCATAGAATGTCCAATTTCAAGAAAGTTTCACCATCAATCTTCAATAAATCATGATCTAAGGTATGAATAGTGTTCATTCATGGGCTCCTTTCGTCCATGAAGTCCAAGAATCCCTTTTCAACTACAAGTTATGGATTTTCTTCATGTGATCATGCTTTGTATGTTCTCTTTCATGTTGATAAATAAGGAATTAATTTCTATTCCATGATTTGATGATAAATTCCATGAGGATTGATTAGTATAGATAAAGATTTATGAAATCTCATGACTAAAACCTTGTATGATGAAATTGGAATTGAACCATGATGTTTAGTAGCTACGCCATGATGTTTACATGTACTATGCCTGTCATATGTTTGATAAAATGCCTAGATGAAGGTAATTTGCCTAACTAGCATGATATCATGAAAATCCAAATAAATTTACAAGCTTATTCCTATTAGACATTTGATGAAATTCTTTAATAAACGTATTGTGGTGATTATCATGTATTCAAGAATATCAAGTCATGTCAGTTTCCTTCCATCGAGTCCTGGGGGTACTTGTACCCGAAATATTAGTTGTGTGCCTAGATCCATGTCATGTTTTCATGATACTCTCATTTAAGCTATGAACTCTTAGACTTCAGATAGTCTTATGACTCAGGAAAAATCTCCATGATCTCATAACTCAGTCAGTTGTCAGATATCAGTAGTATTCCATCAGCCATGGAAATTCAGTAACTCAGTCCATGCTCAGTTCAGTTCAGTAAATCATGCTCAATGTCCATTCAGATAGGAGTAGGAATTAGCACCGAGTGAATCCAAGGATAGGGACTCAGCTGTTATACGAGGGCGTGATTCTTAGAAACAAACCTTGTGTTCTAGAACTATGTAGCCAGCATAGGTTGAGACATCGTATCCTTCTATAGAGGGTAGATGAGGTGGCTTAACCTTTTATGTGACGATTCCCACTGTTCTCTCTAGAGTTACCTGTTATATGAGGGTTACTCAAATGTTGTCCTTATCAGTGGCGCGGTATTGACACCCTTCGAATCAGGGCATAGATTGGACCCCAGCTCAGCTATCATAGCACCTTTAGGGCATGTCGCTTAGATACTACTTCCCAGAGTTTCATGTTACAGAATCAGAACTGTCAGATAAAGTCAATCAGTCTCAGTAATAGAACTCATATAGTTCTTCAGATTTTAGGACTGTCAGACACAGTCAACTCAGACATAGTACGGAACTCAGATAGTTCTACCAGATTCAGAACTGTCATCTACAGTCACCCATGTTATTATTTATATTCAGATACAGTCATTCAAGTTATCATTCATGTAATTAGTATTCAGATTCAGTAATCACGATATCACGTTGTCAGTTATAGTTACGTAGTTATGTATGCATTCTCACATTCATGTTAGACAGTCATCTAGCATTAGCATTCATGCGAACCCTTGCATTTAGCCTACCTCACATGTATACTCGGTACATATATACTGATGCATTCTCGCTATGGTGATTTCTTTTTATATTACACCATAGGTTCAGATACACGAGTTCCAGATCAGCAGTAGATTCTTATTTCAGCAGTCAGAGTAGAAGTGAGTCCTCATCCTTCGAGGACATAATGATTTTCTAGTATCTCATTGATTAGCCTATTAGTTGCAGTTAGTTGGGGACATGTCCCATTAACTCCTTATTCAGATTCTTCAGGCAGTAGAGGTTTTCAGACTAGATTCAGACTAGATACAGACTATCATGTTCAGACTTCAGTATTTTCAATTTTGTTTTGGGTATTTTATTACCCCACACAGATGTTATATCATTCAGTTACGTTCATTATTGAACCTTATGGCCTTTCAGTTCATGTTCTCGCATTATGAAGTTATCTTATGAAGTATACAGGTATAGATATTAGTCATGGGTTAGCTTATGGTCTTTCAAGGTCATGAGCACCGTGTAGCATTCCGGTTCAGCAAATCGGGTCGTTACAAGAAACTATCCAAAAATTAATACCAATACCACACAAAAACTCAAAAGTCATACTTAGCATCATTAAATTACTAATCCAAAATCATATATTTATGCTCATTCCTTTGATACAATCGAGAATCATCCTAAAACTCTATATACCATAAACATGAACACTCTAAATGGTACCAAATCCTTATATAAATCATCACCATAGCCCATGTAGTTCTTAATACCCAATTGATAGTAATCAACTCAAAGTACTCCATAGTCTAGTAGAATAAAGAGCATCTCTGATCAAATACATATAAGCAACAATATCATATAAGGAGAAATCAACCATAGGCGAAGTGAAAAAATAACTATATCTCATTTATGGGTTCCATAAGTCATAAATAAAATTTGGGAAAGTTTTTGCTAGACTCCTCACAAGTAACTAATGAACCTTACTACTAAGGACTGTGAATTTCTGACTCGTATCTATAGCTTAATTTTGAACATATCAAATTCCTTATATACAAAATCCTTATCTTTTTTCTTCACTCTCTTCCACTTAGTATTCTTTAACATTAGAGCCCTGGAATAATAATGCATACTCTATGAAACTCATGAGCCAATTAATTCCATTAAGTCACTTAGCTACTAATGTAATATTTCTACAAGAAAGTTTCATTTGCATTTTAAACTCTTTTCAAACCAAAGGAGGAAAACCTTACTAGTTGAACTCCGTCAAATCTAATCAATGAGTTTTTCAAAACCTAAAAATCTTTTATATAAGTAAAGTTAATTACTGAGGAAGTAATAATTTCAAGGCAAGAACACCTAAAAATCTTTGATAATCTATCTAGAATCCTTTAATTTCAATCTTCCCAAGTTAGTCGTATCATAAGTATGATCTATAACAAAGTTTTCTTGCCTAATTTGATAAGTATCACTAGTTATCCCATGAAGATAATCTTTTCATTAATGCACTAACCCAAATTACAATTATAGTAATGTGATACTATAAAACAAAATAACTTATGCATGCACTCTAACACTAACACTTGCAATGATCTCATATGAGTCTACCAATTATAAGCTTCTTTCATTCATAACTCGCCATCTGAATACCACAACCACTTTTTTATCCCAATTGATATTGTAATCCCTCAAGTAATCATCTGAACTACCTCCTACAATATAATAATACCAACACCTACCATTGGTACATAACTATCCCACAACACAGTAGTTGGGAATATTATACCCAAAAGCACCAAAATCTACAATACTCACAAAAATTGAATCTAAGTGATATACTTTAAATGAGCCATAACATAGGATCGACACATCCGATACACCACTAATTAATCATTTACGAGGTTAAAATATCAATAGACCCAACGAAATCTCATGAATCATATCAAAACTCAATGTTGAAAAAGGTAAGCACATAGGAGAATGTAGAGCTACAATCAAATACAACCAATATAGATCAAAGGTGTACAAAAAACCATACCTAGGGATACAACACTAGAAGCTACTGCCTCGAATCCATCTCGAGGTACATAAAATTGAGACCTATCATTTTCAAAGTAACTGATGAAGCATACTTTAACTGTATTGTGCCCAATCTTTCCTAAGTACTGGAAATTTTCACATATAAAATAATCAGAAGAAGTAGGGATTCACTAAAATGGTCTTAAAGAACTTAATCCACCATGATCTAACCCTCTCTAAGAATAACCACAAGAATCCTAGACTCTATAAGACATGTCACTATCATAATCAAATTTATAAAGCCTCTAGCCTGCAAGCATCTTATGTCTCCAAACAAACTCATGTATAAACTTTTGAGTAAATTATTCCCCTGAAAGAAGATGTGACCCAATTGTTCTACTTTCTAAAAGTCCTCCACCATTATCTTATCGGACCAAATAATTGAAAAGTAGTGAAATCCACTACACTAGAATCCACCAAGGCCAAATTATGCAACATGTCATAGCAACCAAGCAATAAAATATAAGCATTGAATCAAGGATCTCCATTAAATTGAGAAGGATCTATCCTTATGAACTCTACATACCTATTCTTACCTTTCATAGACATAAAAGGTCTAGATGTAGAGAGGTCCCTGGCATTACCTCATCAACACAAGGAGAATCTATAGTTAAATATGACTCTAGAGTCTTAAGTTCCAAAGTTTCATGATGAATGAAAGTGGGATCCGCCCTCTAAAAAGAAACCCAGCACTTGCACTAAATAATACTCAAGCATAGGTATAGTCATAGGTAGTGTCTGCACCGTTATCAACCCCTCTAGTAGATCTAGGACCTGAAGAGGCTATCTCAGCCTGACCTCTAGATTATCTGGTTGTTCTAATTTTGTTTCTTCCCTTTTCGTGCATCAAAGGAACAAACTCTAAATCTCTAACTAAAAAAGAACACATTTTCACTATCCGTAAGAGTTAATAAGAGATTTTTGGGTTGTACAAAGCTATTAATGTATGACATAGAATGAAGACATAATTTTATCCTAAAATCATGTATCCTCTTGAAGATAGATAGTGAATATCTCTGCACCATTCCATAAGATTATACTAGACTCGATTTGTACTAATGACACCAATAAAGCTCTGCCTCTAATACAAATTTGTCATGACTTAAATTAGAGTATGTAATGACACCCATCACACTCGTTGGTATGGGTAAACCCATCAAAACCCAAAATATAATAATTAACATAAATCAAAAGTGGAAGAAGAAAAAGAATCTAATAATTCCAAAGTATTAAAAGATAAAATAATAATTTCAAAAGATACATCCTAGGTCTGGTTGTCACTAGTGCAATCTTCTAAATACAGAATGATATGAATAACCTAAAGTATCTTAAATGAAAATAAAGTATAAGATAAATAAAGAGACATATGGATAAGCTCTGAAAATACAGTATAAGGTAAATAAAGAGAGATATGGGTAAGCTTTTCAAAATGTCAACCACTACCTCGATATCTATAATGTCAACACTAAAAGAACACAATAATGAGATACCACTTGAACTAATACCTCTACATGGTGCAGAAAATAAGAAAAATAAAAAAGAATCAAGGGTGAGTATGAAACACGTGTACTCAAAAGAATCATTGGAAATCAACCATAATCCAAAGTAATGGAACGATAGTTTTCCTTAGAGGAAGAGGAATCACTTCTTTTATTTGTTTGAGGCTAAGTATTGAATGAATTTTCGTAATGAGGGACTTGTAATATTCATCATTGGAGTAACTTACAAAAACATTGTTTTGATATTAAAAGAGTGGTAAACTAATGTGCACATTTAAATTCATAACCCAAAAGTTGCTAAAAGGGATGTACATGACTTTCCCATAATTGTTAGACGTACCTATGATTACGGGTGGTTTCTATATTTAGGACAAAGATTTTGGATCTCAGAACTCCACTAAAAGAGAATTAGTACAATCATGAGAACAACCTATGATCGTACCTTGATTCGTAGGTTGAAGGTTCCAATCGGATAACCGTTAAAAGTCATAGTCATACCTACGATTATGGATTCTAACCATTGTTGTGGTTTACTCTCATGGTTGGAAGGTATACTTGTCAACTTTTAGAGGGTTATTTGATCATACGGGAGCATTGTACGATTGTACGATCTCCCCACAATCGTACATATGTTCGTAAGTTATCACTAATGGATAGTGCTTCACTAAAATGGCCATAACTTTTTACTCGATACTGGATTAAGGTAAACTGGATGTATTGGAAATATAATTCAAATATCTATTATTTAGTGGGTCTTAATCTCAAAGATATTTCAGAATCTTAGAGTTATGCTTGTTTCAAGCTGACTATAGAGAGATTTTTCTCAAGAAATCAGTCGGTAAGGAAGGTTTAGACATGGGCATGATCTAGGAGTTATTTGTGGTCTTGGAACATGTATAAATCACTTTCCATACCTCCAAAAATGATGTTTGATTTTACATATGCTTGATGCAAATTCTAATCTTATCTTGGATTTTTGGGGTGTTACTAACACCTTAAGCGTAAAGGTCGTTGGCACAATTCTTGAGAAAAAACTTACCTAGTGATTCTAAAGATCATAGAAGATGATTTATTATTATTATCCTCATTTTTTGACATTATAATGACAAATTATAGTAGTAAACACATTTTAGAAATTAATTGTCATATATAACCACTAAGTTCAATAATTATGAAATGATTTCACGTTAATCATTATAATTTCAAAAGTATCTAGATCATTTCTTATATCGAATATTAATTCTATAAATAGTTTATGGAATCCTACTACAAAAACTAAAAAATTGGAGCACCACATGATGCAGTAAAATGAATTAATTTGGATCTTTTCATACATAATCATACTTACAATAAAATGACACTGGTGTGTCACAACCAAAGTGCCCCTCCCCCACGAGTGGGCTTAATTTTTAGGAGAAAAAAATAGTTCTATTAAAGTGTGAAATAATTCTGCATCAACATATATAACTTAAATCCAAATTGCGCCAAAATATGTTGAATCAATAAGTTAATTTTTTTTACTTTTAATTACCTCTTTTATGGTCGAATGTTTTTAAACCTCAGTTGTTGTTTATTATATGAAATTTCACCTAAACGGAGTCTAGAGCCATGACAATTAGGGCAACCATTGTTGATAGCTTCACTAAATTGCATACAATTAGCCCTGAGCTTTTCATTTTCAGCTCGAAGTGATGAGTTCTCATTGATATAAACTTGATAATGTTGGGGAATACTAATTTGATGCCACAAAACAACAATCATTAGCACAAGGACTCACTAGATAATGCTAAATTAATGATTTAGCCAATTAATTGCATCAATAATAAACTTAATTTACACCAAATTTTCATGTGAGAATGTATGTTAATTAACCATAAGAAGTTGACCATTCAAATGTGCATGCATTTATCATGAGTGAAAAGTCTTGAAAATGCCTTAAGTATTTTGACTGAAAAGAACAAGAAATTATACTACCATGTTTAGAGATTATAATTGTTTGAACGTAGCTCTTCAATAAATGAAGACAACAAAAATTGCTACCTCTATTTTAAAATAAGTTGTGCTTTTATATTTTTATTTTATTTTAAAATAAATTATGTTTCATAAATTAAGAATATTTGATTTTTCTCCCATTTTTTTGTTGTTTAAATGAATGAAGTTTTACACAGTCAAAAAATGTTATAAAGCTACTTTTTTAAAACATATTTAATTGAGTGTCAGTAACAACTATCTTCACTTTCTAGGAGTGAGTATTTTACTTAGAAGGATTTCTCAAATGAACACCACTTATTATGAAAAGGAGGAAGAACTAGTATTTTATACATTTATTAGTATATGTTTGTTTTGGAATCAAAGTTTGACTTGCGAAGTCTCTATCCCTAGTTTATCGTTGAGCTCCTTCCTTTATTTGGTTGAGGACACTCCTTAAACAATATTAATCATGAAAATAAAAAAATCTAAATACCCTGAACAATTAATAGAAAAATGTGTTAAAGGGATGAGATATTTCTCTCTTCTATTTTCTTAAATCTGATGTTGGGTGTGGCAGTGTAGGCATATTATCTTATTTGCATAATAATCATTATCAATATTTTATTCATCATGTAATTGATCATCATTGTCATCCGTTTGATATTGAATTCTTACTTTACCAGCATTTGCATTATCTCACTTTCTGATAATGTCTTTGACTCCTCTATTCACTGTGCATTAAACTGGTTCTCCAACATGCTACTTGACGACATATAAAAATTGTAAAAGATTTTTAACATATAATTAACATATGAAAATAAAAGTGATGGACACCTTTGTCATTACTCATGAGTTCACATTTTCTCCCTGCGTAGATTGAACCCTACAACCTTAAGATTGGAGGTGAAGGATGCTTTACTATTCACAATCTGCTCTTGTCATATTTTTATATTTTTTTATTGTATGGAAGAGAAGAGACAACACTATAAATAAGACTGATAGATGGACATAAGTCATTTTTCAAATTTAAAAAGTGTCTATTTATGAGAAGTACACCTATGTGTTTGTGGATAAAAGCCAATGTTGGAAATGTATGAAATGAGTAAGAGATGATAGAAAGTTAAACGTGATTCTTTACTTTTGAGAAGGATTTTACTTGAAAAGGTTAAAACAAATATTAAACACACGTGAAAATTTTATTTTCATTCTCGTTATGAATTAATCAAATCTAAATTTGTGTGGCTTAAGGTTAAAACTAGAAATCCCTATAAGGATTTTTTTAAAAATTTCAGGACTCAAAAACAAAATTTTAACAAGAGCATAGAAATCTTATTCATCTTACAGCAACCCTTAATAATAACATTAGCGAGATTAAATGAAAATGGGCTAAAAATAAGACATCTATAGACACCTATAGCACTCATAGATAATTACAAAGTGAAAAAAAGTATTTACGATTTTTACCTGATTAAATGGGAGTGGAGATGAACAAGAAACACACCAGATAGGATAGTTTTCGATCATGAAAGAAATATGTGCACATTCAAATCCAAACTTTGGTTAAAAGTGAAGAGGTTTTCTCCAGTTTACAACAATCATAGATAGTAATGTTAGCAACATTACATGAATAATCAATTAGAAAACCTACTCGAATTCTTTGTCATTTCTTTTCTAAATAATAGAACTCCAAAAATGTCTAGCAAGCATGCACATCAGATCAAAGACATATTAAAGGAACGCATACAAAGAAATCCATGTAAGAATTTTTAAAAATTTCAAGACTCAAAATCAAAATTTTAACAAGAGCCAAGAAATTTTATTCATCTAACAACAATCCTTGTTAATATCATTTGCGAGATTACTAAAAAATGGGCTAAAAATAAGACCTTCATAAAAGTCAAAATTATAAAAGTACAAAAAAGTATTTAGAAATTTTACCTGACCAAACGGGAGTCGAGATGAACAAGGAACACACCATCTAGGATCATTTTCGATCATTGACAAATTCAAACCAAAACCTTGGTCAAAAGTTAAGAGATTTTTCTATTATACAACAATCATAGATAGTAAAGTTAGCAATTAAATGATTAATCATGTAGAAAACCAACTCAAATTCTTTGTCGTTTCTTTTCTAAAAAATAGAAATTCATAAAATTTTAGCAAGCATACACATCTGATTAGAAGACATATTAAAGGAGAACAGAAAACTTTGACAAGAATAAAAAGGAAAAGCAAAAAAATTAGAATTTTGACCTGACCAAGCGAGAGTCTAGATGAAGAAGGATTATTTTCGATTATCGGAGGATTTTAATTTGTGAATTTAAACGAAAACTTTGGCTAAAAGTGAAGAATTTTATCCATTTTGCAACAATCATAGATAGTAACTTTAGAAACATTAAATAATTAATCATTTAAAAATCAACTTGAATTTTTTGTCGTTTCTGACACGATCCTATCCGGGACCTTGATTTAATGGGCGTCCCAAGTCTGACCACGACCAGAGACCACCCCCATTACCCAACCCAACCTCTAGTCGCTGCCCTACGTTGGCTGAATTTCGAGCATATAACAAGATAACATAATTAACAAAATTACAGAATCTAGGATAGGTCTATTACCGAGATTAACCTAACTGAGTCCAACCGTCCGAACCTAACCAATAGACAAAACAATCAACAAATCATAACCAGATGACTTCCATAATAATTAAATATAATTCAAAAATAATAGGGGATGGAATAGTGAGAAATTTAGTCATACGGTATCAACCCAATACCAATGCCAATACCAAGGCTTACATCAATACTGATCCGGCCCATAATAACCCATAGTAGTTCCACAAAAGCCTATAACCAAAAGAATAACAAAATCCTCTTGGGACATGCCCCCAACCACAGCAAAACCAATATCCATAAATATACCAAACTATGAAATAGCATCCATAAAATGGAGCTTTTCAAAAAAATAGAAGCTCACCACTTCAATCCAAGAACTGATCTCGAAGTTCGATCGCTAAGTAGGAGGAGTAGAACGATTGGTTCCTACATCGCGTGGGGATACAGCCACCCGAAGATGGGTTAGCAGGTTGACCTTATCATGAACTCAAGATAAGGATAAAATAATCCCAATAAGTAACACTAAGTAAACCAACCATATGCATACAAACCATACATATATATAGCCATGCTGGGAAAGGGAACTAAATTTAACATGTATTTAAAACCATCAACCTATGTATGTGTAGCTTAACTATCTTTAACAACCCATGGGCTATATGGGTCTAGTGTAACCCCATGAACGGTCCTCGATGCATGTAGCCGTACGAACATAAGATACCATAAAAGTAAGGTATTCCCATGTACTTAGAGGATTCCCGCGTACCACATAGTATCATAAAAGGGTCACCATGCCCTACCCCTCATGTTGGCAAGTATGATTTTCTAGTATTCGTTCATTGAACTCCCTCCTTCATGGTTAGCTATCACATCCCTCCATTATTTCCCAATTAAAACCATTTCCTTCCAACCAATCCATTATTCTATTTTTTATTAACCGAGGCTATACATAGTTGTATCGTCATACCAACTATAACTTAAAAGTATTTTCCTTAGCCAAACCTTAATAGGTGAAGGTATTCCTATGTACCTATTTACCAGGTTAACTTGGGGGAGTCCCATTGTCACGCCTCAATTCTTATTGAGGCGGACAGGCACCCATAGCCGTGAAGGCCCGAGAGAACCATCCCATAACCTTGGAATTCACATGCATGCAACTTTAATAGGCAAAGATTTTTCCATCTACAGATATAACATCTTAATAAAAAATAAAATAAACGACAAGACCTAAAAATATATACATAATAAACTTGGCCGTTGGGGCCATAACATCTACAAGATAACACACTACCATGCTTAACTTTACATTGATCTACAAAGCCTCTAGACAATACATAGAACTTATATAAGGTTGGGACAAACCACCGCCATACTATTACCTTTTATACAATACCCAAAATATATAGAACCGACTCGGAAAGCCCTAAATCAAACTGGAGCTCACCAATAGCAGATGGATATCCTGGGCTTCTACTGAGGAGGCGTGTTTGCCAAAGCACCTGTGCCTGTAGAATTAAATATAGGTCCCCCATAAGGGGAGTCAGTACGAAAATATGTACTGAGTATGCAAGGCAAAAAAGTAACAATACAAGATACAAAGGTTCAATAAAAATCTGGAGCAAGTGTAAAAATGGTGCTAGAGACCACTATTACATTTACTTGTGGAACAGGGTACATTACATTTATTTCCTTATTTTACCTTCTTACTTCATTATCTTTGTAATCCATATAATACGAATGACCAGCTGATCAGTGGTAAATAACAAATCAGGATCGGCCCATGCTAGGCTTATGCCCCTAAGCTGCCACCTGTAAATAAACATTGGGATCGGACCATGCTAGGATTACACCCCTGAGATTCCACCCACATATAAAGTATCGGGATCATCCCGTGCTAGGCTTATGCCCCTGAGCTGCCACCTGTTTTATAGATTTCCATTACTTAGTTTAATTAGCCTTTGGGATTGTTACTTCGGTGGTCATAACATTATGGTACCTTGAAATAATGATCTATCAATAAGAGACATGTAAATAGGCAATCAATGCAATAAAAATGAAGTAAGGATTTGATGGCACGCTAATCAAGTCTTTGGGAGCTAAAAATAACACATGGGTCTTATTTGAGTAACCGGAGAAATTCTAAAATTTACTAGTGAAAATAGACATGTAGGATTGGTAGCAAGCATGTATTGAGGTGTTTTAACTCATAAGAGAGTGGGATAAAGTTCATTATTAACATGGGATATCATACGGTGCTATTATGTATCACGTGTTATAGGATAATCTTGGAAGCTTGCTCGATGGAACAAGTGTCCGTTTTCATGCCAAGAGTGCAAAATAGAGTATGCCTTACATACCTGGCTATAAAAATAAAATACCAAACCAACTAGACTCTCCTCCCTTTTAGATTACTTATCTACAATGAAATTTATGGCAAACTAATATTAGCAACCAAAAGTCACATTTTGGCTATTTAACTTCACCAAACTAGTGGCCGGGAAGTAAGCCATTAATTTATCAATAAAGGGTGTAAATTTAATCCTATTATACTCCAATTACATCCACATACCATACATATTCATTTAATATCCCCCGACACAACTTTGACTTCATTACACCTCCCAACCAAGACACAAAGCGAAATGAGCAATAGACGTACACAATCATTAATTCAGTGGTGTATCACCACATCCATATTCTATAGTTCAATACAAACTAATCACACCTTTTCCCAATATCAACCGGGAATCCCCCAACCCAACCACACAAAACAGTCCGCAACAACACTCCAATCATCCTTTAATAGCAACAAAATATGTGTAATCCTCCATCAACACATGTATATGGAAAAAGGACAAAAGTGGAAAGCAACCATACCTTGATTTACTTGGTAGTTTAGTCCTTAATGTTTATTTATTAAATATCTTAATACCTTCACACATACACCAAAAGAGAAAAGTGAAATCCCTTAATAACTAAGAACAATTGACTATCAAAACTTAAAGAGAGAGCTGTCCGGAAATTAATCTTGAAGAACACATAGTTTCCTTAGTACAAGATCATGAATTATTCACATACCTTTATATCGGAAGGATGTTCAATCCCAATAACCCTTGTAGAACTATAGGGTTACTTCATAGACAAGAGAGAACAAGAGAGAAAAACCTAGAAAGCTGAAATTTTTGTCTAGGTTGAAATGAGAAAAAATTTCTGCTTTCCAATCCATATATAGAAGCTGCCCTTTGATGAATTATTTTCTATTTTTGGTCTATATTTTATCAAGTAAATGATGTATATACTTTCCCAATATATTGGTCATTTGTGGATCCAAAACTATTGGTCCTTTGTTGCCCATTCTCCTTCTTTTCTTTCCTTTAACTTGGGCCAAAATTAATTCAAGTAGGTGGTAGTGTATTTGGCCCAATAAGTTGGTCAAAGGAAGTCTTATTAGGTTATGTACATACTTATTTAATTCATAGTTGGGCTAAACTAAAATGAGCCTTTGTAGCTTTGAGTGTTGGGCTTTTTTTTTATTTCCTTCTCTTTTACTTAAGTTAGGCCCAAATGAGTACCTTAACATAGGATCAAATCTGGTCCATAACCTTGGGTCCATTAACTTGGTGCAAATATCTCAAGTAAGTGATCCACCTACTATCTTAAGTAAGTCAAGAAAGCACCTTAACAAAATACTCAATTTTTAGTTCTTAACTCTTTAATCTAACTTAAAATTTGTATATACTTGGTCACATTAAACCACATGGGAAGTATTTAGAACTTCATCTACACCACAAAGATATATCAAGTTCCATATAAATAGAACAAGTACACACACAAAATATGGGGTGTTACATCCTTCCCCCCTTTAGAACATTCGTCCTCGAATGTTAGCATAATTGTCCAACCGAAACAAGTTCAAGCCTAAGGTTAATATTCCTATCATCATACAGTACTTATATATATATATATATATATAAACACTTACTTGTTATTTCTCTAATTCAGCATCTTGGACTTTCTCTTCGTATTTGAATAGATGAGGGTATTTGGATTTAATATCATCCTCAGCTTCCCATGTGATCTCCTCTACTTGCTGGCTTCTCTAAAGTACTTTTACAGATTCTATTTCTTTATTCCTTATCTTCTTAACTTGTCGATCTAGAATGGAAATAGGTATTTTCTCATAGGTGAGATCTTCCATAACTTGTACGTCTTCAGTAGAAGTGATATGTATGGATCTCCAATGCACTTTCAAAGCATTGAGACATAAAATACCGAATGTACTGCTGAGAGCTCTTGGGGTAGCTCTAACTCATATGTGACCTAGACAAACATTCGAATAAACTTATATGGTCCTATATAACGTGGACTTAGTTTCCCTTTCTTACCAAATCTCATCACCCCTTTCATTGGTGATACCTTCAAGAATACCCAATCACCGATTGAAAACTCTAGCCCTCTTCTTCTAATATCTGCATATGACTTATGTCGACTTTGGGATATTTCCAACCGCTGTTGAATTACTTTAACCTTTTCCATAGCTTGATAAACAAGATCTGGCTCGAACAAGGCAGTTTCACCCACTTCAAACCATCCAATTGATGATCTACACTTTCTTCCATACAAATCTTCATATGGTGCAATTTTGATACTTGAATGATCGATATTGTTGTAGGAAAACTCGATAAGAGGCAAATGATCATCCCAGCTACCTTTAAAGTATAATACACAAGGTCGTAGTATATCTTCAAGTGTTTGTATGGTATGTTCTTCTTGTCCATCTGTTTGAGGGTGAAAAGTTATTCTCAGATTCACTTGTGTTCCCAAATTCCTCTAAAAAGACTTCCAAAAATTTGCAGTAAATTGGGCTCCCCGATTTGATATAATAGAGATTGGCACTCCGTGTAGTCGAACTATCTCTTTAATGTACAATTTTGCATACTCTACAATTGTGTAAGTGGTCTTAACTGTTAGGAAGTGTGCGGATTTGGTAATCCTATCAACTATCACCCATATGGAATCAAACTTTCGAGATGTACGAGGCAAACCAATGACAAAATCTATGTTGATCATGTCCCACTTCCAGATTGGAAGATCTATGCATTGCATATAACCCCCAGGCTTTTGGTGCTCTACTTTAACTCTTTGACAATTTGGACATTCAGCTACAAATTCTGCAATGTTATTCATCATGTCACTCCACCAATATATTTCTTTCAAATCTTGATACATCTCAGTTGACCCTGGATGGATGGAATACCTCTAACGATGTGCCTCTATCATAATCCTCTTTCTTAGCCCATCTATATTAGGCACACATAATCTATTTTTGCACTGAAGTACTCCTTCTCGCATAAGCTCAAATGCCATAGTCATACCACATTGTACATTCTCCTTAAGCTATAATAAAATTGGATCTACATATTGCTTTTCTTTCACTTCGGCTACTAATGAAGATTCCGCTGCATTATGCACAATAAGCCCCTAATCTGGAGTTTCAAGAAGGAGAACCCCTAAATTAGCTAGTTGGTGGAGATCTTTAATCATACCTTTCCTTTCTATAGACGCCATCATAGCCTTACGACTTAGCGCATCAGCTACCACATTTGCTTTCCCTGGATGATACAAGATATCAACATCATAGTCTTTTAATAGTTCAAGCCACCTCCACTGCCTCAAATTTAGATCGTTCTGGATAAAGATATATTGCAAAATTTTATGGTCAGTATATCTGTCAACATGAATCCCATACAAGTAGTGGCGCCATATCTTTAAAGCAAATATAACTGCTACTAGCTCGAGATCATGCATAGGATAGTTTTTCTCATGTGGCCGCAATTGTCTGGAGGAATATGCTATTACTTTACCATACTGCATCAATACACATCCTAAGCCAATTCTTGAAGCATCATAATACACCTCATACCCTTCTGTGCCTTCTATAAATATCAATACGGGTGTAGAAGTCATCTTATTCTTCAGATCTTGGAAACTCCTTTCATAGGCATCATTTCATTGATACTTGGATGCTTAGTGTGTTAGCTTGGTTAAAGGTGCAGAAATTGAAGAAAAACCTTCAACAAACCTTCTATAATAACCTGCCAACCCAAGAAAACTACGAATCTCCGTAGGCATTATGGGCCTTGGCCAACTCTTCACGTCTTTTATCTTTTGAGTATCAACCTTTATTTCTTCACTAGATACAATATGACCCAAGAATGTCACCAATTTTAACCAAAACTCACATTTAGAGTACTTTGCATATAGCTTACGATCACGAAGAATCTGCAACACCTGTCGTAAGTGATTGGCATAGTCCTCTTCTGATCTGGAATAAACTAGAATATCATCTATAAAAACTATCAGGAACATATCTAAGAATGGCTTAAACACCCTATTCATCAAATCCATAAAAGATATGGGTGCATTTGTTAGCCTAAATGACATGACTAGAAACTCATAACGACCGTACCGTGTTGGGAAAGATGTCTTGGGTATATCCTTCTCTTTGACACTCACTTGGTGGTAACCTGACCTCAAATCAATCTTTGAGAAGCACTTGGCGCCTTGTAACTGATCAAATAAATTGTCAATTCTTGGGAGGGGATATTTATTTTTAATAGTCACCTTATTTAGTTGCCGGTAGTCAATACACATTCTCAATGAACCATCTTTCTTATGCACAAATAATACTGGTGTGCCCCAGGGGGACATACTAGGCCTTAAAAATCCTTTCTCTAGCAAGTCTTTCAATTGCTCTTTCAATTCTCATAATTCTGCCGGGGCCATTCTATACGGAGGAACTGAGATTGGTTGGGTGTCTGAAATCACATCAATACCAAACTCCACTTCTCATTCAGGAGGCAAACCTGGAAGATCTTCAGGAAATACATCAGGAAATTCATTTACCATCGGAATAGTTTGAAGAGTTGGTGGCTCCACATCTGTATCCTTCACTCTAACTAGATGATATATGTAACCTTTGGAAATCATTCTTTTTTCCTTAAAATAAGAAATGAGAAAAAATTGTTGCTTTCCAATCCATATATAGAAGATGCTCTTTGATGAATTATTTGCTATTTTTGGACTATATTTTTTCAAGTAACTGATGTATATACTTTCCCAATATATTGGGCTTTTGTGGATCCAAAACTATAGGTCTTTTGTTGCCCATTCTCCTTCTTTTCTTTCCTTTAACTTGGGCCAAAAGTAATTCAAGTAGGTGGTAGTGTATTTGGCCCAATAAGTTGGTCAAAGGAAGTCTTATTAGGTTATGTACAAAATTATTTAATTCATAGTTGGGTTAAACTAAAATGAGCCTTTGTAGCTTTGAGTGTTGGGCTTTTTTTTTTATTTTCTTCTCTTTTACTTAAGTTAGGCCCAAATGAGTACCTTAACATAGGATCAAATCTGGTCCATAACCTTGGGTCCATTAACTTGGTCCAAATATCTCATGTAAGTGATCCACCTACTATCTTAAGTAAGTCAAGAAAGCACCTTAACAAAATACTCAATTTTTAGTTCTTAACTCTTTAATCTAACTTAAAATTTGTATATACTTGGTCACATTAAACCACATGGGAAGTATTTAGAACTTCATCTACACCACAAAGATATATCAAGTTCCATATAAATAGAACAAGTACACACACAAAATATGGGGTGTTACATCCTTCCCCCCTTTGGAACATTCGTCCTCGAATGTTAGCATAATTGTCCAACCGAAACAAGTTCAAGCCTAAGGTTAATATTCCTATCATCATACAGTACTTATATATATAAATATATATATAAACACTTACTTGTTATTTCTCTAATTCAGCATCTTGGACTTTCTCTTCGTATTTGAATAGATGAGGGTATTTGGATTTAATTTCATCCTCAGCTTCCCATGTGATCTCCTCTACTTGCTGGTTTCTCTAAAGTACTTTTACAGATTCTATTTCTTTATTCCTTTCTATTTCTTTATTCCTTATCTTCTTAACTCGTCGATCTAGAATGGAAATAGGTATTTCCTCATAGGTGAGATCTTTCATAACTTGTACGTCTTCAGTAGAAGTGATATGTATGGATCTCCGATGCACTTTCAAAGCATTGAGACATATAATACCGGATGTACTGTTGAGAGCTCTTGGGGTAGCTCTAACTCATATGTGACCTAGACAAACATTCGAATAATCTTATATGGTCCCATATAACGTGGACTTAGTTTCCCTTTCTTACCAAATCTCATCACCCCTTTCATTGGTGATACCTTCAAGAATACCCAATCACCGATTGAAAACTCTATACCTCTTCGTCTAATATTTTCATATGATTTATTTCGACTATGGGATATTTCCAACCGCTGTTGAATTACTTTAACCTTTTCCATAGCTTGATAAACAAGATCTGGCTCAAACAAGGCAGTTTCACCCACTTCAAACCATCCAATTGATGATCTACACTTTCTTCCATACAAATCTTCATATGGTGCCATTTTGATACTTGAATGATCGCTATTGTTGTAGGAAAACTCGATAAGAGGCAAATGATCATCCCAGCTACCTTTAAAGTATAATACACAAGGTCGTAGTATATCTTCAAGTGTTTGTATGGTATGTTCTTCTTGTCCATCTGTTTGAGGGTGAAAAGTTTTACTCAGATTCACTTGTGTTCCCAAATTCCTCTAAAAAGACTTCCAAAAATTTGCAGTAAATTGGGCTCCCCGATTTGATATAATAGAGATTGGCACTCCGTGTAGTCGAACTATCTCTTTAATGTACAATTTTGCATGCTCTTCAATTGTGTAAGTGGTCTTAACTGGTAGGAAGTGTGCGGATTTGGTAATCCTATCAACTATCACCCATATGGAATCAAACTTTCGATATGTACGAGGCATACCAATGACAAAATCCATGTTGATCATGTCCCACTTCCAGATTGGAAGATCTATGCATTGCATATAACCCCCAGGCTTTTGGTGCTCTACTTTAACTCTTTGGCAATTTGGACATTCAGCTACAAATTCTGCAATGTTCTTCTTCATGTCACTCCACCAATATATTTCTTTCAAATCTTGATACATCTCAGTTGACCCTGGATGGATGGAATACCTCGAACGATGTGCCTCTATCATAATCCTCTTTCTTAGCCCATTTATATTAGGCACACATAATCTATTTTTGCACTGAAGTACTCCTTCTCGCATAAGCTCAAATGCCATAGTCATACCACATTGTACATTCTCCTTAAGCTATAATAAAATTGGATCTACATATTGCTTTTCTTTCACTTCAGCTACTAATGAAGATTCCACTGCATTATGCACAATAAGCCCCTAATCTGGAGTTTCAAGAAGGAGAACCCCTAAATTAGCTAGTTGGTGGAGATCTTTAATCATCCCTTTCCTTTCTATAGACGCCATCATAACCTTACGACTTAGCGCATCAGCTACCACATTTGCTTTCCCTAGATGATACAAGATATCAACATCATAGTCTTTTAATAGTTCAAGCCACCTCCACTGCCTCAAATTTAGATCCTTCTGGATAAAGATATATTGCAAAATTTTATGGTCAGTACATCTGTCAACATGAATCCCATACAAGTAGTGGCGCCATATCTTTAAAGCAAATATAACTGCTACTAGCTTGAGATCATGCGTAGGATAGTTTTTCTCATGTGGCCGCAATTGTCTGGAGGCATATGCTATTACTTTACCATACTGCATCAATACACATCCTAAGACAATTCTTGAAGCATCATAATACACCTCATACCCTTATGTGCCTTCTATAAATATCAATACGGGTGTAGAAGTCAACTTATTCTTCAGATCTTGGAAACTCTTTTCACAGGCATCATTTCATTGAAACTTGGATGCTTTGTGTGTTAGCTTGGTTAAAGGTGCAGAAATTGAAGAAAAACCTTCAACAAACCTTCTATAATAACCTGCCAACCCAAGAAAACTACGAATCTCCGTAGGCATTATGGGCCTTGGCCAACTCTTCACGTCTTTTATCTTTTGAGTATCAACCTTTATTCCTTCACTAGATACAATATGACCCAAGAATGCCACCAATTTTAACCAAAACTCACATTTAGAGTACTTTGCATATAGCTTACGATCACGAAGAATCTGCAACACCTGTCGTAAGTGATTGGCATAGTCCTCTTCTGATCTGGAATAAACTAGAATATCATCTATAAAAACTATAACGAACATATCTAAGAATGTCTTAAACACCCTATTCATCAAATCCATAAAATATATGGGTGCATTTGTTAGCCTAAATGACATGACTAGAAACTCATAACGACCGTACCGTGTTGGGAAAGATGTCTTGGGTATATCCTTCTCTTTGACCCTCACTTGGTGGTAACCTGACCTCAAATCAATCTTTGAGAAGCACTTGGCGCCTTGTAACTGATCAAATAAATCATCAATTCTTGGGAGGGGATATTTATTTTTAAGAGTCACCTTATTTAGTTGTCGGTAGTCAATACACATTCTCAATGAACCATCTTTCTTAGGCACAAATAATACTGGTGCGCCCCAGGGGGACATACTAGGCCTTATAAATCCTTTCTCTAGCAAGTCTTTCAATTCTCATAATTCATACGGGGCCATTCTATACGGAGGAACTGAGATTGGTTGGGTGTCTGAAATCACATCAATACCAAACTCCACTTCTCATTCAGGAGGCAAACCTGGAAGGTCTTCAGGAAATACATCAGGAAATTCATTTACCATCGGAATAGTTTAAAGAATTGGTGGCTGCGCATCTGTATCCTTCACTCTAACTAGATGATATATGTAACCTTTGGAAATCATTCTTTTTGCCTTAAAATAAGAAATAAATTTACCTTTTGGCGCACCAATATTACCTCTCCATTCAATGAATGCCTCCTTTGGAAAATGGAAATACACCCTTTTAGTTCAGCAATCTACTTTGGCATAAAAAGATGCCAACCAGTCCATACTCATTATAACATCAAAATCTACAATTTCCAGCTCAACAAGATCATCCATCGTATTGTGACCGCAAATAGTTATAATACAATTTCGATAAACCCTTCTAGCTATAATAGATTCCCCAACCGACATAGACACTTCCAATGGCTTAGCTAGAAATTCTGGTGTTCTTTTGAACTTTCCAGCAACCAATGGAGTGACATATGATAATATAGAACCGGTATCAATTAATGCATATACATCAAGTGAAAAGATAGACAATGTACCTATGCCCCTTTGTGGGCATTCTCTTATCATATGCCCCAACATACCACACCAAAAGCAAGCATTTGTCCCGAACTGACATGCACCTTAATGAATCTTTCCACATTGTTTGAATGGTTGTCGAGGATGTATTAATTGGATCATACTTCCTTGAACTTGATACCCCACTGTTCGTGAACTCTGACTCTCACTTCTTTGCCCAAATTGATTACCTTTGGACCCTTGAAACTGTGGTGGAGCACTAGCTGCAGAATAAGAAGATAATTCCCTAGGTGGTCTATTAGAAAACCAAGTCCTAAAATCTCCTTGGGATGCCATAAACTTCCCCATAGATCTGGCCCTCTTGGAGTATCCTTCTTCCAATTCTTGTGTTCTTCTTCTTAGCCTCTGATCCTCCATTTTTTTGTGCAAAATCTTGTATCCTTGCTATGTTCATGTCTTTGTTCAAAGTAGCAATAGTACAATATCTAACCAAATATGGATCCAACCTATCCACATATCAATGAAATCTATCATCCATAGTAGCTGCAACATTAGGAGCATACCTAGACAAGGAGTTAAATCGGAGGATGTACTCTCTCACGCTCATATTCCCCTGGAAAAGATTCAAAAACTAATCTGCACGGGCCTGTCGAATCTCGAATGGAAGGTAATGATCAAGAAATGCCTCTTTGAACTCTTTCCAAGTAACTGAAGGTGCATCGATACCTCTAGATCATTTCTAGTCTTCGTACCAAAATATAGCCTCCCCTTTGAATCTATATGCTGCTAACTCAACTGTCTCTTTTCCTGATATATGCATAACAACTAGAGCCCTTTGGATTTGATCAATGAAGTCTTGTAGGTCTTCATTAATATCTGATCCGGTGAAGGTGGGAGGATCCAATTTAAGAAAGTCTTACGTCCGAAGGCTAGCTGCCCTATCTGCACCACTAGAACCTGTAGTAAGAATGGCTTGCCCTTGATCTTGTCCAACAACTATACGAGCCAAAAGTTGCACCATATTTCTAAGATATTGATTAGTATCATTAATAGGTAGCTCTGAGGATGTGATTCTTCTCCTTCTTAGCTCTTCTGGAGTGGAAGAAGTTTCTGATACATACTCAACTTGAGCCTCACTTTAATTAGCTTGTATAGGTGGTAACTTTTTAGTCCCTTCTCCGGAAGCCACATCTACTCGCTTACTTGTACTCTTACTCCTTCTTGTAACTGGAATCCTTACTATAATAAGAGAAACAAATACATTCAATGGTTAAATATAACTTCATCTACAATATGGGCTCTATTGAACGATCTAAGATAAGAAGAAAAAGAAACAACCCCGAAATTTCCCATAGCCTCCTGTTTATAGATGTGGTGCAAAACACACCCATAAACAAGAATCTATGTAGACACGGCTTTGTAGACTCCCTAGGATGACCCGCTCTGATACTACTTTTGTCACTCCTCAAATCCTATTGGGGAGGACAGGCACCCGTAGCCATGAAGGCCCGAGAGAACCAACCCATAACCTTGGAATTCACATGTATACAACTATAATAGGCAAAGGTTTTTCCATCTATAGATATAATACCTTAATAAAAAAAACTATAAATGACAAGCCCTTAAACTATATACATAATAGACTTGGCCGTTGGGGCCATAACATCTACAAGATAACACACTACGATGCTTAACATTACATTGGTCTACAAAGCCTCTAGACTATAAATAGAACTTATCTAAGGTTGGGACGAACCTCCTCCATACTATTAACTTTTATACAATACCAAAAAAATATAGAACCAACTCGGAAACCCCGAAGCAAACTAGAGCTCACCAATAGCAGATGGATATCCTGGGATCCTACTGAGGAGGCATGTTTGCCGAAGCACCTGTGCCTGTAGCATTAAATATAGGTCCCCCATAAGGGGAGTCAGTACGAAAATATGTACTGAGTATGCAAGGCAAAAAAGTAACAATACAAGATACAAAGGTTCAATAAAAATCTGGAGCAAGTGTAAAATAGTTCTAGAGACCACCTTTTTATTTACTTGTGGAACAGGGTACATTACATTTATTTCCTTCGTTTACCTTCTTACTTCATTATCTTTGTAATCCATATGATACGAATGACCAGCTGATCAGTGGTAAATAACAAATCAGGATTGGCCCATGCTAGGCTTATGCCCCTGAGCTGCCACCTGTAAATAAAAATTGGGATCGGTCCATGCTAGGCGTATGCCCCTGATCTTCCACCCACATATAAAGTATCGGGATCATCCCATTCTATGCTTATGTCCCTGAGCTGCCACCCATTTTACAGATTTCCATTACTTAGTTTAATTAGCCTTTGAGATATTTACTTCGGTGGTCATAACATTATGGTACCTTGAAACAATAATCTATCAATAAGATACATGTAAATAGTCAATCAATGCAATAACAATGAATTAAGGAGTTGTTGGCATGCTAATGAAATGTTTAGGAGATAAAAATAACACATGGGTCTTATTTGAGTAACCGGAGAAATTCTAAAATTTACTAGTGAAAATAGACATGTAGGATTGGTAGCAAGCATGTATTGAGGTGTTTTACCTCATAAGAGAGTGGGATCAAGTTCATTAGTAACATGGGATATCATACGGTGCTATTATGTATCACGTGTTATAGGATAATCTTGGAAGCTTGCTCGATGGAAAAAGTGTCTGTTTTCATGCCAAGAGTGAAAAATAGAGTATTCCTTACATATCTGGTTGTAAAACTCCAATACCAAACCAACTCGAATATCCGCCCTTTTATATTACTTATCTACAATGAAATATATGGCAAACTAATATTAGCAACCAAACGTCACATTTTGGATATTTAACTTCACCAAACTAGTGGCCGGGAAATAAGCCCTTAATTTATCAATAAAGGGTGTCAATTTAACCCTCTTATACTCAAAATACATCCACATACCATACATATTCATATAATATCCCCTGACAGAGCTTTGGCTTCATTACACCTCCCAACCAAGACACAAAGAGAAATGAGCAATAGACGTACACAATCATTAATTCTGTGGTGTATCACCACATTCATCTTCTATAGTTCAATACAAACTAATCACACCTTTTCCCAATAGCAACCGGGTATCCCCCAACCCAAACACACAAAACAGTCCGCAACAACACTCCAATCATCCTTTAATAGCAACAAAATATGTGTAATCCTCCATCGACACATGTATATGGAAAAAGGACAAAAGTGGACAGCAACCATACCTTGATTTCCTTGGTAGTTTAGTCCTTAATGTGTATTTATTCAATAGCATAATCCCTTCACACATACAAAAAAATATAAAAGTGAAATCCCTTAATAACTAAGAACAATTGACTATCAAAACTTAAAGAGAGGGCTGTCCGGAAATTAATCTTGAAGAACACATTGTTTCCTTAGTACAAGCTCATGAATTATTCACATACCTTTATCTTGTAAGGAAGGTCAATACCAAGAACCCTTGTCGAACTATAGGGTTACTTCATAGCCAAGAGAGAACAAGAGAGAAAAACCTAGAAAGCTGAAATTTTTTTCTAGGTTGAAATGAGAAAAAATTGCTGATTTCCAATCCATCTATAGAAGCTGATCTTTGACAACTTTTTGACTATTTTTGGTCTATATTTTGTCAAGTAAATATGTATATACTTGGACAATATATTGGGATTTTGTGGATCCAAAACTATTGGGCCTTTGTTGCCCATTC
This sequence comes from Capsicum pubescens, assembly GCA_030864215.1. Classification (NCBI taxonomy): domain Eukaryota; kingdom Viridiplantae; phylum Streptophyta; class Magnoliopsida; order Solanales; family Solanaceae; genus Capsicum; species Capsicum pubescens. Next base: position 231,654,163 of record CM061544.1, read on the forward strand.
TCCTTCTTTTCTTTCCTTTAACTTGCGCCAAACTTAATTCAAGTAGGTGGTAGTGTATTTGGCCCAATAAGTTGGTCAAAGGAAGTCTTAGTAGGTTATGTACATACTTATTTAATTCATAGTTGGGCTAAACTAAAATGAGCCTTTGTAACTTTGAGTGTTGGGCTTTTTTTTTGTTTCCTTCTCTTTTACTTAAGTTAGGCCCAAATGAGTACCTTAACATAGGATCAAATCTGGTCCATTACCTTGGGTCCATTAACTTGGTCCATATATCTCAAGTAAGTGATCCACCTACTAGCTTAAGTAAGTAAAGAAAGCACCTTAACAAAATACTCAATTTTTAGTTCTTAACTCTTTAATCTAACTTAAAATTTGTATATACATGGTCACATTAAACCACATGGGAAGTATTTAGAACTCCATCTACACCACAAAGATATATCAAGTTCCATATAAATAGAACAAGTACACACAAAAATATGGGGTGTTACACCCATGTACCCCATAAGTGTTCCATTATGTTAACTTAGGGGAGTCTCATATACCCCACAAGTTGTTCATTAACATGTTTACTTGGGGGATTCCGTTGTACCCCCACAAGGAGTTCAATCAACCATAACCATGACCACCAAACCTTTCCATTTAATCATTCCAAACGATTTAACCTTTAAGGGTACCATTACTATGTTTAAACCATGCAATGGTTCTATTAAAATCCAACAATGTAGTTAAAATATTCTCATTGGCATTTTATCAAACATATTGAGGGTATAATATTTCAAAAACCAAAGCTAATTACCTAATAACCATTCCCATAATACCAATTATCCAAAAACACCATTAAATCATATAAAAGCATAATTAAAACATGGGAAAACCATAACGAAGCATTTCTAACAAAAAAAACCAAAATTATATTTGAAAATCCAAAACCAGACAATAATCAAACAATGAAAACATTGTATAAAGTTATTCCTTTAGATGGAAATAACAATAAAGGAAGAGAACATACCTTAAACCAAGAAGATGATGGAGAGAAATCACCAAAACAAGCCCCAAATTAATCCTTATGATGAAACCCTAGCCTTCTTTTACCCAAAAGCCTTAGATAGAATTGTAGAGTGTTTAAAAGAAGTTTTAAGTGTTCATGAATAGAATAATAGGGAAAATAACCTCCCAATAGGAATATAAGTCATGGGGACTTATTAGGTTAAGTGGGTAAATGTCTAGATTACCCTCACTTAAAGTCCCAAAATTTCATCAGGTGGGTATGACTATCCATACCAGTTGTACCCTCCAATACGAGTGATACCCACCACTCATACCCAATGCCAACTCTCTTTGACCCAACCCTGTCCACGGTATTACTCAGCCCAAACCATTTCATATATAAGTATACGACTAGTACACTAATCAATGCCAGGAATAGAATCACAAGAGGATTGTACACTGACCACCATACGAGTCCATGGTACAACTCATACCCTAGCTTATGACTCTTGGTGAGCCACTCATACTCAGATCCAACTTAAGTCACCAAGCCTAAGATTAACTAAAGCAACCAAACAACACGTATCCACTAGTACGACTTGTACCACCCAAGTCGTACCCATTCCAAAAACCAAATCCAACCCACCAACCAACACTAGTCAGCATACAACTATCCTATATCACTCGTATATTAGTATACGAGTCATTTGACCTAGTTGCATCTTGTCCAAAGATGAGAAATCCAGGAAATTTTCTAAGGGCAAGAAACCAAGGGTGTTTTAGTCTCCCCCACTAGGAACATTCATCCCCGAATGATGGAAAAGGTAGGGTAACCACAAGAATGATTCATTTGAATTATCAAATATCAATCCAACCATTAACCAAGTTAGGAAACATAGATGCAAAGATATTAATCTTTCCTTAAACAAACTTAAAAAATAAAGATGTGTTCAAGAACACATACCTTCTGAATAAATTCAAGGAGCAGAAAATAGATGCAGATACTTAAACTTTATATTCGCCTCCGCTTCCCATGTAGCCTCCTCTACCTTGTGGTTCTTCCATAGAACCTTAACCGAGGACAGAGCCGTGGTCCGCAAGCAACAAATTTGTCGATCTAGTATCTCAACCGGGACCTCTTTATAAGATAGAGAATCCAAGATACCCAAGACCTCTAAGGGAACCATCGAAGAAAGATCACCAAGACACTTCCTCCACATAGATACATGAAATACTGAATGAATGGATCTCAAACTAGAAGGCAACTCCAATTCATAAGCAATATTACCAACCCTTCGCAAAATCGCATGAGGACGAACAAACCGGGAACTAATCTTTCCCTTCTTACTAAACTGAATTACTCCCTTCATAGGATATACCTTTAGGAACACCTTATCACCAACCTCAAAATCCAAGTTTCTACACCTTACATCCGTATAGGACTTTTGGTGACTTTGGGCAGCCTTAAGCCTATCCCGAATGACAGATTTGAGGTTGTGGGTAGTTAGATTTGGTTGAAAAAACTTTGATTTTTAGGATTTAAGTTGGAAATTTGATTGAGACATAAGAAGGTACGAGAAGTTCAATCGAGTGCCCGATCGGATGCCCTACTCTTTTGTTTTAATTGCATTTTAGGCTAGGTCAACCCTAGAACTGACCTCATAAGCTTGGGTACGATTGGTGAATATGACTCATACCAAGGCTTAAGGGTCATTTCTTTGACTCATATAAACTGGGGACTTACCTGTGTTCTTAACTTGATACGACTCTTAGTCACAAACCTTACCCAAGGGTTAAGACTCGTATTGGGAATCGTATTCATTCCAGAAACTGATGCACGATCCTAATTTTTCTCCCAGGTAAATACGACTCCTACTCATGAGTCGTACCATATAGATACGACTCATAAAGAGTTCGTATGATAACTTTTTTTGACTTCTCTGGATTTTGTCTACATTTTTTAGTCCAGTGCATTGAACAAATAGATTACCCTATAAATAAAATAAGTTCAAAAACATGAGTTGCCTTCCACACAATGCTTGATTTGATGTCATGGCACGACGTAATTTACTTGATTACTTAGACTTTATTAAGGTCAATATCAGCTACTTCCTTTACTTCTTCTATATTTCCCATATAGTGTTTTTCTCATTATCTGTTTACCTTGAATGTTCTTGCACCATCCTTATATATTTCTAAAGCACCATAGGGATAAACCCTTGACACTATCAATAGACCATTCCATCTTGACTCTAACTTACCTGGAAAAAAATGAAACTTGGAATTGTATAGTAGCACTTGGTCGCCTATTTTGAAAACCCTCTTCTCAATCTTGTGATTGTGATGCAACTTCATCTTTTCTAGGTAAAGCACTGAACTTTCATATGCCTAGAGCTGAAATTCATCCAACTCATTGATATTATTCAACCTTGCTTTTGTTTCATCCTTCCACTCTAAATTCAACTACTTCAACACCCATAGTGCCTTATGTTCTAGCTCAATTGGTAAATGGCAAGCCTTTCCATAAACTAGCCGATAAGGTGAATCACCTATGGGGGGTTTTGTAAGTTGTGAAGTAGGCCCATAATGCAACATCTAACTTTCATGCCCAACTAGTCCTATTAGGATTCACAGTCTTTGCCAATATGAACTGGATTTCTCTATTGGACACTTCAACTTGTCCACTAGTCTGCAGATGATAAGGTGTTGCTGCCTTATGATTCACTCCATATTTTTCAAGAAAACTACTAAATAGATGATTGAAAAAATATGTCCCTCCTTTACTAATAATAGCATGTGGCATACCAAATCGAGAAAAAATGTTTTTTCTCAAAAATGCGGTGACACTCCTTGCTTCATTGTTAGGTTGTGCAATTGCTTTCACCCACTTTGAAACGTAATCAATAGCCAAGAGTATGTACTTCATTCCATACGAAATCACAAAATGTCCCATGAAATATATAGCCCATTCATCAAACACTTCTAATCTAAAATAGGGGTCATAGGTAATTCACGTCTTCAAGAAATAGTACATTGTCGCTAGCATTAATCACAACCAGCAGCTTTGTCATGAGCATCTTTTTATATGGTCGACAAATAGTAGCCATATTGCAGGACCTTATGATAAGTGTGATCCCCTCTATGATAGCCCTCAGGAGGCGATGAATGACAATCTTTAAGTATGCTCATCATCTCTACCTTAGGTATGTATCTGCGATTAATTCCATCTGAACAAATCTTAAATAAATAAGGTTCATCCTAGAAAAAATTTCTTACCTCGTGCATGAACTTTTTCCTTTACTGATATAAAAGGTCTTCTGAGACTATATCATTTGCTAAATAATTTTCTTAATCTACAAACCATGGAATGAAATCTTGGAAAGCTGGCAATATTTGTTCAACTAGAAAACTGTCATCAATCACCAATCCTTTAGCAACCTTCTACATATCTTTCTCCTCTAGTCTAGACAAGTGATCTACAACTTGATTTTGTATGTTTTTTCTATGTTTCACCTCAAAATAAAACTCTTGCAACAGTAGCACAGAATGGATAAGCCTCAACTTTGCATCTTTCTTAGCCATTATGTACTGCAATGCCGCATGGTCTGTGTGCAAAATCACCTTTGTCCCAATCAAGTATGATCTAAACTTCCTAAAGGCAAAAACCACTACCAATAACTCTTCCTCTATCATGATATAGTTCTTTTGAGTAGGATTTAGTGCCTTACAATCATAGTAGATGGGATGAATGATCTTTTCTTTCTGTTGGCCTAGTACAGCCCCTAAGGCCGTTTCCCTATCATCACACATAATCTCGAAAGGTGAAGACCAATCATGAGAGATAATGATTGGAGCATACTCCAACTTCTTTTTTAGGCTTTCAAAAGACTTCTTAAATGCATCATAAAAATCAAATTTTACCTCATTCTAAATAAGCTTGCAAAGTGGACTAGCAATCTTTGTGAAGTCCTTGATAAATATCCTATAAAAAATTGTATGCCCTAGAAAACTCCAAATTCTCTTCATAGAAATTGGGTAAGATAATTTTTCAATCACCTCAATCAACCTCTATGCCTCTCTTAAAAATTTATGCCCAAGCACAATTCCCTCTTTAACCATGAAATGACATTTTTTCCCAATTAAGCACCTAGTTGCATTCTTCACAAATTTTTTAATAGTGTATTTGACAATATCCGAGAAAGTAGACATCATACATATCTGAAATGTGGTTGGGGTGTTGCATAACCCAAATGACATTCTTTTAAATGAAAAGGTCCCATAAGGACATGTAATGGTAGTCTTCTCTTAGTCCTCCGATGCAATAGTTTTTTGACTATAACCTGAGTATCTATTAAGAAAATAGTACCATCCTCTGCCTGCTAATCTATCCAACTTCTGATCCATGAACAACATAGGTAAATGGTCATTCTAAGTCCATGCATTCAGCTTCCTATAATCCATGCACACTCTCCATCAAGTGACTAGTCTCATAGGCACTAGATCATTCTTCTCATTGGGTACGATAGTTATTTCTCTCTTCTTTGATACGCATTGAATTGAACTAACCCACTTGCTATCAGCAATGGGAAACACTACACAAACATACAACTACTTAATGATATCCTTCTTGACAACCTCCTGCATAGAAGGATTGAGTTGATGCTGATGTTTAATAGATGAAACATAATCTAGATAAAGATGAATTTTGTGAGTATACAAACTAGGCGGAATACCCATAATATCAGCAATAGACCATCCAATGTCTCTCTTGAAATTCTGCAACACTGACAATACTGTTTCTATCTCTGATTGGCTCAGGTCATCTGTAATAATAGTCAGCAAAGTATTGTTGACCTCCAAAAATACATACCACAAGTGAGATAGGAGGACCTTCAACTCTAACACCCGTGGTTCCTCAGTAGATGGGCGAGCAGGTGGAGTAGTCCAAAAATTTAAATCTATATCAAGCTTATTTGGTGCATATTTATAACCATCCCCATGAATTCACCCACTAACTCCTCATACTCTTCGATACCTTCAGAGTTGAAATTTATAATAACAGTTGCAAGAGAATCAACACCTAGCCTCTCTTCAATAGGAACAATCATACCAGAACCATCATCCTACAGAGTATCTGTATCACCATCATGAATAAATCTATCTCCTCATTATCTACATTAATGACAAAAACCTCTCTCAATTCATCAAGATACTTTATAGATTTTCATACGTTGAATATGACATATTCATCATTGAGTCACAGCTCAGATGTCATTTCTCTAGATCAATCATCTTCCTACTAGTTGCTATAAATGGTCTTTCTAAAATAATCAGAACTTGAAATTCCACTTCACGATCTAATAATTAACAAAATCAGTAGGAAATATGAAAGAAGATAATTTGTCCAAAACATCATAAAGGATACCAACCGACTTCTTCACTATCCTATTCGTCATTACAAGTCTCATGGTAGTTGGTTTGGGAACTCCCAACCCCAACTATTTGAATACAATAAAGGAAATGAGGTTGATGTTATCCCCCGTAATCACATAATGCTCAGGGGTAATTGAAAGACCTAATAGTGCAAGGTATTATGAAAGTGTCAGGATCTTCCTTCGTCTCTACCAAAGATATAGTAACTACAATACTACAATGATAAATATTGTCGACTGCCTCATAACTGACTGACCTTTTCTTGGTGACCAAATCCTTCATGAATTTTTTGTATCCTGGCATTTACTCCAATGCCTCTACAATGGTATGTTGACAGTTAACTCGCTTAAAATAGAAAAAAAAATTGATACTTACCTTCTTCATATCGCTTTCTCAATCTTTGTGGATAGGGAGGATGTGGTCTCATAATAGGTTTCAACAAAGGTCCTGTAGCCTTCTCTTTTCCTTCATTTTGCTTATTGTTTCTTCCAACATTAATTGGCTTATCATTATTCTTCTACTCATCAGCTATGGGTATAAGTGGATTTGTTGTAACGTTACTAGTCCTAGTGGTAATGGCATGGCATTGACTATCATTTCTAGGATTTACCAATGTATTGCTTGGAAGAGTGCTAGTTTGTCTTCAAATGGTTTGGAGGTAGACCCCTGTGCCACTACTTCTTTCACCTTCTCAGTGCTTATTGACACAAATAGTTTTTTAAGCAGCCCAATATATGTACAAAGTTATGCAACCTCTTGTGCCACTATGTCATTCGTTGCTCCATACGTATTTGTTGATTCAATAGCATATGTACTACCACCATATTCTAAATTTCAAGTATGATATCTCATGCTGGTAACCACGATATCATTTAGTATTTTTTGTGTAGCTTCCCAATGAAAATGCATAATGACCCTCCTGAAATAGTATCTACCATAGCTCTTGAACTATCATTCAATGATCGATTGACGATCTCAAACAAGTTATATCCTTTAATTCTGTGATTCATACCATGCTCAGCTTCTTCTTAAATCAAAACCATGCCTCATGCATAGACTCTGCAGGTAGCTATTTGAAATTATAGATTTAATCCTTCAACTATAACATCCATGCAGGAGGGAAAAAAAATTCTAAGAAACTGTTTCTTCAACTCGTGCCAAGTAGTGATATATCCTCTTGGAAGTTCCCCTAGATATAGTGATGCTTCATCTGTCAAAGAAAATGGAAACAACATCAATCTCAATGCTTCCTAATTAACCCATATAATATTATAATTTGTGTAGATCCTGAGAAAATTTGTAAGGTACATATTTGCATCATCCTAAGTTGCACCTGAAAATACACCCTTTAGATTCAACAATTGGATCATAGCACTAGTGATATCAAACTTCACATTAGGGGCTAAAATAGGAAGAACAATGGGTCCAAATTTTGTAGGCTCAACATAACCCATATCCTCATCATCTTTATCATATAGGTGTAGGTATTGATATGTTAGAATAAATGGAGCCCTTTCTCTTTAGACACAACGATCAATAACTTGTCTCGGTTGTACTAGTCCTCTTTGCTGAGCTACTACCACTTCTATAGCAAGTCAAGCTTTTTCTGCTTCTCTATGTTCTTTCTCTAATAGTTGTTTTGTAAATAAGCCTGCAATATTTTGTGGATCCAATGGATTATGCAGGAGTGCCGCATTTGGATCTGCAGGTGAGGGATCTTTAACCCCTTCAAGAATTTTTCCTAAAGACCTTCTTAGAGTTTGAAGGATTCTCTCTGGTTCTAGATCAAATGGGAGTAAGTGATTGCCTTGAATCCTTATACTTAGCATACACTGATGTATACCAAAGAAAAAATGAAAAATTAAAAACCCACAAACTTCACCAATTCAATTTACTACCCAACTATCTTCCGCAGCAATGACGCCAAAATTTGATGCCGCCCAAAACTACACATCAACTAGAAGTATAATGAGGTCGATTGCAAATATAACAACCCAACAAAGTTTGGGTCGATCCCACAGGGAAAATGTGAGCAGTTTCTTTCCTTGATGTAATCCACAAGCAGTGCAGGAAAGTGAATAGGGGATTTTGTTATTAATTTAAAATAGCAACCAATTCTTGTGTGCATTTGAGCTAAAATCAGTATGAGACAAATGTTAAGTCTATGTTCCACTTGGCTTCTAAACTCCATAAATTTCTCTTGATCAACCCAATTATTTTATTTTTTGTATGTAAAGCCTACAAGATAAGTCTTATCTACTGCCAGTTAACTAGAAGATAAATTTCAACCTTTACTTTACTATTTTCTTAGTGTTTCCCCTTGCTATGTCCTCTATTACACCTATTGAGGTAGGATCAAGTGATAAGATGGAATGCAGGGACTATAAAGTAGGGGTAGAAATCCCAAATCACTATCTTAATCTTTTTTTCCTAATCATAAGATTCTTGGTTATAAAATGGATGAAAATACAGGCTATCTCAAGTATCTACAGCTACTATGAGATTAATTACTTTGAAGAAGAATTAAGATATATGCAGAAACCCTAGAACATTTGAGTCTCACACTTCCTCTACATAGATAATCCACCAGGGATCCCACGTCATTAGCTAAGGAGATTAGCCACTCATGTTTGTGCAAGAAAATATGATTTTCAATGAAGAACACATAAAATCAATTGCACAAGAATAGGATGAATAAACTCCAAAGTCTTTAATTAAGTAAAACCCTTGAATCTAAACAAAAATTGTAAAAGTATGAAAAAGTATGCAATAATATGTAATAGTGTGTAACAATACGTCACAATGTGTAACCTTATAAAAGATAACCCCTAGGGTATTTGTAGTATCTCAAAATAACATAAAATAAACTATTAAAAATGGTAAGGGTAAAGTTAAGTCAGTAGTTGGTACGACTCAGACTTCACTTGTATCTTTAGCTTACAAGTCATACCCTGCTTTGTCGTATCCATTCCACTGTGTGATCTTCTTAAGGCTTCAACACTCTATTCAGCATACATCTTCTTCTAATGAGTCATACCTGAGTAATACGACTCGTGTCCTTCATTCGTATTCACCTGGAACTATAGTATTTTCAATTCTTGAACACTGGTTTGTATACGACATCCCTATACAAGTTGTACTCAGACTTACGACTCGTATACTTTTGACACTTCAACTCCTGGATGGTATCTTGGGTTTTTCTAATCTTATGACTTTAATATACATCTCATATACTGGCCTACAATTAGGATACTTGAGTCGTATCTTCCTCACAATTGGCTCCTTATTTGGCGTTTAGTTTTGTTACTCATACGATTCAGCATATAAGTCGTATCAACTGGTTACGATTTATGTGCTGACTTATATACTGATCAAAGTTTGTTATTTTCTGGTCTTATTCTTCTCTTTTTGTTCAAATACTATTATCGACCTATTTTACTATCAATTCACACCAAAGTGCATCATATCTGACAAAATACCCTAAGTTCATGTATAAATTTGTAGTTTTAAGCATCGAAAGAGTCGTGTTTCTATGACACATCAAAGCTAAGGCTAAAGAATTTGAGAACTTGAAGTAGGGTAAGATGAGTGTCAAGGAGTATTCTTTGATGTTCATTAGTTGTCTCGCTATGTTCCTGAATTGGTGTTAAGTATGAGGTACCAAATAAGAAAGTTTACTTTTGGGTTGTCCCATGACTTGGTACTGGAATACAAGGCTGCGATATTGAATATTGATATCAAAATCTCTAGGCTAGTTGTTTATATGCAGCAGGTGAAGGATAAAAAGAAGAATCATGTAGTGATGGGAGAGAGGCAGAACAAGAAGTTTAGATATGTAGAGCAGGGTGCAAACTAGCAAAACAGTGGGAGAGATAGTTGGCAGTTTACTAAGAAGAACAATAAGGGGAATTCTTATTCGATAATTAGTGATCCTTATCCTAATACTTTTGACGATAATCATTTTTAGACTAGAAGTGGTACTAATCCACAAGGTTCCTAGTCTTACAATAGTGGAGCTCAGTCATCCTACCTTATCCTCTTTGTCAATTTTGCAGCAACTTCATCGTGGTTATTTTGAAGAGGGGAGAAACCGATGTATTAATTGTGGTCAACTTGTCATATACAACAAGATTTTCTCTCAGTCAAAGTTTCCACTAGATCTAAAATAGTTTCAATCGCTAGTTCTATATCTCCCACAACTAAATGTACCACTTCGGGTACCAAAACTAACCGAAATTATCTCTATGCACTTGCTACCCGTTATGAATCTGAGGCATCACCTAACATTGTCACTGGTCTTTTACAACTCTTTTCTTGTAATGGTTACTATTTACTTGATTTGAATTCTACCTTATATTAAGTCACCCCTTATGTGTCTATACACTTTGGTTTTTGTCTTGAAAATATTTTTAATCTATTTTTTGTGTCTACTCTAGTGGTTGAGTCTATTATTTCTAGAATAATCTATAAGGTTTCTGTGGTTTCTATTCTTCATAGGGAGACATTGGTGGATTTATTAGAACTTGACATGGTAGATTTTGTTGTAATTTTGGGTATAGATTTGCTCCATTCATTCTATGTTTCCCTAGATTATAGGACCTTAAAGGTCAGTTGTCATTTTCCTAATAAATATATAATTGAATGGGAGGGGAGTTCCTTCGTTCCCAACAAGAGGTTTATTTCTTATCTTAGAGATCAGAAGTTTATTTCTAAAGGGTGTTTGTATCTTCTAGTTCAAGTTAAGGATTCTAACTCTGAGAGTCGCTCTTTTTAATTTTTCCCTGTGGTTGATGAAATTTTGAAATTGTTTCCCAATGATCATCCTAGAATTTCTCCCATTACGGAAATAGATTTTGGGATTGATCTCCTACTAGATACCTATCCTATTTCTATTTCTCCTTATAAGATGGCTCCAGCCAAATTGAAGGAGCTTAAGGGGCAGTTAAAGGATCTTTTTGATAAAGTGTTCATTCATTATAGTGTTTCTCTGTGGGGTTCTCGTGTATTTTTTGTGCAAAAAAATGATGGGTCTCTTTGGATGTGTATAGACTATCACCCGTTGAATAAGGTCATGGTGAAACTAGGTACCCTATTCCTAGGATTGATGACCTATTTGATCATCTTTAGGTGCTTGGTGTTTCTCTATGTTTGAACTTCATTTGGGCTACCATAAGTTGAAAATTAGAGAGGTTGATATTCCCAAGACTATTTTTTGAACCATTATGAGTTTTTGGTTATGTATTTTGGGTTAACTAATGCTTTGACATCTTTCATGGATCTTATGAATTAGGCCTTTAGACAGTTCCTGGATTTATTTGTTATTGCATTTATTGATGATATTTTGGTGTACTACAAGAATGGGGAGGATCATGTGAATTACCTCCAAACTATGTTGTAGACTCTTAAGGACCAAAACTTATATGCCAATTTTTTTAACTGTGAGTTTTGGCTAAATGTTGTGACTTTTCTGGGGCATGTTGTTTCTAGTGAGGGTATTAAGGTGGATCCACAAAAAGTTGAGGTAGTTAAAAATGGGCTAGACCCACGACTCCAACTGACATTCAGAGCTTCTTAGGTTTGGATGGGTATTACAGAAGGTTCTTGGAGAGTTTCATGTCTATTGCTTCTCCATTGATTAAATAACTCAGAAAAAAGTTAACTTTTTATGGTTTGATGCTTGTGAGGGTAGTTTTGAGAAGTTGAAGGATAAGTTGACTTTTGTGCCTATTTTAACCCTACCTAAGAGTACTGATGGGTTGTTATATATTGTGATGTATCTTTTATGGATTAGGTTATGTTTTGATGCAACATAGTAAGGTTTTAGCTTATGCTTCAAGGTAGCTTAAAGTTCATGAGAGGAATTACCTGAGTCACGATCTAGAGTTAGCAGATGTGGTGTTTGTATTTAAAATTTGGTGCCATTATCTGTATGGGGTATATGTGGACATTTATTTCGACTGTAAGATCTTGTAGTATGTGTTTATGTAGAAGTAATTGAATCTCAGGCAAAGGTGGTGGTTCAAATTTCTTAAGGATTACTACATGAGCCTTCACTATCATTTAGGCAAAGTTAATGTTATTGTTACTGCTTTTAACAGGTTGTCTAGGGAGTTCTTATCTCATGTTGATGAGGATAAAAGAGGAATGGTGAATGATATTCAAAAGTTGGCTAACTTGGGAGTCCATCTCTTGGTCTCTAAGGATGGGGGAGTGATTTTTCAAGAAGTGGTTAAAACATCTCTTGGTACTGAGATAAAGGAGAAGCAGGCTTTGGATCCCATACTTATGCAAATTAAGGATGATGTGGGTTAACAAAAGGATATGTCTTTCGAGATTGGGGGAGATGGCATCATGATTTATCAGGGAATATTGTGTGGAGGTTGATGGGCTATGGGAAAGGATTTTTAATGATGCTCATGAATCTAGATATACAATTCATCGGGGTTCGACTAAGATTTACCATGAATTTAAGGAAATCTACTAGTGGAATAATCCAAAGAGAGATATGGTGCATTTCATGGCTAAATATATGATTTGTCAGCAAGTCAAATGTTGTACATTCAAGGACTGGTGGCATGTCTTAAGAGATAGAGTTACCTATGTATAAATGGGAGATGATCAATATAGATTTCATTATGGGTCTTTCGCGGTCTGAAAATCAATATGATTCTATTTTGGTCATTGTGGATAGAATGACTAAGTGTTCTTAGTTTTTTCCTATGAGAACTAACTACTCTAGAGATAATTATGTTATGTTTTTTATTAAGGAGATATTCAATTTGCATGGATTAATATTGTCTATCATTTTATATAGAGGTACTCAAGTCTCTTTTCACTTCTAGCTTTTACTACAAAAAGGTTTGGGTACTCAGGTGAACCTTAGCACCGCTTTCCACCCTAAAATAGATGGAAAAGCAGAGTGGACTATTCAAAAGTTGGAGGGTATGCTAAGGTCATGTGTGATTGATTTTAAGGGGAGTTTGGTTGATAATGTGCTTCTTATTGAGTTTTCGTATTACAATAGTTACCATTTTAGCATTCAAATGGCTTTTTTTAGGCTCTCTATGTTAGGAGATATAGGTCTCTTGTTGGGTGGTTTAAGGCTGGTAAACTAGGTTATTTGGTCTTGAATATTTCACAAGGCCATAGAGATGGTGAAACTGATTAGGGAAAGACTTGTGATTCCTCAGAGTTGCCAAAAGTCTTGTACGGATGTATGGTAAAGGGAGTTGGAATTTGAAGTTAGTGATGGGGCATTCTTAAAGGTCTCTCTTATCAAAACAGTCATGATATTTTGAAAGAAGGGGAAGCTCAATCCCCGTTATGGTGCACCATATAAAATTGTAAGGATAATTGGGAATGTTGCTTATGGATTGGATTTTCTTATGAGTTCTATTCATCCTGCTTTCCATGTGTCTATGCTGAAAAAGTGTGTGGGTGATCCTTCCTTGATAGTGTCTATAAAGGATGTTGGTGTGATAAATTCCTAGTCTTATGCTGAAGTTCTGGTTGTGATATTAGATAGGCAGGTTCATATATTGAGGACTAAGGATGTAGCTTCCGTAAAGTTGCTTTGGAGGAATCAAAAGGTGGAAGAAGCTACATGGAAAACTAAAGAAGATATGAGGGCAAAGTATTCGTTCTTGTTCCCAATTTAGGATGAACATGTTTGAGGTATGAGTTTCATTTCCCTCTTGATTCATTTTGAATTGTTTTTAGGATTTGGTTGCATTCTTTCCGTTATCATGCCAAAGGTGCCCTAAATTCTTATTCGGGGATGAATGATCCTAAGGGGAGGGGGGATAATGTAATACCCCATATTTTTAGATTCTGAAATTTTTGAAGTATTGACAACACTTCCATGACTACGACTTAGGTGACAAGTCATTATCACTTATCACGAGTCGCAGTATGGGACTCTTTGTCTCACTAGTGAGTTTGTACAGGATTTTTGCCTTGATCATGAGTCTTTGTCATGACTTGTGATGATAGATAATATTCATGGTGAGTGACTCGTGATCATAATAGTGAGGGTCGGGGATTTAAATCTCAGGAAATGAGTCTAGGTAACGACTCGTGGTTAGACCTCACGAGTCGTGGAAATTGTAATTTGTTTTCCTCCATGTTTTGATCAAGGACTTTTGGTCATTTCCTCCCCTTACACTTATTTCCCACGACCTAAAAACACTAAGGGACCTTATTATCCTCAATTGCTCAAATTAAAATCTATTTTCTTCATGTGAAACTCTCTAAAGTAAGAGAAAACTAGGGATATAAGGAATTCATTATCCAAGCTCAAATCTTTGGATTTCTTTCAATTTCTTTGGTATCTTAGGTATGTCTCTCTTCCCTAAACTTGTATTTTTAATTATGGCATAAATTGATCCAAATATCATGTGATTTAATTATTACGTTTAAACTTGGGTTGAGGGCTTTTGATTGATTATTACTGAATTGCTTTCCCCATGCATTAAACATGTTCTTCATGCTTGACATAATGGTTTTAGGGCTGAATTGGGGAAATATGGTATGGTTTGGAATGGGGGAAAGGATTTCCCCTAATTGATGAATTGTTGGCTCAAAATTTACACTAACCTCAACTTAGTGTGTGAATTGGTTTTGAATAGGAATATATTGCATGATTTTACTTGTATTTTTTCAACTATTTCATCGTACTTAATGCAAAATGGATAAAATGGTTTTGAAAGGCCTTGGTGGCCATGGTTTTTGATTAAACTGGAACTTGGGAGTCTAATGGTTAAAGGATTGGTCATGGTATAATCAAAATTATCTTGCAAGCATAATTGGTATGATGATATCAAATGGTAAATACCTTAATATGAGACTCGCGGGTTTTTATTTAGGCTTAAAAGGGATTGTGTAGCTCACCATGAAGGTGGAGGTCCCAGGGGGACCAATGCTAGAAACCACATTTTCCAACATGGGGGTCTATATGACCGTGTTCTTGGTTCACACATTTTATTTTTTGGAAGGCTAGAGCCTTGGTGTCTTTAGCCCTCCTTCATATTTCTTTGATTTGTGCAGCTAAAATGTGTTGGGTCGTTTTAGCAGGGGAAGTTAAACCCATATATCTTGTGGGTACCTTTAGGGCGGATAGATCTACACAATCTCGGTTAATGGTTGTAAAATATCATGTTCATTATCCTTTACCCTATACCGACATCTTATATATGTATATATGATTGTGCACATGTGGTTTTGGATGATTTTGGACATGACATTATTTTATCACTTTCCCCGAGTCACATGCCAATGCTTATCCAACTGGCGGTCCCTGGAGGCTACATCATTTCATGATGTAGGGTCCAAAGGGTTTTTTATTACTCCTATGCAGTGTTAGGTAGTGCGGTACGTCGTTTTATTTGCTGTGAAGTGGTGAGATTCGATATTTTAGAAATCCCTGTTATTTCCATAGGATTCTTTTCAAATTTTGGGAATTGCGACTTTTCGTTATCATGGTTGGGTTCATGTATCGATCTAGTTTGGTATTCTAGTATTAGAGGCTTACGTGGACATGTGTGGGTTGGATTGTTTTTTTTCTGACTCTTCGAACTTTCATTTGATATATTTATCTTTTATTACTAACTTCATTGGCTTTCATTTATTTATTATTATTGTACTTTGGAGGGTAGGCTAAGGGGGTGGTCTCTGGTCCAAGGTGACCTTGAGATACCCATCAAGACTAGGCCTTGGTTCGGGTTATGATAAAATCCTAAACAAAACACAATAATACATAAAAACGATAATACTCCACATAAACACTTTGGAAAAAATCAAGGTACATATCAACTTGCCTTAAATAAAGATCTGCAAGTTCAAACAACATCCAAAGCCTCGACAAGAAACTCAACTCCCTTGAATCAACACCAAACATATCCAATCTATTCAAAAATGACATCCACAAGTCAAAACAAAGATAATAATACCCATATTGACCCTATCTAAGATGGGCCAAAAATGGTTTCGAAAAATGTGTCCAAAAATGAAAGGGGTAAAACTAACTAGAATAGGTAATTAACTAAATACAATCCATCAAAGACCCCAGTACACGTGGAGATGCTCGCTATATCACCTAAACGAGACCCCTAATCCTAAACAAAAATCAATAATACATACAAATGAGCATACTACACATAAACACTTTGGAAAAAATCAAGGTACATCTTAACTTGCCTTAAATAAAGATCTGCAAGTTTCAACACCATCTAAAACCACGACAAGAAGCTCAACTCCCTTGAATCAACACCAAACATATCCAATCCACTAAAAAATAGCATCCAAAGTCAAAAGAAACATAATGATACACATATTGACCATATCTAAGATGGGTCCAAAAGGTTTTGAAAAATGACTCCAAAAATGAAAGGCATAAAACTAAAATTTTATTACGAATAATATTTCTCATATCAAGAGGAGTCTATAGCTGAAAACGCATGAAAAATAAAGAAAAATCAGACCTTGAATCAAAGAAAAACCTATTTAAAATTTTTTTTGGAAAAAACCCTATCACAACTCGATTTCTCAAGTCATGATGGCGGCTAGTCTAACCCACCGGTAGGTATACCAACCCATATTCCAGAATTGCTAGTAATGGAATACCAAGAAAAATGAAGGAAGGATGTAAAATAAGCTTATAAAATTCCAATATATATAAGATTGTCCCAAAACCTGGTGGAACCAGTTCAAGAGCTTCTAATGTAACAAGAGTACAAAACAAAGTACTAAATAAAAATACCGATACAACCCATCTCTAAATACAACATAAAGATTGGTCTAGTACATATGAGGCAGAATAGTATTACTCCAAATACTTTGAGCTCACCTAAGACTCCAAACCATAGCTACTCTGCACAATGCACACTACAATGGTGAGAATCCATATAATGATCTACATACTACAAAAGTATTGTATGAGTACCAAACTTATGGTACTCAATAGAAAAATACCGAATGATATCCAAAGATAAGAAAAATATAAATAACATTCAAATAAGAATGTAAAATACATCCAAATATCCAAGAAACTAACATAGTAAAGCTAAGGAGTCAATAAATGTAATACCCCAAAAAATGCAAATCATTATTAGAGCCATATTTCAAGATTATGAATAGTACATCATGGTTATTTGGTATTTTAATGATCAAGTTTGATGTCAATTAAGGTCTCAAATACGTCCTAGCTATTAGGCGACTCAAAACATTCCTTACCGATTGAATTCTTGGGAAGGATATAGGTATAGTCAACTTCAAACGAGCATATCTCTCATTATACTACTAATTTTAGATATCATAACCTACCAATGGATAGATAACTAAATTATCTTTCCAACAATACCAATTTTTTCCAAATCCAATATCGGAGCAAAAGGTTATAAACATTTTACTCCAGCATGTTAGCCTGGAAACTACGTGACAACATAAGTTGACGGCTTATCACATATCTGACGACTTATCAGTTAATCTCGTCAGACTTAGGTATAAATTAATAAATTCCAGCATCAAATGATGACATGGCCTGATAGCTTATCACATTGTGACGACATCAGCCCAAGGTCGTCTGCCGTAGAATTCAACATTTTCCAAACAGTTTTGGAGGGGTATTTTGGTATTTTCCCTTCACCCCAAAGCTCCATAAACACTTAATTCAGACTCAATTTCACAAAAATACATTATTTTCTCTCAAATTCTCTCAAGAACAAGAAGAGGGGTTTCAAATTCAAGATTCAAATCTCAAGGATTCTTCCATCAATCTTCACAAATCAAATATCAAGGTATTCATGTGTTGATTCATAGGTCCCTTTCACCCATGAAGCTCAAGAATCTCTTTTCAAAATACAAGATTTGTGTATTTCTGAACGTTCATGATTTAAATAGAATAAAAATTCATGTTCATGATGTTGTGGGGTTTTGATTCATGTTTTAAATTACATATTCCAATGATTGACCCTAGTGTATAAAGATTTGTATAATTATCATGATAAACCCCCTTCAATTTACAAATTTATTGATGTATCCATGATTATTAGATGTGTTGATGATGGTATAACCAAAGAATGTTCCCTATGTGTTTGACTAAATGCCTATGTGAAGGAAAAGTGCCATACTAGTACAATAATATGAAATCTCCATTCATGTACAAGTTTATGCACGTTAAGTGTTTGATGAAATGTCTTAGTCAATGAAGTATGGATATATGTTTAGCCATTGTGGTGCTTTAGAACTTGTACTTCATGAAATCTCCAACTTATTGTCTTATGGATTGTGATGTTGGTCATGTACTCAAGAAAGTTATGCTTTGTCAGTTTCTTCCCATCGAGTCCTAGGGTACTTTTATCTAAAAAATATAGTTGTGTGCCTAGAATTAGTGTCATGTTTTTACGATATCCTCAATCAAGGCATGATCAATAGAACTCAATCAGTCATTTGACTCAGGAAATCTCAGTTATACAGTAATCTTAGTACTATTTCATCAGTCAATGGACACTCAGTTAATTCAGTCTAGTTTAGTTCAGTAATCCATGTTCAGTGTCTATTTAGATAGGAGTAGGAATTAGCACCGAGTGAACCCAAGGATGGGAACACACACTGTCAGATGAAGGTGTGATTCTTAGAAGTCATCCTTGCATTCCAGAACTATGTATCCAGCATAGGTTGAGACATCAATACTATCAGATGCGGGTTATTAAGATGGATAAACACTGTCAGATGAGGGTCCTACCATTCTCTTTTGGGGACGCTATCAGATGAGGTTCACCCACAGTTTGTCCTTACCAGTGGCACTGTATTGACACCCTTCTAATTGGGGTTACAGATTAGACCCCAACACAACTATATTATGCTATTTGGTACATGTCGGTTAGATGACTACTTCCTACAATTTCAGTTACATATCAAGACTATCAGATACAATCATTCAGTCTCAGTAATAGAACTCAGATAGTTCTACAGAATTTAAGACTGTCAGATGCTATCACCTCAGAACAGAATAGAACTCAGGTAGTTCCATCAAAAACTAGGCTGTCAGATACAGTCGCTCAATAGTAGTTATTTCAGTAATATGGTTATCAGTATCTTATGTTATCAGTACTTAGATTTAGTAATCATGTTATCATGAACTCAGTTACAGTTATTATGTATTCATGCATGTATTCTCACATTCATGTTGTTCAGTCAGTTAGTATAGTTCATGCATGTGAACCCTTTGCATTTAGCCTACCTCATATGCATACCATTAAATTCAATCGTACTGACGCATATGTGCTATGGTGTTTTATACCATAGATTTAGAAGCATGATCTCAAGATAATTAGTAGCATTCCAGTACTTAGCAGTCAGAGCCAGCAGTAACTGCTCATCTTTCAAGGACATGATCATTATCTTATCATTTCAGTACTTAGTTTATTTTAGTAGTTGGAGTTAGTTGGGGACATGTCCCATCAACTCCTTATTCAGGAAGTTAGAGGCTTTTCAGACTATCATTTTTAGTCAACTTATTAGTTTGTTTTGGGTATTTTATACCCCACACAGATGTTATATTTTATTAGATATTGTGTCTCAGTTTTGAACCTTACAGCCTTACAGCCTTTATTTCCATATTTACATAGTATATTATACAGTGTTCAGGTACAGATATCAGTCATGGGTTAGCTTATGGTCCTTCGGGGTCATGAGCACCGTGTATCATTAAGGGTACCAGATTTGTGGCATTACAAACTTGGTATCCGATCCTAAGGATCAATAGTGTCTTAGGAATTCTGAAACTCGTATCTAATAGAGTCTTGTACATGGGTGTTTTGCATGCCAAATTTATGTGCAGGATGCTATAAGATGTTTTAGGAATAGTTTCATTTCTTTCAATATTCATGTCATTCTAGTGAGCATAATCTTAAGCTAATCTCTCAGTCTAATCTATTTCTTCCTTTTTTCTACAGAACATGCCTCCTAAAAGAAGAAACAGGAATCAGTCAGCCCCTCAAACCGAAGATACTTTGGGAGAATATGTTTCTCATGCAGAGTTCAGAGTTCTATTCAATTTTAAGACCCAGCAAAGTTTTCTCGTAGTTTGATCCTTAGAGCATGTCGAATGAAGCGTAATTCTGGCCCTAAAAGATGTAGGAGTGAATCCTAAGTGAGTATCGTGTTAACTATATAGAATTTCCCTAATTTCGACTTTTTATCATGTGGGAAATTTTATAAGATTTCCTTCGATATAAGATTCGCCCAAATCCGATATCCGGGTAAGAAGTTGTGGCTAATTTAAGACCTAGGTCTAAAATTGTGTAATTTTAGTGCTTGGCGCGTTGCGGAGAGGGACGATTTGACAATTGTCAAATTCCAGTGGAACTCTGTGATATTGGCGCATCGATCTGAGGTTTGAGGTCCCAACCAGTGGGAAAATATGATGGCTTCGCATCCTGGTGACTCCCATAATGCCAATTGTCAATTTCCAGTGAGCTACCACGATAAGTGGCGCGTTGCGGTGACCCCTTAAATTGGGTTCCCAGTTCAATTTTTTTCAACTTTGAACAGATGTTAAAAGGGGTATTTTGTACTTTTTCCAAGCCTATAAAACCATGCAAACACCAAATCAAGGACATTTACAAGCATCCTATGAGGTTTTTCTCAAGTTTTCTCTCATAAAAAACCCTAAGTATCAAAAACTCTTCCAAGAATTTCAAGAATCCACCATGGATTTTCTAAATTGAGTCAAGATTCAAGGTTCCCAAGTCAAAGGCCTCAAGAACCCTCATTCAAGAGCACGAATAGAGTTCCAAAAGTGAGAGTTCATCCAAAGCTTCTAATTCAAGGTATGTGGGGTTTTGAACAAGGGTAACCCTTTCACCCTTGTTCCCAAAAAGCTTATTTATATCATGAATTTCCTGAAATCTATGAGGTTTTTATACATGAATTTGAATTGGAGTTTTTCACCCATTATTATTGAATGCATTATCTTGATAATTCCCATGAATTAAGAGTCAAATGGCATGAGTTTTGCATGTTTTATTGAGAATTTACAGCTGGGTATAAACCCCATAATTTTACTCCTTGAGAAGCTAATATTTGCAATGTTGAGATATTAAAGCATATGACTATATTAAGATTTTGAGATAAATTGCTGAAATTCCCAGATTTCCGCAAGATTTATGAATCTATATGCTATATATTATGATTTTGATGATCTTTAACTTGAGATTGAATTATGGGTTAGTAATCCCTATTTGAGACTTGTGAAATTATGAACCCTTGTGCTATAAGCACCCATGATTTGAGTATTTTGAGATGATTGAGAAATGAATTGACCTAATGGTTTGAAAGCTTTGAAATCCACTTCATCATATAAGATTATCGATTTTATTATTGGGTTCGTGGTGAACCATGAGATTATTCTAAATGTGGATATTTATGAGATGCACGTAGATAATCTAAAGGGAGTAGTACTTATCACCGAGCGGGTAAGTCACTATGGTTTCTTACCCCAAAACTACGTGCCACCGTAGGTTGGGCCTGAGGTCAAGTTTATGATAATTATGATTGGGCCCGAGGCCGAATTTCATTTAGTGATCACTAGACCTAGGTTATACTCCATGGAAAGAGTATGACGCTCCTTCCCAACGTGGGGTCTCCTTTTTAGGAGGACAAGACATTGGACTCCATGTAGCTCTCATGGTTTATATTGGTTATGAGAACCTCCCTTGCCCTTTTAAACTTCGAAATTTGATACTTATTTTCCCTTCCTATGAGTTATTTTCCCTAAATGGTGGAATTGGAAAGTAGTTCCCTAATTAAAGTGCTTTCTTGAGGTGGGTTATTTCCCTAAATGAATGTATTTTCCCTTGATATAGTACTTTTCATAAAGCTTTGAGATAAGTTATTTCCTTGAGCTAGGATACTTTTCCATTTGAGATAGAATGATTTTCCTAAAGCTTGAAATGAGATATTTTCCTAAGGTGGATTAAATGCCTTTAAATATGTTTCCAAGTCATATGTTTCCGAATTCCAAGTATATGAGTTCTAAGTAATTATGAAATGTTGAGCATTGAAGAGGTTTTACTCTCCATGAGACATGCATGAGTTGAAAGTATTGTTCAAAGTCCCTTAGCCTTTGGGTATTGAGAATAAGAGAAGATTTCTGATTTTTAAGGTTAAAGAGCGATGACTCACGAGATTTGTGTTGCATGCCTCATTCTACACGATTTATGAGCTTTATAGTTTATACTTGTTCAAGCCATGTGAGTCATCTCACTTTGCATACATGATTTGATAGAAGAAGATCGGTACTATTTTTATACATATGCATTCACCACCGCATACTTAGTACATTCGAAAGTACTAAGTCACATATATGTCTATGTGCTACATTGTCTTATAATGTAGGTTCAGGTTCTCAGTCCCAGCCTCATCCGTGATTCTTTGAGTACCTTGCCTACATTTTCTGCAGCGATGAGTCCTCATGGTTCGAGGGCCGATCTTCAAATATTTTCTATATTTGAGAGACTATGTTTTATCTTTAGTTCATTTCGAGTACGCTGGAGACCTGTCCCAACGGCTCTCTAGTTTTTGACTCGTAAAGGTTTTGTCAGACTAGTATCATACTTGTGATGTGTCAAGGGTTTGGTATTATGGTTTTATTGAGGTTTCTCTGTATTGTGGTCATATGGGCCGAGTATCTTTCCCGTATTTCCTTTCATGTGATATTACTATGTGAGTGTTGAGTCTAATTTATCTTGAATTGAGTGTTATTGATAGAAACTGGATCTAAGGGTTAGCTTGGGGCTACTTGTAGCCTTAAGCACCGTGTGACATCCCGGGAGATGATTTTGGATCGTTACAAACTTGGTATCAGAGCCTATGGTTTTTAAGGAGTCCTAGGGAGTCTTACAAGACACGTTGAGTAGAGTCTTGATCATCGGTGTGCAGCATGCCACATCTATGATCAAGAGGCTACGAGATGTTTTAGGAAAAAGTTGTTTTTTCTTTCAGATTCTATCGTGCCTATAGTTGTCCCTCTTATCTAATGATTCGTACTCTTCTATTTTCAAAAAATGCCTCTTCGAAGAGTGAATGTCCGCAGGAACAATGATGAGAAACCCTCACCTGTTGATCCTTTGAATGAGATGGTGTCCCATGCTGAGTTTAGGGCGACCTTTCAGGAGTTAGCCCAAGCGATCACCGCAAATATTCAGGCCAATAACTAGGCCCCAGTTGCTAATCAGCAGGGTGGTGATGTAGCTGCGGATAGGATTCGTGACTTTATGCGGATGAATCTGCCTGAGTTCTATCAGTCCAAGACGGGCGAGGACCCCCAGTTGTACTTGGAGGAGGTGAGGAAGATCACTGACATAATGCATGTTTCGTAAGAAAAAAGTGTTGAGTTGGCGTCCTATAGACTGAAGGACATTGCTTATGATTGGGTGGTATCATGGAAGAAGGGTAGAGGTGAGAATGTCGCAACTATGACTTGGCAAGTGTTCCAAGATGCCTTTTTGGACCAATTCTTTCTGCTTGAGATGAGGGAGGCAAAGATTGAGGAGTTCATGAACTTGAGGCTGGGCTCCATAACTGTTAAGGATTACTGTTTGAAATTCAATTAGATGGCCAAGTACGCTCCTGATTTGATTTCTGATACCCGGGATAGTATGAGTAAGTTTGTGATCGGTGTTTTTGGGCTTGTACTAAAGGAGTGTAGCGCTGTGATGTTGCATAAGGATATCGATCTGGATATGTTGATGACACAGGCCCAGCAAATAGAGGTGGATAATCTTATAGAGAGAAAGAATGAGGGGTAGCAAGAGGGTTAGATCTGAGCAGCATGAGTATAGTCGACCTAGATGTAGGCCGGATCAAGGGAGCCTCCCTCAGTTTCAGAGACGTTTGTCTTTTCTCATGCCTTCATCAGCTAGTGCTCCCATTCCTAGAGGTAGGCCGGAGCAAGGGAGTATGCCTTTCTTGTCTAGGTTGCAGAATAGTGTTGGTAACCGGCCCCGTTATCCTCCTTGTGCCAAATGTGGTAGGAATCACCTTGAGGATTGTTTCATAAATTTGAGGGGTTGTTTGGGTTGTGGAAAGAAGGGCCATAGACTTAGAGATTACCCCCATTCTAGACAGGGGAATAGAGATGCCCGACCTCAGGCACACACTGCTAGTGTACCAGCTCCGATACTTTGTCCCGCGCCTGCTCAGGATGGTTTTTCTAGTACTGCTGGCAGTCAGCGCCAAAATAGATACTATGCCTTACCATCCCGTCGAGAGTAGAAGGACTCCTCTATTATTGGTAATGGTATGCTTTGTGTCTTTTGCCTCGATGTTTATGTGTTGTTGGACTCTAGGTCAAACCTCTCTTATTTGACCCCACTTGTAGCTGTGAATTTTAAAATGAGTCCCGAAAAGATTTTCGAGCCTTTCCTAGTTTCTACACCAGTAGGGGAGTCTGTTGTTGCTAAACAAGTACATAGAAATTGCCCTGTTACTGTGGTTTATAAAGTTATACTTGCGGATTTGATAGTGTTAGGCATGGTAGATTTTGACCTTATTCTGTGTATGGATTCGCTTCATTCTTGTTATGCATCTATAGATTGTCATACCTGTGTGGTCAAGTTTTAGTTTCCTGATGATCTAGTTTTCGAGTGGTCCGAGAGTTTGGTATCTCCTAAGAGTCATTTTATCTCCTATATAAAAGCCAGAAACCTTATATCAAAAGGTTGTATCTCCCACCTAGTTAGAGTCAAAGATACTAAGTCCGAGACTCCAACTATCCAGTTGGTAGATATTGTTAATGAGTTCCCCGATGTCTTTCCGGAAGATCTCCCAGGGGTACCTCCTAAAAGAGAGATAGAGTTCAGAATTAACCTTCTTCCCATTACTCGGCCTATTTCTATTTTTCCATACCGCATGGAACCTGCAGAGCTTAAGGAGTTGAAGGAGAAAATCAAAGATCTCTTACATAAAGGTTTCATTAGGCCCAGTATTACTCCTTGGGGCGCACCCATTTTGTTCGTACAGAAGAAAGACGGATCTTTACGTATGTGCATTAATTACCGTCAACTCAATAAGGTCACAGTCAAAAATAAATATCCTCTTCCAAGAATTGATGACCTATTTGATCAGTTGAAAGGTGCAAGTTATTTCTCCAAGCTAGACCTTAGATCCATCTATCATCAACTTAAGGTGAGGGAATGTGATATTCCAAAGACAGTTTTTCGGACCCTCTATGGTCACTTTGATTTTTTAGTCATGTCTTTTGGGCTAACCAATTCCCTAACAGCCTTCATGGACCTCATAAATCGAGTGTTCAAGCAATACCTTAATAGGTTTTTCATTGTCTTTATAGATGACATCCTTGTGTATTCCCGTGATGAGAATGAACATGCACCTCATCTTAGAATTGTCTTGTAAACTCTTAGAGATCGCCAGTTGTTCGCCAAATTCAGTAAGTGTGAATTTTGGCTAAGGTCTGTAGCCTTTCTGGGTCATGTTGTTTCAGCTGAAGGTATTAGAATTGATCCCCAAAAGATAAAAGCTATTAGAAATTGGTCTAGACCTATCTCCCCGTCTGACATTAGGAGTTTCTTGGGTCTAGATTTTTATTACTATTATTTTGTTGAGGGCTTCTCTTCCATTGCATTTCTTATGACCCGGTTGACCTAAAAGAGAGTTAAATTCCAGTAGTCCAATTCCTGTGAGAAGAGTTTTCAAGAGTTGAAGACTCGACTGACTTCAGCCCTTGTGTTGACTTTGACTGATGGTACCGATAGTTTTGTGGTGTATTGTGATGCCTCTAGAGTTGTTTTGGGTTGTGTGTTGATGCAAAGAGGTAAGTTTATAGTCTATTCCTCTAGACAGTTGAAGCCGCATGAAAAGAACTACACAACCCATGATCTTGAGTTAGCTGTTGTGGTCTTTTCTTTGAAAATCTAGAGACACTATCTTTATGGTGTCCACATTGATGTGTTTATTGATCATAAAAGCCTGCAGTACATGTTTACCCAGAAGGAGTGTTGAATCTTAGGCAGAGGAGGCGGTTAGAGTTGTTGAAAGATTATGATATGAGTGTGTTGTATCACCCGGGCAAGGCCAATATAGTGGCGGATGCCCTTAGCAGATTGTGTATAGGTAGTGTTGTGCATATTGAGGAAGGTAAGAGAGAGTTATATCATGATGTGCATTGTCTGGCTAGGTTGGGTGTTAGATTGCTTAATTCAGCGGAGGGGAGTACGTTGGTACATAGTAGTTCTGAATCCTCCTTTGTTTCGATAGTAAAGGAGAAGCAGGATATGGATCCTAGTTTGGTGAAACTGAAGGAGTCAGTTAAAGAACAAAAGGTCGAGGACTTCTCCCAAGGTGGAGATGGTGTGTTGAGATTGCACGGTAGGTTGTGTGTCCCGTGTGTTGATGAATTCAGGCAGAGGATTATGGCTGAAGTGCATGGCGTACATTATTTCATTCATCCCGGCAACTACCAAGATGTAATGCAACTTGTGGGAGATCTTTTGGTGGAATGGTATGAAGAAAGACATAGCCGAGTTTGTTGCAAAGTGTGCAATGTGCCAACAGGTTAAGGTAGAGCACCAATGACCGGGTGGTGTGATGCAAGAGTTTAGTATACCCACTTGAAAGTGGGAGATGGTGAATATGGACTTCGTGACAGGGTTGCCTCTTTTGGACCGTCATCATGATTCTATTTTGGTTGTTGTTGATAGGTTGACTAAGTCCGCACATTTCTTGCCTGTGCACATATCTTATACGGCTGAGGATTATGCTAGATTGTATATCCGGGAGTTGGTCAGGCTGCATGGAGTTCCCTTGTCTATCATTTCGGATAGGGGGACTCAATTTACTTCTAAATTTTGGAGGGCGTTTCAGCAGGGTCTTGGCACCCAAGTTCTTTTGAGCTTAGCTTTCCACCCACAGACAGATGGTCAAGCTAAGAGGACCATTCAGACCTTAGAGGATATGTTGAGGGCATATGCTTTTGATTTCAAAGGTAGTTGGTATGAGTATTTTCCATTGATAGAGTTTGCCTACAACAATAGTTTCCATGCTAGCATCGAGATGGCACCATTTGAGGCCTTATATGGTAGAAGGTGTAGATCACTCGTAGGTTGGTTCGAAGTGAGTGAAGCTTCTGCGATTGGACCTGATGTAGTGTTCAAAGCTATAGAGAAAGTTAAGTTGATTAGAGAAAGGTTGAAGACTGCTCAGAGTCGTCAAAAGTCTTATGCAGATGTGAGAAAGAGAGATCTTGAGTTTGAGGTGGGTGATTTGGTGTACTTGAAGATTTCACCCATGAAAGGGGTGAAGAGGTTTGGTAAGAAGGGAAAGCTTAGTCCCTGTTATGTTAACCCGTATCGAGTTTTGAGTCATTTTGGTAGAGTATCCTACGAGGTTTGCGTTGCCCTCAGAGTTGTCCGTCATTCATCCTATCTTTCATGTCTTCATGCTCAAGAAGCATATTGGTGATTCTGTTGTGGTTGATCCTTCATAGAGTGCTGAGATTCAGGATAGTCTTTCCTTCATTGAAATTCCTGTTGAGATCCTAGACTTTCAAGTCTGTAGGCTGAGGAACAAAGAGGTTCCCTTGGTCAAGGTGTTGTGGCGGAACCAGACTGTTGAGGGTGCTACTTGGTAGGCAGAAGCAGACATGCTAGCCAAGTACCCGCACCTCTTTTCCCCGGGTTCAGACCAAGCCAAAGGTACTATTCCTCCTTAATTTAGCTCTTCTAATCTAAAGTTCAGCTATGCATCTATCCTTGTATGAGTTCTTGCTTTTTTTCGGAGTATTCATGAGTTTAGAAAAATATTGAACCGTTTAGCAATTGTTTCAGATATGTGCACTCTATTTTTCCTGTATTCCTAGCCTAACTAGTGACATTCAAGGACGAATGTTTCAAAGGGGGAGATATTGTAAGACCCTGCAAAGTTCCCTCATAGTTTGAGCCTTAGAGTGTGTCGAATGAAGCATAATTCCGGCCCTAAAAGATGTAGGAATGACTCCTAAGTTAGTATCATGTTAACCATGTAGAATTTCCCTAATTTCTACTTTTTATCCCATGGGAAATTTGATAAGCTTTCCTTCGATATAAGATTCTCCCAAATCCGATACACGAGTAAGAAGTTATGGAAAATTTAAGACCTAGCCGTAAAACTATGTCATTTTAGTGCTTGGCGCATCACGGAGAGTGTCGATTTGACAATTGTCGAATTCCAGTGGAACTCCATGATATTGGTGTGTTGCGCTGAGGTTCCAGGTCCAACCTGTGGGAAAATGCGATGGCTCCACGTCGCGGTGACTCCCATATTGCAAATTGTCAATTTCTAGTGAGCTACCGCGATAAGTGGCGCGTCGCGGTGACCCCATAAATCGGGTTCCTAGTTCAATTTTTTTCAGCTTCGTACCGATGTTAAAAGGGGCATTTTGGACTTTTTCCAAGCCTATAAAACCATGCAAACACCAAATCAAGGCCATTTACAAGCATCCGCTGAGGTTTTTCTCCAAGTTTTCTCTCATCAAAAACCCTAAGTATCGAAAACCTCTTCCAAGAATCTCAAGAATCCACCATGGATTTTCTAAATTGAGTCAAGATTCAAGGTTCCCAAGTCAAAGGCCTCAAGAACCCTCATTTAAGAGCACGAATAGAGTTCCAAAAGTAAAAGTTCATCCAAAGATTCTAATTCAAGGTATGTGGGGTTTTGAACAAGGGTAACCCTTTCACCCTTGTGCCCAAAAATCTTATTTACATCATGAATTTCTTGAAATCTATGAGGTTTTTTTACATGAATTTGAATTGGAGTTTTTCACCCATTATTATTGAATGCATTATCTTGATAATTCCAATGAATTAAGAGTCAATGGCATAATTTCTGCATGTTTTATTGAGAATTTACAGCTGGGTATAAACCCCATGATTTTACTCCTTGAGAATCTAATATTTGCAATGTTGAGCTATTGAAACATATGACTATATTGAGATTTTGAGATAAATTTCTGAAATTCCCATATTTCCACATGATTTATGAATCTATATGCTATATATTATGCTTTTGATGAGCTTTAACTTGAGATTGAATTATGGGTTAGTAAGCCCTATTTGAGACTTGTGAAATTATGAACTCTTGTGCTATAAGCACCTATTATTTGAGTATTTTGAGATGATTGAGAAATGAATTGACCTAATGGTTCGAAAGCTTTGAAATCCACTTCATCATATGAGATTATCGATTTGATTATTGGGTTCATGGTGAACCATGAGATTATTCTAAAAGTGGATTTTTATAAGATGAGCGCAGATAATATATAGGGAGTAGTACTTAGCACCGAGTGGGTAAGTCACTACAGTTTCTTACCCCAACACTATGTGCCACCTTGGGTTGGGCCTGAGGCCGAGTTTATGATGATTATGATTGGGCCCGAGGCCGAGTTTCATTTAATGATCACTAGACCTAGGTTATACTCCCTGACAAGAGTATGACGCTCCTCCCCAACGTGGGGTCTCCTCCTTAGGAGGACAAAATGTTGGACTCCGTATAGCTCACATGGTTTAAGTCGGTTACAAGAACCTCCCTTGACCTTTTAAAATTCGAAATTTGATTCTTATTTTCCCTTCCTATGAGTTATTTTCCTAAATGGTGGAATTGCAAAGTTGTTCCCTAATTAAAGTGCTTCCTTGAGGTGGGTTATTTCCCTAAATGAAAGTATCTTCCCTTGATATAGTACTTTTCATAAAGCTTTGAGATAAGTTATTTCCTTGAGCTAGGATGCTTTTCCATTTGAGATAGAATAATTTTCCTAAGGTGGATGAAATGCCTTCAAATATGTTTCCAAGTCATATGTTTCTGAATTCCAAGTATATGAGTTCTAAATAATTATGAAATGTTGAGCATTGAAGAGGTTTTACTCTCCATAAGACATATGCATGAGTTGAAATTATTGTTCAAAGTCCCTTAGCCTTTGGGTATTGAGAATAAGAGAAGATTTCTGGTTTTTAAGGTTAAAGAGTGATGACTCATGAGATTTGTGTTGTATGCCTCATTCTACATGATTTATGAGCTTTATATTTTATACTTGTTCAAGACATGTGAGTCGTCTCATTTTCCATACATAATTTGATTGAAGAAGATCGGTACTATTTTTATACATATGAATTCACCCCCGCATACTCAGTACATTCCAAAGTACTGATTCACATATATGTCTATGTGCTATATTGTCTTATAATGTAGGTTCAGGTGCTCAGTCCCAGCCTCATCTGTGATTCTTCGAGTACCTTGCCTATGTTTTCTGCAGTGGAGTGTCCACATGGTTCGAGGCCGATCTTTAGATATTTTCTGTATTTGAGAGACTATGTTTTATCTTCAGTTCATTTCGAGTCCGTTGGGGACCTGTCCCAACGGCTCTCTAGTTTTTGACTCATAGAGGTTTTCGTCATACTAGTATCATACTTGTGATGTGTCGAGGGTTTGGTATTATGGTTTTTTTGAGGTTTCTCTATATCGTGGTAATATGGGCTGAGTATTTTTCCTGTATTTCCTTTCATGTGATATGACTATGCGAGTGTTGAGTCTATTTCATCTTGAATTGAGTGTTATTGGTAGAAACTAGTTCGAAGGGTTAGCTTGGGGATACTTGTAGCTTTATGCACCATGTGACGTCCTGGGAGATGATTTTGGGTCATTGCATCACTATTTTTGCTTAATCAGTTACTGGTCAAAATTTACGACAAGTTGTCATTTCGACCAACTCAATGGTCAATTCAACTGCAGCCAGGATTTGGGACTTCACCCGAATGAATCCTCCATCCTTTCTTGGGTCTAAGTCAGATGAGGCCCTCAGGAATTCATCGATCAGGTTCTGAAGGTTACATACATCATGGGGGTTACTCCTAGTGAGAGTGTAGTGCTAGTTGCATATTAGTTGCAGGATGTTTCCCACACATGGTACATGCAGTGGAAGTCAGAAAGGTCAATTGATGCAGGACTTATTGAGTCGGATGAGTTTTTCACCGCATTCTTAGAGAGGTTCTTTCCCCTAGAGTTGAGAGAAACTAAGGTGTTAGAATTCATCAACCTCAGGCAGGACAACATGACGGTGAAAGAGTATTCTCTTAAGTTTACTCAATTAGCCAGATATGCCCTTATGTGGTTGCAGACAGTAGAGCCAAGATGAGTAAGTTTGTTTCTGGGGTGAATGATAGTGTGGTCAACAAGTTAGGTCTGCAATGTTGAATAGTGACTTGACTTTATCCAGGCTTATGACTCATGCTCGGCAGATAGAGGAGAAAAATATTAAGATTAGGGAGAAGCAGAATAAGAGACAAAGGACAGGTAGTTTCAACATTGCTCAACCCAAATCAGAAGGAGGAAACAATTCTCTAATTTGTCGTAAGTCATCATTTCCAGCTCCTTTTTCACCTAGTTCTCCAGCTCCTAAGTTCAGGTATGGTAATAGAGATAGGGCACCAGGTTCTAAGTATCAGGGCAGTGTCAGCAATGCCCGAACTAATCCCCTTTGTCAGACTTGTGAAACCACAAGGGTGTTTGCAGAGCTGGCAGTGATGTCTGTTTTGGATGTGGAAAGCCCATCCATAGAGTAAGATATTGTCCCCAGTCAGGTTATCAAGGTCAGCATAACCGTTCCTCAGCTCAGTCCGGTCACCCAAATCAGCAGGGTGCCACTTCTAGTGCTACTAGTGGGCCACGCCCAAATAGACTTTATTCTCTCCAGTCCCGATAGTATCAGGATAATTCTCCTGATGTGGTTACTGGTAAGTTACAGATCTTTCACTTGCAAGTTTATGCTTTGCTAGATCCAGGTGCTTACTTGTCTTTTGTTATTCATTAAATAGAAGGCAATTTTGGAATCAGTCTTGAAATTCTAGCAGAACCCTTTTAAGTCTCTACCCTAGTGGGTAAAACCATCATAGCCCGATGGGTATACAGGAACTGTCCGGTTATGATATTTCAGAAAGTCACTTCAGCAGACCTAGTCGAATTAGAGATGACTGATTTTGATGTCATTCTCGGCATAGATTGGCTTCACTCTTGCTATGCCACAGTTGACTACAGAAATAGAATAGTCCAAATCCTGTTTCTGAATGAACCCATACTAGAGTGGAGGTATAGTACTTCAGTGTTCTGAGTTCAGCTTGTTTCCTACCTTCCGACATGGAAAATGATGTCTAAAGGATGTGTCTATCATCTTGTTCGAGTTAAGGACACTAGTTTTGAAACTCTTAATCTTGATTCAGTCCCATTCATGAATGAGTATTCAGATATCTTTTCTGAAGGTCTTCCCGGAATTCCTCCCGAAAGGAAAATAGACTTCGGCATTGATCTTCTTCCAGATACTCAGCCTATATCTATTCCGCCATACAGAATGGCACCAGCAGAACTCAGAGAATTGAAAGAGCAGTTGAAGGATCTCTTAGATAAGGTGTTCATCAGTCCCAGCATGTCCCCGTGGGGCGCACTAGTCTTATTTGTACGAAAGAAAGACGGTTCTCTCAGAATGTGCATAGATTACCATCAGCTCAATAAAGTTACGGTCAAGAACAAGTATCCACTTCCCCATATTGACGACTTGTTTGACCAACTTTAGGGTCCCAGATATTTCTCTAAGATAAACCTCAGGTCAGGCTATCATCAGCTCAGAGTCAGGGAATGTAACATTCCGAAAATAGCTTTTCAAACTCGGTATGGTCACTTCAAATTCCTATTCATGTCCTTTGGTCTTACTAATGCTCCAGCAGCTTTCATAGACTTAATGAACCGGGTGTTCAAGAAGTACTTGGATATGTTTGTCATAGTCTTCATAGATGATATTCTGGTCTATTCTCGCAGAGAGCATGATCATGCAGACAATCTCAGAATTGTAATTCAAACTCTCAGATATCATCAGTTGTTCATCAAATTCAGTAAGTGTGAGTTTTGGCTAAGGTCAGTATCATTCCTTGGTCATATCATTTCCGGTGATGGCATTAGGGTTGATCCTCAAAAGACCGAAGCGGTAAGAAACTGGCCTTGCCCTGTATCTCCATCAGATATCAGGAGTTTCTTGGGTTTGGCTGGCTATTATAGATGATTTATTGAGGGATTTTTTTCTATTCCATCCCTTATGTCCATATTGACTCAGAAGAAGGTCAAGTTTCAGTGGTCAGATCCTTGCGAGAGAAGTTTTTAGGAGGTAGAGACTCGACTCACCTCAGCTGTAGTCCTAGCACTTCCAGATGGATCAGATGGGTTCATAGTATAATGTGATACATCCAGAGTAGGTTTGGGTTTTATCCTCATGCAGTATGGTAAGGTCATAGAATACACCTCCAGACAGCTTAAACCCAATGAGAAGAATTATCCGACTCATGATCTTGAGTTAGCAGCCGTAGTATTTGCCTTAAAAATTTGTAGGCATTATCTATAAGGTTTTTATATAGATGTGTTCATAGACCAAAAGAGCCTTTAGTACGTACTCTCTCAGAAATATCTTAACCTCCGCCATTGAAGGTAGTTAGATCTCTTGAAAGATTATGACATGAGTGTCCTTTATTATCTGGGAAAGACCAACGTAGTGGCCGACGCTCTCAGTAGACTATCTTTGGGTAGTGCTGCTCATTTTGAGGACAGTAAGAAGAAGTTAGCTCAGGAAGTCCATCAGCTTGCCAGACTAAGTGTTTGCTTAGTCGATACAGAGGAGGGTGATGTATGGGTTCAGAGTAGTGCAGAATCATCTCTAGTTTCCAAGGTAAAAGAAAATAAATATAGAGATCCCAGTCTAGTCAAGTTGAAAGAGTCAGTCAAGGATTAGAAGGTTGAGGTTTTCTACCAGAGGGAGATGGTGTTCTACGTTTTCAGGGTCGTTTGTGTGTTCTAGGGGTAGATGACTTGAGGTAGAAAATTCTTGTAGAAGTGCATGGTGCGTGTTACTCTATTCATCCAGGGTCCACAAAGATATACCGCGACTTAAGGAAGATCTATTAGTGGAGTGGGATGAAAAAAGATATTGCAGAGTTTGTGGCTAAGTGATCTACATGTCAGCAGGTTAAGATTGAACATCAGAAGACTAGTGGTCCCATACAATATTTCATTATTCCCACCTGGAAATGGGAAGAAGTGAACATGGACTTTGTGACAGGTTTTCCACGTACTCGCCATCAGCATGATTCAATTTGGGTCATTATAAACAGGATGACCAAATCATCTCATTTCCTTCCAGTTCATACCTCTTATTCAGCCGAGGACTACGCCAAACTCTATATCAGGGAGTTGGTCAGATTACAAATTATTCTTTTGTCCATTATTTCATACAGAGGTACCCAGTTCACCTCTCACTTCTGGAAAGCATTCCAAAAGGGTCTTGGTACCCAAATTCATCTCAGTACATCCTTTCATCCCAGACAGATGGTCAAGAAGAAAGGACTATTTAGACCTTGGAGGATATGCTAAGGGTGTGTGCAATTGATTTCAAGGGAAGTTAGGATAACCACTTGCCTTTGATTGAGTTTGCATACAACAATAGATATCATTCCAGTATTCAGATGTCTCCATTCAAACCTCTCTACGGTAGGAGGTGCAGATCTCTAGTCGATAGGTTTGAAGTTAGTGAGGCCTTAGTCATAGGTCCTAACTTAGTATTTGATGCCTTATAAAAAGTTCAATTGATCAGAGAGAGACTTCGGGCTTCTCAGAGCCGACAGAAGTCCTATGCAGATGTATGTAGAAAGGATCTCGAGTTTGAAATTGGTGATTTTTTCTATCTAAAGATCTCTCCCATGAAGGGTGTTAAGAGATTCAGAAATATGGGAAAGCTTAGTCCCAGATATGTCGGTCCCTTCAAAATTCTTAGCTGCTATGGTAAAGTAGCTTATGAGCTCGCACTGCCTTCCAATCTAGCCTCAGTTCACCCAGTCTTCCATGTCTCTTTGCTGAAGAAATCCATAGGTGACCCAGTAGATGTAGTCCCTATTTAGAGCATAGATGTTCAGAATAGTCTCTCTGATGAATAAATTCCAGTCAAAATCCTTGACTACCAGATTCGTAGAATAAGGAACAAAGAAATCCCTCTAGTCAAAGTTCTTTGGCGGAATCAGTCCGTTGAGGGATCTACTTGGGAAGAAAAAGCAAACATGCAAACCAAGTTCCCTCACCTCTTCTCTGCAAACTCAGACTCAGCTCAAAGTAATAATTTTCCTTAAGCTTATTCAGTTTCATCTTCAGATTTCCATTATAAACTTGGTACCAAGATCCATTACATATTCAGTCATGCATTCATGTGTCAGCTTAGTCATGCATTCATGTATCAAATATGCATGTTCAATATGACAAAACCATCTTATTAGTTATGTCAGTCATGAAATCATGCTTAAGTTGTCAATGTCTAGTATGTACTTTCATTTATCATTTCTCTCAGTCTAATCAGTCTCATTCGAGGAGGAATGTTCCCAATGGGGAGATATTGTAATACCCTAAAAAATGCAAATCAGTATTAGCGCCATATTTCAAGCTTATGCATAGTACATCATGGTTATTTTGAAGTTTCATGATCAAGTTTGATGTCAATTAAGGTCTCAAATACGTCCTAGCTATTAGGAGAATCAAAACATTCCTTACCGATTGAATTCTTGGGAAGGATATTGGTATAGTCAACTTTAAATGAGAATATATCTCGTTATATGATGATTTTTTGAGCTCATGACCCAAAACAGATAGATAATTGAATTATATTTCCAACGATAACAATTTCTCCAAATCCAATATCGGAGCAAAAAGTTATACCCATTTTACTCCAGCATGTTAGCCTGGTAACTAAGTGACAACATGAGCTGACGGCTTATCACATATCGACGACTTATCAGCTAATGTTGTTAAACTAAGGAAAAAGGTCATAAATTCAAGAATGAAGTGATGACATGAGCTGACGGCTTATCACATATATGACAACATCATCCTAATGTCGTCATCCATAGAATTCATCATTTTCCAAATAATTTTGGAGGGGTATTTTGGTATTTTCCCTTCACCCCAAAGTTCCATAAGCCCTGAATTCATCCTCCATTTCACCAAAATACATTCTTTTCTCTCAAATTTTCTCAAGAATAAGAAGAGGGGTTTCCAATTCAAGATCCTAATCTCAAGTATTCTTCCATCAATCTTCCCAAATCAAGTATCAAGTTATGCCTTGTGTTGATTCATGGGTCCCATTCACCCATGAAGCTCAAGAATATCTTTTCAAAATACAAGATTTGTGTATTTATGAATGTTCATGTTTTAATTAGAACTGAAATTCATGTTCATGATGTTGTGGGGTTTTGATTCATGTTTTAAATTACATATTCCAATGATTGACCCTAGTATATAAAGATTTGCATAATAATCATGATAAAACCCCTTCAATTTACAAGTTGATTGATGTATCCATGATTATTAGATGTGTTGATGATGGTATAACCAAAGCATGCTCCCCATGTGTTTGACTAAATGCCCATGTGAAGGAAAAGTGCCATACTAGAATAATAATATGAAATCTCCATTCATGTACAAGTTTATGTACGTCAAGTGTTTGATGAAATGTCTTAGTCAATGAAGTATGGATATATGTGTACCCATTGTGGTTCTTTAGACCTTGTACTTCATGAAATCTCCAACATATTGTATTATGGATTGTGATGTTGGTCATGTATTCAAGAAAGTTATGCTTTGTCAATTTCTTCCCATCGAGTCCTGGGGGTACTTGTACACAAAAAATATAGCTGTGTGCCTAGAGTTAGTGTCATGTTTTCATAATATCCTTAGTCAAGCCATGATCCATAGAACTTAGTCAGTCATGTGACTCAGGAAAGCTTAGTAATACAGTAATCTCAATACTATTCTGTCAATCAACGAAAACTCAGTTAATTCAGTCCAGTTCAGTTCAGTAGTCCATGTTTAGTGTCTATTCAGATGGGAGTAGAAATTAGCACCGAGTGAACCCAAGGATGGGAACACATACTTTCAGATGAGGGTGTGATTTTTAGAAGTCATCCTTGCATTCCAGAACTATGTAGCCAGCATAGGTTGAGACA
The DNA here is from genome assembly GCA_030864215.1 of Capsicum pubescens. NCBI lineage: Eukaryota > Viridiplantae > Streptophyta > Magnoliopsida > Solanales > Solanaceae > Capsicum > Capsicum pubescens. The sequence goes on from CM061544.1 coordinate 231,691,653, forward strand.
TCAACACTGTCAGATGAGGGTTATTGAGGTGGATAAGCACTGTCAGATGAGGGTCCCACCGTTCTCTTTTAGGGACACTGTCAGATGAGGGTCACCCACAGCTTATCCTTACTAGTGGCACAGTATTGAAACCCTTCTAATTAGGGTTACAGATTGGACCCCAACACAGCTATATTACATTATTTGGGGTATGTCAATTAGATGACTTCTTCCCATAGTTTCAATTACAAATCAGTACTGTCAAATACAGCCATTCAGTCTCATTAATAGAATAAAGATAGTTCTACAGAATTCAGGACAGTCAGATACAGTCACCTCAGAATAGAATGAAACTCAGCTAGTTCCATCAGAAACTAGACTGTTAGATACAGTAGCTCAGTATTAGTTATTTTAGTTATATGGTTATCATTATCTCATGTTATCAGTACTCAGATTCAGTGATCATGTTATCATGAACTTAGTTACAGTTATTATGTATTCACGTATGTATTCTAACATTCATGTTGTTCAGTCAGTTAGTATAGTTCATGCATGTGAACTCTTTTCATTTAGCCTACCTCACATGCATACCAATACATTTAATCGTACTAATGCATTTGTGCTATGGTGTTTTAACCATAGGTTCAGAAGCACGAGTTTCAGAGTATCAGTAGTATTCCAGTACTCAGCATTCAGGGTCAGCAGTGAGTCCTCATCCTTTTAGGACATGAGCATTATCTTATTATTTTAGTACTTAGTTTATTTCAGTAGTTGGAGTTAGTTGGGGACATGTCCCATCAACTCCTTATTTAGACAGTTAGAGGCTTTTCAGACTATCATGTTTAGTCTGTTTATTAGATTTGTTTTGGTTATTTCATACCCCACACAGATGTTATATTTTATTAGATATTGTGTCTCAGTTTTGAATCTTACGGCCTTACAGCCTTTATTTCCACATTTACACAGTATATTATGCAGTGTTTAGGTACATAGTATATTATGCAGTGTTCAGGTATAGATAGTAGTCATGGGTTACCTTGTGGTCCTTAGGGGTCATGAGCACCGTGAAGCATTTCGGGTACCAGATTTGGGGTGTTAAAATAAGGGTAAGCTATTATATTCTATCTATACTTAAGGATCTAAGCACTATATCATTTAGCACAGGGCAATATACAAATAAAGGGAAAAAAGAGGATATAGTAGTATACAAGGCAAATGAATAGATATACAACCTGAATAAATGATGTAAAGGAGGGATATACGGTGATACCATCACTACATATATATAGATACATACATAAACAAGGCCAACATAAATGTACAACCTAAAGTTGTCATACTAGCATCTTAAGGCCTTCTAATCATAGTAGGAACAAGTGTAAATATAATCAGGGTCCCTAAAACCATAACGTCTAACCATGAGATAATCATGCTTATATAAAAATCCATTAGATACAGGAATAAGAATCATAACTCGAATCTCATTACCTGACCAATAATCAACCTGTCACAAATGAACCATAATAACTACAATACAGTAACTAGCTAGACTAAAAAAACAATACCTAAATTTGTCCCCAAAACCCAAAAGGTCCAATTAGCATACAACACATAGATAACAATGCTCGTCCCTTATACCTAACCAACCCCCATAAAGATAATAGATATAGGCACATACTGATGATATGAAATCAATACACAGGCAAGGATGAATGTAAAGTATAATCCATACTACTATAACTTATCTAAGTATGATAATGTAACCTAGTTTATACACCTCCTCGTACTCAACAAATCACAATAGAAGGACCTACAATAACCTTTTTTCTCTGGCACGATGGCTCTGGGATAAAAGGGATTCTAGGGTGTTTGAGAGTGTATGTATATATATATAAGAGTATAAATATATAAATCCATGTACTCGAAGCATGGATAAAAGAGTGTAATTCCATAAATCCATTACTAGGGGTAAACTTTGAGAATAAATCATCATAAAAGTGTAGAAAGGGTCGGGTTTTCTCTCAACTGAAGTAAATAGTAGTAGTAAAATTATGGATTGAAATCTATATCGGTAAATCTTTAAAACATCAATTTTAGTCTTGAAAGCTAGTAAACCATTCATTAGGGTGGTAAGCTTCCATTATGAAAGGATCCATTTTGAAAGTTAAAAGTGTGAATAAATCTCTTTTTAGGAAAACAATAGCAAAACCCTATTTTTTAGTTTGAATCATACCATTAAGTGAGCATGAATGTGCCGAATCTATGCATGCTATCACTAGTATCAAAACAATACATTTATAAGCATATTAATGTCAATAAATGAAGCCACATCCTTTACAGGGATAAATCACTCATTCAAAATCAACCTAATATCATAATCACGGCCTTGGTGCCAATAATATATTTACCGACATAACCATATCATAATCTAAGAAACCATCATAATATACCAAGTCAAGTAGTAAACTATATACTAAAGGGTTATTAACCTCAAATATACCTAACATACTAGAAACCTAGTGTGAAAGGATTCTAGAAGTATAATTAATATTTCATCTTAAGGGTTGATTCACCCTTTTATCCCTCGAACTCATAAATTAGGCTAAGTCATGGTTTTCTACCCAATTTCAATCCTATCATCCCTTTCTAACATGCAACATATATAATACACTATCTCATAAAGAATAGTAGATAGAAGCCTACCTCGATGCCGAAATAAAAATCCTTAAATTGCTCATAAATTATCCGTTTTTCCTCCATCATCTCAAAATGCCCCCATACTATCCAAATCGTAATCTATAAATCATTAGGTCTAAAATAAGACTCATATTACTATAAAGGGTGAGGTCAAAATTTGGGTCAAGAACGGCCCTATAGGGCCCACAAATAGGATCCCAAATTGAATCTGTCAAGTTACCTCAAAGGAAAAGGAATATGTGCTAAAATGGTGAGCACTAACAGAGCGTAATCGGATCTCTCAAATCAACCCTTAAATTCTAGAAATCTAAGACCTAATTTCTAAGAATTTACCATAAATTAGGATTGAAATTGAAGGGAAAATTAATAAAATATGACCAAGGAGTGTTACGCTAGCTTATATAATACACTATCTTATGAAAAAGGGTAGATAGAAGCCTACCTCAATGCCAAAATAAAAATCCTTATATTACTCGCAAATCATCCAATTTTGCTCCATGATATCAAAATGCCACTACACTATCCAAATCGTAATCTACAAATCATTAGGGTAAAATGAGACCCATATTACTATAATATTGGTCAGGTCAAAATTTGGGTAAAGAACGGCCCTACAGGGCCCGTATATAGGATCCCAAGATAAATTCATCAAGGTATCTCAAAGGAAAAGGAATGTGTGCTCTAAAGGTGAGCACAAACAGAGCATAATCGGGTCTCAAATCAACCGTAAGACCTAATTTCTAAGAATTTACCATGAATTAGGAAGGAAATTGAAGGGAAAATAATAAAATATGACAAAGGAGTGTTACTCTATCTTACCTTATCTTCAATAAATATCTTCCCATTTATTCCTCTCTTTGAGCTCCCAAATTTATATGAAAATTATGGAAATCGTGTAGGGAAATAGGGATTAAGAGGTTTGTTAAATAACCTACCACTAAAGTGTCATCACCACCACTAAAGCATTCTTTCAGCTTGCATTGGTACCATAAAGCAGTGCCCACTTTAGCGACCAATGACCACTAAAGTATACCCCAACTGAAACACCTACTCTTTGAACCATGAGAAGAATTTCTTCTTTTGATATGACAGAGCTAGGTACGACTAGGGGAAATGTTATATAAGATTTCTAGTGCAATATGAATAGTTTGTGAGGGTCTTGATGAGCATAAATTGAATTGTGTGATGAATTGAATTAAGACATTGGCCTATTGAAATAGTTCAGCAACAAAGGCTCCCATGAGGACCATGTGGTCATGTATAGTATTGAATTGTCTAAATGGGTTAAAGTCCTTAAGTGTGAATTAAATAGATAATGGTGTATGGACAAAGGATTGGAGTCCCAATGTCAACTAGTGATAGTCGTAATGGTTTAAGGTTAAAGACCTTTTTTTAATAAAATCACTTGTGGTTAAAGACCCTTGTACAATAATATCTCTTGAGTTTGAAGTATCTTGACAAATAAAATTGCTTGGGTTAGAGTCCCCTATCTAATACAACATGAGGTTAGAGTCCCTTGCCTAATATGTGGGTAGGTGGTTAGAGTCCCTTTCCTAAATGAATATGCATATATAGTTAGAGTCCCTTTCTTAAATAGATGTGTATGTGGTTAGTCCCTTGCTTAATTAGTGTATAGATGGTTAAAGTGCTTCATCTAAGTAATATGTGAATGTTGTTGAAGTCCCATACTTAATAAAAATTGTTTGAATCTAAGTGTGAAAGGTCAGAGTCCTCCAATTTATGTCTCATGATTGAGTTCTTTGAGAATGTTGTTAAGATTGTTTACTAGTTTGGCATGTGATATACCTATATGTACGGATAAGGTCAGGAATATGATTGAATAAGATATATTGACTTGTTGTTGATCGATGGTGATATTTTATCCTTATTTTTGAGTTATATGTTTGTGCTCTAACCACTAACCGTCTCTAAACACTATGTCCTCATGTGACATAGGGGTCGGAGCATCATCTTCTCTTCTTGCATAGTGATTAAGTGATCGAAGCAGTTCGTGCATTGACTTTGGAGTTGTGAGCTTCTTTACTTGGAAGATATTCATTCTTGGTCTCCTATCTTTAGACTTAGTCTTATTTTGACTTGATTTGGCTATTGGCGGGGGCTTGTCCCGACATATACATTTCTAAACATCAGTTTTTATAGAGGTATTGTGGATAACTGTGGACTTGGGTGTAATGGCTAGTTTGATGAGTCTAATGAATTGTTAAACAAGCTTAAGTTATTACTTATAGTATGTTTCAACTATATTATTTTATGGTTGGGATTCATCCAACCCTTGTGATGTATATTGTTGATTAGTTTAGGTTTTTAAGGCGGCCTTCGATTTATGTGAGCTTGAGGTACCCATACTACATGGACTGGTTTTTGGTTTTGTTAAGTTTATATTAGAGCCTAGGTTCATGGTCAGTTGGATGTCCATAATACCTTGTCAAGTACAGTCTCTTTTATGGGTTTGAAATGTGCCACACTTATAAAACAGGGTCTACGAGACATTTTAGGAAATATTTTCCTTTCTCGTGTTTCAGTTTCAAGCTATAGAGTTTAAGGTCTTGGATTCCTCTGATTTTTGTTTACTATCTTTCAGATCATGCCTCCAAGGAGATCTGAGGTGCAGGAAAACACCTCTGTCCTGACTGAGGTCCCTATGGACGAAGCTCATCAAACTTCTGGAGTTTAGACTCAATCTAGGGCTACGATATCTGACCATCTTAGTGGAGTTTTTCCTATTCTACCAACCCTAACTATAAGAGTGACCCTCTTATTCTATCACCTCAAGAGGATGTTACTAATGTCGAGTTTCATCGCTCTATCAACCTCTTGACTCAATTTGTAGTTCTAATCGGAGCGTGGTGCTCCGAATAATATTTTTTCTGTGGCTATAAGAATCGGTCAATTCATGAAGTTGATCCCTCTTATGTTTATGGGTATGAAGGTTGAGGAAGATAGATCCTTAAGGATTCATTGATGAAATGGAGAAGATTTTCTGAATCATGCATGCTTTGGAGGTTGAGGCCATTGATTTAGCTTCCTACAAATTGAAATATATAGAGTACTAATGGTAGGAAGGGTGGGAGTTGTCTAGAGGTATTGATTCTAGTCCCGCTATGTGGGAGGATTTCTCCGAGGCTTTCATAGACCGCTCCTTTTTCTCAAGAGTTGAGGGAAATGAAAGTGGAAGAGTTTGTGAACTTAAAGCAAGGAAGGATGTATGTTCCAGAGTATGCCTTGAAATTCCATCAATTTTCCAAGGTATGCTCCCTATTTGGTTTCTAACATGAGGGCTATAATGCATTAGTTTGACTCGGGATTGTCCCGTGAGTTAGTCCTTGAGAGTAAGGCAGTTTTGTTGATTGAAAATATGGATATTTCTAGGTTAATTGTGCATATAAAACAAGTGGAAGAAGAGAAAAAGAAGCAAGTAGAGTTTAGTGAAAGGCAAGGAAAGAAATTTTGGCCTTCTGAGCAAAATGGTAGAGATGGTGGCAAGTGGCCATGGAAGAAGTGGGAGACTTTGAGTTCTTTCTCCTCAGGTAGCATTCTCTCTCCTTACCCAAAGTTGTTGAGTAATCATTGATCATAGTTTAGTAGTGGGTTTCGAGCACAGGGTAGCCAATTTTAGGCTAGTGGTGCCCAGTCGGCTCCACCCCACCCTCCTTATAGATTCTATGGTCAGAGTCATTATGGTCAATGTGAGAAGGGGAGAAATAGATTTTTTTTTGTGGTCTGATCAGGCACATACAACGTGAGTGCTCCTCTCTAGAAGCTTCTTGGTCCAATGGGGCCTCTATTTGTACTCCACCTAATCCCTCACCAAAGGGTGCCATGTCTGCTTTTGCTTTTATTTCTAGCATCAGCACTGGACGAATTTTCTTGTATGCACTTTCAACTTACAAAGAATCCTAGTCATCTCCTGATGTTGTCATGAGTATGTTGAGACTTTTCTCCCATAATGTATATTATTTACTTGATCTAAAGTCTACACTTTCTTGTGTGACCTTATATGTGGTTGTGCATCTTCACTATGGTCCTAAGAGTCTATCGATTCCTTTTGCTATTTCTACCTCTATAGGAGACTCTGTGATTGCTAGAAGGGTTTATACAGAGTGTGTGGTATCTTTTGGTGGTAGATATACTCTTGTAGACTTGATGGAGTTTAGAATTCCCTAATGAGCCGGTCATTTTGTGGGAAGCTGGTTCCTTAGTGCCTAAGGGAAGGTTCATTTCCTATCATAAAGCCCAAAACTTCATTTCAAAGAAGTGTTTATATCATTTGGTTTGAGTTAAAGATTCTAACTCAGAAGGGCCTTCTCTAGAATCCATTCTCGTGGTTAATGAGTTTCCCGAGGTATTTCCCGATGATTTTCTCAGTATTCCTCTTGAAAGTGGATGAGTTTGTGAACTTAAAGAAAGAAGGGTGTCCGATTTTTTTCCCTTCCTTATAGAATGGCTTCGGCAGAGCTAAATGATCTTAAACAGTAATTAAAGGACCTCTTAGATAAAACTTTTATCCATCCTAGTGTGCCTCCTTGGGGTGCTCCCGTGTTGTTTGTACGCAAAAAGGATGGTTCCCTTCGTATGTGCATTGATTATGGTCAGTTGAACAAAGTGACCATAAAGAATAAATATCCTCCTCCTAGGATTATAATTTGTTTCATCAACTTCAGGGTACAAACTGTTTCTCTATGATTGATCTTAGATCGGGTTAACATCAGCTTAAAATTAGGGATTCGGATATCCTAAAGACTACCTTTTGAACCCGATATGGTCACTATGATTTTCTTATCATATCTTTTGGGTTGACCAATGCCCTAGTGGCATTCATGGACTTGATGAATAGATGACATCTTAGTCTATTCTAAGAGTGAGACGGATCATGTCGATCACCTCTGTGTCGTATTGCAAATTTTAAGGGATCATAGTTTGTATGCCAATTTCTCCAAATGTGAGTTTTTTTTTAAAAGTCGTAGCTTTTCTTGGTCATGTCATCTCTAGTGAAGGGATTATTCTAGATCCCCAAAAGGTTGTGGTGGTTAAGAAGTGGCCTAGACCTACGACTCCAACCTATATTCAGAGCTTTTTGGGTCTAGCCGGTTACAATAGAAGGTTTGTGAAGATTGTTTTTATCGTAGCTACCCCATTGACCAAGTCAACCCAGAAGAAGGTCAAGTTCTTATGGTCGGATGCTTTTGAGGGTAGTTTTGAGAAGTTGAAAGATAAATTGACTTCGGTTTCTGTTTTGACGTTCCCAAAGGTAATGATGGTTTTGTGGTATATTGTGATTCTTCTCGAATTGGTCTTGGTTGTCTGTTAATGCAACATGGTAGGGTGGTGGCCTATGCTTCTAGGTAATTGAAAGATCATGAGAAGAACTACCCTACTTACGACTTAGAGTTGTTACTACTAAAGAAATGTCAAAAAGCGATGGCCAGTGTCGGCTTTTTGGACAAAAGCAACGAAAATCAGTCACTTTTTTTACTTTAAAAGGGGCATTATTTTTTGAAAACGACCGCCTGCATCACTTTTATTACAACAGACAACGTCGCTTTTAGGGGGAAAAAATTTTAGTTATTTTTTAAAAAAGAGACATTGTGCGTCGTTTTTGTTCTTTATATGAAGAACACATGATGAGTAAAAAACGATGGACATCATCATTTTATTGAAAAAAAAATTATTTTCGAGAAAAATTGACACTGTCCGTCGTAATTTGAGAAAAATAAAATATTTTTTTTAGAAAAAGCGACGTTGATCGTCGCCTTTTGTTATTCATAATGATTAAAAAATGACGTTGGTCGTCGCTTTCTGTTCTTCATAGTGAATAAAAATCGATGTTTTTCGTCGCTTTCAGTTCTTTATAATGAATAAAAAGCAACGTTGGTCTTCACTTTTTATTCTTTATAATGACTAAAAAAGTGACGGCCATCATCATTTTTCTTTTAAAAAATACTGATTTAGAAATCAATGCAAAGCGTCGCATTTATGAAAATGTATTTCAAAAAAGCGATGGACAAAAGGGACCCTGTCCGTCACTTTTTTGCTTTTTTTGGATGCAGAAATCTGCATTTTCTGTATCCCACCAGCCAAATAAAAATGCAATTCACTATATACAGCCTCATTAAACACACATTTTTCAAATAACCATTCAACGCACTAAATTATCAAAATATTTAAGCTATTCAAATCAACAACACATAATGAAATACAAAATCCAAAACACTTAATTATTAATCCAACAACAATCAAGACACTTAAACAATCTTAAAGTTTTCTTCATTTGAGTCTATAGGCATCCTAGATTACTTCTAGCAGTTGACTTCAAACTCTTATTAGGACGAGGCTAATCACCTACACCATCAGATGTCATCTATATGCAAGTTTACATCAAAACATATAAAAATCAAGTCATTAGTTCATATTTCAAGTGACTACACTTAAGTATTTTCAAGTAACTAGTACACATTTCAAGTCACTACATTCAAACCATTTTTAAATATCTAATTGACATTTTATTTCCCTATACTTAATCATTTTGAAGTAACTAATTCAGATTGAAAGTACCTATACTAAATCATTTTCAAATAACTAATTAACAATGCAAGTCACTACACTTGAAACATTTTCAAGTCACTAGTATATATTTCAAATCACTACCCTAAACTATTTTCAATTAACTAATTAATATTTCAAGTCAATATACTTAATCATTTTCAAGTGACTATACTTTATTATTTTAAAGTTATTAGTACAAAATTCAAGTGAGTACACTTAACCATTTTCAAATCACAAGTTCACAATTTCAAGTAACTACACTTAACTGGTTTCAAGTCACAAGTTAGCAAATTCAAGTAACTACACTTAATCATTTTCAAGTCACTAGACTTAATAATTTTCAAGTAACTTATTCACCAGTACACATTTCAAGTAACTACACTCAAATCATTTTCAAATAGCTAATTGACATTTCAAGTCACTATACTTAACCATTTTCAAGTAGCTACACTTGACCATTTCAAGTCACCAGTACACATTTCAAGTCACTACATTTAACTATTTTCAAATATCTAGTAGACCTTTCAAGTCACTACACTTAACCATTTTCAAATAACTAATTCGTATTGCAAGTCACTACGCTTAACCATTTTCAAATAATTAACTCACATGGCAAGTCACTATACTTAAACCATTTTCAAGTAACTAACTTAAACCATTTTCAAATAACTACTTCACATTTCAAATAGCTATTCTTAACCATTGTCACGTAACTACTTGACATTACAATAACTATACTTAATAATTCATTTCAAGTCACTATACTTAACCACTTTCAATTAACTAATTCACATTTCAAGTGACTACACTTAACTATTTTTAAGTCACTAGTTCACAATTTCTAGTAACTACACTTAACCATTTTTAAGTCGCAATTTCAAATGACTACACTTAATCATTTTCAGGTCACTACACTTCATAATTTTCAAATAACTTATTCACCAGTACACATTTCAAGTCACTACACTCAAACCATTTTCAAATAGCTAATTGATATTTCAAGTCACTATACTTAACCATTTTTGAAGTAGCTACACTTAATCATTTTAAAGTCAAAACACAAGTTCACATTTCAACTACCTAAACTTAAATATTTTTGAGTCACTAATTCACTACTCAAGTGACTACACTTTAGTAAATTCAATTGACAAGTTCACATTTCAATTACCTAAAGTTAAAAAATTTCGAGTCACTTATTCACTACTCAAGTGACTACACTTTAGTAAATTCAATTGACAAGTTCACATTTCAATTACCCAAAGTTAAAAAAATTTGAGTCACTAATTCACTACTCAAGTGACCATACTTTAGTAAATTCAAAACACAAGTTCGCCTTTCAACTAACTAAACTTAAACATTTTTGAGTCACTAATTCACTACTCAAGTGACCACACTTTAGTAAATTCAATTGACAAGTTCACATTTCAAGTACCTAAACATAAACATTTTCAAGTCACTAATTCACTACTAAAGAGACCACACTTTAGTAAATTAAAAAACAAGTTCACCTTTCAACTACCTAAACTTAAATATTTTTTAGTCACCAATTCACTACTCAAGTGACCACACTTTAATAAATTCAATTGACAAGTTCACATTTCAACTACCTAAACTTAAATATATTCAAGTCACTAATCCACTACTCAAGTGCCCACACTTTAGTAAATTCAATTGACAAGTTCACATTTCAAGTATCTAAACTTAAACATTTTTGAGTCACTAATTAACTACTCAAGTAACCACACTATAGTAAATTCAAAATACAAGTTCACATTTCAACTACCTAAACTTAAACATTTTCGAATAACTAGTTCACTACTCAAGTAACCAAGTTTAGTAAATTCAATTGACAAGTTCACATTTCAAGTACCTAAACTTAAATATTTTCAAGTCACTAATTCACTACTCAAGTGACCACACTTTAGTAAATTCAGTTGACAAGTTCACATTTCAAGTACATAAACTTAAACATATTTGAGTCACTAATTAACTACTAAAGTGACCACTTTAGTAGATTCAAAACACAAGTTCACATTTCAAATACCTAAACTTAAATTGTAACAATAGAAGAATCTTCCTTTACCAAAATTTCACAGCAATCAAGCAAACAGTTCCAATCATGCCAATTCAGTTCAAAATATAGCCTCCCAAATCGAGCAATTAGTCCAATTCATTCCAAAAATAATATTAAATTGTCACATGATTTAAGGCCACTTAATAAATCTCAGGCTATCATATTAAGTACACTGACTTTCCAAATTAAGGTGAGCAAAAGTAGTAGCAAATTTGTAATTCCATCCTAATAAGAAAAATATAGTACCAACAATGACAATCATAAAATAACTTCAATCAAGAATTTCATAATTGAATAGTAGTACTACTTAGATATGGAGAATAAAGTAAGATAAAAAATGATGGAATTTACGAACAATAGTGTAACACAACATTAAATGAATATGAGTCAAAATAAAATATTTCAAATGTGTCAAAAAGAAAATTAGTTACTATCGTTATTCTTGAACAAGAATTTTGGTAGAGCTTCAATATGAATTCATCTTCCGTTAAGGTATGTGATTTGAAGATCCAAATTACTCTTTCTTGTATTGTCAGTCAGAAAATAGAAATTTTGGATCATATTTTTTCTTCACAGTTCTTATTTTAAAGATATTGATTCAGAGGGTACAAAATATTTGAACGCTAAAAACAAATGGAAACGAGGGTGGAGACTATGGATTACCAATCTTTAGTGGGACAAGGACAAGAACAAAGACTTGTGGAAGTCATTCACCAACAGCAACAACAAGCTAGAACCCCTCAATTAAACACTAGTGGAGATGTTAAAGGCGATTCATCCGCCAGTGGTGGCTGGTCGCGGTTATTGTTATTGCGGTGGTTGTAACCATAGATTGGTGGTACGGTGTGGAGAAAAAAGAGAAAGGGAACGGAGATAGAGGGTCTCTAGTAGAAATAGCTGCTAGTGATGGCTTGCTTATTCTTGGCGGCGGTTGGTGGCTAGCTGATTTATTGGATGATTTTTTCGAGGAGAGCGACGCTGGTTTTAGGATTTAACCAGCATTGATGGACTATCACAAGTCATGCCTAACTGGAGTTTATAGAGAAAAAAAGATATAATGGAGAAGGTGGAGAGAGAGAAGGGATGTAAGAGAAGGGACAGATGTTTTTCTGAGAGAATAGGATTAGGGTTTAGTTTTTAGTTAAAAAGAAAAAGGAAAGAAGATTGATCTCAGCCGTTGGATCAGTTTTGATCAACGACTGAGATTAAAAGTATTAAAAAGGTTAAAAATTGACTTTTGATTTGAGATTAAAAAAATTCATGAATTTGGCTAAAATTAACATTAATTGAGTATAAAATTGGCTAATAATTAAATAAGGGATAAATTAAATGCCATTGACTGCTATTTAAATAATAACAATAATAATAATAATAATAATAATAATAATAATAACCATAATAGTAATAATAGACAATGTATTTGTAAATTGCAAGTGTGCGTATTCTCAAAAATGATTTGATAAATATTAACAAGATTAAGTAAAAAAATATTTATAAATTATAAAAAAATGATATTAAAAGTAATAAAATAATTTTTATATTTTAAAAATCATGAATGTGACACGTCAATATCTATTTAAAATATATGTATATATATATATATATATATATATTAATATTTAAAATTAAATAATTTGGTAGAATAGTAGCCTAATAGAGCATCGGGAGGTCAAAATTGTGTCAGCAAAAAGAGTAGAAGACAACCTAAAATTACATAAAAATTGCCGATGATAAATTTGAAATAAGTTGTGTATAAATGTAATAATAGTAATAATAAGAAAAATTAATCAAGGTGATATCTTTTGATTGTTTTATCGATGAGATTTCAAGAAAATGAAGACAACAACTCAGTATAGGTTGAAAAAGATTGAATTGGGGATTTCGATTGAGTCTAATTAAACTCAATTGAAACTTGAGTATAACATGGCTAGAATTTAAATAAAGTAGGAAAATTTAATTGAATAAAGTTTATATTTAATAAGTATAGTAACAATATAAAATTAATATTAAAAAATAAATTAAATTATTATTTTCAAATAAATTATAAATAAATTATGTAAATAAAATTAATAATGTCAATCGTATAATAATGTCAATGCATTTCGTATTCTACAAATAATTTTTGGTTAATTAATTTTGGAATACTGTATTAAATATATATATCTCGTAATACAACGTATTAATTTGATGAATTATCGGTTAATTAGTTGCATTATTATAACTTCAAATGTGTATTATTACCTTGATCATACGATGTTAACATATTATTCAAAATATTTGGATAGATATATTCAGTTAGGTAACTTTTGACTACTATGTACATATATATATATATATATATGTAGGTATGTATGTATTTGATTGACCATAAACTTCGAAATAAATTCTATGTGCATCACATGAACGAGTGTGTTACCTCGTAATATAACATATTTCATATATACTCTATTGAATTGTCCTTTAATTTAGCTTATATTATTATATTATAACTTCAACAGTATACTATTATCTTTATCAATCGATCGTATGATATCAATGAATTCAATATATAATTGAACACATTTATTTTTTTGAAAAATAAAAATTATTTATTTAGTAGTAAATTAAAAATATCAAATATCGATAGAAAATGTCACTTTCATAAAGTTAATTTTTATTTATTTTAACAAACGCGACACTATCCGTTGCTTTTTATAAAAAATATGAAAAAATAAAAAATTATTAAAAATTGCGATAGATAGAGTCATTTTTCTATAATTAATATTTTAAAATTAAAAAAATTATAGTGACATTGACCGTTGATTTTAATAAAAATAAAAATTAAATTTAAAAACAGACGGACAACGTCGCTTTTAATGATAAAGTTAATTTTTATTTATTTTTATAAAAAGCGACATTGTTCATTGCTTTTTATAAAAAAAAAAATAATAATAATTAAAAATTGTGATGGATAGCGTCGCTTTTTCTATAATTAATATTTTAAAATAAAAAATTATAGCAACATTGTCAGTCGATTTTAATAAAAATAAAAATTAAATTTAAAAATCGATGGACAATATCGCTTTTCAAAAAATTAATTTTTATTTTGTTTTAACAAAAGTGACGTTGTCCGTCGCTTTTTGTAAAATAAAAATTTAAAATAATTACAAATTGCGACAGATAGCGTAGCTTTTCTAGAATTAATATTTTAAAAAAAATTATAGAGACGTTGTCCGTCTCTTTTAATAAACTAAAAGAAAAATGAAAAATCAAATTTAAAAATTGACGGATTACGTCGCTTTTCAAAAAATTAATTATTATATCTTGTTAGATCATGGGTTCAATTCCCTAATGCCTAGGAATTATATGGGTCCTAGTTGTAATGGGTTTAAGTCCCTAGTACTTTGAGTTGATTCATGTCTTTGATAGATGATGGTTTCGAGTCCCTAGTCCATGAATTAAGTAGGTATATTTGATAAGTCAACGGGTTAAAGTTCCTAAGTTGTGAAATGAGTAAGTATTGATAAGTAAGGGGTTTAAGTCCCTAATCTTTGAGATGAACAAGTGTCCTTGATAAATAATGGGTTTGAGTCCTAAAGCCAATGAAATGAATAGCCGATCGATGATGATCATGATGTGTGTTATATCCTTGTTGTATGATTTGTTCCAACTTGTTTAAAGGTTGATTTGATGTGTGATAATGTTTTAAATTGTGTTTATGCTTGCCTTACCTATCATTTGCGGATGAATGATTCTAGTCGAGGAGAATTGAAATACTTTGGCTTTGAACCATGAGAAGAATTTTTTCTCTTGATGTCACTGAGCTATGTACGACTAGGGGCATGATTCCTACCCCTTGGATACGAGTCATATCATCCTTTCCATCCTCTCTCATTCCTTAGGTAGTGTGTTGAAAGTTACTCACTGTCCTAGGTATGAGTGAGCCTCTACCCAATCATAACCTAAGGTACGAGTCGTACCAAGACCAATCGTATAGAGTGATGCCTTGATCAAAAGTGGATTTTTTTTTGTACGGGTGATGCGTATGAGTTATTTCATGAGTCATATCCAAAGGATATGACTCATAGGTGTGTAGTCATACCCTAACCAGTGTAGGTGACCTAGGAAAAGCCTAAGGTATGAGTTAGGGTACCACTCATACTCTAGGGTACGAGTGACTCAAGTGAGTCGTACCCAAAATCATGGCCAATTTTTTGATTTTAATTGAAGACCTTATGGTTATTTTCTTCACCCAAAACCCTAAGTACCCTCACTATATAAGTGTATATGGACTCTTTAAACATATTTTTGAGTGGACCAAACATCCAAAATACTCTCTCAAACTCATCTTTGAAGAATTGGAGGCTAGGGTTCCAAGGGTGTTCTTCAAGAGGCAAAGTAAAGTCAAGATTCTTGGCGAATCAAGTTGTCTAAGGCATGTAACTCTCTCCCTTGTTAAATAACTCAAAAGTCATGTATTTTACACTTGAATTAGTAAGTGTACATGGAGATTTTGAAAGCAAATGAAAAGGGTTTTGTTGTGACATGATAAATAATGTGTGTTCTTGCTTAGACTTGTTCTTATATATATGATAATAATGATGATTTGCACATGTGGGTGCTTGTTGTATGTATTTTAACATGTGGGTCTTGAGTAACCCTAATCTTGATATTTTCTACCATGAAATTGTCCTTGGTAAGGGTGTGCACATAAGGTGTTTGTGAAAATATCTAAATTAACTGTCTAGTCACATATTGGTGATGTTTTGAACTAGGGTAATGGCCCAATAAGTATGAATAGTTGATAAATGATATTGTAAAGGTATTTTGATCCACGTATTGTAAAGTTGATGATATTGTTGGTTGATGGCTAATGAGGGGTTAAAGTCCCTAGATATGAAAATGAACTTGAATTGTGTGTTGAACTAAAGTATGGTGAGAATGTGGTATACGATTGCTAGAGCAATAAGAATAGTTTGTGAGGGTCTTAATGACCATAAATTGAATTGTGTGATGAATTGAATTAAGGCATTGGCCTATTGAAATGGTTGAGTAATAAAGGCCCCCATGAGGACCATGTAGTCATGTATAGTGTTGAATTGTCTAAATAGGTTAAAGTCCTTAAGTGTAAATTTAATAGATGATGATATATGGATAAAGGGTTGGAGTCTGATGATAGGCAAATTTACGCGCCTGTATCAATATATTTTGCCCATATTTTAGCCTAGTTTTGAGAACAAATTATATATTTCATGCACTTTTAGTCCTTTTTCCTGTAAATGAGCTAACGAACATGATTAGTAAAGTTTCAGGTATAAATGATGCATAATTCAGCATTTTATGGCTTACTTGACGCTAAAGAAAGCTCACGAAGGAAGGGAAGGGAGTTTACACGCCTAAGGACCAAAACTGCTTCATGGAAAATCTGTCCCGGGCTAAAACAGCATTTCTGAAGACTTTGGGGGACCAAAACTGCTGCATGGAAAATCTGTCCCGGTCTAAAACAGCAATTCTGAAGACTTTGGGGACTTACAGACAAAAAGCTGGATTTTGACAATGATACATTAACCTAGTACAATTAGGTTATGTATTTCATTATTTTAAGTGGATTATGATAATGTTACCTTAACCTAGTACATATGGGTTAAGGATTTCATTAGTCTAGTAGGATTTGGTTATTTATTTCATTAGCTTAGTAGGATTAGGATATGGGTATTATAAATACCCTATCATGCTAGAGATTTCGAAGCATCTTCTATTCCTCTATTATTCTACACTACAAACAATTCTACAACTCTTCTAATCTTTCTAGTTTTCTTCTTTCATTCATCTATTCTTAATTTCCGCAACAAGAGAATCGTTACTTTGCTAAGGAATTCACGCCTCACGCCTACCACTTACGCTACACGAAATTAATCAATCTTGTGGTATAACAACAATGTCAAGCGTGATCTCCTTCGCATTCATGGGTAACTAAACTTCTCTGTTGGGGTTATGGAAGCCGAATGAGTTACTATCTATTGCTGTGAGTTTGTGAGTTCAAGGCACGTATATTGCTTATATCATTATTCTCTTCATCTTAATCTACATTCTTTGCGGTTGCAAACGCAAGAATACGCCAGTCTAACATTTAACTTGTTCGAGAGAAAAGTTATTTGTCTGGAAAAGAGATAATGTCAAGGTAGTAGGACACCCTTTCCTATTAAAACGCTAGTGCCGTAACTGGACTAACCTCTTGGAGAATTCGTACCGTTAGATACGCTTTAAGCTCGAGAGAGTTAAAGTGAAATAGTCCTTGTTTAGGTCGAGAGAAGCTTGGATTTACCATCGACTACAATCCTCTATAAGCAATTGCATGTCAGAATTCTACACACTCATAGCCAATAGAGACGTATACCTCAGAAGGTGGACATAACCCCAACTTCTCAATTCTCATTGTTTACATCTCACCAAAACATTCTTTCTCTTTTTACTTTGCTATTGCCGTTTTTAGATCTTATTTTGGTTACATTACTTTCACGACAAGACTCCCCCCTTTTTTTACGAGACTTGCACTAAAAGTCTAGTAATCTTTACTTACTTGTTGACCAAGCTATTCCCTGTGGGATCGATACCCAACCCAGTTGGGTTCTATATTTGCTAACGACCGCTTTACACTCCTACGAGAGCTGTAGATTGAGCGTTATCAAAAATTGGCGCCGCTGCCGGGGACTACAAGTGTCAATTAAGTTCGTGAAAATTACTAGACCCTTTGGTCAAAGATTCTCGTACTTTTACTTTTAGTTTTTGTTTTTGTCTACTGCAGGTTTTTATTTTAGTGCATGCCCCATACTTGAAGTTCTGGTCAACCGTTATTACCAAGCAATCCTGAACCACAACGCATTGGTAGAATGGAAGCACAAGCTGAAATCGCAAGGATGGCTTCTCAACAGGAACAAGCAAGATTGGCTGCCCTTGCCGCAGCCCAGGTTCAACAGCAGAACATTGATAACCCTGCACGAGCACCAAATCCTGACGATGAGGATTTAGGTGATGACGAGTTACTAAACCCTAGGCGT
Organism: Capsicum pubescens; assembly: GCA_030864215.1. Classification (NCBI taxonomy): domain Eukaryota; kingdom Viridiplantae; phylum Streptophyta; class Magnoliopsida; order Solanales; family Solanaceae; genus Capsicum; species Capsicum pubescens. The sequence goes on from CM061544.1 coordinate 231,710,004, forward strand.
GATGCTGAAATCATAACACCTGCCAACAGAAGAGGTCGACAAGATCGGTATAGATATGATCACCAACCTATGCAGCCAACTTTCGACGATGATGATGATGATCTTGATGGTGCCGGAGCCACTGGAGCTATAATTCCACCACCATTAGCGCCCGGAGCCAAGTTCAACATCACAAGCACCATGATTCAGTTATTGCAACTCAAGGGATTGTTTGGTGGATTAGCAGGCGATGATCCGAATATGCATCTCATCAACTTTATTTCTACATGCAAGTCTTTTGACAATCCTGGTGTTGGTCAGAATGCAATTCGATTACGTCTATTTCCATTGTCTCTGTCTGGGGAGGCAACACTATGGTTGAATGGGCTGACTCCTGATTCAATTACAAATTGGAGGCAATTGAGAGACGCTTTCCTAGAAAGATTCTTTCCGCCTTCCAAAAGGGCACAATTGAGAGATGAAATCAGCAACTTTCGTCAGCTTCCCACTGAAGCTCTTCATGAAACATGGGAGAGGTTCAAGACAAAGCTAGCGAGATGCCCAAACCATCACATGACTAATGTTCACCTCATGGAGATATTGTATAGATCCTTGAATTCAATAACTAAGCCAGTGGTGGATAACGTAGCTGGAGGATCTTTTATGGACCTCACCTTTGGTCAAGCAAGCAATATGCTAGATCGCATGACGAAACAAAGTAGAGCTTGGCATACCAGGGATTCTGAGGTAGCGAGCCCCACTTTATCTATAGGCATGACTGCAGACCAAAGAAGAAGACAAGAAGAACGTGATCAAGATATGGCGCACATGAAAACACAAATGGATCTTCTTACAAAGCATTTATTATCAGGGAAGACCGAAAAAGTGAAAGCTGTGGTGCTAAAAGGAAGAGACGAATCTGATTCGGAAGAAGAAGCCAACTACTTGAACAATCAGGGGGGTTTCCGAGGGAATGCCCAAGGAAACCAAGGTCGGAACTATTATGATAATTCTGGAAACAAGGACCAAGGTAGTTGGAGAAAAAACAATGAAAAGAGTGGTGTTTATGTTCCCCCTGGTAGACGTGATACCACCACATCTAATTCTGGAAGTATGGAAGACATGATGGCTAAATTATTGAAAGGAGTGGAAACAACGAGCGCGGGAGTTACTGAGGTAATCAATGATTTGTCTTCCATGAAATAACTAGTTGATTCTCATTCCACTTCAATCAAGCAAATAGAGCAGCAACTGAGCCAACTTTCAGCAGCACTCAATCAAAGAAAGGCTGGCACTTTACCTAGCGATACTGTGCAAAACCCAAGGAATGATGGGTCATGCATGGCCATCACTACCAGAAGTGGTAAGGTGCTGGAACCTTCAGCAAAAGGCAAGCAAGTGGTTGAAGAAGTTGCGGATATGGATGATAACGCAAAAGGAGAAGATGCCGAAACAACTAGTTCTGACGTCAAGGACGTCACGCCCAGTGACGTGCAGCCTGAAAAAATGGAAAAACGGAAGCAAGAGGAGAAGAAATCCATGGAGAGAACACTTCCATACCCACCACCACCTTTTCCCCAAAGATTGAAGAAGGTGGCTGAGGACACGAAGTTCAGCAAATTCATGACTATGTTAAAGCAGCTGACCATTAATGTTCCATTGGTGGAGGCACTTGAACAAATGCCTGGGTATACGAAGTTTATGAAAGATCTTTTGACTAAGAAGAGGGCAGCAAGTTATGAGCTGAAGGATGATGTGCATCATTGTACTGCAATTGCTACCCGATCGATAGTTCAGAAGAAGGCCGACCCCGGAGCTTTCACTATTCCTTGCACTGTCGGATCTTTGAACTTTGCCAAAGCATTATGTGACCTAGGAGCCAGCATCAACTTGATGCCATTATCGATCTACAAGAAGTTGGGGTTAGGAGATCCTACACCAACTAACATGAGGCTTGTTATGGCAGATAGGTCGGTAAAACGACCGGTTGGTATTCTATGTGATGTCTTGGTAAAGGTTTCTTCATTTATCTTTCCAGCAGACTTTGTCATCATGGATTGTGAAGCAGATTTAGAGGTTCCCATAATCTTGGGACGCCCTTTCCTTGCTACAGGAAGTGTGCTCATTGATTTGAGAGCTAATGAACTTTCATTCCGAATAAATGACGAAGTGGTTCGATTTGATGTTTGCAAATCAATGAAGAAACCCAAAGATCTGAGTGTATTTTCTGTGGCTGATGTTGTCTTTGACGATGAGAAAGAACGCCTTGAAGAAGAGCAAATTCTTGATGATCCTTTGGAGGTTTTGCTCATGAAAGGAGAGAATGAGGATGCTGAAATTTCTGAAGAAGCTGTTTGTGCGCTATCGGGATTAGGGACATATCGCTATACTCCCAAGAAGCTGGATCTTGATCTCAAGAATCGACCCACACCACCAGCCAAGCCATCTATTGAAGAACCACCCACACTAGAATTGAAGGAGCTGCCAAGTCATCTGAAGTACGCATTCTTAGGAAGCGGAAACACACTTCCAGTCATAGTGGCAGCCGATTTGGGTGAGCAACAAGTTGCAGCTCTTATTTCGATCTTACGCAAGTATATTAGAGCCATTGGATGGACCATTGCGGATATTATTGGTATTCCACCTGGGATTTGCACACATAAAATTCAGCTTCAAGAAAAGTGCACACCCACCATTGAACATCAAAGGCGTTTAAACCCACCTATGCAAGAAGTGGTGAAGAAGGAGATTATAAAGTGGTTAGACGCAGGAGTTGTATATCCTATCTCTGATAGTACGTGGGTAAGTCCTGTACAATGTGTTCCCAAGAAAGGAGGAATGACGGTGGTCGCAAATGCAAAGAATGAACTTATTCCACTCAGGCCCGTTACTGGATGGAGAGTATGCATGGACTACCGCAAGCTGAATTCGTGGACACTCAAGAATCACTTCCCCATGCCATTTATGGACCAAATGCTAGATCGATTAGCGGGGAAAGGATGGTTTTTCTTCTTGGATGGTTATTCAGGTTATAATCAGATTTGTATTGCTCCCGAAGACCAAGAGAAGACAACGTTCACATGCCCATATGGTACGTTTGCCTTCAAACGCATGCCATTCGGGTTGTGTAATGCACCAGCCACCTTTCAACGTTGTATGATGTCTATTTTCTCTGATATGGTTGAAGACACTTTGGAGGTATTTATGGACGACTTTTCAGTTGTCGGTGAGTCTTTTGAAGCATGTTTGGCAAACTTGAGCATGGCATTGCAAAGATGTGTAGAGTTCAACCTTGTGCTGAATTGGGAGAAGTGCCACTTCATGGTAAAAGAAGGAATCGTTCTTGGGCACAAGATCTCTGAAAGAGGAATAGAGGTTGATCGAGAAAAAATAGAGGTAATTGAGAAGCTACCGCCTCCAATTTCGGTGAAGGGAGTCCGTAGTTTTCTTGGCCATGCTGGTTTCTATCGTAGATTCATCAAAGATTTTTCCAAAATTTCTAGTCCATTGTACAAACTACTGGAGAAAGATGTGAAGTTTGACTTTAATGACAATTGCTTAAAGGCATTCGAATGCCTTAAAGGAAAACTCATTGAAGCCCCTATCATGGTAGCACCAGATTGGACGCTCCCGTTTGAGGTCATGTGCGATGCTAGTGGTGTAGCCGTTGGTGCTGTTCTTGGACAAAGAAAGGAGAAACTATTTCATCCTATCTACTATGCGAGTAAGGTCCTAAATGAAGCCCAAAGGAACTACACTGTTACTGAACAAGAGCTCCTAGCGGTTGTATATGCGTTTGAGAAGTTTCGTGCCTATCTATTGGGTACCAATGTGATCGTCCATACAGACCATGCAGCTCTTAAGTATCTAATGACGAAGAAGGATGCCAAACCAAGGTTGATTCGATTGGTACTGCTGCTGCAAGAGTTTGATTTTGAAGTCAAAGATAGAAGAGGTTGCGAGAACCAAGTGGCTGATCACCTATCTAGACTTGAGAATGAACATGTGGCGCAACCTGAAATTCAGATTGATGATGCATTCCCTGACGAGGAGATATTAGCGACAAAAATGGAGAAAGTACCATGGTATGCCGACTTTGCAAATTTCGTAGAGAGTAATGTGATACCTGCCAACTTATCTTACCACCAAAGGAGGAAGTTTATGCATGACGTTCAGCACTACTATTGGGATGAACCTTATTTGTTTCGAAGATGCGCGGATGGGATCATTCGACGATGTATATCCCATGAAGAAGTACCTGCTATATTGGAAGCATGCCACACTTCGCAAGTTGGAGGACATCATGCAGGGAATCGAACGGCAAGAAAAGTATTGCAAAGTGGTTATTATTGGCCCTCGATATTCAGAGATGCATACGACTATGTGAGAAGGTGTGACCAATGCCAACGTCAAGGTGCTATTTCAAAACACCATGAAATGTCCATGTCCAAAATTATGGAGATAGAACTTTTTGATGTGTGGGGTATTGATTTCATGGGTCCATTCGTGAATTCGTTTGGAATGAAGTACATCTTGGTTGCTGTGGATTATGTTTCGAAATGGGTTGAAGCTGTAGAATTGGCCGACAACGAAGGAAAGCGTGTTGTAGCGTTCTTAAAGAAGAATATCTTCTCTCGCTTTGGGGTACCTCGTACTATCATAAGTGATGGAGGATCTCACTTTTGCAACAAGCTATTCAAATCTGTATTGGCCAAGTATGGTGTCAAGCAACACAAGGTAGCTACGCCTTATCATCCCCAAACTAGTGGACAAGTAGAGGTTTCCAATCGAGAGATTAAGCAAATCCTTGCAAAGACGGTTAATGCAAATAGGAAGGATTGGTCTCGAAAGCTAGATGATGCACTATGGGCATATAGGAATGCATTCAAGACACCCATTGGCATGTCTCCTTATCAACTAGTTTATGGGAAGGCTTGTCATCTACCCATCGAGCTTGAATACAAGGCATTGTGGGCATTGAAGCACTTGAATCTGAATTGGGATGATGTGAAGAATCTGAGGTTGGAGCAGCTGAACGAATTAGATGAGTTCCGTCTCCATGCATATGAAAGATCGGATTTATACAAGGAGCGGATGAAGAAGTATCATGATCAGCGGATTGTTCGACGAAACTTCCAAAAGGGTGATATGGTACTACTCTTCAACTCCAGATTTAAGCTCTTCCCAGGTAAGTTAAAATCTAAGTGGTCTGGTCCATTTAAAGTTATCCAAGTCTACTCGTCTGGAGTAGTCGAATTGGAAGGCAATAAGGGTGTTGTCTTCAAAGTGAATGGCCAACGTGTGAAGCCGTATATCGGTCCTCTTGAATCGACGAATGACATGGCCATCACTTATCTCGACGAAGTCTAAGTACTCGAGATAACCATGTCGTGCCACGACAATAAATAAGGCGCTAGATGGGAGGCAACCCATCGTTTATCGTTTTTCATTTATCGTTTATCGTTTTCTTTCATTCTAGTACTTGATTTGTTTTTAATTTATAAAAATCCATAAATAAGAGTCGTGCCACGACCAAAACTAAGGCGCTTGGTGGGAGGCAACCCATCATACTAATCTTTTTCATTTGTTTGAGCGAATATAGGTGCAAGCAGTAGTCAACGAGGAGATTGATTTCAATTAACGATTTGGACGCATTGTATGGTAAAGTTGGTAAATTAGGAAGGGTGATGCATAAGGCTATGTATTGAGCCTTTCCCACGCCAAAATAGGCTTCGAGGAAGGCTAGGCCTTGGTAAAACTAGTCCACGAACGATGCACAACCTATCCTATAGCCTAAGGTCTCGGAATCTAGTGTGTTATACACTATGCGCCGCCTATTCCTAGGTATGCTTTTGACTATGCGCCGCCTATGCTATGGCATTTGGTCTCAGTATCTCATATGCCATAGACTATGCGGCGCATATGTCCCATTATTCCATAGACAATGCGCCGCATATCTCTACAAATGCCATAGACTATGTGGCGCATATGTCCCATTATGCCATAGACAATGCGCCGCATATGTAGGATTTTTGTCTCCAAAACCGATTGTAAATGGGTCATAACCCGACCCATACTCTTCCTATATAAAGGGAACTTAGTCTTATAACACAACCACAATAGAAAATACCCTAAAGGCGCCGCATACTCTTCCAAATCTTCTAAAAAATTTCTTCTTTTGCTCTTCCAATTCACAAAACCATCTCCACAAGCTTCAAGCAAGTAAGTGCTCTCTTATTCTTCATTTATTTCTCGTAAGTACTACGTTGCTATGGCTATTATTAATTGCTAAATTATATAAGATTGTTGGTAATGTTCATGTGTTTGGATTGTTGTTGCAAAATCATGTGAGTGAACATATACGTAGGAAAATCTTGACCTGTTTCCGACTTGAATTTGGTTTCAATAGCATTGTTATGATATTTGCGGAATTGCTATGGCTATGAATATTGCTTAAGATTGTTGATTAGGATACTTACATGTTAGACTATCCCGGCCATCGGGATAAGACCTACCGACTTAGGAGGTTGTGATTGTTAAAAGAATAACGATTTAATGTGGTAACCTCTATGTAGTAGTGTTTCTATATCTACCATGAAAGTAGTCCAATGGCTGCAAGTAAGTGATGCATTGCTCATTTTCTTGTCGGAATACAATCCTAAAACGTATCTCGATGAAATCTGAGTAAATCGACTACTTTCACCTCACTGATTTGTGTTAACAAAACTAAGTGTGGGGTGGTACCCCTAATGCTTGCTTATAGATTGTATCAAGCGAAACTGTGCTGCAACTAACACTATTTCTAGTCTCAGGTACAATGGCACCTAAAGCGAGGCAAGGCAAGGAGAAGGCAACCACTTCCCAAAAGGGCAAGAAGAGAAGTCGAAAAGACCAAGGAGAATCATCCTCAGCACAACCACCACGCAGAATGTTCGGAATAAAATGGGTTCTTGAGGAAGAAGCCAAAGCATGGTACAGCAGCAACAAAGAAAGAAAATATGTGCACGTCGACTTGATCAACAAGGATACCTTAGCAAAGAAGGAGCCGCGTATGTTGGCAAAAATAATGGCTTTGAAGTTGGATTTCATCTTCTGCGACATGGGAGAGTGTAATCTTGATCTAACAAGAGAGTTTTATGCCAACTGGTCGCCAAACACAACAGGCAATGAAGTCAAAATTCGAGGCCAGGTGTTACAGCTCACAGCGGACTGGATCAACTCTTTTCTTGGCTTACCTTCAATCTACGCAGCACCATTCAAAGAGCTGTACAGCAGGCCTCCTTATAGAGCAATACGACACACGCTTTGTGGAAGCAGATCAATGGCAAGGTGGGGCAGACATAAAGAAACCGGCCGACACAACACCTTCCCATATGCTCCACTAAATAGGGAAGCAAGAATCTGGATGCGCATTGTCAACTCATGTCTTATTCCTGGGACTCAATACACCAAGATATCGAGAGATAGAGTGTGTTTGGTCTATGCTTTAATGACGAATGTCCCAATCAACTTTGGGGCAATCATTCGATCCACCATGAGGAAGGCCAGACTACACAAAAGGTCCCATTTCACATTTGGCAATTTGTTGACAGCAATCTTGCGGAAGGAGGATATCGAAGAGGAACCAACTGATCATAAACTCCCACACAATCCAAAGAAGGTTGACCTCACAAAGGTCAAAGATGCTGAATCAACACATGGCATAAACCTTACTACGGCAGAGAGACATGCTCGGGATGAGAGTTTTTCCCGCCATATGTACGGCATGATGAGGTTTACAATGATGAGCGGAGGTCGTGTTCCAACTGCTGCAGAGCTCCAACAGCTGGACCACGACTATCCCATGAACATGCATGCACGGGAGATGTGTGGAGTGGGTGTATACTTTGAGGAACCTCTAGATGATGATGTGCCGACTGATGACGATCGACGCTTGCCAGACTCTGACGAGGAGGAGAACTCTGACGATGACTCTTATGATGATTCCGACGAAGGGGGTATGACCCCCGACAATGAGGAAGAGTCCGACTAACCAGGTTCCTCGTATTTATTTTCCACGTGGCGGTATCGTATGCTACTATACTTCTCTATTGCATCTATGTTTGCTTGCTTTGTTTTTGTTTTATTAGGAGTAAATTTTTTTCTAGCTTCGCATGAAATTATTTTGATAGGCAGCATGAGATTATAACAAGAGTAAGTGCTACAATTGTGACTATTGAGACGTTTAGGCTCTAGTTGTGACTCATTATGTGATATTGTGTGGTTCAATTTCTTCACTTGTTGGGTCGAGAGTCTATATTACTTCCAAGCAAGTCGACCATGTGCCTTGTGTGTGTGAGATAATCGTATATTCTATGTGTGTGGCTGATGCTAGAACTTGCCTGGTATGTATGCAAAGCGAAAATAAGGAGTGTAAGTTTAGGATATGATTTAGGCATTTCTTTGGCAACCTATATTTGTTTACCTTCAGTTTTACCTACCCATGGACATCATCCTAGTTAAACCCTTTTGAGCCTTTAGCCTATTTTCTTTGACAACCTTGTATGTAAGCCTAATCCATTTCTTTCAAGACCGTAATTTGATCCAAACTCCTAAGTGCTTTAAAGTGAAAAAGTCATGTGACAACATAAGAGGAAATTGGGTGAGTATGATGCTATAAATTGTAATGGTGCTTGAATGTGTTATGAAAAAGAAAGTGCTATCATAAGAGGTATGTTGTTAAAAGAAAAAGGAAAAGAAAGTTGAAAAGCGAGTTGTGCTTAAAATTGAAAAACAAAAGAGGAGAACAAGGGTGGTAGAATAAAAGAAAGAAAGGTTGTTTGAAAGAAGAGTGTTAATAATACAAAGTGATGTATTAAAGCGCTTAGGAACTTAGTCACTATTCCTGGCCAAAATAGTCCTACCCGTCCCTTAGCCTACATTACAACCATCAAAAGACCTACTTGATCCTAATCTTAACATTCCAACATTTAGTAGAGTATTACATTAAGGGCAAGCCTATGGTCATCATTCGCTACATATGAATTCTTTGTGAGAGTGAGAGAAAGGATATTTTGATACCCATGTTTGAAAAATATGCTATACTTGTGAGTGATTATGGGTACTATAGTGTGAGACACACATGGTTGATGAGTTTTGGGTAGTTATATATGATTCCTTGTACCTTAATGTTTGCATGCGAGTTGATCACCATCACGAGTCTATGCTAGAGGTTAAACTGTTTCTACTTATAATCGAAAAGATACTCTTTGTTGATAATTGGTGTGCTTGTCTTGACGAATATTTTGTGTTGTTGCTGTAAAACCCTAAGTTGATGTTTAGAAGGACATGATAGTTTGTTCGAGGACGAACAAAGCTCTAAGTGTGGGGTGTTGATGATAGGCAAATTTACGCGCCTATATCAATATATTTTTCCCATATTTTAGCCTAGTTTTGAGAACAAATTATATATTTCATGCACTTTTAGTCCTTTTTCCTGTAAATGAGCTAACGAACATGATTAGTAAAGTTTCAGGTATAAATGATGCATAATTCAGCATTTTATGGCTTACTTGACGCTAAAGAAAGCTCACGAAGGAAGGGAAGGGAGTTTACACGCCTAAGGACCAAAACTGCTGCATAGAAAATCTGTCCCGGGCTAAAACAGCATTTCTGAAGACTTTGGGGGATCAAAACTGCTGCATGGAAAATCTGTCCCGGGCTAAAACAGCAATTCTGAAGACTTTGGGGACTTACAGACAAAAAGCTGGATTTTGACAATGATACATTAACCTAGTACAATTAGGTTATGTATTTCATTATTTTAAGTGGATTATGATAATGTTACCTTAACCTAGTACATATGGGTTAAGGATTTCATTAGTCTAGTAGGATTTGGTTATTTATTTCATTAGCTTAGTAGGATTAGGATATGGGTATTATAAATACCCTATCATGCTAGAGATTTCGAAGCATCTTCTATTCCTCTATTATTCTACACTACAAACAATTCTACAACTCTTCTAATCTTTCTAGTTTTCTTCTTCCATTCATCTATTCTTAATTTCCGCAACAAGAGAATCGTTACTTTGCTAAGGAATTCACGCCTCACGCCTACCACTTACGCTACACGAAATTAATCAATCTTGTGGTATAACAACAATGTCAAGCGTGATCTCCTTTGCATTCATGGGTAACTAAACTTCTCTGTTGGGGTTATGGAAGCCGAATGAGTTACTATCTATTGCTGTGAGTTTGTGAGTTCAAGGCACGTATATTGCTTATATCATTATTCTCTTCATCTTAATCTACATTCTTTGCGGTTGCAAACGCAAGAATACGGCAGTCTAACATTTAACTTGTTCGAGAGAAAAGTTATTTGTCTGGAAAAGAGATAATGTCAAGGTAGTAGGACACCCTTTCCTATTAAAACGCTAGTGCCGTAACTGGACTAACCTCTTGGAGAATTCGTACCGTTAGATACGCTTTAAGCTCGAGAGAGTTAAAGTGAAATAGTCCTTGTTTAGGTCGAGAGACGCTTGGATTTACCATCGACTACAATCCTCTATAAGCAATTGCATGTCAGAATTCTACACACTCATAGCCAATAGAGACGTATACCTCAGAAGGTGGACATAACCCCAACTTCTCAATTCTCATTGTTTACATCTCACCAAAACATTCTTTCTCTTTTTACTTTGCTATTGCCGTTTTTAGATCTTATTTTGGTTACATTACTTGCACGACAAGACTCCTCCCTTTTTTTACGAGACTTGCACTAAAAGTCTAGTAATCTTTACTTACTTGTTGACCAAGCTATTCCCTGTGGGATCGATACCCAACCCAGTTGGGTTCTATATTTGCTAACGACCGCTTTACACTCCTACGAAAGCTGTAGATTGAGCGTTATCAGAGTCCCAATGTCGACTAGTGATAGTCGTAATGGCTTGAGGTTAAAGTCCCTTTCCTAATGAAAGGTATTGAGGTTAAATTCCCTTACCTAATAAAATTGTTTGTGGTTAAAGTCCCTTGCACAATGTGATCTCTTGAGGTTGAAGTGCCTCGCCAAATGAAATGGATTGGGTTTTAGTCCCCTACCTAATAGGGCATGAGGTTAGAGTCCCTTGCCTAATACGTGGGTATGTGGTTAGAGTCCCTTGCATAAATAAATGTTTGTGTGTAGTTAGAGTCCCTTGCTTAAATGGATGTGTATATAGTTAGAGTCCCTTTCTTAATAAGTGTATACATGGTTAAATCCCTTCGTCTAAGTAATATATGATTGTGGTTGAACTCTCATACTTAATAAGAATTGTTTGAATCTAAGTGTGGAATGTCGGCGTCCTCCACTTTATGTCTCATGATTGAACGCTTTGAGAACGTTATTAAGACTTGTTTACTGGTTTGGCATATGATATACCTATATGTATGGATAAGGTCATGAATATGGTTGAATAAGATATGTTGACTTGTTGTTGATTGATGATGCTATTTTATCCTTATCCTTGAATTACATGCTAACGCATCAACTGTTAACCATCTCTGCACGCTATGTCCCCATGTGACATAGGGGCCGGAGTATCATCTTCTCTTCCTGCGTAGTGATTAGGTAATTGAAGCGGTTCATGCATTGACTTTGGAGTGGTGAGCTTCGTTACTTCAGAAGACATTTATTCTTGGTCTCCTACCTTTAGACTCAGTCTTATTTTGAGTTGGTTTGGCTATTGTGGGGGCTTGTCCCAACTTATACATTTCTAAACATCGCTTTGTATAGAGGTATTGTGGATGACTGTGGACTTGAGTGTAATGTATATTTTGATGAATCTAATGAAGTGTTAGATAGGCTTCAGTTATGACTTATAGTATGTTTCCGATATTCTTTCTTATGGTTGGGATTCATCCGGCCCTTGTGATTTGTCTTGATGATTAGGTTAGGTTATCAAGGCGACCTCCTGTTCATGTGGGCTTGGGATGCCGATACGACATGACCCAATTTTGGGTCGTGTCACCAACCATTAGGCCAGGGCTGCTAAGCACCTTATAGGCGCTAAAGTGTTGAGCGCCAAAGAGGCTTAATGGGTGCTAAAGTTATCCTATTAGGTACCATGTAGTAGATTTATACTAAGTCCAAAAGGAACTTCGATCGGGTGTTCGAGATTCATTTGGAACCATATGCGTGCAAATGAACTATGCTACCAAACCAAATTTGACATTCTAGACTCAATGGAATCATGAAACTTTCGTCTGTGATAATTTCGACTAAATTAGGGTCCACATGTGTAGTTTCATTTTTTACATAATCTGCCCAATAGTCCAAAATGAGTCTAGAAGCCTCGGGACCGAACCAAGGGTACCTTATCCAAAAATCAATGTTTTGTAGCTAATGGCATAGTTGAAATTTTCATCCGAGGTCATCTGTAAGGAATTTTAGGCTGAGACCAAATCATAGCTAAAGCTCCAAAATGGGAGATTCGACAAAAACCCAAATGAACTGACCGATAACAGAATACAAAATTTTGGCAAGTCACAAATGACCTGTAGATGTTGTGGGAAGGCTCAAAATGCGGGAAATGCACGTAAATCAAAGAAATGACCTAGAAGGTCATTACAATATCCACTACTAAAAAGACTTTCACCTGCAAAGTCAAATTGATAGAAAGAGAAGGAAAGCTAAAAGAGACGAACTACAAAGCCCGTATGCTCCGAGCACGGCTTCCCAAATAACCTCTAGGAAGAGGAAATACTTCCTAGGGATTTTGATATCGGTATCACTTTTTCCACCAACTTTATTTTCTTTTTTCTAAACAGCCTAAACTCAACCTCAACCATCGACTTGTGATGCCCCGGAAAAAAAAATTCCGTTAAGATCTCGGATGAAAATGTATTGAATTTTGTTCTTTATCGTGATTAATAATTTTTTTGTGTGGAATTTATGGATATGCGACCTGTCATTGTGTAGAGAATAGAATAATATTTCCAACGATATGTGAATCATCTAAAACGGACACTCGAGCGATGAGTTATGATCATTCCGATCTAACCGTGAATAGTGGTGAACAGTAAATGTGCAGGAAAAAAAATACTGAGGCTAGGAGAATTTTAGGGTCAATTTCAAACGATCATAACTCCTTGTAGATAATGATCTGAGTGAGCTACTATATATCAACAGAAAGTTCTGAAAGTCCTCTTTCCAATGAAATTTGTTTCATCCAATTTGTCCATCGGAGCAAAAGGTTATGGTCGATCTACTTCAGCCTATCAAAACAGTCCACCAAAGGACAGATTTGACATTATTTGATTTTTGAGTGTATTTTGGTCATTCCCACTCCAATCCATCCGGGTAAACCAGGGATTTAAGTCCATTAAGAGCATTCAATAGCTCATTTTTCTCCAAAATTTCCTAAGGCTCAAACCCCAACCCTACTACTCCAAATTTCATCCTTCTATGTCTCTTGATTGAACCATAGAAATTTCAAATTGATTAGGGATTCGAGTTGATCATGTTAAGGGCTTCAACAAGCACCCTTTATTTTCGTGAATAAAGTTCCGGAGTCGGAATTTCATATTCATCTTCCATTTTTAGGTATATGGGGCTTTGAACAAGATTATCCTTTCGATCTTGTGCCCGGTATTTTTATTGAATTACATTGACATGAGATTTTACATGTTTACCATGAATTGGAAATATGGTTTTATATCTTATATTATTGTCATCCGATATGTGTATGATATTGAGATGAAATTATGTCAAAAAAGGATTTGATTATGAGAGTATGATGATTTAATTTGTTAAGCCTTGATTTATACTTTCATTTCACTATTTTCTAATTATGAATTTATAATTGATATTGGAAATTCTATATCCCTACTATGGATTGATGTCTCAAGTACCTTTAAATGAGAGTTGGATGGCAAATTGAGAAATGATGATATTTTCCTCTATGAGTCTTGGTATTTTCCGGATGGTTTTGATGAGTTAAATTGTTGAAAATATTATGTATTGAGTCTTCATATCCTTGTCCAAATATCAAGTCGGTTATAGTACAATGCATTGATACCTTTTTGATGTTGAGGAAGATTAAAATGTTTTGAGCTAAAATGTGTTGAGTGAGGAATCTACAAATTGATATGATTTGATAAATGAGAAAGAGATTTGATTTGGTCTTTATGATAGACCCTTGTGATGTTGTGGTGGATTTCCTAATGCGTTCTGAGCTTGCTGGGGAGTATACTTAACACCAAGAGGGAAATTTGGTATTTCCCCAAACCTATGTGCCACCGTAGGGTTATTTGATGATGATATTATTGGCCGAAGAGCCCGATTGTGATTATTGCAGTTTTAAGGTCGTACTCCCTGGCAAAGAGTATGACTCTCCCACCAACGGGGGTTTCAAATGTTGATATTCCACGTAGCTCACGTGGGGTTGTAGGTTCTAGGAAACTCCCCTGTCAATAAAAGTCATGTTTATTGAAATACCCAGTCACTCCGAGTTTTGATGTGGTAAGTCAAGTTGCCTATGATGATCTATAATGATTTATGAGTTTTTTCTCCTACATTTCCTATCTAAGATGTTATGAGTTTCATGATTCAATGTCACTCAAGCCAGGTGTGTCATTATGGTCCGTATGTACGTTTTTACGAAATTTAGGATATTATTTATATTTTGCATGCGCCCCCACATACTCAGTACGTATCTTATATTGACCCACATATTTCTCTATGGTCTACATTTCTACCATGATGTAGGTTCAGGTACTCAGCCGCAGCCACGACAGTGATATTCGAGTACCGCATCTACGTTCCTTCAATGGTGAGTCCTCATGGTTCGAGGACCAAGTTGCTAGTTTTGGTGTTGTTGTTTTGTGATCCCTTTGGTCTGTTGAGTCAGTTGGGGGTTTGTCCCAATGGCTCGTTGATTTTGCTGTATAGAGGCTCTGTCAGACTAGTGTATTGTTGGGTTGGTTTGTGTATAGACATTCCATATAGATACAGTCTAACGATATTCCATGCCATGTAAGATGTGATATGATATGTACTTATATATATCCTTAGCGTAGCGTGTATGTTGTTGTGTTAGAACCCAAGGGTAGTGTCTTGGCTTAAAGGGTTAGCTTGAGGCTACGGATAGCCTTGGGCACCGTGTGGCATCTCGGGATGATAATTTCGGAGAGTTACAAACTTACTATCAGAGCCTAAGGTTGTGAAGATTCCTAGGGAGTCTGACAAGCCGCGTTATGTAGAGTCTTTAGCATCGGTGTGTAGCGCGCCACACCTAGGATCAAAAGGCTGCAGGGCATTCTAGGAAAAGTTGTTTCTTTCTTTCTACCAGAGTCTATCATGCTTACAAATATTTACTTCTACTGTTAATTCGTGCGTTCTTACGACAAAAAATGCCTCCATATCAAGCTCGCGGAAACAACAACCAACCTCAACTCGTTGATCCGTTACATGAGACGGTATCCTATGCCGAATTTCAGGCAGATTTTCTGATGCTAGCCCAGGCAGTTACCGCCAATACTCATGCCAACGCTCCACCTCCGCAGGAAAATAATTTGGCAGCAACACGAATTTATGATTTTATGTGGATGAATCCACCAGAGTTTCATGGGTCGAGAGTAGGTGAGGACCCACAGATGTAAGGAGGAAAGACCTTGAATTTGATGTTGGTGATTTAGTGTACTTGAAAGTTTCACCCATGAAAGGGGTGAAGAGATTTGGGAAGAAGTTTCACCCATGAAAGGGGTGAAGAGATTTGGGAAGAAAGGGAAACTAATTCCCCATTACATTGGTCCCTATAAGATTGTGGATCGCATTGGGAAGGTAGCATATAAGGTTGAATTGCCCGCAGAGTTATCTAATGGCCATCCGGTTTTCCATGTTTCTATTCTTAAGAAGTCTATTGGTGAATCTTTTGTGATTGATCCTTTCGAAAGCTCGGGTATTCAAGATAGTCTTTCATATGAAGAGATTCCGGTTGAGGTTTTTGACTTTCAAGTTCGTAGGCTAAGAAACAAGGAAGTATCTTTGGTTAAAGTGCTTTGGCAAAATCAATCCCTGGAGAGTGCTACTTGGGAAGCCGAAGCGGATATGAACGCCAAATATCCCCACCTCTTTCCTATGAATCCTGAGCATGTCAAAGGTATCGTTCTCTTTTGATTTAATCCTTATTGCTATGTTTATCTTGGCTTGTGTGTTTTCAACGATATCCAAAAAAATCTAGAATGGAGTATATGCTTGGGCAAGATGATTTTTCTCTATATACTCATTTTCATAGTATTCTTGACCTACCTATCAACATTCGGGGATGAATGTTTCCAAGGGGGAGATGATGTGATGCCCCGGAAAAAAAAATTCCGTTAAGATATCAGACGAAAATGTGTTGAATTCTGTTCTTTATCGTGATTAATAATTTTTCTATGTGGAATTTCTGGATATACGACCCATCATCGCGTAGAGCATCGAATAATCTTTCCAACAATATGTGGATCATCCAAAACGTACACTCGAGCGATGAGTTATGATCATTCCGATCAAACCGTGAATAGTGGTGAACAGTAAATGTGCAGGGAAAAAAATACTGAGGCCAGGCGAATTTTAGGGTCAACTTCAAATGATCATAAATCCTTGTACATAATGATCTGCGTGAGCTACTATAAATAAAAAGAAATCTCTGAAAGTCCTCTTTCCAATGAAATTGGTTTCATCCAATTTGGCCATCGAAGCAAAAAGTTATGGTCGATCTACTTCAGCCTATCAAAACAGTCCACCAAAGGACATATTTGACATTATTTTATTTTTAAGGGTATTTTGGTCATTCCCACTCCAATCCATCCGGGTAAACCATGGATTTAAGTCCATTAAGAGTATTTAATAGCTCATTTTTTCTCCAAAATTTCCTAAGGCTCAAACCCCAACCCTACTACTCCAAATTTCATCCTTCTATGTCTCTTGATTGAACCATAGAAATTTTAAATTGATTTGGGATTCGAGTTGATCATGTTAAGGGCTTCGAGAATCACCCTTTATTTTTGTGAATAAAGTTCCGGAGATGGAAGTTCATATTCATCTTCCATTTTTAGGTATGTGGGGCTTTGAACAAGATTATCCTTTCGATCTTGTGCCCGGTATTTTTGTTGAATTACATTGACATGAGATTTTACATATTTTACCATGAATTGGAAATATGGTTTTATATCTTATATTATTGTCCATGAGCTATGGGATTATGTCATCCGAGATGTGTATGATGTTGAGATGGAATTATGTCCAAAAAGTATTTGATTATGAGAGTATGATGATTTAATTTGTTAAGCCTCTATTTATACTATCATTCCACTATTTCCTTATTATGAATTTATAATTGATATTGGAAATTCTATATCCCTACTATGGGTTGATGTCTCAAGTACCTTTAAATGAGAGTTGGATGGAAAATTGAGAAATGTTGATATTGAAGTTACAATAAGTCTTGGTATTTTCCGAATGAATTTGATGAGTTAAATTGTTGAAAATATTATGTATTGAGTCTTCATATCCTTGTCCAAATGTTGAGTCGGTTATGGTTCAATGCATTGATACCTTGTTGATGTTGAGGAAGATTAAAATATTTTGAGCTAAAATGTGTTGAGTTAGGAATCCACAAATTGATATGATTTGATAAATGAGAAAGAGATTTGATTTGGTCTTTATGATAGACCCTTGTGATGTTCTGGTGGATTTCCTAACGCGTTCTGAGCTTGTCGGGGAGTAGTACTTAGCACCAAGAGGTAAATTTGGTATTTTCCCAAACCTATGTGCCACCGTAGGGTTGTTTGATGATGATATTATTGGCCGGAGAGCCCAATTGTGATTATTGCAGTTTTAAGGTCGTACTCCCTGGCAAAGAGTATGACGCTCCCGCCAACGGAGGTTTCAAACATTGATATTCCACGTAGCTCACATGGGGTTGTCGGTTATAGGAAACTCCCCTGTCCATAAAAGTCATGTTTATTGAAATACCGAGTCACTCCGAGTTTTGATGTGGTAAGTCAAGTTGCCTATGATGATGTATAATGATTTATGAGTTTTTTCTCCTAAATTTCCTATCTAAGATGTTATGAGTTGCATGATGCAATGTCACTCAAGTGAGGTGTGTCATTATGGTCCGTATGTACGTTTTTACAAAATTTAGGATATTATTTATATTTTTCATGCGCCCCCACATACTCAGTACGTATCTTATGCTGACCCACATATTTCTCTATGGGCTACATTCTTACCATGATGTAGGTTCAGGTACTCATCCGCAGCCGCGAAATTGATATCCGAGTGACACATCTACGTTCCTTCAGTGGTGAGTCCTCATGGTTCGAGGACCAAGTTGCTAGTTTTTGTGCTGTTGTTTTGTGATCTCTTTGGTCTGTTGAGTCAGTTGGGGGTTTGTCCCAATGGCTCGTTGATTTTTCTGTATAGAGGCTATGTCAGACTAGAGTATTGTTGGGTTGGTTTGTGTATAGACATTCCATATATGTACAGTGTAACAATATTCCGTGCCATGTGCGATGTGATATGATATGTACTTATATATATCCTTAGCGTAGCGTGTATGTTGTTGTGTTGGAACTGAAGGGTAGTGTCTTGGCTTAAAGGGTTAGCTTGAGGCTACATGTAGCCTTGGGCACCGTGTGGCGTCTCGAGATGATAATTTCGGGGTGTTACACGACTAGCCTCCAACTAAACCGAAGAAGGCTGACACACCTAAATCAGAACAACAACACACTTGTACCACACTTATACTAGCAACACCAAGTGAAGACTCATCCAAGACAAAGGAAATCCAAGGTATAAACCATGCAACAAAATTTAGTACACAAGTATGACCTCCTCTTTCAAACCTGCTATCTAATCTATAGCAAAAAGAAAGTAACCCTTATCCTATCTATGCAAGTCCACACACTAAACTCAGAGAACTGAAACTGACCCATAGAAAATCCATAATTATAAGCATAAGAATAATCATACACGATTATAGAAGGGACACAAATGGAGACAACCATGGTCTTCAATATAATGTCAATGCTATAACCTGTCTAGATAAACTTTAAAACTTATAGCTAGGAGTCTGAAGTGCACACACTCACCACAAAATGATCCACTTTAGGGTGTCCCATAAACTGAGGTATAAGCTATGTCAAATCTAACTTAAGAATACTACTCCTATTGAGATCATTCTAAACTCGATCAAAACTGAAAATCAAGGTCAAGACTGAAGGAACCAACATTGTGCCAATGGACTATCATTTGAATATCTAATGACCCCAATAAATTTGAACTGAAGAAGATTGAATTGGTAGACAAAGGGTCTCTTAGACATCCTATAGACCGAACCCCAACTGAGACATCTTTGAAAAATAAGGATGCACCCAAGAACTAAAAATTTTAGCTAAAATTTCATTGTCAAGGCTGAACCCCTTGATCTCTACTACCCAAACAAATTCTATTGATGTGTAAGCATTCCGACTCAAATCCACCATAACCTCCAAATCTTCTTTACAAGGAATCAAATCTGAAACTAAGATAATGGGTTTGATCTAAGGACAAATAACCAAATCAATCTTAGTATTAAAATCAGACATACACCCTCTAGATCATGTCTTAGCCGAAACTGAAATGTAGCTGAAGAATAAAATCACAATGGCGAATAAATCAATGGTTGGAAGCACAAGAAATCAACTCTTTATTTGCTGGAGGACATAAACCGCCAAAGCACATCCAAGAACTCACCAAGATGCAAACTATAATAGAGATAACCAAAACTCTGGAAAATCAGAGAAATACAACATTAGTCAAGAACTGGTCAATCTAATACTCTATCTCAGCAATGAATATGCAATTTACAAACTTAAGAAGTGTTCATAGGAAAGATCACCTATTTCTAACTCTCCAAACATCTCAAGAATAAGAACCACATCGCATAAAAAATAAAGTACCTAACTTTACATGGATACTAAGATCAAAGATATCACTCGGATATGAACCCCAAAACTTAAAAGGAAAATCCAAAACCTTTTGACATCAACATCAAGTCCACTATTAGGCGATAAACTAACCAAATCAGAAGAATGGACCCCAAATTGGACAACCTCAAAAATACAACCAAATTACCAACTCTAAAACCATAGTAGAACAATGGAAGGTCAACTTACCTTCACTACTATAATTAACTCCACAACCCATTTAGCATAGATAACAGAAGAAAAAAATAGCCAACTTCACCTCGTTATAAGAGAGAAATCTTCCAACCAAGCTAGCCGCCCAAATTAATGAATAAGAACTACAAGGAAAGGAATTCTAACTAGATGATGCTATTCTAGACATCTATCAAGAAGGGGTCGATTAATGCCAAACAATGACAATAATAACAATAGTAATGTAAATATCAGTATAAAAGATAGTTGGCACCTAAAAATAAAGATCAATCGCAAGTACCACTCAAAGTCCATAAGAAGGCCAAAATGCCAAGGTAAATGGGACTCCAACCCAAATGCTACACCATCAGGGAAATTTCAACACTGATCCACTCTATTTACTACTAAAACAAATAATCTACAGCGGTAGTCATATAATCATGCACTCTATATCAAGGAACAAAATAACTGATATAATCCCTCCCAAGTATATGATCATCGATGTGTACGAGAACCCCAATACACTTGAATGAAAAGGTAAAGGTAATAAATAAAAGGTGAACCTATCACGATATAATTCAAAGTCACATGCCTGATGTGCCTTAGGGAGAAGGATTTTAATTGAGTCAAAATTTGAACTATGCATCTGAATAATCAATTGAGTCACTAAGCACACACCCTCAAACTAAATGTGTAACATCTTACGGGACTAATATGAATGAGCTAAATAGATAATAATTCCATATTAGGGACACTCTCTGGACTAGTAATCATTCTTTTTGTAGTCATAGAAAACCCTTGAAGCCCTAACCTAGTGAGAAACATGATCTGATCCTAACTAGTTAACAAACTAACACTGAGGGCACTCTTTACTGAAATGGTCATCTTTCCCACAATTATAACATACATTAGGAACTCTAAGATGGGAAGTAATATGAACTAATCCACTATGAAACAACCAACACATATCTTGGGCATTCTCTAGACCAATGGCTAATCTCACCACATCTGCGAGAACTCTACCTACATAGAGCTAAAAGGCTACAAATTAAGCTGACCTCTATCGGGAGGATCCTAAATCCCATATGGAATACTACTAGCACTATACTGATGATATATCCTCCTATAATCACCTTAATAAGTCTCAATACATGATATCTCTATGGCCCTCACTTGACCAATAACTTGAGAGAAAGAAGACCCAACTACTACCATGTGCTCTAACTCTAAATGGAGTGGCAATGATAATCCTCTAATAAATACACATACCATCGCTACTTTGAAGTATATACCATAGGAGCATGTCTGGTGCACTCTAAAAACCTAATCTCATAATTCAAATCCAAGAAGAAACCCACCAACAAACCTAACTCTGCCTTAGAGCTTCTCGAAAAATCAAATATCATTCCTAATTATGAGGTATCTATAAAAAGACTTGGGATCCCCAATGCTGAATCTCAAAAGGCTGAAGTAGTAATGAGCTCCACTAAATCCTCGACAGGCCCTAAATCATCTAACTAATGTTGAAGATCTTTGACATCAATCCCTAACTTCCTGGTCCAATACGACACTAAAGCTTTGACAACTGCACACCATCTATCTATGACAAAATTAAGTCAAACAAAATACTTGAGGCTCATAGAACTATGGACACATGACAAGGAGTCTAGAATAGAATTTCCTAAGAATGCCTTATAGCCTCTTGAAGATAGGTTACAAACGTATCTATAATGTTCTGGAGGACTCTCCTAGACTCTAAGATCTTATACTAACACAATGGTACACCTGGCTCTAATACCAATTTATTACGACTCAATTTCTTAGGTCATGATGGGACCTATAACCCACAAAAGGTCAGCCAACCCATAGTCTGGAACTACTATTACCTGACTACCAAGAGAAATGAAGGAAAAATAAGAAATAAGTATAATAAAAACTAATATATATATATATAAGATAGTCACAAACCTTGGTGGAATCAATTCAAAAGCTTCTAGTATAATAATAGAACAAAATAAAGTACTAAATGAATGTCCTGATACAACCCATCTCTAAATTCAAATAGAGATTAGTATAGTGCATAAGAGGGAGAAAAGTGATACATTAAATACTACGAGCTCACCCTAAGTCTCTAAACTACACTGCTCTATACAACGGACACAACAATAGCATGAACCCTATTATAATATGTAGGTTGTAGAAGTACAGTATGAGTATCAAAGATATGGTACTTAGTAGAAAACTACTTACTGAGCTCCAAATATAATTCAAATATAAATAACATGCAAGCAAGAAGGTAAACTACACCTAAATATCAAAAAAACTAACATAGTGAAGCTTAGGAGGCAATAAGAATAAACTATCCTATTCTAGACATACTCAGGGACCTAAGAACTATACCGTATTTCACTAGATAATATAAAAATAAAGAGTAGAAGGAGGTTATAGTAGTATACAAGGACAAGGAATGGATACAACATGTATAATGAAGGAAGGGAATGATGTACAGTGATACCACAACTACATTTATATAGATACATACATAAACAAGGGTAACTCAAATGTACAACCTAGAGTAGTCGTATAAACATCTTAAGGCCTCATAATTATTATAAGAACTAGTGATAACATAATCAGGTTCCCTAAAACCATAACATCTAACCATGATATAATCAAGCATAGATAAATAATTGTAAGATAAAGGAATCAAAATCATATCTCTAATCACAGAACTAGACTAATAATCAACCTATCATGAAAAACCATAATAACAATAATACATTAATCGGCTAGCTTAAATAAATAATACTTAAATCGGGCCCTATGACCTAGAAAGTCTAATCAGCGAATAACACAAAATAATATATGTTAATCATTTATACCTATGCAATGCCATAAGGCTAATATATATAGGTGCGTACTAGTGATAATCAATGTGCATGAATGGATGAATGCATAGAATAATCCATACTAGTATAACCGATCCAAGTACCATAATGTAACCAGTGTATTATAACAACTTGCAAATTTGATGTAATATGTGTTTTTGTGTGATTTGAATATCTTACCCCTCCCCATTGTTGCATTATGGTATTTCTGGTTTGCAGGGTTGATAGGCATTTTGATACTATTTATGTGATATTGTGGCCTTTGGAGGCTTCAAGAGCCTTATTATGGACATATGTGGTTATCTTTTGATCCATGTGATAGATAACTGAATAGACTATTCTAGTAGATCTAAAACACTGATTTTAGGGTGGTAACATATTTTGTCTGGTTTTGTGACATTTAAATCTTATTCGACCTTCAATTTGGAAATTGGGATTTTGGGTTTCAAGGGTTAAATTTGTAAAAATGATGTCTTTTTGAAAAATGATATTTCCATGAAGTCCAAATCATCAAATTTAGTGCGGTTACATAGTTCTTTTGCATAAATTAGATTCCAAATAACTCCCGAGGACTTGGCGAAAACTTGGAAAAATTCTTAGTTTTAGCTGATATCTTGTGTGAGTCGCGATCGCACCTCTTTACAGAGGATTGTGTGACTGCACATAGGGAGTGTTGCAATTGCAACATCTCCTCCTAAGGCACTGTATGCAATTTCACACTTGGTTGTGCGATAGTAAGACCTAATGACCTGGAAAGGGTATGGAAAGGCCCCTTAGGTCGCATTTTTTCTCATTTTCACCTTGACTCGAGAGATAAACTCTAAAATAGCATGAGAGCTTTAAATTGGATCTTGTGGGTGATTGATAAGTAAGATTAACATCCATTTATTAGTTCTCTTATGGATTTAAGGTATGAATTAACCCCTTTCTTAGTGAAATTCTTGATTCATTGTTCAAACCCCCAAAAACATTATTACTTGATTCATTCTCATATTTCACTCCTTTTCACTTGTATAATGTTTCTAATCCTGTAATTTTTTCCTTTATTTGACCTTCAAAACAACTTTGATTCTTAGATATAAAGTGGATTTGAAAGGTCTTATCCGGTAAAGTCAAAAAATATTTTTTCTTTGATTTGAATCTCATTTTTAACTCAAATTAACTTGGGTTTTAAAATATACATTCCTAAAAGTAGGAGAAAGATGTTTTTGAAATAAATTTCTAGTTTTTCCACTTTTTTTTTTGAAAACTTCTTTAGGGGGTTCATTTTGACCCTAAATAAAAAATAGGCAATATGGGTATCGTTGTCTTAGTTTTGACATATAGAATCTATATTTCTTGATCTTAGTTGATTTTGAGATCACTAGTGAGGAGTAGGACTTTAGGATCAAAGTGTTGTGGACTAGTTTCGACATTGAGGTAGGTTATGACATAACTCTTTCAAACTAGGTTAGGTAGTTAATTTGTATACAAAATGCATGTTAAGGGTGGGAAAATATCATGAAAATAGATATCTATGTGTTGTGCCTATATGTAATGTAATTGTTAAATTTGAGGTATTATGTAATATGTGTTATTGTGTGAAATCTTATGTGATGTGGATAGTCTTGAAAACATTTGAATAATTGTTAGTGTTGTTGAAAATGCCTAATGTGGTACCATTGGAGTGTTGTGATATATTCATACTTGTTTTCATATGATAAATGTGGAAGTTCTTGGATGGTTGGAAAAAATGAGTGGATAATTGACTCACGTGATTTGTATATTGGTTGGTTATGAAAATGCTCATTGAGTTTTGTTGTGAAAATGATCTTTATGGTTTGTCGTGAACATTACATCATCATCCTCATGGGATCATATGCATAATTTCACTTATTTGTTGAATACTTTATATATATATATATATGTGTGTGTGTGTTGTTGTTGTATTTCATATTTGATTTGTGTCTTATATTATGTATGTGCTTTTGAAATTCTAGAAATTCAAGGAGTATTGGATTTTATAAACCTTTTTTGAGGGATGTTCCAGAGATGAGTCATGGATACTAGAAATACCGGAAACACCAAAAATACTAAAACCACTAGAAATTTAGGAAATACTGGGAATATCGTACTTTTATAGACCTTCTCCGAAGGTTATGCCAGAGAAGATTCATAGATATTAGTTGTTTATGGGTTGACGAACCCTCTATGGGTACTATATTGGTAGGCTTGCCTCTGTAGGTGTATACAAGGTAGTATATGGGTTAACGAACCCTCCATGGGTCCTACATCGGTAGACTTACCTCTGTAGGTGTATACAGAGGTTGTGAGACAACCTCATGCTTCACCCTAATTATCATTATCATCATTTTCATCATCATCATCATCATTCTTATTGTGTTTACTTTAATATGGTTGTGATGTGATTGTACTTCGACTTTGACTTAATACTTATCTAATTGTTCTATTTTCTTATAGTTGTGCTCAAAGATCTTGTATGTATATTGTCCTTCATTGTCCCTTGTATGTGATATACTGTATACTTGTGCTCTACTTGGTTATGTTATTGCAATATATGAGATATGTATATTAAAACTATTAGTGCAAGTTGTGTGGGCTACCATTGTGGGATATTTTCTGATTGCTGGTAACGTGCCCTTAGTGTGTATTTTGTATGTTTTATTATCTATTTTTCTTGGTCGGCCTATGATCCCTATTGAGTACAAGTGGACGTACTCACTCCTACTATGTCCTTATGTTGGAGTGACATGACCCAAACCAAGTATTAGTTGTGTTGGGAATCTAAAGTCTGACTGGGACCGGAGACCACCCCCAACACACTACCATGACTGCCCTGTACCCTATGTTGGATGAATTCCGAACATATAAAAAGATAGAACAATTATAATTGAAATACATTTAATAATGTTCATAACCATAACCATCCAAACATCCAACCAAATATCTAACTAGTGTCAGCCCTAATACCAATACCAATGCCAAGGCTGGCACCAATACCGACACCGCCTATGCCCATAATAGTCACAAAATTCCTCTAACAAAAATACAATAACATTTGGTCAGGACATGACCCCGACCATATCCAAAACCAAAGTCTAAGAAATAAATAATAATATGAAAATAAGTCCATAGCATGAAATGGAGTCCTCCTAAGTATCGAAGCTCACTACTTCAGTCTGACGCGAATGCTTTCCCCAAATCTAAGTCTCTGAGCCGGAGCAGTATGGCTGGTTCTTGTATCGCATGGTGATACAACGTCTGAATAAGGGTTAGGGAGTGAACTCTATCATTTACTCAGGATAAGGATAACATAATTCCATTATTCGAAACCTAAGTAACTAGCCATATAAAACCACATACATACATATATATATATATATATCATACCGAGAAGGGGAACCGGATTTAACATGAATTTAATACCTTAAACTTGGGATTGTATAGCTCTGTCATCCTAAATCCACCTATGGTCTATAGGGGTTCAGCTCCCCCTGCTCAAAGAAACCTAATGCGTGTTAGACGCACGAGCTGGAGAAAAACCTGAGATGGCTATACATCTCCCAAAATATAAGTGTGACATGATGCACACGGTCACCAAGACCAACCTCACATCGACAAATATTAATTTCTAGTTTTGGTCACCCCGGGATCACCACCTTCCATATATTTTCTAACATATCCCCTTTAAGCCTATATTAAAACCATTCACACACAATCAACCAATTACCTAGGAGTCCCTTTTTTATTAGGTGTTAACAATTGGTATCTTCATCCCAAACTAGAGCTTGCAAGTCTATCCATTTATTAAATACCAAAGCCATTAAACTAATTTGACTCCAAATTTTCCATTTAAGACAATACCATGGCCACCAAGGCCTTTTCAACCCATTTAAAACCATTTAAACCAATTTAGGTTCCATTACCATATTGTGAAATGCAAAATTTTCAATAATAGTCAAACTTTGAGATAAAATCATTCTCATAAGCATTTTAATAAACAAGTTGAGTGCATAAGAGTTTTCCAAAACCAAAACCATATGTCAATTGACCATTCTCATGCAACCACATGTTCAAACCATAATTATAACATGAAAACCATAAGAAAAATATGGGAAAATACTATCCAACAAAGAACTACAAAAACCCCTCAATACCTACTTCAAAACCCAAAACAATAGCACAATAATGCCATAAAATCATTCATTAAAACATGTTGTTTATTGGGCGAACCAAAATATCAATGATAATTTCTCTGATCAAAACTGATTCCCTGTTGGGTAGATCTAAAACATTTGAGACCTTGGGGTAGTCTTTCTCTGCCAGTGATAGATAATTGGCAAAAAAATCCCATACAAGGTTTGATTGGTATGCCCTGAGTGGTTTGCTCATCCAAGCTAACTCATATTCATTAAACTACCGCTCAATCTCCGAATACTCATGCAACTCGGTTGTCACTATCTAATATTCTTCAGTTATTGACCTCTTGATTGGCTTGGTTGTAGTTGGTTCCAAGCCATCAAGTTATTTATCCCTTGCTCCCTCAACTTTCCACCTTAAAGTTTCCCTCGTTTGAGGGTCTTTGCTCTTGATAATGTTGGCATCCTCCGTTTCTGATGATGCATCTTGGTTGGGCTTTGGTGCCTCAACCTCTTCCTCATTGGGTCTTGAACTTATGCTACTGGAGCTGTTTTACCTCTCCTCATAAGTCGAGGAGAGTGCCTGATTTATTTTGTCTTTTTTCCTAGTATAGTCGAGGCTTTCTAATTCAAAGTCATTCACTTCTTCCCTATTGTGATTGTTCACCGCCACTTTTTAGGGGAAGCTTTCTTACCATATTGCGTAAATACCACATTAAGAAAATAGTTATATCAGAGTCAGAATGAAAAATTACTGCCAACATGACTTGAAAAAAGGGTTGACGATCGATCGGGATTGTGACGGTCTATCACCTTGCCCGTCAGGCCTTAACTAGTGTCTCAAATATCAAGTAGCCTTGCGATAGTCGATCTGACAGTTCGTTAGGAGGCTGACGATCTGTCAAGTCATTCGTCGCGGATTATCCAGTTTGTTCCAGTTTTGACAACCTTCTAACGGTAGATCCGATAGTCCGTCGGGGGTCCGATAATCCATCAAGAAGACCGTCAGCTTTAATTTTCACTTTAAAACTTCACTTAGGCATTTTGTCGAACTCTTGATATGCATTCACACTTCTTAACACAACAATGTCCTGAATTTAGTGGCTAAGTATAATTTTTTTATGTTTTGCACATAGGTTACTCAAACTTCACTCAGAACAATGCATACCACGGTTCAACATCAAAAGTAGAATCAGGACAATGGAAAAACAAGATAGAATTTCTTTAACAACCAACAACTTACTTAACCCATATTTAGCAATTCAAAGAAGAAGAATAAGGTTGTGATCATACCTTGATGGTGCAGTAAACTTCACTATTTTGACTTGTAAACTACGAATAAATGAAAATTCAAAGCCTTTATCAGAGATTGTTAACTTGTGTTCTGATGAGAGAGAGAGAAGGATAGGGTTGTTTAAATAGGAGAGAAATGGAAGACGGAGAGTCCTAAGAGAAGATAACTGATCCCAGATACTTTGAATGCAGAAGAAGTTAAATAGTTTTAGGATTTAAAAGGGTGGCAACGTATGTAGCCACTTCTTTCTATTGGTATAAAATCTTGTGGGTAGGGTAAGGATAATTAAATAAGCATTAAATTTGAACCGACCCGACCCGTCACGTAGGGTTAAGTTGATTGTTGACCTGGACAGTCCATCAGGAGTCTGACGGTCTATTAGGAGTCTAACAGTCTATCAGGTTAACCATCGTGACTTACCAGAACTATGTCGATCGTGCCTTGCTGTGACGGCTTACTCGATGGTTTGTCAGTAATGCGACGGTCCCTTAAGTAGATTGTCAATCAAATCTAGCAACTTCAAATTTTACCTTCAGTTTGACAGAGTCCTTAACGATCCATCGGTAGCCTGATGGTCTATCAACTTGGCCATCAAGCCTTATCCAAAATTTTAATTTTTGACTATGGCTTTGACTGTTCCATTAACGGTCCATCGAGGCTTTAACGGTCTATCGGCCTTCCTATTACCCTTTCTCATATGGAAAAAATCCTTTCTTTCTGCATTCTCAATCCTACACACTTCACAAATACATCAAATTGCATTAAAACAACAAATAAACTCTATTTATGGTTACAACAACACTTTGTGGGTTGCCTCCCACTAGCGCCTGATTTATTATCGCGGCACGACTCAGTTATCTCGATTACTAAGACTTCATTGATATAGATGGTAGCTATGCATTTTACCGAGTCCATTAGACCGATATACAACTTCACCGTTGCTTGTTAACCTTGAAAACACTTCCTTCCTCATTTTCAAGTTCAACTACTCTAGACGAGTAGACTTGGTTAACTTTGAATCAGCTAGACCACTTTGATTTAAGTTTACTTGGAAAGAGATTCAGTCTAGAGTTAAATAGGAGTACCCAATCACCATTCTGGAAGTCTCGCTTTTCCATCCTCCTGTCATGGTACTTCTTCATATTTCCTTTGTACAAATCTACTCTTTCATAAGCACCGAGATGAAACTCATCTATCTTATCTAGCTACCCCAGTTGCAATTTTGCTGCCTCATTCCACTTTAAATTTAGCCTCTTGAGTGCCTACAATGCCTTGTGCTCTAATTTAATCGGTGAGTGAGATGACTTAAACTAGACCAATTGGTATGCTGATAGGCCAATGGGTGTTTTAAAAGTTGTTATATACGCCCATAAGGCATCATCCAGCTTCCTAGACCAATCTTGTCTACTTGCATCTACCATTTTGACAAGGATGACTTGTGTCTCATGATTTGAAATCTCTGTTGGCCTACTAGTCTATGGGTGATATGGAGTTTCTACCTAGTGTTGTTTAACACCGTATTTTTCCAAGGCTGCCCAAAATACTCGATTGTAAAAATATGACCACTGTCGCTTATGATGGTACGTGGTATCCCAAAGTAAGGGAAAATATTCTTTTTAAGGAATGCAACCACTGTCTTTCCTTCATTATCAGCCAAAGCAACAGCTTCAACCTATTTTGACACATAATCGATGGTGACCAATAGGTATTTCAAACCATAAGATCTCACAAAGGACCAAATGAAATCAATGCCCCATACATCGAACAACTCGACTTCCATCATTTTCATCATAGGCATCTCATGGTTCTTTGAGATTGACCCTTGTCTCTGGCATTGGTCACATCTATGCACGAACTCATAGGCATCTTTGAATGAGGTCGTCCAATAATAAACACTCTGCAGCACTTTCCTCGCAGTACAGTCATCTGCATGATGACCTCCTACCATAGAAGCATGATAAGCTTCCAGGATATTCAACATGTCCATCTCTCGAATACATCGTCTGATAATACTATCCGCACACTATCGAAATAAATACGTCTCATCCCAGAAGTAGTGTGTGACATCATGTGGGAACTTTTTCCTTTGGTCAAAAGAAAGATTCTCCAAGATGACTTCACTTACCACATAATTTGCAAAGTCAACGTACCAAGGCACTCTTTCAAGTGCAACAGCCAGGACCTTCTTATCCAGAAATGTATCATCAATTTTGAACTCATCCTCGACTACTTTATCACCCTCAAGTCTGGAAAGGTTATCGACAACCTGATTTTAGCATTCTCTTTGATCTTTAACTTCAAAGTTAAACTCTTGAAGAAGAAGCACCCATTCGATTAGCCTTGGTTTAGCATTCTTATTTTCCATTAAATACCTCAAAGCAATGTGTTTTGTGTGAACTACCACCTTAGTCCCTAATAAGTAAGCACGAAACTTCTCAAATGCATAGATAACCACAAGAAGTTCCTGCTCATTCACAGTGTAATTCATTTGAGATCCATTCAATGCCTTACTCGTACAGTAAATGGGATGAAACATATTTTATTTCTTTTGACCAAGAACAGCTCCCAGCACTACTCCGCTTGCATCACACCTAATTTTGAATGGCTTTGACCAATCTGGTGCAACAATGATTGGTGCAACAACTAATTTTTCCTTGAGGCATTCAAATTCCTTCTTACAATCATCATCAAATATGAACTTGGCCTCCTTTTCCAAAAGCTTGCAAAGTGGGTTTGTAATTTTGGATAAGTCCTTTATAAATCGATGATAGAATCCTGCATGACTAAGGAAACTATGAACTCCCTTTACTGAGAGAGAAGGTAGTCTCTAAATAACCTTGACATTTTCCCGGTTTACTTCAATTCCCTTGGCCAAAATTTTGTGACCAGGGACAATGCCCTCCTTCACCATGAAGTGGCATTTTTTCCAATTCAACACTAAGTTGTACTCTTCACATCACTGCAATGCTCTACTCGAATTTACCAGGCATAGCTCCAAAGAATCACTCACCACTGGAAATTCATCCATGAACACCTCCAAGGTGTCCTCCTCCATGTCGGAGAATATAGACATCATGCACCGTTGGCGGGTACATTACATAAGCCAAATGGCATACTCTTGAAAGAAAAAATACCATACGGGAAAGTGAACGTCATCTTCTCCTGATCCTCTAGAGCAATAGAAATTTGGTTGTAGCCCGAATACCCATCCAAGAAAGAATACCAATCTCTTCCCGCCAACTGATCAAGCTTTTGATCCATAAAAGGCATCGATATGTGGTCCTTCAGAGTCCATGAGTTATGCTTATGATAGTCCATGCAAACTCTCCACCCTGTCATAAGCCTAGTGGAATCAACTCATTTTTCTCATTCACCACTATAGTCATGCCCCCTTTCTTGGGCCCACATTGGATGGGTCTTACCTATTTACTATTAGAGATGGGATATACAACTCTTGCGTCAAGCTATTTAATGATCTCCTTCTTAAACACCTCTTCCATTAATGGGTTAAGGCGATGTCGGTGCTCAATGGTTGGTGTATTGTTCTCCTCAAGTTGAATCTAGTGAGTGCAAATGCCTGGAGAAATACTAATAATGTCGGCAATGGTCCAACCTATAGCTCTCTTATATCTCCTAAGCACGGAGATGAGTGCTTCAACTTGGTGCTTAACCAAATATGCAATAAATATCATAGTTAAAGTGTTTTCAGTGCCTAAAAACACATACCGTAGATATCCTAGCAACTTCTTTGATTCCAACACCGGCGGCTCTTTGATAGATAGCTTAGCCGGTGGTGTTGGCTGATTTTTTTGATCCAAGTCCAGCTTCTTGGGAGCATATGGCTAAGATACCATTACCTTCAAAGAACACATTGTATCTTCGTATTCCTTAATGCCTTCACCATCAAAGTTTATCAAGACTGCAGCTAGAGTTTCCACATCAAATTTCTCCTCGATTAAAAACTCTTTCTCATCTTCATAATTAACATCAATAATAGAGAATACACTCATCTCCTTGGGTTGATTCATAGACTGGCACACATCAAAGTGAACTACCTCATTATTTAGCCTGAATAGTAGCTCATTAGCTCGCAAATCAATAAGCACACTTCCAATTCCGAGGAAAGGTCTACCTAAGATTATGGGTACCTCAAATCCACCACTCTGTCTAGAATAACAAAGTCCACAAAAAATATAAAGTTGTCCACTTTTACAAGTACGTCATACAATATCCCCACTGGCTACTTCAGAGACCTGTCCACCATCACCAATCATATATTTGTGGGTGTAAGATCCCCCAAACCCAACCTCTTATAAACTGCAAGTGGTATTAAGTTAATACTCGCTTCGAGATCGCATAGGGCCTTAGCAAAATCAAGTGAACCAATAGTACAAGGGATAGTGAATGCTCCTAGGTCTGCTTTCTTTTATACCAAGGATCTTATCGAAATGGTGCTACAGTGGTGAAGGTTATCCACCGGTTCGTAGCTAATTGTTCTCTTCTTCGTCACAAGATCATTTATAAACTATGAGTATCCGGGCATCTTCTCTAATGCCTCTACTAAAGGCATATTTACTATCAACTGCTTAAGAATTGCTATAAATTTGTTGAACTTTGTGTCATCAAATTTCTTCTTCAATCGATGAGGGAAGGGTGGCGGTGATTTTGGGAGAGTAGTAACCATTGCCTCCTTCTCCTTTTCCTTTTCTTTTTCTAATTCATCGACCTACTAATGGTTAGATGTACCCGCATTACCATCTAGTTTCTCTGAATCCACTGAATGGGTTTCATCATCTTTTGCATCTTCTTCAATCACAACCTTAATCACAGCTTTGCCCACAGAAGGGCCAGGTAATACTTTACCACTCTGAGTGGTAAGTTCCATGCAAGAGCCATCATTCTAAGGATTTTGCACTGTATCACTCTTTTTCTGATTGAATACTATCGAGAGCTATCTCATTTGCTATTCCAACTATTTGATAGAAGTTGAATACAAATTTACTAGCTGACTCATGGAAGATAAGTCACTCTTCATTGTCGTCACCCAACATTGGTTGCTTCAACTCTTTTTAATAGATTCTCCATCATGTGCTCCATGGATATTTTGCTTGAACTGGTAGGAGCATTGTCCCAGTTTCCAAGAGGTACATACAACCGCTCTTGTCTTTCTTGTTCTTCGAACTCCCTTGGTCCCTATCTTTGTAACCAGCTTGTCGTAAGAGTTCCAATATTGATTCCCTTAGCTATTGCCCCAGAAACTACCCTGATTATTTATTTAGATAGTTTGGATCTTCTTTAAAATCAAAATAAGCTCTGCTTTGTGACCCAATAGCTTTTACCTTCTCAATCTTCCCAGATAATAAATATTTAGTAAGGAGATCCATTTGGGTTTTCATATGCACCATATCCTGGTCATGTTTCTCTTTTTTCCGACATTGCTTTGCAAACATACCACTAGACATAGTAGGGCTTTCTACCACAGAATCCCTAGTGTGCCAAGCTCTACTTATCTTAGTCAACCGCTCTAATATATCCGTATCCTCAGTGAATGTAAGCTCCATGAATGCTCCTCCTGCAACATTGTCTATAGTTGGTTTAGTGATAGAGTTTAAGGATCTATAAAATGTCTCCATCAAAAGCTCATCGGTCATCTTGTGGTTGGGGCACTGTGTAAGCTTCTTATTGAATCACATCTATGTCTCGTGTAGTGCCTCATTCAGTAACTGTCTGAAGTTGCAAATATCATCCCTCAACTATAACATCCTAGAGGATGGAAAGAATCTTTCTAGGAAAGATCCTTTCAGTTGCCTCCAATTTGTTATCGAATCGGGCGCTAACTCATTCAGCTACATTGTTGCCTCCTATGATAGAGACAACGGGAATAACCAAAGATGAAATGTCTTTTGTCCAACACCCGAGTTTTCAAAGGACTTGCAAATATTGATGAAATTTACTAGGTGCATATTTGGGTCGTCCCCTGGAAGTCCTCCAAACAACACCTTGATATTGAGCAGTTGTATCATGGTGCTAGTGATATTAAACTTCATATCGGGTGCTAGTGGTGGTGGAATAATTTCTCCGGTTGCACCAGCCTCATCCAAATTCGCATCATCTTTCTCATCAGGTGCAAACTGCATAGCAGGTTGGCAATTTGCTCTACCACTAGCTGCCCTATTTCTATTTGCTGGCACAGCTATATTCTCAACACGTCTCCTATTTACTGGGTTGATCAGATCATCATCCCCCAAATTTTCTTCATCGGGATTAGGAATGTGGGTTGGATGACCATCATTCTGTTGATTAACTTGTTCTCTATCCAAGGAAGCTAGTCTATCATCTTTTTGTTGTTCTTCCATTCAACCAATTAGATGCGGTTCAGGATTGAATGTAATAGAGGTTCTACTAAAATTCTGGTACATGGCATAAACAACAATGAGCTTGTAATGAACCAAAAACAACAAATAAAGGTAAAATTTGGGGAACTTGATCAAAGTTCAATTAATAATCACAAACTTAATTGACAACTGTATTCCCCAGCAATGGTGCCAAAATTTGCTACCCCCAAATTTTGACTCTCGTTAGAAAGTGTAAGCGGTCGCTGTCAAATATAGAACCCAACTAGGTTGGGGTTTAATCCCACAGGGAATACTGTGCAAACTAAGTTTTATGGTTGTTAACAGACCATTGATTGAAGGTTCCTGATTAAAGGAATTTTTTTTAACTTGTCAACAATATCCAAATGAATTCCAACTAGATAGTTTTATTGCAAGTATTAATTCAATGAGAGTAGACAAATTAGAGTTATGTTCACAATGATGTTCAAGCAGTCGGTGTTATGAGTTACCTTAAATTTCCAATTTATAAATTCAATTATAAGAGCTATTGAATTCTAAAGTTTACCCATTTGTTTAACAACCTAAATGGATAGTTTACCCTTCAATTTTCTCAAACTTAAAGAATATATTGATTTATTCAAGTAGTCTCTCATGTGGGTTAATCCTTTTTAAGGCATCAACCCATAACCCAAAGGTTAAAGCCTTTAGATTTCATGTAAACCCTTTTTTTTCCAACATACACTTTTCTTCTCAGACAAGTAATGTTCTTGGGCTCACCTTTCAAGTTTGCAACAAAGAAAGATCTTTAATATGAAGAAGGGTTTATACAATCTCAATTACAGATGGAAATTAAGTGTTTCACAACCCCAATCAGCTATTCACATCAAGGCTCCTATAACCGTAGTTATGGAGCTTAGTCATACATCTCAAGAGAAGAAGGAAAAGAAATATTGAGTTCTTCATAAATGGATTCGGAGAATTACTTACAAAAATTACAAGAATTGTTCTTGAATCTTCAATGAGAGTATGAATGAGAAATACTAGATCCACAATTGTTGCTTGAATCCTGATGAATACTACGTTACAGTAGGTTTTCCAGATAGAAAATGATAAAAGATACCTAAATAAAACCTAAACTGGGTATTTATATGTTCCCAGGTACTGAGGATTTGAATTTTCAACTCATTAAGGTGTGTCGAGGTTGACGGCCAGTCAGTAGCCTGACGGTCCGTCGTGTGTACTGTCGCTGAAGGTTTCCATTTGCTACGTTCTGGTTGAGATTGACGGTCCTGATGGTGGGCCGATGGCCTAATGGCTCATCACATAGGCCATCACTTGACCTTCTAGAATGCCATTCTCTGTTTCAGCCTGACGTCTAAGTTGATAGTCCGCCAGAGGTTCGATGGTTCATCACTTGGACCGTCGCCATAGTCAACCACTTAGTCCTTTTTTTTAAATCTGACAGTCACCCTGATGGTTCGTCGTTTGGCTGAAGGTCCGCCAGTTCAACCGTCAGTGGCCTTTTTTTGCTACTTTTCCAAGTTTCTTCTTTAGCTAAATCCTTAACCTAAAACACTAAAATCCAGTATTAAATACAACATCAGTTTCTTGAAAATGTACAATTATCCCTTGAAAAGGATGTAAAATATTCCATTCAAAGTCAAAACATCAGACTCATCCCCTAACTCATATACACCACTCATACCCAAAACAGTCCACTGAAGATAGGACATCCCTCTATACGATCATGTTGGGTATGACTCGTATACTTAGGGTACCACTGAGGAAGAGGGTCAATCGTATAGTGGACGATATAATATCCTCCTAGGATTCTCAAGGTACGAGATGGGAGGGGAAAGTGGATACGACTCATATCCAAGGGGTACGACTCGTGCCCCTAGTTGTACCCACTCTATTGACATCAAATGGAATTTTTTTCGATCATTCAAAGTCTAGATATTTTAATTCTTACACATTTGGATTATTCATCCGCGAATGACGGGTAGGGAATGGAATAAACGCAAGTTAACATATCATCACATATCAAAACGACCTCTAAGCAAGTTAGAACAAGCATACAATAAGGATATAACACATATCATGCTCATTATCAATCAATTATTCACCTCATTATCTTTGCGACTCAAACCCATTATTTATAAAGACATTTGTTCAGTGTAAAGCTTAGGGACTTAAACCCTTACTTATCAACACTTACTCATTTAACAAGTTAGGGACTTCAACCTATCAACTTATCAAAGATACTTGCTCAATTCAAGGATTAGGGTCTCGAACCCTTCGTTTACCAAAGGCATGAATCAACTCAAGCTACTAGGGACTTAAACCCATCACAACAAAGACACAAATAGTTCAAAGCATTAGGGACTTGAACGCATGCTCTACCAAGACACAAATTAACTCAACAAATTGGGGAATTTA
The DNA here is from genome assembly GCA_030864215.1 of Capsicum pubescens. NCBI lineage: Eukaryota > Viridiplantae > Streptophyta > Magnoliopsida > Solanales > Solanaceae > Capsicum > Capsicum pubescens. The sequence goes on from CM061544.1 coordinate 231,747,220, forward strand.
ACCCATTGTCTATTAAAGACATAAATCAAAGAAAAGAGATCAACACATACCACCTTCCTAGGTTTTTGAAATAGGAATCAAATGCAGATACTTGGACTTCATGTCCTTTTTCGCTTAACATGTAGCTTTCTTGGACTTTTGGTTTCTCCATAGGACCTTTACCAAAGCCACCTCTTTCATTTGCAACTAGAGAACTTGACGATCCAAGATCCTCATTGGGATCTCCTCATAGGACAAAGAGTCTGAGATAACAACATCCCTCAATGGAATAACCAACGATGGATCACCCACACATTTTCACAACATAGAGACATAGAAAACTGGGTGAATGGACTTCATACTAGAAGACAACTCCAACTCATAGGCAATATTGCCAACCCTCTTCGCCATCAAGTAGGGTCTAACATACCGGGGACTAAGCTTCCCTTTCATACCAAATTGCATTACTCCCTTCATAGGAGAGACTTTCAAGAATACCCAATCGCCAAAACTAAAATCTAGGTTCCTACGCCTCACATCCGCATATAACTTTTAGTGACTTTGAGCAGTTTTTGACCTATCACATATAACCTACACCTTCTCTAAAGATTGGTGAACTAAATCATGGCAAAGCAACTTACCCTTGTCAACTTCGTACAACCGAATAAGAGATTGACATCTTCTACCATACAATGCCTTGAAGGGGGCCATGCCAATGCTAGAGTGGTAACTATTATTATAGGTGAACTCAATAAAAGGTAAGTAATCATACCAATTACCACCATAATCAATAACACAAGCCCACAACATATTCTCTAATGTTTTGATTTTCCTCTCCGCTTTCCCATCTGTTTCAGAGTGGTAGGCGGTACTAAGGCACACTCTAGTACCCAAACCCTTTTGGAATGACTTCCAAAAGTGAAATAAAAATAGAGGACCGTGATACGAGATGATCAAAATTAGAGCACCGCCCAACTTCACGATCTCTGTAAGATACAACTTAGCTTAGTCTTCCGTTGAGTAATTAGTCCTCACAGGAAAGAAGTTAGCAGACTTGGTTATTATATCAACAATGACCGAAGTAAAATCACATTAATATTGAGATTTAGGGAGACCGATAACGAAATCCATATTAATTTCCTCCCACATCCATTCGGGAAAAAAAAATTCTTGGTATAACCCATCGGGCCTCATGTGCTCAACTTTCACTTGTTGACATACCATACACTTGGCCACATGGCTAGCCACATTATTTTTCATATTGCTCCACCAATAGAACACTCTAAGGTCATCATACATCTTAGTAGAACCTGGATGTATAGCATACCTAGATTCATGAGCCTCGACCATGACTCTTTCCCTCAATCCATCGACATCGGAAACACATAGCCTATGTTGGTATCTCATGATAATATCATCACTAATCACAATGTCTGCAACTTTGTGTTGACCCACATTACTCTTGATCTTCATCAAGTTGTGGTCCTAAGTTTGCTTCTCCTTTATCTCTACAACAAGAGACGACTGATATACCGAAAGAACAAATACACCCCCATCCTCGAAGTCCGCAAGTCAAACTCTAAGATTAGCCAAATGGTGAACGTCCTTCACCAATTACTGCTTATCCATATCTACATGGGTCAAACTTCCCATGGATAATTTACTAAGAGAATTGGCGACTACATTTTCCATACTGGGATGGTACTGAACACTCATATCATAGTCTTTCAATAACTCTAGCCACCTTTTTTGCTGGAGATTTAACTCTTTTTGGATAAACAGATATTAGAGACTCTTATGATCGAAGAAGATATCGACATGAGTTTTATAAAAATAATACCACTAAATTTTTAATGCAAAAACCATGGCTAACAACTCTAGGTCATGAGTAGGGTAGTTATTCTTATGAACTTTCAATTGACTAGAAGCATAGGCCACCACCCTACCATATTGCATTAACACGCAATCGAGACCAACACGAGAAGCATCACAATATACCACGAAACTATCACTACCCCCGGGCAAGGTCAAACCAAAAGTCAACTTATTTTTCAACTTCACAAAACTACCCTCACACACCTAGGACTACAAGAACTTGACCTTTTTTTGGGTCAATTTGGTCACTGGGGAAGCTATAGTAGAGAAACTCCCAACAAACCTTCTATAAAAAATGGGTAGACCCAAGAAGCTCCGAATATCGGTTGGAGTCGTAGGTCCAGGCCATTTCTTTATCGCCATAACTTTTAGGGGATCTACCATAATCCCTTCACTAGAGATGACATGACAAAGAAAAGCTACAACTTTCAACCAAAACACACACTTGGAGAACTTGGCATACAAATGATGGTCCTTTAAAGTTTGAAACATAGAACAAAGGTGATCAACATGATCTGCCTCACTCTTAGAATAGATTAAGATCTCATCAATGAAGAAAATGACAAATATGTCTAAGAAAAAATAGAAGACCCAATTCACTAAGTCCATGAATGTCGTCGGGGCATTGGTCAACCCAAAATACATGACAAGTAACTCATAGTAACCATACTGGGTTCTAAATACAGTCTTAGGGATATCTACATCCCTAAACTTAAGTTGATGATAACCCGATCTAAGATCAATAATAGAGAAACACGTTGCACCCTGAAGTCGATCAAACAAATCATTGATCCTAGAAAGATGATATTTATTCTTTACAATCACTTTGTTCAATTGACGATAATTAATGCACATACAAAGGGAACCATCCTTCTTGCGCACAAATAAAATGGGAGCACCCCACGGAGACACACTAGGATGGATAAAACCTTTATCTAAGAGGCCTTTCAATTACTCCTTAAGCTCTTTTAGCTCCGCAAGAGCTATTCTAAAAGGAGGGATAGAAATCGAATGAGTTTCCAAAACAAGATCAATCCCAAAATCAATTTCCCTATCGGGAGAAACACCGGGAAGATCATTGGGAAAATTATTAACCACAGGAATGAATTCTAGAGAAGGCTCTTCCGAGTTAGAATCCTTAACTCGGACCAAATGGTACAAACACCCCTTTGAAATCAACATTTGGGCCTTTAGATAAGAAATGAACCTTCTCTTAGGCACTAAGGAACCACCTTTTGATATAATGGCCTGCTCAATAGGGAATTGAGACATGACCCTACGAGTTTGACTATCTAAAGAAGCATATCAAGAGTGCAACCAATCCATCCCCAGAATGGCATAAAAAAAAACATATCCAACTCTATAAGTTTTAAAAGATTATCTCTGCCACTAAATAATATGACACACCCCTTATAGACCCTTCTAATAATCATAATGTCTCCGATTGAGGTAGAAACAATAAAAAGAACCGACAGACTCTCGAGACCACAATCATGATGCACAGCCACATACAGGGTCACATAAAAAAATGTATACCCAATGTCAAGCAAACAATACACATCACAGGAGAAAAGTCTCAACATACCCGTGATAATATCAGGAGATAGCTTAGAGTAGTGGAGAGTAGAAAGTGAATACAAGTGTTTCTAGCTAATGTTGATGCTAGAAATAGAAGCAGAGGAAGACATAGAACCCTTCGGTGCGAGAGTGGATAGACTAGCAATAGGGGCCTTTTTGGCCCAAGAAGCTTCTAGAGAAGGGGACTCACACTTCATGTGCCCAATCTGACAACAACTAAAACATTTATTCCTCCCCTTATCACACTGACCATGATGACTCTGACCACAGAATCTACAAGGACGGCAGGGAGGAACCGACTGTGCACCACTAGCCTTAATTTGGGCACCTTGTTCCTGGGGACCACCACTAAACTGATACCGATGATAACCCAAAAACTTTGGGTAAAGAGAGAGAACACTATCCAAGGAGAAAGAACTCGAAATCCCCTATTTCTTCAATGGCGACTTTCCACCCTCACCACCACTATGCTCAAAAGGCCTAAATTTCTTTCCTTGTCTCTCACTAAGCTCAACTTACTTCTTTTTCTCTTCTTCTACTTGTTGAAAATACATAATCAACCTAGAAATATCCATGTTATCAGTCAACAAGGGAGTTTTTCTCTCAAGGACTAACTCACAGCACAATCCCAAGACAAACTTAAGCATTCTAGGCCTAATGCTAGAAACCATCTCGGGAGCATATCTTGACAATTGATGGAATTTTAAGCCATACTATTGAATGAACATCCTCCCTTTATTTAAGTTCACAAACTCTTCCGCCCTTGCCTCCCTTAACTCTTGAGGAAAGAAGTGAGCTAAGAAAACCTCAGAGAAGTCCTCCCATATAGCAGGACTAGCATCAACACCTCTAGATAACTCTTACCCCTCATACCATTAGTACACTACACCTTTCAATTGGTAGAAAGCAAAATCAATGCCCTCAACCTTCGAAGCATGCATGATTAGGGAGATCTTTTCTATTTCATCAATGAAGCCTTGAGGATCTTCCTCAACCTTCATACCAAAGAACATAGGAGGGCTCAACCTCATAAATTGTCTAATCCTTGTGGCCTCATAAGAAATGGTAGATGGAGCACTATGCTCTGATTGAGAGGCTAAAAATTTAGTCAAGAGGTTAATAAAGCGACTAAGCTCTGCATTAGTAGCATCCCTTTGAGGTGACAAAATAGGAGGGTCACTTTTATAGATGGAGTTGGTGGGGATAGGTGAACCCTATAAAGATGGCCGAATGCCACAACCCTAGCTTGAGTTTGAACTCCAGAAGTTGGACGAGCTTCATCCATATATCCCTCAGAAGGGTTTGCCTGAGTCTCAGATCTCCTTGGAGGCATGATCTGAAAGATAGCAAACAGAAATCAAAGAAATCATAGACCTTAGACTCTATATCTTGTGATTGAAACACAAGAAATGGAAATAGTTCCTAAATCTTCTCATAGCTCCTTTTTTATAAGTATGGCGTGCTTCACACCCATTAAAAAGACTCTACTCGACAAGGTATTATGGACACCCAACTTACCATGGACCTAGATTTTGATACCAACTTGACATGCCCTAAAATTGCTCCATGTAGTATGGGCACCTCAATCCCATATAAATCAAGGTCGCCCCGATAACCCATCACAATCATCACATAAATTACAAGGGTTGGATGAACCCCAACCATAAATAAGATAGCGAAAACAATACTAGAAGTCATAACTTAACAATGTCTAACCATTTCATAAACATAGACACACTAACAAATATACCTAAGTCCACAGTCATCCACAATACCTCTATGTAAATCGATGTTTGAAAATATATATTTTAGGAAGAACCCCCGAAAATAGCCAAACTAAGTCAAATTGAGACTAAGTCTAAAGATAGGGGACCAAGAATGAATGTCTTTCGAAATAAGAAAGCTTACCACTCTGTAGTTGATGCATAAATTTCTTTGATTACCTAATCAGTGTACAGAAAGAGATCATGATGCTCCATCCCCTATGTCGCGTGGGACATAGCATTTGAAGATAGTTAGCGGTTGAACCGCTAGCATGTAACTCAAGGATATGGATAAAATAGCATCATTATTTAATAACATGTCAATATATCATATTTAATCATATCCACCAATTCTCCTTACAAATAGGTATATCACATGCTAACCAAGAAATCAAGGCTCAACAACATTCTTTAATAATCATTCATTAGACATGAAGTGGAGGACTCCGACCATTTATACTTAGATTTGACAATTTTATTTAGGTATATGACTTTAACCGTAATCACATACCATTAGACAAAGGACTTTAACCATGCTCACACATTCATTAGACAAGGACTTCAACCACATACATAATAATTCAAACAAGGGACTCTAACCATACACGCATTTCTCTAGGTAAGGGACTCCAACCTCATGCCCGTTCGTTAGATAAGGGACTCTAACCTTCTGCCAAGGGACTCTAACTGCAAGCCGTTTCATTCAATAATTTACATTAACCTCAAGAGATCTCTTTATGCAAGGTACTTTAACCTCGAGCAATTTCTTTAGGCGAGGGACTCTAACCTTAAGCCATTGCATAAGGCACAGGACTTCAACCTCAAGCCATAACAACTATCATTATCCGACATTGGGACTATAACCTATTTACCATGCATCAACATTCATTCCATACAACACTTAAGGACTTTAACCATATAACTAATTCAACACTCTATATGATCCCATGGTCCTTATGGGAGCCTTGTTGCTTAACCATTTAAATAGGCCATTGCCTCCATTTAATTCATCTTACAATTCAAATTATGGTCATCAAGACCCTCACAAACTATGCACATTTCATAAGAAATCTTATACCACTTTTATACCATACTTTTGATCAACCCCACAATTCAAGTTCATTTCTATATTGAGGGACTTCAACCATTTAATAGTCATTAAATTAACAAGGTCATCAATTCACAACACATGGCTCACAAAACTTTTACAACATCGTTTATCAATCATTCATATTGATTGGGGCATTGCCCTTGTTAAACATATCACAAAATATGACTTGACAATTCGCTTAGACATTTCCATAAACACCTTATCTACATACCTTCAACAAAGCTATTTTTAATATAGAAATCATAAAGGCTAGGGTTACTGTAGACCCTCATGTTAAACCTCACATAACAAGTACCCACATATGCAAATCATAATCATTAATATGTATAAACATGAGTCTAAGCACGAGTCAACATTGTTAATCATTAGGCAACAAAACCCTTGTCACCATGTACACATACTAATCCAAGTGTGAAATACATGGGTTTAGAGTTATTTTATAAGGGGAAGAGGTACATGCATTAAACAGCTTGATTCACCCAAGAAGCTTGACTTCACTTTGTTCCTAGATGGACACCCTTGAACCCTAGCCTCCAATCCTTCACAAATTGTATTTGAGAGAGATTTTTGGATGTTTTAATCCACTCAAAATGTGTTTAAGGAGGTTTTATACACTTATATAGTGAGGGGACTTATGGTTTAAGTCATGGGAAAAGACCACAAGGTCCTTAGTTAAATTCTGCAAAATAGACCCGTGCAGGGGTATGACTCACCTCACGATCCATACCCTAGGGTACGAGTGGTGCCCTCACTCGTACCCTATGCTTCTCCTAGGTCACCCACATTATTAAGGGTACGATCATACACCATTGAGTATTATCAAAAGTGTAATACTCATCCCCTAACTTTTATACACTACCCATACCCAAAAAAGTCCACTCAAGCTAGGACTTCTCTCTATATGATCATGTTGGGTACAACTCGTATACTTAGGGTACGATTAAGGAGGAGGGTCACTTATATAGTGGATAGTATACTATCCTCCTAGGCTGATCAAGGTACCATATAGGAGGGGAGTGGATATGACTCGTATCCAAGAGGTATGACTCATTCCCCTAGTCGTACCCACCCATGTGACATCAAATGAAATTTTTTTCCAATGGTTCAAAGACTAGGTCTTTCAATCCCAATTCTAGAGTGGTAGATATTATTGTATGCAAACTCTAGAAGAGGAAAATTCTTAACCCAACTACCACCATAGTCGATTACGCTAGCTCAAAGCATATCCTCTAATGTCTAAATGGTCCTTTCTGCTTGCTCATCTGACTGTAGGTAAAATGAAGTACTCAGACTCACCTTGGTCCCTAAATCTTTTTTAAATGAATGCCACAAGTGAGATGAAAATTGCATACCATGATTAGAGATGATAAAAACAGGTATCCCATGCAGCTTCACAATATCTTGGATGTTCAACCTGGCATAATCCTCAGCTGAGAATTTTGTCCTTACTGGCAAAAGTGAACCGCCTTTGTCATCTTATCCACAATGACGCAAAACAAATCAAACTATTTTTGAGACCGAGGAATACTGGCAACAAAATCCATTTTGATTACTTTTCACTTTCATTCAGGCAACTCAATCTCTTGTTACAATCCTCTGATCCTTATGTTCTCAACTTCCACCTGTTGGCATACCATGCAATTGGCCACAAAATTAGCCACATACCACTTTATGTTATTCCGCTAATACATCTCCTTGAAGTCATGATAAATTTTTGTCAAACCAGGATGAACAATACAGCGTGACTCATGTTCCTTAACCAAGATCCTTTCTCGCAAACTATCTATATCAAGAACATATCATCTCCCTTGGTACCACAAAGTACTGTCACCACTAATATCGAAAGCCATCAACTTTTTCCCATATACATCACCCTGGATCCTCATCAAGATAGGATCTAACATCTTATTTTCCTTGATTTTAGCACCTAGAGATAACCGCGCCATTTCCTGAACAATTACCCCACCATCCTTGAAGTCCAAAGGATAAACTCCAAGGTTAGCCAATTGGTGAATATCATTCACCAACTCCCACTTCTCTTTATCCACATGAGCTAGAATCACCATGGATAACCTACTAAGATCATGAGTAACTACGTTATCTTTATCTGGGTGGTACTGAAGACTCATATCATAATCCTTTAGAAGCTCAAGATATCTCCTTTGCCTGAGGTTAAGCTCTTCTGAGTAAACACATACTGGAGGATCTTATGACCAGAAAAAATATCTACATGCACTTAATACAAATAGTGACGCCAAATTTTCAGTGTGAATATCACAACTAATAGTTCCAAGTCATAAGTCAGATAATTCCTCTTATGCACCTTTAACTGTCTGGAAGCAAAAGCTATCGCCTGGGCATATTGCATCAGAACACAACTAAATACCACATGAGACGTATCCTAGTTTACCATAAACCCATTTGTTCTTTCAAGCAAAGTCAAAACTAGAGTTGAGTTAGCTTATGCTTTAGCTTCTCAAAATTACCCTCACAAGCATCTGACCACAAGAACTCTACTTTCTTCTAAGTTAACTTAGTCAACGAGGCAGCTATGTCGAGAAACTCTCAACAAACCTCCTGTAGTAGCCAGCTAAACCCAAGAAGTTTAGAATATCAGTTGGAGTCATGGGTCTAGGCCACTTCTTTACCACTGCAACTTTCTGTGGATCCACCATGATCCCTTTACTAGAATTGATATGACCCAAAAAAGTGACAACATTCAACCAGAACTCATATTTCTAAAATTTAGCATACAACTTCTTCTCCTTCATGGTCTTGAATACAATGCAAAGGTGATTCACATGATGCACTTCACTCTTAGAGTACACCAGAATATCATCGATGAAAACAATGACAAAGAAGTCTAGAAAATGATGGAAGATTCTATTCAACAAATCCATGAATGTCGTCGGGGCATTGGTCAACCCAAAAGACATAACCAATAACTCAAAATGTCCATACTGGGTACAAAAGATAGTCTTAGGGATATCCAACTCCCTAATCTATAATTGGTGATGCCTGGATTTAATATAATGTTTGGAGAAAAACATAGCACCCCGCAACTAATGAAACAAATCTTTTATTCATGGAAGAGGATACTTGTTCTTTATCATTACCTTGTTAAACTGTTAATAATCAATGGACATTTGAAGGGAACCATCCTTCTTATGCATGAATGACACCGGTGCACCCCACAAGGACACACTAGGATGGATGAAACCCTTATTTAAAAGATCCTTGAGTTACTCCTTAAGATCATTCAACTCAGTTAGAGCCATTTTATATGGCAGAATGGAAATTGGATGAGTTTCTGTAACAAGATCTATCCCAAACTCAATCTCCATATCAAGAGAAACATTAGGAAGGTCATTAGGGAAGACCTCAGGAAATTCATTTTCCACCGGAACAAAATGTAAAGAAGGACCCTCCGAGTTAGAATTTTTAACCTAGGCTAGATAAAATAGTAACCACTTATATATTAATCTCCAAGCTCTAAGATAAGATATGAAATTCCTATTAGGAGATAGGGAACCATCCTCCCACTCAATAACTGGCTCATTTGTGAATTTAAAAATGACCTTGTGGGTCTGATAATATACATCCCTAATATGACATCAAAATCCACCATATATTATTCAAACAGTTCCACCATAGCGTCTTTGCTACCAACAGATACCATACACCCCCTATACCATACACCAGGGTAGAAATAGAAAAAAGGTCTAAAACACACTCGGGACCAAAATCAAAATACATAAAAAATATAGGGTCACATAACAGAGAGTGGACCTGAATAAAGTAAATAGTACACATCATGGAAAAAAAGTTTCAGCATACCAGTAATGACATCAGGCAATGCATCAAACTCTTGATAGGTAGTGAGAGCATAAAGACGGTTTTGACCAGTGCCAGAACTAGATAATGCACCCTTAGGTGATGGAGCTCAGGAAGAGGCAGCATTAACCTTGTTTTCCCCAGAGAAAACCTTACCAATAAGACTGTTTCTAAGCATATGCCCTACCAGATAATAGTTGAAGCACTAGTCCCTTCCCTCATCATAGAAACCCTAATGCAAATAACCACAAAATCTACAAGGAGGATATGATGAAACTGAATAGGCCCCATTAGCCTGAGACTGGATACCCTTTGCCTTGAATTTGTCACCACCTTGAAAACTCATTTCACCTAACGGCTTTGAGTAGGGAGCACTATCCGTTGAGTAAGACACAAAATTGCCCTTCTTCTGGGATACTTTCTAACATCCCTGCCACTCTGTTGTTGGCCAACACCCTAGTTAGAGAGCCTAAACTTCTTGCCCCACCTTTCCCCTATATTAGCCTACTTTTTTTCTTCCTTCACCTGTTATATGTACACAACCAACTTAGAGATATCCATTTCCTTGATCAGCAAGCAACCTTACTTTCCAATATCAAGTCTTGGGACAACCCAAAAGCCAACATCCAAATTCTAGCCCTCATATTAGAAACCATCTTTGGAGCATACCGAGACAACTGGTGAAACTTTAAGGCATACTCTTTGATTGACATCTTGCCTTACTTTAGATTAACAAAATCTTCTGCCTTAGATTCGCTCAACTCCCGAGGAAAGAAGTGGTTTAAGAAAGCATCAGAGAAATCTTCCCATAGAACTGACTCAACATCATCACCCTTTAACTATTCCTATTTCTCGTACCATTGGTACACCATATCTTTTAGCTGGTAGGCACCAAAACCTATGCCCTCTACAATCGTGGCATGCATAACTAGGAAAAAATTTTCGATCTCGTCTAGAAAACCTTAAGGATTCTCCTCTATATTAACACCATTAAAGGTCAAAGGGTTAAACCTCATGAATCAAACAACCCCTGTGGCCTCAGAAGATGGAGTAATACATGCACCACGCTTATCCTGAGAAGCTACCAACTAAGCTAACATATTAATAGACTGAAGAAACTCAACATTCATCACATTAACCTGAGGAGTTCGAGAAGGACTGGAAGGGGCCGGTGGAACTCTATGAGGACAAACAAGAATTAGATTCCTAGGCCGAGTATGGACCCTAGTAGTAGAATGGGTTTTATCAATATTGTCCTCGGGTAGGAAAAAGGAGTTTTCGTGAGCTTTAGATCATCGAGGAGGCATGATCTGAAAATCTAACAAATAGGGATTAGAGGAGAGATTAGGACCTTAGACTCTACAACACGAAAATAGAACACAAGAAAGAGATACATTTCTAAATGTTGTGTAGCCTCTCTCTTATGGGTGTGGCGCACTACACACCCTTAAAAGAGACTTTACTCAACACAACTTTTGTGGACTCCCAAGTTACCATGAACCTAGGGATCTAATACCAATCTGATAGGACTCAAACTAAGGCCTAGTCGTGTCAGTCATCTCAAGTCTGACCGGGACCAGAGACCAACCTAACACCCCAATATTCCAAACATATAACAATATAGAATAATTATAATTGAAAGGCATTTAATAAAGTTCATAACCATAACCATCTATACATCCAACCAAACATATAACCGGTGTCAGACCTAATACCAATACCAATGCCAAGGCTAACACCAATAGAACCACCGCCCATGCCCATAGTATTCATACAAAGTCTTTAACAAAAATCCAAGAAAATCTATTTGGTATATGCCCTCGAATATAGCAAAAATCAAAGTCTAAGAAATAAATAAAAAATATGAAAAGAAGTCCTTTGCATGAAATGGAGTCTTTTGGAGTATGGAAGCTAACCACTTCAGCCTTCCATGAATGTTGTCTCCGAATCTATGTCACTGAGCCGGAGGAGTAGTATGGTCGATTCCTACGTCATATGGGAATACAATGCCCAAAGATGGGTTAGTGGATGAATTCTAGCATGTACTTAGGATAAGTATAAAATAATGCCTTTATTCAAAACCAAAGTAATTAACCATATGCAACCACATACATACATATATCTATCATGTCTGGAAATAAAGCTGGTTTTAGCATGTATTAAAATCTTTAACCTGGGATTGTGTAGCTGTTTTTTCCTAGATCCACCCATAGGATATATAGGTTTAGATCCCCTAATTGAAAGGGGCCCAACATGTGTTAGCCGAACGAACCGGAGTATGACCTAAGATGACTAGTACATATCCCAAAATATAAGTATGCACACGGTCACCAGGAACAACCTCACATCAGCAAATGTGAGCTTCTAGTTTTGGTTTCCCCAGAACCTCCACCTTCCACGGCTTTGCTAACACATCCCCTTTTAAGCCCATATTAAAACCATTCACACACAACCAATCAATTACTAAGGAGTCCCTTTTTATTTGGCGTTTACCATTGGTATTGACATATAATACTAGAGCTTCCAAGTCTATCCATTTATTCCATTCCAAATCCATTAAACCAATTTGACTCCAAAGTTTCCATTTAATCCAATTTAGGTTCCATTACCTTATTATGAAATGCAAAATTTTCAATAATAGTCAAACTTTGTAACAAAATCATTCTCATAGGCATTTTAATAAACAAGTTGATGGTATAAGAGTTTTCCAAAACCAAAATCATATGTCAATTGACCATTCCCATTTAATCACATTTTCAAACCATAATTATAACATGAAAACCATAAGAAAAACATGGGAAAACATTATCCAACAAAGAACAACCAAAACCCCCAACATATACTTCAAAACCCAAAACAATACCATAATAATGCCATAAAAATCATTCATTTAAACATGCTTTTAGTTGAACTAAAAATGTGGGAGAAGTAACATGCCTTAGAAAATAAGAAAGACGGAGAGAAACCACCCAATAGCATCGTAATTAATTGACTTGAAGAATACCATATTTTTTATCGAACCAAGGGCTAGAGATAGATTTGAGAGTGTTTAGAGAGTGTTACATTGTGAACAATAAGTTAAGGAAGCCTTTAATGGTATTTTATGTATGGGATTCAAAAGAAGTCAAGAGAGTAAATGTCAAAAATACCCTTAACTCAAATTATAAAAAGGATATAGGAGAGTACGGTTGGACCTCTCGACTCACATCCATATCATACGAGTGGTAACCTCTACTCGTATCTTGATCAAAAAGTTGGACACCATATTTTTTCCAACATACGACTCCTAAGCCTAACTCCTACCATCACCATACGACAAGTATCCTTCAAGTCATACCCTAAGCAGGACATTAAGGATAGATACCGGATCATGAACATACGACTCGCACCACCAACCCATACCCATACTATATGACTATTATGGTAAGTCGTATGATGATTAAAAGTCTTAAGAATCAAGGAATTTGCATCGTCTAGAACCCAGGGTATTTTAATGTGTGAACAATCGCTAACACATTTAAGGCCTTTAACTAAGAATAATTGTGAAGTCTTAAGAAACTTTTGTCATTTTTGATTTGTTTATGTTTGATTTTATAGTTTAAGCTAATAAGATAGAGAACCAAAAACAATAGAAGAAAAGAAGTTGAAATCTGGAGAAATCTAAAGAGAAGTGTAGCTGACGACATCTATGATAAGTCGTCATCCCTATGATAGGCTATCACAGTTATTATCAGACTTAACTAGATACTTGGCATGAGTTAAATCCTGTGATGATATCTGGTGATAGGACGTTAAAAGTGTGATACGCCGTCATGAATACCATCATCATTCACTAGAGAATTGGCGTGAGTTGAAGCCTGTGATGATATTTTTTGATAAGGGGTCAGAGTTGTGATAAGGCATCAGTATCAACGTCAACCTTAGGCAGAAACTATCAAAATAGAAGAGGAGCTGATGATATCTATGATACGTCATCAGGCTCCTGATATATCATCACCTACATCGTCAGCCTTAGGCGGAGCCTGTCAACATTGAAGGAAATCTAACGCCATTCCTAATAAGGCATCAAACCCTTGATAAGGCATCACCTAATGGCGTCATCTGTCCGAGAAATTTACTTAAGTTGTTATTTTATTTCCTTAATTAGACTCAAGTATAAATAGCAGCTTTTAGGTTTTTTAATTATCATTGACATATCTTGCAATATACGTTGTGCATGATTTTTCTGTCTCTCGAGTTCCAATACGCTCTAGAATATTATTGTTGAGAGAAGATTGTCATCAATATTTTGGGAGTTTTGTATTAAGATTCAGTTCAAGTTACACTTCTTGATTTTCATCATCATTGTAAGTTAATCTGCCCAACTATGAATTCAACTTGTGTACTTGTTTATTGTATCATGAGTGGCTAAACTCCATTAACTTGAATTATGATATCTAGGGTTAGATCTTGATAAGGTGGTAAGTATTCAAGATTTAATAGGTGGTAGGATTTCTTGATAATTCTGAAGCTTTAATTAACGTTTGTTGGTTGTAAACAGTGACACACCTGCTTTGATTTGCTTGAGAAAGAAATCAAATATAATAGGAAGTGAATTATCAACAGGGACTCGGAAATACTTCATTTCATAATCAGTGTTGTAATAAGGTTGGTTAACCTGAGGTAAAATCTGGGCAATGAATAGAAATTCTCTAAGTTCGAGACGATTAGGAAATTAAACCCTTAAGTAGGTCGAGAGACATTTGAGCATAACATCGATAAAGATAGCTTGTTATCCTACCCACCATGAGAATCTTGAATAACCTTTAGCATTTGTCATGTACCATCAGCCCTAGTGAACATAATTCTGGTTATTTCATAAACTCTTGATTATGAACATCAAAATTAAAGTGACAAACAATTATTCGTGAAACTTAAACCCCCATTTCAGGAAATATTAAACTATCAGTGAATTAAATTGCAAATAACTTGGGTTCATACATTATTCCCTGTGGGATTCTACCCCAACCTAGTTGGGTTTTATATTAACAACGATCACTTACATCCATTCAAGAGTGTAATTTGAGCATTATCATGTTTCATGTATATTAAGGCTTAGGTGTACCCCACATTGCGTGATTTGAGCGACTATTAAAGATTTAAAGGTAGTGGATGACTTTTAGGCATCTGGATGTTTTCTACTATCTTTTCTATCATTAGACTATTTCTTTACTAGTTTCTAGAAACATAGTTGTATCTATAAAATTTTGTAATACCCTACGTTTTGGACTAAAATTTTCCATGTGAGTATGCTCACTTTTCAAAGTATGGCTCAGGTAATGAGTCCTTGGACCTCTTCATGAGTTGTATAATCAAAATCATATCCAAATTAGTGAGGTATCCTAATGTTTCTCTTTGGATAGACTTGGCCCTCACAAGTTGTAAGCTTTGGTCTTGAACCGTAGGGCGTTAATCATGACCATAATAGTGAGAGTTCAAGGTTTGGGGTACCAATATGTGAGTATTGTTGATTACTTATGACCAGTGACCACAAGCGTTACCTGACCCGTAGCGACTAGAGTTTTATTTTCCTTCCCATTTTCATTAAGGGCAGTATTCTTTTCCCTTCCACCCCAATATTTACCATGAATGAAATCATCTAAGGGGCCCTAGTTTTATCATTCATTAAATAAAAACACAATACTCTTTTCCCAAGGGTCAAAACAAAGCTAGGGTTTCAAAGGGTTAACCATTTAGGCTTCTAATTGGGGTTTCTTCTCCAAATTCTTGGAATTTTCAGGTATTTATCTCTTTTCTAATCTATTTTTTATATAATAAGATGTGTTTAATCATGGTTTATATGATTTTCATTATTGGGTTTTTAATGATGGGTTGAGGGTTTTTATGATTACTACTCTGTTGGTTTTCCTTGGTTTTGAAATTATTTTTCATTCGTTATCTCACGATTTTTAAATTGAAATTATGCATGGGAATGGTGGAAGGGAAGTGGGTCATGGATTTCCCAAAATTTTATAGAATTTATATTGGAATTGGTATTAACCTCAACCCACTTGCGTAATTGGTTTTGAAATATGGACAATAACATGTTTGTGGTTATTGTTATAAACTATTGTATCACATTAATATACCATGAGATTGGTTTTTTTTTGGAAAAAGGAATTGTTTAATCCCTTTCCTGAGTTACATGCCAGCACTCACCCCGCTAACAATCCCCAAATACTACATTATTTTATGATGTAGGGTGCAGGAGTTTCTTTGATTTTTTTGCAGAGAATTAGATGGTTCTGATTCATTAGTTGGTCTGCGTTAAAGTGGTGAGACTCCATCTTCTGGAAGGCCAGACATTTCATTGCTTTCATTTTTTAGTATCAAAATCCCATTGATTTTCTTATTTTTTGGATTTTATTTTTGTCCATGGCCAGGGGCATGTACCAACCTAACTTGGCATTTCAATTTAAAGGCTTTTGTGGAAAAGTGTGGGTGGCTACTATTTGTTGACACTTAGTTCATATTGAGTTATTTATCTATCTTTCACATTATGTTTGGGTTTCTTCCACTATTATATTTATTAGTTTGTGGCGACTAGGCAAAGGGGGTGGTCTTCAACCTTTGGTAGGCTTGAGATACCCATCACCACTAGGACTGGGGTTGGGCCATGACAAGCTTTATATAAGAGGATAGTTTCATTGTCATTGGGTATCCACAAAGCAGTGTCGAGTAGTGTCCCTTTTATGGGTGTGTAGTATGCCACACTTATTTGGGGGAGGCTACAAGGAATTTAGGAATATTTCCCTTTCTTGTGTTCTAATTGAGCTATAGTGTTTTGTGTCTTGAAATTCCTCTAATATTTTATTTACTTGCATTTTTTATCATGCATCCCCGAAGATCTACTATTAGTAAAAACTCTATTAGATCCTCCGTCCTACCTGAGAACAATGTGGATGGAAATCACCCTATCTATGAAGTGCAGACTCAGTCTAGTATCCTTGCTCCTAATTGTACTGCCCCACGTGGAGTTTCACTTGTCCCTTCTAGTCCTCCTAAAGCTTTCCAGTATAGTGATACTTATGATCAACCACCTCAGGGGGATATCTCTAATGTAGACTTCCATAGATCCATTCATTTTTTACTTTATTGGTGACATATCAGTCTCATCGGTCTAACCATGTTAGTTCATTTTCACCTTCTTCTAAGGTCATCAGGGTTGGCCAGTTCATGAGTTGAATCCTCTAACCTTTACAGGCTATAATGTTTAGGAGAATCCTCAGGTATTTGTGGATGAGATAGAGATGACTTTAAGACTAATGTATGCTACTGATTTTGTAGGTGTAGAGTTTGTTGCATATCAGCTGAGAAATATAACTTAGCAGTGGTATGGCGAGTGGGAATATTTGAGAGGTGGCGATGCAGAGCCAACAATATGGGCTTAGTTTTTGGATATATTTTTAATCAATTTGTTCTTTCGAAGTTGAGAGAAGTTATTCTTGGAGAGTTTGTAAACTTGAAGCAGGGTAATATGAGTGCAAAAGAGTGTGCCTTGAAATATCAAAAATTATCTCGCTATGCTCCAGAGTTGGTGTCTAGTAAGAGGTATAAGATGAGAAAGTTTTCATCTGGGTTGTCCCGTGACTTCATGTTGGAATGGTAGGCTATAATATTGAACAATGACATGGACATCTCCGTATATGTGGTTTATATACAGTATTTAGAGGATGAAAAGAAGAGACAGGAAGAGATAGGAGAAAGATAGAAAAAATAAGTTTAGGTATTTAGAGTATGGTGCAAATCAGTAGAATAATGGGAGATATGGTAGAAATTAGACCAAGAAGGAGACTCAGAGAAATTCTAGTTCATATTTTTTGGCTTGTGATCAGTATCCAAAGTTGTCCGACGATCATCGTGTTCAAACTAGAAGTGCTCTTAAGGAACAGGGTTCCTAGTTTTAAGATATTGGAGCTCAATCAACCCCACCTTATCCTCCTTGTATAATTTATGGTCAGCTTCACCACGGTTATTGTGATTAGGGGAGATATTGGTGCTTTAGTATTGTTTAGCCTGTCCATATACTAAGACACTATCCTATAGCTAAGGTACCCATTGAGGCTAATAATTTTTTGGTTGCCACTTCATCAATTTCTGTGCCAAAGGGTGCTACTTCTGGTACCGACACTGGCTGGAATAGTCTCTATGCTCTTACCATCCATCAGGAATCTAAGGCATCTCCTGATGTTGTTACCTGTATGTTATAACTTTTCTCTTGAGATATGTATTGTTTGCTGGATCTGGGGTCTACCTTTTCTTATGTGACCCCTTATGTGCATATGCATTTTAGTTTTGGTCCTAAAAGTATTTCTAACCCCTTTTCTATTTCTACTCTAGTTGGCAGTTCTATAGTTGCTAAATGGATCTGTAGGGGTTGTGTGGTGTCTATCTTTCATAGGGAGACATTGGCGGATTTGGTAGAGCTTGATATGGTAGATTTTGATGTAATATTTGGGGGTGGATTAGCTTTGTTTGTGTTATACTTCTCTTTATTGTAGGACCCAAAAGGTTAATTTCCAATTTCCTAATAAATTAGTAATCAAATTAGAGAGAAGTTTCTGAGTGCCTAGAGGGAGGTTTATTTCCTATCTTAGAGCTCGTAATTTAATTTCCAAATGATGTCTGTGTCACCAAGTTTGGGTTAAGGATACAAGTTCTGGGGGTCCCTCTTTTCATTTTGTCCCTGTGGCTAATATATTTCTTGAGGTGTTCCTCAATGATCTTTCCAGAATTTCTTCTGATAGGGAAATAGATTTTTGGATTAATATTCTATAGAATACCTGTCATATTTCCATCTATCCTTATAGGATGACTCAAGTTGAGTTAAAGGTGCTAAAAAAGTAATTAAAAGATCTTTTTAATAAGGATTTCATCCATCCTAGCATTTCTTCGTGGGGTGCTTTTATGCTTTTCATGTATAAGAAGGATGGGTCCCTCCGAATGTGTCTAGACTATCATCAGTTGAATAAGGTAATAGTGAAGAATAAGTATCCTTTTCCTAGAATTAATAATCTCTTTGGCTAACTTTAGGGTGCTAGATGTTTCTTTAAGATTAATCTTTATTTGGGGTATCACCAGTTGGAAATCAAGGAAACTGATATCCCTAAGACTGCTTTCCAAACTTGATATAACCATTATGAATTCTTTGTAATGTCATTTGGGTTGACTAATGCTTTGATTTCTTTCATGGATCTTATGGATGGGGTATTTAGGCAATTTTTAGATTTATTCGTGATAGTCTTCATTGATGATATCTTTGTTTATTCTAAGAGTGAGGAGGATCATGCCCATCACCTCCAAATTGTGTTGCAGACTCTTAAGGATCAAAGGTTGTATGCTAAGTTTTCCAAGTGTGAGTTTTGGTTAAATCCTATGACTTTTCTTGGGAATGTTGTTTCTAGTGAGGGGATTAAGGTGGATTCCCAGAAAGTGGAGGCAGTTAAAAAATGGCCTAGATCCATGATTCCAATTGACATTAGGAGCTTCTTGGGCTTGGCAGGGTATCATAGGAGGTTTGTGGAGAGTTCCTCTTCTATTAATGCTCCATTGACTAAGTTGACCTAGAAAAAAGTGATTTTTTTGTGTTTCGATGCTTCTGAGGGTAGTTTTTCTAAGTTGAACGATAAATGACTTTTGTGCTAGTTTTGACCCTACCCGAGGGTATCAATTTTGTTATTTATTATGATGGTTCTCGTATGGGACTGGGTTGCATATTGATACATCATGGTGGGGTTATGGCCTATGCTTCTAGAAAGCTTAAGGTTTATGAAAGGAATTATTCAACTCATGATTTAGAGTTAGCGATTGTTGTTTTGGCATTGAAAATTTTGTTTTAATATTTGTATTGGGTGTATGTGGATATTTAGTCAGACAATAAGAGCTTGCAGTATGTTTTCACTCAGAAGGAGTTAAATCTTAGGCAGAGGCAGTGGCTTGAATTGCTTAAAGATAATGATATGAGTCTTCACTACACTTCAAGTAAAATAATATGGTTGTTGATGCTCTTTGTAAGTTGTCCATAGGGAGATTATCTCATATGTATAAGGAGAAGAGGGGAATGATGAAGGATATTCACTAGATAGTTAACTTGGGAGTTTATTTCCTGAATTCCAAGGATGGAAAGATTATTTTTCAAGAGGTGATCATATCATCTCTTGGTGCTGAGGTGAAGGAGAAATAGGTTTTGCACCCTGTTCTTTTTCAGATTAATGGTGATGTGGGTCAGTAAATGGTTATGGATGTTGAAATTGGAGGAGATGGTATCTTGAGGTACCAAGGCATGTTTTGCATTCCTGGTGTTAATGGGCTGCAAGAAAGGATCTTAGCCGAGGCTCATGAATTTAGGTAAACCGTTTATCCGTGTTCAACAAAGATGTATCATAACTTGAAGGAAATCTATTGGTGGAGCAATATGAAGATGGATGTGGCAAACTTTGTAGCCAAATGTATGGTCTGTCAGTAGGTGAAGGTTGAACACTTGAGGACTGGTGGGATATCTCAAGAGATAGAGTTGCTTGTATGGAAGCGGGGGATGATCAATATGGATTTCATTAAAGGTCTTCCACAGTCTCACAAATAGTATGATTCTATTTGGGTCATTTTGGACAAGATGACTAAGTCTGCTCACTTTTGGCCCATAAGGACTAATTACTCCGTAGAGGATTATGCCAAGTTGTTTATTTAGGAGATTATAAAGTTTCATAGAGAACTGATTTCCATCATTTAAGATTGAGGTACACAGTTCTCTTCCCACTTTTGGCATTTGTTTTAGAGAGGTTTGGGGACCAAAGTGAACCTTAGAATTGCATTCCATCCTCAAATGGATAAACAAGGGTAACAGATTATTCAGACTTTGAAGTATATACCAAGGGCTTATGTGATTGATTTTGGAGGTAGTTAGGTTGATCAATTGCCTCTTATCGAGTTAGCGTATAACAATAGTTACTATTCAAGTATTCAGATGGCTCCTTTTGAGTCTCTGTATTGTAGGAGGTGTAGGTCTCTTATTGGGTTGTTTGAGGTTAGTGAGAATGGGTTGTTTGGTCCTTATTTAGTTCACCAAGCCATAGAAAAGGTGAAAGTGATTAAAGAAAGACTTAAAACTGCTCAAAGTCACCAAAAGTCTTATGCGGAAGTGAGGCAAAGTGAGTTAGACTTTGAAGTAGATGATGGGGTGTTCTTAAAAGTCTTTTTTATTAAAGGATTTATGAAGTTTTGGAAGAAAGGAAACTCATTCCCCGTTATGTTGGTCCATATCAGATTTTGAGGAGAGTTTGGAATATTTCTCATGAGTTGGATTTTCCTTTGAGTTTGGGTTCTATTTATCCTTTTTTTAATGTGTCGATGGTGAAGAAGTGTGTGGGTGATCCTTCTTTGGTTGTTCCTATGGAGGTTATTGGTATCTCAAATACCTTATCTTATAAGGAAGTTCCAATTGAGATCTTGGATAGCAAGTCCGTAGGTTGAGGACTAAGGATGTAGATTCGGTAAAGTCCTTTGGAGGAATCAAAAGGTTGAAGAAGCTACTTGGGAATCTTAAGAGTACATGAAGTCCACGTATCCATTCTTGTTCCCCGCATTGGATAAAAATGCTTACGGTATGATTTCCATTCTCTTTCTTCTGGACTTTTGAATTTGTTATTTGAGTATGTGTGCATTGTTCTTGTTATCGTGCTAATGAGTACCTTGGGTGAAGGGGTACTGTAATACCCCAAGTTTTGAACTCTAGAATTTTTTTGGTGTGATTGTGCTCACTGTCCAAGTTACGACTAAGGTGATGAGTCATAGGCCCTCTTCATGGGTGGTAAAGTCCCAATAATATCCATATTAGTAAGGTGTCCTAATGTTTCTGTTTGGATCATGACTTATCCTTCATAAGTGGTAAGGTCTGGTCACGAGTCATATGGCGTGACTCGTGACAATAATAGTGAGAGGACAGGGTTTGGGGTCCCAGGCTACGAGTCTTGGTGATGACTCTTGACCAATGGCCACGAGTCGTTACCTGACCCGTAGCAACTGGGAGTTATATTTTCCTGCCCATTTTCATTAAGGGCAGTATGGTCTTTTCGTTCTACCCCTGTATTTCCCATGACTTAAAACATCTAAGGGGTCTTTTGAATTTGTTGTTTGGGTATGTGCGCATTACTTTTGTTATCGTGCTAATGGGTACCTTGACTCCTCATTCAGGGATGAATGATCCTGGGGGAAGGGGTAATATAATACCCCATGTTTTGGACTCTAGAATTTCTTGTGTGATTGTGCTCACTGTCCAAAGTACGACTAAGGTG
This sequence comes from Capsicum pubescens, assembly GCA_030864215.1. Lineage (NCBI taxonomy): Eukaryota > Viridiplantae > Streptophyta > Magnoliopsida > Solanales > Solanaceae > Capsicum > Capsicum pubescens. The sequence goes on from CM061544.1 coordinate 231,769,689, forward strand.
ATGAGTTATAGGCCCACTTTATAAGTCGTATAGTCCCAATCATAGCCAAATCAGTAAGGTGGCCTAATGTTTCTGTTTGGATGACAACTTATCCCTCACAAGTCGTAAGTTCTGGTCATGAGTCATAGGGTGTGACTCGTGATCATAACAGTGAGAGGTCAAGGTTTGGGGTTCCATGCTACGAGTCTTGGTGACGACTCTTTACCAGTGACCACGAGTCATTACCTGACCCGTAGAAACTGGGAGTTTTATTTTCCTACCAATTTTAATTAAGGGCATTATGATCTTTCCCTTCTACCCCGGTATTTCCCATGACTTGAAACATCAAAGAGGTCCTATTTTCATCATTCATCAAATCAAAACAATCTACTTTTTCCCTGAAACTCCCAAGGGTCAAGAACAAAGCTAGGGTTTCAAAAGGTTAACCATCTAGGATTCCAATTAAGGGTTCTTCTCCAAATTCTTGGAAATCTTAGGAATGTATCTCTTCCCTAATTTGATTTTTTATATAAAATCATATTCTTAATCGTGCTTTGAGTAAATTGAATTATTGTGTTCTGAATGATGGGAAGAGGCTTTTGTATGATTACTACTTGGTTGGTTTTCCCATGGTTTTGGAATTGTTTTTCATGCTTTATCTCATGGTCTTTTAACTGAAATTATGCATAGGAATGGTGGAAGGGAAGGGAGTCATGGATTTCCCCCAATTTTATGGAATTCGTCTTGGAATTGGTATTAACCTCAATCCACTTGCATAATTGGTTTTGAAATATGGACAACTACATGGTTTTTCCTATTGTGCTAAACTATTGTATCGCATTAATACCTAAACGAGTCCAAAATGGTTTTTGAAGGCCTTGGTGGCTATGGTTTGGTTTTAAATGATTTTGTAAGGCCTTGGAGACCATGGATTGATTTTAAATTTGAACTTTGGAGTCTTATGGCTAATTGGTTTTGTTTGGCATTGTGGAAATTGTCTTGCAATCATAATTAATTGGTATTATGATACCATTCAGTAATTGCCTTAATTGAGGACTCTTTGGTTTAATGGATGGGTTATGTGCAATTGTTTAAATTGGACTTAATAAGGGTTGTGTAGCTCGCCATAGAAGGTGGAGATCTCGGGGGGAGTGATATTAGAAATCGTGTTTGCTGGTGTGGGTCGTGTGCATAGTTCTTACTTTATATATATATATATATATTGGAATGGTTGGAGACTCGGTGGCTTTGGAATTCCTCAGATTTTTCTTGGTTTATGCACTGGGTCCTTTCAGTAAGGAGAGATAAACCCATATAGCCCGTGGGTGCCCTTAGGATAGTTAGAGCTACACAGTCTAGGTTAATGGTTTTTAAATCTCATTCTTAAACCCTGTAACCTATCCAAGCATCTTATATATATATTTATATGCATGTATGTGAACATGTACATAGAGATTGGTTTTGTTATGGAAAATGGCATTATTTTATCCCTTCCCTGAGTTTCATGCTAGTGCTCACCCCGCTAACAATCCTTAAACGCTACTTCATTTCATGATGTAGGGTCCTAGGGGTTTCTGTGGTTTTGTTGTGTAGAGTTAGGTGGTTCTGGTTCGTTGGTTGGTATGTTTTGAAATGGTGATACTCCATCTTCTAGAAGGATGGATATTTCACTACTTTCTTTTATGAGTATCAAAATCACATCGGCTTTTTTTATTTTCTAGATTCGCTCTTTTTCAATGGTGGGGGCATATCCTGACCTAAATCAATATTTCGGTTTAGAGGCTTTTGTGGACAAAGTGTGGATGGATGATGTTTATTGACTCTTAGTTCCTATTAAGTTGGCTATCTTAGTTCCTATTGAATTTTCTATCTTTCACATTATGTTTGGGTTGCTTCTTTAATATATTTATTATACTCAAGTAACTAGGCAAAAGGGGTGGTCTCCGACCCTCAGTGGTCTTGAGATACCTGTCACGACTAGGCCCGGGGTCGGGCCGTGACAGATTTCTTATGTATTTCCTTTGGATTCGAGTTGTACAAGATATGTTCTTATACTATTGACATCAGGTTTTTGGAGTTATGGTTGTATTATTAATTATATTCCTTCCACACTTGTTATCTTATATGGTTCGGCTTTGTTCTAGAAGTCTTACATTGGAGGTATTTATTTCTTACCCCCTTTTATGTATCAGTTTAGGTGATAGGCTCACTTGTCAAGGTACACCTCAACAAGTGTCATCATGACCCTTAATTTTGGATCGTGACGTATAAACCTCTTCCAGCTCGGTGTCTCATAAAGGACAGACCTACATCGACCTCTCTTCTCCAGCATGATTGCTCACAGATTAATAGGCCCCAAGAGGGTTCGGGAGTACCCATATACACTGATCTAGTCCCGATCCAAGATTTCCAATCATCATCATTACCCTCACTCTACTACATCCGATGTCAGTTATATATATATATATATATATATAAACACAAAGACTCAAACCGTGGCTAAAAGAGTGTTTGTAAATCCATTGTCGGGGTAAACTCTGAGACTAATTCATCACCAAAGTAAAGAAAGGGATAGAGTCTCTCTCGACCAAAGTAAATAGTATTAGTAAAGTCGTGGACTGGAATATATCCCAGTCAAATCTCTAAAACACCATTTTTAGAGTCAAAAGGTTATAATCCATCCATTAGGGTGGTACAATTACCATTATGAAATGATCCATTTTAAAAGTGAAAAGCTGGAATAAGCCCCTTTTTAGGAAAACAGTTAAAACCCTATTTTTAGATCATACCATTAAGTGAGCATGAATGTACTAGATCTATGCATTCAATCACCTGTATCCAAGCGATACATATATAAGAATCTGAACATCAATAAACTAAGGCACATCCTTTATAGGGAAAAATCACTCACCCAGAATCTAACTGATATCATAATCACGTCCTTGAATCCAATAATATTTGCACCAGCATAACCATATCATAATCTTGGATACCATCATAATCCAGTGATTTAAATATTAAAACTTACACTAAAGGATTATTAGCCTCAGCTATTCCTAACATACTTGCAACCTAGGGTAAAAGGATTCTAGTAGCATAATAATGTCTACCTTGTATCAGCAATTCAGATGGCGTTCTTCACGGTACTGCATCTTGCTGTTGTAGAGGGTCTTCCCATTTCCTTTGAGTTTTGCTCTGAATATAGACATGGATAGTAATTTCCCTGCAAACTTGATTTTCATTATAGATGCCCTGTAGGAATCTGATAGAGTTCCTTGTTCTCCACATTATATTGATCACCATTCCAAAGACACTACTAATCATGGAGCTTTTGGTTGATCTTTTTCTTGTTTGGCCACCCACTCTACTTCAGTGTTCCAGTCTCCCACATTCCTCTGTACACCCATCCATAGTAGCAATCATCTCCATAAACTTCTAGTGACATTTCACTCCATGTACAGATGATCATGAGTCTCATCAGCACTTCGACATAGTACATATTCAATAGGTACCTGTATTCCAATTTTTGCTAGTCTTTCCACTGTAAGTAGTCTATGTTATATACCTATCCACAAAGTGAATTTATGTCTGGGGTGTATGCATGGGTGTATTACAATTCTTCTCCAAGGAAATTTTAGGTACTGAGGTGTCATAGCAATATAAAGCTTTTTGATCAAGAACTTAGAGCCTTTGACACATGCTGCCAGCCTAGTCTGTAGGTTTCCTTGTAATCCTAGGGCCCTTATGACCTGCTCTCTTAACTCAATGATCTTTCGGATGGCCCAAGTAGCATTTTATGGTCTTATAGAAGACTCCACAGTGTCATGTTTTATATAGTAGTTATGAACCCATTTGATCCACGGACTATCCTTCTTTTTAGCTTGAGCCCAGAGTTGTTTTGTAGTAGCAGTTGTATTCCACATTGATAAATTCATGACATTTAGTCCTCCTGCAGACTTTGGAAGGTAGATCTTCTCCCATGCCACCAGTGTTTTTTTTGAAGTCAGAATGTTCCCAGTCCACAAGACTACTCTACATAACCCATTTATCATTTTCATAATTCTTTTTGGAAGTAGGAATATCTGAGCCCAATACGTCTGGATACTAAATACCACATCCTTTATTAATTGGACTCTACCTGTATATGACAGTAACTTTGCACTCCAACATGACATTCTTTCAACAAACTTTTCCTCCAAGGGCATACATTGATCAATAGTTACCTTTTTTGCTGAGAGGGGTACCCCTAGGTATTTAAAGGGAAGACTCTTTTTCTTATAGCACAAATATTCAAGGATTTGCTGCTTTGCCTGCGGTTTTACACCTGAAAAATAGACTGAGCTTTTATCAATGTTTTCCTGTAGTCCTGATGATTTGGAGAACCTATGAAAATCCTCCTGGATTAGAGTAACTGAGGTTAAATCTGCTTTGTAGAAAAAAAGTAAATCATCTGCAAAGAATATATGCTTTACCCCTAGTTTTTTGTATCTTGGGTGGTACTGGAAGCTCTTTTCTCTGTCTATGAAACCTAATTCCCTATTTAAATATTCCATGGCTATCACAAACAGATAGGGTGACATGGGGTCACCCTGTCTTATACCTCTTCTTCCTTGGAATGGTTTTGTGAGGCCCCCATTTAAAACCCATGAATAGGAGACATAGCTTATGCATTCCCTGACCCAGGCTATGAACTTCATGGGAAAACCTAGCTCGGCTAACATACTCCTGATAAAGCTCCATTCTATTGTGTCATAAGCTTTTCTAAGGTCCACTTTCAACATACATCTGGGGGAAAGACCCTTTCTAGAATACCACTTGAATAGTTCATGGATGAAAAGGATATTATCTATAATTCTTCTGCCCTCAATAAAAGCAGATTGTGAGGGTCCTATAATAAATCCTATAACCTTTTTTCATCCTGTTGGTAAGTATCTTGGTTATCAGTTTATAGAAGGTTGTGAAGCAGGCTATGGGTCTATAGTCTTTCACCATGGTAGGGTTGGCACATTTTGGAATCAAAGTCACAGCTGTACAACTAAATGATTTCAGCATTTTCCCTGTCACAAAAAACTCATGAACTGCCTTTAGTACATTATGTTTAACAATATTCCATTGACCAGTAAAGAATTCTACTGGGTAGCCATCTACCCCAGGAGATTTATCTACTGGAATATTTTTTAGAACACTTAAGATTTTTGGATCTGTAATATCTTGCACCAGTTCCTGTTTTTGAATGTATGTGAGGCAAGGTCCATATTTAATCATCTCAGAATTTGGACATAGGGTCTCAGATGCAGCTTTACCCATTAAACCAGAGAAAAAACTAATGAATTCATCTTCAATAAGGGTAGGTTCAGTGATCTTGTTACCTGCATTATCATAAATGGATGAAATAATGCTTCTGTTTGCTCTGAGATTAAATTAAGCATAGAAATATTTTGAGTTTGCATCTCCATATTTTATCCACACAGCCCTGGACTTTTTTCTTAGAACTTTCTTCTCTATCAGGTTCTAGTGAAAGAGATCCTGAATGAGATCTTTTTCTTCCTGTATCCACTGAGATTACTGTTTAGTTGAATTGAGTTTACTGAGGTTTGAACTAGATACTGAATTATACTGGACTAATATGGATTCTACTGAGTTTTTTTCTCCTGAATTCTTTAACTAACTGAGAGTACTACTGATCGTGTCGTGACTGATACTGTTCTCTGACTGACCATGGCTCTAGGTAATCTGCTAACTTGTCAGTTACAAGTACCCCCAGGACTCGATAGCATAAATTAAGAGACATGGAATAACATGAAACATGTAAACAATGAACTTGATCATCATTCATACATTGGGGAATTTTGACAAACACTTGCCTGATATAACTTGCACATAAACTAACTTGACATGATTTCATTCTCTTAATAGTTCACATGGACACTTTATCAAGCACTTGGTGATCATAGAATATGCACATAGTATTGAACAACAAGTGAGCATCATAATTCCTCTCTAATTTCATAAATCAAGGGTTTGTCATGGATTCACATGAATCTACACACATAATGATCAATTTCACATGATATATATATATATATAACCATGAATTAGGAACTTAATCCAAATAGCAATCATAGATACACTTTAATTCCAACCATGGAAATCATAAAATAAATTACTTGAAGTTCATGAGAGATTCTTGGACTCCAAGGGTGGAAGGAACCCTTGGATGAACACTTCACATTCATGTGATGAAGAATTTCTGAAAGTTTATGGTTGAATCTTGAGTTCTTAATTTGAAATTGGATCTTATAGGGTTTTGTTCTTGAGCAAATTTGAGAAGAAATGACTCTAATTGCTCTATAGGGAGTTTAATTTTGTGTTTTGGGGATGAGGGTTGAGGTTAAAAGACCTAAATACCCCCAAGAATGCGGTTTTTTAATGACTAAAAACTGGGTTACCGACGTACAGGTCGACGCAGCGTGTCGATGGAATCGACGCGATAGCCAATGCATCACGCCATATTTGTGTAGATTCACTGAAATTAGGTGCTGGTAGCTGGGTAAAATAGTAATCAACGTGATATTCAACACGGCGCACCATGATCACGTTGATCCACTATTTTGGGATTCCAATGGAGCTTCAAACGAAGTCCAAAAAATTCAAAACTTGTCCGAAAATACCTACGGACATTCCTGATCATGAATCAACCTAAACATCAACATTTACTAAATGTAAAGGTTATGAAATAAGATTTCCAACCTTCGTAGGTTAAAATTACACTAAGTCTTAGTACTTAGCTAAAATATTCTAAGTCTGGGATCCCTTGACAAGTTTAAAGGTTTGAATTAAGCTTAGGATTTTGTGGGATCTTACATTATCTCCCCCTTGGGAACATTCATCCTCGAATGAGACTGTTGAGATGGAGAATACTGAGAGGCTGACTTACTTACTGGACATGAACATCTAGAACATGACTATATGACCGATATTACTGGTATTCTAAATTATCATTCTGAATATACATATCTGATGCATGGATATAGCTGAACATGATTCATGTATGCATGACTGAGATTACTGATAAACTGAATCAATATACTGAACATGCATATCTGATGCATGGCTACATAACTGAACTGGCTCATGAATGTATGACTGAACAAGCAATGGGAATTGATACCACGTTTGTAACTGAAATTTACACATGAAACTGATTAAGCTTAAGGAAACTATTACCTTGAACTGAGTCTGGAAAAGCGGAGAATAGATGAGGATACTTGGTTTGTATGTCTGCTTCTTCTTCCCAAGTAAATCCCTCAACGGACTGATTTCGCCAAAGAACTTTGACTTTAGGAATATCTTTGTTCCTTACTCTGCGAATCTGATAGTCAAGGATTTCGACTGGGATCTCGTCATGAGAGAGGTTGTTCTAAATATATATGCTCTCAATAAGGACTACGACTGATGGGTCACCTATACATTTCTTTAGAAAGGAACATTAAACATTGGATGAACTGAAGATAAATCTGAAAGTAACTCAAACTCGCAAGCTACCTTTTCAAAACAACTAATAACTCAATAAGGACCAACATATCGGGGACTGAGTTTCCCTTTTTGTCCAAAATGCTTCACTCCTTTCATAGGAGAGATCTTCAAGTACACATAGTCACCAATCTCAAACTTGAGATCTTTTCTATACACATCCGTGTACGATTTTTGTCGGCTCTGAGTCGTCTTAATCCTTTCCTTCATCAACTGGACCTTCTTTAAGGTATCAAACACCAAGTCAGGCCCTACTACTGCGGCCTTACCCACTTTAAACCAACTAATAGGAGATCTACACCTCTTCCTATAAAGCGCCTCAAATGGGGCCATCTGAATACTGGATAATAGCTATTGTTAAATGCAAAATCAATCAAAGAAAAGTGGTCATCCTAACTACCTTTAAAGTCTATCACACATGCTTGCAGCATATCTTCTAAGGTCTAAATGGTCCTTTCTGCTTGACCATCTGTCTGTAGATGAAAGGTTGTATTGAGATGAACTCGAGTACCAAGACACTTTTGGAATGCTTTCCAAAAATAAGAGGTGAATTGGGTACCTTTATCTGAAATAATGGACAATGAAACACCGTGCAATCTGACTAACTCCCTGATATAGAGTTTGGCATAATCCTTGGTAGAATAAGAGGTATGAATTTGAAGGAAATGAGTTGATTTCATCATCCTATCTACAATGACCCAAACTGAATCATGGTGATGACGAGTACAAGGCAAACCCATCACAAAGTCCATGTTCACTTCTTCCCATTTCCAGGTGGGAATACTGAACTCCTGCATGGACCCACTAGGCTTTTGATTCTCAATCTTAACCTACTGATATGTTGAGCACTTAGCCACAAACTCTGTAATGTCTCTTTTCATCCAACTCACCCAAAGATCTCCCGCAAATTACGGTACATCTTTGTGGCCCTTGGATGAATAGAGTAACGCGCCCCATGCGCTTCTACAAGAATTTGCTGCCTCAAGTCATCTACACCTGTCACACACAGACGACTCTGACAATGCAAAACACTATCTCCCCCTTGGGAGAAAACCTCTACCTTTTGATTTCTGACTGATTCCTTCAACTAGACTAGACTGGGATCCCTATCCTGTTTTACCTTCACTTTGGAAACTAGGGATGATTCTAAGCTACTCTACACCCACACACTACCTTCTGCTGAATCGACTAAGCAAACACCTAGTCGGGCTAGCTGATGAACTTCCTGGGCTAACTTCTTCTTACTGTTCTCAACATGGGCAACACTACCCATAGACATTCTACTGAGAGCGTCAGCCACTACATTGGCCTTGCCCAGATGATACAAAATACTTATGTCATAGTCTTTCAACAACTCCAACCACCTTCTCTGATAGAGGTTGATGTCTTTCTGAGAGAATACATATTGCATGCTCTTATGATTAGTGAACACATCAACACATCATACAAGTAATGCCTCCAAATCTTTTAGGCAAAAACTACTGTTGCTAACTCAATATCATGAGTAGGATAGTTCTTCTTATAGGGATTAAGCTATCTAGATTCATAGTCTATGACCTTACCTCTCTTCATCAAAACACAATCCAATCTGACTCTGGAAGTGTCACAGTACACAACAAAACCATCTGAACCATCTGGTAGAATCAAAATTAGAGTTGTAGTGAGTCAAGTCTTTAACTCTTGAAAACTCTTCTCAAAAGAATGTGACAACTGGAACTTGACTTTCTTCTGAGTCAATCTAGATATAGGGTATGCAATAGAGAAAAATCCCTCAATAAACCGTCGGTAATAGCCAGCCAAACCCAAGAAACTCCTGATATCTAACAGAGAGATGGGCCTGGGCCAGTTTCTTACTGTTTCGGTCTTTTAAGGATCAACTCCAATGCCATCACCGAAAATTATATGGCCAAGGAATGCTACTGACCTTAGCCAAAATTTGCACTTACTGAATTTGGCAAATAGCTAATGGTTTTTGAAGTCTGCAATACTTTTCTGAGATGGTGTGGATGATCGTGTTCACTACGGGAGTAAACAAGAATGTCATGTCCAAGTACTACTTGAACACACGGTTCATCAAGTCCATGAAAGTTTTTGGGGCATTGGTAAGACCAAAGGACATGACTAAGAATTTGAAGTGACCATACAGAGTTTGGAAAGCTATTTTTGGAATGTCACTTTCCCTGACTCTGAGCTGATGATTGCCTAATCTGATATCTATCTTAGAGAAATAACCGCCGCCCTAAAGTTTGTTAAACAAGTCATCAATTCTGGGGAGTGGATACTTGTTCTTGACTGTAACTTTGTTTAACTAACGGTAATCTATGCACATTCTGAGGGAACCATCTTTCTTATGCATGAATAAAATTGGTGCACCCCATAGGGACATACTGAGTATGATGAATACCTTATCTAAGAGATATTTTAACTGTTCCTTTAATTCTTTGAGTTCTACTGAAGCCATTCTTTATGGAGGAATAAATATGGGCTGAGTATCTGGAAGAAGAACAATTTCAAAATCAATTTCCCTTTCAGGAGGAACTCCGGGAAGATCATCGGGAAACACATCTGGGAATTCACATACTACTGATACTGATTCAAGAGTAGGTATTTCTTAACTAGAGTCCTATACTTGAACAAGATGGTAGACACATCCCTTAGATATCATCTTTCTAGCTCGAAGGTAAGAAATAAGTTGACCCCTTGGTGCTGAAGTACTATCCTTCCACTCTAGGATGGGTTTATTCAAAAACTGAAACTGGACAACTCTGTTTCTACAGCCGACAGAGGCATAATAGGAATAAATTTAATCTATGCTGAGAATGACGTCGAAATCAGTCATCTCTAATTCGACTAAATCTGCTGAAGTGACTTTATGAAATATCATAATCGGAAAATTCCTGTATACCCGCCAGGCTATGATAGTTTTACCTACTAAGGTAGAAACTGAGAAGGCCTCTGCTAGAATTTTGGGACTGACTCAAAAATCAACTGCTATATATGGAGTAACAAAAGACAAGAAAGCTCCTGGATCTAGCAAAGAGTAAATATACAAATAGAAAACTTGTAACGTACCAGTGACCATATCAGGAAAACTTTCCTAATCCTGTCGGGACTAAAAAGCATAGAGTATGTTTGGGGACTGCCCACTGGAGGCACTGGAAGAGGCACCCTGCTGATTCGGGCGACCGGACTGAGCAGGGGGACGGTTATGCTAACTCTACGAACCCACCTGAGGACACTGTCTGACTCTGTGGCCTGGCTTGCCATATCAAAAACACACATCACTTTCAGCTATGCAGATACCCTGGTGGTTTCTGCCGCACTTTTGGCAAAGGGAGGTTCGGGCACTGAAAACACTGCCCTGGGGTTTAGGGCCTGGTGCCCTGTCTCGGTTGCCATCTCTATATTTTTGCACTGGAGCACTAGCTGAGGAAAGAGCTGGAACTAAGTATTTTGGGAAGAATTGAGAATGATTCCCACTCTCTAACTTAGGCTGAGCGAAATTGAAACTACCTGTTCTCGTCCTCTTATTCTCTCTCTCCTTCTCTTTATTCTTGGCCTCTTCTATCTGTTGAGCATGGACCATGATCCAAGCTATGTCCATCTCCTTAATAAGATTTGCGGTCCTATACTCCTTGACCACGCTACTAGAAACTCCTAATACGAACTTACTTATCTTTGCTCTGCTATCTGCTACAACATACGGGGAAAATCTGGCTAACTGAGTAAACTTAAGAGAATACTCTTGCACTGTCATATTTCCCAGCTTTAGGTTTATAAACTACAAAACCTGCATTTCCCTCAACTCTAGAGGGAAGAACCTAACAAGAAAAGCAACTGCAAACTCCTCACATTTTATGGACCCTACATCTGCGGCCCTCTATGCCTTCCACTGTTTGAACCATGAGTGATCCATATCCTGTAACTAATATGCGGACAACTCAGTTGTCATGACCCAAGCTAATACCCTGGCCGTGATAGGCATCCTGAATCATGAAGGCCTAAGAGACCCCTCTAACTCCCAAACCCACTAGTGATATTGTCCTCTCTGGGCCCAAGCCCGTACGGCTTTAAAATGCGTTACTAGGGAGTATGGATTTCTTACTTATATACCCAGTATCCCTCCTGTGTTTTGCCGATGTGGAACTCCATATCCTAAGTTGGAGTGTTACATACACCCCTTCTTATGGACTCAGCGTCCTCGTTGAGGTTTGCCCCACCGAATGGGATTTGCCTACACTCAGGATTGAGGTTTACCCCGCCTTACCGGGATTTGCCTACACTCAGTTTGAACTCTATACCACATTGACAAGGCTGACACATGAGTGGCTTTGATACCATTCTTTCACAACCCGATCCGGGACCCTGTCCGCGATGGGCATCCCGAACCATGAAGGCCCGAGAGGCCCCTCTAACTCCCCAACCCACTAGTGATATTGTCCGCTCTGGGCCCAGGCCCGTACGGCTTTAAAATACGTCACTAAGAAGTAAGGCTTTCTTACTTATATACCCAGTATCCCTCATATATTTTGCCAATGTGGGACTCCATATCCTAAGTTGGGGTGTTACAAACTTTAGCCCAAAAGTGCGGGGTGTTGCATTATCTCCCCCTTGGGATCATTCATCCCCGAATGATGTGTAGGTACTTGTTGAAGTTCTAAAAGTATGGAATAAAGAACATAACCTTGAATTGAACATTTCTCCTTAAGAAAATATGAAAAGGCATCAAAAGAGCTCCATGATAACCCCTGTTGAATTGTGTAAGCACAAAGTATGAGCTAATAAGACTTTCCATAGAGATGATCTTACATATCAGTTCTATGGATAATAATCATCACCACATAAGGCATGAGTTTATTTGGTGATAATAGGACTGATTTAGATTGGTACCAATCATGGAATAAGGTTTCGCGGAAGATAGGAATAGAAGCATTCTCCACCGTACAATTTAAAACAAATAGACCTTACACTTAGAGACACTACTCGACTATGCCCCGAATAATAAATAAATAACATACTTCATTATTTCCAACCTACAATTTCCCCACAAAACACATTGCTACAAGATCCCAAATCTAACTATACATTGCTTCCATATATAAGCCTAATCCGAAATTAAAAGATACTAACTTAAGCTACGGGGCTCTATGTTTCACATCCATCCAAGAATACTACTCTATCCTATCACTATACTCAAACAACATTATGTATTATTAGGAGTACTAGTCACTTAACACAATGACACTATGTATCTATAAATCACAACATTCAATCATATCTTAACTACACCCACTTTTGCGTATCTCCCCATTTAGACCAACAACTTCACACACTCTCACAAATATTTCACCACGTATCCCCCTTCCTAACTATTACACATAATGAAAGTCCATCTCCTTCTCCCTACTTTAACTATAACCTTAGGCCGAGTAGGCACACCAAAAACTTAACACAAGAAGAAATATCTACTCACTTATCTTAGACATTACTACACTTCCACAACCACCATCATACTAACATGCAGAGGGTCATTGAGGGACCCGATCATAAGCATCACGAAAGAGAGTAACATTAGTTGGCTATAACATATACCTATTGCACTACTCAAGGAGGGACATGAGATAAAGATATGATACAATAGACATGAAATGCTTTATTTATCAAGTGTATGGATCATAAGTAGAGAGTCATTGGACATAAACACAACACAACATGAGTTCTTAGGATAGACCATAGTGAGAAATATGAGCGTTTACATTACGAGTCGTATAACATAAGTTTAGAATTCATGAAGTCAATGATTGAGACAAGGATTGATACTTAAAGCTATTGTTTCTCATTTTTAGAGCTGAGGTAGTCATGAGTTTGGATGAACCTTATCACTTTGGCTAATCTCGACGTAAAATGAATCGGTAACGTATATAAAGTATTGTTCCCTTAGAACTAGGAATGATACAAGACATGGATTTTTATGGATCATGAGTATCATAACATAGAGCTTGAATACATAAAAGACTGGATTACTGAGAGACATTATTGCTTTTAGTTTGGAGGTTAGAACATGAACATAAGTTCATAGATAACTTGAACTATTAGCATAGGCAGGACTTGAATACATAAGACATTGGTAGAATGACCTCTTAAATTGAAATAGAGGAATATTCTTAAATATGAATAGGTTTATCATGACTCCTCTCCACAACATGCCACACTGAGAAAATTCGAGAACTATCTTAATTCACCATCTCCTCCTTAGATCAAAGTCAAAATCCTAGGCTTGAAGACATAACCTTTCATTATATATACAAGTATAACACTCAACACACTGGGGTATCACCATACACATAAAAGCTAAACTTCCCCTGATAAACCCTACTTTGAAGGCATTTCTTTTCGGGAAGGATACTCTTAATTTTCGCTAGCCTCTGTAGACATCACCCTACAACTAACTCTCTCATGAGCATACATATCCACACTTTTTATCATATAATGATCCATTCTCCACTACTCAACACACTGATATTAGATCTCTAATCACATAACTTATAACTTAACAAATATTGTAAAACTATACCAAAGATACATATTGCCTACCTATATTTCCTCAATTCAACTCTAAATTACACCATACAACAACTACCCAGACTTCTCCATACTACAAAATTCAAGAACATGAGCTAGGTACACATGACACTTATATACATGAAACCTTATCTAACAACATGCTACCTGGGGTTCAACTTACTCTTATATGACTAACACTCTTATCTTATTAATGATTCAACCATAATTCATCATTTTTAACACTAGTCCCTATGACTATATATATAGCAATTATCCACTCCTTATTCCACAAGTTACCAAGATAGGATGTTTTAAGCATTACATCAAGACAACTAATTCAGTCCCACAAAACATACATTATTACTCTTGAGCTACTATTCTTACCACTACCTCCATATCTACAGTTCAAGCCTATTGTCCAACAATACCAATCATATGAAGCATGGCATGCACTATGACAAGCTTACAACCAGTAGAAAAAAGACAATCAAAGGGGGTAAAGTCGCATAATAGGGATAGTCGATCTTAATCTTATAACATAACCCATTATTATCTTATCAACATATTTCACTTTCGCATGTTATATTTACTTACCCATACATACATCACCACTACCTTCAAATTCCATATACACCAATAAGTCTCTACCCATAACTTATTGACTAATCTACCCCTTTCTATTCACAGCCTATAAATGATTTCTACAACCACCCTAACTATCCATTCTGAGATCCTACCCTATTTTGAATAAATAATAATCATAGCCAGTCACTTCCTTCACAGACTACCATACAATCTACAAATATTGCTACCACATTAGTCTATCACTATAAAATGGCAATCCATCCCTCAATCGACGGTTATACAACTAAAACTAGCTTATTAATGCAAAATTCATCCTCACTCTAACTTTAAAAATTGAGACTCCATATCACTAACTTTTGGATCATTTTACTACCAATAGGTCATGCCACCCTATCATATACTACTACTTGGGTGGAAATAATGTTCCAACATTATGCTACATATCTCAATCCTTAAGCATGACATCTGCAACAAAAATTTTGAAAGGGATTGAATACACTTCGTACCTCAGGCTGCAAAGCACGATTATATTAAGATAGTGGTATACACTTGAATGAATACTCTTTGAAGAACTAATGGACTCCTCTCAAGTCCTCGTGCTATCGCATATCTTCATGGATAACTCAATTAGAAAGGACTGCATTATTTAGACTCTAAGCCTTTACGCTTCAATCGCCTCGATAGTAAGACATATCTAATAATATTAGAGTAAGAAAAGAATTTGGATACCTTTTATATGGACGACATAATAGCATATACTAGAGCATGAAATAATGAGAAACACTCTTAAATACCCGGTATCCTCATGATTATAAGTGTGGTGCAAAACACAGCCATAAGAAAGACTTACTAGTCATAACTTCATAGACACCTTGGAACCATAAACCGTGCTCTGATACAAAGCTTATCACGACTCAAACCAAGGCCCTGGACACGATGGACATTCCGAACCACAAAGGCCTAACAAACCCCTTAGCATACTATCATAAGTATAATCCATACATAAAACAAAGTGCGGAAGCTATAACAGTGTTTAACAAAAACTTATAATCAGAACTATGTCAATAATATATGATAATACAACATATCAAATACCGACTACAAAGCCTCTAATGATAAACTAACTGTCTAGGACAGGACAAAGCCCCCGGATAGACCATATACTAAGACTCAACATATAAGTAAATGCATTCTAAAAGATGGATAGTTCACCAATTCTTTCATATCCCAAGTGTTCTACTGATATGATGTACCATGGTACTATACCGTATAACCTAAAATATAGGAGGGTCAATACTCAAAAGTACTGGTACGTAGAATGACCCAAAAAAATAGCATATACTTTACACAACATAGGTGAGAGAATTTTAGAAAATAATTTAACATAAGATAAATAAAAACAGAAGGGCATAATTTGATAAACTTCAAACCATTTTTTTGTAATCATGACTCAACTCTTTATTTTACTTCTAAGCTAGATGATACACCCTACATTTCTATGATCCTAGGGGCTATATAGAATCCATCCTTGACTCGGTGGTCAAGCCCCTAATCCAAGTTTTCCGCAAGGATTGGAGTCCTAAATACTATTCTAGTATACTAGTGCCTCAGGGGAAAGTATACATTGGCCATAGCCAATCATGTCTCTCGACTCGGCAAAACTCAATTTCCAGCAAAGAGACCTTACACTCGAATACCTTCTTTGGGTAATCATCTAACTGTCTTCAAGCCCATTTTTAGTTCTTTAAAATCCTTGCTTCATGTTTTTAAAATATTTAATATTTATTCTGTTAAGGGTATATTATCACCGGGTATCGTCATACCCAGACTTTCAAGTCATTCACATCCTATCAAATCCATAACCCTTCTTATTCAAAATATGTAGATGACCACCTAAAAATTTATCAAATCACACAAGAGTTCTTATTATCAAAATCATATGAAACTTATGCAAACACACTATCTTTATAAATCTTTAATACATGGTGGACATTCAACACATGCATAATGGTTAAAGAGATATTTAAGACTTAAGAATTTATAATCATTCATAAACCGGCCTCCAACATTGGTTATATATAAATCTCATGATCAAAATGAGGGTGCTTAACTAATGCTCTAAAAAATAATTCATAATTTATGTCATACAAAGTCCATAAATTTTATCATGGGGAGTGTAATTTCACAAGTCAAATTCATAAATCACTTTTCGAATTCAAATCACATATGCACGAGATTATAAATCAAGTTTATGGAAAAATCCCATGACACATACACACTTTCATCGAATTGGTTTCATAACAGATGCTCTTAAAAAATTAACCAAAAATCATTACATATACATCCACATATAACCTTAAATCTTGTAAAAATCATAAAACCAATGTCCATGAGGTTTAGGATAGCCCCATTTACCTTGGATTGATGGAAACGTTGAGAAACTTTGACCTATGAGGCTTAATGTCTCAAAATCTAGTTAGTTTTACCCTCTTTTGGTTAAGGAAGATGAAGTAGGGATTTTGTGAGTAGTAATACATGATTAAGGATATTAATTTCATCCATATTGATTTAGAAATGGATATGGAAGGACGAAAAAACTTATTTCCCTTAAATAATACAAAATGGAGCACTTTATGCCGCATTTCCTTTGCCATGAGGTGCACATCCCATATCACAGTCCAACGTGTGTGATGCACAGCCTATGGCATAGGCCTTAAGTGGTTGACGCATGCCCCATCGCAAATCCTAGACAGTGCCTCATTCAAATACTCATAACTTTTTACTTCAGACTCAAATTGATGAACGGTCGATGGTGTTGGAAAGAGGACTTGAAGGGTTAAATTAAATATATAGTAGGCCACATGAATCTTTATATCCTAGTAGAAATAGTCACTAGAAGTTTACCCAAGTAAAATCATCAACTAAAAGTCAATCGATAGGAAAGTGTTCAACTTAACTTTTGAGATAGGATATTCTTATGGTGTGTATTCATATATAAGGATGTTCCCACACTAAATAACTATTAATAACACTTATTTTCAACTATAAACCATTGGATTCGGTTCTATATACATTGAAAAGACGGTTCAACTTTAGCCCGGAAGTGCAGAGTGTTACACTTTATGCTTCAATAATGGGAAATTATAAGTTATTCCTGATTAAACAATTGATGAATATCAGGTATAAAGAGGGAAGTCCTATTTATGATCATATAAATGATTTTCAGGGCGTCCTTGACCAGTTGTCTAGAATAGGTTTAAAGTTTGATAAAGAAATTCAATGACTTTAGCTTCTTAATACTCTCCCTAACTCTTGGAAAACTTTTTGAGTTTCATTGACTAATTCTTCTCCTGATGGTATTGTAACTATGGAATATGTTAAGAGTGGTGTATTGAATAAAGAGATGAGAAGAAGATCTCAGACCTCATCTTCTTTATCTTCACACTCTGATGTTTTGGTTACTAAAAAGAGGGGGAGAAAGGAGTACAGAGGTCTGAATAATAGAGATAAAAGTAGAAGTAAGTTGAGGTCCAACTACAAGAATGTTACATATGACTATTGCAATAAAAAAAGGCATATCATGAAATATTGCTACAAGCATAAGAGAGATATGAGATGGTAAAAGAAAAAAGACGATAATAAAAATGTGTTGTCGTTGTTGCTAATAATGATCTTCTTGTTTCTTGTCGTAAGAATGTCATTAATCTTGTCCGTGATGAGTTTAACTATTTTGTGAATTCTGGTGCTAATTCTCATGTTATGCCAAAGAAGAAATTATTTTCTTATTATACTCTAGGTAATTTTAGGATGTTGAAAATGGGAAATAATGATGAAGTTAAAGTACTTGGCATTAGCACTATTTTTTTTGAAAGTAACGATGGTTCCAAACTAGTTCTCAATAATATGAAGCATGCTCCAGATGTTCGCTTGAATTTGATTTCTGTAGGAAACCTTGATGATGAGGGTTATGTTAACACCCTTAGTGCTAGCCAGTGGAAGCTTACCAGAGGTTTGATGATTGTGGCTCGAGCTGAAAGTTGTTTCACTTATATGTATTTTAGGGATCTACTTCTAGAGGCTTCATAAACTTGGTGGAGAATAATACATTATCAAAGTTATGGCATAGAAGGTTGAGTCATATAAGTGTGAAAGAGATTGATATTTTGTCTAAGAGAAATTTGCTTTCTGGAGTGAAACAAGCAAAATTGAAGAAGTGTGTTCATTTCTTAGCCGGTAAATAGAAAAGAGTTTCTTTTCAGAGTCATCCACTTTCAAGTAAGCTTGATTTGCTGGAGTTGGTATATTCTGATTTGTGTGGTCCTTTTAAAGTAAGGTTTCATGGTGGTGCACTTTACTTTGTGACTTTTATTGATGATCATTGTCGCAAACTCTGGGTATTTTCTTTGATGTCCAAGGATCAAGTACTTGATGTGTTTAAGGATTTTTAGGCAATGGTCGAGAGATAGACAGGAAAGAAATTGAAATACATCCGCTAAGATAATGGTGGTGAGTATATTGGTCCTTTTGATAGATATTGCATAAAGAAGGGTATTCCACATCAGAAAACTCCTCCAGAATATCCTCAGTTGAATGGTTTAGCAGAGAGGATGAACAAAACTCTATTTAAGAGGGTTAGGTGTATGCTTTTAGATGCTAAGCTGTCAGTTTCCTTTTGGAAAAAAGCACTTAATATTGTTTCTAATGTTATTAATTTATATTTTACTATCACTTTGGATAGTGGTGTCCCTGACAAAGTTTGTTCTGGTAAGAATGTTTCTTATGACCATCTTAGAGCCTTTTGGTGTAAATCCTTTGTGCATACTCCTAAGGATGAAAGGTCAAAGTTGGATGATAAAACTAAGTAGCGTAACTTCATTGGTTATGGTATAATGAATTTGGCTATTGTTTCTATGATCTAGTTGAGAAGAAACTAGCTAGAAGTCGTGATGTTGTGTTCTTTAAAGACCAAACAATTGAAGATTTTTTGACAAAGCTAAGAAGGTTGATTCTTAGAGTAGTAAGATCCTAGTTGATGTTGATCTAGTTCCTTTGACTATTCACCTAAACAAAATCTTCATGATGATAAAAATTAAGTTGATAATGAAGATGATGATCATATTCAGAATGACCAACATGATGTTTTTGATGCTCCAGTGTAAGTTGATATGGTTGATCAGCAATAAATTGTTGATGCTCCAGAGAGTTCTCTCAGATGATCTACTAGAGAGAGAATATCTTTATCTCATTATTCTCCCAATGAGTATGTCATCTTGACTGATAGGGGAGAACATAAGAGTCTTGATGAGGCCATGGAAAGTGAATAAAAAGAAAAGTAGTTTGATGTTATGAAAGATGAGATTAAATATTTGCATGATAATCATACCTTTGATTTAGTTAAGCTACCTAAAGATAGAAAAACTTTGAAAAATAGGTGGATTATTTGGGTGAAACATAAAGATGCTAACCCAGTTCCATGGTATAAGGCTAAATTGGTTGTGAATGGATTTAACCAAAAAAAGAGAGTTAATTTTGATGAGATATTCTCTCCAGTTTTGAAGATGTCATTCATACGTATGGTTCTAGGCTTAGCTGTAAGTCTAGATGTAGAGGTTGAGTAAATGGATGTTAAAACTGCTTTTCTCCATGGTGACTTAGATGAAGAAATTTATATGGAGCAAACCAAAGCATTTGAAGTCAAGGGAAAAGAGAATTATGTTTGCAAATTAAAGAAGAGCTTGTATGGTTTAAAACAAACTCCTAGGTAGTGGTACGGGAAGTTTGGTTCCTTTATGAGTAAGCAGGGCTTCAAGAAGACTACTTCAGACCATTGTATTTTTGAAAATATTCTTTGATGGTGACTTTATTATTATGTTTCTTTATGTTGATGACATGCTTGTTGTTGGTCATAATGCTTGCAGGATTCAAAAGTTAAAGCAAGAGTTGAGTAAGTCTTTTTCTATGAAAGACTTAGGACCAGCAAATCAGATTCTTGGCATATAGATTATCCGTGATAGAAAGGCTTAGAAGTTGTGGTTATCATAAGAGAAGTACATTCAGAAAGTTCTTCAAAGGTTTAACATGGACAAGGTTAAGGATATCAGAACACCTTTAGCTATGCACTTTAAATTGAGCATGAAGAAATGTCCTTCCAGTGATGATAAGAAGGAAGATATGAAAAAAGTTTCTTATGCTTCAGCCGTTGTTAGTTTGAGGTATGAAATGGTTTGTACAAGACCGGTTATTTCTCATGTTGTTGGTATTGTTAGCCATTTTGTTTCTAATTCGGGAAGAAAACATTGGAATGTTGTGAAGTGGATTATGAGATATCTTTGCGCCACTTCTAGTCTGGATTTATGTTTTGGTACAGGGAAATCTATTCTTTGTGGTTATACCAATTCAGACATGGTTGGTGATGTTGAAACTTGCAAGTCAACTTCAGGGTATTTGGTTACTTTTGCAGGGGGGGCTATGTCTTGTCAATATAGGTTGCAAAAATATGTTGCTCTATCTACTATAGAAACTGAGCTTATTGCTGCCGTTAAAGCATGTAAAGAATTTCTTTGGATGAAAAGATTCTTGGGGGAACTTGTTTGTGCTCAAGATATGTATGTTCTCTATTGCAACATTCAAAGTGCTATTCATTTTGGCAAGAATTCTCCATTTCATAGTTGATCTAAACACATTGATGTGAGATACCACTGGATTTGAGATGTGTTGGATTCCAATCGCTTGAACTTGAGAAGATTCATACAGATGATAATGGTTCCGACATGATGATTAAAGCTTTACCAAGAGGGATTTTTGAAGATTGTAGCATGATCGCTGGGATGGTTGTCTCCTCCACATAGTTGGGAGGGGGAGAATTGTTGGGTTATGAGTCTTTTTCCCTTCCTATATGGATAAAGAAAGCCCAATTTGTACCAACCCACTTTTTTTCATAGGCCCATTACAATGGAGAATATATATAGATCTTTTAAGGTCTTATTTCACTATCACAAAAAGAGTTTTCAGCAGCCATAGAGTGAAAAATAATAGCAGATTTTCGCCCAAAAATTTCAGCCATAGCTGTCAACTTGTCGCTTCATTTCTTGTCCGATTGAGCTGATTTTTAGATAACTTGTTTTTATTATCTCAATATTTGATTAAAACTAACGGAGGTGGATTTGGTGTCTTTTCAGACCTATTTTTCATTCCCGAACAGCAGTTGCATTTTTTATGTTTTTGCTCCTTTTTATTCTCTAGTTTTTATGCTATCTTGTTGTGTTGTAGCACATTGTTTGGCACTTGTTTGGTGGAAATTTTGGAGAACAATATTGTAACTCTTGGTAATTATAGTGTAGGTTTTGGTCTCATAGTTTTTTACTCTTCACACCGAAGGGTTTTCTACATAAATTTGGTGTCTTGTTATTTTTGTCTTACCATTTTTGTATGGTTGATTTATTTTCTGCCATATTACTTTGTTTTTATTGGATTTACTTGTCTCCTCTTTTTTCAATTTTGAAGGAAAATTTTAGACTTGGGTATTCTTCCGCTGCTACCCTGTCTGGCATTTTGATTGTGCCTCTATCTTTCCCAACACAACTATGCGTAGAACTGAAGCAATGAATTTGTAATGATTCTAGAAGGATAAAAATTATAAAATTACATAGATTATACAACCTTAAACAAAGTTAAACTTAAGTTCAAGGTACTCTGCATTATGGTAATAAAGTTGCTCCAGGTAGCTTGTAAGTAAATTATGCGAAAGGTTAAGTTAAATGAATTAGTCACATCGCTTTTCTATCAACCTAGTATTTTCATTGGAACCTCCTTGTAAGTATTTTAGTCTTTGCCTAGTGCACCCCATAAGAAGATCATCCCTAATATAGAAGCTAATTCTTCAGTATTTTTCTTTAGTTCAATTTAGACTTCTGTGTAGAGGCAAACATATAAAAGATTAGTAAAATACTCCTGCAGATGGACACACACTATCTATCTATGTTGCTCGAACTCTTCAAAAATATCAATAAGTTTGTGTTGGATTCATTAAAAGTAGTGTATTCTTAAAAAATTCGACACAAATGCAACAGCAAAATGAAGAGTCTGGTAACTTAGTAACTGGCAACTTAACAACAGATATTTGCAGCAACTGAATAAATTCGTGTGTTTACCAAAGCTATTAAATCATCCCGGTCCATCCCTTTGTATCCCTATTTTTTCCATATATACTTGTCATCCTTAAGAATATTTTTCTCAAGCCAAGATGCTTGTATTGGTTTATGCATCCATGGAGTCTTGTTTTTTTCATAATAATAGTGAATTGATTCTTACCCTCTAATATGAGCATCTAACTATTATATATACATATATAAATATATATAGAGAGAGAGAGAGATGTGTGCTTATTCTATATATGTGTTGTAAATATATATTATTTGATTTGTCTCTAAATTATTTCATGGACTTCTTGATTCAAAATGTTATAGTTTTATATGCTCTCTCAATTTTATGTCTTACAGCTGTATCGATGTCTTCTGCTAGTTTCTCTGACATTTGATTCCCTGTTAGCAATCTCAGCACTACATCGCCACTTTGTGTTGATGGATCGTTAACACCCATGGCCCAATCTCAGACGTCCTAAAAATTATCACCATATGTCTTGCTATATGAGTTATTTGTTTTAAGTTTTGTGCTAGTAAAAATTTTGGGTTCATAAAAACAAAAATAAAATATACTACCCTACCTCTTGAGCCTCCCAGTATTCTAGCAAAGAGTTATGGCTTAGAGATTATGGTTGGATACTCATCAGGAATGGACCATGTAAGATCAAAAGATCCTTGGAATCAACGTTACTCTCTGTGCTATATCATGTCCCAGGGTCAATATTTCTCAGACACCATGTCCAACTTCGTGATGTGCAACTATCTAGAATTTTGTTATTTCCATCTGTCATTGTGGTTTCTTTCATTCTAGTAACAAATTCTATCAATGGAATCGTTAACCTCTTTTAGGATATCTTACCTTTTCCTCTCTATAGCGACAGTTTCATTCATAAGGTTTGTGAGATATGTACCACGGGTATTTTCAATGTAACAACACTTAGAGACATATCTTTATAAAGCTTCTTATTGTTATTGTGAACCTTCAATATTTCTTCTCTTCCTCTTATATCAGGTAAGTCCAACAGTAAGTTGTCTATCAAATCTTCTTTGTCATGATCTTAATATTTTGAATTAAATATTTTTAGGACATTTAGTTATTTTCATTTAATAAGTTGGCTAAACTTGGTCTAATTTAAAAATCATGAGGATTAAGAAAGATCGATTTAATTGAGCATGAATCATGAGCTATATGATTACCTTTGCCAACTCATACTTATTTATTGGTGATCGAAATTAATATGTTTACTATTCCCAAGTGTATTGTTTGGTTCGTATATATTACCTAGTTCTCATGCTTATTTGAAATCTAGAACTTGCCTTGAATGTGATTCAAGGAAAACTTTTAGGTAGATTTTGAGTTGAGAAATGAAAGTAGGCCATCCTTGTTAAATAAGTAGCCCAAGTAAACCTACCTTGATGATTTTATCCCTATTCGCCCCGTTGAGTCTAAAACAAATTATTATTATTTTGTTGTTCATCGAGCTTTAATGCTTAGCATTTTTTTGACTTATAATTTGTTCAACCTAATAACTTTTGGGCACTTCAAAAGTTAAGCTAAATGCATAACATTAAGTGTCACAAAAAAAAAGAGAAAAAAACATGTGAAAGAAAATCGATGAAGATTGTTGAGTTTTTGAGAAGCCTTTGTTGGAAAATTGAAATATATATATATATATATGTAATACCCCAAACTTTTCTAGCTTAAATTCGTTCCTAGAATGTTAAGGGATATCTTCCAAAATGAATAATATTTGTTTCATATAAAATTTTCCATATTTCAACTTTCCATTGTGTGTAAAATTGAATAAGCTTTCCATCGATACAAAATTCGCCCAATTCTGACACTTGGTTGAGGAGTTAGAGCATTTTTAAGTTAGCAGTGTACCACCTGGGCAGCCACTGCATCGTGGAGGTAGTTAAATTCATAATTGTCATTTTTCAGTGGACCTCCGCGATATTGGCGCATCGTGGAGAGGGTCATTTTCCCAATTGTCAATTTTCAGTAGTCCAACGCTATAGTGGCACGTCGCGCTGAAGGCCAAAATAGGGCACCGTGATGGTGGCGCATTGTGTTGAAGTTCCAGGTCCCAATTGTCAAAATCTAGTAGGACAACGCATAGCTCTGCATCACAGAGACTCCCAATTTCCCAGTCATCAAATTTCAGGTTGCCACCGCGATAGTGGCGCGTCGTGGTGGTCCATTAAATCGAGACCCTAGTTCATTTTTTCAGTTTCATTTAGGAGTTTAAAAAGGGTATTTTTGACAATTCCTAAGCCCCAATTCCATCCAAAAACAATATTTAAGACTATTACAAACATTTTATGCTTATATTCATCAAAGTTTCTCTCAAGCAAAATCCTAATCTTCAAGAATCCCCAAGATTTCACCATTTTTTTTTCAAATTAATTCAAGATTCAAAGTTCTCAATTCAAAATTCCAAGAATCATCATTCAAGAGCACAAATAGAATCCCAAAAGAAAACTTTTCATCTAGTTCATCATCCAAGGTATGTGGGGTTTTGAACAAGGGTAAACGTTTCATCTTTGTGCTCAAAACTTAATTTTGATTTTAATTTTACTGAATATTTTATGATTTCTCATGAAATTTAAGTTAGGGTTGATACCCAAATCCTCATTATTTTAGTTTATGAAATTATTATGATATTTAAGGCTCCAATTACAAGAAATTTACATATGTTCATGTTTGAAATTATAAGATTCGCATTATGAGTTATATACCATCATCTTGATTGAGATTGTTGAAAGCTTTTAAGATGATTATTGAGCGTGACGTTTAAATATGATTATTGATGTAATTATTGATGCATTAAAGCTTTATACTTTGAGTCCTACGTACTATTGATGATTTTATAAGGAGATTATGATCTCAAATCCTATTGACAAGTTTTGATTAGTGCTTTCAAAAACAAAGATTGATATTTTGATCTTAAGCTAAGATAGGAATCCATATTATTCATACAATTTATGATTTAAAACAAAGAGAAGCATAATTGGTTTTAATTACGAACCCTTGTGCTATGTTAAGGTGGATTTCCTAAAAGTTCTGAGAAATAAGTATGGGAGTAGTATTTAGCACCGAGTTGGGTATGATTCAAGGTCTCATGCCCCAGAACTATGAGCCACCGTAGGTTTTAAACTCCCATAGTGGGATAAGATAGTGATAACTTAAGTTAAGGTTCTTGTAACGCCCCAAAAATCGAGTCCCGAGACGTCACACGGTGCTTAGGGTCACAAGTGACCCTAAGCTAACCCTTTCATAGGTATAACTCAAAAGAAGCTGATTTAAAACATAATTCTGAGAGAATGAAGCTAAAAATATCTCAATACAGACTCTGTTCAATACAATATTGCAATTACAAGATGACAATTCTACTAACACATATACATATTCAAGAAGGAGACTGAATACATCAACCACTACTACTGTCTATGAAGCCTCTACTAGTATTGCCCGTACATAAACGGGTCATGACTCCCAACCATCCCACTCAATATGGTCGACAGAAGAAGATACAATGTCTCTGAACTAAAACAACCAACACAAGACCTTGAACTATAAGGACTCCTTTACCTGCTGACCAGATGCTGCAACTGAATAGAATAGTAAATGGGGATCAACACAAAGAGAATGTACTGAGTATGTGGGGGTGCATGCAACATTTTAAATAACATCATCAATTTCATGAAAACATACATACAGACAATGATGACTCACTTGGCTTAAGTTATATCAAATCGTACTCTTCATACTTTCATAATAAATAGTTCAATTGGTAAAATCTCATAATCCATGTAAATCATCAAAAATCATAAATTATGATAAATCATCATAAATTATCATATCATCAAAATTCATCATAGGTAATCATAATTCATCATAATATCTCAACTCTTTGACTCAAATCTCGGAGTGACTCGGTAATTCAAGAAGCATGACTTTTATGGACAAGGGAGTTTCCTATAATCGACAACCACACATGAGCTACGTGGAATACTAACGTTTGAAACCCCCGTTGACGGGAGTGTCATACTCTTTTCCAGGGAGTACGACCTTAAAACTGCAATAATCACAATCGGGCTCTCTGACCAATAATATCATCATCAAACAACCCTACGGTGGCACATAGGTTTGGAGAAATACCAAATTTTCCTCTCGATGCTAAGTACTACTCCCCGACAAGCTCATAATGCGTTAGGAAATCCACCATCATCATCACAAGGGTCTATCATAAACACCAAATCAAATATCTCAATTTATAATTCATCAACAATTTGTGGATTCCTAACCCCAACTTCGACTTAAAACATTTCACTCTTTTTCAACATCAACAAGGTATCAATGCATTGAACCATAACCGACTCGATATTTGGACAAGGATATGAAGACTCAATACGTAATATTTTCAACAATTCAACTCATCAAAATCATCCGGAAAAAAATACCAAAATTCATCTCAACATCTATATCAAAATCAATCTTTCTCATAGTCAAAATCATCTCGACTCTGCGAGTTCAAGGTCAATGTACTCAAATGATTATTCTTTCAATTCGACAATTAAATCATGACAACATCTTTTGAAAAGAACTTGAGACCTTCAATTCATAATAAGAATACATATCCCGTAGTACAACTCAAATGACGACTTTTATCTCAAAAGCCTTTAGAAATATCAATTCATTGTAGTAGTAAGCAATTCATAGCATAAATTTTCAATTTAAGAAGTAGAGTAATGAAGTAATCATGTATATCCATATTGAAAAAAAAATTAAAGTCTTATAAATCCTTCATAAAGTAATTTGAGTGTATACCCATTTTCGAATATCATGAAATTTCAATAATAGAACTCAACCTTTTTAAATGTCAAAATGTAACAATTTATCAAGTCATGACAACATCAATATTTTTGAGAAAATATCAAAACTCATGGTAACATCTCAAATGTTATATCTCAATATGCTCAATGATTCAATTTCGTCATAAAGAAGCTTTAAGCTTATTATAAATCTCAAAATCATTCCAAAATACCATTTCAATATATATCTCAAAATCATTCAAAATAAAAATATGAAATTTACAATTATAGATATCAAGACATCTCATGTCTCAAATATATATTCAATAATTCAAATCTTTATTGGGAAGCATAAAGCTTGACACATATCTCAAAATATTATTCCAAAATACCATCTCAACATACGTTCTAAAATCATTCAAAATACCACCTCGTGGTAAAAGTGTGTAATTCGCAATGATAATTATTAAATCATATCATGAAAATATTGAGATAATCATATAAATCAAAGTTTATTCATTCAATCATCATAATCTCATAATCAAATTATTTAGACATAATCTCACTTGCAAAATCATGTAAAACCATAATAAAATTAAAGCTTTGGGCACAAGAACGGAAGATTGCTCTTGTTCAAAATCCCACATACCTTGAAATTGACTTCTTGATTATGGAATCCTGTTCACACAAATAAGGAGTTCTCCTCGAAGGTCTCGAGATGATGAGTTTGATTATCGGATCAAATTTGAATTTCTACGGTGAAATTGGAAGATATTTGGAGCTCAAAATGGACCTAGGGTTTAGTTCTCTTAATGTTTTTTATGGAAGAACATGAATTTTATGGCTCAATATAGGTATAAATGGACAATTTTTGTCCATGAAGTGAAGGAATAATGACCAAAATTTCCTTAAAAATCAAATAATTCTCGAATCTGTCCTTTGGTGGACTGTTTTGATAGTCTGAAGTAGATCAACCATAACGTTTTACTCCGATATCCAAATTGGATAAAACCAATTTCATTAGAAAGAGGACTCTCATATATTTCCGTTTATATATAGTATCTCACCCAGATCATTGTGTACGAGGAGTTATGATCGTTTGAAGTTGACCCAAAAATTCACTTTTGATAGGATGAAGTAGATCGACCATAACTTTTTGCTCCGATAGACAAATTGGATTAAACCAATTTCATCGGAAAGAGGACTCACAGAGATTTCCGTTGATATATAGTAGATCACCCAAATCATTATGTACAAGGATTTATGATTGTTTAAAGTTGGAGAAAAAATACGCCAGGCCTCAGTACTTTTTCCTGCACGTTTTACTGTTCACAGTTCGATCGGAATAGTCGTAACTCATCGCTCGAGTGTCCGTTTTGGATGATCCACATATTGTTGGAAATATTATTTGATACTCTACGCAATGGTGGTTCATAATCTAAGACATTCCATACTAAAAATTTATAATTCATTCTAGAAGATAGAACCCAACACATTTACGCACAAAATTTCAATAAAAAATTTCCCGGGGTATTACAGTTCTATTCTGATGGCAAGGATAGAATAGCTCCACCCAATTTGGGAAAGACATTGAAATCCATGTCATCTCACATGGTTTATGTTGGTTAGAAGAAACTCCCTAAGTCCCAAAGTTTCAAGATTTCCAAAGTTCCCAAAGCTTCTAAGTTTCGAAAGAAAAGAATGATAGAAAAAATTTTATAAGACTAAGTGTTATGACTCACTAGATTTACAAGTATAATTTGTTATACATGATTTTATATTTCGGTATTTTAGATAATCAAGCTTATTTGAGTCATATACATCCAGTATGTATTTACTTTCTAATTATGATGATGTCTTACTTATGTATTACACCCCTATATACTCAGTACATCCTCAAAGTGTTGATCCACATATATGTCTATATGCTACATTATCTTATAATGTAGGTTCAAGTGCTCAGTATCAGCAGTGTGAGTATTTCAAGCATCTCTATCTACGCTCCCATAGTTGGTGAGTCCTCATGATTCGAGGGCCTACTTCTTCAGATTTCCATATTTCATAGTAATTAATTTATTTTTTTCAGTTTAGTCTAAGTCAATTGGGGGTTTGTCCCAATGACTCTCTAGTCCCTTAGCAGTAGAGGCTTGTCGAACTACGAGTTTATTTACAGACTTTCAGTATTAGCTATTCAGACAGTACCTGCATTTTATTCAGTCTAGTTTTGGGTATGATACAGCATTATTTCTTGACTAGTTTATCTTGAAGTAAGGTTCAGACCTAGTAGCAGGCTTAAAGGGTTATCTTGGTGCTACTCGTAGCCTTAAGCGTCGTGTGACATCTCGGGATTAAATTTTGGGGCATTATAATATATATGTATATATATATATATACACACACACATATACATATAGCTACAACAAGATATTAGCAATTCCATTCAAAAAGAGGATTTAAGAAAAAAAGAGATAGGTTGATGGATTATAAAGGAGTAGCAGCCAATTGTGCTCGAGCGATAAAGTTAAATAAAGTTCCTAAAAGGGATTTGAGTCACTACTATCCATATGTATCTCACCTGCCCCTAAACCTATATTACAACCTTGAAAAAAGTCCTATAGATATCAACTCAATGATTCCTATATTAGTGGAGAACCACATGATAATCTAGCTTATGGTATTTCCGGTAACATAAGATACTTCTTTGTTAAGAGTGAGTGAGAAATATTCTGTGAATAAGTCCATCATGTTCTATCGATATATTGTGTGATATATGGGCATTCTCTTCATTTGGTGAGACACACTTGGAATTAGGGAATATTGTTATTTTAATTCTCAATAAGTGAATATGAGTATGGTTAAAAGCCATTTGAACTCATGGGTTGGTCTTAATTGATTTTTTTCCTATGAGATTTCTTATGATTTTATTTTTAAACAAAAGAAAAAAATATGAGCCACTATAACTACTAATTATTTTTTCTTGAGGACAAGCAAATATTTAAGTATCGGGGAATTCGATAAGTACAAATTATTCATGTATCTTCATATGTAAATAAATAAAGATTCTAAATAAAACCATGAATAATATATATTTATTATCTCATATTTACTAACAATTGTGGGAAAGGAATATTGAAAGAATAAGAGAACAAAAAGAGAGACATATTGTGGAAACATAAAAACAAGGAGAAAATGAAGCATCAACAATAATTAGTGTCGAGACAATGAACAAATGGAAAAATGATATCAAATGTGGCAACAACATTTGATGTCTCCACAAAGTCATGAGATCTACAGTATATTTCCTATAAATAGAATTTAACAAGGAAGGAAACGGGGCATCAAAGAAAAAGAAGAGACGAAGCAACCACTTAAAATATTTCCTTTAAGTTTTCTTTCACTACTTGTTAGTATTCGATGTTGAAAATTATTCTAGATCCTTCTTTTAACTAAATAGCAAAATTATTTTTCTTGAATGTTTCTTCTATTTTCTTATTTAATGGAGATGAATATTTTCGTTAGTAGTACCAATTCTAGTATGGAGTATTTTCTTTTATGTTAGGAAAATGATGAATCTTGATATTTCTATATAATAGTAAGTATTATTTCTAAATTCCACATACTTGAGCTGGAGCTTTTTATTTAATTATCTCTACTTTAAAATTAGATGTTACTCTATTTATTAAATCTATGTACTTTGTACTTCAAATTAACATATTATTAATTCTGTAATCGAGAGAGACGGAACAAGTAATATTGTTAATTGAAGTATTGATAGATTGTTAATATTTATTTAGTGACACCTATCTAATTTATGTTATAATTAATCTCTCTTATTTGTAATCGAGCGAGGCGAATAGTGTATTAATTAGTTATAATAAGTAAGATAACTCAAAGGGACTTACTACAAAAAGAGCATGTTTTAGTTTAAGTATATATTTCTGGTTTTTTAATATTACTAATTTGATGATTAAATTGTATAACTGAGAGGAGTGCATTTAATTGTTCAACTTTAGTAATAAAACATCAATATAATCATGAAAGGTATTTATACATTTTTGGAAAAAAGAAATTGAGGAATAAAGAATTTACTTTAGTATATAGAACTATTGAGTGAAGCCAAAATCCCAACACCTTTAACATTTTTGAAAAAAAAATACATTTTTTCTACATTCTCTTTATGTACTGATAATTAGTTAGTCCACTATTCAATTATTCCTGATTTTCTCAAATTGTAATCAAAACAAGAAACGCCCGTAGAATAGATAAATCAATCTATGTGGGTTCGACATCTTTCTATACTATTATTTGACAGAGTGCGAGAAAAAAAATTATTTACGCCAGTGACTCATCACCAAGCTTGACCCATTAGACATAAAATAACCAGTTAGCTATTTTATTATCAAATTATAGTCACCGCCTAAAACCCATTAATTAAGTCTCAGTCGACTATTTTTCTTCGAGGAAAGGAAATAAAGCCTAATTCTTTCATTATATTATTATGCTTTTCATTTTTATTTTTTCCTAATTTCATAATCATTCTTCTTTCTCTTCTTTCTCCAATCTCTGATGGCTAAGAACCCCACAAAATTCGTGTATTTTTTTCTAATTCTTAATTTTTTTCATATTGATTGTCTAAATTGGGTTGGATTTGAGTGGGTGGATATAAAAGAGAGGAAGGAAAGGGAGAAGAAAGAATGTGCTAAATATAGACGTTGATTGGGATGGGAAGAAATGAGCTACTATATGTTGAAGCCTAAAGTAATAGTGGGTAGGTACGTGAGGAAGGAATTTGAAGAAAATGAGTTATTTTAGGGAAAATTGTGTTTTATGATTCAGGGTTGCATAAGATTGATTATCGATGGATATTATGATGATCTAGATACCGATGAATCGAAAGAGGTTTCAGCGAAATGAAGGTTGTATACAATGTGTATAAAAATAATATATTTGTTATATAGAGTATGTATAGGTAGAAATTGTATAAGATATGTATAGAAACTGAATAAATGTTATATAAAATATTTATCCGAATAATTATTGCCTCTAAAAAGTTGTATAGGTTGTGTATAGAAACAGAATAATTGTTGTATAAAATTTGTATTTGAATAATTATTGTAGCCAAAGATTGTATAGAAAGTGTATATTTATTATATAGAATATGTATTTTGTATATGACATGCATAGAAATTGTATCATTATTGTATGAAATATGTATCTATATAAGATGTGTGTAAAAATTATATCATTATTTATTAAACTATGTATATTTATTATTAAAATATATTATTTTTATATAATCAATAAACATACACTCTTTTGTCTTTGATTGATAAAAATGAGAAAAACAAACAATTTGTATTTAATTGTTAAAAGAAAACAGAAAATATAAAAAAAATTGTGAGAATTCTATTATATAACTTAAAAAAGAAAGAAGATCAATTATTTTTTAAACACAAAAGAGAAAAAAAATTATCAAGAAGCAAAAAAAAACCCAAAAAACAAAAATAGCAGACACGTTAGTCAAAAAATATTAAAACCAACGAAAGAGAAAGAAGGAGCGAAAAGGAGACACCAACTACCAACAAATGGCTAGAAGTGGAATTAAAATTTGCTGGTCATTTTTGTGGAATTAGTTTCAGCCCAAAGGTTTTTTTTGTCCTTTTTCCTTAAATAATTGCCTTACATGATTAATTTTTAGTTTAATGCTTGTTTTCAATGTAGGCCCTCATATACAATTATTCTACACAAGACATACAGTCAATGCACAATTCTCTCTCACTTAATTGATTTTTCAAATACTTTCTCTCATCCGATAGGCTACTTTTCTGGCTGATATACTACAACATTCTTAAAGAAATTTCAATGGACATCATCTTCCTCACTTCCTCCTTGAAGAAAAATCTCACACCTCTCTTCCTGCCACCAACTTCTCCAGCAAAATCCCATGGAGGCTGTCACGATCTAAAAATAAGGGTCATGATGACATTTTTCGTGACGTACCTTGACAAGTAAGTTTTTCTCCTAAACTGATACAAAAAGGGAAAAAGATAGAAATGCCCAAGGTAAGGCTCCTAGAAAGAAGTCGAACCATAGAAGTAATTATAACAATGCTGAAAGAACATATCAAAAACCATACATTTCAAAAACAAGGTGTCAATAGTGTAAGAACTACTAATATAACTCGAGTCCAAAATAGGATACATAACGTAACTCAAAACATGAAAACCCTGTCTCTGAAATACAATAAAGACATGATCTGATAGAGAAAGATAATAGGACTTATTTAAACGCCTGAAAGTCACCCACTACTATGAAAACTCTAATAATTGCCAGAGTCAAGCAGCGTGAGGCGCACCAGAACGTGGATCTTCACCAGAAAAGTGAAGTAGAAATGAGTACTTTCCACTTATACTCAGTAGGTATCATAGGCCGACCAAGCAAAGTAGAAAATAAAGCATACAAAATACACACTAAGGGAACTTCACCTGCAATTAGAAAATTTCCCACAATGGTAGCCCACACAGTTTGCAATAATAGTTCTACAATATCCATATATTATACAACAACACACCAAATAGGGACACAGGTATACCCCATCTCTCATATAAGAAGGACAATAGAAAATCAAGTATATATAGAATTATAAAATACAATAAAGGAAGATAAAATAATTAGATAGATACAAGTTAATATGGAAAATACAAGTCACAGCACAAACATAACAAAGAAAGTGCAATGTATATGATGATGATGATTATGCACGGGGTCGTCGCAAAACCTCAATATACACCCACGGAGGCAAGCCTCGCGATGTAGGACCCATGGGAGGTTTGTCAATCCATATAAAATTTATATATCAATATCTCCTCCTCGGCACATTCCTCCGGGAGGTTTATAAAATTCGATGTTCCCAATGTTTCAAAAATTTCAAGTATTTTCAGTATTTCTAGTATTTTCAAAGCACATAAGATATAAATCAAGTATGACAAACAAGAAAAAGTATATACAAAACATACAACAAACAAGTGAAATCATGTGTCTGATGCCAAGGAGATGATAATGCAATGTTTGCAACCTATCATAATGAGTATTTCCACAAACAACCACATGAGGTATTTCCACGACCAATCGTAATAATACATTTCCACAACCATGTGAGTTAATATCCACTCATTAATTCCACCATCCATGAATTTCCACATGTTTCATATGCCAAATAATATGAATATATCACAATACACTAATGGTACCACATTAAGCATTTCAACAACACAATACAATTATCCATATGTATTCAAGGCTATCAATATCAGATAGGATCCCATACGATCACACATCAAATAATATCTCAATTTCAATTAAAGTGTCACATATAGGCCCCCACACGGGCACAACACATAAATAGCCATTTTTCATGATTAGTTCTCACTCTTTACATGCATTTCGTACTATCATTTACTACCCAACTCTATCTGAAAGAGTTAAATCATAACCTACCTCGAATGTCAAACTCGGGCCGCTACACTTCGAACCCACGATCTTACTTTCCATGAACGATCCCAAACTTCACTAAAAATATCAAATACAAAATCTACATATAAAAAAAAATCAACGACGCCGCATTGACTACTTTAGGTTTGGGGTCTAAACGGACCCCTAAAATGAGTTTTTGAAAAAGAAGGACAAAATCATAACTTTACTTCAGAAACGTGTTTTCCATATTTTTAGAAATCTACAACTGAAAATCCTAAATAAATTGATTTAAAAATGAGGTTCAAATTGAAGAAAAATTATTTGTCAGCTTGACCAGGTAAAATCTTTAAAATTCGTGATAAAATCAAGAATCGAAGTTGTTTTGAAGGTTAAATTGATGAAAACTTGTAATTATAATATTAAAACATTATTCAAGTGAAAAGAAGTAAAATTGGGGTTTAAAATTAAGCCCTAAGATTTTTGGGATTTGGAAAATTTAATCATTAAATTACTAAGAATATGGTGAATTCTTACCTTAAATCCGTAAGAGAATCAAGAAATAGATGTTAATCTAGCTTCTCAAACTACCACAAGCTTCACTTTTAAGCTCTCATACTATTTTAGGTTTAACGCTCAAGAGGTAAGATGAAAAATGAGCAAAATGGGCCCAAAATGCTACTATAAAGGTTGTTTTTTAGATGCACTGGCTTTTTTAAAGAAAAAAAAAACAGATTTTAAGTCCAAAAATAGACTTTGACGGGATGCCCAAAATTCATTCAGAGTTCGATATATGCAAACAAACTATGCAATCAAACTAAATTCGACGTTTCGAACGTGTTGGCAAAGTCAGATTTTCAAAAAAACATCAGTCTCAAGTAGTTGACCCCCGAAATCCAAAGCCATAATTTTTCAAACTGAGGATCAAAATGAGATCTAAAAGCCGTAAAATCACACCAAACATGTTACCACCTAAAATCAATATTTTAGAGTTGTTGGCGCAGTCGAATTTTCCATCCGATGTCGTTTTGATCAAATATGGGTCTCACAGCCATATTTTCAATTTTCCAACTTTCTGACCAATCGATCAAAGTGAGCTCGGGTGCATTGAGACCCGAACCAAAGGTCTGCCCAGACTAAAATCACTATTCTGGAGCTGTTGGCACTGTCCGTTTTGACATCTATCACACGAGTTAAAATATATTCACATAAGTCCAAACTAAGGCTCTTAAAGTCATCAAAAACCTCAATATTGCATAAACGGTACCAAAATACATCGAGAATAGTGCCAATCACACCCACACCACAGAAATACCATAATGTAACTACGGGGAGTGGTAAAACAATCAAACCCAATCACAAATTTTAATATTTCATCAAATTTTTAGGTCGTTACATCATCCACAACTAAAAATCTAGTTCATCCTCGAACTAAGGAAAAGAAATACCTAAATCAATGAAGATCTAGGGGTAGGAACTATACATATCAGATTTGACCTCTCAAGTAGCCTCATATACAGGTTGATGTCTCCAATTAACCTTAATTATAGGGATAACTCTAGAGCGCAACCGCCTAACATCCCTAGCCAAAATAGAAATTGGCTCCTCAACAAATAACAACCGCTCATCTAACTGAGTTGAGTCCTAACGAATGACATGAGACTCATCAAGAATATAGCGTCGAAGCATAGAAACATGGAAAACTGGATGAACAACTGATAAATCTGGAGGCAAAGCTAACTCATAGCCCATATAACTAACGGTCTGAAGAATCTCAAATGGACTAATATACTTGGGGCTTAATCCATCATACCCTTCATGGGTGAAACTCAATGGAAAATGCAATCACCAATACTAAATCTCAAGGTACGAATTCTACGGTCAGCATAACACTTTTGCCTACTCTAAGCCACCCTAAGTCTATCTTGAATGATCCGGACTCTATTTAAAGACTCGCGAAGAAAGTCTGTACCTCGAGGTTTGACATCAAGAACATCAAACCAACCCACTTGCGGGCAACAACGCCTTCCATACAATGCCTCAAAAAGAGCCATACCAATATTGGAATGGTAGAGATTAGATATGCAAACTCTGCTAAACCCAAATGTTGCTCCCACTGCCTACCAAAATCCAACACACACTTGCGGAGCATATCCTCTAAAACCTGAATAGTCTGCTCTAACTGACCATCAGTCTAGGGGTGAAACCCCATGCTAAGATCAACCTAAGTACCCAACTCATCTTGAAAAATCTTCTAAAAGTAAGATGTGAACACAACACCTCGATATGAAATAATGGACAGTGGTACATCATAAAATCTCATAATCTCACAGATGTAGATATGAGAAAACCTCTCAGCCCTAAATGAGACCTGAACAAGAATGAATGAGCTGACTTAGTTAATCGATCCATGATGACCCACACACTGTTAGAACCACGAGAAGTAGAAGGAAACCCAGTCAAGAAGTCTATAGTGATTCGTTCCCACTTACACTCGAGAACGGGTAACCTCTAAAGAAAACCACCAGGTCTCATATGCTCGGCCTTCACCTGCTGACAACATAGGCAATGAGCCACAAAATCTGCTATATCTCGCCTCATACTACCCCACTAGTAGTGTTGTCTCAAATTACGATACATCTTAGTCATACCTGGATGGATGAAATATCTATAACAATGGGCCTCCTCCAAGGGCAACCTAATCCAGTCACCCACTCTCGATATACAAACTAGGCCTCCAATCCACCAAACTCTATACGAATCAAGTGAGGCTTGCTTAGGCTCCCCACTCAACATCTTATCTTAAATCAATCTCAATCCAACATCATCAAACAAATGCCAAAACATGCCCAAGTATTGAAATATCAAACCTAACTATCTGGTTAGCTCATGACTGAACCTCTAAGGCTACAGGCCTCTCCTGGGCCAAAAGATATGCCAAGTTATCCATACTAGTTGACTTCCAGCTCAAGGCATCCACAACCACATTAGCCTTGGCCGGATGATAAATAATGGTCAAGTCATAATCCTAAAGAAAATCAAGCCAACAGCATTGCCTCATACTAAGTTCTCGTTGGGTGAAGAAGTACTGAAGGCTACGATGATCTGAGAAGATCTCACAATGAACTCTACATAAGTAGTGCCTCCACAACTTCAATGTAAACACAATCGCGCACAACTCCAAATCATGGGTAGGATAATTACTCTCACAAGGCTTCAACTGATGAGATGCATAAGCAGTCACCTTGCCCTCCTACATCAACACAACACCCAATCCAATACCTGAAGCATTACAAAACATGGTGAAACCCACGCCCTCCTTCGGCAAAGTCAATATAGGAGCTGAAGTCAACAAATCATTGAGCTTTTGAAAGCTCGCCTTGCAAGCATTATACTACTAAAAGAAAATCTTCTTCTTAGTCAACTTAATCAAAGGGGATGCAATAGAATAGAAACCCTCAACAAAACATCAATAATAACCTGTTAATCCAGCAAAACTCAAAATCTCAATGGGTAAAGTAGGTCTATCCCAATCACAAACCGCTGCCATCTTTACTAGATCAACCATAATACCTTCCTTAGTCACCACATGACCCAAGAAAGAAATAGACTTCAACCAAAACTCATACTTAGAGAACTTCACATATAACTTCTCATCCCATAATTTCTAAAGCACAATCTGCAAATGCTCCTCATACTCAGCCTCACTTTTGTAATACACCAAGGTATCATTTATAAATATAGTAATAAAGAAGTTGAGATACGACCGAAACAAGTGGTTCATCAACTCCATGAACGCGACAGGGTCATTAGTCAACCCAAAGAATATGACCAAGAACCTATAATGATCATATCGAGTTCAAAAAGATATGTTTAGAATATTCGAAGCTCTAATCCTCAACTGATGATATCTGAACATCAAATCAACCTTCGAAAACACTGCAGCACCCTGAAGCTGATCAAACAAATCCTCAATGTGAGGAAGAAGATACTTATTCTTAATCGTCATCATATTCAACTATCGATAATCAATACACATCTTCATAGACCCATCATTTTTCTTCACAAATAAGACCGAAGCACCCCAAGGCAAAACACTAGGTTGAATAAATCTCTTATCCAATAACTTTCGTAGCTGATCCTTCAGTTTCTTCTACTTTCTTAGGTCTATCCTTTAAGAAGGAATAGAAATGGGTTTTTCTCGACTAAACATCAATAGTAAAATCAATATCACGATACATAGGCATACTAGACAAATCCATGGAAAACACATCCATAAACTCATGAACAACACAGACAGAATCCAAAAAAAGAGATGAAATAACACTAGTATCACAAATATAATCCAAATAAGCTAAATATCCCCTCTCAACTAATCAATGAGCCTAAAAATAAAATATGTCCCTCTTGGGACCCGAATGAAGTGCACCCTTCCAAGCTATTCTTTGCACACGCGGCGAAGATAATGTCATAGTCTTAGCAAAACAATCAAGACAGCATGATAAGGAGCCAACCAATCCATACCCAAAATAATATCAAATCAACCATATCTAACACAAGAATATCTAACAATGTCTCACGCATGACAAAAGTCACAACACAAGATTGAAGCACCTAATCCACTACTAAAGAATTACCTACCAGGGTAATTACATGAATAAGCATGACAAGATGCTCACTAACAGAATCAAAACCCAAAAAAAAATACAAATATATAGGAGAGAGTCAATTTGGGATCAAATAATATAGATACAGGTCTAAAACAAATAGGGACGATACTTGTAATCACAATATTAGAAGCCTCTACCTCAGGTCTGGCTGGTATAGAATAACACCCACCGCGACCCAACTACCTGGGTGGCCTCATAACCACCAACTGGTTGAGTGGCCCCGCACTCTCTACTACCTCTGCCCCTAGCACCTTTGGTAGCACTTCTTCCCCTCTTAGCTAGAATAAGAGTAGTCTAAATCACCCAGTGGGGATATTCCCTGGCTAAATGGCTAAACTCATCACTCACATAGCAACCTCTATGTCCCAAATCAATAGGAGGAGGTACAATTGGGACTGAACAACCACCCTGAACAATTGGACCAGAAGATCAACCTCCAGAACTCTACTAGTTCGCCTGCACTAGCCTACCCCGATACCCACAAGAATCTCTAAAATCTCTACCACGAGAAACCTGACCTCTAAACTCACCAAACCGGCGCACCTTTTTGGCGCCTCCGTGTGGTACCCAAAGAATGCCCTCTGTCATCTTTGCATGATCCACAATGCTCTAAAAAATGCTTCAAATACAACCATCTGAGACATAACCAACTAAAGGGAGACATCCAAATGCTTCACAAACTTCTGAATCTTCTTAGACTTGGTGAAAATACTATCGTAGGAATATATGGATAGGGCATAGAAGTCTCACGCTCAGCAACTATCATGGAGCCCTAATCCAAATAATCATACTCATCCTACATATGATCTCTCAAATTAAAAGGCACGAATCTCTCCAAGAAGGCATCAAGAAATTGATCCTAAGTCATTTTAGGAGAATCACCAAGTTAATAGCTCACAAGAAACCTCTACCCATCTCTAGCACTATCTCTCAACTGATAGGCCATATAAGCAACACCATCCATACAGAAAGAGTGAAACACAATTCAAAATACAAGGTATGAAAGAACTTCACATGATAAAGAATAAAAGGAGAAAGTTCTCTAAAGACATCCTATAGCCTCTCGAAGATAGACAGGGACGTCTACATACAGATCCATAAGATTCTATTAGACATCCCATTCTTACACTATTGAAACTAATGAAACCTTTCTTCTCTGATACTAATTTGTCATGACCCATAAATAGGGTCATGATGGTACTTGTTGCGGTGTACCTTGACAAGTAAGCCTACCCCCCAAACTGATACAAAAAGGAAAATGACAAAAATGCCCAAGGTAAGGCTCCGAAAATAAAGCCAAACCATTTAAGTAATTATAAAAAT
Organism: Capsicum pubescens; assembly: GCA_030864215.1. Classification (NCBI taxonomy): domain Eukaryota; kingdom Viridiplantae; phylum Streptophyta; class Magnoliopsida; order Solanales; family Solanaceae; genus Capsicum; species Capsicum pubescens. The sequence goes on from CM061544.1 coordinate 231,810,769, forward strand.
ACAGAAAGAACATATACAAAATAATACATTCCTAAAACTAGTATCAATAGTATAAGAACTACTAATATAACTCAATTTTATGTAATACCCTCAATTTTTCAAGCTCTAAACCTCTTGAAAGATAGGCCACAAAGTTATATTTATAGCACTTTAAGCCTCACCTTAATCTAATATTATGGAAAAGAGTTGTGGAAAGTTTCCCTAAAGGACCTGATACACTTCTATAACTATGAATCAGGAAATGGGTTGTAACCACTCATGATGAGTCATCATGAGTGAGTCATAGTCACAATAGTATGTAACCAAGAATCCCTTCCAGCACACAACTCATAATCAGACCTTATGAGTCATTGTAGCCTGACCAGTAAAGGATTTAAGAATCAAGCCTCGAACTACGACTTCACCCAATGAAATGTAGTCAGCCACAATGAGTTGTTAGGTGGAAAGTCATACTCATATTAGAATATATCCATAATCCTAAGATCCTAGGTTACGACATAGACCATGACTCATAACCAGTCCTAAAAAAATGTGAGGTGAGTGTTAATGACTAGGAGTGTATTTTCCTACATGTTTTTTTAGGGATTTTTATGTCTTTTACCACTTCTTTAAAATCCAAACCCATATCTTTTTGTCTTCAAAAGGGGTGGTATAAAAGAGCCCAAAGCCCCAAATCACAAAATAATTATCAATTTCACCAAGAGGAACCAAAGAAGTGATTTATTTCTCTCTTAGAGCAAATTAGAGTTCTTCAAGCAAGTCCAATTCTCAAGAAGGTTTCATCAAGGCTTCTACATCAGGTATGTGGGATTCATAAATGGGATCCTTTTACCCATTGGGTCCCAAAGTTCTCCAAATTTTTGTAAGTTTAACTTCCTTTTTGTATAGGGTTCCATGAGAAGTACAAATTTCATAATTTATTCAGTTGAACTCTCAAGTTCCTCCATGAAAATATATTCCCTCATGATAATTGTGTTTCCATATATTTGATAGTACAAATGTATACATCATTATTAGTTATTGATTTAGGTGTTATTCTTGATTTTTTCCATACCATGGATTGTTCAATATTTGTCAAGATCAGTCTAACTTAAATAGTGTTGGAGGGTTATGAACACCCAATACCTAGATATTTATATATGTCACAGATGTCAAGTTTCAAGTTATTTAGAGCATACTTGTAGCATTAAATTTATAATACTATCATGTTGAGCATATTTTTGTATCATTCATGTAAAGTATTTCATAGTATCAGTGTCAGCTCAGTTGAGAGTAGGACTTAGCATCGAGAAAACCTAGGAATGAATGTGCACTTGCTAGTAAAGGACTAAGGCCTTTAGTAGAAGTCCCTAAGTTCCAGAACTACATAGCCAGCATAGGTTATGAGAGGTCACCCATCAGTTGAGGACTGAAACTCTCTTAAGGGTTACCCGCCAATAGAGAACTGACACCCTAGTCCTTTAGGACACCAGTTTAATGGATCCACACAACCAGTGTTGGTACCCGTGGTAAGGTACTGATACCCTTCCAACTAGGGTAACAGGTTGGACCCCAATTAGCTTAAATTGGGTAATATCATTTATATGATTGTACCCACAGTTTCAATTTAGTATTTAGATAATATTAGTTTGGGTTTGCATGACCAAGTGTCCATATTTCAGTTATTCAAATCACTTTAGTACATGTTTATACTTATTCTTGCATTTGATATTAATGTTTAAGCATTCATGCTCAGTATATAATCATATCAGGTAGTCTTCGTCTCATATATGAGTATATTCAAAGTACTAACTGCATACTCTCTTTTGCGTTGTGTTGTCATATAACATTATTTGGAATGCACAGTTCTCTGATCCTACTTAGACAGCTCATGTGCCACTCAGCTGCAGCATTAGTGAATCCTTATCAGTTGAGGACTAATTATACCATTTATCATGCTTTTCAGTATTTTAGTTCATTTTTTATTTTAGTAGTCAGAGTTAGTTAGGGACCTGTCCCAACAACTCAACATGTTTAGAGGCTTTCAGACAGTCACATAGATAGTTATATTTTCAGTGAGGTGTTTCAAACTCCTTTATTTGACTTGACTATTTAAACATTTATTAACTGACCTCCACATAGTATTTTGTTACCTTCTATTTAGTATTTACATCTTGTGCCTGATCATAGGTTAGCTTGGGGTCATCTGTGACCTTAAGCACATGGGGTAGTCTCGGGTCGAGAAAAACTTGGTATTAGAGTGCAACGTTTAAAGTGTCCTAGGGTGTCTAAAAGCCGTGTTAAGTAGAGTCTTATTCATGGGTGTAAAGCATACCACACTTATAGGGGAAAGGTTATGAGATGCTATAGAAAAGTTTCTTTTCTTTCAGTGTTCATATTGTGTGATGGAGCCTGAGCTCTATTTAATTTCTCTAATCTAACTCATTCTCTATCCATTTATAGAAATTCCTCCTATTAGAAATAATGAAATAAGGAATGGGGACCAGCCCGCATAGCTACCTATTCAGGAAGACCCTCTGAATTAGCAAGTTGAAACACCCTAGGTTTTGACCCTTAAAAAAATTCTCAATTTTTGGCTTCTAGACATCATATGATTTAGAGTACTTCTTGTATGATATTATATAGTTATATTGGTCTTGGTCGTATGGTAACTAGTATGGGTTGGTTGGTTTTTGTCCAAGGTACTGTTAGGTCATACTAGTCGTATCTTAGGGTAATAGTAATATGTTGCCAATCGTATGTTGCCCTATGTATAACCTAGAGGATACTATTCTGTCTAAGGTACAATTTTAGGGTATTTGTTGAAACACCCTAAACCATGGCCCTTGCAAAGTTTCTTGAGTTTTGAATATTTTGGGTAAGGTATGACTCAAGGGTACCAGTCGTACCCTAAAATATAATTTAGTATCCTCTCCCTCGTATGTTAGGAAGTGTAGTGGGGGTTACATTGTATCTAGGGTATAGTTTAGCCTCTACCAAGTCGTATGTTAAGGTACGGGTCATATGTTACCTAGTCGTATGATGTGTTGAGCTTGATCTAGTGGATACTATCTTGGATATGATTTGTATGGTACTATTTGTACCTTAGGGTTTGATTTACGCATGTTTAGTTGTATCTTGGATAGTTTATATGTTTATGGTGAGGCCTAAGGTACGAGTTGGGGTACCACTTGTACCCTAGGTTATGGTTTAGTTATGGAAGTCGTACCCTCCTAGATCAAATTTTTAGCCTTTGAGTTGAGAAATTTATGGGCATTTACCTCCCCATAACCCTCAAGTCCCCTCACTATATAATATGTTTAGGCCTCTCATAACATATTTTAGAAGATAAAGAATCACCAAAAACACTCTCTAACTCACTCTTGAATATTGGAGACTAGGTGAGGCTAGGTTTCTCAAGTGTTCATCTAAAAGATAAGAGAGGTCAAGTACCTTCCGTGAATCATCTTATATAAGGCATGTGACTCTTTCCTTATTTTTAGTTTAAAATATTATTTGTTTTAAACAATGATTTGGACTTGTAAATGGTGGTTTTAAAATCAAATATTGAGGGTCTTGATGCATAATGTTGGGTATTGTTTACTCTTGCTTAAATCATGCTTATATTTATGATTTTGGTCATGATTTACACATTTGGGTGCTTGTTAATTGTGGTTTAACAAATATGTCATGAGTAACCCTAATATTTATAGTTTCTACTTTGGTTTTGGTCTTGTTAAAGGTATGTCCTCAAGGTGTTTGTGGAAATGTCTAAGAGAATTAACTAGTCACGTGTTAATGGTGTTTTGAACTATGACATTGGTCTAATGAATATGAACGAATTAGGACATTGACCTAATGAATATGAATGATTGGTAAATGTCAATATAGAGGCCTTGATGGCCATTTAATGAGTTAATTAGGAAACTTTGATGGTATGATAACTAAAAGGGTTGGAGTTCCTAAGCATGAAATTGAATTGTGTTTTGACTAAGCTTGGTGTAAGAATGTTAATGAAGAACAAATGGATTGTAGATGTCTTGATGACAATAAATATACTTGCATTGTGATATAAACTAAGGCTTTGGCCTATTTAATTGATTGATTGATAAATGGTTTCATAATGATCTTGTGGTCATATATGATGTTGAATTATAGCAATAGTGGATTGAAATAGCTTAATAGGTTAGAGTCCCTATGTATTGAATTAAGTGGATTTCATTACATTGATGAAGGGTTTGAGTCCCAAAACATTAAATAGTTTATGCCTTAATTATAATAGGGGTTTGATTCCCTAAACATTGAATTGATTGATGTCATGTTTTTTTATGGGTTTGAGTCCCTAAACACTACATTGGTTTGTGTCTTTGTTCGATCATGGGGTTGAGTTCCAAAGTCATATGAATGAATTGGTAGATGGATAATGGTAATGGCATGTTGTACGCTTGTAAGTGTTGTTGGTATATGATCGGGAGGTTTGAGTCCATCTAATGAACATGTGACCGAGTGGTTTGAGTCCTATAAATAAAGTGTTTGAAAAGGAGGTTTGAGTCTCTTGTACTACAGGTTTTGGTGCATAAGTCATCTTGATTATGCCGAGAGGCTCGAGTCCCCCATAAAGGTATATAAGGTTATGGATATTCTCTAGTTCATACAGTTACATGCACTGGGTCCCTTCCAGCTAGGGGAGAGTTGGGCCCATATAGCCCGTACGTGCCTTATTCTATGACGACAATTCTATATAGCCCAGGTTAAGAATTTTAAAGTTCACTCTAATCTTGTTCCCTACCCCAGAATGGTATACTTATTTATGTATATATATATGTGTATATATATATATAGATTGCTTTGGTTAGGTGCATTGGTTGATTTGTTTTAAACTATTGGCACTATTTTATACTTATCCTTGAGTTACATGCTAGCTCTCCAACTATTAATCATCTCTAGACGTTGTGTCCTTATGTGACACAGGGGCCAGAGCTTCTTCTTATCTTCCAGCATAGTCACCCAATGTTCAAGTGGATCGTGTTTTGACATTGAAGTGGTGATCTTATATACTTTAGAAGGCACACATTTCATAGTCTCTCTATCTTATGTTATGGACTTTTTAAGAAATAGTTTTGGCTATTATTGGGGGCATGTCCCGACATATTGTAGACATCGGGTTGTAGGGGATTTATGGATGATTATGGAATTAAGTATGTTGGTTAGTATATTAATGTAAATGAACTGATTAGACATCTCATAAGTCATGATCATTAGTTTTGTTTCTGCTACCTTGTTATATTCAGAGTTCATCAGGAACTTATGGTTTGATGTGACTGTTAAGTTGGGTTAACGGGGTAATCTCCAATCCTTGTTGGGCTTGAGATTCCTATTCAACAAGGCTTAATTTTTTGTTGTGTTAAGTTGGTATCAGAGCCTAGGTTTATGGTCAGTTGGGTGTCCTTAAAGTCATGTCAAGTAGAGTCTCTTTTTTGGGTGTATAGCATGCCACACTTATAAAATAGGGGCTATGAGACATTTAGGAATGTTTCCCTTTATTATGATTCTATCTCAAGCTATAGAGTCTAAGGTATTGGATTCCTCTGATTTTTGCTTATGCTATCTTTTAGATAATGCCTCTAAGGAGATCTGACATTTAGGCAAACTCTTTTATCTTGACTGAGGGTGATATAGGTGAAGCTCGTCCAACTACTGGAGTCCATACTTGGTCAATGGCCACAATATTTGACTGTCCTCATGGGTTTCCACCTACCCCCACTAACCCTACTTTGCGAGTGACACTCTTTCTCAATCACCTCAAAGTGGTGCTAATAATACAAAGTCCCTTCTCTGCATTACTTTGTTAACTCAGTTTTGTGGTAAGTTGTCCAAAAAAAAAAATTGGTGGATCCTAACTCTCATTCTGTGGATAGTGATCCCAACCTAGAGCCGTTGGGAGACAAATATTCTTAGACAGGTGTGCTTCTAGAGCACAGAGTACCCAGTCTCAGGCCAGTGGAACCAAATCATCATCGACCTACCCTCCTTGTAGATTTTGTGGTCAGCATCATCGTGGTTAGTATGGGAAGGTGAGGAATAAATATTTTAGATGTGGTCAGATTGGGCACATACAGAGAGAGTGCCCCTCTCTGGTGGATTCATGGGGCAACAGGGCCCGTATTGCTACTTTATTTTCTCCTGCACCAACAAGTGTTGTTTTTGCTTCTACTTCTATTTTTGGTACCGGTACTGACTGTAATTGCTTGTATGCACTTTTCACTCACCAGGAGTTTGAGGCATATCTAGATGTTATTACGAGTATGTTGAAACTTTTGTCCCATGATATGTATTGTTTACTTGATCCTGGATCTACTCTATCTTACGTGACCCCATTTATGGCTATGCATTTTGGTTTTGGTCCTGAGTGTCTGTCAGTTCCTTTTTCTATTTCTACCCTGATAGGTGACTCTGTGATTATTAAAAGACTCTATAGGGAGGTGTGATAGTTGTTGGTAGTAAATAAACTCTTATTGATTTGATAGGGTTGGATATGGTTGATCTCAATGTTATTTTGGGGATGGATTAGTTGTATTCATGCTATGCTTCCTTAGATTTTTGGACCTATACGGTTACGTTTAAATCCCCTAATGAGCTAGTCATTATATAGGAAGGGGGTTCATTTCATATTTGAGAGATCAGAGATTGATCTCCAATGGGTGTCTCTATCATTTGGTTCGGATTAAAGATTCTAACTCGGAAGGTCCTTCTCTATATTTGGTTTTGGTGGTAAACGAATGTCCTGAGGTCTTTCTTGATGACCATCCTAGTTTCCTAGTGGGTAGATTGAGTTGTGGTTTGGTCCAGTCTTGGACACTTGTCCAATTTTTATTCTTTATTTCTAGAATGGGTTCCGGTGTAGTTTTTTATTCCTGCATGCATAAAAGGGATGGTGTTCCCTGGGAAAGAATAGGTTATCGGAGGGTAAATAAGGAATTTGAGGTGTCCTCCTTGTGGGGTGGACCATGCATATATATATTCTATATGGGGTGCTTTGTTAAATATTCTTCATGGATAGATGGATGAAATAGAGCCTCGTGGCTTAAGTTAACTCCTTCTTGCTTTAAATAGGCTTGAACGTGGAAGTAGTATATGGCTAGATTCAAACCCTTATAGTGATGTGTCAATGGAAAAGTATAAGTTGAATTGGACATTCCCTCTACCATATCTCTTTGTTTAGAAAGTGTATAGGTGATCCTTCGATTGTTGTTCCCTTAGAAGATGTTGGTATTTTGGAATATTTGTCATATGAGGAGGTCCCAATAAGGATCTTAGGTTGGTAAGTTTGTTGGTTACGAACGATAGAGATTGCTTCGGTAAAGGGTCTATGGAGGATCTAAAAGTCCGAGGAATCTACTTGGGAGGTGGAAGAGGACATGAAGTCCAAGTATCTGAATTTGTTTTCCATTCCGTAAACTTGTGCTTGAGGGGTAGGTTTATGTTCTTAACTTGATTTTTGTCTTTGTTGGGCAATGGGTTCAAGAATCTAAACATTGAATTGAACAAGTGTCTTTAATAGACAATGGGTTCGAGTCCCAAAGTCAATTGAATGAATGGTCAATTGATGATGATCATGGAATGTATCTCATCCTTATTGTATGCTCTTAATTTCTAAAATGGTTGAAGGTTAGTTTGATGTGTGATAATGTGTTAACTCGTGTTTGTTCTTGCCTTACCCATTATTTGAGGACGAATGATCCTAAGTAGGGGAGAATGAAACATCCTAAACCTTGGCCCTTGAAAAATTTCTTGAGTTTTTAACATTCTGGGCAAGATACATCTCAAGGGCACCAGTCATACCCTATAATACAGTATGGTGTCCTCTCACTCATATTTTAGGAAATGTAGTTGGGGTTACATACTGTCCAAGGTATAGTTTAGCCTCTCCCAAATCGTATGTTAAGTTATGGGACTTATGTTACCTAGTTGTATGATATGTTGAGCTTGATCTAGTGGACACTGTCTTGGGTACGATTTGTATGGTACCACTCGTACCTTAGGCTACTACTTATGCATGTGTAGTCATATCCTGGAAAGTTTTGGGGTCCATAGTGAGGCCTAGGGTATGAATTAGGGTACCACTCGTACCCTATGGTATGGTTTAGTTACGAAAGTCATACCCACCTGGGATCAAATTTCAGCCTTTAAGCTGAGGACTTTATGGACATTTCCCACCCAAAAACCCTTAAGTCCCCTCACTACATAACATGATTAGTTCTCTCATAACACATTTTGGAAGACATTTTGGAAGATCAAGACTTACAAAAAACACTCTCTAACTCACTCTTTAAAATTGGAGGCTAGGGTTTCTCAAGTTCTCATCTAGAATCTAAGAGGGGTCAAGTTCTTTCTGTGAATGATCTTTTATAAGGCATGTTACTCTTCCCTTATTGTTAGTTAAAAATATCATGTGTTTTAAACAATGATTTTGACTTGTAAATGTTGGTTTTGAAATCAAATATTGAGGGTTTTGATGCATAGTGTTAGGTATTGTTTACTCTTGCTTAACTTGTATTTATATATATGTTTTTGGTGATGGTTTTCACATGAGGGTTCTTGTTGATAGTGGTTTAACAAATGGGTCATAAGTAAACCTAATTTTGATGGTTTCTACTTTGGTTTTTGTCTTGTTAAAGGTATGCCCTTAAGATTTTTGTGAAAATGTCTAAGAGAATTAACTAGTCACGTGTTAATGGTGTTTTGAACAATGACATTGGTCTAATGAATATGAATGAATTAGGACATTGACCTAATGAATAAGAATTCTTGGTAAATGTCTATGTGGAGGCCTTGATGGACATTTAATAAGTTAATTTGGTGACTTTGATGGTAAGATAACTAAAAGAGTTGGAGTACCTAAGCATGAAATTGAATTGTGTTTTGACTAAAGCTTGGTGTAAGAATGTTAATGAAGATTAAATGGATTGCAAAAGTATTGATGACCATAAATGTATTTGCATTGTGATATGAACTAACACATTGGCATATTTGAGTGATTGATTGATAAATGGTTTCATAAAGATCTTGTGGTCATATATGGTGTTGAATTGTAGCCATGGTGGATTGAAATGGCTAAATGGGTTAGAGTCCCTATGTGTTGAATTGAGTGGATTTCATTGCATTGACGAAGGGTTTAAGTCCCAAAACATTAAATGGTTTACGCCTCAATTAGAATATGGGTTTGATTCCCTAAACATTGAATTGATTGATGCCTTGTTTGACAATGGGTTCAAGTCCTTAAGCACTGCATTGGTTTGTGGCTTTATTAGAGTCCCAAAGTCATATGAATGAATTAGTTGATTGATAATGGTATTGGCATGAAGTACGCTTTCAGGGTTGTTTGTATGACGATACCAATGAAGTGCCTTTGGTAAGTAATTGACTAAGTGGTTGTATATGTGAAATGATAGTTATAAATTAGGCTGTAAAGTGGAGTATGTAGCAAGGCCGTGAAAGTGGAGTCCAAAGGACTAACATTGGAATCTTCTCCTAGCCAGTGTGGGTGTCATGTGATCGGGAGGTTTGAGTCCCCTAAATGAACATGTGATCGGGTGGTTCAAGTCTACTTAATGAAACCTATGTAAGGGAGGTTCGAGCCCCTCTTGCTGTAGGTATTGGTTCATAAATCATCTTGATGATGTTGGGAGGTTTGAGTCTGCCATAAAGGCATATAGGTTATGGATATTCTCTGGTTTGTGCGGCTACATTCACTAGGGCCCTTACAGCTAGGGGAGAGTTGGGCTCATATAGCCCGTGGGTGCCTTGTTCTATTACAACCATACTACATAGGCCAAGTTAAGGATTTAACGTTCACGCTAATCTTATTCCCTACCTCGGCATGGTATACTTAAATATGTGTATATATATGGATTGCATTGGTTTTGTGCATTGATTGATTGGTTTTGAACTGTTGGCACTATTTTATCCTTGAGTTACATGTTAGCGATCCAATTGCTAATCATCTCTGGACGTTGTGTCCCCACGCGACAAAGAGGCCAAAGCTTCTTCTTCTCTTCATATGCAATGACCAGGTGTTTAAACGGACCGTGTGTTGACATTGAAGTGTTGATCTTCCATACTTCCGAAGGCACACATTTCATAGTCTCTCTATCTTATGTTATACAATTGTTTAGCCATAGTTTTGGCTATTGTCGGGGGAATGTCCCGACATATTGTAGACATCGGGTTGTAGAGGCTTTGTGGATGACTGTGGACTTGGGTATGTTGGTTAGTATATTGATTTAGATGAATTGAATAGACATCTCCTAAGTCATGATAATTAGTCCTATTTCATCTACCTTGTTAAATGTTCGGAATTTATCTGGCACTTGTGGTTTGAAGTGATGGTTAGGTTGGGTTAATTGGGAAATCTCTGGTCCTTGTTGGGCTTGAGATTCCTATTTGACAAGGCCCAATTTGGGGTCATGTCAGTTGTGTTAGCCTCCAAAGTCTGTGTTTTAATAATGACAAACTAACAAGTGGATCTTTGCAGGATATTGAAGACTACTGACAAAGGAAGTCGGCTCCAGGAATGGAAGGACATCAACTTATGATTCGCGGAATCAAAGAAAATAAATCAGAATGAGGACAAACGGAAGAAGAATCTCTATCCCATAAGTATCGACAAATCAAATCAATCACGAAAAATCTTTGGCCTAAAAGTCTCGATGAATCAGATCAATAACGACTAAAGAAAAGGAAGAAAGATCATAAGCATATTTGGAAAAGCATCAAACTATACAATACCAAAAGAGAAATTAGATCACGGACATATCTGATATGGACGTGATCCAAAGACGTATATGGACATATCAAATGACTATATTCCTCAATCAAGGAATCAATTTAAATCCTTGATTGAGAAGAAATGTCTTGTGTTTCCTCGTGAAGAGTAATAGCAAAAGACTATAAAAGATAGACACGGGTTATGCAACTTCAAGGAGAAAAATCAAAGTGTCTCAATCTTAGTCTCAAAAGGCTTTGTAACTTTTAGTTTACAATTGTTATATAAAGAGTAGGATCGAGTAAACTTTTTAACATCAACTAAAGTTGTGTCACAAGATCTGAAGAGAAAAATAAGTCTTCAGAACTTGTTTTCTATCATTGTACTTGAGCCCAACATCGAACGGTCTAAGGAAACTTTGAAACTCAAGGGGACTGGAAGTAGGCACCACATTGGTGTTCCAAACTAGGATAAATCTCTATGTTATTACTTTACATTATGTTATTTATTTTCTTAATTATTTTAAATCTAATCTACTTTGTGAAGTGCACTGATCTGCAGGCGAGTCGATTGTGAGGAGTCAGTAGTCGACTCATAGAAAAATTTTAAGTACCCCCTCCACCCTTTTAAATTTTAATTGGTATCATAGAAGGTCTCACTGACAGTGTTGCTTAACTGCAAGTGAGTAAAGATCAAATGGCAAGTTATCAAATTCCCGGTGCTCTTCTTTAGGATGGCCACTCCTCCACAAGACCACCATACTTTAATGGACAACATTACTCCTATTAGAAAAATAGGTTTAGAATCTTTTTCCAATCAAATGACTTCCAAGCATTGGTTGTTATCAAGAAGGGTCCAAATCCGTTTCCAGGACTTAAAGAGAAGTCAAAGGACAATGACAAAAAATCTAGCAGTTCTGACATAGAAGATCATGAAAGCTTTGAGGTCACCAAAGAATAGCAAGAGGTAATCCAAACTAATGCACGTGCTATAAGATTACTTTTGTGTGCATTTAGCGAGAAAGAGTACGGAAAAATATCAACTTGTGAAACCGTAAAGAAAATGTAGGACAAATTGGAGGTAGCCCATGAAAGGACCACCAAAGTCAAGAAGTCAAAAACTTTTGCCCTGGTCAATAAATACGAGCTGTTCAAAATGGAAGAAAATGAGGACATTGAAACAATGTTTTCCAGATTCAGTAAGATCATATGCAAACTGAAATCACTGGGATGATCTATTTACACAGTCTAAAAGTCCAGAAGCTGGTCTGAAGTCTTAAAAAGATTTGGGAAACCAAGGTTGCCATTCTGGAAGACGCAGATCTTCACAAAATGACATATGTCGAACTACGAGGTAACCTTATTGCATATGAAAAAAATTATATTAACAGGTACCACAAGTCGGAGAAGAAGAAACCAGTAGCCTTCAATGCTGCTCCAACCAAAGAAGTGGACATTTTTGAAGATGTTAATAGCAAAAAAATTTCCCTCATTAACCATGGAGTAAGGCAGATCATGACACAGAGATAGAAAAGCTCCCAAGGAGTCAAATATAATGACTCCACTAGAAATGATGATCACTGCTATTACTGTGGAAGGCTTGGCCACTTCAAACAAAACTGACCAAAATTAAGAAGAAAAACATCCAGGAAGAATCAAAATTTTGGAGCCTGGAGTGATGAGGATGAAAACAAATAAGAAATAGAAGCCACCAATATATGCTTCATAGAAACAGGTGAATATAGCGAGGCAAGACAACACGACTAACATAACTATATTATTCTTAAATCCAACTTGGATATGATAATTGATGAGCTTCAAAAAGTCATAGATGAATACAATAAACTAGCTCAAGAGGAAAAAAAAAAGTTATGAAGCACGATCTAAATGAAAACTTAAAGAGAAACGATGAAACTGGAAAATATAAATTGAAGCTTGTCAGATTTAAATTGACCTACTTCATGAATAGCTTGATGATGAAAAAATAAAAATAAACAGTTTTAAGACATCCCCAAGCCACAGTTTCGTAAGATTAAATTCCTTTAAAAACTACTATAGTTCCTCATCAGGGTCATTTAAATTAGCTAAGACCTTTTTCTCCTCTCAAGGACCCATCTGTTTTATCTGTGGAGAGATAGGTCACTAATCCTATAGTTGTAGGCATAATCCTAAAAGTGTGTGGGTTTGGAAGCCCAAAGAAAGCACATATAATTCGCAAGTACCCAAGACCTCTTGGGTATCTAAAAAGAATTAATTTTCTCAGTTTGCAGGAACATATCCGCGAAAACCATAAAAAGGAATATGGGCTCCTAATAGCGGATGTTCTAAATACATGATCGGAAAGAAAGAAATATCCTCAGATTTGAAGGATGCAGGTGAAGGATCAATGGTTTGGAATCTCCCTCAAACAAAAAAATGGTTCATCAAACATGACAATATTTCTATCTCTTTGACGCTAAAATTGGGAAAGATAACATGAAGCATATCACATCATCAATAGATGTTTTACCCATAACAATGCAGTGATGAATAACAGGTGAGTGATTTATAATTTGGAAATGATGCTCGCACAATCTCTGAGGCTTTACAAGATAAATCGACTATACCTCCTTCAAAGTCGACTTCTACATCTGAAATGATGAGACTGAAATAGAGATAGATATATAGCTCAAGTCTATTCCCTCCAAGAAGGTACTGAATTTAATAAAATCTTTGTCCCTGAGACAAGGTCAGAGTCAATATAAATTATCATTATCAGTTGTTGCCCTCAAATATTTCTAAAATTACTAAAGCACTCCCCGGTCTCAAGCAAGCTCTAAAGGCTTGGCATAATAAATTGAGTACTTCCTTAATTTTTTTTTTAAAAAGGGGGTAATTTTCATACAATTCTAAGTCCTTAAAAAAATTGGAACTTTTTACTATACATGTTTTATACTATTCCTGATAATTCTAACATCTTTGTATGAGAATTTTGCTATTCTGATGAAAGTTTTTGCCACATGAGTGATGCCCCAAGATCATGACATCAAGGAACAAACTTTAGTTGACTCATCAACATCAGGAGAAGTGTACACAACCTTTGGGAATTTTTGTACTTAAATTTTATGAATCATGCATCAACTACTTGATTTTATTTTGTCTTTTGAGTCTGTTCCCAGAATGTATGACAATACTGGTGTTGTTAGTCTATCTAAATATTTTTTGCATCTAGGGAAAAATATATCTGCATTAAGCATTATTTTATTCGTAATCATGGACAAAGTGGGGATTTTTTGTTGACTCCAAAAAACTGTTGGTAGATTTTTTTAAAACCATTGCTAAAAGAAAGATCTTTTTTTCTCAGAAAAAGATTTGGCAGTAATGATTTACGAGTCATATTTTTTGACACAGGCCTTTTTACTTAGTTCAATTTTACCTATTTTATCAAAAAGGAGTTTTTTTAAAAGGGAAGCCATTATTAACTTCACTATTTCCCACGCCTCCTATATCGTCCTTTTCTCTTCCCCATGCATTTTCACCTCCATCAGTCTCCTTTCATGCCACACCTCTTTATTTTCCTCTTTTTAATCCCTTCTAAACAGTCGCCTCTTTTCATTTTGCTTCTAATTTCTCTTAACCAGTTTTTCTCCTTCCTCTCTCATCCTTTAAATCTCATCTTCTCTCTCTCCCATGACAAAGACTTTATCCATGGACAACGTATCTAGAATCTCTTCTGATGATCTCGTTCTTCTCTCTGAGTCATCCGACGAATCCTCATCTCAATCCACTCTCTTCAAAAGACGATGACCCTCTTCAAAACCCATCTTCTCCGTCAAAAAACCTCATCCAAATCCTTCTAACTCCCTTCCTCCAGAATAGATTCACCAATTCTGGAAAAACTCTCACAAAGAAAAATTCCACTCCTTCAAAAATTTCTTCATCGTACCCGGTCGCATCTTCAATCCTAGTATATTAAAAGATGCCTCTTGCAATGTTAGTCACTTTTTAAAATTTCATGATTTATCCTTAATTTTTTGCCTCTGTGGACTTCTAGTTTATGAATACCCTATCCATATATTTTATGCTAATGTCCGGCTTTCCTCAGATAGTGGTGAATTCGAGACTCTTATGCTAGGCACAAGAATTGTCTTGAACAACTTCATGTTTGAAAATGTTTTTGATACTAAGTTTTCCAGTATGGTCCCTTTTATGAACAATAACTGGTTTGAGGACTTTGAAGTGGGTTTTCACGAAGCCAAGAAATTTATGTCTAACCCTGACTCCATGTCAACCAACTTTTGTCCCTTAGCAACATCACTTGTCGTGATGTATTTTTGTTGTACAATCTGTTCAAAAATATCAAAATTAGTTGGGCAACCTGGATACGAAAGTACATGCTTAAGAGTGCAAGGAAATTCCATGCCTCAGCCAGTTTACCATACGGGCTGCTCATCACCCAAATCCTTCTATTCTACTCCATCGATATCTCTGTTTATCCTTCTATAGAAGTTTCTACAACTTATGATTCAAAAATATTTAGCAACATGGGATATGCCCTGGTGTAAGATGAATGGTACAAGAAAGAGTTTGCCCGTGCTAAGGCTGAACCTACGAAGGTAAGTAAATTTGTTTCTAACCCTTTTATTTCCTTGTTAAAGGAACTCAAAGAACTCAAGCAATGGTTTAAATCCATTGAGAAAGGTGTCATGCAACTTCAGGAATCGACTACAAAACTCCTGGACCTTGGGAAAAGTACAAGCTCTAACATAAGTGTGGTCCGACTGGCACTCGATGGGCTCAAATCAGAATGAGTCAAGCTATTCTCTTGAGTTCTCTCTCGCATGGACTCTTTTTAATAACAAGTCGCTTCCTTGAATGATGATCTGGCAGTCTTTATTCAAACTCCAACTCCTCCTTTATCAAAAATATTGAAAAATCCAATGACAATTTTTTTCATAATATGCATTATACCCTAACATACTTCCTGGAGAAACGGTGAATTATGAACTTTTATTCAAAATGGGGTTTCTTTCCCTTATGTTGATGGGTTGTAAGATAATTTTTATCACACTATTTGACACATTTTTTTATTCTGCCTAGTTGATAGATTATGACTGTCCATGTTTATCTATTATATCTTATGTGTTGTTCTATCTATGTGTTTTGTTTTTTTGTGCTATTCTTTTTTACTATGACAAAATGGGGAGAAAGATAGGAACATTAAGAAATTTGGAAGAACCAATCAGTCAGAAGGAACAAGAACAAGTCGACTTTCAACATATAAAGGTCGACTGATGCCCAAGAAACTTGAGACAGCAAAAATACTCACAAGTCAGGGGAGAAAGTTTACTTTTGGTTCACAAAGGCCAACTAATACCCAAGAAACCTGGGACAGCAAAGATGCTTACAAGTCAGGGGGAGCAAGCTGATAGATAGAGAAGTCAACTGATGTTTATTCTTGTTTCTCATTATCAAAAAAGGGGAGATTGTTAGCCTCTGAAGTTTATATTTTAATAATGGCAAACTAAAAAGTGGATCTTTGTAGGAAATTAAAGACTACAGATAAAGAAATCCAACTCTAGGAATGGAAGGACATCAACTTACGATCCACGGCATCAAAGAAAATAAATTAGAATAAGGAAAAATAGAAGGAGAATCTCAATCCTATAAGTTTTGACAAATTAAATCAATTGAGGAGAATATCTGTCCATAAATTCTCAATGAATCAGATCAATAATGACTAAAGAAAAGAAAGAAAATATCATAAAAACATTTAGAAAATCATCAATCATATAAGACCAAAAGGGAAAATAGATCACAAACATATCCGATATGGACGTGATCCAAAGTCGTATATGGACATATCAAAAGACTATTTTCCTCAATCAAAGAATTAATCTAAATCCTTTATTGAGAAGAAATCTCTTGGGTTTCCTTATATAGAGTAGTAGCTGAAGACTATAAAAGGTGAAGACTGAAGACAGACACGTGTTACGCAACTTCAAGGAGAAAAATCAAAAGTGTCTCAATCTTAGTCTCACAAGGCTTTGTAACTTTTAGTTTACAATTGTTATATAAAGAGTAGGATCGAGTCAACTTTGTAACATCAACTAAAGTTGTGTCACAAGATCTGAAGAGCAAAATAAGTCTTCAGAACTTGTTTCATATCATTGTACTCGAGCCCGACATTGAACGATCTAAGCAAACTTTGAAACCCAAGGGGACTGGAAGTAGGCACCACATTGGTATTCTGAACTAGGATAAATATTTGTGGTATTACTTTACATTCTATTATTTATTTGCTTAATCATTTTAAATCTAATCTATTTTGCAAAATGCATTGATCTACAGGCGAGTTGACTATGGGGAGTAAGTAGTCGACTCACAAAAAAAAATCAATTTAACCCCCTCTTAAATTTCAACTGGTCATATGGTTGGTTATGGTTTTTCCATAGTGGTCATATGTTAGAAAGTGTTGGGATCCAAGAGGATGCCTAGGGTATGAGATAAAGGTACCACTCGTACCTTAGGGTACGATTTGGGGAAGGGTGGTTGTACCATCCTATAGGAATTTTATGCAGTTTAAGTTGGGGTTTATCTGGACATTTCCCCTCTTAACCTCTTAAGGTTACATGAGTTAATACACCATTGGAACTTCATTTACCCTAGTATTTTCAATCTTAAACACTTTGAACTCTCTCAAATTCTCTCAAGGCTCTTTGGTCAAGAAAGGCTAGGGTTTCATCAATAGGATCAATTTAGGGATTACAAGGGTGGTTTCTCTTCGTCATCTTCATAATCTAAGGCATGTTACTCCTTTCTCATTGTTAGTTCCAACTAAAATCATATTTTATGTATGTTTTTTCTAGGCATGATTGTGGTTTTGTTTTGGTTTTAAATTATATATTAGGGTTTTATTTGTAAATGGTTTGGTTATGGTTTTCCCATATTTTAACTTATGGTTTTCATATTATAATGGTGGGTTGAACATTTGGTTTCATGGGAATGGTTAATTGGTACTTTGTTTTGGCCTTGGAAACACTATGCCCCAACATGTTTTATAAAATGCCTATAAGAATGCTTTGTTACATAATTGGATTTTTAATGAAACTATTGCATAGTATAACTTGGTCATGGAACCCTAATTGGTTTGGATGGTTTTAAAAGGCTAAATGGTAAGGTTTTGATGGTCATTCTTTAGTTCAATTAAAAGCCTTATGGGGTACAAGGGAATCCCCCAAGTAAAAATAATAATAAACTACTTATGGAGTACATGGGAATCCCCTGAGATATCTTAATTAATCTATGGGTACATGGGAATCCCTTTTCTTTAAGAAGGTTGGCTAAGGACATTTCTTGCAAGCTATAGTCGATATGATACCACTATTTATGGCCTTGGTTAAAAATAAATAAAATGGTGGTTTGGTTGTGTGTTAATGGTTTTAATTGGGCAATAATGGCAGGTTATGATATCTAACTGTGAAGGTGTGAGTCCAATGGACAGACACTAGAAACTCATATTTCTCGACATGAGAATTGGTCGTGACGACTATATACTTGTGGGGTACACAGTAATTCTCTAAGTTGCATTGTATATATATCATAAAGAGAAAACGGTACACAGGAATCCCCCTACTCCTATGGTATCTCTGGTTCATGTGGCTACACGTATCGGGGCCCGTTCAGGGGGTAACACTGGACCCATATAGCCCATGGGTGGTTCTGGAATGGTTAAGCTTCATATAACCTAGGTTAACAGTTTTAAAAGCATGTTAGACCCGGTTCCCTTTCTCGGCATGGATCTATATATATTTATATATGTATGGTTATGAATGAATATGGTTGATTACTTAGTTTTAAAGGTTGGCATTATTTTATCCTTGTCCTGAGTGCATGCTAGCATTCACCCGCTAACCCATCTTAGGTGTTGTATCCCTACGTGATACAAGAACCGAACGTTCTACTCCTCCTACTCAATGATTGGATACGGGATCATCTTGTGTTGGATTGAAGTGGTGAGCTTTCATATTTTAGAAGGATCCATTTCATTTCATAGATGTCTTTACATACTTTGGTCATTTTATAGACTATAGTTTTGGCTATGGTCAGGGGCATGTCCCGACTGGATATTGTTTTAGTTTTGGTTAAAGGCTTTGTGGGACTACTATGGGTTGGTATGGGCGGTGTCAGTATTGGTGTCAGCCTTTGCATTGGTATTGGTATTATGGATGAACCTGTTAACTATATTTGATTTATGATTGCTTCATTTTATTTTGGATTACATGTATAAACTTATTGGGTTATTGTCTTTGTTTGGTTGGTTATTGGATGGATTGACTTAGTTTGGTTGGTCTAGGAATTAGACTTTTCCCAAATTCATTATGTCTTCAAACACGCTATCTTATTATATTTTTGGAATTCATCCAACTCAGGGTATGTGCTTGGAGGTTGGGATATGTATCGAAGGTGGTCCCCGGTCTTGGTTGGACTTGGGACACCCATTACGACAAGGTCCAGTTTGGTTTATGTCATAAGTCTTCTATGTCTAATTTAGGGGCGCTTGCATAATTTTGGATCAATCTATGGCATTCCAGAATAACCAGAAGGTTATTTCTCCAACCAATTTAGAAGTGAATATGGCAACAGCTAGAATCTGGAATTTCACTCAGATGAATCCTCCAACCTTTTTTGGATCCAAGTCTGAGGAGGATCCATAGGAGTTTTTAGATTGTGTACAATAATTGGTTGATAGCATGGGTGTCACTTCCAGTTAAAGTGCTGACTTATTTGCTTACCAATTGCAAAGGGTGGATCACACTTGGTTGAAGCAGTGGAAGAAGGATAGAGACATTGATGCAGGGACTGTAGAGTGGGATTTGTTTGCTACTGATTTCTTAGGCAGATTCTTCTCACTTGAGTTGAGGGAGTCCAAAGTGTAGGAGCTCATTAATGTGAAGTAGGTTAGCCTGAGTGTGAAGGAGTATTCACTCAAATTAACCCAATTAGGAAGGTATGCTCCAACTATGGTGGCTGATTGTAGGTCTCGAATGAGTAAGTTTGTGTCTGGAGTTTTTAAGGATGTGCTTAAGGAGTGTAGGACCGCAATGTTAATTAATGAGATGGGCCTTTCTAAATTGATGATTCATGCTCAGCAGATTGAGGAGGAGAAGCTTAAGGATAAGGAAAGGGAAAATAAAAGGGTCAGAGCTGGTAGATTTAACTTTTCTCAGCAAAGGTCCAATGGCGGGAATCGCTCTCAGTTCTCCCAGAAATCTTCTGCCCTATCTAATACCAGTGATCTAGTACCTAAGTTTAGATAGGACAATTGGTATAGAGCACCAGGCTATAAGTACTAGGGTTGTATAAATAGTGAGTACACTAGCCTCATCTACAGGAGGTGTGGTAAGAACCACAAGGGTAAGTCCATTGCAGACAGTGATATTTGTTTTGGGTATGGAAAGCCAGACCACAGAATTAGGGATTTCTCGGTGGTTGCTCAAAAGGGTAGAGAATTTTATCTATAGTGTCAATCTACTTCATTAGCAGCACCAGCAAGTTACCTGAATCAACAGGGTACCACTTCTAGTGCAACTAGTGTCCAGTGTCAAAATTGACTCTATGCTCTTCAGACTCAACAGGATCAGGAGGATTCTCCTAATGTGGTTATGGGTATGTTTCAAGTCTTCCACCTTCATGATTATGCATTATTAGATCCCAGATCCATACTGTTCTTCATGATTCCCGATATAGCAATAAACTTTGATGTCAGGCCATAAATTCTTACAAAGCCCTTCTCAATGTCTACTTCAGTCGGTAAATCTATTATATCCAGGAGGGTATACAAAAATTGTTGGATCACAGTGACTCAGAAAGTTACTTCTATTAATCTCGTAGAGTTAGAGATGACCAATTTATGTAATTCTTGGCATGGCTTAGCTCCACTCCTGCTATACCTTAGTTAATTATAGAAATAGAATAGTCCAATTCTAGTTCCTTAATGAGCCCGTCCTAGAATAGAAGGGTAGTACCTCAGTCCCTATAGGTCAGTTTGTCTCTTTCTTCAAGGTAAGAAAAATGATTTCTAAGGGGTGTATCTATCATCTCATTTGAGCCAAGGACTCAAGTTCTGAAACTCCACGTCTTTATTCAATTCCTGTAGTAAAAGAATTCCTAGAAGTATTTCTTGAAGATCTTCCCGGAGTTCTTCTCGAGAGGGAAATCGACATTGAAATACATCTCCTTCCAGACACCCAGCCTATTTTAATTCCACCTTACAAAATGGCTCTAGCCGAGCTTAAGGAATTGAAGGAGAAATTGATTGATCTCTTAGATAAGGGTTTTATCAGTCCTAGTATTTCCCCTTGGGGATCTCCAGTTATGTTCGTGCGTAAAAAAGATAGTTCTCTTAGAATATGCATTGACTACCGTTAGTTGAACAAAGTCACAATCAATAATAAGTATCCTCTCCCCAGGATTGATGACTTGTCTGACCAACTTCAGGGAAGAAATTACTTTTATAAGATAAACCTCAGATCTGGCGATCATCAGCTTAGAGTAAAAGAATATGACATTTTGAAAACAGCCTTCAAAACATGGTATGGTCACTTCAAATTTGTAGTTATGTCTTTTAGAGTAACGAATACTCCTGCAGCTTTTATGGACAAGCTGAACAGAGCGTTTAAGTAGTATCTGGACATGTTTATCATAGATGAAATTCTCATCTATTCTCGTAGTAAAGGTGAGCATGCCGACCATTTGAGGATTGTTTTGCAGACCCTTAAGAATCATCGGCTATTTACCAAGTTTAGTAAATGTTAATTCTGGTTGAAATCGGTAGTTTTCCTCAGTCACACTATTTCTGGTGAAGTCATTTGAGTTGATCCTCAAAAGATCGAAGCAATGATGAACTGGCCTAGACCTATCTCTCCATCAGACATTAGGAATTTTTTGGGTTGGGCCTGTTACTATAGATGGTTTGTGGAAGGATTCTTCTCTATTTCTTCTCCTATGTCCTGATTAACTCAGAAGAAATTCAAATTTCAGTGGTCATGTTCCTGCAAGAAGAGTTTTCAGGAGTAGAACTTCATTCACTACCGCTCTAGTATTGACTCCACTCAAAGGTTCAGATGGTTTTATGGTTTATTATGATATTTCAAGAGTTGGTCTTGGTTGTTCTTTGATGCAGTGAGGTAAGGTAATAGCCTATGCCTCTAGGCAACTCAAACTCCATGAGAAGAACTACTCGACTCATGATCTTGAGTTAGCGGAAGTCGTTTTGCCTTAAAGATTTGGAGGCATTACCTCTATGGTATCCATGTGGATATGTTTACTGATCACATGAGCTTATAGTATGTATTCATACAGAAAGACCTAAATCTTTATCAGAGAAGATGGATTGAATTGTTGAAAAACTATGATATGAGTATGTTATATCACCCAGGTAAGGCCAATATTGTGGTCGATGCCCTTAGCAGGTTGTCTATGAGAAGTGTTGCCCATGTTAAGGCTGATAAGAAGGAGTTAGTTTGCGAGGTTCATCAGCTGGCTAGATTAGGTGTTTGGTTTATTGATTCATCTGGAGGAAGTATTTGGGTGAAGAATGGTTCGAAATCTTCTTTGGTTGCCAAAGTGAAGGAAAAGAAAGATAAAGACCCTATTTTTCTTAAGATAAAGGAGGAAGTTTGGGATTAAAAGGTTGAAGTTTTCTACCAAGAGGGATATGGTATTCTTCGTTGTTAGGACAGGCTGTGTGTTCCAAATATGGATGATTTTACACAGTGGATGCTAGCCAAGGCTCATGGTTCCCAATATTCGATTCACTAGAGAGCCATTAAGATGCACTGTGATTTGCGGGAAGTTATTTGGTGGAATGGTATGAAGAAGGACATTGCCGAATTTGTGGCTAAGTGTCTGAATTATCAGCAAATTAAAGTGGAACATCAAAAACCTAGTGGTATGCTTCAGGAGTTCAATATCCCCACTTGGAAGTGGGAAGTGGTGAATATGGATTTTGTCATAGGGTTACCTCATACGCGCCATCAGCATGATTTTTTATGGGTTGTTATGTATAGGATAACCAAGTCAGCCTCATTCTTGATAGTTCATACTTTATATTCATCTGAGGATTATGCAAGACTCTATCTCATTGAGTTGGTAAAATTACATGGGGTTCCTTTGACCATTATTCAGATAGAGGTACCCAGATTAGCTTTTATTTTTTAAAGGCTTTTCAGAAGGGTCTTGGTACTCAAGTTTATCTCAGTACGGCTTTTCACCCGCAAAAAAATGATCAGGCAGAGAGGACTATTCAGACCTTACAAGACATGTTGAGGGCTTGTGTTATAGATTTCAAGGGTATTAGTGATGATCACTTACCTTTGATAGAGTTTGCCTATAATAATAGATATCACTCCAGTATCTAGATGGCTCCATTTAAGGTTCTCTATGGTAGGAGGTGTAGATCCCCTATTGGTCGATTTAAGGTTGGTGAGGTTGCTTTGATAGGGCCAGATTCATTACATGATGTAATGGAGAAAGTTTAGATGATTTGAGAAAGTCTAAAGATAGACCAAAGTCATCAAATATCCTATGTAGATGTGATAAGAAGAGAGATTGAATTTAATGTCAGAGATTTTGTGTATCTAAAAATTTCACCCATGAAAGGGGTGAAGTGGTTTGGTAGAAAGGGGAAGCTCAGTCCCGCTATGTTGGCCCATATAAGATTTTAAATTGTTTTGGAAAGGTAGCCTATTATTTAGAGTTGTCTGCAGAGTTAGCATCAGTGCACCCAGTGTTTCATGTTTTTATGCTAAAGAAATGCATTGGTGATCCGGCTTCAGTCATTCCTTTAGAGAGTATAGGCGTGAAAGATAGCCTCTCCTATGAAGAAATTCCAGTTGAGATTCTTGACTGTTAGATTCGTAGGTTAAGGACTAAATAAATTACCTTAGTTAAGGTTCTATAGAGAAATCAGTCTGTTGAGGGTTCTGCTTGGTAAGCAAAGCTGGTATGCGATCCAAGTATCCCTACCTCTTCTCTATGAATTCAGATTTAGTTTGAGGTAATTGTTATTTAGATTAATTCTCTTATTTTCAATCTCAGCTATCTAACTATCCTCATATCATAGAATGCATTATTCACGAGTTTAGTTCAGTTCATGCATCACTTTTCAAATTTCAGATATTTATTCATGATTCAGCTACTAAATTTTCCATGCATAATCTCAGTCTTCTTAGTGTCCCAGATCAGTTAGTTTTATTTAAGTAAAAAAGATCCCAAGGGGGAGATATTGTAATACCCTAAATTTTTCAAGCTTTAAACCTCTTGAAATATAGGCCACGAAGTTAGCTTTCCAACGCTTCAAGCCTTGCCTTAATTCGATGTCATGGACCAGGGTTGTGGAAAGTTACCCTAAGGACCTGATACACTTCCATGATTATGACTCAGGAAATGAGTGGTAATCACTCATGATGATTCATCACGAGTGAGTCGTAGTCACAGCAGTATGTAACCAAGAATCCCTTCCAGTGATTATGAGTCCAGTACATGACTCATTGTTAGACCTTATGAGTCATTGTGTGGACCCATAGCCTAACCAGTAAAGGATCCAAGAATCAAACCGTATACTACAACTTCACCCAATGACTCGTAGTCAGTCTAAAGAGTCGTTAGGTGGAAAGTTGCAGTCATATCAGAATACATCTGCAATCCCAAGATCCCAGGTTACGACTCAAACCATGACTCATAACCTGTCATGATGACTAGGAACGTGTTTTCTAGCATGTTTTTCCAGGGACTTTTACATATTTTCCAACTTCCTTAAAATCCAAACCCATATTGTTTGGGCTTTACAAGGGGTAGTATAAAATACCCCAAAGCCCCAAATCATAAAATAATTATCAATTTCACCCAAGATGAACCAAAGACGCAATTTCTTTCTCTCTATGAGCAAACTAGGGTTCTTTAAGAAAGTTCAATTCTCAAGAAGGTTTCTTCAAGGCTACTACTTCAGGAATTGTAACACCCCAAAACCTGGTCCTGAGACGTCACATGATCCTTAAGACTACAAGTAGCCTAAAGCTAACCCTGTCTGCCTTCTACTAAGTCTGAATCTCACAATAAAGGAAACATAGACATAAGAGACATACTATGCAGAAAACTGTCTGAATATAATATCTAAAAATAATATCTGAAACCTCAATACTGAATAATCTGAATCAAAACTAGCAGTCTGACAAGCCTCTACTACTAATAATTAGAGAGTCCCTGGGACAAACCCCCAGCTGACTCGAACTATCTGAAAAGAACACTGAATCATTAAGATGAAAATCTGAATAACTAAGTCCCTAAACTATAAGGACTAACCAACTATAGGTATGTAGGTAGAGATGCTCGAAATCACTCTCGCTGCTGAAACTAAGCACCTGAACCTACATTATGAGAAAATATAGCACATAGATATATATGTGGATCAGTACTTTGAGGATGTACTGAGTATATGGGTGTGTAATGCATAAGTAAAGTAAAGTCTCAATAGTCATCAAAGTTTGTAAGATAATGTATGCTGAATGTAAATGACTCACATATGCTGGAATATCTGATATACTAAAATACTGAAATCTGTAATCATGAATAAAAAATCATACTTTGTAAATCTAGTGAGTCATAACATTTAGTTCTATAAGTTTTACTAGTGTTCTGTCTATAAATCATGTTGTCTAAGTGTAAAAAGAAGGGCTCACTTCAATATCTAAAATCTGAAAGTTGTAGTCTGTAGCTAATGTCTTTTTGTAAAAACATAATCTGAATAAAGTTGTGAGACTTTACACTTAGTTTTCTTCAAAGCATTTTTGTTATTCTTTTCTGTTATGCTGTAAGCTTAAAACTTTAGGGAGGCTCTTCTAACCGACATAAACCATGTGAGCTAACATGGAATCCAACGTCTTATTCCCCTA
Source organism: Capsicum pubescens (assembly GCA_030864215.1). NCBI lineage: Eukaryota > Viridiplantae > Streptophyta > Magnoliopsida > Solanales > Solanaceae > Capsicum > Capsicum pubescens. The sequence goes on from CM061544.1 coordinate 231,836,445, forward strand.
TGGAGAAAACCTCACGATGGGGAGAGGTGTCATACTCTTGCCAAGGAGTACAATCCCACACTTCCAGCTCGGTGCTAAATACTACTACTTTTTAATTTGTATGCTTATTCTGTTGGAAATATACTTTAAAAATTAACGTAAGGGTTTATTCTTAAACCAATTATGCGTTTATATGATTCAATTGTAAGTAAAGCTAATCTGCTTTTGTGTAAACTATAGTAAATCTTTAAAGTGGATTTCAAATCTTATCTGAGGATCAAAGATCAAATCTCTATCATAAAATCTAAAAATAATCTAGTCATAGGGTGTTTATAGCACAATAAATCTTGAAATAGAAATATTCAACTAGGGCATAATAACCCATGCATCAAATACATGTTAAAATATGATAATATTCATGCTTGATAATGAAGATAATGAAAATTCAATTCTAAATCTGGAAATTTCAGCAATACGCATAAAAATACGAAAATAAACATGCAATTCAACTTCTAAATCACTTGAAATCTCAAAATCTTCCACATAGCAACATTGGGTATGAACCCTAGTATAAAACTCATGTATATTCATATAAAATAATGTAATTGTAGTTAAAAGCTAGTTTTGGGCACAAGGATGAAAGATCCTTGTTCATAAACCCACATACCTTAATTGATGAAATTTCTAAGAAACCTTGAACTTGAATCTCTATTTGAGCCTTTGAAGATGAACTCTTGGTTATCTTGATTTGGAAATCCTCAATTTTGAGTTTTCTTGGAGAAACAATGGAGGAAATTGATTTCTTGGAAAGTAAGCTTTTGAGCTCTAAGGTTTTTCTTTGAGAGAGAATGGGTGAAAATAAGCATAAAGTGCTTAGGATATGCTTAATTCCTTATTTTAGATGAATTGGAGGCTTGGGAATTGACCAAATAGTCCTTTAAAATTTTTCTTCAGAACTGGAAAATCCCGACTTTACATGCCACCGCGATGCTCCACTATCACGGTGGCTCACTAGATAAGGGACAACTGGGAAATTGGGATCCAACTCGACGTGGTGAAATCGCGTTGGGACGCTGGAAAAGGATGAGTGGGAACTGGAAGTTCAATGAACGGAAAGCTATCGCGGTGCACTACTAAAATGCCAGTTGGGCCATCACTGCGATGCACCACCATCACGGTAAGCCACTGGAAATTGACATTTGGGAAATTAGACCTCACTGCGATGCGAGCTTATTGCGGTGGTCCACTGGAATTTGACGAATGGGAATTTAACCCTTACCATGATGAGGTGTTTTCCTCGATGGCGTACTGCTTTACTAAAAATTCCATAACTTCTCAACCGATTATCGAATTTGGGCGAAATTGGTATCGGTGGAAAGCTTATTCAATTATCTACACAATGGAGGGTCTAAATCTAGAAAATTTCACATTTAATAAAAGTTATTCATTTTTTGAAGCTAGCCTTTGACATTCTAGGGGCTAAATTGAGCTAGGAAAAGTATAGGGTGTTACAATATCTCCCCCTTGGAAACATTCGTACTGAGGAATCAAAGGCCATAAGCTATCATGCACAACTGAAATAAACTGTATAACTGAATCTAAAACATACTGAGCTACTGAACTGACCTGCGAGTGCATGAATTTACATGAAAATAGCTATATGCTTGAATCTGAGATTGGAAAAGAACTGAATGAAGGAAGACTATTACCTTCGGCTGAATCTAAGTTCGTGGAGAAGAGATGAGGATACTTGGTACGCATGTCTGCTTCTGCTTCTCGAGTAGCACCCTCAACAAAATGGTTTCTCCATAGAACATTGACCAAGGGAACTTCTTTGTTCCTCAGTCTACGAATCTGATGATCAAGAATCTCAACTAGAACTTCTTCGTATGAGAGGCTATTCTGAATATCTGTACTTTCTAGGGGAACTATAATAGATGAATCATTCATGTACTTCTTCAACAAGGACATATGGAATACTAGATGAACTGAGGATAAATCTACAGGTAGCTCTATCTCATATGCCACCTTCCCAACACAACTCAAAATCTAAAAGGGACCTACATATCGGGGACTAAGCTTCCTCTTTTTTCCAAATCTTTTCAACCCCTTCATGGGTGAAAAATTCAAATACACAAGGTCATCAACCTCAAACTCAAGATCTCTTCTTCTTACGTCTGCATAAGATTTCTGACGACTCTGAGCTGCTTTCAATATCTCTCAAATCAACTAAACTTTCTCCATGGCCTCAAACACCATGTCTGGCCCAATCAAAGTGGCCTCACCCACTTCAAACTAACCAACTGGCTATCTATTCATCTGCCCATAAAGAACTTCAAACGGGGCCATCTGAATACTAGCATGGTAATTGTTATTATAAGAGAACTCAATCAACGGCAAATGCTCATCCCAACTGCCTTTGAAATCAAGAAGACATGCCCTTAATATGTCCTCTAGAGTCTAAATGGCCCTTTCTGCCTATCCATCTGTCTGCGGATGAAAAGCTAAACTAAGATGAACTTAGGTACCAAGACCCTTCAGAAAGGTTTTCCAAAATTGAGAGGTAAACTGAGTACCCCTATATGAGATGATGGAAAAAGGAACTTCATTCAATCTAACTAACTCTATAATAAACAACTTAGCATAATCTTCAGTTGTGTAGGATGTGTGAACTAGTAAGAAATGCGCTGACTTAGTAAATCTTTCTAGAATAACCCAAATCGAATCATGTTGATGACGCGAATAGGGTAATCTAGTCACAAAGTCCATATTCACCTCTTCCTACTTCCAAGTGGGGATACCAAACTCCTGCAACATACCACTAGATCTTTGGTGCTCTACCTTAACCTATTGACAAGTTGCATACTTAGCTACAAACTCTGCTATATTTCTCTTCATACCACTCCACCAATAGATTTCCCGCAAGTCACGGTACATCTTGGTAGCACCTGGATGAATGGAATAACGTGCACTATGTGCTTCCGCCATTATCCGCTGCCTCAAATTATCAACACATGGAACACACAATCTACTTTGGTACCTCAATATACCATCTCACCCTTGGGAAAAAACCTCTATCTTTTGGTCTTTAACTGACTCTTTCAGTTTGACCAAACTAGGATCCTTATCTTGCTTCTCTTTCACTTCAGAAACTAGAGAAGATTCGAAACTACTCTAAACCCAAACATTCCCTTCAACTAAGTCAACCAATCTAACACCCAACCTAGATAACCGGTGAACTTCCCAAATTAACTCTCTCTTATCATTCTCCACATGAGAAACACTGCCCATAGACAATCTACTAAGGGTGTCTTCCAATACATTGGCCTTGTCTGAATGATACAACACACTCATCTCATAATATTTCAATAATTCCAACCACCTTCTCTGAAAAATATTTAACTCCTTTTGAGTAAACACATATTGCAAGCTTTTGTGATTCATAAGCACATCAATATGAACCCCATAAAGATAATGTCTCTAAATTTTCAAAAAAAACCACAACAGCAGCTAATTCAAGATCATGGGTAGGGTATTTATTTTCATGAGGCTTAAGATGTCTAGAGGTATAGGCTATGACCTTACCTCTATGCATCAAAACATAACCCAAACCAACTCTAGAGGCAACACAATACACTATAAAACCATTTATACCATCAGGCAATGCTAAAACTGGGGTTGAAGTGAGTCGAGTCTTTAACTCTTTAAAACTCTTCTCGCGGGAATCTGATCACTAGAACTTAACTTTCTTTTGGGTCAATCTAGACAAAGGGGATGCAATAAAAGAAAAATCCTTAACAAAATATCTGTAATAGCCAGCTAACCCCAAGAAACTTCTGATGTCTGACGGAGAGATAGTTCTAGGCCAATTTCCTATTGCTTCTATCTTTTGGGGATCAACTCTAATATCATCACTGGAAACAATATGACTGAGCAAAGCTACTTACCTCAGCCAAAATTCACATTTGCTGAATTTAGCAAACAACTGGTGATCTCTAACAGATTGCAACACAATTCTAAGATGGTCTTCATGATCACCCTCCCTATGAGATTAGACAAGAATATCATCGATAAAGACTATGACAAACATATCCAGATACTCTTTGAACACTCTGATAATCAAGTCCATGAAGGTTGCTGGGGTATTTGTTAGCCCGAAGGACATAACTAGAAACTTAAAATGACCATAACGGGTTCTGAAAGCTGTCTTTAGAATATCACACTCCCTTACTCTAAGCTGATGATAGCCGAATCTAAGGTCTATCTTTGACAAAAAACTTACACCTTGGAGTTGATCAAATAAGTCATCAATTCTAGGAAGAGGATATTTGTTTTTGACTGTGACTTTATTCAGCTGATGATAGTCAATGCACATTCTCAAAGAACCATTTTTCTTTCGTACGAATAGGATAGAATTGCCCCATGGAGAAACACTAGGCCTTATGAAACCTTTATCTAAGATATCTTTAAGCTGCTCTTTTAACTCCTTAAGATCGGCTTGAGCCATACGATATGGAGGAATAAAAATAGGCCTAGTATCTGGGAGAGGGTTAATACCGAACTCTATTTCCCTATCGTAAGGTACCCCTAGCAAATCTTCGGGAAAAACATCAGGAAACTCATTGACTTCACTGACTGACTGAACTGGTCAAGTCTCAGACTTAGTGTCTTTGACACTAACTAGATGATAGATACACCCTTTGGAGATCAATTTTCTGGCTTTAAGATAAGATATGAAATGACTCTTGGGAGACACTGAATTACCTTTCCACTCGAAGACTGGCTCATCTAGAAACTAAAACTTCACCACTCGGGTACAATAATATATAGATGCATAACATGAATAAAGCCAATCCATACCAAGAATAAGATAAAAGTCAACAATGTCTAACTCTATTAGGTCAGCTAACATGATTTTATGAAGGACAGTGATAGGACACTTTCTATAGATCTGTTTAGCAACAACTGACTCACCTACTGGGTAGAAACCAAGAAGGGCTCAGGGATAATTTCAGGACTTATTTAAAATTCACTGCAACTAGTATGGTCACATAAGAGAAACTCGACCCAGGGTCTAACAACACATAAACATCAAAATAAAAGACACGAAGCATACCAGTAACAATATCTAGTAAAATCTCCTGCTCCTGATGGAATGGTAAAGTATAAAACTAATTCTGGCGCTGACTGCCACTGGTACTGGATGATACGTCTTGAGGAGAGACTGGGCGACCTAGAGGAGCTGGTGCACTAGGAGCCTGAGTCTGGGGATGAATATCTCTATTTCACTACTTAGTATGCGGACACTCTCTAATTCCATGATCCAACTTAACAAAGCCATAACAACCTTTCTACCCCAACATACACTCACCAGGATGATTCTTACCATACTTATCACGTGGAGGATAACTTGGACTTCCACTCACACTATTCTGAGATCTGGACATAGAAGACTTACCCCACTACTCCTGCCTAGCTCTAGGAGATAGAGCACTAGCTGAAGATGGTGCTAGCATAGATGAATGATTCTAAAACTCTGAACAGTTTTCCCCTTGAGACCTAGCCTGGACATACTCAAACTTCCCTATTCTAGCCCTCCTATTACTTTTATCTCTTCCCTTCAACTTTTCTACCTTAATCTATTGAGCATGAATCATCAATCTAGAAATATCCATGTCTCTAATAAGCATGGCATTCCTATACTCCTTGACTACCAAGCTAGACACTCTAGTAACAAACTTAATCATACTTTCCCTAGGATCAGCCATTGTATCAGGGGCATGCTTAGACAACATATTAAACTTAAGACAGTACTTCTTTACTGTCATTGAGCCCTGCCTCTGGTTTATAATCTCCTTTATCTAAGACTCTTTTATTTTACGTGGAAATAACCTGTCTATAAATGTATTCTAAAATACTTTCCAACTCATGAGAGCTGCATTCTCACCTCAACCATTCTTCCACATGACTATCCAATTATACGCTACATCATTGAATTTATAGTATGATAACTCTACACTCTCATCTTCATAAACATGCATAATCTGGGTGATATTTTTCACCTCATTTAAATAAAGCTATGGGTCCTCACTTTCTTTTGACCCAAAGAACTCTAGCGAATTCATTATCATAAAGTATCGGATCCTAGCTATTGCTAAGTACCTATTCTGCTTAAGTAGGACTGTAGCCTGATGGTTTCCCTGAACATTGACAGTTACTTCCTGGGCCAACACCTGAAAGGCAGCCTAAAACTCAGCAGGATATGTTCTCATTCAGAGGATCAGTGACTGGGGTGGATGGTTATCATTTCTGCGGGCATTAGCTCGACGAGAAGGCATATTTAACTATCACGTAAAAGTTTAAGTTAAAAGAAGGTAGAGATACTGTAAGCACTCTAGATCATGAAAGAAAGAGATGATTTCCTAAGAATATTCCATAGCCTCTTGCTCATAAATACGGCGCAGTTCACACCTATGATCAAGACTCTATGTAACATGGCTTGTCTGACTCCCTAGGACTCTTATAAACCTTTGGCTCTGATAGCAAGTTTGTAACGCCCTAAAACCTTATCCCGAGATGTCACACAGTGCTCAAGACTATGAGTAGCCTTAAGCTAACCCTGTCTACCTTTTACTTAGTCTGAATCTCATAATAAAGAAAACATAGACATAAGAGTCATACTATATGCAAAAAACTATCTAAATATAATATATGAAAATAAGGTCTGAAACCTCAATACTGAATAATCTAAATCAAAACTAGCAGTCTGACAAGCCTCTACTACTAATAACTAGAGAATCACTGGGACAAACCCCCAGCTGACTGAACTATCTGAAAAGAACATTGAATCATCTAAGCTGAAAATCTAAATAACTAAGTCCCCGAACTATGAGGACTCACCAACTATAGGGATATAGATGGAGATGCTCGAAATCACTCTCGCTACTGAAACTGAGCACCTGAACCTACATTATGAGACAATATAGCACATAGATGTATATGTGAATCAGTACTTTGAGGATGTACTGAGTATATAAGGGTGTAATGCATAAGTAAAGAAAAGTCTCAATAGTCACCATAGTTTGTAAAACAATGTATGCTAAATGTAAATGACTCACATAAGTTGGAATATCAGAAATACTAAAATTTGTAATCATTAATAACAAATCATACTTTGTAAATCTAGTGAGTCATAACATTTAGTTCTAAAATTTGTACTAGTGTTTTGTCTGTAAATCACGTTGTCTAAGTGTAAAAAGAAGGGCTCACTTCTATATCTGAAATCTGAAAGTTGTAGTCTATAGCTAATGTCTTTCTGTAAAAATATAATCTGAATAAAGTTGTGATCCTTTACACTTAGTTTTCTTAAAAGCCTTTCTGTTATTCTTTTCTATTATGCTGTAAGCTTAAATATTTAGGGAGGTTCTTCTAATCGACATAAACCATGTGAGCTAACATGGAGTCCAACATCTTGTTTCCCAATGAGTAAAAAATCATGATGGGGAGAGGTGTCATACTCTTGCCAAGGAGTATAACCTAATCTAAGTGATCGCATCTGTAGCTGTCATCCATATAGAAATAGGAATAATCTAAAGTTGTACCTACATTGGCTAAGTAGTTCTGTGGAAGATGGGGAACGTTAATCCCACACTTCCAGTTCGGTGCTAAATACTACTCCTTTTTAATCTGTATGTTGATTCTGTTGGAAATCCACTTTAAAAACTAACGTACGAGTTTATTCTAAAACCAATTACGCGTTTATCTAATTCAATTTGTAAGTAAAGCTAAATTTATTTTTTGTAAACCGTAGTAAATCTGTAAAGTGGATTCCAAATCTTATCTGAGGATCAAAGATCAAATCTTTATCATAAAATCTAAAAATAATCTAGTCATAGGGTGCTTTAGCACAATAAATCTTGAAATATCAATATTCAACTAGGGCGTAATAACCCATGCATCCAATACATGTTAAAATATGATAATATTCATGCTTGATAATTAACATAATGATAATTCAATTCTAAAACCAGAAATTTCAGAAATACACATAAAAATACGAAAATAAACATGCAATTCAACTTCTAAATCACTTGAAACCTTATAATCTTGCAAATAGCAACATTGAGTATGAACCCTAATATAAAACTCATGTATATTCATATAAAATCATGTAAATTTGTAGTTAAAATCTAGTTTTTGGAACAATGATGAAAGAAGAACCTTATTCATAAACCCCACACTCCTTAATTGATGAAATTTCTAAGAAAGCTTGAACTTGAATCTCTATTTGAGCCTTTGAAAGATTAACTCTTGGTTATCTTAATTTGGGTATCCTCAATTTTGAATTTTCTTGGAGAAACAATGGAGGAAATTAATTTCTTGGAGAGTAAGCTTTTGAGCTCTAGGGTTTTTCTTTGAGAGAGAATGGATGAAAATAAGCATAAAGTGCCTAGGATATGCTTAATCCCTTGTTTTGGATGAATTGGGGGCTTGGGAATTGACCAACTAGTCCTTTAAAATTTTTCATCGAAATTGAAAAATTCTGACTTTACATGCCGCTACGATGCGCCACTATCGTGGTGGCTCACTGGCTAAGGGACAACTAGGAAATTGGGCTCCAACGCAATGCGGTGAAATCACATTGGGCCATTGGAAAAGGACGAGTGGGAACTGGAAGTTCAACACGACGTGGAGATATTGCGGTGCACTACTAAAATGCCAGTTGGGCCATCACTGCAATGCGCCCCCATCGTGGTGAGCCACTGGAAATTGACAATTGGAAAATTGGGCCTCACCGCAATGCGAGTTTATCATGATGATCCACTGGAATTTGACGAATGAGAATTTAACCCTTACCGCGATGCGGTGTTTGCCCAAATGGCGTACTGCTTTACTAAAAATTCCATAACTTCTCAACCGATTATCAGATTTGGGAAAAATTGGTATTTATGGAAAGATTATTCAATTATCTACACAATAGATGGTCTAAATCTGGTAAAATTCACATAAAAAAAAGTTATTCATTTTTGAAGCTAGCCTTTGACATTCTAGGGGATAAATTGAGCTAGGAAAAGTATGGGGTATTATAGGTATGTAGGATTTTCATCAATGGGATCCTTTCACCCATTGAGTCCTAAATTTCTCCAAATTTCTTTAAGTTTAATTAACTTTTTTTCTAGGGTTCCATGAGAAGTATGAATTTCATAATTTATTCAGTTAAACTCTCAAGTTACTCCATGAAAATATATTCCCTCATGATGATTGTGTTTCCATATGTTTAATAATTAAAATGTCTACATCATGATTAGTTATAGATTTGGGTGTTTTTCATGATTTTTCCATATCATGGATTGTTCATATTTGTCAAGATCAATCTGCATTAGATAGTGTTGGAGGGGTATGAACACCCGATACCTAGATATTCATATATGTCACAGATGTTAAGTTTCAAGTCATTCAGAGCATACTTGTAGAATTAAATTCATAATACTATTTTGTTGAGCATAAGTCTTTATTAGTCATGTTAAGCCTTTAATCAGTATCAGTGTTAGTTTAGTTAGGAGTAGGAATTAGCATCGAGCGAACCTAGGGATGAAGGCACCCGCCATTAGAGGACTGAGACCTTTAGTAAATGTTCATAAGATCCAGAACTACGTAGCCAGCGTAGGTTATGAAAGTTCACCCACCAGTTGAGGACTTACACTCTACTAGCGATCACCCACCAGTAGAGGACTGACACCCTAGTCCTTTGGGACACCAGTTTAGTGGATCCACACAGATAGTATTGGTACCCGTGGTAAGGTACTGACACCCTTCCAACTAGGGTAACAGGTTGGACCCCCATTAGCTCACTATATAATATCTCCCACAGTTTTAGTTTAGTATTCAGATTATATCAGTTCATGTTTACATGACCAAGTGTCTATATATCAATTATTCAGTTATTCATATTATTTCAGTACATGTTTATACTTGGTCTTGCATTCGATGTTCATGTTCAGACATTCATGCTCAGTATATATGCATATCAGGTAGTCTTCATCTGACATACCAGTACATTCAAAGTACTGCGTACTCTCTTGTACAATATGTTGTCTTTGACATAGGTTTGGATGCTCAGTTCCCCATTCATACTTAGACAGTTCGTGTGCCACTCAGCTGCAGCATTGGTGAGTCCTCTTCAGTTGAGGACTAATTATACTATTTATCATGTTTTCTAGTAATTTAGTACATCTTTTATTTTAGTAATCAGAGTTAGTTGGGGACCTATCCCAACAACTCATCATGTTTAGAGGCTTTTAGACTATCACGACCTAAACTAGGGTGTGGCCATAACGAGTATCTCAAGTCCCACGTGGACCGTAGATCACCCCTAGACCAAACCAAAATAAACACAATATCCCAATTTTGGATGAATTCCAAACATATAATAAGATAAGTCCAAAGAATAAAGGGTGTGTCTGTAACTGATAACCATCGATCGGCCAAAATAATCGACCAACATTACCCAAGTCCACAATAATCCAACAATACCTTCTGACGCAAGAACCAAAAACCAATCTTGCTCAGGAAATGTCCTTGACTATGACAGATGACAATGACAATGAAAATGATAATGTTCAAGATAATGAAACTCTCAACTATAGTCTATGATAAGATCTAATTAAATGTCTAAGTCTTCCAAATTATGGAAGCTCACGACTGCAGCATAACGAACCAACAAACTGAGCTGATCCACCTGACTTTGTATAGAAAAAGTAGAGGTATCTTTGGTGCCTGCATCGTATAGGGGTACAGTGACTGGAGACGGTTAGTGCGGTGAATACTAGCATGTAACTCGGGGATAAGGGTAACATAATACTGTGATCAATAGTTCAAAATCATTCAAAACAAATGCACATAATCAAATGCATATACATATATATCACATACTGGGATAGGGAACGGAACAAGGCTTAACATGCAATTTAAAACTTTGGCCTGGATTGTGCAACTCATCAATCAAAACATAAGAAGGCAGCCACGGGATATATGGGCCCAGCTCTGCCCCAACTGGATTGGGTGATAAAGCTCAACTCACTCCCATAATTAAGGGGTGAGGCAATTGTTGTCAAGTAACCCTATATACATTGGGGTCGAATCTCAAGGAGTGAATGCTATAGACTTCCAACCTATGGATACTCAAGTTACTATAAGGTTACTCGGAATGATAATGGAAACAATATGCCTAAGTAAATAGGGGGATTGGTTTGAAAATTCTTCACACAAACTTCAATAAGTACGTGGTGAATGCTATCTTTGGTTTGAATTCAAGGTTTGGAGAAATCTTGGGATTATGTCTCCTTACAGGTGAAGCATGTGAGACAATGTTAGTTTATCATGGGATTTAGTTGTTAATTAATGGATAGGATAGGTCAAAGATCATTGGGCTCAATTTTTAGACAAAACCCCAACAATTTCACCCATTGGTCCTTTCGAGCACCTAACAAGTGTGGTGTTTATATAGCCACCCAAAACCGCAACCAAGCATTCCTATTTCTAGGATGATGCTCGTGACATGATTTACACTCCCTAAACATTTATTTCTAAGATTGAAAGGGTAGTAAACCATAGACTTAGTTGTTCACCATTGTTTTATCCCACGATAACCCTCTTTCAAGGATGTTATGAGTTACCTAATATTCATCTAAATCCCTATGTCAAGGATGAAAAAGGGTTTATAGAGCTTAGAGCTTTCACCCATCAAACCCATTTGGATATTTGAGATTTTCACCCATCAAATTCTAACACATAAGATCAAGCAATAGTGAAATCCATACTCAACAACTAAAACCCATTCAAACACAACAATACCTACACACAATCACACTCTAGTTCATTATGATCCTAAGACTAAATTATTTAGCTACTCATGAAGAAAGTAAAGAGAGATATACCATGCGGGTCAATCAAATCATTCATTCTTTAACAGGAAACTAAGAAATTTAAGCCTCCAAAGTTGATTATACACTTACTCAATTAGGGTTTCAAGTCTTGAATTCCAAAATATCTTATGAGCTAAGCTATCCCCAAAGAATAAAGGGTTTTTGCTTCTATATGATCGGGGATTCGTCCATAACATTTTACAATTCTACCCTTGGGTCAGTTCCCACTGATCTGCGATCGTGTGTGTTTGACCACGACCGCGGCTATGCGACCGCGGTTAGGTTCCACGGCCGCTCTTTCCCAGATCGCGGTCACGGTAACCGAGGCTAACTACTTCAGGTTTCTAGCTGCACTCTTTTTGCTTGTATTTGCTCTCTTTTTAGCTTCATTCCACATATTCTCACCTTCTTCACTTCATATCTGTAAAAATATGGGTGTTAGTGCACTTAAATTCAGATAATGCCTCATTTTCTAATGCAAAAAATGGTAGTGCCTGTGTATTATTTGTACGAATTAGTGGTAGGATTATCACTCATCAGTGGGGCCCTTTCTCGGATCGTATGCATAGCGGGAGCTTAGTGCACCGGGCTGCCTTTTTTTTTAATTTGTATATTTATACATATAATCTAAATTTGATTCAATTTATACATTTAAATTTGTACCAATGAATAAATTTCGTTGTTATATCAGTGAATTTCTAGCAATATAGTAATTTTCTTAGTTGTATCATTGAACTTGTATCAATGTATAAATCTCTTGGTTGTATCAATGAATTTATATACATTTATACATTTTGAATTTGAATATTTATACATATAAAATGTATTTTGAATATGTATATGTTTTATGTTTACGTTTGTATTCTGGATATGAAGTGTTTTCATACATTATATTATTTTTTTATATATACATGTCCTTAATGATATATAATTGTATGAATAAATGTATTCTATATACTCATTTGATTAACTATATATACATGTCCTTAAATATATATTTTGTATACTCATTTGATTAACTATAGATAAATATTCTTAAATTTATATACATGTCTTCGCACATGTATTCTTAAAGTATTTTGTATATGAATTATTTATATATACTTAAGCCATAATATTCAATATTTTGTTGTTTCAATTCTGTATACATGTACATTTAATTATTTTATGTATATATGTGTACTACATATATATAACGAGAGAGAGAAAGAGAGAGAGAGAGATAATTTCATAGAATACGTTGATATTATTATGACAAAACTTCACATATAACCAACTTATATCTCTCTTAACTAACATCTTAGTCTAAGTTTAATTAATTACATTAAATTTTAGTTAGTGATTAGATGTATTTAGGACTTTAATATACAAATATTAATTAATAGATTTTATTGCTATTTCATTTATGTTTAACGATAAAAAAAAAAAAGGTGGGGGGGTGATTCACTTCTTTTATTCCCTACAACATATCTTTTTGAAATCTTTTATTTCTTTCTTTTTCATATGGATTGTTATAGTTTATCTTTTAATTTTTGAAATACAAAAGTAGAATTCAATTAAAATTCCTTTGATTTCTTCGCATGACTTCAGAATTTAGAATATAATCTCAATGTATACATCTTTTAGATGTATTTATCCACGTTAGTATGAACAGATTTGTATTTAACATTCAAATACAGATACAAACGTTTACAACTTATATCTTCAAGATAAATGTGAATTGATACAAATTCAAAAGTAAAAAAGGAATATAAATTTAGATTATATGTATAAATATACAAATTTAAATTATAAATGTATAAAAATTCAAAATGTTTGTAAAAGAAATATAACCAAAAAATAAAAAAATACAAATGACAATTGTCTAATTATATATGACGATTATTGGGATACATACACACCCATATATATATATATATATATATATATATATATATATATTGAACTGACACGGTATACATACTTGTATGTAACCAAATAGAAAAAGAAGATATATATTGTATACGTATTAAAACCTTTTTCGCATGAATTGGACGAAAAAAATTGAAGAAATACTTTTTGATGTAATAAGCCTTTAGTCAAATTACAAAAATAAACTATTTAAGAGTCGGTATAACAAAACCTACCAATAGTTTTTACTTTTCAAGTAAAAGGATTAAAGAAGATGGTGGAAAATTTAAGAAGAGAGGAAAAATCAAATAAATAGAAAATTTAAGAAGAGAAAAAATCAAATAAAGTGGTCAATTTTTAAAATTAAATCCAAAAATAAAATTAAGTGCTCAATAAAGTCAATCAAAATTTAAGTTAATTAGATTAGAGAAATTAATTGCATGATATACAAGCTATTATATTTGTATATGAGGGTCACTTAAATAATAGCTATTTAACTAACTTTTGACTATAAAAGATAATTATTTTAAGCATAACGATGATAGATAATGAAGGACGCTTTTTATCAATGTTATTTAATTTTTTCTATTACTATATACATATGCATACACATATGAAAAGAGATTATTATGAAAAAGTTGGAGAAAATATTGTGTGTTGATTGTTATTCCTTTCCTTATTATCTCTACTATAACTGAAAATAAAGAAAAAGAGGTTTTATGTTTTGTGTATAAATGGTCTCTAAATAGATGTAGACAGTAATTGTTGTCTATAGATTGTGATTATTGGAAGTTAGACTAAGGAGTTAGTTAGCGGGAGTCTAAATCAGCTATATGTGAAGTTTTACCTTTTTAATAAAATATTTAGATTTTTTTCCTACAATTTTTTGGGCTAAAAAACTAGTGTGTTTTTTATATTAAAGGGCCTAGAAAGGCTTTTATTATCAAAAACTATGTACGAACAAACTAAAGTCCCATTTCGATAGTCCCAAACCAGATATTTTGGTAAGTAAAATAAAATCAAAAATGGAAGTAAAAATGCAAAAACAAAGTAAAAAAAATAGTGAAAAGCTAAGTCATGGCCATTTCGATAGGCCCAAACCACCTCAGAATTTGGTTGATATGGCCATGGCTACAATTAAAAACTTGGTTGATCCTTGGAGTAGCCATGGCCATATCAACCAAGTTTACAAGGAAAATCCGACCTAGGAAAACCAATTCTGAGGTGGTGGAAAGCTGAGTCATTGGTAATTTCATCCAAGACATTTACATTTTTCTCACAAATGTCATGAAATTACACCATAGGAATTCTTCTTCAACTGCTCTTAGACCACATCTGGTTGAATATTCCTCGGGTTAGTGTTATTCTTACCCGATTCTTTATTTACCTCTAAATTTTGTGTAGCACCCCGTATCATCCTTAGTTCAGTTCAGCCCATAGTGCATGCATAAGAGGCTTAAAGCCTAAAAAATTATCTAAGTGTTGCATACTTAGCCTTATTTTTGTCCCCTTAACTTCGATAATTTTTAAAGTGACCTTGCCGATCCCGAGACGTAAGTTTTTGAGTTCACTCATGTTTAGGGGTGTAAGGAGCATGTCTAGAGTAAATTTCAAATTTTTTGAATGAGGATTGAGGAACGTTTAGATTTTATTTCTAGCAGCTCAACGCAATTGCACCGCGCGCAGTGGGTATAGCGATGAAGGTTTCATCGCGTCGAGGCAAGGCTTCAATTGGTATTCCAGTTATGAATATAAATCCCAGAGAGGTATTCTTGTCTTTTCCCAGCACCCCAATTCGTAAAAACACGAGATTAAACTGCTGATAAGGCATTATATGCCCAAATTTCTCAATTTTTCTCTCAAATAAACCCTAACCTTTCTCCAAATTCATCAAGTTAAATCATTATTTTTTTCAAGAAAACCAAGAAATCAAGTGTTCCAATTCAAGAAAGTTGTTCTCTTTGAAGATTTAAGTATTAAAGGTATGTTTGATGTTCATCCATGGACCCTTTTCACCCATGGAGTCTAAGAACCTATTTTATG
Organism: Capsicum pubescens; assembly: GCA_030864215.1. NCBI lineage: Eukaryota > Viridiplantae > Streptophyta > Magnoliopsida > Solanales > Solanaceae > Capsicum > Capsicum pubescens. The sequence continues at coordinate 231,852,281 of CM061544.1, forward strand.
TTTTAATTCATGAATTTACATATTTACAATGAGTTATTTTCATGAGGCTTTTGGTAATTTCAATTATGTATGATGATTACAAGTGTTTTTAGTAGGAAAGCAGCCATTACACGTTTGAAGCATGAAATTTCATGTTAAATACCCAATTTATGACTTTAGTGTTATGATTATGTTATTCTCACATGTTTCAATCATTCCCATGCTTACGTTCATGAATTTTAAGTCTTTGATGAAATGCCTAGAGATGAATTTTGAACTATGATCCCCTATTATGTTCTTCAAAGCTTTTGTGTATCTATATTGTTAATTCCATTCAGTGTTTGGGGTTATGAATACCCAAAACTTAGTTGTTTACATAATTACAGTACTTTCAGAATAGTTTTCAAATAAACCATGAGCCTTGTCATTTAGTTAGTATAACGTTTATTTGTTGGCTCAGTTAAGCTCAGTTTAGTCCAGTAGTCAGAGTCATTCAATTGCGAGTAGTATTTAGAACTGAGTGAACCCAGGGATGGGGGTTCACCTTTCAGTTGAGGGTGTGACTCTTAGTAGCGATCCCTGCATTCCAAAACTACGTAGCTAATGTAGGTTTGAGATGTTAACCTGCCAGTTGATGGTTGACACATATCTCACCAGGGCACCTGCCAGTAGAGGGTGACTCTTTAGTCCTTTGGGACTTCACTTTAGTGAATCCACACAGCCATTGTTAGTACCTGTGGCACGGTATGACACCCTTCCAATTGGGGTTACGGGTAGTTAGATGATAGCTCCCACAGTCTCAGTCCAGTATTCAGTATAGAATTCAATTTCATGTTTGTTTGATCATAGAATACAATTATCAGTATTTTAGTACTTCAGTTTACAGACTATTTCAGAATATATTTTATGCTTGGTCATGCATTCTCAGATTTTACAGTTTCCATGTACTTATATTTAGTTACCTCATGTTAATTCATTCAGTCAATTATTATTCATGCACATGAACCCATGCATATCAGCCTAACCTCATCTCTCATACTAATACATTCAAAGTACTGATTGCATACTCTTTTATTACACTATGATGCTTAATATCATATGTTCAGACACTCAGGCTCCTGACCGTGCTTAGACAGTTCATCCTATCAGCAGCAGTAGTTGTGGTGAGTCCTTATCTATCGAGGACATAATGGTTTATTTAAGTCTACTTCAATATTTCAGTATTTCCTTGAAGTTGTCCGTTGGAGTTAGTTGGGGCTTGCCCGTCAACTCTTTTTAGTCAGTTTTAACGGCTTTCAGACAGTCAGTTGACTTGTTAATATTTTTAGTTAGATTTACAGTATGTTCATTTATAATTCAGACTTGAGAACTTTGTTATGTTAACCTCAGTACTTAAAACCTAATATATTATTTAGTGCTCACAGCAGGTACCAGTTCATGGGTTAGCTTGTGGTCTTTCGGGACCGTAAGCACCGTGTGGCATCCAGAGTGTATTTTTAGGGCGTTACAAACTTGGTATCATATCCTAAGGTTTTAAAGTGTCTTAGGGAGTCTGAAAGTTGCATTGAGTAGAGTCTTGTACATGTGTATAAAGCGTGCCACACTTATGGACAAGAGGCTACAAGATGTTTTAGGAAAAGTTTCCCTTTATTCAGTGTTCATGTCGTGCGAATGAGCATGAGCTCAATTTAAATTATTTTTCTAATTCAATTTTCCTTCCATTTATAGAACATACCTTCCAGAAAAAATAATAAAAGAAAAAATGGGAATCAGCCCGCACCTCCGCCTGTTTAGGAAGATCCCCTTATTGAGTTTGTCTCCCACTCCAAATTCAAAGATGCTTTCACTACTCTATCTCACTCAGTAGAAGCTCAGAATAATCAGCAGGCTACTATCCTATCCAATCCAGTGGCAAATACCACTGCAGCTAGTATTCGAGACTTCAGCCAAATGAACCCTTCTTTGTTTACGAGATCCAAGTCTGATGAGTATCCGCAGGAGTTTCTTGACATAGTTTAGAAGGTAACTAACATTATGGGTGTCACATTTAGTGAGAGTGAAGAGTTGGCTACTTACCAGTTGCAGGATGTATATCACACCTGGTATAAGTAGTAGAAGAGGGATACAGGCGTAGATGTAGGGCCTGTTGAGTAGGAGGAGTTTGCCACAGCCTTTTTAGACAGGTTCTTCCCTTTAGAGTTTAGGAAAGCCAAAGTGCAGGAGTTTATCAATTTAAAGTAGGGGAACATGAGTGTGAAAGAGTATTCGCTTAAGTTTACTCAGCTAACCAAGTATGTGGTGTCTGATGACAGGTCTAGGATGAGTAAGATTATCTCTGGTGTAGCTGATAGTATGGTCAAAGAGTGTAGGACTATGGTGTTTATTAAGGAGATTTATTTGTCTAGGTTGATGGTCCATGCTCAGCAGATTGAGGGAAAAAAGGTTAAGGAAAAGGAAAGTGATAATAAGAGGGTTAGGACAGGTAGCTTTAACTTTTCTCATCCAAGGACAGAGACTGGTGACCGTCCTCAATTTCATTAGAAATCTTCAGCTCCATCTCCGTCTTTAACTAGTGCTCCAGTACCAAAGTTCAGAAATGATAATCGGGATAGAGTGCCAGGCTCTAAGTCCCAGGGCAGTGTAAACAGTGGTTATACTAATCCTCTTTACTAGAAATATAGTAGAAATCATCAGGGTGTGTGTAGAGCCAGCAGTGATGTATGCTTTGGGTGTAGAGCCAGCAGTGATGTATGCTTTTGGTGGGGCAAGCCAGGCCACAGAGTCAGAGATTGCCCAAAGAGTGGTCAGTAAGGTCAGTCCAGCCGTCCCCCAGTTCCATCCAGTTTCCCAACTAAGCAGGGTTTTACTTCCAACATAACCAGTGGTCAGCGCCCCAATAGACTGCATGCACTCTAGTCCCGACAGAATCAGGAAAGTTCTTCTGATATGGTTATGGGTACATTACAGGTCTTCCATTTACATGTTTATGCTTTGTTAGATCTTGGAGCTTTACTTTCTTTTGTAACCCCTAACATAGCTGTTAATTTTGGTGTTAGTCTCAAGACTTTAGAAGAGCCTTTCTCAGTGTCTACCCTGGTGGGTAAATCTATTCTATCCCAACGGGTATACAGAAATTGCCCGATTACAGTATCTCAGAAAATTACTTCAATAGACCTTGTGGAGTTAGAGATGACTGATTTTGATGTCATTTTTGGCATGAATTGGCTCCACTCATGCTATGCTTCAATTAATTGTAGAAACAAAGTTGTTCATTTTTAGTTTCTGAGTGAACCAGCCCTTGAATGAAGGGGTAGTACTTCAGCGTTTAGGGGTCAGTTTATTTCGTACCTTAGAGAAAGAAAAATGATATCCAAGGGGTGTGTTTGCCATCTTGTTCGAGTCAAAGACTCAAATTCCAAGACTCTCAGTCTTGAGTCAGTTTTAGTGGTAAGGGAATTTCTAGATGTGTTCCCTGAAGATTTTCTCAGAGTTTCTCCCGACAGAGAGATTGACTTCGGTATAGACCTTCTTCCAGATACCCAGTCTATCTCTATTCCGCCTTATAGAATGGCTCCAGCTGATCTTAGGGAGTTGAAAAAATAGTTGAAAGATCTCTTAGATATGAGATTTATCAGTCCCATTGTTTCCCCATAAGGCGTTCCAGTCCTTTTAGTGCGTGTGAAAAATGGTTCCCTTAGAATGTGCATCGATTACCTTTAGTTGAACAAAGTCACAATCAAGAATAAGTATCCACTTCCCAGAATTGATGACTTGTTCGACCAACTTCAGGGTTCCAGTTATTTCTCTAAGATAGACCCCAGATCCAGCTATCATCAGCTCAGAGTCGGAGAATGTGACATTTTAAAAATAGCTTTTAGTACTCGGTATGGTCACTTCAAATTTCTAGTCATGTCATTTGGACTAATAAATTTCCAAGAAACTTTAATGGACTTGATGAACAAAGTGTTCAAACAGTACTTGGACATGTTTGTCATAGTCTTCATTGATGATATTCTTGTCTATTTCCATAGTGAATATGACCATGTAAACCATCTCAGAATTGTACTGCAAACTCTTAGAGCCCATCAGTTATTTTCTAAATTCAGTAAGTGCGAGTTTTGGCTAAGACCAGTATCTTTCCTTGGCCATATTATTTCTGGTGACGGCATTAGAGTTGATCCTCAAAAGACCGAAGTAGTGAGAAAATGGCCCAGACCAATTTCTCCGTCAGATATCAGGAGTTTCTTGGGTTTGGCTGTCTATTATAAATAGTTTATTGAAGATTTTTCATACATTGTGTCCCCCATGTCTAAATTGACTCGAAAGAAAGTCAAGTTTCAGTAGTCAAATTCTTGTGAAAAGAGTTTTCAGGAGTTGAAGACTCGACTCACCTCAGCCCCAGTGTTGACCTTGCCAGATGGTTTAGATGGATTTTTTGTTTACTGTAATGCTTCTAGAAATGGTTTGGATTGTGTTTTGATGCAGAAAGGTAAGTCATAGCCTATGTCTCTAGAAATCTTAAACCCTTTAAAAAGAATTACCCTACCTATGATCTTGATTTAGCAGCTATTGTGTTTGCCTTTAAAAGTTGGAGGCATTATCTTTATGGAGTGCATGTTGATGTGTTTACGGACCACAAAAGCTTGCAGTAAATGTTTTCGCAGAAAGATTTGATTTTTCTCCAGAGAAGATGGTTGGAGTTGTTGAAAGATTATGATAAGAATATTTTGTATCATCCGGACAAGGCTAATGTAGTAGAAAATTCCCTTAGTAGATTGTCTATGGGTAGTATTACTTATGTAGGGGAGATAAGAAGAAATTAGTCAAGGGGTTCATCAGCTTGCTAGATTAGGTGTGCGGTTGGTGGATTCAGCTGAGGGTAGTGCATGGGTTCAGAGTAGTTCAAAATCTTCTTTGATTTTTGGAGTGAAGGAAAAGAAAGATAGGGATCCTAGCCTAGTTAAGTTAAAGGAGTCAATCAGAGATCAGAAATTAGAGGTTTTCTTTGCAGGGGGAGATGGTGTGTTACGATGTTAGGGCAGGCTGTATGTATCGTGTGTTGATGGGTTAAGGCAAAAAATCCTTGCAGAAGTGCACGGTGTGCATTATTCTATTCACCCAAGAGCCACTAAGATGTATCGTGATTTAAGGTAAATCTATTGGTGGAGTAGTATGAAGAGCGATATTGCAGAGTTCATAGCTAAGTTTCCTAATTATCGCCATGTTAAGGTGGAGCACCAGAGGCCTAGTGACATAATTCAAGAGTTCAGCATTCCTACTTGGAAGTGGGAAGAGGTGAACATAGACTTTGTGATAGGTTTACCCCATTCGCATCGTCATCATGATTCGATATGGGTTATTATAGACAGGATGACCAAATCAGCCATTTCTTTCCAGTTCATACCTCCTATATAGATGAGTACTATGTGAAGCTTTATATTAAAGAGTTGGTTAGATTGCATGGATTCCTATTATCTATTATTTCATATAGAGGTTCTTAGTTTACCTCTCACTTTTGGAAAGTTTTTTAGAAGGGTCTTGGTACCCAAGTTTATCTGAGTACAGTCGTTTACCCTCAGACAGGGGACCATTCAAACCCTAGAGGACATGTTGAGAGCATATTTTGTCGACTTTAAGGGTAGTTGGTATGATCACTTGCCTTTGATTGAGTTTTCCTACAATAACAGTTATCATTCCTGTATTCAGATGGATCCATTTGAGGCTCTTTATGGAAGGAGATGTAGATATCCTATTGGATGGTTTAAGGTAGGTGAGACTGTATTGATAGGGCCTGATTCAGTGTTCGGTGCAATAGAAAAGGTTTAGTTAATAAGGAATAGGCTTAAGACTGCCAAAAACCGTTAGAAATCCTATGCAGATGTGAGAAGAAGAGACCTTGCATTTGATGTTGGTGACTTAGTCTATTTGAAAATCTCACCCATGAAGGGAGTGAAGAGATTTGGCAAGAAGGGGAATATTAGTCCTCAATATGTTTTCCCCTACAGAATCTTGAGCCATTTTGGATTGGTAGCTTATGAGGTTGAGTTGCCCACAAATTTGGCCTCAGTGCATCAAGTGTTCCATGTCTCCTTATTAGAAAAAGTGTATTGACAATCCAGCTGTAGTTGTTCCTTTAGAAAGCACAGAGGTTCAGGATAGCCTTTCTTATAAAGAAAACCGAGTTGAGATTCTTGATCGCCAGACTCGTAGACTGAGGAACAAAGAAGTTCCCTTAGTCAAAGTTCTTTGGCGGAATAAGTCCGTTAAGGGAGCCACTTGGGAAATAGAAGTAGATATGCAAACCAAGTACCCTCATCTTTTCTTTGCAAACTCAGACTCAACTCAAGATAATAGTTTTCCTTAGAATATCTATTTTGTATTCTCAGTTCCATCCATATAATCATTTCAAGTCATTATATACGTTTACGCATCAGTTCAGTCATGTACCATGTTTCAGACTCAGTCATGTAATCATATTTTAGTTATGCATATTCAGTGCGTAATTTTAGTTCCTCAGTATTCTCAGCTTATTCAGTCTCATTCGAGGAAGAATGTTCCCAAGGGGGAGATATTATAATACCCTGTATCATCCTTAGTTCAGTTCAGCCTATAGTGCATGCATAAGAGGCTTAAATCTTGAAATTTAGCTAAGTGTTGGAGACTTAGCCTTATTTTTGGCCCCTTAACTTTGATGACTTTTAAAGTGACCTTGACCTTGAGACGTAAGTTTTTGAGTTCATTAATGTTCAGGGTTGTAAGGAGCATGTCTCGGGTAAGTTTTGAATTTTTTGAATGAGGATTGAGGCAAGTTTAGATTTTGTTTCAAGTAGCTCAACGCGATTTCACTGCGCCCCGGTAGGTATAGCGATGAAGGGTTCATCGCATCGCGGCAAGGCTTCAATCGGTGTTCCAGATACAAATTTAAATCCCAGAGGGGTACTCTTGTCTTTTCCCAGCACCCAATTCATAAAAACACGGGCATAAACTACTAATAGGACATTATATGCCCAAATTTGCTAATTTTCTCTCAAATAAACCCTAACCTTTCTCCAAATTCATCAAGTTAAATTATCTTCTTTTCAAGAAAACCAAGAACTCAAGTGTTTCAATTCAAGAAAGTTGTTCTCTTTCAAAATTTAAGTATTAAAGTTATGTTTGATGTTCATCCATGAACCCTTTTCAACCAAGGAATACAAGAACCATTTTTTATGTTTTAATTAATGAATTTACATGTTTACAATGAGTTATTTTCATAAGGCTGTTGGGAATTTTGACTATGCATTATGATTACAAGTGTTTTTTTAGTTGGAAAGTAGCCCTTACACGTTTGAAGCATGAAATTCCATGTTAAATCCCCAATTTATGGTTTTAGTGTTATGATTATGTTATTCCCACGTGTTTCAATCATTTCCATGCTTACGTTCATGAATTTCAAGTGTTTGATGAAATACTTAAGAGATGAATTTTGAACTATGATCCCCTATTATGTTCTTCAAAGCTTTCATGTGTCTATATTATTAATTCTATTCAATGTTGGGAGTTATGAATACTCGAAACTTAGTTGTTTACATAACTATAGTACTTTCAGAATGGTTTTCATATAAACCATTCTGTTAGTGTCATGTTTAGTTGTTGGCTTAGTTTAGTCCAGTAGTCAGAGTCATTCAGTTGGGAGTAGTATTTAGCACCGAGCGAACCCAGGGATGGGGGCTCACCTGTTAGTTTAGGGTGTGACTCTTAGTAGAAATTCCTGTGTTCTAGAACTACGTATCCAGCATAGGTTTGAGATATTAACCTACCAATTGAGGGTTGACACATATCTCACCAGGGCACCTGCTAGTAAAGGATGACTCTTTGGTCCTTCGGGACTTTACTTTAGTTGATCCACACAGGCATTATTAGTACCCGTGAAATAGTACGACACCTTTCTAACTGGGGTTATGGGTTGGACCCCAATTAGCTCAGATCGGGGCATGTCGGTTAGATGATAGCTCCCACAGTCTCAGTCTAGTATTCAGTATAGAATTCATTTGCAGGTTTGTTTGACCATAGCATACAGTTATCAGTTATCAATACTTCAGTTTACAGACTATTTCAAACCATGTTTTATGCTTGGTCATGCATTCTCAGATTTTACAGTTTCCATGTGCTTATATTTACTTACCTCATGTTAATTCACTCAGTCAGTTATTATTCATGCACATGAACCCATGCATATCAGCCTAACCTCATCTCTCATACCAGTACATTCAAAGTATTGATCGCATACTCTTTTCTTCACTATGATATTTAATATCATAGGTTCGATCGCTCAGGCTCCTGATCTTGCATAGACAGTTCAGCCTATCAGCAGCAGTAGTCATGGTGAGTCTTCATCTATCGAGGACATGATGGTCTATTTCAGTCTACTTTAGTATTTCCTTATAATTGTCAGTTGGAGTTAGTTGGGGCCTGTCCCATCAACTCTTTTCAGTTAGTTTTAGAGGCTATCAACTCTTTTCAGTTAGTTTTATAGGCTTTCAAATATTTCAAACAGTCAATTGATTTGTTATTAATTTTAGTGTGATTTACAGTATGTTCGTTTATAATTCATACTTTAGAACTTTGTTATGTTAATCTCAGTACTTAAAACCTTTGGTATTATTCAGTTATTTCCATACATGTGTATTTTATTACCATATTATTCAGTGTTTCTATCAGGCACCAATTCATGGGTTACGTTAGAGTCTTTCGGAACTGTAAGCACCGTGTGGCGTCCAGGGTGTATTTTCAGGGAGTTACATTTTGTGAACCAAATCAACTAAAAGCCTTCCTTTGTCAGATTGAGCTTAACAAGGAACTGAAACCACTGACTAAAAGTACTAATTCAACTGACGTGATTCAACACAATGAAGGTAATGTGTGAAACTCGTTCTATCTCTTTAAATGTTCCATATTGTATGCAATTTTTATATCCAAACTCTATTGTACAGTGTTGAGTTAATTTTTTTGTTACTATCCATATGGCCTGTTATTTCTCATGTGATATCCATCTCCACTGCATGTATATTTCTTTTTAATGTCTGAGATCTATTTTATATCTTGCCTTGATTGAAATCATGTCTGAAAGTTTCTGTTTTGACACTTAACAATTTTTATTGTGGGAATTTGTTGCTTGTACAATTCGAGAATCGCCTTTTCTTCCCTTGTAATATCCTACAATGATGTATATTCTTTGTTTTAATAACCTACAAAATAGAAAACTTCATTAGAAAAAAAATCTACCAGTTTATTCCCTTTTCTTTTGTATGCACCACCTCAACCTGAAATTATATCACTAGCCCTTTAATTCTCTTAATATCAATTACAATTTTCCAAGGGACTTCCCATATCCCATCCAATATTTTTTTTAGTATGAGTGAGTCAGTTTCCATAATTACAGGCAGTAAACTTGTACTAACACAATATTCCAACCCTTTTTTAAAAGTATACACTTCAGCCTCCAAGTTAATCACAATACCATACTCAAAAGAATTGGTATAAACAAAATCACTTGAACTATCTCTAACACAGTAAGCACCTCCACTAAGGCCATGATTACCCCCCTAGAGGCTCCATCTAAATTACACTTGAAAAAATTATTACCAGGGGTTTTTCAAATTACCACAATTGCCTGGATATAAGGTTTATAGGTTTCCAACATCATAACAATCATAGGCCGGTTATTGGGTAAATTTTCAACCATGGATACCTTATTTTAGAAAAAATATAAATATTCCAATTCACCTCAAACTTCATGCCATGAATTGACATCTTCCCTTCGTGCTTGATAGTGTTTCTCCTCTTCTAAATTTGCTACAAAATAAAAGTAGATATAGCAATAAACAAAGGTCTGAGTCTAGAGAAACACTTAGCATTCTACCATTTGTATATTATGTCTTTTAGTTGAATAAATGGTCCCTGAATTCCAGCAGTTGCTGCAAAGTCATTCCACAATTTATTGGATGCAGAACATTGTACAAATAGATGTTCATAAGATTCATGAACAGTTGTTTCACAACATAGACAATTAACAACTTTTTCCAATCCTATATTGACAAGAAAATTCCCTACTGGTATCCTTTTCTTCAACAATCTCCAAAAGAAAAAGAACACTTTAAAAGGTATTCCTAAATCCCATATAAACCTGAGATCTCTGTGCACAACCCCATATTCCCTTATAATGTCCCAAGAACTCCCCACAGTGAACTTTTTGGAAGCTTGAGGCAACCACCGAAGCTTATCCCAATCCTTAAACCCTCCTGATATTCCAATCTTACTCATCACATGATCACACAAATCCTCAGGGAAAATATCCTTAAGAAGATCTACTTTCCAGACATTACTATCCATCAATTGATGCACATCCTCAAGTCCTCCAGTAATAGTGTAGTCAATGTGCAAAATGTACTGCAATGCTCCTTTCTGAGTCTGATTATCAAACCATATACTAACATTACCACATTTATGTTTTCACCAAATCTCTTAATCAAAATAGTTTCTAGCCAGTAACATGTACTTCCATGTTTGAGAACCCCCTCTCCATTCAACAACTTAAGGTCTATACTTCTTACAATACTTAACCTACATAAAATTAGTCTATATTTTTTTCTGAGATCTAAAATTCCACCACAGCTTTGTAAATAAAGCTTTAAATACATTAAATAGAGATCTGAATCCAAGACCACCTTTCTTTTTAGATAGGCAGATATCAGCCCATGAAACCCAATGTGTATTTCTTCCTACCTCATTTGAATTCCATACAAATTTAGCAAACATTCTATGGAGATCATAGAACACACACTTTGGTGGCATAAGAACAGATAATTGATAGATTGGAATGCTTTGTAACACATTAGTAATAAACATAGCTTTGCCTCCAAAATATAATAGTTTACCTTTCCATAGCTGAAGTTTATTTTGAACTTTCTTTAATAGTTCTGTAAAGTGAATCTTCCTCTTCTTACCATGTACTATTGGACGTTTCAGATAGGTCAAAGAAAATTTGCCCTTAGAAAATCCAGTAACTTATTCCACCAATTGGGAATAATAATGTCCAACCGTGTTATGCAAAAAAAAAAAAGCACTATTGTCCTTGTTAATCTTTTGGCCAGATTGATTTTCATAGTCCACAAGAACCTGCATGATTAACTGCAAAAGAAAACTTATTAGTGGAAACAAAGATTATAGTATCATCTTCATAGGCAACATGATTAATCTGGTCACTCTACTTAGGAAGTCCAAAACCCCTAAAATCAATGTAGGAAAATAATTCATTCAGTGCTCAACTCAGTACTTTAGTATCCATAATAAACAATGCTGGAGATAAAGGATCCCCTTGTTTCACTCCTTTTGAGGAGTGAAAAAATACTTGAGATTGGCCATTTATCAAAATGGAATATCAGTTATTATCCAGTAATCTCCAAACCATATCAGTAGGTATTAGAAAAACAAATCTACTCCAGAACTTTGATTAAAAACCTCCACTCCACACTATCATAAGTTGTAGCCATGTCAATCTTAATTACGACATTTGTAGTCTTACTCTTTTTCCTAATATTTGTAGTGATTTCCTGGGCTAACAAAAGATATTCAGTGATGCTTCTGCCTTTAATAAAACCAGACTAATTTTGAGAAATGAGGTTAGGAAGGACACTTTCAATTATGTAATGAATGATTCTAGAAATAATCATATTCAGAAAATTACTCAAGCTTATCGGTATTAAGTCAGAAAAAGTTAAAACTTTCTCTTTCTTTGGCAATAAGACCAAGTTGGTATGAGTTATAGATTTAGGCAAAGTTTTTCCATCAAAAAAGGCTTGAACCACCTTCAAAATATCCTATGAATCCATCTGGATCACAGGAATTTTCCTCATTCAACTCAAATACCACCTTCTTAACTTCTTTCAAATCTGGTTGTTTCATTAAATTCTTATTATCTTTCTCTGTGATCAATTTGGGAATCAAATCTATCAAGGATAAATCTTCAGAATCACTAGCACTTAAGAATTGATGTTGGTAGAAGTCAATTGCTTTTGTAGCTACTTGAAAATTACCCTCAGCCCAAGATCCATCTGATTTTTGAATTCTGTTAATCTTTAATCCCTTTCTTCTACCAGTAACCAAACTGTGAAAAAATTTGGTAGTCCTGTCCCCTTCCGAAAACCACAGAATACCAGCTTTTTGTCTCCAATATTCCTTCTCATAATGTAAATATTGCCTGAACTCTGCCTGTGACCTTTGGAAGATCATCCTATTCATAGTTGTAGTATTTTCTTAAAATAATTCTTACAATATCTTCTCTAATCTCTTACTACTTAAAGATATCTGTAAACATAACTCTGCTCCATTCTGACAATGCCAATTTGGTCTTTCTTATTTTCTGTTTTAGCATAATAAATACATCATCACAGCTTGTTGAATATAATGGAACCCAACTCTGCCTTACTATTGAAACCCTTAGGGTTGCACCACACTGTGAGGGACCAGGTCCCTCAAAATTAATCACAGAAAAAGTACAAAAAAATGACTAGAAAGTAAGAGATAGTGCAGGAAGAGTAAAACACAAGATTTTTACGTGAAAACCCAAGAAGGGAAAAACCATGGCTTGCCCTCACAAGAACCAAAGAAATCCACTATAATCGACCTACTGATTGCAGTCTAGATTTCAGCCTAAATCTATGCTCCTTTCGGTTATAGTAATTATACTACAAGCTCATCTTGGTAACTCTACCAAGGACCCTCTCTACTGATTAACTCTAATCAGTCTCACACTTAGGCAACTCTACCTAAGCACTCTCTACTCAAAGATAAAATGTCATTACTCTTATAGTACGAGTAATTCTTTTACAAAACAGAACACACTCAAGAATAATTTCTATTTAACATTCATAAAGCAAAGAACTTGAGATATATTGGAACAGGGTTTATGCTACCTCACTTTACTCTTTAAAATTATAAAAACCATTTGATGAAGAGGTGTTTCTTTCCTTTTATAGATGAGTGATGATTAGGGATGAAAGATCATTAGAACAGTTGTCCTAATCAGTACCAAATAGCACCTGTAAGATTGTTACATAAGAAGATAAAATTGTGCGGACAACGCATGCCAATTGTACTGTATTTTGCACATCCAGGAACCAGATAAAAACTACATATAGCAATTTTTCCCCCTTTTTAATAATGGCAAACCAACCATTTAGCATTGAGCATCAGTGTATATTCATCACATTTAATCAGTCTGATTACCACCTGAAGATGAATATTCTCCTTATCATCATGATTCATCCAACACAAGGACCTATTCCCTGACAGCACCCAAGCGCACACGCAAGTATACGTGGTCTACCATGTAATATAGTGTCCTTCAAGAAAGTTGAGTTATCAATCCCACAAAGACTTGATTTGGCAATGATTTGATTTTTAGTTCACAGTTTAGATTCAATTGATGCGAAAGTAACCAAAGAGAGTTTGGAAGTTATAATTGTAAGGAATGTGAAAAAAGCGTAAAGTAAAGATCTTAAGACAATCAGTAGAAGAAAACCTAGGGTTGACGCACTCGTTAACTTGAATTTCATGGTTGTTGATTCGTAGGGTTAATTGCACGATTATGGTTTCCTAACCTCTAATATTTTACCTAAGTTGAACCTTACAACTACATCGTTGAGAGGGGATGTAATAGTTCACTTAATCTTTTAACGAATATCATCCTACATATGAATCAAGTAAGGTATCTAAGTATATTCCTATCCTATATACTAATTCAAGTTTATTATTTTATAAAGAATCAAGAACCATACGCTGTTTGTTCTCATATTCTATAGCCCTATTCCCTCTCTCGAGTTCACAAGGTTGACAATGGATGTATTCTAAGGGTCGAGAATCCTTAAAATAGTTATAATAAGAATAAATAAACAATCAATATTGATAACCAAAGCAAATAAACTTAATCCATAGCAATAATAATTATGTTCTTGGCTTCAACCCCGGAAAAGGGCGTTTAGCCACACATAGTCATAATCGTAATCACAAAATGGTAATTAATGACTAAAAACATGAATGAACTAAATAAATATAATAAAAAACTAATGAATAAGTTTTATCAGCCTTTTTCTCTCCAAAAATGCTAAAAAGATATGTAAAAATGTGATACAACATGTACTTATAGTATAGGAGTAAGCCCATTCCGTGTTGGACAAGAAAAGCATCAGATGTTGAGCCTGGAAGTGGGTGGGGCAGAGCCCTGGGTTCAAACCCACTACAGGTAGGGTGGATCCCTTACTATATCCCCATTCCATGTAGGACGGCACCTCAATATCGCCCAGATCTACTAGAATTTGCTCTCTGAAATTTGGTTAAGTGTTGAGTCTCCCCTCTTGATCCCTTGTCTTGTGGCGTCTATCCCATGAATTCAAGCTTATTTAACATCAAAATATCATAATATTAATATCCAAAATCCTCCTACATCATCACACCAAACTAATTAAGAGATAAACACAACACAACACCCATACGACGAATCAAAACAAGAGTTAAACATAGCTAGTTAGCATTGATCTTTTACTTATTGTTCTAGATGTTGACTCATTCAAATTGAACTTTTCTCATTACCATCAAGTTATTCTACTCATAATAACACATAAAAATCATTAGTAATTCTTTAAACACAATATAATCCATCGGAATCAACTAGACAAGCACCTAGCTCAAGCAAGTAACGCTAGTTTTCCAAGTTGAACTCTAAATGAATCTTTTAAGTACAAACTTGTTTGGAACTCACTTTAAACATATTATATGCATGATTTAACATTAATATGCATATTTATCTCATTATCAACCCATATATCACATGAATCATCCTCAAAACAAGTTTAAAAAGGCTAGAATAGTGACGCTAGAATGCATAAATACACCCAACATCAGTCTCTTGTTGTCATTTACACCAAAAAAACTTTGATTTCTTCCCCTATAATAATGCACCTTAATTTAGTGTATTTGCACTCACACTTTCCCCTGTCAACATGACTCCCTTCATCTTACCACATTACATGGTACCTGATCCCTGCACATCACACTCATCACACCTGATCCTTACACATGAAGTCAGTAAGTATTCCCCCTTTCAGCATCGCTGAAAAGGATTAATAGTAAACTAAAAGTAAAGATAAGTACAGGCTAATTAACTCATGGCCACTAGGCAACACTAACACAAAGAACAACTTTAAAGTAAAGGAAACAGAGGAAGTTCAAAAGCAGAATTCATTCATATATAAATAAAGATTAGTACTAATACAATCATACAAAAATAATACACGAGACAATTGTCTTCAAAATCCATCACAAGGACCAAAGTATGAAACGGGCACTGGATTAATTTGAGGACAAGGATAACAAAAATTAGGTAGAGGGAGGTTTTGGGAAAAGGGACTTAAGCAATATTTCTAATCTTGAATTTCTAGTAATTTGAGCATCCAACAATAGTTTGGTGATATCTTGCACTTCATCATTCAGTTCTTAAACTTTTCTAGTTAGTTCAATCACTCTTGCTTAGAGTTTTGCATTTTTAGCTGCAAGTTCATCAGTGGCACCTGGTCCCTTATAGGACAACCTTTGATTCAAGTGCTCCATTTTAGCATCTTTGGTGGACAACTTGATCCTTAATTGCACCATATATTTTCCCAACCTTTCCTGAACAGCTAGCAACTCAGACACTTGAGATACAGATCCAGCTTTACCCTCTATGAATTCATTCTCAACAAGAGTTGTTAGGCTGATCATTTTCTTGATTTTTCCAGGTATTCCCTTAGTTACATCCACACTATAGTATTTAAAAACTTTGTTCAGTAGATATCCATATCGCATTCCATGTTTGCCTTTCTTTTCATACACACCTTTATGAATATGTTCTATCATTAAAGTAGGAAGATTTATCAATTCAAGCTTGCTCAATCTTTCAATCAAAAATAGGTCAACATCAGATGTAATTTTTTTCCTTCAGATCTTGGTAACAGGACTTTGTCAACAAATTTAAATACCAGCTGAAATTCACTTATCAGGAATTTCTTTTTCACTGCAGATATGGAAGTCCCTTCTACCTTGATGCATTGATCATAAACTCAATTTAGGGTTGCTGGTTTATAACTGTCCTCATACCTATTGTAGGTACATTCAAGATCTTGTCCAATGATTCTTCATTCAGATCGATAACCTTTCCCTGCACCTATACGATTAAACTCAAACCATCCTTTGAGAATTCCATGGAGTAGCAGAATTCCCTTACCTCATTTTCAAAAACCCTTGGAGCTATTTCCTCAAATAGATGTATCCATTCTTGATTACTGACATATTCCACAATCTCCACCATCCCATGCTTCTCATAAATTCTAGGATCAAAAACTCTTCCTGAAAAACTTTTTGTGTTCTCATCCTAGTTTTCAACCACCCATAATACTGCCCATTGAATCTGGGTGGTCTAGTGGTGGATTGCCCTTCTTCTAGATTGGGTAGAGTAACCATGCTCACTAAGACACTCTAGGTCTGAACCTTTTAGAGAAGCCTAGCTCTAATACCAATTGTTGAAACCCTTGGGGTTGCACCACACAGTAAAGGACCAGGTCCCTCAAAATCAATCACAAAAAAGGTACACAAAAACAACCAGGATATAAGAGACAGTGCAGTAAGAGTAAAAACACAAGATTTTTATGTGTAAACCCATAAAGGGAAAAAACATGCCTTGCCCTCACAAGCACCAAAGAAATCCACTATAATCAGCCTCCTGATTATAGTTTAGATTTCAGCCTAACTCTAGGCTCTTTTCTCTTATAGTAACTCTACTACAAGCTCATCTTGGTAACTCTTTCAAGGACCATCTCTACTGATTAACTCTAATCAGGATCACACTTAGGAAACTCTACCTAAGAACTTTCTTCTCAAAGATAAAATTTCATTACTCTTATATTATGAGAATTCTATTACAAAATAGAACACACTCAAGAAAATTTTTTATTTAAGCACTCATAAAGCTAAGAACTTAAGCTATGTTGGAACTGGGTTTGTGTTGCCTCACTTCACTCTTTAAAATTGCTAAAATTATTTAATGAAGATGTGTATCTTTTCTTTTATAGCTGAGTGATGATTAGGGCTGAAAGATCATTGGACTAGCTGTCCTAATCAGTACAAAATAGCACCTGCAAGTTTGTTACACAAGAGGACAAAACTGTGCAAACAATGCGTGCCAGTTGTACTGTATCTTGCACATCCAGGGACCTGATCCCTTGCATTTAGCTACTCATAATCCAAACTACCTATATCACTTACCATATCTTTGAAATCTTCTTTTTCAGTCCAAAATTTCAGAAACCTGGAAGATTTATGAATTTTTTTATTATGCTCTCTACACATTAGAAGTAAAGGGGTATGGTCTGACCCTGTTCTGGCTAAATTCTCCATATCAACACAGCCTATACCTCCCAAAAACTTTTGATTAACCACAATTCTGTCTAACCTCTTAAAAATACATTGAGCATCAGCCCTAACATTCCACCAAGTGAATGGACTCCCTTTGAACTTGATTTCAACAAATTCACATGAATTAATACAAAAGGCAAACTCGTCATATTCATTAGGGTAAATAGGAAGTCCCTTAATATTTTCTTCCTCATTCATGATAATATTAAAATTCCCTCCAATCAACCATGAGACATTAATATTGTGATATAAAGAATAACTATCCTCCCACAGTGCTAATCTATCAATTTTATCACATTTAGCATAAGTAATTGTAGCTACTATCTGGGAACTATTTTGAAGAGACAACTGATACGTTAACTGCTCTTCTGAATCTGCTAAAATAGTCACTTGTATATGGTCTTATATAAAGATCCAATTCTCTCCATTTATGTTATAATTTGCATAATTCATGCACAATCTTTTTTGTATTTTTGTAAATGCTTAGGATCTTGGAATGGTTCCATCAATTGAATCAACATGAAATTATCATGCCTATGAAGCATTTGAACTTTGTGAAATGCATGTTGTGTTCTAACTAGTCTGATGTTACGGAGTTGTGCTTTTAACTTCATTGATAATACGCTTTACCAATATGCTTTACCTCCTCTCCTGGTACTACTTCTTGCAGGTTTGTCAACTTTAACCTTACCTTTTCTGCCTTTTGTACATTCTTGAGATGATAATCCATCATCCTTTATGACTTGATTAAGATTTTCCTGATTATCACTCTGTTCTTTATCTTCTAGCATATTTTCAGCATTATCTGCCTTTTCTGTCCCTTTATCTTCTGTTATTTGGTGAGAAACCAGCTCATGTAATGTCTTTTTAGGGAAACTTCTTTTTGTTGAGAGTGTCATCAAGGTTTTGCTGGTTGTACCCTTGTAATCTGACTCATCAATTTGAAGAGCCTCCTGATATGTTGTTTGGTCAAGAACTAATTATTATCCTGATACTGCATGTCAACAGGTAAATTCAATTCTTTGTTCCCCACTGTTTCTTCCTCCTCTTTCTGTATCTTTAGAGTTTTTATAATGTTGTTGTTGATTTGTTCCTTTTTAGATTAGATTGCTTCAGAAGATGTCGCATGATCAAGAGGTACTTCCACTTTATTATTCCCAGGTTTCTTTGTATATTCTATACTATCTTCCTACATCCTTGAGCCTATAATAATGTTGTTGTTGAACTGTAATTGTTTGCCATTAACTGACTCCTTATCCTTGTTTACATCTGCATTTCCTTGTTGTTGTGAAGATGATTCTGCATGTTCCCTTGTGGTTGCTTTGTTGATATGTAGTACCTGTGTATCTTTATCTTGAATAACAATATTACATTTTGTACTTTCATCTCTCCTGTCAGTGTTACTAGTTTTTAAAATTCCTTGCTCTGAATAATCTCCCTTCTCATCTATATATCTATTTGAGTTCCTGTGATAATTATTATGTAGTTCTACTACATTCTCCTCATTTTTGTTGTTGTCCTCCTCATATTGCTGAAGAATGTCAAATGAGTTCTTGGTACTAACATTATTATTGTCCTGAAGCCCTCCATCCTTTTCTTTGTTATTCATTTCCATTGCAGTATCTAAAAACTTATTTGTTCCTTTCTCAATCTTGAATCCCCTGCTTCTTGGGTTCCATTTTGCAAGCATCACTTTTTCATTCACATATCTCCTATGTACTAGTGTGTCATCTTTTTCATGATCTTCTTTTTCATGACCTTCTCTTCTTGTATCATATTATTGTTCATGAATTTTCAACTCAGGATGTAAACTTCTGCATTCTACCTCCTCGTGACCTTGTAATTTATAGGTATAACAATATCTAGGAAGCATATCATATTAAATTTTAACTGTTTAGACCCTAACCTCTTTTTGTGTTGTTGATCACTTCAATTTCTACATGATCAGGTAATTTTGTTGCTAAATCAACCTGCACTTTCACCCTTGCACAGCTCAGTCGGGTCTTGTTGATCGTGGACATATCTAGCTGGATAGATTTCTCTACTGCAGAGGCTATTGAAAAAAGAGATTCCTTCACAAAAAAGATTGGTAACATATTCGGGAATGAAATCCATGTCATTACCTATGTAGTTTCCATCTTTGGATCACATTTGGCATCGTAAATAAAAGGTCTCATCTTATATGCCAAGCCATCTTTTTTTGTAATGTAATATACCTTTTTTGACATCATATTAATAAATCTTCCCTAAGGTCAAAGCACATTAAGATGTGCTTGTTATGCAATAAGTCAATCTTACAACCTCCTTTTATTTTGCATTATTTTGGAATTTGACTTCTCAATTCATCAATCTTTGTCTATCCATAAGAGAATTTTTCAATGACTGTATATTGAAGTTCTTCAATAATGTTCATTTTATTGACTTCCTTCTCTAACCATGTAACTCTTGAAACACTATTAATAAAATCTACTGGTTTAATATCAATATTTTTAGAAGGGTTCTTCTTTCCATGACATACATCAGTAATAGATTTAAGAAAATCTACATATTTAAACTTGTGGGAACAACCTTCTACATCAACATCTTTACTTAGAACACTACCCGCTACATCAACTTTAGGCAAATTGGTAGTAACATCTGCCACAACAGGACTTTTTCTAGATTGTGGATGATACAGTTCAGGAAAGTCCTTAGGAGAAGTGTGCGTAGTGATCACCTTTCCCTAGCCAGCCTATGGTGGCTGACTAGTGGTCGACATGATAATTTTGGCAGCGATTTTCTAGGGTTTTAGGATTTCGTACGTTCTTTACTTTTTTTGTTAACTATTATGTGTTTTTATATTAAAAATATAATTATATAATTATTGTACAAAATATGTATATGTATAGGAATTATCTATACCATAATGAGACATAATGTATGCAATAAATAGATATGTATTTCAATTATCTGAATAATAATTGCACCTAAAGATTATATAGAATCTGTATAGAAATTATATAATTGTTGTATAGAATATGTATATAAACTGTGTAATTTTTGTATATATTTGTTATAATTTGTTATATATATAATTATTGTATCATTGTTGTATAAACTATGTTATTTTATATAACAAATAAAAATACACTCTTTATGTATTTGATTGATAAAAAAATCTAGGAGATACAATATTACAAATTTGTATTTGGTTACTAAAAAAACTACAAAATTTCATGTGATTATTTTTTGGTAGGATTAAAAAAGGCAAAATAGCTCGATGGGCCCTTGTACTATGTCTGTTTTGTAATGTGGATACTTCTACTTATACATTTATCATCTGGACTCTTGAATCCGCTAAAAATAATATTTTAAACACTTTTTCGGTGAGTGTAACACACTCGCTCCACATCATCTTCCATGTCATTTTTAAGTATAAAAATATTAAAATAAATAAATAAATAATAGAAAACAGCCCCCACCCCCCACTCCTGTTCCACCTCTTAAATCACTCTCTTTTTCTTTTGACATATATTTACGGTTTTGCTTCATTAAACACTAACAATAACATTAGCTAGCATTTAACCACCAGAAACTGAAGTTACATGAATGTCAAATGAGTGATGAACTTGTTGTAGATATCAAAATTACTTCATCTCGACAACAGCACGTCCAGCAATGGCTCCCTTGTCAAGATCTTTGTATGCCTGCGGAGCCTCCTCAAATTTGCAGGTCCTTGAAACAGCTGCAGTTAGATTGAATATGCCACTTTCTGCGAGTTTAATCAGCTTAGGGAGATCTTGTCTTGCTCTGGCTCCATAAGACCCAATTACCTCTCAAATCACTCTTTCTTTAGCTGTTACTTGCTTCATTTTTCCTTCAAATTCAGCTCCTCATACCAACTCCTTACACATTAGTACTATTAATCAGTCTCAACCTTTAGGAAAGTTAAGAAGAACCCATTTCATTTTCGTTTCTCCATTTTTGTACAATTAATGATATAAGCCGATGAAGAATTAATTGAGAAATCAGCCATGTAAAAGAGGGAATGCAATCTAAATTAATTGAGAATGCTCCAGCTAAAATTATAAAAATTTCTACCATGCAATTACAGAAACTCGATTGTATTGAAATAGGAATTGGTGTGATTAATTCGTTGTTGAAGGGTAATGAAAATCGATCAAGTTTTGGGCAGATTCATGATGGAATACTGGTTGCGGGTAAAATTGAACGTACTCGTCCTGCTACCAGTCCAATTTTGGATCAAGAAAATTCGATCGTTGTCACCGGAGAAGCTCAAAATTTCTACCACTCTACTGTGATGATTGAAAATTCACAAATTGGTGAAATTCCAAAGGATGGTAAAGTGCAAATTGATAGAGAAGATCAGAACGCATCTCAAAAAGATAAATGAATATACCAAGTCGGGTTCATGCCTCAGGGATGTTGATGTTGTAAAAATGGGATTTTTGCTAAAAAAAATTCTGAAAATTGAAATCTTTGAAGAGAAAATAGTAAAGAAGCGGCGAACCAAGGAAAGAAGAGAAATTTGTTTGGGTTGGGTGAGGAGGTAGCGGGGTAGCGGTGGCGCTGTAATGGTGGTGGTTTGACGGGAACGGAGCTGTAATGGAGGTGTTTTGTTTTGGGTGGGGTGGGGGTAGAGGGCTGCTGGTGGGAAGCAAAGAAAGAAGGAAGGAGACAGATTTGGAGAGGGGGCGGGGGGTCCTTTTTTCATTTTTTTAAAATTATTTTAATGTAAAAAATAATGTCCACACGCACCCACGCACGTGTAATCAGACACTTTATCCTACTCAGTTATTTTGATGTCGCATAGGCTTGGTCAACAGTCAAGGGATTTAAAATATTTTATTTTAATGAGTTGAGGAGTTCAAATGACAAATGTATAAGTAGAGTATTCACATTACAAAACAGACATAGTACAAGAATTCACCGAACTAATTTACCTTAAAAAATAGGAGAACAATTTTTTTAATAAAAGAAATACACACAAAAAGAAGCAACAACAACACAACCATCGAAAAAATAAAAGGAAAAAAGGTAACAAAAGAGTAGGCGGATGAAATGGTCATTTCATGGGTTATTAATTTCATTGGTCATGCGGTGAAAATAATTTTAGTTGAAGGGTCTCTTTTGTTCTTTCCCCTTATGTGTAAGGGAGCATTTAGCTGTAAATAGTTTGATGCTATGAGGTATGGAGCATGAATGTACTTTCCCCAATATATAACTCAATTTTAAAAGAAAAAAATACAAGAAATAGCAAACTTAAGTTATAATTAAGCTAAATAATAATACTTTAAAAAAAATTATGTGGGATAATAACAATAGAAATATTTTATTTGCTCCTTATTCTCCCTTATTTTTCTCTCTTTCTCTCTCTTATATCCCTAACTTTTTTTTCTCTTTCTTTTTTCTTGTTAGTTTTTTTATCGTTTTGATTTTTTTTTCAATTTTGATTTCTTTTTCTTTTCACTTTTTTTCTCTCTTCTATTTCTCTTTTTTTTTTCCTTTTTCGTTTTTTTCTTTATTGATTTTTTCTGTTTTTTTATTTTTTTTCTTTCTCATATTTTTATTTTTATTTTTTATTTTTGTTTTCTTCTTTTTCTCTATTTTTGTTTCTTCTTTTCTTTTCACTTTTTTTTTTTTTGGGGGGGGGGGGGGGAGGGGGGTTGTTTTCATTGTTTTACTCTTTTATCTCTAGCTTCAATTTTTCTTTCTATTTTTTCTTTTTTTATTTTTTATATTTTTTCTTTCTCGTTTTCTTTCGATTCTATTTTATATTTTCTTTGAATTTACAAAAAATATGATTACATCAAGTTCAAGTCATGGATGCTAATAAAAATACCACAAACATTTATTGTATTTGTATTCGCATCATTATTTATATTCTATATTTATTGATACAACTATATTCATATTTTATAGTTCACATTTGTATTTGTATGTATTTTATAGTTCGCACTTGTATTTGTATTTTATAATTCGCATAATATTTATATTTTATATAATTCACATTTGTTTATACAATAATACATATAAAAATGATTTATACATGTTTATATTTTGTACTTGATTCATACATATACAAATGATACATGACATATTATTTATACTTGTACATATACATATCATTTATATATATACATATCATTTGTATTATATATATTTTATCAAATGATACATATTTATACAGCTTGAACCATACATATACAAATGATACATATTTATATATATACAAATACAAATGATAAATTTGACATACAAATACTAACACTACATTTGTATTAAATGGCACATTACATATTTATATATTTTAGACTCAAGCAAATACAATTAATACATATAATGATAAGTTGTGCATATTCACAGGTAAACTATTCAAATACAAATAATAAAAAATTAATTGGGTGATTGCGATTTAAGGAAGCTGAAATACTTTTGTCTTTTTAAACTCAAGTTGTTACATAAAAATAAGATAATTAACTGTATTTATATATGTATTTGATGTTGTCTTGCACATCAAATACATATACAAGTTGTTATTTCGGATAATTATGAAATTGTTGATTTGAAATGTCTAATTATGGCTTAAATTTGCTACTTGTTTTTCTCATTTAAAGCCTAGTTATGACAAGAAAAAACTCAATAAGATGATATTAAAAACAAAAAATCGAACTGAAATAGAGAAAAGCAGAATGAATCCAATTTATTTCAGTTCGATTTCGATTAACATTTTCACCAAACCAAAAATCAAAAAGTCGAACCAAAATTTACAAACCAAACTAAACCAACCAAATGCCTAGTCCCAAGACCCAACTCTTAACCCCAACACCCTAACTCCAACTCCCCCAATTACCAACCGCTACTCAAGACTCGAGATCCAACCTCAACCCCGAAACCTAACTCAAAACCCAACCTCCAACTCGATACTCAACATCGACCCCTAAACCTAACAGAGGACCCAACCCCAACCCATACCCTGGTCCTTGAACCCAATTTTTGACGTTGATACCTGACTTCAACCACGACTCAAGACCCGATCTCCGAAGTCGACTAGCATCCCAAAACCAACTCGAACTAAAGACCCGAATTCCCAACCCAAGATCTAACTCTCAACCCAACCTTGACCCCATTTCCCATCTTTAGATCCAACACCCCAAACCTAAGATCCAACCTCAACCCGGGACTCAAACCTTAACTTGAGATCTGACCTTAATCGAGAACCTAAATCTTGACTCCAGATTCGACCTCAAAACCCGACACTCAATTCAAGAACCCAACTCCTGATCCTAACACGAGTTCGAAAGTCAAAACCCAAGTCTTATGTCGGGATCAAAATAGGAGTCAAGTCTGTCGTTGGTACCTAGAAGGCTAGAACATTAGGGTCAGTAGGGGTGTGCATCGATCGGTTCGGTTTGATTTTATGTATTATGGGTTTGGTTTATCGGCTATCGATTTTTAAATATGTTAAACCAATAATCAAATCAACAAGATATTTTTTATCGATTTTCGATTTATTGATTTTTAGTCCTTAACAGTTCGGTTTTCAGTTTTCGGTTTAACCGATAAAAAAATATGCATAAAATATAAAATAGAAATAGTAGCAACTAACAAGAAAAGAAACGAAATCTTAGTTGCAGCAAAAATCCTACATGTTGTGTTTTATTTTACAAGAATCTTCAAACTTGAATAGGTTTTCGAAAAATTGAATAGGTTTATAGAAATGTAAGAGAAATATAGAGTAGGTTGTATATATATAGATATACTAGTTTAGGTGTACGCGCTTCACGCGTGTACCTTAACTTATTGAGTTAAAACGTTACACTAAATAAGATATTTGCTTAAATAATAAAGATGAATACAGTAATTAAATTCAACATCTTTTGGAGAATTTATTTAATTAAACCTAACTTTTACCAAAAAATTTGTTAGGCCGATCGATATTTATCTACCACCTGTAAACTATAACAAAATAATACAATAATAGAGATATCAAAATAATACAACTAAACTTAACATTTACATAAAAATATTCTCAAAACGGAGATATAAATACAATACAATACAATTAAACCTAACCTTTATCTAAAAAAAAAAAAAAGTCGGTTGACATTCATCTACCACCTGTAAATTCATCTAGGATTTGTAAACTACGACTAAATTATATAATAGTGATCACAAAGCTTCAATTTTGATGAAAATAATTTTTGTCTGAGCAAAAAAATTGACCCTAAAGAATGACTTGAATGAAAACAAATAAGATATATATATATATATATATATATACACACACGCGTGTATTATGTTGACAAAAACAATAAAGAAGTTGAGGGTTGAAAAATTAAGCATCCATCAATCTAGACATGCAACCGAATCAAGTTAGATGAGCATCAATCATATTTTTTCAATAAGTAAATCAATTTCTTCTCTAGTTTAACGTGCATCTCAATATTTATAGAAGTATTTCCTCTTATTTTAGGAGTATTTTTCTATCCTATTTTAGGAGTATTTTTATATTCTATTTTAGGAGGAGTATTTTTCTAATTGATCAATAGAAAGAAAAATACTAAATGATTCTTCTTCCATATATTTTAGGAGTTTAGTTAATAAAATAAAAATAATTAAATAATAAATTACAGAAAATAGTAAAAAGACAATTTTGTCTAAAGAATGGGTTTTTTAATGAAAGGGAAAAAGTTCAAATCACTTTTGTAAAAGTCTTCACACTTTATATATATATATATATATATATATATATATATATATATATATATATTATATCTTATGAGAGGGAATGGTAAGGAGAAGCAGCAGGTCTCCGTCAACATGCCTGCTTCTCCTGCCTGCTTCATAAGTTATTTTCTCTCTAATTTTTTACTATATCATCTCTAATTAATTATTTTAAGTTATTTATGTATTAAAAAATTAATAATATTTAACAAAAAAGTAAAATAGATATTTATGACATGTCTGTTTCATCTCTTTCACTCATAATTTGACTGTATCACCCATAGATAATTATTATAAGTCATCTAAATATTAAAAAATTATTATAAAGTCATCTACATATTAAAAAATTAATAATATTCAATGTTAAATTTACTTGACGTTTTATATGAGACTCGTTTAATTTTTTCGCAAGTATTTTTGTATAGTAATTTTGTTGTATCACTTCTAATTAGACATGTCTATTTCGTTGTTTCAATCATGATTTTACTAAGTCACTCCTAATTAATTATTATGACCATTTAAACATTGTATCAATTAATAATATTTGATAAAAAAAAAATAGATATAAAATGATAAGTTAATCAAAAATATTTCACAAGTATTTCTTACAGTAATTTTGTTATATCACTTCTAATTAGTTGTAGTGAGTTATTAAGACATATCTGTTTCGCCGCTTCAATCGTAACTTTACCATATCACCTATAATTAATTATTATGTTCATCTAAGCATTATGACATTTAAATTGGAATAGAAGAAAAAATATTATATATCACAATAATTTAAAACTTAAATTATTTAAAAATGTAATTAACTATCAATACCACAAAAGTTTGGACAACGAGAGCGATATATATTATTTGAAAACTACATAAAAAGTATTATGAATTACGATAATTAACAGCTTAAAATACCTATAAAAAATTTATTATATATTTTTAAAAAATATTACAAATCACAATAATTAAAATAAATTTTAAAAAAATAATTATTGAGCCCGTGCCTCGCACGGGCTATTAATAACTAGTATATATATAAGTAGGGATAAACTAAAATGTGAAATATTCTTATTGGTTATCAATTTACCCAATAAAAAAAAATGAACCAAACCAATAACCAATAAATAAAAATTATAAAACCATTAAAAAAACATTAACCTAATAACAATAAATCGATAAAAAAAAACATTAAACTAATAACTGTTATAAAGCAAAAAAGAATAAAGAACAAGAGTTGGGAGAGAAGAGAGAGTAATTCTTATTTCTTCTCTTGAGGATGAGAGATT
The DNA here is from genome assembly GCA_030864215.1 of Capsicum pubescens. NCBI lineage: Eukaryota > Viridiplantae > Streptophyta > Magnoliopsida > Solanales > Solanaceae > Capsicum > Capsicum pubescens. The sequence goes on from CM061544.1 coordinate 231,879,754, forward strand.
ATATGATTGTAAATACAATGAACAAAACTCCTCTATTTATAGGGGAAATTTACTCCTAGTCTGAGTAAAAGACAGATGCTTCAAATCCTAATTGATATCAAAGTAGATCTTGATAGACATTCACTATAATGTAAATACATTTATAACACTCCCCCTTGAATGTCTAATTGGTAGATAATGTGCCTCGCTAAAACCTTATTAGAAAAAAACAGTAGGAAAAAAATCTAGTGAAGGAAAAAGAGTACACATCTCTAATAATACGCATTTCGGCTACCTCATTAAAAACCTTACAAGGAAAACCCAATGGGACAACACCTCGTAAGGAAAAAAGAGTACAGTGCGTATTAACTCCCCTTAATGAGAACATCCTTGACCTTTGCATCTCGATCTTGTGCAACATCTTCTTGAAAGTTGCAATTGGAGAAGATTTGGTGAATAAATCAGTCACATTGTCAGTTGAACGAATCTGTTGCACGTTAATATCATCATTCTTTTGTAGCTCATGTATGTAGAAAAGCTTTGGCAAAATGTGCTTCGTTCTATCTCCATTTATGAATCCTCTCTTAAGATGTGCTATGTATGCTGAATTATCTGTGTATAAAATTGTGGGTAGATTGTCATATTTTACACCATATTTTTCTCGAATGAGATGTATCATAGACCTCAACCATACACATTCTCGGCTTGCTTCATGAATAGCTATTATCTCAGAATGATTCGATGAAGTGGCTGCGATAAACTGCTTTGTATATCTCCAAGATATGACAGTACCACCACATGTGAACACATAGCCTATTTGAGACCGAGGTTTATGCGGGTCAGATAAGTACCCAACATCAGCATGATCAAAAAAATTGGGACTGCAATCTTTAGAATAAAACAAGCTCATGTGTTTTATCCCATTTTGAGGTCTCATAGTAGGAGCAGAAATATACCTTGCTAACAAATTGACTGAAAAGGTTATAGGCCTTGTAGTATTTACAAGGTACATTAGTGCATCAATTGCACTAAGATATGGTACTTCATAACCAATCCAATTCGATATATTTTGAATTTCAGCAAATAATCTATTGCTTTGAAAACTCTCCAAGAGTTCCAATGATGTTCAAGCAATAAGCTTATACAATATAAGGATTATAAATAAGTTTCCCAGAAACTTTTATATGCTTCAAGCATTTCGAATCCTTAAAAGTTTTCATACAAATTTTGTCAAAGTGACAATATTCAACATTTTATGTGTGACATCTTCAAGTGTCTGGACTGCAAATCAAATAAGGTTTCACTTACCAAGATGCATCATTTCATGTCACTTGATAAATGTTTCTACGTCAGCATGCTTAAATTAACGTAGAATTAAGATCTTTGTAATCTTTCATAATATTGCGCTAATATTGTGTCAAATATATTGATGATATATCATTTAGTATCGGTTCATAATGCAACATAACATTTTGAGATCTCATCACTTCATTATTTTCAGGTACATGAACCTCTCATAAGGTTTCATGAAGTGTTATGTCGTAGGCTCTTCAAGAGCTCATTGTCTTCTTATTATGATTATTTGCTCCTTATTTTTTAAGGATTATTTCATTTGGAACCGATTAGTCTACCACACTTCACGCATGCATAAACTCTGTCCTTTAGGAACACAAAATAAGAGCACTTGCGCTTAATATGAGATGCTTTCGACATTTGACTTGAATTATCTTTTGGATGAGGATCTGGTAATAATTCCTAACATATTTCATAGCGCTTATAATCTCCCCCTTATGTTAGGAAAACTAACATATATCCTCTACTTCTTTGAGAAATTCATCTTTGTGCATTATGGTATATTCATTAATCGTATACCGCACATCAAAATTATTAGATGAAATAATTGGTTCCCGACCTTGAACCAATTGAGAGGGAAGAAATAATCATAATTTATTGGTTCAATGCATACAAGTGTTATTGTATGCAACATATCATATTTCAGACCAACACATGAAGCTTTGTTCTCATTAGCGATGGTTTAGCTATTTATCAAAGGCATTCAATGTCAAACCATCATCATCAAGATAACTTTCTTGATTGCACAATCTGAAAATTATGCTCAATTTATATTGAACATGCCACTTTATGAATGTCAAACGTAGGTTGACCATGAATGTACATGTGATCATCTTATTGATGCATCTTTTCAACATATCACATGATAGGTGAACGGGCCCTTATTCACCTTTTATTCTTTTCAGATTTTGAGGGATCCAATCCCAAAATTAGTTGGTCCAACCAACTTATCATGAGAACAAGCAACATTAAAGTTCATGAAGAATTTTCTAATTCTTCAATATATGTTCAATACTCAGTATGCACATCTTCGGGGTATCACAATCGTTCATGTCAACTTATGAACTTTTACTCTAGTAAACTCCAAGTTTACCATGATATGTGTTTTTGCTTTAGTAAATTTCAGATTTACTATTATATGAATAAATTTCAGATTTACTACTTCAGAAGTAGATTTCAAAATTATTCAACCTCTTTCGGAGGTGAGTTGTGATACAATCACAATCAAGTGCACGTTTGCATTAATAAGTTTCTCATTCCCCAGGAATTGAATATAATCGTGTCTTAAGCCTATTAAATTATGATAGCTTATAACCTCTTTCAAGATTTTGCTAGTTAAGAAGCAAATCGAGGCATACATATGATGTAGAGAATTCTTCTCTAGTATATCTTATAATCATATAAGCGTGTGAAAATATCATCACTTTTGATGATCATTATCATATTGTCCCTCCACGCGTATATTCGTGCATTTAATCGCTTGTCTTCTTTCAGACATATTATGCACTGCTACCAAATACACATCAAGAATGAAGTAAGTTGTCATATTTCATACTTATCATATATTGCTTCCACATTCACTTCATGGAATGAAGCATATTCAATGGGTCGAATTTCATGACTTTTCATTAAGCACTCATTATTTTACCTTAGACATCATAATATCATTAATATGGTGTATTGAGATTCAAACTCAACATCTTATTCATATAAAGGCGTCTTAGGCATGAATCGATGGGACTTGAACCCAACATATTATCATCTTTTTTTCAATATTGTTTTTAAGGAATAAATTTAAAATATAAATGGTTCCAAACCAATTGTTTTTCCTCAAATCCAATAATAATTATATTAATAATAGCAAAAGAAAGATAACATAAAAAATTTACTAACCTTGAAATCCTTCAGATTTATAATCTCACCTTGTTTGCCAGAATCTCAAACGTGTTATAAAGCAAGAAAGAACAAAGAACAAGAGTAGAGAGAGTAATTCTTATTTCTTCTCTTGAGGATGAGAAATTATATGATTGTAAATACAATGAACAAAACTCCCTCTATTTATAGAAGAAATTTACTCCTAATCTAAGTAAAATAGAGGAAAAAATTACTCCTAGTCTAAGTAAAACACAAATGCTTCAAATCCTAATAAATATCAAAATAGATCTTAATAAATATTCACTATAATATAAATACATTTATAACAATAACAATAAATCAATAACATTTTTATCGATTTAATTTTTACACAACCCTAGGAGTCAGGTGGTGAGGTTGATAAAAGATTTGGAAAATAATTTTTACTTTTAAAGTCAGCTTCCCTTAAATTGAGGAAATTAAATTTATTTGGATAAACATTTAAGCCAACCAAACAAGTGAGATTGAAAAACATGCTGTTTTCCAAAAAATATTTTCATTCAAACCAAACGCACTGGACCCGTATAGTCTCTAGGAAAGATACAGAAATATAGAGAATTTACTTTCCTTCCCACCTTTTACCCCTGGCAGGTATAGCAGCACCTGGAGTAAAGCAATTACTGAATTTGTCACGACAACTATATTTAATTGTTCGACTATCAGTTTTCCCAAGGATTAAGAATCACCAAACGAAAACTTACAAGCTCATCTCAAGATAAAGTCGTGATGACTTAAAAGATTACAGGGTTCAACATGAACAGTATATCACGCACACTTCCACCATAGCATAATAACAAGGCCATGTGGTTGAATGTCGACTTCTGTTAATTTGAGCTCAAAAAAGTCTTATTCAAATAAACGGAAAGTGTAGAATGCAGTCATTATCACTTTCCGACTTGCACCAAAACTTCAACCCTAAGGTTTATGAGATGTCTAGTTGTCAACTACCTCGATCAAGGTTGGCTCGTAATCGCTAGGTGCCTCGAAGCCGTGCAGATTCATAAAGGTTGCAGCCACATTTGCAAGCCCACCAGTGGGGAGATCTGTGCGGAATCTCACACCAGGTATAAGTCCAGGGCCTCCAATTGCAATTGGAACCTATAGAAAAAAGAAAGAATTATCAATTAAGAAATCCTTACCCAGCAATAGGATAGCATATATTACCATCGACTCTCCAAACAAAGGTTAGTACTTTTTGATTATGTTATTAAGTATTATTGATGGATAAAAGCACTAAGAAAGTGCTTATACCATCATACGTTTACAAGTTGAGCAAGAAACGAAGTATGTCCAACCCAGCATCTACATCACTTACAAAAGATAGCTTGCACCAAAAAGAAATCAAAAGAAAAGACCCTATAGGATTGTAAAGTACCTTCAGCTGATATACACTCAGGGTAACTAATGCTTCCTCTGTCCCAATTTATATGATTCGCTTTCCTTTTTAGTCAGTGCCAAAAAGAATGACACATTTCCATCTTTAGAAACAATTAACTTTAAAATCCCATCTTATCCTTAATGAAATAATTTATAGCCACACAAACTTCTCTCACTTATTTAGACCACAAGTTTCAAGAGTCTTGATTTCTTTCTTAAACTCCGTGTCAACTGTCAAGTCAAAGTAACTCAAATAAATTGGGGCAGAGTAGATGGGTTTTCAAAAACTTCTGGAAGAATAGAATAATGCATGTTTTTCCAGTTTTCTAAATCTCGGAATGGTGGCAAAAAACTAGTAATATAACTTTTATGTCTCCGTTGCTGCAGTGGAATGAATTACTTACAGGTTCACAAGTGTGAGAAGTAAGAATCTGAATGTTTCCATTCTTGTCAAGTAATGGCTCTCCCTTCTTGTTTCTCTTAACCATATCTTCAGCATTTCCATGGTCAGCAGTAACTAAATATATTCCACCAACTTGTTCAATAGCATCAAGGATCATCTGCAAGAAAGATGAGTCGCAACCATTAGTGATGTCAATCATAGCTATCTCGATAAAATATGTTGGCAAGATGATGTTATGTTGTAGTCTGAAAATTGTCGGCCATGATCACACATGACCAGCAATGCAGGCTTCAGCCTCAAGTTCAAGTAAGGAACTCCAAAACCAGATTGGTTCTATGCTCAAATGATCAAAGGCATAAAGCATCTTGGTAAAAAAGAAAAGCATCATGGAAATCAATTCAGCCAAATCTCGCAACCAAAAAGCAGTGGCATGGCCATTATAGTCAATAACATCAGCTTTAGCAAGAAATGTCAATAAAAGAAAATTACAGGAAAATCTTATGACACTTGGAACAACTGACCCAAGGAACCACTGTTACCTTAACACCATCATCAGCAGCCTTGCAAGCTTCAATTGTTGCTTTGATATCACCAGTATGCCCCACCATATCACTATTAGGTATGTTCAACCGTACCTAATAAATAATTGGAAACAGAGTAAGCTTGCTATCTAAAAAGAAGTCTTTTGAAAATATAGAAGACACGCAAAGCAACACCATATATTACCTGGTCAAATTTGTGGCTAAGGATTGCATCCCTAGTCCTTTCAGCAATCTCCAGTGCCTTCATTTTTGGCTTAACATTGAATGTAATCCCACTATCACTTGGAATTTCCACATACTCTTCCAACTTCTCATCAAAATACCCAGAACGGTTTCCATTCCAAAAGAAGGTAACATGACCAAATTTAACAGTCTCACTGTTGAAACAAATATCAAAGTTGTTAATACTAGTTTAAAGAAGGTTCAAACTCTTATATATTAGATGCTTCTTCTTGCAGAATATTTTAGCATGTCAAATGGCACATCTATCTTACAACTAACTCTTAATTGTATCTTCCATTTTATTTTTTTCAATACTCCAGGCTGGCTGTCAGCCAGGCTTTACAGTTTATTTATAATGTTCGTAAATATAGCAAAAACCTCTACAATAAAATCCGACAATTTGAGCAAATAATAGCAATTTCTTCCACAAGGTATTCCAAACAAGAGCAACGGAAGAGAGATCACATCAACTCACCTGCAAGCAAACGTCCGAATGCCATTGCGCACAAGATACTCCCCAGATGTCCTGCCAATCTCTGGAGGAGAAACAAGGTATTTGCTAGGAAGCTTCAACTCACCATCATATTGGAGCATACCAGCATAACGGATTTTAGGGACTCGTACACGATCAAAGTTATCGAAATTCTCGTATTCAAGGGCCTTTGCAAGCATGACCATACGATCTGCTCTGAAGTTGAAAGTCACAACCGCATCACCATCCAAAATCGGCCCAACAGGCTTTGCATTATCGTCAACAATAACAAAAGGGGCTAAGTACTGATCATTGGCATTGGGTTCCTGCCTCAACTTCTTAATTGCTTCAACGGGATCCTTGAACTTGTGTGGAGCCTCACCAAGAACTTGAGCATCCCAACCTCTTTTTACAACATCCCAATCATTCTGCATTGAAGGAATGACTAATATTTAACCATAGGACATGAAGAAAAAAATCTCATATAGTTTGTTTTAAAGCAAAGAAATTGGTATGACAACTAATTAATAACAGTTGTGAAGGAGGCATAATGAAAATGCTACAAGACAGAAGCATCAGGTCAACTTAATCATATTGATCTGCTCAAAAAGTAAAAAAAAAAAAGCAACCAAAAAAAGAAAAACTATGAAAGGATCAGGAGAACTGTTTATATCACAAACAACAGAACACATCAATGTCGAGATAGTATGGTGGTGCCCAAAAAGTATTTGCAACTTGGAACTGTGCTATTTTTTCCTTTCTGATAAGCAACTATGTCTTTCAGTCTCTGTCAAGAATATTATGTAATGAACTATAATTGAGGATGACACTGTATATATCACTTAGACCAGTTAGGGAGATCGTTAGTATATTTGAGGACCCTTTGATGTTAGTTCTGATTCCGTCCTACTTTAGGACATTCCTATTTAAACCAAGAGAGCTTCAGGGAATATTCAAGCTCAGAATTCTCAAAATCTCTTCATCTCTTCACTCGTTACCTGGTATAAAGCAAGACCCATCCCTACTATTTGGTTATCCAACTTGCGTTATTCACACTTTTTTTAGTCCTAGGCGTACAGGGTGTTTGAATGTCACAAATCAGGCAGTGAATGGGTTGTCGTTTCTATAGCCGGACTTTATCCTCACTTCATAAGCAAGCATATGGAATTGAGTTAGCCCCAGTTTTCTTTAGGAAACATCTGATAACAGGCATGAAATGTTGGTATCAAAAAGAGTAGAAGGGGTATGACAACATACAGCAAAGCTAAAGTTGGAGAATGATGAATCGAATTGCTTCTTGAACAAGCAAATAAGACAGCATACAGTGACAAGATGAAGCAGACAGCATCAACAAAAACTTCATCCGATTATCTTATTCCACATCAAAGATATACCTAGCCAAGTCGAGGAAAATATAACTAGACAAAATTCTATCAAGCTAATTTTAACCAAACAAGTCAATGGATCAGAAGCTTCAGACAGTATTAGGTGCAGGAGCCAACAATATCAAAAAAAAAAAAAAAAGACTAATAACATATCTAAAAGCCACAAATTTACCTCATAACGATCCATGGTAACATACATGCGACCTCCACCAGATGCAACCTGGGCATCAACACCTTGTTCACGCAGTTTTGCTAGAGTATTCTCAAGGGTCTCCATGAAGCCCACACTAGAACCATCCAGAACATCACGTCCATCAGTGAGGGCATGGACACGAATTCTTTTGGCACCATGCTCAGCAGCACCCTTCAGCAACAACTGCAACCAAAAGCAAGATTACATATAGCGTATCTTTTAGCATTAGAAAACTTAATTAATAAAAGCCAAGGGGAAACACAACGTTTTATTGATTTTCAAAATGATTGACAACAATAGGTATCTGTACTATGTAATCAATCATCACAGTATTGTTTAAAAACTGACAGGCGTACCAGCAATTGGTCAAGCCTGGAGTGGACACCCCCATCACTCAAGAGACCAATGAAGTGTAGAGTTCCTTTGTCAAAACATTCTTTAACGTATTTAAAACCTTCTCCTTCATAGATTTTCCCAGAGGCAAGGGCTTGGTCAACAAGCTTTGCACTGCAAGAAAATACATTAGAGACAATAATAAGCAACTATCTACATTTTTAGAAAAAATAAACAGAGACCCATGGAAAAAATAGCTCTCCTCAGCCAGTGATTTCACAAATCATCTCGAATCAGACAAAAAAATAAGTCTTCAATCACAATGCTAGAAATAGGAAGTCTTAAAATATATTCTATTTGTACTCTGATGTGGGCAGTAGTACAGAGGTACAGCAACAGTGGAGCCAATAAAGGAATAATAAACAATTAACGCACAGACCGATAAAAGCTCTTTAATTGCTTCATTATTTCTTTTTATTTTTATTTGATTGATTACCTAAGCTGAGTTTTTGGGACTTAAACTCTAAGGGTTGTTTGGTAGCTGGTTAGAGTTATGCAGATAATTGAATTAATTATGAGGGAATCTATGTCTATTTTATGCAGAGATTAGATATTCATGTATTACTTATTCCATCTTCTATCCAGCATACGATGATACATAGATCCCCTCATAACTTATACATGTATCAGTTATGTGGGTTTCTAAATTGCAAACCAAACACTATTAATTTTATACATGCTTAACTCATCTCCAAACCATCAACCAAACGACCAGGATACAGAAAGATTCTGGTCCCAGCACCAATCAGGGAATTCCATTCAGTTCCAAGGAAATGACCCCCTCTTTAAACATATTCGCTAAATTAAAGGTCTCATTTTTTCCTAATAAATTGGTTGGAAGTATGGACACAGTAACCTGGTTGAATGAATCAAGTTACATTAAACTTTCAGAACAGATCTCTGAAAACAAAACCAACAAAAACACCATAGAAATTGTCTCACCCTTGAGCAAAGATCCTTCCAGCACCAAGAGCATTATGACCAACTTCACTATTACCCATATCATCCTCTGTAGGTAGCCCCACAGCACTCCCATGTGCCTTAATCAATCTCCAATGTTCAGGAGCACCCTAGAATTATTTTAAAATTGTTTTAGCAAACACTCAGATAATAAAAACATATAATAAATCCATAAATCCAGAATCTTTAACCAAAACAATTTTCTAAAGAAAACTTCTTGAGGGTGCCTTCTTTTTATTTTTAGGTCAGACCCAGATAGTAAAAACAAATTCTAAATCCATAAATCAAGAATCTTTAACCAAAAAATTAAAAAAAAAAAAACCTTTTTGAGGGAGTCCATAACAGGAGTTTCAGCAACAGAGATAGCATTATATTCATTGGGTTTAGCTTCACCCCAGCCATCCAAAACAATAACAGCAACAGTTTTTCTTTTAGGAAGTTTAGGATGGTCCTTCAATTTCCATGCATCTCCTGAACTACCCATATCTCAGATCTTAAAAAAAATTCTACCACCCAAAAAAATTAAAAAAAAAATTAGTAAAAATCAATCAGATCTATAGAAGGAAAAAAAAAACTTTAATTTATGTGCAAGAGAAAAAAATAAAAAAAAGCGGAACTACCTTAAGGGGTGTAGAGGAGAGGGGAAGAGAGAGCAAAAAGGTGCGTAGTGGAGAAAACAATGGACAAGGGGTGGTCATGAGGGGGTCTTTATTGGAAAAAATGCTGGGCTGAAATACCGGAAGCATACACCTGCTGGTCTTCAAAGAATATTAGCTTAAAAAAATGGAAGAATATTATAGAAATTTCAACAAAACAAAATTAAAAAGGAAAACTAGGGAAAAGTGAGATGAGTTCGGTATTTCACGTGTGAGAATATTGACTGATAGTATTATTTTCAGTTTGTTTAAAAAAGCATAGTATTTTTTTTCTTTTGGTATCTCTTTAATTTAACTAATATACGTGTTTGTGCGATGTATAAATAATATTAAATATTATTTTTAATTATTTATATTGAAATATCTTGTTTGAACATGTTAAATCATATGATCTTTAGAAAAAAGCTCAATTATCATATTATTTTTTAATAAAGTATAAAAAAAATTAATATTATAAAATTTGATGACACTTTAATATATTTATGTATCTTTAATTTAAAATTATAAAATTTTAAAAAATTATATTTTTTAAAATTTTGTGTAAAGGCAAAAACATGGTGATTATATGGGAGGAAGTATATTTTTTGTAATAGGTAAGGAGAAAAGATCGCATGATTTGTGCACCAAAATATAATAAGAGGTACTCTTTCATTTTGTTTGACCTAATGTGAAGCACGAATAATTTGATTAATATTCAATTAAATTTGAAAATATAATTTGATATAAAATTTATATATTTAATAAATATTATAAATTATAATAATTAAAAATATAAAAAATACTTATAAATTATGTTAAAAGTAATTATTTACAGTTCAAATAATAACTATCATAAATCTATATCTATATCTATAATCTATAATCTATAATCTATAATATATTAAAATTGCGAAAATCCTTAAAAAAGTGATTAGAACTTTTTTTCCTTCATTAAAAGATTTTTTTTTAGATAAAACTGTCTTTTCACTACTTTTTAAAAATTTATTATTTAATTATTATATTAACTAGACTTCCTAAAATATATAAAACTACTAAAACATATGGTAAGAGAATTAATTAATATTTTCCTTTCTATTAATATTAAGGGGTAATAATTACCCTTTATTATTTCAGAATGGAAAGCAAATAAGAAGAAACAAAGAAGAATATCAAGTCAAGCTGCACTACAATTTGTGCCACCAATGGCTAATCCGGGGATGTTTAGATGAATAGAAGATCGATTGCATGAAATTGTTGCAAACTAGTGAGAACTGGTTGAAGAAAATTATAGATTTTTATTGTCTAAAAATATTATATGGTGCAAAAGGAGGGATTCAATTGTTGAATTCTACACATTGAAGAGTAATTGAATTCTATTAAATTAATATTTTTATCTCCATCTCAATACTTCTATAAATATTGAGATATATGTTAAATTAGAAAACAAGTTGATTTTGCCTATTAGGAGAATATGATTGATATTTATCTAACTTGATTCAATTGCATGTCTATATTGGTGGACATTTGATTTTCTAACCCTCAACTTATTCACTATTTTTGTCAGCATAATAGAATTCATCATTTTAGAGGGTCAAAATTTTCGCTCAGATAAAATTTAGTTGGATAAAAATTGAAGCTTTATGATCACTAATATTATATATATATATATATATATATATATATATATATCTTCTTTATTTTTATTCAAAATCATTTTAGAGGGTCAAAATTTTCGCTCAGACAAGATTTAGTTGGATAAAAATTGAAGCTTTATGATCACTATTATATTATTTTTTATAGTTTACAGGTCGTAGATGAATATCGGTTGACTTTGAAGAATTTATTGTGTAAAGGTTATGATTAATTGTATTATTTTGATATCTTTATTATCTTATTGTTATATTTTAATTGACAGATGCTAGATGAATGTGGGTCGGTTAATTTATTAAATTAAATAAATACAAATTTGAACCCTCAAAAATATCGAGACAACGTAAAACTAAACCTAAAATTTCTTATAAATTGAGAATCTTCTTTTCTATAAAAATAACTTCACAATATAGTTCTCAAGCAAGTTTGTTCTTTGTTATCATGTTCACAAATTTACTTGTGATTTGAGGTAAATTTTCTAAAATTTTAATTCTCGATGTTTACAATCTTGATAATAACTATGATTAAAGAAATAAATTTTCTTCTGATTTGAGGTAAGTTTTCTAAAGTTTTAGTATATTTATAAAAATAAATTATCATATATTATTTTTAATAAATAATTACTAATTCAGATATCAAAGTGAATTTGTAAAACTAAACTCTTTGAACTAAGGTATACGCACAAGGTGCGTATGATAAGATTAGTAAACTAAAATACAAGAGTAAGTAAAACTTTTAATTTTAAAGAAAGAAAAGAATATTAATTTCGGATGAAGAAGGAAAATAGAAAACGGAAAAAAAGAAAAAGGAAAGGCGTGAATAGCAATGCATCACGTTGTTTTGTTTTTGTTTTTTTTGATGTTTTTCTTAAAAGAAGAACTCATTAAAACTTGAATTATTGATTTAAGTCAAGGGGGGAAAGAAAAAGGGTAGGCGTGAATGGTGATGAATTAAGTAGTTGTTATTAAGGAGAAAAAAATGAACTGTTGATGAATTAAGTTGTTTATGTTATATACTAGACATTGAAGGTTCGTGTTGAGCACGGGCCCAAATATATATATATTTTTTATCTTAATTTATGTGATATAAATATAATTTAGATAATATAATTAATTATTAAAATAATTTAAATTTTTAATTGTTGTGATTTATAATACTTTTTGTTCTATTTCAATTTAAGTGACGCTAGTATAAGCTCGAGTGTCAATTGAATATTTTAGATTTTTTATATTTTTAAGTTGTTAAATATGCAATTTATAATGCTTTTAGAATAATTTTTTAATAAAATATTAATATTCTCTCAGTTCCAGTTTACGTGTCTTCTCATTTTTAAATAATATATGTTACTTTATGTTTTTCTCTGTTCCATCATAATTTCCGTGGCACTAATATAACTTCGATAGTCAAATAAATATTTTATGTTGACTTATCATTTTGTGTGTCTTTTAATCTTTTTTATAAAATGTTATTAATTTTTTAATGCTTAGATGACGATAAAAATTAATTAGGGTGATAGAATAAAATTACGATTGAAACAACAAAGAAGTCATGTCTTAAATAACTTATAACAATCAATTAAAAGTGATAAGACAAAATTATTATAAAAAAATACTTGTGAATAAAATTTAAATGAGTCTCATATAAGACATCAAATTAATTTAAAACATCAAGAGTTAATTTATTATGTTATGTCTAATTTATTTATTTTTATTGAATATTATTAATTTATTAATGCTTAAATGACTTATAATAATTAATTAGGGGTGACATAGTAAAATTACGATTGAAGTAGCTGAAGAAGGTAACACGAAACATCAAGAGTTAATTTATTTTTTTATTTTTATTTTATCTTTTTTTAATTTATTATTTTATTTCTATTTTTTATTAAATATTATTAATTCTTTAATACTTAAATGACTTATAATAATTAATTAGAAAATAGTTAACAACTTAAATTATCTAAATACATATTAAAAATATGATTGATTATCTAAATTCTATTTGTGTCACACAAATTGAGACAAAAAATAACATCTATTGAACACGTGCTAGATCCCAAATGAATCTTAGAATGTATATGCAATCCTTTTTAAAAAATAATTGTTTAAATATATCAAAATTGACAAGGTAAGTTCTAATACAACCCACCAAACCGTGTATAATAAACAATATTAATATTACTAATGCAAGCATTATTAATGCGAACATTACTAATACGTTCTATTCAAAATTATTTTTATACACTCTAATAAATGACTCCTACGTTTCAATGGAAGGAACATATACAAAAGTAAAGTTTGATAAAACATCTACAGAAGTATATTTTGTCGTGTTCTCAAATTCAAATAACTTAAATCAATATGACAGATGGTAACTTATAGTTTTTTTTTTATATAATTTCCGAAACACTTATAATTTTAATTTAAAATATTAATTTAATTTAATTTCAAAGATCAAGTTGACAAATAAAAGAGAAAGAAGAATGAAAGCAAAGGATGTTTATGTGTCTTCTTAGTAGGAGAATAGAATGCAATTTTGAGTTATTAATTACAACCCACATGTGATGTAATATGCAAGAACTAGATAACACTTTAGCTTTTTCAACAATTATTCTCTATTTTATACTATAGGTGTCAAGTCTTATATATCAATTTTAGTCTTATATTCTATACTTAATGTAACAAATCTCAATCATATACTTAAAAATCTAAACTTTATAATGCATCAAATTTTGTTATTTATATGAGTAAGTTATACATAATTATCTTGTGAAATAATTTGGCTTCTTGAAAAATACTATAAAGTAGTTAATATGTATTGTGTATTCATGTTTTATAATTCATAATTCAAATTGACATCAATCTAACTTATCGTACATAGTCAAAATATCTTAATATTGGGTCTGTGCTGACACGGGCCATCCTCCTCTAGTCTAGTAATAATAAGGGGATAAGCAGGCAGCTGTTCGACATGCCTGCTTGTGCTGACTGCTTCTTTAACTGTAATTTTATTATTTTATTCCTAATTAATTATTATAAGTCATTAAGTATTAAAAATTAATAATATTTGATAAAAAAATTACTCTTAATAATTAAGAGGATACGCAGGCAGCTGTTCGACGTGCCTGCTTGTGGTGCCTGCTTCAGGTGCTTCAACCGTAATTTTACCATTGTAATTTATAATATTTTTAATGTAATTTTCAAATAATATACGTTATTTTTCTTTTCCAAACTTTTGTGGCATTGTAGGCAATTATATTTTAAAAATAATGTAAGGTTTTAATTATTGTGATTTATAATATTTTTCTTCTATTCCAATTTATGTGACACTAATATAATTTCGAGAATCAACCAAATATTTTATATCTTTTAAATTTTTTAAGTTGTTAATTATTGTGATTTATAGTATTTTTCCCATTTTTTAAAAATATATAACAAATGTAATTTATAATACTTTTTATGTAATTTTTGAATAATATATGTTATTCTCTTTGTCTAGAGTTTTGTATCATCGATAGTCAATTATATTTTTTAAATAATTAAAATTTTAATTATTTTGATTTAGAATATTTTTTCTATTCCAATTTAAGTGGCACAATGCTTGGATGATCATAATAATTAATTAGGGGTAATATAGTAAAATCACGATTGAAGCAGTGAAGCATAAATATCTTAAATGACTTACAACAACTAATTAGAAGTGACATAACAAAATTACTATAAAAAATACTTGTGAAAAAAGTTTAAGTGGACCTCATATAAGACATCAAGTTAATTTAAAACATCAAGAGTTAATTTATTATGTTTATATATATTTTATATTTTTTATTAAATATTATTAATTTTTTAATACTTAAATGACTTATAATAAATAATTAGGAGTGATATTTAGTAAAATTATGGTGGAAGCAGTTGAAGCAGATATGTAATAAACGTCTATTTTATTTTATTTTTAAAATCAAATACTATTAATTTTTAATACATAAATGAATTATAATAATTAATTATGGGTGGTATAGTAAAATCACGATTGAAACAACTAAAACAGACATGCCATAAATATTTATTTTATATTTTTAATTAAATATTATTAATTTTTAATACATAAATGACTTATAATAATTAATTATGGGTGATATAGTAAAATCACGGATTGGATATTATACATTTTTTAATACATAAATAACTTATAATAATTAATTAGGGTGATATAGTAAAATCACAATTGAAGCAGCTGAACCAGACATGTCATAAATATCTATTTTATTTTTAATTAAATATTAATATTTTTTTAATATATAAATAACTTATAATAATTAATTAGGGGTGGTTTAGTAAAATTACAAAGCAGGCATGTTGAAACTATCTCTTCTATATAATAGAACTAGGAGTGATATGGCCCGTGTTAGCATAGGCCCAATGTGAAGAGTATTTTTAGATTAGTTATTGTGATTATGATACTTTTTACGTCATTTTTAAAATAATTTCGCCTAAGTACGAGTATTTTTGGCAAAGTTTTTCCTTATCATTTTATGTCTATATTATCTTTTTTATTAAATATTATTAATTTTTTAATACTGGATGACTTATAATAATTAATTAAGAAAGATATTTCGTAAGAAGTGATATAGCAAAATTATTAAAAAATATTTGTGAAAAAAATTTAAGTGAGTCTCATATAAGACGTCAAGTTAGATTAAAACATTAAGAGCTAATTTATCATTTATTATCTATATTACTTTTTTATTAAATATTATTAATTTTTTAATACTTAGATGACTTATAATAATTAATTTGGGGAGATATTTAATAAAAAGTGATATAATAAAGTTTTTGTAAAAAAAATTAAGTGTTCTTATATAAGGCGTCAAGTTAATTTAAAATATCAATAGTTAATTTATCATTTTATATCTATTTTATTTTTTTTATTAAATATTATTATTTTTTAATATTTAGATAACTTATAATAATTAATTAGTGGTTATATTTAGCATAATTATGATTGAAACAGCTGAAACAAATATGTCATAAATGTCTATTTTACTTTTTGTATTAAATATTATTAATATTATTATTTTTTAAATATAAAAATAATTTATAATAATCAATTAGGGGTGATATAGTAAAATCACGGAGCAAGAAACCTGCTCAATTAAACATCAAGAGCTAATTTATCATTTTATGCCAATATTACTTTTTTTTAATAAAATATTATTAATTTTTAATATTTAAATGACTTATAATAATTAATTTGGGGAGATATTTTGTAAAAAAATGATATAACAAAGTTGCTATAAAAAATATTTGTGAAAAAAATTTAAGTGAGTCTCATATAAGAGGTCAAGTTAATTTAAAACATCAAGAGTTAATTTATCATTTTATATCTATTTTAACTTTTCTATTAAATATTATTATTTTTTAATATTTAAATGACTTATAATAATTAATTAATGGTGATATTTAGTAAAATTATGGTTGAAGCAGCAGAAACAGACATGTCATAAATGTCTATTTTACTTTTTTATATTCAATAATAGTATAACTTTTTTAATATATAAATAATTTATAATAATTAATTAGGAATGATATAGTAAAATCACAGAGCAAGTAGACTGAAACAGGCATGTTGAAACGATAACTCATTTCTAATATAGTAGTAATATAATTATATGGATGTCACGTGACATGTATTTGTGTGAAATGTCATTTATTAGTGATAATAGTTAGTAGTCATTGGATTTGAAAACCAAAAAATTACTTTTTCAATCTGTATTTAAATATCTAAATAGTTGGTCAAATTGTCAAGTTGCCAATTTGAAGTCAATTTGGCAACCTTACAAGTTACAACTAGGGCTGGACATAAAATATCAAAAACCGAATAACCGAATCGAACCAAAAAAATTGGGAATTGGTATTCGGTAGTTCGATATTTGGTATGGTGTTTCGATATTCGGGATTTGATTTGGTACAAGATATTAATACCATTTGGTATTCGGCATTTACCGAATATTAAATTTTATATATATATGTGTGTGTGTGTGTGTGTATGTGTGTAATCAACCCAATAGATAATAGTATTAGTCATCCCAAAGAATCTCTTGGACCTTGGTAATATATTCGTAAAAAGCAACAAAAAGAATACTAAATAGGATTTCTATTAAATATATTCTTTGAAATTTAAACATACATTTGCACATCTCCAACGATAATATGGTATTACCAAATACTGTACCGAAGTTTAATTTACCGATTACCAAATTACCGAACCGATGTTTATAAGTATGGTATGTGGTATCTACATTCAAAGACCGATTACCAAATTACCGAATCCGAACTTTGAAAATACCGAACCAAATATCAAATGCCCACCCCTACTTACAGCTAGATTTGGTGGTCTATAAATAGCCGCCCTTTGTACATTTTATTGATAGATCAAAGTAGTAAAACAAAAGTATTACTAAAATTCTCTAAAGTTCTTTCTTTTCTTTAAAATTTGATATTGATATTTTATCGTTATTTATATAACACGTTATCAGCACGAGACTCTATCATCTCAAAATTTTGAAGGCTAAGAAAAGAAAATTTGATCGAAAGGTGGAGAAAGCAAGACTACAAGAACTATGCGATCATCGTGATTTGAATTTTACCTTTTTACTATTTATGATAAGATAAGCATATTATTAACTCATGTTCTAAGTTTGAAAAGAATATTGATAATCACAAAGTGGTGATATTGGTATAGGCTTAAGTTTGAGTTTATTATACTTTGGCCTAATATGTTATTGGCTGAGAGTGTGATGATAGATTTAAATCTCATGCCATTAAGAGAGTAAGACATTGGGTTTAGAGTCCTAATACACCATGATGATAAGATGTTGGATTTAAATCCCATTGAATTTTGGCCTAAGACATCTTTATATGGATAAGACGTTGAGTTTGAATCTCAATGCACCATATTGATAATATAACGATGACTAAGCCAAAATTTTGGTAAAAGATAAATATTTTCCATTGAATATGCTTCATTCCCTGAAGTGAATGTGGTAGCAGTGCGTAATATGTCTGAAAGAAGACATGTAATTAAATTTATGAATATGAATATATGTGTAACAAGAACAACACTTTTTGTTGTATTATATGTATACCTCGATTTGCTCATGAAGGGACAATATCTTGAAAGAAATTCTAAGCTATCATAATTTGATAGGCTTAAGACATCATTATATTTCATTCCTGGGGAATGAAAATTTTGATTGTAAAACTACAGATCTATTTCCTGGGTGATTGTGATAGGAGTAACACCTCCATAAGAGTTAGAATAATTGAGAAGAAATACTATGCAATATACTCCAAAATAGCAAACTTGAAAAAAAATATTCATGCTCTAGTAAATGTGAAATTTACTTAGTCATGGTAAACTTAGAGTTTACTAGTACAAATAAATTCATAAGTTAGCATGAACGATTTTTCCATCTCGAAGATGTGCACATTGAATATTACACATATATATTAAAAAAATAGAAGATTCTTCGAAGAACTTCATGAGTTCTAAAATGATCCTTCAAAAGGTGAAGGTAATTTTTCCACCAATGGACATGGTATGAAAGGTCACTAGGCATGTGATTGTCGTGCGATCTAATTTGGTATAAGTTTTATAAATCCTCCATTAAAATAAAGGAATATAAAGTGATGGTGCACTTGACCTTTTAAAGTAATGTTGAGGGATGTCATGTAAATATAATAAATATCATGGAATGAGAATGAGCTTCTAATGAAAATTTATGAAGCATTGAAATATGCTTATAACTCATTTCTTGAAGAGAATGAGATTTGTGATAAGCATTGTTGATGCTAAACCATTTTTGAAATGATTGTGTCAAGATGAGATAAAAATTATGAATAAGGGCATGCTCATGCATGGTTGGATAAATGTCACATCTCACCTCTACGAATGATTTGAGAAAAATAAAAATAAAGTATTTTGACATAAATGGTCATTGATCGCGCGTACTTATAACATGCCATAAATATTTTGATATGTTTATCATGAATTACCAAAGGGTAAAAGCAACAAATAAATTTTGCCTATATAATGTTTTAAGATTATGACCATACTTATATGATTTCTCCTTGAAGGAGATGTTCACCATATGAAAAGTGTGTGAAATATGTGTAGCACACGAAATTAATTGAGAGCTCCAAAAGAGCTTAAGTGTTACTATCTGGAGGAATGAAATTGTTTATAATATTGGGATTGTAGTAACTCTCACAAAAAACTTATTAAGTTTTAAAGACATTGTCAAAAATAAATTATATTGAGACTATAAATAATGAAAAGATGTCATATCTTCATATTACTACAATCAACACAGGTTATAAATATTTACTTAAAAGGTTATCCATGCTTGTTTTCTTATTTGTAATATACAAATATGAGCATGATGACAGAATCACACGCAATAGTAAATTAAAAAAATTACTGAAATAAATATCAATTGGCATGACGTTGACCATCCCGGTTCAAGTGTGATACAAAAATAATTGAGAATTCATGCAATTATATATTAAAGAAATAAAAGGTTATTCACGAATTCTCTTGTGCTGCTTGTTCTCATAATGAATTGGTTATTGTACCAGCTACGACTGGAATTATATTTTCTAAATTTTTGAAATATATAAAAAGGTGAATATAGGCCTGTTCGCCTGCTATGTGGACCGATTATTATTATATAGTTTAATAGATGCATCAATAAAATGGACACATGTGTTTTTCTATTAGCTTGCAATTGATTTTTGCAAGGTTGTTTGCTCAAATTGTTAAATTAAGAGCACAGTTTCAAATCATAAATTATGTTGATAATGCTGGTTGGTTTAGCAGAAATTTATGCCTCCAATTATAGCTATATCATTGATTATGAGAATAAAATCTCCCAAAAGAAAGTTGGTATGAGATATTTCATTTAAAATGTAGCAGCATTGATATGCATGACACCAACAAAGCTCCCCTTTCACTATTAGTTCAGAGTCAGGAATCAAATAATTTTCATTTGAAAATTTAAATGTGGGTTATATGATTTAATTGCTCCATCACAATCACAAAGATGGATCCCAAAATAAAATTGGGATAAATGTTAGATTTTTTAATATTAGGAGGAGAGATGATTAGCAGCTGAAAATTATGCATGAAATAAATTATCTAGATCCTCATAAAAAATATATATGTGAATTTGAAGTTCAAGATATTTTCCATAGAAAATATTTTTCCAGAAAATGTTTTCCTGGAAAACAAGTTGATTTTTTACTTGTTTTCTTATGTTTGGTTGGTGGATGAAAAATATTTTCTAGTATTTGGTTGGTGAATGAAAAAATATTTTTCAAAAAAAACATTTTAGTGTTTAGCTAAAGCATAAAAATACATTTTAAAATCCTTTTAAAAAAAATAAATTTAAAAAAATTAAATCATTTTTTGGAAAAAGGGTTGGTAGGCGTGTGGGTGGGGGTGTCAGAATAGACAGTAGGGGTGGGTTAAGAAAAAGTTTTAAATTTTTTTTGTTAATTTTTTTTTAAAAAAATTGGCGGGAGGGGGGGAGGGAAAAGAGGGGTTAGTAGGAGCTGGGGTCAGGGTAAGGGAGTGAGGGAGAAGAAAAAAATTGAAATTTTTTTAAAAATAAATTTAATTTTTTTTTGAGGTTGGAGGTGGGGGTGGGGTGGGGTGGGGGGAAGGATGAGGGAGGGGGTTGGTAAATGGGGAGGGAGGGAGGGTAGGGGTGTAGGGTAAGAGAAAAGTTTGAATTTTTTAATAAAATGTAGATATTATTTTTGGAAAGGGGCTGGTAGAGGTAGGGGTGGGGTGGGGTGGGGGTAGGGGATGGACTAAGAAATTTTTTTAAAATATTTTTTAAAACAATTGAATTTTGGAGGGGTTGGGTAGGGGTAGGGATAATGGGTGAGGTGATGATTGGGGTGGGGGTAGGGGTGGTGTTGGAGTGATAGGGTATTTGGGGCGGGGTAGATGATTTTGAGAATTGTATGAACATTTCAACTTTAAAGTGAGGTTGAAAGAAAGTTTTGGAAAATGTTTTCCTTACTTTTTGAAGGGAAGTCATTTTCCTTAGATTTAAGGAAAATAAGTTGATTTGAAAAATATT
Organism: Capsicum pubescens; assembly: GCA_030864215.1. Lineage (NCBI taxonomy): Eukaryota > Viridiplantae > Streptophyta > Magnoliopsida > Solanales > Solanaceae > Capsicum > Capsicum pubescens. Next base: position 231,901,379 of record CM061544.1, read on the forward strand.
TTCCAAAACATATAAGCCAACCAAACATAAGAAAACTGAAAAACATTTTCTGGAAAATGCTTTCCTTCATACCAAACACACCTTTGGAAAATGTTGCAAGCTAATTGTCAGATGTGTTTGCTAGAGATAATTCATTTGCAAAATGTTGTAAACTAATTGTCAGATGTGTTTGCTGACTCTATATGATAATTCAATTGTAAAATGCTTCAATGAAAAATCCGTAAAGGAGAAAAAATTATGACACGTCTGAAGTGTGATAGACCAATTAATTCCAAAAGAAAAACTTCTTGAAGAAAGAAAGGAGCAAATGATCAAGATGATCATGATAATGAGGCAAGTGCTTTAAAAAAGTACTAACATAACACTTCATAAAACCTTGACAAAGGTTCAAATACCTAAATAGTAATGAATATGAAGAGATCTTCATAAGTTATGTCTTATTGGAACTGATATCAAACAATCATCGATGATATCTTTTATATAATATAGCGCACAATATTATAAATAATATCAAGGATCTTGAATAAAAATTTGTCAAAGAAATGTGAACAGATAAATTATTGGCCAAATAAAAATATGTAATTCAAGTAGTTTGTTTCACTTGAAAATAAATATTTGAACTCATAATCCAAAGACCAGAGCTATAATGCCAGTGGGGTACAAATGATTTACTATGCGAAAGTAAAATTCATAAGATACAATATATGACTTGTGCCTTGGGGCATAAATGTTTCACAAAGTTTCTGGTGTTATTGTGGGAGAATTGTTCCCCTTTGATGGATGAAATTAGGTTTATTTTAGTCTGACAATATTGAAAAACTTGAATATGTATAATAAATTATTGTCATGTCTAGCTAGATGGCAAAAGTTATATGAAAATCCTTGAAGCATTTAAAAGCGATCCCACTAAATGCTCTAATGATTGTAAGGTCGCTTAACTTGGAAACAAATTAATTTTGATCTCATGAAAATATTAGTAAATACCATATTTTAGTGCAGTTGGTACACTTATGAATTGCGGAGCATCATTTATAAGAGTAAAGTAATGTTTTAATCGATGTGAGAATAATACGTATTGCACTCTTTTTTCCTTAGTCGAGGTTTTATCCCACGAGATTTTTCTGGTAAGGTTTTTAATGAGGCAGCTAAGAATGTGTATTGTGGGAGGTGTACTCAGAGTGTTTGATAAATGAAATATTTATCCATTGATGAACATACATTGAAAGGTATTTATCTGATTCACATGAAATTCAATCTCAAATGGGCTATTTACTTATATATGGAGATACAACTGCATCATGGCGTTTGGTGAAGTATATAACAATTGTCACTTCTTGAGGTGGCATGAAACACGATACTTTCTATGCTTAAAATCGCGAATTTATGCGTGAACTTAGGGTATTTTGTTAGATATGATGCACTTTGATATGAATTGCAGGCAAAACAGGCCAACAATAGTATTTGAACGAAAAAAAAGAAAAAGACCTGAAAAAGACCAACTTTGATCAGTATATAAGTCATCTCCTGAGTCGTAACCACCCGATACGACTCGTATACTGAATCGTATGAGTAATAGAACCCAAATCCAGATGAAGGAGCCAAGTGTGAGGAAGATAAAACCAACTCTAATCAGTATACGAGTCAACTTCTAAGCCGTAACCACCCGATACAACTTGTATACTGAATCATATGAGTAACAGAACCAAAAGCCAGATGAAAGAGCCAAGTGTAAGGAAGATATAACTCAAGTTTTCCAGTCGTAAGCAAGGATACAAGTCCTAAAAGGAAGCCGTAAGAATAACATAACCTGAGCTACCATTCAAGAGTTGAAGTGTCAAGGAAATACGAGTCGAAAGTCTGAGTACGACTCGTATTGGTATGTCGTATATAAACCAGTGTTCAAGACTTGAAAAGACTAAAGTCCCAGGTGAATACGGATGAAGGACACGAGTCGTACACTCAGTTACGACTCATTAGCGGAAGTCGTATGCTGAACAGAGAGTTGAAGCCTTGGAAAGATCAGACACTGGAACGGATACGACAAGGCAGGGTACGACTTGTAAGCTGAGGATATGAGTGAAGACCGAGTCGTACCGACAGCCGACTTAACTTTACCTTCACTATTTTTAATAGGATTTTTATGTTATTTTGAGATACTACAAATACCCTAGGGTTTATATTTTATTAGGTTACACATTGTGACGTATTGTTACGCACTATTACACATTATTACATACTTTTACAATTGTTCTTTAGATTATAGGGTTTTACTCAATTAAAGACTTTGAAGTTTATTCATCTTATTCTTGTGCAATTGATTTTATGTGTTCTTCATTGACAATCATTATTTCTTACAAAAACATGAGCAACTAATCTTCTTAGCTAGGGTTGTGGGAACCCTGGTGGATTAGCTACGTAGAGAAAGTGTGAGACTCAATTGTTCTTTGGTTTCTGTATGTATCTTAATTCTTTTTCCAAATAATTAAACTCATAGCAGCTGTAGACGCTTGAGACGACCTATATTTGCATCCATTCGATAACCAAGAAGCTTGCGATTGGGAAAAAAAGATTAAGACAGTGATTTGGAATTTCTACCTCCACCTTATAGTCCCCATATTCCATCTAATCACTTGATCCTACCCCGACAAGTGTAACTGAGGCCATATCAAGAGGCAACAAGGAAACACCTTGAGATGATAACCAAGTAAAGGGTGAAATTTATCTTCTAGCTTACCCGACAGTTGATAAGACTTATCTTGTAGGCTTTACATGCAAAATAACAGAATAATTGGGTTGATCAAGAGAAATTTATGGAGTTGAGAATCCAGGGAGAACACAGACCTGGCGTTCGTCTCAAACTAATTTGAACTCAAAAGCACTAAAGAATTGGTTACTATTTGCAATTGATAACAAAATCCTTCAATTTACTTTCCTGCACTGCTCGTGGATTACATCAAGGCAAACAACTATTCACGTTTTCCCTGTGTGATCGACCTCAACCTTGTTGGGTTATTATATTTGAAATCGACCACATTATACTTCTAGTTGAGGTGTAGTTTTGGATGATATCAACTTTTGGCATCGTTGACTGGGAAGATGGTTGAGTAGTAAATTGAATTGGTGAAGTTTAGGTTTTAAATTTTTTGTTTTTACTTTGGAACATGGCAATGTATGCCAAGTATTAGGAGTAGAGGCAATCCCTTACTCCCGTTTAATCCAGAATCAAGGAGATTCCTTCAAACTACGAGAATGATGTCAGGATAAATTCATGAAGGGGTTTAAGATACCCCACCCGCAGATCCAAACGCGGCACTCTCGCATGCTCCATTGGACTCACAAAATATTACAAACTTACAGACACAACAACTGTTGGAGCAAGAACGCAGAGAAGCAGAAGAAGCCAACTTGCTGCAGAGGCGACATCAACTCAGCAAGGAGGACTAGTACGATTGATACAAGTTGTTGACCATCGAGTCAAGAGAGGCAGGGCTCCATTTATTTTGGCATATCAACACCTAGACCCATATGAGGAAGATGATGAAGATCAGGGTTCTGTTGAGCCTGCTGAATCCGAAGCCATTGTTCCTCCTGCTTTAGCCCCTAATGTGAAGTTTGATATCACTAGTGTTATGATCCAATTATTGAATTTGAAGGTTGTATTTTTGGATGTATCTAAGGATGATGCAAACATGCACCTTACAAATTTTCTCGGGATCTGCACAAATTATAATATTCCAGGGTTAGTCAGGAAGCATTGGGATTGAGGTTGTTTCTAATTTCTTTGACAGGTAAAGCATTACTATGTCTAGGGAAACTTCCAAGAGGATCTATCACTAATTCTTACGAGTTGAAAACATAATTTCTAAGCAGATTCTTCCCTCCTACTTAGATGTTACAGTTGAAGGATAAAATCTATAATTTCAGACAGCTACCTGCAGAGTCTATGTATGAGGCATGGTTTATTTCAAGAAGAAGATGAGCATGATACTAAATCACTAAATTAGAGGATCCAACTTGTCTGAGATCTTCTATCGATCATTGAATGATAGTTCAAGAGCTATGATAGATACTATTTTAGGAGGAACATTTAAGCATCTTCATTGGGAAACTGCACAGAAAATGCTAGATGATATCGTAGTTACCAACAGAGGATGACATACTCGAGATTCAAAATGTGGTGGTGGTACATATGCTATTGAAGCAACAAATACATATGGAGCAACGAATGACATGGTGGCACAAGAGGTTGCACAGCTTCGTACAAATATTAGGTTTCTTACAAAATAATTTGCGTTAATGAATGCTGAGAAAGTGAATGCAATAGTGGCACTGGGGTCTACCTCTAAACTATTCGAGATCGAATCTGAAGAAGAGGCAAAGTATCTTGATCGTAGATTAGCAGATTTTCGAGTCCAAAGGTAAGGGAATCAAGGTCAGAACTATTATAATGATAGATACTAAGATAGAAGTAGAGACAGATGGTGATTGGCGACGTAAGGATGACTTTAAGGAGAAAAGTGACAAATATATTCCACCAAAAAGTTGAGATACAACATCCAGAATGGAGGCACTTCTGGACAAGCTGGTCAAAGGGAAAGAAAGTCAAGAGAACTGCTTGAAGAATATCAAAGCTGATCTGTTAGGATTGAACCAAAAAGTTGAGTCATATGCTACAACAATCAAGTAGTTCGAGTAGCAGTTTGGTCAGATGTCAGCCACAGTGAATGAGAGATAACTTGTCACTCTTCCAAGCAATATAGTGGTAAATCCCAAAAATGATAGTTAATGCCATACCATTGCCACCAGGAGTGGTAAGGTTACTACAAATCCACCTGTACCCACAACTGATGAGCAAAAGAATAATGATAAGCCAAATGATGTTGGGAGAAGCAAAAAGCAAAATTAAGGTGAATAAAAGGCAACAAAACCTGTGTTGAATCCCATTTCGAGACCACTACCTCCCTATCCACAATAATTGAGAAAACGACAAGAAGAAGGTAAGTATCTAAAATTTTTGTCTATGTTAAAAGAGTTAACTATCAATATACCGATTGTAGAAGCATTGGAGCAGATACCAGGATACACAAAATTCATAAAGGATTTGATCACCAGGAAAAGGTCAGTCAGTTATGAGTCGGTCAACAATATTCATGATTATAGTACTGTAGTCATGTAACACCTCCCATTTTTAGGCTAGTCTTTAAACCGTCGTTCCTACCTATATAAACTATAATTCAAATGATTCCCATATAAATATAAGTTTTATGATCTTTATCCTCGTGTTTGATATGCTTTCGAGGAAAAAATGTTCATAAGAATCACTTAGAACAAAGTTGAGTTAAGAGTCTTTGATTCGTCCAAAGTTTGGTATTCGATTCTACAAGGGTAGACTTTAAACGTATATAACTTCTTATATATGTAGCATTTCTCATCTCAAGACCAAATAAATTATAGATAATTGAGTTAGCTTTCCAATGATACCAATTTCTCCTTAATCCACTACCGAGTGAAAAATTATGGCATTTTTTGTGAGAGGTAGTAAGCCAACGTGATTGGAACGCGACATGCCAATTTCTCAACGCATTATGTGACATGATGTATTGATCTCCCAATGCAATTTTTGATGTGACACAGTGTTTATTCCCCCCTGTTTCATCTCCTTAAGGGTCAAAGAGAACTTTGGTCCTTTCTCTTTAACCCCAAATGTCAAAAGCATGATTTATAACATCCAAAAGGGCATTATTTGCCCATATTCTTCAAATAAACTCTCACAAAAACCCTTCTCTTTCCTTTATGAACAAGGTTCATTCTTTTCCTCTCAAGAACACAAGGATTCAAGATCTTAATTTCAAGAAACCCTCAAAAAATCTTCAAGAAATCATCTAATTAAGGTATACGGGAGTTCATCCATGAGCCCTCTTTCACCCATGGAGCCCAAGAACCCTTTTTAAATTTAAATTTATGAATTTTACATATTTTAAGTTAAATTATCTCCATGAATGTCTTGTTGATTTCAATTATGGACTATGGTTTCATGTGTTTTCAAGTAGAATAAGTCATATCATGTTTGAGTATTAAAATTCGCATATCATGTTCAATTAATTTCAAGATGAATCCCCAAGTTGTGAATTTTGGCATGTAACTCTATTGTTCCCTCATGTTTAAGACATTCTTGTGTTCAAGCTATGATCTTTACATGTTTTCATGAAACACTCATGTCCTATTTCAAGCGAATTCCATGTAAATCCTCCAATTCATGATTTTAGTCATGTAATCATGCTATGCTCCCATGTTTAAGATATTCCCATGTTCAAGTTCATGATTCCCAAGTGTTTTCATTGAAATTTACCCTTGACACGTTTGGATGATGATTATTCGCATGTTAACTCCTTAATTCATGATTTTAATATCGCAATTATGCTATTATTACATGATTAAACTATTTCCATGCTTTAACTTTATGACTCTCATGTATTTGATCAAAATGCCTAAGAGATGAATTTTGAACACTGACTACTTATCATGATTTTGAAGCTTTAGTATGTTTCTATTGGTAATGTTATCGAGTCCTGGGGGTTATGAATACCCAAAAACTTACATGTTTACTTAGACTCAGTATTTTCAAAATTGGTTCGGATTATCATATCAGTAAGCTCAGATCAGTCCAGTAATCTAAGTTAGTTCAATTAGGAGTAGGATTTAACACCGAGCGAATCCAGGGATGAGGTCACCTACCAATTGAGAGTGTGACTTTTAGTAGCAGCCCCTGCGTTTCATAACTACCTATTAGCGTAGGGTGAGATGTTAGCCTGCTAGTTGAGGGTTGACATATATCTCACTAGATCACCTACTAGAAGAGGGTGACTAATTAGTCCTCTGGGACTTCACTTTAGTGGATCCACACAACCAGTATTAGTACCCGTGGCACGGTACTAACACCCTTCCAACTAGGGTCATAGGTTAGATCCCAATTAGCTCATATTGGGGCATGCCAGTTAGATTATAACTCTCATAATTTTAGTCCAGTATCAGTTCAAAAGTAAGTTCAGGTTTGCTTGATCATATTATACGGTTTATCAGTTAAATCAGTACTCAGATTTTAGTATCTCAGTTATAGACTATATCAGAATCATGTTTAATGCTTAGTCTTGCATTCTTAGATTTTATAGTTTTCAAGCATTTGTGCTCAACTATCTCATGTTGTTCAGTAGCCCGTATTCATATATTAGTTACTCAGTATGTATAAACTAGTTACCCCTTTTCTTAGATTTCACTCATTCCATCACCCCGACGTTAGTTATTTAGTTAATCAGATTAGTTTAGTACATATATGTTTGTTTTCAAATGTCACGTATTCATGTTTTACCGTATCCTAATTTTGGTTCTACTTATATTATAACAGGAAAGTTTATAGAAATAAGTGTAGTGATTCACCAGCTTATCAGATAATGTTTGTTACTCATGTTTTAAGATATTTCAGCTTTCTGTCTATTTCTGTCTCTTGGTGAGTGTACTTACACCTAGTCATGTATGTTTTAAGATTACGTATGAAACCAGTTTTACTTATTGCATTCACCCCCGCTTACTCAGTATATTCCAGAAGTACTGATCCACATATATGTCTCTGTGGCTATATTATTTCATAATAATGTAGGTACCAGTTGTAGCTCACGCATCATGATCAGACAGTTGTATTTTCCAATTAGCAGGTGATAAGTTCTCCTATTTCAGGAACTTCAATCAAATGTTGTTTGTTTACTTTACTTTATTACTCATATGTATTAATTAGTGGTAGCTGGGGTCATATCCTAGCAATTCAGTATAGTAGAGGCTTTATAGATGTCAGTCAGAGTCAGTCATGTAATTTAAGTTTTCTCTTTAGTTTTTATTAGATTGTAAATTGTATTAGTAATATAATTTCTCTCATATTTCATCATGATTGTATTTTCACATAGCAGAACAACTATTTAATATATTATAATTCAGTTCCTTAATAGTATGCCAGTTCATGGGTTAGTATGGGATTACTTGTGGTTCCAAGCACCATGTTACGAATAGGTGTTAGTCTCTGGTCGTGACAAACTTGGTATCAGAGCACAAAGTTCAAGTGTCCTAGGATGTCTATGAATCCGTGTCTAGTAGAGTCTTGCGAAAAGATATAGAGATGTCTGTACTTTTCTTCGAGTGGCTGCGGGGCATTTAGGAAATATTTTCCTTCTTTTATATCTCAGATTGTGCTATAGAAAGGTTCTTTAAGAAACTTATATATATTCTCATCATGCTTCATTCTCATTCATGCCAAATCTTCCTTGGTTTTGACGTAACAGAATTAGCCAAGCTCAAATTCCTATAGATAGAGCTTTCTTAGATTGTCTCTACAGACAATTATGGGATTATATGCAGGCTCGAAAGTATCCCATCAGTGCCTTTATGTTCCAAATTATGAAAGATTTCACTCATGATTATAAAAAATCATGCAATAAGCCTAAGTCAGATGTGCTTTCAGATCCCTTCTTAGAATCTCTTGATAGCTTGTGGCTTAGAGTTAGAAGCATGGACCTAGAAGTTTAGTAGTAGTAGAGTTGGGATAGTTTTATCTGGATTGAGAAGATTATGTATTCATAGGGATAGTTGTATGAAAGGTGAACCAATAGGCTTGAAATAGTGTATGCAAGAATTTAAGTTATTAATTTGAAATCTTATGTTGTTGATGTTGGGTAGTTGGTGTAATGGTAATTCTCATTGTTTAGATATGATTTTAGTCGGATATGAAGAAAGTTAGTATGGTTAATTATAGTTTGGGAATATCCATGTTAAGTGTTAGAATCTAAGTTTGAGTCCTTGAAGATTAAGCAAATAGAAAGAAGAGTTGAAATTCTATATGGTGATGCTCCCGAAAATTCTAAGCTAGTAAGTATTTAAGTTATTATATAAAATGACTATTGGGGCTATAGAAAGTTAAGAGTTCTATCTCAGAAGAATGTATTATCAGTGGGTTTTACACTTTCCGGTGTAGTCTTTCAGGGTAAAATTATCTATGTGTATTGTTATATCTTGGACTCTAGAGTAATAGAGTTGTAGTTTAGTTTGAAATTATTAAAGGGTTCCACAGACTTAGAATGAAGGCTTAAAGCTAAGGGGGAGATAATAGAACAAGTAACCAAGCCAGGTTCTCAGATTCTAGTAGTGATGCCAGTATATTGTAGAACAACAGTAAGGAAAGGTGATGCCCAACCCATTCTCATCTCAATGCAAAGTTTTTCAGTCATCACGATATCTACTCATGCCTTACATGTTAGTTCCATGATCATAGTTTATGTTCATGCACATAATAGAGAATCATGTACTCTTTCAGATCCTTGTATAAAGAGTTCCAGATCACTCAGCAGTAAGAATCATATTCCATAAGATTGTGAACTCCAAACTCAGGTCATGCAGCTCATGACTCATATACTCATGCTTTACAGTCTGCTAAGTTTCCATAACTTAGGGTGCACTCTTAATGACCAATGAAACTCATATTATGTCATATATGTCCTCAGTTTAGCTCTCCTTGATGAATTCATGCTTTTGATACTCTATTCCTCAGGCCTCAGTTAAGTGTCCAAGTTGTGCATAGTATTCTTTCATGTTTCAAGTCCCCGTGTTCTAACCTTTTAGTGACCTCTCCTTCTGAAATGATAGTGGTGATGAGTAATTGTTTTGATGGGAGAGAGTAAATGTTTCATATTGAGAAATATTGTAGTATGCTTGTTTTATATAAGACTATAAGGTTGAAAAAAGATGGAGGATAAGATTTTTGTATATGTCATGGTTAGTTAAGAAGTATATGTGTATTTTCTTGGGGTAGTGAAGTTGTTATTGATAGGGGTTTAGAGAGTATGAGGAAGATGTTTTTGTGGTTGTTGGAGTTCATTTGTGGTTATGATGATAAGCTTGAATGTCATGCTTATATGTGAATGAATGCATTGCACATCAGTGAATGTCTAGGAAGGGTTGAATGTAGTTATTGATATGGTAATAGAAATTATTCATGAGATGAGAAGTTGTGAAAGTAAAGGATGTATTGAATTCATGATTCAAATTAGTATTACAGTGTTATGTGTGCACTTTGTAGATTTGAGTAGGCTTGAGCATAGTGAGAGAATTCAGTTCAGCTCAGACTTCAGTAGGTAGAGTTAATAGTTCCCATGTGAATATTGTCAGTAGCCTCAAGTGAAGTATAGTTTTGAAGTGGACTGTATAGTTGAGTATAAGCTTTTAGTATTAGTTAGTCCGTATAGCTAGTGATTCAGTTTAGCAGTCAGACAGACAAGTCCCTATGGTTTTCCTTCTTTCCTATTCATAAGGTAATTTACGTCCATGCAAATTTCGAATTCATCTCAGTTCATGGATATGCATCAGTTTCAGATTCCAGATATTCAATCATGATTCAGTTCGTAAGTTTCCCATGTATCATCTCAGTCTTTCCTTGGTATTTCAGCCAAGTCAGTATCATTCAGGAGATGAAGTATCCCAAAGAGGAGATATAATGCCTCGAGTATTTATGTCCTAAATCTTTTATCTTTTCTTTATGAAACAATTCCAGCTTGAAGTAATCATTACTCATTTGTTGACTCTCTCGTTTCTATCTCAGCCTTATAACCATTCTCATGTCATTGCATGTATTCATGAAATCAGTTCAGCTCATGTATCATGCTCAGACTCAGATATGCAGTCATGTTCCAAGTCATGTTCCAAGTTATGCATGTTCAGAATATGATCGCAATTACCTTTATACAGTACTCTCAGTCTAACCGGTCTCATTCGAGGATAAATGTTCCCAAGGGGGAGATAATATAACACCCTGCATTTTTGGGCAAGTCCTTGAACCATCATTCCTACCTGTATAAGCTATAACCCAAATGATTCTCATGTGAATATAAGTTTTATGATATTTATACTCGTGTTTGATATGCTTTCGAGGTGAAATTTTTTCATAAGAATCACTTAGAACAAAGTTGAGCTAAGAGCCTTTAATTCGTCCAAAGTTTGGTATTCGATTCTACAAGGGTAGACTTTAAATGTATAAAACTTCTTATATACGTAGAATTTCTCATCTCAAGACCCACCAAATTTTCGATAATTGAGTTAGCTTTCAACGATACCAATTTTGCCTTAATACGCTACCCGAGTGAAAAGTTATGACATTTTTTGTGAGAGGTAGTAAGCCAACGCGATTGGGACGTGGCGCGCCGGTTTCTCGGCGCGTTATGTGACATGATGTGTTCGTTTCCCAGCATGATTTTTGGCATGATGTATTGCTTATTCCCCCTATGTTTTAGCTCCTTAAGGGTCAAGGGACACTTTAGTCCTTTCCCCTCAACCCGAAGCGTCCAAAGAATGATTTATAGCATCCAAAAGGGAATTATTTGCCTATCTTCAAATCAACTCTCACAAAAACCCTCCTCTTTCTCCCATGAACAAGGTTCAAGCTTTTTCTCTTAATAACATAAGGATTCAAGATCTTAACTTCAAGAAACCCTCAAGAAATCTTCAAGAAATCATCTAATTAAGGTATGTGGGAATTCATTCATGGGTACTCTTTTAACCATGGAGCCCAAGAACCCTTTTTAAATTTAAAGTTATGAATTTTACATATTTTAAGTTAAATTATCTCCATAAATATCTTGTTGATTTTAATTACGGATTATGGTTTCATGTGTTTTTAAGTAGAATGAGTTATATCATGTTTGAGTATTGAAATTCCCATATCATGTTTAAATAATTTCAAGATGAATCCCCAAGTTGTGAATTTTGCCATGTAACTCTATTGTTCTCTCATGTTTAAGACATTCTTATGTTCAAGCAATGATCTTTACATGTTTTGATAAAACTCCCATGTCCTATTTTAAGAAAATTCCATGTATATCCCCTAATTCATGATTTTAGTCATGTAGTCATGTAATCATGCTATGCTCTCATGTTTAAAACATTACCATGTTCAAGTTCATGATTCTCAAGTGTTTTCATTAAAATTTACCCTTGACACATTTGGATGATGATTATTTGCATGTTAACTCCTTAATCTATTATTAATATCGCAATTTACCCTCATGTGTTTGATGAAATGCCTAAGAGATGAATTTTGAACAATGACTACTTATCATGCTTTTGAAGCTTTAGTATGTTTCTACTGGTAATGTTATCGAGTCCTGGGGGTTATGAATACCCAAAAACTTACCTGTTTACTTAGACTCAGTATTTTCAAAATTGGTTCGGATATATATTAGAGTATTATCAATTCAGTTAGTTATCATATCTGTAAGCTCAGTTCAGTCCAGTAATCTGAGTCAGTCCAGTTAGGAGTAGGATTTAGCACCGAGAGAACCCAGGGATGGGGTTTCACCTGCCAGTTGAGAGTGTGACCTTTAGTACTAGCCCCTGCGTTCCAGAACTCTGTAGCCAGCATAGGTTGAGATATTAACCTGGTAGTTGAGGGTTGACATATATCTCACTAGAGCACCTGCCAGAAGAGGGTTACTATTTAGTCCTTCGGGACTTCAGTTTAGTGGATCCACACAGCTAGTATTAGTACCCACAGCATGGTACTGACACCCCTCTAACCAGGGTCACAGGATGGGCCCTAATTAGCTCATATTAGGGCATTCAGTTAGATTATAGCTCTCACAATTTCAGTCCAGTCTTAGTTCGAAAGTCAGTTCAGGTTTGCTTGATCATATCATACAGTTTATCAGTTAAATCAATACACAGATTTCTGTATCTTAGTTTATAGACAATATAATAATCATGTTTTATGCTTGGTCTTGCATTCTTAGATTTTATAGTTTTCATGCATTTGTGCTCAACTATCTCTTATTGTTCAGTAGTCCATATTCATATATCAGTTACTCAGTATGTATTCACTAGTTACCCATTTTCTTAGATTTTACTCATTCTATTAGCCAGCATCAGTTATTTAGTTAATCGGATCAGTTCAGTACATATATGTTTGTTTTCAAACGTTCACGTATTTATGTTTTACCGTATTCCAATTTTGGTCCTACTTATATTATAACAGGAAAGTTTTAAAAAACAAGTGTAGTGATTCACCATCTTATCAGATCATGTTTGTTACTCATGTTTTAAGATATTTCAGCTTTCAGTCTATTTCCGTCTCTTGGTGAGTGTACTTACACCTAGTCATGCATGTTTTAAGATTACGTATGAAACTAGTTTTACTTATTGCATTCACCCCCGCTTACTCAGTATATTTTAGAAGTACTGATCCACATATACGTGTGTGTGGCTACATTGTTTCATAATATAGGTACCAACTGTAACCCATACATCATTATCAGGCAGTTGCAGTTTCTAGTCAGCAGGTGATGGGTTCTCCTATTTCGAAGACTTCAGTCAGATGTTGTTTGTGCACTTTACTTTATTACTCATATGTATTGATTAGTGGTAGCTGGGGTCATGTCCTAGCTATCTATAGTCAGTATAGTTAAGGCTTCATAGATGTCAGTCAGAGTCAGTCATGTAATTTTAGTTTTCTCCTTAGTTTTTATCAAATTGTAAATTATATCAGTAATATAATTTCTTCCAGATTTTGTCATAATTGTATTTCCTCATAGCAGATTAGCTATTTAATATATTATTTTTCAGTTGCTTAACAGTATTCCAGTTCATGGGTTAGTTTGGGATTATTTTTGGTTCCAAGCACCGTGTTACGACTTGGGTGGAGTCTCGTGTCGTGACAAGTTACTAGATCTTTGGTTGAGAAGAAGGAGGACCCTGGCGCTTTCACAATACCTTGCACTATTAGGTCTTTCAACTTCACTCGAGCATTATGTGATTTAGGGGCTAGCATCAGCCTCATGCTCTTTGCTGTATTCAATCAGTTGGGGTTGGGAGCACCCAAGCCAACTACCATGAGACTAGTAATAGCAGACAAGACAGTGAAGTAGCCGGTTGGTATCCTTTATGATGTTTTGGCAAAAGTGTCTTCTTTCATATTTCTTGTTAATTTTGTTATATTAGATTGTGTAGTGGACTTTCAAGTCTCGATTATTTTAGGAAGTCTATTTTTGGCTACAGGTTGGACGCTAATTAATCTGGAGAAAGAACATTTGATGCTGCGACTCAATGATGAACAAGTGACATTCAATATATGCAAATCTATGAAGTAGACTGATGAATTGAGAGTGGTGTTTGTGATTGATGTAGATGATGATGAGACAGATTTATTCCATGGTATTGATGCAGTTACTCCGTGGGATGATGGTTTTGATACGATTGTTCCTGTTGAAGAAAGGCTAGGTGTCGAAGCTCTTGCAGTTGTGATTATGAATTTTGACTCTGAAGGTATCGAAGAGTATGAGCATTTAGTGGGTGCATTGCATGGGGATGGTTATAATTATGCACCAAAGAAGCTTGATCTATATTTAAAGAATCGAACTACTCTACCTGCTCACCCATTCATTGAGGAACCACCGGTGTTAGAGTTGAAGGCCCACCCATCTCACTTGTAGTATGCATTTTTTGGGGCCAACAACACTTTACAGTTATTATTGCAGCTAATCTGAGCTAATCAGAGGTAGAAACATTATTATTAGTGTTGTAGAGTTTTAAGAGAGACATTGGATGGTCCATTGCAGATATTGTAGGTAGTCTGCCTGGTTTGTGTACTCACAAAATTTAGCTTGAAACAGATTGTGTTCCATTTATTGAACATCAACATCGACTAAATCTTCTTAGGTAGGAGGTGGTTAAGAAGGAGATTATCAAGTGGTTGGATGCTGGTGTAGTGTTTCCCATTGTTGATAGCAAGTGGGTTAGTCTGATTCAATGCGTACCTAAGAAGGGTGGAATAACGATTGTACCTAATGAGAAGAATGAGATAGTGCCTCTGAGACCATTCAATGGATGAAGAGTGTTCATGGATTATATAAAGCTAAATGCATGGACTCAGAAGGACCATTTTCCTATGCCATTCATAGATCAGATATTGGATAGGTTAGCAAGAAGAAGATGGTATTATTTTCTTGATGGATACTCAGGTTATAATCATATCACTATTGTATTGGAGGACCAAGAGAAGACTACCTTTACATGTCCTTATGGGACCTTTACATTCAAGCAGATGCTATTTGGGCTATACAACTCTCCAGCCACATTTCAGAGATGTATGATGTCTATTTTCTCTGATATGTCCGAAGACTTTATTGAAGTTCTTATGGATGACTTTTCAGTTATTAGTGATTCTTTTAATGTCTGCCTTATTCACTTGGAAAAGTCTCTACAAAGGTGTGAAGAATGCAACTTGGTGCTTAATTGGGAAACGTGCTATTTCATGGTCAAAGGGGGAATTGTGCTTAGGCACAAAATTTTGAAGAGTGGCATAGAGTTTGATCGAGCAAAGATTGAGGTGATTGAAAAATTACCTTACCCAATTTCTGTGATGGGAATTCATAGTTTTCTAGGGCATGCAGATTTTTATAGTCGATTTATCAAGGACTTTTCGAAGATTTCTAGTCCACTTTGCAAACTTCTTGAGAAGGAGGTAAAATTTGATTTTGGTGATGCATGTAAGAAGGCTTTTGAAATCCTAAAAGAGAAGATGGTGTCTGCTCCAATCATTGTGTCTCCTCATTGGTATTAACCTTTCGAGATTATATGTGATGCTAGCAGATTGACCTTAGGGGTTGTACTAGGCCAACGAAAAGAAAAGATTCTTCATCCCATCTACTATGCAAGTAAGGCACTAAATCCTGCTCAAAAGAACTATACTGTGATGGAGTAAAAGTTATTGGTAGTGGTTTTTGCCTTTGAAAAGCTTAGATCTTACTTGATTGGGACAAAGGTGATTGTGCACACAGACCATGCGGCATAGAGGTACTTAATGGCTAAGAAGGATGGAAAATCGAGTCTTATCCGTTGGGTACTGCTGTTAGAAGAATTTGATTTTGAGGTGAAAGACAGAAAAGGCACAAAATCAAGTTGCAGATCACTTGTCTAGAGTAGAAGAAGAAGCTATGCATAAGGTAGCTAAGGGATTAGAAATTGATGACAGTTTTCCAGATGAATAGATATTGGCAGTTTCCCAAGATTTGATTCTATGGTTTGCAGATTATGCAAATTACTTAGTAAGTGATCTAGTCCCAGAAGATCTTTCATATCAACAAAGGAAGAAGTTCATGCATGAGGTAAGAAAATTTTTCTGGGATGAACCTTACTTATTTAAGATTTGTGCAGATGGAATCATTCGCAGATGCATACCTGAGGTAGAGATGCTGAGCATACTTGAAGCTTGTCATTCATTGTTGGTTAAGGGTTATCATGAAGGGGCCCACACAGTTCATAAGATCCTGCAATGCGGCTACTATTGGTCGACCATATACAAAGATGCTCATGACTACGCTGTTGCTTGTGATCAATGTCAGCGACAAGGTACTATTTATAGAAGAGATAAATTACCTATGACCCGTATTTTAGAATTGGAAGTATTTGATGTATGGGGATTAAATTTCATGATAACATTTGTGAGATCTTGTGGAATGAAGTACATACTTGTGACAGTTGACTATTTTCAAAATGGATGTAAACAATTGCGCAGCCTAACAATGAAGCAAAGAGTGTCACCACATTTTTGAGAAAGAACATCTTTCTCGATTTGGTATGCCATGTGCTATTATTAGTGATGGAGGGTTATATTCTTGCAATCATCTATTCAAGAGTCTGCTTGACAAATATGGAGTGTATCACAAGGTGGAAACACCTTATCATCCGCAGAAAAGTGGACAAGTTGAAGTGTCGAATAGAGAAATCAAGTCCATATTGGCACAAACTATGAATGCCAATAGGACTGATTGGGAAATAAAGTTAGATGATGCATTATGGGCCTACCACTCAGCTTACAAACCCCCCATTGGTGCTCCACCTTATTATTTAGTGTATGGCAACGCTCGCCATTTACCAATTAAGCTTGAACATAAGGCACTATAGGCATTGAAGAAGTTAAATTTAGAGTGGAAGAATACAGAAAAAGAAAGGTTGAATAATATCAATGAGTAGGATGAATTTCGGCTTTGGGCATATGAAAGTTCAATGCTTTACAAAGAAAAGATGAAGTTGCATCACGACCATAAGATTGAGAAGAGGGTTTTTGAAAAGGGTGACCAAGTGCTACTGTACAATTCCAAGCTTCATTTGTTTCAAGGTAAGTTAAAGTCAAGATGGCATGGTCCATTCACAGTGACAAGGGTTTATCCCTATGGTGATTTAGAAATAAAGAAGATGGCGCAAGCCCATTCAAGGTAAATAGACAATGAGTAAAGTACTATATGGGAAATATAGATGTAACGACCCGAAATCACCTCCCGGGACATCACACGGTGCTTAAGGCTACAAGTAACCCCAAGCTAACCCTTTGAGACTATTACTACATATAATAACTTAATTCGAGATGAAATAAACAAAACACTGGTACTGTCATATCAAATGATAGGAAAACGAAGAAAATACTCTGTCCAAATAACCACAAAACTGGAAATCTCAACATACTGACAATCTAATAACTAGTCTGACAAAGCCTCTACTACTCCATGAATTAGAGAGCCATTGGGAAAGGTCCCCAACTGACTCAAATTATACTGAAAGCAATAACATATCAACTAAAACACAAAAATGTCTTAAGATAGGTCCTCAAACCATGATGACTCACCACTGTGGAGATATAGAAAAAGGTACTCAGAAATCACTGATGAGGCTGAGACTGAGCACCTGAACCTACATTATAAGACAATGTAGCACATAGACATATATATGGATCAACACTTAGGAATGTACTGAGTATATAGGGGTGTATGCATTTACAGAAAATAATATCCATACTCTTTAATCAAATCATGCATGGAAATATAAATGATTGACATAGCTTGAATAAGTCTACAATATAAAGCTCATAAATCATGTAGAATGAAGTATGTAACACATCTCATGAGTTATTATGCTTTAGCTTTAAAATCAGAAATCTTCTCTTATTATCATTACTCGAAGACTAATGAATGTTTTAAACAATACTTTCAAACTCATGCATATATCTCATGGATAGTAAAACTTCCTTAATTCTCAAGAACTTAGAACTCTTTAAACTCAAGACACTTAGAACTCGGAATTCTATAACTCTTACTAGTAGAGAAAACTAATTTCTTCTTGGGAAAATTTTACTTTAAGAAGCTATTTTGAAAATCTTACTATTAGGGAAAATCACTTATCTCAAAGCTTTAGGGAAAATATTCTATCTCAAGGGAGGTTCTCTTAACCGACATAAACCATGCGAGCTATATGGAGTCCAACGTCTTGTCCTCCTGAGGAAGAAACCTCATGTTGGGGAGAGGTGTCATACTCTTGCCAGGGAGTATAACCTTAACTCAGTGATCACTTATCTCGGCCTCGGGACCATAAATCTCAATCCTACGGTGGCACGTAGTTCTGGGGTATGAAACGGTAGTAACTTACCCAACTCGGTGCTAAATACTACTCCCTTTAGTTAGCTACGCTCATCTCATGGAAATCAACTTTAAAAAATAATCTTGTGGTTCATAAAGAACTCAACTACAAAATCTATAATCTCATTTGGTAAAGTGGATTTCAAAGCTACTATGACCATTAAGGTCAAAACTTTCTCAATGATCTCAAATACTCAAATCATGGGTGCTTATAGCACAAAAGTTCATGAAATTGTAAATCTCAAGTAGGGCTTAGTGACCCATAATCAAATCTCAAGTTAAGACTCATCAAAATGCATACTAGATATCATATGGACTCTTAAATCATATAGAAATCTAGAATTTACAACAATTTGTCTCAAAATCTCAACGTACTCATATACTTCAATTTCTGGAGCATTGCAACCATTAAATTCTCAAGGAATAATAATATAGGGTATAAACCCAGCTTTAATTTCTTAAGAAAATATGTAAAATCATGCTATTTGACTTTTAATTCATGGGAAACATCAAAAGCTTGCAACCAATAACAATGGGTGAAAAACCCTAATTCAATTTCATGTAAAATCTCATAAATTGTAGAAAACTTATAGTTTAAAATAAGTCTTTGGGCACAAGGGTGAAAGGATTACCCTTGTTCAAAACCCCACATACCTTAGATTGTGTAATTGGATGTACAAGCTTGTTTGAAACTCTTTCTCTTACTCTTTGAGAGAGGGTTCTTTGAAGCCTTGGACTTGGGAAACTCAAATCTCAACTCAATTTTTAGAATTTATGGTGAGTTCTTGAATTTCTTGGAGAAGGGTTTTGGATTTTCTCTTGAGGGAGAAACCCTAGCTCTTGGATGTTTTGGGAGATAATGAGGCTATCTGCTTCTTTTTGAATATATCAGGGTATTAAAAGGGAAAAGACTCAAAAGATCCTTTAAAAAATGACTTAAAAATACTGAACGGGATTTGTGACGGTCGGAGTGATGGTCCGTCGCTAGTCTGACAGTACGTCGGATCGTCCGTCGCGCGTTGGTCAGAAATAGGCCACACTGCCTTAGTTGCGACGGTCTTAGCGATGGTCCGTCACTAGCTTGACGGTTCGTCATTTTGGATGTCTCACTTAGGCCAGAAGAGGGAGTCACTGCCTTGGTTATGATGGTCCGGGTGACGGTCCATCGCAAACTCGACGGTTCTTCAACCTATCCGTCGCACCTAGGCAGTTTCGACAACTCTTAGTAAAACGGCCATAACTTCTCACCCCGATACCAAATTTGGATGAAATTGGTATTGTTGGGAAAGTAATTCATTTCTCTACATGGAAAAAAGTCGATATTAGAGAAATTCTACATGGTATAAAATATTTCTCACTTGGGAAGTCTGCCCTTACTCTTTTTAAAGATGAAACTCGACTTAAAGAAAATTCAGGGTATTACAATAGAAGAAGTGAAAGAAGTGGCTGATATTGACCTTGATAAAGTTTGAGTAATCAAAGAAATTTCATCGTGTAGCATCGTTAAATCAAGCACTGCATGGGAGGCAACCCATGTTTTTGTACTTATTTCATTTATTGGGTAATGTGTTTGTTCAATGTGTAGGACTAAAGAATGCAGACAAAATCTAGAGAAGTAAAAAAAAGTTATCTTACAGACTCCTTACGATTCAAATCTATACGATACGACTCGTGAGCAGGAGTCTTATTGACCTGGGAGAAAAATCAGAATCATGTGTCAGTTTCTGGAATGAATACGATTCTCAATATAAGTCGTAACCTTTGGGTACGATTCATGACTAAGAGTCGTATCCAGTCCGGAACACAGGTAAGTACCAAGTTTATACGTGTCAATGAAATGACCCGTAATCCTGGGTATGAGTCATAGTCACCACTCGTACCCAAGCTTATGAGGTCAGTTTGCGGGTTGACCTAGCCCCAAATACAATTGAAATAAAAGAGGAGGGCACCAGATCGGGAACCCGATTGCACTTCTCGTACCCTCCTTATTTCTCAATCAAATTTCCAACTCAAATCCTAAAAATCAAAGTATTTCCAATAAAATCTAACTACCAAAAACCTTAAATCTATCATTTTGTGTGGTTTTAACTTGAATTTGAGGCCACTACGATCCAAAATCAAAATCTGTTACTCTCCACTAACCAAGTAAGTTTCTCAACTTATTTTTGCTACATAGTAAGTTGAAATGAGTATTATGTGATATTGTAAAGTTGGTTTAAGTAGAATTTCTACATTTCTTGGTTTGTTGGTGCTCTAGTTTAGGTATTTTTGTTGAAATTTGAAAATTGGGGTAAAACTAGGGTTTAGGAATGGATTTTGTTGTCTATGTGTGTTGAAATACTGAATATAACTGAAAATTAATAGTAGGTATTTTAGGAATTTAAATTGGAGTCAAACTTTGATGTCCAACTTCTATGTTGCAGTGAATACAAGACTTCTTACGACTCGTACCCATCGGTATGAAGTTGTAATGAGACTTGTACCCACTGAAAACATGGAAGTCTAACAAATTCAAAGTCTGGGATGGATATGACTCAACCATACGAGTCGTATCCAGACCATAAAACTCGTATACTTTGGCCGTACCGACCTGGGGGGAAATTAAAACAGACTAAATGTTTCTATGTTACTTATGAATGCTGGTCACAAGTCATACTCTTCTAGTATAACTGGTAAGGAGTAGTCATAAGAAAATCAAGGAACAAAGGTCATGCACTGTATAAGATATGACTCAGTTATACGAGTCGTATCTTGTGGGTACGACCAGTACCCACCACTCGTCCCCAACTCAAACAAGGCACATTGAACTTTACTTTTAACTTTTGATTTTCTTTTCTTTTCTTAGTTACTAATAATAGTGTATTTGCAGGTACAATGCCTCCAAAGAACGCTTCATCCTCTAAAAAAAGCACTAAGAAAGTGACCAATCAATCACCGGTTGAGAGTGAGGAAACTAGCTTCTCTAAATCTGAAACCATATCTAAAAGTAACGAAGAAGAATATGATAGAACATCATCAAAGAAAGTTTCTTAGAAAGGAAAGGATGCTACTAAGGCAATGGGAAAAAAGGCCATTCCCCAAGAGTCTGAGACACTACCACCAAAGGGGCCGAGAATAAAGAATGCGATAGTTTCTCCTCATCATACACCATAGCTAGTTGATGATGACAACTATGATGAAGAGACATTTAGTTCAGTAGAGGAGAGTTCAGATGAATCTTAGGGTACCAAGGTAGATGCTACCCCGATAAACAGAAAGGATCCCTGACTCGCATTGGACCCTTCTCTGGTGCCCATCTTCAAATGATGGGGATACCCTACATGTAGAAGACATTTAAGTCGGGTCTGTCTCATCTTTTGGGTGGCAAGATAATAAGAGTGCTATAGCCAAAGAAGAGAATGACTACTATAGGGATGGATTAACTAAGTTTGCAGAATACTTCTGACAGTATGAGGTTGACTGGATGATGAGAGCACCTGAGAAATATAGAGAGGTCCTCGTTCGTGAGTTCTATGTAGCTTATAAGGGAGAGATACAGAGGCAGTATCCATAGAGTATGTTGAGGAAGGAAGGCGATCTTATTACCTCCCTGATGATTTGTGGAGTTTGGGTTTATATATCACCCCAAATCATAGGGAGATTCTTGTATGGGCCAGAATATCAGGCTTCAGCCAATATAGGAGAGATAGACTACAAGATGGTGGAGATGTAAAAAATCACTAGGCGGATGCTGGGTACTGATGATAAAATGGTAATGTTTAGGTGGATAACTGAGAGGATAACTGCACCTAGTGAGCATACGACATGGGTTGCAGGAGATATTGGTGATTCGCAGTAGATAAAGAAGGAAACCCTTAAATTTAAGGATAAGGCTTGGTAGACACTAGCCCGACAACGGTTGTGTCTCACTACAGGACATGACATTTTGAGCCCTGTCCGGGCTACTATGATAGCTGGTTTCATAATTGGGTACGCATTCAATGTTGGTGAGTTCCTGGCCTGAGAGATTCAAAATAGGACAGTTGGGGGGAAGAAGGTATTGCTAGCCTATCTCGATATTATCACTCAGATTTTCCTAGTAGCGGGAGTTATAGAGCTCTCTAGGATTGACGAGATGATTGAGGTCTGGAGGATATTTGATATTGGGCTTATTTGACATGCGGCCAATGATAATGCTCAACTTACACTTCTATTTGAATGTAAGGCGGTCGTTGTTAATATATTTATCCAACAAGAGTTGGGGTCGAATCTATGAGGAACAATGTGAGTGGCGATTGAGTAGGTTTGGAATAAGAGTTACTAACTAAATTCAAACCTATAGTGTAATTTTTTTTTTTTTATGTTTTCAACAAGTAATTTTTGGCATTCTAAGGGACTAATTTAAGACTAAGAATAATTAGAGTGTAATCAATTAGGAATGGATCTTGGGACTATGCTATCCTAGGGGCAAAATATGCATGGGTATGTAATGATTCAATGCAAATTCTAGTTGTTAGTGATATGGTAGGCTAGGTTTAAAGTCCTTGAGGATAGTTTTTCAACAAAGCCACAAAGATGTCACTCGCTGGCCCTTTCGAGTACCTAACGACTGTGCAATTAAAGCCACCCAATACCTCAATTAGGCACCCCTATTTCTAGGATGGAACCCGAGGGATAGTCAACCTCCTAATCACCCTTATGTCTAAAATAGTGAAAAATTGGCAAGACATACCCATGAATTATCAACTATTGCTTTGGTTCCCACATCCCTCTTTCAAGTATGATGTGGGTTTCTAAAGTTCACCCAAAACCCTTTTTTCAAGGATGGCTAAGGGTTTCAAGAGCTTGGGACTTTCATCCATCAAACCTATTTTGGCATTTGGAAATTTCACCCATAAATCCCTACCTATTTAATCAAGCAACCATAGAACCCATCATTAACAAAATAAATTCCACATACCAAGAGGTAGATCTAGCAAATAATAATAATAATCAAATCAAATAAACCAATATATCAATTAAAGTTATTCATAAGAAAAATAAAGAGAGGGCAAATCACACTTTAGAATCAAATGAATCTTTAATAGACAAAGCCAAATCTACACTTGAAAGTTACTCTAATGTCTTCTTAGCTCAAATTAGTACAAATTTAAGCTCCAAGCTCCAATAAATTACAAAAACCCTAAACTAGTGTGGGAGGTAGGGTTGTGGATGATAGATTAATTCCATAGATTCGGGTTTGAGTTTTCTTTTGTGGGGAAAATTTGGGACAACTTTATGCATTTACAGTTTTACCCTTGGGCTAAAATCCTGCTAGGCCGCGATCGTGGTGTCTTTAACGCGATCGTGGTACAACGACCGCAGATAATTCCACACGATCGTGACACTTTTACTTGCTTGACTCAGCGCGATCGTAGACTGATGCCCGCGATCATGATAATTTAGTCCATGTTCTGCTCCAGGTCTTCAACTACACTTCTTTGCTTCCTTTTGTAGCTTCAATCCAAATCTTTTCATCTCATCACCTTTGTTCCTACAAAATGTGGATATTAGTGCATTCAATCACAATTATGCCTCACTTATTCATTGAAAACAAGGTAAGGTGCACAAATGATGAGTGAGAATGAGTGGTAAAATCACCACTCATCAACACCCCCAACTTAAAGCTTCTGCTTGTCCTCAAGCAACACTACCTATTACCATGAGACACAATCATCTATTCCTAAACTTCATGCCTTAAAGATCACAATGACTTCAATCTTAGTCACTACTTCAAGTAGCTCATTTCACATGGGCTAAGCTTTTTTTCACTATACCCCTCATCATAAGATGTAATATCTAAGGGTGCACAAGACTTTAAAGAGCAATCAAGCAAAAAAAATTAACACTCTAGAAGTGACTCTCTTTTATCTACAACTATGCTATACTCTATTTCTCTCATTGCTCGAGAGGTGACAAAATCACCCACCTCAATTTGTTTACATGCCAACCTCACAAGAAAGAGAATTCCACGCACAAAACTACCAAATACACAATAAGAAATTTTAAGTGCAAAAACTCTCTCCCTCTCAAAAAAAATATCTATGTAGCAAGTGTCATACCGTAGGCTTGCCCCTATTTTCAATTGCCACTATGAAGAAAGTACATGGTTGGAGATCTCGAAGGACTTTCTAAGCTTGTAACGTAGGTTCAGCTTAGGATAGGATATCATTTGGGAACAACATGGCTTATCCCTTTCTTGAAAATCTACATCACACTTTTCAATCCTCTTTTTTGACTATGGGCCACTCCCTTTTGTTTTTCCTCTTTCCATATGCCTACATTTTGCTTCCATTGTTCACCCATTTTCTTTTATTTTTTTCTTGCAATTTTTATGCAATTCTTTCCTTTGTTGAACCCTTGCCTTTTATAGTCATTTGTTTTCAATGGTTAAGCACTTAGGCATTTCACTAACAACTTTGTGGCCCCATACTTACTTCCATTAATCTTTCCACCCACAACTTAGGCTTTTAGCTTCAAGTTGCATTTTCAAGTTCAAGGAGGGTATGGTTCAAAAGAGTTATACAAAAATGGTTTATGACTTGTAATGTGTTTTCCAAAGAAAGGTCCAAAGGGTGAAAATGGGTAACTAGTGATTTCATTTATGAATAGGTAGGCCTTTCAGGCTAGAGTGGGTTTCCACAATCACAAAGATGGCCTAAGATCATTTCTTCAACCAACTATAATCAAAATTAGCTTTGAAAGACTAACGGGGCAAGTTCTAGATAACATAAGTATTCAAGAGATGAATACTAATAGTTCACCACACATGGCATGCAAAATTCGCCAAGGGAGCTCAATTGATCCTCTCGTGAGAGATAAAATTAAAGTATCTATCATTATTTATAAGTTAAAAACATATGGAGTCATAAAAAGAGAAAAGTTTTGTTACAAAATTACTCACGTTCATGCCCTTAATTTTTGAAAATTTTTGAATGGAGGTGGTCGTTCATTTATATTAGCACCACACTCAATTTGCTAAACTATGGCCACATCCAAAGCCTTAGCCTCATATTTTTGCTCAAAATGAGCTAACCATCCATATGGCTACTCAGACTTTGCCAATGGTATATAACGTGATCGCAAATTAACAATGCCATGGCTACTTAGAATTCCCCTATATTCATGAGGTTAATGCTACGGGTATTCAGAATTTTCCTGCATCTATGTCTCAAAAACCAAACACGATGCTTTCTTCTTAAGAATGTCATCACTCAATCTATCATTGGGAAAAGCTTGCCCACACCATTATTAAAAGAAATTAAAAACCAAAAATGAAGACAAACAACTCACAAAATTTCCATGCTTCGTGTGTACTAAGTTCAAGTATTTCAAATAAATGAGTACACACAAGGGTAGGGCCACACTCTCAACTAAAGTGACTTGTAGTGACCTCACCATAACACAAAAACATAAATAGGATAAAAGGTCTCCCTGAAACTGCACTGATAACCATGTGGAAGGTTGGACACAGAGGTGTGATCATGTTACCGTGATAGCAGCCCGAAACCAGCAACCCACAACCCGCAATTGCGATAATTGAGGCTATATTCTCCTCTATTTTACCTTATTTTTCTGCATGGCTGCCATACTTCTAAACTTGGTTAGCCCCTGTTTTGGCTTTCAACCTGTACAAAGCACCTACAAAACATGAAAATTATGTGAATTATTCTAAAAGCATATAAATAAAAATATGAAAATGATGGGTTTCCTTCCATCAAGCACCTTATTTTTCATCGCGGCACCGCACCTTTTATAATCCTCATTTTTGCCTCCACTTAGAGGATTTGAACCTTTTCCCCAACTTTTGGCCATTCTATCTTTTAGGATCATTGGGCAACGGTAGGGGCATGACGACACATATTTTATCATGCCACTTCGAAGACTTAAAACTTTTACCCAATTTGACATCAAACTTTTGGTTTAGCTCCTTGGGAAAATGTGAACACATCAATAGGCCACTCGTTGTACATTGGAAGTTGTGTTCTTTGGCCTTTGATAGATGGGGTTCCAATTGCTCTTTTGGAATGTCACATTCCAAAATATAGTAATCGAACTTCGTCTTCCCATAATCCATCATTCGTTTAGGTGGATGGATTCTCATCATATCCTCTAGGCATAGTGTTGAATGAGGTCCAACCCTTAATTTTAGAATTTTTTTATTCTTATCACCTCACCCTAAAATGAACTAGAGTCATCATAAGAGACGTGCTTTTATTCTTCCTTTGACTCTAGTACCATTTCCTTCATTTTGGCATCTTTGTCATTATTTGATTTAGTTGGGAAGTCGAGGGTTCTTTGTTTCCAATATCATCATCATAGCTTGGTTTCTCTTCTTGATTAACCTCATCTTGGGAAGTGGGCAAGGCAATGACATTTATAAGATTTGTTTCCTTGACCATTTCCTTTACCTTGACAATCTTCTTTCCAAATGCCTCATTGGATTGATGTATGTCTTGCATGTTCTCCCCTGTTGTAGTTACCCGATCCAAGATAGTTTGAAGCATATCTTCAAAGCTATAAGACCTGGTATGTCACTCTTCCTTTTTCTCATTATAAAACCAATCAAACTCGTAAGAAGAACTAGCATTTGGGATAACATTACGAGAGGAGAGGGTATTTGAATAATCACTCCAATGTTCTAGTTCATCCTCTATTGATTTCGCCAATATACATTGAAGCATTGTTTCAACACCAATATTTTTCGTGCTTCATTCTTCCCTTACTTTCTCATAAGGCCTATCAAAATCACGAGAAGAACTAGCAATTGAGTTAGTATAATAGGGGGAGGGGGCATTTGTACAATCGTTCCCATGTCCATTTCGACCACCACATAGAGAACAAACATACTCCCTATAAGATCGAGATAATGCACACATATCTCTCCGAGGAGGAAGTCTACATTCTTTCCAAAAGTGGGGTCCACCATAATATGGACATGATTTATCAAGATGCTCTTTCCAACCACCAAACCCATATTCATTCCTTGATGCCATAGTAAGAAATAAACAAAAATAAAGAAAATCTACCTAACACAAGAAACAAAGAAAATCACAAACAAATATTTACAATGTTGAATTAAAGCAAGTAAGCTAAAATTTCAAACTAACTCAATACGCCAAATTGCTCCCTAGCAACAATGCCATTTTTGATAATGCTCAACTTACACGTCAATTTGAGCGTAAGGCAGTCGTTGTCAATATATTTACCCAACAAGAGTTGGGGTAGAATCCATGAGGAACAATGTAAGTGGCGATTGAGTAGGTTCAGAATAAGAGTAAGTAACCTAATTCAAACCTATAGTACAAAATGGGTTGGGGTTTTTTGATGTTTAAACATGAAAGTAATTTTTAGGCTTCTAAGGGACTAATTTGAGACTAAGAATAATTAGAGTGTAATTAATTAGGAACGGATATTGGGACTATGCTATCCTAGGGGCAAGATATGCATGGGTATGTAATGATTTGATGCAAATTTTAGTTGTTTATGATATGGTAGGCTAGGTTTAAAGTTCTTGAGGATATTTTTTCAACAAAGACACAAATATGTCACTCGTTCACCCTTTCGATTACCTAACGAGTGTTCAATTAAAGCCACCCAATACCTCAATTAGGCCCCCTATTTCTAGGATGAGACCCGAGGGATAGTCAACCTCCTAATTACCCTTATGTCTAAGATAGTGAAAAATTGGCAGGACACACCCATGAATTGTATACTATATATTTGGTTCCCAAATTCCTCTTTTAAGGATGATATGGGTTCCTAAAGTTTACCAAAACCCCTCTTTCAAGGATGACTAGGGCTTTTAATAACTTGGGACTTTCATCCATCAAACCCATTTTGGCATTTTGAGCTTTCATCCATAAATCCTTACCTGTATAATCAAGAAACAATAGAACCCATCATTAACAAACTAAATTCCACACAAATATATCATAACCCATGCACAATTGCATCCTATTCAAACATAATCCCAAGAGATAGATCTAGAAAATCATCATAATAATAAAAACAAATAAACCAAGATGTCTGTTAAAGTTATTCATAAGAAAAATAAATAGAGGGAAAACCACACTTTATACTTTAATTAATCTTCAATATACAACGCCAAATCTACACTTGGAAGTTACTCTAATGTCTTCTTAGCTCAAATTAGTACAAATTTGAGCTCCAAGCTCTAAGAAATTACGAAAATCTTAAACTAGTGTGGGAGGTAGGGTTTTGGATGATAGATTAATTCCTTGGATTCGGGTTTGAGTCTTCTTTTATGGGGCAAATATTTGACAGCTTCATGCATTTACACTTTTTCCCTTGGACTAAAATCCCGCTAGACCACGATCGCGCTGTCTTTAACGTGACTGCGGTATAGCAACCGTAGGATATTCCATGAAATCGCGGTACTTTGATCTGCTTGACTCAGCGTGATCATGGAATGCCATCCATAATCACAATAACTGAGGCCATGTTCTGCTCTAGGTCTTCAACTATACTTCTTTGCTTCCTTTTATTCCCTTTTTAGCTCCAATCCACATATTTTCATCTCATCACCTTGTGCCTGTAAATTATGGATATTAGTGTATTCAACCACAATTATGTTTCACTTTTCATTAAAAACAAGGTAAGGTTTACAAATGATGAGTGCGAATAAGTGGTGAAATCACCACTCACTAGCCAACTCTTTGGCTCGACCCATAAGGTAGATATTTGATGCTTTAGCGAGAATATTTCTGTAAGATGATCAGCTTGATGCCTATGCTATAGCTTAGGCTACTGAGGCAGGTGCACAGACCGAGGCTACACCCATAGATGCAACGGGTACTTCCAGTGCCCACCGTTGGTCCAGTCTATGCCACCCAGGCCATGGGGTATGCCTGCAGGTGTTATGTTGATTTCCCAAACTTCATGGATAGAGGTTGGACCCAACTACCTATGCTTACTGCGAAGGTAGGTTATATGGAGAACGGAGTAAAAAGTTGGATGGATCGACAATTTGAGGCACATAATAGGCGAGTCCAAGGGCATCTAGATATGTTTGAGTTGAGAATTACTCAACAGTTAGGTACTGGAAAGATGCCCAATGTTGTTGATGTTAGAATCGAGATTGCTGAGATTAAGAAGAAGGTCACTGAGCTGTATGAGAGGTCGATTATTGCTGAGCTAGTTGTGGAGACTGTGATTTCCATAGTTGAGGTGCCTAACATTTAGGAAGATTTGGTAGATATACAGGTTAAGAAAACCAGAGAAAAGAGGAAGAGAAATAAAAGAGAAGCTAAAGTAGCTCAGAAAAAAGCTAGACTCAAGAGCATTCAAGATGAGCCAAACCACGAGACAAGGGTCCGTGAGATGGATTCTGGAGATGGAGGATTGAGGGCGTCAACTTCTATTGTTGAGGGGGCTAGTTTTGTACCCCTATCTGTTGATTTAGTCCTGATTATTAGGACTGTAGCTAACGAGAGTGGGACCCAACCTGAGGGCCCACATCCTGATGTTGATGCTCCGGCGCCTTGAACGACTAGGTATGACTCTCATTTCTTATTTTATTTTCTTAGCACTGGGGACAGTGCAACTTTCTTAAGTTAGGGGTAGGGGTTATTCCATAAATTTTGGTGAGTAGTTTGAAAATTCTCAGATGTAGCTAAAACTGAAAGTCTGTTATGACTTGCAGGTTTGATGCAGACAAATGAGATAGGGAGTAGATCAGTGCGCCTATGGAAATAGATATTTTTGATTATTGATTATTATTTTGAGGATTTTTGAAAATTTTCTTATGTACCGAAAAGATTTTATTTTGATTGATGTTTACTTTGTGATTGCTGAAACTGCTGATTCAAAATGCTAAATTGTTGTGAAAAGTGGTGCCCACTCGAAAATCTAGTTTAAGTAATTGCATGATTTGTATATTTGTGTGAAACTTTTGAGTATCTGATAATGGCATTAGGATTAAAGATAGTACAGTTTGGGACAAAACAATTACATTGTTGGATAACTAGTACTTAGTAATGTAGCTCTATGCAAGTCTGTGTAATTTTTATTGAGTTCTCGGTAGTGTTGGAATCTAGAACTTACCCGGTTGCTTTTATCTAGGTCCAGGATAGTTAAGTCGGAGATGATCATAGGCCATTGTTACATGAGTTCACTTAAGCCTAAAATGTCCTAACCAAAGGAATAAATCTCCTTGATCCAAATATTTGAGCCTTTATAGACCTATTTTTATTATTACACCTATCACCTTCCTATTTAACTTATAATGAACCTATTTTGGCCCTAGTCCTCCCGTGGACATTGTGCACCTCAACTCAGGCAAATTGCCTAAGTTGAGGGTGGCTATTATAGGGGTGCGTAGGAAGAAAACAAGTATGAAGAATATGGGTAGAAGAAAAATTGTTGAAACATGGTCAGGTGTGATGAAAAAAAAGAAAGAAGAATTCAATGTATAACAAAGAAAAAAGAATGAGAAAAATAAAGTGTTATAAAGCCGCACCTGACCCAATTAGCATGTGCTTAAAAGAAAAAGGAAGACATAAAGGTGGAAAGTATGTAGATCCCTAGAAGAGCGTAGTGTCCAGGAGGCTTAGTCACTAAACGAATCTTAAAAGATATCATACTATCCCCAAGCCTATGTTATAAGCTAAATAAAGCCCAATAGTGATCCTACCATGACTTTCTGACAACTTAGAAAAAGAGTATAAGGGCAAGCCTATAGTATTCTATCCACTCCGGTGATACTTTTGTGTGTGACAAAGAGTCATTTGTTATATCCCTGAATAGATTAGTCTATCCATAAAGAGCCAATGAAATTTCTTTGATTGTGAGTTGCACATGAGTTATGCTGCTAGGTTGCTAGATTGTTTGAAGAATGTAAATTATGTCTATTCCCAAGTGTCTATTGATAATGTAATGCCATCATCAGATTCCTTCATGCTTTTATATATGCTAAATTGCTATACGCAAGTTTGAGTTGAAAAGTTGAAAAATTACAAGGGGAACAACAAGATTTGAAATTTAACTCAAAATTACTGCCATGGGTTGCAGGTTTGAGTTCGAAGGACCAAGAATCCGCAAGACGAGCTTCCAAAAAAAAATGACATGAGCTGAAAAGTAGGATTGAACTGAAGTAGAAATTTAGAACTTTCTCGTTGTAGTCACACGTGAAGTAGTTTTCTTTCCTCTTAACAATAGAAAAGAAGAACCAGTAAGTACTTCACACCTATGATTTTCCCTGTATCAATAACTCTACTTTCTCGAAGTAGATAATCTGGATGCGAAGAGGTATATATCTCTCTACCAAATATTCATTTTGATGAATAGGCAGTATGTAATATGGACACGCTTAAATGTCGAGTGAAAGAATTTATGTCATCAAATAGTTGCTCCAATCTTTCCTTTCGAACCAAGCACATTTAGATACAAAATCTTCGACTCATCTTATAATTTATTATATGAAAAGTTCTACTTGATGGTAAGATATGATTGGGGAATATTCTTCTAATCTGATGATAGATGGTTATTTTTGCTACTATTTCAGCACCTATGACCAGATTGACTTAGAAAGAATTTCCTTTTTAATGGTCTGAGGAGTGTGTATCGAGCACATGTAACATCTGAGGGTAGTGTTCTATACTTTGAGAGATCATTTTCTTTTTACCAAGTTCTCTAAGTTTGAGTTTTGGATTAAGTCGATGATATTTCTTGTCAATGTGTTATCTAAGTATGGGATTATGGTAGACTCAATGAAGATTGAGGCTATTCATTATTGGGCTAGATTCACATCTCAACTAAGGTTCGCAGTTTTATTGGCTTGGCCGATCATTATAGATAATTCATTGAGGGTTTTGCTACTATTTTAGCACCTATGACCAGATTGACTTAGAAGGAATTTCCTTTCTAATGGTCTGAGGAGTGTGTGTCGAGCTTTGGTTAGCTCAAGGATTCCTCACTTCGGCTTATATTTGGGATCTTTTTGTTGAGAGTGAAGGATTCACCATGCATTGTAATGCTTTTAGTGTTGGTTTGGGTTGTGTATTAATGTAGCAGGGTTGTGTTATTGCTTATGCTTTAAGGTAGCTTAAGGTGCTCAAACTCAACTATCTCACTCATGATTTAGAGTTGTCAGCTATAGTTTTTACGCTTAAGATTTGGAGACATTATCTTTATGATGTGCATTGTGAGATTTTCACAAATCATTGCAGTCTTCAGCGTTTTGTGACCCATAGAGAGATTAATGTTAGATAGTATAGATGTATGGGATTGCTTAAGGATTATGATATATCCATCTTGTACCACTTGGGAAAGACGGATATAGTAGTGATCGATCCAACCTTGTTGGGTTATTATATTTGCAATCGACCTCATTATACTTCTAGTTGAGGTGTAGTTTTGGGCGACATCACTACTTAAATCATGCTGAGATAATTGCTATTCTTTAAGAAAACCGAGAATATGTGTGGTTGAGATCCATAATACATCTTATCCAAGAAAAATATGGTCTGGAATGTGATAAAATGCCTATGAATTTATATAAAGATAATGCAACATGCATAGCACAGTTAAAGGGAGGATTCATAGAAGGAGATAGAACGAAGCTTATTTCGCCAAAATTTTTCTACATACATGAGCTCCAAAAGAATGATGATATCAATGTTGGATAGATTCATTCAAGTGACAATATTACTGATTTATTCACCAAGTTTCTATCAACTACAACATTCGAGAAGATGGTACACAAGATTGAAATATGGAGATTCAAGTCATTAAATTGAATTTCCATCAGGGGGACTAAAATACACATTGTACTTTTTTTTCCGTAAACAAGGTTTTGTCAAAATTAGGTTTTTGTGGTAAGGTTTTAATGAGGCAACACTAAAGGCGTATTACAAGATGTGTGTATTCTTATTTCTTCACTGGGCTTTTCCCATTAGGTTTTCCGACTATGGTTTTAATGAGACATATTATCTATTAATGGACATCCAAAGGGGAGTGTTATATAATATGGATGTCATGTGACATGTATATGCGTGACATGTCATTTATTAGAGATAATAGTTTGTAGTTAAGTTGGATTTGAAGAGCAAAAATTACTTGTTTAATTTGAATCTGAATACCTAAATAGTTGGCCAAATTGACAACTTGGCTACTTGCGAAGTAGAAGTCAAGTTTGGCAACCTTAGGAACTAAGTTTGGTGGTCTATAAATAGAAACACTTCATACATTTTATTTATAGATCAAAGTAGTAAAACAAAAGCATTACTAAAATTCCCTAAAGTTCTCTCCTTTATTTAAAGTTTGATATTGATATTTTATGATTATTTATTTAACAATTTTTTTTTTGAAATGCTAATGCCAAAATAGTTATGCTTGATTATCAAGAAAGTGATGTTTTGGTAGGTGGCCAACCTTCTGGGCGTGGCGTAGTCCAACTAGCTTTTGTGCGCCTTCTGTTTGGTCCGGATTACATTTTTGTAGAAAATTAAAGGAAAAATTACAAGAAGTAAAAAATTTAAAATTATAAATAACAACACTATGAAAAAATTATGTTTAATATAAAATATAATTTTTTGAGTGACAGTTACCAAGGGTAACTTCTCTTATTTTCACTTCAATACTTTATTTCTTTCCTTTCATACTTTACCTTTTATTTTTTGTCAAATAACTCATATTTTTAGATTTTCATTTTATTTTCTCTGCTTGTAGATAAAGATTGTGTTTCACTAATTAAGGTAACTATTAATTTGCAATTATTGCATATTATCTCTTCTACAAATTCTAATATTTTGTATTTTTGTATTTTTTAATCATTGTTACTGTGATTTTTTTGATTTCTGATATATTTTTGTTTTTATATGATCGTGGAGTTCTGCTCTAATGGCAGAACAGACATGTGACACCTCGTAATATTCTAAGCTCGATTCAGCTGTTAGTTGTAATCTTAAGGGTTCCAAGGCTTGTATTTTTCACTAAGTGCTAAGGAATTAGTCATTTTCAAGACCCCTCAACTTCGATGATATTTATTTTGGTCTTTCCAACCCTGAGACATTGATTTTTGAGTTGAAATATGTTTGGGGTTGATAATGGTATGTTTAGGGAAAGTTTTAGTTTTTTCGAATATGCGTAGGGTATGTTTGGAAAAAGAAACCAGTAGACCCTCTAAGATAGGCCTGTAATGCCTGGTCTAGTCCACTGGGATAGACCCCATGGTGTTCGGTCTAGTCTGCCAGACTAGAGCCCACGATGAGGGGCGTACCCCACCGGTCTGGAGCCCACAGCGCAACCATGCCCATTCGTCCAGCCCTTTGGCCTTTAAGCTAAGGGGTATTTAGGCCATTTTTCCTCATCCTATTTCATCCATAACATGAATTTGGGATCCCAAAGAGGGCATCATTTGCCTCTTTCACTCAAATTTCTCCCAAGAAAACCCTCCTTCTTCCTCAAGAACAAATTCAAGCTTCATTCTCAAGAAATCAAGAGTTCAAGCTTCCTATCCAAGAAATCTTTAAAAATTCAGTTGTTAAGGTATGTAGGTTGTTGATCCATGGGTTTCTTTCACCCATGGATCCCAAAAACCCTCTTGTGGTTTACTTTATGAGTTTATACATGTTCAAGATAAAATAAATCCATGAATCTCTTGTTAATTCAATGTCAAGTTATGGTTACAAATGTTTTCAAGTGGAATGAGTCATATCATGTTTTAGTGTTGCAATTTATATGTCATGTTCTATTAATTTAAGAATAAATTCCCAAATCATGAATTTAGCCATGTAATCACGTTGTTTCCTCATATTAAGACATTCCGATGTTCAAATTTATGATTCTCACATATTTGATGAAATGTCTAAGCTTTGAGTCTTTGCATCATGATTTCATACTACAACTTTAAGCGTTAATATTGTATTTCATGACCATTCAGTGCTGGCGGATTATGAACACCCAATACCTATGTATTTTACATGATTTTAGATCTTTCAAGTAATAATTCAGTGAAACCATGAGTCTTGTTATTTACACAGATATTTATGATCATGATGAGCACTATTAATAATGTAAAAATGTTCACTTTAGTTTAGTTTAGTTCAGTATCAGTGTCAGTTCAGATAGGAGTAGGATTTAGCACCGAGCGAACCTAGGGATGGGGGCTCACCTGCCAGTAGAGAGTGTGACCCTTAGTAGCAATCCCTGAGTTCCAGAACTATGTAGATAGTGTAGGTTTCAAATGTCTTCCTGTCAGTTAAGGTTTGACACATATCTAATAAGAGCACCTGCCAGTAGAGGGTGACTCCTTAGTCCTTTTGGAATCCAGTTAGTGGATCCACACAGCCAGTGTTAGTACCTGTGGCACGGATTTGACACCCTTCTAACTAGGGTCACAGGTTGAACCCCAATTAGCTCAGATTGGGGCATGTTGGTTATATGATACCTCCCACAATCTCAGTATAGTAATAAGTGTATTTTTGTTTAGGTTTACTTTACCAAGTGTACAAATTTTTAGTTATTCAGTTATACAGCTTTTAGATTATAGATTATCTCAGAAACATATTTATGCTTGGTCTTGCATTATCAGATATTACATGTTCATGAATTTATGCTCAGTTAACTCATGCATATCAGCATGTCCTCATCTCATATACTAGTACATTCAAAGTACTGACCGCATACTTTTCTTTGCGCTATGTTTTCTTATAGCATAGGTTCAGACGCACAGTTTCTCGACCACTTTTAAATAACTATGTGTTACTCAGTAGTAGTAGTGGTGAGTCCTCATTCATCAAGGAAATAATTTGTTTATTTCAGTTACTTTAGTAACTTCTTATGTTCAGTTAGTTGGAGTTAGTTGGGGATCTGTCCCATCAACTTCTCATGATGTTTAAAGGCTTTCAAACACAGTCAGTTTGTCATTTAAGTCTTATCAGTTGTTATTAAATATTTCAGACATATTTTGATTCGTATTTTTGTATCCAGTTTTATATTATCTTATCAGCTTATCTTTAACACATGTGGTGTATTACTATTTTGTTCAGTGCTCACAGTAGGTACAAGCTCATGGATTAGCTTGTGATTATTTGTGGCTACAAGCACCATTGTCGTGACTAGGGGTATCCTCGGGTCATGACAAAACTTGGTATCAGAGCCTAATGTTTTAAAGTATTTAGAGAGTCTGAAAGCCACATTGAGTAGAGTCTTATGCATGGGTGTGAAGCGTGCCACACTTATGTATAAAAGGCTATGAAATATTCTTAGGAAAGTTTCCCTTCTTTCATTGTTTATGTCATGCGAAAGATCATGAGCTCTATTTAAAATCTCTTTCTAACTCATCCTTTGTTCCATTTATAGATAATGCCTCTTAGAAGAAATAACAAAAGAAGAAATGGGACCAGCTCACACCACAGCCTATTTAGGAAGATCCCCTGAATGAGAATGTTTATCACGCTGAGTTTTGGGTAGCCTTTATGGACTTGGACCATTTAGTAGCTGCTAAAAACAACAACAGACTATTTCCCCAACCAATCCAGTGGCAAATACAACTTCGGTTAAGATTCAGGATTTCACTCGATTGAATCCCCCTTTGTTTTTGGGATCCAAGTATGTAGAGGATATGCAGGAATTTTTGGATATGGTACAGAAGGTGAATGATATCATGGGCATCAGTTAGAGTGAGAGTGTAGAGTTGGCTGCATATCAATTGCAGGATATAGCTCACACTTGGTTTAAGTAGTAGAAGGAGGACTGAGGTATGGAGGTAAGGCCTATTGAGTGGGAAATATTTTCCATAACTTTCTTAGACAGGTTCTTTCCATTAGAGTTGAGGGAAGCTAAGGTGCAAGAGTTCATCAATTTAAATCCAGGTAGTATGAGTGTGAAGGAGTACTCACTTAAGTTCACTTAGTTGGCGAGGTATGCTCCTATAATGGTGGCAGACTATAGGTCTAGAATGAGTAAGTTTGTATCTAGTGTATTTGATAGTGTGGTCAAAGAGTGTAGGACCACCATGTTGATTAAAGAGATGGAACTATCTACACTTATGGTTCATGCTCAACAGACCGAGGAAGAAAAGCTTACGAAGAAAGAGAGAGAGAGAATAAGAGGGCCAAAATAGGTAGTTTTACCTTTTCTCAACCAAGGTCTGAAGGTGGTAACCGTTCTTAGTTCTATAAAATTTTTTTAGCCCCAGCTCCATCTTCAACTAGTGTGCCAGTGCCTAAGTTCAGGAAAGACAGTCGGGATAGAGCGCCAGGCTCTAAGCCCCAAGGTAGTGTGAACAGTGGTCGTACTAATTCACTCTACAGAAAATATGGTAGGAATCATCAGGGTGAGTGTAAGGCCGGTAGTGATGTGTGTTTTGGTTGTGGAAATCTAGGCTATAAGGTCAGGGATTGACCAAGGGCTGGTCAGTAGGGTCAGTCCCATCGTTCTTTAGCTCCAACAGTCCACCCAACTCAGTAGGGTGATACTTCCAGTGCCATAAGTAGGCAATGTCAGAATAGGTTGTATGCACTTCAGACTTGGCATGATCAAGAAAGTTCTCCTGATGTGGTTATGGATACATTACAGGTTTTCCATATTTATGTTTATGCATTGTTAGATCTCGAAGCTTCACTTTCTTTTGCGACTCTTTATATAATTGTCGATTTCGGTGTCAATCCTGAAATATTAGCAGAGCCTTTCGTAGTCTACCCCAGTGGGTGAATCTATTATAGCTAGAAGGGTGTACAAAAATTTCCCGGTCATAGTATCTCAGAAAATCACCTCAGTTGATCTTGTGGAGTTAAAGATAACTGATTTCAATGTCATTCTCGACATAGATTGGTTTCTCTTGTGCTATGCCTGAGTTAATTGTAGAAATAGAGTCATTCAGTTTCCCAATGAACCATTCATTAAATAAAGAGGTAGTCCTTCAGTGCTTAGGGGTCAGATTATTTCTTACCTTAAAGAAGGAAAAATGATATCTAAAGGGTATGTTTACCATTTTTTCGAGTCAAAGACTCTAGTTTTGCGACTCCAAGTCTCGAGTCAATTTTAGTAGTAAGGAAATTTCCAGATATGTTCCCTAAAGATCTTTCTAGAGTTCTACCCAAAAGAGAAATTAAGTTCAAAATAGATCTCCTTCCAGATACCCAACCTATCTTTATTCCACCTTATAGAATGGCTCCACTGAGCTTAAGAAGTTAAAAGATCTCTTAGCTAAGAGTTTCATCACGCCTAGTATTTCTTTATGGGGTGCTGCAGTCTTGTTCATGCATAAGAAAGACAATTCTCTCAGAATGTGCATCGACTACCGTTAGTTCAACAAAGTCATAATCAAGAATAAGTATCCACTCCCTAGAATTGATGACTTGTTCAACCAACTTTAGGGTGCCAGTTATTTCTCTAAGATAGATCTCAGATCCGGCTATCATCAACTTAGAGTCAGAGAATGTGACATTCCAAAGATAAATTTAAGAACTCGATATGGTCACTTTAAATTCCTAGTTATGTATTTTGGACTAAAAAATGCCCCTGTAACTTTCTGGACTTGATGAACAGGGTGTTCAAACAGTACTTGGACATGTTCATCATAGTTCTTATTGATGATATCCTTGTCTATTCCTGTAGTGAGAATGATCATGCAGACCATCTGAGAATTATGTTACAGACCCTTAGAGCTCATGAGTTGTTTGCCAAATTTAGTAAGTACAAATTTTGGCTAAGATCAGTAGCTTTTCTTGGCCATATTATTTTCGATAATGGCATTAGATTTGACCCTAAAAAAACTAAAGCAGCGAGAAACTAGCCTGTTCCCATCTCTCCATCAGATATCAGGAGTTTCTTAGGTTTGGATAGCTACGATAGACGATTTTCTTCTATTGCATCACTCATGTCTTGATTGACTCAAAAGAAAGTTAAATTTTAGTGGTCAGATTCTTACGAGAAGAGTTTTTCAGGAGTTGAAGATTCTCACATTCGCTCTACTCTTGACTTTACCAGATGATTCATCTAGATTTGTAGTTTACTGTGATGCTTCCAGAGTTGGTCTTGGTAGTGTTTTGATGCGTTCACTGATCGTAAAAGTTTATAGTACATGTTCTTGCAGAAAGATTTGAATTTTTGTTAGAGAAGGTGGCTTGAGTTCTTAAAAGATTATGATATGAGTGTGTTGTATTATCCGAGCAAGGCCAATTTAGTGGAAGATGCCCTTAGTAGATTGTATATAGGTAATGTTGCTCATGTTGAGGGAGAGAAAAAGAAGTTAGTCAGTGAAGTTCATCAACTTGCTAGATTAGGTGTTCGGTTGGTTGATTCAGCTGAGGGTAGTATATGGGTTCAGAATGATTTGGAATCATCATTGGTGGCTGAAGTGAAAGAAAAATAGGACAGAGATCCTAGTTTGGTTAAGTCAAAGGAAGCTGTTAGAGATAAGCAAGTGGAGGTTTTCTCCCAAGGAGGAGATGGTGTGCTTTGTTGTTAGGGTAGATTATGTGTTTCGTGTGATGATGGTTTGAGGAAGTGGATTTTAGTGGAAGCGCATGGTGCGTGGTATTCTATTCACGCAAGAGCCACTAAGATGTTCCGCAATTTATGAGAAATCTATTAGTGGAGTGGTATGAAGAAGGATATTACAGGGTTCGTGGCTAAGTGTCCAAATTGTCAGCAGGACAAAGTTGACCACCAAAGGGTTGGTGGTACATTGCAGGAGTTTAGCATCCCCACTTGGAAGTGGGAAGTAGTGAACATAGATTTTCTGACAGGGTTGTCTCGTACGAGTCGTTAGCATGATTCGATATGCGTTATTATTAATAGAATGACCAAATCAGCTCATTTCTTGCCAGTTCATACTTAGTACTCAACTAAGGATTATACCAGGATTTATATTAGGGAATTGGTTAAGTTGCATGAGATTCCGTTGTCCATCATATTAGATAGAGGTACTCAGTTTACCTCTCACTTTTGGAAGGATTTCTAGAAGGGTCTTGGTATCTAAGTTCACCTCAGTACTGCTTTTCTTCCTCAGACAACAGAGAGTACCATTCAGACCTTAGAAAAAATATGCTATTGACTTTAAAGATAGTTAAGATGACTACTTACCTTTGATTGAGTTTGCCTATAATAATAGTTATCACTCCAGTATTCAAATGGCTCAGTTTGAGGCTCTCTA
Organism: Capsicum pubescens; assembly: GCA_030864215.1. NCBI lineage: Eukaryota > Viridiplantae > Streptophyta > Magnoliopsida > Solanales > Solanaceae > Capsicum > Capsicum pubescens. Next base: position 231,942,011 of record CM061544.1, read on the forward strand.
TGAAAGGAGATGTAGATCTCCTATTAGTTTGTTTAAGGCTAGTAAAGTTACTTTGATAGGGTCAGATTTAGTGTTTGATGTGATGAAGAAGGTTCAATTGATACGGGAGAGGCTGAAAATAGCCCAAAACCATTAGAAATTATATGCAGATGTAAGGAGAAGTGATATTGAGCTTGAGTTAGTGATTTGGTCTATTTGAATATTTTACCTAGGAAGGGAGTGAAGAGATTTGACAAGAAGAGGAAACTTAGTCCCTCTATGTTGACCTATATAGGATCTTGAACCATTTTGGGAAGTATCTTATGAGCTAGAGTTGCCTGCAGATTTGGCATCAGTACATCTGGTATTTCATGTTTCCTTGTTAAAGAAATGTATTAGTGATTCAGCTGTAGTTGTTTCCTCAGAAAATATGGGCATTAAGGATAGCCTTTCCAACGAAGAAGTCCAAGTTGAGATCCTTGATCGCCAGATTCATAGGATAAGGAATAAAGAAGTTCCCTTGGTAAAAGTTCTTTGGCAGAATCAGTCTGTTAGGGGAGCTACTTGGGAAGAAGAAGCAGATATATGAACCAAGTACCCTCATATTTCCCCTCAAACCCAGATTCGGATTAAGGTAACGATCTTCCTTAGATTGACTCTTTTCCGTTCTCAGTTTCAGCTATGTAACCAATCTCATGTCATTGGATACATTCACAAAATCAATTTAGTTCATGTATCATGTTTCAGACTTAGTTCTGTAATTATGTTTCAAGCCATACATGTTTAGTTTATGATCTTAGTTTTCTCAGTAGTCTCAGTCTAACCAGTCTCATTCGAGTATGAATATTCCCAAAAGGGAGATATTGTGATACCCCATAATTTTCTAAGCTCGATTCAGCTCTTAGTTGTATGCTTAAGGGGTCCAAGGCTTGAATTTTTCACTAAGTGCTAAGGGCTTAGTTATTTTCAAGACCCCTAAACTTCAATGATTTTTATTTTGGTCTTTCCAACCTCGAGACACTGATTTTTGATTTGAAACATGTTCGGGGTTGATAAAGGTATGTTTCAAGGAAGTTTTAAGTTTTTCGAACAGGCGTAGGGTGTGTTTGGAAAACAAAACCAGTAGACCCACCGAGATAGGCCCGCGGTGCCTGGTCTAGTCTTTTGGAACAAAGCCCGCGGCACCCGATCTGGTCTGCTGGGATAGAGCCTGCGATGCCTGATCTAGTTTGCTAGACTGAAGCCCGCGACGTGGGGCTTACCCCACCGATCTGGAGCTCGCGGCGCACCCATACCCATTCGTCCAGCCCCTTGGCCTTTAAGCTAATGGGTTTTTGGGTCATTTTTCCTCATCCTATTTGGTCCATAACATGAATTGGGGCTCCCCAAAAGGGAATTATTTGCCTCTTTCACTCAAATAGTTCCTACGAAAACCCTCCTTCTTTCCTAAGAACAAATTCAAGCTTTATTCTCAAGAAATCAAGAGTTTAAGCTTCCCATCCAAGAAATCTTCAAGAATTCAGTTGTCAAGGTAAGTGAGATGTTTATCCATGGGTTCCTTTCACCCATGGAGCCTTAAAAACCCATTTTGGTTTACTTTATGAGTTTATACTTGCTCAACATGAAATAAATCAATGAGTCTCTTGTTAATTCAATGTCAAGTTATGGTTACAAGTGTTTTCATGTGGAATGAGTCATATCATGTTTAAGTGTTTCAATTCCTATGTCATGTTCTATTGGTTTAAGAATAAATCCCCAAATTATGAATTTAGCCATGTAATCATGTTATTTCCTCATGTTAAGACATTTTTATGTTCAAATTTATGATTCTCACATGTTTGATGAAATATCTATGCTTTGAGTCTTTGAATCATGATTTCAAACTACAGTTTTAAGACTTAATATTGTATTTCATGATCATTCAGTGCTGGTGGGTTATGAACACATGATACCTACGTGTTTTACCTTATTTCAGATCATTTAAGTAATAATTTAGTGAAACCATGAGTCTTGTCATTTACTCAGTTATTCATGATCATGATGAGCACTATCAGTTTTGAAAAAATATTCAATTGAGTTTAGTTTAGTCCAGTATCAGTGTTAGTTTAGTTGGATTAGGGTTTAGTATCGAGCAAACTCTGGGATGGGGGCTTATCTGCCAGTAGAGGGTGTGACCCTTAGTAGCAATCCCTGAGTTCCAAAACTATGTAGCCAGTGTTGGTTTGAGGTATCTTCCTGCCCGTTGAGGGTTGACACATATCTCATGAGAGAACCTGCCAGTATAGGGTGACTCCTTAGTGCTTTGGGACACCAGTTAGTGGATCCATACAGTCAGTGTTAGTACCCGTGGCACGGTACTGATACCTTTCTAATTGAGGTCACAAATTGGACCCCAATTAGCTCAGATTTGGGCATGTCGATTATATGATACCTCATATAGTCTCGTTGCAGTAATCAGTGTATTTCAATTTAGGTTTTCTTGACCAAGTGTACAAATTTTCAGTTATTTAGTTATACATCTTTCAGTCTTTCAAATTATAAATTATCTCAGAAACATGTTTATGCTTGATTTTGCATTCTATGATTTTACATGTTCACGAATTTATGCTCAGTTACCTTATGCATATCAGCCAATCCTCATCTCATATACCAGTACATTCAAAGTACTGATTACATACTTTTCTTTGCGCTATGTTGTCTTATAACATAGGTTCAGACACATAATTTCCCGACTGCTCTTAGAAAACTCTGCGTTACTCAACAACAGCAGTGGTGAGTCCTCATCCATCGAGGACATGAGTTGTTTATTTAAGTTACTTCAGTGCCTTCGTATGTTCAGACAGTTGGATTTAGTTGGGGGCCTGTCCTATTATCTCCTCTTGATGTTTAAAGGCTTTCAGATAATCAGTTAGATAATCAGTCAGTCCTTTTAGTGTTATCAGTTGTTATTAGATATTTCAGACATGTTTTGATTCGTATTTCAGTATCCACTTTTACAGTATCTTATCAGCTTACCTTCCACACATGTGATGTATTACTATTTTGTTCAGTGCTCACAGCAGGAACTAGCTCATGGGTTAGCTTTTGGTCACTTGTGGCTATAAGCAACGTTGTCGCGACTAGGGGGTAGCCTCGGGTCATGACAACATACTATATATAAGATTAAATATAGATATACTACTCATCAATTTAGTTTCTGATAATCCACCATTATTTAGTATTAGATTAACTCAAGATGACGTTGTTAAAATGATTTCTACTCATATATAGTCGAAGAAATCAGTGATCGTCGAAAAGGTCAAGTCAAAGCATCCTAATAATCCAAAGAAGATGACTAAAATTATGAAACAAAAAGGATAAAAAAAACCTTCATCTCCAAAACCCCTTAAAATATAAAGATCTGAGAAAAAAAGGATATCAAAAGAAATTGAAGAATCAAGATAAATTTCAAGTCGTGAGGTTGAAATATCCTCTAAATATGATTCAGAAGAAGATTAAAATGAAGCGTTATTTGTATATGTATTTATTAGCTAATGGGTACTGATTTGTTTATATATATAAATCTTGTTGTATATATATACATTTGAGGCATGTGAATATATTTGTATTTTTGTATATATACATATGAAGTTAACATATGTATTTTTGGACAATGTTAGATTTGTATTTGGATTGTCCTATGTCCTTTTAAAGGGTAACATATGTATCTATTTGTATGTATTTATTTTGTATATGTATTTATTAGCTAATGTGTACTCATTTGTATTTATTTTGTATATATATATACATACATACATTTTTGGGACGTGTACACGTATTATTGTGACACCCTCAAAATTTTGGGTATTTTATTTTTTGACTTTCCCGTGCTTGAAATATCATTTTTTGACTCAAATTATGTTCGGGGATGTTAAAAGGGTAACCCAAAAGAGTTTCAGAATTTTTGGACAGGGTTCAGGGTAGTTTTGGGCCACGGAGGTAGTAAGCCTCTGCGATATCCCCATGCCACATAGGATAATCACCGTGATATGGTTCGTGTCATGAGGTTAGCCTTCGCGATAAGGTCCGTGACACAGACCTGTGTTATTTTGCAGCTGTTTTGTTTAATTAAAAAGGAAAGAGGGGTAGTGAGGTCCTTGCACCTATAAACAATTTTTAAAAACTATAAGGACCTATTTCTATCAGTTTTCAATATACAACGGTCATTATTCACTCTTAAATATCATCTCTCAAATTTCACTTTTCAAGTCAGGACCAGGGTTCAAAGAGGAAGTCATCTAGGGTCCTAAGGGTGTCAATTTCTTCGAGTTTCTTGGTAATTAAGACATGTATTGCTTTCCCTATACTTGTATTTTATTAATGGCATGAAATTGGTTATTATTCATGGTTTTGATAATGGGTTTTGAACTATGAATTGAGGGTTGTGAATGTGATTGGTTTAAATATTTTTCATGATTTATTATGCAATAATTATGCTTTATTTATGACTTTGAACATTGTGGGATGCATGAGAATGGTAATTAAACTAAGGGGTCATGGATTATCCCCAATTTTATGATTTTGCCTCAATATATGGTGTTGGAAATTATGTGCTCTCAACCTATTTGTGAAATTGACAATGAATATGATTTTGTCTCATTGTTTGACTATTCTTGGAATCCTTGCATTCTATAAATGGTTAATGGGAACATGAATTGGTTTGATTTGGTTTTCAAATGGTTTTGGAAAGGCCTTGGTGGCCACAGTTTTAGTTTCATTGGAAACTTTAGAGTCAAATTTAGTTTAATGGTTTTGTATGGCATAAAGGGATAGACTTGCAAACTCTAATTTTGATATGACGGTACCAACGAGAAATGCCTAATTAAAAAACTCCTTGATAAATTATTGGGAATGTGTAAATGGTTTTAATATGGGCTTAAAGGGAGTTGTGTAGTAAAGCCTTGGAAGGTGGAAGTCCCGGGGGGACCGATACTGGAAAATCATGTTTGCCTACGTGAGGTTTGGTCAGAGTGACCGTGTGCATGAGACACACTTTATATTTTGGGGATGGCATTAGCCTTCTTGGGTTTTTCTCTAGTACGTGTGGCTAACACGCACTGGGGCCCTTTTCGCAGGGGGAGCTGAACCGATATAACCTGTGAGTGCCTTTAGGATGGTAGAGCTACACAGTCTAGGTTAATGATTTAAAAATTCATGCTAAACCTTATTCCCTTTTTTCTCGGCATATGATATACATATATATGTACGTATTGTATATGCTGTTGTGCATTGGGTTTTACTAGTTTTCATATTATGAATTATGGCATTACTTTACTCCTTTATCCTTGAGTTACATGCTAGCACTCTAATCTCTAACCAGGGACCGGTGGAACCCCAGGAAGAGCAGTGAAGTTCAAAGTATTAGCTGTATACCAAGTATGTATTCCATGGGTAGGGCGAACATCCTCAGAATTTGTCCTAGTTGAGACGTAGGTTTTGGTTGAGTTCCTACGACCATTAGATCTTTGCGAAGACATGATCTGAAATGTGAACAACCTAGAAATTAGAGAAGATTTATAGTAACTAGACTCTATAGCACGAAATAGAACACAAAGAACTGAAACATTCCTAAATACCTCGTAGCTTTCCCTTATAAGTGTGGTGCACTATACACTGTAAATAGGACGCCACTCAACATGGCTTGTAGACACTTTAGGATCCTGAACCATACTCATGCACTAAGCTTGTCACAACCCGAATCCTATCCTGGGTTGTGACGATTATCCCAAAGCAATGAAGGCCTGAGATGACCCCTTAGCATTGTATCATAAGCATAACCATAAATATAATCTTTGTTCATCATCTAAATGAAGAAAATCATGAAATTCAACAGTATTTATATTTCAACAACATGGGGTATTCATCATCTTAATACAAAGCTTTTTCAAAGGGTTTGAAAATCATAACTTCAATCATTCATATTGTTTAATATTTCCAAATTCATTTAATGAAATGAAATCTTTTAACCAATATGTTCAAATCATCAAAACTCTTCACAAGTTGTCAGAAATAACATGCAACAAGAGGAAAAATCAATATGTAATATGTGTAATGAGAGTTCTTAAACCCAACATTAAAACATTAATAAATTAATTAAAAATAAAGAAAAATTCACACTTTAAAATAATAATTCATATAGGGAGTGTTCAATATGCCTTTGCGACTAAGGAAATTTTGAGAAGGACTTGAATTTAGAACACTGAGAGTGGAATCCTTAGGAAGAACCCTGATTGACTTTCTTGAGAATTAAGAGAGGGAGGTACGTTTATAATCCTTGATAACTGATGGAAAATAAGGGTTAAAGGATGTGTAAGGTCATTTAAAAGGAAAAAGGACCAAAAATCCCATATCCGAAACCAAAAAGAACAAGAATTGATGTTTTGGACCCTTTGGCGTGGTACGCCCTTTTCGCGCCAGCTCAAGGGTATGACGTTCCCTTATCATGGTGTGAGGCGGGCATGGAAATCTCTTACCATTGTGAGACAAGGGCATGGAATGCTCTTTTCTTATAAAGACAAGAGTGTGGAACACTCTTATCACGGACCTTTACTGGTTCCATGTAAGTGTGTGTCACCCCTCTGTGGCACACTCTTATCGCAGACTCTTACTATTTGGAGCTTTAATATGTCCTAAAACGCGATCCAAAAATTCTAAAATGCTCCATAAGTTTCATGTTACCTCCCATCATCATTAAACACTAAGGATCTACCAATTTAAATTCATTGAAAAATCTATGGAGTTAACATGATTATGCTCATATTCTTATGCCTTAGATACTGTAACACCCAGGGTGTTACATTTATGTACCTTATATAGAAAAAAACTAGTAGAGTATTTGATAGTTGGTAGAAAAAGTATACAAAGTATCCAATGAGGATAAGCATTGCTTCATCAATGATGGTGCTAGAAAAGATGTTTTAAACATTAAGATGATAGGTAAACATTTCTCATTTGATCAAATGGAAGATGTTTCTATAGAACATTTTCAATATTCCTAAAGGAATAGAGGAAATGGAGGAGTTATTTATATTTCAAGAAAATAAAATGGGTAATCTTAAATTCAATATGCAAATGAAACATGAAGGCATGCCAAAAGTATTAGTAGTCAAGGGTCGCATTCAAGACAAGAAGTGAATTTAGTTCACTATAAGCCCAAAGATGAATCTTCAGATTTATTCACAAGGTCACTTCCGGTTATCAAGTGTGGAGATCCCAAAGACAGAAGACGAAAATTTTACGGTTCCTAAAGCAAGGAGGAGCGTTAAAAGTTGCTTTAAGAAATAATGTAATTAACTTATTTTTTATTTTTCTCCAGCTTCTTTACATACAACATCTAGTCAAATTGGGATTCCTATTTATAGTACGAAACTAGTTAATTATTTTTGTTACTTTTGGTAGCAAAAAGGGTTGTTTTTAAGGATAAAGCAAAGAGGAGTGTCAAAAGTTGCTTTAATGAATAATGTAAGCGACTTATTTTTTTTCTCCAACTTTTTCACATACAACTTCTGGTCAAATTGGGATTCCTATTTATAGTACGAAACTAGTTAGTTGTTTTTGTTATTTTTGGTAGCAATTAGGTTATTTTTTTTAATAATAATATTGAACTATTTTTAGTTGTAATAGAGACTATTTAAGTTAGGATTTGATGATCAACAATATACGCTGCTTCAACAAAAAATAAGAGAACTCTCTGCATCTTCTCTTCTTTTAACTCCATCTTGTTTCAGTTGTTGTTTTTTGAATATCATTGTGCATTATTTCCCTATAATGGTATTAAAAAAAATAGAAAGTTCTTAACTTAACTTTGAGATAGGAGATTTTTATGACCTCAAGTCACATCCAAAGATGTTCCTACCCTAAAAAATTGATATTCACCCTTATATCTAAATAGAATTCATTGGGTTTAGGTATTTTATGTAGGAAGGACGGTTCAATTTGTAGCTCAAAAATATAGGGTGTTACCGATATTTAATTTTTTTTTCAACCATTCCAATTCTACAATATTTTTATTCTGAGAGCAAGATATGGAAATGTATAGGATGAAGAATATTCAAATCGCAGTTAACAAGAACTCCTTCCCTCATACCATTTAATAAAGTGTCTGGAGATAATATGACAATCAATTTTATGCGTTTAATTTTGTGATGTGCTTTTTCATTATAATATTCTCAGGTGTCTACATATTGAAAAAACGTCTAAAGGCAGACAAAGTTGTAGTTAGATCTACCTGTATGGGTGCTTTCAAATTTCTTCACAATTGTTCTTACATTCTCGCAGAGATCTCACAGGAAAAGATTGTGAGGTTGACGTACAAACAAAGTTGTCCATACAAATCTCATATGTTCTTTTGTAGCTTATAGAATATTTTGGCTTTTCACTATAAGTTTTTCCTGACACATTTTGTGTCGGTGCTCGTTGGCTATAGTAGCTATACTAGTATCTATAAAATGTTACTTCCTTACAATTATTTATCTGTTAGATACATCTTAAATAGGGGAGTCGCTTCAAATTGTGTGAAGACTATATATCTATATCTATATTATAATAAAAGTATGAACTCCCTAACTTGAAAGTTAAATTACTACAATATCCATGTTATTTTTCCTAATACCTCAACTTATAGAAGAAAAATTTACCGCAATAATAAAAATCCTATGCCAACAGGCTACAAACCAAAATACCCTACTCTAGGTCATCAAATTTACAAAGGTTATGAATATGATATTTTCTTGAGGGAAGTACAAAAAGTGGAATACCGAAGAATTTTTTTGTAAAAGTATCTTAACGGCATGCTACAAGTTGTCTTTCAATGTCAGCTTGGTCATTTTGAATTGACTAAAGTGATGCACATTCTGAATTTCTTCATCAGATCAATGGTGGTGGTCAAAAGTGTAATCATGATTGTAGCACAAAGTAAATATAACATCTGATAAAAAATATGAAGGTAGTGAAATTCCATTTTCTTTCAAAAAATAAAAGAATGGTAATATTTTTTTTGGTAGTTTCAATTTAACTAGCAATGCATTTCTCCATCTGCCCATCATAACCTATGAAATTTATTAGTTTAGTTCTTGTGTCCAACACTTTGCCAATTAAGGTGAAGATGGTATGGTGGATAGGATTAGAAAAATAAAAAGTCATTTAATTTAATCATGTGTCTACTAGGAACTGTGGGCCACATCAAGGAGGAAAATCATATTTCTTATTTTTAATTTGATCTATTCTTAATTAGCTTGCAAGTTGATTTGCACTTACTCATATTTTAAATGACACGACCCAAACCGGGGCCTCGTCGTAATGGGCATCTCAAGTCTAACCGGGACCGGATACCACCCTGATACCCAATCCAACCAACTAGCATATACCCTGAGTCGGACAAATTCCGAACATATAACAAGATAAAAAATTAGAAGATATAATGACTTTGGGATATGTCTACATACTAGACCAACCCAAACAAGTCAATCCATCCAATAACCAACCAACCAACCAAACCAAAAGGATAATCCAATGTATATATATAAATTTATCACGGTCATTCCTACCCAAGTCCAAAGTTGTCCACACAAAGCCTCTAAACCAAACTAAAGAGTATCTAGTCGGGACATGTCCCCGATAATAGCCAAGAAAAATCAAAGTCTATGAAAAGATGAAAGTATGCAAAATAATCAATGACATGAAATAGATGCCTTCCAAAATATGGAAGATCACCACTTCAATATCAACACACGAACCACTCGAATACCTAGTTACTGCATCAAAAGAGAAGAAGAAGCTACGACCCCTATTTTGCATGGGGATACAACGTATGGAGAAGGTTAGTGGTTGGAGCGCTAGTATGTAACCCAAGGATAAGGATAAAATAGTGACATTATTCAAAACTAAGTCAAACCATTACATGAAACCATATTTATATACTTATGCATATATGTAAATATATAGATTCATCGAGTGTTGGGAAAGGGAACTTGACCTTAGCATGTATTTTGAAGCACCCAATCATGATACATGAAGTGGAGGACTCTAACTCCCACTCGCGTAGGTTAGGAAGTTTAAACTTCCTGGTTATATTAAGAAAGAGGACTCTAATCTCAAGCCGTCTTATTAATCAAGTGGACTCTAACCACAAGCCATTTTATTAAGAAAGTGGACTCTAATGACAAGCCATTTTATTAGACAAGTTGACTCCAACCACAATCCATCTTTTTAAGCAAGTAGACTCTAACCACAAGCCATAGTGTCTATTACCAGTCGACATTGGGACTCTAACCCTTTGTCCATGCATTCAAATCCACCAAGTTCAACATTTAAGGACTCTGGCCCACTTAGCTAATTAAAGTCATCAATGCTACAATTCAACACCATACATAACCACAAGGTCTTTATGAACCATTTATAGCTCAACAACTTTAATAGGTCAATGCCTTAGTTTCAATCACTATTCAAGTCAAATTATGGTCATCAAGACCTTTACCAAATCATTCACTCTTCTTTAGCATTCTTACATCCATCGTTAGTTCAAACATAATTCAATTTAATGTTCAGGGATTCAAACCCTTTTAACTAATCAAACCACCAAAGTCATTAATTAAATCATTACATGGCCAAAAAGGACTTTAATATACCATTCACCAACCATTGATACTTATTAGGCCATTTCTCCAGTTTAAAATACCATTAACACGTGACTAGTTATTTCTGTTAGATATTTTCACAAACACCTTGAGGGCATATCTTTACAAAGACCGAATTCAAAGTATAAATCATCAATCTTAGGGTTAATCATGACCCATTTATTAATACACAATCACCAAGCACCAACATGTGCAAACCATCACCAAAAACAAGTATAAACACAAGTTTAAACAAGAATAAACAATACTCATCACCATGTATCAAAACCCTCAACATTTGTTTCAAAAACCACCATTCAAGAATCAAAATCAATGTTTAAAATACATGATATTTTAAAAATAACAATGAGGGAAGATTCATATGCCCTATACAAGATAATTCACGAAAAAAACTTGACCCCCTTTAGCCTTAGATGAACACTTGTTGAACCCTAGCCTCCAATCATCAAGAGTGAGTTTGAGAGAGTGTTTTGGAAGTTTTTTATCTTCCAATAAGTGTTACAGATGCCATAACATGATATATAATGTGGGGAATTAAGGGTTTTGGGCAAAGAAATTTTTTGAATAGCCCCAACTCAAAAGTTAAAAATATGCATGCAGGAGGGTACGGCCATCCCTCTTAGTCATACTTTAGGGTACGAGTGGTACCCTAAATAATATCCTAGACCTCACCATAGACCTCCTAACTGATCATCATATGATAACACATGCAAAACTCATACCCTAAGGTACAAGAAGTACCCCTAACCCATACCTTGGATAGATTTAACTAGACAAATCGATAAACATCATACAACTTGACATCATACACCTCGTATCCTACCATACAACAAGTATGATGCTTAGTTGTATCTTGGACAAAAACCAACCCCAAACATACTGCCTAACATATTAGATGGAGGGCCATAACCACACCCTATCATACGAATTGTACCTTTAAGTCGTACTTTGTCAAAAGTACTCAACTTAGGAAATTTTTCTAAGGGTCCAAGTTTTGAAGTGTTTCATTTTCCCCCACTTAGGATCATTCATCCTAGAATAACGGGTAAGGGCTAGAATAAGCAAGAGTTAACTATTTAATACCTATCAAACTTTCCATCAATCAAATTAGAAGACAAAGACATAATTCAAGAAAAAAGGATCACCACGTTCCCTAAGCACGATTTACATCCCAACACCTTTATTCCAACCTTTTTCCAAGTTAGAAAAAATTAATGCAAGGAAAACATCCTTTCTTTTAACCAAGTTAGAAAACAAAGACGTGATAAAGAACACACACCTTACGCATAAGTTTTTGGAATGAAGAACCAATGCAGATACTTGGACTCAATGTCTTCTTCTGCATCCCAATTGGATTCCTCGGACTTTGGTTCCACCATAGAACCTTCAACGAAGCCACACCTTTTATTCGCAACTGGTGAACTTTCCAACTTAAATTCTCATTGAAACTCCTTATATGACAAAGAGTCTAAGATACCAATACCACCCAAAGGAAATAACCAACGAAGGACCACCCACAAATTACCTCAACACAAACACATGTAATACCAGATAAATAGAACTCATGCTAGAGGAAATGCCCAATTCAACTTAGAATTTCACAGAGAAACATCTCTCTGAGAGCTTGAGTATAACTATACAATAATTTTATGTTCAAGCCTATCCAAAGAAAAAAAAGGTTAACTTAAGCCACAAACCTCTATTCCTTACATCCACCCAAGACACTATTCTGCCCTATTACAGAAGCCAAGCATTATGCCTCACCAAGATTCTTGAGTACCCAACATAATGATTGGTACAAATAAATGGGGAGACAGAGGGGAACGAAGGACCACCAGTGAGAGCATCCAGATGGCTAGCAACATGCTCTGAACTTTCCAACATGAAAGGCAATTTCACGACCATGTAGGCGGCATGCCATACAAAGTCAAAGCTTTAGTTTACATCACAGACACAGAGACTAACCTTTACAACATGAAAGGCAATTCACGTCCATATAGGATTCATTCTATACGAAATCAAAGATTTTGATTGACACACTATAGCTTTCCTACGACTGAGCTACTCATCTATAAGGATGACTTACTTTAGCAACAAAGCCTTCACAACCCTTAATGGGATGGCTTGAATTTTAAATATCAGCAAAAAATCTAGACATTTTGCCTTTGCAACAAAGACTTAGCTTCAAGTGTTTAGAAAATATGGTAGATCCATCCTGAAGCCGTTCGGAGTGCACCCGGAATATCCATTCTGTCATGTGTTCATTGGGCTGGCTAATGACTTCTTGCAAGAACTCCTATGGCTATATTGGTGTCTATTCTACCAGAACTACATTCTAATAGAGTTCAAGTATGATGCTTTCAGGCATTTCGATCGAATCCAACCAACTCTAAAAAGATTCATGTTGTTGTTCAAACTAAGAGGATACCAAATTTGATGCTTGTTCTGCTCTTTTGTTCATTCCTTCAACTTTTCTTGCCAACTTATTTTGAGAGTGAGCAATATTCTTCATGGCTTGGTTGATGCTGGATAGAATCCTGTTTTGGTACATGGCATTTTCAGATTGCCAATTGAGTGCTGCTTCAGTGTTACTGAGTGGCATTTTCTCTCCGGATAGTAGGACAATAGTTTTGGCTGGTATTTTTGGACTGGGATCATGTTATCCTTTTTGAAGGGTTTGTTTGGTGGGAAGTCATCCGAGTAACCGATGCTAGAGTGAGACATCATGAATAGTTTTATTGCAGGTTGTTTTTCTTTGGTTCTGGTAGTTTTAACTAGTGGTGGAGAGGGTGAGGTAGCTCCTTAGAATAGGTGGTATCTATAATTTGACTTCCATGGACAGTGTCCGGAGAAAGGACATGTGCGCCACATAGTATATTAGCCATCATGATTAAAGTACTATATCCAATTATGCTCTTCCATACAACTGTCCACGAGCCAACGTAAGAACTTTAGGTTGTCTACTAGTGGAATGTTATCAGAAGTTTGGTAAATATGGATTGAGAAAGTAGTTTTAGGAGGATTTTTAGGTGTGAGTGGTTGAAACTGATCGTGATGGTATTGTCAGTCCTTCTGGCAAAGGTTGGCTCAGTGGACCGGAGAGGTTAAGGATGGTCTCTCAACTTCTCATAGTTTGTGACCCATGGGTCTGGGAGTACTTTGACAAGTTCATCTTTGGGGATAGCCTTGGGATCTAAATACAATGATTGGTTCCATTAGTGAGATCTATGTTTAATAGCAAAGCATCATCTCCACCTAAAAGGGATAGATCCATATCATGATTCTGAACTCGCCAAGACACTTGGTACTGGAGAGTTGCCAGGATGGCATCTCTGACCTTTAGATCTCCAAGAATTAAGACCTGGATCTTTAATGCCTCTGTTAGATACGGATTGGAGAGGCTTATTGAAGTTGGGGAATTGTAATACCCCGTACTTTTCCTAGCTTGAAAAGTTTCCCCAAGAATATTAGAAACTTTCTTTGAAAGATGAATCTACTATTTTACACGTGGTATTTTCAAGATTTTCACTTTTTATCATGTGGGGAATCAAATAAGCTTTCCATCGATACCAAATTCACCTAAATCCGACACTCGGGTGAAGAGTTAGAGCCTTTTTAGTGAGACAGTGTATCACCTGAGCCTTCAGCGCGTCGCGGAGATAGCTCAAATGGCAATTGTCAATTTCTATTGTTGCTCTGTGATAGTGGCGCATCGTGCCAAGCTTCCAGGTCATAGACAAGGTGGCAACGTGATAGCTCCGCATCGCACCACTGTGCAATTTCCCATTTGTCACTTTTCAGTGACTTAGCGCGATAGTGGCCCTCGCGCCAAAGATGAAAATTGGGAAATTTTCTTAGAAATTAAAGATGTGTCCTAGGGTTAAAAGGGTCAATTTCCCATCCTATATAAGCCTTATATCACAAGATTTGGCCATAATCCAGCAGCTTATACTCAATTACTCTCAAAAACTCTCAAGAACAAGCCCTAGAGTTTTCATTGAAGGTTCAATTCCAAGAGAATTCACCATGAAATTTCAAGAATCTCTCTATCAATCTTCGTAGAATCACAAGCTAAGGTATGCGTAGTGTTCATTCATGGACTCCTTTCGTCCATGAAGTCAAAGAATCTCTTTTCTAAATTCAAGTTATGGATTTTCTTTATGAATTTCATGATTGGATTGCTCTTGTTCATGTTGATAATGACTAATTGCATTCTAATTTATGTTTGGTGATAAATTTCATATGTAATCAATTAATAATGATGTAGATTCATGTAAACCTAGGATTAAAACCCTTGGATGATGAAATTAGAGATGAATCATGATGTTTGATTGTTGTATAATGTTGTTTACATATTCTATGCCTATTATGTGTATGATTAAATGCCTAGATGAAGGAACAATTCCCAACTAGTATGATATCATGAAATCCCCATGTATATACAAGCTTATGCATATCACATGTTTGATGAAGTGGTTCAATATATGAATTATGAATTGTGTTGTTGGTCATGTGTTCAAGTAATCCATGCTATGTCAGTTTCTTCTCATCGAGTCCTGGGGTTACTTGTACCCGAACATTTAGCTGTGTGCCTAGAGACATGTCATGTTTTCATGATCTCCTCAGTCAAGCTATGATCCATAGAACTCAATCAGTCATGTTACTAAGGAAATCTCAGAAATCTCAGTAATTTTAGTAGCTCAGTAATCTCAGTAACCTCAGTATTCCCAGTCAATCTCAGTAACTTCAGTATTCTCAGTCAGTCCTCAGAACTCAGTACATTCCTTCAGTCAATGAAACTCAATAAATTTAGTTTAGCTCCGCTAGACAACACCACTAGTATCAGTTCAGTTCAGTTAATCAGCTCAGTTTAGTTCAGCCAATCAGTTCAGTTTAGCCAATCAATTCAGTTCAGCCAATCAATTCAGTTCAGTATCTTTCAGATGAGAGTAGGATTCAGCACCAAGCGAGCCTAGGGATGAGGACTTACCCGTTAGATAGGACTGATATCCCTAGAAGCAATCCCTAAGTTCCAAAACTACGTAGCCAGCGTAGGTACGAGATGTCACCCGTTAGATAGGACTGACATACTCAGGGATCACCCGTTAGCGCATTTAAATGTATAAGACTGATCCCACCCACCAGATTAGGACTAAATTCACAGCAGTTGTCTTTACCAGTGGTGCGGTACTGATACCCTTCCATCTAGGGTTACAGATTGGACCCCAATTAGCTTAGTATGGGGCATGTCGGTTAGATGAATACATCCCACAATTTCAGTTACAAAAATCAAGACTATCAGATACAGTCAATTCAGCTCAGTAATACAGATTTAGAACTATCAGATACAATCAATCCTTGTCATTATAAATAGACTACGAGATCACCCATTAGATATGACTGATCTCAACTATGGTCAATCAGTAGCAACATAATCAAATTCAGAGATCACCCGCTAGGTAGGAATGATCTTAGACTAAGTCAAATCTACTTTATTATCAGTATATTCAGAGATCCCCCACTAGATAGGACTGATCTCAGATTCAGTTACTCAGATACAGTATGGAACTCAGTTTGTTCCATCAGATTCAGCACTGTCAGAAACAGTCACTCATGTTATCAGTTATCAGAATATATGTAATTAGTCTTCAGCTTCAGACTGTCAGATACAGTCAACTAGACCAGTTCTTTATAATTAAAACTGTTAGACACAGTTATCCATGTATCAGTAACATAGTATCAGTCCCTCAATAGTCAATAATATAGTATTCAATCCTAACACGATCTCAGTTACAGTTATGTAGTCATGTATGTATTCTCACGTTCATGTTAGTCAGTCAGTTATATTTGTTCATGCATATGAACCCCATGCATTTAGCCTACCTTACTTGCATATCCATACATTCAAAGTACTGATACATTCGCGCTATGGTGTCTTATACCATAGGTTTAGAGGCACGAGCTCCAAATCAACAGTAGATTACAGTCTCAGTGGTTAGAGTTAGACGTGAGTCCTCATCTTTCGAGGACATGATGATTATATTACTATTTCAGTTTCCAGTTTATTTCAGTAGATGGAGTTAGTTGGGGACATATCCCATCAACTCCTTATTCAGACAGTTTAGAGGCTTTCAGACTACAGCATGTCAGGGAGTTATTTTAGATTTATTTTGGTATTGTTATACTATTTTCAGACATTGTGTTATCAGATGTTTGTTCAGTATTGAACCTTATGGCCTTTCAGCTCATGTTTCCATATTATCATGTTATATTATACAGTGTACAGGTACAAATATCAGTCATGGGTTAGCTTGTGGTCCTTCGAGGTCATGAGCACCGTGTAGTGTTCCGATTTAGAAAATCGAGGCGTTATAGAAATATAGCGACAAAGACTATCCCGACGTTTAGTGTGATTTTTGAAGTTCCCAAGTTGGCATGTTGGTATTCTTTGTATCTGGTATCAAGGAGTTAAATACGTGCATTTACGGGCTATTTTGTTTTTCTGTGATATGACAACCAACCCTAACAGTACCAAAGTGGATATGGGTGAAGTCTTGGTTTTTCCACTATCTTGGAAAATCTTCTGGCATCTGTAGAGTAATGACCTGTTCCTCCTGAGTTGCAAGAATAGGATGCTGGTCTAGTTTTGAGGCAGTAATATATTCTTTAACTCATTTCGATCTCTGCTACACCAAAGAATGGATCTGTAGCCATGGGTTACATGTCTTCTTTGCCAAGGTAGAGTAAGGGTTTATGAGAGGTAGATATGTTGAAGATATCTTCTATTCTGGTGGTAGCACATTTACTTCATAAAGGTAGTCATATTTACATGACAGAGTTTTGGTAGGAGACATATTTGCCCAAGCTAGAGATTTATAGGAACTGGAAATACTTAAAGATGACGACTCAGAGGAAGAAATATTTTTGTATTTTCTAGACATAAGACTCAATATTTATGCTAAGGATCTATGGACAGGACACAATTGTTATTTGTTCGAAAATCTAATAAAAGTAACTACAACTCGATAATGTATAAGGCGCATAATACAATAATTGAAAAACATTGACTCTGATAATGAAATTAAAACTATGAAACTAATATGTACAAGACTTGAGTAGGAAAACATTTAAGTGAGAATTTAGAACGGATGTAAGAGTAGCAGCTAGGACAAGTAAAACTAAAGACTAAGAATAAAAATGTAAAGCTGGCACACGTGTTTGCAATCAACATAGGTGGATGCAAACTCCTGCTTTATCCCAACCTCAGGGAGTGAGGATGGATTTGATACCAAATAGACAGAGAGGTAGAGGAGTACAGAGGACCGCTGGCGAGAGCAACTAGGCGGCTAGGCGATAGACCCAAACTTTCAAATATGAAAGGTAGTTTCACAACTATTTAGGCGGCATGCCATATGAAATCAAAGCCTCCGTTAATACCACATACACAGAGCCTAACCTTTTCAATATGACAAACGATTAACGACCATATAGGAAGCATGTCATACAAAATCAAAGCTTTTAATCGACACATCATAGCTTTCTTACAACTAAGATACACATCCGTATAGACGGTTTGCTTTTTAGCAACAAAGACTTCACAACCCACAAGGGGATGACATGATGACCTGAGGTGATTTTATACACTTCAGTGTTATTCTTCTAGTTTATTTTGCCTTGTTTTGAGAGCAATTCGTGTGCTTAACGTGTTAATATTGATATAAACAAGCATTTAAGTGTCCAAGTATGTGATTACAATGTCCTAAGTGTTTTTCAAACAAGTTTGTATTTAATTTTGTAATTTAGAGTTCAACCCGGAAAATTAGTTTACTAGTGTGTGCGTTGGTTCCGTTGGATTCTAATGTGATTAATTTGTTCCAAATATTTTAATGGTGTAATTATGAGTGGAATAACTTATTTTTAATGTGCAAAGCTCAATTTATTAAGTTAAGAGTCGGAATAATAAGTAGAAGATCATTGCAAATTTACCTTATCTTACCTTTTGTTTTGATTCATCATTGAGGTTATTGTGTTGTTTGGATCTCTAATTTGTGGTTTGTGATATTGTATTAGGCTTTGTGATCTGAATACGGTGATATATTGATGAGAAAAAGGCTAAAATTCATTGGAAATACACTATAAAAGACATGACAAAAAAAAGAAACGTTCAACACATAACCAGATTTTTGAATGCAAATTACAGCGAGTCGACGTGATACCATCGCGTCGCGTCGACCATCAACGCTATAACCATCGCATCGCGTCTATGTGTTAAGCGCAACAAGTAAAAGTTGCGCCGACAATAGCCTTGGACTTTGTCCAATTTTTATTCAAAGTGGGGCACGTATTTTAAGGATGCAAGAGGGAATCTTACACTTTGTATAAATCCCACTATGCTTAATACATAATATATTATATATATACGCAACTTTGGGATTATTTCTTGGTCAATTTCAGGGGACAACTGAAAGATATAAAGAAATATTGCTTGGAAAATAGCAATTATTCTTGAACAATAGTAATTCCATAAGACACGAGCAACATTGGACAGTGGAGACTGTTTTGGACGCAATTACGGAGGCTGCTACACGATTTATTTAATTTTTAATTTTTATTTAGCTATTAATTTTTCATATCATTTATTCAATTAATTGGATCGGGATTATGAATATTCTCAGCTAAAAATCCTCTTTTCAGGGTTAAAGCCAAGAACATAAGTACTATTGTTTTGGATTAATTTCGTTTAATTTTGCTTATCATATTTGATTGTTTGTTTATTCTTGTTTTAATTATTTTATGGATTGATCACCCATAGAATACATATATTGTCAACCTTTTGATCTCGAGAGAGGGAATAGGGAGATAGAACATGGGAATAAACAAAGTTTGAGTTCTTATTCTTTTATAAAATAAAGAATTAAACTTAGCATTTAGGACAAGGATGCACTTAGATGCCTTACTTTATTCATACATAGGATGATAGGTTTAATTCACTTAATTGAATTATTAAATCCCCGCTCAACGATGTAGTTGTAATGTCCATGTAATTAACCCTACGAATCAACAACTAAGATAAGCAAGTTAACGAAGAAAATTCAATAACATAGTCTGATTGTTCGAAGTGCTTTAACCCTGGGCTTTCCTCCATTAATTGTTCCAAGAATTTAATTTTTGCGTTGTTTAGTTTATTTTTAATTTACAATTTTTTAAACATATTTTGGTTACTTTTGCACTAAATTAATCTAGACTGTGGACTAAAATTTAACCGTTGTTAAATCAAGTATCTGTGGAATAGATATTCAGCTTTCTTGAAGGCCACTATATTACTTGATAACACCATGTACACTTGCGTGTGCGCTGTCAAGTTTTTGGTGCCATTGTCGGGAACTTGTATTTTGGCAATTGTTTATTTTAGTTTTACTTTTAGATATATTTGGTGTTTTTACGCTTAGTTTTGTTTTTGTGTTTGCAGGAGATAATTTCTAAGATTATAATTTGGCAAGGGATCGGGAGTTGGTAGAACCAAGCCTAGAACCCGAGCAACTTTATCATCAATACAGGAGAGAAACAATTCTTCTCCCTAGAATTTCTCAAATCCAAGAAAGCCAAGAGTATAATGTTCCTATGGCTGAACAACAAGCAACTGTTAGGAATGTTAGGGAAGTGGCAGTCCCACTTCTGACGAACTTGACTTCCCCAATTCAAAGACCGAGAGCTGGGGGAATTTTTGAGTTGAAACAAAATATGGTGCAGTTTTTTATCAACAGTGGATAATTTGCAAGGCTTTCACACAAGGATCCACAAGTTCACTTGTAGACTTTCATTGAGCTTACTGATACATTCACTCCGACAGGGGTGACTCCAGATTATGTGATGCTGACACTGTTTTCCCATTCACTTTTGAGGGAAGCTAAAAGGTGGTTGAATGGGGAGCCAACCAATTCAATCACATCATGAGACGACTTAGCTAGAAAGTTCCTCATCAGATTCTTTCCATCAGGCAAGACTTCAAGACTTCAGTGAGATAGTGAGCTTCAAACAGAAGCCTGATGAAAACCTATATCATGCTTGGGAACGCTTCAAGGCTCTTCTTCGAGAGTGTCCACACCACTAACAATCCAATGAGGTACTTGCTCATACTTTTGTAGAATCTATTGATCACAATACAAAGATTTTTCTAGATTCAGCTGCAGGTGGTCAAGTGCTGGAATTGACTTATGACGAGCTGTACACATTGCTGAACCACAGAGCACAATGAAATTCGGATTGGCATTCAGATTCTAGAAGTGCCACAAAACGAATGGTAGGTGTATTGGAGGTGGACCAACTCATAGCCTTATCAACACAGGTATCTTCCTTACAAAATTTGATCAACACTCATTTCAGCGGTATGAAGTTGGGAGCAGAACCACCTACAACCACAATCAATGCCATCCAATAAGCTGCAGGTTGGTGTAAAGTATGCGGAAATAGTGGTCATGCGGCTACCATGTGTACATCAAATCTGGAATCTGTGATGTATGTAGGCAATGCTTAAAGGACAAATTAGGGTAATGCCTACAACATAAAGTGGCAAACTCAGCCACCAAATCAGCCATGGAGCGCCCCACAACTGCAGACCCAATCAAATCAGTCAACGAGCAACATGGAAGAGATATTGAAACAAATCTTAGCTGGTCAAGAACAATTGCTTGCGGATCTAAAAAGTCAAAAGGAAGATATAAAAAATCATCAAGCTGCCACAAAAAGTTTAGAATTGCAAGTGGTCCAATTATCACAGGTACTGAACACAAGACCACACGGTGGGTTGCCAACAGTTATAAAAAATCCAAAGCAGGTTATGGCAATCACCTTAAGAAGTGGTAAAGAGCTTCAAGGAGAACCTTCCAAGGAAACAAAGGAGGTTGATGCTGACAAGGTGACCAAACAGGTTTCTGAAGAAGTTGCTAAAAATTCAAGGAAGTCTGAGTACTTATGACCAAAAGTTAATGAACCAAAAGTAAATAAGACACCACCATTTCCCTTCCCTCAAAGGCAAATAAAAGCAAAAGAGGATGCCTTGTTCAAAAAATTCATTGCTACATTCAAAAAGTTTCATATTAACTTATCTTTGCTTGATGTTTTGCAGATTTAGCCTAAGTATGCAAAGTACTTGAGGGATTTGGTGGCAAAAAAGGTGAAATTGCAAGATATGGAGCTATAACACTCACTGAAGAGTGTAGCGCTGTGATGACACAAAAGATCCCCAAGAAATTAAAAAATAAGGGGAAGTTTTCTATTCTCATTCAGATTGGGTGTAAAGAGATCCATGCACTGAGTGACTTGGGGGAAAACATAAATTTGATGCCCCTATTGCTGTTTAAAACATTAGGCTTGGGAAAACCCCGACCTACTACCGTGGTGTGCAACTGGCAGATGGGATATTTACACATTCAGATATAATAATTAAGAATGTCCTCATAAAGGTTGGTAAATTCATTATGCCTGCTGACTTTATTATTCTTGATTTTGAGGTAGATGAATAGGTACCATTCATATTGGGGCATCTATTCTTAGCAATCGGAGGGGCTTTGATTGATGTTAGAGAAGGCATGCTCAAGATGAGGGTAGATGATAAAGAGGTGGTATTTGAAGTTTATAATGCACCCATTGTAAACCCTAAATTAAAGATTTATGTTTGACAAATATTATTGAAGGGAAAAAGTGTGGGGTGGTTAGTCCATCAAAGACCTCTTTGGATTACCTGATTGAGAGGCCTAAGATAAAATCAATGTGTCCCAACATGATAAAAGTTGATGTGAAGAGAGATGGTGACTTTAAGAGTAAAAAATCAAAAGGTCAGAAATGAATGAGAAAATGGCTCCCAAAAGAGAATAAAAGGGTGAAGGAATATGGTTGAGTTGATATGGGTCGTGCTGCGATACTAAATCAGGCGCTGCTTGGGAGGTAACCCTAATTAATTAGGTATGTTTTCTTTTAAGTTTTTCTTAGTTTTTATTTCACATAGTTTTTATTTTTGGTTGAGTCACAGGTTAATGGGAAGTCGGAGTACCATAAACTTGAGATAAGGAGCATGACAAAGATAAAGCGTGGGTTCTCATGGATCCCCTTTATGTGTGAAGATGCTACTAGATAGGCCTAGAGGCCTCAAGAAGTATTTCTATCTCTTACTTTTAAATTCACTTTGGGGACAAAGTAGATTTTTATGTATGGGGTGGAGAAATTCCCAGATTTTGACATTTTGGCTCAATTTAAAATTTTTTAGGTTAGGAATAAGTGGGATATTCTTTTTGGTGCTATTTTTGATTACATGATGCAAGTGGATTTGTTGGTAAAAGCATGTTTATTGAGTGAATTATTAGTTTTGAGACTCTTAGGGTCATGACTCTTATACTTGTTGGCTTAAATTTAAATTTGTGTTATTGTTTGGTTGGGAGTATATGATGATCCTATTGAGTCGATCATGTGCCATGTGTGATGTGAGATTTTTGTATATTCCTTGTTACATGTTATGTCTAGAACTTGCCCGGTGTATGTGTGAAACGAAATAAAGAGTGTGGGTTTAGGAGATGATTTAGGCATTTCTTTGATAGCCTTGTTTTATACCTTCTATTTGTCCCACCCTTGTGCATAATCCTAGTTAAACCCCATTGAGCCTTTAGCTTTTTCTTTAGCAACCTCATAAGTAGCCTAATCCCTCTTCTTTGATAGATCATAATTTAATCCAAAAAGCTCCTAAGAGCTTTAATGAAAAATGAATTAGTAAGGAGTTTGAGAAATTGAAGAAGAAAAAGGTAAAATTGATGTCCCAAGGTAATAGTTAATTGTGTATAATTAATGTGTGGTGGATAGTTTTGATATAATTTGTGTTAAAAATATTGCTATGATTGTAGAAAGTAAGAAAAATTAAATCTCGAAGGAATAAACAATACACCCACCATGTGTTTATGAAAATGCTTAAAAGAGATGGGGTAAAAATAAAGGTGACGAGTGGATGAAAGAGTGTAATTTAGTTATGGGAGATTGATTTTAAATGTATAATGTAGCGTATTAAAGTGCTTAGAGAGGTTAGTCACTATTTTAAAATAGCTCCTACCCATCCCTTAGCCTACATTACAACCCAAAAAAATTCTAATTGATACTAAAGTTATCATTCTGATATTAGTGGAGTATTACACTAAGGGAAAGCCTATGGTTCATTATGTGTAACTTGTGAATTCTTTGTGAGAGTGATAGTAATTTGATTCTTGTACCCATTATATTATACATTGCATTATTGTGAGTGATTATGGGTAACTCTTTTATTGTGAGGAACGCATGTTTGATGAATGTGGTTGTTTTGTATGATGATCTTGATTGAATAATGTGCATGAGTTTGCCATGTATTGAATCAATTCTTGAGTTTAGGATGTTTTGGAGTAGTGTTCATGAGCTATCAATTGTGTAAATAACGTGTTTTGTGTAGAAACTAGCATTCCGTGTAGTCATTGTAGTATTGCTTGAGTGTCTTACATTTAGTAGAAGTGTAGCGTCACCTCAGATTTTCATGCTTAGAGAAAAGAGTTGTTCGAGGATGAACAAGGATTTAAGTGTGGGGTGATGATCTGAGGTGATTTTATACACTTTGGTGTCATTATTCTAGCTTATTTTGCCTTATTTTGAGAACAATTTGTGTGCTTAACGTGTTAATATTGATATAAATAAGCATTTAAGTGTCCAAGTATGTGATTACAATGTCCTAAGTGTTTTTCAAACAAGTTTGTATTTAATTTTGTAATTTAGAGTTCAACCCGGAAAATTAGTTTTACTAGCTTGCTAGGTGTATGTCTAGTTTGTTCCGTTGGATTCTAATGTGATTAATTTAATTTAAATATTTTAATGGTATAATTATCAGTCAAATAACTTATTTGTAATGTGCAAATCTCAATTTGATTAAATCAAAAGTTGGAATAATAAGTGGAAGATCATTGCGAATTTTTCTTATCTTACCTTTTATTTTGATTCATCGTTGTGGTTGTTGTGTTGTTTGGATCACTAATTTGTGGTGTGTGATATTGTATGAAGCTTTATGAGACGAATACGGTGATATATTAATGAGAAAAAGGCTCAAAATTCATTAGAAATACACTACAAAAAACATGGAAAAAAGAAGAGACGTTCAACACTTAACCAGATTTTTGAACGCAAATTCCAGTGAGTCGACGCGATACCGTTGCATTGCGTCGACCATCGATGCTATAACCATCGTGTCACGTCGATGTGTTAAGCGCAGCAAGTAAAAGTTGTGCCGACAACATCCTTGGACTTTGTCCAATTTTTATTCAAAGTGGGGCACGTATTTTAAGGATGCAAGAGGGAATCTTACACTTTGTACAAATCCAACTATACTTAGTACATAATATATTATATATATATGCAACTTTGGGATTATTTCTTGGTCAATTTTGGGGACAGCTGGAAGATATAAAAAAAGATTGTTTGGACAATATCAATTATTCTTGAACTATATTGATTCCACAAGACACGAACAACATTGGACGGTGGAGACTGTTTTGGACGCAATTACGGAGGCTGCTACTTGTTTTATTTAGTTTTTAATTTTTATTTCGTTATTAATTTTTCATATCATGTATTCAATTAATTGGATCCTGATTATGAATATTATCGGCTAAAAATTCTCTTTCCGGGATTAAAGCCAAGAGCATGGGTACTATTGTTTTGAATTAATTTCGTTTAATTTTGCTTATAATATTTGGTTGTTTGTTTATTCTTGTTTTAATTATTTTATGGATTGATCACCCATAGAATACATATATTGTTGACCTTTTGATCTCGGGAGAGGGAATAGGGAGATAAAACATGGAAATAAACAAAGTTTGAGTTTTTATTCTTTTATAAAATAAAGAATTAAACTTAACGTCTAGGACAGGGATGCACTTAGATGCCTTACTCGATTCATACGTAGGATGATAGCTTTAATTCACTTAATTGGATTATTACATCCCCGCTCAACAATGTAGTTGTAATGTCCAAATTAGGTAAAAGATGAGAGGTTGAGATACCATGATCATACAATTAACCCTACGAATCAACGCAAGTTAACGAAGGAAATTCAATAACATAGTATGCTTGTTGAAAGTTCTTTAACCCTGGGTTTTTTCCATTGATTGTTCCAATTTAATTTTCACATTGTTTACTTCATTTTTAATTTACAATTTTTCAAACTCTTTATGGTTACTTTTGCACTAAATTAATCTAGATTGTGAACTAAAATTAAATCGTTTTTAAATCAAGTCTCTGTGGGATCGATATTCGGCTTTCTTGAAGGCCACTATGTTACTTGATAAGACCACATACACTTTCATGTGTGCTTGGGCACTGTCACATGACTTTGAAACTGCAAGCTACACACCAAGGATGATTTTCCTTGGCAACAAAGCCTTCGCAACCCAAAGATGGGATAGCTTTACATTGCCAGTATTAGAACACATGAAATCCTTTGTCTCTTTAGTACAGAACTGTTCCGTATATGACTGAAACGGATCTTATGGTGGCTTCCCCTGTCCTATTTCCCTCAAACATCCGTGGAATAAAAGGTGTACTAATTGCATCGTAGGAATTTCTGAAGCATCGAACCCAATATTCTCGTGGTTTAAACCACAAGATAAATCTCTTCAGAGTTGGATGAATTCAATCGAAATGCCTGAAGGTATCACACTTGAACTCCATTAGAATGTAGTGCTGGTGGCACAGATACCAGAATAGCCATTGGAGTTCTTGTGGAAAGTCATTGGCTAGCGCAATGAACACATTACAGAATGGGTACTCTGGGTGCACTCCAAACGACTTTAGGATGAATCCACCATACTTTCTAAATACTTAAAGCTCATAGAAGGTCCTTTTTTATCGGAGGATGGATGGATCAAAGGGATCCACCTATTGGTTGAACAGATTTGAAGGGTAGTTTGTTAACCGGAAGATAGCAATCCCGCCGTGTTGAGCATGGGGATTTGATGAGCCTGGTGTTGGTTATATTCTCCATTGTTTGATATCAGATACAGATCAATGACATAGATGTTGCCTAATTCATTATATACATTAATGGAGAAAAGAGTGTCCTCCGTCGATTCCTCTTCAAGAGAGAAGACCGATTTAAGGTCGTCCTTCGTGCTGAGATAGATTTCCATATAATTAGCTATATATTCAAATAGGTGGACGGAGTCCATTGACTTTTTGGCTTGAGGATAGTTTCTGGCGAAGTGGACAGGCTTTTGGCAGATGAAACAACCATCATTCTTCTTCTTGTAGTTCTTTGAGCTCCTCTATCTGAAATACCTGGTTTGCCAGATAACCCTACTCCTGTCATAGGGAGGCCTTGGCTATTTGAACCTCCTGAACAATAACTATCTTTTTGATCTCGTTT
Organism: Capsicum pubescens; assembly: GCA_030864215.1. Classification (NCBI taxonomy): domain Eukaryota; kingdom Viridiplantae; phylum Streptophyta; class Magnoliopsida; order Solanales; family Solanaceae; genus Capsicum; species Capsicum pubescens. The sequence continues at coordinate 231,969,083 of CM061544.1, forward strand.
TGTAGCAAGAGTAGGAGTAGTCAAACTTGTTGATGAGGTGGTCCTTGCTGCATGCTCGGTCGATGGCTGAATTTTTCTGGACGATCTACTTCAGTACAGTCATCTTTGTGTACATACTGTTTAGAGCCTAGAAGATGGCCTGCTAGATATAGCCGATTAGCGGGATGGTTATGGACTTGAACTTCTCCTCCATAATCATCATTGTGAGGCCTGCTAGCATCTTTGGTAGTTATAATACGAAGGTTTGCTTCAGGCTGGGATCCCCGCCCAACTCAAAGTAGATCTTTACCATCTTCTGGAAGTGGATATCCATGACGTCTGTCGAACGATAGGCACTTTATCTTGAAGAGCTTTCGCTGTAGCTTCTCTTGTATCTAGCCTGTGTCTCCGTAGAATACCTTGTGCAGGATCCTAATGTTGAAGGCAAAATCTTGGGATGTCAGATAGGTGTTCTTATTTGAAATCCCAAGAGCATTCTACTAGTCTCTAAGTATGCCAAAAAATCTGGATGTGAACTCTGAGAGTATCTTGTATTTCTCCCGATCTGCCAGATTCTTCATTGCCATCCAAGTGTAGAAGTTCTAGATCCACTGGGGCCAGGATGAAATCTTGATGTCGTTGAGAGTGAAGGTGTGAAATTTGGTTACCACAGTTTTTCATGTTGGTGTACCTGGATCTGGCTTTCTTTCAGGGATTAGATCGTCCGTCATCCCGTGTTAGTCGTCGACAACTTCGGAGACCTCTGGTTCCTTAGAATGGTTCATGTATATTGGTGGACAGTCTTCTTCTGGAGATTCAATTGAGGATTCAGGAGTCTCCTCAACATATTCTCGTAAATCGACAGACTCCTCGTTGTCTTCCACATATCCATTAGTTAGAGAATTATCGCCGACATTGAAATATGCCTCTGCATTAGATGAATCTTTGTCACTTGAAGAAGGACTAATGGGATCAACATCCTGGATTTGTTTGTTGCAATTCAGAGATTTTTCAACTGGACCAAGAACTGCTGTGGCTTGTGGATCTAGAACGACATCATCATTGATGTTCAATCCATACAGATTCGGTACAAGCTAGTCTGGATCAACATCTGGATCACAATGGGATGTCAACCACTTTTGATTGAGAATGACATCATTCAACAAGGCATTCCATTCTTTATCTTCGTATGGCACTTCTAGCTTGTTAATTATCAGATTGTCGTATGGAAAGGTGATGTCATGGTCCGAGCTTATCATGGTCCCTTTGTTTGTGTCGAATTCCATTTTCCTCTTAGACTACTTCTAAGTTTAATCGGCTTTCTTTTTGGCAGCGATGGCATCTTTTATTTTCTATACATTTTTCGCAATGTCAAACTCCTTTTCATCTTGAGATCCTGGGGATATTGGCATATGGGAGCTTGAAGTAGGAGTGTAAAAAATGTGGTTCATCTTTGGTGGAGAGTAGGTATGTGGCAACATGGGGAACAAGGTTGGTTTTGGTAGTGACCTATGGGTTCTCTGGGGCTGAAACCAGCCGTGTTTCAGCTGCTGGATTTGTTCTTTCAGAGAAGCCATTTTCTTCTGCTACTGGTCGAAGAAATGAGACAGTGAAGTACCTAGAGGACATATATCATACTGCATATATTTGAGCCTGAGTTCAAACTGGCGGATAAGTCCTTCATGCTGAGTGGAAGCTTGTTCCGCTCTCTTGTTCATTCCTTCAACTTTACTTGCCAACTTATTCTGAGAGTGAGAAACATTCTTCATGACTTGGTTGATGCTGAAGAGCACCCTGTTTTGGCATATGGAATTTTCAGATTGCCAGTTGAGTATTTCTTCGATGTCGCTGATGGGCATCTTCTCTTCGAATGATAGGATAACAATTTTGGCTGGTATTTTTGGATCGTGGCTCATGTTATCCTTTTCGAAGGGTTTGTTTGGTGGAAAGTCATCCGAGTAACTGGTGCCAGAGTGAGACATCAGGAACAGTTTGGTTGCAGGCAATTTTTCTTTAGTTCTGGTAGTTTTAGCTGGTGGAGGAGAGGGTGAGGTAGCTCCTTAGCATAGGTGGCATCTGCAATTCGACTTCCACGGACAATGTTCGGAGAAAAGACATTTGCGCCACACAGTATATCGTCTTCATGATTGAAGTAGTGTATCCAATCATGATCTTCCATACAGATGTCTAGGAACCAACATACAAACTTTGGGTCTTCTACTAGTGAAAGGTCATCGGAAGACTGGTATATATAGATTGAGAAGGTGGTTTTGGGAGGCTTTTTAAGGTGTGAGTGGTTGAAACTGATCGTGATGGTGTTGTCACTCCTTCTGGAAAAGGTTGACACCATAAACTGGAGAGGTTGACGAAGGTCTCTCAACTTCTCATAGTTTGTGACCCATGAGTCTGGGAGTACTCTTATAAGTTCATCTCTGGGGATCTGCCTTAGGATCTGAATACACTAAGTGGTTCCATTAGTGGAATTTATGTTTAAGATCAAAGCATCATCGCCACTTGGAAGGGATAGATCCATAGCATAATTCTGAACTTACCAAGCCACCTGGTAGTGGAGAGTTGCCTGGATGGCATCTCTAACCTGTGGAGATCGAAGAATCTGGACCTAGATCTTCAACGCCTCCGTCAGATATGTATCGGAAAGGGACATGTTGAAGTTGGGAAATATAGATGATCCTCATCTAATGAAGGCATTGGAGATCTAGGTCCAGACTCTCGAAGCTCTGTAAGACAGAGATGCCAGTCAGGCAACTCTCTACTTTCAGATGGCCTGGCGAGTTCAAACTGTAATATGAACCTATCTCCCACAATTGGAAAAAACTCTCTATTCTTGACCATTGATGCAACTGATATGATCTTCCGGATGTAAGGAACCCAAGAACCATCCTCAGGTTCCTTGGTGGTTTTATGAGTGTAACGACCTAATTTTTTGGAATCGGAACGTCACACGGTGCTCATGATCCTGATGGACCACAAGCTAACCCTCTACTGATATCTATACCTGAGCACTGCATAATATAGATAATAAATGCGAAAACTGTCCATAAGGTTCAAAACATCTAAAAATACTCAAAACTGAAAACTAAATACTGATACATCTGTTCGAAAAGCCTCTAAACTATCTGAACTGTGGAGTTGATGGGATATTCCCCCAACTAAATCCACCTAATGAAAATAAACTAAATATGATATGATAATAAAATAAGGATCATCCTCGAATAAAATAGAGTCTCTGCTACGTCTATTGCTGCTGACTGGGACTGAGCTGCTAAGGGTACTCTAGATCTCGTGCCTCTAAACCTATGGTGTCAAATAAAACACCATAGCGCAAATGCATCAGTACGGGAATGTACTGAGTATGAAGATGAGGTAAGGATAAATGCAAGGGTTTATGCATGAACAATTACTTAACTGAATAATCATGAGTGTACTGAATAAGAACATATGCATGAATGCACAAACCATAACTGAAATCATCGTGACTCAAAATACTGAAACTCGGCTATTGCTTTACTAATATCTAAACTCACAACTAATACTGAGGTTTTGAACAACTGAATCTTCTAATATTGATAACTGAGTACTGGAGTTGAGATCAGTCCTCTCTAGCGAGTGATCTCAGAAACTGATGTTACTGGAGCTGATTAACAGAATTTACTCACATCAATGACTGCACTTTGATCTTGCTACTCTCGACTGACTGAATCTGAGATCAAACCTCTCTAATGGATGATCCCCAAATCTACTATCAATGATAAGAAATGATTATGTCTGAGATCCAACCTATCTAGCAGAAGATCTCTAAATCTGATAATGAGAATAATCGACTCAGTCTGAGAACGAGATTAAGACTATCTAACGGGTGATCTCTGGATCTGATAATGAGATTACTCAATTGAATCTAAGACTGAGATCAATCCTATCTAATGGGTGATCTCTGGATCTGATAACGAGATTACTCAACTGAATCTGAGACTGAGATCAAGCCTATCTAACGGGTGATCTCTGGATCTAATAATGAGATTGCTCATCTGAATTTGAGACTGAGACCGAGCCTACCTAACGGGTGATCTCTGGATTTGATAATGAGATTACTCAACTGAATCTGAGACTAAGATCAAGCCTATCTAACGGGTGATCTCTAGATCTGATAATATTGATACTGAATAACTTTATGTGGGACCATGCCTATCTAACGGGTGGTCCATGAATCAAATAGAACTATCTAAGTTCATTACTGAGATAGATGACTATATATGACAATCCTAATTTCTGAGTTCTACTCTGAAGATTGATACTGAAACTTCAACTGTGGGAGTGCTCACTTAACCGACATGTCCCGAACCTGAACTGGTGGGGTCCAACCTGTAACCCCAGCTGGAAGGGTGTCAATACCGTGCCACGGGTAAAGACCTCTATGGTTAAGCCTCTCTAATGGGTGACCCTCGTAGGAAGTCAAGCCTAAGGCAGTATAATAGTCAAGCCTTTTTCTAACGGGTGACAAGCCTTTTTCTAACGGGTGACAAGCCTTTTTCTAACGGATGACTCCTGCATCCTGCACTGGCTACACAGTTCTGGAGTTCAGGGATTTCTCCTAACGACTCTGCCTCTATAATGGGGAGCTTCCATCCTTGCACTCGCTCGGTGCTAGGTCCTACTCCCAACTGAAAGACTCTGAACTGATTCCCAACTGAACTTAAACTGAGCCGAATCTGATACTAATCATGTTTCTCGATTGATCTGACTGAGTTATGCTGAGTTCACTTGGTTTCGTATCTGATAGAATATTAATGAATCTCATTGTTTGTCTAAATGATACTGAGCTCGGGATAGATTACTTGAATACTACTGAGGACTGAACTGAACACTTGATTACTACTAGATCTGAGCTGAGTACTGAACTGAGGCTAGAATACTAGCGACACTGAAATTACTGAGATTTCTAACGTTCTGTATCTGTCTGAGAGTACAAAGTTCTATGACTCATTGAGTTCTGAGAATCGTGGCTTGACTGAGATTATCGAGAAAACTGACACTGGCTCTAGACTACAACTAATTTTTTGGGTATAAATACCCCTAGGACTGGATGACATAAAAGTAAAACATAGCCATTCTTGAATAATCAAGATCATGGACATTTATTCACCATCACAATCACTAAAGCATCTCTTCAAGTATTTAGAAATCATAAACATGTGATAGTATAGGGAGACATGCTATTGGCTCATACTCCATTCAACAAGGTCTTACATCAAACACTCAACATGTATTAATGTCTTAGCATGTATCGAAGAGCACATAATTGGGGAATTTCATTCTATCATATCATAATTCATTCACTAAATCTTTTTAACAAACACTTGGCATGCATGGGTTTGCACACAATTGGGGATTTCTAGTCCACATGCTATAATGGCTCTAATTCTTTCACATAAGCATTTTATCAAACATATGGGGAGCATGCTTTGCTTATTCAACAATTTCTACACTTAATTGACGTGAACGCATCACTTATAAAGCAACTTAAAAATGGTTTATCATGAACATCACATGAATATCACATACTAGGGTCAAATCTTGAAACCTTATAAACAAAACATGAATTAAAACTCGATAATAGCATGAACATCACATGAATATCACATACTAGGGTCAAAGCTTGAAACCTCATAAACAAAACATGAATTAAAACTCGATAATAGCATGAACATCAATTTCAACACACATGAATCATGAAAACTCATAAACATAAGATCTTTGAAATTTAGAAAAGGGTTCTTGAGCTTCTTGGATGAAAGGGACCCAAAAATCAACATCGGCATACCTTAGGAAACTCTTTCTTGAAGGCTCTTGGAGAGATTCTTGATTTCTTGATTTCTCTTGATTTTTCTTGAAGAAGAAAGAAAGGTTTTGATTTTTTAGAAACCCTAGTTTTTGATGTTAAATATGAAGAATGAAATTATAAGCCTTGATCGGATATAAATAGGGGCTGAACAGAGTGGAAAAAATACCAAAAAGCCCTTTTAAAATTGAGTTAAAATTACTGAACGGGGGCTGCAACGGTCGAAGCGACGGTACGTCAGATCATTCGTCGGACATTGGTCAGAAAATGAACACACTGCCTTGATATGATGGTCTCAGCAATGGTCCGTCGCAAACTCGACGGTTCGTCGGATCATCCATCGTACGTTGGCCAGGATGAGGCCACACTGCCTCAATGCAACGGTCCCAGCGACAGTTTGTTGCAGCCTTGACGGTCCGTCGTCCTAGCCGTTGCACTTGGGCCAAGAAAATGAGTCACTGCCTTAGTTACGATGGGCTGGGCGACGGTCTTCGCAAGCTCGACGGTCCGTCAACCCGACCATCACACCTAGGCGGTTTCGACTGCTTTCAGTAAAATGGCCATAACATTCTCGCCCGATGTGGGATTTTGATGAAATTGGTATCGATGGAAAGCTTATTCAATGCTCTACCTGACAAAAAGTCGATATTAGGGAAATTATACATGGTTCAAAATATTTCTCACTTGGGAAGACACTTCTCAATCTTTTAGGGCCGGATTTACGCTTCACTGAACACGCTCTAAGTCTCAGACTACGAGAGAATTTTATGGGGTCTTATAATGAGACAACATGATTGGATAAAGAACTTCAATCATGAGGGTCGTACTCTGATGTGGCATGAATTTCCTTTCTCAGGACATTACCCATAGAAGACTGATTGTGAGTGTAGAATTTGTAAATGAATGGATATAGCGGCTACTCAATCTGAGTTCAACCCATAGATGCTTATAACCCCACCCCTTTCTAAATCCAGTCACATAAATACATACCCATAAAACCATCGATCTAAAAAAGATAACCTAACCCTAACTCCAAAATTACCATATGTTATCCGACCAGAAGGTGGTTCAGCTGCTCCCAAACTTCCAGACTTATCAAAGCACTCGAAGATAAGTTGCGGATCCTCTGGTCTGAACAATACCTGCTAGGAACTCTATTCCTATCTTTTTTTGCCCAACAACAAAGGGAAATAACCTCTCTTGAAGAAGATATCTAGAATTTGAAATACGATTACGCTATGTTGAAGAAGGAATACGACTGCGCCTTACATCGAAAGGCCAAAGTATGTATCGTATTTCCACATAGATATTATCCTCATGGGTTAGGCTAACCTTCTCCACTCTGTTCATCCATGCAATTCACTTAGCGCCAAAAGATGAATAAGAATTTGATACTATGCGGATAAGGAAAGATGCCATGACACAAAGGGGAAAAAAGATAAGGTGGTCTAGGCCAGTCCCATATGATGCTGATAAGATAGTCTCTAAACAAGCACCCTCCTTCGATAATGTAGCTCCAAGAATAGAAACCCAACATGATGAGCTATCAGAGATTCCTTACTTTAGAGAGTATCCCAAAATTGTTATCTAGAAGAAGAACTGCAGGAGAACAAAGTTGATCCAACACGTATGATAATCACAAGCTTTGAACCAGAGTCCACCGCTTCAGATGATCTCTTACAGATCCTAGACGAATCCCACAATGGAGAATAAGTCTCTCTAAAATAATGTCATCTTAATAAAATTACAAGGCTATTGACTTGATCCACCTCAATCAAGTTGTCCCGAGTCTTGTTGTTTCGAAGGATGATGAGCTTATGACAAAAGATCCATCTCCTCATACAAATTCCCATCCTTCCTAGAAGGATACGGAAACTTTATTCTACAACATCATATCGAATAAATAATCCTAATCTCTCCACTCTGATGATATACGTGATGATCTAGTTCTCAAGCTAGAAAGATCTCCCCAGCTATCGAGACGTCAGGCAAGGCATAAATAGTATATGTAGTTCAGATGCTACAGAAAGAAGAAACCACTGAACAAAGAATTGATAATCAGCAAAGATGACAAATCCTCAAGGAAGAAAGATATAGGCAAGAACTAATACTTCATCTACCATGACAAAGAAAACTTTGCAAAAGGATGTCCGAAATCCAGAAAGGCGAAGAGAAAAGCACGAACCTCAGACAAAGACATGACTTGTAATAAAGATCTTGATGATCCTCATCCGACTGCAGAAGACATTCCTAGATCTTCTTTTATCACAGAGAAAGGAACATCTGAGGACATCTTTATTAATGGTCAACGACAACCTTTTATTAGTATACAATCATCTAATGCTAACGATAACCTCTATGCTAGTGAATGTATCAAAGGTAATGAAGATGCTTTGCAACAATCGATCCAATTGCCTAAGGAGAAATGTCCATTTGTATTAGAGAAACACTCTGGAAAACTAGTGGTTTCTCAATCAGTCTCAAAGTAATACGAGCTGACTAGTGATCCAGTCCCAGGAAGGAGGCAAGATCAAACAACAGAAGTAGAGGAAACCATTGCTTCAACTAAATCCCTGCCTCAGTACTTCAGGATGATAAAAAATCTAGCTAAATGAGGACAATACATAATACTATCAGATTGTACATCTAGATCCTCCGAGGCCCTCACACACTAGTAGAATACACTTGGGATTGGGGATAAACCAATTATCCCATATTACAAGACTTTGCCATTAATAAAGAAATCCTGCTGAAAGCCTTCTGCAAAGAAGCGAGCTACACCAGGCAGGCCATCTTCAAGGCCTTGAATAGTCTATGCAAGAAGAGATCTGTACTGAAGTTGATTATTGAGAACTACCCAGTTCTTGATCCTTATTACGAAATGAACAATCTTGCTATAAAGTCTTATTGCCCCAGCTCAAGTCGCCATATGGGATCCCAGTGAAAGCTGTTGTTTAGGAGATTCAAACTACCCATGCCTCCAGACAATGAGACTAAGGTAGTCAAGCAAACCAGGTGTTCCCGATGAAGAAGCTCAGTAGATTATAAGAAGAAGATTGATAGTTGCTTTATCTGCAGAGAGCCTGGTTACTTTGTAAGAAATTATCTCAACCAAAGAAGTCAAAAGCCTCTGTCCACCTCTTTAAAGAGATAGATGATCTTGCTTGAATCTATCTCGACAAAGAGGATGACCTTGAATCGGTCTTCTTACTAAAAGAAGAACTGACGGAGGACATAATCTTCTCCATGGATGTTTATGAAGAATCAGGATATATCTATGCAGATGATCTATACTTGACACCCAACACCGAAGAAGACAACCAAAAATTAGCCACTCAAGCTGTCATGCTAAAAAAATCAGGAATATGTGGAATAGAAGATTGCTCTCTAGATCTGTTCAATAGATATATTGATCCGTCATATTCATCTATCATCCGAGGAAGCTAAAATTTTAACAAGCTTCAAGTATTCATAAGGCGAAGGAAATCCATCTTGAAGCCATTTAGAGAACATCTGGGATATCTCTTCTATTATGTCTTCATTATACTAGCCGATGATTCCCAGCAAGAACTCCTATGGTTGTTCTAGTACATACGCGACCAGTACTATACTATTACGGGGTTTAAGTGTTATGCCTTCATGCATTATGATCGAATCGAACCAACTCCAAAAGGATTTATGCTATACTGGATTCCATGCTCCAAAGATTCCTGCGATACAAAGGCCTTTATGTTGTATCCTGGTAGGAATCACAGGCCATGAAGTCCAAGCCTAGTAGCAAATTTCACAACTTAGGGAATTTTTTGATTTAATGCTCACTCTTGAAGATGGATGTCATGAAGCATAATGCTTCACTCTTCATCAAAATGGATGCATTCAAAAGAAAAGAAACTACACCAATGATCATCCTCAATGGGATGAAGTCCGACGAACAACAAAACAATATCAACCACTGTATGAGTTCAAAACCGATAAAGCCATAAGCATACAAATGAAGGCTCCACTGCAGGAATGGAACGATTCATCCAAGAGAAAGAGTTACTTCACCAAATCGATGAAGATAAGCTTGGAAGGCCAAGAACGCCTCAGGCAGAAGCACCGAGTAGATTGGTGGATGGAAGAAGGATACACGAGATCATTACCGCCGGCACTATCCAACACTACCTGAAAGATGATGTCAGATGACATCTAGTGGGTTACCCTCTCCAATGGATTACCCTTTACAGTGGGTTACCCTCCTCTCTAAGGAAATCCTATTAGAGGGTTACCCTCACCAATAGATGACCCTTTCCAGTGGGTTACCCTCATCTCTAAGGAAACACACCTCAGTGGGTTACCCTTTCAGATGGGTTTTAAAGTTGTTTACTAAGCTACTTCAAAGACAATGAGCTTATCGACCTGCTTGTAAGATGCCTATGAAGCTGAAGACGCACCTGCATGCAAGCTGTTGACTCACCTATTTGTACATGCTATCACATGCCAACAACATAATTTGTTTTGTTTTTATTTGGTCCCCCACATGTTAGTAGGGCTCAGTGTGAATAAAGATAAGGCCTTTCTAGTTAGAACAGATAAATCTTATCCCTTACAAAGGGATAAGACTTATCCAGTCATAATGGATAGTGCCTATCCCTTAGCTGTTAGGATAGTATTGTCATATTTTATTTAATGTTTATCCGTAGTCTAGCTTAGCTAGTAAGCTTTCTTCTCTAATAAAAGAAAGCCTAGGACTTTAGGTAGAGGGCATCATTCTATCTTCCTAAAAACCTCTTGTATAATTTTCTCTATTTTAATGAAAATATTTGTTGGCTAAACTCTCTTGCTCTTGCTTTATCTCTTCCAAAGGGATGGGTACTTCTATCTTATAGGTCAGAGTAGGGGGTAGGGAAATACTATGGTGAAGTGTTTATTGCGACGACAATAATAGCACTCCAAAGTTACTATCCATGTTTAGGAAACAATTTTGGCTTCGTCCAAGCGACGTAGACGCCTAAGTCCTTTCCATGTATATGAAATGAAATTTGATAAGTCCATGCCATAGCTTTCCGAATTGATTCAAAATCTTTGAAAGAACATGAAAATCTGAGGTATTCCATAGTACACCTTTTGTTCCACGGATGCTTGAGGGTAACAGGTCAGGGAGACCCACCGTAAGACCCATTTTAGTCATATACGAAATAGTTTTGTATTAAGGAGACAAAGGATTTCATGTGTTCTAAGTCTGACAATATCAAGCCATCCTATTTTTGGGTTGAGAAAGCTTTGCTGTTAAGGCAAACCATCCTTGATATGTAGCTGGCAGTCTTAAATTCATGCCATCCCATTGTGGGTTGCTAAGTCTTTATTGCTAAAAAACAAACCATTTATACGTATATGTAGCTCAATCGTAAGGAAGCTATGGTGTGTCGATTAAAAGTTTTGATTTCGGATGACATGCCACTTATATGGTTGTGAATCACCTTTCATGATGGAAAGGTTAGGCTCTGTGTCTGTGGTATTGATGGAGGCTTTGATTTCATATGGCATGCCGCCTACCAAGTCGTGAAATATCTATTCATGTTGGAAAGTTCGGGGTCTGGTACCTAGCCGACTGGCTGCTCTTGCCCGTAGTCCTCCATGCCCCTATGTCTCCCTATCTATTTGGTATCAAATCCATCCCCACTCCCGGAGGTAGGGAGAAAGCAGGAGTTTGCATCCACCTTGGCTGATACAAACACGTAGGCCAGCTTTACATTTTAATTCTTAGTCTTTTGTTTTACTTGTCCTAGATGCTACTCTTAGATCCATTCTTAGTTCTCACTTCTAAGTGTTCCTACTCATGTCATGTACATATTAGTTTCATAGTTTTATTTTCATTATCAGAGTCAGTGTTTTCCAGTTATTGTATTCTACATCATGTACGTAATCGAGTCGTAGTTACTTTTATTATATTTTTGAACAAATAACAGTTGTGTCCTGCCCATTGATCCTTAGAACAAATATTTAGTCTTATAGTCCAGAAAATACAAAAATATTTCTTTCTCTGAGTCTTCTTCTTTAAGTATGTCCAGTTCCTGTAAATCTCTAGCTCGGGTAAATATATCTCCTACCAAAACTCTATTAGTAAATATGACTACCTATATGAAGTAGATGTGCTACCACCATAACAGAAGATAACTTCAACACATCTACCTCTATCATATAAATACTTAGGAGGAATAGTTCATCATTCTACAAATACCCCAAGATTTTCCAAGATAATGGAGAAACTAAGGCTTCACCCATATCCACTTTGGTGCTGTTAGGGTTGTGTTGTCATATCATGGAAGAAAAGGCCAGTCCATAGTGGCACAACTTTCACTCCTTAATACAAGATACAACGAATACCAACATGCCAAATTGGAAACTTCAAAAATCACACTGAACGCCGGGACATTCTTTATCACTATATTCCCCAACTTTAACATATCCCTCTCTTATCTATATCTGATGGTGGCATTGAAGATCTAGGTCTAGATTCTCAGAGCTTCATAGATCAGAGATGCCATCCAGGAAACTCTCCACTACCAGGTGTCTTGGTGAGTTTAGAATTATGCTATGGATCTATCCCTTCAGGTGCCGATGATGCTTTGCTATTAAATATAGATGCCATTAATGAAATCACTTAGTGTATTCAGATCCCAAGGTAGATCCCCAGAGATGAACTTATCAAAGTACTCCCAGACTCATGGGTCACAAACTGCGAGAAGTTGAGAGACCATCCTCAACCTCTCCAGTCCATGGAGCCAACCTTTGACAGAAGGAGTGACAATACCGTCACAATCAGTTTTAACCACTCACAAATAAAAAAGACTCCTAAAACCACTTTCTCAATCCATATGTACCTACCTTATGATGACCTTCCACTGGTAGACAACCAAAATTTCATACGACGGTTCGTGGGTAGCTGTATGGAAGAGTATGATTGGATACACTACTTCAATCATGACGACCGATATACTGTCTGGCGCATATGTCCTTTCTCCGAACACTGTTTGTGGAAGTCAAATTACAGATACCACCTATGGTAAGAAGCTACCTCACCCTCTCCACCACTAGCTAAAACTACCAGAACTAAAGAAAAATAGCCTGCAACCAAAACATTCATGATGCCTCACTTTGGCACCGGTTACTTGGATAATTTCCCACCAAACAAACCCTTTAAAAAGGATAACATGAGCCACTCTCCAAAAATAACAGCCAAAATATCCTGCCATCCGGAGAGAAGATGCCCCTCAGCAACACAGAAGTAACACTCAACTGGCAATCTAAAAATGCAATATGCCAAAATAGGGTGCTCCCCAGCATCAGCCAAGCCTTGAAGAATGTTGCTCCCTCTTAAAATAAGTTGGAAAGTAAAGTTGAAGGAATGTACAAGAGAGCAGAACAAGTATCCACTCAACATGACAGACTTATCTGCCAGTTGGAACTCAGGCTCCAGTCTATGAGTATGATATATGTCCGCCAGGCACTTCATTGTCTTATTTATTTGACCAGCAGTAGAAGGAAATGGCTTCTCTGAAAGAACAAATCTAGCAGCTGAAACACGACAGGCTTTAGTCCTAAAGAACCCATAGCTCACTACCAAATCCAACCTTGTTCCCCATGTTACCACATACCTACTCTGTACCAAAGATAAGCCATATCTTTCCCACTCCTACTTCAAGCTCCCATATACCAATATTCATAGGTTCTCAAGATGAAAAGGAGTTTGACATTTCTAAGTATGTATGGGAAAGAAAATATGCCATCGCTTCCAAAAGAAAAGCCGATGAAACTCAAAAGCAGTCTAAGATAAAAATAGAATCTGACACAGATAAAGGGACCATGATGATCTCGAACCATGACACCACATTTCCAGATGATAATCTAATAATTCACAAGCCAGAAGTTCCATACAAAGATAAAGAATAGAATGCCTTGCTGAATGATGTCCTTCTTAATCACAAGTGATTGTCATCCCATCGTGATTCAGATGCTGATCTAGACCAACCCATCCTAAATTTATATGGCTTAAACATCGATGATTATGCCATTCCAAATCAACAAGCCATAGTAGTCTTAATCCAGTAAAAGAATCTCTGAAGTGCAACGAACAGATCCAGGATGCTGATCACATTAGTCCTGATTCAAGTAAAGAAGATTCCTTAGATGCTGAGGCATATTCCAACACCAGCTATAACTTTCAAGCCGATGGATACATGGAAGACAACAAGGACTCTGTCGATTCACGAGAATATATTGAGGACACTCCTGAATCCTCAAATTAATCTCCAGAATAAGACTATCATCTAATATACATGAACCATTCCAAAGAACCAGAGGTCTCCAAAGTTGTCGATGACCAAGATGGGATGACAGACAATCTAATCCTAGAAAGAAGGCCAGATCCAGGTACACTGGCAAGGAAAACCTTAGGAATCGTATTTTAAACCTTCACTCTCGATGACATCAAGATTTTAGCCTGGCCCCAGCAGATCCAGGACATCTACACTTGGATTTTTATGAAGAATCTGGCTGAGCGGGAGAAATATATAATACTCTCGGATTTCATATCCAGATTCTCCGACATACTCAAAGACTAGTGGAACGCTCTTGGGATTTATGATAAGAACACCTATCTGATGTCCCAAGACTTTACCTTACACATCAGGATCCTGCATAAGGTATTTTATGGAGAACAAGCCAGAAATAAAAGAATCTCCGGCGATAGCTCTTTAAGATGAAGTGCCTATCATTCAACAAAAATATCATTGATATCCACTTCCAGAAGATGGCAAAGATTTAATTTGAGTTGGGTGGGGATCCCAACCTGAAGCAAGACTTTGTATCATCACTGCTAAAGATGCTAGTAGGCCATACGATGATAATTGTAGAGGAGAAGTTGAAGTCCATAACCAACCTACAGATAGGCTACATCCAACAGGCCATCTTCCAGGCTCTGGAAAACATATACACAAAGAGGACTGTACTGAAGGAGATCACCTAGAACAATCCAGCCCTCGATCGAGCCTGTAGTAAGGATGACCTTGTCAATAAGGATGACTTCTCCTGCTCTCGCTGCAAGATGATATTGAAAAAATAGCTGCTATTTAAGAGGTTCAAACTACCAAGGCCTCCTAACGAAAAAAGTAGGGTTGTCTAATGAACCAGGTATTTCAGACGGAGGAGCCCGAAAAACTACAAGAAGAAAAATGATGGATGCTTCATCTGCAGAAAGCCTGGCCACTTCACTAGAAATTATCCTCAATCCAAAAAGTCAATGTAATCCATCCACCTCTTTTAAGAGATAGTTGATTATGTGGGAATCTATCTCACCATGAAGGACGACCTTGAATCGATATTCTCATTAGAAGAAGAACTGAAAGAGGACACTCTCTTCTCCATAGATATATATGAAGAATCATACAATATCTATGCTGATGATATGTACCTGATATCTAGCAATAAAGAAGACAACCAGCACCAGGCTAGTCAAATTCTCATGTTCAACATAGCGGGATTGCTATCTTCTGGGTTAATAGACTACCCTCCAGGTCTATTTAACCAGTATGTAGATCTATTTAATCCATCTATCCTCTAAGAAAGAAGGTCCTTCTACAAGCTTCAAGTATTCAAAAAGTATGGAAGATCTATCCTGAAGCCATTCAGAGTGCACCTAGAGTACCCTTTCTGCCATGTGTTTTTTGCACTAGCCAATGACTTTCGGCAAGAACTCCTATAGCTATTCTGGTATCTATGCCACCAACACTACATTCTCTTGGAGTTCAAGTGTGATGCCTTCAAGAATTTTGATCAAATCCAGCCAGCTCTAAAGAGATTTATGTTGTGGTTTAACTACGGGAATATTGGGTTCGATGCTTAAAAATTCCTATGATGCAATGGTTTTGTTGCTGCATCGCCCTATAGGAATAACATGCTATGATGTCAAAGCTCAACCAGAAATTTAACTCCTCTAGAAATTTCCCGTGTCTATACTCTCCATGGAAGATGAATACTATGAAGCACAATAATTCATTTTTCAGCAAAAAGATGCATTCCAAAAGAAATCTGGCCGAAGAAAAGGGGAAAGTAGAACTACACTGATAATTGTCCCCACTGGGATGAAGTCCAATGAGCGGCAAAAAAATATCAGCCACAGTACAAAATCATGAGAGATGAAGACACCAACACCATCAAAAGCATTGGGATGAAATATCCCCAATAGCAATGCGATGGTTTATCATTCAGAAGGAGTTACTTCACCATATCAATGAAGAGAAGCTAGGAAGGCCAAGAATTCCTCAGGCAGAAGCATGGCTTAGATTGGTGGATGGAAGAAAGATATGTGAGCTCATCGCCACTGGCACCATCTAACACTGCCTGTAAGATGATGTCATATGACATATGCAATAAGTTACCCTCTCCAATGGGTTACACTTCCCAATGGGTTACCCTCTCTAGTGGGTTACTCTTTTCAATGGGTTACACTCCTCTCCAAGAAAACTTTGTCAGTTGAGTTACCTTCGTCAAAAGGTTACCCTTTCTAGTGGGTTAACCTCATCTCCAAGGAAACCCTTATCAGTGGGTTACCCATTCATATAGTTTTTGAATCTGCTAACTCAACTACTTCAAAGACAAGGAGCTTATCCAACTGTTTGCAAGATGCATGTAAAGCTGCTGATGCACCTTCTTGTAAGCTGTTGACTCAGCTGCTTGCACATGCTGTCATATGCAAACAATATAGTTTATTTTGTTTTTATTATACCTCCACATGTTAGTTGAGCGTGGTGTGAATAAATATAAGTCTTATCTAGTCATAACAGATAAAGCTTATCCCTTCCAAAAGGATAAGACTTATCTAGTCATAATGGATAATGCCAATTCCTTAGTTGTTAGGATAGAATTGTTATATTTTATTTCATATTTATCCACATTCTAGCTTAGCTAGTAAGATTCCTTCTCCTATAAAAGGAAGCCCAGGACTTTAGGGAGGGATCATCACTCTCTCTACCTAAAAACCTCTTGTATAGTTTTCTCTATTTCAATAAAAATATTTGTTGGCTAAACTCTCTTGCTCTTGATTTATCTCTTCGAAGGGGATGGTTACTTCGATCCTCTAGGTTAGAGTAGGGGGGTAGGGAAATACTACGGTGAAGTGCTTGTTGCAATGGCAACAATGGCACTCTAAAGTTACTTTCCATGTTTTGAAAATGATGTAGGCTTCGTCCATGCGGCGTAGATGCCTAAGTCCTTTCCATGTATATGAAATGAAATTGGCTTAGTCTATGCCATAACTTTCCATATTGATTTGATATCTTAGAAAGAATACGCAGATCTGAGGTTTGCCTTAGTACACCTTTTGTTCCACGGACGTTTAAGGGAAATAGGCTAGGGAGAGCTATCGTAAGACCTTTTTTTAGTCATATACGAAATAGTCTTGTACTAAGGATACAAAGGATTTTATGTGTTCTAAGACTGGCAAAGTTAAGACATCCCATATTTGGGTTGTGAAGGCTTTGTTACCTAAGAAAACCATCCTTAATGTGTAGCTGGCAGTTTCAAAGTCATGCCATCCCATTGTGGGTTACGAAGTCTTTCTTGATAAAAAGAAAACCATCTATACAGATCTATAGCTTATTCATAAGAAAGCTATGGTGTGTTGATTAAAAGATTTTATTTCATATGGTATGCTTCCTATATGGTTGTGAATTGCCTATCATGTTGAAAACGTTAGGCTCTATGTCTGTGGTGTTGATGGAGGCTTTGATTTCGTATGGTATGCCGACTACCTGGTCGTGAAATTTCCTTTCATGTTGTAAAGTTTGGGGTCTATTTTCTAGTCTCCTGGCTACTCTCACCGGCAGTCCTCCATGCCCCTTTGTCTCCCTATCTATTTGGTATCAGAGCTATCCCCACTCTCAGAGGTTGGGAGGAAGAAGGAGCTTGCATCTACCTATGTTAATTGCAAACATGTGAGCCAACTTTACATTTTTTTATTTTCTTTTGTTTCTACTTTTGCTTTATCTTAGCTGCTATCCTTAGATCCGTCCTTAGTTTTCACTTTCCAATTTTACTACTAAAACTATTGTACATATTTAAATCATAGTTTCATTTTCATTATCAGAGTCAGTGTTTTCCAGTTATTGTATACTGCGTCTTGTACATAATCAAGTCGTAGTTACTTTCCTTAGATTTTAGAACAAATATTACTTGTGTCCTGTCCTTAGATTTTTAGCACAAATATATAGAGCCAGTCCACAAAATACGAAAATATTTTCCATTTTTTTGAGTCTTGTCCATAGAACCTTAGAACAAATACATCGAGTCTTTATAGTCTAGAAAATACAAAAATATGTCTTTTTCTACAGTTTCTTCTACTTTGTTCGATCCATACAGGTTCCTCAGCTTGCAATGTTTCCAACACCTCACAAGACTTTTTCATGAAAATATGAAAATCTCTTTGAAGTAGAGGTGCTACAGCCTGAACAAGATATATACTCCATATAAATACCTCTACCTAACCCTTACTTTGCCTTCATCGTGAAAATGTGTAATCCATGGATGCAGATTGATTCTTTGCATCAGAATAGGTCGAAAGGAGTTAAGGAATATTTTACTTCCACAATGCTTGACCAACATGTCCTTATGACTCTAGATGACCATTTCATCACTCTGCAGATGCCAAAAAACTTCCTACAAGAGTGGAGAATCCATGGTTATACCCATATCCATTTTGGTGCTATTCGTGTTGTGTTGACGCATCATGGAAGAAAAGGACAACCACTAAAGGCATGCCTTTCTCTCCTTGATATGAGATTCCACAAATACCAACATGCAAATCTGGTACTCTACATGTTATCCTGGATGCTAGGACACTTGTTGTTACTCTATTTCCAAATATTACTATGTCCTTTTCTGATCCAAACTTAACCGAGGCATTAAAAATCCAAGTCCAAATCCTAGAAACACCAAATGCTAGCTTCTACCCAAACATGCACTACCAATTAGCTTGGTAAGTGCAAAACCACGAGGACACTCTTTCCATGCCAGGAAACCAAACCTCCTTGTCCTTAGTCATAAATACATCCCAACGAACCATCTTGGTGTACAAATATCAAATCAAGTGTCTAGTGAAGAACTACTCAAAATCACTCTAGATGAATGTGTCAGATGTTATAAGAAGCTGAGATTCTATTCTCAGCATTTTCAAACTTTATATGAAGTGACCCCTCATAGACATTTTTGCCTATTCGCATGATCATCCCCACTAATACTTATCCAAAGGAGGAAAGTTCAGACCCAGTATATGTCTCACACTCATTCAAAAGAATCATGAGAGATAATGATTGGTCTAACAATTCAATCACGAGGGATGCAATGTATACTAGTTCAAATGACCTTTTACGAGACATTTTCCATGGGTTAGTACTTGTAGCTGTGTAGATTATGAAATGACTAGGACAAATGGTTATGATAAAGAATACTGGGATTCGAGCCATGCCACACTAATAGAGGTACTAGAATAAAGAAGACAGACTTTCCAGTCTGCCACATGTCCTCTAGACACCTCGGTACTATCCTTCATTAATCATCAGAGATGAGAAATGTCATCAATTGAAGAACAGAGTACTTTGTTCAGAAATGGCAGCACAAAGCCACAAAATATCCCAACATATGACTCACTTTCCAAATCACCACAAAGAATACAACAACCCTTTTCCATATCTCCATCAAGCTCATCCACCTCCAAGCTCCCCAGCCCTACTCAGGTAGATGAGCAAAGATCTAACCTTCACATATGATCATTAAAAATGAAAGAGGACATGTTAGACTGCCAATAAGATAAAGGACAAGTCAAAAGGATGAAGGCCCCGCAGGCTGCTGATATGATGAACTTAACGGCTATTGCTCTCCCATAAGATGACATCTTCGTGGAGTTAGATGCTATAGTCCAGAACAGTGACCTACAGATCCCAGCTGAGGTGCCATGAGATAAGGATTGGAATGCTATTGAGCATAGTCTCCTTAATGGCAATCGTACATGTCCAGAGTTTTTCTGGACTGATGATCGCCCTATGCCGAGATAGTCCATCTCAGAGTTTAATCCAGTAAAAATAGAAAGTTACACTCTCGGGCTTTCCAATATGACCCCGCTGAGGAATATCTAAAGATTCCTGAGGCTATTAAAGAAGTAAGCCTAGAGGTTGAAGAAGAGCAACGACACCAGCAGTCAGCCGATCCAGCTAATATGATAATCTCAAACTATAATTCGACTCTAGATCCTATTTTTTTTTGTAGAAGTTGAAGAGGCCGCTAGAGTATTTCTTACAAATCCAGATACTAAGCCAGATGGGTCTCCCCAACTCTCAAAACATCAGGCAAGGCACAAAAGGTATAGAAGTATAGACAGGTCAGAAAGAAAAAGCCACCGAATAAGGAGCAGATATCCGGTGACAACACCAAATCCCCCAGAAAGAAGGATCCAGGCAAGGGCAAGTGCTTCATTTGCCATAGAAAAGGACACTTGGAAAATACATTTCCTAAGTCCAAGAAGGCAAAAAGGGAAGCTCAATCTTTAGAACAAAAGATGGAGGCTGACAAGTCCTTAATCAAAGATGAATTTCTTTATGACAATCCACAAAGAATTCCTAAATCTGTTGGTAACACATACGAGGAGTGTTCAAGGACTATCCATCCCTCTCCATTGACGGCCAACCTCAACCCCTTATTATTGATGACTACTCGGAGAAGGTATTGTCGCCAATTAGCAAAGAGGAATTAAATCGATTAGCAAAACTGATGGAAGAGATCAACATGCTCATGGAAGGAATCAACGGGATGTCCGAGCTTAAAACACCCCATGTCAAACTCAAGATATTTCCACCAAACTGGGACAAACCCCTTCCAGTCATCGCCTTCATGAACACTGGTGCAGCTGTCTCAATACTAAATCCTGACTGCATCCCGCTGATTACTGGGTTTCTTACTTCAGAACATTTGGCATAGTATCAAAAGAAGGATTCCTCACTACTAAGCTGATCACGAGAAAACCAGTCATGATCAAATTCTTCCCAGGCGTTCTCAACAGAACAAAGCTCTTTGGCTCCAACATACTTAGAAAGGATCTGATCATTGGTTTTGATACCTACAGGCAGCTGAAGAACTTTCTCCACATTCTGACGGAAGGTATAACTTTCATGGGCCGATTTAGATAGTATTCCACCACACCGAGGATGTTCTAGATTATTGACAAAGACCCAGTAAAGAAGATAAAGAACCAGCTGATAGAAGAATCTTATGCTCAATTACACAGAGAGTTCTTCAAGAATTCTAAATATCCACTGTGGCTCAATCAGGAATTCTTCATCAGGCTCCTATTCAAGAAGAGTGAAAATGTCAACCCCACAAAGGCAAGTATTCTGGTATGAATCCAGAATATCTTCAACTTGCAAAGAAGAAATATGCTGAACTTCTGGAGTTTGGGCTCATCGAGCTGTCAGATTCCCAGTGGTATTGTGAAGTATTCTATGTCAACAAGTGCACTGAACAGAAAAGGGGAAAACTTCATCTATTCATAAATTAACAACCCCTAAACCACTTCCTTCTTGATGATAAAATCCCCATTACAAATAAAATGACCCTATCTTTGAACCTAGCAAAAGCTACCTACTATTCCAAATTTTCCCTTAAATCTAGATTCTGGCATCTACGCATACACCCAAAAGATAAAGCCAAAACAACCTTCTACATACCCGATCACCACTACCAATGAAAAGTTATGCTGTTTGGGATCAAACCTTCCCCTTCACTCTTCTAAAAGGCCACGATTAAAATATTCCAGCCCATCCTACATACATCAATGGTCTATATTGATGATACACTACTCTTCAATAATACTTTGGAGGAATACCTAGACCTCATCCATCAGTTTTGCAACCTGGTGAAGCAGCGTGGAGTTATTCTTTTGGAAAAGAAGATGACCCTAGGAAAAGATGAGATTGATTTCTTAGGAATGCACTTTGCCCATGGGTCCTACACTCCAGGACCATACATATGACAAGAATTGCTCAAGTTTCTAGATACCAACTTCTCAGTGAAGCAACTCCAGCAATTCCTTGGTGTAATTAAGTATGTGAGAGACTCCATACCTGACATTTTTACATACATCTCTCTGCTCACAAAGATGATAGCAAAAACTGCTCCAGCCTGGGGAAAAGAGCAAGATGATGCGATCCAAAGGATAAAAGAAATATGTAGCAAGGTCGAGACACTCTATATTCTGAATAAAAGCCAAATGATACTGCAAACCAATTCCAACAAAAACTATTAGAGTGCAGTTCTCCTGGAAGAAAAAGAGGGGCAGTGAAAGATATGCGGACATGCAAGTGGAAAGTCCAAAGAGGTAGAACAACACTATCATTCCACCTTCAAGGAGATTCTTTCTATGAAGAATAGAATCAAGAAGTTTAACTTCTTCCTTATTCATACTGAATTTTAGATCGAAATGGATATGCAGGCATTTCCCAGAATGGTCCAACTGAATCCAAAGATCATCCCAAATCCGTAGATTCTCCGATGGTCTCAATGGTTTTCTCCCTACAAATTTTGAGTGAAATACATCTAGGAAAATGAGAACGTATTGATGAACTTCCTATTAAGGCCAAAACAATTCTCTTCCAAAAACTGTTTGGAGAAAGAGAAAAAGGAAAAGATATCGACCATTAGACTCATGCAACCACTCATCAAGCATGGAGTAGATTGATGGATGGAAGAAGGATATGTGATCTTACTGCCGCCAGCACCATCAAACAATACTTCCTGAGATATGACGTCCGATGTCATGTACAAGAAAGTTACCCTCTCCAGCGGTTTACCCTTTCCAATGGGTTACCCTTTCAAGTGGGTTACCCTCCTCTCCAAGAAAAACTTTTCAGATGGGTTACTCTCACTAGTGGGTTTCCCTTTTCAGTGGGTTACCCTTATCTCCAACGAAACCCTCCTCAGTGGGTTACCCTTTCAGATGGGTTTTGAAACTGCTGACTCAACTACTTTGAAGAAAAATGAGCTTATCCACCTACTTGCAAGATACCTGTAAAGCTGTTGATGCACCTGCTTGCAAGCTGTTGACTTACCTACTTTCCCATGCTGCCATATGTAAACAACATCATTTGTTTTGTTTTTATTTCCCCCCCTCATGTTAGAAGGGCTCGATGTGAATAAAGATTAGGCTTATATAGTCATAACAGATAAAGCTTATCCCTTCCAAAAGGATAAGACTTATCCTTAGTAGTAGATAATGCTTATACCTTAGCTGTTTGGATAGGAATGTAATATTTTATTTGATATTTATCCATAATTTAGCTTTAGTAGTAAGCTTCCTTCTCCTATAAAAGGAAGCTTAGGACTTTATGGATAGATTATCATTCTCTCTACCTAAAAACCTCTTGTATAGTTTTCTTTATTTCAATGAAAATATTTGTTGGCTAAAATCTCTTGCTCTTGATTTATATCTTCCAAAGAGATAGGTACTTTTATCCTTTAGGTCGGAGTAGGGGTAGGGAAACACTATGGCAAAGTTCTTGTTGCGATAGCAATAATGACACTACAAAGTTACTTTCCATGTTTATGAAATAATATCGGCATCATCTATGTGATGTATATGCCTAAGTCCTTTCTATGTATATGAAATGAAATTGTCTTAGTCTATGCCATAACTTTCCAAATTGATTCGATATCTAAGAAAAAACACACATGAGGTTTGTCTTTGAACAACTTTTGTTCTGTGGATGTTTAAGGGAAACAGGCTAGGGAGAGATGCCAAAAGACCTGTTTTAGTCATATATGGAACAGTCTTGTACTAAGGAGACAAAGGATTTTATGTTTTCTAAGACTGACAAAGTCAAGCCATCCTATCTTTGGGTTGCGAAGGCTTTGTATCCGAGGAAAACCATCCTTGATATGTAGTTTGTAGTTTCAAAGTCATGCCATCCCGTTGTGGGATTCGAAGTCTTTGTTGCTAAAAAGCAAACCATCTATACGGATGTGTAGCTCAATCATAAGAAAGATATCGTGTGTCGATTAAAAGCTTTGATTTTGTATAGCATACTACCTATATGGTCGTGAATAACCTTTCATGTTGGAAAGGTTAGGCTCTATTTCTGTGGTATTGACGGAGGCTTTGATTTTCTATGGCTTTCTGCCTACCTGGTCGTGAAACTACCTTTCATGTCAGAAAGTTTGGATCTGTTTCCTAGATGCCTGGCTTCTCTAGCCGACAGTCCTCTGTGCCCCTCTATCTTCTCATCTATTTGGTATCAAATCCATCCCTACTCTCGTAGGTTGGGAGAAAGCAGGAGTTTACATCCACCTCTACTTATTGCAAATAAGTGAGCCAAATTTACATTTTTAGTTTCTTTTGTTATTTACTTTTTCTTTATCTTAGCTATTAGATTTAGATCGAGTCTGTAGTACTCACTTTCTAGTTTGTCACTATCAAAGACTTGTACAAATTTGAGTTATAGTTTTATTTCCATTATCAGAGTCATTGTTTTCCAGTTATCATAGTTTGCGTCTTGTACATAAGTGAGTCGTAGTTACTTTCCTTAGATTTTTAGAATAAATAAAGAGAGTCAGTCCATAAAATACAAAAAGATTTTCATTTCTTTGAGTCTTGTTCATAGAATCTTAACACAAATACAGAGTCCTCGTCCAGTTCATATAATCCTTTTGTCAAGATAAACATGTCTGCCACTTCTAGTGATACGTTTTCATGTAAACTTGACTACATATACGAAGTAGAGGTGTTAACATTACAAGAACAGATTTGTACCCTCCTTTACAAAACCCCTGTTCAGTTATTACTAGAAAGGTATGCAATCCCTAGATGAAGATCCACTCTATGGTCCAAGAAAAGACAAAGGGAGTTAAGGAATATGTTGCTGCAGATGCCAGAGGGCTTTCCAGAGGAACAGTTCATATCACTGCATATGCCAGAGGACTTTCCACAACAATGGAAATGTCTTGGATTTACTCATCTCCATATTAGTGCTGTGCGAATTGCATTAACAGATCAAGGGAGAAAAGACTGACCAGTTGTGGCACATCTTTCTTTTATTGATACTAGATTCAATAAGTACCAACATGCAAGTTTGGGTACATCAAAGATTATTCTAGATAATGGTACAGTCTTTGTTACGATGTTCCCCAACTTCAACATACCATTAGCTGATCCATATCTGATGAGGGCGTTGAAGATCCAAGTCTAGATTCTCGATGCTCCGCAAGATAGGTATGCCGGTCACGCAACTCTCCACTGTCAGATTGCCTAGTGAGTTCAAAACCATAACATGAACCTACTTTCTCCAAGTGGTAAGAACTCTATATTCTTGACCATCGATAAAACTGATAAAAACATAGAGTGCATCAAGATCCCGAGAAACATATCTAGGGATGAACTGATTAGAATTATTCTAGCTTCATGGGTCATAAAATATGAGGAGTTGAGATCCCATCCTCAACCTCTCAAGACCACTGATGATTTCAACCACCACTATCTCAAAAGGCCACCTAGGACCACCTTTTACATCCCCATGTACAACCCAAGTAATGATATTCCGGATGTAAAGGACCCAAGAGCCATCCTCAAGTTCCTCGCTAGTTTTATGAGACAATATGATTGGATAAATAACTTCAATCATGAGGGTCTTAGTCTAATGTGGTGTAAATTCCCTTTCTCAGGACCTTACCCATGGAAGACTGACTGTGACTGTAGACCCTGTAAAAGAATAGAAGCAGTGGTTGCCCAATTCGAGGTTAACCACAAATACATGTGACACCCTATTAAAATCCAATCATATAAATTCTTACCCACCAGAACACCACTCTGCAAAGGATAACCTAACTCAAGATCCAAAATTACTAGATGATATCCGATCGAAAAGTGATTTAGCTACCCCTCAATATGCCATACTTATCAGAGCACTTAAAGAGAAGTCGTGGACCATCCAGTCTGAACAATGCCCGCTAGAAACTCTATTCCTACCATTTCTTGCCAAAAAACATAAGGAGATAACCTCTTTTGAAGAAGAGATCCAAAATCTAAAATATGATTGTGCTTTACTACAAAAGGAATATGATGATGCTATAGAGAAAAAGACCAAATTATCTGGCCTATTATCGCCTGGATATTATCAACAAGGGTTAGGAAAACTTTCTCCATCTCGTTCATCTAATAAATTCACTTCACCTCTAGTAAATGAACAAGAATTTGATACTATGTAGACAAGGAGAGATACCATAACAAAAAGTTTGGGGAAGATAAGGTACTTTAGTCGGGTTCCCTATGATGCTGATAAGATGGTCTCTACACCTTCTCCCATCTTCGACATTCCAACCCCTATAGTTCCAGTAGATGATCTTGAGATCTAAACAATAGAAACTCAATATGACAAGCCATCAGAGGTTCCTTCTATTTAGATAGCATCGTAAGATTGTGATCCTAAAGAACGATTGTAGGACAACAAGGTTGATTTAGAAGATTTGATGATCACAAGCTGTGAAATAGGTTCTGCCACTTCAGATAATCTCTTGTAGATCCTGACGAGGAATCACACAATGTAAAATAGGTATCTCTAAATCAATGTCTTGTCAAAACTAATTATAAAGTTGTTGACTTGATTAGCCTCAATCAAGTTGGCCCGAGACTTGCTATTCCAAGGGATGACAAGCTCATGCCAAAAGATCCATCTAACCACACAGATTCCCAACCTTCTGAGAAGCATAAGGAAACTTTATTTGGAAATACTATGTTGGGTGAATGTTCCCAATCTGTCCACTGTGATGATATGCATGATGATCTAGCTCTCAACCTAGAAGGGTCTCTGCAGCTCTCAAGACATCAGGCAAGGCACAAGAGATATATGTAGTTCAGACGGGCCAAAAAAAAGAAACTGTCGGACAAAGAACTAATTATCAACAAAGATGTCGAATCATCCAGGAAAAAAATACAGGCAAGAATAAATTTATCATCTTCTATGATAAAGGACACTTTGAAAATGAATGTCCCAAGTCCAGAAAGGCGAAGAGGGAAGAACGAGCCTCAGAGAAAGGCATGGCTTGTCATGAAGATCTTGATGATCCTCATTCAGATGCAAACGACATTCCCAGACCTGCTTTTAGCACATAGAAGGGGACATCCAAGGACATCTTGATGCGCCCAGATTACAACTCTCGATAGAAAGTGTAAGCGGTCGCTGTCAAATATAGAACCCAACTAGGTTGGGGTCGAATCCCATAGGGCATACTGTGTTCACTAAGTATTATGGTTTTTATAGACTGTTGATCAAAGGTTTTGGGTTAAAGGGGGGTTTTGATTTGTGAATTGTATTTAAAGATTTGTAACAGAAAATATTCTAGCTAGTGATTCTTATTGCAAATAATAATTTAATGAGAGTATACAAACTAGAGGTATGGTTATTGAGATGTTCGAGCATCTAGGGTTATGAATTATATTGGATTTCCAATTACTAACTTCAATTGTAAGAGTTGTTGAATTCTATAATTTACCCATTAGTTTCTCAACCTGAATGGATAATTTATCCTCTAATTCTCTCAAACTTAAAGAATATGTTAATTTATTCAACTATTCTCTCATGTGGAATAATCCCATTAAGGCATCAACCAATAACCCAAAGGTTAAAGCCCTTAGATTCCAAGTAAACCTCTTCTTTTCTCAACATACACTTTTCTACTCAAAAAAGTGATGTTCTAGGGCTCACACTTCAAGTTTGCAACCAAGAAGAGTCATTAATATGAAGAACGATTTATATAAATTTAATTAACAATGGAAACCAAGTGTTTTCACAACCCCAATCAGCTATTCACATCAAGGCTCCCATAACCCTAGTTATGGGAGTTTAACCACACATCTCAATAGAAGAAGAAGAAAGAATCATTGTGTTATTCATAAATGAATTAAAAAATTACTTACAAAAATCACAAGAATTGTTCTTGAATCTTCAGTAGAAATGAGAATAAAAATGATTAGATCCATAATTCTAGCTTGAATCTTAGAGAATACTATGTTACAATAAGTTTTGAAGATGGAATATCATAAAAGATACCAAAATAAAACCTAAACTAGGTATTTATAAGTTCCCAGGTACAGAGGATTTAAAATTTAAACTCAGAAAAGCCGCATCCAAGTTGACGATCATCTTGACGGACCATCGGAAGCCTGATGGTTCATCACATGGACCGCCGCTGATGGTCCCAAAGTAACATGTTTTAGTTAAGGGTTGGCGGTCATGTTGGTGGGCTGTCGCTGGCCAGGCGGTCTGTCACATGGGCTGTCTATTGATCCTCTAAAATTTCATGCTCTGTTTCATCCTAACAGTAAAGTTGGTGGTCCGTCGGATGATTGACGGTCCGCCACTTGGACCATCGCAGGGTTCACTTATTTTCTCCCTTCCATTTTACTCTGATGGTCACCCAGACGGTCCGTCACATGGCTGACAGTCCGCCTGTTGACCGTCAGTGGACTTTTTCTACTACTTTTCCAAGTTTTTTTTCAACTAACTCCTTAACCTGAAAACACTAAAATCCAGTGTTGAATACAACATCAGTTGCTTGAAAACATACAATTATCCCTTGAAAAAGATGTAAAATGTTCCATCAAAAGCCAAAATATCACATTTTTATTGGTGGACAACCGCAACCCTTCAGTAGTAAATGGTCATTTGATTTTAACAATGACCTCTATACTAATGAATGTGTCAAAGGTGATGAAGATACTTTTCAACAATTCATCCAATTGCCTAAGGAGGAATGTCCTTCTATGTTAGAGAATCACTCTAGCAAACCAGTGGTTTCTTAATCAGTCTCTGAGCAATACGAGCTGACTAGTGATCCAATCCCAGGAAGGAGACAAGAACCAAAAATAGAGGTAGAGGAAACCATTGCTTCAACTCTATCGCTGCCTCAGGATTTCAGCACTTTCAGGATGATGAAGAATCTGATTGGAAAAAGGATAATCCTTGATACTATTAGACTACACATCTAGATTCTCTGAAATCCTCACAGACTGGTGGGATGTAGCTGAGATCATGGATAATACCAATTATCTCATATTCCAAGACTTTTCTGTCAATACCAGAATCCTACTGGAAGCCTTTTGCAAAGACATGAGCTACACCAGGCAGGCCATCTTCCAGGCTTTGAATAGTCTATACAAGAAAAGATCTGTACTGAAGCATATTATTGAGAACTATCCCACTCTTGATCCTTATTACCGTAGTAACAATCTTTTTATGAAGTTTGATTGCCCTTATTCAAGTCGCCAAAGGGATCCCAACGAAAGCAATTGTTTAGGAGATTCAAACTACCCAGGCCTTTGGACGACGAGCCTAAGGTAGTTAGGCAAACCAGGCATTTCAGACGAAAAAGCCTAGAAGATTACCAGAAGAGGAATGATAGTTGCTTCATCTACAATAAGCCTGGTTACTTTGCAAGAAACTATTCTTAACTTAAGAAGTCGAAAACACTGTCCACCTATATAAAGAAATAACTGATCATGGTGGAATATATCTCGACAAAGAGGACGACCACTTTGAATCGATCTTCTCATTGGAAGAAGAGCCAATAGAGAACACTGTCCTCTCTGTAGATGTTTATAAAGAATTAAGAGATATCTATGCTGATGATCTCTAACTGATATCCAACACCGAAGAAGACAATCAAAAATCAGCCAATCAACCTCTTATGTCCAACACATCAGGAATATTATCCACTGAAATAGAAGACAACTCTCTTGATCTACTCAATAAAAATATGGATCCCTCAGATACATCTATTCTCCAAAAAAGCTATACTTTCAACAAGCTTTAAGTATTAAAAAGACATAGCAAATCCATCCTAAAGCTATTTGGAGAACATTCGGAATATCTTTTCTGTCATGTGTTCATTATACTAGCCGATGACTCCCAGCAAGAACTTTGATGGTTGTTACAGTACATTTTCCCTCAGTACTCTATCATCGTGGAGTTCAAGTATTATGCCTTATGGCATTATGATCGAATCCAACAAGCTTTAAAAAGATTCATGCTGTAGTTCAAGCCACCATTATACTAGATTCGATGCTTCAAAGATTTCTATGATGCAATGGACTTTATGTTGTATCATCTGGCAGGAATCATAGGCTATGAAGTCCAAGTTCAGTCGGAAATTTCATTTATTTAGAAATTTCCTGATTTAATTCTCTCTCTTGAAGATGAATTCTATGAAGATCAATGCTTCATCCTCTAACAAAACCCCTGTATTCCAAGGATATGGGACTACACCTATGGTGTAGTCCGACGAATAACAATAGAATATCAGCCACCAAATGAGTTAAAAAATGAAGAAGCCACAAGTATAAAACTGAAGGATCCACCTCAAGAATGTAAAGATTAATCGAAAAATAAGATTTACTTTACCAGATTGATGAAGAGAAGCTTGGAAGGCAAAGAAAGCCTTAGGAAAAAGAACGGAGTAGATTGGTGGATGGAAGAAAGATATGTGAGATCACCACCGCCGGCGCCATCCAATACTGTTGCTTGAGAGATGGCGTCAGATGTCATGTGCAAGAAGTTATCCTCTCCAGCGAGTTACCCTTCCTAGTGGGTTACCCTCTCTAGTGGGTTACCCTTTCCAGTGGGTTACCCTCATCTCCAAGAAAATCCTCCCCAGTGGGTTACCCTTTCAGATGGATTTTGAAGCTGCTGACTCAGTTGCTTCAAAGACAGGGAGCATATCCACCTGCTTTCAAGATGCCTGTGAAGCTATTGATACACATGCTTGCAAACTGCTGACTCACCTGCTTGCATATGCTATCACATGCCAACAACATAGTGTGTTTTGTTTTTATTTGTCCCCCACATATTAGTAGGGCCTTGTGTGAATAAAGATAAGGATTATCTAGTCATAACAGATAAAGCTTATCCCTTTCAACAGGATAAGACTTATCCAGTCATAATGGATAATGCCTATCCCTTAACTGTTAGGATATGTATGTAATATTTATTTGACTTTTATCAATAGTTTAGGTAAGCTTCCTTATCCTATGAAAGGAAGCCTAGGACTTTAGGGAGAAATCATCACTCTCTACCTAAAAACCTCTTGTAATGTTTTTCTATTTTCAATAAAGATGTTTGTTGGCTAAACTCTCTTGCTCTTGATTTTTCTATTCCAAAGGGATAGGTACTTTGATCCTTTAGGTTGAAGTAGGGGGTGGGGGTAGGGAAATACTACAACAAAGTACTTGTTGCAACAGAACTAATGGCACTCTAAAGTTACTTTCTATGTTTGCGAAACTATGTCAGCTTCGTCCACGCGACATAAAAGCCAAAGTCCTTTCCATGTATATGAAATGAAATTGGCTTAGTCCATGCCATAACCTTCCAAATTAATTCAATATCTTAAAAAGAACATGCAGATCTAAGGTCTGCCTTCGTAATCCCTTTGTTCTTTGGACATTTGAGGGAAATAGGCTAGGGAGAGTCGCAAGACGAAATCAAAATAACAACTGTTTTTCAGGATATTTAAACTGCCAAGGCCTCCCGATGATAAAAGCAGGGTTATCCAGCAAACCTGGTATTTTAGATAGAGGATCCTGAAGAACTACAAGAAGAAGAATGATGGCTGCTTCATCTACAAAAATCCTAGCCACTTCGCTAAAAACTTTCCTAAAGCTAAGAAGTCAAAGGACTCTGTCCACCTCTTTGAAGAGATAGATGATCATGCAAGAATCTATCTCAAAATGGAGGACGACCTTGAATCAATCTTCTCCTTGGAAGAAGAATCAATGGAGGACACTCTCTTCTCCATAGACGTATATAAGAATCAAGAGACACTTACACCGATGATATCTACCTAATATCCAGCAATGGAGAAGATAACCAACACCAAGCCAGTTGAATTATTATGCTCAACACTGCGGGATTACTATCTTTGGGGTAATTAGATTTCCCCAGATCTTCTCAACCAATATGTGGATCCCTTCGGTCCATCCATCCTCAAAGAAAGAAGAACCTTCTATGAGCTTCAAGTGTTCAGAAAGTATGATGGATCCATCTTGAAGCCATTCATAGTGCACCCGGGATATCCCTTCTGTCATGTGTTAATTACGCTAGCCAATGACTTCCTAGAAGAACTCTTGTGGATATTCTAGTGTATGTACCACAAACACTATATTCAAATAGAGTTCAAGTGTGATTCCTTCAGGCATTTAGATAGAATCGAACTAGCTCTAAAGAGTTTTATACTATGGTTCAAACCACGAGGATACTGGATTCAATGCTTCAAAGTTTTCCACGATGCAATGGTCTTTTTGCTGCATCGCTCTATAGGAATTATAGGTCACGACTTCTAAGCTCAACCAAAAATTTCACTCCTCTAAATTTTTTTCGTGTCCATACTTTCCTTGGAAAATGAATACTATGAAGCTCAGCATTTCATTTTCCAGCAGAATAGATGTATTCCAAAAGAAATCTGGACGAAAGAATGGGTAAAGTTGAAATACACTAATAATTATCCCCACTGGGATGAAGTTCAATGAGCGACAAAAGAATATCATCCACAGTATGAAATCATGAGAGATGAAGTCAACAACTCTATAAAAAGCATGAGTCTAAAAGCTCCCCAACAGGAATGCAAAGATTCATCATTCAGAAGGAGTTACTTTTCCAGATCGATGAAGAGAAGCTTGGAAGACCAAGAATGCCTCAGGCAGAAGAACGTCGTAGATTGGTGGATGCAAAAAGGATACACGAGCTCATTGCTACCCTCTCCAGTGGGTTACCCTTAACAGTAGGTAACCCTCTCTAAAGGGTTACCTTTTATAGTGGGTTACCCTTCTCTCCAAGGATACCTTGTCAAATTGGTTACCCTTGCCAGTAGGTTACCCTTTCTAGTGGGTTACCCTTATCTCCAAGGAAACCCTCCTCAGTGGGTTACTCTTTCTTCAAAGATAAGGAGCTTATCCATCTTCTTGCAAGATTCCTGTGAAGCTACTAATGCGCTTGCTTGCAAGCTACAGTGTCTTTTTCACTTTTGATACAATAACTTTTTCTTTCAAGTACTCAAACTTTCTTGATTTTTCAGCAACTTTTTTATTTACCTGCTGGATCACCATATCAGCATCTACCTTCTTTGTTACCTTTGAAGGTTCTCCTTGAAGATATTTACCACTCCTCAAGGTGATTTCCATGACCTGATATGGATTTTTTGTGTTAGCTGACAACCCATCTTGTGGCCTAGTATTTACTGCTTGCTGATTTTTCCCGACGTGCAACTCAAGACTTCTTGTAGCCGCTTGTAAATTTTTAAGTCTGCAGCAAACTGTGTCTGATTAACTAAGATCTGTTTCATCATCTCCTCCATATTGCTACTTGACTGATTTGGTTGGGCCTGTGGCTGTAGGGCGTTCCATGACTGAGTCTGCCACTTTATGTTGTAGCCATTACCATAATTTGGCCTTTGAGCATTGCCTACATACATCACTAATTCTGTATTTGAAGCACACATGGCCGAAGAATGACCACTATTTCCACATACCTCACACCAACCACTAATTTGCTGAACTGCATTGATGGCTGTGGTAGGCTGGGGAGCTCCTAATTTCATGCTGCTAAATTGTATTGACCAAATTCTGTAATGTAGACACCTGTACTGATAGGGCTGTGAATTGGTCCACCTCTAGTACACCTACAACTCCTATTATGGCACTTCTGGAATCTAAATTCCACTCGACATTTCCTTGTGCTATGCGATTCAACAAAGTGTACAACTCATTATAAGTCAACTTTAGCACTTGACCACCTGCGACTGAATCTACTTAAATCTTTGTATTGTGATCAAGAGCTTCTACAAAAGTATGAGCAAGTACCTAATTAGAATGTTGGTGGTGTGGACAATCCCAAAGAAGGAACTTGAAGCATTCCCAAGCATGATATAGATTTTTATTTGAAGCTCACTATTTCACTATAAAGTCTCACAGTCTTGCCTGATGGAAAGAATTTAATGAGGAATATTCTGGATAAGTTGTCCCATGATGTGATTGAATTGGCCGACTCCATATCTAAATACTTTTTAGTTTCCCCAATAATTGAATAGGGGAAGAGTGTGAGCCTCACATAATCAACATTTATACCTGTCAGAATAAATGTCTCAGTGAACTCAATGAAATTCTGCAAGTGAACCTATGGATCCTCGTGTAAAAGCCCTGCAAACTGGAAAGTAACTACTACAGACTCGATCTAAAGCTAATAGCTAAGACAAAGAAAAAGTAAAAACAAAAGTACTAAAAAGTAAAGCTGGATCACGTGATTGTAATCAGCAGATGGGGATGCAAACTCCTGAATCCTCCTGACATCCAGGAGGTGGATGGATATGATACCAAATTGATAAGGAGGTAGAGGGTAATAGAGGGATACCGGTAAGAGTAGATAGGCGGCTAGGCAACATACCCTAAACTTTCAAACATGAAAGTTAGTTTCACGACTATGTAGGAACCTTGCCATAGAAAATCAAAGCCTCCGTCAACACAACAGATACAGAGCCTAACCTTTCAAACATGATAGGTAATTCACGACCATATAGGTGGCATACCATATGAAATCAAAGCTTTTAATTAACACACCATAGATTTCCTATGATTGAGATACACATCTATATAGATGGTTTGCTTTTAAGATAGAAACACATTGCAACCCTTAATGGGATGACATGATTTTGAAACTGCAAGCTACACATCAAGGATGGTTTTCCTTGGTAACAAATCCTTTGCAACCCAAAGATGGAATGGCTTGACTTTTCCAGTCTTAGAACACATGAATTCCTTTGTCTCCTTAGTACAAAACTATTCTGTATATGACTAAAATAGGTTTTACGGTTGCTCTCCCTGGCCTGTTGCCCTCAAATGTCTGTGGAACAAAAGGTGTACTAAGGCAGACCTCAGATCTGCATGTTTTTTCTGAGATATTGAATCAATTTGGAAAGCAATGGCATGGACTAATCCAATTTCGTTTCATATAAATGGAAAGGACTTTGGTGTCTATGTCGCGTGGATAAAGCCGACATCATTTTATAAACATGGAAAGTAACTTCGGAGTGCCATTGTTTCCATCACAATAAGAACTTTGTCGTAGTATTTCCCTAACCTCTACTCCGACCTAAAGGATCGAAGTACCCATCCCTTAAAAAGAGAAAGCAAGATCAAGAGAGTTTAGCCAACAAACAACTTTATTGAAAATAGAGAAACTTTACAAGAGGTTTTTAGGTAGAGAGAATGATGATACATCCATAAAGGTCAGGGATTCCTTTTGTACGAGAAGGAAGCTTACTACCTAATCTAGACCATGGTTAAACATGAAATAAAATATTATAATCCTATCCTAAAGCTAAGGGATAGGCATAATCCATTATGATTGGATAAGTCTTATCCATTTAGAAGGGATAAGCTTTATCTGTTATGACTGGATAAGCCTTATCTTTATTCACACTGGTCCCTACTAACATGTGAGGGGGGGGGGGGGGAAATAAAAACAAAAAAAAATATATTGTTGGCATGTGACAGCATGCGCAAACATATGCAAGCATGTGAGTCAATATCTTGCAAGTAGGTGCATCAACTGCTACACATGCATCTTGCAAGCAGGTGGATAAGATACTTGTCTTCGAAGTAGCTGAGTTAGCAACTTCAAAAACCTATTTGAAAGGGTAACCTACTGAGGAGGGTTTCCTTAGAGATGAGGGTAACCCACTAGCATGAGTAACCCATCTGACAGGGTTTCCTTAGGGAGGAGGGTAACCCACCAAAAAGAGTAACCCACTAGAGAGTGTAACCCATTAGAAAGGGTAATCTTCTAGAGAGGGTAACTTTTTTGCACATGTCATCTGACATCATCTCTCAGGCCACAATGTTGGATGGTGCCTGCAGTGGTAAGCTCGCGTATCTTTCTTCTATCCACCAATCAACTCTGTGCTTTCACCGGAGAATTCTTGTCCTTCCAAGTATCTCTTCATTGATCTGGTGAAGTAGCCTCTTCCGCTAGATGATGAATCTTTGCATTCATATTGGGGAGACTTCACCTTTATATTCTTGATGAAGTTTATGATTTTATCTCTCATGATTTTGTACTGTGGATGATATTCTTTTGCCTCTCCTCGGACATGAGAAATTTCTAAAGAAATAAAATTTTTGATCGAGATTGGATGTCGTGGCCTGTTATTCCTATAGGGTGATGCAATAAGAAAACTATTGCATTATAGGAATCTTTGAAATATCAAATCCAGTATCCTCGTGGTTTAAACCATAACATGAATCTCTATAGAGCTAGTTGGATTTGATAGAAATGCCTGAAGGCATCACATTTGAACTCTATTAGAATGTAATAATGGTGGCAAAAATACCAGAATAGCACAGAAGTTCTTGCGAGAAGTTATTGGCCAACGCAATGAACACATGACAGAAGGGATATTCTGGGTGGACTCCGCATGGCTTCAGGATGGATCCACCATACTTTTTGAATACTAGAATCTTGTAGAAGGTTCTTCTTTCTCTGAGGATGGATGGATCAAACCGATCCAAATATTGGTTGAACAGATCTGGGGGTAGTCTGCTAGCCCGGAAGATAGTAAGCCCGCAGTGTTGAGCATAAGGATTCGACTGGACTAGTCCTGGTTGTCTTTTTCATTGATGGATATCAGGTAGATATCACCTGATTCTTCATATACGTATATGGTTAAGAGAGTGTCCTTCGTCGGTTCTTCTTCCAGCGAGAACACCAATTTAAGGTCATCCTCTATGCTGAGATAGATTTCCGCATAATCAGATATCTCTTCAAAAAGGTGGACGGAGTCCTTCGACTTCTTGGCTTTAGGGAAGTTTCTAGAAAAGTGTCTAGGCTTTATGTAGATGAAGCAACCATCATTCTTTTTCTTGTAGTTCATCGGGATCCTCCATCTGAAATTCCCAATTCATCAGATAACCTTGCTACTATCGTCGGGAGGCCTTGGCAGTTTGAACCTCCTGAACAACAACTGTCTTTTCAATCTTGGTTTTTGGTGAGTAGGAGAAGTCAGACTTGGTGATGAGGTCATCCTTACTGCAGGCTCGGTCGAGGGATAAATTGTTTTGGATGATCTGCTTTAGTACAATCCACTTTGGGCATATACTGTCCAGAGCCTGGAAGATGGCCTGCCGGATGTAGCCTATCTGTGGAATGGTTATGGACTTGAACTTCTTCTCCATAATCATTATTGTGTGTCTTTCTAGCATCTTTGGCAGTGATTATACAAAGGATTGCTTCAGACTGGGATCCCCACCCAACTCAAAATAGATCTTCGCCATCTTCTGGAAGTGAATATCGATGACGTTTCTGTTGAACGATAGGCACTTAATCTCAAAGAGCTGTTGCTGGAGCTTCTCTTGTCTCTGGCCTGCATCTCTGTAGAATACCTCGTACAAGATCTTGATATTGAAGGAAAAGTTGTAGGACGTCAGATAGGTGTTCTTAACGAAAATCCTAAGAGCATTCCACCAGTCTTTGAGTATGATGGAGAATCTGGATGTGAACTCTGAGAGTATCATGTATTTCTCCCACTCAGCCAGATTCTTCATCGCCATCGAAGTTTAGAAGTCATGGATCCATTGGGGCTAGGCTAAAATCTATGAGATAAAGTGCCTACCATTCGATAGAAACATCATCGATATCCACTTCCAGAAGATGGCGAAGCTTTACTTTAAGTTTGGCGGGGATCCTAGCCTGAAGCAACACTTCATATCATCACTATGAAAGATGCTAGTAGGCCACACAACGACGATTGTGGAGGAGACATCTTCTAGGATCTGGAAAGCATGTGCATAATAAGGAATATACTAAAGCAGATTATCTGGAACAATCCAGCCCTCGATCGAGCCTACAACAAGGACGACCACATCACCAAGTCCGATTGCTCCTGCTCTTGCCATAAGACGAGATCGAAAAGACAACTATTATTCAGGAGGTTCAAACTGCCAAGGCTTCCCGATGACAGAAATAGGGTTATCTAGCAAACCATGTATTTTAGATGGAGGATCCCAAGGAACTACAAGAAGATGAATGATGGCTGCTCCATCTGTAGAAAGCTTGGCCACTTCGCCAAAAATGGTCCTCAAGCCAAGAAGTCGAAGGACTCTGTCCACCTCTTTGAAGAGATAACTAATCATGGGGGAATCTATCTCAGCACGAAGGATGACCTTGAATAGGTATTCTCGCTAGAAGAAGAACTGACGGAGGACACTCTCTTCTACATAGATGTATATGAAGAATCAGGTGACATCAATGCCGATGATTTCTACCTGATATCCAGCAATTGCATACCTTTTTAGCAATAGCTGAATAAGGATTTTGTAAATGTGTCATAGACATCTGTTCATGTGATGGTAACACCTCAAATTCGTATGTATAGTCAAGTTTACATGACAACGTATCATAGGAGTGATTGACATGTTCATCTCGACAAAAGGGTTGTGTGAACTAGATAAGTACTCTGTGGTAGACATATTTTTGGTTTTTTTCTGGACTATAAGGACTTCATGTATTTTTTCTAAAGGTCTACAGAAAAGACTCACTGAAATGAAAAATCTTTTTGTGTTTTATGGACTGACTCTATATTTGTGCTAAGTATCTATGGACAACACACACTAAATATTTTTTCTAAAATCTAAGAAAGTAACTACGACTTGATTATGTATAAGACACAGATATACTAACCGAAAAATACTTACTCAGATAATGAAAATGAAACTATGACTCAAATATGTACAAAACTTTGATAGTGAAAAATTGGAAAGTGACAATTATGGAATCAATCTAAGGTTAAAAACTAAGACAATGAAAAACTAAAACAAAAGAAAATAAAAATGTAAAACTGGCTCACGTGTTTGCAATTAGCAGGGGTGGATGCAAACCCCAACTTCCTCCCTACCTCCAGGAGAGGGGATGGATCTGATACCAAATAGATAGGGAGGCAAAGGGGCATGAAGGATTGTCGGCAAGAGCAGTTAGGCAAAGGACTGCAGATAAGAGAAGCCAGACGGCTAGGGAACAGACCCCAAATTTTCCAACATAAAAGGCATTTTCATGACCATGTAGGCGGCATGCCATACAAAATCAAAGCCTCCGTCAACACCATTGTCATAGAGCCTAAACTTTCCAACATGACAAATCACGACCATATAGGCAACATGCCATATAAAATCAAAGCTTTTAATTGACACACCATAGCTTTCTTATAACTGAGCTACACATCTGTATAGATGGTTTGCTTTTTAGCAACAAAGACTTTGCAACCCTTAATGGGATGGCATGACTTTGAAACTACAAGCTACACATCAAGGACGATTTACCTCGGTAACAAAGCCTTTGCAACCCAAAGATGGGATGGCTTGACTCTACCAGTCTTAGCACACATGAAATCCTTTGTCTCCTTAGTACAAAACTATTCCGTATATGACTAAACCAGGTCTTACGGTGGCTTCCCCTTAGTCTGTTGGCCTTAAATGTTCATGAAACAAAAGGGGTACTAAGGCAAACCTCAGATCTTTATGTTCTTTCTAAGATATTTAATCAATTTGGAAAGCTATGGTATGGACTAAGACAATTTCATTTCATATACATGGAAAAGACTTAGGCTTCTATGTCGCATGGACTACATCTTTTCATAAACATGGAAAGTAACTTTGGAGTGCCATTGTTTCTATCGCAATAAGCTTTTTGCCATAGTATTTCCCTACCCCTACTCCGACTTAAAGTATCGAAGTACCCATCCCTTTGGAAGAGAGAAAGCAAGCGCAAGAGAGTTTAGCCAACAAACATATTTATTGAAAACAAAGAAACTTTACAAGAGTTTTTTAGGTAGTGAGAATGATAATCTCTCTGGGTAAAAGGAATGTTGCCTCTAACCTAAAAGCCTAGGCTTTCTTTTATAGGAGAATAAAGCTTACAAGATAAGCCTATACTATAAATAAACATAAAATAAAATAATACAATCCTATCCTAATAGATAAACCAAGGGATAGGCATTATTCATTATGACTGGCTAAGTTTTATCCTTTTGGAAGGGATAAGATTTATCTGTTATGACTAGAGAATCCTTATATTTATTCACACCGAGCCCTACTAACATGTGGGGGGACAAATAAACACAAAAAAACTATGTTGTTTGTATGAGACAACATGTGCAAGAAGGCGAGTCAACAACTTACAAGTAGGTACATCAATAGCTTCACAAGCATCTTACAAGTAGGTGGATAAGTTTATTTTCTTTGAAGTAGCGCAGTTAGCAGCTTCAAAACCCATTTGAAAGGGTAACCCACTAATAAGGGTTTCTTTGGAAATGAGGGTAACCCACTGGCGAGGGTAACCCATTCGATAAGGTTTCCTTAGAGAGGAGGGTAACCTACTAGAAAGGGTAACCCACTGGAGAGGGTAACCCACTGGGAAGGTTAACCCGCTGGAGAGGGTAACTTCTTGTACATGCCATCTGACATAATCTTTCAGGCAGCAGTGTTGGATGGTGCCAGCGGTGATGAGCTTATATATCCTTTTTCCTTCCATCGATCTACTCCGTGCTTCTTTCTGCAACATTCTTGGTCTTCCAAACTCCTCTTCATCGATATGGTTAAGTAACTCTTTTTATTGTATGAATCTTTATGTTTCTTCATAGGAGTCTTCATTCTTATGCTTGTGGCTTCATAGTTCTTGGCCGCGTACGGTGGATGTTGTTCTTTTATTATTCGTTGGACTTCATCCCAGTGAGGATAATCATTGGTGTAGTCCATTTTCTCTAGAATTTATTTGTTTTCCTGGAGAGTGAAGTATTGTAATGTATTACATTCAACTTTAAGAGAGAGTACTAAATTGAGAAATTTCCAGAGTAGTGAAATTTTTGACTGAGCTTGGTCTTCGTGGCCCTTAATTCCTACCAGATGATACAACATAAAGTCCATTGCATCATAGGAATCTTTGAAGCATCAAATCCAGTATGACCTCAACATGAATCTTTTTGAAGCTAGTTAGATTCGATCATAATGCCGAAGGGCATAACACTTGAACTCCATGACGATATAATATTGATGAAAAATGTACTAGAATAACCATAGGAGTTCTTTTTGGGGATCATCGGCCAGTATAATAAAAATATCACAGAAGAGATATCCCGGATATTTTTTGAATGACTTCAGGATAAATTTGGTGCTCCTTTTGAATACCTGAAGCTTGTTGAAAGTCTGGATTTCTCAGAGGATAGGTGGATCTGAAAGATCCATATATTTGTTGAACAAATCAAGAGAGAAATCTGCTATTTCGGAAGATAATATTCCCAATGTGTTGAATATGAGAGGTTGACTGGCTAATTTCTTGTTGTCTTCTCCGGTGCTGGATATCAAGTAGAGATCATCAATATTGATTTCTCATGGTTCTTTTTAAAAATCTAAGGAGAAGATGGTGTCCTTCGTTGGTTCTTCTTCCATCAAGAAGACCGATTAAAGGTCACCTTCTTTGTTGAGATAAATTCTAGCAGGATCAGTTATTTCTTCAAAGAGGTAGATAACGTCCTTCAACTTCTTAAATTGAGGATAATTTTTTTCAAAGTAACCAAGATTTATGCAGATGAATTAGCTATCAATCTTATTCTTGTAGTATGATGGGCTCCTTCTTTTGAAATCCCTGGTTTGATGACTATCTTGGTCTCGTCGTCTAGAGGCCTGGATCATTTGAATCTCCTAAACAACAGCTTTCACTGGGATCCCATCTGGTGACTTGAATAGGGGCAATCATACTTCATCACAAGATTGTTCTTGCCGTGATGAGGATCAAGAACTAGGTAGTTCTTAATAATTTATTTCAGTACAAATCTCTTCTTGCATAGACACTTAAAGGCTTGGAAGATGGTCTGCCTGGTGTAGCTCGGGTCTCTACAGAAGGAAGCAAGATTCTCAATCATCATGAAAGTTTTGAAGTCCTGATCCAGGGATAGAGTTAAAGTAATGGTTTTCTCCTTCTCAATTTTTAGTTCTTGCCTCTTTTCTAGGACTGTATCACTTGTCAGCTGGTATTGCTCAGAGACTGGTTAAGAGACCGTTGGTTTTCTAGAGTGTTGATCTAACATAGATGGACATTCCTTCTCAGGTAATTGGATTGCTGGTTGCAATGCATCCTCATCGTTCTTGACACATTCACCAACATAGAAGTCATCGTTAGCACCAGATAACTATTTACTGATGAAAGAAGGTGGTTGGCCACTAATGAAGATGTCCTTGGATGTTCCTTTCTCTATGTTGGAAGCAATTTAGGAAATATCCTCTGCATCTGGATAAGGATCATCAAGATCTTCCTGACAAGCCATGTATTTCTCTGAGGCTTACGCTAAGGCTTGTGTTCCCCTCTTCACCTTTCGGGACTTAGGACATTCTTTTGCAAAGTGTCCTTTTTCATGGTAGATAAAGCATTTTTGTTTTCCTTGATTTGTCTTTCCAGATATTTGTCATCCGTGCTAATCATCAGTTCTTTATCTGGTAGTTTCTTCTTTTTGGACCATCTAAACTATATGTATCTCTTGCTCCTTGACTGACATATCAATAGCTAGGGAGAGCCTTCTAGCTTGAGAGCTGGATCATCATGCATATCATCAGAGTGGATAGATTGGGAACATTTATCTAACATGGTGTTGCCGAATAAAGTTTCCTTAAGCTTATCAGAAGGATGGGAGTCTGTGTGATAAGATGGATCTTTTGTCATAAGCTCACCATCCTCTGGAATAAAAATACTCGAGTCAACTTAATTAGGGTGGATCAAGTCAGCAACCTTATTATTTTTCTTGAGAAGATAATGTTTCAAATAGACCTATTCATTTTTGTGAGATTCCTCATTAGGGACCAGCAAAAAATCATCTGAAGCGGCAAAATATGGTTCCAACTTATGATCATCATATGTTCTAGATCAACTTTGTTTTCCTACAGTTGTTTTTCAAGATCACAGTCGTGTGATGCTCCTTAAATAGAAAGAACTTCTGGTGGTTCGTCATCTTAGGTGTCCGCTCTTTAGATTTCAAGATCATCAGTTGGGACTACAGGATCCGGATTGTCGAAGATGGGTGAAGGTGTAGATACCATCTTATTAGCATCATATGGAGCCGGGCTAGAACACCTTATCTTTTCGCCCTTTAGTGTCATGGCATTCTTCCTTGTCCATATAGTATCTGATTTTTGTTCATCTTCTGGAGATAAAGTAAATCGCATGGATGAATAAGGTGGAGAAGGCTGGACTAACCACTATGGAGAATATTCATGTGGAAATACGAAAGATACTTTGACCTGTTGTAGTAAGGCAGGATCGTATTCCTTTTGTAGTATGGCATAATCATATTTCAAATTCTGGATTTTTTCTTGAAGAGAGTTTATTTCCTTGTGTTGTTGGGCAAGAAAAGGTAGGAATAGAGTTCCTAGCGGGCATTTCTTAGACCGGATGGTCTGCAACTTATCTTTGAGTGCTATGATAAGTATGGACATTTGGGGAGCAGCTGAAGCACCTTCTGGTCAGATAACATATGGTAATTATGGAGCTCGGGTTAGGTTATCCATTTTAGATTGGTGGTTTTATAGGTAAGCATTTATGTGACTGGATTTATAAAGAGGTGGTGCTATAGGCATCTGTGGGTTGACCTCAGATTGAGTAGCCGCTAATCCCTTCTTTTACAGATTCTATAGTCATAATTAGTCTTTTATGGGTAATGTCTTGAGAAAGGGAATTTATGCCACATCAGAGTACGAACCTCATGATTAAAGTACTTTATCCAATCATGTTGTCTCATAAAACCAACAAGGAACTTGATGATGGTTCTCGGGTCATTTACATCTAGAAGATCATTACTTAGGTTGTACATGGGGATGTAGAAGGTGGTTTTGGGTGACCTTTAGAGATAGTGGTGGTCGGAATCATCAGTGGACTTGAGAAGTTGAGGATAGGTTCTCAACTTCTCATATTTAGTGACCCATGAGGCTGGGAAAATGCTAACCAGTTTATCCCTAGATATGTCTCTCGGAATCTTGGTGCACTGTATGGTTTTATCAGTTGCATCAATGGCCAAGAACAGAGAGTTCTTTCCACTTGAAGGAGATAGGTTTATTCTATGGTTTTGAACTCGCCAGGCTATCTGACAGTGGAGAGTTGCCTATTTGGAATCTCTGTTCTATGGAGCTTTGAGAGTCCAGACTTGGATCTTCAATGCCTTCATTAGATATGGATCAGCTAATGGTATATTTAGGTTGGGAAACATGGAGAATAATACAGTACCATCATCATCCAGAATTATCTCCGATGTATCCAAATTCGCATGTTGGTGGTTATTGAATCTAGTATTAAGAAGAGAAAGATGTGCCACAACTGGCCATTCTTTTCTCCCCTGATATGTTAATGCAATTCGTAGAACACCAATATGGAGATGAGTAAATCCAAGACTTTTCCATTGCTATGGAAAGTCCTCTAGCATCTGTAGTGATATGAACTGTACCTCTGGATTTACCAGAATAGGGTACTGAACAAGTGGTGTAGCAACAACATATTCTTTTACTTCTTTTA
Organism: Capsicum pubescens; assembly: GCA_030864215.1. Lineage (NCBI taxonomy): Eukaryota > Viridiplantae > Streptophyta > Magnoliopsida > Solanales > Solanaceae > Capsicum > Capsicum pubescens. The sequence goes on from CM061544.1 coordinate 232,013,573, forward strand.
TCTTTTCTTAGACCATAGAGTGGATCTTCATCTTAGGATTGCATAACTTTTTAGCAACAACTGAATAAGGATTTTGTAAAGGTGTCATACACATCTGTTCTTGTGATGGTAACACCTCTACTTCGTATATGTAGTCAATTTTACATGACAACGTATCACTAGAAGTAGTAGACATTTTTATCTTAACAAAAGGATTATATGAATTGGACGAAGACTCTGTATTTGTTCTAAGCTTCGATTAAAAAGACTCAAGGAAATGAAAATCTTTTCATATTTTGTGGACCGACTCTTTCTATTTATTCTAAAAATCTAAGGATAGTAACTACGACTTGATTATGTACAAGACACAAACTATGATAACTGGAAAACACTGACTCTGATAATGGAAATACAAATTTAACTCAAATATGTACAGGACTTTGATAGTGAAAAACTGGAAAGTGACTACTACAAACTCGATCAAAATCTAATAACTAAGACAAAGAAAAAGTAAAAACAAAAGAAACTAAAAATATAAAGCTGGCTCACGTGTTTGAAATCTGTAGAGGTGGATACAAATTCCTACTTCCTCCCTACCTTTGACAGTGGGGATATCTATGATACTAAATAGACAAAGAGGTAGAGGGGCATGGAGGACTATCGATGAGAGTAGCCAGACGGTTAGGCAACATACCTCAAACTTTCGAACATGAAAGGCGGTTTTACGACCATGTAGGTAGCACACCATACAAAATCAAAGCCTCTATCAACACCATAGACACAGAGTCTAACATTTCCAACATGAAATGGATTCACGACTATATAGGCGACATGCCATATGAAATCAAAGCTTTTAATCGACACACCAAAACTTTCCTATGACTGAGCTACACATTCTTATAGATGATTTTCTTTTTAGATACAAAGAGTTTGCAACCCTCAACTGGATGGCATGGCTTTGAAACTACAAGTGACACTTCAAGGATGGTTTGCCTCAGAAACAAATCCTTTACAAACAAAATATGGGATGGCTTGACTTTGCCAGTCTTATCACACATGAAATACTTTGTCTCCTTAGTATAAGACTGTTCCGTATATGACTAAAACAGGTCTTATGATAGCTTTCCCTGGCCTATTGTCTTCAAATATTCATGGAAAAAAGGTGTACTGAGGAAGACCTCAGATCTGCATGTTCTTTCTAACATATTGAATCAATTTGGATAGCTATGTCATGGACTAAGCCAATTTAATTTCATAGACATGGAAATGACTTAGGTGTCTACGCCGTGTAGATGAAGCCAACATCGATTCATAAACATGGAAAGTAACTTTTGAGTGCCATTGTTGTCTTCAAAACAAGTACTTTGCTGTAGTATTTATCTACCCCCTACTCCAACCTAAAGGATTGAAGTACCCATCCATTTGGAAGAGAGAAAGAAAAAGCAAGAAAGTTTAGCCAACAAGCATCTTAATTGAATATAGAGAAACTTTACAAGAGTTTTTTTTGGTAGAGGGAATGATGATCTCTCCCTAAAGTCCTAGGATTCCCTTTATAGGAGAAGGGAGCTAACTAGATAATCTAAACTAAGGATAAACATCAAATAAAATATTACATTCCTATCCTAACAACTAAGAGATAGGCATTATCCATTATGAATGGATAAGTCTTATCCTTTTGGAAGGGATAAGATTTATCTGTTATGAATAGATAAGACTTATTTTTATTCACACCGGTTCCTACTAACATGTGGGGGGACAAATAAAAAGAAAACAATCTATGTTGTTGGCATGTGATAGCCTGTGCAAGCAGGTGATTCAGCAACTTGTAAGCAGGTGCATCAGTAGCTTCACAGTCATCTTGCAACTAGGTGGATAAGATCCTTGTCTTCAAAATAGCTGAGTCAATAACTTCAAAACCCATATAAAAGGGTAACCCACTGAGGAGGGTTTCCTTGGAGTTGAGGTTAACCCATTGGAAAGGGTAACCCACTATCGAGGGTAGCCCATCTGATAGGTTTTCCTTGGAGAGGAGGGTAACCCACTGGAGAGGGTAACCTACTGAAAGGGTAATGCGCTGGAGAGGGTAACTTTATTGAACATGTCATCTCTTAGTAAGAAGTGTTATATGGTGCAGGCGGTGGTTTTCTCACGTAACCTTCTTCTATCCACCAATCAACTCCGTGCTTCCGCTTGAGGCATTCTTGGCCTTCCAAGCTTCTTTTCATAGATCTCGTGAATTAGCTTCTTCTACTAGATAATGAATCTTCACAAACCTATTGTGGAGCCTTCAGTCTTATATTCTTGATGGAGTTTATGACATCATCTCTCATGATTTTGTACTGTGGCTGATATTTTTTTTCCACTTGTCAGACCTCATCCTAGTAAGGATGACCGTCATCTATGTAGTTCCATTTTCCCCATTCCTTCAGCCAAATTTCTTTTGGAATGCATCTATTCTTTTGGAAAATAAAGTGCTGAGCTTCGTAGTATTCATCTTCTAAGGAGAGTATGAACATGGGAAATTTCCAGAGGAGTGAAATTTCTGGTTGAGATTGGACATCGTGGCCTATGATTCCTATAGGGCAATGCAGCAAGAAGACCATTGCATTGTAGAAATTTTTGAAATATCAAATACAGTATCCTCGTGGTTAGAACCACAACATAAATCTCTTCAAAGCTGGTTGGATTTGATCAAAATGCCTGAAGGAATCATACTTAAACTTCATTAGAATGTAGTTCTGGTGGCACAGATACCAGAATAGCCACAGGAGTTCTTGCGGGAAGTCATTGGCCAGAGAAATGAACACATGACAGAAGGGATATTTTGGGTGCACTCTGAACTGCTTCAGGATATACCCACCATACTTTTGAAACACTTGAAGATCATAAAAGGTTCTCTTTTCTTAGAGGATGGATAGATCGAAGGGATCCATGTACTAGTTGAATAGATCTGGGGGGCAGTCTGCTAGCCCAAAAGATAGTAATCCATCAATGTTGAGCATGAGGATTCAACTGGCCTGGAGCTGGTATTCTTCTACGTTGTTGGATATTAGGTAGAAATCATCGGCATAGATATCGCCTGATTCTTTATATACATCTATGGAGAAGAGAATGTCCTCCATCAGTTCTTCTTACAATGAGAAGACCGATTTAAGGCCATCCTCCGTGCTGAGATAGATTTCCACCTGATCAACTATCTCTTCAAAGAGGTGGATGAAGTCCATCAACTTCTTGGCTTGAGGATAGTTTCTAGTGAAGTGCCAGGCTTTCTATAGATGAAATAACCATCATTTTTCTTCTTTTAGTGCTTTGGTCTCTTCCATCTGAAATACCTGGTTTACTGGATAACCCTGCCACTATCATTGGGAGGCCTTGGAAGTTTGAACCTCCTAAACAACAACTATCTTTTTGATCTTGTCTTGCGGAAAGAGCAGGACATAATGGACTTGTTAACGAGGTCGTCCTTGTTGTAGGATCGGTCGAGGGTTGGATTGTTTTGGATGATCTGTTTTAGTACAGTCCTCTCTGTGTACATGCTGTCCAGAGCCTAGAAGATAGACTGCCAGATGTAGACTATCCCTGGGTTGATTATGGACTTTAACTTCTCCTCCATAATCATCATCGTGTGTCCTGTTAGCATCTTTGGCAGTGATGATATGAAGTCTTGCTTCAGGATGGGATCCCCACCTAACTCAAAATAGATCTTCGCCATCTTATGAAAATAGATATCGATGACATTTCTGCCAAACTATAGGCTCTTCATCTCAAAGATCTATTGCTGGAGCTCCTCTTGTCTCTGGCCTATTTCTCCACAGAATACCTTGTGTAGGATCCTGATGTCGAAGGTAAAGTCCTAGGATATCAAATAGGTGTTATTATAAAAAACCCCAAGAGCATTCCACCAGTCTCTGAGTATGCCAGAGAATTTGGATGTGAACTTCGAGAGTATTATGTATTTCTCCCGCTCAGTAAGATTCTTCATCGCCATCCAAGTGTAGAAGTCCTAGATCCGTTGGGGATAGGCTGAAATCTTGATGTCGTCAAGAGTGAAGTTATGAAATCTAATTCCTACGGTTTTCCTTTCTAGTGTACCTAGATTTGGCCTTATTTCTGGGATTGGATCGTTCATCTTCCCGTCTTGGCCATCGATAACTTCGGAGACCTCTGGTTCCTTGGAATGGTTCATGTATATTGGTGGATAGTCTTCTTCTAGAGATTCAATTAAGGATTCAGGAGTGTCCTCAACTTATTCTCGTGAATTGACATACTCTTTACTGTCTTCCACGTATTTATCGGCTGGAAAGTTAGCTTCGATATCGGAATATGCCTTCACATTGGAGGAATCTTCTTTACTTGAAGAAGGACTAACGGGATTATCATCCTGGATCTATTTGTTGTACTTCAGAGATTCTTCAACTGGATTAAGAACTGCTGTGGATTGTAGATTTGGAATGGCATCATCATCGGTGTTCAAGCCATATACATTCGAGACGAGCTAGTCTAGATCAACATCTAGATCACGATGGGACGACAACCACTTGTGATTGAGAAGGCCATTATTCAACAAGGCGTTCTAATTTTTTTATCTTCATATGGAAATTCTGGCTTGTGAATTATAAGATTGTCATCTAGGAAGATGATGTCATGGTCTGAGATCATCATGGTCCCTTTGTTTATGTATGTTTCCATTTTCCTTTTAGACTGCTTCTGAGTTTCATCGGATTTCCTTTTGGCAGCAATGGCAACTTTTCTTTCCCCTACATGCTTAGCCATGTCAAACTCCTTTTCATATTGAGAACTTGGGGATATTGGCATATGGGAGCTTGAAGTAGGAGTGGGAAATATGTTGCTCATCTTTGGTGAAGAGTAGGTATATGGCGACATGGGGAAAAAAGTTGGCTTTGGTAGTAAGCTATCGGTTCTCTAGGGCTGAAACCCACCATTTTTCAGCTGCTGGACTTGTTCTTTCAGAGAAGCCATTTCCTTCTGCTATTGGTTGAAGAAATGAGACAGTGAAGTGCCTGACGGACATATATCATACTGCATATATTGGAGCCTGAGTTCCAACTGGTGGATAAGTCCGTCATGTTGAGTGGATGCTTGTTCTGCTCTCTTGTTAATTCCTTCAATTTTAATTACCAACTAATTCTAAGAGTAAGCAACATTCTTCACGTCTTGGCTGATCCTGGAGAGCATCCTGTTTTGGCACATGACATTTTTAGATTGCCAGTTGAGTGTTGCTTCGGTGTCGCTGAGGGGCATTTTCTCTTCGAATGGTAGGATAACAGTTTTGGCTGGTATTTGTGGAGCATGGATCATGTAATCCTTTTCAAAGGGTTTCTTTGGTGGGAAGTCATGCGAGTAACCGGTTCCATAGTGAGACATCATGAATAGTTTGGTTGCAGGCTATTTTTCTCTGATTCTGATAGTTTTAGCTGGTGGTGGAGAGGGTGAGGTAGCTCCTTGGCATAAGTGGCATCTATAATTTGACTTCCATGGATAGTACACGGAGAAAGGATATATGCACCATACAATATATTAGCCATCATGATTGAAGTAGTGTATCTAATCATGCTCTTCCATACAACTCTCCAGGAACCAGCGTACGAACTTAGGGTCATCTACCACTGGAAGGTTATTGGAAGGTTGGTACATATGGATTGAAAAAGGTGGTTTTGGGAGAATTTTTAGGTGTGAGTGGTTGAAATTGGTCATAATGGTATTGTCACTCCTTCTGGAAAGGGTTGGCTCCGTGGGAAGGAGAGGTTGAGGATGAGCTCTCAACTTCTCATAGTAAGTAGTTCCATTAGTGGCATCTATGTCCAAGAGAAAAGCATTATCGCCACCTGGAAGGGATAGATCCATAGCATGATTTTGAACTCTCCAAGCCACCTGGTAGTAGAGAGTTTCCTGGATGGTATCTATGACCTGTGGAGCTCCGAGAATTTGAACCTGGATCTTCAATGCATCCGTCAGATACGGATCGGAGAGGGACATATTGAAGTTGGGGAATATAGTGATAAAGACTGTCCCGGTGTTCAGTGTGATTTCTGAAGTTCCCAAGTTGGTATGTTGGTATTCGTCATATCTATTATCAACGAGTGAAAGACGCAGCACTACGGGATGGCCTTTTCTTCCATGATATGACAACGTAACCCTAACATCACCAAAATGGATATGGGTGAAGCCTTGGTTTCTCCACTATCTTGGAAAATCATCCAGCATCTGTAGAGTGATGAGCTCCTCCTCCTAAGTTGCAAGAATAGGATGCTGGTATAGTTTTGAATCAGCAACGTTTTATTTAACTCCTTTCGGTCTCTACTGCACCAAAGAACGCATCTGCGCCATGGGTTATATGCCTTCTTTGTAAAGAAAGAGTAAGGGTTTAGGAAAGGTAGATGTGTTGAAGATATCTTTTGTTCTGGTGGTATCACATCTACTTCATATAGGTAGTCATATTTATATGAAAGTGTTTTGGTAGGTGACATATTTACCCGAGCTATACATTTACATGAACTAGACAGAGATTTACAGGAACTAGACATACTTAAAGAAAAAGACTCAGAGGAAGACATATTTTTGTATTTTCTAGACTATAAAGACTCAATGTATTTTTTCTAAAGATCTAAGGAAAAGACTCAATAAAATGGAAAATCTTTTTGTATTTTTGTGGACACTAAGACTCAATATTTGTGCTAAGGATCTATGGATAGGACATATTTACCCGAGCTATACATTTACATGAACTAGACATAGATTTACAGGAACTGGACATACTTAAAGAAGAAGACTCAGAGGAAGACATATTTTTGTATTTTTTGGACTATAAAGACTCAATGTATTTTTTCTAAAGATCTAAGGAAAAGACTCAATAAAATGGAAAATCTTTTTGTATTTTTGTGGACACTAAGACTCAATATTTGTGCTAAGGATCTATGGATAGGACACAACTGCTATTTGTTCGAAAATCTAATAAAAGTAACTACGACTCGATCATGTTCAAGATGCAGAATACAATGACGGGAAAAAAATGACTTTGATATTAAAATTAAAACTATGAAATTAATATGGTCATGACTTAAGTAGGAAAACTTAGAAGTAAGAACTAAGAACGTATCTAAGAGTAGCAGATAGAACAAGTAAAACTAAAGACTAAGAATAAAAATGTAAAGCTGGCTTACGTATTTTCAATCAGCAGAGATGGATTCAAACTCCTACTTTTGCCATACCTCCAGGAGTGGGGATGACTCTGATACCAAATAGACAGGGAGGCATAGGGGCACGAAGGACTGCCAGTGAGAGAATCCAGGCCGCTAGTCAATAAATCCTAAACTTTCCAACATGAAAGGCAATTTCACGACCTGGTAGGTGGCACGCCATACGAAATCAAAGCCTCATTCAACACCACAGACACATATCCTAACCTTTCCAACATGACAGGTGATTCATGACCATATAGGAGGCATGCCATACGAAATCAAAGCTTTTAATCAACACACCATAGTTTTCTTACGACTGAGCTACACATCTATATAGATGATTTGATTTTTACAAACAAAGACTTTGCAACTCACAACGGGATGACATGAATTGGAAAATTCAAGCTACACATCAAGGACAGTTTTCCTTGGCAACAAAGCCTTCGCAACCCAAAGATGGGATGGCTTGACTTTGCCAGTGCTAGAACACACGAAATCCTTTATCTCCTCAGTACAAGAATATTTCGCATATGACTAAAATAGGTCTTACAGTGGCTCTAACTGGCCTATTTTTCTCAAATATTTGCGGAACAAAAAGAGTACTAAGGCAGACATCATATCTGCGTGTTCTTTCTAAGATATCGAATCAATTCGGAAAGCTAAGGCATAAACTAAGCCAATTTCATTTCATATACATTGGGAGGATTTAGTCCTTTACGTCGTATGGATGAAGCTAGCATCATTTCATAAACATAGAAATTAAATTTGGAGTGCCATTGTTGCCATCGCAACAAGCACTTCACCATAGTATTTCCTATCCTAACAGCTAAAGGATAATGTAATATTTTATTTGATGTTTATCCGTAGTTTATCATAGCTAGTAATATTCCTTCTCCTATAAAAAGAAGCCTAGGCCTTTAGGGAGGGATGAAAATTTTCTCTACCCAGAGAGATTATCATTCTCTCTACCCAGAGAGATTATCATTCTCTCTACATAAAAACCTCTTGTATATGGCGGCGACAATAATGGTACTCTGAAGTTACCTTCCATGTTTATGAAGTGATGTTGGCTTCATCCATGCAACCTAAATGCCTAAGTCCTTTCCAAGTATATGAAACAAAATTGGCTAAGTCCATGCCATACCTTTATAAATTGATTGAATATCCAGAAAGAACATGCAGATCTGAGGTCTGCCTTAGAACACCATTTTCTCCGTAGACGCTTGAGGGCAGCAAGCCCAGGATAGACACTGTAAGACCCGGTTTAGTCATATACGCAATAGTCTTGTACTAAGAAGATAAAGGATTTCATGTGTTCTAAGAATGGCAAAGTCAATCCATCCCATCATTGGGTTGCAAAGGCTTTATTGCAAAGGCAAACCATCCTTGATATTTAGCTTGTAGTTTCAAAGTCATTCAATCCCTTTGTGGGTTGCGAAGTCTTTGTTTCTAAAAAGAAAATCATCTATATGGATGTGTAGCTCAGTCATAAGAATGCTATGGTGTGTCGATTAATTAAAGATTTGATTTCGTATGGCATGCCACCTATATGATCGTGAATCGCCTGCTATGTTAAAAAGGTTAGGCTATGTGTCTTTGGTGTTGACGGAGGCTTTGATTTTGTATGGCATGCCGCCTATCTGGTCGTGAAACCGCTATTTATGTTGGAAAGTTAGGGGTCTATTTCCTAGCCGCCAGAATGCTCTCATTGGTAGTCCTTCATACCTCTCTACCTCCCCATCTATTTGGTATTAGAGACATCCCCACTCTCAGAGGTTTGGAGGAAGTAGGAGTTAGCATCCACCTATCCTGATTGCAAACATGTGATCCAACCTTACATTTTTATTCGTAGTCTTTAGTTTGACTTTTCCTAGCTTTTACTCTTAGATACGTTCTTAGTTCTCACTTCTGAGTTTTCCTATTTAAGTCATGTACATATTAGTTTCATAGTTTTAATTTCATTATCAAAGTCAGTGTTTTCCAGTTATTGTATTCGGTGTGTTGTACATAATCGAGTCGTAGTTAATTTTATTAGATTTTCAAACAAATAACAGTTGTGTCCTGTCCATAGATCCTTAGCATAACTATTGAGTCTTATTGACCACAAAAATACAAAAAGATTTTCCATTTTATTGAGTCTTTTCCTTAGAGCTTTAGAAAAAATACATCGAGTCTTTATAGTCTAGAAAATACAAAAATATGTCTTCCTCTGAGTCTTCTTCTTTAAGTGTGTCCAGTTCCTATAAATCTCTAGCTCAGGTAAATATGTCTCCTAACAAAACTCTGTCATGTAAATATGACTACCTATGTGAAGTAGATGTGCTACCACCAGAACAAAAGATATCTTCAAGACATCTACCTCTCCTAAACCCTTACTCTGCCTTTGAAAAGAAGACATGTAATCCATGGCTGCAGATCCGTTGTTTGTTGTAACAGATACTGGAAGGAGTTAAGGAATATGTTGCTGCCTCAAAACTAGACCAGAATCCTATTCTTCCAACTCAGGCGGAATAGTTCATCACTCTACAGATGCCGAAAGATTTTCCAAGACAGTGGAGAAACTAGGGCTTCACCCATATCCACTTTGGTGCTGTTAGAGTTGTGTTGTCATATCACGAAAGAAAAGGCCATCCCATAGTGGTGCATCTTTCACTCCTTGATACCAGGTACAACAAATACCAACATTCCAACTTGGGAACTTCAGAAATCACATTGAATGTAGGGACGGTCTATGTAACTATATTTCCCAACTTTAACATGTCCCTCTCCGATCTGTATCTGATAGAGGCATTGAAGATCCAGGTCTAGATTCTTAGAGTTCCATAGGTCAGAGATGCCATCCAGGTAACTCTCCACTACCAGGTGTCTTGGCAAGTTTAGAGTCATGCTATGGATCTATCCCTTCCAGGTGGCAATGATGCCTTGCTCTTGAACATAAATGCCACTAATGGAACCGCTCAGTGTATTAAGATCCCAAGGAAGATCCCTAGAGATGAACTTGTCAAAGTACTCCCAGACTCATGGGTCACAAACTATGAGAAGTTAAGAGACCATCCTCACCCTCTCCAGTCCATGGATCCAACCTTTGCCAGAAGGAGTTACAATACCGTTATGATCAGTTTCAACCATTCATACCTAAAAAATCCTCCCAAAACCACTTTCTCAATCCATATGTACCTACCTTTCGATGACCTTCCATAGGTAGACGACCCAAAGTTAGTATGCTGGTTCCTAGATAGCTGTATGGAAGAGCATGATTGGATACACTACTTCAATCATGACAGTTGATGTACTGTGTGGCACAAATGTCCTTTCACCAGAAATTGTCCGTGGATGTCAAATTGCAGATGCCACCTATGCCAAGGAGCTACCTCCCCTCTCCACCACCAGCTAAGACTACCAGAACCAAAGAAAAATAGCCTATAACCAAACTGTTCATGATGTCTCACTATGGCACTGGTTACTCGGATGACTTCCATCTAAACAAACCCTTTGAAAAGGATAACATGAGCCACGCTCAAAAAATACCAGCCAAAACTGTTATCCTACCATTCAGAGAGAAGATGCCCCTCAGCGACACCAAAGCAATACTCAACTGGCAATCTAAAAATGCCATGTGCCAAAACAGGGTGCTCTCCAGTATCAACCAAGCCGTGAAGAATGTTTCTCACTCTCAAAATAAGTTGGCAAGTAAATTTGAAGGAATGAACAAGAGAGCGGAACAACTATCCCCATAGCATGATGGACTTATCCGCCAATTGGAACTCAGGCTCAAATCTATGAAGTATGATATATGTCCACCAGACAATTCTCTGTCAAATTTCTTTGACCAGCAGTAGAAGAAAATGGCTTCTCTGAAAGAACAAATCCATCAACTGAAACACGATGAGTTTCATCCCTACAGAACCCATAACTTACTACCAAAGCCAACCTTGTTGCCCATGTCGCCCCATACCTACACTTTGCCAAAGATGAGCCACATCTTTCACACTCCTACTTCAAGCTCCTATATGCCAATATCCAAAGACTCTAAAGATGAAAAGGAGTTTGATATTACTAAGCATGTATAGGAAAGAAAAGATGCCATCACTGCCAAAAGGAAAGACGATGAAACTCAAAAGTAGTCTAAGAGGAAAATAGAGTTCGACAGAGACAAAGGGACCATGATGATATTGGACCACAACATCACCTTCCAAAATGAATATCTGATAATTCACAAGCCAGAAGTGCCATACGAAGATAAAGAATGGAACACCTTGCTAAATAATGGCCTTCTCAATCATAAGTGGTTACGTCCCATCGTGATCCAGATGCTGCTCTAGACCAGCTTGTCCCCAATATGTATGGATTGAACATCGATGATGATTCCATTCCAGATCCCCAAGTCACAGCAGTCCTTAATCCATTTGAAGAATCTCTGAAGTGTAATGAACAGATCTAGGATGCTGATCTCATTAGTCCAACTTCAAGTGAAGAACATTCCTCCGGTGCAGAGGCATATTCCGACACCGGAAAAATTTTCTAGTTGATGGATAGGTGGTAGACAACAAGGATTCTATTGATTCACGAGAGTATGTTAAGGACACTCCTGAATCCTTAGTTTGATCTCTAGAAGAAGACTATCCTCCAATATACATGAACCATTCCAAGGAACCAGAGGTCTCCAAAGTTGTTGATGACCAAGACGGGATGGCGGATGATCCAATCCCAAAAAAAAGCCAGATTCAGGAACACCATAAGAAAAATTATGGGAACCGGATTTCATACCTTCACTCTCAATGACATCAAGATTTCAGCCTGGCCCCAGTGGATCCAAGACTTCTACACTTGGATGGAGACGTAGAATCTGGCTGAGCGGGAGAAATACATGATACTCTCATAGTTCACATAAAGATTCTCTGGCATACTCAGAGACTGGTGGAATGCTCTTAGGATTTTCAATAAGAACACCTATCTGACATCCCAGGACTTTGCCTTCAACATCAGAATCCTGCATGAGGTATTATACGGAGGTGCAGGCCAGAGACCAGAGAATCTCTGATGATAACTCTTCAAGATGAAGTTCCTATCTTTCGACAAAAATGTCATTGATATCCACTTCCAGAATATAAAGAAGATATACTTTGAGTTAGGTAGGGATCCCATCCTGAAGCAAGCCTTCGTATTATCACTGGCAAAGATGCTAGCAGGCCACATGACGATGATTGCGGAGGAGAAGTTCAAGTCCATAACCATCCGACTAATAGGCTACATTCGGCAGGCCATCTTCCAGGCTCTGGACAACATGTGCACAAACAGGACTATACTGAAGCAGATCATCCAGAACAATCTAGCCCTTGACATAGCCTATAACAAGGATAACCTCATCAATAAGTCTGACTACTTCTTCTCTCACCGCAAGATGAGATCGAAAAGATAAATGTTATTCAGGAGGTTCAAACTTCCAAGGCCTCCCAATAAAAGGAGCAGAGTTATCTGGAAAACCAGGTAGAGGAGAACGAAGAACTACGAGAAGAAAAATAATGGCTGCTTCATCTGCAAGAATCCTAGCCACTTCACCAAAAATTATCCTTAAGCTAAGAAGTCGAAAGACTCCGTCCACCTCTTTGAAGAGATAGATGATCATGTGGGAATCTATCTTAGCACAGAGGACGACCTTGAATCGATCTTCTCACTGGAAGAATAATCAACGAAGGACACTCTCTTCTCCATAGATGTATATGAAGAATCAAATTATATGTATGCCGATGATCTCTACCTGATATCCAGTAATGAAGAAAACAACCAACACTAGGCCAGTCGAATCCTCATGCTCAATATTACGGGATTACTATCTTCCGGGCTAGCAGATTATCCCCCAAATTTGTTCAACCAATATGTGGATCCCTTCAATCTATCTATCTTTCGAGAAAGAAGAACCTTCTACGAGCTTCAAGTGTTCAAAAATTCTGGGGGATCCATCTTAAAGCCAATCGGAGTGCACCCAAAATATCCCTTCTGTCATGTGTTCATTGCACTAGCCAATGACTTCTCGCAAGAACTCCTGTGGCTATGCTGGTAGCTGTTCCACCATCACTACATTCTAATGGAGTTCAAGTGCAATGCCTTCAGGCATTTTGATCGAATCTAACTATCTCTTAAGAGATTCATGCTATGGGTCATACCACGGGGATACTTGATTTGATGATTCAAAGATTCCTATGATGAAATGATCTTCCTGTTGCATCATCTTGTAGGAATCACAGGATACGACGTCCAAGCTCGATTGAAAATTTCACTCCTCTAAAAATTTCCTATGTCCATACTCTTCTTGGAAGATGAATACAATGAATCTCAGTACTTTATTTTCCAGTAGAATAGATGCATTCCACAAGCAATTTGGCTGAAGAAATAGGGAAAATGGCTGCTTGCAAGCAGGTGCATTACAAGTTTCATAGGCATCTTGAAAACAGGTGGATAAGCTCTTTGTCTTCGATGTAGCTGAGTTAGAAACTTCAAAACTCATCTGAAAAAGTAACCCACTGAAGAGGTTTTCTTTGGAGATAAGGGTAACCCACTAAAACTAGTAACCTACTGGTAAGGGTAACCCTTCTGATAGGGTTTTCTTGGAGAGGAGAGTAACCCACTGGAAAGGGTAACCCACTGGAGAGGGTAACCTACTAGAAAGGTTAACCCACTGGAGAGGGTAACTTTCTTGCAAATTTCATCTGGCGTCATTTCTCAGGCACCAGTGCTGGATGGTGCTGGCGGTGGTGAGCTCACATGTCCTTTTTCCATCCAGCAATCCACTCCATGATTGATGCATGGTCGCATGAGTTTGATGGCTGACATCTTTTCCTTTTTATCTTTCTCCAAGCAGTGTTTAGAAGAGAATTCTACCAGCCTTGATAGGAAGTCCACCAAGATGTTCTCCTTTCCCTTGATGTGTTTTACTCGGAATTTATAGGGAGAAAACCATTGAGACCATTGGAGAATCTGCGGATTTGGAATGATCTTTGGATTTAGCTGGACCATTATGGGAAATACCCGCATATCCATTTCAATCTAAAATTCAGTGTGAATAAGGAAGAAGTTAAACTTCTTGATTCCATTCTTCACAACAAGAGTCTCTTTGAAGGTGGAATGATAGTGTTGTTCTACCTTTTTGAACTTTCTACTTGCATGTCTGTATATATTTTGCTGGTCGTCTTTTTCTTCTAAGAAAACTGCACTCCAATATTCATTGCTGGCATCGATCTACAGTATCATTTATCTATCGGGCGAAATATGGAGTGTCTTAACCTTGCTGGATATCCCTTTTATTTTTCAGACCGCATCATCCTGCTATTTTTCCCAGTCTGGAGCAGTTTTCTCGAGCATATTTGTGAGTGGGGAGATGTATGTATAGATGTTAAGAATGACGTCTATCACATAATTAATTACACCAAGGAATTTTTGGAGCTTCTTCACTGGGAAGTTGGTATCTGTAAACTTGAGCAATTCTCTGCATATGTGTGGTCCTGGAGTGTAGGACCTGTGGTCAAAGTGCATTCCCAAGAAATCAATCTCATCTTTAACTAAGGTCATCTTCTTTGCTGAAATCATAACGCCATGCTGCTTCACCAGGTCGCGAAACTGACGGAGCAGTTCCAGGTGTTCCTTCAAAGTATTACTGAAGAGCAGCATGTCTTTAATGTAGACCAATGATATATGTAGGATGGGCTGAAATATTTTAATCATGCCCTTTTGGAAGAGTGAAGGGGCATGTTTGATCTCAAACGACATAACTTTCCACTGGTAGTGGTGATCGGGTATGCAGAAGGCCGTTTTAGCTCTGTCTTCTAGGTGTATACCTAGTTGCCAAAATTTGAATTTAAGATTAAATTTAGAAAAGTGGGTGGGTCTTTCTAGGTGCGAGAACAAGGTCAACTTATTTGGAATAGGGAATAAATCATCAAGAAGGAAGTGGAATAGGGGTTGGTAATTTATGACTAGATGGAGTTTTCCCCTTATCTATTTAGCGCGCTTATTGACATAGAATGCTTTACAGGCCCACTGAGAATCTGGCGGCTCGATGAGCCCAAACTCTAGAAGTTTAGCATATTCCTTCTTTGCAAGCTGAAGATGTTCGAGATTCATACCAGAATGACTTGCCTTTGTGGGGTTGACATTTTCATGGGAGTCTGATAAAGAATTCGTGATTGAGTCACAGTGGATGTTTAGTCATCTTGAGGAACTCTCTGTGGGTTTCAGCAAAAGATTCTTCTATCAACTAGTTCTCCATCTTCTTTAATGTATCTTCGTTAATAATCTTGAACAACCTTGGTATGGTGGAATATTGCCTGAATCGGCCCATGAAGGTTACACCTTTCTTTAGAATGAGAAGGCAATTCTTC
This sequence comes from Capsicum pubescens, assembly GCA_030864215.1. NCBI lineage: Eukaryota > Viridiplantae > Streptophyta > Magnoliopsida > Solanales > Solanaceae > Capsicum > Capsicum pubescens. The sequence goes on from CM061544.1 coordinate 232,029,126, forward strand.
AACTGCCTGTAGGAATTAAAACCAATGATCAGATCCTTTCTCTGTATATTTGAGCCAAGGAGCTTTGTTCTATAGAATAAGCCTGGAAAGCATTCGATCATGACTGGCTTCCTCGTGATTAGCTTGGTTGTGAGGACTCCTCTTTTTGATGCTGTGCCAAATGTTCTGAAGTGAGGAACCTAGTGATTAGTGAGGATGATGTCGGGATTTAGTATTAAGGCAGCGACATCAGTTTCCATGAAGGTGATGACTTGAAGGGGCTTGTCCCAATTTTGTGGATATATCTAGAGTTCGATGTGGGGTATTTCAAGTTCGGAGATTATGTTGATTCCTTCCGTGAGCATGTTGATATCTTCCATCAGTTTTGATAAAAGATTGAATTCTCCTTCGTTGATGGGCGATGATATCTTCTCCAATTAGTCATCAATAATAAGGGGTTGAGGTTGACCATAAATAAAGTGGGATGGACAGTTCTCGGATACTCTTGCATTTGTGTTACCAACAAATTTAGGAACACTTTGTGGATTGTCATCAAGAACTTCATGTTCGATAGGGTATTTGTCAGCTTCCATCTTTTCTTCTAAGGATTGAGCCTCCCTTTTTGCCTCCTTGTACTTAGGAAACGTATTTGCCAAGTGTCCTTTGTTATGGAAAATGAAGTACTTAGCCTTTCTTGGATCTTTTTTTCTGGGGGATTTGGCATTGTCGCCGGACATCTGCTCCTTATCCAACGCCTTTTTCTTTCTGGCCCGCCTGTACTACATGTACCTTTTTTGCCTTGCCTAATATTTTGAGAGTTGGGGAGACTCGTCTGGCTTAGTAGATGGATTTGTAAGAATTACTCTAGTGGCCTTGTCAACTTCTACAAGAAGAATAGGATCCGAAGTCAAATTATAGTTTAAGATCATAATGTTGGCCGGATCAGATGACTGGTGGTGTCGTTGCTTTTCTTCAACCTCTGGGTCAACGTCTTTAATGGCCTCAAGAATGTTTAGATATTCCTTAGTAGGGTAATACTGGAAAGCCCGAGGAGTGTAACTTCCTATTTCTACTGGATTGAACTCTGAGATGGCCTGTCTTGGCACATGGGTATCATCAGCCCAACAAAATTCTGGACATGCACGGTCGCCATTAAAGAGACTATGCTCGATGGCATTCTAATCCTCATCTCGTGGCACCTTAGCTGGGATCTGTAGGTCACCATCTAGGACTTAGTAACCACTATTATTTTAGCACAAATATTCTCAATACCTATTCCTCTCTTAACCATTCCTCATGACAACAACCTTACCTCACCCTACAAAACCTTATCTCTAGTAGTTATACCAGACTCTCCCCCTTTTAAGGACTTCTACCTCTTTTCTATTTCAAAATATTACTACACCTCCACAGCTGCTACCACCCTGACATAAGAAGGGTTATTAAGGCACTAAAGTACAAGAATTACTCATGCCACCCAAGGCAAGACCTCCCGAAAAGAGAGGCAACACCATTTGCACGAGGTACTTGATAACACTCAACTTATACATCAATTTAAGTGCAAAGCGGTCGTTGTCAATATATTTACCAAATTAAAAGTCAGGGAAGAATCCATGAGGAAAAATATGAGTGGCGATTGAGTAAGCTTGAAATAAAAGTTTCTTGCTAAGTTCAAACTTATGGTACAAAATGGTTTGGGGGTTTTCAACGTTTTCTAATGTGAAAGTAATTCTTGGGTTTCTAAGGGACTAATTCGAGACTAAGAATAATTAGAGTGCAATTAATTAGGCATGAATCGTGAGATTACTCTATCCTAGGGGAAAGTTATGCATGGCTACATGATAACTCGTTGCAAATTCTAATCGTTGATGATGTGGCAGGCTAGGTTTAAAGTCCTTAAGGCTAGTTCTTCAAAAAAACCTCAAAGATGTCACTCATTGAACCTTTTGAGCACCTATTGAGTGTGTCAATTAAATCCACCCAACGTATCAATCAGGCACACCTATTTCTAGGATGGTACCCAAGGGATAGTCAACCTCATATTCACCCTTATGTCTAAGATGGTGAAAATTACCAATCTAAGCCCAATAATTGTCTACTATTGGTTCCCTCACCCTCTTTCAAAGATGATGAGGGTTCCTAAGGTTCACCCTAAATCTCTCTTTCAAAGAGGGTTTGAGATTTCAAAAGCTTGGGATTTTCATCCATCAAACCCATTTGGGTATTTGGGGATTTCACCCATAAATCCCAACCAATTTATTCAAGCAATAGTAGAACCCAACATCACAAACTAGTAAATGTACAAACAAATTATATCCCACACATATTTACACCCTAATCTAGCATAATCCCAAGAGGTAGATCTTGCACATCATAAGGATAATGAAAACAAATATACCATGATGTCTATTAATGTTATTCATAAAAAAAATAATGAGAGGAAAAACCACACTTTTGACTCAAATGAATCATCAATAAACAAAGTCAAGTGTACACTTTACAGCTCCCTTAATTTAATCTTGTCTCAAATTAGTGTGAATTTAAGATCCAAGCTTCAAGTAATTACAGAAACCCTAAACTAAGGATGGGTAAGTAGGGTTGTGGAATGATGATTCTCTAGAATGAATAGGTATTTAGCCTTAAATGGGAGTTGGGGTCGGCTGACCAATTGATATTTTTGCCCTTGGGTTATTTTCCGCTCTTACGTAATCGCGGAGCATTGAGTGCGATCGCAACAACTGCGAATGTATTAAGATCACTGCGATTACGATCCTTTGACCTTACTTAACTGGATGCGATCGCGGCCCTCTGACTGTGATCGTGGTAACTGAGTCCCAATTCCTACTCCTACTTTAGCTTGTCCAGATGTTGCAACTCAATTCCCTTTTGGATCCTTTTTAGTTCAAGGTTGCTTCTTTTATTCTCAGCATTTGTGTACCTGCAAAAAATGGGAATTAGTGTATTTAACCACAAATTTTCCTCACTATTATATTCAAATCATAGTAGTGTGCACGGATGTTGAGTGGAAATGAGTGGTGAACTCACCACTCATCAACACCACCAACTTAAAACTTTGCTTGTCCTCAATCAACACTACCTCTAACCATGAGGCAATGCACATTTATGCCCAAATTAGATGACCAAAATGATCATGATGACTTCAACTTGGTTACTACCACAAAAATCTCTTCGCTCATGGGCAAAACTATTCTCATGATACCTCTCAACATAACACGTAATTTTCAAAGACGCAAAAAACTTCAAAGAGAAATCATGCAACAATAACTAATACTCAAGAAATGACACCTCTTTGACCTCAACTACATTATAATACTTTTGCCTCATTTTTTGGGAGATGACAAAATCACCTACCTTAACTTATTTACATGCCTCCTCACATGAAATAAAATTCCACACACCAAGTTATCAAAATTTGCAACAAGGAATTTAAGTACGAAACTCTCTCTCTCTTTCAAGAACTCTCGATGTTCTCAAGTACCATGCCATAGGCTTGCCCCTATTTTCAATTGCCACTACAATAAATGCACTTGGTTGGAGATCTCAAAGGGCTTTTTGAGCTTGTAATGTTGGGTTGGGGTAGGGTAGAATATTACTTTGGAACAAAGTGACTATACACTCCTTGAACATCTACATTAAAGTTTTTCATCCACCTTTTGGCTATGGGCAAATTCTTCTATTTTCACACTTTAAATATGTGCCTACTTTTACTAACTCGATTCACCAATATCTTGGAAAACATTTTCTTTTCACCTCATTGTTTTGTACATTACATGCTTTTCTTTTCTATCTTGGTTCCCTTTTTTTCATATTCATTTGTTCATAAAATTTGGCTCATAGGCACTATCTTACATTCTTGTGGCCCAAAGTTACCTCTTCCAATCTTCACCACCCCCAACTTAGGCTTTTAGCCTCAATTTGAATATATAAGTCCAAGGAGGATAGGTTTCAAAAGATGGATAAGAATTAAAAGGCTTACGGCTTGCAATGTGTTTGCCAGAGAAAGGTATAAAGGGTCAAAGTGGGTGACTAGTGATAACGTCCATGCAAGGGTAGGCTTTTTAGGCTAAAGTGGACATCCCAAGTCGCAAAAATGGCCTAAGATAATTACCCCAAAAAAATACATTAAAAATTAGCTTTAAGAGACTAATGGTACAAGTTATAGATGGTACAATCATACATGAGATTCAATTAAATAAGCTCACCACACATGACATGCAAATTCGCCAAGGAGGCTCAATTGCCCCTCCGCTAGAGACAAAAAATAGAGTATCTACCATTTTTCACAAGTCAAAAATTTGGAGTCACAAAAAGAGAAATAGAATTGTTACAATTTCGCTCACGTCCATGCCCTTGAGTTTTTTGAAAATTTTTGGACGGAGGAGGATGTTTGCATTGCATTTTCACCATGCACAATTTTCTAACCATTTCAACAACCCAATCCTTGTCCTCATATTTTGTCTTCATATGGGTAAACCAACCATATGGCTACTCAGACTTCGCCAATGGTATGAGTGTGATTCCTAATCCACAATGCCACAGGTACTCAGACTTTCCTTGTATTTGTGGCTCAAGACCCAATCACAACGAGTTTCCCTTAAGAATTTCGTCACTCAATCTATCATAGGGAAAGGATCGCCCAACATCATTATTAAAAGAAATAGTCAACTAAAAATTAAAACAATCAATTCACAAAATTTTCATGCTTTAAGTGAAATAAGTTTAAGTATTGCAAACCAATGAATACACATAAGGGTAGGTCCACACCCCCAAATAAAGGACTTGTAGTGACCTCACTACATAACACAAAATCACAAGGAGGGAAGAAGGGCTCCCTGAAACTGCAGTTATAACCAATATACAGGCTGGGTGAGCTGTTGCGATCGCAATCCTTAGACCGAGATTGTAGTACCTGCGAAATTTTGCAACCCTATTTTACCCTATTTTTCTGTAGGGCTTACACACTTCTCAAGCCTGGTTTTCCCCTATTTTTGGATTCCAACCTATCCAAAGCACCTACAAAGCATCAAAACTATGTGACTTATTCAAAAAAACATAAAGTTGCAAATAAGAAAATGATGGGTTGCCTCCCATCAAGTGCTTGATTTATCATCGTGGCACGATGCCTCTGTAACCATCATTTATGCCTCCACTTAGAGGATTTGAATTTCCTACCCAATTTTCAATCATTAAATCTTTAAGGTGCATTGGTCAAACTTAAAGGCATGATGTCACGTATTCTATCAATCTACATCAAAGATTTAAACTGTTTGCTCAATGTTGCATCAAACTTTCATGTGGGCTCGTTGGGCAACAGTGAGAACATTAGAAGGCCACTAATTGGACATAGATCTTTAAGATTCTTGGCCTTCAAGATTGGGATCTTAGCATACCCTTTTGAATAGAAAAACTCCAGGATATAAGAAAATAGTTCATTCTCATCCTTATTCAACATTTTCTCGGGTGGATTGATTTTCATCAACTCCACCGAGCTTAGTATTGAGAAGTGGTTAGTGTATGGTCTTTTTCCTAATTGGTATCCTCACCCCTAAATGGACTAGTCTGCATAAGAAATTTTCTTTGATTCTTATTTTGACTGTAGCACTATTTTCTTTATTCTGGCATCTACAACCATATTGTGCTTGGTTGGTTGGGAAATCACCGATGATTCTTCAATGTTAAGTTCATTTAGAAGTGTGGGCATGGTCATGTTATTTGCATAATTGACCTCCATGCCTATGTCTTCTATCTTCTTTATTTCCTCATAACATGTCCCCATGTCTTGGTGCATGAGTTGTATGTTATCCCCCGTTGTTTCTATTCGATCTAAGATAAGTTGAAGCATTGCTTCAACATTACTCTTTCCAGTGCTTTGTTCTTCCTTTTCTTTAACATAAGACCTATGAAAGTCATAAGAAGAGCTAGCAATTGGGTTTGCATAATGGGGGTAGGGGCATTTATACAATAACTCCAATGTCTATCTCGACCACTACATAGAGAACAACCATACTCCCGATAAGATCGAGATGGTGCACACATCTCTCTCCGAGGAGCATATCTAAATTCTTGCAAAAAGTTGGGCCCACCACAATATGAGATGGATCATCAAGATAAAATTTCCAACCACCAAACTCACTTTCTTTCCAAGATTCCATTTAAGAAAATAAACAAAAATGAAAACCTATCTAACAAAATAAACAAAATAAACTCACAAACAAATATTCACATGGTTGACTCAAAGCAAGTAAGCTAATATTCCAAACTAACTCAGTACATCATATTGTTCCTCGACAACGACGTTATTTTTGATAACGCTGAACTTACACGTCAATTTAAGTGCAAGGTGGTCGTTGTCAATATATTTACCCAACTAAGAGTCGGGGTCAAATCCATGAGGAACAATATGAGTGGCAATTAAGTAAGTTTGAAATAAAAGTTTCTTGCTAAATTCAAACCTATGGTACAAGATTGTTTGGGGGTTTTCAATGTTTTCTAATGTGAAGGTAATTCTTGGGATTCTAAGGGACTAATTCGAGAATAAGAATAAGTAGAGTGTAATTAATTAGGCACGGATCGTGGGATTACGCTATCCTAGCAGCAAGTTATGCTTGGGTATGTGATAACTCAGTGCAAATTTTAATCGTTGATGATGTGGTAGGCTAGGCTTAAAGTCCTTGAGGCTAGTTCTTAAAAAATACCTCAAAGATGTCACTCATTGACACTTTTGAGAACCTAACGAGTTTGTCAATTAAAGACACCCAACGCCTCAATTCGGCACACCTATTTATAGGATGGTACCTAAGGGATAGTCAACCTCATGTCTAAGATGGTGAAAATTACCAAACTTAGCCCAATAATTGTCTACTATTGCCTTGGTTCCCTCATCCCTCTTTCAAAGCTGATTAGGGTTCCTAAAGTTCACCCTAATCCCCTCTTTCAAGGCGGGTTTGAGCTTTCAAAAGCTTGTGATTTTCATCCATCAAACCCATTTGGGTATTTGGGGCTTTTACCCATAAATCACAACCAATTTACTTAAGCAATAGTATAACCCAACATCAAAAACTAGTAAATGCACAAACAAATCAAATCCCATACATATTTACACCCTAATCTATCATAATTCCAAGAGGTAGATCTAGCACATCGTAATACCTCATTTATCCAAATGCCACCAATAGTCCATCATAGTCACACAAACTCCATGTTCCAACCCATCCAATGACTTAACCCCTAATCTACTAGTTCAACCTGAAACCCTGGCCTATATGTCACAACTTTCCCACTATTGTATTCCTAGGTCACCAATCTTGCCACCTTCCCCACACGTCATCTAACCTACCACTCTACCTCCACAATTTTAAATTTCTATCCCCGAGCTAACATACTTCCTTCATTAACTTCAACATCAAAGATTCATACTTAGTGTATATCAACTACCATGCACTACCTAACAAAGAACCCCATAGAGAAATATACATATGTTGTCCACCTCACAAGGAGGACACCCTAAGTTCCTCATTCACCCACCAAAAACCTATTTATTCCTAGGGTAAGCCATCCCCCTCATACATAAAAGAAAGGGAACTCTCTACGGAGAACCGCTAGGATGGGTGAAACCTTTATCTAAGGGGTTCTTTAATTGCTCCTTAAGCTCCTCTAACTAAATCAGAACCATTGTATAAAGAAAGAATAGAAATTGGACAAACTTCCACAATGAGGTCTATCCAAAACTCAATCTCCCCATTAGAAGGACACCATGAGGGTGACTAGGAAAGACCTAAGGATGTTTATTCTTAGTTAGAATCTATAACCAAGACCAAATGAAAGACACACCCCCGTTGAAGTTCAATTTCCGATCTCTATGATATGATATAACCTTTCCCTTAATAGGTAGAGATGGATTCTCCCATTCCATATATGACTCACCAGGGAGTCTTAAGACAACCTTATGGGTTCGACCATCTAATGATGCATAGCACGAGTGCAACCAATCCACCCCCAAAATGACATCGAAATCCACCATAGTTCCTTACTACCAATAGATACCACACCCCCTATAAACTCTTTTAGCTATCATCAAGTTACCTACCTGGGTAGAGAAATAGAAAAAGAGTCCAAAATAATCTTGGGACCAAAGCCAAAATACATAGCAATAAATAGGGTCACATAAGAGAGAGGGGACCCCAAACCAAGTAACCAATACAAAATAAGAAAAAAGTTATTAACATACTAGTGTCAGTATAAAAAGATGCCTCAGACTCCTGAGGAATAGTAAGAGCATTAATATGATCCCGACCAGTGCCAAAGCAAGAAGCAGCATGACACCCGTTTGCTCAAGAGCTAGAGAAGTGGCAGCGGGTATCCTATTTTCCCAGGCGACAATCCTTTTGGGACACTCCCATTGCGTGTGACTCAACTGTCCACTACTAAAACACCAATTCCATACTTTCTCGTAACAACCACGGTATGACCACCACAGAATCTAAAAGAAGGGTAAGATGGTGTGGATTGGGCCCTATCTGCCCGAGATTGGGTTCCATGTGCCCTAGAAGTATTACCAATAAGAAAATACCTGCCTCTCAACCGAATTAGGTAGGGAGAATGAGCTATAAAATAAGAGATAGGACCCACCCAACTCTTTCTCTTAGACCACATACCACCGTACTATTGACCTCTTACAAAATTAAGACCTCTAACTCTGCCTATTTCCCAACCTTTCCTGATTCTCTCACGTACTAATAGGACTGGACTGACGTGATAAAGTTGTCACTATCTGGATCAACAAATGAATAGAACGTCAAAGCACGATATTGGTAAAGTCTCTTTGAGGTAACTTAGAATAAATACTACCTTCAAGCCACCTTTCAAAGTAGGGTCAGTCGAGAACAGTGGAACTCCACGAGGAAAATTCAAGAACTGTGACCCTTGATCGGGTCTGCACCCTATGAGATGGATGAGATCCATCCATGTCATCCTTAAGTTGGACAGGTGAGTTTCTATAGAGTTTAGATTGTTGAGAGGACATGATCTTAAAGGTGATCCAAAGAAGATTTAGGGAAGAGTTCAAGACCTTAGGCACCATAGCCAGAAAATAAAACAAAACGATAGTGGAACATTCTTACGTGCCTCATAGCCTCTTGATTATAAGTGTGGTTCACAACATACCAATAAGCAAGACTCTACTCGACACGGCTTTGTGGACACTCTATGACATCGAAACCTAAGATACCAATTTGACATGACCCAAACTGAGAACTCATCGTAATGGGAATCTAAACTCTAACCAAGATCGAAGACTACCATCGATACCCATTCCAACTAACCAACATATACCTTGAGTCGGATAAATTCCAAACATATAAAAATATAACAAATTAGAAGATATAATGACTTTGGGATAGGCCTACTTACTAGAATAACCCAACCAAGTCAATCTATCCAATAACTAACCAAACAACTAAACCAAAAGGATAGTCCAATGTATATCAATAAATATATCATGGCCATTCTATACCTAAGTCCACAATTATGCATCAAAGTCTCTAAACCGAACAAATGAGTATCGAGTCGGAACATACCCCTGGCAATAACAAAAAAACAAAGTTTATGAAAAAAATGAAAGTATGAAAAGTAATCCATGACATGAAATGGATGCCTTCCAAACTATGGAAGCTTAACACTTTAATATCAACACACGAACTGATCAAAACTTGGTCACTACACAAGAAGAGAAGAAGAAGTTCTGACCCTTGTATCGCTTGGGTATATAACATCTGGAGACGGTTAGCGGTTGGAGCGCTAGTATGTTACCCAAGGATAAGGATAAAATAATGACATTATTCAAAACCAAGTCAAACCATCATGTACATCTACATTTATATACATAGGCATATATGTAGATATTTAGGTACATCGAGTGTCGGCAAAGGGAAAACGAACTTAGCTTGCATTTCGAAACACCTAATCATGATACATGAAGCGGAGGACTCTGATCTCCCATTCGCGTAGGTTAGGAAGTTTGAACTTCCTAGTTATATTAAGTAAGAGGACTCTAACCTCAAGCCGTCTTATTAAGCAAGTGGACTCTAACCACAAGCCATTTTATTAAGCAAGTGGACTCTAACCACAAGTCGTTTTATTAGACAAGTGGACTCTAACCACAAGCTATCTTTTTAATCAAGTGGACTCTAACCACAAGCCATCATGTCCATTACTAGTCAACATTGGGACTCTAACCCTTTGTCCATGCATTCATATCCCCTAGTTCAACATTTAAGGACTCTAACCCACTTAGCCAATTCAAGTCATCAAGGCTACAATTCAACACCATACATGACCACAAGGTCGTTATGAACCATTTATTAATCAATCACTTTAATAGGCCAATGCCTTAGTTTTAATCACTATTCAAGTCAAATTTTAGTCATCAAGACCTTTACCCAACCATTCATTCTTCATTAGCATTCTTACACCAAGATTTAGTTCAAACACAATTCAATTTCATGTTTAGGGATTCAAACCCTTTTAACCAATAAAACCACCAAAGTTACCAATTAACTTATTACATGGACAACAAGGCCTTTACTATAGTATTTACCAATCATTAATACTTATTAGGCCATTGTCTTAGTACAAAACACCATTAATATGTGACTAGTTGTTTCTATTAGATATTTTCACAAACACCTTGAGGGCATATATTTACCAAGACCAAAATCAAAATAGAAATGATCAAGCTTAGAGTTAATCATTACCCATTTGTTAAACCACAATCAACAAGCACCCACATGTGCAAACCATCACAAAAAACAACTATAAACACATGTTTAAAAAAGAGTAAACAATACTCATCACTATGCATCAAAACCTATTTGTTTTAAAAACCACTGTTCAAGAATCAAAATCAATGTTTAAAAGATATGATATTTGAGAAATAACAAGGAGAAGGATTCACATTCCTTATACAAGATGATTCACGGATAGAACTTGACCCCTATAGCCTCTTAATGAACACGTGTGAAATCCTAGCATCTAATCTTTAAGAGTGAGATTGAGAGAGTGTTTTAGGTGGGTTTTAATCTTCCAATATGTGTTATGAGAGGCCACAATATGATATATAACATGGGGACTTATGGTTTTTGGGTGGGAAATGTACAGAATACCCCTAGCTCAAAAGTTACAAATATGTACATAGGAGGGAACAACCACAACCCCATAGACGTACCCTAGGGTATGAGTTTGAGATGACCCGCCCTGGGACCTTGTCGTAATTGGCATCCCAAGTTCCACTAGGACCAGAGACCACCCCAGTTACCCAACCCAACCTCCAACTACCTACCTAAGGTTAGCTAAATTTCGAGCAAGTAACAATATAGTGTAAATATTCACATAAAGACTTTAGGAATAGATCACAATTGTGACTGACCTAATAAAGTCTAACCATCCTATACCAATAATCAAGCCATACAAAACCATACCAAAAAAGGGCCATACACCATGTCGTAACCAAGGATGTTCCAAAACATAATACAATTAATCCTAAAATGAAGTATGGCGGCATAGTGAGAAATCATGTCTGATGATGCCATCCTCCCAACTTATTCCAATGCCAAGGACGACACCTATACTGATCCCACCCATTCTAACTCATAGAAGTACAAAAAAGTGTCTAACCAAATTAGTAATGAAATCCGATTGGGACATGCCCCCAATTATAGCCTAAACTAATTTCCAAAATAAAATCAAAGTGTCTAGAAATATCCATAACCTAAAAGGGAGCCTTCCAAAAGGATGGAAGCTCACCAGTTTAGTCCAAATTTTATTAAGCAAGTAGAATGACTGATGTTGGGCATATTTATACGTCTAAGTACCTTAACTTACCCATGTTTTAGCTAAGTTTTGAGGATAAAATACATAATTCTTACACTTTTAGTCTATTTTTAGTTAAGTGAGCTGACCTATGTGATTAGCATGCTTTTCAGGTACTAATGAGGAAGATTACAGCACTTTGGGGACCTGTGGACAGCAAAGAAAACTTCACATAAAAAGGAAAGCAACTTTTGGATTGAATGTGATTTATGGGAACTTTTTCTCAGGCAAACACAATATTTTTAAATAGTTAAGGATGCAGTAGCAATTTATTAGAGAGGGATGTTATTAAAAGCCTTATTGCTGAATTTTTAGGGATTATTCAGATTCTGTATTTTTTTGAAAACAAGAGAAAGCGGCTTAGCTTGAGGAGAGAGAGAGAGAAATGTTTTTCTCTCTTATTTTCGCTATTCATCTTCTCCACCAAGATCGTTCTAAGTTTTGGTATGATGAATATTTCTATTGTGATTTCCGTTTTATTCATGAGTAGCTAAGTTTATTTGTTAGGGTTATGGAAACCTTGTAGTATACTCTCTATTGCTATGGGTTTTTGAATTTATGATGTGTTAATCCACTTATATCATTACTCTCTTTGTTATGATTGAATTCTCGTGGTTGCAAACATAGGGAATGTTCCATTATAGCAATAACTTGTTCGATAGAAAAGTTACTATTTGGAAAAGAGAGTGTGACAAGAAAATAGGGTTTCCAACCTCTATTTTACACGTTAATGCCTTAGCAGGATTAACTACTTGGAGAGTTCGTATGATTGGTTGTACACTTTGGATTCGAGAGAACTAAGGTGAATAAATCCTTGATGGTTGAGAAACACTTGGATTTAGAATTAAAATACATCTCTCTATAAGTGCATGCATGTATAAATCCTTATTACTCATAGTTAATAGAGAAGTAGAAGCTACAAGGTGGACATAACCCTAACTTGTCATTCTCTGTGATCAAATATTATTACACATATCATCTCATTGTTACACCGATAATATTATTGTGCACTTAAACTAAAACCCCCCTTTACTTTGGAACCTTCGATCAAAAGTCTAATAATAATCACAATATTTAGTGATCATAGTATTCCCTGTGGGATTCGACACCCAACCCAGTTGGGTTCTATATTTGACAGCGACCACTTGCACTTTCTAACGAGAGTTGTAATTTGGGCGTATCAATGACCAGTTCTCATATAGAGTGGGCATACATCCGCTAGTAGATGGGGTTAGCGAGTGACCCCTAGCATGATCTCAAGGTAAGATACAATAATGCCATTTATAAAACCAAGTAAAACCATCCGCACACACACAACCATACATATATATATATATATAAATATTTTAGGAAAAGGGGTCGGGTTTAGCATGCCCTTAAAACCTTTACGTGGGTTGTGTAGCTTTGCCATCGTAAACTACCTTGGGCTATATGGGTTCAGCTTCCACTGCTGAAAGGGCCCCATGCGTGGAGCTGCACGACCAGGGATGTATCCTATGGGAATGAATAGTATATCCCCAAAATATTGTGTGACATCATGCACAGAGTCATCAAGACAAACCTCATATCGGCAAATATGAGTTTCCAGTTTTGGTCCCCCGGGACCTCCACTTTCCACGACTTAGCTACATCGCCCGCCACTATTGCCCAATTAAAATCAATTTCCAAATAACCAAACCATTATCCATTTTTTCACCAAGGCCGTTGATATTGGTATCGTCATACCAACCCTTACTTGCAAGTATCATCCATAGCCAACCATTTATAGGTTTAATGTGACTTTCAAGTGCCCTTCTATTTACAATATTAAATCACTTGGGAGACTTCCATGTTCCCCACGTGCATAAAAAATTAGCCTTTTACCATTCCAAGCCATTTAAACCATGCATTACCCCTTTACCAAGTTTAAAACATGCAAGAGTTCCATTAAAAGTAGTCAATGCAATGAATAAATATTTATAAGGATTTTGTCAAAATAATTAGAGGCATAATATGACCAAAACAAATTCCAATTACCATTAAACCATTCTCATTCAATCGAATTATCCAAAACCACCATGAATGCGTATAAAAGCATAATTAAAACCATGGGAAACCATAACCAACCATTTAATATCAAAACCACCAAATCATATTTGAAAGCCAAAATCATGTAATAGTAAAACCATGAAAACATTCATATAAACCATGACTTTAAGTAAAATTAACAATGAAGGAAGAGAACATCCCTTAAACCAAGATGATGATGGAAAGAAATCACTAAGACAAGCCCCAAATTGATCCTTTAGTCGAAATCCTAGCACCCCTTGCCCAAAAGCTCTTTAGAGAATTATGGAGAGTTTTAGAACAGTTTCTAAGTGTTAATGAATGGAAAAATAGGGCAAATAACTTCCCAAGTATGTAAATGTTATGGGAACCTATTAGGATAAGTAGGGAAATGTCCAGAAGACCCCACACTTAAGTTGCACCAAAATCCCATCACAGGGATACGACTGACCCTCATGAGTCGTACCTTCCTAATACGATGGGTATCCAATACTCGTATCCTGAACCTCCACCCTTGAACAAAACACTATCCAATATATAAATCATCCAACCAAGTCGTAACCACAACATACGATCCATATCTATGGCACGTATCCCTGGAAGAATAAAATACCTGGAGGACTGAACAATGTCTACTATACGAGTTTATGGTATGACTCGTCCCCTGGCTTACGACTCATGGTGAGATTTTCGTACTCAGATACAACCTGAGTTACTAAGTATAAGATTAAGTTAAGGAACGGAATGATCCGTAACCACCAATACAACTCGTACCCCTATGTCATATCTATTCCAGTAACCAAAATCTAACCCTCAAACCAACACTTGTCAAAATACGACTGAACCATACCATCTGTACACCAACATATGGCTCATACTCATGAGTTGTATTGGGTCCAAAGATAAGAATTCTTGGAAATTTTCTAAGGTCCAGAAACTAGGGTGTTTCAGTCTTCCCCACTAGGAGCATTCTTCCCCGAATGACGGACAAGGTAGGGGTAACCACACATATGAATCCTTTGCATTATGTTAAGAAATATATTCCTAATCTTTAACAAAGTTCCAAAACAAAGAGGCAAAGATATTAATCTTTCCTTTAACAAACTCTCAAAATATAGATGTGTTGAAGACACATACCTTCCGCACAAATCCCAGGAGTACAAAACAAATGTGGACACTTAGACTCATGTCCTTTTCCGCTTACCATTTAGATTCTTGCACCATATAGTTACGCTAAAGAAACTTAATAGAAGCCACATCCTTTGTCCGTAACTAGCGAACCTGCCTATCCAGGATCTCAACCAGGACCTTTTCATAAGACAAAGAATTAGTGAGACCCAATCCTTCCAAAGGAACAACCGAAAAAGGATCACCAATGCACTTCCTCGTCATGGAAACATGAAAAACCGGATGAACCAAGCTCAAGCTAGAAGCAACTCCAGCTCATATGCTACATTACCAACTCTCTACAAAATCTCATAAGGACCCACATATCGAAGACTAAGCTTGTCTTTCTTGCCAAACTGTACTACTCCCTTCATGGGAGATACCTTGAGATAAAGTTTATCCCCAACTTCAAATTCCAATTCTCTACGCCTAAAATTAGCATAGGACTTTTGGAATATTTGGGCAGCCTTAAGCCTATCCCGATCTCTTTCACCTTCACCTTCTCCATAGTCTGATAGACCAAATTGGAACCAAACATGTACGCCTCACCAAGATCAAACCAATCAATAGGATATCTACACCTCCTACCATACAGTGCCTTAAAAGGGACATACCAATACTAAAATGATAGCTATTATTGTAAGAAAACTCCACAAAAGGCAGATGATCAACCCAATTGCCACCATAATTAATCACACAAGCCCGAAGCATATCCTCCTATGTATGAATAGTTCTCCCCGCTTGCCCATCCAATTGAAGATGGAAAACAGTACTTAGACTCAGCTTAACCCCCAACCCACTCTGAAAAGATCTCCTAAAGTGAGATGTAAACTATGTGCCATGATCAGAAATAACTAAAATAGGAACCCCATGCAGCTTCACAATCTCCTGAAGATACAGCTTAGCATAATCCTTCGCTAAGAAGGTAATTTGTACTAGTAAAAAGTGCGCAGACTTAGTCATCCTATCCACTATGACCTAAATCGAATAATATTGACTCCAGGACCGAGAAATACCAGTAACAAAGTCCATATTGATCACTTCCCACTTCTACTCAGGCAAATCAATTTCTTTATATAACCCTCTTATCCTCATGTTTTCAACCTTAACATGTTGACAAGCCATGCACTTGGCCATAAAATCAACCATATCCTTCTGCATACCATTCCATCAACAGATTTCCTTGAGATCATGATACATCTTATACAAGCCGGGATGAACAACATAGCACAACTCATACGCCTCAGCCAAAACCCTTTTTCGCATCCCATCGACATCAGTAATACACAACCTCCCTTGGTACCATAAATTACCATCACCACTGATCTAAAAAACCACTACTTTTTGCCCACCAACGTTACTCTTGATTTTCATCAAGATAGGATCTAACACATGTTTCTCTTTAATCTCCACACCAAGAGATGATAGAACCACTTCTTGCACCACTACACCACTATCCTTGGAGTCTAAGAAGAAAACTCTAAGATTCTCGGTAAAGTCAGAGTTGGAACCGAAGTTAACTTATCCTTCAACTTCTCAAAACTTCCATCATAAGCATCTGACCAAGAAAACTTGACCTTCTTTTGAGTTAACTTATTCAAAGGAGTAGCTATCAATGAAAATCATTCCATAAACCGCCTATAATACTTGGCTTAACCTAAGAAGCTCCAAGTATCGGATGGATTCGTAGGTCTAGGCCACCTCTTCACCACAACAACCTTCTGAGGATCCACCATGTTCCCTTCACTAGAAATAATGTGACCCAAGAAAGTCACAGAGTTCAACCAAAACTCACACTTAGAGAACTTGGCATGCAACTCCTATTCCGTTAAGGTCTTTAACATCACTCAGAGGTAATTAGCGTGATCCACCCTGCTCTTCAAATAAACCATAATATCATTAATGAACACAATAATGAAGAGATCCAAATACTAACAAAAAACTCTATTCATGAGATCCATAAATGCCACCAGAGCATTAGTCAATCCAAATGATATCACCAAAAACTCAAAGATCCAATACTGAGTATGAAAAGCCATCTTAGGGATATCCACTTCCTTAATCTTTATTTGATGGTACCCAGACCGAAGATCTATCATAGAAAAGAACTTGCAACCTTGCAAATGGTCAAACATATCATCTATCCTTGGAAGAGGAAACTTATTCTTGACTGTCACTTTGTTCAACTGCCTATAGTCAATGCACATCCAAAAGGAACCATCCTTCTTGCGCACAAACAACACTGGTGCACCCCAAGGAGATACACTAGGATGAATAAACCCCTTATCCAAAAGATCCTTAAGTTGCTCCTGGAGTTCCTTAACTCAGCTGGAGCTATTCTATACGGAGGAATAGATATTAGTCGAGTGTTCAAAATTAGATCAATACTAAACTCTATTTCCTATATGGAGTAACACTAGGAAGATCATCCGAAACTTTAACCTGGACCATGTGATAAAGACAACATTTAGACATTAACCTTTGAGCTCTAAGATAAGAAATAAACCTCCACTAGGATCTAGAGAAATATCCTCCCTTTCTATGATTGTCTTACTAGGGAACCTAAAGATAACCTTACAGGTTCGACAATCTAAAGATGCGTGACAAGAATGCAACCAATCCATCCCCAGAATGACATCAAAATCCACCATATGTAGCTCAAATAGTTCCACCAAGGTCTATTTTTAACCAACAGATACCACGCTCCCCTATAGACTCTCTCAGCAATAACTGAGTCACCTACAGGGTAGAAATAGAAAAAGGATCCGAAATAACTTTTGAATTGAAATGAAAAGACACAACTACAAAAGAAGTCACATAGGAGAGAGTAGACCCCAGGTCAAGCAAATAATATATGTCATAAGAGAAAAACTGTAACGTACCAATGACGACATTAGATGATGACTCAGATTCTTGTCGAGACACCAAAGCATACAACCTGTTCTGACCAATATTTGAACCAAGAGCAATAACAGAAGCAGATGCCATACCACCAGGTGTAGGAGCAGAAAATAAAGCCATAAGAATATTATTCGCCCCTGAAGAAACCTTATTGATCGGACAATCCCTGAGACGATGACTTTCCTGACCACACTTGAAGCATTTTTCCTTTTCTTCATTGAAATAACTCCGATGAGGACGACCACAGAACCGATAAGGAGGGAACAAAGAAACTGGCTGACCTTCATTTTCCTAAGATTGGGCACCCTGGGCCAAGAAATTTTCACCACCATGATGATGCTTGTCGCTCGAATGATAAGGAGCACAAGCAGTAGAGTAGGAAACTGAACTCCCCCACTTATTTTTTTTATCATTTGACACTATCTCGACCACCCTGAGACTGTTCACCTCCCTGGTCAGAAAACCTATTCCTCTGACCCTACCTATGCCTAAATTCTGCCTACTTTCTCTTTTAATCCTTTACTTTCTGCATATGAACAACCAACCTAGATATGCCCATATCTTTAATTAGCAAGGCAACCTTGCTCTACAAAATTAGATCCCGATTAAACCCATACGAAAACTTACTCATTCTAGATTGCATGTCAACTACCAAATCAGGAGCATACCTTGACAATTGGTGAAACTTCAAGGCATATTCCTTGATAGACATTCTCCCCTACTTGAGGTTCACAAAATCCTCCATCGTTACTTTCTTTAACTCTTGGGAAAAGAAATGATCCAAAAAAGCACCAGAGAAAGCATCCCATAAGGATGACTCCACCACATCTCCTATCTCCCTATCCCACTCTTTATACCACTGATATGCAACCTCTTTTAGCTGATAAGCTGCAAAGTTCTTCCCAACCAAATTAGTAGCCTGCATCACCCAAAATATCTTCTTCATTTAAAAAAGAAGCCCTACGGATCCTCTTCTACCTTTTCTCCATAAAAAGTGAGAGGACCTATCTTCATAAATTGGCCAACCCTTATGGCCTGACAAAGCACCAGACACATCCAGCTCAGCCTGAGCAGTAACTAACTTAGCAATAGTATGAATAGACTGATGAAATTCTGCATTAGTTACCTCACCTTGCAGAGGACTAGTAGCACCTGATAGAACTCCAGAATTATCAGGGATAAGACCGTGAGATCGAAGATGAACCCCAAAAGTAGGATGCACCCCTTCAGTATTATCCCCAGATGAGATAGAAGAATCTTTTTGTGTTCCAGATCTAGAGGCATGATCTGAATAATGAGAAAACAAGGATTAGAGAAGATTCCAAAACTGAGACTCCAAGATTGAAAATATAATACCAAGAACGTGAAACATTCCTAAATGCCTTGTAGCCTCTCCCTTTTGAGTGTGGCACACTACACACCCATAAAAAAGACTCTACTTGACACGGCTTTATGGACTCCCAGTTGACCATGAACCTGGGCTCTGATACCAACTTGAAATGACCCGCCCTGGAGCCTTGTCATAATAGGCATCCCAAGTCAGCCCAGGACCTGAGACCACCCCCGTTACCTAAGCCAACCTCCAGTTGCTTTCCCTGAGTTGGTTGAATTTCTAGCATGTCATAACATAGTGTAACAACTCACATAAAGACTCTGGGAATAGATCACAACCCAGACCAACCCTTTCAAGTCTAACCGTACCATACCAATAATCCAACCATACCAGCCATAAACCAGGACGTAACCAAGGATGTTCCAAAACATAATATAATTAATTCCAAAATGAAGTATGATGGAACAATGAGAAATTATGTTTGATGATGCCAGCCTCCCGGCTTATTCCAATGCCAGGCCTATACCTATATCGATACCCCCCATTCCTACCCATAGAAGTACCACAAAGCCTCTAACCAAATGAAATCCGGTTGGTATATGCCCCCAACCGTAGCCAAAACCAATTTCCAAAATAAAAATAAAATGTCTAGAAATATCCTTATCATGAGATGGAGACTTTCAAAAGGATGAAAGCTTACCACTTAAGACAAAATGCCATCCCCGAGTCAATCACTATGTAGAAGAAGGAAAACAATCAATTCCTGAATAGCGTGGGTATACAACCGCCAGTAAAAGGGGCTAGCGAGTGACCGCTAGCATGATCTTAGGGTAAGCATAAGATAATGCCATTTATAAAACCAAGTAAAATCATCCACATGCACACAACCATACGTATATATATATATATATATATATATAACTATGTTGGGAAAAGTGACCGAGATTAGTATGCCTTTAAAACCTTTACTTGGGCAGTATAGCTTTATCGTCCTAAGCCACCCACGGGCTATATGGGTTGAGCTTCCTCTACTGAAAGGGCCCCAGTGCGTGTAGCCGCACGACAAGGGAAGTATCCTATGGGAATGACTAGTACATCACCCAAATATAGTGTGACATCAAGCATACGGTCTCCAAGACCAACCTCATATCGACAAATATGAGTTTCCAATTTTGGTCCCCCGAGACCTCCACCTTCCACGGCTTAGATACACCTCCCGCCATTATTTCCCAATTAAAACCAATATCCAAATAACCAAACCATTATCCATTTATTTTCCAAGGTCATTGATATTGGTATCATTATACCAACCCTTACTAGCAAGTGTCATCCATAGCCAACCATTTATAGGTTTAAGGGGACTTTCAAGTGCTCTTCCATTTACCATATTAAATAATTTGGGAGGCTTCCATGTTCCCCACAAGAATAACCAATTAGACTTTTACCATTCCAAGCTATTTAAACCACGTATAACCCCTTTACAAAGTTTAAAACATACAAAAACTCCATTAAAAGTAGTCAATGCAATGAACATATCTTTATAAGCATTTTGTCAAACACATTGGGCGCATAATATGACCAAAACCAATTCCAATTACCATTAAACCATTCCCATTCAATCCAATTATCCAAAACCACCATTAATGCATATAAAAGCACAATTAAAACCATGTGAGACCATAACCAACCATTAATAGCAAAACCCCCAAATCATTTGAAATCTAAAATCATGAAATAGTAAAACCATGAAAACATTCATATAAACCACGCCTTTAAGTAAAATTAACAATGAGGGAAGAGAAAATTCCTTAAACCAAAATGATGATGGAAAGAAATCACCAAGACAAGTCCCAAATTGATCCTTTAGTTGAAACCCTAGATCCCCTTGTCCAAAAGCTCTTGAGAGAATTATAGTGTTTTAGAAAAGTTTTTAAGTGTTAATGATTGGAATAATAGGGTAAATAACCTCCTAAGTAGGTTAGACATTATGGGACCCATTAGGATAAGTTGGGAAATGTCCAGAATATCCCCACTTAAGTTGCACCAAAATTCCATCATAGGGATACTACTGACTCTCATGATTCATACCCTCCCAATACGATCGGTATCCACCAACCCTCATGATTTGTACCCTCCTAATACGATCCATATACACCACTCATATCCTGAACCTCCACCCTTGGACCAAACACTATCCAGTATACGACTCATCCAACCAAGACGTAACCACAATACACGATCCATATCCCTGGCAGAATATAATACCTGGAGCATTGAACACTGTCTACCATACGAGTCCATAGTATGACTCGTACCTTGGCTTACGGCTTATGGTAAGCCACTTGCACTCAGATCCAACCTAAGTAACCAAGTCTAAGATTAAGTTAAGGAACCAAACGATCAATAACAACCAATACAACTCATACCCCTAAGTCATATCCATTCTAGTAACCAAAATCCATTCCACCAACCAACACTAGTCAGTATAAGACTAGACCATACCATATGTACCCCAGCATACGGCTCATACCCATGAGTCGTATTGGGTCCAGAGATTAGAATTCCAATAAATTTTCTAACATCCAGAAACTATGGTGTTTTAGAGTGGTACCCTAACTCATTTCCTAGACCTCACGTTTGACCTCCAAAATGATCATAATTCGACAACACATGCCAAACTTGTAACCTAAGGTACGAAAAGTACCCCTAACCCGTACCTTGGAAAAATTAAACTAGGCTAATAGATAAGCATCATACGACGTGGCATCATACACCTCGTATCCTACCATATGACTAGTATGATTCTTAGTCATATCTTGGAAAGAAAACAACCCCAAAAGCTGCCTAACATACAACAGAGAGGGCCATAGCCATACCCTAGCATACGACTCATACCTTCAAGTCATACCTTGTCCAGAGTACTCAAATTAGGAAATTTTCCTAAGGGTCCAAGTTTGGGGTGTTTTAACAGCTAAGTAAACAAAGGACAAAAATACGAATATCTTGGTGATTTGAAAACCACGAAAGATTCATGACCCCAAAAACCAAGGGTCATGATGGCACTTGTTGTAGCGAATCTTGACGAGTAAGCATATCACACAAGCTAATACAAAAAGGGGAAAAAGAGAGAAATTACCCCAAGGCAAGGCTTCTAGACGAACACGAACCATATAATATAATATGAAACCAAAAACATACAACCAAAGATATTAAACCAACTACTAAAACCTAGATTCAAAAGTGTAAGAACTACTAATTCAGTTAAGGAGTCAAATAAATCAGAATATCCAACAGGAATAATATCTGTCTCTCTGAATACTAGTAAAGAAATAAACTAATTCAGAAAGATAGAAGTGAACTCCAAACGCTTGAAAGTCAAACTGCTATCTTGAAAAACTCTGAAGGCACCTGAAATCAAGCCACATGAGATGTATCCGTACTAGAATCTGTACCAAAAGAGCATAGTAGAGATGAGTTCGGTCTACTTATACTCAGTAGTAATCATAGGTTAACTAAGAAAACTAGAAAATAAAGCATAAAAAATACACACTAAGGGCACGTCATCTGCAATAAGGAAATATCCCACAATGGTATCCCACACTGCTTGCACTAACAGTTACATAATATCCACATATAATACAATAAAGCACCTGAAAAGAAAACAAGTATACATTTATACCACATATAAGTAGCACATTGAAGGATAACATAGATAATAATGCCATGTACAAGTAACGAAAGATATAACAAATGTATAAGTAACAAGTCAAGACAGAAATACAATCATATAACAAGCATAATGAAGTAAATAAAATGAAAATAATAAGAACGATGATAGCGATGATGATGATAATGATGATGTAATGCACTAGGTCATCACACAATCTCTGAGAATATTGCACAATCTTCATATACACTTAGGAAGCTAAAGCTTCCCGATGTAGGACCCATGGGGGTTATCAACCCATATACAATTCATATATCCATATCTCTTCCACAACACATCCTTTGGGGAGGGTTTTATAAGATATTACATTTTTTATCATAAAAAGGTGTTGCTAGTGTTTCTCAGTATTTCCATGGTGGTACCATTATTTCATGAATGAGTATGAGGATGCAACGCTCACAACCAACCACAATGAGTATTTCCACAAAAATCCATAATCACTATTTCAACAACCATTCGATAGCCATTACATGAGCCAAATATCCACTCTTTAGTTCCAACCATTCATGAAATCCAACATGATTCATATGCCAACAGTGTATGAATACATCACACCACACAATTGTTACCATAAAATATTTTTCATCAAACAAAATACATTTATTCCCATATACACAGGCTATCAACATCACACAGGACCCCACACGATTACACATAACACATAATATACCACATCCACCAACTCCATCACATATAGGCCCCCACACGGGAATAATACAATAATATAGTCATTTTTCATGATTAGTTCCCACACCCGTAACATATATTTTATATTAGTATTAACTATCTAACCCAGTCTAAAAAAAGTTAAGCCATAACCTACCTCAAATGCCAAAAACTAGTGTGCAACACTTCAATCCTGAAGCCCTACAATTCACAAATGGATCCAAAAGCAACTAAAACATCAAAATATAGAATCTATATGTAAAAATGAAATCAACGATTCCAATATTTCCCAGTTTTAAGTTAGGGTTAAAATAGACCCCTAAAATGGATTTAAAAAAAGGGTAAAATCATAACTTAGTTTCAAAAATATGTTAGGATTCTATAGCTAAAACCCAAGCTAAAATGAGTTAAAAATGGGGTCCAAATTGCATAAATATCATTTTAAAAATTTACTAAGTAAATTTTTTGAAATCCATTTAAAAATCTCGAATCGAAGTTGTTTTGAAGATGAAATTAAGTAGAAATTGATAATTATAGGGTTAGAAACTCATTCAAGTAAAAAAAGAGGGAAATTGAGGTTTAAATTGGAGGAATACAATTTTTAGGCCTTACGGGACAAAATCCCCAAATTCCATACATTAATCTACGTTTAAAAGAAGAATTTAAAGTTAAGGATGGAAGAAATTAGTTGAATAAGTGTAATGGAGCTTACACTAGCTTATAAATGGAGAAAGTTGAGCAAAACAATGAAACCCAAAGCTCCAACTCTCAAACGTGGTAAAAATAGAGAAAAAAGTATTTATATACAGAGGCATCGCGGTCGCGGACCATGAGTCGTGATTGCATCACCTTGAATATCAGGGGTATCGCGATTATAGTCTAGGGTCACAATATTGACACTCTTCCTGCATGCCCTATCACGATCGTGGCAATAGCTTTGCGATCGCTGGTGCACCAATTGAGTAGTGCACCAGTTGGGGACTTGGTTCAATTCGAGTCTCTGCGGGCCCCTCGAGATTAATTTGAAATACCATTAACACAAAAAAAATATGTTACCTTATAAAATTTGAAGCTCTGAACTCAATGGTCATATCAAATTTTCAAAAGAACATCATTCTCATAATAATGGCCCCCAAAATCCAAAATCAGAACTTTCCAAGTTGATAGCCAAAATGAGCTTTAAAAGCCATAAAACTACACCAACCATGTTACCACCCTAAAATCAATGTTTTGGATCTTCTTGCGCAGTCTGTTTTGCTATCTGTTATATGGATCAAAAGATAACAACTAAACTCCACTATAAGGCTCTCAAAGCCATAAAAAACCACAATATCGGATAAATGACATCAAAATACATTGGAAATAAAGATAATCATCCCAACATTCAAGAAATACCTCAATGCAACCATGGGAAGGGGTAAAATAGTCAAATCACTCAAAAACACACATTTCACATATTTTACCAAAAAATTAGGTCTTTACATCATCCACCATTAAAAATCTAATTCGTCCTCGAAGTAAAGGAAACAGTAATACCTGAATCGACAAAGATCTGGGGATAAAAATATATATATCAGACTTGACTTCCCAGGTAGCCTCATCTACAGTTTGATACATCCATTAGGCCTTAACAAAAGGAATAACTCTAGAGCATAACTATCTAACATCCCTAGCCAATATAGAAACCAGATCCTCAACAAAAGACAACCTCTCATCTAACTGAACTGACTCCCACCGAATGACATGAGACTCATCCGAAATGTAGCGGAGAAGCATAGAAACATGAAAAACAGATGAAAAAAATGATAAAACTGGGGGCAAATCTAACTCATAAGCCACATCACCAATAGTCTGAAGAATCTCAAATGGACCAATATACCTTGAGATAAGATTGCCCTTATTCCCAAATCTTATCACACCCTTCAGGAGTGAAAATCAAAGGAATATATGATCACCACCACCAAATCTCAAGGCATAAAGTTTATGATCAACATAACACTTCTACCTACTCTAACTTGCTCGAAGCCTATCCTGAATGATCCAACCTATAACCAAAAACTCAAGAAGAAAGTTTGTAACTTAAGGTCTAACCTAAAAACATCAAACCGACCAACTTAAGAGCGACAAAACCTACCATACAAAGCCGTAAAGGGTTCCATATTGATAGTATAATGGTAGCTATTATTATACACAAACTCTGCCAAGGAAAAATGTTGCTCTCACTGGCCACCAAAGTCCAGCATAAAAGAGTAGAACATATCTTCCAAAACATGAATAGTACGCTCTGACGGACTATCAGTCCAGTGGTGAAATATTCTGCTAAGGTCAATCTGAGTGCACAAATCCTCCTAAAAGTATTCTAAATATGCGATGTAAACAAAACACCACAATCTGAGATAATACATACTGGCACACCATGTAATTGCATAATCTACCAAATGTAGATACGGTCCAACCTCTCAGAACTGAAAGAGACCTGCACAAGAATGAAATGCACAGACTTGGTTAATCGATCTACAATAACCCAGATACTTTTAGCTCCGTAGGAAGTGCGAGGAAACACGACCAAAAAATCCATAGCAATTCATTCCCACTTTCACTCAAGAATAGCTAATCTCTAAAATAATCCATTAGGACTCAAATTATCGGCCTTCACCTACTTGCAACAAAGGAACTAAGATACAAAATCAGCTATATCCTTCCTCATACCACCCCACTAGTAATGTTATCTCAAGTCATGATACATCTTAGTTACTCTAGAATGGATGGAATACTTGGAACAATTAGCCTCTTTAAAAATCAATCTAATCCAGTCACCCACTTTCGGCACACAAACTTGGCCTCTAATCCTTAAAAGACTATTAGAATCAATTGAGGCTTCCTTAGACTCACCACTCAACACCTTATTTTGAATCAACCTCAACCCAACATCATCAAATTGATAAGATGAAATCTGCTCCATTAATAAGGATCTAGCCACCATAAATGCCAAAATATACCCCAGGTGTCAAAATATCAATCATAACTACCCATGCTAGTCGACTTTCATAGTTAGCTAATGACTGAACCTCTAAGGCCAAAGGTCTTTTCTAGGTTAATAGTTGTGCCAAGCTACCCATGCTAGTTGACTTCCAGTTTAAGGCATCCACAACCACATTAGCCTTGCCTATATGATAAAAAATAGTCATGTTATAATCCTTAAAAAGTTTAAGGCAAAGAAACTACCTTAAAGTAAGATCTCGTCAGGTGAAAAAGTACTGAAGGCTACGAAGATCCGAGAAAATCTCACAATGGACTCCATACAAGTAATGCCTCTAAAATTTCAAACCAAAAAAGTCACGTATAACTCCAAATCATAGGAAGGATATCAATTGATGAGGAGCATATACAATCACCTTACCCTCAGTATCAACACAATATCTAACCCAACACCTGAAACATCATAAAAGACGGTGAAAACCATGCCTTTTAGTGGGAAAAGTCAAGGTAGGAGCTGAGGTTAATAAATCCTTAAACTTTTGTAAGCTTGCCTCACAAGCATCAAACCACTGAAAGGAAATCTTTTTCTGAGTCAACTTGGTCAATGGAGCTGCGATAGTGAAAAATCCTCAACAAAATATCGATAATAATCTGCCAAGCCAACAAAACTCTAAATCTTGGTGGGAAAAGAAGGACTATCCCAATAATGAGACACTGCAATCTTTGATGGATTGATTATAATACCTTCCTTAGTCACCACATGACCTAAGAAAGAAATAGAATCCAACCAATACTCACTCTTAAAGAACATGGCATACAACTTCCCATTCCTCAATCTTTGAAGTACAATTTGCAAATGCTCCTTATGATTGGCCTCACTCTTAAAAAAACCAAGATGTCATATATAAATACAATAACAAAGGAGTCGAGATATAGTAGAAACACCTAATTTATCAACTACATGAATGTGGCTCAGGCATTATTCAACCCAAAGGACATGACCAAGGGCTCATAATGACCATATCAAATTAGAAAAGCTATCTTCAGAATATCAAAAGCTCTAGTCCTCAACTGGCGATAGTCAGATCTCAAATTAATCTTTGAAAACACCATAGGACCCTGAAGTTGGTCGAATAAATCATCAATACGAGAAAGAGAATACTTATTCTTAAGCATCACTTTATTCAACTACCGATAATAAAAACACTTTCTCATAGATCCATTATTCTTTTTCACTAATAAAAAAGGTACACCCTAAGGTGATACATTAGGTTAGATAAATAAATTATCCAACAACTCCTGCAATTGATCTTTCAATTCATTTAAGTTAGCTGTGGTTATCCTATAAGGAGGAATAAAATAGGCTTGGTGTACGACTTAACAGGAATAGGAAAATCAATATCACAATCCAGAGGCATACCATGATTCGGGGGATAAACATCTATGAACTCATGGACAACACAATTCAAATCTTAAAATTTTGGTGAAACTACACTAGTATTATGAATATGATCCCAGTAACACAAATATTCCCTTTCCACCAATCAATGAGCCTGAACATATGATATAACCCTCTTCATACCTTAATGAAGCACACCCTTTCCAAGATATTCTTGGCACACCCGGTGAAGCTAAAGTCACGATCTTAGCATAAAAATCTTGTACCGCATGGTGAGGAGCCGACCAATCCATACCCAAAATAACATCAAAATCAACCATATCTAACACAAGCAAATCTACCCACATCTCACGCTAAAAAAAGGTCAAAATATAGGATTAGTACACCCAATCCACCACTAAAAAATTTCCAACTGGGGTAGATACACGAATAGGCATGGCAAGAGGCTCACTAATAGGATAAACACCTGAAGCAAAATATGCAGACACATAGGAGTAAGTCAATCTCATATCAAATAACCTAGATATAGATCTATAATAAATAGGGATGATACCAGTGATCACAATATTAGAATCCTCTTCATTTGTTCTTCCGGTATAGCATAGAACTGTGCATGACATCAACCAACTAAATAGCCCTATTACCACCACCATATGATCTGCTTTTTTGCCTCTTGCACCTCTAGTAAAACCTATACCTCAAATAGTTGTAATAGGAGTAGCTCTAATCACATGGTGAGGACAGTGCTTGGCTGAATGGCCAGTTTCATCACACACATAACAAGCTCTTTGGCCCATCTCAATAGGAAAATGTGCCACTAGGCTAGAATGACCACCTTGAGCTAATAGACACGAAAACCCACTATCCAAACTCTGTAATGCTACCTGCACTAGTCTACCATGATAACCACAAGATCATATAAAATCTCTGCCCCATGAAGCCTGACCTCTAAATTCACCAAAGTGGCAAACATTTGTGTTGCCTCCCTGAGCTACTCGTAGAATAACCTCAGTCATCTTAGCATAATCCACTATACTCTAAAAAGTGTAACACCCCGTACTTCTACCTTGTTTAAATTCATCCCAAAAATATCAAAGACTTTATTTAAAGATGAATACACTTTTTTAATATGGAATTTTCAAGATTTTGACTTTTTTTTGTGGGAAATTTAATAATCTTTTCATCGATATAAAATTTTCCCAAATTCCACACCCGGGCGAAGAGTTAGAGCCATTTTAGTATGGCAGTGCACCACCTGGTACTTTAGTACGGTGCGGAGCCAGCCAAAATGGCATTTGTTAAAAACCAGTGAACCACCATGATATTGGCACGTTGCACCAAGGCTTAATTTCAGAATTGTAAATTTCTATTGCACCAACGCGATTCCACCGCATCGCGGTGCCCTTCCAATTTGCATCTAAGGTGGCAACACGATACCACTGCATCATGCCACCAACTAGTTTCTCAGTTATTCACTTTCTAGTGAGATGGTGCAATTTTACCACATCCTGCCAGCATGTAAAATTGAGATTTTTGTTCAGGTTTCGTTATTTAATTTCAGGGACTATTTTACAATTTCCCAAAGCCCCTAATTAGCCTTAATATGGGATTTATACCCTCAATATCCAAAATTTCTCATTATGTTCACTATTTCTCAAGAACAAAAGCACTCTCTCTCAAATTAACAAACCCTAGTCTTAAAAAATCAAGGTTAAACCCAAGAATCTCTCCAAGGACTCCAAGAAACTCATGAATTAAGGTTTGTTAGATGTTTATTTGTGGGCGCTTTCCACCCATGAAGACCAAGAATGTCTTTTCAAAGTACAAAATTGTGTATTTATAAGTTTTTCATGATTTTCCTGAATTGAGGTTTATGTTTATGTTGTTGTTGGGTGTTGATTCTTGTTTTAGGTTTCAAGTTCCAAGATTTGATCCTAGTATGTGATGAGTTAGTATGTGATGAGTTGCATGATGTTCATGATAAACCCTTCAAGTTACAAGTTTATTGATGTAGCCATGATACTTAGATGTAGTAATTGTTGTATAACCAAAGCATGTTCCCCGTATGTTTGATAAAATGGCTATGTGAATGAATTAGTGCCATTATAGTATGTCAACGTGAGATCCCCATTTATGTACAAGTTAATGTATGCTAAGTGTTTGAAGAAATACCTCATTTATTGTATTGTGAATGATAGACTATTGTCATGTTATTCCAAAAATTATCATGCTTTATATTATTCATGCTATCGAGTCTTGAGGGTATTTAATACTCGACAATTTAGCTGTTTGCCTAGAGACAGTGTCAGTTACAGAACAGTCTTAGTCATGTCATGCTCAGTAGTACTCTCAGTCAGTTTCATAACTTACTAGAGCTCAGTCAGTTATAGAACTTAGGAAAACTCAATAATCTCAGTATCTGTCCAATCCAGTTCTAGTAATCAGTTCAGAAACTCAGTAGCATTCAGTCTGATTATAGAATTCAGTAGTATTCCTTCAGTCAATGGAACCCAGTGAACTCAGTTAGATTAGTCAGGTAACATGATCAGTAACAGATTTAGCCTAGTCTAAGAATCAGCTCAGCATCTATTCAGTTGCGAGTAGGATTCAGAATCGAGCAAGAGAAGGGATGAAGACTTCCCCATCAGTTCAGCAGAGTTGTTAGTAGAAATCCCTGTACTCCAAAATAGCGTAGCTAGTGCAGGATGAGGGGTCACCCATAAGATTAAGGTTTGGCTACCTCCCAGGGGTAACCCGTCAGATTAGGCTTAACTTCCTATTCAGGGTCACCCGTCAGATAGGCTTGACCACATCAGTGTCTTTACCCATTGAATGGTACTTACACCCTTCCATCTGGGGTTACAAGATGGATCCAACTAGTTCAGACTTGGGGCATATCGGTTAGATGATTACTTTCCATAGTTTCAGTTTCAGTCTCAGTTTTCAGAATAGAACTCAGTTTAAAATTTTAGAAATCAGGACTGTCAGATACAATCACTCAGCTCAGTAAAGAACTTAGATAGTTCTACAGATTTAGGACTATTAGATACAGTCAATCAACATCAATATCAGTAAATTCAGGGATCACCCGCCAGATAGGACTGATCTCGGGTGTCACCCATTAGATAGAATTGACCTCACAGCAGTCATCAGTAGTATAGTACTAGGATATCTAATTATCAGTATTATAGTATCAGTAAACTCAGATAATAGTTAGACAGTATTCAGAACTTGGTATCCAATGTTAGTATGAACTCAGTTATAGTTTACGTTTTTATGCATGTATCCTTATTCAATAGTCTTATGTTATTCAGTCAGTTTTATGTTCATGCATATGAACCCTTGTATTTAGCCATACCTCATCTAGCATACCAGTACATTCCCACGTACTGATGAACACTTTTCTTGTGCTATGGTGTCTTATACCATAGGTTCAGATGCACGGGCTCCCGAGAACCCTTAGCAGTTCATATTCAGCCAGCAACAAACCTAGCAGTGAGTCCTCATCATTTGAGGATGTTCCTTTTTGTATTATTGCATTAGATTTAGTATTTTAGTAGATAGAGTTAGTTGAGAGATTGTCCCATTAACTCCAAAGTTTAGATAGATTAGAGGCTTTCCAGACTAGAGTATTTTCAGACAGTTGTTTTGGTTTCGGAATTGTTATACCTTATACAATTGTATTTCATTTTTGAACCTTAAGGCAAGTCTCCGCCAAATTTCTGCATTATTCAGTTATTACAATAGGTACCAGTCATGGGCTAGGTTGTGGTCCTTTGGGATTATAAGCACTGTGTAGCATCTGGGGTTCAGAATCGGGGGCGTAACAAAAGGATACTCCAAATAAAACCATCTGAGAAGTAGGCAACTGAAAAGAGACTTCCAAACCCTTTATAACCTTTCAAATCTTCTAAGACTTGGTAGAAGTGATAGAATAAGAATATCTACAAAAGGCATAGAAGAGTGCCTCATACTCTGCAACAGTCATAGATCCCCACTCTAGTTTATCAAACATACCTCTGCTCCAATCCCTCAGACTATATGGCACAAATCTCTTCAAAAGGGAATCGATAAACTGATCCTAAGTCATCCCCGAGAGAATCGAGAGGTGTACAATTAACAAAAAACCTCCACTAATCTTTAGCAATATCTATCATCTAATAAGTAGTATATTAAACCCCATATGACTCAAGAAAATCTAAATTATGAAACTTCTCCTAACTATCAATCAAGAACTCATAAGAATCCTCATTCACAACACCATTAAATCTAGGAGGACCCAAATGAGTAAATCTCTCAAACATCTTTTGATGCTCAAAACACATAACTATACACATAATAAGAAGTGGAATAGTAAATCTTACTATCTGAGATCCTATCTGAGGATGTAACATAGATAAAAACTGAACTCCCAACCTCAAAACACCATACTTAGATATCGGTGCTGAAATATGAATAATACTCAGGGTCTGAGAAGTACCCAAAATATAAGTAGGTGCAACTGGAGGTTCCACACTCAGGACTGGAGGAACGCCTGACATAACCAAAGGATAACCCTCTAAACGGGTCAGCAAGCACACCAATAACCCCTTTAAGAATGGGGTAGAAGAACTTTGAGGAGCTGAAGTAGGACTCAAACCTCCAACAGGTTCAACACGAAGCTCAAAGAAGAGTCCTCTGAAACTACTACAAGATGGGATATATCCAGGTGCCCGTCCACACCATCTAAAGGCTTTGCATCACTATCCTCACGGGACCTAGTCCACACCATCTGCGTAGAGAGAGTGAAACATAACTCAAGACATAAGGTATGAAAAAAATTCATACGAAAAGGAATAAAATGAGGAAAGTTTCATAAAGACATCCTATAGCCTCCTGAAGATAGATACGGATGTCAACATATCAATCCACGAGACTGTATTAGACATCTCATTCTTACACTGATGAAACTGAGTTTTCTAATACCAATTTGTCATGACTGCAAAAAGTAAGAGTCATGATGGCACCTGTCGCGGCGAACCTTGACAAGTAAGCCTATCACACAAACTGATACAAAATGGAAAAAGAAAAAAATAACCTCAAGGAAAGACTTCTAGAACAAAGCCAAACCATATAATATAATATAAAAGAGGAAACATCAAACCAAATATATTAAACCAACTCCCTAAACCTGGTGTCAATAGTATAAGAATTACTATTACAATCCATGAGTCATACACACCAGAATATCCAATAGGACCAATATCTGTCTCTGAATAATAGTAAAGATATAAACTAATAAAGAAAGATAAAAGTGGACCGTGGACCCAGACACATGAAAGTCCAACTGCTACCTTGAACAACTCTAAAAGCTCCCAAACTCAAGCCACGTGAGATGCACCAGCACCAAAATCTGCACTAAAAGGGCACAATGGGGATAAGTATGATCCATTTGTACTCAGTAGGCATTATAGGCCAACCGAGCAAAGTAGAAAATAATGCATAAAAAATACACCCTAAGGTCACATTACCTACAATAAAAAAAAGTTCCACAATGGTAGCCTACACTACTTTCACTAATAGTTCTATAATATCCATGTGTAATACAATAAGGCACCAGAAATAAATATAAGTATACATTAATACCACATATAAATAGCACACAGAAGGAAAACATAGATAAGAACATCAAGTACAAGTAACAAAAGATATACTAATGTATAAGTAACAAGTCAAGACAAAAATACAATCACATCACGAGCATAATGAAATAAATATAATAAAAATAATGAGAATGATGATGATGATGATGTAATGTACAAGGTTGTCACACAACCTCCAAGACTATCGCGCAGTAACCATAAATACCTTCAAAGATAAAGCTTCCCAATGTAGGACCCATGGGTGGTTCAAAACCCATATATTATCCATAAAACTATATCTCATTCTCGACATATGATGTGATATAGAAATACAACACCTTTGATGCTTAAAACAAGGAAAATATGCAAGTTTTTGAGGTTATGTTTTAGATATGGTGCATTTTGGGTATATTTTGCAGGAAATCATATTTTGGATTTTAAGTTTTCAAAAGTGATGAAAAAAGTATTTTTGGCTACTTTTTGGAGCAATTATGAACGTTCGGGATACTTTTCAACTTGTTTGTGATCAAAGCATGTTCGAGAATTGAAGAAAAGCTGAAAAGATAACTCTCGACACTTACTAAGTCAACATGTGGACCGCAAGTTGGACCTACGGACCAAAAGTATGCAAAGTAAGTGCCAGAAGTCCAAAATCTCTAGAGATGACCTGTAGGATTTCATCCTTGTACCTACATCCTATACCTATGCCTACCCTATTGACCGTAGGTACTACATGTGTCCAGGGTCTGGGATCAAGTAGAGGCCATAAATGGCCATCAAACTTATTTTCTCCTATTTCATTCATACTTTGATTTTAGGGTTTCCTCATGTACTATAAATACTATTTATGTATTATTTAGTAGTAGTTACACACTTTGGATACTCACAAATATATTTTGATTCCAAGATTCGATTTTGATATTGGGATTCTCTTGTATTGACTTCAATTGATTAATTTTGTTATGGTTGTGGGTTTTTATAATTTTTATCATTGTGATTTCATATATGCTTTCAATTATGAATTTTATTGATTTATTCACAAGCATGAAAGCCTAAAAACCAATATCTAGGGTTGTGAAAACCCTGGCGAATTGAGAAGTATTGTTGTTGTTTTGAGCCAATACCCATGCATGTTTTGCTTTCTCTTAATTATAATAGATTTCTTAATGTGTGCACACGTTAGGATCCCACATAGATATTGCTACTTATTCCAAAAAAGGAGTAGTGACTAGGAAAATATAAAGACAATAGTAATTTATAGTTTAGCTGACAATCCACTCTTCAAGGTTTTATCTTATTAAGATGGTTAGATTTCATCTAATAACAAGAAACCTAAAAGGTAATAGTTAATTGGGATCAAGATAAGGTTTAGTAAGGCGACATCCTGAGACTCAAAAGGTAAAGGGTGAAATCCTCCTGCTCATCCAAAAGACTGCAGAAGTTACATAACCTATCAATTATGCATGTAAAGTATATGGTTTGTTCAAAAAACACGATAAGCTTAGGGAGTTGTGATGCCAGAGGAAACCAAATCCTAGTGTTCACCTACTACTGATTACAACCAAAATTAATATAGTCACTTTCTCGAGATTTTATATAAAATCATCCTATTTACTTTTCCAATTCTACCCTTTGACTACAACTGCTGAGATCCATAATCCCACGTGTTCCCTTGGGATTCAACCCAAGCCTTTGTTGGGTTACTAAATTATGACAGTGACCATATCATCTTCTGAGAGAAGATGATTGGGGAATTCATCTTTATTTCTGATATCATCAAATTTTTTGTGCTGTTATCGGGGAATTCAGTGTTTATTTATGATTTAAAGTTGTTGCAATTTTTTGTTTTTTTTTAATTGGGCATACTTTGGTGTATGCCTAGCACATGTAGTAGAGAAAATCCCTTACTCCCAATGAATCTGAATCAAGTGATGATCCTACGAAGACCTTGTAGAATGTTAGAGCTAAAATAAACAAGTATTTGTTAGAGCTAAAAATAGACAAGGAACACTCAATAGAAACCATAACAAAGCTACAGGTTCCCCTGTTCAAGTAATCCCAACATATCAGTATGTGAAATAATATAAAAATGATGAAGACGATCTAGGATATGTTGAGTCGGCAGAGACTAGATCCATTATTCCTACTATATTACCCCCACACATCAAGTTTAACATCATGAGCGCAATAATCTAGCTCTTAAATCTAAAGGGTGTGTTTGTAGGTCTTCTTATAGACGATCCAAATTTGCACCTTACAAATTTCATTGGGATCTGTAGTTCGTATACAAATCTAGGGGTGAATCAGGAAGTGCTTAGACTAAGTTTAACCCCCTTCTCACTTATAGGAGAATAATTTTTATGGTTAGGAGAACTAATAAGAGGTACTATCACTACATGGAATGAGTTGTGCAAGCATTTCATGAACAGGTTCTTTCCTCCATCCTGGATGCTGCATCTCAAAGACAAGATCTATAATTTCAGGTAGCTACAGTAAGAATTTGTATATGAGGCATGGTTCAAGTTCAAGAAGAAGCTAAGTATGGTTCCAAACCATTGATTATTAGGGATGATCTTATTAGAGATATTCTACCAAGCCTTGTCCATCAGTTCTAGAGCCATGATAGACACCATATATAGATGTGCTTTTATGAGATTTTACTAGGAGGCAACTTCAGATATGTTAGATCATATTTTACTCACTAATCAAGGGTGGAAAACTTGGGAGACTGAGAGGGGATCTGGCACACATGCTATTAGTGCCTCCTGTGATGAAAAAGTAGTTAATGATTCTGTAGCTCAAGAGATTGCATTTTTAAGAACTGATCTAGGGATACTAGACAAATATCTTGAAATAATAACATCCGAGAAAGTAAATGTAGTAGAAGCATAGGGGTCATCTTCC
This sequence comes from Capsicum pubescens, assembly GCA_030864215.1. NCBI lineage: Eukaryota > Viridiplantae > Streptophyta > Magnoliopsida > Solanales > Solanaceae > Capsicum > Capsicum pubescens. Next base: position 232,065,734 of record CM061544.1, read on the forward strand.
AAAGATTAGGAGTAAGAATTGGAGAAGGAAGCAAACTATCTGGATCGTCAGATAGCGGGTTTCCTAGTCCAAGGGCAAGGGAACCAAAGTAAAAACTACTATTACAAATACAAAGACTGTAGCAGAGAGCGAGATGGTGACTGTAGGAAGAAGGATGACTATAGAGAAAAAGTAGATAGGTGCATTCAACCAGGCATATGAGATGCAAAATCCAAAATGGAATAGATGTTGGCTAAGCTGGTGAGATGTCAAGAAAATCAAGAGATCAATCTTAAGGAGATTAATGCTGACATTTTAGGGTTGACCTAGAAGGTAGAGTCATATACCACTACTATCAAGCAATTAGAGCATCATTTTAGGCAAATGTAAGAAACTCTAAACCAGAGGAAGCCAGGTACACTTTCGAGCAATACTATAAAAACTCCTAAAAATAATTGTCATATTCTTTCTATTACCACAAGGAATGGTATCACTACTATGGATCCCTCACTACTTACTGCAGAAGATGTTGATGATGGGACACCAATTATTGAGTCCCAAAAGGTAATATATGATAATGGTAAAGCCGTTGAAGAAAAAGGAAAGGGTCCGGTTAGTGATCAAAAAGTCAGACAAATTCTGAGACTACCCCTACCTTTTTCTTAGAGATTGAAGAAAAAAAAGACAAAGGTAAGTTCAAGTAATTTATTGAGATGATTAAAGAATTGATCTTGAACATACCTCTTCTTGAGGCATCAAAGTAGATTCCTGGATAAGCCAAGTTCATAAAACAATTAATCACAAGGATAAAAAGAGTGACAATTGAGGATATTAATGGTGTGCACCACTGTAGTGTAGTCATGACTAGGTCTTTGGCATAAAAAAGGGTGATCGTGAAGCATTCACTATACCATGCACTATTGGGTCATCCCAATTTTCCAAAGCCTTGTGTGACTTAGGAGCTAGCATTAATTTGATGTCGCTAGCCTATTTAAGCAATTAGGCTTAAACCCTCCAGAATCGACTTTGATGTGGCTGTTAATGGCTTATAATATGGTGAAGTACCCTATTGGAATCTTGTTTGATTAGATTGTAAGGGTGGATAAATTCATCTTTCTGGCTGACTTTATCATCCTGTACTATGAGGTTGACACCGAGATGCCCATTATATTAGGAACATCATATATAGCCACAGGTAGAGTTATGGTTGATAGAGAGAAAAGTGAGTTAAAATTTAGAGTCTACGATGAAGAGGCTGTATTCAACATCTAAAATTCAATAAAGCAGCCAACCAGCATGAGGGTATCGATGATTGATTGTATTGATGACCCTGGAGGATACTCCAATGGGTATGTTGATAAATTTTGAGTAGTCAAGATAGCCACATTTGGCTGCGATATTAAATCAAGAGCTTCATGAGAGGCAACCCATAGGCTTGTTAGTAAAGTCTGAGTAACCATCACAGCCATATCATGCCATAACACTAAATCAAGTGCTGAGTGGGAGGGAAACCCACTATGTTTAGTGCTCATATTTTTGTTGTTTTTTCTTTTTGTAGGGTTTTACCTCTTGTACTTACCCAAAATATGGTAACAATTGCTAAATTCATCGATTTATAGGTAAGGGGACTTTGTGATCAACCCATCATGTTCACAAGTCCCACACGGTAAGTTGAGCAATAAGTTGAAAAGTTGAAATTTTAAGGATGAAAAATGAAAAACTATGTACTTTGGAATCCAATTTCACTTTTGTGACACCAAACATAGGTTGTGGGACCATAAGTAGCTGAAAAAAAATAAAAATACCAAGTTAGATTGTAGGAAAGTAGGACAAAATTTTTGGCCCGACACTTGCGCCCTACACCGTTGGCCGCAAGTGGCACCTGTGCCCCATGAATGGTTGTAGGTGGTTACCATGATTAGGTAAAAAAGTGGTACCTATTTTTAATTGAAATTTTGGTCCCACCAACACATACCCCACCTATATTTAAACAACTTTATCCTCAAACAAATCCTCAAAATGTCACTTTTCTCTTTTAATTCAAATTTTTCTCTTAAAAGACAAACTAACCCCACACTTAAGTAAAGGCTATAGTGAAACTTATTTGAGATACCAAATTGTCCCAACACACTAAAAATAAGTTCCAGATTTGGTTTTGCTTGACCTCTTCATTATTCACTTTCAGTATTTCATAAAAGAGGTAACTTTCTCGTCTCCTAATGGTTATGTACTGATCTATTTATTGTTTAAACAAGTTGATATATGTATTTAATTGAAAAATATATAGAATATATCTTTATTGAATGTAGGATACTTTAAGTAGCATAAAATCTCAATGTAGTGCCTTGTTTTGCAGTAAAATATAAAGTTTGGCCGCAACCAGAAGATGAACTTGAATGAATAGAGTAATACCACTAGTTGAACATGTTATTTTGCATTGGAAGTTATGATTTATGATAGGTGTATGCAGATTGGACTTTTTGGGATTTCAAATAGGTTAAAGGGGTGTGAAAATTAAGGAAAAACTCAAACTTTTCAAATTTTGAGTTTTTCTTCAACTTTTGCTATTTCACATTTTTTTTTGGAAATTAAAAAATGGTTTTTAAGGTATATATGTAACCTAAAGATATGAAGAATAATAAGTCCGATACCTCTAGAATACGAGCAAAGTCTATCAAGCCTAGTGGTTTAGTAGAGGAGTACCCAAGGCAGCAATGTAGAGACACTGCAGTAGGGGTGACACATAGAGTTACTAGAGGGAAGATGTTCCAGGATACTCAGACAGTTGTATCCCATCTACAGATGTAGTCAGTGCATATGTAACCCCCATAAACTCCTTCACCTGATGATGATGAGGAGAAGGTGGAGACAAATTTTGAGTCTACTCCATAGGTTGCTTCTTAAGACCTCTTTTTAAAGGAGGGGTATGAGGATTCATTCGAGGAGGAAGATCTGGATAAGTTATCAATAGTTCCCCACTCTGAGGAGGGTACAACTACTCATGTACAACAATCAGATGTACCCTAGTTTGAGGAGGTTATAGAGAATCTTTCTCATGATGCATTAGTACAGCAGGGGTAGGGACCCGTACCAAAAAACATGCATTAGATACACCTCTCAAATAGGGATATTTGAGATGGTATGTGGAAGGGATGGGGGAGATATTTGACATTAACAGTCATATTTAGGAGGTAGGTAGTCCTACCAAGGGTTATCTATGAGGAGCGCTAGATTGATCTATCAGGGCTGAGTTGATTACCATAGTTATGGGCATTATTTGATCTATATTAGTTAGAGAGGATGACTAGATAACTTGATTCTTCAATCTCAATTATGGTACAGGAATTTTATGTATCTTATCGAGCTATAATAGTCATTCCTATATACAGAGCCCCAGGTCTGGTGACACATGCGAGGTAGCCATAACTTGATCATATACTGGTTAGAGGGGTCAGAGTTAATATTTTAGCAAGGACTATTCAAAGATTTATCTTCAACCTAGATTACATTACTCCTATATCTATAGCAGAGTGTGAACACAGAATAAGGGTCGTACTTGATGGACATATCATACAAAAGGATGAGAACTGAAGAGAAAAGGTTGATATAGATAGGTGGATAGACACTTATATTTCACCTTTGGGTGATGCGACCCCATGGATTGAGGGGAACTTTATTGGATAATTTCTTAACCTGGGGGGAGGGGGGGTGCATCACTAGTTTCTTGTATGATGGATGGATATGTTTTTTATTTTTCTTCCATTCTCTAATATAAGTTATATGATAGAGAATTTAGGGAGTTGACTAATCTAACATTCCCTTCCATGATTTAGAGTATGTGTGATGAGGAAGGTGTACCTAAGATACCAGGATTATATAAGAGGGTACTAGCAAATAGGACTGTGTAGACAAATATTATGAAGGGTCTGGTACTCCCAGACCTTCCCAAGAGATCTACAGAGGTAGATGTAGTACCTAGGGCCCAGACTGAGAGCCCAGTAGTTTCGACTGAGCCTTATAAAACACATCAAGAGAATGTAGGTGTTAGTGCTGATATGGAGATAGGGGAGTAGAGAGAGGCTCTAGATTCGAGTGCCTCTTCTATAGCCCCAACTTCGACCTCAAAGCTAGTTGTTGTATCTTCAGAGCCTACTCACCCATCCACCATAGCTCCTACTATAGGTATGATTACTATATCTAATGAGTTTTTACAAAGCTTAGTGGATAACCAGAGGGCCATCGATGCTAAGTCAAAGGTTGTTTAAGATGAGATGACTACTATCATGGTAAATTAGATTAATGGTTAATACTAGATTTAAGAAAAAAAAGGCTAGATGGGAGGCTGCATAGAGAGCTACACTATCTGAGCTACGTACTGACTTTCAAACAAGTCTCGATAAGCTTGAGATATGGGTCATAACCTTTTTCGCAGAGACAAATTTGCCGGATCTGGCATAGATAAGGAAGGAGTTTAATATTTTATAAGTATAGGTATGCTTTCCCACATAGAGTCGTGTAGCAGCGACTCCCTCAATCATACCATTGGTGGTCCAAATATCACCTCTATACACACCAAGATAGTTTGATTTCTTCATGAAGGATGAAGATGAGGTCCTAGAAGTTGGGGCAAAGAAAGGTCGTGTAGATGACTTATAGGATCCTAATATTCCATTTGATAAGCCGTTAAAAGGACCATACATTATTTAATAGAGACTAAATTAGTGACAGGAATAGGCAGACATCTATAGTAATGGATGCATCCTCTAGTAGTGCACTACCACCACCACTTCCACCAGCAGATTTTCCTTTATTTGGGGATGCTCATGATTTGGGTGCCTAGTGCATCCCAAGTATGTTCTCACATCCCTTTGTTTTGCTTTATTTTAGCGTATTGAGGACAATGTACAGTTTTTAGTTAGGGGTGGGAATACCATGCCATGATGAGTTTTTGTTGTCGTGCTTCTTTTTCCACCAGCCGCGGTATAGTTATAGAACTGGCATGTCCAGGATAATTTTTTATTGTATTGTGTTTTGTTTTGTATTGTTTTATTTTTTACGTTCTGAGACTCTTATGTATTTAGGGCAGTATTCATGTTATTTAGGAAAAATACCTAAGTTGAGGATGGCTATCAGGGAGGTGCATAGTGTAAAGAGGGTATGTAAAAGGGTAAAATAGGAGGAAAAGTCAGTACGGATGGGTGTGGTAGAGAAAAACAGATTTTTTTGTTAAAATTATGAAAAAGAAGATAATAAAAGACCACACCCAACCTGAATATGTAATAAAGAATAAAAGGGAGAAATAAGGGTGGAATTATAGGAATTTGGCTAGTAAGTGAGACCCCAAGATTACTGTAGTGCCAAGGAGGCTTAGTAACTTTATATGACCATATGTACCATACCATCCCACAAGCCTACATTACAAGCTGAGAAAAGTCATATAGTGATCCTAACTTGACTATCTAAAAACTAAGATAAATAAAATAAGGGCAAACTTATGGTATTTGACGTGTATTTATTGGAACTTGTATTCTGAGTGTGAGTGTCTCTTGACTATCCATGCATTGACATGCATTAATTCATATGAGTGAGTGGGACATCTTTGTTGTGAGGTTACTTGAGTGATATTTCTATCTATTCGCTTGTTTCGAGTAGTGTAACTTGTACATATGTGTGGTTGTCTATTGCTAATGTAATTTCCATACCTTGATTCCATTGTGTCATATTTTTGTTCTTCATGTCCATACACAGTTGTTTTTGAAAAATATGATTGGAGGGGTTATTGTGTTCTGAGCTTTAAGTGTTGACTGGCTGCATTGAATAGCTTAGATTCTCCTAGTTAAGCATCATTTTTGTTTTGTTTTTTGGTTTTGTTGGGTTTTGTTGCGTAAGGACATGCAAACATTCTAAGTTGAGGGTGTTAATATGCTATAAAAATATAGCACTTTCGATGCTTAAACAGAGAAAAATATGAAAGTTTCTGATGTTATTTCGTTATATATGATGCGTTTTGTGTATGTTTTGCAGAAAATCATATTTTGGATGCTAAGTTTATGAAAAAGATGAAAAAGGTATTTTTGGCTACTTTTTGGAGAAATTATGGATGTTTGGACATTTTCTAGCTTGTTCGTCATAAGCGCATGTTTGACAATTAAAGAAGAGTTGAAAAGATGACTTCCGACACTTACTTAGTCAACATGTAGACCGCAAGTAGGACCTACGGACCACAAGTAAGCAAAGCAACTGCTAGAAGTCCAAAATCCTGAGAGATGACCTGCAGTATTTTTTCATCCTAGTACTTGTGCCCACCCTACTGACTGTAGGTACACTTGCGTCCAGGGTCAGAGCATAAGTAGGGACCATAAGTGGCCACCGACCCTATTTTCTCCTATTTCACTAGGGCTTTAGTTTTAGGGTTTCCTCATCTACTATAAATACCCTTTATGTACTTTTAGTAGGATTTACGTACTTTTGATACTCACAAACATATTTTGATTCAAAGATTCGATTTTGTTCTTTGGATTCTCTTATATTGACTTCAGTTGATTAATTATGTTACGGTTGTGGGTTTTTATACTTCTTATCATTGTGATTTCATCTAGGCTTTCAATTATAAATGTCATTGATTTATTTACAACCTTGAGCGGCTAAAAACCCATTGCTATGGTTTTGTAAACCCTGGAAGATTAATGAAGTAGGGGAAGTGTTGTTGTTGTCTGCACCAATACACATGAATGAATTTATTTGTCTTCATTATAATAGATTTATTAATGGGTGAACACATTAGTATCCCGTCTAGATATTACTATTTACTCCAAAAGAAGAGTAGTGATTATGAAAAGATAAAGACAACAGTAATTTGGAGTTTAGTTGTTAATCCATTCTTCTAGGTTTTATCTTAGTAAGATGATTATATTTAATCTAATAACTAAAAACCCAAAAGGTAATAGTCAAATGGGATCAAGATAAAGGTTAGTAAGGCGTCATCCTGAGACTCCAAACGTAAAGGGTGAAATCCTTCTACTTGTCCAAAAGACTGAAGAAGGTACATAACTTATTGATTCTGCATGCAAAGTATTGAGTTGATTCAACAAAGCACGATAAGACTGCAGGGTTGAAAAGCAAGGGTAAACACATTCCTAGTGTTCACCTATGACTTGTTACAACCGGAGTTAATATAGTCACTTGCTCGAGATTACTACACATAATCCCCCCATTTACTTTTCCAGTTCTGCCTTTTGACTACAACTGTTGAGATTCACAATTCCATGTATTCCTTTGGAATTCGACCCCAACCTTTATTGAGTTACTATATTTTGACAGTGACCATATCATTTTCTGAGAGGAGGTGTAGTCTAAATGTCATCAGCATATCCCTCGGGGAGTGTTTCATAAGATGTTACATTTTCTTTCATTAAAAGGTGTTGCCAGTGTTTCTTAGTATTTTCACAGTGGTACCATTGTTTCATGAATGAGTATGAGGATGCAATGATGCTCACAAACAACTATAATGAGTATTTCCACAACCATCCACAATGAGTATTTCCACAACCAACCAATATACAATCATGTGAGCCAAATATCCACTCATTATTTCCAAGCATTCATGAAATCCAACATGATTCATATGAAAATAGAGTATGAATACATCACAAAACACAATTGGTACCATAATATGCACTTTATCAAACAAACACAATTATTCTCATGTACACAGTGCATCAACATCACATATAGGCCCACATGGTCCCACATAACACATAATAAAACCAAATTGACCAATTACATAACATATAGGCCCCGAGGCATAACACAATAAGATAGCCATTTTTCATGATTAGTTCCCACAACCTTAACACACATTTTGTATCAGTATTAACTACGCAACACAGTTTGAAAGATGTTAAGACATAACCTACCTCAAGACAAAAATTGGGGACATAGGTCCTCGAACCATTAGGACTCACCAACTGTATGAATATAGATAGAGGTACTCAAAGATCACTGTCACTGCTGAGACTGAGCACCTAAACCTATATCACGAGAAAATATAGAACACAGAAGAGTATGGGAATCAGTACTTGGGAATGTACTGAGTATGTAAGGGTGCAGGTAACATTTAAATAATATCATAAATGTATAAGAAAATCATGCATGCTGATAATAATGACTCTCTTCGCTTGAGTTACCTGAAACATATTTTTGATAAATCATCAATAATAACACATGCTTCATAAATCTCACAAACCGTTGGACTCAACTCAAACTCTTTGATTCATGACTTAGAGTGACTCGGTAACTCATGGAACTTGGACTATTATGGACTTGGGAGTTTCTTATAACCGAAATAAATCATGTGATCTTACATAGAGTCCAACGTCTTTCCCACATTGGGGAGAGTTGTTATATCCTTGCCATCAGAGTAGAACCTTAACTTTAGGGATAACTGTCTTGGCCTTTAGACCTTAATCTTAATCCTACAGTGGCACGTAGTTCTGGGGAAGTAGGATGCGTTGAACCTATACTTCCCGCTCGGTGCTAAATACTACTCCCAGACTTAAGCTCAGAACGCGTTAAGAAATCCATCTTAATCAAATCAAGGGTCTATCATGAAGACCAAAATATAAATATATATCTCACTTATAAATCATAATCAACTTGTGGATTCCTAACTCGACTAAAACTCAAAATAATCTTTCTCATCATCAAGTACACTTGCTTATCAAACCATATCAAGTATCAAATCTTCCAGAAAACATCGTAGAACTCGTTCTTAACTCTCAAGCTCAATATCAATATATATTCAATAGACAAACTTCTCATGGAAAAATATAAATCATGACACTTATCATAAATCACTTAGAAATTATCATTTCATGATAACAATATACAACTCATGACATAAATTCTTAATTTAAGAAATAAGACAATGAAGTAGTCATATGTGTCAATCTTGTATAGCTCAAATGTCATAAATCCTTGATAAAGTAATTTGGGTGTAAACCCACTTTGCAAAATTCATGAAATTCAATAGAAATGAAATCTTTGGGCTCAAGAATGAAATAAGTGTTCTTGTTCAAAATCCTACATACCTTAATCTTTGAAATTGGATGAACTTTAGTGCTTGAGACTTTATCCACACTTGAAATAAATAATTCTTGAAGCCCACACTATGAGGAACTTGGTTCTTGAAGAAATTTTGAAGATTTATGGATGATTCTTGGAAGATTTATGTTCTTGATATAACCCTAGATATATTATCTCAAGAGAATTGGAAGAGAAAATGATGGAATTAGGGTTTGAATGGGATTCTCATATTTATAGAGGCCTCCAAAAGATGGAAAAAGACCAAAATACCCTTGCAAAAACGTCTCTAAATTGCTGAAAAAAATAGCTGACGACATCCGTGACAGGCCGTCAGACCCGTGATAGACCGTCATGAAATGTCCTCACAAAAGGGTCGAATTTTATGATTTTCTGCCTAAGGCTGACGATGTCGTCAGAAATGTTGTCAGAAACGTGACGACGTCGTCAGAAATGTAGTCAGAAACGTGACAGGCCGTCAGAAACGTCGTTACCCTTTTCCAGATTGACATGTTGGTGTAAAATGGGTATAATTCCTTGCTCCGGTATCGGATTTTGGCAAAATTGGTATCGTTGGAAAGATAATTCAATTATGTATCTGTTGATTGGTCATAAGCTCAAAAATTCAAATTATAATGAGATATATTCTTGTTTGAAGTTGACTATACCAATATCCTTTCCAAGAATTCAATCAGTAAGGAATGTTTTGATTCACCTAATCGTTAGGACATCTTTAAGGCCATAATACACACTATCCTTGATCAGAAAGAAACCCAAAATATTATAATTTATTTCTCATGAGCTTGATTCATGGTTCCACTATTGGTTAGAGTCTTGGGGTATTACATTAAAACATTTGCTTTTTATAAATAACAATGAGGGAAGAGTAAAATGCCTGAAATACCAAGAAATTTTGATGAGATAGAACCCTTAGAACCCTAGATAATAACTTTCTTTGAAACCCTAGACTTATATTGAATAGAGAGTTTGAGAGAGAATTTTTTGAGTGTTTCTTTGAATGGTGGGATAATGAAGTCCCAAGAAAGGTTTTATGTCAGTAGGTCTAAGGGGTTAAAGTTGGAAATGTATTGAATTACCTTAACTTAAAAGTCATAAAATGTGTTTCCCTTGTATACAAGTTAACCATTGATTCATAACAACTCCTTAAAAATCTTGACCCTGAGTCATATCCAAGACAGTGACCAAGACCTCATACACTACCCAACCACCCAACTCATAGCCATATCCTACGACTCGTAAAGTCGAGTCATAGGCAACATAGAATTCAAAAGGGTTAGGCATTGGACAACCTACGATTTCACCTCAAGACTCGTAACATATCTCCATAGCTCTTAGTGATCCACTCGTACTCAGAGAAATGTCAAGCCATAAACTTACTGATTTGGTTATGGTTCATCCAAATGACCCATTATAAGCCCTTAAGACTCATATCCCTAAGTAGTAACCAAGAAATAGAACCAATCATAATCTACAGGAAACCTTATGTCTAGGTCCACCTAACCCGCCAAGACACTATACGACTCGTATGGTCAAGTCATAATCAAGGCAGTGAGCTCAAAGCTTAATAAATTTTCCAATGCCAAAATCTGAGGTGTTTTATAGTTAAATTGCATAGAGCCCCTTTTGCCATTATTTTAGATTAGAGGTACCCAACTTACCTCTTCTTTTTGGAATATGTTTTAGAAGGGTCTGGGAACCTAAGTTCATATTAGTATGACATTTCACTCATAGACAGATAGTACAGTAGCATGGACCATTCAAACCTTAGAAAATATGTTGAGAACATGCGTGATTGGTTTCAAGGGTTGTCGGGATGATCATTTTCCTTTGATTTAGTTTACTTAAAGTAACAGCTACTACTCCAGTATTTAGACTACCCCATTTGAAGAACTTTATGGTAGGAAGTGTAGATCCTTTTATTGATTTGCTTAAGGTTGGTAAAGCTACTTTAATAGAGCCAGATTCAGTACATGAGGCTATGGAAAATGTTTATCTAATTAGAGAGAGGATAAAAACCACTTAGAGTCATCAAAAATCTTATGTATATGTGAGAAAAAGGGAGCTTGAGTTTTCTATTAGGGATTTTGTCTACTTAAAGGTTTTGCTCAAGAATAAGGTGAAGAGATTTGGTAATAAAAGAAAGCGCAGTTCCCTCTATATTAGACCTTATAAGATTTTGAGGCATTGGTGATCTATGATGTGCAACATTACTACTTGGGAATAGGTGACTTAAGTATGAATCGGAACTTGAAGTACAGAGGCTAAGAAATGGGAAAAAGAAGAATCTTCAACATACGGTCTATATGTGGTATATATGATCCGTATATGACCTAGGTATGTGAAGAGATCAAAAGTTTGGAGAGCTGTAGGATCTCCATTGAAGAACTAGAACCTACCTAGGTAAACATATGGTTTTTATGCTGTACATAAGGTCCGTATGTGGCCTAAGTAAGTGTCTACCAACCTCAAATTTCCTTTTTCATTTGGGATTTGATTTTTAGGGTTTTCTTGTGTACTATATATACCGTTTTTACATTTTATAGTTAGCATACGCACCCATAACACTCGCAAACATATAATTTTATTCCATGATTCGAGTTTTGTAGTTAGGATGTGCACTCTTAACACTCGCAAACATATATTTTAATTCCAAGATTGACTTTCATATTGGGATTGCTTATGTATTGATTCTTGTTGATAATTTAGTTTCAGACTTTGAGTTTTATTCAATTATACTTGTTATATTATGTGAATGGCTTCAATAGTGAATTCCATTGATCGTTTCACAAACATGAGTGGCTAAAACCCTTAGCTAGGGTTGTGGAAAACCTGATATATTGATAAAGTAGGGGAAGGGCTGAGTTGTTTTGAACTAGTACTTATGGATGCATTGTAGTATCTTCAGTTTGATAGATACTCTAGTGGTTACAAATGTTAGGATCCTTCCTAAATTATTGCTACTTACTCCACAATAGGACTAATGACTAGGAAAAGTTAATTACAGTGTAATTTGAAGATTAATTATCGATCTAGGCTAATCAGTATTATCTATATAAGATGGTTATCAATCATCTAATAACTTGAGACACAAAAAGTAAAATTTTTTTAGGAATCTTGGATAAGGGTTAGTAATGCTACATACTGAGACTCAAAAGGTAAAGGATGAAATTCATCAATGAGTCCACAAGACAGTTGATGGTACATAATGTATAAGATTCTGTATGCAAAGTAATGGTGATAGATACAGAGATCGTAGCAGGGACTGTGATGTTGATTGGAGACAGAAAGACAACTATAAGTAGAAGGGCAACAGGTACATTCCATCAGCAATCATGATAGAATATTCAAGTGTAATGACCGGAGGTTACCCCCTAGTCGTGACAACAATCCTTACTGTCATAAGTGACCACAATCTAACCTATGAGCTAGTACCTATTGTGAGCACTGAGTAAATTGATAATGAACAACATATGCGAAAACAACCGAGTAATTCCATAAGGTTTAAAATACTAAAATGTTGATAAATCATAAATCTGAGCATTTAAAAAGACTGATAAAACAACTGATAAACTAACTAACTGTCTGAAAAGCCTCTAACTAACTGACTTGGGAGTTAATGGGAAAACCCCCCAACTAACTCCTAACTGACTCTAATAGAGAAATAATGAACTACTAAATGAAGATAAACTTGTCCTCAAAAGATGAGGACTCACTACTACCGTTGCTATTGAAGTGCTGAACCTATCTAAGCATAATAAAAAACTATGCATCCGAACCTATGAATTAAGCTATCATAGCATGAAGAAAGTATGCGGTCAGTACTTTGAATGTAGTGGTATATGACATATGGTTAGGATGAAGTGCATAGGTTCATGTGCATGAAATATTTCCTGACTGAGTAACATTAGATAATGATTGATACATAACATGCGCAAAAACTGTAAAATCTTAGAATGCATGATGAAGCATAAAACATGATACTAAAATAATCTGTAAGCTATAATACTAAAATCTAATAATTGAATAACGGCTAAACTATATGCTATGGTTAGAAAAGCTGAATTAAAGTCTGTACTAAATACTGAACTGAGACTATGGGAGGTATCATCTAATCGACATTCCCTAATCTGAGCTACACGGGGTCCAACCTGTGACCCCATCTAGAAGGGTGTTAGTACCGTGCCACAGGAACTAACAATGTCTATGTGGATCAACTAAGCTACTATCATGAAAAACTAATGAGTCAGTACTAAATTGACGGATGACCATTAAGAGATTGTCAGGCCTAAACTGGCGGGTAACATCTTTGAGATTGTCAGTCCTAACCTGGCAGGTAAAATCTGATAATCCTACGTCGGCTATGTAGTTCTGGAACTTAGGGACTGCTACTAAGGACCCAGACCTAACTAATGGGTGATCCCCCATACCTAGGTTAACTCGATGCTAAATCCTACTCCCAACTGAACTGACACTGATTTCTAGACTGAACTATATTAAACTGAACTAACAACTGATCATATTAACTGACTGAATGACAATGTTCATGGTTTATCTGAAACCATTCTAAAAATACTGAAACTATGTAAACATCTAAGTAATAGGTGTTCATAACCATCCAGGACTCAAGGGAATAACAATGGGAACACATGAGATCTTTAAAACAATAAAAAGGGATCATTGTTCCAAATTCAATACTTAGGCATTTCATCAAACAGATAAGGGTTATAAGTTAAAGAATGAGAATAATCTAAGAATTTGGTAATAACATAGCTTTAATTCCAAAGCCATAAACCAAGGATTTAATATGAAAATATCATTATTCCAATATGTAAGGGTTAATTCCCATGAAAAAAGGATTGCAAACATAATGCCTAATAAAAATTCATACAAACTTCATAGAGATAATTCATCATAAACATGTAATTTCATTATTTAAAACACAAAGATGGATCCTTGGAATCCATGGGTTAAAAGGGCCAATGGATGAACATCACACATAACTTAATTGATGACTTTGTGAAGGTTCTTGATGATTTTCTTTAAAATTAAGCTTGAATCCCTTGTTTCTTTTGTAGAGGATAGGGTTTGTTCTTTAGAGAGAATGCTTTATTTTGAAAGAATTTTGTAAATAAGATGAAAAATTATGCTTTTATGACCCTTAATCCCGTGTTATGGACCAATTGGGTGAAGGTAAAAAACCCAATTTTCCTTGCAAAAATGAGAACAAAAGCTGGGAAAATAAGGGGCGGGTGATGGGGCACGCGCCGTGGGCTCTGGACCATTGGAATGACTCCTACGCTGTGGTCTTTACCACGGGCATCCCAGGGTGTGCACTGGAGGGCGCGCCACAAGCTTATCTTGGTTCTTCTATTATTTTGGTGATCCAAACACACCCCTCAGCTTGTTTGAAAATTCCAAAACTCACTCCAAATGTACTATTGATATCCCCAATCATGAATCTACTTAAAAATTAACGTTCCATGTTTGGGAAAATCAAATATAAAATCATTAAAGTTTTAGGGGCTTTGGAAATGACTAATTCCTAACGCTTAGAGAAATTTTCTAACTCTTGGACCCCTTAGAATGAAATAGTGAGCTTATATTGAGCTAAAATCTTACGGGGTCTTACAATATCTCCCCCTTGTGAACATTCATCCTTGAATGAGATTGATTAAGATGGTAATACTAAGGAACTGTAATTACTTACCGAATATGCATAACTGAAAACATGGTTACATGACTAAGTTTGAAATATGATAAATGACTGAACTGATTTGCGGATGCATAAAATGACTTAAAAATAATTATATGGCTGGAACCAAGGATGGAAAATAGGTAATCTAAGGAAAATGGTTACCTTAAGATGAGTCTAAGTATAAATAGAAAAGATGAGGGAACTTGGTACGCATATTTTCTTCTGCTTCCCAAGTAGCTCCCTCAACGAACTGATTCTGCCAAAAAACTTTGATCAATGGAACCTCTTTGTTCCTTAGTCTGCGAATTTGACGATTAAGGATCTCAACTGGGATTTCTTCTTAACAGAGGCTATCCTGAACATCTGTTCTTTCTAAATAAACAACTATAGCTGGATCACCGTTACACTTCTTTAGTAATGAAACATGGAACACATGATGTACTGAGGACAAATCTTAAGGCAACTCTAGCTCATACACTACCTTCCTATAACGTCTCAAGATTCTGTAAGGGACAACAAATCAAGGACTAAGTTTCCTTTTCTTGCTATATCTCTACACTTCCTTCATGGGAGAAATTTTTAAATAGAACAAATCACCAACCTCAAACTCAAGATCTCTTCTCCTCACATCTGCGTAGGATTTCTGTTGGTTTTGGGTTGTCTTAAGATTCTCCCTTATTATCTGAGCTATCTCCATCACATCAAATACTAAATCTGGCCCTATCAATGCAGTCTCACCTATACCAAACCAACCAATAGAAGATCTACACCTCCTCCCATAGATAACCTCAAATGGAGCTATCTGAATATTGGAATAATAATTGTTATTTTAGGAAAACTCAATCAATGGGAAACGATCATCCTAACTGCCCTTGAAATCAATAACAAATGTTCACAATATGTCTTCTAGGGTCTGAATAGTTCTCTCTGCCTGAGCTTCTATCTGAGGATGTAAAGTTGTACTGAGATGAACTTGAGTACCAAGACCCTTCTGAAAAGCTATCTAAAAGAGAGAGGTAAACTGATTACCTCTATTTGAAATGATAAACAACGGGACTCGATGCAACCTAAACAACCCTCGAAGATAGAGCCTAGCATAATCTTTGACTGAATAGGAAGAATGAACTAGCAAGAAATGAGCTTATCTGGTCATTCTATCTATAATGACCCATATTGAATCATGTTGATAACACGTACGAGGTAAACCTATCACAAAATTTATGTTCACCTCTTTCCACTTCTAAGTAAGGATACTTAACTTTTGCATTATGCCACTAGTCCTCTGGTGCTCAACCTTAACCTACTAAAAATTAGGACACTTAGCTACAAACTCCGTAATATCATCCTTCATACCACTCGAGCAATAGATTTCTCGCAAACCACGATACATCTTAGTGTCTCTTGGGTGAATAGAGTAACATGCACCATGTTGTTCTACTAAAATCCATTGTCTCAACCCGTTCAACACATGACACACACAATCTACCCTAACATCGCAACACACCATCTGCTTGGGAGAAAACCTCCACTTTTTGATATCTAAATAATTTTTCAACTTAACTAAACTAGTATCCTTATCTTGCTTTTTTTAACTTTTGCAACCAAAGAAGATTCTGAATTATTCTGAACATACCTACTACCCTCAGCTAAATCAACCAACCAACCACCTATTCTAGCAAGCTGATGAACCTCTTGGACTAACTTTTGATTATTATTCTCAACATGAGCAACACTACCCATAGACAATCTATTAAGGGCTCTGCCACTACATTGTCCTTGCTCGGATGATACAATACACTCATATCATAATATTTCAATAATTTTAACCCTCTTCTCTGAAGAAGATTCAAATCTTTCTATGAGAATACATACTACAGACTTATGTGATCCGTGAACACATTAACATGAACCCTATAAAAGTATGCCTCTAAATTTTCAAAGAAAAACAACAACTTCTAATTTAAGATCATGGGTAGGGTAATTCTTTTCATAGGGTTTACGCTGTCTAGAGGCATAGGCTATGACCTTACCTCTATACATTAATAGAAAACTAAGTCCAACTCTGGAAGTATCACAGTAAATAAGAAACCCCTCTAAACCATCGAGCAAAGTCAATACTGGAGCTAATATGAGTCTTCAACTCCTAAAAACTCTTTTCATAGGAATCTGACCATTGAAACTTGATTTTCCTCTGAGTCAAAAGAGATATATGGTATGTAATAGATGAAAACCATTCAAAAAACCATCAGTAATAGCCAACCAAATCCAAGAAACTCCTATTATCTGGCAGAGAGATGGGCCTGGGCCAGTTTCTCACTTCTTCAGTCTTTTGAGGGTTAACTCTAATGCCATCATATAAAAAATAATATGGCTAAGAAAAGCTATAGATCTTAGCCAAAACTTACACTTAATGAATTTGGCGAATAGCTAATGGGCTTTAAGAGTCCACAATACAATTCTGGGATAGTCTGCATGATCATTTTCACTACAGAAGTAGACAAGAATATCATAAATGAAGACTATGAAGAACATGTCCAAGCATTGTTTTAACACTCTGTTTATCAAGTCTATGAAAGCTGTTGGGGCATTCGTTAGTCCAAAAGACATAACTATAAATTTGAAGTGACCATACCAGGTTCTGAAAGTTGTTTTTGGAATGTTACATTCTTTGACTCTGAGCTAATGATGGCCGAATTTGAGGTCTATCTTAGAGAAATATCTGGCACCCTAAAGTTTATCAAACAAGTCATCAATCCTGGGGAATGGTTACTTATTCTTGATTGTGACTTTGTTAAACTGACAGTAATCGATGCACATTTTGAGAGAAAAGTCTTTCTTATGCACGAAAAGAACTAGAGCGCCTCATGGGAAAAAACTGGGCCTAATGAATCCCTTATCTAAGAGATCTTTCAACTATTCATTCAACTTCTTAAGCTCATCTAGAGCCATTATGCAGGGTGGAATAGAGATTGGCTGGGTATCTGGAAGGATGTCGTTTCCAAAGTAAATTTCCCTTTCTAAAGGAACTCTGGGAAGATCTTCAGGGAATACATCTTGAAACTCCCTTACTACTGAAACTAACAAGAGATTGGGAGTCTCAAAACTAAAGTCTCTGATTCGAACAAGATAGTAAGCACACCCCTTATATATCATCTTCCTCGCTCTAAGATATGACATAATTCAACCACTAAGTGTTGAAGTACTACCCTTCTATTAAATAATTGGTTCATCTGGAAAATAAAACTGAACGACTCTATTTCTACAGTCAACTGAAGCATAGCATGAGTGGATCTAATCCATGCTGAGAGTGACATCAAAATCGGTCATCTCTAACTCCAAAAGATCTACTGAAGTGACTTTCTCGTATATTGTGACTGGATAGTTCTTGTATACCTTTCTTGATACAATAGAGACACCTAATGGAGCAGAAATTAAGAAGGGTTCTGCAAAGTCTCAAGGCAAACACATAAATTAAAAGCTATATAGGGGGTTATAAAAGAAAGTGAAGCCCCGAGGTCTAGTAAAGCATAAACATAAAGATAAAAAACCTGTAAGATACCTGTAACCACATTAGGAGAGCTTTACCCATCATGAAGGGACTGGAGTACTTAAATCTTATTCTGACACTGACCACTGATGTCACTAGAGGCGGTGCCCTACTGAGTCGCCCAACCTGTTTGAGCAGATGACAGATTGGATTGGACCTGTTGGTGTAAGTCCTTTCCACTCTGAACAAGTACTTGACATTATCTTAACCTATGGCCTGGATTGTCACATCTAAACATACATCACTACTAGCTCTAGACATACCCTAATGATTTCTACCATATTTCTGGCAAAGAGGATTAGTACGACCATTGTTCACACTACCCTGGGGCTTGTGGCCTAGCGTCGTATCCCAACTATCATTTTTGATCTTTGGCACTTGTGTACTAGATAATGATGGAGATGGGGCTAAAATTTTTTGACAGAACTAAGAACGGTTACCACCCTCTGACTTTGGCTGAGCAAACCTAAAGCTTCTTGGTTTTGCCCTCTTATTCGCCCTCTCTTTCTCCTTAAGCTTTTGATCTTCAATCTATTGAGCATATACCATAAGCCTAGATATATCCATATCCATAATAAACATAGTAGTACTTCACTCCTTTACTACATTCAGCTACATAAGAAACAAACTTACTTATTCTATATCTATTATAAGTCACAATCGAAGAAGCATACCTCGCCAACTGAGTAAATTTAAGTGAATACTCCTTCACACTCATATTACCCTAGTTCAAATTAATAAACTACAACACCTTAGATTTCCTCAACTCTAAGGGAAAGAACCTATCTAAAAAGGTCATGGCAAACTCCCCCACTCTGCAGCCCCTGCCTCAATGCCACTATCCTCTTTTCACTGCTTGTACCATGTATGAGCCACATCCTGTAGCTAGTAAGCAGCCAAATCTGTACTTCACTTGAGGATATACCCATAATATCAATATCTTTCAAAACCATATCAAGAAATTTCTATATATCCTCTTCAGACTTGGATCCCAAAAATAAAGGAGGGTTTATTCGGGTAAAGTCCCGAATACTAGCTGCAGCTGTGTTATCAGTTATATTTGATAGGGAAGTAGCCTACTGATTATTCAGAGGTTCTACTAAGTGAGATAAGGTAGTGAATACATCTCTATATTAGGCATGAGAGACATCCTCATTCAGGGGATCTTCCTGAAGAGGCAGAGACGCAGGTTGATTTCCATTCCTTCTTCCGCTAGTCTTTCTGGGAGGCGTTTGAAATAAAAAAAATAAATATTGAATTATAAAGAGAGTTTAAATATATCTCATGCTAATTTTCACAACATGAATACTGAAAGATGGAAAAATCTTCCTAAAATGTCCTGTAGCCTCTTGTCCATAAGTGTAGCGCACTTCATAGCCATGCTTAAGACTCTACTCAACATGAATTTTTGACTCCCTAGGACACTGAAAAACCATAGGCTTTGATTATAATTTTTTTCATAACCCGAGGCTACCCCCTAGTCACGACAATGGTGCATACGGTCACAAGTGATCATAAGTTAACCGATGAGCTGGTACCTATTTTGAGCACTGAGTGAACTTATATTGAACAATATCTATAGAAATAACTAAGTAAAGCCATAAGGTTTAAAAATACGGAAATGCTAATAAATCATAAATCTGAGCATCTGAAAAGACTGATAAAACAATTGATAAACTGACTAACTATCTGAATAGCTGAAAAGCCTCTAACTGAATGACTGGGGATTTTATGGGAACCCCCCCCCACTAACTCCAAATCATCTCAAATAGAGAAATACTAAAATACTAAATTATGATAAACTTGTCCTCGAAAGATGAAGACTCACCACTGTTGATGCTGCTGAAGTGGTGAACTTATCTAAGCGCAGCCAGGAAATGCATCTGAACCAATGATAGAAGACATCATAGTTTAGAGAAAGTATGCAGTTAATAATTTTAATATACTTGTATATGAGATGAGGTTAGGCTGAAATGCATAGGTTTATATGCATGAAATACTGACTGATTGAATAACATGAGATAATGAATAATACTTATCATGAATGAAGACTGTAAAATCTAAGAATAAATGACCAACCTTAAAATATGATACTAAAATAGTCTATAAGTTGAAATACGAAAATCTGATAACTGAATAACTGCTAAACTGTATGCTATAGTTAAGTACACCTTAAGTGAATTTTATACTGAATATTGAACGGAGCCTATGGGAGGTATCATCTAACCGACATGCCCCAATCTGAGATAATCGGGGTTCAATCTGTTACCCCAGCTGGAAGGGTATTCATATCATGCCATGGGTACTAATAATGGTTGTCTGGATCCACTAAGATACTGTCTGGAAAGACTAATGAGTCAGTCCTAAACAAGTGGGTGACCCTTGAGAGATTGTCAGTCCTAAATTGGAGAGTGACATCTCTAAGTTTGTCAATCCAAATCTGGCAGGTGACATATCATAATCCTACACTGGCTATGTATTTCTAGAACTTAGGGACTGCTACTAAGGACCCAGTCCTACCTAACGGGTGAGACCCAATCCCTAGGTTCTCTAAGTGTAAAATCTTACTCCCAACTGAATTGTCACTAATTTTTGTACTGCACTATATTTAACTGAACTAACAACTGATCCTATTAACTGACTGAATGATAATGCTCTTGGTTTTTCTGAAAATGTTTTGGAAATACTGAAACTATGTAAATAGCTAAGTAACGGGTGTTCATAAACCTCCAAGACTCAAGGGAATAACAATGGGAATAGATGAGAGCTTTGTAACCATAAAAGGGGATCATTATTCCAAATTCAATATTTAGGCATCTCATCAAACACACGAAGGTCATGAGTTAAAACATGGTAATGATTTAAACATGTAGTAATAACATAAATTTAATTTTAATACAATGATCCAAGGATTTAACATGAAAATATCATCATTCCAATGTGTAAGGGTTAATTCCTAGGAAAAACGATTGCAAACATAATGTCTAAGAAAAATTCATAAAAACTTCATGTAGATAATTCATCATAAACATATAATTTTATAGCACAAAGATGGATTCTTGGACTGTAAGGGTATGAATTTGTGAAGGTTCTTCATGTAATTTCATGTAATTCCAACTTTATGAATTTGTGAAGGTTCTTGATGATTTTATTGAAAATTAAGCATGAATCACTTATTTTTTTTGAAAATGCTAGGGTTTGTTCTTGAGAGAGAATGCTTTATTTTGAGATCATTTTTTGAATAAGAAAACAAATTATTCTTTTGGGACCCTTAATCCCGTGTTATAGACAAATTAGGTGGAGAGAAAAGACCCAATTGCCCTTGAAAAAATGAGAATAAATCTGGAAAAATAAGGTGCGGGCGATGGGGAACACACCATGAGCTCTGGACCATCGGATTGACCCCTGCTCTGTGGAATCTAGCATGGACATCGCTAGTAGTGTACTAGAAGGCGCACCACGGGCTTATCCCAGTGCTGCTACTATTTTGGTGATTAAAACACACCCCTACGCTTATTCAAAAACTCAAAACTCACCGAGATGTACTATTGATAAACCCGATCATGCATCAACTTAAAAATTAATGTTCCAAGGTTAGAAAGATCCAAAATAAAATCATCGAAATTTATGGCGATTTGTAAATTACTGAGTCCTAACACTTGGTGAAATTTTCTAACTCTTGGGCCTATTTAGCATGCAATAGTGAGCTTATATTGAGCTAAGATCTTATGGGGTCTTACATCAAGGATAGAGGCGATGCTGACCAAACTAGTAAAGGGGCAAGGGAGTTAGGAGGCCAGCCATAATGATATGAAGGTTGAGAATTTAGGTTTGACCCAAAAGGATAAGCCTCATACGACTTCTATCAAGTAGTTAAAGTACCAATTTGGGTACATATCTACCACATTCAATCTGAGATATCCAGATACCCTTCTGAGTAACATGATCCAGAACCCAAAGAATGATGGTCACTGTGTTGCTATCACTACTCAAATAGTTTTATCTATAGTCCTGTGGTATATGAGATACTTATCATGGAATTTGATAAGGCGACAGGTGTTGATGCTAGTTTTGGTAAGGATGCAGGTATGGGCAAGGTCGATGAGCTTATAATAAGACAAACTCCATGACCACCCCAACGTTTTCCTCAAAGACTAAAACTGAAGAAATAAGAAGGAAAGTTCAAGAAGTTTATTGAGATATTGAATGATCAGACCTTGGACATCCCTCTCCTGGAGAAGTTGGAGCAGATTCTTGGATATGCAAGGTTTATGAAAGAGTTGGTGAGAAAGAAGAAGGCCTCTAGTTTCGAGGATATTGGACGAGTATACCATTGCAGTGCAGTTACTTCTATGTATTTGTCCTTTAAAAAGGGTGATCCCGATGCATTCACTATTCTATGTACTATTAGGACATCCAGATGCGCCAGAGCCTTATGTGACTTAGGGTCCAACATTAATTTGATGTCATTGGTAGTATCAAAGTAATTAGGAATGAGATCTCTAGAGCCGTCTATGATGCAGTTATTGATGGTTGATCGCACTGTGAATAAACCCATGGACATTTTGTTTGAAGTATTGGTAAAAGTTGATGACCTCATCTTTCAAGATGATTTTGTCATTCTGGATTATGAGGTTGACTTCAAGATGAACATCATTTTGGGAAGATCATTTATGCCCATGTTAGAGCAATGGTCGATATGGAGAAGAGAGAGATCAGGTTCGGAGTCAATAATGAAGAAGTCAGATTCAAAATCCAAAGTACTATAAAGCAGCCTATTGACATAAGGGTTGTGTCGGTGATCCATTGTATCAATGACCCCAGAAGGCATTCCTTCGGGTACTTTAACAAATACTGAGTAGTCAAGGTACCCTCATCGTATCACATTATTAAATCAAGTGGTGCATGGGAGGCAACCCATGGTCTTTTTTGTGAAGTCTGAGTAATCAACATAGCCACGTCTTCCCACGACGTCAAATCAAGAGTTCGGTGGGAGATAACCCACTATTTTAGTGTTCATAGTTTATTTTTGTAGGTAAAATAGAATACAGAAAAGACTGGAATGCAGTAAAATTGCTTGATACATAATTTGTAAGGTAAGGGGACTTGGTCATCAAGGTCATAAATCCCAGGTGGTTCAGGTAAGTTATGCATTAACTGAAAATATGGAATTTTGAGGATCTTTGGGAAATTACTGGACTTTAACTTATGAACTTGATTTTAGTGTTGAATTTACCACTTACGACCTCATAAATAGCAAAGAAAGTGTCAGAAGAAAAAGTTTGAAGAAAAGCAAAATTGGCCAAAAAATTGGGCCTACATACGGTTGGCACCTACAGACCGTATGTACCATATACGGCTCGTATATGTATCCCGTAAGTGGACATATTTTAGGACCATTTTTTTTAAAAAAATTGGGTCCACCAATGCTTAAATCAACCCTAAACCAACCCCCTTTGCTATATAATCCCTATTAACTCATTTTAACTTACAAATCCTCAAAATTCTCATTTCGCTCTTAAAATTCAAACTACCCTACTTCCCTGCACTTAATAAAAGTCAAAAAAATCACTTATTCTTGGTACCATCATGTCTTAAATAACTTAATACATGTTCATTCTTTGGTTTTGATTCACTTTTTCATAGTTCAATCTCGGTTCTCCTATTTAAAGGTAATATTCTTGGCTCCTAATAGTAGTATTGTACTAAAGTTAAATTAAGCAAGTGGTAAGTGTAATTTCATGAAAAATATGTAGAAACCATTATTATTTTTTGTAGGATCTTTGAAATTAGCCAAAAATCCTAATTTGAGGCATTGTTCTCTAATTAAACCTCAAAGTCATGCCCTAAAGGGAATTGAATTTGAAAAAGTAGAGCAATACTAAATGTTTGAATGCTAACTTGTGTTGAAAATTTAATTCTAAGTAAATATTTACATATGGAATTTGTTGGGACTGAGAATAAGAGGCAGGGATGCAAAACTTAAGGAAAATTTGTTATTTTCGAATTTTGAGTTTTTCTTCAAATTTTCCAATCCCCCATTATCTGTTGGATGCTAATACTTGTTTTTTAAGGTATACATGGCACCGAATAAGAAGAAGGTTGCACTTAATGTTCAATAGATGACTATTTCGATACTAGTAGCTTAGAGGAGGTATACCCAATTGCCCGTGACAGAGCAGCCCCAACTAGAGTGACAAGGCTAGAGATTAGATATCGGATACATACCACAGCTGAGGCCATTATTATAGATAAGTTAGGTGTACGAATTATAGAGAACTCACAGTGGGGAAAATGAACATATTTTAATTGTCCTAAGACACATACTGAGGTTATTGAGTTTTGTGGAAGACCAAGGATGAAGGAGGCCCGGAGATTACCACTAAATACTCCTCATCCCGTTAAGGGTAGTGGTGATAATGTTGAGGATACAGAGTCAATGTCACATACCACAATAGTTACATATGATCCCTAGTCCGAGGAGGGTTCTTAGGAAGAGTCTGATGTAGTAGATGAGGAGAAATCATAAATTGTACCCTAGTTTGAGAAGAGTACAAACTAGGCTACACAGTAGGTACCACCATCAGTTAAAGAGGAACTAGCTCAGCATGATAAGATATTCGACCCCATATATATCTCAAAGAATCCTATATAGGTGGTGAACCTGACATGGTGTGTGTGGGGACTTGGACTATTTTCTTAGCAGGGCAACTATATTACCAAGTCCGGTTGGACCGTGAGGGATATTTATAAGGAGAGACAAATTTATTTGTCCAAGTAGGCTGGAGTACCAATGTTGCAGACTGGATTTGACAGATATCAGTTGGAGTGGATTACTCAACCACTAGAACTACAATAAAAAGGTCTATTTAAGACCAACATTTAGGGATGAGTTAATAATTTCATCTATAAAAGTATGTTTATTGGGATGGGATTATATTCTGGTCCGTAATTATGCATTTTATAGCAAAGGTATAAAATCTGGTCCTAAGAAAATTATTAATTGGTCCCTATTGATTATTTAGAACCTTTGACTGGGAAAGAGTACCACCAAACTTTAATAAAAAATAAAAAAATGTTTTCACTGCAGAATCACATATATTCTAAGTAGGCGCCAAAAAGAAATTAAAAAAAGCTCTTTGTTTTCTTTTCAAAATACGTACAGGTCGTCCCAAATCTATAAGGTTTGCCCTAATTGTTTCCATAGAAGCTTTGCCAATTTCGTTTTGCAATTTAAGATTGCCTTAACTTTGTTTTCCATCACTTCTTCTCACAGCTTTGTCAATTTCATTTTACCTTCAAGTTTTTTCCCAAATCTCAATTTCCATCACAACTTCCATAGTAGTTCGGGTATGATTTCTCATTCACCGAGTTGTTTGTTTGGTTCCAATTTATTTTCGATGATTTCTTCTTTGTATTGTTTGTCTGATACCAGTTACTTTTCTCTTGTTTTCTCTCTCTCTATTTAATAATTGGTGAAAAGGTTATTGGGATAGAATTTTCAACTGATAATTTGAAGTTTTTTAAGTGTCTTTAAGTTGAAGTTTGATTAATTAGGGGCTATTTATATCAAAGTGAAGTTGTAGTATTAGGGTTCATTGAAAAGTGGTAATTTGCTATTAGATTTTTTCTCTGTTTATGAAGTCTATTATGTTTGCTTTAAAGAATACAATTTTTTGTGTGATAGTTAATTAAATAAGAAGATGTGATTTTCATAAGAATGTACCTTTCAGATAAAAATGTCAAAAATTTGAAGTAAAGTGTATAATTTTCATGGTGTCCAGGAGATTGATAAGTAGACGATGAATTGAATTCTTTTACTTTTTGTGAACTTTGACTTATTTTTTATTGTGTAATATTGATGCTACAAATAGGTGATACACAACAATGTCTCCGATGATGGCATAGATATACCGTATATTTCATGTTATCTAAACCTCCCAACTAAATATAAGATGACATACGTTAGTGTAATGAAGTTAAAATAATGCTCAAATACAATACGACAAATAAGGTTCTATCTCGATAACACAACACAAGAGTAAATAATAACTCAATATTAATGGAGTTGGTAAAAATTATGTACCAAGAGTTAAAAGCTAAATATGTATAATGTATATAAAATACCATTAGAATCTTGTGGTTTTCAACATGTCATGTCATTTATATAAGACCATGCCATTAAGGTCAAAGTTGGGGCAGGCTCATTATCCGTCGTATTTGAACTATACACCACTGCTTAATCCTTTGGGATTTCTATGTTATATAAAAAAATTGGAATGTTGTAGGGAGATATAGGAAGATTTCCCATTATTTGAACAACTCTTAATAGGGCCTCCATAACTTGGTTAATTTATAGTGACCTTCTACAATGTTGAGCCATTGTAAAAAGACCTCCTGAGAGCTCTCAATCACTTTCATCATATAGGGACCTTTTAAAAAGAGTGTAGTGCTTATTTTATTACTTCAAGTATAAAGGAGAATGCAACGAAATTAAAGATTTTAGACTTATAAACTTGTTAAGATATATAGGTTGAAAGTGTTTTTGGCAAGTCAATGCTGATAGCCAAAAGTGCACTTGTACTGGGGAAAATAACTAATGCTACTTCCTGTCATGACTCAAACACTATAGGCCATGACTGAAACCTAGGAGGATCTACCCACCAAGCGGATCGACATCCTTGACAAGCAAGCATCTTCCATGTAGGATCATACTTTAATAAGTAAAGTAGTCCATATAATAACAACAAAACAATACAAATAAATCATTAATTTTGTTGCCTTGATGCCAAACTCTTGAGTAATTATGCTAAACCCTTTGATTGTTGAGTAGACTGCTGCAGACAATAACGTGATCATCATAACTTAAACACAACTAATGTAATATTTTGGTTAGCATAGTATTTTTTTTATTGTTATTTCGGTCAACATAGTATTTCAGATAGGAATTCATCTCTACCTCTTTTATAAAATGTAGTGGCCAAACCAGATTGTCTATTTCTGCTTACTCTCCATCTTCTCAAGAAAGATGGCTAGAAACTTTCTATTAAGAATAACTTTCTTTCAGGTTGTGTTGTTACCAACATGCCATGGGAGATAGATAACTAATCTAATACACTACAACTATCATTAGGCAATAATGCAAATAAGACCAGACTTAATGTGTGAGGATATGGTTTTGGTTCTTTTCTTCCCCATTCCTTCAATCAAAGAAGAATCCATGCCCAGGCTAGTGCTAATGCATAGTCAGACATACTCCTTTTAGTCGAGTGACTTCAGTGCCTTTAATGATGAGAAGGTGATGCCGAAGAGAATAACTAAAGGGAACTGGCTACTCCATTAACTCAATTTTGTTGTGTAAGTGAGGATGCCAGTCATCATAGTCTAAACTTGAAATCTTTTGTAGTTTTATCTCACTAATTGGCATTCTGATCTTGGTTATTCATAGATAGTGGACATGTTTAGTCATAGGCTATCACCCATTTCTAATAGCCGCAACTCTATCTGTTCCTATTATATTAGAGAATGAATGGGAATTAATCTGACAACAGCTAGGTAAGATCTATCTCTTTCCATCTGTATCTTCATTAAACTTCTTGGGTGCCTTTTATCAAAGGATGTTATCTTGTTAGGTGTCGCTGGTAAATTCAAGGCACATAAATGCTCATAAGAGGTCTTAGACCTAGTGAGAAATAAGAGATACGAGAGATAAATAATTGATAATTTTGGGAGGTGTGAGACAAATGTCTAAAATCTATATCCTTTATACCTCATCATGTAGTACTACTTTTACAATTCTCAATGTGGTAAACTTCTAGATATCTCACACCTAACAATATAGAGCTCTAGTCTCTTTCTGGCCTGTTTAATGGTAGGATCTTAAATGATTATTTTGCCAACTTCCACTTGTAATATTGATGGGAGTCATTCCTTCTGCATAAGCACTCATTTTTATTATATCAGTTGACTGATGTTAGCATCCAGATCTACGATGTGCCATTCAAATCTTGACAAATGAATGTCCTACCATTGGACATAGAGTTCCATATAATTTAATCTAAACATCTTTTAAGTTTCTTCTTATCAGTATGACAACACTCTGTTGTTAGCCCCCAGTTGACTGACAACCTTTGATTTTAGTAGTGCCTCTCGCTAATTCCTTCAATCTAAGTATTTGAGGATATGAAGAGAAATTCTTTGTCTTTCAGCTAGTACACCTGAATTTTGTTTTGTTTTTATCTATCTTGAGTTTGTCCTTGTCTTTTTTATTATTTTGTAAGTTGCGGGGACTCTTCACTTTTGATGCCGCACCCGTGTTAGGTTGTCAAAATATACACTATTTTTGGAGATTCCAACACTTACCCGCTGATATTTTTTACAAGTCCAAGTAACATAGATTATTTTGATGAAGCCTCATCTTGTCTTATAATTCCCTGATCACATTTCTTCTTATGCTCTAGAGCAATAGAGATTATTCAGTTCTATGAGTTATTGTTTTACCTAGGCATTACCTAGTGTTGGTCCTAGGATGATATAACATGATTGTTGATGTTTACCATTCACAACCACATAGATGAGTGTTGTGTATTGCTGAATTGGGGATTTGGTATATGTCAACGAGTGTATTTAGGCACATCATAATGTATAATGCTTATATTAAGTTTAGGAAATATGTAGGTTGTTCTCCCATTACTTTTTAGTTCGGACCTGCAGGTTCCTTTAAATATACTACATAGTAACTTCCACATCCGTGCCTTTAAAAAGTTGACAATAATTGCCAACTCTTTTATCTCTAATATAAGTGTCCCCAGACCCTAGTTTGTGGGAATATACTAGGAATGTTTTTTTTTGTAATAAAAGTGTCACTTGATTGATAAAGTTGATTTATTCACTCTTTTTATCAATTTCCAGATGTTATGTATTGCTAACTTTTTCGCTCGTGGATTTTATAGTGGTGGTGAATGTTAGAATTACTATTTTTTGCATAGAAGTTTGAAATGTACTGCAATATATCCTTTTCTTAGACCACTTTATCATCTAAGGACCCTGGAAGGCTATTGATTACATGGATTTACATTAATTGTGAACTTTGGCCCTAGGACAAGTCTGTTGCTTCCATTTTTTATTGTGTTATTTCATCCTTTTCCATTTTTAGCATGGTTGACGTGGAACACTCAGTTTCTTCTCTACTCTCATTTTGATTTGAAACTTATTATTCTAATGTACCTTTTGCATTAACAAAGTTTATCAAGGCAATATGCTCCTTTAGAGAGCGTGATTAGAGATAGTTTATTAGCAAAGCACCCTGAAGATTATGATTGGTTTTGGTCTGAGAAAATTAGAGAAGTGGTTACCACCTTCGTTAATCATTTTGATAAGGATCAGTGATTTGGCATTTCTACTACAAAGTATGTACTCACTGAAACAACCATGAATACATTAAGATTATGCATAGCTATTTATGTATTAATTGATTCTTAAATGGGTTCCTCTCTGTTCAGGACTAGAAAGCAACCATTTTTATCTCCTAGAAATACAAGTGATGTATACTCAGTTTTCTTCCACTCAGTTGCATTGCAACAATTATGAAACTTGGTACTGCAAAGTTATTGTGTACACTATTTTCTTCTCTTATTCTAGAAATGCTTGGAAGATTGATGGACATGTTTGTTGAATTTTTCTCTCTTCGATAGGCTTATCATTCTATTAATCCTATTTGTTTGGGTAGAGAATTTCTTGTCCATTTTATATCAAGTGCTTCAACATGTAGAGTATAAACCAATTCAGGAACTAAAAAGGTCATATTCTGGGTAAGTCTTGTCCAAAAGAAGCTTCAATGAGCTATAGATCGAGAGATAATATGGTCCAAACTCACCACAAGAGAGAGTATCAAGGTTAAACCAATTTCTTTCGAATTTCATGTTTGACACCTTACTCAGATTTTTTTCAAGGACGCCACTCATGAATATTAATCTAACAGTGGTACATTTATTATCTAGAACAAACCAAAATAGTAAGTTTTTGTGCGCTGCTAGTTGTTTTTCGTATATACATAACATTCCATTGATTTAGAAGTCTGATATTACTCGTTATAAGTTTTTCTTGTATCTATAGTACTATTAAAGAAGTATGTAAAGTGATTCTAATGACTGGTTGGGTAAATTTTTAGTATATCAATGTAATGCAATATGTCAGTGTGTACAACACCTTATGCACAGTCATTTCACTTGGCGCTTCTTAAAATTTTTTGATAAAAGGTGAAAGATCTATAAACATTGTATATGAACCTTACCCCGATAAAGTCTCCCACGTAGAGGACCAATCAATATATTGTACATAAAAGTAATGAGGTTTATCCCTCATGAAAATGTATTTTGTACATCAAACTCGGTTTTTTATATTTATTGTTGATACATCAAACAGGTTTTGGAAAAGAATCTGGCCATATTTTGTTTCTTTATTGCTTTGGGAAGAAGCACAAAGGCTTTTCTTTCTGAAAATGGATATGATACTCTCGACGAGCCAATTGAAGAATTAATAAGGTAAAATGTTATTGTATTTTTTTTGTTTTTGCTTATACTGATAATATACTCCATTGTTCTAACATTTCTTTTTCAATTATAAATAGGTTCCAGCTCAGGTATGATACTTTTCATTAACTCTAATAAAATGTCATATCTATCATAGCATTTATATTTCACTATATTTCGTCACCCCTACCCGCACTTATTTCTAGAAGGTTACGGGTAATTTTTAGAGATAGATGCTCACATTGTTGATATGAGCAGACTGATTGAAGGGCAATCTCCATATGTAACCGATGCTTCTAACTATGGAAACCTTTCCTGTTATATCAACCACAGGTACTATTATAGCGCTCTTGATTTGATTTACTCTCAATGTGGTTATATTTGGACCTTCAACTCAAATTTAAGTGTAAAAATAAAGTAATATGGAATACTCGTCTCAAATTTCTTTTAAAATGCCTAACGACACTTACAATGGTTAGTTCATTAGTTGAAGATTGACAACGAACAAATCTATTACTATAACTAAATTCGCAACCAATCATCAATCACAATATCAAATATCTATTCTGTAATATTAAGGTTTGCTCTCGTATTGTGATTATATCATCTTGGTTGTCAAAAAATTAGCTCCATTGATTTCTTAAATTAAATTCAGCCCTCATTCCTAAATTTCTCATGGCCATGACCATTGCAGGTGTTCGTTGAATGAGTAGGCTTCATCAACTGACCGCTAGCCTTGTAATTATGTTTAGTGTAGTAGCATGTACAATGGCTTCTCACTCCCCTTAAAGATCAGTTCTCTTCCATTGGCTTCAGAAAAACTGAACCATGGGTAGCTCAAAATAATAGTTGGACTTGGCACATTTAAGACAATGAAATTATTGGTGTTTGAACTCAAAGAGCCTAGGTAGCTGGATAAAGCCAATAAGACATCTATATTAATAGTATTAGTTAATGAATAATGTTAGTTTTCCTTTTTCCATGAAGTATTTGTGTAAATGATGTATGTATGGTGTTCATGCGTATATATGAAAGAAGATTATGGTAATTATATATATATAGATAAATATATATACATTTGATTAATTTCATTAGAAATTGTATAATCATATATATAGGGACAAAACTTTGTCCAAATAGGCTTTTTAGGACCAGTAAACTGGTGGTTGAAAATCTAGCACCAAATGTACTTTCAGGACCAGAGTTTTGTTGGTCACAAAATCTCTTTAATCGGGGAATAGAAACATGGTCCCTAAAAGAATTTTAAGGACTAGTTTTATGCTGGTCGTAAAAAATATTTTAGGGACCAGCTAGTTTAACCCATTTTAAAAGACCTTTAACAAAAGAGGCTATAGGGACAAGCGACACACTTTTATGTCGCTAAAAGAGAATTATGACTAGGTAGTTAGTCTATTTGGGATGAGATATATCTTCACAAAAGGATTATTATGACCAGGTAGTTAGTCTATTAGGACAAGATATATCATTGCTACATAATAATTATGATGGGATATTTTACCATTGCAAAAACCTTTTAAGGACTAGTTTATTAGAGTCATAGCTATTGACCTTTTTCATAGGATCCTACTAGGACAGAACGCGGCCAACTTTTTTCCATTTTAAAAGACCAATTGGGACAAGATTTGAACTTTTTGGGACCAATTTTCCCTTCCTTAAAGGCTGATTTTCTTGTAATATAGGTTCTTACATCCCATCTTTAGTTTGGAAATTCTACGCATCATCCCATGCCATATATCATTGAACATGACAAAGAGTAGGAGTCTTCCTAGGTATACTAAGAAGTCCCAGCTTGAGAAGACTTGTGTTAGAGATACTAGAGTAGATATTTCAGCAGCGGCCATTCATCGAGTTCTCTTCGGGATAGATTATATTGCTCCAGCATCTGCAACAAAGTATGATTATAGGATAAGAGTTACTTGAGATAAACATATTATGCATGATGCTGAGCATGAGAGTGAGGGAGTTGAGATGCCAATATCAATCGCTAGTTATATTTCACCTCTAGGTAATGAAACCGTTGGGATTGAGAGGTAGGGTACGATAAATTAGGATACACTCACTTTTACCATGATGTTTTTGTCACTTCTTGTTCTTTATAGATTATGTTCGACTATTGTAGAAAATATATTGACTTAGGATTTAGTTATGTTGATTGCTAGCATGATAGACGGGTATGATATTAATTTTGCAGCTATTATTCAGTGTGAGCTTCACGAGATAACTTTTGGTGGGATTATGGATCTGTCATTCCCATTTTTTGTATAGAGGTTATGTGAAGAGTCTGGTGTACCAAGATACTAGGAGTTAATGAGAGAGTATATGCGATGTCCACAACACAGACTAGGATGATGAAGGATCCAGTATATTTAGAACTTCCCAAAAGGTCTTATGCACCCACTATAGTACCTCTAACCCTATTTGAGGACCCATAAGTCCACACAGATCCTATTAATACATAAGAAGGCAATATGGGATTTAGCATGGAGTTTAAGATGGGGAGAAGAGAGAGTCCCTAGAGTTGAGTACCAAGGGTGAGGGGACCCTACTATATCTACTTTAACCTCTTTATCTACTTAAGAGATGATGGGAACTTCTTCAGTACCCCCTCATCCATCCACTCCAGCTATTACATCAGGTATAATATTAGTTTCATGTTAGTTTTTATTAAGCTTGGTGGACAGTTGGAGAGTCACTGACACTCTGCTACAGAATATTGAGGTTGAGGTGGTGACTTCATATAGACAGATTTGGCTGTAGGTCCAAACTACACTAGAGATGGCTAGGTCTATATTAGAGTCTACATATTGGGAGGGTATGTTAGAGTTACAAGCTGAGTTTCATTCACGCATAGATTTTTTTAAGGGTTAGGTATCTTCCCCGTTCAGCAACATTAAAACACCAGATCATGGTGATATTAGGGAGGGGTGAATGTACTTATAGTAGAGGTACGCTCTCTCATTGAGAGACCAATGTTAGACATCCCTCCAATTGTTCCCCCATTTGTTCAGTTGACACCTTGCTACCCAGATGGTTTGGCCTATTTTTGAAGGATAATGATACAGTCCTTGTAGTAGGAACCACGAGATGCTGAGAGAGGGACCTACAAAATCCCACTATGCTATATGACTAGGTCCTAAAATGGGTCATACATGAGTCAGTGGAGACTGCAGTTACTGATAGACAAAATAGCCGTGGGTGCATCTTCTAGTAGTGCACCGCCACTACTACCACCTTCACAACTCCAAATTCCCTCAATGTGGGACGATTATGAGATGGATGCCTAGTGCATCCTTAGTATATCTTCATTCCCTTGCTTTATATTTATTGAACACATTAGAGATAATGCATAATTATTAGTTGGTGTGGGTATATCATAGCCACTGTATGTTGTGATGTATTTTGTTTCATTTTGTGTTTGCTTTTGTTTAATAAGGAGAGTTTTAAGTATTTAGGGAAATTGTAATGTTTTTGTTGATTTTGAGAAAAGTAATACCCCTCCAAAATTATGTTTTTAGAATTATGTGAAAGTATATATATCTGGCTTTTGTTGATTTTGTTATTGCATTAAATTAGGGACATGATAATCATAACTAACTTATGCATGAACTGGATAGGTAGAAGTTTGTGATGTTACCCTATGCGATGTGTGTGTGAGGTTTTACCAACTTCTCTTTGTATGTTAAATCTAGAACTTGCCAGTTAGTCTTGCTAGGTTGCAGGATAGTTAGTTAGGAAGGGATCATAGGCCATTTTTTTTATTTTAGTCCACTTTTAGCCTAAATGACCATCCAATGTGAAATAGTATCCTTTGACCCTATTTTTAAGCCTTGTAGCCTATTTACTTGTTTTCTCCTTTCAACTTACCATATGTGTTGCAATGAACCTATTTTCTCCCTGTTCCTCCTTGGATATTGTGCACCTCAACTCAGGCAAATTGCATAAGTTAAGGGTGGCTATCATAGGGGTGTGTAATGTAAATTGTGTATGAAAAAGGGTAAAATAAGAAAAAGGATAGTAAGGTTGGATGTGGTGGAAAAATAAAAAATTAAAGAGAGAAAATAAAAAAAGAATAAAAGAAACCACACCCAACCTAAATGCGCAGTAAAGAATAAAATGGAGAAATAAAGGTGGAATAAAAGGAAATTGGTTAAAGTGTGGACCCCAAAGTTAGTGTAGAGCCAAGGAGAATTAGTCATTTGATATCCATATCTACCATACCAGCTCCCAAATCCTATATTACAGTCGAATAAAGTCTTATTATAATCCTAACATGACTTTCTGAAAAGCAAGATAAAGAAAATAAGGGAAAGCTTATGGTATTTAATGCATATTGATTGAACTTCTATTTTGAGTGTGACTGTCTCTTGAACATCCCTGGATTGACATTCTTATTTCATATGAGTGAGGGGGACTTCTTTGTTGTATGGGCACACAGGTTATATTGCTATCTATTCACTTGTTTGGGTAGTGTAACTTGTTTATACGCATGGTTTTCTGTTTCTAATGTAATTTCCATATCTTAATCCCATTGTGTCACATTATTGTGCTATATTTTTATACACAGTTGGTTTTGAGTTGCTTATATAGGAAAGGATTAATATATTGACCTTGAAGTGTTGTTTGATTGCCTTAGGTAGCTTAGAATCTCCTAGTTAAGCATCATGTTTTTGTTTTATTTTGTTATTTTGGCTGCAGACATGCAAACATTCTATGTTGAAGGTATGGATCTGCTATGGATTTATAGCACTTTTGATGCTTAAAACTATGAAAATATGCAAATTTCTTAGGTTTTTTTGTGAGATATGATCTGTTTTGGTTATGTTTTGTAGGAAATTAGTTCTTGGATGATAAACTTAATAAGAAGGTGAGGATCTAAGTTCTTGGATACTTAATGAGGCAATTTTGGGCGTATGTGCCACTTATCGGGCGTAGGTGACATAAGTATGTATCATAACTTGAAGTCCAGAGGCTTAGACACAAGAAAAAACAAGATTCTGCACTTACCTATGTCTACATATAGTACATTTTATTTTATATATGCCCCAGGTATGTGTAGAGATCAAAAGTCCAGAGAGTTGCAGGATCACCGATGAAGTCCTGGTACTTACCTATGTCCACATATAGTCCATATATTGTACACACATACGGTCTGTATGTGGACTAAGTTAGTGGCCACTGACCACAAATTTCCTCTTTTATTCCATATTTGATATTTAAGGTTTCTTTGTGGACTATATATACCCTTTTATGTTTTGTTGTTAGGTTACACACTCTTAACCCTCACAAACATATATTTTTATTGTAAGATTTAACTTTGATCTTGGGATTTCTCCTGTATTTATTTTGGCTAATAATTTAGTTTCAGACTTTGAGTTTTATTCAATTTTACTTGTGATATTTTGTGAATAGCTTTATTCAAGGATTCTGTTGATTTTTCACAAGCATGAGCGGCTAAAACCCTTAGCTAGGATTATCAAAACCATGACATATTGATAAAGTAGGAGAAGTGTCGAGTTGTTCTAAATTAGTACCTATGCATTGTATTTGCTTCAGCTTGATAGATTTTTTAGCAACTTCAAATGTTATGATCCTACCTACATTATTGCTACTTACTCCACTATAGAAACAGTGACTAGGAAAAGACAATTACAATAGTAATTTGAAGATTAACGGTCAATTTAGGATAATCAGTATTATGTATGTAAGATGGTTATCTGTCATGTAATAACTTGAGACTCAAAAGGTAATAGTTAACTGGAATCTATGATAAGGATTAGTAATGCAACATCCTAAGACTCAAAAGGTAAAGGATGAAATCTATCAATTAGTCCACAATATAGTTGATGGTACATAACTTATCATATTTTGCATGCAATGTATTGGGTAACCTACAAATTTGAGTAGCCATGGGGAAACAACTCTAGTGTTCGTCTCCAACTATTTACAACAAAAGTTACATACTGTTACTTGTTTGAGATTACAAAAATAACCCCCTATTTACTTTTTTTATTTTTCCCATTAGGTTCAGCAAATAAGAGATATACACTCAAGGCTTCCCTGTGGGCTTGACCCTAACCTAGTTAGGTTATTATACTTGATGGCTACTGTTTTATGCTAAATTTGAGGTTTGGTTCAGGTGTTGATCAAAAAGTATCATTTCTTTCTTTAGAGAGTGTGGTCGTGAAAGATAATCTTTCTTCTGAAGAGGTCCCAATTGAGATCCTTGATCATCAGTTTCGTAAGTTGTGAAGTAAGGAGGTTGCTTTGGTGAAGCTTCTATATATAAATCAGTTATTGTAGGGATCTACTTGTGAAACAAAGGCTAATATTGAAATTCAAGAGTGAGAGGAGAGGGGGGGGGGCAGAATTGAAATTTTCTTTTGTGAGTCTACTAGTGACTCCTCACAGTCGACTTGCCTGCAGTTCAAAAGACTTCACACCCAAATTAAACTTAAATATTTAAGCATGTAAATAATAAAGTAAAAAGAAAAAAACATAAAGATTTATCCTAGTTCGACACACCAATCCAGTGCCTACGTCCAGTCCCCCTGAATTTTAAGTTTCCTTTAGATCGTTGAAGGTTTGGTTCGAGTACAATGATAGGAAATAAGTTCTGAAGACTTATTTTTCTCTTCAAATCATGTCACACATCATAAGTTGATGTTACAAAGATGAATCACTCCTACTCTTTATATAACAATTGTATACTAACGTTACAGAGTTTTGTAAGACTAAGAATGAGACACTTTGAATTTTCTCCTTGAAGTTGCGTGAGTATTGTATGTCTTCTGTATTCTTCTTTTATATTCTTCGACTTCTATTCTTCATAAGTAAACCTAAGAGTTTTCTTCTCAATCAAGGACTTATATTGATTCCTTGATTTAAGGAATTAATCGTTTGATATGTCCATATATGGCTTTGTATCATATCCATATTAGATATGTCCATGATCTCTCTATCCTTTTAGTCTAGATGTCTTATGTCATGATGGCATCCTTCCATATTTTGTTTAGATCTTGATTGATTCTTTGATTGATCTTGTTCAGCCATGATTCCCCTTCTGCCATGATTTTGGGATGATGATTCTTCTTTCCTTTTAGCATATTTGATTTATCTTCTATGTTTCTTAGAATGATGTAATCTCTATGCGATTGAATATCCTTCCTTTTATAGAGCTGGCTTACTTCATTAGTGGTCTTCAATATCCTGTAAGGTTTCACTTGTTAGTTTGTCATTATTAAAATATAAACTTTGGAGGCTAACAATCTACCCCTTTTTGATAATGACAAACATGAGTGAACAATAGTTGACTTTCCTGTCAGTCAGCTTGTTCTCCCTGAATTTTTGAGCATCGATCGACATTTGCTCCCCTGACGTATGAGCATCTTTGTTGATTAAGATTTCTAGAATGACAGTCGACTTTTAAAGTTGACAATCGACTTTCTCTTGACTGATAAGTTCTTCCCTTCAGTTGAATTTCTCCTGACTTTTAAGTGCTTCCCTTCCTGCCTTTCTCCCCCTATTGGCATAATAAAAAAGAATAACAAGCTACAAAAATAGCACATACAGACAGAGCATATAACTAAGCACATATGTGCATCATATAATCCATATATATATGGATAGTTATAACTAAACATAGCAAATGAAATTGTCAGATAGTAAAAATTATCATTACAACCCAAAAGCATAAGGGATATAACCCCCTTTTGAAAGAGAAGTTCATAATTCACTGTTTCGCCAGAAAGTAGGTGAAAGTGTTATGATGTTTTGACAGAACTTGCCATAAGATTTTTCAATGTTTTTAATGAAGGAAGAGTAGGAATTTTGAACAAAGGCGGCCAGATCATCATTCTAGGAAGATACTTGGAATTTCAAAGAGTCCATGAGAGAGACAAATCGAGAGAACAACTTGACTTCTACTTGTTTGAGCCCATCAAGCCCCATCCGGACCACACCTATGTCAGATCTTGTAGTTTTCCCAATGTCTAAGAGCTTGGCAGTAGACTCTTGGAGTTGCATGATAAGTTTCTCGATAGTTTTGAACCGTTTTTTAAATTTATCAAGTTCCTTCATCAAAGAGACAGAGGAGTTAGAAACATACTTACTTACCTTTGGAGGCTCGGAATTTGCACAGGCAGATTCTTTCCTGCACTACTCATTTTCCACCAGGACATCTCCCATGCTGCTAAAAGTTCTAGAATTATAAGTTGCAGCCACTTCTACATGATGGTAGGCGAAGAGATCGATGTAGCAGAATAAGAGGATCTGGGTGATAAATAATCCGTTTGGTAAACTGGCTGAAGCATTGGCTTCTCTTGTGCTCTCAAGTATGTATTCCCAAATCCAAGTTTCCCAATTTATTTTGATCTTCTTAACTAGAAAGTATATCACGAAGACATCACAACTAGTGATGTTTCTTTGAGATCCTTTTCTAGAAATTAGAGTAGTGGCAACAATATAGGCCATAATGAATATTTGAAAAAGATAGACAAGGGACCAAAGTTGGTTGATGCAAATTCAAAATCAGATAAGAACTTTTTGGATTCCTCAAAGCCCACTTTAATGTCCTTGGTCCAGTTATTGTTCATGAAGGGTACTATACCGGAGAACTTGGTGTCAAAAATATTTTCAAATAGAAAGTTATTCAAAACAATTTTTGTGCCTAGTACAAGAGTCTCAAATTCACCAATGTCTGGGGAAAGTCAGAGATTAGCATAAAACATACGGACAGGGTCTTCGTAAACCAGAAGTCCACAGAGGCAAAACAATAAGGAAAGATCATGAAATTTGAAGAAGTGTTTGATTTTGCAAGAGGCATCTCTTAGAACATTAAGATTGATGACGCGACTAGGTATAATAGAGCTATTTTTGAAGGAGAGGAATTTTCTTTGTGAGAGTTTGTCCATATTTGGTGCATCTCTTCTGGAGAAAGTGAGATAGAGGGATTCAGACAAGTTTTCTTTGCTAAAGAGACATGGCTGGGAGACTATCATCCTCTATTGAGATGAATAGACTGAGACGAGGACTCATCAGAGGATATTGAAAAGGAATAGGACCTTTAGAGAAAATTTTATAAATGTTGGCCATTGATTGAGTTTTTTTCAAGATAGAGAGAAGGGAAGAGTTCTAAAAGAGGAGACAAAGGAAGTAGTAGGGGGTCGGTTAAGAGAACCTAGGGAGGCGACTATTTAGAGTAGATAGAAATAGTGAAGTTAAAATACATGAAGTGAATGGGGATTGATGGAGATAAAGATACACAGTCTAGGGAAGGGTGAAGGGCAGTAGAGGTGGCATAGGAAATAGTGATGCAATGATGGAAGCCCATTTAAAAAGTGTCCTTTTTTGAAATGTAAAAATATGATGAAGTAAAGAGAATATTGTGGTAAAAAATAGCTTAAGAGTCTTAAATGTAGGATCTTTTTGAAGATCTTTCTTCTAGTAAAAATAAAATTTGACTAAGTAAAATCATTTGCATCTAAAAATATGACTCATAAATAACTAACACCAAATCTTTTTTCAAGAAATTAAGATTTTGATAAGATCCAATTTTTTCTTCAAGATCATGGACATAGATCACTTGATACTAACACGGAATAATTAAAAAGATTAGTAGAACAATAGTATCACACGCTTTGGGAACAAACTCAAGAGATAGATTAACATCAGGTTGTTGACACAGAATTCAGAGAATTTAAGTATAACAACTTCTAAGAGTTATTCATGTTACTTCAGATGCTGAAGAGTCAACTAAGGTTTGTTCCTTGTTAATCCATGAGTAAGTGATATCATGAGACGAAGATTTCATCAGAATAGCAAAAATTCTCACAAAAAATATTAGAATTATAAGGAATGGTGTTGAAACATGTTGCAAAGATAATAGAATAATAGGTTTTCTTAAAACAAGAACTTGCCTCCCTTTTAAGAAGGTTTTAAAATAGATTACAAATTGTGGAGATTGTTTCATGAAAATCTATTGAGTATCAATAGATAGGGACAATTCGTATTTAATTTTGACCTTTTATTTAAGTCAGTGCCCTCTACCTTTATATCTATTTGAAGAGTCGACTTTGAAGGGGGAATAGTCGACTCTGGTGACATTACTTTCATCATTGTCACTAAATCTAATAGATTTTTTTCTACATTCTGTACAAATAGATGAGACCTTTTTCTTTCAAGCTATACTTCTGGAATGCTCGCTATTAATCCCTCTATTTAATAAACTTTGTGGACGTGTTCCTGCAAAATAAGAAGATTAATTCAACTTAGGTACCCAAGCGGTCTTAGGTCCTTGTGGGTTAGATGTACTTACTTTAGGCTACCAAACCCACACACTTTTAGGCTTACACTTGGAACTGTAGGATTTTTGCCCCCTTTATCCATAGACAAAATAAACGGGCCCCTGATAGGAGAAATAGGTCTTAGCTGAATTCAACAATCCTGATGAGGAACACGAATGGTTTTTAAAATATTTTGATCTTACAAAACTGTGGCTTTGGGATGCCTTAAAATAGTTTAATTTTATTTTTTCATCATCAAACTCTTCATGAAGCAAGTCAATTTTTATTAGACATACCTCAATTTCTATTTTCCAGTTTCATCGTTCCTCTTTAAGTTTTCATTTAAATTGAGCTTCACAACTTTTATCACTTAAGTGAGTTTTTTATATTCATCTATAAT
Organism: Capsicum pubescens; assembly: GCA_030864215.1. Taxonomy (NCBI): domain Eukaryota; kingdom Viridiplantae; phylum Streptophyta; class Magnoliopsida; order Solanales; family Solanaceae; genus Capsicum; species Capsicum pubescens. The sequence goes on from CM061544.1 coordinate 232,107,288, forward strand.
TTTTGTAATCTCATCAGTAATCATGTCTAAGTTAGATTCAAGTGTGTTACAATTATAACAATCGTGTAGTCTTACCTCACCAGATTTGCCTATTGTCTTGTAGAACATATTTGCAGCTTATACTTCTTATTCGGTTTTATCGCCATCAGTCCAGGCTCCAAATTTTTTATCCTTTCTAGACGATCATTTTCTCAATTTGGACAATTTTGTTTGATATGTCTAGGCCTTCTACGGTAGTAACAGAGATCATCATTTTTGGTAGAGTTATTGGTTTTGCCTCCTTGGGATCTTTGTTATATCTTCCTCATGGTTGGCCTTACTCCATGGTTTATAAGGGCCATTCCTTCACCATTAGCATTTTCCAAAATGTCCTTCTCTTTGAGTGGAGCAACGTTGAAGTCTACTGGTTTCCTCTTTTTATTTTTATAAAACTTGTTGTTATAATTTTTCTCGTATGTGCTAAGGTTACCTCGTAGTTTGTCTTATGTCATGTTGTGAAGATATCTATCTTCAGAATGGCAGCCTTGGTTTCCCAAGTCTTTTAGAGACTTCAAACCAGCTTCTGGACTTGTAGTAGTGACATCATTTTGCCAATAATTTTGCTTAATCTGGCGAACATTATTTTAATATCCTAATTTTCCTCCATTTTGAATAACTTATATTCATTCAAAAGAGCAATAATTTTTGACACCTTGAATTTGGTGGTTCATTCATAGGATACCTCCAGTTTGTCCCACATTTCTTTTGTTGTCTCGCACATTGAGATCTTATCATATTCTGCTCTGCTAACTGCACACAAAAGTAAACTTATAGGACTTGCGCTAGTTTGGATTACCTCTTACTGTTCTTTGGTGACCTTGAAAGTTTCAAGGTCCTCTATGTCAGAGCTACTAGGTTCTTTATCTTTGTACTTTGACTTCTCCTTGAGTCCTGAAATTGGCTTTGGACCTTTATTGATGACAACCCAAGCTTAGAAGTCTTTTGATTGGAAAAACATCCTGAACCTTTTCTTCCAGTAAGAATAATATTGCCCATTAAAGTATGGTGGTCTTGTGGAATAGTGACCATCCTAAAGGATAGAACCAAGAATTTGATAACTGGCCTTTTGATCTTTGCTCACTTGCGATAAAGCAATGCTATCTGTGAGACCTGCTCTAATATCAATTGAAATTCAAGAGCGGGAGGGGTGAATTGAAATTTTCATTTGTGAGTCTACTACTGACTCCTCACAGTTATTTTACATCTAGATCAAAATATTTCACACTCAAATTAAACATAAACAGCTAAGCACATAAATAATAAAACATAAAGTGAACAACACAAATATTTATCCTGGTTCGGCAAACAAATCTAGTGCCTACGTCCAGTCCCCTTGGGTTTTAAGTTTCCTTTAGATCATTAAAGATTTGGTTAGAGTACAATGATAGGAAACAAGTTCTGAAGACTTATTTTGCTCTTCAAATCTTGTGACCCAACTTCAATTGATGTAACAAAGATGATTCGATCCTACTCTTTATATAAAAATTATAAACTAACATTACAGTGCTTTGTTAGACTAAGAATGAGACACTTTGAATTTTCTCCTTGATGTTGCATGAGTAGTATCTGTCTTTGATCTTCTTCTTTTATAGTCTTCAACTGCTATTCTGCATAAGGAAACTCAAGAGATTTCTTCTCAATCAAGGACTTAGATTTATTCTTTGATTTTAGGAATATAGTTGTTTGATATGTCGATACCAGATGTGTCCATATATGGCTTTGGATTACATCCATATCAGATATGTTCGTAATCTTTCTTTCCTTTTAGCTTGGATGTCTTAAATGATGATTGTGTCCTTCCTTATTTTTTTTAGATATCTATTGATTCTTTTATTGATCTTTTTCTGCCGTGATTCTCGTTCTACTGTGATTCTTGGATGATGTTTCTTCTTTCTTTTCAACATATTTGATTTATTTGCCATGTTTGTTAGAATGTCGTAATCTCTTTGCGATTGGATATCCTTCCTTTTCTAGAGATGGATTCCTTTATCATTGATCTTTAATATATTGCAATGTTTTACTTGTTAGTTTGTCATTATTAAAATATAAACTTTGGAGGCTAACAATTATGATGACCAAGAACCCCTATCTTTTCTCTTAGAACTTAGTCCCAACTTGAGATAATAGTTTCCCCTTTATAAATTCATTCTATCTTAGGCCACCCGACTATTTTCATGTCATAATATGAATTCACGAGTTAAATTCGATCCATATATCAGTTATTAATTAAATTATCAATTCATTATTTATCTTGTAGGATTTTGGTGTGAGAATTACTGCTTTTCCCTAACACTTTAGCTTAGTCAGTTTTCAATCGGGGATGAATGACCCCAAGGGGGAGATATTGTAACACCCTGAGAATCAAAGCCAATATTAGAAACATTCTTCAAGTTCATGCAAAATCAAACATCATGTTTTCATAGTTTGATAACTGATTTATACATTTATTAAGGACTCAAATAACTCCTAGCTTGTAGACAAGTCAAAATATCCCTTACTGATTGAATTCTTAAGAAGTGTATTGCATAGTATATATATATATATACATATAAGCTCAATACAAACCAATATATGTATATATTTTTTAATTATGCTCCCTCCGTCTAAAAAAGAATGACCTACTTTATTTTTTAGTCCATTTAAAAAAGAATGGCCTTTTCCTTTTTTAGCAACTTTTAAATTTTAACTTTCCACATGGTATGTTTAAGACCACAAGATTGAAGGGCATTTTGGTACATTTGAAATATCTTTAATTGAAGACCACAAGATTAAAAATTCTTCTTTATTTTCTTAAACTCTATGTCATGTCAAACTAACTCATTCTTTTTGAAACTGAGGAAGTATTTCCAATGCCACCAATTTTTCCTTAATTTGATATCAGAGTAAAATGTTATGGAAAAATTTTTGAGGAACTGTCAAAGCAGCCAGTGAAGATTACTCTTCCTTAGTAAACTATGAGTCATCAGGGGACTCATCGTAACAGAAGTGGGGACCAAAATTTTTGACCTTTGGCTATGAATTAGGCTACGAATCATAGCCAGACCTTACGAGTCATAGCCTAAGTCACCAGGAATGCTTCCTCGAATTACAATTTTTGAGTGGTTGTTTGGTCTTTTCTCACCAATTTAACACCAAAACTACATCTTTTAATCTTTCTCATTATACCAAAACACCCATAACTTCCTCATTCCTCAAAATTCATTCAATTCTTAGAAAATTATAGAGGGAAAGAGGTGATTTTCCACTCCAACAAAGAAACATGGCTTTCCAACTTCCAGCTTCAAATATAAATATCTATTCAAGGTTTTAATACTTAGGTATGTGGGATTTTATTAATGTCTTTCCTTTCACCCTTGGAGTCCCAAATAAGACTCGATTCCCCAAGTTTAACTCACCCTTCAAGCTTAGGATTTCCATGGGTTATGTGAATTTCTTAAGTTTTTAGTTTATTTCTTTAATTAATCCATGGATTTATGTTTTCTCATAAATTGGAGCATCTTTCCATACTCATAATTATACAATCTCATTATATTGATGAATTCTTAATTTTTGGGCCTGACTTAGGAAATTTTTGGTTATGTTTAGATTTTAATATTATCAATAGTAGTTTCATTCTTCAGAGATGGTGGGTTATGAAAACCCGAGGACCTAGGATTTCATGTATACACTTAAGAATGCTAGATTCTCTAGTCTACGTGTTACTGAATACTTTTAGATTATGCATTTACGGTTGATTTTCAGAATATTATTATTTTTATTATTGAGCATTTTCAGTTATTAGTGTCATTCAGTTGGGAGTAGTATTTAGCACCGAACGAATGTAAGGAGGGAGGCTGACTCATTAGTTAGGATGAGACCTTTAGTAGAAGTCCTTAAGTTGCAGAACTATGACAACACCGTAGGTTCTAAAAGGTCACTCAATAGACCAGGATTGACATCTTAGTCCTTTCATACATTAGCTTAGTGTATCTATGTCAATCGGAGTTTATACCCTTGGTAAGGTACTAAACACCCATCCAACTAGGGTTATAGGTTAGATCCCGATTAGCTTAAATTTGGGTATGTTGATTAACGGTAGCTCCCACAGTCCATAATTGATAGTTCAGATTCAGATACTTGCATGACCATATATTGGATTGTTCAGTTTATCATATAGTACATGTTTATTACTTGGTCTTACATCAGTTTACCATGTCGCAAGCATAATTTTAGCCTGTACCAGTATATCATTATTTTCTATTGTATTCTTATTATTTTTTCAGGCCATGGGTTAGTTTGTGGTCACTTGTGACTCTGAGTACCATGTTACGACTAGGGGGAAGTCTCGAATTGTGACATGGGGGTAGTATAAACTATGGTCCAACAGAAGTCTTACCCATTTTCATACATTTTCCAAATTTGGTTTTTATCCACGAATACATAGTTTTACTTATCTTGAATAAAGATTTTTTAAGTTTGTAAAATGACACATGTCTATTTCTCAATCTTATAAATAGTTTTGTCTCTTCTTTTCCATAAAACCAAAAAAAAAGAAATATGGGACAAGAGGGGTTTGTGAATATCAAATTATCTTCCACCTACAATCTTTGGGTTGTGTCTTTCGATACACTGAGGAGGGAGCAAATGCGGACTCATCATTAGCATCAAATATGTCCATCACCTCTATTTTTATATGTTAATTATATATTAAGAACCTTTTACCATTTGTATATGCCAGACAAGTAGCATGTTAGAGAACCGACTGAATGCAAAATCAATTGAAGAGTCAAAGACAATATCAAAAAATTAGATAATGCAACTATTGCAAGATGTAGAATTAAATAGAAAAAACAAAGAAAATGACAATTAGTTTGATGACGAACAAAATTTTGATACTAATGATTGTGCAAATAAGAGAATGCGCTAACACTGCCACACCCAACAACAAATTCTAGAAGTAAAAGTGTAAAGTATCTCATCCCTTAAACCCATTTTTCTCTAAAGTGTTTATGGCATTAATATTTTACTATTTTTATGATTAAGATTGTCCAAGGGGTGTCCTCAATTGGATAAAAAGTTAAGGAAGAAGCTCAATGACAAACTAGGTTTGGAGCCTTCGCAAGTCAAATTCTTGTTCCAAAACAAATGTACTCTAATAAAGGTGCATAATACTAGTACTTCCTCCATTCCATAAGAAGTGGTGTTCTCTTGAGAAAGTCCTCTATGAAAACTACTCACTCCTAGAAATAAAAATGTGTTTTACTAGCTTACACTTCATTAAATATCTTGAAGAAAACATAGATTTTTAATTTTTTTTTTGGTTTTGTAAAACTTCATTCACTTAAACAAGAATAAAATTTGAAGAAACGTCAATATCTTAATTTGGGATAATACCAACAAAAATACCTGAATTATGACCAAATTTTCAGTTGAGCATACTCAATTTTGTGAGGGTCCTATTACCCCGCTAAACTTTTTTTTTTTTGTATTTTAATGGCATATATCTGCAAACTTTTCTACTTAGTCAGCCAACCCAATAACGGTGGACACACACGCCGTTTAAAAAAATAATTATCCCATATAATTTTTGTTTTAACTTTTAATTATCCACAAATGTAATAAAAGATAGATATTTAATAAACAAAAAGGTGACCTTTCCTCTTCTCTATACTCAAAACACTTCAACTTTTACAATCATCAATCATCGCTTTCACTCTTCAATTTTATTTCTCACTTTGACTACTCTTTCAAAAAAATTTACTTGTAAGGTCAACATTAACAACTGTTCTGGTGTTCCTCGAGGTGTGATTTCGTATCGGAGAGCTGTGAGAGTGCTGGTATTGAACAAGTCTTAAAGGTTAGCCTAGTTTTTTTTGATGTCTAAGCTTAAAAATTGAAACTTTATGAAAATTTCTTTAGGGTTACTATTCAACAAGTCTGTAGTTTCATAATTTGTCAAAATTAGGGCTTTTTGCTAGTCTAAATCTTTCTTATTTTTATCATTAAGTTGGGGCTTTTTTGTAATCTAAATTGACTCTTCTTGTGTGACTGATTATTACATGTTTGAATAATCAAATTTTCCCTAATTGTAAGTCGTTGTGAATGTGACTAAATTTCAGGAATGGGTGATTTTACATATATAACCTTGAGATATTTTCATGGTGGTATTTTAAATAGTAAAAGTCAAAGACCAAAAATATGAGGGTGGTGAAGTCACAGATATTTTTGATGTGGATGTGGATAAGTTATCTTATTTTGAGCTAACTAGCTTTTTAAAAGAGTTAGGGTATGCTACAACAAGGTTCACGTTTTATCTAAGGCCACCTAAAAAGGACTTTATTTTATATTTTCTATGTGAAAAGGATATTTTTGAACTTTCACAATCCTTCAAAAATGGGAATATTGTTGAGCTATACATTTGTCACATGGTTGGTCAACTTGATCAAGTTGATGGTCCTATTATTTTGATGGCATACACTACTACCAATAAGGAATCTTTTGTTGATTTTAATAAAAAAGGGGACAATGAGGTCCATGAAGGGGATAGGGTTGCTGAAAAAGGGGTTGAGCTTAAAAATAAGGTTGCACCTAGTGAGGCCTCATCTGTTGGTGTTGTTCCAGCTGATGATAAGGATGAAACTGGTGGTGAAGCTGCAGCTACAGCTTAGGCTGCAAATATTGATGTTTCTGACCTCTTAATTGAAAACATCTCAGATTCAGACTATGAAGATCTATTTGTTGAAGATGATGTGCATAAGGAGGACATAAACTTAAGGGATGAAATAAGGAAATACCAGAGGAGGAAGAGAAGGGAAAGAATACCTAATGGACCTACAGAAGTTCCTGTTGGTGAAGTTGGTTCAGATCTGGGATTTGAGGAGATAAATATTTTTGATAAAAGTTTAAAAAGTAAAGTTGTTAGGGATGAGCCTGTGTATTGTAGTTCTGATGAATATAGTGTGGAATATGATTTAGAATATGGGTTAGGGAGGACAGACAGTAGAGAGGTAGTGTATGATAATTCTGCAAAATAGGTTGGGTGGCAATTTGTCATGGTTTTTTAGGAAGTGAATAAGTTTAAAGATGCTGTTACAAAATATGCACTTCAAAGAGGTGTTAAGTTAGAGAAGTATATTAACGAGTCTAAAAAGGTTAGGGTTAGATGTAGGGAAGGGTGTCCTTGGCTGTTATATGCAAGTATTAACAAGTCTAACAATGATTTTCATATTAAAACCTACAATCCTAAGCATAGGTGTATCAAAACCCCTATAAATTCCATTTGTAATGCAAAATTCCTGCACAAGCATTTCAAAGATAGAATCAGTGAGCAACCAAACATGAGAATATTTCAGTTCAAGCAGTTGATTAGAAAAGAATTGGGTATACATGTTGGAAAGACTACTTCCAGAAGAACTAGAGGTAAAATCCTTCAAGATTTAATAGGTAATCATGTGAAAGAGTTTGGAAGAATATTTTACTATAGGGATGAAATATTGAGGTCCAATCTGGATTCCACTTGTGTTGTGAAAGTTGATGATCTGATGATAGTGGTAAGCTTGTTTTTCAAATTTTCTACATTTGTTTTGATACATGCAAAAAAGATTTTTTGGATGGTTGTAGAAGATGCATTGGTTTAGATGGATGTTTCCTAAAGGGTGTAACCAAAGGACAATTGTTGGTTGATGTGGCTAAAGATGGAAATAATCAAATGTTGCTTATTGCTTGGGCTGTAATACAGTATGAGACTAAGAACACTTGGACGTGGTTTGTGAAATTGTTGATAGGGGATTTGGGATTAACATATGGCAGAGATTATACAATCATTTTAAATATGCAAAAGGTATACTCTTTTCTTCATTAAGTTATGTTTAATGAATATTATGTGTAGTTGTGATTATGTAATTTGGTATGATCTGTTTTTTAGGGTCTTAGAGAAATATTGATGAAACTTTTACCAGAGGTGGAGCATAGGATGTGTGCAAGATATATCCTTTCCAATTGGGGGAAAAATGGAGAGGTTTTCAGGGAAGGAACCACTTCTGGAAATGAGCAAGAAGCACCTTTGAAGCTGAAATGAAGAAAAATTTGAACCAATTGGCCATGCTAGGTGGTGAAGATATTGTTCCAGATTTACTTCATTACAAGGTACAAAGTTGGTGTAAAATGTATTTTAGAACTGAAATCAAGTGTGAAAGCATAGATAATAACATAACTGAGAGCTTTAATGCTTAGATCTTAGGATCAAGGCATAAAATAATTATTACTATGTTAGAAGAGATAAGGGTGAAAGTAATGACTAGACTAGGTAAATTCAAAAAGTTTCAAGAAACATGGGTGACTGAAATATCTCCAATGGCTTTGAGAGTGTTAGAAAAAAACACTGAGAAGTCAATGACATGTAATATTAACTTCAATGGAGAGAGAGGTTTTGAAATATCAGATGGACCATATATACATAGTGTGGATTTAAGGGATCACATATGCAGATGTAAATCTTGGATGCTCAAGGGAATACCATGTCCACATGGGATTGCATCCATGCTCTACAAGAAATTAGACTCAATTGATTTTATTGATAGCTGCTACAGTAAGGATACTTATCTCAAGACTTACTGTCACTACATTGAATTAGTGACCAACATGAACATGTGGAAAGAGTCAACAAATACTCATGTGGAGCCTCCAGTTGTTGTTCCTATGCCTGGCAGGGCAAAGAAGAAAAGAAATAAAGAAGAAAAGGAATAGATAGTTTTATGAGACCAAAAAGTGTGGAAAGATGTCAAGAAAAGGGGTTTACATGACTTGGAGCATCTGTCATGGACAAAATCACAACAAAAGAGGTTGTCCTTTCAAGGTGTGTTACTTTAAATAACTTGTATTATTTATTTGTAGCTTAATTATTTTTTAATATGTGACTGCTTTCAACTATTTTTGTAGAATTTTGTTGGATCAAGTAATATTAATTTTGGACCAAGTGATGTACCAAGTACTTCAACACTCCTCCTACTACTACTGATGTATCTTCTAGACCTAGGGGAAAGCCATGAAAAATAAGTGATTATCCTAATGCACCTCCTAGACCTAGGGGAAGTCCTAGAAAGTCAACATCTGCTACACCAACTGGACAAGCTGCACTAGCTGGATAAGCTGCACAGCTGCAGATGTTGAACATATTGTGGCAACTACAAGAGGAAGGGGAAAGGGTGTTGAACATGTTGCAACATCTGTAAAAGGAAGGGGAAGGGATGTTAAACATGTTACAACATCTGTAAGAGGAAGGAAAAAGATTATTGAACATGTTGCAGCATCTGCAAGAGGAAGGGAAAGGGGTGTTGAACATGTTGCATAAGCTGCAAGAGGAAAGGGAAGTGGTGTTAAACATGTTGCTACAGCTACAAGAGGCAGGGGGAGGTCAAGGAAAACACCTCTTGGTGACATAAGAGTGGCAAGGAGGACACCTTTGCATGAGTGGTTTGAAAATCCACCCAGTTATGCTCCACCAAATTCACCTGCTTCACCTGTTTATGCTCCACCAAATCCACCTACTTCACCTGTTCATGCTCCACCAAGTCCACATGCTTCAACTGGTAAAAGGCCAAAGACAGCTGGGATGAGTGTTTTGATTGCTGAAAATAGTTTCACAACATATAATGTAAGTTCTAATTGATTTAATTTAAGTTTAATTTGTCTTTAGACATTTATATGTGTATAATTTTTTTTCTTTCATTGTCTGCTGCTCGAGTTGCCAAGTAGTAGGATACTACATACTAGGTCTGCACATTCTATAAGATCTACTGATATTACTGGGGACCTTGGTTACAAATCAAAAACAGGAGTAAGGTGGAGGGGCAAAAAAGAAATGACTGGAAACCAACTTGAAGTGATGAGAGATGAGATGAGAATAAACAAAAAATAGAAAATGGCTTCATCACAATTCAAGCAACAATGAAAGTAGTTTTAAAATGTTTATAGTTTTTGACAGTAAAACTGATGTATTGTAAATTGGGGTAGGTTATTTTGACAAGGTCATTTGTTGTAAAGTTTCTATGATGCACTTGAATGTTGCATCTCAAACATTTGTGAAGTTATTTTGTATTATATGTTGCACTTAAAAGTTCAAGGTGCATCTCAAACAGTTATGCACTGATTTTGTTCTATTATATTGAATATTTCTATAAATTTGTATCTATCCTTTGTGGTGCTATCTGATGTTTCTATCACTTTTGGAATAATAAATTTAGCTCAAAAAATGAGCAAAATAAACAAGTACTCAAAACCAACAATCAGTTTGAAATAGGAGATTTCATTCAACAAAATCAAGTTCAAACCACCTTACAAGAAATGCTGCCATAAGAGATTTAATTCAACAAAATCAAGTTCAAACTACCATACCATACAAGAAACACTACCAACGATAAATTCATATTACAACACTACACAAAATACTTCAACCGACTATTTTGAACCATATAGCAATACACATTATGAAGATACACAACATGAAAATACTACTAAAGCTCTTTATCTTGTTTACTTCAATCGTCTTCTGTGGTGTATTTTTCACCTCGTCTTTCATCTTAACAAATGAGCTGCATTGTTCTATTATTTGAGTGAATGCAGATTCAGCTTCCATCTCCATTATTTCTCTATCATTGAAAGTATCAACCAATTCTTCCTTCGTCTTCATTATCTTCAACATTTCATTCATGTCCTTCACTTTCTTCACCAACTTTTGAATAATGAACATAGATTGTTCATCAACCACACTATCCCTCCAAAAAAAAAAAGTTACACTTGTTTGATCCATAATTAGGGTAAGATCAAAATCTTCTTTCCGGATTATTATCGGACCAAGAAGTCTTCAAATGGAGTAAGATACCATGATTGCATCGCACCTCTGCATTCAACATTGGATCTTCCTTGTCTAAACAAATCCTATTCAAATCCAATTTTACATCTTCCATAGCTAACACTAATTTCAAAAGTTACAAATTAAAAATTAGTGAAAATAGTGTGAAGAAGTTAGAAAATAGTGAGAAGAAGTTAGAAAATAGTCATAAATTTACCAAAGAAAACAAAGAAAATCAATGCAAGAATTTTATCTTCAAGAATTGAGAGAAAAACGGGAGGAGAGTGAAAGAAGGAGATTTACCTCTCCTTAAATTGGTTAAATTTAAAAAATTAAGAAAACTAACCCAAATATATAAAGTAACATGTCAAAAAAATAGGTTTATAATATTTTTTTAATCACACTCACGCGCTCAAGGTCGGTGATTACACGCACTTGTAAAAGTTGACTGATATTTGTCATTAAAATACAAAAAGAAAAAGTCTAGGGGGTAATAGAACCCCCGCAAAGTCGAGTATGCTCAATTGAAAATTTGGTCATAGTTCAGGTATTTTCGTGAATATTATCCCTCTTAATTTTATGAAACACCATTTATTTTAAAATAAAATAAAAAGAAAAAAGCATGACTTATTTTAAAATGGAGGTAGCACTTCTTGTTGTCTACATTAATTGAAGATCTACGTTCAAACCATAATCTCTAAACATGGTATAGTTTCTTATTCTTGACAGTCAAAATACTTGAGGTAGTTACACAACTTTTGCACATGATAAATGAATTTACACTTTAATGGTCAATGGTTAATTAATATGCATTCTAACTTTATAATTTGTGTAAATTAAGATTATTATTGATGTAATTAATTGGTTAAATCATTTAATTTAGCGCTATCTAGTGAGTCCTTGTGCTAATATTTGTTATTTTGTGGCATCAAATGGTTATTCCCCTATAGAACCATGTTAATCGCGATGAAAACTCATCACTTCGAGCTGAGAACAAAATTCTCATGACTGAATGTATGTGATTTAGTGAAGCTTTCAATAATGTCTTTCCTAATTATCGTGGATCTGGACTCCATTTAGTAGAAATGTCATACAATAAACAACAGTTGAGACTCAAAAATAGTAGACTTCAAAAGGAGGTAATTAAAAGTTTTACAAAATATTGAATCATTGCTTTAACATATTTTGGCATAATATGGATTTAAGCTATATATGGTGACGCTGAATTATTTTACACTAATAGATTTGACTGTGTAAATTTTTTTTTCACTGTTATTAGTTGTAGAACTCAAGCTCAATTAAATTCTTTTCTATTACTACAAGGTTGATTGCATTTTAAAGCCATATGTTATTAAAGTAGTTGCGGTGTACCTATGGAAAGATTTCTTGAAATGGCTCAAGCAGGAGAGACACTTTGGTTTCTCAACACTGGTGGTCTAACAAACATTCAGAATGATGAAGAATATGTCAGAAGATTCCTCAAAGGGAAAGGGCCTTACAAGGCCCATGGAATCAAGAGAGAATCTTCACATGAAAATGTTGTTGTCTTCATGAATAACATCAACTTGGTAGAGATTTTCATGGACACGGTACATTCATTTATTCCTATATTTTATTTTTGAATTTACTTTACAGTATTCAGTGACTAACAAATTTAAATTTGCAAATATTTTAGGGGGAAGACATACTAGAAGATTTTCTATCCCTAGTACGCAAATTCGAGAATTCTTTTTTTCTCAAAATTTAGCCCACACATGCTGGGTGGGTTCTTTTGGTGTGACACACAACTTGGTGGTTATTTTAAGTATGAATTTTCATGAAAATATCCAAATTAATTCATCTTATTGCATCATGTTGTGGTTATTTTACGCCAATTTATCAGTTTTAGTAGTAGGAATTTGTGAACTAGTTATAGAATTAATATTTGATATAAGGAATGACCTAAACACTATTGAAATTATAATGATTAACCCAAAATCATTTTATACTTGTTAAATTGAGTGGTTATATGTGACAATTAATTTCTAAAATATGTTTGCTACAACAATATATTAATAACATATCACAAAATGAGGATACTGATAATAACTTATCATTTGTGATCACCAAAATCACTGGGCCGGTTTGTTCTCCAGTATTGTGTCGACGGTCTTTACGGTGAAGATGTTATCAAATGAAGCTGGGAAAAACTTGAATAGCAATGAAAATACTAATAATTCATGAAGTGTTTTGTTATTAAATGTTTTCCTTCTTCCTCTATAGTTTTCAATTAAATACCTTCGATATAATAAAATTATTTGCACTGCCATTTTGTGTCACTCATTCTTTTTCCTTTTCTGGGTTTGAAAGAAATATGCAGAATTTCATGTGCCCTCTCCATAGGTTCCAAGTCGAGATTGAAGCTTCTTAAGACTTTGCAAGCAAACTGTTAATGGAATATGGGCAGTTTTCTATGTTTCCCTAGACCATACCCCAACTACTAGGTACTGAAAACGACCCTCAGGGTGCTTAATTCATGAAATGTGAAATGGTAACTAAAAGGTAAAAACTTTTCAGTGATCATATACTATCATTTCTATGAATGATTAAAGGGGAAGACAATTACTCATCGAGTCTCAAACCTTGGGATTACTCAACGAGTATCAAACCTTGTGTTAACTGGCACTCATAATTTTTTTCAAGTTATCAAAGAAATCACGCAACTAAATTAATTATCTGTATATATACATATAATCCGAGGTTATACATTCAAATTATAATTAGCCAACCATTTACCATGATCTAGGTCACATGGATTGATCATATCGCGGCTGATGACCCAACAATCAATAATATTTACAAATTCATTATTGATTTTGGCCTTTCACTTGAGGAAAAGCATTGGATTACTACTTTGAATAGACAATGTGAACAACTAGCGTGTGCAAAGGCCAAAAATTTACCTCAGAATAACATTGATCATATGTGTAAGTTTTTTCAATAATAAGAAATATAAATTTATGTTTTAATTCAAATGCTCCAACTCATGTTATAAAATCTTTGCCTAGACAGTGTCAACAGACAAAGAGAGAACAAAGAGCATGTTGATTCTAGAGGAAAAAATGATAATGAGTTATCTTCTGGAGTAAGTGTGACAACAACACATCAATGGAAAACTATCATATGAAGTGGCTCTGGCATTAATGACATTTGATTCATGACTAGGTAGAGCATCTATGATCTAGGGAGACCTAATTGGCTTATTTTGAGTACTTCAGCTTCCTTCTGGTTGCCTAGTCCTCCTAAAGCTGTGTTTGATTTCCTCGACGAAAACACAAGGGGCGAGGTACCTTTAATTTTCTTAAGAGAAAATTCAAGATCTTCTATACTTCATCGTATACCCCTTATCTCAAAGGTTACTATCCTAGACTTGCAGACATATTCTCTCATTAAATATATAAACACAACAATTAGAAGAATGGGGGTATCACTATACATATGAATGACAGATCCCCCTCCGCCCCGCCCCGATAACTATAATATAAGAACACAAAATTCTTTCTAGGATATCCCTTCAGGTATACTAATATTAACTTTTTCTAGGTTTTATTTTCATCACCCTTTAACTTACACTCTAATGGGCATTAACATGTTTAATACTTTTGTTAAATTAATGTATGAGCAAAATGGCTTCCTTTCGTTAGTTGTCAAGATTTTTCATCGCATTAATCAATCTTTCTCCATTTTTTCAAGATAAGTTTTGGTTTAGCTTTTTCATTTGTTCTTAATTAAGTAGTGTTTTACTTCTGATATTTGTCTAATATAGACTTAGCATTTATGTTAACAAATACTAGTAAATAATATATTTTCCACTCGTTAGTATGCTAGCATTAAACCTCTAATATTATATCCTTATGATTTTACGAAATTTCTAAAACCATACCAAGAGATCACATTGTCCATCTATAATCCCCTCAACTCAGCTTTACCAACACCATATGATATTTACTTAGACTTCTTGATACGAAACTAAAGAACACTTACTAGGAAACATAACACTTGTACACTTAAAATATTATCCAAAAACATGCTACCTGGGGTACGACTTATTCTTATAAACCCAATGTTTTTATCCATCTAGTGACTTAGCCACAATTCATTGCTTTTAACACTAGTCCTCGTGTATATATATGTGTATATATTACACACTCAATCAATCCTATTCAACTTAGCTTACTGCACACATTATATCTTACATACTAATTCTTTTTTTTTTCAAAACTTGAGACTGCCCCCTAGTCGTGAGAGGGTGATCAAAGTCACAAATGATCCTAAGATAACCCATGGCCTAGAAAACACTAAGAATACTGAAGAAAATAATGTCTTACTGAGAAATTTTTTTAAAATAAATTGATCATAATAAAAATCAAAATCAATACTGGATATCAAAACTAAGACTGTCTAACATAATCAATATGCGGAAAATATAACTATCTATTTGAAAGCCTCTAAATAATATGAGTTGTTGGGACAAGCCCACAACCAAATCCAAATGTCTAAAACTAGAAAAAAATACTAAAAGAGATGGTGATAATTGGCCCTCGTATGATGAGACTCACTAAACACTGCTTTTGATATGGTGCAGAATTGTACTGAGAATGATCTATATGCTATGTGTTAGAAACTCTATTATAAGATTATATAGCGCAAAGAAAGTTTTTAATCAGTACTTTGAATGTAATGAGCATGTGATATGGGAAAATAACTGATATAGCCTGAAAATGATACATGTGACATTGTAAACTAATGTCCAACCAAGTAATAAACATGTATTGTATGATAAGATGAACAACTGAATGCAAGGCCATGTAAGTATATGAATCTAAACTATGAATTGTGAACTGTGGGAGCTACCATTAACCAACATATCCAATCATTGCTAAATGGGTTCAAACCAGTAATCCCAGTTAGATAGGTGCTCAGTACCTAGAAAAGGGTATAAATACTCATTGACATGGATTGACTAAACTGATGTCTGAAAGAACTAAGGTGTCAAGATTGGTCTAACAGGTGATTTTTTAGAATCTATGGTGGCATCGTAGTTCTAGAACTTAAAAACTTCTACTAAAGGTCTTAACCTAATTAACGGGTGAGCCTTCATCCCTACGTTTTCTCGGTGTTAAGTACTACTCCCAATTGAATGAGGTTGATAACTGAAAATTCTCAATAATAATACTATTCTAAAAATCAACAACAAATGTATAATCATAAAGTATTCAATAACATGTATGCTGGAGAATCTAGCATTCCTTAGTGTATTCATGAAATCCTAGGTCATTGAGTGTTCATAACCCACCATCTCTAAGGAATGAAACTAATAATGACAATATTAAAATCTTAGCGTGATAAGAAATTTCATAACTCAAGCCCAAAAAAATCAAGACTTAATCAATATAATGAAATTTTATAATTTTAGTATGGAAAGATGCTCATTTTATTAGAAAATGTACATCCATATTTTAATTAAATAAATAATCTAAAAACATAAGAAATTCATACTTTTCATGGAAATCCTAAGCTTGAAGGGTGAATTAAACTTGGAGAATTGAGTAATCTTTGGGACTCAATGGGTGAAAAGAAACACATAGATTAAAGACCACATACCTGATTTTTAAAACCTTGTAGAATATTTAGATTTGAATCCAGAAGAAAAAGGCCCTATTTCTTGCTTGAAGAGGAAAATTCCCTCTTTCTCTCTAATTTTTCCAAGTGTTGAATGAAGTTTAAGGAATGAGGGACTAATGTATGTTTTTATATTCTATTTATACCCTTGGTAATATTAAATGATATAGTTTTTGTGTTAAAACAATGAGAAAAGACCACACAACCCATCAAAAATTTCCTAGAAAACACTTGAAAGCGGTCCAGGCAGCTTAGGCTACAACTCGTGGGGTATGGTAATGAGTCATGGACAAATGACCCAATTTTTTGTCCCCACTTCCATGAAAATGTGTCACCTGGCGAATTGTTGTCAGAGTCGTCATCACTGGCAACTTTGATAGTTTTTCAGTAATTTGGTTATAACTTTTTACTCTGATGTTGGATTAAAGAGAAAGCGGTGGCGTTAAGAATATAATTAAATCATCTATATTTTTGTGGGTTTTGAGAGTAAAATCTCTTTGTAATACAAAAATTATGCTTATTTGAAGTTTATTATGGCAATATTCTTCACAAGAACTCAATCGACACGGTATATTTTGACTTGTCTCTAAGCTAGAAGTTATTGGAGGCCTTAATATATGTCTAAATCACTTATCAAGCTAAGAAAATATGATTTTTAATTTTGCATTAACTTGAACCATGTTTATTATATTGGGTTGGATTCTTAGGGTGTTACAATATCTCCCCTTATGAGGTCATTCGTTCCCGATTGAAAACTGACTAAGTTGAAGTGTTAGGGAAATCTTTAATTCCCACAATGAACTCCTATGATCTGAATAATGAATTTATAACCAAATTAATACATGATATATCGACTGAACCTAACTTATGAATATATGTTATGATATGAAAATAGTTGGGTGTCCTGAGATAGAAAGAATTAGTTAAGGGGAAACTATTACCTCAAGTTGGGACTGAGTTTTAAGAGATAAGATGGTTGTACTTTGTTAACATATCTTCCTCATTTTCCCAAGTATCTCCATCAACTGACTAATTTATCCACTGAACTTTACCAAAGCGACATCGTTATTTCTCAGCTTAAAATTCTGACAATCAAGGATATAAACTGGGACTTCTTAATAAGAGAGACTATCTTTCACACCCATACTCTCTAAGGGAACAATTGATGTTGTATCACCAATGCATTTCTTTAACAAGGAACATGAAAGACTGTATGCGCTAATGCTAAATCTGTAGGCAATTCCTTCTCATACAATATATTTCCATAGTGACTCAAAATCTTGTAAGGACCAGCATAGTGGGGACAAAGATTTACCTTCTAACAAAATCTCTTCTTCCTTTGCATGAGTGAAACATTCAAGTTGACAAAATTACCAATATCAAACTCAATCTCCCTTCTCCTCATATCTACATAGGATCTTTGATGACTTTGAGTGGTTTTCATCCTTTCTCTAATCAACTAAACATTTTCCATAACCTCATGTATCGAATATGTCCCTATAAATGAAGCTTCATCATCCATAAATAAACCAATATGAGTTCTACAAATCCTACAATAAATTTCCTCAAATGGGGCCATCTAAATACTGGACTGATAAATGGTATTATAAGCAAACTCAATCAAAGGAAAATGATCATCTCTACTACCCTTGAAATCAATAAAGAATGCTCTCAATATATCGTCTAAGGTCTAACTATTCCTATCCACTTGACCATTTATCTAAGGGTGAAAAGCTTTACTAAGATAAAATTTGGTACCATGACCCTTCTAAAATGTCTTCCAAAAAATATGAGGTAAGCTGGGTACCTATATCTAAAATAATGGTTAAAAAGACTCCTTATAATTTTACCAACTCCTAAAGTTAGGGTTTAGCATCATCTTCAGTTGAATCTTATGCGTTACTGGAAAGAAGTGGCCTGACTTAGTCATTTGGTCCATAACAACCCAAATAGAATCCTTTTATCAATGAGTATGAGGCAACCCTATAATGAAGTCCATATTAACCAGTTCCCACCTCAAAGTAGGATTTCTTATTTCCTGAAGGGTACCACTAAGTCATTGGTGTTCAACTTTAACCTGTTGGTAATTTGGACACTTAGCCACAACTTATGCAAAATCTTTTTTTCATGCTATTCCACCAATAGACATCCTGTAAATCACAGTATATCTTAGTAGCTCCTGGGTTGATAGAATATTGAGAAAATTTATCTTTTTTTAGCATTTACTAGCTCAAGTCATTTACATTTAGAACACATAGTCTACCTGAGAACGAAGAATACCATCTCCCTATTGGGAGAAAACCTCAACCTTTTAACTCTTGACTACTTCTTTCAACCTAAGAAAATTAAGATTTCTATCTTGTTTTTCCTTTATATCAGTGATCAAAGAAGATTTTGAATTATTCTGAACAATGATATTACCTTCAATTTAATCAACCAACTGAACTCTCAACCTAGAAAGTTGGTGAACCTCGCGATCTAACTCTTTTATATCATCCCTAATATGAAAAACACTCCTCATTGACAATCTACTAAGAGCGTCATCCATAATATATGTTGCACCCTTATGGTATAAGAAACTAATATCATAATCCTTAAACAACTCTAGCCACCTTTATGACAATGATCTAGATCTTTCTAGGTGAACACATATTGAAGACTCTGGTGATTAGAGAACACATCAACATAAACCACATAAATATAATGCCTCTAAATTTTTAAGGTAAAAACAACTTCTGCCAACTCAAGAACATGAGTCGGGTAGTTTTTCTCATAAAATTTAAGTTGTATAGAGGCATATGCTATACCTTGTCATACTGCATTAACACACAATCAAGTACAACTCTAGAAGCATTACGATAAACTACAAAACCATCTGAACCCTCTGGCAGAATTAGAATTTAAAAAGAGGTGAGTTGAGTCTTCAACTCTTGAAAACTCTTCTCACAAGAATTGAACCTCTAAAATTTGACTTTCTTCTAAGTCAGTATAGACATAGGAGAATCAATAGAGAAAAATCCTTCAATAAATTATCTGTTGTAACCATCTAAATCCAAGAAACTCATGATATATGATGGAGAGATGGGTCTAGACTAGATCCTTACGACTTCAATCTTCTGAGAATCAACTTGAATGCCTTACCAAAAATTATATGACCTAAGAATTCTACTATTTCTACTAGAAGTCACCTGTGCTTAACTTAGCCAATAGTTAGAGATCTTTGAGTGTTTCTAAGAAAATCCTTTAATAATTTTTTTCATTCTTACATTGAACAAAAGCGTGGATGTCATCTATGAAGAATAAAATGAAAATATCCAATAATTTCATGAACACCCTTTTTATCAAGTCCATAAAATCTATAGGATCATTCGTTAGATCAAAATACATAACAACAAATTAAAAGTGACCATATTAGTTTCTGAAGGTTATTCTTGGAATATCACACTCTCTGACTCTAAGCTGATGATATCCAGATCTGAGGTTTATCTTAGAGAAATGTTTGGCACCCTAAAGTTTGTAGAAAACGTCATTAATCATTGGAATAGGATAATTATTCTCGACTATGATCTTGTTCAATTGGCGGTAGTTGATGCACATTTTGTGAGAATTGTCTTTCTTATACAAAAAAGAACTGGAGCCCCCCATGAAGAGATACTAGGTTTGATAAACCCCTTGTCTAGGAGATCTTACAATTGTTCTTTCAATTTCTTAAGCTTGGATAAAGCTATTCTATAGGGTTAAATATAAATACTGGGTATCTGGTAGGAGATCTATTCCAAAAATAATTTTTCACTTAGGAGAAACTCCGATCAGCTCTTTAAAAAACACTCTGGGAAATTCTTTACAACAAAAACTAACATAAGATTCGGGGTTTTGGACCTTGAGTCCTTGATTCAAATAAGATGATAAATGCATCATTTGGAAATTATTTTCCTTGCCTTGGGGAAAGAGACAAACTGACCTATAGTGAAACACCTTGGATTTTTTGACCTTGAGAAATTCATGATCTTTGAGCTCACTTCCTTGGTTACGACTTGAACGCATGAATCATAGTGTGTATTGACAGGTCAGGTGGCCCTAGTCATGAGGTGTCCAATGAATGGTGTTTGGGTTTCTATCAAGGGTATGACTTGGGGATACGAGTGGTAAGGATTCATGATGAGATGTTAGGATGAGTCGTGACCAAATTATGTAAGTTTGTTGCATAATTCTTCTTTGAGTACAAGTATCTCACTATGAGTCATATGAAGTTGTTTTGAGTTATGGGATGAAATTGTTGGATATCTAGTATTTAACCCATTTGAGTTCTGTGTTGCCTATGATTGGAACCTATGAGTCATTAGTTATTGATATGAGTATGCTTATTGAGTCATAAGATTGATAGTGTATGGGGGTCTTTATCAATGTCTTGGTTATAACTCATGGTCACGAGTCGTAAGGAGGGGTTACGAGGCAATGGTTGACTCGTAGTCAAAGACGACATTTTTCTAGCCCTTAAGTTAAGGGAATTTTGTACATTCCTCTTTTACCTAACTTGAAAACCACATCTTATAACCTCTTAAGGGTATCATTATCCCTCATAAATATATCAAATAGACTCTAAAAAATGAAGGGCGTAGGAAGTTAGAGTTTGAGGTTGGTGATTAGGTGTTCTTAAAGGTATCTCCCATGAAGGGAGTAATATGATTTGGGATGAAAGAAAAGCTCAGTCCTCGAAATGTCTGCCTGTACTAGGTCTTGAAGAGGGTTGGTAATATTGTGTATGAGGTTGAGTTTCTATCTTGTTTGAGCTTTATTCATCTGATGTCTTAGGTTTTGAAGTTCAGAAAGTGTGTGGGTGATCCTTTGACTGTTATTCCCTTTAACAAGATGGGTATTTTGGACTCTATATCATATGAGGAAGTCTCAGTTGAAGTTTTAGATCGGCAAGTTAGTCGGTCGCGAACAAAGGTCATAGCTTTGGTAAAGGTTCTATGGACTAACCATAAGATTTAAGAGGCTACTTATTAAGTTGAAGAGGACATGAAGTCCAAGTAGACATTACTATTCCCTATTTCAAAAAATCATACTAAAGGTATGTATTGTCTTAACATTTTTGTTTTCTGACTTTGTTAAAAGAAAAAGAGCTTTCCTTGACATCATTATTTTTTAGGTTTGTTAAAGGTAAGAGTATAGGTATATGAAGTCAAATTGTTCTAGAAATTGCCATGACCCATCATTCGAGGATGAATGATCCAAGTGGGGGAGAATTGAAACACCCCAGATTTTTGGCATTTAAAAACTTCTTGAGCTTTGAGCTCACTGAAGTGGTTAAGATATGACCCCATGAGTCGTAGGGTTTCTTTACGTGTTAGCTGACCCTAGTTGTGAGGTGTCTGGTGAATGGTATTTGAGTTTTGATCTAATATATGACTTGGGAACACGAGTTTTAAAAACTCTTAACGATTCATTAGGATGAGTTGTAAAAGGATTATGTAAGCTTATGTCATGATTCTCTTCTGAGTATGAGTGGATTACTATGAGTCATATGGAATTGTTATGAGTCATGAGATAAAATTGTAGGATGTCCAGTGTTTAACCCATTTGAGTTTTGTGTTGCCTACGACTAGAACCTACGAGTCGTAGGGTCTTGTTATGAGTAAGCTTGTTGATTGATAAGGTTGACAGTGAATGGGGGTCTTGGTCAATGTCTTGTTTATGACTCGTGGTCACGATTCGTAAGGAGGGGTTACGAGTCAATGGTTAACTCGTAGTCAAAGGCAACATTTTTCCAGCTTTTTAGTCAAGGGCATTTTGGATATTTTCCCTTTTGCCCAACTTGAAAACGCATCCTATATCCTCTTTAGGGTATCATTTTCCCTCATAAACATTAAATAGACTCTCAAACACTCCCAAATCCTTAACGTAAAATACACTTAGGGTTCTCAAGAGATTAATTAATTGGGTCTGCCAAGTGTGATTTCTCTCTATACTTCTCGGTGTTTATGGAATGTTACTCTTACATCATTGTCAATTTTGTAAAAGCATGTGATTTAAAGTATCGTACATGAGACATTGATGTTGGATTTTGAACTATTGGTTTAGAGTTTTTAATATAAATTATTTAAATACTTTTTCCATTATATTTATGAAACTATTGTGCTAACATTGATGGTTGGTAAATGCTTTGGAGTGCATAGGAATGGTATATGGAAATATGGGTGCAAAGGAATCCCTATATTAATTGGTTTGGCATGGAAATTGGTAAAAATCTCAACCCACTTGCATAATTGATTTTGGTTTATGAATTATCACTTGTCTAGGCTTGTTTCTTGAAACTAATGCGTGGTATAGATGGTCACATGGTTAAGGATAGTTTTATAAACCCTGTGGGGTACATAAGAATCCCCCAAGTGATTTTAATAATGGAGTTTATGAGGTAATTGGAATCCCCTAAGTGATTGGCTAATGAAATTACTTGCATGCTATGGTCGGTATTATGATACAACTTAATAATACCTTAATAATTGACTCTTGGAGTTAGTGGTTTGGATATGTGTTAAATGTTTCAATTAGGATATAATGGGGGTTGTGATAGCTAGCCGTGAAGGTGCAAGTACGAAGGATAGACACTGGAAACTAATGTTTACCAGTAAGAAGGTTGGTTTGGATGACCATTTTCTTATAGGGTACAAGGGAATCTCCAAAGTTTACACACGTACAGAGGTATCATTGAGGGAAAATTGTCAAAGGGAATCCCCACCCATCTATAATATCTCTGGTTCGTGCTTCTAATACGCGTTGGGCCCGTTCAGGGGGTAACACTGGACCCATATAACCTATGGGTTCACTTATGATGGTAAATCTACACAACCCAAACTAATGTTTTAAAATACATGCTAAATCTTGTTCCTTATACCGGCATGGGGTATATATATATATATGCATGTATTTGTATATGGTTATGTTCATTGGTTTGATTTTGTTTTGGATTGATGAAATTAATTTATCTTTATTCCTGAGCTACATGTTAGAGTTCACCCTGCTAACCATTTTTGAACATTGCATCCTCGGGCGATGCAGGAACTGACCATACTTCCACTACTCCTGCTCAGTGACAGGTGATTCGGGGATAACTTTTGAGTCAAACTGAAGTGGTGAGCTTCCATACTTTGGAAGACTCCATTTCATGCTATGGATTTCTTTATGTCTTTACTATTCCTTTTGGTTTTAATTTTGGCTATGGTTGGGGGCATGTACCAACTAGAAATTCTTTGGTTTTGATTAGAGGCTTTGTTCGATACTGTGGACATGGGCGATATTGCTTGGTTGTTTGGTTGTTGGTGATTGGTTTTGGTTATAGACTTATCATAATGCCTTTAAATTTAAATTCTATTAACTTTTTATATGTTCGAAATTTATCCGACATGAGGTGTAAGGTGATTGATGGTTTGGTTACTAGGGGTGGTCTACGGTCCTTGTTGGACTTGAGATACCAGACACGGCCAGGCCCTAGTTTGGGTCATGTAAAGATAGTATCAGATCACTAGGTTCATAATCAATTGGGTTTCTAGAAACCCATGTCATGTAGATTCTCCTTTATGCATGTGTAGCGCACCACACTTATAAGGGAGAGGCTACTAGGAATTTAGGAATGTTTCCCTTGATATTCTATTTCGACCTATAGAGTCTAAGATCTTGAATTTCTCTGATTCTCATATTTTTACCTTTCATATCATGCCTACAAGAAGATCTTATGACCGTGGGAACTCTTCTGTCCAACCAGAGGATAATGTGGATGGAGCTCATCCTACTCTAGGAGTTCAGACCCAGTCTAGGGTCATTGCTTCTGATTGCCCTAATGGAGCTCCATTGGTTCCTACTGTTCCTCCTTAGGTATCTCGAGCAGATGTGTCTATTGCAGAGTTTTGCTAGTTGATTCACCTTTTTACCCAGTTGATAGCCTCTCAGACTGAATGGATTTCTTTGGTCATTCTATCTACCGAGGCCACTAGAGTTGGTCAATTTATGAGGTTGAATCCTCCTACTTTCACTGGTTCTAAAGTTGAGGATGATGCTCCATACTATATTGATGAGATGGAAAAGATCATCCATGTGATGCATGCCACTAATGTGTAGGGCGTGAAGTCTTCCACTTGCCAATTAAAAGATATGGCATATCAGTGGTATGAGAAATGGGACCAGTCTAAGGGTAATGATGCTGAGTCTACTTTATGGAATGATTTTCTAGTACTTTTCTGAACCGCTTCATTGCTCAAGAATTAAGGGAGGTGAAGGTGGAAGTGTTTGTTAAATTGAAGTAAGGCAAGATGTCATTCAACGAGTATACCTTGAAGTTTTATTAGTTATCTTAGATTTATCTGGAGATGGTGTCTAGCATGAGGGCTACAATAAGGAGGTTTGCTTCTGGGTTGTCCCGAGACTTAATCCCAAAGAGTCAGGTTTCCTTGTTAAACAAAGATATAGATATTTCTCAACTTATGGTTTATATGCAGCAAGTTGAAGAATAGAAGAAGAAGCAGGCTGAGTTTGGGGAGAGGCAGAGTAAGAATTTCTTCTATTTGGATCAAGGTAAAGGTCAGCAGCAAAGTGGTTGAAAAGGTTAAAAGTGGTCTAAGAAGAAGTAAGGTAATTTTGGGTCTTATTCAATGGATACTGCTCCTTATCCAAGTCATCTGGTGATCAATGTTCGTAGGGTGGCGATGGTTCTAGGGCACAACTTTCTTAATATCAGGTTAGTCGGGCTAAGTAGACTCCATCATATCCTCTCTACAGGTTTTGTAGTCAGTTGCATCATGGATTTTATGATGAAGAGAGGGATATGTTTTTTAGATATGGTCAACCAGGGTATATATTAAGGAACTGTACCGTGGGTAAGTTTACTTCTAGAGCTAACAAGGTTCCTATTTCCTCTATTAGATCTAGTAACAAAAGGTGGCTTACCTGGCTCTGGCACTGGTCGAATTTATCTCTATACTTGCACTACTCGTCAGGAGTCCAAGGCATCCCCTAATGTCATTACTGGAATGTTGAAACTCTTTTCCCGTGATATGTACTATTTACTTGATTTGGGATCCACTCTTTCTAATGTGACCCCATTTGTGGCTATGTATTTTGGCTTCCGTCCCGAGTGTTTTTTTGACCCTTTTCTATTTCTACCCCAATAGGTGACTAGAAAAGTCTATAGGGGTTGTATGGTATCTATGGCTGGTAGAGAGACTTTGGTGCATATTTTTAATTAGACATAGTTGATTTTGATGTCATGTTAGGGATTGGATTGGTTTCACTCGTGCTATGCTTTTCTAGGCTGTTAGACCCATAGGGTCATTTTTAAATTCCCTGATGAGTCAGTTATTAAGTGGGAAGGGGGTTCTCTAGTGCCTAAGGAAAGGTTCATATCATATCTTAGAGCCCAGAGATTAATTTACTAAAGGTGTCTTTATCATTTGGTCTGGGTCAAATATTCATACTTAGAGGCTCCTTCCTTATAATCTATTTCTATGGTTAATGAATTTCCTTATTTCTTCCCTGACGGTCTTCTTAGTGTCCTTCCCAATAGGGAGATTAATTATGGGATTGATCTTATTCTGAACTCTTGCCTGATCTCTATTCCCCATTATAGAATGGCTCCAACTGAGCTAAAGGAGGAGCAATTAAAGGATCTTTTAGATAAGGGTTTCATACGTCCTAGCGTGTCCCCTTTGGGTGCACATGTTTTTTTGTGCGTAAGAAGGATGGCTCCCTTTGGATGTGTATTGACTACAGAAAATTGAATAAGGTGACGATAAAAAATAAGTACACTCTTCTAAGGAAAAATAATTTGTTCGACCAATGGATAGGTGCTAAGTTTTTCTCTAAGATCAATCTTCGGTCCGAGTATCATCAGTTAAATATTAGGGAGGTGGATATCCCTAAGACTGCATTTCGTATTCGGTATGGGAATTTTGAGTTCTTGGTCTTGAATTTGGGGTTGACCAATTCTATGTTGACTTTTATGGACTTGATGAATAGGGTCTTCCATTTGTTTCAGGATTTGTTCGTTATTGTACTCATAGATAATTTTTTGGTGTATTCTAAGAGTGAGGCAGGTTATGCCGATCACCTCCGCATTATGTTGTATACCTTGAAAGATCAATAGTTGTATGCCAAATTTTTGAAACTTTAATTCTGGTTGAAGGCTGTTACTTTTCTGGGTTATGCCATTTCCAGTGATGGGGTCATGTTGGATCCCTAGAAAGTTGTAGTTGTCAAGAAGTGGCCTAGGCCCATGTCTCCAACCGATATTCTGAGTTTCTTAGGTCTAGCCGGTTACTATAGGAGATTTATGGAGAATTTATTGGCCATAATAGCCTCGTTGACTAAGTTGACCCAAAAGAAGGTTAAGTTCTATTGGTATAATGCTTGTGAGGATAGTTTTGAGAAGCTAAAGGATAAGTTGACTTTCGCTTTAGCTTTGACCCTGCCCGAGGATAATGATGGCTTTGTAGTCTATTGTAATGCATGTCGTTTGGGGCTTAGTTATGTTTCAATGCAACATGGCAAGGTGGTAGCTTATTTCTCTAGATAGTTTAAGGTGCACGAGAAGAATTATCAAACTCATGACATAGAGTTATTGGCTGTTGTATTTGCATTGAAAATCTAGTGTCACTATTTATATGGAGTATATATGGATATCTTTTAAGATCATAAAAGCCTGCAATCTATTTTCACCTAGAAAGAGCTTAATCTCAGGCAGAGGAGATATATTCACTTGCTTAAGAATTATGACATGAGTCTACACTATCACCCAGGTAAAGCTAACATGATTATTGTTGCTCTTAGAAGGTTGTCCATATGTAGTCTAGCTTATGCAAATAAGGATAACAGGGAACTGGTGAAAGATATTCATCGTTTGGCTAACCTTGAAGTTCGTCTCTTGGACTCTGGGGATGGTGGTATATTTGTGCAAAAGGTGGCATTGTCAGTTATTGGTACTGAAATAAAGAAGAAGCATTGGATCCTTTCTCGATGTAGATTAATAGTGATGTAGGTAAGCAAAAGGTAGTATCTTTTGAGATAGGTGGCGATGGTAAATTAAGGTATCAAGGTAGATTATGTGTTCTCGACATTGATGGATTGCGAGAGAGGATCTTGGCTAAGGTTTATGAGTCACATTATATCATTCATCCTGGTTCAACGAAGATGTATCATGATATTAAGGAGTTTATTGGTGGAACAATATGGAATGAGATGTGGCCAGTTTTGTGGCTAAGTTCATGGTGTGTCAGCAAGTGAAAGTTGAGCACTTGATGCCCGAAGGGTTGTATCAAGAAATTGAGTTATTTGTGTGTAAGTGGGAAGTGATTAATATGTATTTCATTACCGGTATTACATAGTTTCAAAATTAGTTTGATTCGATTTGAGTAATTATTGATAGGATGAAAAAGTCTTCCCAGTTTTTGCTAGTGAGGACTCATTATTCGAAAGAGGATTGTGAGAAGTTATACCACCAAGAAATTGTGAAGTTGCAGTGGGTGCCTGTGTCTATCATTTTGGATTATGGTACTCAGTTTTCATAGCACTTTCGGTATTTGTTTCTGAGAGGTTTTAGAACTAAGGAGAGCCTTGGTACTTCTTTTCTCTTTCACTCGGATGGGCAAACAGAAAGGACTATTCAGACATTGGAAGATATGCTTAGAGCTTGCGTGATTGACAATAGAGGTAGTTGGGTATATCATTTTTCTTTTATAGAGTTTGCATATAATAATAGCTACCACTCTAGTATTGGGATTGCTCCATTTGAGGTATTGTATGGTAGAAGGTGTAGATCTCCTATTGGGTGGTTCAAGATTGGTGAGGCAGAGATTTTTGGCTTGGATTTGGTCCACCAAGAGATTGAGAATATGAAAGTGATTCAGGATAGACTTATAGCTTTCCAATATCGCCAAAGTCCTATGCATATGTGAGGCATAGGGAGTTAGAGTTTGAGGTTGGAGATCAGGTGTTGTTGTTGGTATGTCTCATGAAGGAAGTAATGTGATTTGGGAAGAAGGGAAAGCTCAGTCCCTGGTATGTCATCTAGTACTTGGTATTGAAGAGGGTTTGTAATGTTGCTTATGAGTTGGAGTTGCCTCCTTGTTTGAGTTCCATTCATTTGATCTTTCATGTTTTGATGTTCAGAAAGTGCATGGGTCATCCTTCGATGGTTATTCCTTTTGAGGAGGTAGGTATTTTTGACTTCTTATTGTAAAAGGAAGTCCCAGTTGAAGTTTTTAATCGACAAGTTTGTCGGTTGAGAAAAAATGCCGTAGCTTTGTAAGAGTTCTATAGAGGAACCACAAGGTTGTAAAGGCTACTTGAGAAGCCGAAGAGGACATGAAGGCCAAGTATCCACTAATATAACCTATTATGGAAAATTGTACTAAAGGTATGTGTTGTTCTTAACAACTCTGTTTTCTGACTTTGTTAAAGAAAAGAGTGATTTCCTAGGCATCTCTATTTTCTGAGTTTTTGTTAAAGGTAAGAGTAGAGGTATATGGAGTCAAATTTTTCTAGCAATTTCCATGACCCATCATTTAAGGATGAATGATCTAAGTGGGGGAGAATGGAAACACCCCATATTTTTTCCCTTGAAAAATTCTTGAGCTTTAAGCTCATTTCTTTGTTTACGAATTGACCCCACGAGTCGTAGGGTGTCTTGATGGGTTAGGTGACCCTAGTTATGAGGTATCCAGTCGATGGCATTTGAGGTTTTGTCCTCGGTATGACTTGGGGACATGAGTCATAAGGACTTGTGACGAGTCGTTAAGATGAGTCGTAACAAAATTATGTAAGCCTATGGCATAATTCTATTCTGAGTATTATTGGCTCACTATGAGTGATATGGACTTGTGATAAGTCATGGGATGAAATCATAGGATGTCTAGTTTTTAACCCATTTGAATTCTGTTTTTCCTACGACTAGACCTTATGAGTCATAGGGTCTTGTTATGAGTAAACTTGTTGAGTATAAGGTTGACAGTCTATGGGGGTTGTGGTCAATGTCTTGGTTACAACTCTTGGTAACGAGTTTTAAGGAGGGGTTACGAGTCAATGGTTGACTTATGGTCAAAGGAGATATTTTTCCTGCTTTTCAAACAAGGGCATTCTGGATTTTTCCCATTGTTGGCCAACTTGAAAACCACGTCATATATCCTCTTTAAGGTATCATTAACCCTCATAAACACATCAAATAGACTCTCAAACACTCCTAAATCCTCAAGGTCAAGAACACTTAGGGTTTTCTAGCGATTAATCAACTGGGACTTCCAAGGGTTATTTCTCACCGTACTTCTCAGTATTTAAGGCATGTTACTCTTCCCTCATTTTCAATTTTGTAAAAGCAAGTGATCTAAAGTATTGTTCATGAGACATTGATGATGGTTCACTTGGCTTGGCTTGTTTCTTGAAACTAATGAATCGTATAAATGGTTACATGGTTACATGTGATTTTAAAAACCTTATGGGGTACATGGGAATCCCCCAAGTGATTTTAATAATGGAGTCTACAGGGTACTACAAAATCCCTTAAGTGATTGGCTAATTAAATTGCTTGTAACCTACGGTCGATATGACGATAGTACTTAATAATGTCTTAATAATTGACTCCTGGAACTGGTGGTTTGGTTATGTGTTAAATTTTTTAATTCGGCAATAATGAGGGTTGTGATAGCTAGCCGTGAAGGTGTGAGTCCAAAGAACGGACACTAGAAAATCATGTTTGCCTACATGAGGGTTGGTCCTGAAGACCATGTGATTGTGGGGGTACAAGGGAATCCCCTAAGTTTACACACATACATATGTATCATGGATGGCGAAGGGTACAAGAAATCTGTGGCCATCTATGATATCTCTGGTTTTTGCGGCTAACATGAACTAGGCCAATTCAGGGAGTAATACTGGACCCATATAGCTCGTGGGTGGACTTATGACGGTAAATCTACACAACCCAGAATAAGCTTTCATTCCCTATCCTGGCATAGTATATAAATATATTTATATATATAAGCATGTATTTGCATATGGTTATATGGATTGCTTTGATTTTGTTTTGGATTGATTGCATTACTTTATCTTTATCCCTGAGCTACATGCTAGAGTTCAACCTACTAACTATCTTCAGATTTTGTATCACCACGCGATAAAGGAGCCGACTATACAACCACTCCTCCTGCCCAGTGACTAGGTGATTCGGGGATAATTTTGAGTCAGACTGAAGTAATGAGCTTCAATACTTTTGAAGACCCCATTTTATGATATGGATTTCTTTATGTCATTACTATTCTTTTTGGTCTTACTTTTGGCTATGATCAGGGGCATGTCCCGACTGGATATTTTTTTGTTTTACTAGAGGCTTTGTTGGACTACTATGGACATAGGTGATATTGGTTGGTAGTTTGGTTGTTGATTGTTGGTTTTGGTTATACACATATCATAATGTCTTTAAATTTTCATTCTCTTATATTTTTATATGTTCGGAATTCATCTGACCTGGGGTGTAAGGTGGTTGATGGTTTAGGTATTGAGGTGGTCTCCTGTCCTTGTTTGTCTTGAGATACCTAAGACGTCCATGCATTGGTTCGGGTTGTGTCATGTTGTCAGTGAGGTAAAATTCTTCCATTCTAAGACTGGCTCATTTGGAAACAAAAATTAGACTTCTCTGTTTCTATAATCCACTGAGGCATAGCAATAGTGGAGCCGATCCATGCTAAGAATAACATTAAAATTTGTCATGTATAACTAATCAAGTATGACTTAGGTGACTTTCTAGGATACTATGATAAGGAAATTTCTATATACCCATCTGGCTATGACTGGATAACAAACTGTAGAAGAATTTGAGAAGGGTTATGTGAGGATTTCAGGGATTACTCCAAAATCTACTGCTATATAGGGGGTTACAAAAGAAAGTGTGGCTTTGGCATCTAGCAATGTATAAATATGAATATGAAAAACTTGTAACATAGCATTTACCAAATCAAGAGAACCCTCCTAATACTGTCAAATTTTAAGGGCATAGAACATATTCTTATGATGTCCACTAGCTACACTAGATGTTGCCCCCTGTTAAGTCTCACAACCTACTAAAGTTAGTGAAGAGTTAGATTAGCTTTGCTGATGAGCATCTTACCTCTCTGTGAATCCACTGGGCGTTCCCTCAATCTATGGCCTGACTTTCCACACCCAAAAATAAGCAACACTACCCGACATGAGCTTACCTTTGTGGTTTCTACCATATTTCTTGCAAATTAGGTTAGTGAAAACACTATTCACACTACCTTGGAACTTAGAGCCTAGTGCTCTATCTCGAGTATCCTGCCTGAACTTAGGTACTGGAGAACTAGTAGAAGATGGGGCTGGTGCTGAAGATTTTAGGCAAAACTGAGAACAATTACTACTATCTGACCTCTACTGAGAGAGAAATTAAAGCTACTAGTTCTAGCCCTCTTACTCTTTCTTTCCTTCTTATTAATTTTTTTCTCTTTAACTTGTTGAGCATGAACCATCAATCTTGATATGTCCATATCCTTAAGCAACATAGTTATTCTTCACTCTTTGATCATGTCCTTAGAAATACCCGATACAAATTAGCTCATTTGGTCTATAGAGTCAACAACCATAGCTGGAGCATACCTTGAAAACTGAGTAAACATAAAATAATACTCTTTCACACTCATGTTGCCTTGCTTCAGGTTCATGAAATCTTATACCTTGTCTTTCTATAACTCGTGTAGGAAGAACTGTCCAGAAATACAGTAACAAACTCATCCCACTCTACTGATCCTGCACCTGCACCTCTATCATCCTTCCATTGCTTGAACCATGTATAAACCACTCCTTGCAATTGATAAGTAGCTAAATCAAACCTTTCATTTGAACTGACATCCATGATTTCAGTAACTTTTTGAATACCATCCAAGAACTCTTGTGGATCCTCACCCGATTTAGACCAAAAGAAAACTTGAGGATTCATTCGAGTGAAGTCTTAGACTCTAGTTGCTGCCGTATTCACACTTAGGTTTTCTAGTGCAACACCATCCTGGTTATTCTGTTTCATCATAGATTGGGATAATAATGTTAAAGTAGCCCTAAACTTTACATGGGATACTTGTTCATTAAGAGGGTTTGCTAGAGTTGGTGATGGTGCTTGCTGATTCCCATTCCTTCTTCTGTCACTTCTCTTAGGAGATAGTTTTTGTAAATGTATAGAGGATGAGTTTGATAAAGATTTTAATAGAGCTCACACACTATCACATGACATAAATAATGAAAAAAGTGAAACTTTTCCAAATATATTTCATAGCCTCTCACTCGTAAGTGTGGCGCGCTTCACACCCATGAACAAGACTCTACTTAACGTGGCTTTCAGACACCTTAGGACACTTTAAACCTGATGCTCTAATACTAAGTTTATCACGACCAGAGACTGTCCCTTGTCGTAACACGGTGATCAGAGTCACAAGTAACCCCAAGCTAACCATGCTAGCAAAAACACTAAGAATACCTAAGAAAATAATGACATATTAAACAAAAACTAAAATGAAATAAAATAATTATAATAAAAATCAAAATTGATACTGAATATCATAACTAAGATTGTCTGATATAATCAATATGCAGAATATATAGCAATCTATATAAAAGTCACTAAACCATATGAGTTGTTAGGACAAGATACCAACTAACTCCAACTGTTTGAAACTAGAAAAAAACACTGAAAAGAAATATTGATAATTGACCCTTGAATAATAAGAACTCACCAAACACTGCTTCTTATATAGAGCAGAATCATACTAACAGCGATCTAGATGTTGAGCGTCAAAACCTATATTATAATACAATATAGTGTAAAGAAAGTATGTAATCAGTACTTTGAATGTACTGAGCAATTGGAACATAACTGATATAGGCAAAAAATGATGCATGTGACATGGTGAACTGATATAAGACCAAGTAACAAACATGTATTGTATGATAAGCTAAACAACTAAATACAAGGTAATGCAAGTATCTGAATTTGAACGATGAACTATGGACTATGGGAGATACCATTAATCAACATACCCCAATCTGAGCTAACTAGGGTCCAACCTGTAACGCCAATTGGAATGCATGTTAAGTACTTTGCTAAGAGTACGAACACTGACTGTGTGGATCCATAAAAATTATGTTCGGAATGACTAAGGTGTCAATCTTGGCCTTACGAGTGACCCCTTAGAAACTAAGTTGGCACCGTATTTCTTGAACTTAGGGATATCTACTAAAGGTTTCAACCTTGATGGTTAAGCCTCCATCCCTGCATTCGCTCGGTGTTAAGTACTACTCCAAACTAAATGACACTGATAATTGAAAATGCTCAATAATAATAATATTTTTAAAATAGATAATAAATGCATAATTTGGAAGTATTCAATAACATGTAAGATGGAGAATCTAGTATTCGTATGTTTATGCATGAAACCCAAGGTCATTGGATGTTTTAACCCACCATCTCTAACAATACAACTAATAATGACAATATTAAAATCATAATGTGATAAAGAATTTCACAACTCAAGCCTAAAAAAATCAATATTTTATAAATATAATGAGATTTTAAAATTTTGAGGATGAAAATATGCTTGATTTTATGGGAAAACATATAACTATGGTTTAATTAAAGAAATGAACTAAAATAATTAAGAAATTCATACTTTCCATTGAAACCCTAAGTTTGAAGGGTGAATTAGACTTAGGGAATTTAGTAATCTATGGGAATCATTGGGTGAAAACCCATTGATGAAATTCCCTATAACCGAGGTTTTAAACATAAGAAAATTTAGATATGAAGGTGGAAGCTGAAAAGCCCTATTTCTTGCTTGTAGAGAGAAATCACCTCTTTATCTATAATTTTCCTAAGTGTTGAATGAATTTTGAGGAATGCGGGTACTCATGGGTGTTTTAGTATAATGATTCATCCCTTGGAAAGCTTAAACAATGTAGTTTTAGTGTTAAAATTATTAGAAAAAAATAAACACCCCCTCGAAAATTGGAAACAGTCACGACAACTTAGGCTACAACTCATAGGGTATGTCTATGTGACATAGCCTGAGTCATAGTCATAGAAAAATTTTGGTCCCCACTATTGTGACAAAGAGTCACCTGATGACTCGTAGTGTCCTAACGGCGATTCATCGTCAAAGTCGGCGTCACTAACATCTTTGACAGTGCTTCAGTAATTTGTCCATAAACATTTACTACAATATCGAATTAAAGCAAAACTTATGGCATTGGAAATATAATACATTTATCTATCTTTTTGTGTGTGTTGAGGTTCATAAACACTTATAAATGCAAAATTTATGCTCGTTTGAAGTTTACTAGAAATTATTCCTTACAAGAATTCAATCGGTAAGTGATATTCTGACTTGTCTATAAGCAAGGAGTTATTGAAGGCATTAATATATGTCTAAATCAATGATAAAACTATGGAATCCTGAAGTTTGATTTTGCATGAACTTGAAGAATCTTTCTAGTCTTGGCTTTGATTTTCTAGGTGTTACACATTTTCCCATAAATCTTACATCACTACCCTCAAGCTAACGTTATTATCAACACAATCAACACCTAAAGTTCAAACTTAATGTCTAGTATCTATCATGTACTACTTATGAAGCATCACGCATAATATAGTAGTAAATGAAAAATAAAAATCAACCTAAATTTCTATTACACTTAACTACAATTAACAAGCACATATTCCTTACCATAATATTACTACACCTTAAAATTTACTACACATCTTCTCACCTACTAGAAAGGCTTAAAACTGCAAGATAAAAATTCAAGGGACTCACGATGTAGTAAAACCACATAATCAGGATATTCGATCTTCATTATATAACATAACCCATTATGGCCCATTAGCGCATTCCCCTTCCTCACATCACATCTACTTTCCTATACATAAATTTAAACTACTATAAAAATTCTATAAACATCACTGAGTCTCTTTTCCTATGCCTTCCCAAATGAGTGCTAAATTTGTAAATTATCAGCCACTCTATCCTTCTACCAGCAATCGATAAATGATTTTACTACTATAATAACTATCCATCATGAGTTCCTTCCCACTATCAACTAAATTCTAAATCATATAACAAATCACTTGATTCGGTAACTACCATAAAATCTACCAATCTTGTTACAACCATAGCCAATCACCATAAAAGGGTCTTCCATCCTTCACTCAAAGGTTATACGACTATTAGTACCTTGTTTACTCAAAATTTACCTTCACTCAAACTTCTAAACTTATGAATTTAATATATCTAGCTATGGATCACTTGACTGCTCATAGATTATAACACTCTAACTAACACTATCTCAGTAGTTGATAACATTACCCCAATATTAAGTGACCTATCTTCATCCTAGAGCATGATATCTCTAATAAAGATATTGAAATGTCTTCGAATAGACGTCTTACCTTAAGTCTACCAAACGACTCATAAAGTTGGAATTGTACACTAAATATAAAAAAAATTGATGCACTAAAGTGTTCCTCTTAAGTTCTTATGTAGTTCTGTAACTTTTTGATGACTCAATCAGAAGGGATCACATCGTTAGGAATTTGAACTTTTGTAAATATATCACCTCAATAATAAGAGATAATAAAAAATTTTTAGTGAAGTATCTAAGTAACTTTCTTATGGATAACACTATTGCATGAGTTAGAGTACGAAAGAATGGGAAAGATTTCATAAATGTATCACAGTCTTTTCTTTATAAGTATTGCATGCTTCACACCCATAAAAGTGACTCTTCTCGACAAGTCTTCAATATATCCTCGAACCCTGAATCATACCTAGATACCAAGTTTATCACGACCCGATCCAAGGCCCTGACCGTGACATGCTCCCTGGATCAATTAAGACCAGAGAAGACCCCTTAATTATACATCATAAGAATAGTCATAATTAACTACGAAAATAAATTAGACCCAAAAATAGTCGTTCAATTTAAGTGGAACAATAATCTAAGGCTCTAAAAATACAACATAATAATATTTAACTAAACCAATCTATGAAGCCTCTAACATAAGAAAGTTGTCTAAATCGAGACAAGGAACCGATAATATAATGGAATAAAAGAAATTACCAAACATCTAAAATTATATGCCTGTTAAAAGATGGAGAACTTACTTACTCAGACAGTGTCAGACTAAATCCTAATGTTGTACTGAACCATGAGAAAGTCCCTTTGAATCTACATCATGAGGTGATGTATCCGATCGACGACGATCAATACATGGAAAGTATTGGAATGTAGAAAAACCAAAAATAACATATAGATTAAATAAAATAGCTAAGAGCATAGGAAAACAATTTTCAATATAGAATTCAAAACACATGGGCATAAATAAAGGTTTTAGAACAATCTCATAATACGATAGACTCAACTTTTCTCTTTACTTTTGAGTTAGATGGTATCCCGATATTCTATTTACCCAACGGGCTATATGGGTCCGAAATTAACTCGTCAGCCAAGCCCCCAACCCTAGTTTACCGCAAGGGTCAAACTCTTTACTCTCTAGAATGAGAAAAAGCACAAAGTAAATGTATGATGATTAACTATATTTCAGGATAGAATCAATCTCGTGTTGGCAAAAACACGATTTCAGGCAATGAGTCATCAAGCTCGTGCCTTCTTCATTAACCATCAAACTCCCTTTATGCCCATCTTTAGATTTTTTAAATCATTTAATATTCTTAAAAATTTATCTTTTTCTCTTTAAGGACAATCTCTTATTTGGTATTGCCATACCAAGACTTGCAAGTCATATAAATTGCATTACCTCCTCTTTAGACTTTTTTCAAAAGATATATCTTTGACCACCAAATTGATTCAAATATCATATAAAAGTTCCCTTTCAAAACTTATGAACAATTTAAGTAAAAATCATTCTTTAAGGCATATGTATAAATCTTAAAGGTAGTCATCTTTCTCATAAATTCATACACTCATGGGAAAAGAAGAGAATTTATAAAACAAGAAAACACCCTTCAAAACCTTATAAATAAACAATGTAAAATTTGATAAAAGAAAGATTTGAAACCCAACATTTACATCCTTCATCATATAATCCACAACACTAGTTAAACACATAATTCTCACCATAAAAAGGGGTTCGTAATTCATGCTCTTCAAATAATTTTACAACCCATATCATATATATATATATATATATATTAATTTAGAGTTTAGAAAAATATGATTTTCAAGTCCATGATAAGTAAAGTCGTTCTACATACCTTTCGATGGAAGGAATTTAAGAGAACATGACTTTTGGTGTCGAATTTGAATCCCTAGATTGAAATCAATGTAAAGAGTTACTTTAGTTGAATTTGTTCCACCTACCCTTGATGACGAATTAATTAGAGAATATTGAGGAGGAATATTAATATTTAATCCTTCTTGAATCTTTAGGATTGAGAGTTTGAAGTTTTTGGGAGAGAGTAGACATTAGGGATTTGAGAATGATTCTCATAGTTTAGGATAATTTTAGGGATTAAAAATTGATTGGGGAGTACATGGGCTGAAACGACTAGTTTTCCTTTAATTTAATAAGAGAGAAGAAAAATTTTATGTTTTGGAATAGGCGTCATATTGTAGACCTAATCGAACGGCGCATGCGGTGCCTATTATGTCCAATCACGCAACATAAGTTATGCCTCGTGTGGCCATAGTGAACCTTGGACAATATCTGACTAAAATACCCTACTCTGAACATGAATTGGAAAATGGTCTATTGTGTTTGAAATTAGACTCAATGACCTTTAAGTTGATATATAGTAAGCAACCTAAATCATTCTATTTGAGGAGTAATGGTTGTTAGAATTTGACCCAAGTAAGAACGTCTACTAAAACCCAATTGGTAGGAAAGTTCTTGAGCTAGGAGATTTCTATAACCTTAATTCATCTCCAAAGATGTTCCCACCCTAAATAATTGACCTTCACACTTATATCTAAGTACAAATCATTGGGTTAGTGTCTATAAACGTAAGACGGACGGTCAAATTCTAGTCCAAAAATGTGGGCTGTTACAAATATTTAAATTGTTTTTCAACCTTTCCACTTCAGCAGTATTTTTATTTTGAGAGAAAGATGCGGAAATATATCAAAAGAAGAATATTTAAGTTGAATTTAAAATGAACTCCGTCTCCTATTCCATGTAATAAAGTGTCTGGAGAAAATGGGATTATCAATTTTGTGCGTTTAATTTTGTGACGTGCTTTGTGTTATAAGATTGTCAGGTGGCTTCACATTGAAAAGGCTTCTATTGGAAGACAGAGTTGTAGTTAGATCTACCTGTGTAGGGTGCCTTCAAATTTCTTTACAATTGTTCTTACATAATCAAAGAGATCTCACAAAAAAATATTGTGAGGTTGATGCACAAACAAAATTGTCCATAAAAACTGCATATGTGTATTTGTAGCTTATAGAATATTTTGGATTTTCACTATATTTTTTGATAGATATTTTAAACTATATGTGGAGCCTACATTGTCTTATTTTTTGACATCCAACATACTATTTATATTAAGTCATAATACGTCTCATATTATTAAAGGATGCTATAGCATCATTTATAATACAACTAGGAAAATTAGCAAACCAAACAGTGTTTTGTAATAACGAAGTAGAGAACTTAGCTAAACTATGTGCTATTTTGTTCCAAGATCTAGGGATATGCACTACGTATACATCTTCAAAAAAATTCATCAACTTCTAAAGATCCTCGTAGGTTTTTTCTATCTCCCAAGATGAGACACTTTTTTTTAGTATCATATCCACTGCGTTCTTTGTATCCGACAAGACTTGCACTCTCGTACATCTATTTTCATAGCTTTCTCTAGTGCTTCACATATTGATAGTGCTTCAATAGAGATGACCTTCCAAACAAATTTAAATGGGGTACCAAATACTTGAAGCAGTTTATATCAGCTATCCATAGCTACCACTCCAATGCTTGCCATCTTCCTATCCTTGTGTAAGGTAGCATCTGCTAATAGAATAATACCATCTTTACAAGAACAATGTTCTTATTATTAGAAAAATTTGTTATACATGGAGTAGAATTATTACTAATCAAGTTATCTTCATATTCATGGTAGCCAAAAAGTGCTTTATTTACTATTTCACATGGTTCATAATTTTATCCATTGAAGATTAGGTCGTTTCTAGCTTTCTAAATTTGCCACATAACAAAAACACGTAACATAGTAAGCTCAATATAATATGGATATATATTAGCATTATAAAGCATATCATTCCACCAGTTGGCAAAAGTTATAGTGTTCTCTATGACAGGCCAATTTATAGGACATATTTTCCAAACTAGTTGAGCTTTAGGGCATCTAAACAACATATGCTCAATTATTTCACTTTCCAGACCGCAACCTTTACAGACATCATAATTATGTTTTAACCTTTTTGAAATAATATATTAACAGGAAGCACATTTATAATGCATTTTTTAATAAAATGTTTATATCTGTTTTTAATCATCAAAGATAGTAGAAGATCCCCAAAACCTTTTTGAAAAGGATTGATAACTAGATTGAGGTATTTCCATAATAGATTATTGACATCTAACCATATCTCTATTTAAATTATAACCTAATTTTAGCTCATACTTAATAAATTTAGTATGATACCACGTGATTCTATCAGTTATTCCAGTAGTAGAGATTGGAATAGAGACTATAGGTTGTATATCAGTTGGGAAAAACAAAATTTTGAGGTCTTACATTTTCCAAGTATGAGTATTTTTGTATATAATATCCTTCACTCTTAGATTCATATTTACCTGATTCGAATAAAAGCTAGGCTTAAGGCCACTACAGTTTGGTATCCAAGGTTCCATCCAAATGTTGATATGTTCACTCGAACCTATTCTACATCTAATCCCTTTTTTTATGTGTTCTCTTCCCTATATAATACTTTTCCATATCCAAGAACTAGAAGAAGAGCAAGTGGCCTCGAGGAAAGACGTATTTTGAAAATATTTACTTTTAAGAATTCTATCTAGAAGATACTCTTCTTGGGTAAAAATCCTCCAAGCTTATTTATCAAACAAAGCTTGATTAAAGGATATTAACTCTATAAATCCTATGCCCCCTTTGGATTTTGATAAACAAAAGTTTTCCCATTTCTAAAAGTGTATTTTTATAATCCTGTCCCCACTCAAAATTTGAGAAAATGGTCACAATCTCCTTACGTAAAGTCTCTGAGAATTTTAAATAGAATAAAGAATATGAAGGAATAGTAGATAAGATAGATTTAGGAATCACTTCTTTCCCCGCAAGACTTAAAAATTTATTTTTCCACTCTTTTATCTTTGCCTTCGCCCTATCTTTTATGAACTCTAACATTCTTTTCTTTGATCTTCCAACTACTGCAAGTAACCCAAGGTATACCCCTAAAGCATTTTTACGCAGTTCTCCTAAATCACTAATAATCTCATCCATATCTATATTAGAAGTATTATTACTAAAGTAGACCACCGATTTTTCAAAGTTCACTTTTTACCAGAACATTCTTCATAAGTTCTTAAAGTTTCAAAAATTTCTGATGCATTTTGAGGGTTTCCATTTCAAAAGACAAAGGAATCATCTGCAAAAAAGTAAATGGTTAACGGTAGCTACCCCTCTAACTAGACTTAAACCCTGAATTTCTCCCTGCAACTCCACTTGATTTAGAAAACTAGAGAGACCTTCAACACATAATAAGAAGAGATATTGAGAAAAAAGATCTCTTTGCCTTAGTCCCCTAGTAGGTCTAAATTCCCCAACTATATCCCAATTAATATTAAATCTATAAGTTGGGGTGGTGATACATTGCATAATCCATTTAACAATGGTTTCATGAAAACCCATTTTAAGAAGTAATTTATGCACATAGTTCCACTCCACTCGGTCATAAGTTTTGACCATGTCTAGTTTTAGTGTCATATAATTTATCTTTGCCTGTCTTTTATTCTTTATAAGGTGGATAAATTCATGCGCAAGCACAAAAATGTCAATTATCTGTCTTTTACCTATGAAAGAAGATTGGTTCAGACATATAATATTGGGCAGATAAGTTTTGAGCCTTGTGACTATGACTTTTGCGATAATTTTATACACTGTAGAACATAACTTTATGGGACTGAATTGACTAATATTACTAGGATTTGCACTTTAGAAATTAACTTTATAAGGGTCTTGTTCAAAGAAGGTAGCAAGTATCCTAAGCAAAAAAAACTAGTTACTGCTTCACATATATCATTAGATAGAGTTGTTCAATATTTTTTAATGAAAAAAGGGGTCATGCCATCTATTCCTGGAGATTTTAAGGGTGCATATGAAAAGTAGAAATTTTTCTTTCATCATATGTGACCTATTTAATAAGCATATCATTACCAGAATTGTCTACTAGCATAGGGATTAAATTCAGGATGGGATCCAAGTTAGTAGGTCAAGACATAGTTAATAAATTTCTATAATATAGACACTCCATCCATGATATCACTATGCTAAGAAACCCAATGACCATTCTCAGATTTAAGCCCCTTAATATTGTTACACTTTCGCCTCTGGATAGTTTTCGTCACTTGACAAATTTGTAACAAAGTTTGTGGTTACTTGGGGATCAAACAAAATGTGTACTTTTTCCTCATGTAAAACACTATACAATTTTATTAATGAAATCTTTTACCAACTTGGAAATGGCCATAAATAGACAATATCATTTTCCTTTTCTGAATACACACAAAACAAAACTTCTATATTTCTCTTTTCCTCTCTGCCTATTTCATGCTTTACTTTACTTTATTTTAAATTTATTTAAATAATAATTCTAATATTTCTTTTATAAGTTAAAACTTGTTGGTTTGTAATTATTTTTGTTGATTCTTGTATCCTCTGGTTAATTACGAAAAACTTAGTTTATTGAAGATATCCTTTAATTAATCAGGAAAATGCTTGTTTAATCCATGAGAAATATTTCACATTGCGGAAATAGTTTCTTAGGATAGTGCCTAGCATGACTCAAGTATTTTATATATTACATAAAACATTATAGTTTTTATTCAATTATTATTATTATTATTGTTGTTGTTGTTGTTGTTGTTGTTGTTGTTGTTGTTGTTTTGGTTGTTGTTAATGTAACTTGTTAATACTACTATATAAGAAATATTATTATTGTTGTAGTTTAGTTATTGTCACAATTAATATAGAAATTTTTTATTCTTTGCCAACAACCTAAGAAACTATGGAAAGTAATACTATTAACTCTGAAACTAATACCGATGCTACCCCTATTACTCCTGCTTCACTTGTTTTACAATATGCTAAACCATTTCCTGATGTATTACATATTGAAATTTTTTCTAACAAAAATTTAAAAGATGTTAAGAAAATATTTTTCTCATTGCTCGATATCCATGGTGTGACACATGCTCTGCTATATCCCCAACCTAGTGCAGACATCGATAATAAAATTCTTGAGTCATGACAATACAC
Organism: Capsicum pubescens; assembly: GCA_030864215.1. Classification (NCBI taxonomy): domain Eukaryota; kingdom Viridiplantae; phylum Streptophyta; class Magnoliopsida; order Solanales; family Solanaceae; genus Capsicum; species Capsicum pubescens. Next base: position 232,150,380 of record CM061544.1, read on the forward strand.
CTATAAGATATGTCGCCATACTATACTACAAACTATTTATAATGAACTATTTGATTTATACTATAGTTGCAATGAAGAAAAAATTATTTCAGAAGACTTAATAAAAAAGATCAATGTTGAAGATTCTACCCGACAAAAGTTTGTAGTCAGAAGATATTATCATTGGAAGATGAATGACATGATGGAGATGAAAATTTAATTCAATGAATATCAAAAATTTCTTGAAGATCTGAAGGCAGAGGAAATTTCTCAACCAAAAATATTTTATTTCTAGGTATTGATCAAAAAAATTACCTGACTTGTGGAATGCCTACAAAAGTAGCGTAAAACATAAGAAAATAAATATCACTATTGAGGAGATAGTGACTCACATTTTAATTGAAGACACCAATCAAAAGGTGTAATTTAATTTTAAAAAATTAGCACTCAAAGAAAATTTAAGGCATGACTAAAATAGCAATAACAAAAGGTATGGTAATAAGTCTCAAGGTTACAAGTGTAATAATTCCAATTTTAAGAAAAAGAAAATTCTAGTTTTACTTGTGGAAAACTAGGTCATAATGTCATGCAATGCAAAAGAGGAATAAGAAATGATAAAAAAATAGTTATCCTCTTATAGCTAACATTGCTAAAGGGGACGATATTATTGCAACTGTCATTTCTCAAGTAAATATTGTAGCACATGAAAAATAATATGAGGTAGACTTAGGGGTTATCGGCACATCTATGTGAATCGAGAAGCATTTGCCTCCTGTACACCAATAGGGAATGATAGTGAAGTAGTCTACCTTGGAAACTCAAGAACTACTAAAGTCTTGGGTAAGATTAAAGTTCTCTTAGGAATCACTCCAGGAAAAATTGTAGCCCTTGTGGAGGTGCTACATGTTCCCTACAATACGGGCAAACTTGATTTCTGTAGCTTTGTTTAATAAAGCTGGAGTAAAAGTGTCTTTTGAATTTGATAAGATGATGTTGAAACAAACTAATATATTTTTGGGAAAAGGCTATTGTAATTAGGGACTTTTTGTTCTCAATAAATTTTATATTATTAAGAAAAAAACATCTACTTCTGCTTATATGATTGAGTCTTTTTCTTTATTGCATGCAAGATTAGGTCATGTTAATTTCTCTTATATAAAGAATATGCAATCACTTGATTTAATATATGGTTATAGACTCAAATAATTTTGATAAATGTGAAATATGTATTGAAGGTAAAATTACAAAAAAGTCATGTTTTTCAGTTAATAGAGAAATTATGCTATTATCTTTGATTCACACTGATTTGGATGATTTAAATCAAACTATAACTAGAGGTGAAAAAACATAATTTTTCAAGATTCACTAAGTTATATTTATTTAGAAATAAATATGACGTATTTGATGCCTTTTTTGGTATAAAACTGAAAAAGAAAATCAACTTAGTAGAAAAATCAAAAGAATAGAATCTGATAGAGGTGGAGAATATAAAAAGAAGAAATTATTCATGAAGTAACTCCACCTTAATCACTTCAATCTAATGCAGTAGCTCAAAAGAAAAAATAGAACATTGAAAGAAATGACGAACTCTATGTTAATTAGCTCTAATGTACCTGATAATTTGTGGGATAAAGCGATATTATTTGTATGTCACTTGCAAAATAGAATTTCTCATAAAATAATAGGTAGAACCCTTTATGAATTGTGGAAAAGTTATAAACCTAATTTAAAATATTTAAAATTATGGGGGTACCTTGCTAAAGTTCTTTTGTCTGAACCTAAAAAAAGGAAAATAGACGAGATCAAACCAGTTATACAAATTGTAAAAATAGGATTAACCAGAGATTTCAAATTCTATTTTTATTTTTCTGACTCCTATTATTATTATTATTTCTGTCGTATCTTTAATGTTTATTAGACTCCTTGGTAGATCTGGGCATATATCACTATTAGATTTTATTTCTTCACTTTTTACTAGATATTTTGCTATATAATTTTCTTCTTGTACTGTGTTTAAGAGTATTAAATATTCTTTTTCATTTATTGTTCCTGTTATATAATATTGATTTAAATTAACTGTTGAAGTTGGGCATATATCACTATTAGATTTTATTTCTTCACTTTTTACTAGATATTTTGCTATATAATTTTCTTCTTTTCCTGTGTTTAAGAGTATTAACTATTCTTTTTCATTTATTGTTCCTATTAGGGATTTTTCTCCTTTTTATTTATCCAAATTAATCTTTCTTTTAATTGTTCTCTTCCTTTTCTAAACTGGTTTCTATAATTAATTTCTTCGTATAGCCAACTTTGTTTTTCTCTAACTCTTTGAATATATTCTAGCATTTCTTAATCTGTATAATATCTATCTGAATAATTATCTAGGTTGTAATAGTGATTGTCATCACTTAAGTATATTTCTCCTAACTCGTCTTCTATCTGATTTATATCTAACTCTTCATCTTCAATGTTAAATATTTTTTCCCATATTATTTTTTTACGTCTATAATTTCTATATCTCTAAGTATGTATAAAACTAGTACTTCAAAATTATCTGTCATTTAGGCGGGTTAATTAAATCCTTCTTCTTGGTTGATTTTTTTATTCCAGCCGGACTTCCGGGATAATATTATCTTCTCCATTACATCGTAATTAATAAATAAAATCTAGAACTAATAAATATAGAAGTAAATACTCTAGATAAAAGTATAATACCTAGTACATCAGAAATAAGAAAACCAACCTATAATTACAAAAATAAGTTTAAAAGATATAATCCAAAGGATGAATATAATAAATGGACACCAAAATAAATAATTAATTACAACTTTTTAGATTTAGACTGTGTAATAGACACAAATAAAACAATACAACTATGGGTAGGATATATGTCAAAACAATTATTAGATAATAAAATAGATACAACAAATACACCAGAATATATAGAAAAGACATTAATAGGAACAGTAAAATTATGGTTTTAACTATAATCATTATTATCAATTATTTTTACAAATTGTTCAAAAGGACTTTCTATTCGTATTTTATTAATTTTATTTTTTCTCGTTATTTTATGTTTTGTTGTTAATACATATAGATTTTTACATCTTACTGTAAATATTTTACTTCCTGGGGTTAGTTCTATTTCTGATATTTTCCAATATAATACTAATGATTTATCTATATTTTTATCTGTTATTTCTACTGAATAATTCACACTTATTATAAATTTAAATTTTTGGTATATTAAATTTCCTTTTGTGGCTGTTATTATACTTTTTTCTATAGGTTTTATAATTCTATCATCTGCTAAATATAATTCTATTGGTGTATCTATTCCTTCTCTAAAACATGCTTTTATTAATTTCTCTATCCCCCCAAGGTGTAAATATTTTATTGGGTCTTTACTTTTATATCGTTTATTTCTTTATTAATTATTCTTTTTGTTACTAGCGGTTATTATATTCATCCTTTGGATTATATCTTTTAAACTTATTTTTATAATTATAGGTTGGTTTTCTTATTTCTGATGTACTAGGTATTATATTTTTATCTAGAGTATTTACTTTTGTATTTATTAGTTCTAGATTTTCTTTATTAATTACTTCTTATTTTTCATTAATTTCTAGTATTCCTATGTTTTCTAGAATTTCTGTATATGTTTCACTATCTTCCGAATCATAATTATCTATTTCTTCAGCATCTATTGCATTTATTTCTAATTCACTGGTTTCTGGTTCTTTATTTTTTATTTCTAATTTTTCTTTAAATTGATTTATCTCAATAAATAGTTTTTGTTCTTTATCTTTTTCTTCTTTTTCTTTTTGTCTTTTTTCATACAAATCTTTTAGCATTTGTAGTTCTTTTTCTAATTCAGAAAACCTAAAGCCTTTACAGAAAAGTTTAAAAAGGACGTAGAATATAATTACAACGAAGAAGATAAAAAATAAGTCCAGAAAATAAAAATACTTTGTAAAGAATTACCAAAATTACAATTCCCAGACGAAAATAAAAAAATTATATATATAGTAGGATTTATTTCAGATGGATTATTAACAAGATATTGCAAGATAATTGGACATTAAATTAAGACAATTATATAGTGAAGATCCATTAAAAGGATGGGAAAAACATAAAACTACTATAAAAATTGAATTAATAGATAAAAATAGCATAATAACTCAAAAACCATTAACATATAATTTTGACGATTTAAAAGAATTTAAAATGTATATAGATGAATTATTAGAAAAACAGTATATACAAAAAAGTAATAGTAAACATAATAGTCCAGCATTTATAGTAAATAAACATAGTGAACAAAAAAGAGGAAAAAGTAGAATGATTATTGACTACAGAAAATTAAATGCAAAAACTATGACATATAATTATCCAATACCAAATAAGATACTAAAAATAAGACAAATACAAGGATATAATTACTTTAAAAAATTTGATTGTAAATCAGGATTTTACCACTTGAAGTTAGATGAAAATTTTAAGGAAATAACCGCATTTACGTTACCACAAGAATTTTATGAATGGAACGTATTACCATTTGGATATGAAAATGCACCAGGTAGATATCAACATTTTATGGATAGTTATTTTAACCAATTAACTAATTGTATAGTATACATAGATTATATACTACTATATACAAAAACTAAAGTGGAACATTTAAAATTATTAGAACAATTTACAGATATAATAGAAAAATTGGGAATAAGTTTAAGTGAAAAGAAAGTCGAAATTATGAAAAATCATATAGAGTTTTTAGGAATACAAATAGATAAAAGTGGAGTAAAAATGCAAAAACATATAGTATAAAAAATAATAAGTTCAAAAAAAGAATTAGATACAAAAAAGAAATTACAATCATTTTTAGGATTAGTAAACCAAGTAAGAGAATATATACCAAAATTAGCAGAAAACCTAAAGCCTTTACAGAAAAAAATTAAAAAGAACGTAGAATATAATTACAACGAAGAAGATAAAACACAAGTCCAGAAAATAAAAATACTTTGTAAAGAATTATCAAAATTACAATTCCCAGTCGAAAATAAAAAATTTATATATGTAGTAGAAGCAGATGCTAGTGAATATAGTTATGGAGGAGTACTTAAATATAGATATGAAGAAGAAAAATTAGAACTTTATCCAAATTAATCTTTCTTTTAATTGTTCTCTTCCTTTTCTAAGCTGGTTTCTATAATTAATTTCTTCGTATAGCCAACTTTGTTATTCTCTAATTCTTTGAATATATTCTAGCATTTCTTAATCTGTATAATATCCATCTGAATAATTATCTAGGTAGTAATAGTGATTGTCATCACTTAAGTATATTTCTCCTAACTTGTCTTCTATCTGATTTATATCTAACTCTTCATCTTTAATGTTAAATATTTTTTTTATGTCTAGAATTTCTATATCTCTAAGTATGTATTAAAGTAGTGCTTCAAAATTATCTGTCATTTAGGTGGGTTAATTAAATGCTTTTTCATAATATTCTTTAGTTGTTTGTTTTAATCTTATTAATTTCTCTATATTTTCATTAAGGTATTCTATATATTCTATATCTTTGGTTCTCATATATTCTTCTAAATTTGATTTCATTAATTTGTCTATTAATTGTATCCAAAGTGCCATTATTGGTTTTTTATTTTTTAGTCTTAAGATTTTTTCTTTTGTAAAGATAGGACCTAGTTTTTGTCTTATTATACTAGTCTAGTTTAGTCTAGTCCTTTTCTACTATTGAAAAGGAAGACTTTTTTGAAAACTGATTGGATAGAAGGAAGTGAAAAAATTACACAAAAGTTAGAAAATATAAAAAATACAGAAGACACAGTAGAACTAGTTGTATTTTCGATAAATAAAAAAGAAATAACTAAATTTTCAATAGATAAGGTAGAAATAATAAAGAAAAAATTAAGACAATTATATAGTGAAGATCCTTATGAATTTTGACTTTAGTTTTAGGCTTACTACCATGTCTTTAAATTTATATTGCCTTATCTTATTATAGGTTCGGAATTCATTAGACATGGGGTGTATGGTTATTAACGATGAGGTATTGAGGGTGATCATTGGTATCGAATGGACTTGGGATTCCCAACACGACTAGGACATAGTTCGGGTCATGTCATAAGGCTAACATTGATCCCCATATACTTGTAGTTGATGATGTTCAAGTTGATGTTGTTGATATTAATGATGTACTCAATGAGGAACTTGAAAGGTTGGTGACTAGTGGTGTGTCATAAAAAATATAGATAGGTGTTGATAGAAAATTTAAGAAGGATAAAGGAAAGAGGAAGGAAGTCGAGCCTATATTGAAGACCATTCCACTATCTCCCTACCTTTTCCTAAGAGGTTGAAGAAGAAGCTAAACGAATGGTAGTATTAGAAGTTCATATGGATGTTTAACGAATTGTATGTTAATATTCCTCTTGAGGAAGAATTGAGTTGATGCCAGGCTACACAATGTTTATGAAGCATTTGGTTTCTATGAAGCGGCCACTTTTGAGCTCGCTTATAATAGGAACCATTATAGTGTTATTGCTTCTTGATCTTTAGTAGAGAAGAAGCAGGAACCAGGAGCCTTTACAATTTCATATACTATTGGTTCATTTAACATCTCTTGAGCTTTTATTTTATTTGGGAGCTATTGTTCACCATAGCTAGGAGAAAGAAACCCAACCTGTGAGCCTACGCATATGGTGCGGGTACTACCTACGTGGCGTGGGTGGCTTCGTGGGTCTCAGAATGTGAAGAATCAGAGAGATTGAAAGTTAAAATTTTCTCTTTCACACACGATAGAGGCACTTACGGGATGTGGGTGGAACTTGCGCAACATAATTTCCATCATAGGTCACCGATTGATGTTAATCAAGACCCCTGGAGTTTCTCTACTACCCATGAAACCACCCACGGGGCGTGGATGCCACCTATGGCCCGTAAGTGGCCACCAACCCAAGTTTCCTTGTTTTTTTTTTGGAATTGAATGGTTTTTATGTAATCTATAAATATTCTTTTGCTACTTTTCATTTTTTTATGCAAGTTTATGCATTCATTAGATTCGCAAACATATATTCTATTCTAACATTGACTTGTAATCCTGGAATCTCTTTATTCTTGTTTTTTTGTTGACTATTAATTTGATATTTTGGGTTTTATTCTTCAATTATTGTGAGATTATTTATATGCTTTATTTTATGAATTTCATGGAACTCATTCCAACTACGAGTGGATAAATATCATAGCTAGGGTTGTGGGAACCCATGTAGAATAACAAGTTAGGGGAAGTGTGAGGTTCTTCTAGATTATTGTTTATGTATGCATTGTGATCTTATTCAGATTGCTTGCTTCCTTGACTACTATAGAAGTTAAGTACTTGCCTATGTTTGAGATTATCTTCCCAAGAGAGATTGAGATTAGGAAAAGAAGATTACAATAATGATTCGGGCATACAAACCCTCATATAATTATGTTGACTAACACACCCCAAACCTCGGGCCATGTCGTATGGGTACCTCAAGCACAGAAGTACCAGAGGCCGCCCCAATAACCTAACCTAAGCTCCTCATCATACAGTAGGAGTCTAAGGAACTCTAATTCACAGGTTAAGATCGCGGAATTATATCATAAGTCAACATTTGATTCATTATAATAACTACGCCCAAGTTCACAGTTGTTCATAATTTCTCTATAAAAAATTGAAGTCGATAAGTATATATATCGGTACAAGACCCCGACTATAGCCAAACCAAGTATTAAAGAGACTAAGTCTAAATATAAGGACTGAGAGATGAATGTCTTCCAGATGTATGGTAGCTCACCCTTTCAAGTCAATGCACGAATCGCTTGATTATCTAATCACTACGTAGGTAGAAAAGAAAATTCTCCGGCCTCTACAATGCTTGGGGACGTAACATCCTGAGATGGTTAGCGGTTGGAACACTAGCATGTAACTCTAGGGTAAGGATAAAATAACATCATCATTTAACAACAAGTCAATATATCATCATCTCTCATTAACATGTCATTATACATATATCATCATTCACATTCATACATTTATCCCTACACATAGATATTTCATATTCTAAATAAGAGATCAAGGCTCAACCTCATTCTTGAACATATACTCATACACATGGACATACACAACATAATCATATTATGCCACAAAGGGAGATAAGGCTTATCTTGCATCCTTATGTCATTCGTTCATAACACATGGGGTGAAACACTTTTCACCAAGTTACCCTATTTAGCCTTTCTAATTTCCATTTCATTGGACTAGGAACTCAAATCACTAGTCGCTTCATCAATCTAGGAACTCGAATTAGTAGCTGTGTCATTTCACTAAACTAGGAACTTAAATTGCTAGTCATATCATCAGTCGAAGAACTCGAATCACTAGATGTGTCATTAGATGAGGTATTCTAAACTCAAGAGATATCTTTGGACTAGGAACTCAAATATCTAGTCATATCACTGATCTAATAACTCGAATCATTAGTCGTGTCATTGACGAGGAATTCAAATAACTCGTTGTTTTATGAGACTAGGAACTCGAATCATTAGTCATATCATTAGACGAGGAACTCGAATCACTTGTTATTTTATTGGAATCATTGGTCGACATTGAAATCTTGACCCATTAGCCCATGCATTCATATTCATACAATGTGTGTCGCATTTAAGGGCTTTGGCTCATTTATCCAATTCAATCATCATACATGGCCACATGGTCCTTATGGGAGACTCCATTGCTCAACCATCTCAATAGGACAATTCCTTAATTCAATTCATCATAAAATTCAATTTATGGTCCTCAAGACCCACACAAACTATTTACATATTATTAACAATAGTACCTCATATTTTCACCACACTTGGTTCCATACACAATTAAAGTTAATTTTCATGTCTAGGGCTTTATCCTTTCATTATCCATCACCCAAAAAGTCTATCATTTATACAATACATGGATCATAATACCTTCACAATATCATTCATCAATCATTCATACTCATTTGGTACATTGCCCTTGCCCAACACATTACCAATATACAACTAGTCATTTCACGTAGATATTTTTAGAAACACCTTGGGTGCATATCTATAACTCGGACATTCTCATGGAAGAAATTATATAGTCTAGGGTTCCTTAAAACCCACATATTAAACAACATACAATAAGCACCCACATATACAATTTTCCATCAATAACATGTATCAACACACATAAAAGCAAGAATCATCATTATTCATTATTAGGTAACAAAACCTTTTTCATTTGATTCAAAACCACCATGTGACCTTACTAATCCAAGTGTGAAATACATAGGTTTTAGAGATATTTAATGTGGGGAAGAGATGAATGCCTTAAATAATATGACATACTAAAAATATTGACTCTACCTTAGCACTAGATTAACACCTCCAAAACCCAGCTTCCAATCTTGCTCCAAAAAGACATTAGAGTGTTTTGGAATGTTTAAGTCTTGTAAATGAAGACTTAGGATGCTACAATTCCTTATATAGTGATAGGGATTAGGTTTTTAGGCATGGTAAATGACCAAAAGGTCCTTGGTTAAAAGTTCAAAAGCTCACTCATGTAGGGGTACTACTCCCCATTATGGTTCCTTGAGCAATCATACCCTAGGGTATGAGTGGTACCCTAACTCATACCCTAGGGATCTACTAGGTTAAACACATTGTTGTGGATATGAGTGTGTACCCTTGAGTCTTAACAAAGGGTACGTGTCATACCCCCATCTTGAGCTCCATCTATAGCAAAAATAGTCCACTCGGTTTCGCGACTTTACTCTATACAGTTGAGTAGTGTGCGAATCATATGCATGGTCACGACCAAGGGATGACCTTCTCATATGGAGGATAGTACACTACCCTTACATGGTAACTATGATATGAAAGTGGAGGGGGATAAGGGTACGAATCATGACCAAGGGTACGAATCAATGCTCAAAGTCGTACCCAACTCAGAGACACCAAAAGTTGTTGTTTTTCAATAGTTCAAAATCTAGGTATTTCAATTCTCCCCCACTTGGGATCATTCGTCCATAAATAATGGTCAAGGAAAGAATAAACACAAGTCATCATATCAATATGCATAAAAGTGACCCTTACACAATTTAGAATCATGTACACAACAAAGATACACCACAACACATGTAATGATCATCATCAATCATCCAATTATTTCATAAGTCGTAGGACTCAAACCCATTAATTATCAAAAACTTACTTATTTCAAAATGTAGGGACTTCAACCTATCACTTTCAAAGACATCAAGCAACTCAAATCATTAGGGACTTCAACCCATTGTCTATCAAAGGCCCAAATCATGAAAGGATTTTTACACATACCTCCATCACAAGTATTCAAAATGGGAAATAAATGTGGTTACTTGGATTTCATGTCCTCTTACGCCTCCCAAGTAGCTTCCTCGGACATTTGGTTCCTCCATAGAACTTTCACCGAAGCCATATCTTTCATTCTCAATCGGCGAACTTGCCGATCTAAGATCCTCATTAGGATCTCCACATAGCTCAATAATTTCGAGATACTGACATTTTCTACGAGAAAAATGAAGAAAAGATCGCCCAAACATTTCTGCAACATAGACACATGGACAACCGAGTTAATGGAGTCCATACTAGTAGGCAACTCCAACTCATAGGCAAAATTACCAACCCTCTTCATAATCAAGTAAGGTCCAACATAGAGGTGAATAATCTTTCCCTTTTTAACAAATAACATCCCCCCTTCATGGGAGATACTTTCAAGAATACCCAATCACCAATACAAAACTCTAAGTCCCTACACCTCATATCTGTATTGGACTTTTGGCGACTTTGAGCTAATTTTAATGTATTGTGAATCACCTTCACCTTCTCTAAATCTTGGTGAACTAAATCAGGCCTAATCAACATACCTTCTCCAACTTCATACCACCCTATAGGAGATTGACATATACTACCTGATAATGCTTAACTCAGTCGCATAATTTAAGGGTGAGGTAGTCACTGTCAAGTTAACTAATTTGAATTGGTGTTGAATCTCGAAGAGTGAATTATAGACTTCAAACCCTATGGATTCTCAAACTATAATGAGATTACCCAAAATGGTAACAAAAATGCCATGTATGATAAAATAGGGGGATTTTTTTTGGAAACTCTTCACAACAAACTTTAGCAAGCACTTGTTGAATGAAACTATTACTTTGAATTCAAGGGTTGAGTAGATCTTGGGATTAGGTCTACCTAAAGGTAAAACATGACGGTTGATATTGGTTCAACATGAAATTTAGCTATTAACTAAAGGATATGCTAGGTCAAAGATCATTGGGGTCAATTTTTTAAAACAACCACAATGATTTCACCCGTTGGCTCTTTCGAGAACTTAACAAGTATGCAATATTTCATAATCACCCAAACCTCAATCAAGCATCCCTATTTATAGGATGACGATCTTGACGTGATTTGCACTCCCAGTACACTTATTTCTAAGATTGCACAAGGTAGTAAACCGTAGGATCAATTGTCCACCATTGCCTTGTCCCCATATAACCCCCTTTTGAAGATGTTATGGGTTACCTAATGTTTACTTTTATCCCTTTTTCAAGGATGATAAAGGTTTTCTAGAGTTGGGGTTCTCACCCATCGAACCTATTTAGAGATTTGGGGTTTTCAACAATCAAATTCCAACCCATAAGATCAATCAATGGTAGAATCCATACTCATCAACTAAAATCTATGCAAACACAACAATACCCACTCATAACTACACTCTATTTCAACATAATCCCAAGACTAAAAAAGTTAGCTACTCATTAGATAGGAGAAAAGAATTTTACCAAGTGATGCATCCATGGAGTTCATACTAGGAAATCAAATCGCTAGCCGTGTCATTGATAAGAAACTCGAATCACTAGTCATATCATTAATTTAACGCCACAAATCTGTTACCCGAATGCTACACAGTGCTCATAATCCTGAAGGAAAACAAGCTAACTTATGACTGGTATCTGTAATTGAGCACTGAATAATAATGGTAATATCATAAATACAGAAACATGAATTAAAAAGCCATAAGGTTCAATACTGATACATAACTGAAAATATGGTATAACAATGCCAAGACAACTGAAATAACTATCTGAACGTGTCGTAGCCTGAAATCCTGAAAGCCTCTAAAACTGAACTATCTGAATAAAGAGTTGATGGGACAATCCCCCAACTAACCCCATCTTCTAAAATAAATTAAGTACTGAAAGAATAAAATATCAAATAATAACATCCTCGAATGATGAGGATTCACTGCTAACTCTGACTATTGGAACTAGAATGCTATTGATACTCTAGAGCACGTGCTCCTGAACCTATGGTATAAAATACCATAGCGCAAATGTGTTAGTACGATTGAATGTACTGGTATGCAAGTGAGGTAGGATGAATGCAATGGTTCATATGTATGAACAATACTAACTGACTGAATAACATGAACATGATAATACATGCATGAATATATAACTATAACTGAGATCGTGATAACACTAACTCATGAATTCTGATATCGCGGATTTACTGATATCCGAGTACTAATAATGGGATACATTTTTGACTAAGTCTATTGAGTACTGAGGAACGGATGTCATATTACTGATAAAGAAATGACTATTTCTGATAGTTCTGATTATGAGAAACTGGTTTGATTGACTATATCTGACAGTCCTAAAATCTAAATACTGGTAACATGAATTTCATATAATTAATATACTATTAAATGGATGACTGTGTCTGACAATCATGATTCTGATGAAACTAGTTGAGTTTCATATTGAGCTAAGCGAATATATTTGACAGTCCTGATATCTGTAGAACTGAATTGAGTTTTATTACTAAGATTGAATCTTAAACTGACACTGTGGGAGGTAATCATCTAACCGACATACCCCAAAACTGAACTGGTGGGGTCCAACCTGTAACCCCAGCAAGAAAGGTGTCAGTACCGTGCCATGAGTAAAGACAAGCTGTGAGTAAACCCTCTCTGACAGGGAGATCTTCCATAACCCCTTCTAGTAGAAAAACTTAAATAAGGTGTATAATCCCTAAACTCATAGGGTACATCTCAACCTATGCTGGCTACGTAGTTCTGAAATGCAAGAATTACTTCTAAGGATCACACCCTCTACTGGCTAACAAGTGAGTCCCTATCCTTGGGTTCACTTGGTGCTGAATCCTACTCCTAACTGAAGAGACACTGAACTGATTTAAACTGAACTAAACTATTACTGATAGTATCTTTTAGCTGATTTGAATAGAGTTCACTAAATTCCATTGACTGACGGAATACTACTGAGATCTGATAACTGACTGAGATTACTGAGATTACAGAGTTTTCCTGAGTCATATAACTGGCTGAATTCTAATGATCATGGCTTGAATGAGAGTATCGTGAAAACTAACACTGGCTCTAGGCACACAACTAAATTGTCAGGTACAAGTACCCGCATGACTCGATAGCATGAAACTAACAAGACTTGAAACTTCTTGAACACATGACCAATATCAACAATTCATAATACAATAAGTTGGGGGTTTCATGAAGCACATGGTTATCATGATGTTGTACATGGATGGAATTGCATATATATATGTCATACTTTCATCAACTTAATGTTATGAACATTCCTTCAAATACTCATAATGCACACAATATCATGGAAGTCATTCTTGGTCATAAGGGTAAAGCATGCATTTATTATTTGAGTCACTATTGAGCTATAATACCCAATTTCTATCCTCTTTGTCATTTTGTCAAACACCCTACATGCACAACTTGGGGCATAGGTGAAATCAACAAATTACACATCATAAACAACTCAATTCATGGATTTCCTCTTGCATGCTAACGTAGTTTCATGAAAACACATAAAGATTCCAACTTAGGAATCATACAAGAATATAAACATGGTTACAAATAACCCACAACATAAATATCATATTTTATAATTTGAAAGAGGGATCTTGGACTTTATTAATGAAAGGAATCCATAAATCAACACTTGACATACCTTAGTTCCTGATTGTACAATGATTGATGGAGAGATTCTTGTATTTGAGTATTGAATTTGAATCCTTAATTCAAAACCCTAACTTGTTCTTGAGAGAAACTCAAGAGAAACACTATATTTTGGGTGAAATATGGCTGAATCATGTGTTATTAGGTTTATATAAGGATGGAAAATTGACCCTTTTGCCTTAAAAAATGCGAACATTTAATGACTAAAAACTAAGTACCGATGCGACAAGCAACGCTGCGCGTTGATGGTTGTGATGCCATACTCAACGCGTTGCACCATATTACATCGAGTCTCATAAGTTTTGGCTTTTCCAGCCTGCAAAAATGTTGACCAATGGGATTAACGATGTGGCACGCCATGATCGCGTTGGTCCACTATTTTGGGACTCCGAACATAATCTAAATGTGTTCCAAAAAATATAAAACTTGTTAGAGAACAATTATTGGCCTTCCTGATCATAAATTAATAAAAATATGGACCATTAAAGGACGTTAAGGTGGCAAAATGAGATTGCCAACTTTTAAAGGCCAATAATAGGCTATGTCTGGGAACCTAGCTGGAAATTTTTAAGTATGGGACCCCTTGACAAGCTTAAAGGACTGAATTAAGATTTAGGATTTTATGGGGTCATACAATATCTCCCTCTTCAGAATATTCCTCCTCAAATGAGATTGACTAAGAGGGAATAAAAGATAAACTGGCGTACATACTAAGCATGAACCACTAGAACATGATTCTATGACTAACATGACTGATAAGCTGAATGTATCATACTGAACATGCATATCTGATGCATGGTTAACTGGTTCATGAATGCATGACTGAATATACAATGGTAATTGATACCAAGTTTATCATGGAAATCTGAGCATGAAATTGGATAAGTTCAAGGAAGACTATTTCCTTAAATTGAAAATACTGATAAACCTCAAATTAATTACTAGATTTTAATGAGAAAAAACATGTGAACATAATTGAGTATGAAATATGATACATGATCTGGATATTTTGATTTGAACAGAGTACCTTGAATATGTGGCTTACGGTTGAGGTCGGAGTTTGAGAGTCAACTTATAAGTACCCCCCTTACTCCAAACTGGATTCATTACGAGAAAAAATAATGGCATGTTTTATGTCATGAGAGTTTGGGGAATTATTGTGTATCTCCCCTTTGTGACACAAGGTCCCTCGAAGAATACTAATTTGTCTGAGATACTGAGGAAAACTAGGGAAATACACAAGGCACCTATGAATTGAATCGCGATTGGATATCTGAGATCTGAAGCTATGACAAAGTGATTAGACCTTACGCACTCCAACTAAGACTACTAAAAAGATTTACGTGGGTGCTGAGAATGAATGCATAAATATATACTAACTTTATTTGAATAATTGAATAACTTATAGCTGAATACTGGGCGTGTAAGACTAAACTATAAATAGTCTGGATAACTGGACTGAGACTATAGGGTATTATACATAGGAGGTAATGATTGACTAGGTAACATGAGGTAACTGAGCATGAGTGAGGGAAAACTAAATTACCTTAGGAATGCAAGACCAGGCGTTTAATCATGATTCAGAAACATTCTATAAACTGAGGTACTGTAATACTAATAACTGAGTAATTGATGGCCATATGCTATGGTTGGGTAATCTTGAAAGTAGACTGAGTTTCTGATCTGACTACTGGACTACTGATGTTAGGCGTATTTACACGCCTAAAGCACCTTAATGTACCCATATTTTAGCTAAGTTTTGAGGACAAAATATATAATTCCTACACTTTTAGTCCTTTTTCCTGTAAGTGAGCTAACCAACGTTATTAGCAAGTTTTCAGGTATAAATGATGAAGATTTCAGCATTTTATGGACTGTTGGACACCAAAGGAAACTTCACGTAAGAAGGAAGGCAGCTTCTGGAAGCTTGTGGACTAAAAGTGATGCATGGAGAACTTGTCCGGGGCAAAACAGCATTTCTAAAGACTTGGGGGATCAGAAGTAACTTAGTAGGATTAGGAAAAGTATGCAGTAACCCAGTAGGACTAGGACAAGGATAAAAACTCTATTTCAGTAGGACTAGGACAAGGATGTTATAAAAACCCTATTTGCTGAATTTTTCAGCAAGCTTTTTATTATTCACTCATTCATTAATTCAAGTCTTTTTCATTTGACTTTTTCTCCTAATTCACGTTACAAAGTCTAACACAGAGAACTCGGCTCTCTTGAGAAGAACGGCTAGGGCAAAATGTTTGAGAGCTTTTGACGCCATATCACTTCCATCGCCAAGATTATTCTAGGTTATGGTATGATGATTATATCTATTGTGATTTCCGTTGCACTCATGAGTAGCTAAACTTCTCTGTTAGGGTTATGGAAGTCTTATGATATACTATCTATTACTATGAGTTTGTGAATTCTTGATACGCATGCTACTTATATCATTACTCTCTTCATCTTAATTAAATTCTTGTGGTTGCAAACATATAGAATACGCCAGTATAGCATTAACTTGTTCAAAAGAAAAGTTACATGTCTGGAAAAGAGAGAATGACAAGGAAATAGGGCTACTAACCCCTGTTTAAAAGTTAGTGCCGTAACTGGATTAACCTCTTGGAGAATTCGTACCATTAGTATACACTTTAAGCTCGAAAGAGTTAAAATGATATAATCCTTGATGGTCGAAAGACACTAGGATTTACCATAGAATACGAATCTCTATAAGCGCATGCATGTCTGAATTCCGCATAACTCATAGCCAATAGATACGTAAAACTCATAAGGTGGACATAACCCTAACGTACAATTCTCATTGATTAAAACCTACTAAACATTCCGTTTTTCTTTGTTACTTTGATACTCTTAATTCACGCTACAATTAAATCCCCCCTTTTTCGTAGAATTTTCGATCAACAGTCTACTAATCGTTGCATACTTAGTGACCAAGTATTCCCTGTGGGATTCGACACCCAACCCATTTGGGTTCTATATTTGACAACGACCGCTTACACTCTTACGAGAGCTGTAGTTTGAGCGTTATTAACTACGACTGGGACTGAGATTGTAGCTAATATAGTAATTGAGACTGTAACCGTAACTTAGTCTATAACTGAAAGCCATGGTCGTGTAGGACTATCTAATTCCCTTACTGAATATTGATTACTGAACTGATGTTGTAACTGAGGCCTGAGGGATGGAACATCAACAGTACAGATTCATAGATGACTCTAAGTTGAGGGTATATGTGACATAATTTGAGTTTGACTGATCACTAGGAGTGAAGTCATGAATAGTATGGGCTAAGCATACTGTAAAGTATGACATGAGTGCATGAGTCATGAGCTGCACGAACTAGGTTTGGAATTTTTGAATTCGTGGAACATGATCCACAAAATTGGATGAACTTGGACTCCTCATATGAGGAACTTGAAACACACACTATTCTATGAAAATCGCATAGATATAAGCTGTATTCGTGGGACTAAAATGGAAAGCAAGCATAAGTATCATGATGGTTGAAGTACAAAACTTTGCACTAAGATTGTAATGGGTTGGGAATCATCTTACCTTATGGATTTCCTTCACATACTGGTATTACTACTAGAAACTGAAGGCCTGTCTTTCAGAGATTTCATAACTGGACAGTTCCTGTATACCTGTCGAACTGTGTTAGATTGACTCACTGGGGTGGGTACTGGAAAAAGGTCCTGTTAACATTTGGTCTGACCTTAAAGTTGACTTCTATGCAAAGAGTTACAAAAGAAAAAAGAAGCTCCTGAATCTGAAGAAATGTGAACATGTAAATGAGGGATCTGTAAAATACCAGTGGTTGCATCAGGAGGAATTTGTTGATCCTATCAGGACTGAAATGCATAGAGTCTGTTTGGCCGTTTCCCACTAATAGCGCTGGCATTGGCACCCTGCTGATTCGGGGGACCGAACTAAGTTGAAGGACGACCGTGCTTACTTCAAGGGCCAGGACTAGGACAATCTCAAACCTTGTGACCTGTCTCGCCATATCCAAAACACACATCACTACTGGCTCTACATATACCCTTATGATGCTTACCATACTCTTCATAAAGTGGATGAGTAAAAATCCTGCTCTCACTACCCTGGGCCTTGGAGCCTGGTGCCCTATCTCTATGGTCATTTATAAACTTTGGTACTGGTGCACTAGCTGAAGATGGAACTAGGGCTGAAAACTTCTATCTATTCTGATAATGGTTACCACCCTGCGACCCTAGATGAGAAAAACTATAACTACTAGTTCTGGCCTTCTTATTTTCCCTCTCGTTCTTGTTAAGTTTCTGCTCCTCAATCTGTTGAGCATGGACCATAATCCTAGGTATGTCCGTCTCCTTAATCAAAATTGCAGTCCTGTACTCCTTAACTACTCTACCTAATATCCCAGACACAAACTTACTCATTCTGGATCTACTTTCTACTACTATATGAAGAGCGTACCGGGAAAACTGAGTGAACTTCAGTGAGTATTCTTTTACGCTTATGCTACCTTATTTGAGGATGATGAACTCTAACACTTTGGATTCTTTCTACTCTAGGGGAAAAATCTACCTAAGAAAGTCGTAGAAAACTCTTCCCATTCTATGGGCTCTGCATCTGCACCCCTCTCTACCTTCCATTGTGTAAACCACGTATCGACTACATCTTGTAGCTGAAAGGTGGCTAACTTTGAACTCTCACTGGAAGTCACTCTCATGATAGCTATGACTTTCTGAACCTGGTTGAGGAACTCCTTTGGATCCTCTTCAGACTTAGAACCGAAGAATAGGGGAGGATTTATTTGGGTGTAGTCCCGAATCCTGGATGCAGCAGAATTGGCCACTGGATTGGCCAGAATAGTAGATTGTCGTTTATCCTGAGCCGTGACTGAATTGGCTAAAGTAGTGAATGAAGTTTTGAATTTTGTATTAGAGATGTGCTCATCCAAAGAATCTGCTTGGACGGGCTGAGGTGCTGATTGATTCCTTGTTCCTCTTTCGTTATCTTTTTTGGGAAGCATGTTCCATAAATGAAAGAGAAGAACATATTAGACTAAGAGTTAAATTTGAGCTTATAATCACTGGCATAACATGAATACTGAAAGAAGGGAAATTTTTCCTAAAACATCTCATAGCCTCCTGCACATAAGTGTGGTGGACAACACACCCATGTACAAGACTCTACTAGATGCAACTTTTCAGACTTCCTAGGACACTGTTGAACCTTAGTCTCTAATACCAAGTTTGTAAAGCCCAAAATCTATTACCCAGAACACTACATGGTGCTCATAATCCTAAAGGACAACAAACTAACCCATGACTGATATTTGTAATTGAGCACTGAATAATAATGGTAATATAGTAAATACGGAAACATGAACTAAAAGGCCATAAGGTTTAATACTGATACATAACTAAAAATATGGTATGAGATTACCAAGACAACTGAAATAACTGTCTGAACGTGCTGTAGTCGGAAAGCCTCTAAAACTAAACTGTCAGAATAAAGAGTTGATGGGATAATCCCCCAAAGAACCCCATCAGCTAAAATAAACTAAGTACTGAAAGAATGAAATAATTAAATAACAACATCCTCGAATGATGAGGACTCAGAGCTGACACTGACTGCTGGAACTGGAATTCTACTGTTACTCTGTGGTGCATTCTCCTGAACCTATGGTATAAAACACCATAGCGCAAATGCGTCAGTATGATTGAATGTAATGGTATGCAATTGAGGTAGGTTGAATACAATAGTTCATATGCATGAACAATACTAACTGACTGAATAACATAAACGTGAGAATACATGCATGAATACATATCTATGACTGAGATCGTGATAACACTGACTCATGAATTCTGATAACGTGGATTTACTGATATCTGATTACTAATACCAGGATACTAAATGACTAAGTCCATTGAGTACTAAGGAACTAATGTCATATTACTGATAAAGGAATGACTATTTCTGATAGTTCTAATTATGAGGAACTGGTCTGATTGACTGTATCTGACAGTCCTAAAATCTGAATACTGGTAACATGAATTTCGTATAATTAATATACTATTAACTGGGTGAATATGTCTGATACACCTGATTTTGATGGAACTAGCTAAGTTTCGTACTGAGCTGAGCAACTGTATCTGATAGTCCTGATAGCTATAGAACTGAACTGAGCTCTATTACTGAGACTAAATCTAAAACTGACACTGTGGGAAGTAATCATCTAACCGACATGCCCAAAACTGAACTGGTGGGGTCCATCCTGTAACCATAGCTGGAAAGGTATTAGTACCATACCATGGGTAAAAACAAGCTGTGAGTAATCCCTCTCTGACCAAAAGCTCTTCCGCCAACCCCTTCTAGTAGGAAAACTCAAATGAGGTGTATAATCCCTAAAATCGTAGGGTACATCTCACTCTACACTGGCTACGTAGTTATAGAATGCAAGGATTGCTTCTAAGGATCACACCCTCTACTGGCTAACAGCTAAGTCCCCATCCTTGGGTTTACTCGATGCTAAATCCTACTCCCAACTTAAGAGACACTGAACTAATTTAAATTGAACTGAACTGTTATTAATAGTATCTTTTAGCTGATTTGAACATTGTTGACTAAATTCCATTGACTGACAGAATACTACTGAGATCTGATAACTGACTGAGATTACTGAGTTTTCCTGAGTCATGTAACTGACTGAATTCTAATGATCATGGCTTGAATGGGAGTATCCTGAAAACTGACACTGTCTCTAGGCACATAACTAAATTGTCGGGTACAAGTTCCTCCAGGACTCGATAGCATGAAACTTATAAAACTTGACACTTCTTGAATACGTGACCAATATCAACAATTCATAATACAATAAGTTGGGGATTTCATGAAGCACATGGTTATCATAATGTTGTACATATATGGAATTGCATATAGATATGTCATACTTTCATCAACCTAATTTCATGATCATTCCTTCAAATACTCATAATGCACACAATATCATGGAAGTTATTTTTGTTCATAAGGGTAAAACATGCATTTATTATTTGAGTCACAATTGCGGTACATCTTAGTGGCCCCTGGATGAATAGAGTAACACACACCATGAGATTTTGCAAGAATCCATTGCCTTAACTCGTTTACACCTAGCACTATCACCCCCTTGGGAGAAAACCTCTACTTTATATTCTCTAACTGACTCTTTCAACTTGACTAAACTGGGATCTCTGTCCTACCTTTCCTTTACTTCAAAAACCAGAGATGATTCTGAACTGTTCTGCACCCACACACTGCTCTTTGTCGAATCGACTAAGTGGACACCTAGTTAGGCAGGCTGATTGAATTGAGTATTGAATTTGAATACATAATTGAAAACCCTAACTTGTTCTTGAGAGAAACTTGAGGGAAACACTATATTTTGGGTGAAATATGGTTGAATCACGTGTTATTGGATTTATATAAGGATGGGAAATTGAGAATTTTTCCCTTAAAAATGCGGACATTTAATGACTAAAAACTGGTCCCCGACATTTATAGACGCGGCGCGTTGATGGCTACGATCCGATACTCGACGTGTCGCGCCATGATCGCATCAAGCCTCAGAAGTTTTGGCTTTGGCAACCTGAAAAAATATTGACCAATGCAATTGGCGACGCGGCGCGCCATGATCATATTGGTCCACTATTTTGGGACTCCAAACATGATCTGAATGTGTTCCGAAAAATCAAAAACTTGTCCGAGAACACCTATTGACCTTCTTGATCATGAAATAATAAAAATATGGACTATTAAAGGACGTTAAGGTGGAGAAATAAGATTGACAACTTTTGAACACTTATAATAGGCTAAGTATGGGAACCTAGCTAGAATTTTCTAAGTCTGGAACCCCTTGACAAGCTTAAAGGATTGAATTAAGATTTAGGATTTTACGGGGTCTTACAATTAGACGAAGAACTCAAATCACTCATTATTTTATTAGAATCATTGGTTGACATTGAAATCATGACCCATTAGCTCATGCATTCACATTCATACAATTTTTTTGGTGAAACATTCATGCAATATATGTCACATTTTAGGGATTTGGCTCAATTAGCCAATTTAAACATCATACATGACCAGATGGTCCTTATGGGAGCCTCAATTGCTCAACTATCTCAATAGACCAATGCTTTCATTCAATTTATCATACAATTCAATTTGTGGTCCTCAAGAACAACACAAACTATTCATATATCATTAATAATATTACACATATTATCACCACACTTGGTTCCAAACATAATTTAAGTTCATTTTTATGTCTAGGGCTTTACCCTTTCATTAGCCATCACCCAACAAGGTTATTAATTATTCAATACATGGCTCGTAATACCTTCAAAATATCATTCGTCAATTATTCATACACATTTGGGCCATTACCTTAGCCCAACACACTGTCAACATACAACTAGTCATTTCACTTAGACATTTTTACAAACACCTTGGGTACATACTTCTAACAAGGCCATTCTCATGGTAGAAATCATCAAGACTAGGGTTCTTCAAGACCCCCATGTTAAAAAATATACAACAAACAAACCACATATACAATCTACCATCAATAACATGTATCAACACATATAAAAGCAAGAATTATCATTATTCATTGTTAGGTAACAAAACCCTTTTTCTTTGATTCAAAAGCACCATGTACACTTACTAATCGAAGTGTTAAATACATGGGTTTTAGAGATATTTAAATAGGGGAAGAGATAAATGCCTTAAACAATATGACACACCAGCAATCTTGATTCTTCCTTGGCACTAGATGAACACCTTCAAACCCTTCTAATCTTGCTCCAAGAAGCCTTTAAAGTATTTTGGAATGTTTAAGTCCTGTAAATAAAGACTTAGGAGGCTAAAATGCCTTAATAGTGAGAGTTTTTATGGTTTTAGGCATTTGAAATCACCTAAAGGTCCTTGTTTAAAATCATTAAATCTCACTCGTGCAGGGGTACGACTCCCCCTTACGGTTTCTTCAGCAATCATACACTAGGGTATAAGTGGTAACCTAAATCATACCCTAGGCCTCTACTAGGTAAACCACAAATTTTCCTGTATGTGTGGGCACCCTTGATTCATAACTAAGGATACAAATCATTCCCCTATCATGAGCTTCATCCATAGAAAAAATTGTCCACTCTATTTGGAGACTTCACTCTATATGATTGAGTAGTGTATGACTCGTATGCGTGGTTACGACCAAGGGATGGCCTTCTCGTATGGAAGATAATATACTACCCTAACATACTTCCTAGGATATGAAAGGGGAGGGGTATAAGGGTACAAAACGTGACCAAGGGTACGACTCAATGCTCCAAGTCATACCTAACTCAGAGACACCAAAAGTTGTTGCTTTTCAATGGTTCAAAATCTAGGTGTTTCATTGACAATCAAAAGGTAATAGTTAAATTGGGATCGAAGACAATTATTTGAAAGGTGACACTCTGATACTCACAAGGTAAAGAGTGAAATTTACCAAGGTGTTCACAAGAGGGTTGTTTATACCTATCTTGTCAAGTTCTACATGTGTAGTATTGAGATAGTCAGATTAAGCACGATAAACCTATGGTTTTACGAAGTCAAAGGGAACACAGTCCGAGTATTTATCTCAGATTTATTATAAGAGAAAGCAATCATAACTTGTTACTATTTCTTGTTAACTAAAAATTCCCCCCATTTACTTTTCTGCACTTTCAGATACGTCAAAAAGTTGGAGAGATAGATTCGACCTATTATTTGTGGAATCAGCTTCAACATAGTTGGGGTACTATAATTTTATAGTGGTTTAACGATATATTCTTTATGGGTATAGTTTGGGCGACATCAATATTAGGCGTCTTTATTGGGGAATATGATTATGTATTTTAATTGACAAAGTAGATAAGGTTGTTGTTTCTTACTTTTCTACTTTTTTTGGTGCATACAATGGTGTATGCCCAGTACTAGGAGTCAAGGAAACCTCTTGATCCTACTTTATCAAGATCCAGAAAATATCCTATAATAGTATCATAGCACGTTAAAACACGACCGTGCAGCTTATCATGAGGGGTTTCAGGATGATCCATATTATTTGCCTCCCCCACCTCCTTATAGTGTTCAGGATATAGTTTCAAAAAACACTACATAATTACTAGAAAAATAAAAATAGAAGAAGAATAATGAGGTTACCCATCGTGCAACTCAAGAGAAGAGACAGATACAAGAAGCACAATGTCAAGAAAAAACTTATTAGACGTATGTGAGATAAAGCTCAAGTGCTCCCAGCTTATTAGTATTTTCCAGGTTATGATGATCTGAAAGATGACTTGGGGTATGTTGAACCTATCAAAATAGGAGCCATTATTCACCCTGAGTTGAGCAAGGGGATGAAGTTCGATATTACTAGTTCTATAATCTAGTTGTTGAATCAGAATAGTGTGTTTGTTGTCTTGCCAATCGATGATGCCAACATACAAATTTCATGGGGATATGCACTTTATATAATTTTCCTGGGTGAGTTAGGAAGCACTGAGACTCAAGGTATTCCCATTTTCTCTATCTGATGAAGTTATATTACAGATATGGGAATTTTTTTGTGGGTCCATCACTACATGGAATAAGTTGCAACAATAGTTCTTAGACCGATTCTTGTTTCCTTTGAGGATATTGCAGCTAAAGGAAAAAATACATAATTTCAAGCAACTACAGTGTGAAATAATGTGTGAGGCACAGTTAAGGTTAAAGAACAAGTTAATGATGGTGCCCAATCACAGGATTTCGAGGCAAAGTTTGCTTTAAATATTCTATCAAGATCTGAATGTGAGTTCTAAACCTGTTACAAACACTATTACTAGTGGAGCATTTATGAGCTTGCATTGGGAGGTATCATCAAGAATCTTAAATTGGGTCTCTCTTACAAAATGAGGGTGGCATACTCGGGATGTAGATAAAGGTACTGATACTTTTGCTATTGGTACTTTCGGTGAGTAGATAATAATAGATGATATAGTAGCTCATGAAGTTGTACAACTGAGGAAAGAGATTAGCTTATTGGTAAGTAATTGGCCACAATGAATACTAAAAAGGTGAATGATGTTGACTTACAAATTAAAACTTTTAGGTCTTTTCATTCTGATTTTGATAAATAGGAAAAGTATTTGGATTGAGACATGGTGGGTTTATGAACCAAAGGTCAAGGGTCCAATCAACTTTTAGAACCCGAGGCAAGGGAACTAAGGTCAAAAAAACTCTAAGGACCGATATAGTGATTGCAGAAGAGAGAAAAATTATTATTGGAAATGAAAGGATGACTACAAGGAGAAGAAAAGTGCTTATATTCTCCTAGGGAATGGAGATGTTATTTCTAGAAGTAAGGTGATTCTGTAAAAGTTTGTAAAGGGCCAGGAAAGTCAAGAAAGTTTCCTTAAGGAGATTAAGGCAGATATTTTGGGACTCAACCAAAAGATTGAATGAATGCTACGGTGATCAAGAAACTTGGGCTATAATTTCGTAAATAAGATATGTTTAATCAATATCAATCAGTCACACTTCAAAGCAATACTTTTCAAAAACCAAAGAATAATGGTCAATGTCCAGCCATCGCTACTCGGAGTGCCAAGGCTACTATGGATCTCCCTAGGCCTGTAGTGATGAAGTTCGGGATAATGTTGCTGATATTGATAATACACCTAGAGCGAAATGACAAAGTTGGTGACTAGTGGTGAGTCATCACAAACACCCATGGGTGTTGCTAAAAGTGTTGAGAAATATAATGAAAGAGGTTGGAAGTCGAGCTTGTAGTGAAGATCATTCCATGACCTCCCCTACCTTTTCCTTAGAGGTTGAAGAAAAAGAAAGAAAAATAAAAGTATAAATATTTTACTGATATGCTAAAAGACTTGAGTTTGAGTATCACTATTCTTGAAGATATTAAGGAAATGCCTTTCTATGCGAAATTTATGAAGGATTTGATGACAAAGAAGAGAGTTGTTAGTTATGAGGAGTCAGTTATGAGGACATTGGGGGATGCATCATTATGGTACGATTATATCTCAATCACTTGTGCAAAAAAAAGTGACCTCAGTGCCTTCACCATTCCTTCTACCATTGGGAAATCTAGATTTTCCAAAGCTCTATGTCACTTGGGTTCCAGCATGAACTTGATGGCACTAGCCGTGTTCAAAAAATTTGTCTTGAGACCTCCCAAACCAATGATAATGCAGTTGTTGATGAAAGATCATACAGAAAAGAAGTCCGTGGGTATATTATTTTTTATTTTAGTAAAGGTTGACAACTTCATTTTTCAAGCCAACTTTATCATCTTAGATTGTGAAATTGATTTTGATTTGCCTATAATCTTAGGGAGAAAGTTTTATTGCCATTGGTAGATCATTGGTGGATATATAAAAAGGTGTGCTTAAGTTCATGCTTAATGATGAGGATGTCACATTCAATGTTTGTAGAACCATAAAGCAGCTAGCTAACATGAGGGTAGTTTCAGTGATAAGTTGTTTTGATGACCCTAGAGGCCAAACCTCTGGCTACCTTGATGAATTTTTGAGTAATCAAGGTACCTATGTTGTTCTGCATTGTTAAATCAGAAGGTTTATGAGAGAAAACCCAAGGTATCTTGTTATTGTTATATTTGTGTAATTTATGTTAGTGTGATTGATGTCATATCTATGTACCAAAGGTGCTACATGTATGTTCCTAACCCTCTCGCTTAGTAGTAGCCTTATTCATTGGGGACAATGTATGTCTATTTGATAGGGTATGGCTGCTTGTG
Source organism: Capsicum pubescens (assembly GCA_030864215.1). Classification (NCBI taxonomy): domain Eukaryota; kingdom Viridiplantae; phylum Streptophyta; class Magnoliopsida; order Solanales; family Solanaceae; genus Capsicum; species Capsicum pubescens. The sequence continues at coordinate 232,177,292 of CM061544.1, forward strand.
GGTCTAGATATCCTATGGGGGATTTTGTTGCATCTCTTTTTCTAAGAGTTTGTTCTTAATAGAGCCGACATGTCGATGACATATTGTGTTTTATTTTGTAATTTTTTGTTTTTTTTGTTTAACTAGGTGAAAAGTAATTACCTATAGAAAATTGAAATATTTTGTATATGTTTAAGTGCATTTGAGAAAAATAATTCCCCTCTGAAAAATTTGTTTGAATTGTGTGTTATGCTTATGTGTGAGACTATTGTGAGTCTTATTATTGCATTAAGATTAGGAACATAATAATCATACCTAGAATTTGCATGTATCGAATAGATAGTAGTTTTTGATACAACCATGTGACATGTGTGTGTAATATTGCTTAACTAGTTCCCCTTGTGTATTAAATCAAGAACTTGCCCGATTAGTCTTGCCTATGTTGTAGGGAAGATAGTTAGGAAATGATCATAGGCTGTTCTTGAATTAGTCCACTTTTATCCTAAATGACTATCCAAAATATAAGAAGTATCCCTTGATCCATGCTTTGAAGTTTTACAGGCCCATTCCTTGTTTTCACCTACCTAGTTTAACTATAATTAACCTATTTTTTCCCTGTTCCTCTTTGGCGATTTTGCACCTTAAATCAAGAAAATCACCTATGTTGTGGATGGCTATCATAGAGATGTGTGATTAGAAGTGGGTATGAAGAAAGGTGTAAATAAGAGAAAAGAAAGTGTGGCTGGGTATGGTAGAAAAAAATTATAGATTTGAAAAATAAAAATAAAAATAAAAAGAAAGAATAAAAGAAACTACAACCAACCTGAATATACAATAAAATGTAAAAGGGAGAAATAAGGGTGGAATAAAAGAAAAATTCATTGATAAGTGGACCCATAACACAAGTGTAATGCCAAGGAGGATTAGTCAGTAAACTCGCAAAGGTACCATGGCATCCCCAAACCTATGTTATAAGATGAAAAATTCCTATAGTGATCCTTGTACGAATGTCAAAAAATATGGTAAGAAAATAAGTACAATCCTATGGCATTCATTGTACATTGTTGAACCTCTTTTGTGAGTGCGAGTGTCTCGTCCTTGCATTGACATGCATGATTCTACTGATTGAGTGGTAATTCTTTTATGTAAGGGCATATGGTTATGTTATTACCTAATTATTTGTTAAGATGGTGTAATTTGTACATATGCTTTATTTCTTGTTGCTAATGTAATACCATAGTTTGATTTCTATGTGTCATATTATTTGGCTGCATTGAGCCAGACAGTTGGCTATGGAAAATAAAAACTATGAGGGGTTGATTTTTTTGAGCTGAGATTGAGATTGACTGTTGTGGGTACCTTAGGATCCTCTTAGATAATCATCATGTTGTGTGTCCTTGTGTTTTTGTTTCCTAAGGACTTGCAAATGTTCTAATTTGAGGGTGTTGATGTGCCATGGTTTTATGGCACTCGATGCTTGAAACTGGAAAACAGGAAAGTAATTAGGTGTGTTTTTTTAGATATGATGTGTTTTGTGTTCATGTTGCAGGAAACTAGGTTCTAGAGCTCAAACAAAGAAAAAAGATTTGAAGATGAGAAGGAAACCCAACATAAAAGCCTACCAACATGGCATGGGTGTATATGTGGGTGTCAGAAAGTGAGGGATAAGAGAACCTAAAAGTTGAAATTTTCTCTGACACCTACAATGGAGGCACTTACGAGACGTGGATAGCACTTGCGACACATAAGTCGCATCGTAGGTAACCTACTAATGTTGATAAAGAGCTATAAAGTATCTATTATTCCCATAACTCTACCCACGTGGTGTGGGTGCTATTGGCCCATAAGTAGGCCCATAAGTGGCCACCGACCCAAGTTTTCTTTTTTTTTTGGTTTTAATTTTTAGGGTTTTAATGAAATCTATAAATACTCTTTTGATGATTTTTTTAGTTTTATTATGTAAGTTTATGCACTCATTATATTAAAAAACAAATACTGTATTCTAAGATTGACTTGGGATCTTGGAATCTCTTTGTTCTTGGTTATTTGTTGATTATTTATTAGAAACTTTGGGTTTTATTCTTCAGTTGTTGAGAGGTTATTTCAATTCTTTATTTTATGAATTACAAGGAGTTTCTTGCTACTATGAGTGGCTAAATCTTGTAGCTAGGGTTGTGGGAACCATTGTAGAATAATGAAGTAATGGAAGTGTGAGGTTCTTCTAGATTATTGTTTATGTATGTATTCTGATCTTCTTCGGATTGCTTTCTTCCTTAACTATTACAAAAGTTAAGGACTTACATGTATTCGATATCATCTTTATAAGAGAGATGGATATTGGGATAAGAAGATTACAATAGTGATTCGAGGCTACCAACCCTCATCCATTTAACTTGATAATCGATATGTAATAGTTATACTAGGATCGAAGACAATTGTTTGAATGGTGACACCTTGAGAATCACCTGGTGAAAAGTGAAATCTACCAAGGGGTTCGTAAGACGGTATTACCTATCTTTCTAGGTTCTGCATGTGTGGCATTGAGATAGTCAGATTGAGAATGGTAAACCTATGGAGTTAGGAAGTTAGGGGGAACACACTCCTAGTGTTCATCTCAGATTATTTACAATCGAAAGCAATCAAGACTTGTTACTATTTACTATTTTCTACAAATACCCCTATTTTCTTTTATGCACTTCCGGTTACTTCAACAAGTTTTGTGAGACCGAGTTGACCTATTCCCTATAGGATCTACCTCAACCTAGTTGGGTGTTTCCCCTAAGCGCATACGCAAGTGTATGTGGTCTCACCATATAATACAATTGCCTTATTAAAAGCCAAATAGTGATCCCACAAGGACTTGTGTTAACAACTATCTAAATGTAGTTCACAATAAAGATTAACAAGTGTCTAGTGACTAAAAGAGTTTGAGAGTTATAAACTGAAAGTAAAGTGAACAATGTGGAAAAGTAAAGCTTCTTGGACAATCAATGGGATTAAACTAGGGTTAATGCACTACGGACACTCATACTATGATATAGAATATTATTGGTTAGGTCAATTATATTGGTTGTTGATTCACATAGTTGATATTATGACTATGGTCTTCCGAGACTCTAATAACCTATCTTGCTTAGCCGTACAACCATATTGTTGGGCGGGGATGTGGAAACTAAGTTAATGCATTTATATTTCATCCCATTAGTAAACCAAATAGGTCACATAGGTATATTCCTATCCTAAATGCAAATTATCACTTCAGTTTGTAGAATATTACAATTCTATTCTATTTACCCGACATTCTATCCTCTTGTTCCTCCTTCCAGAATCACAAGATTACAATGGACGTATTCTAAGTGTACAGAATCCTTAAAATAGTAATAAAAGGAATAAATAAACAACCAAATATTATAAATATTCAAAACCAATTAATTCATAACAAGAGTAATCATGTTCTTGGCCTTAACCAAGGAAAAGGGTGTTTAGGCGCTCATGGACAAAACCATAATTGAAATGATTGAATATAAGTTACACTCCATAAAATACAAAATTAATGTAAGAAATCATCTAATTTAAGTGTCCCCTAGCCTCTCTCAAAGTTTCAAGGCCGTCCAAGGTGTCTAACTAAATGCTTAAGGGTCCTATTTATAGGAGGACAGAAGTTGTCGAATTTGACATAGCGGCGTGCCACCCCATATCGCAGTGCTTAAGGTATGTAGCACACTAAAATCACCGTTATATACTGCAATCAGTCACTTAGTAAGCCCCCAAGGATGTGTAACGTACCTAACACAGTTCCTAAGATCCGTGGCACACCAATGACTCCAAAACATCCATTTTTTTGTGAAATCTTGTTCCATGTGTTTTCCAACTTTCCGAACCTTGTACTTTTGTTTCCACTTGATTTACAGATTGTGTATCATCCATATATCATCTTGATCAACTCACCAAGTATACTTTAGCATAAAACACCAAGTATTAGTGATCAAAACAACATGCAATGAAACACGACGAACTAGTAACTTAAGCTAAGAGTACTAGTTTTGTTCTTTCGATCTTTAACTTATTGTTTTGTCTCTTGACTTAATTCAATTGAACATTAAATACTATAAATAGGTTATTCCAGACATAATTTCACAATAATATCCTTAGTAGATCACTATGCACACTAGAATCTATCAAGATCAACTAGAACAATACATAGCTCAAACTAGTAACACTAGTTTTCTCGTCTTAACTCTTAAGTGACCAAATTGATTCCAAACATATTTGAAATACACCTTAAACGTTATACTCAAGTAGTTTAAAACTTAGATTCTATACAGATATTTAAACATTAATTACACAAGAAGTCCTCAAAACAAGGCTAAATAAGACAGATCGCAACACTGAGGTACATAAATCCACCTCAGATCATCACCCCACACTTAAATCCTTGTTCGTCCTCGAACAACTTTTCACTCTAAGCATCATAATCAGAGAAGACTCAACACTTCTATAAGAAGCAAGACATTCAATCTATCACTACAATAACTACACAGTTGCATGGTTTTACACTATTCATGTTACATACACAAGTGAAAGCTCAAGAATACTACTTCAAAATATCCTAGCCTCAAGAATTGACTCACAAAGTTATCAAACTCATGCATATTACTCAATATAAGAGATTGTACAAATCACCCAACAATCATTAAGTATGTTCCCTCTCCATAAGAGAGTTACCCATGCTCACTCACATAGATGCAATTTATCACATAATGGGTACAAGAATCTAATTATGGTTACTCTCTTGATGAATTCACAAGTTACACAAGATGAACCATAGGATTGCCCTTAGTGTAGTACTCCACTAATACCAGACTGCTAATGGTTAGTATCAACTAGGACTTAAAGAATTGTAATGTAGGATAAAGTACGGGTAGAAACTATTTTTTCCTGAAAGAGTGACTATCTTCCATAAGAGCTTTAATACATCACAATTTTCATTCGATTGACCTCTAACCACAAACTCTCCACTTATTCTACTTTCACACATATCTTTTATTTGACCCCATATTATTAAGCTAATTGACCAACAATGGGGTGGGAGTGTTATATATGCACAATGGGGTGGGAGTGTTATCTTTGGTTCCTTCATATAACCTTTACCGAAGCCACGTCCTTTGCTCTCATTCGGCAAACTTGCAAAAATTATCAAGCGGGACTTCATCGTAGGACGATAAATCCAAGACACCCACACTTTCCAAAGGAACGGCAAAGAAAGGATCACCTATTCACTTTTTCAATATCGATACATGGAAGACCGAATGAATGGAACCCAAACTCAAAGGAAATTTCAACTCATATGACGCATTGCCCACTCACCCCAAAATACGATATAGACCAACATACCGAAGACTAAGTAGAACGACCCTCGGAGTCTAAAAATAAATCAAAATTTCTAAAGAAAATATCCATAACAAGAAATGGAGCCTTTCGGAAAGATGGAATCTCACCAGTTAAATACAACAACTGTCCCCGGAGTCAATCACTATATAGGATGGGTAGAACGATCAATTTCTGCATAGCATCGGTAGACAGCCGCCCGAAGTTCGGTTTGCGGGTGAACGCTAGCATGAACTCAGGATAAGGATAAAATAATGCCATTTATAAAACCAAGTAAAACCATCCATATGCACATAAACCATACATACATACGTACATATATATCCATGCCGGGAAAAGGAACCGGGTTTAGCATGCCATTAAAACCTTTACCTGAACTGTGTGGCTTTACTATCCTAAACCACCCACGGGAGATATGGGTTCAAATTCCCTTGTTGAAAGGGACCCAGTGCGTGAAGCCGTACGACCAGGGAAGAAAACCTAGGATGACTAGTACATCCCCCAAATATAAAGTGTGAAATTAGGCAAACAGTCACTTGGATCAAACCTCACATCGGCAAATATGAGTTTCCAATTTTGGTTCCCCCTGTACCTCCATCTTCCACGACTTTGATACACACCCCGCCATTATTGCCTAATTAAAACCATTACCAAGCAACTAACCAATCAATTAACTATTTTATTTACCAGGGACATTAGTAGTGGTATCATCATACAAACAATAACTTGCAAGTTTTTCCCTAATCAAACCTTAGGGGATTTCCATGTAGCCCTCATGATATCCAATTAACCAAAACCAAGGCCACCAAGGCCTTTCCAATACATTTAAAACCATTTAAACCATTCATAGCATTGAGGGTTCCATTACCAATTTTAAACCATGCATAAGTTCCATTAAAAAACTAATATTATAGTGAAAACATTATTGTAGGCCTTTTATCAAACATATTAGGGGTATAGTATTTCCAAAACCAATGTCCATTACTAAAGAACCATCCCCATGGAACCAATAATCAAAAATCACCATTAATTCATATAAAAGCATAATTAAAACATGGGAAAACCATAACCAAGCACTTATAACCAAAACCCACAAATCATATTTGAGAACCCAAAACCATACTACATTAAAATCATAAAAACATTGTATAAAATTGTGCCTTTAATTTGAAAAAACAATGAGGAAAGAGAACATGCCTTAATTGACAAAGTATATGGAGAGAAATCATCAACAAGATCCACAATTTAGTCCTCTAGTTGAAACCCTAGCTTTCATTCCCAAAAGATCTTGAGAAAATTATAGAGTGTTTAGGAAGAGTTTCTAATTGTTAATGATTAGAATAATAGGGTAAATAGCCTCCCAACTGAGTTAGAAGTCATGGGAACTTATTAGGGTAAATAGAGTGTCTAGAATACCCCAACTTAAGTTGCACAAAGATCCCATCATAGGGGTAAAACTGACCCTCACGAGTCTTTGATATGAGTGGTACACACCACTCTTATCCTAACCCTCAACCCTTGGAACCAACACTATCTAGTGTATGACTCATCCTACCCAAGTCGTATTGATAACATATGATCCTTAGTCTCTGGCAAGATACAATCACTGAAGGTTTTAACACTGACCACCATACGAGTCCCTGGTATGATTCGTACCCAAACTTACGGCTCCCAGTAAGCCACTGTTTCATAAATCCCACTTAAGTGACCAAGTCTAAGATTAAGCTAAGGAAAACCCAAAACAAATGATCCGTACCCAATCATACGACTTGTACCATTCTAGTCGTACCCACTCCACTGACCAAAACCCATCCCATCAAATAATCCTGGTCAGTATAAGACTGGACCATACCATTCGTAACCCAACATACGGCTCGTACCCATGAGTCGTATTGGGTCCAGAGACCAGAATTCCAGGAAATTTCTTAAGGGTCAAAAATCCAGGGCATTTTAGTCTCCCCCACAAGGAACATTCATCCCCGAATGACGGACAAGGAAGGGGTAACCATACTTACAAGTCATTTGAATCATCAAATATATTTCAAATTCTTAACAAAGTTTGAAAACAAAGAGGCAAAGATATTAATCTTTCCTGTAACAAACTCAGAAAATAAAGATGTGCTAAAGACACATACCTTCCTCGCGAATTTGAAGAGTAGAAAATAGATGCGGATACTTGGACCTCCTGTCCCCCTCGACTTCCCATGTAGCTTCTTCCACCTTATGGTTCCGCCATAGACCTTAATCGAAGCCACATCCTTGTATCACAATTGACAAACATGCCTATCCTAGATCTCAATTGGGACCTCTTCATAAGACAGCGAGTCCGAGATACCCAACCCCTCCAAAGGAACAATCAAAGAAGGATCACCAAGACATTTCCTCAACATAGAGACATAGAATACCAGATAAATAGAGTTCAAACTAGAAGGCAACTCCAATTCATCAGCAATATTTCTAACCTTTCGCAACAGCACATAAGGACCAATATGCCGGGGACTAAGCTTCCCCTTTTTTCCAAACCGCATTACTATTTTCATGGGAGATACCTTAAGGAACACTTTATCCCTAACCTCAAACTCCAAGTATCTACTCTTTAAATCTGCATAGGACTTTTGGAAACTTTGGAAAGCCTTAAGCCTATCCCAAATCACCTTCACCTTCTCTATAGCCTGGTAAACCAAGTCAGGGCCAAACATATCTGCTTTCCTAAGCTAAAACCAACCGATAAGAGATCTGCACCTCCTACCATATAATGCCTCAAAAAGATCCATACCAATACTAGAATGATAGCTATTGTTGTATGAAAACTCTACCAAAGGTAGATGCTCAACCCAATTGCCACCATAATCAATCACACAAGCTCGAAGCATATCCTCTAGTGTCTGAATAGTTCTTTTCACTTGCCCATCCATATGAGGATGAAAAGCAGTACTCAGACTAACCATAGTACCCAATCTTTTCTAGAAAGATATCCAGAAGTGAGATAAAAACTACGTACCACAATAAGAGATAATCAAAATAGGTACCCCATGCAGCTTTATAATCTCCTAAAGGTATACTTTTGCATAATACTCTACCGTAAAGGTAGTCCTCATAGGCAAGAAATGAGTTGACTTCATCATCCTATCCATAATGACCCAAATTGAATCATGTTAATTCTGCGACCGAGGAAGACAAGTAATAAAATCCATATTGATTATCTCCTATTTCCATTCGGGCAAAAAATTTCTTGATACAACCCACCAGGTCTCATGTTCTCAACATTAACTTGTTGACACACCAAGAATTTGGCCATAAAATCAGCCACATCCCTCTTCACATAGTTCCACTAATACATCTTTATAAGATCATGATACATCTTCGTGGAACTGGGATGAACAATATAGCGCGACTCATGCGGCTCAGCTAAAATCCTCTGTCGCAAACCATTGAATCCAGGAACACACAACCTTTCTTTATACCGTAAAGTATCGACACCACTGATCTCAAACACCATTACTTTTTTCCCACAAATATCACCCTTGATTTTTATCAAAATAGGACCCAACACTAGCTTCTCTTTGATCTCTGCACCAAGAGATGATCGAACCACTTCTTATACCATTATGCTTCTATCCTTGGAGTCTAAGAGACGAACTCCAATATTAGTCAAACAGTGAATATCCTTCACCAACTCCTACCTTTATTTCTCTACATGAGCCAAACTCCCTATGGATATCCTGCTAAGAGCATTAGCAACCACGTTATCCTTACTTAGGTGATAGTGAAGACTCATATCATAATTCTTGAGAAGCTCAAGCCATATCCTCTGCCTGAGATTTATCTCCTTCTTAGTGAACACACACTATAAACTCTTATGATCCTAAAAGATGTCCACGTATACACTGTACAAATAATGCCACCATATTTTTAAGGCAAACACAATCACCAATAACTCCAAATCATAAGTATGGTAGTTCCTCTCACGTACCTTTTACTACCTAAAAGCATGGGCAATAACCTTCCCATGTTGCATAATAACACAAGTAAGACCTACCCGAGATGTATCATAATAGACACAAACCCATCATTGCCTTCCAGCAAGGTCAGAATTAGAGCCGAAATTAGATTATCTTTCAACTTCTAAAAACTCCCTTCACAAGAATCCGACCAAGTGACAACACCCAACCGCACATACTAGTGTATATGGTCTACCAATATAGTGGCCTTCAAGAAAGCCAAATATTGATCTGACAGGGACTTGCTCTAACAACTATTTGAATTCAGTTCACAATTTAGATTCAATTGATTTGATAGTAACCAAAAGGGTGTCTTGAATATTTGTGAACTAAGGTAAAGTAAATAATTCATAAAATAAAGGTCTTTAGAAATTCAATAGGAGAAAATATCAGGGTTAAAGCACTTCAAACAATCATACTATGTTATTAAACTACATCCGTTAACTTGCATATCTTGTTTGTTGATTCACAAATCAAACAAAATCATTCCAAAATAATAGTCTTTATGTTCTTGGTCTTAACCCTGGAAATAGAGTGCTTAGCCACTCATAGTCATAATCATCATCCAAATAATTGTATCAACGATTAAAAAACATAAAGAAGCTAAATTAATGTAATTAAAACCTAAAAATAAAGTTGGAGCAGCTCCTCAATTGTCCAAGATGTCAAAAGATACCAAACAAAGTATTTAAGGTAATGTATTTATAGAAGAAGGATTTTCGTATGGTATTAAGGGGCATCACTCATTCTAAAGAATGGGAGTAGAGGGGGAACCACCTGGTATATTGCACCGCTCCACAGAAAGCTTAGCCTACCGTAGAGTACCGTTGTAGAGGAGGTTGTGCCTGCTATATTATACTGAAATGGCTAGGGAAAAGCATTCTTATCGCGGGAAGCCACTGGAACTTGCCTCAAAATATTGTCTAAATGTTTAAGTACTCCTCCATTTATCCATGCCTTGTGGTGTTATTTATCCTTTAGTTCTAGATTTTTTATCATCAAAATACAATTAACATAGACTCCTCACACATCCTACTACATCAAACATCAAGCATTAGAACTCAACACAATACAACCTCAATGATAGCAAAATAGAAATTCAATCTAAGCACTAGTCTCGACTACTTTTTGCTTTAACTTATTGTTGACTCATGGAACATTTTAATTGAACTTTGAATTCTCTAAACAAGTTGTTCCCCACATAATCAAACATTCTAATCATAAGGAACTCATTAGACATAGTAGATTCCATTACGATAGACTAGAACAACACCTAGCTCAAGCTAGTTTTCTTGCCTAGACTCTAATTGATCAATTTAAGAATACAATTGCTTGAAAACACCTTTACATATTATAAACACATCCTTAAACACATAGATGCTAATTTATATGATCATCAACACATAAATGGCATGAATTTTCCTCAAAACGAGGGTAAACTAGCTAGGATAATGATACAAAAGAGCATAAATACACCCAACATCACCACCCCCCACTTAAAGCCTTGTTCTTCCATGAATATCTCTTTACTCAAAGCATCATTATCTAAGGAGACTCTACACTTCAACTACAGGTAAGACACTTAAGATATTACTACAATGACTACACAGAATGCAAGTTTCTACACTAAGCATGTTATTCACACAATTGAAAGTTCATGAAAACTACTCCAAAACATCCTAGCCTCAAGAATTAACTCAACAAGTGGCAAGATTATGCATATTGCTCAATAATTGACATTATAAAGATTACCCACATTCATCAAACATGCGCCCTTCACAACAACAGAGTTACCCATAATCACTCACAATAATGTAATTTATCATAGTGGGTATTAGAATTAAATTTCGCTCCCTCTCACGAGGAATTCACAAGTTACATATAATAACCATAGGCTTGCCCTTAGTGTAGTGATCCACTAATATTAGACTGATGAAGCTTAAGATCAAATAGGTCTTTTATGGTTGTAATGTAGCCTAAGGGATGGGTAGGAACTATTTTTGAATAGTGACTATCTATTCTAAGCGCTTTAATACATCACTTTTTACATTCAATTCAACTTTAACAACTAGATTACACTACTTTTATCTACCCCATTCTTTTGTTTTCACCCAATCTTATTAAGCTCATTCTCAACATTATGGTGGGAGTATTCTATGAATAACTTATTCAATTTGAACAATTTTTTTATTCTATTGATTACTCAACTCCCCATTACAATACACAACAATTCTTTTAAACACCAATAGCTAACACTTTAGGGGCTTTAATTTCAACTTTCCCCTCTTATTTTCAAACTCCTCAATTAATTTTACACTAAATCACTTAGGAGCTTTGGATCAAATTAATGTCTATCAAAGAAGGGATTACACTACATGGGAGGCTTCCAAAGAAAAAGCTAGAGGCTCAAAGGGGCTTACTAGGATTATACTCAAGGGAGGTCAAAAAGAACATATAATGCGAGGCTATCAAAGAAATGCCTATATCATCTCCTAAATCGACACCTCTTTATTTCGCTTTGCACACACACCAGGAAAGTTCTAGACATCATATACAACAAGGAATATACAATACCTCACACGCATATGACACATGCTCAACTCACGTAGGATTATCATAGACTTTCAACCAAGCCATATCATGAATTCAAATTTAAGACAACAAGTACAAGAGTCATAATCATGAGCCTAGGAGTCTAAAAAGTAGTAATTCACACAATCAACATGCTTTCAAAATACAAACACTTGCATCATAAAATCACATATAGTATCAACAAGAACATCCTGCGTATTCCTAACCTACAAAAAATTTAAGTTTACTCAAAAAATTGGGAATATCCCCACCCCACACTTAAAATTTTGCTTTGTCCCCAAAGTATACATTAAAAGTAGAGATAGAAATACTCCCTGAGGCCTCTAGGCCTAGTTAGTAGAATTTTTACATATCAAGCGGGTTTAGGGACCCCACACTCAGTCTTTGCCATGCTTCTTAGCTCAAATTTCTGGTACTCAAACTTTACATTAACATTTCACTCAACAAAAACAAAAACTACGTGAAGTAAAATCTAAAAGCTAAAAATAAAACATACCTACTTAACTTGGGTTGCCTCCCAAGCAGCGCCTGATTTAGTGTCGCGGCATGACCCAACTCAACCCAACTAAATTTTTTCATCCTTTTACTCCCCTTTGGGAGCCATTTTCTCTATTGTTTCTGACCTCTTGAGATTGAACTCTCAAGGTCAACAATATTCGGAACTATATCCAATTTAGGCTCATCAATCTTTATAATGTAGGGAAGTGGTTGTATCTGCTTAGGCTATTCAATGAGGTAGTCCAAAGAGGTTCTTCGTGGAGCAGGATTAACCACCCCACTCTTATCTCCTTCAATCACAAAAATCATGCACAAGTCTTTATAGTGGGATAATGTGTTGAGCGGCTTGTAAAATTTTAAAATTGCCTCCTCATCCTCCAACCTCATTATTAGCATGCCCTTTCTTACATCAATCAACGCTCTTCCCATCGTTAAGAATAGACGCCCCAAGATGATTGGTGCCTATTTGTTTGCCTAGAAATTTAGAACAATAAAATCAGCAGGATTAATAAATTTACCAACCTTTATGAGAACATATTCTATCGCTCCTTCGGGATGGGCTATGCTCATATTTTCCAACTGCAGAAGCACCAAGCTCGGCCTCATCTTTCCCAAGCCCAATAAATTGAACAAAGATAGGGGCATCAAGTTGATGTTTTTCCCTAAATCACTCAGCACGTGGACTACCTAACTATTCCCAATATAAATAGGGACAGTGAACTTCCCTGGGTCCTTAATCTTTTTAGGCATTTTCTGTGTTATTACAGCACTACACTCTTTAGTGAGTTCTACCATTTCAACTTCCTGCAACTTTAACTTATTAGCAACCACATCCTTCAAGTACTTAGTGTACTTGGGCATACCCTATAAAATATCTAAAAGAGGAAGGTTAATGTGAAGCTCTCTAAACATGTCAAAGAACATCGTAAAACATGCATCCTACTTTGTTTTTCTATGCTTATGTGGGAAAGTAAGTTGTAGCATCCGCTTCTCCACTTTTACAATAATTTTTTCTTTCGAGAACTAAGACTTCCTTGAATTTTTAGAAACTCTACCATTTACCTGTTCAGTCACTGCATCAGTATCTACTTTTTTAGTTGCCTTTGGAGGTTCTTCATCAAGCTCTTTATCACTTCTCAAAGTGTTTGCCATTACTTTTTTTGGGTTTTCTGTATCTCCTGGCAAACCACCTTGAGTTCTAGTATTTAATGTCTGATGTAACTGCCCCAACTGCAACTCTAAGATTTCTACTATAAATACATGACCTTAAACACTTTGTTGGGTATATTTTGATGTCTTGGACAATTGAGGGGCTGCTTCAACTTCATTTTTATGTTTTAATTACTTTTATTTAACTTTTTTATGTTTTTTTATCATTAATACAATTTTTGGATGATGATTATTACTATGAGTGGATAAGCATTCCCTTTTCAGGGTTAAGCCTAAGAACATGAAGATTATTGGTTTGAATTGATTTTGTTTGATTTGTGAATCAACAACCAAGATAAGCAAGTTAGCAAATGAAGTTAAACATCATGGTATTTTTTGTTTAAAGTGCTTTAACCCTGGTCATTTCTCCTATTTATTGTTCAATACCTTTATTTTATGCATTGATTACTTTAACTTTGTTTACAAATATTCAAAACTCCCTTTTGTTTACTATCACATCAATTGAATCTAAATTGTGAACTGAATTTGAAGAGTTATGAGAACAAGTCCCTATGGGATCGATATTTGACTTTCATAAAGGAAACTATATTTCTTCGTAGACCATGTACACTTGCATGTACGTTGTCAAGTTTTTGGTGCCGTTGACAGGTACTCATAATTTGGCAACTATTTTATTTTTAGTTTTACTTTTAGATTTCTTTGGTGTCTTTATGCTTGGTTTTGGTTTTGTATTTGTAGGAAATAGGTTTACAAAGTAGTAAGATGGCAAGGGATTAGGACTTGATTGAACCAAGCTTCGAACTTGAGAAACTTTTTCATCAACCAAGAAGAGAAACAATCCTTCTCCCCTGTATTATGCAAATTGAAGAAGTTCAAGATAATCCTGCTATCAAGGCTGATGAACAAGAAGCCCGTAGGATAGTTTAGAGAAGTGGCAATCCTATTTCAAAAAAATCTGACCTTAACTTTTTAGGAAACAGCTACTGGAGGGAGGTTTGAGCTAAAGAACCATATGGTGCAACTGTTGATTAGAAGTGGGAAATTTACAGTGCTTTCATATGAAGATCCATAAGTCCACTTGTAGAATTTCATTGAGCTCACTAACACATTCATTCCGACAGATGTTAATGTTGATTATGTGAGGCTAACACTCTTCACTTATTCACTTATTGGAGAAGCCAGAAAGTGGTTGAAATCTGAGCCATTAAATTCGATCACATCATGGGATGGCTTGGTTCAACCACATATATCATAGACTCAGGATTGACAGCACACATAGTAGCTGAATGGCCATTGTTACCACATACTTCACACCATCCTGTACTTTGTTGGGTTGTATTAACTGTGGATGTCGGCTGTCTGACACCCTATTTCATATTGCTAAGCTGTGTTGTCAACTGATCTTTTTATGCAACAATTAGAGCAGATATTATAGTAAATTGATTCACTTCTAAAACACCTGCTATCTTTTTAGTAGAACTCCTTGAATTACCATGCCACTCTAGATTTCCTTGTTCTATGCAGTTCAATAAGGTATAATGCTCATTATAAGTCAACTCCAATACTTGACCACCTGCAGTTGAATCTGGCAAAAATTTTGTGTTATGATTAAGTGCTTCTGTAAAAGTATGAGAAAGTACCTCGTTGGACTATTGATTTTGTGGATAGTCTCAAAGAAGTGCCTTGAACCGCTCCACAGCATGATAGAGGTTCTCCTCTGGCCTTTATTTGAAGCTAACTATCTCACTACAAAGTTTTCAATCTTGCCAGATGGAAAGAATCTGATAAGAAACTTTTAGGCCAAGCCGTCCCATGATGTGATCGAATTTGATGGCTCAGAGTTCAAAAACTTTGTTGCTTCTCCAATAAGTGAATAAGCGAAGAGTGTTACACTTACTTAATCAACATTAACATCTATTGGAATAAATGTGTTATTTAGCTAAATTAAATTCTGAAAGTGGACCTGTGGATCTTCATGTGAAAGCACTGTAAATTGCCCACTTCTAATCAACAACTGCACCATATGGTTCTTTTGCTCAAACCTTCCTCCAGCAGCTGTTTTCTAAAAAGGTAAGGTCAGATTTGTTTGAAATAGGATTGCCACTTCTCTAAACCATCCTACGGGCTTCTTGTTCATCATCCTTGAGAGAAGAATTATCTTGATCTTCTTAAATTTGTAGAATACGAGGGAGAAGGATTACTTTTCTCCTTGGTTGCTGAAAAAGTTGCTCAGGTTCGGAGCTTGGTTCAATCAAGTCCTAATCCCTTGCTATCTTACTACTTTGTAAACCTATTTCCTGTAAATACAAAACCAAGACCAAGCATAAAAACACCAAAGAAATCTAAAAATAAAACAGTTGCCAAATTATGAGTACCTGGAAACGACACCAAAAACTTGACAGCGTACATGCAAGTGTACATGGTTTACGAAGAAATATAGTTGCCTTTAAGAAAGTCAAATATCAATCCCACAGGGACTTGTTCTAACAACTCTTCAAATTTAGTTCACAATTTAGATTCAATTGATGTGATAGTAACCAAAAGGGAGTTTTGAATACTTGTAAAAAAGTTAAAGTTATCAATGCATAAAATAAAGGTCTTGAACAATCAATAGGAGAAACGCCCAGGGTTAAAGCACTTCAAACAAACATACCATGATATTGAACTTCATTTTCTAACTTGCTTATCTTGGTTGTTGATTCATAAATCAAACAAAATCAATTCAAAACAATAGTCTTCATGTTCTTGGCCTTAACCCCGGAAAGGGAGTGGTTATCCACTCATAGTCATAATCATCATCCAAAAATTGTATCAATGATAAAAAACATAAAAAAAAACTAAATTAAAGTAATTAAAACATAAAAATAAAGTTGAAGCATCCCCTCAATTGTCCAATACATCAAAAGATACCCAAAAAAGTGTTTAAGGTCATGTATTTATAGTAGAAGGCTTTTGCCATGTGGGATTAGGGGGCGTCGCCTGTTCTGGGGCGTGGGAGTTGAGGAGACGTTGCCTTGTATATTGCACTGCTCCAAAGGAAGCTTATCCTACCTTAGAGAACCAATATAGAGGGTTATACGACTTCTATATTGCACCTCAATGGATGGGGCAACACATGTTTATCGAGGGCAGCCACTAGAACTTGCTATCAAAATTTTATCCAAGTGTTTAAGTTCTCCTCCGTTTATCCATGCCTTGTGGTGTTATTTTTCCTTCAATTCCAACTTGTATATCATCAAACAACCATTAACATCGACTTCTCACACATCCTACAACATCAAACACTAGGCATTATAACTCAACATAACACAACATCAATAAGAGCGAACTAGAAACTCAATCTAAGCACTTGTCTTGTCCACTTTATGCTTTTAACTTATTGTTGACTCATGGCTAATTTTAATTGACGTTTGAATGCTCTAAACAAGTTATTCCACACATAATAAGATATTTAAATCATAAGGAACTCATTAGACATAGTAGAATCCATTGCAATAGACTAGAACAACACCAAGCTCAAGCAAGTAAAACTATTTTTTTTGCCTAGACATCCTTGAAACACTTAGATGCTTCTTTATATCATCATCAACACATAAATCACATGAATTGTCCTCAAAACAAGGATAAACAAGATAGGATAACAATACTAAAATGCATAAATACACCGAACATCACCAAGAAAACTTAACCTTCTTCTGAGCCAACTTAGTCAAAAGAGAAGCTATCGACGAAAAGCCTTCCACAAACTACCTATAATACCCAGCCAAGCCTAAGAAGCTTCAATTTTCAGTTGTATTTGTGGGTCTAGGCCACCTCTTAACCACAACAACCTTTTGTGAATCCACCATGATCCCCTCGATAGAAATAATATGACCTAGAAAAGTCACAGCGTTCAACTAAAACTCACACTTGGAGAGATTGGCATACATCTGTTGTTCCTTCAAGGCCTGCAATACCACACAGAGGTTATTAGAAGTATCCACCTTACTTTTAGAATAAACCAGAATGCCATCAATAAAAATAATGATGAAGAGATCTAAGAACTACCTGACAACCGTATTCATCAAATCCATTAATGTCGTCGGGGCATTAGTCAATCCAAATGACATTACAAAGAACTCAAAGTGCCCATACTGAGTATAAAAAACCATCTTAGGGATATCCACCTCCCTAATCTTTAGCTAATGGTACTTAGACCAAAGATGTATCTTAGAAAAGAACTTGGAACCTTGCAACTGATCAAACAAATCATCCATCCTTGGGAGAGGATATTTGTTCTTGACCGTCACCTAATTCAACTGCCTATAGTCAATGCACATACAAAGGAAACCATCTTTGTGGCTCACGAACAACACCGATGCACCCCATGGGGATACCCTAGGATAAATAAACCCCTTATAAAGAAGATGCTTAAGTTTATCCTTGAGTTCTCGCAACTCAGCCATAGCCATTCTATAAGGAGGAATAGATATTGGACGAATGTCCGAAATCAAGTCAATACCAAACTCTATTTCCCTATCCAAAGGAACACCAGAAAAATCATCCGAAAAGACCTTGGGAAGATCATTTACCACTGAAACTGATGTTTAAGTTTGATTTAAAATCTTTAACCCGGACCAAGTGATAAAAAAAACCCTTAGAGATTAACCTCCGAGCTCTAAGATAAGAAATAAACCTCCCCCAGGAGATAGGGAACCACCTTCCCACTCTATAACCGGTTCACTAGGGAACCTAAAGATAACCTTACAGTTTTGACCATCCAAGGACGCATAACAAGATAGAAACCAATCCATACCCAGAATAACATAAAAATCCACCAAATCAAGTTCAAAAAAATCCACCAAAGTCTCCCTTCCACCAATAGTTACCACAAACCCCCTATAGACTCTCTCAGCAATAACCGCGTCATATATCGGTGTAGAACTAGAAAAAGGATCTAAAATAACCTTAGAATAAAAAATTGATACATACAGCGACAAACATGGTCACATAAGAAAGAGTGGACCCCGGATTAAGCAGACAATAAACATCAAAAGAAAAGAGTTGTAACGTACCAGTAATGATATCAAGTGATGCCTTATATTCCTATTGGGATGCCAAAGCATACAACATGTTCCAACAAACACTAGAACCAGGAGCAGTAACAAATGAAAATATGGCACCACCAGGTGTAAGATCAAAAGATGAAGCCACGAGTACCTTATTTTCTCTCATTACAACCTTATTAATCGGCCAATCCTTGAGCCAAAAGTCGGCCTGGACATACTTAAAGCATTTGTCCATCACTTCATCGCAATAACCTAATAAGGATGATCAAAGAACTGACAAGGAGGGAATGAATAAACCTACTGATCCCACTCACCTAAGATTGGGCACTCGATGCCCAAAAATTATCACCACCCTAATGACCCTTGTCACCCGACTTCTTCAGGTAAGAAGCACTAGCAGCAGAGAAGGATCTAGAACTCCCTCTCTTTTTTGTCTGACATTTATTGCTATCCCAACTACCAGGAGACTGAGCACCTCCCTGATTAGTTACCTACTCCTCTTACCCTGCCAATCTTTGAACTCCACATGTCTCCTCTTCTCATCTTCTACCTGCTACATATGAACAATCAACAGAGAAATGACCATATCTCTAATCATCAAAGCAGTCTTGTATTCAAGTATCAAATCCTGATTCAACTCAGAAGTGAAATTTCTCATGCTCTCTCTCATGTCTACCACAAAATTAGGAGAATACCTTGACAACTGATGAAACTTAAAGGAATATTCCTTGATAGACATTCTCCTCTGGCTTAGATTCACAGACTCCTCGATCTTTGCTTCCCTTAGATCTTGATGAAAGAATTGATCTAAGAAAGCCTTAGAAAAAGTATCCCATAAGACTGACTCTTCCACATCACCCCTATCCCAGTCCCACTCTTCATATAATTGGTATGCAACATCTTTGATCTAATAAGCTAAAAATTTTACCCTCTCCACATTGGTATCCTGCATTACCTAAACTATCTTCTCCATGTCATTTAGGAAATCCTATGGATCCTCCTCCACCTTCACTCCTATAAAAGTAGGACTGATCTTCATAAATTGGCCGACCCTTGAGGCCTCAAATGACAAAACACCAGTTGCACCCCGCTCAACATGAGAAGAAACCATATGAGAAATAGTATGAATAGACAGGAAAAATTCTGCATTAGTCACCTCACCTTGAGGTAGACTAGTAGTAACTGGAGGAACACCATAACTATCGGGGATAGGACCCTAAGATAAAAGAAAAACTCCAGACATAGGACGTACCCCATCAACATTGTCCCCATATGGGACTGAAGAGTTTCCTTTTCTTTCAGATCGTCGAGGCATGATCTGAAAAGTGAACAACCAAGCATTAGAAAAAATTCCAGGACTTAGCCTCCAAACTTAAAAATACAATACAAAGAAAGTGAAACATTCTTCAATGCATTGTAGCCTCTCTTTTATGAGTATAGCGCGCTACACACCCCTAAAAGAGACTCTGCCAGAAATAGATTTGTGGACTCACAACTAATCATGAACCTAAAGTTCTAATACAAACTTGACATGACCTGATTGGGGGCCTTGTCATAATGGGCATCCCAGGTCCACTCAGGATCGAGGACCACCCTCTGTCACCCAACCCAACCACCATTAGCATAAATTGAGTCGGTTGAATTCCAAACATATAACAAGATAACATGCTTAGACAAGGACTAAATTTTTGATAAGTCTTTTCCAAGACCAACCCTACCAAGTAATCTCGTCCACAAAATAGTACCAACCAATCCACTAAGCCAAACCAATACCGAACCAACGGCCATAACCAACTAAGTTCCTAAATATAATATGATTAATCCCAAAATGAAAGAGGATGGAAAAACCAACAATATTGTAAATTGGTATCAACCCCAATATTAATACCAATACTAAGTCTCACACCAATACCAATCCCACCCATTCCAACCCATAGCAGTACCAAAAAGCCTCTAACCAAATGAGTAAGAATATCTGATTGGGACATGCCCCCAATAATACACAAAACCATTATACAGAAATAAATTAAAATATCTAAAGAATATTCATAACATGAAATGGAGCCTTTAAGAAAGATGGAAGCTCACCACTTCAATCCAACAACTGTCCCCCTGAGTTAGCCACTATGTAAGAGGAGTAGAATGGACGATTCCTATAAAGCGTGGGTATACAACCCCCAGAAGACAGCTTCACGGTTGAACACTAACATGAACTCAAGAAAAGTATAAAATAATGTCATTTATAAAACCTAGTAAGACCATTTGTATGCACACAAACCATACATATATATATATACAAATATATCCATGTCAGGAAGCGGGAACTGGGATTTGCATGCCTTTAAATCCTTTAGCTAGGCTACATAGCTTTGCCGTTCTAAACCACCCATGGACAATATGGGTTCATCTCCCCCTACTGAAAGGGCCACAATGCGTGAAGCCACATGACCAGAGAAGAATACCTGGGATGACTTGTACATCCCCCAAATATAAAGTGTGACATCATGCACATAATCAATTGGACCAAACCTCATAATAGAAAATATGCGTTTCTAGTTCGGGTTCCCCCAGGACTACCACCTTCCACGACTTTGCTACATACCTAGCAATTATTGTGAAATTAAAACCATTACCAAGAAACCAACCAATCCATTAACCAAGGCCATTAGTAATGGTATCACCATACCAACAATGGTTCCAAAGGCCTTTCCAATATATTCAAAACTATTTAAAACATTGATATCATTAAGGGTTTCATTACCACGTTTAAACCATGCATAAGTTCCATTGAAAAACTAATATTATAGTGAAAACATTGCTCTAGGCATTTTATCAAACACATTGGGGGCATAGTATTTCAAAAACCAAAATCCATTACCAAAGAACCATCCCTATACAACCAATTATCCAAAACCAATATTAATGCGTAAAAAATAATAATTAAAATATGGGAAAACTATAACCAAGCATTCATAACCAAAACCTCCAAATCATATTTGAGAACCCTGCATCATACAACATTGAAATCATAAAAAATTATATAAAACCATCCCTTTAATGGGATCTAACAATGAGGGAAAAGAACATGCCTTAATTGACAAAGTAGATGGAGAGAAACCACCAACAATATCTCCAATTTAGTATGCTAGCTGAAATGCTAGCTTCCTTGCCCAAAATATATTGAGAGAATTATAGAGTGTTTAGGAAGATTTTCTAAGTGTTAATGATCCGAATAATAGGGTTAATAGTCTACCAAGTAAGTTAGAAGTCGTGGGGCCTTATTGGGGTAAGAGGGGAAATATCCAAAATACCCCCACTTACGTTGAACAAAAATCCCTTCCTAGGGGTACTACTGACTCTTACGAGTTGTACTATTTTATACGAGCGGTACACACCACTTGTATCCTATGTCTCAACTCTTGGACCCAACACTGTCTAGTGTATGATTCATCCTAATCAAGTCGTATTGACAGCAAAAGATCCGTACCCTTCATGCGTATCCCTAGCAAGATAGAATCATAGAAGGTTTGAACATTATCCACCATACGAGTCCCTGGTATGATTCGTACCCTAAGTTATGGCTCACGGCTAGCCACTCATACTCATATCCTACTTTAGCGACTAAGTCTAAGATTAACCTAATGAAAACCCAAACAAAATAATTTGTACCCAATCATACGACTCATACTATTCGTGTCGTACCCACTCTAGTGACCAAAGTCCAACCTATCAACAAACACTAATTAGTATGTGACTGGAGCATATCATTTGTACCCCAATATATGGCTCGTACCCATGAGATGTATTGGGTCCATAGACCATAATTCCAGGAAATTTTCTAATGGTCAAAACCCAAGGTGTTTCATCAGTATCTTAAGAAATACCACCAGGCCTTAAGTGCTCTACCTTCACTTGTTGACAAAGAAAACACTTAGCCAAATAATTGGCCACATCCCTCCTCAAGTTATTCCGCTAATAAATTTCTCTTAATTAATGTTACATCTTCATCAAACTAGGATGAATAGTGTACCTCGACTAATGAGATTTGGCAAAAATCCTCTCTCGCAGCCCATCAACATCTGGAATGCATAACCTGCCTTAGTACCTCAAGATACCATCACTACTAATCTCAAAATCCATCACCTTCTGGTGACCCATATCATCCTTGATCTTTATTTAGATAGGGTCCAAAATCTATTTTTCTTTCACCTCATCACAAAGAGACGACTTTTCCACTTCTTCCATATTTACACCACCATCCTCAGGGTCCAAGAGACAAAATCCAAGATTTACCAAATGATGAATATCCTTTAGCAATCCTCGTTTCTCGTCTTCTACATGAGATAAACTTCCCATGGACAACCTGCTAAGAGCATCAACAACCACATTAGATTTACCTTAATGATGATGAAGACTAATGTTTTAGTCCTTAAGCAACTCAAGCCATCACCTTTGCCTGTGATTCAAATCCTTCTGGGTGAACATGCACTACAAACTTTTATGGTCTAAGAAGATGTAAACATGGACTCCGTACAAATAGTGACACCAAATCTTCAAATAAAGAACACAACCAACAACACTAAATTAGGCATTGGATAGTTCTTCTCATATACCCTTAACTTCCTAGAAATATATGCAACCACCTTACCATGTTGTATCAACACCCAACCCAAGACCACCCTAGATGCAGCACAATAAATAACCAAACATCGATACCCTCGGGTAGAGTCAAAGCAGGAGTCAAAGTTAACTTATCCTTAACTTCCCAAAACTACCCTCGCAAGCATCCAACAATAAAAACATCACTATCTTCAGATTCAACTTAGTCAATGGGGTAGCAATAGAAGAGAAGCTTTCCATAAACCTCCTCTAATAATCGGCTAAACCTATGAAGCTCCGAATGTCGATTGGAGTTGTGGGTCTAGGTCACTTCTTAATCAATGCAACTTTTTACGGATCCATCATGATCCCTTCACTAGAAACAACATAACCCAAATAAGTCATAACATTTAACCAGAACTTGCACTTATAGAATTTAGCATACAACTGTTGTTTCTTAAGGGTCTGCAACACTAGGCGAAGGTAATTAGCATAATCCACCTTACTCTTAGAATACAGCAAAATATCATCAATAAACACTAGTATGAAAAAATAATGATCCGACGGAAAATCCAATCATAAGATCCCTAAATGTTGTTGGGGCATTAGTTAAACCGAAGGACATCACCAAAAAGTCAAAATGACTATATTTAGTTTGGAAAATAGTCTTAGCGATATCCACTTCACTAATCTTCAACTGATGGTAACCCGATCGAAGATCAATCTTGGAAAAGTACTTAGTACTTTGAAGATGATCAAAGAGATCATTAATCCCAGAAAGCGAATACTTGTTCTTCATAGTCACTTTATTCAACTGGCAGTAATCTATTCAAATTAGAAGGAGCCTATCTTTCTTACGCATGAATAGAACTGGATCAGCCGAAGGAGGAAAACTTGGTTGAATCGAATGCTTATCTAGAAGGCCTTTAAATTGCTCCTTAAGTTCTTTTAACTAAGTTCGGTGCCATTCTATAAGGGGGATAGAAATTGGATGAGTACCCTAAAGAATATAAATCCCAAAATCAATTTCCCTAAGGGGAAAAACAATAGGGAGATCATCTATGAATACCTTGAGGAACTCACAGACCATAGGGGCAAACTGCAAAGAAAGACCTTTGGATCTAGAATCCTTTGTATGCACTAGATGTTAGAGGCACCCCTGGGAAATCAATTTCCAAGATCTAACAAATGAAATGAACCTTTCCTTAAGAACTAGGGAACTACCTTCCCACTCGATCATCGTCTTATTAGGGAAGTGAAAAATGACCCTTTATGTCCGATAATCAAAAGACGCATAGCACGAATTCAACCAATCCATTCACAAAATCACATCAAACTCATACATGTCCAACTGTATCAAATCTACCAAGGTTTTCCTACTACAAACCAACATCACACAACTCCTATAGACCCTTCTAGACACAATGGAGTTGCCCACCGAGGGAGACATAAAAAAGGGATCTGGCATACACTTAGGATCAAAATTAAAATGAATATCCACATAAGGGTTCATAGAGGGTAGACCCAAGATTAAGTAGATAAGATATATCACAACAGAGAAGTTTAATCAAACAAGTAACAACATCAGGGGATGCCTCAGATCCTGGCAGGTGGCAATGGCATACACATGATTTTGACTAGTGTTGGACCAGAAGAAGAAAATCTCCTTTTGGTGAGCTAATGAAGTAGAAACAAGGATCTTATTTACACTAAAAGGCACTTTAAAAGTTCAATCCCTCCGTATATTACCAATCTCACCATATTTCAAGAACTTATTTCATTATTCATTACAAACACCATAATGCACCAGACTACAAAATCTACAAGGAAGATATGATAGAGATGATTGAGCCCTACTAGCCTGAGGCTTGGCACACTGTGCCCTGGGACCAAAACTATTTTAAAAATGATTATCACCTGACGACTTTGGATAAAGAGCACTGGTCATAGAGAAGGAACAAGAATTACCCCAGTTATTTTTAGTCCATTTTCCACCATCTCTACCACTCTACTACTGACCTCCACCCTGATTTGATTACAAAAACTTCTTATTCTAACTTTTACTTATCTCTTCTTTCTTTTTTTCCTTTCCCACTTGCTTCATATACAAAAATAAGTCTAGAGATGTCCATATCCTTGTTAAACAAGGCTACCTTGATTTCCAAGATCAAATTATAGGACAACTTGGAATTAAACTTACTCATTCTAACCCTCATGCTAGACATAAACTCTAAAGTATATCGCAACAATTGCAGGAACTTCAAGGTATACTCCTTCAATGTTATCCTATCTTGCTTTGAATTTCTTAACCTGCACCTCCCTTAACTCCTCAAGAAAGAAGAGATTGATAAAATTACTGGAGAAGTAATCCCACAAAGAGGACTAAGCAGTATCACCCCTAGGCCGGTCCAATTCCTCATACCACTGATACTCTACATCCTTTAACTGATAGGTAGCAAACTCCACAACCTCCACATTAGTAGCCTATATTACTTGAAAAATATTTTCCATCTCATCAATGAAATTGTAAGGATCTTCTTCAAATTTAGAACCAATAAAGGTCGGAGTTCTCAACCTCATAAATTAGCAAACTCTAGTAACCTCAAAAAATAGAGCAACAAAAGCAACACACTCAGTCTGAGAGGCCACCAACTAGGTAAATAAGTCAATCGATTAGCTAAACTCAATATTAGACACTCCATCTTGAGATATCTGAGGAGTTCTAGGAAGAACTGATGGAACTCCACTAGGGAAATCAAAGTAGCGACCCTAGTCAGGTCTAAACTTCTTGAGTAGGACAAGCTTTGTCCATATAATCCTCAAACAGGACAAAAGAGTTTGCACAAGCATCAGATCTGTTGGGAGGCATAATATAAAAAGAAAACCTACAAGAATTAGGGGATATTTCAAGACCTTATACTTTATAGCCTGAAATAGAACAACAAGAAAGAGAAACAATCCTAAATGCATCGTAGCCTCTCCATTTTAGGTGTTGTTCACTACACAACCATAAAAGAGACTCTACTTAAAATGGCTTTGTGGACACCTAATGACACCAAACCTAGGCACTGATAGCAACTTTTTTACAACCTAAAATAGGGGCCTGGCCATGATGGGTATCTCAAGTCCAATAAGGACTGGATAGCACCCCTTGTACCTTACCAAATAGAGCACCAAAACTTCAATATCACATGAATTACAAACATATAAATAGATAGAATAAGATAAGCTCAAAGAATTTAAGACATGCCCATAATTAACAACCGGCCAAAATGACCAACCATTATCAATAGCCAAGTCTGCTTAATTGACAAATCCTTGTAACAAAATCAATAAAGTGTCGAGATATAACCCTAACCATGCAAAATAAAAATGACAATGTTAATGATAATATAAACTCTTAATTATAATTTATGAATGGAAACTGATGAAATGTCCAAGTCTTCCACAGAATGGAAACTCACCACTTCACCACTAATGATCGATAAACTGAGATAATCTACCTAACTCTGTGCAGAAAAAGTGGAAGTATCTCCGATGCATACATTACATGGGGATACAGATTTCGCAGACAGTTAGTGGGTTAGACACTAACATGTAACTAAGAGATACGATATAAAGTAAATCCAAGTAAAATCCAATTCAAAAATACGTGAACATCCTCATATACCTACATAACTAATTATGCCAGGAAAGGGATCAAGGCTTAGCATGCCCTTTAAATAATTATCCTAGATATGTGTAGCTCAATCATCTTAAGAAGACACCCATGGGCTATATGGGTCCAGCTCTTCCCTAGCTAGAAGGGCTCTAGTGTGTGTAGATTCACAAACCAGAGGATGTTAATATGCACCATGGGGGACTTGAACCTCCCAGCATACTAAGATAATTGAAGCACATAATCATGCAATATAATATGGGGTACTCAAACCTCCCAGTCATATAGTACGGGGGATCAAACCACTCGGTCATTTAGGCCACCGCATCGGCAACCATAGTTTCTAGCATCAGTCCCTCGGGACTTCCACTTTCAGGATTCAGCTACACAACCTTCATTAAATCCAAGTTAAAATATTATCACATAGTCCCATTAATTGAACCATAATACACATTTATACATACACAATTGGTATCGTCATACCAGCTACATTTGTAAGGTAACGTCAACATGCTATCACAATTCCATTAACTTAGGAAAAAATGTCTCTTTTTATTTATTAAATCTAAAAATGATTTATCAATAACCTCTTTATACCAAGATATTGTTTTGAAAAGACTTTCACAAATTTTTTATTCATACTCAAAACTATTTTCACAAAATTGGATTGTGTTATTGCCAAATCAATTACAAATATTCACAAAATTTGGGGAATTCATAATCCCCTTGTTTATTCACCATACCCATGCATCACAATTATTTTAAAACCACCATTTAAAACATAACCAATGCATATACAAATATGAAACATCACATAAACAATAATCATTCAAAACTCTCAACCCATGTTCAAAACCAACATCAAAACCTTATGAATAATAATTTTATAACATATTATTTTAGCAAACTAATAATAAGAGAAGAGTAACATGCCTGAAGGATCCTCAATTATGGAGAAGAAACGTTGAATTGACCCGTAGTTGCTCAACCTTATGGAAACCCTAACTTGCTTTGCTTGAAGAAATTTTAAGAAAGAGTAAAGAAGGTTTCTTTTTTCTTGGTTTTTTATAGCTTTTAAATAATACCCTCAACGTTCCTTATAGATGTGGGTTCTATTCGGGTAATAAAAGAAATATCCAAAGTACCCTCAACTTAAATATTGAAAAATTATCACGAGTAACTACGACTCACATGGCGACTCATAACGACATGTTATGACTCATTACCATGAGTCATATCACTGGTAGTGTCCTAAGGAACACATACTATTGACCCTACACCTTGTATCATATGACTTATTAGGGAACCCAATGACTTGTTGGGTCCAGGTTGTCTCTAGGAAAATAACACTTGGAACATACAATACTTTGATAATGATTGGGACATCAAGACTCGATCTGAGTCCAAATGACTTATTTGAATCCACTCATACTCAAAACAAAAAACTTAGCCATAAACATTGGTCGGGATACGATTTGAGTCCTTACGACTCGTCAAGACTTCTTATGATTCCTAAGGGAAGTCGTAGTCAGGATAGTGAGGATAAAATTTTAGAAACATCCAAGGACCAAGAATCTGGGGTGTTGCAGTAAGTCATTATGCTCACTAGAATCTATCAGGATAAACTAGAACAACACATAGCTCAAATTAGTAACACTAGTTTTCCCGTCTAAACTCTAAGTGACCAAATTGATTCCAAACTTGTTTAAAACACACATTAAATATTATAATCAAGTGGTTTAACACTTAAGATGCTCAATTATACAAATATATGATCATTAATTAAACAAGAAGTCCATAAAATAAGGCTAAATAAGCTCAGATAACAATACTAAGGTCTATAAATCAACCTCAGATCATTGGATTATTATAATATACAACGACTATATTGTATATTCTTGAAGGTTATAGTTTGGGAGACATAAGCATAATGTATAGTAGAGGTTATTATTCTTTTACTGTAAATAAGTTTGATCTTCACTTGAAGAATAAAGCTACTTCACCAATACCACCATCCTTCGAGGAGCCATAAGTCTTGGAATTTAAGGCCCTCCCATCTTACTTGTGATATGCATTTTGGGGGTCGGTAATAATTTCTCCAATCATTAGTGTTTTTGATTTTTTGGATTCACAAGTTGAGGCAGTGCTTTTCATCATCCAGTGATTTAAAAGGTCCATCAGTGGACAATTATAGATATTGTGGGGATTCCTCAAGATTTGTATAGGTTATGTTCCTAACATCGAGCACCAATGTATTTTGAACCCACTATGTAAGAGTTGGTGAAGAAGGAGATTATAATGTTGTTAGATATGGGGATGGTGTATCCCATTACAGATAACACGAGTGTGGTCCTGGTTTAATATATGCCTAGATGGGTGGGACCACTGTGGTCTCAAATGAGAAGAATGAATTAGTGCCTATAATATTGATTACTTTCTGGAAAGTGTGTATACATTACCGAAGGTTGAACACCTTGACTGAAATGACAATTTTCCACTGGCATTCATTGATCAAATGCTAGACAAACTTAAAGGAAGGGGTTTGAACTTTTTTATTTTTGATTATTTAGGGTACAATCAAATTTTTCCTTCCCCTAAAGACCAAGAGAAGACTACTTTTACTTTCCTATATGGTACTTTTGCATTCAAGAAGATGTCGTTCGAACCATCTAATATTTCTGCCTCCTTTCATCACTGTATGATATCAATATTTTATTATATTATGGAGGACACTATAGAGGCCTTTATGGAAGACTATTCGATTGTTGGGGAGTATTTTATGATTGTCTAACCAGATTGGCCAATACACTTCAGAGATGTGATAAGTTGTAATGCCCCAAATCTGGTACCCGGAATGCTACACGATGCTCATGATGATCTCTGAGAGTCTGAGGTAGTGTCCTGAGATGGTTTGCATAATCGCGCTCACTATAAGAATAGACCAGAATATCATCTATGATGACTATGACGAACATGTCCATGTACTGCTTGAACACACGGTTCATCAAATCCATGAAAGCAGCTGGGGAGTTGGTAAGACCAAATGACATGACTAAAAATTCAAAGAGACCATACCGAGTTTGGAAAGCTATTTTTAGAATGTCACATTCCCTAACTATGAGCTGGTGATAGCCGAATATGAGATCTATCTTAGAA
This sequence comes from Capsicum pubescens, assembly GCA_030864215.1. Classification (NCBI taxonomy): domain Eukaryota; kingdom Viridiplantae; phylum Streptophyta; class Magnoliopsida; order Solanales; family Solanaceae; genus Capsicum; species Capsicum pubescens. The sequence continues at coordinate 232,207,381 of CM061544.1, forward strand.
AAATAACTGGCACCCTGAAGTTGGTCAAACAAGTCATCGATTCTAGGAAGAGGATACTTATTCTTGACCGTTACCTTATAAAGTTAGAGGTAGTCTATATACATTCTGAGAGAACCGTATTTCTTGTAAACTGATAATATTGGAGCACCCCACGAGGAAATGTTGAGCCTGATAAATCCCTTATCTAAGAGATACTTCAATTGTTCTTTTAGTTCTCTGAGTTCTGTTGGTGCCATTCTGTATGGAGGAATAGAGATAGGCTGAGCATTTGGAAGAAGATCAATGCCGAAGTCTATTTCCCTTTCGGGAGGAATTCCTGGAAGATCTTCGGGAAATACATCTGAATATTAATTCACTACTGGGATTGATTTAAGGTTAGGAGTTTCAGAACTAGTGTTCTTAACTCGAACAAGATGATAGACATATCCTTTAGATATCATTTTCCTTTCCCGAAGGTAGAAAATAAGCTGACCCCTGAAAGCGGATACACTACCCTTACACTTAAGGATGGGTTCATTTGGGAACTGAAACTGGACTATTGTATTTCTACAGTCAACTATGGCATAGTAGAAATAAAGCTAATCTATGCCGAGAATAATGTCAAAATCAGCCATCTCTAATTCGATTAAGTCTGCTGAATTGACTTTCCAAAATATCATAACCGGGCAGTTCCTGTATACCCGTTGGGATATAATAGTTTTACCCACTAGGGTAGAGACTAAAAAGGGATCTGCTAGGATTTTAGGATTGATTCTGTAATCGCCTGCTATATAGGGAGTAACAAAAGACAAAGAAGCTCCTGGATCTAGAAAAGCATAAATGTGCACATGAAAGATCTATAACATACCAGTAACTACATCAGGAGAATTTTACGGATCTTGTCAGGACTGAATATCATAGAGACGATTTAAGCGTTGCCCACTAGTAGCACTGGAGGTGGCACCCAACTGATTTGGGTGACCGAATTGAGCTGAGGAGCGATTTTATTGACCTTGAAGACCTGGCTGAGGACAGTCTCTGACTCTATGGCCTGACTTGCTATATTTGAAACAAATACCACTGCCATATCTGGAAATACCCTGATGGTGCTTGCCATAAGTCTGGCAAAGCAGATAGGTGCGGGCACTGCTAACACTGCCCTGGGTCTTAGAGCCTGGCGCTCTATCTTTGTTACCCTCTCTGAACTTAAGAACTGGAGCACTGGATGAAGAAGGAGCAGGAAATGATGACTTAGGATAAAACTGAGAATGGTTTCCTTCTTCTGACTTAGGTTGAGCAAAGATGAAACTACCTGTCTTTGCACTATTATTCTGCTCCTCCCTCATCTTAATGTTTTTCTTCTCAATCTGCTGAGCATGAGTCATAATTCTGGCTAAAGTCATATCACTATTCAGCATGGCGAATCTTCACTCATTAATCTCGCTATCATTCATCCCTAAAATGAACTTACTCATCCTTGCCCTTCTATCTACAACCACATGAGTGGCATATCTGGATAATTAAGTAAATAGAATACTCTTTCACTATCATATTTCCCTTCCTGAGGGTGATGAATTCTAACACCTTAGCTTCCTTAAGCTCTAGGGGAAAGAATCTATCGAGGTAAGAAGACGCAAACTCCTCCTACTCAACTGGCCCTGCATCATCTACCCTCTATGACTTCCAATGCTTGAACTAAGTATGAGAAATATCCTGCAACTAATATGCAGCTAGCTTAGCACTCTCAACGGAATTCACCCCCATGATATCTGTCACCTTCTGCATCTGACCTAGGAATTATTGAGGGTCCTCATCTGTCTTAGACCCGAGAAAGGATGGAGGATTTATTCGGGTGAAATCCCAAATCCTGGTTGCAACTGAATTGGCCACTGGATTGGCTAAAATGATAGTTGGTCATTCATTCTGAGCAGCAACTTAGTTAGCAAGAGTAGTGAATGCAGCTCGAAACTCTACATGAGAAAAATGTTTTCCCAAGGGTTCTTCAGGCTAAGGGGTTAACTGATGTCCATTTGTTCTTTTAGGAGTCATGCTCTACAGAAGAAAGGGAGAAACAAATTAAACTAAGAAATTGACTTGAGATTATGCTCACTGGCATGACATGAATACTGAAAGAGGGGAAATTGTTCCTACAATATCTAATAGCCTCCTATACATAAATATGGCATACAACACACCTATGTACAAGACTCTACTAGATGCGGCTTGCAGAATTCCCAGGACTCTATTAAACCTAGATCTGATACCAAGTTTGTAACACCCCGAATCTGGTACCTAGAATGCTACATGGTGCTCATGACCCTGAAGGACCACAAGCTAACCCATGACTGATATCTATACCTGTATACTGCATAAAATACTTAATAATGAGGAACCATGAACTAAAAGGCCATAAATTTCACATAACTGAAGTAAAATATAACATCTATACGGGGTATGAAATACCCAAAACAAAACTGAAAATACTGAAGTCTGAAACATGATAGTCTAGAAAGCCTCTAACTGACTGAACTATCTGAGTAAGGAGTTGATGGGACATGTCCCCAACTAACTCCAACTAATAAACTAATTAATGAGATAATAGAGAAATAGCCATGTCCTCGAATGATGAGGACTCACTTCTAACTCTAACTGCTGAAATTAGAATCTACTACTGATCTGGAGCTCGTGTCTCTAAACCTATGGTATAAGACACTATAGCATAAATGTGTTAGTACTTTAAATGTACTGGTATGCATGTGGGGTAAGCTAAATGCATGGGATTCATATGCGTCAACAATACTGGATAACTAGTATGAACGTGAGAATACATGCAAGCATACATAGTAACTATATCTGAAATCGTGATAACATGAGTACTGAATCTGAATACTAATAACATGACATACAAATAACTGATATAACTAAAAACATGAGTGACAATATCTGACAGTCCTGAATCTGGTGAAACTATCTGAGTTTCATATTGTGTCTGAGTTGACTGTATCTAATAACCCTAAATTTAGAAGAACTATCTGAGTTTTTTTACTGAGACTGATACTGCTACTATGGGAGGTAGTCATCTAATCGACATGCCCCAAATGATGCATTATAACTTAATTGAGGTCCAATCTATGCCCTGATTGGAAGGGTATCAATACTGTGCCACTATTAAGGACAACATGTGAGTGACCCTAATATAATAGGTAACTCTAGTAAGAACGTTGGGAAGCCTCATATAGCAGGATAAGACACCTCATCTACCCTTATATAGTAGGCTATCATGTGTCGACCTATGCTGGCTACATAGTTCTGGAATGCAAGGATTACTTCTAAGAATCACACCCTCACATAACAGGTGAGTTTCCATCCTTAGGTTCACTCGGTGCTAATTTCTACTCCCATCTGAATAAACACTGAACATAATTTACTGAACTCAACATTGACTAAATTACTGAATTTTCATTGATTGATGGAATATTACTGATATCTGACAACTGACTGAGTTCATGAGATCATGGAGATTTCCTGAGTCATAAGACTGTCTGAAGTCTAAGGATTCATAGCTTGAATAAGAGTATCATGGAAACATGACATGGATTTAGGTACATAACAAATATTTCGGGTACAAGTACCCCCAGGACTCGATGGAAGGAAACTGATCAAGCATAACTTACTTGAACATATAACTAACATCATAATCCATAATACATTTATAAAAGCATTCCATCAAAACATGTGATAGGCATAACTTGTATATAAATGGGGATTTCATGATATCATACTAATTGGGCATTGTTCCTTTATTTAGGCATTTAATCAAACACATGGTAGGCATAACACACGTAGACAACATTATACAATAATTAATCATCATGATTCATCTCTAATTTCATCATCCTAGAGTTTATTCATATGTTCACATGAATATACATCTATAAAAATAAATTCAATATAAAATAGATCACCCAACATGGATTTAAATTCAATTGATCATTCTTAACTTAAACAAAACAAACACAACATGAAATTCATAAATAAATCCATAAACTTAAACTTAGAAAAGAGATTCTTGGGCTTCATAGACAAAAGGAGTCCATGAATGAACACTATGCATACCTTAGTTCATGATTTCCTGAAGATTGACAGAGAAACTTTCTTGGAATTAGATCTTCTATGAAAACCCTAGCTTGTTCTTGAGAGGTTTTTGAGAGAAGAGAGTGTATTTTGGGTGAAGAATGGCTGAATCACGTATTAAAGGGCTTAAATAGGGGTGGGAAGTTGACCCTTTTAACCCTGGATGCGTCATTTAATTTCATTAAAAATTTCCCGAATTAAACCCCTGGCGCGATGCGGTGCTATCGCGCCGTGTCACTGGAATTTGATAATTAGGAAACTGAGGGATGGTGCGACGCGGATCCATCACATTGCCTCTTCTTTTGAGACCTGAAACTTTGGAACGGCGTGGAGGAAATCACGCTGAGACACTGGAAAAGAACAATTGCCATTTTATCTTGTGGCGCGGCGCGCCACTAACCAATATGGCATTGTTTTACTATGGGAACTTGAAATAGTCATAACTTCTGACTCGGTTATTGAATTTGGGCAAATCTTATATTGATGGAAATCTTATTGAAATTCCTACATGATAAAAAGTGAAAATCTTGAAAATTCCTCATGGAATAACCATCATTCAATTTAAAAGATAATACTAGACATTCTTGAGATGAAATTTTCTAGGAAGAGTATGGGGTATTACATAAGTGCATACTGATTTTAGATTTGGAAGATTCCTACTTTAGGGCGAATGGAGGTATTATTATTGGAGAAATGATTTGAAAAAGGGGTATTGAGGTTTATAGGGCGAAGATAGTAGTGATTGAAAAATTACCTCCCCTGGTTTTAATCAAAGTTATTAGAAATTTCTTGGGTTATGTTGGGTTTTATAGGAGATTTATTCAGGACTTCTCTAAAATTGCTAATCAATTATGCAATATTTTAGAGAATAAGGTGAAGTTCATGTTTGATGATTCATGTCTCAAGGATTTTTAGTGTCTTAAGGAAGGGTTGATCTCGACTCCTATTATTGGTCTTTACCTTTTGAGGTGATGTAAGATTCTACTGTGTAGCCTTGAGATCCATCTAGGCCAACAACAGGAGAAGATCCTTCACCCAAACTACTATACCAGTAAAGCAATAAACCCCATATAGAAAAATTATACAATCACTGAGTAGGAGTTACTCATAGTATTTTTTAATTTTGAGAAATTCCTATCATATTTAATAGGTACCAAAGTCATAGTTCACACTGATCATGCAACATTATAGTATCTTATGTCTAGGAAAGATACAAAACTAAGGTTGATACATTAGGTACTCTTGTTGCAAGAATTTCATTTTGATGTGAAATATAAGAAATACACTATGAACCAGGTTGTGTATCACTTATCTCGCCTTGAGGAAGAGGCAATTCAAACATTAGGGGATGAGTTTTATATAAATGATACTTTTCTATATGAGCGGGTCATGGAATCATCTCAAGACTTAATCCCCTGGTTCGCAAATTTAGCATGCTTTTTGCAAGTGATCTTGTTCTGGAATATTTATCATTCCAGTAGTGTAAGTGGTTCATACATGAGGTGAGGAAGTTTTCTTGGATTAACCTTATATCTTATGTATTCTTATGGATGGAGTTATTCATAAATGTATTCTTGAGGTGGAGATAATGAGCATTCTTAAGAGTTGTCATTCATTGTAAGTTATGGGTCATCGTAGAAGTACCCATACAACCAACAAAATTCTATAGTGTTGGTATTATTGGACAACTATCTATAAGGATGGTCATGGTTTTGCTCAATCCTATGATCATTTTTAGAGATAGGGTTGTATTTTGTAGAAATATGAACTCCTTGTGATACCTATTTTTTAGTTAGAGTCATTTGATGTTTGGAGAATTGATTTCATGGGTTCATTTGTGATATCATGGGATGAATTATATTCTGGTGGAAGTCAACAATGTTACTAAAAGGGTGGAGGTGGTTACGCTTCCAAACAATGACGGCAGAAGTGTCACCACAATTTTAAAGAAGAACATTTTTTCTCAATTTAGCACACTACGTGTTATTATTTGTGATGGGGGGTATCACTTTTTTAATCATTTATTTATGGACCTTCTAAAAAAATATGATGTGAAGATAAGGGGGAAACACCTTACCATCTGCAAATAAGTGGGTAGGTTCAGGTCTCCAATCATGAGATCAAGTCCATCTAGGCGAAGATCGTGAATGCCAACAGGACGAATTGGTCGAGGAAGTTAGATTATGCTTTATGCGCCTATCGGACATATTTTAAGAACCCCATAGGTGAATATCCATATCAGTTTGTGTATTTCAAGGCATGATACTTTCTGGTCAAACTTGAGCACAAGGAACTATAGGAATTGAAAAAGATAAATTTTAAGTGGCGTGATGCAGCAGTTCAAGTATGAGCAAAGTGAATGAGTTGGATGAATTCTGTCTTTGAGCATTTAAGACTTTGTCTCTATACAAAGAAAAATAAAGGTATATCCTGACAAGAAGAATGAGTAAAGGGTGTTTGCACCCAGTGATATGGTCTTGTTGTATAATTCAAGACTTCGTTTGTTTCTAGGAAAGTTGAAGTCTGGGTTGTATGACAAATTCACTGTGCTTAGGCTATTCCCGCATGGTGATATTGAAATAAAACGAGTTGGTGAAATCCATTTCAAGGTGAACGGGCAGTGTGTCAAGCATTATATGTGGAATATTAATGAAGTGAAATTTTTCTGTTGATCTATGACTTGACAAAGTCTTAGTAGCCAAGGCAATCAAGTCATTCTGCGATGTTAAATATGGAACTTCATGAGAGGCAACCCATGGGTTTTTTGGTGAAGTCTTAGTAATCCACATAGCCACGTCATGATGCAATGTAAAATTAAGTGTTGGGTGAGTGGTAAACCACTATTTTAGTGTGTATGTTGTTTTCATTTTTTTAGTTGTAAATCTTGAGAAAATACTTGGAACATTGTAAAAGCATTAAAATATTCAGAAAACTCTAGGTAAGGGGACTTACTAACCCATTTATGGGGGACATAAGTCCCATATAATCTAGGTAAATGATGCAGAAGATGTCAAAGTGAAAATATGAGAATTTTCAGCTCCCTGAACTTTTATTTACGATAACACTAACGAGGGTCATAAGTACACTTATGACCTCATAAGTGGTGTCATTGAAATTAGAATCAAATTTTAAAGTGGTAGAAAAAATTTCTAACACTTACGAGTAGAAAGTGACATTTACAGGCCGTAAGTTGTCAATAAATTTAGTGGAAGATTTTTTAAATCTAGGTCAGAACCAAGTGGATCTGACCCCATCCAGCAAACCAGTCTCCTTTAAACCACCAAACCCAATTCCTATGCCCTATATTCATAGATATTGAACTCCCTCTAAAGTTCAAACCTTCCACCTCCCTGATAACTTGATGAAAAGCTAAAATCACCCAAACTCTCAAAACCAAAAGTTCAATAGCACACACAGAGCACTCAAGGCTAGGGTTTCATCACTCTTGTGAAACTTCATACTTTCATCTCTGGCAACTAAGGTAATATTCCCTGCATCTACTGGTATTAAATTGTGTTACTAACAAATACATTGAGTTGGTACTTAGAACAATATTGATAATTAAATTTATCTCATGAATATTCATAGTAGGACCATAGAATAGCAAAAAAATAAAAATGTTACATTGTTCTTAAATGTGAAATCTGTGATCACGTCCTAAATGAAAGTAGAAGTTGAATAGGTAGATGTAAATCCATAATATTGATGTGCAATACCTATGATATTTAGATTGATAAATGTTGTTGTGTATGACATTATACTTAAAAATTCAAAATACACTGTGTGGGGATGAAAATTTGAAGTACCCTTAGGAGGGTACCTATGATGGGACTTATAAGCCTCATACGTAGCACTTATAGGCTGTAAGTGACCTCATTGGTGTAATACCTAAGGAACTAAAGCTTTAGGGATTTGTATAACACTTATGAGGGAACCTACGACCCCCGTAAGTTACACTTACAACCCATAAATGGGTCATAAGTGTCCTACCCTGAGTACCTTCATTTTTTTAAACTTTTTGTTCACATTATTTTCTACAAGCACCAACAACTACTATTTAGGTACCATGGAACCTAAGACATCCTAGAAGAAAGGAGTGTAGTTGAGGCTTTGAGACGACTCCGCTAAGCATAGTGGCTTAGTGAAGGCATACTCGATTTCCCTAGACAAACCATTAGCCCCACGAACTTGGGGCCACTCTTAGAGACAGACAGAGGCTGCAACAACTATTGTTGTAGCTATATTAGGTATCTAGGTAACCCAACTTTCCTAATAATAGAAATAACTAGGCACTCATCCCGTACAAGCACAGGCCACGACCTAAATGGCCGCACTTAGGCCAGTTCCCAAGCTGATGATGAATAAGGCTTGGACCTCACCACAACACAGCCTAGTCAGAGAAGGAAAAGAGAGATTCTTAAGATGATGTACAGGATGAGGGTGATTCAAGTCATGATTTGTAGATGAGATTGAGTTTGGATCCATTTCTTTTTCAATAGAGGAGGAACATGCAAATGACTCTCAATCTGAGGAAGGGTCAGATATCGCATCAGGTTTAGTGAGTTGGTAGATATTAGTTGCACCCCAGTCAATAGAGTGTATAGCTCAGTTGTCGTAGAAAATTTCATCATTCTCCTTACATGACACACAACTACCTACATAGGATTCTCAGCCTCCGATACCGCCATTAGCTAGCCCTACTTTTGATACTACATAAGTCTTAGTTAAGCTAATAGAGGAGATATACTCAAGATGGTGTGTAGAAGGGATGCAACAGATATATAAGAGGTACATATTATTAAAGAGAATAGTCAACCCAAGAAGGGAATTCTAGTTAAAAGAAGGATTGATTTGATTAGTCTACCAGGGGAACTAGACGTGCAACCCTTTTTTGATCGCTATCAGTTGGGGTGGATAACCTGGTACTATGGATCTTATAGATCCACCCTGGTCAAGGTTTTTATTATTTATATGGTTGTATACTCTATTTGACTACCCCAAAGTTAGGGTAGGGCAGTTGAGCAGCCTTAATTTGATCATTCTCAAGTTCGAGGTGTTAGAGCGGACATATCTATGATGGCCATGTGCCAATTACTATTCATACTATATTATGTAATCCCGACACTACTACAAAGTTTTATTTTAAAATAAGATTTACATGAGACAAATGCTCTATGAGACACATAGATTTCAGATGATAGAGGATAGATTTGATGAGGTGAATATCCCACTAAATTTTTGACATGGGTAATGATAACCCCCTGGATAGAGGGGAAGGGAGAGATAAATAGGAAGCACTGCATTTTGCACCTAAATCTTATAGGACTATGGTATGCTTCAGGTTGAGTTCGACTGCATCAGACAATGTTCTTACAGGGGATAGAGTCGCACTAGTTGTGAGTTTTATTATAGGTTATGAGACTATTTTTTTTGGACTAATCCAGATAAAGATGCATGAGTGTGATTTTTGTGAGACTACTACTCTCCCTTTCCCTTGCCTTATTAAGAGGTTTTATGAATTGGCCAATGTATCAGATATTCCTGATGTTTATAAGAGTATTCAAAGGAAAATCATGGTGTATATTAGCATTATAAAGTATCTGGAAAAATCTATCTTTGCATAGATAGGTCATCCACATTCTACTGTGATTTTGGTCTATTTTAAAGGACTGTTAATTCTAGTCGAGAATGTTCATAAGCCAGACTTTGGTGATGATATTTATATAAGAAATCATAGAGTTGATTCAAATATACCTACTAAGGGGGAGGGGGCCTCGACTACATATAATTTAGCCCCGACTTCTACTTTCGAGTCGATTGAGGCATCTACTATGTTTTCTTATCCCACAACTGATGGTATTATTGGGGCTTTGTTGGAGTTCTTACAACATTTAGTGGAGTGGAAGGAATGATATTACATATTGTGTTACTAATATCGAGACTTGACTTTCCACACTGTATGTAGAGATCTAGCTTTAGGTTCAAAAGACTCGAGAATGTTGAGTCTCGGGTGGGGGATGAGGCGAGGGCCAAAATATTCGAGTTTACTAGTAAGTTGCACACCTGTATTGATTCCTTAAAGGTTCAATTGATTGGATGATCTATCAAGGCATAGACTCTAAAACTATCTAATATTCTGGAGGAGATGGCCATATTATGAGCTGAGGAATACTCTCTTATTAACAGCTAGGTTTTGCTCATTCCACTGATCATCTCCTCATTCACACAACCAATGCCTTCATGTTCATCTATGAAATTTGACCTTTTTTCTATGAAGGATACATTCCTAACTATTGGGACCAACAGACATAGAGAAGAACAGGTGCAAGATGCAACCATACCTTTTAATTAGGCCCTAAAAAGTACAACAATCAATTCTAGGGTGTCCAGGGTAGTTGTGCAGCAGAGACAAGCTCAGATTATTGTGGGAGTGTATTCTAATCGTGCCCTAATACCACCACCACCTCCAACCATAGAGATACCTCCTATTGTTGTACCACTTCCTTTCCTAGTAGGGGGTAAGTCTGAGATAGGCACCTAGAGCATCCCAGGAATATTTTTATTCCTTTGTTTTATATTATAGATAGGCTGTAATGCCCCAAATCAGGTACCCAGAAAGCTACATAGTGCTCAGGATCCCGAAGGACCACAAGATAATCAATGACTGATATTTGTATCTGTATACTGCATAAAATACTTTATAATATGGAAATATGAACTGATAGGCCATAAGGTTCAATACTGAACATGATTTGATTGATATAATATCTGTGTGGGGTAATAGAATACCGAAAACAAAACTAAACATACTGAAGTCCAAAACATGATAGTCTAGAAAGTCTCTAACTGACTGAACTGTTTGAGTAAGGAGTTGATGGGACATGTCCCCAACTAACTCTAACTAATAAGCTGAATAATGAGATAATAGGGAAATAATCATGTCCTCAAAAGATCAGAACTCACTTTTAACTCTGTCTATGGATATGTGGAATCTATTGTTGCTCAGGAGATCGTGTCTCTGAACCTATGGTATAAGACACCATAGCACAAATGCATCAGTATTTTGAATGTACTGGTATACATGTGAGGTAGGCTGAATGCATGGGGTTCATATGCATGAACAATAATAATAACTGACTAACTATCAGGACCGTGAGAAAACATGCATGAGACATAACAACTGACACTAATACTATGATAACATGATTACTGAATCTGAATATAACTGATAACATGTGTGCTTGTATCTGACAATCCTGAAACTGATGGAACTAGCTGAGTTCTAAGCTGTATCTGAGTTGACTGTATCTGACAGTCTAGAATTTGGAAGAACTAGCTGAGTTCTTTTACTAATACTGATACTGAGACTGTGAGAGGTAGTCATCTAACCGACATTCCCCAAATAATACATTATAGCTGAATTGGGGTCCAATCTATGCCCTGATTGGAAGGGTGTCATTACCACGCCACTGGAAAGGACAACATGTGAGTGACCCTAATATAACTAGTAACTCTAATGATAACGGTGGGAACCCTCATATAGAAGGATAATCCACCTCATCTACCCTCATATAAAAGGCTATGATATCTCAATCTATGCTTGCTACATAGTTCTAGAATGCAAGGATTGCTTCTAAGAATCACACCCACATATAACTGGTGAGTTCCCATCCTTGGGTTCACTCGGTGCTAATTTGTACTCCCATCTGAATAGACACTGAACATGATTTACTGAACTGAACATGGACTGAGTTATAGAATTTCGTTGACTAATAGAATATTACTAATATCTATTAACTGACTGAGTTCATGAGATCATAGAGATTTCTTGAGTCATAAGACAATCTAAAGTCTAAGGATTTATAGCTTGACTGAGATTATCGTGAAAACATAACATATCTCTAGGCACACAACTAATATTTCAGGTACAAGTACCCCCAAGACTCGATAGAAGGAAACTAACCAAGCATAACTTACTTGAACATATAACTAACATCATAATCCATAAAAATTTTATAGAAGCATTCCATCAAAACATATGATAGGCATAACTTGTACATACATGGGGATTTCATGATATCATACAAGTTGGGCATTGTTCCTTCATCTAGGCATTTAATCAAACACATGGTAGGCATAGCACATGTAGACAACATTATACAACAATTAATTATCATGATTTATCTCTAATTTCATCATCCTAGGGTTTATTCATAGGTTCACATAAATATACATCTATAAAAATAAATTCCACATAAAATTGATCACCCAACATGGATTTGGATTTGAATTCAATTGATCATTGTCAACATAAACAAAACAAACCCAACATGAAATTCATAAAGAAATCCATAAACTGAAACTTAGAAAAGAGATTCTTAGGCTTCATGGATGAAAGGAGTCCATGAATGAACACTACGCATACCTTGATTCGTGATTCTGTGAAGATTGATGGAGGAAATTTTTGATTCTGAATCTTCTATGAAAAGCCCTAGGTTGTTCTTGAGTGGATTTTGAGAGAAGAGAGTGTATTTTGGGTGAAAAATGGTTTAATCACACGTTATTGGGTTTAAATAGTGGTATGAAATTTACCCTTTTAACCCTTGGATGTATCTTTTAAAATTATAAAAGTTTCCCGAACTGCAACATTTGCACGATGCGATGCTATTGCGCCGTGTCACTGGATTTTGACAATTGGAAAATTGAGGGATTGCACGATGTGTAGCCATCGCGGTTCTCCTTCTTTTGTGACCTGAAACTTTTGCACAACGTGGAGAAAATCATGCTAAGACACTGGAAAAGGACAATTCTGAATTTGGTCCCTGGCGCAACGCGCCATAATCATGGACCCCTACTAGAATTTGCCAAATGCCATTTCCTCTTGTGGCGCGGCATGCCACTGACTAATATGGCATTGTTTTATGACAGGAACTTGAAATAGTCATAACTTCTGACCCGGTTATCGGATTTGGGCGAATCTTATATCCATTAAAAGCTTATTGAATTTCCCACATGACCAAAAGTGAAAATCTTGAAAATTCCTCATATATGGGGTATTACAATATCTCTCCCTTGAGAACATTCGTCCTCGAATGAGACTGACTGATATGGGAGAAAAGAAAACTAACATACATACTGAACATGAATAACCAGAACATGATCTCATGACTGACAAGCTAAACATATAATAATGAGCATACATATTTGATGTATGTGTAACTGATTCATGAATGCATGACTGAGTGTTCTGAAGAACTAAGTTTCTCACAATGAGACTGCATGTTTGATGCATAATTACATAACTAAACTGATACATGCATGCCTGACTGAATATGTCATGGTACTTGATACCGAGTTTCTAATGGGAACATAAGCATGAAGTTGTATTCCAAGTTTGTGATGAACACTGAACATGAAACTAAGTAAGCTTAAGGAGAACCGTTATATTGAGCTTCATCTGAGTTGGCGAAGAAGAGGTGAGGATACTTGGTATGCATGTATGCCTATGCTTCCCAAGTAGCTCCCTTGATAGACTGATTTCCCCAAAGAACATTAACTAGAGGGAATTCTTTGTTCCTCAATCTACGAGTCTAATAGTCTAAGATTTTGACTAGAATCTCTTCATAAGAGAGAATTTTCTGAACATCAATGCTCTGAATAGGGACTACAACTAATGGGTCACCTATGCACTTCTTGAGAAAAGAGACTTGAAAGACTGCATGAACTTAGGCTAGATCTAAAGGCAAATAAGGCTCATAGGCTACCTTGCCAAAGCGACTAAGAATCTTGAAGGGACCGAAAAATCAGGGACTGAGCTTTCCCTTCTTGCTGAATCTCTTCACTCTATTCATGGGGGAGATCTTTAGATAGACATGATCACCAATATCTAACTCGAGATCTTTTCTACGAACATCTGCATAAGATTTTTGTCACCTCTGAGCTTCCCAGAGTCTTTATCTAATCAACTGGACTTTTTCTATGGCATCAAATACCAAGTCAGGCCCTATAACTGAGGTCTCACTAACTTCAAATGATCCTATTGGAGATATACTTCTCCTACCATAGAGAGCTTTAAATGGAGCCATCTGAATACTAGAATAATAGTTGTTGTTGTATGCAAACTCAATCAAAGGTAAGTGGTCATCCTAACTTCTCTTGAAATCGATCGCACATGCCCTTAGAATATCATCTAACGTATGAATATTCCTTTCTTCTTGACCATCTGTCTAAGGATGAAAGGTTGTACTAAGATGAACTTGGGTACCAAGACCCTTTTGGAATACTTTCCAGAAATGAGAGGTAAAGTGGGTACCTATGTCTGAGTTAATGGAAAATAGAACACCGTGCAATCTGGCCAACTCCTTGATGTAGAGTTTGGCGTAATCCTCAGCTGAATAAGAGGTATGAACTGGAAGGAAATAAGTTGATTTGGTCATTCTGTCTACAATGACCCAGACTGAATCATGTTAATGACGAGTTTGAGGCAAACCCGTCATGAAGTCCATGTTCAGAATTTCCCACTTCCAAGTAGGAATACTAAAATCCTGCATGGACCTACTAGGCTTTTGATGCTCTATCTTCACTTGCTGACATATAGAGAACTTAGCCACAAACTCTGCAATGTCTCTCTTCATCCCACTCCTCCAATAGATTTCCTGCAAGTTGTGGTACATCTTTATCGACCCGAGATGAATAGAGTAGCACACACCATGTGCTTATGCATGAATTTGCTGCCTTAAGTCATCTACACCTGGAACACAGAGATGACCCTGACAACACAAAACACCATCTCCCCCTTGGAGAAAACCTCTACATTTTAATCCTGAACTGACTCTTTCAACTTGACAAGGCTGGGATCTCTATCTTACTTTTCTTTCACCTCAGAAACTAGAGATGATTCTGAACTACTCTTAACCTATATATCATCCTCTTCTGTATCAACTAAGCGAACGCCTAGTCTGGAAAGCTGATGGACTTCCTGAGATAACTTCTTCTTACTATCCTCAGCATGAGAAATACTACCCATGGATAGTCTACTGAGAGCATCGTCCACTACGTTGTCCTTTCCCTGATGATAAAGGACACTCATATCATAATCTTTCAAGAGCTCTAACCACCTTCTCTGATGAAGATTGAGATCTTTTTGAGAAAAGACTTACTGAAGACTTTTATGATCAGTGAACACATCTACATGAACACTGTATATATAATACCTCCAAATATTCAAGGCAAAGACTACGGATGCTAACTCAAGATAATGAGTTGGATAATTCCTCTCATGAGGCTTAAGCTGTCTCGAGGCGTAGGCTATGACCTTATCATGCTGTATGAGTACACAACCCAAACCTACTCTGGATGTATCATAATACACTATGAAAACATCAGGACCATCTGGAAGAGCTAATACTAGAGCTGAGGTGAGTCGAGTCTTCAACTCCTGAAAACTCTTCTCACAAGGATCTGACCACTAAAACTTGACTTTTTTCTGAGTCAATCTAGACATAAGGGATGCAATAGAAGAAAATCCCTCAACAAACCATCTGTAATAGCCAGCCAAACCCAAGAAACTCCTAATATCTGATGAAGAGAAAGGGCGAGTCCTGTTTCTTACTGCTTCGGTCTTTTGAGGATCTACTCTAATGCCATCACCGGAAACGATGTGACCAAGGAATGCTACTGACCTTAGCCAAAATTTCCACTTACTGAATTTGGCAAATAACTGATGATTTCTGAGAGTTTAAAGTACTATACTAAGATGGTCTGCATGATCTCGCGCACTGCAGAAATAGACTAGAATATCATCTATGAAAACTATGACGAACATGTCCAAGTACCATTTGAACACGTGGTTCATCAATTCCATGAAAGCTGTTGGGGAATTGGTAAGACCAAATTACATGATAGGAATTTGAAGTGACCAAACCAGGTACGAAAAGTTATTTTTGGAATGTCATATTTTCTAACTCTGAGCTGATCATAGCCGAATCTGAGGTCTATCTTAGAGAAATAACTAGCACCCTGAATTTGATCAAAAAAGTCATCGATTTGGGGAAGAGGATACTTGTTCTTGATCGTGACCTTATTGAGTTGACGGTAGTCTACACACATCCTAAGAGAACCGTCTTTCTTGGGAACGAATAACACTGTAGCACTCTACAGGGAAACGTTGGGCCTGATGAATACCTTATCTATGAGATCCTTCAATTTTTCTTTTAGTTCTCTAATATCTGCTGGTGCCATTCTATATGGTGGAATAAATATAGGATGAGTATCTGGAAGAAGATCAATGCCAAAGTATTTTTCTCTTTCGGGAGGAATTTCTGGAAGATCTTCGGTAAAGACATCTGAATATCCACCTACAACTGGAACTGATTCAAGTTTGGGAGTTTCGTAACTAGTGCCCTTAACTCAAAAAAGATGATAGACACATCCTTTAGCTATTATTTTCCTTGCCCGAAGGTAGGAAACAAACTGACCTCTGAAAGCGGATACACTACCCTTTTACTCAAGGATAGGTTCATTCGGAAACTAAAACTGGACTATTGTATTTCTGCCATCAACTATGGCATAGAAGGAATGAAGCCAATCCATGCCGAGAATGACATCAAAATCAGTCATCTCTAATACGACTATGTCTGCTGAGGTGACTTTCTGAGCTATCATAATCGGGCAGTTCCTGTATACCCGCCGGGCTATGATGGTTTTACCCACTGGGTTAGAGACTGAAAAGGGCTCTGCTAGGATTTTAGGATTGATTCTGAAATCTCCTGCTATATAGGGAATAACAAAAGATAAGAAGCTCATGTATCTAGCAAAGAATAAACATACACATAAAAGATTTGTAACGTACCAGTAACTACAACAGGAGAATTTTCTTGATCCTGTCGGGACTGAAGATCATAGAGAAGATTTAGGTGTTGCCCACTTGTAGCACTGGTGGTGGCACCCTGTTGATTTGGGTGACCGGACTGAGCTGAGGAACGATTCTGTTGACCCTGAGGACCTGGCTGAGGAAAGTCTCTGAATCTGTGGCCTATCTTGCCATATCCAAAGAAAATACCGCTACCAACTCTGCAAATACTTTGATGGTGCTTGCCATAAATCTGGCAAAGAGGATAGGTGTGGGCACTGCTAACACTGCCCTGGGACTTAGAGCCTGGCACTATATCTCTGTTACCCTCCCTGAATTTAGAAACTGGAGCACTTGCTGAAGAAGGAGCTGGAACTGATGACTTAGGATGAAACTAAGAATGGTTTCCTCCTTCCGACTTAGGCTGAGCAAAGTTGAAACTACCTCTCTTTCCTCTCTTATTTTATTTCTCCCTCATCTTAATATTTTTCTCCTCAATCTTCTTAGTATGAGTCATAAGCCTGGCTAAATTTATGTCACTATTCAGCATGGCGGATCTGCACTTATTAACCATACTATCATTCACCCCTGAAATGAACTTACTCAGCCTTACCCTTCTATCAGCAACCACATGAGGGGCATATCTGGCTAATTGAGTAAACTTAAGAGAATACTCTTTCCCTATCATATTTCTCTACCTGAGGTTAATGAATTCTAACATATTAGCTTCCTTTAGCTCTAGGGGAAAGAATCTATCGAGAAAAGCAGACGCAAACTCCTCACACTTAACTGACCCTACATCATCTACCCTTTCTGACTTTTATTGTTTGAACTAAGTGTAAGCAATATCCTACAACTGAATGCAGCTAGCTCATCACTCTCAATAGTAGTCACCCCCATGATTTATGTCACCTTCTACACCTAATCTAGGAATTCCTGAGGGTCTTCATCTGTCTTAGACCCGAGAGAGGATGGAGGATTCATTTGGGTGAAATCCCAAATCCTGGCTATAGCTGAATTGGCCACTGGATTGGCAGGAATGCCAGTTGGTCGTTCATTCTGAGCAGCAACTGAGTTAGCAAGAGTAGTGAATGCAGCTCGAAACTTTGGATGAGAAATATGTTCACCCAAAGGTTCATTGGGCTGAGGGGCCGACTGGTCTCTGTTTCTTCTTTCTGGAGGCATGTTCTGTAGAAAAAATGAGGAAATAGTTTAGACTGAGAGATTGACTTGAGATTATACTCACTGGCATGACATGAAAACTCAAAGAGGGGAAACTGTTCCTAAAATATCTTATAGCCTCATGTACATAAATGTGGCACGCAACACATCCATGTACAAGACTCTACTAGATATGACTTTCAGACTTCCTAGAACTCTATTAAACCTTAGGCTCTAATACCAAGTTTGTAATGCCCCAAATCTGGTACCCGGAATGCTACACTGTGCTCATGACCCCGAAAGACCACAAGCTAACCCATGACTAATATCTGTACCTGTATACTACATAAAATACTTTATAATGTAGAAACATGAACTGATAGGTCATAAAGCTCAATACTGAACATGATATGAATGATATAACATCTATGTGGGGTAATAGAATACCTAAAATAAAACTGAACATACTGAAGTCTGAAACATGATAGTCTACAAAGCCTCTAACTGACTGAACTATCTGAGTAAGGAGTTGATGGGACATGTCCCCAACTAACTCCAACTAATAAACTAATTAATAAGATAATAGGGAAATAATCAAGTCCTCGAAAGTTGAGGAGTCACTTCTAACTCTATCTGCGGATATCTAGAATCTACTGTTGCTCTGGAGCTCGTGTCTCTAAACCTATGGTATAAGAAACCATAGTGCAAATGCATTAGTACTTTGAATATACTGGTATGCATGTGAGGTAGGCTGAATGCATGGGGTTCATATGCATGAAAAATAATAATAACTGACTAACTATCATGACCGTGAGAACACACTCATGAGACATAACAACTGATACTAATACTGTGATAACATAATTACTAAATCTGAATATAACTGATAACATGAGTGACTATATCTGACAGTCCTGAATCTGATAGAACTAGCGGAGTTCCATACTGTATATAAATTGATTGTATTTGACAGTCCTGAATTCTGAAGAACTATCTGAGTTCTTTTACTAAGACTGATACTGAGACTGTGGGAGGTAATCATCTAACCTACATGCCCCAAATGATGCATTATAGCTTAATTGGGGTCCAATCTATGCCCTGATTGGAAGGGTATCAATACCGTGCCACTTGTAAGGACAACATGTGAGTGACCCTAATATAACAGGTAACTCTAGTGAGAATGGTGGGAACCCTCATATAGCAGGCTAAGCCACCTCATCTACCCTTATATAGGAGGCTATGATGTGTCGACCTATGATGGCTACGTAGTTATGGAATATAAGGATTGCTTCTAAGAATCACACCCTCACATAACAGGTGAGTTTCCATCCTTGGGTTCACTCGGTGCTAATTTCTACTCCAATCTAAATAAATACTGAACATAATTTACTGAACTCAACATGGACTAAATTATTGAATTTCCATTGACTGATGAAATATTACTGATATCTGACAACTGACTGAGTTCATGAGATCAGGAGATTTCCTTAGTCATAAGACTATCAGAAGTCTAAGGATTCATAGCTTGAATAAAAGTATCGTGGAAACATGACATGGCTCTAGGCACACAGCTAATATTTCGGGTACAAGTACCCCCAGGTCTCGATGGAAGGAAACTGACCAAGCATAACTTACTTGAACATATAACTAACATCATAAGCCATAATACATTTATAGAAGCATTCCATCAAAACATGTGATAGGAATAACTTGTATATACATGGGGATTTCATGATATCATACTAATTGGGCATTGTTCCTTCATTTAGGCATTTAATCAAACTAATGGTAGGTATAGAACATGTAGACAACATTATACAACAATTAATCATCATGATTCATCTCTAATTTCATCATCCTAGGGTTTATTCAAAGGTTCACATGAATATACATCTATACAAATCAATTTCACATAAAATTGATCACCCAACATGGATTTAATTTCAATTGATCATTCTCAACATAAACAAAACAAACCCAACATGAAATTCATAAAGAAATCCTTAAACTTAAACTTATAAAATAGATTATTTGGTTTCATGGAAAAAAGGAGTCCTTGAATGAACTCTACGCATAACTTGGTTCGTGATTCCGTGAAGATTTACGGAGGAAATTCTTGATTCTGAATCTTCTATGAAAAACCCTAGGTTTTTCTTGAGAGGTTTTTGAGAGAAGAGTGTGTATTTTGGGCGAAAATTGGCTAAATCACGTGTTATTGGGTTTAAATAGGGGTAGGAAATTGACCCTTTTAACCCTTGGATGCGTCTTTTAAAATTGTAAAAGTTTCCCGAACTGGACCTTTAGTGGGACGCGACGCTATCACGCTGTGTCACTGTATTTTGAAATTTAGAAAATTGAGGGATGGCGTGACGTGGAGCCATCGTGTTGCCCCTTTTTTTGTGACCTTAAACTTTGGCGCGACGCAGAGGAAATCGTGCTAAGACACTGGAAAAGGACAATACTGAATTTGGGCCCTGGCACAACGTAATCGTAGACCCCTACTTAAATTTTCCAAATATCATTTCCTCTTATGGCGCAGCACTCCACTGACTAATATGGCATTGTTTTATGATGGGACCTTAAAATAGTCGTAACTTCTGACCTGGTTATCAGATTTGGGTGAATATTTTATCGATGAAAAGCTTATTGAATTTTCCACATGATAAAAAGTGAAAATCATGAAAATTCCTCATGGAATAATCATCATTTAATTTAGAAGCTAATACTAGACATTCTTGAGATGAAATTAGCTAGGAAAAAGTATGAGGTATTACATATGCACTAGGGATAGTGCATAAGCTCTAGTTTCTGGTGGGGTTGTACAATAGTCTAGGGTTTTTCTTTCCATGTTTCTTTTTTTGATGGCTATGCTATCATAGTAGAGCAGGCATGAATAGGTTGTTTTGTGTTTTTGTCGTACATGTGTTATGTTTTATTTATGTTTAATTAGGAGAAAAATAAGTGACCTATGGGCAGTTGATATATTTTGATGTTGTGTAGGTGTTTTGAGAAAAAGGATCCCCTTCTAAAGAGTTTTTTTTAAACTGTGTGATGTGCTGATATTTGTAACCACTATAAATCTTGTTATGTCATTAGGATTAAGGACATAATAATCATAACTAGTATTTTCATTAATCGAATGCATAGTACTTTGTAACATAACCTCGTGGCATGTGTGTGTGAGATGCTTGTCTGGTTCCCTTTGTGCATTTAATCTACAACATATCTGGTTAGTCATGCCTAGATTGTAGAATAGTCGATTAGCAAAGGATCATAGGCCATTCTTAATTTATTCCACACTTAGCCTAAATGACCATAAATATCCCATTCTCACGATTGAGCCTACATAGACTATATTTTTATTCTCCCCTTTCACCTCCCTAGTTTAGTTATAGTGAACCTATTTTTTCCCTGGTCCCTCTTTGGATATTATTTACCTAAACTCATGCAAATCGCCTAAGTTGAGGGTGGCCATTATAGGGGTGCATAGTTAGAATTAGGTATGAAGAAGGTTTTAAAAAAGTGAAAAGAAAGTAGGGTTGGGGTGGTTAAAAAAATGATAACAGAAAGAAAAAACCAAAAAGAAAGAAAAATAAATAGAAAGAATAAAAGAAACTGCACCCAACCTGAATAAGCAATAAAATGAAAAAATAAGGAATAAGGGAGGAATAAATGTAAAGTTGGTTGAGAAATGAGCCCCAAAGTGTAACTATAGTGTCATAGAGGGTTAGTCACTAAAGTCCTAGATATACCATACCAGCCCCAACCCTACGTTACAAGCTTAATAAAGTCCTATAGTGATCCTAGTCCAACTATAAAAAAAACTAAGGTAAAGAAAATATAGGCTAGCCTATGGTATTCTATGTACATTCATTAGAACTTATTTTGTGAGTGTGAGTGTCACTTTATCATCCCTGCATTTATATGCATAATCATATTATGAGAGTGGGACTTCTTTAATTGTTAGGGTACAAGGGTTGTGTTGTTGGTTGCTTATTTAAGCGGGCAGTGTAATTTGTAAAGATGTTTGATTGTTTATTGCTAATGTGATGTCATAACTTGATTACTTTGTGTTGCATCATTGGTCTTCATAGATCCACACCATTTGTTTAGAAAAGTTAAAAGGAAGATGGGGGTAATGTTATTGAGCTGAAACTAAATTGACTTTTGTAGGTAGCTTAGGTTTATCTTGGTTAAGCATCGTTGTTCTATTTTAGTTATATTTATTATTTCCTGAGGACATGCAAACGTTCTAAGTTGAGGGTGTTGATGTTCCATGGTTTTATGACACCTTCGATGCTTAAAAATAGAAAATACACAAGTACATAGTTCTATATTCTTAGATATGATGTGTTTTGGGTCTATGTTTCAGAAAACTACCTTTTCGAGTTTAAAAGAGGAAAAAGAATTAAAGGATGTAGAAAACCCCATTTACTAAACCTATGTGACATAGGAACTACCTATGGCCATCGTAAGTGACCTCGAGGATATAAGAGATGGAAAGTTTAGACACCTTGAAAGTTGATTTTATGTCTGATATTGACGAAGGACTACTTTAAGGGCATAAGTACCTCTTACATCGCCATAAGTACCATCCTGGGTGTCAGAGGTTGAAGATCAGAGGCTCTGAAGTTTTCCTATAACTTATGACACCTACTTATGGGGCGTAAGTACCACTTAAAACATGTAAGTGATTCCGTAAATGGCCACTGATCGAGTTTTCCATGTTCCTTTTGATTAGGATTTTTAGGGTTTTGATGTAAACTATATATACCCTTTTGATGTTTTTGTATTAGTTTACACACTCTTTACATTGACAAGAATATATTGATTTCAAGATTCCACTTTTGATTTGGGAACCTTTTTTCTTGAGTATTTGGTTGATAATTAATTTAAAAATTTGGGTTTTTTTCTTCAATTATTGTGAGATTAATCTTATTTTTTCTTTTATTAATTACATGGATTTTCTAGCAACCCTGAGCAGCTAAACAACCTAGCTTGGGTTGTGGGAATCCTACCTGAATTATGAAGTAGATAAAGTGAAACATCATTCTTGAACAATATTCTTGCATGTATTATGATCATCTTTGATTAAATTGCTTTCATAATTGTGGCCAATGATGACAACCAACTGGTATCATATACTTACTTCAAAAGATAGGTAGAGACTAGGAAAATAATATCACAATAGTAATTTGTGGCTACCAACCCTTATTTAATTAACATAAGACTCAAAAGTTAACAGTTAATTTGGCATCTAGGGTAAGGGTTAGTAACACGACACTCTGAGAATCAAAAGAATAAGAGTGAAACTAACTAAAGGCATTTACAAGACAATTAGTGATACATATCTTATCAGATTTTGCATGCAATGTATTAGGATAGTTTGACGGAGCACGATTAATCTACAAAATTAGGAAGCCAGGGGGATCATAGTCCTAGTCTTCATCTTAGATTGATTTCAACTAACGAAATCAAGACTTGTTACTACTTTATTGTTTTTTTAAAAAAAATGCCATTAATAGTCCAACATTCTTTTGGCTAATTCAACAGATTTGAGAGAAACATTTGGCCTATTCCTTGAGGTTTAGACCCCAACCTCTTTTGGGTTACAATATTTTACATCAATCATATTATAATTCATTGAGGTGTAGTTTTGGGAGACATCAACAACTAAGTAAATTACACCTAATTTATGGTTACTTAATAGGATAAAAGTACAAAATTGTACTATTTATACCTTCAAGAACTAATTACCAACCAAAACCTAACACATTATTATAAATATACTAAAACTAGTCTCAATCTAAAAGAAGGGCAAACCTAGCCTATCTCGACACCGAATAATGTCCAGTGAAATCTGCTAAATCGATAAATTTCCCTTTTCGAAGAGCTTCCACAAGATGCCACACTATCAAAATCATAATTTACTCATCAACACAAGAATAACGATACATATATTGCATTTTTATGGTTTGGGTCAAAAATGACATAAAAATCATATTTGGGGCCTACTTGCATAATCATATTTTCGAAACTGTCAATGCATCCCTATATGCTGGAGGAACATTTATCCTCAAGAATGGGCAAATTCCAAAATCAAATAGTTCAACAAGCAACCCACCAATATTTTAACAATTTTGGAAAATGCTAAAAGATTTAATCATGAAATTGATGGAACTTATCAAGAATTTGGAGAATAAAGGCATAATTTAAGTTAAAAAATGCTCTAAAATCACCCAGAGATGATTTCCCCAGGTTTTCACACTTATTTGGGTTCTATACCCTTGAAAAAAGGTTGAAAATTGGAGAAATCGGGCTAAGTAAGGGTATTTCAGGGGTTCCCAGGTATCTATGTGTCACTTAAGCAAACACTGCGCTGCTTAAGTGACTATCACTTAAGAAACATAGTGTAGAATTAGCAATCACCCTACACACTAACTGCTTAAGCATTCCTCATGCTGCTAAACAACAAATGCTTAAACGATTAGGTATCTTCTTAAATGACCATTCACTGGGCCAACTCAATTGCTAAAGTGATGGGATGGTTAGTTAAGCAATGCATTGGTAACTTTAGAACCCTGTCTCATAAGCGGGTTCACCGATTGAGAACTTGGATTTATTTTGAGTCTTTGTCGACTCCTCGGGATACATTTGAAATTTTACAAGCAGAAACAAACTCTGTTATCCTATTAAATTTGATTTTGAAGACTTAATGGCAGATTCAAAATTTATATACGAGGTTATTTCATTGAGAAGTGGGTCCAACACCCATGTGCTATTTTTCTTAACTTCTTACCAGTAGCTCAAAATATGTTTACAATCCTTGGGACCCGAAGCAAGGGTCCACCTAAGCTATAATTGACATTTCAGATATTGGAACTGTCAGAATTGGCGTACGAGGTCGTTTGACTGATGCTTTTGCTCGATATTCAATTTTAATCTGCAAATATGTAATACCATATATGATCCTAGACTAGTTTTTATCTATTCATCACATGTATAAAAGACCCAAAGTACTTATTTCACACTATGTACTAACATAATAACTATTTTAACACGTAAAGATTTTGAACATTTTATTTTTGGCCAACATTGATTTATAGTTGAAATATGCTTAGGAATGTTAAAAGGGTCATCCAAGAGAGTTTCAGAATTTTCAGAAGAGGTTCAGGGTGTTTTTGGACCACACAGGCATTTTTCCTCCACGATATTGATGTGCCACAGAGAATGGTCCACCTGATATGTAGAGTGTCATGGAAATTAGTATTCAAGATACAAAGCGCGTCTTGGAGGTTAGCCTCTGCGATAACCTCTGTGCCATGTTACAACGTAGATCTTTCAACTTTTATTAAAGAGGCTAGGGGCATTTTGGTCTTTTGCCTCTTCTTTAAACACCCAATTCGGATACCCAAATAAATGTAATTTACCCCTTCCTCGGTCAGTTAATATTAATTATCCCTCTCCCATTTTCAACGACAAAAACAATGGTTCCTTTTTAAGAATTCAACCATCCAAGGTCTCAATTTCATGTTTTCTCTAAGAATTCAAGCAAACTCAAGTATGTGGGGTATTCTTCAATGGGTTCCTCTCACCCATTGAGTCCCAAAAAACCCTAGTTTTCAAACATAAAACCCTTTTCCCTTTATTATGAAATTTCAATGTCAAGTATGAAATTACACAATTTTCACAAGTTTTGAATACAAGTCTTGATAATGTGTTTCCAATGTGAATTATGTTCTAATAATTTCAGTCACCCACTTTATGTTCTATTGACACCATGTTAATCTATCAATTTATGGATTGAACCATGTGAGCATGTTGTCCTCATAAGTTTAACATATTCCCATACTCATAATCGTGGATTTCATTAACTTGGTGATATATCTATTTTTTTGGTCTATAAATCATGAATTTCTTTATAGTGTTTTAAATGATGTTATTGTATTTAAAGTATAATTCAGTGTTGGATGGTTATCAACACCCGATACCTATATATTTATGCGTGTTTTTTATTTTAAGCACAAGTCAGTCATATCATGATTTTATTACCATATTCATATTGAGAAATAATTCATTGCGAGTCCTATTAATTTTAATCAGTAACAGTGTCAGTATAGTTGGGAGTAGGATTTAGCAATGAGCGAATTTAGGGATGAAGGGGTTCCTGCCAATCGAGGATGATACCTTTAGTAGCAGTCCCTAAGTTCTAAAACTACATAGCCAATGTAAGTATTGAGAGGTATCCCTACCATTTGCGGGTTGACAATCTCTTAGAGGCACCTGCCAGTCGTGGGTGACACCCTAGTCTTTTGAGACATCAACTTTGTTGGATCCACATCAGCAGCCATGTGTTGGTACCCCTAGAATGGTACCATCACCCTTTAAATTGAGGTTACATGTTGGACCCTGATCAGCTCTGATTGGGGCATGTCATTAATATGATAGCTCCCACAGGTTTATTTAAGTGTTTAGGTTATATCACCTCAGGTTTGCTTGAACAAGTGATCAGTCTATCAGCTATTTTGTAAGCCAGCTTTACAAATCTGTTCAATAAAAACTTTACTTGGTTTTTTTCATGACCTGAACTAGGGACTGGTCATGACGGCCATCTCAAGTCCCACATGGACCAAAGACTACCCCTTCAAACCTAACCAAACAACACAATACCCCTGATGTCGGATGAATTTCGAACATTTAACAAGGTAGCATGCGACAAGCTTAAGAAAAATGCAAAACATGTCTATCACAATCGATCGATGACCGGCCAAACAACTGACCAACATCACTCAATATCCATAGTAATCCAAAAAATAGCCTTCTAAACGATGAGCCAAATTAGTCTTAGTTGGGACATGTCCTCAACTCTTATAGATGACAATGATAATGAAAATGATAATATTAATGATAATGAAAGTAACTATTAACTTAAACTTAAGAAGAAAGGCTGGAAAAATACCTAAGCCTTTCGGAGGATGGAATCTCACCACCTTACCATAACTTAATGAATAAATCCGACAAACCTAACTCTGCACATGAAAAGTACACTTTTCTTCGGAACCTGCATTGCATGGGGATACAACATCTGGAGACGGTTTGTGGGGTGAACACTAGCATAAAGTTAGGGATAAGGATAACATAATACCATCATTAACAACTCAAAAATAATTCAAAACCAATGAACATAATCAAACACATATACATATATATCCTATGCTGGGATAGGGAACAAGGCTTAACGTTCTCTTAAACACTTTATCTTGGATTGTGTAGCTCAACCGTTATAGCATACGATAGCACCCGCAAGCTATATAGACCTATCTCTCCCCCGGCTAGTAGGTCCTAGTGTGTGTGGCTGCAAGAACCAGAGGGTGTACATATGCACCACGGGGGACTCAAACCTCCTGGCATATCAAGTTGACATGAGCACAAAATCATGTAATAAAATGTGGGGACTCGAACCTCCTAATAAATGATATTAATAAGGGGGACTCGAGCCACCTGGTCATATGGACCCTAACATAGGCAACCACAATTTCTAGTGTTGGTCCCTCGGGACTTTCGCTTTAACAACTTAGCTACACAACCCTCTTCAAAGCCCAATTAAAATAATTACAACATATTTTCAATCTTTGAACCACATTACACATTAAAGAATACATTGTTGGCATTGTCAGACCAACTACACTTGCAAGGTAACATCAACTTGCCAAATCAATTATCATCACTTGGGGGAATTCACAACCTCTTTGGTTAAATTATACATTAGGTTGGGGAATTACACAACCCCATGAGGTTCAATTCTAAATCACAATGCAATAGTTCAAAGATAATTCAAATTCCCACATTTCTCATAATTGAAAACCAGTTTCACAATATGGGATTAGGGTCATAACCACTTCAAAAGTCATAAGTTTGAGGAAAATCACAATTCCCTAGTTCATTCACCATACACAAGCATCCATAAGTTCAAAACCATAATCAAAGCTTGAATAATCATATGTAAACTATGAGAAAATATTGTTCAACAACAAGCAGTCAAAAACCCTCAACCCATGATTTAAAACCAATATTAATATCTCATGAACAATACTTTAAAACAGATTCTTTTTATAAATTAACAATGAGGGAAGAGCAACATGCCTGAAATATCATGTTTTTAGGAAGGACTTCAATCCTGGATTATTTGGATAACCTACTTCTTGGAAACCCTAAGAATGGTTTCTTAAGAGAATTTGAGAGTCTTTTGAAGTGTTTGAGTATGTTAAGGATGAAATATGAGTATGTTAAGGATGAAATATACCCCCCTTAAGTGATTTATGGATGTGGCATTTTAATTTTGTAAGTAAAGAACTATGCAAAGTGCCCTCAATTTATAAACTTAATTTAGTCATTAGTGACTATGTGTACCTAAACGACCTATAATGATACATTACAACTCCTCAGAAGGAGACATAGTCAAGGACAAAACCACCAAGACCCCATACTGGTCTGGCTACACTTCATACGACTAACTCGAAACCACACTTAATGACTCATAACCATTTCTCGTACTCAAGATAATAACAAATTTGGGATGGTACACTAGAAACACCATGGTTAAGACATAGCTAATCTTCACGAGTCTTTATGACTCGTGGCCTCAAGTCGTAATGAAAACAATGTCTTAGTCCAAACTTTATGGACACCTTATGACTTGGTTCTTATGACCCTTAAGAAGTCTTAACGACTAGTTGGGAGCCACTCATACTCAGAGTAGAATACTAAGCCACTTGTCCTGATTAAGTTGCGACCAAGTCCCTACAACCCGTCATGACCCCCTATGACTCGTCAAGGAAGTCGTAGTCAGGGAAGTGAGGAAAAAATTTTCAAGGAGCGAAAACACGAGACATTTTGTACTCCCCCCTTAGGATACTTCGTCCTTGATTGATAGGAAAAGGAATTTATTAGCACGATTTAACTCAAAACACAATCGCACTTTCCTATAACAATGACAAAAAACAAAGTTGTTAAGGAATACACTTACCTCAAGCATGATTATCTGAAATGGGAAACAAGAATGGAACTTGGACTTCATGTACTCCTCGGCTTCCCACATAGTTTCCTCAACTTTTTGGTTCCTCCAAAGAACCTTTATCAAAGCCACATCCTTTGTCCGCAATCGATAGACATGTTGATCAAAAATATCAACAAGGACATCTTCGTAGGACAAACAATTCTAAATACCAGCATCCTCAGAGGGAATAACCGTTGAAGGATCGCCCATGTACTTCCTCAACATTGAAACATGAAACATTGGATTAACAAAGCTCAAGCTAGAAGGCAACTCCAATTCATATGAAACATTACCAACTCTCTTCAAAACCAAGTAGGGACTGACATAACGGGGACTGAGCTTCCTTTTATTTCTAAACCACATCAGTTCCTACATGGGAGGTATCATTAAGAACCCCCAATCACCAACACCAAACTCTAATTCCCTTCGCCCTGCATAGGACTTTTGGCAACTATTGGCGGACATAAGTCTATCCCGAATCACCTTCACTTTCTCCATGTCTTTGTGAACAAAATCAGAGCCAAACAACTTATTCTCACAAAAAAAAAAACTTAATAGGAGATCAGCACCTCCTACAATAAAAGGCCTTAAATGAAGCCATACCAATGCTAGAGTGATAACTGTCGTTGTAGGAAAATTCTATGAGAGGCAAGTGGTCAACCCAAATACTATCAAAATAAAAAACATAAGCCAAAAGCATATTTTCCAAGGCCTATATTGTCCTTTCCTATTTCCCATATGTCTACGGGTGGAAAACTGTACTAACGGTCACCTTAGTCCCCCACCCTCACTGGAAGGACCTCTAAAAGTGAGATAAGAACTGGTACTCCAATTAGATATGATGGAGACTAGAGTACCATGCAACTTCACGATCTCCTTAATTAATAACTTGGCATAATCCTCAGAAGATTAATTTGTCATTACTGGAAAGATGTGAGAAGACTTAGTCATCCTATCCATAATGACCCAAATTGAATAAAATTGTTGGTGAGACCTTGGAAGACCTATAACAAAATCCATATTAATTATCTCCCATTTCCACACTGGTATCTCAATCTCTTGAGTCAGTCACTGGGCCTTAAGCGTTTCTTCTTTATTTGTTGACACACCATGCACTTAGCCACAAAATTTACACATCTTGCTTCATGTTATTTCACTAATAAATCTCCTTAAGATTATGATACATTTATGTCAAAGAAGGATGAATAGTATAAAGCAACTCATGAGCTTTGGCCAAAAATTTTCATTGTAACCCATCAACATTGAGAACACATAATGTGCCTTGGTATCTCAAGATATCATCCCCACTAATCCCAAAAATCATCACTTTGTTCCTATCTACATCATTCTTGATTTGCATAGAATAGGATCCAACATTTTGGTCTCCTTCACTTCAGCACCTAGATATGATTTTTCCAATTCTTGAACAATCACTCCACCATCCTTGGAATCTAAGAGACAAACTATGAGATAAGCCAAACGGTGAATATCCTTCACCAAATCTCGCTTCTCCTTATCTACATGAGATAAGCTTCGTATAAACAACCTACTAAGAGCAATAACAACCATATTAGCTTTACCTGGATGATAATAAAGACTAATGTCACAGTCTATATGCAACTCAAGGCATCTCTGTTGCCTGAGATTCAATTCTATTTGAGTGAACACATATTGAAAGATCTTATGATCTGAATAAATAACAACATGAACCCCATACAAATAATGCTTCTAGATCTTTAATGCAAACACCATAGATGACAATTCCAAATCATGAGTCGGGTAATTCTTCTCATGAAATTTCAATTGTCTAGAAGCAATAGCAGCCAACTTGTCATGCTGCATCAATACACAACCTAATCCAACCAAGGACACATCACAATAGACAACAAAACCATTAGTGCCTTCAGGCAGAGTTAAGACAGAGGATGAAACCATATTATCCTTCAGCTTCATAAAACTACCCTTGCAAGCATCATACCATAAGAATTTCACCTTCTTCTGAGTCAACTTAGTCAGTGGGAAAGCAATAGAAGAGAAACTCTCCACAAACCTTCTTAAAATAAAATGCTTAACCTAAGAAGCTCTAAATATCAGTTAGAGTCATGGGTATAGGACACTCCATAACCACTGCAACCTTCTGTGGATCAACCATGATCCCTCGGCTAGAAATAATATGTCCCAAATAATTCACAACATTTAACCAAAACTCATACTTAGAGAACTTTACATACAAATGCTTCTCTTTTGAGGTTCACAAAACATGACAGAGGTAATCAACATAATCCACCTCTCTCTTAGAATATACCAAAACTTCATCCATAAAGACAATCACAAACAAATCTAAGAATAGATAAAAAAAAACCCAATTCATAATATTTATGCATGCTACTGGGGAATCGGTCATACCAAAGGACATTACCAAAAAGTCAAAATGACCAAATCAGGTTTGGAACGCAGACTTAGGGATATGCACCTCCCCAATCTTCAACTGATGGTAACCCAACCAAAGGTCAATCTATGAAAAGAACTTAGAATTGTGATGTTGATTGAATAGATCGGCAATCCTTGAAAAGGATACTTATTCTTTAGGGTCACCTTATTTAATTGGCGATAATAAAAACACATCTGGAAAGACTCATCCTTCTTACATATGAAAAGAACAGGAGCACCCTATGGAGACACACTAGGGTGGATAAATCTTTTGTCAAGAAGATCTTTCAACTACTCCTTGAGTTCCTTCAACTCAACTGAAGCCATTTTGTATTGATGAATAGAAATAGCATAAGTGTTCGAAAGAAGATCAACCCCAAAATTGATTTCCCTGTTGTGAGGAATACTCGGAAGATTATCCGAAATGCCTCATGAAATTCATGGACCTTGGGGATAGTCTGTAAGGATAGACCTTTGGATCTAGAATCTTCAAAATGCACCAAGTAATAGAGTCACCCTTTTAAAACCATTTTTTGGGCTCTAAGATATGAAATGAACCTTCACTTGGATACTAGGGAACTACCTTCTTATTCAATCACCATCTCAATAGGGAAGTGGAAATTTATCCTATAGGTCCAATAATCAAGAGATGCAAAGCATGAATTCAACCAATCCATCCCAAAAATCATATCATGGTCTAACATGTCCAACTATATCAAATATACCAAGGTGTCTTTATCATAGACTGATATCACACTACCCCTATAGACTCTTCTAGCCATAATGGAGTCACCTACCAGGGTGGACATAGATAAAGTATCCAAAATACACTTAGGATTAAAACTAAAATAGATAGCCATATAAGGGGTTACATAAGTAAGAGTATACCTGAGATCAATAAGACATATACATCATAATAAAAGAGTTTAAGCGTGCAGTAACAACATCAGAGGATGCCTCAGAATTCTTGCGAGTGGAGAAAGTGTACAAACGGTTCTATCTAGTACCGAATCTAAAAGTAATAGTAGAAATATTGGTGCGAGAGATGATGAAGAATCAACAGGAACCTTATTTTCCCAAGAATCAACCATAGAAGAATAATCTGTTTACATATGAAAAATATGACCACATTTAAAGCACTTGTTCCTCTATTTTTCATAAACACCATGGTCTACCGGACTATATAATCTACAAGTAGGATATGATAGAGATGCCAGATCCTCACTAGCCTACAACTGGGCTCTTGATTCTCTAAACTCTCTATAATGTTGAGAACGATAATCACTCAGTGGCTTTGGATAAGGAGCACTAGCCGTAGAGTAGAAACTAGATTTGCCCTAATTCTTCTTAGACCTCTTTCCACTATCTTTACCATTCTAATGCTAACCTCCACCCAGATCTAAGTAGAAAAACTTCTTATTCTACCTTTAACTCCTCTCTACTTGCCTCTTCTTTTCTTCTTCCACTTGTTGCATGTACACCACAGGTCTAAAGATGACCATATATTTTTGCAAAAAGGCATCCTTACTCTCCAAGATCAACTCATGGGATAACACAGAGGTAACCTTCCTCATTTTATCCCTAATGATTGACACAAATTTTGGAGCATAACGCGACAACTGATGGAACTTTAATGCATACTCCTTTACTAATATCCTTCCTTATTTAAAGTTTATGAATTCCTCAGACTTTGCCTCCCTTAATTTCTTAGGAAAGAAGCAATCAAGAAAAGTTCTTGTGAAGTCATCCCACAAAGCAGAGTCAACATCCTCACCCCTAGACTTTTCCCACTCTTCATACCATTGGTATGTTACATCCTTTAACTGAGGGACGACAAACTCTATACCCTCCACATCAATAGCATAAATTGTTCAAAAGATTTTTTCATTTCATGAATAAAATTTTATGTATCTTTTTAAACTCTTGACTAGTGAAAAAGAAGGACTCAACCTCATAAATTGGCTAACTCTAGTGGCCTTAGATGATGGATTAATAGAATCAATACGCTCAGTTTGGGAGGCCACTAATTGGGAAAAAAAAAATGTTGAAACTGAGCATTAGTAATGCCAGCGTGGGGTGCCTAATAAGGAAAAAGGGGAATCGGTGGAGTTCCATCAAGACAATTAGAAGAAGCGATCCTAGACTAAGTCTAAACTCTAAAATTTACACAAGCTCCATCCATATTATCATCAGATGGGATGGAGGGGTTTCCATGAGCATCAGATCTTCTAGGAGGCATGATTTGAAAAGCAAACTTACGATATTTAAAGGATAATCAAGACCGTAGAATCTATAGAAAAAAAGAATAACAAGTAAATTAAACATTCCTAAATCCCTCATAGCCTTTCTCTTATAAGTGTGGCGCGCTACACACCTATAAAAGAGACTCTACTTTACACGGCTTTATTGGGCACCTAATGACACAAAACCTAGACTCTGATATCATCTCTGTCATGACCCAAACTAGGGCCTTCTCGTGATGAGCATCTAAAGTCCCACGTGGACTAAAGACCAACCCTTTATAAATAACCAAACAACAAAATATCCCTGTTGTCAGATAAAATTCAAACATATAAATAAATAGCATATGAGAAGTATAACCAAAATTCAAAACATGTCTATCACCATCAACCGATGATTATCCAAACAACAAGCCAACATTGCCCAATATCCACAGTAGTCCAAATAATGCCTTCTAAAGAAGATCCAAAACCAATCTTGGTTAGTACATATCCCCAACTCTGATAGATGACAATGACAATGAAAATGATAATGTTAATGATAATGAAAGTAACTATTAAATTAAAACTAAGAATGAAAGTTGGTGAAATGCCTAATTCTTCTTAGGGATTAAAACTCACCACTTTACCACAACTTAATGAACTGAGCCGACTGACCTAACTCTGTGCAGGAAAAGTACACTTACCTTCAGACCCTACATCGCGTGGTATACAACATCTGGAGATAGTTCATGGGGTGAACACTAGCATGATACACAGAGATAAGGATAACATAATGCCATGAACAATAGTTCAAAAATCATTCAAAATATATGCACATAATAAAATGTATATATATATGTAATTATATGTCGAGATAGGGAACAAGGCTTAACATGTTTTTTAAACCTTTAGCCTTGATTGTGTAGCTCAACTATTATAACATAGGAAGGTGTTAGGAAGGAACCCATGGGATATATGGGCCAAAATCTCCCCTAGCTGGTAGGGTCCTATTGCATGTGGCTACATGAACTAGAGGGTATACATAGGCACCATGAGGGACACAAACCTTCTGCAATAATAAAGTGATACGAGGATGAAATCATGTAATAAGATGCGGGGGACTAAAACCTCCCAATAAATGTATTAATAAGGGGGACTCTATCCAACTGGTCATATAAACCCCCACATCGTCAACCATAGTTTCCAGTATTTTTCCCTCGGGACCTCCACTATCACATTTTTATGACTAGACTGCACAACCCTCACCAAAGCCCCAATTAAAAAAAGTATCACAAATTCCCATTTTTGAACCACTTTACAAATTAAGGAGTACATTATTAGTATAGTCATACCAACTACCCTTGCAAGGTAACATCAACTTTCCCAACCTATTATCATTACTTGGGGAACTTCACAACCACTTTGGTTCTATTATACATTATCTTGGGGAATTACACAACCCCATAAGGTTCAATTCAAAATTACAATGCAATAGTTTAAGGATAATTAAAATTCTCACGTTTCTCATAATTAAAAACCAATTCACAATATGGGGTTGAGGTTGTAACCATTTCAAAAGTCACAAGTTTGGGGAAAACCACAATTCCCTAGTTCATTCACCATACCAGTGCAACCACAAGTGCAAAACCATAATCAAATAATAAATAATATTATGTAAACCATGGAAAAACATTGTTCAACAATAAACATTCAAAAAACCTCAACCCTTGTTTTTAAACCAACATAAATATCTTAAGAACAGTACTTTAAAGAATATGTTTTTACAAATTAACACTAAGAGAAGAATAATATACCTGAAATACCAAGTTTCACGGAAGGAATTCAACCCTAGAGCCCTTAGATGACCTACTTCTTGGCAACCCTAAGTATGGTTGCTTAAGAGAATATGAGAGAGACTTTTGAAGTGTTTGAGTACGTTAAGGATATAATATAACCTCTTAAGTTCTTTATGGATGTGGGGTGTTAATTGGGTCAGGAGAGAATTTCCTAAAGTGCCCTCAATTTAAGAACTAAAATTTAGTCGTCAGTGACTATGGGTCATGGTACGACTCGTAAGGATACATTACGGCTCATCCCAAGGAGTCCTAGTAAAGACAAAACCTCCAAGGCCCCATAATGGTCTATCTACGATTCATACCACCGACTCATAACCATACATAATGACTCATAACCACTTCATGTACTCAAGACAATAAAAAAAATTGGGTTTACACACTAGACACCCAACAATTGGGAAATAAAAACTTTTCATGACACTTTACAACTCATTGCCTCAATTAATAATAAAGATAGTGTCTTATGTAAAACTTTCTGTACATATTACGACTTTGTCCTTATGACCCGTAAGAATCTTGATGACTAGCAGAGAGCCACTTGTGCTCAAAGAAGAGTACTAAGATACATGTGCTGATTATGTTCCGACTGAGTCCCTATAACCCATCAATACACCTTACGACCTTTCAGGGGAGTCGTAGTAAGGACAGTGAGGATAAAATTTAAGAATTTTTCAAAAACCAAAAACCCAGGGTGTTGTTGTCTTGTATTCATTTTGCATGTTCATGTATTCATGCTCAGTATCTATATGCACTTTAGTTAGTCAGTATCTCACATACCAGTACATTCAAAGTACTGATCACATACTCTTTTTTTCTTTATGTTTTCTTATAGTATAGGTTTGGACGCTCAGTTGCCCAATCACCCTTAGTTAGTTCAGTTCCACTCACCAATAGTTGTGGTCAGTGTTCATTCAGTGAGGATAGGTTATTTAAAGTTATTTCTAATAATTCCTTTATTTCAGTAAGTCAAAGTTAGTTGGGGGTTCATTCCCTCAACTTCTTATATTTTAGAGGCTTTTAGATAGTGTGACTTGTTCCCAATTTTCATTAGTAGTTTAGACATATTGGGTATTTCTCCAGTATGACATCTTAACTAGATTTTTATTAGTTTAGCTTCCTCATATGATGTCTTATTATTATTTTATTTAGATCTCATAATAGATACCAGATCATGGGTTAGATTGGGGTCACTTGTAGACTTGAGCACTATGTTAGGACTAAGGGTTAGTCTCTGGTTGTGAAAAAACTTTGTTTAAGAACCTAAGGCTTTAGAGTGTCCTAGGGTGTCTAAAAGTTGCATTGAGTAGAGTCTTGTGCATGGGTATAAAGCACACCACAATATAAGAGGCTACGAGATATTTTCAAAATTTTTATTTTCTTTTAGTATTCATGTCATGTGAAATATTGTGAGATCTACTAAATTCCCTTTCTAACTTGTCCTTCATATATTTACAGAAAATTCCTCCTAGAAAAAATAACGGATGAAAGAATGGGGATCATCCTGCACCACTACCTATACAGAAAGACCCTCTAAATAACTATATTTCCCATGTAGAATTCAGGACTGCTTTCACTATCTTTTCCTAGACTATGGCTACTCAAAATTACCAGTAAGTTATTTCCCTAGACAATCTGGTAGTACACATGATAGAAGCTAGGATTCGAGACCTCACTTGGATGAATCCTCTATTATTTTTTGGATCTAAGTCTAAGAAAGATCCAAAAGAATTGTAGGATGGAATGCAGAAAGTGAAAGATATCATGGGTGTTACTACTAATGATAGTGTTAATTTAACTACTTACCAATTTCAAGGAATTTCCCATACTTTTTTCAAGAAGTGGATGGAGGACAGAGGTGTTTTGGTAGAGCCTATAAAGCGAGAGAAGTTTTCCTTAGACTTCTCAGATAGTTTTTTCCCACTTGAGTTGGGGAAGGCCAAAGTATAGGAGTTTCTATATCTCAAGTAGGGAAATATGTGTGTCATGGAGTTCTCACTTATGTATACCCAGTTGGCTAGGTATTCTTTGAATATGGTAGATGATTCTAGTGCTAGAATAAGAAAGATTCTATTTGGTGTATCAAATGAAGCAGTCAAGGAGTATAGAATAGCTATGTTGATTAAGGTGATGGACCCTTCTAGGTTGATGGTTCATGATTAGTAGTTTAAGGAAGAGAGTCCCAAAGAAAAGAAAAGGGAGAATTAAAGGGCCATAACTAGTAGCTTAAACTTCTCACAACAAAGGTTGAAGGGTGGGAATCATTCTTAGTTCTGCCAAAAATTATCAGCTCCATCCCTATCTTTATCCAGTCTCTAAGTCCTAGGTAGCGTTAATAGTGGTCGTACCAAGCTACTTTTTTAAATATATGGTTAGAATCATCAGGAAGAGTGTAGGGAAGACATTGATATATGTTTTAGATATGGAAAGACAGATCACAAGATTAGGGACTGCCAAGGGGTTTCCCAGATGGGAAAGGATTTTCGTTAATAGGGAAAGTTCGACTTTTCATCAGCTCTACAAGGTCGCCCGACTCAGTAGGGTGCCAACTCTAGTGCCACCAGTTGGAATCACTAGAATTGACTTTTGATAACGCCCAAACTACAGCTCTCGTAAGAGTGTAAGCTGTCGCTGTCAAATATAGAACCCAACTGGGTTGGGTGTCGAATCCCACAGGGAATACTTGGTCACCAAGTGTTGCAATTATTAATAGACTGTTGATCGAAAATTCCACGGAAAAAAGGGGGATTGGGTTTGGCGTGAATTAATACTATGGAAGTAACAACAGAATGCTTGATTTAGTAAGATTTAATCACAGAGAAAAATAAGTTAGGGTTATGTCCACCTTATGAGTTCTACGTATCTATTAACTATGAGTAATGCGGAATTCAGACATGCATGCACTTATAGAGATTCGTATACTAATGGTAAATCCTAGTGTTTCTCAACCATCAAGGATTACTTCACTTTAACTCTCTCGAGCTTAACGCGTATAACTAATGGTACGAACTCTCCAAGAGATTATCCCAGATACGGCACTAACGTGTAAATAGGGGTTGGTAGCCCTATTTCCTTGTCACACTCTCTTTTCCAAACACGTAACTTTTCTCTCGAACAAGTTAATGCTATAATGGCGTATTCTATATGTTTGCAACCACAAGAATTTAATTAAAACAAAGAGAGTAATGATATAAGTAGCATACGCATCAAGAATTCACAAACTCATAGTATTAGATAGTATATCAAAAGGCTACCATAACCCTAACAGAGAAGTTTAGCTACTCATGGTTGTAAAGGAAAACAACGAAGACATCATCATCATCATACCAAAACTAGAACAATCTTCGCGAGAGGATGCTTTTAACGTCAAAGAGGGATGACGTTTTCCTCTTAGCCGTCTTCCACAAATATGTAGCATTTTTTTTTCTGTCTAAACTTACAGAATCTATAAACTAAATAATACTAAAAGTATCGAATGAATTACTGCATGAATGAACAAATGAATGCATGAATCAATGCTGAAAAATTCAGCAAATAGAGTTTTTATAACATCCTTGTCCTAGTCCTATTAAGTTACTGCTGCACCCCTAAGTATTTAAAAATACTGCTTTTGCCCGGGACAATTTCTCCACGCGTCACATTCAGTCCATAAGCTTCCAAAAGCTTCCTTCCCTGTTCTGTGAAGTTTTCCTTTGCTGCCCAAAGGTCCACAAAGTGCTGAAATCTTCATCATTAATACCTGAAAACATGCTAATCACGTAGGTTAGCTCACTTACAGGAAAATGGACTAAAAGTGCAGGAATTATATATTTTATACTCAAAACTTAGCTATAACATGGGTAAATTATGGTGTTTAGGCGTGTAAATACACCCAACATCAACACCCCACCCTTAAAGCTTTGTTCATCCTCGAACAAAATATTATGTCCATGCAAACATCTAACTCGGATTTCACAGCAGTAACACAAACTATTCATCAAGATATGCACGACAATTATTAACAAAGAGTAGTTTTCTGGATCACTACTAGAAACCATTCAACCTCCAACATAGACTCGTGATGATGGTTAATTTGTATCCACAAGTTAAGGCACCAAGAATCATACAAAACTACCCAACAATCATCAACCATGTGTGTCTCACACAAGATATCACCCATAATCACTCACAAGTTTTGCATTTTTCAAAACATGGGTACAAAATTCTCCTTGCTCTAACTTTCACAAAGAATTCATATGTTGCAACTGATGACCATAGGCTTTCCCTTAGTGTAATGCTCTACTAATATCAGAATTCTAATCTTAGGATCAAATAGGTCTTTACAGGTTATAATGTAGGCTAAGGGACAGGTAGGACTATTTTGGCCAGAAATAGTGACTATGTTCCCTAAGCGCTTTAATACATCACATTATGCCATTAACACTCTCTTTTAAACAACCCTTCTACCTTTATTTTCATATAACACCACTTTTCACCTATTTTGTTATTCAATTATAAACACAAAGATGAGAATATACAACTTATTTTTTTTATTTTTCTATTTCTGTTTTTTTTTTATAAAACACCTCTATGATAGCCACTCTTATTCACAACAATTTTAAGTACCAATACACTCTGAGGCATTACTCTCACCCACTTTCCTCTTATTTTATCACATGACTCTACAATTTAAAGCGCTTAGGAATTTGGATCAAATTATGGTCTTGAAAAAAAATGGATTAGGCTACATATGAGGCTGTCAAAGAAAATAGCTAAAGTCTCAAAGGGGGTTCACTAGGATAATGTACACAGGTAAGTAAAAAGAAGGTCAACAATTACAGGTTGCCAAAAAAATGCCTAAATCATCTCCTAAACTCACACTCTTTATTTCGCTTTACACACACACCAGGAAAGTTCTAGCATCAGTCACAACACAGAATATACTATATCCTCACACACACAAGGCACATGGTCAACTTTATTGGGAGCAGTATAGACTCTTGACCCAACAGATGAATGAAATAAACCACACAATTATCACACAGTGAGTCACACTTAGAGCCTAAATGTCTCAATAGTAATGATTTTGGCACAAACTCTTGTCATCATACCATGCCGCCTATCAGAACAATTTCATGCAAAAAATTTTAAAATCTAAAAATTTAACTACAAATCTAAAAATTTAACTACAAACGAGAATAAATGTAGGCAAAGAAGTACAATACAGCATACAAATACCAGCACCCCACACATAGACGAGACACACTGTCCTCAGTGGAAAATAAATAAGGAAAACCTGATTAGTCGGACTCTTCCTCTATGTTTGAGGTCATACCCCCTGCATCGGAATAATCATCAAAGTCATCGTCATCAGAGTTATCCTCTATGTCTGAGTTTGGATGTCGGTTGTCATTGTCAGTCGGTACGTCATCATCGAGAGGTTCCTCAAAATATACACCTACTCCACACATAGCCCGTGCATGCTCATTCATCGGGTAGTCATAATCCAACTGCTGGAGCTCTGCATCAGTTGGAACACATCCTCCACTCATCATGGTAAACCTCGTCATGCCATATAAATGGCTTAAGAAGCTTTCATCGCGAGCATGTCTTTCTACAGTGGTCAGATTGACGCCATGCATAGTTTCAGGATCTTTAACCTTCGTAAGATCAACCTTCTTCGGGTTGTGTGAAAGCTTATGATCTGCAGGTTTCTCTTCAATGTCCTCCTTCCTCAACATTGCGGTCAACAAATTGCCAAAGCTAAAGTGGGACCTCTTGTGCAGCCTAGCCTTACTCATTGATGATCGTATAACCGCACCAATGTGGATGGGAATATTAGTCATCAGAGCGTACACCAAGAATACTCCATCACATGTGATCTTTGTGTACTGTGTCCCTGGAATCAGGCAAGAGTTGACTATCCGCAACCATATCCGAGCTTCTCTGTTCAAGGAAGCATACGGGAAGGTATTGTGCCGACCGGTATCCTTGTGATGACTCCAACGTGCCATTGATCTTGTTCCGTATAGTGTGTGTCTGATTGCCCTGTATGGAGGTCTGTGATAAAGCTCCTTGAGCAATGATCGATCCACAGATGGAAGACATGAAAAGAGTTGAAGAACTCCGCATTCAGTTGCAAGACTTGGCCCCGAATCTTTACTTCACTTCCGGTAGTCTTTGGGGACCAATTGGCATAGAATTCTTGCGTTAGATCAATATTGCATTCTCCCATGTCTTGGAAAATGAAATCAAGATGTAGCGCCATGATTTTAGCCACAATGCGAGGTTCTCTCTTCGCTAGACTCAACTTTTGTATCAACTTCATGTGAACATATTTTTTCACTTTGTTGTTCTTGTACCACTCCTTTCCTTCCTCCTCTAGGACCCATTTTATCCTAAACATGCGGCGAGGTATTTGCAGCGAGGAGGATTCAGCTTGCTCTTTTCTTCCCCTTTTCTGACCTTTCTGTGAGGTGGACGCCTTTTCTTTTCCTGGTCGACCTTTTGGTGCCATTTTAGCTGAGATTAAAATAAAGTCATGTTAGCTTATCTCAGAAGATTTGATCGACAAACAAACAATAATGGCACCACCCCACACTTAATTTGTTGGCACCAACTAATTAAGTGGATGATATCGATTACTCAGACTTCATCGACATACATGTAGGCGATATGTTCCAACAATATGTTCAGCACAGTCATACTTTCATAGAACCTTAACTATCATTTTCAGCTCTATGTCATGTAATCTTGACCATACTTTATGGTTTGGATTAATGCACTTTTTGAACAAGACTACTACATAGAGATCGAATCAAGTTATGTCATAGAAATAATCACAATATCTCATGCTTGTATTCAGTCATGATCTTCATCTCGATGAACGAGTCATTCAAACATTCCAACTTTCAACTTACAAGATTATGTAATTAACTTTACCATTTCGATTCCGCAAAAAGATGACAGTGTATAACAATAAAATACAAATCGGAACAAAGTCAAGAACACCCATACGTATTCTTTCACTCAACTAGATGTATCATAGAAAACCAACCTCATTCAAATCACCAACACCACTTCAAGCTTTAACAAATCATTATAGGCGTAGTATTGTAATAACTACGGAATATAAAAGAAGAACTTACTTGGTGATGGACTTGGAAGATGATCTTGCAAGATTAGATGAGCAAAAAGAAAAGTTTTGAGAGATTTGGGAAGGTTAGACGGCGCCTAGGTTGAGAAAACAATGTGATTTTGTCTCAAGGTTGAAGTTCTATTTATAGACCAAGACTTGGGTCGGGTTTGACCCATGAAAAATCAGGTTAGGAGACCAAAAAGCATAAGTAGGCGGCGCCTAATGCTTTGCCTATGCTTAGCATAGGTGGCGCCTTTGTCTTTGCCTAGTTGAACATAGGCGGCGCCTATGCTATGGCCTAGTT
Organism: Capsicum pubescens; assembly: GCA_030864215.1. Taxonomy (NCBI): domain Eukaryota; kingdom Viridiplantae; phylum Streptophyta; class Magnoliopsida; order Solanales; family Solanaceae; genus Capsicum; species Capsicum pubescens. The sequence goes on from CM061544.1 coordinate 232,250,487, forward strand.
GGGCATAGGCGGCGCCTATGCTATGGCATTGTAGATTCAGAGAGCAAAGGCAATGTCATAGGCGGCGCCTTTAGCTTTTCCTAGTTGAGCATAGGAGGCGCCTATGCTATAGCATTGTTGATTCAGAGAGCAAAGGCAATAGCATAGGCCTTTCCTTGTCCGTTGCCTAGATTTACATAGGCCTTGCCTTGTCCATTGCCTAGATTTGTTTAGGAAATGCCTAACCGAAAGCCATTTGCTCCTTCATTACTCACTTACCACCTTTAACATTGCTCACTTTCAAATCAAAATTTGAGACCAAGCTCCTCTTTTGTACGTCTTCCCCTACACTTAATCACAAACAACAAAAACGATTAGAAAGATGGGTTTCCTCCCACCAAGTGCCTTAGTTTTGGTAGTGGCTCGACTCTTCTTTTTGGATTTTTATTTAACAAAACAAACTCCTAGGAAAACAAAATGACTAAAAATGATGGGTTGCCTCCCATGTAGCGCTTGATTTATTATCGCGGCACGACATAGTTACCTCGATTACTTAGACTTCATCGAGATTGATGGTGCATCATTTTCTGAATGGATTCAGACGACGCTAATGCTTACTTGTAGGCATGCAATCTTCTTCGAGATGACTCTTGTGCATACATATCGCAGGAGGGATACCAATTATATCATCAATAGTCCAACCCATAGCTCTCTTGTACCTCTTCAGAGCAGAGATGAGAGCCTCTACGTGCTGTTCACCTAAATCAGCCGCAACACTCACCGGAAGTGTATTTCCACTTCCCAAGAACGCATACCTTGGGTGACTGGGGAGCTCTTTCGATTCTAGCACTGGTGGCTCTTCAATAGAAGTCTTCGCTGTTGGTGAAGATAGATTCCTAAGATCAAGGTCCAGCTTCTTAGTAGCATGAGAATAGGACTTTATTTCTGCTAGAGCACAAAAAGTTTCTTCATATTCTTCAACATCCTCATGCTGAAAATTCAACAGCACAGCAGACAATGGCTCAACAGTAAGTTGCTTCTCTACAGATAATTCTTTCTCATCCTCATAATAAACATCAGCTACAGAGAACACATCCATATCTCTAGGCTGATTCATCGATTTGCATACATCAAAATGGACAACTTCGTCATTCAGCCGAAATAAAAGCTCATTAGCTCTTAAATCAATCAGCACACTTCCAGTTGCGAGGAAAGGACGCCCCAAGATTATGGGAACTTCAGAATCCTCATCGCAATCCAAAATAACAAAGTCTGCAGGAAAGATAAAGGTGGAAACCTTCACCAACACATCATATAAGATACCAACAGGCCATTTTACCGACCTATCTGCCATCATGAGCCTTATATTGGTTGGTGTAGGATCGCCCAACCCCAACTTTCTGTAAATGAATAACGGCATCAAATTGATGCTAGCCTCCAGATCGCACAATACCTTAGCAAAATCCAACGATCCAATCGTGCAAGGAATGGTGAAAGCACCAGGATCTGTCTTCTTCTATACTAGAGACCATGTAGCGATTGCACTGCAATGATGAACATTATCTGCTAGCTCATAACTTGCTGCCCGCATCTTTTTCAACAGGTCCTTCATGAATTTAGCATACCCAGGCATCTTTTCCAGCGCCTCCACCAACGGAACATTAATAGTTAGCTGCTTCAGCATGGTCATGAATTTACTGAACCTAGTGTTATCATCTTTCTTCTTTAGTCTCTGCGGAAAAGGTGGTGGTGGAAGGGGAATCATTTTCTCCACCACTTCTTCTTTATCTTTCTTCCGATTATCAACCTTTTAAGGAGTGTCATCAGCCTTCTTCTTCAGTCTCTGAGGAAAAGGTGGTAGTGGAAGAGGAATTGTTTTCTCCACCACTTCCTTTTTATCTCACTTCCGATTATCACTCTTTTCAGGCTGGTGACGTCTAGGAGTAACATCATGAGCACTCCTTTCAGCTTCTACAGCATCTTCAAACTTTGCTTCATCAACATTCTCTGTTATATCATCAACCACCTGCTTGCCTTTGGATGGATTTTCCAACACTTTACCACTTTGGGTAGTAATATCCATACACGATCCGTCATTCCTTGGGTTTTGCACAGTGTCACTGGGTAGCGTGCCAGCCTTTCTTTGGTTGAATGCCGCTGATAATTGACTCAATTGTTGCTCCAGCTGTTTTATTGCAGTAGAATGCGAGTCAACCAATTGATTTATTGATGACAAATCATTCTTTGCCTCAGTAACGCCCATATTGGTTGCCTCCACTCCTTTCAACAGCTTAGCCATCATATCTTCCATGGACATCTTCCCAGAGCCATATGCCACTGCCTCACGATTTCCAGGAGGAACATACAAACCACTCCTGTCAGTCTTATTCTTCCAACCACCTTGATCGCGGTCCTTGTATCTAGATTAATCATAATAGTTCCGACCTTGGTTTCCTTGGGCATTGCCTCAGAAACCCCCCTGATTATTCAAGTAGTTTTCTTCTTCCTCAGAGTCGGATTCATCTCTTCCCTATGATACAACGGCCTTAACCTTTTCGGTCTTCCCTAATAATAAGTTCTTGGTAAGAAGATCCATCTGCGTTTTCATGTGAGTCATATCTTGGTCACGTTCCTCTTGTCTACGCCTCTTCTCTGCAGTTAAGCCAATAGATACGGTAGAGCTTTCTACCTCAGAATCCCTGGTATGCCAAGCTCTACTTTGCTTTGTCATACGATCTAGCTTATCACTTGCCTCAAGAAAAGTAAGGTCCATGAATGAACCACCTGCAGCATTATCAACCACTGGCTTTGTCACCGAGTTCAAAGCCCTATATAATATTTCCAACAAGTGGATATTCGTCATTTGATGGTTTGGGCACCGCATAAGCTTCTTCTTGAACCTCTCCCATGTTTCGTGGAGAGCTTTAGTTGGAAGCTGTCAAAAATTGCTAATCTCATCCCGTAGTAGGGCTCTCTTGGATGGCGGAAAGAATCTTTCTAGGAAAGCGTCTTTCAGTTGCCTCCAATTAGTAATAGAATCAGGAGTTAGCCCGTTCAGCCATAGAGTTGCCTCCCCAGACAGAGACAATGGAAATAAGCGCAGTCGAATTGCATTCTTCCCAACTCCTGGATTGTCAAACGACTTGCATGTTGAAATAAAATTGACCAGATGCATATTCGGATCTTCGCCTGCAAGTCCACCAAATAACCCTTTGAGCTGCAATAACTGAATCATGGTGCTAGTGATATTGAACTTATCTCCGGGTGCCAAAGGTGAAGGAATAATAGCCCCTGTGGCACCAGCTCCATCCAGATTGTCATCATCATCATCAAAAGGAGCCTGCACAGCTCGACGTTCAGGTCTCATTCTAGCTTGACGATCTCTCCTGTGCATAACTGCTGCTACTTCATCGGTACGCCTGGGATTCAGTAACTCATCATCACCCAGGTCCTCATCATCAGGATTTGTTGCTCGCCCTGGGTTATCAATATTCTGTTGATGTACTTGAGCAGCTGCCAGTGCAGCTAATCTAGCCTGCTCCTGTTGAGCCGCCCTTCTGTCAATGTCACGTTGTGCATCCATTCTGCCAATAAGTTGAGGTTCAGGATTTATGGGTAATAACGGTTGACCAGAACTACGACTATCTGGCATGCACTCAACAGACCTTGAATAAAACAAAAACAACAACTAAAAGTAAAATTCGAGAATCTTTGACCAAAGGGTCAAGTAACTATCACAAACTTAGTTGACTACTGTATTCCCCGGCAACGGCGCCAAAATTTGATAACGCCCAAACTATAGCTCTCGTAAGAGTGTAAGCGGTCGCTGTCAAATATAGAACCTAACTGGGGTGGGTGTCGAATCCCACAGGGAATACTTGGTCACCAAGTATTGCAATTATTAATAGACTGTTGATCGAAAATTCCACAGAAAAAGGGGGGATTGGGTTTGGCGTGAATTAATACTATGGAAGCAACAACAGAATGCTTGATTTAGTAAGATTTAATCACAGAGAAAAATAAGTTAGGGTTATGTCCACCTTATGAGTTCTACGTATCTATTAACTATGAGTAATGCGGAATTCAGACATGCATGCACTTATAGAGATTCGTATTCTAATGGTAAATCCTAGTGTTTCTCAACCATCAAGGATTACTTCACTTTAACTCTCTCGATCTTAAAGCGTATAACTAATGGTACGAACTCTCCAAGAGATTAGCCCAGTTACGGCACTAACGTGTAATAGGGGTTGGTAGCCCTATTTCCTTGTCACACTCTCTTTTCCAAACACGTAACTTTTCTCTCAAACAAGTTAATGCTATAATGGCGTATTCTATACGTTTGCAACCACAAGAATTTAATTAAAACAAAGAGAGTAATGATATAAGTAGCATACGCATCAAGAATTCACAAACTTATAGTATTAGATAGTATATCAAAAGGCTTCCATAATCCTAACAGAGAAGTTTAGCTACTCATGATTGTAAAGGAAAACAACGAAGACATCATCATCATCATACCAAAACTAGAACAATCTTCGCGAGAGGATGCTTTTAACGCCAAAGAGGGATGACGTTTTCCTCTTAGCCGTCTTCCACAAATATGTAGCATTTTTTTCTGTCTAAACTTACAGAATCTGTAAACTGAATAATACTAAAAGTGTCGAATGAATTACTGCATGAATGAACGAATGAATGCATGAATCAATGCTGAAAAATTCCGCAAATAGGGTTTTTATAACATCCTTGTCCTATTCCTATTAAGTTACTGCTGCACCCCTAAGTATTTAAAAATACTGCTTTTGCCCGGGATAATTTCTCCATGCGTCACATTCAGTCCATAAGCTTCCAAAAGCTGTCTTCCCTCTTCTGTGAAGTTTTCCTTTGCTGCCCAAAGGTCCATAAAGTGCTGAAATTTTCATCATTAATACCTGCAAACATGCTAATCACGTAGGTTAGCTCACTTACAGGAAAATGGACTAAAAGTGCAGGAATTATATATTTTATTCTCAAAACTTAGCTATAACATGGGTAAATTATGGTGTTTATGCGTGTAAATACACCCAACATCAACACCCCACACTTAAAGCTTTGTTCATCCTCGAACAAAATATTACGTCCATGCAAACATCTAACTCGGATTTCACAGCAGTAACACAAACTATTCATCAAGACATGCACGGCAATTATTAACATAGAGTAGTTTTCTGGATCACTACTAGAAACCATTCGACCTCCAATATAGACTCGTGATGATGGTTAATTCGTATCCACAAGTTAAGGCACCATGAATCATACAAAACTATCCAACAATCACCAACCATGTGTGTATCACACAAGATATCACCCATAATCACTCACAAGTTTTGCATTTTTCGAAACATGGGTACAAGATTCTCCTTGCTCTCACTTTCACAAACAATTCATATGTTGCAACTGATGACCATAGGCTTGCCCTTAGTGTAATGCTCTACTAATATCAGAATGCTAAGCTTAGGATCAAATAGGTCTTTACAGGTTGTAATGTAGGCTAAGGGACAGGTAGGACTATTTTGGCCAAAAATAGTGACTATGTTCACTAAGTGCTTTAATACATCACATTATGCCATTAACACTCTCTTTTAAACAACTCTTCTACCTTTCTTTTCATCTGACACCCCTTTTCACCTATTTTGTTATTCAATTGTAAACACAAAGATGAGAATATACAACTTATTTTTTTATTTTTCTATTTCTATTTTGTTTCTTTTTTCTTTTATTATATAACACCTCTATGATAGCCACTCTTATTCACAACAATTTCAAGTACCAATACACCGTGAGGCACTACTCTCACCCACTTTTCTCTTATTTTGTCACATGACTCTACAATTTAAAGCGCTTAGGAATTTGGATCAAATTATGGTCTTGAAAAAAAATGGATTAGGCTACATATGAGGCTGTCAAAGAAAATAGCTAAAGTCTCAAAGGGGGTTCACTACGATAATGTACACAGGTAAGTAAAAAGAAGGTCAACAATTACAGGTTGCCAAAGAAATGCCTAAATCATCTCCTAAACTCACACTCTTTATTTCGTTTTACACACACACTAGGAAAGTTCTAGCATCAGTCACAACACAGAATATACTATATCCTCACACACACAAGGCACATAGTCAACTTTATTGGGAGCAGTATAGACTCTTGACCCAACAGATGAATGAAATAAACCACACAATTATCACACAGTGAGTCATACTTAGAGCCTAAATAGTAATGATTTTGGAACAAACTCTTGTCATAATACCATGCCGCCTATCAGAATAATTTCATGCAAAAATTTTAAAAATCTAAAAATTTAACTACAAATCTAGAAATTTAACTACAAACGAGAATAAATGCACGCAAAGAATTACAATACAGCATACAAATACCAGCACCCCACACTTAGATGGGACACACTGTCCTCAGTGGAAAATAAATAAGGAAAACCTGATTAGTCGGACTCTTCCTCTATGTCTGGGGTCATACCCCCTGCATCGGAATCATCATCAGAGTCGTCGTCATCAGAGTTAGCCTCCATGTCTGAGTCTGGCTGTCGGTTGTCATCATCAGTCGATACGTCATCATCGAGAGGTTCCTCAAAATATACACCTACTCCACACATAGCCCGCTCATGCTCATTCATCGGGTAGTCATAATCCAACTGCTGGAGCTCTGCATCAGTTGGAACACATCCCCCACTCATCATGGTAAACCTCGTCATGCCATATAAATGGCGGAAGAATCTTTCGTCGCGAGCATGTCTTTCTGCAGTGGTCAGGTTGACGCCATGCATAGTTTCAGGATCTTTAACCTTCGTAAGATCAACCTTCTTCGGGTTTTCTGGAAGCATATGATCTGCAGGTTTCTCTTCAATGTCCTCCTTTCTCAACATTGCGGTTATCAAATTGCCAAAGCTGAAGTGGGACCTCTTGTGCAGCCTAGCCTTACGCATTGACGACCGTATAACCGCACTAATGTGGATGGGAATATTAGTCATCAGAGCGTACACCAAGCATACTCTATCACGTGTGATCTTTGTGTACTGTGTCCCTGGAATCAGGTAAGATTTGACTATCCGCAACCATATTAGAGCTTCTCTGTTCAAGGAAGCATATAGGAAGGTATTGTGCCGACCGGTATCCTTGTTACGACTCCAACGTGCCATTGATCTTGTTCCGCACAGTGTGTGTCTGATTGCCCTATATAGAGGTCTGTGATAAAGCTTCTTGAGCGGTGATGGATCCACAGATGGAAGACCCAGAAAAGAGTTGAAGAACTCCGCATTCAGTTGCAAGACTTGGCCCCAAATCTTCACTTCTCTTCCGGTAGTCTTTGGGGACCAATTGACATAGAATTCTCGCGTTAGATCAATATTGCATTCTCCCATATCTTGGAAAATTAAATCAAGATGTAGCACCATGATTTTAGCCAAAATGCGAGGTTCTCTCTTCGCTAGACTCTACTTTTGTATCAACTTCATGTGAACATATTTTTTCACTTTGTTGTTCTTGTACCACTCCTTTCCTTCCTCCTCTAGGACCCATTTTATCCCGAACATGCGGCGAGGTATTTGTAGTGAGGAGGATTCAGCTTGCTCTTTTCTTCCCCTTTTCTGACCTTTCTGTGAGGTGGACGCCTTTTCTTTTCCTGGTCGACCTTTTGGTGCCATTTTACCTGAGATTAAAATAAAGTCATGTTAGCTTATCTCGGAAGATTTGATCGACAAACAAACAATAATGGCACCACCCCACACTTAATTTGTTGGCACCAACTAATTAAGTGTATGATATTGATTACTCAGACTTCATCGACATACATGTAGGCGATATGTTCCAACAATATGTTCGGCACAGTCATACTTTCATAGAACCTTAACTATCCTTTTCAGCTCTATGTCATGTAATCTTGACCATACATTATGGTTTGGATTAATGCACTTTTTGAACAAGACTACTACGTAGAGATCGAATCAAGTTATGGAATAGAAATAATCACAACATCTCATTCTTATTTTCAGTCATGATCTTCATCTCGATGAACGAGTCATTCAAACATTCCAACTTTCAACTTACAAGATTATGTAATTAACTTTACCATTTTGATTCCGCAAAAAGATGACAGTGTATAACAATCAAATACAAATCGGAACAAAGTCAAGAACACCCATACGCATTCTTTCACTCTACTAGATGTATCATAGCAAACCAACCTCATTCAAATCACCAACACCACTTCAAGCTTTAACAAATCATTATAGGCGTAGTATTGTAATAACTACGGAATATAAAAGAAGAACTTACTTGGTGATGGACTTGGAAGATGATCTTGCAAGATTAGGTGAGCAAAAAGAAAAGTTTTGAGAGATTTGGGAAGGTTAGGCGGTGCCTAGGTTGAGCAAACAATGTGATTTTGTCTCAAGGTTGAAGTTCTATTTATAGACCAAGGCTTGGGTCGGGTTTGACCCATGAAAAATTGGGTTAGGAGACCAAAAAGCATAAGTATGAGGCGCCTAATGTTTTGCCTATGCTTAGCATAGGCGGCGCCTTTGGCTTTGCCTAGTTGAACATAGGCGGCGCCTATGCTATGGCCTAGTTGGGCATAGGCGGTGCTTATGCTATGGCATTGTAGATTCAGAGAGTAAAGTCAATGGCATAGGCGGCGTCTTTAGCTTTGCCTAGTTGAGCAAAGGCGGCGCCTATGCTATAGCATTGTCGATTCAGAGAGAAAAGGCAATAGCATAGGCCTTGCCTTGTCCGTTTCCTAGATTTACATAGGCCTTGCCTTGTCTATTTCCTAGATTTGTATAGGCAATGCCTAACCGAAAGCCTTTTGCTCCTTCATTACTCACTTACCACCTTTAACATTGCTCACTTTCAAATTAAAATTTGAGACCAAGCTCCTCCTTTGTACGTCTTCCCCTACACTTAATCAAAAAAAACAAAAATGATTAGAAAGATGGGTTGCCTCCCACCAAGCACCTTAGTTTTTGTCGTGGCTCGACTCTTCTTTTTGGATTTTTATTTAACAAAACAAACTCCTAGGAAAACAAAACGACTAAAAACGATGGGTTACCTCCCATGTAGCGCTTGATTTATTGTCGCGGCACGACATAGTTACCTCGATTACTTAAACTTCGTCGAGATAGATGGTGCATCGTTTTTTGAATGGATTCAGACGACGTTGATGCTTAGTTGTAGGCATGCAATCTTCTTTGAGATGACTCTTGTGCATACATATCGCAGGAGGGATACCAATTATATCATCAATAGTCCAACCCATAGCTCTCTTTTACCTCTTCGGAGCAGAGATGAGAGCCTCTACGTGCTGTTCACCTAAATCAGCCGCAACACTCACCGGAAGTGTATTACCACTTCCCAAGAACGCATACCTTGGGTGACTGGGGTGCTCTTTCGATTCTAGCACTGGTGCCTCTTCAATGGAAGTCTTCGCTGTTGGTGAAGATCGATTCCTAAGATCAAGGTCCAGCTTCTTAGTAGCATGAGAATAGGACTTTATTCCTGTTAGAGCACAAACAGTTTCTTCATATTCTTCAACATACTCATCTCAAAATTTAGCAGCACAGCAGACAATTGCTCAACAGTAAGTTGCTTCTCTACAGATAATTCTTTCTCATCCTCATAATAAACATCAGCTACAGAGAACACATCCATATCTCTAGGCTGCTTCATCGATTTGCATATATCAAAATGGACTACTTCGTCATTTAGCCAAAATAAAAGCTCATTAGCTCTTAAATCAATCAGCACACTTCCAGTTGCGAGGAAAGGACGCCCCAAGATTATGGGAACTTCAGAATCCTCATCGCAATCCAAAATAACAAAGTCTGCAGGAAAGATGAAGGTGGAAACCTTTACCAACACATCATATAAGATACCAACAGGCCGTTTTACCGACCTATCTGCCATCACGAGCCTTATATTGGTTGGTGTAGGATTGCCCAACCCTAACTTTCTGTAAATGGATAACGGCATCAAATTGATGCTAGCCCCCAGATCGTACAATGCCTTAGCAAAATCCAACGATCCAATCATGCAAGGAATAGTGAAAGCACCAGGATCTGCCTTCTTCTGTACTAGCGACCTTGTAGCGATTGCACTGCAATGATGAACATTATTTGCCAGCTCATAACTTGTTGCCCGCTTCTTTGTCAACAGGTCCTTCATGAATTTAGCATACCCAGGCATCTGTTCCAGCGCCTCCACTAACGGAACATTAATAGTTAGCTGCTTCAACATGGTCATGAATTTACTGAACCTAGTGTTATCAGCTTTCTTCTTCAGTCTCTGCGGAAAAGGTGGTGGTGGAAGGGGAATCATTTTCTCCACCACTTCTTCTTTATCTTTCTTCCGATTATCAACCTTTTAAGGAGTGTCATCAGCCTTCTTCTTCAGTCTCTGAGGAAAAGGTGGTGGTGGAAGAGGAATTGTTTTCTCCACCACTTCCTTTTTATCTCACTTCCGATTATCACTCTTTTCAGGCTGGTGACGTCTAGGAGTAACATCATGAGCACTCCCTTCAGCTTCTACAGCATCTTCAAACTCTGCTTCCTCAACATTCTCTGTTATATCATCAACCACCTACTTGCCTTTGGATGGATTTTCCAACACTTTACCACTTTGGGTAGTAATAGCCATACACGATCCGTCATTCCTTGGGTTTTGCACAATGTCACTGGGTAGCGTGCTAACCTTTCTTTGGTTGAATGCCGCTGATAATTGACTTAATTGTTGCTCCAGCTATTTTATTGCAGTAGAATGCGAGTCAACCAATTGATTTATTGATGACAAACCAGTCTTTACCTCAGTAACGCCCATATTGGTTGCCTCCACTCCTTTCAACAGCTTAGCCATCATATCTACCATGGACATCTTCCTAGAGCCATATGCCACAGCCTCACGATTTCCAGGAGGAACATACAAACCACTCCTGTCAGTCTTATTCTTCCAACCACCTTGATCGCGGTCCTTGTATCCAGATTTATCATAATAGTTCCGACCTTGGTTTCCTTGGGCATTGCCTCGGAAACCCCCCTGATTATTTAAGTAGTTTGCTTCTTCCTTAGAGTCGGATTCATCTCTTCCCCATGATACAATGGCCTTAACCTTTTTGGTCTTCCCTAATAATAAGTGCTTGGTAAGAAAATCCATCTGCATTTTTATGTGAGCCATATCTTGGTCACTTTCCTCTTGTCTACGCCTCTGCTCTGCAGTCAAGCCAATAGATACGGTAGAGCTTGCTACCTCAGAATCCCTGGTATGCCAAGCTCTACTCTGCTTTGTCATACGATCTAGAATATCACTTGCCTCAAGAAAAGTAAGGTCCATGAATGACCCACCTGCAGCATTATCAACCACTGGCTTTGTCACCGAGTTCAAAGCCCTATATAATATTTCCATCAAGTGGATATTTGTCATCTGATGGTTTGTACACCGCATAAGCTTCTTCTTGAACCTCTTCCATGTTTCGTGGAGAGCTTCAGTTGGAAGCTGTCGAAAATTGCTAATCTCATCCCGTAGTTGGGCTCTCTTGGATGGCAGAAAGAATCTTTCTAGGAAAGCGTCTTTCAGTTGGCTCCAATTAGTAATAGAATCAGGAGTTAGCCCGTTCAGCCATAGAGTTGCCTGCCCAGACAGAGACAATGGAAATAAGTGCAGCCGAATTGGATTCTGCCCAACTCCTGGATTGTCAAACGACTTGCATGTTAAAATAAAATTGACCAGATGCATATTCGGATCATCGCCTGCAAGTCCACCAAATAACCCCTTGAGCTGCAATAACTGGATCATGGTGCTAGTGATATTGAACTTAGCTCCGGGTGCCAAAGGTGGAGAAATAATAGCCCCTATGGCACCAGCTCCATCCAGATCATCATCATCAAAAGGAGCCTGCACAGCTCGGCGTTCAGGTCTCATTCTATCTTGACGATCTCTCCTGTGCATAGGTGCTGCCACTTCATCAGTACTCCTAGGATTCAGTAACTCATCATCACCCAGGTCCTCATCATCAGGATTTGTTGCTCGCCCTGGGTTATCAATATTCTGTTGATGTACTTGAGCAACTTCCAGTGCAGCTAATCTAGCCTGCTCCTATTGAGCCGCCCTTCTGTCAATATCACGCTGTGCATCCATTCTGCCAATAAGTTGAGGTTCAGGATTTATGGGTAATAACGGTTGACCAGAACTACGAGTATTTGGCATGCACTCAACAGAACCTGAATAAAGCAAAAACAACAACTAAAAGTAAAATTCGAGAATCTTTGACCAAAGGGTCTAGTAACTATCACAAACTTAGTTGACTACTGTATTCCCCGGCAACGGCGCCAAAATTTGATAACGCCCAAACTACAGCTCTCGTAAGAGTGTATGCGGTCGCTGTCAAATATAGAACCCAACTGGGTTGGGTGTCGAATCTCACAGGGAATACTTGGTCACCAAGTGTTGCAATTATTTATAGACTGTTGATCGAAAATTCCACGGAAAAATGGGGGATTGGGTTTGGCGTGAATTAATACTATGGAAGTAACAACAGAATGCTTGATTTAGTAAGATTTAATCACTGAGAAAAATAAGTTAGGGTTATGTCCACCTTATGAGTTCTACGTATCTATTAACTATGAGTAATGCGGAATTCAGACATGCATGCACTTATAGAGCTTCGTATTCTAATGGTAAATCCTAGTGTTTCTCAACCATCAAGGATTACTTCACTTTAACTCTCTCGATCTTAAAGCGTATAACTAATGGTACGAACTCTCCAAGAGATTAGCCCAGTTACGGCACTAACATGTAAATAGGGGTTGGTAGCCCTATTTCCTTGTCACACTCTCTTTTCCAAACACGTAACTTTTCTCTCGAAAAAGTTAATGCTATAATGGCGTATTCTATATGTTTTCAACCACAAGAATTTAATTAAAACAAAGAGAGTAATGATATAAGTAGAATACGCATCAAGAATTCACAAACTCATAGAATTAGATACTATATCAAAAGGCTTCCATAACCCTAACAGAGAAGTTTAGCTACTCATGATTGTAAAGGAAAACAACGAAGACATCATCATCATCATACCAAAACTAGAAAAATCTTCGCGAGAGGATGCTTTTAACTTCAAATAGGGATGACGTTTTCCTCTTAGCCGTCTTCCACAAATATGTAGCATTTTTTTTCTTTCTAAACTTACAGAATCTGTAAACTGAATAATACTAAAAGTGTCAAATGAATTACTGCATGAATGAACGAATGAATGCATGTATCAATGCTGAAAAATTCAGCAAATAGGGTTTTTATAACATCTTTGTCCTAGTCCTATTAAGTTACTGTTGCACCCCTAAGTATTTAAAAATACTGCTTTTGCCCGGGACAATTTCTCCATGCGTCACATTCAGTCCATAAGCTTCCAAAAGCTGCCTTCCCTCTTCTGTGAAGTTTTCCTTTGCTTCCCTAAGATCCACAAAGTGCTGAAATCTTCATCATTAATACCTGAAAACATGCTAATCACGTAGGTTAGCTCACTTATAGGAAAATGGACTAAAAGTGCATGAATTATATATTTTATTCTCAAAACTTAGCTATAACATGGGTAAATTATGGTGTTTAGGCGTGTAAATACACCCAACATCAACTTTATGTTCTATTGACTCGACAGGATCAGTAATGTTCTCCTGATGTGGTTACGGGTATGTTAAAAGTCTTCTACCTTCACGTCTATACATTGTTAGAACCTGGAGGTTTAGTTTCTTTTGTAACTCCATATATACCTATATATTTCGATGTCAATCCCGACGTATTAGCATGACCATTCTCCTTGTCTACCCTAGTGGGTATTTCTATTATAGAAGGATTAGTATACAGAAATTGCTCGATGACAGTGTTTAGAAAATCACTTCAGTCGACCTTGTAGAGTTAAAAATGACTGATTTTGACTAGAAAGTCACTTTCGTTGACATTATAGAGTTAGAGATGACTAATTTTGATATCATTCTCAAAATAGATTGGATCAACTCATGCTATATCTTAATTGCTAGTAGAAACAAAATAGTCCAATTCTAGTTTACTAATGAACCTATTGAAGAATGCAGGGGTAGAAATTTAGTGCCTATAGGTCGATTTATCTCCTATATTAGGGAAAGGAAAATGATATCCAAGGTATGTATTTACTGTCTTATTCGAGTCAAGGATGAAAATTCTGAAACTAAAAGTCTTGAGTCACTTCCTGTAGTAAATGAGTTTCTAGAAGTGTTTCCTGAAGATCTTTCTAGAGTTTCCAAAAGGGAAATTGACTTTGGAATAGATCTTCTCCCAAATACCCAACCTATCTCAATTCCAACTTATAGAATGGCTCCAGTTGATCTTAAAGAATTGAATGAAAAATTGAAAGACCTCTTAGATAAGGGTTTTATAAGAACTAGTGTCACTCCGTGGGATACTCCAGCTCTCTTCATGCGTAAAACATATTGTTTCCTCAGAATGTGTATTAATTACCGTCAGTAAAACAAAGTCACAATAAAGAATAAGTATCCTCTCCCTAGGATTGATGACTTGTTCAACTAACTTCAGGGTGCAAGATATTTCTCTAATATAGACCTCAGATTCGGCTATCACCAACTTAAAGTAAGAGAATGAGACATCCCAAAGACCACCTCAAAAACTCGGTATTATCACTTTGAATTTTTAGTTATGTCTTTTGGACTAATGAATGCTCCTGCAGCTTTTATGGACTTCATTAACAGGGTATCCAAGTAGTACTTGGAAATTTTTATCATATTCTTCATAGATGACATCCTCGTCTATTCTCATAGTGAAGGTGATCATGCAGACCATTTGAGGACTATATTGCAGACCCTTAAATATCACCAGTTATTCACTAACTTTAGAAAGTGTGTATTCTAGTTTAGATCAGTAGCCTTCATCGGTATTATCAATTTCAATGATGGCATCTGGTTGATTCTCAATAGATTGAAGCAATGAGAAACTGGCCTAGACCAACCTCTACATCAGATATTAAGATTTTTTTGGTTTAGTTGGTTACTAAAGATGGTTTATGTAAGTATTTTCTTCTATTGCTTCCCCCATATCTCTTCTAACCAAAAATAAAGTTAAATTCGAATGGTAGGATTTATGTGAGAAGAGTTTTCAGGAGTTAAAAAGTCAACTCACTTTCGCCCAGTATTGACTCTATGTGAAAGATCAGAGGGGTTTGTTGTTTATTGTGATGCATCCATTTTTTTGGTCTTGGTTTTCTATAAATATAACATGGTAAGATTGTAGCCTATGCCTCTAGTCAACTTCAATCCCATAGGAAGAATTACTCGAGCCATAATATTTGGTTGGCAGCAGTTGTCTTTGCCTTAAAGATTTGGAGGCATTACCTTAATAGGGTACATGTTGACGTGTTCACAAATTATAAGAGTTTACAGTAAGTGTTCACTCAAAAGGATGTAAATCTTTTTTAGAGAAGGTGGCTTGAATTATTGAAAGACTATGATATGAGTGTGTTGTATAACTAAGGTAAGGCTAATATAGTGGTCGACGCCCTTAGTAGATTGTCTATGGGAAGTCTTGCGGATGTTGAGGAGGATAAAAAGGAGTTACTCTATGTAGTTCATTAGACTGCTAGATTAGGTGATCGGTTGGTTGATTCAACCAAAGGCAGTATATGGGTCAGAATAGTTTGGAATATTCATAGGTAAAAAAATGAAAGAAAATCACGAAAGGGATCCTATTTTAGTCAAGTTGAAGGAGGCAGTTCAGGATCAGAACATTGAGGTTTTCTCCTAAGGGGGAGATGGTGTGTTTCGCTGTCAAGGTAGGTTATGTGATTTTAGTATGGATGGTTTTAGATAACATATATTAGTAGAGGTACATAAAGTTCTATATTCTATTCACCCATAAGCCATTTAGATGTATCATTATTTTTTGTAAATCTATTGGTGGAATGGTATGAAGTAATATATTACAAAATTCGCGGCTAAGTGTTGAAATTGTCAGCGGGTTATGGTTGAACACCAAAAGACTATTGGTATTCTCAAGGAGTTCAGCATACCCACTTGAAATTTTGAAGTGGTGAACATGGATTTTGTTATAGGGTTACCTCATAAGCATTGTCAGCATGACTCGATTTGGGTCTTTCGAGGTAGAATGACCAAGTCAGCATATTTCTAGCTAGTTCATTCTTCGTATTAAGTAGAGGATTATGATAGAATCTATCTTAGGGTGTTAGTAAAGTTGCATGGGGTTCCGTTGACCATTATTTTAGATAGAGGTACCCAATTTACCTATCATTTTTTGAAGTCTTTTCATAAGGGTCTTGGTACCCAAGTCCACCTTAGTACAAATTTTCATCCTCATATAGACGGTCAGGCAGAGAGGACTATTCAGACTTTAAAGGATATGTTGAGAGCTTGTTTTATCGACTTTAATGGTAGTTGGGATGACCACTTACCTTTGATCGAGTTTGCCTTAAACAACATCTCTTTAGTACTTAGATGGCTCCTTTCTAGGTTCTTTATGGAAAGAGGTGTAGATCTCCTATTGGGTTGTTTGAAGTAGGTAGGATACTTTGATAGGGCCAGATTCAGTGTATGTGACAATGGAGAAAGTTCAGTTAATTTGAGAAAGGTTAAAGATAGCCTAGAGTCGAAAGAAATACTATGCAGTTGTGAGGAGAAGTGATCTTGAGTTTGATGTTAGTGTATTGGTTTATTTAAAAATTCCACCCATGAAAGAGGTAAAGATATTAGGTAAGAAAAGAAAGCTCAGTCCCTGATATGTTGGCCAATACAGGAGTTTGAGCCATTCTTTGAAGCAATCTTATGAGTTGGAGTTGCCTGCAGAATTAACATCAGTGCATCTGGTGTTTCATATCTCTTTTCTAAAGAAATGCATTAGTGACCTACCTTCTATCGTTTATTTAGAGAGTGTGTATATGAAAGGTAGCTTCCCTTACGAAGAAGTACTAGTTGAGATCGTTGACTGTTTGGTCTATAGGTTGAGGAATAAAGAATTTGCCTTGGTTAAAGTACTTTGGAGAAATAAATCCATTGAGGGGGATACTTAGGAAGAAGAAGTCGCTATGTGATCCATGTGTCCTCACCTTTTCTCTACTAATTCAGGTTCAGCTTGAGGTAATGGTTTCCCTCAAGTAATTTTCTCATTTTTATCTCATCTATACAACCATCCTCATGTTACAACTTGCATTCATGAATTTAGTTTAGTCCATGCATCATGTTGAAGATTCAGTCACTTAATCATGATTCATCTCATAAGTATTTAGTTTATGATCTCAGTCTTCTTATTATCTTTGCTCAGACAGATTCATTCGGGGATGAATGATCCTATAGGGGAGACATTGTAATACCCCGTAAGATCCTAAACTAATTTTTAGCTATTCATCACATATTTAGAAGTCCTAATTTCACTATTTTACACTAAGTACAAGTGACATGACCACTTAAACACCCCAAAGTTTCAAACATTTTTTTTTCCTTCCCAATTTCCAAATGTTGATTTATTAGTTGAAATATGTTTAGGAATGTTAAAAAGGTCATCAAGGAGAGTTTTTGAATTTTCAAAAGATGTTCATGGTGTTTCTTACCACGGAGGTAGTATTCCTTTGCAATTTTGATGTGCCATGGAAATGGCCCTCCGCGAAATGTATCATGTCACAAAAGTTAGTCTTCGCGATACACAGCATGTCACAGAGGCAACCCTCCATGATAACCTATGTACAACATTTTCGTGTAAATCCTACACGTTTCATGAAAGGGGTGAGGGGCATTTTGGTCTTATTCCATCTTGTTTAAATACCCAATTCAAGACCAAGAGCCTCAAATAAATGTAATTTACCCCTTTCTTATTTAGTTAACATCATTCATCCCTCTCCCATTCTCAAGAACAAAATCATGGATTCCTTTTCAAGAATTCAACTATCCAAGGTCTCTATTCCAAGTTTTCTCCAACAATTCAAGCAAATGCAAGTATGCGGGGTATTCATCAATAAGATCCTTTCACCCATTGTATCCCAAAAATCCCTAGTTTTCAAGCTTAAATCCCTTTTCCCTCTTGTTATGAAATTTCAATATCAAGTGTGAACTCACTCAATTTTCTCTTAATAGTTTTGAATAAAAGTCATGATGATGTATTTCCCATGAGAATTATGCTCAGAAAGCCTTTATAATTTCAGTCACCCAAATCATGTGCAGTTGACACCATGTTAATATATCACTTTACGAATTGAACCAAGTGAGCATGTTGACACCATGTTAATATATCACTTTAGTGATATATTCTATGGTTTGGGTCTCTGAATCATGAATTTCCTAATAGTATTTTAAATAATATTATTGTATTTAAAGTATTATTTAGTCTTGGAGGGTTATGAACACCAAATACCTATATGTTTATGCGTGTTTCTGATTTCATGCAACAAGCCATTCAGAACATGATTTTATCACCATATTCTGATTATCATATTTATGTTGAGAAATTATCAGTTGTGAGTCTTTTTAACTTTAAGCAGTACCAGTATCAGTTCAGTTGGGAGTAGCATTTAGAACCAAGCAAATTTAAGGGTTAAGGATTTCCTTCCAGTCGAGGATGAAGCCTTTAGTAGTAGCCCTATGTTCCAGAACTACATAGCCAGCGTAGGTATTAAGAGTCACCCTACCAGTTGAGGGTTGACACTCCCTTATGGAACCTTACAGTCAATGGTGACACCCTAGTCCTTGGGACATCAACTTTATTGGATCCACATCATTAGCCATGTGTTAGTACCCTTGGCAAGGTACTAGCACACTTCCAACTGTGGTCACAGGTTAGACCCCAACAACTCAGATTAGGGCATGTTAGTTACATGATATCTCTCATAGTTTAAATTTTAGTTTTAGGTAATATCAGCTTAGGTTTGGTTGACCAAGTGTTTAGTTTACCAGCTATTCAGTCAGTCAGTTTACAGATCATTTAAGTACACACTTTACTTGCTCATACATTCGTTTTATATGTTCATGCATTCATGATCAGTATCTACATGAACTTCAGTTAGTCCTTATCTCATTGTCTAGTACATTAAATGTACTGATCAATAATCACTTTTGTGCTATGTTACCTTATAACATAGGTTCGGATGATCAATTCCCCGATCGCCCTTAGTAAATTTAGTGCCACTCAAAAGAAGTTATAGTGAGTCCCCATTCATCAATGACAAGTTATTTGTAGTTACTTTCAATACTTTCCTTATTTTTGTTAGTCGGAGTTAGTTGAGGATTTTTCCCATCAACTCCTCATCCTTTAGAGTCTTTCAGATAGTATGAATTGTTCTCGGTTTTAATCAGTAGTTCAGGCATGTTGGGTATTGTTTTAGTATACATCTTAATAGAATTTTTATCAGTTTAGCTTTTCCATTTAAGGTTTCATTATTACTTTATTCAGTGCTCACAGCAAATTCCATATCATGGGTTAGCTTGGGGTCACTTGTATCCTTAAGCACGGTGTTACGACTAGGGGGTAGTCTCGAATTGTGATAAAAGACTTCAAAACTTAAATTGGATCTATAAACTAAATGAACAACCAGTAATAAAACCTCCATCTCAAGGAAATCACATATTACCTGGGCAGCTATAGGAAAGATCTAAACAATGAAATATAAGAGAATACACAAAAAATAACCCGATTAGTCATTACAATATCCATTATTAAAAGAACTTTTGTCCATGAATAAAGGGTTAGGATGTACCTAAAGCCTCAAATAGGGGAAGATATTGGGTCTGCATCTTGCTCTCGATCTCATAAGTACCCTCCTTTAATAGGTGGTGTCTCGATTGATATTTAACTACTTGAATCCCTCGAGTGCGCAAGCACAAAACATCAAAATCTTAAATGAGCACTGAATCCTCGACGATGTTCAACACTTATCAAACTGAACAATATATGCCATCCTCGATGATGGTCAACACTCATATGCTACCTCACCAATCGTACGAAGAATCTCAAAAGTTCCAATATATCTAGGGTTGACCTTGCCCTTCCTTCCTAACCTCATCACACCCGTCACGGTCAATACACGAAGGAATACTTAGTCACCTACTCCAAACCTCAAGGAATGAAGTCTATAGTTTGCATAAGCGTTCTGCCTAATCTGATCTACCTTCAACCTATCTTGAATCCCCTTGACTCTATCTAATGACTTTTAAAGCAATTCAGTACCATGGGGACTAACCTCGGAGGTTTCAAACCATCCAATAGAACAACATCGCCTACATATAAAGTCCCAAATAGTTCTATCTAAATAATTTATTAGTAGCTACTATTATAAGAAAATTACACCAATTATAAGTGCTCCTCCAACTGAACCCCAAAATCCATAACACAGGCCTAGAGATATCCTCAAGAAATTGAATAGTCCATTTATACTACTCGTCAGTTTGTGGGTAGAAAGTTGTACTAGGATCCACCTCAGTATCTTACTCCTTCTAAAAATCTCTCAAAAGCTAGAAGTGAACTCTGAGACCATATCTCAGATGATACATATAGTCACACCATCCAAACGGATTATCTCATGAACATAGATATTAGCTAACCTCTCAGCACTGAAAGACATCTGAATAGGAATAAAAGGTGCTAATTTATTTAACCCATCAACAATGACCCAAATTCCATGGAACTAAGGAATGTTTGAACCCACCCACTAACAAAGTCTATGGTGATCCACTCCCACTTCCACTCGGGAAATGACAATTTCAAAATTAAGCCACTAGGTCACTGATGCTCGGCCTTAACCTACTAAGTACATAGGCAACAAGATGCAAAGTTTGTCACATCTCTCTTCATACCACTCCATTAATAATTCTAATTTTAAACTTTATACATCTTAGTTGTACCTGAGTAAATAGAATATCTTGAGTTTGATCGTCACGCACAATTAACTTAATTAGATCTCCAATCCTCCAAACACAAATGAAGTTATCGAATCTAAAAATTTCCTTAGAATCAATTGTAGCCCTTTTGGACTCAACACTCAATACATGATCACGGATGATGAAAAGTCTCATATCCTTAAACTGACAACTCTGAATTGGCTCAAATAAGGTAGACCTCGCCTCAACACTGGTAAGAATCCTTTTAGGTTAAAAAATACGAAGTCTCCCTATCAATATGACTATGGACCGAATGTCCCATGCCAACAACCTTTGAGAAACAAAGATAGAAGTAAAACTACCTATACTCACTACCTTCTAGCTCAAAAATCCCTGTACCACATTAACCTTTCTCAAATTATACAAAAAGTGATGTGATTATCCTTGAGCAAGTCCATCTATCCACGCTGCCTAGAATTACGCTATCTCTAGGTAATAAGATGCTAAAGACTAATATGATCTATGAAAATATCATAATGCATTCCGAAAATATAATGCCTCCAAATATTAAGCGCAAAAATTACCACTGCCATCTCCAAATCTTGAGTGGGGTAGAGGAGCCCATGCACCATCAACTTCCTTGATACATAAGTAATAATTTGACCCTACTACATCAATATAAAACCTAAACCAACACTAGAAGTATCATAATACATAGTGTATCTTTAACTCTCAACATGAAGAGCCAATATAGAAATTGAAGTGAGAAATACCTTGAGTTTACCAAAGCTTGACTCGCACTCCTCACACTATCAGAAAGGAAACTCCTTCCTAGTCAATCTACCCATCAATGTTGCAATAGTAGCGAGACCCTTAATGAACCATCTATATAACTTGCCAAACTAATAAAGTCATGAACCTCATACAAATAACACAATCTCACTTACCTATAAAAATGACAGAAAACAAAAGATGTTAAGGAATACACATACCTCAAGCATGATTATCTGGAAGGGGAAACAAGAATGGAAATTGGATTTCATCTACTCCTCGATTTCCCACATAGATTCCTCAACTTTTTAGTTCCTCCAAAGAATCTTTATCGAAACCACGTCCTTTGTCTGCAATTGACAAACTTGCCGATACGAAATCTCAACTAGGACATCCTCTTTGGACAAGAAATTCTAAATACACACATTCTCCAAGGGAATAACCATCGATGGATCACCCATGTACTTCCTCAACATCAAAACATGAAACATTGGATGAATGGAGCTCAAGCTAGAAGGAAAATTCAACTCATATGAAATATTACCAACCATCTTCAAAACCAAGTACAGACCGACATAAAGGGGATTGAGCTTTCCCTTCTTGCCAAACCACATCACTTCCTTCATTGGAGAAATCATTAAGACCACTCAATCACTAATACCAAACTCTAATTCCCTTCGCCTCACATCCGTGTTGGACTTTTGGTAACTTTTAGTGGACTTAAGTCTATCCCAAATTACATTCACTTTCTCCATGGCTTTGTGAACCAAATTAGGGCTAAACAAATTATTCTCACAAATAACCCAAAATGAGATCAACACCTCTTATCATAATGTAACGCCCCGATATCCCATCTCGTGATGTCACACGATGCTTATGGATCCAAAGAAAAACAAGCTAACCCTTTACTGATATCTGTACCTGTACACTGTATAATATCTGAAATAAATGTGGAAACTGACCATAAGGTTCAACCCATCTATACATACTCAAACTGAAAATTGAATACTAATACACCAATATCCATCTGAAAAGCCTCTAAACTGTCTGAACTACGGAGTTGATGGGATATGCCTCCAACAAACTCCGTCAATTGATAATATACATAATATCTGATGCAATAATAATAAACTGAGATTCGTCCTCGAAGGAAGAGGACTCACTGCTACTATTGCTAATTGGGACTGAACTGCTAAGGAAACTCTGAATCCTGTGCCTCTGGAACTATAGTGTCAAATAAAAAACCATAGCGCAAATGCGTCAGTACAAAATATACCGAGTATGTAGACGAGGTAAGGCTAAATGCAAGGGCCCATGCATTCACAAGGTGTAAACTGAATAATCATGAAAACATCGCACGAGAACACATACATGAATGCACAGGTCATAATCACAATCATCACAACTCTAGAGACTGCAACTCAGATACCACTTTACTGCAGACTGCACTCACTGCTGACACTGAGATACTAAACCATAGAATCATCTGATACTGATAACTGGGAATAAGGATGCACTTACATAAAGGCATGTGTTCTAAAACTTCTAAAATGGATAGCAACCCTGTCTAACAGGTTGTCTTTAAGTCTGTGGATAACAATACTTCTAGCTAAAATGATTTTGAGATTGGCCTATCTAGCAGCGGATCTTCGAATTAGCAAGTAATCATACTTAATTTCTTGTATCTAACAGCCTTAAATTTTGTACACTGAACTGAGCTCTTTCTTAAAGTCTGAGACTGATTCTGAAACTGAGACTGTTGGAAGTAGTTACTTAACCGGCATGCCCCAACTATCTCTTAGGGGTCCAACCTCTACCCCCGGTTGGGAGGGTGTCAATATCGTGCCACGGGTAAAGACCTTATCTTTATATGACCCTCATCTATCAGGTCCTCATATGAGAATGGTGTAGCCCTCATCTAACAGGTCAAGACACCTCATCTACCCTTATCTAGCAGGTATGATGTCTCTCATCCACCCTCATCTAGCAGGTGTGATGTCTCAACCTACGTTGACTACGTAGTTCTGGAGCACAAGGATCGTATCTAAGGATCACACCCTCCACTAGTAGGTGAGTCCCCATCCTTGATCTAGCTCGGTCCTAGTTTCTACTCCCAACATAAATACTCTGATTTGATTCTTAACTGAACTTAGACTGAGCTGAATCTGATACTGATTATATTTCTCAAGAGATCTGACTGAGTTACACTGAGATTACTTAGTTCCATATCTAACGGAAAGGTATCAAATCATAGCATCTGACTGACGATGCAGATCTTGAATAGATTATTTAAATCTCTTCTGAGATTAGAATTGAACCACTTGAATACTATTAGATCTGAGCTGATTACAGGATGGAGGCTAGATTACTAGCGATATAGAGATTACAAAGATAACTAAGATTATGGAGCCTAATTAAGCTCCGCACTTTTCTGAAGATATATAGTTCTATAATTCAATGAGTTCTGAGAATCGTGGATTGATTGGAATTATTGCAAAACTGACACGGTCTCTAGACAACAACTCTATTGTCGGGTATAAATACCCCCAGGACTCGATAACATAAAAGTAAAACATAATCATTCTTACATTATCATGATCATCCATTCACCATCACAATCATTCATGCATCAACACAAGCATTCATTCATCATCATAATCATTCATGCATCAACAAAAGCATTCATTCATCATCATAATCATTCATGTATTATCGCTATCATACCTTCATCATCACCGTCATTAATTCATCATCACAATTACCAAAGGGTCGCTTTAAGCATCTCGAGATATTAATCACATAATAACATAGAGGAAACATGCTATTAGATCGTACTCCATTAAACAAGGTTTTACCTCAACTATTTCATACCTATATCGATCTCAACATGTATTTGGATTTCACACCGCTTGGGAAACTTCATACTATCATGTCATAGCTTACTTGCTAATCACTTGGCATATATTAAAAAAACTTAGCATATATCAAAGGGAACATAATGGGGAATTTAAAACCATCACATCTCCACTCGTTCACTAAGGTCCTTCAACAAACACTAGACATGCATAGGCTTACACTTATTTGGGGATCTCCTACTAGCATAGAATAATTCATTCATTTGGTCATTTTATCAAACACTAGGCATGCATAGACTAGCTCACAATTTGGGGCTTCCTATTCAACAAGCTATAATGGCCCATATTCTTCTTCTAAGCTTTCATCAACCTATGGGATACATACTCTGCTAAATCAACCAATTCTACACCCAAAATTCATGAACACATCAACAATCATAACACATAATCATATCTTAGAAGTCATTAGATCACAATTTAACTACAATGCTCAATTTCTAGTCTCTTAGACATTTTATCGAACACCTCACATGCACAACTTAGGCATAAGTATAATAACCCAACTACTCATCATGAATAACAAAAATTCATATGTTTCCACTCATATATTATCATAGGTTCATACAAACCACATAAGTATCCCATCTTGGAGGCCATTCGACATCAACAATAATTACATAATCCATTTACGACATAAATACCACATACTAAGGCCAAGGATTGATAATCTTGTAGACAAACATGAATCACAACTCAATCATAGCAAGAACATTAATTTCAACTCACAAGAATCATTAGAAATTCATAAACATAAATCTTGGAGATTTAGAAAAAAGGTACTTGAGCTTCTTGGATGAAAGGGACCCAAGAATCAACATCTACATACCTTGGGAAAACTCTTTCTTGAAAACCTTCGGAAGAATTCTTGATTTTTGCTCTCGATTCTCTCTTAATTTTTGATGGAAGAAGAGAGATTTTTTTATTTTTGGAAACCCTAGTTTTTGGGTGAAAGAAGAGAAAAGAAATGAGGACTTCAACCCTTAAGTGGGTATTTATAGAGGTTGGGGAAAGAGTGGAAAAGACCAAAATGCCCCCTCAAAATTTGTCTAGAAAATTCCGATCGGGGTCTGTGACGGTCGACCTGACGGTCCGTCAGAGGGACTGATGGTCCAACAAGTCATCCGTCACTCAAGTGCCAAAACTGGAACATTCTGCCTTGACGTGATGGTCAAAGTGACGGTCCGTCAGGAATCTGATGGTCCACCAGATCATCCGTCACTCGAGGGTTAGGAATGGGCCATTCTATTTCGACCTGATGAACCCCTTGACGGTTCGTCAACTTTTTGATGGTCCACCACTTTGGCCGTCACTCGGGGGGGCAAAAATGGGATGTTTTATCTTGGCCTGACGGGACACTTGACGGTCGACCAAGGACTTGGCGGTCTGCCAGGTCGACCATCAAACCTGGGCGATTTCGATACCGTTTAGTAAAACGGCCATAACTCCCTCGTCTGATGTCGGATTTTGATGAAATTGGTATCTATGGAAAGCTTATTCAATGCTCTACATGACAAAAAGTTGAAATTAGAGAAATAAAACACTATTCAAAGTGTATCATACTTGGGAAGATATTTTTGAATTTTTTTGACTCAAATTATAGCTTTACCGAAAATGCTCCAAAGCTCAGACTAGGAGAGAACTTTGCGGGGTATTACACATAAAAGGCCTCAAACGGAGCCATACAATTGCTAGAGTGATAATTTTTGTTGTACGCAAATTCTATGAGAGGCTAATGGTCGACCCAACTACCATAAAAATAAAAAACACAAGCCTGAATCATATATTACAAGGCTTGTATTGTCCTTTCCACTTTCCCATCTATCGATGGGTGGAAAGCGATACTAAGGGTCACCTTAGTCCCCCAACCTCACTGGAAGGACCTCCAATAGTGAGATAAGAACTAGGTACTCCAATCAAATATGATAGAGACTGGAGTACCATGCAAGTTCACGATCTCCTCAATGAACAACTTGGCATAATCCTCAGAAGATTAATTTTTCATCACTGGCAAGATGTGAAAAGACTTAGTCATCCTATCCACAATGACCTAAATTGAATAAAATTATTGACGCGATCATGGAAGACCCATACAAAAATCCATATTTATTATCTCCCACTTCCACACCGACAACACAATCTCTTGATTCAGTCCACAGGGCCTTAAGTGCTCCTCCTTTGTTTGCTGACACACCATGCACTTAGCCACAAAATTTGCCACATCTTGCTTCATGTTATTCCACCAATAAATCTCCTTAAGATCATTATACATTTTGGTTGAAGCAGGATGAATAGTATAAAGAAACATATGATCTTTGGACAAAATTCTTCTTTGTAACCCATCAACATTGGAAACACATAATTTGCCTTGGTATCTCAAGATACCATCACTACTAATCAAAAAAATCATCACTTTCTTATTATCTACGTCATTCTTGCTTTGCATAGAATAGGATCAAACATTTTCCTCTCCTTCACTTTAAGACCAAAATGTGATTTTGCCACATCTTGAACAATCACTCCACCATCATTGGAATCTAAGAGAAGAACTTTGAGATAAGCCAAACGGTGAATATCCTTCACCAAATCTCACTTGTGTTTATCCATATGAGACAAACTTCCCATGGAAAACCTTCTAAGAGCATCAGCAACCATATTAGCTTTACCTAGATGGTAATAAAAACTCATGTCATAGTATTTAAGCAACTCAGGCCATCTCCATTCCTGAGATTTAATTCTTTTTGAGTGAACACATATTGCAAGATCTTATGATTAGAATAAATATCAACACGAACTCCATACAAATAATGCTGCCAGATCTTTTATGCAAACACCATAGCTGACAATTCTAAATCATGAGTTGGATAATTCTATTCATAAACTTTTAATTGTCTAGAAGCAATAGCAACCACCTTGTCATGATACATCAACACACAACCCAATCCCACCTGGGATGCATTACAATAGACAACAAAACCATTAGTTCCTTCAGGCAGAGTCAAGATAGAGAATGAAATTAACTTATCCTTTAATTTCTCAAAACTTCCCTTATAAGCATCACACCACTAGAATTTCACCTTCGTCTGAGTCAACTTAGTCAGTAGGGAAGCAATTGAAGAGAAACTCTTCACAAATCTTCTATAATAATCATCTTAACCCAAGAAACTCCAAATATCAGTTGGAGTCATGGGTCTAGGACACTTTATAACCACTTCAACCTTTTGTGGATCCACCATGATCCCTTTACTAGAAATAATATGTCCAAGATAATCCATAATATTCAACCAAAACTCAAACTTAGAGAACTTTGCATACAAATATTGCTCTTTTGATGTTTGCAACACATAGCGAAGGTGATTGATATCATCCACCTCGCTTTAAGAATATACCAAAATATCATTGATAAATACAATCATGAACAAATACAAGAATAGATAAAAAAAACAATTCATAAGGTTTATACATGCTACTAGGGAATTGGTCAAACCAAAGAATATTACCAAAAATTTAAAATGACCATGCGGGGTTCGGAAGTCAGACTTAGGGATATCCACCTCCCTAATCTTCAACTGATGGTAACCCGACAAAAGATCAATCTATGAAAAAAACTTAGAACCTTAAATCTTATCAAACAGATCATCTATCCTCGAAAAAGGATACTTATTCTTCACGATCACCTTATTCAATTGACAGTAATCTATACATATCCTAAAGGACTCACCCTTCTTGTATATGAAAAGAATAGGAGAAATCTATAGAGACATAATAGCTTGGATAAAACCCTTGTCAAGTACATCTTTAAACTGCTCCTTGAGTTCCTTTAACTCAACCGAAGCCTTTCTATATGGACAGATACAAATAGCACGAGTTTTTGGAAGAAGATCAACCCAAAATTGATTTCCCTATCAGGAGGAATACTAGGAAGATCATCTGGAAATGCCTCATGAAATTTATAGACCGTGGGGATAGTCTGTAAGGATATACCTTTGGAACTAGAATCATTAAAATGTACCAAGTGATAGCGACACCCTTTTGAAACAAATTTTTGGGCTCTAAGATATGCAATGAACCTTTCCTTGTGTACTAGAGAAATACCTTCCCACTCAATCATATCTCATTAGGGAAGTGGAAACTAATCCTACAGGCCCATCAATCAAGAGACTTAAAATATGAATGCAACCAACCCATCCAAAAAATTATATCAAAGTCTAACATGTCCAACTATATCAAATCTACCAGGGTCTCTCTAGCATAGGCCGACATCACACAAATCTTATAGAATATTGTAGCAAGAATGGAGTCACTCACTAGGTTGGACACAGATAAAAGGTCCAAAATACACTCAGTATTAAAAATTAAATGCATAGCCACATAAGGGGTTACATAAGTGAGAGTATACCCGATATCAATTGGACATATAAATCACGAGAAAAGAGTTTAAGCGTTTAAGTAACAACATCAGAGGGTGCCTCAAAAATCTTGCGAGTGGAGAGAGTGTACAAATAGTTTTTTCTAGTGCCAGATCCAGAAGAAAAAATAGCAATATTTGGTGCGAGAGTTGATAAAGTATCAACAGGAATTGTATTTCCCCTAAAGAAACCTTAGAATGATAATTCATCTACATATGACCAATATGACCATATTTAGAGCACTTGTTTCTCTCTTCTTCACAAACACCACGGCGTACCTGACTACATAATCTATAAGAGGATACGATAGAGCTGACTGAGCACCACTAGGCTGCAACTAGGTTCCTGATGCTCTAAAACCACTATCATGCTTAGAACGATGATCACCCAGTGGATTTGGATAAGATGAACTAGCTGTAGAGTAGAAACCAGAATTGTCCTACTTCTTCTTAGACTACTTTCTACTATCTATACCATTTTACTGTTAAACCTTCACCCTGATCTGAGTAGAAAAACTTCTTATTCTGCCTTTTACTCATCTCTGCTTGCCTCAACTTTTCTTCTTCCACCTATTGCATATACACCATAAGTCTAAAGATGTCCATATCCTTGGGAAAAAAGACATCCTGTCTCTCTAAGAACAACTCATGGGAAAACCCAGAGGTAAACTTCCTTATTCTATCCCTTATGCTAGAAAACAATTTTTGAGCATAATGCAACTAATGGAACTTCAAGGCATATTCCTTTACTAATGACCTGCCTTGTTTCAAATTCGCGAATACCTCAAACTTTGCCTCCCTTAATTCCTGAGCAAAAAAGTAATTAAGAAAAGTTCTTGAGAAGTCATCCCATAGAGCAGAGTTAGCATCCTCACCCCTAGACTTTTCTCACTCTTCGTACCATTAGTATGCTACATCCTTTAACTGATAGGTATGGCAAACTCTACACCCTCTATATCAATAGCATGAATCCCATAAAAGATTTTTTCAATATTATCAACAAAATTTTGAGTATCTTTCTAAACTCTAGAACTAGTGAAAAAAGGAGGACTCAACCTCATAAATTGGACAACTTTTGTGGACTCAGATGATGGATTAATAGAAGCAACATGCTCATCTTGGGAGGCCACTAATTAGGAAAGCAAATAAATTGACTGGCAAAATGGAGCATAAAATCTGCCAGCATGAGGTGCCTGAGGAGGGAAAGGGGGAACTGGAGGAGTTCCTTTAAGAAAATCAGAAGAAGTGCCCCTAGACTGAGTCTGAACTCCTGGAGTTGTATTAGCTTCGTCCATATTATCCTCAGATGAGATAGAGGGGTATCCCCAAGCATCAGATCTTATAGGAGGCATGATTTTATAAGCAAACTTATGAGAATTAGAGGATATTCAAGACCTTAGACTCTATAACTAAAAAATAAATGACAAAAATCTTAAATATTCCAAAATTGTATCCTATCCTCTCCCTTGTAAGTATGGCATGCTACACACCCATAAATGAGACTCTACTTGAAATGGATTTGTTGGGCACCTAATGACATCAAACCTAGACTCTGATACCATCTCTGTTATGACCCAAACTAGGGTCTGATCGTGACAAGCATCTTAAGTTCTATGTGGACTAGAGACCAACCCTTTATACATAACCAAACTACACAATATCCCAGTTGTTGGATGAATTTAAATCATATAACAAAATAACATACAACAAGTATAATGAAAATTCAAAACATGTGTATCAATATCGACCGACGACTGTCCAAACAATAAGCCAAAATTGCCCAATATCCACAGTAATCCAAATACTGCCTTCTAAACAAAGATCCAAAACCAATCTTGGTAGGTACATCTCCTCATCTCTGATAGATGACAATGAGAATGAAAATGATAATGTTAATGATAATAAAAGTAACTATAAAATCAAAACTAAGACTGAAATTTGGTGAAATGCCTAAGCCTTCTGAGGGATGAAAACTCACCACTTCAACACAACTAAACGAACCAAGATGGCCAACATAACTCTGCATAGAAAATGTACATTTATCTTTAGACCTTACATCGCGTGGGATACAACGTCTGGATATGGTTCGTGGGGTGAACACTAGCATGATACTCAGAGATAAGGATAACATAATGCCATAATCAACAATTAAAAAATCATTCAAAATACATGCACATAATCAAATGCATATGTATATATATATTATATGTCAAGATAGGGAACAAGGCTTAGCATGCTTCTTAAACCTTTATCCTGGATTGTGTAGCTCAAGCATCATAACATAGGAAGTCACTCATGGGTTATATAGGACTAACTCTGCCCTAGAAGGTAGGTCCCTATTTTATGTTACTGCATGAATTAGAGGGTATACATATGCACCATGAGGGACTCAAACCTCCTGACATAACAAGGTGATACGAGAATAGAATCATGTAATAAGATGTGGGGTACTCAAACCTCCTAATAAATGATATTAATAAGGGGGACACGATCCACCTAGTTTCCAATATTTGTCCCTCGGGACCTCCACTTTTATATTTTCCCATTTTTTAAACCATATTACACATTAAGGAATACATTGTTGGTATCGTCATACCAACTAACCTTTGAAGGTAACATCGATTTTCCCAACTAATTATCATCACTTAGGGAAGTCACAACCCCTTTTGTTCAATTATACATTAGCTTGGGGAATTACAAAACCCCATAAGGTTCAATTCAAAATCACAATGTAATAGTTCAAGGATAATTCAAATTCCCACAGTTCTCATAATTAAAAACCAATTTCACAATATGGGGTTAGGGTTATAACCACTTCAAAAGTCATAAGTTTGCAGAAAATCATAATTCCCTAGTTCATTCACCATGCCTATGCAAACCCGAGTTCAAAATCATAATCAAAGAATAAATAATATTATGTAAACCATGGAAAGATATTGTTCGACAACAAGCATTCAAAAAACCTAAATCCTTGATTTCAAACCAACATAAATATCATATGAACAATACTTTAAAACATATATTTTCTTACAAATTAACAATGAAAGAAGAGTAACATTCCTGAAATACCAAATTTCATGGAAGGAATTCAACCCTAGAGCCCTTGGATGACCTACTTCTTGGCAACCCTAAGTATGGCTTCTTAAGAGAATTTGAGAGAGCCTTTCAAAGTGATTGAGAATTTTAAGGATGTAATATAACCCCTTTAAGTTTTTTATGGATGTGGAGTTTTAATTTGGTAAGGAGAGAATTGCCTAAAGTTCTCTCAATTTAAAAATTGAAATTTAGTCTTTATTGACTACAGGTCATGATACTACTCATAAGGATATATTTAGGCTCATCACAAAAAGTCCTAGTAAAGAAAGAACCTCCAGGGCCCCATAATGGTATTGCTACAATTCATACCATCGACTCGTAACCATACATAATGGCTCATAAACGTTTCTCATACTCAAGACAATAACAAATTTGGTACGACACACTAGATACCCAACAATTGGGAAATAACCACTTATTATGAGACTTTAAAACCCATGGCCTCAATTTGTAATGAATATAGTGTCTTGGGCCAAACTTTATGGACACATTACAACTTAGTCCTTATGACCCGTAAGACGTCTGGACGACTCGAAGAGAGCCACTCATACTTGAAGTAGAATACTAAGATACTTGTCCTAATTAAGTTGCGATTGAGTCCCTATAACCCGTAAATACCCCCTATGACCTATCAGGGGAGTCATAGTCAGGATAGTGAGGATAAAATTTCAAAAAATTTCAAGAACCAAAAACCCAGGGTGTTGCAGTCTTACATTTGTTTTACATATTTATGCATTCAAGCATAGTATCTATATGCACTTCAGTTAGTCCTTACCTCACGTACCAGTACATTCAAAGTACTGATTATATACTATCTTTTTCTCTATGTTTTCTTATAATATAGGTTTAGATGGTCAGTTCCCCGATCACCCTAAATCAGTTCAGTGCCACTCAGCTGTAGTTGAGGTGAGTGTTTATTAATCAAGGAAAAGTTATTTGAAGTTATTCTTAATAATTCCTTTATTTCAATCAGTCAAAGTTAGTTGGGGGTTTGTCCCCTCAACTTCTTATATTTTAGAGTCTTTTAGATAGTCTGACTTATTTTTATTTTTCATTAGTATTTTAGACATGTTGGGTATTATTCTAGTATTATATGTTTACTGAATTTTTATTAGTTTATCTTCCACATATGATGTCTTATTATTACTTTATTTAGTTCTAATAACAGATACCAGATCATGGGTTAACTTGGGGTTACTTTTGGCCTTAAGCACCATGTTAGGACTAAGGGGTAGTCTCTGGTCGTGAAAAAACTTTGTATTAGATCCTACGACTTTAGAGTGTCCTAGGGTGTCTAAAAGTTGCATTGAGTAGAGTTGTGTACATAGGTGTAAAGCGCGCCACACTATAAGAGTCTATGCGATATTTTTGAAAATTTTCTCTTCTTTCAATATTTATGTCATGTGAAAGAGTATGAGGTCTACTAAATTCCCTTTTTAACTCATACTTTATCTATTTATAGAAAATTCCTTCCAGAATAAATAACTGAAGAAAGAATGGGGATCAGCCTAAACCATCACCTATATAGAAAGACCCTCTAAACTACCATACTTCCCAACCTAAATTCAAGACTGCTTTCACTATTTTTTCCCAGACTATGGATGCTCAAAATATCCAGCAGGTTATTGCCCTTACCAATCAAGTACTGAGCACGGTAGCAGCTAGGATCTGAGACTTCACTAGGATGAATCCTCTATTTTTTTATAAGTCTAAGAGAAAGATCCAGAAAAATTTTAGGATGGTGTGAAGAAAGAGACAGATATCATAGGTTTCATTGCTAGTGATAGTGTCGAATTAACTACTTACCAATTGTAAGGAGTGGCCCATACTTGGTTCAGGAAGTGGACCGAGGATAAAGGTCTTGCAGCAGGGCCTATAAAGTGGAAGGAGTTTTCTACGGACTTCTTAGATATGTTATTCCCACTTTAGTTGAGGAAGTCCAAAGTGCTAGAGTTTATAAATCTCAAGCAGGGTAATATGAGTGTTAAGGAGTTCTTACTTATGTATACCAAGTTGGCGAGGTATGCTCTGAATATGGTGGCTAATTCTAGGGCCAGAATAAGTAAGTTTCTATCTAGTATGTCAAATGAAATAGTCAAAGAATATAAAATAACTATGCTGATTAAGGAAATGGACCTTTCTAGATTGATGGTTCATGCTCAGTAAATTAAGAGAGGCTCAAGAAAGAAAGGGATAATAGGAGGGCAAGAACTAGTAGTTTCAACTTCTCACAGCAAAGGTCGGAGGGTGGGAATTATTCTTTGTTCTGCAAGAAATTTTTAGCTCAAGCCCTATCTCTATCCAGTCTCTAAGTTTTAGGTAGCGTGAATAGTGGTTTCACCAATATGCTTTATGGGAGATATGAATAGAATCATTAAAAAGAGTGCAGGGTAGGTAGTGATATATGTTTTTGGTGTGGTAGCTGATCTTGAGTGCATTTATACGCCTAAGCATCATAGCTTACCCATATTTTAGCTAAGTTTGGAGAACAAAGTGCCTAGTTTCTTATGTTCTTACTCTACTTCTATGTAATTAAGCTAACTGATGTGATTAACATGATTTCAGGTATTAATGAGGTAGATGGAGACATAATGGGACTATGGAATGCGGATGTCATATGACATTGTTGGATGCTTGCTTTACATGAGGCTCTAGTCAGGAAGATAGGCTAGGATATCATATTGATGTGTAAGTGTCTATATATATACACCTTTCAGAGATTTCAATAGGATTTAACAGTGCATGTAAGACTTTAAGTTTGTTGATTAGAACTAAGTAGGAAGGTGTGTATGCGAGTTAGGAGATGTGATCTTAGAAGTCTATGAAGAAACAGAAGCAGATGATGTGTTTAGAGAGACAAACATGTGTGCAAAAGGGGTGTAGGTATGTGATGATAA
Source organism: Capsicum pubescens (assembly GCA_030864215.1). NCBI lineage: Eukaryota > Viridiplantae > Streptophyta > Magnoliopsida > Solanales > Solanaceae > Capsicum > Capsicum pubescens. The sequence continues at coordinate 232,285,443 of CM061544.1, forward strand.
TTGCAGAAACTAAAGAATATTAAGAGTTGTATTCCAGAAGATAGTATTAGCAATGAGTTTTATACTTTCAGGCGCAGATTTTTTGGATATGTTTATCATTCATGTGCATTATTATGCCCCAGACTCCAGAGTAGATAGATTGTAGTTCAGTTCAGCGTTTGGTAAAGTTTTCTCAAACTTATGGTGATGACTTAAAGCTAAATAGAAGAGTATATTTGAAAGAGTGCAGAAGAAGTACATCAGTTAAGTATAAGTTTCAGCATGAGTTAGTCAGTAAAGTCAGCAAGTTAGTTTAGCAGTCAGACAGTCAGATTCGTGTAGTTTGTTTTCTCATCTTTCCATCTAGTCATGCATTAGTTTCAGATCTTAGATTATCAATCATGACCTACTTCATAAGTACCCCGTGCACCACCCTAGTATGTTAGCGAAGTGTTCTTAGAGGGACATAGAATCACAAGGAGGAGATACCCCATAATATTATGATGTTTTCATGTCCTTAGACTTATTCAGTTGTATGCTCAGACTCTCCTTAAAAATTTAACACTAGTTACCATTGCATAATTTGTCAAGCATTCAAAAAAAAATAGTTCAATTAAGTATTCATGCATTAGATATACATGTTCAGTAGAAAAAGTTCATCTTTTCAGTGTATTCAGTCATGCATTCATGAGATCACCTCAGTTATGCATCCATGCATCAGATATGAATATATATTATGAGAATTCATCTTACGAGTAGCTTCGGTCGTGTATTCCATACATCAGATGTGCATGTTCAGTATGAAATCTCAGTATATCAGTAGTTCCATATCACATAGTCATGTTTCAGATGTTCTCGTTCCTTAAGTAAGCTCAGTCAATTAGTATTCTTAGCCTATTAATCGACATTCGAGGATGAATATTTCAAAGGGGGAGATATTGTAAGATCCCATAAATTTCTCTCGTAGTCTAAGCCTTAGAGCGTGTCAAGTGAAGTGTAATTCTGGCCTTAAAAGATCGAGAAGTGACATTCAAAGTGGGAAATATTTTAAATAGTGTATAATTTTTCTAATATCAACTTTTTGTCAAGTAGAAAATTGAATATGCTTTTCGTCGATACCAAATTTTCCCAAATCTGACACTCGGGCGAAAAGTTAGAGCCATTTTAGTGAGACAGTGTGCCACCTAGCTCTTTAGGGCGTCATGCAGCCAGCCAAAATGGCAATTGTCAAATTCCAGTGAGCCTCCGTGATTCCACCACATCACGGTGTCTTTTCAGTTCACAACGAAGGTGACAATGCAATTTCCACCGCGTCACGCCAAGGCTCAGTTTCCCAATTGTCCAATTTCCAGTAAGCTGGCGCATCGCGCCAGCACGTAAAATTGGGATTTTTCCAGTTCTTGATTTTAATTGCAAGGGAAAAAAGGGTCTTTTCCCAACCCATATATATATACTCTTTAATTTTATATGATTCTCGAAAGATTTACGGAGGAATCTTGACGACTTGGGTCTTGGATTAGAAATCCTAGGTCTTGTTCTTGAAGAAAATAGAGAGAAACCAACAATATTTGGATGTAAATGTGCTAAATCTCGTGTTAAAGAGTATATATATAGGGGTTGGGAAAAGACCCTTTTTTCCCTTGGAATTAAAATTCGGAACTAGAAAAATCCCAATTTTACGTGCTGGCGTGACGCTCCATAATCGCACCAGCTTACTGAAAATTAGACAATTGGGAAACTGAGCCTTGGAGAGACTCAGCGGAAATCACGTTGCCACCTTGGTTGTGAACTGGAAAGACATCGCGATGCAGTGGAATCATGGAGGCTCACTGAAATTTTACAATTGCCATTTTGACTGGCTCAGCGACGCGCTAAAGTGCCAGGTGTTACACTGTCTTATTAAAATGCCTCTAACTCTTCGCCCGAGTGTCGGATTTGGGGGAATTTAGTATCGATGGAAATATTATTAAATTCTCTACATGAAAAAAAGTTGATATTAGGGAAATTCTACATGGTTTAAAATATTTCCCACTTTGGAAGTCACTTCTCGATCTTTTAAAGTTGTAATTACACTTCACTTAACACGCTCTAAGGCTCAGACAATGAGAGAACTTTGTGGGGTCTTACAGTTTCCCAAAGATTGACTCATGCTTCTCACACTATTATAATGGTACCTCTTTCCCAATCAATCTGCTCATCGATGATGCAATTGTAGTGAGACCCTTAATGAAACATCTATATAATTTGCCAAACTAATAAAGTTACTAACCTCAGATAAGATTTATTCCTTGCCCAATCATGAATTCCTAGATCTTTATTGGATCCACCATAATAACTTCTTAGACATCATATGTCAATGGAATGTCACCCACTCAAGTCAAAACTGGCACCTAGAGAATTTTGCAAAGATTCAATGATCTCTCATAGTCTCGAGCATAATCCTCAAATATTGCATATGCCACTTTCTACTCCTCGAGTACACAAGAATGTCATCATTGAACACAATGACAAAGGAATCCAAATAAGGTTTGAACATATGGTTCATCGAATCTATGATTGTAGTTGGGGCATTACTCAACCCAAAATACATCACCTGGAACTTATAACGATCATAAGATCATAACGGGACCTTAAAGTTATTTTATGATATCCTCATCCTGAATCCTCAATGTATTGTAACCAAACCTCAACTCAATCTAAGAGAACACCATTGTTCCATGAAATTGATCAAATAAATCATCAATGTGAGGCATAGGATACTGCTTCTTCCCTGACTTTTTATTAAGTTGCCTATAATTGATACACATATGTAAGAAGTCATCATTCTTCTTCACAAACAAGATAAGAGCACCCAAGGAGTCATACTCAATCTAATAAAACTCTTACCTAAAAGATCGTAAAGTTAAGAATTAAGCTTCTTAAGCCCTGTAGGATCCATAAGTTAAGGTGCCATTGATATAGGTTGAGTGCTCGGCTTAAGAGAAATAACAAATTCAATATCGTACTCAGGAGGAATACCAAGTAGATCGGTAGGGAAAATTTTTTATCAAGAAACTCATGAACTACATAAACAGAGTCAGGCAAGGGACTATCCAAGATAACATCATAAATATAGGAGAGATATAACTCACAAACCCTTGAAATAGACGTCCTAGATGAAACATAAGAATAATTCTTATTGGCTCGGAATAATACACCCATGCCACACAACGAGGGTACGACGGGCATGACTAAGGTAACGGTCTTGGAAAAAAAATCTAAGATCGCATAATAGTAAGATAACCAGTCCATTGCCAGAATCACATCTAAATACTCTTGGTTGGTTGTTTTGAGGTCGATTGCCGGTTATGTGTTATAGACATATCTTTTTTTTCGTTTAGCTTATCTTATACTATCTTGTTATAGGTTTGGAATTTAGCCATTGTTTGGTTGTGTATGGTGTTTAGTTTATGTTCAGATAGTGATCTCAGGTCCATGGTGGATTTGAGATACCAGTCATGGCCAAGACCTAGTTTGGGTCTTAACAGAGTGTCCCTAACATGGGTTGGTTAACTAGTTGGGGTTAGTTTGTGTTTATTGATGGGTTAGGGATTCAATGGTTTGTTATGAATACAAAGATACCAATCATTGGTCCAAGGAGTGTCACTAATATTGTAATATAAGTTAGTAATCTTATACAAATTAGTCTCATAGAGATGTGAAACATTTAATTAGATTCAGCACATTTACTGCCTTAGTAAGTAATTCAGATGCTCAGTTAGTGTTTGGACCCGCTCAAATTTGTACTCCCCCGGGCACATCAAGCTTGTGGTTTTTGATTTCTACCATGATAGGTATGTCTTTTATTTCCTGCCTTTAACTTTTCATTTGAGTAAATTGGGGTTTTTATTCTCATCGATGATTTTGTGTCTTGCTGTAAGGTTTATGATTATGTGACTTACCCCATAGATTATTTTTGTTAGTAATGGATAGATTGGATCAGTATGGATACTTTTCTAGGGGTGTAGCATTTGGGTTCAAATCACATTCACCATGGGATACAAGCCTTTTTATGTCCCTAGAGTGGCACTTGCCAATGATTTTCATTTTTTGTACCACCTACACCTTATATCGATCTTATTACTTTGTAGTTATTATTATCATTTTTTTGACATTAACTAATTCTTACTTGATTAATGACTATACTAGTATTATCTTGTTAGGATTCCCTTCCTCAGGATTCTTGTTTGTTCACCTAGGAGGCTAGCTCAATTTGATGGTTTTCTCTCTTTTAGTGAGGTGAGGTTGGTCATTTTCCTCTTCTATTGGCATAGTTTGATCGGCTATTAAGTGGTTATGAAAGTAAAGGTAGGTTTTTCCTACCATGGTTCTGTTATTGTTTAGAGTTGGCTATTTGGTTATATTGATTGTTTCTAATTTTGAGATTCTAGGACTACTTTCTGGTTTGTAGAGATTTTAGCATTGCCTATCCTTCTCTATAGACCATTTATAAGGTTGATAAAGTTGATACTTGTTATTTTAATTAGGATATTTCATCTCTTTGTAATAATCTTGATGTTGATATTAAGTGGTTTAAAGCTTACCTTGCTAGGAGTTGGATTCATTTCTTGGTGATAGCTTCAATTTTTGTATTAGGGTGGAGTTGGATACTTCGTTCTCTTTGTGATATAGTTCTAGGATCAGTGGAGTTAAAGTTGGTGAAATTGGGGGTGATGTTTCTTAGATCCACTTCTCACATTGGCCAATTTGGAGTTCCTCGTCTTTATTTGTCTAGTTTATTTTTCAATAGTGGTTTTGGCCTTGCATTGATGTTGAGATTGGTACTCTATTATTTGATGATGTAATTCATGGGTTAGTTGAGTTAAGGTTGTTTTTTATGGTTTGATTTCTAAATTTTACTTTTCAGCATTTGTTCGACCTAATAAGACATTATGGAGTGCCTCTTCTTGATAATCTGAGCCGATAGGTATTCGTTGCATAAGATGGAGCATTATATTGACCAATTTCAAACTAAGGTTGAATTCTTCGAAGCTACTTGAGTTTTAGGCTACTGTTAGTATTATTCACAACCTTGGTGAGCCCTTAGATATGTTTTGATGATTTATGCCCTCCAGCAGATATGGAGTTGATTATTTGTACTTTCACCATGTGATTTATCCTCTGTTGTGATTTCTTTCTTTAGTTACATTTTGATTTTGACTCTGGTGGGAACCAGTAGGTATATACTTGTTTTTTATAGTAAGAATGAGTTGGATTTTTTCCCTTTGTTTAGACTTGTAATCTTAATTTTGGAATCTTGACTCTTGTAAATGACAACTTAGGAGTTTTCCTAGAATTTTTAGTATGGATGTTGCTCGACTTCAGCATTGTTTGGGATTGTTGAGCTTAAGTAGTCCAGCCTTGGTATTGAGATGTTATTTGTGAGTATAGAGCTTGGATGCAAGTTTTATTTCCAAATTTATGTATGTTAGGAATTAACCTATTGGCTAGCTAAGCCTTCTCTTTTCCTATTGCTACACTCTTCTTCAGTTCAGATATATTGTGGTTGATAGTTTCTCAGGCGATAGGCTATAGGCACTTGATGATGCTTTCTTTTCTCTTAACCTTGATTTTTGGATTTCATAGAAATTTAGGGTTGTCTTCTCATAAGAAGAAATATACTTGAGTTGGAGTCAATATGATTATATCCTCATTTGGCGGGATACCCTTGGAAGATCATTTAGTTTTGAGTGTTCATGCTTTAGAATTCTATCCATTAGTTTTGTGAGTCATCTAGATCACTTAGCAGTTTTGCATAGATTATAGACATTGTCCATCTCTATTTTTATGACCAGGTAGCACCCTTTGGGCTTATTCTTCTGCTTGTCATTATGTATTATAAGTGGATCAGCTCCAATTCTTTGAGGTTAGTATGATGGGGTTGTGTGAATGGGACTGAGGTGACATTTTCACTGATTCAAAGTAAATGAGAGGTTTGGAAAGACAAAATAACGTTCTATTTTGATATTGGAGGTGGTCTCAAGATTTATGCCTTCGATTTCCTTTAGTTTGGATTATTTTTCAGTTTGTTGTGTTGGTATCAGTGTGGTATCAATGTGTTGTGGTTTTTATTAGTATGCTTCATCTATTCTCGATTCAGTAGGAGACTGCTTGATTGTTGAGGTTGATTTTTTATTATATGAGAATTGATGTAAGGAAGTTGGTTGAAAAAGAGAAACTGATAGCAAAATCCCTTGGAACCATTATTTTTTCATAGTGGTTATCTAGGGAGTTTCTTAGAGCATGTTGGCCAAGTACCTCATCCCTTCGAGCTTTTGTTCTCTTTCTATCTATTCGATTTTGCAGATGAAATTTCTTTTAGTAGTGGATATTATAATGACCCTCTATGTAATTTCTCAATATATATGAATTTCAGACATTTCGAGCCATCCCACAATGGTTGCAGGTCATTTGTGACTTCTCAAAACTATCAGTTTGGTTATCGAGCAGTTCATTTAGGTTTTAGGCTCATTTTCTATTTCGAAGCTTTCACTATTAAGAAATATGTCTCAGACCAAAATTCTACTAAGCGACCTTAGATGAGAATTTTGACAGCTCTAGAACATTGATTTTAGGCAATGGGGACCCTTGGTTCAGGTCCCAAGGCTTCAGGAATAATTTTGGGTAGTGGATGGAGTCTATGAAAAATAGAACTATAGGTGTGCGCTCTATATTTAGACAAAATAATCTCGGATGATTGTTTTAATGGTTCCATTATGTTCAGAATTTCAAATTTGGTATGGTAGCATAGTTTATTTGCACGCCTAGGGTTTCTAAAGAATCCCCAACACTCAATTGGAGTCTATTTGGACTTAGCAAAAACTTTGGTTACTGATATCTGGTTCGACCACTTATGTAGTCAAAGTGATGCTTAAGAGGTAGTCGCTTTAGCGACCTTAAGAAGCTCTAGAACCTGGTAATCTAGATAAGGTTCTCTTTAGCAGTCAAGGTCCACTTAAGCAGGCATTACTTTAGCGGCCAAGAAACCACTTTAGCAATGCCCGCATCTACGTGCATGATTACTTAACCGGACTTGTGCAGCTTAAGGGCTAAGTGAGCGTTTTAGCGTCACCTGGGGATTGTTTGAATCCACGGTCTTCACTCGATTTTCCCTTAATTTGCTCAACTATTTTGCAACATTTTGAGAGCTTGAAGAGTGTTAAAGTATGGGGCATCATCCGTTGAAACCAAGGTAAGCTACCCTAACACACTTTAATCATTTTTCATTGTTTTCCCCATCAAATTCCATCCTTTTTCATTGAAAGTTTTTAGAAATTGGGTCTTATAATCCTTAGTCCTTAGGTTCTATTTTGGCCCCAATTTATGCACTATTTATGGTCAACTTTTGAGCTCACATTCTATGTTCCTTGAGGGACCTCATGATGAATTTAATTTTAGATTTTATTTGTGGGCCCCACAGGCTCATTCTTGACCCAAATTTTGACCTGCCCTTTAATATAGTCATATGGGTCTCATTTTACTCCTATTGATGTCTATAACATTATTTTGATCACGTGGTGGCCTACGAGCAATTTGTGGACAACTCAAACTTGCAGTTTTATATCGAGGTAGGCTTTGGTCTACTTTTCTTCGTAAAATGATATGTAGCACAGATTGTATGCTAGGTTTGTATGATAGGACATGTTTATGATTATAATATCATAACTTAGCCTAATTTAGGAATTTTGGGATAGAAGGTTGAACTGACACTTAAGATAAAATAATTGTTATAGCAATAGATTTTATCAACCTAGGTTAAAGGTGTGTTAGAAATTGTTCAGCATTAAGGATCCTCTAGTATAAGGTTTATTATTTGACTTAGTAGGTTGGATCATAATTTCCATGGATTATTGTATTACCCTTATTCTAGTTATATATTATTCGGCTCGAGGTCGTGGTTATGATACCAGTTGGACTCCAGGTTAGTATTCTACCCTTAGAAAAGGATGAATCTAGTTATGAATGCTTAGGAAATTATGGATATATTGATTTGATATTAGTGATGGAATGCATACTATTTATCGCGTTCATTCTTACTTAGTGGATTGATTCCAACCAAAATAATGATTTCATTATTGTTTTTTGAGAAGGGATTTATTCTAACTTTTCACTTTTAAATGGATATTCTTATAACGGGAATCGTACCTCCTTATTTAATGGTTTATGAGCTTTTGGATCTAAAGATTAAGTTTTTGAAACTAGGCCGAGATTGGCACTTATCCATGATTTATCCACTCTTATACCACTACTATTTACTTTAGTCAAGAGAGACTCAGACCGTTTCTACTCTAGGACACTAAATTAGTTTCGAAGTTGATCTTAGGCAATGGATTTACATACTTACACTTTTTTATCCATGGTTTGGTTTTGTGCACTTATTATATATACATCTCTCTAGATTAGATGGAGTTTATTGATGATGATGATTGGAATCCTAGATCAGGACTAGGTAATTGTATACAGATATTCCCGTATCCTCTAGAGGCCTATTCATTGTTAAGCCACAACACCGTATAAAAGAGGTTATTGTAGGTCCTGTATTTTTTATATGTTGAGTTGGAGTAGGTGTATAAACTTGATACATTATGTCACTTATATCAGTTATGGTACAATGGATTTACCTTCCATTAATTCGTTTATATTCTTTGCGTATAACATTATATCATTTAGTGATTATGTGTATAAACCCTATGGCGGTTTCATAGGTATATCCTATGATTGTTGTGTTGATTGACACTTTAGGGTTTATGGGGACCCGGTTAGGTATTATTTTTCTATATTAACCGATCACTTCATTATTGTTATTATGGTTAGTTCGTGGAAGAATGATTATGCACTAATACTATGGTTGGAGGCATGATTCTGACCCCTTTCCCTTTTACAGTAAATTATATTATTATTAGTTACCTCATGGTTATACATTATGATTATTGACCCTAATTATGCCAGAACTAGTTTCCTACTTGGTTAGGATGTCTTGAGATTCTAGGTTGGTTACCTTAGTCATTACCTTAAGTAGTACTATTTATATATTTATACATATGATATTACCTTATATCCATCCCTTCCTTGTCTATTCATGTTGTTTATGTATTCTTGGACTTGTATACTAATGTATAAGCTTCTTCCACTATATCTTTATATATTGACTAGCGATATATGATATTACCCTATAGGCCCTGATTACTATGATAATAGGATAGTTTGTCCCTATTTCTCCCTTAACGTTTCCATGTTTAGGTTCTTGGATGATGGATTATAGATTATGTTTTTGTTGTATATCTTATTTATCCTTCCACTATCTTGGGAACTCATTAGGTTGATACCTACTGAGTAATAAGTGTTTGGTGCTCAAACTACACTTCTGCAGCCTACAGATCACTATATGAGTTCTCATTGTTGGTGTGTGAATCATGTGGGGAAACTATGGATCTGAGATTTTTGATGAGCTTCCGAGGTTCGGAGAATTACTACTCTCCCTCTTATTAATTAGATTAATCTCTATGTTTTACTCAGAGATGGGTTGTACATATACATTTATTCAATATTTACTTTGTACTCTTAGGCCTCATTTGTTTGCACTTAACGGATGTCTTAATTTGAATGGTTCAGACTTCAGACCATTAAGTGCATTTATTTTTTATTAACATTTTAGCTTTTAATAGGTCTGAATAGGTCTTAATCATTATGATTTGGAACCAAGTCTTAATATAAGTTAGAGTTATTATTGTGTTGAATAATATTAACCACCAATCTATCCACAATCACTAGTCATTGCCACTACCACCTCTTCTACCACCACTGTAAGACCCTACAAAATCCTCAGCTTAATTCAGTCCTTTAGGCTTGTCAAGGTGTCCCAGACTTAGAATATTTTAGCTAAGTACTCAAACTTAGTGTCATTTTAACCTATGAAGGTTGGCAATCTTATTTCACCACCTTTACATTCATTAAATATTGATGTTTAGGTTGATTCATGATCAGGAATGTTCGTACGTGTTTCCGAAAAAGTTTTGGATTTTTTGGTCTTTGTTTGAAGCTCCATTGGAATTCCAAAATAGTGGATCAACGCGATTTTGGCACGCCGCATCGACTATCACTTTTATTACTATTTTCCCCAGCTACCATCATCAAATTACAGTGAATCAATTCAAACATGGCACGACGCATGGGCTATCGCGTCGATGCCATTGACGCGCCGCGTCGACCTGCGCGTCAGTAACCCAGTATTCAGTCATTAAAAAACTACATTCTTGCGGTATTTAGGCCTTTTTCCTTCGATCCTCAACCCCCAAAACACGAAATTAAACTCCCTATAGAGTAATTATAGTCATTCTTTCTCAAATTTGCTCAAGAACAAAACCTCAAAAGATCCAATTTCAAATCAAGAACTTAATATTCAACCATAAACTTTCAGAAATTCCTCAACACAGGTATGTGAAGTGTTCATCCAAGGGTTCCTTCCACCCTTGGAGTCCATCTCTCATGAATTTCAAGTAATTGATTTTATTATTTCCATGGTTGGAATTAAAATGTATCTATGATTTCTATTTGGATTAAGTTCCTAATTCATGGTTATATATATATATATATATATATATATATATATATATCATATGAAATTGATTATTATGTGTGTAGATTCATGTGAATCCATGACAAACCCTTGACTTGTGAAATTAGAGATGAATTATGATGTTCACTTGTCGTTCAATACTATGTGCATATTCTATGCTCACCAAGTGCTTGATAAAGTGTCTATGTGAACTATTACGAGAATGAAATCATGTCAAGTTAGCTTATGTGAAAGTTATATCATGCAAGTGTTTGTCAAAATGCCCCAATGTATGAATGATGATCAAGTTAATAGTTTACATGTTTCATGTTATGCCATGTCTCTTAATTTATGCTATTGAGTCCTGGTGGTACTTGTACCCAAAAATTTAGCTAATTACCTAGACCCATGTCAGTCAAAGAACAGTATCAGTCATGACATGATCAGTAGTAGTCTCAATCAGTTACAGAATTTAGGAAACAAAACTCAGTAGAATCTATATTAGTCCAGTCTAATTCAGTATCCAGTTCAGACCTTAGTAAACTCAATTTAGCTAAACAATAATCTCAGTAATTGTTCAATCCAGCCTAGTACAGACTAGAAATCATTTCAGTGTCTATTTAGTTAGGAGTAGGATTCAGCACCGAGTTAACCCAGGGGTGGGGGTATTCCTGTTAACAGAGGATTTGACCCTTAGCAGAAATCCCTGCGTTATAGAACTACGTTGCTAGCGTAGGTTGAGGTATCTTCCTGCCAGACATTATGAGGGTTGATACTTCTCATCCGAGTTATCCTGCTAGTGAGGGTTGACATAAGAGCTTCCTATCAGAGAGGGTTAACTCGCAGCTTGTCCTTACCCGTGGCACGGTATTGACACCCTTCCAACTGGGGTTACTAGTTGGACCCCAAATCAGTTAGAGAAGGGGCATGTCGGTTAGATGATTACCTATAATAGTCTCAGCTCCAGTCTCTATCTCAGAATAGAACTCAGTTCAGTTCTACAGATTTAGGACTATCATACATAGTCGCTCAGCTTAGTACAAAACTCAGTATGGTTCCACAGTATTCAGAACTATCAGATATAGTCATTTACAAAATTAGTAATATAGTATTCATAAATTCAGATATCAGTTATCAGTATTCCATTTCAGTACTCAGCATTAGCACGATCTCAGTTACTGTCTATGTATTCATGCATGTAATCTTACTCAGTCATACTCATGTTATTCAGTTATTATTGTGCATACATATAAACCCATGCCTATCAGCCTATATCACTGAGCATACCAGTACAATCAAAGTACTAACACATGTTTTTCTTTGTGCTATGATGTCTGATATCATAGGTTCAGATCCAAGGGCCCCAGAGCACCCTTAGCAGTTTAGATTCATAGCTATTTAGAGTAGTGGTGAGTTCTCATAGTTCAACGACATGCTTATTATTTACAGTACTTCATTTTTATTTCAGTAAAAGGAGTTAGTTGGGGTCTTGTCCCATCAACTCCACAGTTCAGGCAGTTATAGGCTTTTTAGACTAGAGTATTTTCAGATAGATATTTAATTTTTTAGTACTTATATTCAGTTTTGGTATTTTGATACCGCATTCATATTTATTTACATATTTTAACCTTATGGCATATGTTTTCGCCTAATTCCGCATAATATTCAGTATTATTGTTCAGTTATTGCAGCAGGTACCAGTCATGGGTTAGCTTGTGGTCCTTCGGGATTATGACGATCGCGTAGCATCCAGGGTACAGACTTGGGGTGTTACAAACTACGTATCAGATCCTAAGGTTCAACAGAGTCCTACAAAGTCTTAAAGAATTATATAGTAGAGTCTGGTGCATAGGTGTGTTGCACGCCACACTTATTGACAAGAGGCTATGAGATGTTTTAGGAAAATTTTCCCTTGTTTAATTATTCATGTCATGCGAGTGAGCATAAGCTCCAGTTACATTCTCTTTCTAATCCTAGTTTCTCTTCCATTTATAAAATATGCCTCCAAAGAGGACTCAGGGAAAAGGAATGGGAGATCAGTCAGCCCCTCAGCCCATCCATCTAGATCCTTTGGGCGAACATGTCTCCCACACGGAGTTCAGAGTAGCCTTTAACACACTAGCTGATTCTGTGCCAGCCCAGAATGAACGTCCAGCTATGGTTCCGGCCAACCCAGTGGCCAATACTGCTACTGTCGGGATTCGATACTTTACCCGAATGAATTCTCCATCGCTTATTAGGTCTAAGTCAGATTAGGACCCTCAGGGATTTCTTGATTAGGTGCAGAAGCTTACCAATATCTTGGGGGTGACTGTTGATGAGAGAACTGATGTAATACCCTGTACTTCTACCTAGCTTAAAATCATTCTGAGTATGTTAGAAACTTATTTTGAAAGATGAATCCACTTTTATATACGTGGAATTTTTAACGATACAAATTTCATCCAAATCCACTTTTGTATACATGGAATTTTTAACGAAACAAATTTCATCCAAATCCACTTTTATATATGTGGAATTTTTAACTATACAAATTTTGTCCAAATCCATTTTTATATTCGTGAAATCAACTTTTGTCATGTGGGAAATTGAATTAGATTTCCAACGATATAAATTTCGTCCAAATCCGGTACAGGGTATAAAGTTATGGTCATTTTATAGAAAGCAGTCAAAACTGCCCAGGTGCAAAGATGAGGGCCGACGGACCATCGATCTAGTGACGGACCGTCGCCCAAATCGTCGCAGCGCAGGTAGTGAGACCACCTTCTACCTAAGAGTGATGGCTCAGGACGACGGAACGTCAAGCTAGCAATAGACCATCACCCAAGCCATCAAAGCAGAGACAGTGGACCTTTATTTTGCCCAGGTACGACGGTCAAGACCGACGGACCGTGGACCCAGCGACGGACCGTCACACCCACCATTGCATAGTTCGTTTAGTTATTTTAAAGTCATTTTTAAAAGGGTATTTGGGTATTTTCCACCCATTTTAACCCCTAATTATATCAGATCAAGTCTTATAAGTTCATTATCCATCTACAACATCAAATTAGGATTTTCTCTCAAAGATAATCCCCAAGAACAAGATCCAAATCCTTTTTCAAGAAACTAAGATATTCAAGTTCTTCAAGTCCAAGGACTTCAAGGAACTCACAACCCAGGTATGTCATGTGTTGATTCATGGGTCCCTTTCACCCATGAAGCTCAAGAATCTCTTTTCAAAATCAAAGATTTGTGTATTTATGAATATTCATGATTTAAATTGAATTGAAATTCATGTTCATGATGTTGTGGGGTTTTTATTCATGTTTGAAATTACATATTCCAATGATTGACCCTAGGATGTGGTGATTTGCATAATAATCATGATAAATCCTTAAATTTACACGTTGATTGATTTATCCATGATTATTAGATGTGTTGATAATTGTATAACCAAAGCATGCTCCCCATGTGTTCGATTAAAAGCCTATGTGAAAGAAAAGTGCCATACTAGTATGATAATATCAAATCCCCATTTATGTACAAGTTAATGCATGTCCAGTGTTTGATGAAATGTCCTAGCCAATGAACTATGAATATATGTGTAACCCTTGTGGTGTTTTAGAACTTCTACTTCATGAAATCTCCAACTTATTGTATTATGGATTGTGACGTTGGTCATGTATTCAAGAAAGTCATGCTTTCTTAGTTTAATGTTATTGAGTCCTGGGGGTACTTGTACCCAACAATTAGTTGTTTGCCTAGAGCCAGTGTCATGTTTTCAAGATACTCACAATCGAGCCATGTTCATACAAATTCAGTCAGTCATGTGACTCAGGAAAACTCAATACACTCAGTAATCTCAGAAATTTAGTAATCTCAGTAGTATTCCGTCAGTCAACGGAACTCAGTTAATTCAGTTTAGTCCTGTTCAGTTAATCATGTTTAGTGTTTATTTAGATGGGAGTAGGAATTACCACCGAGTGAACCCAAGGATGGGAACACACACTGTCAGATAAGGGTGTGATTCTTAGAAGTTATCCTTGCATTCCAAAACTATGTAGCTAGCATAGGTTGAGACATCAACACTATCAGATGAGGGTTGATGAGGTGGATAAGCACTGTAAGATGAGGGCCCCACCATTTTCTTTTGGGGACACTGTCAGATAAGGATTACCCACAGTTGTCCTTACCAGTGGTGCGGTATTGACACTCTTCAAATTGGGGTCATAGATTGGATCCCACCTCAGCTATATTGCTTTATTTGGGTTATGTCGGTTGGATGACTACTTTCCATAATTTCAGTTAAAGAATCAGGACTGTCAGATACAGCCATTCAGTCTCAGTAATAGAATTCAGATAGTTCTACAGAATTTAAGATTTTCAGATACAGTCAACTCAGAACAACATGAAACTCAGCTAGTTCCATCTGAACCTAGACTATCAGATATAGTCTCTCAGTATTAATGTCTCATGTTATCAGTACTCAGACTCAGAATCATGTTATCAAGAAATTAGTTACAGTTACAATGTATTCATGCATGTAATCTCACATTCATGTTATCCAGTCAGTTAGTATAGTTCATGCATATGAACCCTTTGCATTTAGCCTACCTCGTATGCATACCAGTACATTCAAACATACTAATGTATTTACGCTATGGTATCTTATACCATAGGTTCAAAAGCACGAGCTCCAGAGAATCAGTAGCATTCCAGTCTCAGCTGTCAGAGTTAGCAGTGAGTCCTCATCCTTCGAGGAAATGACCATTACTTTATTATCTCATTAATTAATTTATTTTAGTAGTTGGAGTTAGTTGGGGACATATCCCATCAACTCCTTATTCAGACAGTTCATTCAGTTAGAGGCTCTTCAGACTATCATGTTCAGACAGTTTATTACAGGTTTTGTTTTTGGTATTGTGATACCAAATCATTCAGAGATTATTTTATCAGTTTTGAACCTTATGGACTTACAACCTTTATTTCTGCATTTATACAGTATATTATGTAGTGTTCAGTTATAGATATCAGTCATGGGTTAGTTTGTGGTCCTTCGGGGTCATGAGCACCATGTAGCGTCCCGGGTACCAGTTTTGGGACATTACAAAGTTGAACCATCTTTTCGATGTATATAGACCCGAATCCAATGGTTTCTATTTAAAATAAGTGTGATTAATATTTCCTTAGTATGGGAACATCTTTTGAGATGAATACACACCATAAGAATCTTCTAGCTCAAAAGTTAATTTGAGCACTTTCCTATCGATTGACTTTTAGTTGATGATTTTACGTGGGTCAAATTCTAGAAACAATTTCTCCTAGGATATAAAGATTCATATGGACTACTATATATCAAATTGAATACCTTTGGGTCCTCTTTCCAATGTCATCGACCGTTTGTCAATCTGAGTCCAGAGTAAAAAGTTATTAGTGTTTGAATGAGGAACTATCTAGGTTGTGCGATGGGGCATACATCGCTCACTTAAGGCCTATTCCATAAGTTGTGCGTCGAACACCTTTTCTTGTGCGATGAGCTATGTGCCACATAGCAAAGTCAAAGCTACATAAAGTGCTCTGTTTTGTATTATTTGAGGGCAATAAGGTCTTTTCATCTTCCTATATCCATTTCTAAATCAATATGGATGAAATTAAAGTCCTTAATCATGTATTAGCACTCACAAAATCCCTACTTCATTTTCCTTAATTAATAGAGGGAAAAACTAACTATAGTTTGAGAGATTAAGCCTCATGGGTCAAAGTTTCTCAATGTTTCCATCAATCCAAGGTATGTGGGGGATATCCTAAATCTCATGGGCATAGGTTTTACAAGCTTTCAAGTTACCTATACAAATATATGTAATGACTTTTGGTAAATTGTTTTTAGAGAAATCATTGTGAAACCAATTCGATGAAAATGTGCATGTGTCATAGGGTTTTTCCATAAACTTGATTTATAATCTCGCACATATATGATTTGAATTTGGAAAGTGATTTACGAATGTGACTTGTAAAATACCACTCCACATGATTAAATTTATGGACTTTGCATGAACATGAATTGTTAATTATTTTTGAGAGCATGAATTAAGTGCCCCTTTTTAATCATAAGATTTATGTATAACCAATATTGGGGTCTGGTTTATGAATGGTGACAAATTCTTAAGTCTTAAATATTTTTTAACCATTATGCATGTGTTGAATAAATCGAATGGCCACCACGTGTTAAAGATTTGTAAAGAGAGTGTGTTTGCATAAGTTTCATATGATTTTGATAATAAGAACACTCGTGTGATATAATAAATCTTTTAGTGATCATTTACATATTTTAAATGAGAAGGGTTATGGATTTGATAGGATATGAATGACTTGAAAGTCTGGGTATGACGATACCCAGTGATGAAGAATAAGTATTGAATGTTTTCAAAGCATGAAGCATGGATTTTAAGGAACTAAAAATGGGCTTGAAGAGAGTTAGATGGTTACACGAAGAAGGCATTTGAGTGTAAGGTCTCTTTGCTGGAAACCGAGTTTTTATGATTCGGGAGACATGACTGGCTTTGGACAATGTATAATTTCCCCTAAGGTAATATTATTCTAGAATAGTATTTAGGACTCCAATCCTTACGACAAACTTGGATTGGGGGCCTGGCCACCGAGTCATGGGAGGATTCCATATAGCCCATGGGATCGTAGAAATGTAGGGTGTACCATATAGCTCAAAAATAAAATAAAGAGTTGAGTCATGATTACAAGAAAATGTTTTGAAGTTTATCAAATTATGCCCATGTGTTTTCATTTTCCTTATGTTAAATTATTTTAAGAAATGTTCTTACCTATGTTGTGTAAACTGTATGTTATTTTTTTGAATTGTTCTACATACCAGTACTTTTGAGTATTAACCCCCTATATTTCAGGTTCTGCGGTATAGTTTCATATCCATCACATTAGTATAACACTTGGGATATGACAGAATTGGTGAGCCATCCATCTTTTGGAAGACATTTACTTATATGTTGAGTCTTAGTATATGTTCCAGTCGGGAGCTTTGTCCCGGCCTATTCAGTTAGTTTTTCATTAGAGGCTCAATAGACGATATTTGAAGTGTTGTATTGTCATATCTGTTTAACTTATTTGTGATTATAAGTTTTTGTTGAACATTATTATAGCTTCCTCACTTTGTTATATGTATGGATTATGCTTATGATAGTATGCTAAGGGGTTTCTTAGGCCTTCATGGTTCAGGATGCCTATCGCACCCATGTCCAGGGCCTCGACTTGGGTCGTGATACAAAGTGTCTCGAGCTTGTCCCACAAACTTCTTGCATATGTCTCTTTCATAATATGGTTTCTAACATTATCTTCAACCCATTGTCAAATATATCCACAAAGGTGTTCAAATTCCTAATCCTCATCTGTCAGGGATTGAGGTTTAGTAGATGCAAACACAGGTAAATGTATTTTCTTGATAAAGAGGAGATCTTTCATCTTGCCTTTCTAAGTATGATAATTACTAACATTCAAACATACCATTTTACTCATAGTTTCCTCCCTTATTCAAATCATCAATCAATAACAACCAACTCTCTGCTACCACTTTGTTGTGAAAGGCAGGGGCACAATCAAAATGCCCGACAGGGTAGCATCAGAAGAATACCCAAGTCTAAACTTTCTCTTCAAATTTGAAAAAAGAGGAGACAAGCAAACCCAAGCTAACCAAATTAATATGGCAATAAATAAATAAAACACACAAAAATGGTAAGTCAAGAATAACAAGACACCAAATTTAGGTGGAAAACCCTTTGGAGTGAAGAGGAAAAAACCACGGGAATAAAACCTCCACTATAATTACCAAGAGTTGTAATATTGTTCTCCAGAATGTTCACCAAACAAGTGCTAAACAACGAGCAACAACACAACAAGATAACACCAAAACTATAGAATAAAAAAGAGCAAAAACACCAAAAATACAGTTGTTGTTCGAAAATGGAAAACAGGAGATATAGGCCACGAAATCTACCTTCATGAGTTTCTAATCAAATATTGAGATGAGAGAAACAATATGTCCAGAAATCAGCTCAATCGGACATGAAACGTAGTGGAAATCAAAATTTCAAGTTGACAGCTGTGGCTGAAATTTTTGAGCAAAACTCTACTATTATTTTTCTCTCTATGGCTACTGAAAAATCTTTTTGTGATAGTGAAATAAGACCTAAAAATATCTATATATATTTTCCGTAGTAATGGACCTATGAGTGGGTTTGTCCAAATTGAGCTTTATTGATCCACATAAGAAGGGGAAAAACCCCATAACCCAACAAGTTGAACTATTGTAGTTGCTTCAGATGAGAGCAAGAACTGATCGGTAGTTGGTCAAACTAATTACATAAAAAATCTATTTCTAAGATAATATGTAGAAGAATTTTTTTTCAAAAAATTCCACACGTTGATAGATATCCAAGTGAAGATTGAAGATGCTATATACTAGCTTTTTATACTTTAGTCTATAGTCATGTATGTATCATTCTTTTGTGTTTTTTCATATAATACTACACAATCGATTATGCCAGCGAAGATAAAAAAAAATAATCAAAAAAAGTACATTCTCACCATCTCATTTTTTATCAACAACTTGAGTAACTTCCAAGTTAAAAACATAGTCAACTGTAAGATATTTGCAAATAGTAGTAAATAAATAACGATGATATACCTAGTGTAATCTCCTAAGTGGAGTGGGAAGAGTAGGATGTACAAAAGAAAAACCATCTCCTACCTTTATAGGATAGAGAGGATGCTTCCAACAACATAGTATTAAATTGATAGCATCCCAACCGTAGCTTCCTAACGATAAAAAACAACTATATTCTTTAGTTACTTTTGCCTTCTTAGTTATACTCCGAGTCTTCCTTCTCAAATGTTAACAAATCAGATGCAAGTGAATGAGAATAAATAAGTCCAAAGAAAAAAAAACCATATTCAATAACACTTAACTTTACCTGTGAACAAGTTTGTTAATATTGGTAAATAAAGTATCTTGATATTTAATAAAAAATATTTTAAAATAGATTCAATAACACTTAACTTTACCTGTGAACAAGTTTCTTAATATTGGTAAATAAAGAATCTAGATATTTAATAACAAAATATTTTACATTGAGTTTTTTTTTCCAGAAAAAGCTCATCAGGAAACTTCTTTATTTTTCCAGCAAAAGGTCACTAGGAAAATTTTCTACACTAAAAGTTTCTTCGGATACTAGTTCAAAAGAGGTAACTAAGAGCTTCTTCTAATTCTTAACAAAAGGAGGTAACTTTCAACCATCTTTAGACTATCAACAAAGAAAAATAGTAACGAAAGCTACCAACCAGATATACGTTAGTATATAATGAAATAAATTTCTCCCCTAACTTAAATATCTCATCCTCCGAAATAAACACAACCGCATATGAAGTTGGCCCCTTCTGAAGATTTCCCTCCATCTTGAATATTATCAACAAAATTCTCCTCTTGTTGTCTTGGGTGCAGTATACTCGATTGACCTACCTCAAACATTTGAATCGATGCTTCATGTCATTAACGAAAGAGTCTTCTTCTTATTCTATTCTATTCTTTCTTTTTCCTTTCTTTTCTCTTGGCCTTTTCACTGTCGCATTTCTAAATTTTGTTCCCTAATTGTTATTTTTCCTAAGGTTGGTGTGGTCAAGGGAGATGATATTCTAATGACATTATTTAAATATTAGAAATTGGATACCTTGTCTTCATTGTGATCAAAGTTATCAAATTTAAATGAATCCAACCAAGAATTGTCAATATCCGACCAAACCAAGAGTTGTCAAAGTTCGACGGTAGGCGTCATTGCTCTTTCATAAGCTCCATTTGAATCAATTCTTTCAGTGAGTACCATCTTGGTATTGAACAATTCGATGGGTCTACAAAATCAAATAATGAAAAGAATATTGACTAATTGTAATTCCATTGTGCAACCATTCTTTGTGTGAAGTTTTCAAGCCCCCAAATCATATGACTATTGTAGATCACCCCCTGCAAAAGGATGTTTTCCATTCTATCTAACTTGTTCAAAAACTTATCTTCTACTCCCTTTAGTTATGCAGTCACTTGTTCCTTTTTTTTTTGTAGAGCTAGATTCTATTTCAGTATATTTTTCCTCCAAAATCTCTATAACATTTTTCAATGTGGGAGAAGTAGGAGGAGTAAGAGAAATCGGAGAAGTAGTTCATTGTCTTCTCATATTTTCAAGAAGATTTTCTCTTCTCTTTCTTTTCTTTTTGGGCCATGAGCTTTTACAAGCCTTGCCCATAATTTTTTGTCCAAAATTTTGTTGGATGGACTCATAGCTCTTGAGTTCATAATCACTCCAGCATCGACAATCAATCTAGTTATGGTTGATAGAAACCACAGAGTACCCACAATATGATCAAACCTACAAATCTAGATATGATAATTGATAAACTTACCAACATTTACGGACATACCTAAATAGATAACGTATAGCAGTGCCAACCTGTTTGAGTATATTTCATTGGTGTGGGAGTTTGGAATCATCCTGCTACTAAGAAAATGGAGGAGAGGTCTTTCTTTGTACATAATATTTTACGTATTTATTATCTAGTTGAATCTACGCACCTAATCCGCACCCCCCTACAAATGGTATCAGAGCGCAGTAATTTAAAAAATACAGAAGTAATATATATATCAACATGAACTATTTACAATAAAATGAACAAAGAAGAATTTATAATAGACGAAAAAATATATGAAAATCACGAAGGATTAAAAATAAGAATAGTATTTTCTAATTTAGGAAGAAGATATAAGAAAATAGGCGAACATTTATATTTAATGTTAGAAAAAGAAGAATTAAAATTAGAAGATAAATTGACAGTTATGGTTAGAATAGAAAGAGAAAACGAAGAAATAGATAGAAAAAAGGAAATAGAAAAAACAAAACAACAAACTACAGAAGAAATACGAAAAATAGAAGAAACTAAAAATAGTAGGATTGCTGAATTAGAAAAAGAATTACAAATGTTAAAAGATTTGTATGAAAAAAGACAGAAAGAAAAAGAAGAAAAAGATAAAGAACAAAAATTATTAAACGAAATAAATCAATTTAAAGAAGAATTAGAAATAGACAATAAGGAATTAGAAATAAATAATATAGATGTTGAAGAAACAGACAATTATGATTCAGAAGATAGTGAAACATATACAGAAATATTAACAAATACAAAAAATTTAGAAATCAATGAAAAACAAGAAGCAATTAATGAAAAAAATTTAGAAAATATCAACACAGAAATAAATACTCTTGATAAAAAAGAAGATCAAATATAATACCTAGTACATCAGAAATAAGGAAACCTGCATATTATAAAAATAAGTTTAAAAGATATAATCTAAAGAACGAATATGACAAATGGACACCAAAACAAATAGTTAATAAAAATTATAACTTTCTAGACTTAGATTGTGTAATAGATACAGAAAAAACAATACAATTATGGATAGGATATATGACAAAGCAATTATTAGATAATAATATAAGTGTAACGGATGCACCAGAATATATAGAAAGAACATTAATAGGAACAGTAAAATTATGGTTTTTAAATCTAACTGAAAATAGTAAAAAAATATTAAGAACTGACAAACCCACAGAAGGAATAATGAAATTAACACCTATAGAATTATTAAAAAAATATGAAACAGCTATAAAAGACGAATTCAGTAGCATGACAACAACAGAAGAAGAACAAAATGAAGAGAAAGACATAAATAGAAATTTAATGTTAAAATTAGCAATATGTAATATGTGTTACATAGATGAATATACTTGCGCATTTAAAGAATATTATTATAAAGGAGCATATAATATAGAAGAAAGTAAAGAAATAAGAAAATTATTTTTTAATAAATTACCTAAACCATTTAGTTCAAAAATAATAAAAAGTTGGGATGAAACAAAAATAGTAGATACTTTAGGAGCAAGAATAAAATTTTTACAACAATGGTATAGAAACTTATGTGAAAAATACAGAGAAGAAATAAAAATGGAAAAAACATTAATAAGAAATTTAGCATGTTGCAAAGATAAAATAGCACCTCAATTTGGATGCGAAGAAAGATATTATAAGAAAAGAAAAAGGCATAAGAAATATAAGAAATACAAAAAATCAAAATATAAATACAAAAAACCAAGAAAAAGATATTATGTAAAAAATTATAAAAACAAAAGACCATATAGAAAGAAAAAATCTATAAAAGAATGTACTTGTTATAATTGTGGAAAGTTAGGACACTTAGCTAGAGATTGTAAATTACCTAAAAACTCAAAAAATAAACAAATATCAGAAATAAAAATAGAAGATACAGAATATATGCAAATAGATTACTTAGATTACGAATTAGAAAGTGAAGACAGTATATATGAAATTTCAGAGAATGAAACAGATAATGAAATAGATAGTGAATTAGATGAATTAAATGACTGAAGAAGATATAAAAATATTAACAAAAGAAGAATATTTAAATGAAGAAGGAACAGATCAAAAAATAATATTTGATAACAATGTATTTGATGAAATAAAAGGAAAAGAGTTAGACTTAAGTGTAGAAAAAATATTTAAAATACCAACAATAAAAATATATTTACTAGAAAAAAGGAAGAATATTATGTAGTAAGTCAAAAAGAGCACGTAATAGACTGTAGATATGCAAAAGGTAAAGCCAGTATACCACTAGTAACAAAAAGAATAATTAATAAAGAAATAAACGATATAAAAAGTAGAGACCCAATAAAATATGTACACCTTGGAGGTACAGAAATATTAATAAAAGCATGTTTTAGAGAAGGAATAGATACACCAATAGAATTATATTTAGCAGATGATAGAATTATAAAACCTATAGAAAAAAGTATAATAACTGCCATAAAAGGAAATTTAATATACCAAAAATTTAAATTTATAATAAGTGCAAATTATTCAGTAGCAGTAACAGATAGAAATATAGACAAATCACTAGTATTATATTGGAAGATATCAGGAATAGAATTAACTCCAGGAAGTAAAATATTTACAGCAAGATGTAAAAATTTATATGTATTAACAACAAAACATAAAATAACGGGAAAAAATAAGATTAATAAGATACAAATAGATAGCTCATTTGAACAATTTGTAAAAACAATAGACTATAATGATTATAGCTATAGAGACATAGATGTAGAAGAAAATCTAGAAATAATAAATGATAGAATAAGTACAACAAAAAGAACAGCTTATGATAAACCGGAATCATCAAGCTCATCAAAAAGAATAAGTTATGAAACAAGTTCAATGGATAATTCAAACCATTATTACATAACAGGAAAGGTAAATGAAAAAGAATATTTAATACTCTTAAATACAGGACAAGAAGAAAATTATATAGCAAAATATCTAGTAAAAAATGAAGAAATAAAAACCGACAATAATATATGCCCAGATCTACCAAGAAGCTTAATAAATACTAAAAATATAGCAGAAAAAGAAATAGTAATAGGAATAAGAAAAATAAAAATAGAATTTGAAGTAAAAGAAGAAATGCAAAAAACAGACATAATATTAGGAATAAAATGGCTAGAACAAGTAAAACCATATAATATAGAACATACACAATTAACTATAACATATAACAGAGAGAAATTATTC
Organism: Capsicum pubescens; assembly: GCA_030864215.1. Lineage (NCBI taxonomy): Eukaryota > Viridiplantae > Streptophyta > Magnoliopsida > Solanales > Solanaceae > Capsicum > Capsicum pubescens. Next base: position 232,309,708 of record CM061544.1, read on the forward strand.
TTAAGAAGAGCATTAACATAAAATGAAAATATATGTATTAATGAAGATAGTAGTAGAAGGATATTACAGTAGATATTATACGCCTATGATAGATACAGGAGCAGAAGCTAATATATGTAGATATAATTGTTTACCAGAAAGTAAATGGGATAAATTAAAAACACCAATAATAGTTAAAGGATTTAATAATGAAGGAAGCGTAATTACTTATAAAGCTAAGAATGTAAAAACACAAGTATGGGATAAAATACTAACAATAGAAGAAATTTATAATTATGAACTAACATCAAAAGATATGCTTTTAGGAATGCCGTTTCTAGATAAATTATACCCACATATAATAACTAGAACAGACTGGTGGTTTACAACACCATGTAAACAAAAAGTAAGAGCAAAAAGAGTTAATAATAAAATAAGAAAGAAAACGGATTGGATAAAAGGAAGTGAAAAAATTACACAAAAGTTAGAAAATATAAAAAATACTGAAGATACAATAGAATTAGTTGTATTTTCGATAAATAAAACAGAAATAACTATATTTTAAATAAATAAGATAGAAATAATTAAGAAAAAATTAGAACAATTATATAGTGAAGATCCATTAAAAGGATGGGAAAAACATAAAACTACTATAAAAATTGAATTAATAGATAAAAATAGCATAATAACCCAAAAACCATTAACATATAATTTTGATGATTTAAAAGAATTTAAAATGCATATAGATGAATTATTAGAGAAATAATATATACAAAAAAGTAATAGTAAACATAATAGCCCAGCATTTATAGTAAATAAACATAGTGAACAAAAAAGAGGAAAAAGTAGAATGGTTATTGATTATAGAAATTTAAATGCAAAAACAATAACTTATAATTACCCAATACCGAATAAGATATTAAAAATAAGACAAATACAAGGATATAATTATTTTAGTAAATTTGATTGCAAATCAGGATTTTACCATCTAAAGTTAGAAGAAGAATCTAAGGAATTAACCGCATTTACGGTACCACAAGGATTTTATGAATGGAATGTACTACCATTTGGATATAAAAATGCACCAGGTAAATATCAACATTTTATGGATAGTTATTTTAAACAACTACCTAATTGTATAGTATATATAGACGATATACTATTATATACAAAGACCAAAGAAGAACATTTAAAATTATTAGAACAATTTACGGATATAATAGAAAATTCGGGAATAAGTTTAAGTAAAAAGAAAGCTGAAATTATGAAAAATCAAATAGAATTTTTAGGAATACAAATAGATAAAAGTGGAGTAAAAATGCAACAACATATAGTACAAAAAATAGTAAATTCGAAAGAGGAATTGGATACGAAAAAGAAATTACAATCATTTTTAGGATTAGTAAACCAAGTAAGAGAATATATTCCAAAATTAGCAGAAAACTTAAAACCACTACAGAAAAAATTAAAAAAGGATATAGAATATAACTATAATGAAGAAGATAAAAAACAAGTTCAAAAAATAAAAATACTTTGTAAAGAATTACCAAAATTACAATTTCCTGATGAAAATAGAAAATTTATATATATAGTAGAAGCAGATGCTAGTGAATATAGTTACGGAGGAGTACTTAAATATAAATATGAAGCAGAAAAAATAGAACACCATTGTAGATATTACTCAGGTACGTTCAACGAGACAGAAATAAAATGGGAAATAAATAGAAAAGAATTATGTTCATTATATAAATGCTTGTTAGCATTTGAGCCATATATTGTATATAACAAATTTATTGTGCGAACAGATAATACACAAGTACGCTGGTGGCTAACAAAGAAAATACATATTCAGTTACAACAAAAGAAATTCGGAGACTAGTATTGAATATATTAAATTTTACATTTACAATTGAAGTAATCAGTACTAACAAAAATGTTATTGCAGATTACATATCAAGACAAAGCTACACAGACTGATATTATAGAAGAAGATACTCTAGAAAAGATACTCAACACCCTAACTACGCTTTCAATAAAAGTGGACAGTATGGGTAATGAGATAGAAAAGCTAAAGACTAATGAAGATAAACTGAAGTCTATAGCTACAAATCAGCTAACTCAGCAGTATGCAGAGCTATGTCGATCGGAAGACATTAAAATTCCAGAGCTAGAAGGAGACGTTGGGATACTCCATAAAACCCATAACGTTTATCTATCTACTTCCGCAGGTACAAGCAAAGGAGCTAGTCGACCAAGATACCAGAACATGAATATGAATAAAATATTTGAAAAACCATATACCCCAAATACACCAAAAGATCCCATGTTTATACCTCCACAAATTACCACATACCGAGATAGTCTGAACCAAGATAAAAAAGTTTATAACTACACATCCCAAAAATACATAGAAAATATCTACAATATACAAACCTTTTTAAATAGCAACCCAAAAGCTACAAATGTCCAAGAACCAGATACAAACTATATAACCCAGAAATTGACCGGATATAATAAATTAATTGCCTTACCTAAAACCAAACCAAATATAGTTAAAACTTGCTACGAATATGGACTACTTAGTACGGTATATACCACGGACGGAACTGAGATATCCACTATACCAGAAATATATGAAGCATTTATCATTTGTAGCTTTTGGGTTGCTATTTAAAAAGGTTTGTATATTGTAGATATTTTCTATGTATTTTTGGGATGTGTAGTTATAAACTTTTTTATCTTGGTTCAGACTATCTCGGTATGTGGTAATTTGTGGGGGTATAAACATGGGATCTTTTGGTGTATTTGGGGTATATGGTTTTTCAAATATTTTATTCATATTCATGTTCTGGTATCTTGGTCGACTAGCTCCTTTGCTTGTACCTGCGGAAGTAGATAGATAAACGTTATGGGTTTTATGGAGTATCCCAACGTCTCCTTCTAGCTCTGGAATTTTAATGTCTTCCGATCGACATAGCTCTGCACACTGCTGAGTTAGCTGATTTGTAGCTATAGACTTCAGTTTATCTTCATTAGTCTTTAGCTTTTCTATCTCATTACCCATACTGTCCACTTTTATTGAAAGCGTAGTTAGGGTGTTGAGTATCTTTTCTAGAGTATCTTCTTCTATAATATCAGTCTGTGTAGCTTTGTCTTGATATGTAATCTGCAATAACATTTTTGTTAGTACTGATTACTTCAATTGTAAATGTAAAATTTAATATATTCAATACTAGTCTCCAAATTTCTTTTGTTGTAACTGAATTTTGTATTTTCTTTGTTAGCCACCAGCGTACTTGTGTATTATCTGTTCGCACAATAAATTTGTTATATACAATATATGGCTCAAATGCTAACAAACATTTATATAATGAACATAATTCTTTTCTATTTATTTCCCATTTTATTTCTGTCTCGTTGAACGTACCTGAGTAATATCTACAATGGTGTTCTATTTTTTCTGCTTCATATTTATATTTAAGTACTCCTCCGTAACTATATTCACTAGCATCTGCTTCTACTATATATATAAATTTTCTATTTTCATCAGGAAATTGTAATTTTGGTAATTCTTTACAAAGTATTTTTATTTTTTGAACTTGTTTTTTATCTTCTTCATTATAGTTATATTCTATATCCTTTTTTAATTTTTTTCTGTAGTGGTTTTAAGTTTTCTGCTAATTTTGGAATATATTCTCTTACTTGGTTTACTAATCCTAAAAATGATTGTAATTTCTTTTTCGTATCCAATTCCTCTTTCGAATTTACTATTTTTTGTACTATATGTTGTTGCATTGTTACTCCACTTTTATCTATTTGTATTCCTAAAAATTCTATTTGATTTTTCATAATTTCATCTTTCTTTTTACTTAAACTTATTCCCGAATTTTCTATTATATCCGTAAATTATTCTAATAATTTTAAATGTTCTTCTTTGGTCTTTGTATATAATAGTATATCGTCTATATATACTATACAATTAGGTAGTTGTTTAAAATAACTATCCATAAAATGTTGATATCTACCTGGTGTATTTTTATATCCAAATGGTAGTACATTCCATTCATAAAATCCTTGTGGTACCGTAAATGCGGTTAATTCCTTAGATTCTTCTTCTAACTTTAGATGGTAAAATCCTGATTTGCAATCAAATTTACTAAAATAATTATATCCTTGTATTTGTCTTATTTTTAATATCTTATTCGGTATTGGGTAATTATAAGTTATTGTTTTTGCATTTAAATTTCTATAATCAATAACCATTCTACTTTTTCCTCTTTTTTGTTCACTATGTTTATTTACTATAAATGCTGGGCTATTATGTTTACTATTATTTTTTTGTATATATTGTTTCTCTAATAATTCATCTATATGCATTTTAAATTCTTTTAAATCATCAAAATTATATGTTAATGGTTTTTGGGTTATTATGCTATTTTTATCTATTAATTCAATTTTTATAGTAGTTTTATGTTTTTCCCATCCTTTTAATGGATCTTCACTATATAATTGTTCTAATTTTTTCTTAATTATTTCTATCTTATTTATTGAAAAGATAGTTATTTCTGTTTTATTTATCGAAAATACAACTAATTCTATTGTATCTTCAGTATTTTTTATATTTTCTAACTTTTGTGTAATTTTTTCACTTCCTTTTATCCAATCCGTTTTCTTTCTTATTTTATTATTAACTCTTTTTGCTCTTACTTTTTGTTTACATGGTGTTGTAAACCACCAGTCTGTTCTAGTTATTATATGTGGGTATAATTTATCTAGAAACGACATTCCTAAAAGTATATCTTTTGATGTTAGTTCATAATTATAAATTTCTTCTATTGTTAGTATTTTATCCCATACTTGTGTTTTTACATTCTTAGCTTTATAAGTAATTAAGCTTCCTTCGTTATTAAATCCTTTAACTATTATTGGTGTTTTTAATTTATCCCATTTACTTTCTGGTAAACAATTATATCTACATAAATTAGCTTCTGCTCCTGTATCTATCATAGGCGTATAATATCTACTGTAATATCCTTCTACTACTATCTTCATTAATACATATATTTTCATTTTATGTTAATGCTCTTCTTAAGAATAATTTCTCTCTGTTATATGTTATAGTTAATTGTGTATGTTCTATATTATATGGTTTTACTTGTTCTAGCCATTTTATTCCTAATATTATGTCTGTTTTTTGCATTTCTTCTTTTACTTCAAATTCTATTTTTATTTTTCTTATTCCTATTACTATTTCTTTTTCTGCTATATTTTTAGTATTTATTAAGCTTCTTGGTAGATCTGGGCATATATTATTGTCGGTTTTTATTTCTTCATTTTTTACTAGATATTTTGCTATATAATTTTCTTCTTGTCCTGTATTTAAGAGTATTAAATATTCTTTTTCATTTACCTTTCCTGTTATGTAATAATGGTTTGAATTATCCATTGAACTTGTTTCATAACTTATTCTTTTTGATGAGCTTGATGATTCCGGTTTATCATAAGCTGTTCTTTTTGTTGTACTTATTCTATCATTTATTATTTCTAGATTTTCTTCTACATCTATGTCTCTATAGCTATAATCATTATAGTCTATTGTTTTTACAAATTGTTCAAATGGGCTATCTATTTGTATCTTATTAATCTTATTTTTTCCCGTTATTTTATGTTTTGTTGTTAATACATATAAATTTTTACATCTTGCTGTAAATATTTTACTTCCTGGAGTTAATTCTATTCCTGATATCTTCCAATATAATACTAGTGATTTGTCTATATTTCTATCTGTTACTGCTACTGAATAATTTGCACTTATTATAAATTTAAATTTTTGGTATATTAAATTTCCTTTTATGGCAGTTATTATACTTTTTTCTATAGGTTTTATAATTCTATCATCTGCTAAATATAATTCTATTGGTGTATCTATTCCTTCTCTAAAACATGCTTTTATTAATATTTCTGTACCTCTAAGGTGTACATATTTTATTGGGTCTCTACTTTTTATATCGTTTATTTCTTTATTAATTATTCTTTTTGTTACTAGTGGTATACTGGCTTTACCTTTTGCATATCTACAGTCTATTACGTGCTCTTTTTGACTTACTACATAATATTCTTCCTTTTTTCTAGTAAATATATTTTTTATTGTTGGTATTTTAAATATTTTTTCTACACTTAAGTCTAACTCTTTTCCTTTTATTTCATCAAATACATTGTTATCAAATATTATTTTTTGATCTGTTCCTTCTTCATTTAAATATTCTTCTTTTGTTAATATTTTTATATCTTCTTCAGTCATTTAATTCATCTAATTCACTATCTATTTCATTATCTGTTTCATTCTCTGAAATTTCATATATACTGTCTTCACTTTCTAATTCGTAATCTAAGTAATCTATTTGCATATATTCTGTATCTTCTATTTTTATTTCTGATATTTGTTTATTTTTTGGGTTTTTAGGTAATTTACAATCTCTAGCTAAGTGTCCTAACTTTCCACAATTATAACAAGTACATTCTTTTATAGATTTTTTCTTTCTACATGGTCTTTTGTTTTTATAATTTTTTACATAATATCTTTTTCTTGGTTTTTTGTATTTATATTTTGATTTTTTGTATTTCTTATATTTCTTATGCCTTTTTCTTTTCTTATAATATCTTTCTTCGCATCCAAATTGAGGTGCTATTTTATCTTTGCAACATGCTAAATTTCTTATTAATGTTTTTTCCATTTTTATTTCTTCTCTGTATTTTTCACATAAGTTTCTATACCATTGTTGTAAAAATTTTATTCTTGCTCCTAAAGTATCTACTATTTTTGTTTCATCCCAACTTTTTATTATTTTTGAACTAAATGGTTTAGGTAATTTATTAAAAAATAATTTTCTTATTTCTTTACTTTCTTCTATATTATATGCTCCTTTATAATAATATTCTTTAAATGCGCAAGTATATTCATCTATGTAACACATATTACATATTGCTAATTTTAACATTAAATTTCTATTTATGTCTTTCTCTTCATTTTGTTCTTCTTCTGTTGTTGTCATGCTACTGAATTCGTCTTTTATAGCTGTTTCATATTTTTTTAATAATTCTATAGGTGTTAATTTCATTATTCCTTCTGTGGGTTTGTCAGTTCTTAATATTTTTTTACTATTTTCAGTTAGATTTAAAAACCATAATTTTACTGTTCCTATTAATGTTCTTTCTATATATTCTGGTGCATCCGTTACACTTATATTATTATCTAATAATTGCTTTGTCATATATCCTATCCATAATTGTATTGTTTTTTCTGTATCTATTACACAATCTAAGTCTAGAAAGTTATAATTTTTATTAACTATTTGTTTTGGTGTCCATTTGTCATATTCGTTCTTTAGATTATATCTTTTAAACTTATTTTTATAATATGCAGGTTTCCTTATTTCTGATGTACTAGGTATTATATTTTGATCTTCTTTTTTATCAAGAGTATTTATTTCTGTGTTGATATTTTCTAAATTTTTTTCATTAATTGCTTCTTGTTTTTCATTGATTTCTAAATTTTTTGTATTTGTTAATATTTCTGTATATGTTTCACTATCTTCTGAATCATAATTGTCTTTTTCTTCAACATCTATATTATTTATTTCTAATTCCTTATTGTCTATTTCTAATTTTTCTTTAAATTGATTTATTTCGTTTAATAATTTTTGTTCTTTATCTTTTTCTTCTTTTTCTTTCTGTCTTTTTTCATACAGATCTTTTAACATTTGTAATTCTTTTTCTAATTCAGCAATCCTACTATTTTTAGTTTCTTCTATTTTTCGTATTTCTTCTGTAGTTTGTTGTTTTATTTTTTCTATTTCCTTTTTTCTATCTATTTCTTCGTTTTCTCTTTCTATTCTAACCATAGCTGTCAATTTATCTTCTAATTTTAATTCTTCTTTTTCTAACATTAAATATAAATGTTCGCCTATTTTCTTATATCTTCTTCCTAAATTAGAAAATACTATTCTTATTTTTAATCCTTCGTGATTTTCATATATTTTTTCGTCTATTATAAATTCTTCTTTGTTCATTTAATTGTAAATAGTTCATGTTGATATATATATTCTAAACTATCTATTTGTGATTCTAAATTTGATATTTCATCCTTTTGTGCATTTATTGAGTTTTTACTAACTCCGGCAAATATATTATAATTTAATCTTTTTGTTCTTATTTTTAATTCTTTACGTTTTTCAGATATAGTCTATTTTAGTTCTTTGCATTTTTGTATTTTTGTATTTTATTCATTCAAACAATATTTATAGTATTTTGGTGGATATCTAAATCTAATTTTATCATAATTAGGTGGTATATGTCTCATTCTTCTAGATTTTAAATGGGTTATTAATTTTGCTTCAATACTAGATATTAAGGTAATTAGGTAAGCTAATCTTTGTGGGTTTTCTTTTGTTTTATTTAGTCTTATATATTCTGAATAATTACTAATTAAAGATTCTTTAATTTTTCTAAAAGCTTCTCTGTTTTTAAATGGTCTTCTCATAATTAATTAATTAATTGTAATTTTTTCATAATAAACTCTAAATTCAAACATATATATTATATACCGTACTAAGTAGTCCATATTCGTAGCAAGTTTTAACTATATTTGGTTTATTCAGTAGCAGTAACAGATAGAAATATAGACAAATAGAATTATTCGAGGAATAATATGTTAAGAAGTTTATTAGCAAAGCGGAAACGGAGAAAGATCCTATTTTTTGTACTATATGTTGTTGCATTTAAATTTCTATAATCAATAACCATTCTACTTTATATGGTTTTACTTGTTCTAGCCATTTTATTCCTAATATTATGTTTGTTTTTTGCATTTCTTCTTTTACTTCAAATTCTATTTTTATTTTTCTTATTCCTATTCCTATTTCTTTTTCTGCTATATTTTTAGTATTTATTAAGCTTCTTGGTAGATCTGGGCATATATTATTGTCGGTTTTTATTTCTTCATTTTTTACTAGATATTTTGCTATATAATTTTCTTCTTGTCCTGTATTTAAGAGTATTAAATATTCTTTTTCATTTAATAAATAATTATTCATTTTCATAAAATTGCTTTTTTTTCAAAATATTTCCTTCAACCATGTACCTAACAAAATATAGTCATATTAGATTACTATATACTAGATTATTCTTAAATAACATGTTCTTCGGTCACTATTAGCATGGTAATCTGGATACTTTTCCCTTAAACAGCGCCTCTACTCTGGTTACTCCCCACCACGGCTTCTTGCCTTATTGGTTTCACCTTTAGGATGGCATAGTTCTTAGGGATCTTTCTCCGTTTCCGCTTTGCTAATAAACTTCTTAACATATTATTCCTCGAATAATTCTACCATAAAGTAACTAACATGAATTTATTTTATCATATCATGATTGTTGGGAATTATGAATTTAGCTATTCATAATCATAAATAAACATACCTGTTCTGGTAGGTTTGATATTTCTGAGTTTTGCAGATGCTAGTGAATATAGTTACGGAGGAGTACTTAAATATAAATATGAAGCAAAAAAAATAGAACACCATTGTAGATATTACTCAGGTACGTTCAACGAGACAGAAATAAAATGGGAAATAAATAGAAAAGAATTATGTTTGACAGAGAATTCTTTCTATTTTATTCAAGTCGGGATTGTCAATGAATGCTAGTTTTATACTATCATCAACTTATGTTTAGAGATTATATAAGCGATTGATAGCTCCAGGAGAATAATCAATTCTTTTACCTTTAATAGTAGAAAAAATTGAGTTTCTATTCAGATTTTTCTAAAATTCCCATACCAAATCCAAAGAAAACTTGCGTGGTGGTTTTACAAACTCTTCCCATTGGTGATAAACAAATACATTAGCAACATACTCATCTTTCTCCCTATCTTGAGAGTAAAAAAAAAAATCCTTTTTAATGAATGAGAGTTCTTTCAAGGTTGTCTGAAATCCAATCCTCTCCCATCTGAGGAGTAATTGAGCACTGAGATTATTATTTTTTGAGGTATTTTTCAGTTTAGAATATAGATTGAAGAAGAGAGAAATGGTGAAGAGGCATAACAGAGAACAAAGTTTAATTTTTTTGAACTTTTCCTATTTAGTCTTTAGTGTGCTTTAATATATATATATGTGTGTGTGTGTGTATAGGTATATGTATATGTATATACATATACATATATGTATATGTATATATATACATATGCATGTATGTATATACATATACACACATATATATAAATTTCTCAATGTCACAGCAATAAAAAAAATAATAATAAATTTTAAACTAACCATTTCAAAGGCAGCACTTGGTTTTTTCTTACTGGCTAACACATCCACCTCATAACTGTCAAGATGACTCTTGGTCCTCCTTGATTTGGGGTCATCACATCACTTCTTTTCAAAGGAAGAAAAATCAAAATTAATTTAATTACCTAAATTACTCTACTATAAAGTAAAATTAATTATCATAATAGATGTATATTTATATAACATCTTAATTTATTCTATATATAGAAACACAATTTTTTATTTACTATATATATATGTATATATATATATATATATATATATATAAATACAATTCTTTTGAAAGATTTGATCCTATTTTTTTCTTTGTTTGCACATTGTTGATTTGGTTTCTTCATTTTTTTTTTTTTATCTTTTAACTATTTTGAAATTCAAAACAATAAAATTAAGTAGGTAAGCTACTATTACCATAGTTAGCATACATAAATGAGTAAAAGAAAAACTTAATATATTTATTTATATAGCATTAGTTTTGAAAAGGTATTAGCGTATATATATATATATATATATATATATATATATATATATATATATATATATATATATATATTGTAACACCTCACATTTTCAGGCTAGACTTTGAACCGTCGTCCTACACGTGTAAATTATAATACCATGATTTACATTTTAATACATGAGTCATTACCTTTATCCTAGTATGTGAAGTTCTTATGAGGTAAAAAATGTTCATAGAAATCACTTAGAGCAAAGTTGAGTTAAGAGCCTTTGATTCGATCAAATTTTGGTGTTTGATTGCACAAGGATCGACTTTAAATATGTATAAATTTTTATATACGTGGAATTTTTAAGCTCAAAACCCACCAAGTAATATATAATTAAATTATCTTTCCAACGATACCAATTTTGTCTTAATTCAATAACCGAGCAAAAAGTTATGGTTTTTTTATGAGAGGCAGTAAGGGTCCGCAATATGGCCGCGGTGAGTTTATCTCTCCACGCGATATGGGGCATGATGCATTGCTCTCTCCAGCCGATATGGGACGTGACACGGAGCTTATTTCCCCTCTGTTTCAGCTTCTTATGTGTCAAGCGGCACTTTGGTCCTTTCTCCTCTGCCCCAAATGTCCAAGGCACGAATTTAAGCACCCAAAAGGGCATTATTTGACCATCTTCTTTAAAACAACTCACATAAAAATCCTCCCCTTTTCCAAGAACAATAATCCAAGATTTTCCTATCAAGAACACAATGATTCAAGCTTCAATTTCAAAGATTTCTTCAAGAATTCATCAATTAAGGTATATGTGGTTTATGAACATAGATACTCTCTCATATTTGTGGCCTAAAATTATTTTAAAGATTTAAAGTTCATGATTTTCAATTAGGGTTCATACCCAATTAATCATATTCTTGAATTATGATATTTTCATGAGATTAAAGGCTTTATGTGCATCAAGATTTGCTTATATCTAGGTTTGCTCACTAATTTTACATTCAAGCTATGTTATTATCTTTACCATGTAAATTATGGTTCTATGTGATTCACCCCCAAAATTATATATCATGGTTGGTTAATGTCCAGTAAAATTGTTAAACTTATGTAGTTAGCCCTGTAAACATAATCTTTTTTTCAAGTTCACTTACTTCCATGTTGTAAGTCATGAGATTATCAGTTATTTAAATGCATTATATTTTGGGTTCCCCAAATTATCACTTCTATAAATATTTTAGATTATTTTATCATATTTAAAGTGTCATTTAGTGATGGCGGATTATGAACACCTGATACCTATGTGTTTACTCATGCTTCGAATTTTTAAGTAAGAAGTCAGTTACATCATAATTCTCATTATTATAGCCAGCATAGATTTGAGATGTCTTCCTGCCATTTGAGGGTTGACACATATCTTATGAGAGAACCTACCAGTAGAGGGTGACTCTTTAGTCCTTTGGGAACCGGTTTAATGGATACACATATCTAGTGTTAATACCCATGGTACGGTACTGACACCCTTCTAACTGGGGTTAAAGGTTGGACCTCGATTAGCTCAGATTGGGACATGCCAGTTACATGACACCTCCCATAGCTTCAGTCAGTAGTCAGTATGTCTCAACTAAGGTTTTCTTGACCAAAGCATACATATTTTCAGTTATAAAGTTATACAAATTTCAGTCTTTTAGATTACAGATTATCTAAAAAATATGCTTATGTTTGGTCTTGCATTCTCAGTTTTACATGTTCATGTTATTTTCATGTTTAGTCCCCATGCATGATCATTAATTCAGTTTTACAGTCTATTAAGTTTTACATGAGATGTACATACAATATTCATGTTTTACCGCTTCCCAACTTCGATTCTACTTATTTTATAATAGTAAAGATTTAAGAAACTAAGTGTAGTGAATCACCATCTTATCAGATTATGTTGTACTCATGTCTTAAAATACTATAGCTTTCAGTTTATCTCAGTCTCTTGGTGAGTCTACTGGAACTTAACATGCATGTTTTAAGATTTTGTATCTACTCAATTTTACTTATTGCATTCACCCTCACTTACCCAGTATATTTCAAAGTATTGATCCTTATATATGTCTATGTGATACATTGTCTCATAATGTAGGTACCAATTATAGCCTACACATCATAATCAGGCGGTTTGTAGCTTCCAGCCAGCGGTTGATGAGTTCTCCTATTTTGGGGACTCCATCCAGTTGTAGTTCATGTACTGTATTGTATTTATTCATATGTATTTATTAGTGGTAGTTGGATTTATGTACTAGCTATATATAGTCAGTATAGTAGAGGTTTCATAGATAGTCATTCAGAGTCATGAAATATAAATTCCAGTTCTATCTTCAGTTTTTGTCATATTTTAAACTTTATCAATATAATATTTATCCAAATTATGCCATGATTATGCTTCCACTCAACAAATTATGTTTTGATATATACATATTAAATCAGTTTCTTAATAGTATGCCAGTTTATGGGTTAGCTTGGGATCACTTGTGGTTCTATCCACCATGTTACGACTAGAGATAATCTCGGATCATGACACACATAGACGCACACACATACACAAATATATATATTTGCATATTATTTAAAGCATTGTATATTTATGTGTATATAATATATTTACTTTCTTGAAAAATGTAATTTTTTTAAAAGATATATATTTACTTTCTAGAAATAAAATGAGTGGTAGTTCTGAGTATAACGTCGTCAACTCGAATTATTAGTGTATGTGTGTGCGTATATACACACATACATATATATATATATATATATATATATATATATATATATATATATATTAAAAAGAACCGTTGAAGCCTGTTAGTAAAAAATTCTGGTGACAAAAGATTTTAATCGATGACCGTTCACTTTGAATTCTCCACAATTTATGTGTTGTATTGTCACTTCTGTTACAATGTACGGTCCTATCCAACGTGACTTAAATTTTTTGGCAAATAATCTCAACCGGCTATTGAACAATAGAACTTGATCTCCAACTTTAAAATTTTTATGGTGAATATGGTTATCATGCTATTTTTTATCTTTTCTTTGTACAACTTAGCATTTTCATAAGCTCCAAGCCAGAATTTCTCCAATTCATCGAGCTGTGACAAATAATTTTTACCTGTATCTAATAAATATAGATTTTAACAATTTTACCGCCCAATATGCTTTATGTTTCGATTTCACAGGTAAATGATAAGATTTTTTGAAAACTAATATGTAAAGAGATGTGCATATAGGTGTTTTGAAAGCAATTTTATAAGCCCACAAAACATCATCTAATTTTAAAGACCAATCTTTTCAGAATGACCCCACAGTTTTCTCTAAAATTCTTTTTAATTCTCTATTGAAAACCTCTACTTGCCCACTTGTTTAAGTGTGGTATGAAGTTTTTATTTTATGAGTTACTCCATATCTTGACAATAAACTAGTAAATTTTTTGTTTACAGTTTTCTCTAAAATTCTTTTTAATTCTCTATTGAAAATCTCTACTTGCCCACTTGTTTAAGTGTGGTATGAAGTTTCTATTTTATGAGTTACTCCATATCTTGACAATAAACTAGTAAATTTTTTGTTTATAAAATGAATTTCCTGATCACTTATGATAACTCATGAGATTCCAAACCTAGAATACATATTTTTTTTGAGAAAATTACAAACAACACAGGCATCATTTTCCTTAGTAACTATTGCTTCTACCCATCTTGAAACATATTCAACAACCACTAAAATATATTCACAATTATTTGATAGAGGAAATAGACCCATATAATCAATACCCCTAATATCAAATATTTAACATATAAGAATAGAGTTAAGAGGCATTTCATACCTTTTTGAAATGTTACCGCATCTCTGACATTTATCGCACGTGGCAACATAATTTCTTGCATCTTTGAAAAGAGTAGTCCAGAAGAACCCTACTTCAATTATTTTTACTACCATCTTTCTTCCTCCATAATGACCTCCCACTGCCCCATCATGACAATGCCTTAAGATATTGTTCAGTTTTATATCTTGTAAACATCTCCTGATTATTTCATCTGCATAAAATTTAAACAAGTAAGGATCTTTTTAATAATAATATCGTGCATCTTTGAAAAGTTTTTTCCTTTGTTCGTATGAAAAATCTTTTGGGATCCATCCTCCATCTAAATAATTAGCAATGTCAGCAAATCAAGGTGGCTGATTTATAGCTGATGTGATTCCATAGATATTCTCATTAGTAAATTCCTCCTAGATTTCTTATGACTCAGTAGGAGGATTTTCCAAACGTGATCAATGATCAACTACCTGATTTTCAGATCCTTTTCTATCTTTTATTTCAGGATCAAATTCTTGTAGAAAAAGTATCCATCTTAGCAATCTAGGTCTGGTATATTTTTTCATTAAGAGATATTTTAAAGCTTTATAATCAGTGAATTATGTGACTTTCCCTCCTATTAGATAGGAATGAAATTTTATCAAACGCAAATCCTACTGCTAGTAGTTCTTTCTCAGTTGTGGCATAATTTCTTTGGGCTTCATTTAGCATTCTACTGGTATAGTAGATAGGCCTAAAAATCTTATCTTTCCTTTGTCCTAGTACATCTTCAAATGTTGTATCTCTTGCATCATACATTATCTCAAAAGGTTTGCTCCAATAATGGGAAACAACTATTGAAACATTAGACAACGGTTCATTAAGAATCTCAAATAATTTCCTGTAATCATCTAAAAATTCAAAATTCACATCATTCATTAATAATTTAGTTAGAGGTTTTGAAATATTTTTAAAAAAATTTATAAACCTTCTGTAAAATCTTGCATGTCCTATGAAACTTCTAATGACTTTAACAGTAAGGAGAGGGGCTAATCCTGGTATAACATCAATTTTTACTTTATCAACCTCTATTCCTTTAGCAGTAATTTTGTGTCCTAAGGCAATTTCATCTGTTACCATAAAATGACATTCCTGCCAATTAAAAATTTAGTTTATCTCTTCACATCTTTTAAGCACCAAAGTCAAATGATAAAGACAATCTTTAAATGTCTTACCAAAAAATGTGAAATCATCCATGAATATTTCAAGAAAATTTTCATTCATATCTAAAACAATTACCAACATGCAACTCTGAAATATAGCAGGAGCATTACATAGTCCAAATGGCATTATTCGATAAGCATAAGTAATTTGGAGGCATGTAAATATGGTTTTATCCTGATCTTCTGGAGAAATTGATATTTGATTGTATCGAGAATATCCGTCAAGGAAACAGTAAAATTCATGACCTGCAATTCTCTCAAGTATTTGATCAATAAAAGGCAGAGAAAAATAATCTTTTCTTGTAACCTTATTTAGTTGTTTATAGTTAATACAAACTCTCCATCTCATGATTGTTCTAGTAGGTATGAGTTTATTATTATTATTTTTAATCTTTTATACCTCCATTCTTTGATACTACCTGCACAGGACTCACCCAAGGACTGTCAGATATTGGATAAATAATACCTGCAACTAGAAGTCTTATCACTTCATTCTTGACAACTTCTTCCATTTTTTAGTTTAGTCTTTGTTAAGGTTGGGGTATTATTTTGTAATTAACTTCCATGAGGATCATATGAGTGCAAATAGTTGGACTCATTCCTTTGATATCAGCTATAGTCCACCCTATGTCTCTTTTGTGTTCTTTTAACACTCCAATTAATTTATTTTCTTGTTCTGTAGTCCAAGAAGAGGAATAACCACTGAAAATAATTTAGATTCAAGAAATACATATTTCAAATGAGATGAGAGTGTTGTGAGTTTAATTTTTGGTTGAACTTTTTCTGATAAGACTTTCTCATTTACTATACTTTTTTAGCATTTCTACTTCTTTTCTGATTGTAGGATTGTTATCACTTGTCTTACCTGACTTGGACAAACATCTTTTTAATGAATCAGTAATCAAATGATCATCTTTGTATTCATCTATAAGGTCATCTAGAAAGTCAATATGAAAATAGGGAAATGATGACTCATCCTCGAAAAATTTTATTACTTTTTGCATTTCAAAAGTTACTCTTTCTTTATTAACTCCAGTATCAATTGTCCTTGTGTACATTAATAATCACTCTTTCTATTTCAAGAAATGATCTACTTAGAATTAATGGTAACTCAATGTTCTCTTCCATTTCATGTACTATAAAATCTACAGAAAATGCAAATTTATCAACTCTTATGAGAACGTCTTCAATTATTTCTTTTGGCTTTTTAGTACTTTGGTCGGCCAATTAAAGAGATACTCCAATATCTTTAATCTTATCAAGTTCTAGCTTTTTGATAATTGAAAATGGCATTAGATTTATTGAAGCACCTGAATCACATAATGCTTTTTCAAAATGAGCACCTTTTTAAGGTACAAGGAATTGTAAAACTTCCAGGGTCATCAAGTTTTTGTGGCAACTTATTTTGAATTATAGAACTATATTTTTCTGTAAGCTTAACCACTAAAATTTCTTTAATTTTTCTTTGCTCGAAAATATCTTTAAGAAATTTAGAATATGAAGGCATTTGTGACAAAGCATCTGTGAAAGGTATGTTACTGTTAAGTTGTTTTAAAATTTCTAGAAACTTTGAAAATTGTTTGTCGATTTTTTCTCTTTTCATCTTTTGGGAAAAATGAAGAGGTACAGAGTGGGGATTTGTGATCAATTCTTTTTCATTTACCTTTTTTTTTATCTCTTCTTTCTTTTGAATGTTTAGCTTTTTATTTTTTTTACCTTCAGTTACCTGTTCCACCTCTCATGGACATTCTTGTCGACCTACATATGGATTATTAAGATTTTTATCTACGCGCAAAGAGATGACTTTAAGATGTTCCTTTGAATTTTTCTTAGTGTTACTTTGTAAAGCACCTTGAATTTGTCCTAATATGAGTGTTGCTAATTGACTTACCTAAATTTTTAGATTCTTGATGGCTGAATATTAATTTTTAACTTTTTCATGAGTAGCCTTAATGAGTTTGTACATTATTTCTTCAAGAATTTGTTGGTGAGCTTTTTGGGATTGTTGCTGGTATTATTGATAATTGTGTTTCTCTTTCATCTGATTTTGAAAATCAGATGGTCCCTGTACTTGCTGCTTTTGATTAAAATATCTTTGAAGATTTTCAGCACCATTAGAATTACTTCATTAAAATTCAGGATATTTTTGTGCCATAGAACTATCAAATGAATAATTATTCTTGTAATTAATTACATTTACATGTTCTTCATTTTGTATTAAAGCTTGAAATTCATGATTAGGGTGATTCCCTCCACAAACATCGCAATTTTTAAGTTGGAGAGTTGATTGAGTGCTCACCTGAAAAGTCTCAATTTTTTGTGTGAGAGCTGTGATTTGTTGTATCAATGAATTTAAGCTTCAACTTGATTGACTCATGTTGCTTTCTTGATCATTATTTTTCATATGGCCATTGCACTGCATTTTTTTAAATTTCATTAATTAGTGGTATGACTTCTGTAGTGGTTTTACTCATTATGGATCGACCTAATGCTGCATCAATTATGTTTCTAGCAGAGGATTTAAGATTATGATAAAAATATATAAAATATCATGATCTAAAATTTTATGGTGTGAACATTTTCTTAACGTTGATCTTAGTCTTTTTCATTCTTGATAGACAGGTTCAGTATCTGTTTATAAAAAAAATTATTAATTTCTTGCTTCATTTTAATTATCTTTGCAAGAGAAAAGTATTTGGTAAGAAATTTCTGGGTCATCTAGTCCCATGTAGTGATGGAACCTCAAGGTAAACTTCGTAACCATGTCTTGGCTTCTCCTTTTAATGAATAAGGAAAAAGTCTTAATATTATAGCATCTGTTGTGACTCCATTGTATTTACAAGTTTCAAATAACTCAATAAATATCAATTAGTTCCACGTGAGGGTCTTCACTTATATCACCCGTGAATTGACATGAATTTTGAATTGTCTGAATAAATTTTGTGCAAATTTCAAAGTTATTTATTGCTACTGGTGGTCTCTTCACACTTGATTCTTCTTCAAACTGATCTGATTTTACATAATATCTAAGTACCCTATCACGTTGTGGTGCCACCTCATCCAACTGTTCTTCCACTTGATGTGGAAGAAGTGGGCAGTTGTTATTATTAAGCTCGTCGTCATCCATTTCTTATTGTGAAGACACCTGAGATTGTGTGTCCTGTTCTTTTCGTAACAAACGTAAGAATTTTTTAATTTTGAGATTGTATGACACGGATTTTCTTGAACAAGAAGGGGTCATGCACTTTATGAAATTTTAGCATAAAATTTAGAATAACAAGACAATCCCAAGAAAAATATTTTAAATTAGTATTAAAATAATTAATCTGCACTAGATTTACCAATCTACGACAACGGTGTCAAAAATTTGGCGAGTCATTGGCGTATATAATTTTTTTACTCACACTCTGTCAATTAATAGTATAGAAAGATGTCGAACCCACAGAGATTGATTTATCTATTCTACCGGTGTTTCTTATTTTGATTACTATTTGAGAAAATCAGGAATAATTGAATGATGGATTAACTAATTATTAGTAGATAAAGAGAATGTAGAAAAAATATATATTTTTTAAAAAATATTAAAGGTGTTAGATTTTTGGGTTCACTCAATATTTCTATACACTAAAGTAAATTCTTTATTCCTCAATTTTTTTTTCTCAAAAATGTACAAATACCTCTCACGATTATATTTATGTTTTATAACTAAAATTGAATAATTAAATTCTCTCCTCTTGATTGTACAATTTAATCATCAAAATAGTAATATTAAAGAATCAGAAATATATACTTGAACTAAAATATACTCTTTTTGTAGTAAGTCCCTTCCGATTACCTTGTTATAAATTATTAATACACTATTTGCCTCTCTCGATTATCAATAAGTGAGAATAATTATAACATAAATTAGATAGGTGTCACTAAATAAATATTAATAATCTATCAATACTTCAATTAACGTTATTACTTCTTTCGCCTCTCTCGTTTACAGATTTAATAATATATTAATTTAAAGTACAAAATAGATAGATTTAATAAATAAAGTAACATCTAACTGTAAAGCAGATAATTTAAATATAAATCTTCAGATCAAGTATATAAAATTTAGGTATAATACTTGCTATAATATAAAAATATCAAGATTCATCATTTTTTCAACACAAGAAAATTACTCCATACTAGAATTAGTACTACTAACGAAAATATTCTTCTGAATCAAAATAAGAAAGTAGAAGAAATATTCAAGAAGAAGAATTTCGCTATTTCTTTAAAAACAAGATCTCGAATAATTTTCAACATTGAATACTAACAAGCAGTGAAAAAAATCTTAAAGAAAATATTTTAAGTGGTTGCTTTGTCTCTTCTTTTTCTCTGATGCCCCATTTCCTTCCTTGTTGAATTTAATTTATACGGAAATATTGTGTAGGTCTCATGACTTTGTGGAGACATCAAATGTTGTTGCTACATTAGAAATAATTTTTTCATTTGTTCATTGTTGCGATACTAATTATTGTGGATGCTTTATTTTTTCCTTGATTTCATGTTTCCACAATATGTCTGTCTTTTTGTTCTCTTATTCTTTAAATATTCCTCTCTGGTAAATTATTAATAAATATAGGATAATAAATATATATTAATCATGGTTTTATTTAAAATCTTTATTTATTTACATATGAAAATACACGAATAATATATACTTATCCCTTGGGATATTTATTTTGAAATTGGCTAAACAATGTCTTTTTTTTTAAAAAAAAATTAAACCTTAACCAGATCGAGTAATTAAATACTTATTTTATCTAAAAAAAATATAATTTTTTTTATAATAAAGAGGGTTAAATGGTCCAAAGATGTCAAAAAGGAACAAATGACCAATGAGTGGAAAACATTTGGAGCAAGTGACCATTTCATGACATTACTTTGAAACGACTACTTTTAGTAGATACAACTTTTCAAAGTGACCACATGGTGTCATTCCCTACATAAAATGCCTCCTAACTAATTACATAAAATGCCTCTTTTTTGTTGTTTTAGTTATTTATCTCCTTTTTAATTCTTTTCCTTTTTTATTTCTCTACCTTTTTCTTTTTTCTTCTTTTTTTTTTCCTAGTTTCCTTTTCTTTTACGCTTCTTTGTTCATTTAATATTTTTGATAATTTTATTTTATTATTTATTATTTTTTTCATAATCTTATTCCCACTCAATTTTATATACTTCTTTTTTTTATATTTTTTCTCATTTTTATCTTTATTCATTTATTTTTTCTTTTTAACTTTATTAGTTCCTTTTATTATGGGCTTTTTTTAATTTTTATTTTTCTCTTTGTATTTCAATTTCTTTAATTCTCGTTCCTTTCTATTTTTTGGTTTATTTCTCTATTCTTTATTTTTTCCCTTTGTCCTGCTTTTACTTTTCTCTTTTTTAATTATTTTTTTTTTTGCATTTTATCACTTTTTCTGAAATTTCATTATTTCTTGTTCCTTTCTTTTTAAAAAAAAATTATTTATTTATTTTGTTATTTTCTGCCTCCTTTTGTCATTTTTTTTTATCAAATCATAATTTCTTTATTTTTTCACCATAAGCTAATTTCATAGTCATGATTGTTTTTAAATTATATATATTTATTTTTTTTGATAATTATTTTTCATTTGCTTCATTATATAGTGATACCAGCACAATATATTTACATATTGTCATGGTATCATTAATGTCTGCTTTTATTTTTTAGTGGAATCTCTAAGATACCATCATAATATATATATATATATATATAACGTGGTATCATTTATTTCTGCTTCAATTCTACAATCAGACCTCCATGATACAATCATAGTATATATATTGACATAGTATCATTGGAGTGGCTTTAGTCTGTAATGAAACCGTAAGAGTATTTCTTATACAATCATAGTATCATTGATATCTGATTCAACCTTTTTAGTGGAACCTCTATGATATCATCATAATATATCTATAGACCATCATGATATCATTGTGTTTGCTTTTATCATTCCGTTAGATGACACAACCCGCCTTGAGTCCTTATCGTAATAGGCGTCCCAAGTCCAACCATGACCGGAGATCACCCCTGTTACCCAAACCAATCTATAGTCACCTACCCTGAGTTGGCTGAATTTCAAGTATGAAATATACTAGTATAACAACACACACAAAGACCCTGGGAATAGATCGCAACCATGATCAATCCAACCGAGTCCAACCATCTCATACCAATAGTCCCACCATACCAAACAAAGCCATAAACCAAGCCATAACCAGAAAGAATGCCAAAACATAATATGATAGTCAATCCCAAAATGTAATACAATAGAACAGTGTGAAATCCTGTGATGTGGTGTTAGCCCACCAGCCTATTCCAATTCTAAGGCTGACACAAGTACCAATCCCGCTCATTCCAAACCCCCAGAAGTACCACAAAGCCTTTATCCAAAATAGTAAATAATTTTGGTTAGTACATGCCCCAACTATGGCCAAAACCAATATCCAAAATAAAGTAAAAAATGTCTAACAATATCCATAACATGAAATGATGTCTTTCGAAAGGATGGAAGCTCCCCACTTCAGTCCAAATGTTGTCACCAAGTCAATCACAATGCAGGAGAAATCGAACGACAAGTTCCTGCATAGCATGGGTATACATCTGCTAATAGACAAGTTACCGAGTGACCGCTAGCATGAATCTCAGGATAAAGATAAAATAATGCCAGTTATAAAACCAAATAAAACAATCCATAATGCATACAACCATGAATATATAAGTGCCGGGAAAGGGGATCCAAGTTTAGCATGAATTTAAAACCTTTACCTCGGATACATAGCTTAGCTATCCTAAACCACCTATGGGCTATATGAATTTAGATCCCCCTAATGAAAGGGTCGTAGTGCATATAGCCGCACGACCAGGGAAGTATCCCATGATATGACTAGTACATCTCCCAATAGTGTGATATTATGTACACGATCTACTAAGATCAATCCTCATATTGGCAAATACGAGTTTCCAGTTTTGGACCCCTCAGGACCACCACCTTCCACAACTATATTACATATCCCACCATTAATGCTTAATTACAATCGCATCCAAATAACCAACCAATCTATTTACCATTTGATTAACCAACGCTAATATTAGTGGTATCGTTATACCACCCCTTACTTGAAAGTAAGATCCATATCCAAACCTTTTAGGTTAAGGGGACTTTCAAGTGCCCTTCCATATACCATATTAAACCACTTGGGAGACTTCCATGTTACCCACAAGCATAACCATTTAGCCTTTAGCCTTTTTAAACCATTTAAATAATGTATGATTCCTTTACCAAGTTTAAAACATACAATAGTTCCATTAAAAGAAATCAATGTAATGAACATATCTTTATAAGCATTTTATGAAACACATTGGGGGCATAATATATCCAAAACCAATTCCAAAGACCATTAAACCATTTCCATGCAATTCAATTGCCCAAAACCATCGTTAATGCATATAAAAACATAATTAAAACCATAAGAAAGCATAACCAAGCATTTAATATAAAAAACCCCAAATAATAGTTAAAACCCATAATCATGAAATAGTAAAATCATGAAATCAATCATATAAATCATGCCTTTAGTTGAAATTACAACAAGGAAAGAGAATCATGCCTTATACCAAAGAATTGATGGATTGAAATCACCAAGACAAGCCCCAAAGAAATCCTCAAGATGAAACCCTAGCATTCTTGCCCTAAAAGCTCTTGAGAGAATTATAGAGTGTTTTAGAATAGTTTTCCAAGTGTTAATGAATAGAATAATAGGGTAAATAACCTCCTAATTGTATTAAAAGTCGTGGGTCCTAATTAGGGTAAATAGGGCAATGTCCAGAATATCCCCAGTTAAATCCCTTAAAAACCCATCACTGGGATACGACTGACCCATACGAGTCGTACCCTCCTAATACGATAAGTACCCACCACTCGTATCCAACCCTTAACCCTTAGATCAAGCACTGTCCAGTATATGACTCATCCAACCAAGTCGTAACCACAACATACGATCCTTATCCATAACCCGTATCCCTAACAGAATAAAATACCAGGAGGATCAAACACTGCCTACGATACGAGTCCCTGATACAACTCGTACCAAGCCCTACGACTCATACCTCTAAGTCGTACCCATTCTCGTGAACAAAACCATCCCACCAACTAACATTGGTCAGCATACAACATGACCCTACTACTCGTACCCCAGTATACGACTCGTACCCATGAGTCATATTAGGTTTGGAGATCGGAAATTCTAGGAAATTTTCAAAGGGTCAAAACCCAGGATACTTTAGTCTCCCTCACTAGGAACCTTCATCCCTGAATGATGGACAAGGTAGGGTAACCATACACAGAGTCATTTGCATTATCAAACATCCTTTTATCAAAGTTTGAAAACAAAGAGGCAAAGATGTTAATCTTCTCTTTCATAAACTTTGAAAATAAAGATGTGTTGAAGACACATACCTTACGCAAGAATCCCAGGAGGAGAAAACAAATGCGGATACTTGGACTTCATTTCCTCTTCTGTTTCCCATGTAGCTTCTTCTACCTTATGGTTCCTCCATAGAACCTTAACCAAAGCATTATCCTTGGTCAGCAACCAATGAACTTGCCTATCTAATATCGTAATAGGGACATCTTTATAAGACAGGGAATTCAAAATACCCAATCCTTGCAAAGGAGCAACCGAAAAGGATAACCAATGCACTTCCTCAACATAGAAACATAAAAGATCGGACGAACCAAACTTAATTAGATGGAACTCTAGCTCATACGCAATATTTCCCAACTTCTGTAAAATCTCATAAAGAACAACATACCGAGGACTGAGTTTCCCCTTTTTGCCAAACCGCACCACTCCCTTCATGGGAGATACCTTGAAGAATACCCTATCCCTAACCTCAAACTCTAAGGCTCTATGCATAATATTCGCATAGAAATTTTGGAGACTTTGGGTAGATTTAAGCCTTTCTCGAATCACCTTGACCTTCTCCATCGCTTGATAAATAAAATTTGGGCCAAACATGTCTACCTCCCAAAGATCAAACCAACCAATAGGAGATCTACACCTTCTACCATACAATGCCTTGAAAGGAGCCATACCAATACTCGAATGATAGCTATTGGTGTAAGAAAACTCCACCAAAGGTAGTTGCTCAACCCAATTGCCACTATAGTCAATCACACAGGCTCGAAGCTTATCCTCTAATGTTTGAATAGTTCTCTCCACTTTTCCATCCAACTATGGATGAAAAGCAGTACTAAGACTAACATTAGTCCCCAACCCTTTCTGGAAAGACCTCTAGAAGTGAGATATAAATAGCGTACCACGATAAAAAAATAATCAAAATAGGCACCCCGTGCAGCTTCACAATCTCCTAAAGATACAACTTCGCATAATCCTCCATCGAAAAGGTGATTTGTATTGGCAAGAAGTGAGCTGACTTAGTCATCCTATCCATGATGACCCAAATCAAATCATATTGATTCTGAGACCGAGGAATACTGGTGATAAAGTCCATATTGATCACTTCCCACTTTAATTCGGGCAAATTAATTTCTAAATACAACCCTCTTGGACTCATGTGCTCAAACTTAACCTGTTGACACACCATACACTTGGCCACAAAACTACCATATCTCTCTTCATGCCATTCCACCAATAGATCTCCTTGAGATCATGATATATCTTAATCGAGTCGAGATGAACAACATAGCATGACTCGTGCACCTCAGCCAAAATACTTTGTCACAACCAATCAACATCAGGAACACACAATCTTTCTTGTTACCATAAAGTACTATCACCACTACCTTTTGCCCACCAACGTTACTCTTGATTTTCATCAAGATAGGATCCAACATTTGCTTCTCATTAATTTCCGTACCAAGAGATGATCTAACCACCTCTTTCACCAT
Organism: Capsicum pubescens; assembly: GCA_030864215.1. Classification (NCBI taxonomy): domain Eukaryota; kingdom Viridiplantae; phylum Streptophyta; class Magnoliopsida; order Solanales; family Solanaceae; genus Capsicum; species Capsicum pubescens. Next base: position 232,335,508 of record CM061544.1, read on the forward strand.
CACCCTACCATCCTTGGACTCTAAGAGACAAACTCCAAGATTAGCCAAGCAGTGAATATCCTTCACCATTTCCCACTTTCCTTCTTCCGCATAAGACAAACTTCCCATAGATAACCTGCTAAGAGCATCAACAACCACGTTAGCCTTACTTGGGTGGTAGAAAAAACTTATATTATAGTCCTTGAGAAGCTCAAGAAATCTCCTCTGCCTGAGATTAAGCTCTTTCTGGGTGAACATATACTAAAGACTCTTATGATCAGAAAAGATATACACGAGAGCACCATACAAATAATACCGCCATATTTTCAAAGCAAACACAACCACCAACAAATTCAAATCATGAATAGGATAATTTCTCTCATGTACCTTTAACTGCATGGAAGCATAGGCAATCACCTTGCCATGTGACATCAACACACAACCAAGTCCTAGCCGAGATGCATCATAATAAACTATGAACCCATCATTGTCCTCCCGTGATGTCAAAATTAGAGCCGAAGTCAACTTATCCTCCAACTTTTTAAAACTCCCTTCACAAGTATCCAACCAAGAAAACTTAACTTTCTTCTGAGTCAACTTAGTCAAAGGATTAGATATCAAAGAAAAGCTTTCCAAAAACTTCCTATAATACCCGGTAAGACCAAGAAGGTTCAAATATCAGATGAAGTCGTGGGCCTAGGCCACCTCTTCACCACTACAACCTTTTGAGGATCCATCAGGATCCCTTTACTAGAAATAATATGACCCAAGAAAGTCACAACATTGAACCAAAACTCATACTTAGAGAACTTGGTAGACAACTATTGTACTTTAAGGTGTGCAACACCACACAGAGGTGATTAGCATGATCCACCTCACTCTTCAAATAAACCAGAGTGTCATCAATAAACACAATAATAAAGAGATCCAAATAATGCCTGAACACACTATCCATCAAGTCCATAAAAGCTCCCGGAGCATTGGTCAACCCAAATGACATCACCAAGAACTCTAAATTCCCATACCGAGTATGAAAAGCCATCTTAGGGATATCCACCTTCCTAATCTTAAGATGATGGTACCCAGACTGAAGATCTATCATAGATAAGAACTTAGTTCTTTGCAACTGGTCAAATAAGGCACATATCCAAGGAAGGGGATACTTGTTCTTGACTATTACCTTATTCAACTGCCTGTAGTCAATGCACATCCAAAGGGAACCATCCTTTTAGCACACAAACAACACCAGTGCACACCAAGGAGATACACTTGGATGAATAAACCCCTTGTCCAGAAGATCCTTAATTCTCCTTGAGTTCCCTCAATTCATACGGAGTTATTATATATGGAGGAATAGAAATAGGACGAGTTTTTGAAAGAAAATTAATGCCAAACTCTATTTCCCTATCCGGAGGAACACCAGGAATATCATTCAAAAAGACCTCTGGAAACTCATTAACCACATGGACCGAAAATAAAGAAGAACCTTCTGAGTTAGGATATTTAACCTGGACCAAGTGATAAAGACAACACTTGGAGATTAACCTCCGAGCTCTAAGATAAGAAATAAACCTCCCCCTAGGAGATAAGTAAACACCCTCCCATTTTATAACCAGTTCACTAGGAAACCTAAAGATAACCCTATAGGTCTGATAATCCAATGATGCATAACAAGAGTGTAACCAGTCCATACCCAGAATGATACCAAAATCTACCATATCTAACTTAAACAAACCCACCAAGTTTTGTTTGGAACCAAAAGATACCACACCCCCTATAGACTCTCTTAGCAATAACCGAGTCACCTTTTGAGGTAGAAATAAAAAAAAAATCTAAAACAACTTTCGGATTGAAACCAAAAGATACAGCGATATAAGGAGTCACATAGGAGAAAGTATACCCTAGATCTAGCAAACAATATATGTCACGAGAGAAAAGTTGTAATGTACCAGTAATGATATTTGGTGATACCTTGGATTTCTATCTGTACGCTAAAGCAGACAATCTATTCTGACCAACACTAGAACTAGGAGAAGTAACAAAAGTAGATGCCACACCACCAGGTGTAGGAGCAGAATATAAAGCCACATGAATTTTATTTTCCCCTATAGCAACTTATTAATTGGCAATCACTGAGCTGATGGCTTGCCTGACCACACTTGAAGAATTTGTACCTTCTTTATTCATAATAACCCCAATAGGGACAACCACAAAATCAACAAGAAGGACACGAAGAAGTTAACTGATCTCTGCTCACTTGAGATTGGGCAACCTATGCCTGAGAATTTTCACCACCTTGATGACGCTTGTCTCTCGACTGGTAAGGAGCACTAGAAGTTAAGGAGCTAGAACTACCCTACTTTTTTTACCACTTGCCACCATCTCTACCACTATGAGACTGAGCACCTCCCTGTTGAAAAAACCTACTCTTCTTTCCCCACTTATCCCCAAACTCTGCCTGCCTTCTCTTTTTATCCTCAACCTACTGTGTATATGAATAGTCAACCTCAAGATGTCCATATCTTTAATAATCAAGACAGTCTTTCTCTCATTAATCAAATCTCTATTCAACTTAGAAGTAAACTTCCTAATTCTCTACCTCATATCAGCGACCGAGTTAAGAGCATACCTTGATAGCTAATGGAACTTCAAATCATATTCCTTTACTGGCATCCTCCCCTGCCTGAGGTTTACAAACTCCTCCATCATAGCTTCCCTCAACTCTTGAGGAAAGAACTGGTCCAAAAAGGCATTAGAAATGGATTTCTATAACCCTCTTTTTCCATATCACCTCTATCCCTATCCCACTCCTCATACCACTGATAAGAAATATCCTTGAGTTGATAAGCTGCAAGGTTAACCCTTCTAGATTAGTGGCCTGCATCACCTGAAAGATTTTTTTTATCTCATCCAAGAAGCCCTGAGGATTCTTTCTATCTTAACTTCAGTAAAAGTAGAAGGACCCATCTTCATAAATTGATAATCCTTGTGGCCTCAGTAAATAAAGAACCATCCGCACTACACTTAACCTAAGTAACAACCGGTTAGGCAATAACATGAATAGACTGACGAAATTTTTTGTTGCCCTAGGGGACCTAAGGAAAACTAGCAAGAATAGAAGGAACTCCAACACCATCAGGAATAGGACCATGATATCGAACATGCACTCCAGACATAGGATGTATCTCTTTAGCATTATCCCTAGATATGTTGGAAGAATTTCCTTGTGTTCCAGATCTAGAAGGCATGATTTGAAAGATGAGCAAGCAAGGATTAGAGTAGAATTCCAGTATTGAGAACTCAAGCTTGAAGATAGAATACCAAGAAAGTTAAATGTTCCGAAAGTTCTTAGATCCTCTCTCTTATGAGCATGGCACGCTTCAAACCCCTAAAAGAGAATCTACTCGACACAGTTTTGTGGACTTCCTAATTGACTATGAACCTAGGTTCTGATACCAATTTGACATGACTACCCCGGGGCCTTATCATAATGGGTGTCCCAAGTACGACTAGGATAGGAGATCACCCCTGTTACCTAACCCAACCTCCAGCCGTCTACCCTGAGTTGGATGAATTTCAAGCATAAAACATACTAGCATAATAGCTTACACAAAGACCCTGGGAATAGATCATAATCGTAACCTACTCAATCGAGTTCAATATCCCATACCAATAGTCTAACTATACAAAACCATACCAAACAAGGCCATAAACCAAAAAAATAACCAGAAATAATACCAAAACATAATATCATAATCAATCCCAAAATGTAATACGATAGAACAATAAGAAATCTTGTGATGTGGTGTCATCCCACTAGCCTATTCCAATGTCAAGGCCGATATCAGTACCGATCCCTTCCATTCCCACCCCCAGAAGTACCACAAAGCCTCTATCCAAAAGAGTAAATAAATCTGGTTGGGACATGCCCCCAACCATGGACAAAATGAATATCCAAAATAAAGTCAAAATGTCTAACAATATCCATAACATGAAATAATGCCTTCTAAAATGATGGAATCTCACCACTTTAGTCTAAATATTATCCCCGAGTTAATCACTATGTAGGAGGAGTCGAACGGCCGATTACTGTATAGTGTGGATATACATCTACCAGTAGACAGGTTAGCGAGTGACCAATAGCATGAATCTCAAGATAAGAATAAAATAATGCTAGTTATAAATCCAAGTAAAACCATCCATAATGCATACAACTATACATATATAAGTGTCGGGAAAGGGGATCTGGGTTTAGCATGCATTTAAAATCATTACCTGGGATATGTATCTTGGCCATCCTAAACCACCCAAAGGCTATATGGGTTTAGCTCCCCATGCTGAAAGGGCCATATTGCGTGTAGCCACACGACCAGAGAAGTATCCCATGGGATGACTTCTCCCAATAGTGTGACATCATGTACACGGTCCACTAAAAACAATCCTTATATCGGAAAATACAAGTTTCCAGTTTTGTAATGCCCTGAATCTGTCACCCAGAATGCTTCACGGTGCTCATGACCCCGAAGGACCACAACCTAACCCATGAATGATATTTGTACCTGTATACTACATAATATACTATATAAATACGAAAATAAAGGCTGAAAGTCCATAAGTTTCAAAGATCTGATAAAACATAATATCTGAGAATATGGTATAGCAATACCAAAATAACTGAAATAAGTATCTAAACATACTAGTCTGTAAAGCCTCTAGCTGACTGAACTGTCAGAATAAGAAGTTGATGGGACATGTACCCAACTAACTCTAACTACTAAAATAAATTAATTAATGAGATAATAAATTAATGGTCATGTCCTCGAAGGATGAGGACTCACTGCTAACTCTGACTGCTGAGACTGGAATACTACTGATGCTCTAGAGCTCGTGCTTCTGAACCTATGGTATAAAACACCATAGCATAAATGTGTCAGTATGTTTTAATGTACTGGTATGCATATGAGGTAGGCTGAATGCAAAGGATTCACATGTATGAACTATACTAACTGACTGAATAACATAAATATGAGAATACATGCATGAATACATAATCACTATAAAAGAGTTCGTGATAACATGATTAATGAATCTGAGATGTAATAACATAAGATACTGATAACTATATAACTAAAATAACTAATACTGATTAACTGTATCTGACAGTTTATGTTCCGATGGAGTAAGCTGAGTTCCATACTATTTTGAGTTGATTATATCTGATAATCTAGAATCCTGTAGAACTATCTGAGTTCTATTACTGAGACCGAATGACTGTATCTGATAGTTTTGATTCTGTACTAAAACTATGGTAAGTAGTTATCTAACCAACATGCCTCTAATACGCCATTATGGCTGAGTTGGGGTCCAATCTGTAACCCCAATTGAAAGGGCGTGAATACCTCACCACTGGTAAGGATATATTGTGGGTGACCCTCATCTGACAGTGTCCCCAAAAGAGAATAGTGGGATCTCATCTGACAATGCTTATCCACCTCATCAACCCTCATTTGATAGTGTTTATGTCTCAACCCATGCTAGCTACATAATTCTAGAACATAAGGATGACTTCTAAGAATCACAACCCCATCTGATAGTGTGTGTTCCCATCCTTGGGTTTGCTTGGTGCTAATTTCTACTCCCATCTGAATAGACACTGAACATGATTAACTGAACTAACGGGATTGAGTTAACTGAGTTTCGTTGACTGACAGAATACTACTGAGATTATTGAGTTTTCCTGAGTCATGAGGCTAACTGAATTTTATGGATCATGGCTTGACTAAAAGTATCTTGAAAACATGACACTAGCTATAGGTACACAACTAAATTGTCGGGTATAAGTACCCCCAGGACTGGATAGCATGAAACTGACAAAGTATGACTTTCTTGAATACATGACAAACATCACAATCCATAATACAATAAGTTGGAAATTTCGTAAAGTAGAAGTTCTAAAGCACCACAAGGGTTACACATATATCCATAATTGATTGACTAAGGCATTTCATCAAACACTTGACATGTATGTACTTGTACATGAATGGGGATTTCATATTATTATACTAGTATGGCACTTTTCCTTCACATAGGCATTTAATCAAACACATGGGGAGCATGCTTTGGTTATACAATCATCAATACATCTGATAATCATAGATACATCAATCAACGTGTAAATTTAAGGGTTTATCATGATTATTATGCAAATCATCACATCCTAGGGTCAATCATTGGAGTATGGAGTTTCAAACATAAATCAAAACCCCACAACATCATGAATATGAATTTCAATTCTATTTAAATCATGAACATTCATAAATACACAAATCTTGGATTTTGAAAAGAGATTCTTGAGCTTCATGGTTGAAAGGGACCCACAAATCAAAACTTGACATACCTGGGTTGTGAGTCTTAAAGTTCTTGGACTTGAAGAACTTGAATCTCTTAGTTTTTTGAAGAAGTATTTGGATCTTGTTCTTGGGATTATCTTTGAGAGAAAACACTAATTTGATATTGTAGATGGATAATAAACTTACGAGCCTTGGTCTGATATAATTAGGGTTTAAAATGGGTGGAAAAAACCCAAATACCCCTTTGAAAATGACTTTAAAATAACTAAATAAACTATGCGATGGTGGGTGCGAAGGTCCGTCACTGGGTCGATAGTGCATCAATCCTGACCGTCGCACCTGGGAAGAATAGGGGTTCACTGTCTCTGCTGCGATGGCTTGGATGACGATCCATTGCTAGCTCGATGGTCCGTCGGCATGAGTCGTCGCCCTTAGGTAGAAGGTGGTCTCACTTACTCTGCTACAACTCTTTGGGCGAAGGTCCATCGCTAGCTCAACGGTACATCGGCCTTCATCGTCACACCTAGGCAGTTTTGACTGCTTTCTATAAAACGGCCATAACTTTCTACCCTGATACTAAATTTGAATAAAATTGGTATTGTTGGAAAGATAATTCAATTTACCATATGACAAAAAGTGAAAATCTTAAAAATTCCACGTATATAAAAGTGGATTTATCTTTCAAAGTATGCTTCTAACATACTTGGAACAATTTCAAGCTAAGTAGAAGTACGGGGTTTTACATGTTTTGGTCCCCCTAGGACCGCCACCTTTCATGGATTTGCTACACATACCGCTATGAATGCCTAATTAAAACCATTTCTAAATAACTAATCAATCTATTTACCATTTTGTTAACCAAGGCCAACATTAGTGGTATATTCATACCACCCCTTACTTTCAGGTAATATCCATAGCCAAAATATTTAGGTTAAGGGGGATTTCAAGTGCGCTTCCATATACCATATTAAACGACTTGTGAGACTTCCTGTAATACCCCATACTTTTTCCTAGCTTGAAATCGTCCCAAGAATGTTTGTATTTTCATGAGAGAGGCCATGTATTTATTTTCATTGTATAAATCCCAAAAATACTTGTCTGAAAAATGAAAATCTGAGGGGATGTGTTTAGTTATACACCACCACTACAATTCAATACAATGTCTTGTATGGATCTTTATTCCTTGATTCACTTGGCCACTTTTTCTTCTTTTTTTTCCAAATAGTATCATGTATTTCATATGGAGTACTCATAAGAGTATCTTATCCAGCTGCAAGTTCTAAGTCTCCTTGCCTCTTTTTATAAGACTTTTGTCTACTGTGTTGTGACCATTTTTTTTTTTGTTTGATCAGTAGCATCTTGTAACAAGTCATGTTCCTACACTTTGGCATCATAGGTTTCAAATCATCCAAAGAGAATAATGTTGAGTACTATACAAGGCTTCACACAGCATGATTCAAATTCTTGACTGAAACTATTGTTATAATCATTTTTTAGCTAAAGGTAAATAGCTATCAACTACCTACAAATCGATGTTTACCTCAAGAATGTGAGATCTTAATATGTCCTCAAGTTACGTATGGTTTCTCAAACTGCTTGTACGATGTGAAATAGCACTACTAAAATATATCATCTAAACAATTCTTAGAATGATTCCTAGAAGCGTGAAATGATTTGGGATGATCTATCAGAGATGAGGGGCATAAGAACTCAGTGAAATCAAACTATTCATTCATAAAATATTACTTATGCATACCTCACTCCACCATATGTAGTCATTTTTTTGGGATAAGTGTGCCAAATTTTTAGCAAAAGATCTACAATTATCCTGACAAAGTCAATCTCTGACAGTTCATGGTAGCCCAATCACAAAATCCACGATTACACACCCATTTTTTCTCCAAATATCTCGAGTTGTTGTAGTTGTTTTCCCCTGCAAGCTCTTGCTCAGTCTAACCTACTAAAAATTGAAATAACTAGCAAATAAGTTAGTAGGATCTTTCTTTCATACCTTCCAGCCAATACAATTGATTGAGGCCATTAGACATCTTAGTGGATCTAGTATATATAGGCTACTTAAATCTATGGCTTACTCTAGCCATCTATATCTGGTAAATAGAACTGGCCACTTAGTTCTAAATAATTACTATAAATAGTCATATCATTGTTTTTACCTACTAGAACCTCATTCCAATATCTAATTTCTCATCCATATATTAGATGGTAATGTGTTATACCAATAATACTTTGCCTAGACACAAGACAATAATTCCTCTAAATTTCTCACACTAAATCTGGTACCTGTACCTTTGAGAATATGCATATCTTAGGTTAAAAGTCTCTTCATAGGATCTATATGACACTACTAAAAATGAGGGCTATGGTAAGATTGTGTAGCGAAGGTTATATGATCATTGCTATAAATACTCTACAATAATAGTTATAACCATCGCATAATGTGTCCATGTCTGATGGGAAAATTAATTAACATAACCATTGCATATTTGATTTAATCATCCTAATAAATCATCCTATTGTAACGATTATTAGAACTGTTACTATAGTTAACTATAGCTATGGTAAAATTGTACCAAAAATAAAAAGCCCAAGGTTTTTTTCCTCCACTCTTTATTTACACCCGCTAATATTAATATAATAATTTAAAAAATAAAAAAATATGATAAAATATAAAGTTTAGGGTTAGGATCGCGGTTCCCATTTCATTCACCTTTTTTCTTCTTTGTTTGAGATTCAAGGAACGAATGAAATTGGAAGTGTAGGATTTTTTATAGATAAAATTGGAAGCAAAATAAGAGCGTTGTTCAACAGGATCGCAGTTCTCATGGGATTGTTCTGGGATTAAGAGTTGTAAGTAACCCATTTCATTCTCCTTTTTTTTTCTTTTTCTGAGCTTCAAGGGTAAGGATATAATTGGAAGTTTAAGATTGTTTGCGGATAAAATTGGAAGCAGAATAAGAGGGTTCTCTTGGGATTGTTCTGGGATTAAGAGTTGTAAGTAACGAAAATGGGATTTAGGGCTCACTGAGTTAATTTTGATTTCCAAATAATTTATGTATTAAGAGTTTTCTTTGTTCATGATAATCGTACATATAGAACATCTCTCATAATATTGTTTATCAACTTTAAAATCTAGAGTTACATATATAGCTGACTGCAGTTGGGACTTGGGAGGTATATTACTGTACAAATTTTATGTGTGTCAATTCGATATCCATTTGCATTGCGGATTTTAATGAGAATTATGTGTTTTTATTTCTCCTCAAGACAGTATATAGTATTATTTTGCATATATTTTACTGTTGATTTTTTCGTTTTGCTTTTCTTTATTTGAATTTTGTGTGAAATTCAGTTTGACATTTGGATTCCGATGAGAATCTTGTGTTTTCATTTCTTATATGGAGATTTTTTTTATTTTTTTTGTATCACTCATACTATTAATTTTTTTGTTCTGATTTCTTAGTTAGAATTTTGTGCGAAATTCACCTTAACATTTCTTCGTTGTGAATTACGATGAGAATTTCATGTTTTTATTTCTCCTCTAGATGGTACACATACTGTACTATTTTGTATTAATTTTATCAACGGTCCAACACTTTGATGCATTCTTTGTGTTCAAAAGCCTCGCTTCTGTTCACATTTGTCGTGATTATTCTCGTGGGCATCCTCTTTGTTATGGCTATATTAACTTCCTTTGTCCTCTAGACGGTTTAATTTCTTTGTCATTTTTCTTTCCTCTTATTTGTATATCCATTTTACTCCGATGAAAAAATGTACAAAGAGTGTTTCATAGTTTCTATGCTTTCGATTGGGATCTCTTTTAATTTCTTTATGCCATTTTTCCTTTCCTCTAATTTGTATACCCATTTTGTCCTAATGATAAAATGTACAAAGAGTGATCTAACAGTTTCTACATATTAGAAGCATTGCTTCCAATATGTTAGCTTTAAGAAATTCATAAAAAGGTTAAGGATTAATAATCTTCTTGTAGGGTGATGTTGGGTGTATTTATACGTCTAAGCACCATAACTTACCCATGTTTTAGCTAAGATTTGAGGATAAAATACATAATTCCTGCACTTTTAGTCTACTTTCAATTAAGTGAGCTGACCTATGTGATTAGCATGCTTTTCAGGTACTAATGCGGAAGATTTCAGCACTTTGGGGACTTGTGGACAGCAAAGGAAAACTTCACATAAAAGGGAAGGCAACTTTTGGACTAAATGTGATGCATGGGAACTTTTTCCCGAGAAAACTCAACATTTTTAAATAGTTAAGGATACAGTAGCAACTTAGTAGAGAAGGTTGTTATTAAAAACCTTATTGCTGAATTTTCAGCCATTAAAAAAATCCAGATTCTGTATTATTTTGAAAACAAGAGAAAACGGCTTAGCTTGAGGACGGAGAGAGAGAAACACTTTTCTCTCTTATTTTCGCTATTCATCTTTATCACCAAGATCGTTCTAAGTTTTGGCATGAGGAATATTTTTATTGTGATTTCCATTTTATTCATGAGTAGCTAAGTTTATTTGTTAGGGTTATGGAAACCTTGTAGTATACTCTCTATAACCCTATGCCAACATAGGCAATAGGCTAGGCGCCGCCTATGCCTACATAGGCAATAGGCTAGGCGCCGCCTATGCCAACATAGGCAATAGGTTAGACGCCGCCTATACCATTGCCTATGCTCACTGCCTCACATAGGTAATAGGCTAGGCGCCGCCTATGCCAACATAGGCAATAGGTTAGGCGCCGCCTATGATCACTGCCTCACATAGGCAATAGGCTAGGCGCCGCCTATGCCATTGCCTATGCTCACTGCCTCACATAGGCGGTAGGCTAGGCGTCGCCTATGCCAACATAGGCAATAGGCTAGGCGCCGCCTATTCCAACATAGGCAATAGGTTAGGAGCCGCCTACTTATGCTTAGGCAATGCTATAGGCTCCGCCTACTTATGCTTAGAAAATGCTATAGGCGCCGCCTATCAACATAATTTTTGCCCACTAACCCATTTGTGAATGGACCAACCCGACCCATGGCTCATCCTTTAAATATATCCTCTACCTTTGAACACCACTCAATTGTTTTCTTTCACCTAAGATCCTCCCAACCCCTCCTCTCTCAAAACCCTTCTCTTTGCTCTACTAATCTTACAAGCTCCTCACCACTTTCAAAACCCAAGAACATCGACTCACTTTCTTCAATCCTTCATCTTCAAGGTAAGTGTTCTTTTCTTAATCCTTAGGTGTTTTGAATTTATGCTGTAGTTATTAATTGATCACTTGAGGATTATGAATTAAATTTTTGCCATGGCTATGTTGGGAAGTCTGAGTACCCGATAATAACACGAAATTAGTTGATACTAACAAATTAAGTGTGGGGTGGTGACTTCACCACCCTCATATTAATTATAGTTAGTTTCATTATGTGTGGATGACATGGATGACAGGATGAATACAAGAAAAATGGCTCCAATGATGATCTCCATGCAGGTCGCATGACTCTTAATGTGGATGAGAAGTACTACTATCCAGGTTCTTTATCTTGTTATTTACACTGGGGACAGTGCAGAGCTTAAGTGTGGGGTGGATGGTTACTTTGCAACTTATTTCATAAGAAAATAGGACCTTCTCCTTAGTATACTTGTGGATAGGATTAGTTATTTTGTTTATTTTGTTAGTTATTTAGTCATAATTAGGTGTTTTTCTCGATGATGGATAGATGACGACCATCTTAAGAGAAAAGTAGTCTTTCAATTACATATAACTGCTCTTGTGGATCATATGACATTATAACCTAAATATATGATGGATCATTACGTTTGAAACACCTAGGCTCTAGTTGTGACTCTTTTTGTGATTGTTGGTTTTAATTGAATTCATGTAATTGTTCGGTCGAGAATCTATAATGCTCCTAATTGAGTTGACCATGTGCCATGAGTGTGTAAGACTGTTGTATATTCCTTATTATAACTGATGCTAGAACTTTCCTGGTGTGTATGCAAAGCGAAATAAAGATTGTGAGTTTAGGAGATGATTTAGGCATTTCTTTGATAGCCATTGTTCATACCTTCTTTTAACCTACCTTTGTACATTATCTTAGATAGCCCCGTTGAGCCTTTACCTTGTTCTTTTGTTAGCCTCATATGTAGCCTAATCCGTTCTTTAATAGACCGTAATTTGATCCAAAAAGCCCCTAAGCACTTTAATGTAAAATCAATATGAGTTAAGAGTTTGAGAATAAGAGGAAAAAGGTGAAATTGATGCCCCAAAGTCTGGTTATTGGCGTGAGCAATTGATGTGGTTGGGAGTAGCTAAAATTGTTGAAAAAGTTCAAAATTTTATCCCGGACATGTTACAATGAACTTCTTTTTGGCCCTGGTCCTTCTTGGACATTATGCACCTCAACTAAGGCAAATTTCTTAAGTTGAGGGTGGCTATTATAGGGGTGCGTAACGTGAAAAGGGTGCCAAATTTTTTTTTTAAAAAAATAAAAAAAATTGAAAGGGTTGCATACTCCTACCATAGTGTTATTAATTAAGCTTAACGAGTTGGGGTGAAAAGCAAATCTGTGAAGATAGAAGAAGTGGAAATTGGTTGTTTGAGATTGATCCTAATTGCATAATGTAGTGTATTAAAGCGCTTAGGGTAGATAGTCACTATTTCTGGCCAAAATAGTTTCTACCCATCCTTTAGCCTGCATTACAACCCGTAAAAGACCTATTTGATCCTAATCTTAGCATTCTGATATTAGTGGAGTATTACACTAAGGGAAAACATATGGTCATCAATTGTAATTTGAGAATTCTTTGTGAGAGTGAGTGCAACTTGATTCTTGTGCCCATTTTGTTAGAAATTGCATAATTGTGAGTGATTATGGGTAACTCTCTTGTTGTGAGGGCACATGGTTGATGAAGGTTGGGTAATTTATATGATTTTCTTGAATGATATGCATGAAATTTCCAACTTAATGAGTCTATTCTTGAGGGTAGGTTGTATCTAGGAATGATTCCTGAAGCTACTTCTTGTTCATAATTGTTGTGTGAGCCTATTTGAGCATCTTGTCTTCCTTTGTGGGTGCTAAGGCTTGTGTAGTATGCATAAATAGATATGTTGTTCGAGGACAAACAAAGCTTTAAGTGTGGGGTGGTGATGTTGGGTGTATTTATACGTCTAAGCACCATAACTTACCCATGTTTTAGCTAAGTTTTGAGGATAAAATACATAATTCCTGCACTTTTAGTCTACTTTCAATTAAGTGACCTGACCTATGTGATTAGCATGCTTTTCAGGTACTAATGCAGAATATTTTAGCACTTTGGGGACCTGTGGACAACAAAGGAAAACTTCACATAAAAGGGAAGGCTGCTTTTGGACTAAATGTGATGCATGGGAACTTTTTCCCAGGAAAACTCAACATTTTTAAATAGTTAAGGATGCAGTAGCAACTTAGTAGAGAAGGTTGTTATTAAAAACCCTATTGCTGAATTTTCAGCCATTAAAAAAATCCAGATTCTGTAGTATTTTGAAAACAAGAAAAAGCGGCTTAGCTTGAGGACGGAGAGAGAGAAACGCTTTTCTCTCTTATTTTTTCTATTCATCTTTATCACCAAGATCGTTCGAAGTTTTGGTATGACGAATATTTTTATTGTGATTTCCGTTTTATTCATGAGTAGCTAAGTTTATTTGTTAGGGTTATGAAAACCTTGTAGTATACTCTCTATTGCTATGGGTTTTTGAATTTATGATGTGTTAATCCACTTATATCATTACTCTCTTCATTTTGATTGAATTCTCGTGGTTGCAAACATAGGGAATATTCCATTATTGCAATAACTTGTTCGATAAAAAAGTTACTGTTTGGAAAAGAGAGTGTGACAAGAAATTAGGGTTTCCAACCTCTAGTTTACACGTTAATGCCCTAGCAGGATTAACGTCTTGGAGAGTTCTTATAATTTGTTGTACACTTTGGGTTTGAGAGAACTAAGGTGAATAAATCCTTGATGGTTGAAAAACACTTGGATTAGAATTAGAATACGCCTCTCTATAAGTGCATGCATGTATAAAATCTGTATTACCCATAGTTAATAGAGAAGTAGAAGCTACAAGGTGGACATAACCCTAACTTGTCATTCTCTGTGATCAAATATAATTACACATATCATCTCATTGTTACACTGATAATATTACTGTGCACTTAAACCAAACCCCCCTTATCTTAGAACCTTCGGCCAACAGTCTAATAATAATCGCAATACTTAGTGATCATAGTATTCCCTGTGGGATTCGACACCCAACCCAGTTGGGTTCTATATTTGACAGCGACCGCTTACACTTTCTAACGAGAGTTGTAATTTGGGCGTATCATAGGGTTAGATTGCTAACAAAGGTTGTTTTTAATGCTTTTTATTTGAACCTTATCAATATTTCTATAGAAAAGTCCATTCTTTCCCTTTTAATTACAATCATGACCTTAAAAAAATCATATGTACTTAGCTGGAATCACTAGAAACTCCAAACTTCTAAGAATGTTGAATGCTTATCCCTCTTTCCTTAAGAATAACATGTACTTTAGCTAGAATCACTAAAAAAACTCCAAACTTCTAAGACTAGCTTTTTGCACTTAGATATAATCAATTTGTCTCTAATGGTTTAGCATATACTATCTTTATGGATGTCTTTGTTTTAAGGAAAGGCACGTGTTTTCGGTCGTTGTGTTGACAAACAGTGTCTTATATTGTAGTTCCACTTGTCTAGCCATAAGTGCTCTTACTATTTATAAAATGAAATATATAAAAGCCAGAGCAACTAAATTCCTAGTTTTGATGCTGAGTACGTAGTAGTGTATGATAGAGTGTGCATTCTAAATCTTTACTCTTAAGTGGAATATATTTACTCTAAATAGTCTCAATTTGTTAGAGAAACTAGATAGTGCTAATATTTATGAGGTCAATTGATTGAAATTATACATATAATGGGGCTAAGCAATAATTTTTTGATTCGAAAATTTATCAATTAACCTTATTTAATTATTTGTTACTAGTGTTTTTAAACTTTTAGGCTGGAATAAAATTATCTTATATAGGAGGGTTAGGTTAAATTATTTAAACAATGGGAATTATCTTTGTTTTATTCTTTATAAAATATATGTTACACAAAAAATTTCACATACCTAATGTTACTGTTTGTACGTTGATACTAACAATAATCATATTTTTTTCATCAATATTTTAAATGTGCAACATCGTTTATTTAATGGATATTGAAGATGAAAGTTGGATGTATCTTACAAGATTCGCTGATGAGTACAAAAATGGAGTAAATGATTTTCTCAATAAGGCATTTGAACGAGATTCTCTAAGAAATGACATATTATGCCCTTGTAGATTATGCAATAATCGGTATTTCCATTATCGAGATGTGGTGGAGGCTCACTTTTTTAGTCATGGATTTGCTCCTAATTACACTCAATGGGATTTCCATGGAGAAGGAGTTTCATCAACAAATATTCCACATCCAAGGCATAAAAGGCATGTAAGAGTAAGCTAGGCACCATCTGATGACCAACATGATGATATGGATAAACTACTTCATGATACTTTTAGGAAGTTAGAAGATGAGCAGAGTCATGAAGGTCAAGAAGGAGTAAGATAGGGACTATCTGAAGATGTTAAGAGATTTTTTAAATTAGTGGAGAAAGGAAAATAAGATTTATATTCGGGGTGTAAGAGTTTTTCTAAGCTGAGTTTCACCATCCGATTGTACCTATTTAAATTCATTCATGGTCTGAGTAATGTAGCTTTCTCAGACTTGCTACACTTGATAAAAGAGGATTTTCTATTCGCTCAGATTCCCGAGTCTTTCCACAAAGAAAGAAAAGTGATAAGAGATTTGGGTCTCAATTATGAAAAAATTCACGCATGCCCTAATGATTACATGTTGTTCAAGAATGACAATGTAAATCTCGATAATTGTGTTGTTTATGGGTCTTCTAGATGGAAGAAAGTTCATGATGTATTGACTAATAAGACCACTAAAGTTCCAGCAAATGTCTTATTGTACTTTTCTTTAAACCCTATGCTTCAGAGGATATTCATGTGTTCTGAAACATCTGTAGCTATAAGATGGCATGCTCATGAACAACCCAAAGATGGAAATTTAAGACATCCTGCCGATGGGGAAGCTTGACATTATTTTTATTCCATGCATCCTGACTTTGCCAAAGATATTTGTAATGTTAGATTGGGTCTTTCAAGTGATGGTTTCAATCCATTCAGAAAAATGAGCATTTCTTATAGCACATGGCCAGTTATGTTAATAAACTATAACTTGTCACCGTGTATATGCATAAAGCCAAAGTATATTATGTTATCAATGATTATTCTAGGTCCCTCATCTCCTTGAAATAATATTGATGTATCTTGTAGCCGCTAATAGCAGAGTTGAATAAACTATGGAAGGTTGGAATGGAAACATTTGATATTGAAACTAACCAAACATTTAATATGCGTGCAACTTTATTATGTACAATTAGTGATTTTTCAGCACTAGCAATGCTTTCTGGATGGAGCACCAAGGTAAGATGGGTTTGCCCCAATGCAATCATAATACTTATTCCAAATATCTCAAACAAAGTCGTAAGATGTGTTACTTGGGTCATTGAAAATTTCTACCCTCTGATCATCCATATCGAAGAGATAAAAAATTATTTAATGGTAAAGAGGAGGATAAAGCTGCACCTACTCCCTTATCAGGTGAAGTCCTTGAAAAACTACGTGAATTCAATAATGTTTTTGGAAAGGGCCAAAAAAAAGTGAAACAGTGATGGTCCTTGGAAAAAAAGATCCATATTTTTTGAATTTCCGTATTGGCCGAAAAATAAATTGCGGCACAACCTTGACCCGATGCACATATAGAAGAATTTATGTGGTAGTTTGCTTGGTACTTTGTTGGATATAGCTGTAAAGTCCAAAGATCATGTAAATTCTTGCTATGACTTGCATAAGATAGGGATATACAAAGACCTTCAACCAATAGAAGATGATAATAGTGGAAAAGTTCATCTGGCTAAATCTTGTTTCTCTATGAAACCAGAGGAGAAAAAGTTGTTTTGCACTATTTTAAAAGATGACAAATTACCAAAAGGATTTGCCTCTAATATATCAAGTTGAGCGAAAATAGATGAGATAAAAGTATCAGGATACAAAAGTCATGATGCTCATTTCATAATGTGTCACTTGCTCTAGGTTGCAGTTAGGAAAGTGTTACCCAATAATGTGTTTTTGGCCTTGATTAGGTTGGGGAATTATTTTAGAGCCATATATAGTAAGGCTATAAGAAGAAGTGGTCTTGATAAAATGAAGGTTGAAATCATAGATATAGAATGTGAGATTGAAAATATTTTTCCTCCAACCTTTTATAATATAATGACACATTTGCCTATTCATTTAGTAGATGCAATTAAGCTTGGGGGGCGGACTCATTTGCATCATATGTATCCTATTGAAAGAAATCTGTGTAACTTCAAGGGATTTGTTCACAATCGAAATACTCCTGAAGCATCAATAACAAAAAGTTTTTTGGTTGTAGAATGTTTAAACTTGTGCTCGAGATACCTAGATGATGGGGTGAATAAAAAATTTAGCAGATATCCAATAGAGGATGATGAGTTCATTCAAATAAAGGGGGCTAATTTTCCACCAAAATTTCCTAAGATAGGTCATCCAATCGGAAGTTAGAAGAAAAGAAAAAGCAAGACTTTTCATCTAGATAATCATCAGTGGTTTGAAGAACATCTATATGCTTTGTTTAATACCGGAGATGAACAAGTAGAGATATTTATCAAATAAGATAAAATAATTATTTGTATTTTAACATTCTTTATATGATATCATAATCTGTTTAAATTTCATTGATCTACATCGTTATTGATTTAATTTGCAATACATGCTAGCAGGAAACATAAGAATTTAGCTGATAATCATACTAGAGGAAATGAATGGTTAAAAGCACACATTCATAGTCGAGATTTTGTGATTGGTTTAAAAAAAAGTTAAAAATGATGAAGTGCCAAATTATTTATGATGGATAGATATAGAGCCTAATATTATGGCTAAAAGATAAACTGGATATTTCATTAATGGATATCTATTCCATACAATGACACGGGTTGTCTCAGGCAAGACTCAAAATAGTGGAGTGACTTTGTCAGCAACAACAAATAGTTTTGCTAGTGCTAGACACCCAAATTTCGTCGATGGAATAGTTATCTATTATGGAGTTATTGAAGATATCATTGAGACAGATTATTGGAGTATATTTAGTTTTGTACTATTTAGATGTGATTGGTTTCATAATTAAGTAGATGAATATAGGTTGACTCACGTAAATTTTAATAGAAATTGCAGCATAGATGACCCTTTTGTACTAGCATAACAAGTGTATCAAGTGTTTTATGTGGAAGATCCAATTGAGAAAGGGATTTATTAGGTAAGAAATAAAGTCCCTATTGATCTGTGTGATTTGGGGGAAGAAAGTTGTCCCAATATTGAAGAAACATTTTGTAGGGAGCCTAATAATAACATTGGTTCATCAAAAAGAGTACTCGATGTTGATGTCAGATGGTGAGAGACGATCTCGCTGTTGATATCATTGATGTACCTTCCCCTGTCCAACATTTAGAAGATGTAGTATAAATATCTGAAGAGGAGGATGACATTGATGATATCGATTGGAATTGGATGGAAGCTGATGATTGACAAAATTAAAATATTCTTAACTTGTTTAAAATTTTTTTGTAATGGTAAGTAGTATATTAGATGTTGTTTGATATCTTTCATTTTGTTTCTTTAATGTTCTTAATTTCAAAATATCTTAAATTAGTGGAACTTAACAAATACATATTTGCTAAGAGTTGTTGGACACATTGTGAAGTCTTTCTTTCTGGTATCTCCTTCTTCTTTTGGGATTAATTATGTTGCCAAGTCTTTTTATTTCCTCTTTAATTTCAGTATTCATCTTTTTGCATTTTCTTTGAGAAATTTATAACTTCAAATTTCCCTAGGAAAATTTCAGGTTCTAATCTCTCTCTCCTTCTCTATAGTTAATTGTAATACCCCGTACCTTCTCTTAGCTTGAAATCATCTCAAAACTATTAGGAGCTTTTTTTGAAAGATGAATCCACTTTTGTACACGTGGTATTTTTAAGATTTTCACTTTTGTTCATGTGGGAAAGTCAATAAGTTTTCCATCGATATAAAATTTGCCTAAATCCGATAACCAGGTAAGAAGTTATGACTATTTCAAGTTCCCATCGTAAAACAACGCCATATTGGTCAGTGGCGCACCGCACCCAAGCTAAAATGGCAATTGTCCTTGTCCAGTGTCTCAGCACGATTTTCTCTGCGTCGCGCCAAAGTTATAGGTAGCAAAAGAAGGGTCAAGGTGATGGCTCCGCATCGCGCCATCCCTCAGTTTCCCAATTGTCAAATTACAGTGACACAACGCGATAGCGCCGTGTCGCGCCAGGGGTTCAATTTGGGAAATTTTTACTAAAATTAAATGATGCATCCAAGGTTAAAAGGGTTAACTTCTCACCCCTATTTAAGACCTTTAACACGTGAGTCAACCACTCTTCACCCAAAATACACTCTCTTCTCTCAAAAACCTCTCAACAACAAGCTAGGATTTTCATAGAAGATCCAATTTCAAGAAAGTTTCTCCGTCAATCTTCACGAAATCATGAACTAAGGTATGCGTAGTGTTCATTCATGGACTCCTTTCGTCCATGAAGCCAAAGAATCTATTTTCTAAGTTTAAGTTTATGGGTTTCTGTATGAATTTCATGTTGGGTTCGTTTTGTTTATGTTGAGAATGATAAATTGAATTCAAATCCATGTTGGGTGATCAATTTTATATGGAATTGATTTTTATAGATGTATATTCATGTGAACCTATGAATAAACCCTAGGATGATGAAATTAGAGATGAATCATGATGATTAATTATTGTATAATGTTGCCTACATGTGCTATGCCTACCATTTATTTGATTAAATGCCTAGACGAAGGAACGATGCCCAACTAGTATGATATCATGAAATCCCCATGTATGTACAAGTTATGCCTATCACATATTTTGATGGAATGCTTCTATAAATGTATTATGGTTTATGATGTTAGTTATATGTTCAAGTAAGTTATGCTTGGTCAGTTTTCCTTCCATCGAGTCCTGGGGGTAATTGTACCCAAAATATTAGTTGTGTGCCTAGAGCCATGTCATGTTTCCATGATACTCTCAGTCAAGCTATGAATCCTTAGACTTCAAACATTGTTATGACTCAGGAAATCTCCATGATCTCATGAACTCAGTCAGTTGTCAGATATCAGTAATATTTCATCAGTCAATGGAATTCAGTAACTCAGTCCATGTTTAGTTCGGTAAATTATGTTCAATGTCTATTCAAATGGGAGTATAAATTAGCACTGAGTGAACCCAAGGATAGGAACTCACCTGTTATATGAGGGTGTGATTCTTAGAAGCAATCTTTCCATTCCAGAACTATGTATCCAGCATAGGTCGAGACATCATAGCCTGCTATATGAGGGTAGATGAGGTGGTTTAACCTGCTATATAAGGTTTCCAACCATTCTCATTAGAGTTACCTAATATATTAGGGTCACTCACATGTTGTCCTTACCAGTGGCGCGGTATTGACACCCTTCTAATAAGGGCATAGATTGGACCCCAATTCAGCTAGAATGCATTATTTGGGGCATGTCGGTTAGGTGACTACCTCTCACAGTCTCAGTATCAGTCTCAGTAAAAGAACTCAGCTAGTTCTTCAGAATCTAGGACTATCAATTACAGTCATCTCAGATACAGAACGAAACTCAGATAGTTCCACTAGATTTAGGACAGTCAGATACAGTCACTCATGTTATTAGCTATATTAGTTATTAGTATGTCAAGTTATCATTATCATTATTCAAATTTAGTACTCATGTTATCATGATTTCAGATATAATTACTTTGTATGTATGCATGTATTCTCACGTTCATACTAGTCAGTTAGCCAGTATTGTTCATTCATATGAACCCCATGAATTCAGCCTACCCCACATTCATACCAGTACATTTAAAGTACTAATGTATTTGTGCTATGGTGTCTTATACCATTGGCTTAGAGACATGAGCTCCAGATCAGCAGTAGATTCCAGTTTCAGTAGTCATAGTTAAAAGTGAGTCCTCATCATTTGAGGACTTGATTATTTGTTTATTATATCATTAATTAGTTTATTAGTTGGAGTTAGTTGGGGACATGTACCATCAACTCCTTACTCCGACAGTTCAATCAGTTAGAGGCTTTCTAGACAATCATGTTTCAGACTTCAGTATTTTCAGTTTTGTTATGGGTATTTCATACCCCATTTAGATGTTATATTTTACTTCAGTTATGTGAACCTTATGGCCTTTCAGTTCATGTTTCTGCATTATTCAGTATTTAATAAGTATACAGGAACATATATCAGTCATGGGTTAGCTTGTGGTCCTTCGGGGTCATGAGCACGTGTAGTGTTCCGGGTACTAGATTTGGGGTGTTACAAACTTTGTATCAGGGCCTAAGGTTCAATAGAGTCCTAGGAAGTTTGAAAGCCGCATTTAGAAGAGTCTTGTACATGGGTGTCTTGCGCACCACATTTATGTATAGTAGGATTTAAGATATTTTACGAACAATTTCCCTTCTTTCAGTATTCATGTCATGCCAGTGAGCATAATCTTAAGCCAATCTCTCAGTCTAATTTGTTTCTCCTTTTTTATACAGAACATGTCTCCTAAAAGAACAAACCAAAATTAGTCAGCCCCTCAACCTAAAGAACCTTTGGGCGAACATGTTTCTCATGCAGAATTCCGAGATTCATTCACTACTCTTGCTAACTCAGTTGCTTCTCAGAATAAACGACCAACTATCGTTCCAGCCAATCTAGTGGCCAATTCAGCTATAGCCAGGATTCAGGATTTCACACAAATGAATTCTTCATCCTTTCTCGGGTCTAAGACAGATGAGAACCCTCAGGAATTCCTAGATTAGGTTCAGAAGGCTACATACATAATGGTGGTTACTTCTAGTGTGAGTGTTGATCTAGTAGCATATCAGTTGTAGGATATGGCGCATACTTTGTTCAAGCAGTGGAAGTCAGAGAGGGCAGATGATGCAGGGTCAGTTGAGTGAGAGGAGTTTACTTCAGCGTTCCTTGATAGATTTTTTCCCCTAGAGTTTAGAGAAGCTAAGGTGATAGAATTCATCAACCTCAGGCAGAGAAATATGAAAGTGAAAGAGTATTCTTTTGAGTTTACTTAATTAGCCAGATATGCCCCTCATGTGGTTGCAGATAGCAGGGCAAGGATGAGTAAGTTCATTTCAAGGGTGAATGATAGCATGGCTAATGAGTGTAGATCCACCATGCTAAACAGTGACATGACTTTAACCATGCTTATGAATCATGCTCAACAGATTGAGGAGCAAAACATTAAGATTAGGGAGAAAAAGAATAAGAGAGCAAAGATAACTAGTTTCAACTTCGCTCAGCCTATGTTCGAAGGAGAAAACCATTCTCAGTTTCTTCCTAAGTCATCTATTCCATCTCCTTCTTCATCTATTGCTCCATTTCCTAAGTTCAGAGATGGTAACAAAGATAGAGCACTAGGCTCTAAGTCCCAGGGCAGTGTTAGTAGTGCCCGCACCTATCCTCTTTGTCAGACTTGTGGCAAGCACCATCAGGGTATTTAGAGAGATGACAGTCATATTTGTTTTGGATATGGAAAGCCAGGCCACAGAGTGAGAAACTGTCCTCAGCCTGGTCCTCAGGGTCAACAGAATCGCTCCTCAGCTCAGTTCAGTCGCCCAAATCAGCAGGGTGCCACCTCCAGTGCTTCTATTGGGCAACGCCCAAATCATCTATATGCTCTTCATTCCCAACAAGATCAAGAAAATTCTCCTGATGTAGTTACTGGTATATTACAGATCTTTCATGTACATGTTTATGCTTTACTAGATCCAGGAGTTTATTTGTCTTTTGTTACTCCCTATATAGTAGGAGATTTTGGAATCAGTCCTAAAATCCTAGCAGAGCCCTTTTAAGTCTCTACACCAGTGTGTAAGACCATCATAGCCCGACGGCTATACAGGAACTGCCCGATTATGATATTTTGGAAAGTTACTTCAGCAGACTTAGTTAAATTAGAGATGACTGATTTTGACATCATTCTCAGCATGGATTGGCTTCATTCCTTCTATGCCACAGTAGACTACAGAAACAGAATAGTCCATTTTCAGTTCCCAAATGAACCCGTCCTTTAGTGGAAGTGTAGTGTATCCGCTTTCAGGGGTCAGCTTGTTTCCTACCTTCGGGTAAGGAAAATGATATCTAAAGGATATGTCTATCATCTTGTTCGAGTTAAGGACACTAGTTTCGAAACTCCCAGCCTTGAATCAGTCCCAGTAGTAAATGAATATTCAGATATTTTTCCCAAAGATCTTCCAGGAATTCCTTCCGAAAGGGAAATAGACTTTGACATTGATCTTATTCCAAATACTCAGTCTATCTTTATTCTGCCATACAGAATGGCAACAGCAGAACTCAGAGAACTGAAAGAACAATTGAAGGATCTCTCAGAAAAGGGATTCATCAGGACTAGTGTTTTCCCATGGGGTGCTCCTGTATTATTCGTGCGCAAGAAAGATGGTTCTCTCAGAATGTGTATAGACTACCGCTAACTTAATAAGGTCACGGTCAAGAACAAGTATTCGCTTTCTAGAATTAATGACTTTTTTGACCAACTTTAGGGTGTGAGTTATTTCTCTAAGATAGATCTCAGATCCGTCTATCATCAGCTCAGAGTTACGGAATGTGACATTTCAAAAATAGCTTTTCGAACTCGGTATGGTCACTTCGAATTTCTAGTCATGTTATTTGGCCTTACCAAAACCCCAACCGTTTTCATGGACTTGATGAACCATGTGTTCAAGTAGTACTTTGACCTGTTCATTATAGTATTCATAGATGATATTATGGTCTATTCCCACAGTGAGCACGATCATGCAAACCATCTCAGGATAGTACTTCATACTCTCAGAGATCATCAGTTATTCGCCAAATTTAGTAAGTGTAAATTTTAGCTATGGTCATTTACATTCCTTGGTCATATTGTTTCTGGTGATGGCATTAGAGTGTATCCTCAAAAGACCAAAGCAGTAAGAAACTGGCCTCGCCCTGTCTCTCCATCAGATATCAGGAGTTTCTTAGGTTTGGCCAGCTATTACAGATGGTTTGTTAAGGGATGTTATTCTATTGCATCCCTTATGTCCAGATTGACTCAAAAGAAAGTAAAGTTTCAGTGGTCAGATCCTTGCGAGAAGATTTTTAAGGAGTTGAAGACTCGACTCACCTCTGCTCCAGTATTATCTCATCCAGATGGTCCAGATGGATTTGTAGTGTATTGTCATGCATCCAGAGTAGGTTTGGGTTGTGTCCTCATGCACCATGGTAAGGTCATATCCTACACCTCCAGAAAGCTTAAGCCCCATGAGAGGAATTATTCTACTCATGATCTTGAGTTAGCAGTCGTAGTCTTTGCCTTGAAAATTTAGAGGCAGTATCTCTATGGAGTTCATGTAGATGTCTTCACAGATCATAAGTCTTCAATATGTCTTTTCTCAGAAAGATCTCAATCTTCATTAGAGAAGGTGGTTAGAACTCTTGAAAGATTATGACATGAGTGTCCTTTATCATTCGGGTAAGGCCAAGGTAGTGGCCAACGCTCTCAGTAGACTATCCATAGGTAGTTTTTTTCATGTTGAGGACAGTAAGAAGAAGTTAGCTCTGGAAGTCCATCAGCTTGCCAGACTAGGCATTCTCTTAGTCGATACAGATGAGGGTGATATATGGGTTCAGAGTAGTTCATAATTATCTCTAGTTTCCAAGGTGAAAGAAAAGAAAGATAGAGATCCCAACCTTGTCAAGTTGAAAGAGTCAATTCACAATCAGAAAGTAGAGGTTTTCTCCCAAGGAGGAAATGGTGTTTTGCGTTGTCAGGGTCGTCTCTGTGTTTCAGGTGTAGACGAATTAAGGCAGCGAATTCTTACTGAACCGCATGGTGCGCACTACTCTATTCATCCAGGGGCCACAAATGCATACCGCGACTTGTGGGAAATCTATTGGTGGAGTGGGATGAAAAGAGACATTGCAGAGTTTATGGCTAAGTGCTCTACATGTCAGTAAGTTAATATAGAGCTTTAGAATCCTAGTAGATCCATGCAGGAGTTCAGTATTCCTACTTGGAAGTGGGAAGTTGTGAACATGGACTTCGTTATGGGTCAGTCTGGGTCATTGTAGACAGCATGACCAAATCAGCTCATTTCCTTCCAGTTCATACCACTTATTCAGCCGAGGATTACGCCAAACTATACATCAAGGAGTTGGTTAGATTGCACGATGTTCCGCTATCTATTATCTCAGATAGAGGTACCCAGTTTACCTCTCGCTTTTAGAAAGCGGTCCAAAAGGGTCTTAGTACGCAAGCTCATCTCAGTACAACCTTTCATCCTCAGATAGATGGTCAAGCAGAAATGACCATTTAGACATTAGAAGATATTCTAAGGACTTATGCAATCGATTTCAAGGGAAGTTTGGATGACCACTTACCTTTGATTGAGTTTGTATACAACAACATCTATCATTCCAGTATTTAGATGGCTCCATTCAAAGCTCTCTATGGTAGGAGATGTAGATCTCCAATTGGTTGGTTCAAAGTTAGTAAGGCCTCATCCATAGGTCCTGACTTAGTATTCAACGCCTTAGGAAAAGTCCAGTTGATCAGAGAAAGACTCCGGGTTACTCAGAGCCGACAAAAGTCTTATGCAGATGTTTGTAGAAAAGATCTCGAGTTTGAGATTAGTGGCTAAGTTTATCTAAAGATCTCTCCCATGAAGGGAGTAAAGAGATTCGGCAATAAGGTAAAGCTCAGTCCCCGATATGTCGGTCCCTTCAAGATTCAGAGTTGCTTTGGCAAGGTAGACTATGATCTTGAATTACCTTCAGATCTAGCCTCAGTTCATCTAGTCTTTCATGTCTCTCTGCTCAAAAAGTGCATAGGTGACCCATCAGTTGTAGTCCCTATTTAGAGCATTGATGTTCATAACACTCTCTCTTATGAAGAAATTCTAATCAAAATATTAGACTATCTGAATCATAGATTGAGGAACAAAGAAGTCCCTCTAGTTAAGGTTCTTTGGCAAAATCAGTCCATCGAGGGAGATAGTTGGGAAGCAGACGTAGACATGCGTACTAAGTATCCTTACCTCTTCTTGGCAAACTCAGATCAAGCACAAGGTAAGAGTTCTCCTTAAGCTTACTCAGTTTCATGTTCAGTGTTCATCACAAACTTGGTATGCAGTTTCATGCTTATATTCCCATTTTAAACTTAGTACCAGGTACCATTGCTTATTCAGTCAGGCACTCATGTATCAGTTCAGTTATGTAATTATGTATCAGACATGCATTCTCATTCTAAGAAACTTAGTTCTTCAGAACACTTAGTTATGCATTCATGAATCAGTTACGCATGCATCAGATATGCATGTTTAGTATTGTATTATATGTTCAGCCTGTCAGTCATGTCAGTCATGAGATCATGTTTCAGCTATTCATGTTAACTATGTATGTTAGTTTATATTCTTCCCTTCACTCTCAGTTTCATTCGAGGACGAATGTTCTCAAGGGGAAGATATTATTAAACCCCATACCTTTTCCTAGCTTGAAATCATCTAAAAATGTTAGGAGCTTTCTTTGAAAGATGAATCCACTTTTGTACACGTGGTATTTTTAAGATTTTAATATTTTGTTATTTGGAAATTCAATAAGCTTTCCATCGATATAAAATTCACCTAAATCCAATAACCAGGTAAGAAGTTATGATTATTTAAAGTTCCTGTCGTAAAATAGCACCATATTAGTCAATGGCGCGCCGCGCCACAAGCTAAAATGGCAATTGTCCTTTTTTAGTATCTCAGTGCAATTTCCTACGCGTCGCACCAAAGTTCCAGGTCACAAAAGAAGGGGCAACGCGATGGCTCCGTGTCGCGCTATCCCTCAGTTTCCCAATTGTCAAATTCAAGTGACACAACGCGATAGCGCTGCGACGCACTGAGTTCAATTCAGGAAATTTTTATTGAAATTAAATGATGCGTCCAGGGTTAAAAGGGTCAACTTCCCAGCGCTATTTAATCCTTTTAACACGTGATTAAGCCACTCATCACCCAAAATACACTCTCTTCTCTCAAAAGCCTCTTAAGAACAAGCTACGGTTTTCACAGAAGATCTAATTCCAAGAAAATTTCCCCATCAATCTTCACAAATTCATGAACTAAGGTATCCGTAGTGTTCATTAATGGACTCCTTTCATCCATGAAACCCAAGAATCTCTTTTCTAAGTTTAAGTGTTTATGGGTTTCTTTATGAATTTCATGTTGAGTTCATTTTGTTTATGTTCAAAATGATCAATTGAATTCAAATCCATGTTGGGTGATCAATTTATGTGGAATTGATTTGTATAGATGTATATTCATGTGAACCTATGAATAAACCCTAGGATGATGAAATTAGAGAAGAATCATGATGATTAATTATTGTACAATGTTGTCTACATGTTCTATGACTACCATGTGTTTGATTAAATGCCTAGATGAAGGAACAATGCCCAACTAGTATGATATCATGAAATCCCCATGTATGTATAAGTTATGCCTATCACATGTTTTGATGGAATGCTTCTATAAATGTATTATGGTTTATGATGTTAGTTATATGTTCAAGTAAGTTATGCTTGGTCATTTTTCCTTCCATCGAGTCCTGGGGTACTTGTACCTGAAATATTAGTTGTGTGCCTAGAGCCATGTCATGTTTCCACGATACTCTCAGTCAAGCTATGAATCCTTAGAATTTAGACAATCTTATGACTCAAGAAATCTCCATGATCTCATGAACTCAGTCAGTTGTCAGATATCAATAATATTCTTCAGTCAAAGGAATTTAGTAACTCAGTCCATGTTCAGTTTAGTAAATTATGTTCAGTGTATATTCAGATGGGAGTAGAAATTAGCAACGATTGAACCCAAGGATAGGAACTCACCTGTTATATGAGGGTGTGATTCTTAGAAGAAATCCTTCCATTCCAGAATTATGTAGCCAGCATAGGTTAAGACATCATAGCCTTCTATATGAGGGTAGATGAGGTGGTTTAACTTGCTATATAAGGGTTCCCACTGTTCTCATTAGAGTTACCTGATATATTAGGGTCACTCGCATGTTGTCCTTACCAGTGGCGCGGTATTGACACCCTTCCAATCAGGGAATAGATTGGACCCCAATTCAGCTATAATGCATCATTTAGGGCATGTCGGTTAGATGACTACCTCCCATAGTCTCAGTATATGTCTCTTTAAAAGAACTCAGATATTTCTTCAGAATCTAGGACTGTTAGATACAGTCATCTCAGATACAAAACAGAACTCTGATAGTTCCACCAGATTCAGGACTGTCAGATACAGTTACTCATGTTATCAGTTATATCAGTTATTAGTATGTCATGTTATTAGTATTCAGATTTGGTACTCATGTTATCACGATTTCACATATAGTTACTATGTATGCATGCATGTATTCTCATTTTCATACTAGTCAGTTAGCCAGTATTGTTCATGGATATGAACCCCATGCATTAAGCCTAACCCATATGCATGCCAGTACTTTCAAAGTACTGACGCATTTTCACTATGGTGTCTTATACCATATGTTTAGAGACACGAGCTCCAGATCAGCAGTAGATTATAGTTTCAGCAGTGTTAGAAGTGAGTCCTCATTATTCGAGGATATGATTATTTCTATATTATCTCATTAATTAGTTTATTAGTTTGAGTTAGTTAGGGACATGTCCCATCAACTCCTTTCTCAGACAGTTCAGTCAGTTAGAGGCTTTCTAGACTATTATGTTTCAGACTTCAGTATTTTTAGTTTTGTTTTGGGTATTTCATACCCCGTTTAGATGTTATATTTTACTTCATTTATGTGAATCTTATGGCCTTTCATTTCATGTTTCTACATTATTTAGTATATTATGCAGTATATAGGTACAGATATCAGTCATGTGTTAGCTTCTGGTCCTTCGAGGTCATGAGCATCGTGTAACATTCCGGTTAAAAGATTCGGGGCGTTACATTAATACTTGATAACTTGTGCTTAAAGTATATAATAAAGTCAAATATAAAGGTGAAACTCTCAGTTTTCCTATATATAAGATTCAATAGACATTAATGCTTCCACTTGTTTTCTTGATTTGAGCTAAAAAAACACACTGAAAATATAGTGTGTGAATTTATTTTAGCTCATGTTGAGGGGTTGTTTAATTTAATTTCATTGTCTTTTAGTACTGCAAGTTATATGAGATTCCTTTCATTGTCTTCTGTCTTATGAATAGAGAAATTCTTGATAGTGAACGTTTTACGTATTAGTGGGTTTATCTTGTGTGAATTCAAGATTGTAGACTTTTTAATTTTGACACGTGAAATTATCATATTATACATAGACATCCAAGACATCCTATGCTTGACGAGTATGGAAGAAATGCTTAAGGCTTTTACTTATAGCTTATGCTTGACACAATCCCTCAGTTGGCTATTGCCAGCTATACTACATCAAAATATGTAGTTCCCCTTCAAATATATTACAACTTACATAATTTCAGTAGTTTGTGCCTACTATGAAAAATCTATACCATAAGAAATATCCTCTGTTTGAGCTAATATTTTTCGTTTACACCAAATGTAATACAAAACTAAATAGTTCATCTTAAACTCCTGTA
Organism: Capsicum pubescens; assembly: GCA_030864215.1. Classification (NCBI taxonomy): domain Eukaryota; kingdom Viridiplantae; phylum Streptophyta; class Magnoliopsida; order Solanales; family Solanaceae; genus Capsicum; species Capsicum pubescens. Next base: position 232,365,771 of record CM061544.1, read on the forward strand.
GACTGCTCTGCTTAGCTTCAAAATATCTTATTTTCCTCTCCTTCCAAACTATCCACCAAATGCAAGCAGGGACAGTCTTCCATCTCTTTTCCTTCTTTACTGTGTTGCCAGCCCTATTTTAACAATTAAGAAGACCTGTAATATTCCTTGGTTTTATCCACTCTGTCCTTCTAAAACATATGAACATTTTCCACAACTTATTAGTCCAAATACAATGCAAAAAGAGATGGTGGATTATCTTATTTTTCTTCCCACTCAGGAAACACCTGGAGCACAATTAGAAACCTCTTTTGTTCAAATATTGATGGGTCCGCACTACTTTTTACTGCTAAAAGTAATGTAAGATAGTTCACTTTATAAGGAATCTATATCTTCGATCATTCCCATGGCTAGTCATTCTCCTTGGCTTCGGAGTATTCAATTCCTTATATACTGAACTACTGAGAACATACCAGTGCTATCTGTATGCCATGACAGTCTGTCCCTTTCCATATTTAAATTGTTCAACTCTACCATAGTGTTTAGGAAGGCGGTTATAATTTCCAGCTCCCAGTCATCCAAGTTTCTTCATATCTATAAGTTCCAAGCTTGTCTAATCTACATTTCAGCCACAGTGGCATGTTGTTGTTGGCATAATGACTATAGTACATGGTAATATTGCTTCAGGGGTATGTTCCCTATCAAATTATTTTTGAAGGTCGGGCCATTACCCACCTTGATTCTAGTATTGGGGTGTTATAATGCCCACACATTTTTGATAACTCTCTACACTGTGCAACCATAGGAAATTGACTATTGTATTATTTAGTGTATTTCTTGGAGTAGATTGCTTATGGTATTATTGGATGTGCTAATTTCTATTGTATCTTCTTCTTTTCCTATTCCTACTATTACTATACCATCTTAAGGAATATTAAATAACATAAAAAAAAATGTGTTTTTTGTTTACTTAAAATTCTCATTTCTACAACTTTTTTGGCAACTGCAACATCAAAAGACTCAGAAGCTGACATCTTGCCCTAGCTTCTATTCTATACCAATGTTCAGAATGTACATCATATCCACATGTTAGTGAATATTTAAAAACTGTACTATCCAAAAAAAAATCTAAGAGATGATAGTTGTATAGAATAGGAGGAACAACAGATAATTTGAATAAAAGAATGAACTCAGTAGTGATTATTTTGACATAAGGAGGCATGCAGATAATCTTCAGTTATACCATGAATCGTACTGACAACCTAATATAGGGAGAGAACTAACAAATTGTACACAACTGGTTCGAATACACCAACATAAGAAGAAATTGTACACAACTTGTCTGATATTATTTTTTTGCCACTTCCAAGTGAGATTAATGTTGACCGTTGGGAAAAGTTTTTTTGGAGTTTATGTTGACTATTTTGTTGTGCATTTTTTCCATTTCAGCATTCTACAATTTAGCTTGTTCCATCTTAAATTTATACAGGTTTGTATAAAAAAAAATCAATAAGAGCCTTAAAAAAATAACAAAAGAGCAAGCAACAGACACGTAGTAAACCTAGATCATTATCAGCCATGGAAAATAGAAAACGATGTATGCTGAAAACACATAAAACTATTCAAGCTATACGATCGGAGAAATAGAATCTTCTAAATTTAATTGAACAAGAGCAGCCACCAGTAGCATCACTAGAACCACTATCTAGAGAAATTGAACAATCTATAGTGGAGCACCATGTTGTTGTAACGCCCCGAGTCTGTACCCCGAATGCTACACGATGCTTACAACCCCAAAAGAACACAAGCTAACCCATGAATGATATCTGCCGTGAGCACTAAATAATATGCTGTAATAAATGCGGAATAATAGGCTGAAATGGCATAAGGTTCAAAATATTTAAAATACAGATAAAATATATCATCTACGATAATATCTGTAAAACTAAATATTGAATGAAAACTAGTCTAAAAAAGTCTCTAACTGAACTATCTGAAAGTGGAGTTGATGGGACAATCCCCCAACTAAATCCATCTACAAAATACTGAGTCTACTGAAATAATGAAATAAAAGAATATCCTCGATAGATGAGGACTCACTACTAAATCTGATATGCCGGTTGAATCTGAATTTGTCTATGTGTGGTCGGGAATCTGAGTGTCCAAACCTATGATATGAGAGATCATAGTGCAAAGAAAGAGTATGCGTCAGCACATGGAATGTACTGATATTCTAGATGAGGTAAGGATGAATGCAAGGATTCACATGCATGAACAATAACTAGCTAAATGGAATAGAGAAACTGAACATGAGAGTATGCGAATAATCTGAACAACTGTAAATACTGAGCATGCAATACTATGAATATCTATCTACTGTAACTGAGATTTTCTGAAGCTGAGTACTAAGTTCTGATACTAAGTAACTGATAATTTGAAGATACTAATAATGGAGTTATTGATATAGATTGACTGTATCTAACAATCCTGATTCTGTAGAACTAAACTGAGTTCTATTCTGAGATTGAAACTAAATTTGTGGGAGGTAATCATCAAACTGACATGCCCTAAGTAAGATAAGATAACTGAGTTGGGGTCCAATCTGTAACCCCGTTTAAAAGTATTTCAGTATAGTACCACAGGTAAAGACAACTGAAGAGATACCCTCATCTGGAAGGTACTCTAATGAGAGTGGTGAAACCCTCATCTGGCTGGTTAAAACACCTTATCAACCCTCAAATAGAAGGTTTGATGTCTCAACCTATGTTGGTTATATATGTAGTTCTAGAATGCAAGGATAGCTTCTACGGGTCACACCCTCTACTGGAAACTGATCCCCCATCCTTGGTCTCACTCGGTGCTGAATCCTTCTCCCAATGGAAAGACACTGAACTGAACAAGACTGATACTGGGTTTACTGAGTTTTCCTGATTTTTGTAACTAACTGAGTTCTATAACTGACTGAGAGTATTACTGATCATGACATAACTGATACTATTTTGTAACTAACACTGGCTCTAGGTAAACAGTTAAATTGATGGATATTAAATACCCCCCGGACTCGATAGCATGAAAAGTAAGCATAACATAATCATGGAAACATAATAATGGCTACTTGATCAGAATCCACTCATTGAGACATCATAAGAAACTATTGTAATGCATTTACTCATAAATGAATGGAGAATACATGCTATCATGTTATAATGGCACTATTTCATTCACATAGACATTCTATCAAACACATGGGGAGCATGCTTAGATAATACAACCATCAACACACATAGTTATCATGGCTACATCAATCAACTTGTAATTGAAGGTTTTATCATGAAGATTATGTAATTCAACACATAAAATGATTAATTTCATAAAAATCTTGTAATTTAATCATGAACTAAAAACCCAACAATAACATGAACATGGATTAAATTCAATTCAAGCATGAAAGTTCATAACTCAATAATCTTGTAGTTTGAAAATGGATTTGTGAACTCTATGGGTGAAAGGAACCCATAGATAAACACCTAAAATGCCTTGGGTTATTATTTCTTGAAGGTGCTTGAAGAAATTCTTGAGTTTTAACCTTGATTATTGAAGCTAGGGTTTGTTTCCTAGAGAGAATTCTTTGATCTGGGGAAAAATTGAATAACGAATTACTTTAAACATTTTAAGGGATTAAATCCCATGTCTGGGCATGTTAAAATAATGGTAAAAGACTAATTTAACCCTGGTCGAAGCTTTTAATTTCTGTCAAAATTTTACAAAATAACTACCTGGCACGATGCGGCGTGATCACTAGAAATTACCAACTGGGAATATAATCGGTGGTGCGATGCGGTGGTATCGCGTTTCCACTTTAGATAAAACCTGGAAGTTTACCACGAAGCAGTGACATCGCATTGGAACACTAGAATTGGACAATAATGAAAATGACTGGTGGCGCAATGTGGTGGAATCATGGAGATTCACTAGTGATGTGTAAGCCGATGCTAACATATTTGAAGCTTTTAACTCTGAATAATTGCAAAGTCTTAAGAAACTTTCATTGTTTTTTATTTCTTTTAGTGTGTTAATGCAGAAATAAGTGATCGGGGAGGAAACCAAAGGAAAGAAGAATAAATCGGATGACATCTGATATAAATAAGCTGAAGTGTAGCTGACATCAATTCTGAAGCGCCGTCATACATGAGATAGGCTGTCAAAGTTGATGTCAAGCTTAGACAGAACCTGAAGAGTTGAGAGGAAATGTGACGGTGATTTGGAAGGGCCATCAAATATGGGACATGTCGTCAAAATCGCCGTCAACTAGAGACAGAGTATGTTGATTCCCAAGGAAGATGTGACGAAAGTTTTCACGTGCCGTCAGTATTTTGACACGCCGTCAGGATTGCCGTCTAAAGAGGAAGAATATAAAAATTCACTGGAACCTTTGCCGACATCTCACACACGTCGTCAGGAATCTGACACGCTATCAAAAGCATCGTCATCTAAACCAAAGAGAAAACTGAAACTTTAATTTTATTTCCTTATTTAGGATTTACTATTTAAAGACTTGTTTTGGGGTTTTATTGGGAGGTATTTGTTGTTATCTATCATACATTAACCTAGGAAAGAGAGGCACGTAACATTGCTCTTTTACATAAATTATTCTTCTTATTTTTATCAACTATTTTTGGGTTTCTACCTGGTGATTCAATCGAAGAAACTACTTATTGTTTTCCATCTAATCGTAAGTTATCCTTATCATCATGAATTCAACTTGTGATTTATTTCATCAAATCATGAACGGCTAATTCCATTAGTCGGGGTTATGGGATCCAAGGATTAGGGTTCGATATGATGCTAGGTGATTAACGAATTCAAAGAGTAGTAGAACATCTTGAAATTCTGTTGTTTGAACTGAAATCTAGCGGGTGCAAACATTAGATTATGCCTTAGGTTTTATTTTCTTCTAACGGAGAAATAGACTAGGGGACGTGAATTATCAACAGGGACTCAGAATCTACCAACCTTCTGTTTAATGATTAATGTCGTAACTGGATTAATCTACCTGAGATAACATCCTATTAGAAATAGATAAGTTATCTAAGTTTGAGAGAATTAGATAATAAATTGTATGGTGAGGTCGAGAGATAAGTCAGATAGTATAATCGTCAGGGATATTCTATTGTTCTACTCATTTCGAGAATCTCTAGCATTACCTAGTACCTGTCAATTCCTCAAACCCTTGGTGAACATAGCTCTGGTTTCCCATTTATCTTGATTACAAACACTGAAGTAGTGAAAGTGATATTTAACACACTGTGAACTTAAACCCCCATATTTTGGAAATAGTAAACTACCAGTAAAGTCTTTTGTAAACAAATCTAAGTTCACACCCTATTCCCTGTGGGATTCGACCCTAACCTAGTTGGGTTTTATATTGACAACGATCGGTTACACCCATTCAAGAGTGTAATTTGAGTTTTATCAACTGGAAATTTCCAATTGCCATTTGTCCAGGCTCCGCGATGCGCCGGAGTGCCAGTTGGACACTGTTTTACAAAAATAGTTATAACTATTTACCCAAGTATCGGATTTTGGTAAATTTTATATCATTGGAAAGCTAATTCAATTTCCCATACGATGGATGGCTCTAAACTGAAAAATACTGAGTATTTTAAATATTTTATATTGGATAACTCATGGACTGAGAGTTAAGTCAAGCAAAGAAAATACAGGGTATTACCATATCTCCCCGTTGGGAACATTCTTCCTCAAATGAGACTTATTAAGATGAGAAACAATGACAGACTAAACTGACACACTGAACATGCATACTGAAACATGACTACATGACTGCACTACTGATAAGTTGAGTTCTCATACTAAACATGCTTATCTGATGCATAGAATACATGACTGAAGCTAATGATAAGCCAAATTTTCATATTGAACATGCATATCTGATGCATGAGTATATGTCTGAACTGATTCATGAATGCATGTATGAATATTCAATGGTAAGGATTACCATGTTTATAAATATATTTGAACATGGAATAGAGTAAAGAAGAGGAATACTATTACGTTAAGCTAAGTTTGAGTTTACAGAGAAGAGGTTAGGATACTTGGTCCACATATCTTCTTTTGCTTCTAAAGTATCTCCCTCAACGGACTGTTTCCGCCAAAGAAATTTGACTAAGGGAATTTCTTTGTTCCCTAGTCTGTGAATCTGATGATCGAGGATCTCAACTGGAACCTCTTCGTAAGAGAGATCATGCTGAATATTTGTGTCCTCTAAGGGGACTATGACTGCAGGGTCACCAATCCATTTCTTTAGCAAGGAGATGTGGAGTACTGGGTGTACTGAAGCTAGATCTGAAGGCAACTTAAGCTCATAATCTACCTTTTTTAAATGACTGAGAATTCTATAAGGACTGACATATCGGGGACTAAGCTTTCCCTTCTTGTCGAACCTCTTTGCCCCCTTCATGGGAGAGATTTTCAAGAACACAAAATCACCGATCTCAAATTTGAGATCCTTTCTCCTTACATCTACATAGGATTTCTGTTGGCTCTGGGTAGACCTAAGACTTTCTCTGATTAATTAAAACTTCTCTAAGGCATCAAACACTACATTAGTCCCTACTACTGCGGCCTCACCTACCTCAAACCAATAAATTAGAGATCTATATCTCCTACCCTAGAGAGCCTCAAATGGGTCCATCTGAATACTGGAATGATAACTGTTATTATATGTGAATTCGATCAAAGTCAAGTGGCCATCCCAACTGCCCTTATAATCAACAATGCCTGCTCTAAGTATATATTCTAGAGTCTGAATGATCCTTTCTGCTTGACCATCTATCTAGCGGTGGAAGGTTGTATTAAGATGAACTTGGGTACCAATACCCTTTTGGAATGCTTTCCAAAAATAAGAGGTAAACTGAATACCTCTATTTGAGATGATGGATACTGGGACTCGGTGTAACCTAACCAACTCTCTGATATAGAGTTTGACATATTCCTTGACTAAATAGGAAGTATGAACTGGCAAGAAATAAGTTGATTTGGTCATCCTATCTATGATAACCCATATAGAATCATGCTAATAATGAGTACGAGGAAAACCTTTCACAAAGTTTATGTTTACTTCTTTCTATTTCCATTGGGAATACTGAACTCCAGCATGGATCCACTAGGTTTCTGGTGCTCAATCTTAACCTGCTGACATATAGAGCACTTAGCTACAAACTCTATGATATCTCTCTTCATCCCACTCCACCAATAGATCTCCCACAAAATATGGTACATCTTAGTGGCCCATGGATGAATAGAGTAACACGCACCATGCACTTCTGTAAGAGTTCGTTTCCTTAAGTCATCTACACCTAGCAAACATAGTCGACCATGGAAATGCAAAACACCATCTCCTCCTTGGGAGAAAACCTCTACTTTCTAATCTATGACTGACACTTTTATCTTAACAAAACGGGGATCTCTATCCTATTTTCCCTTCACCTCAGAAACTAGAGAGGATTCAGAACTATTCTGAACCCACACACTACCTTCTGTTGAATCGTCTAAGCGGACACCTAGTCGGGCATGCTGATGAACTTCCTAAAATAAATTCTTCTTATTATCTGCAATATAAGTAACACTACCCATAGACAGTCTACTGAGAGAATCAGCCACTCCATTGGCCTTGCCCGAATGATAAAGATAATTCATGTCATAATCTTTAAATAACTCTAAACACCTTCTCTGATGCAAATTTAAATCTTTTTGAGAAAAGACATACTGCAAGATCTTGTAATCTGTGAACACATCTATGTGCACCCCATACAAATAGTGCCTCCAAATCATTAAGGAAAACACTATAGTTGCTAACTTAAGTTCATGAGTAATATAATTCTTCTCATGAGGCTTAAGATGTCTAGAACCGTAGGCTATGACCTTACCTCTCTACATGAGGACGCAACCCAAAGCTACTCTGGATGCATCACAGTACACAACAAACCTGTCTAAACTATCTAGTAGAGCCAAAACTGGGGCTGAGGTTAGTCGAGCTTTCAACTCCTGAAAACTCTTCTCGCAGGAATCTAACCACTAAAACTAGACTTTTTTCTGAGTTAATCTAGGCATGGGGGATGCAATAGATGAAAACCCTTCAATAAACCGAAGGTAATAGCCAGCTAAACAAAAGAAACTCTTGATATTTGATGGAGAGATGGGTCTAGGCCAGTTTCTCACCGCCTCAATCTTTTGAGGATCAACTCTAATGCAATCATTGGAAATAATATGACCAAGTAATTCTACTAACTTTAGCCAAAATTCACACTTACTGAATTTCCCAAACAACTGATGAATTCTGAGAGTCTGAAGTATGATTCTGAGGTGATCTGCGTGATCATTCTCGCTATGGGAATAGAAAAGAATGTCATCGATGAAGACTATGATGAACATATCCAAGTACTACTTGAACACTCGGTTCATCAAGTCCATGAAACCTGCTTAGTAATTAGAAAGACTCAAGGCTAGTAGTTTATGAAATAAAGTCTTTGACTCAGACAAGATGATAGACACACTCCTTGGATATCATTTTTCTCTCTCTAAGGTATGTAATCAACTGACCCTTAAGCGTTGTAGTAATACTCCTCCATTCAAGGACAGGTTCATTTAGAAACTAAAAATGAATAATTCTATTTCTACAATCAACTAAGGCATAGCATGAATGGAGCCAATCCATGCCGAGAATGACGTAAAAATCTTTCATCTCTAATTTTATTAAGTCTGCTGAAGTAACTTTCTGAGATATCATAACCAGGCAGTTCTTGTATACCCATCGTTCTATGATAGATTGACCTACTGTGGTATAGACTGAGAATAGTTCTGTTAAGATTTCTGGTTTGACTTTAAATTCAGAAGCTATGTAAGGAGTTACAAAACACAAAGAAACTCTTGGGTCTAATAAGGCATAAACATTTAAATGAAACATCTACAACGTACCAGTGACCACGTTAGTAGAAATTTCCTGATCTTTTCTGGACTGAAGTGCATAGATCCTATTTGGGCGTTTCCTACTGGAAGTAGCACCCTAATGTTTTGGGCGGCCGGACTGAGCTGAAGGACGATTATACTAACCCTGAGAACCTGACTAAGGACACCCTGATAGTTTCTGCCACCCTGATAGTTTCTGCCATATTGGTGACGTAGAAGATTTGTTCGAGCACTACTAACACTACCAGAGATTTAGAGCCTGACGCCCTATCTTTTTTTCCATTTATGAACTTAGGTACTGGAGCACTGGTTGAGGAGAGAGATAGAACTGAAGACATTAGGCCAAACTAGGAACAATTACCACTCTCTAACTTAAGTTGATTAAAATTAAAGCTACATATTCTAGCTCTCTTATTCTGCCTCTATGTCTCTATGATCTTAGATTCTTCTATCTGCTGAGCATGGACCATGAGTCTGGATATGTCCATCTTCTTAATTAGAATCACTATTCTACACTCCTTAACCACACTATCTGACACCCCAGATATGAACTCGCTCATTCTGGACCTACTGTCTTCCACTACATGTGGAGCTTAACTGGATAACTAAGTACACTTAAGAGAATACTCCTTCACGCTCATACTACCTTTCCCAAGGTTGATAAACTCTAATACCTTGGCTTCTCTCAGCTCTAAGAGAAAGAATCCATCTAGGAAGGCAGTAGAAACTCTTCCCACTCTAAGGGCTCTATAACTATGCCCATGTCTACCTTCTACTGCTTAAACCACATATGAGCTATATCTTGTAGCTGATAGGAAGCTAGCTGAACACTCTCAATGGAATTCACTCCCATGATATTTGTGACTTTCTGAACCTAATCGAGGAACTCCTATGGATCCTTTTCTGACTTAGATCTTGAGAATAAGTAAGAATTCATTCGGGTGAAGTCCCGAATCTTGGCTGTTGTAGTATTGGCCACTGGGTTGTCCTGTACAGCAGCTGGCAATTCATTCTGAGCTAATATGGAATTGTCTAGAGTAGTGAATACAACTTTAAATTCTGCATGAAAGATATGCTCATCCTGGGGATCTACCTGAACGGGCTGAGGTGCTGACTAATTTTTGGTTCTAATTTCATTAGTATTTTTGGGAGGCATATTTTATAAATGAAAGGAATAAATTGATTAGATTGAGAGTTTAACTTAAGGTCTTTCTCACTCATACAACATGACTACTGAAAGAAGGGAAACTTTTCATAAAATATCTCATAGCTTCTTGTCCATAAGTTTTATGCGCTACACACCCATGCACAAGACTCTATGTGATGTGGCTTTAAGACTTCTAAGGATACTTTTGAACATTAGTCTATTATACCAAGTTTGTAACTCCCCGAGTTTATACCCCAGAAGTTACATGATACTTACAACCCCGAAGGACCACAAGCTAACCTATGACTGATATCTGTTGTGAGCACTGAATAATATACTATAATAAATGCAAAATAGTAGGTTGAAATGCCATAAAGTTCAAAACATCTAAAATACTGATAAAATATATCATCTGTGTTAATATCTATAAAACTGAATACTGATTGAAAACTAGTCTGAAAAAGCCTCTAACTGAACTGTCTAGAAGTAGAGTTGATAGGACAATCCCCTAACTAACTACATCTACTGAAATACTAACTCTACTAAAATAATAAATTAAAAGAACATTCTCAATAGATGAGAAATCACTACTAAATCTGATATGTTGTCTGAATCTGAATCTGTCTATGCACAGTCGGGAACCTGAGCGTTCGAACCTAAGATATGAGACATCATAGCACAAAGAAAAAGTATGCATCAGTACGTGGAGTGTACTGGTATGCTAGAAGAGGTAAGACTAAATGCAAGGGTTGATATGCTGAACAATAACTAACCGAATGATATAGAGAAACTGAACATGAGAGTTCGTGGATAATCTAAACTACTGTAAATATTAAGCATGCAATACTATGCATATATCTATATATTGTAACTGAGCTTTTCTAAAGCTAAGTATTGAGTTCTTATACGAGTAACTGATAATTTGAAGTTACTAATAACTGAGTTATTGATAGTGATTGACTGTATCTGACAGTCCTAATTCTGTAGAACTGAATTGAGTTCTATTCTGAGACTGAAACAAAAATTGTGGGAGGTAATCATCTAACTAACATGCCCCAAATATAATAAGATAAATGAGTTTGGATTAAATCTATAACCCCAATTTGAAGGGTGTCAGTACTGTGCCACGGGTGAAGACAACTAAAGATATACCCTCATCTGGAAGGTACTCTAATAAGAGTGGTAGAACCCTCATCTGGTAGGTTAAAAAACCTCATCAACCCTCAACTGGTAGGTTTGAGGTCTCAAACTACGCTGGCTATGTAGTTGTGAGATGCAAGGATTTCTTCTAAAGGTCACACCCTCTACTGGCAGGTAAGCCCCCATCCTTGGGTTCACTCGGTGCTATATCCTACTTTAAACTGAAAGACACTAAACTGATTATACAGAATTAAACTAGATTGATACTAAGTTTACTAAGTTTTCCTGAGTTTTGTAACTGACTGAGAGTACTACTAATCATGACACGACTGATACTATTCAGTAACAGATACTGGCTCTAGGTAATCAACAAAATTATCGGGTATTAAATACCCCAGGACTCGATGGGATGAAAAGTAAAGCATAGCATAATCTTGGAAATATAATAATGGCTACTTGATCACAATCCACTCATTGAGACATCATAAGAATATCTTGTAATGCATTTACTCATAAATGAAAGGAGAATTCATGCTATCATGTTATAATGGAACTATTTCATTCACATAGGCATTCTATCAAACACATGGGGAGCTTGCTTAGATCATACAACCAGCAACACACATAGTTATCATGGCTACATCAATCAACTTGTAATTGAAGGGTTTATCATGAAGATCATGTAATTCAACACATAAAATGATTAATTTCATAAAAATCTTGTAATTTAATCATGAACTAAAAACCCAACAATAACACGAACATGGATTCAATTCAATTCAAGCATGGAAGTTCATAACTCAACAATCTTGTAGTTTGAAAATAGATTCGTGGACTCTATGCGTGAAAGTAACCCATATATAAACACCTAACATACCTTGAGTTATTAGTTCTTGAAGGTGATAAAAGAAATTCTTAAGTTTTGACCTTGATTCTTCAAGATAGGGTTTGTTTCCTTGAGAGACCATGCTTTGATTTGGGAAAAAATTGAATAACAAATGACTTTAAACATTTTTATGGATTAAATCCCGTGTCTGGGCGTGTTAAAATCATAGGAAAAGACTAATTTAATCCTGGGCGAATCTTTTAATTTCCGTCAAAAAATTTTAAAATAGGCACCTGGCGCGATGCAGTGTTATTGCTCCGTGTCTCTTGAAATTGCAAACTGAGAATATAATTGGTGGCGCGATGTGGTGGTATCGCGTTTCCACTTTGGATGAGACTTGGAAGTTTACCTCGATGCCCTAATAGTCTTGCTAACATTAACACATATGACATAGGATAAATCATACCCATTGCTTATGGTATTATTGATTTGAAAAGTGATGAATCTTGAAAATGATTCTTACAACATTTAAAAGAAATTTATCCACAACGAGATGGGATGTGCATAGTATCTGATAGACATGAGAGTATAGCTAAGGGAGCTTCAACTGTCTATCCAATAGTTCCTCAATATGTGTCTATGTTCCACCTCTGTAACAATGTAAAGGACAATTTCAAAAGGAGTGTAAAAGATATCAAATGTGTCTACTATGCACTAGAAACAACATACACTGTCTAGGAATTCAATAGCCTAATAAAATAATTAGATGCAATTGATCCTAGTATAAAAACTTACTTTCAAAATGTTGTATAGCATAAATGGGTCCGATCTCACTATGCAATAAATCGAACAACATCAGTGACATCAAACATCATTGAATTAGTAAATTTAGCAAAATAGGCATACAAGAGAGCTTTTAGTTTTAGATTTGTTTGATTTTATGACATATATGGTGCAAAAGTGAAATCACACAAACAGTACCACTGCCTTGTATGACAAAACAATATTAACCAACATGTATTAATCCTTGCTAAGTGATGCATAGAAATAAGTGTAAATGATGTTAGGAAGATACTTTTGTAAATTTGTGTATTGTAAAACTTGTTTAGTATTATAATTTTACCCACCTATTAATTTGTATGTCTATAAATACAAATATAGGTCATACCTTCAACTCAATTTGTGCATACAATAATAGATGAACAGATGAAACATATTATTTATCAAAATGAAAAGACATGCGCATGCCAAAAATTTCAAGTAGAGGAATACCCATTTGCACATGCAATGGCAATATTAACAAATTTCCCCTCAGGAATACATATATTTCTCCTCTTACTTTACTAAATATTTCTTGATCAAAACTAATGAGGCACCAGCTCATCCTCTACTAGTATAATGCATGTGCTAAATTCTTGATCACATATCTTCACTCAAGGTGCTGCCATCAAGTGTCAAAATTTCACCAGAAAGGCTAAATAAATAGAGAAAATGAAGGATTTTAACCAGACTTTCATGGTACCAAAATAATATGCAAGTAATGTGGAGGTCGAGGATACAACTGAAGATCTTGTAAGAGAATTCCAGAAAAAGGCTGAATTACTTTTCATTCTCATGTAGCGAAATATTACCAACGTATAAGTCTTCTACACAGAAAGACTAAAGTGCTATTCAAGATTGAAAGACTAAAGTATTGTTCACATGATGCTTTTTACATAATTAAATTCAAACAAAATTTTTATATTGATACTATAAGTGATTGTTTAGTCATTTATGTATGGTATTCCATTTTTTCTATGTATTTATCTATAATGCACATCATGAACTGTGTATTATATTCAAAATAATACTTGACATCAAACTAGTACATATATACTGACATGGTTGATGTCGCCCATAATTGCACCTCCAAGAAAGTATAATATGGTCACTGTTAAATAAAGAATCCAACATAGGTTGGGGTCGAACCCACAAAAAATAGGCCAAATCTCTATCACGAACTTGTTGAAGTAACTTAAAAGTGCAGAAAGTAACTGGGGGATCTTGTGAGAACAGTAAGAATAGTAATGAATCTTGATCACTTTAGGTTGAAATAAATATAAGATGAATACTAGGAATGTGTTACCAATAACTTCCTATCTCCGTAGACTTATCATGCTTCATCAAACTATCTCAATGTCTTGCATGCAGAATCTAACAAGTTATGTATCACCAACCATCTTTTGAAAACCTTTGGTGAATTTTACTCATCACCTTTTGAGTCTTAGAGTGTCACATTACTAACCATTGACCTGGATCCCAGATTAACTATCTCCTTTTGGGTATTAAGTTAATTAGATAAAGAGTGATAGCTTCAAATTTCTATTTTGATCTTCTTTCCTAATCTAAACCTCTTTTCTAGAGTTAGTATAAAAAAACCAAGTTCTTTAACTTCTGCAGTCATAAAGAAAGTAATCAAACAAAAGAAAATTATAATATATGCAAGAACATAAATCAAGAATGACTTAGCACTTTCTCTACTTCGTTATTCCATCAATGTTCCCACAACCCTAGTTAAGAAGTTTTCAGCCACTCATGTTTTCAAGAACATCCATATATTTCATGAAAGAAAGCATCTGAATAATCTTACAATTAATGAAGGATAGAAACAAGAATCTCAAATTAATAACCAACTGTAAAAACGAAGAATAAGGATTCCTAGACCAAAAGTGTATCTCAGAATTAATATAATGTTTTAAGTATAAAGAGTTCATAAACTAATAACATAATATCAATAGGGTATTTAGAGGAACAACATAACTCTAAAATTCATAACAAAAAAAATAGGAAAATATAGGTCAGCACCTACCTACAGATCCACTTCAGGGTCATAAGTACTACTTATGAACTCCAGGTGAGTCTATAGGTGTCAGAAAAGTCAACATCTTTTAGATTATCCACCTATGGGCGGCACCTATGAGGGTCGTAGAAACTATTTATGATCCATAGATGTCCTTTATATGTCTCGAACCCAAACTTCAGACTTTCAGAATCTTCTTTTGTCACTTACTGAGGCATTACAGAGGATATAAGTACAACATATAGCCCATAAGTTGGTCCATAAGTGGGTATTTCTACAACACTTCACTAATTTTCTCCTCTTTTTCACCTAACCTTTTTTTCCTATAAAACAAATACAGAAACACATCACATCTAAAAAAAAACCTAAGTACTTGCATAATTATTTCCAGTTTTAAGCATCAAATGTGCCATGAAACCATGAAGCATCAACACCCTCAAATTAGAAAATTTTCATGTCCTCCAGAAATAATTTGCCATTGTTTCATGGAACTTTCCTGAATATGATTAACTCATTTGAGACATATGACCCACCTAGGGGTCCGTAAGTAGTACTTATGGCCTATAAGGAGGTTCGTAAGTTATTGCCAACATAATTTTCCTTTTTCATTTTGGTTAGGATTTTTAGGGTTTTTATGAAAACTATAAATACTCGATTGATGTTTTATTATTTTGTTACACACTCTTTACATTCATAATACTATATTGATTCTGAGATTTGACTTTTGATCTTGGAATCCTTTGTTCTTGTTTTATACAATTGAATATTAATTTGAGATTCTAGTTTTATTTTTTAATTATTATAAGAATATATGCTTTATTTTATGAATTAAATGGATGTTCTTTCAAACATGAGTATCTAAACCACAAAACTAGGGTTCTGTAAACCAGAAGAAATAACAAAGTAGAGAAAGAACAATGTCGCTCTTGATCAATATTCTTGTATGTACTGTTATCATCTTCAGTATGATTGCTTTCATAAAAACTGTAGAAGTTAAGAACCTACCTATGTTTGATACTTGTTCTAAAAGAGAGGTAGATATTTGGAAAAGAAGATCACAATAGTAATTTGAAGCTATCGACCTTCATCTAATTAACTTGACACTTAAAACTAATAGTTAATTTGGGATCCAGGATAAGGGTTAGTAAGGAGACACTCTGAGACTCAAAAAGTGATGCGTGAAATTTACCAAAGGTGTTCACAAGATGGTTAGTGACACATATCTTATCAGATTCTGCATGCAAAGCCTTGCGATAGATTAATAGAGCACGATAAGTCTCTGAGTTGGAAGTCAGGGTAAACACAATCCTAGTATTTATCTCATATTGATTTTAACCTAAAGCTATCAAGATTTGTTCAATTGATACTATTTTCACTAACTCCCTCATTTACTTTTATGCATTTCTCAGTTACTTCAACAAGTTCATGATAAATATTTGACCTATTCCCTGTGGCTTAGACCCCATTCTTTGTTGGGTTATATATTTGATAATGAATGCATTATACTTCTTAGAGGTGTAATATAGGGCAACATTAAATTTTGGTGTAATTATTGGGGAATACAATTATGGATTGATGGATTGAAGTTGCTGAGGTTGTTGGTTTTTATTTTTCTACTATTCTTGGGGCTTATGCCAGTGCATTAACAATAATCAAAGTTAATTCAATTCCTTGATCCCACTTGATATTAGGCTGGAACGCAGGATCATAAGATAGAAGGGCATTAGCATAGGGTTCATGATGACCCTAATCTAATTTCCCCTATTTTTTCATGATGTTCAAGAAATAGTGATGTAGACTGCTTCTCAGTTATTGGATAAAGAGAATGCAAGAGGGGATTTAATTGCCCATCGTGCAGCTCAAGAAGAAGAGCATTGAGTAGAACTTGATAGAGCTAGAAGAGATAGATCTCAAGTACCCTAATATTTTTTTTTGTGCCATTATATGATGGTTCCAAGGAAGACTTAGGGTATGATGATCTTGTTGAGAAAGGCATTATTATTCCTCCTAAGTTATCTCAGGTGGTGAAGTTTGATATTATGAGTGATTTGATCCAGTCGTTGAATCTGAAGGGTGTGTTTGTTGGTTTGAGTCAGGAAGCTTTGAGAGGTAGGTTTTTCACATTCTCTCTTATTGGTGAAGTAGCATTATAGTTAGGGGAACTACCTCGTGGGTTCATCACTAATTAGAATGAGTTGCAGAAACAATTCTTGGATCGATTCTTCCCATATTCTAGAATGCTATAGTTGAAGGATAAGATTTATAATTTTAGGCAATTGTATTCAGAACTATTGCATAAGACATAGTTGAGGTTTAAGAAGTGTATAGAATTTTAGGGTGGAATTTTCTTGTGATATTCTAAAGAGACCTGAATGCCAATACCAAAGTTGTTAGTGATATTATTATTGGTGGGTCTTTCATGAGCCTTCATTGGGAGTTAGCTGTAGGGATCTTAGACCGTGTCTCTAATACCAACTGAGGGTGGAATACTCAGGAGGTAGAAAGTGGAGCCGATACCTATGTTATTGGTGCTTTTAGTGAGTAGAGAATTATAGATGATATAGTGACTCAAGAGGTTTCTTAGCTAAGGATGGAGATTGGGTTACTAACTAAGAAATTTATAAACTATGAATTTCATAAAGGTGAGTATTATGGGAGCACAAGGTAAATCCCCTAGGTTGTATGATTCTGATATTGAGGAGAAAGTGAAATAGCTGAATTGAGAGATGGCGGGTTTCTAAGCCAAGGGCCAAGGGTTCTATCAAGACTCTTCGAACTCAAGGCATGGGAATCAAGGTTGGAACTATTATAGGGATAGGTATAGAGACCAAAGAAAAGAGGGAGAAATGGTGACTAGAGGCAAACGAATGACTATAAAGAGAAGAGTGGTGCATATGATCCACTAAGGAACCATGATACTGATTCGAGGATGGAAACTTTACTTGCAAAGTTGGTTTTGGGTTCAGAGAAATAATAGAGTTGTCTTAAGGAGATTAAGGTTTATATTTTTTACTAATCCATAAGGTATAATCATATGTTACCGCGATTAAGTAGCTAGAGCACCAGTTTAGTCAGATGTCGGCCACTTTGAATCAACATCAACTGGGCACCTTTTTTAGTAACATCATTCAGAATCTAAAAAATAATAGTCACTATTTGTCCATTATCATTCAGAATATTAAGGATACTATTGATCCACCTATATTAGTAGTTGATGAAGTGAGGCATGATACTATTTTTCTTGATGATGCACCTAGCGCTAAAATTGAGAAGCTGGTGAATAATGTTGAAATGTCACAGAAATTAAATGGTGTTGAAAAAGAGTTGAAACTGATAAAGGGAAGGTGAAAGAGGTAGAGATAATTTTGAATACCATTCCATGGCCTCGTCCCTCAAAGGTTGAAACAGAAAAAAAAAAAAGGAAAGTATAAAAAATTTATTGCTATGCTGAAGTAGTTGAGTGTGAACATCCCCTTTTTGAAGCTCTTGAGAAGATTCCTGGGTATGCAAAGTTTATGAAGAATTTGGTGTTGAATAATAAAACTATTAGTCATGAGGATGTAGGTGGTTTTCATCATTATAGTGCGATTGCATCCTAATCTCCTATGCAGAAGAAAGATGATCCCAAAACTTTCATTATTCCTTGTACCATTGGGACATCTAGATTTTCCAGGGCTTTCTGTGACTTGTGTGCCAACATTAAATTGATGAAACTGGCGGTGTTGAAGTAATTGGGATCTATACCTCTCAAAATCACGACTATACAGTTATTTAAAGCTGATCATACAGTTAAGAAACCCGTGGGCATATCGTTTAAAGTTTTTGTAGAAGTGGACAACTTCATCTTTTTGTCTGACTTTGTTGTCTTAGATTATGAGGTTGATTTTGATATGCCCATAATCTTGGAAAGAACATTTTTATCCATGGGTAGAGCATTGATGGATATGGAAAGAGATGGGCATAAGTTCAGGCGGAAAAACGAGTAAGTCACATTCAATGTGTATAAAACTATGAAGTAGCCAATTGACATGAGGGTGGTTTTGGTAATAAACAGTATTGATGACCTTGGATGCCAACCCAATGGCTACCTTTATGAAGTCGGAGTATTCAAGGTCAGCACATCGTGCTGTGATGTTAAATCAAGCGTTATTTGGGAGGCAACCCAAGGCATTTTATTATTTCTATGTTTTTGATAATTTGTGTTATTTTGATTTACGTCAGATCTTTGCACCTAAGGTGCCACATGTATGTTCCTAACTCTGTTACTTTATGGTGGCCTGATGCATTGGGGGCAATACATGCTTATTTGATGGGGTAGGGCTACTTGTGGGTCTAGATGTCCTCTTGGTGTTTTTGTTGTCATGTCTCTTTTCCATGGAGTATGTTTTTAGTTGAGACAACATGTTTGGGTTGTGTTTGTGATGCCAAAAACTATGTTCTGAAGCTAAATAGAAGAAAAATAAGTAGAAGTGTGCAAAGGGAATCGTAAGTGGCCATGTAAGTGTTAGACAAGATATATTTTGGAGATATGAAATTTAAAGTTTGTTTTGAGAGTTAAAGAGGGTAACTTACAAGTCGTAAGTGTTATTTAAGCCCATCATAAGTACCATCATAGGTTTGAGTTCCAAAAGCTGCTTAACATATCTGAGAACTGTGGTCCCACCTAGGAGTCCATATGTAGTACTTATTGTAAGAGGGTTCGTAAGTTGTTGAAGACTTAATTTCCTTTTTTATTTTGATTTGGATTTACAGGGTTCTGATGTAAAATAGAAATTCCCCATTGATGTTCTATTATATTGTTACACACTCTTTATATTCACAACACTATATTGATTTTGAGATTCGACTTTTGATCTTAGAATCCTTTGTTCTTGGTTATTATGGTTGAATATTAATTCAAGATTCTAGTTTTATTCTTTATGAAGTCAAATTGATGTTCTTGCAAACATGAGTGGCTAAACCACCTTACTAGGATTGTGGGAAACCTTACGAAATAATGAAGTAGAGGAAGTGCAAAGTCATTTGTGATCAATATTCTTGCATGTATTGTGAACTTCTTTTGTGTGATTTCTTTCTTAACGACTTCAGAAGTTAAGAAACTGCATATATTTGATACTTACTCAAAATGAGAGGCAGAAATTTGAAAAAAAACATCACAACAGTAATTTGAATCTATCAACCTTCATCTAGTTAACTTGACACTCAAAAGGTAATAGTTAATCAGGGATCCAGGATAAGGGTTAGTAAGGTGAGAATTTGAGACTAAAAAGGTGATGAGTGAAATTCACAAAATCATTCCCAAGATGGTTGGTGATATATATCTTGTTAGATTCTTCATGCAAGGCATTGAGATAGTTTGACAGAGCACAATATGTCTACGGAGTTAGGATGTTAGTGGGAACTCGGTCCTAGTATTCATTTCATATTAATTTTAACCCAAAGCATATAGGATTTGTTACTATTGATAATATTTTCACAAACTCCCCCCATTTACTTTTCTACATTTTTTTGGTTTCCTCAAAAAGTTCGTTATAAATATTCAGCCTATTTCTTGTGGGTTCGAACCCAATTTTCTTGGATTATATATTGATAGTGACCACGTTATACTTTTTGGAGGTGTAATCTTGGGTGACATAGTGTTCACCTTGTTTTCATATTTGTATGTTTAAAGCATGGGAAAACACTTGGAAGCTAGTAAAAATAGCAAAATTCAGATAAGTCCAAGTGGATTACAAACCTACTTACGAGGGTCATAAGTCCCACATACGGCTGGTAAGTTGTGTCGTATGTGTCAAAAAAAATTCTGAGGATTTTTTTGGTCAATGAAGTTGTACTTGCAAAACCACTTACGGGGGGTCAGAGGAGAAATAATTGCGGGTCCTACTGATGGAGGAACTAATGGTCGTCATAAGTACCACTTACAAGCCGTAAGTGGCCCCGTATGTAGACCAAAATCTGGGGGTCAAATTTTCTAAAAAACTGGGTTGGGCCTAAGTAACCCGACCCAATCCGACCCTAACCCCTTATTTAACCCTAAATATTACTCCCATTTCCCTACTACGTCAAAACCTTGAAAATTTTACTTAATTTCAAAATCCTCATCTCCCTCTAAGGAGTATAAAAAGAAAAATTTATCTCACCCACAACACATTGCACGTATAATTCACAGAACAGGGCTAAAGTTTACATTGTTCTTTTTCTACTTTTATGTCTCTTTGAATCCAGGTAAAAATTTGACCTCGTACTCTAGTGAAAAAATTTCTTGGTTATTGAATTTGAGAATAATTCTTGAAATAGCTTGAAATTTATATTTGATCATAAATTCTTGAAAAGATGGAGACTGAAATGGATAAAGGTGAAATTGTTGGATGTTTTGTGTTGGGAAACCTGTAATCACTTAATATATTAGAGTAGAATTTAAATATAGAATGAGAATCCCAAAAATACTTGTGTAATACATGTGAACATAAATTGATGCATGTTGTAGTGTTCAAAACTGGGCTTAAAATTGAAATATACTTTGTGTGGGATAAAATTTGTGAGAAAAATTGATGAAATCTCTAAAGTTCACTTACGAAGCTACTTACGAGCCTCATAAGTAGTCCTTATGGGCCTCATAAATATTACTTATAAGGGCGTAAGTAGCCTCATAAGTTTAAGACCTAAAACCCTGAAACTTCAGGACTTCATCTAGTGCTTATGAGGGTACCTATGGCCCCCACAAGTACTACTTACGCCTCCGTAAGTGGGGTCATAGGTTTCCCTCCCTTGGGTCATCAATTTTTTTTCATATTTTTTTTGTTCATGTATTTCAGGCAGTAACAATTACATTTTTAGGTATGATGGTAACAAAAGTTGCACCCAAAAAAAGGGTTCAATCTAGGCTACGAGACAAGTCTCTTGAGTGAAGTGGCTTCATGGAGGAGTACCCTATGAGCCAGGATAGGACCTCGTTAGCCCCATGAGAGACTCGTGGAAATCATATAGATAGGATGGAGCTGCAACAGTTTTTGCCATATTGGTCACTCAGCTCACCCCAACTCATTTTTAGATGGGACCTAGCCTGTACAAACTATTATTTAGCCAGGCTCTTAGCCTACACCAACATAGGCAAGGGCCCAATTTTCACCACTTAGACCTATTTAGGGGTCGAGGATAAATTTGGCCCAAATATCACCACTATACTATTATCTGAGCAGGTAGAGGGTGATTTAGAGTATGGCGCAGTGGATGAGGTTGAGTTAGGATCAAGGTCTGTAGGGGAGGTTGAGTTTGGATCAATTTATGGCTCTAGAGATGAGGAGAATGCAGTTGTCTCCTAGTCAGAAGGTGTATCCAGTTCAGCTAGTGAATCGGAATATGGTTCTACTGCACCCCATTTAGAGGAGGGTGTAGCCCAGGTTCCACAATAGATATCGCAATCATCGGAATAGGTGAAATACCTAGAACTTTGTCCCTTGAAAAATTTACTGAGTGTTGAACATTTTGTGCGTCATACAACTACCCCATACCACTCCTATGGTACGGGTACGGGTCAAGGACCCTAGTCATATATTGGTCAGTTTCACATTGGCCAAGTTCTGTTCTTGGTACGAGAAGGTATCATACGAGTCCTATGAACATGATACAAGTAGTAAGGTCCAAATCGTATGTTGTTTAGTGTCTAGCCTTGACATTCTGCCTAGGGTATGAATTGTAGGGTACTAGTCATATGGTAGGGTACAATTTCGGCTAAGGAGTTGTATGATCGACAGAATATGGTGTCCAACATTATGATCAAGGTACTAGTGCAAGATACTACTCGTATTATGTGGGTATGAGTGGAGGGGTCCAATCGTACTCTCCTGCGAGGGTACTTTAGATATTTCCCACCCCAAACCCTTAAGACCCCATGTATTATATGTTATTTGGTCCCTCATTCTTTACATTGGAAGGTCAAAATACTCTCTAGAAACCTTTCAAGGAGATTGGGCTAGGGTTTCTTCAAGGTGGACATCTAGAGGCTTAAGGAGTAAAACTTTTTCGTGAATATTCATAACTCAGGCATGTGACTCTTACTTCATTGTTAGTTCACAAAAATAATGTGTTTTATACATTGTTCTTGAATCATAAATTGTGGTTTTGAAATACATGGTTAAGGGTTTGAATGGATATTGTTGAGTATTGTTCTCTCATAACTTAACTTGTGTTTATGCATATTTTAATAAAGGTTTTGCATATGTGGATGCTTGGAAATTGTGATTTAAACTACGGGGTCATGGTTAACCCTAACTTGATGGGTTTTGACTTGAATAATGGTTTGATAATAGCATGTACTCAACCTATTTGTAAAAATGTCTATGAGAAGTATTTTGTCGCTTAATGAGTTGTGTTTTGAACTAATGTCTGGCGTAAGAATGTTAATAAAGGATGAATGGTTTTTTAAAGTCTTGATGACCATAAATTGAATTGAATTGTGCTTTGAACTAAGACATTGTCCTAATAATGTAAATGGTTGGTAAATGGTTACATAAAGGCCCTGTTAGCCATAAATTGGTTTGAATCATTGATACGCCCAAATTACAACACTCATTAGAAAGCATAAGCGATCGTCGTCAAATATAGAACCCAACTAGGTTGGGGTCGAATCCCATTGGGAATACTATGCTAATGAAGTTTTATGATTATTAATGGACGATTGATCAAAGATTCCAGAGTAAAAGGGGTTTTTGATTTATTAAAAAGTATTGTTCTAACTAATGAGTGTTATTGTAGGTTTTAATTAAATGAGATTAGAAAAACCAGGATTATGTTCACCAAGATGTTCAAGAATCAGGGTTGTGAGTTGACCTAAATTTCCAATTTACAACTTCAATTGGAAGAATTATTGAATTCTAAAGTTCACCCATTCGTTTCTCAACCTAAATGGATTATTACTCTTTAATTCATTCAAACTCAAAGAATACACTTTAATTCATTCGAACTCAAAGAATACACTGACTTATTCAATTCTTTTTCAAGTGGGTTGATCCTGTTAAGGCATCAACCATTAACATAAAGGTTAAAGCCTTTGAATTTCTTGTAAACCTCTTATTTTCCTAACATTCACTTTTCTACGCAAACAAGTGATGTTCTTGGGCTCACCTTTCGAGTTTGCAACCAAGAAAGGTCATGATTGTGAAGAGGAGTTTATAAAATCTCAATTAGTTAAGGAAATTAAGCATCCTCACAACCCTAATCAACAAATCATATAGAGGCACTCATAACCCTTGTTATGGGAGCTTTATCCACACATCTCAATAGAATAAGAAGAAAACATTATTTTTTTCACAAATTAATTCAAAAAATTACTTACAAAAGTTCCCATAATTGTTTTCGATCTTCAGTGAGAATGATGATTTAAATCCTCAGATTCATAAAACTGGCTTGTAATCTCAAAGAGTAATACGTACAATGTGTTCCAAAAATTAGAAATAAGATAAAGATACCTAATCTAAATCTAGTCTGGGTATTTATATATTCACAGATACTGGGGATTTTAAATTCAAACTCAGTATTGTCCCATCATAGATTATGGCCAAGTTGACGGAGCTTGACAGTCCATCGCTTGGAACATCGCTAAAGTTCCAAAGCTACTACATTCTGTCTAAGGCATGACGATCATGTTGATGGGACATCACTGGTTTAACGGTCCATCACTTGGGCCGTCACTTGATCAATCAAAGAACCACATTTTGTCTCATCCTGATGCCCAAGTTGACGGCCCGTCTGAGGTCTGACGGTCTTTCACTTGGGTTATTCATTCTTCTCATTCTGTTAACCTTTGACAGTGAATTTGACGTCCCATCACATGGTCGAAGACTGGTCAGTTTGGGCGTCATTCTCCTTTGTTTTCTTGTTTCTTCCATTTTTCAAAGTTATCCCTTCAGCTAAGTTTTTGACCTGAAAACACTAAAATCCAGTATCAAATACAATAATAGTTTCTTGAATAATCACAATTATCCCTTGGAAAAGATGTAAAATTTTCTTTCAAAAGCTGGGACATCAACACCCTTAACTTAAGACAATTGCTTGTCCTCAAGCAACTCAACACCAAATTGCATGTATGAACAAACACAATGATGGGAATTAAACTATCGAACTAGATTTCATACAACCACTCAACTGTTATCTCACTCATATGGTCTCAACACATCAGGATCTATAACTAGCATTATTTATAATTTAACCCATACACAACCATAGATACAATATCCCACAGAAATTAGCAAAACTAAGTATAACTCAAATTGCCCTCACAGTCAAAGAAGTCCACCATACATTATTCATTTAGACTGTGGAAGAAATTCAAGACTCTCACTCTCGCAAAGAAAGTTGTAAATACAACATACACACCTATAAGCTTTCCCTTATCATTTAATGTTCCCCTATGGATGATTCACTAAGATCAAGAAGGTCTTTTTATGGCCTTTAATGTGGTTTCAATGTTAGGTGAGGACTAATTTGGGGAAAAGTGTAACACCCCAAATTTGGTACCCGAAATGATACACGATGCTCATGACCCTTTCTCATGACCCTAAAGGACCATAAGCTAACCCATGACTAATATCTGTATTTGTATACTACATAAAATACTTTATACTACAGAAACATGAACTGAAAGGCCATAAGGTTCAATACTGAACATAATCTGAATAATATAACATTTGTGTGGGGTAATGGAATACCCAAAACAAAACTGAACATATTGAAGTCTGAAACATGATAATCTAGAAATCCTCTAAGTGACTGAACTGTCTAAATAAGGAGTTGATGGGACATGTCCCCATCTAACTCCAACTAATAAACTGATTAATGAGATAATAGGGAAATAATCATGTCCTCAAAAGATGAGGACTGACTTCTAACTCTGTCTGCAGATATCTGGAATATATTTTTGCTCTTGAGCTCATGTCTCTGAACCTAAGGTATAAGAAACCATAGCACAAATGTGTCAGTACTTTGAATGTACTGGTATGCATGTAAGGTAGGATGAATGCATGGGGTTCATATGCATGAACAATAATAATAACTGACTAACTATCATGAGCGAGAGAATACATGCATGAGACATAACAAATGACACTAATACTGTGATAACATGATTAGTGAATCTAAATATAAAT
The DNA here is from genome assembly GCA_030864215.1 of Capsicum pubescens. Classification (NCBI taxonomy): domain Eukaryota; kingdom Viridiplantae; phylum Streptophyta; class Magnoliopsida; order Solanales; family Solanaceae; genus Capsicum; species Capsicum pubescens. The sequence continues at coordinate 232,391,831 of CM061544.1, forward strand.
GATAACGTGAGTGACTATATTTGACAGTCCTAAATCTGGTGGAACTATCTGAGTTCCATACTATATTTGAGTTGACTATGTCTAACAGTCCTGAAATTTGAAGAACTATCTGAGTTCTATTACTGAGACTGATTGACAGTATCTGGCAGTCCTGATTCTGTAACATGAAACTGTAGGAAGTAGTTATCTAATCAACATGCCCCTGATATACCATTATGGCTGAGTTGGGGTCCAATCTTTAACCCCAATTGGAAGGGTGTCAATACCGCACCACCGGTAAGGAAAAGTTGTGGACGACCATCATCTGATAGTGTCCCCTACATGAGAATGGTGAGGCCCTTATCTGACAGTTCTTATCCACCTCATCAACCCTCATCAGATAGTGTTAATGTCTCAACCTATGCGGGCTACATAGTTTTGGAATGTAAGGATAACTTCTAATGATCACACCCTCATCTGATAGTGTGTGTTCCCATCCTTGGGTTCACTAAGTGCTAATTCCTACTCCCATTTGAATATACTATGAACATGATTTATTGAACTGAACATGGGCTGAGTTACTGAATTCCGTTGACTAATGGAATACTACTGATATCTGACAACTGACTGAGTTCATGAGATCATGGAGATTTCCTGAGTCATAAGACTGTCTGAAGTCTAAGGATCATAGCTTGACAGAGAGTATGGTGAAAACATGACATGTCTCTAGGCACAAAACTAATGTTTCGGGTACGAGTACACCTAGGACTCGATGGAAGGAAACTGACCGAGCATAACTTATTTGAACATATAACTAACATCATAATCCATAATACATTTATAGAAGCATTTCATCAAAACATGTGATAGTCATAACTTGTACTTACATGGGGATTTTATGGTATCATTCTAGTTAGGAACTTTTCCTTCATCTAGTCATTTAATCAAACATATTATAGGCATGGTACATGTAAACATCATTGTACAATAGTTAAACATCATGGTTCAATTCTAATTTCATCATTTAAGGATTTAATCATAGGTTTGCAAGAATCTATATCTATAATAATGTAACCCACATAGAATTTAACACCCAACATGGAGTAGAATTCAATTTCTCATTATCCACATGAACAAAAGTAGCCCAATCATAAAATTTATAGGAAAATCCATAAACTTGAATTTAGAAAAGGGATTCTTGGGATTCGTGGATGAAAGGAGTCCATGAATGAACACTATGCATACCTTAGTTTGTGATTTCGTGAAGATTGACGGTGAAACTTTCTTGAAATTAGATCTTCTATGAAAAACCTAGCTTGTTCTTGAGAAGTTTTTGAGAGAAGAGAGTGTATTTAGGATGAAAAGTGGCTGAATCATGTGTTAAAGGTCTTAAATAGAGGTGGGAAGTAGACCCTTTTAACCCTGGATGCGTCATTTAATTTCAATAAAAATTTTACGAATTGGAACCTTGGTGCGACGCTGCGTTGTCGTGCCGTGTTACTAGATTTTGTAAATTGGGAAATTGAGGGATGGCGCAACACGGGGCCATCATGTTTCCACTTTCTTTGTAACCTGGAACTTTGGTGCGACACGGGGGAAATTACGCTCAGACACTAGAAAACGGACAATTCTGAATTTGGGTCCTGGCACAATGCACCATAATAGCGGATACCTACTGGAATTTCCCAAATGTCATTTTCTCTTGTGGAGTGGCACGCCACTGACTAATATGGTGTTGTTTTATGACGAGAACTTGAAATAGTCGTAACTTCTGACCCGATTATCGGATTTGGGCGAAGCTTATATCGATGGAAAGCTTATTGAATTTCCCATATTAAAAAAGTGAAAATCTTGAAAATTCCTTATGGAATAACAAATCATTCAATATAGGGTATTACAATATTTCCCCCTTGGGAACATTTGTCCTCATATAAGACTGACTAAGAGGGGGAAGATAACAGATGTACATACTGAGCATGAATAACTGGAACATGATCTCATGACTGACATGACTAACAAACTGAACATATAATACTGAACATGCATATCTGATGCATGTGTAACTGATTCATGAATGCATGACTGAGTGTTCTGAAGAACTAAGTTTCTCACAATGTGAATGCATGTCTGATGCATAATTACATAACTGAACTAATACATGCATGCATGAATTAATATGCAATGGTACTTGATACCAAGTTTATAATGGGAACGTGAGCATGAAACTGTATACCAAGTTTGTGATGAATACTAAACATGAAACTGAGTAAGCTTAAGGAGAACTATTATCTTGAACTTCATCTGAGTTGTTTAAAAAGAGGTGAGGATACTTGGTACGCATGTCTACCTCTGCTTCCCAAGTAGCTCCCTGACGGACTAATTTTTTCGAAGGACCTTAACTAGAAGGACTTCTTTGTTCCTCAATCTACGAGTATGATAGTCTAAGATTTTAACTGGAATCTTTTCATAAGAGGGAGTGTTCTGAACATCAATGCTCTGAATAGGGACTACAACTGATGGGTCACCTATGCACTTCTTGAGCAAAGACACATGAAAGACTGGATGAATTGAGGCTAGATCTGAAGGCAATTCGATCTCATAAGCTACCTTGCCGAATCGACTGAGAATCTTGAAGGGACCGATATATCAAGGATTGAGTTTCCCTTTCTTGCTGAACCACTTCACTCCCTTCATGGGAGAAATCATTAGGTAGACATGATCACCAATCTCAAACTCAAGATCTTTTCTACAAATATCTGCATAAGACTTCTATCAGCTCTGAACATCCTGGAGTCTTTCTCTAATCAACTGGACTTTTTCTAAGGTGTTGAATACTAAGTCAGGCCCTATAACTGAGGCCTCACTAACTTTGAACCAACCAATTAGAGATCTACATCTCCTATCATAGAAAACTTCGAATAGAGCCATTTGAATACTGGAATGATAGTTGTTGTTGTATGCAAACTCAATCAAAGGAAAGTGGTCATCCCAAATTCCCTAGAAATGGATTGCACACGCCCTTAGCATATCTTCTAACATCTGAACGGTCCTTTCTTCTTGAGAATCTGTCTGAGGATGAAAGGCTGACTAAGATGAACTTGGGTACCAAGACCCTTTTGGAATGCTTTCCAGAAATAAGAGGTGAACTAGGTACCTCTGTCTGAGATAATAAATAGCGGAACACCGTTCAATCTGACCAACTCCATGATGTAGAGTTTGGCGTAATCCTCGGCTGAATAAGAGGTATGAACTGGAAGAAAATGAGCTGATTTGGTCATTCTATCTATAATGACCCAGACTGAATCATGCTGATGATGAGTTCAAGGTAAACCTATCACGAAATCCATGTTCACAACTTCTCACTTCAAATTAGGAATATTGAACTCCTGCATAGACCCACTAGGCTTCTGATGCTCTATCTTAACTTGCTGACATATAGAGCACTTAGCCACAAACTTTACAATGTCTCTCTTCATCCCACTCCACCAATAGATTTCCCACAAGTCGTGGTACATCTTTGTGGCCCCTGGATGAATAGAGTAGCACGCACTATGAGCTTCTACAAGAATTCGCTTCCTTAAGTCATCTACACTTGGAACACAGAGACGACCCTGACAACGAAGAACACTATCTCCCTCTTGGGAGAAAACCTCTATTTTCGGATCTTGAATTGACTCTTTCAACTTGACAAGACTAGGATCTCTATCTTGATTTTCTTTCACCTCAGCAACTAGAGATGATTTTAAACTACTCTGAACCCATATATCACTCTCATCTGTATCGACCAAGCGAACGCCTAGTTTGGCAAGCTGATGGACTTCCAGAGCTAACTTCTTCTTACTGTCCTCAACATGAGAAACACTACCTATGGATAGTGTACTGTGAGCGTCGTCCACTACGTTGGCCTTGCCCGGATGATAAAGGAAACTCGTGTCATAATTTTTCAAGAGCTCTAACCACCTTCTCTGATGAAGATTGAGATCTTTCTAAGAAAAGACTCTTATGATCTATGATGACATCTACATGAACTCTATACAGATAATGCCTCCAAATCTTCAAGGTAAAGACTACGGCTTCTAACTCAAGATCATGAGTAAGATAATTCCTCTCATGGTGTTTAAGACATCTGTAGGTGTAGGCTATGACCTTACCATGTTGTATAAGGACACAACCTAGACCCACTCTAGATGTATCATAATACACTATGAACCCATCTGAACCATCTGGGAGAGCTAAGATTATAGATGAGGTAAGTTGAGTCTTCAATTCCTAAAAACTCTTCTCACAAGGATCTAACCACTGAAACTTGACTTTATTCTGAGTCAATCTAGACATAGGGGATGCAATAAAAGAAAATTCCTCAATAAACTATCTATAATATCTAGCCAAACCCAAGAAACTCCTAATATCTGATGGAGAGATAGGGCTAGGCCAGTTTCTTACTGCGGTGGTCTTTTGAGGATCTACTCTAAGGCCATCATCGAAAATGATGTGACTAAGGAATGCTACTGACCTTAGCCAAAAATTGCACTTACTGAATTTGGCAAACAACTGATGATTTGTGAGAGTCTCAAGTACTATTCTAAGATGGTCTGCATGATCACGCTCACTGCGGGAATAGACCAGAATATCATCTATAAAGACTATGACAAACATATCTAAGAGATCCTTCAATTGTTCTTTCAGTTCTCTGAGTTCGACTGATGCCATTCTATATGGAAGAATAGATATAGGATGAGTATCTGGAAGAAGATTAATGCCGAAGTCCATTTCCCTTTCGGGAGGAATTCCTGTAAGATCTTCAGGAAAAATATCTGAATATTCACCTATAACTAGAACTGATTCAAGGCTAGGAGTTTCGGAACTAGTGTCCTTAACTCGAACAAGATGATAGACACATCTTTTAGATATAATTTTCCGTGCCCGAAGGTAGGAAACAAGCTGACCCCTGAACGCTAAGTACTACCCTTCAACTCTAGGATGGGTTCATTCAAAAACTAAAACTGGATTATTCTATTTTTGTAGTCGACTGTGGCATAGCAGTAATGAAGCCAATCTATACTAAGAATGACATCAAAATCAGTCATCTCTAATTTGACTAAGTCTGGTGAACTGACTTTTTGAAATATCATAACTGGGCAGTTCCTGTATACCCACTGGTCTATGGTGGTTTTACCCACTAGGGTAGAGAATAAAAAGGGCTCTGCTAGGATTTTACGACTGATTCCGAAATCGCCTGCTATATAGGGAGTAACAAAACACAAAGAAGCTCCTGGATCTAGCAAAGTGTAAACATGCACATGAAATATCTATAACGGACTAGTAACTACATCAGGAGAATTTTCCTGATCATGTTGGGACTGAAGAGCATAGAGATGATTTGGGTGTTGCCCACTAGTAGCACTGTTAGTGGCAACCTACTGATTCAGGCGATCGAACTGAGCTGAGGAGCAAAGATGACTCTAATAACCTGACAGGGGGTAGTCTTTGACTTTGTGGCCTAGCTCACCATAATCAAAATAGACATTAATATCAGTTCTACAAGCACCAGTGTGGTTCTTACCACATGTCTGACAAAGGGGATTAGTTCGGGCATTGCTAACACTATCCTAAGACCTAGAGCCTAGCTCTCTATCTCTGTTACCCTTCCTGAACTTAGAAACTGGAGCACTAGCTGAAGAAGGGGCAGGAACTGATGACTTAGGATGAAACTGGGAACGGTTTCCTCCTTCTGATTTAGACTGAGCAAAGTTAAAACTACCTATCTTCACTCTTTTATTCTAATTCTCCCTATGCTTAATCTTCTGCTACTCTATTTATCGAGCATGGGTCATAAGCCTGGCTAAAGTCATGTCACTACTCAGCATGGCAGATCTGCACTTATTTACCATGCTATAATTTACCCCTGAAAATGAACTTAATCATTTTTGCTCTGCTGTCTGCAACCACATGAGGGGCATATATATCAAATTGAGTAAACTTAATAGAATACTCTTTCACCATCAAATTTCCCTGCCTGAGGTTGATGAATTCTAGCATCTTAGCCTCTCTAAGCTCTTGGGGAAAGAATTTGTTTAATAATACAGTGATAAACTCCTCCCACTCTATAGGACCTGCATCATCTGACCTCTCTAACTTCTACTGTTTGAACCAAGTATGAGACATATCCTATAAATAATATACAACTAGCTTAGAACTCTCAATTGTAGTCACCCCTATGATGTCTGTCACCTTCTTATAATGATCAATGAATTCTTAAGGGTTCTCATCTACCTTAGACCTGAGGAAGGATGGAGGATTCATTTGGGTGATCGTGAATCCTAGATGAGGCTGAGTTGGCCACTGGGTTGGCTGGAATAACTTCTGGCTGTTCATTTTGAGCGGCAAATGAATGAGCAAGAGTAGTGAATGCGTCCCTAAACTCCGCATGAGAAACATGATCGCCCAAGGGATCTTCGGGCTACGGGGCTGACTAATTTTTGTTTCTTTTCTTAGGAGGCATGTTTTGTAGAAGAAAGAGGGAAATAGATTAGACTGATATATTGACTTCAAAATATGCTCACAGGCACGACATGAATACCAAAAGAAAGGAAACTATTCCTAAAACATCTTATAGTCTCTTGCACAAAAATGTGGCGCGCAACATACCCATGTACAAAACTCTACTAGAAGTGTCTTTCAGACTTCCTAGGACTCTATTGAACCTTAGGCTCTGATACCAAGTTTATAACACCCCGAATCTAGTACCCGGAATGCTTCATGGTACTTATGACCCTGAAGGACCATAAGCTAACCCATGACTAATATCTGTACCTGTATACTACATAAAATACATTATAATGTGAAAACATGAACTGAAAGGCCATAAGGTTCAATACTAAACATGATCTGAATGATATAACATTTGTGTGGGGTAATGGAATACCTAAAACAAAATTGAACATACTGAAGTCTGAAACATGATAGTCTAGAAAGCCTCTAACATACTGAACTATCTGAGTAAGGAGTTGATGGGACATGACCCCAACTAACTCCCACTAATAAACTGATTAATGAGATAGTAGGGAACTAATCATGTCTTCAAAAGATGAGGACTTACTTCTAACTCTATCTGCGGATATCTAGAATCTACTGTTGCTCTGGAGCTCGTGTATCTGAACCTATGGTATAAGACACCATAGCGCAAATACATCAGTACTTTGAATGTGCTAGTATGCATGTGAGGTAGGTTGAATGCATGGGGTTCATAAGCATGCACAATAATAATAACTAACTAACTATCATGAGCGTGAGAATACATACATAATACATAACAACTGACACTAATACTATAATAAAATGATTACTGAATCTGAATATAACTAATAAAATGAGTGATTTTATCTGACAGTCCTAAATATGGTGGAACTATCTGAGTTTCGTACTGTATCTGAGTTGACTGTATCAGACAGTCTTAAAATATGAAGAACTATCTAAGTTATATTACTGAGACTGATTAACTGTATCTGACAGTCCTAATTTTATAACATAAAACTGTGGGAAGTAGTCATCTAACCGACATGCCCCTGATACGCCTTTATGGCTGAGTTGGGGTCTAATTTATAACCCAATTGGAAGGGTGTTAATACCGTGCCACCGGTAAGGATGAGCTATGGGCGATCATCTGATAGAGTCCCCTGTATGAGAACGGTGGGGACCTTATCTGACAGTTCTTATCCACCTCATCAACCCTTATCGGACAGTGTTGACATCTCAACCTATGCTGGCTATATATTTTTGGAATATAAGGATGACTTCTAAGGATCACACCCCCATCTGATAGTGTGCATTCTCATTCTTAGGTTCACTCGATGCTAATTCCTACTCCCATCTGAATAGACTTCAAACATGATTTACTGAACTGAAAATGGGCTGAGTTACTGAATTCCATTGACTGATAGAATACTACTGATATCTGACAACTGACTAAGTTCATGAGATCATGGAGATTTCTTGATTCACAAGACTGTTTGAAATCTAAGGATCATAGCTTGACTAAGAGTATCATGAAAACATGACATGGCTCTAGGCACACAACTAATGTTTTGGATACGAGTACCCCCAGGACTCGATGGAAGAAAACTGACCAATCATAACTTACTTGAACATATAACTAACAACATAATCCATAATACATTTATAGAAGCATTTCATCAAAACATATGATAAGAATAACTTGTACATAGATGGCGATTTCATAGTATCATGCTAGTTAGGCACTTTTCCTTCATCTAGGCATTTATTCAAACATATTATAGGCATGGTATATGTAAACATCATGGTTAAATTCTAATTTTATCATTCCAGGGTTCAATCATAGGTTTACATGAATCTATATCTATAATAATGTAACCCACATAGAATTTATCACCCAACATGGAGTAGAATTCAATTTCTCACTATCCACATGAACAAGAGCAGCCCAATCATGAAATTCATAAGAAAATCCATAAACTTGAATTTATAAAAGGGATTCTTGGGCTTCATGGATGAAAGGAGTCCATGAATGAACACTATGCATACCTTAGTTCGTTATTTCGTGAAGATTGACGGTGAAACTTTCTTGAAATTGGATCTTATATGAAAACCCTAGCTTTTTCTTGAGAGGTTTTTGAGAGAAGAGAGTGTATTTTGGGTGAAAAGTGGCTGAATCACGTGTTAAAGGTCTTAAATAGGGGTGGGAAGTTGACTCTTTTAACCCTGGACGCGTCATTTAATTTCAGTAAAAATTTCCCGAATTGGACCCTTGGCGCGATTCTACGTTATCTCTCTATGTTACTGGATTTTGAAAATTGGGAAATTGAGGGATGGCGCGATGCAAGGCCATCATGTTGCCACTTCCTTTGTGACTTGGAACTTTGGTGCGACGTGGGGGAAATCGCGCTGAGACACTGGAAAATGGATAATTCAAAATTTGGGTCCTGGAGTGATGCGCCATATTTGCAAACCCATACTAGAATTTACCAAATGTCATTTCCTCTTGTGGCACGGAACGCCACTCACTAATATGGTGTTGTTTTACGATGGGAACTTGAAATAGTCGTAACTTCTGACACGATTATTGGATTTGGGAGAACCTTATATCAATGGAAAGCTTATTGAATTTCCCACATACGAAAAGTGAAAATCTTGAAAATTCCTCATGGAATAACCATCATTCAATTTAGAATCTAATACTAGACATTCTTGAGATGAAATTAGGTAGGAAAAAGTATGGGGTATTCCAAAAAGTGACTTCAAGCTCGAATATTCACTATTTTTTTCCCTTGATTGCTACTCTCTAAGATTAATGTTTTTCTACTTAACTTATAATCCATACTTTCATCATTAATTTTACCATAGACCTATTTTTTTAGAGTCTGCATCAGCCACCCTCAACTTATGCTGATGCAGTCAGTGTAGGTGCACAATATCTAACTAGATCAGGGATAGATGCATCACTTTATTCCAACTCCAAACCATCTACATCAAATTGGTAACTTCCTAATAGTAGACACCCTCAACTTAGGCATTTTTCCTAAGTTAAGGTGCACGATATCTAAAATTAAACCAAGGCCAAAGTTAGGTGTTAACATCCTAAAGAGAGTGAATCACAGTTATTTGGAATGACTAAACACTAACACAACTCAAAAAGGGTTCAAAAGGGAAAAATCTTTTTGGTGGGTCATTCTTTACGGCTAAGTGGACTAATAATTGAAGGGGGCCTGCTATTCTAACTTATTGAATCAATCACATTACAATATCAATGAACCGGGAAAGTTCTAGTTTTACACACTATGCAAGAACTATAACAAACACTCGCACACACAGGCAATAAGTTAACACTTATTCTACAAATTCTTGGGATTTACATCACATGATCATGCTCACTTTATTTCTTCATTCCAATGCCAATTACAGAATCACAAATGGTTGTTAAACATATACTAGGTGACAAGAAGGAATATCCATACAAGAATGTTTAAAGTAGTTTGCCACATTCTTTTATCATCCATATAAACAAAAGGGTGCCAAAAGGAAAGAAAATAACATTTATAAACATGGAACGATATGTATATCATAAGAAATAAATAAGCAACCTAAACATGCTGGTTCTACTAGATAGGGCACAGGTGGAAAAGAACTCAGGCAACAAAAACCCCCGTTGTGACCAAAATATAACAAGAACCCCACCCTCACTAAACAAAATTCTTTGTCCCCATATACATTAACATAAAGTACATAGGAGTGGAATACTTGTAAAGCCTCTCAGGCCGATGAGGCAGTCAAATATGGTGAGGCTTCTTTGGCCTTAGGTGCAGCAAAAATTTACCCCTATGGTGGTATGTGTTCTCAAATAAACTTCCTCTTGGCGCGGAGATATCTTAATAGGAACCAGATCTGGAATTGGCCCCCTAGCTGGGGTAGAACTGGTCAATACTCCTGCAGCTTTATCCGTAGATTTTTTCTTCCAAAAATCTTCATCTTTCTTTGATCTATGCATAGCTTTCATCAAGTCTCTCTCATAACTTTACTTAGGTGTCATCTCTTCTCTCCTTCCTTTTCTCGTAGCCTTTCTGTCGACACTTTCGTCCACCTTCTTACCTTTGTCTTTGAGCGGTCCACCCATCAGATCAACAAGGCCCTCATCATTATCACTAATGATCAAAGAAGGATCAAAAGTGGGCTACAATGGTTGTCTCTTAAGCTCGTCTATATCATTCTATGCCTGCTTGAACTTTACCATAAACTTTACAAAATTTGGCAATGGTAGCTCATCCAACGACTTGTTTATATGCTCTTCCATGTCATCCACTCTGGCTTGAATATATTGATACGAAATTAAGGCTTCATCGATGATGAGATCAACAAATATCTTGAACTATTTTATCAATGCGCTCAACAATTTCTCAAACCTTTTTTGTGCACTGATAGACTTGGTAAAATTCTCCTATGTTATCTTGTACTCAGAATATTGAGGTGGGACAGGTGCAGTTTCTAAAGTCCCACCCATTGGTGGTATAGATGCTAGTCTTGCAGAAGTACTAGGCGGCACATAATCGAGCAGGACACATGTAGTAATAGGAAATAACATACCTATGGGGATCTTAAGTCCCGGGGGCTGGGGTTGACTGCGTCTGATAAGCAGGAGGCGTGTTGACTCATATTTCATATTTAGAGTCAACCTTTGTTTTTTCTATATCCTGCCTGTGAGTTGCTCGAATCTCATTGCCAACTCCTCGAATCAGTGGTACATTGTCCTATCGGCATAACTCCATGATCAAACACGGAAACGGTAAAGAACTTGCCAATTTGTGTGTTTGAATGAACAACACATCAATAATGATTTGGGAAACATCAATCTTTAGCCTAGTAAATAGACTAGCCACCAACACTGCCCAGTGACTATCTAAATTAGCATCTCCCCCTGTCGGCATCAACCGCAGTTTGACAATAGACCACCAAAACTTGGCTCGAAAACTGAGGGATGACTTAGCAATGTACTCTTTTGTATTGAGTACCCTTGATAAGTTACAATAATCAGTGAGGAGCCTAGATAACCAAGGCCTTTAGGTGGAGGCCGTAGTTATACGATGCTCAAGTTCGGGCAAAACATTTGATGTATCATAGTTAGGCCCAAATAGCATCATGTTCAGCGTGCAGGCGAATATATCAATATTGACCCCTCTTACCAAAACTAATTCCCTGTTGGATAAGTCTAAAAATTTTGAGCCCTTGGGACAATTTTTCTCTGCTAGTGCCAAATAATTGGCAAAAAACTCCCGCACAAGATTTGGTTGGTATGCCTCGAGAGGCTTGCTCATCCAAGTTAACTCATATTCATTAAATCGACGCTCTAGCTCTGAGTACTCATGCAACTCAGTCGTCACAATTTGGTGATCCTTGGAGATTGACCTATTTATTGGCCTAGTTGTTGTTGGTTCAAGCCCATCAAGATAGTTATCTTGTGCTCCTTCAATTTTCCACCTAATTGCTTCCCATGTTTGAGAGTCTTTTCTTTTAACCACATTGGTATCCTCAGTTTCCGATGCCTCAACTTGGTTGGGGTTTGATATGTTAAACCCTTCTTCATTGGGGATCAAACTTGTGCTACTACTACTACTTTCACTCTCCTCTTCAGACTTGTAGAGTTCCTGATTCACCCTCTCCCTTTACCGAGTGTTGAAAGTTAGAGCCTCCTCACTTAATGCCGACTCATTTTTACCTTTTCCATATTGAGTCCTACCACCGCCTCTGTTTATAGGTAGTTTGCGTTCCATTTTCTTGAACAAAGAATCTAGAAAGAGTTGGATCAAAATTAGAATGAATTTATGAAAAACTTGACTTGATGGGTGGGTTGATGGTCTATCGGGCCTGTGACGGTCCGTCGCCAAAATCGTCAAGTCTTAACTAGTGAAGCATTTAACTGTAACGCATTGAATCTGGTACCCAGAATGTTACATGGTTCTTATGACCTTGAAGGACCACAAACTAACCCATGACTGATATCTGTACCTGTTTACTGCATAAAAGACTATATAATGCGGAAACATGAACTGAATGGCCATAAGGTTCAATACTAGTACATAAATGAAAATATGGTATATCAATACCAAAATAACTGAAATAACTGTCTGATATACTATATTCTGAAAGCCTCTAAACTATCTGGAAAAAGGAGTTAAGGGGACATGTCCCCAACTAACTCCGACTATTGAAATAAACTGAAAACTGAAATTGTAATATAATCATCATATTCTCGAAGGATGAGGACTCACAGGTGACTCTGACTGCCGAACCTGGATGTTACTGATGCTCAGGAGCTCATGCTTCTAAACCTATGGTACAAGACACCATAGCGCAAATGCATCAGTACTTTAAATATACTGGTATGCAAGTAAGGTAGTCTGAATGCAAATGGTTCATATTCATGAACAATACTAACTGACTGACTAACATGAACGTGAGAATACATGCATGACTACATAACTGTAACTGAGATTATGATATGACTGAATATTGAGTTCTGACTACTAAGTTTACTGATATTGATATCTGAGTCACTGATGAGTGAGAAAGACTAATAGTATATTATTGAATACTGAGCGACTGATACTATGTTACTAATATATAAATAACTATGTCTAACAGTTCTGATTATGAAAAACTGGTCTGGTTGACTGTATCTGATAGTCCTAAAGCTGAATACTGATAACATGAGTTTTGATAACTGATAACATAAGTGAATGTATCTGACAGTCCTAAATTTGATGGAACTATCTAAGTTCCATACTATATTTGAGTAACTGAATCTAAGATCAGTCATATCTAGCGGGTGATCTCTAAATATGATGATACTAATACTGAATGATCATAGTTGAGATCATCCCTGTCTAGTGGGTAATCCTGGAGTCTATTTATAATGATAAGGATTGACTTTATCTGATAGCCCTAAATCTATACTACTGAGCTGAATTGACTGTATCTGACAGTCCTGATTCTGTAACTAAACTGTGGGATGTATTTCTCTAACCTACATGTCCCATACTATGCTAACTGGGGTCAAACCAGTAACCCCAGTTGGAAGGGTGTCAGTACCGTACCACTGGTAAAGACAACTGTTGTGGAGTCAGTCCTAATCTAGCGCGTGACTCCAGGGATCAGTCCTATACATTTAAATGCGCTAACGGGTGATCCCTGAGTATGCCAGTCCTACCTAAAGGGTGACATCTTGTACCTATGCTGGCTACGTAGTTCTAGAACTTAGGGATTACTTCTAGGGATCTCAGTCCTATCTAGCGGGTGAGTCCACATTCCTAGACTCGCTTGGTCCTGAATCCTACTCCCATATGAAAGACACTGAACTGATTAACTGAATTGAACTGATTAACTGAATTGAACTGATTAACTGAACTGAACTGATTAACTAGTGGTATTATTTAGCGGAGCTAAACTGAGTTTACTATGTTCTGTTGATTGACGGAATATACTGAGTTCTGAGGACTGACTGAGAGTACTGTAGTTACTTGGATTTACTGGGAATAGTGAAATCACTGAGATTACTGAGATTTCCTAAGTCACATGACTGACTGAGTTCTATGGTTCATGTCTTGACTGAGAGTATCGTGAAAACATGACATGGCTCTAGGCACACAGCTAAATTGTTGGTTTCAAGTACCCCCAGGACTCGATGGAAAAAAACTGACATAGCATGGCTTACTTAAACACATGACCAACAACACAATTCATAATTCATATATTGAAGCACTTCATCAAACATGTGATATGCATAAGCTTGTACATACATGGGGATTTCATGATATCATTCTAATTAGGCATTTTTCCTTCATCTAGGCATTTAATCAAACATATTGTAGGCATAGTACATGTAAACAACATTATACAACAAACAAACATCATGATTCATCTCTAATTTCAACATTCAAGGGTTTATTAATAAAATTGCATGAATCTATAGCTATAATAATTAAACCCACATAAAAATTATCACCCAACATGGATTTGAATTCAATTAATCATTCTCAACATAAACAAAACAACCCAACAATGAAATTCATAAAGAAATACATAAACATAAACTTAGAAAAGATATTCTTGGTCTTCATGGACAAAAGGAGTCCATTAATGAATACTATGCATACCTCAAAAGCTTGAATCTTGAAGGAGGTTAACTTTTCTTAAAGGTTCTTGAATGGTGACGCTTTGATTCTTGAGTTTTCTTGGAGAAGGGTTTGAATATTGTTCTTGGGTTTTGATCTGGAAAGAAATCCTAATTTTGATGTTAAGGATGAATGAGGAGTTATGTTCTTCGACATGACATGATTGGGTGTTATATAGGGTGGAAAAATACCTAAAAATCCCTTTAAAATGGTGTTTCAGCGTTGTTTCAGACAAAACTGATGGTTTGAGTGACGGACCGTCACTCTGGTGACTAACCGTCACTCCAACCATCATTTTTGGGCCATACAACGGACTTACTACTTCATTAATGACATCCAAAGAGGCGGTCCATTGCTGACTTGATGGTCCGTCAGTTTGCACATCGCTCCTGGACATCTCGGATAGCTCTCAGTAAAAGGGCCATAACTTCTTACTCCGATGGCAGATTTTGGAAAAATTGGTATCGTTGGAAATCTAATTCAATTATCTATCTATTGGTGGATCATGATCTCAAATATTTGATAATTCTCAACTTACACCTCAAATAAGTGCAAGGCGGTCATCGTCAATATATTTACCCAACTTCGGAGTCGGGGTCGAATCCACAGGGAACAATGTGAGTGGCGATTAAACTAGTTCGAAAATATAGCTACAATTTAAATTCAAATAAATAATAAAAAAATACAAAATAGGTTTTTTTATCAATCAAACAAATTCTAACGTTTCAACTTATTTTAGAACTCAAAACTTAGATTTCAATATTTTGAATCAGTGATATAGAGAAACTAGCGTTGTGATCACTATGACTATTAATCTCCATTGAATAATAACTGTTCATGATTAGCGTGATAGGTGGGAACAACAGATTATCCCTACCAATGATACTATCTGACTTATCTCTCGACCTCACCAGACAATTTATTATCAAATTCTCTAAAACTTAGATAACTTATCTATTTCCAACCGAATGTTATCTCGGGTAGATTGATCCAGTTACGACATCAATCATTAAACAGAAGGTTGGTAGCTTCTGAGTCACTGTTGATAATCCACGACCTCTAGTTGATTTCTCCGTTAGAAGAAAATAAAAACTAAGGCATAACCTAATGTTTGCAACCAATAGATTCAAGTTAAAACAACAGAATTTCAAGACGTTCCCACAATCACTCAAACCCTAATCCAACTATTAAATCAATGAAATAATAATCATAGCTACCACAACCCTAGTTGTGGGTTTTTAGTTGCTCATAAGATAGAAATAGATAACAAAGATTGAATTCGTAACTTAAAGCAAGTGAACTTACAAAAGATGAAATTCAAAGTTGTTTCTCCTTCAAGTACAATAAGAATTTCCCACAACTAAATCAAAGGATGGAAAATTGAATTTCTAAGTTAAGAGACTAAAGAAAAGTAGAGTCATCTTTGGAATAAGTTCCATATGTTCCTTGATGAACAAGATGCCCCATGAAATCCTAAAAGTTTCTATTTATACCCGTACTTTAAGAAAAAATTTGAAATAAAAATTTCAGAATTTTTACTTTTTGTGACGCCATTTGTGATAGGCTATCACAAACCTGACGCCCTCCGTGATAGCCTATCACAACCTGACGCCCTCCATGATAGCCTATCACAAATCTGACGACCTCCGTGATAGGCTATCACAACCTGACGACCTCTGTGATAGCCTATCACAAATCTGACGGCTTATCACAACAAGTCGTCAGAAAATCTTCAATTTTCTTGTTCTCTGCCTAAATCTGACGACCTCCGTGATAGCCTATCACAAACCTGATATCTTGTCACGACATGTCATCAGGAAATCTTCAGAAACTTTTCAAAACTAAATTTCTTGCATCTTTTCACATCATCCTTCTTGATGTAGATTTCATGTATTTCCATGCATCTTGGTTTTCCTACAAAATCATAAGAAATTGCATCAAAAACACCAGTAGTTACTTAAGAACTTACAATTATTTGAAGTTAAAAAGTCTTAAATGTGCTACAAAAATCTAGCACACCAGCACCCTCAACTTAAAATAATTGCTTGTCCTCAAGCAACTACATAACACCATAGTACGATGCTTAACCAAGAGACACATAAGATACCTATGACAGTTGATTATCAAGTTTAGCTCAAAACACATTACCCTCTCCTTTTCAATCCCCTTAAACCCAACTATGCATATCAATGAAGATCCACAATGTGACCCAAAGGATTCAAGATATGGCATCAATTCAGCAACAACAACCATGCATGTACCAATATTACACTATCCAAACAAGTTAATAGCTAGCAATGAAACTGATGTGCCCTTACAACAAAGAAGTCCCTCCTCACTCATATATTAACTCAAGCATGTCAATGCAGGGACGGTCAAGAGACACTCAATCTCAGAAAGAAATTCCAATCAATGCATGTCAAATACCATATGCTTGCCCTTATTTTCATTACCAAGGTGTCCAGAAAAGTAAGTTAGGATCACTATTGGTCTGTTCTTCAGCTTGTAATGTAGAATAAGGGCTGGTATGATATTCAATGGAATTTAGAGTGACTAAGCCTCCTTGACACTACCTTAACTTTTGGGGTTCACTTATTAACCTTTTTCTTCTTTTTCTCCTTTTCTAGATCACACATTATTCAAGATGGATGTGGCTTTTCTTTTTCATTCTTTTTCTTTTCTTATTCTTCTTCCACACCACCCAGCTTTTTATTCCTTTTCACTTATTCTTTTCCTTTTATTCTACCTATCTTCATACCCAGTTTACATCATGTACCCCTATGATAGCCACCCTTCACTTAAGTTGTTTACCTAAGTCAAGGTGCACAGTGTCTAAGGAGGGCCAAAACAAGTTTATTATGATCTAAACAGGAAGGTGATAGGTGTCATAGAAGGAAATGGTCAATTTTGGCTCAAAACTGGGATCAAGTGATAGCATTCATAATAGGTAAGGTTATTTAGGCTGAAAGTGGCTAAAAGTCAAAACTGCCTATGATTTTTTCCTAACCCCTATCTTTCAACTAAGGTAAGATGAACTGGGTAAGTTCTAGATTCGGCGGTACAAAGGCAACTGAGTAAGATCTCACACACACATATGGCACACAAGTGTATTACCAGCTACTACTCATCCTGTTTGTGCAATTGTTAGCAGTGATTATCAAGCTACTAAAACTTAATGTCATAAATAGATTCACAGTGGTTACACATGAATGCAATTCACACAGCTACCACATAAACAATTGGAGAGGTAGTTACCATTCCAAGAAAAATTAACAAAAAATATGTCAACTGTCGTAGATACTTAGTTTTCTCCCAGTTAACCACAACACATCACAAAGCAAAAATAATACGCCTAAACATGTCGGCTCTACTAGGAACAAGACTCCGGGGAAAAGAAGCACGGCAACAAAAACCCACGGAGGACATCAACACCCATAAGTAGCCCCACCCTCAACTTAAAATCATGCAATGTCTCCAATGCGTCAAACCAAAACAAGAGAGTTAGAAACATACCTGTGGCACCATGGATGCGAAGATCTGATATCAATCACTTAAGACGAATACAAACAACAAAATACCTAGGGTTTCCTCCCAAGAAGTGCCTAGTTTAACGTCGCGGCACGACCCAACTAAGTTTTTTCCTTCACCTTGAGGATATGAATTTCACCCCCAACTTACAGTCCATCTTCTTGCCTCACTCATAGGGAGGTGGTACAAAGATTAATAAGCCGAGTAATGAATGATGCATGGTAAACAACTCGACCTTAAGGTGAGGTGTGTTTTTATGTTGTTTATCAAGTGTAAAATAAAGAATATAGGATTCTTATTCCTCATCTTCACAGTCTTTCACTAGTTTCGATGATTCCACAGACAAGATATCATCTAAACATAATATGGAAAAATGTTTTGAGTGTGGCCCGATAAATCCTACGTCAAAATTTACACTATCCTCTACACACTCACTTTTATTCATATTCTCAATATTTTCACTTTGAATTGGGCTAGAGTTTTCATAAGAGATTGGCTTGTTTTCTTCTTTTGCCTCTAGCACCATTTCCTCAATCTTGGCATCATCCCTCATGGTTGGTTCAGTTGGTTGAAAAATCTCCAAGGTCTGCTCAACATCAAGCACAACATCGATATAGGGTTCTTTCTCCTCATCTTCACACTCATCCATTATGTTAAATGATTCCACAGACAAGATATCATCTAACCACAATGTAGAAAAGTGTTTTGGATGATTGACCTCGATATCCATCTCTTCTATCCTTTCTCTTCCCTCGTTAAATGCCCTAATGTCTTGACGTATATCATATATGGTATCATTCATTGTATCTATACGATCCAACATTAGTTGAAGCATAGATTCAATGTCACTCTTTCTAGTGCTGCGTTCTTCCTTTTCTTGACCATAAAACCTGTCATACTCATATGAAAAACTCGAACTTGGGTTAGCGCAATAGGGGGAGGGGGAATTCGGGCAATCACTCCAATGTCCATCTTGACCATCACATAAATAACAATTATACTCCCGGTAGGATAGAGATGGTGCACACATCTCTCTCCGGGGAGCATATCTACAATCTTGCCAAAAGTGGGGTCCATCACAATCTGGACATGGATCATCCAGATAAGATTTCCAACCATCAAACTTACATTAATTCCATGATGCCATAGTAAGAAATAAACAATAATAAATAAAATCTACCTAACACAAGAAACAATGGAAATCACAACAAATATTTACAAGTTTGAATTCAAGAAAGTAAGCTGAAATTCCAAACTAACTCAATACGCCAAATTGTTCCCCGACAATGGCGCCATCTTTGATAACGCTCAACTTACACCTTAAATAAGTGCACGGCGGTCGTCCTCAATATATTTACCCAACTTTGGAGTCGGGGTCAAATCCACAGGAAACAATGTGAGTGGCGATTAAACTAGTTCAAAACTATAGCTACAAGTTAAATTCAAATAAATAATAAGAAAAGACAAAATAGGGGTTTTTATCAATCAAACAAATTTGAATGTTTCAACTCCTTTTAGAACTCAAAACTTAGATTTCAATATTTTGAATCAATGATATAGAGAAACTAGGGTTGTGATCACTATGACTATTAATCTCCATTGAATAATAACAGTTCATGATTATCATGATAGGTGGGAACAGCAGATTATCCCTGTCGATGATACTATCTGACTTATCTCTCGACCTCACCAGACAATTTATTATCTAATTTTCTCAAACTTAGATAACTTATCTATTTCCAACCGGATATTATCTCAGGTAGATTGATCCAGTTATGGCATCAATCATTAAACAGAAGGTTGGTAGCTTCTGAGTTCCTGTTGATAATCCACGACCTCTAGTCTATTTCTCCATTAGAAGCAAATAAAACCTAAGGCATAACCTAATATTTGCAACCAATAGATTCAGGTTAAAACAACAGAATTTTAAGATGTTCCCACAATCACTCAAACCCTAATCCAACTATTAAATCAATGAAATAATAATCATAAATCCCACAACCCTAGTTGTGGGTTTTTAGTTGCTCATAAGATAGAAAGAGATAACAAAGATTGAATTCATAACTTAAAGCAAGTGAACTTACAAAAGATGAAATTCAAAGTCATTTCTCCTTCTAGTACAATAAGAATTTCCCACAACTAAATCAAAGGATGGAAAATTGAATTTCTAAGTTAAGAGACTAAAGAAAAGTAGAGTCATCTTTGGAATAAGTTCCATACGTTCCTAGATGTCCAAGATGCCCCATGAAACCCTAAAAGTTTCTATTTATACCCGTACTTTAAGAAAAAATTTGAAATAAAAATTTCAGAATTTTTACTTTTTGTGACGCCATTTGTGATAGGCTATCACAAACCTGACGCCCTCCGTGATAGCCTATCACAACCTGACGCCCTCCATGATAGCCTATCACAAATCTGACGACCTCCATGATAGGCTATCACAACCTGACGACCTCCATGATAGCCTATCACAAACCCAACAGCTTATCACAATATGTCATCAGAAAATCTTCAATTTTCTTGTTCTCTGCCTAAATCTAACGACCTCCGTGATAGCCTATCACAAACCTGATATCTTATCACGACATGTCATCAGGAAATCTTTAGAAACTTTTCAAAACTAAATTTCTTGCATCTTTTCACCAAAAATCATCCTTCTTGATGTAGATTTCATGCATTTCCTTGCATCTTGGTTTTCCTACAAAATCATAAGAAATATCATCAAAAAACCAGTAGTTACTTAAGAACTTACAATTATTTTGAGTTAAAAAGTCTTAAATGTGCTAAAAAAATCTAGAACATCAATATTCTTTGTATAATGGGAGATATGCTTCTTTGAAGTTGACTATGGCAATATCCTTCTCATGAATTCAATCGGTAAGGGATGTTTTGATTCGTCTAATAGATAGGACGTATTTGAGGCCTTAATATACATCTAACTTGATCATAAAACTACCAAATAACTATAATTTATTTCTCATGATCTTGAAGCATGGTTCTTCTATCGGTTGGGATTCTCGGGGTATTACAATATCTCCTCCTTAGGAACATTCATTCTCAAATAAGACTGGTAGAGAGAAAGGAAGAACATAAACTAATGTACATATAGAACATGAAAAAATGAACATGATCTCATGGATAACATAACTAATAACTGAACATATTATACTGAACATGCGTGTCTGATGCATGACTGATAAGCTGAATTAGTGCATATTTGATGCATGGAAAATTGACTTATGAATGTATGACTGAATGTCCTGATGAACTGAATTTCTCGCAATGAGAATGCATGTCTGATGCATAATTACATGACTGAGCGGACACATAAATGCATGATTGAACGTGTAATGGTAATTGACACTAAGCTTGTAGTGGGAATCTAATATCAAGTTTGTAATGGTAGTTTGAGCATAGAGCTGAGTAAGTTCGAGGAAAACCTATTTCTTAACTGAGAATATGGATGAACCCATGATCAGGCTAGGAGTATTCATGAACGAGAACATAAGAACATGACTGGGACTGAAACATAAGATACACTGAATTTGGTGAACAGAACTGAGCCCCTAAATACATGGCTCACGACTGAGATCTTAACTTGAGGGCTAACTTATAAGTACCCTCTACTCTAACTGGATTCTTTATACGAAGAGAAATTGAATTTAAGACATGAGAGCATTGAGGAATAATGGGGTATCTCTCCCTTGGGACACTATGTCCCTCTAATAACGCTCACGTTACTGAGATATTGGGGCGATGCATAGGGCATTAACGGATTGATTCATGACTGAACAACTCATGCTGAAAATCTTAAGCTAAAATGAGAGCAAGAGATTTAACAATGCACATCATGATTATGAAGGGCCTATAACGTACCCGATTCTATGTTGGGGGAATTTCATTGATCATGGCTAGTCTAAAGAGCATAAAACCTATTCTAACATTGACCACTAGTGGTACTAGAAGTGATGCCCTACTGGCGTAAATCCTTTCCCTTCTGAGCCCTTACTCTATATTCCCACAGCCTATGGCCTGGCTTACCACATCCATAGCATACATCGTTTCCTGTTGTACACACACCTAGGTGATTCCTACTACACTCTTCGCAAAGTGGATAGGTAAGACTCTTGTTCTCACTACCCTGGGCCTCGAATCCTAGTGACCTATCACGACGATCATTCCCGAACTTAAGTACTGGTGCACTAGTTGAAAATAGATCTGGGACTGAAAGCTTTTGACTATACTGAGAATGACTACCATCCCCTGACTTAGGCTGAGCAAAGCTGAAACTACCTGTACTCGCCCTCTTATTCTGCTTTTTCTTTATCTTAATCTTTTGCTTTTCTATTTGCTGAGCATGGGTCATAAGTCTGGCTAAAGTCATTTCACTATTCAGCATGGTGGATCTACACTCGTTAACCACACTATCATTCATCCCTGACATAAACTTACTCATCTTAGACCTACTTTCTGTAACTACATGAGGGGCATATCTGGCTAATTGAGTAAACTTAAGAGAATACTCTTTCACTGTTATATTTCCCTTCCTGAGGTTGATGAACTCTATCACCTTAGCTTCTATAAGGTCTAGAGGAAAGAACCTCTCTAAAATTGTAGTGACAAATTCATTCCATTCTATAGGCCCTACCTCATTTGCCCTTTCTGACTTCCACTGGTTGAACCAAGTATGAGCCACATCCTGCAACTGATATGCAGCTTGCTTATTACTCTCAACAGTAGTCACCCCCATGATATCAGTTATCTTCCAAACCTGATCAATTAATTTTGAGGGTCCTCATCTGACTTAGACCAGAGGTAGGATGGAGGATTCATTCAGGTAAAGTCCCCAATCCTAGATGCAGCTGAGTTGGCCACTGGGTTGGCTGGAATGAATGTTGGCCATTCATTTTTAGTGGCACCAATTGAGCAAAAGTAATGAATACAACCCTAAAATCCGCATGAGAAACATGATCGCCCAAAGGTTCTTCGAGCTGAGGGGCTGACTGATTTTCATTTCTTCTTTTAGGGGATATGTTCTGTAGAAGAAAGGGAGAAATAGATTAGAATGAGAGTTTAATTAGAGATTTTTCTCACTAGCATGACATGATTACTGAAAGAAAGAAAACTATTTCTAAAACATCTCATAGCCTCCTGCACATAAGTGTGGTGCACAACACACGCCTGTACAAGACTCTACTAGATGCGGCTTTCAGACTTCCTAGGACACTGTTGAACCTGGCTCTGATACCAAGTTTGTAATGCCTTGAATTAGTATCTAGAATGTTACACGGTGCTCATGACCCTGAAGAACTACAATCTAACCCATGACTGATATTTGTACCTATATACTGCATAATTGACTTTATAATGCGGAAACATGAACTGACTGGCCATAAGGTTCAATACTAGTACATAACTGAAAATATGGTATATCAATACCAAAATAACTGAAATAACTGTCTGACATACTATAGTCTAAAAGCCTCTAAACTGTCTGAAAAAAAGAGTTGATAGGATATGTCCCCAACTAACTTCGACTATTGAAATAAACTGAAAACTAAAATAGTAATATAATTATCATGTCCTCAAAGGATGAGGACTCATAGCTGAATCTGACTGTTGAACCTGGATGCTAATGATGCTCTGGACCTCGTGTTTCTAAACCTATAGTATAAGACACCATAGTGAAAATGTGTCAATACTTTGAATGTACTGGTATGCAAGTGAGGTAGGCTAAATTCAAATGGTTCATATGCATGAAAAATACTAACTGAATGACTAACATAAATGTGAGAATATATGCTGACTACGTAACTGTAACTGAGATCATGATAAAACTGAATAATGAGTTCTGACTACTAAGTTTACTGATATTGATATCTGAGTCACTGATGAGTGAGAAAGACTAATAGTATATTACTAAATACTGAGCGACTGATACTATATTATTGATATATAAATAACTGTGTCTAACAATTCTGATTATGAAGAACTAGCCTGGTTGACTGTATCTGACAGTCCTGAAGCTGAATACTGATAACATGAGTTTTGATAACTGACATAACTGATAACATAAGTGACTGTATCTGACAGTCCTAAATTTGATGGAACTAGCTGAGTTCCATACTATATCTGAGTAACTGAATCTGAGATCAGTCCTATCTAGCGGGTGATCTCTAAATATGATGATACTGATACCGAATGGCCATAGTTGAGATCAGCCCTATCTAGTGGGTAATCCTGGAGTCTATTTATAATGATAAGGATTGACTTTATCTGACAGTCCTAAATCTATACTACTGAGAAGAATTGACTATATCCGACAGTCCTGATTTTGTAACTGAAATTGTGGGATGTATTCATCTAACCGACATGCCCCATACTATGCTAACTGGGGTCTTACCTATAACCCCAGTTGAAAGGGTGTCAGTACCGCACCACTGGTAAAGACAACTATTGTTGAGTTAGTCCTAATCTAATGGGTGACTCCTGAGATCAGTCCTATCAATTTAAATGCGCTAATAGGTGATCTCTGAGTATGTCACTCCTACCTAATGGGTGACATCTCATACCTACGCTGGCTACATAGTTTTGGAACTGAGGGATTGCTTCCAGGGATCTCAGTCCTATCTAGCGGGAGAGTCCCCATCCCTAGGCACGCTCGGTGCTGAATCCTACTCACATCTGAAAGACACTGAACTGATTAACTGAATTGAACTAATTAACTGAACTGAACTAATTAACTAGTGGTATTGTTTAGTGGAGCTAAACTGAGTTTTCTGAGTTCTATTTACTGATGGAATGTACTGAGTTCTGAGGACTGACTGAGAGTACTATAGTTACTGGGATTTATTGGGAATACTAAAATCACTAAGATTACTGAGCTAATGAGATTACTGAGATTTCTGAGATTTCCTGAGTCACATGACTGACTGAGTTCTATGGGTCATTGCTTGACTTAGAGTATTGATGTATGAGCAGATGCAAACAGATTTGAGGCTCTTAACTGGGAATAATTGCAAAGTCTTAAGAAGCTTTTGTCATTTTTGATTGTTTTCTCTTTGATATTGAAGTAAAAGTTGAGATACAAGAGAATCAACAATTATGGGAGTAAAAGAGTTGATTTCTGAGCAAGTAGAAAAGAAAGAATAGTTGCTGACTTGTCTGATAAGTCATCAACCTTATGATAAGCTATCAAAGTTGCCGTCAGGCTTAGACAGAGAATGGCCTTCAGCTGGAATGTGTGATGACATCTGTGATAGGTCTCCAGAAGTGTGATAAGTCATCAGGCTCATTGTCAGGCTTAGGCAGGGAATGGATTTTGAAGTGAAGAAGTGATGACATCTCTAATAAGTTGTCACATGTATGATAAGCCGTCAACCCTTATCGTCAGCCCAAGGCAAATATTATCAAAGTCAAGAGGAGCTGATGACATTCCTGATAAGCCATCAGACTCCTGATAAGCCATCACACACGTCATCACCTGTCCGAGAAAATACTGTGATCTATGATTTTGTTTCCATAATTAGACTGAAGTATTTAAAGCATATGTTAGGGTTTTTTGTCATCATTTTGGACATCTGGAACTCATGTTTTGAGAACTTTTCTCTCTATCTTCTGACTTTAATTCTTTAGAGAGATTATTACAATTGTTTTATGATTTTCTACTAGATCAAATCTGAGAAACACTTGTTGATATTCATCTTACTGTAAGATCATCTATCTAAGTATGAATTCAACTTGTTGTCTTACTTATTTTATTATGAGTGGCTAAGTTCCCTAAACCCGAGTTGTGGGATCTATGGATTTGGGTTTGGAACATAACTAAGTGTTCAAGATTCTAACGGTGGTAGGAACTTCTTGTTAATTCCATTATTTTACATGCTGACTATTGGTTGCAAACAATAGACTTTGCTTACGGGTGATTTGCTTGCGATAAGAAATCAACCCTAGTAAGAAGTGAATTATCAACAGGGACTTGGAAGCATTAAACTTCTATTCAATAATTAATGTTGTAACAAGATTAATTAACTTGGGATAACATCCTATTATGAAATATAAATTCCCTAAGTTTGAGAGAATTAGGTAATTAAATGTCTAAATAGGTTGAGAAACATTTATACATAACTTTGACAAGGATAGTCTACTGTTCCTACCTACCACAAGAATCTTGAACCATTACTAGAGTCTGTCAAATCCCAATACCCATAGAGAACATAACTCTGGTTTTCCATATTATATTGATTTTAAATACTAAACTGAGAAGTAATTATTTGTTACACTTCCAAAAAACCCCATTCATAGGAAACTAGTAACTATCAGTTGACTAACCCGCAGATAACTCAAATTCACACCCTATTCCCTCTATGATTCAACCCTAACCTAGTTGTGTTATATATTAACAACGATTGCTTATATTTTCGTAAGAGAGGTGTAGTTTGAGTGCTATCAAAAATGGCATCATTGCCGGGGAATACGGTTGTAAATTGAAGTTTGTGTGTGCTAATTGACTGTTCGTCAAGTTTCCTAGTTTTACATTTATTTGTTGTTTTTGTTTTTTGCAGGACTTTTATGGTGTATGCCAAGAACCAAAAGTTCTGGAGGACCATAATTACCATTTAATCCAGAATCGCAACTAATCGGCAGAATGGCAGACCAGCAGGAGACTGGCAGTTAGCAGCCTTAGCTAGTGCTTAGGTGAATGTGCAGAATGTCGGTCAACAAGTACGGCATCCAAATCTTGAGGATGAATATTTGGGAGATGAGTAGTTGTTGAACCCTGGTAACCCAAGGCGTGCAGAGCAAATAGCTGCACCAATACAACATAATGCTAATAAGAACTATCTATTTTGAGAAAGGTAAGATCACCAGCCGGTCCAATATGACCTTAATGATGATGATGATGGAATGGATGGAGCAGGTGTAATGGGTGATATTATTCCTCCTCCGTTAGCAACTGGGGTAAAATTCAACATTACGAGTACTATGATTCAACTCCTTAATCTGAAGAGGTTGTTTGGTGGCCCTTCTGGGGATGATCCGAACTTACATCTGGTGAACTTTGTCACCATATGTAAATCTTTTGATAACCCTGGAGCATGTTAGAATACAATCCGTTTGAGATTATTTCTGTTGTCTCTGTCTGGGGAGGCAACAATGTGACTTAATGAGCTGACACCCAATTCTATCACCAACTGGAGGCAATTGAAAAGAGCTTTCCTATAAAGGTTATTTCCACCTTCTAGGAGGGTACAGTTGAGAGATGAGATCAGTAAATTTAGACATCTCCCAATTGAAGCCTTGCATGAAACCTGGGAGAGATTCAAAAAGAAGCTGACCCAGTGTTCGAACAACAATATGTCAGACATACACTTGAAGAAGACTTTGTACAGGGCTCTTAACTCTATGACAAAACCAATTTGTAGATAATGTTGTTGTTGGTTTGATTGTTGATCTTACATTCCCAGAGGCTTCAGAAATGCTAGAAAGAATGAAGAAACAAAGTCGGGCATGGTATACCAGAGACTCTATGGTAGGAAGCCCCACTATTTTTGTGGGTATGACTGCAGAACAATGCAAAAGAGATGAGGAGCGTGATCAAGATATGGCTCACCTAAAAACATAGATGGACTTGCTAAACAAGCATTTACTATCAGGTAAAACTGAGCAAGTGAAGGTTGTGGGATCGCAGGGCAAAGTGGAGTCTGACTCAGAAGAAGAGGTGAACTATGCAAACAATCAAGGGGGTTTTCGAGGCAATCACCAAGGAAATCAAGGTTGAAATTACTATGACAAGGCTGGATATAAGAATCAGGAGCAAGGAAATGGGAGGAGAAATAATGATAGGAGTGGGCTATATGTCCCTCCTGGAAATCGTGAGGCTACAACAAGTTCTGAAAAAATATCCATGGAGGACATAATAGCTAAATTGTAATAGGGAGTGGAGGCTACCAACTCAGGGGTGACTACCATGAATAATGATCTATCCTCTATTATTCAGTTGGTAAATTCACACTCTACTGCAATCAAATAGCTGGAACAGTAAATGAGCCAACTCTCTGCAGCGCTGAACTAGAGGAAGAGTAGAACATTACCTAGTGATACGATCCAGAATCTGAAAAATAATGGCTCATGTATGGAAGTTACCACTAGAAGTGGTAATATATTACCTGGCCCTTCTGTGGGCAAAAGTTTGATTAAAAATGTGATTGAAGCAGAAAATGAACCCAAGGAGGAATGTCCGGTGGAGTCTGAGAAATTGGATGGTTCTAATGATGCTCCAGAAAAAGGGAAAGACAAATAAAAAGAAGTAGTGGTGAAAACTCTCCCAAGACCACCACCTCCCTTTCTTCAAAGATTGAAGAAGATGGTTTAAGACACAAAATTTAGTAAATTCATGGAAATATTGAAGTAGTTAACAATAAATGTGCCTTTGGTAGAGGCACTTGAGCAAATGCCAGGGTATGCTAAATTTATGAAGGACCTTATGACAAAGAAAAGAGTGGTAAGCTACGAACCGGAGGATAATCTCCATTATTGTAGCGTTATTTCTATAAGGACCTTGGTGCAGAAGAAGGCAGACCCAGGAGCATTTACTACTCCTTGTACGATTGGGTCTCTAGAATTCACTAAGGCCTTATGTGATCTGGGAGCGAGCATTGATCTGATGCCGCTGGTTGTATATAAAAAGTTGGGTCTGGGAAATCCCATACCCACCAAAATATGACTCGTGAAGGTAGATAGGTCAGTAAAATGACCTGTTGGTATTTTATATGATGTGTTAGTAAAGGTATCTAGCTTCATATTTACTGTAGATTTAATCATCTTGGATTGTGAGGTGGACTTCGAGTGCCCATAATCTTGGGTCGATCTTTCCTCGCAACGGGAAGTGTGTTGATTGATTTACGAGCTAATGAGCTCTTATTCAAGATAAATAAAAAGGTGGTGTGATTTGATGTGTGCCAATCAATTAAGCAGCATAAAGAAATGAGTGTGTTCTCAATTGTTGATGTGTATTATGAGGATGAGCAAGAGGTGTCAATAGAGGAGAAACTTGTTGTCGAGTCGTTAGCCGCAGTTCTGATAAAGTTTGATCGTGAAGGCATTGAGGAGTACGAAGAGACTATTTGTTCTTTGTCAGGAATGGGTTCATACTATTATTCTCCTAAGAAGCTAGATCTTTATCTTGCTAATCGACAAACACCACCGGCTAAGCCATCCATTAAGGAGCCACTAATGTTGGAATTGAAAGAACTGCCTGGGAATTTAAGGTACGTGTTTTGGGGAAACATAAACATGCTACTCATTATTCTTGTAGCTGATTTAGATGAGTAGTAGGTAGAAACACTTGTTTCAGTACTTCAGAGGTACAAGAGAGCAATAGGATAGACTATCGTAGATATTATTGGCATTCCCCCTGGCATCTGCACGCATAAAATACAACTTGAGAAAGATTGTACTCCAACAATCGAGCACCAGCGCCATCTTAACCAAGAAATGCAAGAGGTGGTTAAAAAGGAAATTATTAAGTGGTTGGATGCAGGAGTGGTTTACCCTATTTCTAACAGTAAATGAGTGAGCCCAGTCCAAAGCGTGCCCAAAAAAAGGGGCTTGACTATTGTTGCAAATGAAAGAAATGAGTTGATTCCACTCATGCATGTGACTGGGTGGAGAGTTTTCATGGAATACCACAAACTAAACTCATGCACTTTGAAAGACCACTTCTCGATGCCCTTTATACACCAAATGCTTAATCAATTGGCCAGAAGGGGATGGTATTGCTTCTTCGATAGGTATTCTGGATATAACCAGATATGTATTCCTCCTGAAGATCAAAAGAAGACAACATTCACATACCCATATGGCACCTTTGCATTTAAGAAGATGTCATTTGGGATATGCAGTAGACCCACTAATTTCCAACGATGTATGATGTTTATTTTCTTATATATGGTGGAGGATACCTTAGAGGTGTTCATGGATGATTTCTCCATGGTGGGAGATTCATTTGATCTATGTTTGGCAAACTTGAGTATGGCCTTGCGAAGATGTGTTGAATTCAATTTGGTGCTTAATTAGGAGAAATGCCACTTTATGGTAAAGGGGGGCATCATTCTCAGGCACAAAGTTTCAGCAAAAGGGATAGAGGTTGATCTAGCCAGGGTTAAAGTTATTGAGAAACTACCACCTTTCATTTCAGTAAAGGGAGTGCATAGTTTTCTTGGATATGTTGGATTTTACCGGAGGTTTATAAGAGACTTCTCGAAGGTTGCAAATCTACTTTGCAAACTTTTCAAGAAAGAAGTGAAGTTCTCCTTCGATGATGATTGCTTGAAGGAATTTGAATGCCTTAAAAAGAAGTTGGTTGAGGCCCCTATCATTGTTTCACCGAAATGGTCAAAACTGTTTGAGATCGTGTGTGATTCAAGCGGTGTTGCCCTTGGAGCTGTGTTGGAAAAAAAAGGAGAAACTTTTTAATCTAATATATTATGCCAGCAAAGCACTGAATGGAGCGCAAAATAACTACATCATCACTGAATAGGAACTTCTGCCTGTAGTGTATGCTTTTGAGAAATTCAGGGCTTACCTTCTTGGGATAAAGGTAGTAGTTCACACTGACCATGCAGCCTTGAGGTATTTGATGGCTAAGAAGGATGCAAAACCAAGGCTGATTAGATGGGTGTTGCTGCTACAAGAAGTTGACTTTGAAGTCAAAGATAAGAAGAGTTGTGAAAACCAAGTGGCAGATCATCTGTCTAGAATGGAAGGGGAGCAGGCGGTTAGTGATGAAATAGAGATAAATGATGCATTTCCTGATGAGGATATCTTGGTTGCTGCTATGGAGAAAATGCCTTGGTACGCTGATTTTGCAAATTATGTTGTGAGTGAGGTCATTCCAGAAAATATTTCTTTCCATCAAAGAAAAAAATTCCTTCATGATGTGACACATTACTTTTGGGATGAACCATATCTTTTTCGGCGATGTACTGACAATATTACAAGGAGATATGCACCAGAAGTAGATGTATTATGTATATTGGAAGCATGTCATGCATCCCCATTTGGAGGTCACCATGAAGGTGATTGAACAACTAGAAAGGTGTTACAGAGCGGCTATTATTGGCCAACGTTATTCAAAGATGCTTATGAGTTTGTGCTTAAATGCGACCAATGTCAGAGGCTGGGGTCAATCTCTAAAAGACATGAGATATCTTTACTAAGATGCTTGAAGTGGAGTTGTTAGACGTCTGGGGCATCGAATTCATGGGTCCTTTTGTAATCTCGTATAGGATGAAAAATAATTTTAGTTGCTATTGACTATGTATCAAAATGGGTCGAAACTGTTGCCTTGTCTGATATTAAAGGAAAGAGGGTTGTTGCTTTTGTCAAAAAGAACATCTTCTCTCTCTTTAGAGTACCACGTACTATTATAAGCAATGGAGGATCTCATTTTTGCAACAACGTGTTTTGAGCTGCCTTAGCTAAATATGGGGTGAAACAGCATAGAGTAGACACTCCATATCACCCACAAACTAGTGGGAAAGTAGAGGTGTCAAATTGATAGATTAAAGCCATCCTATCCAAAATGGTGAACGCTAGTCAGAAAGACTAGTCTTGAAAGCTTGATGATACCTTGTGGGCATACCGGACTGCTTTCAAGATACCCATTGGAATGTCACCATTCCAGTTAGTCTATGGAAAATCATGCCACTTACCAATAGAGATGGAGCACAAGGCTTTATGGGCCCTCAAAAGGTTAAATTTGAGTTAGAAGGAGGCAACAGAGCTAAGACTGGGACAACTGAATGAGATGAATGAATTTCATCTCAGGGCATATGAAAGAGCAGACCTATATAAAGAAATTATGAAGAAGTATCATGATTGGAGGATCGAGAAATGAGATTTTCAAAAGGGTGACTTGGTGCTTCTGTTCAATTCAAACCTCAAACTGTTCCCAGATAAGCTTAAATCTAAGTGGTTAGGCCCATTTAGAGTTAGTCAAGTCTACTCATCTGGAGTAGTAGAACTTGAAAATAAAGAAGGCATCATCTTCAAGGTAAATGGGCAACGAGTCAAACTTTATATTGGTCTAAAAGACTTGATGAAAAGTATTGCTACTATCTGTCTCGATAAAGTCTGAGGTAATCGAGATACCTGAGTCGTGCCGAAACATTAAATCAGGCACTACATGAGAGGCAACCCATGATCCCCGATCTTGATCTACTCCACGTATACCCTAACCCTTAGTTCAGTTTTTCTTTGATTTTAAGTTGAGTGTGTTGGGTAAGTTGTTGTTGTGATATTTTGTAGTTTACTAGGAGAAATACAAGTACCTGAGGCAGTTAACATGGTTTTGTTATTTTGTGAAGACCTCTCAAATGGTCTACTTCTTTAACTATGTTATTTGCATCTAATTGTGACCACTGTGCATCTTTGTATGGTATTAGTTCTAGTGACTTGATAACCATTTCTAAACAATTGCATGAACTGGATGAGTAGTGACTTGTGATATACTTGTGTTCTATTGTGTGTGTGAGATTTTACTTAGTTCCCTTTGTATGTTGAATCCAGAACTTGCCCGGTAAGTCTTACCTAGGTTGAAGGATAGGGGTTAGGAAAGGATCATAGGCCATTTTGATGTTATCCCACATTAGACTAAATGACCTTCCCTGTATGCATAATATCCCTTGATCCCTATTTTGAGCCAAAATAGCCTATTTCTTTTTATGACACCTATCACCGTCCTATTTATATCGTAATGAACCTGTTTTGGCCCATTCCTCCTTGGACATTATGCACCTTGACTTAGGAAAATGGCCTAAGTTGAGGGTGGCTATCATAGGGGTACATGATGTAAAATAATTATGAATAAAGGTAGAATAAAATAAAAATATAAATGCTGGTGCGGTGGAAAAGAACAAGAAAAGAAAAGTTGTGAAAAAAAAGTGATTGTAGAAAGAACCGCACCCTTTCTGAATATATGTGATCAAGAAAAGAGAAGAATAGAAAAAGGCTAATGAGTGATCCCCCAAAAGCTAGTGTAGTTTCAAGGAGGCTTAGTCACTTTAAATATCATCGAGTATCATACCAGCCCCTAGGCTACATTACAAGCCAAAAAGAAGACCTATAGTGATCCTAGTTGACCTGTCTGGAAATCTTGGTAATATAAATAAGGGCAAGCCTATTGTATTCGGCATACAATGATTGGAACCTTATTTTAAGAGTGAGTGTCATTTGATTGTCCCCATGGTTTCATAAGTGATATCTTATATAAGTGATGTAGGACTTCTTTGTAGTGAGGGAACACTGGTTACATTGCTAAGTGCTAACTTGTTTGGATAGTGTAGTCCTGGTACATACATGGTTGTTGTTGCTGAACTGATGCCATGTCTTGATTTCTGTGTGTCACATTATTGCTCTTCAATAACATACACAGTTGTTTTTAAATTAATTGACCTTGGAGATGGTGAAGATATTTTGAGATAATATGGATGGTTGACTGCTAAATATGCATTGTATCCTCTTGGTTGTGTTTTAGTTGCTTGAGGACAAGCAATTGTTTTAAGTTGAGGGTGTTGATGTGTGAGAAGATGATAATATGTTTGAGGATTTTAACTCAGAATAATTGCAAGGTTTTAAGAAAATTTCATTGTTTTTGATTGTTTTCTCTTTGATATTGCAGTAAAAGTCGATATACAAGAGAATTACCAATTATGGGAGCAAAAGAGTTAATTTTTGAGAAAGTAGAGAAGGAAGAATAGCTGACAACTTGTCTGATAAGTTGTCAGCCTTATGATAAGCTATCAAAGTTTCCATCAGGCTTAGACAGAGAATAGCCTTCGGCTGGAATGTGTGACGACATCTGTGATAGGCCGTTAAAAGTGTGATAAGCCGTCAGGCTCGTCGTCAGGCTTAGGCAGGGAATGGATTTTGAAGTGAAGGAATGATGACATCTCTGATAAGTCGTCACATGTCTGATAAGTTTTCAATCCTTATTGTCATCCTAAGGCAGAGATTATCAAAGTGAAGAGGAGTTGACGACATTCCTGAGAAGCCATCAGACTCCTAATAAGACGTCACACACGTCGTCACCTGTCCGAGAAAATACTGTGATCTATGATTTTGTTTCCATAATTAGACTGAATTATTTAAAGCATATGTTAGGGTTTTTATTCATCATCTTGGACATCTGGAACTCATGTTTTGAAAACTTTTCTCTCTATCTTCTGAGTTTAATTCCTTAGAGAGATTATTACAATATTTTTGGGATTTTCTACTGAATCAAATCTGAGAAACACTTATTGTTATTCATCTTGCTTTAAGATCATCTATCTAAGTATGAATTCAACTTGTTGTCTTGTTTATTTTATTATGAGTAGAAAAGTTCCCTTAACCCGAGTTGTGGGATCTATGGGTTTGGGTTTGTAACGTAACTAAGTGTTCAAGATTCTAACGGTGGTAGGAACTTTTTATTAATTCCATTATTTTATATGCTGAATATTGGTAGCATATAATAGACTTTTCTTACAGGTGATTTGCTTGAGATAAGAAATCAACCCTAGTAAGAAGTGAATTATCAACATGGACTTGGAAGTTTTAAACTTCCATTTAATAATTAATGTTGTAACAAGATTAATTAACTTGGGATAACATCCTGTTATGAAATATAAATTCCCTAAGTTCAAGAGAATTAGGTAATTAAATGTCTAAATAGTTTGAGAAACATTTAGACATAACTTTGACAAAGATAGTTTGTTGTTCCTACCTACCACAAGAATCTTAAACCGTTACTAGCGTCTGTCAAATCCCAATACCCATAGTGAACATAACTATGGTTTTCCTCATAATATTGATTTCAAACACTGAACTGAGAAGTAATTATTTGTCACACTTCCAAAAAACTTCATTCATAGAAAACTGGTAACTATCAGTTGATTAACCCGCAAATAACTCAAATTCACACCCTATTCCCTGTGGGATTCGACCCCAACCTAGTTGGGTTATATATTGACAATGATCACTTATATTCTCGTAAGAGAGGTATAGTTTTAGTGTTATCAAGTATCATGAAAACATGACATAGCTCTAGGTACACAGCTAAATTGTCGGATACAAATACCCCCAGGACTCAATGGAAAGAAACTGACATAGCATGGCTTACATAAACACATGACCAACAACACAATTCATAATTTATGTATTGAATCACTTCATCAAACATGTGATATGCATAAGCTTGTACATACATGGGGATTTCTTGATATCATGCTAGTTAGGCACTTTTCCTTCATCTAGGCATTTAATCAAACATATTGTAGGCATAGTACATGTAAACAACATTATACAATAAACAAACATCATGATTCATCACTAATTTCATCATTCAAGGGTTTAGTAATAAGGTTGCATGAATCTATAGCTATAATAATTAAACACACAGAAATTATCTCCCAACATGGATTTGAATTCAATTGATCATTCAAAACATAAACAAAACAAACCCAACATGAAATTCATAAAGAAATCCATAAAGTTGAACTTAGAAAAGAGATTATTTGTCTTCATGTACGAAAGGAGTCCATGAATGAACACTATGCATACCTCAAAATCTTGAATCTTGAAGGAGGTTAACTTTTCTTAAAAGTTCTTGAATGGTGATGCTTTGATTCTTGAGTTTTCTTGGAGAAGGGTTTGAATCTTGTTCTTGCGTTTTGATCTTGAAATAAACCCTAATTTTGATGTTATGGATGAATTAGGATTTATGTGCTTTGATTTGACATGATTGGGTGTTAAATAGGATGGGAAAAGACCCAAAAATCCCTTAAAACGGCGTTTCAGCGCTGTTTCTGACAAAACTGACAGTCTGAGTGATGGACAGTCACTCTGATGACTAAATGTCACTCCAACCATCATTTTTGGGCCATAAAATGGCCTTAATACTTCAGTTATGATGTCCAAAGTGATGGTCCATCGCTGACTTGATGGTCCGTCATATTGCCCGTCGCTCCTGGATAGCTCGGACAACTCTCAGTAAAACATCCATAACTTCTTATTCCGATGTTGGATTTTGGAGAAATTGGTATCGTTGGAAAGATAATTCAATTATATATATTTTAGGGGTTAATTAACTCAGAAATTATTTGTATAATGGTAGATATACTCATTTAAAGTTGACAATGGCAATATCCTTCTCACAAATTCAATCTGTAAGGGATGTTTTGATTTGTCCAATAGCTAGGATGTATTTGAGGCCTTAATATACATATAAATTGATCATACAACTACCAAATAACTATAATTTATTTCTCATGATCTTGAAGCATGGTTCTACTATCGGTTGGGATTTTTGGGGTATTACATTAACACATAGCCTCACAACATCACAGTGATGGTTTGTTAGGGATCTAATGGTCCGTCAGGTTGTCCGTCACGGCTAAAATAGTAACCAATTCTTTCAGAAACTTTTTGACGGTCAAAGTGACAGTCCGTTGGGTGTTCGGAGGTCCATTAAGTTGGCCATCACTTTGACTTTTTAACATTACATTTCACTTTGGCCATTTGTCGAACATCTGGAGTACATTACTTAATTATGCACACAATAATGACATTAATTCAACATTAAAACACGAGTTTTGCCATTTTTGGTACATGGGTTACTCAGACTCCACCTAGAATAACATTTACCAGAGTTTGACTTTGTCAAAAGCTCAATAATGTAAAAGAAAACAAGATGAAGTTCGTTTCAAACATTATCAAACTTACACAGATCATATTTATCATTCTAAAAAAATAGAAAAATTGCAATAATACCTTGATTTTCCAGTATTCCTCACTACTCTGAACTTGCAGACTTTCACAAATACTACGGCTATTGAATTACTTTATCAGTGAGAGACTTAACTTGCTTTGTGATGAGAATAAAAAAATGAGAGAGTTGTTTAAATATGAGAGAATGGGGAAGAAGGAGATTCCTAAGAGGAGATAAATGATCCTTGATACTTTGAATATAGAAAAATTTAAATAGTTTTAGGATTTGAAAGGGAGGCAACGTACATAACCGCTTTCTTTTATCAATTTAAAGATGGTTGGGTCGGATAAGAATAAATCATTTAGCTTTAAATTGAACCGACCCGACCCACTAAAAATTAGGGTTAATTTGATGGATACTAAAGGTCTGTCAGGTACCTGATGGTCCATCAAGTTTATCATCAAGACTTACTAGAACACTGATCAATCTACTATGTTGCGATGGCAAAGGCAACGGTCCGGCACAGAGGTGATGGTTCATCACATTTCCCGTCAGACCTATTTAGTAACTTAATTTTTCTTATTCATGGTGACGGTTATGTTGACGGTCCATCAAGACTACGAAAGTCCATCAAGTTGTCCGTTTGACTTATTCCAGTAACTCAGGTTTCTGGATTTTTTTTTGACGACTCCAATGACGGTACGTTAGGCCCATGACGACCAGTTAACATTTCCGTCGACCTTTCTAAACGTATTCAGCTTCTGTTTTCCTGCATCCTTCTTCCTAAACACTTACACAAACACATCAAATTGCATCAAAACAAAATATTAACGCTAACTTACTTACAACAACACATTGTGGGTTGTCTCCAACTAGCGCCTAATTTAATGTTGTGGCACGACTCAGTAATATCGATTACTCAAAATTCATCTAGATAGACTATACCCAAGAACTTAACCTACTCTATTGGACCAATATATAACTTCACTCATTACTCGTTGACCTTGAAGATGCTCTTGTCTTCTTTTTTGAGTTTTACTTATTCCAAAGGGTAAACTTGGTTAACTCTGAACGGGCCAGACCACTTTGACTTAAGTTTACCAGGGAAGAGTTATAGTCTGAAGTTAAAGTGGAGCACCCAATTGCCTTTCTGAAAGTCCTTCTTTTCAATCCTCCGATTAGGGCATCTCTTCATCTTTTCTTTGTATAGGTCTTCTCTTTCAAAAGCCCCGAGATGAAATTCATCCATCTCATTCAGCTTCCCCAGTCATAACTCTATTTCCTCATTCCAATTCATATTCGGCCTCTTGAGTGCCCACAATGCCTTGTGTTCCAACTCAATCGGTAAGTTGAATGCCTTGACATAGACTAATTGGTATGGTGACCTGCCAATGGGTGTCTTGAAAGAAGTCTGATACACCCTCAAGGCGACATCGAGCTTTCGAGACCAATCTTGTCTACTTATGTTCATCGTTTTGGCCTGGATGGTCTTTGTCTCCCAATTAGAAATCTCCACTTTCCCACTAGTCAGTGGGTGGTATGGAGTTTCTACTTTATATTGTTTCACCCCATATTTTGCCAAGGCAGCCCGAAACACTTTGTTGGTAAAATGAGATCCTCTATCGCTTATGATAGTACGTGGTACTCCAAAGCGAGAGAAGATATTATTTTTAGAAAAAAAACTACTCTCTTACCTTCATTGTTAGTTAGAACATTGCTTCTAACCATTTGGATACATAATCTACAACAGCAAAGATATATTTAAACCCATTGGAACTGACGAAGGGTCCTATAAAATCAACACCCCAGGCGTCGAACAATTCAACCTTTAGCATTTTTGTCATGGGCATCTCATGGTGCTTCAAAATTGAGCCTTTCCTCTTACACTGGTCATATCTCTTCACAAATTTGTATGCATCCCTGAATAAAGTTGGCCAATAATACCCGTTTTGTAGCACTTTCCTTGTGGTATGATCACCTGCATGGTGACCCCCAACTGGTGAAGCATGGATAGCTTCCAAAATGTTCAACATATCAAATTCTGGGACACACCTTCGGATAATATTATCAACACACTGCCTAAATAGATATGGCTCACCCTAGAAGTAAATTTGGGCATCATGGAGGAATTTTCTTTTCTGATGAAAAGAGAAATCTTGAGGAATAAGATTGCTTACCACATAGTTAGAAAAGTCTACATACCAAGGTACTCTATCAAGCACAGCAACAAGGATATGCTCATCGGGGAATACATCATTAATTTCACATTTATCAGTGATTTCCCAATCTCCCTCAAGCCTAGATAGATGGTCTGCGACCTGATTTTCATATATTTTCCTGTCTTTGACTTCAAAGTCAAACTTTTGTTAAAGCAGCACCCATCTAATTAATCTTGGTTTAGCATCCTTCTTTCCCATGAAATATCTCAAAGAAGCATGATCTGTATGAACCACCATCTTGGTTCCCAACAAGTAAGCATGGAACTTCTCAAAAGAATAGACAACCGTGAAAAGTTCCTGCTCAGTAACAATGTAATTCTACTGTGCCCCACTTAATGCCTTGCTCACATATTAAATAGGGTGGAACAATTTTTCTATATTCTGGAAAAGCACAGCCCTAAGTGCTACTCCACTAGCATTACACATGATTTCCAAAGGCATAGACCAACCTAGAGCAACAATAACATAGGCATCCACAAGCTTCTCCTTAAGGCATTCAAATGACTTCTTGAAATCACCATAAAATATAAACTTAGCCTCCTTCTCCAATAATTTGCATAGTGAATTTGCAAATTTGGAGAAGTTCTTAATAAACCAAAGGTAGAATCTAGCATGTACCAAGAAACTATGAATTCCTTTCACAGAGATAGAAGGGGGTAGTTTATCTATCACCTCAACTTTTGCTCGGTCGACCTCAATCCCCTTGGATGAAATTTAGTGTCCAAGAATAATACCCTCCTTCACCATGAAGTGGCATTTCTCCCAATTCAGCACTAGATTGAATTCCTGCATCTCTGCAATGCTCTACTCAAGTTTACCAGACATAACTCAAAAGAATCACCTACCATAGAAAAATCATCCATGAACACCTCTAAGGTGTCCTTAAATATGTCAGAGAAGATAGACATCATGCACCATTGGAAAGTGGTGGGTGCATTACACAGACCAAACGACATCTTCTTGAATGCAAATGTACTATACAGGCACGTAAATGTTGTCTTATCCTGGACTTTGAGAGCAATTGAAATCTGTTTATATCCTGAATACCCATCTAGAAAGCAGTACCAACCCCTTCCTTCCAGGTGATCAAGCATTTGATCCATGAAGGGTACTAGAATATGATCCTTTAGAGTCCACAAGTTTAACTTATGATAATCCATACAAACTCTTCACCTAGTGACTGGCCTAAGTGGAATCAACTCATTCTTCTTGTTAGCGACCATAATCATGCCACCATTCTTGGGAACACATTAAACGGGACTCACCTATTTGCTGTCAGAGATGGGGTACACTACCCCTGCGTTAAGCCATTTAATGATCCCCTTTTAAACCACTTTTTGCAGCGGTGGGCTCAATCTGTGTTGATGCTCAATAGTTGGTGTGCAATCTTCCTCAAGCTAAATTTATAAGTGCATATCCCTGGAGAAATACCAATAATATCGGCAATAGTCTATTCTATAGTCCTTTTGTACTTCCTAAGCACAGATATAAGGGGCTCAACCTATTGCTCACCCAAGTCTGCTGCAATAATCATAGGTAAAGTGTTTCCATTACCTAGAAACACATACCGTAGATGGCCCGGTAACTCCTTCAACTCCAACACTGGTGGATCTTCAATAGATGGCTTAGCCAATGATGTTGGATGGTTTTTGAGGTCCAAATCCAGCTTTTTTGAAGCATATAAATATGATCCCATTCCCTTTAGGGCACATACTGTCTCCTTATATTCTTCAATACCTTCGCTATCAAAGATCATCAACACCACCACCAAAGTTTCAACAACAAATTTCACCTCAATCGGTACCTCTCGCTCGTCTTCATAATAAACATCAACAGTAAAGAATACACTCATCTACTTGTGTTTCTTAATTGACTGGCAAACATCAAATCTTACTACCTCATTGTTGAGCCTAAACTGTAGCTCATTTTCCCACAAGTCAATCAACATACTCCGATTGTAAGGAAAGGTCTACCAAAGATTTTGGGTACTTTGAAGTCCACCTCCCAATCCAGGATCACAAAGTCAACAGGGAAAATAAAACTAGCCACCTTCACAAGAACATCATATAATATACCAACTGGTTACTTCGCTGATCTTTCTACCATCACAAGTCTCATGTTAGTGGGTGTAGGATCTCCCAACCCCAACTTCTTATAAACTGCTAGTGGCATTAGATTAATACTCACCCTAATATCATACAGGGCCTTCGCAAAATCCAATGGTATAATAGTATACGGGATGGTAAATGCTCCAGG
The DNA here is from genome assembly GCA_030864215.1 of Capsicum pubescens. Lineage (NCBI taxonomy): Eukaryota > Viridiplantae > Streptophyta > Magnoliopsida > Solanales > Solanaceae > Capsicum > Capsicum pubescens. Next base: position 232,433,260 of record CM061544.1, read on the forward strand.
ATCTAATTTCTTTTGCACTAAGGATCTTGTTGAAATGGCACTACAATGATGAAGATTGTCCACCAGTTCGTAGCTCACCATCCTTTTCTGTGATAAGATCCTTCATAAAATTAGTGTAGCCAGTCATCATCAAGTGCACATTCACGGTTAACTATTTCAGCATTTCCATGAAGTTGTTAAATTTGTACCATCCACCTTTTTCTTCAAATGATGAGGAAATAGAGGAAGTGGTTTTGGCATTTATTTAAATACTACATCTCCCTCCTTTCCCTTATCTTTTTCTAACTCATTGGTATTCTAATGGTTAGATGGAATGTTATTAATATCTAGCTTCTTAGACTCTACTAGATGGTCTTCTTCTGCTTTCTCATCCAACTCTACCACATCATCAATCACAGGATTGCCCAAAGAAGGGCCTGATAATACTTTATGACTGTGGGTAGAAATTGTCATACAAGACCCATCATTCCAAGGGTTTTGCATAGTGTCACTCAGCAAAGTACCACTGTTTCTCTTATTAAGTACCGCTGAAAGTTTGTTCATCTTCTGCTCTAGCTGTTTTATTAAATTTGAATGTGAATCGACCAACTGACTCATTGAGGATAAGTCACCCTTCATCATTGCCACACCCGCATTAGTCGACTCCACCCCATTCAATAGCTTCTTCATCATGTCCTCCATGGACATCTTACCCAAACTAGTAGCAGCACTATTACTATTTCCAGGAGGAAAATACAATCCACTCCCGTCGTTCTTATTTTTCCATCTCCCTTGGTCACGATCTTTGTAACCAGATATATCACAATAATTCCTACCTTGATTTCCTTGGCTATTGCCTAGAAAACCCCCTGGTTATTTAGATAATTATCTTTTTCCTCAGAATTAGAATTAGCACTACTTTATGACCCCATGGTTTTCACCTTTTAAGTCTTCCCAGATAGTAAATGCTTTGTGAGTAGATCCATCTGGGTATACATGTGCGCCATATCTTGGTTGTACTCTTTCTCTTTCCATCACTGCTCGGCAATCATACCAGTAGACATAGTAGATCTTACTACCACAGAATCCCTAGTATGCCAAGCCCTACTAGTCTTAGTCAATTATTCCAACATATCTACAACATAAGTGAAAGTAAGCTCCATGAATGCTCCCCCTGAAACATTTTTTATGGTTGGTTTAGTGATGGAGTTTAAAGCTCTGTAGAATGTCTCCATCAAATATTCATCGGTCATTTTATGGTTAGGGAACTGTGTCAACTTCTTCTTGAATCTCATCCAAGTCTCATGGACTGCCTCATTTGGTAACTACCTAAAGTTTCTAGTCTCGTCCCTCAACTGTAACATCTTGGAAGGCAGAAAAAAACTTTCTAGGAAAGATTCTTTTAACTGTCTTTAATTTGTAATAGAATCGGGATCCAATTCATTCATCCACATTGTTTCCAACCTAGAAAGAAACAACAGGAATACCGCAACTAAATTGCATTCTGTCTAACTCCAGGGTTGTCAAAATATTTGCAGATGTTGATAAAGTTCACCAAGTGCATATTTGGATCATCTCCTGGAAGTCCACCAAATAATCCTTTGAGGTTAAGCAATTGTATCATAGTTATTGTGATATTAAAATTCACTCCTAGTGCTAATGGTGGTGGAATAATTACTCCTATTTCACCAACCTCATCAAAATCTGTGTTATCTTCTTCATCAGCTGTAAACTGCATAGTAGGTTGATGGTTTTCTCTTTCTCTAGCTGTCTGATTTCTATTCACTGGCGCAGCTATATTATCAATATGCCTCATATTTATAGGGTCAATCAGATCATCATCTCCCAAGTCATCCTCAACTGACTTAGGAACCGATCTGGCTAACCATCATTTTGTTGGTTCAATTGAGCTCTAGCTAAGGCGTCTAGTTTATCTGCTTCTTGCCGATCATCCATTCTGCCAATTAATTTAGGTTCCGAATGATATGGTAATAATGGTTCTACTGAACTCCTCGTACTTGGCATGAAAAATAAAGATCCTATAATGAACAAAAATGAAAAAAAAAAGTAAAATTAAGAACTTGACTGAATGTCAATTAACACTCATAAACTTAATTAACAATCATATTCCTCAGCAATGATGCCAAAATTTGATATGCACAAATTACAACTCTCGTTAGAAAGCATAAGCAGTCATTGTCAAATATAGAACCCAACTATGTTAGGGTCAAATCCCATAGGGAATACTATGCTAATTAAGTCTTATGATTATTAATGAATGATTGATCAAAGATTCTAGAGTAAAAGGGGTTTTGATTTGTTAACAAGTATTGTTCCAACTAATGAGTGTTATTGTAGGTTTTAATTCAATGAGATTATACAAACTAGGATTATGTTCTCCAAGATGTTCAAGCAGTTAGGGTTGTGAGTTGACCTAAATTTCCAATTTACAATTTCAACTACAAGACTTATAGAATTCTAAATTTCACCCATTCATTTCTCAACCTAAATGGATTATTACTCTTTAAATCTTTTGAACTCAAAGAATACACTGACTTATTCAATTGGTTTATCAAGTTGGTTAATCCTGTTAAGGCATCAACCCTTAACCCAAAGGTTAAAGCCTTTGAATTCCTTGTAAACCTCCTATTTTCCCAACATTTACTTTTCTACTTAAATAAGTGATGTTCTTGGGTTCACTCTTTGATTTTGTAACTAAGAAAGGTCATTATTGTAAAGGATTTTATACAATCTCAATTAGTTAAGGAAATTATGCATCCTCACAAGCCCAATTAGGAAATCATATTAAGGCTCTCATAACCCTAGTTATGGGAGCTTTAGCCACACATCTCAATAGAAGAAGAAGAAGAAAACATTGTTTTGTTCATAAATTATTTCAAAGAATGACTTATAAATGTTCCCATAATTGTTCTTGATCTTCAGTGAGAATGATGATTAAAATCATCAGATCCACAAAAGTGGCTTGTAATCTCAGAGAGTAATACTTACTATGTGTTCAAAAAATGAAAATAAGATAAAGATACCTAATCTAAACCTAGATTGGGTATTTATATGTTCCCAGGTACTGGGAATTTGAAATTTGAACTCAATATTGCCACGCCACAGTTGACGGCCAAGTTGATGGCCCGTCAGTGGCTTGACGGTCCATCACTGAAGATCCCAAGCCGCTGCATTCTGTCTAAGGCATGACGGTCATTTTAATGGGCCATCACTGGTATGACGGTCCATCACTTAGGACATCTCTTGATAAATCAAAGAATCTCTTTCTATCTCATCCTGACGGCAAGGTTGACGGCTCGACAGAGGTCTGGCAGTTCATCACTTGGACTGTCACTTGGGTTATTCATTCTTCTGAATTTGTTAAGCTTTTACAGTGACTACAATGGTCCATCACATAGTTGACGGCCCATCAGTTTGGTCGTCATTATCCTTTTTGTTCCTGTTTCTTTCATTTTTCCAAGTTATCCCTTCAGCTAAGTTTTTGACCTAAAAACACTATAATCCAGCATCAAATACAACAATAGTAGCTTGAAAATGCACAATTATCCCTTTTAAAATATGTAAATGTTTCATCAAAAGATGGAACATTAATCATAACCTTGGTGGTTAATTGGCTGAATGGGTTTGAGTCCCTAAATATTGAATTAAATTGATGTCTTTGTATAAACAATGAGTTTGAGTCCCAAAAATTGATTAATAATAGTTATAGTATGTTGTACTTTTGAAATTAGGGTTGGTATGACAGTACCAATGGGATGCCTTCGGTAAGTAACTGGATAAATATTTGTATATGTATAATGAATGCTTTTAATTAGGCTATAAAGAGGGTTGTGTAGCTGAGTTGTGAAGGTGGAGATCCCGAGGGATCAACACATGAAATTGTATTTACCGGTGCGGGGGTCAAAATAGCTTGAGGTTTAAGTCTCCTTTCTTAATATTACCGAGAGGTTTGAATGGTCAACATCACCTGAGGTTCTAGTTCTTTCTCTTAATATGATTGAGAAGTTTGAATATTTGTATTACACTATATGGGAGGTTTGATTCTCCCATATCGTACTACATAATTGGTTGCTTAAGTCACTCACCTTAGTATATGAGTGTGATGTTCGAGTCTTCCAAGTATATATGTAAGATCATTCTCCGATTTGTTCAGATACAAGAACTAAGGCTTGACTAGGGGGTAAGAGTTGGACCCTATGTATCCCATAGGTGTTATTAACATGACAACTAAGGTACACAACCCAGGATAAGATTTCAAAAGTTCATGCTAAGCCTTGTTCGATACCTTGACATATTATTTACGTATGACGATGTGCATAAGGATTTGATTGGTTTTTACTTGGCATTATTTAATCCTCTATCCCTGAGTTACATGCTAGTGCTCCAATCACTAACCGTCTCTAGACACTGTATCCCCTTACAATGTAGGTCTCAAAACTTCTTCTTCTCTTTCTTTGCAGTGACCAGGTGTTCTAGCGAATCATGAGTTTACATTGAACTGGTAAGATTCCATATTTTGGAAGGTACTAATTTCATGGTCTTTATATTCTATGTCATAAACTTTATTTTGGATATTGTAGGGAGCATATCCCGATATCTTATTGACTTCGGATTGTAGAGGCTTTGTGGATTACTATGGACTTAGGTGTGTTGTCGTGATGAATGGCTCAGACATTTCTTCAGCTATTGTTAGTCTTATTTCACATTATTTTGTTATATGTTTGGAATTAATCCGACACTAAAGGTTGTTAAGTTGACTAGGTTAGGTGGAGGGGTTGATCTCCAGTCCACGGAGGACTTGAGATATCCATCACAGCTAGGCCCTAGTTTGGATCATGACAAAGTTGGTATCAAATCCATGTTCATGGTCAGTTGGGTGTCTAAAAATCTGTGTCAAGTAGAGTCTCTTTTATGGGTATGTAGCGCTCCACACTTATAACGGAGAGGCTATGAGGCATTTGAGAATTTTTCCCTTTCTTATTGTTCTATTTCGAGCTATAGAGTGTAAGGTCTCAAATCTTTCTAATTTATGTTTGTTCTCCTTTTCATATCATGCCTCTGTAAAGGTATAAAACTCGTGGAAACTCTTCTCTCTCTCCTGAGGACAAAGCGGGTAGAGCTCGTCTTTCCCATAGGGTACAGACCCAATCTAGGGTCGCTACTTCTGATTACCTTCATGGAGTCATAATGGTCCCTACTGATCCTTCTCGAAGTGGTGATACCTCTTCCCAGCCACCTTAAGAAGGTACTTTTAATACGGAGTTCTGCCATTCTATTTAGCTGTTGACCAGATTGTGGTCTCTCTGTTCACACCAATCCAGTCTTATTAGTAGTAGGGGAATTCAGATGAGGATAGGGGAAAGACAGAATAAGAATTTCATATATTCAGAGTAGGGTGGGGGTAGCGCAATAACGGTAGTCATGGAAAGTAATAAACTAAGGAAAGGAGTTGGAGAAAATCTGGTTCTTACCCATCGGCTAGGGCCCGTTACCTTAGGCCATCCATTAGATGTCAATTTTAGAATAATAGTCGTCCTAGGTCACGGGGTGCCCAATACCAGTCTAATGAAACCCATGTAGTTCCACCCTATCCTTCTTGCTTATTTTATGGCCGACGACATCACGAGTTCTATCATGAGAGGAAAAATTAATGCTTTAATTATGGTTAAATTGGTCATATGCAACAAAATTGTCCTTCTAGAATTACCTCTGAGGCTAACAATGTCTCTATTGCTACCTTATCAACTCACTTACCAAAGGGGGCTACCTATAATGTCAGCACTGGTCAGAATTGTCTCGATGCTCTTTTTGATCGTTGAGAGTCTAAAATAACTCGTGATGTTGTCCTTGGTATGTCAAAAATACTTTCTCATGATGTCTATTATTTACTTGATTCGAGGTCCACTCTCTCTCATGTGATCTTATTAGTGATTATGTATTTTAGTTTTGGTACCGAGTATCTGTCGAACTCCTTTTATGTTTCTACCCTGATAGGAGACTTTGTGGTTGTCATAAGATTCTATATAGGGTGTGTAGTATCTATTGGTAGTAGAGTAACTCTGGTAAACTTGATAGAGTTGGACAAGGTTGACTTTGATGTTATTTTATGAATGGACTGGTCACACCCATGCTATGCTTCCTTAGATATTCAGACCCATATGTTCGTGTTTAAATTCCCTAATAAACCAATTATTGAGTGAGAGGGTGGTTCCCTAGCTCCTAAGTGAAGGTTTATATCATATCTTAGACCCGGAAGTTGATTTCCAATGGTTGTCTTCATCATTTGATCCAAGTTAAAGATTCTAACATTGATGGTCCTTCCTTAAATTCTATACCTGTGGTAAATAAGTTCCCTGAGGTCTCCCTTGATAATCTTCCCGGTGTCCCTCTCGATAGGGAGATTGATTTTGGTATTGATCTTGTTCAGAACACTCAACCTATTTCTATTCCCTCATATAGAATGGCCCCAGCTGAGTTAATGGAGCTTAATAAGAAACTAAGGAACCTCTTAGAAAAAGGTTTCATCCATCCTAGTATGTCCCCATGAGGTGCACCGGTGTTATTAGTGCATACAGAATATGGGTTTCTTTGGATGTGTATAGGCTATCATTGATGAAAAAGAAAATTTAGAGTAATCTCCCTATTGGGTAGATTAGTGTGACTTGTGAGATATTTCGTGGGTGATACGTGCTCATTTTTAGATGCTAAGTGTGATCTCTTGATGCTAAGTGTGGTCTCTTGATGCTAAGTGTGGTGATAAGGATATTAACTCGAGGATAGAGATGCAAGATTTATGGGGGTGAATTAGTAGGGTATTGTTATATGTGAGAGTGCTTGGGTTGATGCATTATGAATTAGTGGAATATGTAAATGGTGGTACATATATGGGATGAACGTATTGAAGTATAAATGGCGGCTAAGTCATTAGATGGATAAAAGTTGGTTTACAAGAGTAAAGTATAATCTTTTTTGAGTTAGGGTTGCCCTGTATTCCTAGCATATGTTCCTAAAAATTCCTTAGCATGGGGAAGTGTAGGGAGTTGTTACATGGTGTTATGTCGAGTTCAACTGTGGATAGGGTAGATAGCCTGTGTGAACTCTTAGTGTAGATTTAGATTCCGATGAGATATGGGGAAATGCTACTGGAGTAGTAATGTTGGTATTCTAAGGAGTTAAAAAGGGAGTGTTAAGTGTTTACAAGCATAGATATCCATACCCCTCCCAATTAGTATTTGCTAGGCTATGATTTAAGAGGTTACCAAATCTTTGATAGGGTAGACCATACAACGGATATAGCAAAGGTAGTCTTGAACATTGTGATGGGTAGTTAAGAATCCTAATGGGATAAAAGGTTTGACAGTAGTGATGGGTTCGAGTAGTATTTATGGATGGATACAAGGAATAATAGAGCCACATGGCCTAAGTTAACCTCTTTTAGCTCTGAATAGGCTTAATCATGAGAGCAATATAGAGATAGACTCAGGCTCTCGTGGTGCTGTGTTCGTGGAAAATTGTAAGATTGAATTGGTGTGGTGTGGTATACTTAGATGGTTTTGTATGTTAAAGTTATACGGTGGAGTTTTAGTAGAGGTCCCTTAGGATAAACATAAAGTCTGAGAAAGCTACTTAGGAAGATGAGGAGGACATGAAGTTCAAGTGTCCGTTCCTATTCTCGATTGCAAAAATTCTTGCTTAAGGTATGTATTGTTCTTAACATCTTTGTTTTATGTATTTATTAAAGGCAGATTATGGATTCTTTGACATTTTGTTTTCTATCTTAAAGGTAAGGGTAGAGATATTTGGGGTCTAATCATGCTTGTAGTGCCTCGTCCCATCATTTGAGGATGAATGATCATAAAGGGGAGACTAAAACACCCAAAACTTTGGCCCTTGCAAATTTTCTGAGTCCTCAACATTCTGTGCATCATACGACTATACCATACAACTCGTATGGTGTGGGTATGGGTCAAGTACCCTATTGTGTTAGTCAGTGACACATTTGCCAAGTTTTGTTCTTGGTACGAGAAGGCGTCATATGAGTTATATGTATATAATATGAGTAGTAAGGTCCAAACCATATGTTGTTCTGTATCTAACCTTGACATTATTCCTAGGGTGTGACTTGTAGGGTGCTAGTCATATGGTAGGGGACGGATTAGACTAAGGAGTCGTATGTTGGACAAAATGTGGTGTCCAACATTCTAATCAAGGTACGAGTGAAAGGTACCACTCATATGATATGGGTACAAGTGGACGGGTCCAACCATACCCTTTTGCGAGTCTTTTACAGCTTTAAAGCTTATGGTAATTTAGACATTTCCCACCCCAAACCCTTAAGACCCCCACGTCTTATAACACTATTTGGACCCTCATTCTTTATTTTGGTAGATCAAAACTCTCTAGAAATCTCTCAAGGATATTGGGCTAGGGTTTCTTCAACGTGGATATCTAGAGGCTTCAGGATCAAAATCTTTTTATGAATCTTCATAACTCAGGTATGTGACTCTTCCTTCATAGTTAGTTCACAAAAATCATGTGTTTTAAACATTTTTCTTGAATCATAAATGGTAGTTTTAAAATCCATGGTTGAGAGTTTGAATGCATATTGTTGAGATTTTCTCTCATGATTTAACTTCTATTTATGCATGGTTTAATAATGGTATTGCATATATGGGTGCTTGGAAATTGTTATTGAAACTAAGGGGTGATGGTTAACCCTAACTTGATTGTTTAGGACTTGAATAATGGTTTGATAATAGCATGCCCTCAACCTGTTTGTCAAAATATCTATAAGAAGAATTTTGTCACATAATGAGTTGTGTTTTGAAATAATGCCTAGAATAAGAATGTTAATGAAGGATGAATGGTTTTGTAAAGGTCTTATTGACCACAAATTGAATTGAATTGTGCTTTGAACTAAAGCACTGACCTAATAATGTAAATGGTTGATAAATGGTTTCCTCAAGGCCCTGTTGGCCATAAATTGGTTTGAATCACAACCTTGGTGGTTTAATTGGCTAAATGGGTTCAAGTCCCTAAATGTTAATTAAATTGATGTCTTTGTATAGATAATGGGTTTGTGTCCCAAAGTTGACTAATAATGGTTATGGCATGTTGTACATTTGCAAGTGGGGTTGGTATGACGATACCAATGGGATGCCTTTCTTAAGTAACTAGATAAATGTTTGTGTATGTGTGATGAATGTTTTTAATTAGTCTGTAAAGAGGGTTTATAGCCAAGTTGTGAAGGTGGATATCCCAAGGTATCAACACTTGAAACCGCATTTATTAGCCCGATAGTTAAAACGGCTCGAGGTTCAAGTCCTCTTACTTAATAATCGGGAGATTTGAATGGTCAAAATGGCCTAAGGTTTGAGTCCTCTTGATTAATAAGACTGGGAAGTTTAAATCACTATATTACATGATATGGGAGGTTTGAGTCCCCCATATCATACTACATGATTGGGTGTTTAAGTCACCTTATTATATGAGCGAGAAGTTTGAGTCTCCCAAGCGTATATGTAAGATCATTCTCCATTTTGTGCGGCAACATGAATAGGGATATGAACAGGGGGTAAGAGATGGAGACCATATATCCTAGGTGTATTATTAACATGATAACTAAGCTACACAACCTAGGCTAAGATTTCAAAAGTTCATCCTAAACCTTATTCCCCACCTCGGCATATTACATACGTAAGTATATGATGATGTACATAAGGCTTTGATTGGTTTTGACTTGTAATTATTTTATCCTCTATCCATGAGTTACATACTAGCACTCTAATCATTAATTGTCTTTGGACGTTGTATCCCAATGCGATACAGGTCCTCAAACTTCTTCTTTTATTCTTTCACAGTGACCAGGTGTTTGAGTGGATCGTGATTTTACATTGAAGTGGTGAGCTTCCATAATTTGAAAGGCATTCATTTCATGGTCTTTATATTCTATGTCATAGACTTTCTTTGGGCTATTGTTAGGGGCATGTCATGACATCCTATTGACTTCGGATTGTAGAGTCTTTGTGGATTACTGTAGACTTGGGCGTGTTTTGGTGATTAATGATGTAGACATTTAGAGGCTTTGTGGATTACTTTGGACTTGGGCGTATTGTGGCGATTAATGGTTTAGACATTTCTTTAGCTATTGTTAGTCTTATTTCGCATTATCTTGTTATATGTTTGGAATTCACCCGACATTGGAGGTTGTTGAGTTTACTCGGTTAGGTGGAGGGGGTGATCTCGGGTCCACGGGGGACTTGAGATACCTGTCAAATCCAGGCCCTAGTTTGGGTCATGACAATAGGGTACTTAGTCGGTTGTACAGGACACTCAACCCCTTGTTCCACTACTTACTACCCCAACATCTATTTCCACACATGTATCGGTTGTGCCTATAGTGGAAATTTCTCTAAGATAGTATGTATAGGGGTTGTAGTATATTTTTTAGAGAGATATGTTCTTTACAAAGTAGAATCATTCAAAGGTTAGTATTATAGTAGAGGTTAGGATTGATCTGACAGGGCTAGTAGGAGCACCAGACCTGTGGGCCTCATTTCGTCGATATCAATTTGGGTAGATGACTTAGCCCCAAGGTTCATATAGCCTGACTCTAATTTGGGAATTCTATACTTCATATGCATAGATGATCTATTTGATTACCCCACCTGAGTGTAAAGGAGTTGAGCAGTCCCAGCTGACCCACACTTTGGTCAGGAGGTGTCCATTCACCATGTGTTATTTGGGCCAAAGTATAACGGACCAACATTAGCAGCTGAGTTTGATTATAGGATGAATCTAGAGTGGGATAGCACGTTATGAGGGACATAGATCACAAATGACAGATACTTGATTTGGCTAGATATAGCCACCCATATTGCTAAGTTGGGCTAAGTTCACATGGATTGAAGGAAAAGGAGAGAAAAAAAGTCATTGATGTATTTTGCAGCAAAGTTTTAGTGGACCATGGTATTTCATAGAGTGAGTTCGAATTCTTTTGTCAACATACTTACATAGGAAAAAAAAGCGTTAATTATCAACCTCATAGCTGGCTATGACAGATTTTGTGAGACTAATTCAGCTAGAGACCCACATTAGAGTATTCGATGAGACCACCACCATACCTTTCCCCAATTTGATTCAGCATTTGTGTGATGTGGATAAAGTGCCCCTTATTCCTGATATAGATCAATGGAATAAGGTGACATGCATAGCCGACATTAGCTTGATAAAGGATGTGATAAACCCAGTCCTTGGACAAAGAGCTCAGCCACCTCCTACTGTTATTTTGATCTATTTTGAGGGACTTTATTATTCAATAGGGCCTGTTTAGAGGACGTAGATAACTACTAATATTATGATGGGTGAGAAGAGAGCTGAGCCTATGATTTCTATAGGTAGGGAGGGGTCTACGAGCATATCCACACCTGCTCTAGTTTCTACTTCAGAGCCAGCTGGGGCATGTACTATACCCCCTCACCCCTCGCCCTATAGTTACTTGTTCTATTGGTGTTCTATACTAGATTCTAAAGTGCATGGTTAAGAAACAAGATGAGGTGACCTACCCACCTCACTCATATGGAGACTTAGCTAGCTACATTATTTGTATAGATCTGACCATAGATTTGGACTACACTAGCGACTGTTGAGTCCTAGTTTTAGGCGAAGCTAAAGGCTGATATGGCAGAGTATACTAGGGAGCTTCATGTTTGGATTGATAACTTTGATGGTCGAATGATTGTACGGTTGTGTGAGGTCCAGACCTCTAATTTATTTGTCTTCTATGAGGAGATGTCTAGATAGTGCACTGAGGTATGATCATAAGTAGAAAGCCAGGTTCTAGCCATTACTCTAGTCATTCCAGCCTTCACACAGCCATAACATCCACCTCCACCAATGATGTTTGATTTATTTGCTGATAAGGATGGGGCCCTGGTTATTGGTGCCAAGAGAGGTCAGGAGGAGGAGCTACAAGACCTGACTATGGACTTGGGTAGACCATAAAAAGGGAATCTCGTGATTCAGTCATGTTGGCATTGATTTATTCATAGAAGTGAGCTGAGATAGAATTGGGCGCATATTCTAGCAATGCACCACCATCACCTCTTTTGCTTGAACCACAACCTACCCTAGATTGGGGCGAGTCTAATTCAGATGGCTAAAATATCCCTGGTATATCTTTATCCCTTGGTTTATATTGAAGTTATACACAGGGGATAGTGAATAGTCTTTAGTAGGGGGTGAGGGCATACCACAACCGGGTTTTTCTTCCCATGTTTATTTTTCTATCGGTTGCATTATCTTAGTAAAACTAGTATGTTTAGGTCGTATTGTGTTTTGCTTAAGGTGTTTTGTGTTGTTTGTGTTTAATTAGGATAAAAATTAGGATCCCAAGGGTAGTTGACATGTTTAGTATTTGTTTGTCCTCAAGTGTTTTGAATAATGATACCCCTCCAAAATTTTGTGAACTGTGTGATGTAAATATATGTGTGACTATTATGAATCTTGTTATAACATTAGAATTACGGATAAAATAATCATAGTTTAATATTTGCATGAACTAGATAGGTAGTAGCTGGTAATATAACCCTGTATTATGTGTGTGAGATACATATCCTGTTCCCTTTGTGCATTTAATCTAGAAGTTGTCCGATTAGTCTTGCCTAGGTTGTAGGATAGTTGTTTGGGACATGATCATAGGCCATTTTTCTTTAGTCCACTCCTAGCCTAAATAAACATTCAAATATCAATAAGTATCCCTTGATCCCTGATTTGAACCTGACCTATATTCTTGTTGTCACCTTGTTACCTTCCCAAATTGATTACAATGAATCTGTTTTGGCCCTGGTACCTCCTTGGACATTGTGTACCTCAACTCAATCAAATTGCCTAAGTTGAGGGTGGATATCATAGGGTTGCATACTTAAAATTGAGTATGAAGAAAAGTTTGAATAAGAGAAAAGAAAGTAGGGTTGGGTGTGTTAAAAAAAATGGAAAATGAGAAAACCAAAAAGAACAAAAAGTGAAAAAGAAAAGAGAGAATACAGAAATCACACCCAACTTGAATAAGCACTGAAATATAAATAGAAGAAATAAAAATAATTTGGTTGAGAAGTAGATCCAAAATGTAAGCGTAGTGTAGGGGGTGAGTCACTAGTTCCCAAATGTAGCATACCTTCCCCAAGCCTACATTACAAATAGAATAAACACCTATAGTTATCATAGTCCAACTGTCCGGAAAACTGAGGAAAAGAAAATGAAGGAAAGTTTATAGTATTCTATGCATACTAATTGGAACTTCTTTTGTGAGTGTCTTAATATCATTCTTGCATTGACATGCATGATCATACTATGAGAGTGGGACTTCTTTGTTGTAAGGGTACATGGATTGTGATACTTGTTGCTTATCTATTTGGATAGTGTATAGTACATGTTTTCTTGATTATTTATTGCAAATGTTAGGCCGTGTCTTGATTCATCAATGTCACATTATTGTGCTCCATAGATCCAAAAAGTTTGTTCTGAAAAGTTGAAAATAGAAGGGGGTAAAAGTTGTTAAGCTAAAATTGAATTGAATACCATAGGTGCCTTAGGTTTCTCTTAGTTAAGTATCTTGTTGTGTTTTGCTATGTATTTGTTTCTAGAGGACATACAAACATTATAAGTTGAGGGTGTTGATGTGTCATGGTTTCATGGAACTTTCGATGCTTAAAACCAAAAAATATGCAATTACTTGGGTCCTTTTGGTAAATGTGATATGTTGTGTTTGTTATACGGGTAACTAGGTTCCAAAGACAAATATAAGAAAACGAAGTGGAAGTGTGTAGAGGGACCATTTATGGGTCGTAAGTGTTACTTACACTCATCATAAGTGGCCACATAAGTGTCAGAGAAGATATGTTCAGAAGATATGAAGTCTAAAGTTTGTTTTGAGAGTTATGGAGGGATACTTATAGGGCATAAGTACTAGTTACGCCCCCCAAAATTCCAGCATAGGTTGGAGGTCCTGAAGATTCTTAACTCATCTGAGACTTATGACCCACATAGGGGTCCGTAGGTAGTTCTTTTGGACCGTAAGTAGGTCCGTAAGTTGTTACTGACTCAGATTTCCTTTTTTTGGGTTAGGATTTTGAGGTAAACTATAAATACCCCATTGATGTTTTATTATTTTGTTACACATTCTTTACATTTACAACACAATATTAATTCTGAGATTCAACTTTTGATCTTGGAAGCTTTCATTTTTGGTTTTTATGGTTGAATATTAATTCAAGATTCTAGTCTTATTCTACAATTATTGTAATAATATTCATATGATTTTTCTTATGAATTTAATGGATGTTCTTGCAAACATTGTTATCCTCATGTGTTCATGTTTTAATAATGAAAAACTAATGAGTGGGCCTTTGCAGGATATTTGAAGATATAAGGGTATCTCACCCAAAGATATGAAGGATCAAAAAGACTAACTCAACATGCAAGCAAATAAGAGAGTCAACTCCAAAAAAAGAAGAGCATCCAATCATGAAAAGGAGGATCACAGTATTCAAACAGTATGGCAAGGAAACCAATCAAATATCCTGGAAATGGAAGAAGGATCACAATCCCAGAATCACAGCAGACCAAATCAATCCGGACATAAAATAAAAGGAAGGAAGGCCACAACTGTTACATAAACATATCTGATATGGACATGTATAATTGTGGAAAATGAACCATGTATGGACATATCTGATATGAAAATACATTATGGTGCCATCCCTCAATCAAGGAATTAATCCAAATCCTTGATTGAGAACAAATCTCTTAGGTTTCCTCACAAAGGGTAACGGCAAGAAAAAGGTGGACACTATAAAATAAGAGACAAAAGGCTGAAGGATGTGCACAACTTCAAGAAGAAAACTTAAAGTGCCTCAATCATAGTCTCATAAGGCTTTGTAATATTTATCTTACAATTGTTATACAAAGAATATGATAGAGTCAACTTTCTGATATAAATTAAAGTGTGTCACAAGATCTGAAGAGAAAAATAAGTCTTCGGAACTTGTTTCTGATCATTGTACTTGAAGCCATTATTGAAATATCTAAGGAAACTTTGAAGCCTAGGGGGATTGGAAGTAGGCACCAAATCGGTGTTTTGAACCAAGATAAATCTCGGTGTCTTTACTTTATGTTTGATTACTTATTGGATTAATTATTTTAAATTTAATATATCTTGTGAATTGTACTGATCTGTAGGTGAGTTGATTGTGAAGAGTCAGTAGTCAACTCACAAAAAATTGTCAATTAACACCCACTCTTAAATTTTAAACATGAGTGTCAAAACCATCTATCTAGGGTTGTGGGAACCCTGATGGAATAACGAAGTAGAGAAAATGCAAAGTCAATCTTGATCAATATTCTTGCATGTATTATGATCTTATTCGGTACGATTGCTTTTTTAACGAGTGCAGAATTTAAGAACCTATTTGTATTCGATACTTACTCCAAAAGAGAGGTAGAGATTAGGACAAGAAGATCACAACAGTAATTTGAAGCTATCAACCTTCAACTAATTAACTTGACACTCAAAAGATAATAGTTAATTTGGGATCCCAGATAAGAGTTAGTAAGGAGACACTCTGAGAGTCAAAAGGTGATGAGTGAAATTCACCAAAGTCGCTCACAAGATAGTTGGTCATACATATTTTTTCAGATTCAACATGCAAGGCATTGAGATGTTTGACAGAACACGATAAGTCTATAGAGTTAGAAAGTCAGGGGGAACACGGTCTTAGTATTATCCTATATTAATTTCAACCCAAAGCAATCAATATTTGTTACTATTTATACTGTTTTCACAAAATCCCCTCATTTACTTTTCTATATTTTTTTGCTACTTCAGCAAGTCCGTGATAAGGATTTTTCCTATACTGATGGGTTCGGCCCCAACCATGTGGGGTTATATATTTGATAGCACCCGCATTATACTTCTTAGAGGTGTAATCTTAGGCCACATCAGGCAACAAACATATAACAAAAATACTACGATGCTTAACTAAGAGAAACCTAAGACACCTATGGTAGTCAACTCAATTTCTATTCAAAAACTCTTACCCCGTCCTTTTTTAACATTTTAAAACTAATGTTTGTATCTATGTAGCACAAAAGTATGACACAAAGGAATCAAGCAGTGGAATTATGTTGGCAACAGACAATCAAGAAAATATGTACGTTACACTATCCGAACAGATAAGTAGTTGATAACTCAACCCATGTACCCTCACAGAAAGAAGTCCCATCTCTGACAATATCATCACATATGTTAATTCAAGGGAATATGTCAACAAACTCACCCTCACAATAGAATCTCTAATAAATGTGCATAGAATACCATAAACTTGCCCTTATTTTCTATACCTCAGTTTTTGGACAGTTGGGATAGGATCACTATAATACTTTACTCGACTTGTAATATAGTCTTGGGGGAAGGTATGGTACATTGGGAATATAGTGACTCACTCTTATTAACACTACACATACACTTTGGCTCCACTTCTTAACCATTCTTCTTTTATTTCTCCCTTTTTCTACTTTATTGATTTTTTTAGATTGGGTGTGGTTTTCTTTTTTATTTTTCTTTATTCTCTTTTCTTTTATTTTCTCAAGTTTTTTTAATTTTAATTTTTTTGTTTTCTCTCTTTTTTTCCTACCACACCCAACCTTACTTGCTCTTTCTTTTATATTACACAACTTTCTGCATACCCAATTTAAACTATGCGCCCCTATGATATCGACCCTCAACTTAGGCAATTTGCCTAACTTGAGGTGAATAGTGTCCAAAGAGGGACCAGGGCCAAAATAGGTTCATTGTAATCAATTGGGAAAGTGAAAAAGTGAAATCAAAAGAAAAGGTTAATGTAGGATCAAATGAGGGATCAAGGTATACTTATTCATTTTTGGATGGTTATTTAGGCTAAGAGTGGACTAAATCAAAAATACACTCTGATCATGTCCTAACCAACTATACTACACCTACTCAAGACTAACCAGGTAAGTTCTAGATTAAATGCATAAGAGGACCTGGGTAAGTATCTCACACACACATTGTACAGGGTTATCTTAGAAACTATTACCTATCTAGTTCTTGCAAAATGCAAAGTTTTGATTATTTTATCCCTAATCATAATGCAATAATAAGATTCACAATAGTTATATATATATATATATATATATTTACATCACAGAGTTAACAAAATTTTGTTGGAGGGGTATCATCTTTTTCAAAACACTTAAGAACAGAAAAACACATATCAACTGCCCTTAGGTTCTTTATTTTTCACCTACTTAAATATAAACAACACATAAAACAAAATATAACACACAATATGACCTAAACACGCCTGTTCTACTAGGATAACACAATCGATGGGAAAAGAAACATAGAGAAAAAACCCTCGATTGTTGTATACCCCCACCACCAACTAAACACTATGTATTGTCACTATAATGTAAAAAAAGGGATGAAAACATACCTGGGACGCTCTAGGCATCCAAAGTTGACTCACTCCCATTTGGGGAAGTATGTGCCTCGACTGGAAGAGGTGGAAGTGGTGCACGACTGGAGGATATGTGAACTGTCTTCTTGGTGTACCTTCACTCATCAAATAAAGTTGAAACAACCAAATTATAAGATTCCCTTTTCAGGTCCTACTAAAAGTCCATAGTCAGGTACGGTTGCTACTCCTCATGACCTCTCTTTATCCCCGCAATTAAGGTCATATCATCATCCACGAAAGGATTAAGCATCATAATAGGAGATTGGGGTAAAGGATGTATAAAAGATGGAATGAATAGAGGTACCACCAAAATATGGCTCTTGAATAATGATAAAACCTCTAAACATAGACTAACTATCTCCTCATGTAGGCCCAACAAGTCTGGTGACTGAACCTCATGTAGTTGTGAACTTATCCAAGTCTCAAAGATGTCTAAATGTGTATGCATCTCTCTAGTACACTCCTTCATAACTATAATTATCCTTTTCCTAATTCTAGCCTCAGAAGCCTTTAAAGTAGTACAAACCCATGGCTAAATTTTCCTAAATAGCGTGGTTAACTGAGTCTTTATCTGGGTGAGACCCTTAGTCAAATAATGTTTCCACTCAACCATCTATTGTAGGAACTAATATAACACACCAAAAATCCTAGAAGCGATCAGGCAAAGGGACAAAGTGATAGCCCAGGATGGTGCTGAAATAGGTGTCGAACCTAGTGTAAATATGGTCATTGCCCCCTCACCAAAAATAGTCATGGTATAATCTATTTGATATCCCATATCAATATTAATAGTCATATCTAGACTATAAACAAGCTCAGTCAAAATTAGGAGACCCTCAGAATATGCTATACCAGAAGTCGAAGGTGGTTTCACTCTATATGCAAGGATTGAGTTCATCGCAACCTTGATCAAACTAATATACTTCATACGCATCACCTCAATTCACTAATCTACCTTATTAATAGGCAACACTCCAGCCATATCAATAAGTTGTTAAATTAGACACGGGAAGGGAAAAGTGGTGGTCTCACTGAATGCCCTCACGTGGATCTCAGTATGGATCCATTTTGAAAAGTCAATATCATATCCATCAATCAAGCTGACAATCAAAGAAGCTCTATCCTATGTGGGAATATTGTTTGTAGAAGTTAGACTCAATCTATATTGTATCATAGCCCACCAAAATTTTGCAGCAAAGTGCAGTGATGCCTTCTTTATCTATTCCTCTTCCTTAACCCATAGGGTATCAGTGCCAAACTTAGTTATTAGTGTGGCTATTTATCTAGACAAATCAAATCTCAATGCTCTATCCTCAGCATCCCTTATATTATGCCTACTCTGAGTAATCCTTATGAAATAATCAAACTTGGTTGTCATGGGCAACCCTATATAATCCAACCTAAATAACAACGAATGATAGCCATATCAGAAATATCAACTCGTAACCCCTGACCAAAGTGTTGCTCAACCGCACTACCCTCGGCTAAGGTAACCTTGCATATCATGGATGTATATGATGCATAAAACTCCCAAATTAGAGTCAAGATATATGAACCTGAAGGTCGGGTCATCCACCCTAATCAATATCTCTCAAAAGAGGTTTGTCTATCTGGAGCTCCTGCTAATCCCATCAACTCAATCCAAACCTCTCCCACTATGTTCCATCATGGTCGATCCTACTCAGTGATAAAAACATTGTTGCATATCCTCCACAAACTATCTTAGAGGAATTTTGGCTATAGGCACTATAGATATAGGTTTGGAGTCGGACTTCATTGAAGCAGGTGGAGAAGTAATGGGATGAGTGCCCTGAGAGGTAGCATTAGTACCCTAAGATGATGATGATGATATCTCCTATGGAACCTCATCTATATCAGCACCCTTATCGGACTGGGGTATGACTGAGCCTGATTCAGACTCACTCTCAGAAACAGATGCATCCTTCAACTTCTCCTTAGACTAAGGGTTGGTTACATCTTCCTCTTCTCCAAAACTTTAACCTATACCTTGGTCAACCTCCTCCTCTAATAAGAATCTAACTGATCTCTTCCTCCTAAGACTAGGGAAAGTATAGTGGTAATTGACTCAAGTTCTTCATCTGGGTCTCTACTTGTAGTTTCTGTAGGGCCCGTAGGACCTGTAATGGTATGGGTTGAGTTCCTAACTTAGCAACAAATGTTACAGATACAACCTGTCTCTTTGATCGACCACGAATCTATCGTGGACGTACTGGTGTTCTAGCCAGGATCATATGATACTCTTTAATGGAACCACTCTATTTAGGAGACTCATCATATAGCCTGACTGAACTCCTACTTTTGCGTAGCTTTTGGTGCCATCATGCCTAAAAAGTTAGTTGTTAGTTCTTGAAACACAACAATGGAAAATAATTGAAAAATTTTGATGACCCAAGGCAGGGGCTACCTACGACCCCCACCTACATCCCTTAGATAGTACTTACAGGAGTTGTAGGTAGTCTCGTAAGTACCATAAAACGCCATGGATCTTCAGGGCTTCATGAATTTTTTTCTGAGACTTATGATGATATTTATGCCCTCATAGGTACTATTACAAGTCCCGTAAGTGTCTTCGTAAGTACCCTTATGAGAGTTTGTTAGTTTTCCCTCTATAATTTCATCTCTACACAATGATGATTTTATTTTTAGCCTAAGTTCGAACACTACAACATGCAACAAGTTAATTCCCATAGGTATTGTCAAATATTTTGGGGTTTTCATCTCATTATTCAACTTTTAATTCTGCAGATTATGTGATCACATATTATCCAAACAAGAATTATGCAAAAAATTCAATTTTACCTAATTTTAGGCTTGACAAATTTCAAGAATCATGAGAAATAAATAAATTTAGGTTTATATCAAGAATTATCTCAAGTTAAATGATTAACAACATGTTTTTAATTGGTTGGACGAAGAATTATTACCTGGATTTGAAGAGTCTTAGAAGTAGAAGATGAACAAACTAAAATTTGTCGTACTTTGATGAATTATGTGTGCAAGTGGGGAGTTACTGAGAGGATTTTGCCTTTTATAGTTTAAGAGAGAAGGTGAGGAGTTTTAAATTGAGTAAGAGTTTTAAATTTTGAAGAAGTGGGAATAATGGGGTGGATTTTAGGTTTAAAAGGAAGGGGTAGGGTCAGATCGGGTCGGGTCACATGGGCTCCACCCAAAAATTTTAAAATTTGACCCCCTGAATTGTGGTTAACTTACGGGGCCACTTACATCCCGTAAGTACTACTTAAGGCCCCCAGAAGTGGGTCTATAAGTAGGACCTACAACCTGTTTCTTCTCTAATTTCTATGACCCCCACTCATGGGGTCGTAGATTGTACTTACAACCCCATAAGTGGGTTCTTAAGTACAACTTTAGAGACCAAAAAATCTCTAAAAAAAATTCTGACACCTAAGACATCACTTATCAGTCATAGGTATTTTCTGTCACCCAAAATTTTGGTCAACTTACGAGGACACTTATGACCCATAAGTACTACTTACGGCCCCCATAAGTGGGTTTGTAAGTAGGACTTGCAACTTGTTTCTTCTCTTATTTATATGACCCCCACTTATGGGGTTGTAGGTTGCACTTACGATCCATGTAAGTAGGTTCATAAATATAACTTTTGAGACCCAAAAATCTCTAAAATTTATTTTGACACCTACGACATCACTTACCTGTCGTAGGTTGGACCTATGCCCCTCGTAAGTAGGGTCGTAGGTCCACTTACCTAGAATTGTCTAAATTTTTTAACTTTTACCCTGCTCTAAGTGTTTTCTCGTGCTTTAAGGCTACAAAATAGAAAAGAAAGTGAACACTAATAACGTAGGTCACCTCCCACACAATGCTTGATTTAAAGTCGCAGAATGATGTGGCTACGTTGGATATTCAGAATTCACCAATAAGCCCACGGGTTTCCTCTCATGAAGCGCCAGATTTAACATCACAGCACAACTTAGCTGCCTTGGCTACTCAGACTTCGCAAAGTCTTACATCATCACAAACCTTCAACTCCTCCATAATCCCCATATAGTATTAAACATGATGCCCGTTCACCTTGAATGAGGATTATACATCTTGTTTCATATCAATTTCATCTAAGGAAGTACTTAACCATGATGAATGGTCCATACCACCTTGACTTTCACTTGCCAGGAAACAAGCAAAGCATAGAAATATGCAATAAAACCATATCACCCAGTTGGAATACCCTTTTCTCGATCTTCTTATCATCATAAAACTTCATATTCTCCTTGTACAAATAAGAACTCTCATAAGTGCATAGTTGGAACTCATCACACTCATTCATATTACTCACTATTAAGTTTACAGCATTACTCCACTCAAAATTCAGCTTCTTCAATGCCCATAGTGTTTTGTGCTCAAGATCGATTGGCAAGTAACATACCTTCCCATGCCTAAGATGATAAGGAGAGGCACCTATTGGGGTTTAGAACTTGTATGGTAAGCCCAAAGTGCATCATCTAACTTTCTAGACCAATTTGTCTGGTTGGCATTCATATTCTTTACCAATATGGATTTGATCTCATGATTGGAGACCTCAACCTGCCCAGTTGTCTGCGGATGGTAAGGTGTTTCCACCTTGTGTTACACACCATATTTTTCAAGCATAACATTAATAGACGATTACACAAATAGGACCCACCATCACTAATGATAGCATGTGGAGCACAAAACTAAGATAATATGTTCTTTTTCAAAATTATTGTGATAGTGCAACCCGCATTATTGAAAAGTGCAACTGCTTCCACCTATTTATAAATGTAGTCAATTGCTACCAATATATTTTTCATACCATAAGAACTCACAAACAGACACATGAAATAAATTCCCCACACATCAAATAACTCAAGATCAAGAATAGGTTTCATGGGGACCTCATGCTTTCGCGAGATATTTCCTTAAAGTTGGCATTGATCACAGGCACGAGCATAGTCATATGTATCTTTATAAATAGTCATCCAATAGTAACTACACTAAAAGATCTTATGGGTCATAGAAGTACTACCATGGTGACCACCAACTGGAGACGAGTGACAGGCCTCAATAATATGTATCATCTCAACTGGTGAATACACCTCTGAATCATACCATCCACATACCCATGAAATAAGTAAGGATATTCCCAGAAAAATTTGGAACCTCATGTATAAATCTCTTTCTCTGTTGAAACGATAAGTCTTTCAGGACAAGGTCACTTTCCAAGTAATTGGAAAAATCAAAAACTAGGGAATTAAGCCTTGTGATGTTGCCAAGATCCACTTACCTAGAAAAGTATCCTCAATGTCAAGTTAATCCCCTAATTTGAACATTTCCTCCTCTTCTAGGTGGGATAGATGGTCTGGAACCTGATTCTCTTTACCCTTTCAGTCTTTGATGTCAAAATCAAATTCCTTCTATAATAGTACCCACCAAATCAACATAGGCTTTGCATCCTTCTTTAACATAAAGAACCTCAAGGATATATGATCAGTATGCACAACGACTTTGTTCCCAATCAAATAGGACTAAAATTTCTCAAAAGCAAACACCACCGTAAGTAAATCCTGCTTAGTCACCGTATAATTTTTTTGTTTGAGGTTGAGTGCTTTGCTGGAATAATACATGGGATAAAGTATTTTGTTGTTTCTTTCACCTAGGACAAAAATCTAGGTCCATACCACTAGGCATCACACATCACCTCAAATGGAAGAGACCAATCTAGAGACATATTGATGGGCGCAGAAATCAACCTCTCTTTTTGGCACTTAAAGGCCTTTAGACAAGCATCATCAAACACCAACTTTAAATCCTTCTCAAATAACTTGCATAATGTATTTTCACTTTTGGAGAAGTCTTTGATGAACCACCTAAAGAACCCTGCATGACCCAAGAAGCTACGAATACCTTTGACAGAAATAGGTAGAGATTATTTTTCAATCATCTAAATTTTAGCTCTATCAACCTCTATACCCTTCTTTGAAATCTTGTGTCCCAATACTATCTCCTTTTTTATCAAGAAGTAACATTTCTCCTTATTCAACACCAAGTGCACTCCTCACATATCTAAAGTATGTTAGTGACACAACCCAAAACAAGGCCTAGCCATGTTGAGTGTCTCAAGTCCAATCGAGATTGGAGACCTTCACTAATACCCTATCGTTAACCAAACTATACCTTATGTCAGGTGAATTTTTAACATATAATAAAATAAAATAATAATAATCTAAACAAAATAATGTAAGTCTAAAACCATAACCAAATAGCCATAGTCAAATATCCAAATAATACCAATCTCAATTCCAATACTAATACCAATGCTAACACTAATATCGACACCTATAATTCCCATAGTAGTCTGACAAAGCCTCTAACTAGAATCAAAGAACATCCGGTCAGGACATGCCCCCGACCATAGCCAAAACCATATCCAAATAAATAAAAATTATACAAAGAAGTCCATAACATGAAATAGGGTCTTCCGGAGTATGGAAGCTCACCACTTTAATCTGAATCAATGCTATTTGTGAATCTAAGTCACTTAGCTAAAGGAATGGCAGTATGGACAATGCCTGCATCGTATGGGGATACAACGCCCGAAGATAGTTAGTGGAGTGAACGCTAGCATGTATTCAAGAACCATATGAAATCACATATTTACATATATATATATCGTGTCGTGATAGGGAACAAGGTTTAACATGCATTGAAATCCTAAACCTAGGTTGTGTAGCTTGGTCGTCCTAAAACTACCCAAAATCTATATGGGTTCATCTCCCCCTGATGAAAGGGACCCATTGTGTTTTAACCTCAATACCAAAGAAAATAACTTGATATTACTAGTACATGTCAAAAATATAAAGTGTGACATGATGTTGGGTGAATTTATGCATTTTAGCATTGCTATTTTAGCCTTTTTAGACTTATTTTGAGAATAATTCATGTGCTTAATGTGGTTATAATGATATAAATGTGAATATAAGTGTACATTATATGTTTACAATGTTTAATAGTGTTTCCACACAAGTTTTGATTCAAACTAATCATTTAGAAGTCAACCGAGAAAACTAGTGTGACTAGCTTGAGCTAGGTGTTTGTCTAGTCTATCGTATTGGGTTCTAACATATTTAATGAGTTCCTAAGGTTTCTATTGTGTATTTATACGTGAAATAACTTTTCGGTAATGTTAAAGGTTCAATTGGATTAAGATAAGAGTCAAAACAATAAGTTAGAAATCAAAGTGAATGAAGCCTATGCTTAGCTCATGTTTCTAATTCTTCGTCTTGAATGTTGTATTGTTTTGATCTCTAAATTGTTGTGTTTAATGCTATAGGATTCGTGGTGAATGTTTTATGATGATATATGAAGGATATACAAGCTTAAAATCAAGTGAAAACAACTCAAAAAGTCTTAGAATGGATCACAGAAGCACAATACGCAACTTGAAAAATATTTGGACACCTAAAATCTCTTGGGGGAGTGAGGGAGTGTCAAAAAGTATCTTGGAACTTTACATGCATCAAAACGCTCATAAGGGACCCAAAATTGTGTGTACGTAAGATGTGCATGCATCGCATGCTCCATTCCTGTGGAATATAGTGTGCGTCGCATGCTCCATTTCACCCCTGGACTGCACGTTGATTCCTTGGCCAACATGGATTGGGCTTACCCTATTGCTAGAAATAAAAATTTGTAAACATTTTTAATCACTTTTGGACGTCCTTGGAAGATATTAGAGTCTACCACAACTTCTTTTTAGGGTTTTATTATCTTAACTTTAGTTTCTTTCATGGTTTATATCATCAATACAAGGGATTGGATGATGAATATTTCCATTAAAGGCTAAAACTCCCCATCCGGGGTTAAGGCAAAGATCATGACTACTTTTATTTTAAATTAATTTCATTTAATTATTTATCATTATGGTTGTTTATTTATTCTTGAATTAATTATTTTGAGGATTAATCACCCTTAGAAAATATGTATTGTTAACCTTGTAATCTCGGGAGAGGAAATAGGTCAATAGAACATGGGAATAAGCAAACTATGGTTTGTGTTTCTTTATGAAATAAGGAATTGAAATTAGTATCTAGGATAGGAATGTACTTAGATGCCTTACTTGATTCACACGTAGGATGATAGCTTAAAGTACTTAATTAGACTATTACATCCCCGCTGAACGATGTAGTTGTAAGGTCCAAATTAGGTAAATGATTAAAGGTCGGGAGACCATGATCATGCGATTAAACCTATGAATCAACAACCAAGATAAGCGATTTAACAAAAGAAGTTCAATAACATAGTATGATTGTTCTTAAGCCTTAACCCTGGGTTTCTATCCTTTGATTGTCCAAAGTCATTTTTTTTTCACATTAGTTTAGTTTCTTTTAAGTTTACAATGCTAAAACCTTTTTGTTTACTTTTTATTAATTGTTGAACTAGAATTGGATAGTCGGCGAAAGCAAATCCCTGAGAGATCGATAGTTAGGATTTCTTGAAGCCACTTTACTACTTGATAAGACTATGAACACTTATGTGTGCGCTAAGTTTTTGGCGCCGTTGCAGGGGACTTGTAAATAGGCAACTATCTTATTTTCGTTTTTACATATTGATATTTACATAGTTTAGTTTGTTTTAATTGTTTTTAGTTTCTTTTATTTTTTTATCACACTTCTTGAGATGTCAGACTTGGATAGATAGTTTTTTAGGGAAGATGATTCTTTTCATTATTGTGGAGGACCCCACCACGAGGATTTTGGTCCAAATTTTTGTAATACCCCAAACTTTCTTTGAAGTCTAATTTAGTCTTCAGAAGATTTAGGGATGACTTCCTAAATGATTAATATTTAAATAAGATATAATTTCCCTAATTTCGAATTTTTATCATGTTGGAAATTGAATTAGCTTTCCAACGATATCAATTTCGTCTAAATCCGGTATCGGAGTAAGAAGTTATGGATGTTTTACGGAGAACTGTCGGAACCTCCCAGAAGCGATGGTCAGGCCGATAGAACGTTGAGCTAGCGATGAACCATCGCCCAATCCGTCGTTACTAAGGTAGTGAACACTACTTCTGGTCAAGTGCGACGGCCAGGACCGACGGACCATCGAGCTAGCAATGGACTGTCGACCAAATTGTCTCCACTTCTGATCAGCGATTTTATGCATTTTTAAAAGGGTAATTGGGTCTTTTTCCACCCATTTTGACCCGTAATTATACCATACCATAGCTTATAACTTCATTATTCATCTACAACACCAAATTAGTGTTCCTCTCAAATATCAATCCCCAAGAACAAGATCTAAACCCTTCTTCAAGAAACTAAGAAATTCAAGTTCTTCAAGTTCAAGAACCATCAAGAAAACATCAATATCTGTGTTTCCCAATCCAAGAACGTTCAAGAAACGTTAGTTATATTTCAAGATACAAGATTTTGATGTATGTTTAGTGTTGATTCATGGGTTCCTTTCACCCATGAAGCTCAAGAATCCTATTTTAAAATAATAAATTATGAAACCCATGTTGTGGATTGATTATAATCATGTTTATGTTGTTGTGCGACTTCCAAGTTGGAAGCTTTAATATGTTTTCATGAAATTTTTTGATGTATGGATTGAAATTGATGAAATTGAGTTGAATGAAGGAACTGGATGTATTAAGTTGATATTCATGCTTAAGCCCTAAATTATGCATACTAGATGTTTGATAAAATGCCTAAGAGAGTAAGATTTATGCTTATTGACCCAATAGGGCCTAAATGAAGAAACCATTCTTTATCTTTATGTTTCAAAATGACTCTCATGCTACTGTGATGCATTGATATTATTTGATGGAATGCCCATGAGACTAGAATTGTGTAACCATGATGTATTTGAATGCATTCCTATTCATGTACAAGAGTATGAGAACCAAGTGCTTCATGAAACTCCCAAGTGATTGTATTATGAATTATTGATTATGGTCATGTGTTCAAGAAGTGTCATGCCTTGTTAGTTTCATGCTATCGAGTCCTGGGGTACTTATAACTGACAATTTAGTTGTGTGCCTAGAGCCAGTGTCAGTTTTATGATAATCTCAGTCAAGCCATGATCAATAGAACTCAGTCAGTTACATGACTCAGGAAAACTCAGTAAATTTAGTATTAGTCCAGTAATCTCAGTAATCTAATCCAGTTATCAGATCTCAGTAATATTTCATCAGTCAACGAAATTCAGTGAACTCAATCTAGTTCATTCTAGTATATTCAGTTCAGTATCTATTCAGATAGAAGTAGGATTTAGCACTGAGTGAGACCAAAGATGGGAACTCACCGGTGAGTAGAGGGTTTTATTCTTAGAAGCAATCCTTGCACTCTAGAACTACGTAGCCAGTGTAGGTTGAGATAACAAATCTGCTAGATGAGGGTAGATGAGGTGTCTTAACCTGTTAGATGAGGGTCCCGCTGTTCTTATTAGAGTACCTGTTAGATGAGGGTCACTCATAGCTTGTCCTTACCAGTGGCACGGTATTGACACTCTTCCAATTCGGGTTATAGATTGGACCCCAACTCAGCTATAATAGCTTATTAGGGGCATATCGATTAAAGGAATACTTCCCACAGTCTCATTCTCAGGTCTCAGTAATGGAACTCAGATAGTTTTATAGAATTTAGGATTGTCAGATACAGTCTCCCAGTACAGTACAGTACGGAACTCAGCTAGTTCCATTAGAATCTAAGCTATCAGATACAGTCACTCAGTATTAGTTACATCATCTATCAGTAACTTATGATATTAGTATTCATACTCAGTAGTTAGTATTATCAAGAATTCAGTTACAGTTACTTATTCATGCATGTATTCTCACATTCATGTTATGCAGTTAGTTAGTATTGTTTATGCATATGAACCCTTTGCATTCAGGCTACCTCACTAGTATACCAGTATATTCAATCGTACTGACGCATTTGCGCTATGGTGTTTTATACCATAGGTTCAGAAGTACAAGCTCCAGACCAATCAGTAGCATTCTAATTTCAGCAGTCAAAGTCAGCAGTGAGTCCTCATCATTCGAGGATGTTATGATTTGATTACATCACTTCTATAGTACTGAGTTTATTTCAGTAGTTGGAGTTAGTTTGGGACATGTCCCATCAACTCCTTATTCAGACAGTCAGTGTTAGAGGTTTTCAGACTATAGTATGTTCAGACAGTTATTTCAGTTGTTTTGGTATCAATATACCATATTTTCAAATGTTGTGTTTTATCAGATATTTGAACCTTATGGCCTTTCATCCTTTTATTCTGTATTTATACAGTATATTATGTAGTGTTCAGGTACAGATATCTGTCATGTTTTAGCTTGTGGTCCTTCGGAGTCACGAGCACCATGTAGCATTCTGGGTACCAAATTTGGGGCGTTACAATTTTGATCCAAGAGTTTGGAGGGGACCTTCTTGTTTCCAACCTGTGGAGCAGCCTACAAGTTGGTGTGTAGTTTGTTACATTATATATCACTTTGCAGATATATGTAGTTTTAATCTTGATTCAGTTATGTTTGAGGGTGATACTCAAAAGACAACTAAGGAGGTTAAGAAGATACAACCACCACCATAAGAATCGCAGCCACCCAGTTGTAATATTTATTGTGAGACTAAAATTGAGAAGGTGAATGAGAGTGAGTGTGTTAATGATTGTGTAAATTTAGACGTGGGATTGGTTGTTCCTTATTCAAAGCACTTTTCTACATTATGTTTAGATGATATCTTGTCTGTGGAATCATCTGAAATAGTGGAAGAGTGTGACGATGAGGAACAAGAATCCTATATTCTTGATTTTGCACTAGATAAGCAACATAAAAATGCACCTCACTTCAAGGCTAAGTGGTTTACCATGTATCATCCATTACTCAGTTCCTTAATCTTTGTACCACCACCCTATGAGCGAGGCAGGAGGATGGATGCGATGTTGGGGGTGAAATTTATATCCTTAAGGTGGAGTAAAAAGTTGATATGGGTCATGCCACGACATTAAATGAGGCGTTTCTTGGGAGGAAACCCAAGCTAAGGTATGTTTTCTTTTTAGTTTTTAGTTTTTACTTCACGTAATTTTTGTTTTTGATTGAGTCGCAGTTTGATGGGAAGTCTGAGTACCAAAAATCTGAGCTAAGGAGTATGGAAAAAACTGAGTGTGGGGTTCCACGGATCTCCTTAATGTGTAAAGATGCTACTAGCTAGGCCTTGAGGCCTCAGGGAGTATTTCTATCTCTTACGTTTAAATTCACTTTGGGGACAAAGTAGATTTTTAATTGTGGGGAGGAGAAATCCATAAATTTTGGCTCAATTTTAAAAAAAATTGTGTAAGATATTCTTGTTGGTGTTATTTTTTATTACATTGTGCAAGTATTTTGTTTGGTAAAAGCATGTGGAATAAGTGAATTACTACTTTTGAGACTCTTAGGCTCATTTTTGTGACTCTTTTACTATTTGGCTTAAACTTGAATTCATGCTATTGTTAGGTTGAGTGTTTATGATGATCTTATGTGAGTTGAGAATGTTCCATGTGCGTGTGAGTATTTGTATATTCCTTGTTTCATATGATGTCTAGAACTTTCCCGATGTGTGTGTAAAGTGAAATAAAGAATGTGAGTTTAGGAGATGATATAGGCATTTCTTTGATAACCTTGTTTCATATCTTCTTTTTGTCCTACCCTTGTGAATTATCCTAGTTAACCCCCATTGAGTCTTTAGCTTTTTCTTTGGCAACCTCATAAGTAGCCTAATCCCTTCTTTGATAGAATATAATTTGATCCAAAAAGCTCCTAGGTGCTTTAATAAAAAAGATTAATTGCATATGGAGTTTGATAAATAAGAGAGAAAAGGTGAAATTGATGCCCCAAGGTATAGTTATTGGTGTTGATAATTGATTTATGGTGGATGGGTGTGATATAATTTATGCGAGAAATATTTCCATGGTAGTGAAAAAGAAAAAAATTTAATCTTGAAGGAATAAACAATACGCCCACCATGTGTTTGTGAAAATGCTTAAAAGAGATAGGGTAAAAACAAAAGAATGGGGAAGTCAAAAAAAATAGGATAATTTGGTTGTTGTAAATTGGTTTAAATGTATGATGTAGTGTATTAAAGCGCTTAGGAAAGATAGTCACTATTCTTGGTCCAAATAGTTCCTACCCGTCCCTTATCCTACATTACAACCCGCAAAAGTCCTAATTGATCCTAAGCTTTACATTGTGATATTAGTGGAGAATTACACTAATGTAAAGCCTATGGTTCATTATGTGTAATTTGTGAATTCTTTGTGATAGTGAGCGTAACTTGATTTGTATACCCATTATGATAATTGCATTATTGTGAGTGTTTATGGGTAACTCTCTTGTTTAGAGGGCAAATTTTTGATAAATATGGGTTATGTGTATGATGTCTTATATTGATAAATATGTATGAGTTTGCCATGTATTGAGTCAATTCTTGAGGCTAGGATGTTTCGGAGTAGGATTCTTGAGCTTTCAATTGTTTATAACATGCGTAGTGTTACAAACTTGCATTACATGTAGTCATTGTAGTACTAGCTTGAGTTTCTTGCATGTTGTAAATGTTTTCAGTCTCTTCATCTCATGATGCTTATATTTAAGAATTGTTCGAGGGTGAACAAGGCTTTAAGTGTGGGGTGGTGATGTTGGATGAATTTATGCATTTTAGCATTGCTCTTTTAGCCTTTTTAGACTTTTTTTTAGAATGATTTATGCGCTTAATGTGGTGATAATGTTATAAATGTGCATATAAGTGTCCATGTATGTTTTTACAATGTTTAATAGTGTTTCCACAAAAATTTTGATTCAAATTGATCATTTATAAGTCAACCGAGAAAACTAGTGTGACTAGGTTGAGCTAGGTGTTTCTCTAGTCTATCGTATTGGTTTCTAACGTATTTAATGAGTTTATAAAGTTGATATTGTGTATTTATATGTGAAACAACTTGTTGGTAAGTTTAAAGGGTCAATTGTATTAAGATAAGAGTCAAAACAATAAATTAGAAATCAAAGTGAATGAAGCCTATGCTTAGCTCGAGTTTCTAGTTCTCCATCTTGGATTTTGTGTTGTTTTGAGCTCTAAATTGTTGTTTATAATTCTATAGGATGCATTATGAATGGATTATAATTATATATGAAGGATATAAAAGCTTCAAATTAAGTGTAAATAACTCAAAAAGGCTTAAAATGGAATACGGAAGCACAATACGTAACCTGACACAAATTTGGACACCTGAAATGTCTTGGGCGAGTGAGGGCGTGTGGAAAAGTATCTTGGAGAATGATACACACCAAAAGACTCAGAAGGGACCCAACACAGTGTGTAAGTGTAATATGCATACGTTGTATGCTCCATTACTATGGAATACAGCGTACGTCGCATGCTTCATTTCACCCCTGGACTGAACATTAATTCCTTGGACAACACGGCTTGGGCATAACCTATTGCTATAAATACAACTTTGTAAACTTTTTTAATCACTTTTGGATGTCCTTGGAAGATATTGGAGGCTACCAAAACTTCTTTTTAGGGTTTTATTATCTTAACTTTAGTTTCTTTCATGGTTTATATCATCAATCCAAGGGATTGGATTATGAATATTGTCATTTAAGTCTAAAACTCCCTATCTGGGGTTAAGGACAAGATCATGACTACTTTCATTTTGAATTAATTTCATTTAATTTTTTATCATTATGATTGTTTTTTTATTCTTGATTTAATTATTTTGAGGATTGATCACCCTTGGAATACATGTATTGTCGACCTTATGATCTCGGGAGAGGGATAGGGCAATAGAACGCGGGAATAAGCAAAGTATGGTTTATGTTTTTTTATGAAATAAGGAATTTAAATTAGTATCTAGGACAGGGATGTACTTAGATGCCTTACTTGATTCACACGTAGGATGATAGCTTAAAAAAATTAATTGGACTATTACATCCCCACTCAACGATGTAGTTATAAGGTCCAAATTAGGTAAATGGTTAGAGGTCGGGAGACCATGATCATGCGATTAACCCTATGAATCAACAAACAAGATAAGATATTTAACAAAAGAAGTTCAATAACGTAGTGTGATTTCTCTTAAGACTTATCCCTAGTCTTCTATCCTTTGATTGTCCAAAGTCATTACTTTTCTACATTAGTTTAGTTTCTTTTTAGTTTACAATTCTAAAACCTTTTTGTTTACTTTTTCTCAATTGTTGAACTAGAATTGGATAGTCGGCGAATGCAAGTCCCTGGAAGAACGATACTTGGGCTTTGTTGAAGCCACTTTACTACTTGATAAGACCACGTACACTTGTGTGTGCACTTGGGATCTGTCATGACATCATGCACACGGTCACTAAAACCACCCTCACATTTGCAAACATGAGTTTCCAGTATCGTTCCCCCTGGGACCCCCACCTTCCACAGCTTTGCTACTCAACCCCCTTTATGCCCATATTAAATCATTTACACATTCCCAACCATTTACCAAGGAGTATTTTAATTAGTCATTAACCATTGGTATCTTCATACCAAAATTAGAGTTTGCAAGTCTATTACTTTATGCCATATAAACTATCAAACCAAATTAGTCTCCATCATTTCTAACTAACCAAAACCATTTATAAGCAAACCATGGCCACCAAGTCATTTCCAAAACCTTATGAAACCAACCAAAATCCATTCATGTTAAATTTACCATTTATGCAATGCAAGAATTCCAAGAATAGTTAAACTATGTGACAAAATCATTCTCAAGGACAATTTAACAAAAAGGTTGAGAGTATACCATTATAAAATCCAAAATAATCAAATTAGGGGATTAACCATAGCCCCTCAATTAAATCACCATTCCCATGCACCTACATGTGGAAAACCATAATCAAAATAAGGAAAACCATAATTAAACCATGAGGAACATTAATCAAGCATGAACATCCAAAAAAACCCAACCTTTATTTCAAAATCATAAAAACACCATGAAAACCATACATTTAAACCATACGACTTCAGTAAACAACAATGAGGAAATAATCACATGCCTGAATTACAAAGATTCACAGAGACAAATGGATATTTAATCCCTTCGATGACCACTTTGGAGAAATCCTAGCCAATTTTCCTTGAGAGGATTTTGAGAGAGTAAAGAGGATGTTTAATATTGTAAAGTATAGAATGAATGACCAAAATGTGTTATAGGGAAGTGGGGTATTAAGAGTTTTAAGCGGGAAATGTCCAAAGATCCCCCAAATTAAAACTGTAAAAAACTCCCAGGTAGTTACGAGTAAACCCCATGACTCTTGACCACAACATATGACTCTTACTCTTGAGTTGTAACCAAGGCAGTGAGTTGGACATCCATACACTATCCATCCTACAACACCATGACCCCACTCATTACCAGACTATATAACTCATATGGTCTAGTCATTTTTAAGACAGAACCCAAAATATTGGACACTAGATAACAAATGACTCAACCTTACCACTCATAACCTATCCTCACAGCTCTTAGTGAGCCACTCGTACTCAGAGCCAAGTCAAGTCACTAAGTTTCTAATTTGATTAAAGGACGTCCTAATGACCTATCACTAACCCTAATGACTCATACCACCAAGTCATTACCAAAGCTAAATACCCAACCATCATTCACTAGTCACCTAATTACTAGGGTTACCTAACTCATACCCATACCATAAGACTCGTATGGTTAAGTCATCAACAGGACAGTGAGCTCAAAACTCAGGAAATTTCCAAGTACCAAAATCTAGGGTGTTTCAGTTAGCCAAATAGGCTAAACAGTCATAAAAAAAGTTACCCACAATCGAGAAATCATCCATAAAGACCTCTATAGTATCCTTTACCATATCAGAAAAATGGACAACATACAACACTAGAAGGTGGCAAGAGCATAACAAAGACCGAAAGGCATCCTCTATAATACAAATGTACCATATGGACATGTGAAAGTAGTTTTCTCTTAGTCTACAAGGGCAATAGAAATATGATTATACCCTAACCATCAAGAAAACAATACCATACACTACTTGTAAGATGGTCTAATATCTGGTCCAAGAATGGCATAGGAAAGGGATCCTTCTACGTCAAAGTATTCAGCTTCCAAAAATCTATACAAACTCTTTATCCTATAATTGGTGTCATGCGACCTAACTCAGTCTTCTCATTTGGTACCATAGTGATCCCACTCTTCTTCGTCACACACTGAATCGGGCTTACCTACTTATTGTAGCATTAGGGTATACAACTGCATCTAACCACTTGATGATCTCCTTCTTCATAACCTCTTGCGTAGCTCAATTTAAATGATGTTGATGCTCAATTCTAGGCACACAAATCAGTTCCATCTAAATCTTATGATTATAATTCTTGGTGGAATCCTAATAATATCCATAATAGCCCATTTAAACCTCCACAATATCGAGATCAAGGCCTCAACCTGTGTATCAACTAAATCCATTGCAATAATGAATGGTAAGGTATTATTTCCCCCCAAAAATGCATAACTCAAGTTATAAGGGAGGGCCTTCAATTCCAAGACTGGTGGCTCCTCAATAGATGGTCGAGTTGGTGGAGTTATTTTTCAAGTCTAGATTCAACTTTTTTTGTGTATAAGTATAGGAGCCTCTACCAATAAGAGCGCTTACCATCTCATCGTACTCATCAATGTCGTCACTATCAAAGTTCATAATCACTAATGCTAGTGCCTCAACACAATATCTTTCCTCAATAGGCATAGTCACCACATTATCCTCAGAAGTGTATTTCACAAACACCACACGTATATATTTTGGTTGTCATATCGATTGACCCACATTAAAAGTAACTTGTTTGTAATTAAGTCTAAATTTCATGTCCCGTATCCATGTCAACCAATGCCTACCCATGGTTTTGAAATCCACCTCACAGTGTACAAAAAGTCCTTCCTAAGATAATTTGAACATTGAAATCCACTTCACAGTCAAGAATCACCAAATCAGTTGGGAATATAAAAGAAGCCACCTTCACCAAGATATCATAAAAAATACCAACTGGTTTCTTCACAATTGATCAGCCATCAAGAATTTCATCGATGTCGGCTTAGGTAACCCCAACCCCAATTTCTTGTACATACCTAGCAGCATCAGATTAATACTAGCTCGTAAGTCATACAATGCTCATGAGAAATTTAGAGACCTGATAGTGCAAAGAATAGTGACTTCTCTGAGATATTTTTTCTTCTCAACCAAAGATCAAGAAGCAATAGCACTGCAATGGTGCATACTATCAGCAGGATTAAAAAACACCATTCGCTTCTTCATCATTGATTTCTTTATTATCAATCATCTCCTCCAATTCTTCTATCAGAGGGATATGTATAGAAAATTCTTTCAACATAGACATAAATTTCTGATATTTCCCCTCTTCTTACTTCTTCTTTAACCTTTGAGAAAAAGGTTGGAGAGGTTATGGAATGGTCTTTAAAATTGTTCGACCTCCTTACCCTTTTGGTTTTCACTATCAGTTTATTTATTGACACCGACTGACTCTGTGACATCTCTCTATTTGTCACCAACTTTTCAATTTCAACTTTGGATATATCATCAAGATTAATAGTATCATTCATTACCTTATCACTACCGACATAGAAGGATCAATAGTAAGCTTACCACTTCGGGTGGTGATGTCTAAATGGTGATTATTATTCTTTAAATTCTAAAATTCTTACTCATAAGAGTACTCAATCGACGTTGATTCAAGTGGCTGACATCCAATCAAATTGGTACTCTAGCAGCTTAATCGTAGTAACATGTGATTCTACCTTTTGGCTCAATCTAGAAATATTTGTCTTAATCGACTTAAAGAAACCCTCTTAGTTCTCTAAACCGTTAACTTTCTTTGCAAGTAGTGCTTCCACCTTGGAATCAGTATCATCATTCCCTGGTAGAACATATGTTCCACTTTTCTCCTTATAATCATCCTTTCGCCTCCTGCTACCATCTTTTTCTCTATTCTGATATCCTAATAATAGTTTCAACATTGATGCCTTTGCCACAAGTTTCAAGAGTCCTGATTGGACCCTTAGACCTTGGATCAAAAACTCACCATCTTTCTATCCAAATACTTAGCCTCTTCCTTAGTGTCAAACTCATAATGTCTAGAATACTTACCTCATGTGCCTACTACATTCACCTTTTTAGCATTAATAGTTGCAAGCTACTTGGTAAGTAACCCAATATTTTTCCTCATCTATGCAACCTCTTAAGCCACCGTATCATTTAGGGCTCTCTGCTCACCGGAAGAACCAATAGCATAACTATCGGCTTCTCTTTCTTCCACCTGAGTAGCCACCCTTGGTTGGAGTTAGAGACCCAGTGTAATATTTTTGTAGTTATCTCCCAATGAAGGTTCATGAAAGCTCCACTAGTAATTGTATCACCAATAGCTTGGTGTTTGCATTCAGAGCACTATAGAATATTTTGAGCAAATTCCTCCATAAAATTCTATGTTTGGGAATAGTTATCAACTTCTTCTTGAATGTCAACCATGTCTCATACAATGCCTCTAAATGGAATTGTAAATCTCATCCTTCAACTACAACATTCTAGAAGACGAGAAGAATCGGTCCAAGAATTATTTCTACAACTCATTTCAATTAGTGATGGACCCATGAGGTAGTTCCCCAAACCATAATGTCACTTTGCTTGCAAGAGAGAATGGGAACAACCTGAGTCTCAAAGCTTCCTAACTCACCCTAGGTAAATTATACAAAGTATAAATCCCAACAAAATTTTTGATATGCATGATTGGGTCATCAGTAGGCAAACCAAAGAACATACCCTTAAAATTAAGCAACTGAATCATAGCACTCATAATGTCAAACTTCACCCTTGGGTCAACTCAGGAGGAATGATAGTTCCTGTATCGATAGACTCTACTTACCCCAAATCTTCCTTTGAATCATCAAATATTGGTAAGTACTCAGAAGAGGGGGTTTAAAAACTATCCTTTCTAGCTCTGTCTCTGTCTAGTGTTGTTCTATGCCTTTTTTCTTAACTTACTCTTTACTCTTGGATTCATATTGGGCAGCTTCTCTCCTCAAATTCTCTTCATCTAGTAACTACACAATAGTTTGTGCGACTGTTTCTTGAACACTATGTAGATGTGGAGAAATTAGATTAGGAAACCCATGCTCATGCTCTAACATCTTATGATTCTATTGTAAGGTTATTTCAAGCTCAGGATCAAGTGGGATCAAGAGATTGACTTGACATCAAATACTAGGCATACACCAGCATATGCCTCAAGAATAGTAAAAAAATGAAAACCACCAACCTCAACACCCTCAATCAATTAATCGATAACCGTATTTCCTAGCAATAGTGCCATAATTTATTGTCGCCTAAAATTACACCACCCAAAAAGTATAATGAGGTTGTTGTCAAATAAAGAACCAACAAAAGTTTTGGTCAAACCTATAAGAAAGAGGCCAGATATCTATCATGAACTTGTTGAAGTAGCCAAAAAGTGCAGAAAGTAATTGGGGGGATTTTGTGAGAACACTATGAGTAGTAACTAACCTTGACCACTTTTGGTTGAAATCAACATGATATAAATACTAGGACTGTGTTCCCTCCGACTTTCTAACTCTGTAGATTTATCATGCTTCATCAAACTATCTCAATGTCTTCCATGCAAAATCTAAAAAGTTATGTATCATCAACCATACTTTGAACACCTTTGGTGAATTTCACTCATTATTTTTTGAATATCAAAGTGTAGCATTACTACTCTTTCCCTTAATCCTAGATTAACTAACTCATTTTGGGTATCAAGTTAATTAGATAAAGTTTGATAGCTTCAAATTACTATTGTGATCTTATTTTCCTAATCTCAACCTCTCTTTTAGAGATAGTATCAAATACAGGCAAGTTCTTAACTTTTGCAGTCAATAAGAAAGAAATTAAATCAAAGATTATCATAATATGTGCCAGAACATCAATCAAGAAAAACTTTGCACTTTCTTTACTTTGTTACTCCATCAAGGTTCCCATAACCTTAGTTAAGAGGTTTTTAGTCATTTATATTTGAAAGAACACCCATAGAATTCATGAAACAAAGCATTTGAATAATCTTACAATTAATTAAGAATGAAAACCAGAATCTCAAATTAATATCCTACCGTAAAAATCAAGAACAAGGATTCCAAAATCAAAAGTGTGTCTAAGAATCAATATAATGTTGTAAGTATAAAGAGTGTGTAAATTAATAACAAAACATAAAAAGGTATTTATAGGATACATCACAATCCTAAAAATACTAACAAAAGAAAAATAGGAAAATCTAGGTCGGCACCTACTTACAGACTCAATTATGGGTCATAGGTACTACCTACGTACCCTAGGTAAGTCTGTAGATCTCAGAGAAATCAAAATCTCTTAGATAGTCCACCTATGGGGGTACCTACAAGGGTCGTAGATGCCGCTTATACCCCGTAGTCTAACATGGTATAATTAAGGAAGGACCAAGTCATTCATAAAGAAATCACACACTTATATATAATACCATTAGAGTATAAGAATATATTGTTATGATAGCATTAAGGTTTTTTTATTGATTCATGTACAAGGAACCCATTCCTCAATGATACCAGCATATTATATATAATATAATGGTATCAGTCACTAATTAACAATCATGTAGGAGAGTAGGGGTAAGGGGAGGGTACTCATAATTTCTGAATGATACCATCATAATATATCATATATTGTGATGATATCATTAAGAATTGTTTCATATAATTACTAACACTTATCATATAATGTATGATACCACCAAATTATATGAATATATTGTTGTGGTAGCATTAAGGTTTTCTTTGTTCATTTATTACCAGTAACTTATTCGTCTATGAGACCAACAAATTATATATAATAACATGGTATCATTAGCTAAGAGCAATATTTCATGGGGTGGAGTGGGGTAGGATGAGTTGAGAGGGGAGTACTCATAATTTCTCAAATATAATGTGAAGGTATCACAAAGGATTGTTCCATATAATCAAAAACACTCTTCATATTATATATGATAGCACCAAAGCATATGAATATACTATTGTGTTACCATTACTGTATATTTATGTAATACAATAATGTTATTAATATTTTGTACAAACATTTATGTGTAACCCTCATTTCTCAATGATACCATCACAGTATCTAATATACTCTGATGATATCATTAAGGATTCATTCAACCATTAACACAAAAAATCATTCAACGATAATAGAAATATAACTCTAAAAATTCAATCATAATTACACAAATATATATACCAAAACATACAAGTCAAGTACCCATAATACATAAATTTCAAAAATATTTAAAAAGATAATAACTACATAGCACCACTTGAAATATTTAACTATCAATTTACATACTTTTTCAGCTACTACAATGCAACATTCAAAAAGTCTTAAGTCTTTCGCTTTCTTCCATGACTTGGTTTACCCCACCTTCCAAGAATCTCAAAGGCAATGTGTTACCCATCCAGATGCATCCTTTTACCATAACCCTATAGTAATGTTTCATACCTCAATCGTATCTCATAAATGTTAAAATTTTCAATAGGCACTTCATGATCCTCAATAAATTACTCAGCAAAACGACAACAAAAATACCACAGTCACTGTATGAAAATGATATAGTAAGAGAAAAAACCAAAATAGAAAGAAATAAAGAACAAAATCAAAAAATATTTTAACATGCATATTTTCCTATATGGACAGATTATCTACCATAGTAACATCGAATGCATCTTGTAATTGATGATCCCAGTAAAGGTCATCTACTAAGTCAATGTCCTTGCATTTATTGTAGAACTCAATTGTCTGCAAGAACAATGAAAACAATACAATACACCTCTACAACTTGATCAATACACTTGCATAGACCGGACAACGCAAAGAATCGTACACATAAAAGAACCTCTCATGGATTGAGAATCAACCGATACCCAGTGCCACCTAGTACCACCCAGATAAATAGGGAACAACACATAATCAACTTCAGTCCATGGAGTGTTATAAAATAATTGAAACCTATACATATACTCTAGTATATCACTTGCCTTTGCAACAAGTTTCCCCTGATCACCCCCAAATTAAATCTTTGTATACAACGTAATTACAGATTAATTAAAGAAACTGTTTGTTGTTCCTACCTTTTTGAAAATTGCCCATACTTTGTCTTCTTTCTAAGATAATAGAAAATAACATCCATGTGCTACAAAAAAAATAAAAGCACTAATCAAACAATTCTAAAAACACTACATGATACCAAATCAGTATATATTTACTGAAATGGTACCATTGAGGAGTGACCAGCTGATTCATAAAAGGACCACTTATTTATATATGATACTAAACCAATATATATACTTATATGGTATCATTAAGTAATGACCAAGAATTAAAAAATGGATCCACTCACTTATGCATGATACAATTATAACATATACTATATACTAAGATAGTATCATGATTAACTAATTTCAACACTCATACAAATACTATGCAGGCTAATTTACAGGTAAGAACTTGAAATAATTTTTTTTAAAAAGACAGTAAGTATACATACAAGATTAGATAGTGGCCTGTCGGGGTAGTTTAAGTTGTGAAACTAAGTCTTTGATGAGATCGAACCCACTTCAAATTCAAAAGATGGATCAAGAAGATCATCTTCTTTTGAACAAACAACAATATTTTTCCTACAAACAATACAAAAGCCACACATTTGAAATGATTGTATAAAAGATAAAAAAAAAAGGAAAACAAAATAATAAAATACATAAGATCTTTGGGTTAACTTTGTATCAACAAAAACTGAGAAGTCTATTTGAAGTACAAGGTCCAAGGGTGATGCTATACTTGGCATCAATGGGGACCTCCCTTTGACACGCTTCAATGATACCAGCCCCAAGCTCACTAAGACCCGATCCTATAACTAATGACGAATGTTGTGTTGTACCAAGACCTATATTCTCATTATTTAATATGTTATAAGGGTATTTGTATTATTATAGGCCTCCACTACACTAGTGCCTTCTAGAATAGAAAATGCAGAAGGGTCAGGCTTTGTAACATCATCAACTCGAGGCTCATTAGTCATATTTTCAATAGGTGTGGTAACACATGTCTATCTACTCTATTTTCACCACTATTTACACCTGCAACTGTTATATTGCCTTAAGTTTTTGCCAAATCCATAGTAGTTTCTGTGATTGCTACTAAATCAGACTCACTCATATCAATAAAAAATTCATTGGTTTATAAGATATTAGATGAAAAATTCAGCTCATATTGTAGTTCTTTAGCAGCTTGTTCTTTGGATACAAGTTCTTTGGCAGCTTTATTCCTATAATATTCTTTTTCTATGGCAGTAAGTACGAACTCACTCAGAAACAAAAATACATAACCAATTTTATGAATCCTCTATATGAACACTTGTACCCTTAGGATTAAACTTACCAACACTGGCATCGCCTTTCATTGTTTTACTATCCTCACCAACATTCACATTACCTTTTATTGTTTCACTATTCTCACTAACATTCGCATCTTGTTTAACTATTTCAATATGTAATATCCCATAATAAAATGGCATATAAGTTCAAAAAAATAAAGGGAAAAGAAAAGAAATAAGCTAGTGGGACTAAGCCCATCACACGAATTGGATTCTGCCAATATTATCATCAAAGCCAAGAAAGGAAAACTTGTATATTTAAGGACCTTGGGGTCTAAGAAAGAAATAGCAGTTGCGTTAATAACACACTAAAAAATAGCTTGTTGAACTGGAGAAAAAAAATCAAGGAAGAAGAAAAAAAGTGAGTTTGTTTGGAGACTTTTGTCTAGTTTAAAGTAAACCCTTTCTTACATCTTTATTATGATTTCTCATCTAGGTAATTTATTTTGGATGCTAAAATCTATTTATATGGGATAAGAAATATAGTAAGCTGTGATTTTGGGCATGAAATTCAAAGAACTGGAAAATACCATAAAACACTAAGGATTAGGTGGTTTAATTTTATCATGAATTAGCCTAAAATAAGGAATTAACATAAGATTGATTGATGTGATTATAGATTCAGTTAAAGGAGGTCATACAAATTCTTTGAGGTGTCAAGTTTGTTATTATGACAAGTGCACTGTGAGTAGTAATCTTTCCATGATTTGTGTTTCTTAACTTGAATATTTTATACATGATTTTGATGAAACAAGAATTACCGAATGCTTTCAAATTTTATGTGGGAAAAGTCTTTTACTTGATATGATACTAAATTGGGTATTTAAGATGTTCATAGGCCATATTTATCATTAATTGAGATATGATAACTGATGTTATGAAAGCCCTTCACTTACATGAGAAATAAGTATTTTTGACATGTGTTTTATTCAAGTTTACATGTAATATGATTTGATATGAACTTTAAAGCTATGTACCATTCTGAAAAATGTTTTCATATGAATATCTATTATTTACAAAGTAAATATAAATGGGTGTAGACCTTGATTTTAAATCTCGTAGCTAAGGCGGGATCGTTAGACCTGGTGTACCTTATATTTACTGATTACTGTTACAGTTCTCGCTAGTGGGAAGGAAGAACTAGCATACTATTACTGATCTCCCTCGAGTAGGGACCTACTTATATGATATTTGACTTTTTTAGGAGGGGTCCACTATTATTAGCTATTCTTGAAACAGAATGCCACACTGATTACATGATTCATTCTTGAAAACTACCCAAATATGTAATATTTCATATGATACGATGCTTATTGAGTTTATTACTGAACTATTGATTCACTTTGCATACATTAAACAAGTGATACCATTTATCATTACTGTTTTCTGAAAGAGCATATATTTCATGATGTTTTATGACTTTTCCCCATTAAAACGGTTGTGGTTAAGTGTTATTACTCACTGATCTAGCATCTCACTCCTCGCTATTATTCTTAAAGAGAACACAGGTGATATTAGTGAAGATTTCACTAGCTAGAGGTTTTGAGTTGACATATTCCTGGTGAGCCCCGCATTTGTTCATATGGGATACAACTTACTTATTTGTTATGTTCATCTTCTTGAAAACTCGTAGAGTTTCTTGATTGTCATGTCTTTAGCATTTCGTGTATTCTTTCATGATTTTGTACTTGTGGAGTATTGGACTTCCTCTCATGTTTTTTAGATGGATTTCATATTATTATTTGATGGTTTTGGTCAATTGTTGATGATTTTTGGTGCATTATGTTGGGATTGATGTGTTTGTGTGATGATGGGTTATTGTGTTGTGGTTTTGAGACAAGGAATTTTCTTGTTAGGCCTAAAAATAGATGAAACTCTTCCAAAATTTTGATAGAATTATAATGAGGCTTGCCTTGGAGTCCTAACCTCCTTAGCATCGATCATGATCTTATTCTGAGTCATGACAAAGTTGGTATCTGAGCTAGGTTAATTCTATGACTATGGAGCACACGGTAGTAGTAGAATCTCAATTA
The DNA here is from genome assembly GCA_030864215.1 of Capsicum pubescens. Taxonomy (NCBI): domain Eukaryota; kingdom Viridiplantae; phylum Streptophyta; class Magnoliopsida; order Solanales; family Solanaceae; genus Capsicum; species Capsicum pubescens. The sequence continues at coordinate 232,477,384 of CM061544.1, forward strand.
TGATTATGTTATCAGCCATTTCTATAATCTGGATTCTACAAGACCGTGATAGAAAGTCTCTTTTTCTTTCTTTTTCATCAGTTCATGTGTGACGATTAGGTCCAAATCATCAAATCTAACATTTTGTCCTTTATCATATTACTATAACTTAAATTTTCAAAATTTGAACAAGCTTGAGGTGGATAATGAAAGGAAAGGGGATCTAATAGTATGATGTATCTCCTAGTCTAGGGAAGAGGTAGCGATAGTGGAGATGGTCAAGGATGGGATCGTTGTGCCACCATAAGATATTGTTGTACCCCCACAAGTTTTGCAAAGAAACACCTTTTGAAGGGAGTATAGTCTACCTCCACAACCATAGTAGAGTGTTATTATAGCGACAATTATCTCCCTGCGAAGTGCAATTAATAGCTTAAAAAATGGATAGACATGGAAAGTTTGGGCAATGAAAATGTGACTTAAAATGAAAAGAGCCTTAATTACCTAAAGAAACTTAGACATCATGGAATAGTTTGAATCAAGTAAGGCATCTAAGTACATCCCTATCTTAGACACTAATTTGAATTCCTTATTTTATAAAAGAATAAAACCCTACTTTGTTTATTCCCATGTTCTATCTTTCTATTCCCTCTCCTAAGATCACAAGGTTGATAATATATGTATTTTATGGGTGATCAATCCATAAAATAATTAAAACAAGAATAAACAACAACTAAATATGATAAGCAAATCCAACAAAATTAATCCAAAACAATACTACTCATGTTCTTGGCTTTAACCCCGGAAAAGGGGTTTTTAGCCGATAATATTCATAACCATGATTCAAATAATTAAATACATAATATGATATATTTAAAAGCTAAATAAAAATAATCAAATCCCACAGAAGTAGCAGGCACCTCCAAATAATTCCAATTACGTCCAAGAATTCTCCACCGTTCCCAAGTTACGTGTGCACGAAGTGTATATATAATAATTTAATCCAAATTCTTGTGTGGTTAGGGCAATGCACATGATCCTAGAAAATTCCCACAATATTCCAACAATATTCCCATATGTTAATATATTTAATTATATTTTTTCTCAATCTCTCTCCGTGTATAAGTTGAAATTGACCAAAAATTTAAGCGGTGAAATGCATTATGCGTTGCACGCTTGGCTGTCCTGAAATAGAAGGTGTGACTCACGTTATTTGCATGACTCCACTGGAATTAAAATTATTAAATTATTCTAAGGAAGTGGAGCGCTTAACTGGAGCAAGCGTCGCACACTCATCGCGCGCACACACTGGAAGTTGTGGTCAAAATTTTGGTTAAGTCTTTATCGTCCCTTCTTTCATCCCTTGTATCATGGTGTATTTTCCATAGATTTTCAGAATTTATATCATAATTATATCACTGTATTCAGATCACAAATATTCCTACATAATCACACACCACAAATTAGAGATCATAACAACACAATATTCTCAACGACGAATCAAAACAAGAGCTAAGATAAGGGTAATTCGCAATAATCTTCACTTATTGTTCCGACTTATGACTTGACTCACTTGAACTTTGCACATCACAAATAAATTTTTACCCATATAATTACACTATTAAAACCATTTTAAACCCTTTAAACTCAATAGAATCCACCGAAACCAACTAGACACACACCCAGCTCAAGCTAGTAAAACTAGTTTTCTCAATTGAACTCTAAATGACTCAATAAAGCACAAACTTATTTGGAAAACACAGTGTACATTATAATATCATCCTTGGACAATTAAATACTTATTTGTATCAATATTAACACATAAATCACACGAATTCTCCTCAAAATAAGGCTAAATAAGCTAGAATAGAAACACTACAATGTATAAATACTCCCAACATCAGCACCCCACACTTAAAGCCTTGTTTATCCTCGAACAACTCTTTACTCTAAGAATCATAAGTTGAGGAGACTCTACAATTCTATGACATGCAAGACACTCAAGATAATATTATAATGACTACACAAAATGCAAGTTTCTACACAAAGCACGTTATTTACACAATTGATAGGTCATGAACACTACTCCAAAAAATCCTAGCCTCAAGAATGGACTCGCCTAGTTGGAAAACTCATGCTTATTTCTCAATAAAGTACATCATACAAATCACCCATTCATCAAACATATGCCCTCACAACAAGAGAGTTACCCATAATTACTCAAATAAATGAATTTTGTAGCATAATGGGTACAAGAATCAAGTTATGCTCACTCTCACAAATAATTCACAAGTTACGCATAATGAATCATAGGCTTTCCCTTAGTGTAGTCCTCCACTAATATCAGAATGTTGAAGCTTAGGATCAAATAGGTCTTTTTTCGGATTGTAATTTAGGCTAAGGGACGGGTAGGAACTATTTGAGAATAGTGACTAACCTCTCTAAGTTCTTTAATACACAACAGTATACATTTAAAAACAATCTCCAACAAACAAATTACACCATTTTGTCTACCCATATCTTTTTTTTTGCCCCATCTCTTTAAGAATTTTCACAAACACATGGTGGAAGTATTGCTTTTTACCACATAGATCAATTTTTTTCTTTTTTTTTCTTTTTTTCAACCAAAGCAATATTTCTAGCATAATGTCAATCACACCAATCCACCACACATAAATTATCAACACCAATAAATCTTACCTTGGGGCATCAAATTCACCTTTGTCCTCTTACTTTTCAAACTTCTTACTCAATTAATTGTTAATTATAGCACCTAGGAGCTTTTGGATCAAATTAAGATTTACCAAAAAAGGGATTAGGCTACATATGAGGCTTCCAAAGAAAAAACTAAAGGCTCAATGGGGTTTAACTAGGATTATGCACAAGGGTAGGTCAAAATAAGGTATAAAACTAGTCTATCAAAGAAATGCCGAAATTATCTCCTAAACCCACACTCTTTAAGTCGCTTTGCACACACACTGGGAAAGTTCTAGACATACATGCAACAAAGAATATACAAATAACTCACATCGCATATGGCACATGCTCAATTAAATAGGATCATCATAGACTCCCAACCAAACAATAGCATGAATTCATATTTAATCCACAAATACAAGAGTCACAAACATGAGCCTGGGAGTCTCAAAATTAGCAATTCACTCATTCAACATGAACAAAACATTTGCATTATGTAATCAAAAATAGCACCAACAAGAATATCTCACTTATTCCTAACCTAAAAAGTTTTAAATTGAGCCCAAATTTTGGAAATTCCCCACCCCATACTTAAAAATCCACTTTGTCCCTAAAGTGAACTTAAAAGTGAGAGATAGAAATACTCTCTGAGGCCTATAGTCCTAGTTAGTTGCATCTTTTGTATAAAGGGGGTCTGTGGGACCCTACACTCAATCTTTGCCATGCTCCTTAGCTCAGGTTTCTGGTACTCAGACTTCCCATCAACCTGTGACTCACCAAAAAACAAAACTACGTGAAGTAAAAACTAAAATATGGAAAATAAAACACACCTACTTAACCTGGGTTGCCTCCCAAGCAGCGCCTAATTTAGTGTCTCAACACGACCCAGCTAAACTCAACCGAATTCCTTTATTTTTTTACTCTCTTTTGGGAGCCATTTTATTTTTTTGTGTCTAACCTCTCTCAACTTTCGCCTTCATCATGTTGGGAAGCATTGGTATTGGAGGCTCGGGTCGCTCAATAAGGGTGTCAGAAGAGGTCTTTAGCGGACTAATCACCCCACACTTATCTCCTTCAACAACATTGATCATGCATAAATCTTTATCCTGGGACTTTATATTGGGTTCTTTGTAAACATCAAATACAGCATCTTCATCCTCTACCCTCATTTTGAGTGTGCCTTCTCTAACATCAATCAAAGTTCCTCTAGTTACTAAGATTGGACGTCCTAAGATGATTGGTACCTATTCGTCTTCCTTAAAATCAAGAACAATAGAGTCAGCAGGTATAATGAATTTACCAACCTTTATGAGGACATCCTCAATTATTTCTTTCGGATATGCAAATGACTCGTCTGCCAGCTGTAGAACTAAGATGGTCGATTTAGTCTTTCCCAAGCTCAATTTTTCAAACAAAGATAGGGACATCAAATTTATAATTACCCTTAAGTTACTCAGTGTGTGGACCACTTTACTCCTAATTTGGATAAGGATAGTGACCTTCCCCAAATCTCTTATTTTTTTAGTATTTTTTGTGTCATTACAGTGCTATACTTTTTAGTGAGTGTTATATCCCTCACATCCTAAAATTTTACCTTATTATCAACCACATCCCTCAAGTACCATGCGTACTTGGGCATACCTTGCAAAACAGCTAACAAAGGTAAGTTAATGTGAAGTTCTCTAAATGTGTCAAAGAGCTTTTTGAACATGGAATCCTCCTTCGCTTTTATTTGCCTCTGAGGAAAGGGTAATTATGGCATCTACTTCTTTTATTTTGCAGCAACTTTTTCTTTCAAGTACTCAGACTTCCTTGATTTTTCAGAAACTTCTTCAGAAACTTGTGGGGGAGTCAATTCTATCTCTCTATTCCCGCTCGCTCTCTCTATTCCCTTTTCTGAGATCATAAGATTGACAATACATGTATTTTATGAGTGATCAATCCATAAAATAATTAAAACAAAAATAAACAACAACCAAATATGATATCAAATCCAACAAAATTAATACAAAATAATAGTACTCATGTTCTTGGCTTTAACCACGGAAAGGGGGGTTTTAGCCGATAATATTCATAACCATGATCCAAATAATTGAATACATAATATGATATATTTAAAAGATAAATAAAAAATAATCAAAACCTACAAAAGTAGCAACCGCCTCCAATAATTCTAATTACGTCCAAGAATTCTCCACCGTCCCCAAGTTACGTGTGCATAAAGCGTATATATAATAATTTAATCCAAATCCTTGTGTGATTAGGGGACTGAACATGATACAAGAAAATTCCAACAATATTCCCATATGAGAATAAATTAAATTATTATTTTGCTCAATCTCTCTCCGTATATAAGTTGAAATTGACCAAAAATTTGAGCGGTGAAATGCATCATGCGTTGTACGCTTGGTTGACCTGAAATAGAGGGTGAGACGCACGCTATTTGCATTCCTCCACTAGAATTACACTTCTTAAATTATTATAATACAGTGGAGAACTAAACTAGATCAAGCGTCGCATAGTCATCGCGCTCACATTCTGGAAGTTGTGGCCAAAATTTTTGTTGTCTTTATCATCCCTTCTTTCATCCCTTGTATTATGGTGTATTTCCCATGGATTTACAGCCTTTATATCATCATTATATAACCGTATTCTGCTCACAAATATTCCTACATAATCATACACCATGAATTAGAGATCATAAGAACACAATATTCTCAACGACGAATCAAAACAAGAGCTAAGATAAGGCTAATTCGCAATGATCTTCACTTATTGTTCCAATTTAAGACTTGACTCACTTGAACTTTTCACATCACAAACAAGTTTTTTAACATATAATTACACTATTAAAACAATTTGGAACCCTTTAAACATAATAGAATCCAACGAAACCAACCAGACACACACCTAGATCAAGCTAGTAAAACTAGTTTTATCGATTGAACTCTAATGACTCAATTAAGCACAAACTTATTTGGAAAACACGGTGTACATTATAATCTAGTCCTTGGACACTTAAATTCTTATTTGTATCAATATTAACACATAAAGAACACAAATTCTTCTCAAAATAAGGCTAAATAAGCTAGAATAGTAACACTAGAATGCATAAATACACCCAACATCATATTACATGAAACTCCGACATGGGCAACACCAATGACTTGGGATGATTCAATAAGTCATTTATAAATTAGATATTTCTTATAATTTAGAAAGTGTGTAATTTTTACAAGGATATTAAGATATTTGTTCAGGCTATGGATGCACTACTACATGATTTTCTCAATAGGCTAAATACTCATCTTAATTATTTTCTAAAGAAGAATTCCACATTCAGAAGGCCTTTTGAAGGTTTGATTAGACCTTAAATGAGACAGTAACCCCGCACACAAAAACCTTACCTACTTTAAGGTGATTGATATTGCCAAAGACATTCAAAATATGTTAAGTTATAAGAGGAAAACCGTGGATTCATGCAATTTGAGACTTGGAATTTTATGGTGATTAGAAAATGGGTCAAAGAGTTAGAAATCAAGGACAACATGAGATATCAAGCAATTTTCTTTGATGTTGCTCATGTTGGAAAATCTCTATTAGTTGAGATATGTATCAAGCTCATGGACTTAAGTTGATAGGCACTATTTTGACAAACTAATGGGTACGAATTAACTAATCTCCATGGTGTAATATCCTTGATGTTATGAAAAGATGGTTAAATTTGAGATACTCAATGAGGATAGCTTTGTCCTAAAAGGAATTGGGTTCACTAATAAGCAATGATAGGTGATTTGTGATACCTCAACTGTTATAGAAGCAACGTCTGGATTTATTAGCAATGGCTAAAGACTTCGAGAGATTAGACACCTAGTTTTGAAGCGGTGCTGAATTTACTAAGAGTGTTACTCATACGATAATAAAATAGTATGTTATCAGGCTTGACACTTAACACGCAACTCGTATCAATACCTCTCATGATTGTTTTATCCTATGGTGCTAACAGAGAGTGAAGAAACTAAATGAACAATGCATGATCTACTAATAAAGAGTTTTATCTGACAGAGTATATTTCTATATTGTACAACAATATTATATATGGAAAAGGGATGGGTCCTTAAGAATGTGCATTGATTGCAGATAGTTGAATAAGATATCAATACCTAATGGGTACCCATTGTGCAGTAAAAGTGAATTTGATCGACTACATAGAGCCTCCAGTTTTTATTTCTTTTAAATAAAGAAGATATTCAGTTCGGTTATCATTAACATAAAATTTGAGAAGAATATTTTTTACTAAGTGAATGCATTATGAGTCTTTTGTGATATCCTTCGAACTAATTGATGCTCCAGTTGTGTTTAAGGAGTTAATGAATAAGATGTTGAATTTATTTAAAAGAAAAAATTGTAGTGTTTATTGATGACATTGTGATACATTCTTATTGCCAGGAAGAATATGAGGATCACATTAACCTCAATTTTATGTCAATTTCTCAAAGTATGATTTGTCTAGACTCAATGTCATATCCTCAGGTATATTGTATCTAAGGATGGGATTATTATGGATACTAAGAAGATCGAGGAATGTTAAAAAATTTGACCAATGCGCATTACTCTTACAAAGTTTTACAATATTTTAGGATATGTCAATTACCATGGATTCATATAGAATTCTAGTAAAATAGTAATGTCATGGATTACCATAGAAAAATAAGAAGTTTCAGTGGATAAATGAATATGCCCAGAGATATTAGAAGCTCAAGAAATGTTTATCCACAATAGCAATATTATTCTTACTGTTATATTCTGGATGAGTCGTGGTGCTTTGTGATGCTTTCAGGGTGGGATTAGGATGTGCCCTCTTAAAGAATAAATGTGTGATGGTTTATGCTTCCAAATAGTTGGTTAAGCATAAGCCAAAATTTTTGCTCATGATTTGAAGATAATTATGGTGGTATTTTACCTAAAGGAATGATTCACTTATATGATAAAACTAACGATATATGTACAGTCATCAAAGCCAAAAAGAAAATTTAGGTTGAAGAAAAAAAGACGTGATCTTTCAATTTACACCGGTGGACAAAATTATCAATGGCTATGTAGAGAATTTTACTATCTGGTGTCAGCTGGGATATGAAATTATTGTGGCATATTTACTATGAAGAGATCCATTGTACATTTAGCTCATACACTACTGAAAAAATGGGCTATGGCGACGATTCCCATACCGTCTTCATAGACACCAAAACCGTTCCAATAGACATATAGCTACAGTTAGAGAAATCGATACAACTGAAGGTATTGCATTAGATCATAGGCGATGGTTAGAAAAGTTGTTGATAAATATCGGTCTTTAGCAATGGTTATTTACGTTGACCATATGGCAACGGTTTTCATAGTGCTGGAACGGTTTCAAACTATTCCTATATATTTACTATAGCGATAGATACAAATATGATGACCCAACGGTTATGAATCTATCGAGATGGATTTAAACCATCCCTATATATCTGATATTGCAACGATTTATTATATGTTGGGACAGTTTTCAACCGTCCCTATAAAACTTATTGTGACGGTTTATTATATGTTGGGAAGGTTTTCAACCATCTCTATAAAACTTATTGCGACGGTTTTTAAACTATTACGATGGTTTGATTTATGTTTGGATGGCTACCTATTGTGACATATATAAACCATCCTAAAAGTTTTATAGGGCGGTTATTTTGTAAGTTGTTGTGATAGTTAAACATGAGTTATAACAACGGTTAATTTTTGCTATTGGAACAATTATTTTAGGGTATTAGTACAATTATTATTAAACTATTCAACAATACCATATTATGCTAGTGCAATAATTTTATAAAGCTACCATAACACAAAATGTATATATATATATATATATATATTAATCATCAAGAGTACTAGTAACTATTAATCCCCAAAATGTCAACCAATAAGAAACTAAATAATTTTTTGGCCATTCAAAAAAATCAGAAGATACACAAGTTTTGAATGTTCCAAAATAAAAGATGTTTGAAACTACTAGGTCAAATATGATCGATCTCATTCAAAACATACACAAGTTTTTCCAACAGGTAGTATGACATGAAGTCAATGTGATCGATCTCTTAGGTCAGGTTTAGTTCATCAATTTCATTCCCTCCATCTTGTATGTCATGATCACCTACGACAATAAGAATAAAAAATTAAAGTTAAGCAACAAACTACAAAGGAACAATAACAAAAGTTGGAAAAGATCAAATAGAACTTGGATATTAATACACTGAACTAAACAAGCCATACGCATGGTACACAAATGAAATGAGCAACTTTTACTCGAGAAAAAGAAATATTTACTAAAACCCCAGCATAATGATTCAACGCAGGGGTTAAATATGCCAATAGGTAACATTATCTCCCTTTAGAAAAATAGTAGAGTACTAATTTCCACAAACAAGAACATCCTTGGGAAAATCCATACACACAACTAAGTTGAACACAACCTTGACATGTATCCCATAATCGCAAATCCAATCCAGCAAGTGTATTAGCATGGTTGTTTCCTGTAAAATAGTTGTTTTATTTTTTGGAAGAAAACTACATTTCGGAAATTGTTTTTTGGAAAATAAAATACAACCGAAAGGCTCTCCCAGGAACAATTCTTCCAGCACAAACATATTCTTTCAATACTTTATCCAAACAAACATTATTTCCAATAACATAAATCAGACAAACTAAAATCGGAACTATTTGGTAGTCCTGACATGAGAAACCAAATTTAATAATTCACCTGAGCAACATCATTAAAAATTATGAGTGGGTGATATAAGGTTTAGGTTTAGATTTTAAGTGGAAAAGCACCGGATGGTACTACTTGAACTATTATATAATTTGCATCCCTCCTTTCTAGAAATTAATCTAAAATATTAATCATTTGTCTTTTATAGTAAAGATCATGTTCACATTATCTTTTGATGGCATAATATTGAAAAGGAAAAGGAAACACTTCAAGGAACAATATTCCATTAGAGAAAATAGAATGAAAAAAAAACAGCAAACTTAAAGAAAACTGAAAGATCGTATTTCATTTATCAACATGTTACAGAAGAGTCAAGATTTACTTGATCTCAATCTGATAGAAATGTTAAATTAGTAAATATAGAGGGCTCATATCCAAAGGGAAACAAAACTTCAGTTCATTCTCTTAATAATGTGGCTTATTTTCTTAATGACAAAAAGCAAGAAAAAAAGACATTGGTTCAGAGCCCATTACCTAATAATAGAGTAGCATTGAACACATAACACCCAAAAATAAGTAGATGTAATAAAACAAAAGAAAATAAGCCACACTGTCAAGAAAGCTAAATAAGCAATAAACTCCTCTTCTAGGCTGTGCAAGTGAAAAGCATTTCAAAAAAAATAACTTCTACAAAAAAAAATAGTTCTTAAAGGATCAGCTGGAAAGTGCATAAGAACTGAAGCAAGGTGATATTCGAGTTAGAACTTCTATTTTCCATTGACGTATGGTGAACTAGTGCAACGGTATTGAGTAGTGAAACTATTTTCCACTATGCAGTCTTTCTAGAGTTTACGGAACTATAAACCATACCAAGATCCTTTTCTCAATGCTTTCTTGGAGTGAAGAATGAATAGATTCCGTATAGCCCAAGAAGGATAGGTAATTGACTTTCAGACATGTTCCAAGGAAAAATTGAATATTGGGTAAAACGAGATTAAAGTGTTAGTTGTTTTCTTTCCATAAGGTAGCAACAGGTTACAAAGAAAATCTAAATGTTAATGCATGAAATTGATATGGTATTCCTCATATATCTACATGATTGTTAGAAAAGAGAAAACAACATGACATATCTACCCATAGATTTTAGTTTCTTCAGCCATGACATATTAATAGTCTCGTGGAAGAATTCAAAAGGCAATGTTGTATTAGCATATGGTAAGCAATGCATTAGAAAGTGACAAGCTCCTACTTTAATGAGCCAAGTTAGAGAGGCCCACTTCGAACAAGTTGAGCCTCTCAGTAATGGAGTACCATTCTGCATTCCATAAATAGTTCTAAACCCTTCCCTATGCTGAATACCCCTATGGTGGTACACCAAATATGTGTGTATCTCAGCTTGTTATGGAACTATGTCTTCAAAGAAAGATATGTATTACATGAGCCAAGTGTCTTGTTACTTTAGAAACTCACTCACAGACTAGTTTCCACAACTTTCAAATCTAGTAAGATTAATAAATACCTCATTATTATTAGATGCTTAATAATATCAAACACACACATTCACCACATCCCATATAGATGCACAGGTTACATACTCCAGGCACCAAGAATTTTAGCTCACAACTCTTAATACAACTCACAACTGACATCAATAGTGAATATCCTACATAATCATCAAACATAACTCGACACACTCACCAAAATGCAAATTAAAATCAAATTATGAAGCACAGTTCACCCAGTCATGTTCATGTGTAGGTGCACAAACTATTTTTATAGTTCAAGAGAAGAAAAATGATTTAAACAATAAACAACAATATCCTGATATATAACAAGCAGTTACCAACCATAAATAACCATCTAATATAGTCCAACAACAATAATTAAATTAGCCACCAAATGAACTAGAGTACAATTTAGAATTTCAAACACTAACCATGATTATTTTGACTGTTTCTCCCTGTAGCTGCTAGTGTATAAGTTGATTCTATTGGTGAAGAAATGGACAATGCCTCCAGTATCTTAGGATCAATTATTCCTATATTCTGAAGTTGAGCAATTACATCTGCAACAACTTCTTATCGAATGGTTCTCTTTTGCTCCTTAATTTGATCCTCTATTTTTTGCATTCTTTCTTGCATTTGTTGTACAACATCATTTGTGGCATTTAAAGTTTGTCCAAAGCTTCCATTTAATCTTTTCAATGAAGTTTTTATAAAACCCTCCCCCCCTCTAAGCAGTCTTACACGTTCTGGATGTTCAGCACCCATGACAGCTGAAAATGCATTAATGGGTTGTTTATTTGCACTCTATTTGAGCCTAATAATCATATCCAAAATAACATTAAAGTAATTAGAAATTAAGAACTGATCATTTATATCAACATAAACTTGAAAAAGACAAGTTTCATACAATTTTACTAGTGGTGTCTTCATTAGACACCTTGTATGTACGATCAGATTTTCTTGCTCTTGTGACCACAAACATCGCCTTTAGAGACAAAGTTCCCCCTTCTCATTTTTCTATTTATATGATATTTAGTGAATATCAAAAACTATTTAAATGACTAGTTATAACTAAATAATAAATAAGAGAACACACCAATTTGTTGTGAACTAAAGCAAAACACTTCATTTTAGTAGTGTGTGGATTCATCATCTTCTTCCGATTATCAGTATTTGTTTTGAACATTTTTTGAAAAATGAATCAGTAATGTTAACTATAGTAATAAAGGGCTCTATCTGTAGTACTAATAGTAATTTGATCGCAGATATTGAAGTACATTTTACCTAGAATTTTTCAGACTTTCAATATAGGAGGATCTCTTTAAATTGACATTCTGGAAAACTATCGGGACTTCAATATTTTTATATGGATCATAATGATCTCTCTTCAAATCAACTCTATGCTTTCTCAAAGATTCTCTAATTCTTTCCAAAAAATCCAATCTTTTATGGCATCATGAATATCATATTTTGCCTACAAGGTGGTTCCAATTAGGTAGAAATAATTATATGTATCTTGATATTCAAATGTCAACAACAACAACACAAAAAAAAAGTAGATAAAGCTAGAAAATGCAGTCACCACATTCATAGACATATAACCACTCAACTGAAAATATATCAAATATATAATGTACCACTCAACTAAAAATATATCAAATATTCATAAAACAAACCTGGGTATAATCCCACAACTCCTGTTTAGTATCCATATGCCTCCAATATAATATAACCAATGGGAAAAGGGTCGCTTTCCTCACCAATGTTCCTAGGAAGCTGCCCAACCAGTTATAACTTTATATGTAGGACCAACAGGTTGGTTGTTATGGTTTAATATGATCAATTTTTTCTTTTGCCGGCTATATAGCTTGTGTATTTGTGTTTTACCTCTTGTTTTTCTAGTTGAAGGACTTTCAACTATAAGAAAATAGAAGAAATTTAAGGTCATGAATGAATTCAGTAAGTTTCTAAGCTATTTATTACCTTGCAATTCAGAATGTTCAGTTATTGTAGGAGTGGTTAAATCTTTCATTTGGACTTGATCGCCTACAAGTTGCTCATACTGTGCATGCTGCTCCTCTACAACTATTATACCCCACATTTTCTTAGCTTGACTTAACTCTCAGTCCGTGAGTTATCCAATATAAAAAATTTAAAATACTCAGTATTTTTTAGTTTAGAGCCTGCCATCGCATAGGAAATTAAATTAACTTTCCAACGATATAAAATTCGCCCACATCCAATATTCGGGTGAAGAGTTATAGCTATTTTTGTAAAACAGTGTGCCAATAGGCATTCTAGCGTGTCGTGGAGCCAGGTCAAATGGCATTTGGTAAATTCTAGTGAAGCTCCGCAATACCACCACTTTGTGCCACCAGTCATTTTCATAATTGTCCAATGCCAGTGGTCCAACGTGATGTCACCGTATATGAGAAAAAACATATTTGCAGTGAATTTCCTAAAAGTGGTAGATCATGATACTATGTTAGCTTATATATATATATATATATATATATATATATATTCTATGGGTATTAGATAGTGTTAAAGCAGTTAAGTGAAGTAGGGTATGAGCATATGGTACCTTATCCATCTTGTGTGGCAACTATAAGGATTTTACCTCTCTACATTTCTTTCAGAAAGATGACATCAACCATGAATATAGGTTTTCGATAGCTCTACCCTTTAATTGTTGCATTTAATGCTATGAAAAGATACAAGAAAACTCCATCTTCTTTGGTGTCTAACCTTGTAACTATCCCTGGATTTGTGTATTCTAGCATGTACAGGGTAATTGTGTGTATTAATGTCTTGGGTTTCCTCTGAATACTTCAACTTATTTTTCCTTCACTTGTCATGCTTGCATGTAGGTCAAGCTGACACCATGTGCTTTATTGAAATATCTTTTTATATCCATTGGTGTGTAAACTATTTTTAGATCATTCAGTTTGTCTTGTATAATAAGGCTAACAAATAGTGTGATGGGATGTCTCTGCCCAAGCTTTTTCAAGTCATGGGCATGTATCAAAATTTGTTACCCAAAAGAATTTAATTTTTGTATCCTTCTTGCTTTAAGAATCCAATGGCATGTGTCTTGTAGACAAAAAAAATAGTATATCTATAGTGCAATGGTTTTTCATTGAACTGGATGATGTCATTTTTATGAATAGTGATTTTTTTAATAATATTATGGCCATGTATGTATATACTGTGGTGGTAGCATTCATGATTTGAGGAATTTCATGTGTATGACTGTAGACTAGTCAATGTTACCATAAAGTATATATAATATGTTGGTATCATTCATCTTTTTTTATAATTTTTTACATGAATGTCCAATTTTTCCCAATGCTAGCTTGAAAGTATATGATACTAATATGGCATCGGTAAGAATTTTAGTACTGTACCATAGACTACTTATCTTTATATGTATGCTACCATCATCGTATATATATCATGATACCATTAGAATATATATATATATATATATATATATATATATATATATATATATATATATATATATATATACACTGTTATGGTATCATTCAGTATATTTTATGATTTTCCCATGAATATCTATTTTTTTATGATTGTTATCATCCTAATATCATATTATATCATATAAGAATTTTAGGAGTGTGATATAAGAGTACTTGTAGAGATCTGTATGGTAGCATCACAGTATAAATGTACTATGATACCATCAGAGTATACATATACTATGATGGTATCATTCAATATTTTTTAATTTTCTTTATGAATGTCTAATTTTTCCTTAAATGGTACCATTCCAGTATATGGTACTAGCATGGAATTAGTAAGAATATCAGGAGTGTACCATAGACTACGTTCATCTGTATGCTATCATCACAATATAAATATATAATGATATCATCAGAGTGTGTGTATATATAGTAAAGGTATGATTTAGCAAGGATTTATCAGTGTATTTATTTTGTGATCCTATGTAAGTATCATATATGTTATATAGGTACAATAACTATTTTTGCATGTTATTTTGTTTGATATTGGAAACCTTCCTGCACTAAATGTTATTGTACACAATTTTAAAGTGTATGTTTGTTGGCATATATATAATGAACTTCCATTGCTTGCTTCGATATGTCTGTAATTATGTTTTACAAATAGAATTTCTCATGAACAAATGCTTTTGTTTTTGGTAAAATCAACCAGTTTATTTATTTGAGATATTTTCTGGCAATCCGGCATTGGTGTATCGATTTCGACCGGTGTATCTAATTAAACTGGTGTGTGGTTATAAGAGATTATTAAAGGATAGAAAGTAATGTTGGACTTCTTCTTCAATTTGATGTAGACCATAATGCCCATGTCATTAAGTATCTTTCGTGATGAAATTTGGTTACGATTGCATATTGAATGTTGGCAGTTGTACTATCAATAATTTGGAGTTGATTTGAAATTTCCACTACTAAAGCTTCATAATTCGTCATAGATTCAATCAATAAATCCTCAACAATAGTATTAATGTATTTTTGCTCTAAATTCAAGCTTTTGTTATGCTATTGAAGAATTGTTATTTACTCCACTAATAGATTCTTGTAGAAATAGAGCTCATTTGAATTAGGGAAGGATGACAATCAAAGATTTTTGTATAATTAGGTTGATTTGAATTGGTGAAGGATGAAGATAAAAAAAAAGAGCAAATTTTAAAAGGGAATAGCTTTCCTATTTTTTTGAACGATTAAAAGAATGTCGTGTATCTTTTGTATCACAGAAAAATAGGATTGATCTCTTGGAGTGTATTAAATGTAATTATTTTAGGGGGTGGTATTTTTTGTAAGGGGGAATTCGGATGTTAATAGTTTCTATTATAGGGCATGTATGTACTTTCTCAAAATATTATTAACCACTTGATTGTTAAGGGAGTTAGTATGGAAAGGGGTATTTGAGTGTAAATACTCCAATCTTTTGGTCTATTTAGTGTAATTTTCCCCTTTTTAAAAAATATTAGGGTTTTCAAACTCAATTTTAGAATTTTGCACTTCACTAAAGTAAGTAATTATTCTCTCACCTTGTAGGAACGTGAGTTGGAATTTGTTGATTGAAAATTCTGAAGTAATATTTCCAACCAAATATAATTGACCATATTCACATCTATTTAACCTCCCTCTCTCAGAAACAATAATGTGAAACCAAATATGACAGGTAGATATAAATACAGGTACTTATAATTGTGATCGATCCACAAACAAATACATTTTCAAAAGCATGAATCAGATCGCAGCTAACACAACTACACTGACGTCAGTGATGGTGGTATGAGTGTCAGCAATATTGGTCTTAACATATGACTCTCCGATATGAATAAAAATGAGAGTATATTGTAAATATGTAATTTGTGTGGAAGGGGAAACCTGATTTTAGGCATTTAGGGTCGTGGTTTTTAGTTAGGGTTGGGTAATTGGGACAAATTTTAATAAGATGTAAGTCGTGTGGAATATGTGCATAAAATTTAAATTATTTATTTTTAATCTAATTTGATTTTTTTTGGTTAACTAAAACTATTTTCAGAAAAATTGAAAACTAATCTAAATTATTGAAAATTTAAAAACTAAAAATGAAATCAACCCAAAGAAACCAAATAATCAGAATCAAAAAAAAAAATTATTCAGTCAATATTTTTATTTGAACCAAAATATGCCCAACCCAAGTTATAGGTTCCAACACCAGACATAACTCCTAATTCTAAACCCAATATTGAAATCAGGTTTTGACTTATCACCTCAACTAAAACTCCCAATTACCAACTCAAACTTGGGTATCAAGATCTGGAGTTGGGGTCTTAAGTAGAGTATCAGGTTTTGAGGTTGGATCCTAGGACGAGGTCAGATCTTGAGTCAAGATTTGGGTATAAGATTAAGGTTAGATCACAGGTTTGGGGTGTTAGGTATACAGTTGAGAAAGGGGGTCAAGCTTGGAATTGAAAGTCAGATCTTGAATTAGGAAAACAAATATCTTGTCTGAGTTGGTTCTAAAATACTAGTCGAGTTTGGAGGTCAGGTCTCGAGTCAAGGAGACGATCAGTTATTAAGGTCAAAAGTTGGGTTCAAGGATTAAGGTATGGGTTAGGGTTGGGTCTCGGGTCATTTATTGGGTTTAGGGTCGAGGTGTTAGACCCCTAAATTTCTATGATTGTATTTTTATACCTCCATTGTTTTTAGTGGTGATTTTTTAGTTGAATTATGATAATGGATGATAACGGGATTATTAGGAAGTATTTTGGAATTTTAGAATGTGTTTGGAGTCATTTCATGACCCTAAACAAGGGAGGATCCGCGATAATAGCGTGTCATGCTCTAGGAGTGTTGCAATAAGGGAGTGCCACACCATTGAAGTGGCACGATTAAGCCATGCCACGCCCAAAGGCTCAGAAATTCTAGTTTTTTTGGGGGGGGAGGGGTCAAGGGTTTTTTGGTCTTTTACCTACAAACAACTTTCCAATAATATTAAACGTAATTCTTACCCTCATAACTCCAATTATCCAATCCCTTTTCACCTAAAAAGCCTCAACAACACAAAAGAAGACTTTTCACCAAAATTCAAGCTTGCAAGGTCCCAATTTGAGTTTCCTTAAAGAAAATTCACTATGTCCAGGTATGTGAGATTTGAACAAGGATACTTTTTTATTCTTGTGCCCAAAATTTTAGTTTTACATGAGTTTTAAAAAATTGTTAACTAGGGTTCATACCCATTTTTCGTATGATTTGAGATTATGAAGTATCCTCATGAGTTTCACTTTAATTAACGTAAGATTTCATGTTTACTTATGTTTTTATCCACAAAATTGATATTATGAGATGAGCTTCTGTATTTTGATATGAGGATTCATAAGTTGATAAATGTACATGATTATTAGCATAACTCAATCAGTTTACCAGTAAAAGTATATGATTTTCATGCTTATTTAAGTTTATCTACGAAAGTGAATTTAAGCATTGAGTTATGACATTTTGATATGAAGTTTCCATGAGCTGATAAAAGATTACAGTTTGAGCATTGAGTATTTAGTTTACAAGAAGTTTAAGTTTACTAATTTGAGTTTCAAAAGCACTGCAGTATAATAATAGTTTCAATATTATATGAGATTTCAGATAATCTATGAAGTTCACATAAGAAACCAAAAATTTGAGATAGAAACAGTGGAATATCGTGTTTTTAGACTTACCATCTTATATGCCTATTTTAAGGTGAACTCCACAGATATAGTACGAGTAATAATATGAGTTTTAGGAGTAGTATCTAGAACCAAGGGAGAAATATAAGTTCAATGCATTCTATTTTCCAGAAACAACGTGCCACTATAGGTTATTTTATCTTGTCCTAATGGAAATGGCATTTATATTATTCAGATTATCCAATTAGATATTTTAGGTTATCACCACAGTTAGCCTTTATACCCTATCATGGTATATTGGGTTGTTTCAAAGAGGGTTTGAGTGATCGTACCCTTTTAATGAGGGCTTGAGTCATCAGACTCCATGTTACTTATATGATTTATGTCAATAATGAGAAACTCCCACAGAATAGATAGTTTTAAAAGCTAAGTAAAGTGACTCACCCAATTTATCATATTGTGCTTTGTTATTCATGTTTTATGATATTTTATTTTTTAGTTTATTTCAGTATATTGATGAGTCTATTTACACTTAGCATGCATATTTTAAGATTGTGCATTGATTTAATTTACCTTATTATTTTCATCCCCACTTACTCAATACATTCCAGAAGTACTAACCATATATACATTTGTGTGGCTACATTATTTCACAATATACATACTAGTTGTAGTCCATAATATCATGGTCAGGCAGTTCGCAGCTTCCAGTCAGCAGGTGAGGAGTTCTCTTTATTTGAGGACTTAAGTCAATTTGTAGATTTAATATTTTATTTCTATTTATTTTTATTGATTACAGATAGTTGGAGGCCATATCCCAGCTACCTATAGTAAGTATTAGTAGAGGCTTCATAGATAGTCAGTCAGTGTTGATGTATTCAGTTTCAATTTCCTTTTGTATAACAAGTGTTGCAAGTTTTTAAACAACATTGTATTGAACAAGTTCATCTAAAGACATCTCATTCTCTAATTATTTCTAATTTTATGTATTTTATTTAGTTGCTCATGAATTATGTCATTATCATGGGTTAGATTCAGTTCACTTGTGGTTCCAAGCACTATGTGACGTCTAGGGGATAGTCTCGAGGCGCTACACAAGGTTAGGTCTCTAGTTAGGGGTTAAAATAAAGTGTCGAGTTTGATTGTCAAGGTTGAGTCCCAAGTTAGGATTTGGGTTTTGAATCTGGTTTGAGGGTTAATATTGGGTCTCAGGTCAAAAGTTGCATCCCGAGTAATGGGTTTAATCAGGATATGAATTAGAGTTAAGAGTCGAGGTTGGGATTTACATCTTAGGTTGAGAGTTGTGTGTTAGGTTCATGAGGATAGGGTCTAGTCGGGAGTGAAGTCCCAAGTCCATATCGAGTGTCAAGATCACTATCGAGGTCAGGGCGGGATTAGAGTCCCAAGTTGAGGTTATCTCAAATCTCATGAGGGGTTAGGGTTGAGAGTTAGGTTTTGGGTTGGGGTTAGGAACAGGTGTCTAGGTTGGGAATTGTTCTTGAGTTGTTGTCTAGGTTGAGTTAGGTGTCATAGATTTCCCTAGATTATACTTGAATTCCCCTGGGGTACTATTTTATTTTTATTGACCAAACACCTGAAAATAAGTAAAAAAAGCATATATTTTCAAAAAAATATTTTCTTATCCTTGGAGAATATTTTCCTTCATGCCTGACTCACTGAAATACCATGGGTTTGGGACCCTTACAAAATTTTATGGATTTCTTATTTCTGGTCAAGATACGACTAGGGGTTATGGTTGGTAAGGATTGGTCGTACACTAACCAGTATTGGTTGGTAGGTTGGATTGGGTTCTGGAAAGGGTACGACTTGGAGGGTATGGGTCGTACGATCGGATACAGGTCGTATGGTTTGGGTTTTCCTTCACTTAATATGAGACATAGTAAAGTAACTTGGATCTTAGTATGAGTGGTTCACCATGGGTCGTGAGATAGGGTACGAGTTTTACTATCCCACTTGTATGTTGGACAGTTTCAACTTCTCTTGGTTCTTTTATGGATAAGGGGTAAGGATACTAGTCGTATTCTGAGATACGGTTTGTATTGCATGTTTGTATGTTGACTTGTGTGAGGGGAGGGGGTATAAGGGAAGTCTAGGGTACGAGTGGTGGGTACCACTCATATTGGAGGGTACAACCGGTATAGTTTTATTGTACCCACCTACAAGTATTTTATACAATTAAGTTGGGGGTAATATGGATATTTCACCTCTTAACGTATTATGACCCCACAACTTAAATCATACTTGAGAAGTTAGTTACCCTATTATTCTAATCTTAAACACTTAGAAATACTCTCTAATTCTCTATAAGGCTCTTGGGTAAAGAAAGGCTAGGGTTTCACCTAGAGGAGCAATTTGGGGCTTGTTTGGGTGATTTCTCTCCATCATTTTCATAATCTAAGGCATGTTATCCTACCTCATTGTTAGTTCCAACTAAAGGCATGATTTATACAATGTTTTCATGGCATGATTATTGTATGGTTTTGGGGTTTTCAAATATGTGTTGGGGTTTTGGTATTAAATACTTGGTTATGGTTCTCCCATGTTTTAATTATATTTTTACATGCTTTAATGGGGGTTTGGATTATTGGCAGCATGGAAATGGTTTATTGGTAATTGGAATTGGTGTTGAAAACACTATGCCCCCAACATGTTTGATGAAATGCCTATGATAGTTCTTTTACTATATTATTGGACTTTTAATGGAACTATTGGATATTATGGTTTGGTAATGGAACCCGAAATGGTATAAATGGTTTAAATGGTTGAGAATGGCTAAATGTTAAGGTTTGGTGGTCATGGTTATGGTTAATAAAACTTCGTTGTGGGGTACATGGGATTCCCCCAAGCAAACTTAATAATGGAACAACTTGTGGGTTACATGGAATTCACCCAAGCAAACTTAATAATGGAACATTTGTGGGGTACATGGGAACCCTCCAAGTTAACTCGATAATGTAATCCATGGGTACATGGGAATACCTTTACATAAAAAGGTTGGATAAGGACATTTGTTGCAAGCTATAGTTGGTATGGAGATACCATTACTTAAAGCCTTGGTTAATAATAATGGAATAATGGTTTGGTTGGTTGGAAATAGTTTTAACTAGGCAATAATAGTGGGGTGTGATAGGTAACCATGAAGGTGTGAGTCCAATGGAAAGACACTGGAAACTCATGTTTGCTGACATGAGGGGTTGGTCATAGCAACCATATACGATTCTATGAGGTACATCAGAATCCTCAAGTACACTGTACATATGTATCACAGAGATCAAAGGGTACTCGAGAATCTCCTACTCTTATGGTATCTCTGATTCATGCAGCTACCGCATTAGGGACCGTTCAGGGGATTACACGGTACCCATATAGCCTATGGGTAGTTCTAGGATGGTTAAGCTACACATACCCAGGTTAAAGGTTTTAAATGCATGCTAAACCCGACTCCCTTTTTCGGCATGGTTATATATATATATATATGTATAGTTGTGTGTATATGGTTAGTTTCTTAGTTTTACTAGATAGAATTATTTTATCCTTATCTTGAGTTCATGCTAGTGTTCTTTCGCTAACCCATCTTCGGTCGATGTATCCCCACAGGATGTAGGAACCAACCATTCTACTCCTCCTACTTAGAGCTCGGACTTGGGATCAACTACTGGATTGTAGTGGTGATCTTCCATATTTTGAAAGTTTCTATTTATTGTTCATAGATATTTTTACATACTTTGGTTTATTTATGGATATTGGTTTTAATTATGGTTGGGGGAATGTCCCAACCGAATATTTGTTTTCTTTTAGTTAGAGGCTTTTGTGGAACTACTATGGGTTTGTATGGGCGGGATTGGTAGTGGTGTCATCCTTAGTATTGGCATTAGCATTGGGGTTGATAGACTAAATTTCTCACTATTCCATCCTTTTATATTATGTTATGGACAGGAACTTGGTTGTTTTTTTGGTTTTGGCTTATGGTTTTGGTTTGGTGATGGTTATCGGTTGGGTTTGGTATCGGGGGTGGTCTCTAGTCATGGTTGGACTTGAGATGCCCATTACAATAAGGCTCCTGGTCGGGTTAGGTCGGGTCAAGTTGGTGTCAAAGCTTTAGGTTCATGGTCAATTGGGAGTCTACAAAGCCGTGTCAAGTAGAGTCTCTTTTAGTGGTGTGTAGCGTGACACACTCATAAAGGAGAGTCTACAAGGCATTTAGGAATATTTCACTTTCTTGGTATTCTATTTTCAAGCATGGAGTCTAAGTCCTAGAATCTTCTCTAATACTAGTTTGTTCACTTTTTAGATCATGCCTCAATGATTTGAGACACAAGGTAACTCTTTTATCCTAACTGGGAATAATGTTAAAGGGACACACACTTCTCAGGGGAACCATATTCGATCTAGGGGTCCAGTCCCTGATATTTCTAGAGTTCCATCGGTTGCTACTAGTCCTCCTCAGGGTGAGGTGACTAATGTGGAATTTTTTCCATAGATTCATGTTATTTCTAAGTTAGTTGTTGCTCAGACTGAGCGAGATGCATCTGATGTTTCATCTATTGAGGACACAAGGGTTGGCCAATTCATGATGTTATATCCTCCTACTTTTACTATTGTGAAGGTGGAAGAGGATCCTCAGGGTTTCTTGGATGAAATGGAGAAAATCTTTAGGGTGATGTAGGCCACGAATGTGGTAGGGGTGAATTTTGCTGCTTAGTAGCTTAAGGGTATAGCATACCAATGGTATGAGGAATGGGATAGGGTGAGAGTTAATATTGAGGAGTCGACTTTGTGGGATACTTTCTCTAATGCTTTTTTGGACCTTCTCTTTCCTTAGGATTTGAGGGAAGTGAGGCAGAGGAATTTGTCAATCGAAGTAAAGGGAAATATCGATCAAGGAATATACCTTGAAGTTTCATAAGTTGTCAAGGTATGCTTCGGATATGTTGTCTGATATGAGGGCTAGGATGAGGAAGTTTGCCTTAGGGTTGTCATGGGATTTGATCCTTGAAATCAAGACTACATTATTGATCAAGGATATGTATATGTCTAGGTTGGTGGTTCATATGCAATAGGTCGAGAAAGAAAAGAGGAATCAAGCTGAGTTTGGGGAAAGGCAGGGTAAGAAGTTTAGGTCATCTTAACAAAGTAATGCTCATTAGAAAGGCACTCGGGATGGCGGTAAGTTGCGAAAGAAGAAGGGGGAGTTTTGGTTCCTTCTCTACAGCTAGTGCTCCTTACCCGAATCTATTGGGTGATAGGCATCATCAAGGTGGCGATAATTTTTGGGCACACCATTCTAAATCTACAGAAAGTGGGTCTTAGTCGGCCTCATCATGCCCTCATTATTGGTTTTGTGGTAGGCTACTTAGGGATTTCTATGGTGAAAGGAGAGATAGGTGTTTCAAGTGTGGAGGGCGACCCTTTTCTTTATCAAAGTCAACTTTCTGCCATCCAGGCCATTTTCTTAGAAATATTCTGGTTGGTAAGGGTGCTACGGGAATGAGTAAGGCTCCGGTTGCTTCTTCTTTTTCTCACACACCAAAGGGTGCTACTTCTATATTTGTTTCTGCTTCTAGTACTGGCGTAGGTCAGAATAGACTATATTCTCTTTCTACTCAACAAGAATCTGAGGCATCACCTGATGTCATGACTGGTACATTATAACTCTTTTCTTATGATGTGTATTTTTTTCTTGATTCGAGGTCCACTCTCTCTTATGTGACCCCATTTGTGGCTGTGTTTTTTGGTTTCGATCTTGAGGTTATTTTGGATCCTTTTTTATTTCTACCCTAGTAGGACACTCTATGGTTTCTAAGAGAGTCTGTAGGGGGTATGTGATATATGTTGGTAGTAGGCAGACTTTTATGGATTTGTTTAAATTTGATATTGTAGATTTTTATGTTATTCTGGGGATGGATTGGTTGCACTCTTATTATGCGTCCTTAGATTGTCGGACCTTTAAGGTTGTCTTTAGGTTCCCTGGTGAACAGATTATTGAGTGGGAGAATGGATCCCTAGATCCTAGGGGGAGGTTTATTTCTTATCTTAGATCTTATAGATTGATCTCCAAAATATGTCTCTATCATATGGTCCAGGTTAAATATTCTAACTTAGAAAGTCCTTCTTTACATTCGGTTTGAGTGGTAAATAAGTTTCCTGAGGTCTTTTAGAAAGATCTTCCTAGTGTTCCTCCGGATAGAGAGATAGAGTTTTGCATTGATTTGGTTTGGGACACTCGTTCAATATCTTTCCCTCCTTATAGAATGGTTCCGACTGAGTTGAGAGAACTGAAGGAGAACCTAAAGGATCTTTTGACCGGTTTTACTCGTGCGTAAGAAAGATGGTTCCCTTCAGATGTGCATTAACTTTAGGCAATTGAATAAGGCGGTTGAATAAGGTGATGGTTAATAACAAGTATCTTCTTCCAAGGATAGATGACTTATTTGATCAGTTGTAAGGTTCCATATTCTTTTCTAAGATAGATCATTGGTCTGGGTATCATCAACTTAAGATTAGGGATGAGGATATCCCTAAGACGGTTTTTCGTACTCGGTATGGGCACTTTGAGTTCATGGTTATGTCATTTGGTTTTACAAATGCCCCAAGGCATTTATGGATTTGATGAATAGGGTTTTCAGGTAGATTCAAATCTTTTTATCATTGTGTTCATTGATGACATCTTGGTGTATTCTAAGAGTGAGGTGGATTATGCTAATCACCATCGTGTGGTGTTGCAGACCTTAAAAAAGCAGTTGTTGTATGTCATGTTCTCCTAGTGTAAGTTTTGGTTGAACGCTGTGATTATTCTTGGTCATATTATTTCTAGTGAGTGATCATGGTGGATCCGCAAAAGGTGGTTGTGGTTAAAAGGTGGCCTAGACCTATGACTCTAACCGATATCTGAAGCTTCTTGGGTTTTGCTGGTTGTTATAGGCCGTTTGTGGAAGGTTTCTTGATGATAGCTGCCCCATTGACCAAGTTGACTCAGAAGAAGGTAAAATATTCTTGGTCAAATGCTTAAGAGAGGAGTTTCCAAAAGCAGACGTACAACCTAACTTTGGCTCTAATTTTGACATTGCCTGGAGGTAATGAGGGGTTTGTGGTTTATTATGATGTATCCCAGGTGGAACTTGGTTACATTTTGATGCATCATGGAAAGGTGATTACCTATGCTTCTAGGCAGTTGAAGGTGCATGAGAGGAATTATCCTATTCATGATTTGGAGCTTTTAGAAATGGTTTTTACTTTAAAAATTTGGCGGCATTATTTGTATGGAGTATACATGGACATCTTTTCTTATCATAAGAGTCTACAACATGTGTTCACTCCGAATGAGCTAAATCTCAGGTAAAGGAAATGGTTGGATCTTTTCAAATACAATGATATAAGTCTTCACTACCACCCAGGTAAAGCTAATATGGTTGTTAATAATCTTATCAGGTTGTCCATGGGGAGTTTAGCTTATGTGGATTGAGAGAAGTGGGAATTGGTGAAGGATATTCACCATTTGGCTAATCTTAGAGTTCATCTCTTAGACTCCAATTATGGTGGTGTGATGGTATAGAAAGTTCGATCGTCCCTTAGTGCAGAGATCAAGGAAAAGTAAATGCTAGATCCTATCTTGATAAAACTCAAGAGTGGTGTTGGTGGATAAAGGGTTATGGTGTTCGAGATTAGTGGTGATGGTACCTTGAGGTACTAAGGGAGGTTATGTGTTCCTGACGTTGATGGTTTGAGAGAAAGGATTTTGGCTGAGGCGCATGAATCGCGCTATGTTGTTCATCCCAATTCGACAAAAATGTATTATGATCTCAAAGAGATGTATTGGTGGAATGGTATGAAAAGGGATGTAGCTGATTTTTTTGCAGAATGCATGGTGTGCCAAAAAGTCAAAATTTAGCACATGAGGCCTGACGGGTTGTATCAGGGAATGGAATTACCGAAATGTAAATGGGAAGCAATCAATATGGATTTTGTAACCTCTATTGATCGGTCTCAGAACTCATTTGATTTGATTTGGGTCATCATGGATAGGATGACAAAGTCCGCTCATTTCTTGCCGGTGTGGACTACCTTTTTGGCTGAGGACTATGTGTGGTTGTATATTCAAGAGATTTTAAAGTTGGATGGGGTACCTTTTTCAATTATTTCTGATCATGGTATGCAGTCTTCATCTTACTTCTGGCGGTTTTTTCAGAAGGGGTTGGGTACTAAGGTTAGTTTGAGTACTACTTTTCATCCGCTAATGGATGGACAAGAAGAGAGGACTATTAAGATATTAGAGGACTTGTTTCGTGCATGTGTGATTGATTATAGTGGCAATTGGGTTGAGCATCTATCTTTGCTAGAGTTTGCTTACAATAATTTCTATCATTCTAGCATTGGGATGGCCCCTTTTGAGGCATTATATGGTAGGAGGTGTAGATATTCTATTGGATGGTTTGAGCTTGGTGAGGCGGATATGTTTGGTTTGGATTAGGTTTATCAGGAAATAGAAAAGGTAAAGGTGATTCGGGATAGGCTTAAGGATACCCAACATCGCCAAAAGTCCTATGCGAATGTAAGGCATAGAGACTTGGAATTTGAGGTTGGGGATAAGGTGTTCCTAAAGGTATCTCCCATGAAGGGAGTGATGCAGTTTGGTAAAAAAGGAAAGCTCAGTCCCTGATATTTTGGTCATTATGTGGTTTTTAAAAAGGTTGGTAATGTGACGTATGAATTGGAGTTTCCTACTAGTTTAAGCTCCATTCATCCAGTATTTCATGTCTTGATGTTGAGAAATTATCTTGGGGATCTTTTTGTAGTGGTTCCTTTGGAAAGGTTGGATATCTCGGATTCTTTATCTTATGAAGAGGTCCTGATTAGGATATTGGATCGGCGGGTTTTCCGGTTACGGACCAAGGATATGTCCTTGGTTAAGTTTCTATAGCGAAACCACAAGATGGAAGAGGCTACATGGGAAGCAGTGGCGTACATGAAGTTCAAGTACCCGCATTTGTTTTCTACTTTGGATATTCATGTGGAAGGTATGTTCTCTTGATCACATCTTTATTTTCTAAGTTAGTTAAGCGTTAGAATAGATACTTGCATCTTTATTTTCTAACTTGGGTAAAGGTTGGATAGATATTTGATAATTTAAATGAATCGTGCTTGTGTTTGACCTACCTCATCCGTCATTCGAGGATGAATAAATCTAAATGGGAGAGACTAAAGCACCCTGGGTTCGGGACTCTTAGAAAATTTCCTGTATTTCTAGTTTTTGGTCATGATATGACTAGGGGGTACAGGTCGTATGCGGGGGTACGAATGGTAAGACTTGGTCATACACTAACCATTACTGATTGGTGGGTTCAATTGGGTTTTGTAATGGGAACGACTTGGAGGGTACGGGTCGTATGGTTTGGGTTTTCCTTCGCTTAATCTAAGACTTAGTAAAGTAACTTGGCTCTGAGTACGTGTCGTATTGTCCCACTCATATGCTGGACTATGTCAACTCCTCTTGGTTCTGTTATGGGTATGGGTTAAGGGTACTAGTTATATCCTTAGATACGATTTGTATTGCATGTTCGTATATTGACCAGTGTGGGGATATAGGGGAGGTCTATGGTACGAGTGGTCGGTACCACTCATATTAGAGGGTGCGGCCAGTATGGTTGAGTCGTACCCATCTGCGGGGATTTTATATAGTTATGTTGGGGGTAATATGGATATTTCCCCTCTTAACCTATTATGACCCCACGACTTAAATCACACTTGGGAGGTTAGTTACCCTATTATTCTAATCTTAAACACTTAGAAACACTCTCTAATTCTCTCTAAGTCTCTTGGGTAAAGAAAGGCTAGTGTTTCACCTAGAGGAGCAATTTAGGGCTTTATTAGGTGATTTGTTGCCATCATCTTCATAATCTAAGGCATGTATTGCTCCCTCATTGTTAGTTCCAACTAAATGCATGATTTATACAATATTTTCATGGCATGATTATTGTGTGGTTGTGGGGTTTTCAAATATATGTTGGGGTTTTGGTATTAAATTCTAAGTTATAGTTCTCCCATGTTTTAATTATTGTTTTACATTCTTTAATGGTGGTTTGGATAATCGGCTGCTTGGGAATGGTTTATTGGTAATAGGAATTGGTTTTGGAAACACTATGCCCTCAACATGTTTGATAAAATATCTATGATAGTGCTTTTACTATATTATTGAACTTTTAATAGAACTAATGCATGGTATGGTAGGGTTTGGAAATGGAACCCTAAATGGTATAAATGGTTTAAATGGTTGAAATAGTTGAGAAAGGCTAAATGGTAATGTTTGGTGGTCATAGTTATGGTTAATAAAACTTCCTTATGGTACATGGGATTCCCCCAAGAAAACTTATTAAGGGAACAACTTGTGGGGTACATGGGATTCCCCCAAGCAAACTTAACAATGGAACACCGTGAGGTACATGGGAATCATGTTGTTTAACTTGATAATGTAATCAATTGGTACATGGGAATCCCTTTACATAAAAAGGTTGGATAAGGGCATTGCTTGAAAGTTATAGTCGGTATAAAGATCCCACTACTTATAGCCTTGGTTAATAATAATGAAATAATGGTTTGATTGGTTTGAAATGGTTTTAATTAGGAAATAATGGCGGGGTGTTATAGCTAACTATGAAGGTACAAGTCCAATGGACGAACACTGGAAATGCTTGTTTGCTGACATGAGGGGTTGGTTATAGCAACCATATATGGTACTATGAGGTATATGGAAATCCTCTGAGTACCGCATACACGTGTATCATCGAGAGCAAAGGGTACTTGGGAATCTCCTACTCTGATGGTATCTTCGGTTCGTGCGGATACACGCATTGGGACCCATTTTGGGGGTTACGCTGGACCTATATAGCCCATGGGTGATTCTAGGATGGTTAAGCTACACATACCCAGGTTAAAGGTTTTAAGTGAATGCTAAACCCATCTCCCTTTCCCGACATGGTTATATATATATATATATGTACTCAGTATTGTCGTTTGCATACAGTTGGTTTACTTGGATTTACTGGATAGTATTAGTTTATTCTTATCCTGAGTTCATGCTAGCGTTCACCCGCAAACCTATCTTCTGGAGGATATATCTCCACGCGATGTAGGAACCGGCCATTCTACTCCTCCTACTTAGTGCTCGAATTTGGGATCAGCTACAAGATTGAAGTGGTGAGCTTTCATATTCCGAAAGGCTCCATTTCATGTTCATGGATGTTCTTACATACTTTGGGTAATTTATAGATATTGGTTTTGTCTATGGTTTGCGGCATATCCCAACTGAATATTGGTTTTCTTTTGGTTAGAGGCTTTTGTGGAACGACTATGGGTTGGTATGGGTGGGATCAGTAGTAGTGTCAGCCCTAGTATTAGCATTAGCATTGGAGCTGATATTGGTTGACTAATGTTCTCACTGTTCCATCCTGTTATATTGTGTTATGGATAGGAACTCGGTTATTGTTTTGGTTTTGGCTTATGATTTTTGTTTTGTTATATTTATCAGTTTGGTTGGGTATCGGGGGTGGTCTCCGGTCCTATTTGGACTTGAGATGCCCATTACGACAAGGCCCTTGGTCGGTTCAAATCACTCACCCTTTGTGTCTGATATTTTGTTTTCTAAGAAAACAAAAATAATCCTTAGAGTTCGACCACGAAAAAAAGGGAAGGACGTAGGGAGTAAAGGAACTTATAGAATTCATAAGTTAGAGAGCAAGAGAGTGTAGCACCAGTTTGGCCAGGTTTCTCAGACTTTAAAAATATTTACTTAAAAGATTATTTTAGAAAGTTAACTGAGAAAATGTTATTCTTTGAACAACACTTCAGTTGCAAAAGTAATTTTTTAGATTTGAAAAGTAATCTTGTTCAAGTTTATTTTAAATATTAGCCAAGTACTAAAATTTAATAGGCATTTAGCCATGTAATTGGAACATTAAATTTGAAGTTTTAAATAGTTGAAATTACAATTAATTTGTCACACTTGAAGAAAATTTCAATTTCAATTTTTTATAGCAAATGTCCACCAAGGATTTGGAGGGAAGGTGTAAGACCCCAAAATTTTGACGATCTTACTGGACCCTCCCTTGTGCTTAATGATAATTTTTAACTTGAATCATAATAAGGGATGTTAATGGGATAATTGAGGAGAGTTTTAGAATTTTTGAAAGCGTCCGGGGTCATTTTCGAACCCCGAACCAATGAGGGTCCATAATAGTTGCATGCCACACCTTGAGAACGTCACATGTCACTCCTCAGGCACATCGCAAAAAAATCTTGGCATGTCCTTTGGCCTCCGCTATGGCGGCGTGCCACATCCAAGGATACAAAACACCTAGTTTTATTTTTTTAGTTGGGGTGAGGGTTTTTTGGTCCTTAACCCTATTAAATGACATTAAACATCCCCCAGCCCCTATTAAGCTATGAATTAATAAATTTTATCATTGTTCTTCCTCCTTTCAACTCTCAAATGAAGTAAACCATAGTTTTTCTTAAGAATTCAAATCTCTGGGCTCGAAACTCAAATTCCCCTCGAAATTCTTCTGTCGTTAAGGCATGTTGGAAACACCTTATCTTAATTATTATATTATTTCATCAAATTACTTGATGTTTACATGTTCTTGAATATCTAATTCAAACTAGGTTTGAGGGTTTTTTGTGGTTATACTTTTCCAATGTTTATCTCTTATTTTAATGGTTTCTCTATGGTTTAAACGTTGAATTGCAAACTTAAATTTTATCTTGTGATAATGGTGGAATTTGGTAAATTGAGTTTTCACAAAGTTTATGAATTTTGGCATGGTGATGATATGAACCTCAACCCCAACATAATTTGGTTTTTAAATAAGGATTTCATCATGTCTAAACTATCCTTTGGAAAATTGCATGACATTAAATGATAAAGAGGTAAAAAGGTTTTCAAAACTCCCTTAGGGCTTTGGTTATGGATTTTAAAATGAAAATTGGAGTCTAAATGGTTAAATGGATATGGTATGACATAATTTGAATGGTTTGCATGTCGATTGGTATGACGATACCAAATCGAGAATGCCTTAATAAATGACTCAATGGTTAACGGTAAGTGAAAAATTATTTAATTAGGCTTAAAGGGTATTGTGTAGCTTTACAGAGAAGGTGTAGACTCGGGGGGACCAACATTGAAAACAACATTTACCAACGTTGGGGGTCTATGACCATTATGTCTACTTTACACAGTATATATTTTTGGAAGGCTATCACCTCGGTGTCTTTAGCTAAATTTTCCCAATTCATGCGGCTAACATTGATTGGGGTCCTTTCGGAAGAAGGAGTTATACCCATATAGCCTGTGGATGCCAAAAGGTCGGCATAAGCTACATAATTCAGGATTAAATTTTGAATGGTCATTTTTCATGTTCCTTGCCCCCACCCTAACATTCTATTATCTTGAAGGTTTTTTAGGATATTTTTTATGACTCGTTTGTGGTAAATATGTATTTCATCCATGTGCTTTATTACTTTTTTTGGTACATACATATTTTATTTCTTTCCTTGGGTTTAATGCAACTACTTGCTCAACTGACCGTCCTGAATGCTACATTATTTCAAGATATAGGTTTTGAGGGATTTTTTTTATGACCTTGTGCAGCGTTAGGTGGCTCGGTATTCACATTGGATAGTTATTGAACTGTGAGCCCTCCATCATTGGGAAGGTCTAGTTCCTGTAGTCTTTCATTATTTTATTACTTTCTTTTTGTTTTCTGTTGGCATGGTAGGGGTCATGTCCCGACTTAGATAGTATTCCTTGGTTAGAGGCTTTGTGGACTGTGATGAGGTATTACTTTGTGGATTTGGTTTTTGACTCAAAACTTGCTCTTTTGATTAATACATTTCTCTTATTCTACTGGTTAGCTTCCACATTTGTTTATTATTATTATCATCATGCTCTTAAGGTAAGGCTAAGGGGTCATCTTAGTCCTTGGTTGGTTTGGGAAGCCCGTCACGGCTAGAGCCCCAATTTGGATCATGACAAGCTTGGTATTAGAGCACGGGTTAGGGTCGCTGGGTGTCTACAAAGTCGTGTTTAGAAGATTCCTTCTTATGGATATCCGGTTTGCCGTCTTATAAGGGGGGCTATAACCCATTTAGGAATGTTTCCCACCTTTGTGTTCTATTTCATGCTAGAGAGAATAGTTGCTTTGAATCAACTCTAACTCTTGGCTTACTCGTATATCATGCCTCCACGAAGATCTTATGGTCATAGGAACTCATTCAGAACCTCTTCCCAATCGGGGCAAGCGCGGAGAAAGTTCGTCGTACTCATGGAATGTAAACTCGGTATAGGTCCCATCTCCTGACTTCACTGCTCCACTTGGGGTACCACCGGTCCTTACTTGTCCTCCTCGGGCTTCCTAGACTGGTGTCACTCAGTCTCCTTAGAGAGATGTCTCGAATACTGAGTTTCATCAGTCTATACATATTCTTGCTTAGATTGTGGCATTGCAGTCCCATTATTTGGATCATGTTTGTCCTACTACTAGTTCATCGGAGATCACTCAGGTTGGCCAATTTACGATACTGAATCCCCTGTCTTTTTAGGTTCTAAGGTTGAGAAGGATCCTCAGGGGTTTGTTGATGAGATAGAGAAGATCAATAGAGTTATGCATGCTAGTGATTCAGAGGGGGTTGAATTTGCAGTTTATCATTTGAAAAAAGTGGCTTATCAATGATATGAGGAGTGGGAAGAGCTAAGGGGTGAAGATGCTAAGCCAGCTGTGTCTAAAGAGTTTGAGGGTGCTTTTTTTAATAACATATTTCCTCAGGAGTTGAGGAAAGACAAAGATGAAGAGTTTGTGAATCTAAAGCGAGGTAGGATTAGTGTTAAGGAGTATGCATTGAAGTTCACCCAATTATCTCGTTATGGTCCAAAGCTTCTGTCATGCATGAGGTCTCGAATGAGGAAGTTCTCTTTAGGTCTTTCTCATGACTTAGTGTTAGAGTGTAAGGCTCCTATGTTGAACAATGACATGGATTTATCGAGGTTGATGGTTTATATGCAACAAATGGAAGTTTAAGGTTCATGAGAGAAGTTACCAAACTCATGATCTAGAGTTGGCATCTATGGTTTTTTCATTGAAAATTTGGCATCACTATTTGTATAGGGTGTATGTAGATATTTATTCAAATCATACGATTTTGTAGTACATGTTCACATAGAAAGAATTGAACCTCAGGAAGAGGCAGTGGCTCATATTATTAAAGGATTACAACATGAGTTTGCACTACCACCGAGGTAAAGCTAATGTTGTTGCTGATGCTCTTAGCAATTGGGGACTCTGATGATGGGGAAGTAATTGTTCAGGAAGTCTCTAAGTCATCTCTTGGGGTTGAAGTCAAGGAGAAGCAGATTATAGATCCCATACTTATGTAAATTAAAGATAATGTGGGTTAGTAAAATGTGATACGCAACACAATCCTAGACAAGTTTCGGTTATTAGTTTCATGTTTAAAGGGGTCCAAAGTCATTATTTTACACTAAGTACAACAGACTTAGCTCAAGGATTTTATTTGTGGCCTTCCCAAGTTCGAAACATTGATTTATAAGTTAGATTATGTCTAGGGATGTTAGAAGGGTCATTCGGGAGAGTTTCAGAATTTTAGGAAGGGGTTCGGGATATTTTTGGAACACGGAGGCAGAATGCCTCCGTAATTTTGACATTTCACGGAGGCTGGACCTCTGCAATACATGGCCTGTTACAGGGGTTGTTCTCCGCGATACACACAGTGTCATAGAGGTTAGTCTCTACGATAACCTCTGTGTCAGAAAGGTTATGTTTGTGTTAGCATTCTTTAAGAGTTAAAGGGGCATTTTGGTCCTTTCCCCCTCCCCACACACCCAAATCACGAATAAAAATCCAAAAAGGGGCATTACTTGCCCCATGCCCCAAAAGTTATCATACGTAAAAACCCTTCCCATTCCCAAGAATGTAAATTCTAGTTTCCTTTCTAAGGATTCAAGCATTCAAGGTCAAAATTTCAAACTTCTTTTTCTTCAAGGATTTAAGTGATTAAGGCATGTGGGATATTCATCAATGGATTCCTTCCCTCCATTGAGTCCCAAAAATCCTTGTTTTCAAGTAGAAACTCTTTTCTCTCTTTTCATGTAAATGCTATGTTAAAGTATGAATTTTCTCAATGTTCTTATAGTAGTTTGAATTCAAGTCATGCCAATATGTTTACCCATGCGAATTATGTTTTTATATGCTTTAAACTTCAGTTCTTCATATCATGTTCAGTTGACCCCATGTTAAACTATCATATTACGAATTTAACCATGTAAGAATGTTGTCTTTATGAGTTTAATATCTTCCAATACTTATAATCATGGTATCATCGGATAGTGATCAATACTATGTCTTGGGTCTCTAAATCATAAACTCTTTCACAATGTTTTTAAATAATATCATTGTATTTAAATCATCACTCGGTGCTGGTGGGTTATGAACAACCGATACCTATATGATTATACATGTTTCAATTTGACAAGTTCCAATCAGTCAGCTCATGATTATATCATTATATTCATATGATCATATTTATGTTGAGCAATTACCAGTCATAAATTCAATTAACTCAAAGCTAGTGTCAGTTTAGTTGGGAGTAGGATTAGCACAGAGTAAACCCAAGGATGGGGGATCACTTCCCAGTTGAGGGTGTGACCTCTAGTAGCAGTCCTTGAGTTCCAGAGCTATGTAGCCAGCGTAGGTTTTTTTTTAGAGGTCTTCCTACCAGTTGAGGGTTGACACTCTTTTATTGACACCTGCCAGTAGAGGGTGACACCCTAGTCCTTAAGGACCTCAGGTATTTAGATTAGTGGATCCACACAGCCAGTGGCAGTACACGTTGCAAGGAACTAATACCCTTCCAACTGGGGTTATAGATTGGACCCAAGTTAACTCAGATTGGGGAATGTAGGTTACATGATAGATCCAATAGTGTCAGTTCAGTATTCAGAGTATTTCATCTCAGGTTTACATGACCAAGTATACAAATACCAATTATTCAATTTATTAGTTACTCAGCTATTCATTTTTTACAGAATATGTCGGTACATGCTTTACTTGATCTAGAATTCTTTTAACATGTTCATGCATTATGTTCAGTATTCATATGTATTACAGCCAGTCCCTATCTCACGTATCAGTACATTCAAAGTGTTGATCGCATACTCTTCTTTTGTTCTATGTTGTCTTATAACATAGGTTCGGATGCCCAGTTCCCTGATCATCCTTAGACAGCTCAGAACCTCTCAGCAGCAGTAGTGGTAAGTACCCATCCTTTGAGGAAAAGATATGTTATTTTATTTTATTTTAGTATTTCTTTTCATTTCAGTCAGTCAGAGTTAGTTAGGGGTTTGTTCCATCAACTCTCCAGGTCTTAGAGGCTTTCAGAACAGATGTTAGATATTCGGATATTCAGATTAGATATTCAGCTATTCAGATTTGTTTTTGGTTTATTCCATAATTCCAATATGTTGGTATTTGCTTAAGTTTTATATCTTATCATACCTTTATAAATTTAACTTCTGTATATGATGTTTCATTATTATATTAATCAGTTCTTAAAGTAGGTACCAGATCATGGGTTGGCTTGGGGTCACTTGTGTCCTTAAGCACCGTGTTACGACTATGGGGTAGACTTGTGTCATAACAAAAATTGATATCAGATCTAGGTTTTAAAGTGTCCTAGGGTGTCTGAAAGTCGCATTGAGTAGAGTCTTATACATGGGTGTGAAGCACGCCACACTTATGGGAAAGAGTCTATGAGACATTTTAGGAAATTTTCCATTCTATAAGTATTCATGTCGTGCGAAAGAGCATGAGCTCTATTGAATTCCCTTTTCTAACTCATTGTTCATTCATTTATAGAAAATGCCTCCTAGAAGGAATAATGAAAGAAGGAATGGGGATCAGCCTATACCACCTGTTCAGGAAGATCCCCTGAACGAACATATTTCCCACGAGTTCATGGTCGCTTTCACAACTTTTTCTCATTCTGTGCATGCTCAAAATAATCAGTAGGCTATTGACCCAGCCAATGCAGTGATGAATACGACAGTAGCTAGGATCTGGTACTTCACTTAGATAAATCCCCTTTTATTTTCTGGATCTAAGTTTGAGGAGGATCTGCAGGAGTTTCTAGACAGTGTGTAGAAGGTGACCAATATTATGGGTGTCACCTCAAGTGAGAGTGCTGACTTAGATGCTTATCAGTTTTAGGGAGTAGCTCATACATGGTTCAAGTAGTGGAAAAAGGATAGAGGTGTTGAGACAGTGGCACGTAGAGTGAGAGGATTTTACCACCGCCTTTCTAGATAGGTTCTTCCCACTAGAGTTGAGGGAGACTAAGGTGTAGGAGTTCATAAATCTGAAGCAAGATAACCTAAGTCTAAAGGAGTAATCACTCAAGTTTACTCATTTGGCGAGGTATGGTCCTACTATGGTGGTTGATTCTTGAGCCAAAATGAGTAAGTTTGTGTCGGGTGTGTCGAAGGATTCAGTTAAGGAGTGCAGAATAACTATGTTGGTTAAGGAGATGGACCTTTCCAGATTAATGGTCCATGTTCAGCATATTGAGAAGGAGAAACTCAAAGAAAAACAAAAGGGTGAATAAGAAGGCTAGAACTGGTATCTTCAACTTCTCACAATAGAGGTTTGACGATGGAAATCATACTCAGTTCCACCAAAAAAATTTAGCTCCAACCCCATTTTCAGCCAGTGCCTAAGTATAGGATATTCGGGATAGAGCGCTAGGCTATAAATACCAAGGTAGTGTGCATAGTGGTTACTCCAATCCGCTTTTCTAGAATTATGGTAGGAATAACTAGGGTTAATGCAGAACAGGTAGTGATATGTGTTTTAGATGTGGCAAGCCAAGCCATAGGATAAGGGATTGCCTAATGGTTGATCAGAAGGGTAAAGACTTTCATCATCCAGGTCAGTCCAAGTTTTCACTAGCTCTAGCAGGTCGCTCGGCTCAATAGGGTACCACATCTAGTGCCACCAACGGGCAATGTTAGAGTTGACTTTATGCTCTCCATAGTCAACATAATTAGGAGATTTATTCTGATATAGTTACGGGTATGTTGCAAGTTTTCCATTTTTATATTTATGCGTTGTTAGACCCCAGATATTCACTTTATTTTATGACTCCTCTTATAAAAGTAGACTCCGATGTCAATCCTGATATCTTAGTAGGACCCTTCTCAGTGTCTACCCAAGTCGGTAGTTCTATTGTAACCAGAAGGGTATACAAAAATTGCTTGGTCATCGTGTCTTAGAATGTTACTTCAGTTGACCTTGTGGAGTTAGAGAAGACTGATTTTGATATCATTTCTGACATGGATTGGCTCCTCTCATATTATGCCTCAGTTGATTGTAGGAATAAAATAGTCCAGTTTCAGTTTCCTGATGAGCCCATTATTGAATGGAGGGGTAGTACTTCAGTGCCTAAGGGTCAGTTTGTTTCCTATATTAAGGAAAGAAAGATGATATCCAATGGATGTAATACAATCTCGTCCGAGTCAAGGACTCAAATTCTAAAACTCCAAGTTTTAAGTTAGTTCCATTAGTGAATGAGTTTCCAAAAGTGTTCTATGAAGTTCTTCCCAGAGTTCCTCCCGAATGAGAAATTGACTTCAAAATAGATATCATTCTAGATACCCAGCGTATCTCAATTCCCCCTTACAGAATGGCTCTAGCTGAGCTTACTGAATTGAAAGAGCATTTGAAAGATCTCTTAGATAAAGGTTTTATCTGGCCTACCATTTCTTCATGGGGTGCTCCAGTTTTCTTTATGTGCAAGAAAAATGGTCCCCTTAGAATGTATAATGACTACCGTCAGTTGAACAAAGTCACTGTCAATAATAAGTATCCTCTCTATAGGATTAATAACTTATTCGACCAACTTTAGGGTGTAAGCTATTTCTCTATGATAGACCTCAAATTCAACTATCATCAGCTCAGATTCATAGAATGTGAATTCGGAAGACAACTTTAAGAACTCGACATAGTCACTTTGAATTCTTAGTTATGTCCTTTAGACTAATGAATACCCCTACAACTTTTCTGGACTTAATGAATAGGGTGTTCAAGAAGTACGACATGTTTGTCATAGTCTTCATAGATGACATTCTCGTCTATTCTCGTAATGAATATGATCATGTAGACCATTTTAGGATTGTATTGCATACCCTTAAAGATCACTTGTTATTCGCTAAGTTCAGTAAGTACAAATTTTGTTTAACATCAATAACTTTACTTAGTCATATCATTTTTTGTGATGGCATCCCAGTTAATCCACAAAAGACCAAAGCAGTAAGAAATTAGCCTAGACCCAACTCCCCGTTAGGAATTAGGAGCTTCTTGGGTTTATCTAGATATTACAGATGTTTTGTTAAAGGTTTTCCTTCAATTTCTTCTCCTATGTCTAGGTTGACTCTGGATAAAATCAAATTTCTGTGGTCAAATTCCTGTGAGAAGAGTTTTCATGAATTGAAGACCCGACTCGTATCTGTTCCAGTCTTGACTTTAATAGACGGCATAGATGGGTTTGTATTTTATTATGATTCTTCTATAGTTGGTATTAGATATGTATTGATCCTGAGAGGTAAGGTCATATCCTATGCCTCTAGATAGCTTAAACCCCATGAGAAGAATTACCCAACCCATGACCTTGAGTTAGAAAAAGTTGTCTTTTCCTTAAAGATTTGGAGGCACTACCTTTAAGGGGTAATGTAGATGTGTTCATGGATCATAAGAGCTTATAGTATATGTTCATGCAAAATACTTGAATTTTCATCAGAGAAGGTAGCTTGAATTGTTGATGAACTACAATATGAGTGTGTTGTATCACCCAGGTAAGGCCAATATGGTAGCTGATACCCTTAGTTGATTTTCTATGGGAAGTGTCACGCATGTTGAGCATGATAAGAAGGAGTTAGTCTGTAAGGTTCATCAGCTTGCAAGATTGGGCATTCAATTGGATGATTTGGCCGAAGGTAGTATATGGGTCTAGAATGGTTTAGAATCTTCATTGGTTGCCGAAGTGAAAGAAAAGTAAGACAAGGATCCCATTCTCGTCAAGTTGAATAATGCAGTTAGGGATCAGAAGGGTGAGGCTTTCTCCCAAGGGGGAGATAGTGTACTTCACTATCAAGGTAGGTTATATGTTCTGAGTTTGGATGGTCTGAGGCAGCGGGTACTAGACAAAATGCATGGTGTGCGGTACTTTATTCACCCAGGAGCCACTAAAATGTATCGAGATTTATGGGAAATATATTGGTGGAATGGTATGAAGAAAGATATTGCAGAGTTTATGGCTAGGTGTTTGAATTGTCAGCAGGTTAAGGTTGAGCACTAAAGGCCTAGTAGTATGCTTTAGGATTTTAGAATCCCCACATAGAAGTGGGAAGTGAAGAACATGGATTTTGTGACAAGGTTTCCTCGTACGCATCATTAACAGATTTAGTTTGGTTCATTATAGATAGAATAAACAAGTAAGCCTATTTTTTGCCAGTTTATACTTCGTATTTAGCTGAGGATTACGATAGAATCTATCTCCCAGAGTTCGTAAAGGTGAATGGGGTTCCATTGACCATCATTTCAAATAGAGGTACTCAGTTTACCTCTAACTTTTAGAACGCTTTTCAGAAGGGTCTTGGAACCCAAGTCTATCTTTGTACAACATTCCATCCTCAGACAGAGCGTACCATTAAGACTTTAGAGGACATGTTAAGGTCTTGTGTTATCGACTTCAAGGGTAGTTAAGATGACCACTTACTTTTGATTAAGTTTTTCTATAACAACAGCTATTATTCAAGTATTCAGATGGCTCCATTTGAGGATCTTTATGGAAGGGGATGTAGATCTTCTATTGGTTGGTTTAAAGTAGGTGAGGCTTCTATGATAGGGTAGGATTCATTGTATGAGGTGATGGATAAACTTCAATTAATCCGAGAAAGGCTGAAGATAGATAAAAGTCATCAAAAGTCCTATACAGATGTGACGAGAAGAGATATTGAGTTGACGTAGGTGACTTGGTTTATTTGAAAAAATTTCCTATGAAAAGGGTGAAGATATTTGGCCAAAAGGGGAAGCTCAGTCCCTGCTATGTTGGTCCATATAGGATTTTGAGCCATTTTGAGAAGGTAGCTTATGAGTTAGTGTTGCCTGCATATTTGGCATCAGTGCATCCGGTGTTTCATGTTTCTTTGCTAAAGAAATGTATTGTTGACTTATTTTTTGTTGTCCCTTTAGAGAGTATGGATATTAAAGACAAATTTTCCTTTGAGAAATTCCCAGTTGAGGTCCTTAATCGTCAGATTCATAGGTTGAGGAATAAAGAAGTCCCTTTGGTTAAGATTTATGGAGAAATAAGTTCGTTGAGAGAGTTACTTGGGAAGTAGAAGCAGATAGGCGAGCCAATTATCCCCATCTTTTCCTTATGAATCCTGATCCAGCGTAAGGTAATGGTTTTTCTTAAGCGATTCTTTCGCTTTCTATCTTAGCTATATAATCAACCTCATGTCATTGCTTGCATTCATGAATTTAGTTCAGTCTATGTATCACATTTCAGATTCAGTTATTTAATCATGATCCAGCTCACAAGTATTCAGTACATGATCTCAGTTTTCTTAGTATCTCAGCTTAAGCGATTTTATTCGGGGACAAATGATCCCAAGGGGGAGATATTGTAATACTCTGCACGATCCTAGACAAGTTGTAGTTGTTAGTCTCATATTTAAAGAGGTCTAAAGTCATTATTTCATGCTAAATACAAAATATTTAGCCATTTTAAGACCCCAAGAATTGGAGGATTTTTTTTCGGCCATTCCTAATTCAAAACATTTATTTATAAGTTGAATTATATCTAGGGATGCTTGAAGGGTCATCCAAGATGTTTCAAAATTTTGAAAGGGGTGTGGGGTATTTTTGGACCACGAAGGAAGAATGCCTCCGCGATTTGGACATGTCAGAAGGTTGGACATCCACGATACATGGCGCATCATGGAGGTTAGTCTCCACGATACACACTGTGTCACGGAGGTTAGTCTCCACAATAACCTCCGTGTCGCGTAGGCTGTGTTTTTGGAAGTATTCTTTAAAAATTGTAGGTGTATTTTGGTCTTTTCCCCTTCACCCCAAACACCCAACATGAATTAAAGAACAAAAAGGGGCATTATTTGCCCCATTCCTCATCAGTTATATACGTAAAACCCTTCCCCATTCCCAAGAACATAAATTCAAGTTTTCTTCTCAAGGATTCAAGCATTCAATGTAAAAATTTTAAGCCTTTTTTTCTTCGAAGATTCAAGCAATAGAGGTATGTGGGACATTCATCAATGGATTCCTTCCATTCTTTGAGTCCCAAAAATCCTTGCTTTCAAGTAGGAACTCTTTTCTCTAATTTCATGAAAATGCTATGTTAAAGTATGAATTTACACAATTCTTATAGTAGTTTAAATTCAAGCCATGCAAATTAGTTTACCCATGCGAATTATGTTCTTATGTTCTTTAAACTTCAGTCCCTCATGTCATGTTTAGTTGACCGTATACAAAATTATCAGATTATGAATTTAACCATGAAAGCATGTTGTCTTTACGAATTTAAGATCTTCCTATAC
Source organism: Capsicum pubescens (assembly GCA_030864215.1). NCBI lineage: Eukaryota > Viridiplantae > Streptophyta > Magnoliopsida > Solanales > Solanaceae > Capsicum > Capsicum pubescens. The sequence goes on from CM061544.1 coordinate 232,519,161, forward strand.
TTATAATCATGGTTTCTTATTATAGAGATCCATACTATGTTTTTAAAATGCCTTGGGTTTGGGACCCTTACAAAATTTCCTGAATTTCTGGGTTCTGGGCAACATACAATTGGTGGATACTAGTCGTATAATAGGGTATGAGTGGTATGCCTTGGTCGTATGCTGACCAGTGTTAGTTGGTAGGTTGTATTGGTTTCTAGAATGGGTACGACTTGGGTTGGTACGAGTCGTATGGTTGGATACAGGTCATTTAGTTTGGGTTTTTCCTTCACTTGATCTGAGACTTAGTAAAATAACTTGGATTTGAGTACGAGTGGCTCACTATGAGCCTTAATCCAGGTTACACATTGTACCATGGACTCATATAGTGGACAATGTTCAAACTTCTTGTTATTCTATTCTTCTAGGGGTACGGGTCCAGGGTACTGTTCATATTCTTAGGTATGATTTGGTTTGGTAAATCATATATTGGACAGTGTTGGTTCTAAGGAGGAGGCCTAGGGTACGAGTGGTGGGTACCACTCGTATTAGAGGGTATGACCGGTATGATATAGTCGTACCCTATGACAGGATTTTTATGTAGTTTAAGTGAAGGCAATCTGGACATTTCCCCGCATAACCTTTTATGTCCCCATGACTTTTAAACCACTTAGGAGGTTATTTACCCTATTATTCTATCATTAAACACTTAGAAAACTCTCTTAAACACTCTACAATCCTCTCTAAGGCTCTTGATAAAGGAAGGCCAGGGTTTCACAAAGGTGATCAATTTATGGCTTGATTGGGTGATTTCTCTCAATCATCTTCTTTATATAAGGCATAAAATTTCTCCCTCATTGTTAGTTCCAACTAAAGGCATGTTTTATACAATGTTTTCATGGTATAATTATTTTATGATTTAAGGGTTCTCAAATATATGTTGGGTTTTGGTATTAAAAGCTTGGTTATGGTTTTCCCATGTTTTAATTATGTAATTACATGCTTTAATAGTGGTTTAGACAATTGGTTGGATGAGAATGGTTAATTGGTAATTGGATTTGGTTTTTTAAACACTATGCCCCCAACACGTTTGATTAATTGCCTATGATAATTCTTTTACTATATTCTTGAACCTTTAATGGAACTATTGCATGGTATGGTTTGGTAATGGAACCCTAAATGGCATAAATGATTTAAATAGTTATGAATGGTTAGATTGTAAGGTATGGTGGTCATGGTTATGGTTAATTAAACATCTTTGTGGGGTACATGGGATTCCCCCAAGTAAGCTTAATAATGGAACACTTGCGGGGTACACGGGATTCCCCCAAGTTAACTTGATAATATAATCTATGGGTGCATGGGAATCACAATACATAAAAAGGTTGGCTAAGGACAATGCTTGCAAGTATAGTAAGTACAAGGATACCACTACTCATACACTTGGTTAATAATAATGGTATAATGATTTGGTTAGATGGTAATGGTTATAATTGGGCAATAACGACGGGATATGATTGCTAACCGTGAAGGTGCGAGTCCAATGGACGAACATTGGAAACTCATGTTTGCCGACATGAAGGGTTGGTTATAGTGACCATATATGATACTATGAGGTACATAGAAATCCTCTTCTAAGTACACGGTACATATGTATCATGGAGAGAGAAGGCTTCTTAGGAATCCCTTACTCTTGTGGTATCTCCAATTCATACGGTTACATGCATCGGGTCCTGTTCATGGGGTTACACTGGACCCATATAGCCCGTGGGTGGTTCTAAGATATTTAAGCTACTCATACCCTGGTTAATGGTTTTAAAGGCATGCTAAGCCCAATTCCCTTTTCCAGCATAGTTATATACATATATATATACACCTATATATATATATATATGTATGTATGTATGGTTTATATGCATATGGTTAGTTTACTTGGTTTTACTAAATGGCATTATTTTATCCTTATCTTTAGTACTTGCTAGAGTTTACCCGCTAACCCGTCCTCGGGCGGCTGTATCCCCACATGCTTCAGGAACCAGCCATTTACTACTCCTGCTTTGTGATAGGATTTTGGGATCAGCTCAGTTGGATTGAAGTGGTGATCTTCTATATTCAGGAAGTCCCTATTTTATATTCATGGACGTTTTTACATACTTTGGTTTATTTATGGATATTAGTTTTGGCTATGGTTGGGGGCATGTCCCAATCGGATATTGGTTTTCTTTTGGTTTGAGGCTTTTGTGGAACTACTATGGGTTGGTATGGGCAAGATCGATATTGGTGTCATCCTTAGTATTGGCATTGTTATTGGGGCTAATATCGGTTGACTTAATTTCTCACTATTCCATCCTTTTATATTATGGAATGCACTTGGTTTGGTTATTGTTATGGTTTTGGTTTACGATTTTGGTTTAGTTATAGTTATCGGTTGGGTTTGGGATCGGTAAGCTCCTTTGGGTCGGTCTCAATCATAGACCTATCCTAGAGTCCTGAAATTTAATAAAACACACAATTTTTTTATACATTCGAAATTCAACTGACTCAGGGTATATTGTTGGATACTTGGGTTAGGAACCTGGGGTGGTCTCCAGTCCTGGTTGGACTTGAAATGCCCATTACAACAAGGCCCCTGGTCGGGTTGGGTCAAGTTGGTATCAGAGATCTTTGTTCATGGTCAATTGGTAATCTGCAAATTTCTATTGAGTAAAGTCTCTTTTAGGGGTGTGTAGCACATCACCCTCATAAGTGAGAAGCTACAAGGAATTTAGGAATGTTTTAGTTTCTTGGTATTCTATTTTCAAGCTTGAAGCTTAAGTCATAGAATCCTCTCTAATCTTGGTTTGTTCCCTTTTCATATCATGCCTTAACGATCTGAGACTCAAGGTAACTCTTCTGTCCCAACTAGGGGAAATGTGGAAGGGACATAGGGGATCCATACTCGGTCTAGAGGTCCAGACCCTGATATTTCTGGAGTTCTACCGATTGCTACTAGTCCTTCTAAGGGTGAGGTGACTAATGCAGAATTTTGCCAATCGATTCATGTTATGCTCAGTTGGTTACTGAGCGGAATACATCAGGTGTTTCATCTGTTGAGGCCATTAGTGTTGGCCAATTTATGAAGATGAATCCTCTTACTTTTACTGATGTGAAGGTGGATGAGGATCCTCATGTATTCTTGGATAAAATCAAGAAAATCTTTAGCGTAATCAAGAAAATCAAGGCTAACGCATGATTATTGAGTTGATCATACTTATACTTGAGCTATTTGCAAAAGTCGAGGTCCATTATCCTATCGGCAACATCATAAGCTTCCGGGTACGTTAATAGTGTTTTCCTCATGAGGCAGAGAATTATCAACATGCTGTCATATAAGAAGTCAATTTTTAAATAGGTTAGTAATTGTAAAGATGCAACGGATGGTCCATCTGTTGCATAGGGTTCTCGAAATGAATAATCTAACGCAACTTATGCAACATATGGTTAATAAGTTGCAATAGGACCACTACCAGTTGCACCAGAATAGCCAGCCGTTGCAACAGATTTCATATCTATTGCGTAACTTCTTCTTCATGGGGTAGATTAGAAGGCTAGGTTAGGAAAAGTAAACTTATCTTGTCCTCGTAACGCATACACATATCTGCCATAGTCTGAAAGTCTTGGGGGAAAGAAAAGGACTGGGGTAATTTGGTGTGCCTGGCTTGGCATCCTTGGCCTGTCGCAGACCCCTCTTCTCTTTGGCTCCAAGTACTGCGTATATGTCTACCTTTTTGAATGGCCCCTGAACTTCAATAGCATTTGGAGAGGGAGGAGTTGCAATTTTTTTATTTCCGACCAGAGAGTACGTCGCTAATTGCTTTTTTCTTCCCCCTAACCAACACTGTAGGAATGTATGGATCTCTCACCTTCTTGGATGGTATGACACCCTTCTTGGATTTGAATTCCTCGAAAGCTTTAGACATAGCCTCTACTTTTTCAAAGAGTTTATCCTGGCTATCCTTTCACTCTTCACATTCGCAACGAGAACACGAGAGTGAAGAGGGGTAAGAGGGACCTGTGTAAGGGTGAAAAGGAGTGTTTTCAAACATATTTATTTTTTCTTGAGCATCGACATGCTCATCTTCACGAGTGGTAGCAACATCAGCATGTGTTCCACCAACAACAACAACTCCACCAGAAGAAGCACCTGTATCTGCCTTAGTAGGTTGGTCATAAAGAGCTTTAACATTAGGTTGACCTTGCCTAACTTCTCTTCTTATGGTTGTTGCTCCAGCCAATTCATTCTTTATTAACTCCACCGTTGCATTTGGTATAGTATCAACATGACCTAGAGTAATATAAGAAGTCATCACCGACTCCTTCTTATTAAGCAAGATCCATGGATGCACAATCTATAAAAAAAAGACATATACATTTAAATCATATAATATAATAATTTTCACGGTTGGGTTACATTTTAACACAGTCAACTTCTGCAATAGATTAACAATATGTGGCATCAAATTACCCATTATTGCATAGTTTGCAGTAGATGGTTAAAATTCATTTGAGTCGGCTTAAGGGAACCAAAGCAACACATGGATAATCTGATACAAAATATCAATCATCTATCACAATAGATTGCCAATCTGTTGCACCAGTTGCACAAGATGGGTAATCTGTTGGGTTACATGTTATGCAACAGATAATCTATATGTCGCAACAGATTAACAATATATTACATCAGATTACACATCTGTTGCATAATTTTTAATAGATGGTTAATCTGTTAGGAGTCGGGTTTACAGAACTGAAGCAACAGATGGGTAATCTGATGCAAGATATCAATCATCTATCATAACAGATTATCTATCTGTTACATCGGTTGGCACAGGATGAATAATATGTCACAACAGATATCCCGTCTGGTGCATTAGATATAACATCTGTTGCACCAATATAACATCTGTTCAATATCTTTCATTGAGTAAAATTATTTAACTTGAAGAAGACGTACTGTATCATCCGGAGGGTTAAAGAGATCAACCTCCTTGATTTTGGTGTTGTTCTTAGCAGCAAACTACCTAAACATCCTTGGATGAGAAACCTCATCTGGGTAATCCATTACCTGCTTTCGAGGGGGGATGGATTCAAATGCCCAGGCTTAAAAAATGTAAACAGCAAGCAAGCAAAAAAAGTCATAATAATTCAATATAAATTAATGGAAGAATAAAAATAGTGATTAATTTTACCATGAAAGCCCAAGGAAAGCCATATAATATGGTCATCCCTGAGGATAGTTTTGTCAGTAAATATTGGACAGTCAAGTAGAAGTTGACTTATCCCCAGGGATAGTTGTTAAATTTATCAAAATCCTCAGCACGCGCCAACAAATCATCTTCTATGACGTTGTTGACATCTTTTTCCAATATAAACGAATGGGCAAACCAAACTAAGCACAATTTCTCCCTATACTGCTTTGGTATGGTTTTATCCATGAGATCTGTCAACAAATTTGATGCTTTGTAGCCACGTTGAGCAATGTCAAACAACCCATCTATTTTTTCCTTGCGTTTTCTTGCCTTGGATATTTTGCGAGGTGTTCCCTTGGCGATAGGTGGTTCTTCTGGAAGATGGCATCTCGAGCCCATCCCTATAGCAAACTCTTGTAATCCAAAATAAATTGGCATGCCACAGTAGTTGATCCAGATTTCATCCATCTTTTTGCCCCCTCCTCTGAATCTTTATCATCCCCTACGTACTTGATCCTGCACTTCAGCAGACCATATACCATCCTTATATAGAAATGGGTAGGGGGTCCTCAGGAAGCTCAAGAAAGCGTCCAAAACATCTCTTCTTAAAAAGTCTGTCTATGTTTTTGTTCTTCATAATTTTCCTAACATACTTAAATTTTTCCCCATCTGACATTTAAGTACAAGTTCACCAGTTAATTCTTCTTCTGCTTTTGGGTCATTTATCAGCATCGTAACTTGAAACTTGTCAATACTAAAAGTTTTGACAGGATCATGTTGGGATGTCGATATTAATTAATGCACCATTGGTGATCCATTATCATCATGTTGATGATTATCCTCTTTCTCTTTCTCACTCTCTAATTCCTCCTCTTTCTCACTTTTATTTTCTTCATCACCATATACAGACCCTTGTACACCTCCCTCAATGTTGTTTTCATATCTCTCCTCAGCTTTATTTTTCCCTGACTGAGATTGTTCTGTAAGCTCCTCCAAATCCCTCTGTATTGTAGCTTTTTATTTGGGTGGTCAGACGTTGATCTATTTTCATTTTCTTTTCTTTTGGGAGACATATTTTACCTACAAACAACAGAAAAACTAAAATGCTATTATAATTAATGTATGCATAAATTTTAAAAAATACATTACAAACATCACTAATACTGACACACCAACAGCCACCGCCACCACAAATACCACCAACCAATGCCACAAATACCATGAATACCGACACCACCGATAGCCACCATAAACACCACCAACCAATGCCACCAACAGCCACCTCCAGTTCCACCACAATGACCACCAACAACAACAACAACAATACCATAAACACCATCCAACAATACCACGATAGTCAACGAAATACTGCGATGGAAACTAGGGTTTTCTCAAGTTCTTCTTATGATTTTACCATCAAAACTCAAAATTGTAAACCCATTCTCAAAGATAATACAACTAAAAGTTTTCTTTTTCCTCATTAACTTTAAAGCCCTTATTTTTTAGAAAAAAAATAACAAATATAAAACTCTTCTCGAACTCAGATACCTACGAAGATAGAGAAAATGACTGATACAAGTAAGAATGAAGTTAAAAATAACACCTATGTGGTCAAAAATGTGAAGAAAATTGATCTATTATGAAGGGTTGAGCAATTTGTTAAGTAGTTGTTGTTTGTACTTATAATTGAGTGAGAATTAGAAAAGAGTGAGAAATCAAAATTTGAAATGATGAAACTTTTTTCTTGCGAATGGATGATTTGTATGGGTTGATTTGTATTTTGGAAAAGAATGACATGTTTTGAAAATATTAATTTAGTCTGAATTGATCTTAATTATTTTTTTAAATTATAAAAGATATGCGTAATTTTTAACACTCTCATCATGCAACTACCAAAAGACTCAATTGAAGTTGTAGTTGACCATATGAACTCACCCCTGGTCCTAGATTAATCAATTTAGGTATTAGTCTAACATATGAACTCAATTAAAATTGTATAAAAATAAATGTTCAACCTGTTGCATCAGATACGCATTTGTTGTAAATTATCAATCAGATTAGGTCATTTTTTGCAATAGATTATGAATTTGATGTAAATAATCAAACAGATTAAGTCATCTATTGCGACAGATTACCTATCTGTTGTAAATTATCAAATGGATTGGCATATGTCATAACAGATTACTCATTTATTGTAAATTGTCAAATAGGAACTACCATCTATTGTAGTTGACCCTATGAGAACTCTCCCCTGGTCCTATATTAATTAATTAAGGTATTAGTTGAACATATGAGGTAGTAAGAATCGGTTCAACTCATAGTGATTGATCGACGACTCTTGTCAGGAGGAACGCAATACCATCTCATCATGCAATTGCCAAAAGACTTAATTAAAGTTGTAGTTGACCCTATGAGAACTCACCCATGGTCCTAGATTAATCAATTAAGGTATTAGTCTAACATATAAAATCAATTAAAATTGTATAAAAATAAATGTTCAACTTGTTGCAATAGATTAACCATCTGTTGTAAATTATTAAACAGATTAAGTCATTTATTGCAACAGACTACGTATTTGTTATAAATTATCAAACAGATTAATTCATCTATTATGACAGATTACCCATCTATTGTAAATTATCAAATGGATTAAGTTATATGTCAGAACAGATTACCCATCTGCTGTAAATTATCAAATAGGCATTGTCATTTGTTGTAGTTAATCCTATGAGAACTCACCCCAAGTACTATATTATTCAATTAAGGTATTAGTTGAACATATGAGGTAATAAGAATCTATTCAACTCAAAGTGACCAATCAACTACTCTGGTCGAGAGAAACGCAATATCGTTTCATCGTGCAATTGTCAAAAGACTCAATTAAAGTTGTAGTTGACCCTATGAGAACTTACCCCTGGTCCTAGATTAATTAATTAAGGTATTAGTCTAACATATAAGGTAATAAGAATTGATTCAACTCAGAGTGATCGATCGACGACTCTGGTCGAGAGGAACGCAATACTATCTCATCATACAATTGCCAAAAGATTCAATTAAAGTTGTAGTTGACCCTATGAGAACTCACCCCTAGTCCTATATTAATCAATTAAGGTATTATTTGAACATATGAAGTAATAAGACTCGGTTCAACTCAGAGTGATCGATCGACAACTCTGGTCGGGAGGAACACAATACTGTCTCATCATGCAATTGCCAAAAGACTCAATTGAATTTGAAGTTGACCCTATGATAACTCACCCTAGTCCTAGATTAATCAATTAAGGTATTAGTCTACATATGAAATCAATTGACATTGTATAAAAACAATTGTTCAACCTGTTGCAACAAATTAACCGTCTATTGTAAATTATCAAATAGATTAGGTTATTTGTTGCAATAGATTATGCATCTGTTGTAAATTATCAAATAGATTAAGTCATCTATTACAACAGATTACCCATCTATTTTAAATTATCAAATGGATTAAGTCATATGTTGCAATAGATTACCCATGTGTTGTAAATATCAAATAGGCGATGCCATCTGTTGTAGTTGACCTTATGAGAACTCACCCCTAGTCCTAGATTAATCAATTAAGCTATTTTTTGAACATATGAGATAATAATAATTGGTTCAGCTTAGAGTGATTGATCGACGACTCTGGTCGGGAGTAACGCAATACTGTCACATCATGCAATCGCCAAAAGACTCAATTGAAGTTGTAGTTGACCCTATGAGAACTTACTACTGAACCTAGAGTAATTAATTAAGGAATTAGTTGGACATATGAGGTAATAAGAATTGATTCATCTTAGAGTGATCGATCGATAACTCTGGTCGGGAGAAACGCAATGTCGTCTCATCATGCAATTGCCAAAAGACTCAATTGAAGTTGTAGTTAACCCTATGAAAACTCACCCCTAGTCCTGGATTAATCAATTAAGGTATTTGTCTAATATATAAAATCAATTGAAATTGTATAAAAACAAATGTTCAACCTGTTGCAACAGATTAACCATATATTTTAAATTATCAAACAGATTAGGTCATTTATTGCAATAGATTACGCATCTACTGTAAATTATCAAACATATTATGTCATCTTTTGCGAAAGATTACCCATTTGTTATAAATTATCTAATGGATTAAGTCTTATGTGGCAACAGATTATCCATCGGTTGTAAATTATCAAATGGGCGTTGCCATCTGTTGTAGTTGACCTTATCAGAACTGACCCCTATTCCTAGATTAATCAATTAAGGTATTAGTTGAACATATAAGGTAATAAGAATCTGTTCATCTCAGAGTTAATGATCGATGACTCTGGTCGAGAGGAATGCAATACCGTCTCATCATGTAATTGCCAAAAGACTCAATTGAAGTTGTAATTGACCCTATGAGAACTCACCCCTGGTCCTAGATTAATCAATTAAGGTATTAGTCTAACATATGAAATCAATTGAGATTGTATAAAAATAAATGTTCAATTTATTGCAATAGATGTCTTTTCTGTTGGATTTAATCAAATAAATTAAGTCATCTGTTGCAACATATTACACATCTATTTTAAATTATCAAACAGGTGTTGTCATTTGTTTCGACAGTTGACCGAGCTTTGGAAATTTTCAAATAAAAATTGTCATTTGTTGCACTTAGATATTTTAAGACTATTTTTTAAAGCAATTTAGGTATTTCCTGTCCGAAATAAAAAAGTTAAAATAATAAGGCGGTAAAAAATATTACTTAGATAACTCAAAAATCTTTTGAGTGAGTAGTCTTATCTGGTCTTTCAATGTCACTGTCTCCTCGTGCCCCTCAAAATTTATTAACGAATATTTAAAACCCATATTTAGAATACTCTCTCCTTCATCCATAAAGTAAGGCTCAACTCATCTATCACTCTTTTTTATTCTTAATTCTCTTTCTTTTCTTTTTTTTCCTCTCTTTTCTCTCTTCTTACGGATAAGGATCCTTTCGGATCTCAATCGATCAATATATTTTCTTGAATGAAATGGATGTTCTGGTCCCTTTGCTTTTTTGACATTACAGGTACGGTTCATTATTTCTCTTTCCATCTCGTCTTCTTCTCTATATGTCAATTAAATTAGATATTTACATCTGTTGCTATTAATGATTTACTTATTACCAGTTTCTTGTTTATTGAGAAAATTGAAGGAAAGATGACTTTTATGTCTTGAATGAACGTACCTTTGTTTTAATTAAAATATGCGAAAAAATCATCTGTTGGGAGAACTTAAAAAGCCTTGTTGTTAGTATGGTTTGATGAATTAGTTGTTGGAACAGACGGAGCAACTGTCTAAAGAAATCAAACCAGTACCAAGGTTGGTTTGATTTATTCCAACAGATGAACCATCTGTTGCAACATGTCATCCATCTGTTGCAACAATGCCTCATTGGTTGAACAGATGGGTAATCTGTTGCATCAGATTAGTCATCTGTTGATTCACTCAATTTTGTGTTACCCTTTTATACAGACAGAGCAACTGTTTGAAGAATCAAACCAATAGAAAAGCTTATTTGATTTATTCCAATAGATGAACCATTTGTTGCAACATGTCATCCATCTGTTGCAACAGATGCCTCATCGATTGAATAGATGGGTAATTTGTTGCATCAGATTGGTCATCTATTGATTTACTCAATTTTGTGTTACCCTTTTGTAATGTTCTTTTTGTTCTTCTCTAGTTTGACATCAAATGTATTTCTCTGATTTGCAGATAAAAGTAAGTGAAATTGGATCCACTTTTGCCCGACCAGCATTAAAGGCAAGAGTAAAGATGGATTCGGAGGAATAAGTTGCTTGCAGATGGAACAACTTCATATGTGGGAGGTATGTATTACTGATCAACCAATCGTGAAAACACACATCTAGTATAATAATTTTGTGAATGTTTGTTCTTTATCTATTAGGCGTTAATCCTTCAAACAAGATATGACATTTTACACTTAAGATTGTTAGGTTCAAACTAGTAAGGCTGAGGGACCAAGTAGGTGGTGTCGATACCCTATTACAATTTAATGATCATTTATGCTTATGTTTTTTGGTCAAGTTTTGGAAAGGGTTCAAGTTTTTAGCGGCAGTGTAAATATCCAATTATGATTGGATCGGTTTTAATGGCTTAATGGACTTCTTGAAAGACCTCCAAAGCCTCGTATTATAGGAAACAACGATGTAACCTATAGAAATTCCCCAAGTCCAAATTTATATGGATGGGTTACTGGATGAGACTATTATATAACAGAATGTGTTTGGGAGAATACCTGTGAGAGAAGGGGGAGGTTGAGAAGGACATATATCATCTCAGTCCTTGTCTAAGAGGGAACATAGGGTAGGAAGGAAAGTATAGAAAAATTGGCTGATGAAATTGACATAAAAAATGAAAAAACTGGATGAGCTGCGAATGTGATAGTGTATCCAAAAATAAAAATCCATCAGTCGTTGAAGAAAAAGAAGAATGGTCAAGAGGAAAGGAGCTGGTCACTTTGCTAGAGACTGCAACTAGTGAGCGTGGCCTTAATGAAGACCCACAAAATACAGGACCAGAACTCTAAGGAAGCAGCTTTCGAGCACAGAAAGTGGTTAGATTGTCGGTCAGAATTAAAACCTGATCCAACTACTCATGAATTAGCAATATGGAATCAAGCCAAAGGGGAAATTTCTCAAGTTAAACTTGCATCCCATGCCTCTTGTTTATGGCTCTGGTCAGGTCAAAGGCAGTGGAAACAACAAGGCATGGGATTTCAGCCCAACTTCCAACCTTTTTGTTTCAACTGCCATAGACCTGATCTTAGCCACAAACAAAAGGCATGGCATGCAAGTTAGACTTCGAAAATTGACGCCTTGGCTTTCTTTATTTTTAATTCAGGAGTTGTTGGTTCAGGATTCAATTTTGACCGACAATCGTACCAATTTCCTGTGCTCGTGAAGCTTCTTCTTTAGAGTTCTGGTCCTACACTTTGTGAGAGTCTTCATTGAGGCCACGCTCACTAGTTGCAATCTCGAGAAAAGTGTCCAACTCCAGTCCTCTTGACCATTCTTTTTTTCTTTAACGACTGACGAATTTTATATTTGGATACACTTCCACATTTGAAGCTCATCCAGTTTTTTCATTTCTCATGTCAATTTCATTGGCCAGATTCGCTAGAAGTGCCTTACTTGCTTCCCTGTATTTCCTCTTAAATAAGGTCTGAGATGATATATGGCCTTTTTCATCCCCCCTTCCTGCACAGGCATTCTTCTAAGCACCTTCTGTTGTATAAAAGTCTCCTCCAGCAATCTATTCATATAAATTTGGACCAGGGAAATTTTTATTGGTTCCATCATTGTTTGCTACAGTGCGAAGCTTCGAAGGCCTTTCAAGGAATCCATTACGCCATTAAAATCGGTCCAATCACTATTGGATATTTAAATTACCGCTAAGAACTTGAACCTTCCCTAAACTTGACACAAAAACATGAGCATAGATCGTTATTAAATTGTAACAGAGTATCGACACCATCAGCGTGGAACCCTTCGGCATTACCAATTCGAACCTATCAAATTAAACTATACAATGCAGGATCTTGTTTGAATGATCAGTGTCTAATCGGTAAAAATAGCATTCACAAAATCATTGCACTTTATGTGTGTCTGCCACAGTAGCCTAATCAATAATACATAACTCCCACGCATAAAAGTTAATCGAGTGCACGCACTTTATCCTTCCTACCCCATCAAGACATGTCAGATAGTGTTATTTATTTATCTGCACACATGTGATGACTATTAAAAAAAGGTGTGAAGAGTCGTGACTTTTTATCTTAACACATTCAAAAAAGCTGATGAATAGAAATCTCCATCTGTTGCAACTGATGAATCAGCTATTGGAAAAAATCAAAACATCTCCTCCAATATATGGTCCATTTGTTGCAACAGATAATTCATATGTTGCAACAGATGGTAAATCTATTACGATAGGCCAGACAGTATTTATTCATCTGCACGCATATGATGACTATGAAAAAATAGGTGAAGAGACGTGACTTTTTATCTAACATATTCAAAACAAGTGATGAACCGAATTCTCCATCTGTTGCAACTAATAAATCAACTATTAGAAAAAATCAAAACATCTCCTCCAACATATGGCCCATCTGTCACAACAGATGTTGCAACAGATAGTAAATCTATTGCGACAGACCAAACAGTGTTATTCATCTGCACGTATGTGATGACTATTAAAAAAGAGGTAGTCGTGATGTTTTATCTAACACATTCAAAATAGCTGATGAATTAAATTCTCTATCTGTTGCAACTGATGAATCAGTTGTTAGAAGAAGTCAAAACATCTCCAAAAGATGGTCTATCTGTCATAATAGATAATATATATATTGCAAAAGATATCTCATTTATTGCCCATACAAACCATATGTTGCAACAGATGGTAAATCTATTTTGACAAATAATCTGTTACACATACAGACAATCTGTTACAACGGATGGTAAATCTGTTATGAAAGATAGATGATCTGTTGCAACAACTCAATAATAACGGTTGTTATCAAGTCTCAAAAACATTTTGAAAAGGTGAGAAGTATTAATGTAAAAGAAAAAATTGCAACTTTTCATAGAAAATAAAATGCCACCAGTTTGAATGTAATTAATACAATGGAGCTTAACAGTCGTGCCTTTTGACCTGACACATTCAGATTCAATCCTTTATAAATAGGTCCCTCCTTAATCTTCATACTACTAAACTTTATTTATTTATTGCATTATTTCTTTTCGTGTGACATCTTCAACCACTTTTATTCAAAGAGCATATTCTTTTCTCATTGAGGTAGTTTTTTTTTCCTGTGTAAATCTACCAGTTGGTAATATACATTGTATTATATTTGGACTCTTTTTCTTTACATTTGTCAATTCATATGTGTTCTAGATATAGCTGATCCTGTTTGGGACATTGCTATTTTGCGCGACACAGTGCGGGAACTTCAGAGGTAGGTTAATGACCTACAAAGGGAGTTGGTCGCCGTGAGAGCGATGATGTTCTGAGAGATGGAGAGTCTGATGAGGGCCCTGCTGCTGCGAGTTAATTGTCCGGCTTTCATTAATGATGATGATGATGATGATGATAATAATAATTAGATTTTATTTCTTTTAGCATATATATTTTAATTTTTCTATATTGGATATATACCTAATGTATTTTATTTTTCATTTATTGAAAAAATTATTTTTAGATGACTTTGACTTTTTAATTTTTATTCAATTTTCATTCTGTTTATTTCTTCTAAACATACATGTTAATGTTAATATGTCGACGATTGGAGGTAAGGAGCAATTTTGAATCCAGTAGCAATAGCAATTTTGGCTTTTGAGTTCTTTCAACACATAGACCATGCGCTGGAACAGATTAGTCATCGTTTAGATTTTTGTCAACAGATTATCAATCTATTGCGACAGATTTATCATCTGTTGGAGGAAAACATTCTAGTTTGATAAAACTATGTTGTGTTCTTCCATCTAATGTTCATTTGTTGCCATATATGGTTAATCTGTTAAGAATAATTATGGTTTGTTGCATTATTTAGTTCATGTTTTGCCTCTTTTTATTGATGCATAAGTTATTAAAAAAGATATTTTATATATAATAAATAATAACATTACGTTCATAACAATATGTTAAATATATAAAAGTCCACAACAAACAACAACACAACTTTCTGCAATTACAACGATCATGGTGGATTATGATCCAAGCATGTAGTTCTTTTGTGGCCAGCGCGCTTACATACAGGCACTTATTTCTTCTTGATGAAAATGATTCTCTGACTCCACGCCTCCTCTTGTATGGTTGTCTTTCCGGTTTGATAGTTCTTGGATCAATCTATGGAGGAGGTATTAATCTCATAAAAATCTCTGCAGGAACAACCCAAGATTCTTAGGAGGCACTAGAGTAATATGCCTAATATATTCTATTTTATATTCTTCCACCGAATAATATTGAGAGGAGTGCTCGTGTATTTTATCCAAGTCAAAAACTCTACACGTACAAAATCTTATTTGAAGATCGATCGTGGCAACATCACCATGACCGGTGATACTGAATTAGTAATCTGCTATTTTATGAGATAATAACCTATTCCCCAAACTGATGTTCGTTGATACTATTTTTTTGATTTTGAGAACAAATTGGGTTCTTTGGGGGCCCTTGAACTGCACACGTCTTTCGTTAAAAAATTGTCCATACTTCTTGTTTATTACTTCAAACATAGCCTTGATGGAAAATTCTCTTTCATTGTCAAACAATGAATTCACCGATTCAGCTATATTTGATGTCATAATATTGTACCTATCAAAAGAATCACTTAGTACGACATCATACTAAACTTGTAACTCAAACAAGACATTAAATTCATAAAAATGTACCTATCTGCCGAACAGAATGCCCAGCTCCATCTCTCAAAACCGACACGTACGAGAAGTTCTGCTACTTTGGGATTCACATCTGTTATTTAATTGAAATGGTCTAAAAACTCCACTCTACTATATCCTTTAGCTTCTCCATAAAAAGAATTACGACTCTTTCGTTGTGATAGTTGGTCCGAATGTTCTCTCCAAAATGTCTGATGCAACAACCAAAGTAAGTTGAAATGAAGAATATTGAACCCATCATTGGAATACTTGGATTCCTATCAGAAACAAAGCACAACTCTTCGGTATCTTCAATGAAGCTTCGTAGTTGTTCAAAAAAATCCATAAGAGGCATCACATTACTTCTCCGCTATACAAAAAGCGACAGGATAGATGTGATTCTCCACATTCTTCGCCACCGCCGCTAGCAGAACTCTATTATACCTTCTCCTTAAAAAGGTACCGTCGATGGCTATGCCTTTTCTCAAATGTCGAAAACCTTGAATCCAAGCATCATAAGATACAAAAAAGTACTTGAACCTTCCATTTTTATCAACATGCAATGTCATCTTACTTCTGGGATTTATGGACTCAATCATGTAATGGTAGGCATCTAGAACTGCATACCCATGCTCGTGTGTCCCCCTAACCAAGTCCTTGGAAATTACCATGGCCGTATATATCTTTCAATAACTGAATAGGACACCCAATTCCGTAAGGATTTAATTGGCCATAACCCTTGTTGAAGGGCCTTTGCCATCGGGGAAAGTACTCCTGAAATATTCACCGAGGACCTTTGTCGTGGCGTGAGGATTTGGCCCAAGATATGTTTCGAACCATATGTGTGATGTTTTTTATGTTTATGAATGATGAATCTGTCAGAACTTGCGTACTTCACCGCTCTCAACCACCACTAAAGTTTAGATTAGCACATTTGAAGCAAAAGACACTACTCGAATTACTCACCTTCCTTATTCTGAAATCTTTTTTTAAGCAAGAAATAAACAAAGTGGTAGATAGTTCATTCTTGTCCTTGAATCATATTTCAATAAAAAAGCCAGTCCTGTTGTCTTGAATATTTCCAGACTGTGTCGATTGAGAAGAACTACCCATCGTATTGGTTACATCAACGGGCATAGGTGTTTTATCATCATCTAAAATATTCATGTCTAGAACATCCAACCTATCATCAAAGATGTCTTGTTATTTTTCTTCTTCTACGTTCTGGTTCTCATTCTCTCTTGTCTTTTCAACCATGTACACCCTTAATACCGGCCTGCATGAATCCACTAAAATAAGCACGCAATCGAACCTGATCAATTATCTTGAAAGGCAGTACCCTCTGATTTTTAAAGGAGTTGTGCATATAGTTGATGACGAGTTCTTCCGATTGATAATTCAGTCCACAATAACTGATGTTAAGTTCAAAAAATAATCATACAAAATATCACTTTGGACTGTCATAGTTATCGTCTCTAGCATTTCTTCCTCGTTCCAACACCATACATATCGATTGCTCTTCTCGATCCATTGACCATGACAATCCACCCCTATTGTTATTGATTCATCTATTAGTGGTACCTAAATAAAGTCATTTGTTAAAAAAAGTTAATAGTGATTTCATAGTGCCGTATAGGAATTCCAACAGAAGTGTAATCAGTCGCAACAGATTACTTACCTGTTGGGATTCATGTTATGCTCCTGAAGCTGATTTCAACAGATAAGTCATCTATTGTAACAGGTGAATCATATGTTGCAACAGATTATATATATGTTGCAACAAATGAAATGCCTGTTGGGATAGATATTGCAGTATTGAGGCAACTTTGAAGTTGATTCCAATAGATGAGTGACATGTTGCAACAGAAATTAACCTGTTGCAACAAATGACTTATCTATTGCAACAGACGATGATATGTTGGAATCGAGGTCAGGTCCTATCGTAACATGTTACCAATATGTTGCAATAGATATTTACCGTCTGTTGGAATCGAGTTCAGGTTCTGTTGCAACAGATTAATAATATGTTTCAATAGATATTTATCTTATTGCAACAAACAACACGTCTGTTGGAATTGAGTTTATGTTTTGTTGCAACGAGTTACTAATTTGTTGCAACAGATATTTATCATGTTGCACCAAATAACTAATCAATTGCAACAGATGGGTCATATGTTGCAACAGATGACCTATCTGTTCGATTCATAGTACGGCACTATAAAACCATAAACATGAATTCAACATATGAGTCTTCCTTTGAAACAGATCTATTTAAACAGATGGCTCTTATGTTGCATTCATGTTCGCGTGCTATCTATTGTTGAAAAATATCACAATAGCAGATACCCAGATGACAAATTCAACTAAAAATTATAATTTGACTTACCAAAGTCTCCTGTGAAGTAATGCCAAAGTGGAAAGTGATGTACGAAATAAAATTTGACCTAAGAAATTGGTCAAATAGCAACAGTAGCGGTAACAACAACAACAACAATGACAATGGTCAACAAGAAGAAGATGAAGATGATAATGAAGTAGAAGATGATGATAATGATGTAGAAGATGATGAATAAAGCAGCAGCAACAATGAACAACAAAAATCGCTAAGAGAGAAAACAACGATAGATGAGAAAAGAGAGAAAGACGTCTTTTTTTTCTCTATTTTTGGTTATATTAGGTAAATATTTAGATCAAAGTGTAAATTTAAAAACTTTTGGGTTATTCTCAAACTTACCAAACTTTCTTAATTCATAATAAAGTAATCGTTACCTCCACTCAATAATTAAGACTTGTATCACCTACACCTCATTTTAAAACTCTTTTGTCACCTACAGCTCAAGGCCCCTACTTTCTATATTTTTCTTATTCTAACGCTTTCATATTTATATCTAGATTTTTCAAATCTTCTTAAAATCAACTTGATTTAGAATTCTTACACTGAAAAAGGTATTAGTTGTCATTAATTCCAATGACTTCTAATAAGGAAATATTTTATTATAAATATAATATTTAATAAATTTTCAACTCTTAAATATTAAAAAAATAGTAAAAAGACGATTTTGTCTAAAGTAGAGACTTTTAATAAATGCTAAAAATTCAAATAACATTTTTAAGGTACTTCACACTTTTACTATATTACAGATATAGCTTATAGATATACTTATCAATTATAGATTATAGATATAGATTAGTTTTTAACCTATTAGAAATTAGAGATTTTGTTCAAATTTCATGTTTTAAAAAAGTTTGTACTTGAAACGTTCACTTTTGAAAATAAAATTATTTATTTATCAAAATAATAAAAACATTAAATATTATTTTTGTTATAATATAATTTTATAGTTTTTACTGTCGTAATTCTTTTATGTTGCTTGATTCCCGCACTACAATTCTTAGCTCCAAATTACTTCTTACGATTCTTAATTCTAAAATAGTTCAACTCTTTCAGTTCTTTATTTTTATTGTTTTATTTTTTCCTAAATTTTATAGCTTTCGTCTATACAACTTTTTCTTGGTGGACACTCCATATATTTTGTCCTTATATTATGCATGTAACTCTTTTTAAAATAGAAATCATTTGTCTACAGTCCCATCAACAAAGAACGCATAAAATTTATACAAATATTTCCACTTTCTCTTCATAATGTGGTACTATATGATACCTCCTAGGATTCATCCCTGAAGCTTTAAATATATTCTCACTTTAATTTTTTTTCATTTAGGCTCTTAAACATAAAAGCAAACTTAAGGTGCACGAAGAAAACGCCATGGGGTACTTTTTATATTTTATATTTGTTAAATTTTAAGTTTTTTATTATGAGAAATTTTAACAATACTTAAACCTCAGTCAACGGCGGCTTTAACCTCTTAGATTTTAGGCACCATAAAACACCTGTTCAAGAAATTAAATTATTTCTGAAATTTAATTTAAATGGAGTACATTATACATATTTCAAAGGTAAAACAATTATAGAAAACTTTTTATTCAAGTAATGAAAAAAAGAGAGAAATCTGTGATCTTTCGGCTACTTCGTTCAGCGCCAACATGTTATTTCATCTAATTTTTCGATCACAAAATTTTCAACTGAAATAGAAAATACAAAAATTTATCAAAAGAGAAGAAATCATTGTCAATTTTTGACTATGTATAGTTCATACATAATATTTAAAACTATTAATTAAAAGAAATATATAAAAAAAATTGACAGAAAAGGTGATCATAATAAATGAAAGAAGATAATTTAATTAAAACAAAATCAAAATAAGAAGAAATCATAGTATTGGATGGCTACGATTACTGAATGTAAATTAATATAGTTGATTATAGTAATTTGTGAAGAAATCTGAATAAGATAAACAAATGTTGATGCCTCTCTTCATCGTTGCAAATTCTAGATTCCCCCGAACACATGCTTCCTTTTCCATATTTGTCAATAATCCATGCAACATTTTTATTCAGTCTCATAGTGAGAGATTTAACTGAAAATAAATCCCAAGGTATTCAATGTCGAAGCAGCATATTAATAGTCCACAACTACTCAATAACCAAATTTTAGTTGGTTTTAAAGCCCTACATAGTAGGAGAAGAATTAAACGATAATTACTGAAATAATATATTTAGGAGTCTTACTTTTCATATATTTAGGAAGATCAAAGTTTTCCATATATTTAGAATTTTTAAACAAATAAAAAAGTATTAATTTTCATCAATTCTGATAAGAAAAGGTTTTGCCATAATATATTTAATTATTTTTCAACTCTTACATATTAGAAAAAAATAGTGAAAAGACAATTTTGTCTAAAGCAAAAACTTTTAATGAAGAGCAAACAGTTCAAACAGCATTTCGAAGGCCCTTTACACTTTTAATATATTATAGATTATAGATACTCCCCCTGTTTTAAAAAAAAAAAAAATGGCCTCTTTTGACTTGAAACGAAGTTTAAGAAAATAAAAAATATTTTTGAATTTTGTGGTGTTCAGTCCAAGTTATGTCAAATATATCAAAATATCCTTTAATCTTATGGTCTCAAACATGCCACGTGGAAAAAACTGAAATTAAAGTGTTGCCAAAAAAAGGAAAAAACTTTCTTTTTGAAACAGACTAAAAATAAAACTAAGCCATTCTTTTTTAAACGAACAAAAAAGAAAAATAGGTCATTAATTTTTTAAACAGAGGGAGTAATATATATATATATATATATATATATAAGATCGATAGATGCATGTGCTTAGGTCTATAAATCTTAACAAGTTGATTTATTTGCCGAAAAAAAAATGGTTTGCAAAAAAGATTTGGAAAGCTGGCGGGTACATGTGAAATATAAAAAATGCCCTCGGTTATTTTTATCTTCTTAAATTGAACTATCCACCCGGATTTTCACCTCCCTGATGTCGGGGGTTTGGCAAATGCCCTAGACAGTGCATAGTTCCTCCAAAATTTTTGAAAACTATAATTTCTTTTTCTTACTTTGGATCAGGTTGTGTACAATTCATGTTTTCTTACATGATCTCAACTTGTCATTGTTTTATGCATTGTAAAGATGGACAGTGACTTAATTCGCACAAGTCTATATATACATTTGCTACATAAACCAAGTTCTCTTTCAGAGGAAGCTGGAAAAAAAGTAATTGATGGAAGAACCAAGGTTGAGAAAGCTAGGCGGTTTTATGAAAGCTCCTAACGTTCAAGAAGTGACAAAACAACAAGTAGTAGTCGTTCCATCACTATAAATTCATGATGATATCGAAAATCAATCATATGATTCTTCCACATGTTATTGCCTCAAGTTCCAGTAATTGACATGCAAAAACTGTAGGCAATTGGAGATGGTGAAAATTATTAAACGAGATAAATCAATTTAAAGAAAAATTAGAAATAAATACAATAGATGTTGAAGAAACAGATAATTATGATTCAGAAGATAGTGAAACAAATACAGAAATCTTAACAAATACAAAAAATTTAGAAATCAATGAAAACCAAGAAGTAATTAAGGAAGAAAACTTAGAAAATAAAAACACAGAAATAAATACTCTTGGTAAAAAAGAAGATGAAAATATAATACCTAGAACATCAGTAATAAGAAAACCTACATATTATAAGAATAAGTTTAAAAGATATAATCTAAAGGATGAATATGACAAATGAACACCAAAACAAATAGTTAATAAAAATTATAACTTTTTAGACTTAGATTGTGTAATAGATACAGAAAAAATAATACAATTATGGATAGGATATATGACAAAACAATTATTAGATAATAATATAAATGTAACAGTTGCACCAGAATATATAGAAAGAACACTAATAGGAACAGTGAAATTATGGTTTTCAAATCTAACTGAAAATAGTAAAAGAGTATTAAGAACTGACAAACCTACAGAAGAAACATCATCAACAACTACAACTAAATTAACACCTATAGAATTATTAAAAAAATATGAAATGGCTATAAAAGACGAATTTAGCAGCATGACAACAACAGAAGAAGAACAAAATGAAGAGAAAGATACAAATAGGAATTTAATGTTAAAATTAGCAATATGTAATATGTGTTACATAGATGAATATACTTGCGCATTTAAAGAATATTATTATAAAGGAACATATAATACAGAGGAAAGTAAAAAAATAAGAAAATTATATTTTAGTAAATTACCTGAACCATTTAGTTTAAAAATAATAAAAAGTTGAGATGAAGCAAAAATAGTAGATACTCTAGGAGCAAGAATAAATTTTTTACAACAATGGTATAGAAACCTATGTGAAAATATAGAGATGAAATAAAAATGGAAAAAACATTAATAAGGAATTTAGCATGTTGCAAAGATAAAATAGCACCTCAATTTGGATGCGGAGAAAGATATTATAAGGAAAGAAAAAGGCATAAGAAATACAAAAAATCAAAATATAAATATAAGAAACCAAGAAAAATATATTATGTAAAAAATCATAAACATAAAAAACCATATAGGAAAAAGAAATCTATAAAAGAATATACTTGTTATAATTGCGAAAAATTAGGACATTTAGATAGAGATTGTAAATTACCTAAAAACCTAAAAAACAAAAAAAAATTAGAAATAAAAATAGAAAATACAGAATATATGCAAATAGATTATATAAATTACGAATTAGAAAGTGAAGATAGTATATATGAAATTTCAGAGAATGAAACAGATAATGAAATAGATAGTGAATTAGATGAACCAAATAACTGAAGAAGATATAAAAATAATAACAAAGGAAAAATATTTAAATGAAGAAGGAACAGATCAAAAAATAATATTTGATAGTCATATATTTGATGAAATAAAATAAAAAGAATTCGATTTAAGTGTAGAAAAATATTTAAAATACCAACAATAAAAAACATATTTAGTAGAAGAAAAGAAGAATACTACGTAGTAAGTCAGAAAAACATGTAATAGATTGTAGATATGCAAAAGGTAAAGCTAGTATACCACTAGTAACAAAAAGAATAATTAATAAAGAAATAAACGATATAAAAAGTAGAGACCCAATAAAATACGTACACCTTGGAGGTACAGAGATATTGATAAAAGCATGTTTTAGAGAAGGAATAGATACACCAATAGAACTATATTTAGCAGATGATAGGATTATAAGACCTATAGAAAAAAGTATAATAACTGCAATAAAAGAAAATTTAATATACCAAAAATTTAAATTTATAATAAGTGCAAATTATTTAGTAGCAATAACAGATAAAAATATAGATAAATTATTAGTATTATATTGGAAAATATCAGGAGTAGAACTAACCCAGGAAGTAAAATATTTACAGCAAGATGTAAAAATCTATATGTATTAACTACAAAACACAAAATAACAGGAAAAAATAAAATTAATAAAATACAAATAGAAAGTCCTTTCGAACAATTTGTAAAAATAATTGATAATAATGACTATAGTTATAGAGACATAGATATAGAAGAAGATTTAGAAATAATAAATGATAGAATAAGTACAACAAAAAGAATAGCTTATAAAAAACCAGAATCATCAAGTTCATCAAAAAGAACAAGTTATGAAACAAGTTCAATAGTTAATTTAAACCAATATTACATAACAGGAACAATAAATGAAAAAGAATATTTAATACTCTTAAATATGGAACAAGAAGAAAATTATATAGCAAAATATCTAGTTAAAAATGAGGAAATAAAATCTGATAATAATATATGCTCATATCTACCAAGAAACTTACTAAACGCTAAAACTATAGCAGAAAAAGAAATAACAATAAGAGTTAGAAAAATGAAAATAGAATTTGGAATAAAGGAAGAAATGCAAAAAGCAAACATAATATTAGGAATAAAATGGTTATAACAAGTAAAAACATATAATATAGAGCATACACAATTATCTATAACATATAACAGAGAGAAATTATTCTTAAGAAGAGCTTTAACATGATATAAAAATATATGTATTAATGAAGATAGTAGTAGAAGGATATTACAGTAGATATTATACGTCTATGATAGATACAGGAGCAGAAACTAATTTATGTAGATATAATTGTTTACCAGAAAGTAAATGGGATAAACTAAAAACACCAATAATAGTTAAAGGATTTAATAACGAATGAAGCTTAATTACTTATAAAGCTAAGAATGTAAAAACACAAGTATGGGATAAAATATTAACAATAGAAGAAATCTATAATTATGAGCTAACAGCAAAAGATATACTTTTAGAAATGTCGCTTTTAGATAAATTATACCCACATATAATAACTAAAACGGATTGGTGGTTTACAACACTGTGTAAAAAGAAAGTAAGATAAAAAAGAGTTATTAATAAAATAAGAAAGAAAACTGATTGGATAGAAGGAAGTGAAAAAAATTACACAAAAATTAGAAAATATAAAAAATACTGAAGATACAATAGAACTGGTCGTATTTTCAATAAATAAAAAGGAAATAACTATATTTTCAATAAATAAGATAGAAATAATTAAGAAAAAATTAGAACAATTATATAGTGAAGATCCATTAAAAGGATGAGAAAAACATAAAACTAAAATAAAAATTGAATTAATAGGTAAAAATAACATAATAACACAAAAACCATTAACATATAATTTTGACGATTTAAAAGAATTTAAAATGCATATAGATGAATTATTAGAAAAACAATATATACAAAAAAGTAATAGTAAACACAATAGTCCAACATTTATAGTAAATAAACATAGTGAACAAAAAAGAGGAAAAAGTAGAATGGTTATTGATTATAGAAATTTAAATGCAAAAACTATGACATATAATTACCCAATACCAAATAAGATATTAAATATAAGACAAATACAAGGATATAATTACTTTAGTAAATTTGATTGTAAATCAGGATTTTACCATTTAAAGTTAGAAGAAGAATCTAAGGAATTAACCGCATTTACGGTACCACAAGGATTTTATGAATGGAATGTACTACCATTTGGATATAAAAATGCACCAGGTAGATATCAACATTTTATGGATAGCGATTTTAAATAATTGCCTAATTGTATAGTATACATAGATGATATACTATTATATACAAAAACTAAAGAAGAACATTTAAAATTATTAGAATAATTTACAGATATAATAGAAAAAACGAGAATAAATTTAAGTGAAAAGAAAGCAAAAATAATGAAAAATCAGATAAAAAATTTAAGAATACAAATAGATAAAAGTGGAGTAAAAATGCAACAACATATAGTCCAAAAAATAATAAATTCAGAAGAAGAATTAGATACCAAAAAAAAATTACAATCATTTTTAGGATTAGTAAACCAAGTAAGAGAATATATTCCAAAATTAGCAGAAAACTTAAAACCATTACAGAAAAAATTAAAAAAAAAAAAGATGTAGAATATAGCTATAATGAAGAAGACAAAAAACAGGTACAGAAAATAAAATTACTTTGTAAAGAATTACCAAAGTTACAATTTCCAGATGAAAATAAAAAATTTACATATATAGTAGAAGCTGATGCAAGTGAATATAGTTATAGAGGAGTACCCAAATATAGATATAAAGAAGAAAAATTAGAACATCACTGTAGATATTATTCAGGAACGTTTAACGAGACATAAATAAAATGGAAAATAAATAAAAAAGAATTATGTTCTTTATATAAATGTTTAACAACATTTGAACCATATATCATATATAACAAGTTTATTGTTAGAACAGATAATACACAGGTGTGATGGTGGCTAACAAGAAAAATACAAAACTCAGTTACGACAAAGGAAATTCGGAGACTAGTATTAAATATACTGAATTTTACATTTACAATTGAAGTAATCAATACTAACAAAAATATCATTGCAGATTACTTATCAAGACAAAGCTACTCAAACTGATTTACCAATGGAAGAGGCTGATGCCAAAGATACCCAGACTGATTTATTGCTCCAAATGTTTAAAAAAATGGAGTTATTACAAGAACGAGTTATTACACTAACTACTGAAGTTACAAAATGTAAAAGTGCAGGTCGAGCACTATAAAAAATAAGATACTGTGCAGGAAGAGCATATTAAAAAACTAGACCTAGAAGGTGACGATGAGAAACATCTTAAAACTCAAATTACTGACGAAACTTCAATTACAGCGGCAGGAACATCTAAAGGGAAAAATATAGTCACTCAAAATAGACCTGAAATACCAAAGAAAAAGAATTATAACCTCAGTCAAATATTTTCAAAATCATATACACCAAATATACAAAATTTAGAATCATTTGCACCTCCCCAGATATATACATATTCTGAATCACTTAACCAAAAAAAATAGATATACAACTATGCTTCTCGTAAATACATTGACAACATATACACCATACAAACCATATTAAATACCAAACCTAATCAAAGTGATGAGCTAGCCGCACAACAAAAAGGATATATTACCCAGAAATGCCAAAATTACAATAAACTTATTGCCCTACCAAGAACAAACTCAAATTTTATTAAATCATGTTACTATTATGGATTATTATCTATGGTTTACACAACCAATGGAGAAGAGTTAGCAGGAATCTCAGAAATTCACAAAGAATTTATGACTTACAAGAGAATTACAAACAGATAATTATTCTATGTTCGATTTTATTCCACATCAGCAGAAATATTATTTGACAAAATTAAACAGACTATCAATGTGGTCAAAATGGGTATGACCAGAGATTATATTATTCCGGAAGAAATATGTGAACAGAACGAGATATCAAAAATACGGATACCAGAATTTTACCGCAACAAAAGAGTTATTGGAATAAGTAATATATTATCAGAGTTACTTAATAATTACTCAAATAAAAAACTAGTTTGGATATATAATTCAAGGAATCAAGAACTGATTTATTCAACTTGCAAGGAAGTTAGAGACCATGACATGGAAGAACTTAGAAAATGGGGATTAACACTCCTCAAACCAGAAAAACAACCGTTAACGAGATCTATCAGAAAGGGAATTATTTCAGAAGAAGCTATGGATCAATTTTGTGAAAAAGTTGGCCAAAAATACAAATACCACATATGCAGCAGATGTAGTGGCAAGCACAACTTTATTCCAGATGTGATGCTACACTGACAAGAAAATAAAGAAGATAACCAAAGCAGATACAAAGAAGAAAGAGATAAAAAAGACAAGTTATTAAATTGTGAAAGAGACATGTAGGTAACTTTCACAATTTCCTCACAATTTCCTTTACGTAAATTGTAAAACAAAAGTCTTAGGTATTAATAATTTTTTATCTTTTAGTTGTTTAAGATGAAGACTTTTTTAGCATAAAAGTTAGGATAGCTATAGCCTATAGCCTAGCCTTTTTGACATTTTTGTACACTAATTATTAAGTTTTTTAGTATTTTAGAAGTAGACACGTGCATGTAAAGTTTACAACTTCAGCTTATAAATAAACGAGCATTTGCTTAGATGAAGGATAAGCCTTTATGTGTTGAAGCAAAAAACTATCTCTTGTCTACAACAAATATTTTGCTTATTTATTAAAACACAGGTATATTTCAATGGAAAAATCTAAGGAGGAACAAAACTTAGAATTATCAAACCTACCAGAACAGGTATATTCATTTACAGTTATGAATAACTAAATTCATAAATTCCCAACAATCATGATATGATAAAATAAGTTCATGTTAGTTACTTTATAGTAGAATTATTCGAAGAATAGCATGTTAAGAAGTTTATTAGCAAAGTAGAAACGGAGAAAAATCCCTAAGAACTATGACATCCTAAAGGTAAACCAATGAGGCAAGAAGCCATGTTGGGGAGTAGCCAAAGTAGAGGCGTTGTTTAAGGGAAAAGTATCTGGATTACCATGCTAATAGTGACCGACGAACATGTTATTTAAGAATAATCTAATATATAGTAATCTAAAATGATCATATTTTGTTATGTATATGATTGGAAGGAATATTTTGATAATAGCATTTTATGAAAAATGGATAATTATTTATCTGACGAAATGGTAGATAAATTTAAAATACTTATTTTGTATGTGCTTAAGGATATAGAAATAACAGATATAAGAAAAATTATATTAGAAAAAATATTTGGTAAAGATTATATGACTAGAGTAAATTACATACCATACCTACCTAACTACTCTTACAAATAATTACGTACACACCAACCATGATAAATTACATATATCTAGAATTTTGGGAAAAAGATATGAAAAACATACAACTAGTAGAAAAACAAATAAAAATAAATTTAGACAAATATATGGAAACTAAAGATATAAAATATATATAATTTCTTAATGAAAATATGCAAGAATTATTAGACTAAAGCAAACAACTAGTAAGTATTATGAAAAAGCATTTAATCAAACCCAAATGACAGATGATATTAAAATACTTATTTTATCTATACTTAGAGATATAGAAATTATAGACATAAAGAAAATAATATAGGAGAAATTACAAGATTATGAAGAGGAAGAATTATTAAACAGTATAGAAAAGTTACGCATATATTATGAATATCAATATTATTTAGATTCAAATGGATATTATACAGACTAAAAATGTCAGAATATATTAAGAAAAATAGAGAAAACCAAGAAGACCTACATAAAGAAATTAATTATAGAAAACAAATTAGAGAAATAATGGAAAATCTAATAGAAAAATTAAAATGGATAGACGAAACCTTGAAAAATTTAGAAAAAAAGCAAAGATAAAAATTTAGATAGTTTAAAAAATTCATTAAGAAGAGAACAAGAAAAAATAGTTAGTAGTATTAATAACTTCAAACAAGATATTAAATATAGTACAAATAGAATAAATTATTATATACTTACTTTAGAAGAATAAAATGATAAATTACGAATATAAAAAATATTGGAGACAAGAAATGGAAGAAATAAGATTAACAGAAAACCTTATAAAAACAAATTTAATTGAATATTTTAAAACAAAAGATATAGAATATTTAGAATATCTTAAAAATAATATAGAAGACTTACAAAAACTAAGAGAAAAAGCTAAAGAATATTATAGCAAAACATTTAATCAACTACCATTTAATCACCCCCCAAAATATGAATATCAGTAAAATTGAATATGTTAATAACATATATGGAAATTAAAGATACAAGAAGAAAGAAAAACAGTTAATGAATATTACTACAAAGTATTTAACAATTACATAAATTAATGGATAAATCTTACGATAAGAATAAATCATTAAAAGAAATCGAAAATAAACTATATAGTTTATACCTAGAATACAAAAAATTACATAATACCAATGAGGATCCTAGAACACTAGATAATTTAATTACGATAATATCTAATTTAGAATATGAATTAATAAAACATCTTAATAACTATTTATTATCTAGTAAAGTTACCGCGCCTAAATCCTCACCCCCTTACAATATATACCAATTGTAGGAGGGGTGCGGATTTAGGCGCGGTAACTTTACTAGATAATAAATAGTTATTAGGTAATAAGTATTTATTTTTATATAATGTATTTTGTGAATATTATTGATTGGATTAATTTTTATTTTTATGTTCTTGACTTAAGATGTTTTATTAATTCATATTCTAAATTAGATATTATCGTAATTAAATTATCTAGTGTTCTAGGATCCTCGTTGGTATTATGTAATCTTTTGTATTCTAGATATAAACTATATAGTTTATTTCGATTTCTTTTAATGATTTATTCTTATTGTAAGATGTATCCATTAATTTATGTAATTGTTAAATACTTTGTAGTACTATTCATTAACTATTTTTCTTTGTTCTTGTATCTTTTATTTCCATATATTTTATTAACATATTCAATTTTACTGATATTCATATTTTGGGGGGTGATTAAATGGTAGTTGATTAAATGTTTTTCTATAATATTCTTTAGCTTTTTCTCTTATTTTTTGTAAGTCTTCTATATTATTTTTAAGATATTCTAAATATTCTATATTTTTTTTTTTAAATATTCAATTAAATTTTTTTTTATAAGGTTTTCTGTTAATCTTATTTCTTCCATTTCTTGTCTCCAATATTTTAGATATTCGTAGTTTATCATTTTATTCTTCTAAAGTAAATGTATAATAATCTATTCTATTTGTACTATATTTAATATCTTGTTTCAAGTTATTAATACTACTAACTATTTTTTCATGTTCTCTTCTTAATGAATTTTTTAAACTATCTAAATTTTTATCTTTGCTTTTTTCTAAATTTTTCAAGGTTTTGTCTATCCATTTTAATTTTTCTATTAGATTTTCCATTATTTCTCTAATTTATTTTCTATAATTAATTTCTTTATGTAGGTCTTCTTGGTTTTCTCTAGTTTTCTTAATATATTCTGACATTTTTAGTCTGTATAATATCCATCTGAATCTAAATAATATTGATGTTCATAATATATACGTAAGTTTTCTATACTGTTTACTAATTCTTCCTCTTCATAATCTTGTAATTTCTCCCGTATTATTTTCTTTACGTCTATAATTTCTATATCTCTAAGTATATATAAAACAAGTATTTTAATATCATCTGTCATTTAGGCTTGATTAAATGCTTTTTCATAATACTTACTAGTTGTTTGTTTTAGTCTAAATAATTCTTGCATATTTTCATTAAGAAATTCTATATATTTTATATCTTTAGTTTCCATATATTTGTCTAAATTTATTTTTATTTGTTTTTCTACTAGTTGTATGTTTCTCATATCTTTTTCCCAAAATTCTAGATATATGTAATTTATCATGGTTGGTGTGTAGGTAAGTATTTGTAAGAGTAGTTAGGTAGGTATGGTATGTAATTTACTCTAGTCATATAATCTTTACAAAATATTTTTTTTAATATGATTTTTCTTATATCTGTTATTTCTATATCCTTAAGCACATACAAAATAAGTATTTTAAATTTATCTAACATTTCGTCAGATAAATAATTATCCATTTTTCATAAAATGTTATTATCAAAATATTCCTTCCAATCATATACATAACAAAATATGATCATTTTAGATTAATATATACTAGATTATTCTTAAATAACATGTTCTTCGGTCACTATTAGCATGGTAATCTGGATACTTTTCCCTTAAACAGCGCCTCTACTCTGATTATTCCCCTATCACGGCTTTCTTGCCTCACCGGTTTGACCTTTAAGATGACATAGTTCTTAGGAATTTTTCTCCTTTTTCACTTTGCTAATAAACTTCTTAACATGCTATTTTTCGAATAATTCTATTATAAAGCGACTAACATGAACTTATTTTATCATATTATGATTGTTAGGAATTTATGAATTTAGCTATTCATAATAGTAAACGAATATACCTGTTCTGGTATGTTTGATAATTCTAAGCTTTGTTCCTCCATAGATTTTTTCATTAAAATATACCTGTCTTTTTTAAATAATCAAAATATTTGTTGTAGACAAGAGAGAGTTTTTTTTTTGCTTCAACGCATGAAGGTTTATCTTTCATCTGAGCAAATGCTCGTTTATTTATAAGCTGAAGTTGTAAAATTTACATGCACGTGTCTACTTCTAAAAGACTAAAACACTTAATAATTAGTGTACAAAAATGTCAAAAAGGTTATGCTATAGGCTATAGCTATCCTAACTTTTATGCTAAAAAAGTCTTCATCTTAAACTACTAAAAGACAAAAAATTATTAATACCTAAGACTTTCTTTTTACAATTTACGTAAAGGAAATTGTGAAAGTTACCTACATGTCTCTTTCACAATTTAATAGCTTGTCTTTTTTATCTCTTTCTTCCTTGTATCTGCTTTGGTTATCTTCTTTATTTTCTTGTCAGTGTAGCATCACATCTGGAATAAAGTTGTGCTTGCCACTACATCTGCTGCATATGTGGTCTTTGTATTTTTTGTCAACTTTTTCACAAAATTGATCCATAGCTTCTTCTGAAATAATTCCCTTTCTGATAGATCTCGTTAACGGTTGTTCTTCTAGTCTGAGGAGTGTTAATCCCCATTTTCTAAGTTCTTCCATGTCATAGTCTCTAACTTCCTTGCAAGTTGAATAAATCAGTGCTTGATTCCTTGAATTATATATCCAAACTATTTTTTTATTTGAATAATTATTAAGTAACTCTGATAATATATTACTTATTCCAATAACTCTTTTGTTGCGGTAAAATTTTGGTATCTGTGTTTTTGATATCTTGTTCTGTTCACATATTTCTTCCAGAATAATATAATCTCTGGTCATACCCATTTTGACCACATTGATAGTTTGTTTAATTTCGTCAAATAATATTTCTGCTGGTGCGGGAAAAAATCGAACATAGAATAATTGTCCATTTGTAATTCTTTTGTAAGTCATAAATTATTTGTGAATTTCTGGGATTCCTGCTAACTCCTTTCCATTGATTGTGTAAATCGTAGATAATAATCCATAATAGTAACATGATTTAAAAAAATTTGAGTTTGTTCCTGGTAGGGCAGTAAGTTTATTGTAATTTTGGCATTTCTGTGTAATTTATCCTTTTTGTTGTGCGACTAGCTCTTCACTTTGAATAGGTTTGGTATTTAATATGGTTTGTATGGTGTATATGTTGTCAATGTATTTACGAGAAGCATAGTTGTATATCTGTTTTTCTTGGTTAAGTGACTCAGAATATGTATATATCTGGGGAAGTGCAAATGATTCTAAATTTTGTATATTTGGTGTTTATGGTTTTGAAAATATTTGGCTGAGGTTATAATTCTTTTTCTTTGGTATTTCAGGTCTATTTTGAGTGACTATATTTTTCCCTTTAGATGTTCCTGCAGCTGTAATTGAAGTTTCGTCAGTAATTTGAGTTTTAAGGTGTTTCTCATCGTCACCTTCTAGGTCTAGTTTTTTAATGTGCTCTTCCTGCATAGTATGTTGCTTTTTATAGTGCTTAACCTGCACTTTTACATTTGTAACTTCAGTAGTTAGTGTAAAAACTCTTTCTTGTAAAAACTCCATTTGTTTAAACTTTTGGAGCAATAAATCAGTCTGGGTATCTTTGGCATCAGCCTCTTCCATTGGTAAATCTGTTTGAGTAGCTTTGTCTTGATAAGTAATCTGCAATGATATTTTTGTTAGTATTGATAACTTCAATTGTAAATGTAAAATTCAGTATATTTAATACTAGTCTCCGAATTTCCTTTGTCGTAACTGAGTTTTGTATTTTTCTTGTTAGCCACCATCGTACCTGTGTATTATCTGTTCTAACAATAAACTTGTTATATACGATATATGGTTCAAATTCTATTAAACATTTATATAAAGAACATTCTTTTCTATTTATTTCCCATTTTATTTCTGTTTCGTTAAACGTTCCTGAATAATATCTACAGTGATGTTCTAATTTTTCTTCTTCATATCTATATTTGAGTACTCCTCCATAACTATATTTACTAGCATCAGCTTCTACTATATATGTAAAAATTTGATTTTCATCTGGAAATTGTAATTTTAGTAATTCTTTACAAAGTAATTTTATTTTCTGTACCTGTTTTTTGTCTTCTTCATTATAGCAATATTCTATATCCCTTTTTAATTTTTCTGTAATGGTTTTAAGTTTCTGCTAATTTTGGAATATATTCTCTTACTTGGTTTACTAATCCTAAAAATGATTGTAATTTCTTTTTTGTATCTAATTCTTCTTTTGAATTTATTATTTTTTGGACTATATGTTGTTGCATTTTTACTCCACTTTTATCTATTTGTATTTCAAAAAATTCTATCTGATTTTTCATTATTTCTGCTTTCTTTTCACTTAAACTTATTCCCGATCTTTCTATTATATCTGTAAATTGTTCGAATAATTTTAAATGTTCTTCTTTAGTTTTTGTATATAATAGTATATCATCTATGTATACTATACAATTAGGCAATTGTTTAAAATAGCTATCCATAAAATATTGATATCTACCTGGTGCATTTTTATATCCAAATGGTAGTACATTCCATTCATAAAATCCTTGTGGTACCGTAAATGCGGTTAATTCCTTAGATTCTTCTTCTAACTTTAAATGGTAAAATCCTGATTTACAATCAAATTTACTAAAGTAATTATATCCTTGTATTTGTCTTATTTTTAATATCTTATTTGGTATTGGGTAATTATATGTCATAGTTTTTGCATTTAAATTTCTATAACCAATAACCATTCTACTTTTTCCTCTTTTTTGTTCACTATGTTTATTTACTATAAATGCTGGACTATTGTGTTTACTATTACTTTTTTGTATATATTGTTTTTCTAATAATTCATCTATATGTATTTTAAATTCTTTTAAATTGTCATAATTATATGTTAATGGTTTTTGAGTTATTATGCTATTTTTATCTATTAATTCAATTTTTATTTTAGTTTTATGTTTTTCTCATCCTTTTAATGGATCTTCACTATATAATTGTTCTAATTTTTTCTTAATTATTTCTATCTTATTTATTGAGAATATAGTTATTTCCTTTTTATTTATTGAAAATACGACCAGTTCCATTGTATCTTCAGTATTTTTTATATTTTTTAATTTTTGTGTAATTTTTTCACTTCCTTCTATCCAATCAGTTTTCTTTCTTATTTTATTAATAACTCTTTTTGCTCTTACTTTCTGTTTACACGGTGTTGTAAACCACCAATCCGTTTTAGTTATTATATGTGGGTATAATTTATCTAAAAACGGCATTCCTAAAAGTATATCTTTTGTTGTTAGCTCATAATTATAGATTTCTTCTATTGTTAATATTTTATCCCATACTTGTGTTTTTACATTCTTAGCTTTATAAGTAATTAAGCTTCTTTCGTTATTAAATCCTTTAACTATTATTGATGTTTTTAGTTTATCCCATTTACTTTCTGGTAAACAATTATATCTACATAAATTAGCTTCTGCTCCTGTATCTATCATAGGCGTATAATATCTACTGTAATATCCTTCTACTACTATCTTCATTAATACATATATTTTCATATCATGTTAAAGCTCTTCTTAAGAATAATTTCTCTCTGTTATATGTTATAGATAATTGTGTATGCTCTATATTATATGGTTTTACTTGTTCTAACCATTTTATTCCTAATATTATGTCTGTTTTTTGCATTGCTTCCTTTATTTCAAATTCTATTTTCAGTTTTCTAACTCCTATTGTTATTTTTTTTTCTGCTATATTTTTAGCGTTTAGTAAGATTTGTGGTAGATCTGGGCATATATTATTATCAGATTTTATTTCCTCATTTTTTACTAGATATTTTGCTATATAATTTTCTTCTTGTCCCGTATTTAAGAGTATTAAATATTCTTTTTCATTTATTGTTCCTGTTATGTAATATTGGTTTAAATTAACCGTTGAAGTTGTTTCATAACTTGTTCTTTTTTATGAACTTGATGATTCTGTTTTTTCATAAGCTATTTTTTTTGTTGTACTTATTCTATCATTTATTATTTCTAAATCTTCTTCTATATCTATGTCCCTATAACTATAGTCATTATTATCAATTGTTTTTACAAATTGTTCGAAAGGACTTTCTATTTGTATTTTATTAATTTTATTTTTTCCTGTTATTTTGTGTTTTGTAGTTAATACATATAGATTTTTACATCTTGCTGTAAATATTTTACTTCCTGGGGTTAGTTCTATTCCTGATATTTTCCAATATAATACTAATGATTTATCTATATTTTTATCTGTTATTGCTATTGAATAATTTGCACTTATTATAAATTTAAATTTTTGGTATATTAAATTTCCTTTTATTACAGTTATTATACTTTTTTCTATAGGTCTTATAATCCTATCATCTTCTAAATATAGTTCTATTGGTGTATCTATTCATTCTCTAAAACATGCTTTTATCAATATATTTGTACCTCCAAGGTGTACATATTTTATTGGGTCTCTACTTTTTATCTCGTTTATTTCTTTTTTAATTATTCTTTTTGTTACTAGTGGTATACTAGCTTTACCTTTTGCATATCTACAGTCTATTACATGTTCTTTCTGACTTACTACGTAGTATTCTTCTTTTCTTCTACTAAATAAGTTTTTTATTGTTGGTAATTTAAATATTTTTTCTACACTTAAATCTAATTCTTTTCCTTTTATTTCATCAAATATATGACTATCAAATATTATTTTTTGATATGTTCCTTTTTCATTTAAACATTCTTCCTTTGTTATTATTTTTATATCTTCTTCAGTTATTATTTTTATATCTTCTTCAGTTATTTGGTTCATCTAATTCACTATCTATTTCATTCTCTGAAATTTCATATATACTATCTTCACTCTCTAATTCGTAATTTATATAATCTATCTGCATATATTCTGTATTTTCTATTTTTATTTCTGATATTTGTTTATTTTTGGGTTTTTAGATAATTTACAATCTCTAGCTAAATGTCCTAATTTTCCGCAATTATAACAAGTACATTCTTTTATAGATTTCTTTTTCCTATATGGTCTTTTATGTTTATAATTTTTTACATAATATCTTTTTCTTGGTTTCTTATATTTATATTTTGATTTTTTGTATTTCTTATGCCTTTTTCTTTTCTTATAATATCTTTCTTCGCATCCAAATTGAGGTGCTATTTTATCTTTGCAACATGCTAAATTCCTTATTAATGTTTTTTCCATTTTTATTTCATCTCTATATTTTTAACATAGGTTTCTATACCATTATTGTAAAAATTTTATTTTTGCTCCTAGAGTATCTACTATTTTTGCTTCATCCCAACTTTTTATTATTTTTGAACTAAATGGTTCAGGTAATTTACTAAAATATAATTTTCTTATTTCTTTACTTTCCTCTGTATTATATGTTCCTTTATAATAATATTCTTTAATTGCGCAAGTATATTCATCTATGTAACACCTATTACATATTGCTAATTTTAACATTAAATTTCTATTTGTATCTTTCTGTTCATTTTGTTCTTCTTCTGTTGTTGTCATGCTGCTAAATTCGTCTTTTATAGCTATTTCATAATTTTTTAATAATTCTATAGGTGTTAATTTAGTTGTAGTTGTTGATGATGTTTCTTCTATAGGTTTGTCAGTTCTTAATATTTTTTTACTATTTTCAGTTAGATTTGAAAACCATAATTTCACTGTTCCTATTAGTGTTCTTTCTATATATTCTGGTGCATCTGTTACATTTATATTATTATCTAATAATTATTTTGTCATATATCTTATCCATAATTGTAGTGTTTTTTCTGTATCTATTACACAATCTAAGTCTAAAGAGTTATAATTTTTATTAACTATTTGTTTTGGTGTCCATTTGTCATATTCATCCTTTAGATTATATCTTTTAAACTTATTCTTATAATATGTAGGTTTTCTTATTTCTGATGTTCTAGGTATTATATTTTCATCTTCTTTTTTATCAAGAGTATTTATTTTTGTGTTCCTATTTTCTAAGTTTTCTTCATTAATTACTTCTTGTTTTTCATTGATTTCTAAATTTTTTGTATTCGTTAAGATTTCTGTATATGTTTCACTATCTTCTGAATCATAATTATCTGTTTCTTCAACATCTATTGTATTTATTTCTAATTTTTCTTTAAATTGATTTATCTCGTTTAATAATTTTTGTTCCTTATCTTTTTCTTCTTTTTCTTTCTGTCTTTTTTCATACAAATCTTTTAGCATTTGTAGTTCTTTTTCTAATTCAGCAATCCTACTATTTTTAGTTTCTTCTATTTTTCGTATTTTTTCTGTAGTTTGTTGTTTTATTTTTTCTATTTCCTTTTTTCTATCTATTTCTTCGTTTTCTCTTTCTATCCTTACCATAGCTGCTAACTTATCTTCTAATTTTAATTCTTGTTTTTCTAACATTAAATATGAATGTTCACCTATTTTCTTATACCTTATTCCTAGATTAGAAAATACTATTTTTATTTTTAATCCTTCATGATTTTCATATATTTTTTCATCTATTATAAATTCTTCTTTGTTCATTTTTATTTAATTGTTAATAAATCATGTTGGTATGTATATTCTAGACTATCTATTGTTGATTCTAAATTTGATATTTCTTCTTTTTGTGCATTTATTGAGTTTTTACTAACTCCGGCAATTATGTTATATTGTAGTCTTTCTATCCTTATTTTTAATTTTTTACGTTTTTCAGATATTATTTGCTTTAATTCTTTATATTTTGGTAATTTTTGTACGTTATTCATCTAAATAATATTTTGGGGAATATCTAAATCTTGTTTTATCAAATAAATCATAATTAATAAATTTATCAAATAAATACAAATATATACCACTTTCGTAACTTTAAAGAACATAGACTCTGATACCAATTTATTTTATCATATCATGATTGCTTGCAAAGAATGGGGATTTTCCAGGTATATATATTCCTTTAGGTTTTTAAGTTGTGGAGCACTAACGGTCTAAATACATGTTGTTGAAACATGGGGCTGCACCAGTTAACTAGGGACCATGCCCCTAAGATTAAGAGAGATAACTAATAAAACAGTAATCAACCAGAACTAGCAGAAAATAAATTAACACAGTGATTTACGTGGAAATCTCCTTACTAAAGGGAGGAAAAAACACTAATTGCCCTCATAAACACTTCAATCCCCACTATAATCAAAACTCATTGATTACAGACTCCAAGAACTGAACTTTAAGTTCTACTAGTTGCAATAGCTCTACTACAACCACCTCTACACACCTTAAGCACACCACAATCGATTAACTCTAATCGAAGAACCTTAGGTGACTCTACCTAAGAACTCTATTGCCAAAGTAAAGACATTACTCTGATAAAATGAGTAATACAATCACAAAACAAGACTTGACTCAAGAACAACTAAACTTTTAGCCTACACAGATTTGGAACTTCAGCAAAAAAGAGTTTTCGCTGTTTTCCTTGATTCACCAATATTGCAAAAACTATTTGATTGAGAAGTATCCTTTTCTATTTATAGGGGTATATAAATCAGGGTTGAATTCTAATTGGACCAGGTGTCTAAACGAGTACGCTACACACCTGCACAGTTAGTTGCACTGGTGGACAAAACTGTGCAGAGATATGACAGCTGTACCACTTCATGATGATCCAGGGACATGGTCCTTTAAACGTTAACTGATCATCATAAAAACATGAGACATCAATTTTCCCTCTTTTTGAAAATGACAAACCATAACTTTGAAATATCAAAATTCATTCAATCCTCTGAGCAATTTCAATTTTCCCCTATCGACATGCTTCCTCCCAGTGTTCCCCCTATTAATATTCCTCATGTTACAACACCAGGTCCCTTACTATGGTGGCTCGGTATTCCCCCTTTTGGCATTATAGAAAATTAGGAACATTAAACCAAGAATAGAATAAGCACACATCAGTTAATTCATGGCCACTAGGCAACACTAACATGAATGAACTACTTTAAATAAAAGAGACAGATGATAGACACAAAAAGGTATTCATTAATATATAAAAAAGAATTAGTACCATTACAACATACCAAAAAAAGCATAAAACATCTAAATCCTTAAAAGCCACATAGGAATCAAAGATAGGAAATTGACATATGGAAAAATTAAAGATGAGAAGGATGGGGCTTAGGTAGAAGGAGGTTTTGGGGAGGGGGTCTTTAGAAGAATTTCCATTCTAGCACTCACAGAAGCATAAGAATCCAAAAACTTCTTTATTAGGTCCTTTACTTCAGCATTCAAATTTTGAACCTCATCAATAAGTGCTGAAACCTTCTTCTTCAGATCTGCATTCTCTGTACTAAGTTTTTCATTGACACCTGGTCCCTCTGATAAAAGTTGTTGATTCATCAACTTCAATGTGAGGATTTTTGCATACTTGGCGGCTATAGCAACTCTCATTTCCTCCAACTCATTATTCAAACTCTCTTGAACCGCTAATAATTTCGACACCTAGGACATGATTCCTACTTTTCCTTCAACACACCTATTTTCAACCAAAGTAGCCTGGGTGAACGTTTTCTTCATAGTTCAAGGAGTCTCCTTCTCGCACACTATTACAAAATAGTCAAATACCCTATTTAACAAACATCTATAAGGCATACTATGACTTTCTTTCTTTTTGTGTATGACCTTATATATATTTTGAATCATCAATGTAGGCAGACTAATCAACTCAAATTTATCGAGGCACTCCATCACATGTAAATCTACACCAGAAGCAATAGTTTTTTTCAGATCTTAGCAGCACTACTTTGTTAACAAACTCAAACACCAGCTGAAACTCTCACTTGAGAAACTTTCTCCTTACACCAGCCACAGAAGTTACTCCCACTTTTAAAGCGTTAACCATAAACTCAGTTGAAGGCTGTTATTTTAAGACAGTCCTCACACCCACAATGGGAGCATCCAGAATTTTTCCAAGAGCTTCTTCATCTAACTTTATTTTTTTTCTTGCACCAGTGCAGCCAGGATCTCTCCATCTTCAGAGAGTTTCACAATGTAGAAGAATTGCCTTACTTCAGCTTCATATACAGAGAGAACTAGTTCTTCTAGGATATGTAACCAGCTGTGGTGTCTAACATACTCCACCAGTTCCACCATTCCTAGTTTTTTAGAAATTCTAGAATTAAAGACCCTTCGAGTTAACACCTTTTGATTTTTGAGCACTTCATTTCTCTCTTCTCTAGACATAAATTTTTCTTCCTCATTCGTCCTTCTTGTTTTAGAACCACTGCTTGGTTCCTCTTTTGTAGTTTTTCTTTTCTTGGGACCAGGTCCTCAGAGACTTTTTTTTCTTGACTACAATGTGCTTTTGTTTCATTCCAGCAGGGCTTCTACACTTTGAAGCAGAGGACCTGGTCCTTCCTTCAACACAAAT
Source organism: Capsicum pubescens (assembly GCA_030864215.1). Taxonomy (NCBI): domain Eukaryota; kingdom Viridiplantae; phylum Streptophyta; class Magnoliopsida; order Solanales; family Solanaceae; genus Capsicum; species Capsicum pubescens. The sequence continues at coordinate 232,560,142 of CM061544.1, forward strand.
TTCTTTTCTTCTCCTTTTAGTTGTGATACCAACAACAGGATCAATATTTTTACCCTCTTCAAAGTCTACAACTTTTATATTTTCATCCTCCACTCCAGGCTTTCTTCAGTCATTTTTTCTTAGCAGTAGATGACTTTCTAGCCTTCATAGCATCCCTAAGTAACTTTTTCTCAGAATCCCTAGTTGAGGACGTCGTAGTAACCTTCCCACCAGTGTCTACTGTCTTCTCTTTACCCTTACATCCCCTTTGTTTCTGTACTGACCACCTTAACTATGGTTCATCATCATCTACCTCATCCTCCTTATTTAGAGGTTGCACAAACTCATCACCTTCAGTATCATCTCCTTTAGAAGAGGTGTCTCCTACCTTTTCATCTATCACTTGCTCTTTCAAACCAAAGGAACCTTCTCTAGGATCATTAGCATGATGAATTAAGTTTTTTGCCACCCACTCCTCACTACTAGAGAGATTAGATCTTTTCACTAGGATTTTTTCATCAAAAAGTTAAGCAAATATCTGATTTGATTCTGAAGGAGTAAGGAACCAGGTAAGTTTAGGGTTTCAGAGAGATCAGTTCTTTCTGATTCTTCTGAAGGAAGGGGAATTTGAGAAACTTTGGGCTCAATAGGTGAACCAAAATCTAGATTTTGGTCCACTACCATGCCTGACTCAATATAGATTTCCATGGTTTTTGAAGTTTCTTCTGGAATGGGTTTAGTCGGAGGATTAGGAGTTTCAAAAAAAGAAGTAGTGGGTAGGATAAACTCAAATTCTTGAGGAGAATTAAAGAGGAATTTTCTAAAGTTTTAGACAATGAAGGATCGGGATTTTTGATTGAAGAGTTTCTTGATTGAAATGATAGGGGTTAAACATTTTCTGATTCTTTAGTGAGTCTTAAAGGAGTATGAATTTCAGCCATTTGGAGCTTTTGTGAGAGAGTGGGAAAGACAACTAATTTCTGAGAGGATGAATTGTAAGAATATGATCTGAGAGTTAATTTGAGAGGGAATGAGAGAGAAAGGATTTGATTTTGTAGTAAAGAGAACTAACCGTTATCATTTTAGGGACCTTTTAGAGGAAATAACGTGTCTGGTCCTAAAAGGTGAAACTCTTCACCTTTCTAGAGATTCGATAACTTTTACTCAAAAAAAGAAACATGACTTTTTCAAACGGACTTTTATGATTTTAAAGTACATAGTTTTGGTACTAACCTAAGAGAAGAGACCTGGTCCCTCTCTTGCTTGATTGAATCCTTTATATAGTATCTGTCTTAACTATTTTTCTTCAAGTAACTTACCATGTGTTTATACCTGCAAGGGTATGGTACTGAGTTAGACTAATAAGCATATATTTTATCGAGGATACCAATCTTTGGATTATAGCCAACTTACAGAGGAGATAAAACCACCAAGTAGGTTAGTTCATTTTGATCAATTCCAGCCTCAACCTATTCTTCACAAATTGCTCCTTGTGAAGAGCCTTTTTAAACATATCTGCTACCTGATATTCAGTCTTACAGAACTCCATGTAAATAGCCCTTCTTTTAACATTATCTCTAAAAAAAAGATACCTCACAACAATATGTTTTGTCCTTATGTGTTGCACTGGATTTTTTTCCATGTTTAAAGAACTTTTATTGCACATATTAAGGGTATAGTATTAGATACAATCCCAAAGTCATTTAGCTGCTATCTGATCTGATGAAATTGAGCACAACAAGAAGCTGCAACTATATATTCTGCTTGAGAAGTAGATAAGGCAACTAAATTTTATTTCTTGAGAAGTATCCAACATAATCGACATCAACATACCCTGTTAAGTCAAAGCTATTCTAGATGGATAGAATGGGACTGGTCCTCTGAGTCTTTCAGATACCTGAGAATTCTCTTTGCTTTTTTCAAGTGAGACTCTTTAGGACAAGCTTGAAATGTGAAACACATTGCTACATTGAATACAATATCTGGTCTGCTAGTAGTGAGATATAGTAGGAATCCAATAATCCCTCTATACATTATCTTATTCACAGAGGGACCAGGTTCATTATTATCTATCTTTGAATTGGTTCTAATTGGAGTATCAATTGGCTTCACATCTCCCATATTTTATTTCTTTAGCAACTCTTTGATGTATTTTTCTTGATAAATCATAGTCCCTTAAGAGGTTTATTTAAATTATAGGCCTAAAAAGAAGCTCAATTCAACCATCATATTTATTTTAAATTCACTCCCCATTAACTTTGCAAGCTCGTCACATAAAGATTCAGAAGTAGCTCCGAAGATGATATCATTAACATAAATCTGGACAATAAGCAAGTTGCTCCCTTTGGACTTTAGAAAGAGTGTGTTGTCAATTTTTCCTCTTTCAAAGCCATTTTTAAGAAGAAATTCTGAAAGTCTTTCATACCAAGCTCTATGTGCTTACTTCAATCCATAGAGAGCATTATCTAGTTTGAGAACATGATGAGGAAAGTTTGTATCTTCAAAACCTAAAGGTTGGTTGACAAAAACTTCTTCTTTTAAATTCCCATTTAGAAAGGTATTTTTGAAATCCATTTGGAAGAGTTTGAACCCTATATATTTAGAAAATGCAATAAGAATTTTGATAGCTTCTATCCCTCTAACTGGAGCAAATGTTTCATCATAGTTAATTTCTTTCTCTTGGCTATTGACTTGAATAACTCACCTTGATTTATTTTTGTTGTTGGTTCCATAGTCATCCTTCTTGTTTTTGTACACCCATTTTTTCCTAATAATTGTTTTGTCAACAGGTATTGGGACCGGGTGCCAAACTTTGCTTCTTTAAAATAGTTGCAGCTTCTCCTGTATTGCATTGATCCTATCAGCATCTTTAAGAGATTATTTGACATTCTTTGGGTTCAACTTATGACAAAAAGACTAAGAAGGCCATGAAATTTATAGCTTGAGCTCTTGTTTAAATTCCAGATTCCAAGGGGGATATCAGATTTTCAAGGGAGTGAGAGGATTTGTGTTTTCAATTTAACATTCTAAGTTGAGTTCCTACGGGACCAGGTCCTTGGAGATTTTTACTAGACCCTTTTAATGTTCTTCTATTAGAACTAGAGTTTGTAACCTAGACCCTGGCTCTCCACCTCCTTTATCATGCTCAACAGTACTAGCTTGTCCTTGATCTTCATCTTCAGCTATGTCATCCCTTTGAATAGGAATTAGTTCATCTATGTCAGAATCTTCATCTCCCCCAAAATTCCTTAGATTTCTATCTCATCAAAGGCTACATGTACACTTTTTCCACACACTGAGTTCCTTTGTTGAAAACCCTTTTTGCTTTACTTGTTGAGAAGTAACCCATAAGAGTTGCTTCATCACTTTTAGAATCAAAATTTCCAAGATCATTCTTTCCATTATTTAGAACAAAATAATTGCATCCAAAGGGTTTAAAATAGTCAAGCTTAGGCTTTTTGCTGAACACAAGATCATATGGAGTTTTGTTCAGGAAAGTGCCGATAAAACACCTGTTAGTCACATAATAGGCAGTGTCAACAACTTTAGCCCAAAAGTCTTTTGGAAGCCCACTGCCAATTAGCATAGTCTTGGCAATTTCTTTGAGAGTCCTACTTTTTCTTTCAACAAATCCATTTTGATGAGGAGTCCTAGGAGTAGAGAAATTATGACTTAGGAATTTCCAAACTCAGTTCCATGGTCTGATCTGAATCCAGCATTTTTGCAGTTTAGCTTTATTTGGATTTGCTTGTAAAAAACCACAAGAACATCATAGGTCTCATCTTTAGTTCTTAATAATATTGTCCAGGTGAACCTGGAATAGTTATCCAGAATGAAAAACACATACTTCTTTCCACCTCTACTTTGGACTTTAATAGGTCCACATAAGTCCATATGCAGCAATTCAAGGGGACTAGAGGTGCTAACCTACTTTTCTACTTAAAGGAAGATCTAGTTTGTTTTTCATTGACACAAGCATCACAAACCTTGTAATCTAAAAATTGCAATTTTGGAACACTATGGACCAGGTCCTTTGAAATCAACTTATTCAACAAGGAGGAACTTACATATCCAGTCTTCTATGCCACAGATCAACATTTTCACCTTGAACACTTAAGCAAGTCAATTCACAGTCGGCTACAGAGTCCAGATCAGCTACATAAATATTCTTGCACTTTTTAGCTCTGAGAATAACTCTTCCAGAATTCAAGCTTGATATAATACATCTATCAAATAAGAACTTCACCTCATTACCTTTGTCACAGATCTAAGATACACTCAGAAGACTGTACTTTAGGCCATTTACATAATACATGTCTTCTACTGCATGATTCAGAGACTTTCCAATCTTTCTAACACCATGAATATAACCTTTTTTACCATTTCCAAATGAGACACCTCCACCTTAAAGTGTCTTGAGTGAGAGAAAACAGTTAGTCCTCCAAGTCATATGCTTTGAGCATCCATTATCCATGAACCAGTTATGTCTGCCTTTCTCTACTCTTACCTACAAGCAGAGTCATTTGTTAGATTTGGGAACCCACTTAAGTTTGAGATCCCCAAAAAAGGACAAAAGAGTAATCAAAGACTTTTTGGTCCAGCTAGGCAGTTTGTCTTCTTCAAAATTCTCAAGGGTTTGGATCCCTTGGGATAAGAATTCTCTTTCTGAATGTGTCTAGAACTGTTCATTTGACTCTTAAGCCAATTTTGAAAATTCTCTTTCAGGTGACCATCCCTTCTGCTGTATGTACATAGAGAACTATATACCTTGTTTTTAGCAACAGGAACATGCTTGCCTTGTGAACCAAATGCATATGTTCTATTCTAATATCCAAAGCCTCAACCATTATTAACTCCCTAACTAGTTATATTAGAAAGGATTTGAGAAGATGTGGTCCATTTTAGAGATTTGTTAAGATCTTCTCTTATGCGGACCAGGTCCATTTCTTATTCCTTATTATTATGAAGAGGATTCATGAGTTTCTTTTGAGAATCCTTCAATATTTCTTCAAGATCAATTTGAAGACCAGAGGCTTCCTTTTTCCCATTTCCATCAGACTCATCTATCTTCTTCTGTTGATTTATTAGACTCAGATTTTTAGATTTTAATTTAAGGATTGTTCCTCTATTTCAAACAACTGGAGAGTACAAGTAATTAATTCAAGCTCTTGATTTTCTACTTTCTCTTCTAGAGTATTTTTCTCAGTAGTCAATTCACGTGCAAAATGAATCAATACATTTGCAAGCTGTTTTATCTTCTTAGAAGAAGAATTATCTAAATTTTCCTTAGTATTAGAGAGAGTTACCTCATTTTCATCTTCTGATTTTCCATGAGAGCAAACAAGGAATCATAGGTGATTTCATTATCTTCCACTATTAACATTGAGACATCTTTTAGCTTTTTAGCTTTATAAGATTCACTGGAAGTATCTTCCCATACTATTAAATCCCGTTTTACTGCATAATCAACAACAACCTTTCTTCTTGACTTTTCAGGAACCTGGTCCTTCTTCTTTCCTTTGTCACCTCCTGACTTTAGATATTTTTGATAGTCTATTTTATGAAGTGGGCAATTTTTGATGAAATTCCCAGGATTCCCACATTTGTGGTAGACTTCAACAGTACCACCTTGTTTGCTGCTGCTTTATTTCCTTTGAAACTGAGCACTTTTCTTCATTGCTCTCACTACCCTTTTGGCTAAATAGGCAACATCAGTTTCATCCTCACTTGAATTATACTTTGAGACCTTCAATGCTAGAGACTTTTCCTTTTTAACTTCCTTCTTTTCTTAGACTTGCTATTTCTTGAGTTCATGAGTCTTTAAAATTTCAATTAGTTCATTCATAGTGAGAGTCTTCAAGTTTCTTACCTCAGTTATAACATTAACTTTGCTTTTCCAGGATTTTGAAAAAACTCCTAGGATTTTCCTTATCTGTTTATGCAAGGGAAGAACCTCACCCAAGTGCAACTCATTTGTGATTGAGGTAAACCTTGTATGCATTTCTTGAATGGTTTCTCTTTCTTTCATGGAGAAAGCTTCATATTGAGTAGTCAACATGTCTACTTTAGACTCCTTCATATATGTAGTACCTTTATGAGCTATTCTCAGGAAATCCCAGATTTTTTAGCCTTTTCTTAAGTGAAGATCCTATTATATTCATCCAGTCCTATGCCATACACAAGCAATCTCTTAGCCTTGTAATTCTTCTAAACTTTCTTATGATCTTCATCACTATATTCTCTCATGGTTTTGATAACCATATTTGTTATTTCTCTTTCTCTGAACTCTTAACAGGCACATAAAGACCATCAAGTATTACATCCATAAACTCACTATTCTCAGCCATAATAAAGTCAAACGTCCTGGTCTTCCACCACCCGTAATGTTGCCTATTAAAGTGGGTTGGTCTAGTATTAGATTTTTCTTCTTCCAGATTAGGTGGAGCAACCATGATCAAGAAATCACTCCGGGTATTAACCTTTTAAAATGTCCCTACTCTGATACCAATTGTTGAAACGTAGGGGTGGACCAACCAATTAGGGACCAGGTCCCTAAGATTAAGGGAGATAGATAATAAAATAGTACTCAACAAGAAATAACAAAAAATAAATGAACAATGTGATTTACGTGAAAACCTCCCTTCTCATGGGAGGAAAAAGCACAGCTTGCCCTCACAGGCACTTCAATCTCCAGTATAATAAAAAATCATTGATTACAGGCTACAAGAGCTTAAATCTAAGTTCTAATGGTTGCAATAACTCTACTACAACCACCTCTACACACCTCAAGCACACCACAATTGATTAACTTTAATCGAAAAACCTTAGGTAACTATACCTAAGAACTCTACTGCAAAAGTAAAGACACTCTTATAAGATGAGTAATACGATTACAAAACAAGACTTGACTCAAGAACAACTAAATTTTAGGCCACACAGATTTGGAACTTGAGAAAAAGAGAGTTTTTAATGTTTTTATTGATTCACCAATATTGCAAAAACTATTTGATTGAGAAGCATCCCTTTCTATTTATACGCGTGTATAAATCAACACTGAATTTTCATTGGATCAGGTGTCTAAATGGGTACGCTGCACACCTGCATAATTAGTTGCACTAGTGGACAAAACTGTGCAGAGATGTGACAACTGTACCACTTTATGATGAGCCAGGGACCTGGTCCTTTAAATGTCAACTAATCATTATCAAAACATGAGACATCACGCGTCAATATTTTGCAGATGGTGAATCATAGGGTGAGTTCATCATTGGTGGAGAAAGTGAAGATAGAAATTCGAGCAATTTTCTATCTACTAATGGAAGAGAAGAATAAGTTTGGGCAGCAAGAACGGGATCTTGAAGTATATGGAAAGATTTTTTTTTCGCTGCAGATCAAAAGTTAGACTGGAGTCACTTGTTTTACATGAGCACTTTCCCTGAAAATTTGAGAAGAGCTAACTTATTTCCTAAGCTTTCCATCTCACTTAGGTAAAAGTGGTGAAATGTCTTCTTTGTAAATATTCTTTAATGGACATCTTATTAATATTATGACTTTGGTATAGATGTTAATCATTTAGATCTATTCAGGCACATTAATTGTTCGTAATTAACGGCAAAAAAATCCTACAAAGATTCGAATAGTTAAAATTCTGACCTAAAACACATTTATTGTGACTTGACCTTCACTAGATCTCATCATATTTTGGGATGCTAATTTGTATTATATGACTGGAAGTATAACATAGGGACACCATGGAAGATCACAACAAAGAATTCAAGAGCCAAGCAATAAGCATCCTGTGTCAAATGTCATAGGCTTGAAGGCTGAATGAAAAAGAAATGAGGGATTCACTCAATGATGATAAACAGATAATAAGGATGAATTATTATCCTCCTTTCCTTGATCCATGCAGGACAATTGTCTTAAGGCCTCATTCTGATATTGATGCCCTCACTATCCTTCTCCAACTGAATGAAACTGAAGGTCTGGAAGTCTGAAAGTCTGAAAAAATGATATTTGGGTACCCGTAAAGCCCCTCCCTAATGCTTTGATTTTTAATATTAGTGATGTGATAGAGGTAAATATACAATGGAGAATTTCCTTGTTGATTAACTGAAATGCTTTGAGGACATGACCCTGATAGGAGGATCTTGAGATCGAGGATTCATGTAGAAGGTTAGTAGGTAGTCGAGTGTTGTCTAGTTTATATTGTCATTATTATTATTATTATTATTATTATTATTATTATTATTATTATTATTATTATTATTATTCTCATGCTATCTATCTTATCTTACTAACCTTTGCTTGAGCTAAGGATCTATTATAAACAATCTCTCTACCTTCACAAGATAGGGCAAGGTCTATCTACACACTACCCTCCCTAGATCTCATTTGTGGGATTACACTAGTTTTTTTTTGTTACATTATAATTAGGTTAAACTTGCTCGCTTGGAACAGATTGGAGGTTATTGAAATTAGAATTAACTCAAGACAAGTGGATCAAATAGACGAATGAATGTTACTTTTCCATTTGCAAGTTAGTTAGATGCTATACAATCTTCTTTTTGTAAGATAGAACTCATTTTCTAATATCTACAATATTGTTTGCTTATGTTATTTGACTTGGCGAATAGATATTGAGCACTGGTATTTACAAAAGCATTGATCGAGCACAGAGCAGTTCTAAACTCAAAAAACGAGAGACCACTACAAAAAAACAGTTTAATTGCGAGGGTTTATTTGCGGGGATTATTTTAACCCCCGCAAAATTATATTAAATGCGGGAGTTAAAAATATGCCACTAAAAATTATATAAGCGCCAACTTAAAGAAGAATTCCCCCTTTTTTCCCCAAAAAACATTTCTCTCTCTCTCATTTTTCCCAATTAGAGAGAGGTACATCGGCCATTGCTACACAGTGGGGGTCTCCGGTCGGCCATTTTCTTTCCAGCTCCGGTCGACATTGTTATTTACTCTATGATTCAATCCTTAGCCATTGTCAACTTGGATTTTTTTTTCTAAATATTTGCAGCAAGGTATGTCCATCCAACCTTTAGTGGGTAAACGCGACAAGGTAATTTAGAATATATTGCACTGGTTTCTTGTCTTTTTGTTTATAATTGTGAACTTGATAAACTGTATTTTGCTCTGCAACCTATGTTGGTTGCATGTGCTCGGCAGGTTATTGAACACATAAGGTACTTGTCAGACTGAAGTTTATAATGACTTCGACTCTATGTGAAGGATGATACACTAATCAGAGATTGCTCTCTGCTTTACTATCCAAACCTTTCTTATTTCAGTAACGCAGGATCTTCTAGGTCTTTGATTTTGTCTCTTGGTCTACGCGACCATTCTATGGCAAGTAACATGAAGATGTTTTCACTTTCTTTGCAATGGCCTTATTTTTACATGCAACCCACTTTGAAGGGTATTGTTCGGCTGTCACTAAGAACTGCCTTTGGTCAATTTTGGATTGCCCATAATTGTTATAGCCACAAGAGTGAAACTTATTGATTATCTCAGTTTCTGATAAGTATGTATGCTTACTCGATGATGTATTATTGTTTTAGTACTGGAAAGACTTCTCCAGACTCGTAGTGAAAGAAACTATTGATTTATATTTTTGCCTTTTTTCAAAAAGGGGATTTACTTGACTGTAGAAATACATTTTGTTGTAAATTTGTAATGATACCAGTGTTTTGGTTCAAAGGTGATTTGTCTGTTCTCTCTCTTTTTCAAACAATTCTAACTAGTATGGTGCACTGTGCACATACCTCGTCCTCTTTGGGAACTTATTGAACTCTTAACAAATTACATACATGTCAAAGAAAAGATGGACGTTCTACCACTAGATTAAAAAAAATAAAATTACGGAGGTTTTAAACCCCCGTAATTTTTAAATAAAAATTTATTATAAAACAAATTAAATTTAGAGTAACGGGGTTCCACCATCGCAAAATAACCGTCGCAAATTAATTACGACGGTCGAAAAAAAATTGCTCCAAATTAGTTATGACGGGTCGTATTGTAGGGGTTTTGGGAACCGCCAGAATCATATTTTGCGGGGATTAAAACCCCTGCAAATCATAAAATTAAGAGAAAAAACATCAAATTCCCCCTCAACTTATTAGCAAAACTTACTTTAAACCCTAAACTAATCATACAATTATTTATCCCTTTATGAACTTTAAAGTGTAATATTTCCCCCCTCCCTTCTTAACGGCTGGCATGACAAAAAAAATGAAAGTGTATTTCAATGAAAAAAAAGTATAAAAAAAAAATTTAGTGGGGCTTACTTTAATATTTTTAACCATTATTTTTTTCTAAAAAAATTCCTCACACCCAACCACTCCTATTTCTTCTTCTTCTTCCTCACACCCAACCACCTCCATATCTTCTTCTTTCTCACACCCCGTCAAATATTATTTATCAAGTTCTTGAGTCCTACATTTCTTAAATCAGAATGCCGAAGGACCAAACCCACGCAGCACAATTTAAATTCTAAATTGTAAATTGAAAATGCTACCAGAAATAATGAAATCAATGAATACAAAAATGTCGCGCGGCTTTCTTCTTCAGTAGTTGCTCTCAGCCACCTGTAAAATGGAAAATGGTAAGAAGAAACCACAGAAGAACAAAGAAATTGAGTCGAAACCAATAGTCTTGCGGCCTTAGCTTTCCGAACCCAATAACAACTCTTGGGTGCTTTTCAAATGCAGCACCATAACACAATCAGATATCAAAAGATGAAAACATGTAAAAAAGATGCAAAATAGAAATCCAATCATTTACACATCAACTATGGTTCTTCAACTGCTATTGGGATGTATACAATAGCCAAACTATTGTACCAAAAATCAGTATTAAGATTACTGACAAGTTACTGGATGAAGTAATGGAGGAAGAAAGTACAATAAATGGCTCAAAATGACATAAAATAGAAACTCTAAAAAAAATGGAGTAATTGAAGAAGAAAGAAGATAAAGAAATTTGGGGGTGGGGGAAGGGGGGAGGGGAACGTCGGGGGAAGGAGGACTGGAGGTTTTGTGAAGTGGGGGAGGGGGGCGTTTGGGGTAGGGATGGGGCAGCAATGTCGGTTTTAGGGGGGGTGATCAAGAACAGGGGGTTTGGGGTGGGGGGAGGGGGTAGTTTTTTATTTATTTATTATTATATATACATACATATATATTATTTTTTGTAAGAATGATTTATTTATGTGGCATTGACGTGGATTTAACGTGGCTTCAATATGGCACGAGTGTGATGCATTTTTTACGGTGAAAGTTGTATAATTTTTTTAGGGTGATAAAAAATTCATATGAAAGTTGTTTAGAAGGGTAAATAATTATAAGTTAAATTTAATGGTTAAAGTGAATTTTCATTGCAATTTTAGAAGAAAAATATGTCTTTTCTCTAAAATTAACCTCCACAATTTGATCCATTTTTTTTGTAGTGGACTATCTTTCAGCATTCTATGTCTTAACTTCAAATCAAAATTGGGACCTGCACACAACCTCATTGGACCAAATAATCCTCCAATTTTTTGAACAATTCATGTAGGAAAATCTTTGCAGATTTTTCTACAAGAAAACAACATGGAGAATCGTATATTAATCTCATGAAGGTAGAGACTAAGGAAGACGAATCTTAGGTAGCATGTGATACCTTACATGGTTATGAGCTTATCTATATCCCATAAAAATTAAATATTTTTGCAAGTTAATCTTGCTATTGTAATTTAAACATTCAATGTTTGATGGTTGTTAGCCTGTATTAAAGAAGAAAAACAGTACTCTCTTTTATAGTGTTTGATTTGATACTGATGTATTATATTGGTGCAATGAAAATATTATGTTCAAAAAGTAGTTGAGAAGTTAGTTTGATAGATAATAGTTGCATTAACGTCAAAACTTAATTTGAAGTTAGTATACATATATATTCTAATAATTGTAAATTATAAAACTTGTATAAAATGTACTTGAAGTGTAATGTCGATAATTTTAAAATATTCCACTATGGAAACAATGTCACGTACACGCTCGTCTCTTTGAGAATTTAAACTAATCAATATGACTAGAAGGCAAATTGCTAAAAAATAATATGACATGAGATGAGACTGTGTTCACTGATTTTGACAACAATGAAGATTACATGAATGCAGTCGTAAACTCAAATAGAAAGAGGCTATATATTGCAACATTATATACTTCAAACCTTGACTCAGAGTTGGGGTTTGCACACACTTATTGGACCAAATAATCATGCAATTTTCCAAAGAGAAATATTTCAAGGATTTTTTGCATGAAAAATTGTGGGAAAATCGTAAGTTGATTTCATGAAGATGAGAAATGATGTATGGTGAATCCTAGGTAGAATTTGATACTTTAGTTGACCATTAAGTAACAATAGAGGATCAAATTATTAGCGGTAGAGGTATTTTTGGATCAAATTACTAATCGTAGGAGTATTTTTAGATCAAACTATTAATCGTAGGAGTATTTTTAAATAAAACTATTAATAAAGTGTTATGTAATATGAATGTCATGCAACATATATATGTGTGAAAGTCAATAATGATACATAAGAGTTAGCAACTAAATTAAACTTGAACACCAAGATTACTATTCAAATTGGATTTGAACTCCAAAGTTACTAGGTCAAATTGTCAAGTTGATGTCAAGCTTAACATGCTCAGGGAAAAAGTTTGGTGGATTATATATAACTATCCTTTTGTACATTTTGATATAGATTCAAGTAGTAAATAAAAGTACCACTGAAATTTTCTAAATTTGTCTCTTCTTTTCTTTAAGTTTGATACTATTCTGTCTTTACTTAATTTAAAACACATTATCAGCATGAGACTCTACATGAAAAATTTGCAAAATAGATCTTGAGGGTGGATCTTCTCTCGCAACAATTGGTTAAATTCCAACTCTTATCATAATCCTAAGAGTGGACTAATTCTATTGTTCATAATTCTATTGTTCATAAGATAAGCATTCTAATAAAACATGTTGTTTGAATCCTTTGAATTGGAATATAAATACATCCATCATATATAATTATCTCATATTTCTAGAAAACTAATGAAGCAAATGTAATTTTATTTGGATGTCGTTTCATGAAATTAGATAACATGTCTTTGCGTATAGAATTTGTAGATCTGATTTATTTTATTAATTTATTGTCTGGATTCTTTAGTACCATGTGGTACATTGTTAATGAGATGGATTTTTTCTTTCTCAATTTTTGTTTCTAATTTATATATAACCTTACATATTATATTATATATATGGTAAAAACCTATGTTGCTTTACAGTTTTGCATACTACTATCCGATATCAATTTTATAAATAATATATGTTTCCCAATTAATGATCCACAACAATATGTGATAAGCTATTATAATTTGAGTGGATAAGATGTTGATTCAAATTTCATCACATTAAAAGGCTAAGATGTTGGATTAGAGTCCCAATATACTAAGTTGATAAGATGTTGGTTTTATGTTCCTTTGATTTTTGGCCTAAGACATCTTTATAAGGATAAGACATTGAGTTTGAATCTCACTGCACCATATTAATGATATAATGATAACTACAATAAAATTTTGGAGAAAAATCATGAAATATGTTTCATTGAATATGCACCATTCCCGAAGTGAATGTGGTAGAAGTGCATAATATGCCTGAAAGAAGATAAGTGATTGAATATATGAATATGAATATGGACGTAGCAAAGGATAATTTTTTTTGTTACATTATATGTACACCTCGATTTTCTCATGAAGGAGCAATATATTGAAAGGGATTTGAAGCTATCATAATTTGATAGGCTTAAGGCACAACTATAGTTCATTCTTGGAAATGGAAATTTTAATTATTAAAACTACAGAACCATTCTCTGGAGTGAATGTGATAGGAGTAACACCTCCAAAAGAGGTAGAATTATTAAGAAGATATATACTCCAAAATAGTAAACTTGAAAATTTATTAATGATATAGTAAATCCAAAATTTACTAAGTAAAACTTATATGCCATGATAAACTTGAAATTTACTAGTACAAATAAGTTCATAAGTTAGCATGAACGATTTTGTTAGCCCAAAGATGTGCATTGAGTACTACACAACATATATATTAAAGAATTAGAAGATTCTTAAAAGAACATTATGAGTTCTCAAATGATACTTCAAAAAGTGAAGATAATTTTTGACATTAATGGACATGATATGAAACGTTATTGGGCACGCGATTGTCGTGCGATCTAATTTGATATAAGTTTTATAAATTCTCCAACAAAATAAAAAAATATAAAATGATGGCGCACTTGATCTTTCAAAGTGATCTTGAGTCTTGTCATGTACATATAATAAATTTTATGGTGTTAGAATGAGCTTCTAATTAAAATTTATGAAGTATGTATATATGATTATAGTTCATTCCTTGAAGAGAATGAGACTTGTGATAAGCATCGTTGATGCTCGGTCATTTTTGAAATGAATGTGTCAAGATATGATAAAAATTATGAATAAGGACATGATCATGCATGGTTAGATAAATTTCACATCTCACCTCTAGAGAAGGTTTGAGAAAAATAAAAAAAAATATTTTGACATAAACCGTCATTGATCGCGTACTTGTAGTATGCCATAAATATTTGGTATGTTTATCATGGATTACCAAAAGATAAAAGCAAGAAACAAGTCTTGCCTATATATTATTTTAAGATTATGGCCGTACTTATATGATTTTCTCCTTGAAGGAGATATTCACCATATGAATGGTGTGTGAAACATGTGGTAGTACAAAAAATTAATTGAGAGCTCCAAAATTTTTTAAGTGTTACTATCTAAAGGAATGAAATTGATCAAAATATAATTATAGTAAGTCTAAAAAGAAGCGTATTAATTTTTTAAAACATTGGTAAAAATAAATTATATGGATACTATAAATAATGAAAAGATATTATATCTTCATATTACTACAATCGTAGTGGATTATAAATATTTATATAAAAGGTTACTAACTCTTTTTCTCCTATTTGTAATATACAAATATGCGCATGATGACAGAATCACATGCAATAGTAAATTATAAATCTACTGAAATAAATATCAATTGGCATGAAGGTTAACCATCTCTATTCTAAGGTGATGGAAAATAATTAAAAATTCACTTGATTATATATAAAAGAAATAAAAAGGTCTTCACGAATTCTCTTGTGTTGGTTGTTCTCACAATGAATTAATCATTGTACCAATTAAGGTTGAGATTGCATTCCCTAAATTTGTTGAACATATAAAAAGATGAATATGAGCCCGTTCGCCTTCCATGTGGACCGATTATTAGTATATAATTTAATAGATGCTTCTATGAAATGGTCACATGTGCTTTTTTATTAATTTACAATTTGATGTTTGCAAAGTTATTTGTTCAAATTATTAAATTAAGAGTATAGTTCAAAATTATAAATTATGTTGATAATTCTAGTTGATTTAGCATAAATTGTATGCCTTCAATTATAGTTAAATAATTAATTATAAGAATAAATCTCTAAAAAATTAATACGAGATATGTCATTTAAAATATAGCCGCATTTGTATGCATCAAGCCAACAAGGCTCTATATCACTATTGGTTCAAGGTCAGGAATCAAATAATTTTCATATTAAAATTTGAATGTGCAGTATATGATTCAATTTCTCCACCACAACTCACAAAGATAATTTCAAAATATGATTGGGATAAATGTTAGATTTCCTAACATTTGGGGGGAAAGATGAATAACAACTGAAAATTATGTATGAAATAAATTACCTAGATCCTCATAAAAAATATATATGTAAATTTGAAGTTTAAGAGATAATTTATTTACAAAATACTGCAAATTAATTGTCAGATGTGTTTATTGCCTTTATTTGTTAATTGAACTCTAAATGCTTCAATGAAAATTTTGTAAAAGAATAGAGTCTATGGCACGCCTGAAGCATGATAGATCAATAGGTTCCAAAGGTAAAACTCCTTGAAGAAGTAAAGGAGAAAATGATCAAGATAATGAGGAAAATTCTTTGAAAAATCACCCACATAACACTTCATAAGATCTTGGCAATGGTTCAGGTACCTGAATAGTAATGAATATGAAGAGATCTTCTTAAGTTATGTCTTATTGAAACCGATATCAAACAACCATCAACGATATTTTTGATATAATATAGAGCTCATTATTATAAATAGTATTGAGATTCTTGAATACTAATCTATCAAAGAGTATGGATAGACAAATTATTGGCCAAATAAAAGTATGTAATTAAAGTAGTTTATTTCACTTGAACAGTGAATATTTGGACTTATAATCCAAAGATCAATGGTATAATTTCAATAGGGTACAAATAAGTAATTATGTAAGAAGTAAAATTCGTAAGATATAAAATATAACTTGTTCCTTGAGGCATGAAGGTTTTGTAAAGTTTCTAGCATTACTGTAGGAGAAGTGTTCTCCTGTGGTAAATGAAATGGAGTTTGTTTTAGTGTGAAAATACTGAAAACTTGAATATGTATAATGAATTATTGTCATGTCAAGCTAGATGACAAAGGTTATATGAAAATCGTTGAAGGATTTAAAAGGATATAAAGTAATTTCACTGAATTACCCAATGATTATAAGATCTCTTAGCTTGAAAACAAATCAATTTAAATTTTCTAAGAATTATTAGTAAGTACCATATTTTAGTGTGGTTGGTGCACGTATGAATTGCGAAGCATAATTTATAAGAGTAAAGTGATGTTTTAATCAATACGAGTATAATACATGTTGTACTCTTTTTTTCTTAGCCGAGGTTTTGTCCCACAAGATGTTTTGGCAAGTTTTATTGAGACAACTAACAATGCGTATTACTGGGTGTGTACTCAAAGTATTTGACAAATAAAATATTTGTCTATCTATGAACATGTATTGAAAAGGCATTTATCTGATCCACATAAATTCAATCTCAGATGGACTATTTACTTATATGTGAAGATTTAATCAGTGCAAGTATAATACATATTGTGCTCTTTTTGTTCTTAGTCGAGGTTTTGTCCTACAGGATTTTTTGGCAAGTTTTTAATGAGACAACTCACATTGCGTATTACTTAATGTGTACTCAAAGTATTTGACAAATGAAATATTTGTCTATCTATGGACATGTATTGAAAAGGTATTTATCTTATCCATATAAATTCAATCTGAGATGCGCTATTTACTTACATGTGAAGATACAACTACATCATGACCTCCGATGAAGCAAAAAATAACTGTCACTTCTTCACATCTTATAGAAACAATAGTCATTCATCAATCAAAATGGGAATGTGTTTGATTGAGATTAATAACTCAACATATTCAAGAAGTATGTGATTTTCTTTGAAAAGGAATATTCCAACTATAATGTGTGAATATAATATTGCAAGTATAGCTTAGCTGAAAGGAGGACATATTAAAGAAGACAAAATAATACATATTTTATCAAATTTCTTCTTTACTTATGATCTTGAGAAGAAAGTTGAAATAAATATTCAATGAATTCGATCAACTAACACATTGATGAATCTAGTCACTAAGGCATTGTCAATATTAATATTGAGTAGATAAGATATAAGATGGAATTGTAACGACCCGAGACTACCCCCTAGTCGTTACACGGTGCTTACGATCTCGAGGGACCACAAGCTAACCCATGAGCTGGTACCTGCTGTGAGCACTGAATAATATAATCATGAATGCGGAAGAATAACTGAATTACCATAAGGTTTTAACAATGAAATAACTACTGAGTTATGAATCTGATAAAAATACTGAAATCTGAATACTCTGAATAGCTAACTGTAGTGTCTGAAAAGCCTCCAAACTGGATACTGTGAGTTGATGGGATAGGCCCCAACTAACTCTACTAACGATTGAGATAAAGACATGAAATAATATAATCTGTCCTCGGATGATGAGGACTCACCACTGCTACTGTACTGCTGATAAATCTGAGAATCTAGATGTGATCCGCGAACTGAGCGTCAGCACCTATGATATGAGACATCATAGAGCAAAAGAAAAGGTATGCGATCAATACTTTAAATGTACTGGTATGCTAAATGAGATAGGCTGATATGCATGGTAGCATGGATAAGAATGATAATAATTAAATGGACATACATGTAAAGCATGGAGTACTGAATAAAGAGCATGGAATCTGTAGATACTAAAAATGCAGGAAAATCTATAAATTCTATGGATGCATGACTAAGCATATAACATGAATAGGGTAAAATCTATAAACTAATATACTAAGATAACTAAAATTTGTATGCTTTGGTCAAACAATACGAAGACTAAATAACTGAGCTGGGACTGTAACTCAGATTATATCTGAGACTGTGGGAGGTATCATCTAACCAACATTCTCCAATTTAAGCTAATCGGGGTCAAACTTGTAACCCCAATTGGAAGGGTGTTAATACCGTGCCACGGGTACTAACGATAGTTGTGTGGATCCGCTAAAATGATATAATATCCAAAGGACTAAGGGTGTCAAGCCTGACCTGACGGGTGACCCCTGCGAGATAGTCAAGCCTAATCTGACGGGTGATTACTAATATCCTACGCTGGCTACATAGTTTTAGAGTATAGGGACTTCTACTAACGACTCTTCCTAACTGACGGGGAAGCCGCTATCCCTACACTCGCTCTGTGCTAAATCCTACTCCCAATTGAAAGACACTGAGATACTAGACTGTTCTGAGTTGAATGACTGATATCTGACTATTCTGATAATGCTCATAATATAATCTGAAGGCTATTCTGTAATGTACTGAGACTAGACTAAATAAACAACTATGGTTTTTGGGTATCCAGTAACCCTAGGACTTAAAACAACAATACTGGAAAGACACAAAAGCCTAAAGGTCAAAACATAAAGGCTTTTATTAAATAAATCACTCTTGTAGGGATTTTATCAAACACTTGTACTTCATAGTTTAGTCAATTCATGGGAATAGTATAAAACTTGAAATAATAGCATGACTTCAATATTTATAACACTAAATCATGATCTAATTTGAAAAAGGAGAATATTAAAACATGGGGGATTTGATAACAACGATAATTCCATTAAAATATGGTATAAAAATCAATATTGAAGGACGTTCATGGAGATTCGTAGTTTTAAATTACAATTTAATATTATAAATCTTGAAAAGGTGATAGATTTGAAATTAAAACGGATATTTGGACTTCATGGATGAACATCTAACATACCTGGGATGATGAATTTGGAAGGATTGATGGAGAGTTCTTGAGATTTGACCTTGATTCTTGAGAGCTAGGGTTTCTTGTTCTTGAAAGAGGGTTTTTTAAATTTGAGAGAAAGTGAATAATGATGAGTATTCAGGTTAATTAGGGGTTAAATTTCGTGTTTAGGACTTAGGAAAAAGACCCAAATACCCTTAAATAAATTAAAAAACACAAGATGAAAACTGAAATCCCAATTTTTAGCTTGGCGCGACGCGCCACTATCATGCCAAGCCATTACAAAAGGGACAATTGGGACCTAGACAAACGCCGCGATGCGCCACCATTGTGGTAAGCCTGTGGATGCCATTTTGGCCATCTCCGCGATGTGCCATTATCACGGAGTCACACTGGAAATCAACAAATATCAAATTGACCTATGGCATGATGCGCGAGGATCACGAACCCTTATTGGATTTTATCAAATGGGAGATTGGCCTTCTCCGTGATATGCTAGAGATTAAAATAATGGAGTTTTGTGACTGAAACTTAAAATCTCCATAACTTCTTACCGGTGATCAGATTTGGGTGAATTTTATATCGTTGGAAAGCTAATTGAATTTTCTATGCAACGACAGGCTCTAAATTGAAAAATAATGAGTGTTTCAAAATTTCATATATGAATACTCATGCACTGGGACTTAGATTATGCTAGGTAAATACGGGGTGTTACAATAGCTCCCCCTTGGGATCATTCATCCATGAATGAAACTGGTTAAGCTGAGGGAACTGATGGATTGATCTTATACACTGAATATGCATGTCTGATGCATGGAATGCATGAATGAACTGATTCATAAATGCACGACAGACAGGAACATGATGTGCAACTAAAACTGAGCATGATAGAGAAAAAATTTAAGAAAATTTTGTATCTTATACTGAATTTGGATTCGCGGAGAAGAGATGAGGGTACTTGGTCTGCATATCTGCCTCTGCTTCCCAAGGGGCTCCCTCAACGGACTAATTCCTCCAAAGAACTTTGACTAGTGAAACTTCTTTGTTCCTTAGTCTACAAACTTGATGATCAAGAATTTCGACGGGAACTTCCTTAAAGGAAAGACTGCTCTGAATATCTACACTTTCTAAGGGAACAACTACAGCCGGATCACCAATACACTTTTTCAACAACAAGACACGGAACACTGGGTGTACTGAGGCTAAATCTGAAGGGAACTCAACCTCATAAGCTACCTTTTCGAAACCACTGAGAATTCTGAAGGGACCGACATATCGAGGACTGAGTTTTTCTTTCTTACTGAATCTCCTCACTCCCTTCATGGGAGAGATTTTCAAGAACACAAGATCACCGACCTCAAACTCGAGATCTTTTCTCCTCACATATGCATACGATTTTTGTCGTCTCTGGGTAGCCCTAAGCCTTTCTCTAATCAACTGAACCTTCTCTAACGTATCAAACACCAAGTCAGGCCCTACTATTGCGGCCTCACCTACTTCAAACCAACCAATTGGAGATCTACATCTCCTACCATAGAGAGCCTCAAACGGAGCCATACGAATACTGGAATGATAGATGTTATTGTATGCGAATTCAATCAAAGAAAAATGGTTATCCCAACTACCCTTGAAATCAACAACGCATACTCTCAGCATATCCTCAAGGGTCGAAATGGTCCTTTCTGCTTGGCCGTCTGTTTGAGCTTGGAAAGTTGTACTGAGATGGACTTGGGTTCCAAGACCCTTTTAGAATGCTTTCTAGAAATGAGAGGTAAACTAGGTACCTCTATTTGAGATGATAGATAAGGGAATACCGTGCAACCTAACTAAATCTCTAAGATAGAGATTGGCATAGTCCTTGGTTGAATAAGAGGTATGGACTGGCAAGAAATGAGCTGATTTGGTCATCCTATCTACAATAACCCAAATGGAATCATATTGATGACGGGTACAAGGCAAACCTCTCACAAAGTCCATGTTCACTTTCTCCCATTTCTATATGGTAATACTGAACTCCTGCATGGACCCACATGGCTTCTGGTGCTTAACCTTGACTTGCTGATAGGTAGAGTACTTAACTATAAAATTTGCAATATCTCTCTTCATCCCATTCCACCAATAGATCTCTCACAAATCGCGGTACATCTTAGTGGCCCTTGGATAAATAGAGTAACATGCACCATTCACTTCTGCAAGAATTTGTTGCCTCAACTATTATCTCTGACTGATTCTTTCAACTTAACTAGAATGGAATCTCTAACTATACTGGGGGATTTGATAACAACGATAATTCCATTAAAGTATGGTATACAAATCAATATTCAAGGATGTTCATGGAGATTCATAGTTTTAAATTACAATTTAATATCATAAATCTTGAAAAGATGATAGATTTGTAACTAAAACGGATACTTGGACTACATGGATGAGCATCTAGCATACCTGGGATGATGAATTTGGAAGGATTGATGGAGAGTTCTTGAGATTTGACCTTGATTCTTGAGAGCTAGGGTTTCTTGCTCTTGAAAGAGGAGATTTTAAAGTTGAGAGAAAGTGAATAATGATGAGTATTTAGGTTAATTAGGGGTTAAATTTTGTGTTTAAGGTGAGTTTAGGACTTAGGAAAAAGACCCAAATACCCTTAACCGAATTTAAAAACACAAGCTGGAAACTGAAATCCCTATCTTTGGCCATGGCGCGACCCACCACTATCATGCCAAGCCACTAGAAAAGGGACAACTGGGACCTGGACAAACGCCGCAACGCGCCACCATCGCGGTAAGCCTGTGGATGCCATTTTGGCCATCTCCGCGATGATTATTCGTATATGAAATTTTTAAACACTCATTGTTTTTCATTTTAGCACCTTCCATTGCATAGAAAATTCAATTATCTTTCCAAATATATAAAATTCTCCCAAATCTGATAACCGGATAAGAAGTTATGGCGATTTTAAGTTTCAGTCGCAAAACCCCATCATTTTAACCTTTAACGCGTCGCGGAGTTGGACAATCTCCCATTTGGCAAAATCCAGTAAGAGTCCGTGATCCTGGTGCATCGCGCCAAAGGTCAATTTGACATTTGTCGATTTTCAGTGTGAATCCGCGATAATGGAGCCATGACGGGGTTTTGCGACTGAAACTTAAAATCGTCATAACTTCTTACCCGGTTATCAGATTTGGGCGAATTTTATATCTTTGGAAAGATAATTGAATTTTCTACGCAATGACAGGATCTAAAATGAAAAACAATGAGTGTTTCAAAATTTTATATATGAATAATCATGCACTAGGACTTAGATTATGCTAGGAAAATATGGGGTTTTACAGGAATGCACCATCTACGAATACCAAATAAAGTTTTTATCGAGGGGAGGAAAATACGCGTTGTACTCTTTTTTTATTAACTAAGATTTATTTCAATTGAGTTTCTTGGAAAGATTTTTAATGAGGCAACACTAAAGGCGCATTACAAGATGTGTGTACTTTTTTTCCTTCACTAGGCTTTTTTTCACTGAATTTTTCTAGTAAGATTTTAATGAGATATATTATCTACTAATGGACATCCAAATGGGAATGTTATGTAATATGAATATCACGTAACATGTATATGTGTGAAGGTCATTAATGAGAGATAAGAGTTAGTATCCAAATTGAACTTGGTTCTTATTCAAATTGGTTTTAAACTCTAAAGTTACTTGGTCAAATTGCCAAGTTTATGTCAAACTTAAGATGCTTAGGAAGCAAGTTTGGTGGCTTGTATATAGCCATCCTTTTATACATTTTGATATAAATTCAAGTAGTAAATAAAAATACTATTTTTATTATATAACATAAAGTGCATTTTTATTCAATTTCACATAGTTTAAGGACATTTTGACCCTTTTACTTAAAAAATATATCGGATTACTAAACCTTATTTTTTGACACTCAATAAAACCTCTAAGCAAATATATAACAATCATAATTTCATTAAAAAGATATTCATTATATTATTTTAAACCACAAAATATTTTATATTTTATCACCCCATCAAAATGTTATTAAATTTTCAGACCACAAAATCCATTTCCATTGAATCAAAATTATTACAAAATCCACCAATTGCTTCAAAATATACTCATATGAAGAACTAGAGCATTGATACATTTCATAAATAATTAAGAGAAATATATAACAAAAATTTCTCCAAATATCTAAATTAAACTTAACTAAAAAAATTTCAAATTAATTACCATGACCATTTGAATAAATTTGGAAAACATAGATAGGGAGCTAGGTCTGGATAAGAATAAAGAAATAAAAGATGAAAGGATAATTTTCAATGCTATCTATGTATTTCCAACATTTGCAAGTTCTCAATAAATAGAATAGAACATGTAACTAACTATACACTAGGCATATTTCTATATGCTTATAAAAAAGGCAGCCCGGTGCACTAAATCTACCGCTATGCGTGGTGTCTGAGGAAGGTCCCACCACAAGGGTGTATCGTATGCAGCCTTACCTTGCACTAAAGCATATTTCTATATTCTTATGTGCCTAGAAATTAGCAAATATTTTATGTTCTTTTTTGATTGTTTTGATTGTTCCGATTGTTCTTAGACTATTCTTATTATGATTTCTTGCGTTTTTATGCTAGTTTATGATTTTATAGAAATGCTATGTCTAAATACTTAAAGTAAGAAACACAATAAATCAGAGGATATTGAGTGTTTATGATCGTATTCTTGGCAGCAGATCAATTCATAGAGCATCAAGCAGAGCATGGACAGATACAGAGGACATGTATTCAAGATCCTTCATAGAAACATCACAAAGTGGAGCAAAAAATGATTGTAGACCAAGTTAACGACCTAAATTGAAAGATGACGACCAACGCTGGAAAGGGCAACTTGGGAAAAATACGAAGATGAAAATGTTAAATGAATTCACAATTGAAAAAGCACTCCATGAAACACCTCTAGTAAAACCTAAAAAGAAATCAATGGTGGTGCAACATTGAACCATTTGGAGGGGGAGGGGGATGCAGATAACTCAGGTAAAAAATAGATCTATTATAGCTCTAATGTATCTATTTTTATTTGTGCATGGATATTTCTTAACTTCACTAAACATTTTTATTTTTAGTGTATTTATTTTAATTTTATTAATGTTCATATCTTGGGGATGATTAGATGATATTTGATTAAATGTTTTACTGTAATATTCTTTAGTTTTTTCTCTTAGACTTTGTAATTCTTGTATATTATTTTGGAGATATTCTAAATATTCTATATCTTTTGTTCTAAAATATTCAATTAAATTCTCTTTCATAATTATTTCTGTTAATCTTATTTCTCTCATATCTTGTCTCCAATATTTTAAATACTCATAGTCTATCATTTTATCCTAAAGTAGTTGTGATACTGCAAATTTCCTTGTAATAATTTATTCTAATTGTACTATATCTAATATTAAATTTTAGGTTATCTGTTTCGTTAATTATCCTGTCTTTTTCGTCTATGAATAATTTTATGTCTAAATCATATTCTAAACTGTGTTTTAATTCTAATTGTTTTATGGTTTTATTTATCCAAATTAATCTTTCTTTTAATTGTTCTCTTCCCTTTCTAAGCTGGTTTCTATAATTAATTTCTTCATATAGCCAACTTTGTTTTTTCCTAACTCTTTGAATATATTCTAGCCTTTCTTAATCTGTATAAAATTCATCTGAATAATTATCTAGGTAGTAATAGTGATTGTCATCACTTAAGTATATTTCTTCTAACTCATCTTCTATCTGATTTATATGTAACTCTTCATCTTTAATGTTAAATATTTTTTCCCATATTATTTTTTTTACGTCTATAATTTCTATATCTCTAAGTATGTATAAAACTAGTACTTCAAAATTATCTGTCATTTAGGTGGGTTAATTAAATGTTTTTTCATAATATTCTTTAGTTGTTTGTTTTAATCTTATAAATTCCTCTAGATTTTCATTAAGGTATTCTATATATTTTATATCTTTGATTCTCATATATTCTTCTAAATTTGTTTTCATTAATTTTTCTATTAATTGTATATTTTTCATATTCATTTTCTAATATTATAAATATACGTAATTTATCATGGTTGATGTGTACGTTTGGTATGTAAGTATTTATAAGAGTAGTTAGGTAGGTGAGGTATATAATTTATTCTAGTAATAAAATATTTATCAAATGTTTTTTCTTATATCTACAATTTCTATATCCTTAAGTACATACAAAACAAGTATTTTAAATTTATCTACTATTTCGTCAGATAAATAAGTATTCATTTTTCATATGATGCTTTTTTAAAATATTCCCTTCAATCATACACATAACAAAATATGATCATTTTAGATTACTATATACTAGATTATTCTTACATAACATGTTCTTCGATCACTATTAGCATGGTAATCTGGATATTTTTCCCTTAAACAGCGCCTCTACTCTGGTTACTCCCCTATCACGACTTTCTTGCCTCACCGGTTTCACCTTTAGGATGGCATAGTTCTTAGAAATTTTTCTCCTTTTCCACTTTGCTAATAAACTTCTTAACATTCTATTTTTCGAATAATTCTACTATAAAGTAACTAACATAAACTTATTTTATCATATCATGATTGTCAGGAATTTATGAATTTAGCTATTTATAACCATAAATTAATATACCTGTTCTGGTAGGTTTGATAATTCTGGGTTTTGTTTATCCATAGTTTTTCCTTGAAAATATATCTGGTTTTTTATTAAATATTCAAAAGTTTTTTGTTTACAAAGGAGGAGGTTTTTTGCTTCAACACATGCAGACTTGCCTTCTAACTGAGCAAAATGCTCTCTATTTATAATACTAAGAAAGATAAAGAAAACGTGTATCCTATTTCTATACTGTTCCTACTTCATACATATCCTATCTATTTTACAAAAAAGTCTTTACATTCTGAGAAGAAAAGGCTTAAAGCTAACAAAAACTTAAAAAGGTCAAAAAGGCTATTAAATGAAAAGAAAAGTCAAAAAGGCTATAAAAACTTTACAATAATTTACATAAGAAGTTTATCTTTTTCTTCATATGTCATTTTCCTATTTTTAGTGATTTGTCTTCTTCTATTATTGCTCTGTTACTGTCTTCTTTTTATCTTCTAGCTGGCGTCCTTATCTTCTTGGTTGATGATTTTTTATTCTAGCTGAACTTCCGGGATAATATTATCTTCTCCATTACATCTCGAATATTGATGGTCTGGATATTTATGTCCAATTATCTTGCAATATCTTGTTAATAATCCGTCTGAAATAAATCCTTTCTTAATTGCTCTTGCAGTAGATTGTTTTTTTGGGTTAAGTAACGTCATTATACATTGTCTAACATCTTCCATATCTGTTTGTCGTAGCTCTCTTGAATTTGAATAAATCATTTGATGGTCTCTTGAATAATAGCTCCATATTGGGTTTCCATTGATGTAATTATTTGCTAATTCTTGAATAATTGTAGCTAATTCAATAAGTCGTTTATTTGCATAAAAATCAGGTATCTCAATTTTAGGTATCTCTGGCTGTTGTACAATATCTTTCGATATAATCATATCTATGGTTAATCCTATTTTTACAACTTGTATAACTGGTTTGATCTCATCGTATAATATCTCTACTGGTGCAGTATAAAACTTTATATAAAATAGATTTCCTTTGGTTACTCTTTTATAGGTGGTGAATACTTTATGTAATTCTTCTATAGCTGTTAGTTCTTCTCCATCTTGGGTATATACAGTATTTAATAATCCATAATCAAAACATATTTTTATTAACCTTGGATTGATTTTGGGTAGTGCGATTAGCTTGTTCTAACCTTGTAATTTTTGAATTATATAGTTTGTGTTTGGTTCTTGGATATTTGTAGCTCTGGGGTTAAGGTTTAGAAAAGTTTGTACTTTGTAGACTTTTTCTATATATCCTCGGGCTATATGGTTATAAGCTTTTTTATTTTGGTTCAAACTATCTTGATATGTGGTAATTTGTGGGGGTATGTACAAGGGGTCTTTTTGTATTTTTGGTATAAATGTTTTTTCAAATATCTTATTCATATTCATGTTCAAATATCTTTGTCCACTAACTCCTTTGCTTGTACCTGCAATTGTAGATTGATAAACTTTATGGGTTTTATGGAGTGTCCCAACGTCTCCTTTTAGCTCTGAAATTTTAATGTCTTCCGATTGACATAGCTCTGCGCACTGCTGAGTTAGCTGATTTGTAGCTTTAGACTTCAGTTTAACTTCATTAGTCTTTAGCTTTTCTATTTCATTATCCATACTGTCCACTTTCATTGAAAGCGTAGTTAGGGTTTTGAGTATCTTTTCTAAAGCATCATCTTCTATTATATCAGTCTATGTAGTTTTGTCTTGATATGTAATCTGCAATAACATTTTTGTTAGTACTAATTACTTCAATTGTAAATGTAAAATTTAATATATTTAATACTAGTCTCCGAATCTCTTTCGTTGTAACTGAATTTTGTATTTTCCTTGTTAACCACCAACGTACCTGTGTATTATCTGTCCGTACAATAAATTTGTTATATACAATATATGGTTCAAATGCTAATAAACATTTATATAATGAACATAATTCTTTTCTATTTATTTCCCATTTCATTTCTGTTTTATTAAATGTACCTGAGCAGTATCTGCAATGATGTCCTAATTTTTCATTTTCGTACCTATATTTAAGTACTCCTCCATAACTATATTCACTTGCATCTTCTTCTACTATATATATAAATTTTTTATCTTCGTCTGGGAATTATAATTTTGGTAATTCTTTATAAAGTATTTTTATTTTCTGGACTTGTTTTTTATCTTCTTCGTTGTAATTATATTCTATATCCTTTTTTAATTTTTTTCTGTAAAGGCTTTAGGTTTTCTGCTAATTTTGGTATATATTCTCTTACTTGGTTTACTAAACCTAAAAATGATTGTAATTTTTTTTTTGTATCTAATTCTTCTTTTGAATTTATTATTTTTTGTACTATATGTTGTTGCATTTTTACTCCACTTTTATCTATTTGTATTCCTAAAAACTCTATCTGATTTTTCATAATTTCGGCTTTCTTTTCTCTTAAACTTATTTCCGATTTTTATATTATATTTGTAAATTGTTCTAATAATTTTAAATGTTCCTCTTTAGTTTTTATCAGAGTCTATGCTAA
Organism: Capsicum pubescens; assembly: GCA_030864215.1. Taxonomy (NCBI): domain Eukaryota; kingdom Viridiplantae; phylum Streptophyta; class Magnoliopsida; order Solanales; family Solanaceae; genus Capsicum; species Capsicum pubescens. The sequence goes on from CM061544.1 coordinate 232,588,612, forward strand.
TTAAAGTTACGAAAGTAGTATATATTTGGATCTATTTGATTAATTTATTAATTATGATAAAATTAGATTAAGATACCCACCAAAATATTATAAATATTATTTAGATGAATAACGTACAGAAATTACAAAAATATAAAGAATTAAAATAAATAATATCTGAAAAATGTAATGAATTAAAAATAAGGATAGAAAACTACAGTATAACATAATTACTGGAGTTAGCAAAAACTCAATAAATGCACAAAAAGAAGAAATATCAAATTTAGAATCAACAATAGATAGTCTAGAATATATATATCAACATAACCTATATACATTTAAATAAAATGAACAAAGAAGAATTTATAATAGATGAAAAAACATATGAAAATCACGAAGGATAAAAAATAAAAATAGTATTCTCTAATTTAGGAAGGAGATTTAAGAAAATAGGTGAACATTTATATTTAATGTTAGAAAAAGAAGAATTAAAATTAGAAGATAAGTTGGCAGTTATGGTAAGAATAGAAAGAGAAAACGAAGAGATAGACAAAAAAAAAGAAATAGATAAAATAAAACAACAAACTACAGAAGAAATACGAAAAATAGAAGAAACTAAAAATAGTAGGATTGCTGAATTAGAAAAAGAACTACAAATGCTAAAAGATTTGTATGAAAAAAAGATAGAAAGGAAAAGAAGAAAAAGATAAAGAACAAAAATTATTAATTGAGATAAATCAATTTAAAGAAAAATTAGAAATAAAAAATAAAGAACCAGAAACCAGTGAATTAGAAATAAATGCAATAGATGCTGAAGAAACATATAATTATGATTCAGAAGATAGTGAAACATATACAGAAATTCTAGAAAACATAGGAAAGCTAGAAATTAATGAAAAACAAGAAGTAATTAATAAAGAAAATCTAGAACTAATAAATACAGAAGTAAATACTCTAGATAAAAATTTAATACCTAGTACATCAGAAATAAGAAAACTAACCTATAATTACAAAAATAAGTTTAAAAGATATAATCCAAAGAATGAATATAATAAATGGACACCAAAATAAATAATTAATTACAACTTTTTAGATTTAGACTGTGTAATAGACACAAATAAAATAATACAACTATGGGTAGAATACATGTCAAAATAATTATTAGATAATAAAATAGATACAACAAATACACCAGAATATATAAAAAAGACATTAATAGGAACAGTAAAATTATGGTTTTTAAACCTAGCCGAAGCAAGTAAAAAAGTACTAAGATCTGATAATAAAACAGAAGGAACATCAATACCTACTAAAATACTACCAACAGAAATATTGAAAAAATATGAAATAGCTATAAAAGAAGAATTTAGTAGTATAACAATAGAAGAAGAAGAGCAAAATAAAGAGAAAGATACGAATATGAATTTAATGTTAAAATTAGCAATATGTAATATGTGCTATATAGATGAGTACACGTGCACATTTAAAGAATATTATTATAAAGGAAAATATAATATAGAAGAAAGTAAAGAAATAAGAAGATTATATTTTAGTAAATTACATGAACCATTTAGTTCAAAAATAATAAAGGGTTGGGATGAAGCAAAAATAGTAGATACCCTAGGAGTAAGAATAAAATTTTTACAATAATGGTATAGAAATCTATGTGAAAAATATAGAGAAGAAATAAAAATGGAAAAAATATTAATAAGAAATTTAGCATGTTGCAAAGATAAAATAGCACCTCAATTTGGATGTGAAGAAAGATATTATAAGAAAAGAAAAAGACATAAGAAATACAAAAAATCAAAATATAAATATAAGAAACGAAGAGAAAAATATTATGTAAAAAATTATAAACATAAAAGACCATATAGAAAAAAGAAATCTATAAAAGAATGTACTTGTTATAATTGTGGAAAACTAGGACATTTAGCTAGAGATTGTAAATTACCAAAAAACCCAAAAAATAAACAAATATCAGAAATAAAAATAGAAAATACAGAATATATGCAGATAGATTATATATATTATGAATTAGAAAGTGAAGATAGTATATATGAAATTTTGAAAAATGAAACAGATAATGAAATAGATAGTGAATTAGATGAATCAAATGACCGAAGAAGATATAAAAATGAACCAAATAACTGAAGAAGATATAAAAATAATAACAAAGGAAGAATATTTAAATGAAGAAGGAAGAGATCAAAAAATAATATTTGACAGTAATATATTTGACGAAATAAAAGGAAAAGAGTTAGACTTAAGTGTAGAAAAAATATTTAAAATACCAACAATAAAAAATATATTTAGTAGAAAAAAGGAAGAATACTACGTAGTAAGCAAAAAAGAACATGTAATAGACTGTAGATATACAAAAGGAAGAGCTAGTAGACCACTAGTAACAAAAAGAATAATTAATAAAGAAATAAACGAAATAAAAAGTAAAGACCCAATAAAATATATACACCTTGGAGGAACAGAGATATTAATAAAAACATGTTTTAGAGAAGGAATAGATACACCAATATAATTATATTTAGCAGATGATAGGATTATAAAACCTATAGAAAAAAGTATAATAACAACCATAAAAGGAAATTTAATATACCAAAAATTTAAATTTATAATAAGTGCGAATTATTCAGTAGCAATAACAAATAAAAATATAGATAAATCATTAGTATTATATTGGAAAATATCAGGAATAGAACTAACCCCAGGAAGTAAAATATTTACAGCAAGATGTAAAAATCAATATGTATTAACAACAAAACATAAAATAACAGGAAAAAATAAAATTAATAGAATACAAATAGAAAGTCCTTTTGAACAATTTGTAAAAATAATTGATAATAATGATTATAGTTACAAAGACATATATATAGAAGAAGATTTAGAAATAATAAATGATAGAATAAGCACAACAAAAAGAATAACTCATGAAAAAACAGAATCATCAAGCTCATAAAAAAGAACAAGTTATGAAACAACTTCAACAGTTAATTTAAATCAATATTATATAATAGAAACAATAAATAAAAAAGAATATTTAATACTCTTAACACAGGACAAGAAGAAAATTATATAGCAAAATATCTAGTAAAAAGTGAAGAAATAAAATCTAATAGTGATATATGCCCAGATCTACCAAGGAGTCTAATAAACATTAAAGATACGACAGAAAAAGAAATAATAATAGGAGTCAAAAAAATAAAAATAGAATTTGAAATAAACGAAGAAATGCAAAAAACAGACATAATATTAGGAATAAAATGGTTAGAACAAGTAAAACCATACAATATAGAACATACACAATTATCTATAACATATAATAAAGAAAGATTATTCATAAAAAGAACTTTAACATGATATGAAAATATATGTACTTGTAAAAATAATAGTAGAAGGATATTATAATAGGTATTATACATCTATGATAGATACAGGAGCACAAGCAAACTTATATAGATACAACTGTTTACCAGAAAGTAAATGAGATAAATTAAAAACACCAATAATAGTCAAAGGATTTAATCATGAAGGATGCTTAATTACATATAAAGCTAAAAATGTAAAAATACAGATATGAGATAAAATAATAACAATAGAAGAAATCTATAATTATGAACTAACATCAAAAGATATGCTTTTAGGAATGTCATTTTTAGATAAATTATACCAACATATATTAACTAAAACAGATTGGTGGTTTACAACACCATGTAAACAGAAAGCAAGAGCAAAAAGAGTTACTAATAAAATAAGAAAGAAAACTAATTGGATAGAAAGAAGTGAAAAAATTACACAAAAGTTAGAAAATATAAAAAATACAGAAGACACAGTAGAACTAGTTGTATTTTCGATAAATAAAAAAGAAATAACAATATTTTCAATAGATAAGGTAGAAATAATAAAGAAAAAAATTAAGACAATTATATAGCGAAGATCCATTAAGAGGATGGGAAAAACATAAAACTACTATAAAAATTGAATAAATAGATAAAAATAGCATAAAACTCAAAAACCATTAACATATAATTTTGACGATTTAAAAGAATTTAAAATGCATATAGATGAATTATTAGAAAAACAGTATATACAAAAAAGCAATAGTAAACACAATAGTCCAACATTTATAGTAAATAAACATAGTGAGCAAAAAAGAGGAAAAAGTAGAATGGTTATTGATTATAGAAACCTAAATGCAAAAACTATAACATATAATTATCCAATACCAAACAAGATATTAAAAATAAGACAAATACAAGGATATAATTATTTTAATAAATTTGATTGTAAATCAAGATTTTACCACTTAAAGTTAGATGAAAATTCTAAGGAATTAACCGTATTTACGGTACCACAAGGATTTTATGAATGGAATGTATTACCATTTGGATAGAAAAATGCACCAGGTAGATATCAACATTTTATGGATAGTTATTTTAAATAATTACCTAATTGTATAGTATACATAGATGATAAACTACTTTATACAAAAATTAAAGAGGAACATTTAAAATTATTAGAACAATTTACAAATATAATAGAAAAATCGGAAATAAGTTTAAGTTAAAAGAAAGCCAAAATTATGAAAAACCAGATAGAGTTTTTAGGAATACAAATAGATAAAAGTGGAGTAAAAATGCAACAACATATAGTACAAAAAATAATAAATTCAAAAGAAGAATTAGATACAAAAAAGAAATTACAATCATTTTTAGGATTAGTAAACCAAGTAAGAGAATATATACCAAAATTAGCAGAAAACCTAAAGCCTTTACAGAAAAAATTTAAAAAGGATATAGAATATAATTACAATGAAGAAGATAAAAAATAAGTCCAAAAAATAAAAATACTTTGTAAAGAATTACCAAAATTACAATTCCCAGACGAAGATAAAAAATTTATATATATAGTAGAAGCAGATGCAAGTGAATATAGTTATGGAAGAGTACTTAAATATAGGTACGAAAATGAAAAATTAGGACACCATTGCAGATACTGCTCAGGTACATTTAATGAAACAGAAATAAAATGAGAAATAAATAGAAAAGAATTATGTTCATTATATAAATGTTTATTAGCATTTGAGCCATATATTGTATATAACAAATTTATTGTATGGACAGATAATACACAAGTACGTTGGTGGTTAACAAAGAAAATACAAAATTCAGTTACAACGAAAGAGATTCGGAGACTAGTATTAAATATATTAAATTTTACATTTACAATTGAATAATTAGTACTAACAAAAATGTTATTGCAGATTACATATCAAGATAAAGCTACATAGACTGATATAATAGAAGATGATGCTTTAGAAAAGATACTCAAAACTCTAACTACGCTTTCAATGAAAGTGAACAGTATGGGTAATGAAATAGAAAAGCTAAAGACTAATGAAGTTAAACTAAAGTCTATAGCTACAAATCAGCTAACTCAGCAGTGCGCAGAGCTATGTCGATCGGAAGACATTAAAATTTCAGAGCTAAAAGAAGACGTTGGGACACTCTATAAAACCCATAATGTTTATCAATCTACAATTGCAGGTACAAGCAAAGGAGTTAGTGGAAAAAGATATCAGAACATGAACATGAATAAGATATTTGAAAAATCATTTATACCAAAAATACAAAAAGACCCCTTGTACATAGCCCCACAAATTACCACATATCGAGATAGTTTGAACCAAGATAAAAAAGCTTATAACCATATAGCCCGAGGATATATAGAAAATATCTACAAAGTACAAACTTTTCTAAACCTTAACCCCAGAGCTATAAATATCCAAGAACCAAACACAAACTATATAACCTAAAAATTGCAAGGTTACAACAAGCTAATCGCACTACCCAAAACCAATCCAAGGTTAATAAAAACATGTTTCGACTATGGATTATTAAATATCGTATATACCCAAGATGGAGAAGAACTAGATAGCTATAGAAGAATTACATAAAGTATTCACCACCTATAAAAGAGTAACCAAAGGAAATCTATTTTATATAAAGTTTTATACTGCACCAGCAGAAATATTATACGATGAGATCAAACCAGTTATACAAGTTGTAAAAATAGGATTAACCAGAGATATGATTATACCAGAAGATATTGTACAGCAGCCAGAGATACCCAAAATCGAGATACCTGATTTTTATGCAAATAAACGACTTATTGAATTAGCTACAATTATTCAAGAATTAGCAAATAATTACATCAATGGAAACCCAATATGGAGTTATTATTCAAGAGACCATCAAATGATTTATTCAAATTCAAGAGAGCTACGACGAACAGATATGGAAGATGTTAGACAATGGATAATGATGTTACTTAACCTATAAAAACAATCTACTGCAAGAGCAATTAAGAAAGGATTTATTTCAGAAGGATTATTAACAAGATATTGCAAGATAATTGGACACAAATATCCAGACCATCAATGTTCAAGATGTAATGGAGAAGATAATATTATCCCGGAAGTTCAACTAGAATAAAAAATCATCAACCAAGAAGATAAGGACGCCATCTTGACGATAAAAAGAAGACAGTGACAGAGCAATAATAAAAGAAGAAAAAGCATTAAAAATAGGAAAATGACATATGAAGAAAAAGATAAACTTCTTACGTAAATTATTGTAAAGTTTTTATAGCTTTTTTGATTTTTCTTTTCATTTAATAGCCTTTTTAAGTTTTTTTTAGCTTTAAGTCTTTTCTTCTCAGAATGTAAAGATTTTTTTATAAAATAGATAGGATATGTGTAAAGTAGGAACAATATAGAAATAGGATACACGTTTTCTTTATCTTTCTTAGGATTATAAATAGAGAGTATTTTGCTCAGTTAGAAGGCAAGTCTTCATGTGTTGAGGCAAAAAGCCTCCTCCTTTGTAAACAAAAAACTTTTGAATATTTAATAAAAAATCAGATATATTTTCAAGGAAAAACTATGGATAAACAAAGCCCAGAATTATCAAACCTACCAGAACAGGTATATTTATTTATGGTTATGAATAGCTAAATTCATAAATTCCTGACAATCATGATATGATAAAATTAGTTCAGTTAGTTACTTTATAGTAGAATTATTCGAAAAATAGCATGTTAAGAAGTTTATTAGCAAAGTGGAAAATGAGAAAAAACCCTAAGAACTATGCCATCCTAAAGGTGAAACTGGTGAGGCAAGAAAGCCGTGATAGGGGAGTAGCCAGAGTAGAGGCGCTGTTTAAGAGAAAAGTATCCAGATTACTATGTTAATAGTGATCGAAGAACATGTTATTTAGGAATAATCTAGTATATAGTGATCTAAAATGATCATATTTTGTTATGTGTATGATTGAAGGGAATATTTTAAAAAAGCATCATATGAAAAATGAATACTTATTTATCTGACGAAATAGTAGATAAATTTAAAATACTTGTTTTGTATGTACTTAAGGATATAGAAATTGTAGATATAAGAACAATCATATTGGAAAAAATATTTGATAAATATTTTATTACTAGAATAAATTATATACCTCACCTACCTCACTACTCTTATAAATACTTACATACCAAACCTACACATCAACCATGATAAATTACGTATATTTAGAATATTGGAAAATGGATATGAAAAATATACAATTAATGAAAACAAATCTAGAAGAATATATGAGAACCAAAGATATAAAATATATAGAATACCTTAATGAAAATATAGAGGAATTAATAATATTAAAACAAACAACTAAAGAATATTATGAAAAAGCATTTTAATTAACCCACCTAAATGACAGATAATTTTGAAGTACTAGTTTTATACATACTTAGAGATATAGAAATTATAGACGTAAAAAATAATAATATGGGAAAAAATATTTAACATTGAAGATGAAGAGTTAGATATAAATCAGATAGAAGACGAGTTAGGAGAAATATACTTAAGTGATGATAATCACTATTACTACCTAGATAATTATTCAGATGGATATTATACAGATTATGAAATGCTAGAATATATTCAAAGAGTTAGGGAAAAATAAAGTTGGCTATATGAAGAAATTAATTCTAGAAACAGCTTAGAAAAGAAAGAGAACAATTAAAAGAAAGATTAATTTGGATAAATAAAATCATAAAATAATTAGAATTAAAAGACAGTTTAGAATATGATTTAGACATAGAATTATTCATAGACGAAAAAGACAGGATAATTAACGAAATAGATAACCTAGAATTTAATATCAGATATAGTACAATTAGAATAAATTATTACAAAGAAATTTGCTGTATCACAACTACTTTAAGATAAAATGATAGACTATGAGTATTTAAAATATTGGAGACAAGATATGGAAGAAATAATATTAACAGAAATACTTATGAAAGAGAATTTAATTGAATATTTTAGAACAAAAGATATAGAATATTTAGAATACCTCCAAAATAATATACAAGAATTACAAAGACTAAGAGAAAAAACTAAAGAATATTACAGTAAAACATTTAATCAAATACCATCTAATCAACCCCAAGATATGAACATTAATAAAATTAAAATAAATACACTAAAAATAAAAATGTTTAGAGAAGTTAAGAAATATCCACGCACAAATAAAAATAGATCTATTAGAGCTATAATGAATCTATTTTTTACCTAAGTTATCCGCACCCCTCCAAATGCGCAAAACTTGTCCGTTATCCTTACCTTGTTATTTTAGGGTTCTACTTTCTAGGACCATTATAAATAGACATGTAATCTCCTATTGATAGGTATAGGATATTTTTTCTTAGGTTTTAGCCTAGTTTATTCTTGTACACCAGGTTTTCTTAGTTGATCAATATTATTCAAGCTTTCATTATTCATAGTAAGTTAATGTATTCTAATAATTTATAAGTATTTATTTTCTTTCATTATAAGTATGAATAACTAAATCTTCTATTAAGGTTACTAAATCCAATGAGATTTTAAAGTTCATAAAGTTTTTGTGTTGTTGCATAATATATTACCAGAGTTGGCAGATATCAAACTTCTTTTTGTTATTAATTAAAGCATTAGTGATTGAATGTACATAACCCTTTTTTTCTCTCTCAGCACATCTTAGCACGATTGCTATCCTATATTTAACAAAAAATGGGAAAACGGGAATGACCTAGGAAGGAATCGATGACTCACTCTATCACTTGCGAAGTTCATTACAAAGGAGGATAGCACAATGTCACATGGTAGGACAAGTCATGAATGAGGTAAATGTGCTATATCTCCATTTATTGGGATATCAGGAACTATGGTGGTATCAATGAAACCCATAGGTCTAATGACGTTGAGGAATACTCTGATGATGAAGTTAGGTCTGAAAACCCGTACCGCACCCCCTAATGCTAGTACAACTAATAGGGATGAGGGTAAAGTGGTACATAAAGAAGTATCAGATGAAGGGGAAGGGGAAAATCATTTAGAATCACCCAAAGAAAACACATGGTCGAAATTGTTATAGGGTAGAAAAAAGTGCATCAAACTATTCGCTAGGGCCAACTTTAGGAGCTAGAGGAAGAGAATTATCTAATATACCACCTGTGATTGGAGAAAGAAAGCCTATTGTGCAACTACAGGAGGGTGATGTAAAAGTTGGGAATGATATGAAAACATGCTACTATTTTGTATATGCTAGGTCATACACCTTTAATTGGAGAAGTGATGAGATATATTGCAACTCAATGGACCTTCATACCTAAACCTAAGGTATCATCATATCATAATGAGGGTTTTGTTATAGTGACAACAAATAGTGAGGAGGATAAAAATATTGTGTTATGTTTTGTTCCTTACTCATGAATTCTAGACCCATAATTGTGAAGTCTTGGTCCAACTGTTTTGACTTCAAAAAAGAGGTATTGTAAACTATAACTCTTTGTATTCAATTATCAAACCTACCTTTGAACTATTGAGGGCCATAAGCTTTAATTAAGATGGGAAATATTTTGGGATAACTTCTATATGCTGATGAATGTACGTCCACTTTTGAGAGAATTTCCTATGCTAGAATACTTGTTGAAATAGATATTACAAAACTATTTCCCAGTGCGAAGATTAACAATCCAAAAGGGGAGATGATTAACCAGATGGTTCAATAGGATTGGGCTTTCTTCTATTGTCCTACTTGTTATAATGGTGGTCATAAATGTGAAGAAGAGAACCAAGCCAATGGGAAACCTCTGCAAAAGGCACAACCTCTAAAGCAGAGACAAGCCATAAGCAAACACAAATGAGGGGAATAAAATAAAACAATAGGAGGTAGGAGTACAAAGACCAAAAGGAAAAATGACAGTACTAGTTCAAACCTAAAAACATAGCAGGGGAAAGCTATCAATGAGTAGGAGATGGTACCACATAACCTAAAATAAATCCCAGGAGAGGTATGGGTAGAATCAAGGGGTAAATAAGAAATAAGATTTTCTCAACCTCCAAGAGAGGGTACTCTTAAAACTACTAATGATTTCAAACCTTTAGTGGAAAAATGTAGATACATAACATGGAGGAGGTAGGGTGTTTTAGTGGAAGCTATCAATCTTACACACTTTATATTGTTAGTTGATAAAGATTATAGCATGAAATATAAGGGGTATGAATAAGTTTCAAAAACAAAGGAGTTGAAGGTGTTTATACAGGAGAATACAATAGGTTTAATGGCCATTACTGAAATAGATTATAGGAGCTCAAATAATAAAAAGGATTGTAAGGACCTGGGCATGGTGTCATAACTGTAAGAATGTTGTGGGGGTGGGGTGGGGTGGGGTGGGGGGATGGGTGATATGTGATCCAACTAAGGTGTATTTTCAAGTTCAAGACATTCAAAGACAAGATATACATGGTCAGATTTAAATAAAGTAGTTAGCTATGCATTTTCGACTTCGCATGATCTATGATCTTCACACTATTTTAGATAGAAAGGAACTATGAATTACTATGAAGCATATGGTTGACGCTTCTTCATAGCCTTGACTTTTAATAATTGACTTTAATGGAGTCTGTGATTCGGCTGATAGAGTAATTGGATCTCAAGTGCAAGATGCGGAAATATAGGATTTTAAATAGTTGTTACGGGATAAAACCATCACTGAGTTGAAAACTATCGGTAAAAACTACACTTGGACAAAAGGACATGCTTTCACTAGAATCGATAGTGCTCTGGTAATGATTGACATATAAGCTACTGGACTCACTATCTTGGTTTTTTGGACCACAACCCTTTAGACTTGGAGATAAATGTAATTGCAGCAACAGGACCAAGACCATTTAAATTCTTCAAATAGATAATAGATCATTAGGGGTTTCTGGAGATTATTGAAACAAATTACAGTGAGAATGTTGATGCAACCAATATAAAGAAGGTGTGGAATAAGATTAAAATGTTGAAATAGCCTTTGAGAGAGATCAAGAACACATAATTTAGTGGTATAACAGAACATAATATTGATATCAAGACACAACTGAAGGACTTACAATCTCAAATGAGGCATGTACTTACTGAAATTTTTTTACATGCAAACTTGAAAAATGGAGGAATATTAAAGAAAGTGTTCTTAAACAAAAATCAAGAGTATCCTTGTTAAGAGAAGGTGATAAATGCTTTGCCAACTTTTTAGGATGTATGAAGAATAAACATGCATAAAACTATATTTGGAGCATAAAATCCCTAGAGAATTAATTAAGGTATCCACGATGACAAGGGTAATAAGGAGGAAATAATGAAGTTTTGTACAAAGTTACTGGTATCAGTAGCTCCTCAGATCTCAGTTGTATTACCACATGTTATGAGGAAGGGTAATAGTTTAACAAGAAAAGAGTAGTTGCTATTAATTAGATCAATCACTCTTGAGAAATTCTAAGGTGTTTAACCGGATAGACAAGGCAACAAGTCTCCAGGGTCTGGGATTAAATGCCTTATTCTACAAGAAGACATGGCACATTATGGGGAAAGAAATTACCACGCAGTGACGTAGTTTTTCATTACAAGTATAATGTGCAAAGACATAAACTATGCAATTGGTTCATTGATGCCAAAACCAAACACTCTATTAATATAGAAGATTTTAGAACTATATCTTGTTGCCCTATGTTGGTTTAAAACCGTTAAAGGGAAACAACGCAGGAATTCAATTTAAAAGCTGGCCGCAGAAACAGAGATGGAGTTTGAAGAAGAGAATATGCAGAGAGACAGAGAGAGATTATTTTCTTGTTAAAAGAAAGTCTATAATTGATCATCAACTTAGCAACTTAAATAGTTGCTATTCCAACTAAAAATAGGACAAAGAAACAACCTACCTCTGCTAAAATTAGAATAACTAATTAGTTTCCTGCCAAAGATAGGACTTCCTAATTTAACTAGGATTGTACTTAAAAAAAAACTGGAGAAAACAAAAAAAAAATAGTTGCATTCTTAAAGCAACTTTCAACACTTCTCCTTGCTTTATGAAATGCAAACACCAATTCACTGCCTTAGAAGCTCGAACTTGTGTAACGACCTCAGATGTAACAGCATACCTCCCACCATTCCTGGTACACCTACCACTGTTTCCAACATCATTGCATGGCAACCGTATCTTTCCTTGAAAAATAAATCGGTTGGAATCCTGAGAAGTTTCATTGACCAATAAGCAACCTTATCAAGGAATTTCTTGGGCACATGATGCTTGCTTAGATCAATCGACAAGTCAGCCTGATATGTCTCCCATGGAGATGCGAAATGGTTAACGTCTCTATGATAAGCTTCATCAACATCCTTTAGAGTCGCATCCCTAGGCAGTCTCCAGTAGTCAATTGCTATCGCAGGAGCAGGGCCATTTTCAATTTCACCACGATCAATATCATTAAGATACAAAGTATATGGGTGTATAGCCTCCTCTTCCAGATGACCAACAACTCTGTGTGCAAGCTTGGGGAACATCAAGTAAAGCACAAAGTAAAAATTGAAAAACGCTCCCTGCACGGCAATAACTAACAACCTCTCATACCATTTACGCTGTACTAGCTCCACCATAGTCAACAGATGTATCCTCTCATTCTTAGTTTCTTCAGGTAATGCTGTTATCCAACCACCACTTTGCTCGAACTTCTCCTTTGCGTCACAGTCAGGGTAATTATTTTCCTTGAAGGATTCACAGAGTCTCTTGGTGGTGACTTCTCCATATGCCTTTATTTTACCACTTGAACGAGATTCAGAGGTGCTTATACCTCCAACTTTGAGTTTCTCTTCGGTTGATGAACTACCTGTTGTCTTTTGGATTTCTTGTAATGCAGCTGATGCTATGCAGCAAGGATCTCAAAACTGTGTGAGAGTCGAATCCCTCACTGAATTGTTGCCAAGAATCTGGCAAGATTCAACCTGGGCTAACTGGGAGTTGCTCGACAAAGGCAGCTCATCTGAATGAGTAACATTCTTACGCTGCTCAACACAAGCATTCTCAAGTTCCAGTTCTGATAATTTATCAGCATTAGTAGCTTCAGGCATCTCTTTTCTCTGAACTGAAATATTGCTTTCCAAGTAAAACTTACACTCAGAATCATATTCCAAATGAGTCATATTCTGGAATCCATTAAGAGAGCATAATCCCCCTCCCCTAGCAAGACCAGAATTATTTCTCGACAACACCAAATCATTCTCAGGCGAAGAAATTTCTTCACCTAAATGCTTAGCAGAAACTTCATTCGGACAAGGTATGTCAGACAGGACATTCTGCGAGTCATCCAATGGAAGTACAGTGATATCATCTAGTTTCTCCCCAGACGTAGCAGCAGCGTCCTTAGGATATACTTTCTCCCAGCTGTCAGCGACGGAAAGGTTTTTTTCTTGAAGATTATTAAGCAAGTTAATGCAGTCAACTTTGCAATCGCAACCAGGACAAAGTCAGACTTCATCATCAGGTGGAATGTCTTCTTTTAGCAGAGGTAGCTCCACAAGCGATAGGTGAAATCCACGCTCTTCTTCCAATAGATTTAATGAGAAACTTCTGCCTCTCATTTTGACTTTAAATAGGTCTTGTCCAGATGCTTCCTTGATCAAGAAATGTTTATCTTCGCAATACAATTTGAAACCTTTTTCTAATAACAGACCAACACTTAACAAGTTCTGGTCCAAATCGGGTACGTAAAGAACATCAAAAATAGTTTTAGTGCCCGATTGTGTTTCAATTGTGATGGTTCCCATTCCTTTTGCTGGAATATAACCACCATGGCCGATCCTAAATTTTGTAACTTTAGTAGGGCTAAAATCTTTAAAAAGATCTTTATTGCAAGTCATATGATTTGTGCATCCGCTATCGATCAGCCACGACTCGCTTGAGACACTGCTTGCTAAACATGATGCAACAAAGAGTTGATCCTCTTCCTGTTCATCAACAACTCGAGCCTTTGTATCTTGTTGCTGAGTTTTATTTTTATAGATGATCGCTTCATGCCCAAGATGATTGCACTTAGTGCACTTAGCATCAGGCCTCTTCTAATACTTGAAAGGTACATGCCCGAGCTTGCCGCAATACTTACAAGGAGGGTAGTTTTCTTTGAAACTACCTGTTTTGTTTTTGTTGTTGTGCGCTGCACCTTCTTCATCAGTTGGTTGGTGCATCTTCTTCTTCTTCTTCTTCTTAGAACGTCCATCATCATAATGCTTGGCTGGTAAGGCACCTTCGACAACTCCTCCTTCTCTCATAACACGCCGTTGCTCTTGCGCTTGAAAAGCACTTAAGAGCTCTGCAAGTGTTATCTTGGACAAGTCCTTAGTATTTTCTAAGGTTGTTATGGTAGCCTCAAATCTTTCAGGTGCCTTTACTAGGATTTTATCAACGATCCTTGAATCATTAAAAGCAGAACCCAACAATCTGATGCGATTTGCTAAATTAAGGAGTCTGACAGAGTACTCCTTTATGGTTTGACTTTATTTCATCCTTTGCAGCTCAAACTCACGTACCAGATTCAACACTTGCATCCCTCGAATCCTTTTATCTCCTTCATACTTAGTTTTGAGATAATCCCATACCTCTTTCGTTGATTCAAGAGACATGATACGAGTAAAGATATTAGATAAAACTGCAGTAAATAAGCATGCCAGTGCCTTTGATTTCCTGGTTTTTCTCTCCTTGTGAGTTTTAATCTGCGCCACCGTGGGATTGTCCAGCAAGGGAGCTATCTCATATTCATCTTCAACAGCTTCCCAGAGTCCAAATCTTGCAGATATATCCTCATTCTAACTGCCCAGTTTTCATAACTTTCTCCATCGAAAGTTGGTGGTGCCATTGAAGAAAAATTTGCTTCTCCGTTCATGGTATCCACTGGATCATATTGATCCACACACTCACAGGTCCCTTAAGATTAAATCTCTGATACCATTAAAACCATTAAAGGGAAACAACGCAGGAATCCAATTTAAAAGCTGGCCGCAGAAACAGAGATGGAATTTGAAGAAGAGAACATGTAGAGAGACAGAGAGAGATTATTTTCTTGTTAAAAGAAAGTCTATAATTGATCATCAACTTAGAAACATAAATAATTGCTATTCCAACTAAAAATAGGACAAAGAAATAGCCTACCTCTACTAAAATTAGAATAACTAATTAGTTTCCTACCAAAGATAGGACTTCCTAATTTAACTAGGATTGTACTTAAAAAAAACTGGAGAAAATAGAAAAAAATAGTTGCATTGTTAAAGCAACTTTCAACACTCCTCCTTGCTTTATGAAATGCAAACACCAATTCTTTGACTTAGAAGCTCTAACTTGCGTAACGACCTCAGATATAACATCATACCTCCCACTATTTCTTGTACACCTGCCACTGTTTCCAACATCATTGCACGATAACCGTATCTTTCCTTGAAAAATAAATCGGTTGGAATCCTGAGAAGTTTCACTGACCAATAAGCAACCTTATCAAGGAATTTCATGGGCACATGGTGCTTGCTTAGATCAATCGACAAGTCAGCCTGATATGTCTCCCATGGAGATGCGAAATAGTTAACGTTTCTATGATAAGCTTCATCAACATCCGTTAGAGTCGCATCCTTAGGCAGTCTCCAGTAGTCAATTGCTGTCGCAGGAGCAGGGACATTTTCAATTTCACCACGATAAATATCATTAAGATACAAAGTATATGGGTGTATATCCTCCTCTTCCAGATGACCAACAACTCTGTGTGCAAGCTTGGGGAACAGCAAGTAAAGAACAAAGTAAAAATTGAAAAACGCTCCTTGCACGGCAATAACTAATAACCTCTCATACCATTTAGGCTGTACTAGCTCCACCATAGTCATCAGATGCATCCTCTCATTCTCAGCTTCTTTAGGTAATGCTTTTATCCAACCACCACTTTGCTCAAACTTCTCCTTTGCGTCACAGTCAGGATAATTATTTTTCTTGAAGGATTTGCAGTGTCTCTTGGTGGTGACTTCTCCATATGCCTTTATTTTACCACTTGAACGAGATTCATAGGTGCTCATACCTCCAACTTTGAGTTTCTCCTCGGTTGATGAACTACCTGTTGTCTTTTGGATTTCTTATAATGCAGCTGATGTTCTGCAACAAGGATCTTCAAACTGTGTGAGAGCCGAATCCCCTACTGAATTGTTGCCAAGAATATGGCAGGATTCAACCTGGGCTAACTGGGAATTGCTCGACAAAGGCAGCTCATCTGACTGAGTAGCATTCTTACGCTGCTCATCACAAGCATTCTCAAGTTCCAGTTCTGATAATTTATCAATATTAGTATCTTCAGGCATGTCTTTTCTCTGAACTGAAATATTGCTTTCCAAGTAAAACTTACACTCAGAATCATATTCCAAATGAGTCATATTCTGGAATCCATTAAGAGAGCATAATCCCCCCCCTAGCAAGACCAGAATTATTTCACGATAACACCAAATCATTCTCAGGCGAAGAAATTTCTTCACCTAAATGCTTAGCAGAAACTTCATTCAGACAAGGTATGTCAGGCAGTCCATTCTTCGAGTCATCCAATGGAAGTACAGAGATATCATCTAGCTTCTCCCCAGACGTAGCAGCAACGTCCTTGTGATATACTTTCTCCCAGCTGTCAGCGACTAAAAGGTCTTTTCCTTGAAGATTATTAAGCAAGTCAATGCAGTCAACTTTGCAATCGCAACCAGGACAAAGCCAGACTTCATCATCAGGTGGAATGTCTTCTTTTAGCAGAAGTAGCTCCATATGCGATTGGTGAAATCCACACTCTTCTTCCAATGGATTTAATGAGAAACTTCTGCCTCTCATTTTGACTTTAAATAGGTCTTGTCCAGATGCTTCC
Organism: Capsicum pubescens; assembly: GCA_030864215.1. Classification (NCBI taxonomy): domain Eukaryota; kingdom Viridiplantae; phylum Streptophyta; class Magnoliopsida; order Solanales; family Solanaceae; genus Capsicum; species Capsicum pubescens. Next base: position 232,605,893 of record CM061544.1, read on the forward strand.
TTGATCAAGCAATGTTTATCTTCGCAATACAATTTGAAACCTTTTTCTAATAACTGACCAACACTTAACAAGTTTTGGTCCAAATCGTTAAAGGGAAACAACGCAGGAATTCAATTTAAAAGCTGGCCACAAAAATAGAGATGGAGTTTGAAGCATAGAATATGCAGAGAGACAGAAAGAGATTATTTTCTTGTTAAAAGAAAGTATATAATTGATCATCAACTTAGAAACTTAAATAGTTTCTATTCTAACTATAAATAGGACAAAGAAACAACCTACCTCTACTAAAATTAGAATAACTAATTAGTTTCCTACCAAAGATAGGACTTCCTAATTTAACTAGGATTGTACTTAAAAAAACTGGAGAAAATAGAAAAAAATAGTTGCATTCTTAAAGCAACTTTCAACACTTCTCCTTGCTTTATGAAATGCAAACACCAATTCACTGCCTTAGAAGCTCGAACTTGCGTAACGACCTCAGATGTAACAGCATACCTCCCACCATTCTTGGTACGCCTGCCACTGTTTCCAACATCATTGCATGACAACCGTATCTTTCCTTAAAAAATAAATCGGTTGGAATCCTGAGAAGTTTCACTGACCAATAAGCAACCTTATCAAGGAATTTCTTGGGTACATGGTGCTTGCTTAGATCAATCGATAATTCAGCCTGATATGTCTACCATGGAGATGCGAAATGGTTAACGTCTCAATGATAAGCTTCATCAACATCCTTTAGAGTTACATTCTTAGGCAGTCTCCAGTAGTCAATTGCTATCGCAGGAGCAGGGACATTTTCATTTTCACCACGATCAATATCATTAAGATACGAAGTATATGGGTGTATAGCCCCCTCTTCCAGATGACCAACAACTCTGTGTGCAAGCTTGGGGATCAGCAAGTAAAGGACAAAGTAAAATTTGAAAAACGCTCCCTACCCGGCAATAACTAACAACCTCTCATACCATTTAGGCTGTACTAGCTCCACCATAGTCAACAGATGCATCCTCTCATTCTCAGCTTCTTCAGGTAATGCTTTTATCCAACCACCACTTTGCTCGAACTTCTTCTTTGCGTCACAGTCAGGATAATTATTTTCCTTGAAGGATTCACAGAGTCTCTTGGTGGTGACTTCTCCATATTCCTTTATTTTACCACTTGAACGAGATTCAGAGGTGCTCATACCTCCAACTTTGAGTTTTTCTTCGGTTGATGAACTACCTGTTGTCTTTTGGATTTTTTGTAATGCAGCTGATGTTCTGCAACAAAGATCTCCAAACTGTGTGAGAGCCCAATCCCCCACTGAATTATTTTCAAGAATCTGGCAGGATTCAACCTGGGCTAACTGGGAATTGTTCGGCAAAGACAACTCATCTGACTGAGTAGCATTTTCACGCTGTTCATCACAAGCATTCTCAAGTTCCAGTTCTAATAATTTATCAGTATTAGCAGCTTCAAGCATATCTTTCCTCTGAACTGGAATATTTCTTTCCAAGTAAAACTTACACTCAAAATCATATTCCAAATGAGTCATATTCTGGAATCCATTAAGAGAGCATAATCCCTCTCCCCTAGCAAGACCAGAATTATTTCCCGACAATACCAATTCTCAGGCGAAGAAATTTCTTCACCTAAATGCTTAGCAAAAACTTCATTCGGACAAGGTATGTCAGGCAGGCCATTCTCCGAGTCATCCGATGGAAGTACAGAGATATCATCTAGCTTCACCCCAGACGTAGAAACATCGTCCTTGGGATATACTTTCTCCCAGCTGTCAGCGATGGAAAGGTATTTTCCTTGAAGATTATTAAGCAAGTCAATGCAGTCAACTTTGCAATCGCAACCAGGACAAATCCAACCTTCATCATCAGGTGAAATGTCTTCTTTTAGCAGAGGTAGCTCCACACGCGATTGGTTAAATCCACGCTCTTCTTCTAATGGATTTAATGAGAAACTTCTGCCTCTCATTTTTAATTTAAATAGGACTTGTCCAGATGCTTCCTTGATCAAGAAATTTTTATCTTCGTAATACAATTTGAAACCTTTTTCTAATAACTGACCAACACTTAACAAGTTCTGGTCCAAATCGGGTACGTAAAGAACATCAAAAATAGTTTTAGTGCCCGATTGTCTTTCAATTGTGATGGTTCCCATTCCTTTTGCTGGAATATAACCACCATGTCCGATCCTAACTTTTGTAACTTTAGTAGGGCTAAAATGTTTAAAAAGATCTTTATCTCAAGTCATATGATTTGTGCATCCGCTATCGATCAACCACGACTCGCTTGAGACACTGCTTGCTAAACATGATGCAACAAAGAGCTGATCCTCTTCCCTGTTCAGCAATAACTCGAGCCTCTGCATCTTGTTACTGAGTTTTATTTTTACTGATGATCGCTTCATGCCCAAGATGATTGCACTTAGTGCACTTAGCATCAGGCCTCTTCCAACACTTGAAAGGTGCATGCCCGAGCTTGCCGCAATGTTTACAAGGAGGGCAGTTTCCTTTGAAACCACCTATTTTGTTTTTGTTGTTGTGCGTTGCACTTTCTTCATCAGTTGGTTGGTGCGTTTTCTTCTTCTTCTTCTTAGAACGTCCATCATCATGATGCTTGGCTGGTAAGGAACCTTCGACAGCTCCTCCTTGTCTCATAACACGCCGTTGTTCTTGCGCTTGAAAGCACTTAAGAGCTCTACAAGTGTTATTTTGGACAAGTCCTTAGTATTTTCTAAGGTTGTTATGGTAGCCTCAAATCTTTTAGGTGCCTTTACTAGGATTTTGTCAACGATCCTTGAATCATTGAAAGCAAAACCCAACAGTCTGATCCGATTTGCTAAATTAAGGAGTTTGTCAGAGTACTCATTTATGGTTTCACTTTCTTTCATCCTCTTCAGCTCAAAATCACGTACCAGATTCAACACTTGCATCTAAGAATGAAAGTATCTATCAACTCAAATCTAAGAATGAAATCTAGTAAAATGCTTAAGCCTTCCGAGGGATGGAAGCTCACCACTTTACCGCAACGCAATGAACCGAGCCGACTGACCTAACTCTACACAGAAAAAGTAGAAGTGGCTCTGGTACTTGCATTGTGTGGGGATACAATGTCCGGAGACAGTTAGTGGGGTGAACACTAGCATGTAACTCAGGGATAAAGATAGCATAATGCCATGATCAACAGTTTAAAATCAATCCAAACTAATGCACCTAATCAAATGCATATCCATACATATATATGTATATATCATATGTCGGGATAGGGAACAAGGCTTAACATGCTATTTAAAACTTTAGCCTAGATTATGTAGCTAATCCATCATCACATACGTAGGCACCCACGGGCTATATGGGCCCAGCTTTCCCCAGTGGGTAGGGCCCTTATGCGTATGGATGGATGAACTAGACGGTATACATATGCACTATGGGGGACTCGAACCTCCCTACATATCTAGGTGAAACAAGCACCAAATCAATTAATAAGATGTAGAAGACTCGAACCTCCTAACTAAATGATTGTAATAAGGGGGAATTAAACCATCCGATCATATAGACCCTCGCATCTGCAACCGCAGTTTCCAGTGTGGGTCCCTCGGGACCACCACTTTCACGACTCAGCTACACAACCCTTATTAAAGCCCAATTTAAAATATTTATCACACAATCCTATTCATTAAACCACAATACACATTTAGGGATACATTATTGGTGTCGTCATACCTACTACTTTTGTAAGGTAACATCAACTTGCCACACCAATTATCTTCACTTAGGGGAAATTCATAACCCCATTGGTTCAATTTTACAAATTCCCACATTTCTCATAGTAAAAAACCAATTTCACAATATGGGGTTGGGGTCATAACCACTCCAAAAGTCACTATTTTTGGGAAATCACAATCCCTAGTTCATTCACCATTCCCATGCATAAGATTGACTTTAAAACCACCATTTAAACTTAACCCATATAGGAACAAACATGAAATATCACATAAACAATTGTTATACAAAAACCCTCAACCTATGTTTTCAAAATCTACATAAATATCTCATGAACAATACTTTAAAACATATGATTTTAACAAATTAACAATGAGGAAAGAATAACATGCCTGAAAATAACAAGTTTTATAGATGAAATTCAAACCTTAAGCCCTTGGATGACCTATTTCTTGGAAACCCTAAGTATGGCTACTAAAGGGAATTTAAGAGAGCTTTTGAAAGTGTTTTAGTGAGTTAACAATGCTAATGGGGCACCCAATAGGGTTTTAGGTCGTGGGTTACAATTGGGGTAGAGGGGAAATGTCCAAAGTGCCCATAATGAAAAGACTAAAAATTAGCGCAAGTGACTACGGATCATTATACAACTAGTATAGACACACTACGACTCATCACAAGGAGCCATCATCAAGACAGAACCACCAGGGCCCTATACTTGTCTGGCTACGCTCAATACCACAAACTCATAACTACACTTGACGACTCATAACCACTCCTTGTACTCAAGATAGAAACAAATATGGGATGACATACTGGATACCCTATGATTGGGACATAACGACTCGTTATGAGTCTTTATGAATCATGGCCTTAAGTCGTAATGAAGACAGTGTCTTGGGCCAAACTTTCTGGGCACCTTACGACTAGGTTCTTACGACCCGTTAGAAATCTTGACGACTAGTTTAGAGCCACTCATACTCATAGAAGAATACTAAGCCAATTATTCTAATTAAGTCATGACCGAGTCCCTTCAACCCGTCATGACTCCTTACGAATCATTAGGGGAGTTGGAGTCAGTACAGTGAGGAAAAATTTTCAAAAATTTTTAAGGACCAAAAACCCAGGGCGTTATATACTCCTCCCTTAGATTCATTCGTTCTCAAATAACAAGACAAGGCATTTATTAGCACGATTTGACTCCACATACCACCACTCTTACCATTAAAAAATATAGAAAACAAAGATTCCAAAAAAATTACCATTTTCTTTAAGAAAGTCAGAAAACAAAGATGTTAAGGAATTCACACACCTCAAGCACAATTATCCAAAATGGGAAACAAGAATGGATACTTGGACTTCATGTCCTCCTCGGCTTCCTAAATAGCTTCCTTAACCTTTTGGTTCCTCCAAATAACCTTCACCAAAGCCACATCTTTTGTTCGGAACCGACGGACTTACTGATCCAAAATCTCAATTGGGACCTCCTCATAGGACAAGGAATTGGAAATACCCACCTCCTCTAAGGGAACAACCATCGAAGGATCACCCACGCACTTCCTCAACATCGAAACATAAAACACTGGATGAATGGAGCTCAAACTAGGAGGCAACTCTAATTCATAAGAGACACTACCAACCCTCTTTAAAACCAAGTATGGACCAACATAACGGGGGCTGAGCTTTCCCTTCTTACCAAGATGGATTACCACCTTCATGGGAGACACATTTAGGAACACCGAGTCACCAACATGAACTCCAACTCCCTTTTCCTCACATCCACGTAGTACTTTTAGCAACTTAGGTGGCCTTAAGTCTATCCCGAATCACCTTCACCTTCTCCATGTCTTTGTGAACTAGATTCAGATTAAATAACTTATTTTCACCAACCTCAAACTACCTAATAAGAGATCTACACCTCCTACCATACAAGTCCTCAAACAGAGCCATACCAATGCTAGAGTGATAACTATTATTGTAGCCAAAATCTATGAGAGATAAGTGGTCAACCCAACTACCACCAAATTAAAAAACACAAGCCCACCCGAAGCATATATTTTAAGGCCTTAATTGTCTTTTTTCCTTGACCATCCGTGTGCAGGTGAAAATGGTGCTAAGGGTCATGTTAGTCCCCAAACCTCACTGCAATGATCTCCAAAAGTGAGACAAGAATTGGGTACCCTAATCAGATATGATGGAAATGGTAGTACCATGGAACTTCACGATCTCCTCAACGAACAACTTGGCATAATCCTCAGAAGAGAAATTAGTCCTCAGTGGAAAGAAGTGAGTAGATTTAGTCATCCTATCCACAGTGACCCAAATCATATTAAACTGTCGGCGAGACCATGAAACACCCGTAACAAAATCTATATTAATTATCTCTTATTTCCACACTGACAGCTCAATCTCCTGAGTTAACTCACCGGGCCTCAAGTGCTCCACCTTTACTTGCTGGCACACCATACAATTATCTACAAAATTGGCCACATCCCGCTTTATATTATTCCACCAATAAATTTTCTTAAGATTATGATACATTTTCGACTAACCAGGATGAATAGTATACCATAACTCATGAGCTTCAATTAAAATTCTTCTCTGGAACCCATTAACATCGGGAATACATAATCTGCCTTGGTATCTTATGATATTATTACCACCAATATAAGAAACCATGACTTTTTGCCTACCTACATCATTCTTGATTTGCATCAAAATAGGATCTAACATCTGCTTCTCCTTCACCTTAGCACCAAGAGATGACTTCTCCACCTCTTGAACAATCACTCAACCATCATCGAAATCCAAAAGACTGACTCCAAGATTAGCCAAACAGTGAATACCTTTCACCAAGTCCTGCTCCTCCTCATCCACATGAGACAAGCTTCCCATCTGACAACCTGCTAAGATCATCAACAACCACGTTAGATTTACCTGGATGATAGTGGAGACTCATGTCGTAGTTCTTGAGCAACTCAAGACATCTCCTTTTCCTTAGATTTAATTCTTTCTAGGTGAACACGTATTGCAGGCTCTTATGATCAGAATAAATATCAAAATGGACCCCACATAAATAATACCGCCAAATCTTTAATGCAAACACCATAACTAACAATTTTAGACCATGAGTCAGATAATTCTTCTCATGAACTTTCAACTGTCTAGAAGCATATGTAACCACCTTGCTATGTTGTATCAACACACAACCCAACTCTACCTGGGATACATCACTAGAGACAACAAAACCATTAGTGCCCTCAGGCATAGTAAAGACCGGAGCCAAAGTCAACTTATCCTTCAGCTTATCAAAACTACCCTCACAAGCATCAGACCAAAAGAATTTCACCTTCTTTTGAGTCTACTTAGTCAATGGGGCTGCAATAGAAGAGAAACTTTCCACAAACCTTCTATAGTAGCCGGCTAAACCCAAGAAGCTCTAAATATTTGTTGGAGTCATGGGTCTAGGCCACTTTCTAACCACCGCAACCTTTTGTGGATCCACCATGATACCTTCACTAGAAACAACATGACCAAGATAAGTCACAACATTCAACCAGAATTCAGACTCAGAAAACTTTGCATACAAAAGTTGATCCTTTAGGGCCTGTAAAATAAGGTGAAGGTGACCGGCATGATCCACCTCGCTCTTCGAATATACCAAAATATCATCAATAAAGACAATGACACATAAGTCCAAGAATTGACGGAAAAACTGATTAATAAGGACCATAAATATTGTTGAGGAATTGGTGAAACCAAAAGACATCACCAAATACTCAAAATGACCATACCACATTACAAAAGCTGTCTTAGGGATATCCACCCTCTAATATTCAACTGATGGTAACCAGATCGAAGATCAATCTTAGAAAAAAACTTAGAACCCTGAAGTTGATCTAACTGATCATTAATTCTCTGAAGTGGATACTTATTCTTCACGATCACCTTTTTTAATTGGCGGTAATCAATACATATTCGAAGGGAACCATCCTTCTTATGCACGAAAAGAGTAGGAGCACCCCACAAGGATATACTGGGGTGGATAAAACCCTTATCTAGGAGATCTTTCAACTTCTCCTTGAGTTCCTTCAACTCATTCGAAGACATCTTATAAGGAGGTATAAAAATAAGATGAGTGTGTAGAAGATCAATCCCAAAATCAATTTCCCTATCGGGAGGTACACCAGGAAGATCATCAGGGAACACCTCGAAAAATTCACAGACCACAGGGATAGTCTATAAGGAAGGACCTTCGAATGTAGAATTTTTAGCAAGCAATAAGTGATAGAGGCACCCTTTAGAAATCGGCTTCTGGGTTCTAAGATACGATATAAACCTTTCCTTAGGTACTATGGAACTACCTTCCCATTCAATTACTAGCTCATTTAGAAATGGAAACTGACCCTTCGGGTCCGACAATCAATAGACGCATAGAAAGACTACAACCAATCCATCCCCAAAATCACATCAAAGTCTAACATGTCCAACTCTGTTAGATCCATCAAGGTCTCCCTACGATGGACCGATATCACACAACCCCTATAGACCCTTCTAGACACAATAGAGTCACCCATGGGGGTGGACAAAGAAAAGGGATCCAAAATACATTCAGGATCAAAACCAAAATGGATTGCCACATAAGGGGTCATATAAGAGAGAGTAGACCGGGGATTAAGTAGACAATATATATCACAAGAAGAGAGTTTGAGCGTACCAGTAATAGCATTGGGGGAAGCCTCAAAATCCTGGCGAGTGGCAAAAACATATAGACAATTCCATCTAGTGCTAGAGCAAGAAGCAAAAGTAGCACCTTTTTGTGCGGGAGATGATGAAGTAGCAACAAGAATCTTATTTACCCCTGAATTAACCTTAGAAGGTTAATCCCTTTGAATATGACCAATCTGACCATATTTAAAGAACTTGTTCCTCCCTTCTTCACAAACACCACGGTGCACCTAACCACAGAATCTACAAGAAGGATACAATGGTGTTGACTTAGACCCACTAGCATGTGACTGGGCTTCTAGTGCTCTAAACCCGCTATCATGCTGAGAACGACGATCACCTGACAACTTTGGGTAAGGAGAACTAGAGGTAGAGTAGGAACCATAATTTCCCCACTTCTTCTTAGACCAATTTCCACTATCTCTACCACTCTACTGCTGACCTCCACCCTGATCTGAAAAATAAAACTTCTTATCCTGCCTTTCGCTTATCTCCACTTGATTTTTCTTTCTTTATCCACTTGTTGCATATACACCACAAGTCTAGAGATGTCCATATCTTTGTTCAACAAGGCAACCTTGCTCTCCAAGATCAACTCATGGGATAACCCTAAGGAAAATTTCCTCATTCTAGCCCTCATGCTAGACACCAATTTAGGAGCATAACATGACAACTAATGAAACTTCAAGGTATACTCCTTAATTGACATCTTGCCTTATTTCAAATTCACAAATTCCTTGGCCTTTACCTCTCTCAACACCTGAGGAAAAAACGATTAAGGAAAACACTAGAGAAATTATCCCACAAAGTAGACTAAGCATTGTCACCCCTAGACTGGTCCTACACCTTATACCATTGGTATGCCACATCCTTCAATTGATAAGCTATGAAATCTACCCCTTCTAATTCAGTAGCATGCATCAGCCGAAAGATCTTTTCCATCTCTTCAATGAAATTTTGAGGATCTTTTTCAACCTTAGAACAAGTAAAAATAGGAGGACTCAACCTCATAAATTGGCTAACTCTAGTGGCCTTATATGTTGGAGCAATAAAAGCAACACACTTAATCTGGGAGGCCACCAACTGAGTAAGAAAATGAATTGACTGGCAAAACTCAGCATTAGACACGCCAACCTGGGGTGGCTGAGAAGGGATAGGGGGAACCGATGGAGCTCCCTCAGGGAAATCAGAAGCAACGACCCTAGACTGGCTTTGAACTCCTGGAGTTGGACGAGCTCCATCCACATTGTCCTCAGATGGGACAGAAGAGTTGCCACGAGCATCAAATCATCTCGGAGGCATGATCTAAAAAGCAAATACATGGGAATTAGAGAAGATTCAAGACCTTAGCTTTTATAGCCCAAAATAGAACAACAAGAAAGAAAAACATTCCTAAATGTCTTATATCCCATCCCTTATGAGTGTGGCCCGATACACAACCATAAATGAGACTGTAATTGATATGACTTTATTGGACACCTAATGTCACCAAACAAGGCTCTGATACTATCTTTTTCATGACCCAAACTAGGGCCTGGACATAACGGTATATCAAGTCCCATGTGGACAGGAGATCACCCTCTGCACCTAACCAAACAGACACAACACCCCCCAGTGTCAGATAAATTCCGAATATATAACAGGATAACATGCAACAAGCTTAAAAAAAGTCCAAACATGTATATAATCAACGGAAGATGACCAATCAAACAACCGACCAACATCACCTAATATCCATAATAATTCAAACAAAACCTTTTAAACAAATAACCAAAACCAGTCTTAGTCGGGATATGTCCCTACCTTTGACAGATGGCAATGAGAATATGACGCAACCCAACCGGGGGCGTTGTCGTAATGGGCATCCCATGTTTGAATGGGACCTGAGACCACCCTCGTTACCTAACCCAACCTCTAGCCGCCTGCCCTGAGTTGGCTGAATCATCGAGCAGGTAACAAAATAGTGTAACAAATCATATGAAGACTCTGGGATAGGATCATAACCCTGTCCAACCCATCCGAGTCCAACCATCCGAGTCCAACCATCCCTTACCAAATATCCAACCATACCAAACTGATACCAAAATAAGGGCCATAAACTAGTTCCAAAACATAATATAATTAATCCTAAAATTAAATATGATGGAACAACCAATAATATTGTCTAATGATGTCAGCCCTCCAACTTATTCAAATGCCAAAGATGACACCAATACCGATCCCGTCCATTCTAACCCATTGTATTACTACAAAGCCTCTAACGAAAAGAGTAATAACATTTGGTTAGGACATGCCCCAAACCATAGCCAAAACAAATATCTAGAAATAAACCAAAATTTCTAAAAGTGTCTATAACATGAAATGGAGCCTTCTAAAAGGATGGAAACTCACCACTTCAGTCCAAATGATGATCCACGAGTCAATCACTATATAGGAGTAGTAGAACGGTCGATTCGTGCATAGTGTGGGTATACAACCACTAGTAGACGGGTTAGCCAGTGAACGCTAACATGGTCTCGAGATAAGGATAAAATAATGCCATTCATAAAAACTAGTAAAACCATCCATATGCACAAAACCATACATATGTATATATACATGCCAGGAAACGGGACCTGGTTTAGCATGCCTTTAAAACCTTTACTTAGGTTGTGTTGCTTTGCCGTCCTAAACCACCTATAGGCTATATGGGTTCAGCTCCTCGTGCTGAAAGAGCCCCAGTGTGTGTAGCCGCATGACTAGGGAAGAGAATATATGATGACTAGTACATCCCAAAAAATATAGTGTGACATTATGCACTCGGTCACCAATACCAACCTTACATCGACAAATGAGTTTCCAGTTTTGTTCCCTTTGAGACCTCCACCTTCCATGGCTTTGCTATAAATCCCACCATTAATCCCCAATTAAAACCATTTGACCAAAAACCAAACCATCATCTATTTATTAACCAAGGCCATTAATATTGGTATCGTCATACGAATCCTTACTTGTAAGTATTATCCATAGCCAATAATTTATAGGTTTAAAGGGACTTTCAAGTTCCCTTTCCAATTACTAAATTAAACCACTTGGGGGATTCCATGTACCCTACAAGCATAACCATTTAGCCATTTACCTTTCCAAGCAATTTAAACCATGCATAATTCTTTTCCAGGTTTTAAAACATGCAAGAGTTCCATTAAAATACTCAATGGCATAAAAACATTATTATAGGCATTTTGACACACACATTGGGGGTATAATATAACCAAAACCAATTCCAATTACCATTAAACCATTCCCATGCAATCGAATTATCCAAACCACCATTAATGCACATAAAGCATAATTAAAACAATGGAAAACCATAACCAACCATTTATTATCAAACTCCCCAAATCATATTTGAAAACCAAAATCATACAATCAATGAAGTCATGAAAACATTCATAAAAATCATGATTCTAGTTAGAATTAAGAATGAGGGAAAAGAACATACCTTAAAGAAAGATGATGATGGAAAGAAATCACCAAGACAATCCTAAAATCAATCCTCTAGTTGAAACCCTAGCTTTCCTTTCCCAAAAGCTTTTGAGAAATTATAGAGTATTTTAAAAGAGCTAAGTGTTAATGAATGTAATAATAGGGTAAATAGCCTTCCAAGTAGGTTAGAAGTTGTGGAACCTTATTAGGACAAGTGGGGAAATATCTAGAATACCCCCACTTAGGTTGCACAAAATTTCATCACATGGATATGACTGACCCTCACGAGTCATACCCTCCTATACGATTGGTAACCTCCACTTGTATCATGAGCCTCAACTTTTGGATCCAACATTGTCTAGCATATGACTCATCCAACCAAGTTATAGCCAAAGCAATACGATATGTACCCTTTATTCAATCCCGTGGAAGATTTAAACCTAAGGAAGATTTAGACACTGTCCATCATACGAGTCCTTCGTACGACTCGTGCCCTGGCTTATGGCTCATGGTGAGCCACTAGTACTCAGATCCAACCTAAGTAATCAAGTCTAAGATTAAGTTGAGGAACCAAACGATTTGTAACTACCAATATGACTCGTACCCCTAAGTCGTATCCATTCCAGTAACCAAAATCCACCCCACCAACACTAGTCAGCATATGATTGGACCATACCATTCGTACCCCAACATACATCTCGTACCTATGAGTTGTATTGGGTCCAGAGATTAGAATTCCATGAAATTTTCTAAGGTCTAGAAACTAGAGTGTTTTAGTCTCCCCCACTAGGAACATTCGTCCCCATATGATGGCTAAAGTAGGGGTATCCATACTAATAAGTCATTTGCATTATCTTATCAAATATATCCCCAATCTTTAACACAGTTTGAAATAAATAAGGCATAGATATTAATCTTTCCTTTAAAAAACTCAAAAAATAAAGATGTGTTGAAGAACATATACCTTTCATACAAATCCTAGGAGTAGAAAACAATTACGGATATTTGGACTTCATGTCCTCCTCCGCTACCTATGTAGCTTCTTCCACCTTATGGTTCCACCAAAAAACCTTAATCGAAGCCATATCCTTGGTCCACAATTGATGAATCTGCCTATCCAAGATCCAATTAGGATTTCCTCATAAGACAAAGAATCTGTGATACCCAATCCTTCTAAAGGAACAACCAAAGAAGGACCACCAATGCACTTTCTTAACATGGAAACATAAAATACCGGATGAACCAAGCTCAAGATAGAAGGAAAATCCAGCTCATAAGCACCATTACCAATTCTCCATAAATCCTCATAAGGACCAATATACCGATGACTGAGCTTCCCCTTCTTACCAAACCATACTACTCCCTTCATGGGAGATACCCTGAGGAAAACCTTATCCACAACCTCAAACTCTAAGTCTCTACGCCTAGCATCTACATAGGACTTTTCGTGACTTTAGGCAGCCTTAAGACTCTCCCAAATAACCTTTACCTACTCCATAGTCTGGTAAACCAAGTTAGGACCAAACATATCTGCCTCACCAAGCTCAAACCAACCAATAGGAGATCTACACCTCCTACCATACACTGCCTCAAAAGGGGCCATACCAATACTAGAATGATAGCAATTATTGTAAGCAAATACCACCAAAGGTAGATGATCAACCCAATTTCCTCCATAAGCAATCACACAATCCTAAAGTATATCCTCCAATATCTGAATAGTTCTCTCCGCTTGACCATCCATCTGCGGGTGGAAATCAATACTCAGAATAACCATAGTCCCCATTTCTTTTTGAAAAGATCACCAGAAGTGAGATGTAAACTGCGTGCCACGATAAATAATAATAAAAAAAGGCACCCCATGCTGCTTCATAAGCTCTTGAAGATACAACTTTGCATAATCCTCCACCGAGAAGGTAGTCTGCACTGGCAAAACGTGTGCAGACTTAGTTATCATATCCACGATGACCCAAATCAAATCATATTGATTTTTAGATTGAGGAAGACCGGTAAAAAAGTCCATATGGATCACTTCCCATTTCCACTCGGGAAAATCAATTTCTTGATATAACCCTCCTGGCCTTATGTGCTCAACCTTAACCTGTTGATGCACCATGCACTTGTCCACAAATCTTCCACATCCCTCTTCATTCTATTCCACTAATAAATCTTCTTGAGATCATGATACATCTTAGTAGAGCAGGATGAACGACATAGTGCGATTCATACGCCTCATCCAAAATCCTTTGTCGCAAATTGTTGACATCAGGAACACACAACCTCCCTTAGTACCATAAAGTACCATCACCACCAATATCAAACACCACTATCTTTTGACCACCATCATCACTTTTGATTTTCATCAAGATAGGATCTAGCACTTGCTTCTCCTTAATCTTCGCGCCAAGAGATGATCGAACCACTTCTTGTACCATCACACCACCATCCTTGGAGTCTAAGAGGCAAACACCAAAATTAGCCAAGTAGTGAATATCCTTTACCAATTCCTACTTTCCTTCCTCCACATGAGCCAAACTCCTCATGGATAACCTGCTAAGAGCATCACCAACCACGCTAACCTTACTTGAGTGGTAGTGAAGACTCATATCATAGCCCTTGAGAAGTCCAAGCCATCCCTTCTGCCTGAGATTAAGCGTTTTCTGAGTGAACACATACTGTAGACTCTTATGATCAGAAAAGATATCCATGTGAACACCATACAAATAATGCCTCCATATTTTCAAAGAAAACACAATCGCCAACAACTACAAATCATGAGTAGGATAATTCATCTCATGTACCTTCAACTTCCTGGAAGCATAGGCAATCACCTTCCCATGTTGCATCAATACACAACTAAACCCTATCCAAGATGTATCACAATAAACCACAGACCCATCATTACCTTACGAAAGAGTCAGAATTGGAGCTGAAGTTAGCTTATTCTTCAACTTCTCAAAACTCCCTTAACAAGAATTTGACCAAGAAAACTTGACCTTTCTCTGAGTTGACTTAGTTAAAAGAGCAGATATTGATGAAAATCTTTCCACAAATCACCTATAATACCCGGCTAAACCCAAGAAGATCTGAATATCGGATAGAGTCAAGGGTGTAGTACACTTCTACACCACAACAACCTTTTGTGGATCTACCATGATTCCCTCACTAGAAATAATATGACCCAAGAAAGTTACAACATTACACCAAAACTCAGACTTGGAGAACTTGGCATACAACTGTTATTCCTTTAAGGTCTGAAACACTACACAGAGGTGATTAGAATGATCCACCTCACTATTCAAATAAGACAGAATGTCATCATTAAACAAAATGATGAAAATGTCCAAATACTGATGAAAAACTCTATTCATCAAATCCATAAACGCTGTCGAAGAATTAGTCAATCCAAATGTTATCACCAAAAACTCAAAGTTCCCAAACCAAGTATGAAAAACCATCTTTGGGATTCCACCTCCCTAATCTTTATCTGATGGTACCCAGACCGAAGATTTATCTTAGAAAAGAACTTGGCACCTTCTTGCGTACAAATAACACTGGTGCACCCCTTAGTGATACACTAGGATGAATAAATTCCTTATCCAGAAGATCGTTAAGTTGATCCTTGAGTTCCCTCAACTCAGCCTGAGCCATTCTTATAGAGGAATAGAAATTGGAAGAGTGTTCAAAGCTAGATCAATACCAAACTTGATTTCCCTATCCAGAGGAACACCAGGAAGATCATCCGAAAAGACCTCTGGAAACTCATTAACCACTGGAACTTACTGGAAAGAAGGACCTTCTGAGTTAGAATCTTTAACCCAACCCAAGTGATAAAGACAACCTTTAAAGACTAACCCCCGAGCTCTAACATAAGAAATAAATCTCCCCCTAGGAGCTAAAGAACCACCCTCCCATTCTATAACCAGCTCACCAGGAAACCTAAATATAACGTTATGGGTACGATAATCCAAGGACGCATAACAACAGTAAGACCAATCCATACCTAGAATGACATCAAAATCCACCATATCCAACATAAATAGATCGACCAAGGTTTGCTTTCAACCAACAAATACCCCCCTATAGACTTTTTTAGAAATAACCGAGTCACCTACTGGGTAGAAATAGAAAAAGGATCTGAAATAACTTCCGGATCAAAACCAAAAGATGCAACCACATGAGGAGTCACATATGAAAGAGTGGATCCTAAATAAATCAAACAATATACGTCATAAGAAAAGAGCTATAATGTACCAGTAATGACATCAAGTGATGCCTCGGATTCCTATCGGGATGCCAAAGCATACAACCTATTCCGACCAATACTAGAACCAGAAGAAGTAAAAGAAGTAGATGCAACACCATATGGTGTAGGAGCGTAAGATGAAGCTACATGAATCTTTTTTCCCCCATAGAAACCTTACTAATTAGATAATCCCTAAGACAATGGCCTACCTGGATACACTTAAAGCATTTGTCCCTTTCTTCGTTGTAATAACCCTGATGAGGACGACCACAGAACCAGTAAGGAGGGTATAAAGAAGCTGACTGACCTCCTCTTGCTTGAGATTGGGCACCCTGTACCCAAAACTTATCACCTCCTTGATTACGCCTTTCACTGATCTGGTAAAGAGAACTACAAAAGAGTAGGAACTAGAACTCCCCCACTTATTTTTCTGCCATTTTCCACCAGCCCTACTACCCTGAGACTGAGCACCTCCCTGGTTAAAAAAACCTGCTCCTCTTACCCTGTCTATTCCTAAATTCCACCTACTTCCTCTTTTCACCATCCACTTACTGCATATGAATAGTCAACCTAGAGATATCCATATCTTTAATCAGCAAGGCAGTCTTGCTCTAAAAAATTAGATCCCAATTCAACCAAGAAGTGAACTTCCTTATTCTTACCCGCATGTCAACAACTAATTCAGCACCATACCTTGACAATTGGTAAAACTTCAAGGCATATTTCTTGATAGGTGTCTTCCTTTACTTGAGGTTGACAAACTCCTCCATATTTGATACCCTCAACTCCTAGGGAAAGAAGCAATCAAAGAAAGCCTTAGAAAAATTATCCCATAAAATTGATTCTTTCACATCACCCCTATCACCGTCCCACTCTTTATACCACTGATGTGCAATATTTTGGAGCTGATAAGCTACAAAGTTTATCCCCTCCACATTCGTAGCCAACATTACCTAAAATATCTATTTTGTTTTATCTAAGAAGCCTTGTGGATCCTTCTCCACCTTTACTCTAGAAAAAGTGGGAGTACCTATCTTCATAAATTGGCTAAACTTTGTGGTCTCAGCAGACAAAGCACCAGCGGCACCCCGCTCAGCCTGAGCAATGACTATCTAAGCAATAACATGAATAGACTGATAGAATTTTTCATTAGTCACCTTGCCTTGAGAAGGATTATAGCGACCGGTGGAACCCCAAAACTATCAAGGATAGGACTGTGAGATCAAAGATGAACCCCAGAAGTAGGATGTACCCCTTCAACATTACCCTAGATGGGATAGAATAATTTTATTGTGTTCCAGAACTATGAGGCATGATCTGAAAGATGAATAAAGTAGGATTAGAGAAGGTTCTAGGACTAGGACTCCAATCTTGAGAATAGAATACCAAGAAAGTGAGACATTCCTAAATGCCTTGTAGACTCTCCCTTATGAGTGTGGCACGCTACACACTTTTAAAAGAGACTCTACTTGACATGGATTTATGGACTCCCAATTGACCATGAACCTAGGCTTTGACACCAACTTGACGCGACCCGACTGAGGGCCTTGTTGTAATTGGCATCCTAAATTCGATCGGGATCAGAGACCACCTCCGTAACCCAACCCAACCTCCAACAACCTGCCCTAAGTTGGCTGAATCCTCGAATATGTAACAAAATAGTGTAACAACTCACCTGAATACTTTGACATAGGATCACAACCGTGAACAACCTAACCAAGTCCAACCATCCCATACCAATAATTTAACCATGCTAAATCATTACTAAAATAAGGGCCATAAACCAGGTCATAACCAAAGATATTCTAAAGTATAATATAATTAATACTAAAATGAAATACAATGGAACAATCAATAATATCATCCAATGATGTCAGCCCTTCAGCTTATTCCAATGCCAAGGCTGACATCAATACCAATTTCGCCCATTATAACTTATAGTAGTACCACAAATCCTCAAACCAAAAGAGTAATAAAATCCATTTGGGACATGCCGCCAACTATATCCAAAACAATTATCCAGAAATAAACCAAAATGTTTAAAAGTGTCCATAACATGTAATAGAGCCTTCTGAAAGGATGTAAGCTCACCACTTTAATCCAAATGCTGATCTCTGATTCAATTACTATGTAGTAGGAGTAGAATGGCCAGTTCCTACATAGAGTGGGTATACATCCACCAATAGACAGATTAGCGGGTGAACGTTAGCATGATCTCAGGATAAGGATAAAATAATGCCATTCATAAAACAAATAAAACCATCCATATGGACACAACTATACATATATATATCTATGATGCAAAAGGGTACCGGATTTAGCATACCTTTAAAATCTTTACCTGGGTTGTGTAGCTTTAACGTTCTAAACCACCCACAGGCTATATGGGTTCAGCTTTCCCTGTAGAAAGAGACCCAGTGCAAGTATCCACATGATCAGGGAATAAAACTTAGTATGACTAGTACATCCCCCAAAATATAGTGTGACATCATGAACATGGTTACCAAGACCAACCTCACATCGACAAATATGAGTTTCCAGTTTTGGTCCCCTCGGGACCTCCACCTTCCATGATTTTGCTACACATCCCGCCATTAATCCCAATTAAAACCATTTTCCAAATAACCAAACCATCATCCATTTATTAACCAAGACCATTAATATTGGTATAGTCATACCAATCCTTACTTGCAAGTATTATGCATAGCCAACCATTCATAGGTTTAAGGGGACTTTTAAGTTCCCTTTCCAATTTACATATTAAACCACTTGAGGGATTACATGTACCTCACAAGCATAAGCAGTTATCCATTTACCTTTCCGAGCCATTTAAACCAGGCATAATTCCTTTTCCAAGGTTTAAGACATGAAAGAGTTCTATTAAAATACTTAAGGCAATGAAAACATTATAATAGGCTTTTTGTAAAACACATTACGGGCGTAATATAACAAAAAATAATTCTAATTACTAATAAATCATTCCCATGCAATCCAATTATCCTAAACCACCTTTAATGCACATAAAACATAATAAAAACCATGGAAAACCATAACCAACCATTAAATATTAAAAACCCCAAATCATATTTGAAAACCAAAATCATACAATTAATGAAGTCATGAAAACATTCATAAAAACTATGCTTCTAGTTAGAATTAACAATAATGGAAGAGAACTGTAATACCCTATACTTTTCCTAGCAAATTTTATCTCAAGAATGTTTAGAATTATCTTCTAAATTGAATGATGGTTATTCAATAAGGAATTTTCAATATTTTCCCTTTTTTTATGTGGGAAATTTAATAAGCTTTCCATCGATATAAGATTTGTCCAAATTTGATAACCGGGTCAGAAGTTACTACTATTTCAAGTTACCATCGTAAAAAAATGCCATAATAGTCAGTGGCGCACCGCGCCACAAGAGAAAATGGCATTTGGAAAATTTTAGTAGGGGTCCATAATTATGGTACGTCGCACCAGGGCCCAAATTCAGAATTGTCCTTTTCCAGTGTCTTAGCGCGATTTCCTCCGCGATGCGCCAAAGTTCCAGGTCGCAAAAGAAGGGGCAATGCGATGGATCCACATCATGCCAACCCTCAGTTTTTGAATTGTCAAATTCCAGTGACACAGAGCGATAACACCTCGTTGTGCCAGGGGCCTAGTTTGGGAAATTTTACTGAAATTAAATAATGCGTCCAGGGTTAAAAGGGTCAACTTCCCACCCCTATTTAAGACCCTTAACATGTGATTCAACCACTCTTCACCCAAAATACAATCTCTTCTCTCAAAAAACTCTCAAGAACAATCTAGGGTTTTCATAGAAGATCCAATTCCAAGAAAGTTTCTCCATCAATCTTCACAAAATCACAAACTAAGGTATGCATAGTGTTCATTCATGGACTTCTTTCATCCATGAAGCCCAAAAATCTCTTTTCTAAGTTTAAGTTTATGAATTTCTTTATGAATTTCATGTTGGGTTAGTTTTTTTTATGTTGAGAATGATCAATTAAATTCAAATCCATGTTGGGTGATCAATTTTATGTGGAATTGATTTCTATAGATGTATATTCATGTGAACCTATGAATAAACCCTAGGATGATGAAATTAAAGATGAATCATGATGATTAATTATTGTATAGTATTGTCTACTTGTTCTATGCCTACCATGCATTTGATTAAATGCCTAGATGAAGGAATAATGCCCAACTAGTATGATATCATGAAATCCCCATGAATGTACAAGTTATGCCTATCACATGTTTTGATAGAATGCTTCTATAAATGTATTATGGATTATGATGTTAGTTATATGTTCAAGTAAGTTATGCTTGGTCAGTTTCCTTCCATCGAGTTCTAGGGGTACTTGTACCTAAAACATTAGCCATGTGCTTAGAGCCCTGTCATGTTTCCACGATACTCTCAGTCAAGCTATGAATCCTTAGACTTTAGACAGTCTTATGACTTAGGAAATCTCCATGATCTCATGAACTCAGTCAGTTGTCAGATATCAGTAATATTCTGTTAGTCAACAAAATTCAGTAACTCAGTCCATGCTCAGTTCAGTAAATTATGTTTAGTATCTATTCAGATAGTAGAAGAAATTTGCACCGAGTGAATCCAAGGGTGGGAACTTACCTGTTATATGAGGGTGTGATTCTTAGAAGCAATCCTTGCATTCCAGAACTATGTAGCCAGCATAGGTTGAGACATCATAGCCTTCTGTATGAGGGTAGATGAGATGGCTTAGCCTGCTATATGAGGGTTTCCACCGTCCTCACTAGATTTACCTATTATATTAGGGTCACTCATATATTGTCCTTACCAGTGGCATGGTATTGATACCTTTCCAATGGGGGCATAGATTGGACCCCAATCCAGCTATAATGCATTATTTGGGGCATGTTGGTTAGATGACTAACTCCCACAGTGTTAGTAAAAGAACTTAGATAGTTCCTCAGAATTCAGGGCTGTCAGATACAGTCAACTCAGATACTGTACGGAACTCAGATAGTTTCACCAGATTTAGGACTATCAGATAGTCTCTCATATTATCAGTTATATTAGTTAGTAGTATGTCATGTTATCAGTATTCAGATTCAGTATCATGTTATCACGATTTCAGATATAGTTAGTAGGTATGCATGCATGTATTCTTATGTTCATACTAGCCAGTCAGCTAGTATTGTTCATGCATATGAACCACATGTATTCAGCCTATCCCACATGTATACCAGTATATTTAAAGTACTAGCACATTTGCATTATGGTGTCTTATACCATAGGTTTAGAGATACGAGCTCCAAATCAGCAGTAGATACCAGTTTTAGCTGTCAGAGTTAGAAGTGAGTCCTTATCATTCGAGGACATGACTATTTCTCTATTATCTCATTAATTAGTTTATTAGTTGGAGTTAGTTGGGGACATGTACCATCAACTCCTTACTCAGACAGTTCAATCATTTAGAGGCTTTCTAAACTATCATATTTCAGACTTTAGTATTTTCAGTTTTGTTTTGGGTATTTAATACCCCATTTAGATGATATATTTTACTTCAGTTATGTGAACCTTATGGCCTTTCAGTTCACGTTTCCATATTATTAAGTATTTTATGTAGTATACAGGTGCATATATCAGTCATGGGTTAGCTTGTGGTCCTTCGGGGTCATGAGCACCGTGTAGCATTCTGGGTACCAAATTTGGGGAGTTACAAACTTGGTATCAGAGCCTAAGGTTCAATAGAGTCCTAGGAATTCTAAAAACCGCATCTAGTAGAGTTTTGTACATGGGTATGTTGCACGCCACATTTATGTACATGAGGCTATAAGATGTTTTTGGAACAGTTTTCCCTCTTTCAATATTCATGTCGTACTAGTGAGCATAATCTCAAGTCAATCTCTCAGTGTAATCCATTTCTCCCTTCAGAACATGCCTCCTAAAAGAAGAAACAGAAATGCCCCTTAGTCCAAAGAACCTTTGGGCAAATATTTTTCTCATGCAGAGTTTCGATCTGCATTCACTACTCTTTCTAACTCAATTGCTACTCAGAATGAATGAACAGCAGTCGTTTCGGCCAATCTAGTGGCCAATTCAGCTGCAGCCAGGATTTGGGATTTCACCAGAATGAATCCTCCATCCTTTCTCGGGTCTAAGATAGATGAGGACCCTCAGGAATTCCTAGATCAGGTGTAGAAAGTGACAGACATCACGGGGGTGACTACTATTGAGAGTACTGAGCTAGCTATATATCAGTTGCAGGATGTTGCTCACACTTGGTTCAAGCAGTGGAAGTCAGAGAGGGCAGATGATACTGGCCAGTTGAGTGGGAGGAGTTTGCATCTGCTTTCCTTGATAGATTTTTTTCCCTAGAGCTTAGGAAAGCTAAGGTGTTAGAATTCATCAACCTTAGGCAGGGAAATATGACAGTGAAAGAGTATTCTCTTAAGTTTACTCAATTAGCTAGATATGCCCCTCATGTGGTTGCAGATAGCAGGGCAAGGATAAGTAAGTTCATTTCAGAGGTGAATGATAGCGTGGTTAATAGGTGCAGATCCACCATACTGAATAGTGACATAACTTTAGCCAGGCTTATGACTCATGCTCAACAGATTGAGGAGAAAAAGATTAAGATAAAGGAAAAGCAGAATAAGAGAGCGAAGACAGGTAGTTTCAACTTCGCTCAGCCTAAGTCAGAAGGAGCAAACCGTTCTCAGTTTTTTCCTAAGTCATTAGTTCCAGCTCCTTCTTCAGCCAGTGCTCCAGTTCCTAAGTTCAGAGAGGGTAACAAAGATAGAGCACTAGGCTCTAATACCCAGGGCAGTGCTATCAGTGCCCGCACCTATCTTCTTTGCCAGACTTATGGCAAGCACCATCAGGGTATTTGCAGAGCTGGTAGTGGTATTTGTTTTGGATGTGGCAAGCCAGGCCACAGAGTCAGAGACTGTCCTCAGCCAGGTCCTCAGGGTCAACAAAATCGCTTCTTAGCTCAGTCCGATCGCCAAAATCAGTAGGGTGCCACCTTTAATTCTACTAGTGGGCAACAACAAAATCGTCTCTATACTCTTCAGTCCCGATAAGATCAGGAAATTCTCCTGATGAAGTTACTGGTACATTACAGATCTTTAATGTGCATGTTTATTCTTTGCTAGATTCAGGAACTTCTTTGTCTTTTGTTACTCCATATATAGCAAGCGATTTTGAAATCAGTCCCAAAATCCTAGCAGAGCCTTTTTCAGTCTCTACCCCAGTGGGTAAAAATATCATAGCCCGGTGGGTATACAAGAACTGCCCGGTTATGATATTTTTGAAAGTAACTTTAGTAGACTTAGTCGAATTAGAGATGACTGATTTTGACATCATTCTCAACATGGATTAGCTTCATTCCGTCTATGCCACAGTCGACTGCAGAAATAGAACAGTCCAATTTCAGTTCCTAAATGAACCCATCCTTGAGTGGAAGGGTAGTGTATCCGCTTTCAGGGGTCAGCTTGTTTCCTACCTTCAGGCAAGGAAAATGATATCTAAAAGATGTGTCTATCATCTTGTTCAAGTTAAGGACATTAGTTCCAAAACTCTCAACCTTGAATCAGTCCCAGTAGCGAATGAATATTTAGATATCTTTCTCGAAGATCTTTTAGGAATTCCTCCCGAAAGGGAAATAGACTTTGACATTAATCTTCTTCCAAATACTCAGCCTATATCCATTCCGCCATACAGAATGGCACTAGCATAACTCAGAGAACTGAAAGAAACAATTAAAGGATCTCTTAGATAAGGGATTCATCAAGCCCAACATTTCTCCATGAGGCGCTCCAGTATTATTCGTGCGCAAGAAAGATGGTTCTCTTAGAATGTGTATAGACTACCGCCAACTCAATAAGGTCACAGTTAAGAATAAGTATCCTCTTCCCAAAATCGATGACTTGTTTGACCAACTTCAGGGTGCCAGTTATTTCTCTAAGATAGATCTCAGATCTGGCTATCATCAGCTTAGAGTTAGGGAATATGACATTCCAAAAATAGCTTTTCGAACTCGCTATGGTCACTTCAAATTTCTAGTCATGTCATTTGGTCTTACCAACTCCCCATCCGCTTTCATGGACTTGATAAATTTTGTGTTCAAGTAGTACTTGGACATTTTCATCATAGTCTTCATAGATGATATTCTTGTCTATTCCCGCAGTGAGCGCGATCATGCAGACCATGTTAGGATAGTACTTTAGACTCTCAGAGATCATCAGCTATTCTCCAAATTCAGTAAGTGCAAATTTTGGCTAAGGTCAGTAGCATTCCTTGGTCAAATCATTTCAGGTGATGGCATTAGAGTGGATCCTCAAAAAACCAAAGTAGTAAGAAACTGGCCTCACCCTGTCTCTCCATCAGATATCAGGAGTTTTTTGGGTTTGGCCGGCTATTACAAATAGTTTATTGAGGGATTTTCTTCTATTGCATCCCCAATGTCCAGATTGACTTAGAAGAAAGTCAAGTTTCAGTGGTCAGATCCTTGTGAGAAGAGTTTTCAGGAGTTGAAGACTCAACTCAGCTCAGCTCCAGTATTAGCTCTTCCAGACGGTCTAGATGGTTTTGTAGTGTATTGTTATACATCCAGAGTAGGTTTGGGTTGTGTCCTTATGTATCATGGTAAGGTCATAGCCTACGTCTTCAGATATCTTAAGCCCCATGAGAGGAATTATCCTACTCATGATCTTGAGTTAGCAGCCGTAGTCTTTGCCTTTAAGATTTGGAGGCATTATCCATACGATGTTCATGTAGATGTGTCCACAGATCATAAGAGTCTTTAGTATGTATTTTCTCAAAAAGATCTCAATTGTCATCAGAGAAGGTGGTTAGAGCTCTTGAAAGATTACGACATAAGTGTCCTCTATCATCCGGGCAAGGTCAATGTAGTGGCCGACACTCTCAGTAGACTATCCATGGGTAGTGTTTCTCATGTTAAAGATAGTAAGAAGAAGTTAGCTCAGAAAGTCCATCAACTTGCCAGACTAGGCGTTCACTTAGTCGATACAAATGATGGTAATATATGGGTTCAGAGTAGTTTAGAATTATCTCTAGTTTCCGAGGTGAAATAAAAGCAAGATAGAGATCCTAGCCTTGTCAAGTTGAAAGAGTCATTTCAGAATAAAAAAGTAGAGGCTTTCTCCCAAGGGGGAGATGGTGTTTTATGTTATTAGGGTCGTCTCTATGTTCCAGGTGTAGACAACTTAAGGCAGTGAATTCTTGCAGAAACGTATGGTGCGCGCTACTCTATTCATCCAAGGGCTAGAAAGATGTACCACGACTTGTGGGAAATCTATTGGTGGAGTGGGATGAAGAGAGACATTGCAGAGTTTGTGGCTAAGTGCTCTATATGTCAGCAAATTAAGATAGAGCATCAGAAGCCTAGTGGGTCCATGTAGGAGTTCAGTATTCCTACTTAGAAGTGGGAAGTTGTGAACATGGACTTCGTGACGGGTTTGCCTCTAACTCATCATCAGCATGATTCAGTCTGGGTCATTGTAGACAGAATGACCAAATCAGCTCATTTTCTTCCAGTTCATACCTCTTATTCAGCCGAGGATTACGCCAAACTCTACATCAAGGATTTGGTCAAATTACATGGTGTTCCACTATCTATTATCTCAGACAGAGGTACCTAATTTACTTCTCATTTTTGGAAAGCATTCCAAAAGGGTCTTGGTACCCAAGTTCATCTTAGTACAACCTTTCATCCTCAGACAGATAGTCAAGAAGAAAGGACCATTTAGATGTTAGAATATATGCTAAGGGCGTGTGCAATCGATTTCAAGGGAAGTTGGGATGACCACTTACCTTTGGTTGAGTTTGCATGCAACAACAACTATCATTCCAGTATTCGGATGGCTCCATTCGAAGCTCTCTATGGTCGGAGTTGTAGATATCTAATTGGTTGGTTTGAAGTTAGTGAGGCCTCAGTTATAGGGCCTGATCTACGCCTTAGAAAAAGTCCAGTTGATCAGAGAAAGACTCCAGGCTGCTCAGAGCCGACAGAAGTATTATGAAGATGTTCGTAGAAAAGATCTTGAGTTTGAGATTGGTGATTATGTCTATCTAAAGATATCTCTCATAAAGGAAGTGAAGAGATTCGTAAAGAAGGGAAAGCTCAGTCCCCGATATGTTGGTCCTTTCAAGATTCACAGTCGCTTTGGCAAGGTAGCCTATGAGCTTGAATTGCCTTTAGATCTAGCCTCAGTTCATCCAGTCTTTCATGTCTCTTTGCTCAAGAAGTGCATAGGTGACCCTCAGTTGTAGTCCCTATTTAGAGCATTGATGTTCAGAACACTCTCTCTTATGAAGAGATTCCAGTTAAAATCTTAGACTGTCAGACTCGTAGATTGAGGAACAAAGAAGTCCCTCTAGTTAAGGTTCTTTGGAGAAATCAGTACGTCGAGGGAGCTACTTGGGAATCCGAGGAAGACATGCGTACGAAGTATCCTCACCTATTCTTCGACAACTCAGATCAAGCTCAAGGTAATAGTTCTCCTTAAGATTACTCAGTTTCATGTTCCGTGTTCATCACAAACTTGGTATGCAGTTTCATGTTCATGTTCCCATGATAAACTTGGTATCAAGTACCATTGCATATTTAGTCATGCACTTATGTATCATTTTAGTTATTTAATTATGCATCAGACATGCATTCTCATTGTGAGAAACTTAGTTCTTCAGAACACTCAGTCATGCATTCATGAATCAGTTACACATGCATCAGATATGCATGTTCAGTATTATATGTTCATCTTGTCAGTCATGTCAGTCATGAGATCATGTTCCAGTTATTCATGTTCAGTATGTATGTCAGTTGTCTTTTCTCACCTCTCAGTCAGTCTCATTCGAGGACGAATGTTCTCAAGGGGGAGATATTGTAATACCCCATACTTTTCCTAGCAAATTTCAACTCAAGAATGTATAGAATTAGCTTCTAAATTGAATGATAGTTATTCCATGAGGAATTTTTAAGATTTTCTTTTTGCTTTTCATGTGGGAAATTCAATAAGCTTTCCATCGATATAAGATTCATCCAAATCCGATAACCGGGTAAGAAGTTACGACTATTTCAAGTTCTCGTCGTAAAACAACACCATATTAGTCAGTGGCGTGCCGTGCCACAAGAGGAAATGGCATTTGGCGAATTCCAGTAGGGGTCCGCGATTATGGCGCGTCGCGCCAGGGTCCAAATTCAGAATTTTCCTTTTCCAGTGTCTTAGCGAGATTTCCTCTTCGTCGCACCAAATTTCTAGGTCGCAAAAGAAGGGGCAACACAATGGCTCCTTATTGCGCCAATCCTCACTTTTCCAATTGTCAAATTCCAGTGACACGGCACGATAGCGCCGCGTCGCGCCAGGGGCCCAATTTGGGAAAATTTACTAAAATTAAATGACGCGTCCAGGGTTGAAAGGGTCAACTTCCCACCCCTATTTAAGACCTTTAACACGTGATTCATCCACTCTTCACCCAAAATACACTCTCTTCTTTCAAAAACCTCTCAATAACAAGCTAGGGTTTTCAAGAAGATCCAATTCTAAGAAAGTTTCTCCGTCAATCTTCACGAAATCACGAACTAAGGTATGCATAGTGTTCATTCATGAACTCCTTTCATCCATGAAGACCAAGAATCTCTTTTCTAAGTTTAAGTTTATGGATTTCGTTATGAATTTCATGTTGGGTTAGTTTTGTTTTTGTTGAGAATGATCAATTGAATTTAAATCCATGTTGGGTGATCAATTTTATGTAGAATTGATTTGTATAGATGTATATTCATGTGAACCTAAGAATAAACCCTAGGATGATGAAATTAGAGATGAATCATGATGATTAATTGTTGTATAATATTGTCTACATATGCTATGCCTACCATGTTTTTGATTAAATGCCTAGATAAAGGAACAATGCCCAACTAGTATGATATCATGAAATCCCCATGTATGTACAAATTATGCCTATCACATGTTTTGATGGAATGCTTCTATAAATGTATTATGGATTATGATGTTAGTTATATGTTCAAGTAAGTTATGCTTGGTCAGTTCCTTTGATCGAGTCCTGGGGGTACTTGTACCCGAAACATTAGCTGTGTGCTTAGATCCCTATCATGTTTCCACAATACTCTAAGTCGAGCTATGAATCCTTAGACTTTAGACAGTCTTATGACTCACGAAATCTCCATGATCTCATAAACTCAGTCAGTTGTCAGATATCAATAATATTTCGCCAGTCAATGGAATTCAGTAACTAAGATCATGTTCAGTTCAGTAATTTATGTTTAGTGTCTATTCAGATGGGAGTAGAAATTAGCACCAAGTGAATTCAAGAATGGGAAGTCACCTATTATATGAGGGAGTGATTCTTAGAAACAATCCTTGCGTTCCAAAACTATATAGCCAGCATAGGTTGAGACATCATAGCCTTCTATATGAGGGTAGATGAGGTGGCTTAGCCTTCTATATGAGGGTTCCCACCGTTCTCACTAGAGTTACCTGTTATATTAGGGTCACTCACATGTTGTCCTTACCAGTGGCGCGGTATTGACACCCTTCTAATCAGGGCATAGATTGGACCCCAATTCAGGTATAATGCATAATTTGGGGCATGTTGGTTAGATGAATATCTCCCACAGTCTCAGTATCAGTCTCAGTAAAAGAACTCAGATAGTTCTTCAGAATTCAGGGCTGTCGGATATAGTCAACTCAGACACAGTACGAAACTCAGATAGTTCCACCAGATTCAGGACTCTCGGATACAATCACCTATGTTATCAGTCATATTAGTTAGTAGTATGTCATGTTATCAGTATTCAGATTCAGTACTCATGTTATCACGATTTCAGATAGAGTTACTATGTATGCATGTATGTATTCTCACGTTCATACTAGTCAGTTAGCTAGTATTGTTCATGCTTATGAACCCCATGCATTCAGCCTACCCCACATGCATACTAGTACATTCAAAGTACTGACACATTTGCGATATAGTGTCTTATACCATAGGTTTAGAGACACGAGCTCCAGATCAGTAGTAGATTCCAGTTTCAGCAGTTAGAGTTAGAAGTGAGTCCTCATCATTCGAGTACATGACTATTTGTCTATTATCTCATTAATTAGTTTATTAGTTGGGGACATATCCCATCAACTCCTTACTCAGATAGTTCAGTCAGTTTGAGGCTTTCTAGACTATCATGTTTCAGACTTCAGTATTTTTCGTTTTGTTTTGGGTATTTCATACCCCGTTTAGATGTTATATCTTACTTTAGTTATGTGAACCTAATGGCCTT
Source organism: Capsicum pubescens (assembly GCA_030864215.1). Lineage (NCBI taxonomy): Eukaryota > Viridiplantae > Streptophyta > Magnoliopsida > Solanales > Solanaceae > Capsicum > Capsicum pubescens. The sequence continues at coordinate 232,635,352 of CM061544.1, forward strand.
TCAGTTCATGTTTCCGCATTATTAACTATTTTATGCAGTATACAGGTACAAATATCAGTCATGGGTTAGCTTGTGGTCCTTTGGGGTCATAGCACCGTGTAGCGTTCCGAGTACCAGATTCGGGGTGTTACAAGAACATATCTTAAACCAAGATGATGATGGAAAGAAATCACCGAGACAATCCCCAAATCAATCCTCTAGTTGAAACCCTAACTTCCCTTTCCTAAAAGCTTTTGAGAGAGTTATAGAGTGTTTTAGAAGAGTTTCTAAGTGTTAATGAATGAAATAATAGGGTAAATAGCCTTCTAAGTAGGTTAGAAGTTGTGGGGCCTTGTTAGGATAAGTGGGAAAATGTCCAGAACACCCACACTTAAGTTGCACAAAATCCCATCATAGGGATACGACTGGCTCTCACAAGTCGTACCCTCCTATATGATTGGTACCCTCCACTCGTGTCCTTATCCTCAACCTTTGAATCCAGCACTGTCCAGCATATGACTCATCCAACTAAGTCATAGCAAAAGTATATGATACATACCCTTCATCCGTACCCCTGGTAGATTTAAATCAAAGGAATATTTAGACACTGTCCACTATACGAGTCCTTGGTATGACTTGTATCCTGGATTATGGCTTATGGTGAGCTACTTGTACTCAGATCCAACCTAAGTAACCAAGTTTAAGATTAAGTTAAGGAATGAAACAATCCATAACCACTAATATGACTCTTACCCCTAAGTCGTATCCATTCCCGTAACCAAAATCCATCCCACCAACTAATAACGGTCAGTATATGACTTAACCATACCATCTGTACCCCAACATACGACTCGTACCCATGAGTCGTATTGGGTCCAGTGATCAGAATTTTAGGAAATTTTCCAAGGTACAGAAACCAAAATGTCTTAGAAAGAAAATGATAATGAAAGTATCTATCAACTCAAATCTAACAATGAAAACTAGTGAAATGCCTAAGCCTTCCAGGGTATGGAAGCTCATCACTTTACTACAATGCAACGAACTGAGCCGACTGACGTAACTCTGTGCAGGTAAAGTAGAAGTAGCTCTGGTGCCTACATTGCATGGGGATACATCGTCCGGATACTGTTAATGGGGTGAACACTAGCAAGTAACTCAGGGATAAGGATAAAATAATGCCATGATCAATAATTCAAAATCATTCCAAACTAATGCACATAATCAAATGCATATCCATACATTATATATCTATAGATATATCACATGCTGGGATAGGGAACAAGGCTTAACATGCTCTTTAAAACTTTAGTCTGGATTGTGTCGCTCAACCGTCATAAAATACGAAAGCACCCAGGGATATATGGGCCCAGCTCTCCCCCAGCTGGTAAGGCCCCAGTACACGTGGCCACACGAACCAGAGAGTATTCATATGCACTATGGGGGACTCAAAACTCCCTACATATCAATGTGACGTGAGCTCTAAATCATGTAATAAGATGTGGGGGACTCGAATCTCCCAACCAAATAATAGTAATAAGGGGCACTTAAACCACCCGATCATAAGACCCTCACATCAACAATTGCGGTTTCCATTGTGGGCCCATCGAGAACACCAGTTTCACGACTCAACTTCACATCCACATTAAAGTCAAATTAAAAACATTTATCACACAATTACAATTATTGAACCATAATACACATTTAGGCATACATTGTTGGTGTCGTTATACCAATTACACTTGCAAGGTAACATCAACATGCCATACCAATTATCTTCACTTAGGGGAAATTCACAACCCCTTTGGTTCAAATTTACAAATTACCACCTTTCTCAGAATTAAAAACCAATTTCACAACATGGGGTTGGGGTCATAACCACTTCAAAATTAACAAGTTTGGAAAACCACAATCCCTAGTTCATTTACCATTCCCATGCATCAAATTGACTTTAAAAATACCATTTAAACTTAAACCATGCAGGGACAAACATGGAACATAACATAAACAATAGTTATACAAAAATTCTCAACCCTTGTTTTCAAAATCTACATAAATATCTCATGAACAATACTTTAAAACGTATGCTTTTAACAAATTAACAATGAGGTAAGAGTAACCTTCCTGAAATAACAAGTTTCATGAAAGGAATTTAACTATTAAGCCCTTGGATGACTACTTATTGGAAAATTACTTCTTGGAAACCCTAAGTATGGCTGCTGAGAGAATTTAAGAGAGCTTTTGAAAGTGTTTTAAGTGAATTAACAATGCTAATGAGATCCCCAGTAGGGTTTTACCTCGTGGGTTACAATTGGGGTAGAGGGGGAATGCCCAAAGTGCCCTTAATGAAAAGACTAAAAATTATCACAAGTGAATACGAGTCACTATACGACTCGTATAGACACATTACGACCTATCACAAGGGGTCATAGTCAAGACAAAACCAGTAAGGCCCCATACTTGTCTGGCTAGGATCCATACCAAAAACTCATAACTACACTTGACGGATTATAACTCCTTCTCATACTCAAGATAGAAACAAATTTAGGATGACATACTGGACCCTCTATGATAGGAATATAATGACTCATCATGAGTCTTTACGACTCGTGGCCTCAAGTCATAATGAAGACAGTGTCTTGGGCCAAACTTTCTAGATACCTTACGACTAGGTCATTACAACCCATAAGAAATCTTGATGACTAGTTGAGAGCTACTGATACTCGGAGTAGAATACTAAGCCATTTGCTCTAATTGAGTCACAACCAAGTCCCTACAACCCGTCATGACTCCCTACGACTTATCAACAGAGTCATAGTTAGGATAGTGAGGATAAAATTTCAAAAATTTTCAAGGACCAAAAACCCAGGGCGTTACATGACAACACTCACTGCCGCAAACCTTAATGAGTAAGCCTATCACCCAAACTGACACATAAATGGAAAAAAGAAAAAAATAGCCCCATGATAAGGCTTTTAGGATAAAGCCGAACCATATAAATATAATGAACGTGGAAGGAAACATAAACAACAATATAGTCATAACACTTAAAAACCTGATGTCAATAGTATAAGGACATATCTAGTACAACTCTAATCCAAAGAAATACATCGATGTCCAAATACAATAGGAACTTTGTCTTAGAAATAAAAGTAAAGACATAGTTTATAAGAAAGGTAGTAGAATACATCCAAACATCTGAAAGTCAACCACTACCATGAAATCTCTAATAATTATTCGAATCAAGTAATGTAGGGCACACTGAATCTGAATTTGCACCTGAGGGGTATAATAGAGTGAGTACATTTCACTTGTACTCAGTTGGTATCTTAGGAAGACCGAGCAAAGTTGAAAATAAGATATATAAAGTACACACTAAGGGAACGTCACCTGCAATAAGAAAATGTCCCACAATTGTATCCCACACCATTTCACTAATAGTTCTAATATACATACCACATATATTGCAACAACCACCAGAAAAGACTTCAAGTATACAATATACCACATACAAGTAGGACAAGAAAAGATAATATACATACATGATCATAGAGTAAAAGTATAAGAAGATAGAGAAATTAGATAGGTAATAAATCAAATGGAAATACAATCACGTTGCAGTCAAAAGGAAGAAAACACAATAAGAATGATGATGATGATGATAATGCATGAAGTTGTCGCACAACCTATGTATACACCTATGGAGGAAAGCCTCTCGATGTGGACCCATGGGGGAGGGGTTCATCAACCCATATACAAATCTATAAATCATATATCCTCCCCGGCATATCACTTGGCAAGGGTTTTATAAGATGTCATAATATCTTCTTCTCGACACATCCCTTAAAAAGGGTCTTAAAAGGTGTTGCCAGTGTTTCTTATATGTTTCCATGGTGGTACCAATATTTTATAAATGAGTATGATATGAGCATGTAATTCTCACAACCAATCACAATTAGTATTTCCAAAACCAACCACATGACATATTTCCACAACCAACCACAATTATGTATTCCCACAACCATCTACAATGATATATTCCACAACCACGTGAGCCAATATCCACTCATTATTTCCACCATCCATGAAATTCCACATGATTCACTTGCCAAATAAAGTATCAATATAATACAATACACCAATGGTACCATATTAGTCATTTCAACAACATAATATAATTATTCACATGTATTTTAGGATATCAATATCACATAGGACCCCACACAGTCACACATATCACATAATATCTCAAAACCAATAATTGAATCACATATAGATCCCCACAAGGGCACAACACATTAAGATAGCAATTTTTAGGATTAGTTCCCATCCTCGTCGCTTATATTTTGTATACAATTTAACTACCCTGCTAAGTCTTAAAGAGTTAAGCCATAACCTACCTCAAATGTCGAAATAGATCCGCTACTCTTTGAACCCAAAGCTTACACCTTAGGAAAGGACCCAAAATCAACTAAAACATAAAAATATAGAATCTACGAGTCAAAACAAAGATAATGACACCCATTTTTCCTATTTTTGGTCGGGGTCAAAATGGACCCCTGAAATGAGTTTTTGAAAGAGAAGGGCAAAATTGTAACTTTATTTATAAAAGTTGTTCCCATACTTTTACGAACATACAACTGAAAATCCAAGTCAAATCGAGTTAAAAACTAGGTACAAATCAAAGAAAAACCATTTTAAACTTTACCGGGCAAAACCTTCAAAGTTCATTTTAAAATCAATAATTGAAGATATTTTGAAGGTGAAATTGAGGAAAAACTAGTAAATATAGGGTTAAGAACACTATTCAAGTGAAAAGGAGTGAAATTGGGATTTTAAATCACGCCCTAAGGTTTTGGGGTTTGAGCAATTAATCAAGAAATTTCAACTAAGAAAAGGGTGAATTTTTACCGTAAATCCATAAAAGAATCAAGAAATGGATGTTAATCTAGCTTCCCAAGCACCCACAAGCTTCACTTTTAAGATCTCACACTATTTTAGGATTTAACCCTAAAGCGGCAAGATGAATAATGCCCAAAATTGTGGCAAAAGACTCAATTTATACCCAGTCCAGGTTCTCAATTGCCGCTATCGTGACCCAGGGTGTGTGATCGCACTATCCCCAACCTTGATAGGACAACCGTGATTGAACTAGGTCTATGGAAATCGCATTAGTCGTAATTGTGGCCAAAGCTGGTGATCGCCGGCACACCAGATATCAGTTAGAAACTTTTCAAGTTTTCGTCAAGGCCTCGAGATACATTCAGAATCTGATATACGTAAACAGACTATGTAACCACACTGTATTTGACACTCCGAACTCAATGAGGCTATCAAATTTTTGGAAAGACTTCATTTTCACAAAGTTGACCCCCCAAAACCCAAAATCACAATTTTCTAAATTGAGGGTCAAAATGAGATTTAAAAGTCGTAAAACCACACCAATCATGTTAGTACCCTTAAATCGATGAACTGGATCTGTTGGCGTAGTCTATTCTGCCATCCGTCGCACGAATCAAAAGATAACTACAAAAGTCCACAATAAGGCTCTCGAAACAACCAAAAATGATAATTTCACACAAATGGCACCAAAATGCATTGGGAACAGTGCCAATCAACTCCCACACCCCAAAAATACCATAATGCTACTACGGGGAGGGGTAAAATAGTCAAATCAAACAAAAATACATTTTTCACATATAACAACAAAAATTTAAGTCGTTACATCATCCACCACTAAAAATCTAGTATGTCCTCGAACTAAGGAAAGTAAATATCTAAATCAATGGAGATCTAGGGATAAGAACCTTGTATATCTGACTCTACCTTCTATGTAGCCTCATCTATAGTTCGATGTCGACAGTGAACCTTAACCACAACTCTAGAACGTAACCCTCTAATATCCCTAGCTAATATGGTGACCGACTCCTCAATGAAAGACAATCGCTCATCTAACTGAACCGACTCATGATGAATGACATGTGACTCGTCAGGAATGTAATGGTAAAGCATAGAAGCATGAAAAACATAGTGAATGGCTGATAAATCTGGGGGCAATGATAACTTATAAGCCACATCTCCAACAGTTCAAAGAATCTCAAATGGTTTAATATACCTGAGTCTAAACTTTCCCTCTTCCTAAACCTTATCACACCCTTCATAGGTTAAACTCGAAGGAAAATACGACCACCAACACCTACCATACAAAGCCTAGAATGGAGCCATATTAATGCTAGAATAGTAGTTGTTGTTAAATGCAATCTTTGCCAAAGACAAATGCTGCTCCCACTGGGTACCAAAATCCATCACACACGTGCGGAGCATATCCTCTAGAACTTTGATAGTCTGATCAGATTGACCATCAGTTTAGGGTGAAATGTTATGCTAAGGTCAACCCGAGTACCCAACTCATCTAGGAAACTCTTCCTGAAGTGGAAAGTGAATACATAACCCTGATATGGTATGATAGACACCGGCACACCATGAAGTCACATAATTTCGCAAATATAAATACGGGTAATTCTCTCGGCACTGAAGGAGACCTGCATCGAAAATAAATGAACAGACTTGGTCAATTGATCTTTGATGACCCAAACACTATCAGATCCACGGGAAGTGCCAGGTAATTCAGTCATGAAATCCATAGTGATCCATTTCCACTTCCACTAGAGAATGGGTAGCTGCTGAAGCAATCCACCAGGCCTCAAATACTTGCCCATCACCTCTTGACAAAAAAGGCAACAAATTAAAAATCTGCTAAATCCTTCCTTATTCCACCCCACCAGTGATGCGGCCTCAAATCTTGATACATCTTAGTCACTCTTGGATAGATAGAATATTTGGAACACTAAGCCTCCTCTAAAATCAATCTAATCTAATCACCTATTTTTGGTACACAAACTCAGCCTCCAATCCTCAAAAATCCCTCAGAATTTAGTAAGGCTTCCTTAGACTCACCACTTAACACCTTATCTCAAATCAATCTCAATCTTGCATTATCAAATTGATGAGCTTAAATCTACTCCATCAAGGAAGACCTAGCCTCCAAAAATGCCAAAACACACCTAGGTGTCAAAATATCAAACCTAACCATATGGTTAGCTAAACAATGAACCTTTAAGGACAAAGTCCTCTCCTGGGTCAAAAGATATGCCAAGCTACCCATGCTAGCTGACTTCTAGCTCAAGGCATCCGCAACAACATTTGCCTTTCCTGGATAATAGAGAATAGTCAAGTCATAATCCTTAAGAAACTCAAGCCAATGATGCTGCCTCACATGGGTAAAGAAGTATTGAAGGCTATGATGATCTGAGAAAATCTCACAATGGACTCCATACAAGTAGTGTCTCCACAACTTCAAAGAAAAAACAACCGCGCACAACTCTAAGTCATTGGTAAGGTAATTCCTCTAGCTTTAACAGACGGAAGCATACACAATCACCTTACCCTCCTGCATTAATACAAAACCTAACCCCATACTTGAAGCATCACAAAATATGGTGTAACCTACTCCCTCCTCGGGCAAAGTCAAGATAGGAGCTGAAGTCAACAAATCCTTGAGCTTTTGGAAGCTTGCCTCACAAGCATCAGACCACTAAAAATAAATTTTCTTTTGAGTCAACTTGGTCAATGGAGCTACAATGGATGAGAAACCCTCATCCAAAAACCAATAATAACCTTCTAAGCCAACAAAACTCTAAACTCGGTGGGTGAAGTAGGTTAAGACAAATCATGAACTGCTGCAACCTTGGCTGGATCAACCATAGTACCTTCTTTAGTCACATAATGACCCAAGAAAGAAACAGACTCCAACCAAAACTCACACTTGGAGAACTAGGCATACAACTTCTCATCCCTCAATATTTGAAGCATTACCCACAAATGATCGTCATAGTCAGCCTCACTCCTCAAATAAACCAAAATATCATCTATAAATACAATAACAAAAGAGTCAATAGATGGATGGAACACTCAGTTCATTACTTCATGAACGTGGTTAGGGCATTAGTCAACCCAAATGACATGACCAAGAACTTATAATGACCATATGAAGTCTGAAAATCTATATTTAGAATATCCAAAACTCTAATCCTCAAGTGGTGATAATCGTATCTCAAATCAATCTTCAAAAACACCACAACATCCTAAAGCTAATCAAATAAATCCTCAATATAAGGAGGATGGTACTTTTTCTTAACCGTTACCTTTCTCAACTATCGATAATCAATACACATATGCATAGACCAATATTTCTTATTTACAAATAAGACAGGTGTACCCCAAGGTGATATACTAGGTCAGATAAATCCCTTATCCAACAACTCTTGCAATTGTTCCTTCAATTCCTTTAACTAAGATGGGGCCATCCTATAAGGAGGAATGGAAATGTTCTTGGTGCCCATCTCAACATTAATAGCAAAATCAATATCACAATCTAGAGGCATAATACTAGTATCGCGAATATGAGCCAAGTAAGATAAACATCCACTCTCAACCAATCTATGTGCTTGAACATAAGATATGATCCTCTTTGGACCCAAATAAAGTGCACCATTCCAAGGTATCCTTGGCATACCCAGCAAACCTAAAGTCACCGTCTTAGCAAAACAATCTATGACAGCATGGTAAGGAGTCAACCAAGCCATAGTCAAAATGACATCAAAATCTACTATATCTAACGAATTAAATCTACCCAAGTCTCACTCCCAGAAAACGTCATAACACAAGATTGGTACACCCAATCCACCACTAAAGAATCTCCTATAGGGGTAGATAAACGAATATTCATGGCAAGAGGATCACTAACAGAATCAATACCCAAAGTAAAATATGCAAAAACATAGGAGAAAGTCGCTCTTGGATCAAATAACACAGATACAGATCTAAAACAAATGGGGATGATACTTGTATTCATATTATTAGAAACCTCTACCTCAGTCCTATCACTATGGGCTCCACCATCTCTACCTCTCACACCTTTGGTAGTATCCCTACCTCTTACAACTGACATAGGAGTAGCTCTAATCAAAAGATGGGGATATTTCTTGGCCTAATGGCCAACCTCATGACACACAAAGCAATCTCTATGACCTACATCAATAGGAGAAGATACTACTGGGACCAAATGGCCACCCTGAACTACTAAATTAGAAGATCCACCACCTAATCTCTATAATACCACCTGTATTAGCCAACCCTAATATCTATGAGAACCTCTAAAATCTCTAATACGAGGAGCCTGACCCCTTAACTCACCAAAATGGTGCACTTTCTTTGTGCCTCAAGGAGATGATCGAAGAATTCCTCCTATCATCTTTGCATGATCTATAATACTCTAAAAGGACGATCCAACCACGACTATCTGATTTGTAGCCAATTAAAGGGAGACATCAAATCCCTTCACAAACTTCAAAATCTTCTAAAACTCAGTGGAAATACTAGCATATAAATATTTAAAAAAGGAATAATAGCGTACCTCATAGTAAGCTATAGTCATGGAGCCCAGCTCTAAGCAATCAAACTTATCTCACATCTGATCCCTCAGGTTGTAAGGTAGAAATCTCTATAAAAAGGCACCGACAAACTAATCCCATACCATCTTAGGAGAATTAAGAGGTCTATAATCAATAAGCAATCTCTATCAATCTGTAGCAGTATCTCTTAACTGATAGGTGGCATAAGTGACCCCATGCAACTCCAATAAACTCAAATAATGCATCTTCTCTTGACCATCAATAAGATACTCATATGCATCCTCATCCACAACACCACTAAATCTAAGAGGACCTAAATGAGTAAATCTTTTAAACCTCTTCTAATTTTTATAAGACATCACTGTACTAGCAATAAGAGGAGGCATAGTGAATTTGACATACTGAGATCCTATCTGAGGAAGTAACATAGATAAAAGATGAACTCCCAAACTCAGAACACCATACTTAGACGTCAACGCTGATGAAGGAATAACACTCGGGGTCTGAGAAGTTCCCAAAATAGAAGTAGGTGTAACTGGAGGATCAACACTCAAAATTAGAGGAACACCAAACATAACCAAAGGGGAACCCTCTAAGCGAGTTAGAAAACATATCGATAAACCCTCCAAGACTGAGCAGAAGAGCTCTAAGGAACTGTAGATAAACCTATGCCCCCAACATGCTTAACATGAGGCTTAGGGAAGATCCCCTGGCACTCCTTCTAGATGGGGCTAATTCACAGGCCTGTTAACTCCCTCGAGTCAATCTATGACTCCAGGCTCGCCCTCTAGGTGAAAGGTTTGCATCCCTATTGTCGAATAACCTAGTCAATACCATCTGCCCAGAAAGAGTAAAACATAACTCAGAACACAAGGTAGAAATGAAATGCACACGAAAAGGGATAAAATAAGAGCAATATCCTAAAGATATCCCATGGCCTCTCAAAGATAGATACGAATATCTACAAACCAATCCATAAGACTATAATAGATAACCTGTTCTTATACTATTAAGACCGATGCAATATGGCTTCTCTGATACCAATTTGTCACGACCCAAAATTAAGGGACATAATGGCACCTATTGCGACTAACCTTGATAAGTAAGACTATCACTCCAACTAATACACAAAGGGAAAAAAGTAGAAACATCCCAAGATAAGTCTTCAAAGACGAAGCCAAACCATATCAATATGATGAATGTGGAAGGAAACATAAACAATAATGCAACCATAACTCCCAAAACCTAATGTCAATAGTATAAGAACGTATGTAGTACAACTCAAATCCAAAGAAATACATAAGATGTCCAAATATAAGAGGAACTTTGTCTCTAAAATGGAAGTAAAGACATAGTCTATAAGAAAGATAGTAGAATACATTTGGACATCTGATAGTCATCCACTACCTTGAAAGCTACAATAATTGCTCGAATCAAGCAATGTGGGGCACACCGAACCTGAATCTGCACCTAAAGGGTGCATAAAGAGTGAGTATATTCCACTTATACTCAGTAGGTATCATAGGAAAATCAAGCAAATTAGAAAATAAGACACACAAAATACACACTAAGGGCACGTCACTTGCAATCAGAAAATATCCCACAACAGTAGCCCACACCGCTTGCACTAATAGTTCTAACATACATACAATATATATTGCAACAACTACCAGAAAATACCATAAGTATACAATATACCAAATACAAGTAGGACAAGGAAGGATAATATACATAGAAGATCATAGAGTACAAGTATAAGAAGATAGAGCAATTAGATAGGTAATTAGTCAAGTGGAAATACAATTACATTACAGTCAAAATAAAGTAAACACAATAAGAATGATGATGATGATGATGACGACGATAATGTATGAGGTTATCGCACAACCTTCATATACATATGGAGGCAAGCCTCTTGATGTAGGACTCATGGGGTTCGTCAACCCATATACAAATTCATATATCATATCTCCTCCCAGGCATATCACTTGTCGAGGTTTTTATAAGATGTCACAATATCTTCTTCCCAACACATTCCTCAGGAAGGGTTTTGAAAGGTGTTGTTAGTGTTTCTTAGATATTGCCACGATAGTACCAATGTTTCATGAACAAGTATGATATGAGCATGTAATGCTCATAATCAATCACAATTAGTATTTCCATAACCATCCACATGACATATTTCCACAACCAACCACAATGATGTATTTTCACAACCATCCGCAATGATATATTCCACAACCACATAAGCAAATATCCACTTATTATTTCCACTATTTATGATATTCCATATGATTTACCTGCCAAATAAAGTATGAATATAACAAAAACTCCAATGATATGACATTAGGCATTTCAACAACATAATATAATTATTTACATGTATTTCAAGATATCAAATCACATAGGACCCAAAATGGTCACACATATTACATAATATCTCAAAACTAAAAATTGAATCACATATAGGCCACCACATGGGCACAATATATTAAGATAGTCATTTTTATAATTAGTTTCCATCCCCTTAACATGTATTTTGTATAAAATTTAACTAGACAACCCAGTCTGAAAGAGTTAAGCCATAACCTACCTCGAATGCCAAAACTGATCTGCTACACTTCAAACCATAAGGTTACACCTCATAAATGGATCCAAAATCAACTAAAAGATCAAATATAGAATCTATGCATCAAAAGGAAGCCAATGACACCCAAATTGTCTATTTCTAGTTTGATCTCAAAATAGACTTTCGAACTGGGTTTTTGAAAGAAAAGAGAAAAATCATAACTTTATTTCAAAAATGTATTCCACATACTTTTAGGAACATATAGATAAAAACCCAAATCAAATCATGTTAAAAATGAGGTCCAAATAAAAAATCTATTTTAAAACTATATCGAGTAAAACCTTTAAAATCCATTTTAAAATTAATAATCGAAGATGTTTTGAAGGTGAAATTGTGAAAAACTAAAGAATATAGGGTTAGGAAAATTATTCAAGTAAAAAGGAGTGAAATTGGGGTTTAAAATAAAGGTCAAAGGTTTTGGGCTTTTTGAGCGATTAAACAAGAAATTTCATCTAAGAAAGGGTGAATTTTTACCTTAAATTTGTAAGAGAATCAGGAAATGGATGTTAATATAGCTTACCAAGAACCCACAATTTTTAATTTTAAGCTCTCACACAATTTTAGGTCTTAGCTCTCAAGAGGCAAAACGAATAATGCCCAAAATTATGAAAAAAGACTCAATTTATACCAGTTCTTGTTCTTGGCTATCGCTATCACAACTTGGGGTGTGTGATCACACAAGCCTTAACCTTGATAGGCTAGTCATGATCACACCAGTGCTATATTGATTACACTAGTCGCAATCGCGCCGAGGGCCGATGATCACCAGCACGCTAGATATTAGTTGGAAACTTTCCAAGTTTCCGCCAAGGCTCTGAGATTCATTTGGAATCTGATATATGCAATGAACTATGAAATCATACTAAATTCAATACTCCAGACTCAATGGAGATATAAATTTTTTGAAAAGACATCGTTTTCACAAAGTTGACCCTCAAAACCCAAAATCACAATTTTTAAAATCGAGGATCAAAATTAGATTTAAAAGCCGTAAAACTACACCAAATATTTTTACCATCCTTAAATTGACATTTTGGATCTGCTAGCATTGTTCGTTCAGTCATTCATTGCATGGATTAAAAGATAACCACAAAAGATCATAATAAGGCTCTCGAAATCACCAAAAACTATAATTCAACACAAATAGCACCAAAATACGTTGGGAACCATGTTAATCAACTCTCACACGCCAGAGGTACCATAATACAACTATAGAGAGAGGTAAAATTATCAAATCACATAAAAATACATTGTTCATAGATAACATCAAAAATTCAGGTTGTTACATACCTATTGTAGAAAGAATGGTCACTATAAAGAAAAGTATCAAACTTTTCTCAAATCAAAGAGAAGAACTGTGAATATTCTTTAAAAAACCAAAATCTTCGAGGGACCTGACTCTAAAGAGAGAAACCTACTTTGCCTATATGGGCTAAAAGAAATCTTATCCATCATTTTACTTATTCAGAGGGACCCAAATTCATATGGGTTCCCAAGTCTAACAAATAACTATGCATGAGGTAGAGATGAGAAAAGGTAGTCACCAAAATAAAAAATTTTCATGGAAAATGGCCACTAAAGGCATACGACTGGTAAAACTAGGGATTTCCTCTCACTCAAAGCATTTCAAGGAGCTAGTGTGTAATGATAGAAAGAATGGAACATTCTTGGTGTTGGTCAGATTAGTAACTCACTTGCTCATGCAATTATGGATGTTTACCATGTAATGGTATAAATTATATTCTGATGAGTGTTTCTCAAATATGTGATAAAGAAAATGACATAAAGGTTATATTTTATTCATTTGTTGTGTTATATGTTAAAATAAATGAAGCGATTTTGGTAGCCAAAAGATGCAAAAATATTCATGTGGAAGATCTTGATTCTATCTATGGTGAGGATTTAAAATGTCTAAGTGGTATTTTAAATGATGATGAGATAAGGTAAAAAAATGTTGGGGCATGTGATCTTTTCACTACTCAACAAGCTAATGTTAAAAGAACTGGTGCATAAACTACCCAATAAATAATTTTTAGATTGAAAAGTGTGTAATACTTGTGTTAAAGTAAAGTAGGCTCATTCCTCCTTCAAGTAAAAAAAAATTAGTTAGTACTTCTCGGCCACTTGATTTTCTTCACATGGATCTTTATGGATCTATGAGAAATCTAAAGGAAAGAAATATATTTTTATAATCACAAATTACTATTCACGATATACTTGGATATTTTTTCTTAAAAAGTAAGAATGAAACACTTTAAGTGTTCATTATCTTTGTAAACAAGTTCAAGTCATGATGGGCAATAAGATAGTAAGCATCTGATCACATTATTAGGCTAATTTTGAAAATTCCAACTTTGATTAACTCTAGGATAAAAATGGTATCATTCATAATTTCTCATCTCCCTGAGCTCCTCAGAAATATGGAGTTGTAGAAAGGAAAAATAGGACTCTTAAAGATGTTATAAGGACAATGCTAATTTCTAGTGGTATGTGCTAGAGTTTTTGGGTAAAAGTAGTAAATACCGTGTGCTACATGATAAGTAGGTGCTTGATCAAGTCCCTAATGAATAAAACACCATATAAATTGATGTTAATAAAACCCTACGGTTTCTCATCATATGTTTTCGGATGCAAGTGCTTTGTCCTAAATAATGGCAAGGACAACTTGGGGAAGTTTGATCCTAGAAGTGTGAGGGAGTTTTTATAGGTTATTCATCTCAAAACAAAGATGATAGAGTCTTTAATAAATGGACTCAACGTGTTGAAAAAAATGTCCATGTGATTGTTGATGAGCTCAATGATCTAGTAAAATAGGAATATGTGATGAAGAAGACATAAAACTCCAACAAAGCCTCAGAGAATCAATTGATCTTTCTAATATAACAAATAAAAGCTCATCCATAGTTGAAAATACTAATAGTGAATTGCTTGTGGATATATCTTTATCAATTCAAATTACAGATGATCCAAAACCAGATGCCTCTAAAAAGGAAAGAGTAATCCCTAACCTATTGTAACACCTCGCGTTTTTGTCCTAGAATTAGAACGGTTGTTTCTATGTGTATAAACTTGAATCCAATTATTTATATCTCTATATATAAGTTTCATAATTGTTATACTAGAGTGGAAAGTTTTTTTAAAGGGAATAATGTTCATAGTAAACATTTAGAGTAAAGTGGAGTTAAGAACTTTTATTATCGATAAAATTTTGGAATTTTATTCTACAAGGGTCAACTTTGAACGTGTATAACTTCTGGAATATGCGGAATGTTTGGGATCAAGACCCACAAAATTATATATATGTTTCCTCTTTCCAACACATCTAATTTTACCTTAATCTGATACACGAGAAAAAAATTATGAGTATTTTTGTGAAGAGGCAATAAGGGTCCATGATAGCAATGCAACACAGAGCTTACCCTCTGTAATGCGCTGATGCTTAAAATTTGGAAATTTTAGGTTTTGTTCTCTTGGTAGAATGGGTATTGAAGTCTTTTCACGTATAAATGACCTCTAAATAGTATATTAACATATTTCCATTAGTTTTATGAAATAACATCAATTATTTCACTCTAAAAAATCCTCTCTAAAATCCCCCTTTTCAAGTCAAGACTAGGGTTCAAGGAGGTGGTCATCAAGGATCCTAAGGGTGTTGTCTTTTTCAAGTTTCTTAGTAATTAAGGCATGCAGCTGTTTCCCTTGAATTTACATAATGGCATTGATTGATTATAAATGCATGGTTTTGACATTGTTGAGGACTTTTGACTTGGTTGGTTACTTAATTGATTTGTTTTCATGGTTATTTATGCAACATTCATGTCCTACTTATTATTTTGAACTGTATGGGATGCATGAGAATGGTATTAAACTAATGGGTCATGGTTGGTCCCCAATTTGATGATTTGACTTGATTTATGGCTTTGGAAATTATGTGCCATCAACCTATTTGTGAAATTTTTAATGAATATGATTTGTCACTTATTTTGTTTTACCACCTATGTATTTCCATGGATTAAAGAGTCTAAACAATAAACATGGATTTTAAAGGCTTTGTTGGCTATGTTTTGATTCAATGAACAAGAAAGGGTCGAGGCATTCCCTCCATACTTAATTTAATGAACTTAAAGGGGTTGAGGCATTCCCCCAAGTTAAATATGATTATTATGGCATAGATATAATCTTACAAGTGTAAGGGTATGACTATACCCATGTGTGTACCTTAATGGTTGGTTCATTGATTAATAAATGGGTTATGTAAAACTTGTTTTAAATTGGGCTTAATGGGGGTTATGTATCAAAGACATAAAGGTATGGGTCTTGGATCACTTGTAATGGGAATTCATATTTTCCGACAAGAAGTTTGGTCTTAAAGACCTATGTTCATGGTTCACACTATTGATATACATATATTGTATCTTTAATTGATGTGGGGTTGGGGCATTCCCTAGTCTTCCTTGATACTTCTAGTTTCTGCGGCTAACACATACCAAATCCCTTTTAGTAGGGGGGTATGAACCCATATATACCGTGGGTGGATGTTTATGACGATTGAGCTACATAGTCCAGGTTAATATTTTAAATATTTATGTTAATCCTTATTTTCTTTCCCGACATGCAATATATATATGGATTTTCATTTGATAGTATGCATGGGATTTGACTGGTTTTGAATTATCATCCATGGCATTATTTGTTTCCTTATACTTGAGCTATATACTAGTGTTCAACCTACTAACCATCATCTTAGGTGCTATATCCTTATGTGATGTAGGGTTTGAAGGAAAGTCTCTTTTTCCTTCACAGTGATCAGATGTTCATGGTTAGATCGAGAGTTGACTTGAACTGGTAAGGTTCATCCATTTGGAAGACTTTATTTTATATATTAGTCCATATGTCTTAAAATTTATTTTTGTCTTATTTTGGCTATGGTCGGAGGCATGTCTTGGTACTTTATCGATACTCAATTTGTGGTAGAGGATTTATAGATACTATGGACATAGGTATAGTAGATGTTTTTAGATATTAACATCACTTAGACTATTATGTTTGTCTCTCTGATTTTTATATATATCTATTATGTTCTGATTGGATAGGCTAAGGGGCTGGTCTCCAGTCCTCGGTAGACTCGACATACCCATCATGGATAGACCCTGGTTCGAGTTATGACAAATTTGGTATCAAAGCCTTGGTTTTGGGTTCATGGGGTATCCACATAGGCATATCAAGTATAATCTCTTTTATGGGTGTGTAATATGCCACACTTATAAGGGAGAGGCTACGAGGCATTTAGGAATGTTTCCCTTTCTTGTCGTTTATTTTCGGGTTGTAGTATCTGAGGTCTTGAATTCACTTTAATATCTATTTATTCGCCTTTCAGATCATGCATCCCAGATGATTTGATATTCGTGGAGACTCTTGTGTCCCATCTGGGAAAAATTTGGATGAAGCCCGTACTACTCCTGGGGTATAAACCCGGTCTAAGATTGCTACTTCAGCCCCTCCACCTGTTCCCACTGATCCTTCTCCAACCATTGCTACTCAGAGTCGATCACCTAAGGGAGATATTACCAATGCTGAGTTTTGCTAGTCCATTTATCTGTTGACTCAGTTTGTGATATCTTAGTCACGTCAGATGGGTTTTACTAGTATTGTTAGAAGTTCATTCGAGGCTACTAGAGTTGGCCAATTTATGAGGTTGATTCCTTCCACTTTTACTGGTACTAAAGTAGAGGAGGATCCTCAAAGATTTTTTGATGAGATAGAGAAGATCTCTTAGGTTATACATGCTACTGAGATAGAGGGTGAAGAGTTTGCTACTCATCAATCGAAGGATGTAGTGTACCAATGATATGAGGAGTGGGAGCAGCTTAGGGTAGATGGTGCTAAACCTGCTTTGTGGGATGATTTCTCTAGTTCTTTTCTTGACCGCTTCTTTCCTCAAGATTTGACAAAGATAAAATAGGAGAAGTTTGTGAACTTAAAGCAAAGTAGGATGATAGTTAAGGAGTATTCCTTGAAATTCCACCAGTTGTCATGGTATGCGCCTAAGCTAGTCTCTAGAATAAGGGCTAGAATGAGAAAATTTGCTTTTAGGTTATCTCGTGATTTGATTTTGGAGAGCAAGGCTACCTTGTTGAATAAGGATATGGACATCTCTAGACTTATAGTATATATGCAATAGGCTGAGGAGGAGAAGAGAAAGAAAGCAAATATAGGATATCGACAGAGTAAGAAGTTTCGGTATGAAGATCAGGGTAGAGGTGAGCAGCAGAGTGGTAGGGATGGTGGTAAGTGGTTTAAGAAGAAGTGGGGAAACTTTGGATCTTATTCGATGAATTGTGCTCCATAACCAAAACCATTTGGGGATCATCATTTTTAGAGTAGAGATGGCTCAAGGGCACAGGGTGCCCAATCTAGGCTAGTGGGGCTCAGTCAGCTCCATCATATCCTCCTTATGAATTTTATGGGCGATTGCACCACGATTTTTGTGATGAAGGAAGGAATAAGTGTTTTAGATATGATCAGCCTAGCCATATTTAGAGGAATTGTCCTTTAAGTAATGTTGCTACTGGGGAAAATAAGGTTCTGTTTGCCTTTTATTCAGCTCATGCACCAAACGGTGCCACGTCTGGCTCCGGTACTAGCCAAAATCATCTCTATGCTCTCACTACCCATGAGAAGTCTGAGGCATCATCTGATTTTATCACTAGTATATTGAAACTCTTTTCTCGTAATGTGTATTAATTGCTTGATCTGGGATCTACTCTTTCTTATGTGACCCCATTTGTGGCTGTGTATTTTGGTTTTGAACCTGAGTGTATATTAGACCCCTTTTATATTTTTACCTCGGTGAGGGACTTTATGGTTGGTAAAAGGGTCTATAAGGGTTGTGTGGTATCTATTGGTGGTAGAGAGACTTTGGTAGATTTTCTTGAATTAGATATGTAAGGATTTGATGTCATTCTAAGGGTGAATTGGTTGCATTTATGCTATGCCTCTTTAGACTGTCAAACACATAAGGTCATTCTAAAATTCCCTAATAAGACGGTTATTGAGTGCTATAGGAGTTTCTTGGTCCCTAAGGGGAGGTTCATATCATATCTTAAGGCCCAAAAATTTATTTTGAAGTGGTGTCTTTACCATTTGGTTCGAGTTTAAGATTCTAACTCAAAATGTCTTTTTTTATAGTCTTTTCCAATGGTTAGTGAGCTTACCAAGGTTTTCCCTGATGATCTTCCAAGTGTTCCTCCCTATAGGAAAATTGATTTTGGGATTAATCTTGTCAAGTATCTCGGGTCTGTGATTCAGGGTAACGGTGAGATTGACGAGGATGTCTCGCACCGTATTGGGGCGGGATGGATGAAGTGGAAGCTCTCTTCGGGGGTGTTGTGCGATAAGAAGGTGCCACCCAAGTTTAAAGGAAAATTCTATAGGGTGGCAGTCTGTCCGGCCATATTGTATGGAGCGGAGTGTTGGCTAGTTAAGAACTCCTACATTCAAAAAATAAAGGTGGCAGAAATATAGATGTCGCATTGGATGTGTGGGATGACTAGGGGGGATAGAGTTCGGAATGAGACTATCAGGGAGAAGGTTGGTGTGACTCCAGTGGAGAATAAGATACGGAAAGTCCGATTGAGATGATTCAGAAACGTGATAAGGAGGGGCATGGATGCCCCAGTTCATAGGTGTGAGAAGCTAGCTTTAGATGGTTTTAGGCGGGGTAGGGGTAGGATGAAGAAGTACTGGGGAGAGGTGATTAGGCGGGACATGGAACAGTTACAGCTCACTGAGGACATGAACCTAGATAGGAAGATCTGGAGGATGCGAATTAGGGCAGAAGGCTAGGGTCAGTTTTGGTCGCTAGTGTAGGGCATTACTTGGTGGGGGTATTATTCTTGTTATGATACCTTGTTTCATGCTTTATTACAAATCTGTTTACTTTTCTCTGTTTACTATTACTTGTGGGTGTCGTATTTATGTTATGTCATCTTGTTCCATGCTTTACTATGAATTTGTTTATTATTTCGTGTCTCAAGTCGGGGGTCTATCGAAAACAACCTTTCTACTTCTTTAGAGGTAGAGGTATGGACTGCGTACATCTTACCCTCCCCAGACCTCACTATGTGGGAATACACTGGGTTTGTTGTTGTTGTTGTTGTTGTCCTATATCTATCCCATCTTATAGGATGGCTCTGACTGAGTTCAAAGAGCTTAAGGAGAAATTGAAGAATCTTTTTGACAAGGGTTTTATCCTCTCTAGTGTGTCTCCGTATGGTGCTTCTGTTCATTTTATGTGTAAGAAGAATGGTTCTCGTCGAATGTGCATTGATTATCGTCAGTTGAACAAGGTGACTGTGAAGAATAAGTACCCTCTTCCTAGAACAGATGACTTGTTCGACCAACTTTAGGAAGCTAAGTACTTTTTTATGATTGATCTCTATTCGGGATATCATCAGTTAAAGATTAGGGAGGAGGATGTCCGTAAGACTGTTTTTGGTATTCAGTACGAACATTTTGAGTTTTTAGTTATGTCTTTTGGTTTGACCAATGCCCTGATTGCATTTATGGAACTCATGAATTGGGTGTTCCATCAGTTTCTGGACTTGTTTGTGATTGTGTTTGTAGATGATATTTTGGTGTATTCAAAGAATGAGGTACATCACGCCATTCACCTTTGTGTTGTGTTGCTGACCCTAAATAATCAACAATTATATGCTAAATTTTCTTAGTGTGAATTCTGGTTAAATATTGTTAACTTTTGGGGTCATATTATTTCTAGTGAAGGGATCATGGTAGATCCTCAAAAGATTGTGGTGGTTAAGAAGTGGCCTAGACCCATGACTCCAAAAAATATTTAGATCATCTTGGGTTTAGCTAGTTATTATAGGAGGTTTGTGGAGAATTTTTTGTCTCTTGCAACACCTTTGATGAGGTTGACTAAAAAAAGGTGATGTTTCTGTGGTCTGATGCCTGTGAGAGAAGTTTTGAGAAGCTGAAAGACAAATTGACATCTTCTTCAATTTTGACCCTTCCCGAGAGTAGTGAGGGTTTGTTGGTATGTTGTGATGTGTCCTCTGTGGGACTTGGTTGTGTATTGATGTAGCATGGCAAGGTTGAAACATATGCTTCTAGAAAGTTGAATATTTATGACAAGAATTATCCAACTGATGATTTAGAGTTATTGGCGGTGGTGTTTGCATTAATGATTTTGAGGCACTATCTGTACGGGGTCCACGTTGACATCTTTTTAGATCATAAGAACCTGCAATATGTTTTTACCTAGAAGGAGTTGAATCTCAGGCAAAGGAGATGGAATGAGTTACTCAAGGACTACGACATGAGTCTTCACTGTCACCCAAGTAAAGCTAATGTCGTTGCTGATGAGTGGTGATTTTACCACATATTTGTACTCAACATCCATACACACTACCATGATGTGAATAATTAAATGAGACATAATTGTGATTGAATGCATTAATATCCACATTTTGCAGGAACATAGTTGATAAGATGGAAAGATGTGGATTGGAGCTAAAAATAACCAAAAAGAAGTAAGCAAATATAGCTGAAGACTTGTGAGGAGGCATGTAAATGAGTTAAGGTGGGTATTTTTTTCGCCCTCTGAGCAATGAGGCAAATGGAGTATAACTTAGTTTCATTCAAAAGTGAGTCACTTCTAGAGTAATGGTTGTTGTTTCTTGGTTGCTCTTTGAAGTCAAGTGCATCCTTGGATATTGCATCTTATGATGGGGTGTAGTAAAAATAGCTTAGCCCATGTGTAATGAGATACTTATGGGAGTGACTAAGCTTGAAGTCATTGTGATCTATAAGGCATAAAGTTTGGGTATTGATAATTGTTGTCTCATGGTAAGAGGTAGTGTTGCTTGAGGACAAGCAAAAGTTTTAAGTTGGGGGTGTTAATGAGTGGTGATTTTACCACTCATTTTCACTCGACATCCGTGCACATTACCATGTTTTGATTAAATAAATGAGACATAATTGTGATTCCATATTTTGCAAGCACATAGTTAATAAGATGGAAAGAGGTGGATTGGAGATTAAAATGACCAAAAGAAAGCAAGAAAGTGCAGATGAAGACTTGGAGCAGTAAATAGCTGTAGTTACCATGGTCACGGTCTAAGGACCGCGATCGCAGCAGTCAAGCAAGTCAACAAGGTACGATCGCATGAGCCTATCGTGGTTTTGGTAGCCGCGGTCGGGGCCAAGCCTTTTCGATTGCAACATGGCAAAAAATGCAGCCCAAGGGAAGAATTGTAAATGCACGTGGCTGATCCCAAATTTGACAAAACGAAGACTCAAACCCTATTATTCACCATATTTCATCTTCCCCAATTTTGAACATTGTTCTAGGGTATTGTAGCCTCCATTTTGGAGAACAAAATATTGTATAAATTTTTGGTGAAGAATATTTTGGAGTCACTTCCAAGTGAAGAATTAGTGAACTCCCATTAAAGATTTGTTGAATCTTATAGTTTGAAGTAACATTCACTTAGATTTTCTCAAATCAAGTCAATAGAGATTTTGGGTAAAATCTTTACTTATTTATCGTATGATTAACTAGTTTTTTCTCTTGGGATTATGCTAGAATAGGGTGTAAACATGTGGTAGATGTGATTTGTTTGTGTATTTACTAGTTTGTGATGTTGGATTCTACTATTGCTTGGGTAACTTGGTTGGGATTTGTAGATGAAAGCCTCGAATACCCAAAATGGGTTTGATGGATGAAAATCCTATGCTCTTGAAAGCTCAAACCATCCTTAAAAGAGGGGTTTGAGTAATCTTGAGGAACCCATGTCATCCTTGAAAGAGGGATGTGGGAATCAAGGCAATTATAGATAATTTATGAGCATGGTTGACTAATTTTCACTATCTTAGACATATGGGTGATTGTGAAGTTGATTATACTTAGGGACCATCCTAGAAATAGGGGTTTCTAATTTAGGTATTAGGTAGTTTTGATTGAATTACTAGTTAGGTACTCGAAAGGATCAATGAGTGATACCCTTGGGGTTTTGTTGACAAAAAAAACTCAAGGTTTTCCAACCTAGACTACCACATCACCAACACTTAAAAATTGCATCAAATTTTCACACACTCATGCATATGTTGATTGTCACTCACGTTGTTCCTCATGGATTCAACCCCGACTTGAAAATTGGGTAAATATATTGGCAACAACCTCCTTGCACTTAAATTGACGTGTAAGTTGAGCGTTATGAAAAATGGCGCCATTGCCGGAGAACAATTTGGTGTATTGAGTTTGTTTTGAACTCTAGCTTACTTTCTTGATTTCAAACTTGTATATATTTGTTTATGATTTTCTTTTGTTTCTTATGTTAGGTAGATTTTTGTTTTTGTCTTAACTTGTCTCTATGGCATCTTCCGAAAAATATGATTTTGGTAGTTGGAAGTCCTATCTTGACGATCCATGTCCATATTGTGACGGACCACGCTTTGGAAGAGATTGCACATATGCTCCTCGGAGAGAGATAAAAACAAAATCTCGATCCTATTGGGAGTATTCTTGTTCTTTGTGGGGTGGTCAAGATGGACATTAGAGTGATTGCCCAAATGCCCTTACCCTTATTATGCTAACTTAGTTGCTAGTTCTTCGTATGAGTTTGATAGGTCTTATGATGAGGCAAAGGAAGAGAAACATACCGGACCCAATAATTTTGAGACAACGCTTCAAACTATTTTTGGATTGGGTAACTACAATGGGGGAGAATGTACAAGTCATACATCAATCCAATGAGGCATTTGGAAGGGAGATTGTCAAGATGAAGCAAATGGACATAAAGATAAAACTTGCAAATACCACTACCTTGCCCATTTTCCAAGAGGAGGCTAATCAAGAAGAGAAACCAAGCCATAATGATGAGCTTGGTAGCAAAGAATCCTCGGTGATTTCCCAATCAACCGAATCAAATGATGTGGAAGATGTCCAAATAAAGAAAATGGTACTAGAGTCAAATGAAGAATCAAAACACATCTCTTATGACGACTCTAGTTCATTTCGGAGTGAAAATGTTACGGAGGAGGCAATTTTGGAATTAGGGGTTAGACCTCATTCAAAAAAAATTTCAACATTATGCTTAGAGGATGTGATGAGAATCCATCTACCTAGACAAATGGCGGATTGCGAGGAGAAGGAGTAAAGTCCCTACAATTTGGATCTTGACAATCTAAGAGAGCACATGGAAGACCCACAATCAATGGCCAAGAAATTCAACTTTCGATGTACAACTAGTGGCCTATTGATGGTCTCACCATTACCCAAGGAGCCAAACCAAAAATTCGATGTGAAATTGGGTAAAAGGTTCAAGTCTTCAAAATGGAGAGATCGAAGCTCCCTCGTCATTTCCTCATATCTTCCAATCTTGGAAGATCTGAATCTTTTATCCCTCTGACTCTCATTGCATAGTGAGCAAAAGTTAGGATAAAGATTCAAATCTTCTAAGTGGAACCACAAAAGGACGTGGATGAGACATTGTGATATAATGTTAAACTAAGCACTCGATGGGAGGCACCCCCATCACGCTACGTAAAGTGGTCCGTATCCTTTTATTTATGCATGATAGAGTAGATTTTATTTTTGCATCGATTCATGGATAATCCATGAAAAGGTAGTGCTATGAGAAATTTTGATTGAAATTGAATGAGGGAAGTGTGAAATTGGGATGTTGCATTGAACGAGGAGTGCAGGAGACCTAAATTTTAGTCTTAGTAACCACGATCACGGATCGTACCTCTATGATCGCGGAGGCTACAAGCCCGCGATCACAAAACTAGCACCACTATCGTGGTCAACTCAGTTTTGAAGACCAACCGACTACCACTCTACCCACCATACCTTCTTTCAAATTCTCTCAATATTACCCCTGGCTTAAGGTATTTTTTAGGTGTTCTAGTAGAGCATTTCTAGTTTCTTTTCATCCTAAAACTTGGTAAGTGATCCTAACTCTCTCGTTGTGATGAATGCTAGAAACTTGGAACATGCTTTTAGGAGTAGGGTCTGTAATAGTGGTTTCAAGGCTAAATCCATGCTTGTTTGTAATTATTGTGGTGGTTAGCTATTGAAGAGAGAGTACACTCCAATGAGGAAGTCTTGAGTACCTAGATTTAGGTCTAAATGGTTGAAATTAACGTGTACACCATGTTTTCAATTCAATTCCCAAATGAGTTCAATGTTATTTCCTTTAAGTTTGGGATTGTAATCATGCTTTCTATGCTAAGGATCTTTGATCATGATGTTTATGTGCCTAGTTAGAATATAAAATTAGGGTTAAAATCATGATTTTGAATGGGGTGCAGAACTATCAACCATGGTCTCAGGTACCATGATCGCTGTTATTGCTCCACGATCGCCATACCTTAGAGCATATTTATGAAGTAACCAAAGTTTTTGCACACCCAATTCTCACCCCAAAACATTCTATAATAGTACCTCATGAGTTTATCTAAATAATCTAGCTTCGTTTTGGTGTGAAATTGCTAATGATGGTCTATATTATATTGCCTATAGGTAATCATTATGAGAAATACGACCACATCCAATTTATGGCTTCGGAATGTCACCACCAGTACTATAGTAACTTCCCAAGGACCATGCCACTTCTAGAGAGAGATATTTGCATGGATAAGGTGCCAGGGAAATACCTTGAATTCTTTGATTGGTTGGCTGTGTCCGGATGGATTTGATTTGTCCCGGACCCTTATGAATCCAATGAGCACTGGGTGAGGGAGTTTTACAAAAACTTCATAATGGTCTCTCTCCCAAACCCTATGATGAAAATTCGGGGAAAGGATGTACATTTTGGAGTAGAGCAGGTGAATGGGGTATATGTGCTCCCTGATGCTGATATGGTTGATTTCTAGGCAAAGAGTTGTGTGCCAGGACATGGATGGCTGGCATACTGTGTCCTAATAGAGAGGTCTCATAGGCTTTCACCAAAAGAGGGATCTCCATACATGACTTCACAGTTGAAGCTAAAATCTGGATTAAGAATATCTGCAATAAAGTCTCTCCTTACACACATATGACCTCTGTAATTGATTTGTGAGATCGTATGGTAGCCTGTGTCATACTGGGATTGCTCTGAACGTGGGCCAGATTGTGATTGAGTAATAGAGGCATTACAAGATTTAGGGCGGTACACTTATTCCCTCTCCTTCTCTTATCACTAAATTATAAAAAAGAGCAGGGGTATAAGAGTATCTCATATACACCTGGGTAAAACCAAGTCCCAGCATCACTCCTCTCAAAATCAGGGGTAAGGGAGCACTCGAGCATAGCAAGAAGAGAAATATTGACTCAGTCATCTGAACAACTGAAGAGTCTGAATCTTATAGAACATCTACTACTGGGCCTCTAGAGGACATTGGCATTGATATTAGGGCCATCAAAGAGTTAGTAATAGGATTCCCTCAGGGGACAGTAGAGCCATCCACTAGGCTTCACTCTTATGTATCCCTTTCAGACTATGAGAAATATAAAAAGGAGAAAGAGACGTAGGGAGACACTGAATATAGGATCGAGAGACGATACTCAGTACTAGAAGAGTCATACAGGTACCTTAAAGAGTCTCATGATTGGATGAATAAAGGGAGAAAAAGAGGGATAAATTCTTTCGAAAGATGTGGAAGGGGGTAAAGGGCATGTGAAAGGTCCTGAAACCCCATGATAGATTACTTTCTTCTCGGGTGGAGAGTGATGATAAGGAACCTATAGATTGGTCAGCTGATGATGTTGGTGGTGATGGAGCAGAGTTAGCAGGAGAGAGTAGATTTTGATGCCTATTCAGGAAGGACCATTACCTTTTGTCTATGCTTTTATTGATCATGCAGGGGGGACACTACTAGCTTTTCAGTTGGGAGTATTTTTTCCTAGATTTGTATTTGTTTTTATATGATTGCTGGATATTTTAATGCTATTTTTATGGAATTCTTGATACTATTTTGTTTTTTTTGGGATGTTATATTTGGGTACTTTGATGGTGCCCAAGTTTTCATGGATTATCATATGGTTTTGTTTTAGTTTTCTTTTTCACTTTAGTTTTATTTTGATTGTGATAATGCATGGCGAGCCTTGCCCTATGATAGATTGAGTGACGACATTCTTAAGGGTAAAACGTCATGTTTTGAGGTTTGAGCCATAGATGCAGGGGAATTCTGAGTACCTAAGGCATCTAAGTCATTAATGTAAGAAAAGTCTGAGTACCTGTGGCATTGTAAATTTGGGATCCCATTGTGCTTCATTGGCGAAGTCTGAGTAGCCATATGGTTGGTTTGCCCATATTGAGCAAAAATGTGAGACCAAGGCTTTGGTTTTTGCCATATTCAGCAAATTGTATGAGGTGCTAATGCAAAATAAACAACCCCTTCAGTCCAAAATTTTTCAAAAATCAAGGGAATGGACATGACCAACTTTGTAACAAAGGTTTTTCTCTCTTTATGGCTCCGCAATTTTTTGACTTATGAATAGTGATAGATACTCCAATTTCATCTCTAATGGGAGGGGCAATTGAGCCTCCTTGGTGAATTTTTTCATGCCATGTGTTGTGAGCTATTTGCATTTATCTCTTGTATACTTGTGATATCTAGAACTTGCCCTGTTAGTCTTTCAATGATAATTTCGATTGTATGTGGTTGGAGAAATGATCTTAGGCCATTCTTGAGATTTTGGAAATAACTCTATCCTAAAAAACCTACCCAAGCATAAAATTAATTCCTACTTACCCTCTTTGAGCCTTTGGACTTTTCTTTGGAAAATACATTACAAGCCATGAACCATCTTTTTATCTCTCTTTTGAGCCTTAACCTCTTTGAAGTTGAAAATACAACTTGAGGTTAAAATCCTAAGTTCCAGGTGGTGAAGATTGATGTAAGTAAGTGTGGGTCTACGAAGTTGTAAGTGAAATTCCTAAGGGCCTAGATATTGAAAACAAATGAATAGAAAAAGAGAGGATCCAACAAAGGAATGAATTGCACGAAAGTTGCAAGAAAAAAATCAAAGAAAATGGGGGAACAAAGAAAGAAAAATATGGGTATATGAAAAGAGAGAAAACAATGAGAAGTGGCCCATAGTAAAAAAGTGGATTAACTAAGTATGATGTAGATGTTCAAGGAAGGGTGTAGCCATGTTGTTCCCATAATGATATCCTACCCTAAACCGAACCTACGTTACAAGCTCAAAAAGTTCTTTGAGATCTTCAACCATTTACTTTCTTTAAAGTGGCAATTTAAAATAGGGGCAAACATATCGTATGACACTTGTGAACATGGAGAGTTCTTTTGTGAGGGGGAGAGTTTTTGCACTTAAATTCTTTGTTGCATATTTGGTAGCTTGGTGTGTGGAATTTTCTTTCTTCTGAGGAGGCATGTGAATGAGTTAAGGTGGGTGATTTTTTCACCTTCTGAGTAATGAGGAAAATGGAGTATAACTTAGTTTTGTTCAAAAGTGAGTCACTTCTATAGTAATTGTTGTTGTTTCTTGTTTGCTCTTTGAAGTCTTGTGCATTCTTGGATATTGCATCTTATTATGAGAGGTGTAGTAAAAATAGCTTAGCCCATGTGTAATGAGCTACTTATGGGAGTGACTAAGCTTGAAGTCTTTGTGATCTATAAGGCAAGAAGTTTGGGCATTGATAATTGTTGTCTCATGGTAAGAGGTAGTGTTGCTTGAGGATAAACAAAAGTTTTAAGTTGGGGGTATTGATGAGTGGTGATTTTACCACTCATTTTCACTCAACATCCGTGCACTTTACTATGTTTTGAATAAATAAATGAGACATAATTGTGATTCAACATTTTGCAGGCACATAGTTGATAAGATGGAAAGAGGTGGATTAGATCTTAAAATGACCAAAAGAAACAAAGAAAGTACAGTTGAAGACTTTTTCCAGGACATAGTCTCAGTTTCCATGGTCGCGATCTAAGGATAACCATCACGGTAGTCAAGCAAGTCAATATGGTTTGATTGCGTGAGCCTATCATAGTCGCGGTAGCCGTGGTCGTGGACAAGCCTATGCAATCGCAACATGGAAAAAAATGCAGCCCAAGGGAAGAATTGTAACTACAGGTGGCTGATCCCAAATTTGACAAAAAGAAGACTCAAACCCTATTATTCACCATATTCCATCTTCCCCAATTTTGAACATTTTGTAGCCTCCATTTTGGAGAAGAAAATATTGTATAAATTTTGGGTGAAGAATATTTTGGAGTCACTTCCAAGTGAAGAATTAGTGAACTCCAATTGAAGATTTTTTGGATCTCATAGTTTGAAGTAACATTTACTTAGATTATCTCAAATAAATTCAATGGAGATTTTATGTAAAATCTTTACTTACTTATCTTATGAGTAGATAGTTTTTCCCCTTGGGATTATGCTAGAATAGGGTGTAAACATGTTTGAGATGTGATTTGTTTGTGCATTTGCTAGTTTGTGATGATGAATTCTGTTATATCTTGAGTAACATGGTTGAGATTTTTGGGTGGAAGCCTCAAATACCCAAATGGGTTTGATGGATGAAACTCCCAAGATCTTGAAAGCTCAAATCATCCTTGAAAGAGAGCTTTGAGTGAACTTTAGGAACCCACCTCATCCTTGATAGAGAGATATGGGAACCAAGGTAATAATATATTATTTATGAGCATGGTTGATTAATTTTCACTATCTTAGACATAAAGATAATATTGAAGTTGACTTACTTAGGGAACCATCCTAGAAATATGAGTGTCTAATCGAGGTATTAGGTGGTTTTGATTGAAGTACTCTTTAGGCACTTAAAAGGGTTAATGAGTGATACCCTTGGGGTTTTGTTGGCAAACTAGCCTCAAGGATTTCCAACCTAGCCTACCACATCACCAACACTTAGAAATTACATCAAATTTTCACACACTTATGCATATATTTCTCCTAGGAAAGCATAATCCCAAGATCCGTTCCTAATTGCCTAGACTCTAATTATTTGTATCTCCAAATTTATACTACAAAAATCCAAAAAGACTCATTAGTGTTGATACCTCTCTCATCCCCCATTTTTATTTCTTTGTACTATTGATTTGAACCTATTAAGTATCAATTATTTCTAATTAACTTGATTGTCAGTCACATTGTTCTTCATGAATTCGACCCCGACTCTAAAGTTGGTAAATATATTGATAATGACCGCCTTGAACTTAAATAAATGAGTAATTTAATCGTTATTAGTTATTGACGCTTTCAGCAGGTTATATAGGGGATCTTGTCTCATATAAATGAGGAGAAGTGGGATTTGGTGAAGTACATTCACCGTTTGGCTAATCTTAGAGTTTGTCACCTAATGGTGGTGTGTTCATGCAAGAGGTGGCAAAGTCATCTCTTGGTACTAAGGTAAAGAAGAAGAAGGTGTTGGATCCAATCTTAATGAATAGTAAGGATGATATGGGTTGTCATAAGGTGATGGATTTCGATCTTGGTGGTTATGGTATCCTAAGGTAACAAGGTAGGTTGTGTATTCTCGACTAGGTTTCAAGTAGGTGGTCATCTAGGATCCTAAGGGTGTTGTATTCTTCAAGTTTCTTGGTAATTAAGGCACTTATCTCTTTCCCTTAAATTTATATTTTGTAATGGCATTGATTGATTATAAATGCACAGTTTTGATGTGGGTTTTGACATTGTTAAGGGCTTTTGACTTGGTTCCTTACTTGATTGATTTTTTTCATTGTTATTTATGCAACTTTCATGTCTTACTTATGATTTTGAACTATGTGGTATGCTTGGGAATGATATTAAACTTAGGGGTCATGGTTGGTCTCCAATTTGATGATTTTGACTTGATTTATGGCTTAGGAAATTATGTGCCCTCAACCTGTTTGTGAAATTGTTAATGAATATGATTTTATCACTTGTTTTTGCTTACCCACTTATGTATGTGCATGTCTTAAAGAGGTTAAACAATGAATATGCATTTTAAACGCCATGTTGGGGCTCGAGACATTTCCCCCCATACTTGATTTAATAAACTAAAAGGGGGTCGAAGCATTCCCCCAAGTTAAACATGATTGTTATGGAATTGAGATAAGTGTGTTCCTTAACGGTTGATTCATTGAT
Source organism: Capsicum pubescens (assembly GCA_030864215.1). Classification (NCBI taxonomy): domain Eukaryota; kingdom Viridiplantae; phylum Streptophyta; class Magnoliopsida; order Solanales; family Solanaceae; genus Capsicum; species Capsicum pubescens. The sequence continues at coordinate 232,666,544 of CM061544.1, forward strand.
TAATAAATGGGATATGTGAAACTTGTTTTAAATTGGGATTAATGGGGGTTTATGTAGCAAAAGCTGTGAAGGTATGGGTCTTGGATGACTTGTACTAGAAAATCATGTTTGCCGACATGAGGTTTTGTCTTGATGACCTGTGTGCATGGTTCATACTATTGATAAACATATATTGTATCTTAGATTGACGTAGGACCGGGGTATTCCCTAGTATTCCTTGATAACTCTGGTTCGTGCAGCTAACACGCACCAAATCCTTTTTAGTTGGGGGGAGTTGAACCTATATAACCCGTAGGTGGATGTTTATGATGGTAGAGCTTTATAGTCTAGGTTAATATTTTAAATGTTCATGCTAAGCCTTGTTCCCTTTCCCGACATATGTTATATATATGTATTTGCATTGGATGGTATGCATGGGATTTGACTAGTTTTGAATTATCATACATGCCATTATTTGTTTCTTTATCCTTGAGTTACATGCTATTGTTCAACCCACTTACTATTGTATAAGATGCTATATCCCAATACGATGCAGGGTACAAAGGCAAGTCTACCTTGCCTTTGTAGTGATCAGGTGTTCGTGGTTAGATCAAGAGTTGAGTTGAATTGGTGAGGTTTTATCCTTTGCAATCGATCTAACCACAAACACTTGATCACTGCGAAGGAAAGGTAGACTTGACTTTGGACCCTACACTGCATGGGGATACAATGTCTGAAGACAGTTAGTCGGTTGAATACTAGCATGTAACTCAAGGAAAAGGGAACAAATAATGCCATGGATAATAATTCATAACTAGTCAAATCCCATGCATACCATCAAATGCAAATACATATATATATCATATGCCGGGACAGGGAGCAAAGCTTAGCATGAACATTTAAAACATTAATCTGTACTATGTAGCTCAACAGTCATAAACATCCACCCACGGGCTAAATGGGTTCAACTCTCCCGGTTGAAAAGGCTCAGGTGCATTTTAGCAGAAGGAACCAGAGGTATCAAGGAAGACCACGGGCTGTCCTAATATTCTTTTCCCAATTAGAAGCTACCCTGTAAGGATGAATGCAAATACAGGCTATCTCAAGTTTTTGCAGTAGCTCTGAGATTAATTATTGCAAAGAAGATTAAGATATATGCATAAACCATAGAATATATGAATATCACACCTTCCTCTATGTATCTACTCCACCAGGGTTCCCACAACCCTAGTCAAGAATATTAGATGATCATGTTCATGCAAGACTCTATGATTATCAATGAAGAAAACATATAATTAATTGCACAAGAATAGGATGAATAAACTCCAATGTATTGAATTGAATAAAAACCCAAAATCTCTAGAATAATTGTAAAGTATGTAAAAGTATTGTAAGAAAGTATAACCTAATAAAAGATAAACCCTAGGGTATTGATAGTATCTCAAAATAACATAGAAATCCTAATAAAAACGGTAAATATAAAGTTATGTCGGCACTCGGTACGACTCAGTCTCAACTTATACCGACATCATACGAGTCGTACCGTGCCTTCTCGTATCCATTGCAATGTCTAATCTCTCATAGCTTTAACTTTTTATTATTCATACGACATCAACTTATGATTTATACACAAGTATACGACTCGTGTCTTGTTCTTGTATCCACAAAGACTTCCTTCTTTCTAGGCTTGGACACTAGTCTGCTTATGATTTGCCTATATGAGTCATATACTCAAACTTTTGACTTGTATATTTCTAGGAATTTAACTCTTGATTGTAGATTTTGACACTTTTATGCTTACGACCCCTGTTCTAGACCCGTATCCTCAATATACAACTTGTAGGGCTGAGTCATATCTTTCCTTCACTTAGTCTTTTATTTGGGACTTTGGTTCTATTGTGCTTATGAGTCATCACACGAGTCGTATAGTGAGTTGACGACTCGTTAGGTGACTCGTAATTTGGTTAGAATTGGTCTTTCTAGGTCTTTTTCTTCTATTTTCATCCCAACTCTACTGTAGACCTATTTTTACCTAAAATAAACACTGAAGTGCATCATATCCACTAAAATAACCTAAGTATCCGCATAAAATCATGGTTTTACAAATCAAAAGTGTCGTGTTTCCACGACACATCAACACCCTCAACTTAGAATTTTGTGTGTCCTCAGGCAAACAATATTTAAGATCTATAATTCAACATGATGCTTAAACAAGAAGATCATAAGCTACCCATGGCAGTGTTTTTGAATTCAATTTTCTCATACGTTGTTTCCCTCTCCTAATCTCACTTTTAAAAAATCAAACTATGTATAAAAATTCAACACACAGTGAAACATGAGGGAATTCGATGATGGCATTACATTACTTACAGACAACTGGGCATCAAAACAAGCTACATCAACAAAATAGATTAGTAACCTAACAACACAACCCCCATGTGCTCACATTCGAAGAAATCCCTTTCACTCTGCTAAGATTAATCAATCGATTCAGGGAGATATCAAGCAACACTCTCGCACACAAAGAAGTATCACTGGTGTATACAAAATACCATAGGTTTGCCCATATTCTCTCTTCCTAAGTTTTTGGATAGTCAAAGTAGGATCACTAAAGGACTTTATTCTGCTTGTAACGTAGGTTAAGGGTTGGGATGGTATCTTTATGGGATTTATTTAGTGACTATGCCTCCCTGAAAGTACGCTAACTTTTGGGGTTCACACTTACCCAATTTTTTTCACTTTATTTCTGCCTTTATTTCTCTTTTTTTAACCTTTAAAGCACATTCAGACTTAGGACAAGTACGGTTTTTTTGCTTTATTTTTTGTCTTTTTTTCTATTCTGCTATAAACTTCTTCTCTTTTTGTTTCTATTTATTGTTACCACACCTGTCCTCTTTCATTTTTCTTTCTACACTTCTTTTTTCATTCTCGTTTTCTCCTACGCACCACTATAATAGCGCACCCTCAATTTAGGTGATTTGCCTGAGTTGAGGTGCACAGTGTCCAACGAGGAACAGGGCTAAACAGGTTCATTGTAGAAACAGGAAGGTGAAATTAGTGTAAACAACAAAATTTATCTATTAAGGTTCAAATATTTGGATCAAAGGGGTTCATACTTATTTGGTTAGACTTTTAAGCTCAAGTGGACTTATAAAAGAAAGTGACTATGATCATATCCTATTTGACTCACCTAGACTTAGGAAAAAGCAACCCAGTAAGTTCTAGATTCCTCTACACCGGGAACTTAGTAATACCTCATGCACACTCAGACCGGGTTGTATTTCTAAGTTCTACTTAACCATTTATGAAACTATTTACCCTAATTGTTCTATTCCTAATCCTAATGCCATTATTAGAGTCACAACAATTTCACACATACACACATGACACAACACAAAATATTTTAGGAGGGGTCTCAAATTTTTCAACATAATTTCATTAAACACAAACTCAACATGATTATTTCAAATAAAAAAATGTTTCCAAACTCTTGAATCAATTCAAAAATCCCAATTCATTACAAATATTTTTCAAAATATCGCAAAAATCAATAAAAGTAACTAAAACCACTCTTCTTCCAAAGGTGCCAATTTCTCCCTATCTCAGCACTGAATCTACAATTCATAATAGACTTTTAACTACTAAAATTTTTTAGCTACTCCCAGAAATTTTAATATACCTCCACCCCCAAATGAAGATCCCTACACTGTCCCCAGTGATAAAAAATGTATAGCAAGGGTGAAAGGTCATACCCAAGCGTTTAAGGCGCCGTCTCAGCAACATCATCCAGTAGTCCCTCAAGTTGGGTCCCACTATCATCAGTAATCATTTCATCAATTGGGACTAAATCAACAAAAATAGGTAGGGCACAACACCGCCCCCTTCAATATCAACAACTAGTGGCCTTGCACCCCCAACTCCAGATGCTATCTCATGGACCCTCATCTCCTGGTCCCGCTCACTTTGAATTCTCTTTCCCCTAACGTTTTTCTCGGCCTCTTTATTTTCATGATTTATCTTTTTTTCTTGCTTGTCTACTCGGGTCTCCTTAACTTTTGGCTCCAGAATATCCCAAATATTAGGAACACAGACAGTGGGCACTAATATCTCAATCACTAGCTTTGGAATCATCGGTCTATCATAGAGCTCATGTACCATCCATTTTATTTCAGCCACTTTCGTCTTTATCCTAAAAATACCGGTGTTTTCCTACCACTCAATTGTTGAGTAATCCTCGACTCAAAAGTATCTAGCCTCCCTTGGTCCCGTCTATCCTAGTTCACAAACTGTATGCTAAGCCAGGGATTTACGCCCCCTTCCATGTTACCTAACTTTTCCTCCAGTGTGGCTAACCTAGTCATAACCTCCATCCATAGTGCCTTCAAAATCATCATAAGTCCAGAAGGCATACCTCATGGCTTGGGTGGTACAAACTATACTGGTGTTGGGGTGCTAGAAGTCCCTGCTGCATTCGTCTGCATAGTCTCTATTTGATCACCCATCTCAGCTACCTAGACAGTGTAAGCCTGACCGCTCTGTCAGAATATTTCTACCATCAAATCAGTGGCCTTCCTTGCCTGCCGGGCCAAAGGGTTGGTTGCATCTCGAATCAAGCCCAAGTCAGTAGTGTTCAAGGCCTCCAATATTTCATTAATCCCTGTGAGTTCTTAGACTTCCGCTGCCAAACATATCTACGTGATCATGCAGGAATAGGCCAACAATGATTTTTCACCCCCAACCGCATGATCTCTTACCTCTTGGGATAAAAATTCTGCTACATCGAACTCATAACCAACCATGAAGCCGACTATCATGGATGCCCAAACTGGGCTCAGTATAGTAGCTCCTGTAGTTGGACAAAGTCTATGTCGGGATAATGTTCACCATGATTTACCCTTAAAGTTGAGGGTATTCTTCTCGATTTTCTAGGAGACCACCCCGGGGCCTCTTACTGCCCAAAATGCATTCTCTCCATTCGAAGCTATGCACTCTGTGATCTATCTAAATAGAACCATCTTTTCCTCCAAACCTAGCATCTTATTGGTAATATTTCTCATTTCTTCCATCCGGTAGTCCATTTCCACAGTTTTTATTCGATCCTGATACTCCAGTCCATACAAGAATCTCTTTATTATATGTGAGGAAATATCCATCCGTACTCCCCAAATAACCAGTGAAGTAATCGTCTCACCACCTTTACACAACTGACCTTGTGGATATTGTTTTTGAAGTTCACCCTTGTACGCTGCATAGAATTCTTGAACAAGTACCTCACTATATTTTCTAGGTGCCCTCCTCATCTATTCAAATCCATATTGTCTAAAGTGCTCCTTGAATTCGGGTAACTCTGTCATCCTAATAGTCATCAACCTCCGATCCAAATATAACACTTATCTAATCTTTCCACCTCGACATCTTCTCAACCCACTCCTAAAAGTTTCCTGCATACCGAGGTACCCCTATTGTTCAATGATGGGCACCTGGGCAGTGATAAGTGCAAGTGGAGGATCTTGTTTGTCGATCATGGTGGAATCAACCTCTTATGTACTATGAGCATTTTTCAAACTAGATTCTTCCTAACTTGATTTTGCATCATCATCAGCATCACAAGGTGATGGTGGTGATTCCTTCAGGGGTGCAACCTCCTTCCTATTTCCTTTGTCAGCTACTTTCCCTTTTTGGGCAGATTTACCTGTTGTTATGCCATTATATAGATCACCACTGCTGGTGGATGACAAAGAGTATTCTGAGATAGTAGCTTCACATCTAGCAGATTGTGCCTTCTTATTCCTCTTTTTTGGCACTTTGTTAGAGAAGGATACATTTTTAGGAGGCATGGTTCCTGTAAGTACACCATCATTAGTAAGGAAGTAAAGAAAGGAAAACAAAAATTTTAAACTAAATATCAGTGTGCATGATCTGGTAAGGGTACGAGTGAGGGGTACTGATTATATTGACTGAGTACGACTCATATGAACGAGTTGTATGTTACACAGTTCCTTAAAAGTTGTTCACTAGTCAACTTACGACTCTTACTAACCAGTCGTACCGAGAGGGTACGACTCATTAACAATAGTTGTAAGCTGAGCAGAAAGATTTTATAAAATAATTTAACTCCCTGGTGGGTACGACTTTAAGAGTACGAGTCGTATGGTTTGGGTATGACTCATATAAGCAAGTCATATCCACTCCAGAACTTAAAATTTGTTAGACTACCATGTTGTCATTAGGTATGAGTATCATTACAACCCCGCAACCAGTGGGTATGAGTCGTAAGGAGTCTTGTATCCGTTGCGGCACAACATTCCAACTTTAAAGTTTGACTCCAAATCAAAATACCCAATCTACCTATGATAATTTGCAGTAATATCAATTAATTTTGGAAAAAATAACACACAAAATCACTACCCAAAAACCAAATCACCCATAGTTCTCATTTTTAACTTAATACCCAAGAGCTATAGTATCAAAATTCAACTCAAATGACAAAATCAACTCAAACAAGTTCAACAAGCTCTCATTTTCCATTTTTCCAAGATATCAGGAGTTTAAGTTCTAAATACTTACTTGAATGAGAAAATTAGGGTTTCTTTTAATAACTCCTAAATTCCTCAAAATTCTTGCTTAAATTCGAGCAACATGAAGAATCCGCTCAAGATGGTAGTTTAGTGAGGTTGTTTCCAAGTGATTTGATGTGTTGGGAGCTTGAATTTCGAGAAAAAATTGAGAAGGGTGCAAATTTTCAGCTATCGGGTACCTTTGAGTACCCTATTTTTCTTTAAATCATTTATTTGAGCCGGGTTGACCTGCGACCATGACCTGGTAAGCTTGGGTATGAGTTTTCAATATGACTCGTACCTAGGCTTATGGGTCTTTTCTTTAACTCGTATAAACTTAGAACCTTACTCGAATTCTGGAGTCGATACGATTCAATGTGACGAGTCGTACCTCTAGGGTACAACTCATTTTGAGAGTTGTATCCACTCTAGAACTTTTACTTGATTCTGAATTTTCCTCCAGGTCCATATAACTTCTACTCATGAGTCGTACCATCAAGATATGGCTCATAAAGAGTCCATATGACAAAACTTTTTGAACTTTTCTGGGTATTTGTCGCACATTTTAGCCTTGCACACTGAACAAACATATTAACCTATAACTGAATAAGTATAAAAACATGGGTTGCCTCCCACACAGTGCTTGATTTAACATCGCGACATGATGTGGCTAATTTGGGTACTCAGATTTCCCTAATTATCCTCATGGGTTGAATCCCAAGCAATGCTTGATTTAATGTTGCGACCCGATGTAATTGCCTTGGTTATACAAGATTCACCAAGGTCATTTTAAAATTACATCAATTTCCTTAGTTTTACCCATGTAGTGATTTACTCTTTGCCCATTCACCTTAAACGAGGCTTTACTATCCCACTTTAATTGTAAAACACTATATAGAAACACCCTAAGCACAGTAAAGGGACCATACCATCTAGACTTTAACTTACCTGGAAACAATCGAAGCCTTGAGTTATAGAGCAATACTTAGTCACCTTTCTTGATGATTCTTTTCTCAATTTTGTGATCATGATGCAGCTTCATCTTTTTTTTGTAAAGTGCAAAAATTTCATATGTCTGGAGTCACAATTCATCCAACTCATTCATCTTGATCAATCTTGATTTGGATGCATCTTGCCACTTAAAATTTAACTTTTCCAAGGCCCAAAGTAATTTATGCTCGAGCTCAATAGGCAAGTGACAAGCCTTGCCATACACTAGCTGATATGGTGAAGCACTATTTGGAGTCTTGAATGCTTTTCGATAAGCACATAATGTATCATCTAACTTTCATGACCAATCAGTCCTATTGGCATTTACTTTCTTTGGCAAGATGGACTTAATTTCTCTATTGGAAACCTCAACTTGTCCACGAATGATAAGGTGCTACCACCTTGTGTAAATATTCCATACTATTCAAGCAGACTTTTGAATATACAGTTACAAAAATGTGACCCACATTCACTAATAATAGCACGTGGGATGCTAAATCGAGAAAAGATGTCATTTTTCAAGAAAGCAGTGACACTATGTGCTTCATTGTTGGGAAACGCAACTGCTTTCACCTATTTAGAAACATAATCTACAGCCACTAGTAAATACTTCATACCAAATGAACTCATGAAAGGCCCCATGAAATATATACCTCATACATCAAACAATTTCAATTCTAAGATAGGAGTCATAGGAAGTTCATTGCGTCTAGAGTTATTACCTTGTCGTTGGCATTGGTACAAGAACAAGCAAAATCATTTGCATCTTTGTAGATTGTAGGATAATTATACCCACATTGCAAGATTTTGTGTGTTGTGCTGGTTCCACCATGATGTCCCCCAATTGGCGAAGAATTACAAGCCTCAAGTATGCTCATCATCTCTATCCTAGGTATGTATCTATGAATAATCCCGTCAGCATAAATTATTAAAAAATATGGCTTATCCTAGAAAAATTTCCTTACCTCATGCATAAATTTCTTTCTCTACTGAAAGGAAAGATCTTCTAGAACTAGATCACTGGATAGATAGTGTGCATAATCTATAAATCATGGAATTAGATCTTGGGAAGCTGTTAATATCTGCTCATCTAGAAAACTATCATTAATCTCCAACCCATTTTCAACATTCTGCATTGCTATCTCCTCTGGTCTAAACAAATGATCCGTAACTTGATTCTCAGTGACTTTTCTATCCTAGACCTTGAAATCAAATTCTTACAGCAATAGTACCCACCTAATCAGCCTAGGCTTCATATCTTTTTTGCCATCAAGTACCGCAATGCTACATGATCAGTCTGCACAATCACCTTGGTCCCAATCAAATAAGATCTAAACTTCTCAAAGGCAAAAACCACTTCCAACAACTCTTGTTCCATCACGATGTAGTTTTTTTAAGTAGGATTTAGTGCCCTGCTACCATAGTAGATGGGATGAAGGATCTTTTCTTTTCGTTGACCTAGTAAAACTCCTAAGGACAAACTACTCGCATGACAACTAAGTTCAAAGGGACAAGACCAATCTGGAGATATAATAATAGAGCAGCCATCATCATTTACATAATCTTAAATTCCAAAATTTAGTACAATTAATAGTAGATGGGATGAAGGATCTTTTCTTTTCGTTGACCTAGTAAAACTCCTAAGGACAAACTACTCGCATGACAACTAAGTTCAAAGGGACAAGACCAATCTGGAGATACAATAATAGAGCAGCCATCAACTTCTCTTTTAGACATTCAAAAGCCTTCAAGCATGCTTCCATACACTCAAATTTCACCTTTTTCTCAAGAAACCTACAAAGAGGGTTGGCTGTCTCTGAGAAATCCGTGATGAAATACCTATAAAACCCAACATGTACTAAAAAATTACGAATACCCTTCATAGAAATTGGTGGAGGTAATTTCTCAATCACTTCAATCTCTGCTCTATGTACCTCAATGACTCTTTTTGAAATTTTATGCCCAAGAACAATACCTTCTTTGACCAATGACTAATTAAGCACCAAGTTGCATTCTTCACACCTTCTAAGAGCATTCGCCAAGTGAACTAAGAAGTCATCAAAAGAATCACCAATGACTAAAAAGTCATCCATAAATACTTCGATGGTGTCTTCTACTATGTCAGAGAAATTTGACATCATACATTTCTGAAATATGGTTGCAGTGTTACATAAACCGAATGACATTCATCTGAATGTAAAGGTCCCATAAGGACATATGAAGATGGTATTTTCTTGAACTTTAGGTGCAATAGTAATCTAGTTATAAACTGAATACCCATCAAGAAAATATTACTATCCTCTGCCCACTGACCTGTCTAACATTTGGTCTATTAAGGGCATGGGAAAATGGTTCGTCTGAGTCTATGAATTCAGTTTTCTATAGTCCATGTAAACCCTGCATCCTGTGATTAGTATCATTGTCACTAGCTCATTCTTCCTTATACAGAACAGTAATACCGCCCTTTTTCAGCACACGTTATACCGAACTAACCCACTTATCATCAATAATAGGATACACTACACTAATATCCAACCACTTAATTATCTCTTTCTTTACCACCTCTTATTTATTAGGATTTAGTCAGCACTGATGCTCTATACTTGGAATATAATCTACCTCAAATTGAATTTTATGAGTACACAAACCAGGTAAAATACCCACAATATCTGCGATGGACCAACCTATGACCCTCTTGAATCTCTGCAATACTAACAATAATTCTTCTACTTATGATTATATCAAATAAACTATAATAATGATAGGGAAAGTGTAGTTGGCCCCCAAAAATGCATATCGCAAATGAGAAAGGAGGTCCTTCAACTCTAAGACAGATGACTCCTAATTGGAAGGGCCAGAAGGTGGAGTAGTTCTATTCTTCAAATCTAAACAAAGCTTCTTTGGTGAGTAAGTATAAGAACCACTCCCGTGAAATACATATTCCATCATTTCATACTCCTCAATGCCATCAGTATCAAAGTTTATGATCACGGATTCAAGTGCTTCAAGACCCAATCTTTCTTTAATAGGAATAGAAACATCTGAACTGTAAAGCCCCAAAATTTTATTTTTAGGATGCCACACGGTGCTCTGAACTACCAATAGTCCTGAGCTAACCCTGGCTACTTTTCTACTAAATTTGAATCTCAACATAAGGGAAAGATGAATAAGAAAACATAATAAATTCAAAAATCTTATCTGAAACATACTAATCTTATAAGTCTTGGTAAAACAATAATGAAAAGTCTAAATATTGAATCAAAAGTCTAGAACTGAATCTTGTATTCTGACAAGCCTCTACTGACTGAGTTTAGAGAGTCACTGGGACAGGCCCTAGCTGACTTAAACTGTCTAAAATGAATAATGAAACATCTACTAATAATTCAGAAATCTTAATAGATGAGTCCCTAAACTACGAGGACTCACCAACTGCAGGGATATGGATGAGATGCTCGAAAATCACTCACGTTGCTGAGACTGAGCACTTAAACCTACATTATGAGACAATGTAGGACATAGATGTATATGTGGATCAGTACTTTGACTATGTACTAAGTATATAGGGGTGAATGCAATAAGTAAGCAATATCATCACAATTTATAAAATCATGCATGCTAAATGTAAATGACTCACATCGGCATGAGTAATCTACAATTTGAAGATCATAAATCATGAATAGTAAAACACATAATATAAATCTTGTGAGTCATAACACTTAGTTCTAAAATCTGTATTTCTGTTCTATTCTCAAATCATATAGGTGAAGTGAAAAAGGGCTCACCATTTTATCTCTGAAAAATAAAAGTTGTAATTCTGTAATCTAAAATCTTAAGTAAAATAATATCTGAGTAAGTTTGTGAGCCTTTACACTTAGTTTTTCTAAAAGCTTTTGTATTAATCTTTTCTGTTAGCTAGCAGGGAGGTTCTCTTAACCAACATAAACCATGTAAGCATTCATGGAGTCCAACATTATTGTCCCCCTAAGGAAGAATACTCATGTTGGGGAGAGGAGTCATACTCTTGCCAGTGAGTATAACCTAGCAAAGTGATCACATATCTGTCATCCACGTAGATGTGGAAATAATATAAATCCTACATTGGCACGTAGTTTTGGGGTATGAAACCATAGTAACGTACCCATCTCGGTTCTAAATACTACTCCTATTAAATCTATATGCCCATTCTGAAGAAAATTCACTTTAAAGTAGTCTAATGGTTTGTAATAAAAATCAACTGTATATCTGTAAAGATATATATGTAAAGTGGATTTCATATCTATTCTAAGACCAAAAAGGTCAAATCTTTATCAATAATCTGAAAGGAATCTAATCATAGGGTGCTTATAGAACAACAATTCTTGAAATAGCAATCTTAAATTAGGGCTTAATGACCCATGCGTCAATCTCATGTTAAAACATCAAAATATCCATGCTTGATAATGTTATTATTGATAATTTAATTCAAAATCTGAATTTTTTTGCAATATACATGAGAATATGAACATAATCATGTAATTCAACTTCTAAATCATTGGAAATCTCATAAGCTTGTAAATAACATTAATGGATATAAATCCTAACATCAATTTCATGGGAAATCATATAAAATTTAGTAAATTAATAATTAAAATAAGTTTTGGTCACAAGGATGAAAGAAGTATCCTTGTTCATAACCCCACATACCTCAATTGATGAACTAGATGCTAGAACTTGAATCTTGGATCTCTATTGCTGCTTTGGAGATGAATTCTTAGAGTTCTTGAATTGGGGATTCTTAATCTTGAATTTGCTTGGAGAATTAATGGAGGAATTTGGATTTCTTGGGGAGAAGGTTTGTTGAACTAGGGTTTTTCTTAAGAGAGATTTGATGAAAAATTGATGTAAAGTTCTTTGAAGGGATTTAATTCATTGTTTAAGATGGATTAGGGGCTAGGAGAATGACCAAAGACCCTCTTTAATCTTTGAAATGGAAATGGAAAAATGAACTTTATGCGAACTGGGAGGCCACTGTGATGTGCCACTATCACGGTGGCTCACTGGAAAAGGACGAGCGGGAACTGGGCTTTCACCGTGATGCGCCACAATCGCAGAGCCCTTTTAGTTTGTCATTTTGACCACTGGTGCAATGCGCCAATATCGAGTGGTCTCACTGGAAATTTCCAAATGGGAAATTAGGCCACTCCGCGATGCGCCAAAATCACGGAGTCTCATTGAAAATTTACAATTATCATTTAAACCGTCTCCATGATGCTCTAAGGACCAAAATCACGGTGTTTTATGACTAAAGCTTAAAATAGTCATAACTTCGCACTCGGTCATCGTATTTAGGTGAATCTTTTATCGTTGGAAAGATTATTAAATCTCCCACACAATAGGAGGTCTAAATCTAGAAAAATTCCATACGAAATAATTATTCTTTATTTTGGAAGCTATCCCTTAACATTCTAGGGGTGGATTTTAACTCTAAAAGGCATGGGGTATTACAATATCTCCCCCTTGGGAACATTCGTCCTCAAATGTGGATAGATAAGCTGAGAATACTGAGGAATTTGATATTGTAAGCTATCATGCACAACTAAAATAAACTGAACAACTGAATCTAAATCATTCTGAGCTTATGAGTAATTCTGTGAGTGCATGAACTTACATGAGGGCAACTATATAGATGAATATATGATTAGAAAAGAATTGAATCAAGGAAGAGTTTTACCTTTGGCTAAATTTGAGTTTGCGGAAAAAGGTGAGGGTACTTGGATCGCATATCTACTTCTGTTTCCCAAGTGGAACCCTCAGTAGACTGATTCCGTCAAAGAACTTTGGGAAATTCTTTATTACTTAGTCTACAGATCTGATGATCTAAAATCTTAACTGGAATCTCTTCATATGAAAGGTCGTTCTGAATATCTGAGCTTTCTAAGGGAACTACAATAGTGGAGTCATCAATACACTTCTTAAGCATAGAGACATGGAATACAGGATGAACAACTGACAAGTCTTCGGGCAAATCAAGCTTATAACCTACTCTCCCAACACGAATCAGAATTCTATAAGGTCCAACATACCGAGGACAAAGCTTCCCCTTTTTGCCAAATCTCTTCACCCATTTCATAGGTGAAATTTTAAAATACACTAAATCACCAACCTCAAACTCGAGGTCCCATCTTCTCACGTCTGCATATGATTTATGATGTCTTTGGGCTGTTTTCAATATTTCTCTATTCAACTTAACTTTCTCTATAGCATCAAACACTGCATCGGGTCCAAGAAAAGTGGCCTTACCCACTTCAAACCAACCTATGGGAGATCTGTATCTCCTCCCATAAAGAGCCTCAAACGGGGCCATCTGAATGCTAGAATGGTAACTGTTATTATAAGCAAACTCAATCAATGGAAAATGCTCATCCCAACTAACTTTAAAATCAAGAGCATATGCCCTCAGCATATGTTCAAAAATTTGGATGGTCCTCTCTGCTTAACCATCAATCTGAGGGTGGAAAGCTGAACAAAGATGAACTTGGGTACCAAGACCCTTCTGAAAAGCTCTCCAAAAGTAGGAAGTAAACTGAGTACCCTTGTCTGAGATGATAGATAAGGGAACTTCATGCAATCTGACTAACTTTTGGATATACAACTTAGCATAATCCTCAACTGTATAGGACTTGAACTGGCAAGAAATGAGCTGACTTAGTCAATCTGTCTACAATAACCCAAACCAAGTCATGATGACGACGCGAATGGGGTAAACTAGTCACAAAATCCATATTCACCTCTTCCCACTTCCAAGTGGGGATACCAAACTCTTGCAATGTACCACTAATTCTTTGGTGCTCTACGTTAACCTTTTGATAAGTTGCATACTTAGCTACAAACATCGCTATATCTCTCTTCATATCATTCCACCAATAGATTTCTCGCAAGTTGCAGTATATCTTGGTAGCACTTGGATGAATAGAATAACATGCACCATGCGCTTCAACCATAATTCTCTGTCTCAACATATCAATACAAGGCACACTCAATCTATTTTGGTATCACAACACGCCATCTCCTCTTTGGGAGAAAACTTCTACCTCTGGTCCTTAACTGACTCCTTCAGTTTGACCAAACTAGAATCTATGTCTTGTTTCTCCTTTACTTTCAAAACTAGAGAAGATTTAGTACTACTCTGAACCCAAACATTCCCTTTAGTGAAAATCCACCAACCTAACACCAAATCTATCCAAACGATGCACTTCACGAGCTAACTCTTTATTATCATTCTTCACATAAGCAATACTGCCCATAGATAATCTACTAAGGGCATCTGCCACTACATTGGCCTTGCCCAAATAATACAACACACTCATGTCATAATCCTTCAACAGTTCCAAAAACCTTCTTTGACACAGATTCAACTCTCTCTGAGTAAATATATACTACAAATTTTTGTGGTCCGTGAACACATCAACATGTACACCATACAGATAGTGTCTCCAAATTTTCAATGCAAACACCACAACAGCTAATTCATGATCATAGGTTAGGTAATTCTTTTTTTGAGACTTCAGTTGTCTAGAGGAATAGGCTATAACCTTACCTCTTTACACTAACACACAACCCAAACCAACTCTAGAGGAATCACAATACACCACAAAACCGTCAGTACCATTGGGTAATGCTAGAACTGGGGCTAAAGTGAGTCGAGTCTTCAACTCCTGAAAACTCTTCTTGTAGGATCTGACCACAGGAACTTAACTTTCTTTTGGGTCAGTATATACATAAGGGAACAATAGATGAGAAACCATCAACAAAACAATGGTAATATCTAGCTAGACCCAAGAAAATCCTAATGTCCGATGGAGAGATAGGTCTAGGCCAATTTCTTATGGCTTCTGTCTTTTGGGAATCAACTCTAATGCCATCAACAAAAACAATATGATCAAGAAAGGCTACAGATCTTAGTCAAAATTCACACTTGCTAAATTTGGCAAACAATTGATGATCCCTAAGAGTTTGGAAGACAATTCTAAGATGATCTACATGGTCATCCTCATTATAGAAGTATTCAAGCATATCATCGATGAATACTATGACAAACATATCTAGAGACTATTTGAACACTTGATTCATGAGGTCTATGAAAGTTGTTGGAGCATTGGTTAGCCCAAAAGACATGACTAGAAACTCTAAATGACTATAACGGGTCCTGAAAGCTATCTTTGGTATATCACATTCCCTTACTTTAAGATAATGATAGCCGGATCTAAGGTCAATCTTTGAGAAATAACTTGTACCTTGGAGTTGGTCAAATAAGTCATCAATTCTAGGAAGAGGATATTTGTTCTTGACTGTGACCTTATTTAGCTGACGATAGTCAATGAACATTCACAAGGAACCATCGTTCTTTCGCACGAATAAGACTGGAGCGCCCCATGGAGAAACACTAGGCCTTATGAAACCTTTATCTAAAATATCTTTGAGTTACTTTTTCAACTCTTTAAGCTCTGCGGGAGCCATACAATAAGGAGGTATAGAAATAGGCTGAGTATCTGGAAGAAGGTCAATACCAAATTTTATCTCTCTATCAGAAGGTACCCCTAGGAGATCTTCTGGAAAAACATCAGGAAACTCAGTAACTACACTAACTGACTAAATTATTAGAGTCTCAAACTTTGTGTCTTTGACTCAAACTAGGTGGTAAATTCAACATTTGGATATGAACTTTCTGGCTTTAAGGTAAGATATGAAAAGACTTTTGGGAGACACTGAATTACCTGACCACTCAAAGACTGGATCATCTGGGAACTGAAACTTTACCACACGGGTGAGACAATCTATAAAAGCATAACAAGAATGGAGTCGATCCATACCAAGAATAAGATCAAAATCAACCATATATAACACTATCAAGTCTACTATCATGAATTTATAAAGGATAGTGATGGAACACTTTTTATAGATTTTTTTAGCAACAACCAACTCACCTATTTGGATAGAAAGAAAGAAAGGCCTAGGGATCTTTTCAGAACTTATCTCAAAATTCACAGCAACTAACGGGTTCACATAAGAGAAACTCGACCCAGGGTCTAACAACATATAAACATCAAGATAAAAGACATGAAGCATACCAGTAACAACATCTAGTGAATATTCCTAATCCTAGCGAGATGGTAAAGTATAGAATCAATATTGGCGTTGACCGCCATCGATAATAGATGATGCGCCCTACTGAGGGGCTGGGAAACCTAGAGGATCTGGGGCACTATTATCCTGAGTCTGAGGACGAATATCTCTTCTTCCCTATCTAGAATGCGGGCACTCTTTGATTTCGTGACCCATCTAGCCATAACCATAACAACCTTTTGACCCCACAAATATTAACCCATATGATTCTTGCCATACTTAGCACATGGGGGATGATTGGGCTTCTCACTCATACTATTCTGTGATCTGGATATATAAGACTTACCCCACTATTCCTGTCTATTTCTGGGTATGATATCACTAGATGAAGAAGGTGTGGACATAGATGATCGATTCTGAAGCTGTGAATGACTTCCCCCTCCATACCTATTCTGACCATAATCAAATGGCCCTGTTCTAGCCTTCTTATTTACTCTCTCTCATTCCTTTAACTTCTCTGCCTCAATCTGCTGAGCATGCATCATCATCCTAGCAAGATCCATTTCTCCAATAAGCATAGTTGTCCTACACTCCTTAACTACCAAACCAGATACAGCAGTCACAAACTTACTCATGCTTGACCTAAGGTCAACCATCTGATCAGGGGCATACTTAGACAACTAGTTGAAATTGAGGAAATACTCCTTCACTGTCATTGAGCCTTGCCTCAGGTTCATGAACTCTTCTATCTTAGCTTCCCTCATATTATGTGGGAAGAACTTGTGTAACAACGCATCCTGAAATATCTGCCAAGTCATGGGGGATGCATTCTCCCCTCTACTATTCTTCCACATCACTACCCAATCATACGCAATATCTTTCATCCTATAGGATGTCAATTCTACACTCTCTTCTTCAGAAATATACACAATTTGGGTGATCTTCTTCACCTTATCTAGATAAAATTGAGGGTCCTTACCTGCCTTTGACCCAAAGAACTCTGACGGGTTTATTCTCATAAAATCTCAAATTCTGGCTGTGACTAATTCCCCATTTTACTGGGTTGGGATTGCAGCCTGACGATTGCCCTAAATATTAGCTATCACAGTTTGGGCTTGCGCCTGAAAGGCAGCCCAAAACTCTGCATGTGACACATTCTCATTCAAAGGATCTGCAGGTTGAAGTGGTTGGTTATCATTTTTGCATGCGTTAGTTCGATGAGAAGGCATTTTTTGTCACGTGAAAGCACGAGTTAGAAGAAGATAGAGATACTGAATGCACGATAGATCATGAAAAAAAAGATGATTTCCTAAGAACGTTCCATAACCTCTTGCTCATAGACGTGGCGCACTTCACACCAATGATCAAGACTCTACGTAACGTGGCTTGTCTGACTCCCTAGGACTCTCTAAATCTTAGGCTCTGATACCAAGTTTGTAACGCCCCAAAATCTAATTTCTGAGAGGCCACACAGTGCTTTGAACTACAAGTAGTCCTGAGCTAACCCTAGCTACTTTTCTACTAAATCTGAATCTCAACATAAGGGAAATATGAATATGGAAACATAATAAATGCGGAAATATTATTTGAAACTTACTAATCTCACAAGTCTTTGTAAAACAATACTGAAAAGTCTGAATACTGAATCAAAAGTTTAAAACTGAATCTAGTAGTCCGACAAGCCTCTATTGACTGAGTCTAGAGAGTCATTGGGATAGGACCCAACTGATTTAAACTGTCTAAAATGAATAATGAAACATCTTCTAATAAATCAAAAATCTGAATAGCTAAGTCCCCAAAATATGAGGACTCACCAACTTAAGCGATGTAGATGAGATGCTCAAAAATCACTCACGCTGTTAAGACTGAGCAACTGAACCTACATTATGAGATAATGTAGCACATAGACGTATATGTGGATCAGTACTTTAATGATATACTAAGTATATGGAGGTGAATGCAATAAGGTAGCAATATCATCACAATTTATAAAATCATGCATACTAAATGTAAATGACTCACATCGGCTTGAGTAATCTAGAATCTAAAGATCATAAATCATGAATAGTAAAGCACATAATATAAATCTTATGAGTTATAACACTTAATTCTAAAATCTGTATTTTTGTTCTATTCTCAAATCATATAGTCTAAGTGAAAAAGGGCTCACCATTTTATGTATGAAAACTAAAAGCTGTAATTCTATAATTTGAAATCTTAAGTAAAATAATACCTGAGTAAGTTTGTGAGCCTTTACACTTATTTTTTCAAAAAGCTTTTCTATTAACCTTTCTTGTTAGCTAGCAGGGAAGATCTCTTAACCGACATAAATCATGTGATAATTCATGGAGTCCAACGTTCTTGTCCCTCTAAGGAGGAATCCTCATGTTGGGGAGAAGAGTCATACTCTTGCCAGAGAGTATAACCTATCTAAGTGATCACATATCTGTCATTGACATAGAAGTGGGAATAATCTAAATCCTACATTGGCACGTAGTTTTGGGGTATGAAATCATAGTAATGTACCCATATCGGTGCTAAATACTTTTCTCATTAAATCTATATGCTCATTCTGAATAAAATCCACTTTAAAATAGTCTAATGGTTTGTAATAAAAAAATAATTATATATCTGTAAAGCTAAATCTGTTATCTGAATCTATAAAGTAGATTTCATATCTATTCTGAGACCAAAAAGGTCAAATCCTTATCAATAATCTGAAAGGAATCTAATCATGGGGTGCTTATAGAACAATAATTCTTGAAATAACAATCTTAAATTAGGGCTTAATGACCCATGTATTAATATCATGTTAAAACATCAAAATATCCATGCTTGATAATGTAAACATTGATAATTTAGTTAAAAATATGGAAATTTCTGTAATATGCATGAGAATATGAACATAATCATGTAATTCAACTTCTAAATCATTAAAAATCTCATAAGCTTGTAAATAACATTAATGGGTATAAACCCTAACTTCAATTTCATGGGAAATCATATAAAAATTCATTAAATTCATAATTAAAATAAGTTTTAGGCACAAAGATGAAAGGAGTATCCTTGTTCATAACCCCACATACCTCAATTGATGAACTAGATACTAGACCTTGAATCTTGGATCTCTATTGTTGCTTTGGAGATGAATTCTTAGAGTTCTTGAATTGGGAATTCTTAATCTTGAATTTTCTTGGAGAATTAATGGAGGAATTTGGATTTCTTGGGGAGAAAGTTTGTTGTACTAGGGTTTTGCTTGAGAGAAATTTGAAGAAAAGTTGATGTAAAGTGCTTTAAAGGGGTCTAATTTATTGTTTAAGACAGATTAGGGGCTGGGAGAATGACCAAAGTACCCCCGTTAATCATTGAAATGAAACTGGAAAAATGATCTTTTTGTGAACTGGGTGGCCACCGCGCTACGCCACTATCGCGGTGGCTCAAGGGAAAAGGATGAGCGGGAACTGGGCTTTCACCGCAACGCGCCACAATCGCGAAGCCCCTTTAGTTTGTCATTTTGACCACTGGCGCGGTGTACCAGAATCGCGAGGTCTCACTGAAAATTGCCAAACGGGAAATTGGGCTTCTCTGCGATGCGCCAAAATTGTGAAGTCTCACTAGAAATTGACAATTATCATTTAAATCGTCTTTGCGATGCGCTAAGGACCCAAATCATGGTGTTTTATGACTGAAGCTTAAAATAGACCTAACTTCTCACTTGGTCATTGGATTTAGGCGAATCTTATATCGTTGGAAAGCTTATTAAATTTCCCACATAATGGGAGGTCTAAATCTGGAAAATTCGACACAAAATAATTATTCTTCATTTTAGAAGCTATCCCTTAACATTCGAGTGGTGAATTTTAACTAGAAAAGGTATGGGGTATTACATGAACCATCATCCCAAAAAGTTACTTCATCAATATCATGGAATGAGTCTGTCTCATCATCATACACATAATTCACTTATATCACTCTCCACTCATCAGGCTACTTCATAAGTTTGCGTACATTGAATGTCACTTGTTCATCACTGAGTCTCGACATCAGATGTCTTTTCTCTAAATTAATCAATGTCCTACCTTTAGGCAAGAATGGTCTTCTCAAATTAATTGGGATTTGAAAGTACACTTCGCATTCCAAGATCACAAAATTAGAAGGAAAGATAAACGAAGCCACCTTCACCAATATGTCATAAAGAATTCCAACTGGCTTTTTCACTGTCCTATCGCCATCATTAGTCTTATGGTAGTTAGTTTGGGAGCTCCCCAACTTCTAAAATACTGCAAAGGGCATTAGGTTGATGCTAGCCCCCAAATCACATAATGCTTTAGTGAAGTTGAAAGATCCGATAGTGCAAGGAATGGTGAAATCACCAGGATCCTCTGTCTTATCTAGCAATGATCTAGTAACTACAACACTGCAATGATAAATATTGTCGATTAACTCATAATTTACTGACCTTTTCTTGGTGATTAAGTCTTTCATAAATTTTGCATATCCTGGCATTTGCTTCAATGCCTCTACAAGTGATATGTTGACTGGCAACTTTTTTAACATAGATAAAAATTTCTGATACTTACCCTCTTCTTATTTCTTTTCCAGCCTTTGAGGAAAGGAAGGAAAATGTCTCAAAATAGGCTTCAACACAGGCTTCTCAACCTTGTTTTTTTCTTTGTCCTATTTAATACTGATCTCTGCATCAATATGATCATCATTATTTTTGTGCTCATCTACAGTGGGAATAGGTAGGTTTGTGGTAGTTTTACCACTCCGAGTGGTAATGGAATATCAATGAGCATCATTCTTCGAATTCTGAACTGTATTACTAGGGAGAGTTCCCAACTACCTCTGATTCACTGTTGCTGACATCTGATCAAATTGTTGCTCTAATTGTTTGATTGGTGTAGCATATGATTCAGCTTTTTGATTTAGCCCTAACAGAAATGCCTTAATATCCTTAAGATGACTTTCTTAAATTTCTTGTCCTTTGACTAACTTTGACAAAAGTGCCTCAATTCTAGATTCTGAATCATGACCCTCAGGTGGAACATACTTATCACTCTTCTCTTTGTAGTCATCTTTCCGATGCTAATCACTATCTTTTTCTCTACTTCTATCTCTATATCTGTCATTATAATAGTTTTGACCTTGATTACCTTACCTTTGGGATGATAATACACCAACCTATAATTAAGATACTTTTCTTTCTCTTCAAATTCAATCTCAAGAGTTTTTGAAGTAGATGACTGAGTCATCACTGCATTTACTTTCTAAGCACCCATTGTTACAGATTGTTTAGTAAGAAGCCCAATATCCGTCTGAAGTTGAACAACCTCTTGTTCAAAGAAATCATTATTCATTTCATAACCACCAATTGCTCATATTGTATATGTACCTGCACCACGATCAACCTCTCTGGTATGCTATCCTCTATTAGTCACTGAAATATCATCCAGATACTCTTGCGTATAATCCCATCGAAGTCGCATAAATGGACCTCCTGAAATAGTATTTTCCATTGCTCTCAAACTAATATTTAGTGATCTGTAAAGGATTTCTAGTAGACTCTAATTTTGTTATTAGGTACCATGCTCATCTTCTTCTTGAATCTAAACCACACCTCAAACAAGGATTCTATAGGTAACTATCTTAAATTATAAATTTTATCTTTCAACTGTAACATCCTTGTAGGAGGGGAAAACCTGCAAGGAAATTATTTTCGCAACTCATGCCAAGAAATGATGAACCTCTCAAAAGTTCCCCAAACCATAGTGATGCTTCTCCAGTAAGAGAAAATAGAAATAACTGTAACCTGAAAGCTTCTTGGTCTACCCCCAAAATGGTATAAGATGTGTATATCCTAATAAAGTTAGCAAGATACAAATTTGCATCATCAGTTATTGCCCAAGAAAACACACCCTTTAAGTTTAACAACTGGATTATCGCACATGTAATGTCAAACTTCACATTGAGGGATAGCGGTGGAGGAATGATTGCTCCTGTTTCAGTCGGTTCAACATAACCTATGTCTTCATTAGCTTCCTCATATGGTTGCAGAGGCTGATACATAGGGATCACTGGAACTCTGCCTCTCTAAACTCTATCACCCACTTGTCTCGGCCTGATGAGTTCTCTATTTTGAGCTTTTCGAGCCCCTTTAGCTAACCTAGCCTTTTCAACTTCTTGTCTCTCTTGCTCTAAAAGTTGTTGCATTTGTATATCTGCAACATTCTTTGGATCGAGTGGATTAAGTGAGTTTGTCGCATTTGGATCAATAGGTGGGGGTCTTGACCCCTAGCACAAACACCATTAAGAACTTATTTCGCAATTTTTCATGGTGTTTGAAGAATTCTTTCTTGATCTGGATCAAATAGGATTAAGGGATTGCCTCTTCTCCTTGAGTTTGACGTACACCAGTGTATGCCAAATAAGAAATAGAAAATAAAACCTATGAACTTCACCAATTCAATTAAATACTCAAACCATCTTTCCCGACAATGGCACCAAAATTTGATATCACCCAAAACTAACTCCAATAAAAGTATGCTACGGTCGTTGTCAAATATAGTAACCAACTAGGTTAAGGTCAAACGTACAAGGAAGATGCTAAATAGTTTCTTGATTTGATGTAATTCATGAGCAGTACAGAAAAGTAAATGGGGGAATTTTGTATCAATCGCAAGTAGTAACCAAATCTTGAATGCTTTTGGGTGGTAAATAATATAAGATGAATACTAGGCTTGCGTTCCCCCTGGCTTCTTAACTCCATAAATTTTGCATGTTCAACCCACCTATTCTGTTGTTCTACATGCAAAGTCTTCAAGATATGTATTATCAGTCGTCCTGTGAACAAGAAGATAAATCTCACCCTTTACCAGTTCAGTCTTAGTTTTTCACTTTATTGCTCCCTGGTACGACCTCAGTTCACTCTCACCTTTTGAGTTAAAGTGATTAGATAAGATGGCAAGGTCTATAAGATGAAGGTGAATCCCAAATCACTGTCCTAATATTCTTTTCCCAATAACAAGCTACCTTGTAAGGATGAATGCAAATAAAGGCCATCTTAAGCTTCTATAGCAGCTTTGAGATTAATTATTGTGAAGAAGATTAAGATACAAGAATAAACTCTAGAATAGATGAATATCACACTTCCTCTACGTAGATACTCCGCCAGGGTTCCCACAATGCTAGTCAAGGAGATTAGCCACTCATGTTTATGCAAGACTCCATGATTATCAATGAAGAAAACATGTAATTAATTGCACAAGAATAAAGTGAACAAACTCCAAAGTCTTGAATTGAATAAAAACCCAAAATCTCAAGAATAATTGTAAAGTATGTAAAAGTATTATGAGAATGTGAAACCTAATAAAAGATAAACATTAGGGTATTTATAGAATCTCAAAATAACATAGAAATCCTGATAAAAATGGGAAAGGTAAAGTTATGTCGGATCAGTACGACTCATTCTCAACTCGTAATACCATCATACGAGTCATACCATTCCTTCTTGTATCCATTCAAATTTATGATCTCCCAAAGCTTTAACTTTCTGTTATTCATATGACTTTATCTTATGAGTCATACATGAGTATACGACCCGTGTCATATTCTCATATCCACTTAGCACTTCCTTTTTTCTAAGCCTGGACACTGGTCTACTTATGATTTGACTATATGAGTCGTACTCAGAATTCCGAATCATATATTCTAGGACTTTAACTCTTGATTTTAGCTTTGGACGTAATTATTCTTACAATCCGTATCCTCAGTATACGACTCGTAGGGATGAGTCGTATCTTTCTTTCACTTGGTCTTTTGTTTGGGCCTTTGGTTCTATTGTGCTTATGGGCCATCACACAAGTTGTATAGTGAGTTGGCGACTTGTTAGGTGACTAGTATCTTGATCAGAATTGGTCTTTCTAGGTCTTTTTCTTTTACTTTCATCCCATCAGTGCTATAGACCTATTTTTCCTGAAATAAACATAGAAGTGTATCATATTCACTAAGATAACCTAAGTGTCCTCATAAATTCATGGTTTTTAGAATCAAAAGTACCCTGTTTCCACGACACATCACCATGCACACATGTCATCAAGATCAAACCTCATGTCGGCAAACACGAGTTTTCAGTACAAGTCATCTAAGACCTATAACTTAATAGCTTTGCTACATAAAACCCATTAAGCCTTATTTAAAACAAGTTTCACATAACCCATTTATTAATCAGTGAACCAACTTTAAGGTATATACATGAGTATTGTCATACCCTTACACTTGAAAAATTATCTCTATGCCATAAAAATCATGTTTAACTTAGGGGAATGCCTCGACCCCCTTTATTTTATTAGATCAAGTACGGGTGGAATGCCTAGACACCCTTCTTATTCATTGAGTCAAAACATAGCCAATAAGGTGATAACTTAAAGGCTATCTAGAAATCGAAATAGATACACAACAAAAGACTAAATGATAGAATCAACATAAAGAAGAAAAGAGATAAACAAGATTTGCATAAAAGTAAAGATAGGTAATAAGACCCTTACTATCACCGATGATTAGCACAAGAATATGTCTCAAACATTCAAACACACCTCACCAATGGTAGTTCAAACCTCACACTTAGGTGAACCAAAGGAATTCACACTCCCTCAATCATACCTTTCTTTCCAAATGTTCAACACAAATGAAGAACCCTTCAATTGCATTCAAATTCTCAAGTTTCGAAAATTACACTAAGCTAGGACTAAAAACTACAAGCTAAAGAGTATTCTTTCAATATTCATCAAATCTAATAAAAAGTAAAGGCCTAATTGTCTATTTATAGTTATTACACACAAAGACTAAAATACCCTTAATGAAGGGTGTTCCTTTGGAATGTAAAAGAGGAGTCTCAAAAGACCACAATACCTCTAAGTTGAGGATCCTTTGGAATGTATCCAAGGATTCCTTGGAGTATGTTCAAGGTCCTCTTCAAATTTTAGCAAGTACACTTCCTTGGATGAATGCATAATACTTTCACAAACCTCCGTATTTATAAATAACACCTTGTGTGTTTGGAATTGATGAATGGAGCCTCTTTAATGCTCTCAAAATTGAGGATAGTTCATTATTCAAGGCTTATGGTTCTCAGTTTAGCATCAAGGCATACAAGCAACCTTCCACGCATGGGTTTGCTTTATTTCTTGCTCAAAATGGGCCTTTCTTGCATAGTCTTGTGCCCTCGGGGTGACCAAGTCTTGAGCTTTTAGGTGCCTCCAAAGATGTCATCAAAAGCTAAGGCGACCATTTGACTTGTATCACAAGGGCTTTAAAATCCATGTTCATTGTTTAACCACTTTAAGACATGAAAATACTTAGGTGGGTAAGTCAACAAGTGACAAAATCATATTCATTAACAATTTCACAAACAAGTTGAGGGCACATAATTTACAAAGCCATAAATCAAGTCAAAATCATCAAATTAGGGGACCCCTCAGTTTAATACCACTCCCTTGCATCCCACACAGTTCAAAATAATAAGTAAGACATGAATGTTGCATAAATAACTAGGAGAAAGAAATCAATTAGGTAACCAACAAAATTAAAACCCCTCAACAATATCAAAACCCACATCAAAACCATACATTTATAATCAATCAATGACATTACAAAAATATAAATTCAAGGGAAAAATCTACATGCCTTAATTACCAAGAAACTTGAAGAATTCAACACCCTTAGGATCCTACATGACCACCTGCTTGGACCCTAGTCTTGACTGGAAAAGGTGGATTTGAGAGAGAGAAATTTTGAGAGTGAAGTAATTGATGTTATATCGTGAAAACTAATGGAAATTGGTTAATATAGTGTTTATAGGTCATTTATAAGTGAAAGTACTTCAATACCCCTTTTACCAACTGAACTAAACCAAAAATTACAGAATTCAAATCATTAGAGCATCGCGGAGGGTAATCTCCATGACTGCGCGACTATCGGAGACCCTTACTGCCTCTTCACAAAAATAATCATAACATTTTCCTAGGGTATGGGATTAAGGAAAAATTTGATGCATTGGAAAGAGTACACATTTATATATAATTTGGTGGGTCTTGAGCCACAAAATTCCATATATTCCAGAAGTTATACTCATTCAATGGTTGACCTTTGTAGAAACAAATTCCAAAATTTGGTCGATAATGAAAGTTCTTAACTCCACTTCACTCTAAGTGTTTACTACGAATATTATTCCCTTCAAAGGCACTTTTTACACTAGGATAATGATCATGACACTTATATTTATATAGAAATAATTGAATTCAAGTTTATACACGTAGAAATAATGGTTCAAATTCTAGCCCGAAAGTGTAGGGTGTTACATTATCTTCCCCTTGGAATCATTTGTCCTCGAATAATGGATAGGAATATTTTGAATCTTTAGAAGTATGTAAAAAAGTATGTAACTTCACATTATGAATTTTTCCTAAATAAGACATGTATAGGAATCAAAAGGAAAAGGGCTTCATGGCAACACCAAGTAAATTATGTAAGCACAAATCATAAGACAACGAGGCTAAGGTCGTACAAGGGTTAAAAGACCCAAAGCTCCTCACCCCAAGTGGGAAAATTAAAACAATCAAAATTTTACTTAGGTCCACATTGCGAACCTTATTGTGGAACATGTCCTCTGCATCGCAGGATATCGCGAAGGCTTACTACCTCCATGACCCAAAATTACCCCAAACCCCATTTGAAAATTCTGAACTCTCCTGGTTTACCCTTCTTACATCCTCAAACATGATTTGAGTAAAAAATTAATATTTTAAGCACAAAAAGGCCAAAAAATAAAATACCCAAAATTTATGGGTGTTACACCTACTATTGAAAAATATGAAGAAGAACCTATAGAGGAACTAAATACCAGTCGGGGACAAGCTGATTTGTAATTGTCAAACTAGAGTCTTGAAGTCTCATCTTTTGGAAAACCTACTTGAATCAGGAATATACACTCGATATAAGACACGAAATATGGTTAACTTCTCAATATTTAGTGTCTAAAATTGAACCCAAAAATATCAAGAAAGCATTAAAATATAAAGATCAACTGATTGCAATATATGTGGAGCTTCATCAATTTAAAATATACAAGGTATGGCATTTGGTTCCTAAACTCTCTGATAGAGAAGTTAAAGGGACCATGTGGGTGTATAGAAACAAATTGGATAAGTTTAGAACTACATTCTGGAACATGGATAGGCTAGTTAGGCAATGTTCTAATCAAGAAGAAAGCATAGATTATGATGAAATATTTTCTCCAGTTGGTAGGATAGAAGCTATTCATATTCTTATTTCTTCTTAATCCATTATGGAATTTAAACAATTTCAGATGGATGAAAAGAGTGCATTCTTTAATGGGTATCTAGAATAAAAAATATATGCAAAACATCCTTTAAGATTTGAAAGTCATGAGTTTCTAGATCATGTGTGCAGACAAGATAAAACTCTCTATGGGTTGAAGTATTTACCGATAGTTCTTCCAAAGAACCAGGCCTTATTCAAATAAGCCAAAAAGAATGTCACCATTCTGATCATGACATGAAAAAAGAAAGAAGAGAAGGAAAGCATGGTATAAAAGGTTATTAAAATATTTTCTAGATAATAGATTCAAGAAAGAGAATATTGACAGTACTCTCTTTTTAAAATCTAGACGCAAGAATCTACATATTCTGTAGGTGTGTGTTGATTATATAATTTTGGATCAACTCTAAATTCTATGTGTGATGATGTTGCTTAACTCATTGGAAAAGAATTTGTAATAAACATGATGGGTGACCTTATGTTCCTTTTTAGGCTACAGGTAAATCAAGTAGATGGTATAGTTTTTATTAGTTGTAAAGGTACATTTCTTAGTTGTTGAATAAATACAATATAAAGTATGTAACCCAAAAGGTACTCGAATTGGTACCTTTACCAAATTGGACAAGGATAAACCTGTTCTCTCCTATGAATAAAACTATGTATCAAGGTATAATAGGTTCCCTCTTATATCCAACTTCTAATTGTGTTCTTTACTATTTAATATTTATTTATTTAATCATGCACAATAGTGTTGGAGGTTATTTCCAGGTTTGTCCTTTTGCCTTGACTTAGCTTATTATCTCAAATTTTATCGTACTTATATCATGATTTAGTTTAGTCAATCGATGATGCATACTGAGTTCTCATGGTTTTGGTACTCATGCTACACTTTTGTACCTTTTTTGTGCAAATCTGAGTACTATTAGTCACCATTAAAGTGACGATCCTGATGAGTTAGATTCAGGAGATAGGGTTATCTCTCAGAGTTGGATTTGCCTCTTTTCCTTCTATTATCTACGTCTAGCCTTTCATTTATTGATTGTGTTTGATTATTTCAATACTTATGCTCCATTTGTAATAGATCTTGTACCAATAGTAATAAGTCGTGGGATAGTTGTTTATTCTTTATCTATCTTGTAGGCTATATTTATTGTCTTATTATTATTATTATTATAGTATTTGATTTTTATTTTTCAGCTTTTAGGCCAATTTCCACCAAATTAGCCCATTTTTTTTATATCTTCATGCTATGGTTTGGCTTACCTATCGGCAAGACAAAGTAGGTGCTATCATGACTCATTAATCGGGTCATGACAAATTGGTATTACAACAAGGTGCACCAGTATTATTAGTATAAGAGCAAGTGTCTAGTATAGTTCCACAGATCAAAATAATGACACTAGTTTCTTATATTTGAGATTTCTTCACTTCTTACTCTCATTTAGTGTTAAGAGTCTAGGTTGGTTTCTAAAGAATTTCTTTGGTTTTACTATTTTGTAGATGTCTAGAACACGTGTTGTCTCTACATAAGATGATATTCCTAAGATCAAGCCTAGGGATCATAATGCTATTTGTGGATGACCTAGTGGTTATTGATAGCCTAGATATGTGTACCCATCTAGGGTCTAGGATAGAGGGCCTTCACTAGACCCTATTCCTACTCCTGAGCCAAAGATTCTTCTACCCCAGCTAGAGGTAGGCTTAGGACTATCCCAGGCTCCACTAGGATTTATTTTTTCTTCAGTGCACAGGCATACATTGGTTCAGTTTTTATGATTGGTTGGTGGTACAACATCTGACGGTGCATAATATATGGATCAGAGTAGTACTAAGGTAGGGACGCAACCTGTAGCTGCAACTCCTGGAGCTGAGGTCCCTCATATGTTAGTGGTTTCCCAGTCGGTAGCTGCCCAACATGCTATGTCTATTGAGGAGCAAAAGATATTGGGTAAATTCTAGAAATTGGTTCTGTCTAGGTTTTCTGGTGCACCAAGCAATGATGTATATGAGTTCTTGATTGCTTGTGAGGATAGCCTCCATAATTTACTCTTAGTTAACAATTGTTTTTAGATTACACTACTTTTCAGTTAGACTTAGAAACTCAACATTGGTAGAGAGGTCATTTTGATTCCAGGCCAACTAGATCTCTCTTATTAAAATGGACTTAGTTCATTAAGATCTTCTTAGAGAAGTATATGCCTCAAAGTCTTAGGGAATCATTTGAGTGATATGTTCTTGAGGTTGGAGTATGGATCCATGGTTGTTGTGGAGTTTGGGGCTCAATTTCATGAGTTGTCTAGGCATGCTACTTCTATTTTAACTTCTGATTCTGAGAGGGTCTGTTGTTTTGTACAAGGATTGGGACTTCCTCTTAGCATGTCTACACAACATCTTATTTCTATAGGTAGATATTTTGCTGAGGTATCTGAGCATACATAGGTTATGAAGTAGATGCATCATGAGGCCCAAGGGGACAGCAATAAGAGGCCATAGTATTAGGGTAGTTTCATTGAGAGATGATGTTGGGTGTATTTATACATTCTATCATCCTTATTCTAGCATGTTTAACCTTGTTTTGAGGATAAATCTAAGATATAATGTTTTATAATGAGTTAAATGTTTTGAAACATGTGTTTATAAGGTTCCAAGAGAATTCCAAGTAAGTTTGTACTTAAAAGACTCAATTTGAGTTAAATATAGTGAACTAGTCTTCCTAGCTTGACTAGTTGCTTTTCTAGTCTATAATGTTGGATTCCATTGAGTTATATATGTTCCTTATGGTTTTAAATGTTTTATGATATGTGTAAAAAGATTTTAGGAGTGTACAAAGTTCATATGAGTTAAATAAAGAGTGGAAACTTGAAGGGAAATATCATGAAACCAACCTAGTCTAAGCTCTTGTGTTTGATTCATCGTAATGGGTTTAGTGTTATTTGTGCTTCTAATTAGTTTGGTATGATGATGTATAATTCTTTTTTATCTGAATATGATGATATTTTTATGTTAATTAGGCTTTCAAATCATGGGAAATACGCCACAAGACAAGGAATGGAAGAAGGAATCA
Organism: Capsicum pubescens; assembly: GCA_030864215.1. Lineage (NCBI taxonomy): Eukaryota > Viridiplantae > Streptophyta > Magnoliopsida > Solanales > Solanaceae > Capsicum > Capsicum pubescens. Next base: position 232,697,573 of record CM061544.1, read on the forward strand.
CCAACACTTAACAAAAATTTGGAGGACAATTTCCAGAGAGTGCATGCATTTAGCATGCGTCGTATGATCCACTCCTGTGAAACTCAGGGTGAATCACACACCAAATTCCATAAATTTTGAGGGTTCTACGTACTCTCCACTCCATACCTAGGATTTTAAGCTAATTTGACTTCTACACGAACTTGGCTTACCCTTATGCTATATATACATGTTGTATTATGTTTTCACATATCTTGACATATTTTGGTGATCAATGGGATACTACAACTTCATTATTAGGTTTTTATTAATATTATTTAGTTCATACATGTTTTATTCATTAATTATAACATTGTAATTACGATTATGACTATGCGTGGCTAAACACGCTCTTTCCAGGGTTGAAGCCAAGAACATGATTATTATTGCTATGGATTAAGTTTGTTTGCTTTTATTATCAATATTGGTTGTTTTTTTATTCTTATTATAACTAGTTTAAGGATCCATGACCCTTAGAATACATCCATCATCAACCTTGTGAACTGGGGAGAGTGAATAGGGCTATAGAACATGAAAATAAGTAGAGTATGGTTCTTAATTCTTTATAAAATAAGAAACTTGAATTAATATCTAGGAAAGGGATGTACTTAGATACCTTACTTGATTCATATGTAGGATTATATTTGTTAAGAACTTCAGTGAATTATTACATCCCCGCTCAACAATGTAGGTGTAAGGTTCTACTTAGGTAATAGATTAGAGGTTGGGAAACCATAATCGCGCAATTAACCCTACGAATCAACAACCAAGATAAGCAAGTTAACGAATGAAATCCAAAATCATAAAATGATGGTTTAGAGTGCTTTAACCCTGGGGTTTCTCTAATTGATTGTCTCAAGACCTTTACTATCTGCATTGTTTAGTTTTAATTTACAATTTCCAAACTCTTTATTTGGTTACTCTACATCAATTGAATCTGAATTGTGAACTAAAATAAAATAATTGCCAAATCTTGTCTTTGTAGGATCGATAACTCGGCTTTCTTGAAGGCCACTATATTACTTGGTAAACCATGTACACTTGTGTGTGCGCTTGGGTGCTGTCAAATTTTTGGTGTTGTTGCTGGGGACTTATCTTTTGCCAATTGTTTATTTTAGTTTTATTTTTAGATTTATTTGGTGTTTTATGCTTGTCCTTGGTTTTGTTCTTGCAGGAAATAGGTTTATAGGTTGATAAGTTGGCAAAGGATTGAGAGTTAGTAGAACCAACCCTGGAACCCGAGCAACTTTACCATCAATGCAGGAGAAAAACAATCCTTCTCTCTAGAATTCGTCAAATCCAAGAAGGCCAAAATAATATTGTTCCTATGACTGAACAACAAACAGGTGGTAGGAAGGTTAAGAATTGGCAGTCCCACTTCAAATGAACTTGACTTCACCAATTAAAAGACCGACAGCTGGGGGGAATTTTGAGTTGAAACATAATAAGGTCCAGCTTCTTATTAGCAGTGGACAATTTACAGGGCTTTCACACGAGGATCCAGAAGTCCACTTGCAGACCTTCATTGAGCTTACAGATATATTCACTCTGACTGGGGTGACTCCAGATTATGTGAGGCTGACACTGTTTCCCCATTCACTTTTAGGGGAATCTAAAAGGTGCTTGAATGGAGAGACGACCAATTCTATCAGATAATGGGATGACTTAGACAAAAAGTTCCTCATCAGATTCTTTCCATTAGGCAAAACTACGAAACTTCACAGTGAAATAGTGAGCTTCAAATAGAAGTTTAATGAAAACCTCTATCATGCTTAGGAATACTTCAAGGCTCTTTTTCAGGAGTTTCCACACCACCAACAGTCTAATGAGGTACTTTATCATACTTTTGTAGAAGCTCTTGATCATAATACGAAGATTTTGCTAGATTCAGCCGCAGGTAGTAAAGAGCTGAAATTGACTTATGATGAGTTCTACACATTGTTGAACAACATAGTACAAGGAAATCCAGATTGGCATTCAGATTATAGAAGTGACACGAAAAGAATTGCGGGTGTATTGGAGGTGGACTAATTCACAACCCTATCAGCATATGTTTCTGTACTATAAAATTTGATCAACACATTATTCAATAGCATAAAGCTGGGAGAAGTAAAAACTGTAGCCACAGTCAATGCTATCCAACAAGCTATAGGTTGGTGTGAGGTATGCAGTAATAGTGGTCATTCAATGACCATGTCTTCTTCAAATCCGGAATCAGTCATGTATGTGGGTAATGCGCAAAGGCCAAATTACGGTAATACCTACAACATAAAGTGGCAGCCTCATCCATTAAATCAACCATAGAACGCCCCACAACCATATGCCCAACCAAATCAGTCAAGTAGCAATATGAGGGAAATGATGACATAGATCTTAGCTAACCATACACAATTTGCTACAGACTTAAAAAATTTACAAGGAGCCACAAGAAATCTAGAGATGCACGTGGGGAAATATAAATAAGCAGTAAATACTAGGTCACATGGTGGGTTGCCAGCTGTCATAGAAAATCCAAAGCAAGTCATGGAAATTACCTTAAAAAGTGGTAAAGAGCTTCAAACAGAACCTCCCAAGGCAACAAAGGAGGTTGACACTGATATGGTGACAAAAAGTTTCCTGAAGAAGTTGTTGAAAAGTCAAGGAAGTCTAAGTACTTGAGAGAAAAAGTTTTTGAATCAGAAAAGAAGAAGACACTGTCATTACCCTTCCCTTAGATGCAAATTAAAGCAAAGGAGGATGCACTGTTTAAGAAGTTCTTTGATACATTCAGAGAGATATACATTAACTTAACTTTGTTAGATGATTTACAGAGTATGACCAAGTACGAAAATACTTGAGGTATGTGGTGGCTTAAAAGGTGAAATTTTAGGATGTGGGAGCTATAACACTCATTGAATTGTGTAGGGTTGTGATGACTCAAAAACTCCCCAAGAAATAAAGAGATAAGGGGAAGTTTTCTATCCCAATCAAAGTTGGGAGTAAAGCGGTCCATGCACTGAGTGACTTAGGGGAGAGTATAAACTCGATGCCTCTATCACTATTTAAAACATTGGGTTTGGGTGAGCCAAGACCGAGAACAATGGTATTACAATTAGCAGATGGGTCATTCATATATTCGGATGGAATGAGGATGTCCTTATAAAGGTTGGTAAATTCATTATACCTGCTGACTTTATTATTCTTGATTTTGAGGCAGATGAACAGGTACCAATCATCATGGGGCATCCATTTTTAGCAACTAGAGGAACGTTATTTGATGTTAGAGAAAGCACATTCAAAATGAGGGTAGAGGATGAAGAAGTGGTGTTTGATGTATATAAAGCACCCACAATTACGTCCTAAGTTAAAGATTTGTGTATGATAAATGTTATTGAAGGGGACAAGTGTGGGGTGGCTAGTCCACAAAAGACCTTTTTGAACTACCTGATTGAGCAGTCTAAGACTCTATCTCCTAAGCCTAGCATAATGAAAGTTGATGAGCCTAAAAAGGCTAAAGTTGAGAAACCTGTTTCTCTTAAGAATTCACACCCAAAAAGGGTGAAAAGGATAAGAAGATGGCCTCCAAGTATGAGGAAACATATAAAGGAATATGGTTGTGTTGAGTTGGGTCATGCCACGACACTAAATCAAGTGCTGCTTGGGAGAAAACCCAAGTTAATTAGGTATGTGTTCTTTTCAGTTTTTTATTTCACATAGGTTTTGTTTTTGGTTGAGTCACGGGTTAATGGGAAGTTTGAGTACCATAAAATTGAGCTTGAAGCATGGCAAAGATGAAATGTGGGGTCCCGCGGATCCCATGAATATAAAAGATGCTGCTAGATAGGCCTAGAGGCCTCAGGGAATACTTCTATCTCTTAATTTTAAATTCACTTTAGGTACAAAGTATATTTTTAAGTGCAGGGTGGGCAAATTCTCAAAATTTTGTCTCAATTTAAAAAAATTTAGGATAGGAATAAATGAGATAGTTGAGTTTGTACTCTTTTTAATTACATGATGTAATTGGGTTTGTTTGTAAAAGTATACTGAATGAGTGAATTTCTATTTTTGAAACTCTTAGGCATATGTCTTTGACTCTAGTACTTGTTAGCTTAAAATTGAATTTGTGCTATTGTTTGGTTAGGAGTCTATGATGATCCTATAAGAGTTGAGCATGTGCCATGTGCGTGTGAGAATATTTGTATATTCCTAGCTGTATGTGATGTCTAGAACTTGCCCGGTGTGTGTGCGTGAAGTGAAATAAAGAATGTGGGTTTAGGAGATGATGTATCCATTTCTTTGATAGCCTTATTTTATACTTTCTTTTGCCTAACCTTGTGCATTATCTTAGTTAACCCCCATTGAGCCTTTAGCTTTTCTTTGGCAACCTTATAAGTAGCCTAATTCCCTTCTTTGATGGTCCTTAATTTGATTCAAAAAGCTCCTAAGTGCTTTAATGAAAAATTGAATAAGTAATAAGTTTGAGAAATTAAAGAAGAAAAAGGTGAAATTGATGCCCCAAGGTAATGGTTATTGGTGTATAAGCGATGTGTGGTGGGTGGTTGTGATATAATTTATGCTAAAAATATTGCCATGATTGTGTAAAAAGAGAAAAATCAATCCTTATGGTAATAAACTATGTGTCCACCAAGTGTTTGTGAAAATTCTTAAAAGAGATGGGGCAAAAACAAAAGGAATGGGTAGATGAAATAGTGTAATTTGGTTGTTGGAGATTGGTTCTAATTGTATAATTTAGCGTATTAAAGTGCTTAGAGAGGTTAGTCGCTATTCCCAAATAGTTCCTACCCGTCTCTTAGCCTACATTACAACCCGGAAAAGTCCTAATTGATCCTAAGCTTTACATTCAACTATTAGTGGAGCATTACACTAAGGGAAACACTATGGTTCATTGTGTGTAACTTGTGAATTCTTTGTGAGAGTGAGAGTAATATTTATTCTTGTACCCATCATTTGATGAATTGCTTAATTGTGAGTGATTATGGGTAACTCTCTTGTTGCGATGGGCACATATTTGATGAATATGGGTGATTTGTATGATGTCCTTGATTGAATAATAAGCATGATTTTTCCAACTAGGTGAGTCCATTCTTGAGGCTAGGATGTTTTGAAGCAGTGTTCATGAGCTTTCAAATTGTGTAAATAACATGTTTAATGTAGTAACGTGCATTCTATGTAGTCCTTGTAGTGCTAGCTTGAGTGTCTGGCATTTAGTAGAAGTGTAGAGTGACAACGCCTAAGCACACATGCAAGTGTACGCAGTCTCATCAAGTAGTAAAGTGGCTTCAAGAAAGCCCAAGTATCGATCTCTCAGGGACTTGTGTTCGCCGCCTATCTAATTCTATTCTAACAAATTGAGAAAAGTTAACAAATAGAGTTTTAGAAATCTAAAAAGAAACTAAACTAATGCGGAAAAATAATGACTTAGGACAATTAATGGATAGAAACCCAGGGTTAAGGCTTATGAACAATCATACTATGTGGTTGAACTTCATTTGTTAACTTGCTTAGCTTAGTTGTTGATTCGTAGGGTTAATTGTATGATTACAGTTTCCCAACCTCTAATCCTTTACCTAAGTTGAACCTTACAACTACATCGTTGAGTAGGGATGTAATGATCAAAATAAGTTATTTAAGCTATCTTCCTACGTGTGAATCAAGTAAGGCATCGAAGTACATCCCTGTCCTAGATGCTAATTCAAGTCTCTTATTTTATAAAGAAACAAGAACCCTACTTTTCTTATTCCCTTATTCTATCTCTCTATTCCCTCTCCCGAGATTAGAATGTTGACAATTGGTGTATTCTAAGGGTAGCTATAAGACCCCGCAAAAAATTCTAGCTTAATTCAGTCCTTTAAGCTTGTTAAGGGGTCCCAGACTTAGAATATATTAGCTAAGTATTCAGACTTAGTGCCATTTTAGTCTTTGAAAGTTGGCAATCTTATTTCGAGACCTTTACATCCCTTAAATAATGATATTTGAGTTAATTCATGATCAGGAAGGTGAATAGATGTTCCCGGACAAGTTTTGGAATTTTTAGATCTCGTTTAGACCATGTTTGAGTGCCCAAAATAGTGGGTCGATGCGATCTCAACGCGTCGTGTCAACCATCGCGTTGATAAGATAGTTTTTCCCCAGCTTCAGTGCAAATTCCAGTGAACCGATGCGACGCATTGGCTATTGCATTGATGCTAATGATGCGATGCGTTGGCCTGCGCGTCGATAACATAGTTTATAGGAATTAAAAGGCCACATCCTCAAGGTTAATTAGGTCTTTTTTCACACCCTTCATCCACCATAACATGAAATTAAACCCTTTGGAGAGGAATTATACTCATTCATTCTCAAAATTTCTCGAGAACAAAATCTTAGGTGTTGAAATTTCAAATCATGAACTCAAGAACTCACCATCAACCTCTCAGAATTTAGGCACTAAGGTATGCGAAGTGTTCATCCAAGGGTCCCTTCCACCTTTGGAGTCCAAGAAACTATTTTTAAACTTCAAGTTTATGGATTTCATGAATTTCATGTTGGGTTTGATTATGTTCATGTTTATAATAATTAATTGGGATTCTAGTTCATGTTTTATGATGCATTTCATGTGACGTTAATTGATATGTATTTAATATCATGAGGATCTATGTAAAACCCTTGAAATTGTCAATGGGGATTTGAATTATGATGTCTACTTGTTGTTTAGTGTTATGTGCATATGTATGCTCACCAAGTGCTTGATGAATTGTTCATGTGAACTAATAAGGGAAAGAAATCATGTCATGCTAGCTTAATTGCAAGTTATACCATACAAGAGTTTGATGAGATGTCTCTATAGATTCATTATGAATTAAATGTGCATGCTTATGCTAAGCAAGATCATGTGATGCTTTATTTTCATGCTATCGAGTCCTGGGGGTATTTAATACCCAAAAATTTAGTTGTTTGCCTACAACCAGTGTCATTTATAGAATAATCTCAGTCACATTACGATCTTAGTACTCTCAGTCAGTTACAGGACTTAGGAAAACTCAGTAGACCCAGTTTATCCCAGTCTAGTCCAGTATTCAGTTCAGACCTCAGTAAGCTCAGTCAGCTAACAAAATTCAGTAGTATTCTGGAAGACCACGAAATCCGTTGAACTCAGTTCAGTTCAGTTAAACAGTACGATTAGTAACAGTTCAGTCAAGCCTAGAATGAACTAGGAAATCAGTTCAGTGTTCATTCAGTTGGGAGTAGAATTCAGCATAAAGTGAACCCAAGGATGGGGGCTCACCTTCCAGTAGAGGGTGTGGTCCTTAGAAGCAGTCCTTATGCTCCAGAACTACGTAGCTAGCGTAGGTTGAGATATCTCCCTGCAAGACTAGGGTTGATATATCTCATTTGAAATTTTCTTACCAGAGAGGATTGATGGAAGAGCTTCCTATCAGGGAGGGTTAACTCACAGATTGTCCTTACCCATGACACGGTATTGACACCCTTTAAACTGGGGTTATAGGTTGGACCCCAATCAGTTCAGAGAGGGGCATGTTGGTTAGATGATTACCTCCTACAGTCTCAGTTTTAGTGTCAATCTTAGAATAGAACTCAGTTCAGTTCTATAGATTCAGGACTATCAGATATAGTCACTCAGCTCAGTACGGAACTCAGTATAGTTCCACAGAATCAGGACTGTCAGATACAGTTATTCAGTTATCAGTAATTCAGTAACAGCTTACTTAGATAACAATTAATCAGTATTCAAACTCAGTATTCAGTATTATCACAATTTCAGTTACAGTATACGTAGTCATGCATGTATCTTACTCAGTCATACTCATGTTATTCAGTTATTATTGTTCATGCATCTGAACCTATGTATTTAAGCCTACCAGTACATTCAAAGTAATAATGCATGATTTTCTCTTGCGCTATGATGTCTTATATCATAGGTTCAGATGCATGGGCTCCAGAGCACCCTTAGAAGTTCAGTTTCTCAGCAGACAGAGTAGTGGTGAGTCCTCATAGTTTAAGGACATGATTGTTTTTAGAAAATAAGTTCGTTTTCAGTAGTAGGAGTTAGTAGGGGGCTTGTCCCATCAATTCCACAGTTCAGACAGTTAGAGGCTTTTTCAGACTAGAGTATTTTTCAGTCAGTTGTTCAGTTTTTCACTATTGATTTTCAGTTTTGGGTATGGTGATACCTTATTCAGCATTATTCAGTATTATTCAGTATTTAACCTTATGGCAAGTTTTTACCTATTTCTGCATATTTACAGTATTATTATTTAGTTGTTACAACAGGTACCAGTCATGGGTTAACTTGTGGTCCTTCGGGACACCAGGTAGCGTTCGGGGTACAGACTCGGGGCGTTATAGTAGCTAATCCATAAAATAGTTAAAATAAGAATAAACAAGAAACCAACAATGATAAGAAAATCAACAAACTTAATTCAAAATGAAGTAATCATGATCTTGGCCTTAACCTCGGAAAGGGAATTTTAGCCTTTAATGGAAATAATCATCATCCAATCCCTTGGATTAATGACACAAACCTTTAAAGAAACTAAATTAAAGAATGATAAAACCTAAATAATGTATAGAGCAGCCTCCTCTTGTACAAATACATCCAAAACTAAATAAAAACGCAAATAAGGTCCTATTTATTGTAGAAGAAATATCCCATGCCTTGTTGAACAAGGAAACAATTTCTGATCATCTGCGAACCAAGTGATTAACGTGTTGAAGGGCGTCGTATCGTGTCTAAATCACATTGGTTAAATTTTTGGGTACCTTATGAATCCATTGATGTGTCTAATGAACCCAGACTCATTTCCACGCGCCCATACTCTCTCAATACGTTTCAGGTGTCCAAATTGGCGTCAAGCTATGTTTTGTCCTTCTGTGATCCATTCCAAGCCGTTTTGAGTTGTTTCCACTAGATTTGAAGCTTATAAATCCTTCATATATCATAATATTCCATTAACAAAGCATCCTATAGCATTAAACACAATAATTTAGAGCTCAAAACAACACAACATCTTCAACGATAGAAACACGAGCTAAGCATAGGCTAAATTCACATTGAGCTTTAACTTATTGTTTTGACTCTTCTCTTGATCCAATTGACCCTTGATCATTATAACTAAGTTTTTTCACATATAAATACATAATAACAACATTAGTAGCTCATTAAAACACATTAGAACCCAATACAATAGACTAGAAAAACACCTAGCTCAAGCTAGTTATACTTGTTTTCTCGGTTGAACTCTAAATGCTCAAATTGAGTCAAAACTCATGTGAAACCACCATAACACAATGTAAACACATACTTGGACACATAAATGCACATTTATATCATTCTAACCTCATTAATCACATGAATCATCATCAAAACAACGCTAAATAGGCTAGAATAGTAGCGCTAGAATGCATAAATACACCCAACATCACCACCCCACACTTAAAGCCTTGTTCGTCCTCGAACAAATCTTAACTAAAAGAATCATGAGCTGGAAAGTCTCCGTACTTCTACTACATGCTAGAAATTCAAGATATCACTACAATGACTACATGGAATGCAAGTTTACAACACTAAGCATGTCATACACAATTGAAAACTCAAGAATCCTACTCCAAAACATCCTAGCCTCAAGAATTTACTCAATACACAACAAACTCATGCATATTTCTCAATATAAGACATCATACAAATCACCCACATTCATTAAATATGTGCCCTCACAATAAGAGAGTTACCCATAAACACTCACAATAAAGCAATTGTCATAATGGAAATCAAGCTACACTCACTCTCACAAAGAATTCACAAATTACACATAATGAACCATAGGCTTGACCTTAGTTTCATGCTCCACTAATATTTGAATGATGAAACTAGGATCTAATATGTCTTTTCCGGGTTGTAATGTAGGCTAAGGGGCGGGTAGAAATTATTTTGGCCAAGAATAGAGACTAACCTCTCTAAGCGCTTTAATACACTACATCATACATTTATAACCACTTTCCAACAACCAAATTAAACTCTTTCATTCATCAATACCTCTTGTTTTTGCCCCATCTCTTTTAAGCATTTTCTCAAACACCGGTGGACACATAGTTTACTACCACAAGAATCAATTTTTCTTTTTTTTTTCGCAATCATGTCAATATTTTTAGCATAAATTATATCACAACCATCTACCTCACATCAATTATACACCAATAACCATTACCTTGGTGCATCAATTTCACCTTTTTGTTCTTCAATTTCTCAAACTCCTTACTAATTCACTTTTTTGTTAAAGCACTTAGGAGCTTTTTGGATCAAATTATGGTCTATCAAAGAAGGGGATTAGGCTACTTATGAGGTTGCCAAAAAAAAAAAAGCTAAAGGCTTAATGGGGTTAACTAGGATTATGCTTAAAGGGTAGGACAAATAGAATGTATAAAACAAGGCTATTAAAGAAATGCCTATATCATCTCCTAAACCCACATTCTTTATTATGCTTCACACACACACTGGGCAAGTTCTAGACATTATATGCAATAAGAAATATACAAAAAACCTTACACACACGGCACATGCTCAACTCAATAGGATCATTATAGACTCCCAACCAACAATAGCATGAATTCAAATTTAAGCCACAAATACAAGAGTAAAAAACATGAGCCTAAGAGTAGCAATTCACACCATTCAACATGCTTTTACAAACAAACTCACTTGCATCATGCAATCAACAATAGCACCAACTCAAATATCTCACTTAGTCCTATCCTAAAAATTTTAAATTGAGCCAAAAATTAAGAATTTTCCCACCCCATACGTAAAAATCTACTTTTTTCCCAAAGTAACTTTAAAAGTAAGAGATAGAAATACTTCCTGAGGCCTCTAGACCTATCTAGTAGCATATTTTTGAATAAAAGAGGGTCTATGGGACCCCACACTCAGTTTTTTCCATGCTTCTTAGATCGATTTCCGATAATTAGACTTCTCATCAACCTGTAACTCAAAAAAAAACTACGTGAAGTAAAAAAAACTAAAAAGAAAACATACCTTAGCATGGGTTGCCTCCCAAAAAAATCTAATTTAGTGTCGCGGCACGACCCACATCAATTTTTTCCTCCATCTTGAGGATATAAATTTCACCCCCAACATTGCATCCATCTTCTTGACTCGCTCATAAGGAGGTGGTACAAAGATTAAGGAACTGAGTAATGGAATGTACATGGTAAAACACTCATCCTTGAAGTGACGTGTATTTTTATATTGCTTCTCCGGTGCAAAATCAAGAATACAGGATTCTAGTTCCTCATCTTCACACTCTTCCACTACTTTAAATGATTCTACAGACAAAATATCAGCTAGACATAATGTTGAAAAGAGCTTTGAATGAGGTCTAAATAATCCCACTTCAAAATCTACACAATCTACAACACCCTTACTTTTACTCAGTTTCTCAATTCCAGTCTCAAAAGAAAGATGAAAGTCGAGTGGCTGTGATTCTTGTAGTGGTGGTTGTATCACCTTGCCCTCCTTAATTATTTGTTGAGCATTCATTGCCCACAAACATGACTGAATCAGGATTAAAAGGACACATATCTATAGAGTGATACAAATTTTCATAAGCCACACACCAACTCATGGTCTGCTGCGCAGGTCGTAAATAAGCAGGTCCCCTCCAAATATTTGGATCAATATCTGGACAAAAAGCCTCATTATGGGATTCTCCAAAATAATGATAAGAATCATCATCCCTCAAAAACCATCTATCTAAGAATGACATCTCAAGAAGAGTGTGAGAAAAATAGAAATAAGGGAAAATAAAAAGAAACTAAAAAAAAACAAAAACTATTTACAACTCAATATAGAAAAACTAAAAATAAGATAGTTGCCTAGTTACAAGTCCCCGGCAATGGCGCCAAAAACTTGACAGTACCCAAGCGCACACGCAAGTTTATGTGGTCTTATCAAGTAGTAAAGTGGCTTCAAGAAATTCTAAGTATCAATCTCTTAGGGACTTGCGTTCGCTGCCTATCTAATTCAGGTCTAACAAATTGATAAAAGTTATCTAATAGAGTTTTAGAAAACTAAAAAGAAACTAAACTAATGCAAAAAAATAATGACTTAGGAAAATCAATGGATAGAAACCTAGGGTTAAGGCTTACGAACAATCATACTATGTTGTTGAACTTCATTTGTTAACTTGCTTATCTTGGTTGTTGATTCATAGGGTTAATTGCATGATTACGGTTTCCTAACCTCTAATCCTTTACCTAAGTTGAACCTTACAACTACATCATTGAGCGGGGATGTAATGATCCAATTAGGTTATTTAAGCTATCTTCCTACGTGTGAATCAAGTAAGGCATCTAAGTACATCCCTGTCCTAGATGCTAATTCAAGTCTCTTATTTTATAAAGAAATAAGAACCCTACTTTGCTTATTCCCTTGTTCTATCTCCCTATTCCCTCTCCCGAGATCACAAGGTTGATAATTGATGCATTCTAAGGGTAGCTAATCCATAAAATAGTGAAAATAAGAATAAACAAGCAACCAACAATGAGAAGCAAATCAACAAACTTAATTCAAAATGAAATAATCATGATCTTGGCCTTAACCCCAAAAAGGGAGCTTTAGCCTTTAATGGAAATATTCATCATCCAATCCCTTGGATTGATGATACAAACCATGAAAGAAACTTAATTAAGGAATGATAAAACCTAAATAATGTGTATAGAAGCCTCCTCTTGTCCAAAGACGTCCAAAAGTAAATAAAAACGTGCATAAGGTCCTATTTATCATAGAAGATATATCCCATGCCTTGTTGAACAAGGAAATAATTTTTGATCGTCTGAGAACCCAGTGATTAACACATTAGAGGGTATCGCGTCGAATCTAAATCGCATTGGTTCACTGTTTTGGGTACCTTCTGAATCCATTGATATGTTGCACGCGCCTATACTCATTTACACTTTCCTACACTCTCTAAATACTTTTCAGGTGTCCAAATTGGCATCACACTATGTTTTGGCTTCCGTGATCCATTCTAAGCCTTTTTGAGTTGTTTCCACTTGATTTGAAGCTTCTAAATCCTTCATATATCATCATAGTCTATTAAAAAGCATCCTATAGCATTAAACACAATAATTTAGTGCTTCAAAAAACACAACATCCTCAACGATGATCTAGAAACACGAGCTAAGCATAGGCTAAATTCACGTTGAGCTTTAACTTACTGTTTTGACTCTTTTCTTGATCCAATTGACACTTGATCATTATAAATAAGTTTTTAAACATATAAATACATAATAAAAACCTTATTATCTCATTAAAATACATTATAACCTAGCAAAATAGACTAGAAAAATACCTAGCTCAAGCTAGTTATACTAGTTTTCACGGTTGAAATCTAAATGCTCAAATTGAATTAAAACTCATGTGAAACCACCATTAAACATTTTAAACACATACTTGGACACATAAATACTCATTTATATCATTATCAACCCATTAATCACATGAATCATCCTCAAAACCAGGCTATATATGCTAGAATAGTAGCGCTAGAATGCATAAATACACCCAACATCATGGCACATTAGGTACCACTTAAGTGATTCTTTTGACTCTTAAGTGATGTCCGGTTAAGCTCCTAAAGGTCGCTTAAGCAACATACGTGTCTATAGCAAGTATCGGTTAAGTGACACGTGGTCGCTTAAGCAACTCCATGTTTAATTAAGCGATATTTGTACACCTGGGAAGCCTATAAAAATACCACTTAGCCTAATTTCTCCCTTTTTTCATCAATTATCAAGAATATAGAACCCTAAAAAGTGTGCAAACTTAGAAGAATCATTGGTGGGTGATTTTGGAGCATTTGTGGACTTAGATTACACATTTCTTCTTTGAATTTGTGGTAAGCTTCCGTTAATTTCTTGATATAATCCTTTATTTTTTTCCAAAATTACTATAATATAGTGGGTTGATTGTATATCCATTAGAGCTCTGAATTCACCTATTTTTTAGTGTAAATATTCCTTTAACATAAAAGGATGTTGTGTTGGTTTTGAAAGTGTAGTTTCGTAAAAGAGCCCAGAGGAGATATTTATATAATTTTTGACCCAAATCACCTTAGTGCAATATAGGTATCATTGATATCATTTTGAATAGTATATTGTGATTTTGATAGTATGACATCTTGTGGAAGCTTCTCGGGAGGGAAAATCATCGATTTAATGGATTCTTTGGAATTTTATTCAACAGCCAGTTAGGCTAGGTTTACTCTCTTCATCTATTAAGATATTTCATAGTATTATTATGATATCATGATAGATATGAGATGATATTTAGGTATTGGAGGTATGATTGACAATATTTTTAATTATTTCAACCGTTTAGGCTATCTTGAAATTGTAATTTAGGTGTAATTGACTTAGTCACTCATATATTAGGTAGAATATCTATCTTAGGGCCGTTTATGGCTTATTTAACATCTAAGTGAATTTTGATACTGATCTGAAGTGATTTTATACACTTTGGTGTCATTATTCTAGCTTATTTCGCCTTGTTTTGAGAGAATTTTGTGTTCTTAACGCATTAATATTGATATAAATAAGCATTTAAGTGTCCAAGTATAAGATTACAATGTTCAAAGTATTTTTCAATAAAGTTTGTACTTAATTGAGTAATTTAGAGTTCAACCCGAAAAACTAATTTTACTAGCTTGAGCTAGGTGTGTGTTTAGTTGGCTTCGTTGGATTATAATGTGTTTAATTTGTTCCAAATGATTTAAATGCGTAATTATGAGTGGAATAACTTGTTTGTAATGAAAAAAGTTTAATTTGCTTAACTCTATAGTCAGAATAATAAATGGAAGATCATTGTGAGTTTGTCTTATCTTAGCTCTTGTTTTGATTTGTCGTTGAGAATATTGTGTTGTTTTGATCTTTAATATGTGGTGTGTGATTTTTTAGGAGACTTTGTGAACTAAATACGGTGATATAGTGATGATTTAAAGGCCGAAAATTTATTATGAATACACTACAAAAGGCATAGGCAAAGAATCAGACGTTGAATACTTAACCAGAATTTTAGAAGTAATTTCAGTGAGTTGACGCATCGCGTCGATGGTCACACAATTTACACTTAGAAGAATTTTTCTATGCTAATTTCAGTACACTGACGCTAAGTCAACGCGTCGCATCGATTAGTTCAATCACTGCAATTTAAAGTTGCCGACACGAGTTTTCCCATTTTGAATATGACAATGCATGGCACATCATTTGTTGGTAGGGAATCTTTTGGTTGAATGTTTCTTGGAGTACGTGACTTCTCCAAATGCTACCTAGAATTGGAATTGAATATTATATATATATACCCATCATTTGGACAGCTGGAGTTGATTGGATACAACTTGGACAATTGTGAATATAAATTGTTGGACACATTAACTTGAAAAAAGGGACAATTCGGTCACACCTGGACAACGCTGAAGCGGTGGAAAAATTACCTGGAGGGCTTCTACTTCTTCTTTAGGTTGTATTATTTTTATTAGTCTTTAATTTTTCATATCATGTATTTAATTTTTTGGATTGTGATTATAAATATTATATGCTAAAAATTCTTTTTTTGGGGTTAAAGCCAACATGAGTAATATTATTTTGGATTAATTTTGCTTACCATATTTGGTTGTTTGTTTATTCTTGTTTAAATTATTTTAAGGATTTACAATCCTTAGAATACATATATTGTCAACCTTTTGATCTCGGGAGACGGTATAGGGAGATAGAACATGGGAATAAACAAAGTTTGGGTTTTTATTCTTTTATAAAATAAAGAATTAAACTTAGCGTCTAGGACAAGGATGTACTTAGATGTCTTACTTGATTCATACGTAGGATGATAGCTTTAATTAACTTAACTGAATTATTACATCCCCACTCAACGATATAGTTGTAATTTTCATAGTAGGTAAAAGATTAAAGGTTGGGAAACCATGATCATGCCATTAACCCTACGAATCAACAACTAAGATAAGCAAAAATGGATTAATTTCAATAACATTGTATGATTGTTCGAAGTGCTTTAACCCTGGGTTTTACTCCACTGATTATTTCAAGACTTTAATTTTCGTATTTTTTACTTTATTTTTAATTTACAAAATTCAAAACTCTCTTTTTGGTTACTCTTTCACCAATTAAATCTAAACTGTGAACTAGAATTAAATCATTGTTAAATAAAGTCTTTGTGCGATCGATACTTGGCTTTTTTAAAGGTTACTTTACTACTTGTAAGACCACGTAAACTTGCATGTGCGCTTGAGCGTTGTCAAATTTTTGGCGCCATTGTTGCGGACTTGTTATTTAGCAATTTTTTATTTTAGTTTTACTTTTAGATTTATTTGGTGTTTTTACGCTTGGTCTTGATTTTGTTTTTGCAGGAAAAAGGTTTACAAAGTAATAAGCTGGCAAGGGATCGGGACTTGGTTGAATCTACCCCATAACGCGAGCAAAATTAATGCAAGAGAGAAACAATTCTTCTCCCCAGAATTCCTCAATTCTATGAAGACAAAGAGACTATTGTTCCTATGGCTGAACAACAAGAAACTGGTAGGAAGATTTGGGAAGTGGCAGTTCCACTTTCGATGAACTTAACTTCCCTAATTCAATGACCGGCAGTTGGGGGGAATTTCAAGTTGAAACATAATATGGTGCAACTTCTTATTAGCAACAGACAGTTTGCAGGGCTTTCACATGAGGATCCATAAGTCAACTTGCAGACTTTCATTGAGCTTACTAATACATTAACTCCGACTAGAGTGACTCTAGATTATGTGAGGCTGACACTATTTCCCCATTAACTCTTGGGGGAAGCTAAAAGGTGGTTGAATGCGGAGCCGTCCAATTCAATCACATCATGGGATGACTTAGCCAAAAAGTTCCTCATCAGATTCTTTCCATCAGGCAAGACTGTGAGACTTCACAGTGAAATAGTGAGCTGTAAAAAGAAGCCTAATGAAAACCTATATCATTCTTGGGAACTCTTCAAGGCTCTTCTTTGGGATTGTCCACATCACCAACAGTCGAATGAGGTACTTGGTCACACTTTTGTAGAAGCTCTTGATCACAATATGGAGATTTTTATAGATTCAGCCACAGGTCGTCAAGCGTTGGATCTAACTTATGATAAGCTGTACATATTGCTGAACCACATAGCAAAAGGAAATCCAAATTGGCATTTAGATTTTAGAAGTGCCACTAAAAGAATTACGGGTGTATTAGAGGTGGACCAATTCACATCCTTATCAGCACAGGTTTCTAGACTACCGAATTTGATCAACACATTATTCAGCAGCATGAAGTTGGAGAAACACAACTGATAATTCTCAACTTACACGTCAATATAGTGCAAGGTGATCATCGTCAATATATTTACTCAACTTTTGGAGTCGGGGTCGAACCCGTAGGGAATAATGTGAGTGGCGATTAAACTAATTTAAAATTATAGCTGCAAGTTGAATTCAAACAGATGATACGAAAAGATAAAATGGGGGTTTTGGAGATTAGCCAATAATTGTTGGTCACTTTAGTTTTAGTGTTTGTAATCAAGAGTTTATGGAATACCAAAATTATGTTCACTATGGGTTTTAGCACTTGACAGATGCTAATAGTGATTCAAGATTCTCACAGTAGGTAGGAAAACAAATTATCTTTATCGAAGTTATGCCTAAATGTCTCTCAACCTACTTAAACATTTAATTACCTAATCCTCTCGGACTTAGGAAATTTATATTTACTTACCAGACTTCACCTCAGGTTAATCAACCTTGTTACAACGTCAATTATTAAATGGAAGTTTAGTGCTTCCAAGTCCCTGTCAATAATTCACTTCCTACTATATTTAATTTCTCATCTCAAGCAAATCAAAGCAGGTGCTATCTATCCTTTGCAACCAATAGACAATAATTAAAATCTCAGAATTATCAAGGAGTCCTATTACCTTTAGAATCTTAAACACTTAGCATCTTGCCAAGACTTAACCTATAGATCCCATAATTCGAATTAAAGAGATTTAGCCACTCATAATGTAATAAACGAAACAACTAGATGTATTCATAATTTGAAAAATGAACTTACCAAAAGATGAATAATAACTAGTGATTATCAGATTAGATCACAATATAAATCTCAAAATATTGATGAAAATCTCTTCAAAGTTAACTGTTTTTCAAGTGAAGAAACTAGAGAGAAAAGTAACAATATACGTGTGTCCCAAAATGGGTTCCCCCCTTAGAAAACCCTAAAATATTCTTTAAATAGTTCACCCTAATTATGGAAACAAAATCACAGAGTTCAGCAATTTTTCGGATTAGATGATGACATTCGTGACACTTTATCAGGAGTCTGACGACTTATTATAAATGTCGTCAGCTCCTTCTTCAATTTTAGCACTTCCTGCTTAAGGTTGATGATGAAACCTGATGACTTATCAGGGAATATCGTCACAACTTTCAGCTAAGATCCATTCTCTGTCTAAGGCTGACGGTATGTCTGATAACTTATCTCATGGCTGACGACTTATTCGTAATGTCATTAGACACACTTCTCTTCTATTTGCTTCAGATTTCAACTCTTTTGTTCCCATCCTTGTTGGTTCTCTTGTATCTTGGCTTCTACTGCAAAATCAAAGATAAAATAATAAAAAATAATAAAAGTTGCTTAAGACTTTGCAATTATTCTCAGTTAAAAGCCTCAAACGTGTTAGCATCTTGTCACACATCAACACCCTCAACTTAAAACAATTGTTTGTCCTCAAGTAACTAAAACACAACCAAGAGGATAGAAAGTAAATTTGGCAGTCAATCATCTATATTATCTCAAAACCATCTTTACCTTCTCCAAGGTTAATTAATTCCAAATCAACTTTGTATGCTACTGAAGAACAACAATGGGACACAGAAGAATCAAGATATGGCATTAGTTCAACAACAATAACCATGCATGTATCAAGCTTATACTACCCAAACAAGTTAGCAACTAGCAACATAACCAGTGTGCCCTCACTACAAAGAAGTCCCACTTCACTTATATCATACATTACATATGTTCCCATGGTGACAATCACCAGACATTCACTCTCAGAATAAAGTTCCAATTAATGTATGCCGAGTACCATAGGCTTGCCCTTATTTTCATTACCAAAACTTTCAGACAGGTCAGCTAGGATCACTATAGGTCTTCTTTTTGGCTTGTAATATAGGCTAGGGGATGGTATGATACAAAAGGATATTTAAAGTAACTAAGCCTCCTTGGAACTACACTATTTTTAGGGTCTCACTTATCAACCTTTACCTTATTTATCCCTTTCTTGATTAAAGCACATTCAAGCTGGGTGCAGTTTTTATTCATTCATTTTTTTTCATAATTTTTCTTTTCTCATTCTTTTTCTACCACACCCAGCCTTGAATATTTTTTTTCAATTTATTACCCTTCTTCATACTCACTTTACATCACGCACCGCTATGATAGCCACCCTCAACTTAGGCTATTTGCCTAAGTCAAAGTGCACAATGTCCAAGGAGGACCAGGTCCAAAACAGGTTTATTGTGATACAAATGGGAAGGTGATAGGTATAATAAAAAGAATAGGCATTCAGGCTCAAAATTAGGATCAAGGGATATTATTCACACATCGAAGGTCATTTAGGCTAAAAGTGGACCAATATCAACAACGGCCTATGATCCTTTTCCTAACTACTATCCTACAACCAAGGTAAGACCAACCGGGCAAGTTCTAGATTTAACACACAACGGGATCTAGGTAGTATCTCACACACACATGGAACAAAGGTACATCACAAGATACTACCCATTCGGTTCATGCAATTGTTAGCAGTGATTATCATGT
Organism: Capsicum pubescens; assembly: GCA_030864215.1. Classification (NCBI taxonomy): domain Eukaryota; kingdom Viridiplantae; phylum Streptophyta; class Magnoliopsida; order Solanales; family Solanaceae; genus Capsicum; species Capsicum pubescens. Next base: position 232,717,472 of record CM061544.1, read on the forward strand.
CACTAGTACTAATGCCATAATAAGATGCACAGTGGTCACACATAAATGCATATCACACAGTTATAAAATAGACCATTAGAGAGGTGTTAAAAAACTAAAAAGAACATGTTAACTACCTAAGGTACTTGTATTTCTCCTAGTCAACTATAACATTTTACAACAAATCACAATACGCCTAAACATTCCAGCTCTACTAGGAACAAGACACCGGGTAAAAAAGGCACGACAACCAAAACCCCAAGAGGACATCAACACCCACAAGTATTCCCACCCTCAACTTAAAATCATGCAATGTCCCCAATGCGTCAAACCAAAACAAGAGAGTTAGAGATATACCTGTGGCACCATGGGTGTGAAGATCTGATGTCAATCATATAATACAAATACAAACAACAAAATACCTTGGGTTGCCTCCCAAGAAGTGCCTAATTTAGTGTTGCGGCACGACCCAATTCAGTTTTTTCCTCCACCTTGAGGATATAAATTTCACCCCCCAACTTAGAGTCTATCTTCTTTCCTCGCTTGTAGGGGGGTGATACAAAAATTAAAAAGTCGAGTAATGGATTAAGCGTGGTAAACCACTCAGCCTTAAAGTGAGGTGTGTTTTTATGTTGCTTATCAAGTGTAAAATAAAGAATATAGGGTTTTTGTTCCTCATCTTCACACTCTTCCACTATTTTAGATAATTCCACATACAAGATATCATCTAAACATAATGTGGAAAAATGCTTCGAGTGAGGCCCAACTAATTCTACTTCAAAATTTACACTATCTACTACACGCTCACTTTTATTCACCTTTTCAATGTCAATCTCAAGATCAAGATGACAATCGAGTGGTTGTGATTCTTGAGTTTTCTCCTCAAATTGGCAAATGTCCTCATACTCTTCTTTATTTAGCCGTTGTAAACATGGTTGGAGTGGTAACTCCTTTAGCTCTGCCCACGGCTATTCTTGATTCTCTAAAATTCATTTCATCAATTTGTTCGCTTGAATCATGACAACACACATATCTTCAGTAAGATCACTTTGACCATAGGCTAAACACCAAGTTACACTAAGTAGGACAGTATTCGCATCATATTGTGAAGGTCCAGTCCATGCACTTTCAGGTAAATATGGATAGCAAACCCTAAAATATGGTCCCCAACAATAATAACAAAAATCGTCACAAGAATCATCATCACTCAAAAAACCATATATCCAGGCTGACATCTCAAGAAAGGTGTGATAAAAATAAAATAAAAAAATAAACTAAACAAATATTTACAAGTTTGAATTCAAGCAAGTAAACTAAAATTCCAAACCAACTCAATACGCCAAATTGTTCCCCAGCAACGGCGCCATTTTTTGATAATGCTCAACTTATACGTCAATCTAGTGCAAGGCGGTCGTCATCAATATATTTACCCAACTTTTGGAGTCGGGGTTGAATCCACAGGGAACAATGTGAGTGGCGATTAAACTAATTTGAAACTATAGCTACAAGTTGAATTCAAACAGATGATACGAAAAGATAAAATGGGGGGGGGGGGTTGGAGATTAGCCAATAATTATTGGTAACTTTAGTTTCAGTGTTTGTAATCAAGAGTTTATGGAAAACCAAAATTATGTTCACTATGGGTTTTAGTACTTGAAAGATACTAATAGTGATTCAAGATTCTCACAGTAGATAGGATAACAGAGTATCTTTATGGAAGTTATGCCTAAATATCTCTCGACCTACTTAAGCATTTAATTGCCTAATCCTTTTGGACTTAGGGAATTTATATTTACTAACTAGACTTTACCTCAGGTTAATCAACCTTGTTATAGCATCAATTATTAAATGGAAGTTTAGTGCTTCCAAGTCCCTGTCAATAATTCACTTCCTACTATATTTGATTTCTTATCTCAAGCAAATCAAAGAAAGTTCTATCTATCGTTTGCAACCAATAAATAATAATAAAATCTCAGAATTATCAAGGAGTCCTATTATCTTTAGAATCTTAAACACTTAGCATCTTACCAAGAATTAACCCATAGATCCCATAATTTGGGTTAAAGAGATTTATCCACTCATTATGTAATAAGCAAAACAACTAGATGTATTCATAATTTGAAAGATGAACTTACCACAAGATGAATAATAACTAGTGATTCTCAGATTAGATCACAATAGAAATCCCAAAATATTGATGAAAATCTCTTCAAATTTAACTGTTTTTCAAGCCAAGAAACTAAAGAGAAAAGTAACAATATACGTGTGTCCCAAAATAGGTTCCCCCCTAAGAAAACCCTAAACTATGCTTTAAATAGTTCATCCTAATTATGGAAACAAAATCACAGAGTTCAGCAATTTCTCGGATTAGATGACGACATTCGTGACACATTATCAAGAGTCTGACGACTTATCACTGTCGTCGGCTCCTTCTTCAGTTTTAGCACTTCTTGCTTAAGGTTGACGATGACTCCTGACGACTTATCAACTCTTTGATGACTTATCAGGAAATGTCATTACAACTTTCAGCTGAGGTCCATTCTATGTCTAAGGCTGACGGTATCTCTGATAACTTATCACATGGCTGATGACTTATTAGGATTGTCATCAGACACACTTCTTTTCTATTTGCTTCAGATTTCAACTCTTTTGTTTCCATCTTTGTTGGTTCTCTTGCATCTTGGCTTCTACTACAAAATCAAAGATAAAACAATCAAAAATTATAAAAGTTGCTTAAGACTTTGTAATTATTTTCAGTAAAATGCCTCAAATATGTTAGCATCCACTCACACATCAACAACCTACAGCCACTATCAATGCTATCCAACAAGCTGCAGGTGGTGTGAGGTATGCAAAAATAGTGGTCATGCAGTGGCCATGTGTGCTTCAAATTCAGAATCTGTGATATATGTAGGCAATTATCAAAGTCCTAATTATGGTAATGACTACAACATGAAGTGGAAAACTCAGCCACTAAATCAGCCATGGAATGCCCCACAACCGCAGACCCAATCAAATCAATCAACGAGCAACATGGAAGATATGATAAAACAACTCTAAGCAGGTCAAGCATAATTGTGTGTGGATTTGAAAAGTCAAAGTGCAGAATTATAGAATCAACAAGTGGCCACTAGAAGTTAAGAGTTGCAAGAGGGGAAATTATTATAGGTACTTAATAAGAGACCACAAGGTGGGTTGCCAGCAGACACAGAAACTCCAAAATAAGTCATGAAAATCACCTTAGGAAGTGGTAAAGAGATTCAAGGAAAACCTCCCAAGGCAACAAAGGAAGTAGATGTTGATGTGGTAACTTAAAAGGTAGATGACAAAGTTTCTAAAAATTTGAGAAAGCCTGAGTACTTGAAACCATAAGTTTTTAAACCAGAAGTGAAGAAGACACTACCACTACCCTTCCCTTAAATGCACATAAAAGTGAAGGAGGATGCCCTATTCAAATTTTCATTAATACATTTAAAGAGCTTCATATTAACTTACCTTTGCTAGATGTTTTGCACAGTATGCCTAAATATGTAAAGTACTTGAGGGATGTGGTTGTGAAGAAGGTGAAATTTTAGGATGTGGGAGCAATAACACTCACTAAAGAGTGTAGTGCGGTAATGACACAGGAATCCCTAAGAAATTAAGAGATCAGGAGAAGTTTGCTATCTCTATTCAAATTGGGAACAAAGAGGTCCATGCACTGAGTGACTTTGGGGCAAGTATAAATTTGATGCCCCTATCTCTGTTTGAAAAATTGGGCTTGGGAAAGTGTAACACCCCGTATTTCCCTAGCATAATCTAAGTCCCAATACATGAGTATTCGTATAAGAAATTTTTGAAATACATTGTTATGGAGATTATAAGTTTCATACGTTAAACATTGTTATTTTAACCCTTAATGCATCGCGTAGGCAACCCAAATAATAATTTTTGAGTTCCAATGTGACTCCGTGATCATGGTGTGTTACGTAGTAGGCTAATTTCCTATTTGTCAAATTCCAGTGGGCCTCTGCGATCATAGCACATCGTGGAGATGGAAAAATTGGCATCCACAGGCTTACAACGATGGTGGTGCGTCGCGGCGTTTGTCCAGGTCCCAGTTGTCCCTTTTTCCAGTGGCTTGGCGCGATAGTGGCGCGTCGTTCCAAGGCCAAAAAGTAGGATTTTAGTTTCTAGTTTGTGTTTTTAAATTCGTTTAAGGGTATTTGGGTTTTTTTCCTAAGCCCTAAAATCATCCTAAACACAAAATTTAACCCCTAATTGACCTAAATACTCATCATTATTCACTTTCTCTCAAATTAAAAATCCTTTTTTTCAAGAACAAGAAACCCTGGCTCTCAAGAATCAAGGTCAAATCTCAAGAACTCTCCATCAATCCTTCCAAATTCATCATCCCAGGTATGTTAGATGTTCATCTGTGGATTTCTTTCATCCATGGAGTCCAAGTATCTATTTTAATTACAAAACCATCATCTTTTCAAGTTATTATGTTTTAAATTATGATTTTATCCATGAATATGTACTACTGATTTTATACCATGTTACCATGAAATTATTGTTATTATTCAATCTTCCAAGTTTTAATACTATTGTTTATTGAATTAAACCATGATTTAATGCTATTATGATGAATTCATGCTATTCCTACAAATTCCATGACATTCATATGATTATTTTAAACCATGATCTACAAGTGTTTGATAAAATGCCTACAAGAGTGATTTATTTAGTAAGAACCTTCATGTTTTGGTCTTTAAGCTTTACTGTTTTTTCAGTATTGTTGTTTTGAGTCCTGGGGTTATTGAATACCCAAAAACCATAGTTTTTTATTTAGTTTAGTCTCAGTACCTTATAGAATAGTTTTAAGATTATATTATGAGAATTATCAAAATAGTCAGATATCAGTCATTAAACTTAGAACAATATAGTATCTCAGTTTCTTTTAGTTGGGAGTAGGATTTAGCACCGAGCGAGTGCATGGATGGAGGCTTCCTCATCAAATAGGTAGAGTCTTTAGTAGAAGTCCCTATACTCCAAAACTACATAGCCAGTGTAGGCTATGAGTAGTCACTCGTCATATTAGGTTTAACTATCTCGCAGAGGTCACCCATCAGTTCAGGCTTGACACCCTTATTCCATTAGAGATTATATCAGTTTAGTAGATCCACACAGCCATTGTTAGTACCTGTGGCATGGTATTAACACTCTTCCAATTGGGGTTACAGGTTAGACCCTGATTAGCTCAAATTGGAGAATATCGGTTAGATGATACCACCCACAGTCTCATATATAGTCTCAGTTAGAGTCCCAACTCAGTTATTCAGTCTTAGAGTTGTTTGACCAAAGCATACAGATTTTAGTTATTTCAGTATTTACAAATTTTACTCAGTTCATGTTATATGCTTGGTCATGCATCTTCAGTATTTATAGATTTTCATACATTTTCAGTATCTACAGATTCTATGCTCTTTATTCAGTACTCCATGCTTTGCATGCCTGTCCAGTTAATTATTATTATTCCTACTCATGAGACCATACATATCAGCCTACCTCATTTAGCATACCAGTACATTTCAAGTAATGATCGCATACCTTTTCTTTTGCGCTATGATGTCTCATATCATAGATGTTGATGTATAGTTCCCAGGTCGCACCTAGATTCTCAGATTATCAGCAGTACAATAGCAGTGGTGAGTCCTCATTATCTGAGGATAGATTATATTACTTCATGTATTTATCTCAGTAGTTAGTAGAGTTAGTTGGGGCCTGTCCCATCAACTCACAGTATACAGTTTAAAGTATTTTCAGACACTACAGTTAGCTATTCAAACTATTCAAATTTTAGTATTTTTATCAGATTCATAACTCAGTAGTTATTTAATTATTAAAAACCTTATGTCATTTCAGTTATTCTTTTGTATTCATGATTATATTATTTAGTGCTCACAACAGGTATCAGCTCATGGGTTAGCTTGTGGTCCCTCGGGACTGTAAGCATCGTGTAACAACTAGGGGTAGTCTTGGGTCGTTACAAACTTGGTATCAGTGCCTAAGGTTTTAAAGTGTCCTAGGAAACCTGAAATCCATATCGAGTAGAGTCTTGTGCATGGGTGTGTAGCGCGCCTGACTTATGGACGAGAGGATACAAGGCATTTAGGAAAAGTTTTCATTCTTTCACTATTCATGTCGTACGATTGAGCATGAGCTCAAGTTAATCTCTCAGTCTAATCTATTTCTTTCTTCCGTTTATAGAACATGCCTCCCAAGAAGAACAAAAGAAGAACAGGAACTCAGCCAGCCCCTCAGCCCATCCAGAAAGATCTTGTGGATGAGTATGTCTCTCACACAGAATTCAGGGCTACGTTCACTACTCTAGCAAACTCCGTAGTAGCAAAAAATAAATGGCCAGTTGTTGTTCTGGCCAACCCAGTGGCCAATACTGCTTCAACTAAAATTTGGAATTTCACTCAGATGAATCCTCCTTCTTTTACGAGATCCAAGTCTGAAGAGGATCCATAGGAATTCTTAGATATGGTTCATAAGGTAGCAAATTCTATGGTAGTATCTCATACTTGGGTTAAGCAGTAGAAAGTAGGTATAGGTGTTGATTAATGTTGGGTGTATTTATGCATTCTAGTGATACTAATCTAGCCTTTTTAGATTATTTTGAGGATGATTCTTATGCTATATATGTTAATAATAATATAAATGAGAAATTGTGTGTCCAAGTACGTGTTTACAATTTTTAATGGTGTTTCTACATGAGTTTTGATTCAATTTGACCATTTAGATTTCAACCGAGAAAACTAGTGTGACTAGCTTGAGCTAAGTGTTTTTCAACTCTATTTGTGTTGAGTTCTAATGTATTTTAATGAGTTACTAAGGTTGTTAGTATGTTTTTATATGTGAAAAAACTTATTTATAATGATCAAGGGTCAATTGGAACAAGAAAAGAGTGAAAACAATGAGTTAAAGCTCTATATGAATTTAGCCTATGCTTAGCTCATATTTCTAGTTCATCGGTGAGGATGTTATGTTGTTTTGAGCACTTAATTGATATTTTTAATGATTTAGGATGCTTGGTTAATGGAGTATGATGATATATTAAGGATATAAAAGCTTCAAATAAAGTGAAAACAACTCGATAAAGCTCAGAATGCTCAACAAAAGTACAAGACACAAGTTCGATGCAAGTTGGAACCCTGAAAAGTATTGGGCGAGTGTCGACTGTACAGGTGGGAAATGGAGGAGTTAAAAACATCACTTGATTAAGAAGAGGTCCATGTTTTTTTAAATATGGCGCATGTAGCTTAATTTGGAGTTTCCGGAGGCCCTGTGACACATTGAAAACGCAAACAGCTACTGGAATTTGACAATTTTTTTGACAATTGTGAATTTGCATGTCTCCGTGTCGCGCCGATGAAAAAAATCGAGATAATTCTTCCCAGCTGAATTAAAATAGCGTGGAAACCGAATACAAGTTGGTTTATGCCTTGTATACTATAAATATAACGTCTCAAAATCCGTTTTGATCATCTTGGGGACCTCTTGGAAACCCTAGATCAACTTGGAACATCATTGGAGGATACCACAACTTATTTTTATGTTTGTCATTCTTTAATTTAGTTTTTTTATGGATTGTATCATCATTCCAAGGGATTGGATGATGAATATTTCCATTAAAGGCTAAAACCCTCTTTCCGGGGTTAAAGCCAAGAACATGAATACTTTTTAATATTCTTTATTGTAGTTTAATTTTGGATTATCATGTGGGTTATTCTTGATTTCTTAAGCCTACTATTTTAATGATTAGCTACCATTAGAATAAATTTATATTTTTATGTGAATCCGGGAGGAGAATCAAAGGATAGAACAAAGAAATTATGGAGCAAGGTTCTTATTCTATTATAAAATAAAGGATTTGAATTAGCATCAAGGATAGGGATATACCTAGAAGCCTTTCTTGGTTCACTTGAAAGAAGACAACTTCATGAATCTAGAAGAATTTTTGTATCTCTGCGGGAATTGTAGGTACAATGTTTACTATATAGAAGATTTGAGGTCGGAAGACTAAAATTGTAGCAGAAACCTTGCGAATCAGCAATCTGATAACCAACTGAACTGTGACAGGAATAGAGATTTGTATGATTGTTAGAAATGCCTCAACCCTGGGTTTTCTTCCATTGATTGTCTCAAGTATTTTATTTTTATGCATTATTTATTTTATTTTTAATTTAGTAAATTACAAACTCTCTCCTTGTTTACTTTTTATCAAATAGTTAAACTAGAATTAGATGGGCGGCGAACGCAAATCCCTGAGAGATCGATACTTGGGCTTCCTTGAAGCCACTATATTACTTGATAAGACCACGTACACTTGCGTGTGCGCTGTCAATTTTTTGGCGCCGTTTCCGGGGACTTGTTATTAGGCAACTATCTTATTTTTAGTTTTTCTATATTGAGTTTTACATAATTTTTGTTTATTTTCTTTTTATTTTCCTTTATTTCTATTTTTTCTCACATTCTTCTTGAGATGACAGCCTGGGATAGATGTTTTTCGAGTGATGAAGATTCTTGTTATTTTTGTGGGGGACCACTTCATGAGGCCTATTGTCCAGATTTTAATGAAAGTGCGTGGATGGGACCTTCAAAATATGATGCGAATTTTGTTCTATCTGAGGAACAGAATGTAAATTGGTGTTTGGCTTGTGACCAAAGTGATCATTTAGAAGATATGTGTGCTAGAAATCCCGATTCAGTAATGTTGGTGGACTATGATCAATTGTAAAATTATATAAACTACTTCAATCAAACGGAGTTGACTCAGTAATAAATTCAATCATAGACCAACCAACAATAGTTTCAGCAGCAACAACTAAACATGCAGGCCATAACTCGAACGAGCCATTTGGAAGAGATGCTGAAACAACTTTTAGTGTCAAACACAGTTGTTGGCAAATCTGAATAACTATTGGGAAACTATAGATCAAGAGTATATCCAACCGGTTCTAGAGAAAGTTGTTGATAATTCGAGGAAGTCTGAGTACTCGAAAACTAGAATTATTGAATGTCTTAAGAAGCTACCACTGCCACCATGTCTACAGTGGCTAAGGGAAAAAGAATATGAGGAGGACATTAGCCAACTTGTGGAACAAACACAAAAATCACAGCCACTTGATTGTCGTCTTGATCTTTAGACTAAAATTGAGAAAGTGAATAAAATTGAGTGTGTAGTAGATTGTGCAAATTATAAAGTAGGATTGGTTGGGACTCACTCAAAGCACTTTTCTACATTATGTTTTGATGATGCCTTGTTTGCGGAATTATTTAAAATAGTGGAAGAGTGTGAAAATGAGGAACAAGAATCCTATATTCTTGAATTTACACCGGATAAGCAACATAAAAACACACCTCAGTTGAAGGCCGAGTGGTTTATCATGCATCATCCATTACTCGGTTCATTAATCTCGATAGCACCTCCATATGATCGAGGCAAAAAGATGGATACGATGTTAGGGGTGAAATTCATATCCTCAAGGTTGAGAAAAAAGTTGATTGGGTCATGCCGCTACACTAAATTAGGCGCTTCTTGGGAGGCAACCCAAGGTAAGTAGGTTTTATTTTTAATTTTTATTATTTTCAGTTTTTATTTTTTATTTCCCGTAGTTTTTTGTTTTTGGTTGAGTCACATGTTAATGGAAAGTCTGAGTACCATAAACTTGAGCTTGAAGCATGGCAAAGATGGAGTGTGGGGTTTCATGGATCCCCTTTTTATGTGAAGATGCTACTAGCTAGGTCTAGAGGCCTCACGGAGTATTTTTATCTCTTACCTTTAAATTCACTTTGGGGACAAAGTAGATTGTTATGTATGGAGTGGGGAAATTCCAAAATTTTAACTCATTTAAAAAAAAAAAATTAGGTTAGGAATAAGAGAGATATTCTTGTTGGTGTTATTTTTTATTACATGATGCAAGTGGGTTTGTTTGTACAAGCATGTTGAATGAGTGAATAACTATTTTTGAGACTCTTAGGCTCAAGTTTGTCACTCCAGTTTTGTGTCTTAAGTTTGAATTTATGTTATTGTTTGGTTGAAAGTTTATGATGATCCTATTGAGTTGAGCTTGTACCATGTGCGTGTAAGGTATTTTGTATATTCCTTGTTGCATGTGATGTCTAGAACTTGCCCGGTGTGTGTGTGTGAAGTGAAATAAAGAATGTGGGTTTAGGAGATGATATAGCCATTTCTTTGATATCCTTATTTTATACCCGTATGTTTTACCTACCCTTGTGCATTATCCTAGTTAAACCCCATTGAGCCTTCAGCCTTTTCTTTGGTAACCACATAAGTAGCTTAATCCCTTCTTTGATAGACCATAATTTGATCCAAAAAGCTCCTAAGTTCTTTAATTGGATAAAAAAAATTGATGATGATTGAGAAGGGAGTTTGAGAAATTGAAGAAGAAAAATGTGAAATTGATGCCCCAAGGTAATGGTTATTAGTGTTTGTAATTGATTTGTGGTGGGTGGATGTGATATAATTTATGATAAAAATATTTCCATTATTGTGAAAAAAGAGAAAAATTGATTCTTGTGGTAGTAAACTATGTGTCCATCAAGTGTTTGTGAAACTGCTTAAAAGAGATGGGTAGACAAACGTGGTGTAATTTGATTGTTGGAGATTGGTTTTATATGTATAATGTAGTGTATTAAAGCACTTAGAGAGGTCAGACACTATTCTTGGCCAAAATAGTTCCTACCCGTCCCTTAGCCTACAATACAACCCAAAAAAGTCCTAATTGATCCTAAGCTTTACATTCGACTATTAGTGGAACACTACACTAGAGGAAAGCTTATGGTTCATTATGTGTAACTTGTGAATTCTTTGTGAGAGTGAGCGTAATTTTAATTCTTGTACCCATTACATTATAAATTGCATTATTTTGAGTGATTGTGGGTAACTCTCTTGTTGTGAGGGTAACATATTTGATAAATATAGGTGATTTGTATGATGTCCTTGATTGATCAATAGGCATGAGTTTACCAACTAGGTGAGTCAATTCTTGAGGCTAGGTTGTTTTCGAGTAGTGTTCTTGAGATTTCAATTGTGTAAAACATGCTTAGTGTAGAAACTTGCATTCGTGTAGTCATTGTAGTGCTAGCTTGAGTGTCTTGCATGTAGTAAAAGTGTGGAGTCTCTTCAGTTCATGGTATTTATATTTAAGAGTTGTTTGAGGACGAACAAGGCTTTAAGTGTGGGGTGGTGATGTTGGGTACATTTATGCAATCTAGCGTTACTATTGTAGCCTTTTTAGCCTTATTTTGAGGATGATTCTTATGCTATATGTGTTTATAATGATATAAATGAGCAATTATGTGTCCAAGTATGTGTTTACAATGTTTAATGGTGCTTCCACACGAGTTTTGATTCAATTCGACCATTTAGAGTTCAACCAAGAAAACTAGTGTGACTAGCCTGAGCTAGGTGTTTTTCTAGTTTATTTATGTTTAGTTATAATGTATTTTAATGAGTTACTAAGGTTTTTAGTATATTTTTATATGTGAAACAACTTATTTATAATGTTCAAGGGTCAATTGGATCAAGAAAAGAGTGAAAACAATGAGTTAAAGCTCAATATGAATTTAACCTATGCTTAGCTCGTGTTTCTAGTTCATCGGTGAGGATGTTGTATTGTTTTAAGCTCTTAAGTGATGTGTTTAATGATGTAGGATTCTTGGTGCATGGATTATTATGATATATTAAGGATATACAAGCTTCAAATCAAGTGAAAACAACTCAATAAGGCTCGGAATGCTCAACCAAAGCACAAAACGCAAGTTGGACGCAAGTTGGACCTATGCTTATTTATAATGTTCAAGGGTCAATTGGATCAAGAAAAGAGTGAAAACAATGAGTTAAAGCTCAATATGAATTTAACCTATGCTTAGCTCGTGTTTCTAGTTCATCGGTGAGGATGTTGTATTGTTTTAAGCTCTTAAGTGATGTGTTTAATGATGTAGGATTCTTGGTGCATGGATTATTATGATATATTAAGGATATACAAGCTTCAAATCAAGTGAAAACAACTCAATAAGGCTCGGAATGCTCAACCAAAGCACAAAACGCAAGTTGGACGCAAGTTGGACCTATGCTTATTTATAATGTTCAAGGGTCAATTGGATCAAGAAAAGAGTGAAAACAATGAGTTAAAGCTCAATATGAATTTAACCTATGCTTAGCTCGTGTTTCTAGTTCATCGGTGAGGATGTTGTATTGTTTTAAGCTCTTAAGTGATGTGTTTAATGATGTAGGATTCTTGGTGCATGGATTATTATGATATATTAAGGATATACAAGCTTCAAATCAAGTGAAAACAACTCAATAAGGCTCGGAATGCTCAACCAAAGCACAAAACGCAAGTTGGACGCAAGTTGGACCTATGCTTATTTATAATGTTCAAGGGTCAATTGGATCAAGAAAAGAGTGAAAACAATGAGTTAAAGCTCAATATGAATTTAACCTATGCTTAGCTCGTGTTTCTAGTTCATCGGTGAGGATGTTGTATTGTTTTAAGCTCTTAAGTGATGTGTTTAATGATGTAGGATTCTTGGTGCATGGATTATTATGATATATTGAGGATACACAAGCTTCAAATCAAGTGAAAACAACTCAATAAGGCTCAGAATGCTCAACAAAAGCACAAGACGCAAGTGAGATGCAAGTTGGACCCCTTGAAAGTATTGGACGAGTGTGGACTGTACAGATGGGAAATGGAGGAGTTAAAAACATCACTTGATTCAGAAGAGGCCCAACGTTTTGGAAATATGGCGCGTGTAGCTTAATTTGGAGTTTCCGGAGGTCCTGCGACGCGTTGAAATCGCGAACAACTACTGGAATTTGACAGATTTTTTGACAATTGTGAATTTGCATGTCTCCGCGTCGCGCCGATGCCCAAAATTGGGATAATTCTGCCCAGCTGAAGTAAAATAGTGTGGAAACCAAATACAAGTTGGTTTATGACTTGTATACTATAAATATAACGTCTCAAACTCCGTTTTGATCATCTTGGGGACCTCTTGGAAACCCTAGATCAACTTGGAACATCATTGGAGGATACCACAACTTATTTTTATGTTTTGTCATTCTTTAATTTAGTTTTTTTATGGTTTGTATCATCATTCTCAGGGATTGGATGATGAATATTTCCATTAAAGGCTAAAACCCTCTTTCCGGGGTTGAGGCCAAGAATATGAATACTTTTTAATATTCTTTATTGTAGTTTAATTTTGGATTATCATGTGGGTTGTTCTTAATTTCTTGAGCCTACTATTTTAATGATTAGCTACCATTAGAATAAATCTATATTTTTATGTAAATCCGGGAGGAGAATCATAGGATAGAATGAAGAAATTAGGGAGCAAGGTTCTTATTCTTTTATAAAATAAAGGATTTGAATTACCATCTAGGATAGGGATATACCTAGAAGCCTTGCTTGGTTCACTTGCAAGAAGACAACTTCATGAATCTTGATGAATTTTTGTATCTCTGCGGGAGTTGTAGGTACAATGTTTACTAGATAGAAGATTTGAGGTCGGGAGACTAAAATCGTAGCATAAACCTTGCGAATCAACAATCCAATAACCAACTAAACTTCTACAGGAATAGAGATTTGTATGATTGTTCGAAATGCCTCAACCCTGGGTATTCTTCCATTGATTGTCCTAAGTATTTTATTTTTACGCATTATTTATTTTATTTTTAATTTACAAAATTACAAACTCTCTCCTTGTTTACTTTGTCTCAATTAGTTAAACTAGAATTAGATAGGTGGCGAATGCAAGTCCCTGAGAGATCGATACTTCGGCTTCCTTGAAGCCGCTATATTACTTGATAATACCACGTACACTTACGTGTGTGCTTGGGCGCTGTCAAGATTTTGGCGCCGTTGCCGGGGACTTGTTATTAGGAAACTATCTTATTTTTAATTTTTCCATATTGAGTTGTACATAGTTTTTGTTTAGTTTCTTTTTATTTTCCTTTATTTCTATTTTTTCTCACATTCTTCTTGAGATGTCAGCCTGGGATAGATGGTATTTGAGTGATGACGATTCTTGTTGTTTTTGTGGGGGATCACATCATGAGGCTTATTGTCCAGATTTTGATGAAAGTATGTGGACGAGACCTTCAAAATATGATGCAAATACTATTCTATCTGAGAACAAAATGCAAATTAGTGTTAGGCTTGTGGCCAAAGTGATCATTTAGAAGATATGTGAGCTAGAAATCACGATTCAGTAATGTTTGTGGGCTATGAACAATTGCACAATTATATAAACTACTGCAATCAAATGGGCTGAGTCAGTCATAAATTCAATCACAGACTAACCAACAACAGTTTCAACAGCAACAACTAAACATGCAGGCCACAACTCAAACGAGCCATTTGGAAGAGATGCTGAAACACCTTTTAGTGTTTCAAACACAGTTGTTGGTAGATCTGAATAACCATTGGAAAATTTTAGATCAAGAGTATATTCAACCGGTTGTAGAGAAAGTTGTTGATAATTCGAGGAAGTTTAAATACTTAAAAATTGAAATTATTGAATGTCTTAAGGATTTACCACTGCCACCATGTCTATAGTGGATAAGGGAAAAAGAATATGAGGAGGACATTAGCTAACTTGTGGAATAAACACAAGAATTACAGCCACTTGATTGTCATCTTGATCTTGAGACTGAAATTGAAAAGGTGAATAAAAGTGAGTGTGCAGTAGATTGTACAAATTATGAAGTAGGATTGGATGGTCCTCACATGAAGCACTTTTCTACATTATGTTTAGATGATGTCTTGTCTATGGAATCATTTAAAATAGTGGAAGAGTGTGAAGATGGGGAACAATAATCCTATATTCTTGAATTTACAATGGTTAAGCAACATAAAAACACACCTCACTTGAAGGTCAAGTGGTTTATCATACATCATCCATTACTCGGTTTATTAATCTTTGTACCACCTTCATATGATGAAGGCAAAAAGATGAATTTGATGTTAGGGGTGAAATTCATATCCTCAAAGTGGAGGAAAAAGTTGATTGGGTCATGCTGCGACACTACATTAAGTGCTTCTTGGGAGGCAACCCAAGGTAAGTAGGTTTTATTTTTAGGTTTTAGTTTTTATTTCACGTAGTTTTTTATTTTTGGTTGAGTCACAGGTTAATGGGAAGTCTGAGTACCATATACTTGAGCTTGAAGTATGGTAAAGATGGAGTGTGGGGTTCCATGGATCTCATCTTTATGTGAAGATGCTACTAGCTAGGCCTAGAGGCCCCAGGGAGTATTTCTATCTCTTACCTTTAAAATCACTTTGGGGACAAAGTAGATTTTTAAGTATGGGGTGGGGAAATTCCAAAATTTTAACTCAATTTAAAAAAAAATTTAGGTTAGGAATAAGTGAGATATTCTTGTTGGTGCTATTTTTGATTACATGATGCAAGTGGGTTTGTTTGTAAAAGTATGTTGAATGAGTGAATTACTATTTTTGAGACTCTTAGGCTCAAGTTTGTGACTCCAGTTTTGTGGCTTAATTTTGAATTTATGTTATTGTTTGGTTGAGAGTCTATGATGATCCTATTAAGTTGAGCATGTGCCATGGGCGTGTAAGGTATTTTGTATATTCCCTGTTGCATGTGATGTCTAGAACTTGCCCGGTGTGTGTGTGAAGTGAAATAAAGAATGTGGGTTTAGGAGATGATATAGGCATTTCTTTGATAGCCTTATTTTATACCCGTATATTTTACCCACCCTTGTGCATTATTCTAGTTAAACCTCATTGAGCCTTTAGCCTTTTATTTGGTAATCACATAAGTAGCCTAATCCCTTCTTTGATAGACCATAATTTGATCCAAAAAGCTCCTAAGTTCTTTAACTGAATAAAAAAATTTGATGATGATTGAGAAAGGAGATTGAGAGATTGAAGAAGAAAAATGTGAAATTGATGCCCCAAGGTAATGGTTATTGGTGTTTGTAAATGATTTTTGGTGGGTGGATGTGATATAATTTATGCTAAATTTTTTTTCATAATTGTGAAAAAAGAGAAAAATTGATTCTTGTGGTAGTAAACCATGTGTCCACCAAGTGTTTGTGAAAATGCATAAAAGAGATGAGTAGACAAAAGTGGTGTAATTTGATTGTTGGAGATTGGTTTTAATTGTATAATGTAGTGTATTAAAACACTTAGAGAGGTCAAATTCCTAATTTATCCTAAGCTTTAGATTCGACTATTAGTGTAACACTACACTAAGGGCAAGCCTATGGTTCATTATGTGTAACTTGTGAATTCTTTGTGAGAGTGAGCATAATTTGATTCTTGTACCCATTACATTATAAATTGCATTATTTTGAGTGATTGTGGGTAAATCTCTTGTTGTGAGGGACACATGTTTGATAAATATAGGTGATTTGTATGATGTCCTTGATTGAGAAATAAGCATGAGTTTACCAACTAGGTGATTCAATTCTTGAGGCTAGGTTGTTTTCGAGTAGTGTTCTTGAGTTTTCAATTGTGTAAAACATGCTTAGTGTAGAAACTTGCATTCGTGTAGTCATTGTAGTGCTAGCTTGAGTGTCTTGCATGTAGTAGAAGTGTGGAGTCTCTTCAGCTCATGGTATTTATAGTTAAGAGTTGTTCGAGGATGAACAAGGCTTTAAGTGTGGGGTGGTGATGTTGGGTGTATTTATGCATTCTAGCATTACTATTCTAGCCTTTTTACCATTGTTTTGAGGATGATTCTTATGATATATATGTTAATAATGATATAAAGTAGAAATTATGTGTTCAAGTACGTGTTTACAATATTTAATGGTGTTTCCACAAGAGTTTTGATTCAATTCGACCATTTAGAGTTCAACCGAGAAAACTAGTGTGACTAGCTTGAGCTAGGTGTTTTTCTAGTCTATTTGTGTTGATTTCTAATGTATTTTAATTAGTTAATAAGGTTGTTAGTATGTTTTTTTATGTGAAACAACTTATTTATAATATTCAAGGGACAATTGGATCAAGAAAATAATGAAAACAATGAGTTAAAGCTCAATATGAATTTAGCCTATGCTTAGCTCATGTTTCTAGTTCATCGGTGAGGATGTTGTGTTGTTTTGATATCTTAATTTATGTTTTTAATGATTTATGATGATTGGTTCATGGAGTATAATGATATATTGAGGATACGCAAGCTTCAAATCAAGTGAAAACAACTCAATAAGGCTCAGAATGCTCAACAAAAGCACAAGACGCAAGTGAGATGCAAGTTGGACCCCTTGAAAGTATTGGACGAGTGTGGACTGTACAGATGGGAAATGGAGGAGTTAAAAACATCACTTGATTCAGAAGAGGCCCAACGTTTTGGAAATATGGCGCGTGTAGCTTAATTTTGAGTTTCCGGAGGTCTTGCGACGCGTTGAAATCGCGAACAACTACTGGAATTTGACAGATTTTTTGACAATTGTGAATTTGCATGTCTCCGCGTCGCGCCAATGCCCAAAATTGGGATAATTCTGCCCAGCTGAAGTAAAATAGCGTGGAAACCAAATACAAGTTGGTTTATGACTTGTATACTATAAATATAACGTCTCAAACTCCGTTTTGATCATCTTGGGGACCTCTTGGAAACCCTAGATCAACTTGGAACATCATTGGAGGATACCACAACTTATTTTTATGTTTTGTCATTCTTTAATTTAGTTTTTTTATGGTTTGTATCATCATTCTCAGGGATTGGATGATGAATATTTCCATTAAAGGCTAAAACCCTCTTTCCGGGGTTGAGGCCAAGAATATGAATACTTTTTAATATTCTTTATTGTAGTTTAATTTTGGATTATCATATGGGTTGTTCTTAATTTCTTGAGCCTACTATTTTAATGATTAGCTACCATTAGAATAAATCTATATTTTTATGTAAATCCGGGAGGAGAATCATAGGATAGAATGAAGAAATTAGGGAGCAAGGTTCTTATTCTTTTATAAAATAAAGGATTTGAATTACCATCTAGGATAGGGATATACCTAGAAGCCTTGCTTGGTTCACTTGCAAGAAGACAACTTCATGAATCTTGATGAATTTTTGTATCTCTGTGGGAGTTGTTGGTACAATGTTAATTACATAGAAGATTTTAGGTCGGGAGACTAAAATCGTAGCATAAACCTTGCGAATCAACTATCCGATAACCAACTAAACTGCGACAGGAATAGAGATTTGTATGATTGTTCGAAATGTCTCAACCCTGGGTTTTCTTCCATTGATTGTCCCAAGTATTTTATTTTTATGCATTATTTATTTTATTTTTAATTTACAAAATTACAAATTCTCTCCTTGTTTACTTTTTCTCAATCAGTTAAACTAGAATTAGATAGGCGGCGATCGCAAGTCCCTGAGAGATCGATACTTAGGATTCCTTGAAACCACTCTATTACTTGATAAGACCACGTACACTTGCGTGTGCGCTTGGACGTTGTGATTGATGCAGGGCCTATAGAATGGGAAGATTTAGCCATAACTTTCTTAGATAGATTCTTTCCATTAGAGTTGAGGGAGTCCAAGGTGTTAGAATTTATTAATTTGAGGTAAGGCAGCATGAGTGTGAGGGAGTATTCTCTCATGTTCAGTTAGTTAGCTAGATATGCTCCTCATGTGGTAGCTAGCCATAGGTCTAAGATGAGTAAGTTTGTGTCTGGCGTGTCTGATAGTGTGGTCAAGGAGTGTAGGACCGCAATGCTGAGTAGTGAGATAGACTTGTATAGGATGATGGTTCATGCTTAACAAATAGAGGATAAGAAGATTAAAGAGAGGGAGAGAGGAAACACGAGAGCTAGGATGGGTAGTTTTAATTTCAGTCAGCAAAAGTTAGAGGGTGGTAACTGCCCTCCATTTCATCTGAGATCTTCAGCCCCAATACCTTCTTCAGCCAGTGCTCCAGTAACCAAATTCAGAAACGACAATAGGGATAGGTTACTAAGCTCTAAGTCCCAGGTCAGTGTTAGCAGTTCTCGTACAAATACTTTATGTTAGAAATATGGCAGACATCATCAGGGTGAGTGTAGAGCAGGTAGTGATGTGTGCTTTGGGTGTGGCAAGCCAGGCCATCGGATTCTGGAGTGTCAGGTAGTTTCTCAGAAAGGTAGGAATGCGCGCCAACAGGGCCAGTCCCATCAGTCGTGAGTTCCATCCGGCCGCCCAACTCAGTAGGGTGCCACTTCCAGTGCTACCAGTGGTCAGCGTCCAAACAGATTATATGCTCTTCAATCCTGTCAAGATCAGGAAAATTCACTGACGTAGTTACTGGTACATTGTAGGTCTTTCACTTACATGTTTATGCTTTACTAGACCTTGGAGCTTCTCTTTCTTTTGTAACTCCATATATAGCTATTAATTTTGAAGTCAGTCCTAAAACTCTAGCAGATCCTTTTTCAGTGTCTACCCCATTAGGTGTTTCAATTGTAGCCAGGCAGGTATACAGGAACTGTTCGATCACAATATCTCAAAAAGTTACCTCAGTTGATCTCGTAGAGTTAGAGATGATGGATTCTGACATCATTCTAGTCATGAATTGGCTCCACTCATG
Source organism: Capsicum pubescens (assembly GCA_030864215.1). Lineage (NCBI taxonomy): Eukaryota > Viridiplantae > Streptophyta > Magnoliopsida > Solanales > Solanaceae > Capsicum > Capsicum pubescens. The sequence goes on from CM061544.1 coordinate 232,737,066, forward strand.
CTATGCCTCAGTTGATTGTAGAAACAGAATAGTTTATTTTCAGTTCCCAAATGAACCAGTCCTTAAATGAAGGGGTAGTACTACAGCTCTTAGGGGTCAGTTGATTTCGTACATTAGAGTAAGAAAGATGATATTCAAGGGGTGTGTCTACCATCTTGTATGAGTCAAAGACTCTAACTTAGAAACTCCTACTCTTGAGTCAATCCCAGTATTAAATAAATTCTCAGATGTGTTTCTTGAAGATCTTCCCGGAGTTCCTCCCGAAAAGGTAATTGACATCGGAATAGACCTTTTCCTAGATACTCAGCCTATATCTATTTCACCAAACAAAATAGCTCTAGCTGAACTCAAAGAGTTGAAAAAATAGTTAAAGGATCTCCTACATAAGGGATTCATCAGGACCAACATCTCCCCATAAGGCACACCTGTTCTATTCGTACATAAGAAAGATGGTTCTCTCAGAATGTGTATTGACTACTGTTAGTTGAACAAGGTCATAGTCAAAAATAAATATCCACTTCCTAGAATAGATGACTTATTTTACCAACTTCAGGGTGCCAATTACTTTTTCAAGATAGACCTCAGATCAGCCTATCATCAGCTTAGAGTCAGAGAAAGTGATATTCCAAAAACCGCTTTCCAAACTCGATATTGTCACTTCGAATTTCTAGTCATGTCCTTTGGTCTTACTAATTCCCTAGCAGCCTTCATGGACTTGATGAACCGAGTGTTCAAGAAGTACTTGGACATATTTGTCATAGTCTTCATTGATGACATTCTTGTCTATTCGCGTAGCGAAAGCAATCATGCAGACCATCTCAGCATAGTTCTTCAGACTCTTAGAGCTCACCAGTTGTTCTCTTAATTCAGTAAGTGTGAATTTTGGTTAAGATCAGTAGAATTTCTTGGTCATATTATTTTCGATGATGGCATTAAAGTTGATCCTCAAAAGACCGAAGTAGTGAGAAACTGTCCTAGACCCGTCTGTCCATCAGATATCAGGAGATTCTTAGGTTTAGCTAGCTATTACCATTGGTTTTTTGAAGGGTTTTCATCTATTACATCCCCTATGTCCAGATTGACTCAGAAGAAAATTAAGTTTCAGTGGTCAGATTCTTGCGAGAAGAGTTTTTAGGAGTTGAAGAATCGACTCACCTCAGCCCCAGTGTTGACTCTGCCAGATAGTTCAGATGGGTTTGTTGTGTACTATGATGCATCCAGGGTAGATTTGGGTTATGTCGTCATGCAGAGAGGTAAGGTCATAGCTTACACCTGCAGATAGCTTAAGCCTCATGAGAAGAATTATTCAACTCATGATCTTGAGCTTGTAGCAGTAGTATTCGCCTTAAATATTTGGAGACATTACTTGTATGGGGTAAATGAAGATGTGTTCAGATATCACAAAAGCCTTCAATATGTGTTCTCTCAGAAAGATTTAAATTTACGTCAGAGAAGGTGGTTAGAGTTATTAAAGGATTATTACATGGGTGTTCTATATCATCCGGGCATGGCCAATGTAGTGGTTGATTCTCTCAGTAGAATATCTATGGGTAGTGTAGCTCATGTTGAGGATGGTAAGAAGAAGTTAGCTCAGGAAGTTCATCAGCTTCCCCGACTAGGTGTCTGCTTAGTCGATTCAGTAGAAGGTAGTGTATGGGTGCAGAGTAGCTCAGAGTGATCTCTACTTTCCAAGGTGAAGGAAAAGTAGGATAGGGATCCCAGTCTAGTTAAGTTGAAAGAATTAGTTAGAGATCAGAAAGTGGAGGTCTTTTCCCAAGGGGAAGATGGTGTATTGCGTTGTCAGGGTAGATTGTGTGTGCCTAGTGTATATGATTTAAGGCAACAGATTCTTACAGAAGGGCATGGTGAGCGTTACTCTATTTATCCAAGGGCCATTAAGATGTACCAAAATTTGTGGGAGATCTATTGGTGGAGTAGGATGAAGAGAGATATTTCAGTATTTGTAGTTAAGTGTTATACATGTCATCAAGTCAAGGTTGAGCACCAGAAGCCTAGTGGATCCATGCACGAGTTCAGTATTACCATGTAGAAATGAGAGGAAGTGGACATGGTCTTTGTGATAGATTTGCCTTGTACCCGTCATCAGCATGATTCTATTTGGGTTATCGTAGATAAGATGACCTAATCAGCTTATTTCTTGCTAGTCCATACCTCTTATTCAGCTGAGGAATATGTCAATCTCTATCTCAGAGAGTTGGTTAGGTTGAACGGTGTTCTCTTATCTATCATCTCAAATAGAGGTACCCAATTTACCTCTCATTTTTGGAAAGCATTCCAAAAGGGTCTTGGTACCCAAGTACATCTCAGTACAACTTTCCACCCTCAAACAGATGGACAAGTAGAAAGGACCATTTATACTCTTGAGGATATACTGAGAGCATGCGTTGTTGATTTCAAGGGTAGTTAGGATGACCATTTGCCTTTGATTGAATTCACATACAATAACAACTATCATTACAGTATCTGTATGGCTCCATTTGAGCCTCTCTATAGTAGGAGATGTAGATCTCCAATTGGTTGTTTTGAAGTAGGTGAGGCCGCAGTAGTAGGTCTTGACTTGGTGTTTGATGCGTTAGAGAAGGTTCAGTTGATCAGAGAAGGGCTTAGGGCTGCCCAGAGCCGATAGAAATTGTACGTTGATGTGAGGAGAAAGGATCTCGAGTTTGAGGCCGATGATTTAGTGTACTTGAAAATCTTTCCCATAAAGAGAGTGAGAAGATTCAGCAAGAAAGGGAAACTCAGTCCCCGATATGTCGGTCCCTTTAGAATTTTCAGTCATTTTAGAAAGGTAGCTTATGAGCTTGAGTTGCCTTCAGATTTAGCCTCAGTACACCCAGTATTCCATGTCTCCTTGTTGAAAAAGTTTATTGGTGATCTATCTGTAGTTGTTCCCTTAGAAAGTGTAGATATTCAGAATAGTCTTTCCTTTGAGGAAGTTCCAGTCGAAATTCTTGAACATCAAGTTCATAGACTAAGGAACAAAGAAGTTCCACTAGTCAAAGTTCTTTGGCAGAATTAGTCCGTTGAGGGAGCCACTTGGGAAGCAGAAGAATATATGCAGACCAAGTACCCTCATTTTTTCTCCGCAAACCCAAATTCAATATAAGGTACCAATCTTCTTAAGATTTTTCTCTATCATGCTCAGTTTCAACCGCACATCATGTTCATGTCAATCAAGCATTCATGAATCAGTTCCCTCATGCATTCCATGCATCAAACATGCATATTCAGTGTGTAAGCTCAGTCCATCAGTTTCCTCAGCTTAACCAGTTTCATTCGGGGATGAATGATCCCAGGGGGGAGATATTGTAACACCCCATATTTCCCTAGCATAATCTAAGTCCCAATACATGAGTATTCGTATATGAAGTTTTTGAAACACTCATTATTTTTCAGTGTAGAGTCTGCTATTACATAGGAAATTCAATTAGCTTTCTAACGATATAAAATTTGCCAAAATTCGATAGCCAGGTAAGAAGTTATGGCGATTATAAGTTTCAGACGTTAAACATCGTTATTTTAACCCTTAGCGCATCGCGTAGGAAACCTAAATGACAATTGTCGAGTTCCAGTATGACTCCGCGATCATGGAGTGTTGCGTAGCAGGCTAATTTCCTGTTTGTCAATTTCTAGTGGGCCTCTGCGATCATGGCACATCACGGAGATGGTCAAATTGGCATCCACAGGCTTACTGCGATGGTGGCGCGTCACGGCGTTTGTCCATGTCCCTGTTTTCCTTTTTTCCAGTGGCTTGGCGCGATAGTGGTGCGTTGTGCCAAGGCCGAAAAGTAGAATTTCAATTTTCAGTTTGTTTTTTTAAATTCGTTTAAGGGTATTTGGGTTTTTTTCCTAAGCCCTAAACTCATCCTAAAAACGAAATTTAACCCTTAATTGACCTAAATACTCATAATTATTCACTTTTTCTCAAATTAAAAATCCCCTTTTTCAAGAACAAGAACCCCTGGCTCTGAAGAATCAAGGTCAAATCTCAAGAACTCTCCATCAATCCTTCCAAATTCATCATTCCAGGTATGTTAGATTTTCATCCATGGATTATTTTCATCCATGGAGTCCAAGTATCTGTTTTAATTACAAAACCATCATCTTTTCAAGTTATTATGTTTTATATTATGATTTCATTCATGAATCTCCATATACTATTGATTTTATACCATGTTACCATGAAATTATTGTTATTATTCAATCTTTCATGTTCTAATACTATTGTTTATTAAATTAAACCATGATTTAATGCTATTATGATGAATTCATTTTATTCCTACAAATTCCATGATATTCCTATGATTGTTTTAAACCATGAACTACAAGTGTTTGATAAAATGCCTAGAAGAGTGATTTATTTAATAAGAGTCTTCATGTTTTGGTCTTCAAGCTTTAGTGTCTTTTCAGTATTGTTATTTTGAGTCTTGTGGTTATTGAATACCCAAAAACCATAGTTGTTTATTTAGTCTAGTCTTAGTACATTACAGAATAGTCTTCAGATTATATTATGAGTATTATCAGAATAGTCAGATATCAGTCATTAAACTCAGAACAGCCTAGTATCTCAGTGTCTTTTAGTTGGGAGTAGGATTTAGCACCGAGTGAGTACAGGGATGGAGGATTCCCCGTCATATAGGCAGAGTCTTTAGTAGCAGTCCCTATACTATAGAACTATGTAGCCAGCATAGGATATGAGTAGTCACCCATCAAATTAGGCTTAACTATCTCGCAGGGGTCACCTATCAGTTCAGGCTTGACACCCTTAGTCCATTAGAGATTATATCAGTTTAGTAGATCCAGACAACCATCGTTAGTACCTTTGGCATGGTATTAACACCCTTCCAACTAGAGTTACAGGTTGGACCCCAATTATCTCAAATTGGAGAATATCGGTTAGATGATACCTCCCACAGTCTCAAATATAGTCTCATTTGCAGTCCCAGCTCAATTATTCAGTCTTAGTGTTGTTTGACTAAAACATACAAATTTTAGTTATTTCAGTAGTTACAAATGTTAATCAGTTCATGTTATATGTTTGGTCATGCATTTTCAGTATTTACAGATTTTCATGCATTTTTAGTATCTACAGATTCCATGCTCTTTATTTAGTACTCTATCTTTGCATGCATTTCCATTTAATTATTATTATTCCTACTCATGAGATCATGCATATCAGCCTACCTGATTTAGCACACTAGTACATTTAAAGTACTGATCACATACCTTTTCTTTTGCACTATAATGTCTCATATCATATGTGCCAACGCTCAATCCCCGGATCACACCTAGATTCTCATATTATCAGTAGTATTGTATAAGTGGTGAGTCCTCATCATCCAAGGATAGATTATATTAATTCATGTCATTATCTCAGTAGTTAGTAGAGTTAGTTGGGGCCTGTCACATCAACTTATAGTATTCAGTTTAGAGGCTTTTCAGACACTACAGTTAACTATTTAGACTATTTAGATTTTAGTATTTTTATCAGATTCATAACTTAGTAGTTATTTCATTATTAAAAACCTTATGGCATTTTAGTTATTCTTCGCACTTATGATTATATTATTCAGTGCTTACAGCAGGTACTAGCTCATGGGTTAACTTGTGGTCCCTCGGGACAGTAAGCATCGGGTAACGATTAGGGGGTAGTCTCGAGTCATTACAGAAAGCCTTGATCGACCACTATGGTTTTGTAGATAGTAGATGATTCCATGGCTTATCTGAAATGAATAATTGAGGACGTCCTCATAAAGGTTGGTAAATTTATTATACCTGCTGATTTTATTGTTCTTGATTTTGAGATAGATGAATAAGTACTAATCATATTAGGGCATCTATTCTTAGCAACCATAGGGGTATTGATTGATGATAGAGAAGGCACGCTCAAGATGAGGGTAGATGATGAAGAGGTGGTATTTGATTTTTACAAAACACCCATTGTAAAACCCTAAATTAAAGATTTATGTGTGATAAATGCTATTGAAGGGGAAAAGTATAGGGTGGTTAGTCCACCAAACACCTTTTTGGATTACCTGATTGAGCGACCTAAGATAAAATCACTGTGTCCCAACATGATGAAGGTTGAAGTGAAGAGAGATGTTGATCTTAAGAGTTCAAACTCATGAGGTCAAAAATAAATGATAAAATGGCTCCCAAAAGATAGTAAAAGAGTGAAGGAATATGGCTGAGTTAAATTGGGTCATGCTGCAACACTAAATTAGGCTCTGCTTGGAAGGTAACCTGAGTTAATTAGGTATGATTTCTTTTTAGTTTTTTTTTCTAGTTTTAGTTCATGTAGTGTTGTTTTTGGTTGAGTCATAGGTTGATGGGAAGTCTGAGTACCATAAACTTGAGCTTGAAGCATGAAAAAGATTGAGTGTGGAGTCCCATGGATCTCCTTTATGTGTGAAGATGCTACTAGCTAGGCCTACAGGTCTCAAGGAGTATTTCTATCTCTTATCTTTAAATTCACTTTGGGGGCAAAGTAGATTTTTAAATTCAGTTTAATTTTTAGGTTAGGAATAAGTGAGATATTCTTGATTGGTGCTATTTTTTATTACATGATGCAAGTGGGTTTGTTGTAAAAGCATGCTAATTGAGTGAATTACTATTTTTTAAGACTCTTAGGCTCATTTTTGTGACTTTTGTACTTGTTGGCTTAACTTTGAATTTATGCTATTGTTTGATTGGGAGTAAATGATGATCCTATTGAGTTGAGCATGTGCCATGTGTGGTGTGAGGTATTTGTATATTTCTTGTTACATGTGATGTCTAGAACTTATCCGGTATGTGTGTGAAGTGAAATAAAGAATTTGGGTTTAGGAGATGATTTAGGCATTTTTTGATAGCCTTGTTTTATACTTTGTTTTTACCTACCCTTGTGTATTATCCTAGTTAAACAATATTAAGCCTTTAGATTTTTCTTTGTTAGGATCATATATAGCTTAATCCCTTCTTCGATAGACCATAATTTGATCCAAAAGGCTTTTAAGTGCTTTAATTGAAAAAAATAATTTAGTAAGGAGTTTGAGAAATTGAAGAAGAAAAAGGTGAAATTGATGCCCCAAGGTAATAGTTATTGGTGTTTATAATTGATGTGTGTTGGATGGATGTGATATAATTGATGTTAGACATAATGCCATGACTGTGAGAAAAGAGAAAAATTAATTCATGTGGCAATAAACAATACGTCCACCAAGTGTTTGTGAAAATGCTTAAAAGAGATGGGGCAAAAACAAAAGGTATGGATGAATGAATAAGTGTAATTTGGTTGTTGAAGATTGGTTTTAAATGTTTAATGTAGTGTATTAAAGCACTTAGAGATGTTAGTCACTATTTCCATATAGTTCCTATCCATCCCTTAGCCTATATTATAACCCGTAAAAGTCCTAATTGATCCTAAGCTTTACATTTGACTATTAGTGGAACATTACAATAAGGGCAAGCCTATGATTCATTGCATATAACTTGTGAAGTTTTTGTGATAGTGAGCGTAATTTGATTTTTATACCCATTATGTGATAAATTGTATTGTTGTGAGTGTTTATAGGTAACTCTCTTGTTGTGAGGGCACATGTTTGATGAATGTGGGTAATTTGTACGATGTTCTTGATTGAGCACTATGCATGAGTTTTCCAACTAGGTGAGTCAATTCTTAAGGCTAGAATGTTTTGGAGTAGTGTTCATGAGCTATCAATTGAATAAATAACGTGCTTTGTCTAAAAACTTGCATTCCGTGTAGTCATTGTAGTACTAGCTTGAGTCTCTTTCATTTAGTAGAAGTATAGCGTCACCTCAGTTTTTTATGCTTAGAGTAAAGAGTTGTTTGAGGACGAACAAGGATTTAAGTGTGGGGTAATGATCTGAGGTGATTTTATGCACTTTGGTGTCATTATTCTAGCTTATTTCACCTTATTTTGAGAGCAATTCGTGTGCTTAATGTGTAAATATTGATATAAATAAGCATTTAAGTGTCCAAGTATGTGATTACAATATCCAAAGTATTTTTCAAACAAATTTGTACTTAATTGAGTAATTTAGAGTTCAACCCAGAAAACTAATTTTACTAGCTTGAGTTAGGTGTGTGTCTAGTTGGCTTCGTTGGATTCTAATGTATTTAATTTGTTTCAAATGATTTAAATGTGTAATTATGAGTGGAATAACTTGTTTTTAATGGACAAAGTTTAATTTGCTCAAGTCTAGAGTCGAAATAATAAGTCGAAGATCATTGCGAGTTTGCCTTATCTTAGCTCTTGTTTTGATTTGTTGTTGAGAATATTGTGTTGTTTTGATCTTTAATAGGTGGTGTGAGATATTTTAGTAGGCTTTGTAAACTAAATACGGTAATATAGTGATGATTTAAAGGCCAAAAATTTATTGAAAGTACACTACAAAAGGTATGGACAAAGAATAAGACGTTCAACACATAACCAACAAATTTCAATGAATCAACGCATTACATCAATGGTCACATAATTTACACTTAGAAGATTTTTTCAATGCTAATTCCAGTACACCGATGCTAAGTCGATGCATCACGTCGATCAGTTCAATCACTGCAATTTAAAGTTGCCGACACGGACTTTTCCCATTTTGAATATGACAATGCATGGCACACCATTGGTTGGTAGGGAATCTTTTTGTTGAATGTTTCTTGGAGCACGTGACTTCTCCAAATGCTACCTGGAATTGGAATTGAATATTATATATATACCCATAGTTTGGACAGCTGGAGGTGATTGGATACAACTTGGACAATTGTGAATATAAATTGTTGGACACATTAACTTGAAAAGGGGGACAATTCGGTCACACCTGGACAACGCTGAAGCGGTGGAAAAATTATGTGGAGGGCTGCTACTTCTTCTTTAGGTTTTATTATTTTAATTAGTCCTTAATTTTCCATATCATTTATTTAATTTTTTGAATCGTGATTATGAATATTAGCGGTCAAAAATCCTCTTTCTGGGGTTAAAGCCAAGAACATGAGTATTATTATTTTGGATTAATTTCGATTAATTTTGCTTATCATATTTGATTGTTTGTTTATTCTTGTTTTAATTTTTGTAAGGATTCGCGACCCTTAGAATACATATATTATCAACCTTTTGATCTTGAGAGAGGGAATAGGGAGATAGAACATGAGAATAAACAAAGTTTGGGTTTTTATTCTTTTATAAAATAAAAAATTAAACTTAACGTCTAGGACAGGAATGTACTTAGATGTCTTACTTGATTCATACGTAGGATGATAGCTTTAATTAACTTAATTTGATTTTTACATCCCTTCTCAACGATGTATTTTTAATGTCCATATTAGGTAAAAGATTAAACGTTGGGAAATCATGATCATGTCATTAACCCTATGAATCAACAATCAAGATAAGTAAGTTAACGAATTAATTTTAATGACATAGTATGGTTGTTCGAAGTGCTTTAACCCTGGGTTTTACTGCACTGATTGTTGCAAGACTTTGATTTTCACATTGTTTACTTTATTTATAATTTACAAAATTCAAAACTCTCTTTTTGGTTACTCTTTCACCAATTAAATCTAAACTGTGAACTAGAATTAAATTGTTGTTAAATCAAGTCTCTGTGGGATCGATACTTGACTTTTTTAAAGTCCACTTTACTACTTGATAAGACCATGTACACTTGAGTGTGCGCTTCAGCGCTGTCAGATACCTTAGTCTAGTTTGGATTAGAATTTTTCTTAAAAATAAATTTTAGGGATTAGAAGTTGGCCCCTCCGCCCCAACATTGGCCAAGACTTAAGTTATCTTTTATAGACTTCTATACACGTTATACCCTTGGAACGCTTATTCTAGGACTTTGAGGAGACTAGATACTTAATGATCATGTTGTTTTTGTATTTGAGAGTTGGTGTAAATACTGGTTAAAACCCAATAGTTTATTGATATGAGTTTTGGTTCAAGTTTGAATATTGATAATGATATTGGTAATATGAGCTTCGGTTCAAGTGCGACAAAATGATGATGATACTATTGAGTTTTGGTTTGAATCTAACATTGAGAGTTATTTATAATATGATATGGTATGAATGGATTCATAGTCATGGCTTGATATTTGACAATTTATGGCTCTTCGGTTAGTTAATTTCCTTTGATTTCACCCCCGGGCTTATGGGGGCCCGCATTAAGGTTATTTTACTTTTCTGCACTTATTGGCTTATGGAGGTCAATTTAGTAGTTATAATTGTGTGATATTTATGTTACTATTTTGAATTTATTTATTTATTCATGCATAACAGTGTTAGAGCTTATTTCCATGTTTGTTTTTTTACCTTGACTTAGATTATTATCTCGTATTTTATCATATTTATATCATGATTTAGCTCAATCGTCCAATGATACCGACCGACTACCCATGGTTTTAGTACTTATACTATATTTCTGTACCTTTTTAGTACAGATCCGTGTACTAGTAGCCATCGCTGATGTGACGATTGTGCTGAGTGAATTTTGGAGATAGGGTGATCTCTTGGAGTTGGAATTTCCTTTTTTTCCTTCTATTATCTATGTCTAATCTTTCATTTTCCAAAAAAGATTATTTTGAACTATTTTAGTACTTATGTTCTATTTGTAGTAGCTCTTATACCAACACTACTAGTTCGTGGGATGGTTGTTTATGCTTTATTTATCATGTAGACTGTATTCATTGTCTTATTATTATTATTATAAGTATTTGATCGCCGATTTTCTAACTTTTAGGTCACTTTCCACCATCCATTGCTTATAGCTCCGGGCTATATAAATCGGGTCGTGACATGCTAAGACTGTGTGCAACTTAGTGGCTAAGATGTCATACTCTGCAATTGAAAAGTCATTCATCTCCCCACTAAAAAGAGTTTTGATAGTTTGTTTTATTTTCTTTTCTATTATTTGAATTATTTCAGGGTTGTAATTCAAGATCTATTTTATTTTATTTGATTTTTTTGTCGTTTATATCCAAACCCTTATATCTTTTAGTTGAACAAAATATAGTGTCCCTTTTTCTTTTAGTTTTTATATATATGTGTTGTTTGTTTATTTTATTTACACAGTTCATTCTGTGTTGTTTCTAGTGATACGATATGTTTGTAGAATTTTCATCAAAATCACAAGATTCATTCTAATCATGAAACATTAAATCAAGAAGTTAGAATTAAAAAACAGCATTATGAGGTAATTGATAAAGTATGAGACATTCGGTAATCAAATTGAAGCCTCACTTGAATGGATTGAGGAAATCACTTTGAGAATGACAAAAATGATTTGGACATCAATATAAAAGCGCATCTCAAACATTTTTGAATTAGATCAAATAGAGGATGGACAATCTCCTCTATCAAGAGAAACAAAAAGAAAATTAGCTCTACGAAAGTATGGATCATCATATGTGAGCGATGTACAATAAAGGTGGAGTTGAATGTTTGACAAGTACAGAAGAATTTTTGACCCTCCTGGCTTTTATACTTCATTTTATTGTGTTAGTTTTAATTTTTTTTTTCATATGAAAATTCAAAAATCTAAAAATAGTGACAAATCAAATAATTCTACTTGGAGTGATTTCCTTGACACAAAATATCCTTCAATTTTAACTTATTTTCTTCTTGTCTTGTCCACAAATATTTTCTATGGTATAGTACCCGTATACACACCGTAATCAAATTGCACTCTGATCACATGAGTCTTTTTTGAAAAACAAGAAAATATATTAACTAATCTCATAGTGCACCTTACCACACTAATCTAGACTTACCCATATTGGATGAACGACCCCCCCCCCCCCCAAGATTCTCTCAACAACCCAAAGTGGAACCCACTCCCTATTTTGTGGGATAAGAGTAACAAACTAGGCTTTGATCTCTCCTGATTCTCACCTTTTCCCCCACTCCACTATACCAGCAACAAGGCAAACATGAATACACTTACAATTCAAAAAGACAAAAAAGAATCCTCAATTAAAGAGAAGACCATAGCAGAAACAAACAACATATAAAAAGTCATATCCGTTTCTACATAGCAGGAAAAATATCATATTTTTCTCCTTCACTCATAGAATAATATACAAATAAAAATACTAAAAAGAGGGATATATACATACAATAGACAGAAAAGGAAAAAGAGGAAGAAAACCAGAGAATAACCTTAAACCCACTCCCTCTGTTCTGATTATTCAGTGAATTTTTCCAAAAATGTAACCCCAAAGTTGACAACAACATACCCTTCAAAAAACACCACCAACTTCCACCATGTTCTTCCTTCAATCTCCATGGCCTAACAACAACATCGATGAGGATTCTATGAAATCAATTTCTGTCGCACCTCCTATATTCTCCCTCTATTCTCACCAGAAAACAAATGACCAAATGAAACCATTTTTTGATGAAAAATAGTATCTCCAATCCATAATTCCACCAAAGAATTATTGTAAAATAGCTAGGTTGCTAAAGTTTGAGTTTTAGGTTTCTTGTTCGAGGTTTGGATCTATTTTGGTTAGCTCTTGTCAACGATAGGTCAAAATATTTGTTGACAAGCTGTATTTGTAATAAATCTCTGAGAAATCTTTAAAAGTTGAGGTCCAATTCTACTCTTGCTTTTTTATTTAAGCTCATCTTACATATTTATTTGGTGCGTTGGTGAGGTGGATTGTTTGAATATAATCATTTGATGTTGCTTTGCTGGATAATTCTCATGGACAATTGATTATAAGGTGTTTAAATGGATAACTGAATTTTGTATAATTGATTTGAGAATAAAAGAACAAAAATAGGCTAATTTATAATTCAGTTTTGTTTAAATTGTTATCATATTATTTTAGATTATTGTGAAACATATAATCACACAATCTGATCCAACTATTTAGAATAAACAGTAGTATCAGATGAATTACCAATAAATTTATTCTCTATTAGTGTGAAATAAAACTTCTCATGCCACTAATTAGGTGTCTGCTATAGTTTATACAATAACTTCCTCAATTTGCAACTTTAATTTTTTGTCCTAGGACCACAAAACCCTTAGGTTGGGTGATATAGATTTCTTTCTCTAAATCACCTTTTAAAAATGTCGTTTTCATATCCATTTGGTGTACCACTAAACTACTAAAATCATCTAGATAAATAAGTTTACTAATGGTCGCTATTTTAGTAACATAATAATAAGTATCAAAGTAATCAATACCTTTCTTTTGGTTAAAACCCTTAATCATAAGTCTAGCTTTATATTTATTAACTGTACTTTAAGGCCTCAATTTTTTCATAAATATCCACTTGCCGCTTGTGGTTTTACAATCATTAGGTAAATCATATAATTCTTTCTACTTGTAACAAATTTAAATGACTTTTTGGCATACGTTATTTCTACAGACGATGATATTTTAAAAAATCATCAATTTTTACTATAAGAACTAATTTCATATTTTAAAGTCTTTTAATAGTAGAAATATTAACATGACATAATCTATCTTCTTATAAATTAATAGACTCAACAATATAAGTAGAATTGAAAATACTTGCATCATTAACCATCTCTTGAACAATATTCATTATAAATAAGCCCCCACTACGATATTCCTTTCTAAAAAAATCTCCTTCATGAGAAATAATTATTTTATCAGCTTAAAAAATAAGTTTATGAATTGCTTTATTGAGAATGTCTCCAAAAACTAAGCTTATCCAGAGGGAGGAAACATATAAAATATTCTTCAAGGCTAATATTTTTCTAGAATTTAATTGAAGAAAAAAATTTCGTTACCCAAAATTTTAGCAGTAGTGGAGTTACACATGTAGATGCAGTCGCCATCAGTGGACTCCACAAAGTCATGGATCAATTCTTTATTAGCACATAAATGCCTTGAGTATCTATTTCCAATACTCAATTAGTGTTGTTAGGAACTAGGTTCACCTTAACAACTACCGCAAAAACCACTTCATTACTGCCGATGAGATAAGCTTGCACATCATCTTGTTCTCCTTACTTTGAGTTTTGCAAACTATATCATATTTCCTTAGCAAATTTACAAGTAACAAATAAATAAAATAAGGAATTAAATATATGATTCAATAAATGTCCTCTAACTTTTGTGTTATCCTTTTCAAACTCATTTCAAAAGCTTCATCAATAATCTTAACAGTGCTAGAACCAATAATAATGTTAGAACAATCAGTAGGAGGTTCATTATACAAAACATAATCAACTTTTAATAATTCAAAAAAAATCAAAAATTTTTGTGACCAATGTTTAGAATTGTTTTTGTTCAATGACTCAAGTTTTTACAAATTAGAAAAATATTTATTCAAGGAAATAGACATTTATCAATATTGTATATAAAATATCACTTTCAAATCATTGGAAAAATACTACGATATTGATATGAAACTAGGATTAATAATAGTAAACAACTTATTACAAACACTATATCGTGGCAAGTAAATGACTTGAAAGTGACTTCAGCTTGATTTCGGTGCAAATAATTTTGAATCATTGCTCCTCAAGGTTTCACAGCTACTTCAAAATACATGCACTCATGACTGAAAGTTTGAATGCTACTCAAAACAAATAACTCAAGAAGAAGAACAAAAGATATTTTCTTTTCTTTTAGGTGTGTATTTTATTCTTCAAAGATGATTTTTATATAGGATGAGGAATGTGCGAAAGAGAAGTAAATTTGAGAAATATAGAATGTGAATATTAATGGCATTGAAAAACTAGTAAAATTACATTTATATAAATCACAATTTGAATAAAATATGTTCTCCTACATAACATATATGTTTTTTTTCTTTTTTATTCTTTACATTAATACAACAAATAAATAACTGATAAGATTAATGTCACACACATCAGCTCAAGTATAGTCAAACCACTCTGTAGTTACAGCATTTGTCAAAAAAAGTTATTGTTGCTATTGAGAGTAATATGTCTATTTTAATAACCATAGGGTAGGAGTTATAAAAATATCAAATTATCCAAACAACATGATCTATGACCGAGTTATGATGGTATATTGTGTAGTGGTCTATAAATTACCTTTTATCTATCATCAATTGCTCTTTTAGTGTTTCTAGTCTCCCCATCGTGAATAGAGTTATAACTGTGAACCAATTTATGAGTTGTCTTTCCAACCCCTTTTCCAACCCCAGATTTCTTTATAAATTGGTTTCCTTCTTCTTTACATACCATAGATTATATTCACATTGTATGTTACTCTTCATTCAACCATCTTCTAAAGGGTACCATTGGACATATTCTATGATTTTCATTTCTTTATTTAAGGTTTGTGGTTCATTCTACGATTATAGCTCACCTTTTCTAGAAATTTTCTACTTTTTCTTACTTTTGGTAATTTTGAGATCTAAAATATATAAAACAACATTATAATATTAAATACATAACAACATGCATAATAACTTGTGAAACCATAAGTCAAAAGACATAAGATGTTGTAACAACAATAGTTGTTATTTTTAATTTTTGCTATGTTTTGGCTATTTTTCTCTTCCCATAGTTGATATATGATATTTTGAGTTGTGGGGTGGTTGGCACGGTCTTTGATATGTTGGAGAGTGATCTGAGTGAGTTATAGACCCTTAGTGGCTTAGAAGGTGGTTAGTTTGACTTTGATCAACAATTTTTGATTCGAGTGTTGGATGATGATTTTGGTCAATTCCATTAGATCCAAAATATCTATTTTGGGATAGTAGTGTATTTAGTTAAGGCTCTGAGTCTTTATATTGTATTTTGATATTTAATACAAAAATAGTTAAATTTAGCTTAAGTGGGGTCTCGGGTTCTAATTCATTGTAAACGACTTCTTTTTTATAAATTTGATAGTTCTATTGATCTAGAACTTTGAAATTAGCTAAGTAGAATTATTAATTTATTTATGTAGGGTATGAACGAATCTCAAGGGTTCAAGAGAGACTATTTTTTCAAATTCCAATAGATGAACTATTGTTTTTAGTGCAAGGATAAGTCCTTCTTCGCATTTGTGAGCCCTTACTCGCTATTTTAGAGAAGGAAAAGTCTCTTCATTGGACAAACAATGGTATACCACATTTGTGAAGGGTTACCTAGTTTGTTTATTGCAATGTGTAAAAGTAACCCATTAGTTAAACCTCACAGACTTGAGTTCAAAGAATTTTGGAGAAAGATTAAATCTTGGGTCTTGGAAGCTTGGGAATTTAAATTTCCTCTTTCCTTGTGTTTTTGAGCTTTGAGAGAGGGAAGGGTTTGTGGCTTGATTTTATTTTTGAGTGAAATGCGATAGTTTAGGGTGTTTAAGGATGAATTGAGGGAGTTATATGGGGATAAAAGATGGTTTCACCCTCAATTTTTTTTTAAGAAATGCATAAAAACTACAGATGTAAGGTATTGGGCGCACCCCACACCCCAACAGGAGGAGGTTTTGCGTTATGCCCCCAATATACAGAGCAAGCCAGTGTGCCACACTACCCGTAGCAAAGATAATACCATGGTGATTTTCAACATGCTCCATAGAATGGGACCAAAATTAGAGGTCCCTGTACGCTATGCTCTTCCTTTTTTTTCACCCTATGACATCTTTTTCCGAACCCAAACTCATCCCAAACATGTTCCTAACTCTAAGGGAAAAGACATAATTTTATGACCATAAACATATAGATTACCCCTGACATACATGTATGAATTTTGAGGTTTTGCAATATCTCCTCCTTGGAATCATTCATCCTCGAATGAAGACTACAAAGCTAAAAAGTTTGGAGAAAGCGATGAAATCCCCCACATAGAGTTTCTAAGAGCTGGATATATTGTCATGATAACTAAATATGTAACTAAAACAAGAACTAAATAAACTGCTAAATTGATATTCGGCATGCGAGCTACTAAATAACATGAGACTGAGAGGACTACTAAATATTTCATTTATATTTATGGGATTCTAGGTGAATCTTACGGGTTTGGTTCAGCTGGTGAGGTCTATTCGCTTAAGCGCCCTTTGGGTCGCTTAAATGAAAGGCCGCTTAAGTAGCCATTTGTTCTTGTAAGCAATAAAGCTTGCTAGTTGAGGACCGCTAATATGATGCCTTCACCACTTAAGCGAGGGTTGCTTAAGCAGCAAGTGGACCACTTAAGCAATGGGCATGCAGGTAGTGGGTACCACAAAAATAACACTTGGCCGTGAAAGCGGTGACCTTGTCCTCTTAAGCGGCAACTGGGTCGCCTTAAATGCCCTTTAGTGTGATTTCTCTCCCATTTTCACCCAAGTGAAAGAGTGAAAACCCCTAGAACATGCAAAACTTAAGAGAGACATGAGTGGTTGATTTTGAGGTGTTCATAAGTGTCACGACCCAAACTAGGGCTGGCCATGATGGGTATCTCAAGTCCAATAAAGACTGGAGACCACCCCCTTCACCTAACCAAATAGAATACAATACCCTTAACAACAGATGAATTTTGAACATATAACAAGATAGTATAAGATAAGCTCAAAGGATTTAAGACATGTCTATAACCGAAAACCAACAAAAACAACCAACCATCATCACCACCTAAGTCCATAGAATCCACAAAGCCTTCTAACAAAATCAAAATCAATAAAGTGTCGGGAATTTCCCCCGACCCTGAAAATGTTAATGACAGTGTTAATGATAAGGTAAACTCTCAGTTCTAATCTATGAATTCAAACAAATGAAATGTTCAAGTCTTTCGGAGAATGGAAGCTCACCACTTCACCACCAATGACCGAAGATCAATCCCCAAACCAATTTCCCTATCGTGAGAAACACCATGGAGATCATCAGGGTACACCACGGGGAACTCACAAACCACAAGGACAGACAGCAAAAAAAGACCTTCTGATTTGGAATCCTTTGCATGCACTAGATGGTAGAGGCACCCTTTGGAAATTAATTTTCGGGCTCTAAGATACAAAATTAACCTTTTCTTAGGCACAAGGGAACTACCTTTCCACTCAATCATTGGCTAATTACGAAAGAGAAAACTGATCCTTCGGGTCTGGTAATCAAGAGACGCATAACACCAATACAACCAATCCATCCCCACAATCACATCAAAGTCTAACATGTCCACCTCTATCAAATCCACCAAGGCCTTCCTACCACAGACCAACATCATACAACCCTTATAGACCTTTCTAGCCATAATGAAGTAACCCACCAGGGTGGACACAGAGAAGGGATCTGAAATACACTCAGGATTAAAACCAAAATAAATAGCCACATAAGGGGTCATATAAGAGAGGGTAGAACCAGGATGGAGTAGACAATATACATCACAAGAGAAAAGTTTAAGCATACTAGTAATAACATTGGGGGACGCCTCAAAATCTTGGTGGGTACAAGAGCATACAGATGGTTTCGATCAGTGCCGGAGCCAGAAGAAAAAGTAGCACCCTTTTGTGCCGAAATTGATGAAGTAGCAATAGGGATCATATTTTCCCCAGAAGAAACCCTAGAAGGAAAATCCCTCTGCATATGACCAATCTGACCACATTTAAAAGCACTTGTTCCTCCCTTCTTCACAAACACCATGATGTACCTAACCACAAAATCTACAAGGGAGATATGATAGAGATGACCGAGCCCCACTAACCTGAGGTTGGTCACCCTATTACCTGGGACCAATACTATTATGAAAATAATGAGCACCCAACGACTTTGGATAAGGAGCACTAGCTATAGAGTAGGAACCAAAATTACCCCACTTTTTCTTAGTCCATTTTCCACCATATCTATAACTCTATTGCTGACCTCCACTCTGATCTAAATATCAAACCTTTTTATTCTGCCTTTCACTCATCTCTACCTAATTCTTCCTTTTCTCTTCCACTTATTTCATATACACCACAAGTCTAGATATTTGTGTATCCATGTTCAACAAGGTAACCTTGATTTCCAAGATCAAATCACGGGAAAACCTGAAAGAAAACTTCATCATTCTAGACCTCATGCTAGACACTAATTTTGGAGCATATCACGATTGTTGATGAAACTTCAAGGCATACTCCATTCCTATCATCTAGCCTTTCTTCAAATTCATAAATCTCTTAGCCTTTAACTCCCTCAACTCCTGAGGAAAGAAGTAATAAAAAAAAGAACTAGAGAAGTTATCCCACAAACCAAACTCATCATTATCACCCCTAGACTAATCCCACTCCTCATACAACTAATATCTCATATCTTTTAACGGATAAGTAAAGAACTCCACACCCTTCACATCAGTAGCATGCATCACACGAAAAATATTTTTTATCTCATCAATGAGATTTTTAGGATTATCCTCAACTTTAGAACCAGTGAAAGTCGGAGGACTCAACCTCAAAAATTGACCTACTCTAATGACCTCAGAAGATGGAGAAACAGAAGAAACACACTTAGTCTGAGAGGCCACCAACTAGGTAAGAAAATAGATCGACTTGAAAAACTCAACATTAGATACACCAGCCTGAGGTGTCCGAGGAGGGATGGGGGAACCAGTGGAACTCCACAAGGAAAATCAAAAGCAGCAACCCTAGATTGGGTCTAAACCCCTTGAGTAGGATAAGATCCATCCACATTGTCCTCAAACGGGACAGAGGAGTTTTAATAAGTATCATATCTTCTAGGAGGTATGATCTGAAAAGAGAACATATGGAAATTAGAGGAGATTTCAAGATCTTACACTCTATAGCCCAAAATAGAACAACAAGAAAGGGAAACATCCCTAAATGCCTCGTAGCCTCTCCCTTAAAAGTGTGGCGCACTACACACCAATAAAAAAGACTCTACTTGACACTTGTTTGTGCACACCCAATGACACCAAACCTAGGATCTGATACCAACTTTGTCACAACCCAAACCAGGGCCTAGACATGACGAGTATCTCAAGTCCAGCAAGGATCGGAGACTACCCCCTGCACCTAACCAAACATAGCACAATACCCTCAACAACAAATGAATTTTAAACATATAACAAGGTAGCATAGGATAAGCTCAAAGGATTTAAAATATGTCTATAAATGACAACCAGCCATAATGGCCAACCATCAGCATCATCTAAGTCTACAATAATACGCAAAGCCTACTAACATAACTGAAGTCAATAAAGTATCAGCACATGACCCCGACCCTGACAATGACAATGGCAATATTAAAGATAAGGTAAGATTTTAGTTTTAATCTATGAATGGAAACTGATGAAATGTCCAAGTCTTTCGAAGAATGAAAGCTCACCATTTCACCACCAATGACCGATGAACCGAGCAAATCCATGTAACTTTGTGTAGGAAAAGTAGAAGTACTTCTAGTGCCTACATTATATAGGGATACATCATCCGAAGACGATTAGTGGATTGAGCACTAGCATGTAACTCAAGAATAGGGGATAAAATAATGTTAAGTCAATATCCAATTCAAAACTATGTGAACATTATCATATACATACATAAATAATATGCCGGGAAAAAGGATCAAGTCTTAGCATGCACTTTAAAACTTTAGCCTAGATTATATAGCTCAACCATCATAACATAAGAAGGCACCCATAGGCTATATGATCTTATCTCTCCCTTAGCTGGAAGGGCCTAAGTATGTGTAGCCGCACGAACCAGAGAAATGCGTATGCACTATGGGAGACTCGAACCTCCTAATTATTATAATAGTAATAATAAGGTCTCAAACCGCCCGGTCATTTAGACCCCCGCATCGGCCACTACGTTTCCAGTATTGGTCCCTCAGGTCCTCCACTTTCACGACTCAAATACATAATGCTTATTAAAGACCAATCAAATCATTTATCACACATTCCTATTCATTGAATCATAAGACAGGTTTAGGCATACATTGTTAGTATCGTCATACGAACTACACTTGTAAGTTAACATCAACATGCCATCAAAATTCCATCAACTTGGGAAAAACAACTCCTTTTGTTCATTAAATCAAACCAACATGTTTTAATAATCTCTTTATACCATGAGATTGTTTCAAAAATAGTTCAATGTAATTTTAATCATAGTCAAAACCACATTCACAAAATTTAGTTGGGGTTTTTTCCAATTCAATTATAAATATTCACAAAATTTTGGGAATTTACTATCCCCTAGTTTATTCACCATACCCATGCACCCCGCAAGTTCAAAATCTTAATTAAAGCATGAATAATCATATGTAATTAAGTATTGGGAAAACATTGTTCAAATATAAACATTCAAAACCCTAACCCATATTCCAAAACCAACATCAAAACCATATCAATAATACTTTAAAACACATGCTTTTAATAAAGTAACAATTGGGGAAGAGTAACATACCTGAAAGATTCTCAATTATGGAGAAGAAACCTTGAATTGACCCCTAGATTCTCAACCTTGAGAAAACCCTAGATTGTTTTTCTTGAAGGAACTTGAGAGAGTAAAGAGGATTTTTGATTAGTTAAAGTGTTAAAATAATGCCCTAAAGGTGTATTATGGATGTGGGGTCTATGTGGGTAAAGAGGGAAATTTCCAAAGTTCCCTCAACTTAAAAACTAAAAAATTATCGCTAGTGACTACGAGTCATAAGGCAACTCATAACAACACATTACGATTCATCACCACGAGTCATAGCCAAGACAATGTCATTAGGACACCTACTATTGACCCTACGACTTACATCATACGACTTATTTGGAGACCCTACAACTCGTAGGATCCTAGTCGTCACTAGGAGAGAAACATTTGGAACATACACTTGTTTAACTACGGTTGGGACATAACGACTCATAATGAGTCCATATGACTCGTTGGGAGCCACTCATACTCAGAATAGAAAACTTCACCACACACGTGGGCCTGGCTATAATTTGGGTCCTTACGACTCGTCAAGACTCCCTACGACTCATAAGGTGAGTTTTAGAAATTTCAAGGACCAAATATTCAAGGTGTTGAAGTAAGCGTAAATTCTGTATTTCTTCTCTGAAATTTTGGTAAGTTTTCATCAATTCCATGGTTAAATTTTTTTAATTTCCCACAAAACCCTAGAATAATGGTGGGTTTATTTTAGAACTATTTGAGCTCGAAATTTACCCAGTCTTGAGGGTAAATGATCATTGAACATAGAGGGACATTTTGTCAATTTTTGAAGTGTGATTCCACAAGAGAGTCCCATATGAGATTTTTATGTAATTAGGACCTGAAGCACAAAAGCGCAATAAGGGAATTTTTTTCTCATATTTGTGAGTAGATTATGATTTTGATAGCATGAAATCTTGCAAAAACTTCTCAAAAAGTGATTTAGCAAATTTCACTAGGCTTTTCTTCGGTGTCTAAGTAGTCTAGGTTTGTCTTCCTCCTAGATTGAGCTAATTCATAGAATATTTGTGATATTATTCTAGACATGGGTTGATAATTAGGTCTTGGAGGTATGATTATAATTATTTGGAATGGTTAACCTACTAAGGAACCGTAATATAGGTGTAATCGACTTAGTTACTCATGAATTAGGTAGAATTGCTATCTTAGGGATGAAAGTGGCTTATTTATTATCTATTACAAGAATTAGATACCTTATTCTAGTTCGGGGTGGAAATTTTCCTTAGAACATATTTCGGGGATTAGAAGTGGGCCCCTTTAGCCCACTTTAGGCCCATACTATCGTTAGCTCCATGTAGACTTAGTGGGTGTATTATATCTTTAAAATGCATATTTAAGAGTTTGAAGAGACTAGATTTTTGATACTTATTCTAGATTCTTACTTGGGAATAGGCACTAATTTTGGACCAATTTTGGCGATTATTGATATTGAGCTCTAATTCAAGTCTGACAAAGGATGATGATATGAGTGTCAGTTGAAGTCTAATAAATAATGATTATATTGGGTTCCAGTTCAAGCTTGGCATGAGATTTTATTTATCGTATGTCATGGTATGGATGGATTAACGGTTATGGCTTGGGATATCGTTAATTAATGAAATTTCAGTTGTTTACTTTCTTTGATTAAACCCTCTGGGCTTATAGAGGCCCACATTAGGTTATTTATCTTTTTGCACTTATTAGCTTATGGGGGACATTCTTGTAATATTATTTATGCTTTCTCTCATATTATACCTATTTTGATTATTTATTTATAGTATGGGAGAACAATTCTAGGTTTGCCCTTTTACCTTGACTTAGCTTATGTTTCTTGCATCTTTATTGTACTTATATTATGATTTAGCTCAGTCGGCCGATGATTCCTACTAAGTATCTGTGGCTTTGGTACTCATACTATACTTATGTACCTTTTTTGTGTAGATCCGAGTACTGGTGGTCGCTAGTGATGTTATGATTGTGTTGTTGAGCATTTAGAGGCAAGGTGAGCTCTCAAAGTCGGAGTTTCCCTTTAGTCCTTGTCTACTTTGCTTAGTCATTCATTATTCGACACTAATGTATATTTTCTAGTGGCTCTTGTACCAATACCACTAAGTCGTGGGATGTTATGGTTATTTATCTATCTTTCAGACTACTATTATTGCTTAAATTTTTGTTGTAACTCTTTTCTGGAAATTTTTTGGCTTTTATGCCTTATTTCCACCAAATTAGCCCATTGCTTATAGGTTCGGGCTACGGTTTGGCTTACCTACTTATGGGATAAAGTAGGTGTCATCATCAGTCATAAATTAGATCGTGACAGGTTTAAGCTACCTGAAGGCATACACTATATCTTTACCATGTTGCATCAACACATAACCAAGACCAACTACTGAGGAATCAATGTAAACTATAAATCCATTTGAACCCTTTGGTAGAGTCAAAGCTGGAGTAAAGGTGAGTCTTCAACTTCAAAAAACTCTTCTCGCAAGCATCAGAGCACTAAATATTTTTCTTTTACTAAATTAATCTATACATAGGAGAGAAGATAAATGAGAATCCATCAACTAACTATTTATTGTAATTGGCTAAATGCTAGAAACTCCTGATATCTGATAAAGAGAAGGGTCTAGGCCATTTAGTTTCCTGATATCTGATAGAGAGATGGGTCAAGGCCAATTTCTTTAATGCCTTGATCTTCTAATAATAAACTTAAATGTCCTCACCGAATATAATATGATTAAGGAATGCTACTGATTTCAGCCAAAATTCACATTTACTCAACATTGCAAATAATTGGTGGTCCTTGAGAGTCTACAAGTCAATCCTCAAATAATATACATATTTACCCTTACTAAAAGAATAAACGAGGATGCCGTCTATACAAACAATGACAAAAATGTCCAAGTATTAGTGCAAGAGATAAGACTACAAATTCAAAGTGATCATGATAAGTTCTGACGGTTTTCGTCAGAATGTCACATTCCTTGACTAAGAGGTAATAATAGCCGGCACCCAAGAAACTCTTGATATATAATGGATAAATGTGTCTAGGGAAATTTTTATTTTCTTCTATTTTCTGAGGATTAACTTGAATACCTTCACCAGAAATAATATAACCACGAAATGCTACTGATTTAAACCAAAATTTATATTTGCTAAACTTTGCAAATAACTAGCGGTACTTGAGAGTCTACAAGTCAATCCTTAAATAATATACGTGTTCATCCTCGCTCCAGGAATAAATGAGGATTCCATCTATAAAGACAATGACAAACATTTCTAAGTACTGCTTGAACACCATGTTCATCAAGTTCACAAAATCCACAGGAGCATTCATGAGTGCAAAAGACATAACTACAAATTCGAAATGACCATACTGAGTT
Organism: Capsicum pubescens; assembly: GCA_030864215.1. Taxonomy (NCBI): domain Eukaryota; kingdom Viridiplantae; phylum Streptophyta; class Magnoliopsida; order Solanales; family Solanaceae; genus Capsicum; species Capsicum pubescens. Next base: position 232,761,788 of record CM061544.1, read on the forward strand.
TTAATGGTGAAACACCCTGGGTTTTAACCCTTGGAAATTTCTTAATCTTTGATCTCACTGTCATAGTAACGACTCACCATACGAGTCATATAGTTTGGGTACGAGTCAGATAACCCTGGTCGTAGGTGTCCAGTGGGTGGTGGTTGGGATTCTGTTATGGTAATGACTTAGTTGTATGAGTAATTAGTGGTGGTAACGGGTCATTAGGATTGACCTTTAATCAAATTGTTAACTTATTGACTTGTCTTTGATCTAATTATGAGTGTCTCACGAAGATCCATGAGGACAGGTTACAAATGGTAAGGTTGAGTCATATGTTATCACATATCCAATCCCTTTGGGTTCTGTCTGGGATATGAATAGACCATACAAGTCGTATGGTCTGGTAACAAGTAGGGCCATGGGGCCATATGGTAGATAGTGTATGGGTGTCCAACTCACTGTAATGGTGATGAATTGAGGGTACGAGTCGTCTGTTGTGGTCATAAGTCACGTGGGTCGAATCATAACCACCTTTAATATTTTTACATTTGACAATGGCTTAGTGCATGATTTTCATGAACATAAATGAAATCTTACAAGCTTTGGAACATAAATTCATTGATGAGATATTTTTTGAAACCACATACAATCCCGTAGTTGTCTGTGGGGACTATCTGAGAAAACTCTATATGTAGGTATTTAAGCTTGACTATTTTTATTACCTCGAAAATAAGCCAGAGTTGACATAAATGAAGTAACGTAAGAATCTGGATAAGTTTCTTAGAGAACATCTCTACTGCACGATCTGAGATATGAAAGAAGGGAAACATTACTTAAATGCCATATAGCCTTCGAAAAAAAGTACAGACGTCTCTGTACCATTCCGCAAGACTCTACTAGACACGGCTTCATAGATACCCTAAGACACTTGAAACTTATGTTCTAATAGCAAGTTTGTTATGACCCGAGGCTACCCCCTTAGTCGTAACACGATGCTTAGAACCATAAGTTATTCCAAGCTAACCCATGTACTGCATGATACTTCAGCAACTATTTATAATGTAAATTAAAGATAAATTTGCTGAGCGGAAGCATACACATGAGATAATCTAAATGAAAGTAATACTAATAAAGTTTACAGCCTGATAAATCTAAAAAAAACATAAATTGCATTCCATGACTCTGACTGACTATCTATGAAGTCTTCACTATACTGACTATAGATAGCTGGGACATGAATCCAACTACCTCTAATCAATACATATGAATAATTAAAATACAACACATAAACTGCAATGGACTGGAGTCCTCTAAATAAGAGAATTCATCACCTATTTGCTGATTGTTAAGAACTATTTGACCCTAGTAGATGGATTACATCTAGTACCTATATTGTGAAGGAATGTATCAACAAATTCATATATATGGTCAGTACATTGGAATGTACTTAGTATATGGAGACATGCACTTATGGAAATATTTAAAACATTCTTTAAAACTGAGGTTATAACTTGTTTATTGAAACGTACATTTAAAACATGGAAATACGTAAAAAACTGTAAGTCAAAGTGAGATTTATAAATCATGAACTAAAACAAATCTTGTAAGTTAGGAAGAGGTAAAAAATAAATAATATATGTAAATATCATGTAAAGTTGAATAGACTATAAGGATCATGTATGGATACTGAGCAAAAAACATAAACATGTAAAGCTGAGAATACAAGACCAAGTATAGCATGTACTGAAATGATTTGAATAACTGAATAATCTGTAAAACTAACTAAATAATTACTAAAATCTGATAATTTGGTCAAGCAAACCTTAACTAAAATAGACTGACTGCTTACTGAAATTGTGGGAGCTATTATGTAACTGACATGCCCCAATCTGAGCTATTAGATTCCAACCTATACCCCAATTAGACGGGTGTCAGTACCTTTCCAAAGGTACTAACACATGGCTGTATGGATCCACTAATTTATTATCCCAAAGGAATAGGGTTTCAAGCCCAAGCTAATGGGTGACCCCTGAGAGGAAGTCAAGCCTAAACTGACAGATGACCCCTCATATCCTATGTTGGCTATGTAGTTCTGGAACTTAGGGACTGCTACTAACGATTCTGCTTAAACTGATGATGAAGCCGCCATCCATGAGTTCACTCGGTGCTAAATCTTACTCCAAATTAAACTTACACTGGTGTTATTAATCGTTTAACATGACACGGTATTGTACTAATAAGTGCTCAGCATAAACATGGCATTCTCAATATAGTATTAAAAATCATGATCTATCTGACTTGTAACTTAAAAACAAAGACATGTAGAAACAAATAGGTATTGGGTGTCCATAACCCTCCAGCACTGAATGATCACAAAATAGGTAAACAAACAGTCGTATAAAATCATAGTTGAAAGACCCAAGAAATAAGACATTTCAATAATTGAGTGAAATACATGAACCTAAACATGGGGATGAGTTAAATTTGAGAGGACAACGTATTTACTTGGTTTAATACATAACTTGAAGATTTATCATGAAATCACTTGAATATGACATGGTTAATTGAAATTTAAATCATGAAATATTCTAATTTACATGGGAACTTATGTTGACATAGCTTGAATTGAAATCTCTATAAAGACATGGATTAAATGCAAAATTTACATGAATAATTTCACAAAAGAATATAAAAATCAACACGTCAATTAAAGGGAATCATGGGACTCAATAGATGTAAGGAACCCATTGATGAATGCCCCACATACCTCAATTGTGAGAATACTTGAAGAAGAAGCTTAGAATTAGGACCTTGGATGCTTGAATTCTTGAGAAGATAGTTAAATTTTGAGGCTTGAGAGATGACATGATGAGAAAAGCCTAATCTTGATGTTCTTGGGAATGGAGAGGATTAATAGCATTTAAAACTGATTAGAAATGGCTAGTAATGCTTATTTGATGATTTAAGTCATGGGGAGTAGGTTTTGAGGATAGGAAAAGACCCAAATACCCTTACGGAAACTAAATAGAATTGCAAAAAATGTTTAGTTGATGACTTAGTTGGTATCTTATCAACTAGTTGATGTCTTATCAACCTAGTCACCACCTTCTCTTAATGATCTGGTTAAGGCTGACGACTTAGTTGATAGCCTTTCAACTAGTTGATGGCTTATCAACCTAGTCGTTACCTTTTCTAAGTGATGTAATCTATTTTATGGTTAAGGCTGATGATGAGGTTGATAACTTGTCACTTAGTTAACAACTTATCACCTCAAGTCGTCACCTTGTTGATAGACAGACACTTTGAAGTAAAATGAGCATAACATTGTACTCTGATATCAGATTAAGGTGTAATTTGATAAGTTAGAAAGAAGACTCAATGATCTTTCATTTTATATATAGTAGGACACTAGAATTGTTATATTCTAGTAAATACACTTGTTTAAGTGGACCTTAGTTGGAGCATTCGTTAAAACTCTATCAATAGAAAAATCCCCAACTCGTCTTTGAGTTAGGAGATTTTTATGACCTCGATTCATATAAAATGATATTTCCACACTATAGAATTGATAATCACACATATATAGTTACAGAATCATTGGGTTCAGGACTGTATCCAGAGGAGGAATAGTTTGAATTCTAGCTCAAAAAATATGGCATGTTACATTATCTCCCACTTGGAATCATTCATCCTTAAATGATGGGTAGGAACTTGTTGAAGTCATAGAAGTATGGAATAATGTACACATGACATTTCTGGTAATGAAGGATATAGATGAGCAGAAAAATTATAACTTTTGTCATGAAATTGATTTCTGAGTTGACTTGACTTTATTGACTGTAAGTTGTTGATTCATTCTGAGAATATAAAACTCAATTGAAATGTTCATGATACAATCATACATATAGAATTAGGAAGTGATAACTAATGGAATAAAATTCCAAGAGTTACTAAGGATGGAATAAAGTATGTAACTTCTCATTAGAAATTATTCCTCAACAAAGCATGTATAGGAATCAAAGGAGAAAGGGCTTCATGGAATCACCAAGTACATTATGTAAACATGAATCATGAGATAATAAAACTTTGGCCATTCAAGGGGTATTGCAATGTCTGAGATGGAATACTTGGAAAACTGAGATTATGCACTAAACACTTATGAACTAAATCATGACTACATAGATGAATCTGAAACATGATGCATAGACTGAACTAAATTTGCAACTTTAATGTATTCAAATAGATTACCTCATAGAATAGCCATATTCTTGTAACTACAGATAGTACGACTAGATGGAAAGATGGAAAAGCATAGGAACTTGTCTGTCTGACTGCTAAACTGAATTGCTGGCTATACAGCCTGAACTATACTAAAAACTTATACTCAACTGGAGTAGTTCTTTAACACTCTTTGTAAAAAGCTCTAATAACATTAGGGAGCAAAGGATTATGACCATGATCTGAGTAAGATGTCTGAATAAGGACTCCCAACATGGCTACAACTCTATAACATGGAATATAGGCCTATAAAACATAATCTAGGATAGAATTATCATGCCTTAAGAATCACAACTTCTACTTTCAAGATTAGCCACACTTCTAAAAAACTCTTTCAACTACACTTATCAACTTAAATACTATGCTAATTGATAAAACTTGTAATTCTCACATGGGCGTTGATAACTCCATCTACTAAAGTCTGAGATGAACGAAATTCTCTCACCATGTTCAAGCCTACTCAAAGTCACAAGGTACTACACATAACACCATAGTACTAGTGTAAACCACAGATTCAATATCCTATGTGTTTTCAGAGCTCTCATCTCAAGAATATACTCCTTACTACTTTAACGTCTAACTTCAATCTCTTACTAGGAATTCACTAACTCACAATGCGTCCATCCACTTTTATACCAACATGACATTCAAGCCTATCATTATAACCATATCTGAACTTCTAGTCAACCAATCCTCCTAGTAAATTTTTCCATAATCTCTAATATCTTTATCAACAACAACTTCCATGCATTATCCCCATGAAGACACACATAAAAATCTCAATTAACCACGACATGTACCAAAAGCTTTACCTTAGTCTTTCTTTACACTTATAGCCTTAGATAAATCATGAATACAATAATTTTTCCTAAATAAGAAATATTTACTCTCTTCCATCTAAACCATTGATCGTCAATTTTTTATCACCACTATCTTAACATTTAGAAGAGGCCACTGAAAGGATAGAAAATCAAGACCTAAAGCATGAAGGAATAACTTTGACACTTAATTGAGGCTTGAGGAATAGAGTTTCCAAAGCATGAATTCACCAAAGATATCTAAATTGAGGACATACATGATATAATCTGAAGTTTCTCTAAATATTAAGAGTGCTCCATGAGTTATAGGAAGTGATCATACTGTAAAGCATGAGTACATGAGTCATGAGCTGCATGACCTGAGTTTGGAGTTTATAAATTCATGGAATATGATTTGTACCTGCTGAGTGAATAGAAACTCCTCATACTAGGAACTGTAAGCGTACATGATTTTATAAAAGTGCATAAAAATGAGTTATGATCATAGAGGTGACTTGTAAGGCTTGAGTAGATGTCGTGATAACCGAAGCACAATAATTTATACTGAGATAATAATGGGTTGGGCATCTTCCTCCCATACTAATATTCTACAACACACTTGCATCCCTACTAGAATTTGAGAGCCTAACTTGGTTCCTTATCCTATCATCTCCACCTTAGCTTTAAGCGATCATTCTAAGTCTATGGGACCCTTTTAAATAAATTCTATACTGAACTACAACCACTCTACTCTAGAGTCCAAGATATAATGATACACATAAATAAGTCTTAAGTCATCGCCAGGCACCTAAAGTTGTCCCAAAAATTCCTTAGACCCCTCAACTGAGGCATGTACCTATCAGGCCCCTAACCCACCCAAATTTTGATCCAATCAGGCCTTTTTTGCCTAATCAGTAAAAGGTATAGAGTGTGTGTAGTACACTCGCATGACGTGGAAAAATTGATGAATTAAAAGGTGTCACATGGCATTAAATCCAATAATTATTAAAAAATAATTATAAAATTTTTTAAAAAAGAAAAAGAAAAAATTGATTATTAAATAATAATTTATAATTTTTTAAAAAATGAAAAGCAAAGTCTGGTCCCTCCTCCCCCCCCTTCATCTTCTTCTCCATTTGGTAGCCAACCCGTCACCCCCACATAAAAAATCTTTATTTTTTCCGATGATCAGATTAAGACAATGTTAAACTCATTTCTTGGTCCTATAATATTACCATAACATCCACCAAGATATAAATGTTCCAATCTTGATAAATTTCCAATATTATATGGAATATATCCTCCAAATCCACTACATGAAACATTAAGAAATCTCAAATTCTTTAACAAACCAAAAAAATTGGAATTTGGATACTTGCAAAGTAATTATAACTCAAGTCTAAGTAACTCAAATGCTACAATTTAACTAAAGAAGGACTTAACTCACCTCCTAAGAAATTTTTCATGTGATTATCTAACACCCTTTTTGGATTATCACCATCAAGAAGATAATTATTGTGATGCAAATCAATTTTCACAATATTTCATGTGTTCTCATCACAGTAAATTCCATCATATTTTCAACAATCTTTTCCTGTCCATGATGAAAAATGATTTGTGTTATCAATTACCATTCTTGAATTCAATAAGAGCTTTTTCGTCATTTTCAGAGCAAGTTGGATTAGGATAATGAGTTTTGGTGTAACAAATTTAAAGATTGATGACAAAAATAAGAATTAGCAAAATGAAAGAATAGTAGTTCATATTTTTATAAGTTGAATATAATTGACGTTGAGGGGTGGGGGGTGTGATGACTACGGGACTAGGCTGGGGGTTGAGGGGTGGGGGTGGGGGTTGAAGATGGATTAGGGGAGAGGAAGACGATGAAGGGGGGGGGGGGTTAAAAAAAAGTTATAATAATTAAAAATTATATTAATAAAATAATTTAAAAATAAGTTTTTAAATTAAGAATATATTATTTATTCTACTATTATAAAAAATTTGGGCCCTCAGTGCCACTTGGCACATTTTTATTCATTATTTAATCAAAAAATCGTGCCTCATGTGCCCCTATTGATCGTACAACACGGGGTGTGCCACGTAGGCAAAAAAGACTTGATTGGATCAAATTCGGGTGGATTAAGAGACTGGTAGGCACAGGTCTTAGTTGAGGGGTCTAAGTGAATTTTTGGGACAACTTTAGGTGCCTAGCGATGACTTAAGCCCATAAATAATAAACTCACCCTGAAAGAATATCTCTTAAAGTGTAAAAGTCGCTGCTAGTACTTTTTTCTAGGATAAAACTCTTAACTTTCTTTATCCCCAATAGTCATCATATAGTAAATTAAACACTTACTAACTTAGAATCTTCGGGAGTATCACCATACCCTGAGTTCACACCATCTAGAATTTCAAACTCTTCTTTCTATTTGCTCAATCATCAAAGATTCAAACTTAGATTCTAACACATAACATGGATATCCACAGAACTTATCACACACTAATACCCACATATTACTACTGGATAGGAATCTTGAAACACTAATCCACACAAAATTTTATGAACATGATCAACCTTAACAAGCTCTTCTATCATTTGGGTCGCTGCCTAATCTCTACCCCGACGAAAGAATTAACATACTCTAAGTCTCTTTTAACTGAGAAATCTCTCTCACAAAGCTATTAAACAAATTACATAACACCTTTTTTGTCTCCATGGTTACATAATCTACTAAATTTAGATAAACACTATCCCCACTTTACTGCAGCTAAACTTCAAGGTTCATGCTTCTAACTCTAGATCATATGCTATCTTATGATTCTAAGAAAGGATTTGAGGGCACATCTGACTATGTATTAGTGCATAATTTTCATGAACATTAATGAAATCTTACAAACTTTGGAGCTTAAATTAACTGATGGGATCCTTTTTTAGCCCACATACATTCATATAGTTGTCTCTAGGGACTATGTGAGAAAACTCAATGTATAGGAATTTAAGCTTGACTATTTCTGTTACCTCAAAAATAAAGTAGAGTTATCATGAATGGAGTAGCGTAAGAATCTGCATAAGTTTCTTAGAGAACATCTCTACTGCATAATCTGAGCTATGAAAGAAGGGAAACATTTCTTAAATGCCCTGTAACCTCTCAAAGAAAAGTACAAATGTCTCTATACCATTCCACAAGACACTACTAGACATGAATTTATACATACCCTAAGACACTTGAACCTTGTGCTCTAATAGAAAGTTTGTCTTGACCCAAGGCTACCCCTTAGTCATAACACGGTGCTTAGAACCACAAGTAATCCCAAGCTAACCAATGTACTAGCATGATACTTGATTAACTAATTTATGATATAAATATAATCTAAATTTTTTGAGTGGAAGCATACTAATGAGATAATCTGAATGAATGTAATACCAATAAATTTTACAACCTGATAAATCTGAAGAAAGAACGTGAATTACACTTCATGATTCTGACTAACTATCTATGAACCCTCTACTATACTAACTATAGATAGCTATAACATGACTCCAACTACCACTAATCAATAAATATGAATAATTAAATATAACACATGAACTGCACTGGACTAGAGTCCCCAAAATAAGAGAACTCATCATATGTTGGCTGAATGTTGAGAACTATCTGACCCTAGTATGTGGACTACATCTAGTACCTACATTATAAAGGAATGTAGCCACAAACGGATATATGTGGTCAATACATTGGAATGTACTACATATATGGAGACATGAACTAAATTGTGAAAATATTTAAAACATGCTTTAAACTTAGATTATAACTTATTTTCTAAAATGTATATTTAAAACATGGATATACGTGAAAAACTGTAAGTCATAGTGAGATTTATAAATCATGAACTGAAAACAATCCTGTAAGTTTAGAAGAGGTAAAACATAAATACTATATGTAAATCTCATGTAAAGTTTAATAGAATGTAAAGTTGTACTGAGGGTCATATATGGATACTGAGCATGAAAATATGACCATGTAAAACTGAGAATGCAGGCCCAAGTATAGCATGTACTAACATGATCTGAATAACTGAATAATTTGTAAAACTAACTGAATAATTATTGAAATATGATTATTTTGTCAAGAAAACCTGAACTGAAATAGACTAATTGATAACTAAAATTATAGGAGGTATAATGTAACTGACATACCCCAATCTGAGCTATCGGGGTCCAACCTATAACCCAATTAGAAGGGTCTCAATACCTTGCCATGGGTAAAAACACATAGTTGTGCGGATCCACTAATATATTATCCTAAAGAAACAAGTTGTCAAGCCTAAGCTGATCAATGACCCTTGAGAGAAAGTCAAGCCTAAAATGATGGGTAACCCCCTATATCCTACGCTAGATATATAGTTCTAAAACTTAGGGACTGCTACTAACGACTATGCCTAAACTGACGGGGGAACTGCCATCCATGCGTTCAGTCAATGTTAAATGCTACACCGAATTGAACTGATACAATTTATTAATGGTTTAACATAACATGGTACTATACTGATAAGTGCTTAGTATGAACATAGTAGTCTTAATATAGTATTAAAAATCATGACCTATCTGACTTGTAACTTAAAAATAAAGACATGCATGAACAGATAGGTATCGGGTGTTCATAACCCTCCAACGATGAAAGATCACAAAATACGTAAACAATGTTTAAAACAATGGTATAAAATCATAGCTAAAACACCCATAAACTAAGACATTTCAATAATTGAGTGAAATATATGAACTTGAACATGGGGAGGAGTTAAATTTGAGAGGACAATATATTTACATGGTTTAATACCTAACTTTAATATTTAGCATGAAATCACTTGAATATGACATGGGTAATTGAAATATAAATCATGAAATAATCTAATTTATATGGGAAAATATGTTGACATGGCTTGAATTCAAATCTCTAAGAAGATATAAATTATATTCCTAATTTACATAGATAATTTTTCAAAAGAAGATTAAAAATCTACCCATGAATAAAAGGGAATTTGGGACTCAATGGTGGAAGGAACCCATTGATAAATACCCCACATACCTCAATTCTTTGAATCCTTGAAGAAGAATCTTAGAATTGGGACCTTGGATGCTTGAATTCTTGAGAAGAAACTTGAATTTTTAGGCTTGAGATATGACTTTACAAGAAAACCCTATTCTTGATGCTCTTGAGAATGGAGAGGATTAATGGCATTTAAAACTGATTAGAAATGGCTAGTAATGCTTATTTAATGATTTAAGTCATGGGGAGTAGGGTTTGAAGTGAAGAAAAGACCCAAATACCCTTAGGGAAACTAAATAAAATTGCAAAAAATATTTAGTTGATGACTTAGTTGATAGCTTATCAACTAGTTGATGGCTTATCAACCTAGTCACCACCTTCTCTTAATGATCTGGTTAAGGCTGACGACTTAGTTGATAGCCTGTCAACTAGTTGATGGATTATCAACCTAGTTGTCACCTTTCCTAAGTGATGTAGGGTATTTTCTGGTTAAGGCTAATGATGAGGTTGATATCTCATAACTTAATTGATGTCTTATCACCTCAAGTCGTCACCATGTTGACAGACGGACACTCTGAAGTAAAATAAGCATAACATTCTACTTCGATACCAGATTAAGGTAAAATTGGATGAGTTAGAAAGAAGAATAAAAAATATTTCATTTGATATATATTAGGACACCTGAATTTTTACATTCTAGGAGATACACTCGTTTACAGTAGACCTTAGTTGGAGGATCAGTTAAAACTCTAGCGGTAGAAAAGTTCTCAATTGGTCATTGACTTAGGATTATGACCTCGATTCATATATAAAGATATTACCACACTATAAAATTGATAATCACATATATATAGATATAGAATCATTGGGTTTAGGTCTGTATATATAGGATCAATAGTTTGAATTCTGGACAGGAAAATGTGGGGTGTTACAATAATCAATTAAGGCTTTCAAGGATGGTTTCTCTCTGTATTTCTATGTATCTAAGTCATGTGACTCTTCCCTCATTATTATTTTACTAAAGGCTTATGGTTTTGTAATAAAGGTTAGGGGATTTGGTTGTTCATGGATGAATATTATTTCTCATGGTTTAATTATGATTTCCTTGTTTTTAATTATAGTTTTGCACATGTGGGTGCATGGGGTTGGTGATTTAATTATGGGGTCATGGTTGATAGACAAATTAGATGATTTTGGTTTCGATAATGGTATGCCCTTAACCTATATGTGAAGTTGTCAATCAGAATGATTTTGTCACATACTTTAGCTATTCTTTGAACTCTTGCATTTCATGAATGGTAAATGGAATAGGAATTGGTTTGGTTTGGTTTCATATGGTTTTGTAAAGGCTTTGGTGTCCATTATTTGATCATACATGGTTTTGGATTAATTGAAAATGGTGGAGTCTAATTTGATTTAATGGTTCATATGGCATAAGGTAATAGACTTGCAAGCTCTAATTTTGGTATGACGATACCAATAGTCAATGCCTAATTAAAAGACTCCTTGGTAAATGATTGGGAATGTGTAAATAGTTTTAATATGGGCTTAAAGGGGTTATGTAGAGAAGCCATGGAAGGTGGGGGTCCCAGGGGGATCGATACTAGAAACTCATATTTGTTGATGTGAGGGTCTTTGTGACCGTGTGCATGATGTCACATTTATGTTTTAGGGGATATACTAGTCATCCTTGGTTTTCTTTCTCTGATCGTGCGGACAAAATGCACTAGGGCCCTTTCAGTAGGGGGAGATGAATTCATATAGTTCATGGGTGGTTTTAGGACAGTAAAGCTACACAACCTAGGTTCAGGATTTAAATGCATGCTAAACCTTGATCCCTTTCTTGGCATGATATATATATGTATTACGTGTGATTTTATATGGTTATTTTATTTGGTTTTGAATGATGGAATTATTTTACTATATCCCTGAGTTACATGTTAGTGTTTACCCCGCTAACCGTCTTTCAGCATTGTATCCCCATGCGATGCTGGAACCTGTCATACTACTATTCCTTCTGCTCAGTGATTTGGATTTAGGGCTAGCTTTAGATAAGATTGAAGCTGTGATAGTCCATACTCCGGAAGACTTTATTTCATGCTATCAACTTATTTTCATTTTTGTTATTTCATTAGATTTGGTTTTGGATATGGTTGGGGGCATGTCTCGACTGGATGTTTCTTAATTCTTATTAGAGGCTTTGTTGAACTACTATAGTAATGGGTGGTGTTGGCATTCGTGTTAGCATTGGTATTAGTTGAATATTCGGTTGTGGTTGTTTGGTTATGATTATAGAATTGCCTTATTGTCTTTATATTATTATTGCTTTATTTTGTTATATACCCAGAATTCTTCCAATAGAGGGAGTAAGGCGGTTACAGTTGGGTATTGGGGTGGTCTCCAATCCTGGTCGAACTTGAGATACCCGTCACGATAGGACCTAGTTCGGGTCATATTAGATTGGTATCAGAATCGCTCTTGTGTCAGCCCTGTCAATGTGGGCTAGGGTTCAAACTAAGTTTAGAAAAATCTCGGTAAGGCAGGGAAAACCTCAGTCCTGAGTCTAGAAAAAATCAAATTTTGTGGGGCAAACCTCAGCGAGAATATTGAGTTCATAAGGGGGTATATGTAAAATTCCAACTTAGGATAAGGATTCCCGTATCGACAAAACATAGGAGGGATGCTGGGTATATAAGTAAGAAAGCCTTACTCCCTAGTGACATATTTTAAAGATGTGGGGGTCTAGACCCAGAGCGGATAATATCGCTAGTGGGTTGGGCTGTTACAGGGGTCTCTCAAGCCTTGATGGTTTGGGATGCCTATCGCAGCCAGGGCCCCGACTCGGGTCGTGAAAGATGGATATCTTTGAAATGTCCTATTCTCTAACTAGGAGCTAATGGTAGATGGACTAGAGGTCTACTTAATAAAAAAATAGATACCCTAAAGTTGGTCAAACATGCCATCAATCCTAGGAATGGGGTACTTATTCCTAATTGTGACCTTGGTCAAGTGATGTAAGTCAATGCAATTCAGATAGAACTATCTTTATTATGCACGAACAAAACTTGGGCACCCTATATAGAGATTCTAGGTCGAATGAAGCCCTTATCTAAAAGATCTTTCAACTGTACCTTCAACTCCTTAAGATCGGATGGAGCCATTCTATAAGGTGGAATTAAAATAGGCAAGGTATCTGGAAGGAGATCTATTCCAAAATAAATCTCTCTTTTGGGAGGAACTTTAAGAAATCTCTTTGGAATACATATGGAAACTCATTAACCATAGGTATTGACGGAAGAGTTGGGGTCTTGGACTTGGAATCCTTAACCCGAACAAGATGATAGATGCACCCCTTTGAGATTATTTTCCTGGCCTTAAGGTAAGAGATAATTGACATATAGGCATTGAAGTACTACCCTTCCACAGTAATACTGGCTCATTTGGAAACTGAAATTAAACTACTCTATTTTTACAATAAATTGAATCATAACAAGAATGTAGCCAATCCATGCCAAGAATGACATCAAAGTGAACTATATTTAAATCTTCAAGATTCACTTAGGTGACTTTCTTAGAAACTGTGATAAGATAATTTTTGTATACCTTTTTGGCTATGACTAAATCACCAAAAGGGGAGATACTGAGAAAGGTTATAAGAGGACTTTCGGATTGACCCCAAACCCTACTGCTATATAAGGAGTCACAAAGGATAGAGTGGATATGGGGTCTTGACACCAACAAATTTATGAGTCATGATTGTACCTACTAAATCCCTCCATAAGGTAAGATGTACCATAGACCAGAGTAATTCGTAATAGGCTAACTATGTAAAAAAGGCCCAACATAGGCAAAAATAACAATTGCATCTTGAAAATAAGAAAGACAACAAAAATAGACAAGAGGGAATCAATAATACAGATAACCGTCCCATGACCTGGTAGAGTTAGTACAAGAGATACTATAAGTACAACACAAGCTATAAAATAGTCAATACAATCTTGTCTCAAAACTAAAAACTAGACATAGATAGAAAGAAGGAAATGGGGCAACTCCAAATCTGAGATCTCACCCTATCTCTGAAATCAACCACAACATGATCGTTGAATCAATGAAGCAACTAGCACTCCGATCTACACCAAAATGGTACAGAAGTGTAGTATGAGTATCAAAACCACAGGTACTCAGTAGGCATCATCGGACGATTGAGCTAAATCATGATATAAGTATGATAAAATGCAAAATAACATAACTAAGTCCAAGTAAGAAAGCAAACCTCAAGTAACTCCAACAATGTTGTTCATAAATGATTGAATAGACCGGAATGATAACATAAAACACATGCAATTATAACTATAAAATTGGACCCTATAAGATAATAAGTATGGAAAAGTAATTAACCCATCGCAAGCCCCCATAATCCTGGAGGGTACAATTAAGTAAATCATAACCCGAACCACCATCATTTACAAACTTTCATGATACAACTATAATCAATCCATGTCATGCCACAGTATAACAATTTCTCAATTTTGGACTAGAACTAGTCCTTACATAACCAATATCATAAGCATCAATATAGTCAATGTCATATATCACAAATATCATGATCCATATCATAGAAATTTCCATACTCGAACCAATAATTATATAATCAATATCATGATAATCTTCTAAATGCAAACCTGATATATGTTTATTCTATATGCAATGTCATAATTTTTTTTCGAAATTGAACTTGGTATGCATGTCATCAATATCTGGAATTAAAACGGTAAGTATAAGTATATATATATATATATATATATAATCCTCAAAGTCAAGATCAATAACATAATCAATAGCATAACCAATAAACCTCAACTCTCAATATCCACCTATCATAACCATCGAGTGCCAAGTCCCTTAAATATTACCTTAGTAAGCATTTTCAAGGTGTATAGCAAGCGTATAAAGATTTACAAGAACTACACGAATCTTGGCCTAAGGTAGGTTGAAGGATCAACTTCTAATCCCTGAAATTCCATTATAAGGCATATTCTACCTTTGAAAAGACCAAGGTATCTAAATCCACTTTTAGATGTTAACTAAGCCATAATCAACCCTAAGATAGAGGTGTTACCTAAAACATGAGCAACTAAGCCAATTATGCCTAAATTACAATTTTCGAATAACCTAAGCGATCTAACTAACCCAAGTTCCTTAATTCATCATGAAAATACCTAAAACCCATCCTAAATCTACCACAATATCATAAACATACTATGAATTAGCTAAATCTACAAGGAGGGAAAACCTAGCCTACCTGGACGCAGAAGAAAGCTCGAAGAATCTCCGCTAAATCACTGATTTTCCCTTCTAAAAAGCTTATGTATGATGCCACGCTATCAAAATTAAAATCTAATCATCATTACATGAACAATGATACCTATACTACACTATTGTGCTTCGGGTTCAAAATAACTCAAAAATACCATGTGGGTCCTATTTACAAAAAATCATGTTTCCAAAATCAACTCAACATTCCCTCATGCTCAAAGAGTAATTACCCTAAAAAATGGGTGAAATTTAAGCTATGTTGGTGCTACAATCAATCCACCAAGTTTTAGGGATTTTAGGAAAGAAAAGGGAAAATCAACCTAAGAAATCGAAGGACTTTTACCAAAAATTCAAAGAAAAATCACGTAATACTAGTTACCAAAGCTCTCAAATCACCCACAAGATTTAATCCTAAGTTTTCCCTAATATTTAGGGTTTTAGTCTCTTGAGAATGGATGAAGAATGGGAAAATCAAATAAAAAGGGGTATTTATACCCTTCCCAGGTGCTCGGGAGTCACTATCGCGACCCTATTGTCACGATAGCGACATATGGAGACTACCAAGTAAGTTGCTTTCATGACACACCATACCGTGATCACGACATTTATTATGTGCCAAGGGTCCCGCGATCATGACCTATAGTTCGCTATTAGCGAGTGCACTAGTACAACTGAATTTCCAAGTCTCTGCCAACCCCTCGAGATTCATTCAAAATCCCATACACACAAATGAACTATGCTAACCTAAATTTGACATTTCAGACTCAATGGCGCAGTAAATGTTTCCATCCTGGGATGTTTCAATAAAAAGTAGGTCCCATACCTAATTTCTATTCTCTTACCTTTCTGAACAATAGGTCAAATGAGCCCGGGTGCCTTGGGACCCAAACCAGTCCTCCTAGCCTAAAATCAAATTCTAGAGATGTTGGGATAGTCGAAATTGTCTTACGAGATTGTTTGACTAAAGTTTTTGCTCGGTGGCTATTTGGAACGAAGACTTTAAAATAGGGAATTGGTTATAAAAACCAAACAAACTGCCTGGTAACCAAACTGTTAGTTCCAGCAAGTCATAAATTTCTTAAGGCAGCTATAGGAAAGCTCTAACAATGAAACTAAGTGAAAATATGGAAAATGACCTAATGGGTCATTACAATACCCACTACTAAGGAACCTTTATCCACAAAAGTAAAGGATTAGGATTTACCTAGAGTCTCAAGCTAGTGAGAATACTGAGCCCACATCTCACTCTCGATCACCCAAGTAGCATATTCTACCGAGTGGTGCCTTCACTAAAATTTTACTATAGGAACCTCCCTAGTGCACTGCCGCTTGAGATTACTAGCCAAAATAAGCATAGGCTCCTCCAAAAAGGTCAGCTACTCATCTAACTGGACTGAGTCCCATCTAAGAACATGAGATGGATTAGGGATATATCACTACAATATGGAAATATAGAAAACTGGATGAACAACATCAAAATTTGAGCGGTAAGGCTAACTCATAAGCCACCTCACCAATGGTACGTAGAATCTCAAAGGGTATAATATATCTAGGGTTGATCTTGCCCTTTCTCCAAAATCTCATCACACCCTTCAAGGGTGATAAATGGAGGAATACTCAATCGCCAACTTCAAATTTCAAGGCACAAAGCCTATGTTCTGTATATGCCTTCTTCCTACTTTGATTTTATCTCAACCTATCCTAAATCACCCTTACTCTATCCAACAACTCTTGAAGCAAATTGGTACCACGGGGTCTAATCTCAAAAGTCTCAAACTATCCAATTGAAGAACGATATCTCCTACCATAAAAAGCCTCAAAAGGAACTATCTCAATACTCAAATGATAATTTTTATTATATTCAAACTCTACCAATGCTAAGTAATCCTCCCACTGACCTCCAAAATCCATAACATAGACTCAGAGCATATCCTTAAGAACCTGAATAGTTTGCTCTGAATAGCCATCAGTCTGCGGATGAAAGACTATACTAAGATCTACCTGAGTACCCAACTCTTCCTAAAAATCTCTCCATAATCTACAAGTAAACACGAAGCCTCATTCTAAAATGATAGATATAGGCATAATATGCAAATAGACTGTCTCACGCACATAGATGTAGGATAAACTCTCGGTGCTGAAGGATATTTGAATAGGAATGAAATGATCCAACTTGGTCAATTGGTCCACAATTACCCAAATATCATCAAAACCATAGGAGGTGTGAGGCAACCCGCTAACAAAGTCCATGGTGATCCACTCCCATTTCTACTCGGGAATGGGCAACCTCTAAATTAATCCACTGATACAAGCACGACCATGAAAATGGATGGGTGCGAGAGTGAATCGACCCGAGACTTGGAATGTGCAAGTAAAATTCAATGAAGGGCCTAAATATGCCCAAAAACCTTCCATACATACTCCAAGGGCACCTTTGTTATTAACTGTTTATTAAGGGGGTCCGTTTGGTTATTTTACATTTTATTTGTAACCTACTATATATAGAAAATTTTAGGTCATTTACTATCTAGTTTATTGATGATATTTGTAGGTCTTGTATGACTTTGAACCACCAAGTCCTCTCCCTTTTGAGGCAAACATGAAATTAAGTATCACCCAAGTGTGGAATCACTTGTGTTATTTGATCATGGGCTTGGAACATTGGTTGCTTGAAGGATTTAGGTACCTCGTGTGTCCACCAAAGAATTTAGGTGTTCATATTACATGTTTTAAGGGTCCAGAGATTTGATAAATCTTTGGGTTCTTAGTGTATGCAATATTATAGGTCACACTATCTATTTTTTTCTTTCTTGTAATCGTGTACCCTTTTGTGTTCTTGTTAATGTAAACCTTGTGTTGTTGTTCTTTAGGTTGTTGTTGTTCTTTAGGTTGTTATTGTTCATATTACCTTCCTATTGTGTTGTTAATATTATTTTGGAGATGATTTGGTGTCAAATAGACCTTTGTTATTTCGTTTCTTGGTGTTACTGTTGAATCCGAGAGTGGTCTCCATTTGGTCCTCAGATCCTTGTGGTTTGTAAACTGATTTGGTGTGTGTTTTCGTGCGCTCCTTTTTTGTATCATATCATTTGGTATCATAACCATCGTTGATTTCATTCCCAGGAGATCAATCTTGAGCTTGGTAACTTGAAAATAAAAAAAAGTGTTGAAAAGCTGAAAAGCTCAAAAATAGTAAAACTGTCCCATTTTTATGTTTAGGACAAAATTTGAAGCCTAGTTTTCTTGTGTTTTTATATTTTTTAGTTGTTTCTAGTGTTGTCCCCTTCTTCAGCAACACTAATAATGTCAAAATCTAAAATTTGAGCCATTTCCGAGTTGTGCTTGGATATTTGATCGATTGTTGTTGTTATGGATGAAGCCGTGTGTATTTTTGTTGGTGATGATAGGCGGATTTACACTCCTATATCAATATATTTTGCCCATATTTTAGCCTAGTTTTGAGAACAAATTATACATTTCATGCACTTTTAGTCCTTTTTCCTGTAAGAGAGCTAACGAACATGGTTAGTAAAGTTTCAGGTATAAATGATGCAAAAATCATCATTTTATGGCTTACTTGACGCAAAAGAAAGCTCACAAAGGAAGGGAAGAAAGTTTACACGCCTAAGTACCAAAACTGCTGCATGGAAAATCTGTCCTGGGCTAAAACAGCATTTCTGAAGACTTTGGGGACTTACAGACACAAAGCTGGATGTTGACAATGATACATTAACCTAGTACAATTAGGTTATGTATTTCATTATTTTATGTGGATTATGATAATGTTACCTTAACCTAGTACATTTGGGTTAAGGATTTCATTAGTCTAGTAGGATTTGGTTATTTATTTCATTAGCTTAGTAGGAGTAGGATATGGGTATTATAAATACCCTATCATGCTAGAGATTTTGAAAGAATCTTACATTCATCATTCAACAATTAATTTTCTTCCATCCCTCTGATCTTCCACTACAAACACTTCTAATCTACTCTTCTATTCTTAAACTCCACAACAAGAGAATCGTTACTTGCTAAGGAATCACGCCTCACGCCTATCACTTGATCTACACGCCATTACTCAATATCGTGATATAATAACAATGTCAATCGTGATTTCCTTCGCATTCATGGGTAACTAAACTTTTCTGTTGGGGTTATGGAAGCCGAATTAGTTACTATCTATTGCTGTGAGTTTGTGAGTTCGAGGCACGTATATTGCTTATATCATTATTCTCTTCATCTTAATCTACATTCTTTGCGGTTGCAAACGCAAGAATACGCCAGTCTAACATTTAACTTGTTTGAGAGAAAAGTTATTTGTCTGGAAAAGAGATAATGTCAGGGTAGTAGGACACCCTTTCCTATTAAAAAGCTAGTGCCGTAACTGGACTAACCTCTTGGAGAATTCGTACCGTTAGACACGCTTTAAACTCGAGAGAGTTAAAGTGAAATAGTCCTTGTTTAGGTCGAGAGACGCTTGGATTTACCATCGACTACAATCCTCTATAAGCAATTGCATGTCAGAATTCTACACACTCATAGCCAATAGAGACGTATACCTCAGAAGGTGGACATAACCCCAACGCTTCAATTCTCATTGTTTACAACCAACATAACAATCTCTCTCTTTTTACTTTATTATTTTCAGCTTTTGTTTACATTACTTGCAAAACAAGAATCCCCCCTTCTTACGAGACTTGCACCAAAAGTTTAGTAATTTTACTTACTTGTTGGCCAAGCTATTCCCTGTGGGATCGACACCCAACCCAGGTTGGGTTCTATATTTTCTAACGACCGCTTTACACTCAAACGAGAGCTGTAGATTGAGCGTTATCAAAAATTGGCGCCGCTGCCGGGGAATACAAGTGTCAATTAAGTTCGTGAAAATTACTAGACCCTTTGGTCAAAGATTCTCGTACTTTTACTTTTAGTTTTTCTTTTTGTCTACTGCAGGTTTTTATTTTAGTGCATGCCCCATACTCGAAGTTCTGGTCAACCGTTATTACCAATCAATCCTGAACCACAACGCATTGGTAAAATGGATGCACAAGCTGAAATCGCAAGGATGGCTGCTCAACAGGAACAAGCAAGATTGGCTGCCCTTGCTGCAGCCCAGGTTCAACAGCAGAACATTGATAACCCTGCACGAGCACCAAATCCTGACGATGAGGATCTAGGTGATGACGAGCTACTAAACCCTAGGCATGCCGCTGAGATCGCAACACCTTCCAACAGAAGAGATCGTCAAGCTAGGTTTAGGCCTGAACGCCAAGCTATGCAGCCAACTTTCGACGATGATGATGATGATCTTGATGGTGCCGGAGCCACTGGAGCTATAATTCCACCACCATTAGCGCCCGGAGCCAAGTTCAACATCACAAGCACCATGATTCAGTTATTGCAACTCAAGGGATTATTTGGTGGACTAGCAGGCGATGATCCGAATATGCATCTCATCAACTTTATTTCTACATGCAAGTCTTTTGACAATCCTGGTGTTGGTCAGAATGCAATTCGATTACGTCTATTTCCATTGTCTCTGTCTGGGGAGGCAACACTATGGTTGAATGGGCTGACTCCTGATTCTATTACAAATTGGAGGCAATTGAGAGACGCTTTCCTAGAAAGATTTTTTCCGCCATCCAAAAGAGCACAATTGAGAGATGAAATCAGCAACTTTCGTCAGCTTCCCACTGAAGATCTTCATGAAACATGGGAGAGGTTCAAGACAAAGCTAGCGAGGTGTCCAAACCATCATATGACTAATGTTCACCTAATGGAGATACTATACAGAGCCTTGAATTCAATAACTAAACCAGTGGTGGATAATGCGGCTGGAGGATCATTTATGGATCTCACCTTTGGTCAAGCAAGCAATATGCTAGATCGTATGACGAAACAAAGTAGATCTTGGCATACCAGGGATTCTGAGGTAGCAAGCCCCACTTTATCTATAGGCATGACTGCAGACCAAAGAAGAAGATAAGAAGAACGTGATCAAGATATGGCGCACATGAAAACAAAGATGGATCTTCTTACAAAGCATTTATTATCAGGGAAGACCGAAAAAGTGAAAGCTGTGGCGCTAAAAGGAAGAGACGAATCTGATTCGGAAGAAGAGGCCAACTACTTGAACAATTAGGGGGGTTTCCGAGGGAATACCCAAGGAAACCAAGGTCGGAACTATTATCATAAATCTGGAAGCAAAGACCAAGGTAGTTGGAAGAAAAACAATGAAAAAACTGGTTTGTACGTTCCCCCTGGTAGACGTGATACCACCACATCTAATTCTGGAAGTATGGAAGACATGATGGCTAAATTATTGAAAGGAGTGGAAGCAACAAGCGCGGGAGTTACTGAGGTAATTAATGATTTGTCCTCCATGAAACAACTAGTTGATTCTCATTCCACTTCAATCAAGAAAATAGAGCAGCAATTGAGCCAACTGTCAGCAGCACTCAATCAAAGAAAGGCTGGCACTCTACCTAGCGATACTGTGCAAAACCCAAGGAATGATGGGTCATGCATGGCCATCACTACCAGAAGCGGTAAGGTGCTGGAACCTTCAGCAAAAGGAAAGCAAGTGGTTGACGAAGTAGCGGAAATGGATGATAACGCAAAAGGAGAAGATTCTGCAACAACCAGTCCTGACGTCAAGGATGTCACGCCCAGTGACGTGCAGCCTGAAAAAATGGAAAAATAGAAAAATGGAAGCAAGAGGAGAAGAAAGCCATGGAGAGAACACTTCCATACCCACCACCACCTTTTCCCCAAAGATTGAAGAAGGTGGCGAATGACACTAAGTTCAACAAATTTATGACTATGTTGAAGCAGCTGACCATTAATGTTCCATTGGTAGAGGCACTTGAACAAATGCCTGGGTATGCGAAGTTTATGAAAGATCTTTTGACTAAGAAGAGGGCAGCAAGTTATGAGCTAAAGGATGATGTGCATCATTGTAGTGCAATTGCTACCCGATCGATAGTTCAGAAGAAGGCCGACCCCGGAGCTTTCACTATTCCTTGCACCGTCGGATCTTTGAACTTTGCCAAAGAATTATGTGACCTAGGAGCCAGCATCAACTTGATGTCATTATTGATCTACAAGAAGTTGGGGTTAGGAGATCCTACACCAACTAATATGAGGCTTGTTATGGCGGATAGGTCGGTAAAACGACCGGTTGGTATTCTATGCGATGTCTTGGTAAAGGTTTCTTCATTTATCTTTCCAGCAGACTTTGTCATCTTGGATTGTGAAGCAGATTCAGAGGTTCCCATAATCTTGGGACGCCCTTTCCTCGCAACTGGAAGTGTGCTTATTGACATGAAAGATAATAAGCTTTTGTTTCGAATTAATGACGAAGTGGTCCGCTTTGATATATGCAAAGCCATGAAGCATCCCAGCGATATGAATGAGTTATCTGTAGCTGATGTTCATCATGAGGATATGAAAGCATTATCTATAGAGAAAAAGCCTACTGTTGAGCCATTGTCTGCTGCGCCACTGAAAGTTGAGCATGAGGATAATGAAGATTATGAAGAACATATGGGTGCTCTAACAGAAATAGAGTCTTATACTCCTAAGCAACCGGATTGTGATCTCAAGAATCAACCAACAGCGAAGACTCCCATTGATGAGACACCAATGCTAGAATCGCAAGAGCTCCCCGATTATCTAAGGTATGTGTTCTTGGAAAGTAGAAATATACTTCCGGAGAGTGCAAATGATTTAAGTGAACAGCACGTAGAAGTTCTCATCTCTGCTCTAAAGAGATACAAGAGAGCTATGGGTTGGACTATTGACGATATAATTGGTGAAGAAGATCGCATGCCCACAGGTAAGCCTCATTGTCGTCTAAATCCTTTCAGAAAATGATCCACCATTTACCTCGATGAAGTCTGAGTACTCTAGGTAACTATGTCGAGCCACGACAATAAATAAGGCGCTAGATGGGAGGCAACCCATCATTTTATCACTTTATCATTTTATCATTTTATCGTTTTTCTTTCGTTCTAGTACTTGTTTTGTTCTTGATAAATGAAAATCCAAAAATAAGAGTCGTGCCACAACCAAAACTAAGGCGCTTGGTGGGAGGCAACCCATCGTACTAATCGTTTTCATTTGGTTTTGAGCAAATATAGGTGCAAGAGGAATGCAACGAGGAGATTGATTTCAATTAACGATTTGGACGCATTGTATGGTAAAGTTGGTAAGATAGGAATGGTGATGCATAAGGCTATGGATTGAGCATTTCTCACGCCAAAATAGGCATCGAGGAAGGCTAGGCCTTGGTAAAACTAGGCCACGAATGATGCACAACCTATCCTATAGCCTAAGGTCTCGGAATCCAGTGTGCTATACACTATGCGCCGCCTATTCCTAGGTATGCTTTTGACTATGCGCTGCCTATGCTATGGAATTTGGTCTCAGTATCTCATATGCCATAGACTATGCGGCGCATATGTCTATAAATTCCATAGACTATGCGGCGCATATGTCCCATTATGCTATAGACAATGCGCCGCATATGTCATATCTATGCCAAGCATTATGCGCCGCATATGTGGGTTTTTGTCTCCAAAACCGATTGTAAATGGGTCATAACCCGACCCATTCTCTTCCTATATAAAGGGGACTTAGTTTTACAACACATTGCAAAGTGACCTAAAGGTGCCGCATATTCATCCAAATCCTCTCAAAATTTTCTTTTTTGCTCTTCCAATTCACAAAACCACCTCCAAAAGCTTCAAGCAATCTCAGGTACAATGGCACCTAAAGCGAGACAAGGCAAGGAGAAGGCTACCACCTCCCAAAAGGGCAAAAAGAGAAGTCGCAAGGACCAAGGAGAACCCTCCTCGCTGTAAATACCTCGACTCACGCTTGGAATTAAGTGGGATACTTATGAGGAACTTCTGAGGATGACGACTCTGATGATGATTCCAATGCAAAGGGGTATGACCCCAGACATAGAGGATAAGTCCGACCAACCAGGTTCCTCGTATTTATTTTCCACTGAGGACAGTGTCCCGACTAAGTGTGGGGTGGTGGTATTGCATGCTATACTTCTCTATTCGCATCTATGTTTGTTTTCTTTTGTTTCATTTTTGTTTCGTTTTGTTTCTTTTAGTAGTTAAAAAAAAAATTTATCGCATGAAATTATTTTGATAGGCAGCATGAGATTATAACAAAAGTATGTGCTACAATTGTGACTATTGAGACGTTTAGGCTCTAGTTGTGACTAAATATATGATATTGTGTGATTCAATTCCTCTACTTGTTGGGTCGAGAGTCTATATTACTTCCAATCAAGTCGACCATGTGCCTTGTGTGTGTGAGATAATAGTATATTCTATGTATGTGGCTGATGCTAGAACTTGCCTGGTATGTATGCAAAGCGAAAATAAGGAGTGTAAGTTTAGGATATGATTTAGGCATTTCTTTGGCAACCTATACATGTTTACCTTTAGTTTTACCTACCCATGGACATCATCCTAGTTAACCCTTTTGAGCCTTTAGCCTATTTCTTTGACAACCTTGTATGTAAGCCTAATCCATTTCTTTCAAGACCGTAATTTGATCCCAAAATCCCTAAGTGCTTTAAAGTGAAAAAAGTCATGTGACAACATAAAAGGAAATTGGGTGAGTATAATGCTATAAATTGGAATGGTTCTTGAATGTGTTATGAAAAAAAAAATGCTATCATAAGAGGTATGTTGTGAAAAGAAAAAGGAAAAGAAAGCTGAAAAGTGAGTTGTGCTTAAAATTGAAAAAAGAGGAGAACAAGGGTGGTAGAAAAAAGAAAGAAGAAAGGTTGAAAGAAAAAAGTGTCAATGATACAAAGTGATGTATTAAAGCGCTTAGGAACCTAGTCACTATTCTTGGCCAAAATAGTCCTACCCGTCCCTTAGCCTACATTACAACCATCAAAAGACCTACTTGATCCTAATCTTAACATTCCGACATTTAGTGGAGTACTACATTAAGGGTAAGCCTATGGTCATCAGTTGCTACATATGAACTCTTTGTGAGAGTGAGAGCAAGGACATTTTGATACCCATGTTTGAAAAATATGCTATATTTGTGAGTGATTATGGGTACTATATTGTGAGACACACATGGTTGATGAGTTTTGGATAGTTGTATATGATTCCATGCACCTTAACGTTTGCATGCGAGTTGATCACCATCACGAGTCTATGCTAGAGGTTAAACTGTTTCTACTTATAATTGGAAAGCTACTCTTTGTTAATAATTGTTGTGCTTGTCTTGAAGAATGTTTTGTGTTGTTGCTGTAAAAACCCTAAGTTAATGTTAAGAAGGATATGATATGTTGTTCGAGGACTAACAAAGCTCTAAGTGTGGGGTGTTGATGATAGGCGGATTTACACGCCTATATATATATATATTTTGCCCATATTTTAGCCTAGTTTTGAGAACAAATTATAAATTTCATGCACTTTTAGTCCTTTTTCCTGTAAGAGAGCTAACGAACATGGTTAGTAAAGTTTCAGGTATAAATGATGCAAAAATCATCATTTTATGGCTTACTTGACGCAAAAGAAAGCTCACAAAGGAAGGGAAGAAAGTTTACACGCCTAAGGACCAAAACTGCTGCATGGAAAATCTGTCCCGGGCTAAAACAGCATTTCTGAAGACTTTGGGGACTTACAGACACAAAGCTGGATTTTGACAATGATACATTAACCTAGTACAATTAGGTTATGTATTTCATTATTTTATGTGGATTATGATAATGTTACCTTAACCTAGTACATTTGGGTTAAGGATTTCATTAGTCTAGTAGGATTTGGTTATTTATTTCATTAGCTTAGTAGGAGTAGGATATGGGTATTATAAATACCCTATCATGCTAAAGATTTTGAAAGAATCTTACATTCATCATTCAACAATTAATTTTCTTCCATCCCTCTCATCTTCCACTACAAACACTTCTAATCTACTCTTCTATTCTTAAACTCCACAACAAGAGAATCGTTACTTGCTAAGGAATCACGCCTCACGCCTATCACTTGATCTACACGCCATTACTCAATATCGTGATATAATAACAATGTCAATCGTGATTTCCTTCGCATTCATGGGTAACTAAACTTCTCTGTTGGGGTTATGGAAGCCGAATGAGTTACTATCTATTGCTGTGAGTTTGTGAGTTTGAGGCACGTATATTGCTTATATCATTATTCTCTTCATCTTAATCTACATTTTTTGTGGTTGCAAACGCAAGAATACGCCAGTCTAACATTTAACTTGTTCGAGAGAAAAGTTATTTGTCTGGAAAAGAGATAATGTCAAGGTAGTAGGACACCCTTTCCTATTAAAAATCTAGTGTCGTAACTGGACTAACCTCTTGGAGAATTCGTACCATTAGACATACTTTAAGCTCGAGAGAGTTAAAGTGAATTAGTCCTTGTTTAGGTCGAGAGACGCTTGGATTTACCATCGACTACAATCCTCTATAAGCAAATGCATGTCAGAATTCTACACACTCATAGCCAATAGAGACGTATACCTCAGAAGGTGGACATAACCCCAACGCTTCAATTCTCATTGTTTACAACCAACGTAACAATCTCTCTTTTTTTACTTTATTATTTTCAGCTTTTGTTTACATTACTTGCAAAACAAGAATCCCCCCTTCTTACGAGACTTGCACCAAAAGTTTAGTAATTTTACTTACTTGTTGGCCAAGCTATTCCCTGTGGGATCGACACCCAACCCAGGTTGGGTTCTATATTTGCTAACGACCGTTTTACACTCAAACGAGAGTTGTAGATTGAGCGTTATCAAAAATTGGCGCCGTTGCCGGGGAATACAAGTGTCAATTAAGTTCGTGAAAATTACTAGACCCTTTGGTCAAAGATTCTCGTACTTTTACTTTTAGTTTTTGTTTTTGTCTACTGTAGGTTTTTATTTTAGTGCATGCCCCATACTCGAAGTTCTGGTCAACCGTTATTACCAATCAATCCTGAACCACAACGCATTGGTAGAATGGAAGCACAAGCTGAAATCGCAAGGATGGCTGCTCAACAGGAACAAGCAAGATTGGCTGCCCTTGCCGCAGCCCAGGTTCAACAGCAGAACATTGATAACCCTGCACGAGCAACAAATCCTGACGATGAAGATCTAGGTGATGACGAGCTACTAAACCCTAGGCATGCCGCTGACATCGCAACACCTGCCAACAGAAGAGATCGTCAAGCTAGGTTTAGGCCTGAACGCCAACCCATGCAACCAGCTTTCGACGATGATGATGATGATATTGATGGAGCCGGAGCCACATGAGCTATTATTCCCCCACCATTAGCGCCCGGAGCCAAGTTCAACATCACAAGCACCATGATTCAGTTATTGCAACTCAAGGGATTGTTTGGTGGACTAGCAGGAGATGATCCGAATATGCATCTCATCAACTTTATTTCTACATGCAAGTCTTTTGACAATCCTGGTGTTGGTCAGAATGCAATTCGATTACGTCTATTCCCATTGTCTCTGTCTGGGGAGGCAACACTATGGTTGAATTGGCTGACTCCTGATTCAATTACAAATTGGAGGCAATTGAGAGACGCTTTCCTAGAAAGATTCTTTCCGCCTTCTAAAAGGGCACAATTGAGAGATGAAATCAGCAACTTTCGTCAGCTTCCCACTGAAGCTCTTCATGAAACATGGGAGAGGTTCAAGACAAAGCTAGCGATATGCCCAAACCATCACATGACTAATGTTCACCTCATGGAGTTATTGTATAGAGCCTTGAATTCAATAACTAAGCCAGTGGTGGACAACGCAACTGGAGGATCTTTTATGGACCTCACCTTTGGTCAAGCAAGCAATATGTTAGATCGCATGACGAAACAAAGTAGAGCTTGGCATACCAGGGATTCTGAGGTAGCAAGCCCCACTTTATCTATAGGCATGACTGCAGACCAAAGAAGAAGACAAGAAGAACGTGATCAAGATATGGCGCACATGAAAACACAGATGGATCTTCTTACAAAGCATTTATTATCAGGGAAGACCGAAAAAGTGAAAGTTGTGGCGCTAAAAGGAAGAGACGAATTTGATTCGGAAGAAGAGGCCAACTACTTGAACAATCAGGGGGGGTTTCGAGGGAATACCCAAGGAAACCATGGTCGGAACTATTATGGTAAATCTGGAAACATGGACCAAGGTAGTTGGAAGAACAAGAATGAAAAGAGTGGTTTGTACGTTCCCCCTAGTAGACGTGATACCACCACATCTAATTCTGGAAGTATGGAAGACATGATGGCTAAATTATTGAAAGGAGTGGAAGAAACAAGCGCGGGAGTTACTGAGGTAATTAATGATTTGTCCTCCATGAAACAACTAGTTGATTCTCATTCCACTTCAATCAAGCAAATAGAGCAGCAATTGAGCCAACTGTCAGCAGCACTCAATCAAAGAAAGGCTGGCACTCTACCTAGCGATACTGTGCAAAACCCAAGGAATGATGGGTCATGCATGGCCATCACTACCAGAAGCGGTAAGGTGCTGGAACCTTCAGCAAAAAGCAAGCAAGTGGTTGACGAAGTAGCGGACATGGATGATAACGCAAAAGGAGAAGATGCCGCAACAACCAGTCCTGACGTCAAGGATGTCACGCCCAGTGACGTCCAGCCTGAAAAAATGGAAAAACGGAAGCAAGAGGAGAAGAAAGCCATGGAGAGAACACTTCCATACCCACCACCACCTTTTCCCCAAATATTGAAGAAGGTGGCGGATGACACTAAGTTCAGCAAATTTATGACTATGTTGAAGCAACTGACCATTAATGTTTCATTGGTAGAGGCACTTGAACAAATGCCTGGGTATGCGAAGTTTATGAAAGATCTTTTGACTAAGAAGAGGGCAGCAAGTTATGAGCTGAAGGATGATGTGCATCATTGTAGTGCAATTGCTACCCGATCGATAGTTCAGAAGAAGGCCGACCCCGGAGCTTTCACTATTCCTTGCACCGTCGGATCTTTGAACTTTGCCAAAGCATTATGTGACCTAGGAGCCAGCATCAACTTGATGCCATTATCGATCTATAAGAAGTTGGGGGTAGGAGATCCTACACCAACTAATATGAGGCTTGTTATGGCGGATAGGTCGGTAAAACGACCGGTTGGTATTCTATGCGATGTCTTGGTAAAGGTTTCTTCATTTATCTTTCCAGCAGACTTTGTCATCTTGGATTGTGAAGAAGATTCAGAGGTTCCCATAATCTTGGGACGCCCTTTCCTTGCTACAGGAAGTGTGCTCATTGATTTGAGAGCTAATGAACTTTCATTCCGAATAAATGACGAAGTGGTTCGATTTGATGTTTTCAAATCAATGAAGCAACCTAAAGATCTGAGTGTATTTTCTGTGGCTGATGTTGTCTTTGATGATGAGAAAGAACGACTTGAAGAAGAGCAAATTCTTGATGATCCTTTGGAGGTTTTGCTCATGAAAGGAGAGAATGAGGATGCTGAAATTTCTGAAGAAGCTATTTGTGCTCTATCGGGATTAGGGACATATCGCTATACTCCCAAGAAGCTGGATCTTGATCTCAAGAATCGACCCACACCACCAGCCAAGCCATCTATTGAAGAACCACCCACACTAGAATTAAAAGAGCTGCCAAGTCATTTGAAGTACGCATTCTTAGGAAGCGGAAACACACTTCCAGTCATAGTGGAAGCCGATTTGGGTGAGAAACAAGTTACAGCTCTTATTGCGATCTTACGCAAGTATATTAGAGTCATTGGATGGACCATTGCGGATATTATTGGTATTCCACCTAGGATTTGCACACATAAAATTCAGCTTCAAGAAAAGTGCACACCCACCATTGAACATCAAAGGCGTTTAAACCCACCTATGCAAGAAGTGGTGAAGAAGGAGATTATCAAGTGGTTAGACGCAGGAGTTGTATATCCTATCTCTGATAGTACATGGGTAAGTCCTGTACAATGTGTTCCCAAGAAAGGAGGTATGACGGTGGTCGCGAATGCAAAGAATGAGCTTATTCCACTCAGGCCCGTTACTGGATGGAGAGTATGCATGGACTACTGCAAGATGAATTCTTGGACACTCAAGGATCACTTCCCCATGCCATTTATGGACCAAATGCTAGATCGATTAGCGGGGAAAGGATGGTTTTGCTTCTTGGATGGTTATTCAGGTTATAATCAGATTTGTATTGCTCCCGCAGACCAAGAGAAGACAACGTTTACATGCCCATATGGTACGTTTGCCTTCAAACGCATGCCATTGAGGTTGTGTAATGCACCAGCCACCTTTCAACGTTGTATGATGTCTATTTTCTCTGATATGGTTGAAGAAACTTTGGAGGTATTTATGGACGACTTTTCCGTTGTCGGTGAGTCTTTTGAAGCATGTTTGGCAAACTTGAGCATGGCATTGCAAAGATGTGTAGAGTTCAACCTTGTGCTGAATTGGGAGAAGTGCCATTTCATGGTAAAAGAAGGAATCGTTCTTGGGCACAAGATCTCTGAAAGAGGAATAGAGGTTGATCGAGCAAAAATAGAGGTAATTGAGAAGCTACCGCCTCCAATTTCGGTGAAGGGATTTCGTAGTTTTCTTGGCCATGCTGGTTTCTATCGTAGATTCATCAAAGACTTTTCCAAAATTTCTAGTCCATTGTGCAAACTATTGGAGAAAGATGCGAAGTTTGACTTTAATGACGATTGCTTAAAGGCATTCGAATGCCTTAAAGGAAAACTCATTGAAGCCCCTATCATGGTAGCACCAGATTTGACGCTCCCGTTTGAGGTCATGTGCGATACTAGTGGTGTAGCCGTTGGTGCTGTTCTTGGACAAAGAAAGGAGAAATTATTTCATCCTATCTACTATGCGAGTAAGGTCCTAAATGAAGCCCAAAGGAACTACACTGTTACTGAACAAGAGCTCCTAACGGTTGTGTATGCGTTTGAGAAGTTTTGTGCCTATCTATTGGGTACTAAGGTGATCGTCCATACAGACCATGCAGCTCTTAGGTATCTAATAACGAAGAAGGATGCAAAACCAAGGTTGATTCGATGGGTATTGCTGCTGCAAGAGTTTGATTTCGAAGTCAAAGATAGAAGAGGTTGCGAGAACCAAGTGGCTGATCACCTATCTAGACTTGAGAATGAACATGTGGCGCAACCTGAAATTCAGATTGATGATGCATTCCCTGACGAGGAGATATTAGCGACAAAAATGGAGAAATTACCATGGTATGCCGACTTTGCAAATTTCGTGGTGAGTAATGTGCTACCTGCCAATTTATCTTACCACCAAAGGAGGAAGTTTATGCATGACGTTCAGCACTACTATTGGGATGAACCTTATTTGTTTCGAAGATGCGCGGATGGGATCATTCGACGATGTATATCCCATGAAGAAGTTCCTACTATATTGGAAGCATGCCACACTTCGCAAGTTCGAGGACATCATGCAGGCAATCGAACGGCAAGAAAAGTATTGCAAAGTGGTTATTATTGGCCTTCGATATTCAGAGATGCATACGACTATGTGTGAAGGTGTGACCAATGCCAACGTCAAGGTTCTATTTCAAAACACCATGAAATGCCCATGTCCAAAATTCTGGAGGTAGAACTCTTTGATGTGTGGGGTATTGATTTCATGGGTCCATTCGTGAATTCGTTTGGAATGAAGTACATCTTGGTTGCTGTGGATTATGTTTCGAAATGGGTTGAAGTTGTAGCATTGGCCGACAATGAAGGAAAGCGTGTTGTAGCGTTCTTAAAGAAGAATATCTTCTCTCGCTTTGGAGTACCTCGTACTATCATAAGTGATGGAGGATCTCACTTTTGCAACAAGCTATTCAAATCTGTATTGGCCAAGTATGGTGTCAAGAAACACAAGGTAGCTACGCCTTATCATCCCCAAACTAGTGGACAAGTAGAGGTTTCCAATCGTGAGATTAAGCAAATCCTTGCAAAGACGGTTAATGCAAATAGGAAGGATTGGTCTCGAAAGCTAGATGATGCACTATGGGCATATAGGACTGCATTCAAGACACCCATTGGCATGTCTCCTTATCAACTAGTTTATGGGAAGGCTTGTCATCTACCCATCGAGCTTGAATACAAGGCATTGTGGGCATTGAAGCACTTGAATCTGAATTGGGATGATGTGAAGAATCTGAGGTTGGAGCAGCTGAACGAATTAGATGAGTTCCGTCTCCATGCATATGAAAGATCGGATTTATACAAGGAGCGGATGAAGAAGTATCATGATCAACGGATTGTTTGATGAAACTTCCAAAAGGGTGATATGGTACTACTCTTCAACTCCAGATTTAAGCTCTTCCCAGGTAAGTTAAAATCTAAGTGGTCTGGTCCATTTAAAGTTATCCAAGTCTACTCGTCTGGAGTAGTCGAATTGGAAGGCAATAGGGGTGTTGTCTTCAAAGTGAATGGCCAACGTGTTAAGCCTTATATCGGTCCTCTTGACTCGATGAATGACATGGCCATAACTTATCTCGAAGAAGTCTAAGTACTCGAGATTACTACGTCGAGCCACGACAATAAATAAGGCGCTAGATGGGAGGCAACCCATCGTTTTATCGTTTTATCATTTTTTTTCTTTTATTCTAGTACTTGTTTTGATTTTGATAAATGAAAAATCCAAAAATAAGAGTCGTTCCATGACCAAAACTAAGGCGCTTGGTGGGAGGCAACCCATAGTACTAATCGTTTTCATTTGTTTGAGCGAATATAGGTGCAAGAAGTAGTCAACGAGGAGATTGATTTCAATTGACGATTTGGACGCATTGTATGGTAAAGTTGGTAAGTTAGGAAGGGTGATGCATAAGGCTATGGATTGAGACTTTCTCACGCCAAAATAGGCTTCGAGGAAGGCTAGGCCTTGGTAAAACTAGGCCACGAACGATGCACAACCTATCCTATAGCCTAAGGTCTCGGAATCTAGTGTGCTATACACTATGCGCCGCCTATTCCTAGGTATGCTTTTGACTATGCGCCGCCTATGCTATGGAATTTGGTCTCAGTATCTCATATGCCATAGACTATGTGGCGCATATGTCTACAAATGCCATAGACTATGCGGCGCATATGTCCCATTATGCCATAGACAATGCGCCGCATATGTCATTGATATGCCGAGTATTATGCGCCGCATATATAGGATTTTTGTCTCCAAAACCGATTGTAAATTGGTCATAACCCGACCCATACTCTTCCTATATAAAGGGGACTTATTTTTATAACACAACCACAATAGAAAATACCCTAAAGGCGCCGTATACTCTTCCAAATCTTCTCAAAATTTTCTTCTTTTGCTCTTCCAATTCACAAAACCATCTCCACAAGTTTCAAGCAAGTAAGTACTCTCTTATTCTTCATTTATTTCTCGTAAGTACTACGTTGCTATGGCTATTATGAATTGCTAAATTATATAAGATTGTTGGTGATGTTCATGTGTTTGGATTGTTGTTGCAAAATCATGTGAGTGAACATATACGTAGGAAAATCTTGACTTGTTTCCGACTTGAATTTGGTTTCAATAGCATTGTTATGATATTTGCGGAATTGCTATGGCTATGAATATTTCTTAAGATTGTTGTTTGGATACTTACATGTTAGACTATCCCGGCCATCGGGATAAGACTTATAGTGCCTACCGACTTAGGAGGTTGTGATTGTCGTAAGAATAACGATTCCATGTGGTAACCCCTATGTAGTAGTGTTGCTATATCTACCATGAAAGTATTCCAATGGCTGCAAGTAAGTGATGCATTGCTGATTTTCTTGTTGGAATACAATCCTAAAACGTATCTCGACGAAATCTGAGTAAATCGACTACTTTCACCTCACTGATTTGTGTTAACAAAACTAAGTGTGGGGTGGTACCCCTAATGCTTGCTTATAGATTGTATCAAGTGAGACTGTGCTGCAACTAACACTATTTCTAGTCTCAGGTACAATGGAACCTAAAGCGAGGCAAGGCAAGGAGAAGGCGACCACTTCCCAAAAGGGCAAGAAGAGAAGTCGAAAAGACCAAGGAGAATCATCCTCAGCACAACTACCACGCAGAATGTTCGGAATAAAATGGGTTCTTGAGGAAGAAGCCAAAGCATGGTACAGCAGCAACAAAGAAAGAAAATATGTGCACGTCGACTTGATCAACAAGGATACCTTAGCAAAGAAGGAGCCGCGTATGTTGGCAAAAATAATGGCTTTGAAGTTGGATTTCATCTTCTGCGACATGGGAGAGTGTAATCTTGATCTAACAAGAGAGTTTTATGCCAACTGGTCGCCGAACACAACAGACAATGAAGTCAAAATTCGGGGCCAAGTGTTACAGCTCACCGCGGACTGGATCAACTTTTTTCTTGGCTTACCTTCGGTCGACACAGCACCATTCAAAGAGTTGTACAGCAGGACTCCTTATAGAGCAATACGACACACGCTTTATGGAAGCAGATCGATGGCAAGGTGAGGCAGACATAAAGAAACTGGCCGACACAACACCTTCCCCTATGCTCCACTAAATAGGGAAACAAGAATCTGGATGCGCATTGTCAACTCATGTCTTATTCCTGGGACTCAATACACCAAGATATCGAGAGATAGAGTGTGTTTGTTCTATGCTTTGATGACGAATGTCCCTATAAACTTTGGGGCAATCATTCGATCTACCATGAGGAAGGCCAGACTCCACAAAAGGTCCCATTTCACATTGGGCAATTTGTTGACAGCAATCTTGCGGAAGGAGGATATCGAAGAGGAACCAGCTGACCACACACTCCCACATAACCCAAAGAAGGTTGACCTCACCAAGGTCAAAGATGCTGAAACAACTCATGGTGTCAACCTTACTACTGCGGAGAGACATGCTCGGGATGAGAGTTTCTTCCGTCATCTCTATGGGATGACACGATTTACTATGATGAGTGGTGGACGTATTCCAACTGCTGAAGAACTCCAACAGCTGGACCATGACTATACAATAAACATGCATGCACGGGAGATGTGTGGAGTGGGCGTATATTTTGAGGAACCTCTAGACGATGATGTACCGACTGATGATGATAGACGCTTGCCTGATTCTGACGAGGTAGAGAACTCTGACGAAGACTCTTATGATGATTCAGACGAAGGGGGTATGACCCCCGACATTGATGAAGGGTCCGACTAACCAGGTTCTTCGAATTTATTTTCCACTGAGGGCAGTGTCCCGTTTAAATGTGGGGTGGCGGTATCGCATGCTATACTTCTCTGTTTGCACCTATGTTTGTATGATTGTTTGTTTTGTTTATTTGAGTTTGTTTTTTTTGTTTTTTTCCGTTTGACGTTTTTTTAAGTTTTTTTTAGGAGTCAAATTTTTTCTAGCTTCGCATGAAACTATTTTGATAGGCAGCATGAGATTATAACAAGAGGATGTGCTACAATTGTGACTATTGAGATGTTTAGGCTCTAGTTGTGACTCATTATGTGATATTGTGATTCAATTCCTTCACTTGTTGGGTCGAGAGTCTATACTACTCCCAATCAAGTTGACCATGTGCCTTGTGTGTGTGAGATAATCGTATATTCTATGATTGTGGCTGATGCTAGAACTTGTCTGGTATGTATGCAAAGCGAAAATAAGGAGTGTAAGTTTAGGATATGATTTAGGCATTTCTTTGGCAACCCATATTTGTTTACTTTCAGTTTTAGCTACCCATGGACATCATCCTAGTTAAACCCTTTTGAGCCTTTAGCCTATTTCTTTGACAACCTTGTATGTAAGCCTAATCCATTTCTTTCAAGACCACAATTTGATCCAAATTCCTAAGTGCTTTAAAGTGAAAAAGTCATGTGACAACATAAGAGGAAATTGGGTAAGAATAATGCTTTAAATTGCAAAGGTGCTTGAATGTGTTACAAAAAAAAAAGTGCTAGCATAAGAGGTATGTTGTGAAAAGAAAAAGGAAAAGAAAGCTGAAAAGTGAGTTGTGCTTAAAATTAAAAAGAGGAGAACAAGGGTGGTAGAACAAAAGAAAGAAGAAAGGTTGAAAGAAAAAAGTGTCAATGATACAATGTGATGTATTAAAGCGCTTAGGAACATAGTCACTATTCTTGGCCAAAATAGTCCTACCCGTCCCTTAGCCTACATTACAACCATCAAAAGACCTACTTGATCCTAATCTTAACATTCCAACATTTAGTAGAGTATTACATTAAGGGCAAGCCTATGGTCATCAGTCGCTACATATGAATTCTTTGTGAGAGTGAGAGCAAGGACATTTTGATACCCATGTTTGAAAAATATGCTATATTTGTGAGTGATTATGGGTACTATATGGTGAGACACACATGGTTGATGAGTTTTGGATAGTTGTATATGATTCTATGCACTTTAACGTTTGCATACGAGTTGATCACCATCACGAGTCTATACTTGAGGTTAAATTGTTTCTACTTATAATTGGAAAGCTACTCTTGGTTGATAATCGTTGTGCTTGTCTTAATAAATGTTTTGTGTTGTTGCTGTAAAAACCTTAAGTTGATGCTTAGAAGGACATGATATGTTGTTCGAGGACGAACAAAGCTCTAAGTGTGGGGTGTTGATGATAGGCGGATTTACACGCCTATATCAATATATTTTGCCCATATTTTAGCCTAGTTTTGAGAACAAATTATATATTTCATGCACTTTTAGTCCTTTTTCCCGTAAATGAGCTAACGAACATGACTAGGAAAGTTTCAGGTATAAATGATGCAAAATACAGCATTTTATGGCTAACTTGACGCAAAAGAAAGCTCACGAACGAAGGAGAAGGAAGTGGGACGCCTAAAGGACCAAAACTGTTGCATGGAAAATCTGTCTCGGGCTAAAACAATAATTCTGAAGACTTTGGGGACTTATAGACACAAAGCTGGATTTTGACAATGATACATTAACCTAGTACAATTAGGTTATGTATTTCATTATTTTATGTGGATTATGATAATGTTACCTTAACCTAGTACATTTGGGTTAAGGATTTTATTAGTCTAGTAGGATTTGGTTATTTATTTCATTAGCTTAGTAGGAGTAGGATATAGGTATTATAAATACCCTATCATGCTAGAGATTTTTATTAATCTTACATTCATCATTCAACAATTAATTTTCTTCCATCCCTCTCATCTTCCACTACAAACACTTCTAATCTACTCTTCTATTCTTAAACTCCACAACAAGAGAATCGTTACTTGCTAAGGAATCACGCCTCACGCCTATCACTTGATCTACACGCCATTACTCAATATCGTGATATAATAACAATGTCAATCGTGATTTCCTTCGCATTCATGGGTAACTAAACTTCTCTGTTGGGGTTATGGAAGCCGAATGAGTTACTATCTATTGCTGTGAGTTTGTGAGTTCGAGGCACGTATATTGCTTATATCATTATTCTCTTCATCTTAATCTACATTCTTTGCGGTTGCAAACGCAAGAATACGCCAGTCTAACATTTAACTTGTTTGAGAGAAAAGTTATTTGTCTGGAAAAGAGATAATGTCAAGGTAGTAGGACACCCTTTCCTATTAAAAAGCTAGTGCCGTAACTGGACTAACCTCTTGGAGAATTCGTACCGTTATACACGCTTTAAGCTTGAGAGAGTTAAAGTGAAATAGTCCTTGTTTAGGTCGAGAGACGCTTGGATTTACCATCGACTACAATCCTCTATAAGCAATTGCATGTCAGAATTCTACACACTCATAGCCAATAGAGACGTATACCTCAGAAGGTGGACATAACCCCAACGCTTCAACTCTCATTGTTTACAACCAACGTAACAATCTCTCTCTTTTTACTTTATTATTTTCAGCTTTTGTTTACATTACTTGCAAAACAAGAATCCCCCCTTCTTACGAGACTTGCACCAAAAGTTTAGTAATTTTACTTACTTGTTGGCCAAGCTATTCCCTGTGGGATCGACACCCAACCCAGGTTGGGTTCTATATTTGCTAACGACCGCTTTACACTCAAACGAGAGCTGTAGATTGAGCGTTATCAATGTCATCAAGCCTTCATAGATAACCAAAGACATCACTCGTCACATAGACAATCAAAAGTGTCATGTGTCATCAGGTCTCCGTAGACAATCAAAAGTGTCATGTGTCATCAGGTCTTCGTAGACAATCAAAGTACCATGCATTAAGTATCCAAGAAAACTGTATAACTTTACAACAACCAACATCAGTCTTCATAGACAATCGGAGACGATAATCAACACTAGTCTCTATAAGTAATCAGAGATGTCATCAAGTCTTCATAGAAAATTGAAGACATCATTCATCATATTGTATCTATAGATAATTAAATTTGTTATTTATCAGCTAATCTTCATAGAAAATTGAAAATATCATGCATTAGGTCCCAGAAGACAATCTGAGGATTTTACAACAACCAACACAGTCTGCGTATACAATTGAAGACGAAAATCAAATTAGTATCCATGGACAATTAGAGATGTCGTGTATCAAGTCCCCATAGACAATCGAAGGCACCATTCATCCTCAAGTCCCCATAAATAATCGGAGACGTCATTCACTCTCAAGTCCCCATAGATAATCGGAGACATCGTGCATCTTTCAATCAAAAATACAATCTATAATAACAAGACATTTTAAAAAAATTCTTCAAGGAGTTCAGTGGTACATTTTGAGAACTACCTCAAAATTTCTTCTATTTCCTCATTTCAAACTACATTCACCTGATTCTCGTGACACTCGAGATATGTAGGAAGCTCTATGCAGAGTTCAGTCGTACAATCTCATAATCATTCTTTCTCTCTAATAAGTGCACAATCTTACATCCCAAACATCTCACAGCACAATACTATGCAATTTTGAAAGGAGCATCGGGAATATGTGAACACTTTCATTCCTAAATAGTCTTTCTCTCAATAATCATTCCACAGATTGTCCACCCTTAATAATAGGACAAGAGGCAATTTACCTTTTCTTTTGAACTACACTCGACCTGATACTCATGCAACTCAGGAACGTAGACAACTCTAAATTAGAGTTTGGTCAAATTTGTATCAAATATAAATTTTTTATCGAGCAAAGTTCCTGCACGTCAATATTTTCGTTTGAAGTTGTTTTTATCTGAAGACTTCTACATTGATTCAAATGAAAAGGGGCAATTGTTGACACCCAATTTTGGCTCTCTATGCTTAAAATTAACGTCTTTAGGCATTCTGGTCATTAAAGGACATGAAATATAATTCTCACATATTTTTTATAATTGTTAACAAATTATTGATAATCATTCTTACTTTAGAATTTTATCAATTTATAATCATATTTTTTACTTTTCATAATTTATTAATTTCTTATTAAATATAATTTATTGATACTTCTCCCTATATTAAGGTTTTTAATAATTTATTATTATTTTTAACATTTTCACTGCACACACACATGACATGACATAATATTTTTTATAATTTACACTGCATCATATTTTTAAGTTAATTACATTTTCAATTTTCTTTAAATTTTTCTGTAATTACATATCGATACCTATTTTTTGTACATTATTTAATACAGTCCACAAGCACTAATTTGAATCAATTATTTTAATACACAGTATAATGGTTCAATGACTTGTCACATCTAACAAGAATACACAATAAGGTCTTGTCACATCTGACAAGGACTACACAATGACACTATCTTTTGCATAATAACTTTACATGTTGGTTAAAAGGATGAAAAATTATTTAGTTAATAACTTAAGGACTAAAATATATTCTACATGGAAAAAAGGGGGAATTCTTTTGTCCTTAGATTAATAAGGAGTGTCATTTTTTATTATAAATAGACAATGGATTAATTATTTTTTAATACAAAAAAAAAAAAAGATAATACATCAACACCCCCATAACACCACAAACCACTAATCTTTCCCTTCTTCTCTCTCTCTCTGATGTCTCTCACCACTGCCCCATCGAAATGAATCACTGGGTAGCACGCTCCATCTTCCGTCACCACTACCGCCGCGACGTTGTTGATACTTTTCTTTTCTTTTTTTTCACTGCTGGCTCAGCGAAGGTGATGACTGGTGAGTTACAGTCAAACTCCACCACCAACGCTACGTTGTTGGAGTTGGTGTCTAACGAGCTTCGACTGAGCTCTCCCTCATCACTGCCGTACTATTGATGGCCAGATCTGGTCGAAACTTTATATATCCATCGTCGTTCCACTATACACTGTTGAAGCAACACTGGTACCACCAATGTTTGAGAATTTTTCTTCCTCTTCAATTATTATAATTATTAATTATAATTTTTCTAGCTGATTGTGATGCTCTAACGATGTTTTACTATTTTGGATTGCTTGTTGATAATCTTAGGTGAACTTTGATTCCCTGCGATCTCCCCGTATATTTCAGCGAACAAGTGTTGGTTTGTTCATAGGATTATGAACTTACAGTTTACTGTTATTGCTAATTCTTTCAAATTTGGTGGAACTTTTTATATTTGTTGGACATTTGTTCATTGTCATTACATTCGCTCTCTTTGTGTTATTTTTGGACTAATCTTATCCCTTTACCTCTTTATATTTTTACTACACCAATAATGAACTAAATACTATACACATGGTCAGTAACAATATCTCTCAGTCAGAATTTTGAGGTTGCACCATAATAAAAGATGGATTTTGTTTTTCTCAATTTTACTCATTTTATATCAAGTATACATGACCAATAAAGAAACTTTCATTAATTTTTTAGGCCTCCGCAAATAAAAGACGAGCATTACATATACAAATACATAACAAAATAAATAACTCAGACAATGATAAAAATTTTATAATATCATGACAATAGAAAAGGTTTTATGATTCGTATCTTGGTAAGGCAATTTTGGACGGCTGGTAAATCGAGAAACTGCTTCGTAACTATGGCGCATCTAAAACTTAATCTGAGCCCATTTTATAACAAAATTTCATTTTTATATATACATCTACATATATGTACGTGCACACACAATTTTTATTTATTTTAATGACTATTTGTTCATTCATAATATTTTCTGTCAAGTGTTTATACATGTTCTCAATAACACACTCCGAAGTGGTATTTAAAAAGCAGTTTCGGGCTCTATATTTTTATTTTTATTTTTCATTGTATAAGTATTATAAGGATAAGTATAGTGAAAACTTTACTTTTTGGGATGTCGGACGGGAACATCCTTTACTTGCATATTCATTAACGCACATTTAGGCAAAACTTAGGCCGTTAATATTTACATAAAGAAATTAAATTAATTTAAATATTTGATCAATTAATTCACACATTTGCATTATAAATATTATTCGGTCTTTTCTTCTTAAATAAATCTTTATTTTTCTCCCTGTGACTTTAGTCAAGTAAGAAGTATTATTTGCAAAATACTTTTCTTTTTAATACATAAAAAATAATTTTTTTTATATGTTACAAAGTGCTTTTCTTTTTCACACATATTTTGTACATTTTTATACATATGTTTTGCATTTTTATAACAATAGATTTATTTATATACTTAATATACATACGTCTTTTACATTATGTATATTTTCAAAAATAATTATTTACCTCCTTTCTCTTTGATAAATTTAGTCTAGCCGAGTACCATATTTTGTGCATTCTGAAGGGTGTCTAACCTCTTTCCTTTAGAATAATTTGAACTCTTACCTAGAATCTAAGTAAGTTTTCGCAGACTAAAACTAATTCACACATGTTAATAGTTAAGTAGGTTTCGTTATTTTCTTAAAATTAGGTGGCAGCTCTATGCAAAATTCAATTCTTTTCCATAGGTCATATTTTATTTAACCCTGGCAAAAACAGGACATGACAAGGGGAGTATGCGTTTCTTCTTGCATATTTTACTAATATAATGAGTCAATAAATTTAACCAATCAAGATTAATATTATACACTAAAAAGTAGCTAGGTGATGAGTTTTTAACAAATGAATGCATGTGGAGATCGGTAAAGAAAAGATTTTAAGGTTATATACATTTCATTGGACAAATAGAGAAACAAATTAATGTAGCCATTGGAATTTAACTTTAAAAAGTAAATTCAATTTAATAGATAATGACTTGAAATTAATTTCTTGGATGTCAATTGCGGATCTCAGAATTGTCAATTTTCGCCTAGTTTTCAAATGACGCGATTTTCATTTACAACAATAGACAAAATGAAAGTAGATTGTCATTTATGTTGTTTTAACCATTTTCTCTCTTGTAATTTGTTCTTTTAATTCTTTTTCCTTTATAATTTTGTAAATATAACACTTATTAATCATATCATTTTGCATGATTTCAATTTGGCTGACTAAGCAAATAATAATAATAATAATAATAATAATAATAATGATAACAATAATAATAGTAATAATAGTAATAATTTAACCTATATTATGATGTTGATATTTTTTTACTTACAATATTATGTTTTGTTAGGATTAAAGTGATAGGTTTGGTCTAATTTTTACTTCTGAACAAATCTAATGTAAATCAAAATCTATAAGATGTTACATATAAGATTTCCAAACTTTATCTTGTAAAAAGAACTCACGCCAACTTTAAATCATCTTCTTCATGTTTTGATAGGTTTTAAGTTTGATAGAATTAGCTTATATTTGATTTTTGATCAAATTTATTACATGATGTCGATTTTCTTGCTAAGATTATGTTTTTGATAAGTTTTAAAATTGATAGAATTTGTTTAATTTTGACTTCTGATCAAATCTAATGAAAAAAATATATATATTTAGAATGGAGGTGGTACGTGTAGTAGTGACTAACAGAAATGGTTGAATGTGGTGGCAATTGGTGGTGATGGTTGGTGATTGACGATGGTTAACAATGGTAGTGGTTGTGACTAAATAGTGTAGATAAATTAGTGGTGAATATTTTCCATATAAGAATATTTGTTAATGGTATTAAGACTTTGTTCTAGATCTTGCTCCCACTATTCCAAAATAAGTGTTTTTTTGACTTGGGCAGACCCTTTAATAAATTACTCATTTTTAAAAAATTAAAGATAATTTTACCAATTTACCTCTAATTAAATTTTATCTCTTTTTAAGTTGACATTGATTACTATATTTAAACTCAATGGAATATTTGAAAGATTATGATCAAAGTATTCTTGAAGGCTTAAGCATACATTTATTTAGCAATAAAATCACAACCCAAAAGGAGCACTTGTAAAGGAATGGAGAGAGCAATGGATAAGACTAGGGGCGGTAATGATTTTCATAATACTAACTTAACCAATCGAATTGTAGTGTACCGAACTGATTTTTAGGATTTTTATCAAACCAACGAGCTTTATATAAATTTATAATCGTACAGATTCGATGGTGGTTAACAAGAAAAATACAAAACTCAGTTACGATGAAGAAAATTTGTGGGAAAATAGTTTTTATTTCCCATCTCATGGAAAATTCTTTTCGCTCCGCTTAGCCTTATCCCCCTCTAGGGGTATTTTAGTGATAGGTTCTATAGGAACTGGACGATCCTATTTGGTCAAATACCTAGCGACAAACTCCTATGTTCCTTTCATTACGGTATTTCTGAACAAGTTCCTGTATAACAAGCCTAAAGGTTTTCTTCTTGATGAGATCAATGATAGTGACGATATTGATGATAGTGACAATCTCGATGCTAGTGACAATGTTGATGCTAGTGACGATATCGATCGTGACCTTGATACGGAGTTGGAACTGTTAACTAGGATAAATGGGCTAACTGTGGATATGATGCCGGGCTATAATAGATCTATTTAACTTATTCAAGTTTATCCGCACCTCCCTACAATTGGTATCAAAGTCTATGTTGTTTAAAGTTACGGAAGTAGTATATATTTGGATTTATTTGATTAATTTATTAATTATGATAAAATTAGATTTAGATATCACCAAAATATTATAAATATTGTTTAGATGAATAACGTACAAAAACTACAAAAATATAAAGAATTGAAAGAAATAATATCTTAAAAACGTAAAGAATTATAAATAAGGATAAAAAGACTACAGTATAACATAATTGTCGGAGTCAGTAAAAATTCAATAAATGCACAAAAAGAAGAAATATCAAATTTAGAATCAACAATAGATAGTCTAGAATATATATATCAACATAACCTATATACGTTTAAATAAAATGAACAAAGAAGAATTTATAATAGACGAAAAAACATATGAAAATCATGAAGGATTAAAAATAAAAATAGTATTCTCTAACCTAGGAAGAAGATATAAGAAAATAGGTGAACATTTATATTTAATGTTAGAAAAAGAAGAATTAAAATTAGAAGATAAGTTGGCAGCCATGGTAAGAATAGAAAGAGAAAACGAAGAGATAGACAGAAAAAAAATTAGATAAGATAAAACAACAAACTACAGAAGAAATACGAAA
This sequence comes from Capsicum pubescens, assembly GCA_030864215.1. Taxonomy (NCBI): domain Eukaryota; kingdom Viridiplantae; phylum Streptophyta; class Magnoliopsida; order Solanales; family Solanaceae; genus Capsicum; species Capsicum pubescens. The sequence goes on from CM061544.1 coordinate 232,806,655, forward strand.
AATAGAAGAAACTAAAAACAGTAGGATTGTTGAATTAGAAAATGAACTACAAATGCTAAAAGATTTGTATGAAAAAAGACAGAAAGAAAAAGAAGAAAATGATAAAGAATAAAAATTATTAAACGAGATAAATCAATTTAAAGAAAAATTAGAAATAAAAAATAAAGAATTAGAAACCAGTGAATTAGAAATAAATACAGTAGATGCTGAAGAAACAGATAATTATGACTCACAAGATAGTGAAACATATACATAAATTCTAGAAAACATAGGAAAACTAGAAATTAATGAAGAACAAGAAGTAATTAATAAAGAAAATCTAGAACTAATAAATCCAAAAGTAAATACTCTAGATAAAAATATAATACCTAGTACATCAGAAATAAGAAAATCAACCTATAATTACAAAAATAAGTTTAAAAGATATAATCCAATGGATGAATATAATAAATGGACACCAAAATAAATAATTAATTACAACTTTTTAGATTTATACTGTGTAATAGACACAAATAAAATAATACAACTATGGGTATGATACATGTCAAAACAATTATTAGATAATAAAATAGATACAACAAACACACCAGAATATATAGAAAAGACATTAATAGGAACAGTAAAATTATAGTTTTTAAACCTAGCCGAAGCAAGTAAAAAAGTATTAAGATCTGATAATAAAATAGAAGGAACATCAACAACTACTAAAATACTACCAACAGAAATGTTGAAAAAAATATGAAATAGCTATAAGAGATGAATTTAGCAGTGTAACAATAGAAGAAGAAGAGCAAAATAAAGAAAAAGATATAAATAGAAATTTAATATTAAAACTAGCAATATGTAATATGTGCTATATAGATGAGTATACGTGCGCATTTAAAGAATATTATTATAAAGAAACATATAATATAGAAGAAAGTAGAGAAATAAGAAGATTATATTTTAGTAAATTACCCGAACCATTTAGTTCAAAAATAATAAAGAGTTGGGAAGAAGCAAAAATAGTAGATGCCCTAGGAGCAAGAATAAAATTTTTACAACAATATTATAGAAATCTATGTGAAAAATATAGAGAAGAAATAAAAATGGAAAAAACATTAATAAGAAATTTAACATGTTGCAAAGATAAAATAGCACCTCAATTTGGATGTGAAGAAAGATATCATAAGAAAAGAAAAAGACATAAGAAATATAAGAAATACAAGAAATCAAAATATAAGTATAAGAAACCAAGAAAAAGATATTATGTAAAAAATTATAAACATAAAAGACCATGTAGGAAAAAAAATCTATAAAAGAATGTACTTGTTATGATTGTGGAAAACTAGGACATTTAGCTTGAGATTGTAAATTACCAAAAAACTCAAAAAAGAAACAAATATCAGAAATAAAAATAAAAAATACAAAATATATGCAGATAGATTATATAGATTATGAATTAGAAAGTGAAGATAGTATATATGAAATTTCGGAGAATGAAACAGATAATGAAATAGATAGTGAATTAGATGAATTAAATGACTGAAGAAGATATAAAAATGAACCAAATAACTGAAGAAGATATAAAAATAATAACAAAGAAAGAATATTTAAATGAAGAAGGAACAGACCAAAAAAAAATATTTGATAATAATATATTTGATGAAATAAAAGGAAAAAAGTTAGTCTTAAGTGTAGAAAAAATATTTAAAATACCAACAATAAAAAATATATTTAGTAGAAAAAAGGAAGAATACTACGTAGTAAGCCAAAAAGAACATGTAATAGACTGTAGATATGCAAAAGGAAGAGCTAGTATACCACTAGTAACAAAACGAATAATTAATAAAGAAATAAACGACATAAAAAGTAAAGACCCAATAAAATATGTATACCTTGGAGGTACAGAGATATTAATAAAAGCATGTTTTAGAGAAGGAATAGATACACCAATAGAATTATATTTAACAGATGATAGAATTATAAAACCTATAGAAAAAAGTATAATAACAACCATAAAAGGAAATTTAATATACCAAAACTTTAAATTTATAATAAGTGTGAATTATTCAGTAGCAATAACAGATAAAAATATAGATAAATCATTAGTATTATATTGGAAAATATCAAGAATAGAACTAACCTCAGGAAGTAAAATATTTACAGCAAGATGTAAAAATCTATATGTATTAACAATAAAACATAAAATAACAGGAAAAAAAAATTAATAAAATACAAATAGAAAGTCCTTTTGAACAATATGTAAAAACAATTGATAATAATGATTATAGTTACAAAAATATAGACATAGAAGAAGATTTAGAAATAATAAATGATCGAATAAGTACAACAAAAAGAATAACTCATGAAAAACCAGAATCATCAAGCTCATAAAAAAGAACAAGTTATGAAACAACTTCAACTGTTAATTTAAACCAATATTACATAACAGGAATAATAAATGAAAAAAAATATTTAATACTCTTAAACACAGGACAAGAAGAAAATTATATAGAAAAATATCTAGTAAAAAGTGAAGAAATAAAATCTAATAGTAATATATGCCCAGATCTACCAAGGAGTCTAATAAACATTAAGGATATGACAGGAAAAAAAATAATAGGAGTTAGAAAAATAAAAATAGAATTTGAAATAAAGGAAGAATTGCAAAAAGCATACATAATATTAGGAATAAAATGGTTAGAACAAATAAAACCATACAATATAGAACATACATAATTATCTATAACATATAATAAAGAAAAATTATTCATAAAAAGAACTTTGACATGATATGAAAATATATGTACTTGTCAAAATAATAGTAGAAGGATGTTATAATAGGTATTATACGCCTATGATAGATACAGGAGCAGAAGCAAACTTATGTAGATACAACTGATTACCAGAAGGTAAATGGGATAAGCTAAAAGTACCAATAGTAGTCAAAGGATTTAATAATGAAGGAAACTTAATTACATATAAAGCTAAGAATGTAAAAATATAGATATGAGATAAAATAATAACAATAGAAGAAATCTATAATTATGAACTAACATCAAAAGATATGCTTCTAGGAATTCCATTTTTAGATAAATTATACCCACATATAATAACTAAAACAGATTGGTGATTTACAACACCATGTAAACAAAAAGTAAGAGCAAAAAGAGTTAATAATAAAATAAGAAAAAAAGTTGATTGGATAAAAGGAAGTGAAAAAATTACACAAAAGTTAGAAAATATAAAAAATACAGAAGACACAGTAGAACTAGTTGTATTTTCGATAAATAAAAAAGAAATAACTATATTTTCAATAGATAAGGTAGAAATAATAAAGAAAAAATTAAGATAATTATATAGTGAAGATCCATTAAAAGGATGGGAAAAATATAAAACTACTATAAAAAATTGAATTAATAGATAAAAATATCATAATAACTCAAAAACCATTACAATATAATTTTAATGATTTAAAAGAATTTAAAATGCATATAGATGAATTATTAGAAAAACAGTTGATGATAGGCGAATTTACACGCCTATAGTACTATATTTTGCCCATATTTTAGCTAAGTTTTGAGGACAAATTATATAATTCATGCACTTTTAGTCCTTTTTCCTGTAAGTGAGCTAACGAACATGATTAGCAAGTTTTCAGGTATAAATGATGCAGAATTCAGCATTTTATGGATAACTTGACGCCAAAGAAAGCTTCACGGAACGAGGAAAGCAAAGCTTGGACGCCAAGGACCAAAAGTGGCACATGGAAAATCTGTCCCGGGCAAAAACAATAATTCTAAAGACTTTGGGGACTAGCAGTAACTTATTAGGATTAGGATAATAATGCAGTAATTTATTAGGATTAGGATGATGCAGTAACCCAGTAGGATAGGGTTAAGTAATGCAGTAGCTTAGTAGGAATAGGATAGGAGTATTATAAATACCCTATTCTGTTAGAGATTTTTATCATTTTTCCATTACTTTTAACTCTGAAAACAATTCTTCTACTTTTAATTCTACTTTTTATTCATCTATTCAATTCTTAATTTCCACAACAAGAGAAACGTTACTCTGCAAGGGAGTTCACGCCTAAAACGCCACACCACACCTTACTACACGAGATTTTTATTGTGGTATATTAATAATGTCTATTGTGATTTTCTTCGCACTCATGGGTAACTAAACTTCTCTGTTGGGCTTATGGAATCCATATGAGATACTATCTATTTCTATGAGTTTGTGAATTCATGACACGTATGCTGCTTATATCATTATTCTCTTCATCTTAATCTAAATTCTTTGTGGTTGCAAACGCATAGAATACGCTAGTATAGCATTAACTTGTTCGAAAGAAAAGTTATATGTCTGAAAAGATATAATGTCAAGGTAATAGGGCACCAACCCCTGTTAAAAAGTTAGTGTCGTAACTGGATTAACCTCATGGAGAATTCGTATTGTTAGATACGCTTTAAGCTCGAAAGAGTTAAAGTGAAATAGTCCTGGTTAAGGTCGAAAGACGCCTGGATTTACCATCGAATACAATTCTCTATAAGCACATGCATGTCTGAATTCCGCACAACTCATAGCCAATAGAGACGTACAACTCATAAAGTGGACATAACCCCAACTTCTCAATTCTCACTGATCAAAAACCAACCAAGCAAACGTTTTTACTCCTTTATTTGATGTTTTTATTACTTTGTTTACATTACTTGCACGTTAAAATCCCCCCTTTTTACGAGACTTGCTCCAAAAGTCTAGTAATCTTTGCTTACTCATTGACCGGCTATTCCCTGTGGGATCGATACCCAACCCAGTTGGGTTATATATTTGATAACGACCGCTTTACACTCTTATGAGAGCTGTAGATTGAGCGTTATCAAAAATTGGCACCGTTGTCGGTGAATACGGTTGTCAACTAAGTTTGTGATAGTTACTAGACCCTTTGGTCAAAAGTTCTCAGATTTTACTTTTAGCTGTTGTTTTTGTTCTATTCAGGTTCTATTGGCAAGATAAATGCACAACGTGACATTGACAGAAGGGAGGCTCAACAGGAGCAGGCTAGACTAGCTGCACTGGCAGCTGCTCAAGTGCATCAACAGAATATTGATAACCCAAGTCGGGCAACAAATCCTGATGATGAGGACCTAGGTGATGAGGAGCTACTAAATCCTAGGCGTACTGATAAGGTGGCGGCACCTATGCATGAAGAGATCGTCAAGCTAGAATGAGAACTGACCACCGAGCTGTGCAGGCTCCTTTTGATGATGATGATGACGATCTGGATGGAGCTGGTGCTACAGGAGCTATTATTCCGCCGCCCTTGGCACCCGGAGCCAAGTTCAATATCACTAGCACCATGATTCAGTTATTGCAGCTCAAGGGACTATTTGGTGGACTTGCAGGTGATGATCCGAATATGCATCTGGTCAACTTTATCTCTACATGCAAGTCATTCGACAATCCAGGCGTTGGACAAAATGCAATTCGGCTCTGATTATTTCCATTGTCTCTATCTGGGGAGGCAACTCTATGGTTGAACGGGCTAACTCCTGATTCTATTACTAACTGGAGGCAACTGAAAGACGCTTTCCTAGAAAGATTCTTTCCGCCATCCAAGAGATCACAGTTGAGAGATGAGATCAGCAACTTCCGACAGCTTCCAACTGAAGCTCTCCACGAAACATGGGAGAGATTCAAGAAGAAGCTTATGTGGTGCCCAAACCATCATATGACCAATGTCCACTTGATGGAGATATTATACAGGGCTTTGAACTCAGTGACTAAGCCAGTGGTGGATAATGCGGTTGGAGGATCATTTATGGACCTTAATTTTATTGAGGCAAGTGATATGCTAGATCGTATGACAAAGCAGAGCAGAGCTTGGCATACCAGGGATTCTGAGGTAGCAAGCTCTACTGTATCGATTGGCATGACTGAAGAGCAGAGGCGTAGACAAGAGGAACGTGACCAAGATATGGCTTACATGAAAACGCAGATGGATCTTCTTACCAAGCACTTATTATCAGGGAAGACCAAAAAGGTTAAGGCCGTTGTATCACAGGAAAGAGATGAATCCGACTATGAGGAATAAGCGAACTACTTGAATAATCAGGGGGGTTTTCGAGGCAATGCCTAAGGAAACCAAAGTCGGAACTATTATGATAAGTCTGGATACAAGGACCGCGATCAAGGTAGTTGGAAGAATAAGACTGACAGGAGTGGTTTGTATATTCCTCCTAGAAATCGTGAGGCCACGACATCTGGTTCGGGGAAGATGTATATGGAAGATATGATGGCAAAGCTGCTGAAAGGAGTTGAGGCAACTAATACGGGAGTGAATGAGGTGAAGAACGATTTGTCTTCAATAAATCAATTGGTTGACTCGCATTCTACTACAATAAAGAAACTAAAGCAGCAATTGAGTCAACTTTCAGCGGCATTCAATCAAAGAAAAGCTGGAACACTACCTAGCGACACAGTGCAAAATCCGAGGAATGATGGATCGTGTATGGCTATTACTACCCGAAGTGGTAAAGTGTTGGAAAATCCATCTAAAGGCAAGCAGGTTGTTGATGATATAGCGGATAAGGTTATTGATGCAGAATGTGAAGAGGCAAAAGAAGCTGAAGAGTGTGTTCATGACGTCACCCCTAGACGTCTGCAGCCTGAAAAGATTGATAGTTGGAAGCAAGGTAAAAAGAAAGTGGTGGAGAAAACTATTCCCCTTCCACCAACACCTTTTCCTCAGAGACTGAAGATGAAGGCTGACGACACTCTTAAAAAGGTTGATAATCGGAAGCAAGATAAAAAGGAAGTGGTGGAGAAAACAATTCCCCTTCCACCACCACCTTTTCCGCAGAGACTGAAGAAGAAAGCTGATGATACCAGGTTCAGTAAATTCATGACTATGTTGAAACAACTGACTATTAATGTTCCTTTGGTGGAAGCGCTAGAGAAGATGCCTGGATACGCTAAATCCATGAAGGACCTTTTAACAAAGAAGTGGGCAGTAAGCTATGAGCTGGCAGATAATATTCATCATTGCAGTGCAATTTCCACAAGGTCCTTAGTACAGAAGAAGGCAGACCCTGGTGCTTTCACTATTCCTTGCACGGTTGGATCTATGAATTTTGCTAAGGCATTGTGCGATTTGGGAGCTAGCATCAATTTGATGCCACTATCCGTCTACAGAAAGTTGGGGTTGGGCGACCCTACTCCAACCAATATGCGGCTCGTGATGGCAGATAGGTCGGTAAAACGACCTGTGGGTATGTTGAATGATGTGTTGGTGAAGGTGTCTACCTTCATTTTTCCTGCAGACTTTGTGATTTTGGATTGCGAGGTGGATTCTGAAGTTCCCATAATTTTGGGACGTCATTTCCTTGCAACAGGAAGTGTGCTTATTGACACTAGAGCTAATGAGCTTTTATTTCGGTTGAATGACGAAGTGGTCCGCTTTGATATATGCAAAGCAATGAAGCAGCCCAGCGATATGAATGTGTTCTCTGTAGCTGATGTTCATTATGAGGATAAGAAAGCATTGTCTGTAGAGAAACAGCTTACTGTTGAGCCACTATATCTGATGCGCTATTGAATGTTGAGCATAAGGATTATGAAGAAACTATATGTGCTCTAATAGAAATAGGGTCCTATTCTCATACTCCTAAGCAGCCGGACCTTGATCTTAAGAATCAATCATCACCAACAGCGAAGACTTCCATTGAAGAGCCCCCAGTGCTAGAATCGAAAGAGCTCCCCAATTATCTAAGGTATGCATTCTTGGGAAGTAGAAATACACTTCCGGTGAGTGTTAAGGATGATTCAAGTGAACAGCACGTAGAGGCTCTCATCTATGCTCTGAAGAGATACAAGAGAGCCATTGGGTGGTTCATTGATGATATCATTGGGATCCTTCTTGGGTTATGTACGCACAAGATTCATCTCGAAGGAGATTTCATGCCCACAAGTAAGCAACAGCGTCGTCTGAATTCATTCAGAAAATGATGCCCCATCTATCTCGATAAAGTCTAAGTAATCGAGGTAGCTATGTCGTGCCGCGACAATAAATCAAGCACTTGGTGGGAGGCAACCCATCGTTTTTAATTGTTTTTGTTGTTTTTGTTTTCCTAGGATTTTGTCGAGCCGCGACCAAAACTAAGGCGCTTGATGGGAGGCAACCCATCGTTCTAATCGTTTTTGTTTTTTTTGAGTAAATGTAGGTGCAAGAGGTGTAAAGGAGGAGATTGAGTTCAAATTTTGATTTGGAAGAATTGCATGTTGAAGGTGGTAAGTTAGGATTGAAGGAGCAAAAGGCAATGGGTTGGGCATTGTCTATGAAAATATAGGCAAAGAACAAGGCAAGGCCTATGTAAATCTAGGCCACGAACAAGGCAAGGCCTATACTATGGCCTAAGCTCTCGGAATCTAGTGTGCCATAGCATAGGCGCCGCCCATGCCTAAGTGTGCCATAGCATAGGCGCCGCCCATTCCTAAGTGTGCCATAGCATAGGCGCCGCCTATGCAAAAGCATTTTGCCTCTGAATCTCATATGCTATGGCATAGGCGCCGCCTATGCCTAAGAATGCCATGGCATAGGTGCCGCCTATGCTCAACAATGCTATGCAAAAGGCGCCGCCTATGCCAAGCATAGGCAAAGCAAAAAGCGCCGCCTATGGTCACTTCTTGTCTCCAAATCCGATTTTAAATGGGTCAAAACCCGAACCAAGCTTGTCCTATAAATAAGAGACTTAGTCTTGGACCAAAAACACATTGCAAACCTAGCATAAGCGCCGCCTACATCTCCAAATCTTCTAAAAAAATTTCCTTTTGCTCTTTTACTTCACAAGAACATCATCCAAAGGCATCAATCAAGTAAGTACTTCTTTGTTCTTCATTTATATTCCGTAAGTACTACATTACTACTCCTATTATGAATTGTTAAATCTTGAATTAGTATTGGTGATTTGAATGTGATTGAATTGTTGTGACACAACTACGTGAGTGAACGAATATGTAAGGATGATCTTAACTTGTTTCCAACTTGTATTTGATTTTGATGCACTGCCATACTCTTGCAGAATTGACATGGTCACGAAAATTGCATATTCTTGTCAATAGAAATCTTACATGTTGGAATGATTTGTGTCTAAAGATGAAATTCATGGTGGACTACCAACCTATGAGGTTATGATTATTCTTAGATGCTATACCTTGATTCAATCACTATGTAGTAGTCTTGATATTTCAAACATGAAAGTATTGCCAAGATTTCAAGAAGTATGACTGCACTGATTATATTGTTGGACTATAGCACCCTAAACGTATGTCGATGAAGTCTGAGTAATCGACAACATTCACTTAATTAGTTTGTGTCAACAAATTAAGTGTGGGGTGGTGCCACTATTGTCTGTTTGTCGATTGAATCTTCCGAGATGAAGCTAACATGACTCTATTGAGATCTCAGGTAGAATGGCACAAAAAGGACGACAAGGAAAAGAAAAAGCACCCACCTCACAGAAAGGTAAGAAAGAGGAAGAAAAGAGCAAGCTGAATCCTCCGTGCTGCAAATACCTCGACGCACTCTTGGAATTAAGTGGGGTACTTATGAGGAACTTCTGAGGATGAAAACTCTGATGATGATTCCGATGCAGGGGGTATGACCCCATACATAGAGGATGAGTCCGACTAACCAGGTTCTTCTTATTTATTTTCCACTGAGGGCAGTGTGTCCCGTCAAAGTGTGGGGTGCTGGTATTTGTATGCTATACTTCTTTATCTACATGTGCTTATTTATGTTTGTTTTGTTTTTTTTAGTTAAATTTTTTTCTTAGTAGTCAAATTTTTTTACTTTGCATGAAATTGTTCTGATAGGCAGCATGGTATTATGACAAGAGTTTGTGCTAAAATCATTACTATTGAGATGTTTAGGCTCTAATTGTGACTCACTACGTGATAATTGTGTGGTTTAATTCCTTCATCTGTTGGGTCAAGAGTCTATACTACTCCCAATAAAGTCGACCATGTGCCTTGTGTGTGTGAGGAAATAGTATATTCTGTGTTTGTGGCTGATGCTAGAACTTGCCTGGTGTGTATGTAAAGCAAAATAAAGAGTGTGAGTTTAGGAGATGATTTAGGCATTTGTTTGGCAACCTATACTTGTTTACCTTCATTTTACCTACCCATGGAGATCATCCTAGATAGCCCCATTTGAGCCTTTTAGCCTATTTTCTTTGACAGCCTCATATGTAAGCCGAATCCATTTTTTTTCAAGACCATAATTTGATCCAAATTCCTAAAGCGCTTTAAATTGTAAAGTCATGTGACAAAATAAGAGGAAATTGGATGAGTGTGATGCCTTAGAATGTATTGGTGCTTGAAGTTGTTATGAAAAAAAAATAAAAATTGCTATCATAAGAGGTGTGTTATGAAAAGAAAAAGGAAAAGAAAACTAAAAAGTTAGTTATGTGTAAAATTGAAAAACAAAAGAGGAGAGAAGGGGTGGTAGAATAAAAGAAAGTAGAAAGGTTGTGTGAAAGAAAGTGTTAATGACATAATGTGATGTATTAAAGCGCTTAGGAACATAGTCACTATTTTTGGCCAAAATAGTCCTACCAGTCCCTTAGCCTACATTACAACCTATAGAAGACCTATTTGATCCTAAGCTTAGCATTCTGATATTTAGTGGAGCATTACACTAAGGGCAAGCCTATGGTCATCAGTAGCAACATATGAATTCTTTGTGAGAGCGAGAGCAAGGCTAATCATATACCCATGCTTCGATAGATGAAAATACTTGTGAGTGATTATGGGTGATATATTGTGAGACACACATGGTTGATGAGTTTTGGGTAGTTGTGTATGATTCTCTGTGCCTTAACTTTTGGATACGAATTAACCATCATCACGAGTCTAAATTGGAGGTTAAATGGTTTCTAATAGTGATCAGAAAACTACTCTTTGTTAATAATTGTTATGCTTGTCTTGACGAATATTTTGTGTGGTTACTGTGAAACCCTAAGTAAATGTTTAGATGGACATGATAGTTTGTTCGAGGATGAACAAAGCTTTAAGTGTGGGGTGTTGATGATAGGCGAATTTACACGCCTATAGTACTATATTTTGCCCATATTTTAGCTAAGTTTTGAGGACAAATTATATAATTCATGCACTTTTAGTCCTTTTTCCTGTAAGTGAGCTAACGAACATGATTAGCAAGTTTTCAGGTATAAATGATGCAGAATTCAGCATTTTATGGATAACTTGACGCCAAAGAAAGCTTCACGAAAGGAGGAAAGCAAAGCTTGGACGCCAAGGACCAAAAGTGGCGCATGGAAAATCTGTCCCGGGCAAAAACAACAATTCTAAAGACTTTGGGGACTAGCAGTAACTTATTACGATTAGGATAATAATGCAGTAATTTATTAGGATTAGGATAATGATGTAGTAACCCAGTAGGATAGGGTTAAGTAATGCAGTAGCTTAGTAGGAATAGGATAGGAGTATTATAAATACCCTATTCTGTTAGAGATTTTTATCATTCTTCCATTACTTTTAACTCTGAAAACAATTCTTCTACTTTTAATTCTACTTTTTATTCATCTATTCAATTCTTAATTTCCACAACAAGAGAAACGTTACTCTGCAAGGGATTTCACGCCTAAAACGCCACACCACACCTTACTACACGAGATTTTTATTGTGGTATATTAATAATGTCTATTGTGATTTCCTTCGCACTCATGGGTAACTAAACTTCTCTGTTGGGCTTATGGAAGCTATATGAGATACTATCTATTGCTATGAGTTTGTGAATTCGTGACACGTATGCTGCTTATATCATTATTCTCTTCATCTTAATCTAAATTCTTTGTGGTTGCAAACGCATAGAATACGCTAGTATAGCATTAACTTGTTCGAAAGAAAAGTTATATGTCTGAAAAGAGATAATGTCAAGGTAATAGGGCACCAACCCCTGTTAAAAAGTTAGTGTCGTAACTGGATTAACCTCATGGAGAATTCGTACTGTTAGATACGCTTTAAGCTCGAAAGAGTTAAAGTGAAATAGTCCTGGTTAAGGTCGAAAGACGCCTGGATTTACCATCGAATACAATTCTCTATAAGCACATGCATGTTTGAATTCCGCACAACTCATAGCCAATAGAGACGTACAACTCATAAAGTGGACATAACCCCAACTTCTCAATTCTCATTAATCAAAAACCAACCAAGTAAACCGTTTTTACTCCTTTATTTGCTGTTTTTATTACTTTGTTTACATTACTTGCACGTTAAAATCCCCCTTTTTTACGAGACTTGCTCCAAAAGTCTAGTAATCTTTGCTTATTCATTGACCGGCTATTCCCTGTGGGATCGATACCCAACCCAGTTGGGTTATATATTTGACAACGACCGTTTTACACTCTTATGAGAGCTGTAGATTGAGCGTTATCAACAGTATGTACAAAGAAACAGTAGTAAACATAATAGTCCAGCATTTATAGTAAATAAACATAGTGAACAAAAAACAGGAAAAAGTAGAATGGTTATTGACTATAGAAATTTAAATGCAAAAACTATGACATTCAATTATCCAATACCAAATAAGATATTGAAAATAAGACGAATACAAAGATATAACTACTTTAGTAAATTTGACTGTAAATCAGGATTTTACCACTTAAAGTTAGATGAAAATTCTAAGGAATTAACCGCATTTACGGCACCACAAGGATTTTATGAATGGAACGTATTACCATTTGGATATAAAAATGCACCAGGTAGATACCAACACTTTATGGATAGTTATTTTCAACAATTACCTAATTGTATAGTATACATAGATGAGATACTACTATACACAAAAACCAAAGAAGAACATTTAAAATTATTAGAACAATTTACAGATATAATAGAAAAATCACGAATAAGTTTAAGCGAAAAGAAAACTGAAATTATGAAAAATCAGATAGAGTTTTTAGGAATACAAATAGATAAAAGTGGAGTAAAAATGCAGTAAACATATAGTACAAAAAATAATAAATTCAAAAGAAGAATTAGATACAAAAAAAATAAATTACAATCATTTTTAGGATTAGTAAACCAAGTAAGAGAATATATACCAAAATTAGCAGAAAACCTAAAGCCTTTACAGAAAAAATTTAAAAAGGATGTAGAATATAATTACAATGAAGAAGATAAAAAACAAGTTTAGAAAATAAAAATACTTTGTAAAAAATTACCAAAATTACAATTCTCAGATAAAAATAAAAAATTTACATATATAGTACAAGCAGACGCAAGTGAATATAGTTATGGAAGAGTACTTAAATATAGATATGAAGAAGAAAAATTAGAACGCCATTGTAGATACTACTCATGTACCTTTAATGAAACAGAAATAAAATGGTAAATAAATAGAAATAAATTATGTTCGTTATATAAATGTTTATTAGCATTTGAACCATATATTGTATATAACAAATTTATTATGAGAACAGATAATACCCAGGTTCGATGGTGGTTAACAAGAAAAATACAAAACTCAGTTACGACGAAGGAAATTCGGAGATTAGTATTGAATATATTAAATTTTATATTTACGATTGAAGTAATCAAGACTGAAAAGAATGTTATTGCAGATTACATATCAAGACAAAACTACTCAAACTGATTTACCAATGGAAGAAGCTGATGTCAAAGATACCCAAACAGACTTAATATTACAAGTGTTTGAACAAATAAAGTTATTACAAGAACGAGTTATAACATTAACTACTGAAGTTACAAATGTAAAAGTGCAGGTTGAGCACTATAAAAAACAAGAAGCTATTAGCAAAGATATTGTGCAGGAAGAGCACATTAAAAAACTAGACCTAGAAGGTAACGATGAGAAACACCTAAAAACTCAAATTACTAACGTAATTATAGTTACAGCTGCAGGCACAGGTGATGAATCCAAGGGAAAGAATATAGTCACTCAAAATAAACCTGAACCACCAAAGAAAAAGAATTATAACCTCAACCAGATATTCTCAAAACCATAGACACCAAATATATAAAAATCAGAGTCATCTATACCTCCCCAGATACACACATATTCCGAATCACTCAATCAACAAAAGCAGGCTTATAACCATATCACTCGTACATATATTGATAATATTTATACCTTACAAAAATTGTTAAATACAAAACCTATCCAGAGTAAAGATTTAGCAAAACAACACCAAGGATACATTACACAAAAAATGTCAGAACTATAACAAACTTATTATTTTGCCTGGCACCAGTGCAAACTTAATTTCTTCATGTTACTATTATGGACTATTATCTACAGTTTACACAATTACTGGAGAAGAGTTAACAAGAATTCCAGATATTCACAAAAAATTTAAGGATTATAAAAGGATTACATAAGGACAGTTATTCTATGTCCGTTTCTACTCAGCACCAGCAGAAATATTGTTTGATGAAATAAAATAGACAATTACTGTTGTCAAGATAGGAATGACATGAGACTATATTATCCCTGAAGAAATATGCGAACAAGAAGAGAACCAAAAATCAGATATCAAACTTCTACCAAAATAAAAGAGTTATTGGACTTAGCAGTATATTGACTGAGTTAGCAAATAGTTATATAAATCAAAACCCAGTTTGGATTTACTATAACAGAAATTAATTATTGGTTTACTCTACTTGTAAAAATATTAGAGAAAATGACAGAGAGAAGAGATAAGAAAATGGGTCATAACGATCCTAAAACCAGAAGAGTTACCAGTCACAAGATCTATTACGAAAGGTGTTATTTCAGAAGAAGCTATGGAACAATTCTGTAAACAAGTTGGTCAAAGATACGATGACCACATATGCAGCAGATGTAGTGGAAGACACAACTTTATTCCAGATGTGATGCTACAATAGCAAGAAGATAAAAAAAATAACGAAGCAATAATGAAAGAAGACAAGATATTAATGGAAGAAAGTGACATATGAAGATAGAAAGAGACATATTGAGAAAAGATGAATTATCTTTACATAAAGAAATTATGTAGTTATTATTTTTGACTTTTTGAGTCTTTGATTTTTTGTCTTTATCTTGTATAACTTTATAGCCTTTTTGACTTTCTGTAACATGTGAATTATTAAGTAGGATACGTGTAAAGTTAGGAATAGAGTAGAACTACATACGCGTTTTCTTTTAAGGATTATAAATAGCAGAACATTTGCTCAATTAGAGGTAAATCTTCATGAGTTGAAGCAAAACCCTTTCTTGTACAAAAACTTTTGAATTATTTAATAAAAACAGGTATATTTCCAAGGAAAATCTATGAATCATCAAACAACTATGGAAAATCTAGAATTATCGGATTTACCAAACCAGGTATATTTATTTATGATTATGAATAGCTAAAATCATAAATTTCTGACAATCATGATATGATAAAATAAGTTCATGTTATTTACTTTATAGTAGAATTATTCGATGAATAGCATGTTAAGAAGTTTATTAGCAGAGAGAAAAAAGGAGAAAAATTCCTAAGAACTATGTCATCCTAAAGGTGAAACCGGTGAGGCAAGAAAGTCATGATAGGAGAGTATCCAGAGTAGAGGCACTGTTTAAGGGAAAAGTATCTAGATTACCATGCTAATAGTGACCGAAGAACATGTTATTTAAGGATAATCTAGTATATAGTAATCTAAAATGATCATATTTTGTTATGTGTATGATTGAAGGAAATATTTTGAAAAAGCATTATATGAAAAATGAATACTTATTTATCTGACGAAATGGTAGATAAATTTAAAATACTTGTTTTGTATATACTTAAGGATATAGAAATTGTAGATATAAGAAAAATTATATTGGAAAAAATATTTGATAAATATTTTATGACTAGAATTAATTATATACCACACCTACCTAACTATTACAAACACCTACATACCAAACCAAAACATCAACCATGATAAATTATGTATGTTTGGAATATTGGAAAATGGATATGAAAAATATACAATTAATAGAAAAAATAATGAAAACAAATTTAGAAGAATATATGAGAACTAAAGATATAAAATATATAGAATTCCTTAATGAAAATATAGAGGAATTATTAAGATTAAAAACAACAACTAATAAATACTATAATAAAGCATTTAATTACTAGAATCCAATTCCAAGTTATCCAAGTTATTCGTAGAAACCTTAGCATAATATGAATAATATGAGAAGATATATATCTGATGAAACTAAGATACTAGTTTTATATATCATAAAATACTTAGGATTAGAAGACATAAAAAAAATAATATGGAAAAAAATATTTGATTATGAAGATGAGTTACTAAGTACTATTTGGATAGAAGATGAATTAGAAAATATAGATTTCTATGGTAGAAATAATTCAGATAGTTATTATTCAGATGGATATTATACAGATTAAGAATGCTAGAATATATTCAAAGAATTAGGCCATTACAACAAGCATAGAATACTAGGCCTCAAGGTGGTCTGCCAGCAGATACAGAAAATCCAAAGAAGGTTATAGTAATCACCTTGAGGAGTGGTAAAAAGCTTCAAGGAGATCCTCCAAAGGCAACTAAGGAGGTATATGCTGTTGTGGTGACTGAACAGGTAAATGAAGAAGTTGCTGAAAAATCAAGAAAGTCTGAGTACTTGAAAGAAAAAGTTGTTGAACTAGAAGTGCAGAAAAAACTGCCACTACCCTTCCCTCAGAAGAACATGAAAGCGAAGGAGGATATCATGTATAAAAAGTTCTTTGACACATTCAGATAGCTTTACATAAATTTTCCTTTGTTATATGGTTTGCAGGGTATGCCCAAGTATGCAAGGTACTTGAGGGATGTGGTAGATAATAAGGTGAAATTGCAGGATGTGGTGGCGATAACACTCACTGAAGAGTATAACGTGGTAATGACATAAAAAATCCCAAAGAAATTAAGAGATCCGAGGAATTCTACTCTCTCTATCCAAATTGGGAGTAAAGTGGTTGTAATGCCCCAAAAATCTATCCCGAGACACCACACGATGGTTAGGACCACAAGTGATCCCAACATATCCCATGAACTGGCATACTATTAAGCAACTGATTAAATATGTATAAAATAACTGAGTTTACTGTGCGAAAACATAATAATGATGGAATCTGTGAAAATATAATACTAATACAATTTTACATTATGATAAAGTCTGAAAAGAGGGACTGAAATTACAAGACTGACTCTAACTGACATCTATGAAGCCTCTACTATGCTAACTATAGATAGCTGAGGCACGACTCCAACTACAACTAATCAATACATATGAGTAATAAAGTAAAGTACATAAATAACATCTAACTAAAGTCCCCGAAATAGGAGGACTCATCATTTGCTGGCTGGAATCTACAAACTTTCTGAATATGGTATACGTGATACAACTCGTACCAACATAATGAGACAATGTAGCCCATAGACATATATGTGGATCAATACTTTTGGAATGTACTGAGCATATGGGGGTGAATGCATAAGTAAAACAATAACTATATATATTCATAGATTTTCAAATAATGCATGCTAAGTGTAAATGACTCACATAGGATTGAGTAATCTGAAAGCTGAAGATAATAAATTATGAATAGTAAAGCATATAGTATAAATCTTGTGAGTCATAAAACTTAGTTCTAAAATTTGTATTTCTATTCTATTCTCAAATCATATAGTCTAAGTGAAAAAGGGCTCACCTTTTTATGTCTAAAAATTAAAAGCTGTAATTCCGTATCTAAAATCTTAAGTGAAACAATATCTGAATAAGTTTGTGAGCCTTTACACTTAGTTTCTAAAATTTGTCCTTTTCTAAAAGCGATATTTTAAATTCAACAACTTTAAAGTTGCATAGAAAATACTTCATCTTAGGGGTTTAGAAATCTGAAAACTTATTCTGCATGGGAGGTTCTTTTAACTGACATAAACCATGTGAACATTTATGGAATCCAATGTTCTTGTCCCCCTAAGGAGGAATCCTTATGTTGGGGAGAGGAGTCATACTCTTGCCAGGGAGTATAAACTATCTAAGTTATCACATATCTATCACCCATGTAGAAGTGGAAATAATCTAAAACCTACATTGGCACATAGTTCTAGGGTATGAAACCGTAGTAACATACCTATCTCGGTGCTAAATATTACTCCCATTAAATCTATATGCTCATTCTGATGGAGCTCCACTTTTAAAATAGTATAGTGGTTTACAATGAAAACCAACTGTATATCTTTAAAGCTAAATCTGAAATCTAAATCTGTAAAGTGGATTCCAAACCTATTTTGAGACCAAAAAAAATCAAATCTTTAACAATAATCTAAAAGAAATCTAGTCATACGGTGCTTATAGCACAAAAAATCTTGAAATTACAATCTTTAATTAGGGCTTAATGACCCATGCATCAAACTCATGTTAAAATATCATAATGTTCATGATTGATAATGTAAACATTGATAAATTAATTCAAAATCTAGAAATTTCTTCCATATGCATGAAAATATGAACATAGTCATGTAATTCAACTTCTAAATCACTGGAAATCTCATAAGCTTGTAAATAACAATAATGGGTATAAACCCTAACTTGAATTTCATGAGAAATCATATAAAATTGAGTAAAATTGGAATTAAAATAATTTTGGGCACAAGTACGAAAGGATTATCCTTGTTCATAACCCCACATACCTTAATTGCTCAAATTGATGAAAAAATTTGACTTGAATTCCTATTTGTGTCCTTGAAGGTTGTTTCTTAAAGAAGATGGAACAAATTGATGTACTTGAAAATATTCTTGAATGACTTTCTTGAACTTTATTGGAATAGAAAGCTTAATTCTTGATTGTTTTATTAAATAGAAGGTGATGGAATGGATGAATCTTGAAGAAAATTGATTAGGGTTTGTTCTTGGGAGTAAAGAAGGATAATGGGGGGAAAATAATGTCCCAATAGAGGCTATACATTATTATATTATGACCTGGGTTGAGGGGGGAAATGACCCCATTTCCCCTCATTCATTTAAAGAAAAAATTTGTAACTCGTATCCCGATTTTGCTCTTTGTCGTGATGCGGTACCACCGCGGCAACTTACTGCCTCACACAAAAATGGCTATAACTTTTTACTTGGGTGTTGGATTAAGGTGAACTTGGTATCATTGGAAAGATAATTCAATTATATACAATTTAGTGGGTCTTGACCTAAAAACTTCCATGTATATAAAAAGTTATACATATTTAAATTAGATCTTTGTAGAATCGAATGCCAAATTTTGGACGAATCTAATGTTCTTAGCTCCACTTGGCTCTAAGTGACTTCTATGAACATTGTTCACCTAATAAGAAATTCACATACTTAGGATTAAATTTATGACAAAAGAATTCAAATTATGGATCAAGAGTACGACAATTACTCCTTCACCGCGATGCGGTGAAATCGCGTTAAGCTACTAGAAAAGGATGAGTGTGAATTTGTTCTCTAGCGCGATACGGATCTATCGTGTTGCACCAATGGAAATTTAAAATTGGGAATTTGAACCCCTCCATGATGCGAGCTTATCACGGAGGTCCACTGGAAAATGATGAATCACCCTTCACCGCGACGCGGTCACTGCCTAGGTGGCACACTGCCGACACTAAAAATGCCCTAACTTATCAACCGAGTATCGGATTTGGCTGAATTTGGTATTGATGGAAAGCTTATTCATTTTCTCACACAATACAAGGTCTAAATCTGTAAAATTTCTCATCCGTAAGAAGATATTCATTTTTAAATCCAATGTTTGACATTCTAGGAGCGAAATTAGGCTAAGAAAATTATGGGGTATTACAATATCTCCCCCTTGGGAACATTCATCCTCAAATGAGACTGGTTAAAATGAGAGTACTATGGAACTGAAATCCCATACTAAACATGCATGACTAGGAACATGATTTCTTAACTGAGTCTGAAACATGATACATGAACTGACATGCACTGACATGACTGTGCTGATTTCTTGAATACATGCACTGACATGAGAATGGTTATAACGCTGAGATAGAAACAAGACAGTCAACTTATGAGTAACCATTACTTTAGGCTAAATCTGATTTCATAGGAAAAATATAAGAGGTTTATGACATGAAAACTCAGGGTATTACAACATCACTCCCTTGGGATCGTTCGTCCCCGAATAATACTGATTTGAATGAAATACTAGGAAACGACTGAGATGATGCACGAGAAACTTACAAGGTGAATCATGACTGAACATCTAGATTCTGAAACTAATGTATGATTCATGAACTTAGTTGAATTCGCAAATTACATGAACCGAACAAATTTCCACTTAGAATGATATGACTAGACGGGAAGATTGAAAGCCATAGAAACTTACATGTATGGCTGCTAGACTGAATTACTGGCTAAACGGGTTAACTCATACTGTACATTCCACTTCAAAAACTACATTCCACATTTTACTAGGAACTTACTAACGCGCAATGCATCTATCCACATCTATACAAACATAACATTCAAGCCTATCTTTATAACCACATATGTACTTTTAAACGAACACTCACAAAGCATCTTTTTTATATCCTACAAACCTCTATCAAGAACAACTTCCATGCACTATTCTTGAGTAGATACACATAAAATTTCAACTAACCATGACATGTATCAAAGACTTGGCCTCAATCCTACTTCACACTTACTTCCTTAGCTAAAATAAGCATACAACCATCTTTCATCAACAAGAAATTTTTACTCTCTCCCATCTAGACAACTATACATCATTACTATCTTGACCTAAGAAAAAGTAACTAAAGGTTAAAACATGAGGACCTAAAACATAAAGGGATACTATGTATAACTTGACATTTTACTGAGGTCTGAGGAATAGGGTATCAAATCCAGGAATTCATTAAGGAATTTAAAACTGAGGACACCCATGACAATTTGAATTTGAATGATCATTAGGAGTATAGCATGAGTACCTAGAACTGAATATATTGTAAAGAATGAGTACATGAGTCATGATGTGCATGACCTGAGTTTGGAATCCATGATTTCATGGAACATAATATATATTGCTGAGTGAACTGGAACTGCTTATTCTAGGAACTGGAAGTATACATGTTTTTTTCTATAAGGTTCATAAATATAATATATGGTCATGGAGCCGACATGTAAGGCATTAGCAGATATCGAGATAATTGAAGTACAACACTTTGTATTGAGATGAGAGTGGGTCAGGCATCATCCTCCCTTACTAGTTTTCTACGCTACACTAGCATCATTGCTAGAATTTGGAAGTCTAACTTGGTTACTCGTTCTATCATCTCCCCCTTAGCTTTAAGCAATCACTCTAAGTTTGTGAACCACTAAATAAACTCTAATTTAAACTGCAATCACTTTACTCTAGAGTATTGAGTATAATCAATACACGTAAAACTAAACTTACCCTGAACGACTGCATCTTCACGTGTAACACCCAATGCTAATACCTCCTTCTGATATTTAACGCTTAGATTTCTATAGAACCATAAGTCATCATTTAACAACTTAAACACTCACCAATTTAGATTCTAACACTTAACATGGATATCTCCAAAACCTTGCTGAACCATACTAACTTCCTTCATAGTCTACTAATATCACACCTTAAAACTTAATCCACGAGAATCAAAATCATACCAAAAAAGACTCAACTCTATCTATCTATAACTTCTTAACTCAGCTATTTAGAACACTATGTACTATATAACTAACCTTCCGTACTTTAAGAAAACAAAAATTCACCTTAACTATTAATTCATTCTCTACCTTCAACTAAACTAACATACAAGGACATATCAACATAATGCAAAATCTATAGCATGCATAAGTTTATCTCTATACTTTCTATCAATCGTCATCCCTACTTTTCTTGTCACTACTCTTCTATACCCATACTTTTAACTATAATAAGGTTCTACTATTTGTAAATCATAACACTTTAGTTCATAATATCTCTCAAATGCACACTACATTTAACAATCTAGGTTCATACTATTTCCTCTCATAAGTATTATCTATATTTAAAGGTTTAATGGTCAATCTGAATACATATCTAATTCTATCTCAACTGAATAACTCATAAGGATGAGAACATAAGCTTTCAACTTGCGGGACTAATGACATACTAGAGATCTCCTTTCAAGCCCTTTGTGTGACTTCTGAAATATTTACTAGTAAATCTGAGAGCATTATCTGAGGAGGAACTGTAACTTGTTAATTATGTTATCTCAAGAAAAATAAATAGATAAGGAATTTCGGGGTAACACATGAATAGACAGAAGATTCTATGAAAACAACTTAACTGTATGATCTAGAGTAGGAAAAAAAGGAAACATTTCCTAATTGCCTCGTATCCTCCTGAAGAAAAGTACAGACATCTCTGTACCATTTTGTAAGACTCTACTAGACACGGCTTCACATACACCCTAGGACACTTGAACCTCGTGCTCTGATATCAAGTTTGTAATGCCCCAAAAATCTATCCCGAGACGTCACACAGTGCTTAGGATAATAAGTGATCTCAAGCTAACTCATGAACTGGCATACTATTAAGCAACTGATTAAATATATATAAAATGACTGATTTTACTGCGCAGAAACATAATAATGATGGAATATATGAAAATACAATACTGATAAAATTTTACATTTTGATAAAGTCTAAAAAGAGGGACTGAAATTACAAGACTGACTCTAACTGACATCTGTGAAGCCTCTACTATAATGACTATAGATAGATGGGGTGTGAATCCAACTACCACTAATCAATACATATAAGTAAGAAAGTAAAGTACATAAATAACATCTAACTAAAGTCCTTAAAGTAAAAGGACTCATCATCTGCTGGTTGGAATCTGCAAACTGTCTGAATATGGTATGTGTGCTACATCTCATACCTACATTATGAGAAAATGTATCTCATAGACATATATGTGGATCAGTACTTTTGGAATGTACCGAGCATATCGGGGTAAATGCATATGTAAAACAATAACTATATATTAATAGATTTTCAAATAATGCATGCTAAGTATAAATGACTCACATAGGCTTGAGTAATATGAAAGTTGAAGATCATAAATCATGAATAGTAAAGAATATAGTATAAATCTTGTGAGTCATAACACTTAGTTCTAAAATTGGTATTTCTGTTCTATTCTGAAATCATATAGTCTAAGTGAAAAAGGGCTCACCTTTTTTTTGTCTGAAAACTAAAAGTTGTAATTCTGTAACTAAAATCTTAAGTAAAACAATATTTTAGTAAGTTTGTGATCCTTTACACTTAGTTTCTAAAATTTGTTC
Source organism: Capsicum pubescens (assembly GCA_030864215.1). Lineage (NCBI taxonomy): Eukaryota > Viridiplantae > Streptophyta > Magnoliopsida > Solanales > Solanaceae > Capsicum > Capsicum pubescens. The sequence continues at coordinate 232,830,029 of CM061544.1, forward strand.
TTTTCTAAAAGCTATATTTTAAATTCAAGAACTTTAAAGTTGTAGAGAAAATACTTCATCTGAGGGGTTTAGAAATCTGAAAACTTATTCTGCATGGGAGGTTCTTCTAACCAACATAAACCATGTGAGCATTCATGGATTCCAACATTCACTAGCGATTTGGGCCGTTATAGGTGTTTCTCAAGCCTTGATGGTTCGAGATACCCGTCGTGGCCAGGGCTTTGACTCAGGTCATGATAGTGGTCCACACATTGAATGACTTAGAGGTAAGAATAAATTTAATTCCCATGTTTCTATTTGAAAAATTGAGCTTAGGAAAGCCTGAAGTAACCACCTTGGTTCTAGAGCTAGCAGACGGGTCATTTGCATTCCGAAAGTAATAATATAGGATGTTCTCATAAAGGTTGGTAAATTTATTATTCTCATTGAATTTATTATTCTTTATTTTAAGGTAGATGAATAGGTACCAATCATCTTGGGGTGCCCATTTATAGCAATCGAAGGAGCATTGATTGATGTTAGAGAAGGCATGCTGAAAAAGAGGGTAGAGGATGAAGAAGTGGTATTTGATGCATACAAAGCACCTATACTAATGTCCCATTATAAATATTTGTGTATGATCAATGTTATTGAAGGGTACAAGTATGGGGTGGTTAGTCCACCAAAGACCTCTTTGGACAACCTGATTGAGCAGCCTAAGCTTCTACCGCCAAAGCCTGATATAATGGAAATTGATGAGCCTAAAAAGGCTAAAGTTGATAAAACTATTGCTCTTGAAAATTCTTATCCAAGAGGACTGAAGAGAATAAGAAGATGGAGACTACGTGTGAGTAAAAGGGTGAAGAAATATGGTTGAGTTGAGTTGGGTCCTGCCGCAACACTAAATTAGGGGTTGCTTGGGAGGAAACCCAAGTTAATTAGGTATGTTTTATTTTTTAGTTTTTTTTACTTCACATAGTTGTTATTTTTTATTGAGTCACAGGTTTATGGGAAGTCTGAGTACCGAAACCTGAGCTAAAAGCATGATGAAGATTGAATGTAGGGTCCCCAAACCTTCTTAATATTTAAAGATGCTACTAGCTAGGCCTAGAGACCTTAGGGAGTATTTCTATCTCTTACCTTTAAATTTACTTTGGGAACAAAGTAGATTTTTAAGTGTGGGATGAGGAAATTCCTAAATTTTGACTCAATTTAAAAAAATTTGTGTAATATATTCTTATTGGTGCTATTTTTTATTATATGATGCAAGTTTTTGTTTTGTAAAAGCATTGTTGAATGAGTGAATTGGTATTTTTGAGACTCTTAGGCTCATGTCTTGACTCTTGTATTGTTTGGCTTAAATTTGAATTCATGCTATTATTTGGTTGGGAGTCTATGATGATCCTATTGAGTTGAGCATGTTCCATGAGTATGTGAGGTATTTTGTATATTCCTTGTTGCATGTTATGTGTAGACCTTGCTTGGTGTGTGTGTAAATCAAAATAAAGAGTGTGGGTTTAGGAGATGATTTAGGCATTTATTTGATAGCCTTGTTTTATACCTTCTATTTGTCCTACCCTTTGTGTATTATCCTAGTTAACCTCCATTGAGCATTTAGCCTTTTCTTTGGTAACCTCATATGTAGCCTAATTTCATTCTTTGATGGACCTTAATTTGATCCAAAAATCTCCTAAGTGCTTTAATTGAAAAAAAAATTGAAATAGCAAGGAGTTTGAGAAATTGAAGAAGAAAAAGGTGAAATTAATGCACCAAAGTAAGAGTTATTGGTGTTTATATTTGATGTGTGGTGGTTGGGAATGATATAAATGATGTTAGGAATATTCCCATGATTTTAGAAATTATGAAAAATTAAATCTTAAAGGAATAAGAAAATACCCACCATGTGTTTGTGAAAATGCTTAAAAGAGATGGGGCCAAACAAAAGGATGGGGTAGTCAAAAATAGTGTAAAGTGGTTGCTAAAGATTGGTTTAAAATGATTAATGTAGTGTATTAAAGCGCTTAGAGAGGTTAGTCACTATACCCAAATAGTTCCTACCCATTTCTTAGCCTACATTACAACCTAAAAAAGTTCCAATTGATCCTAAGCTTTACATTATAATATTAGTGGAGTATCACACTAAGGGCAAGCCTATGGTTCATTGTATATAACTTGTGAATTCTTTGTGAGAGTAAGCGTAATTTAATTCTTGTACCTATCATGTTATGAATGGCTTAATTGTGAGTGATTGTGGGTAACTCTCTTATTGTGAGGGGCACGTGTTTGATGAATGTGGGTGATTTGTATGATCTCTTTGACTGAGAAATATACATGAGTTTGCCACTAGGTGATTCAATTTTTGAGGCTAGGATGTTTTAAAGTAGTATTCACGAGCTTTCAATTGAGTATATAGCATGCTTAGTGTAGTAACTTGTAGTCAATGTAGTCATTGTATTGCTAGCTTGAGTATCTTGCATTTAGTAGAAGTGTAGAGTCTTCTTAGTTCATGATTATTATTGTTATGAGTTGTTCAAGGATGAACAAGGCTTTAAGTATGGGGTGGTGATGTTGGGTGTATTTATGCATTCTAGTGTCACTATTCTAGTCGTTTTAGCCTTGTTTTGAGAATGATTCTATGCTATATGGGTTGATAAAGACATAAATATGTATCCAAGTGTTAAATCATGTGTTTACAATGGTTACAAGTGTTTTCTAACAAGTTTGTACTTCAAAGAGTCAATTATAGTTCAACAGAGAAAACTAGTCTTTTTAGCTTGAGCTAGTTGCTTGTCTAGTCTATCTTGATGGACTCTATTGTATTTATTGTGTTCCTTATGGTTTAAATGATGTTATTATATGTGTAACAACTTGTTAGAATTAAACTAGTTGTCTGTATATAGATATGATATGATATGGCTTATGAGTATGGTATGCCTTATATAGATACAATATGGCTTGTAGACATAATATGGCTTGAATGTATATAACATGGTTCATGGATGTTATATGGATCATAATTATGATTCGGCTAGTAGATAAGAATATGACCTATAGATGTGAGAAATGGCTTGCTAATATGATATGGTTTTTAGAGATGATGTGGCGTAGATACAATTATCGCCCTTTAGATATGATGGGTGGCCCATATATATGGTTACTAATGTAAGTTCCGGATATACTTAGTAATATTACTTAAGAATATTAGCATGGATGTGATCTCCGGATATGACTAATATTATGATTTATCAACATGAATTATTAAGTTTAATTTATTAAAATGGCTCTTTAATATGGTTCATTGATGCAGTTTATGATTATGAGTTTTGGTTCAATTCCGTCAAAGTTGATGATTACAATAATAATACTATTATGTTTTGATTTAAGTCCGATATTGAGAATTGTTCATGATGTAATATGGTAAGGGTGTACTTATAATCATGGTATGATGGTTGATAAAATTTGGTTATTTTATAGTTAGTTCCTTGATTGTATCCTTCAAGCTTATGGGGGCTTGTTGATGTTCTATAGAAATATAGCACATTCGATGCTTAAAAAGAGGAAAATATGCAATTTTCTAAGGCTATTTTGTTAGTTATGATCTTTTTTGGGTCTGCTTTGCAGGAAATCATGTTTTGGAGGCGAAGTTTATGAAAAAGGTGAAAAAAGGTGTATTGGCCTCTTTTTGGAACAATTATGGATATTTGAGATGTTATCCATCTTGGTCGTGATCAAAGCATGCTTGACAAGTGAAAAAGAGTTGAAAAGATGACTCTCAGCACCAACTAAGTAACCTACAGACTGCATGTAGGACCTATGGACTGCAGGTGGATAAAGCAGGTGCCAGAGGCTGAAATCTTGAGAGCTAGGCTGCAGGATTTATACCTGTGGTCTGTACCTACGCTCAGTGTCAGGATTGAAGGTAGTACTTACAGCCTATGCCAGACAGCAGGTATAGAGAGTAGGTGGGGGTCGATAGTGATTTTCCTGAATCATTTTGAAATCATTTCCTAGGGTTTCTATGTATCCCAAACACACTCCTATGATGTTTTTAAGTCCTATTATGTATGGGTAATTAGGTTTTCCTATTTTAATTAGGATTTGACTTCTAGGTTCTCTTGTAATCTATAAATACCCTTTTAGGCTTTGTTTAGTTTATTCAACACATTAATTCTGAAATACACATTCACATATTGATTGGTTAAGAAGGAGGACTCTTTGGGTCCAAGATCTCAAACATCTTATTGTTCTTTATTTTTTATTCAATTTAAGACTTTGGGATTTCTTCTTTCATCATAGTAAGATTGATTTTGTAATTTTGTCTATGGATTCCAAGATTGATCTCATGACTATGAGCGGCTATTTCCTTTATCTAGGGTTGTGGGAACCCAGGCGAATTACAAAGTAGAGGAAGTACCAAGTTGTTCTAGATAAAGTTTCTAAAATATATTGGGTTTTGTTCACTTTGATTGATTTCTTCGTGGTGGCCAACGTTAAGATCTTGCCTAGATTATTACTAATTACTCTTAAAGAGGAGAAGTGACAAGGAAAAGAAGATCACAATAGTAATTTGAAGTTAATTGTCGATCCATGCTAATCTTGGAAAATAGTGAATAACCGTTAACTTTCATCTAATAACTAGAGACTCAAAAGGTAATAGTTCACTGGGATCAAGACATGAATTAGTAAGGAGACATCCTGAGACTCAAAAGGTAAAGGGTGAAATCCTTCTATTCGTCCAAAAGACTGTAGAAGGTACATAACTTATCGATTCTACATGCAAAAAATTGGAATAGTTCAACAAGTACACGATAAATCTACTAAGTTAAGAAGCCGGGGAAACACAAGACTAGTATTCATCTTCGATTGTTTACAACCAAGATCAACCAATTCTTTTCCTTTTTCTATATCAACAAATCCCCTCTTTTACTTTCCTGCACTGTCTGGTGATTGTAACAGTTTTGAGGTAGATTTCCTGCCTATTCCCGGTGGGATTGATTCCAACCTAGTTGGGTTACTATATGTGATAGTGCCTACTTCATCCTTCAATTTGTGGTGTATTTTAGGCGTTATCGAATTTTAGCGTCGTTGTTGGGGAACTACGGTGTTGATTTGTGAATTAAAGTTGTTGCAATTTTTGGGTCTTTTGGTTTTTGTTCTTATTTTGGTATATGACTAACCCACGGAGTAGAGGCAATCCCTTAATCCTGCAGAATCCAAATTCAAAGAGGATCCTACAGACACCTAGTAGAATGTCAGGGCTGAAAAGAGATGATCTGCTTCCCCCTCCTCCTGAAGGAGTTCAAGACATTGTTGATCGACAAACTGGTGAACTTTTAGACAAGATGAGAATAAGATGAGGGTTGTAGAAGAAGCTTAACGCATAGCTTAGGAAGAAGAGTAAACTGGGCAAAGACATGTATCAGACCATCGAGCAGTACTCAGCGGAAATCATAATAGAAACAGAGGAGGCCAACCTCAAGTTTTCCTAGCATATCAGTATGTACAGCCAGATAAATATGATGAAGAGGATCTGGGATATATTGAGTTGGCAGGGATATGAACTATCATTCCTCCTGTTTTACCGCCTAATATCAAGTTTAATATTTCTAGTGCCATGATTCAGCTTTTATACTTGAAGGGCGTGTTTGCAGGGTTTGCTACAGATGATGCAAATAGGGATCTGGCAAATTTTGTTGGAATCTACACTTCATATACCATACCTGGGTTAGATCAGGTTGCATTGAGACTGAGGTAGTTTTCCTTTTCTCTTATGGGTGAAACATCTTTATGTCTAGGGGAACTTTCAAGAAGGTCCATCACTATGGCTAGGGGAACTTCCAAGAGGGTCTATCACTACATGGAGCAAGTTACACAGACAATTCTTGAACAAGTTCTTTCTTCAATCCAAGGTATTGTAGCTAAAAAATGATATTTATAACTTCAGAGAACTGCAATTAGAATCTATGCATGAGACATGGTTTAGGTTCAAGAAGAAGCTTAGCATGGTGCCCAACCACTAGATATCAAGGATAAGACTGTTGGAGATCTTCTATAGAGCCATGACTATCAGTTCCAGAGCAATGGCAGACACTATCTATGGAGGGACCTTCATGAGATTATGATGGGAGATGGCTTCGAGTATTATAGATCAAATCTTATTAACTAACCGAGGATGGCAAACTCAGGAGGTTGATAGAGATTTTGACATTTATGTCACTAGATCTTTGGGCAAACAAAGAGTAGCTGAGGATGTCATAGCTCAGGACATCTCACTATTGAGGAAAGATATTGGTGAGTTGGCCAAGTAATTTGCAACAATAAACTCTAAAAATGTTAATGCAGTTAGGGTGCAAGGTACAACTTCTAGGATGAATGAGTTTGAGTCTAATGAGGAGGTAAAGTATATAGATTATTAGTTAGCAGGTTTCCTAGCCTAAGGGAAAGGGAATCAAGGTCATAAATATAATGATAGAGTCAGATATATTCCACCAGGAAAATGAGAGGTAGAATGGAGAATAGAAGAGATGTTGGCTAAGATGATGAAGGGCTAAAAGAGTAAAAAGGCTAGCCTTAAAGAAATCAAGTCTGATGTTCGGGATTGGCCCAAAAGGTTCAGTCACATGTAACTACTATCAAGTAGATGGAGCAACAGTATGGGCAAATCTCTTTCACCTTAGCTGATAGACATTTAGGAACACTTCTTAGCGACAATGGACCAAATCCTCCAACACTGGTTCATTTCCTGGCTATTAATATGATGAGCCATTCTCCACCTAATGAGCACTTTTTCCTGCTACTAATGAGCCAAAAAAGGAAGCTATTGAAACAAATAAGCCACCTCAAGCAAAATTTGAAAAGCTGACTTGTAGTGATGATGATTTTAGGAGTAATAATGATGACAATTTGGTAGTAGGAGAGATCCAAGATATAGTGCAGCAATTTAGCACAGGTTTTCATGCACCATCAGTAGAAAAGAAGGGAGACCCATGAGCAGTCACCATTCTATGTTCTATTGGGCCTTATGAGATTAATCAGACTCTATGTGATATGGGAGTAGGAATAAATATAATGCCATTGGTGATATAAAAGGTAATGGGTTTAAAAAAAACTCAAGCCTATATCTGCAAGGTTGTTGATGGATGATTCATCTGTAAAAGAGCCTATAGGTATTGTGCGCAATGCAGAAGTGAAGGTAGCATCATTCACTTATGCAACATATTTCATGATTTTAGATTGTAAAGTGGATGCTCACTCTCCAATCATGTTGGGGAGACCTTTCATTTCCACTATCCAGGTATTGATTAATTTAGATATAGAGGAGATTATTTTCAAATTGAATTATAAGCAGATAGTGTTGAATATATGCATGACAATTTGTCAGCCTGATGATATGAGAGTGGTAGAAGTGATTGATGCAGCTGATGATGATATGATTGTAGCGGATGTGCCTATTGAGGAGAGATTAGGGGTAGAATCATTACCAACAGTGATTACAAACTTTTAGAGTGATGGTATAGATGACTATGATGAGATGGTTAGTGCATTACATGGCATGGGTTCTTACAAATATTCCCCTAAAAAGCTGGATCTTGACTTGAAGAATAGAACCACACCGCATGTAAGATCATCGATTGAAGAACCACCGATACTAGAATTGAAGGCCCTTCAACCTCATTTTCAGTATGCGTTCTTGGGGAGCAATAATACTTTATCGGTAATTATTATAGCAGATCTAGTAGGAGATCAGGTGAAAGCTTTGATATCGGTATTATGAAGGTTCAAGAGATCTATAGGGTGGACTATTGGAGACATTGTAGGGATTCCACCAGGTATATGCATACATAAGATACATCTTGAGATGTAAAACATTCCCATTATTGAGCATCAGATATGACTAAATCCTTATATACAGCAGGTAGTGAAAAAAAAAATAATCAAGTGGTTAGATATGGGGGTGGTTTTTCCCATTGCAGATAGCAAGTGGGTAAGCCTAGATCAATGTGTTCCAAATAAAGAAGGAATCATAGTGGTTCCAAATGAGAAGAAGGAATTAGTACAAATAAGGATAGTGACTGGGTGGAGAGTATACAAGTACTATAGAAAGTTGAACAAGTGGACGCAATAAGATCACTTCCCTATGTTGTTCATGTATCAGATATTGGATAGATTAGCAGGCAGGGGTTGGTATTGATTTTTTGATGGGTATTTGGGCTACAATCAAAATCATTATTACCCTCGATGACCAAGAAAATGCTACTTTTACTTGCCCCTATGGGACCTTTACATTCAATGGGATGTTATTCGGGTTGTGTAATGCGTCTTTTATTTTTCAAAGATGTATGATGTCCATATTCTCCGACATGGTAGAAGACATTATTGAAGTATTTATGGATGACTTTTCAATGGTTGGGGACTCATTCGATGATTGCTTATCCCATTTAGCCAGTTCACTGCAGAGATGTGAAGAGTGCAACTTAGTAATAAACTGGGAAAAATTCCACTTTATAGTGAAAAAGGGAATCGTGCTAGGGGGAAATATCTCTATTCATGGTATTGAGATGGACAAAGTGAAGATTGAGGTGATTGAGAAGCTGCCACCGCCAGTGTCCTTTAGAGGCGTACAGAGTTTTCTGGGTCATGCAGGTTCTTAAAAAAGGTTCATCAAGGACTTATTTAAAATTCCAAGTCCTCTATGCAAGATTTTAGAGAAGGAGGTGAATTTTTTTTTGATAATGATTGTCTCTAGGCTTTCAAATACCTAAAGGAGCAGTTAATTTCAGTGCCCATCGTTGTATATCCTGATTGGTCTATACCTTTTGAGGTCAAGTATGATGTTAGCAGAGTGGCCTTGGGAGATGTTCAAGGTCAAAGGAGAAAAATGATATTACATCTCATCTACTATTCCAGCAAAGCTCTAAACCCCGCATAGAAAAATTATACTGTTACAAAATAGGAGCTACTTGTGGAGGTTTTCGCTTTTGAAAAATTTTAGTCTTATCTAATTGGTACTAAGGTTATAGTTCACACCAACCATGCAACCTTAAGGTACTTGATGGTGAAGAAGGATGTCAAAACCAGATTGATTCATTGGATTCTGCTACTGCAAGAGTTTGATTTTGAAGTCAAGGATCGAAAAGGGAAAAAAAATCAAGTTGCAGACCACTTATCCAGACTTGAGGAGGAAACCATACAAAAATTAGAGGATAATATTGAGATATATAATGTTTTTCCTGATAAGCTAGTGTTAATAGCATCTCATGATTTGATTCCCTATTTTGCTGATTTTGCCAACTTTTTAGCAAGCGACCTTATCCTAGAAGATCTATCCTTCCAGCAGTGATGAAGATTTATGCATGAGGTAAGAAAGTAATTTTGGGATGAGTTGTATTTGTTCAGGGTTTGAACTATGGTGTGTTTCGCAGATGCATTGCGAAGATGGAGAAGATGAGCATTCTAGAAGCTTGTCATTGTTCACCAGTTAGGGGTCACCACAGCAGCATACACATAGCCCACAAAATTCTATAGTGTGGGTTTTACTGGCCTTTAATTTACAAGGATGCTCATGGTTTTTCCAAAGCCTGTGATCAATGTCAACATTAAGCCAATATTTCATGTCACCGAGAACTCTTTATGACACCTATTATGGAGTTGGAGTTGTTCGATGTGTGGGGGATTGATTTTATGGTTTTGTTTTTGAGCTCCTATGGCATGAGTTACATTATGGTATCATTTGACTATATATCAAACTGGGTGGAGGAAGTTGCACTTTCAAAAAATAAAAGGTAGGAGTGTTATCGTCTTTTTAAAAAGGAACATCTTTTCTCAATTTAGCACTCCACATGTAATTATCGGTGATTATGGGTCACACTTATGCAAGCGCTTATTCAAAGAACTTCTTGATAGATATGGGGTAAGACATAAGATGTCAACACCTTACCATTCTCAGATGAGTGGGCAAGTGGAAGTCTCTAATAGAGAAATAAAGTTTGTATTGGCAAAATCTATGAATGCCAATAGCACTGAATGGTTTAAAAAGTTAGATAATGCATTTTGGTCCTACCGGTTAGCCTATAATATCCCCATAGGTGCCTCTCTGTATTAGCCTATTTACGGTAAAGCATGCCACTAACCGATTAAGCTTGAGCATAAGGCACTATGGGCGTTGAAAAGGCTAAATTGTGAGTGGTTTGATGTAGCAAACTTGAGGTTGAGCAAGGTGAATGAGTTGGATGAATTCCAAATCCGTGCGTACGAAATATCATCCTTATACAAAGAAAGAATGAAATTGTATCATGACCAAAAGATTGAGAAGAGGATATTCAAACCCGGTGATTTGGTCTTGTTGTAAAATTCAAGACTACGTTTGTTTCCTGGCAAGATGAAATCAAGATGGACTGGACCATTCACTATGGTTAAGGTGTTCATATATGGTGCTATTGAGGTAACTCATGATGGTGATATCCCATTTAAAATGTACGAACAATGAGTGAAACACTACAGGGTCATCTATTTGCCTGTTTTGGGTAGTGTAGCTTGTATATATGAGTAACTGTCTGTTTCTAATGTAATTTACATACGTTGATCCCATTGTATCACATTGTTGTACTTCATGTTCATACACGGTTGGTTTTAAAAATTGAGATTGGAGGGGGGTGTATATTTTAAGCTTAAAGTGTTGACCGACTGTCTGAATAGCTTAGTTTCTCCTAGTTAAGTATCATTTTTGTTTTTATTATGTTTTGTTTCCTGAGGAAATGCAAACATTCTAAGTTAAGGTTGTTGATATGCTATAGAAATATAGAACTTTCGATGCTTAAAACGAGGAAAATATGCAAGTTTTTGAGGCTATTTTGTTAGATATGATCCATTTTGGGTATATTTTGCAGGAAATCATGTTTTGGAGGCTAAGTTCATGAAAAAGGTGAAAAAAAATATTTTGACAATTTTCGGAGCAATTATGGATATTTGGGTTGTTTTCCAGCTTGGTCGTGATCAAAGCATGCTTGAGAAGTGAAAAAAGCTGAAAATATGACTCCCGACACCTACCAAATCAACATACAGATCGCATGTAGGACCTACAGATCGTAGGTGGACAAATGAGGTACTAGGGGTCAAAATCCCAAGAGCTAGGCTATAGGATTTGTACCTGCAATCTGCACCTATGCCTAGTGTCAAGACCGCAGGTAGTACCTGCGCCTTGTGCTAGACCACGGGTACAGAGAGTAGGTGGCCGCTGATAGTGATTTTCTTGGATCATTCTAAAATCATTTCCTAGGGGTTTTGTGTATACTAAACACACTCCTATGATGTTTTTAAGTTCTATTATGATGGGTAATTCGGTTTTCCTATTTTAGTTAGGATTTGACTTCTAGGGTTTCTTGTACTCTATAAATACCCTTTTAGGCTTTGTTTAGTTTATTTAACACATTAATTTAGAAATACACATTCACATATTGATTGGTTGAGAAAGATCTCCTTTGGTGTCATGTTCTCAAACATCTTATTGTTCTTTATTTGTTATTCAATTTAAGACTTTGGGATTTCTTCATTCATTATTGTGAGATTGATTTGTCATTTTGCCTGTGGATTCCATATAGATCTCATGACTATGAGAGGCTAATTCCCTTAGCTAGGGTTGTGGGAACCCAAGTAGATTAACAAAGTAGAGGAAGTACCAAGTCATTCTATATAAATATTCTTGAATATATTGGGTTTTCTTTGCTTTGAATTCTTTCTTAGTGGTGGCCAACGTTAAGATCTTGTCTTTATTATTACTACTTACTCTAAAAGAGGAGTAGTGAATAGGAAAAGAAGATCACAACAACAATTTGAAGTTAATTGTCGATCCATGCTAATCATGGAATATAATGAATGACTATTAACTGTCATCTAATAACTAGAGACTTAAAAGGTAATAGTTAACTGGGATCAAGATAAGGGTTAGTAAGGTGACATCCTAAGACTCAAAAGGAAAAGGGTAAAACCCTTCTACTCGTCCAAAAGACTGTAGAAGGTACATAACTTATTGATTCTACATGCAAGATATTGGAATAGTTTGACAAGTGCACGATAAGTCTACTAAGTTAAGAAGCCACGGAGTACACAAGCCTTGTATTCGTCTTCAATTGTTTCCAACCAAGATCAACCTATTCTTTTACTTTTTCTATTTCAGCAAATCCCTATTTTTACTTTCCTATACTTCCTAGTGATTGTAATAATTTCGAGATATATTATCGACCTATTCCCTGTGGCATCGGCCCCAACCAAGTAGGGTTACTATATTTGACAACAACTGTTTCATCCTTTAATTGGAGGTGTAATTTGGGCATTATCACCTACGTAAGGTTATTTACTTTTTCACACTTATTGGCTTATGGGGGGAAATTTTGTAGTTATAATGTATGTGCTTGATTCTTTATGTGTTATTATTATTCCAGTTATTTACTTATGTTCTGATGACTTCCAAACAACACCTCCTATTTGATGATGATACGGTTTCTATCAAAATATATTAACCCAACAGAGGTTGGGTTTGAATCCCAAGGAAGCATGTGGCTTTGCAGATCTCAGCAGTTGTAGTCCACGGGTAGAACAAGAAAAATAAACAAGGGGTTTTTTTGTTGTAATCTCAAAAAAGTAATTTTATTAATTTTGGTTGTAGTCAATGTAGGTGAACACTAGGATTGTGTTCCCCCTTGCATCTCAACTTCGTAGGCTTATTGTGCTTTGTTGAACCAACCTGATACTTTCCATGCAGAATCGATAAGTTAAGTACCTTCTGTAGTCTTTTGGACGAGCAGAAGGATTTCACCCATTACCTTTTGAGTCTTAGTATGCCACCGTACTAACCATTATCTTGATTCCAGTTAACTATTACCTTTTGAGTCTCTACTTATTAGATGAAACCTAGCCATCTTACTAAAATAGAACCCTGAAGCGTGGATTGACAGTTAAACTCCAAATTACTGTTGTCTTTATCTTTTCCTAGTCACTGGTCCTCTTTTTGAGTAAGCGGTAATATCTAGGAGGGATCGTAATGTGTGCACCCATTAAGAAAATTATCATAACAAAGATAAAGCAATACATGAACAAGTATCAATTTAGACTATGAAAGCACTTCCCCAACTTCATCAATCTGCCAGGGTTTCTACAATCCTAGCTATTGGTTGTAGCCATTCATGCTTGTGAAAAAATCAATAACATTCATATTCAAAGCATAGATGAAATCAAAATGATAAGAAGAAATAAAATCTACAACCATAACTTAATTAATGACCCAAAGTCAATACAAGAAAATTTCAAGATCAAATTCGGATCTTGGAATCAAAATATGTTTATGAATATCAAAAGTGTGTCACTCTTAATAAAAAGTACATAAAGGGTATTTATAGTACAAAAGGAAACCGTTAAACCAAAGCCTACACAAAAATAGGAGAAAATCAGGTTGGTGGCCACATGTGGTCTGAACCTGCGGTCTGGTACTAGGCGCAGGTAGTACCTGCGGTCCTGCACTAGGCACAGGTGCAAACCCTAGGTACCGGGAGCAAAAATTCTGCAAGTTCAGCTCTCGGGATTTTGGACTTCTGGTACTTTCTCTACCTACATGTGGTCTGTAGGTCCTATATGAAACCACATATTGACTTGGTAAGTGTCGGGAGTCATCTTTTCATCTCCTCTTCGATTTCCAAACATTCTTTGAACACGAACAAGCTAAAAAATATCCCAAATATTCATAATTGCAACAAAAAGTAGCCAAAACACCTCTTTCACCTTTTTCACGAACTTAACATCGAAAACATGGATCCAACAAAACATACCCAAAAAGCATCATGCCTAAAAAAATAATCTCAGAAACTTTCATCTTTTCCTCATTTTATGTATCGAAAGTTTGATATTTCTATATAACATCAACACCCTCAACTTAAAATGTTTTCAAGTCCTCAGGAAACAAAACACAGCAAAAACAAAAATGACGCTTAACTCGTAGAAACTAAGTGATCAAAGGCAGTCAGTCAACACTTAAACTCAAAACACAAAATCCCCCTCCAATCTTATTTTTCAAAACCAACTATGTATGAAAATGAAGCACAACAATGTGACACAATGGGATCAAGGTATGGAAATTACATTAGCAACAGACAACCACTCATATATACAAGTTACACTACCCGAAACAAGTAAATAGCTAGCAATATGACTCAAGTGCCCTCATATTAAGGATATCCCTCTCACTCATATAAAATCATACATGTCAATGCAAGGACAATCAAGAGACACTCATACTTAGAAAGAAGTTCCAATCAATGCATGTCAAAACGATAGGCTTGCCCTTATTTTCTTTACCTTAGCATTCAGATAGTTAAGTTAGGATCGCTATAGGACTTTTCTTGACTTGTAATGTATGCTTGGGGTTTGGTATGGTACATATGGACACATAAAGTGGCTAAGACTCCTTGGCACTACACTAACCTTAGGGTTTCACTTACTAGCCAATTTCCTTTTAATTCCACCCTTATTTCTCTATTTTATTCTTTATTGCACATTCAGGTTGGGTATGGTCTTTTATTCTTTCTTTTTTTCTCTTTTTTACAATTTTTTTACCTCTTTTTTTTTCTTTTTTTTGCTACCACACCCATCCCTACTAACTTTTTTCTCTTATTTTCCCCTTGTTCATATCTATTTTACACTACGCACCCCTATGATAGCCACTGTCAACTTAGGCATTTTGCCTATATTGAGGTGCACAATGTCCAAGGAGGACCAGGTCCAAAACAGGTTCATTGTACTATAAATGGGAAGGTGAAGGATGAAACAAGAAAAAAAATAGGCTACAAGGCTCAAAATAGGGATCAAGGGATATAATTAACACATGGAAGGTCATTTCGGCTAAAAGTGGACTAAAATAAAAAATGGCATATGATCCTTTCCAAATCAAGTATCCTTTAACCTAGGCAAGACCAACCAGATGAGTACTAAATTTAATATACAAAGGGAACTAGGTAGTATCTCACACACACATAGCACAGAGTCAATAATACCAACTACTACTTATCCAACTCATGCAATTATTTGCAAGTGATTATCATGTCTCTAATTCTAATGGCATAACAAAATCCACAAAGTTCACACATATGTTCATTCACATAGTTCTAAAACATAAAATTTTGAAGGGATATCAAAAATCAGTCAAAACATGACTACTCCCTAAATACTTAAAATTTCCTAATTAAACAAAAACAAAACACAGTACAAAGAAAAACACAATAAGACATAAAATTATCCTAGATATGTCGGTTCTATAACCATACTACGGCTGATTGAAAAAGAAGCACGGCAACAAAAACCCATGGTGGCATGGTATGCCTACCCCCTACAAAAAATTGCACACTATCCTCAATGTGCTAAACCAAAATAAAATAGAGGAAAGTGAGAACATAGATGGGATGCATGACAGCGCTCAAGCGCACATGCAAGTGTATGTGGTCTTATCAAGTAATATAGTTCCCTCAAAGAAGCCCAAGTATCGATCTCACAAGGACTTACGTTCGTCGCCTATCCTATTCTAGTTTAACTAATTGAGGAGAGTAGAAAATAAAGTTGTAATTTTGTAAATTAAAACTAATCTAAACTAATGCATAAAATAAAATCTTGGAAAATCAATGGAGTAAAGTCCAGGGTTGATGTATTTCGAATAATCTTACAAATCTCTATTCCTATCGCAGTCTAATTGATTATCGGTTTGCTGATTCGCAAGGTTTATGCTACGATTTTAGTCTCCCGACCTCAAATCTTTTATCTATTGAACATTACAACTACAACTCCCGCAGAGATACAACAATTCTTCTAGACTCAATAAGTTATCTTCTTGCAATCGAACCAAACAAGGCTTCTAGGTATATCCCTATCCTAGATGCTAATTCAAACTCCTTATTTCATAAAAGAGTAAGAACCTTGTTCCTTAATTTCTTCATTCTATCCTATGATTCTCCTCCCGGATTCACATAGAAATATAGATTTATTCTTATGGTAGCTAATCATCAAAATAGCAAGCTCAAGAGATCAAGAACAATCCATATGATAATCCACAATTAAACTATAAAGAGTACTCATGTTCTTGGCCTCAACCCCAGAAAGAGGGTTTTAGCCTTTAATGGAAATATTCATCATCCAATCCCTTGGAATGATGATACAAACTATAAAAAACTAAATTAAAGAATGATAAAACCTAAAAAGAAGTTGTGGTAGCCTCCAATGATGTTCCAAGTTGATCTAGGGTTTTCAAGAAATCCCATGATGATTAAAACGTGATTTAACACGTTATATTTATAGCAAACAAGTCATAAACCAACTTGGATTGGGTTTCCACGTTGTTTTCTTTCAGCTGGGCTGAATTATCCCGATTTTGGGAATCGACGCGATGCGGTGACATGCCAATTCACAATTGTCAAAAAATCTTTCAAATTTCAGTAGCTCGTTGCGATTTCAACGCATCATGGAAACTCTTTAAACCCCATTATTAGCCGCACGCACCTATGTTTCAAAAACTTGAGCCTTTTCTGAATCCATTGGTATTTTTCATGCCTTCATTGTCCACATATACAGTTGACACATGCCCCATACATTTTAGGGGTCCAAAATGCATCCAGCTTGCGTCTTGTGCTTCCGTGGTCATTTACGAGCCTTTTTGATTTGTTTCCACTTGATTTGAAGCTTTAATATTCTTAATATATCATTATAGTCCATTAAAAAAGCATACTATATCATTAAATACAATAATTTAGAGCTCAAAACAACACAACATCTTCAACGATGAACTAGAAACACGAGCTAAGCATAGGCTAATTTCTCATTAAGCTTTAACTCATTGTTTTGACCCTTGGCTTGATCCAATTGACCCTTGAACATTATAAATAATTTGTTTCACATATAAATACATAATAACAACCTTGGTAACTCATTAAGACACATTAGAACCCAACACAAGAGACTAGACAACACCTAGCTCAAGATAGTCACACTAGTTTTCTTAGTTGAACTCTAAATGGTCGAATTAAATCAAAACTTGCGTGGAAACACCATTAAACATTGTGAACACATACTTGGACACATAATTGCTCATTTTTATCATTATTAACACATATATCATAATAATCATCCACAAAATAAGGCTAAATAAGCTAGAATAGTAGCGCTAGAATGCATAAATTCACCCAACATCACCACCCCACACTTAAAGCCTTGTTCATCCTCGAACAATTATTAAATATAAACACCATGAGCTGAAGAGACTCCATATTTCTACTACATGCAATACACTCAAGCTATCACTACAATGACTACATGGAATGCAAGTTTCTACACTAAGCATGTTATGCACAATTGAAAGCTCAAGAATCCTACTTCCAAAACATCCTAGCCTCAAGAATGGACTCCTCAAGTAGCAAACTCATGCACATAATTCAGTTAAATACATCTTACAAATCGCCCATATTCATCAAACATGTGCCCCTCACAATAAGAAAGTTACCCACAATCACTCAAAATAATGCAATTTATAATGTAATGGGTACAAGAATCAAATTACGCTCACTCTCACAAAGAATTCACAAGTTACACATAATGAACCATAGGATTTCCCTTAGTGTAATGTCCACTAATAGTCGAATATAAAGCTTAGGATCAACCAGGACTTTTTTGGGTTGTAATGTAGGCTAAGGGATAGGTAGGAACTATTTTGGCCAAGAATAGTGACTGACCTCTCTAAGCGATTTAATACACTACATTATACATTTAAAACCAATCTCCAACAACTAAATTATACCACTTTTGTCTACCCATCTCTTTTATTTTTGCCCCATCTCTTTTAAGAATTTTCACAAACACTTGGTGGACACATAGTTTTCTACCACAAGAATTAATCTCTCCTTTTTCACAATCATGGCAACATTTTTAGCATAAATTATATCACAACCATCCACCACACATCAATTATACACCAATAACTATTACCTTAGGGAATCAATTTCACCTTTTTCTTCTTTAATTTCTCAAACTTTGTTCTCAAATTCATTTTTTTTTCAATTAAAGCACTTAGAAGCCTTTTGGATCAAATTATGGTCTATCAAAGAAGGAATTAGGCTACTTATGACCAAAGAAAAAGATAAAGGCTCAATGGGGGTTAACTAGGTTAATGCAAAAGGGTAGGTAAAACATACGGTATAAAATAAGGTTATCAAAGAAATGTTTATATTATCTCCTAAACCCACATTCTTTATTTCGCTTCACATACACACTGGCCAAGTTCTAGACTACACATGCAACAAGGTGATAACGCTCAAACTACACCTCTCAAATGAGAATATAAGCGATCATTGTCAATATATAACCCAACTAGGTTGGGATCGAATCCCACAGGGAATATGATGTGAACTTAAGTTGTTTGCGATTTAATCAATTGATGGTTGGATGTTTCCTGAAATTGGGGTTTTGGAGATTAGCCAATAAATGTTGGTCACTTTAGTTTCAGTGTTTGTAATCAAGAGTTTATGGAAAACCAGAATTATGTTCACTATGAGTTTTAGTACTTAACAGATGCTAACAGTGATTCAAGATTCTCACAGTAGGTAGGACAATATATTGTCTTTATCGAAGTTATGCCTAAATGTCTCTCGACCTACTTAAACATTTAATTACCTAATCCTCTCGGACTTAGAGAATTTATATTTACTAACCAGACTTCACCTCAGGTTAATCAACCTTGTTACACCGTCAATTATTAAATGGAATTTTAGTGTTTCGAAGTCGCCGTCAATAATTCACTTCCTACTATATTTGATTTCTTATCTCAAGCAAATCAAAGCAGGTGCTATCTATCATTTTCAACCAATAGACAATAATTAAAATCTCAGAATTATCAAGGAGTCCTATTTATTACCTTTAGAATCTTAAACACATAGCATCTTCCCAAGAATTAACCCATAGATCCCATAATTCGGGTTAAAGAGATTTAACCACTCATAATGTAATAAGCAAAACAACTAGATGTATTCATAATTTGAAAGATGAACTTACCACAAGATGAATAGTAACTAGTGATTCTCAGATTAGATCACAATAGAAATCCTAAAATATTAATGAAAATCTCTTCAAAGTTAATTGATTTTCAAGCCAAGGAACTAGAGAGAGAAATTACAAAATACATGTATCCCAAAAAAGGTTCAACACTCTTTAGAAAACCCTAACATATGCTTTAAATAGTTCACCCTAATTATGGAAAGAAAATCCCAGAGTTCAGCAATTTCCCGAATTAAGTGACGACATTCGTGACACCTTATCAGGAGTCTGATGACTTATCACAAATGTCGTCAACTCCTTCTTCAGTTTTAGCACATCCTGCTTAAGGTTGACGATGAAACCTGATGACTTATCAACTCTTTGACGACTTATCAGGAAAGGTCGTCACAACTTTCAGCTGAGGTCCATTCTCTGTCTAAGGTTGACAGTGTCTCTGATAACTTATCACAGGGCTGACGACTTATTAGGAATATCGTCATAAACTCCAGCCGAAAACCAATCTCTATCTAAGGCTGACGATGAAGCTGATAACTTATCAAAGTGCTGACGACTTATCAGGAATGTCGTCAGCGACACTTCTCTTCTATTTGCTTCAGATTTCAACTCTTTTGCTTCCATCGTTGTTGGTTCTCTTGCATCTTGGCTTCTACTGCAAAATCAAAGATAGAACGATAAAAAATGATAAAAGTTGCTTAAGACTTTGCAATTATTCTTAGGTAAAAGCCTCAAATGTGTTAGCATCTGCTCACACATAAACACCCTCAACTTAAAACAATCGTTTGTCCTCAAGCAACTTAAACACAACCAAGAGGATACAAAGTACATTCGGCAGTCAATCATCCATATTATCTCAAAACATCTTCACCATCTCTAAGGTCAGTCAATTCAATAACAACTGTGTATATTATTTAAGAACAATAATGCAACATATAGGAATCAAGATACGGCATTAATTCAGCTATAACAACCATGCATAGACCAGTATTACACTATCCGAACACGTTAGCAACTAGCAACATATCTAGTGTGCCCTCATAATAAAGAAATTCCCCTTTTCTCATATCAGCAATCATAAATGTAACCATGGGGACAATCAAAAGACACTCACTCTCAGAATGAAGTTCCAATCAATGTATGCCAAGTACCATAGGCTTGCCCTTATTTTCACTACCAAGGTTTTCAGACAGGTCAGCTAAGATCACAATAGGTCTTCTCTTTGGCTTATAATACAGGATAGGGATGGTATGATACTTGATGATATTTAAAGTGACTAAGCCTCCTTGAAACTAAACTAGCTCCTGGGATTCACTTATTAACCATTTTCTATTCTTTTCTTTTCTTGATCACACTAATTTAGTATGGGTGCCATCTTTCCTACAATTACTTTTTTTTCACAACTTTTCTTTTCTTGTTTTTTTCCACTGCACCTAAATTTTTATTCTTTTCTTTTGTTTTACCTATCTTCATACTCATTTGAAATCATTCACCCCTATGATAGCCACCCTCAACTTAGGCCATTTGCCTACGTCAAGGTGCATAGGGTCCAAGGAGAACCAGGGCCAAAAAAGGTTCATTGAGATAAATAGGAAGGTGATAGGTGTCATAAAAAGAAATAGGCTAATCAGGCTCAAAGTAGGGATCAAGGGATATTCTACATACAGGGAAGGTCATTTAGGATAAAAGTGGGCTAATATCAAAACGGCCTATGATCCTTTCCTAACCCCTATCCTTCAACTTAGGTAAGAAAAACTGGGAAAGTTCTGAATTCAATATACAGAGGGGATTAAGATTGATCTCACACACACATGGCACACAAGTATATCACAAGTTACTACTCATTCAGTTTATGCAGCTGTTTAACAATGATTGTTGTATCACTAGAACTATTGTTATACAACGATGCACATTGGTCACACTTAGATGCAAATCACACATTTAAACCTTCAGACCATTGGAGAGGTGCTCAAAAATTACAAAAACAAGTTAACTGCCTTAGTTACTTATATTTCTCCTAGTCAGTTACAAATTTTTACAACAATAATTTACGCTACACCCTCAACTTAAAATCAAAGAAAAACTAAACTAAGGGTTAGGGTATACCTGGAGTAGATTAAGCATGGGGATCATGTGTTGCCTCTCATGTAGTGTCTAATTTAACGTCACGGCACGACTTGGTTATCTTGACTACTCAGACTTCGCCAAGACAACCTGCTGATACCTCTTTACCATCTTCATAGAATATATCCACGACTGAGAAAACACTTATCTCCTTTTTTTGTGTCATGGATAAGTGTATTGTGAATCTTTATTCTTTGTCATTTAGCCTGAACTTCAGCTCATTCAGCTCCATGTCCAGTATTACTCTCGTAGTTGTAAGGAATGGTCTACCCAGGATGATGGGCACTTTGAAGTCCACCTCACAGTCTAGGACTACAAAATCAGTAGGCGGGATAAAGTCAGCTACCTTTACCAATACATCATGTAATATGCCCACTGGCCACTTTACAAACCTATCCGCCATCACCAATCGCATGTTCGTCGGGGTAGGATCCCCCACACCCAGTTTCTTGTACACAGCGAGTGGTATTAGGTTTATACTGGACCCTAGATCACATAGGGCCTTAGCAAAATTTAGAGACCCGATTGAACATGGAATAGTGAATGCTCCAGGGTCGGCTTTCTTCTGCACTAAGGATTGAGTAGAAGTGGCACTAAAATGGTGGAGATTATCCACTGGTTCATAGCTTGCTGCCCGCTTCTTTGTTACCAAATTCATCATGAATTTGGTATATCCTGGGATTTGCTCCAGTGCCTCAACTAATGGCACATTCACTGTCAATTGTCTGAGCATTCCCATGAACTTGTTGAATTTTGCATCATCAGTTTTTTTCTTCAATCATTAAGGAAAGGGAGGTGGTGGTCTTGGGAGAGTTTTCAACACTACCTCTTTCTCTTTTTCTTTCCTTTTTTCGGAGCATCATCAGAACCATCCATCTTCTCAGACTCCACTGGACATTCTTCTTTGGGTTCATCCTCTGCCTCAGTCATATCTTCAACTAAAATTTTTCCCACAGAAGGTCCAGGTAATATCTTACCACTTCTAGTGGTAATCGCCATACATGAGCCATCATTGTATGAATTTTGGACTGTATCACTTAGTAACGTTCCACTCTTCCTCTGGTTAAATGCTGTGGAGAGTTGGTTTATCTGCTTCTCCAACTGTTTGATTATGGTGGAGTGTGAGTTTACCAACTGACTAATAAATGACAGATCGGTCTTCATGGTGGTCACACCAGAGTTGGTAGCCTCCACTCCCTTCAGCAACTTTTCCATCATGTCCTCCATGGACATCTTTTCAGAACTTGTTGTAGCAGCCTCACGATTTCTAGGAGGGACATATAGCCTGCTCCTATCATTATTGTTCCTCAAATTTCCCTGCTTCCTATCTTTATAACCAGGATTATCAAAATAATTCCGACCTTGATTCCCTTGGCTATTACCTTGGAAACCCCCCTGATTATTAACATAGTTTGCCTCTTCTTCTGAATTAACATCAACTCTATCTTGTGATCCCACAGTTTTTACCTTCTCAGTCTTGCCTGATAGCAAGTGCTTGGTTAGCAAGTCCATCTGCATTTTTAGGTGAGCCATGGCTTGGTCACGCTCCTCGTCTCTTCTGCGTTGCTCCGCAGTCATACCCACAGAAATAGTGGGGTTGGCTACCACAGAGTCTCTGATATGCCATGCCCAACTCTATTTGGTCATTCTCTCTAGCATTTCTGAAGCCTCTGAGAATGTAAGATCAACAAACGAACCACCAGCAACATTATCTACAATTGGTTTTGTCACTGAGTTAAGAGACCTGTACAAAGTCTCCATCAAGTGTATGTCCGTCATATTGTAGTTCGGACACTACATCAGCTTTTTTTTTAATCTCTCCCAATTTTCACGCAAGTCTCCCAATTTCTAGGAAAGCTTCTTTCAACTGCCTCCAGTTGGTTATAGAATTGGGTGTCAGCTTATTAAGCCACAATGTTGCCTCTCCAGACAAAGACAACGGAAACAATCTCAATCAAATAGCATTTTGACCCACTCCTGGGTTATCAAAAGATTTACAGATGGTGACAAAGTTCACCAGGTGCAAGTTGGGGCCATCCCCAGGAAGGTCACCAAACAACCCCTTAAGATTGAGGAGTTGAATCATAGTATTCATAATGTTGAATTTTGCCCCAGGTGCAAACGGTGGAGGAATAATTGCACCCGTTGCACCTACTTCATCCATTCCATCATCATCATCATTGAGGTTATACTGGACCGACTGGTAATCATGCCTGCCTTGAAATAGACGGTTCCTGTTAGCATTACGTTGTACTGGTGCATGCAGATACTTGCTCTGCACGCCTTAGGTTACCAGCGTTTAACAACTCCTCATCCCCCAAATCTTTATCCTTAGGATTTGGATGTTGTACTTATTGACCAACATTCTGCATATTTACCTGAGCTCTAGTTAAGGCTGCTAACCTGTCAGCCTCCTGTTAGTTTGCCATTCTTCTAATTTGTTGCGGTTCTGGATTAAATGGTAATAATAGTTCTCCGAAACTTCTGGTTCTTGGCATACACTACAAAGATCCTGCAATAAACAAAAACAACAAATAAATGTAAAACTAGGAAACTTGACTAACAGTCAATTAGCTCACACAAACTTCAATTTACAATCGTATTCCCCAGCAACGGCACCATTTTTTATAACGCTCAAACTACACCTGTCTAATGAGAATGTAAGCGATAGTTGTCAATATATAACCCAACTAGGTTGGGGTCAAATCCCACAGGGAATATGGTGTGAACTTAAGTTGTTTGCGATTTAATCAACTGATAGTTGGATGTTTCCTGAAATGGGGTTTTTGGAGATTAGCCAATAAATGTTGGTCACTTTAGTTTCAGTGTTTGTAATCAAGAGTTTATGGAAAACCAGAATTATGTTCACTATGGGTTTTAGTACTTGAAAATGCTAACAGTGATTCAAGATTCTCACAGTAGGTAGGACAATAGATTATCTTTATCGAAGTTATGCCTAAATGTCTCTCGACCTACTTAAGCATTTAATTACTAATTCTCTCGGACTTAGGGAATTTATATTTACTAACCAAATTTCACCTCAAGTTAATCAACCTTGTTACAGCGTCAATTATTAAATGGAATTTTAGTGTTTCCAAATCCCTATCAATAATTCACCTCCTACTATATTTGATTTCTTATCTCAAGCAAATCAAAGCAGGTGTTATCTATCGTTTGCAACCAATAGACAATAATTAAAATCTCAAAATTATCAAGGAGTCCTATTACCTTTAGAATCTTAAACACATAGCATCTTCCCAAGACTTAACCCATAGATCCCATAATTCGGGTTAAAGAGATTTAGCCACTCATAATGTAATAAGCGAAACAACTAGATGTATTCATAATTTGAAAGATGAACTTACCACAAGATGAATAGTAACTAGTGATTCTTAGATTAGATCACAATAGAAATCCCAAATAATAGGTATCCGCACATTAGAATAGATAGATCTATTTATTTACCCAAGTTATCCTCACCCTCTACAAATGGTATCAAAGCCTACAAATTAAAGTTACGAAAGTAGTATATATTTGGATTTATTTTATTAATTTATTAATTATGATAAAATTAGAAATAGATACACCAAAATATTATAAATATTGTTTAGATGAATAACGTACAAAAACCACAACAATATAAAGAATTAAAATAAATAATATCTGAAAAACGTAAAGAATTAAAAATAAGGATAGAAAGACTACAGTATAGCATAATTGTCGGAGTTAGTAAAAATTCAATAAATGCACAAAAGAAAGAAATATCAAATTTAGAATCAACAATAGATAGTCCAAAATATATATATCAACATAACCTATATACATTTAAATAAAATGAACAAAGAAGAATTTATAATAGATGAAAAAACATATGAAAATCACGAAGGATTAAAAATAAAAATAGTATTCTCTAATTTAGAAAGGAGATATAAGAAAATAGGTGAACATTTATATTTAATGTTAGAAAAAAAATTAAAATTAGAAGATAAGTTGGCAGCCATGGTAAGAATAGAAAGAGAAAACGAAGAGATAGACAGAAAAAAGGAAATAGATAAAATAAAACAACAAATCATAGAAGAAATACGAAAAATAGAAGAAACTAAAAATAGTAGGATTGCTGAATTAGAAAAAGAACTACAAATGCTAAAAGATTTGTATGAAAAGGGACAGAAAGAAAAAGAAGAAAAAGATAAAGAACAAAATTATTAATTGAGATAAATTAATTTAAAGAAAAATTAGAAATAAAAAATAAAGAACCAGAAACCAGTGAATTAGAAATAAATGCAATAAATGCTGAAGAAACAGATAATTATGATTCGGAAGATAGTGAAACATCTACAGAAATTCTAGAAAACATAGGAAAACTAGAAATTAATGAAAAACAAGAAGTAATTAATAAAGAAAATCTAGAACTAATAAATACAGAAGTAAATACTCTAGATAAAAATATAATACCTAGTACATCAGAAATAAGAAAACCAACCTATAATTACAAAAATAATTTTAAAAGATATAATCCAAAGGATGAATATAATAAATGGACACCAAAACAAATAATTAATTACAACTTTTTAGATTTAGACTGTGTAATAGACATAAATAAAATAATACAACTATGGGTAAGATACATGTCAAAACAATTATTAGATAATAAAATAGATATAACAAATACACCAGAATATATAGAAAAGACATTAATAGGAACAGTAAAATTATGGTTTTTAAACCTAGCCGAAGCAAGTAAGAAAGTACTAAGATCTGATAATAAAACAGAAGGAACATCAATAACAACTACTAAAATGCTACCAACAGAAATATTGAAAAAATATGAAATAGCCATAAGAGATGAATTTAGCAGTGTAACAACAGAAGAAGAAGAAGAGCAAAATAAAGAAAAAGATATAAATAGAAATTTAATGTTAAAACTAGCAATATGTAATATGTGTTATATAGATGAATATACGTGCGCATTTAAAGAATATTATTATAAAGGAATATATAATATAGAAGAAAGTTAAGAAATAAGAAGATTATATTTTAGTAAATTACCTGAACCATTTAGTTCAAAAATAATAAAGAGTTGGGATGAAGCAAAAATAGTAGATACCCTAGGAGCAAGAATAAAATTTTTACAACAATGGTATAGAAATCTATGTGAAAAATATAGAGAAGAAATAAAAATGGAAAAAACATTAATAAGAAATTTAGCATGTTGCAAAGATAAAATAACACCTCAATTTGGATGTGAAGAAAGATGTTATAACAAAAGAAAAAGACATAAGAAATATAAGAAATACAAAAAATCAAAATATAAATATAAGAAACCAAGAAAAAGATATTATGTAAAAAATTATAAACATAAAAGACCATATAGAAGAAATCTATAAAAGAATGTACCTGTTATAATTGTGGAAAACTAGGACATTTAGCTAGAGATTGTAAATTACCAAAAAACTCAAAAAATAAACAAATATCAGAAATAAAAATAGAAAATACAGAATATATACAGATAGATTATATAGATTATGAATTAGAAAGTAAAGATAGTATATATGAAATTTTGGAGAATGAAACAGATAATGAAATAGATAGTGAATTAGATGAATCAAATAATTGAAGAAGATATAAAAATGAATCAAATAACTGAAGAAGATATAAAAATAATAACAAAGGAAGAATATTTAAATAAAGAAGGAACAGATAAAAAATAGTATTTGACAGTAATATATTTGACGAAATAAAAGGAAAAGAGTTAGACTTAAGTGTAGAAAAAATATTTAAAATACCAACAATAAAAAATATATTTAGTAGAAAAAAGGAAGAATACTACGTAGTAAGCCAAAAAAACATGTAATAGACTGTAGATATGCAAAAGAAAGAGCTAGTACACCACTAGTAACAAAAAGAATAATTAATAAAGAAATAAACGACATAAAAAGTAAAGACCTAATAAAATATGTACACCTTGGAGGAACAGAGATATTAATAAAAACATGTTTTAGAGAAGGAATAGATACACCAATAGAATTATATTTAGCAGATGATAGAATTATAAAACCTATAGAAAAAAGTATAATAACCGCTATAAAAGGAAATTTAATATACCAAAAATTTAAATTTATAATAAGTGTGAATTATTCAGTAGCAATAACAGATAAAAATATAGATAAATCATTAGTATTATATTGGAAAATATTAGGAATAGAACTGACCCCAGAAAGTAAAATATTTACAGCAAGATGTAAAAATCTATATGTATTAACAACAAAACATAAAATAACGGGAAAAAATAAAATTAATAAAATACAAATAGAAAGTCCTTTCGAACAATTTGTAAAAATAATTGATAATAATGATTATAGTTACAAAGACATAGATATAGAAGAAAAATTAGAAATAATAAATGATAGAATAAGTACAACAAAAAAAATAGCTCATGAAAAAACAGAATCATCAATCTCATAAAAAAGAACAAGTTATGAAACATCTTCAACAGTTAATTTAAATCAATATTATATAACAGGAACAATAAATGAAAAAAAATATTTAATACTCTTAAACACAGGACAAGAAGAAAATTATATAGCAAAATATCTAGTAAAAAGTGAAGAAATAAAATCTAATAGTGATATATGCCTAGATCTACCAAGGAGTCTAATAAACATTAAAGATACGGCAGAAAAAATAATAATAATAGGAGTCAGGAAAATAAAAATAGAATTTGAAATAAAGGAAGAAATGCAAAAAACAGACATAATATTAGGAATAAAATGGTTAGAACAATTAAAACCATACAATATAGAACATACACAATTATCTATAACATATAATAAAGAAAGATTATTCATAAAAAGAACTTTAACATGATATGAAAATATATGTACTTGTAAAAATAATAGTAGAAGAATATTATAATAGGTATTATACACCTATGATAGATACAGGAGCAGAAGCAAACTTATGTAGATACAACTGTCTACCAAAAAGTAAATGGGATAAATTAAAAACACCAATAGTAGTCAAAGGATTTAATAATGAAGGGAGCTTAATTACATATAAAACTAAAAATGTAAAAATACAGATATGGGATAAAATAATAACAATAGAAGAAATCTATAATTATGAACTAACATCAAAAGATATGCTTTTAGGAATGCCATTTTTAGATAAACTATACCCACATATAATAACTAAAACAGATTGGTGGTTTACAACACCATGTAAACAAAAAGTAAGGACAAAGAGTTATTAATAAAATAAGAAAGAAAATTGATTGGATAAAAGAAAATGGAAAAATTACACAAAAGTTAGAAAATATAAAAAATACAGAAGACACGGTAGAACTAGTTGTATTTTCGATAAATAAAAAAGAAATAACTATATTTTCAATAGATAAGGTAGAAATAATAAAGAAAAAATTAAGACAATTATATAGTGAAGATCCATTAAAAGGATGGAAAAAACATAAAACTACTATAAAAATTGAATTAATAGATAAAAATAGCATAATTACTCAAAAACCATTAACATATAATTTTGACTATTTAAAAGAATTTAAAATGCATATAGATGAATTATTAGAAAAACAGTATATACAAAAAAACAATAGTAAACACAATAGTCCAGTATTTATAGTAAATAAACATAGTGAAACAAAAAGAGGAAAAAGTAGAATGATTATTGATTATAGAAACCTAAATGCAAAAACTATGACATATAATTATACAATACCAAATAAGATATTAAAAATAAGACAAATACAAGGATATAATTATTTTAGTAAATTTGATTGTAAATCAGGATTTTACCACTTAAAGTTAGATGAAAATTCTAAGGAATTAACCGCATTTACAGTACCACAAGGATTTTATGAATGAAACGTATTACCATTTGGATATAAAAATGCACCAGGTAGATATCAACATTTATGGATAGTTATTTTAAACAATTACCTAATTGTATAGTATACATAGATGATATACTACTATATACAAAAACTAAAGAGGAACATTTAAAATTATTAGAACAATTTACAGATATAATAGAAAAATCAGGAATAAGTTTAAGTGAAAAGAAAGCCGAAATTATGAAAAAACAGATAGAGTTTTTAGGAATACAAATAGATAAAAGTGGAGTAAAAAGGCAACAACATATAGTACAAAAAATAATAAATTCAAAAGAAGAATTAGATACAAAAAAAAATTACAATCATTTTTAGGATTAGTAAACCAAGGAAGAGAATATATACCAAAATTAGAAAAAAACCTAAAGCCTTTACAGAAAAAATTAAAAAAGGACGTAGAATAAAATTACAACGAAGAAGATAAAAAACAAGTCCAGAAAATAAAAATACTCTGTAAAGAATTACCAAAATTACAATTCCCAGACGAAAATAAAAAATTTACATATATAGTAGAAGCAGATGCAAGTGAATATAGTTATGGAGGAGTACTTAAATATAGGTACGAAAATGAAAAATTAGAACATCATTGCAGATACTACTCAGGTATGTTTAATGAAACAGAAATAAAATGGGAAATAAATAAAAAAGAATTATGTTCATTATATAAATGTTTATTAGCATTTGATCCATATATTGTATATAACAAATTTATTGTACAGACAGATAATACACAGGTACGTTGGTGGTTAACAAAGAAAATACAAAATTCAGTTACAACGAAAGAGATTCGGAGACTAGTATTAAATATATTAAATATATTAAATTTTACATTTACAATTGAAGTAATTAGTACTAACAAAAATTTTATTGCAGATTACATATCAAGACAAAGCTACACAGACTGATATAATAAAAGATGATGCTTTAGAAAAGATACTCAAAATCCTAACTACGCTTTCAATGAAAGTGGAAAGTATGGGTAATGAAATAGAAAAGCTAAAGACTAAAGAAATAAAACTGAAGTCTAAAGCTATGAATCAACTAACTCAGCAGTGTACAGAGCTATGTCGATCGGAAGACATTAAAATTCCAGAGCTAAAAGGAGACGTTGGGATACTCCATAAAACCCATAACGTTTATCAATCTACAATTGCAGGTACAAGCAAAGGAGTTAGTGGACAAAGATATCAGAACATGAACATGAATAAGATATTTGAAAAACCATTTATATCAAAAATACAAAAATACCCTTTGTTCATACCCCCACAAATTACCACATATCGAGATAGTTTGAAACAAGATAAACAAGCTTATAACCATATAGCCCGAGGATATATAAAAAATATCTACAAAGTACAGACTTTTCTAAACCTTAACCCCATAGCTACAAATATCCAAGAACCAAATACAAACTATATAACCCAAAAATTGCAAGGTTACAACAAGCTAATCGCACTACCCAAAACCAATCCAAGCTTAATAAAAACATGTTTTGACTATGGATTAGTAAATATCGTATATACTCAAGATGGAGAAGAACTAACAGCTATAGA
The DNA here is from genome assembly GCA_030864215.1 of Capsicum pubescens. Lineage (NCBI taxonomy): Eukaryota > Viridiplantae > Streptophyta > Magnoliopsida > Solanales > Solanaceae > Capsicum > Capsicum pubescens. The sequence continues at coordinate 232,860,656 of CM061544.1, forward strand.
AGAATTACACAAAGTATTAACCACCTATAAAGGAGTAATCAAAGGAAATCTATTTTATATAAAGTTTTATACTGCACCAGTAGAGATATTATACGACGAGATCAAACCAGTTATACAAGTTGTAAAAATAGGATTAACCAGAGATATGATTATACCAGAAGATACTGTGCAGCAGTCAGAGATACTCAAAATTGAGATACCTAATTTTTATGCAAATAAACGACTTATTGGATTAGCTACAATTATTCAAGAATTAGCAAATAATTACATCAATGGAAACCCAATATGGACCTATTATTCAAGAGACCATCAAATGATTTATTCAAATTCAAGAGAGCTATGACAAACAGATATGGAAGATATTAGACAATGGATAATGACGTTACTTAACACAGAAAAAAAATCTACTGCAAGAGCAATTAAGAAAGGATTTATTTTAGACAAATTATTAACAAGATATTGCAAGATAATTGGACACAAATATCCAGACCATCAATGTTCGAAATGTAATGGAGGAGCTAATATTATCCAGAAGTCCAGCTAGAATAAAACCAAAAAGATAAGGATGCCAGCTAGAAGATAAAAATCAATGGAGCAATAATGGAAGGAGACAAGAAAAATGACATATGGGAGAAAAGTTAGCCTTTCCTGAAATTTCTTTACGTAAAGAGATAGTAGATTAGATTTTTTGGAATTTAGTATCATTATTACTTTTTGACTTCCTTGTACCTACTATTAATAGCTTTTAAGACTTTTTAGCACCTACTTTGTAAAAAATAAGGCACGTGTAAAGTAAGAACAGTGTAGATAAGTTTTACGCATTTTCTTAGGCTATAAATATGTAAGCCTCCGGCAAGTTAAGGGCAAGTCTTCATGTGTTGAAGCAAAAAGCCCTCCTTTGTAAACAAAAAACTTTTGAATATTTAATAAAAAACAGATATATTTCAAAGCAAAAGTTATGGATGAATAAAGCCCAGAATTATCAAATCTACCAGAACAAGTATATTTATTTATGGTTATGAATAGCTAAATTCATAAATTTCTGACAATCATGATATGATAAAATAAGTTCATGTTAGTTACTTTATAGTAGAATTATTCAAAAAATAGCATGCTAAGAATTTTATTAGCAAAGTGAAAAAGGAGAAAAATCCCTAAGAACTATGGCATCCTAAAGGTGAAATCGATGAGGCAAGAAAGTCGTGATAGGGGAGTAGCCAGAGTAGAGGTGTTGTTTAAGGGAAAAGTATCCAGATTACTATGCTAATAGTGATCGAAGAACATGTTATTTAAGAATAATCTAGTATATAGTAATCTAAAATGATCATATTTTGTTATGTGTATGATTGAAGGAAATATTTTGAAAAAGAATTATATGAAAAATGAATACTTATTTATCTGACGAAATGGTAGATAAATTTAAAATACTTGTTTTGTATGTTGTAATACCCCGATCATTCCTTAAGCCTAAATCTGTTTTTTTGAATGGATATGTATGAATTCCAAAGTGATTGATGTTTAAACCATGTTGTATCAGAACGCCCAGGTTTGAATAAGCTTTCCATCGATATCAATTTCATCAAAATCTGACATCGGACGAAGGAGTTATGGTCGTTTTACTAAACGGTATCAAAACACCCAGGTTTGACGGTAGACTTGGTGGACCGTCAGGTCCCTGGTGGACCTTAAAGTGTCCCTTCAAGCCAAGGCAGTAACCTTTTTTTTGTGCCATCGTGTGAAGGCCTGGTTGGTGGACCGTCACAAAGTTGACTGACCGTCAAGGTGTCCGTCAGACCGAGATAGAATGTCTCATTTCTGGCCCTCAAGTGACGGACGGCTTGGTGGACCATCACTTTTCTGACGGACCGTCAGTTCAACCATCACGTCGAGGCAGAATGTTCCAGTTTGGGTGTTCGAGTGACGGACGCCTCAGTGGATCGTCAGTCCCTCTGACGGACCGTCAGGTCGACCGTCACAGGCCCCGATCAACAAATTTCAACTTTTTTCCAAAGGGGAATCTTGGTCATTTCCGCTCCTTGTGGACTTATATATATATCTATGTAGAGAATAAAAGATCATTTTCTATCCATTTCTCTCTAATTTACTTTCAAGAATTCTCTAGAAACCTAGGGTTTCTTCCAAACCCAAAAATCAAATCATCTCCAAGAAATTCAAGAAATCTCCCATAAATTTCTTCAAGTTGTTCAAGAACTAAGTCCCTCAAGTCAAAGGCAACATGGTCTTGATCTAAAAGTGTGAGAAAGAAGTTTCAAGCAAGTTTCTATATCTTGAAAATCAAAATCTAAGGTATGTGGGGTTTGAACAAGAACACTCCTTTCATTCTTGTGCCTAAAGATTTACTTTCTATTATTGATTTACATGATATTGCAAGTGGGTTTACACCCAAATTTCTCTATTAATGATATATGAGATTTGAGTTGAATAAGTTTGATATTTATGATTATTTCACCATTATGCTTCTTAAATTGAGTATTTATTCCATGAGATGTATATTGTCATTATATATTGATAATTTCTAAGTGATTTATGATAAGTGTCGAGATTTGTGTTTTTCTATGAGAAATTTGACTATTGAATATATATTTATCGATATTTGAATTGAAAGTCAAGAATGAGTTTGATGATGTTTCCTTGAAGCTTTGGCATTTGAAATGATTTGATAAGAAAATATACTTGATGTTGATAAACATTGTTTGAATTTGAGTCAAGTTAGGAATCCATAGTCGTATATGATTTACCGATGAGATATACTATTGTTTTGGTCATCATGATAGACCCCTGAGTTGATATTGATTGAGGTGGATTTCCTAACTCGTTCTGAGCTGAGTCTGGGAGGAGTATTTAGCACCGAGCGAGAAATTTGGTATTTCCCCAAAACTACGTGCCACCGTAGGATTGATGTTGATAATTGTGGACCAAAGGCTGAGTATGAGATTGTGAAGATGAGATTGAGGTTGTACTCCCTGGAAAGAGTACAGCACCCCTGCCAATGTGGGGTTCTCTCCTTAGGAGGGAAAAATATTGGACTCCATGCGGCTCACATGGTCTAGTCATGTCGGTTATAAGAAACTCCCACGTCCATAATGATATAAGTCTATTGAGCTACCAAGTCACTCTGAGTCACGAGTTAAAGAGTTTGAGTTGAGATAAATGATTTATGAGATTTATGAAACACGTGTCATTACTGATGATTTATGGAAATAATGTTTCAGATAATTCAAGCAAAGATAGTTATTATTGTCAGGACACATGATTTCTCATACATTTATGATATTATTTAAAATGTTGCATCCACCCCCACATACTCAGTACATTCCCAAGTACTGACCCTCATACTCTTTTGTATTCTATATTTCATCGTGATATAGGTTCAGGTGCTCAGTCTCAGCAGCGATAGTGATCTTCGAGTACCTTCTTCTACATCTCTGAAGTTGGTGAGTCCTCATGGTTTGACGACCTATATCCCTCATTTTGTCTTGCTGATAGATGGTCGTTTATTTTTTGTTCAGTACGAGTCAATTGGGGATCTGTCCCAATGGCTTCTCAGTCTTATGTAGTAGAGGCTTTGTCAGACTAGAGTACCAGTATGTACAGAATGTTAGTATTTTGATTGTACAGGATAGTATTACTTCGTATCTCGGGATAGGTTCTTGGGGCGTTACATATGTACTTAAGGATATAGAAATTGTAGATATAAGAAAAATCATATTGGAAAAATATTTGATAAATATTTTATGACTAGAATAAATTACATACCTCACCTACCTAACTACTATTATAAATACTTACATACCAAACCTACACATCAACCATGATAAATTACGAATATTGGAAAATGGATATGAAAAATATACAATTAATAGAAAAACTAATGAAAACAAATTTAGAAGAATATGTGAGAACCAAAGATATAAAATATATAGAATACCTTAATGAAAATATAGAGGAATTAATAAGATTAAGACAAACAACTAAAGAATATTATGAAAAAGCATTTAATTAACCCACCTAAATGACAGATAATTTTGAAGTACTAGTTTTATACATACTTAGAGATACAGAAATTATAGACGTAAAGAAAATAATATGAAAAAAAATATTTAACATTGAAGATGAAGAGTTAGATATAAATCAGATAGAAGACGAGTTAGGAGAAATATACTTAAGTGATGACAATCGCTATTACTACCTAGATAATTATTCAGATGGATATTATACAGATTAAGAAATGCCAGAATATATTCAAAGAGTTAGAGAAAAGCAAAGTTGGCTATACGAAGAAATTAATTATAGAAACCAGCTTAGAAAAGGAAGAGAATAATTAAAAGAAAGATTAATTTGGATAAATAAAACCATGAAACAACTAGAATCAAAAGACAATTTAGAATATGATTTAGACATAGAACTATTCATAGAAGAAAAAGACAGAATAATTAACAAAATAGATAACCTATAATTTAATATTAGATATAGTACAATTAGAATAAGTTATTATAAAGAAATTTGCGGTATCACAACTACTTTAGGATAAAATGATAGACTAAGTATTTAAAATATTGGAGACAAGATATGGAAGAAATAAGAGCAACAGAGATACTTATGAAAGAAAATTTAATTGAATATTTTAGAACAAAAGATATAGAATATTTAGAATACCTTCAAAATAATATAGAAGAATTACAAAGACTAAGAGGAAAAACTAAAGAATACTACAGTAAAGCATTTAATCAATTACCACATAATCACCCTCCAAGATATGAACATTAATAAAATAAAAATATTTAGAGAAATTAAGAAATATCCACGCACAAATAAAAATAGATCCATTAGAATAGATAGATCTATTTATTTACCCAATATTGATGAAAATCTCTTCAATGTTAATTGATTTTCAAGCCAAGGAACTAGAGAGGAAAATTACAAAATACGTGTGTCCCAAAATAAGTCAGCACTCTTTAGAAAACCCTAAACTATGCTTTAAATAGTTCACCCTAATTATGGAAACAAAATCACAGAGTTCAGCAATTTCACAGATTAAGTGACGATATTCGTGACATTTTATCAGGAGTCTGACGACTTATCACAAATGTCGCCATCTCCTTCTTCAGTTTTAGCACGTCCTACTTAAGGATGACGATGAAACCTGACGACTTATCAACTCTTTGACTACTTATCAGGAAAGGTCATCACAACTTTCAGTTGAGGTCCATTCTCTGTCTAAGGTTGACGGTGTCTCTGATAACTTATCACAGGGCTGATGACTTATCAGGAATATTTTCATAAACTCCAGCCAAAAACTAATCTCTGTCTAAGGCTAATGATGAAGCTGATAACTTATCATAGTGCTGACAACTTATCAGGAATGTCGTCAGCCACACTTCTCTTCTATTTGCTTCAGATTTCAACTATTTTGCTTCCATCCTTGTTGGTTCTCTTGCATCTTGGCTTATACTGCAAAATCAAAGATAAAACGATCAAAAACGACAAAAGTTGCTTAAGAATTTGCAATTATTCTCAGTTAAAAGCCTCAAATGTGTTAACATCTGTTCATACATCACAAGAAATATACAAAAATCTCACACGCACATGACATATGCTCAACTTAATAGGATCATCATAGACTCTCAACCAAACAATAATATAAATTCAAAATTAAGCCACAAAACTGGAGTCACAAACTTGAGCCTAAGAGTCTCAAAATAGCAATTCACTCATTCAACATGCTTTTACAAACAAACCCACTTGCATCATGTAATAAAAAATAGTACCAACAAGATTATCTCACTTATTACTAACCTAATTTTTTTTTAAATTGAGTCAAAATTTGGGAATTTCCCCACCCCACACTTAAAAATCTACTTTGTCCCCAAAGTGAATTTAAAAGGAAGAAATAAAAATACTCCCTGAGGCCTCTAGGTCTAGCTAGTAGCATATTCACATAAAGGAGATCTATGGGACCCCACACTTAATATTTGTCATGCTTCAAGCTCAGATTTTCGGTACTCACACTTCTCATCAACCTGAGACTCAACCAAAAATAAAAATTGCGTGAAATAAAAAAAACTAAAAACTGAAAATAAAACATACCTTAGCTTGGGTTTCCTCCCAAGAAGCGCCTAATTTAGTGTCGCAGCACGACCTATATAAACTTTTTCCTCCACCTTGAGGATATGAATTTCACCCCCAACTTAGCATCCATCTTCTTGCCTCGCTCATAGGGAGGTGGTATAAAAATTAAGAAGCCGAGTAATGGATTGATCATGGTAAACCATTAGGCCTTAAAGTGAGGTGTGTTTTTATGTTTTTTTTCTAGTGTAAAATCAAGAATATAGGATTCTTGTTCCTCATCTTCACACTCTTCTACTATTTTAAATGATGCCACAGACAAGATATCATCTAAACATAATGTAGAAAAGTACTTTGAATGAGGCCCAACCAATACTACTTCAAAATTTACACTATATTCAACACCTTCACTTTTATTCTCCTTCTCAATATCAGCCTCAAGATAAAGATGAAAATCGAGTGACTACGATTCTTGTGTTTGTTCCACAAGTTGGCTAATGTCCTCCCCATATTCTTCTTCCCTTAGCCACTGTAGACATGGTGGTAGTGGTAACTCCTTAAGACTTTCAACAATTTTAGTTTTTGAGTACTCAAACTTCCTCGAATTATCAATAATTTCTCTACAACCGGTTGGATATACTCTTGATCTACAGCCTTCCTATGGTTATTTAGATCTGCCAAGAATTGTATTTGAGACACTAGAAGTTATTTCAGCATCTCTTCAAAATGGCTCATTTGAGTTGTGGCCTGCATGTTTAGTTATTGCTGCTAAAACTGTTGTTGGTTAGTCTGTGATTGAATTTGTGACTGAGTCAACCCTTTTTTATTGCAGTAGTTTGTATAATTTTCCAATTGATCATAGCCCACAAACATTAATGAATCTGGGTTTACAGCACACATATCTTCATAATGATCACTTTGACCACAAACCAAACATCAATTTGCATTCTGTTCTGCAGATAGAACAGTATTCCCATCATATTGTGAAGGTCTCGTCCATGCACTTCCATCAAAATATAGACAATAAGCCTTATGATGTGGTCCTCTACAAAAACAACAAGAATCGTAATCACTCGAAAATCATCTATCCCAGGCAGACATCTTAAGAAGAATGTGACAAAAAAATAGAAATAAAGGAAAATAAAAAGAAACTAAACAAAAACGATATACAACTCAATATAGAAAAACTAAAAATAAGATAGTTGCCTAATAACAAGTCCCCGGCAATGGTGCCAAAAACTTGACAGTGCCCAAGCGCACATGCAAGTGTACGTGGTCTTATCAAGTAATACAGTGGCCTCAAAGAAGCCCAAGTATCGATCTCACAGGGACTTACATTCGCCGCCTATCATATTCTAGTTTAACTAATTGAGGAGAGTAGCAAATAAAGTTGTAATTTTATAAATTAAAACTAATCTAAACTAATGCATAAAATAAAATCTTGGACAATACATAGAGTAAAGTCCAGGGTTGAGGCATTTCGAACAATCTTACAAATCTCTATTCCTATTGCAGTCTAATTGATTATCGGATTGTTGATTCGCAAGGTTTATGGTACGATTTTAGTCTCCCGACCTTAAATCTTTTATCTATTGAACATTGTAACTACAACTCCCGCAGAGATACAATAATTATTCTAGATTCAATAAGTTATGTTCTTGCAATTGAACCAAACAAGGCTTCTAGGTATATCCCTATCCTAGATGCTAATTCAAACTCCTTGTTTCATAAAAGAGTAAGAACCTTGTTCCTTAATTTCTTCATTCTATCCTATGATTCTCCTCCCGGATTCACATAGAAATATAGATTTATTGTAATGGTAGCTAATCATCAAAATAGTAAGCTCAAGAAATCAAGAACAATCCATATGATAATCCACAATTAAACTACAAAAAAGAATATTAAAGAGTACTCATGTTCTTGGCCTTAACCCCAGAAAGAGGGTTTTAGCCTTTAATGGAAATATTCATCATCCAATCCCTTGGAATGATGATACAAACTATAAAAAAACTAAATTAAAGAATGATAAAACCTAAAAAGAAGTTGTGGTAGCCTCCAATGATGTTCCAAGTTGATCTAGGGTTTCCAAGAGATCCCAAGATGATTAAAACGTGATTTAACACGTTATACTTACAGTAAACAAGTCATAAACCAACTTGAATTGGGTTTCCACGCTATTTTCTTTCAGATGGGAAGAATTATACCGATTTTGGGCATTGGCACGATGCGGTGACATGCCAATTCACACTTGTCAAAAAATCTGTCAAATTCCAGGAGCTCATCGCGATTTCAACGCGTCACGGAGCCTCTTTAAACCCATTTATTAGCTGCACGCGCCTCTGTGTACAAACAATGAGCCTTTTTTGAATCCATTGGTATTTTTCAAGCATTCATTGGCCACATATATAGTCTACATGCGCCACAAACATTTCAGGGATCCGAAATGCATCCAGCTTGCGTCTGATGCTTCCTTGGTCATTTACGAGCCTTTTTGATTTGTTTCCACTTGATTTGAATCTTTAATATTCTTAATATATCACTATAGTCCATTAAAAGAGCATACTATAGCATTAAATTCAATAATTTAGAGCTCAAAACAACACAACATCCTCAACGGTGAACTAGAAACACGAGCTAAGCATAGGCTAATTTCTCATTAAGCTTTAACTCATTGTTTTGACCCTTGGCTTCATCCAATTGACCCTTGAACATTATAAAAAAGTTTTTTCACATATAAATAAATAATAACAACCTTGTTAACTCATCAATACACATTAGAACCCAACACGAGAGACTAGACAACACCTAGCTCAAGCTAGTCACACTAGTTTTCTTAGTTGAACTCAAAATGGTCGAATTGAATCAAAACTTGTGTGGAAACACCATTAAACATTTTGTACACATACTTGGACACATAATTTCTTATTTATATCATTATTAAAACATATAGAATTATAATCATCCTCAAAACAAGGCTAAATAAGCTAGAATAGTAGAGCTAGAATGCATAAATCACCCAACATCAATGCACTAGGAACCCAAATCAGGAGCATCCCCATATGAAGGCATATTAGTTGGCGGAGGCAGTGGTGATGGTGGTGCACTACTGGATTATGCACTCGCTAATATAGATACACGTCTCTACCTATCGACGAATGCAGACTCCATCGAATCATGCCTAACCTTTTTAACGGCCTGGTCATAAGGTAAATTAGGGTCCTGCAAGTCATCTATGAGACCTGTCTTTTCCCTAGTTATTGGGACCTTTTCAACATTCTTCACGAGAAAATAAAACTATCTCAGTGCATGCGAAGGTGATATCTAGACCACCTGAGGTATATTTGTGAGAGTTTCTGCAATATGGCTCTCTGTGAAAGAGCATACCTCTGCTTATAATACATCAAACTCATTTCTCATCTATGCTAGATCTAGTGTAGTTGTCACTGTATATTAGACTATAATCCATCTCTCAAACTCATCGAGTCTTAAAGTCAGAACGCAGCTCGGATAGTCAATACTCAGTATGGCCTTCCATTGGGCCTGTACCTGCTCAAATATAGTCCTAACATCTAATCTTATTTCCTCATAGAGAGTAGTCATCTTAGTCTCAATAACCCTCACTCTAGTATGGGTGGCTCTCTGGCGATCAACTAAGCCCTGTAAAAACTCATTAGATATAGTAATCATACCTATCACAGGAGTAATAGTGTATAGGTGAGTAGGATCTATAGATGCACCAACCGGCTCTGAGGTTGAACTCGGGGCTGAAGAAGAAGTAGCATATGTCCCCTCTCCCTATGTACTCCAATCTTGAGCCTCACTCTACTCCCCTATTTTCATGTCAAAACTAACACCCGCATCATCTTGATATGCTTCAGTAGGCTCTGTGGAAACTGGTAGGCCCTTATACTGGGCCCGTGGTACTTCTGCCTATCTCGATCTCCTAGAAGTGATTAGACATGCCAGACCCTTCATAGTCCTAGTCTGTGTAATCTCTGTCGTTGTTACCCTCTCTTCTACACCCAATATCTCAAGAATACCAGCCTCATCACACAGCCTCTGAATTATTCAAGGGAAGCTCAAATTATTCAACTCCCTAAATACTCTGTCATGTAACTCATGAAGAATAGCAGCAAAATCAACATCATATTCAGCCATTAGGAAGACAACTAGTATTTCTCCCTCTCACGTCAATGTATTATCTAAAAAAGTGGGAATCAGTTGATATCTAATCAGTAACCACCAAAACTTAGCTTCTAATGTCCATAGGCTCTCCTTGATCATAGCTTGCCCCTCGATCTATGGTTTTGTATCACCCAACGGTGAAATATAACTGGCTATCCACCTAGAAATCTCAACCCTCTCTCGATGGTGCTCATCCTCCCACATAATATATGGATCATGTGTGATCCTAAATTTGTGGTCGTACTCAGTTGTATATGAAGGAGTGATATAATCTAGGTCGAACATAACTCTGCAGATAGTCTCCTCTGTAATATCAACTCTGACCCCTCTAACCAGTGTGTGATAAAGTTATGGCTACCTAGCAAATCTAACCAGAACTGGATGTCTACATAAAGGAAGGACCACGGTAACTCTATAGGATACATAAAATACTCGTGCCATAGTTGGGCTATAAGAACTAAGTGGCCTAGTCATCTACTCTTAACTGATATCTATCAAATATAGCTCATAACTGTAGTACTTAATCTAGCCTTAGATAAGTCAACCTGACGCTCCTCATAAATATATTTCATAGGACTGCATATCTCCCAAACATGACTATCAATCTCAAATATATTCTGCATTTATTTCACACAACACCTCAAAGGTCCCTCCTCAGGAAGTGCCTCTAGGGTATGTGTAGGTGCAGAGCTCTACGGTTATGATACATCGTGGGAAGACTGCTTGGTACCCTTATTAGACTGGGGTACATCTATCTACTGTACATGAGTAGTAGTACCCTCCTCAGACTAGGGCACCGCGGATGACGGCTTCTGCTCAACCTCATAAGATGAATCCTGGGACCCCTCCTCAAACTAGGGGTCCTAAGAAGCAACCTATGGAGTAGTCTCGAACTCTGTCTTAATATCATTATCATAATCAGGTGGAGGAGTTTGTGGGGGTGATATCCGTGTGGACTTCATCATAGGCCAGGTTACAACTGTCTGAGCAGCTTGGAGAGCATGTCCTCTCGTAACTCTATGTGTCACCCCAATGGCAGTGTCTCTTCGCCGCTGCCTTGGGTACTCCTCCACTGAACCTTTAGGATCGACAGACTCTTCCTATATTATTCACTACTTTAGGTGTCATATGTACATGAAAAAATAGTTGTTAGTTTCCAACAAAAGTGAGGGTAGCAAAAGTTGAAGAAAATCTCAAAATTTGAAATGTTTGGATTTTTCCTCAATTTTCACACCCCCTATTTGAATTCCAACAAGTCCAATGTGCATACACCATTCAAGAATCATGATTTTAAACGCAAACAAACATGTTCAACTAGCGGTATTACACTATTCATTCATGTTCACTTTTTGATTGGGGCCTAACTTTAGATTTTTCTTCAAAACATGGCCCTACATTATGTTTTTAGTCAACTTAATGGCTCCAACATATAAGCATGATAGATTCTAAATATTTTGAAATGGAATACACATATCAAATTGTTTAAACAATAGATAAACCAATATATAACCATTAGGAGCCAAGAAAGTTACCTCTTTTATGAAGAATTGAAAGTCAATAATGAAGAACTCAAGCAAAACCAGAGTTGAAACTTGTTTTTAGCGTGTAGGGACAAGTTGGTACCAAAAATAAGTGTCAATTTAGCCTTTACTGAAGTGTGGTATTAGTTTGTGTTTTAAGTGGAATGTTTGAATTCAAAGAGAAAAGTGAAATTTTGTGGATTTGAATAAATTAGAATGAGGGTAAGAATGTTTTATATAGGTGGGGGATATTTTAGGTCATATTTAAGTGTTGGTAGGCCTAAAATTTTAATTAAAAATCGGGCCCAAAATCTGACCTAACCGCGACTTGTACTTGTGGCCACCACCCGCGATCTGGCTCTGGGCGCAGGTACCACCTATGGCCAACAGGTGCCGGGCCAAAAAATTTTGGCCCACTTTTATAAAACACGGACTTGAAAATTTGATATATTTTTAAATACTTATGGTCCCGAAAACTAAGTTTTAGGTCCCCAAATTAAAATTAGATACCAAAATCCATAACTTACCATTTTTCATCATCAAAATTTAAAATTTTCAACTTATTAATCAGCTTACCATGTGAGACTTGTGACCTTGATGGGATGATTACACAGTCCCCTTACCTGGAAATGGATGAATGTAGCAATTTTTTTACCGTATTTTGGGTAAGTCCAAAGGCTAAAAACTTACAAAAAGGAAAAACAACAAAAACGTGAACACTAAAAAATAGTGGGTTACCTCCTACTCAACGCTTGATTTAATGTCATGACACAACGTGGCTATGTTGGTTACTCAGACTTAGGTTGCCTCTCATACAACTCTTAATTTAACGTCGCGGCACAATGCAGGTATCCTAACTGCTCAGAATTCATCAAGATACCCATAGGAATATCCTCCAAGATCATCAATACAATCAATCACCGACACTACCCTCATGTCGGTTGGCTTTTTTGTTTACTTTTGGATGTTGAATATAGACTCTTTATCATTGACACTGAATTCTAGCTCACCTTTCTCCATGCCAACAACAGCTCTGCCTGTGGCAACAAATAGTCTTCCAATATAATAGGCATCTCGGTGACAACCTAACAATCCATGATGACAAAGTCAGCTAAAAAAATGAAGTTATCCACCCTCACTATAACATAAAAAGAGATTCCCACATATTTCTTTACTGTGCGGTCGGCCATTAGTAGTTATATCAAAGTCAGTTCTGGAAGGTTCAATCCCAATTGCTTGAATGCGGCCTGTGGAATCAAATTAATGTTGACCCCTAAATCACACAAGGCTCTGGAAAATCGAGATGACCCAATAGTACATGGTATAGTGAATGCACCGGGATCACCCATTTTTTGTGTAAAGACCTAGTTGTGACTGCACTGCAATGGTGCATACCATCAAAATCCTCAAATATTGCTCTTTTCTTCCTTGTGACCAATTGTTTAATAAACCTGGCATATTAAGACATCTGTTCCAATGCCTCTAGAAGAGGTATGTTCAAGTTCAATTCTTTTAACATATTAATAAATTTCTTGAACTTACCTTCCTCTTTCTTGAACGCGACTTTTCTTTGAATTTTTGGTAAGATTTCTTCATGTTCATGGTTGATTTTCCCTTTTCTTCCCTATAATCTCTAAAACTTGGTGGTATGATTTTAGCACCAATGTAGCTCGAATTTCACCCTTTTTTTAGGATAATTACTGCTTGAGCATGAGGTAACATTGGGTTGTCTTAGAAAATGCAATTTCTATTGACAGGGCCAACATAAGATTTTTGAGTAGACTAGAAGCACAATGTTCTAATATGGGTATCATATCCATGTTATGGTGAATATTGTGATTTTTATAGCGTGGCACCTTGCTGAATCTTCTCAAAAGAAAAAGTCGGTGATTTAGCAGATTCTTCAAGATTTCTTTGGCGCCCAAGTATGCTAGGCTTACCTACTCAATAGATTGAGCTACCTTGTAACATAAATATGATATTACTCTAGATATGGGATGAGATTTAGGTGTCTAAAGTGTAAATGATGAGATTTGAGTTAATTAAAACCTTAAGCTACCTTGGAACCTTAGATGCGGAATAGATAGTATGGTTAATTATGACTTACATAAATTGGACTTCATGGTATGTAATTAGATTAGAAATGTCTTGACTACTCGAGGTAGGTGGAATATCCCTAGTTATACATGTTAGAGTAGAATTGTTCCTAATTACTTAAAAGTTAAGGGAATTTCCTTAGTTGATCATGTTTGGGGAGGATTTATATCTTAGGACTAATAATGTCTTGCTTGACATCTACGAATAAGCTTAGATACCTTAGCCTAGTCTGGGATAGAAATTGCCTAAATGAATATTTGGGGATTATAATGGACCCTCCGTCCCGCATTAGGTTAAGACTCATGATAACCTTATAGACTTGTCTCATAGAATATACTTTCATAAAGGGTAAGCTTATACTTGAAAGGGTTAACCATATTTATTGAGTATGATTAGTTAGGTATGAAAGAATGGATACAAATTTTGGGTATTGCTAATGTTTTTGTCCTTACGTGTGACTCATGGTATGATTTATAAGTACAAGTTATGACTTGTATATATGGTTATAGGCTTGACTTTCGAGTATGATTAATGATGATTGATATGTGAAATTCCTAAGCAATCGATATGATTAATGATTATTGGCTCATTTGGGGAATATGGCTAATGTGGATAGGTAATATGGCTTGTATATAGATATGATATGGCTTATGAGTATGGTATGCCTTATATCGATATAATATGGCTTGTAGACATATTATGGCTTACATATATATAACATGGCTCATAGATGTTATATGGCTCATAATTATGATTCGGCTCGTAGATAAGAATTTGGCCTATAGATATGAGAAATGGCTAACGGATATAATATGGCTTTTAGAGATGATGTGGTGTAGAAACGCTTATCGGCCTTTAGATAATATGGGTGGCCAATAGATATGGTTACTAATGTAATGTCGGGATATGCTTAGTAAAATTACTTAAGAATATTACCATTGATGTGATCTTCGGGTATGACTAATATTATGATTTATCAACATTAATTATTAAGATTAACTTATTGAAATGGCTCTCTAATATGGTTCATTTATACGTTTTATAATTATGAGTTTTGGTTCAAGTCCGACAATGTTGATGATTATAATAATGATGCTATTGAGTTTTGATTTGGGTCTGCCATCGAGAATTGTTTATGATATAATACAGGATGGAAGAACTCCTAGTCATGGATTGATGGTTGATAAACTTCGGCTATTCAGTAGTTAGTTCCTTGGTTGTATCCTCCAGGCTTATGGGGGATGCAAAGGGTTATTTACTTTTTTGCACTTATTGGCTTATGGGGGCCAATTTTGTAATTATAATTGTATGTGTTTCATTCTTTATGAGTTGTTATTATTCTGGTTATTTACTTATGTACAGTGATGTTGGAGTTGATTCAGGTTTGCCTCTATCTTGACTTAGTTAAGCTATCTTGCATTTTATCGTATTTATATCATGATTTAGCTCAGACGGTCGATGATGTCTACTGAGTACCGATGTTTTTGTGCTTATACTACACTTTTCTACCTTTTTTGTGCAGATCTAAGTACTAGTTGTTGCCACTGATTCGAGGATTGTGTTGTGTTGGATTCTTGAGATAGGGTAAGATCTTGGTGTCAAAGTTTCCCCATTTCCTTTTATATACCTATGTCTAGTCTTTAGTTTTGAGACAAGATTGTATTGTTTGTCTTAGAATTTGGGTGTATTTATAGTATCTCTTGTACTGGCTCTACCAGGTCGGGTATTGTTATCTATAATGCTGACTTCCTTTTGTTTACTTCTATGGCTTGCTTACTTTTACCTTTATTGTCTATTTTGCCATTTTTGTGGCATTTCCACCAAATTAGCTCTGGGCTACGGTTCGTCTTGCTTACTAGCGGTATTAGTAAGTGCCATCATCACTCATAAATTGGGTCGTAACACCCTCAAAATAAGCCTCCTAGCACGCTTATAAGAAATAATCCCTATTGGTTTGTGGCTAACAACCCCCTGCCACACGATCAGGGGTATGCCGGGAATGGATAAGGTAACGGTCTTTGCAAAACATTCCATGACCACATGATAGTAGGATAACTATTCCATGCCCAGAATCACATCAAAATCCAGCATGTCTAATGTAATAAGATAAGCATGAGTATCAACATCTCTAACAGTCATAACACATTATCTAAAAACCTGATCTACTACTAAAGAATCACCCACGGGAGTAGACACATGTAATGGCATAGATATTAAATCCCAAGATAACTCTAACCATGGGAGCATAATAAGCAGACATGTAAGAATAAGTGGATCTCACATCAAATAAAGAAAAGGTCAACTAACGGTACACTAAATCATACATGTTACAACTACATCCGAAGACTCAGCCTTAGGTCTAACATAGTACTGCATACAATTGACTACGTCCGCCACCTGGCAGGGCTTCTAATGGATCTCCTATCCTACCTTCCTAAGAACCTCCATGGACACCCTAGGAACCACCTCTTTGACTATGAAAACCACCTTTAGATGAGGGATAAACTGCCATAATAGGGGGAACACTTTGAGCTGAAGCAACAATGGCCCCATGACTAGGGCAATCATGCGAGTAGTGACCAAAGTCTCCACACCCATAATATTTCACATAAGCCATACCAAAACCTGAATATCCAACTTACCAAGAATAGCCACCTCGACTAGAGTAATCAGAAGATGAACCCCTCAAAGACTGACCACTAGCCTAACTAGGCCGGTCACTGACAATAGACTAACATCCACTAATAACTTGAAGTGTTTCCTGCACAGGTCTACTAGTCTAACTCTAAGGCTGATACTGTGACCGCGAAGGATACCTACCTTGAGAACCACTGCCTCTGAACAGGGAGCTACTATGACTCCCACTGAAACTACCCTGATACCGAGGTCTCTTATACTTCCCCCTAGGCCTCGCGATACATCTCCTCTATCACTTGGGCATGATTACAAATCTCAACAAAAGATCTACCTAGAGAAACTAAACTCTAATTAGACATGCAAAAATGAAGTGTCAATCCTCAAACAAAGCTACAAACCCTCTCATACTCAGTAGTCAGAATAGATGTAGAATTCCTAAACAACTCATTAAAATGAGTTGCATACTCTACAACCATCATGATCCCTACTCCAATCTCAAGAACTGGTCCCTCAAATGATCCCTAAGGTTGAGAGGCATCTAATTCTCTAAGAACATCTCGAAGAACTAAGTCCATGTCAAAGGAGAAGATATAGCTGGCCAAGAATCAAGATGACCTCTCCACCAATGTCAAGCAGCCAAGTCCAATTGAAAAGTAATCTAGTCCACACCACAAGTCTCAACTTAGCCCAAATTATAGAGTCTATCCTCACAAGCAATCAGAAAATCATATAAATCCTCGCCTGGTGCACCAGAAAACCTAGGTGGGGCCAATCTCAAGAACTTACCCAACATCTTCTGTTCCATGATAGACATAGCATGCTGGGCACCTATTAGGATGAGCATCTACCGGCATAGTAGGGACCTTAATTCTAGGAGCCACAACTACAGGATGCGACCCCACCTCCATACTACTATGATCTGTAGACTATGAACCATTAGACGGTGTACCACCAACCAACCCCAAAAGCTGAACTAAAGAATCTCTAAGCACTAAAAAAGAAATAAATCATTATGGAGTCTGGGATGTCCCCTGGACCACCGCTAGCTGGGGCAAAAGAATATCTATCTCAAGAGCAAGAATAAGGTTCGGTGAAGGCACCCTATATAGCCCTTAGTTGGGGACACATCTCGAGGTTGTCCATAATATCAGGATTTTCCACAAACAGTGACAAGATCCCTAGTCTTAGTCTCGGGACTCTCGTATCGTGCAGTAGTATCACGTGTCCTAGCCATCTACGAAAGAGTGAAGTCAAAGAAATGTTTTATAAACCAACTTAGACTCTTTGAACAAAATGATTGAAAGAAGTAAAGAACTCCTAAAAATGTCTCATAGCCTCCCAAAGATATAGAATAGATGTCATCATTTCTATCTGCAAGACTCTACTAGACATTTGCTCTTGTACCAACAATAGTAGTGAAGCCTAGGCTCTGATATTTTCACAACCCAATTTATGAGTCATGATGGAACCAACTAAATCCCACTAGTAGGTAAGCTAAACCGTCTTCCAGAGCTATTCACAATGGGCTAACTTGGTGGAAAATGCCCAACATAGGAAAAAATAACTATTGCAACTTGAAAATAAGCAAGGCAATAGAAATAGACAAGAGAGAATCAATAATACAGATAACCATCACATGACCTGGTAGAGCTAGTACAAAAGATACTATAAATATAACCCAAGTTCTAAAAAAATCAATACAATCCTATCTCGAAACTAAAGACTAGACATAGATAGATAGAAGGAAATAGGGCAACTCCAACTCTGAGAGCTCATACTATCTCTTGAATCAGCCACAGTGCTATTGTTGAATCAACGATGGCAACTAGTACTCAGGTTTGTACCAAGAAGGTACAAAAGTTTAGTATGAGTACAAAAACCACACGTAATTGGTAGGCATCATTAGCCAACTGAGCTAAATCATGATATAAGTACGATAAATTTAAGATAACATAACTAAGTCAAAGTAAAGAAGGAAACCTGAAGTAACTCCAAAATCATTGTACACAAATGATTAAATAAAACGGAATGATAACATAAAATACATGCAATTATAACTACAAAATTGGCCCCTATAAGTAAATAAGTGCAGAAAAGTAATTAAACCAATATAGCCCCAATAAGCCTAGATGGTACAATCAAGTAAGGCATAATCCGAAGTATCGTCATTTACCAACTTCTACGATACAACTAGAACCATCCATATCATGCCACACTATAATAATTTTTCCATTCCGGACTAGAATTGGTCCTTACATAACCATTATCATAAGCATCAATATCATCAATTTCATATCACCAAGATCATGATCAATATCATAGAAAATTTCCAAACTCAAATCGATAATTATATAATCAATGTCATAATAATCTTTCAAACTCAAATTGGTATATGTTTATATCAATATGCAATGTCATAATTATCTTTCGGACTTAAACCGGGTATGCATGTCACCAATATCTGAATTTGTAATCGATAAGTATATGTGTGTATATATATATATATCATCATTATCATCCTCAAAGTCAAGATCAATAATATAATCAATAGCATAACTAATAAGACTCAACTCTCAATATCAACCTACCATAACCAACGAGTGTAGTATCCTTAATATTACCTTAGGAAGAATTTTCAAGGCTTATAACAAGCGTATAAAGGATTATAAGAACTACACAAATCTTTCCCTAAGGAGGGTCGAAGGTCCTACTTCCAATCTCCGAAATTCCATTATAAGGCATATTCTACCCTAGACTAAACTAAGGTATCAAAATCCAATTTTAGATGTTAACTAATCCAAAATCAATCCTAAGATAGAGGTGTTACCTAAAACATGAGCAACTAAGTCAATTAAGCCTAATTTATGATTTTCAAATAGCCTAAGCAGTCCAACTAACCAAAGTTTTTCAATTCATCTTGCCAACAACTAAAATCCATCCCTGGGTGCTTTCTCCATTGGTGTTCTTTCTGATCTCTATGCATTTCACCTCTACCAAAATTCCCTCTTCCTATATCATACTCCATCTTAATAAATCTAACACAATATTATAAACATACTATGAATTAGATCAATCTATAAAGAGGGAGAACTTAGCCTACTTGAACGCCGAAGAAAGCTTAAAGAATTTGCTAAATCATTGATTTTCCCTTTAGAGAAGATTTCGTAAGATTCCACGCTATCAATATCATAGTCTACTCATCAAAACAAGATAAATTATACCAATATTGCACTATTGTGCTTTTGTTCTAAAATTACTCAAAAATTCCATGTGTGTTCTGTTTATGAAAATTGCATTTTCGAAGCCACCCAACGTTCCCTCATGCTCAAGGAGTAATTACCCTAAAAAAAGGTGAAATTTAAGCTATATTGGTGCTATAATCAAGCCAACAAGTTTTAGGGATTTAGGAAAGAAAAGGGAAAATCACCTAAGAAATCAAAGGAATCTTACCACTAATTCACAGGAAAATGTGTAATACTCGTTACCTAAGCTCTAAAATCACCCACAAGAGTTAATCCTAAGATTTCCCTAATATTTAGGGTTTTAGTTTCTTGAGAATGTATGAAGAATGGGAAAAGGAGGTTAAAAGGGGGTATTTATACCCTTCCCAGGTGCTCGGGAGTTGCTATCGCGACCGAACTATCGCAATCACGACACATGGTGACTGCTATGTGAGTCGCTTTTGCGATATATTACACCGTGGTCATGGAATATATGCCCTACCAAGGGTATCACGATAATGATCCATGGCTCGCTATTAGCGAGTACACCAGCACATCTAAGACTTAGAAATTTCCAAGTCTCTACTAACCCCTCGGGATACATCCAAAATTCCGTACACACAAACGAACTATGCCATACCAAATTTGACATTCCAAAATTAACGGCACAATTGAAAATTCCATCTAAGGTCATTTTGATGGAAAGTGGGTCCCACACCTAATTTTCATTTTCTTAACCTTTCAACCAATAGGTCGATATGAGCTCAGGTGCCTTGGGACCCAATCCAAGAGTCCTCTTAGACTAAAATTAATATTCCAGAGCTGTTGGAACAGTCAAAACTGGCATACAATATTGATTGACTAAAGTTTTTTCCCAGTGGCTATTTGGAACTAATGAAGACATCAAAACATAGAATTGGCTTTAGAAAACAAATGAACTGCCCGATAATCGAACAGTTAGTCTGAGAAAGTCATAAATGACTTGGGGAAGCTATATGAAAGCTTTAAAGCTGAAAATAAGCAAGGATATGGAAAATGACCTGAGGGTTATTATAGGTCTAGTAATGCATAGACATTTACATAAAATACTTGTAACTACATTAGGGGAATCCTCCTAATCTTGTTGATTTTGAAGTGCATAGAACATGTTCTAGTGCTAATCGCCACCTACACTAGGTAAGGCACCCTGCTGGAGTTGTTGAAGTATTGGACTGTCTACTGATGAACATCTTCACTCTTGTAGGTGGCAATCGGGCACTCTCTTAAATGATGCCCTAGATTACAATATCTAAACAATTCCCACTATTGTCCATACACTCTCCTTGGTGATTCTTACCACACTTCTTACAAATTAGATTTGTACATCCACTAGTGACAGTGCCCTAAGACATAGAGCCTAGTGCTCTTTCACAATACTCTTACCTGAACTTAGGTACTGGAGCACTATAAGAGGATGGGGATGGGGCTTAAGACTATTGATGAAACTAAGAGCAACTTCCCCCATCTAATTTTTGCTTAGAAAAGTTAAAGCTATTAGTTTTAACCCTCTTATTCTCGTTTTCTTTCTCCTTAATCTTTTCCTTCTCAATGTACTGAGCATGAGTCATCAATTGGGAAATTTCCATTTTTGTAACCAACATAGCAGTCCTACACTCTTTAACCACATCTTTAGAAACACCGAATACAAACTTACTCATGCAGGCCTTAGAATCAGCCACCAATGCTGCAACATACATTAATAGATAAGTACACTTAAGAGGATACTAATTCACAGTCAAGTAACCCTACTTAAAATTAATAAACTCTTAAACCTAAGCCTCTCTTAAATAAAATAGAAAAGACATAGTTAGAAAAGAAGCTACAAACTCATCTCACTCTACTGAATTTGCATTTGCACCCCTTTTTCCCTTTTCTATTTATACCAAATAAGAGTTACTCCTTACAACCGATAAGTAGAAAAATTAGAACTTTTCACTGGGAGTGACACTCATGATCTAAATAAATTTTTGAATATTATCCAAGAAATCCTTTGGATCATTTCTAGACTTAGACCCAAACAATATCGAAGGATTCATCCTAGCAAAGTCTCAACTCTGGTTGTTGCTATACTAGCTGTCGAATCGCTAGGTACTACAGCCTATTGATTCTTAGGGTGTCCATAGCCTGAGATAGACTATGAAAGCATCCCTAAACTCAGCATGTGAGACATTTCCATTTAGAGGATTAATTAGAGCTGGTGGACCTTATTGGTTCCCTGTTTTATTACCATTTCTCTTTTTAATATCTCTTCTAAGAGGTACTTTTTTATAAATATATAGAGCATGAATTAGAAACAGGTTAAAAAAATTCAAACTCTATTGCATGACATAAACATTAATGAAGTGAAACTTTTCCTAAAATTATTCGTAGTGTGTAACTCATAAGTGTGGTATGATTCACACCAATGAATAAAACTCTACTCAATGCGACTTTCAGACATCCTAGGAAACTTTAAACTAGATGCTTTAATACCAAGTTTTTCATGACCCAAGACTACCCTCTAGTTGTAACATAGTGTTTTGGGTCACAAGTGACCACAATTTAACCATGGCTTGGAATAACACTAAGATATCATAAATTGAATAATAATAAGTGGAACTGAAAGTCTAAATCATCTAAAAATAAATAAATATGAAGACCAACACTAATTAAATATGTAACACATGCAGCACAACAAAAAATTGAAAACATAAATCGAAATGCTTGAAAGAATCTACTAAGATGAGTTTCTAGAACAGGCCCCCAACTTACTCTAACTATCAGAAGCTGAAATAAAGCATGGATTAAAAATACTAAATTAGCCCTTAAATTATAAGGATTCACCCACTCTGCTACTGAGTTATTGCAAAATCAGGCTAACCACAATCTGGATGATCAATGACTTAACCTATATTATGATACAACATAGCGCAAAGGAGTATGTGGTTAGTACTTTAAATGTACTAAGAATGAGAGGTATACTTTAAGCTATACAAAACTGAACATACTGATCAATGAAAGGTAAACTTGAGAAGGGAAAATAAATATTATAATTAATACAACGACTAAGTAAATGTAACATGCAGCTAATAATACTGAGCTAAATAACTAACTACGATGTCATTCAATAACTTAAATGAACTATAGGAGCTACTTTTAACCAACATGCCCCATTTAAGCTAAACAGGGCCTAACTAGTAACCCCAGTTAGATGGGTGTTGAGTACCTTGAAAAGGGTACAAACACTAGCTAGCGTGGATCCACTATTCTGAAGACCAAAGGACTAAGGAGTGAACCTATCTAATGGAAGACCATTTTAAAACCAATGGAGGAACTTAGTTCTAGGACTTAGGGACTTCTACAAAAGGTATCAACCTAACTGACGGAAGAGCTTTCATCCCTATGTCCTCTCAGTGCTAAGTGTTACTCCCTAATAAATGTAAACTGAATAACAAGTAACCTCATGATCATTGAATTTTGAGACTAAAATGTAGAAACTTCATCTGAAAGCATCCTAAAAATATGTGACACTGAATGAATAGTATGCAATTAACAATGCATGAGAACCTGGGTCATCGAGTGTTCATAACCCACCAAAACAACTACCATGACAATATATAGAATGTGAATAAACCATGAATTTCCATGAATACAACACCAAAATCATTAATTTATCAACATAAAGAGGGTTCACATTAATAACAACATTAATAACAAGGAATCTTCAAGAGAAACATGAATTCAAAGATTATTCTTGATAAGAAATTGAAATACATCAAAATCCCTAGTTTTCATGAAAACACCATTCTAATCATAATTTTTCTTTTTCCATAATATATTACAATTTCTTTACTTCTCAAAAAGAAAGTAATGTGCAGGAAATACCTCACATATAATGTTTAATTTATTAAAAACAAGTTTTATCAAACATAGAATAGGATAAACTAAGCCATAATATTTTTGAAATAATAATTAATTATATATTCCACCATATATCTCAATCTAGCGACAATATTTCGAATCATGAATAATTGGATTAATTGAGTAATTTGAGTTTACTTATGAACTCAATGGGCGAAATTAACCCATTGATGAACCCTCACAAACCTGAGTTTGATGAATTTTGAAAAAAAATTGGTTCTTTGGGCTTGGGAGCTTGGGAATTAAAATTTCGCCTTTCTTTGTGATCTTGAGCTTTAGGGGAGGGGGAAGGCTTGTATTTTGATTTTTTTTTGAGTGAAATGGAATATTTTAGGGTGTTTAAGGATGGATAGAGGGAGTTAGATAGGCTGAAAGGATGATTTTACAGTGAAATTATGAAAGAAAAATGTAGAAAAAATTGCAGACATAAGGTGTCGAGCACACTGCACACCCTAAAACACAGGAGGGGACTATGTGCCTACCTTCATATGCAAAGAGAAGGCCTACGTGTTGTGCTTCGCATCATGCAAGAAATATAGTGGTGATTTTCAACATGCTCCATGGTGCGGAACCGAAAATGAAGGTCTTCATATGCAACACTCGACCTTCTTTTCTACCCCATGATGTCATTTTTAAACTCCAAATGTTTTCCCACCCTTATAAGGGTCAAATGACCTCATTTTATGACCCCAAACACATAGAATACCCCCAACAGATATGCATGAATTTTGAGGGCATTACAATTTTATGCTCTAATTTTAGATAGACAAATTTACTTATTTATGATAGTATAGTATTTTAAGAGTAGTATTTAGTAGTGAGAGGATATGGGTTCAAATAATAGAAGTGTTAGAACTATGTTGTCATCATAGAATTTGAGCCATTCTGCCAGCTAGGTTAACTCTCTTATCCCAAAGGGCTCAATAATGGATCCATATTAGATAGGTTTTATACCCTAGGCATGGTATAGAACGGCCCACCCAAGGGATTATATTTTGGACTTCATGAGATCACTTGATGTACGCCAATTATAAAAAACTCCCCAGTATCATCTTTAATTATATTAAATGTTTATGATCTCATAAGTTTACAGCTCAGACATATTTTTGTTTAAATTACAGAAAATGATATGTGTGTTTACAACTTGGACATATGTATTTTCAAATGCTTCTACTACTTTTGGATTTCAACAATGTTTGTATGATATTATTTATGATTTGGTTTTAAAGTTATTAGCATGATCTCACATACTCAGTACATTCAAATTAGTAACTGTATACCTTTCTCTTATGATATATCCTATTATGATATAGATTTAAGTGCTCGTTCCTCGATTCATGGATAGATAACTCAAAATTATTTCTAGTTAACTTGTTGAGTCCTCATCATTTGGGAACCTTCGATTAGTTTAGTTTGATAGTTTCGTTTTGGACTTTCACTTCAATTGTTGTAGTGTTAGCTAGGGTATTGTCCTAATAACTCATCCTGAGATAATATAGATTCAAAAATGTGGAAACAATTATTTTACTTTGTCTATTTTAGATATGTTAAAGCTTCTGCTTAGATATTTAGATTAATTATTTTATAGTAGCGTGCCAGTACCAAGGGTATGCTTGGGATTACTTATGTTCCTAAGTGTCGTTGCATATAGGGTGTAGACATGGGATGTGACAAACTTAGTATTAGAGAATCAAGTTAAAGTATCCTAGGATGTCTAATAAAGGTACATTTAGTTGAGTTTTGTTTATGGGTGTGAACCGTGCCACACTTATAAGGGAGAAGCTATAGGGCATTTAGAAAATATTACCTTCTTCATGTTTTATCTCGTGTGATAGATTTTAACACTATATGTCCATCCTAATTCACGTTTTACATATTTTAGATTATTCCTCCAAGGAGAGAATCTAAACATATAAATGGAGCTCATGCCAATGATCAAAATGTGAATCTTGTAGCACCAATGAATTAACCCTTTATTGGTGATGTTACCAATATTAAGTTCTACAATGCCATTAGGATGCTAGCTTTGGCAATGACAGTCAGGCTAACCATTAGGTACTAGCACCTATTAACTTAAATTATGATTTAGATACTTCCAGAGTTAAGAATTTTGTTTGTCTGAGCCCTCCTGAGTTCATAAGGCAGATAGTTGAGGAGGACCCACAGAATTTTATTGGTAAAGTGCAGCAGATCCTTGATCTTGAGTGTCTTTAAACACTTAAGTACCATGTTTTACCCATATTTGAGCAAAGTTTTGAGAACAAAGTGTTTTGATTCATATGTGTTATCTTACTTTTGATGTAAATGAGCTAACCGATGTGATTAGTACCATTTCAAGAGTAAATGAAGCATATCGAGACATAGAAATATCATAGAATGCAAAAAACATAAGATGGGAGCAAAATGACATGTTTGAAAGCTTTTTTGCGCTGTGACCCCTAGGTTCCACATTGAGCTTTATGTCACGACCTCTAGGGCCTGTGCTGAGCTTCGCACCATAACCTTGAGATGTGGAATGGGAGAACGCCTCCAAGTCCTAATCCAAGGCAAACTTGCCCTTTTAAATTAAATCTAAGGTCTTAGGGGTAATTTTACAAGGCAAATATAAATACCCAAAGCTCAGTTTTAAATGTTTGTTATGTATTTTGGAGCAGAGAAGTGGAGGCTAAACATTTACATTAGGGTTCATTTTGTAATCTCAAACAATCTTGGATTTTCGTATGAATAGTTTGATTTATTCAATATTATTTCTGATCATGAGTGTATAAGCTTTATTAACTAGGGGTATGGGAACATTGTAATCAACAATCTAAACTATGGGTTTTGAGTTTATGTTACAATTGTTGTTATATCTTATTCTCTTCACTTTTAATGAATTCTCATGGTTGCAAACTTGAGAGTGTGCCTTAAAATACAATTTGCTTGAACAAAGAAGTTATTGTTTGGAAAAGAGAATAGTTACAAGGAGTTAAGAGTTTCCAACCTCTAATTTGTGAATTAATGTCTTGGAAATATGTATATTTATTGTTACCCCTTTAAGTTTGAGAAAATTTGTTGCGATCCAATTTCTCGAGTCATGATGGTGCCTACTATAACCCGACAGTAGGGAAGACAATCCCATAGTCTGGAATAGCTAGTAATGGACTACCCAAATATATACAAAAATGAATGTGAAATAGAGGAAATAAGAGAATCAAATACATAATAAAACCTGGTGGTATCAGTACAAGAGCTTCTAATATACAAGAGTACAAAAGGGAAATAACAAGGGAATTACACTAATATAACTTATCTCCAAATACAACATAAATACTGGTCTAATACATAAGAGAGATAAATAATACTCTAAACGTCAGGAGCTCACTCTAAGTGTCTGAATCATAGCTACTCTGCACTACACATCCATCAATAGCGATAACCCAAACTTACAATTTGTAGGCTGCAGAAGTGTGTATGAGTACCAAACAAATGGTACTCAGTGGGCAACTGCCAACTGAGGCCAAAAGATAACGCAGATATATATAACATATAAAAAGAATGAAAACTACACTCAAATATCCAGCAATAATATAAGACATCTGATGAGATAATAAGGATAAACTACCCTATTCATGTCCAAGAGACTAGCAATTTAAGGCTAAGGAAGTAACAATAATGCACTACCTTATTCCAGCCATACTTAGGAATCTCAACGTTGTACTATATATCACTAGAAAATATAAAAAGTAAAGGATAAAGGAATATATTTATGTATATATATATATATATAAGTATACAATGCCAAGGAATGAATTTACAATCTGAGTCAATGAAAGGAAGGGATATACAGTAGCACCATAGCTATATATAGCTAGGTATACATATATATATATAAATATATATATATATATGCATATATAAGAGTATATAACCAAGGTCTACTCAACATACAACATGGATCATCAGACTAGCTATTTAAGACCTCATAATTATAGCAGGAGCTAGTGCTAGAATACTCAGGGTTCTAATCCATATATCAATTCATCAGCTGATCATGCATAATAATATAATTGCAAGATAAATAAGTCCAGAGTCATACCTCATGTCTCGATACCAAAGCAATGACCAATTTGTCATAAGCTAGCCATAACAATGATAATAACTAAGTCAATAACAAATCGAGTAACTAGATATCTCAGAAAACCAAATACCTAGCCAAGCCTATGCGTACCCCCGCCAAATCAGGCTCAAAAGGTTCAATCAACATACAACACACCACAAGGCATAGTCATCACCCATATCTATGAAACCCTTCCATACGAGCTGATAGATATAAGTGAATACATGTGATAGGCGATGCACATGAAATTATAAATGTAATAGAATTGATGTGTGAGTAGATGCTAACACATTTGAGGCTTTTAACTCTAAATAATTATGAAGCCTTAAGCAACTTTTGTTGTTTTTGATTGTTTTTATTGTTTTAATACAAATACAAGTGATCGGGGAGGAAACCAAAGAAAAAAAGAATAAATCAGCTGAAATTTGGTGAGAATAAGGTAAAGTGTAGCTGATGCCATTTCTAAAGCATCGTCAGACATGGGATAGGTTGTCAAAGTTGCCGTCAAGATTAGACAGAACCTGAGGAGTTGAGATGAAATGTGACGACATTTTGGAAGCGCCGTCAAATATGTAACGAGGCGTCAAAATTACCGTCAACCTAAAGAAGATCATAAAAAATCATTGGAATATTTGACGACATCTTGCACAAGCCGTAAGACATCTGACACACCGAAAGGATCACCATCGTCTATTCCAAAGAAAAAACTGAAACCTTAATTTTTGTTTCCTTATTTAGAATTAAGTATTTATAGCATTTTTAGGGTTTTAAGCATAATTCATCTATTATTGAGGAGAAAAAATGATTCTTTCCTCCCTATCTCAACAATAATATTTGAGTGTTTTGCCGTGTGATTCAAATACAAGTTCACTGTCAATTTCATTCATCATTGTAAGTTAATCCTTTCAGTTATGAATTCAAATTGCATGCTTGTTTCATGCGTCATGAGTAGCTAAACTCTTTTAACCTGGATTATGAAATCTAGGTTTAGGTCGTGATAAGGTGTTAAATAATCAAGATTTAATAAGTATTAGGATTTTGTGAAAATTCTGAGATTATAATTTATGTCTGTTGGTTGCAAACAATAGGTGTACCTACTTTGGTTTGCTTGAGAAAGAAATCATAAACAGTAGGAAGTGAATTATCAACAGGGACTAGAAAAGGCTTTGTTTAATAATCAGTGTTGTAACAAGGTTGATTAACCTGAGGTAAAATCTGGGCAGTCAGTTGCGATTCCCTAAGTCCGAGAGGATTAGGAAATTAGACGCTTGAATAGGTCAAGAGATATTTGAGCATACCATCGATCAAGATAGCTTTTCATCCTAACCATCGTGAGAACCTCGAGTTATTTGTAGCATCTGTCATGTACCGTAAACCCTAGTGAACATAATTTCGGTCATTCCATAAACTCTTGATTACCAACAATCATTTGTTCAACCATTAAAAATCCTCATTTTGTTTTTTCGTGTCAGTTATTTGAATTTAACTTGTAGCTTTATTTTCATATTAGTATAATAGCCACTCACATTGTTCCCTGTGGATTCAACCCTGACTCCAAAGTTGGGTAAATATATTGACGACGACCGTCTTGCACTAATTTTACGTGTAAGTTGAGCGTTATCAAAAATGGCGTCGTTGTCGGGGAACAATTTAGTGTATTGAGTTGGTTTGGAATTTTAGCCTACTAGGTTGAATTCAAACTTGTAAATATTTATTTTTAGTTTTCTTTTATTTCTTGTGTTAGGTAGATTTTTATTTTAGTTTACTTATTACTATGGCATCATGGAATGAACATGAGCTTGGTGATTGGAAATCTTATCTTGATGATCCATGTCCATATTGTGATAGACCTCACTTTTGGTAAGATTTTAGATATGCTCTCTGGAAAGAGATGTGTGCACCATCTCCATCCTACCGGGAGTATGATTATTCTTTATGTGGCAGTCGAAATGGATATTGGAGTAATTGCCCAAATTCCCCCTCCCCCTATTGCGCTAACCTAAATTCTAGTTCTTCTTATGAGTTTGATAGGTCTTATGGTCTAGAACAGGAAGAACAAAGCACCGGAAAGAGTGGCATTAAAGCTATGCTCCAACTAATGTTGGAGTGTGTGGACACAACGAATGATATCATATGTGATATACATCAATACATAAGGGTAAATAACGAGGAAACAAGAATGATAGAGGATATGGATATAGAGGTCAAACATTCAAAGAACTTTTCCATATTATGTTTAGATGATATCTTGTCTATGGAATCATTTAACATAATGGACGAGTGTGAAGATGAAGAGCAAGAATTCGATATTGATGATGAGATTGATTTTGAGCAACCCTTGGTGATTTCCCAACCAACCGAACCATTTATGAATGAAGATGCCAAAGATGAAAAGATCGTACTAGAGTCAAAAGAAGAAATCAAGCACAATCCTTGTGAAGACTCTAGTCCATTTCGGGGTAAAAATACTAATAGGGATGCTACTCTAAAATTGAGAGTTAGTCCTTATTCGAACCACTTTTCAACATTATGTTTGGTGGATTTGATGAAAGTCGAATCACCCAAGCAAATGATGACTTTTGAAAATGAGGAGGAAAATTCTTACATTTTGGAGTTTATCTTTCCAAAAGGGTATACTACAACCCCAGTCTTGAAGGCCAAGAAGCTTAAAAATCGATATCCATTTAGTGGATTTTTAAGATCCTCATCGTTGCCCAATGATCCCACACGAAAGTTCGATGCAAAATTGGGCAAGCGGTTCAAGTCTTCGAAGTGGCTTGATAGAACATTCCTTATAATGCCCTCATATTTTCCCAACAAACCTAAAAGATATAAAGATCAAAAGATGGGCCGACAATTTAAATTGTCAAAGTAGAGGGATAAAGAATGACTGGATGTTGTCGTGCCGCGACACTAAATTAGGCGCTTCTTGGGAGGCAACCCAAGGTATTTTTTTTTTGTATTCGTATTATGTGATTGACATCAGATCTTCACACCCATGGTGCCATAAGTATGTTTCTAACTCTCTTGTTTTGGTTTAACGCATTGGGGACATTGCATGATTTGAAGTTGAGGGTGTTGGGACTACTTGTGGGTATTGATATCCTCCTGGGGTTTTTGTTGTCGTGCCTCTTTTTCCCGGAGTCTTGTTCCTAGTAGAGCCGGTATATTTAGGAATATTGTTTTTGCGTTGTGATGTGTTGTGGTTAATTGGGAGAAAAATAAGTATCCACAGCAGTTGACATATTTTTGTTCAATTTTCTTAGAATGATAACTACCTCTCCATTTGTCTGTGTTAACTGTGTGATGTGCATCTGTATGTGACTACTGTGAATCTTTTTATGGCATTAGTGCTGGGGACATGATAATCATTGTTAACAATTACATGAACTGGATAGGTAGTGGCTTGTGATGTACCTTTGTGCCATGTGTGTGTGAGATACTACCTAGTTTCCTTTGTGTGTTAAATCCAGAACTTGCCCAGTTTTTCTTGCCTGGGTTGTATGATAGGGGTTAGGAAAGGATCATAGGCTATTTTTTTTTACTTAGTCCACTTTTAGCCTAAATGACCTTCCCAGTGTGCATGAGATCCCTTGATCCCTACTTTAAGCCTTAATTGCCTATTTCTTTTTGAGACACCTATCACCTTCACATTAATATTGTAATGAACTTGTTTTGTCCCTGGTCCTCCTTGGACATTGTGCACCTTGACTTAGGCAAACAACCTAAGTTGAGGGTGGCTATCATAGGAGTGCATGATCCAGAATGAGTATGAAGAGAGGTAGAACAAGAGAAAAGAATAAAAATCCAGGTGTAGTGCAAAAAGAATAAGAAAATAAAAAGTTGTGTAAAAGATGAGAAAAAAGATAATTTGATTATTGAAAAGACCGCACTTATTTTGAGCATGTGTGATCAATAAAAGAGAGGAAGAGAAAAAGGTTAAGAATTAAAACCCCAAGAGGTTAGTGTAGTGTCAAGGAGGCGTAGTCACTTTAAATACCCTTGAATATCATATCAGCCCCTAGCCTACATTACAAGCCGAGAAAAAGTCCTATAGTGATCCTAGCTGACATGTCTGAAGACCTTGGCAATGAAAATAAGGGCAAGCCTATGGAAAATGACATACAATGATTGGAACTTTATTCTGAGAGTGAGGATCTGTGTATTATCCCTATGTTAAACATTTGATATCTGATATAAGTGAGAAAGGGATTTCTTTGTTGTGAGGACACACTAGGTATGTTACAAGTAGCTAACTTATTTGGGTAGTGCAATGTTGGTGTATGCATGATTGTGGTGCTGAATTTATGCCATATCTTAAGTCCTATATGTCACATTGGTGTTCTTCAATAGTATACACAGTTGAGTTTGAAATAGTTGACCTTGGAGAAGGTAAAGTGTGTTTGAGCTTATGTGAATGAGCGACTACCAATTGTACTTTGTATCTTCCTAAGTTATGTTTTGGTTGCTTGAGGACAAGCAATTGTTTTAAGTTGAGGGTGTTGATGTGTGAGAAGATGCTAACACATTTGAGGCTTTTAAATATAAATAATTGTGAATCCTTAAGCAAATTTTTGTTGTTTTTGATTGTTTTTATTGTTTTAATGCAGATACAAGTGATCGGGGAGGAAACCAAAGAAAATAAGAATAAATCAGCTGAAATCTGGTGTGAATAAGCTAAAGTATAGCTGACGCCATTTCTGAAGCGTCGTCAGACATGGGACAGGCTGTCAAAGTTGTCGTCAAGCTTAGACACAACCTGAGGAGTTGAGATAAAATGTCACCACATTTCGGAAGTGCCGTCAAATCTGTAACGAGGTGTGAAAATTGTCATCAACCTGAAGCAGATCATAACAATTCACTGGAATCTTTGACGACATCTTTCACACGCCGTCAGACGTCTGACACACCGCCAAGATCGTCGTCGTCTATTCCGAAGAGAAAACTGAAACCTTGATTTTTGTTTCCTTATTTAGAATTAAGTATTTATAGCACTTTTAGGGTTTTGAGCATAATTCATCTATTATTAAGGAGAAAAAATGATTCTTTCCTTCCTATCTCAAGAAAATATTTGAATGTTTTGCCGTGTGATTCAAATACAAGTTCACTTTCAATTTCATTCATCATTGTAAGTTAATCCTTTCAGTTATGGATTCAAATTGAATTCTTGTTTCATGCGTCATGAGTAGCTAAACTCTTTTAACCTGGATTATGGAACCTAGGGTTAGTTTATGATAAGGTGTTAAATAATCAAGGTTTAATAAGTGTTAGGATTTTGTGATAATTTTGAGATTATAATTTATGTCTGTTGGTTGCAAACAATAGGTGTACCTACTTTGGTTTGCTTGAGAAAGAAATCATAAATAGTAGGAAGTGAATTATCAACAGGGACACGGAAAGGCTTCGTTTAATAATCAGCGTTGTAACAAGGTTGATTAACCTGAGGTAAAATCTTGGCAGTCAGTTGTGATTCCCTAAGTCCGAGAGGATTAGAAAATTAGACGCTTGAATAGGTCGAGAGACATTTGAGCATACCAGTCAGTTTAATTGCCACTCACATTGTTCCCTGTGGATTCGACCCTGACTCCAAAGTTGGGTAAATATATTGACAACAACCACCTTGCACTAATTTGACAGTGGTGGTTATGATGTTGGTATTATAGGGATAGCCGAACTTGAACTGGTAGATGTACACATAGGGGCATTATTATAATAATCCTTCATCCTTGCCGAGTATCAATATCATCATTATAATATCCTACGTCATTTTCGGGTATCATCACCTCATCATAATATCCACTAGCCTTGTCGGGCATCACATCATCATAATATCCTTGGGCCTTGTCAGGTATCACAACGTCATCATAATATCCAAATCAATGTCAATAATAGAGAGCAATACCTACGAGAGCTAAAGTAAATTGCAAGCCCCACGAGGGCTAAAGTAAAGAATAAGCCCAATGAGGGCTAAAGTAAAGAACGATACCCACGAAGGCTAACGTAAATAGACATAAAAAAACAAGTTAGAGTACATTTCCATTATTAATTGTTCATCATCAATATCCCATTATAAATAGGCAAATATAAAATAGGTGCACGAACTCAATCCATGGCTAAAAAGGGTGTAAGTTCGTAAATCCATTGCTTAGAATGATCTTTGGGACTAAATCATTATAAAGTGTAAAAAGGGTCAGAATATCTCACGACTGTAGTAAATAATATTGTCAATTAATGGATTGAAATATGTCTAGGTCAATTCCTTAAATCATCATTATTAACCTCTTTTATACTTATAGACTGTCCATTAAGCTAGGCAGTTATTACTGTAAAGAAATCCATTTTTAAGATACAGAGTGGGTTTTAACTCTTATTTAGGAAAAATAGTCATAATATCATATTTTAACTAGAATCATGTCAATTACCGATATTGATCATCAATGTACCGAGTCTATGCATTCTATCACTAGTATTCAAACATTAGAAGCATAAACATCACACTGTATCTTTCTCTATCCCATATCAAAAAGATGTATATATAAACATATGCATATATTCATAAGCTACAACCGTATCCTTTACAAGGATAATTACTTCCCGGATATCCAACTCACATCATACCATGTCCTTTGGACCAATAATGTGTACGGAATTATTACAACATCAATAGCATGGCCTTAGGCCCATATACGTATTCAAAACTCATATTAATACTCATGTTAGTAAGCCATATCATATTCATAAGTCATAGACTAACTATGAGGGATAATATATTATAGGATGTAAAGCATATTTGTAATCATCTCAGATCTAGGAGGCATATTATAAGTAAGACATCTCACATCTAGGAGATATAACATATCCCTAGTCTATAAATCATAACAATGAGGCACATCACCTCCTTAAGGAATCTCATATCTAAAGGTCATATATCATGTCTATGATAAATATCATTTCTATAGGCAAATTATAATATCTAAGAGGGATAATATCTCTAGAGGCCTAATATCGCGTCTAAGAGCAAATAGCATCTCTAAAGGCATAATATCACATCTAAAAGGAAATAGCATCTCTAAAGGCCCAATATCATGCCCATGAGTCATAAGTCATAATTCAGGGAATGTCATAAAAATTTACCAACCCATTAAGTAAACTTATTCTAAAGGCTCAATAATCTTAACTAAGTCTAGCATCTGTAACTAAATCCACAAGGTATAATACAAGTATTGGACTAAGTGGGCTAGACGATCCAACTTCTAATTCTCAATTCCCATATTTAGGTAATCTATGCCCCAAACTAGGATAAGGTATCTAGTTCAACTTCTATATGTCAAGTATGCCATAACCAAATCCTATGATAGGAACTTCGTCTAAATATATGGGCATTTAAGTCAACTCTACTCAAATTATGGCTTTAGGATCACTAGACTAGCCCAACTAATATTAAGCATACTAACTATTAATTCAACACTTAAAACATGTCCTATACCTAGAGACCCTTATACCTTCAGCATGTGATTTTGTATGCTGGATACTTAGAAGTTAATCAACATGCCAACATCCCAAAAGAGGGTCTGGCTGCTTTGAGGGAGGTCGTACTGGCTGCCTGGCTATTCTAAAAAAAGGCAATATCCCAATTGTTGTCAAGTCTGATATTTTTAAGGTAGTTTCTCTAATTTGATTATTTCAAGTACACTAGAGCAGTAGCCAAATACATTGTCCAAGTACTGGTTTTAGCCCCAATTTGCTTGTGATTGAGGTGTAGTAGTAGTGTGGCCTAGTGGTTAATGAAGTGGGGGTGGCGGGGGAAGGGGGAGAGAACCATGAGGTATTCTCATTCGGCGGTCAAAGTTACCCAAAACTTGTGCCGGTGGGAGAGATATAGTCAAACCTCTCTATAAGGTGTGTTTTTTCCAGATATATTTATAGAACATATAATATACCATAACATGATAGTAGGTTTTAAAGAGAACTCAGCCATTATAGTGAAATGTTATAAAGGATGGTTTTATAGAGAGGTCTGACTGTGAGGGTCTGATTGTATTAGTCAAGGTGTGTGCAAGTGAAATTTTGTATGGAAAAGCTATTATTCCGTAGAGTGAATCTTTTATATGTCTTTTATAGTTCATCATATCATATCCATTCTACAAATTAGCTCAATCTAGAGAGAAGGCAATAGGATTCAAAAAGGGGTATTAAGCATTTCAACTTACGGGTCGAAACCCTTATCTCAGCCCCAACCTTTAATATTCAATACTAAGTCATTCTACCTATAATCAAACTTAACATTCAAATTCACACGTAATATATATCACACATTATCTTACAAAGAAGAGTAGACAGAAGCCTAACTCAAAGTCGAACCGTAAATCCTTAAATCATTCCCCAAACATCCATCTTTATTTCACATTACCAAAATGCCATCACACTATTAAAATCTTAATCTACTCATCAAAATGGGAATAATGATACCCATATTGCAGCATTGTGCTTCAAGTCCAAAAATGACACTAAAAACCCTCAAGTGGGTCCTACTTACGGAAAACGCATTTTCAAAGTCAGCCCAACCTTCATACATGAACAAGGAATCATAACCCTCAAGAATTGGGTGAAAAAATAAGAAAACATTTGGCTAAAATCAAGCCCTAAGTGAATTTGAGGTTTTGGGTCAAGACCAAGAAATTCAAGCATGTATTTGAAGGATTCTTACCTTAAATCCAAATATATTCATGTTAAAAGATGTTAATCAAGATCTGAAGTTGCCCATAGATTTAATTTTGAGTCATCACACTTATTTAGGGTTTTTAGATTTCAAGGATGAAGAGAAAATGGCCAAAATCACAACATTAGGGTTTATTTATAGCCCCTTCAAGTAAAGAGATGTTGCTATTGCCATCACTTGGACTGTAATCACCCATGGGAGATCACCATAAGGCTCACCAAAATTTCCATAGTGTGATCATGGACCCCTTTGTACAATCTCAATGCACCAGATATCAGCAAACTTGGAAAATTTTCCAAGTTTCCAACAACGCCTCGGGACTCGTTTGGAATCTAATTTTCACAAATAAACTATGTAACCACACTAAATTCAATATTCTAGATGCAATGTAAAAGTTGGATTTTCCATCTGACATCATTTTGACCAAATATGGTTCCTACACCCAAATTTCCAATTTTTAACTTTTTGACAATAGGTTGAAAAAAGATCGGGAGTATTGGGACTCAAACCAAAGGTCTACCTAGCTTAAATTAATATTATGGATCTATTGGTGATGTCGAAATTTGAATCCAATATTGTTTTACTGAATTTTTTGCTTAGTGGCCATTTAGAACTAGCAAAGACTTCTAAATAGGGAATTAGTTCTAAAAAATAAAGGAACTGCCCGTTAACTAAACTGTCAGCCTCTGCAAGTTACAAATGACTTGGGGAAGCAATGGAGAAGCTCTAACAGTGGAAATAAGTGGAAATATGAAAAATAACTGGAAGGGTCATTACAAAAATTAAAGTGTGTCTTTTCTTGAAGGTTGATAAACACTTAATTGAAGCTTAAATACATTACTCTATAAGTACAATCTGCATATGAATTCATATAACGCAAAGTTGAAAAGATTTGAAATAACAAGGTGAACATAACCCTAATTTACCATTTCTCTGCATTCAATCATTACAAGAATTGTCTCATTATTTCAAACTAAAATCACTAAAGTATCCATTGAATTAAACCCCCCCTTATTTTATGGAAACGTATGATTAAAAGTCAAGTAATCTACATATAACTTAATTATCACTCTATTCCCTGTGGAATTTGAGCCCAACCTTTGTTGGGTTATATATTTGATGATGACCACTTACAGTTCTACAGAAGAAGTTATAGTTTGGGCATATCAAATTTTGGTGTTCTTGCTGGGGAATACGATTGTCAATTAATTTTTTGTGTATTAACTAACTCTTAGTCAAGTTTCCTAAACTTCACTTTTTGTTTGTTGTTTTTGTAACTGCAGACTATTGATTGTGTATTCCACATACACGATGATCAGCCAAGCCTTTAGTACTTTACTATCCTGAACTTCAAAGGACTTTAAGAAGGAACATAAAAGCACAACATACGGTTGATAGGTTATCTGCATTAGCCAATGCCTAGGTGAACCAACAGAACATTGTTGCACTAGGTTATGTAAGGAATATGTATGATGATAACCTGGGAGATGATGAGGTAGTTGACCCAACAAATAGGAGGCATATTTATAATGTTATACCGATGAACCATAATCAACAAGTACAAGGCACAGGATACCAACAGCCTATGATGAAATATGCTCGGTATGATAATGATGCTAATTTAGATGGAGTTGGTGATACTGGAGCAATTATGCTACCACCATTTTCCCCAGAAGTAAAGTTCAATATCACTAGCACAATGATTCATCTAGTCAACTTGAAGGGTTTGATTGGTGGACTAACTGGTGATGATCCAAACATACATTGTGTGAACTTCATTAATATTTGCAATTCGTTTAATTATCTTGGAGTTAGACAAAATGTAATTCATCTGAGGTTATTCTATTTGTCTCTATCTAGGGAGGTAACTCTGTGGTTGACTGATTCAGCGCTCTATTCTAAAACAAACTGGAGGCAATTGAAATGAGCTTTTCGAGAAAGATTCTTTTGGACTTCTAGGATGTTACAACTGAGGGATAAGATCAGTAACATTAGGAAACTACCTAATAATACTCTTCATGAAATATGGATGAGATTTAAGAAGAAATCGACTCAGTGCCTGAATCATAAGTTGATTGATGAATATTTGATGCAGATATTTTACAAGGCTTTAAACTCAAATACAAAGCCTATAGTAGACAACGCAGCTGGGGGGAGCTTTTATGGATTGCACTTTTACCGAGGCTATAGAGTTTTTAGATAAGCTTATAAAAAAAAAGTAGACCTTGGAATTCCAGGGATTCTGAGATAGAAAACAACACTTATTTAGTGGGAATGTCTGTGGAACAACACCGAAGAGAGAAGAAATGTGATTAGGATAAGGCTCACATAAAAACACAGTTGGACTTACTTACTAAGCATTTGTTTTTAGGTAGTGTGGAGAATGTCAAAGAAGTTGGGTCTCATAGTAGGGCAGTTGAATCTGATTCTAAGGAGGAGTCCAACTTCTTGCATAACTAGGGGGTTTTTGAGCTGGTGGATCAAGAAACCAAGGTCGGACTATCAAAGGGATAATTACTTTGACAAAGATGGTTATAGAGACCGTGATCAAGGAGATTGGAAGAATAAAAGTGACTGGAGTGGATTATATGTACCACTTAAGAGCCGAGATAACACGAACAATAATTCAGGAAAGATGTTCATAGAATCTATGATGGCTAAGCTTCTTAAATGGGTAAAGTCAACTTATACAGGTGTTAAGGAAATTTGGGGTAATCTATCAAACATGAGCCAATTGGATGATTCCCATATACCTTTATTAAGTACTTGGAACAACAAATTAAATAATTATCGATTGTTTTTAAGAAAAGAAAAAGTGGAATATTGCCAAGTGATGCATTACAAAATCCAAGGAATGATGGTACATATTTATCAATTACTACAAAGAGCAGTAGAGTGCTACTAGACCTGAATCCAATAGTACATCCACAAGTTGATGATGTTGAGTTTGATGATGGTATAAATGATGGTACACCAGTTGAGTTTGAAAAACTAGGAGATTTAGAAGAGAAGAGTACAAAAGTAGAACAGCCATTCGTGTTTAATAATGCTACTAATGTGGAACACGGAAAAGAGAAAGAGGTAGAAGCCACCCTAATGAAAATACCAAGGCTACCACATCCTTTTCCACCTAGGTTAAATAAGAAATAAGACGGGGGCAAGTTTACCGAATTCATGGTTATGCTGAAATAATTATTAGTAAATATGCCTTTGGTGGAGGCATTAGAGAAGATGTCAAGATACGCTAAATTCATGAAGGACCTTGTGACATATGAGCCTGTGGATAATCTTCATCATTATAGTGCCATTTCTACTAGATCACTAGTGTAGAAAAAAGCTGATCCAGGAGCATTCACAATCCCGTGTATAATTAGAGCATTTAATTTTGCTAAAGTGCTTTGTGATTTAGAGACAAGTATCAAAATCATGCTATTAGCAGTCTTTAAGCAATTAGGTTTAAGGAATCATAAACTAACGTCTATACATCTATTGATGGCAGACCAGTCAATGAACAAACCGGTGGGTATACTCTATGATGTGCTTGTGAAAGTGGCCAATTTTATATTCCCTGCAAATTTTGCAATCCTCGATTTTAAAGTACCCATAATCTTAGGTAGTCCATTTTTCACAACCGAAGGAATATTGGTTGATATGGAATAAAATGAGTTAAAATTTAGGCTCAATAATAAAAAAGTTAGTTTTGATATCTTCCAATCTATGAAGCAATCGAGGGAGATGAGTGTAGCCTTGATTATTGATGTTGTTGATGAAATTGATCTAGGTGTACCAATTGAAGAAAAGTTTGTTGTAGAGCCTTTAGTTTCATCCTTAATGAATTTCAAAAGAGTAAGAATTGATGAATTTGATGAGACTGTATGTGCATCCACTGGAATGGGGTCATACTCATATGCTCCTAAGAAGCTGGACTTGGATTTTAAAAATAGACCAACACTACTAGAAAAGTCTTATGTTGAAGAACCACCAGTGTTGGAGCTGAAGGAATTAGCGATTGACGAGTGTTGAATTTACCACTCATTTGCATTCAGAATTCGTGCATGAGGTTGGGTGTATTTATACATTCTAGTGTCACTATTCTAGCCATTTTAGCCTTTTTTTTTAGGATAATTCGTGTGATATATGGGTTGATAATGAGATAAATGTGTAACAAAGTGTTAAAGAATGTGTTTATTATGTTCAAAGTGAGTTCCAAATAATTTTGTACTTAAAAGATTCATTTACAGTTCAACCCAAAAAACTAGTGTTACTAGCTTGAGTTAGGTGCTTATCTAGTTGATTCCAGTGGATTCTATTGTATTTAAATTCTTAAAAATAGTCTTTATGTGTACTTATATATGAAACAACTTGTTTGTATTGCTCAAGGGTCAATTGGATCAAGACAAGGGTCAAAACAATGAGTTAAAGATCAAAGTGAAATTAGCCTATACTTAGCTCGTGTTTCTAGTTTGTCGTGTTGGATGTTGTGTTGTTTTGTTCTTTGAATTGTTGTGTTTAATGTCATAGGATGCTTGGTGCATGTAATATGATAATATATGAAAGACATACAAGCTTCAAATCAAGTGGGAACAACTCGAAAAGGCTCAAAATGGCTCAACGAAGGCACAATACGCAGATTGACGCACTTTTGTACCACTGGAATGTCTTGGGTGCATGTGGACTGTAGGAATATCCCATGTACTATTTTAAAACACCAATGGATTCAGAAAATTCCCAAAATAGTAATCAACAAGAGTGTGGTGGTTCTAAAGGAGATAATCCCGCAACGTGGGCTCATTTCGGTGCTCCTGTGCCTTAGAAAAGTTCTGAACTACAAATTCCAGAGAGGTAGAGCGCTTTGGAGGCGATGCCTCACCTGGAGTGGTGATCTACCTAGGGCGGCGCTTGACCTAGTCCCGGTATCAATAACTAAAGGTTTCCTGTCCAACATGGAAAGGGCTTGCTCCTATACTATAAATACATATTGTATCACATTTTTACACATCTTTTAGCATATTTTGGAGAGTAAAGGGCTTCTACGACTTCTTCATTAGGTTTTTATTATTTTTTTAGTTCATTCGTGTTTTTAGTCGTTAATTACTATTTTGTTATTACGATTATGACTATGCGTGGATAAATGCCCTTTTCCAGGGTTAAAGCCAAAGACATGATTACTTTTGTTTTGAATTAATTTTGTTTTCTTTTCTTATCAATATTGGTTGTGTGTTCATCTTTGATTTAACTATTTTAAGGATTCGCGACCCTTAGAATATAACAATTTTCTACCTTTTATCTCGGGAGAGGGAATAGGGGATATAACATGGAAATGAATAAGGTCAAAGTTTTATTCTTTTATAAAATAAAGAATTAAACTTAGCA
Source organism: Capsicum pubescens (assembly GCA_030864215.1). Classification (NCBI taxonomy): domain Eukaryota; kingdom Viridiplantae; phylum Streptophyta; class Magnoliopsida; order Solanales; family Solanaceae; genus Capsicum; species Capsicum pubescens. The sequence continues at coordinate 232,902,533 of CM061544.1, forward strand.
CCTAGGACAGGGATGTACATAGGAGTCTTACTTGATTCAAATGTAGGATGATAGCTTAAATTACCTAATTGTATCAGTGCATCCCCGCTCAATGATGTAGTTGTAATTTCCAAATTAGGTAAACGGTTAGAGGTTGGGAGACCATAATTATGCAATTATACCTACAAATAAACAACTAAGATAAGCAAGTTAATGAATGAAATTCAAGACATGGTATGATTGTCGAAGTGATTTAACCCTGGGTTTTCTCCCATTGATTGTTACAAGATCTTTTTTCTGAATTATTTACTTTAATTACAAATTCCAAACTCTCTTTTGGTTACTCTACCATCAATTGAATCTAAATTGTGAACTGAAATTGAATCGTTGCTGAATCAAGTCTCTGTGGGATCAATACTTGGCTTCTTGAAAGCCACTTTACTACTAAATAAGATCATGTACACTTTCGTGTGCGCTTGGGCGCTGTCAAGTTTTTGGCGCTGTTGTCGGGGACTTGTATTTTGGAAATTATTATTTTAGTTTTACTTTTAGATTTATTTGGTGTTTTTACGCTTGGTCTTGGTTTTGTTATAGCAGGAAACAAGTTTTTAAAGTGGTAAGATGGCAAGGGATAAGGAGTTGGTTAAACCAAGCTTCAAACCCGAGAAACTTTACCATCAACGAAGGAGAGAAGCAATTCTTCTCTCATGAATTCCTCAAATCTAAGAAAACCAAGAAAATCCTGTACAAATAGCTGAGGAACAACAAGTAGCGTGTAGGACTATTTGGGAAGTAGCAGTCCCACTTTCGATAAATTTGACTTCCCCCATTTAACGACCGGCTACTGGAGAAAATTTTGAGCTTAAGTACAACATGGTGCAACTATTGATTAGCAGTGGACAATTTAAAGGCCTTTCACATGAGTATCCACATGTTCACTTACAGAATTTCATTGAGCTCACTGCGACATTTATTATGACCGGTATAAATGCGAATTATGTGAGGCTCGCACTTTTCCCCTATTCACTTATTGGGGAAGCTAAGAATTGGTTGAATGAGAAGACGTCCAATTCAATCACATCATGGAATAACATAGTCAGAAGATTCCTTATCAAATTCATTCCATCAGGCAAGACTGCAAGACTTCACAGTGAGATAGTAAGCTTCAAATAGATGCCTGATAAAAATCTATATCATGCTTGGGAACGCTTTAAGTCCCTTCTTCGGGATTATCCACTCCATCGACAGTTAAATGAGGTACTTTCTCATACTTTTGTAGAAGCTCTTGATCATAATACAAAGATTTGGCTAGATTCAGCCGTAATTGGTCAAGCGTTGGAGTTGACTTATAATGAGTTGTACACATTATTGAATCGTATAGCATAAGGAAATACTGAGTGGAATTCAGATTCCAGAAGTGCCACAAAAAGAATTACAGGTGTACTAAAGGTGGACTAATTCACAACCCTATCAGCACAGGTGTCTGTATTACAGAATTTGATCAACACTCAGTTCAGCAGCATGAAATTAAGATCTCCACAGGCTGCCGCAGTCATCAATGCAGTTAAGAAAATTAGTGGTTGGTGTGAGGTATGAAGAAAAAGTGGCCATTCTGTGGCCATGTGTGCTTCAAATCCAGAATTAGTGATGTATGTAGGAAATGCTCAAACGACAAATTATGGTAACGCCTACAACATAAAGTGGCAAACTCAACCATGGAATGCCTCATAGCCACAGGCCCAACTAAATTAGTCAAGTAGTAATACGGAGAAGATAATGAAATAGATCTTAGATAATTAGACACAGTTTGCTGCAGACTTAAAAATTTGCAAGTGGACACAAGAATCTAGAGTTGCACGTGGGGAAAAATCAGCAAGTAGTAAATACTAGGCCACAAGGTGGGTTATCAGCTGACACAGAAAATCCAAAGCAAGTCATGGCAATCACCTTAAGGAGCGGGTAAAGAGCTTCGAGGAGAACCTCCAAAGGTATCAAAGGAGGTAGATGTTGATATGGTGACCCAACAGGTAAATGACAGAGTTGCTGAAAATTTAAGGAAGTCTGACTACTTGAAAGAAAAAGTTGTTGAATCAAAAGTGAAAAAGACACTGCCACTACCCTTCCCTCAGAAGCATATCAAAGCGAAGGAGGATGCACTATTTAAAAAGTTCTTTTACACATTTAGAGAGCTTCATATTAATTTGTCTTTTTTAGATGTTTTACAGAGTATGACCAAGTATGCAAAGTATTTGAGGGATGTGGTGGCGAAGAAGATGAAATTACAAGACGTGGGAGCATTAACACTCATTGAAGAGAGTAGCAAAGTAATGACTCATAAAATCCCCAAGAAATTGAGAGATCAGGGGAAGTTTTCTATCCTAATCCAAATTGGGAGTAAAGTGGTCCATGCACTGAGTGACTTAGAGGCGAGCATAAAATTGATTCCCCTATCATTGTTTAAAACATTGGGCTTGGGAGAGCCAAGACCGACCACCATGGTGTTGCAGTTGGCAGATGGGTCATTCATACATCCGGATGGAATAATTGAGGATGTCCTCACAAAGGTTTGTAAATTCATTATGCTTACTGACTTTATTATTCTTTATTTTGAGGAAAAAGAATAGGTACCAATCATCTTGGGGCATCCATTTTTAGCAACCGGAGGAGCATTAATTAATGTTAGAGAAGGAACACTCAAAATAAGAGTAGAGGATGAAGAGGTGGTGTTTGTTGTATATAAATCACCCACAATTACGTCCCTTTTTAAAGATTTGTGTATAATAAATTTCATTAAAGAGGACAAGTGTGGGGTGGCTAGTCTACAAAAGACCTCTTCAAACTACCTGATTGGGCAGCCTAATACTCTATCTTCTAAGCCTTTCATGATGGAAGTTGATGAGCCTGAAAAGGTTAAACTTAAAAAATCTGTTGTACTTGAGAATTCAAACCCAAAAGGGGTAAAAAGGTTAAGAAGATGGCCTCCAAGTGTGAGGAAAAATATGAAGGAATATGGTTGAGTGGAACTAGGTTATGCCATAACACTAAATCAGGCACTGCTTGGGAGGCAACCCAAGATAATTAGGTATGTTTTTTTTTTAATTTGTAGTTTTTTATTTCATGTAATTTTTGGTTTTTGGTTGAGTCACAGGTTGATGGGAAGTCTGAGTAACATAAACTTGAGCTTGAAGTATGGCAAAGATTGAGTGTGGGGTTCCATGGATCTCCTTTATGTGTAAAGATGCTACTAGTTAGGCCTGGAGATTTCAGGGAGTATTTTTGTCTCTTGATTTTAAAAGTTCACTTTGGGGACAAAGTAGATTTTTAAGTGTGGGGTAGGGAAATTCCCAATTTTTGGCTCAATTTAAAAGTTTTTAGGTTAGGAATAAGTAAGATATTCTTGTTGGTGCAATTTTTAATTGTATGTTGCGATTGTTTTATTTGGTAAAAGTATGTTGATTGAGGGAATTGATATTTTTGAAACTCTTAGGCCCATGTTTTTTAATCCTGTACTTGTTGGCTTAAAATTGAATTCATGTTATTATTTAGATGGGAGTCTATGAAGATAGGTTAGGAATATGTGAGATATTCTTGTTGGTGCTATTTTTTATTGCATGTTGCAAGTGTTTTCTTTGGTGAAAGCATGTTGATTGAGGGAATTGCTATTTTTAAAACTCTTAGGCTCATGTTTGTGACTCTTGTACTTGTTGGCTTAAAATTGAATTCATGCTATTATTTGGTTGGGAGTGTATGAATATCCTATTAAGTTGAGCATATGCTATGCGTTATGTGAGGTATTTTTATATTCCTTGTTGCATATGATGTCTAGAACTGAACCAGTGTGTGTGTAAATTGAAATAAAGAGTGTGGGTTTAGGAGATGATTTAGGCATTTCTTTGATAGCCTTATTCTATACCTTCTATTTGTCCTTTCCATTGTGCATTATCCTAGTTAACCCCCATTGAGCCTTTATCCTTTTCTTTGGTAGCTTCATATGTAGACTAATCCCCTTCTTTGATAGACCGTAATTTGATCCAAAAAGCTCCTAAGTGCTTTAATGGAAAATAAATAAATAAAAAGAGTTTGAGAAATTGATGAATAAAAAGGTAAAATTAATGCCCCAAGGTAATAGTTATTGGTGTTAATAATTGATGTATGGTGGATGGGTGGGATATAATTTATGCTAGAATATTGCCATGATTGTGAAAAAAGAGAAAATTAATTCTTGTGGTAGTAAACTACGTGTCCACCAAGTGTTTGTGAAAATGCTTAAATGAGATGGGGCAAAAACAAAAGATATGGATGAATAAATAAGTGTAGTTTGGTTTTTGGAGAGTGACTTTAAATGTATAATGTAGAGTATTAAAGCACTTACAGAGGTTAGTCACTATTCTGAAATAGTTCCTACCCATCCCTTTGCCTACATTACAACCTGAAAAAGTCCTAATTGATCTTAAGCTTTACATTCGACTATTAGTGAAGCATTAAACTGAGGGAAAGCCTATGATTCATTGTGTGTAACTTGTGAATTCTTTGTGAGAGTGAGCGTAATTCGATTCTTGTACCCATCATGTTCTAAATTGCTTAATTGTGAGTGATTATGGGTAACTCTCTTGTTGTGAGGGAACATGTTTGATAAATATAATGATTTGTATGATTTCTTTGATAGAATGATGTGCATGAGTTTTCCAACTTGGTGAGTCAATTCTTGAGGCTAGGATGTTTTGGAGTAGTGTTCATAAGCTTTCAATTATATTTGTAACATGCTTAGTATAGTAACTTGCATTCCGTGTAGTCATTGTAGTACTAGCTTGAGTGTATTGCATACAGTAGAAGTGTATAACCTCCAGATCATGAGGTTTCTAGTAAAGAGTTGTTCGAGGACGAACAAGGCTTTAAGTGTGGGGTGGTGATGTTGGGTGTATTTATGCATTCTAGCGTCACTATTCTAGCCTTTTTAGCCTTGTTTTGAGGCTGATTCGTGTGATATATGGGTATAATGATATAAATGTGTATCAACGTGTTAAATCATGTGTTTAGGATGTTCAAAGTGAGTTCCAAACAAGTTTGTACTTAAATGATTCATTTAGAGTTCACCCGGAAAACTTGTGTTACTAGCTTGAGCTAGGTGCTTGTCTAATTGATTCCGGTGGATTCTATGGTGTTTAAATTGTTCCAAATGGTTTTTATGTGTAATTATATATGAAAAAACTTTTTTTTAATGCTCAAGGGTCAATTGGATCAAGCCAAGGGTCAAAACAATGAGTTAAAGATCAAAGTGAAATTAGCCTATGCTTAGCTCGAGTTTCTAGTTCGTCGTGTTGGATGTTGTGTTGTTTTGAGCTTTAAATTGTTGTGTTAAATGTTATATGATTCTTTTTGAATGAATTATGATGATATATAAAGGATATAAAAGCTTCAAATCATGTAGTAACAACTCAAAAAGGCTCGGAATGGCTCAACGAAGGCACAATATGCAGATTGATGCACTTTTGGACCCTTGGAATGTCTTGGGCACGTGTGGACAGTAGGAGTAGCCAATGGACGTGTAAAACCCACTAAGTGATTCAAAAGAGGCCAAAAATAGTAACCAATAGGCGTGTGGTGGTCCTAACGGCGATTATCCCGCGACACGAGCTCATTTTGTTGCTCTTGTGCCTTAGACTAATTCTGAACAACAAATTCAAGACAGGTAGGGATATTTGGAGGCGACGCCTTACCTGGAGTGGGGCTCTAACTAGGGAGGTGCCCCACCTAGTCCCGGGCTCAATACATGAAGGTTTTCTATGTTAAGGAAATTATATAGTATAGAGCTTATGCTCACTCATTGCCATTGAGCTTGTTAACAGCTTATCGTAAAAACCAGTATTGGCATAGGACTTTAAATTAAACATTCATTGTCTACTCATTGCAAAAGATAGAACTAGATGTCCAGAAGTTTATATAAATGCTAATCATCAGTTCTCTTAATTGAAACTATAGGACTGTGAGGCTCATTATTAAACTGTTGAAGAGATGAAATATAACCAAGGTATATCTTTTTTATCAGAGGTTGAATCGATCCTTAAAATATGAATTATGCCAAAATTATGTTACATTCCCGAAAAATCTAACTTCCATCAAAGAGAGGAAATGAAAGTCTTTCATAAAAATTCTTGTAGAAGCAAGAATGAAGTGCTCATTCCGTGTATGCTATATCATAATTTAGTAACTTCATTTCATAACTGATGTTTATGTGAATTTTTCAATAATAGTCTAATGATTCTGCCGTGAGATTATACATACTGTTACTTTGTATCGCTTTTAAAGATGGAACTTCTTAGTTGATATGTCCCTTCTGGTGTCTCTATTGCTTCTTTATGTTCCCTTGGTAATTTTGTGATACTAGTTATCTTATATTCTATTTTCTATTGTGGCATATTTACAGGAAGATTCTGGATGATATCTTGACTTACATGAATTATATAATCAGTATATCAACTCCAAATTCGGTGAGCCAATTAAATGCATAGCTTATCTTGATGTATTTTCCCAACCGCAGAAGATTCCTCATAAAGCTAAGACGTCAAGGTAAAAATTTCTCTAGTCGCTGTGAATATTCAATCTTTTAAATCAGATATCTCATCAGAGTTTGTTGCTTAAAATTGTAAAATAAAGTGCAGACAGTTTCAAGAAACAACTTTTGAAATAACAACTTCAATGACTATTTGTTAGTTTGGGTGAAATCTTGTTGTTCCCATTAAGTTCAAACCTGGATGTAAAATCGTTCTCACCTCTTTATGATTTCTATATTTTTGTGATATGCAATATTTGTCCTTTTGCTCTTTTACAGGCAGTATCTAGAATATTTGTAGAAGCTATTGGAATATCTGGACTATTATTTTGAGCGAGCGGAGTCTTTACAGGATCTTGACAGGATATTCTTGAAGGTTCTATTTTCTTTTATCAACATGATATTCCTCAATCCAATTTTATACTAAGTGATAATTGCTTACTTGTTACATGCTTTCGAGTTCTGTCCGACATCATTGGAAAGTGTATTGCATTCTTTCTTCCTGTTTAAAAATAATGGAGAGTTAAGTGAACACATGCAGAGAAGGTTTTTTTTATCTTCTTGTAAATTTAATGCAATTTTTGGGATTCTTGAGTTGTAAATTGGTTTATGTAGGGTGTTTTCTTATGTGGAAGTCATTGCTCAAAGGTCTTCTCATAGGAGACATGGTATAGCTTCTTTGTTTTATAGTTTGTTGCTGAAATAGTATAGTTTAAGGATTGCATCTTCTGATATGAGGAGCTTATGTTCTCATACTTTAAATATGAGTTTACGTGGCATTTTACTGGTTGTTTTGAAAAATTCCAGATAAGTCACAGTGTTTTTGAGGTTTGTCGGTGAATACAATTGATCTTGCATGGTGTTTATGGTTAATTTCTATATGTGCTTATGAAATGATACTTGACCTATGCTCATCCTCCCCCATCCCTTTTTCGCGTTGAAAAAAAACATTAATGTATGGTTTTTTAATTTAATAACTAATTTCTAACAGGTAACAAGTGAATTCGAAGAGGAGGGGACTTTGGTCAAGCTAGAAGGATGGGAAAATAATGGTCAGGAAAATGGAAGTGCTCCAGAGAACCATATTGGTCTTGGTTATTATAGTACAGCTGAGGAGCTGATGGTAGTGGGACCAGAGAATTTAAAGGAGGTATGGATGTTTCTTTAAATTTTTCATCTATGTTTTCTTTAATGGAACATGAATGCCTTCAAGTTTTGGAACATATTGAGCAGAGGAATACCAACAGTCATTGGAGTTACAATGTTCTATTTTCACTTAAACTTGGGAGTTACAACGGTAGCTGATCTGACTTACTGGATGTTGAAAAAAGGAAATGTGTTGTAAGAACTATCCAGTTAATTAGGTAACATTAAAATGAACTAATACTGAAGGTTTGACTTGACTTAAGAATTTGTTTGGACTCATCCATAATTAGATTTCTTTTATAAGTTTGAACAGAATCTAGAATTTTTATTATGTGCACCCCCAGTTTGTTTTGTTCTATTTTGGTGCATGTTGGATCCTTCAAAATTAGTGTATTTTTTAGGGATTCGACAGGGATTAGATCATTTATTTAATATTTCTTGTCAAAAAAAAATATGTTAGTTGTTCCATCGTTACTTCTCTTTCTACTATTTTTGACTAGCTCTTTTTGCTTTTTAGACCAACCTTCTGCATTGATTTAATTTGGATGGAGTGTAATGAGAGTTTCTCCAACAAGGGAAAGAGGCAATAAAGTTAACCTGAGATATTAATCATTCAAAATTTTGTACAGAGCATGTTTGCCTCCCAGATTACCTAATAGAGTAGAAGAGCTTAACTATCTATCTTTAGCCTTGGCTTGTTGATGTATGAGTAGTTATTTTATTTTGTTTGATCACTGAACTTGGAATTACATCTAGGTTTCAGTTTTAGTTTTATGTCTTGTGTATATAACCTTCTGATAAATAATACACGTTTAGTTAAAAAAATCTATTATAAATGTACATGTTTGAATTTTTATTAAGTTCTTTATTAGATGGTTTAATGCTTTCTAAATAGGATAATAATATACAAAATAAATGTAAAATAAAATTATAATTTTTTATAATATAACTATGGCTATATTTCACAAATGTTGTTTTAGAGGAGGTAGCAGCAGCCACAACTTTTAAGTGTTGTTGTAGAAAAGGTATAAAAGGATGTATTTTTAAAGCGCGGCAAAAAATAAAGTTAAGGCCAAGCTTTTCAAGTGTAGAATTATCCAATAAAATTGTTGCCAATGAGATGCTAGAAAGTGTGGCCTTTGTAACTCATAAGCCACACTTTTTAAACGTAGCTGATATCGAAACACTTGAAAAGCGTGGCCTAAAGTCAAAGGTTACGCCCTTTTAGGCCACCCCCCAAAAAGTGTTGCCTAAAGTCCAAAAGTGTATCCTTTGATCAAAGGCAACATTTTTTTCTACTTTAGGCCGCACTTTACGAGGGTGGCAGTAGGACTAAAATGTTGTAGTGTTTTTTGCTATCTTAGAAATAAGGGTGAGTAGAGAGTTAGCTATGTCTTGGGCATTTTCCTAAAAATAGGGATGGACAATTGAGGTATTAGGTGGTTTTAATTTACACACTCGTTAGGTACTTAAAAGGGTCAATGAGTGATATTCATGAGGTTTTGTTGACAAACTAGCCTCAAGGACCTTCAACCTAGCCTATCATATCGCTAATGACTAGAATTTGCATCAAAACATCATGCACTCATACATAGCTTGCCCTTAGGTTGACATAATCCTAAGATCTTTCTCATATTGAATTTCAAATAACAATTGTTGCCTTTAGTTTGTTAATTTGATTTGGCGTTAATAAAACCGCATTCCAAACTAACCCCCTCATTTTAAATCTTGTATTTCGCCTTGTTTACATTACGAGAATCTTTCTAGTAACTATTAACACCCATAAGACTAGAAATTTTAATTTTTCTCCCTGTGGATTCAACCTCAACTTAAGTTGAGCTATTGGAAACGATCGGCCTCTACCCAATGCAATGGTATAGGTGAGCATTATCACCGATCCATCTTTGGTATGTGTTTTTGGGTAAAGTTACCAATGATCATTGTAGTTGATTCGGTAGAGTATCAGGTTTATGCCTTTATTTCGGTATTGAGGTGATATAAGAGAGCCATTGGGTGGACGATTACCGATATCATAGGAATTCTACTGGGGATCTGTACTCATAAGATCTAGCTAGAAGAAGACTGCACTCCAACTATTGATCATCCGCGTAGACTAAATCCACCAATGCAAGAAGTAGTGAATAAAGATATGATGAAATGGTTAAATGCAGAAATGATTTACCAAAGTTTTGATAGTAAATGGGTAAGACGAGTGCGGTATATTCCCAAGAAAGGAGGCATGGCGGTTGTAGCCAATGAGAAGAATGAGCTAATTCTACTCAGGCCGGTGACCGAGTGGATGGTTTGTATAGAATATAGGAAGTTAAATTCTTGGACTTTGAATGATCACTTTTCTATGCCTCTCATGGACCAAATGCTTGATCGGTTGGCAGGAAAGGGTTGGTATTACTTTTTAGATAGATACTCATGTTACAATCAACTATCGATTGCACCTGAGAACTAAGATAAAACGACATTCACCTGTCCATATGGAATATTTGCTTTTAAGAGAATTTCATTTGGGTTGTGTAATGCCCCTATCACTTTCCAAAGATGTATGATATCCATTTTCTCAAACATAGTAGAAGACACTTTGGAAGTGTTTATGGATGAGTTTTTAGTGGTTGGTGATTTATTCGATATTTGTTGGTGAACTTAGGCAATGCATTGCAACGTTGTGAGGTGTTCAATCTTGTTCTCAATTGGGAAATATGTCACATCATGGTGAACCAGGTCATAGTATTGGGGCATAAAATCTTAGCCAAAGGAATTGAGGTGGATCGATCCAAGATTTAAGTTATTGAAAAACTACCTCCTCCCATCTCGGTGAAAGAAGTTCACAGTTTCCTTAGCCATGCTAGTTTCTACTGGAGATTTATACAAGATTTTTTTAAAAAATTGCAAACCCACTTTACAAATTGTTGGAGAAGGAAACTAAGTTTGCATTTGATGATGATTTGTAATACCCCGATCGTTCCTTAAGTCTAAATCCATCTTTTGAGTATATGGAAATGACTTCCAAAGTGAATGATGATTGAACCATGTAGAATTTCCCTAATTTAAACTTTTGTCCTGTAGAGCATTGAATAAGTTTTCCATCGATACCAAATTAGCCCAAATCCAACACTCGAGTGAAAAGTAACAGTCATTTTAGTGAGACAGTGTGCCACCTAGCACTTTAGCGCATCGTAGAGCCAGCCAAAATGGCAATTTTCATTTTCCAGTGAGCCTCTGCGATATTGATGCATCGCGCCAAGGCTTAATATTAGAATTGTCAAATTCCACTGCACCAACGCGATTCCACCGCGTCGCAGTGCCCTTCCAGATCACAACCAAGGTGATAAAGCGATTTCACCGTGTCGCGCCACTGAGCAGTTTCCCAATTGTCCAAATCCAGTGAAGGACGACCGCGATCCTGGCGCGTTGCGCCAGGGCCAAAAATTGGGCTCCAGTTCTAGAATTTGCTCAAGGGTATTTTGGTCCTTTATACCAATTCTTACCCTCTATATATATATATCCAAGTAGAGAAGAGAAATTTATTTCTCTCCAATTTCTTTCCAAGAACATTTTAGAAGCTAAGGTTTTCTCTCAACCCAAAAATCCAATCTTCTCCAAGAAAATTCAAGACCCTTCCATAAATACCTTCAAGTGGTTCAAGATTTAAGATATCTAAGTCAAGGCATCAAGAAATTTAGCTCAAAAGTGTGAGAAAGAAGTTCCAATCAAGTTTCTTCATCTTAAATATCATAATCAAGGTATGTGGGGCTTGAACAAGAAAATTCTTTCATTCTTGTGTCCAAAGAATTGTTTTTTACTATTGGAATTTCATGATCCTTGCAAGTGGGTTTACACCCAAATTTCTTTATTAATGATTTATAAGATTTGAGTTGAATAAGTTTGATATTTATGATTATTTTACCATCACGTTTCTTAAATTGAGAGTTTATGCCATGAGTTGTATATTGTCATTTTGTATTGATGATTTCTAAGCGATTTAAGACAAGTGTCATGAGTTATGTCCATGAGAAGTTTGAGTAATGAATATATTTATCGATATTGAGCTTGAGAGTTAAGAATGAGTCCTATGATGTTTTCTCAAAGCTTTTGATACTTGATACGATTTGATAAGCAAGTGTACTTGATGTTTGGAAAGACTGTTTTTAGTTTGAGCCGAGTTAGGAATCCACAAGTTGTTTATGATTTACAGATAAGATGTATTTATGATTTGGTCTTTATGATAGACCCTTGAGTTGATTAAGGTGGATTTCCTAACGCGTTCTGAGCTAAGTCTGGGAGGAGTATTTACAACCGAGTGGGAAGTGTGGGTTCAGCACATCCTACTTCCCCAGAACTACGTGCCACTATAGGATTGAGATTTGAGGGCCAAAGATCCGAGTTTGTGATCACAGAGATGAGTTTGAGGTTATACTCCCTGGCAAGAGTATAACGCTCCCGCCAATGTGGGGTTCCTTCCTTAGGAAGGCAAAACGTTAGACTCCATGTGGCTCACATGATTTATGTCGGTTATAAGAAACTCCCAAGCCCATAATAGTCTAAGTTTCTTGAGTTACCGAGTCACTCTAAGTCATGAGTCAAAGAGTTTGAGTTGAGTCCAATGATTTATGAGATTTATGAAGCATGTGTTACTGTTGATAATTTATGAGAAACTATATTACAGTTTAATTCAAGCGAAGAGAGTCATTATTGTCCGCATGCATGATTTTATTTTACACTTATGATATTATTTAAAAATGTTGCATACACCCCCACATACTCGGTACATTCTCAAAGTACTGACCCATATATATATGTCTATGTGTTACATTGTCTCATAATGTAGGTACAAGTGGTAGTGCACATACCATATTCACTCAGTTTGCAGCTTCCAGTCAGCAGGAGATGAGTCCTTTTGATTCAAGGTCTTGAGTTAGTTTTACAGTTTGAGAAGTATTGTATTTTCTTATTTTATTCGTATTGAGCTTGGATAGTTGGGAGTCATGACCCGTCTATCTAAAGTCAGTACCAGTAGAGGCTTCATGGACAGTCAGTAGAAGTTGATGTATTCAGTTTCAGTTTTTTCATTTTGTAAAAGCAGAGTTGTAGTCTTGTAAAGTTCATATTTGTATTGATCAAGTTCAGAGAAGTGTTATGTTTTCGCTGATTTTATATAGATTTAAGCATTCTATTTAGTCTCTTATGAGTTATGCCAGTAGGAGGGTTAGCTTGGTGTCACTTGTGCCCCTAAGCACCGTGTGACGTCTCGGGACCTAATTTCGGGGCGTTACATGATTGCTTGAAGGAATTTCAATGCCTTAAATAAACGTTAGTTGTTTCACCCATTATTATTGCTCCAGATTGTTCCAAACCATCTGAAGTGATGTGTGATCCAAGTGGAGTTGCACTCAAGGTTGTCCTTAAGCAAAAGAAGGAAATTCTTTTTCATCTAACTTATTATGCCAATAAATCTTTGAATGGTGCACAAAAGAACTGCATGGTTACCGAGTAAAAGCTCTTAGCCATAGTTTATGCATTCAAAAACTTTTGGGCATATTTGTTGGGAACAAAAGTAGTAGTGCATACTAACCACGTTGAACTAAGATACTTAATGGCAAATAAGTATGCCAAATCGAGGCTTATAAGATGGGTGTTTCTACTTCAGGAGTTTGACTTTGAAGTCAAAGATAGGAAAGGGGTGTAAAAATCAAGTAGTGGACCATCTGTCTCGGTTGGAGAGTGAAGGGAGGAGCTCAAAAAAGTTGGAAATTAATAATTCTTTTTTGGATAAGTAAATTCTTGTTGCTACTCTTAATTTGGTGTCATGATGTGCAGATTTTGCAAACTATATGGTCAGTTATATTATTTTAGAAATGCTTAGCTTTCATCAAAAGAAAAAGTTTCTACATGAGGTAAAAAGGTAATTCTAGGATGAACCTTATTTGTTTAGACGCTGTGTTGACTACATTATTAGGAGATGCATACTAGAAGTGGATATGTTGAATATTTTGGAGGCTTGTTATTCCACCCTAGTTAGAGGAAATCACGCAGGTTATCAAACTACCAGAAAGATTTTGTAGAGAGGTTATTATTAGCACTTAACTCACAAAGATGCACATGAATTTGTGAGGGCTTGTGATCAATGCCCGTGATAGGGGTCCATCTTTAGACATCATGAGATGCCAATAACGAAGATGTTGGAGGTAGAGCTATTTGACATATGGGCATAGATTTCATGGGGCCCTTTAGTAAGGTCCTATGGTTATAAGTATGTTTTGGTAGTTGTGGACTATGTGTCCAAATAGGTAGAAGTTGTGGTTCTAGCAAATAATGAAGGCAAGATTATGGTTGTATTCTTGAGAAAGAACATTTTCTCCTATTTTGGTGTTCCATAAATCATTATAAGTGATAGAAGTTCTCACTTTTGCAACAAGATGTTTGATGAGTGGTGAATTTACCGATAATATGCACTTAACATTCGTGCACAATACTGTGATTTGAAGGCATAAATAAGACAACATTGTGATTAAATGCACTAATTTCCATATTTTGTAGGTATACAAGTGATGAGAAAGAAGGATGTGGAATTGAGCTGAAAAGAAACAAAGAGGAGAAGAAAAGTGCACAGCTTAAGGACCATATACAAAATGAGGCTCAGTTACCGCGATCGCAGTCTGAGGAGCGCGATTACAGGCAGATAAGAGGGTCAACAACCACGATTACATGGATATGCCCACAGCTGCAGTAGCCTCGATCGCAGAAAATATAGTGCGATCATGGCACGCGGGATTAGGCCCAGGGGCAGTTTCATAATTTTTAGCAGCCGACCCTAAATTCCTTAAAATCCTAAAACCCTTTCCCATTTTGGGCATTCTAGATACTAGCAATATTTTGAATTTGAAGTTGAAACCCTAAATTGGGCAAGAATTGTAATTTGATTTGCATACTTTGAATTTAGTAATTTTTTGAAGAATGGATGCTTTGCACAACCCTTATGGTATATTTTTCTCTCCTTTCTTCATGAGTAGCTTAATTTCATTGTCTTGGTATTATGTTGAACTAAGGTGTAATTAGTTGTGGGTTGTGATGTATTTGTGTATATGCTAGTTGGTTGATGATGGGTTCTACTATTGTTTGATTAAATTAGTTGTAATTTGTCGGTGAAAACCCCAAATACTCAAAATGGGTTTGTGGGTGAAAACCCCAAACTCTTGAAATCTCAAACCATCCTTGAAAGATAGGTTTGGTGAACTTTTGGAACCCACATCATCCTTGAAAGAGGGATATGGGAACCAAGGCAATAGTAGATAATTAATGGGTTTAGTTTGTTAATTCTCACTATCTTAGACATAAGAGAAATTATGAAGTTGACTATATCTTGGGTATTTCCTATAAATAGGGATACCATATATAGGTAATAGGTGAATATAATCAACACACCTATAAGGTATCCAAAAGGTTCAATAAGTGAAATTCTTGAGGTTTTGTTGACAAGCTAGCCTTAAGGATCCTAGATCTAAACTACCATATTGTTAACAACTATCATGTACACTAAATCTAGACATATCCATACCTAATTTTCCCTTAGATAGACATAATCCCAAGATTCTCTCTATATCGAAGTTAAATTGCAATTGTTGTGTAGTTTGTGGAATTGAGTTACTATTGACACACACTCCTAAAACCAAAACCCCATTTTAAATCATGTTTTTTTACTTTATTTTCAGTTTGGGTGTTTTCTTAGTAAGTGTTAAGACCCATAAGCCTAGAATTCTAATTTTCATTCCTTGTGAATTCAACCTTAACAAAAGTTAAGATATTTACAACGATCGTCCACTACCAAATTGCATGGTATAGGTGAGAGTTATCAAAATGTCCTTATTATTGGGGAGTGAAATTTAGTTTTCACCTGTGTGGTATTGATTCTTACTTGGGGCATACCCGTAGTGGTGAATATTTATTTTGGTTGTTATTTTTATTTCCTACTAGGTGATCTCCATAGCATAAACGGAACCATGAGTGACAATGCTAGTCAAGATGGGTCTTTGGATGGCCCTCTTGATGATGAGGACAAACTCAATGACATTTGTCGAATGAGTGCTACTCGTATTCCACCTAATTATGGGAACGGTGTCTTTCATATCTCAAGCGTCATGTTGCATATGCTACAAATGAAAGGTCTTTTTAGGGGACAAGCCTCTGAGGACCCCAACCTGCATTTGAAGAACTTCATCAAAGTATGTGCACCCTTAGATATTACACACATAACCCAAGAGTCCATTCAGCTTTATTTTTTCCCATTTTTTCTAACAGGAGAGGCAGTATTATGGCTTTGATCTCTTCTGGCCGAGTCAATCACTTCATGGGATGAACTTACAGTGGTCTTTCTTGACTGGTATTTCCCGAAATCCAAAATGCTCCAATTATGTGAACAAAGTGTGGGAAAGGTTCAATGGAAAACACATGCAACCACGACATCCCGGAGAAGGTGCTTCACCAAATCTTCTATCGGTCTCTTGATCCGCTCAACAAATAGATAATGCAGTGGGGGGCTCTCTTATAAAGTTAAATTATCTGTGTATTCAAATTTTCTTGAGGAAGTTATCAAGTAAAACTGAGGTGGCATACTTAGGATGCCAAAGTGCCAAAAAGGTCTCCTACTACCTTTGTGGTTGACAAGGAACAAAGAAAGAGAGATGAGGAAATAAGGGAAAATATGGCAAAAATGATGACTCAATTGGATCTTTTGACAAAATATGTGATGGGTTCACCCACAAAGGCGATAAATTTTGTAGCATCTAAGGCCTATGATGAAGAAGAGGCCAAGAATCTTAATGAGGATATTCAATATTTGGCAAATTATTCGGGGGATTCTCACCCCGCCTATCAAAAACAAGGTGGGAATCAAGGTTGTATGGATCATGAACGTGACCATGATTGGAGTGATAGAGATTGCGATTATGACTGATATGTGCACTCTCATGATCAAGCAAAGAACAAAGATGGTAGAACCATCAAACCTGACAAATATAAAATTGAAGATATCTTGGCAAGGATTTTGATGAGAGTGGAAGGAACGGACAAAATGGTCCATGAAATTAAAGGAATTTTTTTTGAAACTACACCAAACCATGGTGTCCCAATCTACCACTATTAAACAATTGGAGACCCAAATCGAGCAAATTTCCACCCAAATGAATGCTAGGCCAAAGGGTGGTCTTTCTAGTGACACTATTGTAAACCTGAAGAATGAAGCTCAAGTTTTAGCAATAGTCACTAGGATTAGGAAGACCCTTGGTGATCACTTGAAAAGAGATTTGGGTGAAAATATGTCGAAGGTTACATCAAAATAAGGGCCACTACAAGCTCAAGAAGAAGAAGATAATGAAAAGAAACTGGTGGAAGTTGGTGAAGAGGTGGTGGAAAATGAGAAACCACAAAGTGATGTGATGCGTATAATACAAGTCCCTCCCCTATTTTCTCAAAGGTTTCAAAGAAAAGAGGAGGGTGATAAACTAAAGAAATTTATGGCCAATCTTAGCAACCTCTCTATCAATATCCCATTGCTTGAAGAGATCAAAGACATACCAGGATATGCTAAGCTCGTGAAGAAGTTGATGTCAAAGAAGAAGCTCATCGAAGGTGACACAATCGAAGTCACTTATGGTTGTAGTGCTATCATGAGTATCAAAATTATGGAAAATAAGGAAGACCCCAGATCTTTTACCATCCTTTGCACCGTTGAAACGTATATGTTTGTAAAATCTCTATGCGACCTCTCTCGGATTAGACGCCCCAACTCCAATATCTATGAGACTTTTAATGGCTGATTGGTCTATCATAAGGTCGGTCGGGATTTTGTTTGATGTTCTAGTCAAAGTGGACAAATTTATACTTCTGGAGGACTTCATGGCTTAAGATTATGAAATGGACCAAGAGGTTCCCATCATTACTGGTCGACCTTTATTATCCACCGGAAGAGCCATTATTGACTTCGAGTTGGGTGAAATGAGGTTCAGAGTTCATGATGACGAGGTCTCATTTCGAGTAAGCAAAACAAAGAAACAACCCTTGGAACTTCAAGTGTTATCGGTGATTGATGTTGAAATAGAAGAAGTGAACGAGGGGTCCCTTGAGTACTCAACTTGAGAAAGAAGGAAGGCATCGTGCCACGACATAAACTAAGGTGCTATGTGGGAGGCAACCCACAAATGCCACAAAAATTGCCCGTATCCTTTATTTTTATTTTTGTAGTGTAGATTTGAATTTTGTCAATTGAATAACCCATGCATTTATGGCACTATGGAGTGTGTTGGATGAGTTTGAGAAAGGGAAAGTATGAAATTCTAGCACGCTGAACTAAACAAGAGAAAATCTTTCCAAATGTGAAATAAGCTAAACGGGGGAAAATAGGGGAGAAAAAATGCCCCTAGTTACCGCGACCGCAGGATATGGGCCACGATCGCGGTCACCCGTGTGTCCACGATTGCGGAGTCCTAAATATGATTGTAGTCACATCAGTCTTATAACCATCTGAAACCCCACTTACTCTCTACGCTCTCTTCTCCAATTTTCTTTCTAATTGGACGACCCAATTCTGGCCAAATTGTGAGAGCTCCAACAGCATCCTTGCATCACTTATCCGATAGATGCCTTGAATTTATCCGTTGATTGTGGAAAATAGGCCTTAGAATGCATGTTATAGAGAAGGCCTGAAATTATGTTTTTTCATGCTTAAATGCTTCATAAACTGTACTTATGTGGTGTTTAGCTTCTAGAATATGGTGTGCACATGAGTGGGTAAGTCTTGAGAACCCAAATTGTGTGTAAATTTGAGAAAAATGTAGAGTGCACTACAAGTGCTCGAAAGGTTTCCCGTATGAGTATTCACTAATGGTTTTTGCATTCTAGGAGCATAATCAAGTACCTAGTGGTCTTGTTCAACACTTTAAGTGTAAATCCTTGTTCAAATTTGAATTTTTGGACATTGAAAAATTGGGTTGATACTGGTCTCAGATACCATGATCACGGTCATCAAGACTGCGATCGCGGCTCTCTGGCCCGCGATCATGGTAACCGAGGCTGATTTTTTGCCTATGCCAAAAATTCTGCACTTCTAATTTTCCAAACACCACCAAGTAACCATCTAATGAGCTTTAGTGGACAACATAGTAAGTTTGTGCAAGAATATGTCAATAATTGATATTTTTGTGTTGTTTGTTGTTTTTAGGAGAATTTCATGGAGAAATACAATTACATCCAATTTGTGTCACCCGAGTGCCACACTCACTACTATGGTGATCTTTTGAGTACAAAGCTACTCCCGAAGAGAGAAATATGCTTGGAGAATGTGCTGAAAAATCTTTCAGCATTTCATGACTGGCTTGTGTCCACAGAATGGTGGTGTTTCACCCCGGATACTTGCAAGTCTAATGAGCAATGGGTCCATGAATTCTATGCCAACCTTAGCATAGTATTTTTCTCGAATCCATCCTACATGACTATCAAGATCCAGGGGAATATAGTGGACTTCGGGGTGGAGTGAATCAACGATATCTATGGGCTTCCAAATGCAAATGTGGGCGAGTTTGAATAAAAAAGGTGTGAACCGGGAAGTTGGTTGGTAGAAAGACTTCCCTGGAAAGGAAGTTTCATGGGCGGCAACCAAGAGTAACATCTGCATGAATGACTTCACTACCGAGGCTCTGATTTGGTTAAACATCATATGTAGTCGAGTCACCCCCTGTACCCACATGACAGTCGTCCCAGATTTGCGTGATCAAATGGTTGCTTGCATTTTAGACAACATTCCTTTGGATGTTAGTCAGCTCATAGTTTTTGAAATAAAATTCTTCAAGAACCATGGTGGGATGCATCTCTTCTTTCCTTCTTTGATTACTGAGCGTTACAGAAAGACTGGGGTTGAGGAATACTCTAGAGATACTTGGGTGCACCCTGGAACTTCTATCTATTATTTTAAAGTTCAAGGAGAGGGCGCATCAGGCAAAAGCAAGAAGAGGAAGATCAATTTGGGGAAGTCGACATGTGAGGAGCCTGAGTCTTGTAGGACATCCACCACCGAGACTCTTGAGGATATTAGAGTTAATATTATGGCTATCAGGAAACTTGTGCCAGGTTTTCCCCAGGTACCGAGAGAACCCTCCACCACCCGCCATTCATATATGTCCCAATCTGATTATAAAGAGTATCGAGAGAACCAAAAGATGTAGGGACCTACCATTGCTTGGATTGAGAGGGACTACTTATCTTTTGTAGAGTCACATCATGATCTCTAGGTTTCTCATGAGAAGATGGTAAAAAGAGAAAAGGTAAGATATGTAAGGGGGTGAAAGGTCCTAAAGCCCCATGATAGAGTCCCTTCCTCCCGAGTGGAGAGTGATGATGAGGTGCCAGTCTAGTGCTCCAGTCCTGAGGGTATTGATGATGATACAGAGTCTATAGACAAGAGCAGTTCTTGATGTGGTTTCAGGGAGCACCCTTATCTCTTCTTATGCTTTATTGTTTATGCAGTGAGGACAGTGCTAGCTACTTAGTTGGGGTTCCTGTCTTCGCATTCATTTGATTTGGACCTGTATTATTGATATTTTTGTATGTTTTATGTTATTTTAGATGATTTTTATTTTTATTTAGGTTGTAATTTCCGAGCATTTTGATAGTGCCCACATTTGCATGGATTAGTCATTTTGTTTTGTAGTTAGATTTTTGCGTTATCTTTATTTTGTTTATGATGATATCCATCAAGCATTTCCCTATAATAGATTGAGTGATGACATTCTTAAGGAAAAAGCATCATGATAGGGTTTTGAGTCGTGGATCTAGGGGAAGTCGAGTACCCATCGCATCGAGGTCAGAAATTCAAGATAAATTTGAGTACCTGTGGCATTTTAGATTTGGGATTGCACTTGTACCTATGGAAAAGTTTGCGTAACCATATGGTTTGCCCATTTTAAATACAAAATGAGAGACGAAGTCTTATGTTGGTACCATAGTTAGAAAATTGTGCATAGTGCAAATGCAAAGCAAACAACCTCTTCCATACAAAATGTTTTCAAAAATCGAGGGCACGGATGTAACCAACCTTGTATCAACACTTTTTCTCTTTTTGTTACTCCAAAATTGTGGCTTGTAAGAAATGGTAGATACTTTGTTTTTGTCTCTAGTGGAAGGGACAATTGAGCCTCCTTGGCGAATTTGCATGCCATGTGTGGTGAGCTTATTTTTCCAAATATCATGTGTACTTGTACCATCTAGAACTTTCCCCATTAGTCTCTCAAGGCTAATTTTGATTGTACTTGATTGGGGAGATGATCTTAGGCCATCTTTGTGACATTGGAAGTCCACTTTAGCTTAGAAATCCTACCCTTCACATAGTTGTTATCCCTAGTCTCCCACTTTGAGCCTTTGGACTTTTCTTTGGCAAACATTTTGCAAGTCATGAGCCTTTAAATTTTTATCCCTCTTTTGAACCCTACCCTTCTTGAACTTAAAATTTCAACTTGAGGCTACAAGCTTAAGTTGGGGGTGGCGATGATTGAAAGAGGTAACTTTGGGACACGAAGTTGTAAGTGAGTGCCTATAGGCTTAAGCATTGAGAAAAAATGAAGGATCCAACAAAGGAAAGAGAAGCACAAAGGGTTATATAAAAGAAATGAAAAGGAAATGAGTAAACCTAGGGGATAAAATTAGGCACATGTGTGAAGAGTGAAAACAAAAAAAGTGGCCCATGATCAAAAGTCGGATGGAATAGTGTGATGTAGATGTTCAAGGAGGCTAAAGCCATGTTGTTCCTAAAAGATATCCTACCCTACCCCAAACCTAAGTTACAAGCTCAAAAAGCCCTTTGAGATTTACAACCGAGTATTTTCATTGTAGTGGCAATTGAAAATAGGGGCAATCCTATGGCATGGTACTTTTTAGCATCGAGAGTTCTTGAAAGAGAGATACACTGGTTAGCACTTAAACTCCTTTTCAGATATTTGATGTCTTGGTGTGTGGCATTTTCTTTTTTGTGAGGAGGCATGTAAACAAGTCAAGGTGCGTAATTTTGTAATCTCCCGCAAAATAAGGTAAAAGGAGTATATGTAGTTGAGGTCAAAGGTGAGTCATTTATATAGTATTAGTGATTGTTGCATAGTTTCTCTTTAAAGTCTCTTGCATCCTTGAAAAAACACATTTTATGTTGAGGGGTTCCGTGAATAGCTTTGTCTATCTTTGAAGAGATAAATTGTGGTATTAACTAAGCTTGAAGTCATTATGATCATTGGGTCATTTAATTTGGGCATAAATGTGCATAGTCTTATGGTAAAAAATAGTGTGCCTGATGACAAGCAAAACTTTAAGTTGGGGGTGTTGATGAGTGGTGAATTTACCTCTTATATGCACTTAATATTCATGCACACTACTGTGATTTGAAGGCATAAATGATACACAAAATGAGGCTCAGTTACCATGATCACAATTTGAGGAGAGCAATTGCATGCAGTTAAGATGGTCAGCAACCACGATCGCATGGATATACCCGCGGCCACGGTAGCCTCGATCGTGAAAAATATAGTGAGATCGTAGACACGCATGATTAGGCTCGGGGCAGTTTTGTAATTTTAAGTAGCCGATCCCAAATTCCTTAGAAGCCTAAAACCCTTTCCCATTTTGGTCCTTCTAGATACTAGCAATATTTTAAAGTTGAAACCCTAAATTGGGCAAGAATTGTAATTTGATTTTCAGACTTTGAATTTAGTAGTTTTATGAAGAATGGATGCTTTGCACAACCCTTAAGGTATATTTTCTCTCCTTTCTTCATGAGTATCTTAATTTCATTGTCTTGAGATTATGTTGAACTAATGTAATGCCCCGAGTCTGTACCCCGGACGCTACATGATGCTTACGACCCCAAAGGACCACAAGCTAACCCTTGACTTATATCTTTTGTGAGCACTGAGTAATAATAATGAATAATGCAGAAAAAATAGGTTGAAATGCCATAAGGTTCATAATCTGAAATACTTAAAAAATATAACATCTGAAATACTGAATATAGTCTGAAATAGTCTAGTCTGAAAAGCCTCTAATTATACTGTCTGAAAATGGAGTTTATGGGACAAGCCTCCAACTAACTCCGACTACTAAAATACTGATAAACTAAAATACTGAAATAAAATCATATCCTCGATAGATGAGGAATCACTACTGAATATGATACTACTAACTGAATCTGTCTAAGCACGGTCAGGAACCTGAGCGTCCGAACCTATAACATGAGACATCATAGCATAAAGAAAGAGTTTGCGTCAGTACGTGGAATGTATTGGTATGTTAGATGAGGTAAGGCTGAATGCAAGGGTTCATATGCATGAACAATAACTGACTGAATGATATGGAATAACTGAGTAAGAGTACATGGATAACTAAAACTTCTATAAGATACTGAGTATGCAATACTGCGCATATACGTGTATACTATATCTGAGCTTTTACTGAAGCTGAGTACTGATTTCTGATACTGAGTAACTGATATTTTAGATTTTTGATAACTGAGTTACTGAAATTGATTGACTGTGTCTGACAGTCTTAATTCTGTAGAACTGAACTGAGTTTTATACTGAGACTGAAACTGAGATTGTGGGAAGTAATCATCTAACTGACATGCCCTTTTTCTGAATAGATTTGGGGTCCGACCTGTAACCCCAGCTTGAAGGGTAACAGTACCCTGCCACAAGTAAATACAACTGAAGAATCACCCTCATCTGGCAGGTGCCCAGAATGAGAATGGTGGTACCCTCAATTGGTAGGTTAAAACACCTCATCAACCCTAACTAGCAGGTTGATGTCTCAACCTATGCTGGCTACATAGTTTTGGAATGCAAGGACTGCTTCTAAGGGTCACACCCTCTACTGATAGGTGAGTCCCCATTCTTGGATTCACTCGGTGCTGAATCCTACTCCCAACTAAATAGACACTGATTATTATACTGAACTGGACTGGACTAATACTGAATTTCACTGAGTTCTGTAACTGACTGAGTACTACTATTTTGTGACATGACTGAGACTATTCTGTAAAAACTGTAGCTCTAGGTAAACAACTAGATTTTTGGGTATTAGGTACCCCCAGGACTCGATAGCATGAAAAGTAAAGCATAGAATGATATTGAAAAGCATAACCATGTCCCACTTATTCATAATTCATTTATAGAGACATTTATCAAACACTTGTAGGGCATAAGCTTGTACATGATTGCGACCACATAATGACATGTCATGATTCCACTATTTACTTCACATAGGCATTTTAGCAAATACTTTGGGAGCATGGATTATTTCACATGATAATGGTCAACACATGAACATCATGAATACAATACTCAATCGCAAATTCAAGGGCTTAGCATGCAATTCATAAAATTAATCACATAAACTATTTCAATTTTATGGAAACTTATTATTAATCATGAATTGAAACCTAATTACTATCATGAACATGAGTACAATCAATTTTAAGCATGTAAATCATAATTCTATAAACTTGTAGTTTTAAAAATAGGTTCTTGGACTCTATGGGTAAAAGGAACCTATAGATGAATACCTAACATACCTGAGAAGAAAAGTTCTTGAAGGTTCTTGGGGAAATTCCTGAGTTTATTCTTGTTTTTTTAAAGCTAGGGTTTTGCCCTTTAAGAGAGTGTTCTAATCTTAAGAGAAAGTGAGAAAATAATGATATAACTAGGTTAATTAGGGGTAAATTACATGTTAAAGGTTGATCTGGGTCATGAAAAAATACCCAATTACCTCTGAAAAAGATTTAAAAATCGTCACTGGATGCCCAATTTTGGGCCTCAAAGCAACGTGGTGTCATTGCGGTGAGCCACTGGAATGTGGCTGGCACTGTGTAAAAATGAATGACTGGGAAATTGGCTCTTAGCGCGACGCGGTACCATCACGGAGCCTCACTAGAATTTGACAATTGGGAAAATGGCTAGTGGCACGATGAGCCATTATCGTGGAGCTTCACTGGAAACTGACGAATGCCATTTGGCTGGTCTCCGCGATGCAGTGAATTGCCAGTTGGCACACTATTTTACAAAATATGTTGTAACTTCTCACCCGGGTATCGGATTTGAGCGAACTTTATATCGTTGAAAAGCTAACTAAATTTTCTATGCAATGGTAAGCTTTAAACTGAAAAATATTGAATATTACAAAATTTTATATATGAATACTCATGTACAGAGAGTTAAATTAGGCTAGGAAAATACGGGGTATTACAACTAAGGTGTAATTAGTTGTGGGTTATGATGTATTTGTGTATATGCTAGTTATTTAATGATGGGTTCTACTATTGTTTGATTAAATTGGTTGGGATTTGTGGGTGAAAGCCTTAAATACTCAAAATGGGTTTGTGGGTGAAAACCCCAAACTCTTGAAATCTCAAACCATCCTTGAATGATGGGTTTGGGTAAATTTTTGGAACCCACATCATCCTTGAAAGACGGATGTGGGAACCAAAGGCAATAGGAGATAATTAATGGGTTCAGTTTGCTAATTATCACTATCTTAGAAATAAGAGTGATTATGAAGTTGACTATATCTTGGGTATTTTCCTATAAATAAGGATACCTTATTGAGGTAATTGGTGAATATAATTAATACACTTGTTAGGTATTCGAAAGGTTCAATAAGTGAAATTCTTGAGATTTTGTTGACAAGATAGCCTCAAAGATACTAGACCTAGCCTACCATATTAGTAAAAACTAGCATGTATACCAAATCTACACATATCCATACCTAATTTGTCCTTAGGTAGACATAATCCTAAGACTATCTCTATATCGAAGTTAAATTGCAATTGTTGTGTAGTTTGTGGAATTGAGTTACTATTAACACACACTTTCCCAAAATCAAAACCCCCATTTTAAATCATGATTATTTGCACTTCCGGTATTTTCTTAGTTAGTGTTAAGACCCATAAGACTAGAATTCTAATTTTCACTCCTTTTGGATTTGACTTCAACAAAAGTTGAGATATTGACAACGACCATCCTCTACCAAATTACATAGTATAGGTGAGTTTTACCAATGTTCCGAGCTATTTTTACAAAATATGGAGTGAAGTAACACAGGGTAGCCATGCTTTATCACCCACAAACTAGTGGGCAAGTGGAAGAGACGAATAGGGAAATCAATTGTATTCTAGCCAAGACCATTAATGCAAATAGAACTGATTGGTATAGAAAACTTGATCATTCTATATGGGCATATCAAAATACTTTAAAGACACCCATTTTAATGTATCCTTACCAACTAGTCTTTGGTAAAGCTTGTCACTTACCAGTGGAGTTAGAACATAAGACGTTGTGGGCATTCAAGAAGTTGAACTTGAGCTAAAAAAAGCAACTGACATGAGGCTAGATCAACTTAATGAGATGGATGAGTTTTACCTCTGAGCATATGAATGAGTTGATCTTAACAAGGAGAGGATGAAGTGGTACCATGATCAGAAAATTGAATGAAGAGACTTCCAAGTGAGTGATTGGGTACTACTGTTCAACTCAAGATTTAAGCTTTTCCTTGGGAAGTTTAAATCAAAGTGGTCGAGATCATTCAAAATAACTCAAGTTTTTCCATCTGGAGTGGTTGAAATAGAAAGCAAAGATGGAAGTATGTTCAAGATAAATAGAAAAATGATCAAGCAATACATTGTTCCAATGGAAAAGGTAAAAGTGTTGCTCATGGTTTATCTTAATGAAGTCTGAGTAATCAAGATAACCTAGTTGTGTCACGACATTAAATAAGGTGTTGCATAGGAGGCAACCCATGAGTGTAGTGTAATAAGAAAAAAATGAAAAACAAAATAAAAATCAAAAAAGTAAAAACACAAACTAATTGTCGAGCCACGACCAAAACTACGACGCTTGGTGGGAGGTAGCCCACTCTTCTAATTATTTTTACTTGTTTTTTATTGTTTTGTAGGTGTGTGAAATATTATGGGAGTGCGATAGGGACAAATCAAGCTTTGAAAGTGAATTAAATCAAATGTGGTATGTTTTGGTACTTAAAGGAACTTTAAAGGTAAGGCTATTTTGGAAAATTTCCTCCCCAGCATCACGATTGCTCCGCAAACACTCATATACACGCTAAGACCGTGCTACGATCTGAACTACGACTAGTTGCTGGTTGGTATTGTGGTACTGACTGCACCACAAACCAACCAAACTGTGATACATCGCATCATAGAAGACATCAACCGTATTGACACCACGTCGCGGTGTTCTTCGCAACTCATCACTACCTCACCCTCGGGTATAGATCGTGTCGCGATCTCTATGGGCCGCGCTTCCCATTTTGCCACGAATCCCCATTTTTTCCAATAAAATCCCAAATTAAAATCAGGTCAACCCAACTCGGTTCTCTCATATAAAATCACCCAACACCTAAATTCACCTTTTTCCTCTATTTTAAAACCTAATCTGCACCGCCAACCTCTCTTTTGCTCTCAAATTCATTCCCAAACAATAACTCACAAGAATTTTCCTCTTCTTTTTTTATTAGTTCTTCACGCTAAGGTTTGTTTTCTCTTTTATTTTCTTGTTTTTATTACTTGATTTCTAATGTTCACTTTCTTATGGATTATGGGTGAATACACGCAAGTGCTATACAAAATGGTTTCTTGGTAATCTTATGAGAATGAACACCATGGTTATAGTTGATAAAGCTTGTGGTTGTGTTTAAATTTTTCATATTTAGCATGATTTGGTCTTGTTTCCATTAATTCACATTCCAAGTTATCATGAAACATTGTTTTGCTTAAATTTCTCTAGTTAATAGTGTGTGATGTTCTTATTGGCATGTTTGAGGCGTTATGGCATGATTTTAATGGTGGTTAATCGAAAATAATTGGTGAGAAATTCGTATGGTTTATGGAAGGATAATGCTGCCTGTAGAATAATATTGAGAAAGTTGAGCCCGACTATGATATGCTTATTGTATTATGATGAGTATTAGTGCGCCATTTTCAAAGTGTACATCGTTGAAGTCTAAGTATATTATAGTAGCACTTAAGTGGATCATGCTAACAAATTTAGTGTGGGGTAGTCTTTCTACCACCCTCCTCTTAGTAGTAGTTAGACATATTATGATTGATAAATGTTAGGTGTTGATGGTTATTGCAGCAATTATGGCACCAAAGGTTAACAAAGGAAAGGGAGTGGCATCTAGCTCCCGTTAGGGTCAAAAGAGGTTTGAACAAAGCAATCTTCTGAGGCTAATCCTGCTACCCTGTCAATGCTTTAAATTCCTCATCATAGATTTGGTGTCATATTGGTTGAAAAAGAGGGTGTCTAGTGGTACAAAGACAATAAGGAGCCTCAATATCAACCGATGGAGGTTATTGATAAGGATAGTTTGGCACGACCCTATCCTCATATCTTAACCCATATTATGCAGTTGAAACTTAACTTTATTTTTTATGATATGGGAAAATTCAACTTAGATTTGATAAGGGAATTTTATGCAAATTAGTTCCCTAATACTCAAGGGAATAGTGTGAAGATCTATGGTAAAATTGTGAATCTAACCATTGAGGCACTAAATTTTATTTTTGGCACACCTGAGGTGGATTACTCTAGATTCAGGGAACTATATATCCAACCTCCTTACAGGGCTATTAGGAACACTTTGTGTGGGTCACGCTCCATGGATCAGTGGGAGCATCATAAAGAGAAGGGTTACCACAACACCTTTCCCTATTCTTTCCTGAACATGGAAGCACGCATTTGGTTAAGGATAGTTGGAGCTTGCCTTATTATCGAGTCACACTTTACAAATATCTCTCATGATCGGGTATGTCTAGTATATGTTATTATAAATTAGTGCAGTGATCCGCACTTTTATGCAAAAGGCCAGATTACATAAGAAAGTCAGTTTCAGCTTTGGAGGTCTATAGACCAAGTTTTTGCGAGCGGAGGATGGTTAAGAGGATCCCGCAGACTTATAAGTCACAGCATAATTTGAGAGGCGTAGACGTGACTAACAGAGCACACACAAGTGTACGTAGTCTTATCAAGTATTAAAGTGACTTCAAGGAAGCCCAAGTATCGATCTCTCAGGGACTTGCGTTCGCCGCCTATCTAATTCTAGTTTAACTAATTGAGAAAAAGTAAACAAGGAGAGAGTTTGTAATTTTGAAAATTAAAAATAAAATAAATAATGAATAAAATAAAATACTTGGGACAATCAATGGAAGAAAACCCAGGGTTAAAGCTCTTCGAAAAATCATACTATGTTATTGAATTTAATTTGTCAACTTGTTTATCGTGGTTGTTGATTAGTAGGGTTAATTGCATGATCATAGTTTCCCAACCTCTAATCTTTTACCTAATATGGACATTACAACTACATAGTTGAGTGGGGATGAAATAATCCAATTAATTTAATTAAAGCTATCATTCTACGTTTGAATCAAGTAAGGCATCTAAATACATCCCTGTCCTAGACGCTAAGTTCAATTCTTTATTTTATAAAATAATAAAAATCCAAAATTTGTTTATTCCCATGTTCTATCTCCCTATTCCCTCTACCAAGATCAAAAGGTAGACAATATATGTATTTTATGGGTGATCAATCCACAAAATAATTAAAACAAGAATAAACAACCAACCAAATATGATAAGCAAAATTAATCGAAATTAAACCAAAACAATAGTAATCATGTTCTTGGCTTTAACCCCGGAAAGAGGTTTTAGCCTTGAATAAAAATATTCATCATCCAATCCCTTGGAATTATGATACAAATCATAAAAAAAACTAAATTAAAGAATGATAAAACCTAAAAAAGAAGTTGTGGTAGCCTCCAATGATGTCCCAAGTGACCTAGGGTGTCCAAGAGGTCCCAAGATGTTTAAAACATTTTTTAGGACGTTATATTTATAGTAGAAAAGTTATAAACCAAGTTAGATTAGGTTTACACGTTGTTTTACTTCAGATGGGAGAACTTTTCCCGATTTTGGACATCGGCGCGACGCAGTGACATGCAAATTCACAATTGTCAAAAAATCTGTCAAATTCCAGTAGTTGTTCACGATTTCAACGCGTCGCGGAGCCTCCTTAAACCCCATTATAGGATACAAGTGCCTATGGGTAGAAAATTTGGGACTCTTATGAATCTATTTATGTTTTGAACTCATCCATTGGCCACCTGAACAGTCACACGCGCCCAATACTTTTCAGGGGTCCGAATTGCATCCACCTTGCGTCTTGTGCTTCCGTGGTCATTTACGAGCCTATTTGAGTTGTTTCCACTTGATTTGAAGCTTGTCTATCCTTAATATATCATCAAAATTCATTCACCAAGAATTGTAAATCATTAAATACAGCAATTAGAATCTCAAAACCGCACAACATCCTCATCGATGAACTAGAAACACGAGCTAAGCATAGGCTAAATTCACATTGATCTTTAACTCATTATTTTCACTCTTTTCCTGATCCAATTGACACTTGAACATTATAACTAATCTTTTTTACATATAAATACATAATAACAACCTTAGTAACTAATTAAAACACATTAAAACCCAACACAAAAGACTAGATAAATACCTAGCTCAAGCTAGTTACACTAGTTTTCTCGGTTGAACTCTAAATGTTGAAATTGAATCAAAACTCATGTGAAACCACCATTAAACATTGTAAACACATACTTTGACACATAAATTCTCATTTATATCATTATCAACACATATAGCATAAGAATCACCCTAAAAAAAAGGTTAAATAAGCTAGAATAGTAGCGCTAAAATGCATAAATTCATCCAACATCACCACCCCACACTTAAAGCCTTGTTCGTCCTCGAACAACTCTTAACTATAAACACTATGAGCTGAAGAGATTCTACACTTCTACTACATGCAAGACACTTAAGCTAGGACTACAATGACTACACGAATGCAGTTTCTACACTATTTACACAATTGAAAGCTCAAGAACACTACTCTAAAACAACCTAGCCTCAAGAATTGACTCACCTAGTTGGGAAACTCATTCTTATTTCTCAATCAAGGACATCATACAAATCACCCATATTCATCAAACATGTGCCCCTCACCACAAGAGAGTTACCCATAATCTCTCATAATAATGTAATTTATAACGTAATGGGTACAAGAATCAAATTATGCTCACTCTCACAAAGAATTCACAAGTTACACATAATGAACCATAGGCTTTCCCTTAGTGTACTACTCCACTAATATCAGAATGATGAACTTAGGATCAATTAGGACTTTTTCGGGTTGTAATGTAGGCTAAGGGACAGGTAGGAACAATTATGGCCAAGAATAGTAACTAACCTCTCTAAGTGCTTTAATGCACTACATTATACATTTAAAATCAATCTCCAACAACCAAAGTACACTTTTTCATCACCCATACCTTTTGTTTTTTCCCCATCTCTTTTGAGCATTTTCACAAACACTTGGTGAACACATAGTTTACTACCACAAGAATCAAAATTTATTTCTTTTTTTTTCACAATCATGGCAATATTTTTACTATCAATTATATCACATCAATCCACCACACATCAATTATCAACACCAAGAACAATTACCTTGGGGCATCAATTTTACCTTTTTCTTCTTCAATTTCTCAAACTCCTTACTAATTCAATTTATTTTAAGCACTTAGGAGCCTTTTGGATCAAATTATGGTCCATTAAAGAAGGGAATTAGGCTACATATGAGGTTGCCAAAGAAAAAGCTAAAGTATCAATGGGGTTAACTAGGATAATGCACAAAGGTAGGTAAAAAGAAGGTATAAAACAATGCTATCAAAGAAATGCCTATGTC
This sequence comes from Capsicum pubescens, assembly GCA_030864215.1. Classification (NCBI taxonomy): domain Eukaryota; kingdom Viridiplantae; phylum Streptophyta; class Magnoliopsida; order Solanales; family Solanaceae; genus Capsicum; species Capsicum pubescens. The sequence goes on from CM061544.1 coordinate 232,934,064, forward strand.
ATCTCCTAAACCCACATTCTTTATTTCGCTTTACACACACACCGGGCAAGTTCTAGACATCACATGCAATAAGGAATACACAAAAAACTCACACACACATGGGACATACTCAACTCAATAGGATCATCATAGACTCTCAATCAAGCAATAGCACAAACTCAAAATTAAGCCATCAAGAAAAAGAGTCAAAAACTTAAGCCTAGGAGTCTCAAAAATAGAAATTGACTCAATCAACATGCTTTTACAAACAAATCCACTTGCATCATGTAATTAAAAATATCACCAACAAGAATATCTCACTTATTCCTAATCTAAAAAATTTTAAATTGAGCCAAAATTTGAGAATTTCCCCAACCCATACTTAAAAATTTACTTTGTCCCCAAAGTGAATTTAAAAGTAAGAGATAGAAATACTTCCTGAGGCCTCTAGGCCTAGATAGATGCATCTTCACATAAAAAGGGGATCTATGGGACCCCACACTCAATCTTTTCCATGCTTCAAGCTCAAGTTTATGGTCAGACTTTCCATTAACCTGTGACTCAACTAAAAACTAAAATTACGTGAAATAAAAACTAAAAACTAAAAATAAAACCTACTTACCTTGGGTTACCTCCCAAGAATCACCTAATTTAGTGTCGTGGCACGACCTAATCAATCTTTTCCTCCACCTTAAGGATATGAATTTCACTCCCAATATCGCATCCATCTTTTTGCCTCGCTCATAGGGTGGTGGTACAAAAATTAATAAACCGAGTAATAGATTGTGCATGATAAACCACTCGGCCTTCAAGTGGGGTGTGTTTTTATATTGCTTAACCGATGCAAAATCAAGAATATAGGATTCTTGTTCCTCATTTTCACACTTTTCTACTATTTTAAATGATTCCACAGACAAGACATCATCTAAACATAATGTAGAAAAGTGCTTTGAGTGAGACCCAACAAATCCTACTTCTAAATTAACACTATCAATAACACACTCACTCTCATTCACCTTCTCAATTTCACTCTCAAGATAAAGATGACAACTGAGTGGCTATGATTCTTGTGTTTTTCTCTCCCTCTGTACAGATGGTGGTGATGGTATTTCCTGAACCTCCTTAGTTGTTTGTTGAGCATTTTCCACAAATATGCCTGAATCAGGATTAAAAGGACACATATCTGCAGAGTGATATAAATTTCCACAAGTCACACACCAACTTGTAGTCTCCTTCACGGGTTGGAAACAAGTAGGTCCCCACCAAATGCTTGATTCAAAATTTGGACAAAAAGCCTTATGGTGGGTTCCTCCACAATAATGACAAGAATCATCATCCCTCAAAAACCATCTATCCAAGAACTACATCTCAAAAAGAGTGTGAGAAAAATATAAATAAAAGAAAATAAAATTAAACTAAACAAAAACTATTTACAACTCAATATAGAAAAACTAAAAATATGATAGTTGCCTAGTTACAAGTCCCCGACAGCGGCGCCAAAAGCTTGATAGCGCCCAAGTGCACACGCAAGTGTATGTGGTCTTATCAAGTAGTAAAGTGACTTCAAGGAAGCCCAAGTATCAATCTCTCAGGGACTTGCGTTCACCGCCTATCTAATTCTAGTTTAACTAATTGAGAAAAAGTAAACAAGGAGAGAGTTTGTAATTTTGCAAATTAAAAATAAAATAAATAATGCATAAAATAAAATACTTGGGACAATAAATGGAAGAAAACCCAGGGTTAAATCACTTCAAACAATCATACTATGTTATTGAATTTCATTCGTCAACTTGTTTATCGTAGTTGTTGATTCGTAGGGTTAATTGCATAATCATGGTTTCCCAACCACTAATCTTTTACCTAATATGGATGTTACAACTACATCGTTGAGCGGGGATGCAATAATTAAATTAAGTTAATTAAAGCTATCATCCTACGTTTGAATCAAGTAAGGCATCTAAATATATCCTTGTCCTAGACGCTAAGTTCAATTCTTTATTTTATGAAAGAATAAAAATCCAAACTTTGTTTATTCCCATGTTTTATCTCCCTATTCCCTCTTCCGAGATCAAAAGATCGACAATATATGTATTTTATGGGTGATCAATTCACAAAATAATTAAAACAAGAATAAACAAAAACCCAAATATGATAAGCAAAATTAATTGAAATTAAACCAAAATAATAGTAATCATGTTCTTGGCTTTAACCCCGGAAAGAGATATTAGCCTTGAATGAAAATATTCATCATCCAATCCCCTGGAATGATGATAAAAATCATAAAAAAAATAAATTAAAGAATGATAAAAATTAAAAAAGAAGTTGTGGTAGCCTCCAATGATGTCCCAAGTGATCTAGGGTATCCAAGAGGTCCCAAGATGTTTAAAACATTTTTAGGACGTTATATTTATAGTAGAAAAGTTATAAACCAAGTTAGATTAGGTTTACACACTGTTTTCCTTCAGCTGGGAAAAATTTTCCCGATTTTGGGCATCGGCGCGACGCAGTGACATGTATATTTACAATTGTCAAAAAGTCTGTCAAATTTCAGTAGCTATTCATGATTTCAACGCGTCGTGAAGCCTCCTTAAACCCCATTATAGGCTACACGCGCCTGTGGGTAGAAAATTTGGGCCTCTTCTGAATATATTTATGTTTTGAACTCATCCATTGGCCACCTGTACAGTCACACGCGCCCAATATTTTCTCGGGGTCCGAATTGCGTCCAACTTGCTTATTGTGCTTCCATGGTCATTTACGAGCCTTTTTGAGTTGTTTCTACTTGATTTGAAGCTTGTATATCCTTAATATATCATCATAATCCATTAACCAAGAATCCTAAATCATAAAAACATCAATTAGGAGCTCAAAAAAACACAACATCCTCACCGATGAACTAGAAACACGAGCTAAGCATAGGCTAAATTCACATTGAGCTTTAACTCATTGTTTTCACTGTTTTCTTGATCCAATTGACCATTGAACATTATAACTAAGTTGTTTTACATATTAATACATAATAAAAACCTTAGTAACTCATTAAAACACATTAAAACCTAACACAAGAGACTAGAAAAACACTTAGCTCAAGCTAGTTACACTAGTTTTCTCGGTTGAACTCTAAATATTCAAATTGAATCAAAACTCATGTGAAACCACCATTAAACATTGTAAACACATACTTGGACACATAAATGCTCATTTATATCATTATCACCACATATATCATACGAATCATCCTCAAAATAAGGCTAAATAAGCTAGAATAGTAGCGCTAGAATGCATAAATTTACCCAACATCAGTGACCAAGGTTATGGAACCCAATTCTTACCAAGGACCAGTCCTCATGAATGTAGAACAGAATACGCGGGATGATAATTTATTTTGACATCTTTATGGTATCATAAAATTTCCAATGATGTGAGGGGGCCAAGCACCTACCTCTAATGAGCTACACCAATTAGATTATGACTATCCAATGAACAAGTGATGAGCAGTAATTTACCACTCACTTACACTCAAGATTCATGAACATTACCATGTTTTGAAAGAATAAGTGTGACATATTTGTGATTAAATGCACTAATATCCATATTTTGCCGGCATACAAGTTATGAGAAGGAAAGATGTGGATGCAAGCTAAAAAGGATCAAAAAGGAGAGAAAAAGTGCAGCTAGTAGACCTGGAGAAGAATACGGTCTCAGTTACTTTGATCATGGTCTGAGGACTGCGATTATGGCCAGTCATGATAGGTCAAAATATCATAATTTCAGTGATCTTAACACATTCGCGATTGATGCGATCGCTCACAAGCTATCGTGGTCGCGGACCAGCGGGACTATGCCCAAGGGAAATTATGTCATTTTGGCCAACTGACCCCAAATCCTATTTAAGGCTTAAAACTCACTCATTCTAGGGCATCACTATCATTCCACAAGTCTACCACCCATCCTTAGTTTAGGGTTTTTGTAATTTCTTGGAGCTTGGAGCTTAAATTTACACTAATTGGAGGCAAGATTTAATTAGAGGAACTCTAAAGTGTAGATTTGGCTTTGTGTATTGAAGATTCATTTGAGTCTAAAGTGTGGTTTGTCCTCTCTTTATTTTTCTTATGAATAACTTTGATGGACATCTTGGTATATTTATTTTCATTATCCTTATGATGTGCTAGATATACATCTTAGGGTTATGCTTAATTAGGGTGCAATTGTGTATGGGTTGTGATGTATTTATGTAGATTCTAGTTTATTGATAATGGGTTCTACTATTGCTTGATTTAATTGGTTAGGATTTGTAGGTTAAAGACCCAAACACCTAAATGGGTTTGATGGGTGAAAATCCCAAGCTCTTGAATGCTCAAACTATCCTTGAAAGAGGGGTATGGGTGAAATTTTGGAACCCACATCATCCTTGAAAAAGAATTTTGGGAACCAAGGCAATAATAGACAATTTATGGGAATAGTTTGCTAATTCTCACTATCTTAGACATAAGGGTGATTACGAGGTTGAATATACCATGGGAATCATCCTAGAAATAGGCATACCCAATTGGGGTGTTGGGTGGCTTTAATTGACATACTCGTTAGGTACTCGAAAGGGTCAATGAGTGATATCTTTAAGACTGTGTTGACCAACTAGCCTCAAAAACATTCAACCTAGCCTACCACATCATCACGGTTAGACTTTACAATGAATTATCACGTTCCCATGCATAACTTGCCCTTAGGATAGCGTAATTACAAGATCCGTGCCTAATTAATTATACTTTTATTATTCTTAGTCTCAAATTAGTCCCTTAGAAGACCAAGAATTACATTCACATTTGAAAATATTGAAAACCCCTAAACCATCTTGTATCATAGGGTTGAACTTAGCAAGAAACTTTTATTTCGAACTTACTCAATCGCCACTCATATTGTTCCGCATGGATTCGATCCCGACTCCGCCTTGCACTTAAATTGACGTGTAAGTTGAGTGTTATAAAAATTTGTGACGTTGCCTAGGAATAATTTGGTGTATTGAGTTAGTTTGAAATTTTAGTTTACTTGCTTTGATTCAAACTTATAAATATTTTTTTGTGATTTTCTTTTGTTCGGTATATTTTTGTTTTTTTGGTTAACTTGTCACTATGGCATCTTGGGAAAAATATGATTTTGGTAGTTGAAAATCCTATCTGGATAAACTATGTCCATATTATGACGGACCCCACTTTTTGCAAGATTATAGATATGCTTTCAAAAAGAAATCTGTGAACCATCCCAATCTTATTGGGTGTATTTTTATTATTTGTGTGGTGGTTGGGATGGACATTAAAGTGATTGTACAAATGCTCCCTTCCCCGTTATACTAAGCAAATTGTTAGTTCTTCCTATGATTTTAATAGGTCTTATAATGAGAAAAAAGAAAAACAACATGTTGAAGACAATGGGATTGAAGCAATGCTTCAACTTATCTTGGATCGGGTGGACATAATAGGGGATAACATATATCTCATGCATCAATCTATGGGGGCATGTAACAAAGAAATCAAAATGATGGAAGAGATAGGTAATGAACCTAATATTTCAAATACCATGAGTATACCCGCTCTTCTAAATGAGCTTGACATGAAACAATCCTTGATAATTTCTCAACCAACCAAACCTAATATGGTTGAAGATGTCGAAGTTCAAGAAATGAAACAAGAGTCAAAAGAAAAAGCCAAGGAAATCTCTTATGAAGACTCTAGTCTATTTTGGAATGAGGATGCTAATAGGGATACAATTCCAAAATTAAGGGATAGACCTTATTCAAACCATTTTTCAATATTATGCTTAGTGGATATGATGAAAGTCCACCTACCCAAGCAAATATTAGATTTTGGGGAGAAGGAGCATCATCCCTACACTTTGGAGTTTGATGTTCCAAAAAAGCACACGAAATCCCCACACTCAAAGGACAAGGATATCAACTTATGAAGTTCAACTAGTGACCTATTGACGTTTCTACCATTGCCCAAAGAACTGAATAGCAAATTTGATGTGAAATCGGGTAAAAGGTTCAAATCTTTGAAGTGTCCTGATATGTGTCATCATGACTTTATATTTGCCTAATGCACCTCAAAGATATATTTATTAAAAATTAGGCAAGAAATTCAAATCCTCTAAGTGGAGACATAAATGATGGCTGAAGAGGCTTCATGCAACGACGTTAAATTAAGCGCTTGATGGGAGACAACCCATTATTTTTATGTTTGCTACTTATGCTTTTTCATAAGTCACATAATTTTGATGTTTTATAGGTGCTTTAGACAGATTGGAAGCCAAAAATAGGGAGAAACCAAGATTAGAAGTGTGGCTACCATGCAGGAAAATAGGGTAAAACAAGGGAGCAGAATGCCTCAGGTACCATAACAGCAGCTTAAGGATCGTTATCGTGGTATCTCAATCACGTAGATCAAACCACGATCATGACTCTGTGTTATGTAGTGAGGTCACAACAAGTCTTATAATGGGGGTTGTGGACCTGCACCTGTGTGTACTTATTGGTTTGAAATACTTGAATTTAGTTCACACGAAGCATTGAAATTTTGTGAATTAATTATTTTTATTTTCATTTTTCTATTTCTTTTAATAATGATATTGGGAGAGTCTTTTCCTATAATAGATTGAGTGATGACATTCTAAAGGGAAACTCGTTTTGGTTGGGTTTTTAGTCATGGTTGCAGGGGAAGTCTGAGTACCCGTGGCATTTCTGATTTGGGATCACATTCATACCTATGGAAAAAATTAAGTAACCATATGGTTGTATTTCTCGTATGAAAGCCACAATGTGAGACAAAGGCTTGGGTTATTCCCATGGGTAGCAAATTATGTGTGGTGAAAATGCAAAACAAAAACCCCCCTCCGTCAAAAAAAATCAAAAATTAAGGGCATGGATGTGAGCGACCTTGTAACAATTCTTTTTCTCTTTTTGTGACTCCAAAACTTTTGGCTTGTGAAAATTGGTAAATACTCCATTTTTGTATTTAGCGAGAGGGTCAATTGAGCCCCCTTGGAGAATGTGCATGCCATGTGTGGTGAGCTTATTTTTCAAATCTCATCTGTACTTGTACCATCTAGAATGTGCCCATTAGTCTCTCAAGGCTAACTTTTATTGTACTTGGTTAGTGAAATGATCTTAGGCCATCTTTGTGACATTGGAAGTCCACTTTAGACTAAAAAGCCTACCCGTGTATACATATTATTCCTAGTTACCTACTTTGAGCCTTTAGACCTTACTTTGGCAAACAAATTGCAAGTCGTGATCCTTTTGATTTTTATCCCTCTTTTGAACCCTACCCTCCTTGGACTAAAAATTATAACTTGAGGCTAAGAGCCTAAGTTGGGGGTGGTGATGATTGGAAGAGGTAATTTTGATCCACGAAGTTGTAAGTGGGTTCTTATAAGCTTAAATATTGAGAATAAATGAATAATAAATAGGAAAGGATCCAACAAAGGAAAGAGAAGCACAAAGGGTGCTAGAAAATAAATGAAAAGGAAATAGGTGAACCTAGAAAATTAAAGTAGGCACATGTGTGAAGAGTGAAAACAATCAAATTGGCCCATGATCAATAGTCGGATGGAATAGTGCGATGTAGATGTTCAAGGAGGGTATAGCCATGTTGTTCCTAAAAGATATCCTACCCTACCCCGAACCTACGTTACAAGCTCAAAAAGCCCTTTGAGATTTCCAACCAAGTATTTTTATTGTAGTGGTGATTGAAAATAGGGGCAAGCCTATGGCATGGTTCTTGTTAGCATTGAGAATTATCGAGAGAGAGTGTTTCACACTTAAAGTTCTTATTGAATAATTAATGACTTGGTATGTGAAATTTTCTTTATTGTGAGGAGGTACGTAAATAAGTCGAGGTGGGTGATTTTGTCATCTCCCAAAAAAATGAGGCAAAAAAAGAGTATATTGTAGTTGAGGTCAAAGATGAGTCAATTTTAGAGAATAAGTGATGGTTTTCTAGTTTCTCTTTAAAGTCTTTTTCATCCTTGAAAATTCACATTTTACATTGAGGGTATTGTGAAAATAGTTTTGCCCATGTTTGAAGAGCTAAATTGTGGTATTAATTAAGCTTGAAGTCATTATGATCATTTGGGTCATTCAATATGGGCATAAATATGCATGGTCTTATGGTAAGAGGTAGAGTTGCTTGAGGACAAACAAAGCTTTAAATTAGGGGTATTGATGAGCGGTGAATTTACCACTCATTTGCACTCAATATTCGTGCACATTACCATGTTTTGAAAGAATAAGTGAGACATACTTGTGATTAAATGCACTAATATCCATATTTTACAGGCATACAGGTTATGAGAAGAAAAGATGTGGATGCAAGCTAAAAAGGATCAAAAAAAGAGAGAAGAAGTACACCTAGTAGATATAGAGCTTAACACAGTCTCAATTACCGCGATCGCGGTCTGAGGGTCGCGACCGCGGCCAGTCATGATAGGTCAAAGGACCATGATAGCAGTGATCTTAAAGCATTCGTGGTTGATGCGGTTGTGCACAAGCTATCGCAATCGTGGACTAGAGGGATTATACCCAAGGGCAATTACGTTATTTTGGCCAACCGACCCCAAATCCCATTTAAGGCTCAAAACTCATTCATTCTAGGCATCACCATCATTCCACAAGTCTACCACCCATCCTTAGTTTAGGGTTTTTGTAATTTCTTGGAGCTTGGATCTTAAATTTACACTAATTGGAGGCAAGATTTAATTAGAGGAACTCTAAAGTGTAGATTTGACTTCGTCTATTAAATATTCATTTGAGTATAAACTGTGGTTTGTCCTCTCTTTATTTTTATTATGAATAACTTTGATGGACATCTTGGTATATTTGTTTTCATTATCCTTATGATGTGCTAGATATACCTCTTAGGGTTATGCTTAATTAGGGTGCAATTGTGTGTAGGTTGTGATGTATTTATGTTGATTCTATTTTGTTGATAATGGGTTCTTCTATTGCTTGATTTAATTGGTTGGGATTTATGGGTTAAAGACCTAAACACCCAAATGTGTTTGATGGGTGAAAATTCCAAGCTCTTGAATGCTCAAACCATCTTTGAAAGAGGGGTATAGGTGAAATTTTGGAACTCACATCATCCTTGAAAAAAAAAATTGGAAACCAAGGCAATAGTAGATAATTTATGGGAATAGTTTGCTAATTCCCACTATTTATACAGAAGGTTGACTATACCATGGGTATCATCCTAGAAATAGGGATACCCAGTTGAGGTGTTGGATGGATTTAATTGACACACTTATTAGGTAATCGAAAGGGCCAATGAGTGATATCTTTGAGACTTTGTTGACAAACTAGCCTCAAGTACTTTCAACCTAGCCTACCACATCCTCACGATTAGATTTTTTACCGAATTATCACGTTCCCATGCATAACTTTCCCCTAGGATAGCGTAATCCCAAGATTCGTGCCTAATTAATTATACTTTAATTATTTTTAGTCTCAAATTTGTCCTTCAGAAGCCCAAGAATTACTTTCACATTCTAAAATATTTAAAAAAAAAACAAACCATGTTGTACCATATGGTTGAACTTAGCAAGCAACTTTTATTTCAAATTTACTCAATCGTCACTCACATTGTTCCTCGTGGATTTGACCCCGACACTTGTTGGATTATTATATTGACAACGACTATTTTGTACTTAAATTGACGTATAATTTAAGTGTTATCAACGAGATGCTAGAGCCATGTGTCGAGTGGGACACATGTTTAGGAAGTCGGTGAATGATGATGTGCTTATTGATAATGAGTAGTTGTTAGTTGATTCTTATATTGAGATAGATTTTGATGTTACAGATTTTGAGGCATGATATCTGAGTCTTGACATTAAGGAGAAGGAGTATGAAGCCCAGGAAGTTCTTTTACCCATCTTTTTATTTTATTTTATTTGCACTGGGGACAGTGTTGCATTTAAGTGTGGGGTGGGGTAAAAAGTATTCCTTAGGTATGGTGATTAGACTGTATGACTACTTATGTCTTATTTACTATTTTAGTTTGTAATAATTAGTAACATGACTTTGGTAGACTTGTTTAATTTGGTAGGAGTACTGATTATGGTTTGTGATTTAGTTTTTGAGTTTTTATGTTCTTTTATATTTAGAATAAAATGATAAGTTAGGTGTTTTTCTCGATGATGGATGGATGACGACTGTCTTAAGAGAAAATTTGTCATTTGTAGAGATTAGAAAGTGGAACCCCTTTAAATGAAATTGCATTTAAGTGCTCTTGTGGGTTGCATGACCATATGACACATGCATGACATACATTGGGAAAAACATGTGTTGTATATATATTAATAATTACTTTTGAAACTCCTAAGCTCAATTAAATGACTCTTGGGTAATTCCAGTTTGAAGTTAAATTCATATTATGGCTTGAGTGAGAATCTAACATAGGTCCATCCTGATTTGAACATGTTCCATGTGTGAGTAAGTATTTGCCTATTCCATGTAACACTGTGGTGTCTAGAACATGCCCAGTATATGTACAAAGTTAAATGAAGTATGTAAGGTATAGGAAATGATATAGGCCTTCTTTGGCTAGCCTTGTTAAATGCCTTTGTTAACTACCCATTATACATGATCTTAGTAAGCCCTGTTGAGCCTTTAGCCTATTATATGGTAGCTTCATTTTTAGCCTATTCCTTTTTGTATGTATACAATAATTTGATCCCCAAATTCCTAAGATCTTTAGTTGAAAAGCTTGAAGGATTGGAGTTGGAAGTGAAAAAAGAGGAATTGTTAATGAAGCCCTAACATAGTAGTTTTTGGTTTGGCAAAGAAATTGTGCAATTATGGATGGTGGGAATGAATAATAGATATTTAATTAAAAATAAAATAAAATAAATAATGAATATAAAAATGTATGTGTATATATAAATATATATATATAGTATAAGATGAAATAAAATCCCCTACATCCACTTTATAGTCTAACCTAAGGAGATGGAGTTGAAACAAAGTATGTGTAAATTGCAAGTGGTCGAAAGGAAATGTTGTTGAGTTGATCTTCACAGTAAGGTGATGTATGAAAGTGTTTAGGGAATAGTTACTATTTCTATCCAAAATAGTACCTACCCGTCCCTTATCCAAAATTACAACCCACTAAAGTCCTACTTGATTCTATACCTTAACATTCTTTTATTAGTAGAGTATTACACTATGGGCAAGCTTATGGGTCATTCGATGTGCATGCGAATTCTTTGAGAGGGTGAGCGTAAATATTTATTTCTTTACCCCCTAAATCTTTGTGATGATTTGCATGTAGTGAGAAATGTGGGGGTACTCTCATGTGGTAAGGGGCACATATTTTATGACGGATTGAGACTTTATGTAGTTTCTTAATTGGAGAATGTGCATGATTCTGCTAATTTTGAGAGTCTATTATCGAGGATAGAAGACTTTGACTAATTGTTCATAAATCATCATAGCATGGTTGAAAGTAAGATATATGCTCTTATGTGTTGCGTGATTTTAACTTGAGTACCTTATTTTAATTAGTGCTATTAGAACCTTGTATGGTTCACATACAGTAGGAACTTGTTCAAGTACAAATAAATCTTTAAGTGTGGGGTGGTGATATTGGGTGTATTTATGACCTTGGGTGTATTTATACACTTAAGTACCATGTTATACCCATATTTGAGCCAAGTTTTGAGAAAAAGTTGTTTTGATTCATATGTTTTATCCTACTTTTGATGTAAATGAACTAACTGGTGTGATTAGTACCATTTCAGGAGTAAATGAAGCATATGGAGACATAGAAAGATCATGGAATGCAAAGAACATGAGATGGGAGCAAAATGATATGTCCGGGAGCTATTTTGCACTGCAACCCCTAGGGTGCGCACTAAGCCTGGCATCGTGACCCCTAGGGTACGCATTGAGCTTCATGACGCAACCCTTGAGTTATGTGATAGGAGTGTGCCGCCAAGTCCTAATCTGAGGCAAACTTTTCCTTTTAAATTAAATCTAAGGGCTTAGGGGAAATTTTACAAGGAAATTATAAGTACTCCAATCTTAGTTTTGAATATTTGTTACGTATTTTTTGGAGTAGAGAAATGAAGGCTAAATATTTCCATTAGGGTTCATCTTGTAATCTCAAATAAACTTGGATTTTGGAATGAATAGTTTGATTTATTTTATGTTATTTCTAATCATGAGTGGCTAAACTTTTTTAGCTAGGGTTTGGGAACCGTGTAATCAACAATCTAAACTATGGGTTTTGAGTTTATGTTACAATTGTTCTTAAATCGTATTCTCTTTATTTTTAATGAATTCTCAAGGTTGCAAACTTGAGAGTGTGCCTCAAAACACAATTTTCTTGAACAAAGAAGTTGTTGCTTGGAAAACAGAATAGTGACAAGGAGTTAGAGTTTTCAATCTCTAATTTGTGAATTAATTCCTTAATTGGATTAATGTCTCCAGAGAATATGTATATTTATTGTTACCACTTCAAGTTTGTGAAAATTAAAGTGTGTCTTTCCTTGAAGGTTGATAAACACTTGTATTGAAGCTTAAATATGTTACTCTATAAGTACGATCTGTATATGAATTCATATAACCCATAGTTGAAAAGATTTGAAATAACAAGGTGAACATAACCTTAGTTTACCATTTCTCTGTGTTCAAACATTACAAGAATTGTCTCATTGTTTTCAAACTGAAATCACTAAATTATCCTTTGAATTAAACCCCCTTTATTTTGTGGAAACATATGATTAAAAGTCAAGTAATCTGCATACAACTTAATTAGCACTCTATTCGTTGTGGGATTTGACCCCACTTCCATTGGGTTATATATTTGACGATGATCGCTTACACTTCTGCAGAATAAGTTGTAGTTTGGGCGTATCAATCCTCCATATTATGTATGTATCAGATATTAAAATGGTTGATCTTGCTTCATATCGGCTCAAGGATGTAGCTCATTTTTGGTTTGTCTAGTAGGAAGAGAGCCATGGTATAAGTGCAGCTCTTTTAAAGTGGGATGAGTTCGTTGGATATTTCCTTAACCATTTTTTAAGGGAGTTAAGAGAAGATAAGGCTAAGGATTTTTTGAATCTAATATAGGGGTCTATGTTAATTAAGGAGTGTGGGTTGAATTTCACCCAGCTCCCGATATGCCCCAGAGATGGTAGTTGAGCTGAGGGCGAAGATAAGTAAGTTTGTGTTTTTTATTTCTAAATTAGTGAATAAGAGTGCCACTCTAATTGGGGACATGTATATTTCTAGATTGATGACTCGTGCCTAGAAGATAGAGGAGAACAAACTTAAGGCGGGTCAGAGAGAGCAAAAAATCCAGAATAAGTAATTTTGTGTGCAGCCAGTAAAGAATCAATAGTGGTAACTGGTTATCTTTTTAGAAGAAGTCATCCAGACTAGCTCTATCATTAACTAATACTCTAACACCTTGACCTAGGGAATATTAGAAGAATAAACCGTCAGGCTCTTGCTCTTAAAGGAGTATTACAAGGGGATACTCTTATTCTATTTATAACAAATACGGCAAGAATCATTGGGGAAAGAGTTTATTCACTAAAGAGGGTTGTTACAGATAAGCCTAGGTAGGCCATAGGTTGAAGGATTGCCCCTCTACTAGGTAGGGAAATTTGGATAATCAAACTTAGTCCACTTCATCAACAACTCTAATAAGTCGCAATGTTTAGAAGGGTACCACATCTTGTGCAAGCGGTAGCAAGATTCAGAACCACTTCTATGCAGTGTCTTTTCATTGGGATCGTGAGAGTTCCCGTGATGTCATTAGGAGAAAGTTAAAGGTTTTCTCTCATTATATTTATTCTTTTGTAAATTCCATGGCTATTTTGTCCTTCGTAAACCCTTATGTTGCAGTAAAGTTTAGAGTTAATCCTGAACAATGTATAAAACCTTTTTCTATCTCAACTCTAATAAAAGAGTCGTAGCTATGAGGACGTACAGAAATTACATTATCTTAGTCCTTTATAAAGACACCACAACAAACCTAGTTGAATAGACATGATAGGTTTTGACTTTATTCTAAGCATGAATTGGTTAAATTCTTTTTATACCTTTGTTAACTATAAAACCAGAGTTGTAAAGTTTTAGTTCCAAAGTGAGCCTATTTTAGATTGGAAGGGGCAGTCCTACAGTGTCTAAAGGTTATTTTATTTCTTACCTTAATTCTTGAAAGATAGTTTTTAAGAGTTGCATTTATCATATAGTTTGGGTTAATGATTCTAAGTCTGAGACCCCATATTTTCAAACAATGTATGAAGTACTAAGCTTCATAAAGTGTATCCTAAGGATCTGCCTAGAGTCCTTCGTAATCGAGGAACTGTCTTTGGGATAGACCTTATTTCAAATAAGCAGCCTAATTGTATTTTGCCATACAGAATGACTCTAGTCAAGCTTAAGGGGTTGAAAGTATAGTTGAAGGATCTTTAGATAAGAGTTACATTCAACCTAGTATTTCATAGTGGGGTGATCTAGTCCTTTTCGTGCAAGAGAAAGACTGCTCACTTAGGATGTATATTTACTATCATCAATTAAACAATATCACAATTAAGAACAAGTATCCCATCCCCAGAATTGATGACCTTTTTGACCAGCTTCAAGGTGCTTCTTATTTATCTAAGATTGATTGCAAATTTGGGTACCAATAGTTAAAGATCAAGGAGTGTGGCATTGTAAAGACAACTTTTAAAACTTAGTATGGTTACTATAAATTTATAGCTATATCTTTTGGTAATGAATGCTCATGTAGCTTTGACGGATCTTACAAATAGGGTATTCAAGTAGTACCTACATATATTTGTCATTGTTTATAGATGACTTCTTGATTTACTCCCAAAGTGAGAGGGAGTATGCAAATCATTTGAGGATTTTATTAAAAACTCTTAAGGATCCTTAATTGTTTGCAAAGTTCTTCGAGTTTGAGTTTTGGTTGAGATCAGTTGCATTTCTTGGGCATGTGGTATCTAGAAAGGTCATTCAAGTGGACTTTTAAAAGATTGAGGTAGTAAAGAATTATCCAAGACACACTACTCCGAAATACATTATGAGATTTTAAGGTTTAGCTAGTTACTACAGGAGGTTTATTAAAAGGGTTTTATCTATTGTTTCCCTGTTGACAAGGTTGAAATAAAATAATATCAAGTTAAAAAGGGCTAATATTTGTGAGAAGAACTTTCAAGAGTTAAAGGTTCATTGACTTTAGTTGCAATTTTAACTTTGCTAGAGGGTACATATAAATTTGTGGTCTACTGTGATACTTCTAGAGTTGGACTTAGATGTGTTTTGATACAAAATAGTAAGGTTATTACTTATGCTTCCAGAATGATTAAGGTCCATGATAATAACTGCCAAACTCACGGCCTTGAGTTAGAAATTATAGTGCTCTCTTTGAAGATTTAGCAGCATTAACTTTTTGAGGTCCATATAGATGTCTTCATAGATTATAAGAGTCTATAGATGTGTTTAGTCAGAAGGAGTTTAATCTACGATAGAGGAGATAGCTTAAGATTCACAAGTATATGATATGAGTGTGGTTTACCATTTGGATTATGCCAATGTGGTAGATGATGCTCGTAGCGGGTTACCATTTATAGTGTGGCCCGTGTTTAGGAAGAAAAGAAGGAATTGGCTAAGGATGTTCACAAACTTTATCATCTCAGAGTTCGTCTTATAGGTTCAAAGGAAAGTGGTGTTATAATTTAGAATGGTTCATATTCTTCACCAGTGATAAAATTTTAAAAAGGAAAAGCAAGACAATGATTCTATTT
Organism: Capsicum pubescens; assembly: GCA_030864215.1. Lineage (NCBI taxonomy): Eukaryota > Viridiplantae > Streptophyta > Magnoliopsida > Solanales > Solanaceae > Capsicum > Capsicum pubescens. The sequence goes on from CM061544.1 coordinate 232,949,859, forward strand.
TGCATCAATTAAAGGATGTTCTCCATAATTATAAAGTGGAGGTTTTCTTCTAAGAGGTGGTGTTTTTTATTATCAAGGCAGATTGTGTGTTTCAGATGTAGATGGGTTGAGTGTGAAAATTTTAATAGAGGCTCACAATTCCAGATATTCTATTCACCCAAGATCTACTAAGATGTATCGTGATTTGCGGTAAGTCTACTGATAGAATGGAATTAAGAGAGATATTGCTGAATTTATAACTATTATCCAAATTGCTAGCAGGTGAAGGTTGAACATTATAGACTTGGAGGTTTAGCTTAGGATATCAGCATTCGTGCTTGAAAATGGGTGACAGTAGATATGATGACTAAGGCAACTCACTTTTATCCTGTCAAGACTATAGATTCAGTAGAGGACTATACAGAATTTATATCCGCAAGTTACTCAGATTGCGTAGAGTTCCTTGTCTATCATTTTAGATAAGTGTATTCATTTATATCTCAATTCTATAAGACTTTCCAAAATGGTCTTGGTACCCGAGTAGATCTCAACATAGTTTTTCATCCATATATAGATATGCAGGTAGAGCATACCATTTAGAACATAGAGGATATGTTAAGGCTTTCGTGATCGATTTCAAAGGTAATTGGGATGATCACTTGCTTCTCACTGATTTTGCATATAATAATAGTTTTCACTCAAGTATCCAAATGGATTCTTTTGAGGGTCTTATGGACAGAGATATAAGTCTTATATTAGTTGTTTCTAAGTAGGTAAAGCTACGTTGAATAGGTATAGATTCAATTCATCAGGCTATGAGGAAGGTTCATTTGATTCATAAAAGGTTAAAGACTACTTAGAGTCACCAAAAATCTTTTGGATATAAGAAAAAAGGACATTTAATTTGAGATAGATGATTGGTTATTTATGAAGGTTTTGCCCACGAAAGAGATGATGAATTTAATAAGAAGGGGAAGCTTAGTCCCTTGTATAATGTTCCCTACCATATATTGAGAAAGATGGGGAAAGTGTCATATGAAATAGAGCTACCTGTAGAGTTGGCATCAATATATTCGGTCTTCTATGTGCCATTAGTGAAAAAAATTATAGATAATACATCACCTTTTGTTCTTCCAGGGAGTGTTGGAATGAGGATAGTATCTCTTATAAAGAGGTTCCTATTAATATTCTTGATAGACTGAATTGCAAGTTGAGGAATAAAGAGATAGCTTCAGTTAAGGACTTATGGAGAAATCATTCAGTTGAGAGAGCTAATTGGGAAGCCAAAATAGATATGAACCAAGTAGCCTCATTTTTTCCCTCCTGATGAGACAATTTAAGGTAATAGTTTTCCTTCTATAGTACTCACCTAAGCCATACCTTTATCAGTTACTTGTAATTTCTACGTATGTATTTGTGCCTTATGTGTTTCAACAGAGTTTCATCCTTAGTCTAAACCATCCGAGATCAAGTTAGTAATTCAGTTTTAGTAAATTAGACAGAAGGTATTAGTAAGTCCCATTCTTCTCAGTTCAGTTTTAGTCTTCATTCGAGGATAAATAATCCCAAGAAGGAGATATTATAACACCTCGTATTCCAAACCTATGAATACTCAACATTTAGTATATTGAGTTTGAGTCTTAAAGTCCCAAACCAACATATGAGTTGTAGGTTATTGTACGAGTCATACTTTGGCTCATGAGGTCAGATCAGAGACTTAACAAAGTCCTCTCAAAACCACTAGTCATTGTACTATCATACTTTCAATGCAAAATTTGTAATGATAAGCGTACGATTCGTACTATCAAGTATTGGTCATATAATAACTCATATTGGCTGATTTAAAGAAATGATACAGTAGTTGAAAAACTTTTAGTAACCACTAACATAAGTACGAGTCATACTTTGGACCACGACTCATGACATGAGTCATGGTATGCTACCCCAGCAAAATTATATCAATATTTAAAAAGAGTAATTTTTTCATTTCCCTATTTTAAGTCCATACCATGTCATTTTGGGTTACTAAGAGGGATTAAGTCAGATTAGTTCACTAATTTTCCTCGTTCTCATACTAAAAACTTCTAAGTTGGAAATAAAGCTCTCTTAAAGAACAAACGCAAGGTTAATCTTCAAATCCAAATCTCAAGATTCTAATCCAAAAACTTCAGAAAACAATTATATGGGATCTATCATAAGGTTTCTTTTCACTCTCGTGTCCTTTTTTAGTAATCAAATTATGAATTTTATGATTTTAAGGTAGTTTAAATACCCAATTATTCAAATTATTATGTTTTCAGTTTTAGCAGGATATTCTATTGTTAAAGATCTTATTTTAATGATTATACATGATTTTAATGGTCCAATTTTAGTTTATATGTTTGGACAATGATTTCACATGATTTATGATATTTAGCTTCGTAGACGCAGAATTTTGCATAAAAAAATATTTTTAACTGAGTATCATACTCTAATTTTATAAAGACAAATCTATGTATTTATGAGCTTATGATAGTATAGTGTTGAGCGTAGTATTTAGCATCGAGAGGCTGCAGATTAGAAAATTCAAGTCCGAGAACTATGTTGCTATCATGGGGTTTGAGTCGTTCCTCTATATAGGTTAACTTTCTTATCCCAAAGGTCTCAGTAGTGGATCTACATCAGTACGTTGGCAAGTTATAGATGGCCAATCCAAATGGGATTATACGCTGGACTTCATAAGCTCACGTGATGTATGTTGGTTATTACAAAACAACCCAATTGTAATACCCCGTACTTCTACCTAGCTTGAAATCATCTCAAGAATGTTAGGAACTTACTTTGAAAGATGAATCCACTTTTATATATGTGGAATTTTTAAGATTTTTACTTTTCGTCATGTGGGAAGTTGAATTAGCTTTCCAAAGATACCAATTTTATCCAAATCCGGTATTGGGGTAGAAAGTTATGGTCATTTTATAGAAAGAAGTCAAAACTGCCCAAGTGCGACGGTGAGAGCCGACGGATCGTCGCCCAAACTGTCGCAGCAGAGGCAATGAGACCACCTTCTGTCTAAGGGCGATGGCTCAGGCCGAAGGACTGTCGAGCTAGCGACGGACCATCGCCCAAGCCATCGCAGCAAAGACAGTGAACCCCTATTCTACCCAGGTGCGACGGTCAGGACCGACAGACCGTTGACCCAGCGACGGGCCGTCGCACCCAACGTCGCATAGTTCATTCTGTTATTTTAAAGTCATTTTTAAAAGAGTATTTGGGTCTTTTCCACCCGTTTTAACCCCTAATTGTATCAAACCAAGGCTCATAAGTTCATTATCCATCTACAACATCAAATTAGGGTTTTCTCTCAAAGATAATCCCTAAGAACAATATCCAAATCTTTCTTCAAGAAACTAAGAGATTCAAGTTCTTCAAGTCCAAGAACTTCAAGAAACTCACAACCCAGGTATGTCATATTTTTATTCGTGGGTCCCTTTCACCCATGAAGCTCAAGAATCTCTTTTCAAAATCCAAGATTTATGTATTTATGAATGTTCATGATTTAAATTGAATTGAAATTCATATTCATGATGTTGTGGGATTTTGATTCATGTTTGAAACTACATACTCCAATGATTGACCCTAGGATGTGGTGATTTGCATAATAATCATGATAAACCCTTAAATTTACACATTGATTGATGTATCCATGATTATTAGATGTGTTGATGATTGTATAACCAAAGCATGCTCCCCATGTGTTTGATTAAATGTCTATGTAAAGGAAAAGTGTCATACTAGTATAATAATATGAAATCCCATTCATGTACAAGTACATACATGTCAAATGTTTGATGAAATGCCTTAGTCAATGAATTATGGATATATGTGTAACCCTTGTGGTGCTTTAGAACTTCTACTTCATGAAATCTCCAACTTATTGTATTATGGATTGTGATGTTGTTCATGTATTCAAGAAATTTATGCTTTATCAGTTTCATGCTATCGAGTCCTAGGGGCACTTGTACCTGATAATTTAGTTGTGCGCCTAGAGCCAGTGTCATGTTTTCAAGATACTCTCAGTCAAGCCATGATCCATAGAATTCAGTCAGTCTCATGACTCAAGAAAACTCAGTAATCTTAATAGTATTCCGTCAGTCAACGGAACTCAGTTAACTCTGTCCCATCAGTTCAGTTAATCATGTTCAGTGTCTATTCAGATGGGAGTAGAAATTAGCACCAAGCAAACCCAAGGATGGGAACACACACTGTCAGATGAGGGTGTGATTCTTAGAATTCATCCTTGCATTCCAAAACTATGTATCCAGCATAGATTGAGACATCAACACTATCAGATGAGGGTTAATGGGGTGGATAAGCACTGTCAGATGAGGGTCACCCACAACTTGTCCTTACCAGTGGCGCGGTATTGACACCCTTCCAATTGGGGTTATAAATTGGACCCCAACGCAGCTATAATGGCGTATTAGGGGTATGTCGGTTAGATGACTATTTCCTATAGTTTCAGTACAGAATCAGGACTATTAGATATAGTCGTTCAGTCTCAGTAATAGAACTCAGATAGTTCTACAGGATTCAGGACTGTCAGATACAGTTAACTTAAAATAGTACGAAACTCAGCTAGTTCCATCAGAACCTAGACTGTTAGATACAGTCGCTCAGTATCAGTTATTTCAGTTATACAGATATCAGTATCTCATGTTATCAGTACTCAGACTCAGTAATTATGTTATCACGAACTCAGTTATAGTTATTATGTAGTCGTGCTTGTATTCTCACGTTCATGTTATGCAGTCAGTTAGTATAGTTCATATATATGGACCCTTTTGCATTCAGCCTACCTCACATGCATACCAGTACATTCAAATGTACTGACGCATTTGTGTTATGATGTTTTATACCATAGGTTCAGAAGCACGAGATCCAGAGCATCAATAGCATTCCAGTCTCAGCAATCAGAGTTAGCAGTAAGTCCTCATCCTTCGAGGACATGAACATTCCTTTATTATCTAATTAATTTATTTATTTCAGTAGTTGGGGAACATGTCCCATCAACTCCTTATTCAGACAATTCAGTCAGTTAGAGGATTTTCAGACTATCATGTTCAGACAGTTTATTTCAGGTTTTGTTTTGGTATTGTGATACCATATCATTCAGAGATTATATTATCATTTTTAAACCTTATGGCCTTACATCCCTTATTTCCGCATTTATATAGTATATTATGCAATGTTCAGGTACAGATATCAGTCATGGGTTAGCTTGTGATCCTTTGGGGTCATGAGCACCGTATAGCGTTCCGGGTACTAGATTTGGGGCGTTACACCAATATAAGCTTCAAGTATATTAAACTGTTATGATCTCACAGGTTTACATTTGAGACATGCTTTGTCTCTCAGTGTAGAAAATAATATATAGGTTTTACAGCTTGAACTTCGATCTTAGGCATATTTGTAAACCTAAGTGTCATTATCTACGTATGATTAGCTTAGTTTTGAGGAAAACTTGATCTGCTTAATGAAGTATAAAGTGTGAATTTGTGTATTTGTGTACTAATTTACATTTTTAGAGTGTTTAAGTTTAATTTGAAACAATTCAAGTCTCAAAATTATCACATAGAGTTTAGATGAGAAAACTAGTTCGGCTAGCCAACACTATGCTTGTTCTAGTGTACTTTGATAAACCTTAATCTATTTTATGGACTAATGGTTGTTATTATATATTGTAGTACACCATTGTAGAATCTATGGAAGCTAAATTAATTCTACATACAATCCATAAGGAGTGGAGAAATAAGGGATAAGTAGACGAGAAGAAGAGAGCAAAGATTGGATGAAACCTCCCCTTGTGGAGGCAGCCATGTGATGCACCACCCCCTCCCATATATTGGGATGGTTACATGTTCCGAACCCCTTAGGTTTAGGTTAAACTACCTTTTCTATTCTATAAGCCTTCATCGTGCCCCTTTGTCCATGCCATAGGCCATGTGGTACAAGCCCTCTCCCCTAAAAAACGTCTAAAAGTTGATTTTTCACATGGTTTAAGTTGAGTCAAAGTGGTCAATTCTTATAAATCCTTTGGTGAATATTATGGAAGAACTAAAGGAATATATAAGGAGTACCTATCCACATTTACAAGACATTTTTAGAACAACACACGTTTGGAGAGAGGAGAAGGCATTAAGAGCTCTACGTTAGGTTTTTTCTTCCTTTTACTCTTAGTTTTCTTATAGTTCTACTTATGAATTCATTAATGGTGATTCTTTGTATGAATATGATTGGATAAACACCCTCTTTCTAGGTTTGATGCTATGAACATAATTGCTTAGCGTACATTCAAGTTGGTTAATATTGAATATCATATTTGGTTGTTCTTATGTTCTTATACTCACTATTCTATTAATGCACGACCTTTAGAATACATCTATATTTCTTTTGTAAGACCGGAAAGAGTAACATTAGAATAGAATATGAACATAAGGAATGGGTTCTTGTCTTTTAGATGAATTAAAGATAAGATTCATGGTTAGAATAGGAATATACCTAATATGCCCATTTGTTTCAAATATGGGATGAATTTCAAATGTGTTTAAATTAGTTCCACATCCCCGTAAATGACATAGTTGTGAGGATAATATAAATAGATTATTAGATATGCAGAAGACCATAATCATGATAATAACCTCGTTAATCAACAACTATGATAGATAATAAAACCAACGATATTGTCTAGCTTAGCATGAATGTTAAAGAGGCCTTGACTATAGAGTCCTCCTAAGTGTTGTTTATAACACTTTTAATTTCCTTTATTGTTAATTATTACTTTTAGCATAATGAAACTCAAACTCTTATTGATTATAAATCACACTCATTTAACTTCACTAGTAATACTTGAATTAGATTATCTGCTAAACATCGTCTCTGTAGAATTGATATTCAGCTCAAAAGAGCCACTTTATTACTTACCTGGCCATATACACTTGCGTGTGCGGTTAGACGTAGTCAAGTTTTTAGCTTTGTTGTCGAGGACTTCAAAAATTATCAACATTCTAATTTTTAGTCTTACTATTTTGTTTAATAAGTGTTAATAACTTGGTCTTAGCTGCAGAATTTATAGGTATAAGTTTGAATCTTAAGCAAGCTAGTAATGGAGAGAGAATTGGTTGAACCACATCCCAAAGCTAAGTGATGCTTGCACCAATTGAGGGGAGAAGCAACAATTCTCTATCCAATCTTACAAGTTCCATAAGGCCGGACTATTCTTGCAATAATGGGTGATGAACAACTAACCCATAGGGAAATGCATAAAATAACAATCCTACTCATAACCAATGCAACCTCCAGTATCTAAAAACCAAATGCAGGAGGTAGATTTAAGCATAAATAGAACATGGTGCAATTATTGCATATAAGCGGGTTGTTCACAAGCCTACCCCATAAGGATCCACAGGTTCATCTTCAGAATTTTATGGAGATTAGTGAAACATTTATTCCTGTAGGAGTCTCCACAGATTATGTAAGAAACACTCTTTTTCTATTCTCACTCTTGGGAGAATCAAATAAATGGTTGAAGGAAAAACCTTTAAATTCAATCACAACTTGAGACAATTTGGCAAAAAAGTTTCTTATTTAATTCTTTCCATATGGGAAAACTACTAGGCTGAGGAGTCAGATCTTAAGTTTCAAGTAGAATCCAAATGAAAATCTTCATCATACATGGGAGAGATTCAAGTTTCTTCTCAAATATCTCCCGTATCACCAATAAACCAATGAGGTATGAGATCAAAATTTTGTTAAAGGTCTTGACCATAACACTAAATTTTTGCTATATTCAGCGCTAGGTGGTCAGGCTTTAGAAAAAACCTATGATGAGTTGTATACTCTCCTCAAGCATATTGTACAAGGTAATCCAGAGTGGCAGGGTGATGTACCTAGAAATATGGTAAAGAAACTTGCAGGTAAGATCGAGGTAGAGAGTATCATAGCATTGGATACACAATTGGCCTCTTTTCAGAACTAGATGATGACTCAGCTCAAAAAGTTGAGTGTGACTCAACCTTAGGCCTATGTTAAGACAGTTCAATAAGCATAGACTTGGTGTGAAATTTGTGGTAGTAGTGGTTACTCTATAGACCTATTTGGAGCAAATCCAAAGCGGTGAATTTTGTGGGCATTGAACAAAAAGTCAATCAAAATTATGGTAATGCCTACAATCATAATTGGTAGAGTCAGCCCAACTATTCTTGGGCCAATAATCAGGTCCAGCCTCAGTAGTTTTAGCAGCAACAAGGTATTCAAAACAACACTCAGGCCAACAATATAGAAGAGACTTTGAAAAAAATGTTGGACAACTAAGAATAGATGGCTGCAGAGATAAAAAATCAACAATAGACTCAAAAAAATTTAGAGACACAGATGGGTCAGTTAAATCAAGCACAAATTATAAGACCTCAAGGGGGATTACCTAGTGATTAAGAAAAAAATCCAAAATAAGTTACTGTCATAACCTTAAGAGTGGTAGAGATTTGATTGATACACCTCCAATGAAAAATCATGAGGTGCAGTAGAGTTGATCACACCTAAGCAAACACAAAAGCAAGTTAATTCCAAAGAAGTTGTCCAAAAAGAGAAGTCTGAGTACCCAAATGAAAGGTTAGTTGAGAAATCTCAAGACAGAACACTACCATTATTCCCTCAAAAACTTAAGAAACCTACAGAGGATACTTGTTTTAAGAAGTTCTTTGACATATTTAGACAACTTCACATTAGCCTTCTTTTATTAGATAATTTGAAGGGAATGCCCACATATGCTAAGTACTTAAAGAATGTTGAAGCAACAAAAGAAGGCTTGGTGGTATTGAGATTGTGAAACTTATTAAAGAGTATAGTTTTACAGTTATAAAAAAAATGCCCAAAATGCTCAAGGATTATGGGAGTTTTACTCTCCCCGTACAAATTGGTAAAAGTAATGTTGTTCAAGGTTTGAGTGATTTAAGGGCAAACATCAATTTGATACCCCTTTTTGTGTTTAATACATTGGTTTGGGAAAGCCAAGGGATTTTTTCATTATGCTATAGATGGCGGACAAAACTAGATTGGTCCCCTAAGGAATCATAGAAGATGTTCTCATTAAGGTTGGTAATTTCATAATTCCTGCAGATTGTCTTGCTTTTAAATATGATGCAGATCACAGGGTACCAATACTAATGGGACATCCATTTTTGTCTATCGGGGGAGAAGTTATAGATATTTGAGAGGGCATGCTCAAGATGAGATTAATAAAGAGGTGTCTTCTGAGTATAAAAAGCACTCAACATGCCCTCATACTATAAAGATCTATGCGGAATCACAATGATGGAATTAAATGAGTATGGGGTGGATGAGAGTAAACCTCTCATTGCCTCTTTGAACTCTCTCATAGAGTTGCCTAAATTTACAAATAAGCTTGAGCTTGAAAAGTTTAAAGGGAATCCTGAAAAGGTGAGTGTAAGAAAAGTTGTTGACCTTGATTGTGAGCACTCAAGAGGTTTAAAAAGGAGAAGATGGGCCTCGATAACAAGGAAAAGGATTAGAGAATATAGATGATAGTTGTGATGTGAGTCATGCCGCGATAATAAATCAGGTGTTGCTTAGGAGGCAACCTAAGTTAAGGTAGTTTTTTTAGTATCACCTTTGGTTTTGTTTTTATTCCGTGTTAATAGGTTGAAAGGAAGTCTTAGTACCTCAAATATTAGCTAAGGAGCATGGCAAAAACTATGTGTGAGGTCTCCTGGACCTCCTTAATAGATATGATGCTTCGAAGACTTCATCATTCAACATCAGTCCCTATAAACAATTAGAGATTTCATGCATCAAGCTATACCTAGAAGCCTCAGAGAGTATTCCTAATCCTATTCTTTGATTTATACTTTAGGGATAAAGTATGATTTTAAGTGTGGGGTATGGAATCTTTCGATTTATTTAGGGTTAAGTGCATAGGATTTCCATTTTGATTTACTTACAAGTTTTTGACTAAATTTAAGAAAATTACAAAAGATTTAATCTTTGTTTATTTTAAGTTTCTGGTGATTTGTCTGTTTAGTAAAAGAATACTTCAACTACCCCCTCAGTTTTTCTTTTTATTTCTTTTTACAGGGAGAGCACTTTGAACCAAGTATCCTTTTTTATTTTTAAGAAAATTTTCATTTGGAATAAATAGAGATGCTTTAGCTAGATGTTGCACATGATTACTTATTTCAAGTGGTGTTTAATTCTAAGGCATGATGTGAAAAATTGAATGACTTTTATGGGACACTTAGGCTCTTTTATCCGACTCTTGTGTAATTTTGGCTTAAGTTTGAATTCTTGTGATTGCTTGGTTGAGAGACTATAGTGATCCGTCTTGATTTAAACATGTTCCATATGTGTTGAGATTTTTGTTATATTCCATGTTTACATAATGATTTCTAGAACTCACCCCATGTGTTTGCAAAGTGGAATAAAGAATGTTGAGTTTGGGAGATGATATAGGAACTTCTTTGATAGCCATGTTTTATACCTATTTTAGCTACCCTTTCTGCATGACCTTAGTTATCCCCATTGAGCCTTTAGCCTATTATTTGGTAGCCTCATGTATAGCTCATTCTTTTCCTTTTAATTGACCGTAATTTGATCCAAAACTCCTAAACACTTTAGTTAAAGAATTAAAGTGGATAAGGAGTGAGGAGTGAAGAAGAAGGAAAAAGTGAAAGTGAAGTTCCAAAATAATAGATATTGGTATGTTGAAAATGTTTATGTGTAGTTAGTGGGGAGTAGTGTAATGAAAAGAAAAATTAATCAAAAAAAGTAAATCATGTGTTGATGGAAAATACTCTCCACTAAAGACGTGTAAGTTGGCTTAAAGAGATGGGGAAAAATGAAAGACGGGTGTGAAGGTAAAAGTGGTGAAAAATAGGTTGGTTAGAGATGAGTTTAATGTAAAGTGTGATGTATTAAAGCGCTTAGGGAAGATAGTCACTATTACTAGTCAGAATAGTTTATACCCATCCCTTAGCCTATATTACAAATCTTAAAGTCCTACTTGATCTTGAGCTTTAACATTCTGACATTAGTGGAGTACTACACTAAAGTCAAGATTAAGATTCATCTAATGTGAATTCTTTGTGAGAGTAAGGAAAATATTATTCTCACACCCATTCTTGAGTTAAATAACATACATGTGAGTGAATATGGGTCTCTCTTATGGTGAGAGCGCATGTTTCATGATAGGTAGGTGATTTGTATTATATTTTTTTTTAGTAATGTGCATGAGATTACAAGTTGGTAGAGTCAATTCTTTAGGCTAAGAAGTCTTAAAGTATTGTTCATGGGGTGTCAATTATAATATGGCATGCCTAGTGTAAAACTTGTTACTCATGTAGTCGTTGTAGTTCTAGCTTGGGTGTCCTAGTTCAAGTAGTTATGTTAGAGTCTTCCTTGATTGTGATTAGTGTAAGGATTTGTTTGAGGACAAACAAGACTTTAAGTGTAGACTGGTGATCTTAGGCATATTTATATATCTAAGTGTCATTATCTACACGTGTTTAGCTTAGTTTTGAGGATAAATCGATGTGCTTAATGAAATACAAAGTATATATTTGTGTATTTCTATGCTAATTTACATGTTTTAGAGTGTTTAAGGTGCATTTTAAACAATTCAAGAGTCAATATGATAAAATAGAGTTTAGACGAGAAATCTAATTCGGCTAGCCTACACTATACTTTTTCTAGTGTACTTTGATGAGATTTATTGTATTATATGGACTAATGGTTATTATGATATATTTTAGGAGACCATTGGATCAGATATGGAATCTAAATAAAGCCTACTCAAGCTACAAGAAATGGGGAAACAAGGAACAAGTAAATGAGAAGAAGAAAGCAAAGATAGGACGAAACCTCCCCTTTAGGAGGCAGCAATGCGTCGCACCCCCTATAGCATGCGAGGGGGAAATGAGATGCACCCTATAGGGTGAAGTTACAATGTTTTTTCCATGCTATAGGCGTGCGCCTCACCCCCTTGTCCATGTGGCACAACCTCATCCTCCCTCTATAACAAAGAATGTCCAAAAGTTGGTTTTTCACTTAGTTTAAGTTGAGAGAAAAGTGGTCAATTATAACTCATTTGGGAAACTTATGGACGACCTAAAAGACTATATAAGAATTAATTATCCACATAAATAAGACATCTTTGGAACAATACATATTTGGAGAGAGGAGAAGGCATCAAGAGCTCTACATTAGAGTTATTCATCCTTTTACATTTAGTTTTCTTTTAGTTTTACTTATGAATTCATTAACAGTGATTCTTCAGATGACTATGAGTTGCTAAACACTCTTTTTCTAGGTTTGAGACTACGAACATAATTTTTTCACGCACATTCAAGTTGTTTAATGTTGAATATCATATTTGGTTGTTCTTATATTTTTGTACTCACTATTCTATAATTTGCGACCTTTAGAATACATCTATATTTGTTTTGTGAGCCTGGAAAGAGTAATATTAGAATAGAATATGGACCATAAGGAATGGATTCTTGTCTTTTAGATGAATTAAAGATAATATTCACGGTTAGGATAGGAATATACCAAATCTACCTCGATTTGCTCAAATATGGGATAAAATTCAGATGCATTTGAATTAGTTCACACATCTCCGCTCAACAATGTAATTATGACGCTAATTTAAATAGTCGATTAGCGACTCGAAATATCATAATCATGATATTAACCCCCAACAACCAAGATAGATAACGTAACCAATGAGATTGTATAACTCCGCATGAATGTTCAAAATGCCTTGACACTGGAGTTCTCCTAGGTATTGTTTATAACACTTTTAATTTGTGTTATTGTTCATTATTACTTTAGCATAATAAAACTCTAACTTATGTTGGTTACAAATCACACTCATTTAACTTCAATAGTAATACTTGAATTGACTTGTCTGCTAAACAATAAATTCCTGTGGAATCTATATTCAGCTCGAAAGAGTCACTTTATTACTTGCACGATAATGTACACTTGCATGTGTAGTTGGACACAGTTAGACTTATGCATTTTTAAATGTTTCTACTACATTTTAATTCAAGAATGTTTTTATGATATTGTTGATTATTTGATTTTTAAAGTTGTTAGCATGAACTCACATACTTAATACATTCAATGTACTATCTATATATGTTTCTCTTGCATTATATCTTATTATGATATAAATTCAAGTATCTATCCTCATACTCATGGTTAGATAGCTCAACATAATTTCCTAGTTGGTAAGTTTTCATCATTTGGGGACCTTGGATCCGTTTAGTTTACTTGTTTGGTTTTGGATTTTTACTTCAGTTGTTCTAGAGTTAGCTGGGATCTTGTCCCAACAACCCGTCCTTTAGTAACGACTTATTCAAACAATATATATTAAGACATGTTAAAATCGTTGTTTATTTTACCCATTTTAGTTATGCTAAAGCTTCCATTCAGATATTTAGATTGATGATTTTATAGAAGCACGCAGTACCAAAGGTCCGCTTGGCATCACTTGTGGTTCTAAGTGTCGATCATGTTTAGGATGTAGACTCAGATTGTGATAGTATAGAATAGTCCTGAGAGATAGTCCTATGTCTTCCATCTTCTGACTTGTTCTATGTCCTCCATCTTCTGACTTCATACCTTTATGATTTGTATGCATCAATAAATATTGATACCAACCATTTTAGTGTTTTATGACTAATCTAACTCTCCTCATCGAATTTTCGCTACACTTATTCCATTTATACTATGTTTTTGCTCTTGACTGACGTTTAGTGATCTCATATGATTTGAAACCGGCATTGTAGTAAATGTTCCCATGTTCATGAACTTTGATCATTAACTCTAGTTACTAGTTATCTTGCCAGAGTAGGACCCCAAAATGGAAAAAATGCTAATAGCTGGCTAGGATAATTTTTTCCTCGATATTAGTGCCTAAAAGCATTTTTTTCTTTTTGTTGTGGCTTTTGTATTTTACTCAAGTCAATTAATGACATCTAATTTATCGAGAATGTTACTCTAAATAGAAAAATAAAGAGATTGAGAATTAGAGTAAAATAGTCGAAGTTGTTTAGTTTTCTACTCAATACTGTTACTATTCTCTTAGGGACCGTTTGGTACGAGGGATAAGGATAAAAATTTCAGAGTAAAACGTAGGATTATTTTAATCCTGCATCTGGTCAGGAGTATTAATTAATTCTTAGATTATTTATACTATAATGATGAAATAAATTTTCATATGTATATAATGGGATAACTAATTCTATAAAATATCTCAATCCATGGAATACTTTGCCTATTCCTTCTACACATCTCATTTGTTTGTTGTGTGCTTTTATTGACTTTTTATATGACTCTTTACTATATTCTTAATTTTGATATAATTTTCATACCTCTAAGTGAAAAGTTTATCGAAATAATTTCTCTCTTCATAAAGTAGGAATAAAGCTACATATTATCACCTCACTACCCTTTTATTTTTAGTAGGTTTATCCTCTAGATTATTGATATGTAAAAATATGTAATCATAAAAAAAAATGCTACAATCAATTCAAACATTATATTTATTAAAATAATATAATATTATCCAATACAATATAACACCATATATGATGAAACAATAAATACTAACAATCATCCAAACATGAGTGTAAAGGTGAATATGTTATTATTACATCTAGGGGTGGACATATTTTGGTTTAAACTGAAAAAATCGAAAAAACAAATTGAAATTTAATTTTGATTTCGATTTTTCGATTTTCGGATCGGATTCGGTTTGTAATTTTAGAATTTCGTTTTTTCGGTTCGGTTTTAAAAAAAAAAAACGGTTTAAACTGAAAAACCAAAATTTTATAAATAAATAAATAATATATATATATTTTATTATATATATATATAATATATAATAAATATATAATATAATATTATATTATATTAATATATAACATAATATTATGTTATATATATATATAATATTTAGTAATTCACATTCACAATTAACATTTAACAGCAAATTCGCATACGCCGTAGGCTGTTTATGGATTGTTTTAGTGACTCAAATATTTTATGGACTATTTTGGTGACTTTAGACTGTTTTATGGACTATTTATGAGAAAGTATGTTGTTTCATGGACTATTTTTACGAGTTTTGTGTTGTTTTGTAGACTATTTATGCAAGGTTATATTATATGTAATGATTAATGACATTATGTATTATCTTAAGCTTATGATTATTTCATTTCGTTTCATTCATGTTGAGTTATTTATAATTATTTATATTTGGGAATAAAAAACAGGTTTGAAAAAAATAATTTTTCTAAAAAATTCCATCAATTTTAAATGTTCAGTTATGAAAAAGAGAGGCTAACTACTTTAATATTTCAAACCGAAATAAAAATCCGAAATAACCGAACCGAATTTGTAAAAATCGAACCAAACCGAATTTATTTCGATTTGATTATAGATGTCATTTTTATCAATTCAAAAACTGATAAACCGAATCGATATTAAACAATCAGATCGAACCAACCAAACGTCCACCCCTAATTACATCCACAGTAGGCCGGGTTAGAAGGTTTGAGAGGTGGTTCCCTAATCCACGCAAAAAGATTAGTATAATACCAGTACCTTACAAAGTAAAATAGAAACATGCCAAACAATTCTTTCCTCCATTTCTCTATTCACATAAATCTCCATTAACAATCAATTATATTACCCTTTTTTTAAAGCTTTCTTGAAATTCTCTTTTCTCTCTCTCACCTAATTTACTTGTCTTAGCTTACCGACAGACAGAATACAATCAGTGGGTATCCATTTTGATCTGAATCTTGAAATTGCTTTCTGGGTATTGCAGATTCTACCCCAATCTTTTGTTGATAATATTCTTCTATTCTCTGGTAATCTTTCTTAAGTCTGCTTTTGCTTTTCTTTTACGGATATGCTTTCTTGATTTTGTTTGGTGGATTTGTTGAATGGTATTAGTGGATTATCTGTAATTTGATTTTTACGAGTTTGATTTGGGTATGCTTATTTAACTAAGAATAATATGGTTTGTAGAAGTTAAGTTAGACAGTAGATGCATTTTGAGTTGAATTAGTTTATGCATAAGTTTACTATCACCTGCTTTATCTTAGTCTGAAATAGAATCTATAAAGTGGTTTCCATTGTTGTTCTTATGGTGTTGTATTGTATTTTGATTTTTCTTTTTCTTGTTTGAGGAATGGACTAATTTCTAAGTTTGTTTTTGGTTGCCTTCTAGTTCAGATTGGATCTTTTTATCAAGATCGGTAATTTGTGCTATTGGTGAGAGGACTGGTTTAGATTTGATGTAAATGTAATTGCATTTGAAGTGAATTGTCCTTAATTAGTTCATTGTTGATCATAGCAGGTTTAAGATTCTTGAGACTTATGGCTATCTTGGTGCTATATGTGTATCTCACTGTCATTCTTGATCATAAAATTTTTTGAGGGGCTAAGTGAGTAAACCTTGTTTGTTATTTCGAAAGAATGATTATCTTGTGTAGCCAGGTCTTGCAAATGTTTGCAACTAATGAGGGGGATTCTGTTGATATCTCCAGCTTCGTTGTGACCCAATTTATGGCCTTCAGTAAGAGGACTAGACTCTTCCCATTGATGGCCGAGCTACTTTGGATAGATCTATCAAGTTGATAGTGCTAACATATGTAGGATGTGTTTTCTTTTCTATTGCTTTCAAGTATCAAAGATCAAACATCTTTTAGAGTTGAATTTATGCATTCATTATACATTAACTTCCTAGAATGAGTATTGATTAATGTAGGACTTGCGTGCACACTGGTACAAACAGTTGTATTTTGTGTAATCTCTTTCTGCCGGAAATTGAAATTTCTCTGTTTGCATCAATTCTCTTATTTTGGGAGTTATTAGCTGGTAATTTTGTTTGATCTGGAGGCTGGTATTAAGAAAGCCGAATAGACTATTAAATGGAAATGGAAGCAATTGCACCTTTGATGCTAATGTGGACTTCACGGGAGCAATATACTAGGCAGGTTGTTCAATGGTTGGATAACTATTTGTATGAAGTCTGGATGTCTATTTTGGGCCATATGTTCATTAAGCTTTTAAGTCAGACTGACCCTTCCTACCTCTTCTCTCTCTCGAATAATTGTTAAAAAGGAAATTGTATGTGTTGTACCTTCTATATGGCTTGATACCTCTAGTTCTAGTGGAGTCCTTTGTGTATGAAGTTTCAACTTAAGCAGGCAAAACCAATTAGTAGCATAAGCAATTACTGGTTTCTGGCAGCAGGTCCAATATTACTGGTTGCACCTTGTGATGGTATTTTATCCGGTAACTCTAAATATTCTGCTTAAGGTGTCTGTAGATGATTTTTAGAAGCTCTTGACTGGTTGGAACTGGCAGCTGTATTCGCTAAAGAATCAGTCCAAACAATTTACGAATCTCCCCAAACAATTTTCTTTCATATATTTCGTTGGTTACATTTGCATGTGATATTAGTATCAGACAATGTGCTTGCTCAATGCTGGGCAATCTTCATCAATACAATGATTATATACTTACTATAAAGATTAGTCATTAGTGTATACATTCGTTAGTTGCAGTTTTTCTTTCAACTCTCTGTCCTTCTCACTATCTCATTACAATTGTTTTCTTTTTCTATTCTTAGATTGTTGAAAGTGGATCCTTCGGATTGCCTTCTTTCTCTCTTTTCTGTTTCTATTTTATTAATTTTATGTTGTTTCCTTTTCTGGTGTTGCATAGGAGAGTCTCCTTTCGGTAATTGCAGGATTGAGGCCTACAATTTCAAATTTTCAGTTGTCTTCCTCCTGCTATTATATATGGGCTGAGGTGTTCGTTTCATGGGAGCTGCAGAGGATGATGAACCACCATCAAAACGTGTGAAGTTCTCCTCTGGACAATTGATAGAAATTTCAGACAGGACATTTTTTAGAAATCTTTCAAGTTGTTCATTGAGTGACTTGATGGCTCGACCCCTGGCTCTTCAAGGGGACGATGAGGTTGTTGGTACAAAAGGAGTTGTCAAGAAAGTTGAACTTGTTCGGATTATAACTGAGGCATTATATTCTCTTGGTTACAAAAAGACAGGGGCTTGTCTAGAGGAAGAGTCAGGTTTACCGTTGCACTCTTCTGTCATAAATTTTTTTATGCAGCAAATTCTTGATGGTAAATGGGATGAAAGTGTAAGCACATTGCGAAAGATTGGTCTGGTGGATGAAAAAATTGTAAAGTTGGCATCTTTTGTGATATTGGAGCAGAAGTTTTTAGAACTGTTGGACAAAGAAAAAGTTATCGATGCCCTGAAGACACTGAGGGATGAGATTTCACCCCTTTGCATAAACATTGATAGGGTCCATCATCTTTCTTCATGCATTATATCACCTTCTCAGCGGGCTCTTACTGGGGTATCAGGTCAAGCTATAGTGAAAGTAAAGTCACGTTCAAAGCTTCTAGAGGAACTGCAAAGATTGCTTCCCCCAACTGTTATGGTTCCAGAAAAGAGATTGGTACATCTTGTTGAACAGGCTATTGACTTGCAACTAGATGCTTGTAGATTTCACAACTCTGTGGTAAGTGAAATGTCACTGCTCACTGATCATCAGTGCGGAAGGGATCAAATTCCATCTCTAACACTGCAGGTTAGATCACATTAATAATTGGGTGTTTTTTTTTATACTCAAACCTTTTTATTCTGCTCTTGATTGTATGACATGTTCAAGAGAAAGAAACTTTATTCTGTGCCTCACACAATAGACACAAGTTGTGTGAGGCTTTGATTCACAAATTAGTGGACCCAAAGAAACTTTATTTTGTGCCTCACACAATAGACACAAATTATGTGAGGTTTTGATTCACAAATTAGTGGACCCAAATCTTACACTTTTGGTCCATGAACTTTCGATCCACCAATCTGTGAAATAAAATGAAGCCTCACACAACTTGTGTCAGTTGTGTGCGGCACAAAGTAGTCTCTTTCCATGTTCAATGCCATTATTGTGCAATCTAGCACTAGTTTGTCCTATCATTATCTGAGTCGATAGTTGGTGGTTGTAAATGAATATACAACAACAACAACAACAAACCCAGTATATTCCCACATTGTGGGGTCTGAGGAGGGTAGAGTGTATGCAGTCAATACCACTACCTCTAAAGAAGTAGAGAGGCTGTTTCCGATAGACCCCCGGCTCAAGATAAAAGGCAGTATACAAAAGCATCAAAAGCATAGAATACGATAAAATAACATAGGTACGACATCCACAAAAAATTTGTACATTGCCAAACAAAGGACACCAAAGTCCACCTAAATACTGCCTACGACTCATCCACACCCTTATCCCTCTATCCTAATGCTTTTCCTCCATATCTTCCTATCCAGGGTCATGTCCTCAGTCAGCTGTAACTGCTCCATGTCACATTTAATCACTTCTCTCCCGTATTTCTTCGGCCTACCCTGATAGCCTAAAGAAAGGCTAAAACACAAAATTGACACTAGATATGCAAAAATCAGCAAGCACACAAAGAGAAAACAACACTTAGAAAGGAGATGAGTAAGAAAGATTGCATAAATGTAAAGATGGTAGAGTGACCCTTACTTCCACTAGATGATTAACAAAAGGAGATGTATCAAATCTCCAATCACACCTCACAAATGAAAGTTCAAACCACTCTCTTAAGTAGACACAAAGGGAGTTACCTTCCCCAAGCACCAACCTCTCTCTAAGAGAGGAAGAAAACTACAACTAAAGAGTATCTCTCAATAATTTCATCAAAGTCTAATGAAAAGAGAAGCAAAATGGTCTATTTATACTATTACATGCCAAATGACAAAAATACCCTTAATGAGCTAAGGAAATTGGGCGCCTCTTGAGTGTTTCCTTGGAGTGCAAAATGTTTTCATTAACCTTCACTTGAGGCGCCTATTGAGTGCATAAGTTCCCCTCCTTCCTTCTCTTGACCAAGGCTTCAAAATACTCCAAAAAGTCTTCAATTGCTTGCCAATTCCGATGCCTTAACCCTTAGACAATACCTTGTGCTCTTGATGCTCATTGCGCTTGTATCATACCCCTACCCCATTTGAAACCTCCCAAGGCCAACCTCTCACACCTACGAATTGGGGCATCCGTGCTTCTCCTCATCACATGACCAAACCATCTCAACCTCACTTCCCGTATTTTATCCTCCACTGACACCACTCCCACCTTCTCCCGAATAATTTCATTCCTAACCCTGTCAGCCCTTGTGAATCCACACATCCAACGCAACATCCTCATTTCCGCTACCTTCAACTTTTGGATATGAGAATTCTTAACCGGCCAACACTCCGCTCCATACAACATAGCAGGCCGGACTGCAACTCTATAGAAATTGCAGTATTGATCAACTCTGTAAATGAATATGATGGGAAGTATTGATCAAGTTTTCTCCTTTGTTCTAAACATTGTCATTGTTGTTAAAAGGGTTGCCACTTTTTTTTGTGTCATTGTTTGAATGACATATGTTGGCGTAAGGATGAAAACCATTCGGCGAATTCATGCTTTGTTTCATTTAACTCTTTGTAGTTGAAGATTTTGCCATTTTTTGCATATGCTCTTTTAAAAGACTTGTTTGTATTTTTAAAGTTGTAACGACAATAAACAAGGCTTGTCTTACAGCTGTATTTGGACTGGACGGGATTTACATGGAATGTTAAATTGTTGTAACATGGGGTCGGAACATTTAATTTTTTACATCAAGTTTAAGAAATATACAAGGTTTTATCTTTTCTGGGTATAGGGCAGTCCTATACATTAAGCTCCCTATGTGTGCGGGGTGCATAGAAGGGCCAGAACATTGGATGTTGATTTCACGGCTTGAACCAGTAATCTCCTGGTCACACGGAAACAATTCTTACCATTGTGCGCCCTTCGAAAAGAACTTTTATTAATAATGCAACAAGTTGGTGCCTGCACACAGAAAGAAACCATGTCAAATACAGTTTCAAAAAAAAAAACTATGTCAAATTGCTTCAATTTTGTAAGTACATGTATTAGAAGTACATATAGAAACTCTCTAGAAGACTATAAACTTATGTAATACTTTGTTGAGCAAATAGCAAATGAACAGAGATTTGACTTTCCAGCTTCAATGCCGTGGATCTCCAAAATGCTCCTTTTGAGTAGTTATCGACAACGGAATTCTAATTAAAAGCATATTCATTGCAGCCTCTGTCCTTGAGTAAATTAATATGAGGAGTTCATGCTGTCCTCTCATAACGAGCTTGCTAATGAATTCAATTTTTTATTTACTAAGCAGAAATGAATGCAAGTTTATTTCTTATGTCTTAGAAAGACGCTGGAGTAAATAGGAGCACTATTGGTTTCTGGGGAGCTTTGTGATCTTCAATTCCTTACTGAGCTTGTTTCCACCATTTTATGAGGCTTGTGCCCTACAATATGAAATGTTTCATGGATTGTTGCCAAACATTTGAATCAATGAAAAGCCAGTACCTGTAGGCGCAACATATCATTTCTCGTATTGTTTTGTGTAAACAAGTGTGTCCTTTTTATTCTCTAATTTTTGGCTTTGTTTGGGACTGCGGAGTAACTTTTGTTCATTTTTCATGTTGTTTTTACTATTTGCGAGTTGACCTTATATTTGGGATGTTTAACCAGACGATGTGGTTGGATCCACTGTGATTTAAGTGAAAGCAGAAAGGATTGGCCTTGGGGTGGGGTGGAGGGGTTGGTGAAAGTGCCAAGGAGTTGTAAATGTGCTTGATAAAATTGAGCTTTACTGGCTTTCTGCTTGTTATCATTTACCAACGAGCTGCTTTTTGCGTGATAAGTCATTTTAGATCAATCATTGATAGTGGAGTCTGATTTCTTGCAGATACAATTTGTTAATCACCGTAAGCTCTAATTGTTTCTTCATTGCTTCTACTGCCCCAGATATTACGTGAACACAAGGATGAAGTCTGGTTCTTGCAGTTTTCCCATAATGGAAAGTACTTAGCCTCGTCATCTCGTGATGGTTCAGTAATTATATGGGAGGTATGTTTAGATTCTCTCCATTTTGTCATCATATCAATTGTTGTTTTTCAACTTAGGTCAATTGTTACTTTGCTTTTTATTGATTTTCTTTTCTCCACCTTTGGCATCTTTATGTCACAGTTGCTTTCATATGTCTTCCACTTCTGCATTAAAGGATCAGTATCTTGTATGCTTCACAGTCTCATGGAGTGCCACATATGGGTGCTCAAACTTCCGTGGTTTCTGCGACCTAATATAGTAATATAACATGAACACAATGAAAGAAAATTATTTGAGAAGTTATATCAACTGGTTGAGATTAAGCTTATTCCTTTTTTTGTGGCATATTTCCATTTGATCAGGTGCTTAAGATGATTTTTTAAAATGATTATAAATCGAATGATACCATAGTTTTAGAACCCTTAATTTGCCTTTTATTTTGTCCCAAAAGATTAAATTATAAACAGAATGAAATGGGCTCAAGTGAATTTGAATGGATATCAAAGGATTCATATAGCACCCAAGGGTAAGGGTGTAGCTTAGTGGTCAATCAAGTGGGTTGAGAACCATAAGGTTTCCCATTCAAATCCTAGCAGGGAAAAAAGTAGGTGATTTCTTCCCCTTTCCCCCTAGCCTTGAAGGGACATAGTGACCTAGTGGTACCTGTTGCCGGTGGAAGGTGGTAGGTAACTCATGAAATTAATCGAGGTGCGCAAGCTGGCCAAGCCATCATAGTTATCAAACGATATAAATAAATAAGGATTCATATAGCATGTTCCAACTTGGCGATTTCTTTTAACGAGGTCTCAGGTTTAAATTCGACGCAAAAAAAATGCCAAGTAATTTTTCCCATCTGCTTGAACCTTGGCGGGCAAAGTTACTGGTACCTATGTTGGTGGAAGGTACTAGGTACCCAATGGAATTGTCTTTACCTATGTGATTGAGCCTTGACAGGCAGAGTTGCCCAGTATCAGATAACCAGTGGAATAGTCAAGGTACACAAGCTGGCTTGGACAGGATGATACAAAAAATAAAGTAACATAATAGATTCCAACTAGTTTAAAATTGAGGCGTAATTCTTGGATAGCACACTATAATCTGTGTTGCTCGAACTCTTCAAAAATGTCAATGGATGCGTGTCGGATTCGCCAAAGCTAGTGTATTTTTGGAGAATCCGACACGGGTGCGGCATCGAAATGAAGAGTCCGCGCAACTTAGACTATCATTGCAAGTTGTATATACTTCCACGTGAGATCTTTTAGGATCAACTATAATCAGATAGTTTGTGGCCCTATTAGTTTGAGTTTAACCACCCATACATAGATTTTTGGTAGTAGGGGGTCCAACAGGTATGTCTGTATGCAAACCTAGACCGACATCTAGACAACTCTACATGTCTGCATCTAACAGTGAAGCCTCCTCATCCTTTCTAATTTTCGGATCCACATGATTTGCAGCTTATTACAATTAAATTTATCAAGAATCCTACTTCGCAATCCAAAGAAAGTAGCCTGCCATTGTTTGAATGTTGAAAGGACAGTGTCTAAATACTTGCCATATCAAAAAAAAGTCCAGTGACTATTACTTACATATTTGTTGTTTCTGACAAGTATTGCTGTTAAACTCAGGACTTGGATGTGTGATTCAAATATTATGCTGCTATGCTGAAAGCTAATTGAAACTTCCTTACATCTTGACCAACTAAGCAGCAGTTAATGTTTCTGTATGTTATAATATAAGTGTAGTTGTTGTTCTATTTCTTTGTGTTTCACCAAGTTCTTTTGGTCTAATAGGAGATTTAATATTAATTATGCATTTACTTGTACTTCGCACTATATAATTTTTAATTATTCGAGTACTTTTATCTTTTCTAGGATCTAGCAAAAAGACAGTACTTGTTATAGAGCCAGAAAGAGTAATCAAAGTGAGATGATTTTTCTTTCTTTTTGGTGCAACACAATATAGATGATGGTGAAGTTGTAACTATACTTTTTTTTAATTCCCACTTGGTGTCTGCATCCCGTTTTGGGGTCCCGACTAATCTGGATCGGTGCTGCGGATTCTTTCCGTACTCGGGGCTCAAACCCGAGACTGTTGGATGCTGGTTAAGGATGGATGGATGGATTCATCTCACCCCCACCATAACCCTGGGGAAGGAGGGGGAGGGGGTAAGAAGTGCTCCCTACCAGGATTTTTTCCCCCATACCCAGGCTTAAACCCGAGACGGCTGGTTAAGGATGAATGGACTCATCCCCCCCGCCCACCCCCACCACACACACGCACACACCCCACCACCACAAAAAAAAAGAAAAAAAAATCAGTTGCACGCTGATTTTATATATGGGCTGAGGTGTTAGTTTCATGGGAGGTGTTCAATGCAACAGTCTCATTATTCTTCCGTCGTTAAGAACAAAGTTATTACTCTCTCAGTGTCAATTTTCTTGAACCTATTTGACTGGGCACAAAGTTCAGAAATAGGGAAGACTTCTGAAATTTGTGGTCTTAATTAGACCGTAACGTTTGTGTCTTTATAAGATTTTTGAAACTTGTGATTTTAAACGTGCCATGATATTTGTGCAGCAGTAAAAGCCTGCCATTAAGGGTAAAATGTAAAGTTAAGTTACCTTATCATAAAAAGAGGGAAGTTTAAGTTAAATTGTCTCCGAATTTAGAAAGAAGCCTGGACATAGAATCAGATCAACTGGAATAAATGGAGAATATGCAATAGCTAAAGGCGAATATGTTGCCAAATAGTTATGGATGGCATGTTAAGCGTTAGTGTGCATGACTTTGAAAGCGATGGGTGAATTATATAAATCTGGTGGACAGATTTGCAGAAGCTGCCAAAATATAAATGACATGAAAAATAAGAGCCCTGTTCTTTATTTAAAAAAATGAGGAAAAATAAGAGCCTCACTTAGCTGCCTGTCTGCCATTTTCTGCATTAGAGGTTCATTGAATTTATGACAAACCTTTGGGTTGACCACAGGTTTTCTAGAACTTAATTTAGAATTTATCATTAGATTCTTTAACCTAGACGACAGTGCTGTTTTAAATGATACTAACAAAAATCATTCAATTTGATAGAAAATCAGTTGAATACAATATTAACGTTAAATTTTATATTTTAGCTTTAGTTCCGTTTTAATTTTTCCTTCCATTCCAATTTATATGACACTCTCCCCACTTGCAAAATGTTTCACACCGTTCTATTTTATATAATTTTATATTGTAGCTTTAGATCCACTTGAGTTTGTCCTTCTTGTTTCAATTTATATGACACACTTCTCATTTTGGTATGTTGCAAAATGTTTGACACCGTTCTTTTTGTACAACTTTTAATGACTTCAAGGATTCATTAAACTATTCACGCTTCAACTTTGATGTGATGTTTGTTTCTCTTTTCAACCTCTACTTTAATATTCTCTCTCATTGTCACTTATGTAATATAAGTCAAATTAGCATGTTTAACCTCCGTGCTGAATCGATCACCCTTACATAAACGAAATGGGGGGGGGGGAGGTTCATAACTTCATATAATAATATCCTTCCTTATTGAAGCTCCATGTCCTTTAGAAAACATTTAATTTTTTGAGAATAAAACATTTTGTATAATATTTATCAAAGAAGCTTAGGTTATGCTGAAAGCCTGAAACCATATTTACAAGTGAAATAGAAGAAAATTGCTCCAGAAACCTTAACAAAAACCTATGGTGTCTATCATTGAAGCAATATCTTCTATGTATCTCTGGTTAGACCAAAAACAGAAAAGTCAAACAATTCAACTTAATCCTCTGAACTGAACTGCTAACATCTTCTAAACAGCTGGAATTTCTCTCTTTCCATATTGTCCACCAAATGCAAGCGGCGACAATCCTACATCTATCTCTCTGTGTCAATCTTACACCTGCTTCTTCCTAGCTAAGCAAGACCTCATTAATCTTCCTTGGCATTGTCCAAATAATACCTCTGATGCTAATGAAGGTCTTCCACAACATGTCTGTGACCCTACAGTTTAGGAATAGATGGCTTATTGTCTCAGCTTCTTCACCGCACATGTAGCATTCTGAGCGAATATTGGTTTTTCTCTAATTTAGCTGTAGCATTCCTTTAGAAAACATGAAAGCTGATAGCTAATGTTACTTCACCATGTGAAGGAATTTTGAATGAATTGTCGAGAAAAGAAATGTCAGAGTTCCAGATGTCTTGATGTGCTTTATTCAACTGGCTTTGTAGGTTGTAAGTCAGAGTTCTAATGTATTTACTCCTGAATATTGCCTCTTTTTGCCTATCAAATGATTAATGTTGGACATATCGGGTTCATGCCCTCTTCTTTTTGGTGCTTGATTATATTTTGGAGGAATATGATATGCAAGGTTTGCTCTCCAAATTGTAAGATCATAATATCAGGTGCATTTCATGTTTGATAAAAATTAAATAGAAAACGTTTGTGTTTAGAAGCTTATTAGAAAAAAGTTGCATTTATGTGGAATTGTACGGGAGGGACTTCTGGGGAACAAAAGGAAAGAGAGCTGTTCATCATGAAGATTTGAACTAATCAGGATAAACTAATCAGGATAATAGATGGAATGTAAGTTCATCACTCATTATCTGCTCTTTATAGGTCAAATTGGATGGCAGTGTCTGCTTGAAGCACCTATTTTCTGATCACGAGAAATCTGTCTCCTATATATCATGGAGTCCTGATGACCATCAGCTTCTCACTTGTGGTGTGGAGGAAGTTGTCAGACGATGGGATGTCGAATCCGGTCAATGTATACGTGTTTATGTGAAAAATGGCCTTGGTTTGATCTCGTGTGGATGGGCTCCTGATGGCCAAAGGATATTCTGTGGTGCAACTGACAAAAGCATTAGCATGTGGGATTTGGAAGGGAAAGAGCTCGAGTGTTGGAAAGGTCACAGGACTATTAGAATATCGGACTTGGGGATAACAAGTGATGGGAAGCACATTGTCTCTGTTTGTAAAGAGAATATGATAGTATTGTTTGGATGGGAATCAAAAGCAGAGAAAGTAATTCAGGAGGATCAATCAATAACCTCGTTTGTACTGTCCATGGACAAAAAGTATGTATTGGTTAGCCTTTTGAACCAAGAAATTCATCTTTGGAATATAGAGGGAACTGTAAAGCTCGTAGCCAAATATAAGGGGCATAAACGTTCTCGCTTCGTTGTGAGGTCTTGCCTCGGAGGACTAGATCAAGCTTTTGTTGCCAGTGGAAGCGAGGACTCACAGGTACTACTCTTGTTGATCTAGAAGCACAATCCAATTTGATTTGCAGATTTTTTTGGTTGGGGCTTCCTTTGCTTATTGGTACACGAATAAATTGTTATTCTATTCCTCAAATCAGGCTGCATATTGCATATGGTCTGTCTTTTTGACAATAAAAGCATCTTTCATTTATCTGAATCGGGAAACTATGTTTTCTTTCCTGCATAAAAAATCCTGTTAACAAGTTATCATTTTTAGCATTCGACATTTCATGTTTATGCTTCATACATGCAAGTGACATTATTAGATTTGCCTTTTCTGTGGTTCTTGTAATGATACCTAAAGAGTTATTCTGCTGTATTTGTCTTGTTTGAGTATTTCAAAATTGCCTTAACTATTTTTTCTATCATGACTGAAGTGTATTATACTATTTGGACCCACATGCTGCCTTTGTAATAATCATGAATTTTTATATCAAGGACATGCTGTTCTTTACTATGCTGTCAAGACATGACTTACATGTGAAGTGCAAGCCAGATTTATAGTAGTTAGCAAAGGAGGAGGATAACTCAAGTTTTTTTTTTTTTTTTTTTAAAAAAGGAATAATGATTAATGAACATGTCAAGTATATCTTCATGAGATCAATGAGAGCTTTAAAGCCCAAAATTTTATATGACCTGCATTTCTGCAATTAGTGGTCATATATTCTTTCATATTTATAGAAGTTATTGCGGAATTAGATAAGAGCTTTGTAGGCTTTGGTGCTGGACACATCCTGAATTTCATGGCATATTCCTGATGTAGTATGTCACAGCAACATTATAATTTACAAATGTTGTGTGTGGAATCAAGTTTTTAGTTTGCGTATCAGTCCAAGTGTAAATAATAGCTGATATATGTGTTCTTGGATATGCAATAAATTTGTGTATGAAAATGATACTCCACGGAAATTCCAGATATTATTTTGACTTGTAGAGTTGTACTCCATAATGGTTATGGATGATATTGATTTGAATCTGTAAAATAGAACGTCACGGAATCGAAATTTTGTAAAATACATTGGAAACGACACGTTTGACGGTTTGAGTGTTAAAAAATATCTATTTGGGTAAGTCCAAATTTTTGAGCAAAGAAGATTTGGAGGGAAGCAGAAGAGAAATCGATCTTATTATGTGTGCTCTTCAATGTAATAATGTGTGTGCTATCAATTATTGGTTCCATTGGAATGTACGATAGAGAAGTAAATTTTTCATGGTGAAAAGATGATGTTTCTATTTCTCTATTACTGGACGCAAATCACAGAAATATGTTGTCAGATGTTGATTCTGATCTTGTATCCTCTAGGGAGACTTTGATCCTAGTCTATACCATAAACCTTGTATCCTTGAGAAACTCTTATCTCGGTCTATTGCAATATTTTTAGGTTTATATATGGCACAGAGGCTCAGGTGAACTTGGTGGGATATTGGCCGGACATTCTGGGACAGTGAACTGTGTTAGCTGGAACCCAGGAAATCCTCATATGCTGGCGTCTGCAAGTGATGATCATACAATTCGTATATGGGGTTTGGATCGAGTAAACATGAGGCAACATGGCACTAGTAATGGTGTGAACTGCTGCAATGGGCGAAGTTGAAGTCTCAGATGCAAAAGCGCAGTGTGTAATGTTACAAATCTCTCTCAGCTCTATCACTGGTTTCTGTGTATATTCTTTACGTTCATGTCAAACTAACATTTATGACAAACAAGAATGTGAAATTTGCATTCAGTCCATTTAATAAATCGTGTACTTTCTCGATACTTTAGCATTATTTTTTCCCCATTATATGATTGCTTGTGTCTATAATTGACCCTTGTTATCTAAATGCATCTAAATGGTTTGAACAGGTTAGATGCAGTGTCATTTGCTCTATTTTCCATAATGTGGAGAGAAGGGAATTTTGAGGGGGGTTGTCACTGTTATTCACTAAGCTTGTTGTTGCCTTATTGGTACATTACTATAAAATTAGAAGCTTTATACCAGATCAATTCTTTTTGTCATTTCTTTCAAATCTTTTCGTCAACCTTTCTACTAAGGTTGGTAGCTTTGTGAACTCTTTCATCTTAGCAAGATGGACTCGACTAAATTAGTCTACAGCTCTGCGCTACCATAAATTTGCATATGGGAATTGTGTTTAGTTCCTTTGAGTAACCCAAAAAAGAAAAGGAAGCGAAATAGAGATAATCTTTTTTCAAGAGTAAAGGTATGACTTCTGTAGTTTCTTATTCATTTTCTATTACTATTTGTTGTTTCTTGTACTTTGACTAAAGTATTATTTTGTTGTAGATATTGTTCCTTTTTTTTCCTTTTTCAGAATGCTTTGCAATGCTATCTTTAGTATTTAGTCATGGTTGCTTCACTTCTGTTATTTCTTTTGTCGAACTACTTTTGTTATGTTTTTCCTTGAGTAGAGGGTCTATTAGAAACAATTTCTCTACATCTCAAGGACGGATAAGGTTTATGCTATGTTGCTCGGACTCGGCTGTTTTGCCGCCGAACCCGTCTCGACACGAGACTGAGGCGGGGACGGGTGCTTTCGCCGTCTCTGATTCGGTCAACCGATTTCGGAGACGACCAAAATTAAAAAGAAATTTGAGTGAAAACATTGAATAATTAATCGGAAACTAACCTGAAAAAATCCCGATCAACGACTACCGGAACAGAGATGGTGTTGTCGATGTGCCGTCGCCGAAAATCACCGTCGACGTCGCCGTAACTCATCGGAGCAGTTGTCGTACCATCTCAGGGTATCGGAAATCATCATCGTACCACCTCAGGGTACCGGTTTACAGTGACGGTTGTCGTACCAGTTGTCGGAGCAGTTGTCGTACCAGTTGTCGGCGTTTACAGTGAAGGTTTTTTTTTTTTATGTCAAAACTGTTTTGAAACTGTATTGGGTCTTTTTTTTTTGTTAATTTTAATTAATAATTAGTGCTTTTATTATTAATAATAAATTAATACGTTGCCTTTGTCGGTCCCGTAGTAAGGAAAACTTATGTCGGTCAATGTATTTTATTTTGATAGTATTAATTTAAGTTCTTAATTATATTACTTTTTATTTTAGTAAATAAACGTGAATTGTAATTTTGGAAAAAGTTTTTAATACAAATACTATTCCTAATTAAAAAGTAAAATCAAAAGACAAAAATAACTAAAAATAATAAATTAACTAAAATAAATGAATTCTAATCCCTATGTTTCAAGGAACATTAAATTGATTTAAATTGGGAAAAGTCTAAAATTGTCTTCATCCATAACATTATAAATAGAACGTCTGTCCAAAGAAATTTTAACTTAAAAATTTGATTAGTCTCTATCAAATAATATGGCATCATCCGCATCGGGTAGTCAAAAGGGAAAAGGTCCTATGAGATCAACAAAAAGTATTGGAGTAGATTTTGATGACAAATCACTGTGGAATCATGTAAAAGTAATTTCAACTGCTCCCAATGGTGGTGGAAATAGAACATGGTCATGTAACTATTGTAATAAACAAGTTACTGGATCATATAATAGAGTCAAAGCACATCTGTTAAGATTATCGGAACAAGGAGTTCAAATATGTAGTGAAGTTCAAGATGACACATTGAGATTGTTGAAGATGGAGCACGAACAAGATGAAAAGAAAAAATCTTCAGTTCAAGTTAATACAAGAAAAAAAGCTGATTATGTATCTCTTCCGGAGGGTACTGATTTACTTCAACATAAAAAAAGGAGAGTACAGAAAGTGGAGCTATAGGAAAATCTTTTGGCATCCATGAGAGAAATACCGCCGACAAATTAGCGGCTATAATGTTCTACGCATCAGGTTTATCGTTCAATCTTGCCAATTCTCCATACTTTAAAAAATATTCAAAGTTTTTAGCTGAAAATTCCATCCTCGGTTATATTCCCCCATCATATAATAGGTTGAGAACAACTCTTTTAGATCAAGAAAAGACTCACATTAATAGGAAGTTGCAACCAATTAAAGATACATGAGAAAAAAAAGAGTTGTCGATTTGTTCAGACGGATGGTCTGATACTAAAAGACGGCCTTTGATCAATATATTGGCATCATCTAGTGGGGGTCCAATGTTTTTAAATTTAATAAATTCTAGCGGGTGCACGAAGGGTGGAGAATATATTGCTAATTTGTTTCTTGAAGCAATAGAGAAAGTAGGTCCAAATAATGTTGTTCAAGTTATTACAGATAACGCAAGTAATATGAAACTTGCCGGTACTATGGTGGAGGAAAAATATCCTCATATATTTTGGACTCCTTGTGTTGTTCATTGTTTGAATCTAGCTTTGAAAAGTATGTGTCAACCGTCTGATAAATCATCTCACTTTGCTAATTGCCAATGGATCTCAGAGTTACTTAGTGAAGTGAGTAATTTGAAAAACTTTGTTGTGAATCATGACATGGCACATGCAATTTTTCAAAAACATTTAGATTTGTGTTTATTGAAAGTTGGTGAAACAAGATTTGCTTCATATGTTATTATGACGACTCGTATTCACAAAGTGAAATCTTCTTTAGAAAAGATGGTCATGGATGATGAATGGAAGAATTATAAGGGGATAAGGAAATTGAAGCCAAAACTCGTGAAATAAAATCCTTTATAATGAATGATGAGAAGTGGGATAATATTGACTACTTTTTGAAGTTTACGGAACCTATTGTCGATATGCTTAGAGATGCTGATCTAAATGGTCCAAAATTACACCTTATTTATGATATGTGGGACTCAATGATTGAGAAGGTTAAAAAAATAATTTTTGAGCATGAGGGGAAAGATCTTATTTCTGGCCAATCAATTTTTTTTTATTCCATTCATGATGTTCTAGTGGCTAGGTGGAACAAAAGCAACACCCCTTTACATTGTATGACACATTCTTTGGTTCCCAAATACTATCATCAATCATGGCTTCAAGGAGAAAATAGAATTCAACGAGTAGCTCCTAATGAAGATTTATAAATTGCATTGAATAGAATAAAGTGTTTTCAAAGGTACTTTGATTCTAATCAAATGAAACAAGTTGCATTGGAGTATGGAAGATTTGTAGCATGAGTGGTTATTTTGGTGAGCCTCATGTGATTGATGCTATGGAGTATGAAGATCCTCTTTCTTGGTGGGGAAATCACGATGTCTCGACTCCACTTTTGCAATAGTTAGCTTACAAGTTGCTTACTCAACCGGCTTCTTCCTCTTGTTGTGAAAGAAATTGGAGCACATATTCTATGACGCACAACATCAAGAGAAACAAGTTAGCAACTTCAAGAGCCGAAGATTTAGTGTTTGTACATTATAATCTACGGTTGCTATCTCGTAAGAAAGAGAAATATATAAATGGGCCATTGGGATGTAGGTATGTCTACATTTTCTTTATTAGTTTCTCAATTATTTATTTTGAATGATAATTTTTTCTTTCTTTGTATAAAACATTTTAATGTATACCTTCTTTTTAACTTATTTAGGTGGAGATCAATTTGAAGTTGAGGATACAATTAATAATTTAACCGAGCTATCAATAGATGAACCTCAATTGGAAGGAGTGGTTTTTGATGAAGATTTGGAAGAAGTTGAAGAAGATGCGGAATAGTAGTTAACTTAAGTAACTTGATAGTGGACATTTCTTTTTGTTCTGTTAGTTTTGAATTGATGTCTTTAAGTTTGGATGTTTTCTTGTGTTTGTTTAATAAAGTATCTTTATAACTCTATATTTATAATATTTAATTCTTTTTAGCCGAATCCCCGCACCGTATCCACACTCGGATTCGCACCCCCGAATCTTAAAATTTATATTTTAACAAATCCGACTCTCGGATTCGCACCCGTCTTGGATACCCGCACCCGAGTCCGAGCAACATAGGGTTTACGTACACACTAACCTCCACTACCCCCCCCCTCCAAACCCTACATGTAGGACTACACTGGGTATATTATTGTATTTGATACTCATAATTCACTGATCTCGAATAATCTAAACTTGTATTGCATAGGGCCCATCTAAGAGTGATGCCCTTCTTATCGTAAATTTCTTTGTTATTGGGCTATGAATTCAAGATTTTTGATTGAGTTAAGGGACCACTTTATCACATCCCTCGGTGGTTCTAGACCTTTTAACAGTGTAATTCATCAACAGATGTTGCATTTGTTATCTGTCAATATCGGGATTGTGAAGAGTGTTAGCGAGGCGGAAAAGGGTGTCAACTATATGCGAAGAAGATATGAAATTATTAACACTTTTTTGGGGTTGGTTGGGAAGAGAAAAAAAGGACGTCCAATTAAGCAACTCATCTCAGCACCATATGTTTTGAAGAGTGGGAGAACTAAGTACATACAAACTTAAATAGTGGTTTTCTTTGTTTTCCCATTCTTAAGCAATACTGAAAGAACTGGCAGCATTCTCCACAAACTTTCTAGCACCCTTGAACCATCTCTTATCACCAGCTTGTGCCTTGCAAATGTAAAGTTTGCCATTATTCACTGTGGCTGTGATCAGCTGGTGCTTCCCACCTTCATCTCCATCTGCAGTTCTTGTCAATACTGACAAGAAATAGTACTCTTTTCCTCCCACTGTTGAGCTTGATGACTCCAAAAGGTTAGCAGTTGCCACTGCACCAGATTCAAATCCACCCTGCACGAACAAATTCTTACTTCATTTTTGTGTCATAATTCTTGTAATACATTAGTTCAGATAGTGCCTTTGACCAACAATTTAGACAATTGCAGGGCAGAGCAACATAGACAACAAGGACCCATGGGGACGACTCCAACTTGCTTGGGACTGACATAATTTTGCACTTCACTTGTTCCATTTGTTATATGGTTCATTGGATTTACAGAAAAAAGCTGTCAGGTACAGTTTAGGAAATTGAAATGCATTTTACCACTTGAACTAGTTGATGCTGAAGTTGAAAAACCCATGGTAGTGTGATCAAAAGCCATTACTTATTATGATCTTACCGAGTGATTCTGCCACTTGAGTCTCCCCTTCTCGATGACACCACCAGTTCAGGAGAGCTCCATAGCTGATTGAGGACTAATATACGGGGTAGCTTATACTGACTGAACTCTAGACTCCTTTGTTCATACTCGAGTTGAAATTGAAAACATCTCAAATCTACCATTGTATTTTTTATTTGTTGGGACAAATGGAGAACCTTTTTTTGGGTAGATTAGTGAAGATGCTCTAGCTCAAGTTATATTTGAAGCTCAGAGTGCTTGATTGCCACCAGCTTTAATGCTAGTGACCTTATCTAGAATGAAAAATAGCTAGCAGTTATGATTACTCACCTCTGAATCAGTTTTACCAAAATAGGCTTGTTTTCCTAGCAGATAGTCCACCTGCTCAGAAAAGAAAACAACAACAAAACTCAGTTGTGAGCTAAACACTTCTGCTGAACTACAAAATGCGTGCTTTTGGAGAGAGAATATTACTTTAGAGAGGAAGTCTTCGGGGGAGCCGTAGTCAGTGATGGACTTCTTGTCAGTTGGAGTGACTGTAACAATGAGATTGCTGGTGGAATCAAAGTTGTCTTCATATCTGAGAACCTGACCAGGGTACTCAACTTCTTTGCTTGGGTTCCATTTGGATGGCACTTGCAGCTTGAATCCATCTCCGTTGTATGGCATGAAATCGGTGTTCTCCTTTGGTTTTCCAAAAACATTCGCTGCATATATGACAAACGCCATGATTAAGTACAATTCTATGCTGTCAGAACCTAGGCCATCATCTTGATTCCTTGAATAACCATCATGATGTAATACCATGATACATGTATTAACTAATACATGTTACATGTATTAACTACCAAGACTTGATGGAACACACCTAAAACAAAATAAGAAAAATTGTAGCTTTCACTATGGTAATGATTACTCGGATCCTCATAAAATGTGGGTGTACCATGTCAGATCCTCCAAAAAGGCGCATTTCTTTTGGAGGATCTGGGTAACATAAGTCACGGGCAAGAAGTTCTTTTACGTAGGTGCCGATCAATAGTCAATCATAATTAACGTGTACAAAAAACGAATTAGCTTACAGAATTTTACTTGTTATCGCAAATTGCTCGTTCTATTTTTCAGGTGAATAGTTCCACTTATTATGTACATATACTTTTACATGACCTGGAAGTATCAAAACACTATAAACTTTAGAAAAAAATACATTAGCATACTTAAGTATTAAATTAAAAAAAATAACGACACTTTTATCAAACTACGTTTTGTAGCATATGTATTTGTATGTATTTGTATTTTTTGTAGCAACAGTTTGCAAAAATACAAAATATATATCGATCATAAGACAGTAAAAATCATATGTATTTGTATTTTTGTAGCAACAGTTTGTAAAAATACAAAATACAACTTGCTATATTACGTAATTATGAAATTGTTGCTATGAAACTCATAATTGAGGTATAAGTATGTTATTTCTGAATTTTGCCCTAAACTTTAAACTCGTATAAGTATGTGACACGGCTATTTTAGGAAATTACCAGCTTCTCCATAGGCAGCATCGGCAGGGGAAACCTTCGAACCAATGGCAGCAGCACCAATGAGGAAAGTGAGAGCCAATCGGCGGGAGATGGAACCATTGTTGTTGGCATCATCTTGCTTTTGGGCACGGCAAACCAATTGGTTAGGCTTGAGGGTTGAAACGGAGGATGTTCTACTTCTAGCAGGGCTAGAGAGTGCATGGTATTGGTGCAAGAAGCATTGTGTGGAAGCAGCCATTGCTCACTACTCTCCTCAACAACAATTAACCTTTTCTTTCTTTTGTTGGCTTGGAATTGGATTTCAATTATTTGTTAGAATGGTGATGTGAAGGGGCAATATGCTTTCGATAATTTTGTGATGTGTGAAGGGAAATTGGCCAAGTTTTTTGGATGTGGGGGAAGATTAGATTTATGATCTGGGATCAGGTTCTTGAGGCTTTGATTGGTGCCAACTGGACTTTCATAATATTGTTGTTTGTTCTAGTTTCCACTGCAATCTCCATGTCATACTCTTGTGGGGCTTACTTTGGAGTAAGACTTTCAACAACACTTCCTTTCAACATACAAAATACTCATATAATAGTAGAAAAGCTGCCTTTAGTTTTTATGCTTTACTTGAAAATTTCTTTTTCATGTTTCGGGGCGTTTGGTAGAAGTGTATTAGAGAAAGATAATGCATGTATTAGCTTTGATATCATCAGTATCTTGTTTAATATGCTTCAACTTATGTATTACACTATAATTAATACCTCAAAATTCATAATATTAATAACGCAATGGGTTCTAATGCATGTATTTGCATGGTTAAAAATATAATTGCTCCTCGAAATCTTTTCCACATCCTTTCAAACATATTTGTGGAAGGTATTTTTGTAAGAAAATATTTTTTTTAGAAATTATGCAATGCATGTTATTTTTAATACGTCAAATCAAACACTACATTAGAAAAATCTTAGCATAATTAAGACATGCATAATTAATACCAACATTACTGTAACAAGCACTACTAATACACTATATTTTATACTATTCTCACACACCCTAACAAACAACCCCTATGTATTTTGGTAACAAGTAATAATAGCTACGCCTAAGTCCCAACAAGTTGATATTGAATATATGAATCTTCACTGATCATGTTTCTTCATTAAAACTAAACTGATTTTATTATCATACCAAACTAAAAATAAAGAAAAAAAATTGAATATGTATAAATAAAAAGTACTCTATCCATTTTGTTTTGATTGTCATAGATTGACTCAGTAAAAAATTTAATACAGAAAGAATTTTAAAAATTTGTAATCTTGAATATGTCATAAAATTTGGATGATTATAAAAGCTTCTCATTAAGAAGATATATATAAAAAAAAACATATCATTCCTTTTTAAACAGGTCAATATGAAAATAGTGTCAAATTAAGTGTAATGAATGCAGTACTAATAATAATATTAAAAGTTCTATATAATTTTACCAACATTTTTTGGTAATAAGAACCTATAGTAATATTTCTTTTTTAAGAAAAAAAAGAATTTTAGGGGGGACACAAACACAATAGGCTTGGTCGTTTGGTATGAGGGATAAGGGATAATTAATTCTGAGATTAATTTTAGAACAAGCGTAGCCCATATTTGATTGGGATAAAATGCATGGGATAACTTATCCCGAAATTGTAGTATTATTTTTATTCTTTCTTGAAGGTGGGCTAACCAATCCCTGGATAGCTAATTTCGAGATAGTTAATCCCAGGATAACTAGTTTCCCAATCAAACAGTCCCTAAGGGATAGTTTGGTAGGAGGAATAAGGGATAACTAATTCCGAAATTAATTTTAAGATGAACTTATTGCATGTTTGGTTGGGATTCATGGGATAAATAATCCCAGATTTAGTTATCCCAGAATTGTAGTGTTATTTTTATCCGTTTTTGTGAAATAACTAATCTCGATATAGCTAATTCCGAGATTAGTAATCCCAAAATAACTTGTTTTCCAATCAAAGGACCCCTTAATGTGTAAGTAAAGAATGCAGTCGATGAAAATACATCTAGGTCTTTTCTTTTGGCTAAAAATTACTCACTCTATAAACCACACTAGAGTAGGCACACCCTACGTTGAACCACTACCACAAATACCACCAGACCATTCTGAACCTCCAAATTCACAAAATTACAAAGAAGAAAACCCAATTACAATAAATCCATTCAAAGAGGCCTTACTGAACAAAGAGTCTTTTCTAAACAGGACTACACTTACTCTGGTGGAAAAAGCAGAATCTATCAGCCATGAAGATACTCTGTAATTCTTAAGTCGTTTGGAAAAAAGTTAGCCTATCAATACCTTAAGAATAAACTCCATGATCTATGGAGACTCTTAGAGGCCTTAACTCTCATAGACTTGGGGCATAACTTATATACAACAAAAATCGAATCATTAAAGAGTATGCAAAAAGTCCTCCATGAAGGTTCATCGTTTGTTGCAGACGTAGGAGTAGAGGTTGGGTTAGTATCAATGAAGACGTGGGATCCCAACTTTGTCCCAGAAAAATCTATGCTCACCCACATCGCAATCTGGATAAGACTTCTACAACAACTCATTGAATTTTACGATAGAATAATCTTGGAGAAGATAGTGGTAAAATTAGGAACCCTTCTCAAAATTGATACATACACGTCCTCGACATTGAGATGCAAATATGAAGAATTTGTATACAATTTTCAATTGAAGTACCGATCAAGACTAAAGTCACAATTGGAACCAACTTGCAAAAAATGGTATATGAGAGTGGTGGTGTGCTATACACTGCTTATGAAAGAATTGGGCATACTCTCAGGACCTGCATCTATTACATCCACTTACCAAAACAAAAATATTCCCCCTTTACATCTATGCATAAACCTGAATTAAGTAAATGACAACTGGTTTCATTCCCGAAAAAGAGAAATTCGCCAAAAATAGGTAATTCAACT
This sequence comes from Capsicum pubescens, assembly GCA_030864215.1. Lineage (NCBI taxonomy): Eukaryota > Viridiplantae > Streptophyta > Magnoliopsida > Solanales > Solanaceae > Capsicum > Capsicum pubescens. Next base: position 232,988,624 of record CM061544.1, read on the forward strand.
CCTGACAACTGGTTTCATTCCCAAAAAAGAGAAATTCGCCAAAAATAGGTAATTCAACTCCAAACACCAGCACAAGCAATGCCCTTCACTAGGTAAGGACCTACGATGCCAAGACAGGTAAGTTCCTCGACCTTCACTTGAATATTAATGTGCCTAACTCCCACTATAAAAATATGCCCCATCGTCACTCGATTAGCCAAACCGTCATGAAAATTGGAAAGAAAAAAATGGTGAACAGGGTCTCACGACCAATGGGATCAAAAATCTTTTTGACATGTACCTCGTGGATAGCCATATTTACAAAGGCCTATTGTAAAAAGAAAAGGCTAGAAACTTAGCTCACTGAAGTACTTCCCCCCATTAACAATCTCATTAATCACCAAGGGCCCAATGGGGATTGCAGGCTCCTTTCCCCCTCGGGGACACCTATGGAAATCTCCACAGTAGCCTCTCCAAAATGGAGTAACTCCTTCGCCCTAAAGAGTAATCATTACTCTGCAGCTAGCGATAAGACTCAAATAGTCAAATAAATTTACTACCCTTCATCCAACTCCCTCATTAGTACCACACCATGGCCGAAAAATCCCCATTTGAGCCAAGAAATCAAAGATATCCCCAAGTTCTCTCATATCAAATCCAACTCAAACCCCGATCGACCACCTCATCAAACCCCTATCGACCACATCTCCACCACCGTTGAACCACCACCCGACATCATGTATGTAGAGAACACTAGAGGGCAAGTGGATTCAACTTAGGGTAGTTATGGGCAACCAACTGATAGTCCTACTCTTTCAAGACCCTGCCTATCTTACCCAAGTTGTACATGATATAGTCGACCAAGTAGTGGAGAACCTAGGATCACAAATCTGGCAGCAAGACCTCATAATCGCACAATTCCCTACAAATCAAAACTTAAGCACAATGGGAGATCCGAGTCAGTCATGCTACAGACATTGAGCATGTGGTTCTTACCAACCATTCCTTACTTAAGAAAATCCGATCACCTACATTCATCCCATAGACCCCTCCACCATCGACTCGACGGTCCTCTTAAAACTTCTCTCAAGAAAGAGAAGACCCAGATATAATAAAGTGTTGCTCTTGGAAACACTCTGATAGAGCAACACCAAAATAGAGGCTTACCTAAACACACTTGAAAATCCAAGCACAAAGCTTTTTCTACTAGAAAAAACCCTTCAAAAAGACTTTGAAAAGCCTTACAACTCAGCTATTATAGTATACTTACCAGAGAAAATAAGGATCTTCTGGTTAATGGTAAAGAACAAGATAAAAACAACATCAACAACAGTGATTTTAAGCCCATAGAGGGCGGTGAGGGGTTTTTCTCCAAAGAAAAACATACAAATAGATATGATGAAGTTCATAATATGAAATACGAGGGGAGAAAATAATGCTAGTTTTTGCTGATACTGTCAGGCCATGGTCAACATGTACATGCCAATTATGATTGTTCTACTCGAAACAAAGATGAAAGAACATAAATATCTCAGTAACTCTCTTGGTTTTGATACCTATGTTTAATTCTCAATTGTAGGTCTTGTAGTGGGTATAACAACTATGTGGAAGGAGAACATTCTCTAGCTTGATAACTTCTTTTCCTCTACTCAAGTTATTTTTTTCATGATTAAGGTAATTTCGAACCCTTATTTTTGTATTTTCTCGGCTATTTATACCAGCCCAAACTAGCACACCCGCACCCAACTTTAGGAAGACTTATACATAATGTCTCACACTCATAAAGGGGAATGGTTTTAGGAAGAATACGTCAATGAATTCCTTTTTGGTAAAGATAAGCTGGGAGGATCCCCCATTAATAATAGTAGGGCTTATATTTTCAGATAATATTTAAATTAGGGTAACATGGTGGACCTAGGCTTTAAAGGAAACATATATACCTAGACCAATAAGCATTATGGGATAGAAGAAAACTCATTTTTAAAAGAATTGATAGATGCTTCGCTAATAACATATGGATAAAACACTATCCAGAGACCACAATCACTTACCTAACTAGGACTAAGTTTGACCACTCCCCTCTTCTCATTAGCATTATGGGTAACTATCAATTCCATTTTCCCAAACCTTTTAAATTTGAGCCTATATGGTGTAGTCACCACTCTTTTAAGGATTTGACAAATATCTATTTTGACAATACCAATAATCTTACTCAAACCATAGAGAGTTTCCAAAAATTGGAACCATAATATTTTTGGTAATATCTTTTACATGCTCAAAAGAATTACTGCTAGACTTGATGGTATCCAACAATCCAAGCATTACCATTATAGCAACTTTATCCACAATCTACAAAATGAGTTATTAAGTGAGTATAATTCGATTCTTAGATGTAAAGACGACTTTTAGAAAAAAAAATACAAATCTCTTGGCTTAGTAAAAAGGATCCCAACACTAAGTTTTTCCATGTATCTATACTGAATAGAAGAAAGAGAAATATAATATCCCCCCTCAAAGACAATGCAGGGAATACCATTCACAATAATAAATAAATTATGAACAATATCCTCAATTTCTTCACCACCCTGTACACCAGTGATTATACTGAATCTAGATGGACCCCCACTCTCATTAAAGTCAATATCCATACCTTCTATGAGGATATCAAAGAATATTTGGCTACCCTCTTAGGGATAGTGAGATCATTAATTCCCTTAATATTTTCTACTCTATGAAGGCCCCATACCAAATGGGATCCACACATTCTTCTACTAGAAATATCGGTCTACTGTGGGGGAAAAATTATTGCCTTCTGCCACTAAGTCTTCAAAGAAGAATTTATTCCTAAAGAATCCAACTCTACTTTTCTTTGCCTTATTCCTAAGTATTCTGATGCCACATCCATTAGGAATTTCAGACCTATTTGCAACTTCTCTTACAAGCTCATCACAAAGATTATTGTTAACATAATCAAACCCCTCCTTGATCTCATCATTGGAGCAAGTCAAGACAGTTTTCTTCCGAATAAAAGAGTTGTTGATAATGCAATTATGTCCAAGAATACATTATCCACTTTAAGAAAATAAAAGGAAAAAAAGCCAACATAATCTTCAAAACTGATCTAGAGAAGTCCTTTGAAGAGTGGAATGATCCTTCATCCACGACGCCCTTCTTTATTTTAAACTCCCCCCAATCTTTTTAATCTAATCATGTCCTATGTGACCACAAGCACCATATACATCCTGGTAAATGGTAAACTCACTGTCTATTTTGAACTTAACAAAGGCATCAGGCAAAGTGATCCTATTTCTCCATACTGCTTTGTTTTCTGCATGGAGAGACTCTCTAGGAACATTAATCTTGTTGTCCAAAATAAATCCTAGACCCTTTATAGAATCACAACCAGTGGCCTCAAAATCTCCCACTTTTTCTTTGCTGATGACCTTACCCTCTTTGCTAAAGCTGACCCAATAACTACAGAACAATCCTCAACATCCTCAATGAGTTTAACTGTACTTTTATCCAGAAGATCAATTATGCCAAATAAAAAGTTATCTTTTCCAGAAACTATCGCACTGATTTAGATAATAATGTCATCCAAATTGCACCTCCAGGAAAGTATAAAGCGATCACTGAATCAAATATAGAACCCAACTAGGTTGGGGTCAATCTCACAAGGACTAGGTCAAAAATCAATCAAGAGCTTGCTAACGTAATTGGAAATTGCATAAATAAAAAAGGAAGTGTTTTGTATCAATGATAGTAATAATAATAGTTTTTGGGAAATTAGGATTGTGATCAATATAAGATGCACACTAAGATTGTGTTCCGCCTGACTTCATAACTCCACAGACTATTCGTGCTTGTCAAACTATCTTGATGCCTTGCATGCAAAATCTAACGAGTTATGTATCACCTAACCATCTTACGACCTTGGTTTGGGTGAATGTCACTCATATCCTCTCGGTCTCAGAGTGTCGTATTACTAACCCTTATTTTATGATATCAGATTAACTTTCTCCTCTTGGTTTCAAGTTAATTAGATGAAGGTTGATAGCTTCAAATTACTTCTGTGGTCTCTTTTTCCTAATATTTACCTCTTACTTGAGCAAGTATCAAATATAGGCGAGTTTCCAACATTTACAACCATAAAGAAAGTAATCAAAATGAAGAAAATTCCAATACATACAAGAACACCATTTTAGAATAACTTCAGATTTAACCTGATTTGTCAATTCATCAGGGTTCCCACAAACCTAGTTATGGAGTTTTACGCATGGTTGTAATAACAAATATATATTTCATAGATGAAAGCATGATAATGAAATTATGAAGAATAAGGATGAAAATCCAAAATCTCAATTCAATTAAAACCCTAAAAAACCAAGAACAATAATTCCCAGATCAATAATGTATCTAAGAACTCAAAATAATGTCAAAAGTATATACAGTGCATAAACTGATAATAAAACATCTAAGGGGTATTTATAGATACAAAATAAAACCTATCTTAAATAGTGTAGGAAATCTAAGCTGGCAATACCTCATGATTCGTGGGTTGAGTAGTAGGTACAACCCGAGAATCGTGCCTTGGTCTCGTGGAAATCAGAGTAAACATCAGGCTTTTAGCATCTCAACTCATGAGAAGCCTCATATGAATTAGATTCAACATACATATTTCAAGACTCAACTGACTAACCCTACTCACGATTCATCGGTGCTACCCACGAGTCGTAGGTTGACTCGTGGGTTACCACTCTGGCAACTCTTCATCCTTTTTTATATTTTTTTGCTCTAAACCCATTTTCCTGCAAAATCAACATAAACACATATCAAATCCAACAAGAATACCTAAGTTTCTGCATATTTTTCTTATTTTAAGCATCGAAAGTTCCATGAAACCATGACACTTCAGCTAACAATTGATCTAACATCCTTAGCATCAGGAAAAATAATTTTTTTGGGAAGTACCTTGGCTTCCCCATTTTCCAAGACTTGTGTATGCTGACTTTCAATACTTCCTGGATAACATGAGTAGCAAGTTAGCAGGTTGGAAAACTCACATGCTAAACATGACTGGTAGGAATGTCCTAGACAAGGAAACCCTTAGTTGCATCCCTACACATGTTATGTAATACATAAAGCTGCCCACTAAAATAACTAAATCCACCAATAAAACCAAAAGAAATTTTGAGTGGGGCTCTTCTACTGTGAAAAAAAATACTGCACCTAATAGGTTAGGTTGATCTTATCAAGAACAAACTAGCAAGGGTTTGGGACTTCACAAATATGAACATAGAAATAGACTTGTACATGCTAGCTTAGCCCGGGGATTGTTTAAAAATCCTAACAAACTTTGGGCAAAAGTTCTTCCTAGCAAATACTAGAAGTAGGACAGTCCTACTAACAGTGCAAGAATTGTATCTAGGACATGGATGAATGTCTAAAATGACTGGAAAACTATTCAAAAGGACTAACTTAGTATATCCACCAGGGCAACAAAATTATTTCTTCCATGACTACTAGTAACCTCATACTGATCCCATTAGAATCCATGTTCATAGACCCCTACAATTAGAAATAGTTGAGGTCAGGGTCTGTGATGTCACTACTAATAGGATATAGGATTTAGACAAGTTGTCCATTACTCTGCCCTAGCGTATCACTCAAATCAACCTTAATTTTCCTCCTCATCTTTTGAGTAATAAGGATGACATTTCTTATGTGGAACTTAACAAAGATGGGCAGTTTACCACTGGTAGAATCTATGAGGCCATAACACAAACCATTACCACCCCCAGGTCATTAATCCCAATGCTTTCAAGACCATCTGGAAAGTCTAAGCCTCTAACAAAATAAAAACCTTTCTCTGTCTCCCAGCTCATGATCGTGTCTGTACCAATGCCTACCTCAGTAGAATAGGGTTGGATATCAACCCTACTTACACCTTCTATAATTCTAGCCCTGAAAGTATTGGATATATTTTCTTTCTTTATCCTAATGCTATTGATTTTTAGAGATAAATCCAGAACCAAGATACTACTACTAGTCATCCTAGAATATAAAACCTTAATACCACCAACAGGGTAGATACCTAGTTAAGGATAAAAAACTCTCCTTTCAATGCTTTTACAGCTTAGGGTACACTCATCTCCCAATTTCCTTGGGTGATTTGGCTTACTAGAAATAACAATTTCTTCAATAATAAAAAGGGTCGCATACTCGATACATCTTTCCATTAGCTATGCCATTGAGTATTGCATTCTTATAAAAAAGAACAACAAGTCAAAAGAGAATATTTGGGTTGAGTTTAAATGCAATGCCCCTCCTAGAGGCACTTATAAAATCAATACCAATGTAGCAGTAGGCAGTACACTAGGCATTACTGGGTTGGGAGGAGTAATCAGGGACCATGATGGTAATTGGATCATAGACTCCTATGAGAAAATTTCGCATGCATCCCCTGTCCAAGTTTAACTCTTAGCATTTAAAATGGGCCTATTTTAGTCGCTACAGGTAGTCTCTTCCCTCTGAAAATCAGTGTGGATGCTCTCGAAGCCATCCAAATATTAAATAATGATAATTCTCAATACAATGATGTATTATCTAAACATAGGTAATTACTAATAGAGCTCTAGGATGCTTGATCTTAGTGGTATTTATACACTTAAGTGTCATTATCTACACGTGCTTATCTTAGTTTTGAGGATAACTTGAAGTTATTAATGAAGTATAGAGTTTGTATTTGTATATTTGTTCTAAGTTGCATGATTAGAGTGTTTTAAATTCATTGAAATGATTCAAAAGTTAAAAAGATCAAATAGCATTTAGACGAGAAAACTAGTTAAGCTAGCCTAAGCAGTTCTAGTGTACATTGATGATCTCTATTGTGTTGTATGGACTAATATTTGTTATGAGATGTTTTAGGATACTATTAAAAGAGTTGTGTAAGCTAAATAAATCCTAAAAACAATCCATAGTAAGTGGGTAAACAAGAAATAAGTAGACGAGAAGAAGAGAGCAAAAATTGGATGAACCCTCACCTTGAGGAGGGGGCCTTGCGCTGCACCCCTATAGTACGAGGGGATATTGTCTTGGTCATCCTATGGGCCTGCGTTGCACCCCCTTGGACATGAGATTGTCCATGTAGTGAAACCTTTTTAAGACGTCTAAAAGATAGTTTTTCACTCATTTAAGGTGGAGGCAAAGTGGGAAATGCTTATGTTTTATTTAGGGAAGCTTATGGATGACCAAAAGGACTATATAATGGGTACTTATCCACATTACAAGGTACTTCTGAAAAAATATAAATTAGGGAAATGAGAAGGCATCAAAGGCTCTACTCTAGGGGTTTTCATCCTTTAACTTTTAGTTTTTTTGTAGTTTGCTTATGAACTCTTTAATGATGATTCTTTGTATGACTATGAGTGGATAAATACCCCTTTTATAGGATTGAAGATACAACATGATTGTTTAATTATGGTTTATTATTTGGTGCATATATTTATCAACTAATGTGATTATTCTTGAGTTCTTGTTTGACTAATCCAAAGAGTCATGAACTTTGGATAAACCTAAGTCCCAAATAAATTGACCATTGGAGTGTAAGGATAGAATGAAGAACATAGGAAGTGTGGATAATATCTTTGATTGATTTAATACTAATTATTATAGGATGATTTGCAGCTAGGTTAGAGATATACCTAAATGTCGTACTTGGTTAATAAAACAAGAAGATAACTTAGTGCATCTGAATTAAGGACTCACATCCCCACTCAATGATGTAGTTGTGAGACTAATTTGGGTAGATGAATTAGAGGGTGACCATCCTCGGGTTATATTATCAACCTCGTAAATCAATAATTACGATAAACACCAACACAAGCTATAAATCATTGTTACGCATGAATGTGAATAGATGCATCAACCATGCAATTCTCTATATATAGTTTATATTTAAAGTTTCATATCGTTGTTATTTTTATTATTTAGTTTATAAGTAAACAAACTCAAACTCCTTTTGGTTTCAACTCACACTTGTTTAACTTAAATAGTAATACTAGAATTGGAGTGTCTACAAAACACCAAGTCTTTGTGGGATAGATATTCGGTTTGCAAGAGTCACTTTTTTGCTTGTTTGACAACGTACACTTGTATGTGTGTGTGGGTGCACTAAGTTTTTGGTGCCATTTCTTGAGACTTACAAAATTAGTAATATTCTAATTTTTAGTCTTACTATTTTGTTTAATAAGTGCTAACAACTTGGTCATAGATACTAAATTTGCAAAAACAATTTTAAATCTTAAGTAAGCTGGTAAGGGAAAAGGATTTGATTAAACCTTATCCCAAACCTGAGCTTGCAACAGTTGAGGAAAGAAGCTACATTTCTCTATCCAATCCCACAATTTCATAAGAATAAGAATATTCCTATAGCATTAAGTGTTGAATAAACAGCTCGCAGGATAGTAAGCAAAGTGGCAATTTCACTCATAACTAATGTGATCTCAAGTATCCAAAATCTAAATACAAGAGGTCGATTTGTGATTAACCACAACATGGTGCAATTGTGCACAGCAACGGGCAATTTACAGGTTTTCCACATAAGGATCCAAAGGTTCATCTACAGAACTTTTTTGGAGACTAGTGATAAATTTATTCTCGCTAGAGTCTCCACAAATTATGTGAGGTTCACTTTTTTCCCATTCTCACTATAGGGGGAAGTAAATAAATGATTAAAGGTAGAACGTTCAAACTCAATCATCACTTGGGACGACATGGGAAAGAATTTTCTCATTCGATTCTTTCCATCTGGTAAATCTACAAGGTTGAGGAGCGAGATCCTAAGTTTTAAGTAAAATCGAGACAAAACTCTCTATTATGTATGGAGAGATTCAAGTCTCTTCTTAGAGATTGCCTGCATTATCAATAGACAAATGAGGCATTAGCTTATACTTTTGTTGAAAGTCTTGATCATAACACAAAATTTTTTCTAGATTCAGTAGCAGATGGTCAGGCATTAGAGAGAACCTATAATGAGTTGTATATTATCCTCAACCTATTGACAAGACAATACATAGTGGCAGGGTGATGTATCTAAAAGTGTGGTGAAGAATCCTGTAGGTATGATCAAGGTAGATAGTGTCACAATATTGGCTGCATAGTTGACCTCTTTTCATAATTAAATGATAACTCAGTTCAGCAAGTCGAGTGTGGCTCAACCTCAGGCCCAAATTATTGCAGTTCAGTAAATGCAAACGTAATGTAAAATTTATGGTGGTAGTGATCATTCTGCACATTTATATGGAGCAAATTCAGAGTCAGTGAATTTTATAGACAATGCACAAAAAGGAAACTAGAATTACAGTAATGCCAACAACTATAACTGTCAGGGTTAGCCGACTACTCGTGGGGTAATAATCAAGTCCAAACTCAGTAGTTTCAGTAATATCAAGGTACACAAACCAACACTTAGGCCATTAATACAAAAGAGACTTTGAAAAGTATTATGTCCAACCAAGAACAAATGGTTGTAGAGATTAAAAATCAACAACTAGATCAAATAAATTTTGAGATGCAGTTGGGCTAGTTGGCTTACGTGTAAAACACAAAACCTCTATGGGGTTTGCCTAGTGATATATAAAATCCTAAAAAAGTGATGGCAATCACCTTGAGGAGTATTAGAGGCTTGGTTGATGCACCTACAAAGAAAAATAATGAGGAGCAAGCAGAAGTGATCACACCAAAGAAGACAAAAGAGCAAGTGTTAGCCAACGAAGCTAACAAAAAAGAAAAGTCTGAGTACCCAAATAAAAATTCAGTTGAGCAATCTCAAGAATGACCACCACCATTCCCTCAAAAGCTCGAGAAAGACAAAGAGGATGCTTGTTTTAAGGAGTTCTTTGACACATTCAAAGAACTTCACATTAATCTTTCTTTATTAGATATTTTGCAGGGAATGCCCAAGTATGCAAGTACTTGAAGGATATAGTGGAAAACAAAAGAAAACTTGGTGATATTAAGACTATAACACTTAATGAAGAATGTAGATCTATGGTTATGAGAAAGATGCCCAAATAGTTCAAGGACCCTGAGAGTTTCACCCTCCCCATACAAATTGGTGAAAGTGATGTTGTCCAATCTTTAGGTGATATAGGGGAAAAACAATAATTTTATTCCATTTTATGTTCTTAAAATATTGGGTTTGGGAAAGTCAAGGCCCTATTCAGTTGTGATACAGATGGCGGATAAAACTAGAGTGGTCCCTGAAGGAATCATAGAGGATGTTCTCATTAAGGTTAGTAAGTTTAATATTCCTACTAAATTTATTGTTCTTGACTAAGATGTAGATGACAGAAAACCAATCATATTGGGGACGTGCATTTTTGGCTATCGGGGGAGCATTGATAGATATTAGAGAGTGCAAACTCAAGATGAGATTGAATGACAAAGAGGTAGTCTTCAGAGTGTACAAGTTACTTAACACACCCTCAAAGTATGGATATCTATGTATGATCGCATCGATAAAAATAGATGAGTATGGGGTGGAGGAGATCAAATATCCCACTGCCTCTTCGGACTCTCTCATAGAGGTACCCAAAGTGACAAATAAGCCTGAGCTTGATAAGATTGATTAGAATACTGCAAAGTGAGTGTATGAAAAGTTACAGACCTTGACTGTGAGCACTCAAGAGGTCAAAACATAAAGGTCTTAATAAGGAGAAAAAGATGAGAGAATATGGATGATATTTGTAGTATGAGTCATGTCGTAATAATAAATCAGGCACTGCTTGGGAGACAACCTAAGTTAAAGTAGTTATTTGTATTTTTTGTTTTTATTTAGTATCACCTTTGGTTTTATTTTTATTTTGTATTGACAGATTGAAGGAAAGTCTGAGTACCTGAGATCTTAGCTAAAAAGCATGACAAAACTTAAGTGTGGGGTCCTCCGAACCTCCTTAATGGATATGATGCTACTAGAAAGACCTAGAGGACTAAGAAATTATTTTCATTCTCTATTATTTGATTGATACTTTGGGCACAAAGTATGATTTTAAGTGTGGGGTGAAAATCTTTCGATTTTGTTTGAGGTGAGACGAGTTATAGAAATTTCATTTTGATTTATTTTAAAGTTTTCTAATTTTAACTAAATCTAAAAAATTACAATAGATTTTATCCTTGTTTATTTTCAGCTTTTGTCGGTTTGTCTGTTTAGTAGAAGCACACTTCACCCGCCCCTCGATTTTTCTTTTGTTTCTTTTCCAAAGGGTAGCCTTTTGAACCCAGTATCCTATTTAATTTTTAGGAGTAACTTTAAAATTTTTGTTATTAAGAATAAATAGAGATGCTCTAGCTAGGTCCTACTCATGATTACTTATTGCAAGTGGTGTTGAATTATATGGCATGATGTGAAAGTTGAACTAATGTTGTGAGACACCTAGACTCTTTTATCTGGCTATAATGTAATTTTGGCTTAAATTTGAATTCTTTCGATTACTTGGTTAAGAGTTTTTAGAGATCCTTCTTTATTTGAACACGTGTTATGTGTTTTCATGTTTTTTTATATTCCATGTTCTCATATTGATGTCTATAACTTGTCCGATGTGTTTGCAAAGCGATATAAAAAATGTTGAGTTTAAGAGATGATATAGGCATTTCCTTGATTGCCAGGTGTTATACCTATTTTATCTATCCTTTATGCATGATATTTAGCCATGTTGTGCCTTTAGCCTATTATTTAGAAGCCTCATATACAACTTATTACTTTTCCTTCAATTGATCAGAATTTGTCCAAACCTCCTAAGCGCATTATATAAAAGATCAAGATGTTAAGGAGTGTAAAAACTTAAGAAGGAAAAAGTGAAGTTGAAGCCCCAAAATAATATATATTGGTGTGTTTGAAAAGTTTATGTGTTGTTGGTGTGGAGCAGTGTAACAAAAAGAAAAAGTGATTAAAAGAAGTGAATCATGTGTTGATAAAAAATATTCAACACTAAAGATGTGTAACGAGATGGGGAAAAACAAAAGAGAGGTGAGAAGATAAAAATGTTGGAAAATAGGTTGGTTGGATATGAGTTTAACGTAAAGAATGATGTTTTAAAGCACATAGGGAAGACGTCACTATTACTGGCCAGAATAGTTCCTACCTGACCCTTAGCTTACATTACAATCCTTAAAGTCCTACTTGATCTTAATCTTTGATATTCTAATATTAGTGGAGTACTACACTAAGAGAAATCTTATGGTTCATCTTATGGGAGATGTGAATTCTTTTGAGAGTTAACAAAATTTGATTCTTAAACCCATCTTGTGTTAAATTGTATATCTGTGGGTGAATATTGGTGACTTTGTTATGGCGAAGGACCATGTTTATGATGAATAGGTGAATTATATTATCTCATTATTGAGTAATGTGCATGAGTTTTCCAAGTGTTAGAGTCAACTCTTGAGGTTATGAAGTATTGAAGTAGTATTCATGTGTTTTCAATTGTAATATGACAAGCCTAATGAAGAACTTGCTCTTCATGTATTCATTATAGTTCTAACTTAAGTGTCTTAGTTCAAGTAGTGATGTATAGTTTTTCTTGGTTGATTAGTGTAAGGATTTATTCTAGGAGTAACAATGCTTTAAACGTGGGGTGGTGATTTTAGGCGTCCTTATACACCTTTAGTGTCATTATCTACATGCGTTTAGCTTAATTTTGTGGATAACTTGATGTGCTTAATGAAGTATAAAGTGTGTATTTTTTTTTGATAAGCTTTATGTTTAGAGTGTTTGAAGTGCATTTGAAACAAGTTTAGTGTCAAAAGGATCAAATAGAGTTTAAATGAGAAAACTAGTTAATCTAACCTAAGTTATGTTTGTTCTAGTGTACTTTGATGATCTCTATTGTGTTGTATGGAATATTATTTTCTATAAGATATTGCAGGATACCATTTGAGTATCTATGATAGCTAAATAAAGCCTTCAAACAAGCCATAAGAAATTGAGAAATAAGGAACAAACGGACGAGAAGAAGAGAGCGAAAATTGGACGAACCCTCACCCGGAGGAGGGGCCTAGCACCGCACTCCCCGTAGTATGGGAGGGTGTGTTATGCTGCACCCCATAGGATTAGGGAACACTAACTTGATCATCTTATGGGCTTGCACCGCACCCCTCTTGGCCATGCAGCGCAACCTCTCCCAGTACATCTAAAAATTGGGTTTTCACTCATTAAAGTTGGGGTAAAGTGTTCGATGCTTATGTTTCATTTAAATGAAGCTTATGGATGACCTAAAGGACTATACAATTGGTACTTATCAATATTTACAAGGTACTTTGTAACAACATATTGGGGTAAGAAGAAGGCATCAAAGGCTTTACTCTAGGGTTTTTCTTCCTTTACCTTTTAGTTTCTTGTAATTTTACTTATGAACTCTTTAATGGTGATTCTTTGTATGACTATGAGTGGATAAACACCCCCTTTCCAGGATTGAGGCTAGACCATAATTGTTTAATTATGGTTTATTATTTTGTGCATATATTTATCAAGTAATGTGATTATTCTTGCATTCTTGTTTTACTATTCTAAAGAGTCATGAACTTTAGAATAAACCTAAATCCCAAAACCAATTGACCATAGGAGTGGAGCGATGATATGAACAATATTGAAATTGTGGATTGTATCTTTAATTGGATTAATACTAATTTTTAAATGATGATTTACGGTTAGGACAGAGATATACCTAAATGCTCCACTTGGTTAATGAAACGGAAAGATAACTTAGTGCATCCAAATTAGAGACTCGCATCCCCACTCAATGATGTAGTTGTGAGACTAAATTGGGTAGATGTCTTAGAGGGTGATCATCCCTGAGTTATATCATCAGCCTCATAAATCAATAATCACGATAAACACCAACACCGACTAGAATTCATAGTTATGCATGAATGTGAAGTAGGTGCCTCAATCCTAAAATTCTTCATATATTGTTTACAATTCAAGTTTCATATCATTGTTATTTCTATTATTTAGTTTATAAGGAAACAAAATTCAAACTCTTCTTGGTTACAAATTGCGTTTGCTTAACTTCAATTGTAATATTGGAATTGGAGTGTCTGCTAAGCACCAAACCTTGTGGGATCGGTATTCGGATCGCAAGAGTTAATTTATTACATGTTTGGCAATGTGCACTTTCATGTGCGCTTGGGAACAACACTGCTCATCCCATCCACATCTGACGGGAGCAAAACAAAGTGACGGATGCACTAACAAAGCAAGCCTTCAATGCAACAGTTTTTGGTGTCCTCCACATTCTTTCCTCCCCCAACCAGCATTGCAGAGGTAGTCCATGCGTACAAGCTAGGTCTTACTACTACAAGAACAATTAATCACAACTCTATTCACTTATTAAGTCGAGATATGGCTACTGCTATTAACACTACACTCTTTTTCAGGGGCGGCTCAAGAACAATAGTGTCTTAAAGCCAAAATTGAATAGAAGCCTTAATTTTTTTTTCTTAAATAAAGTTTATCATAATTCATTCATTAATTTTTTTTGAAACATCATATTTTTTTTGTGCCTGACTTCCTCTTATAATTGTTCTCTTTTATATGAAAAGTTCATACTTTTCACAAATAATATTCAATATTTATTTTTTAAAAAAACTATAACCTATTATTATTATAAAAAAAGAGGCGCTCAAATTTGAAGGTCTAAAGTGATTGCTTTTTTTAGGCTTGTAGAGCCGCCCCTGCTCTTTTATTTTTTTGGAAGGGGTCGCCCCTGCTGAACCATCTTAAATTTCGTAATGAAACTATCCTATTAACCAAACAAAAAAAGTGAGAGAGAGAATGCAGTCGAGTGACTTTATGTATTACACCAGCAATAGTTATTGAAACAAGGTACTGCTATCCTACGATAAGAAATTAAGAATAAGGTACAATTCTAATCTAGAAAATGGAAGGTCACACATATGATAATAGTGGTCAGTTTGTCGTACACTTCAACCATTAGTATTATAAAAGGGTCAAAATCATTTTTCCTCCCCTACTTTGTCTTAAAAATCAAATTTCCCCCTCAACTTTGAACAATAATCATACTCCTCCCTTTATCCTAATTGACTTTTTAAAATTTCTATTTTACCCTTTATCATCAATTTTTTTATTGTTTTTTTAAACTTCTTTAAAATCATCATATTTTCATTTTAAAAAAAAATTCATATAACAAAATTTTCATAAAAACATAAACATTATCTTCTTTTAAAAAATGTAAGAAATACTATTTAAGTATATAAGCTAATGATGATCTGTACGAAGTAAATTAGCATGATAAGAAAATTAGATTTATTAATAATAACCAAAACTATAATATTTATTTTACAAGTGAAAATAATAAGTAATACTAAATTTATAAACATATTTCAATACAGAAAATACAAACAATAAATGAAAGCGATAAGCCTCTAGTACCACCCCGAACTATGGTCAAAGTTGTTACGACACACTCCAACTTCACAGGAGTCCTACTATCCCCTGAACTCAAATTCAGCATATTTTGTCATTTTTGGTGCTAATGTGACACCTTTATTACATAAAATAGAGCCCATATCAAAGGTGTCATGCCATCTTAAATGATTGACAAAAGGTATTACGTTATCTAAAAAGATTGACAAAAATATGCTAAAATTTAGTTTAAGGGGTAATAGGACCCCCGTGAAGTTGACGTGTGTCGTAGCAAATTTAGTCATAGTTCGGGGGTACTAGATGTTTTTCTAGAATAAAAATAAGGTCAAATTTTAAAGATTATATTTATTTATATAAATTATAAAATATGTAATACTCTATTAATGACAATCACAACTTATTTACTGATATAAACAATAGATAATATTGTTTCTTATCACTCGATTCTCATACTAAAAATAGATGTTTTAATTTATCTGCTCAATTTGTGAAATCAAGAGAATTGTATTATATTTTTTTCTATCCTTTAGTGTTAAATAACTATATAAAGTAACAGTATAGATAAATTTAAAGTTTCAAATTATCATTAATAAGGTTAATTTAGCAAAATATACCTCTAAGTAAAATTTTCTTAAGAATTGTGTTATATCAACAAAAAGTTAAGTAATATGAAAACAAATTTAGTAAGAGAGTGATAAAACACGAAAATATACGCACATACATGTACATACATATTTATATATACACACTTAGGGGTGGGTTGTTTGGAAACAAGTTATTCCGAAATTAGTTATTACAAAATAAGTTGTACTAATATGTATGTGTGATAACTTATCTCATCACTGTGGTATAAATGGTGCGACAAATAATTTTGAGACTACCTAACACATCTAATTAAACGTAGGATAAATAATCATGAACTTTTTCTCTGAATTATTATAATTATGCCTCACACCAAATGAATCTTTAATGCATATAATACTAAAATAACGATCTTAAAAAATAACATTGAATTTTATGATAAATTCATAAAAAAGTATTAACTTGCTTATAAAGTTAATAAACTTAAATAAAATGAAACAAATATTCATGTTAAAAAAATATTCATTACATATAATATAAAAAGATATTACATAAATATAGGATTAAAATTATAAGGACAAAATGGACATTGAATGGGATAAAAAGGGGAGTATGATTATTGTTTAATGTTGAGGGGGGAGTTGATTTTTTAATCAAGTTGGGGGGTGAAAATGATTTTCACCCATTATAAAATTAACAATTAAAATGGGCACTGTGTAGATTCTTGAGAAAATTGAAGGAAAGGTGTCTTTTAAGTCTTGAATGAAGGATTGGTGACATTGACCAACAGATAGGGTCAAACATCATTAGGAAACTTGATTAAGTTAATTGTGGACTTGATTAATATTTTCAAAACTTTCTAATCTTTTTAAAAATACAAATCAACTCAACCCACACCCCTCTTTAATCCTAATCAACCACTCTCTCTCTCCAGCTTCTCCCAACCAACAGTTCTTCAAAATTTCTTCCTTCAACCTCCGGCGATAAATAGTCGGGCGAGTTCCTTTTCAACTTTCAACTGTAAATCAACGTGAATACTTCTCCGGCGACAACAACTTCGAGTTCTTCGTCCTTCTATTTCTTTTTTCACAAGAAAAAAATTACGAAGAAACAGAGGAACTTTAGCCAACTACTCTTCTGGTATTGAAATATGGACTGAATAAAACCCTAATTTCTGGCATTTCTATATTTCTTCTTCTCGTTGTTGTACTGTTGATTCAAATTTGTTGGTGATTTTTGGTCACAGTTGATGTTCTTAGTGTGTATGTGTGTGTGTGATATGTTGGTGTTGTTGGGTTGATTTGTTGTTTTTCTTGGTAGAAATGGTATTGCAATAGTTGAAACATCTGATATGATAGATGAAACATATGATGCAACAGATTAAAAATCTGATACAACTATGAAAATCTGATGCAACAGGTGAACAATCTAACAGATCATTCATCTGTTACGACAGACGACTCTTCTATTTGGAAGAAATCTAAACAATATTGATCCAACAGATAACTGATTAGTGATCTGTTTTTATTCTTTCCAACGGTTTACTCTTCATTTTAAAATCTGATGCAACAGATTAAAAATCTGATGCAACTATGAAAGTTTGATGCAACAGGTGAACAATCTAATAGATCATTCCTCTGTTGCAACAGACGACTCTTCTGTTTGGAAGAAATCTAACCAATATTGATCCAACAGATAACTGATTAGTGATCTATTTTTATTCTTTCCAATGGTTTACTCTTCATTTTACAACAGATTAGGACTGTTTTTATTCTTTCCAATGATTTACTCATACAGTTCGATTATCTGTTGCAAAAGATAACATACCTGGTGCAACAGATTAGTGATCCATTTTTATTCTTTCCAATGGTTTACTCATCCGTTGCAACAGGTCGGTTATATGTTGTGATAGATAAAATACCTGGTGCAACAGATTAGTGATCTATTTTTATTGTTTCCAACGGATTACTCATCCGTTTCAACGGGTCACTTATGTGTTGCATCAGATAAAATACCAGGTGCAACAGATAGTGTTGTTTTTATGGTTCCCACGTATTACTCATCCGTTGCAACAGGTCGGTAATATGTTGCAATAGATAAGATACTTGGTGCAACAGATTAGTTGTCTGTTGGAACTGTTATATTACTGTTATGCATTAATCAATTATAATCTATGTTATGTTCCTGTTAATTTAAGATAACATGGCTCCCAAAATAAAAGAAATCGAATCAAGTCCAAGTAAAGGAACAAGTGCAGCAGCTCAGCTACATCCACCACTCTATGAGCTTGCTTTACAAGCGTTATCTCAATTAGGAGCAGAAGATAATGAACACGAGGAGGAGGAATATTTCAAAAGAGATGATCCAAATGCTAATAGCCCTTCCATCGAAGAGTTGTTCAAAACCTTCAGCATTGATTATTACTCTGTGAGAAGCAGTGCGATGGTGCCATAGATTTAATAGGTGATCTCGTGGCTAAGTCAGTCATGGGAAAATCTTTCGAAGCCTTCAAAAAAATACTTCGAGAACAAAAATTGGATTCGTATTTCAGGGAAAGATGATTTGGGAAATATCTTGATTTATCGGAGGACAACAATGCTCATTTCCATATGAAAATGGTATATGATCTTCTCAAGAACAGGTTTATATATGAAAACAAAGATAAGATGGATGAGATGTGGATAAATTACTGTGGCATGCCTATTTTTTTGGTTGGGAGAAGTTTGCCATAGTTACTGGACTAAAATGTTATCCTCCTTCTCCTTCTCAAGTTATACCTACTCTGACCCAAAAAAAGCACCCCGCACATCCAAAAAGGGAAAAGGCAAGTCGAGTGATAGTGATCACCTGATGTCCATTTTTCGTTCAAGCTTTAAAAACAAAAATCTGATTGAAGCGTTGAAAGGTAATGGACTTTCAAAGAAGTACAAACAATCATTGTACTTGGTTTGGTTTGTACATAATGTTCTTTGGGCGAGAGACGTTAACAACAACATAAGCCTCGGTTTAATAAATCTCTCCGAAGATCTTGAGGCATTTAACAGCTATCCTTGAGGTTATGAAAGCTTCAAAATGACTGTCGAATATTTGTTGACTCCGTTAACGCCAAAAACAGTCAACTTATATGGTTTTCCATGGGCCTTCATGGTAAATATTTCTTTTATCATGATATGATTCATTATTTTTTTATTCAATAATGCTTTTGATTTATTGGCGTTATGTTATAGGCTTGGGCATTTGAAGTCATTACTTATTTAAGACAACAAGTGAACTACCAGGAGAAAGTTTCCTGTCCAAGAATTCTGAGATGGCTGTCGGCCAAAACCGATAAAAATGCAAAATTTATTGATCTTTTCAATCCCGCCAAGGAAGCAGTAAGTCCAATTCTAATTAAGTTTTTGTTTTAATTAATGATTAAATGATTTCATCATCATTCTTAATATATGTACCGATTTAGTTTAGATTGTCCATCCGTGGCTTGTTCCGACCAACTGAGAGTTGAAGATGCTATTTTTTCTTACTTTACGGTCTATGCAAACTTTATCGGACCCTAAGGTTGTTGATGGAAAAAAAATGGAATTGTTTGGAGCAACAGCCATTTCAAGAAAAATAATTTTGAAGGGTGGGGCTAATGATGTTCCTCTTACAGTTTTTGAAATAACAAGCCATTATGATTATGATCATAATAGTTGTACAGATTTTTCTCCAGATTTTGCCACATCTAGCGAATGTTCTTCATGCAAATGTCAAGACTGCAAGGTGAAACACAGTGGAGTGATTAATGCTATTAATACACTAACTGCTTCTGTAAAGAAAATGACATCTAAGAGGAGTGTCATTCCATCAAATAGGATTTCATATCCAGACACTCCACTAGAGATCAAGGCGGCTAAGAGGAGAAGGAAAGACACTTCCAAGGCATCATCAATCATAAAAAAAGAAAGATTGCAATGCCTCTGTCTTTGTTTTGCATCGATTTTCAGTGTGCAAGGGCCACAGAAGAGCAGCATGAGCTGAAGAAGGTGAATGTACATCATCTATTCCAAAAAACAAACAAGCACATATCTGTTTCAACAGATGATACATCTGCTGAAAATTATCAAATAGATGTATACATCTGTTGCAACTGTTGTCTAACCTGTTGCATCAGATTCATTATCTGTTTCAACAGATGAGTCTTATGTTGCAACAGATGGGTTATCTGTTTGAAATTATCGTACTGCTCTAATTTACCTGTTCGAATTTATCCTAATAGATAATCCATCTGATGCAACATAAGAATCATCTGTTGCAATTGATGAAAAATCTGTTGTATATCTCTACTTAGCATTGACAATTTTGGCTTTCCAGGTGAATGTCACAGCTACTACTGAAAAGCATAATATGACAGTTGATAATCCATCAACTGCTTCCAAAGATGAAGAAAAAGTGGAGCCTGTTAGTTTGGGAGAACGGAAGAATTACCCGTTTGAAGGGTTCAACATCTCGGACAAGGCTCCAAAAAAACTAATACAGTTGATCAACGACTATTCAGAATTGATTGCCGATGGGTTATTAAAGCATCATACCGGCAGGTACATAAATTAATTTTATGGATATTGGTTTATACAATTCTTGTTGTAAGAACCTAACATTAACACATATAAATCATCATGTAGAAAATAAAATGACGAGCGCTACAAAGTGAACAAATCGAGTCTTAGTTTTGATATGTTCGATTTTGTTGTTGCACATCCCGAAATGAAGAATTGGTTCTATTTGATGTTACAGCCCCAAACTTGCTGGAATGATGAGGTTTAAAGGCCATACATATTACTATTAATTAATACTTTATTTAATTGCATATGCGAATTGATTTTTTCATCACATAATTCGAAATGTTTGATAATATGTGCAACACATCAATGCTATTTTTTACTACCTCTGAAAGAAGGCCAAGTTGCAAACATAAGAACAATGCAGATATACAAAAGACAATTGTTTGTACAAAGTTTACATCAATAATGCCTACGATAGGTATTGTCAACAACAGCCGAAAGTTTCCCGAAATGAGGGATGCTTAATCAATATCATCAAAGATTTTAGCATTTTGGCAGGCTTACCTTGGTATTTGGTCGACGAAGTATACATCCCAATCAATTGTGGTGATGAATTCCATTGGGTGTTGGCTGTCGTCGTTTTAAAAGAGAGGCACATCCGAGTTTATGACTCGATGTCGTGAAGGAGCCATTCCAGGTCGTCATCTGAGATACAAAAGCTGGCCAAAATATTGCCTAGTTACCTTGATATGAGTGGCTTTTTAGATCAAAAGGTTCGTACTAATTGGGCGACGATTGAAGCATACCGGGATAAAATGGCTAATCCATTTGATATACAATATGTTGATGGAATTGCTCAATAAATCATTGGTAGCCTATAAGTTTAAGTGTCATGATTTAGTTTCATTTCACAAATTTCACAATGCTTGCATGAACTGCAAGATATGGATTATCTATTTTTTTATAACGCAGGGATTGCGGTCCTTTTGTTACCGCCTATGCCGAGTATTTGAGCGATGGATTACAAGTACCAAATGATGGACTTGATGCCGAATTACTCCGCAAAAGATATGCTGCTCTTTTATGGAAATATGGAGAAACGAAAGCTCAGAAGCCGTACGCAACTGACGTTAAAGATCCACGACGACCAAAGCCGAATTCCATAGCACTGGATGAAGAATAACTTGTCCTTATTGATTAGATCTTTATAGCTCGAGTCCGTCAATGTAATAACCTATCTTCTTTGGTTTAACTTATTGATTTATTTGTAGAGTAGATCGTTTGTACTCATAATTTTTTTTTTAGATTTCATTTATTTGTTGAGTTATTTTATTTCATGTAATTTCCAAAGGCTTCGATTTATTTTATTTTGTCTATGAATATAATTAATTCTGAGTTTTGAACAAGTTAATTGAAATAGACTACTAGATTCAAATTTCGCAACAGATAATACATCTGCTGCAACGTATAACATATCTTATCAGACAGATTTAGACATATGTTGTAACATGAGATGCAACACGTAGGTCATCTGCTGGAAATTATATAACAGGTCTTCCTACTTTTTTGGTTTGCTCCAACAGATTACCGATCAGTTGCAATAGATAAGTTATATGTTGTAATAGATCGTAAATCTGTTGCGACAGACAGACAGGGAACATCTGCATAACGCAATAGATGACCAACTTATTCCAATAGATTATCAATCTGTCACAACAGGTACTATATCTGTTACGACAGATATAAAATCTATTGCATTATAAAAATTCAACTTTGCCAGACATAAAAATTACTGTCCCTATATGTATAGTGAATTGGCTTGAAATGAAAATTTGTTATCGTGTTCGTCTCTGTCTTTGTACATGTTCTTTTTTATACACGGCCTCCTACCATTTAGTTAGTACCCCATATACCCAGACCCATTATATCTTTCCCACAACGGTGTCGCACACACCGGTCATTTGTGTGTCGGTTAGCAAACACTCTATGTATGCAAGCGAGTACGGCCCACACGCTGCACTGGTTGTATTTTTTGGGAGATGGATGTTCTTATTTCGACCTTCAAAAACCCATGATTCCTTCACCAAGACTTCAGCCGGCAAATGATCCATCAACTTACTCTGCGTTAACAACTTGGGCAACAACTTCAAGAGTGGCTGCATATGGGTTAAAATGTCTTCTCGCTGAACACAGGTAAGTTGCAGTCATAAACCTTAATCTTTCCCTCGTATAGTAGTATCTCAACAGTGAGAAAATGGGTGACATCCACGTTCATGACTGCAAGGATTCTCTTTGCCTTGGTCCAGCTCTTGTCGTGTGGATATGGCCTCTTCCCTCTAACATATTTAATCGTTTCTTCATCCCATTGGAACGTAGAAACTAATTGATCAAATCCCATCCCACCGGAATCAGCTAGATTACGAAGATCAGTGTACCTATCTTTGAAATTATTGTAGAAGTTGAGGTCCATTATCCTATCAGCAGCATCATAAGCATCTGGGTACACTAATTACCTGCCCTTCATGAGGCAAAGAATTTCATCAACATACTGTGGTATAAGAAGATAATTTTTAAATAGGTTAGTAATTGTAAAGAATAAAAACACAGTGGAAAGAATCCGATGCAGAGGGTTCTCTGAATCAGTTCACAGATTACCCAGCCAACGCAACTTATGCAACAGATGTATATTATGTTGCAACAGAATACCAAGTTATTGCAATAGATTACACATCTGCTGCATAGATTCTTCTTCATGGAGTAGATTGGAAGGGTAGGTTAGCAAAAGTAAACTTACCTTGTCCTCGTACCAGACACACATATTTATCATATTCGAGAAGTCTTTGGCGGCAAATGAATGCATGGTGTATTCTTTTTGGACCTTCATCTTGATGAATTCTTCCAGTTCCTTCTTCTTCTCCTTGCCAAGCGCCGCAAATATGTCAACCTTCTTCGGCAGCCCCTGAACTTCAACAACTATTGGAGCGGGGGGTTGCATTTTTTGCTGATTTTAGAACGGAGAGAATTTGTCTAATTTTTATTCTCTTCGTCCTAACCTCCACTGTAGGAGTGCATGGCTCCCTCACCTCGTTAGATGGTATGACACCCTTTCTAGATTTCAACTCCTCAGCAACTTCAATAATAGCCTCTAGTTTGTCGAGGAGTTTATCCTCTTTGTCCTTGTACACTTTGAATTTGCAATGAGAACATGAGGGTGAAGAGGGGTGAGAGAGACCACTGTAAGGTTGGGAGGGACTGGTGTAGGGGTGAGAGGGAGGACCTGTGCAAGGGGTGTTTTCAAATATATTTATTTTTTGCTGAGCACCAACATGCTCATAATCACGTTTGGAAGCAGAAACAGAAGTAGGATGGCTACCACCATCACAAACAACTCCACCAGCAACACCCCCAGAAAAAGCACCCAGATCTGTTGCAGTTTGAGTTAGGTCGTGAAGAGTTTCAACATTAGACTGACCTTTCCTAAATACTCTTTTTATGGATGTTGCTCCTTCCAATTCCTTTTTTATTAAATCCACCGTTGGGTCTTGTTTTGTATCAACAAGACCCAGAGTACGAAAAGAAGTCATCCCCAGTTCATCAATGGTAGGCACGATCCAAGGATGCACAACCTATAAAAAAATGACAGGAGGAATTTAAATAATATAATAATAATTTGCAGTCAGTTGGGTTATATGGGGATCGGGTTATGTTAACACAACTAACTTATGCAACAGACGATCTAGCTACCACAACAGCTGATCTATATGTTGAAACAGATTGATAATATGTTGCATCAGAATACCCATCTGTTGCATAGTTTACAGTAGATGGGTAATCTGTTGAGTAGGGTTCAGAGAATAGAGCAACATATGGCTAATCTATTGCGAAATATGAATCGTCTGTTGAAATAGATTACCCATTGCACCAGTTGCAGTTAACGGATAATCTCTTGCAACAGATGGAACATCTATTTTAATATCTTTCTTTGAGGTAAATTATTTTAGTTGAAAGAAAACATACTGCATTATCCGGAGGGTTAAAGAGATCAGCCTTGTTAATATTTTTTTTGCTGCTCTCTACTGCAGCCAACCACCTAAGGATCCTTGGATGAGAAACCGTATCCGGGTAATCCGTGAAATGCTTTTAGAGGGGAGGAATGGCTTCACATGACCAAGCCTAAAAATTATAAACAGGAAGCAAGAAAAAAAAAGTCACAACTATATTCAATATAAATTAATGAATGAGTAAAAATAGTGATCAATTTTACCATGAAAACCCAAGGAAAGCCGTATAATGTGGTCGTCTTTGGCTTTACCTCTTTCAGTAAATATTTGACAGTCAAGTAGTAGATGTCGTAGCCCCAGGGATAATTGTTGAATCTCTCAAAATCATCAGCAAGCACCAATAAATCACGTTCTATGACTTTCTTGACGTCTCTTGCCAATAAGACGGAATGGACAAACTAAACTAAGCACAATTTCTCCCTGTAGTGCTTTGGTATGTCTTTATTCTTGAGATCCGCTATCAAATCCTTCACTTTGTAGCTAGATCCAACAATGCCCAACAACCCATGTTTTTTTACCTTGCATTTGTTGGACCCTTTGTGGGGGTTTTTCTTGATGGCAGGTTCTTCTGGACGATCGCATCTCAAGCCCGTCACAATGGCAAACTCTTTCAATCCAAAACAAACCGGCATACCACAGTAGTTGATCCAGACTTTATCCATCTTATTTCCGCCCTCCTTTGGACCTCCATCATCCCCGCATACATGATCCTGCACTTGAGAAGGCCATATACCATGATCATTGAGAAACGGTGAGGGCGGGGCCCAGAGATCTCAAGAAAGTATGCAAAACAGCTCTTCTTAAAAAGTCCATCCATGTTTTCCTTCATCATAATACTCCTAAGTTCATCAAACGGTTTCCTCAACTGACATTTAAGTACAAGATCACCAAATACTGCATTAGGGTTATTCGTCGACATCGCAACTCGAAACTTGTCAATACTAATGGTTTTGACAGAATCATGCTGGAATTTCGATATTATTTCATGCCCCATTGGTGAGGAGGAGTTATCACTTTCCTCGACTTCATTTTTCCCTAACTGAGATTGTTCTGGAAGTTCCTCCGAATCTATCTGTACTCTAGCCTTTTTTATTTGGTGATTGGAAGTTGATCCACTTTCTCCACTTTCTGTTTGTTTTCTTTTAGGAGACAGCTTTTAACTACAAACAAAAGAAAAACAAAAAATACATTACATTTGATGTCTGCATAATTTTTTTAAAAAAGGTGAGACAAATTTCAATAAATTATTCTTACCACATAACAAAAAAAAAATACTCCAACGGACAACCCATCAGTTGGAACAGATGGGGAACCCGAATCTGTTTGAAGACCTATTTAATATCTCCCCACAGATATTTCACCTGTTGCAATAGGTGGAGAAATTTCAATAAATTATTCTCTGCCATATTACAAGAAAATACTCCAACGGATAACCCATCAGTTGGAACAGATGGGGAATCTGTTTGAAGACCTATTTAATACCTTCTAACAGATCTCCCACCCGTTGAAACAGATGGACCACCAGCACCACAACCAATGCCACCAGGACCACCACCAATGCCACCAATACCAACACCAAGACCACCGACACTACCGCCAAAAAACACAAATACCAATACCACCAACAACAGCCACCAACAACACCACAAACACCATCCAACAATGCCACAATAGTCAACAAAACACTGAGATAAAAACTAGGGTTTTCTCGGGTTCTTCCTACTTTTTTAGCATCAAAACTCAAAATTGTTAACCCTTTCTCGAAGATAATACAACTAAAAGTCTTCTTTTTTTATCATTAACTAAAAAACCCTATTTTTTAGAATAAAGAACAAATGTAGAACTCTTATCGAACTCTGTTACATGTGAATATAGAGAAAACAACGGATACAAGAGGGAATGAAGTAAAAAAAACAACTATATGTAGATATATTGAGTAGTTGTTGTTTGTATTATTTGTATTGTTGAGAGGGAGAGGACACCCCGAGAGAGAGAGAGAGAGAAGAGCAAGAACTTAAGATTTGAAATGAAAAGTTTTTCGCGCAAATGGATGATTTGTATGGGTTGATTTGTAATTTTGGAAAAGAATGACAAGTTTTGAAATTGCTAATTTGGTCTGAATTGATCTTAATTAATTTTAAAAAAATTAAAAGATATAGTTTTTAAAACATTGAGTTGATGAGAACTCATTTCTACTTAGAGTGATCGATCGACGACTCGGGTCGGGATGAACGCAATACCAACGCCATCCAATTGTAAAGACTCGATTAGATTTGTAGTTGACCCTGCGAGCTCATTCATTCATCCCTAGTTCCACCTAAATCAACTTAGTTACTATCACTATCCTAACATTAAGTTGATTAGAACTCATTTCAACTCAGAGTGATCGATCGATCGATGACTCGGGTCGGGATGAACGCAATACCAATGCCATGAAATTGTAAAGACTCGATTGTCTTTGTAGTTGACCCTACAAGCCCATTCATTCATCCCTAGTTCCACCTAAATCAACTTAGGTACTATCACTATCCTAACATTGAGTTGATGAGAACTCATTTCAACTTAGAGTGATCGATCGACGACTCAGGTCGGGATGAACGCAATACCAATGCCATGCAATTGCAAAGACTCGATTGGATTTGTAGTTGACCCTGCGAGCTCACTCATTCATCCCTAGTTCCACCTAAATCAACTTAGGTACTATCACTATCCTAACATTGAGTTGATGAGAAACCATTTCAACTCAGAGTGATCGATCGACGACTCGGGTCGGGATGAACGCAATACCAATGCCATGCAATTGCAAAGACTCGATTGGATTTGTAGTTGACCCTGCGAGCTCACTCATTCATCCCTAGTTCCACCTAAATCAACTTAGGTACTATCACTATCCTAACATTGAGTTGATGAGAACTCATTTCAACTCAGAGTGATCGATCGACGACTCGGGTCGGTATGAACACAATACTAATGCCATGCAATTACAAAGACTCGATTAGATTTGTAGTTGAACTTGCGAGCTCATTCATTCATCCCTAGTTCCACCTAAATTAATTGCTATGAAATCTGTTGCAACAAACGATTAAGCTGTTAAAAATTTTCAAACAGGTACATATATGTTACGACATATAACATATCTGATTTAATTATCAAATAGATATTTGCATCTGTTGTGACAGATGACTGAGCTATTGGAAATTTTTAAAAAAATATTTATATCTGTTGTAACAGATGATATATCTGATTTTATTAATTATCAAATGAACATTTTCATCTGTTGTCACAGATGACTGAGCTTTTGGGATTTTTAAACAGATATTTATATTTGTTGTAATAGATGACTGAGCTGTTCGGATTTCTAAACAGATATTTATATATGTTGCAACAGATGACAAATCTGTTTGAATTTTTTTTATCTTTTTTAATTTTAAAGCAAGAAGCTTCTGGTTCGAGTAGATAATATCAAGTAGTAGTACTTACTACTAAAGGCGGTAAAAATTATTTCTTGGATATCTCAAAAGTGAGTTCATTGAGTAGTCTTGTCTTGTCTTTTCAATGTCAGTAGTCTTAGTCTTCCTCGTGCCCCTCAAATTATTAATGAAATTAATGAATATTGAAAATCACCACGTCTACGTACACAATACATCTATAGAAATTATCTCATCTCTTCCTTCAGCTGCAGTTTATTTATTCAATTCTCATTTTTTTCTCTCTCCTCTTTAGGGTCACAACCTTTTTTCTCTCTTTTCTCTTCTCTTCTCATAAAGATCTTTTTGGATATAAACCCTTCCATATCTTTCCTCGACTTAAATTTCTATTTTGATCCTCTTTTTAATATTAAGGTATGGTTCGTTATTGCTCTTTCATTCTCGTCTTCTTCTTTGCATGTTATTTATATATGTTTTTTTATTTAATTACTATTTACCCATATCATATTTATTAAATTTTTTTTAAGGAACTTGTAAGTGTTGAATAAACAATCCGAGCATTTTTATTACAATATGAGAAAAAAGTCATCTATTGGGAGAAGTTTAAAAGACTTATTGGTAGTATCATTTTTTTGTATGTATTTTGTTTGTTTCATTATTGTTGATGCAGTTATTGATGTTGTTGGTGGGGTTGGCGTTGTTGGAACTTATGGTGTTGCTGATGGTTCTGGCACAAAGGATGTTGCTTCTTTGTTGTTGATGATGTTGTTAGAACAAATGTTGTTTTTTTTTTGTTGATGTTTATGCTGTTATTGATGTTGCAACAGATGGAGAAACTGTTGGAACAAATAAAACCACCAGAAAGGCTGGTTTGATGTATTCCATCAGACTCCATATCTATTGCAACAGACTCCACATATGATGTAACAGATAGACAATGTTTTTTTTGTGACATTAATTTTTTTTCTCTTCTTTGTAGATTTAAGGAACTGACAGTTGATCAACTTTTGACAGACTATCTCAAAAGGCTGCAGTAAAGATGGGATCGGAGGAATAAGCTGCTTGTAGATGGAACCACTTCATATGTGGGAGGTATGTATTACTGATAATGTTATCATGGAAACACACATAGAGTGCACTAATTTTGTGAATGATATTTTTACTGATTAGTCATAGATCGTTCAAATAAGATGTCTGTAATTTTACAGTTAAGTTTGGTAGGTTCGAACTGATAAGGCTGAGGGACCATGAATATGGTTCTAATAGCCTGTTAAGATTCAATGTCGGTTGTGTCTCATGTTTATTTGTCAAGCATTGTGAAGGGATCTAATTTTTGTGTCATTATAAAGAGATTCAATAGCGATTGGACTAACTTTTAGGGTGCATTGGACCCTTAGAGGGGCTTCGAAGCTTAGCACTGTATCTAATAAGAACGGAAAACTAATATATTTATTGCCCTGGCCAAAATTTATATGGCTGGGTTGCTCTCTCGGGGTGATGATTTTATGCCAGAATGTGCGGTAGAAGAATACTTTCGAAGGAAAATGGGTGGTTGATGAAAGAATATATCATCTGAGAGATAATTGAAGAAGAGACATAGGGTAGAAAGTAACTTCTAACAAATCTGGCCGGTGGAATTATCTTAACAGATGTGAGATCTGAATCAAGTGAAAATATGAAAGTGTATCCAGTAATGTAATTTCATCTGTTGTGTCTCTGAAAGAAAAATAATGAAGATGGACACTTTGATAGGGAGCTGCGTGGTCGGGATTATCACCTAGATAGAAAATAGGAGAAGAACAACAAAGAAGCCTCACGGGCATCGAGAGTAGAAATGATGTACAGCAAGTCTAGAAAACTTATGCCAACAACAACTGCAGTTAAAATAAGGAATCTAAGAGAAGACGACAAATTTTTGAATTTTAAATTTTATCCCATGCCTTCTTGTTTGTGTTTCCGATCAGGTCCACTGTCGTTGACCTGATCGGAACCACAAACGAGATTGAAAGGCAAATAGAGTATCATTGCTTCCTTAGAAATATGGTTATAATTGATTGTGTTTTCTTGCCTTGACATGCTTTCAACATTCCTTGGAGAAGATCAGATGCTTGTTGTAGTATGTGAATCCCAATAATTTTCAAGCTTGCATCCAGCTTGTTGATTATGTATTCAAGCTGGTTGTTGCCCTCTTCGAAGTTGGTAAAGAGTTCCTCATCTCTTGCGATCTCGATCAGGAACACTACCTTCAAAGTTGTGGCATTCTAGAAGCCCTTCAGAACACTTTCTTCAGAACCCTTAAAGGATACATGGAGGGTCTTTGTGTTTGTTTTAGGTCAAAGTGTGTTGATTCACGTTGAAGATGTGGTCCCAAAAGTTGAACAACACACTTTTATCCAGCGTTGCTCCATGCATCTTGCTTAACCAATTTGATAAATTAGTAAGCATGGAGTTACGTAGCGTGTGATCTAAACCGGCTCTACCAAGCCTATCAAACGTTACATAACTCTAAGATCATTACTCTATCAAAAAAATATGATCGAGTTAGTGCACAAATCAAACGAGCTCAATCTCTCAGCCATTCTGCTTATTGCTATTCTCCAATATAGATGACAAAATATCTACTATGCAAAAGTCTACACCATCGCCAGACATGTCCCCAGGCCATCATGTCTGGCGATGGTGTAGACCTTTGCATAGCAGATATCTTGTCATCTATATTGGAAAAGAGTGATCAACAAAAAGGCTGACAGATTTGGATTTTTTTCTATGTGCACTAACTCGGGCATACTGTTTTGATAGGGTAATGAGCTTGGAGTTACGTAATGTTTGATAGGCTTGGTAGAGCCAGGTTAAATCACATGCTACGTAACTCCATGCTTACTAATTTATCAAATTGGTTGA
The DNA here is from genome assembly GCA_030864215.1 of Capsicum pubescens. Lineage (NCBI taxonomy): Eukaryota > Viridiplantae > Streptophyta > Magnoliopsida > Solanales > Solanaceae > Capsicum > Capsicum pubescens. The sequence continues at coordinate 233,019,558 of CM061544.1, forward strand.
GCAAGATTCATGGAGCAACGCTCGATAAAAGTGTGTTGTTCAACTATTGGGACCACATCTTCAACATGCATCAACACATTTTGACCTAAAACAAACACAGTGACCCTCCATGTATCCTTTAAAGCTTCTGAAGAGAAAGTGTTCTGAAGGGCTTCTAGAATGCCACAACTTTGAAGATAGTGTTCCTGATCGAGCTCACAAGAGACAAGGAACTCCTTACCAACTTCGAAGATGGTAACGACCAGCTTGAATACAGAATCAACAAGCTGAAGGCAAGCTTGAAAATTATCGGGATTCACATACTACAGCAAACATATGATCTTCTCCAAGGAATGTTGAAAGCATGTCAAGGCAAGAAAACACAATCAATTATAACCATATTGCTAAGGAAGCAATGATACTCTATTTGCCTTTCAATCTCATTTGTAGTTTCGATCAGGTCAACGGCAGTGGACCTGATCGAAAACACAAACAAAAAGATGGGATGAAATTTAAAATTCAGAAATTGTCGCCTTCGCTTAGTTTCCTTATTTTCATTGCAGTTGTTGTTGACGTAAGTTTTCTAGACTTGCTGAATATCATTTCTACCCTCGATGCCCGTGAGGATGCTTTGTTGGTCTTCTTCTATTTTCTACCTAGGTGATAATCCCGACCATGCAGCTCCCTAGAAAAGTGTCCATCTGTATTGTTTTTCTTTCAGAGACACAACAGACGAAATTACATTACCGGATACACTTTCATATTTGCACTTGATTCAAATTTCACATCTGTTAAGATAATTCCATTGGCCAGATTCGTTAGAAATAACTTTCTACCCTGTGTCTCTTCTTCAATTAGCTCTCAGATGATATAGTCTTCGATCAACAACCCATTTTCCCTAGAAAACATTCTCCTACCGCACCTTCTGGCTTATAATCATCAACCCGAGCGAGCAACCCAACCATATAAATTTTGGCCAGGGCAATAACTATATTGGTTTTCCATTCTTGTTTGATGCAGTGCAAGGCTTCGAGATCCCTCTAAGGGTCCAATGCATGCTTAAAGTTAAGTCCAATCGCTATTGGTTCTCTGCAGTGACGACAAATATTGATCCCTTCTCAAAACTTGACACGCATAAATACGAGCACCAACCATTAGTAATTCGTAACAAGGTATCTGCACCATCTTCATGAGGTCCTCAGCCTTATCAATTTTGAACCCATCAAACTTAACGGTACAATGCAGGATCTTGTTTGAATGATCAATGCCTAATCGGTTAAAAACTGCATTCACAAAAATATTGTACTTTGTGTGTGTTGTCCCGGTAACCTTATTAGTAATACATACTTAACTCCCACACATATGATAGTGGATCCATCTACACGTACCTTATTCTTCTTAGCCCATCTATGGCTTAAATTGAATAAACAGATGACTAGCTTGTTGCAATAGATGACACATCTGTTTATATTGTCAATCAATTGGAGACATCTGTTACGACAGTGAACAACCTGTTGCAGAAATCAAACAAATATATACATCTATTGCAAAAAGATTGCCAGTATGTTGTAAGTTATCTAACAGAAAGAATATATTTTGTAACAGATTACTCATCTGTTAGATTTATTTTAAATCAATTTTCTTTTCTTTCCGAGATACAATAATTTATAAATAGGTCCCTCCTTACAAATATGGATGATCCAGATTTGTACAAGAATATTCATATCGAGTCCTTGCGTGAACTTCAAAAGCAGTTTGATTGATGAACTCCAGAGAGATATTTGGCTGACTTCGGAGCAAGGCTGCCGGATGAATGAAAGATGTCTGATTGACAATAATAATAATAGTAGTAATAATAATTAGGTAATGTTTTTTATTTTAGCGATTATTTTCCTTCTTTTGTATATCAAATCTACCCAAGGGATTTAAAAATCTATGAACATTCATTTCATTTTGTTGTCGACTTTGAATTTTTAATTCTTATTTAATATTTAATAATAATCATTCTGTTTATTCCTTGTTCTCAACATGTCGACGGTTGGTGGTAGGAATTGAGCAGCAATTTGTGTCAACAGTTAGAGGTTAATCTGCTACGACAGATCGATCATATGTTGCACCTGGTGGTTATTAATAAAAAGGGTCTATTGTTGTTATTGAGAGGGTAAAAAGAAAGACATGACTCAGAGTTCTGATTATTCAATATGAAAAAAATTTCGTAAATAAATAATAAGGAAATAAATAATAAACACAATTTATAACCACAATTTTAATAACTGATCGTGACTTTTCACCATTTTTGTTTTTTAAATTATTTATTATATAATAAAATGATTATTATTTTATTAAGGAATTTGAAAAGGTATTTTTTTTTATAAAATAAAAAAGTAAGCAAATTTGGATTAATGATATGATGATATAGTTATTTTTTTAAAAAAGTAGATTATATGTTGCAACAATTAAATTATCTGATGCAACAGGTTCACTATGATTGCAACAGATGATATATCTGTTGTCACAGATGATTTATCTAATGCAACCTATATTGAGTCACAACTCAATAAAAGTAGTTCTTGGAAAGAACTAATTAATAATAATAATATGAAAAGTCATGACTTATCACAATATTTCTTAATTTAATTAATTCATTACTTTTCACATTAATAAAAAATGTAATTAATAAATGGAGGTAGAACAGTTAGATTATATGTTGCAACAGATATGTTATCTGATGAAACATATTTTATATTTGTTGCAATAGATAATATATCTGTTGTCATAGATGTGTTATCTGATGCAACAGATATAGAATCTGTTGTCACAACTCAATAAAAACGGTTCTTCGAAAGACTAATTAATAATAATAATCTAAAAAGTCATGACTTATATCACAATATTTATTTTCTTAATTTAATTAAAAATTTAATTAATGTATGGAGGTGAATAGTCGCGTCTGTTTGCCTCTCATTCAAATTCAATCCTCTGTAAATAGGTCCGTCCTTACTCAATCGTTCATTCAAATACACACTCTATTTATTTATTGCATCTCGTCTTTCATATTACACTCTAGAAGATAAGATTATGGCTGACCCCGTGTGGGATGTTGCTTTTCTACAAGACGCCGTGAATAAACTTCAGAATCAACTTCGTGATCTGCAATGGGAATTGGGAGGAGTTAGATCAAGAATGCTCCGCGAGATACGCAGGCTGAGGAGGGCCTTGCTACTTCCGGTTGAAGATTGGCCGGCTGACAATGATGATGCTGATAATAATAATTAGACTATTATTTTTCTTTTAGTCTATTATATATATTTTTAGTTGTTTAATAAATAAATTATGTTTGATCTTTGACGTTTTAATCCATATTTAATTTTCATTCTGTCTATTATCTTCTCAACAAACATTTAGACGATTCGACGTAAAAAGGAATAATTTAGAATCTAGTAGGAATAGCAAGATTTATCTGTTAGGTTTGTGGCAGGGTTGATTTGTGTTGTTTCAAACAGATTAATTATTCGTTGCAATAGATAATTAGTCTGGTGCAACAGATAAACATTCTGATGCAACAGATAATTAGTCTGGTGCAATAGATAAACATCCTGATACAACAGATAATACGTCTGATGCAACAGATAAATAGTCTGATGCAACAGACTACTTATCTGATGCACCAGATGATTGATCTGTTTAAATTGTGGGCACTAGTGCTGGATTCATAATCGGGGTTCTATCCATTGTTGGAAAAACAGAAGTGTACCCAGATGACAAATACGAATAAAAATTATAATTTTACTTACCAAAGTAACCTATGAAGTAATGTCAAAGTGGAAAGTGATGTAGTAAATAAAATTTGACCTAAGAAATTGGTCAGATCGCAGCAGTATTGTTGTACCAACAACAACAACAACTACAACAAATGGTTGACAAGAAGAAGATGAAGCAGAAGATGATGAATAAAGCAGTAGAAACAGAAATAATTAACAACAAAAATCGTTAAGAGAGAGAAAACAACAATGGATGAGAAGAGAGAGAAAGACACCTTTTTTCCCCTCCGTTTTCCGTTATTTTAGGTATACATTGGGATCAAAGTGTAAATTTAAAAACTTGTGGGTTATTTTAAAACTTTTCCAACTTTCTTAATACATAATAAAGTAATTGTCACCTCCAACTAATAATTAAGACTTGTGTCACCTACACCTCATTTTAAAACTCTTTTGTCACCTGTGATCTAAACCCCCTAGATTCTTCCATGAATATGTTAGTAAATATTACTCCCTCCATTTCAAAATAAATGAATTGTTGAATTATTTTTTAATGCCTAAAATAAATGAATTGTTCATTCTTCAAAAGACATGTTTGAAATTTTTCTAATTTTATCCTTTTATTTGATGAATTTTTTAAATACTTCACATTTTATAAGAGAGTAATTTAAGAATAACTAAGAGGGTAATAGTGGAAATTAATTTAGAGTACAATTTGTCCTAAAAGATTTTTCTTAAGGAGTGTGTCATATCCCAATAATTCAATTATTTTGGAATCTAAGTACATATCCGTATGTCTTACAACTGTTTACAAATTGAATAGAAAAAAAATCTATTTTTCTAAAATAGTTTAACTTTATGTTGGTGAAATTGCTAACCCATCACTTTATAAAATTAAACTAAAATTTGTAAAGAGCTACAAAATCAGATATCCCGACGAGAAGACTATAAGTCGAAGAAATTTCTCATCATAATATTTGATTTTATAGCTCTTTACAAAATTTATTTAGTTTATATTATTTTTACAATAAATATTTATTTTTAAGGTAACAGATCTGAAAATAATATGTTCTTCCATTCGATTTGGAAGTATTTCTTATCCCAAAATGCTTGATAAATTATGAAAATTAAATCAATGACTAGGATATATTTTAGGTTTAAGCTTCTATACCCTTCTAACTCGGCTCTTTGGCAAAATGGTGTAGAAATTTCCAACACAACCTAATTATATATATTTATTTTTGGATCTTAACCTGGTTACCATCTAATTGGGAGATAAATCAGTTTTGTATAACAAGAATAATTCATGAGGCTAAAAAGATCAAAGGAAAAATGAACCACTAAATTCCGATTCATACTGATACAAATTTTATGGTCTCAAATTCATGTTAGTGGCACTATAAAAGGGCTTCCACCTTCACCTTACCATTTCAAACGCAATAAAAAAAAACACAAATACCCAATAAAATAAAATACATTAAAAAAAAAGAAAAAAGAAAATGGAATTAAATATCAAGATATCATCTGCATTTATATTAATGTTATTTTTAGCACGGCTTGGAGAGGGTCAGTCACCAGCCCAAGCAGTGTTTGATGTTACCAAATATGGCGCAACACCTAATGGAGATATCAGCAAGGTATGTAAATCATGCATTTTAACCATCATCTACTTAGCTTTCGGCTCTTCATAGATTTTGAAATTGAAATTTCAAACTTAAAATTTGATTTAAGTTTGAGTTTTTGAAGTTTTGTTTGCACGTGTATTTTACTTGAAAAAATTGAAGTTTTGTCAGCGAAAGTCCCAAAATTTAATCCTAAAAATATTTGAAGATTAAATTTTATCAGATTTCATGGTCAAATAAATATTTGTAGATAAATTTTTAAAATTTAATTCAAAATCTAATGACCAAATGCTAGCTTAATTTGATCTTGGTAGCTTTCATCAACTATTTTCACATTCATTATTCAGAATTAATTGGTTCAGAATAGATATGATCAATATTTTCTTTGTAGGTTAATTATTTCATTATCACTATTCCCTCCACACATACTAGTTGTAATATTTCACTTCTTAATTGAAAGTCAAATTATTTGCACCTTGACTAACATTCTGAAATATCTTTAAACCACATTAACATGAGAAAAATTGTAATTGTTAATACTTATCGCATAGTTTTTTAAATATAAATTTAAAATTTAAAATATTGAGTGAATCTAATTCAATTTATCTTTAAAAATGAGTCAAATTAATTTTTAAAAAGAAAACATGACAATTAATTTGGGGCAGAAGGAATCACATGTTTAAAAAAGAAGATACTCTTATATATTTGGAAACAATTTAAAACATCTTATTTAATTTTACTATTTAAGAATTATTTCATAATATATTTTAGATTACAAACTTCAAAAATTCTTTTTTAAGAAAAGCTTTTTTGGCTCAATCAAACATCGCCATATGAATTTTATCACAATTCACGATAGTATGATCCATTAATCCCTCTATATCATTTTATCAAAGAATGACATCTTTCTTTTTTAAAAAATAATTTAATTTTAATTTTTTTTTATTATATCCTTAATAACATGCTTTATAGTCATAAGATTCTCATGATATATCTAAGACCACATGTTCAAAAGTTTTTTTTTTAAAACTTTGTGATCGATCAGTTAAAGGTTATCATATAGATTGAAAATGACGGAGTACACATTTCATTTTCTTTTTGTATTATGGAAACTAATAATGATATTTTTCTCTTATCTTGATGACTACCAACAAAATAAAAACTACACAGGCAGTGATGGATGCTTTTAAAGAGGCATGTGCAGCAACAAGCCCAAGTACAATAGTGATACCAAAAGGAACATTTCCGATGAATAAAGTAAAATTACAAGGGCCATGCAAGGCACCTTTGGAGCTTCAAGTCCAAGCCACTTTACAAGCTCCTCCAGATCCTAAACAACTCACTGGTGAAGGTGAATGGTTCACAATAAATTATCTTGATCATTTCACACTTTCTGGAACTGGTATTTTTGATGGCCAAGGTAAAGCTGCCTGGGGTCAGAATGATTGTGCGAAATCCAAGAATTGCCATCTTCCCAATGTAAGTCTACAATAATTCCCCTTAAATTTTGTGTTCATGCATGGCTTGTTACTCCTCCATAAATGAAAGAATAATTTCACTATATCTTCTTTATTAATTACTCCGTTCGTCTATCTCTTTGTCCACTTTTTTATTTTGAATTGATCAATATTTTTTTGTTTAGTTTATAAAATCAATAAATAATTTATTTAAGAGAAAATAGTCAAATATGCTCCTAAACTTTACAAAAATATTCAGATACATCCTTCATTAAAAATTTAGCTCACTAATGCCCTTGCCGTTCAAGTCTTGGGCCATATATACTCCTGTTATCAAGTTTTGGACCATATATATCTATGTTATCAAGTTTTGGATCATATATATCCCCATTGTCAAGTTTTGGGTCATGTATATCCCCGTCGCCGTTAATTACTTTGCTAAAAGTTTTCAACCCTTTTTTTCTTTTTTCTTTTAAAGAAATCATATTTTCCACATCACTTTTTAATTGTTACATCACATATAATTAAATTCACCGTTTTTTACACATTAATCATCCGTCAAATACTCTTATTTACCTCACAATCTCTTTGAATTTTCTCTAATTTAATTTGCCAAAATTCCTTTGTTGTGTTTTTCTATTCTTTCATAACCCAAGAATCATAAAGTAAGAAATGAAAAAAGTCAAGAACACCCCATAAAAACTCAATGCATAATTGCAATAAAAATCAAGAATTAAAGTACTTACCAACTGCAAATTATTTTTGTATCATTAATCGACTTTATCTTTCGCACCACTGTCAATTTCAGCATAAAAAATAAGAAAAATAAAGAAAACCCAAGTGAGAAATTGGGATGTAGAAGTGTAAAGAGGCAGTAGTTCATATACAGAAAAACAAGTTGTCAATTAAGAGAATATCTTTTACACGTATGTATGTATGTATGTATGTATGTATGTACGTATGAGATGAGCGGTTAGGCATGAATCTGAAAATACAACAACGGAATTTCGACAAATTAGAAAAAAATCAAAGAATTGTGAGGTAGATGAGAGCATTTGACGGACGTTTAATGTGTAGAAGAAGGGATGGATTTAATTACATGTGATGTGACAATAAAAAAGTAATGTGACAAATATAATTTCTTAAGGAAAATAAAAGGAAAAAGGGGTTGAAAAATTCCAGCAAAACAATTAATGGCGATAGGGATATATATATGACCCAAAACTTAGCAACAAGGGTATATATGACCCAAACTTGACAACAGGGATATATATGAACCAAAACTTGGACGGCAGAGACATTGGTGAGCTAAACTTGTAACAAAGTTTAGGGGGCATATTTGACACTTTTTTCTTTATTTAATTCTACCCATTTTACACTTATCATTAAATATGATTAATTATCTAATGTATTTTTTTTAAATATTAAATTTATTATATTTAAAAGGTAATATGATAAAATCACCTCTATCATTTAGTGCTTAATTCATGTGTCAATAGGAAATTGAACAAGTAACAATAGACGGAGAGAATATAGTTTATCTAAATATTGAAAAATAAAGTACTAATATTTAATAATAAGACTAAAACAGACACAAAATGCTAGATTATCTCTTAATTTTATTGAATAAGTAAAGTCGTATACTAGACAGATAAAGATAGATGCAGAAAGTAACAACAAGAATTTAACTTACATTTATCGACATTATTATACTCTCTCTGTTTTATTTTATTTGATCCATTTATTAAATATATATATTTCATTTTATTTTACGTTTTAGCAAATCAAGATAGTTTAATTACTTTTTGTCGACATTACCCTTAGTATGAATAGGAACATAAAAAAATAATAGTCAAATTTAAATTTTTTAAAATATATTAATAAGATTAATTTATTAAAAAACATCTCTAATTAAATTAAGATAGTCTATATATCTCTATAGATTTCTTTGTATCAGTAATCCTTTCGAATAACATTTTACTATAACAGTCAATTTTTTATTTTTTGGAGAGAGATTTTTCATAGTATTTTATATCATATATTATTTTTTATAACAACATTTCTCTGCATGAGGAAATTTTTTTTCAGACGAATGACGCCCTATAAAAAGGTCTAATTGTACTACTTAAACTTATGTAAATATTGTGCTCATTGATTTTCCTTTACTCTGACACAGAATTTGAGCTTCAACTTCCTTACGAATTCCACAATCCAAGACATAACTTCAAAAGACAGCAAAATGTTCCATGTCAATGTGAACGGTTGCAAGAATTTGACATTTATGCGAGTTAAAATCACTGCTCCACCGGAAAGCATCAATACCGATGGCATCCACGTTGCAAGATCGAGCAACGTGAACATCACGGATAGTGTAATTGGAACAGGAGATGACTGCATCTCTGTAGGTGATGAATTGGAACAGCTATATATCACTAGAGTTACTTGTGGCCCTGGACATGGTATTAGTGTTGGAAGCCTTGGAAAGACTCCTGGTGAAAAGCCCGTGGTGGGAGTTTATGTGAAGAATTGCACATTTATTAATACTGACAATGGTGTTAGGGTGAAGACATGGCCAGCTTCACATGAAGGTGTTGTCACGGATTTGCACTATGAAGATATCATTGTACAAAATGTTAGCAACCCTATTGTCATTGATCAAGTCTATTGCCCATACAATCAATGCAACAAAGATGTAAGTACTCATATTCATTTAATATATAACTCACTTTATTTTAATTTATACTCCCTAATGTATGTCGTGATTTCTGAAAAATTATCTCAAATTATTTGTTATTTTAGAATCTTTATTATCTTTTTCCCATTTTACCCTAAATTGTAATTGTTCTTGAAGACTACAAACACTTCAATTATGGGGTGATGACAAATAATAGAGTAAACACTCAATGGTAAGATAGTCAAAACCCTTCCTAATTAATGTTTTCTTAAAGGGAGTAAAAGAGAAACACCACAAATAATTTGAGATGGAGCGAGTATATCTTACTTTCCTTTGTAGTCTATTTCAAATAGAATGTCACTTTCGATATTTAATTATTCCAACATCCTACATAATAAGTTTAAAACTATAAAATTCAAAGCATATTTTGGTATATTATTCATGTATATCGTTTAAAAAGACCACAAGAATCAAAAGTATCCTTTACTTTTTTAAACTCCATCCGATCAAACTAAGACACATGCACAAAATGAAACAAAGAGAGTATTATCAAGTTAGCTGTTATCTTTTAAGTGACCTATTAATATACAAACTCCTTTACACTAATCATCCAGGGCGAAGCTAACACCAGTGAAAAGTGCTCAATTGACTACCCTTAGCTGAAAATTTTAGTGTGTCAAATATTACACTCCATTTTTGTACATGTATGATCTATTAAATCTTGAACATCTTTAGTAAAATTTCTGATTCAATCATTGTTGTCAATCAATGTATAAAAATTAAACTCTTGAAAATAAGTTACATTAATTATTTATGTTATTATGGTTCATCATATGTTTATTTTGTACTTTTTGCAGTTGCCATCACAAGTGAAGATAAGCAAAGTGAGCATAAATAACGTAAGGGGAACTTCAAGAACACAAGATGCAGTGCTTCTACTGTGCAGTAAAGGAGTACCATGTGAAGGAGTGGAAGTTGGAGACATAGACATTTCCTACAATGGAAAGGAAGGACCAGCAAAGTCTAATTGTGAGAATGTCAAGCCTACTTTTGTAGGGAAGCAGAATCCACCTGTTTGTGCTGGAGCTCAATCTGCTTGAGCTTTTTAAATTTATGGTAGCTCCCAAGTTTTATGGGTCATGGGTTAGAGCAGTGAAAACAGTTCCTAATGTTTGCATTAGGGTAGACTGTCACATCACACCTTTAGAGGTGCGGTTCCTCCCGGAGCTCTATGAACGCGGGATGCTTTGTGCACCGGACGGCCCTTTATTAGACTCCAAGATTTGTGCTTCTTTTAGTCCTTTTTTTAAGATGTTAGAATCTACCAGTTTGCACTGGTCCTGCTCAGTGTAGTTGAGCTTTATTTTTTAGAAAAGAAATATAATTTTTTTTTTTTTGGATATCCTTGAAAAATAGGAAGTGTTCACGTATCAAAGTGTAGAAATAACACATGAATAATACTAATAGGAAATCCTCTTGGCGAGAGATTTTTAAACATGAGATTATGATTGGTATCCGATATGAATTTACATTTCAGTTATATAATAGGCGTCTTAATGCCATTCTTTGAGAATGGTAGTTCAATGTAAGTTATGATGCTCTTTCGTTTTGACGTTTGTGGTTAATATAGTTCTTTTCTTAGCAACAAGGGTTGTGGCGGAGTGGTAAGTACTAACTGCTTCATCTCTAATTATAGGTCTCGGGTTTGAGTCCTTGTGGGTAAGGAGGCGCCTTTATTGTGGAGTTCTTTACCCTCCAATGTGGGACTTCCCGGCACGAACTCGGATTTAGTCAAGACTCTAATGTGGATACCGAACACTGGGTAGAAAATAAAAATAAAATATATAGTTCTTTTCTTACCCAAAAAAACCCAAAAACAAAAGTAGAAAGTGTTTATTTAATTAATTACAGGTAATACACATTAATTGATTATTTTAATCAATAATCAATAAATAATTAAGATAGATAGCGGCTTACCTATTTCATTTAGTCAATACAGTGATATTTGCAAACTCTTCTGTTCAGGCATGTCAAACTGAAAACTAGGATGGAAATCACTTTAGAAAATCTCGATCAATATGTAGCTAGTTTAACAAAACCAAGAAGTAATCAAGTTACATAGACTAAAGCCACTGATTATAACCCTACTAATAAGTTCTTTTTTTCTAAGGCAAAATATAATTACAGTAGTTTCTTCAATATAAAGTGATCAGTAAGCAAATATCTCCCAGATAGCTTATGTTGTCCAGACTTATAATCATATAATAATCATATATTACTTATATCTCACAGGCCGCGTCACTTATATTGCCCAGACTAATAATCATAGATTTTTCTACTATATAGAAATATGTGTAGATGGACGACCAGAGGTATTTTAGTCCAATAAATAATGGTGCAGCTCAGAAATAGTTGTACATTGTACTTTAAAACATTTAATTGACGAAAAAACCAAACAACTTCAACTCAATTACTGAAGTATCCTCCATCAATCACATGCCACTATTGGGCAAAGTGACTGCCACGTGTGATTATATTCATACAATGAAAATGAATCCCATTTTTTTTGAATGTGGGCCCCTCCTTTGTTGCTAGTGTAAATGATACAAGAAACACAAGGGATATACGAAATTACACTCCAAACAGTACACAAATCACAAGATCCGAGGATCAATTGGAGACCAACTCTCGGATTCAACAACCAACCAATAAAACGAGATGAACAAGGATGTTTAACACACCAAAACAACAACCCAAACTATGTTAACAACAACGAGATGATGAACAAGATGAACAATAACAACAACTCACGGGTTGAATTACTAGAACACAAACACATACACGAATACAAGAATTAAAGGGATAGTTCGTGAGACATGGAGGATTACAAGATTAAGAACAAAGTGTATATCATACACTAAACTCTTAATGAATGTATTAATCAACACCACACTCTTATGGTGACCGTCAAGGGAATCAACTCACCTCAAGATCCACCGTTTTCAAGTAAAGGTCAATGCTAGCTTTTCCAAGACCTAAACTACAATGGCTATTCCAAACCCTAACTAAGACTACACTAAGATGTTCTACTCTCAAGAGAGAGGATTTTTAATATTTCATTCACTCATCATTCATCAACTAAAAACAAAACCTAAAATGTCCTACTTATAGTATATATATTACAAAAGAAGATAAAAAGACCACCTTGTCCTTAATGAGAGGGGCGGCCATGGTGTGTAAAAACACTATGTGCAATGTCCAAAATACTCTTAATGGAGGGGCGACCAAGGTGTGTTATAACTTGAATGAATTTTGCCTCTTCAATGCTCCAAAACCGAGTATGGTTTATACTTTAAGGCTTGTGGTTCTCAGGTTAACATTAATGTAAGCATCCAAACAACCTTCCACACACGAGATTGCTTTAAGTTATGCTCAAAACGGGCCTTTTTTGCATATCCTTATGCCCTCGGGGTGACCAAGTTTTGAGCCTTTAAAAGTTGGCCTCCAAAGATGTCATCAAAAGTTAAGGCAGCCATTTGACTTATATCATCCTCCCCTCTTTGAAAAAGATTCAACCTCGAATCCATAACTTGCAAAACAAGACAAAGGACAAACAAGCACAACTTCCTCATGGCATGAGGGTTAGAGTTATCACAATAATAAACATCATTATGCCAAGGCGGAACGTACTTGAAATATAACCATGAATCCATTGTGTTAGTCATGAAATACTTAGAAAAAACATCACAAAGGGCATGGTTATGACAAGTATCAAGAGATAAAGAAACTACAAAGGACTCAATGGTATCCTGAAGTCCTAAAGGTAAGGCTACCCATAACTCAGGGACCATAAAGAATAATTGTTTCATTACCTCTTCAAGTAACCTCATCAAACGTGGTGCCACTATTGGTATTAAAGTCCACCAAACATACATAGAATAGTCATTAGAATAAGTGGATCAACCAACAAGTTTCCTACCCTTACATAATATAAATCTAAAACTAACATGGACGTCATCATAGGGAAAGAGGTAGTATAGAAAAGAACCAAGTGCAAAGGTATACATGGATGGAGATAAGGCATTTAAGCACATACCCATTCTTTTCTCAAAACAAATAGGCAACTTGGCATCCACAAGTTGGTATTCATGCAATGTAAGCACAAGTGTGTCAAGCAAGAATGCACATTTAGAAATATTACCCCAAGGAGTCAATGACACCTTTGCCCTCGGGTTTTCAAGAAGGACTACACATTCCTTAACCTTAAGAGTGCTCTCATCTTTCAAAAAGAGATTTCCATCTTTAGGAGGAATGTTGTCACACCATAGTGGGTTAGCATATCGGCTATAACTTCCAAGGCAAGACATACCATCATTTTCACCACTAGGTTCATTAGGAGTGTTTATATCATCTTCAAACAAGGCATTATACCTAAAAATAGCATGATCTAACCCACGGGAAGATTTGGAACAAGTAAGTTCTTCACTCTTTAAAAGACAATTGTTAAGTTTCAAGGAGGTTTCAAGCACAAGATTATCCCAAGAATAGCTCTCGGGTTTACTCCCCTTTTGTTGACCAACATTTTCAAATATTTTACTCACTTGAGTTCTATTAATCACATCACACATATGCTCAAGTGGTGGACTACTTTCATAAATAGGTTGATTAACACCAATTACACAAGATGATGTACTTCCGTTCAACATATAGGCTTTAGCACTAGGTGGACATAAATTGATCTTACAAGAAGAGTCAATTTGGTCATCAATAGGATCAACTATTATATCCACACTCACAACATGTACATCATCAACAAAAGGCAAAGAATCATTAGACTCATAAGTAAGTAAGCTACTCCTCACACTCAATGGGCTACTAGCTACATAATTATCATTCACATGCATAAAAATATAAGAGTTAGCTATTTTACCTTGAAGTTCTTGAGTAGATTCTCCTTTTTCGGGTTGTGAAGGTCCTCCACAAGCTTAGGCAACAAATTCACTTCGACATTTCCCTCCTTCGCTTGCTATGTTGGTACCTACACAAATGTCCTTAGAAATAGAAGGACAAACAATGTTATCTCAGTTTGGTGGCAATCCCTCACTTCGCTCCACACAACCTCTTTTTTTTCCACTCTAGGATTACCACCTTGCATACCCTTACTCCTCTCAATATTTTATCTCTCTTCATCATTTTAATTAGATTAGGTGAACACTTCTCTTTGCGGTCCGGGCAGAATATACATCACGAGGTGGTTTCTCCATCGATCTCTTACAATATTAGGCCAATCTTGCGCATTTAGAACATTATGTTGTGCAAACCAATTGGCACCTAAGCATACATGACCGTAAGTAAAGGGAAGAATATTGCACCACACCTTCTCATGGTATTTAAATTGGGAGAAGACAACTTTTATCCTCTCGCTAACCTTAAACCCGTCCAAGGAGTACGGAACAGGTAAAGGCTTGCGAAATAACCCCAAGTAGTCAACCATTGATAGAAAGATATAGTTTTAGAGTACCTATCATTTAACACTATGAGGCATCCCGATATCTCATAAATGGTCACCGTTTTGTAGTGTACACTCCTTCTCGAATTAACATTGTAAGACACACGAGTATCCTTCGGTTTTGGAGATGCATACCCTCTTCTCCTCGTAGGACAATCTCCACTAGAGCTAGTATAACCATTCACACTATATCGACCTTGATAAGAAGTACTACAAGGTGAAGAATATGGATTTTCACACTCCTCACGTGTACTCTCATCATAGCTCTCATAAGCTTTGCGAATAAAAGGGTTATACCTAACACCAAGTCTAGGTTCGGAGTGGAAAGTGTAAGACTCCTCACATGCCCCAACATCATCATAAGAACCATCACGAGGTCCTACGTAATTTCCAAATTCACCATAAGCACTAGGTACTTCATTTCCCTCATTTTCTCCGCTAAAACCATGTCTCTCAAATCTGCCCAAGTTTTTATCATGGCTATTTTCATAGCCTCCGCAATCTCCCTCAACTTCATAACCATAAAACCCCTCACTACAATCATAGTCTTCCATGTTGTAGTCATAATAATCCCCGGCTATCGAATACATGTTCCCCTTTTATCACCTTTGTACCTACACAATGAACAAACAAGATTAGTAGTAAATTCTTCTCACCAACACTCGCATACACTCACCTTTGTGATTCTCACAATTAGAGCAGCGAATATTGAATGTTGCTTATACTCCAGTAGTCAATAGGATGTCAATTATACTTGGCAACCGAAATGAATTCTTATTTGATCGACTCAAGACACAAAAATAAAATTTACTTATGAACTTGAAACAAGAAGTTACTACGAGTTAAAAACGAGAAAAGCACACAAATAACGAATACACAAAAGAAATGGATTCAACAAATAATCTACAACTAAGTAGGTGATTACTAGTTGTTAATTAATTCTAGAATCAAGACATGAAACTAACAAAACAATAAAATGAAACTAAGAATCTAAAATTTGAGCTTAATAAAGTTGCGTGAACAGTAAAATAATGACATGGAAGCCATGTATTGGTTGAGGTTTCTACAATTTATTTTCCAAAGTCCAAGTCTTGACCCTTTTTTAATTTGGATTGGTGGAATTTGTTTTAAGGAGGGAAGAATAAGTCTTGGAGTCTTTTTTTCAAGTTTTAAATTTCAAGACTTGACATTTGTAGTACTTTTCCTTAAAACATGGACCCTTGTATCATCGAAAGTGGTTGAGATGTGATTGACAAGTCCTTGGTGGGTGAAAGGTCTTTCAAGACTTAACAAGTTCTCACACTTTTTTCCTTCACTCTTTTGGATCAAACTTTCACTTTATGATTAACAAGGTATGAAGGATGTGAATAACATCAAGAATACAACAACCACAACAAGAACGAATTAACAAAAACGTCCAACCTAAGTCCACAAGAATGTCATCACACGACTAAGACAACAACATCAACTCTCGGCCACCTTTTTTTTGTTCACAACAATAACTTCTACTTTTCAAGCTCAAATCTAGATCTAGACTCAAAGTGTTAGTGAAGAACAAAACTAACACTTAAAATAACAAAATAAACAAAAGACACTTAGATCTAGACTTACAAACAAGTCTCGTCCAAGACAACAACAAGAGCAATAACTTTCTCGGCCAAGAACAACAAGAACACCAAATCTATTTTTTTTGTATTTTCAAGTAAGCTAGCACAAGATTAATCTTGTGGAAACAAAATCAAGCCATGCTCTAATACCAAATGATATAAGAAACACAAGGGATAATCGAAATCACACTCCAAACAGTCCACAAATCACAAGATTCGAGAACCTATTGGAGACCAACTCTCAGATTCAACAAACAACCAACAAAATGAGATGAACAAGGATGTTTAACACACCAAAACAGCCAACCCAAACTATGCTAACAACTATGAGATGATGAACAAAATGAACAACAACAAGATAAACAATAACAATTCATGGGTTGGATTACTAGAACATAAACACATACACAAATACAAGAATTAAAAGGATAGTTAGTGAGACATAAATTATTACATGATTAAGAACCAAGTGTATATCATACACTAAACCCCTAATGAATGTATTAATCAACACCACACTCTTATGGTGACCGCCAAGGGAATCAACTCACCTCAAGATCCACCATTTTCAAGCAAAGATCAATGCTAGCTTTTCCAAGCCCTAAAATACAATGACTATTCCAAGCCCTAATTAAGACTACAATAAGGCGTTCTACCCTCAAGAGAGAGAATTTTTAATGTTTCATACACTCATCATTCATCAACTAAAAAAAAAGACCTAAAATGTCCTACTTATAGTATATTACAAAAGAAGACAAAAAGACCACCTTGCCCTTAATGAGAGGGGCGGCCATGGTGTGTAAATACACCATGTGCAATGTCCAAAATATCCTTAATAAAGGGGTGGACAAGGTGTGTTATAACTTGAATGAATGACGCCTCTTCAATGCTCCAAAACCGAGTACAGTTCATACTTCAAGGCTTGTGGTTCTCGGGCTAACATCAATGTAAGCATTCAAGCAACCTTCCATACACGAGATTGCTTTAAGTCATGCTCAAAATGGGCCTTCCTTGCATATCCTTGTGCCCTTGGGGTGACGAAGTCCTTAGCCTTTAGATGTTGGCCTCCAAAGATGTCATCAAAAGTTAAGGCGGCCATTTGACTTGTATTATAGTGTACTTGTTAGGGAGGTTTTCTGAAAGTAGCAGCAAGACCATTCAATTTTTTTGTTCTCTTTTAAAATTAGTATGAATCCAATAGAATATTCTATATAAGTATTCACTAAATATATAAAAATGGTATTTTCTTAGTTTTAATTTAGTGTTTTTATTAAATCAAGCATGAAATTTAGCAAATTAAATTTTGATCTTAAATTAAAGATTATTTAATATATTAAAATATTCTTCAAATATAGGTTTAGTATATAACCAGCACCTTAAATTTGTTTAAATACTCTATTTAGACATTCGAGCTAAGTAGATCTGTGCATGACTCGATTTGGATCGATTTTAGTCATTGTTAAATTAAAATTTCAAATTTTAATTTGTTAAAATCCTTATCCTAACTCAATACATTTTAGGTCCAAATCAATCTATGTTTTATTATTTCAATTCGATTTTACCAATCGATTTGTTTGATTTTGAAATTTCAACAAGCAACTATTTTTATTTTAACTTTAGAGAAAATATAAAAAAATAACAAAATCATAAATTTAGGATTTAAATAACCTAAAGGAAACATTGCATTGTAAGTTTAAAGTAAAATTAAAATTCAATCACAGTTCAAGTTTGAGAGAGTAAGTTTGTATTTTGTACTCTGTAAAAGGTTTTTAAATTAAAATACTAAAATTGTGGTTTAGGTTGTTTAAGTAATTTGTAAATATTAAATTATTATTATATATATATGTTTATAAATTTAATTTTTTTTAGTCAATTCCAATTGCAAATATACCCCACCCTATTCTTTGAAAAATCAAAATATTTTAAAATTAAATTCATAAATTGATTAGAGTTGTTTCAAATTCACTTATCCAAAATGCTTCGAATTGATTCAAATATACGAATTGATTCGATTTGTGTACAGTCCTAGAATTAAGCCTTGTGTCAATCGAACACCTAAACATCTAATAAAGTATCCTAATTAGACAATTTCAATTTTGATATTTTTTTTTGTATTCTCAT
The DNA here is from genome assembly GCA_030864215.1 of Capsicum pubescens. Taxonomy (NCBI): domain Eukaryota; kingdom Viridiplantae; phylum Streptophyta; class Magnoliopsida; order Solanales; family Solanaceae; genus Capsicum; species Capsicum pubescens. The sequence goes on from CM061544.1 coordinate 233,038,285, forward strand.
TCGTTTATTAGGTAATTAAGTTAACCATATAAAACATGTCATCTCCTTTAGTTTTGTACATTCTCCTCAATAAGTTGTAAAATCCATGATATTTTCTACTTAAAATTGATGCGCACAATTAAATGAGATTGCATATTTTATGTGATTAACTTAATTATCTAATAGACAAATTAAAATATGAGCGCACAATTTTTTTTCAAAATTTGAATCAAATATATTTAATTGAAACACTTTTTTTATTAGAAGTTGGGGTGTGCAAAATGGAACAAGGTTTTAGTTATCTAATAGACAAATGAAAACACGAACAATCATTTTTTTTTTAAATTTTAAATCAAAAGTATTTAATTGAAACACTTTATTAATTAGAAGTTGAGGTGTACAATTGGAACAAGGTTTAGTTCAAGTGAAATAAAATATCCTAACAAGTTTAAAAAATTGACTATATGTTAAGCCTGAATTTTATGATGTTAAACAAGTCACATAAATTTTTAATAAAAAAATACAAACTATAAAAATAGACATTCATTTTATTTCAACATCTTATAAAGAAAAATACTATACTTGGAATGGAATGGGGGTGGGTTGGGCTGTAACTTTACATTTAAATAGAAACTATATTTGAACTTCCTTTCATTAAACAATTGAATGTAATCTATATTTAAGTAAAATAAGTTTGATTTATTTTTCTTACTTATCAAATTGAAAGTTGATAGACAAAAAGTATATTTTGGGTTCAATTTACACCACTGACAATATTATTTTTTTTACATTTTAAATTAACCAAATCAAAATTTACCACGACCAATTAAGTGTTGGTAAGATAGCTACAAAATTCATGTTGATATCTTCATTATTTTCTTAAATAGAAAAATATTAAGAGAAAAACTTATATCGAGCTCAATATATAATTGATTTAAAATTTCTAGCAATTATGTTAGGCTTCTGCATGCACAACCTTCAAATTATCTAGTATTACTTATATCTCACAGTACCGTCCACATTTGGTTTCGTGGTCGTGAACTCAAAGTTCAAAGACCTTCCCACTACCTTTATAATTAAACATCTCTATTATCCAAGTAATATACCTATTACAGATCGTTCACCACTATTACCATTTAGACTATGATACCTTATGTTGTGGTCAAGTCAATCATTTACCTTTTCTGACTGTGAATAATCTTTTTTTGCCCCTGATTATCCTTTAGCATTCCTTCAATACTCATTTGACTAGTACTTTAAATTGTTCCATATCATTTTTAGTTCTCTCAGTTTTCTGCTTGTGGAATTACATTGGACTGTAATTATTATATTATTCTTTAGTGACCTTTTATTGTCATACATGACATGGGAAGGTTGATTGGCGAAGTGATGTGTTAATGATACCCCATTTACTTTATATATTTCTGCACTATTTTAGAGTTTAGAGTTTTTCGTCTATAGCCTGTAATACCCCGCAAAGTTCTCTCCTAGTCTGAGCCTTAGAGCATTTTTGGAAAAACGAAAATTTGAGTCTAAAAATTTTAGAAATATCTTCCCAAGTATGAAACACTTTGAATCATATTTATTTCTATAATTTCAACATTTTTTCATGTAGATCATTGAATAAGCTTTTCATCGATACCAATTTTATCAAAATCCGACATCGGACGAGAGAGTTATGGCCGTTTTACTAAACGGTATCGGAATCGCCCAGGATTGACGGTCGACCTGGCGGACCGTCAAGTGTCCCGTCAATCCAAGGCAGTGACCCCTCTTTTTGGTCATCATGTGAAGGCAAAAGTGGTGGACTGTCAATAAGTTGATGGACCGTCAGGTTGAAACAGAATGGCCCATTCCTGACCCCCGAGTGATGGACGATCTGGTGGACCGTCAGATTCCTGAAGGACCGTCACTTCGACCGTCATGATGAGGAAGAACGATCCAGATTTGTCACTCGAGTGACGGACGACCTGGTGGACCGTCAGTCCCTCTGATGGACCATCAGATCGACCGTCACAGACCCTGATCAGCAGTTTTCAACTCTTTTTCTTTAAAGGGCATTTTGGTATTTTTCACTCTTTCCCCAATCTCTATAAATACCCACTAAAGTGTTGAATTCCTCATTTTCTTTTCTCTTCTTTCACCCAAACTAGGGTTTCCAAAATAAAAAATTCTCTCTTCTTCCACCAAAAATTAAGAGAGAATCAAGAGCAAGGATCAAGAATTCTTCCAAGATCCTTCAAGAAGAGAGTTTCCCCAAGGTATGTAGATGTTGATTCTTGGGTCCCTTTCATCCAAGAAGCTCAAGTACCTTTTTCTAAATCTCCAAGATTTATGTTTATGAATTTTTAATGATTCTTGTGAGTTGAAATTGATGTTCTTTCTATGATTGAGTTGTGGTTCATGTTTGTCTACAAGATTATCAAGCCTTGGCCTTAGTATATGGTATTTGTGTGGTAAATGGATTATGTACTTGTTGTTGATGTTGAATGACCTCCAAGATGGGATACTTATGTGGTTTGTATGAATCTATGATAATATATGAGTGGAAACATGTAAATTTGGTTGTTCATGATGAGTAGTTGGGTTGTTATACTTATGCCTAAGTTGTGCATGTAAGGTGTTTGATAAAATGTCTAAGAGACTAGAAATTAAGCATTGTAGTTAAATCGTGATCTAATGACTTCTAAGATACCATTATGTGTTACGATTGTTGATGTGTTCATGACTTCTGGGTGTAGAATTGGTTGATTTAGCAGAGTATGTCTCCCATAGGTTAATAAAAGCTTAGAAGAAGAATATGGGCCATTATAGCATGTTGAATAGGAAGCCCCAAATTGTGAGCTAGTCTATGCATGTGTAGTATTTGATAAAATGACCAAGTGAATGAATTATTCCATGCTAGTAGGAAATCCCCAAATAAGTGTGAACCTATGCATGTCTAGTGTTTGTTGAAGGACCTTAGTGAACGAGTGGAGATGTGATGGTTGTAAATTCCTCATTATGTGCCCTTTGATATATGCTAAGTTTTTAAAATATGCCAAGTGACTAGTAAGTAAGCTATGACATGATAGTATGAAGTTTCCCAAGCGGTGTGAAATCCAAATACATGTTAAGACCGATATAGGTATGAAATAGTTGAGGTAAAACCTTGTTGAATGGAGTAAGATCTAATAGCATGTTTCCTCTATGTTATTATGTGATTAATATCCTGAGATGCTTAAAGCGACCCTTTGGTGATTGTGATGATGAATAGAGGTCTATGTTTCCTAAATGTTGGATGTGATGCCTTAAGGATTTTGAGGGGGGAGGGAAGTATGTTATGATTTCTAATTACTTGGAGAGATACTTTAATAATTGTGATGATGCATTAATGATGGTGACGATTAAGGTATGATTGCGATAATACATGAATGATTATGATGATGAATGAATGCTTGTGTTGATACATGAATGATTGTGATGGTGAATGGATGATCGTGATAATGTGAGAATGATTATGTTTTACTTTTATGTTATCGAATCCTGGGGGTATTTATACCCGACAATAGAGATGTTGTCTAGAGCCCGTGTTAGTTTCGCGATAATTCCAATCGAGCCACGATTCTCAGAACTCAGTGAACTATAGAATTATGTATCTTTAGACAAGTGCGAAGTTTAATCAGGCTCTATAATCTCAGTTATCTCTGTAATCTCTGTATCTCTAGTAATCTAGCCTCCGTCCTGTAATCAACTCATATCTAATAGTATTCAAGTGATTCAATTCTAATCTTAGAAGCGATTTGAATAATCTATTCAAGCTCTGCATCGTCAGTTAGATGCTATGATTCGATACCTTTCCGTTAGATACGAAACTAAGTAATCTCAGTGTAACTCAGTCAGATCTCTTGAGAAATATAATCAGTATTAGACTCATCTCATTCTAAGTTTAGTTAAGAATCAAATTAGTGTCTTTCAGTTGGGAGTAGAAACTAGCACCGAGCGAGCTCAAGGATAGGGACTCACCTACTAGTGGAGGGTGTGATCCTTAGATGCGATCCTTGTGCTCCAGAACTACATAGCCAGCGTAGGTTGAGACATCACACCTACTAGATGAGGGTGGATGAGAGACATCATACCTTCTAGATAAGGGTAGATGAGGTGACTTGACCTGTTAGATGAGGGCTCCACCGTTCTCGTGTAAGGACTTGATAGATGAGGTTTATATAAAGATAATGTCTTTACCCGTGGCACAATATTGACACCCTCCCAACCGGGTTTAGAGGTTGGACCCCTAAGAGATAGTAGGGGCATGTCGGTTAAGTAACTACTTCCCACGGTCTCAGTTTCAAAATCAGTCTCAGACTTCAAGAAAGAGCTCAGTTCAGTGTACATAATTTAAGGCTGTTAGATACATGATATTAAGTATGATTACTTGCTAATTCGAAGATCCGCTGCTAGATAGGCCGATCTTAAAATCATTTATAAAGAAGTATTGTTATCCACAGACTCAAAGACAACCTGTTAGATAGGGTTGCTATCCATTTCAGAAGCTTTAGATACTCGTAATCTCAGTATGTTCAGAGATTTCAGAACTCACTCCTTGATGAAAGTGTATCCATATTTCCCAGTTATCAATATCAGATGAGTCTGTGATTTTGTATCTCAGTGTCAATAGTGAGTTCAGTTTGCAGGAAAGTGGTATTTGAGTTCCAGTCTCTAGAGTTGTGATGATTGTGATTATGATCTGTGCATTCATGTATGTGTTCTTATGCGACGTTTTTATGATTATTTTCAGTTTACACATTGTGCATGCATGAGCCCTTGCATTTAGCCTTACCTCGTCTATATACTCGGTACATTTTGTATTGACGCATTTGCGCTATGGTGTTTTATTTGACACCATAGTTTCGGAGGAACAGGATTCAGAGTTTCCTCAGCAGTTCAATCTCAGTTAGCAGCAGTAACAGTGAGTCCTCTTTCTTCGAGGATGAATCTCAGTTTACTATTATTGCATCAAATTTTGTTTATATTGTCAGTTGACGAAGTTAGTTGGGGATATGTACCATCAACTCCACAGTTCAGACAGTTTAGAGGCTTTTCAGATGGAAGTTGATGTATTCGTATTCAGTTTTCAGTTTGAGTATGTATAGATGTGTTGAACCTTATGTCCAGTTTCCGCATTTATTTCAGATAGTATGCAGTGTACAAGTACAGATATCAAAAAAGGGTTAGCTTGTGGTCCTTTGGGTCCATAAGCACCGTGTGACGTCTCGGGATGAGATTTCAGGGCGTTACATAGCCGTCCCAAGTTATTTATGAATTATTGGAGCCAACAGTTTGGTGTATCACCCCGTGTGTTTTCCTGCCTTATTAGAGCCTAAAAACAATCCTATATGACTCTTATATCATGTAGAAATAGTTTAAGACGAGTTTCGGTATGTCAAAGGAAGATCTAGCATCGAATGTAGGTCATGCATCGCACCGGGGAAGGTCGGGTATAGCCCCCGCACTGCGTTACAACTCGGGAGGGCACACTAGTTTGTCCTCCTGCTAAGGCCCGCACCGCACAGGTGTGGATCTGACACGATTCGAACTAGGACCTAGTCATATTGGGTATCTCAAGTCTAACCAAGACTAGAGACCACCCCCCATACCCAATTCAACCAACCAATATACTACCCGTGTCGGATGAATTTCGAAAATGTAACAAGATAAGGTATTAAAATTTATATGACTTTGGAATAAGTCTAAAATTGAGATCACCCAACCAAGTCACATCGCACAAACCAATCCAAACAACCATAATATACCCTAGTCTATAATTGTCCATACAAAATCTCTAAACCATGTTCAAAAATATCTAGTTGGGACATGCCCCCGACCATAGCCAAAAACAAATGTCAAGAGAATAGTAAAAACATACGATAAACCATAACATGAAATGGGACTTCCAAAGAATGAAAGATCACTACTTCAGTCTGACTCAAGCTGTCCCTGAATCACTAAGTCACTGAGCAAAATATGTGATTATATGGACGGTTCCTGCATCGTGTGGGGATACATCGCCCGAAGATAGGTTAGCGGGTGAATGCTAATATGCACTTAAGAGTAAGAATAAAATAATGCTATTATTCAAAACCAAAGTAAATAACCATATGCAATCACACACACACAGATATATATATCATGCTGAGAAAGCAAATCGGGTTTAGCAACCATTTCCTAAATTGTGTAGCTTTACTATCTTAATTTACCCACGGGCTATATGGGTCAAGTGTTACCCTCTAGATGAGCCCTAGTGCGTATAGCCGCATAAACTAGAGATACCATAGGTGGACGGGGATTTTCTTGTGCCCTTCGCCTTCGATGATACATATATACGTGTATATACTTGGGGGATTCCCTTGTACCCTACAAGTACGTGGTCATCGAGATCGATCCTTATGTTGGTAAACATGAATTTCTAATGTCAACCTTTCAGACTCACACCTTCACGGCTAGCTATCACAACCCACTATTATTGTTCAATTAAAACATTTAACGCATAATCAAACCACAAATTCCAGAAGTCAATTGTTAAGGAATTAGTTAGTGGTATCGTCATACCGACTATAGCTTGCAAGCAATGTCATTAGACAACACTTAGGGGGATTTCTATGTACCCTGTAGACTCCATTATAAATATTACTTGGGGGATTCCGGTGTACCCCACAAGTTTTTCATTATAAATTCACTTAGGGGATTCTCGTGTAACCCAAAAGGTTTTCAAAACCATCCTTAACTATTCAACCATTTATACCATGCTTTAGTTTTCAAAGTAGTAAATCAAACAAAACACTTTGGGGATTTTATTGTACCCCTATCATCATTGTTTACAATTAACCAATACCATGGATAATAAGGCCTTTCTAAGTTATTTAAAAACATTTAAACCAATTTAGGTTCCATTACCATATTATGCAATGCAAAATTTTCAATAGAAGCCAAGCTATGTGACAAAACCATTATCATAGGCATTTTAACCAACATATTGAGGGCATGTAGTTTCCAAAATTAAAACCAAGAACCAATTAACCATTCCCATGCAACGACATGTTCAAACCAATATTATAGCATGAAAATCCATTAATAGAACATGGGAAAACATTATCATTTCCAACCATTAGTAACCAAAACCCCCACCATATATTTCAAAACCAATGCAAACCCACAATAATGCCATAAAAATCATTAAAAAAACATGCTTTTAGTTTGAACTAATAATGAGGAAGGAGTAACATCCTTTGTTTACGAAGATTCACGGAGAGAATTTGGTCTTTAATCCTCTAGATGAACACTTGAACAAAACCCTAGCCCAATCTTCTTGAGAGAGTTTAGAGGGAGTTTTAGGAGTTTTGATATTTCAAAGTGTGAAATAAGAGGCTACAATGTGATATAAGATGTGGGGAATTAAGGGTTTTAGGAAGGGAAATGTTTGAAATACCCTCACCTTAAAAGCTAGAAAAAATGGGCGCAGGAGGGTACGACTAGACCAACCAAACCATACCCAAAACCTACGAGTGGTACTCTCTACTCGTACCCTAGGCAACAAGTTGGATTCCAAAACTGTCCAACATACAACCCCAAGGGCCAACTCATATCCATAACATATGATTGGTACCCTTAAATTGTACCCTAGGCAACCTACTAAGGGCTTGACACACTGAGAATCATATAAGTCCATAACCTATATCGTACCATCATTATACAACTAGTATGATATCTACTCGTACCTTGGACAGAAAAAACCAAAACCATACTGAGTAACATAAGACCAAGACCCCTAAATTGTACCGACATCACACGACTATAAGCATGAGTCAGATATTGTCCAAAAAGTTCAAACTCAAGAAATTTCTCGGGTTCAAAACCCAGGGTGTTTCAATCTCCCCATATGGGATCATTCGTCCTCGAATGACGGGTAAAGGTAAACATAAGCACGATCTCAAGACAATACTACCTCTCAAACTCACATTTAATGAAGTTAGAAAACAAAGACATTGAGGAATCACTATTTTCTTTAACCAAGACAGACTACAAAGATGTTAAGAATACATACGCATTTTAAGCAAGATTATCCGAAATGGAGAACAAATGCAGATACTTGAAATTCATGTCCTCTTTTCCGTTCCCCAAGTAGCCTCTTCCTCCACAACCCATGCATCTAATCTAATATCCCCTAAATACAGACACACCCTTCACCAAACTTTCAACATGAATACAACACTCCTCCATTTCAACCTCCCAACTCCCCGCACAAATAAATAACTAGAGGTCTTGAGTATAATCGTATATCCATCCCATGTTAAAGACTTATTAGGAGTTAAATGTGCTAGTGAAAGCCATTTGTCCCTATACTTTCCACCATTCTGATAATACCACCCCGTCTATCACTATAATCAAGAAACCTCAGGTCTTAATCAAAGAGATTTGACCATATAACAAAATGGTTGGGTACCTACCAATCACCACACTCTAACCTATCTCTACTATAACCATTTTTTGGATTTTCTCACCAAAATTAACACCCTTAATCACTATCCCAAAGGTTTTCACCATACCTCCCCTTTGCAACTATTTCATATGACAACATTCATCTCATTCTTCCATCTACACTCATAAACTTAGCTCTAGTAGTCACCCTAGAATTTCACAACAAAGGTAATTTACTCTCTCATCCAAAACATCACTACACTCCCAAGGTTATACCATCATAACATAAGAAGGGTAACTGACGATCTAGAGTATATGCATCAATAAAGAGATGGTGAGGTTACTTCTCAATTATGACTCCTATCTGTCTTACTACCCAAGGCGAGACCTGCAAAATGAGATACAGTACTATAAGAATGAGGTACTCTAAAGTAACTACCCAGGTTATATATAAAGGATTTCTCCTACATAAATACACCATAATACGAGTCCTTAGGACTGGGTACCAAATGAAACGCGGTTGCATACATCTTAGGTAGTGTAATGTAAAGACAAGATTCATATTCAGGGAACAAAGCGAGGATTGTTGCTTGAAACTGCTGTTTCTTACAACTAGGTATGATGTAAGACATGAATATACAAATCATGAGTATCATAACATAGAGCTTCAACACCTGGAAGCTTGAATTTCTGAGGACCATTATTGCCTTTAATTCAGGGGCTGGAGTATGGACATACGCGATACATAGAATATGGATCTTAGGCATAAGCATTATTAAAATGCATGCAATACTAAAAGAGTGCACTCTTAATCGAAATAGGAGGGAATCACTAGAATAGGAGTAATTTTATCCCAAATTTCCCTAGAAGTCCACTGCTAGCAAAAAAAGTAAGATTATCCCTTCGATCTCCATCTTAGTACACCTACAAGCATAATACTCTGCTCTAAAGGGTATTACTACGGACATGTACTAGGTAAACTTGGATCTTTTATACCTAAAATCTCATCTATCCGTATTCTACCTGGGGTCCAGCATAGCCTCACAAACCCCAAGCCGTAACCCATTTAATAACTTAGTCCTAATCTATCAGTTCAACCTAGACCTCCGGTCTTTAGTTCACAACTTTCCCACTCCTGTATCTCCTGAGTCATCAACCCCATCTCTTTCACACACCCTATCAAGCCTACCAATCTACCCCCACAACTCTCACCTAGCTATCCTCGAACTAACATACTTTCTTCACCAAAATCAATATGTAAGGTTCAAACTTAGTGTCTATCAACTATCATGCACTACCTACTGAGTACTCTGCAAAAAATATAGGTATATAGTCCACCCTACAAGGAGGTCACTCTAAATTACTTATTCACCTATCGATAATCTATATATACCCGAAGGAAACCATCCTCCCTGACACATAAAAGAAGAAAAACACTCCATAGAGAAACACTAGGGTAGACAAACCCTTCTCAAAGAATACTCCATCTATTCTATAAGCTCTTTTAACTTAACTAGAGTTATTCTATTAAGAGGGATAGGGACAAAATGAGTGTTCAGAGGAGATCAATCCTATAACCAATTTCCCCATTGGGTGGGATACCAAGAAGTTCATGAAGGAATACCTGAGGAAATTCACTCACCACTAGGCTGGAATATAAGAAAGGACCCTCCGAGTTAGAACCTTTAACCCAAACCAGATAATAGAGACACCCCTTAGAGATCAATATTCGAGCTCTAAGATATAATATGAACCTCTCCTTAGGAACTAGAGAACCACCCTCCCACTCAATAACCAATTTTCTAGGGAATTTAAAGATGACCTTATGGGTATAATAGTCTAGAAAGCATAGCACAAGTGTAACCAATCCATCCTTAATATGACATTGAATTCAACCATATCTAATTCAAATATATCCACCAAAATTTCCTTACTACCGATAGATATGACAACCCCTATAGACTCCTTTAGCAATCACAGAGTCACCTACTGGGGTAAAAATAAGAAGGGAGTCCGAAATATACTCGAGACCAACACTAAAATGCATAGCCATAAAGGGGCTCACATAAGAGAGAGTGGCCCCGGATCAAGTAAATAGTATACTTCATGGGAAAAGAGTTTCAACATACTAGCAACGACATCAGGAGATTCCTCGAACTCCTGAGGGATAATGAGATCATCAGGACGATCTCGGCCAGAGCCTATGCTCGAAGTAGCACCCCTTGGTGCAGGAGCTAGAGAAGTGGAAACCGGTATGCTATTTACCCCAACCACTACAAAAAAATAGCAGTTAGTGATGAAATTTACCGACCGATCATATTTCGTCACTGAATAGCAATGGATCAACAATGAAAAAATTACTTTTTTTTTGCGAGCATAGCAAGACTCTTTTTAATTTATGATATAGAAATAGATCGCCGATGGATTTATTTTTTTATCACCAAATATTAGCACAAAAATTTGGCACCTTAATTTTGTGATGAATTTAGCAATAAATATTTATAATTATTTTAATTAATAGGTAGCAACGGATTTAGCAACAAAATATTTGATCACTAAGCCTTAGAATATTTGTATAAATTTTTATTTATTATTAGCGATGGAAAAATCCGTCGCAACCATTTATATATTTTAATAAATATATTTTTATAATCTAAAATATCTAGGGATGTACACTTTCTCATTATTTTCGCTTTCCCTTTCTCTCTCTACCATGACTAGCTCTCACTACTCTCTACAAAACTACAACCACAACTTTGAAGTGTGAGAATCAGTAACAAAAATATTTGAGACCTACGTTTTGGATATTGAATCAGGTAAGAAAAATATTCTATCTCTCTAAAATATCTCGATGTGGACAATTTGAAAATTGATTTTTTTTCATGGTTTGCCCTTATTCTACTTGATCCCATTGTAAATCTATAATTTTTTGATTTTATTGGCTATGTGGACCGAGTCTAGGGTTCATACAAGCATATGGGGCTAGGGTTCATGCAAACATTTAGGGGCTAGGGTTCATGCAAACATTTGGGATTATCAAATTTTCATTGTTTGTGTTATTTATCTATTTGTATTTTTTTTAAAATATAATAAATTCTGCAGTTGCTACTAAGATATGTTGAATCTGTCATAGTTGCTAAATAAGGGATTCATTTTTTTTTATAAGCTCATACCAAATTATTAATAAATTTAGCTTTTTGCATCTAGGCACCTTGGAGATATTGACTAGTCATATCTTCAGATGCATTACTTTATATGGTGTTAGTTGACCTTGAGGGTATTATGAAATCTATCTTAGATTGTGAATTAGTTTACGGAATCAGCATTGCCTTATGTAAAATGATAATTAGGTTTAATTTCTGGGTATCTAAGTTGACTAATGATATTTCTAATGAGAAAGGCACTTACATCTATTTCAGTTAATATGTTACAATTTGATATTTCTAAGTTAAAAGTAGTTTCTCACTCTGAATTCTTGATTTTTTAGCTATCCTTATTTTTACAGAGGCCTTCAACTATCAATGCCTATATTAGTAGCTGTTAAATATGTAAATTGCAGATAATCGTATTAATTGATTAGTTGGTTGCCTTATCTCAAAGTGCTAATTTTGTATTTGGATCATCTATGCTTTTGTTCATGTTAAGGAGAGAGGTAAAATGACCATTTTATACAGCTAAATAATTGCAGCTGCTGTAAGACATTGAAAGAAAAGATCACGTGCATTTGTTTAGTAAGTTACTTATTAAACATTGTCTTTTATATATAGAACTACATGTATGTAGATGGTGTTGTGGATTATCTTACTCACCAAGTGTTAGTGTATTGGTTATAAGGCTTTTATCGTAGGAATATTTTATTTTTTGAGTGCCTATACATAATAAGTGTGTGCATTCTATTACTTATACATCATGTTGGCTGTGCATTAAGTGCCATACTCATGTTACACCCATTTGACATGGGTATGTCTGGGAAGTGAATGAATGATATATGTAATATAGATCTTTGTTATATTGCAGACGTGGTTTGAGTTGATGGTAGTTACATAACAAGGTTATGAAAATGTAGGATCTAGGTGACGTGTGCATGTATCTCACTTGATGTGTTTAAGTTGTTTGAACTAGCTATTATAATGTGCCATTAAATAGTATATGAAATAGTTTTAAAATGATGCAAATAAGATATATAATTCTATTTCAAATTATAGTATTTGACAAGTACAGTACCAGAACTTTCTCTTACCCTGTCACCTTACTTTCTTTGTTTATTGTTCATCTTCATCAAAAGAAAAAAAAGGAAAACATAGTTTGTTTACTCCTTTTCATTTTCATTTTTTTGTTCTAAATATATGGTTGTACACACCTACTCACCATGGTTCTTGCATTTAGCTGAATTTTATCTTTAGCTGAACTACTAAGCTATTGCTGATAAAGAACGATATGGTAGAATGTGCATTTTTGTTTTCTTCTTCGAGCTACTTTTTATGATTAATTATTTTTGTTTTCTTTTTTGAGAACTTCACTTTAATTATCATTGATTATCGTGTTTCTTTATTTCAACAATTAATTAAAACATGAATAATCTAGAGCGTTGTTGGATGTATGAGAGGTTAGATGGTTGAGGGGCTTTATACTCTATAGTTTTATTATGGTGTGAATGAATTTATCCAATTCGTATGTTTTCAACAGAATTGCATGAGTGGTGACAAAGTTAGATGTCCATGTTTAAAATGTCAGAACTATAAATTTGTGGATATCGAAACTGTTAAATGTCACCTTTATTATTCTTGATTTATTGTGAACTATTTTATTTGAAAGCATCAAGGGGAAAATGATGTTATAAGTGGGACTTGTTATGGTATTAACTTGTATAGTGGTGGTCAACTTGAATTAGGAGAAAATCCATACCGACAAATGATTTTGGATGCAGCTGGTCCCAACTTTTTCCAGGGTTTAAGTTGGCAATCTTATAGCAATATTAAACCTGAGTCATCTCATCCATTTGAAAATTTAATAAAGGAAGATCCTAATCCCGTATCTCAAAAGTTTTATTATTTGCTACAGGTCACCGATGCAAAATTATATCCCGGTTCATATATTCATCTCTCAACTTACAGTTGTCTCTAGAATGTTAAATATTAAAATGGAATGTAATATGTCACAGAGAGGTTATAACTAGATGATGATATTGCTTAATGAGGCTTTACCTGAAGATAACATAGTGATTGATAGCTATTATCAGACCACGAAACTAGTGTATATCTTGAGTTTGCCAGTTAGAAAGATTTATTGTTGTGAATTAGGATGTATGTTGTATTGGGGTAATGATGAGCACCTTACATCTTATAAATTTTGTAGCAATCCAAGGTATAAGCATTGTGTTGGCTCTCGTAAGAGAAAATTGGTCTCTTACAAGAAAATGTATTATTTTCCTTTGATTCCGAGATTGCAAAGATTATATGCATCCCATGCTAAAGTTGCCAACATGAGATGGAATCATATGCATAAAAAAGAGAATGGTGTGATGAGTCATCCATTAGATTTTGAGGCTTGGAAGCACTTTAATAAAACTCATCCCTTTTTTGCCGCTGAACCAAGAAATGTCAGATTGGGGTTATGTACGGATGGTTTTCAACCATTCAATTAGTCTGGAAGAAAATATTCCTCATGGACAGTAATTGTCACTTCATACAATTTACCTTCAGGAATGTGCATAAAAGAGGCTTATATGTTCTTAACAATCATTGTTCCAGGTTCGAGCGATCCTAAACATAAAATTGATGTTTATTTGCAACCTCTAATAAAGTAATTGACCTTGTTGTGTGAGATAGGTGTGAAAGTATTAGACATCTCAAAAAACCAAAACTTTTAATTAAGGGCAGCTTTGATGTGGACAATTAGTGACTTTCCAGTATATTCTATGTTATCACGATGGAGTATCGTGGGTAAGTTAGCATGTCCTTATTGTGTGGAGAAAACACAATCCTTTAGATTACACCATGGAAGAAAACATCTTGGTTTGATTGCCATAGAATGTTTCTTAACCAACATCACCCATTTAGGAGAGATCGAAAGAACTTTCTTAAAGGCCAGAATATCAAAAGACCCCCACCATCATATAAAATAGGGGATGAAATTTTGAACCAAATTTGTAATTTGGAGATAAGAAATATAACAGAGTAGCTGCAGAAGGAGTTAATCAAAGAATATGTAAGTCATGTGGTTGGAAAAAGCGAAGCATCTTTTGGGATTTGCCATACTGGAGTTCTAACATGATCCGACATAATCTTGATGTCGTGCTTATTGAGAAAAATTTCTTTGATAATGTATTTAATACTTTTTAAAATTTTGATGACAAAACCAAATACAATCCACAGTCACGTCTAGATACAACAAAGTATTATGATCGACCTCAGTTGGAAAAAGATAGTAATGGATAATATCCAAAAGTAGTCTACACAATAGACAAGGAATCAAGATCTATCTTGTTTAATTGGGTGATAGACTTAAAGTTTCCAGATGGGTATGTTTCAAATTTGGGTAGGTTGCTAGACACAAATACGAAAAGGTTATTTGGTATGAAAAGTCACAATTTTCATGTGTTCATGAAATGACTAATGCCTATTGCTTTTCATGAACTACTTCCTAGTAATGTGTAGTAGGAACTTACAGAATTGAGCTATTTTTTAAGGATCTTACTTCTACCACTCTATGAGTGGATGATATGATGCAATTAGAGGGAGATATTTTATAAATTTTGTGCAAGTTAGAACGTATATTTACTCCTGGGCTCTTGGACTCAATGGAACATCTACCTGTTCACCTTCTATATGAAGCAAGGATATCTAGACCTGTGCAATATCGATGGATGTATCCTTTTGAAAAGTAAATGTGAAACTCTATGTCGAACTTGTGACAAATATTTAATACATAACCTTTAAATGTAATATTCCATCTTTTTAGTATATAGTATCTGGGAACTCTTAAAAGGATGAGTGAGAATAAAGCTAGTATTGAGGGTTCCATTTGTGAAGCACACTTGATGATGGAGGAAACACAATTGTTTTCTCATTATTTTGAACCTCATGTCATTTCACGTAATCATAATGTGAATCGTAATGATGATGGTGGTGTTGTGGAAGATTATAAAAGAAATCTTTCAATATTCTCCCATCAAGGTCGACTATGGGGAGAAGCAAAAAAAAAGAGATTTAACTCTAGATGAAATCAAGGCAACCCAAAATTATATTTTACTAAATTATGAGGAGGTTGAGCCATTTGTGAGGTAATTGAATTCTCTTAATAATAATAAAATCTATTCTTATATTGTGACTTTTATTTAAATTATTTTTTTGCAATAAAGTAAGTTCCTGCAACATTTGCAACAAGAATTTTCGAATCTCTCACAAAGTGAAATAGATGAGAGCCTTGAAGAAACTTTTGCTATATGGTTTGAGGAATATGTAAGATTTAAATAAATATTATCTTTTATATAATGTACTTAAATTGGCTTCTGAAATTTAACTAAATCTTTGAATTTTTCTTAAATAGGCTCGTTGCAATTTCATTGAGAATGAATACTTGCGTAGTCTTGCCCGTGGACCATTAATAGGAGCTACATGTTATTTAGTTTATTTTGTTAAAAGGATATAAATTTCACACAGAATGTCTTGGTAGCGTGAGATCAATAATGAATAGTAGAGTTTGTATCTCAGATCCAATTTTTTGTGATTATTATGGGAGGATAAAAGAGATTATACAAGGGGAATACTGTGAAACACCTTTAAAGAAAACTATCTTATTCAAATATGAATGGTTTGACCCAACAATGGATGTTGGTGTTAAGAAGCAAAATCAGTACAAATTAGTTGATATTAATCATCGTCGTCAGTATAAAAATATGAACCTTTTATTCGTGCATTACAAGAAACTCCAGTATGTTATGTACCTTATCCAAGCAAGAAAAAGGACAAGGATGATTGGCTAGCTGTATGGAAGGTCAAATCTCAAAATGTTATTGAATTACTAGTAGAGAAAGTGATGACAACTTCATAACTGAATGTTCCTTTTTAAGTTGAAGAAGTTGAAGTCGATGAGATAGATATGTTTGTTTCTATTGATGAAAATATACTCTTGCATGATGCAAATGGGGTTGTAATTGAAATGAATGAACCCCTTAATGATGATTTATTTGAATAGCATCATGAAATACAAGATGAATTTACGTAGGAAGAATATGAAACTGAGGAAACTGAGGAGGATGAGGAAGAGTTTGAAGATGACATGGATAGTGACTAGAGCTTGATAAAAAACTGCTATTTTCTTTGTTGTATTTTGTTTTTAGTAAGGAGACATAGATAGTGACACGAGCTTGATAAAAATCTACTTTTTTTTATATTTGTTGTATTTTGTTTTTAGAATTTTTTTCTCAAAAATATTATCATTTCCTTATTTTCTGCTTTTCAGTTCTTTTTTTAAAAATAAAGATAACATCTTTTGACATAGAAAAAGTAGCACCTGGAGGATTGAAACACTATTTTGTGATGAGTCTTGGGGTAAGCATATAAGAAACTTAGGAAGCAAATCTATATATGTTTGACTGATCAATTAAATGGATATTCTGTCAAATATTTTTGTTCCTTTTTAATAATTTGTAAGTTTTTCATAGCACATGATTTTAATTTGTTTTTTACTAGTAATGATCTAATGACACTGTTATCTTTTTTTTGTAGATATGACTCGAGGTGGATATCGTGCAGGCAAGTCCTCAGGTAGGAGTAAGACTGGTAATAGTGGAAAGTGCCTTCTATTCTTACTCCATTTATTGAAAAATATGGTACAAGTTCCAACCCTAGAAGTATGCCAACTGATTGAACAGTACTGCCCAACAGTATGCCATCGGTTGAAATATTACGAGAAAGAAGTACCCCAGTTATTCCTATGACATCTCTGCTTTCACCTAACCAAAGCAACCGAATAGACCAGAGCGTGAATACTCAAAGCAACCCAGCAGTTGAGGGAACATCTATTAGGAGAAATGTATCTGGTGAAGGTTATTCCAGTAGTAGCCATGCTCGGAACCTTATTTTTTTGATTTCAGGGTTAGTACTTACTACTTATTGTTTTATATATTAATAGGGAATAATTGGTACTTATTGTTTCCATTATTCCACATCTCAGTACAGTAGTTACTTTAAATGTTAATGTCATGTTACTTGTGTCGTTCTTGGTTATGTTTTACTGTGTGTTGTGTTTTCTTACTCTTTTAACCATGTAAATACCAAGATATTGAAAAATTGTGGATTTTTCTTAGCTCAACAAGTGCAACAAAGGATGCATAAACTCTAAGAGGGGTGAGGTTTCTGATAGAAGTCATGGTGTTTCCTTTCAAAATAGAGTGAAGGTTATGTTCTGGAATATAATCATCTAGATGTTCTAGAATATAGTACCTACTGAAATTGTGAATGCTAATAGTTCATGTATGTTTATCTATTTTATTATGGAGTTGGTTTGTTTAACTAGTTATGATGTGTTCTGGAATCTCCAGTAAAGGTTATGCTCTGCAATATAAGTACCTAGATGTTCTGGAATATAGTACCAACTAAATTGTGAATGCTAATAGTTCATGTATGTTGATATAGTTTACTGTAGAGTTGGTTTGTTTAACTAGTTACGATGTATTTTGGAATCTCTCAGTGAAGGTTATGTTCTGGAATATAAGTACCTAGACGTTCTAGAATATAGTACCTACTAAAATTGTGAATGCTAATAGTTCATGTATGTTGATCTAGTTTATTATGGAGTTGGTTTGTTTAATTATTTATGATATATTCTGGAATCTCCTAGTGAAGGTTATGTTCTGAAATATAAGTACCTAGATACTCTAGAAAGTAGTACCTACTGAGATTGTTAATGTTAATAGTTCATGTATGTTGATCTACTTTACTGTGGAGTTAGTTTGTTTAGCTGGGTGCTATTTGATGTGTACATTATACTACTATTAGGACCACTGACTTTTTGCAACAAACTACTGCTGTGGCCTCACATTGGATTACTGGGAATATACTATGGTTGGGACCAGTAGAATATCATATTTTTCCTTTTCTCGCTTTCTTCTAATTTTTTGCTTTTTGAGAAACTTTCAATATTATTCAGTTTATCAGCTAAATAACTGCTTTGGTGCAACAAGGCTGGTGTAAATTCTTATTCCCGATGGTTTAATTGGATAATATCATCCACACACCAATTTCTTTAAATGTGTACATGTTGGAACCTTCTGCAAAATGCTCTAGTTCCATTACATTGTCCTTAAAAAGTGAAGTTGATCCTAATGGGATCAATTGGAAATATGTCTCAAAAGATGTCAAAGATGGTTATTTTGGAGAATTCAAGGTATGTTATTTTAGCATCCAATCTTTACAGTAGTTTTCGAATTATAAACTCAGTTTTATAAATTTTACTGAACACCTAAAAGTACTCCAGGTAAACTGTTATAACAAGTTAAACTACTGTGATAGTATGAAAGCTATTTACATAGATATTGTATTATAACTCAAATCTAATTGTGAATTGTAATGATGTATGTGCTGGTAGGTGAAGATTCTATCTGTGATCTAACTCAACGAGTAGATTAAATTAAGAGATATTCTGCATGTAAAGCATGTATTTTTAGAAAAATTAAAAAACATAAAAAATAACATATGGTTCTGCTGCTAGCTATAGTACTCTCTTTGCAGGAAGGTCATAGATTTGAGTTCTAATATTTAAAAAAATCTCTGATTGGGAGAAGAAGCTACCTGAATAGTCGTTATCTTTGAATACATATTAGTTTGAACTGTAGCAGCAGTTTCAGAATTGGCAGATTACTTTCTCCACTTGAATTGGCATCCTAAAATAATCTTAGTGATGCCATTCCTATGGAATATTAAGTTAAGAACATTCCTATACTTGTATAACTCTTGAATTTTGCTTCTAGAAGGATTTGAACAATGTGTTATTGGTACATTATCACTTGTATAGCTAACTCTTATATTGAAAACGAGTATACAATGGTTGATATAGAGCTATAAGTGTACCATGTACTATATAATTTCACTCAATGGTTAAATATAAAGCTTGGGAAAGGTTAGAGGTATACCTTTTACTCCATGTAAAGTAATTCCTACATTCTGGAGACTATTGGAATACAAATATGCATTTGTATCATATTCTTGCTTAAGCTGATTTATTCATATGTGACATAGGCTTAACTGCATTTGATGCATAAGTGTATGTGATATGCAAGTGAGGATTAACCATTATCTTTATTTGACAAATTGGAAAAGTAAATGAAACAACTACTTTTAATATGGAGGACAAATAAAATTAAATAAAGAGAATAAGTGTGCTATTTTGGAGATATTTCAGGAATCTAATTATTGATATTTGAATAAATTCATGCTTAACCCTGCCGGTGACTTTGAGCTTATTGAACCCCATTTGGATAATTTTTTTTTCTAGAAACTCAAAGAATTATTCTATAGTTATACCACGTGAGAGACTTTAAAAAGAAGAGACCATACATTCTTTGTTAAACTAGTCTGCTACAAAGATGAGCTCAATTGTCTGAATTTACCAACTTTCCTTTTGCCAATTTAAATAACTATAGTTTACAAGTGGAATTCTTGTGGAGCGATTACATTATAATTTCTATTTTGTGAATTGTGACATCAATTCATCCTTGATATTTACTGCTAGGTCTTTAAGTGTTGGGATCATTATAATACATGAATTACTTGGTGTCTGGAACATAGTGTTTATTTTTGTCATTGCTACTAAAAAACTTTAGCAATGGATTGTGAAATATAAATTTGGTTGCTAAAGACGTCTGCTCAGTCGACCAAACTATGTTGCAACATATTAGCGACAAATTGTTCCATCATAAATTTAGCCAAGAAAAAAATGAATTTTTGAAATAGCAACGATATAACAATGGGCTAGTCCGTTGCTAACGCGCAACAAACAATAACGTTCATCAGAAACGTTTTCAAGTTTTGCGATAAAATTCAATTTTTCATTGCTAAGTGGATAGTAATGAGCGATATAACAACTGACAATAATCCGTCGCTATTTCCATTTACCAACGAATTTACATAGAATAGAGATAAAATCTGTCTGTCGCTAAATGCTAATTTTTTAGTGAGTGTCAATCCTTGTGGGACACTCCCACTGCATGTGACCCAATTGACCCCAACTAGAAAAACGATTCCTCCCTTATAGTAATAACCGCGGTACAACAGACCACAAAATCGGTAGGGAGATAGGGTGGGGCTAACCAACTCCACCAGCCCGAAAATGATATTCACTAGAAGACTGAGGATAGGGGACATTGAAAACCACATGGTAAATCCTCAGATTCCCTTGCTCAGACCATTATCCACCACCTCTATCACTATTTCTCTAACCCCTCCCCCAATCTGAATATTGAGACTTCTTTTTTTGTTTATTTCTTAACCTTGCCTTATTCTTTCTCACACCAATAGGACCGGACTGACCTGATAGAGATGCTACTATTTGGGTCAACAAATGAATAGAATGTCAAAACTCGGCATTGGTAATATTTCCTTGAGGTGACTGAGCATGAGTGTCACCTTTCGGAGTAGGGTTAGTGGAGATCGGTGAAACTTCATAGGGGAAATTAGAATCAGCGACCCTTGACTGGGTCTGTACCCCATTAGTTGAAAAAGAACCATCCACGTTATCCTCGAGTGGTACAAATAAGTTTCCATGAGCTTCGGATCGTCGAAAAGGCATGATCTGAAAGTCGAACAAAATAAGATTTAGGGGAGAGTTCAAGACCTAAGACTCTATAGCCCGAAATTAGAATAACAAGAAAGTGAAACATTTCTAGATGCCTCGTAGCCTCTCCCTTACAAGGGTAGTATGATACACACCGATAAAAGAGTCTCTACTCAACACGACTTTATGGTCACCCCATGGTACCAAAATCTAAGCTCTAATACCAATCTGACACGACCCAAACTAAGGCTTAGTCATGTCGGGTATCTCAATCCCAATTGGGATTGAGACCACCCCCAATACCCAATCTAACCAACCAAATACAACCCGTGTCGGATGAATTCTGAGAATGTGTCAAGATAAGGTTTTAAAATTTCAATGACTTTGGGATTAGTCTAAAATAGAGGACACCCAACCAAGTCACACCATCCAAACTAATCCAAAAATCTATAATATATCCAAGTCCACAGTTGTCCATATAAAGCCTCTAAACTATGTCCATGAATATCTAGTCGAGACATACCCTTGACCATTGCATGTATTTAGGAGTAAGAACAAAATAATGCCCTTATTTAAAATAAAAGTAAATAACTGTATGCAATCATATACATAAAATTATATATATATATATATCATACTGGCAAAGGGAACCGGGTTTAGCAGGCATTTGAAACCATTTCCTGGGTTGTGTTGCTTTACCGTCATAATTAACCTATGGGCTATATGGGTCTAGTGATGGGCCCCAGTGCATGTAGACGCACGAACTAGAGATACCGTAGGTTGCTAGGGATTCCCTAGTACCACTTTCGCTCTATGATACATATGTACGCGAATATACTTGGGGGATTCCCTTGTACCCCATAAGTACATGGTCATTGAGACCAATCCTCATGTTGGCAAACATAAGTTTCCAGTGTCAACCTTTCATACTCACACCTTTATGGATAGCTATCACAACCTATCAGTATCGCTCAATTAAAACATTCAACATATAACCAGACCACCAATTCTAGAAGTCAATTATTAAGGAATTAGTTAGTGGTATTGTCATACCGACTATAGCTTGCATGCAATGTCATTAGCCAACACTTAGGGGGATTCCTATGTACCCCGTATTCTTTATTATAAAAATTCACTTGG
Source organism: Capsicum pubescens (assembly GCA_030864215.1). Taxonomy (NCBI): domain Eukaryota; kingdom Viridiplantae; phylum Streptophyta; class Magnoliopsida; order Solanales; family Solanaceae; genus Capsicum; species Capsicum pubescens. The sequence continues at coordinate 233,060,632 of CM061544.1, forward strand.
GGGATTCCCGTGTACCCCAAAAGGTTTTAGTTATAAGTTTACTTGCGGGATTTCCATGTACCCTACAAGGTTTTCAAAACCATCCTTAACCATTCAACCATTTATACCATGCTTTAGTTTTCAAAGTAGTAAATCAAACCAAACACTTTGGGGATTCCATTATACCCATATCATCATAGTTTACAATTAAACTAATACCATGGCCACTAAGGCCTTTCAAAGTTATTTAAAAATATTTAAACCAATTTAGGTTCCATTACCAAATCATGAAATGCAAGGTTTTTAATAGAAGCCAAACTATGTGTCAAAATTACTCTCATAGGCATTTTAACAAACATGTTGAGGGCATATAGTTTACAAAACCAAAACCAAGAACCAATTAACCATTCCTATGCAAAGACATGTTCAAACCAATATTATAACATGAAAAACCATAAATAGAACATGGGAAATCATTATCCAACCATTAGTAACCAAAACCCCCAACCTATATTTCAAAACCAACAAAAACCTACAATAATACCATAAAAATCATTAAATAAAACATGCTTATAGTTTGAACTAATAATGAGGGAGGACTATATGCCTTTTTTATGAAGATTAACAGAGAGAATTTGGTCTTTAAGCCTCTAGATAAACACTTGAAGAAAACCCTAGCCCAATATTCTTAAGAGAGTTTAGATAGAATTTTAGAAGTGTTTTGATCTTTCAAAGTGTGTTAATAGAGGCTAAAATATGATATAATATGTGGGGACTTAGGGGTTTTGGGGTGAGAAATTGTAATAACCCGTAAAAGTCTTAGCTCGTTTTAGCTCTCAGTTGCATGTTTAGGGTGGGTCCAAAAATTGAAAATTTGGCTAAGTGTTGGGACTTAGTCATTTACAAGAACCCTAAACTTTGATGATTTTATTTTTGATCTTCTCGACCTCAGAACGTTGATTTTTAAGTTGATTCATGATTGGGGTTGTTCAAAGTACATCTTGGGTAAGTTTTGAAATTTTCAGACAAGCGTAGGGGTGTATTTGTATCACCAAAATAGTAGTAGCACTGGGGTGAGCCCGCGGCACCCCTCCAGTGCACTATACAAGAGCTTGCGGAGCCCTCTCTAGTGCACCACACTAGAGCCCGTGATGCACCCTCGATGCCCCATCCAACTTTTTGTTCCTCATTAATTAAGGGCATTTGGATCATTCTCCCACACCCAAACTCGTCCATAACATGAAATATAAATTTCCAAGGAGCATTATTTGCTCCTTTATTCATAAAAACTCTCAAGAAATCCATCTCCCACCTTAAGAACAAACCCTAAACCCTTCTCAAGCAATCAAGGAATTCAAGCTTCAAATCTCAAGAAATTCTCAAAAATCTTCAAAAATCTATCTAGTGAGGTATGTGTGATGTTCATCCATGGGTTCCTTTCACCCCAATGGGTTCCTTTCACCCATGGAGTCCAAGAACCCCTTTTGATTTTAAATTATGAGTTTTACATATTTCAAGTTGAATTGTTTCCATAAATCTCGTGTTAATTCAGTTGCAAGTTATATTGTAAGTGTTTTCAGTAGAAAGAGCCATTATATGTTTTGAATGTTGTAATATTCACGTCAAATCCCTAAGTTATGATTTCAGTCATGTAATTATGTTATTCTCACACGGTTAACCCATTCCCATGCTTAAGTTCACGACTTTCATGTGTTTGATGAAATGCCTAAGTGGTTGATTTTGAGCAATCATCCCCTTCTATGGTTTTAAAGCTTTTATACGATATTATTGATAATTCTATTCAGTGTTGGTAGGTTATGAACACACTTTTGTGATTTACATAAATTGATCTTTTTAAGTATTCAGATAGTTAATCCATGAATCTTATCAGTATACTCAGATGTTCATACTCATGATGAGCACTATTTGTAATGTAATAACATTTAGTTGAGCTTATTTAGTTCAGTCTCAGTTCAGTTGCGAGTAGGATATAGCACTGAGAGAACCCAGAGATGAGGGATCACCTGTCAGCATCGGGTGTGACCCATCGTAACAATCCCTGAGTTACAGGACTACATAGCCAACATAGGTTTGAGATGTACACCTTCCAGTTTAGGGTTGGCAGATATCTCATGATAGAACCTGCTAGTATAGGGTGACTCCTTGGTCTTTTGGGACACCAGTTTAGTGGATCCACACAGTTAGTGTTAGTACCCATGGCACGGTACTGACAGCCTTCCAACTAAGGTTATAAGTTGGACACCGATTATCTCATATTAGGTCATGTCTATTAGATAATACCTCTCACAGTTTCATTATAGTATTTCAGTATATTCTCAGTTCAGGTTTGCTCGACCAAGTGTATAGACTTTCAGTTTTTCAGTTTTTCAGTTATAGAGTTTGTAGTCTTTCAACTTTAATACTTATTTTAGGTTATAGATTTATACTTGGTCCTGCATTCTTAGATGTTATAGTTTTCATGTATTTATATTCAATTATCACATTTTATTTAGTTAGTCCTTACTTTATATGCACAGTACCCCATGTATATTAGCCCGACCTCATCTCATACATTAGTACATTCAATGTACTGATCACATACTCTTCTTTGAACTATGATGTCTTATATCATAGGTTTGGCACATAGTTTCCCGACTGCTGTTAGAAAGTTCAGCACAAGTCCAATAACTGTGGTGGTGAGTCCTCATCCATCGAGGACGTTTATGATTATTCAGCTATTTTAGTACTTTATTTTATTCAATCAGTAAGAGTTAATTGGGGGTTGGTCCCATTAACTCCTTAGTCAGTTTAGAGGCTTTAAAACATGCAGATAGTCAGTTAGTTACTTTTGGTTTTTATCAGATGTGTCAAACTTATGATTCGTTATTTTAGTATTCAGATTTATATTCCCTTTTTAGTTTATCTTCCACATATGTGTTATGTTCATATTTCATTCAATGCTCACAATAGCTACCAGTCATAGGTTATCTTGTGGTCACTTATGACTATAGGCACCATTGTTACGACTAGGGGGTAGCCTTGGGTCATGAAAAAACTTGATATCAGATCTTAAGGTTTTAGAGTGTCCTATAAGGTCTATAAGTTGCATTGAGTAGAGTCTTGTGCATGGGTGTAATGCGCGCCACACTTATGGACAAGAGGCTACAAGAAGTTTTAGGAAAAGTTTCCCTTCTTTTAGTGTTTATCTTGTGTGAATGAGCATGATCTCTATTTAAACTCTCTATCTAACTCATCCTTTGTTCTATTTTCAGACAATGCCTCCCAAAAAAAACAACGAAAGAAGAGACAGGAATCATCCTACACCACCACCTATTTAGGAAGATCCCTTAAATGAGCATGTCTCTAACGCTGAGTTCAGAGCTACTTTTACTACTTTATCTCATTCAGTAGCTACTTAGAACAATTAGTGAGCTATTTCCCCAGTTAATATAATGGCAAATGCAGTTGCACCTAGGATTCGGGACTTTACCTAAATGAATCCCCCTTTGTTTTTGGGATCCAAGTTTGAGGAGGATTCGCAAGAGTTTCTTGATATGGTTCAAAAGGTGACAAATATTATGGGTGTCACTTCGAGTGAGAGTGCAGAGTTGACTGCATATCAGTTACAGGATTTAGCTCACACTTGGTTTAAGTAGTAGAAGGAGGATAGGGGTGATGAGGCAGGGACTGTAGAGTGGGAGAAATTTTCCATGACTTTCTTAGATAGATTTTTCCTCTGGAGTTGAAGGAAGCTAAAGTGCAGGAGTTCATAAATTTAAAGCAAGTTAATATAAGTGTGATGGAATACTCGCTTAAGTTCACTAAGTTTGCGAGGTATGCTTCTTCGATAGTGGCTGATAATAGGTCTTGAATGTGTAAGTTTGTATTTGGTGTATCTGATAGTATGGTCAAGGCGTGTGTACTGCTATTTTGATTAAGGAAATGGACCTATGTAGGTTTATGGTCCATGCTCAGTAGATTGAGAAAGAGAAGCTTAAGCATAAAGAGAGAGAGAGTAAGAGGGATAGAAAAAGTAGTATTAACTATTCTCAGCCAAGGTTAGAGGGTGGAAACTATTCTCAGTTCCATTAGAAATTCTCAGCTCTAACTCTATCTTTAGTTAGGGCACCAGTGCCAAGGTTAAGTAATGACAGTCGGGATAGAGCATCAGGCTCTAAGTCGCAAGAAAGCGTGAACAATAGTTGTACTAATATGCTTTGTGGGAAGTGCGGAAAGAATCATCAGGGTATGTGTAGTGCCAACTATGACGTGTGTTTTGGATATGGAAAGCCAGGCCACCAAGTTATAAATTGCCCGCAGGTTAGGCAGCATGGTCAGTCAAATCATCCGTCAGCTCCAGCAGGTCGCCCGACTCAATAGGGCGCCAGTTTTAGTGCATCTAGTGGACAATGCTAGAATAGGTTGTATGCACTTAAGTCCCGACAGGATCAGGAAAGTTCTCCTGATGTGGTTACGGGTACGTTACAGGTTTTTCATCTTTATGTTTTTACTTTATTAGACTCCGGAGCTTCACTTTCTTTTAGTGACTCCTTAGATAGACATCAATTTCGTTGTCAGTCCTAAAACTTTAGAAGAACCCTATAATACCCCATACTTTTTCCTAGATACTTTTATTTAAAAAATGTCTAGTATTAGCTTCTAAATTTAATGATGGTTATTTCATGAGGAATTTTCAAGATTTTAACTTTTTGTCATGTGGGAAATTCAATAAGCTTTCCATCGATATAAGATTCATCCAAATCCGTTAACCGAGTCAGAAGTTACGACTATTTAAAGTTTCTGTCATAAAAAAGTGCCATATTAGTCAGTGGCGTGCCACCCATATTCAGAATTGTCCTTTTCCAGTGTCTTAGCGCGATTTCCTCCGCATCGCGCCAAAGTTTTAGGTAGAAAAAAAAGGGGCAACATAATGGATATGCATCGCGCCATCCCTCAGTTTCCCAATTGTCAAATTCCAGTGACACGGTGCGATAGCACCACGTCACACCAGGAGTTGAGCTCGGAAATTTTTTATTGAAATTAAATGACGTGTCCAGGGTTAAAAGGTTAAACTTCCCACCACTATTTAAGCCCTTTAACACGTGATTCAACCACTTTTCACCCAAAATATACTAGTTTCTCTCAAGTTTCACTCAAGAACAACCTAGGGTTTTCATAGAAGATCCAATTTCAAGAAAGTTTCACTGTTAATCTTCACGAAATCATGAACTAAGGTATGCATAATGTTCATTCAAGGACTCTTTTCATCCATGAAGCCCAAGAATCCGTTTTCAAAATTCAAGTTTATGGATTTTCTTATGAATTTCATGATTGGGTTGCTCTTGTTCATGTGGATAATGAGAAATTGAATTCTACTCTATGTTGGGTGATAAATTCTATGTGGGTTAAATTATTATAGATATAGATTCATGCAAACCTTTGACTAAGCCCTTGAATGATGAAATTAGAATTAAACCATGATGTTTAATTATTGTACAATGATGTTTACATGTACCATGCCTACAATATGTTTGATTAAATGCCTAGATGAAGGAAAAGTGTCTAACTAGCATGATACCATGAAATCCCCATGTATGTAAAAGTTATGCCTATCACATGTCTTGATGAAATGCTTCTATAATTGTATTATGCATAATGATGTTAGTTATATGTTTAAGTAAGTTATGCTTGGTCAGTTTCCTTCCATCGAGTCCTAAGGGTACTCGTACCTGAAACATTAGCTGTGTGCCTAGAGCCATGTCATGTTTTCATACTACTGTTAGTCAATCTATGATCTTTAGACTTCAGATAATTTTATGATTCAGGAAATTTCCATGATCTCATGTACTCAGTCAGTTGTCAGATATCAGTAGTATTCCGTCAGTCAATAGAATTTAGTAACTTAGTCCATGTTTAGTTCAGTAAATCATGTTCAGTGTCTATTCAGATGGGAGTAGAAATTAGCACCGAACGAACCCAAGGATGGAAACTTACCTGTTATATGAGGGTGTGATTCTTAGAAGTAATCCTTGCATTCCAGAACTATGTAGCCAACATAGGTTGAGACATCATAGCCTGTTATATGAGGGTACATATTCTATATGAGGGTTCCCACCATTCTCACTAGAGTTACCTATTATGTTAGAGTCACTCACATGTTGTCCTTACCAGTGGCGCGATATTGACACCTTTCCTATCATGGCATAAATTAGACCCCAATTCAGATATAATGCATCATTTGAGGCATGTTGGTTGGATGAATACCTCCCACAATCTCAGTATAGTAAAAGAACTCATATAGTTCTTTAGAATTCAAGACTGTCAGATACAGTCAACTCTGATACAAAACGGAACTTAGATAGTTCCATCAGATTCAGGACTATCAGATACAATCACTCATGTTATCAGTTATATTTAGATTTAGTAATCATGTTATCACAGTATTAGTGTCAGTTGTTCTGTCTAATACATGTATTCTCACGGTCATAAAAGTTAGTCAGTTATTATTATTGTTCATGCATATGAACCCCATGCATTCAGCCTACCTCACATGTATATTAGTACATTCAAAGTACTGACGCATTTGCGCGATGGTGTCTTATACCATAGGTTCAGAGACACGAGCTCCAGAGAAACAATAGATTCTAGATATCCGCAGACAGAGTTAGAAGTGAGTCCTCATCTTTTGAGGATATAATTATTTCCCTATTATCTCATTAATCAGTTTATTAGTTGGAGTTAATTGGGGACATGTCCCATCAACTCCTTACTCAGTCAATTCAGTCAGTTAGAGGCTTTCTAGACTATCATGTTTCAAGACTTCAGTATTTTCAGTTTTGTTTTGGGTATTTTATTACCCCACACAGATGTTATATCATTCAGATTATGTTCAGTATTGAACCTTATGGACTATCAGTTCATGTTTCCATATTATAAAGTATTTTATGTAGTATACAGGTATAGATATCAGTTATGGGTTAGCTTGTGGTTCTTCAGGGTCATGATTACCGTGTAGCATTTCAGGTACCGGATTTGAGGTGTTACAAACTTGGTATCAAAGCCTAAGGTTCAATTGAGTCCTAGGAATACTGAAAGCCACATCTAGTAGAGTATTATACATTGGTGTGTTGTGCGCCACATTTATCTGCAAGAGGCTATAAGATGTTTTAGGAACAGTTTCCCTTCTTTTAGTATTCATGTCGTGCCAGTGAGCATAATCTTAAGTCAATCTCTCAGTCTAATCTGTTTCTCCCTTTCTTCTACAGAACATGCCTCCTAAATGAAGAAATGAAAATCAGTCATCCCCCCAGCCCGAAGATCCTTTAGGAGATCATGTTTCTTATGTGGAGTTCAGGGCCACTTTCACTATTCTTGCTCAGTCAGTTGCTGCTCAAAATAAATGACCAACAACCATTCCAACCAACCCAGTGGCCAACTCAGCCGCACTTAGTATTTAGGACTTCACCCAAATGAATCCTCTATTCTTTCTCGGGTATAAGACTGATGAGTACCCTCAGGAATTCATTTATTAGGTTCAGAAGGTGACAGACATCATAGGGGTGACTACTGTTGAGAGTCCTGAGCTAGCTGTATATCAGTTGCAGGATGTGGCTCATACTTGGTTCAAATAGTTGATGTCAGAGAGGGCAGATGATGCAGGGCCAGTTGAGTGGGAGGAGTTTGCATCTGCTTTCCTCGATAGATTCTTTCCCTAGAGCTTAGGGAAGCTAAGGTGTAAGAATTCATCAATCTTAGGTAGGGAAATATGATAGTGAAAGAGTATTCTCTTAAGTTTACTCAATTAGCTAGATATGCCCCTCATGTGGTTGCAGATAGCAGGGTAAGAATGAGTAAGTACGTTTCAGGGGTGAATGATAGCGTGGTTAATGAGTGTAGATCTTCCATGCTGAATAGTGACATGACTTTAGCCAGGCTTATAACTCATTCTTAGTAGATCGATGAGCAAAAGATTAAGATGAGGGAGAAACTGAATAAGAGGGCGAAGACAGGTAGTTTCAACTTCACTTAGCCTTAGTCAGAAGGAGAAAACCGTTCTCAGTTTCATCCTAAGTCATTAGTTCTAGCTTCTTCTATAGCCAGTGCTCCAGTTCCTAAGTTTAGAGAGGGTAACAGATACAGAGCGCTAGGCTCTAAGTCCCAGGGCAGTGTTAGCAGTACCCGTACCTATCCTCTTTTCTAGACTAATGGCATGCACCATCAGGGTATTTATAGAGCTGGTAGTGGTATTTGTTTCAGATATGGTAAGCCAAGCCACAGAGTCAGAGACTGTCCTCAGCCAGGACCTCAGGATCAATAGAATCGCTCCTCAGCTCAGTCCGTCGCCCAAATTAGTAGGGTGCCACCTCCAGTGCTACTAGTAGGCAACACCTAAATTGTCTCTATGCTCTTCACTCCTGACAAGATCAGGAAAATTCTCCTGATGTGGTTACCGAAATGTTACAAATATTTCATTTGCATGTTTACGCTTTTCTAGATCTAGGAGCTTCTTTGTCTTTTGTCACTCCTTATATAGCAGTCAGTTTTGGAGTCAGTCCCAAAATTCTAGCAGAGCCCTTTTCAGTCTCTACCCCAATAGGTAAAACCATCATAGACCAGTGGGTATACAGGAACTTCCCGGTTATGATATCTTAGAAAGTCACCTCAGCAGACTTAGTCGAATTAGATATGATTGATTTTGATATCATTTTCAGCATAGATTAGATTTATTCCTTCTATACCACAGTCGACTGCAGAAACAAAATAGTCCAATTTCAGTTCCCAAATGAACCCATCCATGAGTGGAAGGGTAGTACTTCAGCATTTAGTGGTCAACTTATTTCATACCTCTGGGAATGGAAAATGATATCTAAAGAATGTTTCTATCATCTTGTTCGAGTTAGGGACACTAGTTCCAAAACTCCCAATTTTGAATCAGTCCAGTAGTGAATGAATATTTAGATGTCTTTCCCGAAGATCTTCCAGGAATTCCTCCCGAAAGGGAAATAGACTTCGATATTGATCTTCTTCCAGATACTCAGCCTATATCCATTTCACCATATAGAATGGCTCCAACAGAACTCAGAGAACTAAAAGAAAAATTGAAGGATATCTTAGATAAGGGATTCATTAGGCCTAGCAATTCCCCATGGGGTGCTCCAGTATTATTTGTGTACAAAAAAGATGGTTCTCTTAGGATGTGTGTAGATTACCGTCAACTCAATAAGGTCACGATCAAGAACAAGTATCCTCTTCCCAGAATTGATGAATTGTTTGACCAATTTTAGGGTACCCGTTATTTCTCTAAGATAGACCTCAGATCCTGCTATCATCATCTCAGATTCAGAGAATGTGACATTCCGAAAATAACTTTCTGTACTCGGTATGGTCACTTTGAATTCCTATTTATGTCATTTGGTCTTACCAATGCCCCATCCTCTTTCATGGGCTTGATGAACCGTGTGTTCAAGCAGTACTTGGACATATTCGTCATAGTCTTCGTAGAAGATATTCTAGTCTATTCTCTCAGTGAGCGCGATCATGCAGACTATCTCAGATCAGTACTTCAGACTCTCAGAGATCATCAGCTATTCTCCAAATTCAGTAAGTGCGAGTTTTGGCTATGGTCAGTAGCATTCCTTTGTCACATCGTTTCCGATGATGGAATTAGGGTTGATCCTTAAAATATCGAAGCAGTAAGAAACTAGCCTCGCCCTATCTATCCATTAGATATTAGGAGTTTCTTAGGTTTGGATGGATATTATAGATGGTTTGTTGAGGGATTTTCTTCTATTGCATCCCCTATGTCCAGATTGACTCAGAAGAAAGTCAAGTTTCAGTGGTCAGATCCTTGGGAGAAGAGTTTTCAGGAGTTGAAGACTCGACTCACCTCAGCTCCAGTTCTAGCTCTTCCAAATGGTTTAGATGGGTTTGTAGTGTATTGTGATACATCCAGAGTAGGTTTGGGTTATGTCCTCATGCAGCATGGTAAGGTCATAGCCTAAGCCTCCAGACAGCTTAAACCCCATGAAAGGAATTATCCTACTCATGATCTTGAGTTAGCAGCCGTAGTATTTTTCTTGAAGATTTGGAGGCATTATCTATACGATGTTTATGTAGATTTCTTCAAATATCATAAGAGTCTTCAGTATGTCTTTTCTTAGAAAGATCTCTATCTTTATCAGAGAAGGTGGTTATAGCTCTTAAAAGATTATGACATGAGTGTCCTCTATCATCCGGGCAAGGCCAATGTAGTGTCTGACGCTCTCAGTAGACTATCCATGGGTAGTGTTACTCATGTTGAGGACAGTAAGAATAAGCTAGCGTAGGAAGTCCATTAGCTTGCCAGACTAGGCGTTTGCTTAGTCGATACAGATATGGGTGATATATGGGTTCAGAATAGTTCAGAATCTTCTCTAGTTTTTGAGGTGAAATAAAATCAACATAGATATCCGAGCCTTGTCAAGTTGAAAGAGTCAATCTAGGATCAGAAAGTAGAGGTTTTCTCCCAAGGGGAGATGGTGTCCTTCGTTGTCAGGGTCGTATCTATGTTCCTGGTGTAGATGACTTAATGCAGTAAATTCTTATAGAAGCGCATGGTGCACACTACTCTATTAATCCAAGGGCCACAAAGATGTACCGCGACTTGCGGGGAATCTATTGGTGGAGTGGGATGAAGAGAGACATTGCAAAGTTTGTGGCTAAGTGCTATACATGTTATCAGGTTAAGATAGAGTATCAAAAGCCTAGTGGGTTCATGCAGGAGTTCAGTATTCCTACTTTGAAGTGGGAAGTTGTGAACATGGACATCGTGACGGGTTTGCCTCAAACTCGTCATCAGCATGATTCAATTTGGGTCATTATAGACAGAATAACCAAATCATTCCATTTTCTTTAAGTACATACCTATTATTCAGTCGAGGATTACACAAAACTCTACATCAAAGATTTGGTCAGATTGCACGGTGTTTCTCTATCTTATATCTCAAACAGAGGTACCCAGTTCACCTCTTATTTCTGGAAAGCATTCCAAAATGGTCTTAGTACCTAAGTTCATCTAGTATAACCTTTCATCCCCAGACAGGTGGTCAAGCATAAAGGACTATTTAGACGTTAGAAGATATGCTAAAGGCCTGTGCAATCGATTTCTAGGGAATTTGGGATGACCACTTTCCTTTGATTAAGTTTGCATACAACAACATCATTCCAGTATTCGGATGGCTCCATTCAAATATCTCTATGGTATGAGATGTAGATCTCCAATTGGTTAGTTTGAAGTTAGTGAGGCCTCAGTTATAGGTCCTGACTTAGTATTCAACACCTTAGAAAAAGTCCAGTTGATTAGAGAAAGACTCTGGGCTGCTCAGAGCCGATAGAAGTATTATGCAGATGTTCGTAGAAATGATCTCGAGTTTGAGATTGGTAATCATGTCTACCTAAAGATCTCTCCCATGAAGGGAGTGAAGCGGTTCGGCAAGAAAGTGAAACTCAGTCTCCGATATGTCGGTCTATTTAAGATTCTCAGTCGATTCAGCAAGGTAGCTTATGAGCTTGAATTGCGTTTAGATCTAGCCTCAGTTCATCCAGTCTTTCATGTCTCTTTGCTAAAGAAGTGCATAGGTGACCCATCAGTTGTATTCCCTATTCAGAGCATTGATGTTTAGAACACTCTCTCTTATGAAGAGATTCCAGTCGAAATCTTAGACTATCTGGCTTGTATATTGAGAAACAAAGAAGTCCCTCTAGTTAAGGTTCTTTGGCGAAATTAGTCCATCGAGGGAGCTACTTGGAAAGAAGAGGCAGACATGCGTACCAAGTATCCTCACCTCTTCTTTGCCAACTCAGATCAAGCTTAAGGTAATAGTTCTCCTTAAGCTTACTCAGTTTCATGTTCAGTGTTCATCAAAAACTTGGTTTGCCGTTTCATGCTCAAGTTCCCATTATAAATTTGGTATCAAGTACCATTGCATATTTATTCATGCACGCATATATCAGTTCAGTTATGTAATTATGCATCAGACATGCATTCTCATTATGAGAAACTTAGTTCTTCAGAACACTCAGTCATGCATTCATGAATCAGTTACACATGCATCAGATATGCATGTTCAGTATTATATATTCATCTTGTCAGTTATGTCAGTCATGAGATCAAGTTCCACTTATTCATGTTCAGTATGTACGTCAGTTTTCTTTTCTCCCCTCTTAGTCAGCCTTATTCGAGGACGAATGTTCTCAAGGGGGAGATATTATAATACCCCATACTTTTTCCTAGTTAATTTCATCTCAAGAATGTCTTGTATTAGCTTTTAAATTGAATGATGGTTATTCCATGAGGAATTTTCAAGATTTTCACTTTTTGTCATGTGGGAAATTCAATAAACTTTCCATCGATATAAGATTCGCCCAAATCCATTAACCGAATCAAAAGTTATGAATATTTCAAGTTTCAATCGTAAAACAGTGCCATATTAGTCAGTGGCGTGCCTCACCACAAGAGGAAATGGCATTTGGAAAATTCCAGTAGGGGTCCATGATTATAACGCATTGCGCCAAGGCCCAAATTCAGAATTGTCCTTTTCCAGTGTTTTAGCATGATTTCCTCCGCATCGTGCCAAAGTTCTAGGTAGAAAAAGAAGGGGCAACGCGATGGATCGGCATTGCTCCATCCCTCAGTTTCCCAATTGTCAAATTCCAGTGACACAACGTGATAGCGTCGCATTGTGCTAGGGGTTCAGTTCAGGAAAATTTTACTGAAATTAAATGACACATCCAGAGTTAAAAGGGTCAACTTCCCACCCCTATTTAAGCCCTTTATCATGTGATTCTGCCACTTTTCACCCAAAATATACTAGTTTTTCTCAAGAACAACCTAGGGTTTTCATAGAAGATCCAATTTCAAGTAAGTTTCACTGTCAATCTTCACAAAATCATGAACTAAGGTATGCATAGTGTTCATTCATGGACTTCTTTCGCCAATGAAGCCCAAGAATCTTTTTTCTAAATTCAAGTTTATGGATTTTCTAATGAATTTCATGATTGGGCTGCTCTTGTTCATGTGGATAATGAGAAATTGAATTCTACTCCATGTTGGGTGATAAATTCTATGTGGGTTAAATTATTATAGATATAGATTCATGCAAACCTATGACTAAACCATTGAATAATGAAATTAAAATTGAACCATGATGTTTAATTATTGTACAATGATGTTTACATATATCATGCCTACAATATATTTAATTAAATGCCTAGATGAAGGAAAAAAGTCTAACTAGAATGATACCATGAAATACCCATGTATGTACAAGTTATGCCTATCACATGTCATGATGAAATCCTTCTATAAATGTATTATAGATCATGATGTTAGTTATATGTTCAAGTATGTTATGCTTGGTGAGTTTTCTTCCATCGAGTCCTGGAGGTACTCGTACCTAAAACATTAGCTGTGTTCCTAGAGCTATGTCATGTTTTCACGATACTCTCAACCAAGCTATGATCCTTAGACTTCAGTCAGTCTTATGACTCAGGAAATCTCCATGATCTCATGAACTCAGTCAGTTGTCAGATATCAGTAGTATTTTGTCAGTCAACGAAATTTAGTAACTCAGTCGATATTCAGTTCAGTAAATCATGTTCAGTGTCTATTCAGATGGGAGTAGAAATTAGCACCGAGCGAACCCAAGGATGGGAACTCACCTGTTATATGAGGGTGTGATTCTTAGAAGCAATCCTTGTATTCTAGAACTATTTAGCTAGCATAGGTTAAGACATCATATCCTTCTATATAAGGGTAGATAAGGTGGCTTAGCCTGCTATATGAGGATTCCTACCGTTCTCACTAGAGTTTCTTGTTATATTAGCGTCACTCACATGTTGTCCTTACTAGTGGTGCGGTATTGACACCCTTCCAATCAGGGCATAGATTGGACCCCAATTCAGCTATAATGTATTATTTAGGGCATGTTGGTTAGATGACTACCTCCCACAGTCTCAGTATCCATCTCAGTAAAAGAACTCAGATAGTTCTTTAGAATTTAGAACTGTCAGATACAGTCGACTCAGATACAGAATGCAACTCAGATAGTTCCTTCAGATTCAGGACTGTCAGATACAGTCACTCATGTTATCAGTTATATTCAGATTCAGTAATCATGTTATCATAGTATTAGTGTCAGTTGTTATGTCTCATACATGTATTCTCACGCTTATAATAGTTAGTCAGTTATTATTATTGTTCATGCATATGAACCCCATGCATTCAGCCTAGCTCACATGCATACCAGTATATTCAAAGTACTGACGTATTTGCTCTATGCTGTCTTATACCATAGGGTAGATTCCAGATATCTGCAGACAGAGTTAGAAGTGAGTCCTCATCTTTTGAAGACATGATTATTTCCCTCTTATATGATTAATGCATTTATTAGTTGGAGTTAGTTGGGGACATGTCCCATCAACTCCTTACTTAGAAAGTTCAGTCAGTTAGAGGCTTTCTAGACTATCATGTTTCAAGATTTCAGTATTTTGAATTTTGTTTTGGGTATTCTATTACTCCACATAGATGTTATATCATTCAGATCATGTTTAGTATTGAACCTTATGGCCTATCAGTTCATGTTTCCGCATTATAAAGTATTTTATGCAGTATACAGGTACAAATATCAGTCATGGGTTAGCTTGTGGTCCTTCGGGATCATGATCACCGTGTAGCATTCCAGGTACTAGATTTAGGGCATTTCAAACCCTTCGCAGTGTCTACTCCAGTAGATGTGTCTATGTAGCCAGGCAGGTATACATGAAGTTTCGGTCACAGTATCCCAAAAAGTCACCTTAGTTGACTTTGTAGAGATAAATATGTCTGATTTTGATGTCATTCTCAGCATAGATTGGCTCCGCTAATGTTATGCCTCAATTGATTGAAGAAATAGAGTCATTTAATTGTAGTTTCCTAATGAACCTATTATTGAATGGAGAGGTAGTACCTCAGTGTTTAGGGGTCAACTTGTTTCATACCTTAGAGAAAGAAAGATCATAACTAAGGGGTATGTTTACCATCTTGTTCGAGTCAAAGAATCCATTTCTAAGACTCAAAGTCTCGAGTTAGTTTTAGTTGTAAGGGAATTTCCAGATGTGTTCCCTGAAGATCTTCCCAGAGTTTCTCTCGAAAGAGAAACTGACTTAGGAATAGATCTCCTTCCAGATACCCAACCTATATCTATTCCACCTTATGGAATGGATCCAGCTGAGCTTACAAAGTTGAAAGAATAGTTGAACGATCTCTTAGATACGGGATTTATCAGGCCCAGTGTTTTCTCATGGGACACACTAGTCTTTTTCTTGCGTAAGAAAAAAGATTTTCTCAAAATGTGCATCGATTATCGTCAGTTGAAAAAAGTCATAATTAAGAATAAGTATCCACTCCCCAGGATTGATAACTTGTTCGAACAACTTCAGAGTGCCAGTTATTTCTCTAAGATAGACCTCAGATCTGGCTATTATCAGCTTAGAGTTAGAGAATTTGATATTTCAAAGATAGCCTTCAGAACTTGGTATGGTCACTTTAAATTCTTAGTTATGTCCTTTTGGAATTATGAATGTCCCTGCAGTTTTCATGGACTTGATGAACAAAGTGTTCAAGCAGTACTTGGACATGTATGTCTTAGTCTTCATTAATATTATTTTTTTCTATTCCTGTAGTGAGAATGATCATGCAGACCATCTAAGAATTACGTTGGAAACTCTTAGAGCCCATCAGTTGTTCAAAAAATTTAGTAAGTGCGAGTTTTGGATAATATTAGTAGCTTTCCTTGGCCATATTATTTTCGGTTATGGCATTAGAGTCGACCCTAGAAGACCGAAGTAGTGAGAAACTGGTCTAGACCTATGTCTCCATCAGATATCAAGAGTTTCTTAGGTTTTATTGGCTATTACAGAAGGTTTGTTAAAGGGTTTTCTTCTATTGCACCTTCCATATCTCAATTGACTTAGACAAAAGTCAAGTTTCAGCGGTCAGATTCTTGCAAGAAGTATTTTTAGAAGTTGAAGACTCGACTCACTTTTGCTCCAGTATTGACTTTGTTAGATGGTTCAGATGGATTTGTGGTTTACTATGATGCTTCTAGAGTTGGACTTGGTTGTGTATTATTATAGAGAGGTAAGGTCATAGCCGATGCCTCTAGATAGCTTAAACCCCATGAAAAGAATTATCCTATCGATGATCTTGAGTTGGTAGCTGTTGTGTTTTCTTTGAAGATTTGGAGGCATTATCTTTATGGGGTTCATGTTGATGTGTTCATAGATCAAAAAAGTTTGCAGTAATTTTTCTCACAGAAAGATTTAAATCTTTATCAGAGAAAGTGGTTGGAGTTATTAAAAGATTACGATATACGTATGCTGTATTATCCAGGAAAGGCCAATGTAGTAGTAGATTCCCTTAGTAGGTTATCTATGGGTAGTGTTGCTCATATTGAGAAGGATAAGAAGTAGTTAGTCAGGGAGGTTCATCAGTTGGATAGATTAGGTGTTCAATTGGTTGATTTAGTTGAAGGTAGTGTATTGGTTCAGAATAGTTTGGAATCATCATTGGATGCAAAAGTGAAATAAAAGCAAGATAGATATCCTAGTTTTGTTAAGATGAAGGAGGCAGTTGAGAGAAAAAATTAAAATTTTTCTGCCAAAGGGGAGATGGTGTGTTGCATTGCTAGGGTAGGTTATGTGTTCCATATGTGGATGATCTAAGGCAACGGGTTTTAGTTGAAATGCATGGTGCATGATATTCCATTCACCCAGGAGACACTAAGATATATCATGACTTGCGGGAAATCTATTAGTGGAATGGGATGAAGAGGGGTGTTACAGAGTTTGTAGCTAAGTGTTTGAACTGTCAGCTGGTTAAAGTTAATCATCATAGGCCTAGTGGTACATTATAGGAGTTCAGTATCCCCACTTAGAAGTGGAAAGTGGTGAACATAGATTTTGTGATGGGTTTGCCTCGTACTCGTCGTCAGCATGATTCGATATGGGTCATTGTGGACAGAATGACTAAATCAGTGCATTTCTTACCAGCTCATACTTCTTATTCAATGATGGAATATTCTAGGATCTATCTTAGAGAGTTAGTTAGGTATCATGGGATTCCATTGTCTATCATATCAGATAGAGGTACCCAGTTTACCTCTCACTTTTGGATGTCTTTTCAGAAAGGCCTTGGTACCTAAGTTTATGTCAGTATAACTTTTCATCCTCAGATGGATGGTCAGTCAGAGAGGACCATTCAGATCTTAGAAGACATGTTGAGAGCATATGTTATTTACTTTAAAGGTAGTTGGGATGATCACTTGCCTTTGATTGTTTTTTCCTATAACAACATCTATCCCTCCAGTATTTAGATGGCTCCGTTTGAGGATTTTTATGGTAGGAGTTGTAGGTCTCTTATTGGTTGGTTTGAAATAGGTGAAGCGGCTTTGGTAGGGCCAAATTCAGTAGTTGATGCAATGGAAAAAGTTTAGTTGAATTTGGAGAGGCTGAAGATAGGCTAAATCCGTCAGAAATCTTACGCAGACGTGAGGAGAAAAGATCTTAAGTTTGAGGTTGGTGATTTGGTATATTTGAAAATCTCACCCATAAAGGGAGTAAAGAGATTCGGTAAGAATGGGAAACTTAGTCCTCGATAAGTTAGCCCATATAGAATCTTGAGTCATTTTGGGAAGGTAGCCTATGAGCTAGACTTGCCTACGGATTTGGCATCAGTACATCCTATATTTCATGTTTCGTTGTTGAAGAAATATATTGGGGATTCAGCTGTAGTTGTTCCACTGGAGGATGTGGATGTTAAGGATAACCTTTATTACGAAGAGGTCCCAGTCAAAAACCTTGATTGTTAGATTCACAGACTAAGGAACAAAGAAGTTCCCTCGGTCAAAGTTCTTTGGCGGTATCAGTCTGTTGAGGGAGCCACTTGAGAAGTAGAAGAAGATATGCGAGCCAAGTACCCTCATATTTTCTCCGCGAACTCAGATTTGGCTTAAGATAACAATTTTCCTCAGATTGATGCCTTTTCATTCTCAGTTTCAGATATGTAATCCATCTCATGTCATTGCATATATTCAATTCAGTTCACGTATCATATTTTAAACTCAGTTATGCAATCATATTTTTAGTCATGCATGTTCAGTTTTTGATATTAATTTCTTTAGTACTCTCATCTAAACCAGTTTTATTCGAGGATGAATGTTCCCGAAGGGGAGATATTGTAATACCCCATAAAAGTCTTTGCTTATTTCATTAGTTGCATGTTAAGGAGGGGTCCAAAAATTGAAAATTTGGCTAAGTGTTGGGACTTAGTCATTTCCAAGGCCCCTAAACTTTGATGACTTTATTTTTGATCTTTTGGACTTTAGAACATCTATTTTTAAGTTGATTCATGATCGGGGTTGTTCAAAGTACATCTAGAGTGAGTTTTAGAATTTTTAGACGAGCATAGGGGTGTGTTTGGATCACCAAAATAGTAGCAGCAATGTGATGAGCCTGTGGCTCCCCCTCCAGTGCACCACACTAGAGCCCGCGGCACCCCCTCTAATGCACCACACTAGAGCCCGCGGTGAGCCCTTGGTCCCCCGTTTAGATTTTTGTTCCTCATTAATAAATGTCATTTGGGTCATTTTACTTTACCCAACTTGTCCATAACACGAAATTTAAGTTTCCAAGGAGCATTTTTTGCCCCTTTATACGTAAAACCTCTCAAGAAATCTATCTCCCACCTCAAGAACAAGCCCTAAGCCATTCTCAAGCAATCAAGGAATTCAAGCTCCAAATCTTAAGAAATTCCCAAGAATCGTCATGAATTCATCTAGTGAGGTATGTGTGATGTTCATCCATGGGTTCCTTTCACCTATGGAGTCCAATAACCCCTTTATATTTTAAATTATGAGTTTTACATGTTTCAAGTTAAATTGTTTCCACGAATCTCATATTAATTTAGTTGCAAGTTAGGTTGTAAGTGTTTTTAGTGGAAAGAACCATTACATATTTTGAATGTTGTAATATTCATGTCAAATCCCTAATTTATGATTTCAGTCATGTAATTATGTTATTCTCACATGCTTTATCCATTCCTATGCTTAAGTTCACAACTCTCATGTGTTTGATGAAATGCCTAAGTGTTGGATTTTGAATAATGATCCCCTTCTATGGTTTTAAAACTTTTATATGGCATTATTGATAATTCCACTCAGTGTTGGTGGGTTATGAACACCCTATACTTATGTGATTTACATAAATTCAGCTTTTTAAGTATTTAGACAGTTAATCCATGAATCTTATCAGTATACTCAGATATTCTTACTCATGATGAGTACTATTAGTTATGTAATAACATTAGTTGAGCTTAGTTCAGTTCAGTCTAAGTGTCAGTTTAGTTGGGAGTAGGATTTAGCACTGAGTGATTCCAGGGATAAGGGCTCACATGGAAGTATAGGGTGTGACCCTTAGTAGCAATCCCTGAGTTATAGAACTACGTAGCCAGCATAGGTTTGGGATGCCCACCTACCAGTTTAGGGTAGAAACATATCTCATGAGAGCACCTGCTAGTATAGGGTGACTCCTTAGTCCTTCGGGACACCAGTTTAGTGGATCCACACAGCCAGTGTTAGTACCCGTAGCACGGTACTGACACCCTTCTAACTGGGGTTACCGATTGGACCCCGATTAGCTCATATTAGTGCATGTCAGTTAGAGGATACCTCCCACAGTCTCATTGTAGAATTTTAGTGTATTCTCAGTTCAGGTTTGCTAGACTATGTGTACAAACTTTCATTTATTTAGTTATACAGTTTGCAGTCTTTCAACTTTCATACCTATTTCAGATTACAGGTTTATGCTGGGTCTCGCATTCTCAAATTTTACAATTTTCATGCATTTATGTTCAGTTTTTGCATACTATTCAGTTAGTCCTTACTTTATATACACAGTACCCCATGTATTTCATCCTGACCTCATCTCATACACCAGTACATTCAAAGTACTGACCACATACTCTTCTTTGCACTATGATGTCTTATATCATAGGTTTGGGCACACAGTTTCCTGACTGCAGTTAGACAGTTAGCATAATTCCAGTTGCCGTAGTGGTTAGTCCTCATCCATTGAGGATGTGTTATGATTATTTAGCTATTTTAGTGCTTTATTTAATTCAGTCAGTCGGAGTTAGTGAGGGTTTGTCCCATCAACTCCTCATTCAATTTAGAGGTTTTCAGACGTTCAAATAGACAGTCACTTACTTTTGATTTTTATCAGATATTTTAAACTTATGATTGATTTGTTATTTCAGTATTCAAATTTATAGTTCCTTTTTCAATTTATCTTCTGCATATGTGTTATGTTTATATTTCATTCAGTGCTCACAACAGGTACCAATTATGGTTAGCTTGTGGTCACTTATGACTGTAAGCACCATTGTTATGATTCGGGGGTAGTCTCGGGTCGTGACAAAAATATTTGAAATACCCTCAGCTTAAAAGCTGAAAAAATAGGCGCAAGAGGGTACGAGTAGACCTACCTAATCATACCCAAAACATATGAGTGATACCCTTTACTCGTACCCTAGGAAGCAAGTTAGACTGCTACACTGTCCAACATACCACCACAAGGGCCAACTCATTTTTATTACATAAAATTGGTACCCTTAAACTGTACCCTAGGTACCCTACCAAGGGCTTGACATACTAAGAATCATATGAGTCCATTATCTATCTCTTACCATCATCATACGACTAGTATAATGTACACTCATACCTTGGACAAAAAAGAATAAAAACCGCATTGATTAACATACGACCAAGATCCCTAAACTGTACCCACATTATACGACTAGTAATCATGAGTTGTATGATATCCAAAAAGTTCAAACTCAAGAAATTTGTAAGGGTCAAATACCAGGGTGTTTTAGGATCCCCCCCTAGCCGCCTGATGAAATATCATTTTGTTTTACTATTTTAAGGGTTTTTGATCCTTTTCTTGGTGAAAAACCATCCCCACCTATGCTAAGCAATCCAAACCCCTTAAAAATTTTTCATCCTTCATAAACATAACTTACTTCTCCCCAAAATTTGTAGAAGTAGAAATCACTAGGGTTCAAGATTCTTTCTCAAAAAGGGAATCACTAGGGTTCAAGATTCTAGCTCAAAAAAGGTCAAGCTTTTCTCAAATTCTTCCATCAAAAGGTATGTTGAACAACCCCTTTTCAACCTATCATATTTTGGGTGTTTTTTAAAATCATTAGAGTAATTTTATGTGGATTTTAAATTGTGGTTGTTAATTGATTATCAAGAGGATGAACAATTTAAAGTTGCAAAGATCTCTTTTATGAACGAAAAGCTTGAATCTTTAATAAAAATTTGAAAATTTAGGATTTATTGTTTGAAATATAATGTTTCTTTGAAACCTAATTGGGGTTTACTAAATCTGACTAGCCATTTCCCTCTTGTAAGTTATGTTGTTTCACATATCTTGACTATTGGAGGAAAAAAAAGAAATATCTATACCCTTTTTTTTAAAAAAAAGTATGGTTATTTAATTGTGTTCAATGACGAGATTAAGAGTTAATAAATATTTTATGATAATGATTTTGGAATGGTATGCAAGACTTGCAAAAATTGGTATGTAGATACCAAAATGTGAATGCTTTTATGAAAGACTCTATGAATAAATATGATGAATGATGTTTTAATTTGAGCTTAAAGAAAATTATGTAGTCCACTATGAAGGCATAAGTCCTATTGACCCAAAGCCTAAAACCTATGTTTTGCCAACATAGGGGGTGGTTCACTTCTTAATTGGATTACTTTATGATGTTAGTCCTTTATGAAGATAGTATGATGGCATAATTATATTGATATAATGACCCTTCAGGTCATTTTTTGCATTTTCTCTTATTATAGCTATTCAGAGATTTCCTATAGTTGCCCAAGTCATTTATGTCTTGCTGGAACTGACAGTTCGATTACCGGCCTGTTCGTTTGATTTTTAGAGCCAATTCTTTATTTTTGAAGTTTTTGTTGGTTCAAATTGGCTATTGGGCAAACATATCAGTCAAACAAGCTCGTATGCCAATTCTAACTATTCGAACAATTCTATAATATTGATTTTAGGCTAGGTGGACCTTTGGTTCGGGTCTCGTGACTCCTAAGCTCATTTTGAGCTATTGTTCGAAAGTTAAGAAAAAAGTAAGTTGGGTGTAGGACCCACTATTAGTTGAAATGATCTTAAATTGAAATTTTGACTGTTCCATTGAGTCCAGAATAACAAAATTGATAGGGTTGCATAGTACGTTTGCATGTTCGAGATTTTGAATGAAATCTGAGAGGTTGGCGGAGACTTAAAAATTTCTAAGTCTCAGTTGGTGCTGAAGCACCCGTGATCGCGAGCCACTGATTGCTTACATAATCTGGCAGACACTAGGGAGTATTACGCAAGTAAAGTTTGACATAGCATAAGCGACTCCCCTTGGTAACACATATATCGCAATTACGGTAATAATATCACATATACAACTTCTGCCTTTTCGACTAGATATCGCGTATACGATCGACAGGTCGGGAATGTGATACCAGTGTACTTGGGAAGGGTATAAATGTCCCTTTAGCCCATTTTCCCCATCCTCATCCATCTCCAAGATATTTCAAACCCTAAAAAGATGCAAAGCTTAGGGATAACATTTTTGGGTGATTTTGCTGCTTGAATAAAGTTTATTTATGTGATTCTCCCTCAAATTTGTGGTAAGATTTCGTTATTTTCATGATTTATTTCTCTATTTTAATCTAAAATCTCTAAAAGTTTGGTGACTTTATTTTAGCACCAATATAGCTTAAAATTTACTCATTTTTAGGGTAAACATTCCTTGAGCATATGGGGATGTTAAGCTAGTTTTGGAAACACAATTTTTGTAAATGGGCCCCACGTGAGATTTTTACGTAATTTTAGATCTAAAGAATAATAGTGAAATATGGGTATCACCGTGCCTATTTTGACAAATAAATTGTGATTTTAATAGCATGGCACATTGCAGAAGTGATGATAGGCGTATTTACACGCCTAAAGCACCTTAATGTACCCATATTTTAGCTAAGTTTCGAGGACAAAATATATAATTCCTGCACTTTTAGTCCTTTTTCCTGTAAGTGAGCTAACAAACGTGATTAGCAAGTTTTCAGGTATAAATGATGAAGATTCCAGCACTTTATGGATAACTTGACGCCAAAGGAAGCTTCACGAAAGAAGGAAAGCAGCGTTTGGACGCCTATGGACTGAAAGTGATGCATGGATAACTTGTCCCGGGCAAAAACAACATTTCTAAAGACTTTGGGGATCAACAGTAACTTAGTAGGATTAGGATAAGGATGCAGTAACCTAGTAGGATTAGCATAAGTACGCAGTAGCCTAGTAGGAATAGGATATGGGTGTTATAAATACCCTATTTTGCTGAATTTTTCAGCATTCATGCTTTTCAATTAATTCAAGCTTTTGACAATTCACTCATTCATTAATTGAAGTATTTTCCATTCGACTTTTACTATTATTCAAGTTACAAATTTTGTAAGTCCAAAATAGAGAAAGGCCGGCAAACACTTGATCAACGGAAGGAGTAAAAACGTCCAACCCTAGTTGACGTTAACATCATCTATTGCGAAGATTATTCTAGATTTTTGTATGATGATGATGTCTATTATGATTTCCGTTGCACTCATGAGTAGCTAAACTTCTCTGTTAGGGTTATGGAAGCCTTATGAGATACTATCTGTTGTTATGAGTTTGTGAATTCTTGATACGTATGCTTCTTATATCATTACTCTCTTCATCTTAATTGAATTCTTGTGGTTGCAAACATATAGAATATGCCAGTATAACATTAACTTGTTCGAAAGAAAAGTTACATGTATGGAAAAGAGAGATTGACAAGGAAATAGGGCTACTAAACCCTGTTTAAAAGTTAGTGCCGTAACTGGATTAACCTCTTGGAGAATTCGTACCATTAGTATATGCTTTAAGCTCGAAAGAGTTAAAGTGATATAATCCTTGATGGTCGAAAGAAGCTAGGATTTACCATAGAATACAAATCTCTATAAGCGCATGCATGTCTGAATTCCGCATAACTCATAGCCAATAGATATGTAGAACTCATAAGGTGAACATAACCCTAAATTACAATTCTCATTGATTAAAACCTACCAAGCATTCCGTTTTTACTTTGCTATTTTGATACTTTTACTTCACGCCGAAACCATCCCCCCTTTCCATAGAATTTTCAACCAACAGTCTAATAATAGTTGCAATACTTAGTGACCAAGTATTCCCTATGGGATTCAACACCCAACCCAGTTGGGTTCTATATTTGACGACGACCGCTTACACTCTTACGAGAGCTGTAGTTTGAGCGTTATCAAGAAGCTTCCTAAAAAGTGAAATCAGTGATTTTGCAGATTCTTTGGGATTTCTTTGGAACCCAGGTAGGCTTGGTTTACTTGCGCTATCTCATAGTATAACTATGATATTATGCTATATATGGGGTGGAATTTAGGTGTTGGAAGTGTAATAAGGATATTTGGGTTAATTAGACCCTTAGGCTACCTTAAATCCTTAGACACAAAGTAGTTAGTATAGTTGGCCATGTGTTAGGTGAAGTGGGCTTCATTGTATATAATTAGAATGGAATTGCCTTAATTACTTATGGTAGGTAAAATTCCCTAGTTACTCATGTTAGGGTAAAAGTGTTCTTAATTGCTTAAGTTAAGGGAATTTCCCTAGTTGCTATTGTTCTAAGTAGAATTGCCTTAGTTAATCATCCTTTAGGGAGAACTTATACCCTACGTCTAATCATGGCTTAATAGGAATCCAGGAATAAACTTATATACCTTATCCTAGCTTGGGGTAGAAACTTCCTAAGAGAGAATCTGCGAGGATTAGAAGTGGGACACTTCAGAGCACCTTAGTCTAAGTCTTGCTATAATCTTGTAGACTCATTTGTGTATGATTCACTCTTATTAATGGTGGGATAATACTTGAGGAGGTTAAATATAATTATCATGTGTATTAGTTGGTTATTGAGGGATTGATTCTAATTTCGAGTAATGCTAATGATATTGTCCATATGTATGACTAGTGATTTAATTTATGAGCATGATTTATGACTTATTCATATTGATTATGGGAAGGGCTTTTGAATATGATTCAAAACAGGGGTTGATATGCTTAATTCTATAGATATACTTATAAGTATGATATGGCTTGGGTATAACATGGCTTATGGATGTTATGTGGCTCATAATTATGATTCGGCTCATAGATAGAATATGGACTATAGATATAAGTAATGACTTATGGATATAATGCTGCTCATAGATATGATGTGGCATATAAATATTATTAATAAACTATAGAAAACATTGGTGGTATATAAATACGGTTATTAATATGAATCCCTAATATGCTTAGTAATATTGATTCCGAATATTAGTATTAATACAATCTTTGAATATGGATAATAATACAAATTAAAGACAAGATTATGGATGAGACCTGCAGATATGATTCCTTGTCCAACCTATAATTACAAGAAAAGGGATGGTCCATAGCTATGATTTATTTATATAATCTATTGAGTTTAGTTTATTGAAATACTCACTAATATGGTTCATAGATACGGTTCATATTTATGAGTTTTGATTCAAGTCTGGCAATTACCAATGATATTGATGATATGAGTATCAGTTCAAGTACAGAGAAATTGATAATTATAATAATAATGCCATTGAGTTTTGATTTGAGTTCAACATTAGAAAATTATTCCTGGCGTAATACAGGATGGATGGATTCTTAGTTATGGAATGGCGGTTGGTAAATTTTGGTTACTTGATAGTTAGTTTTCCATGATTGTATCTTCTAGGTTTATGAGGGTCTGCATTGGGCTATTTACTTTTCTGCACTTATTGACTTATGGAGGCAAATCTTGTAGCTTTAATGGTATGATCCTTGTGTTGTTATCTATTATGTATTGGATTGTTTATTTACGATTGTTTTGTTATCATTCTAGTTCTATTTACTTGTGTATGTATAACAGTGTTTGAGATTTCTTCCAGGCTTTCGCTTTATCTTGACTTAGCTTATATTATTTTGTATCTTATCGTATTTATAACATGATATAACTCAGTTGGTCAATGATACCTACTGAGTACCCATGATTTTGGTACTCATACTATACTTTTGTACCTTTTTGGTGCAGATCTAAGTAGTAGTCCTTACCTCTGATTCACTAATTGTGTAGAGTTGATTTGGGAGATTGGGTGAGCTCTTGGAGATAGAGTTGCCCCTTTTTTCTTTCTATTTATCTATGTCTAGTATTTTATTTCAAGATAAATTATATTGAATATTTCTAGACTTATGATTTGTTATAATAGCTCTTGTACTGACTCCACTAGGTCGTGGGATGGTTTTCTATGTTATGGTTACCTTTTAGACTGTTTCTATTATCTTTCTTATTTATGAGTTGCATTGTCTATCACAACTTTTTGGGTATTTTCCACCAAGTTAGCCCACTGCAAATAACTTCAGAATATGGTTCAGCTTACCTACTAGCGGGATAGAGTAGGTTCCATTATGACTTCAATATCGTGTCATTACAAATTGGTATTATAACCTAGGTTTCATCGATATTGTTGGTAGAAGAACAAATGTCTAGTAGAGTCCCTCAGATCGAAACATTGACATCCATTTCTTATTTTCGGGAGGCACTAGGAAATTCTTAGAAATTCTTTACTTCTTTTACTCATTTCGTGCTATGAGTCTGAGTTGGTTGCTAAAGCATTTATTTGGTTTCACTCTTTCATAGATGGCTAGGTCACGTATTACTGCTACATGAAATAAGGGATTGAGATTGATCTTCGAGATTCTATCGCTATTTGTGGATTACCTAAAGGTCGTGAACAACCTCGAGATGTGTCCCCATCTATGGGATATGATAGGGGGAATTTACAAGACCCTATTCCTATCCTCGAGTCAAAGATTCTTCTGCCCCATCCAATGGTGGGACAAGGACCAGCTCAAGCCCTAATGGGATTTATTTCTTCTTTAGTGGTCAAGGATACTTTGGTTCAGATTTTGGGGTTGCTTAATGGTGCACCGTCTGATGTGCACAGTCTATAAATTAGAGTAGTACTAAGGCGGGTGCTCAACTTATGGCTGTGGCTCTCAAAGTTGAGGTCCCTAGTGCATTGGCGGTTTCTCAGCCGGTAGTTGATCAACCAATGGTTGCGCAGCCTACGATGTCTACTATTGAGTAGAAGATGTTGGGAAGATTCTTGAGATTGGCTCCGCCTAGGCTTTTTATTGCACCCTGTGTGGATGTATATGAGTTCCTTATTACTTTTGAGGATAGGCTCCATAATTTAAGCCTAGTTGAGACTCATGGTGCGGATTACACAACTTTTCATTTGGACTTGGTAGATCGACATTGGTAGAGAAGTTATCTTAGTTCCAGAACATTTGGATCTTCTTCTTTGACATAGGCTCAGTTCTTCAAGATATTTTTAGAGAAGTATATGCCTTGTAGCCTCAGGAATCATTTGACGGATTAATTTTTATGGTTGGAGTAGGGATCTATGATAGTTTTGGAGTATGATACTCGTTTTCATAAGTTGGATTGGCATACTACTTCTATTCTGACTACTAAGCATGAGAGGGTTTGTTACTTTGTCTGAGGATTGAGACTTAGAGTTTGGTTGCTGTGGGTAGGTCTTTTGCTGAGGTTTCTATTCATGCTCAACTTATGAAAAATATGCATTACGAGGCATAAGAGGGAACTGATAAGAGGCCATGATATTAGGATAGGTTTAGTGCCAGTCGCAGTAGCTCCCAGTTTAGAAGTAGTGGTTCTCAGGGTAGGTGCCCTCCATGTTAGCTATTTTAGCATCAGGGTAAGTCTAGTAGACCCGTTTGGGCCACGCTTCATATCAGTGATGGAGGCCAGTCTAGCTCTAGTGATCATCTTGGCTAGGGTCATGGTTAGTATATGAGTGGTTTTTCTTTAGGCTATTCTAGCTGTGGGGGTTATTCTGGGTCAGCCAAATCTTCTGGTTTTAGTCTAGTGCTTAGGTCATGTTATGGTTATGGATCTTTTGGTCAGTTATCGAGGAAGTGCCCTAGTTCTGGAGTAATTTTTCCTTCATCAAAGAGTTTTCCACCTATTAGGGAAGTTCATCCCCCAGCTAGAGGTGGTATGCATGGTCGTAGGGGTAGTATCCAAGGTTCTCATAGAGGTTCTCAAGAAGGTAGGACAAGAGTTCAATTAGGAGGCTAGCCAGGTGGCGGGCGTGGTCAGTTGTATGCAGTACCTGCTAAACCAAAGGCTGAGTCTTCAGATGTTATTATTACATGTATGATTTTAGTGTGCCGTCAGTTGTTCTTACTTTATTTAATCCGAGAGCCACTTATTCTTATGTGCCTGCTTATTTTTCTCCATGGTTAGAGTTATCTTAGGATTCATTATCTATGACATTACATGTATATACTCCCGTGGATAATTTTTTAGTAGTGGATTGGGTTTTAAGATCATGTGTTATGACTGTTAGAGATGTTTACTCATGCTGGTCTTATTATATTTGACATAGAGGTTTTTATGTGATTTTGGGCATAGACTGGTTATCCCACTATCATGCGGTCATGGATTATTTTTCCAAGACCATTTCCTTAGCCATGAATGACATACCCCCGACCGTATGACAGAAGCTAGTAGATGTATGCCGATGAGGATTATTTCTTATATGTGTTTTAGAAGGCTTATTTTGAGGGGTTATGAGTCTTATCTCGCTTATATTTGTGATGTTAGTATGGAGAGTCTGTCGCTTGACTTTATTCTAGTAGTTCATGAGTTTTTTGATATTTTCCTTACAGATCTACCTGGTTTTACTCTTGAACTTAGTATTGTGTTTGTTATTGCTATTGGGCCTAACACCTGACCTATTTATATTGCACCTTACCATATGGCTCTTGCCAAGCTTAAGGAGCTGAAATCTCAACTCTTGGTAAGGGCTTCATTAGACCGAGTGTATCTCCTTGGGGAGCTCCTGTGTTATTTGTGAACAATAAGGATGGCTCCATATGTATGTGTATTGATTACATGCATCTTAATAATATGACAGTGAGCCTCGCATTAGTAATTTATTCGACCAGCTTCAGGGAACAACGATGTTCTCTAAGATGGATTTAAGGTCCGATTACCATTAGTTGAGGATTCAAGGTGATGATGTCCCCAAGAAAACCTTTAGGACCTGTTATGGTCATTATGAGTTTCTAGTGATGTCTTTTGGGTTGACTAATTCCCCAACGCTTTTATGGATCTAATGAACCGAGTGTTTAGGCCTTATTTAGATTTATTTATGATTGTGTTCATCGATGCAATCCTTGTGTATTTAAGGAGTAAAGAGGAGCATGCTCAACATTTGAGGATTGTGATCCAGACTTTGAGAGAACATTTGCTTTTTTCCAAATTCTCTAAGTGTGTGTTTTGGCTAGAGTTCATGGAATTCCTTAGGCATGTGATGTCTGGGGATGGGGTTATGATAGACCCGACAAAGATTGAGGCCATTCATGTTGGGAACACTCCTATTTCTCTGACTGAGGTTCGTAGCTTTATTGGCTTGGCCGGTTATTATAGACGATTCATCAAGGGTTTTGCTACTATTTCAAAACCTATGACTAGATTGACTCAGAAGGCTATTTATTTTTAATGATTTGAGGAGTGTGAGTCAAGATTTGGAAAGCTTAATGAGTTTTTTATTCGGCTCCTATTTTAGCTTTTTCTGTTAACGGTGAGGGATTCACCGTGTATTATGATGCTTTTGGTGTTGGTTTAGGTTGTGTTTTGATGCATTAGGATCATGTTATTGCTTATGATTTGAGGCAGCTAAAGGTGCACGAGCGCAACTACCCTACTCATGATTTAGAGTTGGCGGTGGTAGTTTTTGCACTTAAGATTTGTAGGCATTATCTTTATGGTGTGGATTGTGAGATTTTATAAATCATTGCAGTGTTAAATATTTTATGACCTAATGAAAGCTTAATCCTAGATAGCATAGATAGATGGAGTTTCTTAAGGTTTATGAAATCTCTATCTTGTATCATCTATAGGCAAGGCGAATATGGTGGCAGACACCTTGAGACGAAAGGTAGTGAGTATTAGTAGTTTGGCTTGTATTTCAGTTTCTCAGAGACTAGTGGCATGGGGCATTCAGTTCTTATCCAACTTAATGGTGCAACTTGCTATTTGAGCAGATTTGGGATCGCTAATTTAAGTATAAAATACTTTACGCCATTTGAGATCAGGTGTTGAGTGGTTAGTCGAAGAGGGATACCATAGATTCTAAGGGTGTCTTGATATTAGATAGCTGCATTTGTGTTTCGAGGGTTGATGACTTGATTTAGTCCATTTTGCATGAGGCTCACAGTTTTAGTTATTCTGTTCACCCGAGTACCACCAAGATATATAGAGATTTGAGAAAACATTATTAGTGGAGTTTCTTGAAGAGAGATATGGTAGACTCTGTAGCTCATTACCTATGTTATCAGCAGGTGAAGGCCAACCATAAGTGATCAAGTGGTTTGATTTAGAGGTTGCCCATTCCCAAGTGGAAGTGGGAGCCGATTACCATGGACTTTATTTGGGGTTTTCCTTGTACTTCCCCTAGTTTTGATGGTATTTGGGTCATTATGGATCTATTGACCAAGTCAACACATTTTATTCCCATTTAGATGACTTTTGGTGCCGAGAGGTTGGCTTGTATATATGTCTGTGAGATAGTCCATGTGTATGGTGTGCCTATATCTATCATTTTAGACTGGGGTTCAGTGTTCACTTCTAGACTTTGGAGAGCTTTTTAGGAAGAGTTGGGAACTCAGGTGGATCTTAGTACAACCTTTCATCCTCAGAGTGATGGCAAATCGAAGAGAACTATTCGGGTTCATGAGGATATGCCTCGAGCTCATGTTATGGATTTTAGAGGTGAAAGGGAGAAAGACTTTGCATTGATAGAGTTTGCATATAATAATAGCTACAATTTGAGTACTAAGATGGTGCCTTTTTAGGCTTTATATGGTAGGTAATGTTGTTCTTTGATTAGATGCTTTAAGAC
Organism: Capsicum pubescens; assembly: GCA_030864215.1. Taxonomy (NCBI): domain Eukaryota; kingdom Viridiplantae; phylum Streptophyta; class Magnoliopsida; order Solanales; family Solanaceae; genus Capsicum; species Capsicum pubescens. Next base: position 233,091,789 of record CM061544.1, read on the forward strand.
TTTTGAGATTAGACCCCATGGTACTGAATTTCTTTAAGAGTCATTGAATAGAGTTAGGGTGATTCAGGATAGGTTGAGGGAAACTCAAAGTAGGTAGAGACTTATGCAGACCGTAGACTTCTTTCCTTGAAATTTGGAGTGGTGACTGGCTATTTCTCCTTGTATCATCCATGAAGGGTGTGATGAGGTTCCAGAGAGTGGGCAAGCTCAGCCCAAAATATATTGGATCCTTTGAGATCCACCGCACAATTGGTGAGGTGTCTTATGAGTTAGCTTTACCCCCATATTTTGTCATCGTCCATTTGGTTTTCCATGTTTCGTTGTTGCGGTAATACATTTTTGATCCATCTTATGTTCTTAGATAGGACTCAATCTAGTTGGATAAATGGTTGGCTTTTATGGAGAAGTCTGTGTTCATTTTGGCTATGGATGTTAGACAGTTTCATACTAGAGGTATTCCAATAGTTAAGGTTTAATGGAGGAATGAGAGATCGATAGCGAGATGCGGACCCAATATCCTTACCTATTCGAGGCTTCAAGTATATCCTAATTCTTTACTTTCCTTAGTAGTGGATATTTTAATGAATCTTTAGTCATTTTCTACATTTCTACTAATTTTTTCCGTTAAGAGATTTCCCATACCTACCCCATGTCATTTATGACTTGCTGGAACTAACAATTCGGTTGCAGGGTAATTCGTTTGTTTTTTAGAGCCAATTACTTGTTTTGATGTCTTCATTGGTTCAAATTGACTACCCGGCAAAAACCTCAGTCAAATGACCTCATATGCCAATTCTGACTATTCCAACATCTTAAGGCTAGAAACACCTGAGCTCATTTCAAGTTATTGGTTGGAAGTTAAGAAAATGGTAAGTATGATGTAGGAACCTCTTTTAGTCAAAACAACCTCGGATGGAAATTTTGACTAAACCATTGAGTCCAAAATGCCGAATTTGATAGGGTAGCATAGTTCATTTGTGTGAGACCTCATAAAACTTCCATCATTTTATTTTTGACCTCCTATGTGCGTAATATTGATTTGTCACTTGAATTGTGTTTAGGGTTGTTAAAAGGGTGTTTGGGGAAAGTTTCTGAATTTTTAGGAATGGTTCAGGGCGATTTTTAAACTTTGAAGCAGTGTACCTCTATGATATCCCCGTGCCACAGAGGTTAGCCTCCGCGATATTGGCGTGGCATGGAGGTTAACCTCCGTGATAAGGCCATGCCAGGCTGAAGTGGAAATTTCATCCAATTTTATATATTTCACTTAGGGGTAAGAGGATTTGGGTATTTTCACCCTTTATAGAACTTATAAATATAAAATTGATCTTTTCCCTTTCCGTTACAAAAGATCAAATACTCTTATTCTCTTCTCTAACACCTACACTAAGAATGCTTAAGGGTTTTACAAGAAATCACTACTCCGGGCTCTAAACTTCAAATTGACTTCAAATTTTTGTGTGTTTTAGGCACGTTTCTCTTCCCTAAACTTTAATTTCACATTGTGGAATGAATTGAATGGATTTTCATATGATTTAAATTTTGGGATTTGAAATCTGTTTGAGGGGTTTTGATTGTTATTCATTGAATTACTTGTCCCATATTTTGAATTTATTATTCATGCTTTAAATTGATTTTTTGGGACTGAATTTGTACATTATTTAAATGGTCAGAATGAGGGACATGAGTTTCTCCAAATTGGATGAATTTTGTCTTGGAATTGCATGAACCTCAACTCGCTTTGTAAGTTTGATTCTTATTATGGAAAATTGCATGGTTTAACTTGCTTATGAACTCAATGCATTACATTAATGGATTAATAGATATAAAAGTGGATTTGGATGGCCTTGGTGGCCATGGTTTAGATTTTCAATGAAACTTGGAAGTCAATATGGTTTTGTGGATTGGTTTGGCAGGTTTAATTTAGCTTGCAAGCATATGAGTATGCCAATATCAAGTGGTAAATGGCTTAATGAACGAGTCCTAGGTTGCTGGTTAGTTGTATGTGCAAACTGTTTTAATTTGGTCTTAAAGGGGGTTGTGTAGCACATTGTAAAAGTGTAAGTCCTAGGGGGATGAACATTATAAATCACGTTTGCTGGAATTGGAGGTCTATCTGACCATGTGTTTGGCACACACTTGATATATATATATATATATATATATATATATATATATATATATATATATATATATATATATATATATATATATATATATTGAAGGACAGTTGCGACAGGTAGCTTTTGCATTCCCTTGGATTTTTCTTTGGTTCGTGCAGCTAACACGCTCTAGGGAACATTCTGCAGGGGAAGCTGAACCCATATAGCCAATGGATGACTTTAGGATGGATTGATCTAAATAGTCTAGGTTAATGGTTTAAAAACTTTTATGTTTACGGCCCGTACCGTATCTTGGCATCTTATATGTGTATATAAATGTGTTTGTGTGGTTTTGACTGATTTTTGACAAGAAATTAATTTATCACTTTCCTTGAGTTGCATACCAATACTTATCCCACTGACCATCCTAGGATGCTACATCATTTCATGATATAGGGTTCAAAGATATTTCTATTACCCCTGTGCAACGTTAAATGGTTGAGCACATTCATTGAATTTCTATGAAGTGGTGAGCCTCCATCATTCTTAAGGCCTTATCATTTTATTATTCTTTCATTATTGTCTTATTACTTATGGTTTTTTTTAGTCATAGTCGAGGAAATATTCCGACTTAGTTGCTATTTCGATTATAGAGACTTTTGTGGACAGATCTGGGTTGGTTGGTTATTGATTGACTCTTTGAGTTCATTTGAGTTATCTATCCATCTTTTTATCACTATTTTATTAGATTCCGCAATATTATTATTTTTGTGCTCATGAGGTTAGGCGATGGGGGTGGTCTCTGATTTATGCTAGAATTGAGATACCCGTCAAGACTAGACCAAGTGTCGGATTGTGATAAGCTTGGTATTAGAGCACGATTTAGAGTCATTGGGTGTCCATAAAGCCGTGTTGAGTAGAGTCCTTTTTATGGGTATGTAGCGCGCCATACTTATAAGGATGAGGCTATATGACATTTAGAAATATTTCTTTTCTTGTATTCTATTTTGGGCTATAGAGTCCAGTATTATGAAACTTATCTTACTCCTAACTTCCTCGCATTTAAGATCATTCCTACCTAAAGATATGTTGTTTGGAGAAACTCTACTAGGAACTCCATCCTACCCGAGGACAATATGGAGGGGATTCGCCCTATGTATGGAATGCAGACTTGTCTAGGGTCCTTGCACCTGATTGTGCTACTCCATGTGGAGTTCCACCGATCCCTACTAGTCCTCCTCAAACTTCCTATGCTGGTGACATTTATGCTCAGTCACCTTGGGGAGATATCACTAATGCGGAGTTTTGTCAGTCTATTCATATGCTTACTCAGTTGGTGGCATAGTAGTCTCTTGAGTCTAACTATGTTGGTAATGTTGCTCATTTTTCTAAGGTCACTAGGGTTGGCAAGTTCATAAGGTTGAATCCCCCAACCTTACAGGCTCTAGGGTTGAGGAGGATCCACAGAGGTTTATTGATAAAATGGAGAAGATCTTTAGGGTGATGCATGCTACTGATGTAGAGGTTGTGGAGTTTGTTGATTATCAATTAAAATATTGAACATATCAGTGGTTTGAGGAGTGGAAATCTATGAATGGTGATGATGCTGAGCAGGTTTGTGTGGAATGTAGATAGAGATGCCTGAAATCACTCACTCTGCTGAGACTGAGCACCTGAACCGACATTATGAGACAATGTAGCACATAGATGTATATGTGGATCAGTACTTTGAGGATGTACTGAGTATATGGGGGGTGAATACACAATAAATTAATATTTTAATATTATTAAAATTCATAGAATATGTATGCTGTATGTGAAGACTCATATGGATGGAATAACATAAAGATGAAAACCATATATCATGAATAATAAAACATACTACGTAAATTTGGCGAGCCATCACCCTTAAAGTTTAAAAGCTGAACTGTTATCTTTCATTCTTTTGAGTTAAACTGTAGGAAAAATACTTTAAAAACTATTTTGAAGATCTTCACTGTTAGGGAAATTCTTTTAAAAGACTTTCTAGTGTTCTTTACTAGTAGGGAAATTTACTCAAAAGTTGTTTATTTACTTTTACTAGATGGGAGGTTCTCTTAACCGACGTAAACGATGTGAGCTATCATTGAGTCCAACTTCTTTTTCCCCTAAGGGGAAAACCTCACGTTGGGAGAGGTGTCATACTCTTGACAGGGAGTATAACTTGAGCTAAGTGATCACATCTGTAACTGTGATCGATATAGAAATGGAAATATTAAATCTGTACCTACGTTGGCTCATAGTTCAAGGAAAGTAGGATGCGCTAAACCCACACTTTTCGCTCGATGCTAAATACTACTACCTTTAATCTATATGCTCATTCTGTAGGAAAATCCATTTTAGAAAGTCATAATTTCATACTGAAAGCTAACTGTGCATATGTTCATTCAAAACACAATTTAAGCTGTAAAGTGGATTCCATATCTTGGCTAAGTATCAAAAGATCAAATCATTATTCAAAGCTATCTCTAAACATGTCATGGGATGCTTAAAAGCATAATCATTCTTGAAATAGAAATATTCAACTAGGGCTTGCTAACCCATGCTTCAAATTCATGTCAAAACATCATAAAGTTCATGCTTGATAATGTAAATATTCAAAATTCAACTCAAAATCTGGAAAAATATAGTTACACCCATGAATTTATGAAAGTATACATGTAATTCAACATCCAAAGCACTTAAAACATCATAATCTTCAACTATCAATAAATGGGTATGAACCCCAAATTGAAATTCATATAAAACCATGTAAATTTGTAATTAGAAACTAGTTTTGGGCACAAGGATGAAAGATTCATCCATGTTCAAAACCCTATGTACCTTAATTGATGAACTAGATAAAGAAGTTTGGTTTTAAGATCCTATTTGTGCTCTTGAAGATTGATTCTTGGAATTCCTGAATTGGGAACCTTGAATTTTGAACTATTTTAGGAAAAGAATGGTTGAAAATTGGGGATTCTTGAAGTTGAATGTGGAAGCCTAGGGTTTTAATTTAGAGGGGTTTGATGAGCAATGAGCATATTTTGCTCAATATTATGATTAATCTTCTGTTTATGCAATTTGGGGGCTTGATGAAAGATAAATTTGGCCTTGGGATTTAAAATCTCGCAACTGGAATGCCGAATAAGGCCCCACCGTAACACGGTGAGTGGGTCATCGCGATACCCAATGCGATGTAGTGGAATCGCAGTGAGTCACTAGATTGTGAAAATTTCTATTTTGGGATTCACCACGACGCGGTGGCCTCCTCACCGCGATACTCACTGCGATGTGGCCTAATCACTGTGAGCTACTATTTTGCCAATTCGAATGCGATCCAATCCTCGTCCAAAAATTTCAAAACCTACCCGAGACATGCTATTTTCACCCCTGAATATCATTTAGCTCAAAAATCATTGTCTTGGAGACCGGAGTGTTCCCTCAACTCTTAACTTTATTTTTCAGATTCTAAATGCTACAAGTACGTACTAAGGGATCGACTGTTCTAGAATTATTCAGGGTATTATAATGTCTCCCCCTTGGAAACATTTGTCCTCAAATGAGACTAACGAAGATGAGATGCTAAAAAATTGAGGCTATAACTGGCATGCACAACTAAAATCATGAGTAACCTGATTTGCAATTGCAAGAACTATCGAATGAATGGCTATATAAACATGAAACTTGGAATGAAAAGAGATGATCTGAAGAAACTTGTTACCTTGAACTAAATCTGAATCTGCAGCGAAAAGCTGAGGGTACTTGGTTTGTATATCTTCTTCTGTTTCCCAAGTGACTCCCTCAATGGATTGATTGTTCCAAAGAACTTTGACCAAGGGAACTTCTTTGTACCTTAGTCTACGAATCTGGTGATCAAGGATCTTGACTAGAATCTCTTCATAGGAGAGACTATCATGAATATCTGTGCTTTCTAAGGGTACTGCAACCGCTGGATCACCAATACACTTCTTTAACAAGGACATATGGAACACAGGATTAATGGAGGACAAATCTACAGGCAACCCAAGCTCATATGCCACCTTCCCTACATGACTCAATATTCTAAAAAGTCCAACATAGCGGGGACTAAGATTTTCCTTTTTTTCAAATATCTTCGCCCCTTACATGGGTGAAACTTTCAAATAAACTAAATCACCAATTTCAAACTCCAGATCTCTTCTCCTCACATCTGCATACAATTTCTAATGAATCTGAGATGTTTTCAATGTCTCTCAAATCCACTAGACTTTATCCATAGCTTCTAACACTATATTTGAACCTATCAACGTGGCCTTACCCACTTCAAACTAACCAATAGGTGATCTATATCTCCTCCCATAAAGACCCTCAAACGGGGCCATTTGAATGCTAGCATGGTAATTGTTATTGTAGGCAAACTCAATCAACGACAAATGCTCATCCCAACTACCCTTAAATTCAATCACACATGCCCTCAACATATCTTCTAGAGTCTGTATGGTCCTCTCCGCCTGACCATCTGTCTGAGGATAAAAAGCTAAACTAAGATGGACTTGGGTACCAAGACCCTTTTGAATGTCCTTCCAAAAGTGAGAGGTAAACTGAGTACCCTTATCTGAAATGATAGACGATGAAACCCCATGGAATCTAACCAACTCTCTAATATACAACTTAGCATAATCTTCAGCTAAGTAGGACGTATGAATTGGTAGGAAATGGGCTGATTTAGTCAACCTGTCTTCTATAACCTAAATCAAATCATGCTGATATCACAAACGAGGTAACCCTATTATGAAATCCATGTTCACCTCTTCCCATTTCCTAGTAGGAATACTGAACTTTACAAAGTACCACCAGGACTTTGGTGCTCTACCTTAACCTATTGACAAACTGAATATTTACCTACAAACCCTACAATATCTTTCTTCATACCACTCCACAAATAGATCTCCCGCAAATCTTGGTACATCTTAGTAGAACCAGGATGAATAGAGTAATGCATACCATGCGCTTTAGCCATAATATGCTGTCTCAAATTATGATCACATGACACACATAATCTACTCTGGTATCTCAACAAGCCATATTCATCTTGGGAGAAAACCTCCACCTTCTGATCTCTAATCGACTCTTTTAATTTAACTAGGATGAGATCTTGATCTTGTTTCTCCTTCACCTCAGAAACTAAGGAAAATTCTAGACTACTCTACACCCATACACTACCCTCACAACCAAATCAACTAAACAAACACCCAATCTAGCTAGTCAATGAACTTTATAAACTAACTCCTTCTTATCACTCTCCATACGAGCAACACTACCCATATACAGTCTACTAAGGGAGTCTTCCACAACATTGGCTTTGCCTGAATGATACAAAACACTAATGTTATAATCTTTCAATAATTCTAGCCACCTTCTCTAACAGAGATTTAACTCTCTCTGTGTAAACACATACTTTAAACTTTTGTGGTATGTAAACACATCAACGTGCACCCCATAAATATAGTTCCTCCATATTTTCAAAGAAAACACAACAACATCTAACTCAAGATTATGAGTAGGATAGTTCTTTTTGTGAGGCTTAAGCTGTCTAGAGGCATAGGCTATGACCTTACCTCTTTGCATCAAAACACAACCCAAGCAGACTCTAGAATCATCATAAAACACAATGAATCTATCTGTACCATCAGGTAATGTTAAGATTGGGGCTGAGGTGAGCAAGTCTTCAACTCCTGGAAACTCTTCTCACAAGAATCAGACCACTGAAACTTAACTTTCTTCTGAGTCAATCGGGTCATAGGAGATGCAATGGATGAAAACCCCTTAACAAACCATCTGTAATAGCCAGCTAAACCCAAGAAACTTCTGATATCTAATGGAGAAATGGGTCTAGTCCAGTTTCTCATGGCTTCAATCTTTTGGGGATCAACTCTAATGCCATCACTAGAAATAATATGACCGAGGAAATCTATTGACCTTAGCCAACATTCACATTTACTCAATTTAGCGAACAACTGGTGATCTTTAAGATTTTGCAAAACAATCCTAAGATGGTCTGCGTGATCATCCTTACTACGGGAAGAGACACAAACATCACCTATAAAGACTATGACAAATATGTCTATGTACTATTTGAGCACATGGTCCATCAAGTCCATGAATGTTGTTGGGGCATTTGTTAGCCTGAAAGACATGACTAGGATTCAAAATGACCATAACAAGTTCTAAAAGCTATCTTCGGGATATCACATTCCCTTACTCAAAGCTGATGATAGCCGGATCTAAGGTCTATCTTGGAGAAATAACTTACCTCTTGGAGTTGATCAAATAATTCATCGATTCTAGGAAACGGATATCTATTTTTAACTATGACTTAATTCAACTGATGATAGTTAATGCACATTCGCAAAGAACTATCTTTCTTACGCATGAATAGGATGTGAGAGCCTCATAGAGAAATACTGGGCCTTATGAAACCTTTATCTAAGAGGTATTTGAGTTGCTCTTTCAAATCTTTAAGATCTACAAAATCCATACAATATAAAGGAATGGAGATGGGCTAAATATTAGGAAGAAGATCAATTCTAAATTCTATTTCCCTATTGGGAGGTACCCCTGACAAATTTTTGGGAAACACAGTAGGAAATTCATTAACTATGTGGACTGACTAAACAGTGGGAGTCTCAAACTTAGTTTCTTTGACTCAAACTATATAATAGATACAATCTTTAGATAACAACCTTCAATCCTTAGGATAAGATATGAAATGACTCTTGGGAAACATAAATTGCCTTCCCACTCAAAGACTGGCTCATAAAAAAACTAAAACTTCACCACTCAGGTGCGACAATCTATGGATGCATAACAAGAATGGAGCCAATCTATACCAAGAATAAGTTCAAATTCAACCATATCTAATTCTATCAAATCTACTAATATGATTTTATGAAGGACTGTAATGGGATATTTTCTATTGAGTTGTTTGGCAACAACTGACTCACCCACTGGAGTAGAAACCAAGAAGGGCTCAGGGATCTTTTCAGACCTATTACAAAATTAACTGCAACTAGTGGGGTCATCTAAGAGAAACTTGACCCAGGGTCCAACAAGACATAAACGTCAAGATGAAAGACACGAAACATACCAGTAACAATATGTGGGGAGATTTCCTACTCCGATAGGATGGTAAAGAATAAAAATAATTATGGCACTAACCACTACTGATACTGGATGATGCGCCCTGAGGAGGGATTAGGCGAGCTATGGGAGCTGGTATACTAGTAGCCTGAGTCTGGGGACGAACATACCTTCTTCCTTGCTTAGAATATGGGCACTCCTTGATACTATGGACCAACTGACCGCATCCAAAGAAACCTTTCTGTCCCAAAAAGAACTCACTAGGATGATTCTTACCACATCTAGCACATCAAGGATAACTAGGCCTTCCACCCATACTATTCTGAGATCTGGACATAGAAGTCTTACCCCACTATTTTTACTTGGTTCTGGGTATGGGGGAACTATCTGAAGATGGTACTGGCAAAGGTGGACGACTCTGAAAATGTGAATGATTTGTCCCTACAAACCTGGATTGACCATACTCAAACTTCCCAGTTATAGCCTTCTTATTTCTTCTATCTCTTCCCTTCAACTTTTCTACCTCAATCTGTTGGGCATGAGTCATCAATCTAGGAAGATTCATATCTCCAATAAGCATGGCAGTCCTACACTTCTTGACTACCAATCCAGATACTCCAGTAACAAACTTACTCATACTAGATCAAGTGTCAGCTATCAACTTAGAAGCATATTTAGATAAGTGGTTGAACTTAAGGCAGTGCTCCTTAGATGTCATTGAGCCCTGCCTCAGGTTCATAAACTCCCCAATCTTGTCTTCCCGCAACTCATGTGGAAAGAACTTATCCAGAAAAGCATTCTGAAACACCTACCAACTCATGGGAGCTGCATTCTTACCCCTAACTTTCTTCCACATAACAACCCAATCATAAGAAACATCCTTCAACCTATAAGAAAATTCCATACTCTCCACTTTAATAACATACATAACTTGGATGATCTCATTCACCTCATCAAGATACAACTCTGGGTCCTCACCTACCTTTGACCCAAAGAATTCAGGTAGATTCATCCTCATGAAGTCATGAAGTTTGGCTGTATCTAAATTACCTTTTTTCTGATGCAAAACTGCATCCTGGTTATTGGCCTGAACATTAGCAGTCACATCTTGGGTTAACGCCTGAAAGGCAGCCCAAAATTTGGCATGAGACATATTTTCATTCAGAAGATTAATAGGCTGGGGTGGCTAGTTATCATTTCTATGGGCATTAGTTCTACGATGAGGTATATTATATCATGAAAGAGCATGATTTAATAGAAGATAAATATAGGTATAAGCACTATGGATTATGAAAGAAAAAAGATAATTTCATAAAATATCCCATAGCCTCTTGCTCATAAATGTGGCGTGCTTCACACCTATGATCAATACTCTACGTAATGTGGATTTTCTGACTCCTTAGGACTCTCTAAACCCTAGTCTCTGATACCAAGTTTGTAACGCCCGAAACTTGGTCCCGAGACCCCACATGGTGCTCAAGACTACGAGTAGCCTCAAGCTAAACCTGTAAGCCTGCTACTAAGTCTATAATTCCTATTAATGTAAACAAATCAAGCATCAATATTAAATTATATCAAAACTGTCTGAGATCAACTGAGTATACTGTCTGGATAACAATCGTGGAAAATTTAAAAATACTAGCTAGTAGTCTGACAAGCCTCTATTACTATAAAACTAAAGATCCATTTGGATAAACTCCCAACTGACTCGGACTAAACTGTAAGCAACTAATCAAATACTAAGTAAGATGGAAATTTAGTTAAATGGGCCCTCGAACCAAGAGGACTCACCAACTGTAGGGATGTAGATATAGATGCCCGAAATCACTCACACTGTTGAGATTGAGCACCTAAACCTATATTATGAGATAATATAGCACATAGACGTATATGTGGATCAGTAATTTGAGGATATACTGAGTATATAGGGGTGAATTCACAGTAAATCAATATTTTAATGTTATAAAAATTCATAGAATATGCATTCTGTATGTAATGACTCACATGGATGGAATAACTACAAGATCCAAACTATATATCATAAATAATAAAACATACTGCGCAAATCTGGTGAGCCATCACACTTAAAGTCTAAAAGATGAACTGTTATATGTCATTCTTTATAGTTAAACTATAGGGAAAATACTTTTAAAACTATTCTAAAGATCTTTTCTGTTAGGGAAATTCTTGTAAAATCCTTTCTATTATTCTTTACTAGTAGGGAAATTTACTCAAAAGATGTTTATTTACTTTTACTAGAAGGGAGGTTGTCCTAACCGACATAAACTATGTGAGCTATCATGGAGTCCAATGTATTTTTCCCCTTAGGGGAAAACCTTACATTGAGGAGAGGTGTCATACTCTTTCTAAGGAATATAACCTAAGCTAAGTGATCACATCTGTAACTTTCATCCATATAGAAATGGGAATACTGAATCTATACCTATGTTGGCTCGTAGTTTTAGGAAAGTAGGATGCACTGAACCCACACTTTCCACTCGATGCTAAATACTACTTCCTTTAATCTATATGCTCATTCTGTAGGAAAATCCACATTAAAAAGTCATAATATTTCATACTGAAAGCTAACTGTGCATCTATTTATTCAAAACTAAATTAAAGATTTAAAGTAGATTCCATATCTTGGCTAAAGATCAAAAGATCAAATCTTTATTCAAAGCTGTCTATAAATATGTCTTGGAATGCTTAAAAGCACAATCATTCTTGAAATAGTAGTATTCAACTAGGGCTTGATAACCTATGCTTTAAATTCATGTCAAAATATCATAATGTTCATGCTTGATAATGTATATATTCATAATTCAACTCAAAATCTTGAAAAATATAGTCATATGCATGATTTTACCAAAGTAGACATGCAATTCAACATCCAAAGAACTTAAAACATCATAATCTTCAAATAGCAATAAATGGGTATGAACCTTAAATTGAAATTCATATAAAACCATGTAAATTTGTAATTAGAAACTAGTTTTGGGCACACGGATGAAAGATTTATCCTTGTTCAAAACCCCACATACCTTAATTGATGAACTAGATGAAGAAGTTTGGTTTTGAGATTCTATTTATTCTCTTGAAGAATGATTCTTGGAATTCTTGAATTGGGAACCTTAAATTTTAAACTATTTTAGGAAAAGAATGGTGGAAAATTGGGGATTTTAAAAGTTGAATATTTAAGCTTAGGATTTTAATTGAGAGGGATTTGATGAGAAATGAGCATATTTTGCTCAATATTATGATTAATATTTTGTTTACACAATTTTGGGGCTTGATGAAATACAAAATTGCCCTTGGGATTTAAAATCCCGCAACTAGAACGCCGATTAAGGCCCAATCGCGATGCGGTGAGTGGGTCATCACGATACCTACCGCAATACGGTGGTGACTCTCTGGATTGTGACAATTTCTATTTTGGGATTCACCACGATGCGGTGGCCTCTTCACCGAGATACTCATAATGATGTGGCCTAATCGCGGTGAGCTACTATTTTGCCAATTCGAATGCGATCCAATCTTCGTCCGAAATTCCAAAACTTATCTGAGACATGCTATTTTCACCCTAAATATAATTTAACTCAAAAATCTTTATCTCAAAGCCTGGAGGGTCAACATATAAATTTTTGAAGTCTAAAGGAAGGTCAAAATGACTAAGTCCCTCAACTCTTAACTTTATTTTTAGATTCTAAGTGCTACAAGTATGTACTAAGGGCCGGACTATTCTAAAAATATTTTGGGTATTATAATCTTAGAGCTAGAAATTGATATCAAAAGGGTATCTGTATCCTCTAGTTTGGGTTAAAGATTCTCAATCTGATAGTCTATCTTTGCAATCTATCCCTGTTGTTAATGAATTTCCTTATGTGTTTCCTAATGATCTTCCTGAATTCCTTTTGATAGGGAAATATATTTTTGGATTGATCTTTTATTGCATACTCGTCTTATTTCCATTCCTCCTTATAGAATGGGTTTGGATGAACTAATAGAGTAAAAAGTGAAATTGAAATATTTTCTTATTATAGGGTTCATTCATCCTAGTGTTTCTCCGTGGGGTGCCCCTATACTTTTTTGTGACAGAAAGATGGGTCTCATTGGATATGTATAAACTATCATCAGTTGAATAAGGTGTCAGTGAAAAATAAGTATCCTCTTCCTAGGATTGATGATCTTTTTGACCAGCTTCAGGGTGCTAGATGTTTCTCTAAGATTTATCTTTGTTTGGGCTAACATCAGTTGAAAATTAGGGAGGTCAATATTCCCAAGAGTTCTTTCCAAACCTATTATGGTCACTATGAGTTTTGGTTATATCATTTGGGTTGAGTAATTCTTTGGCTGCATTCATGGATATTATGAATTAGGTATGTTTTTGGACTTATCTGTGCTAGTCCTCATTAATGATATCTTGATGTACTTTAAGAGTAAGGAGGATTGTACCAATCACCTCCAAATTGTGTTGCAGACTCTTAAGGACCAGAAGTTGTATGCAAAATTTTCTAAGTGTGAGTTTTGGTGTAGTGCTGTGACTTTTCTTGGGCATGTTATTTCTTGTAAATGGATCGAGGTGGACTCCAATCAACATTAGGAGTTTATTGGGTTTGGATGGGTATTATAGAAGGTTTTTAGAGAGTTTCTCTTCTATTGCTACTCCATTGACAAGATTGACTCAATAAAAGGTTAAGTTCTTTTGGTCGATGCTTGTGAGGGTAGTTTTGAGAAGTTAAATATAAGTTGACTTCTACACCAGTTTTGACCCTACCCGAGGGTAAAAATGGTTTTATCATGTTGACTCATGACTTGGAGTTGGCAACTGTGGTTTTTTCTTTGAAGATTTGGCACCATTATTTGTATGGGGTACATGTTGACATCTAGTTAGATCATAAGAGCATGTAGTATGTTTTTAGGCAGAAGGAGTTGAATATCTGGTAGGGGCAGAGGCTTGAATTGCTTAAGTATTATGACATGAGCCTTTACTACTATCCAGCTAAGTCTAATATTGTTTTTGATGCTCTTAGCAAGTTGTATTTGGGGAGTTTATCTCACGTTGATGATGACAAGAGAGGGTTAGCATTCATAGATTGGCTAACATAGGAGTTAGTCTCTTGGACTCTGAGGATGGGAGAGTTATTTTTTAGGAAGTGGTCAAATCATATCTTGCTATAGAGGTGAAGAAGCGATAGTTTTTGGATCCCATACTTATGCAGATTAAGAATGATGTAGCTCGGCAAAAGATTATGGCTTTTGAGATTGTGGAAGATGGCATATTGAGGTATCAAGGTAGGTTTTGCATTTTTGATGTTGATGGGCTGTGGGAAAGGACATTGACTGAGGCTCATGAGTCTAGGTATACAGTTTATTTGAGTTTGATGAAGATGTATCATGACTTAAAGGAAATCTATAGGTAGACAATATAAAGAGAGATGTGGAAAATTTTGTTGCTAAGTGTATGATTTGTTAGAAAGTTAAGGTTGACCTTATGGCATGTCTTATGAGATAGAGTTGGTCATGAAGAAGTAGGAGATAATTAATATGGATTTCATTGTAGGTCTTCTGCGGTCTCACAAATAGTAGGTTTTGATTTGGGTCATTGTGGATAGTATGATTAAGTCCGCTCCCTTCTTACCTCTGAGGACTAACTACTGAGGAGAGGATTATACATTCAGGAGATTGTGAAGTTGCATGGTGTTCTAGCATCTACTATTTTAGACTGAGGTACACAGTTTCTATCTCAAATAGATGGGCAAGCGGAGAGAACTATTAAAACTTTGGAGGATATGCTAAGGGCCTGTATGATTGATTTTAAAGGATGTTGGGCTGATCATTTGCCTCTTATTGAGTTCAAATACAACAATCATTATCATTCTAGCATTCAAATGTCTCCTTTTGAGGCTCTGTATGGTAAGAGGTGTAGGTCTCCAATTCAATGGTTTGAGAGTGGTGAGACTAGGTTGTTTGGTCTTGAATCGGTTCATCAAAACTTGGAGAAAGTAAAAGTGATTAGAGAAAGACTTAAGACAGCCTAAAGTCTCTAAAAGTCTTTGGTAGATGTGAGGCAAAGAGAATTGGAGTTCGAAGTAAATTATTGGGTATTCTTAAAGGTGTCTCCTATGAAGGGAGTCATGAGTTTTGGGAAGAAGGGAGAACTCAGTCCCCATTATTTTGGATTGTATCAAATTTTTAGGAGAATTGGGAATATTGCTTATGAGTTAGATTTGCCTGTGAGTTTGAGTTCTATTTATCCTTTTTTAATGTGTCTATTTTGAAAAAGTGTGTGGGTGATCCTTCTTTGTAGTATCTGTTGAGGATTTTGGTGTGACAGATTCCTTGTCTTATGAGGAAGTCCCGGTTGAAATATGGGATACACAAATTTGAAGATTGAGAAGGAAGGATGTAGCTTCGGTGAAGATCCTTTGGTGAAATCAAAAGGTGGAAGAAGCTACACGGGAAACTGAGGAAGATATGAAGGCTAAGTATCCATTCTTGTTCCCTATGTTGGATGAATGTCCTTAAGGTATGGTTTTTATTTTCCTCTTGTTACTTTCCAAGTTTGTCATTTGATTCTGGAGTATTATTGCAATTCTCATGCTAAAACTGTCCTAACTCATCATCCAGGGATAATCATCCTAAGGGGGTAGGGGGATAGTGTGAGACCCCATAAAACTTCAATCATTTTATTTTGATCTTCCTACGTGTGGAATATCAATTTTGACTTGAATTTTGTTTAGCGGAGTTAAAAAGGTGTTTGGGTAAATTTTTGGAATTTTTGAAAAAGGTTCAGGGCTATTTTTGAACTTTGAGGAAGTATACCTCCGCAATATAACCGTACCACAGAGGTTAACCTCGGTGATATTGGTGTGGTATGGAGGTTAACCTCCGCGATAAGTCCATGCCACGCTGAGGTGAAAATTTTGTCCAATTTTTATTTTTTTATTTATGGGTGAGTGTATTTTGGTCTTTTCACCCTTTCAATGACTTATAAACATAAAATTAACCTTTTCCCTGTTAAAAAGATTAAACACTCTTATTCTCTTCTCTAATATCTAAACCATGAAAGCTTAAGGGTTTTACAAGAATTCACTACTCCGGGGTCCAAATATCAAATTAACTTCAAATTCTTGTATGTTTCAGGCATGTTTCTCTTCCCTAACTTTAATTTTACATTGTGGCATGAATTGAATTAATTTTCATCTGATTTAAATTATGGGATTTGAAATTCAGATGAGGGGTTTTGATTGTTACAGACTGAATTACTTGTCCCATGTTTTGAATTGATTATTCATGATTTAAATTGATATTTTTGGGACTGAATTGGTACATTATTTAGGTGGTTGGAATGGGGAACATGGGTTTCCCTAAATAGAATGAATTTTGGTTTGGAATTGCATGAACTTAAACCCACTTTTTATATTTGATTTTTATTATGGAAAATTGCATAATTTAACTTGCTTTTGAACTCAATACATTGCATCAATGAATAAATAGTTATAAAATGGATTTGGATGGCCTTGATGTCCATGGTTTGGATTTTAATTGGATCTTAGGAGTCAATATGGTTATGTGGATTGGTTTGACATGTTTAATTTAGCTTGCAAGCATATTGGCATGCCGATACCAAGTGGTAAATGCCTTAATGAATGACTCCTGGGTTGCTGGTTGGTCATTTGTAAAAATTATTTTAATTTTGGCTTAAGGGGGTTGCTTATATTACCGTGAATGTGTAAGTCCGAAGGGGGGGGGGGACAAACACTACAAACCACGTTTGCCGGCGTTGGTGGTCTATGTGACCGTGTGCTTGAAAAACACTTGATATATATATATATGTATGTGTATATATATGTATGTATATATATACATACATATATATATATACATATGGGATAGCTATTGCCCATGGTGGCTTTAGCTTTCCCTTAGATCTTTTCTCAGTTTGTATGGATAACACGCACTGGGGCCCTTTCAGCAGGGGAGATGAACCCATATATCCCATGGGTTCTTTTAGGACAGATCGAACTACACATTTTAGGTTAACGGTTTAAAAAATTCCATGTTCATGACCCTTATCCTATCCCTGCATCTTATAAATGTATATATTAATGTGTACATGTGGTTTTGAATAATTTTGGACATGAAATTATTTTACCACTTTCCCTAAGTTGAAAGCCAATGCTTATTCCACTGACCATCCTAGGACAGTATATCGTTTCGTGATGTAGGATTCAAAGATATTTCTGTTGCCCCTGTACATCATTAGGTAGTTGTGCCCGTTCATTGAATTTCTGTGAAGGGGTGAGTCTCCATGCTTTGGAAGGCCTTATCATTTCAAAATTTTTATTACTGTCTTAGTACTTATGGATTCATTTTGGTCATAGTCGGGGGCTTGTACTGACTTAGTTGCTATTTTGATTTTAGAGGCTATCATGGACAAATGTGGGTTAGTGTAAGACCCCACAAAATTCTAAACTTAATTTAGTCCCTTAAAGCTTGTTAAAGGGGGTCCCAAACTTAGAAAATTTTAGCTAAGTACTCAAACATAGTGTCATTTTATCCTTTGTAAGTTGGAAACTCTATTTCACGACTCCTATGACCATAAAATGTTGATCTTTAGGTTGATCCATGTTCAAGAATATCATTAGGTGTTCTAAAAAAAGTTTTAGATTTTTCGAACCTCGTTTGGGAGCCCAAAATAGTGTATCACTGTTATCTCGATGCGTTGCATCGATCAATATTTTTCCTTGCCTCCTAGTGGCAATTTCCCGTGAGCCGACGCAGACTTGACGTGGCGCGTTGACCATCGCATCGATGCCAATGACGTGGTGCGTCGTCCTGCGCGTCGCTAGTTCAGTTTTCAGTCATTAAAAAGCCACATCCTTAGGGGTAAATGGGTCATTTCCCCACCCCTATTCAGCCCTAAAACCCGAGATTCAGCCCTCATTAAGCAAAATATACTTATTTTCTCTCAAAATCTCTCAAGAACAAAACCTAGGGGGATTAATTTCATATAAAGAACTCAAGAACCCATAACCAATCTTTCATAATTCAGGCACTAAGGTATGAGAAATATTCATCCAAGGGCTCCTTCCACCCTCGGAGTCCAAGAACGTTTTTTAAAACTTCAAGTAGCTTGATTTCATGACTTTCATGATTTGGAATTAAAGTGTATTCATGGCTATTATTTTAATGGTGGTTTCTATTTCATGATTTACTTCAAGATTCATGTAGAATTAATTGATATGCATGCATTATCATGTGAATCCATGTTGAAACCCTTGAAGTTGTAAATGTGGAATTGAATTATGATGCCTACTTGTTGTTTTAGTGTCATGTTCTTAGATTATGTTGTTCAAGTGTTTGATGAATTATTTATGTGAGTTGAATAGTGAGATTATATCATGTTAGCATGTGTTCAAGTTCATGTCATGCGAGTGTTTACTAGAATATTCCAATGAATGAATAATGATCAAGTAGTTAGCTGTCATATTTCAGGATTGTGCCACATTTTATAATTTATGCTATCGAGTCCTGGGGGTATTTAATACCCGAAAATTTAGCTGATTACCTAGAGCCATGGTCAGTCGCAGAGTAGTGTCAGTCATGTTACAATCAGTAGAATTCAGTCAGTTACAAAAATCAAGAAAACTCAGTATTTAGTCCAGTTTAGTATAATCAGTTCAGCTCTGTTAAACAGTATGATCAGTAACAGTTCAGTCCACCCTAGAACAGTTTAGAAATTTAGTCCAGTGTCTATTCAGTTGGGAGTAGGATTTAGCACCGAGTGAACCTAACGATGGGGACCCACCTGCCAGCAGAGGGTGTGATCCTTAGAAGCAGTCCTTGCATTCCAGACGATGCAACTAGCATAGGTTGAGACATCCACTTGCCAGTTGAGGGTTGATGAGGTGTTTCAACCTTCCAGTTAAGGGTATCACCAATATCATTCAGAGCACCTGCCAGACGAGGGTGACTCAGTTTGTATTTACCCGTGGCACGGTACTGACACCCTTCCAGATGGGGTTACAAGTTCAACCCCAATCATTTTAGAGAGGGATATATCAGTTAGAAGATTACTTCCCACAGTCTCAGTTTTAGATTCAGTCTCAGTATAGATTTCGGTTTAGTTTACAGATTTAGGACTGTCAGATGCAGTCACTCAGCTTAGTACAGAACTCAGCATAGTTCCACAGAATTAAGACTATCAGATACAGTCACTCAGGTATCAGTAATTCAGTATCAGTAAACTTAGATATCAGTTAATTAGTATTCAGACTCATTATCTAGTTTTATCATGATCTCAGTTACAGTTTACTTATTTATACATGTACTCTCACTCAGTTAAACTCATTTCATTCAGTCAGTATTGTTCATGCATATGAACCCATGCATTTCAGCCTACCTCACGTAGCATACCAATACATTCAAAGTGCTGATGCATACTTTTCTCTTGTGCTATGATGTTTTATATCATAGGTTCAGGCACACGAGCTACGGACCATACATAGTAGTTTAGATATTCAGCAGTTAGAGTTAGTGGTGAGTCCTCATAGTTTGAGAACATAATCATTATTTTAGAAGTTCAGTTTATTTTCTGAAGTTGGAGTTAGTTAGGGGCTTGTCCCATTAACTCTATGATTCAGACAGTAGAGGCTTTCCAGACTAGAGTATTTTTAGACAGATGTTTTAGTTTTGGTATTGTTATACCATATTTAATTTTATTTACAGTATTGAACCGTATGGTCAGTTTCCACTTATTTCTCCATCAATTACAATATTGTTATTCAGTTATTGCAGCAGGTACCAGTCATGGGTTAGCTTGTGGTCCTTTGAGATTATGAGCACTGTGTAGCGTCTGGGGTACATACTCGGGGCGTTACAAACTTGGTATTAGAGCCTAAGGTTCAACAGAGTCCTAGGAAGTCTGAAAGCTGCATTTAGTAGAGTCTTGTGTATGGGTGTATAGAATGTCACACTTATAGACAGGAGACTACGAGATGTTATAGGGGAAGTTTCCCTTCTTTCAGTATTTATGTCGTGCGACTGAGCATGGGCTCAAGTTAAACTCTTTGTCTAATCCAAGTTTCTATTCCATTTATAGAATATGCCTCTAAAGAAGACTAAGGGATAAGGAATATGAGACTAGCCAGAACCCCAACCCGTCTAGCCAGATCCACTGGAAGAACATGTCTCCCATGCTGAGTTTAGAGAAGTTTTCACTACCCTAGCTCATACTTTGGCAGCCTAGAATGAATGGCCAGCTGCTGTTCTGGCCAAACCAGAGGCCAACACTGTTGAAGCCAAATTTATGACATTACCCGAATAAAGCCTCCGTCTTTTACTGGGTCTAAGTCTGACGAGGACCTTCAGGAATTTTTTGATTAGGTGCAAAAGGTTACAGACATCATTGGGGTTACAACTAGTAAGATTGTTGATCTAGCTGCATATCAGTTACAGGATGTGGCCACTTATTCTTTATACAGTGGAAGGTAGAGAAGGCCGCTGATGCAGGGTCCATAGAATGGGAGGAGTCTGCCACTTCTTTTCTAGATAGGTTCTTTCCACTGGAGTTGAGGGAAGCAAAGGTTCTAGAATTTATTAATCTGAAGCAGGGGAAAATGATAGTGAAAGAGTATTCTCTCAAGTTTACTCAATAGCTAGATACGCTTCTCATGTGGTAGCAGATAGTAGAGCAAATATGAGTAAGTTTATGTTAGGGGTGTCTAGCAGTATGGTCAAGAAGTGTAGGACCACAATGCTGATTAAGGAGATAGACATATCCAGGCTTATAGTCCATGCTCAGCAGATAGAAGAGGCCAAGAATAAGGAGAAATAAAAGGAGAACAAGAGAGCAAGAACATGTATTTTCATCTTTGCTCAACCTAAGTCAGAGAGTGGTAATCATTCTCAGTTCTACCCAAAATCCTTAGTTCCAGCTACGTCCTCAGCTAGTGCTCTAGTGTCGAAATTTAGAGATAATAATAGAGATAAGGAACAAGGCCCTAAACCTTAGGGTAGTGTCAGTAACGCCCGAACCAATCCCCTTTGTCAGAAATATGGCAGAAACCACCAGGGTATCTGCAGAGCTGGAAGAGATGTGTGTTTTAGGTGTGGCAGGATAGGTCATAGAGTCAGAGATTTTCCCAAGTCAGGTTCCCAAGATCAGCATAACTGTCCCCTAGCTCAGTCTGGTCGCCCGAATTAGCAGGGTGCCTCTTCCAGTGCCACCTGTATGCAATACCCAAATAGACTCTATACTCTTTAGTCCCAATAGGATTAGGAAAGTTCTCCTGATGTGGTCACTTGTATATTTCAAGTTTTCCATTTATATGTTTATGCTTTGCTAGATCTAGGAGCTTCTTTGTCCTTTTGTTACTCCATATATAACTGTTGACTTTGGAGTAAGTCCCGAAATTCTAGTAGACCCTTTATCAATATCTACCTCAGTGGGTAAATCTATCATAGCCCGGTGGATATACAGGAACTGTTTGGTTATGATATCTCAGAAAGTCACTTCAGCAGACTTAGTCAAATTAGAGATGAGCAATTTTGATGTCATTCTAGTCATAGATTGGCTTCATTCCTGCTTTGTCTCAGTCGATTGCAGAAATTGAATTGTCTAATTTTAGTTTCCAAATGAACCCGTCCTTGAGTGGAGGGGTAGTATTTCAGCACTTCGGGGTCAGCTTGTTTCCTACCTAAGGTTAAGGAAAATAATATCTAAGGGATGTGTCTACCATCTCGTTTGAGTCCAGTACTCCAGTTCAGAAGCTCCTAATCTTGAATCAGTATCAGTAACATGTGAATTCCTAGATGTGTTTCCTGAAGATTTTTCTGGAGTTCCTCCCGAAAAAGAAATCGACTTCGAAATAGACCTTCTTCCAGATACACAACCCATCTGTATTCATCCATATAGGATGACACCTTCTAAACTCAGAGAATTTAAAGAACAGTTGAAGGATCTCTTAAATAAGGGATTCATCAGACCTAGTGTGTCCCCGTGGGGTGACCAGTTTTATTTGTGCGCAAGAAAGATAGTTTTCTCAGAATGTGTATTGAATACCGTCAACTAAATAAAGTTACGGTCAAGAACAAGTATCCCCTTCCTAGAATCGATGATTTATTTTACCAACTTCAGGGGGCTAGTTACCTTTTTAAGATAGAGCTCAGATCAGGATATCATCAGCTTAGAGTCAGAGAATGTGACATCTCAAAGACAACTTTCAGAACTCAGTATGGTCACTTTGAATTCTTAGTCATGTCATTTGGTTTTACCAATTCCCAACAGCCTTTATGGACTTGATGAACCGTTTGTTAAAGTAGTACTTGGACATGTTCATCATAGTATTCATAGATGACATTCTTGTCTACTCCCGCAGTGAGCATGACCATGCAGACCATCTCAGAATAGTACCACAGACTCTCAGAAACCATCAACTATTCACCAAATTCAGTAAGTGAGAATTCTGGCTAAGGTCAGTAGCTTTACTTGTCCATATCATTTTGGGTGATAGCACTAGAGTTGATCCCCAAAAGACCGAAGCAGTGAGAAATTAACCCAGGCCCATCTCTCCATCAAATACCAGGAGTTTGTTGGGCTTGGCTGGCTATTACCGATGGTTTGTTGAGGGATTTTTGTCTATTGCATCCCTTATGTCCATATTGACTTAAAATAAAGTCAAATTCCAGTGGTCAGATTTTTGTGAGAAGAGTTTTCAGTAGTTGAAAACTCGACTCACTACAACTCCAGCTTTGATCCTACTCGATGGTTCAAATGGCTTTGTTGTGTATTGTCATGCTTCCAGTGTTGGTTTGGGGTGTGTTTTGATGTAGATAGGTAAGGTCATAGCCTACTCCTCTAGACAACTTAAGCCCCATGAAAAGAACTATCATACTCATGACCTTGAGTTAGAAGCAGTAGTGTTTTCCTTAAAGATCGGGAGGCACTATTTGTATGGAGTGTATGTTGATGTGTTCACTGACCATAAGAGCCTTCAGTAATTGTTCTCTCAGAAAGATGTAAACCTCCATCAGAGTAGGTGGTTGGAGTTGATGAAAGACTATGACATGAGCTTCCTGTATCATTCAAATAAAGCCAATGTAGTGGCTGATGCTCTCAGTAGGATGTGTATGGGTAGTATTGCTCACGTGGAGGATGGTTAGAAAAAGTTAGTCCAGGAAGTTCATCATCTTTCCCAAGTAAGTGTTCGCTTAGTCGATTCACCAAAAGGTAGTGTATGGGTGCAGAGTAGTTTAGAATCATCCCTGGTTTCCAAGGTGAAGGAAAGGCAGGATAGGGATCCCAGTCTAGTCAAGTTGAAAGAATCAGTTAGAGATCAGAAGGTAGAGGTTTTCTCCCAAGGGGGAGATGTTGTGTTGCGCTGCCAGGGTCGACTATGTGTGCCAGGTGTAGATGACCTAAGACAACGTATTCTTGCAGAAGTGGATAGTGCAAGCTACTCTATTCATCCAGGGGCTACTAAGATATACCGTGATTTATAGGAGATATATTAGTAGAGTGGAATAAAGAGAGACATTGCAGAGTTTGTGGCTAAGTGCTCAATATGTCAGCAGGTTAAGATTGAGCATCAGAATCCTAGTGGGTCCATGCATGAGTTTAGTATTCCTACCTAGAAATGGGAAGAAGTGAAAATAGACTTTGTAATGGGTTTTCCTCGTACTCATTGCCAGCATGATTCAATTTGGGTCATCATAGACAGAATGACAAATCAGCTCATTTTATACCAGTCCATACCTCTTACTCAGCTGAGGTTTATGTTAAACTCTATATTAGGAAGTTGGTCATATTGTACGGTGTTCTGTTGTCCATTATATCATATAAAGGTACCCAGTTTACCTCTTATTTCTAGAAGGCATTCCAAAAGGGTCTTGGTACCCGATTCTACCTCAGTACAACCTTTCATCCTCAGACAGATGGTCAAGAAGAAAGGACCATTTATACTTTAGATGATATACTACGAGCGTGTGCAATAAACTTTAAAGGTAGTTGGGATGACCACTTGCCTTTGATTGAATTCACATATAACAACAACTATCATTCTAGAATTCAGATGGCTCCATTTGAGGAGCTTTATAGGAGGAGATATAGATGTCCTGTTGGTTGGTTTGAAGTGGGAGAGGCCACAGTGGTAGGGCCTGACTTGGTATTTGATACCTTAGAAAAAGTCTAGTTGATCAAAGAAAGGCTTAAGACAACTCAGAGCTGACAGAAATCATACGCAGATGTACGCAAAAAGGAGCTCGAGTTTGAGATTGGTGATTATGTGTATTTGAAAATCTATCCTATAAAAGGAGTAACGCGGTTTGGCAAGAAGGGGAAGTTCAGTGCCTGATATGTCGGTCCTTATCGAGTTCTCTGCTATTTCCGAAAGGTAGCTTACAAGCTTGATTTGCCTTCAGACTTAGCTTCAGTGCATCCAGTGTTCCATGTCTCCTTGCTTAAAAAGTGCATAGGTGACCCAGCAGTCGTAGTACCTAAAAGGGCATAGATATTCAGAACAACCTCTCTTTTGAAGAGATCCCATTTGAAATCCTTGATTATCAGATTCGCAGACTGAGGAACAAAAAAATCCTTCTAGTCAAAGTTCTTTGGTGAAATCAGTCCATCGAGGGAGCTACTCGGGAAGCGGAAGCAAATATGCGGACCAAGTATCCTCAACTCTTCTCCGCAAATCTAGACTCAGCCCAAGGTAACAGTTTTCCCTTCAACTTAGTTCCATGCTCTGATTTCCCTTTTATTGATTTGGTATCAATTACTATTGAATTCTCAGTTTTGTATTCATGCATCAGATATGCATGTTCAGCATGAGAAACTCAGGTTAACAGTAATCCCAGCCATGCATTCATGAATCATGTTCAGCTATGTACTCATGCATCAGATATGTATGTTCAGTATGACAATTCAGTATTTCAGCAATTTCAGTCATTAAATCACGCTTCAGTCATGCATGCCCAATAAACGAGTGCAGTCTGTCAGTTCTCCCATCTTAGACAGTTTCATTTGAGGATGAATGTTCCCAAGGGGGAGATATTGTAAGACCTCACAAAATTCTAAACTTAATTTAGTCCCTTAAATCTTGTTAAGGGGGGTCCCAGACTTTGAAAATTGTAGCTAAGTACTTAGACTTAGTGTCATTTAAGCCTTCGTAAGTTGGCAACTTAATTTTACGAACCCTATGACCTTAAAATGTTGATCTTTAGGTTGATCCAAGATCAAGAATGTCATTAGGTATTCTTGAACAAGTTTGATATTTTTTAGACCTCGTTTGGACAATGTTTGGGAGCCCAAAACAGTGTATCAATGCGATCTCAATGCGCCGCGTCGACCACCGCGTCGATTAATATTTTTCTTTGGATCCCAGTGGAAATTTCCAGTGAGCTGACGCGGACTCGACGTGGCATGTTGGCCATCGCGTCGATGCTAGTTTAGTTTACAGTCATTAAAAAGTTGCGTCCTTAGGGGTAAATGGGTTATTTCCCCACCCCTAATCAGCCTTAAAACACGAGATTCAGCCCTCATTAAGTAAAGTATACTTATTTTCTCCCAAAATCTTTCAAGAACAAAACCTAGAGGGATCAAATTCAAATCAAGAACTCAAGATCCCACCACCAATATTTTAGAATTTAGGTACTAATGTATGTGAAGTATTCATCCAAGGGTTCCTTCCACCCTTGGAGTCCAAGAACCTCTTTTAAAACTTCAAGTAGCTTGATTTCATGATTTCCATGATTTGGAATTAAAGTGTATTCATAGTTATTATTTTAATAGGGTTTTTATTTTATGATTTACTATAAGATTCATGTAGAATTAATTGATATGCGTGCATTATCATGTGAATCCTTATTGAAATCCTTGAAGTTGTAAATGTGGAATTAAATTATGATGCCTACTTGTTGTTTTAGTGTCATGTGCATAGATTATGTTCTTCAAGTGTTTGATGAATTTTTTATGGGAGTTGAATAATGAAATTATATCATGTGTTTAAGTTCATGTCATGCGAGTGTTTGCTAGAATGTCCCAATGAATGAATGATGATCAAGTAGTTAGCTGTCTTATTTCAAGATTATGCCATGTTTTATAATTTATGCTATCGAGTACTGGGGGTATTTCATACCTAAAAATTTAACTGATTACCTAGAGCCATGGTCAGTCGCAGAGTAGTGTCAGTCATGTTACGATCAGTAGAATTTAGTCAGTTACAGAACTCAAGAAAACTCAGTAAAATTAGTATCAGTCCATTTGGATTTAGTATAATCAGTTCAACTCAGTTTAATAGTATGATCAATAATAGTTTAGTCCAGCCTAGAACAGTTTAGAAATTTAGTCCAGTGTCTATTCAGTTGGGCGTAGGATCACCACTGAGTGAACCCAAAGGATGGGGACCCATCTGCCAGCAGAGGGTATGATCCTTAGAAGCAGTCCTTGCATTCCAGAACTACTTAGCCAACAAAGGTTGAGACATCTACCTTCCAGTTGAGGGTTGATGAAGTATTTTAACCTACCAGTTGAGGGTATCACCATTCTCATTCAGAGAACCTGCCAGATGAGGGTGACTCTGTTTTTCTTTACCCATGGCATAATACTGACACCCTTCCAGCAGGGGTTATAGGTTGGATCCCAATTATTTCAGAGAGGGGCATGTCGGTTAGATGATTACTTCCCACAATTTCAGTTTTAGATTCAGTCTCAGTATAGAACTCAGTTTAGTTCTACAGATTCATTACTATCAGATGCAGTTACCTAGCTTAGTATGGAACTCAACATAGTTCCAAAGAATCAAGACTGTCAGATACAGTCACTCAGTTATCAATAATTTAGATCAGTAAACTCAGATATCAGTTAATTAGTATTTAGACTCAGTATCTAGTTTTATCACGATCTCAGTTACAGTTTACTTATTTATGCATGTAATGTCACTCAGTTATACTTATTTCATTTAGTCAGTATTTTTTTATGCATATGAACCCATGCATTTCAGCCTACCTCACTTAGCATACCAGTACATTCAAAGTATGGACGCATACTTTTCTCTTGTGCTATGATGTTTTATATCATAGGTTCAGACGCATGGGCTCCTGACCATACTTAGTAGTTCAGATATTCAGTAGTCAGAGTTAGTGGTGAGCCCTCATAGTTTGAGGACATGATTATAATTTCATTAGTTCAATTATTTTTAGTAGTTGGAGTTAGTTGGGGGCTTGTCCCATCAACTCCATGATTCAGACAGTAGAGGCCTTCCAGACTAGAGTATTTTCAAATAGATGTTTTAGTTTTGGTATTGTTATACCGTATTCAGTTTTATTTATAGTATTGAACCTTATGGTCAGTTTCCACCTATTTTCGCTTAAATTACAGTATTGTTGTTTAGTTATTACAGTAGGTACCAGTCATGGGTTAGCTTGTGGTCCTCCCAAATTATGAGCACCGTGTAGCATCCGGGGTACAAACTTGGGGCGTTACAGTTGGTTGGTTATTTATTAACTCTTAGAGTTCATTTGGGTTATCTATTAATATTTTAATTACTATTTATTGGCTTTTACATTATTATTATTTTTGTGGTCATGAGTTTAGCCGATGAGGGTGGTCTTCGGTCCAGGGTGGACTTGAGATACCCATCATGACTAAGCACGGGGTCGGGTCATGACACTTTGCATATATGGGAATACAAATGAATCTCGATGGGTTGGTGGAGACTTGGAAATTTCCACGTCTCAACTGGTGCTATTGCACCCGTGATTGTGAGACATTGATGGCATATGCGATTTGGAAAACACCATGGAGTATCACATAAGTGACATTTGACGTAATGCAAAAGACTCTTCTTGGCAGCATATGTGTATTAAGATCATGTTAATAATGTCTCATATGCGACTTCTACCTTTTTATATAGATATCATGCTTATGATCAGCAGGTCGCGTATACGATATATGTGTACCTAGGAAGGGTATAAATGCCCCCTTCAACCCCTTATTAACCATTCTTATCCATCTCTAAGATATTTAAAACCTTAAAAAGATGTAAAGCTTGGGGATAACATTTGTGGGTGAATTTGGAGCTTGAAATAAATTTTATTTACGTGATTCTCCCTCAAATTTGTGGTAAGATTTCTTCATTTTCATGATTGATTTCTCCATTTTCATCAAAAATCCCTAAAATCTTGGTGACTTGATTTTAGCTCCAATATATCTCCGAATTAACTCATATTGAAGGGTAAATATTCCTTGAGCCTATGGGGATGGTGAGCTAGTTTTGGAAATGTTATTTTCGCAAATGAGCTCCATATGGGATTTTTACGTAATTTTAGATCCGTAGAACAATAGTGCAATATAGGTATCATTGTTCCCATTTTGATGAATAGATCATGATTTTGATAGTGTGGCATCTTTAGGAAGCTTCTCAAAAAGGAAAATCAGTGATTTAGAAGATTCTTCGGCTTTCTTCGGCCCCCAGGTAGGCTAGGGTTACTTACCACATAGATTAAGCTATCTCTTTGTTTCACTATGATATTATGTTAGATATGGGGTGGAATTTATTTTTTGGAAGTGTGAATGAGGATATTTGGGTTAATTGGACCCCTAGGATACCTTGAAACCTTAGACACAAAGTAATTAGTGTTATTGGTCATGGTTTAGGTGGAGTGGGATTCATGGTATATAATTAGAGTGGAAATTACTTAATTACTTATGGTAGGTGAAATTGCCTAGTTACTCATGTTAGAGTAAAATTGTTATTCGTTGCTTAAGTTAAGGGAGTTTCCCTAGTTGTTATTGTTCTAAGAACAATTACCTAAGTTAATCATCCTTTGGGGAGAACTTAAACCCTAGCTCTAATCATGACTTACTATACATCTAGGAATGAACTTAGATACTTTAACCTAGCCCCAGGTAGAAATTGGCTAAGAGAATCTTTAAGGATTAGAAGTAGGCACATCCGCTCAACTTAGGCCAAGACTTACAATATTCTTATAGACTCATTTATTTATGATGCACTCTTATTAATGGTGGGTTGATACTAGAGGAGTTTAAATACACTTATCATGTATCTTAGTTGGTTATTGGGGGATTGATTCTAATTTTGAGTAATGCTAATGATATTGTCTATATGTATGACTAGTGATATAATTTATGAGAATGATTTACAACTTATACATATTGATTATGGGTTGGGCTTTCGAATATGATTCATGACATGGGTTGATATGATTAATGCTACATATATAAGCATAATTAAGGGTTAATGGCTCATGAGAATGATATGGATTGGGTACAATATTGTAATACCCCGCATGTTTCTAATCCTGTGATTCATACTTGAGTACATGACTTACAATGAATATCCTAGTGATAGGACAACTTATGATGCATTAAGCATGTTCATATGAGTCACTTAAGGTAATGCAAGCTAAGAGTTTTTGAATCCATCAAGTTTTAGTATTTGATTTTGCAAGGGTCATATTTGAACGAGTATAACTAGATTTTAATGTGGTATTTTTGCTGATTTAGACCCACCAAATCGTAGACAATCGAATTATCTTTCCAACGATACCAATTTTGCCTTAATTCAATACCCGAGCGAAAAGTTATGCCCATTTTCGTGAGAGACAGTAAGCATAGGCGATTGGTTAGGCGCCGCCTAACCCAAGCATAGGCGATTGGTTAGACGCCGCCCAACCTAGGCATATGAGATCACTTGGGCGCTGCCTAAGTCAATTCCAGGTGTCAAAAACACTCCGTCTTGAGTTATTTTAAAGGTAATTAAATCTTTAAATACTCCTTACACGTCCCTAAACTTAACGCTACGAAATATATAGCTTCTAAACCTATTGAAACCCTATTTTCATTTCAAGGCTCATCATCCAAGAGAACTAAAGGAGAAAAACAACTAGGGTTTCATAATTAAGCTTGAAGATCCGATTTCAAGGAAATTCCTCCATCAATCATCAAGAATCTTCCTTCTAAGGTATGCGTAGTGTTCATCTATGGATTCAATTCGTTCATAGAGTTCAAGAATCAATCTTTAAAATACAAAAGGTTAGATGATTGTGGTGATATGATCATACCCATGTTGATGCTTTATTGTTTTCCTCTTTATCATTATAAAGTATAATTTCTATATTTTTGGGTGTTGATGATCATGTTGTTGATATTGGGTGATTCCCAAGATGGAATCTTTATATGTTTTGGTGAATTCATGATATCATATGAGTTGGAAACATGTAAATTTGGTCGTTCATGATGTATAATTTGATGAATTCACCTATGCTTAAGATGTGCATGTAAGGTGTTTGATAAAATGCCTAAGGAACTAGAAATCATGCAATATAGCTAAATTGTGACTAAGTGAAGGATTGATGATATGCCCTTACGTTCCAATGACTTCCATGATTGATAATGTGCCTTGTAAATGTTGTTGGAATACTCATGAACTATTCTTATGAGATTATGCTATGTTTACTTGCAAATCCTACTTATGAAAAAGATGTATGATAACCATGCAATCCACATGAACTTCCATGCTATTAGTGTGTGTTGCTAATATGATTATGCAATGAACATGATATTAAGATTGTGCAAGTACTTCCATGTGATATGAAATACTTTTCACGCAATACAATGTTGATAACCATGCATAGTATGAGATCCCTACTTATGATATTATATATTATGGACTCTACTCTATGATCAAGTCAGTCATGTGTGTCAGTTTCCTTCCATCGAGTCTTGGGGGTACTTGTACCCGAAATCTATAGCTGTGTTCCTAGATCCATGTCATGTTTCACGATATCCGAACTCAAGCTATGATTCCATAGTCATCAGTCAGTCATGTGACTCAGGAAAACCTCATGATCTTAGTTAGTTGTCATATATAAGTAACATTCCACCAGTCAATGGAATTCAGTAAGATCAAGTTATGTACAGTCAGTTATTGATGTCCAGTCCCTCCAGATGGGAGTAGAGGTTAGCATCGAGCAAACCGAAGGATGGGAACTCACCCGCCAGTTCAGGGTGTGATTCTTAGTAGCAATCCTTGTGTTCCAGAACTACGTAGCCAGCGTAGGTTGAGACATTTTAACCCATCAGCTTAGTGTAGATGAGGTGGCTTAACCCGTCAGTTTAGGGTTCCTACCGTTCTCATTGAGTACCCGCCAGATAAGGGTCTCTCACATCTGTCCTTACCAATGGCACGGTATTGACACCCCTCCAGTCGGGGCAGTGATTGGACCCCAGCTTAGCAATAACGGCATACACGGGGTACGTCGGTTAAACACTACCTCCCACAGTTTCAGTAACAGTCTCAGTAAAAGAACTCAGATAGTTTTTTATATTTCAGTATATACAGGACTGTCAGATACAGTCATCCATGTTATCAATTTCAGTATCAGTCATGACAGTTATTAGTAAACCATGTATTAGCTTACAAGTTATGTTATCACGTATTCACGGTCCCAGTTTTTATATATGTGTGTTTGCACTCCCTCGTTCATATTAGTCAGTCAGTGTTGTTCATGCATGAAACCCTTTATGTTCAGCCTACCTTCCAATTCTACTCAGTACTTTAGTTGTACTTATGCATTTGCGCTATGGTGCTTTCTTTTCATGTTACACCATAGGTTCCGAGACACGAGCTCCAGCCCAGCAGTAGTGGAAGCAGTCCAGTCGAAGAGACATAGTGAGTCCTCATTAAATCGAGGACAATATGATTTGATTCATTTATCTATTTCTTCAGTTCAGTTTTATGGAGTTAGTTGGAGACATGTTCCTTCAACTCCTTATTCAGACAGTTTAGAGGCTTCCAGATTTACTTTCAGATTTACGTTCAGATTTAGTTGTTTTGGGTATTTTCGCCCATATGATTGTATTCAGTTTAACCTTATGGCCTTATAGTTCTATGTATTCCGCATTATTATATTATGATTTGCAGTATACAGGTACAGATATATGTCATGGGTTATCTTGTGTTCCCTCAAGGTCATGAGCACCGTGTAGCATTCCGGTTTAGCAAATTGGGGTGTTACAAACTTGGTATCAGAGCCTAAGGTTCAATAGAGTCCTAGGAAGTCTGAAAGCCGCATCTAGTAGAGTCTTGTACATGGGTGTGTTGCGCGGCACATTTATGTACGGGAGGCTATATGATGTTTTAGGAACAGTCCCCTTTCTTCATTATCCACATTTATGTGCGGGAGGCTATAAGATATTTTCGAAACAGTACCCTTTCTTCATTATCCACATTTATGTGCGGGAGGCTGTAAGATGTTTTAGGAACAGTCCCCTTTCTTCATTATTCATGTCATGCTAGTGAGCATAATCACATGTTAAACTCTCAGTCTAATCCATTCTTCTCTTATGACAGACCATGGCCCCAAAGAGAAGAAACTAGCCAACTCCTCAGCCCGAAGATCCTTTGGGAGAACATGTTTCCCATGCTGAGTTTAGAGCAGTATTTACCATACTTGCTCAGTCTCTGGATGAACAGAATGAATGGCCACCAGTCATTTCGGCCAATCCAGTGGCCACTCCTAAAGCAACTAGGGTTTGGGACTTCACCCGGATGAACCCTCCATCTTTCCATTGGTCTAAGTCTGATGAGGACCCTCAGGAGTTCATTGACCAAGTCCAAAAGGTCATTGACATCATGGGTGTTACTTCTATTGAGAGTGCAAAGTTAGCCTCCTACCAGTTACAGGATGTTGCTTATGATTGGTATAAACAGTGGAAGTCTGAGAGGTTAGATGATACAGGCCCTATCGAGTGGGAGGAATTTGTCACAGCCTTCTTAAATAGATTTTTTCCCCAAGAGATAAGGAAAGAAAAAGTTCTTGAGTTCATCAACCTTAGGCAGGGGAATATGACGGTTAGTGAGTATTCTCTTAGATTTACTCAGCTAGCCAGGTATGCTCCTCATGTGGTTGCAGACAATAGAGCTAAGATGAGCAAGTTCGTGTTAGGGGTCAACGATAGCGTGGTAAATGAGTGTAGGTCTGCGATGCTGATTGGTGATATGACCTTATCAAGACTCATTACCCATGCCCAGCAAGTAGAAGAGTAGAAGTTTAAGACTAGGGAGAGGCAGAACAAGAGAGCAAGGTCAGGTAATTTCAACTTTGTTCACCCCAAGTCAGATAGAGAAAACCGTTCACAGTTTCACTCCAAGTCAGCCATTCTAGATCCTTTCTCTGCCAGTGCTACAGTGCCAAAGTTCAGAGACGGCAATAGAGACAAAATGCCAGGCTCTAAATCTTAGGGCAGTGTTAGCAGTGCCCGAACGAATCCCCTTTGTCAGACTTGTGGTAAGAACCACAAGGGCATTTGCAGAGCCGGTAGTGATGTCTGTTTTGGTTGTGGAAAGCTAGGCCACAGGATTAGGGAGTGTCTGCAGTCAAGTCTTCAGGGTCAGCGAAATTATTCTACAGCTCAGTCCAGTCGCCCGAACCAGCAGGGTGACATTTCCAGTGCTACCAGTGGGTAACTCCTAAACAGACTCTATGCTCTTCAGTCCCGACAGGATTAGGAAAATTCTCCTGATGTCATTACTGGTACGTTACAAATTTTCCATGTTCATGTTTATGCTTTGCTAGACCCAGGTGCATCTTTGTCTTTTGTTACTCTATACATAACAGGTAATTTCGGAATCAGTCCCGAATTCCTAGCAGAGCCCTTCTCAGTCTCTACCCTAGTGGGTAAAACCATCATAGCCCGGTGGGTATACAGGAACTTCCCAGTTATGATATCTCAAAAATCCACATCAGCAAATTTAGTGGAGTTAGAAATGACTGATTTTGATATCATTCTCGGTAGGAATTGGCTTCATTCCTGCTATGCCACAGTCGACTGCAGAAACAGAATAGTTTAGTTTCAGTTCCCGAATGAACCCGTCCTAGAGTGGAAGGGTAGCATTTCAGCGTTCAGGGGTCAACTTGTTTCCTACCTTCGGGAAAGGAAAATAATTTCTAAGGGGTGTGTGTATAATCTCGTGCATGTTAAATATTCTAGTTCTGAATCTCCCAGCCTCAAAACAGTCCCTGTTGTTAATGAATACTCAGATGTCTTTCCTGAAGATCTTCCAGGCATTCCTCCCGAAAGGGAAATAGACTTCGGCATAGACCTTCTTCTGGATACTCAACCTATTTCTATTCCGCCATACAGAATGGCACCAGCAAAACTCAAAGAACTGAAAGATCAGTTGAAGGATCTCTTAGATAAGGGATTCATCAGACCCATCGTTTCCCTATGGGGTGCTTCAGTATTATTCGTGCGTAAGAAAGACGATTCTCTCAGGATGTGTATGGATTATCGTCAACTCAACAAGGTCACGGTCAAGAACAAATATCCTCTTCCCAGGATTGATGATCTATTTGATCAATTTCAGGGTGCCAGTTACTTCTCTAAGATAGACCTCAGATCAGGCTATCATCATCTCAGAGTTAGAGAATGTGACATTCCGAAGACATCTTTCCGTACTCGGTATGGTCACTTTGAATTTTTAGTCATATCATTTGGTCTTACCAATGCCCTAACAAATTTTATGGATTTGATGAAACGTGTGTTCAAGCAGTACTTGGATATGTTTGTTATAGTCTTTATAGATGATATTCTGGTCTATTCCCGCACAGAGATGATCATGCAGACCATCTCAGGATTGTTATTCAGACTCTCAGGGATCACCAGTTATTCGCTAAGTTCAGCAAGTGCGAATTTTTTCTAAGATCAGTAGCCTTCCTTGGCCATATTGTTTCTGGTGACGACATTAAAGTATATCCTTAGAAAACCGAGGCAGTAAGGAACTGGCCCAGACCCGTATCTCCATTAGATATTAGGAGTTTCTTGGTTTTGGCTGGCTATTATAGATGGTTTGTCGAGGGATTTTCTTCTATTGCATCTCCCATGTACAGATTGACTCAGAAAAAGATTAAGTTTCAGTGGTCAGATTCATCTGAAAAGAGCTTTCAAGAGTTGAAGACTCAACTCACCTCCGTTCCAGTTCTAGTTATTCCAAATGGTTCAGATAGTTTTGTAGTCTATTATGATGTATCCAGAGTGGGTTTAGGTTGTGTCCTTATGAAGCATGGTAAGGTCATAGCCTACGCCTCCAGACAGTTAAAGCCACATGAGAAGAATTATCCTACTCATGATCTTGAGTTAGCAGCGGTAGTTTTTGCCTTGAAGATTTGGAGGCATTATCTCTATGGAGTTCATATAGATGTCTTCACAGACCATAAAAGCCTCCAGTATGAATTTTCCCAAATAGATCTCAATCTTTGCCAGAGAAGGTGGTTAGAGCTCTTGAAAGATTACGACATGAGTGTTCTTTATCATCCGGGAAAGGCCAATGTTGTGGACGATGCTCCCAGTCGACTCTCCATGGGTAGTATTTCTCACGTTGAGGATAGTAAGAAAAAGATGGCTCAGGAGATCCATCATCTTGCCAGACTAGGCATTCTCTTAGTCGATTCTTCAGAGGGTGGTGTATGTGTTCATAGTAGTTCAGAGTCATCTCTAGTTTCCGAGGTGAAAGAGAAACAAGACAGGGATCCTAGCCTTGTCAAGATCAAAGATTCAGTTCAGAATTAGAAAGTCGAGGTTTTCTCCCAAGGGGGAGATAGTGTTCTTCGTTGTCAGGGTCGTCTATGTGTTCCAGGTGTAGATGAATTGAGGTAGCAAATTCTTTCTGAAGCACATGGTGCGCGATACTCTATTCATCCAGGGGCCACTAAGATGTACCACGACATGCGGGAGAGCTATTGGTGGAGTGGGATGAAGAGAGATGTTGTAGAGTTTATGGCTAAGTGCTCTACATGTCAGCAGGTTTAGATAGAGCATCAGAAACCTAGTGGTTCCATTCAAGAGTTCACCATTCCTACTTGGAAGTGGGAAGAAGTTAACATGGACTTTGTGACGGGTTTGCCTAGAACTCGTCATTAGCATAATTCAGTCTGGGTCATTATAGATAGAATGACCAAGTCAGCTCATTTCCTTCCTATTCGTACTTCTTATTCCACCGAGGATTATGCCAAACTCTATATCAGGGAGTTAGTCAGATTACACGGTGTTCCACTATCTATCATCTCAGACAGAGGTACCCAGTTCACTTCTCATTTTTGGAAAGCGTTCCAAAAGAGTCTCGGTACCTAAGTCCATCTCATCACAGCATTTCATCCTCAGACAGATGGTCAAGCAGAGAGGACCATTCAGACTCTTGAAGATATGCTAAGGGCGTGTGCAATTGAATTCAAGAGAAGTTGGGACGACCACTTGCCTTTGATTGAGTTTGCATACAACAATAGCTATCATTCTAGTATTCAGATGGCTCCATTCGAAGCTCTTTATGGTAGGAGATGTAGATCTCCAATTGGTTGGTTCAAAGTTAGTGAGGCCTCAGTCATAGGTCCTGACTTAGTATTCGATGCCTTAGAGAAAGTTCAGTTGATCTGAGAGAGACTCCGGGATGCTCAGAGCCAACAAAATTCCTATGCAAATGTTCATAGAAAGGATCTCGAGTTCGAGGTCAATGACTATGTCTATCTTAAGATCTCTCCCATGAAGGGAGTGAAGAGGTTCGGCAAGAAAGGAAAACTCAGTCCTCGGTATATCGGTCCCTTCAAAATTCTTTGTCTCTTCGGCAAGGTAGCTTATGAGCTTGAGTTGCCTTCAGATCTAGCCTCAGTACATCCAGTCTTCCATGTATCTTTACTAAAGAAGTTCATAGGTGACCCAACAGTTGTTGTCCCTATTCAGAGCATTGACATTCAGAACAGCCTCTCTTATGAAGAGATTCCAATCGAAATCGTAGATTATTAGACTTGTAGATTAAGGAACAAAGAAGTCCCTCTAGTCAAGGTTCTTTGGAGAAATCAGTCTCATGAGGGAGATACTTGGGAAGAAGAAGTAGATATGCGTACCCAGTATCCTCACCTCTTCCCCGCCAATTCAGATCAAGCTCAAGGTAACAGTTCTCCTTAAGCTTATTAAGTTTCATGTTCATGTTTCCAGTATAAACTTGGTACCTATTAACCGTTTCATACTCAGTCATGCATTCATGTATCAATTGTCCGTGCATCAGATATGAGCGAGTTCAGTATGTTTAGCATGTCAGTCATGAGATCAAGTTTCAGTTCTTCATGTTCAGTTCAGGTTCTATTGTCTTATATCCCTTCTCAGTAAATTCTCATTCGAGGATGAATGTTCCCAAGGGGGAGATATTGTAATAACCTGCATGTTTCTAATCCTATGATTCATACTTGATTACATGAC
Organism: Capsicum pubescens; assembly: GCA_030864215.1. Lineage (NCBI taxonomy): Eukaryota > Viridiplantae > Streptophyta > Magnoliopsida > Solanales > Solanaceae > Capsicum > Capsicum pubescens. Next base: position 233,129,304 of record CM061544.1, read on the forward strand.
TTACAATGAATATCCTAGTGATAGGATATCTTATGATGCATTAAGCATGTTCATATGAGTCACTTAAGGTAATGCAAGCTAAGAGTTTTGGAATCCATCAAGTTTTAGTATTTGATTTTGCAAGGGTCATCTTTGAATGAGTATAACTCGATTTTAATGTGGTATTTTGGCTGATTTATACCCACCAAATTGTAGAGAATCTAATTATCTTTCCAACTATACCAATTTCGCCTTAATCCAATACCAGAGCGAAAAGTTATGCCCATTTTTTTGAGAGACAATAAGCATAGGCGATTGGTTAGGCGCCACCTAACCCAATCATAGGTGATTGGTTAGGCGCCGCCCAACCTAGGCATAGGCGATCACTTGGGCGCCGCCTAAGTTAATTCCAGGTGTCAAAAACACTCTGTCTTGAGTTATTTTAAAGGTAATTAAGTCTTTAAATACTCCTTACACATCCCTAAACTTAACCCTACAAAATATATAGCTTGTAAACCTATTGCAACCCTATTTTCATCTCAAAGCTCATCATCCAAGAGAATTAAAGGAGAAAAACAACTAGGGTTGCATAATTAAGCTTAAAGATCCGATTTCAAGGAAATTCCTCCGTCAATCATCAAGAATCTTCCTTCTAAGGTATGCGTAGTGTTCATCTATGGATTAAATTAATTCATAGAGTTCAAGAATCAATCTTTAAAATACAAAATCTTGGTTGATTGTGGTGATATGATCATACCCATGTTGATGCTTGATTGTTTTCCTCTTTTTCATTATAAAGTATGATTTCTATATTGTTGGGTGTTGATGATCATGTTGTTGATATTGGGTGATTCCCAAGATGGAATCTTTATATGTTTTTGTGAATTCAAGATATCATATGAGTTGGAAACACGTAAATTTAGTCGTTCATGATGTATAATTTGATGAATTCACCTATGCTTAAGATGTGCATGTAAGGTGTTTGATAAAATGCCTAAGGAACTAGAAATCATGCAATATAGCTAAATTGTGACTAAGTGAAGGATTGATGATATGCCCTTACGTTCCAATGACTTCCATGATTGATAATGTGCCTTGTAAATGTTGTTGGAATACTCATGAACTATTCTTATGAGATTATGCTATTTTTACTTGCAAATCCTACTTATGAACAAGATGTATGATAACCATGAAATCCACATGAAATTCCATGCTATTAGTGTGTGTTGCTAATATGATTATGCAATGAACATGATATTAAGATTGTGCAAGTACTTCCATGTGATATGAAATACTTTTCACGCAATATAATGTTGATAACCATGCATAGTATGAGATCCCTACTTATGATATTATATATTATGGACTCTACTCTATGATCAAGTCAGTCATGTGTGTCAGTTTCCTTCCATCGAGTCCTGGGGGTACTTGTACCTGAAAACTATAGCTGTGTGCCTAGATCCATGTCATGTTTCACGATATCTGAACTCAAGCTATGATTCCATAGTCATCAGTCAGTCATGTGACTCAGGAATACCTTACGATCTTAGTCAGTTGTCAGATATAAGTAACATTCCACCAGTCAAAGGAATTCAGTAAGATCAAGTTATGTACAGTCAGTTATTCATGTCCAGTCTCTCCAGATGGGAGTAGAGGTTAGCATCGAGCAAACCCAAGGATGGGAACTCACCTGCCAGTTTAGGGTGTGATTCTTAGTAGCAATCCTTGTGTTCCAGAACTACGTAGCCAGCGTAGGTTGAGACATTTTAATCCATCAGCTTAGGGTTGATGAGGTGGCTTAACCCGTCAGTTTAGGGTTCCAACCGTTCTCATTGAGTACCCGCCAGTGGTGCTGTATTGACACCCCTCTAGTTGGGGCAGAGATTGGACCCCAGCTTAGCCATAACGGTATACACGGGGCATGTCGGTTAAACACTACCTCCCACAGTTTTAGTAACAGTCTCAGTAAAAGAACTCAGATAGTTCTTCAGATTTCAGTATATACAGGACTTTAGATACAATCATCCATGTTATCAGTTTCACTATCAGTCATGACAGTTATCAGTAAACCATGTATTAGCTTACATGTTATGCTATCACGTATTCAGGGTCCCAGTTTCTATATATGTGCGTTTGCACTCCCACGTTCATATTAGTCAGTTAGTGTTGTTCATGCATGAAATCCTTTATGTTCATCCTACCTTCCTCATCTACTCAGTACTTCAATTGTACTCACGCATTTGCGCTATGGTGCTTTCTTTTCATGTTACACCATAGGTTCCGAGACACGAGGTCCAGCCCAGTAGTAGTGGCAGCATTCCAGTCGCAGAGACATAGTGAGTCCTCATTGATTCGAGGAAAATATGATTTGATTCATTTATCTATTTCTTCAGTTCAGTTTTATGGAGTTAGTTGGAGATATGTTCCTTCAACTCCTTATTCAGACAGTTTAGAGGCTTCCAGATTTATGTTTAGATTTAGTTATTTTGGGTATTTTCCCCCACATGATTGTATTCAGTTAATCCTTATGGCCTTACAGTTCCATGTATTCCGCATTATTATATTATGATTTACAGTATACAGGTACATATATCAGTCATGGGTTAGCTTGTGGTCCCTCAGGGTCATGAGCATCGTGTAGCATTTCGGTTCAGCAAATCGGGGTGTTACAATTATGGCTCATGGATGTTATATGTCTCATAATTATGATTCGACTCATAGATAAAATATGGAGAATAGACGTTAAAGTAATGTCTTATGAATATAATATGGATCATAAAGATGATATTGCATATAGATATGATCAACGACCTATAGATAAGATAGATGACCTATAAATATGATTATTAATAGGAATCTCTGATATGGTTAGTAATATTGCTTCTGAATATTAGTATTGATACGGTCTTCGAATATGGATAATAATACGGCTTAAAGACATGATTATGGATGAGACCTACGGATATGATTCCTTATCAAACTTATAATTAAGAGAAAAGGGATGGTCTACAACTATGATTTATTGATATAATCTTTTGAGTCTAGCTTATTTAAATGGCTCATTAATATAGTTCATAGATGTGGTTTGTAATTATGAGTTTTGGTTCAAGTTTGTCAATTACCAATGGTATTGATTATATGTGTACCGTTTCAAGTTCAGCAAAATTGATGATTATAATGATAATGCTATCGAGTTATGATTTGAGTCCGACATTGGAAAATTATTCATGATGTAAAATGGGATGTATGGATTCTTAGTTATGGCATAGAGGTTGGTAAACTTTGGTTACTTGATATTTAGTTTTCCTTGATTGTATCCTCCAAGCTTAGGGGGGCCTGTATCGGGTAATTTACTTTTCCGTACTTATTGGTTTATGGGGGCCAATCTTGTAGCTTTAATAGTATGATCCTTATGTTGTTATCTCATATGCTTGGCTTGTTTATGTACAATTATAATGTTATAATTCTGATTCCATTTACTTGTGTATGTATAACGGTGTTAGAGATTTCTTCCAAGTTTACCCTTTTATCTCAACATAGCTTATGTTATCTTGGATCTTATTGTATTTATATAATGATTTGTCTTAGTCGGTTGATGACGCCTACTGATTACCCATGGTTTTGGTACTCATACTACACTTCTATACCTTTTTGGTGTAGATCCAAGTGCTAGATACCGTCGCGGATTCACCGATTGTGAAGAGTTGGTTTTAGAGATTAAATGAGCTCTTGGAGTCGGAGTTTTCCCTTTTTCCTTCTATTGATCTATGTCTAGTATTTTGTTCTAATATGGATTATACTGACTATTTTAGGGCTTATGATGTGTTATTGTAGCTCTTGTTTGACTCTACCAAGTCGTGGGATGGTTTTCTATGTTATGGTTACCTTTTTGACTATTTCTATTGTCTTGCTTACTTAAGAGTTACAACGTCTATCTCTCCCTTTTGGGGCATTTCACTCTAAGTTATGCCATTGAAAATAGCTCCGAACTACAATTCGGCTTACCTATTATTAGGACAGAGTAGGTGCCATCATGACTTATAAATTGGGTCATGATAATTGATCTTAATTTACGTGACAAATATGTATTATGGGCTCCATCAGTTAGGCAATTACCGAATTCATATAGCTTGTGGGTTACCAAATACAGGTGCAAACTACACCGTTCATACTTAATATTTCAATGGGTTATGTCTTAACATTTTAAATTGCTTTCCCCATATTTTTCCTATTTGTATTTATGTTATGAATGTTTTAAACTGCCTTTATAAATTGCTAGTCAATTTCTGTGGGTCACGTACCAATACTCATCGTACTGACTGTCCCTGGATGCTATATTATTTCATGATATAGGTTTCAATGATTTTTTCCATAACTCTTCTCAACATTAGGATTTCTTTTGAGCAATAACTATAAGTTGGTGATCCATCTATCTCTTATAGAGCATATGTTTTACATTCAGTAGATTTTGACTATCTTATTTTATGGCATTACCGGAGCCATATTTCTGCTTAAGATTTTCATGCATATTGTTAGAGGCTTCATATACATAGTTAGACATATGTTTTATGTCGTGTTTCAAGATTTGGATTTTTTAATCATTATGTACGTTGAACTTCATATCTTATGGGTCTACAACTTTATTTATGATTATGCTATTAATATAATATTAAGGGGTCATCTTGGGCCTTCATTTGTTTAGGATGCCTATCATGGTTAGCACCCCGACTTGGGTCATAAAAACATGGTATAAGAGTATGGTTGAGAGTCTCTAGGTATGTATAAAGCTATGTAAATTAGAGTCCTTTTTTATGAGTGTGTAGTATGTCACACTTATAAATAGGAGGCTACAAGGACTATAAGAATGTTACCCAGTTGTCATGTTCTAGTTCGTGCTAAAGAGTCTAGGTATAATTAAATTCTTCTAACTCCTAAAATTTCTTGCATTTCAGATTATGCCTCAAGAAGAACTAATGGTCAAAGTGCTTCAACTGGAACCTCAACCTCCACTTAGGCAAATGCTGAAGAGGTTCTTCCTACTTATGAAATGCAAACCCATAATGGAGCTTGTACTATTGATCCCTACACTGATTAGGGTTCCACCATCCCAATTAGTCCTTGTGGGGCTCCCAATACTACTACCATGCGAGCTCAGGCCCTATAGGGAAAAATTTCTAATGTTGAGTTTAGACAAACTATCCATATGCTTGCTCAAATTATGTCATCTCATTCTCGTCGTTTAGGTAGTGCTGGTTTTGTTGTTGGTTCTTTGGATACTACTCGTATTAGCCAATTTAGGTAGCTAAATCCACAAACGTTTATATGGTCTAAAGTTAAGAAAGTTCCTTAAGAGTTTGTTAATGAAATGGCAAAGATTTTTAAAGTTATGCATTCTAGTGATATTGAAAGGTTGGAGTTTTTAGCCTATCGGTTAAAAGAGGTAGACTATCAGTGGTATGGTAGGTTGGAGGAGTATAGAGGTGAAGATGCTGAACCTTCTATTTGGTAAGATTTTTTCAATGCCTTTCTTTATAACATATTTCCACAGGAGTTAAGAAAATCTAAGGCTGAGGCATTTGTACACCTGAAATAGGGAAAAATAAATGTTAAAGAACATGCTCTGAAGTTTACTCAGTTATTTTGTTATGTTCTATAGTTGATGTCTATTATGAGGTCACGAATAAGGAAGTTGGCTTCTGTTCTTACTGATGATTTGGTGCTGGAATGTAAGGGTATGACGTTAAACAAGGACATGGATATATCTAGGTTTGTACTGTATATGCAACAAATAGAGAATGAAAAAAAGAAATAGGAAGAGGTGGACGAGAGGCAACGTAAAAAGGCTAGGCTGATAGATCATGATGTAAGTCCGTAGTATTGTGGCAAGTGGGGAATGAAATGGCTCAAATTGAAATTATGGGGTAATACTCAGTCATTATCTAGTAGACCTGCCCTTAGGCCTTAGGTGTTTGGTAGTTTTAGCGTACAAATGGCCCTAGGATGTAGGGTACTCAGTCTTAGGCCAATGTGGGTTAGTTGGCTCCATTTTATCCTCCTTGTTGCACATGTAGGAAGTTGCACCACAGAGTTTTCTACATGGGTAAGGGTGTATGCTATTTGTGGGGATAGTCTGATTATTTTTAGTGAGAGTGTCCCTAGATGAATGTTACTTATGTGGGAAATAAATCCCAAGATACTATATTTTAACCCCAGATGCAAAGGGGCCCAAGATACTACTTCTTCAGCTCCAACTATGAAGGAAGGGTGGGGTTCACAACCATTTGTATGCCCTGTCTACTCTTGATGATTCAGAGGCCTCACCAGATACTATCACAAGTATGTTACAAATTTTCTCCTATGATGTTTATGTGCTACTTGATCCCGGTTCCACTTTATATTATGTGACCCCTTCTGTTGCTATGAATTTTGGTTTTGGTCCCAAAAATATTATTGAACCATTTTTAGTTTCTATCCCCTTTATTGAGACCATTATTGCTAAGAGGGTCTATAAAATTATGTTGTGTATATATTTCATTGGGATATTGTGGTGGATCTGGTAGATCTTGACATGGTAGACTTTGATGTAATTCTAGGGATGGATTAGTTCCACTCTTATTATTCTATCTTGGATAGTAGAACTAGAAAAGTCACATTCCATTTTCCTAATGAACCAATCATAGAATGGGAGGGTAGTTACCTGACACTAAATGGAAGATTTATTTGTTAACTTAGAGCCCCAAAGTTGATACCTAAAGGTTGTTTGTATCTAGAGCTATCAATACGGGTCAGCCCAACCCATCTGGGCTAGTCCATACGGGCTTTGAGTTTGACGAGTCAGGCTGGGCTGGCCTATCCAAATAATGGGCCAAAAAACACCAAGCCCACACCATTACTCTATGGGCTGCGGGTAAGGGTATTCATGGGTCGGTTTGGATTGGTTAGTGGTTAAAACCATAACCAAAACCAATTTAGTCGGTTTTTGACTTTTTAAAACCAAACCAAACCACAAAAAGAAAATAACTGTCGATTTGGTTCTTGTCGGTTTGGTTCGGTTTGGTTCATTTTTTTGTTTTCTTTTGGTTATTGACTAGCCTACTTCAACTATCTCTAGAATAAACTCCTTTTTTTAACCCATAGAAAAAAGTATCACATTGAATAATTTCTCATGAAATATTTGTACAGTGATAGACAAATGACACTATAAAATCTTAAAAATCAGAACAAACACATTAAACAAAACCAACATTGAGATGAAAAGCACCAGCTTTGTATTGTAGGCACTAAGATTATCCAACAACATACAAACACATATATGTACATTGTAAAACAGAGCTTTGTATTCTGTTGCAGTGTACTGTAAGAAGAGACAGAGTTGGGCAAATTTGAGTTATCTGTTTACTTTAAAGACTAGCTAGGTGAGCTAATCATATAGGGAAATGATAGAATAAACAAGGAGACATAAAAATACCATTTGACTCAGGGACCATGGTAACTCGTATTGTGAAAAATGAAGTAGAAAAAGTAAGGTAGGGACAATAGGGTTAACTTATTAGTAATAGTAGGTAGAGTTGGGCGTGGGTTTGGAGCTTTGGGAAATTGGGCTAAAGTATTTTTTTTTCGGTTTCCCATCTGGTGTTCAGTGTTTGCATTGGAGCCCGACTAATCTATATCACTCTTTGCAGGGCCCATTAAGGTGGCAGCTCCCTCAATAGAGTTTTCTCCATACCCAAGGTCAAACCCTCGACCTCTGGTTAAGGGTGGAGCAACCTCATCCACTTCAGCAAAACCCATGTTGGTAATTGGGCTAAAGTATTGGTTGAGCTAGACATAGATTAAAATTTAGTTTTAGATTAAATTTAATAAAATATTTATATTTTATTTATAAATTATATATAAATAATTATAATATATATATATAAAATTTATCGGTTCGATTTGGTTATTTTCACATTTTTTTAAGTAAAACCATAACCAAACCAAATAGCATCAATTTTTAAAAATTTAAAACCAAACCTAACTAAACCAAACCAAACGTCGTTTTTTTTAATTGGTTTGGTTCGGTTTACGGTTCGGTTTGGTTTTTAACCAAACCCATGAACACACCTAGCTGCGGGCCTCACGGGCCAGCCCACTTTTTAAAAAATATTATTTTATAATTTAATTTTAGAATGTTAATAAATATAAATATTACCAACCAATATTACATAGTATTAATACTTGTTAATCAAGTGTCCAACATACCAAAAAATACTCCTAATAGCGAAATTAAATAACTTTTGACATGATATCCTTCGAACCAAATAAAAATACTAATAAGAAATCTAAATAATTGCATGTATTTTACATACGATCCAGCCCATGAGCTAGACCAAACCACATTGCTCTAGCCCCATGGGCCACAGGCTTATCTGGGCCGGGCTAAAAAGCCCTGTTCTTAAATAGACCGTAAGAACTGAAGCCCAACTTCATCAAATTACAGGTCGGATCGGGCCAGCCCAATGGGCCTGGCCCATATTGATGGCATTGTATCACCTTGTCCAGGTCAAGGATTTTAGTGCAGAAAGTCCCTCACTACAGTCGTTCCTGTACTTTATGAGTTTCCAAAGTTTTTTCTGATGACCTTCCTAAACTTCCTCATGATAGGGAGATAGTTTTGTGATTGATTTTTTACCCGATCCACAATCCATTTCATTCCACCACATAATATGGATCTTGCGAAGTTAAAAGAGCAGTTGAACTCTCTAATTCAACAAAGTTTCGTCAATCCCATAATGAATGAAATGTTGGAAAATTGTCAACAATGTGGACTAGATATTAATTTAATTTGCAAAAATACAGTTTATGGATATAACATATGCATCTCTTACAAATATAATGGATGATTAGTTTCAATCATAAGAATTAATGTCTAAAAAATATTTAACTTGTATTTAATATTGATAAATTTCAAATAAAACCCTTCTTATTCTTTCTGCGACCTCCTTAATAAGAGTTTCTCATTCATCCTATTATCTCTAGGTACACTTGTACTCTTTATGAAAAAAATGATGGGTCCCTTGTATGTGCATAGATTATTGCCAGCTAAATAAGGTCATAGTAAGAAATAAGAACTTTTTTCCAAAAATCAATGATCTCTTTGGCCAACTTCAAGTTTCTAAGTGTTTTTCCAAAGTAGATCTCTATTTGGGTTACCATTAGTTGAAGGTTATGGAAACTGATATTTCCAAGACCACTTTTCAAACTTGGTATGACCATTATGAATTTTTGGTTATGTCCTTTGGTTTAACTATGCATATGGAATCTTTATGAATCTTATGAACAAGGTGTTTACACAGTTTTAGATTTGTTCGTTATAGTTTTCACTGATGATATCTTGGTGCACTCTCAGAGTGAGAAGGGGCATGCCAAATTACCTCTAGATTATACATCAGATTCTTAAGGATGAAAAGTTTTATGCCAAATTTTCCAAGTTTGAATTCTATCTAAGTGTTGTGGATTTTCTTGGGCATATTATTTCTAGTGAAGGGATTAAGGTGGATTTCCAAAAGATTAAGGCAGTGAAGAAGTGGCCTAGAGTGACAACTCGAACTGACATTAGGAGTTTCTTGGGTATGGAGGGTTACTATAGGAGGTTTGTATAAAGTTTTTTGTAAGACCCCGCAAAATTCTCTCTTAGAATGAACCTTAGGGCATGTCAAGTGAGGCGTGATTCTTGCCCTAAAAAATTGAGAAGTGACTTCCTAAGTGAGTATCGTTTTAACCATTTAGAATTTCCATAATTTTGACTTTTTATCACATGAGAAATTTGATAAGCTTTCCGTCAATATAAGATTCGCCCAAATTTGATACCCGGGTAAGAAGTTATGGAAAATTTAAGTCCTAGTCGTAAAACAGTGTCATTTTGGTGCTTGGCGCATCGCAGAGAGGGTCTATTTGACAAATGTCAATTTTGAATGGAACTCCCGGATAGTGGTGCGTCATGGAGGACCCCAATTTCCCAATAGTCAATTTCCAGTGGCCTGGCGAGATTGTGACGCGTCGCACTGAAGTTCCAGGTCCCAACTAGTGGGACAACGCGATGGTTCTGCATTGCGGTAACTACCAATTTCCCATTTGTCAATTTCTAGTGAGCCACCACGGTAGTGGCGCATCATGGTGGCCCATGAAATCGAGTTCTCAGTTTAATTTTTCCAGCTTCGTACAGAAGTTAAAAAGGGCACTTTGAACTTTTTCCAAGCCTCTTGAACCGTGCAAACACCAAATCAAGGTTATTTACAAGCATTCTATGAAGTCTCTCTCAATTTTTCTCTCAACAAAAACCCTAATCATCCAAAACCTCTTTCAAGAATCTAAAGAATCCACCATAGATTTTCTAAATTGAGTCAAGATTCAAGATTCCCAAGTCAAGGGCTTCAAGAACCCTCATTCAAGAGTACGGATAGAGTTCCAAAAGTGGGAGTTCATCCAAATCTTCTAATTCAAGGTATGTGGGGTTTTGAACAAGGGTAATCCTTTCACCCTTGTGCCCAAAAGCTTATTTAAACTACAATTCTCTGTAATTTATAAGATTTTACATGAGATTGAATTGGGGTTTTTTCACCCATTGTTATTGGTTGCATGATTTTGATGTTTCCCTTGAATTGAGAGTCTAATGGCATGATTTTTACATATTTTCTTGAGAAATTGCAGCTGGGTCTATACCCTATGATTTTAATCCATGAGAAGTTAATAGTTGAAATATTTGAAATATTGAAGTATATGAGTATGTTGAGATTTTGAAATAAATTGATGAAATTTCCAGATTTCCACATGAGTTATGAACCTATATGCTATCTATTATGCTTTAGATGAGTTTTAACTTGAGATTGAATTATTGGTTACTAAGCCCTACTTGATACTTGAGATTTTATGAACTCTTGTGCTATAAACACCCATGATTTGAGTATTCTGAGATTTTTGAGAAATGTTTTGACCTAATGGTCATTGAGTTTTGAAACCCACTCTACTACATGAGATTACCAATTGGATTATTGGGTTCATGGTGAACCATGAGATTATTTCTAAAAGTGAATTTTTACGAGATGAATGCATATAATCTAAAGGGAGTAGTATTTAGCACCGAGTGGGTAAGTTACTACGGTTTCTTACCCCAAAACTACATGCCACCGTAGGTCGGTCCTGAGGATGATTTTATGATTATTATTGGGCCTAAGGCCGAGTTGATATTGGGCCCGAGGATGAGTTTGTTTAGTGATCACTAGACCTAGGTTATATTCCCTAGAAAGAGTATGACGCCTCTCCCCAATGTGAGGTCTCTTCCTTAGGAGTAAAAAAATGTTGGACTCCATGTAGCTCGCATGGTTTATGTTGGTTAAGAGAAACTTCCTAAACTAAAGTATTTTCCATTGAGATAAGATCTTTTCCCTTAAAACTAAAATACTTTCCCTTGATATGAGTATTTTTCCCTAAAGCTTAAAATGAGATATTTTCCTAGAATGAACAAAATACCTTCAAGTATGTTCCAAAGTTATATGATAAAGAGTTATGAGTTCTTAAGCATTGAAGAAGTTATACTCTCCATGAGACATATGCAAGAGTTGAAAGTATTGATTAAAGTTTCCTTTATCCTTGAGTAATGAGAATAAGAGAAGAGTACAAATTTCAAAGATGAAAGTATAATGACTCACGAGATTGTGTTACATGTTCCATTTTACATAATTCATGAGCTTCACATTTTATACTTATTCAAGCTATGTGACTCATTACTTATTACATGCATGATTTCATTAAAGAGTATGATGTTGTTTTATATAAATGCATGCACCCCCACATACTCAGTACATTCCCAAGTGGTGATCCACATATACGTCTATGTGCTACGTTATCTTATAATGTAGGTTTAGGTGCTCAGTCCAAACCTCGTCAGTGATTTTCGAGTACCTCTATCTATATTCCTACAGTGGTGAGTCCTCATGGTTCAAGGACCTATATTCAGACATTTCTATATTTTGAGAAACTATGTTTTTATTTCCAGTTCATTTCGAGTCAGTTGGGGACCGGTCCCAACGACTCTCTAGTTCATGGATTAGTGAAGGCTTTGTCAGACTAGTTATCAGATTGTGGTTATGTTGAGGTTTCTAGTAGTGTGGTCGTTTGGACCGAGTATTTTCTCCATGTTTCCTTTCATACGATATGACCTTGTTAGTATTTGAATTATGTCATCTTGAAATAAGTGTTATTAGTAGAAACAGGCTCAAAGGATTAGCTTGGGGCTACTTGTAGCCTTAAGCACCGAGTGACGTCCCGGGAAGTGATTTCAGGTCGTTATATTTTTCTTCTATAAATGCTCCACTAACTAAGTTGACTCGAAAAAAGGTGAAGTTTCTGTGGTTCGATGCTTGTGAGGGATGTTTTGAAATTTTGAAGGATTGATTGAATTTTTCCCATATTTTGACACTCCCCAAAGGTACTAAAGGATTCATTGTATATTGTGATGCATGCAGAGTGGGACTTGGTTGTGTACTTATGCAACATACAAAATTTGTGGCTTATGTTTCCATGCAGCTTAAAGTTTATAAGAAGAACTACCCTACTTACAATCTTAAATTGGCGGTTGTGTTTTTTTCACTCAAAATTTGGCATCACTATCTAGACGGGATATATGTGGACATTTTCACTGACCACAATAGTCTACACAGTATGTGTTTATGAAGAAGGAGCTAAATCTCTGGAAAAGGTGGTGGCTAGATTTGTTAAAGGATTATGATATAAATTTACACTATCATCCAAGTAAGGCTAATATAGTTCTTGATTCTATTAGAAGGTTGTCCATGAGCAGTCTTTCTAATGTTAAGGAGAAGAAAAATAGTTTTGGTAAAGGACATCCACCAACTTACTAATTTAGGTATTTGACTTTTAGACTTTGAGGATGGGTTAGTGATTTTTATGAAGTGGATAAGTCATTTTTATGTGATGATGGTAAGGAGAAGTAGGTTAATGATCCCATTTTGATACAGATAATGGAAGATATTGATTAAAAAAGGTTATGGCTTTTGATATTGGAGGAGATAGTGTGTTGTGATATCGAGGAAGACTGTGTGCTTCCGATGTTGATGAGCTGAGCTTATGTCTCTAGGTATATTGTTCTTCATGGCTCTACTAAGATGTATCATGACTTGAAGGAGATTTTTCGGTGGAATAATATGAAGAGAGATATTCCTAATTTTTTTGCTAAGTTTATAATTTGCCAACAAGTTAAGGTTGAACATTTGAGGCCCGAGGGCATGTCTCAAGATATATCTATCCCTATGTGGAAATAGGAAATGATAAGCGCAGATTTCATCACCGGTGTTCCACTTTCACAAAACCAATATGATTCTGTTTGGGTCATTATTGACAAGATAACCAAGTCTACTCATTTTTTGTCGGTGAGGATGACTTATTTGGGAGAGGATTATCCAATGTTATACATTTAGAAGATTGTCAAATTACATAGAGGTACCGTGTCCATCTTATCTGATAGAGGTACATAATTTTCTTGTTAGTTTTGGCAAACTACTCAGAAAGGTTTGGCATGCCGGTGAACCTTAGCACCCCTTTCTATCCTCAAACAAATAGGAAAGCGAAGCACACTATTCTGACTTTGGAAGATATGCTAAGAACCTAAGTTATTAATTTTAAGGGTATTAGGATGGATAATTTTCCTCTTATTGAGTTTTCCAACAATAATAACTATCAAGTTTATATCTAAATGGCACCATTCGAGGCTATTTATTATAGGAGGTATAGGTCACCAATTAGAAGGTATGAAGTGGGTAAGGCTAGAATGTTCAGGCCTGGCCTTGTGCGCCAGGCAATGGAAAAATTTAAAGTTATTAGGTAGAGGATTAAGACCACACAAAGTCATACACCGATATGAGCCGAAGAGATTTGGAGTTCAAAATTGATAATTAGATATTCTTGGAATTATCTCTTATAAAAAGAGTGAGAAGATTTGGGAAAAAGGGTAAGCTCAGTCCTTACTATATTGGTCCTTATAATATTTTGAAAAATTTTGGAAATATTTCTTATGAGTTAGACTTTTCCACAAGCTTAGCATCGGAGCACGCCGTATTCCTTTTGTCCATGCTTAAGAAATGTGTGGGTGACGATTCTCTTATAATTCAATAGAGGATACTAGTGTAAAATATTATTTGTCATATGAGGAAGTTCCTATGGAGATCTTCGATAGGCAAGTTCAAAAATTGAGAACTAAGAAAATAGCCACGTTAAAAGTGTCGTGGAGGAATCTAAAGGTAGAATAAGATACTTAGGAATCAAAAGATAATATGTAGGCTAGATATCCCTTTTTATTTTCATATTCATATGAAGTTATGGAAGACACTAATCTTAAGGTTGCTCTTACCCCCTTAATATGTTTTTCTTAAGGCCATATGTGAATCCTTATATCATGCTAAATATGTCCTTAATCGTCATTTAGAGACAAAATGATCACAAGGATGGATAATATAATTACTTACATGTTTTCCCACTTTATTAGATCCTAAAAATAAGCCTATACGACTCTTATATGAAGTAGAAATAGTTTGATATGAGTTTCGGTAAGAAAGCTCTAGCATTGGAAGTAGGTCATGTGTTGCACTGGGGAAGGACAGAACCTAGCCCCCACACAGAGCTACAACTTTGTATGGAACACTAGTTTGGCCTCGCATTAAAGTTGTGCCGCACAGGTATAGTCCATGCGATGGTCCGCTCATTGCACCCCGCAATCGATTGATAGAATTTCATTCTGTTTTACTATTTTAAGGTCTTTTTGGTGATTTTCTTGGTTAAAAACCACCCCCTCCTATACTATGTAATACCAAACACATTAATATATTTTTCATTCTCCATAAACATAGCTCACTTATCCCCAAAACTCGTAGAAATATAAATCACTAGGGTTTAAAATTCTATCTCAAAAAGTATCAAGCGTTTCTCAAATATCTTCCGTCAAAAGGTATATTGAACAACCCCATCTCAACCTATTATATTTAGGGTATTTTCCCTTATTATTAAAGATGTTTTATGTGGGTTTTAAATTGTGGGTTCTTGATTGATTTTCAAGTGGAAGAACAATTTAAGGTTGCAAAGCTCTCTTTTATGATCAAAAGCTTGAATCTTTAATGAAATTTGAAATTTTGGGGTTTATTATTTGAAATATGATGTTCTATTATTTTTAAATCTCATTGGGGTTTACTAAATTTAATTAGTCATGTCCCTCTTGTAATTTATTTCATTTCACATATCTTAACTATTGGCGAAAAGAAAGAAATGTCTATACCCCTTGTTTTAAAAAATGTGGTTATTTAAATGTGGAGTTTTAAACTTTATGGGGATACTAAATGTGTTCAAATCATTGGAATGATGATGTTAATGGGGTATGATTATGTTGAAAATTCCAATAATGATTATGTTATGATTTCAAAATGGGATTAAGAGTCAACAAATATTTTATGATAATGATTTGTACATCATATGTATGAATGGCATGTCTTGATATGATGATACAAAAATGTGAATTCCTTTATGAAATACTCTATTAATAAATGTTATGAATGATGTTTTAATCTGGTCTTAAATTGAATTTTGTAGTCCACTGAGAAGGTGTAAGTCCTCATGACCCAACGCTCAAAACCTATGTTTTGCCAATTTAGGAGTTGTTCACAACTTAATCGGACAACCTTATGATTTAGTCCTTAATAAGGATAGAATAATGGCCAAATTATATTAATCTCAATTCATATGACAACCATGGATTGAAGGCCCCACTTATTCGGTGAATACTAGACCCATATAGCCCATGGGTTACTTAATGTCGATGCAAACTATACAGTTCAGACTTAATATTTCAAAGGGTTATGCATTTACATTTTAAATTTCTTGCCGCAAATTTTTCCTATTTGTACTTATGTTATGAATTCTAAAAACTACTTTTTATAAATTATTTGTCCCTATCCTTGAGTCGCATACAATTACTCATTGTATTGACCATCTCTGGTTGCTATATCCTTTCATAAAGGTTTTGAAGCTTTTTCCCGTGACCCTACTCAGGCCTAGGATTCCTTTGGGACAACAACTACAAGTTAGTGAGCTGTCCATCTCTTAAAAGACATATGTTTTACATTCAGTAGAATTAGACTATCTTGTTTTGTGGTATTGTCGGGGCCATGTTCCGACTTAGAATTTTCATTCATATTATTAGAGGCTTCGTAGACTGAGTTAGACATATGTTTTATGTCATATTTCAAGACTTGGATTTTAATCATTATGTACGTTGAACTTTATATCTTATGGGTTCTATTTTTGAAACTTTATTTATGACTATGCTTTTGATGTAATGCTAAAGGGTTATCTCTGAATTTCATTGGTTTGCAATGTCCATCATGGAAAGGGCCTCGACTTGGGTTATGACATTCAATTACTGGGTAGTTCATTTGATATTTTGAGCCAATTTCCTATTTTTAAGTTTTTACTATTCAGAATTAGGTATTGGGCCTAAATATTTGATTAATGACCTCATATTCCAATTCTAATATTTACATTAGACCTGGAATTTCAAACTTAGGCTAGGGGGACCCTTGGTTTGTACCCAAGGCTTCTGAACTTATCTTGGGCCATTGGATGGATTTTAGTTAAAATGCCCCTTGAATGTGGGACCCATTTTTCATTGAAATAACCTCAAATAGAAATTGTAATGACATCTTTGAGTCTGAAATATCAAATTTGGTAGGGTAGCATAGTTTTTTTGTGTTGATGAAATTTTGAATAAATTTTGAGCATCCAGTAAAATACTTGAAATTTTTTCCAAGTTATTGGTGCAACTTCAGCTGGTGTAGGCAAAAAATAACCTTCCATGGCCATGGTTGCAAAGGACAAGGTTAAGGATCATCTACTTTGTGAGCCATCCTTTACTTTCATAAAGAGTCTTTTCATTGATCGATCAGGATTCCTCCTTCATGTTTGTGGTGGACCAAATGCATTTGTGAAGGTTATGTTGGGTCAGGAATCGCATTCGCAATGAGGTCCCGGCAATCGCGATGAAGGGACTCCTGACAGTATTAAATGTTGTAGAACTTGATTTTCCTTCATTTTTCTTAAGTCTTAAGTCCTACCCTAGTGAGTTAAGAAAGTGTGGAGATCGATCCTTGGGTGTTCAGGTTATTTTGGAGACACTATTTTGATAATCTTATCACCCCTATTTACGTATGTTTCCATCAAATTCTTGATTAATTTTTCAATTTAAACTCATAGCCCTAGTTTTCTTAATAGGCTGATTTAGGGATCGTTTGTGCTCAAATTTCACCCTTTTTTTTTAGAATAAATGATCCTTAAACTTAGAAGGATATGTCAATAGTTTTAAAATTAAAATTTTGCAAACGGACCCCTCAAGAAATGTTTAGCTCGATGTTGGACCTGGAGAATTTTATGTAATACACGTAATAATATTGTCATGTTAGTACATAGATTATTATTTTGATAGCGTGGCATCATGTGAAGGCTTCTCGAAATGGAAAAGTTTTGGTGTAGTAGACTTTATCGAGCTTTTAGTGGTGTCTATATAAGCTAGGCTTACTTCTCTCTTAGATTAAGATTTATTATGGTATTAATATAGTATTATGTAGCAGTTGGTAGGGTTTTACGACTTGGTTGCATGTTTGGTAACTTTTGAATTATTTAGCCATTTAAATAGACATTTCAGGTAGAGTTTGGGCCCCTTCCTCCTTTTTCTATTAAGTTGTTATCTCAAGCATAGTTTCAACTTATTTAATAATTAGTAGTGAAACATTGGAGACTTAGAGTAGTTTTGGAAAGAAACTTGCCTTAGTATGTACTCCTAGAATTAGCAGTGGGCCCCACCGATCCTCTTTTAGGTGTAATATCTACATTTGTACTTGTAGACATTGAAGTTCTTCTTTAATCACCCTAGAATAATGCTTGACCCTAAGTAAATTTAGATGCCTTTTTGACCTCTGGGTAAAATTGTGACCTTGTACTTGCTTACTAGTTTTGATTCAAGTTAGATAATTGTGATTCATATGTGATACTTGATATGATAGTACAATACCCTAATTTTGGCTTAAGTCTAGCATTCATGATTTGTTCATGACATTATTATGGTGATATAGCTCTTCAGTTTTAGTTCAAGTACAACATTAGGGTTTGAAGGGAATCTCAGGTATGGTCTCACTATTTTCACTTGAAGTTATGATTATCAGTACTCTCTTCCTTTTTTGCATCTACCGAGATTATGGGGGCTTGGTTTGGTGTCTCCTTATTGCTTGCATCTTGTGGGCTTATGGGGGTCCAGCTACATTAAAGTTAGACTGATTATTTGATTTATTTACTATGCATAATTATCACTTACTCCCAAATTTTGTTTTGTATTCTAGATATCATCTTATTCCATGACTTTATATTACTTTCTCACAATTTATTATAATTTTATTATGAATTAGCTCAGTTGGTCGATGATGCCTACCAAGTACCAATTTTGCTTGGGTACTCATGCTACACTTCTGGATTTTTTTTTGATGTAGATTTGACTATGAGTCACCATCACTAAAGTTCCATCCAGCTTGCTTTTGAGATTCAGAGATAGGATGAGGTTTCAAATCTTGAACTGATCCTCTCTCCTTCAACTACTTTTGGGACAGTCTTTACTTTTCGAGACTACCTGTATATTAGATACTATTTGGTGCTCTTGTTATTTTTGATTAGTGGCTCTTATACTAACCTTTCTAGGTCATGGCATATTCTTTTGATCTCTGTCTCTCTCTCTTGATATTTCTGCTATTGTACTTTTATTTCTACAACTTAAAATTCTGTTGTATCATTTTTGTGGTATTTCTTATACCTTTCACCAATTAACCCATTACTTTGCATTTCGGGCCATTGTTTGATTTACCTACTGATGTGTTAAAATATTTGTCATCATGACTCTCAAAATTTGGTCTTGACAAAAAGAGTCATAAAGACTTTACGATACCACTTCTACTTTTCCCATCTTTGCTATAGTTTGTCCAACTTTAAATTCTTCAAATTTATTACTAGACAGATGAGACACCCTAATTTTATCCAAACTTCAAATATTTTACTTAGATTTGTAAAATTAAGGATATCTAAGTTATATAGTGAATCATGTCAATTGGGGAGCATATCAAAACTACTTTTCCACAAAATTATAATAATCATACATAATCTTTTTTCCTTTAGTTGATTCTGATGTGTAAGGCCCAAATTGAGTTAGTTCCCTACTGTATTTTGTGCATTTTGTTAGCTTCTTTTGTGATTGCTCGATGTGTACTTTAATTTTCTTATTAAATGATCATTTGAATTATTTTTGTTGTTCAAAATTTTGGTACGAAATACAAACTCAATTTAGTAAGAAATTCGCACACTGTAGTGATAATGCATGTGAATATTTATCATCTCAAAAAGAACAGTCTGGTGTACTAAACCTCCCCCTATGCGCAAGTGTAAGACACCACAAAATTCTCACGTAGTCTGAGCCTTAGAGTGTGTTCAGTAAAGTGTTAATCCGACCCTAAAATGTTGAGAAGTGTCTTCCCAAATGAGAAGTATTTTAAACCGTGTAGAATTTCCCTAATATCAACTTTTTGTCATGTAGAGAATTAAATAAGCTTTCCATCGATACCAAATTCACCCAAATTCGACACTCGGGTGAAGAGTTAGAGCCATTTTAGTGAAGACAGTGTACCACCTGGTACTTAAGCGCATCGCGGAGCTAGCCAAAATGGCAATCATCAAAATCCAGCGAGCCTCCATGATTATGGCGCATTGCGCCAAGGCTTAATTTCAGAGTTATTCATCTCCAGTACACCAACGCGATTCCACCGCATCGCGGTGCTTTTCTAGTTCACAAATAAGGTGGTAACACGATTTCCACCGCGTCGCGCCACCAACCAGTTTCCCAATTGCCCAGTTTCCAGTGAGCTAGCGCAATTCCACCACGTCGCACCAGCATGTGAAATCAGGATTTTCAGATTCCATTTTTAAAATTTCAAGGACCAATTGGTAATTTCCTAAAGCCCCAAACCAGTCTGTATAAGGGATCTATACCCTAAATAACAAAAATACTTCATTATTCATCAATTTTTCCCAAAATCAAAATATTTTCTCTCTCAAGAAGTCAAGAACCCTAGCCAAGAAATCAAGAACAAGACCTAGGGTTTCTAATCCAAGACCCAAGTCATCAAGATTCCTCCATAAATCTTTTGAGAATCATTTAACAAGGTATGCAAATGTTGATTCTTGGGTCCTTTTCATCCAAGATGTTCAAGAACCCTTTTCTAAATTTCAAAGATCTTATGTTTTTGTGTTTTCATGATTCATGCGAATTGAAATTGGAGTTCATGCTATTATTGAGTCTCTAATTCGTGTTTTGTTTATGAGGTTTCAAGAGTTGACCCTATTATATGATATTCATGTGATGTTCATGATAAACCCTCTTCAAGTTTCTTGTTAAGTGATGTGTTCATGTCAATTAAGTGTAGAAATTGTTAAATAAGAAAAGCATGCTCCCCATATGTTTGATAAAGTTCTTATGTGAAAGAATTAGAGCCATTATAGCATGTTGACTAGAAATCCCCAATTGTGTGCAAGCCCATGCATGCCAAGTGTTTGTTGAAAAGCTTTAGTGAATGAATTATGAAATGATAGTATAAAGTTCCCCCAATTATTTTCTCTTCGATACATTCTAGGACTTTAATACATGCTAAGTGTTTGATGCAAGACCTTGTTGAATGGAGTATGAGCCAATAACATGTTTCCCTATGTTATTACATGTTTATGATTCCTAAATGCTTGAGGAGATGTTCTAGTGATTGTGATGGTGAATGAATATCCATGGTCTTGATTATTCAAGAATGGTTATGTTTTACTTTTATGTTATCGAGTCCTGGGGGTATTTATACCCGACAATTTAGTTGCAGTCTAGAGCCAGTGTCAGTTTTCTCGATAATCTCAGTCAAGTCACGATTCTCAGAACTCAGTGAGTTATAGAACTTTGTACTCTCAGATAGATACAGAACTTAAGAAATCTCAGAAATCTGAGTAATCTCTGTATCACTAGTATTGTAGCCTTAGTTTAGTACTAAACTCTGATCTAGTAGTAATCAAGTGTTCATTTGAGACTTCAGTAGTAATCGAGTAATCTATTCAAAGCTCTGTATCGTTCAGTCAGATAACGAGATTTAGTAGTATTCCGTCAGATATGGAACCAAGTGAATTCAACGTAACTAAGTCAGATCATTCGAAGAATATGATCAGTATCAGATTTGGCTCAGTTTAAGTTCAGTTAAGAATTAGTTCAGAGTCTTTCAGTTGGTAGTAGAAGCTACCACCGAGCGAGTGCAGGGATGGTAGCTCCCCATTCGAGAGACAGAGTCGTTAGGAGCAATCCCTGAACTCCAGAACTGCGTATCCAACGTAGGATACAGGAGTCACCCATTAGAAAAGGCTTGTCACCCACTAGATAGGCTTGACTATTACACTGCCTTAGGCTTGACTTCCTGCGAGGGTCACCCATTAGAGAGGCTTGACCAGACAGGTCTTTACCCGTGGCACGGTATTGACACCCTTCCAGCTGAGGTTACAGGTTGGACCCCACCAGTTCAGATTTAAGGCATGTCGGTTAAGTGAGAACTCCCACAGTTACAATTTCATTATCAATCTTCAGAAAAGAACTCAGAAATTAGGACTATCAGATACAGTCATCTCTCTCTGTGAGGAACTCAGATAGTTCCATTGATTCGTGGGACACCCTCTAGATAGGCATGGTCCCACATAAAGTTATTCAATATTAGTTTTATCAAAGCCAGATATCACCCACTAGACAGGCTTGATCTCAGATTTAGGTGAGCATTTTTGTTATCAGATTCAGAGATCACCCGCTAGATAGGCTTGATCTAAGTCTCAGATTTAGTAGAGTAATCTCATTATCAGATCCATAGATCACCCGCTAGATAAGCTTGATCTCAGTCTCAGATTCAGTTGAGTATTCTTATTATCAGATTTAGAGATCTTCCTCTAAATAGGTTTGATCTCAGATATAATCTTTTCTTATCATTGATAGTAGATTCCAAAATTATCCGTTAGAGAGGTTTGATCTCCAATGCAGTCAGTCGAGAGTAGAAAGCTCAGAATTCAGTCATTGATATGAGTAGATTCAGTTAATTAGTTTCAGTAGCATCAGTTTTCGAGATCACTTGCTATATAAGACTGATCTCAACTCCAGTACTCAGTTATCGAAATTAGATGATTCAGTGTTCAGTATCTCAGGCATTAGTAGTGAGTTCAAATGGGTGTAAAGTAGTATCTGAGTTTTAGTATTTCTAGTCACGATGATTTAAGTTATGGTTCGTGCATTCATATATGTGTTCTCATTCAGTACTCTCATGATTATTCAGTTAAGTAATTGTTTATGCATGAGCCATTGCATTTAGCCTTACCTTATCTTCATACTCGGTATATTTTCGTACTGATGCATTTGTGCTATGGTGTTTTATTTGACACCATAGGTTCGGAGGCACGAGATCTAGAGTATCCTTAGCAGCTCAGTCCCAATCAGCAACAGTAGACATAGCAGTGAGCCCTCTTCAGTCGAGGATGATCCTTATTTTTATTATTATAGTATCAGACTTAGTTAATTTTCAGTAGATGGAGTTAGTTGGGGAAATATCCCATCAAATCCATAGTTCAGACAGTTTAGAGGCTTTTCAGACAGATGTATCAGTGTTCATTTTTCAGTTTTGAGTATTTTTAGATGTTTTGAACCTTATGGCCAGTTTTTGCATTTATTACAGATATTATGCAGTGCTCAGGTATAGATATCAGTAGAGGGTTAGCTTGTGGTCCTTCGAGATCATGATCATTGTATGGCGTTGCGATTCTAGAAAATCAGGTCGTTACAGCAAGATTTTAGGAAGGATCGGACCATAAGGGTCTATTGCATGCAACCTTATTCTATATTTTTTCAAGCGGTCATTTCCACAGCTTGAACCTGTGACCTATAGGTTGCATGGCAGCAACTTTACTCGTTACTATAAGGCTTACCTTCAATAGTTATCATCTCCATTTCAAATATTTATATCTTCATATGAAATAACTAACCAAACATTTTGTCCTTACACTACATAGCGCTATGGGATTGCAAAAAGAAAAAATAGACATATTACCGAGACTGCTTACCCACTCATACAATGTCGTGACCCAAAAATCATGATAGTGGCACCTTCCTATCTTTCCAATTGTCAATACAACTCAAAACAACAACATATAACATGTGTAAAAACAAAAAAAATCAACATTTAAATCCATTTCTAGTCATAAATGATCTTTTAAATAAAAACTTTAAAGGAAAATATAGAATTTTAATACAATTTCTTCCAAAATCTTAATTCACTAATACAAGCCTCTATGAAGTCTGAAATATCTCCATAAGTGTAAAAACTATTCAAAAATGGAAAATTGCATCAAGTAAAAGGTATAGAAGAGATCCAAGAAGGATGTAAATCAACCAAGCAACTACCTTAAATTCTCAAATAGTCAACTCTAGAAACAAGGATTACACACCATTAGTGCCTACTCAAAACCTACCTACTAAAAATTCAAAAAAAAGGAAAGGGTGAGTACCAAATTTATGTCTACTCAGCAACATCATTGGCTGACCCTAACATGATATGATTAAGAGTTTTGGTTCTATATTGTTTTAACCTGTACTTGATCTCAAATGGAAAACAACTCTATAAGACTCAGATTAGCAACTAAAATCAACAATAATATAAAAAAATAATAATCAACGTTCAAACAATGTTAGATAATTTCAAGTCTAAATTTAAACACTTAAGCATGTATTTATTACGAAAACTCAGAATCAACCAAGTTATAAGTGATAATGTATGGACAACTGCACTGCATATGCTACAAATATATCCACAATTATAGTGTAGATAATTGAGACTGATGGGGGACTCACAAGGCCTATATTCAAGGAAAACATGTCCTTTCAATCCATAAAGAAATTAGCAGTTGTGCGACTTTGACTCATATAAATACAATGCATGATGTGTGCAACTGCAACTCCGATCTCAAACAATAATTACAATCCCTATATATGTGTGTGTATATGTATATACACATATGTATCCCTAGAATTTAACATTTCACTATTGTTTCATTGCTATAGCATGTGCAAGCATGAACTTGATTCTAAAATATAAACCAAGAATCTCAAAATGACGTTCTCACATAGTGACTCAAGCTCATTTTTATTTCAAGTTTGTTTTTCAATTCTTTCTCGATTCATATAAATCATTATATCATCTCCAAGTTTAGTTAAGAAAAAAATTATCACATAATTTTATCAATATCTGACTCCAAATTCATAAATGAGAAGTAGGTGTTTGGTATTCTATTATAATAAATGACACACAAACAAGTTTCCTTAATTTTGAACGAAGATTGAAGTAAGAGCGCCCCTCTCACCAACTTTGTTTATTGTTGTTGCTACAATTTTAAGTAAGGTACTTAATAACATTCATACTGTTAGTAAATTCATTCCATTTTCAATGAACTCCAAAGTATCTTGCATAAAAACCCATCTTACTTGTGTTGATGATGTTATTATTTTTAAAGTGATATTTCTAAATCTCTAAAGCTCAACATGGACTTTATTAGGAGTTTTGAGAATAGTCCTAAGCAATCAGTGAATAGTCAAAAGATTATTTTTCATGTCTCGCCTAAATCTTTACATATCAAATTAATAGGATTATGACCATTATTGTATTTGTTTATAAACCCTTTTCGTTTATCTATCCTGATTGTCTATTGTATATTGATAAGAATATTTATTTTTTAATGACATGATGTAATGACCTAATCTGTGAAAAATTAGTTTTTATATGTTTTGGCAATTTTTCTCTTCTTCTTAGTTTCTACATGTTGATTTTGGAGTGTAGAGATGATTGACATAGTTTTTGATGCAATCAGGAATGATTTGGGTGAATTTTTTATTTTAAGAGGCTTAAAGAGACATATAGTTGACTTTGCTCAACAGTTGTTATTTTGAGTATTGGTTAGCAATTTCAATAGTTCCATTAGATCTAGAATATAAAATTTAAATTAGTAGCATGATTGGTTTGATTTCAGGATCTTTATTTTGTATTTCAGCCCTTTATTTAAAAAATAGTAAAAAAGAGGTCCTCGGGAGTTAATTTATTGAAAATAATACTTTTTTTATAATTTGACATCACCATTGAGTCCAGAATGTCAAAAATTGCATGGTAGCATATACAGTTTAATTTTGTTAGGTCTTAGTTAAATCCCAAGGGTACATTTAAAATTATTCCAAACCTATAAAAATCAACCGAATTGCAGAATCTAGTGCTACTATAAAACTATGTGACAAGGCTATTGCAAACGTGAGGTTTTAGGTCATAGACCTTTACAAATGTGAAGTCGGCCGCAAATACAAAGGTCATTTATGTGGCCTGGTCAATATTGACCTTCGTGAATGGGAAAGGTAGATCGCGTTTGCGAAGCACTATTCACAAAATAGTATAAACACTCAAATTTATGAATTCCACCATTGTTAGACCTCAAGCTTTGGGTTGTGGGAATTTATTATGGTTTTGTCACCATTCTTGCTTGGGTACGATCCTAAATCATATCTCCATTATTTCTTATAGATTTCTCTTTAAAATTACCTTTTAATCATGATTTTGAAATGGAATTTTGAGATTTTACTAGTAAAGCTTAAGCATAATTTTTCTTTGATTTACACCTCATTTTAAACCTATTTTCATTTGGGTTTTCAAAGGTAGACTCATATTACCTTGGGGAATGTATTTATTAAATAAACATTTGATTTTACCCTTTTTATTTTTAAACTAATTTTTTTGAACCCATTGTGGACCCAACATAAGTATGGACAATATGAGTATCATTAACTTTCTTTTAATGAATAAATGTTATGTTTGAATGTTGAAATTGATTCTAAGACTGTTTATAAGGGGAAAACTTCGTGTTGAAGCACTTTAGACTTGGATTTCATCATTTTAAGGTAGGATATGGCTTAACCTCTTTCAAATTGAGTTGGATAGTTAAAAAAATAAGTAAAGCATGCTATGGGTTAGGGAAAATAACTATGTGGTTTATGTTTTGTGATTATTATTATTGTTGGGTGCGTGTGGGGGGCATATATTTTTTTGTGGTTGACATATGATATTAGATATTGCGTGGTGCCTATGAGAGGGCTTTATTTGATATCATTGGCCTTATGTGTGCATTAAATGTCTTTATTCTATACTTAATGCTTGTGTGGGGGCTTAAATCATTATTTTAGATCTTTTTGAGCATTGATTACCTTTATCATGATAAATATGCTTGAGTTAGGGGTTCATGTGATCTTAATAATGTCCTATATGCATATTTATTTTGATATTGCCTAATTAGAGTTGATAATCATGAATATTGTGGACATGATAAGTTGATTCTGGTCTTACTTATATATGTGTTGAATAGATTGAATACCATCATTTTGAGTTGATTATCAGTATTACATCCTCATTGCATACATATACATTTATGAGATACTGGTACCATTGAGGAATAATATTTTTGAAATAAAATGAGATATTTTTATAAAAACCTCTTCATGTACATGAGTTGTAGAGGTGAGTTGATATTTGGGATATGGGAATTAGTATATGGGCTGTGAACCCCCCTAGGTCCTACCTGGAAGCTGTGATCTCGGTGGGTGTTTAATGAAAGTCAGATGATGGATTTCACTATTCATCCCGTTCTCATTGCATTATATTTGCATACGTATCTTTCATGATTTTCTTAGTTTTCTTGGTTTATGTTTAGTTTCAGTATATTCTTCTTGTATGTTTGTGCTGTTTTCATTTCTGTAAATGTATAAAACTATTATTAGAGGTGGTGTGAGCTACTATCTGGGACTGTTCTGCTTGCAGGTTACGTGCTCATAGTGTTACTTACCTTATTTTCTATTTTGCCTAGTCAACTTGTGATACCTACTGAGTACAAATGGACCTTACTCATCCCTACTATGCCCTTTTAGTATAGCTCCTAGTTTGAATACTATGTGTGCTTGTTGAGATTTATAGTAGAGTTTGACCATATTTGAGGTACTAGATCATCCTAGTGCCTAGGGCGGATTCCAAATCTCACTCTATCTTATATCTTGTATTTATTTTGGATTCAGAGTCAGACTTTGTATTTTAGATTTTCTAATATTGTACTAGATGTTCTTACACTATGACTAAAGATTTTTGGTGATTTATGTAATTTTTTTTATATTTTTCTTTATTTATATTTTGTGTTGTCTTGAATTCCATATAGAAATCTTATTTTTCTAATTTCCTTACTTGTTGGGTTTGTCTTTCCCTTTTTGGGTGATTGGCTTACTTGTGAAGTTGGGCCACGACAAGTGCTATCATGACCCTATTTTTGAGTTGTAACAAATTGGTATTAGAGAAGCCAAGTTCATTAATTTGATAAGTGTAAAAATAGGATGTCTAATAGATTCTCGCAGATTGGTAATTAGATATCCATATCTATCTTTGAGAGACTATAAGATATCTATCTGAAAATCTTCTCTAATTTTATTCTTTGTCATACGGGCCATTCATACCCAACATTCTAAACTTGTATTCCGCTCTAGTCTGAGCAGATGTTGAGGACTAGTTCTAAAGAAGCTAGCCAATATCCGATATGGTAGCCCTAATTGAGGGATGAGGAAGGGGTCGTGGTTTACCTAGAGGTAGAGGACGGGCATAAAGAGCTACCCCATCTATAGGACATTTGAATGAGGCCTCGCCCAAGCCTGAGGTCATGTTTTCTAAGGATGATTATTAGATAGAGAATGTGGGGCCATATCAGGTTCCACAAAGTTTACTCAACACCCTAGTGCACTAGGGTTTGTTGGTTCATCTCTTGAGTCATTTGGAGGATGGTCCCTTAGGTGTACCTAGTTTTTCTCAAACTTTTAGTGATGTTCCATTATTAGTGCCAACATTTTCTTATAGTATTCCTACTTTTAAGGTACGACCATCATCTATAAAACCCCATTTATGGACTCTTTACCTACCAGACTCACTATCTCTCTGGTTGCTTCATGTACATTTATGTCTTGTAATGATTAGAAAAGAATGGAGAGATTTATTTTCTTTGTTCAATGTAAGTTTAGTGGAGATATTGGATAAGATGTCTATGAGGTTTTGATTGATTTCCAGAAGAATTTGCATAATCTTGGATCCCTTGAGTCTCATGGGGTTGCTTATTCAACCTATCAGTTGACAGATATAGCTAGGGATATGTGGAGGCTGCTTACTAGTTGTAGGATATTTGGTTCACCTGCTATGATTTAAACTAAATTTTGTAAGGTCTTCTTAGAGAGGTTTGTGCCATATAATTTGAGATATCAGATGAGGGACAAGTTTGATTATTTAGAGAAGGGCTCCATGTCTATTCACGAGTATGAGGTATAGTTTCACACCTTGTCTAGATTTTTAGCTTCTAGTATATTCATCTAGTCTGAGAGGATTCAAAATCTTGTGAAGGGGTTAAATGGTACATATCAGTTAATAGGGTCTTTTTTCTAGAATATTATTAAGAACGGCAACATGACTGAGTATATGATCTAGTGTACTCAGGATGCTCCAAGAAGGGGCATCATCATAGTGATTTTAGTGCACACACCTCTCAAGGTAGAGGTTTCTCTAGTTAAAGTTATCATAGTTATTATGATAGGTCAGTTCAGGCTGTATTGTAGGGTTAGGTGGTAGGCCTTTAAGTTCTAAGTCTTCTAGTAGCCAAATATTAGCTCATGTGAGTGAAGGCTTTGGGATCGATTTTGTAGGAAAGGGTGGTCTTTCTAGTCTTTCACACCTTCTTAGATTGAGTTTAACTACAGGGGATGTTTTGTATGTGATGAGTTTGGCCATATGGCCTAAGATTTCCCTTAACGTGTGTATGGACCCACTCAGCAAGGTTCTTAGATTCAGCTTTTCTCTACTTCACTTTTTGTAGTGCGAGGTGGTATATTGAGTACCCCATAAAAGTTCTAGTTCAATTCAGTCCCATATAGCATGTAATAAGGGGTCCCAGACTTAGAAAATTTCTACTAAGTGTTAACACTTAGTCTCATTTTTGGCCTCGATATTATGGTGGCATTATATACGATTCTTTTGGCCTTAGATTGCTATTTTTTAAGTTGATTGATGATCAAGGATGTCAATAGGCCATCTTGGGTGAGTTTCCGAATTTTTGGACATAGTTTGAGGCATGTTTGGATGACCAAAATAGCAAGCCAACGCGATCTTGACTCATCACGTTGGCAATCGCATTGACAACATCGATGAAGCGCGTTGACCATAGCATCGACACCATCGACGCTGTGCATCGCCTGACACATCACTGACCATATTTTTCTCACTTAATTATGACTTTCCATGAGAAATTAGGTCCTTTTTCCCTCTCCTAATTCAGCGAAAACACAAAATTAAGCTTCCAAAAGGGCAAAATACATTCATTGTTCACAAAATCCTCTTAAGAAATAAATCCTAGTTCATCAAGCTCAAGATCAATTTCCAAGAAATCCCCAATAATCTTCACAAATTCCATCACTCAGTTATGTTAGATGTTCATCCTTGGATTTCCTTCCACCCTTGGAGTTCAAGAACCCTTTTCAAAATTTGAATTATGATTCCCATGTTATGAATTGAATTATGCTCATGTTTGTGTTGTTATTTTAGTTTCAAAGTTGAGAAAATATAAGTTTCATGTAGAATAGATCAATAGGTATCTTGGTTGATGTAGATCTCATGTCAAACCCTTGAATTATGAATTAATTGTTGTCGTTATGATGCATTAACATGTTGTTCATTACCATGTACAAGGTTATGCCTCGTAAGTATTTGACAAAATGTGTAAGTGAATGAATTGTGCATTGTGACCTTTTGGTGCTCTTAGTATTGAAACATGCTATTACTACATATTTAAACTATTTTCATACTAAAGCTATTCCTTGCAAGTGTTTGATAAAATGTCCATATGAGTGAATCATGCATGGTAACCTGTTGTTGTGTTGTTAAAGTTGTGATATGAGTTTAATAATTATGCTATCGAGTCTTGGGGGTATTTATTTCCTAAAATATAGTTGTTTACTTAGTCGCAGTAGTTATAGACTAGTCCTAGTAAAGGTCAAGAATAGTAGTACTTAGTCAATTAACAGAACTCAGTAAACTCTGTTCAGTTCAGTCAGTCAACACGATCAGTATCAGTTCAGTCAGGCCTAGTATTATTTAGTTATCAGTTTAGTGTCGATTCAGTTGGGAGTAGTATTTAGCACCTAGCAAACCTAGGGATGGGGGAATTCTTCCAGAATAGGGTTTGACCTTTAGTAGAAGTCCCTGCATTACAGAACTACGTAGAAAGCATAGGGTAAGTCGTCTTCCTTCTAGACTAGGGTTGACGTAATCATATATATTCTTCACCAGTCTTTCTACCAGATTAGGGTTGACACAACATTGTTAGCATCCTGTAGCAAGGTGCTGACACCCTTCCAACTGGGGTCACAGGTTGGAATCCAAATCAGTGTATATCGGTGTATGTCGGTTAGATAAATACTCTCACAGTTACAATTTTAGTCTCAATATTCAGTAAAGAACTCAGAAATTTTTGTAGAACCAGGGCTATAAGTTATCAGTTACTAAGATATTAGAATTCAACACTCAATTTTAGTATAATCTCTGATACATGATGCTATATGCACAGTATAGCATGTTCAGTAGTTACAGTTTTGCATGTACTCTCATCAAGTTACTTCATGATGTTTATTGTGTCAGTTATCTTCTTATACATATGAACCCATGTATATTAGACTTACCTCACTTAGGATACCAATACATTCCACATACTAACACATACTCTTTATTTGTGCTATGATGTCTCATATCATAGGTTGGGACGCTCAGGTACCTGACCGTACTTAGTAGCTCAGGCTATCAGCAACATTTATAGTGGTAAGTCCTCATATTTCAAGGACAATGTTTATTTATTTTAATATTTTAGCAGTTCTGTAGCTATTTCAGTTGGAGCTAGTTGGGGGTTTGTCCCATCAACTCCATATTTAGACAGTTTGAGGCTTTCAGACTAGCGTAGCCAGTTATTCAATTTTAAGATGTTATTATCAGTTATACTTAGTTACTATTATTTCAGTATTTTGAGAACCTTATGGAATTTGCAAATTTCTTCCATATATGTATATTTTAATTTTATATTCAGTGGTTATAGCAGGTACCAGTCATGGGTTAGTTTGTGGTTCTTTAGTGTCGTAAGAACCGTGTGACGCCCAGGGTGCAGTCTCGGGGTGTTACAAACTTGGTATCTGAGCCTAAGGTTCTAAAGAATCCCATGAAGTCTGAAATTTGCATCAAGTAGAGTCTTATGCATCGGTGTGTAGAGAGCTACACTTATGGACAAGAAGTTATGAGGCATTTTAGGAAAAAGTTCCCTTCTTTTAGCGTTCATATCATGCGAGTGAGCATGATCTCAAGTTAAACTCTCTGTCTAATACAACTTTTTCTTTCATTTACAGAACATGACTCCCAAAAAGACCAATAGAAGAAGAACTAGAAACCAGCCATTACCTCTGCCCATTCAAGACGATCCCCTGAATGAGCATGTCTCCCACGAAGAATTCAGAGCAGCTTTCACCACTTTAGCCTATTCTATGGCAGCTCAGAATGAACGCCCAACTGTTGTTCAGTGTATCCTAGTGGCCAATAATGCTGCAACTAGAATTCAGGAGTTCACCCGAATAAACTTTCCTTTATTTTTAGGGTCTAAGTCTGAAGAGGACCCAGAGGAATTCGTTGACATAGGGTAGAAGGTAACAAACATTATGGGGGTAACTTCTGGTGAGAGTGCTCAGTTAGCTGCCTATTAGTTACATGATATGGCTCATACATGGTTTAAACAATAGAAGGTAGATAGGGGCACAGATGCAGGGCCTATAGAATGAGAAGAGTTTGCTACTGCCTTTTTAGATAGGTTATTCCTATTAGAGTTAAAGAAGGGTAAGGTGTTAGAATTTATCAATATGAAGCAGGGCAACATGAGTATGAAAGAATATTCCCTTAAGTTTACTCAGTTGGCCAGGTGTGCTCCTCATGTGGTAGCTGATAACAGGTCTAAGATGAGCAAGTTAGTATCTGGTGTGTCTGATAGTTTGGTCAAGGAGTGTAGGACCACAATATTAATTAATGAGATGGACTTGGCTTGGTTGATGGTCTATGCTCAACAGATTGAGGAACATGAGACTCAAGAGAAAGAGAGAGAGAACAAAAGGGCTAGAATTGGTAGCTTCAACTTCACTTAGCCTAAGTTAGAAGGTGGTAATCATCCTCAGTTCTACCAAAAATCTTCAATTCCAGCTCCGTCCTCAGCCAATGCTTCGGTGCCTAAATTCAGAAATATTAATAAGGATAGACCGCCGGCTCTAAATCTCAGGGTAGTGTTAGTAGTGCTAAAAAAATCCTCTCTGCGAGAAAGGTCGCAAAAATCATCAGGGTGTCTGCAGGGTTGGAAGCGATGTGTGTTTGTGGTATGGTAAGCCAGGTCATAGAATCAGAGAGTGTCCTCAGGTGGGTTCACAGAGTCAGCATAATTGTCCCCAGCTCAGTCCAGTCGCCCATCTCATTAGGGTGCCACTTCCAGTGCCATAAGTGGGCAACGCCCAGATAGGATCTAGGCACTTTAGTCCCAACGGGATCAGGAAAGTTCTCCTGATGTGGTCACTAGTACGTTACAAGTTTACCATTTACATTTTATGCTTTATTAGATCCGGGAGCTTCTCTTTATTTTGTAACTCCTTATATAACTATCAACTTCAGAGTTAGTCCCAAAATACTAGCAGAGTCTTTCTCAGTCTCTACCCTAGTGGGTAAGTCTATCATAGCCGGGGGAGTATACAGGAATTGTCCAGTTATGGTGTCTCAAAAAGTTACTTCAGCAGACTTATTAGAGCTAGAGATTATGGATTTTGACGTCATTCTTGGCATGGAGTGGCTCCATTCATGCTATGTCTAAGATGATTGTAGAAATAGAGTTGTCTATTTTTAATTCTCGAATAAACCTTTCCTAGAATAGAGGGGTAGTACCACGGTGCTTAAGGGTCAACTTATTTCATACCTTAGAGTGAGAAAAATAATATCGAAGGGATGTGTCTATCATTTGGTGTGAGTGAAAGACTCTAGTTCTGAGACTCCTAATCTTGAGTGAGTTTCAGTAGCAAGTGAATTTCCAGATGTGTTTCTCGAAAATCTCCTCAGAATTCCTCTCGAAAGGTAAATTGACTTTGGAATAGACCTTCTTCCTAATACTTAGCCCATGTCTATTCCGCCATACAGAATGGCTCCAGCTTAAATTAATGAGTTGTAGGAACTCTTAGACAATGGGTTCATCAGGACCAACGTATCTCCTTGGGGTGCACCAGTTCTATTTGTGCGAAAGAAATTCTTAGAATGTGTATAGACTAATGTTAGTTGAACAAAGTCACAGTCAAGAATAAGTACCCACTTCCTAGAATCGATGACTTTTTTGACCAACTTTAGGGTGTCAGTTACTTTTCTAAGATATACCTCAGATCAGACTATCCTCAACTCATAGTGAGAGAATGTGACATTCTAAAAATAGATTTCAGAACCTGGTATGGTCACTTCGAGTTTCTAGTCATGTCATTTGGTCTTACCAATTCCCCAATAGCTTTCATGGACTTGAAAAACTAAGTGTCCAAGTATTACTTGGACATATTCGTCATAGTCTTCATCGATGACATTCTTATCTACTCCCGTAATGAAAATAACTATCCAAACCATCTCAGAATAGTATTGTAGACTCTCAGAGCCCACCAGTTCTTTGCCAAATTCAGAAAATATGAATTTTAGATAGGATCAGTAACTTTCCTTGGTTATATTATTTCTGGTGATGGCATTAGAGTTGATCCTCAAAAGATCGAAGCAGTGAAAAACTGGCCCAGACCCATCTCTCCATTAGCTATCAGGAGTTTCTTGGGATTGGCTAGCTATTACCGATGGTTTATTAAAGAATTTTTATCTATTACATCCACCATGTCCAGATTGACTCAGAAGAAAGTTAAGTTTTAGTGGTCAGATTATTGTGAGAAGAGTTTTTAGGAGTTGAAGACTTGACTCACTACAACCCAGTTTTGACTTTACCCGATGGTTCGAACATATTTGTTGTATATTGTGATACTTCTAGAGTTGGCTTGGGGTGTGTGTTGATGAAGAGAGGTAAGTTTTTGGCCTATGCCTCTAGACAACTTAAGCCCCATGAAAAGAATTACCCCACCCATGATCTTGAATTAACAGTTGTTGTGTTTTCCTTAAAGAATTGGAGGCACTATTTTTATGAGGGACATGTTGATGTATTCACACAACACAAAATCCTGTAGTATGTATTTTCTCAGAAAGACCTGAACTTGCATCATAGAAGGTGGTTAGAGTTGTTGAAAGACTATGACATGAGTGTTCTGTACAAGGCCTATATAGTGGAAGATGCCCTCAGTAGGTTGTCCATAGGTAGTGTTGCTCACATTGAGGATGGTAAGAAGAAATTAGTTCAGGAAGTTCATCAGCTTGCAAGACTACATGTCCATTTGGTTAATTTGGCTGAGGGTAGTGTATGAGTGTAGAATAGTTTTGAATTTTCTTTAGTGTCTGAGGTAAAAGAAAAGTAGGACAGAGATCCCAGTTTAGTTAAGCTGAAAGAGTCAGTCAGAGACTAAAAAGTAGTGGTTTCCTCCAAAGGGGGAGATGGTGTGTTGCGTTGCCAGGGTAGGTTATGTGTTCCATGTATGGATGGTCTAAGATAGCGAATTCTTGATGAAGCGCATGGTGTGTGTTACTCCATTCTTCCAGGGTCCACTAATATGTACTACAACTTGTGGGAAGTCTATTGGTGGAGTGGGATGAAAAGAGATATTGTAGAGTTTTTAGATAAGTGCTCCACGTGTCTCTAGGTTAAGATTGAACATTAGAAGCCTAGTTGGTCCATGCAGGAGTTCAATACTACCACTTGGAAGTGGGAGAAAGTGAACATGGATTTCGTGATAGGTTTTCCTCGTACTCGTCGACAACATGATTCTATTTGGGTCATTGTGGACAGGATGACTAAATCAACCCATGTTTTGACAGTTCAATGACTAAATCAACCCATGTTTTGACAGTTCATACCTCTTATTTAGACGAGGACTATGCCAGGCTCTATATTAGAGAGTTCGTTAGGATACACGATGTCCCATTATCCATCATTTCAAATAGAGGTACACAATTTACCTCTCACTTTAGGAAGGCCTTCCAAAAGGGTCTTGGTACCCAAGTCCACCTCACTACAGCCTTGCACCTTCAGATAGATGGTCAAATAGAAAAGACCATTCCGACTTTAGAATATATGTTGAGAGCGTGTGTCGTTTACTTTACGGGTAGTTGGGATGACAAATTACCTTTGATTGAGTTTGTATATAATAACAACTATCATTCCAGTATTCAGATGACTTCATTTGAGGCGCTTTATGAGAGAAGATATAGATCTCCTATTGGTTGGTTTAAGGTAGGTGAGGCTGCGGTAGTGGGGCCTCATTTGGTGTTTGAGGCCTTAGAAAAAGTATAGCTAATTAGGGAGAGGCTTAAGACAACCCAGAGCTGACAGAAATCTTATGCAGATGTGAGAAGGAATGATCTTGAATTTGAGATTGGTAATTATGTGTATTTGAAAATATCTCCCATGAAGGGGGTGAACATATTTGGTAAGAAGGGTAATCTTAGTCCTTGATATGTTGGTACTTATAGGATTCTGTGTCATTTTGGTATGGTACCTTATGAGCTTAAGTGACCTGTAGACTTAGTATCAGTGCATTTAATGTTTTATGTCTCTTTGCTAATCAAGTGCATAGGTAACCTAGCAGTTGTAGTCCCTATAGGTAGTGTAGATGTTCAAAACAGTCTCTCTTATGAGAAAGTCCCAGTTGAAATCCTTGATCGTTAGATTTGCAGACTAAGGAACAAAGAAGTTCCTTTGGTCAAAGTTCTTTGGCAGAATCAGTCCGTTGAGGGAGCTACTTGGGAAGAAGAGGCAGACATGCAAACGAAGTATCCTCACCTCTTCTATGCAAACTCATACTCAGCCTAAGTTAATAGCCTACCTTAGATTTACTATATTCCATACACAGTTATAACTACATAACATTCTCATATCATTCATGCATTTATGAAACAATTCAGTTATAAGTCATGTCTCCAGAATTCAGTCATGCTTCAGTTATGCATATCAAGGTAAGTATAGTTCCTTAGTTCCTCTCAGTTTAGTCAGACTCATTCGAGGACGAATGTTCCCAAGGGGGAGATATTGTAAGACCACATAAAAGTTCAGTTCAATTCAATCTTATATAGCTTGTAATAAGGGGTCCCAAACCTAGAAAATTTTAGTTATGTGTTGACACTAAGTTTCATTTTTGTCCTTAATAATTAAATGGCATCATTCAATCTTTCTGGCCTTAGATTGTCGATTTTTAAGTTAATTCATAATTAGGGATGTCAATAGGTCATCTTGGGTTAGTTTCAGATTTTTTGAACATCGTTTGTCATGTTTGGATGACTAAAACAGCAAGACAATGCGATCTCAATGAGTTGCATTGGCTATCATATCGTCAGCATCGATGCGGCGCATCGCCTGCCGCATCACTGGGCATATTTTGCTCACTAAATTCTATCAAAACATGAAATTTAGCTTCCAAAAGTGCAAAATACATTCATTATTCACAAAATCCTCTCAAGAAATAAACCCCGGTTCATTAAGCTCAAGATCAAGTTCTAAGAAATCCCCAACAATCTTCATGAATTCCGTCACTCAGGTATGTTAGGTGTTCATACTTGGGTTTTCTTCCACCCATAGAGTTCAAAAACCTTTTTCAAAACTTGAATTATGATTCTTATGTTATGAATTGAATTATGCTCATGTTTGTGTTGTTATTTGAGTTTCAAAGTTAAGAAAATATGAGTTTCATGTAAAATAGATCAATAGGTATGTTGGTTGATGTAGATCTCATGTCAAACCCTTGAATTTTTGAATTGATTGTTGTAGTCAAGATGCATTAGCATGTTGTTCATTCTCATGTACATGGTTATGCCTCCTAAGTGTTTGACAAAATATCTATGTGAATGAATTGTGCATTGTGATATTTTTGTGATCTTAGTATTGAAATCATGCTATTACTAAATGTTTAAATGATTTCCAGCTTAAGCTATACCTTGAAAGTGTTTGATAAAATGTCCATATGAGTAAATCATGCATTATAACCTATTGTTGTGTTGTTAAAGTTGTGATATGAGTTTATCAATTATGCTATTGAGTCCTGGGAATATTTATTACCCAAAATATAGTTGTTTACTTAGTCCAAGTAGTTATAGATTAGTCCAAGTAAAGGTCAAGAATAGTAGTACTCAGACAGTTAACAGAACTCAGTGATCTCTATCCAGTTTAGTCAGTCAATACGGCCAGTGTCAGTTCAATCAAGCCTAGTACAGTTTAGTGACCAGTTCAGTGTCGATTCAGTTGGGAGTAGGATTCAGCACTGAGCGAACCTAGGGATGAGGGTATTCTGCCAGTAGAGGGTTTGACCCTTAGTAGCAGTCCCTACATTATAGAACTACGTAGCCAGCATAGGGTAAGTCGTCTTTTTTCCAAACTAGGGTTGACGTAATCATATATATATTTCATGAGTCTTCTTGCCAGATTGGGGTTAACACAACATTGTTAGTATCCCATGGTAATGGGCTAATACCCTTCAAACAAGGGTCACAGGTTGGACCCTAAATCATTCTATATCGGGGTATGTCGGTTAGATGAATACTCTCACAATTACTATTTTAGTCTCAGTATTTAGTAAAGAACTCAGACAGTTCTATAGAACCATGGATATCAGTTATCAGTTACTCAGCCATCAAAATTCAGCACTCAGTTTTATTATAATATCTAATACACGATGTATATCTATATGCACAGTATAGCATGTTAAGTATGTTCAGTAGTTACAGTTTTGCATGTACTCTCATCTAGTTACTTCATGATGTTCATTTTGTCAGTTATCAACTTATGCATATAAACCTATGTATATTAGCCTTACCTCACTTAGTATACCAGTACATTCCACATACTAATGCATACTCTTTCTTTACGCTATGATGTCTCATATAATAGGTTTGGATGCTCAGGTTCCTGACCGTACTTAGTATCTCACGCTATCAGCAGCAGTTATAGTTGTGAGTCCTCATATTTTAAGGACAGAGTTTATTTATTTTAGTAGTTCAGCAGTTCCATAGTTACTTTAGGTGGATTTAGTTGGGGGTTTGTTCCATCAACTCTATATTCAAGAAGTTTGAGGCTTTCAAACTAGCATAGCCAGTTATTCAGTTTTCAGATGTTATTATCAGTTATACTTAGTTACTATTATTTCAATATTTTGAGAACCTTATGGTATTTTCAGAATTCTTTTGTATATATATATTTCATAATTATGTTCAGTTCTCACAGCAGGTACTAGTCATGGGTTAGCTTGTGGTCCTTCGGGGTTGTAAGAACTGTGTGACTCCCAAGGTGCATCTTGGGGCGTTACAAACTTTTTATTAGAGCCTAAGGTTCTAAAGAGTCCTAGGGAGTCTAAAAGCCACATCAAGTAGAGTATTGTAGGCTATTTGGTTCACCTGCTAAGATTTGAGCTCAATTTTCTATCGTCTTCTAAGAGAGGTTTATGCCATATAACTTGAGATATCAGATGAGGGACAAGTTTGATTATTTAGAGCAGGTATCCATGTCTATTGACGAGTATGAGGTATAGTTTCACACCTTGTCTAGATTTTTAGCTTTGAGTATATTCATCGAGTATGAGAGGATTCAAAAGCTTCTGAAAGGGTTAAATGGTACATATCAGTTGATAGGGTCTTTTTTCAAGAATATTATTAAGCATGCCAACATGACCGAGTGTACTATCTAGTCTACTCATGATGCTCCAAGAAGGTGCATCATCACAGTGATTTTAGTGGACACACCTCTCAAGGTAGAGGTTTCTCTAGTTGAGGTTATTGTGGTTATTATGGAAGGTCAGTTCCGGATGTATTATTGGGTTAGGTGGTAGGCCTTCAAGTTCTAAGGATTCTGGTAGCTTGATATTATCTCATGTGAGTGGAGGCTTTGGGATCAATTTTTTAGGCAAGGATGGCCTTTCTAGTCATTCTCACCTTCTCAGATTGAATCTGGCTGCAGGAAATGTTTTATATGTGATGAGTTTGGCCATATGGCCAAAGATTTCCCTTGACATGTGTATGGACCCACTCAACATGGTTCTTAGCTTCAGATTTGCTCTACTTTACTTTCTGTAGTGCGAGGTGGTTTATCGAGTAGTTGTAAAACCCCGTAAAAGTTTTAGTTCAATTCAATCCCATATAGCTTGTAATAAGGGGTTCAAGACTTAGAAAATTTCAGCTAATTATTGACACTTAGTCTCATTTTTGGCTTTGATATTTTAGTGGCATGATTTATGATCTTTCAAGACTTAGATTTTTTATTTTAAAGTTTATTCATGATCAGGGATGTCAATAGGCCATCTTGGGTGAGTTTTAGAATTTTCGAACATTTTTTGAGTCACGTTTGGATGAACAAAATAGCAAGACAATGCGATCTCGACTCATAATGTTGGATATCACATTGATAGATCGACAAAGCGCGTTGACTATCACATCGACACCATCAACATGATGTGGTACCTGTCGCGTCACTGGGATATCTTGCTCACTTAATTTTGACTTTTCAAGGGAAATTAGGTCCTTTTTCCATCACCCAATTCAGCCTAAACAGGAAATTAAGCTTCCAAAATGGCAAAATACATTCATTGTTCACAAAATCCTCATGAGAAATAAATCCTAGTTCATCAAGCTCAAGATCAAGTTCCAAGAAATCACCAATAATCTTCATGAATTTCGTCACTCAGTTATGTTAGGTGTTCATCCTTGGGTTTTCTTTTACCCTTGGAGTTCAAGAACCCTTTTCAAAATTTGAATTATGATTCCTATGTTATGTATTGAATTATGCTCATATTTGTGTTGTTATTTGATTTTCAAAGTTGAGAAAATATGAGTTTCATGTAAAATAGATCAATGGGTATGTTGGTTTATGTAGATCTCATGTCAAACCCTTGAATTGTGAATTGATTGTTGTAGTCATGATGCATTAATATGTTGTTCATTCCCATGTACAAGGTTATGCCTCCTAAGTGTTCGACAAAATGTCCAAGTGAATGAATTGTACATTGTGATCTTTTGGTGATCTTAGTATTGAAATCATGTTATTACGACATGTTTAAACCATTTCCATGCTTAAGCTATGCCTTGCAAGTGTTTGATAATATGTCCATATGAGTGAATTATGCATGGTAACCTATTGTTGTGTAGTTAAAGTTGTGATATGAGATTATCAATTATGCTATCAAGTCTTGGGGGTATTTATTACACAAAATCTAGCTATTTACTTAGTCGCAATAGTTATAGACTAGTCCAAGTAAAGTTCAAGAATAGTTTTACTCAGTCAATTAATAGAACTCAGTGAACTCTGTCCAGTTCAGTCAGTCAATACGATCAGTGTCAGTTCAGTCAAGCCTAGTACAGTTTAGTGATCAGTTTAGTGTCGATTCAGTTAAGTGTAGGATTCAGCACTGAGCGAACCTAGGGATGGGGGCATTCTGCCAACAGAGGGTTTGACCCTTAGTAACAGTCCCTACATTACAGAACTATGAAGCCAACATAGGGTAAGTCGTCTTCCTGCCATACTAGTGTTGACATAATCATATATATATTTCTTGAGTCTTCCTGCCAGATTAGGGTTGACACAACATTGTTAGTATCCCGCGGCAAGGTTCTAATACCCTTCCAACTACGTTCATAGGTTGGACCCCAAATTAGTATATATCGGGGTATGCCAGTTAGATGAACACTCCCATAGTTATAGTTTTAGGCTCATTTTTCAGTAAAAACTCAAACAGTTCTACAAAACCATGGCTATTAGTTACCAGTTACTCAGCCGTTAGAATTCAGCACTCAATTTCAGTATAATCTCCGATACACGATGTATATCTATATGCACATTATAGCATATTTAGTATGTTCAGTAGTTACAGTTTTGCATGTACTCTCATCCAGTTACTTCATGATGTTCATATAGTCAGTTATCAGCTCATGTATATGAACCTATGTATATCAGCCTTATCTCACTTAGCATACTAGTACATTTCACGTACTGATGCATACTCTTTCTTTGCACTATGATGTCTTATATCATAGGTTCGTATTCTTATGTTCCTAACCATACTTAGCAACTCAGTCTATCATCAATAGTTAAATAGTGAGTCCTTATATTTCAAGGATAGAGTTTATTTATTTAAGTATTTTAGTAGTTTAGTAGTTATTTCAGTTGTAGTTAGTTGGGGGTTTGTCCCATCAACTCCATATTCAGACAATTAGAGGCTCTCAGACTAGAATTGCCAGTTAATTAATTTTTAGATATTATTATCAACTATACTCAGTTACTATTATTTAAGTATTTAGAGAACTTTATGTTATTTGAAAATTTCTTCTGTATCTATATATATTTTAGTATTATATTCAGTTCTCACAGCAGGTACTAGTCATGGGTTAGCTTGTGGTCCTTCGAGGTCACAAGCACCACGTGAGGCCCACGGTGTAGTCTCGAGGCGTTACAGTAGTAGGGGTAGTTCCAGTAGTTTTAGAGGTGCTAGAGGTAGAGGTAGGGGAGCTCATAGATGTGGTCAAAGGGTAACTCAGCCTAGG
Organism: Capsicum pubescens; assembly: GCA_030864215.1. Lineage (NCBI taxonomy): Eukaryota > Viridiplantae > Streptophyta > Magnoliopsida > Solanales > Solanaceae > Capsicum > Capsicum pubescens. The sequence continues at coordinate 233,171,282 of CM061544.1, forward strand.
AGAAGATATGGTCAGTGTTAGTTTGTATTTGAGAGACCCGAGGGAGTGGCTTCTAATGTAGTTATTACAAGTACCATCCTAGTTTACTACTAATCCACTTTAAGGTTATTTGATCCCGAGTCTATATTCTCCTATTTGTCGACATATTTTACATTTGGTTTTGATGTTGCATGTGAATATCTTGCTATGTCTCTTCTTCTTTCTTTCTCGGTGGAAGATGTTTTAGTGGTGGACGGAGTGTACCAATCTTGTATAGTTACCTTTATAGGTTGTGAGACTTGGGCAGACTAGATTATCATATATATAGTTGATTTTGATGTTATTTTAGGTATGGAATATTTATCTCCTTATGATGTTATTTTGGACTATTATGCCAAGACTATGACCGTAGCTACATTAGGTGGTATGGTACGCATATTTTGGGTCCAAAGGGTATTTTATCATTTCTATGTGCTCATCACATGATAGAGGGTGTTTGTATTATTTACCTCATGTCTGTGATACTAATGTTACCTCACTTCCTCATGCATATGTTTTCTATGAATTAGGTTGGTATCCCTATGGATCATGATATTTATATTGCTATTAATATGGAGTCAATCATTAAGTTTATTTCTATCCCTTTCTATAGGATAGCCCCGGCTGAGTTAAAGAAGCAGTGCATGATTTGTTAGCTTAAGGGTTCATTAGACTTAGTGTATCCCATTGAGGTGCACCTATCTTGTATGTAAAGAAAAAACATGGTGCTATGCATATGTGTATGGATTATAGATAGTTAAACAAAGTGACAATTAAGAAAAAATATCCTCTGCCTTGCATTAATGATTTTTTTTACCATCTCCAGGGTGCTTTAGTGTTTTTTAAGATTAATTTGAGATTCCAATATCATCAATTGAAGATTAGAGCTTTGAATGTTTTAGAGTTAACTTTTTAGACTCGATATGGTCTTTATGAGTTCTTAGTCAATTCTTTTGGATTGACCAATACCCCTTCAATGTTCATATATTTGATAAATTAGGTATATCAACCATATCTCGACTCTTTTGTGATTGTATTTATCGATGACATCTTGGTTTATTCCAAGAATGAGGCTGATCATGTGAAGCCCTTAGGGATTGTACTGCAGAGATTATGTGATCAAAAATTGTATGCCAACTTTTTCAAGTGTGAGTTTTGGATAGATTCTATCTTTTTCTTGGGTTATGTGGTGACCAAGGATGGTATTAATATTGATCCGACCAAGATAGTGGCAATTCATGATTAGGCTAGACCTATTTATCCTATCGAGATTTAGAGGTTTATTGCTTTGGTGTGTTATTATTGGTATTTTGTTGAGGGTTTCTCATCTATTTCCGCTTCCATGACTAAGTTAATTTAGAAAAATATGGCATTTCAATAGTTGGATGCGCGTGAGCAGAGCTTCCAAAAGCTTAAAGAGTTGTTGACTGTCTTCTATTTGACTTTACCCAAGGAGGTTTCAATTTTAACCATATTTTGTGATAATTTTGGTATTGGATTGGGTATAATGTTGATGTAGAAGGGTAAGGTGATGTCTTATGTCTTTCGACAATTAAATATTCATGAGAAAAATTACCCTACTCATGATTTGAAGTTGGAAGCCATAGTCTTTGTGTTGGAGTTATGGCATCATTACTTATATGGAGTTCCTTGTGAGATTTTCTTAGACCATAGTAACCTTTAATACTTCTTTAGTCAGTGAGATCTTAATATAAGGCAACGGCGTTGGCTTAAGTTGCTAAAGGATAATGACCTTACTATTTTGTACAATCAAGGCAAGACTAATGTGGTTGCAGATACCTTGAGCCAAAAGTTGACTAGTATAGGAAATTTAGCCAATATCTTAACCAAAGAGTGTACCTTAGCATAATACGTTCAGTCTCTATCTAACAGATAGTTAGGCTTGATATTTCAACATCTAATTTTAGCCTTTGTTGATGCTAGATCTTCTTAGACAGAGTAGATTTAAGCTCACCAGTTTGATAATGATGTTTGGAGGTAATTCAAGGTAAGGTATTGAGTGGTGAGGCTAAGCCGACATCTCTTGATTTTGATATTATTTTGAGGATTGGAGTCCTAGTTTGTGTTCTAAGAGTTGGTTGATGGCTGAGGTTGATTTTGGAGGAGGTGCATTATTCCAAATATTTTATCCATCTAGGAGTGACCAAGATGTATCATGATTTAAAGCAACTTTATTGGTGGACTGGTATGAAGAAGGATATGGAAGACTTTGTAGCTTATTGCTTATGTTGTCATCATGTGAAGGCCGAGCATAAGAGATTGGGTGGTATGTTGAAGAGATTACCCATTCCAGAGTAAAAGTGGGAGTGAATCACTATGGACTTTGTGAGTGGGTTGCTACGTACTTCTCATGGTTCTAACAGTATGTGGGTCATCGTGGATCCATGGACCAAATCAACCCACTTTATATCTATTCATATTTCTTTCATTGCTAATAGGATAGCTCTTATCTATGTTCGTGAGATAGTTCATCTTTATGGGTTACCTGTCTATTATTTCAAATAGAGGTTCATTACTTATTTCTAGCTTTTGGTGGACTTTTGAGGAGGAGTTGGTTACTCAGGTTGACCTTAGCATATCTTTCCCCTAGATCAACAGTAGGTCAGATTGAGCTATTTAGGTTTTGGAGGATATGCTTGCATATATGTTATGGAATTTGAAGGTCAGTTCGAGAAACATTTTGCCTTAGTTGAGTTTGCTTAAAATAATATCTACCATTCGAGTATTGAGACTGGACCTTTTGAGGCATTTTATGGTAGGCTTTGTCGATCTTCTATTAGTTGGCTTAAGACTTCAGAAGTTAGACCCTTTTGTACTGACTTGCTTCATAAGTCTTTGCATAGGGTTTGGGTGATTCGGACTAGAGTATGAAAAAGAGTTATGTAGATTGTAGGCTTCATGCCTTGAAGTTTAGGATTAGTTATCGAGTTTTACTTTCTGAGTCACCCATGAAGGCCCTAATGAGGTTTTGAAGGAGGGGCAAGCTTATCCCTAGTTATATCAGGCATTTTGAGATTCTTTAAATAGTTTTGGAGCTTGTTTATGAGTTGACCCTACCTCCAAATTTTTAAGTTGTTCATCTAGGCTTTCATGTATATATGCTTTGGGTTTATATTTTAGATGAGTCCCATGTTCTTTGTTGGGATTCAAGTCAATTGGATGAGAGGTTGACCTTTGTTGAAGAGATATTGTCTATTTAAGCTAGAGATGCTAGATGATTGTGTTCTAGAGATATTCCTGTGGTTAAGGTGCAGTGGACACACCATTTGATTAAGAAGGCCACTTGAGTGGCCGAGTCTAACATACATAGTAGCTACCCTCAGTTTTTTACCAATTAAGATATTTCCCTTGCCTTTTGTTTGAGGAAAAACTTGTTTTTATGTAATTTGACCATTTTTCCCTTCATCATAATTTTTATATATTGATTTTGGGTGTGGAGATGGTTGGCATGGTTCTCGGTGCGATTGGGAATGATTAGGTGAGTATTCAGTTTTTAGAGGATTAAAGAATGATATAGTTGAATTTGATCGATATTTTTTGTTCTAAGTGTAAGTTGGCATTTTGGACAGTTTCATTAGGTTCAGAATGTGGAATTTTGGTTAGTAGCGTAATTGGTTTGGGTTCAGAACCTTTATTTTGTATTTCAATGATTCCTTTAAAAACTAGTGAAATAGGTTTCTCGGGGTTAATTTTTTGAAAATAATCTTTGTTGAAAATAGTATTTATTTGATAATCTGACATCGTCATTAATTTTGGAACGTCGAAGATAAACTGGTAGCATATATGGTTTATTTCTATTGAAGCCCGAAGAAATCTCGAGGATCTTTTCGAAAACATTTCAACTTGAAAAAATTAGTTGGCTTGCTGAATCCAACTCCTAAGCCTCTACGTTCACGAACCATTGACCGTGTACACGAAGGGTAATTTTACCAAGCATTGCGATCATGATCCTTGGCCTCCGCGATTGCAAAGCCAGATGCCTGGGCAGTATATGTTGCTTTACCAATTTCATCTTCATTTTCAAGCCTCATTTCACCATTTTTGAGAGTTTGGAACATGGGAAAGTGTGGGGAATTATCCTTGAGGAAAAGGTAACATCACCTTGATCATTTTTTATTATTTTTTCTCGTTAAATTCCGCTCTTTATCTTGTAAATTCTTAGAATTTATGTCTTAAATTCCTAAACTTTATGGGCTGACTTGGGTCTCGATTTTTGCTCAATTTTTTTTCAACTTTTGAGCACACATTTCTTGTCCTTCGAGGGACCTCCTGAAGGATTCAATTTTGGGATTTCATTAGTGTGCCCTACAGCCCAATTATTAATCCAAATTTGGGCTAGGAGTTGTACATTACAATATGCATAGCATTTTACTTATATTAACATATAGATTATTATTTTGATAGAGTTAAATTATTTTGGGATCATGGATCAAAGACGAGCGATTGTGGATGATTTAAGATTTGCAGTTCGGCATCAAGAGAGGCTTCCGTGTATATTTTTCTATGAGATGGTTCTATGTAAAGATTGCATACAGGGTAGGGCTTTTAGGCAATGTTTATAACTAGTGTATCATGACTTAACCCATTTAAGGAATTTGGGATAGAAATTTCACCCAAACCTTTGCATAAGATGCCCTTTAAGGCCATAGAACCATATTATTCTTGATTATGGGCATGTTAACCATTGATTAATATTAATGATCTGTTAGTATAAGACTTATGATTTGACTTAGTTACTAGGACTATAGTTTCCCAGATTATGGTGCTATTACTATACTAGTTGTATATTATTGGGCCTAAGGCCGTGGTTATGATACTTGTTGGACTCCAGGTGAGTATTTTATCCTTGCAAGAACATAATTCTAGTTAATAGATGCTTAGGAACTTATGGTTTTATTGTTTGGATATTGGTGATGGCATGCACATGCATATTTATGGTCACTTAGTGGTATGATTCCAACCAAATCCTTGATTTTACTATTGTTTTCTAAAAAGGGATTTAATCCCACTTTTCACTTTCTTAAAATATATTTTCTTATATTTATATCTCTCTAGTATTGGATAGAGTAAAATGATTACAATGGTTACTAAAATTCATAGTTTGTGACCAATTAATGTATATGGATATACCGAGTCCCTTATGGACCCCATTGTCTATGAGCCACAGTGCTGGAGAAAGATAGTCTCCGTTGGTCCTGTCTTTGTGAGCTACTGAGCTAAAGGAGATGCATACACTTGGTACATAACACATGGATTGGTCAAGGTATTATTGATTTATGTTACAATCGTTCATTTATGTGCCTTGCCTATCACCAGTATGATTGTTTGGTGCTTATATTTATTGGCCTTATGAGGGATTTATAGGTATAAGCTATGTTTGTTGTGTGCTGAGTATTTGCTTGAACCTTTTGAGCTTATGGGGGCCTGGTTAGGTTATTGTTTGTTTGAACTAGCCAGTTATATTATTGTTGGTTATTATGGATAGTTTATGGAAGGATGATTATGTACTGGTACCCGAGATTGTCGGTATATTTCTAATTTTTTTCTTTCTCATAGTAAGAAATGTTATTGTTATATTACCCCATGTTTAGTCATACTACAATTAAAGGCTTTAGTTATGCTAGTATTATCTCTCTTACTTAGCTATAGTTTTCGAGATATTAGGTCGGTTCCCCTAGGTTATATATATATATGGTATCACTGTATATCTCTCTCTTTCCATAACTATTTATCTTAAATATGCATCCTTTGTCCTTGTATTGCTACTATTATATCCTTTTTTCACTCTTTCTTTATATATTGGCTAGTGATATATGGTTTTACGTGTTAGTCCCTAATTATCATTAGAATAGGCTATTGCATCCTTAGTGTTTATTATCACCATTAAGTTTAGTTTCTTGGATATATTCCTATTGTTTATGCTCTCGCCTTACATATTATTCATGCTTACATTATCTTTGGAGCTCAGTCTACCGATGCCTACTGAGTACCATGTGTTTGGTACCCATACTAAACTTTTGCAGCCTTCAAATCATAGTACAAGTTCTCATTGTTGAAGTGTTCATCGTGTGGATAAGTCATGGATTGGAGATATGGGTTGGGCTCTTGATGTTTGGAGCATTCATGCTTTTATTATTATTGTTAGACTAATCTCTAGCTTATGTTCACAAACAACTTAGTATATGTATTTATTTTGTACTTTACTTGTACTCCTGACATATTAGAAGCTCTTCTGATGTCTTCACCATGTTTTGAGGATTTCATCTCTATATTAGTCTCTTTATTTGATTATTTTTTGTTGTTTCTTTATTTTTATTGGTAGTTCATTATTAGCATCTTCGAACTATGGGTTAGCTGAAGTATTGGTAGGTTATAGTAGGTGTTATCTTGACCTAAGAAATCAAGTCATAAAAAAATAGTATCAGAGCCTAGGTTTACTGGTGTGTTCATACAAGAGTTAAGTGTCTAGTTGAATCTGTGGATCGGTACAAGGACATATGTATCCGATCTTCGTAAGGCAATAGGTCATTCTTAGAAAATTATATTCTTAGCTCCTTGTCATGTGTCCATATCTCTATAAACCTCTAAGTACTTTTGTTGACTCTACTCTTTCTCAATTGGATAACATGAGCTTATCGATAGATGTAGACATGACTTCTATACAGGCCACAAAAGTTTAAACTCAGAATCAGACTAGGGAGTTAGAGATTGATGCTGAGGATTTTCAGTATTAGCTAGAGGTTGTGTAGCCAGCCCAGGCTTCAATAGAGTTCGCTAGGGATTCTGAGTCTTTTTATGGATATCTCACAACCAGAGATGATGTCCACTATATCGAGTGGTTCTCTGATCAGAGTTGGATTTGTTGGTGTTCAACAGGGTTCTCAATTTGATTCAGAGTATGGGGTTGGCTTTCTCGAGTGTCCAGGCATACTCCTAAATTATTTTCTATAGATATGGAGTTAATGGATGGATTTATTAGAAGATTAATTTTACCACTCCGCTTGGCAATGGATCAATGAATAGCGGTAAGGTCTTCTTTCTCTCAGGTTGTTGATCACATGAGGACCCAGAGAAGGCATATATTGAGATATATAAAGGTGGCAATAAGAAGACTTCTCAGTGGTACAATTTTAGTGGTATTTCATTTAGAGGTAGAGATCCTCCCAGTAGAGGTTAGCATCACTTGCAGCCTATCAGGTTCGTAGAGGTAGCACCTTAGATTATGGGTGAATCTAACATAAATTGTGATGGTCATAACTGATAGAGTCCTGGTTAGATATCATGGAGTACTTTCTATAGATCTTCAGGACATGAAAACTGTTCTAGATCAATAGGTTCATTACATCAGAGGGTTTAAGAGGAACATTTTAACTATGGAGATGCCGGTCATTAGTCTAAGGAGTGCCTCAGGCTTGATTTGGTTGTTCAGATAGGGTCAACACATGTTCCTCACCAACCTAGATCTCTTAAGGTATGTTATGATTTTGAGGAGGATGATCACTTTTGCAGAGAGTGTCCCAGATATTTATTGGTTAGCCAATTAGGATGACTCATTTTTCTCTCTAGGTTAGAGCATTAGGTTTTTTTTTATGATTTCATATAGTCTAGTCATTGGTCTAGAGAGTGTCCCCATAGTTAGATTATTGCATAGTCAGTACAGAAAGTTCAGTTTCTTAGTGATATAACACCTTTGGTTAGATGTAGTACACTTAGTGCCTCAGTTGGTGATTTAAATGCTCACCCCGGGTTTGGACATGCTCAGATTTATACTCCTTCAAACACATTAGGACTATGACTTTGGACTCCATCGATATCAGTATGACTCGACTTACTATCTTTTATCTTCTATTTGAGTCGATTTGAGGATTTCATACCCAGCGATGATTGTATGCCTTGATGTTATTATATTGATTTGTTTAACCTCTGTATAGATTTTTATGCTTATGTGGCTACCCTTGTAGATGATTTATTTTAGTAGAGGATTGAGCGGATCAGTATTGTGATTTTCTTGGGGTATTGTATTTGGGTTAAAGTCCATTTCTTTTAGTATATTTGTCTTATAATAGTTGTATAGTGGTAATGGTTGTTGTTTTTATTTTTGTACCACCTGCCCTTTATATTGTCGTTATTATTGTCATTGTTTTGACATTGGTTGATTCTTACTTGATAGATGGCTAGACTAGCACTATCTTGCAAGAATTCCTTTTCTCGTAATTCTTATTCGTTAGCTTAGACAACTAAGTCAATTAGTTGGTTTTATCTCTTTTAGTAAGGTGTGTCTAGATGTTTTCCTTCTTTGTTAGAAAATTGGATTGTTTGTTGAGAGGTATTGAAGGTAGGTTGGCCTTCTATAGTTTAGTTAATTGTTCTAAAGCTGCCAATTTAGTTCTATCGCCTATTTCTGATGTTGAAAAGTCTAAGCTTACTTATATTGTATGTTGAGTTAATAACCTGGTGGTAGTATTGATATTGTTAATGGTGTTGAGTTGGGTACTCTGTTTTTTATATGATGTGGTCCATGATTCAATTGAGTTGAGGTTGTTTTTTATGGGTGAATTCAAAATTTTCTCATCTTCGGCATTTATTCGTCCTAGTCTGACATTACAATTTTTTTTTTCTTAGTGGTATGTAATCGTGTATCATTGTTGGTAACCAAAGTAGATGTCTTTTTGGAGTGTGTATTCATCTCCATGGATTGGGCATTAGCTTGACCAAATTTAGGCAGAGGTTATATTTTTCTAAGTTGCTCAAGTTTTGGCTATCACTAGTTCTATTATGCAACCTTGATAAGTTCTTAGTTATGCCTTGATGAATTATGCCTTTCAATAAATGTGGATTTGATTACTTGGGTCTTCAATAGTTGGTTTTCCTCTATTGCGATTATGTTCTTCAGCAATATTTCAATTTTAACTCTTGCAAGAATCATTGGGTAAATGTTGGACCTCTGAAGGTGAGATTGTTTTGAGTATTTTATATATGTGAAGGATTATGAGCTTTAGTTTTGGGTTTGTCTTTTTTGAACGGTGTCTTGGAAATTGTGATAAATTTTTTTATGGATGCCTACTTGTCAGTATATGATCGATTTAAATAGTTGAGGCCGAGTACTTCAACTTTGGTTTGAAGATTTCATCTATGGATTTGGTAACTTGATTCAAATAAGGTTTTCTTAGTTGAGCATTCATTTATAGGCTGACTAAGCCTACTCTTTACCTACCGATTTAGTTATCTTCAGTTCAGATGGGTTATCCTTGATAAATGCTCGAGGGATAGTCCGTTGGCATACAATATTGGATTTTACTAATGACCTCGATTATCAGCTTTCATCAAAATTTTGAGTGTCTTATCAGCAGAAAAACTGTGCTTAAGTTGAGCTTAACTTGGTTTCACCCACAATTGGTAGGGCATTCTGGAGTGGATCAATCAGCTTTGAGAGAGTTTGATTGGATATATGATTAGTGGTTTTTAGGATCATTCGAACCAGCTGTAGCTTTGGATAGAGATAGAAAGCACTAATCATCTCTATTTGTGTATCTAGGTAACACCTTATGGGTTGATTCTTATGCTTGCCAATATGGATATTCAGTATAATAGCTTTAGTCTTTTGAGTTTAGTATGATATGATTGCACGGATAGGGCTCGAAAGATATTTTGTGCAGATCAGAGTTGATAGTAGTATTGTATTAGATAAAGGATATTGGATTTGGGAATTTAGAGTAGGTTGCATGGTGCATGCCTTGAGTGGTCTTCATCTTGATAAAGTTTTCTCTTGGTTGTGATGGTATCGGAGTGAAGTCAGTATGGTGTGGTTTGGATTTGCGCAATTTAGCTATACTCGATTTAATTGAAGGCCATTTAGTTGTTGAGATTGAGTTGCGCCTTTTTGAAAAGTAAGGAAAGGAAGTAAGTGAAAAAGGGATATCTTTAGTGAAATTCCCTAAAAGCGTTAGTTTTCCTTAGAGGCTATTTGGGAAATCTTGCTCGGATCATGTTGGACTAGTATCTCATCCTTTTGTACTTTTAGTCTCTTTCAATCCATTGACTTTTGAGGACAAAAGTCCTATTAGTAGTTGATATTATAATGACCCTCCAACTCATTTTCTCAATTTTCATGTGTTTCCAGCATTTCAGACCTTCCTATAGCAGCTACATGTCACCTATGACATGCCAAAATTGTTGGTTCAATTATTGAATAGTTTGTTTAGATTTAGGCTCATGTCCTTGTTATGGAGATTTTATTGTTAAAAAATTCATCTTGGATCAAAACTCGAAGTTAACAGCCTCAAATAAAATTCTGACAATTCCATCAGCTCTAGAATATTGATTTTAGGCTGGGGGACCCTTGGTTCAGGTTATGAAGCTTTCAAACTTATTTTAGGATATTGGGTGGATTTAATGAAAAATGAAACTAGGTGTGGGACCCCTATTTAATCAAAACTACCTCAAATGGATATTTCAATAGTTTCGTTTAGTCCGGAATGTCAAATTTGGTATGGTCATATTAAACACATGAGGTTTTGAACGAATCTCGAACAACCAGTTGGAGTCTGTTAGGACTTAGCATTTTATTGGTTTGCAGCATCTCGTGCAACCATAATTTATTTTTTGCATTCTCGAGGCTAGGGCCACATTTGTGAAGGGTCATGTTATTACCTTTTCAATTGCGAGCTTTTGCGTTCGCAGTGTGGGTCAACCCCGACCTAGTTCAATTCCTTCTTCGCTATAACGGTTGGTTGCCTACATTCATGATGGTATAAATCCTTTGCCTCCATGTTCACACCCCATTGATTGCGTACGTGAAGGGTAATTTTAATAAGAACTACGATCACGACCCTTGGCCTCTGTGATCGCAAAAGCCATATGCGTGGGCAGTATATAAGTTGCTTTCCTAATCTCTTCTTCATTTTTAATCCCCATTTCACCATTTTTGAGAGCTTGGGACATGGAAAAGTATGTGGAATCATCCTTGAGGCTAAGATAAGTTTATTTAATATCCCTTGATCATTTCCCATTATTTTCCCTGAAAATTCCGCTCATTACCTTTTAAATTCCTAGAAGTTAAATTTCGAACATACATTTCCTATCCTTCGAGGGACCTCATGATAAATTTAATTTTGCGAATCCGTTAGAGGGATCATAAGCCCATTTTTTACCCAATAGTGGGACCAAAGTTTTATATTGTAATATGGGTATCATTTTACTCCTATTAACATGAAAATTATAATTTTGATTGCTCGATGTTATTTTGGGATTGTGGATCAAAGACGAGCTATTTTTGGACGATTCAAGATTTGCAATTCGGCATCGAGGTAGGCTTCAGTCTGCTTTTCTCTATGAGATGGTGTTATGTAAAAATTGCATGCAAGGTAGGGATTATAGGATATTTTTATGAATAGTGTATCATGACATAACCTATTTAAGGATTTTGGGATAGAAATGTTAGTTGAACCTTAGCGTAGGATACCCGTTAAAGCCATAAAACCATGCTATCCTTAATTATAGATATGTTAAACATAGATAGATGTTAATGATCCATTAGCATAAGATTTACCATTTGACTTAGTAACTTGTACCATAGTTTCTCGAATTACGGTGCTATTACCATGCTAATTGTATATTGTTAGGCCTAAGGTCGTGGTTACGATACCAGTTGGACTCCAGGTGGGTATTCTATCCTTAAAATGATGTCTTTCTAGTTTATCGATACTTATGGTTGTATTCTTTGGATACTGGTGATGAAATGCATTCTTTTAAGCGCATTTATGATCACTTAGTGGTATGATTACAATTAGATCCTTGATTTTTCTACTGTTTTCTAAAAAAAGATTTGTTCTCACTTTTCAGTGTTTAAAATATATTCTTTTACAAACGGAATCATACCACCTTATTTAATGAATTATGATATTTTTGAACTAAATATGCTATTTTAGATATTATACCAATCTTGATTTAAGTCCATTATTGATCAAATCCTTTTCCACTACTAGTTAGTTTGGTTGACGAAGCATCGTTTATTCTGCTATTATGTTGATTTGGTCTTGACCTTAATCTTGGGTGATGATTTATTGGTTTACACTCTTTTAGTATTGGTTTGAGTCCTAACACATATTATATTTATATCTCTACGATACTGGACAGATTAGATTGATTATAATGATTATTGGAAGTCTTGGTTCGAGACCAGGCAATGTATACAAATATCTTGAGTCCTTTATGAGTCCCTTCATCCGTGAGCAATAGTGCCGAAGAATGATGGTCATCGTAGGTCCTACCTTTTTTAGCTATTGAATTGGAGGAGGTATATAAACTTGCTACACTATGGATCTTTAATTGGTCATGGTATTATCGATTTATGTTGCATTCATTAATTCATATGCATTGCCAATAACTAGTAAGATTGTTTAGAGCTTATAATTATCGACCTTAGGTTGTATAGGTATAAGCTATGATTCTTGTTTAGTGAGTGCTTTCTTAAACCTTTCATGCTTATGGGGGCTTGATTAGGTTATTGTTTGTCTGGACTAGTGGATTACTTTATTATTGGCTATTATAGTTAGTTCATGGCTGAGTGATTATAGACTGGTACCCGAGATTGTCAGTACTATCTGATTGAGATTATCGGTACATTTCTAATTTCTTTTCTTTCTCATGGTAAGATATGTTCTTGATACATTACCCCATGTTTAGTCATTCTACAATTAAAGACTTTGATTATGCTAGTATTAGATCTATTTCTTGACTATGATCTTCAAGATTTCAGACCGGCTCCCCCAGATTATTACCTTTGAGTTTAGTCATATATATATATATATGGTATCACCGTATATCCCTATTTTTCCTTATCTATTCACATTGAAGGCTTAAATTAGTCATCATATCTAACCATTTCTCTTATTCAAGGTTGTTACCTTAATTCATCAAAAAATATTTTAGAGGGTGTGTCACCTATAAAGCTAAAAAAATTATGCATATCTCTATTATTATTTTAACGCGTTATTTTCATAAAATCATGCTTATATGTGTCAAACAAAATGAGCAGTATCTTTAGATGATAACAAATCCAGGACCATCCCCATTCTACACTCCATTTATACTTAGGCATGAAAGAAGGGAGGGGGTTAGAATGGATTAAAATCCCACACTAGTTGGAGAACAGGTTGATGGTTTTACTTTTATGCACTTGGGAAATCCTCTCCTTGAGAGTTACAATTGAGATTTATTAGGCATATGTGCCATATTTTTACAAATACCAATGACATCGAGCTTGTCTTATGTTATTACCAACTTTTGGCTTTGGATATTAGATTGTTCTTATTCTATTGCTCAATTATTTGATTTCATTTAATTTTTTAGTTGTTATTAGAATTGTTTACATGATTTAAAGAATGTTAAATTATCATAATCACACACCATTAGTCATTAATATCATATGTCTTGAGCCACGTCTACAAATTGAAAAAGGGATAAACAATATTATGCTAAATTTATTTTCTGTTAAATTATGTTTTGATCCACTTAAAAAAGTGAACACCAAAAAAGGAAAAAAGGAAAATGATTTGTCTTTTATGATAAAATAATCACAGTTGTAATCATACAAGTGTGGAACGGGACAAAGAAACCTTCAGCTAAGGTCTCTAATGGAGGACATTTTAATTTCTTCCCAAATACAGAAAGAGAAATAGTGAGTAGACAAATTTGTAGGTGAAATATGGTTCCCCTCTTCCAACAAAAAGTATAAGAATTCAAATCAGTTGGGCTCTAGTGATGAAATGTGAATAGAAGATGGAGGTAACAAATAGAGAAAAAATGTGAATTATATTTTACTTTATAAAAGAAGTATCTCTCTCATTGGAGGGAAAAAGAGTTTCTTATGCTTAAATATAGAACTCCCCACCTTGTTTTTAGTGAGGCAAGAAGAAGACAAGCCCCACACTATTTTCATCGTCACTTGCTTGGCTTTACTTTGGTTTTATCTTCAAATTCATATTTGGACCGAGAGACTATCTATTTTAAAAAAAATCATTTGAAACTAGTTTTAATGATTTTTTATATTTAAAATATCTGATACAAAATATTTTCTCCATTTACGGCCGCACACGAGCATATTGCGGATGCATGTCAAAATGCAAATTGAAGGGTCACAATTCTTCATTTCACTATTTTTATGTCGAAAAGGTGAGGTGCAAACGCATAGTGGCTTTTGAGGATGGACATGCATGTCAGTGTACATCACTAGTTCTATTTGTAGTAAATGGCGATGTTTGGCTAGACATCATCATTTGTAGATGTACATGCGTCCACACATGGACTCTATGTTTAAAAATAGTGCAACTCATCATGAGCCATTGATTTCTTTCTGAAGAAACACCTTTTGTCTATAAATTTATGACTTTTCTCAGATATTGACACAAAATTTTGAAGTTAAAATACTCCTCTTTCTTAAAAACCCTTGTATGATTTGATTTTGTGTGTGAATTTGAGGTACCGTCATTCTGCTAAAGTGATTTATTTATTCTTAGAGGATATATTCCATAACCTTGGGTATTTGTAAGGAATAATTTTCTTATGGATACACTGTGGATTCGGTGGACTGGAATCTTGTAATCTTCATATTTTTCTTGTTGGTTTATGCTATTTTCCAAAAAAATTGTTTGAAATTCTTTGTAGTTTTTGAGTTGTTCTTGAATTTATTGTTGAAGTTCATGTTTTAAATACATATTTATTTAACCAAAAAAGTAACAATCTTAAGAAAATTAGATATTTGCATTTTAATTTCTATAGATTAAAACTTGTTGACTTTCCATTTTGTTTGTACTTGATATTGATTTAAAAATATAATGGCTTTGTCAGGATTCAAATTTCATTAGTGGGTTATTTGAAAAATATAATAACTTCATAATTAGCTAGAAACAAGCTGAATAAATATTTTGTCTTTAATGTTAATATTGTAAATACTTATTTGTTTGTCTAATAGTGACAACAAAATGACTAATGAAAATAAGGTCAGTGATGGAATGGTTAATGCTGCAGCAATAACTACTACATCTTTAAGCCATTCAAGTGTTGCTCCTACCATGGCACCAACAGAAAAGTCGAAAAAATTTGGTGTAAATTCCAAGAAGTATCAGCAAAGATGTTCTTTTACTTGACAAGTCTAAGTCTACAGAATTTCATGAATGAAAGTTATCCCGTCTTTCCAAAATCAAGAGCGGATAAGGAACACTTCTTAGTAACTGAAGCTTGGAAGCATTCAGGTTTTCTATATAAAATCTACATTCTTAGTGGCCTACGAGATAATTTGTATAGTGTGTACAACCATGAAGACCTAAAAAGAACTCTGGGATGCTTTGGAAAAGATATACAAAATAGAGAATGCCGGAATCACAAAATTCATTGTGGTAAAGCTTTCAGACTTCAAAATGGTAGATAGTAAAACTTTTATTACCCAAGTACAGGAGTTGAAAGTCATAATCCATGGTATCCTTGATGAAGGTATAAAATTAGATAATACCTTTGGTGAACCTATTAAGTTTGTTCTTGATACTAACATAAGGTTGTGAATGATGCATTTCAAGTGACTTTCTAATTGAGAAGTTACTATATTTATGGAAGAACTTCAAAAATTACCTGAAACACAAACTCAGGGAAATAAAAGTCAAAGATATCATTGTAAGATTGAGAATCAAAGAGAATAACAAGGTTGTAAAAAATAGGTCATGTTTAAACTCAATAATATCTGGAGAAATTATTGTTGAAGATTATCTCACAAAGTCAAAGAAGAGAAAGAAAGAACTAGACAACAAAGCTATTCAACTAAGAAAAAATTCAAAGAAAACTAATTCAATTGTGGCAAAGTTGGTCACAAGAATCTTGATTATCAAGCTCCCAAGAAAGGAAAAAAAGAATCAAGAAAACATGGATGAATCCAAACAAGAAACAAACAATCTTTGTGCCATGTTTTCTAAATGCAATATAATTGGTAATCAAAAGGAATGATGGATAGATCCGGGGCATCCACCATATTTTTGCCAACAAAGAAATTCTTGCATCATATGCTCTGGCTCAATCTAATGAGATGATATTCATGATACAATCTGCTAATACAAAAGTTGAAGGAACAAACAAAATTTGCTTGAAGATAACATCTGGCAAGGTGGTGACACTAAATAATGTCCTTCATATATTGGAGTCATGAAAGAACTTAATTTCAACATCACTTTTGACTAAGATGGATTCAAATTATTATTTTTTTGTTAAAGTTGCAATAAGTAAGAACGAAGTGTATGTAGGTAAAGGTTACTTCACCGATGACCTTTTATGATTAAAATAATAACTATTAATATGAATAAAAGTTATAGTTCTTAATACTGATTGAGTCAAGTGAATTATGGCATGAACATTTAGGATATGTCAATTACAAAACCTTACAAAAAACTTACTAGTTTAGATAATTTGCGTAACTTTTAGTGCAATAATTCAAAATAAATGTTGTATCTATGTCACAACCCAATTTCTATGGTTATGATGACACCTAGTATAAACAACCAGTAGGTAAGACAACCTATAGTCCAGAACTACTAGTAATGAACTACAAAAAGAAATGAAGGAAGAATGCGGAATAAGTATATTAAAAAGGATAAAATACGCAAGATAGTCCCAAAACCTAGTAGAATTAGTACAAGATCTTCTAACATAATAAGACTATACAAGAAAGTACTAAATAAATATACTGATACAACCCATCTCTAAATACAACATAGAGATTGGTCTAGTACATAGGAGGGAGAGTAGCAATATTCTGAATGACAAGAGCTCACCCTATGTCTCTGAACCATATTTATTCTGCAAGATGCACATAACAATAGTCAAAACCTGTACTATGATCTTCAGACTACACAAGTATAGTATGAGTACCAAACATACGGTACTCAGTAGGTAACTGTCGATCGAGCTCCAAAGATAATGCAAATATAAATAACACACAAGCAGGAATGTAAACTACACCAAAATATCAAAGATACTACTTTGTAAAACTATGGAGGCAATAAGGATAAACTATCCTATTCTAGCCATAGTCAGAAACCTAAGCACTATACCGTATATCACTAACCAATATGAATAAAGAACAAAAGATATATATATATACACACACACATGGATATACAACATGAATAAATAAAAGAAGAGAGGGATATATGGTAATGCCATAACTACTATAGATCGGTACACATACATAAATAAGGCTAACTAAAAGGTATAAGCTAAGTAGTCACACTAGCATCTCAATACCTCTTAATCATAGTAGGAACTAGTGCTAACATAATTAGGGTCTGAATTCATAATTTCTATCCATGAGATGATCATGTTTAATTAAATTACTATGAGATAAAGGAATCAGAATCATACCTTAAATAGCAATACCAGTCCAATAACCAACTTGTCATGAGTAAATCATAAAAAAAATAAAAATATAAAGTAACCGGCTAGCCCGAACAAATAATACCTAAATTGAGCTCCATAAATCGAAAGGTCCAATTAGCATACAACACAATGCAAGCAACACTCATAACTTATACCTATCCAATTCTCCATAAGGCTGATAGATATAGACACATACTAGTTATAGGCAATGCACATCCAAGAATAAATGCAAAGTATAATCCATACTACCATAAACAAATCAAATACAATAATATAACCAAGTGTATGCACCTCCTTCATCTAATCTCAATAACTTATAAAGAAAGGACCTACGATGGCCTCTCTTCTCCGTCATGATGACTCACGGACGAAGAGGCCCATAGGGGATTTAGGAGTGCCCGTATACATTGACCTGGTCTTGATAAAAAATTTAAATAATAATCATTATCATCATTCCACTTCATACAGTACCATATATATATATATCCATTATAAGTCTACAAATCCATTATTCGAGATAAACTTCTGGACTAAATCATTGCAAATGTGTAGAAAGGGTCAAAATCTCTCTTGATCAAGGTAAATAGGTAGTAATAATGTAATACCCCGTAATTTTCCAGCTCAATTTAGTCTTCAGTATACAAGAATCCCTAAGTAAATTTTTTGTTCTAGGAAGAATTTTCCAGATTTAGACCCACTGTCTTGTAGGAAATACAGTCAGCTTTCCAACGATATAAAATCTGCTGAGATTCGATAACCGGGTAAGAAGTTATGTCTATTTTAATTTTCAGCCATAAAACACCATCATTTCAATTAGTAGCACGTCGCGCCATAGGTCTAAATGAAAATTGTCAATTTCCAATATGACTCTGCAATTTCATCACATCACGGAGGTCCTCTAATTCCCAATTATCCAAATCTAGTAAGGGTTCACGATCACTCCGTATCACGTCGTCATCCCAGGTCTCAACTGTCATTTTCCATTGACACGGTGCGATAGCGCCGCGTCGCGCCAGGGCCCCAAATCGGGAATTTTGATGAAAAATTAAAGTTTCATCTAAGGCTAAATTAGTATTTTCCGGTGTATTTAATCCACCCAGATGTGGGATTTAATCCCTAAAAATGTATTTAGGTCATTATTAACTCACTTCTCCCCAATTTAAGACATTCTCACTCTTAAAGTTAGAAAACCCTGTCCTTTAAGTTTCAAGAGCAATCTCAAGAATTCCTCTGAGAGTCTTCCAGAACTTCAAGAATTAAGATTCCCAGGTATGTTAGATGTTCATCCATGGATCCTTACCTTTCTTGGATCCCAAGAATCTTTTTTTAAAATACAAGATTTATGATTTATCATTTCTATGTTTGAATTAGATTGAATTCATATTCATGATGTTGTTTGAGTTTTAATCCATGATTTAGATTACAAGTTCTGAGAATTGATTCTAGTATGTGTTGAATTACATGATATTCATGATAAACCCTTCAATTTGCAAGTTGACTATTGTAACCATGTTAACCCTAAGTGTTTATGATTTAATGAACCGAGTATGCTTCTTATGTGTTTGATAAATTGTCTATGAGAATGAAATAGTCCCATTATTGCATGCTAACATGTATTCCCCGTCCATGTACAAGTTAATGCATTACAAGTGTTTGATGACGTGTCTTTATGAATGAATTATGACCAAGTGAACATTGTTATGTTATTCAAGATGATGCTTTGCTTTACTTTTCATGCTATCGAGTCTAGGGGGTATTTAATACCCAACAATTTAGTTGTTTACCTAGAGCCAATTTCAGTGACAGGATAGTATCAGTCATGTAACAATCAGTAGTACTTATAGTTAGTTACAGAACTCAGAAGAACTCAGTTAGTTACCGAACTCAGCTAACTCTGTCCAGTCCAGTCTAGTCTAATCAGTCAGTGTCATTCAGTTGGGTGTAGGAACTAGCACCTAGCGAGTGTAGAGGTGACGACTTCTCCTGTCAGAAAGGAAAAGTCGTTAATAGAAGTCTCTCACTATAGAATTACTTATCCAGTATAGGATGCGAGGAGTCACCCATCAGATTAAGGCTTGGCTACCTCCCAGGGGTCACCCGTCAGATTAGGCTTTTCCGGTTTACGGTCACCCGTCATATAGGCTTGACCACAACAGTGTCTTTAACCATGGCACAGTACTGGCACCCTTTCAACTGGGGTTACAGGTTGGACCCCACTCAATTTACTCAGGGGCATATCTATTAAGTAAAAATTCCCACAGTTTGAGTTTCAGTCTCAGTCTTCAAAATAGAACTCAGTTTAGTTCTACACAATTAGGACTATCAGATACAATCACTCAGTCATCAATAATTTAGATTATTAATAAACTTAGATTATCAGTATATTCAGTTATCAGTTATCAAATTTAGTTCTAGTATACTCAGTTACAGTATGCACAGTATGTTCAGTAGTTACAGATCCTCTATGTATGCTAATCCAGCTCTTACATATCATTTAGTTAGTTATTGTTCATGCATATAAACCTATGCATTTAGCCTTACCCTATTTAGCATACTAATACATTCCCACGTATTGATCGCATTCTCGTTTCTTATGCTATGATGTCTCATATCATAGGTTCAGACGCTTAGGTTCCTGACCGCACATAGCCAGTTCTAGTTATCAGTAGCAGTTATAGTAGTGAGTCCTCATACTTCAAGGATGTTAGATTACTTCAGTACATTCAGTAGTTCATTATTTCAGTAGTCTGAGTTAGTTGGGTACTTGTCCCATCAACTCCATATTTAGATAGTTAGAGGCTTTTCAGACTAGAATATTTTTGACAGTTTTTCAGTATTTCAGTATTTTATTCAGTTTTGATTATAGTATTTTGAAAATTATGGCATTTTAGTCTATATTCCTCATTATTGCAGTATTTTTATTTAGTGCTCACAGCAGGTGCCATTCATGGGTTAGCATGTGGTCCTTCGGGGTTATAAACATCGTGTAGCATCTGAGGTGTATTCTTGGGGCCTTACAAACTTGGTATCAAAGCCTAAGGTTCAACAGTGTCCTAGGTAGTATAAAAGCCGCATCAAGTAGAGTCTTGTGTATGGGTGTAAAGCGCGTTATACTTATGGAAGAGAGGCTGCGAGACGTTCTTAGGAAAAGTTTTCATTCTTTCAGTATTCATGTGGTGCGAGTGAGTATAAGCTCCAGTTAACCCTTAGTCTAACTCATCTCTTCCTTTCGTTTATAGAACATGCCTCCCAAAAGGACAAATAGAAGAAGGAATAGGAATCAATCAGTTCCTCATCCCATTCAGGTAGATCCCTTGAATGACCATGTCTCCCATGCAGAATTCAGAGCTGTACTTACTACTCTAGCCAATTCAGTCGCATCTCAGAATGAATGACAAGCTGTTGTTCTGGCCAACCCAGTGGCTAATACTGCTAAAACCATAATTTAGGACTTCACTCGAATGAATCCTCCTTCTTTTACGGGATGTAAGTCAGAAAAAGCCCCACAGGAGTTTCTCGATTAGGTTCAGAAAGTCACAGATATCATGGGAGTGACCTATAGTGAGACTAGTAAGTTAGCCATCTATCAGTTACAAGATGTAGCTCATACCTAGTTTAAACAGTGGAAGATATATAGGGGCACAGATGCAAGGCCCGTAGAGTGGGAAGAGATTGCTACTGCTTTTCTAGATAGATTCTTTCCTTAGAGTTGAGATTAGAATTTATAAATCTCAGGCAGGGAAACATGAACGTGAAAGAGTATTCCCTTAAGTTTACTCAATTAACCAGATATGCTCTTCATGTGGTAGTAGACAATAGGTCTAGAATGAGTAAGTTTATGTTTGGGGTGTCAGAGAGTGTAGTTAATGAGTGTAGAACTACAATATTAATTAAGGAGATGGACATATCTATACTAATGGTACATGCTCAATAAATTGAAGAACAGAAGGCTAAAGAAAAAAAAGAAAATAAGAGAGATAGAACAGGTAGTTTTAAGTTCAATCAGCCTAAGTCAGATGGTGGTAACCGTTCCCAATTTCTCCCAAAGTTCTCAGTCCCAGCTCTATCCTCAACCAGTGTACTAATGACCCAGGATAGCATAAATAATGGTTGTACTAATATATTTTATGGAGAGTGTGGTAAAAACCATTGGGAAGAGTGTAGGGTTGGCAGTAATGTTTGTTATAGATGTGGGAAACTGAGCCATAGGATCAGGGAGTGTCGAGTAACTGCTTAGAGAGGTAGGTATATTCTCTATCAAGTCCAGTCTTATAAGTCACCAATCCAGTCCAGTCGCCTGAATCAACAGGGCTCCCCTTCTAGTGCCACCTACGGTCAGTGTCTAAATAGATTTTATGCACTTCAGTCCCGACAGGATCAGGAAATTCCTCCTGATGTGGTCACCGGTAAGTTGAAAATCTCCCACTTATATGTTTATGCCTTATTAGATCCATGAGCTTCTCTATATTTTGTAATTTCTTACATAGAAGTCCATTCCAAGGTTAAACCTTAAAACAGTAGTAGGGTTATTGATTTAGTGACCAACTGACTTAGAATGATAAATTTAAGCTAAGGGGGAGATAGTTGTATTATACTTGGCAGAAGACCATGCATGCTTATAGTTCCTAGTATAAGGAGTTCTAGTTAACTCTGTAGTACGAATCAGGTTCCATAAGTTCAGAAATTCCAAACTCAGGTCATGCAGTTCATGACACACGTATTTCTGTTTCATATTAAACTCTTAATAGTCCACAAAGTTTAGTTTATGTCATGTGTTCCTCAGGCCTCAGTAGTAGGTCAAAGTCATTTAGTCGTTCTTCAGTTAGATGGTGTCTCGTACATCATCACAGTATTCTTTAAACCTACTTAGTCCCATATTCAGTACCATTACAAACTTTTTATTAGTTACCATCTCATATTATTCTCATGTTAGTCATGTATTTCATGAATTAGTTTTACCCATTTAATTATGCATCAGATAAGCATGTTCAGTATGTAAGTTCAGTCTATCAGACCAGTCACGTAATCATACTTTAGTTGTGCATGTCTAATTCAGTACTTAAACTCAGTCTATCAGTATTCTCTCAACTTAACTAGCCACATGCGAGAACGAATGTTCCTAAGGGGGAGATATTGTAATATCCCATAATTTCCCAGCTTAGTTTAGTCTTCAGTACACAAGAATCCCTAAGTAGAATTTTTTTCTAGGAAGAATTTCCTAGATTTACTCCTACAATCTTGTAGAAAATTCAGTCAGCTTTCCAACAATATAAAATTTGCCCATATCCAATAACCGGGTAAGAAGTTATGGCTATTTTAAGTTCCAGTCATAAAACACCATCATTTCAGTCAGTAGCGCGTTGCTCCATAGGTCAAAATGACAATTGTCAATTTCCAGTGTAACTATACAATCTCACAGTGTCACGGAGGGGCTCCAACTCTCAATTTTCCAAATCCAATAAGGGTCCACGACTACGCTATATTGTGCTGTCAACCCAGTTCCCAGCTGTCAGTTTCCAGTGACATGGTGTGATAGCACCGCGTCGCACCAGGGCCCCAAATAAAAAATTTTGATGAAAAATTTAAGTTTCGTCCAAGGTTAAATTAGTCCTTTCCCATGTATATTATTTACCCAGATGTGGGATTTAATCCCTAAAAATGTATTTAGGTTATTATTAACTCACTTCTCCCCAAATTAAGACATTCTCTCTCTCAAAGATAGAAACCCTAGCCTCCAAGTTTCAAGAGCAATCTCAAGAATCCCTTCAAGAGACTTCAAGAACTTCAAGAATTAATATTTCCAGGTATGTTAGATATTCATCCATGGATCCTTACCTTCCATGGAGCCCAAGAATCCTTTTTCAAAATACAAGATTTATGATTTATGATTCCATGTTTGAATAAGATTGAATTCATGTTCATGATGTTGTTTGAGTTTTAATCCATGATTTAGATTACAAGTTCCAAGAATTGATTCTAGTATGTGTTGAATTACATGATATTCACGATAAACCCTTCAATTTACAAGTTGATTGTTGTAACCATGTTAACCCTAAGTGTTTATGATTTAATAAACTAAGTATTCTTCTTATGTGTTTGATAAATTGTCTATGTGAATGAAATAGATCCATTATAGCATGCTAACATGTATTCACCATCCATGTACAAGTTAATGCATTAAAAGTGTTTGATAAAATGTCTCTATGAATGAATTATGACCAAGTGCACATTATTTTGTTATTCAAGATGATGCTTTGCTTTACTTTTCATGCTATCGAGTCCCGGGGGTATTTAATACCCAACAATTTAGCTATTTACCTAGAGCCAGTGTCAGTGATAGGATAGTATTAGTCATGTCATGATTAGCAGTACTCTTAGTCAGTTACAGAACTCAGTAGAACTCAGTCAGTTACCGAACTCGGCTAACTCAGTCCAGTCCAATCCAGTCTAATTAGTCAGTGTTATCAGTTGGGAGTAGGAACTAGCATCGAGCGAGTATAGAGGTGACAACTTTTCCCATTAGGTAGGCATAGTCGTTACTAATAGTCTCTTACTATAGAACTACGTAGCCAGCATAGGATGTGAGGAGTCACCCGTAAGATTAAGGCTTGGCTACCTCCCAAGGGTCACCCATCAAATTAGGCTTGACTTTCTATTTAGGGTCACCAGTCAGATAGGATTGACCACAACAGTTTGTTTACCCGTGGCATGGTACTAGCACTCTTTTAATTAGGGTTACAGGTTGTACCCCACTCAGTTTACTCAGGGGCATGTCAGTTAAGTGAGAATTCTCACAATTTCAGTTTGAGTCTCAGTTTTCAGAATAGAACACAGCTTAGTTCTACAGAATCAGGATTGTCAGATACAGTCAGACATCAATAATTCAGATTATCAATAATCTCAGATTATCAGTAGATTCGGTTATCAGTTATCATATTAAGTTCCAGTATACTCAGTTACAGTATGCACAGTATGTTCAGTAGTTACAGATCCTTCATGTATGTTAATCCAGCTCTTGCATATCATTCAGTTAGTTATTGTTCATCCATATAAACCCATGCATTCATCCTTACCTAATTTAGCATACTAGTACATTCCCACGTACTGATCCTATACTTATTTCTTGCGGTATGATTTCTCATATCATAGGTTCGGATGCTCAGGTTCCTAACCATACATAGCCAGTTCCAGTTATCAGTAGCAGTTATAGTAGTGTGTCCTCATACTCCGAGGGTGTTAGATTACTTCAGCACATTCAGTAGTTTATTATTTAAATAATTGGAGTTAGTTGGGGACTTGTCTAATTCCAACTAAAAATATGATTTTATTACTCTTTTTCGTAAAAAAGGATTTACTTCCACTTTTAACTTTTTAAATAGATTTCTTCATAACAAGAATCTTACCATCTTAATGAATAACTTATGACCCTTTGAGACTAAAAATAATATTCTAGAGATTTGATCAAGATAAATTCTGGCCCATGATATTGCTTGTAACACCTCGAGAATACACCCTGAACGCTACACGATGCTTATGACCCCGAAGGACCAAAAGCAAACCCATGACTTGTACCTGCTGTGAGCACTGAATAAAAATACTGTAATAATGCGGAAGATAGACTGAAATGCCATAAGGTTCAAAATACTATAATCAAAACTAACTAAAATACTGAAATACTGAACAACTGTCTAAAATATTCTAGTCTGAAATGCCTCTAACTGTATGAATATGGTGTTGATGGGACAAGTCCCCAACTACCATTTTAGTGAATATGAATGTACCAAATAAATGGATGCCATCACCAATATCTAAAAAATACTATTATAAGCATCTAAATGTCTATAGACTACAACCATGTCATTTACAAGGATAAACCACTTTCCTGAATCCAACTAATATTATAATCATATCCTTGGGTCTAATTATATATCCGACAAAACCATATCATAATAATCCAAGAAAAACCATCACAATACACCAAATATAATAGTAAATATTATACTCAAGGTTTATTAGTCTCAACTATTCCTATCATGCTAGCAACCTAGGGTAATACAATGCTAGAAGCATAATAAGTATTTCACCTTACGGGTCAATTATCCTTCTATCCTCCAAACTTATAAATTAGGCTAAGTACTAGTGTACAACCCAATATCATGCCCTAATATCCCTATATAACTTACAACATATATAATACACCATCTAATGAAGAAGAATAGATAGAAGCCTACCTCGATGCCGAATCACAATCCTTCAATCGCCCATAAATCTTATTCATTCGCTCCATGAGACTGAAATTCCATCTGTTATCCAAATAGTAATATGCATATTGTTCGGAGTAAAATGAGACTCATATTGCAATTTTATATTAGAGATATATTCCCCATAATCATATGAGTCTATAGCGAAAAACTCAACCAAAATCGAGGTTCAAATTAAAGAAAAATCATTTTCAAGCTTTATTAACAAAAAACCCCAAAAAACTATTTTGAAATTGAGAATTTGAAGTTTTTTTGAAGATGAAATCGAGGTGTGAATGATAATGATAATATTAAAAACTTACCAATGAATGAAATCTCAAAAATTCCTTTGGAATCGCCCAAATCTGAGCTCCCATGCCTAAAAAATGATGAAAAAAGAGCTTTAATTCTCAACTTGGGTGGAAATCACAAAAAATAAAATAGAAGTTCTTATAAAATGAGAAAAATATATTTATAAATTTATATAAAATGATTATATTATAAAAATGTATCAAAAATCATCAAAATCGAAGCTTCCTAGCTCCCAAAATGTCAAAAATACGAAAAATGTTCAATTTGGGTACTATACTCTGCAATGGTCGCTTAAGCGACACTTTGATCACTTAAGCAACCTAGTAAAGGGGTTAAAAAATTTCTTAAGCGACCATATATTCGCTTAAACAGCCCAAAAAAATGGTCAACGATCGTTTAAACGGCCACACCAGCACTAGCAATTTACAAAACCTATTTTTGACTCTCGAAACTCATCTAGAACCCTATGAACATAAACCATAGTGCAAGTTGATTGTGAAACACGTTTTGGATCCAATTGGATCATCAAAATTTTTATACAAGATTATTTAAACTAAATATAGGGCCCACAACTATAGTTCCATTTTTCATATAATCTGCCCAATAGCACAAAACGAGTTTAGAAGCCTCAGGACCTGAACTAAGGGTCCACCTAGCCTAAAATCAATGTACCAGAGTTGAGGTCATCTACTAGGATTTTTTATTTGAGATCAAATCTTAAACAACGAATCCTCTAAAATAGGAAAATAAGCCTAAAATCTAGTGGAACTATCCGATAACCAAATTGATAGTTCCGATAAGTCATAAATGACCTGTAGCCTCTATGTGAAAGCTTAAAACACCAGAAATGTTTGAAAGTTGAGGAAATGACATGGGATTCACTAAAATCTAAATATTTTAAGCATCTATATAAGTCTATTGAAAGAAATTCCAATCCCTTAGACTTGATTCATACAAATATTTGTGATATGAAGTAAACACCATCTCATGATAGAAAAAAGAATTTCACAACTTTGATTAATGATTGCACAAGATATTGTAATGTTTATTTTCTAAATAGTAAGATGAAATAGTATAATCATTTATCTATTATAAAACTGAATTGATAATCAATTGGATAAAAAGATTAATATGATAAGAAGTAATAAGGATGGAGAGTATGAGTCTCCTTTTGCCGAGATATGTTTGGAAAATAGAATTGCCTATCAAACTATTTCCCCCTACTTGCCTCAATAAAATAGAATTGTAGAAAATAAAAATCAAACACTGAAGGAATAATGAATGGCTTAATTATACGTTCATGTTTAATTCAAAACTTGTGGGGAGAAGCTATCCCTATAATAAATTAAATACTTAATAGATTTCCAAATAGCAAGGTATAATATATTCTATATGAGAAATGAAAGAAAGAAAATTCAACTTGAAATATTTCAAAGTGTGGGGGTGTCTAGCCAATGTCCAAGTTTCTACGCCCAAAAGGATCAAAATAGGATCAAAGACAATAGCGTGTATTTTCTTTGAATATGCTACAAATAGTAAACCATGTCGCCTTTTTGCTAACAAATCCAAACATATGGATATCCATGATAATATGGTAATTAGATTAGATATGCTAAGTTCTTTGAACACATTAATCCGTATAAATTAGATATGAGTTATCTAGTGAAGAGCCAAAACAACCTTAAAAATAACCAAGTGAGAATGTACTTAATGAAGAGAATCCAAGGCATAATAAATATCAAATGACATCTACTTTATTTAGGTAAGATTTTGTAATATTTGTCCTAGTAAATGAGTCGCAAACATTCAACGAAGTCATTCTTTTGAAAAGATGCTATCAATAGTGAGATTGGTTTAATCTTGAAAAATTATACTTGGGAGTTGGTTGATCTTCCTACAAGAAATAATCCTTTAGGTTCAAAATGGATCTTAAATAATAATAAAAATAACAACATAACCAGTATATTCCTACCAAGTGGGATCTGTGGAGGGTTAGTGTACGCAGTCCATACCACTACCTCAAATGTGGGATAGAGAGGCTGTTTTTCATAGACCCCCAACTCAAAATAAAGCAATCTAAGATAAGATACATAATAGTAATAGTAATGAATGTTCAAAATGGATCTTACAAAAGGAAATAAAAGATGATGGAACTATTGACAAATATAAGGCAAGACTTATCATTAAAGACTTTAAGTAAGAATAAGGTCTTGATTATTTTAACACATAGTCGCCAGTAATAAGGATTACATCCATTTCGATGTTGGCTGTATTAGCTGCAATATATTCATGGTATCCATCAAATGGATGAAAAAACAACTTTATTAAATAGAGAATCGGAGGAAGAAATTTTCATAGACCAATTCGAGGGTTTTGTAGTTCCTGGTAAAGAGAGAAAAGTATGAAAACATGTTAAATCACTTAATGGACTAAAACAAGCACCCAAATAGTGGCATGCAAATTTTACCAATTGTATATGGATTTAAGATAAATAAGTGTGACAAATGTATTTATATTAAAGACAATCTAAATCAGAAAGTCATTATTTATTTGTATGTTAATGACATGTTGATCATCAGTAGAGACATTTTTTATATAAATGCTACTAAGTGAATGCTAGAAAGAAAGTTTAATATAAAAGACCTTGGAGTTGCTGATATGATCTTAGGAATAAGATTTCATAGAAATCCACAAGACTTAGATTTGTTATAATCTCATTATATTAAAAAAGTACTTGACAAATTCAAGTATTTGGATTTTAATATTTCCAAGACACCAATAGATGTGATATTTACACTTCAATAGAATAAAGGTGAAAGTGAATCACAATAGGACTATGCAAGAGTATTAGGAAGTTTGATGTATAAGATGAATTGTGCGCGACCAGATATAGCATGTGCTATTATTAAATTGAGTTGGTTCACAAGTAAGCTCAATCAAACTTATTAGATGAAAATGAAAAGAGTCTTAGGGTATCTAAAAAATACTCAAAATTATACTTTATATTATAAAAAATAACCAATATTTTTTGAAAGATAGAGTGATGGAAATTGGATAAACAAAGCAAAATCTACAAATTAGTATGAATTAACTCATGATGGAGGAGCAATCTCTTGGAAATCATCCAAAAAGATATGCATCGCTCTCTCTACAGCGGAATCTAAATTTATTAGTTTAGATAAGGGTGGAGATGAAGTTGAATGGCTCCAAAATTTCATAGAAGATATTCCTTTTGGCCCAAAACATTGGCACCGATATGCATAAACTACGATAATTAAGCTGTAATAGGTAGAGAAGGGACCATGATATATAACAAAAAATCTCATCATATAAAATAGAGATGTAATACCATTAGTAAACTATGCTCTAGTGGAATTATCATGATTGACTATATAAAGTCAAAGGATAATGTGTCAGATCCATTTATAATAGTCCTAACTAGAGAGAAAGTTGAGATATCATCAAAGAAAATAGGTTTAAGGTGTAGGACAAGTCATCGCGATGGTAACTCTACCTAATAGACTGGCGATCCAAATATTTAGGTTCAAGAGAATCAAACAAAGTTGTGACTAGTGATTCAACATTTTCAAATAACTTAACCCATTCTCACGCTGAAGACAATATCTAAGAAACAAAAATAAAACATAAGGATTGAATCTTTTTAATGATTCCTAATTCTAGCAGGTATGGGAAAATAGTTTACCTATAAAATTGAATATTAAGGAATCATCTATATGAGTGTGAAGAGGAAGTCACTTTAAGGATAATAATAGTAAATACATAAGCTCTTATGACACCAGATAATGTTCATGGATGAAATAAATATAACCGTGAGAAGTATAAAAGATAAAAGGTTAGTTATGTGACGTGTACTATCTGGGTATATAACAAAATTTTAAGGTTAAAAGATATGGAATCTACCAATTGACCATGTGTATCTGATATAAGTTCACTTTTAAAATTTTGAAGAAAAACTTACTATCCAAATGCAATTAGTCTTAGCTTGAAAATAACACACTTATCTATATATTTTTTGATAATATAGCCATTCCCCATTCATGTAGGGGATTGGTGGGTTCTAGTGTTGAAATGTGAATGGTAAATGAAGGGAATAAATAGAGGGAAAAAGTAAATTGTATTTTCACTTTATAAAAAAAAATGTTCTCTTACACTGGTGAGAAAAAGTAAGTTTCTTATACTTAAATATTTAAGGAGTCCTTCTTGTTGTTAGTGAGAAAAAAATAAGACACGCCTCGCACCATCTTCATTGGTTCTCGCTTAGCTCGACTTTCACTTTGGATTCAGATTTGAATTTAGATTTTAATTCTATTTCAAATTCAGACTTGAATTTGGATTTGTACTTATCAAATGATTGGGAGACAATATTTTTAGACAAAATTCATTTGAAACTTTAGTGTTAGTGATTTTTTTAATCAAAAATGCAATATGATTATCCATATGTGTTCTCCATTTGTTGACATATACGAGCATGCAGACAAATGTCAAAATTTATGAAAGGAACACAATCCTTCAATTCACTATTTAAATCACAAAAAGGTGAGATGCAAGCGCTTATGGACATTTACGGATGCACATGCCATCACACATCACTAGTCAAATTTTTATTTTGAGTAAAAGATGATGTGCGCCTGCATATAGTCATTTGCGACACATAGGTATGCATATGGATTTGATGTTCTGAAAATTCTCAAATCTTCATGAACTCTTGCTTAATTTTGAAGCAACACCTTTGGCGATAAATATATAATTTTCATCAAATATTGGAAAAATATTATAAAATTAAAGTACTACTCTTTCTTACATAAATCAATTGTCATTTTCTACCATTGAGTTAGTTCATTGTTCCACAGAATTTAAGGTACCGTCATTCTATTAAAGTAATTTATTTTATCCTAGAAGGATATATTTCTATAATTACGCTCCAGGTTATTTTTTATATTTCAAGTTATTTTTTCCATAGGAACATTCCCATAGCTATCCTAAGTTATTTATAACTTTTTGGGACTGACAGTTTTGTTACCAGATAGTTCGTTTGGTTTTAGATCCAATGCCCTATTTAGAACTCTTCGCTGGTTCCAAATAGCCATAGGGTGAAAAGTTTAGTAAAACAATCTCGAATGGAAATTCTAACTATGCTAGCAGCTCCAAAATATCAATTTTAGGATAGGTAGACCTTTGGTTTAGGTCTCAATGCACTCGAGCTCATTTTGACCTATTGGTCAAAAACTTGGAAAATTGGAAATATGTGTGCGAGACCCACATTTGCTCGAAATGACCTCAAATGGGAAAATTAACTTCTCTATTGCATCCAAAGTATCAAATTTAGTATGGTTACTATCACGAACTGAACAAGGGCCTGGCCGTGACGGACATCCCAAGTCATGAAGGCCCGAATGCCCTTCTCTATCTGGTAATCATGCACAATATTCATATAATAAAAGAAGATGCGAAAACATAATTTTCTATGGAAACATGGTCAATTATGAATTCCACATAAGTATGAAAACTGTAAATCAACTACATCTAAATAATATCTAACTCAGTCTGTGAAATCTCTACTACATGAAAATCTGACAACTTTCTGAAACTGGGACAAGGCCCCCAGTAGACCAAAATTGAAATAAGTGACATAATCTAAAAAGACAGGCCTTCTGGAATAGAGAAGGCTCATCACTGCACAATCTAATGATCTGTCTGAATTATCTACTACTTATCTGGACCCCTAGACTAAGTCTCAGAACCTGAGAGGTAGGGGGAAGGAGGGGCAATACAGATGTACTGGTACGCAGAGCATATCCAAAATAATCATTTATTATTCAAAATATATGAGAGAAATTTAAAATAGTTCATAAGTATATCATATAGTAAGAATTCACATGGGCATTTTAAAGACTCTATAAAAATCATCTCAACTCTGAGAAATCTGTTACTTCTGCGCTAGGTGGTATACCCTGCAACTCTGAAAAATTCCATGGGCTATCTGAAAACTACCATTAACTTGGTAGTAAAGCCCCCAAACCAAGTGTGCCACAAGGGTCGGAGTCTCTGAATCTACTACGTTACACGGACGTCGCCAACATACAATAATAATCTACCCGTATCGGCAAATATGATTTTAGGGTAAGATTTTCTTGAACTTGTGCCTTGTTCGAGTAACCACCTAACCCTCTTTAAGCCCCTTTTTAAAACTCTATCAAAACATACAGTCTCTGAAAACATACTCTGAAAACATGCTTTGAAAATATAATCTGTTACGGCATAAATACATATGGTATCGTCATACCATTGACTTACAAGTGACATCTCTAAGCCATTATTAGGCTATCATAAATATCTATTTTCAAAACACAAGTTTCGGGACCAACATTTCAATAATTCAATTCAAAGAAACTCTTTATCAAGCCTCATGTAAACACATGCAAAGAACTCATCTTTGTCAAGCATTTCAGTAGTACAGTACAAGGTGGTCATGTCGAAGTTCTCAATTCACATGCAATTCTTTCTCTTAAACACAATAATATATTTATATCAATAAACACCCTCTCAACAATTTCAAATCATGCTCAAATGCTATAATATTGTGAAAACATCTTTTAAATCACAAAACCATAATCTTTAATTCAATACACGAGAGGAATTTCATAATTTATGCTCTCAACAATCTTAAATCTCAAATTTCATACATATACATATACATGTAAATCAATTTAGGGGATAGGACCACAAGGTCAAAACAATAGTAACATTAAAACATTCGTAGTATGTATTTTAGAACATAGATTCCAAAACCCCTTTAAAATTCATGCATAAAAATCTAAAAATCATGCTCTAATGGTTTTAAGCCCATATAGCTTTTTTAGGATAAACCCCACATACCTATGTTTAGAAATTTATAGTATGCTTCTTGATGCCTATGGCTTGGGGTGTCCAAATCTTCAATTTGTTTGGAAAATCCACGGTTGAATCTTTATTTATTTGAATTAACAATATGGAGCCCTAGAGAGTGTTATTGAATATTTTTTGTAAATGTATGAGTAATATGCTCAATTGGGGTTGAAATCTCGTGTTTGGACTGATAAGGGTGTGGGAAAATACCCAATATACCCTTAATGAGACCGGTATTAAAATATAATTAGGAGCACAATTTCATGGGCCACCACGACACGCTACTATCACGGTGGCTCACTGGAAATTGACGAATGGGAATTTGGCCCACTCCATAATGCGCCACCATTGCAGAGTCCAACTTAAAATTGACCATCATCATTTACAAGCTCTCCACGATGCGCCAAGGACAGGAATGACGGTGTTTTACGACTAGGAATTAAATTAACCATAACTCCTTCACCAACTGTCCATTTTGGACTCATCTTATGTCGACGGAAAACTTATTCAATTATCTATGAAATGAAAAGTTTAAATCTTAGGGATTCCACCGGGAAAAAGTATATATCATTCTAGAAGCCAAGGCTTGATATTTTAGGGACAAAATTTAGCTAAGAAAAAACTTTGGGGCATTACAGTTACATAGTTTATTTGCATATCGGATTTCAAATGAATCCCGAGGTCTTAGCAGAAACTTGAAAAAATTCTAAATTTCAATTGTCTTCTAGTGTCCCTATGATCGCACCTCATGTGCAGAGAGTAGCTTAATAGAACTACTTTTTCTTGTGATTGCATCATTTGGATATGACACAAGATAGTATGATTGCAGTCTGCATGCCACGATTGCAGTATTTAAGGATCTATAAGGCATATAAAATGACCCCTTAGGTCATGATTTTTCTCATTTTCCACCTCTCTCTTGAGAGCAAAATCCCTAAAGGGTATGATAACTTTAAATAGAGTCTTGGGGGTGACTTGGGATCTTTATTAACATCTATTATCACGAATATCTTTAGACATAAGGTAAGATCTTTTTGATGAAATTCTTAGTTTTTGATCCAAAATCTCAAATAGTTTGAGGGCTTGATTTTAGCCCCAATTAGCTTGGTTTTCACCTATTTTTAAGGGTTATGATTTCTTTATCATGTATGAACATTAGGTTGACCTCTGAAATATGATTTTTGTAGACCTACTTGAGGTTTGTTGTGTATTTTTTAGACCAGAAACACAATGGTAAAATATGGGTATCATAATTCTCATATTGATTAGCAGATTATGATTTTGATAGAATGATAAAATTTTGATATTGTGAAATAAAGATGAGAATTTGTTAAATAATTTAAGGATTTGTGATTTGGCTTTGATGTAGGCTTTTGTTTGCTTTTCTTCGTAAGATAATGTGTATTATATATTGCATGTGAATATGAATGTTATGATTGATTATAGGTAGAATGTCTTAGTCTTGATTATTTAATTTTGGGGATTAGATAACGGTTTTTGACCCATAAGGTGAAATACTTATTACCCTTTTAGAACCATATTGACTTCCTCCTAGATTGAACTAATTTGTAGAAGAGATAGGATATGATGCTAGGTTTGGGTTGTGGTTTAAGAATTTAAATCTTGGTTAGTATGATTAACCTTATGTGGATATTCGAGTGAACTTGAAATCATAAGATAGGTGGAGTTAGATTAAATGTCCATGTTTCTAGAAAAAACCCTATCTTAGAATAGGTTATGGCTTACTTGACATCTAGAAATATTACTAATTACCTTACCCTAGTTTGGGTATAAATTTCCTAAGTATGGAAATTAAGTATTAGAAGTGGGATCATCAAACCCACCTTAGGCCATGACTTGTGTTAGCCCTTACGGACCTAGTTGCGGATGATAGGCATGGTCAAGACTATTGAGCATTTAGAATAAGGTTACTTTGTGACTTGACAATTTATGATGGTTTTCCCTGGATTATGACTTATGACTTGTAGCTATGCTATGACATTCTAGACTTTATTTATGATATGGTCCATCAACATGATTGATAATATTGGCATATACATAGATATGATATATGGCCCATAGACATAATATGTTTATTGATATATGGACTATAGACATGAGATTTTTATTGATATTTTGCCCATATAATGAAATATTTATTAATATATGGACTATATACATGATATGTTTATTGATATATGGCCTATAAACATGAGACATTTATTGATATACGGCCTATAAAAATGAGATGTTTATTGATGTTATTATGCTTCATAGATGTGAGATGCCTCTTAGATGTAAGATGCATTATTGATATTATGCATCCTAGATGTGAGATGCCTCTTATATGTGAGATGATTATAGATATGATTTATGGATTATATAGATGTTATGCCTCGTAAATACGCCATGGCTTATAGATATGAGATGATTATTGATATGTGTTCCAAATATGTATGTGGGCCGAAGGCCATGATTATGATGTTGTAATTATTTTAGATACATTATTGGGCCCAAGGCATGTTATAATATGAGTTTACCATCTGGGAAGTGTTTATCCTTGTCAAGGATATTGTTGTAATTTATTGATATATTAATGCTTATGGTTTCATTGTTTGAATACTAGTGATGTCATGTGTGGATTGTGTACATTCATAATCATTTTATTGATGATTGATATGATTTTTTTAAAATTATAATCTTATGTCTATTATTACTAAATAAGGATTTTAACCCACTTTTTACCTTAAAAATAGATTTCATCATAATAATAAGTGTGTCTTAATGAATAACTTATATGTAAAAAGAGATTAGTAATGATATTTTAAAAGATTTTATTTAATCAAAATTCGATGTATGATTTGATACTACTAACTACTCCAGTCGTGAAAGATTCTAACACTTTTTACACTTTCATAAAGATTTAGTCTCAAAGTTCACTTCGGTTAATGGAGTTACAAATTATACTATTTTTTGTCATGGCTTGAGTCTGTGCACCTATTATATGTAAATAAATCTCTCTGGTATAGGATAAAGGAAGAATCAGTATTAACGATATAACTTTCGGATAAAACTTGATGGCATACATTAGTATTGAGGTTATATATGTGTGTGTGTATTGATAATTATGATGATACTTCTTATATACCCAGTAAGTCCAGAGGACATTGTGATGATATATAGATACCCCATCAAGCCAGAAGATAGTGAGATAATTATATTTATACCCAACAAGGACGCATGATGATTCTGATGATTTACCCGACTATGTCA
This sequence comes from Capsicum pubescens, assembly GCA_030864215.1. NCBI lineage: Eukaryota > Viridiplantae > Streptophyta > Magnoliopsida > Solanales > Solanaceae > Capsicum > Capsicum pubescens. The sequence goes on from CM061544.1 coordinate 233,207,470, forward strand.
AAGAATGATTACATTGATGTGCCTATGTGTACATCTACCGGTTTGAATCTGACTAGAGCTATGTATGGAGATTATATATATATATATATATACTCGGCAAAGGTGAAGAATGATTATGATAATGATGGTTATGATGAGAATGATGATGATGATGATGGTTATAATAAGAATGATTATGTCATGATGGTTATGATGAGGTTATTTATGATGATAGTGGGTATGATGATGATGATTATAATAATGATGATTATGTTATTGTGGATTTTGTAGCATATATCCTTGCATGCACATTGCTTATCACCAGTATGCGCCTATATCTATTAGCCCATATAGGGGTTGCATAAATATGGGTGATGACTACAACTTATGTTATATTGTATATTAATTGAACCTTCTGAGCCTGGGGTAGTGGGGGCACGTGATAGGATTAGCTAGGTTTTTGATTGTCCAGACTAGCCAGTTACTTGCGTTGTTATTATCATTGTCATGATTATTGTCATAACTAGTTTATGATAGATTGGTCATTCATTCATTATCAATAATCGAGGTATGGTTCTGGCCTCTTTTATCTTACGATTATATTACTATGCATGATCATCTGATGATTTGATACATGGACTAGAACCCTAAGTATTCTCGTACTAGCTCCTGTTATAGTTAAGAGGTCTTAAATATCTAGTCTGATAATTTAGGATGTACTTTGAGTAGACTTTTTGATATATATATATATATATATATAGCTATGGTATTATTATATATCCCTTTCTTTAATTTATTTAGTTTGTATATTCCTTTCTTGGCCTTGTATACTTATATCTCTATATATATCTTTCTTCCTCTTTCACTTTGGCCAGTGATACATGGTATAGTGTTGAGATTCCTAAGTATGGATGGAATAAAATAGTGCATTCCTATTACTTCTTTAGCCTTGTTATGTAGTCTCTAGGACATAATTAGGATAGTTTATCCTTATTATCTCATTGTCTATCTTATGTGGTTGTTGGACCTTCGAGGGTAGTTTTTCATTCTATTTATGTGTTATGTATAGCTGCTTTATCTTTGGGGCTCAGTTGATAGTTGCCTACTGAGTAGCAGGCCTTTGGTACTCATACTCCACTTTTCCAGCCTACAGATTATCGTTGTTGATGTGTATGTCATGCAGATCAACCATGGTTCGGAGACTTAGAGTGAGCTTTTAATATTCAAAGTAGTACTTATCTATCTCTTATTTACTAGACTAGTCTCTATGTTGTATTTGGAGATAAGTTATATTAGTATATTCAATTGTACTTTACTTTGGATTCTTGTTATGTAGAAGCTCTTGTAGTGGTACCACCAAGTTTTGGGACTATATTATGTCTTTGATATCTTACTTTATCTTTTTCATATTCTTGTCCATATCTTGTTGGGTAGTCCATTACTAGACATTTTGTACTACAAGTTTTATTTGCCTAAGGCACCACCAAGATTCGAGAATTCCCAAAGAATATCCTTGTAGCCTCTTGTCTGTAACCTATCATTAAGATTCTACAGGGATATTCTTAGGAAATTCATTTCTTGACTCCTTATCAAGTGTCCATATTTGTTATGAGCCTTAAGTGTATTCCTTGACTCTATTATTTTCTGAATAGATAATGCGAGTTGATCGATAGATGAAGATGGGACTTTAGCATGCATTATAGTGCAGTGTCAGACTAGAGAGTTAGAGATAGACATTGAAGATCTTTAGTGTTAGCCAAAGGATTTGAGGACAACTTAGGCTCCATTAAAGACTGTAACTACTTTAACCCTCTGAGGTTCAGCATTAGGAGTCCTGAGTCATTTGTATATCCCTCATAGTTAGGGATGACATCTAAGTCATTGAGCAATTCTCTGGCTAGATTTTGGTCATTAGTGTTCATCGGGGTTCTTCACCAATTTTTGAGTATAAGATTGGATTTCTCGAGTAGGCCAGGCATTTTCGATACTATATCCCTTTAAGCAGGGCATAGTGTGTAGATTTATTAGAAGATCAACATTGCCACTCTATTTAGTGATGAAGCACTTGATAGCGGATGGGTCTTTCTTTCTTTAGGTTGTTGTTTATTCTAGAGAAAAAGAAAGAGTATATATTGAGAGGTCATGCTATTAGTATTGTGCTATTGGTATTTTATTAGGGAGTGAAGATCCTTCCGATAGAGGTCAACTTTGGTTACAGAAAATTAGTTCTATGTAGGTAGTATTTCAGACTATGCGTGGTTCTCATATTATTCATGATAATTATAGTGAGAAGATTTCCTATTAGACATCGAAGAGTTTTTAGCATAGGGTCTTCAGGACATAATGACCATTTTGGATTATGAGGGGCAGTACCTCAAAGTATTCTAGGATCTTATTTTGGTTGTGTTGATATGGGACACTAGTTCAGAGAGTACCCCAGATATGAGTTAGTTGATGAAATAGAGTTGGTGTGTATTCCCAACCATCCTAGTGTTTGTAAGATAAGCTATGATTATAGGAAGGATGATCATTATAGTAAAGAGTGCTCTCAATGTTAGTTGGCCAACTATTTGGGCTTAGTTCATGTTTTTTGCCAAGGTAATAACTTCAGCAGTTGTTACGACTGCAGAGAGATCAGTCACTAGTCTAGAGAGTGTCCCCGACATAAAATTTCAAGTCATTCAGCCCATTCGGATCAGCGTGGTGATATTATGGCATCTTTAGTTAGAGATAGTGCACTTAGTGCTTTTGTTGATGAGTTAGTCAATCGGTCTGAGTTTGGACCCATTCAGATTTATTCTTCCTTAGATCTACCAAGCATGTGATTGTGGATTTCACAATAATTGGTGTGTTTTTATTTCCCTACATTTACCTTTTCTTTTTCATTATGTGTATTAGTGTCTTCGTACCCATTAATGTCATATGCCTTGATGAGTTCATATTGGTTATTGTGTGCCTTATTGTTGAATTCATGATTTTATGACTACTTTATGGTTTATCTTTTTTACTAGTAGATAGGGTAGATTTGTATTGATATTTTCTCCCTATGGGTATAGCATTTAGGTTCGGGTCCTATTTATCTTGGCACATTGCCCTTTGAGTGAAACTTGCTATTGATGTTCAATTTCGTAATGCCTATTCATTATATTGATGTTGATATTGCTATTGCTATTACTTTCATTGATGTTGTATTGAATTTATTACTTGATGTTATTGATTCTCACTAGGTACCTGTATAGACTAGTGTTATTTAGTTAGAATTCTATTTCTTTGCGATTCTCATTCGGTGGCTTGAGTAGTTATAGCCTGATTTGATAATTTTCTTCCTATAGAGAGGCGAGGTTGGATTTTTCCCTCTTGGTTAGCTATGTTAGATTTATTTAGGAATGTATTGTGATATCAAAGGTAAGTTGACCTTTTGTGGTTCTATATAGTTCTAGAGTTGGCAATTCAGTCATATTGCTCGTTCTTGAGTTTCATATTCTTAGACTTTCAACCTAGTTTGCCAAGGTTTGGTACTGGGTATCCCTTTCTATATAGCCTATTTTTTAGCTTAACCAGTTTTGGACCTATTCCTTGTTTTTTTCTATTTCATCGTCCGATAATGGTTTTGATATTGATATTGAGATTTCTTGAATTCATCTCTTAGACTTTTTGGGTTTGTCTCCTTTTGATATTTTTCTCCTGGTACGAGTATAGAGATTGAATGCTTCTTTCTTGCCTCGATATGGCTTTTGTCTAAAGTAGAGTTGGAGATTTAGAGGTAGGTGGTCTTTCCTGTGATCACTTCTTGAGTTAGAAAATTAGAAGTTCTTCATTTTGAGTTATTTGGTTCATTTTTTGTTAGTGGTCTTGAGCTTAGCATTATTGTCGAGATTGGTATTTTCTGCCTTGATAACGTGATTCATAGATTGATTGAGGTATGATTATCCTACTTGGGGGATTTAGGAAATCTTTATAGTAAGGCCTTATAGAGTGTTCCTCCTTGATGATATATTCCTATGGCTATTTTTTATTGAGATGGACTGTTGGTGTGGTTAGTTTTCGGCTTGCGTTGTAGTTCTCTGAAGTTGCTAGAGTTTTGCCACTACTAGTATGGTTTGTAACCTTGGGGAGTTCTTGAGTATGCCTTGATAGTTCATGCCCACTAGTGGATATGGAGTGGATTTCTCGTGTTTGCAGACGATGATTCATCCTTTATTACAATTTTGTTCTTCAGCTATGTTTTGATTTTGGATCGACAAGACCTGGTATAGATATGCCTAATTCAGACAGTATGGTCAATGTCAGTAGTTGACCTTAGTTTGGATTTGTTAGCTTAATTTTGGATTTGACGCCTTGGGATGGCTCTTTGAAAGTTATGATAGATTTAGAGTATTAATGCCAACCCATCTTCAGATTTGGTTTGGGTAGTTGAGACCGGACAATTTAGTCTGGATGTTAAGATTTCAGCTTGGAAATGTAAATATTGAGTGTAGCCTTTATTTTAGAAATGTCTCAATTTGGATTGCATTTATAGGCTGGTTGAGCCTATTTAGTGGATACTTATTCGGTTTTCTTGACTTCAGTTGGATTATTATTGATAAATGTGTCGATAATAGCCCATGAACTCGATATTTGTTCTTTCCACTTTAACGTCAAGTCTTCAATCTACTTTGAGAATTTTGGATGATATACTCAGTGGGAGTAGTACGCTTGGGTTGGATTCTACTTGGTTTATTCTAGATTTATGGGACATTCTGTAGTGGATCGTTTAGTAATGAGTAGTTATGCCTTGATCTTCTGGATTTCAATTTGATTACCATTAAGACTAGTTGTAGCATAGGCATAAATTGTATTCCTTGATTATCTCTATTTGTGTGCTCATATAGCTCCTTATAAGATTATTCTCATATTTATAGTATGCACTTTCGGTGGACCAACTTCAGTTCTTTGAGTTATCTGTGATGAGATTGCGTGGATAGGAGTTAGGTTCTTTAACTCCTGGTTGAGAGTGGATACCAAGTATGGATTAGCAAAAGAAGGTTTTATTTGGATTTAAAGTGGGTTGTATGACTCATGCCTAGATTTGATTTTTTCTAGGATAAGTGTTGGGTTGATTTGTGCACGTATCAAGATGGTATCAGTGTGTTGTGGTTTTGATTTGTGTGAATCATCTTTTTTTGGTTCATTTTAAAGTCAGTTGGTGATTGAAGTTGAGTTTTGACTTTGTGGAAGTGAAGTGAGAGAGCTGATTGAAAAGGGATACCTGTGGCAAAATCCCTTGGAAGTGTTCTCACTTTGTGGAGGTTATCTGGGAAGTCATGCTCGAGTATGCGGGCCCAATACCATATCCTTTTGAGCTTTGAAGATCGCTCTATCCATTGATTTCCGAGGATGAAAGTCCTTTTAGTAGTGGATATTGTAATATCCATCTAGGTCATTTTTCATATTTCTGCTTATGTTTGTTGTAGGATCTTTTCAATAGATGCCTCAATTCATTTATGACTAGAATGGACTAACAGTTTGGTTATTTGGTAGTTCATTTGATTTCTAGAGCCAATTCCCTTTTTAGAAATCTTCGCGAGTTCCAAATGACCACAGGCAAAATCTTCAGCAAAAAAACCTCAGGAAAATTCTGAATGTGCCAACCGCTCTGGAATGTTGATTATAGGCTAGGTAGACCTTTGGTTTGGGTCCTGATGCACCCTGGCATATTTCGATCTATTGGTTGGAAAGTTGGAAAATTGAAAATATTGATGTGAAACCCATATTTGGTCGAAACAACTTTGGATAGAAAATCCAACCTCTGCATTACGTTTGAAGCATTGAATTTAGTGTGATTACATATTTTATTTGTGTATATCGGATTCTGAATGAATCTCAAGGCCTTATCGAAAACTTGAAAAAATTCTAAGTTTCAGTTTTCTTCTGGTACCTCATGTACAGAGGTTATAGTGATTGCACTACTTCTTTTTGTGATTGTATCATCTAGTTCTGGTACCAGATAGTGCGATTGTAGCCGGCATGCTGCGATTACAACATCTGAGGACCTACAAGGGGTATAAAAAGCCCCCTTATGTCACTATTTTGCTCATTTTCCACCTCCCACTTGAGAGAAAAAACCCTAAAGGGTGTGATAACTTTAAATAAAGTCTTGGGGGTGACTTGGGAGCTTAATTAACATCTCTTAACGCAAATATCTTCAGATTTAAGGTAAGATTTCATCCCTTTTTGATGAATTTCATGGTTCTTGACCCAAAACCCTAAATATCTTTAGGGCTTTATTCGAGCCCCAAATTAGCTTGGTTTCACCCATTTTGAGGGTTATGATTCCTTTATCATCTATGAATGTTGGTTGACCTCAAAAATGGGATTTCATATGTGGGACCCACACGGGGTTTTTGGAGTCATTTTTGGACCTGATTCACAATGGTGCAATATGGGTATCGTTATTCTTGTATTGATGAGTAGATTATGATTTTGATAGCATGATGACATTTTGGTATAATGAAATAAAGATTTGTATTTGTTGAATGATTTTAAGGATTTGCGGTTTAGCTTCTAGGTAGGCTTCTGTCTTTTCTTCTTCGTAAGATGAAGCGTGTTATATATTGTATATGAATGTGAATGTTAAGATTGATTCTGGGTAGAAAGTCATAGTCTTGAATATTAAAGTTTGGGGATTAGATAAGTGTTTTTGACCGATAAGATAAAATGCTTATTACCCTTTTAGAACCCTATTGCCTTCCCACTAGATTGAACTAATTTATAGAATGGATATGATATGATGCTAGGTTTGGATTGTGATTTAAACATTTGAACCTTGATTAGTATGATTAACCTTATGTGGACCATTCTAGTGATATTGAAATTGTAACTTAGGTGGAGTTGGCTTAAATGTCCTTGTTTCTTGGCATAATTCATATCTTAGGATTGGTTATGACTTACTTGATATCTAGAAATTTAACTAGATACTTTAGCCTAGTTGGTGTATAAATTTCCTTAGTATGGAAATTGAGGATTAGAAGTGGGTTCATCAAACCCACCTTAGACTAAGACTTGTGTTATGACCTTGTGGACAAGTTGAGGATGTTAGGCATCATCGAGACTATTAAGCCTTTAGAATGAGGTTACTTTGCCACTTAATAAATTTTGATTTCTTTCTCTGGATTATGACTTATAGCATGTAGCTATGTTGTGGCATTCTATAATTGATTTATGATATGGTCCATCAACACGCTTGATAATATAGGCATAAACATAGATATGTTATATGGCCTATAGGCATGATATGTTTATTGATATATGGCCTATAAACATAAGTTGTTTATTGACATATGGCCTATAGACATGAGATATTTATTGATATATGGCCTATAGACATGAGATATTTATTGATATAGGGTCTATAGACACGAGTTATTTATTGATATATGGCCTATAGACATGAGATGTTTATTGGTATTATTATGCCTCATAGATATGGGATGCCTACTATATGTGAGATGCCTTATTGATATTATGCCTCCTAAATGTGAGATGCCTCCTATATGTAAGATGATTACATATATGCTTTATTGCTTATAGAAATGTTATGCCTTGTGAATACACCATGCCTTATAGATATGCGATGATTATTAATATGGGTTTTGGATATGTATATGGGCCGAAGGCCATGATTATGATGTTGTAATTATTTCCAACACATTATTGGGCCCAAGTTCGTGTTATGATATGAGTTAACCATCCTAGAAATGTTTATCCTTGTAAAGGATGCGATTATAATTTATTGATTTAATAATACATATGGTTCCGTTGTTTGAATACTGGTGATGGCATGCGTAGATTCGGTTCATTCATGATCATTGCAAAGATGATTGATATGATTTCATTTAGATTATAATTTTATTACTGTTGTTACTAAATAAGGATTTAAGCCCACTTTCTACCTTAAAAAATGGATTTCTTCATAAAAATAAATGCTTGTATTAATGAATAACTTATATGTAAAAAAGATTAATAATGATGTTTTAAAAAATTTGATCGAGACAAATTCTAGACTATGATTTGATACTACTAATTACTCCGGTCGTGAGAGATTTTGACCCTTTCTACACCTTTATAATGATTTAGTCCCAAAGTTCCCTCCAGGCAATGGGCTTACAAATTACACTCTCTTTAGTGACGCCTTGAGTCTGTGCACTTATTATATCTAAATACACATCTCTCCTATATTGGATAGAGGAAGAAGCTATATTAATGATATAACTTTTGGATAAAAGCCGATGAAAAAATTTAGTATTGATTATATATGTATATATATATGTTGATAACTATGATAATACTAATTATATACCCGACAAGGTCGAAGGACATTGTGATGATATATTGATACCCAACAAGGTGGAGGATATTGTGATGATGATATTAATACTAGGCAAGGTCGGAGGATGATTATAATGATGTACCCGGCAAGGTCAGAGGATGATTACATTGATGTGCCTTATTCCTATGTGTACATTTATCGGTTCTAGTCTAGCTAGCCCTATGTATGATGATTATATATATATATATGTATATAATTGAAAAAGCTGGAGAATGATTATGATGATAATGGTGACGATGAGAATGATTATGATGATGATGGTTATAATGAGAATGATTATGATTATGATGAGGATGATTATGATGATGATGGGTATGATGATGATGGTTATGATGATGATGATTATTGTATTGTGGATTATGTAGCAATACTCCTTGCATGAACATCGCCTATCAACAATATACGCCTATATCTATCATCCCATATGAGGGGTTTCATAGATATAGGTGATGACTATGACTTGAGGTTTGTTATATGTTGATTGAACTTTCTGAGGCTAGAGTGGTGGGGGTACGTGATAGGCTCAACTAGGTATTTGGTTGTTCGGACTAGCCGATTACTCGCGTTATTATTATCATTATTATGGATAGTTTATGATAGATTGGTCATTGATTCAGTATCAATATTAGAGGTATGATTCTAGCCTCTTTTATCTTACAATTATATTATTATGCATGATCATCTGATGATTTGATATATGGACTAGAACCCTGCGTATTCTAGCACTAGCTTTTGTTATAGTTGAAATGTCTTAAATAGCTAGTCTGGTGATTTAGGTTGTACTTTGAGTAGACTTTGTGATATATATATATATATATGTATATATATGGATACTTAGCTATATGTAGCCATGGTGTTACCATATATCCTTTTGTTTCATTGATTTAGATTGTATATATATATATATATATATATATATATATATCTTCTTTTATCTTTTACTGTGTATATTGATTAGTGATATACGCCATAGCATTGAGATTCCCAAGTGTAGCTTGAACAAGATAGTGCATTCTTATTACTTGTTTAGCCTTATTATGTTAGTCTCTTGGACATGATTAGGATAGTTTATCCTTATTATCTCATTGGTAGTCTTTTGTGGTTGCTGGAGATTCGGGTATAGTTTTCCATTCTTTGTATGTGTTATGTATATATTTTTTATCTTTGGAGCTCAATCAATAGTTTCCTACTCAATAGCATGCGTTTGGTACTCATACTACACTTCTGTTGCTTGTAGATCATATTACGGGTTGTCACCATTGATGTGCGAGTTATGTGGAGCAGCCATGGTTTGTAGACTTAGAGTGAGCTCCTGACGTTTGAAGTATTACTTATCTCTCTCTTTTGTTTAAGACTAGTCTTTATGTTGTACTCGGAGATAAGTTATATCAGTATATTCATTTGTACTTCTCTTTAGACTGTTGTTATGTAGAAGCTCTTTTACTGATACCACCAGGTTTTGGGAATATATTAAGTATTTGATCTCTTACTTCATCTTTTATGTATTCTTGTCTTTTTCATGTTGGATAGTCCGTTACTGGCCATTCTAGCCTAAGGGTTTGGCTTTCCTACAAGTGGTTTATATTAGGCGCCATCATTATCCGAGATATTAGGTTATGAAAATTCCATTGACTACCACTACATCCATTACAAGGATAAATCACTCACCCAGAGTCTAACTAATATTATATCACGGTCTTGGCCCAATAATAAATAACTCACATTACCATAATATGATAATAAAAAAAAACATAATAATTCATTGATCCCAGTGTTAAACCTTATAATAAGGTTCGTTAGCCTTACCTATGTCTAACATTCTAGTAGTCTAGGGTAATAGGATCTTATAGGCATTACAAGTATTTCATCTTAAGGGTTGATTCACCCTTCTATGGATAAACTCATAAATAAGTCATGGTGTTCTACCCATAATCATACCCTAGCATTATTACCTAACATACAATAATATAATACACTATCTCGTCAAGAAGAGTAGACAGAATCCTACCTCATTGTCAAACCACAAGTCCTTGAATCATCCATAAATTGTCCATCTTTGCTCCACAATCCCAAAATGCCACCACGCTATAAAAATTGTAATCTACACGTTATAAGGAGTAAAACAAGAACCATATTGCTATAGAAAGGACCAGGACAAAATTTGGATCAAGAATGAGTCTGCGGGGCCCACAAATTGAATCTAAAATTGAATCCATCATGAGGTCCCTCGAAGGACAAAGAATGTGTGCTCAAAAGTTGTGCACAAATGGTGCATGAACCGACGCCCAAATCAGCCCCTAAGGTCTAATGGTTTTAAGACCTAATTTCTAAGAATTTACCATAAAATAGGATAAAAATTGACTGAAACATTAATGGAAAATGACCAAGGAATGTTAGGCTAGCTTACCTTATCTTCAATGGATGATTCCCCCCTTTTTCTCTCTTCAAGCTCTCAAACCGGTGAAAAATAGTGAAAAATAGTGAAAAATAATGGAAAATTGAGTGAAGAAGGGGATTTGATAATCCCCAGGTGCCGCTTAAGTGGTCACCTAGTCACTTAAGAGACAACTGCTGAAGCGGCTCCTCGACGGCTAAAGTGGTCTGACACGGTGCCCACTAAAGAAGACATTGTTCGCTTAAGTTTCCCATGGCCAAAGTCTATGGCCACTAAGAGACCCAAAGTCCATAAAGCGAAAACCTCTTAAGTAGTCAAATGGTCGCTTAAGCGGTAGCACTAGCAGCCTGATGCATCAAATTTTGCTAATTCCAAAATGGACTTTGATCACCCTCCAAATTCATTCCGAACCCCGTGCACACAAATGAGCTATGATATCATACCAAATTTGATATTTTAGACTCAGTAAAACCATCAAAACACTCATCTGAGATCATTATGGCTAAATAAGGGGCCCACACCAAACTGGCCAACCTCACAAATGCGCTAGAAATAAGGATAGCTAATACTAAAATCTTCATAAACCAGAAAAAAAGTCCTATAATTTTAACTCAAAAGTGGGCAATAAAACCAAATTGCCAACTCTAGAACTGTAACAAACCCATAAAAGTCCAACTTACCTTCACTTCCACAGCCCACTCACTGACCGATCTAGCATCACCAACAGAAGAAGAAGGCGACCATTCTCACCTCACTGTAAGAGAGAAATCATCCAATTGAGCTATCCATATATGCCAACGAAGAATAACCACATGGATGAAAATTCTAACGACATAATACTAGTATATCCATCTATCAATTAAGGATTGATCAATATCAAACAATTGCAATAACAATAATAGAAATATACACATCAATATAAAGTATGGGTGGTACTAAAAAATGAAAATAATAGCAAGTACCACTTTAGGGCCATAAGAAGGCCAATATACGAAGGTATATGGGACTCGAACCCAAATGATACACCCCTAGGAAATATTAATATTAATCCACTCTATCCATTACTAAAAGAAATCATTTATGGGGTATTCATATAATCATGAACTATAAAGCAAAGCACACAACAATCAATATAACCCTACCAAGGCATGTAATCATTGATGGGTATGAAAATCTGAATATAGTGAAAAAGGTAAATGTAGGAAATAAAATACAACCTATCATGATGGAATCCTAAGTCACATGCCTGATGTACAAGAAGGAATATGAGTTAGAGTGGGTCAAAACTGGGACTAAACATCTAAATCAGCAATTATGGCACTAAGCACACTGTCTCTAACTGAAGGTACCACAACACCATGTGATCAATCTCCCTATAGTCATAGAAAACCCTGAATCTGTAACCTAGTAAAAAACATAAGCTAACCTTAATAGGCTGAGCAATTGACATCAGGGGTATTCCTCATTGGGATGATTATCCTCCCCACAATCATAACATACCTCAAGAACTTTAGGCTGGCGGGGAGCATATTCTAGCTTCATTCGAACACCAAACTTATATTTGGGGCACTCTTTAAACCAATGAATAATCTCACCGCAACTTTATCAAGATCCTGGAATACGCCGAGGTATTGAATCCACTAATCTAGAATGGTCGCCACTACCTAAAGACCCATGCCGAGTACTATGAAAGGTGCAATAATAACTTTATCCATTTTTTCCACCATGACTAATCTGAGAGCTACATATAGTTTGAATCTCTACCTATGTAGAACTAGTAGGCTGCAAGTAAAGATAATCTCTATTAGGAGGATCCTCACTCCAGGATGGAATACCAATAATCGTATACTGATAACATGGACCTTCACCACCACTTTCATAAGTCTCAATACATGTTCTCTCTCTGTGTCCCTCACGTGATCAACAACTTAAGGGAAGGAAAACCCAGATATTCTCAAATACTATTACACCAAATAGAGTGACAAAGCTAATCCTGTAATAAACCCATGGATCATCTCCTGCTCTAACAAATATAGCATAAAAATATGCCTTTCCCACTCAAGAAACCTAATCTCATACTTTAAAACTGATAAGGAAATCTGTTGAACACCATGTAATGACCCTCCAGGACATTTTCTTAATTTGCATGCATTTTCAGCATTTAAATACTTCTCATAGAGGATATACGTTACTTATGACTTGCCGTAACTATCAGTCCAATTATCCAATAGTATGTTTGGATTTTAGGTTTATTTTCTTATTTTAGATCTTTTATTGTTTAGGATTTAATCTTAGACTAAAAGTCCTAGTATATAACCTCGGATAAGAATGTTGTTAGCATCAACTACTCAAGAACATTGATTTTAGGGTGGGGGATGTTGGTTCAAGTCCCAACGGTTTCACACTCATATGGGCTATTGGGCAGATTATGTGAAATATAGAACTATAGGTGTGGGCCTCATAATTGGTCTAAATAATCTCGGATAGATATTTTGATGATACCATTGAGTCCAAATTATAGAATTTAGTATGGTAGCATAGTTTATTTTCACACACGAGGTTCCAAACGAATCTCTAACACCCAATCTAAGTTCATTTTAGACTTGGTAAAAATATGGTGCATGACACCTGATAAGACCTCTTAAGCACCTATTAGACCATTTTAGAGATAAACATTTTAGCACTCATAAGATACTTTAGCAGCCCTGTCCCTTTGCTGGTGGTGCACTTTAGCACCCAATGGATACTAAAGCAGTGCCCACATTAGAGCCATTGGGGCCACGTTAGAAGCACCTATTTCTATTACCAAACTTCTTTAGTGGCCAAGTTGCCTCTTTAGCAGTAGGTGCTTTATTGCCCAGGTGACTGCTTTAGCTTCACTTGTAGCCTTTAAATGCCATATACCCTACTCGATTTTCTATCACTTCTTCCTTAATTTTCACACTAAATTTGGAGTTCAAATAGAGAAAAAAGTGGGGAATCATCCACTTAGTTTAAGGTAAGATAACCTAAATTTTCTTGGTAATTTTCCATTAACTTTCCTTTCAATTTCCATCCTAATTCTTGGTAAATTTCTTATAAATTAGGGCTTGAATTCCTAAACTTAAAGGGTTGATTTGAGACCTAATTTATTCTCCATTTGTTCTTAAATTTTGAGCACGTATTCTTTATCCAACGAAGGACCTCGTGATGGATTAAATTTTGGATTTTGTTTACGGGGCGGGCCTATAGGCTCGTTCTTGACCCAAAATTTGATCTAAACCTTATTATGGTAATATGGGTCATATTTTACTCCTAACAATATGTAGATTATTATTTTTATAGTGTGACGGTATTTTAAAATCATGGTGTGAAGACAAATGATTTGTGGATGATCCAAGGGTTGTAGTCTGACATCGAGGTAGGCTTCTGTATACTCTTCTTCTTCAGATGTTTTTTTATATATTATTCTTGTTAAATATGAATTTTAGGGGATAATTTTGGGTAGAATACTGTAAGTTAGCCTAAATTGTTAGCTTGGGGGCTAAAAGAGTATTTGACCCTTAAGTATTACCTTCTGTATAGATAAGATAATTCATAATATGATTATAATATTATTATAGATATGGGATGAGATTTATTTAATGGAAGTATTATTATTGTGATTGGTCTTATTTGGGCTATTTAGGCTATCTTGGAATCGTGGTCTAGGTGAAATTTCCTTAGTTGCTCATGTTTAGGTAGAATTGACCTAGTTGTTTATGTCTTAAGAAAAAGTGATATCTGAAGTCTATTTATGGCTTGCTTAAAATCTAAAAAATGAATATAGATACCTTATCCAAGTTTAGAGTAGAAACTTATTGAAATGAATGAATTTTGGGATTAGATATGGGCTCCTCCGATCCACCTTAGGCCAAGACTTGTATATCTTTGTAGACTTATATTTGTATGATAGCTTGTTCGACATAGTTGAAGCTAATGAACCTCTAGTATAAGGTTTATATGTTACTTGGTCGATTGTAATGATGTTTCCCTGAATTATGATGCTATGGTTATAATAGATATATATTGGGCCTAAGGATGTGATATGATGTTATGGTTGTTCTGGATATAAAATTAGGCCTAAGGCCATGATTATGATGATATGGTTATTTCGGATACATATTGGGTCTAAGGCCGTGATTATGATGTTTGGTTGTTTCAGATATAATATTGGGCCCAAGTCCTTAATTATGATGTTTTGGTTGTTTTAAATATAATATTGGACCTAAGACTATGATTTTTATGTTATATATATTGGGTCTAAGGTCGTTATTATGATGATATCTTTATGTCAGATATATGTTGGGCCCAAGGCCATGACTATGATATTGGTTGGGTTCCAGGAAGTATTCTACCTTTATAAAAGAAGTGGTCATAGTTTATAAACATATTGATGCTTATGATCGTATTGTTTTAATACTGGTGATGGCATGCATAGATTCGGTATAATCATGATCACATAGATGGTAAATTGTATGATTCCAACTAAAATATAATTTTATTACTCTTTACCTAAAAATATATTTATTTCCACTTTTCAATTCTAAAATGAATTTCTTCTGAAAGGGAATCATACCATCTTAATGAATAACTTATGAGCCTTTAAGCCTAAAAACAATGTTTTACAGATTTGACCGAGATAGATTCTAATCCACGATTTTGCTACTACTATTTATCCCGATACAGAGAGATTCCAATCTTTTCTACACTTTTAAGATTATTTAGTCCCGGATTTTACACGTGTAAATAAATTTAGGGACTTATACTCTTTTAGCCACGATTCTAGCTAGTGTATTTTATTTATATACATTTATATGTATATATATATATGGTACGAGACAGAGTGGATTGATGATGGTATTGATCATATGAGTTCCAGTTCAAGTTCAGTAATTTATGATGATTATTAGAAATCATGGATTGGCACCAGGTCGGTGTATAGGATATTGAACCCACAAAGGACTCCTTCATCCATGTGCCATCGTGACAGGAGAAAAGAGGTTGTCGTAGGTCCCATATTTGTAAGTCGTCGAGCAGGGGGAGGTGTATACACTGGGTTGCTTTATGGTACTTAGATTGGTTATGGTATTATGCACTTACTTGGCATTCATTCTTATATGCACATTGTTTATCGCCGGTATGTGCCTATATCTATCACCTTATGGGGGTTGCATAGGTATACGTGATGAGTATGGCATGTGGTGTATACTATTTGGTGCTTGTATCTATCAACCTTATTGGTGTTGTATAGGTATAGGCTCCGATTGTTATTTGTTGATTGTTGATTGAACTTTATGGGCCTATGATTGTTTTCCCAAACTAGCCGAATATTTTATATTATTATTGTTATTATTATGGTTAGTATGTGACAAGTTGATTATTAGATTGGCATTGAGATTTGAGGTGTGATTTTGATTCTTTCATCTTACTATTATATCATTATGCTTGATTATCCCATAGTTAGGCATTATGGCTTTAGCCCCAGATATTCTTACATAATTTAAATTCTTTCATCTTACGATTATATCATTATGCATAATTATCCCATAGTTAGGCATTATGGCTTTAGACCCTAATATTCTTACTCCTTTCTTTATAACTGCTTTATTATGGTAATCATCTTATGTTTAGATGTATGGATTAGAGACCCTGATTATTTTAGCACTAGTTCCTACTATTATTTGAAGGCCTAGATATGGTAGCGTGATGAATTAGATAATACCTTTGAGTTAGCCTTGTTATGGTATATATGTATGTGTATCTATCAATGTATAGTTATGGTAATACTATATATCCCTTCCTTTCTTCCTATATTCATGTTTCATATCCATTCTTTGGCCTTGTATATTATTATTTATATCCCTCTCCAGCTATTTATTTGTATATTGTCCAGTGACATACTTATAGTGCTTAAGACTTGGATCATGGTTGGAATAGTCTAGTTTATCCTTTCTGCCTCTTTAATTCTTCTATGTTAGTTTTCATGGATATTTGAGCATAGGGTACATTCTTTTTGCCATGTGATGTATATTTGCATTATCTTTGGAACTTCATTGGCATTTACTTACTGAGTACCATATGTTTGGTACGCATACTATACTTCAATAGCCTATAAATCATAGTACGGGTTCTCACCATTATTGTGTGTATCGTACAGAGCACCTATGGATCGGATACATAGGGTAAGCTCTGGGCATTTAGAGAATTCCTATTCTCCCTCCTATGTATTAAGCTAATCTCTCTGCTGTATTTAGAGATGTGTTATATCAGCATATTCATTTAGTACTTCATTTTGTAATCTTATTACATAGAAGCTCTTGTATTGATTCCATAAGGTTTTGGGACTATCTTATATAATTCAGTCTTTTACTATACTTATTTGACATTCTTCCTTTATTTCTTTTGGTAGTCCATTACTAGAAGTTTTGAACTACGGGTTCACTTACCTACTTGTGGATTATTATAGGTGCCATCATGACCTGAGAAATTGGGTCGTGACAAATTGGTATCAGATTCTAGGTTTATCAATGTATTTGTACAAGATATAAGTGTCTAGTAGAGTCGTACGAATTGGTGCGAAGACTTCCATGACCTATTTTTGGGAGGCTACAGGCCATTCTTTGAAAATTCTATTCTTGGCTCCTTGTTGTGTGTCCATATTTCTATGAACCTCAAGTTCATTCCTTGACTCTATTCTATCCTAAATGGATCATGTGAGGTTGTCGATCGATATGGATGGGACTTTGGAATGCATTTCTAGAGCGTCAGTGCACCGACAGACCAAGGAGTTAAGGATAAATGTCAAAGATCTTCTACAACAGTCAGAGGATTTGGGGCCAACACAGGCTCCAGTAGATTTTTCAACCACTTCATCCTTTTGAGATTCATCATTGGGGATCCCAAGTCCTTTTACAAATACCTCACAGCCAGAGGTGGTTTTCAGTTCATCGCACAATTATCAAGCCATATTTAGGTTTATTGGTATTCAACAAAGTTCTTTATCAGTTTCAGAGTATGAGATTTGCTTTTTTGAGTTGGCCAGGCATACTCTTATGCTATATCCTCAAAGCACAATATAGTCTGTGGATTTGTTAGAGGATTAGTATTGCAACTTTGTTTGGCATCAGAGCATTTGATAGCAGTTGGGTCTTCCTTCTCTCAGGTTGTTGATCATGTGAGAGCCACAGAGAGAGAATGTATTGAGACTTATGGAGTAAAATGACTCGACCTCAAGCCTTGTAGTAATGGGTATCCCATGTCCAACTAGGACTGGGGACCACCCCTATTACCCAACCCAACCACCTATATCTGGCCTTAGGGGTGCTAAATTTCGAATATATAATAATATAGTGCTATTGTTCTCATTAAGACTCTGGGATAGGGTCACAACCGTGACCTACCCAACTGAGTACAACCGTACTACACCGACCACCTAACCTTGCTAAACCTAATTATAGGCCATAAACCATAGAGAATACTAAAACATAATATGATTAATACCAAAATATAATAGGATAGAATAACCAACAATATCACACAAGGGTGTAATCCCCAACACCAATACTGATTCCAAGGCAAACACCAATACTGATCCTGGTCATACCAACCCCCAGAATTACCACAAAGCCTTTATCCAAAAGATTAAATGAATTCGGTTGGAACTTTCCCCCAACTATGGCCAAAACCAAAATCAAAATTAAAATAAGAGTGTCTAAAGAAATCCATAACATGAAATTATGCCTCCCAAAATAATGGGATCTCACCACTTCATTCAAAATACTGGTACAAAATTCGTGTGCTAAACATACGAAGTAGAATAGTTAATTCTTACATAGCGAGGGTAACAACTGCCAGTGCACGGGGTTAGCGAGTGACTGTTAGCATGAATCTCAAGATAATGATAAAATAATGCCAGTTATAAAACCAAGTAAAACCATCCATAATGCATACAACCATACATATATAAGTTCTAGGAAAGGGAACCGGATTTAGCATGCATTAAAACCTTTATACATGGGTTGTGTAGCTTGGCCTTCCTAAACCACCCACGGGCTATATGGGTTCAGCTCCTCCTACTGAAAAGGACCTAGTGCATGTAGTTAAACAACCAAGAAATATCCCATGGGATGTCTAGTACATCCCCCAATATAAAATGTGACACACGCACACGTTCATCAAGACCGCTCATATCGGAAAATATAAGTTTCTCATTTTGCTCCCCCCAGGACCGCCACCTTCCACGACTTTGCTAAACACCCCACCATTAATGTCCAATTAAAACCAGTTTCTAAATAACTGAACTATTATCCATTTATTAACCAATGCTAATATTAGTGGTATCTTCATACCACCTGTTACTTATAAGTAATATCCATAGCCAAACAATTTAGGTTAAGGAGACCTTAGGTTCCCTTTCAATTACCATATTGAATCCACTTGGGAGACTTCCATTCTCTCCACGAGCATAACCATTTAGAATTTAGCCTTTTCAAATCACTTAAACCACGTATAAATCCTTTATCAAGTTTAAAACATGCAAGAGTTCCATTAAAAAAATTCAATGCAATAAACATATCTCTATAAACATTTTATCAAACACCTTGGGACATAATATAACATAAATCAATTCCAAAGACCATTAAACCATTCCAAAACCACCATTAATGCATATAATAGCATAATTAAAACCATAGGAAACCATAACCAACCTTTCAATATCAAAAACCCTAAATAATAGTTGAAAACCATAATCATGAAATAGTAAAACCATGAAATCAATCATATAAACCATACCTTCAGTTAAAATTACAATGAGGGAAGAGAACCTTTCCTTATACTGAACAATTAATGGAAGGAAATCACCAAGACGAGCCCCAAAGCAATCCGCAAGATGAAACCCTAGCCTTCTTGCCCTAAATATTCTTGAGAGAATTATGAAGTGGTTTGGAATAGTTTGTAAGTATAAATAAATAGAATAATAGGTTAAATATCCTCCAAAGTGTATCAGAAGTCGTGGGTCCTAATTCGGGTAAGTAGGGAAATATCCAGAATACCCCCACTTAATTTGCACAAAATCCCATAACAGGGATACAACTAACCCAT
This sequence comes from Capsicum pubescens, assembly GCA_030864215.1. Taxonomy (NCBI): domain Eukaryota; kingdom Viridiplantae; phylum Streptophyta; class Magnoliopsida; order Solanales; family Solanaceae; genus Capsicum; species Capsicum pubescens. The sequence continues at coordinate 233,227,335 of CM061544.1, forward strand.
ATGAGTCCTACCTTATATACGATTGGTACACACCACTCTTATCCAAGCCTCAACCCTTGGATCTAATACTTTTCAGTATATGACTCATTTAACCAAGTTGTAACCATAACATACAATCCGTACCCATAACCCGTATCCCTGGAAAAGTAAAATACTAGGAGGATCAAATACCTTTCACCATAAAAGTCCTTAATATAACTCGTACCAATCCCTATGAATCATACCCTTAAGTCATAACCATTCTAGTGACAAAAACTATCCCACCAACTAACACTGGTAAGCATATAATGGGACCATACCACTCGTACCTGTAATACCTCAAATTTTCTTTGAGTCGAGTTTCATCTTTTAGAAGAGTAAGGGCTTACTTCCCAAGTGATAAAAATTTTAAATCGTGTAGAATTTCCCTAATATTGACTTTTTGTCATGTATAGAATTGAATTAAATTTCCATCGATACTAATTTTTTCCAAATCCGGTATAGGGGTGAAAAGTTATGGCCATTTTACAGAGAGTTGTCGGAACCACCCAGGTGCAACGAACAAGTTGATGAACCATCGAGTTTGTAATAGACCATTGCCCAGACCGTCGAAACCAAGGCAGTGACTCCCTCTTCTTGCCCAAGTGCGACGGCCAAGATAACGGACCGTCATGTTAGCGATGGATCATCACTAAGACCATCGCAACTAAGGCAGTGTGGCCTTTTTCTGACCAACATGCGACGGACGATCCAAAGGACCGTCAGACAGCGACGGACCGTTACTCTGACAGTCACAAATCCCATTCAGTATTTTTTAAGTCATTTTTAAAAGGATGTTTTGGGTCTTTTCCTCTTTAATACCTTGATATATTCAAAATAAAGAAGATAGCCTCATTATCTCCCAAAACATCCAAGAGCTAAGGTTTCTCCCTCAAGAGCAAATCCAAAACTCTTCTCCAAGAAATTCAAGAACTCACCAAAGATTCTACAAATTGAGTTGAGATTCAAGTTCTCCAAGTAAAAGTCTTCAAGAACCCTCTCTAAAGAGTAAAAAGAAGAGTCTCAAATAAATTTGTTCATCTAAGTCATGATCTAAGGTATGTGGGGTTTTGAACAAGGATAATCCTTTCACCCTTGTGCCCAAAGACTTATTTTAAACTATAAGTTTTCTATAATTTATGAGATCTTACATGAAATTGAATTAGGTATTTTCACCCATTGTTATTGGTTGCAAGCTTTTGATGTTTCCTATGAATTGAAAGTCAAATAGCATGATTTTACATGTTTTATTAAGAAATTAAAGCTGGGTTTATACCCTATGTTGTTATTCCTTGAGAATTTAATGATTGCAATGCTCTAGAAATTGAAGTATATGAGTACGTTGAGATTTTGAGATAAATTGCTGTAAATTCCAGATTTCTATACGATTTATGAGTACATATGATATCTAGTATGCATTTTTATGAGTCTTAACTTGAGATTTGATTATGGGTCATTAATACCTACTTGATATTTGCAAGTTCATGAAATTTTGTGTACAAACACCCATTATATGAGTACTTTGAGATTATTGAGAAAGTTTTGACCTTAATGGTCATAGTAGCTTTGAAATCCACTTTATTACATAAGATTGCAGATTTTATAGTTGGGTTCTTTATGAACCATGAGATTATTTTTAAAGTGGATTTCCATGAGATGAGTGTAGATAACTAAATAGAGTAGTATCAAGCACCAATTTGGGTAAGTTACTACGATTTCATACCCCAGAACTACGAGCCACCATAGTATTGAGATTTATGGGCCCGAGGCCGAGATAAGTGATCACTGAGTTGAGGTTATACTACCTGGCAAGAGTATGACGCCTCTCCCCAACGTGAGGTTTCTTACTTAGAAGGACAAGACATTGTACTCCATGTAGCTCGCATGGTTTATGTCGGTTAAGAGAACCTCCCTAAAGTATTTTCCATTGAGATAGAATATTTTCCCTATAGCTTTGAGATAAGTGATTTTCCTTAATAGTAAGATTTTCAAAATAGTTTCTTGAAGTAAAATTTTCCCAAGAATAAAGTAGTTTTCTCTACTAGTAAGAGTTATAGAATTCCTAGTTTCAAGTGTCTCTAGTTTAAAAGAGTTCTATGTTCTTTAGCATTAAAAAAGTTTTACTCTCCATGAGATATATGCATGAGTTTGAAAGTATTGGTTAAAGTTTTATTTAGTCTTCGAGTAATAAGAATAATAGAAGAGTTCAGATTTTAAAGCTAAAGTATAATGATTCATGAGATTTATGTTACACGCTTCATTCTACATGATTTATGAGCTTATTATATTAGACTTATTCAAGCTATGTGAGTCATTCATATTTACAGGCATGATTTGATTAAAGAGCATGGATATTGTCTTATGTACATGCATACACCCCTATATACTCAGTACATTCCCAAGTGCTGATCCATATATACGTGTATGTGCTACATTTTCTTATAATGTAGGTTCAGGTGCTCAGTCCCAGCCTTATCAGTGATTTCCGAGTACCTTTGTCTACATCTCTACAGTGGTGAGTCCTCATGGTTTGAGGACCTATCTTCAAACATTTTAGTATTGTTAGTAGACATATTATTGCTTTCAGTTCTGTTTGAGTCAGTAGGGGACCTGTCCCAATGGCTCTCTAGTAGACTTGAGTAGTAGAGGCTTTGTCAGACTAGCTATCAGATTGTTAGTATATTGAGATTTTCAGTTTTGTGGTCGTTTAGACCGAGTTTTTTCTTCGTATTTTCTATTATTTGATATGAAAGTACCAATGTTTTATTTATTTCATCTCAAATTGAGTTATTATATGTAGTAACATGCTCAAAGGGTTAGCTTGGGGCTACTTGTAGCCTTAAGCACCGTGTGACGTTCTGGGAGGAGATTTTGGGGTGTTACAAACTTGGTATCAGAGCCTAAGGTTTAAGGAGTCCTAGGCAGTCTAACAAGCCATATTGAGTAGAGTCTTGATCATCGGTGTGTAGCGCGCCACATCTATGAGCAAAAGGCTACAAGACATTTTAGTAAAAAGTTGTTTCTTTCTTTTATATTCTATCGTGCCTACAGTTGACCCTATCATATAATAATTCTTGCTCTCCTATTTTAGAAAATGCCTCCCCGAAGAGCAAACGCCCATAGAAACGATAATAAGAAACCCCAACCTATTGATCCCTTGAATGAGATAGTGTCTTTCATTGAGTTTCGGGCGGCCTTTCAGGCGTTGGCCCAAGCAGTCACCGCTAATGTTCATGCCAATAACTAGGACGCAGTTGCAAATCGGTAGGGAGGTGATTTAGCTGCTTCTAGGATTTTTGATTTCATGCGGATGAATCTGCCAAAGTTTTATGGGTCTAAGGCAAGTGAGGACCCACCGTTATACCTTGAGGATGTGAGAAAGATCACACAGGTGATGTATGTTTTTGAGGAAGAAAGTGTAGATCTAACATCATGCAGTTTGAAGGATATTGCTTATGACTGGGTGGTAGCATGGAAGAAGGGTAGGGGAGAGGATGTTTCTCCTATGACTTGGCAGGTGTTCAAAGATGCATTCTTGGACAAGTTATTTCCACTTGAGATGATGGAAGCAAATATTAAGAAGTTTAATAACTTAAGGCAGGGCTCTATGACTGTTAAGGAGTACTACTTGAAGTTCAACCAGTTGGCCAAGTATGCTCCTGATTTGATTTCTGACACTCGAGCTAGTATGAGCAAGTTCGTGACAGGTGTTTCTGGTTTGGTACTGAAAGAGTGTAGGACGATGATTCTGAATAGGGATATGGATATGGCTAGGTTGATAATGCATACATAGCAGATAGAGTTGAATAAGATAAGAGAGAGATAGAGTGAGGGATAACAAGAGGGCTAGTGATAGTACTGGATTCTCATAACTTGTGGGAAACACCAAATTATCAGTTTTGACAGTCCATCTAAGTATTTCTCAACCTACCTAGATGTTGAACTCCCTAATTCTCTTGAACTTAGGAAAACATTCTATTCATACTGATTTTATTTTGAGTTGATTAATCTTGTTACAACATTATTCATTAGTGGGAACTTAACCTTCCCAAATCCTCTTTTATAATTCACTACCTTTAGTTTATTTCTCAGTTCGAGCAAATCATCATAAGGCGAGATCTATTGTTTGAAACCAACAAAAAATAATTAATACAAAAGAATTATCAAGATGTTCCCACAATCACTCGAACCGTAACCAACAATTAAGACAATACAGGAGTAATCATAGATCCCACAATCCTAGTTGTGGGTTTTAGTTCCGCATGAAAGAGAAAGAAATAACAATAACTGAATTCATAATTCAAAGTGATTAAACTTACAAAAGATGTAGTCAGAAATTGATTCTCTTCCCAAAGTCAAGAAGAATATCCCACAACTAAATCAAAGAATTGAAAATTGAAATCCTAGTTTAGAGACCAAAGAGAAGTAAAGTAGTCTTTGGAATAAGTTCAAGCTGTTCCGCCACCCAATGAAACCCTAAAGTTTCTATTTATATCTGTAACTTAAGAAAAATTCAAAATTAAATATTCAGATTTTTCTCCTTAGCTGACGACTTATCTGACGGCTTATCAGAGATCTGATAGCTTATCAGAGCATGTCGTCATACATGATTCCAATTTCTTGCCTTCTGCTTATGTGTGATGACATTCTTGATGGATTATTAGACACCTGACGTCTTATCAGGGGATGTCATCAGCTCCTCCTCCAAGTTTGATGATTTCTGCCTTAGGCTGATGACCACTCCTAACAGCTTATTAGGTCTTTGATGACATATCAGACAATGTCGTCACTTCTTCACTTCAAATCTCATGTACTGCCTCAGGCTGACGGCATTCTTTGCGGCTTATCAAAATTGTGACGGCCACACTTCTGCTACAACTTTCTCACACTATCTACAGCCGACGTTGACTCTGATAACTTATCACGAATTCAACGACTTATCAGACAAGTCGTCAACTACACTTTCATGGACACTTGTTCCAAATTCACCTCTTTTTCTATTATTGTCTTGGGTTTTCTTGGATCTTGACTTTCCTGCATTATCAAAGAGAAAGCAATCAAAAATAACAAAAGTTGCTTAAGACTTTACAATTATTTCTAGTTAAAAGCCTCAAATGTGTTAGCATTAGCTCACACATCAACACCCTCAACTTAAAACAATTTTCTTGTCCTCAAACAACTTAAACATAACTAAGAGGATACAAAGCACAGTCAACAGTCAATCCTTCATTTTAGCTTAAAACATATTTACCATCTCCAAGGTCAATCATCTCAAACTCAATTGTATATATTACTAAAAAGTAACAATGTAACACAAAGGAATCAAGTTATGAAATCAACTTAACAACAACAACCATGCATGTACCAATATTACACTACCCAAACAAGTTAGCAACTAGCAACATAACCAGTGTTCCCTTACAACAAAGAATTCCCTCCTCACTCATATAAGAAATAACAAATGTAATTGTGGGGTAATCAATAGACACTCACTCTCAAAAACAAGTTCCAATCAATGTATGCCAATTACCATAAGCTTGCCCTTATTTTCATTACCAAGGTTTTCAGACAGTTAAGTTAGTATCACTATAGGATTTTTCTTCAGCTTGTAATGTAGGCTTGGGGCTGGTATGATACACGAGGATATTTAAAGTAACTAAGCCTCCTTGCCACTACACTATTTTTGGGGTCTCACTTATCAACCTTTACCTTATTTCTCCCTTTCTTGATTAAAGAACATTCAAGCTGGATGCAGTTTTTATTCATTCATTTTCTCTTTTTCACAACTTTTCTTTTTTTTCATTCTTTTTCTACCACACCCAGCCTTGCATTTTTTTTTATTACTCTTCTTCATACTCACTTTACATCACGCACCCCTATGATAGGAACCCTCAAATTAGGCTATTTTCCTAAGTCAAAGTGCACAATGTCCAAGGAGGACTAGGGCCAAAAAAGGTTCATTGGGATACAACTGGGAAGGTGGTAGGTATAATAAAAAGAATAGGCATTTAGGCTCAAAATCAGGATCAAGGGATATTATTCACACTTAGAATGTCATATAGGCTAAAAGTGGACTAATATCAACAACGACCTATGATCCTTTCCCAACCGCTATCCTACAACCAAGGCAAGACCAACCGGGAAAGTTCTGGATTTAACACACAATGGGAAATAGGTAGTATCTCTCACTCACATGGTACAAAGGTACATCACAAGATACTACCTATTCGGTTCATGCAATTGTTTAGCAATGGTTATCTTTTCACTAGTACTAATACCATAATAAGACACACAGTGGTCACTGATAAATGCATATCACATAGTTATAAAATATACCATTGGAGAGGTGTTCAAAATCAATAAAAACATGTTAACTACCTAAGGTACTTGTATTTCTTCTAGTCAACTACAACATTTTACAAAAAATCACAATACGCCTAAACATGCCGGCTCTACTAGGAAAAAGACTCCTGGGAAAAGAGGCACGACAACAAAACCCCCAAGAGGACATCAATACCCACAAATAGCCCCACCCTCAACTTAAAATCATGCAATGTCCCCAATGCATCAAACCAAAACAAGAGAGTTAGAAACATACCTATGGAACCATGGGTGCAAATATCTGATGTCAATAACATAATACCAATACAAACAGCAAAATACCTTGGGTTGCCTCCCAAGTAGAGCCTGATTTAATGTCGCAGCGCGACTAGGTTATCTTGACTACTCAGAATTCATCAAGATACCTTAAAAGTTCTTCATCTTTTATCCCTCCACTTAGATGATTTAAATCGTCGGCCCATCTTTTGATCTTTACATCATTTAGGTGCATTGGACAAATGTGAGGGAATGATAAGGAAAGTTCTATCACGCCACTTTGAAGACTTAAACCGCCCTCCCAATTTTGCATCGAACTTTCGTGTGGGCTCATTTGGCAATTGTGAGAATCTTAGAAAGACACTAAATGGACATCGATCTTTAAGCTTCTTGGCCTTCAAGATTGGGGTTGTATTATACCCTTTCGGCAAGACAAACTCCAAAATGTAGGAATTTTCCTCCTTATTTCCAAAATTCTTTTTTTCTTGGGTGATTCGACTTTCATCACATCCACCAAGCATAATGTTGAAAAGTGATTCGAGTGAGGTCTTCTCCCTAATTTCGGAGTTCATCCTTCTCGACCTCTTCACTTCGAATTGGACTAGAGTCTTTATAAGAGATTGGCTTGGTTTCTTCTTTTACCTCTAGCACTATTTCCTCAATCTTGGCATCATCTCTCATGGTTTGTTCGTTTGGTTGGGAAATCACCGAGGGTTGCTCATCATCAATCTCAACATCAATATAGGGTTCTTGCTCCTCATCTTCATACTCTTTCATTATTTTAAATGATTCCACAGAAAAGATATCATCTAAACATAATATAGAAGAATACTTTGAATGATTGACCTCGATATCCATCTCCTCATGAATGATTGGCTTCATTTCTTGATGCATATCACATACTATATCATACATTTCATTTTGGAGATCCAATACTAGTTGAAACATAGCTTCAATGACACTCTATCTGGTGCTTTGTTCTTCCTTTTCTTGACCATAAGACCTATCAAACTCATAAGAAAAACAATAATTTAGGTTAGTGCAATAGGGGGAGGGGGCATTTAGGCAATCACTCCAATGTCCATTTTTACCACCACATAAAGAAAAATCATACTGCCGGTAGTATGAAGATGGTGCACACATCTCTCTCTGGGAGCATATCTACAATCTTGCCAAAAGTGAGGTCCATCACAATATGTACATGGATCATCAAGATAAGATTTCCAACCACCAAGCTCATGTTCATTCCACGATGCCATAGTAATAAGTAAACTAAAATAAAAATCTACCTAACATAAGAAATAAAAGAAAAATAAAAATAAATATTTACATGTTTGAATTTAAGCAAGTAGGCTAAAATTCAAAACCAACTCAATACGCCAATGTGTTCCCCGAAAATGGCGCCATCTTTGATAACGCTCAACTTACACGTCAATATAGTGCAAGGCGGTCATCGTCAATATATTTACCCAACTTTAGAGTTGGGGTTGAATCCACGAGGAATAATGTTAGTGGAGATTAAACTAATTTGAAACTATAGCTACAGGTTAAATTCAAACAAATGTTACAAAAAGATAAAATGGGATTTTTTTAATAATTGAAAAAAGTTATTAACACTTCAATTTGCCTTAGAACTCAAAGCTTAAACTGTAATATTTCAAATCAATGATATAGAGAAACTAGAGTTGTGATCACTATGATTAGTAATCCTCCATTGAATAATAGTTGTAGTACTGGATTCTCATAACTTGTGGGAAAAACTAAATTATCAATTTTTACAGTCCATCTAAGTATTTCTCAACCTACCTAGATGTTGAACTCCCTAATTCTCTCGAACATAGGAAAATATTCTATTCATATTGATTTTATTTTGAGTTGATTAATCTTGTTACAACATTAATCATTAGATGGGAACTTATCCTTCCCAAATCCTCATTGATAATTCACTTCCTTTAGTTTATTTCTCAATTTGAGCAAATCAGCATAAGGCGAGATAAATTGTTTGCAACTAACAAAAAATAATTAATACAAAAGAATTATCAAGATGTTCCCACAATCACTCGAACCCTAACCAACTATTAAGAAAATACAGGAGTAATCATAGATCCCACAACCCTAGTTGTGGGTTTTAGTTCCACATGAAAGAGAAAGTGATAACAATAACTAAATTCATAATTCAAAGTGATTAAACTTACCAATGATGTAGTCAGAAATTGATTTTCTTCCCAAATTCAAGAAGAATATCCCACAACTAAATCAAAGAATTGAAAATTGAAATCCAAGTTTAGAGACCAAAGAGAAGTAAAGTATTCTTTGGAATAAGTTCAAGATGTTCCACCACCCAATGCAACCTTAAAAGTTTCTATTTATATCTGTAACTTATGAAAAATTCAAAATTAAAAATTCAGATTTTTCTCCTTAGCTGACGACATGTCTGACGGCTTATCAGAAATCTGATAGCTTATCAAACCATGTCATCAGACATGATTCCCATTTCTTGCCTTCTGCTTATGTGTGACGACATTCTTGACGGCTTATCAGATACCTGATGGCTTATCAGAGGATGTCGTCAGCTCCTCCTCCAAGTTTGATGATTTCTGCCTTAGGATGACGGCAACTCCTGATAGCTTATCAGGGCTTTGATGACATATCAGACAATGTCATCACTTCTTCACCTCAAATCTCATGTACTGCCTTAGGCTGACGACATTCTCGATGGCTTATCAGAATTGTGATAACTTATCAGAGATGTCATCACACTTCTTCTCCAAATTGCTCATACTATCTATAGCTGACGTTGACTATGATAACTTATCACAAATTTGATGACTTGTTAGATAAGTCATCAACTACACTTTCATGGCCACTTGTTCAAAATTCACCTTTTTTTCTCTTATTGTCTTTGGTTTTCTTGCATCTTAACTTTCCTGCATTATCAAAGAGAAAGCAATCAAAAACGACAAAAGTTGTTTAAGACTTTACAACTATTTCTAGTTAAAAGCCTCAAATGTGTTAGTATTAGCTCACACATCAGCTAGATCTAAGCAGCAAAAGTATGGTCAGGCTAGGTCCCATGAAGAGAACCTCCCATAGTTCCAGAGCCATTCATCTATACCAGCACCTTCATCAGCTAGTGCTTCCGTTCCTAGAGGAAGGCAGGAGCAAGGGAACAGGTCTTATATATCTAGGTCACAGAACAATATAATTAATAGACCCCTCTATCCTTCCTGTGCTAAGTGTGGTGTTACGACCCAATTTTTCTGGAATTGAAACATCACTCGGTGCTCATGATCCCGAAGAACCACAAGCCAATCCTCTAATTATATTTGTACCTGAACACTACATAATATAGCTAGTAAATATGGAAACTGGACATAAGGTTCAAAACATCTAAAAATACTCAAAATTTAAAAATAAATATTGATACATCTATCTGAAAGCCTCTAAACTGTCTGAGCTGTGGAGTTGATAGGACATGTCACTAACTAACTTCGTCTACTAAAAATAAACAAAATCTGATGCAATAATGATAAAAGGATCTTCCTCAAATGGAGAGGACTCACTGTTATGTCTACTGCTGCTGACTAAGACTGAGCTGCTAATGCTACTCTGGATCTCGTGTCTCTGAACCTATGGTGACAAATACAACACCATAGCGCAAATACGTTAGTACGGGAATGTACCGAGTATGCAGACCAGGCAAGGCTAAATGCAAGGTCTTATACATAAGAAATTACTTAACTGAATAATCATGAGAGTACTGAATGAGAACACATGCATGAATGCACAAACCATAACTTAAATCATCATGACTCTAAATACTGAAACTCGGAAACTACTTTACTGTTATCTGAACTCACTACTAATGCCTGAGATACTGAACACTGAATCATCTGATACTGATAACTAAGTACTAGAGTTGAGATCAGTCTCATCAAGTGAGTGATCTCAAAAACTGATGATACTGAAACTGATTAACTGAATATACTCACATCAATGACTGAATTCAGAGCTTTCTACTCTCAACTGACTGCATCGAAGATCAAACCTCTTTAACGGATGATTTTGAAGTCTACTATCAATGATAAAAAATAATCATGTCCGAATCTGACAACAATAACACTCAACTAAATCCGAGACTGAGATCAAGCCTATCTGATGGGTGATCTCTAGATCTGATAACAAGAATACTCAACTGAATCTGAGACTGAGATCAAGCCTATCTGACGGGTGATCTCTAGATCTGATAATAAGAATACTCAACTGAATCTGAGACTGAGATTAAGCCTATCTGATGGGTGATCTCTAGATCTGATAACAAGAATAGTCAATTAAATCTGAGACTGAGATCAAGTCTATCTGATGGGTGATCTCTAGATTTGATACAAAATAACTTTATATGATACCAAGCCTATATGACGGATGGTCCATGGTTCAATGGAACTATCTGAGTTCCTCACTGAGATAGTTAACTGTATCCGATAGTCCTGATTTCTAAAGATTGATACTAAAACTGTAACTATGGAAAGTAGTCACTTAACCGACATGCCTCGAATCTCGACTGGTGGGGTCCAACCTATTACCCCAGCTGGAAGGGTGTCAATATCGTTCCACGGGTAAAGACCTCTCTGTTCAAGCCTATCTGACGGGTGACCCTCGCAGGAAGTCAAGCCTAAGGCATATAATAGTCAAGCCTATATAACAGGTGACCAGCCTTTCCTGATGGGTGAATCTTTCATCCTGCACTGGCTACGCAGTTCTAGAGTTCAAGGATTGCTCCTAACGACTCTGCCTCTCTGACGTGGAGCCGCCATCCCTGCCCTCGCTCGCTGCTAGCTCCTACTCCCAACTAAAAGACTTTGAACTGATTCTTAAATGAACACAAACTAAGTTGAATCTGATACTGATCATGTTTTTGAATAATCTAATTGAGTTAAGCTGAATTCACTTGGTTCCATATCTGACGGAATACTACTAAATCTTATTATCTGACTGAATGACACTGAGATCGAGATAGATTACTCGAATACTACTAAGGAATGAACTGAACACTTGAATACTACTAGATTTTAGCTGAGTATAGAACTGAGGCTAGATTACTAGCGATACTGAGATTACGGCGATTACAGAGATTACTGAGATTTCTTAAGTTTTGTATCTGTCTGAGAATACAGAGTTCTATAACTTGCTGAGTTTTGAGAATCATGGCTCGACTGGAATTATCATGAAAACTGACACGGTCTCTAGACAACAACTAAATTGTTGGGTATAAATACCCCCAGGACTCGATAACATAAAAGTAAAACATAACCATTCTTGAATAATTAAGACCATGGACAATCATTCACCATCGCAATCACTAAGACATCACTTCAACCATTTAGGAATCCTAAACATATAATAACATAAGGGGGAACATGCTATTGGAACATACTCCATTCAACAAGGCCTTGCATCAAGCACTTCGCACATATTTAAGTCTTGGCATGTACCGGAGAACACATAATTGGGGAACTTCATGCTATCATGTTACAATTCATTCATCAAACACTTAGCATGTATTAAAGTCTTAGCATGTATAAAATAGCACAAAATTAGGAAATTTCATGCTATCATGCCACAATTCATTCACTAAGGCTTTTCAACAAACACTTGGCATGCATGGGCTTACACACAATTGGGGATTTCTAGTCAACATGCTATAATGGCCCTAATTCATTCACATAAGCATTTTATCAAGCATATGGGGAGCATGATTTTCTTATTTAATAATTTCTACACTTAATTAACATGAACACACCACTTAACAAACAACTTGAAGAGGATTTATCATGAACATCACATGAATACCACATATTAGGGTCAAAGCTTGAAAAGCTTGTAAACTAACATGAATCACAACTCAATAATTGCATGAACATCAATTTCAACTCACATGAATCATGAAAACTCATAAACATAAAAGCTTTGAAATTTAGAAAAGGGTTTTTCAGCTTCTTGAATGAAAAAAACCAAAGAATCAACATCTGCATACCTTAGAGAAACTCTTTCTTGAAAGACATTGGAGAGATTCTTGATTTTTGATTTCTCTTGAAGAAGAAGGAAAGGTTTTGATTTTGTAGAAACCCTAGTTTTTGATGTTGAAGAGAATTGTGAGAAAACAATGATATTTTGGGTGAAATGAGACCAAATCCCGTGTTAAGGATTACATATAGGGGTTGGGAAAAGACATGCTGGCGCGACGCGCCATAATTGCACCAGCTCACTGGAAATTTGACAATCGGGAAACTGCTTGATGGCGCGATGCGGTGGAAATCGCGTTACCACCTTGGTTGCGAACTGGAAAGGCACCGCGATGCGGTGGAATCACGTTGGTGCACTAGAAATTGACAATTCTTAAATTAAGCCTTGGCTCAATTGATACGCCCAAATTACACCTCTCTTACGAGAGACTAAGCGATCGTTGTCAAATATAGAAACCCGACTAGGTTGGGGTCGAATCCCACAAGGAATATGGTGCTAATTAAGTTGTGTGCAGATTAGTTGACTTTTAATCGTTCATTTCCGTAAATTAAATAGGGGGATTTGATTTAGTTCACAAATTAATGGTTTCAGTTTAACAAGATAAAATATGTGTAGTAGTATTCAAATTCAGAGGAATAGCAAGCTAGGGTTATGTCCACCTTATAGTTTTCAATACTTTCTAACTATGGGCTTTATGAATTCATACATGTATCATGCTTATCGAGAAACGTATTGTATTTAATAACATAATCCTAGTGTTTCTCAACCATCAAGGACTAATTCACTTTAGTTCTCTCGAATCAAAAGTGTTTACCAAAAACAATACGAAATCTCCAAGTAGTTAATCCTGTTAAGGAATTAACATATGAAATAGGGGTTGAAAATCCTATTTTCATGTCACTACTCTCTTTTCCGAACATCAACCTTTCTTTCGAACAAGTTGTGTTTTAAGGCATATCCTCTATGTTTGCAACCATGAGAATTCAAGATAAGCGAAGAGAGTATGATGTAAACAAATTAATGCATAATGAATTCAAAACCCAAAGTGATAGATTGTATGCTACAAGGCTTCCATAACCCTAACTAATAAACTTAGTTACTCATGGGTTAAACGGAAATCAGAATAGAAATATTTATCATACCAAAAACTAGAACAATCTTGGGGGAAAAGATGAGTAGCATTTTTCCCTTGGTGTAAGCCGTCTCTCTCCTCTCTCAAAATAATACATAATAATGAATGATGAATAAAAATTCAGCATTACACCTTTTAATAATCTTTTCTCTCATAATTGCCTTCTAAGTCCCTAAACTAATTATAAATGACAAACTAGTCTTGGACATAGTTTCTAGGTGCCACATTTGGTCCAGACTGCTACTCTCTCTTGTGTCATATGCCATCAACATTCCATAGTCCCATTATGTATTCATCTACTTCATTAATACTTGAAATCATTCTAATCACATCGTTTAGATCAATTACATAGAAGTAGAGTAAAAACATAAGAAACTAGGCACTTTGTTCTCTAAACTTAGCTAAAATATGGATAAGTTATGGTGATTAGGCATATAAATACACCCAAGATCACCACCCCACACTTAGATATTTGTTTTTCTTTGAACAACATATCCATTTATGCATACTACACAAGCCTTTGCACCCACAGAGGGAGACAAGATGCTCAAATAGGCTCACACAATAATTATGAACAAGAAGTCGATTCAGGAATCATTACTAGAGACAACCTACCCTCAAGAATAGACTCATTAAGTTGGCAATTTCATTCATACCATTTAAGCAAAGAAATCATATAAATTACCCAACCTTCATCAACCATGTGCCCTCACAATAAGAAAGTTACCCATAATCACTCACAATCATGCAATTTCTAATAAAATGGGTACAAGAATCAAGTTGCGCTCACTCTCACAAAGAATTCTCAAATTACTACTGATGACTATATGCTTGCCCTTAGTGTAATACTACACTAATATCAGAATGTTAAGATTAGGATCAAATAGGTATTTTACAGGTTGTAATGCAGGCTAAAGGATGGGTAAGAACTATTTTGGCTAGAAATAGTGACTATCTTCCCTAAGGGATTTAATACACTATATTATACAATTAAGACCAATCTCTAACAACCAATTTCCACTTCTTCTATCTTTACAGATTTGCTTTTTACCTCAACTCGTTAAGCTCAATTAATAACACTATGGTGGGAGTATGCAACCTTTTCAATATTTTTTACACCCTTTTCATGTTACACACCCCTATAATAACCATCCTCAACTTAAGAAATTTTCCTTAGTTGAGGTGCACAATGTCCAGAAGGACCAGGGCCAAAACTGGTTCATTGTAATATGTCTGGGATAAAATTTTGAACCTTTTTAACAATTTTTTCTACTCCCAACCACATAAATTTTACACACCAATAACTAGACTTTGGGGCATCAATTTCACTTTTTTCCTCTTATTGTCAAACTTCTAACTCAAATTGATTTTACATTAAAGTGCTTAGGAGCTTTTGGATCAAATTACGATCTATTAAAGAATGGATAAGGTATATATGAGGCTAACAAAAGAACATGCTAAAGGCTCAACGGGTCTAGCTAAGATAATGTACACAGGTAGGTCAAAACAAGGTATGAACAATGGCTTTCAAAGAAATGCCTAAATCATCTCCTAAACTCACAATCTTTATTTTGCTTTGCACACACACCAAGCAAGTTCTAGCATCAGTTGCAATAAGGAATATACAATAGTCTTACACACTCATGGAACATGGTCAACTCAATTAGGAGCATTATAGATTTTAGACCCAACAATTATATGAATTCACATAAAATCAACAATCACAATAAGAGTCACAACTAGAGCCTAGGTGTTTCAAATGTAATGATCCATCACATACTTATGTTATAATGTCATGTGATCCATAAGAATAGTTACATGCAATTAAATGACTAATTTTCTCTTAAGACAGTCGTCATCCATCCATCATAGAGAAAAGCACCTAGTTATGACTAAATAGAATAAATATCTAACAAGAAACAAAATAAACATAACTAATCCTATCATAGAAGAATGTTAAGGAGAAGGTACTATTTTCTTACAAAATAAGTAGCTAAGTAACCAGAAACCCCACACTTAGGGTAAGCACTTTCCCCAGTGCAAATAACAAGATAAAGAACCTGGCTAGTAGTACTCCTCATCCACATTAGGAGTCATGCCACCTGCGTTGAGATCATCATCAGAGACATTTTTCCTGTGTTCATCATATCATCCACGTCAGACATACATAATGAAACTAACTATAATTAAGATGAGGGTGGTAAAGTCCCCACCCCACACTTAATTTGTTAGTATCAACCAATTTTGTGTTATTGTCGGGTACTCAGACTTCGCCGACATACACTTTGACATGGTGCATCAACATTAGTCACAATACAATTCACTCACTTCAATTCCCCCAATTCTATTTCAATGAAGCACTTTTTTAACAGAATCATGCTCTACACTTTCAACCATATCAAAATATACAAAACACCATCACTTTCACAACATCTCCATGGCAAGAATTTAATTCGTAATCCTTAAGAAATCAATTAGCTATAACATAGAGTCACAATAACTAAGGATTAAGAAAGTAAAACTTACCTTGAAGATGGAAGATTAGTGAAGGACAAAGAGAATGGTGGGATCTCAATATTGTATGAATTAAGGGTGAAATAAGGATGAATTTTGGGCATTTAGGGTGTGGATTCTATTAAAGAATGAAATCCGGATCGGATTGACACAATTAGAAGACGGGTAATAAGATAAATTAGGAAGGGTATGCGACATACAAGGGAAGGCAAATGTTTAAGTGTGCGCCGCACAAGGTATCACACACATTAAGGTGTACGACTCATTGGGCATCGCACAGGTGAGGTAGTGGGCATGTGCATTTAAGTGTGCGTCGTACATATTATCGCACAAGGGTAAGTGTACATCGTATAAGGTATCGCACAAATTAGGTTATGCACCGCATTGGATATCGTACAAGTGAAATAGTGAGGGTGTGCGACAGATAAGCAATTGCCAAAGTTAAGGTGTGCGACGCATAAGCTATAGCATATGTGAGGGTGATCTTAGGCTATGTCTTAGGCGATGCCTTTTCCATGGCCTATGTAATCTTGGGAACCACACACCTTGTAGGACACTTAAACTTGGATTCTATGCACCCCATTCTTCATATAAAGCATTGAGTCGCACGCTGCCACCACAAACCTTATTGAAAGTCACAAAATAAAGTCGCACCACAAAACTTTTTGGGTCGAATTAACATAAATCAAGGCATGACTCTAACAGGAATCATACTTAAGACTTAAACATTTGACCACTCCAACTTACCTGCAATGTTCGGATCACTCCTAAACTTACCACTATTGACATGGCTCAATTCCAAACCAAATTTGGTACGAATCTCCTCCTTAGCACTTCATGCATCTACACTTAATAAAAAAAATGATTAGAAGGATGGGTTGCCTCCCACCAAGCGTCGTAGTTTTGGTCGTGGCTAGACTCTTATTTTTGCATTTTTTTAACATGATAAAATAAAAAAAATCATGGATTGCCTCCCATGCAGCGCCTGATTTAACGTCGCGGTATGACTCGATTATCTTGAATACCCATACTTTGTCAAGATACATCGATGATACCATTTATACCTCATTTGCTTGATCAAGAAAATGCTTTATTTCTAGTCCAACCACTTTGAAGTCACTCACATACTTGCTTTCAAGTTCAACTAAATCATTTATGGTCTCCACAACAGACTTATCCTTAACTGGTACAACTCGCTCATCTTTATAGATTACATCAACAATCGAAAAGACACACTCATCTCCTTTTGTTGTTTCATAGACCGACATACTTTAAAACTAACTTCTTTCTCGTTGAGCCTAAATTTCAGCTCATTCAGCTCCATATTAACTAACACTTTCCCAGTTGCTAAGAACGTCTTACCCAAAATTATGGGTACTTCAAAGTCCACTTTGCAATCAAGAATTACAAAGTTAGCAGGAAATATAAAATCTGCAACTTTTACAAGTACATCATGTAGAATCCCAATCGGCCTTTTTACTGATATATCCACCATTAGAAGCCGCATATTGGTGGGCGTAGGATCTCCCAAACCCAGTTTCTTGAAAACCATCAACGACATAAGACTTATACTTTCCCAAAGATCACAAAGGGCCTTTTCAAACTTTAGCAATCCAATCGTACATGGAACAGTAAATGCTCCCGGATCAGCTTTCTTCTGGATAATATATCTTGTAGCAATAGCACTACAATGATGAAGATTGTCTACCATTTCATAGATTAGTCCTTTTCTTCGTCAACAGGTCTTTCATTAACTTAGCATATCCAGGCATTTGTTCCAGTGTTTCAACTAAGGGCACATTAACTATCAACTGCTTTAACATAGCCATGAATTTGCTAAACTTTCCATCATTTTTTTCTTCTTTAATCATTGTGGAAATGGGGGTGGTGTCTTTAGGATTTCAGTTGGAGAAACTTTTACCTCCTTTCTAATGCCTTGCTCCACATCACTAACATGCTTCGGCTTAGGTGGTTGTTCCACTTCCGCACTCTTTTTTTTCAAACTTCCCAACTCTACAGGCACCACTGAAGATTAATCAACTATCTCCCAATCTATTTCAACTGCATCAGTATGAGAGGATGCTCCCAATGTGAGACTAGACAACATCTTACCGCTCCTAGTGGTAATGGCTATACACGATCCATCATTCCTCGAATTTTGAATTTTATCACTTGGAAGAGTCTCATTCTGTCTTTAGTTGAATGTTGTAGATAATTGGATCATCTGCTACTCCAGTTGTTTAATAGAAATTGAGTGAGAATTTACTAGTTGACTCATGGAAGATATGTCACTCTTCATAGTAGTCACCCTAAAATTAGTCGCCTCAACTCCCTTTAATAGTTTCTCCATCATGTCCTCCATGGAAATTTTACCTGAACTGGTGGCAGCATTATCATGGCTTCTAAGAGGTACATACAGTCCACTCCTATCACTTTTATTCATCCAATCTCCTTGATAGTTCTAACCTTGGATTCCTTGACTAACGGGCCAAAAATGCCCTGGTTATGCAAATAGTTAGCCTCTTTCTCAGTGTTTGATTCAGATCCCTTACCGTGGGACCCCACAACTTTTACCTTTTCCATATCCCCTGACAGCAAATATTTTGTGAGTAGATCTATTTGGGTTTTCATGTGATCCATATCCTGATCACGCTTCTCTTCTCTCCTACGCTGCTCTACTGATATTACACTAGACCCAGTATTGCTTGCTACCAAAGAATATCTGGTATGCTAAGCTCTACTTGTCTTAGTCATCTTTTCTAACATTTTCGCAGCCTCACTAAAGGTGAGCTCCATAAAAGCTCCTCCTGCAACATTATCCACTATTGGCTTTGTAAGTGAGTTCAAAGCTCTGTAGAATATTTCCATCAAGTGTTCATCAGTCATCTTATGGTTTAAGCATTGAGTCAACTTCTTTTTAAATCTCGCCCAAGTCTCATGCAAAGCTTCATTAGCCAATTTCCTAAAGTTGTTGATCTCATCCCTCAACTGTAACATTCTGGAAGGCGGAAAGAACCTTTCTAGGAAATCCTTTTTCAATTGCCTCCAGTTTGTTATAGAACCAGGAGTCAGCTCATTCAACCACATAGTCGCCTCTTCAGACAGAGACAATGGGAACAATTATAAACGAATAGCATTTTGTCCCACTCTAGGATTATCAATTTACTTACAAATACTGATGAAATTCACCAAATATAGATTTGGATCATCACAAGGTAATCATCCAAAGAGTCCTTTCAGATTCTATAGCTAGATTATAGTACTGGTGATGTTGAATTTCACCCCAGGAGCTAGTGGTAATAGAATCAATGCCCCTGTAGATCCAGTTCCATCTAAATCATCCTCATAGTTGTCAACATCAAACTATGCAGCTTGGCAGTCTAGTCTTCCTCTAAATGGACGATTTTGATTTACAGGTGCAACTACCCCTGTTGCACGCCTCTTATTAGTCGGGTCAATTAAATTATCATCTCCCAGGTCCTCTTCATCTATATTAGGTAATCGACTTGGGTTATCTGTATTCTGTTGATTTAATTGAGCATTAGCCAAAGCGGCTAATCTTTTAGTTTTCTGTTGGTTAACCATTCTTTCAATGAGATGAGGTTCAGGATTAAAGGGTAATAATGGTTATCTTGAACTTCTGGTTCGTGGCATAAACAACAATGAGACTGTAACTAACAAAAACAACAAATAAAAGTAAAATAAGGAAACTTGACTAACAGTCAATTAACACACATAAACTCAATCAACAACCGTATTCCGGACAACGGCGCCAAAATTTTATACGCCCAAATTACACCGCTCTTACGAGAGAGTAAGAAGTCGTTGTCAAATATATAACCCAACTAGGTTGGGGTCGAATCCCACAGGGAATATGGTCCTAATTAAGTTGTGTGCAAATTAGTTGACTTTTAATCATTCGTTTACGTAAAATAAATAAGAGGGATTTGATTCAGTTCACAAATTAATGGTTTCAGTTTAACAAGATGAAATACGTGTAGTAGTATTCAAATTCAGAGAAATAACAAGCTAGGGTTACGTCCACCTTGTAGTTTTCAATACTTTCTAACTATGGGCCTTACGAATTCATACATATATCATGCTTACAGAGAAACGTATTGTATTTAATAACATAATCCTAGTGTTTCTCAACCATCAAGGACTAATTCACTTTAGTTCTCTCGAATCAAAAGCATTTAAAAAAAACAATACAAAATCTACAAGTAGTTAATCCTGTTAAGGCATTAACATATGAAATAGGGGTTGGAAATCCTATTTTCTTGTCACTACTCTCTTTTTCGAACATCAACCTTTCTTTCGAACAAGTTGGGTTTTAAGGCATATCCTCTATGTTTGCAACCATGAGAATTCAAGATAATCAAAGAGAGTATGATGTAAACAAATTAATGCATAATGAATTCAAAACCCAAAGTGATAAATTGTATGCTACAAGGCTTCCATAACCCTAACTAATAAACTTAGCTACTAGTGAGTAAAACAAAAATTACAATAGAAATATTCATCATACCAAAAACTAGAACGATCTTGGTGGAGAAGATGAATAGGGTTTTTCCCTTGGTGTAAGCCGCCTCTCTCCTCTCTAAAAATAATATAGAATAATGAATGATGAATAAAAATTCAGCATTAAGACTTTTAATAATCTTTTCTCTCATAATTGCCTTCTAAGTCCCTAAACTAATTATAAATGACAAATAGTCTTGGACATAGTTTCTAGGCGCCACATTTGGTCCAGAATGCTACTCTCTCTTGTGTCATATTCCATCCACATTCCATAGTCCCATTATGTCTTCATATACTTTATTAATACTTGAAATCATGCTAATCACATCGGTTAGCTCAATTACATAGAAGTAGAGTAAAAACATAAGAAACTAGGCACTTTGTTCTCTAATCTTAGCTAAAATAAGGATAAGTTATGGTGCTTAGGCGTATAAATACACCCAAGATCAGCGATGCGCCATAATTGCGGAGGCTTACTAGATTTTTACGATTGCCATTTTGGCTGGCTCCGTGATGCGCTAAAGTGCTAGATGGCACACTATCTCACTAAAATGGCTCTAACTCTTCGCCCGAGTGTCGGATTTTGGCGAATTTGTTATCGATGGAAAGATTATTCAATTCTCTACATGACAAATAGTCAATATTAGGGAAATTCTATATGGTTAAAAATATTTCTCACTTGGAAAGATACTTCTCAACCTTTTTGTACCAGATTTACGCTTCACTTGACACGTTCTAAGGCTTAGACTATAAGAGAAATTTGCGGGGTCTTACATTATCTCCCACTTCAAAACATTCATCCTTGAATTTTGCTTGATAGGCTAAGAATATTGATCAACTGAACTTACTCAAGGAACAAGATCATCTAAAACATGACTATGCAATTGGAACCATTCATACTCTGAGTTCTCATACTGGACATGCAAACCTTACGCATGGAATACTCGACTGAAGATACTCATAATCTGAATTCTCATAATGGACATGCATATCTGATGCATGGATGCATAACTAGGCTGATCTCATGAATGCATGACTAAACACACTGAAAAGCTAAACTCTTTCTACTGAACGTGCATATCTAATGCATGAATGTCTATCTGAACTGACTCTCAAAAGCATGACTTGCTATGCAATGATCACTGATGTTAACTTCATAAGGAGAGTCTGAACATGAAAATAAATGAGTCTAAGAATATGAAAGCATCACAATATCATTGGGTATCTTACCCTTGGGACTCTATGTCCCTCTACAAACACCTTACTGAAATATTGTGGTGGTGCATGGGGCACCTACGAACTGGGTCATAATTAACCAACTTAGATCTAAAAGTCGTGCATGACTCATGCTAACATATAATCTCTAAATAGAAGAAAAGGATCTAGAAATGCATATAAAAAATATGAAGGACTTATAACATACTCGAATATATATCAGGGAACATTTCTTGATCATGGTGGGTCTGAAGCACATGAAGTTTATTCGGATGTTGACGACTATTGGCACCGAAAGGGGCACCCTACTGAAGAAACTCTCTACCGCTCTGAGCTAGTGATCTACATTCTCTCATCATATGGCCTGGCTCACCACACCCAAAGAACACATCACTACCAGATCTACACACACCTAGGTTGCTCTTTCCATACTCTTCACAAAGCAGATAGGTACGAATACCACTAGCACTACTCAGGGCTTTGGAGCCTGGCGCCCCATCATAACTAACATCCCTAAACTTTGGTGTGGGTACACTAGCTGAGGATGGAGTTGGGACTGATAACTTCTTACTATTCTGAGAATAGATACCACCCTGGGACCCTGCCTGAGAAAAACTATGACTACCTATCCTGGATCTCTTAATCACTCTTTCTCTTTCTTTCATCTTATCTGCCTCAATATGCTCTACATGCATCATCATTCTAGCAAGGTCCATATCTCTGTGAAGCATAGAAGTTCTACACTCTTTCAACACTAACCCAACACACTAGTCAAAAAATTACTCATACTCGCTCTAGGATCAGCTATTAAGTCAGGAGCATACTTAGCTAACTGGTTAAACTTAAGACAATACTTTTTCACTATCATAGAGCCTTGCCTTAGGTTTATGAAATCTTTTACCTTATTCTCTCTCATCTCTAGCCGGAAAAACTTCTAGAAAGGCATCCTGAAACTCTTGCTGAGTCACGGGAGCTGCATCCTCCCCTCTACCCTTCTTCCATACCACTACCCAATCATAAGCAATATCTTTTATCCTATATGATGCTAACTCTACACTCTTCTCCTAAAAAATATTCATAATTTGGGTGATCTTCTTTACCTCCTCAAGATAAAGTTGTGGGTCCTTACCTACTACTAACCCATAGAACTCTGGCGGGTTCATTCTCATAAAATCTATAATTCTAGCTGCGGATGAACCCCTATCTTGCTGAGGTGGGGCTACATCCTGACGATTACCTTGAATATTAGTCACAGCTTGGGCTAGCGCCTAAAAATCTACCCAAAACTCTGCATGAGGCACATTCTCATTCTTAGGATCTACTGGCTGAGGTGGCTGGACATCAACCCTATGGGCACTATCTCTGCGAGGAGGCATACTCTATAAATGGAAAAAAGAGGTGGATTAGACTGAGGATCATCTTGAGCTCATGTTCACTCGCACGATATGAATACTGAAAGAAGGGAAACTGATCCTAAAAACATCTTATAGCCTCTTGTACATAAATGTGGTGCGCAACACACCCATGCACAAGACTCTACTAGATATGGCTTTTCAGACTCTCGAGGACACTATTGAACCTTCGTCTCTGATACCAAGTTTGTAACGACCCAATTTTTCTAAAATCGGAACGTCACACAACGCTCATGATCTCGAAGGACCACAAGACAACCCTTTACTTATATCTATACCTGAACACTGCATAATATAGATAATAAATGCAAAAATAGTCGATAAGGTTCAAAACATCTAAAAATACTCAAAATTTAAAACCAAATACTGATACATCTATCCAAAAATCCTCTAAACTATCTGAGCTGTGGAGTTGATGGTACATGTCCCCAACTAACTTCGTCTACTAAAATAAACAAAATTTGATACAATATTGATAAAAGGATCATCCTTGAATGAAGAGGACTCACTGCTAAGTCTACTGCTGCTGACTGAGACTGGGCTGCTAAGGGTACTCTGGATCTCGTGCCTCTGAACCTATGGTGTCAAATAAAACACCATAGCACAAATGCATTAGTATGGAAATGTACCGAGTATGCAGATGAGGTAAGGATAAATACAAGGGCTTATACATGAACAATTACTTAACAGAATAATCATGAGAGTACTGAATCAGAAAATAGCATGAATGCATGAACCATAACTGAAATCATCGTGGCTCAAAATACTGAAACTTGGATACTACTTTACTACTATCTAAACTCATTACTAATGCCTGAGCTACTAAACACTAAATCATCTGATACTGATGAGTAAAGGAGTTGAGATCAGTCTCATCTAGTGAGTGATCTTGAAAACTGATGATACTAAAAATGATTAACAGAATATACTCACATCAATGACTGAATTCAGAGTTTTCTACTCTCAACTGACTGCATCGTAGATCAAACCTCTCTAACGGATGATCCAAAGTCTACTATCAATAATAACAAATGATCATGTTTAAATTTGACAACAAGAATACTCAACTAAATCTGAGACTGAGATCAAGCCTATCTGACGGGTGATCTCTAGATCTGATAAGAAGAATACTCAACTGAATCTGAGATTGAGAACAAGCCTTTCTGATGGGTGATCTCTAGATCTGATAACAAAAATACTTAATTAAATCTGAGACTGAGATTAGGCCTATCTGATAGGTGATCTCTAGATTTGATAACAAGAATACTCAACTAAATCTGAGACTAAGATCAAGCCTATCTGATGGGTGATCTCTAGATCTGATATATAATAACTTTATATGAGACCAAGCCTATCTGACGGTTGGTCCATGTATCAATAGAACCATCTGAGCTCCTCACTGAGATACATGACTGTATCTGACAGTTCTAATTTCTGAAGATTGATACTGAAACTATAATTATGGGAAGTAGTCACTTAACACATGCCCCGAATCTCAACTGGTAGGGTCCAACCTATAACCCCAATTGGAAGGGTATCAATACCGTGCCATAGGTAAAGACCTCTCTGGTCAAGCTTATCTGATGGGTGACCCTTGCAGGAAGTCCAGCCTAAGGAATATAATAGTCAAGCCTATCTGACGGATGACTAGCCTTTCCTGATGGGTGCATCCTGCATCCTGTGCTGGCTATGCAGTTCTGGGGTTCAGGGATTGCTCCTAATGACTCTTCCTCTCTAACGGGGAGCCACCATCTCTGCCCTCGCTCGGTGCTAGCTCCTACTACCAACTGAAAGATTGAACTAATTCTTAACTGAACACAAACTAAGCTGAATCTAATACTGATCATGTTTGTCAAATGATCTGACTGATTAAGCTGAATTCACTTGGTTCCGTATCTGATGGAATACTATCGAATCTCATTATTTGTCTGAACGACACAGATCTTGGGATAGATTACTCAAATACTACTTAGGACTAAACTGAACACTTGAATACTACTAGATCTGAGCTAAGTACAGAACTGAGGCTAGATTACTAGTGATACTGAGATTATGGAGATTGTAGAGATTACTGAGATTTCTTAAGTTCTATATCTGTCTGAGAATACAGAGTTCTATAACTCGCTGAGTGATAACGCTCAATCTACAGCTCTCGTAGGAGTGTAAAGCGGTCGTTAGCAAATATAGAACCCAACTGGGTTGGGTATCGATCCCACAGGGAATAGCTTGGTCAACAAGTAAGTAAAGATTGCTAGACTTTTAGTGCAAGTCTCGTAAAAAGGGGGGATTGTAATGTGTCACCAAAACAATTAAATAAAAGCTGAAAATAGCAAAGAAAAAGAGAAAGATTGTTACGTAAGTTGTAAACAATGAGAATTGAGGCGTTGGGGTTATGTCCACCTTCTGAGGTATACGTCTCTATTGGCTATGAGTGTGTAGAATTCTGACATGCAATTGCTTATAGAGGATTGTAGTCGATGGTAAATCCAAGCGTCTCTCGACCTAAACAAGGACTATTTCACTTTAACTCTCTCGAGCTTAAAGCGTGTCTAACGGTACGAATTCTCCAAGAGGTTAGTCCAGTTACGGCACTAGCTTTTTAATAGGAAAGGGTGTCCTACTACCTTGACATTATCTCTTTTCCAGACAAATAACTTTTCTCTCGAACAAGTTAAATGTTAGACTGGCGTATTCTTGCGTTTGCAACCGCAAAGAATGTAGATTAAGATGAAGAGAATAATGATATAAGCAATATACGTGCCTTGAACTCACACACTCACAGCAATAGATAGTAACTCATTCGGCTTCCATAACCCCAACAGAGAAGTTTAGTTACCCATGAATGCGAAGGAGATCACGCTTGACATTGTTGTTATACCACAAGATTGATTAATTTTGTGTAGCGTAAGTGGTAGGAGTGAGGCGTGAATTCCTTAACAAAGTAACGATTCTCTTGTTGCGGAAATTAAGAATAGATGAATAGAAAAAACTAGAATTAATAGAAAGATTAGAAGAGTTGTAGAATTGTTTGTAGTGTAGAATAATAGAGGAGTAGAAGATGTGAGGGATGGAAGGAAGTATTGTGTTCTCCCTCCTTCCTCCCTCCTCCTTCAAAATCTCTAGCATGATAGGGTATTTATAATACCCATATCCTAATCCTACTAAGCTAATGAAATAAATAACCAAATCCTACTAGACTAATGAAATCCTTAACCCAAATGTACTAGGTTAAGGTAACATTATCATAATCCACATAAAATAATGAAATACATAACCTAATTGTACTAGGTTAATGTATCATTGTCAAAATCCAGCTTTGTGTCTGTAAGTCCCCAAAGTCTTCAGAATTGCTGTTTTAGCCCGGGACAGATTTTCCATGCAGCAGGTTTGGTCCCCCAAAGTCTTCAGAAATGCTGTTTTAGCCCGGGACAGATTTTCCATGCAGCAGTTTTGGTCCTTAGGCGTGTAAACTCCCTTCCCTTCCTTCGTGAGCTTTCTTTAGCGTCAAGTAAGCCATAAAATGCTGAATTATGCATCATTTATACCTGAAACTTTACTAATCATGTTCGTTAGCTCACTTACAGGAAAAAGGACTAAAAGTGCATGAAATATATAATTTGTTCTCAAAACTAGGCTAAAATATGGGTAAAATATATTGATATAGGTGCGTAAATTCGCCTATCATCAACACCCCACACTTAGAGCTTTGTTCGTCCTCGAACAAACTATCATGTCCTTCTAAACGTCAACTTAGGGTTTTACAGCAACAACACAAAATATTCGTCAAGACAAGCACAACAATTATCAACAAAGAGTATCTTTTCGATTATAAGTAGAAACAATTTAACCTCTAGCATAGACTCGTGATGGTGATCAACTCGCATGCAAATGTTAAGGTGCATGGAATCATATACAACTATCCAAAACTCATCAACCATGTGTGTCTCACAATATAGTACCCATAATCACTCACAAATATAGCATATTTTTCAAACATGGGTATCAAAATGTCCTTGCTCTCACTCTCACAAAGAATTCATATGTAGCGACTGATGACCATAGGCTTGCCCTTAATGTAATACTCTACTAAATGTCAGAATGCTAAGCTTAGGATCAAGTAGGTCTTTTGATGGTTGTAATGTAGGCTAAGGGACGGGTAGGACTATTTTGGCCAGGAATAGTGACTAAGTTCCTAAGCGCTTTAATACATCACTTTGTATCATTGACACTTTTTTTTTTTCTTTTAACATTTTTTTTTTCTTTCAACCTTTCTTCTTTCTTTTGTTATACCACCCTTGTTCTCCTCTTTTGTTTTTCAATTTTAAACATAACTCACTTTTCAGCTTTCTTTTCCTTTTTCTTTTCATAACATACCTCTTATGATAGCACTTTCTTTTTCATAACACATTCAAGCACCCTTACAATTTAAAGCATCATACTTACCCAATTTCCTCTTATGTTGTCACATGACTTTTTCACTTTAAAGCACTTAGGAATTTGGATCAAATTACGGTCTTGAACAAAATGGATTAGGCTTACATACAAGGTTGTCAAAGAAATAGGCTAAAGGCTCAAAAGGGGTTAACTAGGATGATGTCCATGGGTAGGTAAAACTGAAGGTAAATAAATATAAGTTGTCAAAGAAATGCCTAAATCACCTCCTAAACTTACACTCCTTATTTTCGCTTTGCATACATACCAGGCAAGTTCTAGAATCAGCCACAATCATAGAATATACGATTATCTCACCCACACAAGGCACATGGTCGACTTGCTTGGAAGTAATATAGACTCTCGACCCAACAAGTGAAGGAATTGAATCACACAATATCACATATTGAGTCACAACTAGAGCCTAAACGTCTCAATGGTCACAATTGTAGCACATACTCTTGTTATAATCTCATGCTGCCTATCAAAATAATTTCATGCGAAGCTAGAAAAAAAATTTAACTACTAAAAAAAATGAAACAAAAACAACGCAAGCAAACATAGATGCGATAGAGAAGTATAGCATACGATACCGCCACCCCACACTTAGTCGGGACACTGTCCTCAGTGGAAAATAAATACGAGGAACCTGGTTGGTCGGACTTATCCTCTATGTCTGGGGTCATACCCCTTGCATTGGAATCATCATCAGAGTCGTCATCCTCAGAAGTTCCTCATAAGTATCCCACTTAATTCCAAGCGTGAGTCGAGGTATTTGCAGCGAGGAGGGTTCTCCTTGGTCCTTGCGACTTCTCTTTTTGCCCTTTTTAGGAGGTGGTAGCCTTCTCCTTGCCTTGTCTCGCTTTAGGTGCCATTGTACCTGAGACTAGAAATAGTGTTAGTGGTAGCACAATATCAATGGATACAATCTATGCACAAGCAGTAGGGGTACCACCCCACACTTAGTTTTGTTGACACAAATCAGTGAAGTGAAAGTGGTCGATTACTCAGATTTCGTCGACATACATTTTAGGAGTTGTATTCCGACAAGAAAATCAGTGATGTATCACTACTTGCAGCCATTGCATTACTTTCATGTTAGATATAACAACACTACTACATAGGGGTTACCACATAATATAGTTACTTTCAACAATCACAACCTCCTATGTCGGCAGGCACTATAAGTCTTATCCCGATGAACGGGCTAGCCTAACATGTAAGTATTCAAGTGACAAGAGCATGAAATGTTCATGACTATAGCAATTTTGCAAGTAGTATAACAATGCATCAAAATCAATTTCTAGTTGGAAACAAGTTAAGAGTATCCTAACGTTCATGTTCACTCACTTGGTTTTGTATCAACAATTCAAACACATTAACATCACCAATATTTCTTCAAGATGTAGCAATTCGTAATAGACATAGCAACGTAGCACTTACGAAAAATAGATGAAGAACAAAAGAGTACTTACGTGATTGAAGCCTTTGGAGATGTTCTTGTGAAGTGGGAGAGCAAAAAGAAAAGTTTTGAGATGATTTGGAGAGTATATGCGGCGCCTAGGTCAAGTTTTCAATGTGTTTGTGTTTCAAGACTAAGTCTCCTTTATATAGGAAGAGAATGGGTCGGGTTTTGACCCATTTACAATCGGTTTTGGAGACAAAAATGCTACATATGCGGCGCATAATGCTTGGCATAGTCATGGTATATGCGGCGCATTGTCTATGGCATAGTGGGACATATGCGCCGCATAGTCTATGGCATTTGTAGACATATGCGCCGCATAGTCTATGGCATATGAGATACTGAGACCAAATGCCATAGCATAGGCGGCGCATAGTCAAAAGCATACCTAGGAATGGGCGGCGCATAGTGTATAGCACACTAGATTCCGAGACCTTAGGCTATAGGATAGGTTGTGCATCGTTCGTGGCCTAGTTTTACCTAGGCCTAGCCTTCCTCGATGCCTAGTTTGGCATGAGCAATGCTCAATCCATAGCCTTATGCATCACTATTCCTAACTTACCAACTTTACCATACAATGCGTCCAAATCGTCAATTGAAATCAATCTCCTCGTTGACTACTTCTTGCACCTATATTCGCTCAAACAAATGAAAATGATTAGTACGATGGGTTGCCTCCCACCAAGCGCCTTAGTTTTGGTCGTGGCACGACTCTTATTTTTGGATTTTCATTAATTAAAAACAAATCAAGTACTAGAATGAAAGAAAACGATAAACGATAAATGAAAAATGATAAACGATGGGTTGCCTCCCATCTAGCGCCTTATTTATTGTCGTGGCACGACATGGTTACCTCGAGTACTCAGACTTCGTCGAGGTAAATGGAGGATCGTTTTCTAAAAGGATTTAGACGACAATGAGGCTTACCTGTGGGCATGCGATCTTCTTCGAGATGGCTCATACATTTCCCTGGAGAGTCACCAATTATATCATCAATAGTCCAACCCATAGCTCTCTTGTATCTCCTCAGAGCAGAGATGAGAGCTTCTACGTGCTGTTCACTTAAATCATCTGCACTCTCCGGAAGTATATTTCTACTTTCCAAGAACACATACCTTAGATAATCGGGGAGCTCTTGCGATTCTAGTGTTGGTGTCTCGTTAATGGGAGTCTTCGCTGTTGGTTGATTCTTGAGATCACAATCCGGTTGCTTAGGAGTATAAGACTCTATTTCTGTTAGAGCACCCATAAGTTCTTCATAATCTTCATTATCCTCATGCTCAACTTTCAGTGGCGCAGTAGACAATGGCTCAACAGTAGGCTGTTTCTCTATAGATAATGCTTTCATATCCTCATGATGAACATCAGCTACAGATAACTCATTCATATCGCTGGGCTGCTTCATGGCTTTGCATATATCAAAGCGGACCACTTCGTCATTAATTCGAAACAAAAGCTCATTATCTTTCATGTCAATAAGCACACTTCCAGTTGCGAGGAAGGGGCGTCCCAAGATTATGGGAACGTCAGAATCCACCTCACAATCCAGAATAACGAAGTCTGCAGGAAAGATAAATGAAGATACCTTCACCAACACATCATTCAAGATACCCACAGGTCGTTTTACCGTCCTATCAGCCATCACGAGCCTCATATTGGTTGGTGTTGGATCTCCTAGCCCCAACTTCTTGTAGACGGATAGTGGCATCAAATTGATGCTAGCACCCAGATCGCACAATGCCTTAGCAAAATTCATAGATCCAACCGTACAAGGAATAGTGAAAGCACCAGGGTCTGCCTTCTTCTGTACTAAGGACCTTGTGGCAATTGCACTGCAATGATGAATATTATCTGTCGGCTCATAGGTTACTGCCCGCTTCTTTGTCAAAAGATCCTTCATAAATTTTGCATACCCAGGCATTTGTTCTAGTGCCTCCACCAACGGAACATTAATGGTCAGCTGCTTCAACATGGTCATGAATTTGCTGAACTTTGTATCATCCGCCACCTTCTTCAATCTTTGAGGAAAAGGTGGTGGTGGGTATGGAATTGTTCTCTCCATGGCTTTCTTCTCCTCTTGCTTCCGTTTTTCAGCTTTTCCAGGCTGCATGTTGTGAGGAGTGATGTTAAGGACATTAGGATCGGCTGTTGCGGCATCTTCCCCTTTCGCCTTATCATCAATTTCCGCCTCTTTGTCAGCCACTTGCTTGCCCTTAGATGAGGTTTCCAGCACCTTACCACTTCGGGTAGTAATAGCCATGCATGACCCATCATTCCTTGGGTTTTTCACGGTGTTGCTAGGTAAAGTGCCAGCCTTTCTTTGATTGAGTGCTGCTGAGAGTTGGCTCAATTGCTGCTCGATTTGCTTGATTGAAGTGGAATGAGAATCAACTAGTTGTTTCATGGAGGACAAATCATTAATTACCTCAGTAACTCCCGCGCTCGTTGCTTCCACTCCTTTCAATAATTTAGCCATCATGTCTTCCATACTTCCAGAATTAGATGTGGTGGTATCACGTCTACCAAGGGGAACATATACACCACTCTTTTCATTGTTTTTTCTCCAACTACCTTGGTCCTTGTTTCCAGAATTATCATAATAGTTCCGACCTTGGTTTCCTTGGGTATTCCCACGGAAACCCCCCTGATTGTTCAAGTAGTTGGCCTCCTCTTCCGAATCAGATTCGTCTCTTCCTTTTAGCGCCACGGCTTTCACTTTTTCGGTCTTCCCTGATAATAAATGCTTTGTCAGAAGATCCACTTGCGTTTTCATGTGCGCTAACTCTTGATCACGTTCTTCTTGTCTTCTTCCTTGGTCTGCAGTCATGCCTATAGATAAAGTGGGGCTTGCTACCTCGGAATCCCTGGTATGCCAAGCTCTACTTTGTTTCGTCATGCGATCTAGCATATTGCTTGCTTGACCAAAGGTGAGGTCCATAAATGATCCTCCAGCCGCATTATCCACCACTGGTCTAGTTATTGAATTCAAGGCTCTGTATAGTATCTCCATTAGGTGAACATTAGTCATATAATGGTTTGGACACCTCGCTAGCTTTGTCTTGAACCTCTCCCATGTTTCATGAAGAGCTTCAGTGGGAAGCTGACGAAAGTTGCTGATTTCATCTCTCAATTGTGCCCTTTTAGAAGGCGGAAAGAATCTTTCTAGGAAAGCGTCTCTCAATTGCCTCCAATTTGTAATTGAATCAGGAGTCAGCCCATTTAACCATAGTGTTGCCTCCCCAGACAGAGACAATGGAAATAGACGTAATCGAATTGCATTCTGACCAACACCAGGATTGTCAAAAGACTTGCATGTAGAAATAAAGTTGATGAGATGCATATTCGGATCATCGCCTGCTAGTCCACCAAACAATCCCTTGAGTTGCAATAACTGAATCATGGTGCTTGTGATGTTGAACTTGGTTCCGGGCGCTAATGGTGGAAGAATAATGGCTCCTGTGGCTCCGGCTCCATCAAGATCATCATCATCATCATCGAACGGTATCTCACGTTGTGCATCCATTGATGCACTGAACAAAAACCTGCAATAAACAAAAACAAAAACTAAAAGTAAAAGTACGAGAGTCTTCGACCAAAGGGTCTAGTAATTATTACGAACTTAATTGATACTTGTATTCCCCGGCAACGGCGCCAATTTTTGATAACGCTCAATCTACAGCTCTCGTAGGAGTGTAAAGCGGTCGTTAGCAAATATAGAACCCAACTGGGTTGGGTATCGATCCCACAGGGAATAGCTTGGTCAACAAGTAAGTAAAGATTGCTAGACTTTTAGTGCAAGTCTCGTAAAAAGGGGGGATTGTAATGTGTCACCAAAACAATTAAATAAAAGCTGAAAATAGCAAAGAAAAAGAGAAAGATTGTTACGTAAGTTGTAAACAATGAGAATTGAGGCGTTGGGGTTATGTCCACCTTCTGAGGTATACGTCTCTATTGGCTATGAGTGTGTAGAATTCTGACATGCAATTGCTTATAGAGGATTGTAGTCGATGGTAAATCCAAGCGTCTCTCGACCTAAACAAGGACTATTTCACTTTAACTCTCTCGAGCTTAAAGCGTGTCTAACGGTACGAATTCTCCAAGAGGTTAGTCCAGTTACGGCACTAGCTTTTTAATAGGAAAGGGTGTCCTACTACCTTGACATTATCTCTTTTCCAGACAAATAACTTTTCTCTCGAACAAGTTAAATGTTAGACTGGCGTATTCTTGCGTTTGCAACCGCAAAGAATGTAGATTAAGATGAAGAGAATAATGATATAAGCAATATACGTGCCTTGAACTCACACACTCACAGCAATAGATAGTAACTCATTCGGCTTCCATAACCCCAACAGAGAAGTTTAGTTACCCATGAATGCGAAGGAGATCACGCTTGACATTGTTGTTATACCACAAGATTGATTAATTTTGTGTAGCGTAAGTGGTAGGAGTGAGGCGTGAATTCCTTAACAAAGTAACGATTCTCTTGTTGCGGAAATTAAGAATAGATGAATAGAAAAAACTAGAATTAATAGAAAGATTAGAAGAGTTGTAGAATTGTTTGTAGTGTAGAATAATAGAGGAGTAGAAGATGTGAGGGATGGAAGGAAGTATTGTGTTCTCCCTCCTTCCTCCCTCCTCCTTCAAAATCTCTAGCATGATAGGGTATTTATAATACCCATATCCTAATCCTACTAAGCTAATGAAATAAATAACCAAATCCTACTAGACTAATGAAATCCTTAACCCAAATGTACTAGGTTAAGGTAACATTATCATAATCCACATAAAATAATGAAATACATAACCTAATTGTACTAGGTTAATGTATCATTGTCAAAATCCAGCTTTGTGTCTGTAAGTCCCCAAAGTCTTCAGAATTGCTGTTTTAGCCCGGGACAGATTTTCCATGCAGCAGGTTTGGTCCCCCAAAGTCTTCAGAAATGCTGTTTTAGCCCGGGACAGATTTTCCATGCAGCAGTTTTGGTCCTTAGGCGTGTAAACTCCCTTCCCTTCCTTCGTGAGCTTTCTTTAGCGTCAAGTAAGCCATAAAATGCTGAATTATGCATCATTTATACCTGAAACTTTACTAATCATGTTCGTTAGCTCACTTACAGGAAAAAGGACTAAAAGTGCATGAAATATATAATTTGTTCTCAAAACTAGGCTAAAATATGGGTAAAATATATTGATATAGGTGCGTAAATTCGCCTATCATCACTGAGTTCTGAGAATCATGGCTCGACTGGAATTATCGTGAAAACTGACACGTGGTTTAGACAGTAGCTAAATTGTCAGGTATAAATACCCCTAGGACTCGATAACATAAAAGTAAAATATAACCATTCTTGAATAATCAAGACCATGGACAATCATTCACCATCACAATCACTAAGACATCACTTCAATCATTTAGGAATCCTAAACATGTAATAACATAGGGGGGTACATGTTATTGGATCATACTCCATTAAACAAGGCCTTGCATCAAGCACTTCGCACATATTTAAGTCTTGGCATGTACCGGAGATCACATAATTGGGGAACTTCATTCTATCATGTTACAATTCATTCATCAAACACTTATCATGTATTAATGTCTTAGCATGTATCAAAGAGCACAAAATTGGGGAATTTTATGCTATCATACCACAATTCATTCACTAAGGCTTTTTAATAAACACTTGGAATGCATGAGCTTACACACAATTGGGGATTTCTAGTCAACATACTATAATGGATCTAATTCATTCACATAAGCATTTTCTCCAGCATATGGGGAGCATGCTTTGCTTATTTATTAATTTCTATACTTAATTGACATGAACACACCACTTAATGAGCAACTTGAAGAGGGTTTATCATGAACATCATATGAATACCACATACTAGGGTCAAAGCTTGAAAACCTTGTAAAAAACATGAATCAGAACTCAATAATAGCATGAACATCAATTTCAAATCACGTGAATCATGAAAACTCGTAAACATAAAATCATTGAAATTTAGAAAAGGGTTCTTGAGCTTTTTGGATGAAAGGGACCCAAGAATCAACATCTACATACCTTAGAGAAACTCTTTTTTGAAAGAACTTGGAGAGATTCTTGATTTTTTAATTTATATTGAAGAAGAAAGAAGTGTTCTGATTTTGTAGAAACCTTAGTTTTTGATGTTGAAGAGAATTGAGAGAAAACAATGATATTTTGGGTGAAATGAGGAAAAATCCCATGTTAAGGAGTATATATAGGTGTTGGGAAAAGACCCTTTTCACCCTTGGAATTAAACTAAAAAATCCCTATTTAACATGCTAGAGAAGCATACCATAATCACGCTATCTCACTGGAAATTGGACAATCGAGCAACTTCTTTATGGCGCGACGCGGTGGAAATTGCATTGCCACCTTGCTTGCAAACTAGAAAGGCACCGCGACGCGGTGGAATCGCGTTGGTGCACTTGAAATTGATAATTTTGAAATTAAGCCTTGGTGCGATGCTCCATAATCATGGAGGCTCAATGGATTTTGACGATTGCCATTTTGGCTGGCTCCGCGATGCCCTAAAGTGCCAGGTGATATACTGTCTCACTAAAATCACTCTAACTCTTCACCCGAGTGTCAAATTTGAGCAAATTTGGTATCGACGGAAAGCTTATTCAATTTTTTACATGTCAAAAAGTTGATATTAGGGAAATTCTATTCGGTTCAAAATATTTCTCACTTGGGAAGACACTTCTCAACCTTTATGGACCGCATTTACGCTTCACTTGACACGTTCTAAGGCTCAAACTATGAGAGAAATTTACGGGGTCTTACATGTAGTAGAGATCATCCCAGTGAGTGTTTAGAAATCAGAGAGGTTGTTTAGGTTATGGCAAGATGGGACACAGACCTAGAAATTGCCCGCATGCTAGGCAGAGGAACAGATATGCCCGACCTCAGGCACAGGCTACTAGTGCGCCAGCTTCTGTACCCTATCCCACCCCTGCTCAGGGTGCTTCATCTAGCACTGCTAGTGGTCAGCGCCAGAATAGATTCTATGCCTTACCATCCCATCAGGATTAAGAGGACTCTCCCGACATTATTACTGGCATGCTCTGTATCTTTTGCTTCGATGTTTATGTTTTGTTGGACCCCGGGTCAAGTTTATCATATATGACACCATTAGTTGCTGTGAATGTTGAAATGAGTCCCAAAAAGATTCCTGACCCTTTCCTAGTTTCCACACCAATAGAGGAGTCAGTGGTTGCTAAGCAAGTGTTCAGAAATTATCCTCTTAATGTTCTTCATAGAGTCATATTTGTTGATTTGATAGAGTTAGACATGGTGGAATTTTACCTTATTCTGGGTCGTACCCGTGTGGTCAAGTTTCAGTTTCTTGATAAAGAAGTTTTTGAGTGGTCCGAGAGTTAGGTATCTCCCAAGAGTCATTTTATCTCCTATCTCAAGGCCAAAAAGCTAAGATCCAAAGGTTACATTTATCACCTAGTTAGATTTAAAAACAATAAGTTCAAGGCCCCAACTATTTAGGCAGTAAACATTGTTAATGAGTTTCCTGATATTTTTTTGGAAGATCTCCCAAGGGTACCTCCCAATAGAGATATAGAACATAGGATTGATCTTCTTCCCTGCACTCAACCTATTTTTGTCCTGCCTTATCGTATGGAACCTGCAGATCTTAAGGAGTTAAAAGAGCAACTCAAAGAACTTTTAGACAGAGGTTTCCTAAGGACCAGTGTTTCTCCTTGGGGCGCACCTTTTTTATTTGTGTGAAATAAAGATGGTTCTTTCCGTATGTGCATTGACTATCGTCAGCTTAATAAGATCACAGTAAAAAATAAGTATACTATTCTGAGAATTGTTGACATGTTTGATCAGTTGCAAGGTGCAAGTTATTTCTCCAAGATAGACCTTAGATCCGTCTATCACCAACTTAAAGTGAGGGAATGTGATATCCCAAAGATAGCTTTCCGAACCCTCTATGGTCAGTTTGAGTTTCTAGTCATGTCTTTCGGGCTATCTAATTCCCCAGGAGCCTTTATGGACCTCATGAATCGAGTGTTCAAGAAATATCTTGATATGTTTGTGATTTGTTTCATTGATGATATCCTTGTACTCCCTTATTAAGAACGACCATGCAGATCACCTTAGAATTGTCTTGCAAACTCTTAGATATCACCAGTTGTTCGCCAAATTCAGTAAGTGTGAATTTTGGCTAAGATCAGTAGCCTTTCTAGGTCATATCATTTCAGTCGAAGGCATTAGAATTAATGCCCAAAAGATAGAAGATGTAAGAAATTGACCTAGATCTATTTCCCCATCTGACATTAGAAGTTTCTTGGGTCAAGCTGGCTACAACCACTATTTTGTTGAAGGTTTCTCTTCTATTGCATCTCCCATGACCCGATTGACCCCAATGAAAGTTAAGTTTCAGTGGTCAGATTCCTGTGAGAAGAGTTTTCAGAAGTTGAAGACTCGACTTACTTTAACCTCTGTGTTGACTTTGCCTGATGGTACATATGGTTTTGTGGTGTATTATGAT
The DNA here is from genome assembly GCA_030864215.1 of Capsicum pubescens. Lineage (NCBI taxonomy): Eukaryota > Viridiplantae > Streptophyta > Magnoliopsida > Solanales > Solanaceae > Capsicum > Capsicum pubescens. Next base: position 233,265,199 of record CM061544.1, read on the forward strand.
ACCTCTAGATTTGGTTTGAGTTGTGTGTTAATGCAAAGAGGTAAGGTTATAGCCTATGTCTCTAGATAGTTGAAGCTGCATAAAAAGAACTACCCAATCCATGATCTTGAATTAGCTGTTGTGGTCTTTACTTATAACAATAGTTACTATACTAGCAGCGAGATGGCACCATTTGAGGCTTTGTATGGTAGAAGATATAGATCACCCATTGGTTGGTTTGAAGTGGGTGAAGCTTCAGTAATTGGTCCTGATGCGATATTCAAGGCTATGGAAAAAGTTATGTTGATTAGAGAAAGGTTGAAGATAGGTCAGATTCATCAAAAGTCATATGCCGATGTGAGGAGAAAAGGTCTTGAGTTTGAGGTGGGTGATTTGGTGTACTTAAAGATTTCTCCCATGAAAATGGTAAAGAGGTTTGGTAAAAGGGGAAAGCTTAGTCCCCGTTATGTGGGCCCTTATAGAGTCTTGAGTCGTGTAGGTAAAGTAGCCTATGAAGTTGAGTTGCCCGCAGAGCTATCAGCCGGTCATCCTATTTTTCATGTCTCCATAATTAAGAAACATATTGGTGATTCTATTGTAGTGAATCCTTCAGAGAGTGGTGATATTCAGAATAGTCTTTCATTCGATGAGATTCCTGTTGAGATCTTAGATTTTTAGATCTATAGACTGAGGAACAAAGAGATTCCCTTGGTCAAAGTCTTATGGAGGAACCAGTCAGTTGAGGGCGCTACTTAGGAGGTAGAAGAAGACATGCAAGCCAAGTACCTGCACCTCTTTTACTCGAGTTTAGATCAAGCCAAAGGTATTTTTCATCCTTACTTCAGCCCTTCTAAATTTAAAGTTCACCTATGTACTATTCTTGCATGAGCTCATGCAATTTCCAAAGTATTCAAGAGTTTAGAAAGATTTTAAGACATTTAGTAAAATGCTTCATCTATGTGTACTCGGTTTTTCTTGTGTTCTTGGTCTATCAAGCAACATACGAGGATGAATATTCCTAAGGGGGAGATATTGTAATACCCCTGATTTTCTTTAAGTCGAGTTTCATCTTTAAGAAGAGTTAAGGCCATTTAAGCGACATTTTAGTATCGGGGTGAGAAGTTATGGCCGTTTTACTGAGAGTTGTCAGAACCGCCTAAGTGTGATGGAAAGTTTGACGGACCATCGAGTTTGCGACGGACCATCGCAACTAAGGTACTGACTTCCTCTTCTGGCCCAAGTTCGATGGCCAAGATGACGGACCATCAAGATAGTGATGGACCGTTGCTAGGACCATCACAACTAAGGCAGTGTGGCCTTTTTCTGACCAACGTGCGACAGACGATTCAATGGACTGTCAGACTAGCAATGGACCATCACTCCAACCGTCGCAAATCTCGTTCAGTGTTTTTAAGTCATTTTTAAAAGTATTTTTTGGGTCTTTTCCCTTTTAATACCCTGATATATTCAAAACAAAGCCGATAGCCTCATTATCTCCCAAAACATTCAAGAGCTAGGGTTTCTCCCTCAAGAGAAAATCCAAAACTTCTCAAAGAAATTCAATAACTCACCATAGATTCTACAAATTGAGTTGAGATTCAAGTTCCCCAAGTAAAAGGATTCAAGAACCCTCTCTCAAAAGTAAGAAGAAGAGTCTCCAGTAAGTTTGTTCATCTAAGTCATTATCTAAGGTATGTGGAGTTTTGAACAAGGGTAATCCTTTCACCCTTGTTCCCAATGAATTATTTTAAACAATAAGTTTTCTGCAATTTATGAGATTTTACATGAAATTGAGTTAAGGTTTTTCACCCATTGTTATTGATTGCAAGCTTTTGATGTTTCCCATGAATTGAAAGTCAAATAGTATGATTTTACATGTTTTCTTAAGAAATTGAAGCTGGGTTTATACCCTATTTTGTTATTCCTTGAGAATTTAATGGTTGCAATGCTCTAGAAATTGAAGTATATAAGTACATTGAGATTTTGAGACAATGTGTTGTAAATTCCATATTTGTATATGATTTATTAGTCCATATGATATCTAGTATGCATTTTGATGAGTCTTAACTGGAGATTTGATCATGGGTCATTAAGCCCTACTTGAGATTTGCAAGTTCATGAACTTTTGTGCTATAAACACCCATGATTTGAGTACTTTGAGATTATTGATAAAGTTTTAACTTTAATGGTCATAGTAGCTTTGAATTCCACTTTATTACATGAGATTACAGATTTTATAATTGGATTCTTTATGAACCACGAGATTATTTTTAAAGTAGATTTTCATGAGATGAACGTAGCTAACTAAAGCGAGTAGTATTTAGCACGAGTTGGGTAAGTTACTATGGTTTCATACCCCAGAACTACGTTCTACCGTAGTATTGAGATTTATGGGCCGGAGGCTGAGATAAGTAATGACTGAGTTGAGGTTATACTCCCTGGAAAGAGTATGATGCCTCTCCCCAATGTGAGGTTTCTTCCTTAGGAGGACAAGATGTTGGACTCCATGTATCTCTCATGGTTTATGTTGGTTAAGAGAACCTCCCTAAAGTATTTTCCCTTGAGATAGAATATTTTCCCTAAGGCTTTGAGATAAGTGATTTTCCCTAATAGTAAGATTTTCAAAATAGTTTCTGTAAGTAAAATTTTCCCAAGAAGAATGTAGTTTTCTCTACTAGTAAGAGTTATAGAATTCCGAGTTCCAAGTGTCTTGAGTTTAAAAGAGTTCTAAGTTCTTGAGCATTAAAGAAACTTTACTCTCCATGAGATATATGCATGAGTTTGAAAGTGTTGTTTAAAGATTTCTTTAGACTTTGAGTAATGAGAATAAGAGAAGAGTTCAAATTTTAAAGCTAAAGTATAATGACTTAGGATATTTGTGTTACACGCTTCATTCTACATGATTTATGAGCTTATTATATTAGACTTATTCAAGCTATGTGAGTCATTCATAGTTGCATGCATGATTTGATTAAAGAGCATGGATATTGTTTTATGTACATGCATACACCCCCATATACTCAGTACATTCCTAAGTGCTAATCCACATATACATCTAGGTTCCATATTTCTTTTAGTGTAGGTTCAGGTGCTCAATCCCAGCCTCGTTAGTGATTTTTGAGTACCTTTGTCTACATCTCTGTAGTAGTGAGTCCTCATGGTTCGAGGACCTATCTTCAGACATTTCAGTATTGTTAGTAGACATATTATTGCTTTCATTTCACTTTGAGTCAGTTGGGGACCTATCCCAATGGCTCTCTAGTAGACTTGAGTAGTAGAGGCTTTGTCATACTAGTTATCAGAATGTTAGTATGTTGAGATTTCCAGTTTTATGGTCGTTTGGACTGAGTATTTTCTTCGTATTTCCTATCATTTGATATGACAGTACTAGTGTTTTGTTTATTTTATCTCGAATTGAGTTACTATATATAGTAACAGGCTGAAAGGGTTAGCTTGGGGCTACTTGTAGCCTTAATCACCATGTGACATTCTAGGAGGAGATTTTGGGGCGTTACAGTACCCCAGCATACTGCTTGTACCCATGAGTCATATTAGGTCTGGAGAATAGAATTCCAGGATACCAGGATATTTCATGAAGGTGGTGGTAAGAGGCTATGTCATCAGTGTAGATCTATTGGTATTCCACTCGGGAGGGAGGATTCTCTCAATTGAGGTCAGCTTCATTTGTAGCCTATTAGTTCTATGGAAATATTATTTCAGACTTTGGGTGGCTCTAAATTAGTTGTGGTGATCACAGCAGGAAAAGTTCTCATTGAACCTTGTAGATTTTTTGGTATAGGTCTTCAGGACATGGTGGATATTCTATTTCAGGATGGGTAATATCTTGGATATTCCAAGTGTTTTTTTTTGGTTTTGGTAAGATAGGACATTGGTCTAGAAATTGCCCTAAACAAGGTTTGGTTCCTCTGATAGAGTTAGCATGTATACCTACTAGCTTATAGTTTTTGAGGTATGTTATGATTGCAGGGAGGATAGTCATTTTGGTATGCAATGCCCTCAACATCAATTAGGGTCAGCGCATATTTCTCATTAGGTTAGGGCTTCTAGGGTTTGTTATGACTGCAAAGCTATCGATCACTGGTTTAGAGAGTGTCCCCGATGTGAGATTATTGGTTATTTATCTTATTCAGATTACTATAATGGTGTTGTGGCACTATCTATTGGAGATAGTATGCTTAGCGCCTTAATTAATGATTCAGTTGATCAGTTCGAGTTTGGACAATTCAGATTTGTTCTCCCTCAAACCCATCAGGTATGTGACTTTGGATTTTTCCATGATAAGTGTGCTTTAACTTTATGCTCTTATTATTTTCATTTGAGTGTATTGGGGCTCTCATACCCATCGATGATTGTATGCCTTGGTAGGTTGATATTGTTTGTTGTGCACGTTGATATCGAATTCATGATTATATGACCACCCCCAAAGATTATTTTTTTAGTAGTGGATGAAGTGGATCAGTATTGATATTTTTCCCTTATGGATGTAGAATTTGAGTTTGAGTACCATTTACCATGGCACATTGGCCTTATTATGACCTAATAGTGGTACTTGTTATTGATTTCAGTTTTAGGTACCACCTATCATTTATATTGATATTATATTATTATTGCTATTATTGTCATTGTTTGATGTTGATCGATCCTTTCTTGGTAGATGGCTAGACTATTTGTATCTAGTTAGAATTCTCTTCCATACAATTCTTATTTATTGGCTTGGACAACTAACTTAGTTGGATAATTTCTCTCCTATAGTAAGGTGAGGTTGGTTAATTTTCTTTTTTATTGGTTTTGCTAGACTGGTTGTGGAGTGGGTTATTATAGTGAAGGTAAGTCAACCTTTTGTGGTTTTATCATAGTCCTAGAGATGACAATTGGTTGTGTTGTTCATTTTTTGGGTTAGAGAGTTTTTGACTTGCTTTTTGGTTTGTTGAGATTTTAGCTTTGGATATCCCTCTCTATGTAAATTGCTTCTGATGTTGACCAGTTTGGGTCCTTTATTTAATTTGGCTAGTTCATTTCCCGCTAGTGGTTTTGATGTTAATGTCCAGAAGTCTTGAATTTGACTTTCAGGTTTGTTGGGTTCCTCTCTTGGTGATGGTTTGCTCTTGGTATTGATGTGTATTGGATAGTATATTCTAATTATGATGTGGTTCTTGTCTAAGTAGAGTTAAATAGATAGAGATAGGTGATCTTTCCTCTGACCACTTTTTAAGTTGGAAAATCGAGAATTTATTATCTTGAGTTTCTCGATTCATTTTCTAATAGTATTCTTGACCTTAGTATTTGTGTTGTGATTAGCACTTTCTCTCTTTGATGATGCCATTCATAGGTTGATTAAGTTAATGTTGTCCTATTTAGTTTGATTTAGGGGATCTTTATTTTGAAAAATGTTCGACCAAGTAAGACTTGGTGGAGTGCCTTTCCTTGGTGATATATGCCTATGGGTATTCTTTTTTGAGATAGAGTATTGGATTGATTAGTTTCTACTTAAAGTTTCATTTCTCCAAGTTGCTATAGTTTTGGTTATCTATAGCATGGTTTGTAGACTTGGTGAGTTCTCGCGTATACTTTGGCATTTCGTGCCCTCTAGTTGATATAGAGTTGGTTTCTTGTATTTTCAGCGGGTGGTTTATCCTCTATTGTAATTTTATTCTTAAGCTATGTTTTAATTTTCGTTTGACATGATTTAGTAAGGATATGTTTGATAGGAATAGTAAGGTCGATTTAAGTATTTGTCCTTAGCTTAGGTATGTTAGCTCAATTTTGGATTTGACGCCTTGGAATGGCAATTTGAAGGTTATGATAGATTTGGAGTGTGGATGCTTACCTGTATTCAGATTTGGTTTAGGTAGTTGAAATCCAACGGTTCAGCTTCGGTGTCGAGATTTCAGTTTGGATTTGTAGAGTTATATGCAGCTTTTATATTTCATCTATAGGCTGGCTAAGAGTACTTAGTGTTTACCTATTTGGTCTTCTTTAGTTTAGATGGATTATGGTTGATAGGTATACGAATGGTAGTCTATTGGCACGATATTAGTTCCTTCAACATTGACCTTGTGTTTTAGATTTTGCTGGGATTTTGGATGACCTACTAAGCAGGAGTAGTATGCTTGAGTTGGATTCAGTATGGGTTCATCCTTGGTCGATCGGACCTACTGGAGAGGATTGTTATATGGTTAGTGTTTGCGCTTTGGACTCCGAGATTTCAGTTTTGAGGGTCAACTAGACTAGTTTTAGCATTGGCATAGATTTCAGAACTTGGTTGTTTTCATTTATGTGCCCAGGTAGACCTTTATAGGCTTATTCTCATACTTATTTTTATGGATTTTTGGTGGAGTAGCTTTTGTTCTCTGGGTTTACCGTGATGGGATTGCGTGGACTGCAGGACTTGGGTGATTTTCTTCATGGTTTGGAATGGATAGTAGTTCTAGAAAGGTAAAAGAAGGTTATATTTATATTTGAAATTGGTTGCATGATTCATTCCTTGGTTTTCCTTTGGCTTGGTTGAGGTTTTATTTGACTGTGTTGGTATCGGTATGGTATCAGTGTGTCGTGGTTTGAATTTGCATGCATCAACCTTTCTCAATTCAGTTGGTAGCTAGTCGGTAGCTGAGATTGAGTTTTGGTTGTCTGAGAAGTGAAAAAAAGGAGGTTGGTTTAAAAAGAGGTACTTGTGGTAAAATCCATTGGAGGTGTTATCTCTTCAAAGATGTTATTTGGGGAGTCTTGTTCAGAGTATGTGGGCTCAGTACCTCGTCCCTCAAGCTTTCATTATCTTTCTATCTATTAGTTATCACAAACAAAAGTCCCTTTTAGTAGTGGATATTGTAGTGACCCTCTAGGTCATTTTCTTGATTTGTGTGCATTTATGGAATTTTTAGCCTTGCCATCGTGGCTATAGGTCATTTATGACTTTTCAGAACTATCGATTAGATTATCAGACTATCCTTTTGGATTTTATGCTCATTCTACTATTGTAGAGCTTTCACTGTTTAGGATTTGGTCTCAGACCAAAACTCCTAGTCGATGACCTCGGATGAGAATTTTTACAACACCATCAACTTCAAAATGTTAATTTTAGGCTAGGGGGACCATTGGTTTAGGTCGTGAGGCTTTTAGAATTATGTTAGGCTATTGGTAACATTATGTACAAAATAAAACAATAGGTGTGAGCCCCACACTTGGATAAAACGATCTTAAATAAAAGTTTTGATGGTTCCATTGAGTTCGAAACATCGAATTTGGTGTGGTAGCATAGTTTCTTTGCATGCACAGAATTCTGAATGAATCCCAAGCACCCGGTCGAAGTCTACTCCGAACTTGGTAAAAATCTAGTGCATAACACCTGTTAGGAGTGCTTGAGCGCCTATTAGGCCGCGTTGCCACTAAGATCTTTAGCACCCATGGGCCCCTTTAAATGCCCTGACCCTTTGCCGGTAGTGCGTTTTAGAACCCAATGGCCGCTAAAGCTTCACAACTCGAGGCTACCCCTAGTCATTACACGTGCTTAAGGCCATAAGTGACCCCAAGCTAACCCATGATTTGTTCCCTTCTATGAGCATTGGATAAAATAATAATACAAGCATCATATGCAGAACCTAAACTGATAAAAAATCTATCAAGATAAAATACTGACTCAATACACACGTGTCTAAAACTACTAATAAAATTAAAAACAAGTCTGAACATCTGAAAGCCTCCAAAACATGAGGAGTTGATGGGACAACCCCCTAATCAACGTCGACTTACTAAGATAAAGAAAATACTGAAAATAACGATAAATAACTTATCCTCGATGGATAAGGACTCGCCATGACTGTTGCTGAGTAGTGCTGAATTGACTAAGAGTGATCGAAAAATTGAGTGTCTGAACCTATGTTATAAGACAAAATAGCGCAAAATGGAGTATGCAATTAGTTCTTTGAATGTACTAGTATGTGAGATAAGGACTAATTGAAAGGTATATATATACTGAGCCTGAATGCATGAACATGTAAAACGAATGCAAGACCAAGTAAATTATGTATTGAAATCATGTGTAAAAATGATTGATTGAATAGATAATAAACTGAACACTTGGTCATGTAAACCTGGGCTGAGATAATCTGAGTACTAAACTGAAACTGTGGGAGGTATCATTTAACCGACATGCCCCAATCTGAGCTAATCGTGGTCTAACCTATAACCCCAGCTGGAAGGGTGTCAATACCATGCCATGGATACTAACATTGGCTGCATGGATCCACTTATCTGATATCTTAGGGGACTAGGGTTTCAATCCTTCACTGGTGGGTGACCCCTAATAGAGTGTCAGTCTTCTACTAGTGGGTGACATCTCACAACCTACGTTGGCTATATATTTCTGGAACTTAAGTACTGCTACTAAAGGTCTCAGTCCTCTACTGGCGGGTGATCCGTCATCCCTAGGTTTGCTCGATGCTAAATCTTACTCCTAACTAAATTGTCACTGGTCCTGACTAAAGTTAATTGGACTCATAATTGATAATTGCCTATAGTGAATATGAAAATCTGAATATGATAATAAAATCATGATCTGACTGACTTGTTGCTTGAAATCGGAAATATGTATAAGCATATATGTATCGGGTGTTCATAACCCTCCAGCACTGAATAATACTTTAAATACAATAACATCATTTAAAACACTACAAGGAATTCATGATTCAGAGACACAAAACATAGAATATATCACTAAACTAATGAAATCCATGATTATGACTATGAGAATATATTAAACTTATGAGGACAACATTCTCACATAGTTTATTTGATAATTTATAAATTGACATGGTATCAACTCAACATTACATGAGTTACTGAGATTATAGAGCATGTAAGGACATAATTCATATGAGAAACGGCAATACCCCATATTTTAGGCTAGTCTTTGAATCGTCGTTCTTACGTGTATAATCTACAATCCGAGTGATTCTCATATGAATATAAGTTTCATGATCCATTGATTCGTTCAAAGTATGATATTCGATTCTACAAGGATATAATTTCAACATCTATAACTTTTTATGTAGTTAAAAAATTTCATCTAAAGACCTACCAATATGTATATAATTGAATTAGCTGTCCAACGATACCAATTTCTCCAAAATCCTATACTCGACCAAAAAGTTATGCAGTTTTTCGTGTGAGGCGGTAAGGGGTCACGATAGCCTCGCGATGCGAGGGCTACTTGACCCAAATAGGGGTCGCATCGTGAGGGATACTTGACCCAACTAGGGGTCGCAATGCGGGGGATATTCCCCTACAGTTTTATCTTCTTAAGGGTCAAGGGACACTTTGTTTCTTTCTCCTCGACCCCGAATGTCCAATGGACGATTTATAACACCCCAAAGGGAATTATTTGCCCACTTTTCATCATCAAAACTTACGTAAACCCTCTTATTTTTTCACCATGAACAAAGTTTTACATGCCCAGTATTCAGCTTCAAAACTATAATTCAGTCAGTATAGGTGGAATCCAGACTAAGTATAGTCTAGTTTTACATGCCCAGTATTCAGCTTCAGTTATACTTATATCATTAGAGTAAAGTTTTATAGAAACTAAGTGTAGAGATTCACCATATTATCATAGAATGTTTTTCACTCATGCTTTAAGATATATCAATTTTCAATTTATTCCAGCCTATTGGTGAGTCTACTTACACTTAGCATGCATGTTTTACAATTATGTATGAAATTAGTTTTACTTATTGCATTCACCCCTGCATACTCAGTACATTCCAAAAGTATTGCTCCACATAGACATCTGTGTGGCTACATTGTTTCATAATGTAGGTACTAATCGTAGGCCACACATCACGATCAGACAGTTGCAGATTTCAGCCACCAGGTGATGAGTTCTCCTACTTCGGGAACTCCAGACAGTTTTAGTTTACATACAATTTATTTATTTACCATGTGTATTGATTAGTGGTAGTTGGAGTCATGTACCAACTATCTATAGTCAGTATAGCAGAGGCTTCATAGATGTCAGTCAGAGTCAGTTATGTAAATTTCAGTTTCATCCTTCAGATTTATCAGATTGTAAAGCTTTATCAATATTGTATATATTTTAGATATTTAGTATGATTATGTTTTCGTACAGTAGAATGGCTATTTATTATGTTATAATTCAGTTTCTTAACAGTATGCCAGCTCATGGGTTAGCTTGGGATCACTTGTGGTTCTAAGCACCGTGTGACGTCTCGGGATAGATTTTTGGGGTGTTCCAAACCTTGTATCAAAGCACAGAGTTCAATTGTCCTAGGGTGTCAATGAAGTCGTGTCTAGTAGTGTCTTGCGGAACGGTACGGAGACGTCTGTACTTTTCTTTGAGAGGTTATAAGGCATTTAGGAAATGTTTCCCTTCTTTCAAGTCTCAGATCGTGCAGTAGAAGTATTATCTAAGAAATTTTTGCCAATACTCATCTTGCACTATTCATGCTAACTCTTCCTTAGTTTTGAGGTGACAAAAACAGTGAAGCTTAAGTCCTTACAAATAGAGTTTCCTCATCCAATCCCTACAAACAGTTATGGGATTGGGTGTTGGCTCGGAAAGTATCCCATCAGTGCCCTTATGTCCTAAAGTTTGAAATATTTTATTCATGTTCATGAAAATCATGCATTGAAATAAAGTTAGATGTTCTTTCTTATTTTTTTCTCAGAATCCCTTTTTTAGTGTATGATCTAAAGTTGGAATCATGAACCAGGAAGTTTAGCAGTAGTAGAGTTGGGATAGTGTTATCCAGATTGAGCAGATTATATATTCAGGGGACTAGTTGTACAAAAAGTGAATCAGTAGGCTTGAACAGTGTATGCAAGCATTTAAGTTATTGATTCGTGATTAAGTATGATAGTGTGGATGAGTTTATCATTCATGTGTATTATTATGCCCCAGAATCTAGAATAAAGTGATAGCAGTTCAGTTTAGAGTTCAGTAAAATGGTCACAGACTTAAGATGATGGCTTAAACCTAAGGGGGAGATGATAGAACAAGTAACCAAGTCAGGCTCTCGGATTCTAGTAATAGTGCCAGTGTGTGTAGGAAAGAAGTAAGGGAGGATGATTCCCAACCTATTCTTATCTCGTGCGAAGTTTTTCAGCCATCACAATATCTACTCATTCCTAACATGTTAGCTCAATCATCATAGCTCATATTTATGCACTTTATATTAAAACCATATATGTTTTAAGTTCCTAGTATGGGGAGTTCTAGTTCACCCAGCAGTACGAATCATATTTCGTGAAATCATAAACTCCAAACTTAGGTCATGCAGCTCATGACTCATGTACCTATGCTTTACTATATGTTCAGTTCCAAGTGCTCATGCTACACCTCTAATAATCAGCGAAATTCAGTTTATGTCATGTATGTCCTCAGTTCAGACCTCTCTGATGAATTCATGTCATTGATACTCTATTCCTCAGGACTCAGTTGAGTGTCAAAGTTATTCTTTTATATTTCAGGTCCTCGTGTTCTAACCTTTCAGTGACCTCTCCTTATGTCATGATTAGTTGAAATTCTATCTGTGCCTTTTAGGCTAGTGCATGAAAGTTTCAAGGATAGAGGTTTAGAGAAAATGAGAAAGATGCTTTTGTGGTTGTATGCCTATAAGTTCATGCATGGTTATGAAGATAGGAATGAATGTCATATTGGATTATAATCTTTTAGTATAATTCAGTTAGTATAGCCAGAAATCCAGTCTAGCAGTAAGACAGACAAGTTTCTATGGTTTCCTATCTTTCCTATTCATAAGGTAATTCACTCACAACCATGGAAGTCATAAATTCAGTTCGATTCATGTGTTAGGCATCAGATTCAGATTCAAGATATTGAGCCATGACTCCATTCATAAGTGCCCTGTTCATCATCTCAGTCTTTCTTTAGTATTTCAGCCAAGTCAGTATCATTGAGGGGACAAAGTATCCCAATGGGGAGATGTAATACCCTGATTATTCATGTCCTAAACCTTTTATTTTCTTCACAAAAGAGGATCCAGATTGAAGTAATAGTTACTCATCAATTGAATCTCTCATTTCTATCCAAGACTTACAATCATTCTCATGTTACTGCATGTATTCAAGAAATCAGTTCAGTTCATGATATCCAGTTCATGTATCATGTTTTAGAATCATTTATGCAATCATGTTCTGAGTCAGTCATGTTCAGAATTTGATTTTAGTTACCTTTGTATAGAACTCTCAGTCTAACAAGTCTCATTCGAGGACGAATGTTCCCAAGGGAGAGATAATGTAATACCCCGCATTTTCGAGCTAGTCTTTAAACCGTCTTTCTTAAATGTCTAAGTTATAATCTGAGTTATTCTCATGTGAATATAAGTTTCATCATCCTTATACTAGTGTGTGAAATGCTCATGAGGTTAAAAATTTTCATAGAAATCATTTAGAGCCAAGTTGAGGTAAGATCCTTTGATTCGTCCAAAGTATGATATTTGATTCTACAAGGGTCAACTTTAAACATGTATAACTTTTTATATACGTAAGATTTTTCATCTCAAAACCCACCAAATTGTAGATAATTGAATTATCTTTCCAACGATACCAATTTTTCAAAACTCCGATACTCTAGCAAAATGTTATGCAATTATTCGTGTAAGGCAGTAAAGAGTCGCGATAACCTCGCGATACGAGGGCTACTTGACCCAAATAGAGATACGTCGTGAGGGATACTTGACCCAACTAGGGGTCGCGACACGGGGACTATTCCCCCACAGTTTTAGCTTCTTAAGGTTCAAGGGACACTTTGGTCATTTCCCCTTAACCCCAAACGTCCAATGTATGATTTATAACACCCCAAAGGGAATTATTTGCCCACTTTTCATCATCAAACCTCACGTAAACCCTCCCTTTTTCCACCATGAATAGATTTTAACTTTTCTCTTAAGAACTCAAGGATTTAAGTTTTGAATTCAATATTTCTTCAAGAATCCAAGGGTTAAAGTTTCCTAGTTCATTAAACCTTTAAGAAAAAAATCAAGAATGAAGTTTCTTTCGCAAGTTCATCATTCAAGATTCCAAGATTCAAGCTTTCTTCACAACTCAAGAAAAATTGAGGTATGTGGGAGTTATCCATGCGTCCTCTTTCGCCCATGGAGCCCAAAGCCCAAATTTCAAGTTTAACGTCATAATCTTCACATGTTCCCATGAATTTTTGCTTATAAATTTTCATGAATCTCAAGCTTATATCATGTTTCCATGAAATTGTTGGTGTTGCTGAACCTTGTATGTTTGAATGGTATTGTTTGAACCCTAATTGATGATTTTAGAGGTGAAATCATGTTATTACTACTATTTTTAACTATTCTCGTGGTTAGACTAAACCATGAATTACAAGTGTTTGATGAAATGCCTACAAGAATGATTTTGAACAAAGGCTTACATATCATGTCCTTAGAGTTTTAGTTCAATTCCATGGTGGATCCTATATTCAAGATAATTAGAAATATTTCCATGTTTTAAGTTCATGTTTTCCACGTGTTTGATCCTTACATGTTGTGATGAAATGTCCATGCCTTATTTCAAGTGAATTTCATGTAAATTCCCCCAATTCACGATTTTGGTTAAGTAACCATGTTATGCTACCATGTTTTAAGATATTCCCATGTCCAAGTATTAATCTCTATGTGAATTGAATAGAGTAATCATGACATGTTACCATGTTTTCTCATTTATGTACAAGTCAATAACCTCCAAGTGTTTGATAACAAGTCTCAGTGAATGAATTGTTAATAATTGACAATTGTTATGCTATTATGATCATATGATTCTTTACTCTCATGCTATCGAGTCTTGGTGTATTTAATACCTGACAATTTAGTTGTTTACCTAGAGCCAGTGTTAGTTACAGAACAGTATCAGTCATGTCACGATCAGTAGTACTCTCAGCCTGTTACAAAACTCAGTAGAACTCATTTAGTTAGCAAAACTCAGTAAACTCAGTCAGTCAACAGAACTCAGTGTACTCTGTCAGTTTTTAGACCTCAATAGTATTTAGTATTTAGTTCAGACCTCAGTAGCATTAAGTATTCAGTTCAAACCTCAGTAGCATTCAGTATTCAGTTCAGACCTCAGGAGTATTCAGTATTTAGTTCAAACCTCAGAAGTATTCAGTATTCGATTTAGACCTTTGTAGTATTCAGTCAGTTAACAGAATTCAGTAGTATTTCTGTCAGTCCATGAAACTCAGTGAACACAGTTTAGTTCAGTTAAACAGTACAAATAGTAAAATTCAGTTAGTTAACACAATCACTAATGGTTCAGTCAAATCCAATACAGTCTAGCAATCAGTTCAGTGTCTATTCAGTTGGGAGTAGGATTTAGCACCGAGTGAACCCAAGGATGGGGGCTCACCTTCCAGTAGAGGTTGTGATCCTTAGAACCAATCCTTGTGTTCCAGAACTACGTAGTCAGGATAGGTTGAGACATCAAACCTGCCAGATGAGGGTTGATAAGGTATTTTTACCTCTCAGATGAGGGTTCCACCATTCTCATTAGAGTACCTGCCAGATGAGGGTATCTCTTCAGTTGTCTTTAGTCGTGGTACGATACTAACACCCTTTCAACTGGGGTTATGAGTTGGACCCCAAATCTATTCAGAAAGGGGCATATCGGTTATATAATTACTTCATATAGTTTTAGTTTCAGACTCAGGACAAAACTCATTTCAGTTCTATAAATTCAGGACTATCAGATACAATCACTCAGTTCAGTATAGAACTCAGCAAAGTTTCACATAAATAGGATTGTTAGACACAGTCTCTCATTTATCAGTAATACAGTATTAGTAAACTCAGATATCAGTTAATCAGTTATCAAAACTCAGTATATAGTCTCAGTTACAGTCTTAGTAACAATCTTAGTTAAAGTGTCCGTCCTAGTCCCAGTCTGATATTCAGATCAGTAACTTAGTTCAATTTCAGGTTTGCTTGACCAACATGTACAATAATCAATTATTTAGTTATCAGTAATCCAATACCTTAGTTTACAGACTATTTCAGAATCATATTATGCACTTGGTCTTTTATTCTCAGATAATACAGTCTTCTAGAATTCATGATCAGTTACCTCATGTTACTTAGTCTGTCCCTTTATCATATGCATAATACTCTATAGTTTCAGTCCAGTTATCCAGACTAAGAATAGTCCAATTTTACATGCCCAGTATTCAGTTTCAGTTATACTTATATCATTAGAGTAAAGTTTTACAGAAACTTAGTGTATAGATTCACCATCTTATAAGAGAATGTTTGTCACTCGTACTTTAAGAAATATCAGTTTTCATTTTATTCTAGACTATTGGAGAGTCTACATACACTTAGCATGCATGTTTTATGATTACGTATGAAATCAAATTTACTTATTCCATTCACCCTTGCATATTCAGTACATTCAAAAAGTATTGCTCCACATAGACATCTGTGTGGCTACATTGTTTCATAATGTAGGTACTAATCGTAGGCCACACATCACGATCAGACAGTTGCAGATTTTAGCCATCAGGTGATGAGTTATCCTACTTTGGGAACTCCAGACAGTTTTAGTTCTTGTACAACTTATTTATTTTCCATGTGTATTGATTATTGGTAGTTGGAGGCCTATCCCAACTATCTATAGTCAGTATAGTAGAGGCTTCATAGATGTCAGTCAGAGTCAGTTATGTAAATTTCAGTTTCATTCTTCAGATTTATCAGATTGTAAAGCTTTATCAGTATTGTATCTATTTTAGATATTTAGTATGATTATGTTTCCGCACATCAAAACGGCTAGTTATTATGTTATAATTTAGTTTCTTAACAGTATGCCAGCTCATGGGTTAGCTTGGGATCACTTGTGGTTCCAAGCACCGTGTGATGTCTCGGGAAAGATTTTTGGGGCACTATAGAAACACTTTATGATGACTTCTATTAAAAACTATTAGGAGAAAATTAAGTAACTTCATACTTAACCTTGAAATTTCATAAAAATAGTTGAATTTCAATGGGAGTAACCCATTGATGAATATCCCACATACCCGAGTTACTTGAATTCTTTTGGAAAACATTGAATTGGGACCTTTGATAGTTGAATTCTTGGAAGAAGCTTCCAATTCTTATGTTCTTGAAAAGGGGAATGATTTTACGTTGTTAACTTATGAGGAATTGGGAAAATAATACCTCTCTTGGGTTTTAAATTGTGAATTAGTCATTTAGGGAAAGGGAAAAAGACTAATATCCCCCGACCTTTAATAAAGCTGCAAGATTTACATAGCCTCTGTGGCATGGAGACTATCATGGAGACTAGCCTCAATGGCATGTTGTGTATCGCAGAGACTAGACTTTGTGTCACACTATGTATCGCGGAGACTATCCTCCGTGACATACTAAAATCGCAGAGGCTTACATCTCTCGTGGTCAGAAAACACCCCGAACCTCTTTTTAAAATTCTGAAACTCTCTCGAATGACCCTTTTAACGTCTGTAAACATATTTCAACTGATAAATCAATGTTTTGAACACGGAAATGCCATAAATAAAATGTTTGAAATCTTAGGGTCTTAAAAAGTTCATATCACTCATACTTGGTGCAAAATTAAATGGTTTTGGGACTTCTAAACATGTGATGAATAACTGGAAACTTGTTTAAAATCTTACGGGGTACTACAATATCTCCCTCTTGGGATCATTCGTACCCGGATAAAACTATTTGAACTGAGATATTAAGAAAATAAAAATTAAGCACTGTATACTTATAAGATTAATCAAGGTTAAATAACTGAATCTGAAACATAATGCATGGACTGAACTGAATTCATGAAAAATTCTATGACATGAGGATGGTTGAATAGCTGAGTTAGGAAACAAGAGAATCAATTTAAGGGAAACCATTACCTCAAGATGAATCTAAATTCGTAGAGAAAAGATGGGGGGGAAGGGGGTACTTGGCTTGCATATTTGCTTCTTCTTCCCAAGTAACTCCCTCAACGGACTAATTTTTCCATAGAACCTTAACCAAGGTGACTTCTTTATTCCATAACCTATGAATCTGACAATCAAGGAGATCAACGGTACTTCTTCATAGTAAAGGTTATATGTCACGTCCACACTCTATAATGGAACGATAGAAGCTGGGTCACCAATGCATTTATTTAACAAGGAGACATGAAACACCGGATGCACTGCGTCAATTATGCGGCCGACTCTAACTCATAAACCACCTTTCCTAAATAACTCAAAATCCTATATGGGTCAACATAGTAGGGACTAAACTTCATTTTCCTACCAAATGTATTCAACCCCTTCATGGGTGAAATTTTCAAATAAACCACATCACTAATATAAAACTTAAGATCCCTTATTCTTACATCTGGATAAGATTTATGATGACTTTGAGCTATCTTCAGCCTTTCCCAGATTAAATAAACTTTCTCCATCACCCCAAAAACTGAATTTGTCCTTATAAAAGCAGCCTTATCTACTTCAAACCAACCAATAGAAAATCTACACCTACTTCCATAGAGAGCCTCAAACAGAGCCATCTGAACACTGGAGTGATAGTTGTTATTATAGGCAAACATAATCAAAGTCAAATGGTCATCCCAACTACCTTTGAAGTAGTTAACATAAGCACTAAACATATCCTCTTAGGTCTAAAGAGTCCTCTCTGCCTAACCGTATGTCTAAGGATAAAAAGCTAATCCGAGATGAACATGGACACTAGGACCCTTCTGAAATGCCTTCCAAAAGTGAGAGGTAAACTGGGCACCTATAATGGCAATAATGGTCAATGGAACCCCATGCAGCTTTACCAATCCCTGAGATAGAGTCTAGCATAATCCTCAACTGAATACGTAGTATGAACTAGTAAGAAATATCCTGACTTGGTTATTCTATCTACAATGACCCAAATAAGACAATGATGACAACACGTATGAGGTAATCCTATCACAAAATCAATGTTCACCACCTCCCAGTTCCAAATGGGGATGCTGAACTCCTGAAGCATACCACTAGGCCTTTAGTTCTTAACCTTAAACTGTTGACAATTCGAACACTTAGCCATGAATTTCATAATATCTTTCTTCATACCATTCCACCAATAGGCTTCCCATAAAGCACGGTACATCTTAGTGGCTCATAGGTGAATAGAATATCCTGCACTAAGTGCCTCTGATAATATTTGTTATCTCAAACCATCCACAATCAGAACATATAGCCTTCCCTGACAATGAAGCACACCATCTCTCCCTTGGGAGAAACCCTCAACTTTCTGATCCTGAACTACCTCCTTTAACTTGACCAAAATAGGATCTTGGTCTTGTTTTTTTTTCTTACTTTGGTAACTAATGAAGATTCCAAACCATTCTGAAACCATATAATACATTCGGCCGAATGAACCAACTGAACACCTAATCTAGCAAGTTAATGAAACTCACAGACTAACTCCCTCTTATAATCCTCAACATGTGCAACACTTCCCATAGACAATCTACTAAGGGCATTGGTCACTACATTGTCCTTACCTGGGTGATACAACACACTCAAATCATAGTCTTTCAATAATTCAAGCCACCTTATCTAATGATGATTTAGATCTTTCTAAGTGAACACATATTGTAAACTCTTATGGTCATTGAACATGTCAACATGGACCCCATAAAAGTAATGCCTCCAAATCTTTAAAGCAAAGAGAACTGCTACCAACTCAAGATCATGGGTCGGATAATTCTTCTCATGGGGTTTAAGTTATATAGAGGCATAGGCTATGAACTTACCTTGTTGTATCAATACACAACCAAACCTAACTCTATAAGTATCACAATAGACTACAAACCCATCTTAACCCTCTGGTAGAGTTAGCACTAGAGCAAAAGTTAGTCGAGTCTTCAACTCTTGAAAACTCTTCTCACAGTAATTTGACCACTATAATTTGACTTTCTTCTGAGTCAATCAAGACATGGGAGAACCAATAGAAGAAAATCCTTCAAAAAACTATCTCTAGAACCAGCTAAACCTACGAAACTCCTAATATCAAATAGAGAGATAATTCTAGGCCAGTTTCTCACTACTTAAGTTTTTTGTGGATCAACTAGATTCCATCACCAAAAATGATGTGAAAAAATAAATCTACTGATCTCAACCAGAATTTGTACCTGCTAAACTTAGCGAATAATTGGTGATACTTAAGGGTCTGCAACACAACCCTTAAATGGTCTGTTGATCGCTCTCACTACAAGAATAAACAAGGATATCGTTTAATTAGACTATGACAAATATGTCCAAGTACTTCTTGAACACCCTATTCAGCATGCCCATAAAAGCTATAGGAAAATTCATTAGTCCAAAAGACATAACTAGAATTTAAAGTGACTATATCAAGTTTTAAAGGTTGTTTTTTGGATGTCACACTCTCTAACTCTAAGTTGATGATAGCTAGATCTGAGGTATATCTTAGAGAAATGGCTTGCACCCTAAAATTGATCGAACAAGTCATCAATCCTGGGCAGAGAATACATATTATTGATTGTAACTTTGTTTAACTGATGGTAGTCAATGCACATTCTGTGGGAACCATATTTCTAAGGCACGAAGAGAAATGGAGCACCCTACAAAAAAACACTAGGCTTGATGAATCCCTTATCTAAGAGATCTTTCAACTGATCTTTCAATTTATTAAGCTTATCTAGAGCCATTCTGTAAGGTGGAATTTAGATAGGTTGGGTATTTAGAGGAGATATATTCTAAAGTCAATTTCCCTCTCAAGAGAAACTCCGAGAAGATCTTCAGGTAATGCTTCTGGGAACACATTCACTACTGGAACTGACTCAAGACTCGAAGTTTCAAAATTTAAGTCATCGGCTCAGATGATATAGTAAATACAAACCTTGGATATCATCTTTTTAGCCTTAAGGTAGGAGATAAATTGACCTATACACAATGTGGTACTACCCGTCTATTATATGATGGGCTCATTGTGAAACCAGAATTGTACTATTCTTTTTCTACAGTTGACTGAGTCATAACATAAGTTGAGCCAATCCATACTTAGAATGACATCAAAATCTTTCACCTGTGATTCTACGAGATCAACTGAAGTGACTTTTTGAAATACTGTGATTGGGCAATTTCTATATACCCGTCTGGTTGTAATAAAACTACCCACTGGGGTAGAGAGTAGTAATAATTCTTCTAAGGTTTGAGACTGGCGCCAAAGTCTACTACTATATAGGGAGTCACAAAAGAAAGTGATGTTTCAGGTTTAACAATGCATAATCATAAACATAGAAGACTTGTAACGTACCCATAACCACATTGGGAGAACTCTCCTTATCATGTCGAGTCTGGAGAGAATAAATTTGATTCTGACACTACCCTCTGTTGGTACTGTAGGTGGTGCCCTGCTGAGTCGGGTGAGCAACTGGAGATAACAAAATGTTGGACTAACCCTGCTGATGAAAATTCTATCCATTATGGATAGCCATTAGGTAATCCCTAATCTTGTGGCATAGCTTGCCATATCCAAAAACACATTATTATCTATGTTTCCCTCTATTTAATGGTTCTTACCACATCTCCAGCCAAGTAGATCGGTGTGACCACTATTCATACAAAACCGAGTTTAAGAGCCTAGCATCCTATCCTGATTGTCTTGCCTAAACTTAGGAACTAGGGCACTGGCCAAATATGGGGCTGGAACTGATGATTTTTTGCAGAACTAAGAATGATTTGGACCACCAGACCTATGCTGTGAGAATTTTAATATGCCAATTTTGTCCCTCTTATTCTCTCTTTCTTTTTTATGAGCTTATCCTCCTTAATTTGTTAAGCATGTACCATCAATCTTGAAAGGTCAATCTCCTTAACCAACATAGCTGTTCTACACTCCTTAACCACATCCCTTGAAATCCAAACAAAAACTCACCTATTCTGGCCCTTGATTCAGCCACCATAGTCAGAGCATACCTCGCTAACTAGGTAAACTTGAGTGAGTACTCCTTCACACTCATATTACCCTACTTTAGATAACTCTTGCACCTTAACCTCCCTCTACTCGAGTGGAAAGAATTTGTCTAAGAAAGTTATAGAAAACTCCTCCCACTTTGTAGGTCCATCCTCAATACTTTTTTTATCTTTCTACTGCTTGAACCAAGTATGATCCACTCCTTACAATTGGTAAGCAGCTAAATCAGCACTTTCACTAGCCGTTACACCTACTATATTTGTTACTTTTTACACACCATCCAAAAACTTCTACGGATCCTCCTTAATCTTGGATCCATAAAATAATAGAGGATTCATCCGAGTTATGTCTCGGATCCTAGATGTTGTCGTGATCACTATTGGATTGGCTGGGACAACAGTTTGTTGGTTATATTGAGCAGCAAAAGTTTGGGCCAATACAGTAAAAGCGGTCCTGAATTTGGCATGGAAAACATATTTGTTTAGAGGGCTTTCTTGAACAAGTGGTGGTGCAGGCTATTCCCTGTTGCTTCTTCCATTATATTTCTAGGTGGTATTTTTTGTAAACGGATAAAAGATGAGTACGAAAAGGAAATTCAATAGATATCACACACTTCCGCTAAACATGAATACTGTAAGAAGAGAAACTTTCCTATAACATCTCATAGCCTCTTGCCCATAAGTATGGCGCGCTCCACACCCTTGCACAAGACTCTACCTAATGCAACTTTTAGATACCCTAGGAAACTTTAAAAACTTAGGCTCTAATATAAAGTTTTTCATGAACCAAGGCTACCCCTAGTCGCAACACGGTGCTTAAGGCCACAAGTGACCCCAACCTAACCCATGATTTGGTACCTGCTATGAGCATTAAATAAAATAATAAAACAAGTATCATATGCGGAAGCTAAACTAATAGAAATTTTGTCAAGCTAAAAAGTTGAAACAATACCACATGTATGAAACTACTAATAAAACAAAAAACAAGTTTGAACATCTGAAAGCCTTTAAAACATATGGGGATATGGGAGAAACCCCCAACTAACTCCGACTGACTGAGATAAAGAAAATACTAAAAATAACTATAAATAAATTATTCGCGATGGATGAGGACTCACCACAACTTCTATTGAGAAATGTTGAACTGACACAGCGCAATCGAGGAACTGAGAATCCAAACCTATCTTATAAGACAACAAAGCGCAAAAGAGAGTATATGATCAGTACATTAAATGTACTAGTACATGAGCTAAGGAATAACTAAAAGGTATATAGATAATAAGACTGAATACATGAATATGTTAAATGAATGCAAGACCAAGTAAAGCATGTACTGAAATCATCTATAAAATTGACTAACTGCAGATCATAAACTGAACACTTGGTCATACAAACCTAAGCTGATATAATCTGAGTACTGAAATGAAAATATGGGACGTATCATTTAACCGACATTTACCAATCTGAGCTAATCATTGTCCAATTTGTAACCCCAGTTGGAAGGTTGTCAATACCTTGCCACGAGTACTAACTTTGACTATGTGGATCCACTAATCTGATATCCCGAAGGACTAAGGATTTAGTCCTAATCTGGCGGGTGACCCTTAAGAGAGTGTCAGTCATCTACTGGAAGGTGACATCTCACAACCTATGCTGGCTACATAGTTTTGGAACTTAGTGACTACTACTAAAGGTCTGAGTCCTCTATTGGCGGGTGAGACTTCATCCCTTGGTTAACTCAGTGCTAAATTCTACTCCCAACTGAACTGACATTCGTCCTACCTAAAGTTAACTAGACTCATAGCTGATAATTGCTCATCATGAATATGAAAATCTGAATATGATAATAAAATCATGATTTGACTGACTTATTTCTTAAAATCAGAAACATGTATAAACATATTGGTATGGGTGTTCATAACCCTCCAACACTGAATAATACTTTAGATATAATAACATCATTTAAAAAATTGGAAGGAATTTCCTGATTTAGACACCCAAAACATAGAATATATCACTAAACTGATGAAATCCATGATTATGAGCATGGGAATATATTAAACATTTAAAGACAACATGGTCACTTGGCTTGTTTCATAACTTGATAAATTGACATGGTATAAACTGAACATGACATGAGTGACTGAGATTATAGATCATGAAAGTACATAATACACATGGGAAACACTTTATCATGACTTGTATTCAAAACTATTAGCAGAAAATTGAGTAATTTTAAACTTAACATTGAAATATAGTAAAAAGAGGAAAAAAGGTTTATAGTGGAAAACAAGGGATTTCCTAGGACTTAATGTGTTGAAGGAACTTATTGATGAATATCCCATATACCTAAGTTACTTAAATTCTTGAAAAAAAACTTAGAATTGGGACCTTGGATGGTTGAATTCTTGGAAGAAGATTTTAATTTTTTTGTTATTAGAAAAAAGGAATGATTTTACGTTGTTAATTGATGAGAAGTGGGGAAAATAATTTCCCTCTTGGATTTTAAATAATGAACTGGGCATTTAGGGAGAGGGGGAAAGACTAAAATGCCCCTCACCCCTTTAATGAAGTTGCAGGATTTACACAGCCTCTGTGGTATGGATCTATCACGGAGGCTAGCCTCTGTGGCACACTGCATATCATGGATCTTGCCTCCATAAAATGTTGCATATTATAGAGACTATCCTCTATGACCTGGTGAAGAAAAGGCTTACTACTTTCGTGGTCCAAAAATACCCTGAACCTCTACCAAGAATTTCAAAACTCTCCTGGATGACCCTTTTAACATCCCTAAACTTATTTTAATTCATAAATTAATGTTTCGAACTTAGAAAGGCCAAAAATAAAATGTTTGAAATCTTGGGATCTTAAAAAGGCCATGTCACTTGTAGTTAATGTAAATTAAATGGATTTGGGACTTCTAAACATGTTACGAATAGCAGGAAACTCACCAAAAATCTTGTGGGGTATTACAAAAGTGATTCCCACTTTAGGGCACTCGCTGTTATTGCAAGACTACTTTAGCGGTCGTATTGTTGCAGTAGTGATAGGCGTTTTATCTCCCAGGTGTTTGATTAAATAGATCCTATATCCTTTAAATGCCCTCTTCCCCACTAAATTTTCTATCACGTCTTCCACTATTTTCATACTAAATTGAGAGCTCAAAGATAGGAAAAAGAGGGAAATCATCCACCTAGTTTAAGATAAGCTAACTTAGCTCTTCTTTGTCATTTACCTATTAGTGTTTTTGTCGATTTCCATCCTAATTCCTGGTAAAATTCTTAGAAATCAGGGCCTGAATTTCTAAATTTTAAGGGTTGATTCAAGACCCGATTTATGCTCCATTTGTGCTTAACTTTCAAGCACAAATTCCTTCCACTTTGAGGGACCTCATGGAAGATTCAATTTGGGATTCCATTTTTAGGCCCCGCAAACTCGCTCTTGACTCGAGATTCAACCCAACCCTTATTATAGAAATATGGTTCTCATTTTAATCCTAATGATGTGTAGATTACTATTTTATAGCATGATGGTATTTTAGGATCATGGAGTAAAGACAGACTATATATGGACTACCCAAGGCTTGCGATTCGACATTGAGGTAGGCTTCTGTCTACTTTTTTTCTTGAGATGGTGTTTGATATATGTTGCATGTTAAATAAGGATATTAAGGGGTTATTGTCGTTAGAACATCCTGACTTAGCCTAAATTGTGAGTTTGGGGGGTGGAAGGGTATTTGACCCATAAGTTGAAATACTTATTATACTTTTATAATCCTATTACCTTCTTTATAGATAGAGATAATTCATAGTATGATTATGATATTATTCTAGATATTAGATGATATTTAGGTAATGTAAGAATTATTAGTGAGATTAGTCTTATTTGGACTATTTAGGCTATCTTTGAATCATAGTCTAGGTGAAATTTCCTTAGTTGCTCATGTTTAAGTAGAATTGACCTAGTTGTTTATGTCTTAAGAAGAAGTGATATATTAAGGATATTTATGGATTTCTTTACATTTAAAAATAAATATAGATATCTTAGCCTAGTTCAGGGTAGAAGCTTGTCAAAATGAATAGATTTTAGGGATTATAAGTGGTCTTATCTAGCCCACCTTAGGCTAAGACTTGTATTTTCTTTGTATATTTATATTCATATGACAATCTATTAGATATAGTTGATACTAATGAACCTTTAGTGTAAGGTTGATATGTTACTTGGTGGATTGACATGGTTTTCCTAAATGACGATGTTATGGCTATGCTGAATATATATATTTGGACTAAGGTCGTGATTATGATGTTATGGTTGTTCTTTATATAATGTTGGGCCTAAGGCCATGATTATAATGATATGGTTTTTTTGAATATATATTGGGCCTAAGGTCGTGATTATGATGTTATGGTTATTTCTAATATAATATTGGGACTAAGGTTGTGATTATGATGTTATAGTTTTTTCGGATATAATATTGGGCCTAAAGCCGTGATTATGATGCTATGGTTACGCCAGTTATATATGAGTTTTGGTTTTAGTATGGCAATTGACAATGACATTGATGATTATTAGAAATCTTAAATCGGGACCAGGTTGGTGTATATGGGTACTCTGAACCCCCTAGGGACTTCTTCATCCATGTGCTATCATGCTAGGAGAAGAGAGGTCACGGTAGGTCCTCCCATTGGGAGTCGTCGAGCTGTAGGAGCTTTATACACTGGGATTACTTTATGTTACTTGGATTGTTCATGGTATTATGCACTTACTTGGAATTTATTCTTGCATATGCATTGCCTATCACTAATAAATGCCTATATCTATCCACTTTTTGGGGAATTACATAGGTATAGGAGATGATCCTGGCTTATGGTATATACTATCAGATGCTGGTATCTATCAGCCTATTAAAGAGTTGCATAGGTATAGTCGCTAATTTATTTATTTTATTATTATTGATTGAACTTTTCAGGCCTGTGGCGGCGGGGGTTGCTAAAATGCCCAATTAGGTATTGCTTGCTTAGACTAGCCGATTACTTTATATTGCTATTGGTATTATCATGGTTAGTATGTGATAGGTTGATTATTGGACTGGTATTGAGATTTGAGGTATGATTTTGATTCTTTCATCTTATGATTATATCATTATGCATGATTATACCATAGTTAGGCATTATTACTTTAGATCCTGATATTTTTATTTTTATTTTACGATTGCTTTGTTATGGTAATTATCTCACGTTTATACGTATGGATTAGAGACCCTGATTATTTTAGCACTAGTTCATACTATGGTTCGGAGGTCTAGAGATGCTAGAGTGATGACTTAAATAGTATATTTGAGTTAGCCTTGTTATGGTATATATGTACGTGTATCTGACTATGTATAGTTATGGTATTAACGTATATCCCTACCTTACTTCATTTATTTATGTTTTGTATCTATTCTTTGACCTTGTATATTATTATTTATATCTTTCTCCCACTCTTTATTTATCTATTAGCCAGTGATATACGGAATAGTTCTTAAGACCTGAATCATGGTTGGAATAGTGTAGTTTATCCTTTTTGCTTCTTTAGTTCTTTTGTGTTAGTTTTCATAGATACTTTAGCATGGTTTACATTCTCATTGGCATGTTATGTATATTTGCATTATCTTTAGAGATCAGTCGATAGTTGTTTACTGAGTACCACGTGTATGGTACACATACTACACTTCTTCAGCTTATAGATCACAGTATGAGTTCTCATTGTTGTTGTGTGCATCGTGTAGAGAAGCTATAGTTCAGAGACATAGGGTTAGATCCTAGACTTTAGAGCATTGCTATTTTCCCTCCTTTGTCTTAGACTAATCTCTATGTTGTATCCAAAGATGGGTAGTATCAGTATATTCATTTGGTACTTCATTGTAATTTTACTACATTCGAAGCTCTTGTACTTATTCCACCAGGTTTTAGGATGATCATATGTAATTCAGTCTATTACTAAACTTATTTCGCATTCTTTTTCTTTTGGTAGTCCGTTACTAGTAGTTCTAGACTATGGGTCAGCTTACCTATTGTGGGTCATAGTAGGTTCCATTATGATATGAGAAATTGAGTTGTTAAATATCAATACACCCAACTTTGGCCCCAAAACTGCTTGATGACACAAACCTCATCTCTGGTTGTGAGGTATCTGTAAAAAGGCTCATATTCCCCAGTGTTGAATCTAAAAAGAATAAAGCAGTCACAATTTCTACCAGAGCTTGGACTAGCCCCAAATCTTCTGACTGATGTTGAATATATTTAATGTTAACCTCCAACCCCCTTGTCCGATAATGCGCTAAACCTTTAGAAATATGTTTCAAAGTCCCATCCACATCTATTGATAACATCATATCATCCATCTGGGATAAAATAGAGTCAAAGATAATACTTGAGGATCATAGAAATACAAACACATGACAAGGAGTCAAGACAAAATTTCCTAAGAATGCCCTGTCGACTCCCAAAGAGAGGTTATAGATGTCTCCGCACCAATCCGCTAGGCTCTACTAGACACTGAAAGATAGGTTATAGATGTATCTACACTGATGCGCTAGACTCTACTAAGCACCGAGCTCTAGTACTAACATACCAATAAACCTGGCTCTAATACCAATTTGTCACAATTAAATTTCTAAGGAATGATGGCACCTACTATAACCTACCAATAAGTATGACAACCCGTAGTTTGCAACTGTGAGTAACGAATTATCAAGAGAAATAAATGAAGATAGTGGAATAAATTTGATTAAAGACTAATACATATAATAGTCCCAAGACCTAGTGGAAACAATACAAGAGTTTCTAATATAATAAAAATACTAAATGAAATACAGGTACAACCCATTTATGAATACAACATAGAGATGAGTTTAATCCATAAAGGAAGAATAGTAATACTTCAAACACCTAGAGCTCACCCTAAATCTTCAATTCGTAGCTTCTTTACACGATGCACACAACAATAGAGAGAACCCATACTATGATCTGTAAACTACCAAAGTGTAGTATGAGTACCAAACATATGGTACTGAAGAGGAAACTATCGATTGAGCTCCGAAGATAATGCAAATATAGATAACGTGCAAGCAGGAATGTAAACTACATCCAAATATCAAGACAACTATCATAATAAAACAATCGAGGAACTATGAATGAACTATCCTATCTTAACCATACTCAGGAACTAATCACTACACCATATATTCTGGCCAATATATAACTAAAGGTTATATAGTAGTATATAAGACCAAAAAGGGGATATAAAACATGAATAAATAAAAGAAGAGAGGGATATATGGTAATACTATAGCTAGATACATACATCCATATATATGTATATATATATATATAAATACTAACTCAAATGTACAACCTTAGGTAGTAATACTGTTATATTAAGGCCTTTTAATCATAATAGGAACTAGTGCCGACATAATCAGGGTCCCTAATCCAAATGTCTAATAGGAGATAATTATCCATAATAAAATAACCGTAAGAGAAAGGAATCAGAATGATACCTTAAATATTAGTATCAGTACATAATCAACTTACCATGAACTAACTATAATAATAACAAGAAATTAATCGGCTAGTCCAAATAAATAATACCTTAAATGAGCCCCATAAACCAAAAGGTTTAATCAGCACACAACACTCATAACCTATACATATTCAACCCCTATAAGGATGATAGATATATGGATAAAATGATATACTGGTGATAGACAATGCGCATGCAATGATGAATTCAAAGAAATCCATAATATAGTAACTGATCTAAGTTACATAATATAATCCAGTGTATATACCTCCTCCAGCTCGACATCTTACAAAGGTAGGACCTAAGATGATCTTTATTTTCTGACATGATGGATCACGGGACAAAGATTCCCCTAGGGGGTTCTGGGGTACCCGTATCCACTGTCCTAGTCTCGGTCTAAGATTTTCAACCATCATCATCATCAATCTACTCCATCCAGTATCAGAGAGAGATATATATAATAAATGCATAGACTTGTACCGTGGCTAAAAAAGTTTAAGTCTATAAATCTGATGCCTAAGATCAACTCTGAGACTAAATCAGTATCAAATATTTAAAAGGATCGAAATCTCTCTCGACCAAAGTAAATAGCAGTAGTAAAATCATGAACCAGAATATATCTCGGTGAAATCTCTAAAATATTATTTTTAGTCTTAAAAAATCATAAATCATCCATTAAGGTGGTATGCTGCCTATTATGAAAGAATCCATTTTAAAAGTGAAAAGTTGGAATAAATCCCTTTTTAGGAAAACAGTAGTAAAACCAGGTTTTTCGTTGAAATCATACCATTAAGTGAGCATGAACGCATCAAATCTATGCATTCCATCACTAGTGTCCCAACAATAAAATAATAACTATCTAAATATCCATATACTAAGGCTACGTCATTTACAAGGGTAAAACACTCAGCCGATTTCCAACTAATATCATATCACTGCCCTGGGGCCAATAATATAAAACCCATATAAACATACTATAATCTGGGAAACCAGAATAATCCACCGAGTCAAGTAGTAAACCTTATTCTAAAGGATCGTTAGCCTCAACTTTGTCCAACATGATAGTAACCTAGGGTAACAGGATCCTATTAGTATAATAAATATTTTATCTTAAGGGTCGATTCATCCTTCTATCCTCAAACTCATAATTTTGGCTAAGTTATGGTGTTCTATCCATAATCACACCCTAAAATTCATACATAACACATAATATATATAATATACTATATTGTGAATAAGAGTAGACATAATTCTAACTCGATGTCAAACTCCAATCCTGGAATCATTCATAAATCAACTGTCTTTGCTACATAATCCTGAAATGCCACCATGATATCAAAATAGTAATCTACATGTCATATGGAGTAAATGAAATCCATATTGCTATATAAAGGATCAGGTAATAAATTAAGTTAAGAATGATATGAGGCACTAATTAATATAGAGTTGGAGTATATGATGTTCAAACTGAATAATAAGCAAGTTATTTTTTATGTATGTCAGTCAATGTAGAAACCAAATGATAAGCAACTAGTATTGGTAATAGGCACTATTGATGATGATTTTGGTAGTGGGTGTGCCCATTGAAGAGAGGCTTGGGGTTGAAGAGTAGTAGTAGTAATCATGAATTTTGAGAGTGATGGGATCAAAGAATATGATGAGATGGATAAAGAATTGCATGGTTGAGGTTCTTAAAATTATGCTTCGAAAAAGCTGGATCTTGATCTAAGAAATAGAACCACGCCTTCTGCGAAACCATCCATTGAGGAGCCACCAGTTTTGGAATTGAAGGCCCTCCCATCACACTTGCAGTATGTATTCTTGGGGGATAACAATACCTTACCAGTGATCGTTATTGCAGATTTGGCAAAGTCACAGGTGGAACCATTGATATCCATATTGCATAGGTTCAAAAGATCCATTGGATGGACCATAGAAGATATTGGGGGAACTCCACCAGGTATTTGTACTCACAGAAGACAACTTGATCCGAAATGTGTTCCTAACATTGAGCATCAGTGTATATTTAACCTCCTATACAGGAAGTTGTGAATAGAGAAATTATCAAATGGTTGGATACTAGAGTAGTTTACCCCTATTATAGACAGCAAGTGGGTTACCCCGCTTCAGTGAGTACCAAAGAGTGGTGAAATTATAGTATTTCCTAATAAGAAGAATAAACTTATGCCCATGAGACTTGGGACTAGATGGAGAGTTTGCATGGATTATAGGAAGCTGAATGCTTATACCCAGAAGGATCGCATCCCGATGCCTTTTATGGATCAGATGCTTAATAGACTAGTAGGCCAAGGGTGGTATTTTCTTCTTGATGGTAACTCGGGTTAAAATTAGATCACTATTGATCCTGATGACCATGAAAAAATGATATTTGCTATCCCTTATGGGAAGTTTGCATTCAAGAGAATTCCATTTGGATTATGCAATGCTCCTACCACATTTCAGCAAAGCAAGATATCTATATTTTTTGATATGGTGGAGGACACGAGTAAGGTTTTCATGGATGACTTTTCAGTAGTTATTGACTCTTTTGATGATTGTTTGTCCCATCTGTATAGTGCATGACTAAGGAGTGAAGAGTGAAACTTAGTACTGAATTGGGGAAAAATTCCATTTTCTAGTAAAATATGGTGTTGTTCTTAGGCATAAGTTCTCCAAATAGGGTATTGAAGTTGATAAACCTAAGATAACATAATTGAAAAGTTGCCACCACCAGTCTTAGTCAAAGGTATACGGATCTTTTTGGGCCATGTAGGTTTTTATAAGAGGTTCATTAAGGACTTCTCTAAAATTACAAATCCTTATGCAAGCTTTTACAGAAAGAGGTAAAATTTTTATTTAATGATGCATGTCAAAAAACCTTCAAGTTCCTTAAGGAGCATTGATTTAGGCTCCTACTATTGTGTCCCCTAATTGGCTCACACTATTTGAGGTCATGTGTGATGTGAGCGGAGTGTCCTTAGGTTTTGTCCTATTACAAAGGAAAGAGAAAATCCTTCATCATATTTACTATGCCAGCAAGGTATTTAACCCCACGTAGAAAAGCTATTCATTTACAGAGCAAGAGTTACTTTTGGTGGTTATTTTCATTGAAAAATTATGGTCCTATTTGATTGGGACCAAAGTCATAGTTCATATAGACCATGAAACCTTAAGGTATCTGATATCGAAGAAAGATGTCAAATCGAGATTTATTTATTATGTTCTCTTGCTAAAAAAATTTACATAGAGGTGAAGGACCAAAAAGGCACGAAAACCAAGTTACGGATCACTTATCTAGGATTGAGGAGGAGGCAATGCAGAAAATAGGGGTTGATCTTAAAATAGATGATAATTTTCCAGATGAGCAGGTCTTGGCAGCATCTTAAGACTTAATCCCCAGGTTTACTGATTTTGCCAACTATTTAGCAAGTGATCTTATCCCAAATGACCTTTCCTTCTTGCAATATAAGATATTTATGCATGAGGTAAGGAAGTTCTTTTTGAATGAATCACATTTCTTCAGGGTTTATATGAATGGTGTTATTTATATGTGTATCCCTGAGGTGGAGATGATGAAAAATCTTAAAGTTTGTCATTTATCACCAGTTGGGGGTCATAATTATAGTGCATGCACAACCCACAAAATTTTGCTATGTGGGTTTTACTATCCTATGATTTATAAGGATGCTCATGATTTTGCATAAGCCTGTGACCAATGTCAGTGTCAAGGCAGTATTTCAAGATGCCATGAACTTCCCATGACACCTATCTTAGAACTGCAGTTGTTTGATGTATGGGGATTGATTTCATGGGTATATTTATTATATCGTATGGCATTAGGTATATTTTGGTAAAGGTTGAATATGTTTCAAAATGGGTGGAGCCAGTTGCTCTTCCAAACAATGAAGTAGAAGTGTCACTGGATTTTTGAAAAAAAATATCTTTTCTCGATTTGGCACTCCACAATTATTTATAATGGTGGGTCTCACTTTTGCAACCATCCATTTCAGGACCTACTTGATAAATATAGTGTAAGGCATAAGGTGGCAATACCTTACCATCCTTATACAAATGGGAAAGTTGACGTCTCTAATAGAGAGATCAAGTTCATATTAGCGATGACTGTGAATGAAAATAGGAATAATTGGTCTAAAACGTTGGGTGATGTGTTGTGGGCCTATCGGACAGATTATAAGACTCCCATAGGTGCCTTCCCATATCATCTCATATACGGAAAGCTATGCCATTTTCTGGTCAAGCTCAAGCATAAGGAACTATAGGCATTTAAAAGGCTAAATTTAAAGTAGTGTGATACAGCAAGGTTGAGATTAAGCAAGGTAAATAATTTGGATGAATTCTAACTCCGTGCTTATGGGAGTTCTTCTATAAAAAACAAAGAATGAAGTTGTATCATGATAAAAAAAATTGATAAAGCAGAGTTTGAGCTTTGTGATTTTGTCTTGTTGTATAATTAAAGACTTTGCTTATTTCTTGGCAAGCCAAAGTCTAGGTGGTATGGTCTATTCACCGTGGTTTGGGTATTCCTACATAGTTCTATAGAACTGAAGCGTGATAGTGAAGCCCAATTCAAGGTAAATGGCAACGGGTGAAGCATTATAAGGAAAACATTAAGTAAAATTATGTGTTGATGTTGACCTTGGTAAAGTTTGAGTAGCTGAGGTAACTAAGTCATGCCGCGATATTAAATTAGGCGCTGCTTGGGAGGTAACCTAAGGTATATGGTGATTTTTTTTATCATGACATGGATGCCTATTGCGTCCCAGGTATATCCTCATTCCCTTGATTTGTATTGTTTACATGCATTGGGGACAGTATGAAGTCTTTTAGTTGGGTTTGAGGTATACCATAGCCATCGCAGGATTTTGTTGTCGAGCTTTTTTTCCTATCTGTCATGGTATGGTTGTAGAACCAGCATGTCTAGGTTAAAATTTTTGTGGTGATGTGTTTTATTTCGTATTATGTTGTATTTTTGTGTAATTAGGATATTTTTGAGTATCTAGGGCAATTGAAATATTTTTTTGTTGATTTTTAAGAAAAATGATACCCCTATGGAAAATTTTGTTTTAGAACAATGAGAATGTATATATGTTTGACCATTGTGGATCTTATTATGGCATTGGGATTAGGGACATGATAATCATAGCTAACTTGTGCATGAACCAAATAGGTAGTATCTTGTGATGTTACTCTGTGCCATGTGTGTGTGGGATGCTACTTAGTTTCATTTGTGTGTTAAATCTAGAATATTCCTGGTTAGTCTTGCCTAAGTTGTAGGATGGTTATGGAAGGATCATAGGCATTTTTATATTAGTCCACATTTAGCTTGAATGACCTTCCATGTGTGAATAAGTATCCCTTGATCTAGATTTTTGAGTCATGTGGCTTATTTTTTCTTGTTACACCTTTCACATTCCTATTTTGACTATGATTGGCCCCTGTAGTGGTAGAACCTGGTGAACCGGGCATACTATTTCCCTACCTTCTGTGAACTTTTCTTCTCTTATGTTTTTTTCTACTTTCTTTTTTATAGTATTGGTCTCGTTTAGAGTATCAGTCTAGTATTACAATAAAGCTATTTTAGCCCTGGTCTTCCTTGGACATTGTGCACCTTAACTCAGGAAAATTATGTAAATTGTGGGTGGCTATCATAGGGGTGCATAATGTAAAGTGGGTATGAAGAAGGGTAAAAATAAGACAACTAATAGGTAGGGTTGGGTGTGGTAGGAAAAGAAAAAGGAAAGAAAAAACGCAAAAGAAAAAAACAAATAAAAAAATCCACACCCAACATGAATGTGCAATAAAAAACACACCCAAATTGATATATCCATATGTGCCATACTAGCCCCCAAGCCTACATTACAAGCCGAATAAAGTCCTATAGTGATCCTAACTTGAGTCTTTGAAAATTAAGGCAAAGAAAATAAGGGCAAGCCTATGGTATTTGATGTGCATTGGTGGAACTTCTCTTTTGAGCATGAATGTCTCTTGACCATCCCCACATTGACATGCATCATTTCATATGAGTGAGTGGGACTTCTTCGATGGGAGGAAACATGGGTTGTATTACTATCTTCTTACTTATTTGGGTAGTGCAACTGGCAGATATGCATGGTTGTCTTTTACTAATGTAATTTCCATACCTTGATTCTCTTATGTCACATTATTGTGCTTCTTGTATACACACAGTTAGTTTTGATTTGTTAAAAATAGAAGGGGTAATGTTTCTTGAGCTTAAACTGTTGAGTGACTGCCTTGGATAGCTTTGAGTTCTCCTAGTTAAGCATCGTAGTTTCATTTTGCTTTGTTGTTTTTCCTAAGGGCATGCAAGCGTTCTAAGTTGAGGGTGTTGATGATCCATGAATTCATAGGACTTTTGACGCTTAAAATGATGAAAATATGCAAGTTACCTAGGTTGTTTTGCTCGATATAATGTGTTTTTGTACTGTTTTTGCAGAAAATCAGGCTTTGGGACTATTCTATAAGAAAGGAATGAAATTGAAGTTTTTGGCCACATAAGTGGGAACCTACTATCAGTATGTGCTACCTACGGTCCATTGATGCCGGAGTAGGTGTCAGAAACTGGAAATCTAGAGGCTCAAAAGTGCAGAAAAAGACTATTATTTACGTAGGGGAACCTACAGACCGTAGGTGCACCTACAATCCATGTGTGATAGAGTAGGTTAAAGAGGTCAACCTTTAAGTGTTAAAGAGCTGTTGGAGGAAGGAGGCCACCTAAGTGGACCATCTGCGGATGTAGGTTCCACCTATGGCCCGTAGGTGGCCTAGTAAGTGGCCACCGACCTTGATTTTCCTTCTACATTGGGAGTTGTTTCCTAGGGTTTCCTTGTAACCTATATATAACCTTTTGACATTTTTAGTAACCTTGGGATTACTTTGTTCATGATTTTTGTTGCTAATTCAGTTACGGGTTTGGGTTTTATTCATTTATTATTGTGATATTGATTTAATGTTATCAATTATGAATTCCTTTTCTCGTTTCACAATAATTAGTGACTACAACCCTTAGCTTGGGTTGTGGGAACCTTGGCTTATTAACGAAGTAGGGAAAGTGCTAAGTTGTTCTGACTTGATATTCTTGCATGTATTGTGATTACCTTCAGTTTAATAGATTTCTTAGCCGTTGCAAACATTAAGATCCCGCCTAGTATATCGCTACTTACTTCACCAGAGGAGTAGGGTATAGGAAAAGATAATCATAATAGTAATTTGAAGATTAATTTTCAATCTAGTCTAATTAGTACAATATATGTAACACGATAATCTATCATCTATAACTTGAGACTCAAAAGGTAATAGTTAACTGGGATATAGGATAAGGGTTAGTAATGCAACATCCTGAGACTCAAAAAGTAAAATGTAAAATCTGTAATGAGCTCGCAAGACAGTTGATGGTATATAACTTATCAGATTCTACATGCAAGATATTGGGATTGTTTGGACAATCATGATAAACCTACTGAGTTGAGAATCCAGTGGGAACACAGTCCTAGTGTTCGTCTCTGACTAATTATAACCAACGTTGAGTTTTGTTAATTGTTTGAAATTACAACTATAACCCCCCCCCCCAATTACTTTCTACACTATTCGTTAGTTCTAGCAACTGAGAGATATAATTCCACGTAGTCCCTTGGGTTTACTCCAAACTATGTTGGGTTACTTTACTTGACAGTGACTGCTTATCTTCAGTTGGAAGTGTAGTTTGGGCGTTGATCAGAATTTTGATGCCATTATCGGGGAATGCGACATTGAGTTATTGATTAAACTTGCTGAAGTTTTTGGGTTTTTTTTATTCTTGGTTGGATATATGAAGGTGTATTCCTAACACCAGGAGTCAAGTAAAACCCTTACTGCCACTGAATCCTAACCCATAAAGGATCTTACAATCTAATTGTACAATAATAGAACCAGTACTTACAGGCAATCTTTAGGGGGTTCGAGATGATTCTGATATAGTACCTCCCCCTACTCCAGCACCTCTTCAGAACATTGTTGATCATCAAACGAATAAATTATTGATAGATACAACAACCAACCATAGAATAGACTGGGAGGCTTGGTTATCTTAGCAGGCAAAGCTATCTAGGCCAAGACTAGTAGCTGATCGTCGAGCAACACTCGACAGTAATCGATATAGAGTTTGAGGTGGTCCATCATAACTAATCCTAGCATACCAGTACTTTTGGATATATGATGATAATAAGGATATGGGATACGTTCATCCAGAAAAAATAGGAGCTATTATTCCTCCTACACTACCCCCTAATGTAAAATTTGACATAACTAGTGCCATAATCCAGCTCTTAAATTTTAAAGGTGTATTTTTAATCTTAACTAAAGATGACGTAAATATGCATCTTGCTAATTTTGGTAGGATCTACACTCCTTACACTATTTGGGGGGGAGACTAGGACGCACTCAAATTGAAGTTATTCCCCCTTTTCATTGACTGGAGAAGCTTCTTTGTGGTTAGGAAAACATCATATAGGTTTGATTACTACTTGGAATAATTTGCATAGGCAATTCTCAAACAGCTTCGTACCTCCGGCCAAAATGTTGTAGTTAAAAGATGAGATATACAACTTTAGGTAACTACATTCAGTGTCGATGTATGTGGCTTGGTTCTCATTTAAGAAAAATTGAGCATGGTTCTCAATTATCGTATTTCTGGGATGAGATTGCTGGATATATTTTACAGAGCCCTAAACATTAGTTCCTATTCCGTGGAAAACAAAATAACTAGAAGAGCATTCATGAGATTACGCTGGGAAATGGGTTCTGAAGTTCTAGAATAAATTTTTCTTACCAACCGAGGGTGGCACACTCAGGAGGCTGAGAGTGGTGTTGGTACTTATGCCATTGGATCTTCCAACGACCACAGAGCAGTAATTCTGTGGCAAAACAAATTATGCAATTGAGGACTGATATTGGGTTGCTTACTAAGTAGTTAGTAATAGTGAATTTTGAAAAGGTAAATGTGGTAAGTTTACAAGGTTCATCCTCTAGATCATATGAGTCTCACTTAGAAGAGGAGAACAAGTATCTTGATCAAGAATTTGCAGGTTTTTGAACCAAAGGGCAAGGAAACTAAGGTCGAAACTACTATAGAGATAGGTATAGAGACTGTAGTAGGGAGCATAATAGTGATTAGAGGTAAAAAATGACTACAAAGAGAAGGGATACAAGTATGTCCAACCGGGTAGCCGTGATACTAAATCGAGAATGGAGGTGTTAGTGTCCAAACTGGTGAAGGTTCAAGAATATTAGGATATATGCCATAAAGAGATTAAGGTTGATATCTTAGGTCTGACCCATAAGGTTGAGTCCCATGCGACTGCATTTAAGTAGTTAGAAATGTAGTTTAGGTAGATGTTTTCTATGTTAAATTTGAGGCAACTGGGTACTCTTCTAAGAAACGCGGATCAAAATCCAATCATTGATCATTATCGAGCTATCACCACTAGGAGTGGTGCTTCTAATGTTGATATCCCTATTCCTACTGACGAGGAGTCATGGAATGATAGTGCGATGATTGATGATACACCTGAGGTAGAGTCTGAGAAATCAACAAGTATTGGCAGTGGTTTGAAGAATAATAATCGTAAGGGTAGGGTCGATGATCCCAATAATAATGTGCACTATTATTGTGTGATTACTTCCTTTCCCTTAGTAGAGAAGAAGGAGGACCCCAGAGTGTTCACTATTCCATGTTCTATTGGGCCCTTCAACATCATCCATGCCTTCTGTGATCTGGGAATCGGGATAAATTTAATGCCACTAGTTATATACAAGTTGTTGGGGATATGGATACTCAAATCAATATCCATGAAGCTATTGATAGATGATTCTTATATGAAAAAAATCAATGTACTTTTTGTGTGATGTAGTAGTATGGGTGGCATCCTTTACATTCCCTACTAATTTCATGACTCTTGACTGTGAGGTGGACTTTTAAGCCCCTAATATATTGGGAAGACCCTTCCTAGCCATGGGTAGGGCACTGATTGATATAGAGTGAGAGCATATGAAATTCAGATTTAATGATAAGCAAGTGGTTGTTGATGTGTGTCAATTAGTGCAACAGTGATATATGGATAGTGTCGATAATAGACACTATTGATGATGATGTTGAAGTAGGGGTTGTACCCATTAACGAGAGGCTTGGGGTTGAAGCATTAGAAATAGTAATCATGAATTTTGAAAGTGATGGCATTGAAGAATATAATGAGATGGATAAAGTATTGCACGGTAGAGGTTCATACAATTATGCTTAGATGAAGATGGATCTTGATCTAAGATATAGAACAATGCCTCCTAAAAAACCATCCATTAAGGAGCCACCGGTTTTGTAATTGAAGGCCCTCCCATCTCACTTGTAGTATGTATTCTTAGGAGCCAACAATACCTTACCGGTGATCATTGTAATAGATTTGGTAGAGTCATGGGGGGAAGCATTGATATATGTATTATAGAGGTTCAAAAGGGCCATTATATAGACCATAGAAGAAATTATGGAAATTCCACTTGGTATTTGTACTCATAAAATACAGCTTGAGCTGGAATGTGTTCCAAGCATTGAGCATCAACATAGATTGAAACCTCCTATACAGGAGGTTGTGAAGAAAGAAAATATCCAATTGTTAGATATTGGAGTGGTTTACCCCATTACAGATAGCAAGTGGGCTATCCCAGTTTAATGTGTACCAAAGAAGGGTGGAATTACAGTAGTTCCCAATAAGAAGAATGAACTTTTGCCCATGAGATCAGTGACCAGTTTGAGAGTTTGCATAGATTATAGGAAGCTGAATACTTATACCTAAAAGAACCACTTCTTTATGCCTTTTATGGATTTGATTCTTGATATACTAGCAGGCCGGGAGTGGTATTATTTTCTTAATGGATACTCGAGTTAAAATCTGATCACTACTTCTCTTAAGGACCAATAAAATATGACATTTACTTTGCCGTATGAGACTTTTTCATTCAAGAGACTGCCATTCAAATTATGCAATGCTCATACCACCTTTCAGCGATGCCTGACATCTATATTTTTGGATATGGTAGAGAAAATGATCAAGGTTTTCATGGATAATTTTTTAGTATTTAGAGACTTCTTTGATGTTTTTTGGCCCATCTGGCCAGAACACTATTGAGATATAAAGAGTGCAACTTAGTACTGAATTGGGAAAATCCATTTTATGGTATAAGAAGGTATTGTTCTCGATCACAAGATCTCCAAATAGGGTATTGAGGTGGATAAAGATGAAATTGAGGTAATTGAAAATTTGCCACAACCAATCTCAGTAAAAGGTATACGGATCTTTTGGGGTTGTTTAGGTTTTTATCAAAGGTTCATCAAGGACTTCTTTAAAATTACAAATCCCTTATGCAAGAATTTAGAGAAAGAGGTAAAATTTGTATTTTATGATATATGTCTGAAAGCATTCGAGTTCCTTAAGGAGTGGCTGATTTCATCTTCTATCAATGTGTCCCCTAATAGGTTTGCACCATTTGAGGTCATGTGTGCGTACCATTCGAGGTCAGGTATGATGCGAGTAGAGTGACTTATGTGTTTTCCTAGTACAAATGAGATAGAAGATACTTTATCCAATTTATTATGACATCAAGGCATTTAACCCCACATAGAAGAACTATACAGTTACGAAGTAAGAGTTTATTATGGTAGTTTTTGCCCCTTCAAAAAAATTTTGTCCTATTTGATTGGGACCAAAGTCATAGTTCATATAGATAATGCATTCTTAAGGTATTTGATATCAAAAAAATATGCCAAATCGATATTGATTCATTGGATTCTCTTACTGCAAGAATTTGACATTAAGGTGAAGGACTGAAAAGGCATGAAAAACGAAGTTGCAGATCACTTTTATAGGCTTGAGGAGGAGTAATTGAAGAAAATATGGGATGATCTTGAATTAGATGATACGTTTCCAGATGAGTAGGTCTTGGCAGCATCTCAAGACTTAATACCCAGGTTTGCTGATTTTGCCAACTATTTGGCAAGTGATCTTATCCTAGGAGACCTTTCCTTCCAACAACGCATGAGAGTTATGCATGATCTAAGGAATTTTTATTAGGATGAACCATATCTCATCAAGTTTTATATGAATGATACTATTCGGAGGTGTATCCCTGAGGTAGAGACGATGAGCATTCTTGAAGCTTGTCATTCATTACCAGTTGGGGGTCATTGATACCTAAAAAATCCGTAAAATATTTTGCAGTGTGGGATTTACTGGCCAACTATTTAAAATATTATTCACAATTTTTCATAATCTTGTGACCTATGTCAGCATCAAGGCAATATTTCACGATGCCATGAACTCCCCATGCCCTTATCTTAGAGCTGAAGTTATTCGATATGTGAGGGATTCATTTCATTAGTCTATTCATGATCTCCTATGGTATAAGGTATATTTTGGTAGCGGTTGATTATTTTTCAAAATGGGTGGAGGCAGTTGCGCTTCAAAACAATGAAGGTAGAAATGTCATCATGTTTCTGAAGAAAAATATTTTTTCTCAATTTGGCACTCCACGTACAATTATTTGTGATAATGGGTCTCACTTTAGAAATCATATGTGTAAGGTCCTACTTGATAAATATAATGTAAGGTATAAGGTGAAAACACCTCACCATCCTCAGACAATCGGGTAAGTGGAGGTCTCTAATAGAGAGATCAAGTCCATATTGGCGAAGACTTTGAATGCCAATAGGACTTACTAGTCTAGATAGTTGGATGATGCATTGTGGGACTAGCATATATTTTAAAGACTCTCATAGGTGCCTACCTATATCATCTTATATACGTAAAGACATGCCACTTGTTGGTCAAACTCAAGCATAAGGCACTACGGGTGTTGAAAAGGCTAAATTTTGAGTGGCGTGATGCATCAAGTTTGAGATTGAGTAAGGTTAATAAGTTTGATGAATTTTGACTCCGTGCTTATGAGAGTTTTGACATATACAAACGAATAATAAATCTTTATCATGATGAAAAAATAATAGAAGAGAGTTGGAGCTTGGAGATTTTGTCTTGTTGTATAATTTAAGATCTTTCTTGTTTCCTAGAAGGCTCAAGTCTAGGTGGTAAGGTCCATTCACCATGTTTCGAGCATTCCCAAATGGTTCTATAGAATTGAAGTGTAATGGTCAAGCCTTATTAAAGGTAAATAGGCAATAGGTAAAGCATTATATAGGAAAAATTGAGAAAGTGATAGCATATGTTGATGTGGACCTTGGCAAAGTTTGAGTTGCCAAGGTAACAGTAACAACTCGAGTTTTTGGTCCTTGAAAAATTTCTAAATTTTTTTCTTCACTGTTTTGCTATGACTTACCCCTACTAGTCATAGGGTGTCTTGCTAGGTCAGGTGGCCCAAGTTATAAGGTGTCCAGTGAATGGTGTTTGAGTTATTGTCCTAAATACGACTTAGAGACACGGGTCGTAGTGAGTCTTGATGAGTCATTGTTCTTAAAGCCTAACAAAATCAGAAAGTGTTTGGCTGAGTTTTGCACTGAGTACGAGTGGCTCAATGCTAATAGTAAGGACTTGTTATGAGTCGTTGGCTGCAAATTGTAGGGTGTCCATTATATAACCCAAATGGTTGTTGGGTTGAATATGACTGGACCCTATGAGTCATAGGGTCCCATTACGAGTCATATTATATGAATCATAGGTTTAACAGATTATGATTGCCTTGGAGACTGTCTTGGTTACAACTTATGGTGGCAAGTAGTAATGAGTCTATACGAATCGTAGAGTGACCCGAAGTTCCTGATGACTAAATCTTTTCTTTTAATTTAAAGGCACTTTGGACAATTCCCCTATCACCCAATTAAGTCCCCACATTCATAAGGAACTTAAAGGGTCTATATTTCATCCTTAACATACTCAAACACTTCCAAGCTCTCTTAAATTCTCTCAAAGAGCCATACCTAAGGTTTCCAAGAAGTAGGTCATCCGAAGGCTTAAGGATCAAATTCTTTACGTGAAACTTTGTATTTAGAGCATGTTACTCTTCCCTCATTGTCAATTTGGTAAAAGCATATGTTTTAAAGTATTGTTCATGAGATATTTATGTTGGTTTTGAAACAAAGGTTGAGGGTTTTGAATATTTGTTGTTAAAGAAAAGTTTTTCATAGTTTACATATGATTATTCATGCTTCAATTATGGTTTTAACTTGTGGGTGCATGGGTATGGTGAATGAACTAAGGAATTGTAATTTTCCCAAACTTGTGACTTTTGAAGTGGTTATGACCTCAACCCCTTATGGTGAAATTGGTTTTGAATATGAAAAGTATGTATATTGAACTACTATTGACGCCTTGCATAATGTGAAAAGATAATGAGGCATAATGGTTTTGAAATTAACCTTGTGGATTTCATGTTTTCATAAGTTATTTTGTAATTGAACCAAGGGGGTTGTGAATTCCCCCAAGTGATGAGATTAAGTTGGCATGTTGTTGTTACCTTGCAAGTGTAGTTAGTATGATGATACCGATAATGTATTCCTTAATGTGTAATGTGGTTCAATGAAAGGTAACATGTGATACTTTTAATTGGTCTTTAATGAGGGTTGTGTAGTTGATTCATCAAAGTGCAGGTCCCAAAGAACCAACACTAGAAACCATGGTTGCCGATGTGGGGGCATATATGACCGAATGGTTTGATTCTGCCCTTGTATTATTATTATATGATTTGGAGGTTTGAGTCCCTACATTATATTACATGATTTGGTACTCATGTCACATTGATATGTAAGGAGGTTTGAGTCTCCCATAGTGCATATGTATACCGTCTAGTTCGTGCGGCCATACGCACTAGGGCCCTACCAACTGGGGGAGAGTTGGACCCATATAGCCTATAGGTTCCTTTGTATGTTATGATGGTTGAGCTACATAATCTAGACTAAAGTAAAAAAATTCATGTTAAACCTTGTTCCCTGCCCCGGCATATGAGCTATATATATGTATATGAATTTGATTATGTGCATTGGATTTGAATGATTTGGAACTAATGATCATGACATTATGTTATCCTTATCCCTAAGTTTCATGTTAGTGGTCACCCTATTAACCATCTTCGTATGTTGTATCCTCACACAATGTATGCACTGGAGTTACTTCTACTTTTCCTGCATAGATTTAGGTTGATTGGCTCATTTCGTTCGTTCGTTGTGGTGAAGTGGTGAGATTCCATACTTTGGAAGACTTAGAAAT
This sequence comes from Capsicum pubescens, assembly GCA_030864215.1. Taxonomy (NCBI): domain Eukaryota; kingdom Viridiplantae; phylum Streptophyta; class Magnoliopsida; order Solanales; family Solanaceae; genus Capsicum; species Capsicum pubescens. The sequence goes on from CM061544.1 coordinate 233,309,014, forward strand.
TTCATCAATTCTTATCATAGACTAGAGTTAAGAGTTTCATTATCATTAACATTATCATTTTCATTCTCATTATTATCTGTCAGAGTCAGGGACATATCTATACCAAGACTGGTTTCTAGTTCTTGTGTTAGAAGGTTTTGATGGATTATTGTGGACTTGGGGGATGTTGGTCAGCTTTTTTTCCTGATTGTTGGTTATGGATCATAAAAGTATCTTATATTCTTAAAATTTATCTTGTTATATATTCAGAATTAATTAAACAGTGAGGATGTTGTGTTGTTTGGTTAGGCACAAAAGGGGTGGTTTCCAGTCCACGTGGGAATTGAGATGCCTGTTACGGCCAGGCCCTGGTTTGGGTTATGAAAAAAATGGTAATAGAGCCCAGGTTTGGTTTCATTGAATGTCCAACAAAGTCGTTTCAAGTAGAGTCTCTTTTATATGTATGTAGCATGCCACACTTTTAAGAGAGAGGCCACAAGGTATTTAGGAATGTTTCCCCTTCTTGTTATTCTATTTCAAGCTATAGAGTCAAAGGTCTTTAATCGCCTCTAATTTTCATATATTCGTTTGTCAGATCATGTCTCCCAAAGGATCTGATGTTCTTACAAACCCTTCTATCACATCCATGAAAAATGTGGACGTAGATCGTCCTACTCTAGGAATATAGACCCGATCTAGGGTCGCTACTTCTGACTTCCCTAACAGAGATCCTCCAGTTCCCCTATCCCTCCTTAGGAACCTCAAGCTGGTGTGTCTAATGTTGAGTTTTGCTAGTCGATTCATTTTCTTACCCAGTTGGTGGCCTATCAGACTGAGTGTGTTATTTCTATGGCTCTATCCTTTGAGGCCACTAGGGTTGGCCAATTTATGAGGTTGAGTCTTCCAATTTTCACTAGCTCTAAAATTGAGGAAAATCCTTAAACTTTCATTGATGATATGGAAAAGATCTTATGTGTGATGCATGATACTGATGTGAAGGGTGTAGAGTTCATAGCTTATCAGTTAAAAGATGTGGTGTATCAGTGGTATGAGGAGTAGGACCAGTCTAGGGGTGACGATGCTGAGTTGGCTTTGTAGGATAATTTCTCTAGTGCTTTCCTCGATCGCCTCTTTCCTCAGGATTTGAAGAGGGCGAAGGCCAAGGAATTCGTGAATTTCAAGCAAGGCAGTATGAAAGTAAAGGAGTATTCCTAGAATTTTCATCCGCTATTGTGTTATACTCCTTAATTGGTGTCTAGCATGAGGGCTAAAATAAGGAAGTTTACCTCTGAGTTGTCCCGTGAGTATATCTTAGAGAAAAAGTCTACCTTGTTTAACAAGGATATGGACATCTTTAGACTTGTGGTGTATATACAATAAGTAAAAGAGGAAAAGAAAAAGGAAGCAGAGATGAGTGAAAGGCAAAGTAAGAAGTTTCGCTATTTGGATCAAAGTGGAGGTCTGCAGTAAAATAGTAGAGTTAATAGAAAATGGCCCAAGAAGAAGTGGGACAATTCTGGTTCCTACTCTATGGCTAGTGTTTCTTATCCAAAGTCATCAAGTGATCATCATTCTCGATATAACAGTAGGATAAGAGCACCAGGAGCCCAGCCTCATGCTAGTGGGGCTCATTCAGCTCTATCGTATCCTTCTTGTAGATTCTGTGGTCAGGTGCACCGTGGTGTTTGTGAAGAGGGGGGAACAAATGGTTTAAATATGGTCAAATTGGTCATATGCATAGGGATTTTCCTTCTAAGGTTGATTTTGGGGAAAATAAGATTCTTATTCCTACTCCATCCGCTCCTACACTAAAGAGTGCTACTTCTACTTTTGGCCCTGGCACTGGTTGAAAGCATCTGTACGCTCTTGCCACTCACCATGATTCTGAGGAATCCCACGATATTGTTCATGGTATGCTTAAACTCTTTTTTCATGATGTATATTGTCAACTTGATCCCGGGTTTACTCTCTCTTATGTGACCCCTTATGTGGCTATTCACTTTTATTTTGTCCTTGAGTGTAATCCAGAACCTTTTTATGTGTCCATTACGGCGGGTGATTCCATTATGACTAGAAGGGTTTATATGGGTTGTGTTGTGTCGGTCTATGGTAGAGAGACCTTGCTGGATCTAATAGAGTTGGACATGTTAGACTTTGATATGATTTTGGGGATGGATTGGTTGCATTCGTGAAATGTGTCTCTTGACTGTCGGACCCGAAAGGTCAGTTTTAACTTCTTGAATGAGCTGGTGATTGAATGAGAAGGTAGTTTCCCTAGTTCCTAAGGGAAGGTTTATTTTGTATCTTAGATCCAGGAAATTAGTTTATAAAGGGATCCTCAATCACTTAGTACATGTTAAGGATTCTATATTCAACGGTCCTTCTTTGCGGACTGTCCTTATTGTTTGTGAATTTTTTAGGGTGTTCCTTGATGATCTTCCTAGTGTACCTCCCGATAGGGAAATTGATTTTAGGATTGATCTTCTTCCAGACACTCGTCCTATTTATATTCCTCCATACAGAATGGCTCCAGCTAAGTTGAGAGAACTCAAGGAGCAGCTATAGGATAATCATAACAAGGGTTTTATCATCCCTAGTGTGTCTCTATGGGGAGCTCCTATTATTTTCGTGCATATGAAGGATGGGTCCCTTTGGATGTGTATTGATTACCACCAACTGAATAAGGTGACCATGAAGAATAAGTTTCCCCTTCCAAGAATTGATAATCTGTTCAATCAGCTTAAGAGTGGTAAGTTCTTTTCTAAGATTGATTTTCGGTCATGTTATCATCATTTGAAGATTAGGGAGGTGGATATCCCTAATACTACTTTCCAAATTCCACATGGTCACTTTGAGTTTTTGGTCATTTTCTTTGGTTTGACTAATGCCCCACCAGCATTTATGGATCATATAAATTGGGTTTTCCGATAGTTCTTGGGTTTGTTCATGATTGTCCTTATTGATTATATTTTGGTGTAATTTAAGAGAGAGTCAAATCATGTTAATCACCTCCACCTTGTATTGCAGACCCTTAAGGAGCAACAGTTGTATGCTAAATTTTCTAAGTATGAGTTATGTTTTAATATTGTGACTTATCTAGGTCATGTTGTTTCTAGTGATGTAATCATAGTGGATCCATTGAAGGTTGTGGTGGTTAGAAAGTGTCCTAGACCCATGACTCCAACGACATTCGGAGCTTCTTGGGATTAGTCGGTTACTATAGACGGTTTATGGAGAGTTTATCATCTATTGCTTCCCTATGGACTAAGTTGACTCACAAGAAGGTGAAATTCTTGTGGTCTGATGCTTGTGAGGGTAATTTCGTGAAGCTAAAGGATAGGTTGACTTCTGCTCCGATCTTGACTCTACCTGAAGACACTGATGGTTTTGTTTTCTATTGTGATGTGTCCCGAGTGGGGATGAGTTGTGTGTTGATGCAATATGGCAAGGTGGTTTCTTATGCCTCTAGACATTTGAAAGTTCATTGGAAGAACTATCCGACTCATAATTTGGAATTGTTAGCTCTAGCATCATTTTTTGTATGGGATCCATGTTGATATTTATTCTGATCATAAGAGCCTGCAATACGTGTTCAATATTATGACATAAGTCTCCACTATCATACCGGTAAAGCTAACATAGTTGCTAATGCTCTTAGCCAGTTTTCAATGGGAAGTTTATCTCATATGGACGAGAAGAAATGGGATCTTAAGAAGAATATTATCTTTTTGGCTAATCTCAGAGTTCGTCTCTTAGGTTTTGAGGATGGTGGTGCAATTGATCAAGAGGTGATGAGGTCATCTCTTGGTGCTGGAGTGAAGAAGAAGCTAAAATTTGATCCTGTTCTGATGCAAATCAAGAGTGATGTAGGTTGGCAAAAGGTGATGGTTTTTTAGATTGGTGGTGATGGTATCTTGAGATACCAAGGTAGACTATATGTTCCTGATGTTGATGGGTTGTGAGAAATAATTTTGTCCAAAGCTCATGAGTCGCATAATATTGTTCACCCTCGTTCGATGAAAATGTGTCATGATCTTAAAGAGATTTATTGGTGGAACAATATGAAGTGGAATGTGGCCAATTTTGTGGCTAAGTGCATGGTGTGTTAGCAAGTCAAGGTAGAGCACTGGAGGCCCGGTGGGTTGACTCTGGAGATTGAGTTGTCACTATGGAAATGGTAGATAATTAATATGAATTTTGTTATGGGTCTTCTGTATTCTTTCTAGCTATTTGATTCAATTTGGGTCATCGTGGATGGGATGACTAAGTTTGCTCACTTTTTGCCAATGAGGACTAATTCCTTTTAAGAGGATTATGCCAAGATGTTTATTGAGGAGATCGTGAAGTTGCATGGTACTCCAGTTTTCAACTTATTTGATTGAGGTACCCAATTCTCATATCACTTTTTGATGTCGTTTCAAAAAGGTTTGGTGAGTAAGGTAACCCTTACTACCGCTTTCCATCCGTAAATGGATGGGAAAGAGAAAAGGACAATTCAGGTCTTGGAAGATGTGTTTTAGTATTGTGTGTTTTATTATGGTGGTAGTTGGGTTGACCACTTATGTAATGCCCTGGGAACACCCCCTGGATGTCACACGGTGCTTAGAACTACGAATAGCACCAAGCTAACCCAAGATATCTCTTCAACTTAGAACTTACAAGAAAAGTGAAATAGCATATATAGAAGCTAAAGGTAAACAATTTCATATCTTAATGTAGTCTTTAACCTTGGAAATCTTAAATCAAATCATTGAACTTAGAACATACACAGTCTGACAAGCCTCTACTACTAACTAGAGAGATACTGGGATAGACTCCAGCTAACTGAAACATTAAATCTAAATCAAAGATCTAAAATAACTTTCAACACTGAATTGGAGTCTGATAAGCTGGGTCCTCAGACTATGAGGACTCAGCAAAGGTCGGTATGCGGGTGATGAAGCCCATAGTCAACCGTGCTACTGGGAACGTGCACCCGAACCTATATTATAAGAAAATGTATCACATAGATATGTTGGGGTGAATGCATAAGTAAAACAAGAATTGAATATATATGTGCACTTTCAAATGATACATGTTAAGTGTAAATGACTAACCTTGGACTTGATTAAAGTTAAGGACTTCAAAATCATAAAACATGGATAATGAAACATATATAATAACCTAGTGAGTCATAACACTTAGTTTCTGAAATCTTTACTTTTATTCTTTCTTATGGTAGATTCTTCTAAACAACATAAACCATGTGAGCTATCATCGAGTCCAACGTCTTACCCACATTGGGGAGAACATGAACTTTGAGATTTGAGAGATGACTTAGTGAGATTAACCCTTATCTTTGTTATTGAAGATGGGAGGAGAAAAGATGTTGTTAATTGACTGAAGTATAGAGGAAAATAATGCCTTTCTGGGGTTATAGATCATAGATTTGGAGTTATAAAAGGGGAAAATACCAAAAGCCCCTTAACTGAACTTACAGAAATTGACTTCCAGTCATCACAAGTCAACCATACGACTCGAATGGTAAAGATATGAGTTAGACTAGTAACTCATAAGCTTTTCAAGTGAAAGGAGAGCATACCCTGATCAACATACGAGTAAAATCTTATGAATCGTTACATGTTCATACGACTTTGAAAAAACCACTTATAACTTGGATAGAAACTTAAGGAATCTATATTGTTGAACTTACGATTTTTCATTGTACGACTCGTAACCTGCTATGATGATTTCTAGGGTCAAGTAATAACTTAAATATAACTTAAATCACCCCATGCTACCATGTCTACAACTCATATCTTACCACTTATAAGATGTCTATACAACTTGAGGTAGTGAGTCGTATGTTTCACACTGATCTTGAAACATAGGGTATTATAATATCTCACCCTTGGAAAAAATCTTCCTCAAATGTGATTCATATAGGATTTGGAATTGGAAAAGAATCAACACCTCTATACTGAACTTACAATGAAGCTACAAATCTATCACAAGGATCCAATTACTCACAGCATAAGATACTCCTTAAGAATACTTAAACAGACTTAAAGAGAAATATTTTTGGCTGAGAATAACTATTTACCTTTGGTAGGAACTGAATTAGAAGAAAAGATATGAGGGTACTTGGTCTTTATATCCTCTTTAGCTTACCAAGTGGCCCTTCCAGCCAACTGGTTTCTCCAAAGAACCTTTACTGATGATACATCCTTATTCCTTAGCCTTCAGACTTGTCTATCAAGTATCTCAACAAGAGTCTCCTTGTACGTCAAGTTACCCTTGACCCCAATACTGTCCAAGGAACTACTAAGGACAAAGCTCTAATGTAATTCTTAAGCATCAAAATATGGAACACTTGGTGAATCGTATCTAGCTATGGAAGAAGGTTTAATTTGTAAGCAACCTATCCTACCCGCTTCACTATATCATAGGGAACAACAAATCGGGGACTCAGCTTTCCCTTCTTTCCAAATCTCATAATTTCCTTCATAGGCGGCACCTTCAAGAATACCCAATCACCCACTTCAAACTTGAGTTCTCTCCTTATTACATCGGCATACGATTTCTGATGGCTTAGAGAAGTTTTCAATCTCTCATGAATCAACTCAAACTTTTTCATTTCTTTAAGAACAGAATTTGGCTCAATCAATGCCACTTCAACAACCTCAAACCATCTTATGGGTAATCTACACCTACGCTCGTATAATGCTTCTAATGGATCCATCGAATGCAAGAATGATAACTATTATTATAAGCTAATCAATAAAAGGTAGATGGTCATCCCAAATTCTATTAAAGTATAAAACACATACCCTCAGCATGCCCTCTAATGTCTGAATTGTGCGTTCAGCCTGATAATCAATTTGCGGATGAAAAACACTACTAAGCTTAACCTTTATACCAAGGCCCTTCTGAAAAAACTGCAAAAACTACAAAGTGAATTGTGTCCCTCTATCTAATATGATGGATAAAGGTATACCATAAAGCCTTACAAACTTGCTAATATAAATTTTGGTATAATCTTCCATAGTATCTGAAGTCATGATAGGTAGGAAATGGGTTGATTTAGTCATTCGGTCTTCTATGACCCAAAATGAATCATGTTGACGTCTTGTACGAGTCAACGCTATAATGAAATCCATATTCACTACTTCCCACTTCCAGGTGGGGATGCTGATATCCTATATCGTACCACCCGATATCTAGTATTCAACTTTAACTCGTTCGTCATTGGTATACTTGTCCACAAACTCTGTTATTTCCCTCTTAATACCGTACCACCAATAGATATTTTGTAAGTTATGGTACATCTTAGTAGCACCCAAATGGATAGAATACCTCAAAACATGGGCCTTATCTAGTATACTTTCCCTCAACATATCTATATTTAAAACATAAAGTCTTCCTTGATAGTGAAGTACATTATCTGCCTCTTGGGAGAAAACCTTGACCTTCTATTGTTAGACTGCATCCAATATTTGGCTAAGTATGGAATTATTTCACTAGTTCTCCTTTACTTTCACCACCAAAGATGATTACAAACCCATTCTGAACTACTACTCCCCCATCATCAGTGTTGATCAAATTTACTCCCAAATGAGTTAATTTATGCACCTTTTTGGATGATTCCCGTTCTTTCATTTTCACATGTGACACACTACCCATAGACAACCTACTCAGTATGTCTTCCACCACATTGGCCTTACCCGGATGATGGACCACATTTATGTTATAATATTTCAATAACTCCAAGAACCTTCTCTAGAAAAGATATATCTCCCTCTAAGAAAACACATACTAAAGACTTTTATGGTCAGTGAAAACATCAACATGCACACCGTAGAGGTAGTGCCTTTTAAATTTTCAAGGAAAATACCACGACAGCTAACTCCAAGTCGTGAGTTGGAAAATTCTTTTTGTGATACTTAAGTTGCCTGGAGACATAGGCTATCACTTTCCTATTTTGCATCAATATGAAACCTAGCCCAATGCTAGAAGCATCACAATACACTCAGAATATATCTAACACCTCCAGTAAAGCTAACACTGGAGTCGAAGTCAATCTATCCTTCAACTCTTAGAAACTATTCTCACACTTTTCTGACTATATAAACTTTATTTTCTTTTGGGTAAATTTGGTGAATGTGCAGCTATAAAGGAGAATCCTTCAACAAATCTTATATAATACCCGACCAAATGCAAAAATCTCTTGATATAGGACGGAGTGATAGGTCTAGGCCAGTGCTTCACTACATTAGTCTTCTGATAATCTATATGAATACCATCCCCTTAAATGACATACCCTAAGAAGGTAATAGATTCCAACAAAAATTCATATTTACCAAACTTCGCATATAATTGACGATCCTTGAAGGTCTGCAGCACTATTCTTAAATGGTTTGCATATTCTTTCTTACTCCTGGAATACACAAGTATGTCATCTATAAAGACAATGACAAATATGTCCAAGTAATTCTTGAAGACTATGTGCATCAAATCCATAAAGTCTGCAGGAGCATTTGTTAGTCCAAACTACATAACCATAAACTCAAAATGGTTGTACCTTATTTGGAAAGCTACTTTGGAATGTCTTGCTCCCTGACTTTGAACTGATGGTATGCCAACCTTAGATCAACCTTTGAACACTTCCAGGCACCCTGAAGTTGATCGAACAAATCATCGATTCTAGGAATGGGATACTTTTTCTAAATGGTAACTTTGTTTAGTTGTCTATAATCTATACACATTCTGAGAGTGTCATCTTTCTTGCACACGAAAAGGACTGGAGCACCCCATAGAAAAACACTACGTCTAATGAAACCTTTATCTAAGAGGTCCTTAAGTTGCTATTTAAACTCTTTAACTTTGGACGGAGCCATGAAATATGGAGGGATAGAGAAAGGCTAAGTATCAGGAAGAAGATCAATACCGAACTTGATTTACCCCTAGCAAATCTTTAAGGAAAAACTTCAGAAACTCAATGACTACACTGACTGATTGAACTATCGGGGCTTCAGATTCATTATCATTGACTCAAAATAAATGGTACATACACTCTTTTGATATTAAATTTCTGGCTTGAAGATAAGACATGACCTTTGGAAACATAGAACTTCCCTCCCACTCAAAAACTGCGTCACCAGGAAACTGAAACTTCACTATATGAATGCGAAAATCTATTGATGCATAGAATAAATGGAGCAAATCCATGCCTAGAATAACATCGAAATCTACCATCTCCAACTCTATTAGGTCTTCTAGTGTGATCTTATAGATGAAAGTAATAGGACACTCTCTATAGAATCGCCTAGAAACAATAGACTTACCAACTATATAGAAACTAAGAAAGGCTTAGGGAGATTTTAAGGACCTACCCCAGACTTTACAGAAACAAGGAGAGTTACATAAGAGATATTTGATCCTGAGTCTAACAACATATATACATCAAGGTGAAAGGTATAAAGCATACCAGTGACAACATCGGGGGAAATCTATTACTCCTCGCGGGATGGGAGAGCATAAAATTGATTCGGGTGTTGACCGCCACTAGTACTGGATGATGTGCCATATGGAGGAATTGGGCGGCCTAGTTGAGCTTATTAATTAGTATCCTGGGTTTAAGGATGAGCATCTATACCTACCTTCTTATCTTACGGACACTCATTGATTTTATGGACCATCTTACCACATCCATAGTAACCCTCTTTACCCATCATACAATAACTAGGATGGGTCTAGCCACAGCCACACTTTTCACATGTCGAGTAAAAGTAACTGGGCCTCCCGACTACACTATTTTGAGACTTGGGATTCAAAGTCTTTCCCCACTGCTCTTGCCTGGTACTGGGTGCATAAGCACTAGCTGAAGATAGCATAGGAACTGATAAATGACCCTGAAACTATGAACGGTTTCCTCCTCTAGACCTTGGCTGACTATACTCAAATTGTCCAGAACTAGCTCTCTTATTTCTCTTCTCTCTTTCCTTCAACTTTTTGTCCATAATCTACTAAGCATGAATTATTAACAAAGCAATATCCATATTACAATCAGCATGGCAGTCCTATATTTCTTAACACTAACTCAGACATCCCCGTTACAAACTTACTCATACGAGCTCTAGAGTCAGATAACAACTCTGAGCTATATTTATATAACTAAGTAAACTTAAGGTAGTACTTATTCACTATCATAGAGCCCTACCTCAAGTTCATGAACTCCTCCATTTTACACTCCCACATCTCAGGAGGAAAGAACTTATCCAGAAAAGCATTTTAGAATACCTTCCAACTCATAGGAGCTCCTTTCTAACCCTTACCATCCTTCCACATAGTGACCCAATCATAAGAAATATCCTTCAGCCTATTGGATGCAAGCTTTACACTCTCCTTTTTAATAACATGCATGATCTGAATAATCTTTCTCACCTCATCAATAAAGAGTTGAGGATCCTCATCAACCTTTGACCCATGAAACTCGGGTGGATATTCTAGATGTACCTAAGTTACCATTTTGCTGAAGTGGGATTGCTGCTTGTTGGTTTCCCTAAAAATTAGATTTTAAAGCTTAGGACACGCTTGAAAGACAGCCCAAAATTCAGCATGAGATATATTCTCATTCAGAGGGTCTGCGTGCAAGGGTCTTTGATCATTATTTCTACTTGCGTCAGCTCAAAGAGGATACATATTCTATAACATAAAAAGCACAAGTTAAGACAGACAGAGACAACTATAATCATGGTAGATCATGAAAAAAATGATGATTCCCTAATTCGTTCCGTAGCGTCCTGCTTATAAATGTGGCGCGTGTCATATTCATGATCAAGACTCTACGTAATATGGCTTGTTTGACTCCCTAGGACTCTTTATAGGCTCTGATACCTAGTTTTAAACACCTTGGGAGCTCCCCTCGATGTCACACGGTGCTTAGGATAACAAATAGCCCCAAGTTAACCCATGATATCTTTTAAACCTATAACACACATGAAAAGTGAAATAGCATATGTACAAACTGAAGGCAAACAATTTCATCTCTTAATGTAAGTCTTCAACCTTGGAAATCTTAAACCAACTCTTTGAAATTAGAATATACACAGTCTAACAAGCCTCGAATACTAACTAGAGAGCCATTGGGACATACCGCAGCTCACTCAAACTTTAAACAAAAATAAATATCTAAAATAACTTTAAACACTAAACAAGAGTCTAATAAGATGGGTCCTCAGAATATGAGCACTCACAAAAAGTTGGGATATAGGTGATGATGCCCGTATTCAACCGTGATGCTGGAAAGAAGCACCTGAATCTACATTATGAGACAATGTAGCACATAGACATATATATGGGTCATTACTTCTAGAATGTACTAAGTATATGGGGGTGAATGCATAAGTAAAACAAGAATGGAATATATATATGTAGTTTTAAATGATACAAGCTAAGTGAAAATGACTCACCTTGGACTTGAGTAAAGCTAAAGACTGCAAAATCATAAAACACGAATAATGAAACATATGGAATAACCTAGTGAGCCATAAAATATAGTTTCTAAAATCTTTACTTTTATTCTTTCTTATGAGAGATTCTTCTAACCGACATAAACCATGTGAGCTATCATGGAGTCCAATGTCTTACCCACATTGGGGAGAGCTGTTCTACCCTTGCTGTTGGAATAAAACCTAAACATAAGTGATCACTATACTTCATTCATATTGGAAAAAAGCTTAACCTATGATGGCTCGTAGTTTCTAGGAATTTTGGATACATTCATCTTCATTCCTTTCTCGGTGCTAAATACTTCTCTCAGAATATATATACATATATATATGCTAATACTTAAGAAATTCACCTTAAAATATCATAAGGGTTTGTATACTGGAAACCAGTTATGCTTCTCTTTACTTTAAATCATAATCCAGATGAACACTTGTGGATTTCAAGTCTTATCTTTAGATCAAAGATCAGGCTTTATTGAATCATTCCATATTGTATATGAATAGAACTTCAAAGATTAAACTTTCTTGTAAACTTAATGCTTCTTCTTAAATCATGAAACTCTAACTTTCCTTAAAAAAACCTATAACAAAATATCTGGCTCAATATCCATATAGAAATCTTTCATCAGAACCCAAATCAAAGTAGTGAAACTCAAATCGCAATATTAATCTTAAAGTTCAAAACATGAATGGATGTAATGTAACCTTTATGCATCTTTAACATTCAAATCAAAAAATAAGGGTAGACTTCAATACATGAGAAATTGAGGGATGAACCCTATAATATATCATGTAAATTCAATATTAAGAAAATTATTTTAGGGCATAAGGATGGAAGATTAACCTTGTTCAAAAACCCCTACATACCTAGAATTGCTTGACTTGTGAAAAGAGCTTGAACTTTGAGACTTGAAAGATGACTTGGTAAGAGAAACACTAATCTTTATTTTTAAACATGGGGGGAAAATGTTGTTAATTGACTGAAGGATAGAATAAAATAATGCCTTTATGGGTTTATAGGTTATGGTTTAAGAGTTATCATAGGGAAAAAGACCAAAAGGCCCCTTAACTGAACTTACAAAAATTGACCGCCAGTCATCTCAAGTCAACCATACGACTCGTATGGTGAGGATATGAGTTTGACTTGTAAATCATAAGCTTGAAAGTGGCAAAGATAGAACACCATGGTCAACATACAAGTGGTAGCTTACGTTTGATTACATATCCATATGACTTTGAAATAACCACTCGTAACATAAACAGAAACTTAAGGAACCTATACTACTGAACTTACAACTTCTCTCCATATAACTCGTGACCTGCTATGAGGATTTCTAGGGTCAAGTAATAACTTGAACGGAACTTAAATCACACCACGCTTTCATGGCTATGACTCACATCTTACTACTTGTAAGATATCTATACGACTTAAGGTAGTGAGTCGTATATTTCACAGTGATCTTAAAATACAAGGTATTATAACTTGCCTCTCATAGAATTTGCCAACAACAACAGTTATCACTCTAGCTTTGGTATGGATCTATTTAAGGACTTATATAGTAGGAGGTGTAGGTCTTCTATTGGGTGGTTTGAGGTTGGTGAAAATAAGTTTTTTGGTCCTGATTTGGTTTACGAAGCCATGGAAAAGGTGAAGGTAATTTGGGATAGGCTTAAGGTAGACCAAAGTCATTAAAAGTCCTATATAGATATGAGGCAAAGGGAGTTGGAATTTGATATTAGTGATTGGGTATTCTTGAATGTGTACCCCATGAAAGGAGTGATGTAATTGGTAAGAAGGGAAAGTTCAGCCCCTATTTTGTCAGTTCGTACTAGGTTTTGAAGAGGGTTGGTAATATTGCTTATAAATTGGAGTTTCTTTCTATCTTGAGCTACATTCACCTAGTTTTTCATGTTTTGATATTGAGAAAGTTCGTGGGTGATCCTTTAATAGTTGTTCCTTTGGAAAAGGTGGTCCTTTTGGACTCTTTGTCCTAGGAGGAAATTCCAGTTGAGATAATGGATCGGTAAGTCCAACGGTTTCGTAAGAGAGACGTGGATTTATTAAAAGTTTTTTGGAGGAACCAAAAGTTTGAAAAATACACTTGGGAAGTTGAGGAGGACATGAAGTCCAAGTATCCATTCTTGCCTTCCATTTTGAATAATCGTGCTTAAGGTATGTGTATTTCTTAACATATTTATTTTTTGTCTTTATTAAAGGTAAGTGTGGTTATGTTTGGAGTCAAATCGTTCTAATAAATGCCTTGTCATGTCATTTGAGGATGAATTATCCTAAGGGGGGAGTATGTAACACCTTGAGTTTTTGGTCCTTTTAAAATTTTTGAAATTTTACCCTCACTATCTTGACTATGACTTACCCCTATGAGTCATAGGATTTCATGATGGGTCAGGTGACCCTAGTCGTAAGGTGTACACTAAAATGTCTTTGAGTTACTATCCTAAGTACGACTTGGAGACAAGAGTCATAAGGAGTCTTGACGAGTCATTGGGCTCGAATTATAACCAAATCAAAAAGTGTGTAGCTGAGTTCTGCTCTGAGTACGATTGGCTCACTATGAGCCGTAAGGACTTGTTACATTTCATTGAGAGCAAATCGTAGGGTGTCCAGTATATACCCTATATGGTTGTTGGGTTGACATTGACTGGAGCCTACGAGTCGTAGGGTTCCATTATGAGTCATATTATATGAGTCATAGGGTCAATAGATTAAGATTGCCTTAGAGATTGTGTTGGTTACGACTCATGGTGAAAAGTCGTAATGAGTCTATACAAGTCGTACAGTGACCCATCATCATTGAAGACTAAATTCCAATTTTAAATTTAAGGGCACTTTGGACAAATCCCCTCTCACCCAATTTAAATAGAATGTTCATAAGGTACATAGGGGGTTATATTTCATCCTTAACATACTCAAACACTTCCAGGCTCTCTCAAATCCTCTCAAGCAGCCATACTTAGGGTTTCTAAGAAGTAGGTCATCCAAGGGCTCAAGGGTCGAATCTTTTCATGAAACTTGGTATTTCAGGCATGTTACTCTTCTGTCATTATTAATTTATTAAAAGCATATCTTTTAAAGTAATGTTCACAAGTTATTTATGCTAGTTTTGAAACAAAGGTTGGGGGTTTTAAATGTTTCGTGTTGAACAATGTTTTCCCATGAATTATATATAATTAGTTACGCTTTAATTATGGTTTTAACTTATGGGTGCATGGGTATGGTGAATGAACTAGGAAATTGTAATTTTCCCAAACTTGTGACTTTTGAAGTGGTTATGACCACAACCCCATAGGGTGAAATTGGTTTTGAATGTGAAAAATATGCATGTTGAACTATTCTTGACGCTTTGCATAATGTGAAAAGCTAATGAGGCATAATGGTTTTGAATTGAACCTTGTAAGTTTCATGTTTTCATAAGTTATTCCATAATTAAACCAAAGGGATTGTGAATTCCCCTACGTGATGAGATTGTGATGGCATATTGTTGTTACCTTGCAAGTGTAGTTGGGATGACGATATCGACAATGTATGCCTTAATGTGTAATGTGGTTCAATCAAAGCAAATGTGTGATACTTTTAATTAGGCTTTAATGAGGTTTGTGTAGTTGAGTTGTGAAAGTGGAGGTCCCGAAGGACCAACACTAGAAACCACGGTAGTCGGTGTGGGGTCTATATGATTGAGTGGTTCGAGTCCCCCTTAGTATTATTATCATATGATTAGGAGGTTCGATTCACCCCCATTATATTACATAATTTGGTACTCGTGTTACCTTGATATGCAAGGAGGTTCGAGTCTCCCATATTGCATATGTATACCCTTTGGTTCGTAAGACCATAAGCATAGGGGCCTGCCAACTTGTGGAGAGCGGGCCCATATAACCCGTGGGTGCCTTTGTATGTTATGACGGTTGAGTTACACAATCCAGGCTAAAATTTTAAAGTGCAATGTTATACCTTGTTCCCTGCCCCGGCATGTGAGTTATGTATATATTTATATGTATTTGATTATGTGCATTGGAATTGAATGATTTGGAATTATTGATCATGGCGTTATGTTATCCTTATTCCTGAGTTTTATGCTAGTGTTCACCCCACTAACAATCTTCAGATATTTTATCCCCATACGATGTAGGCACTGGAGATACTTTTACTTTTCTTGCGTAGAGTTAGATTGGTTAGCTCAATTTGTTGGTTTGTTGCTGTGAAGTGGTAAGCTTTCATACTTTAAAAGACTTAGACATTTCATCAGTTCTTATCATAGACTAGATTTGAGAGTTTCATTATTATTAACATTATCATTTATATTGTCATCTGTTAGAGTCAGGACATGTCTCGACCAAGACTGGTTTTTGGTTCTTATGTTAGAAGGCTTTGATGGATTAATAATGTGGACTTGGGTGATATTGGTTTGCTATTTTGGCCAGTTGTTGGTTTTGGATCATAGAAGTCTTTTTTATTCTTAAAATTTATCTTGCTATATGTTTGAAATTCATCCGACAGCAGGGATGTTGTGTTGTTTGGTTAGGAACAAAAGGGGTGGTCTCCAGTCTACATGGGACTTGATATGCCTATCATGGTCAGGCCCTGGTTTGGGTCGTGACAGTAACAAAGTCATGCCACAATGTTAAATTAGGCACTACTTAGAAGGCAACCCAAGGTATGTAGTTATTTTTTTTGTAATAAAATGGATGCCTAGTGCATCCTAGGTATGTCCTCACTCCCTTACTTTGTATTATTTACATACACTAGGGAAAGAGCGCAGTCTTTTAGTTGGAGGTAAGGTAAACCATAGCCACTGGAGATTTTTGTTGTCTTGCTTTGTTTCCTATCGGTCGTGGTATGGTTGCAGACCAGTATTTCTAGGTTAAAATTTGTGTCGTGATGTGTTTTGTTTTGTATTGTGTGGTATTTTATGTAACTAGGAGATTTTTTAGTATCTAGGGCAGTTAACATGTTTTTTGTTGATTTTTGAGAAAAATAATACCCCTCCAAAAATTTGTTATTAGAACTATGTGAATGTATATATGTGTAACCATTGTGGATCTGGTTACGGCATTAGGATTAGGGACATGATAAACTTAGCTAACTTGTACATCAACTGGATATGCAGTAGCTTGTGATGTCACTCTGTGTCATTTATGTATGAGATGCTACTTAGTTCCCTTGGCGTGTCAAATCCAAAACTTTCCCAGTTAGTCTTGCCTACGTTGTAGGATAGTCGGTTAGGAAAGGATCATAAGTCATTTTTTATATAAGTCCACTTTTAGCCTAAATGACCTTCCATGTGTGAATAAGTATCCCTTGATCCTGATTTTTGAACCATGTAGCCTATTTTTCTTTTTACACCTTTCACCTTCCTATTTGTGTTATAATGAACCTATTTTGGGCCCGGTACTCCTTGGAAATTGTGCACCTCAACTCAGGTAAATTGCCTAAGTTGCAGGTAGCTATCATAGGGGTGTGTAATGTAACGTGGTTATGAAGAAGGGTGAAAATAAGAAAAATAATTAGTAGTGTTAGGCGTGGTATAAAAAGAAAAAGAAAAGAAAAAAAGCAAAAGAAAAAGAAAGAATAAAAGAAACCACACCCAACCTGAATGTGTAATCAAAAATTAAAAAGGAGAAATAAGGATGGAATAAAAAGAAAAATGGTTTATAAGTGGACCCCAAAGTAAGTGTAGTGCCAAGAAGGCATAGTCACTTAATATATTCATATGTACCATACCAGCCCCCAAGCCTATACTACAAGTCAAATAAAGTATTATAGTGATCCTAACTTGACTGTCTGAAAACTAAGTGTTAGAACCCTTGGGGGTTGCACCACACAATAAGGGACTAAGTCCCTCAACGTCAATCACAGGAAACATACACAAAAAGAACCAAGAAGTATGAACTAGTATAGGAAGAGTAAAGACACAAGAATTTTTACGTGGAAACCCAAGAAGGTAAAAAAACATGGCTTTCCCTCACAAGCACCTCCAAATCCACTATAATCAAACTCTTGATTATAGCCTGCACTGAACCTAACTCTAGGTTCCTTTCGCTAGTAGTAACTCTACTACAAGCTCATATTGGTAACATTACGAAGGACCCTTTCTAATTATTAGCTCTAATAAGTGTCAAACTTAGGTAACTCTACCTAAGAAACTCTCTCAATGATAAAACAAGACATTACTCTTATAACTTGAGTAATTCTTTTACAAATCAACTCTCAAGAACACTCACTCACTCTTTAAGCATATTACAAATATAAGAATATGAGCAATGTTTGAGCAATCTTAAAATGGAGTTTTTGCTACCATACTTCACTCTTTAGAATTGGAAAAAAGATTATTTGATGGAGAGGTGTCTCTTCCCTTTTATAGTTGAGTAATGATTAGGGTTGTAAGATCATTGGACTAGTTTTCCAAGTTAGTACAAAATAGCACCTACAATTTTGTTACACAAGAGAAAAAAATAGTACAGATACTGTGTGCCAACTATACTATACTTTGCTCATCCAGGGACCTAGTCCCTTGCAGTTTAGTTGCTCATCATCAAAACTACATATAGCAATTTTTCCCCCATTTTGATGATGACAAACCAAACCATACAATATGAGCATCAGTGCACATTTAACACATTTAATCAGTGTGATTTTCACATGAAGATGAATGTTCCCCCTGTCTTCATGCTTTCACCTTCACCATGCAATATAGGGACCTGGTCCCTTGTTGTCATTTGCAACAAAAACTCAACTTTCTTACCCTTGTCATCATGTGCCTTCATTTAGTTCATTTTCATACTGCCTCCAGCCAACATGACTTCCTTCATTCATCTATTCAACACTCAGCACCTTACTTAATTCCCCCTACCAGCATACTAGTTGCACCTAGTAATTCATCCATTCAGTACTCAACACCTTACTTACTTTCCCCTACCAGCATGCTTGTTGAAACTGGTACCTGGTACCTGGTCCCTACTACATGAACTCAGTATTCCCCATTTTGGCATCATTAAAAAGGATTAACAATAAATCAAGAGTAAAATAAGTACAAATTAGTTAACTCATGGCGATTGGGAAAAACACTAACATGAAGAATTGCTTTGTAATATAAAGAGAACAATTGTAACACACAAAGAAAAGATTCATTCATTCATAATAGTTAGTAGAGACATTAAGCTAAAATAATCACCATAACAAAACTGTCTTTAAAATCTATTATGATAACTAGGATATGGAATTGACACAAGCTTGATAAGGGAATGAGGATAATAGGGTTCAAGTAGAGAGAGGTTTAGGGGAAAGAGTTTCAATTAGGAACTTTATTTTTGAACTTTCTGCAATATGGGCATCCAACAACTGTTAGGTGAGAACCTTTACTACAGCATTAAGTCCTTGAATTTCAATAGTTAGTTCTACCACTTTCATTTTGAGCTCTGCACTTTTTTCTTCTCTTGGGACTATTGCTCAATTTCCAACCATAATTGTTCTCATCTTGGGACCAGGTCCCTCAAAATCTTTCCTTTTCTTGACAGCTTTATGTTTCTCCCTACTTTGGCCATGTATAAAAGACTTTTATTCAGTGGACCAGGTTCTCTCAGCAATATGAACTTTCTCACTACTTTCATCGACAATCGCAATAACTTCTGAATTTATGTTTGTCTCACCTTCAACATCCACAACCTTAATATTTTTGTTTTTCCTCTACTGTAGTATTTTCCATGACCCTTCTTCTTTTCATGGTTGAAGTCTTGAAGTCTTGTTAGCCTTCATGGCATCTTTCATCATTTTCCTTTTTTCACTACTTTCCTTTAGTTTCTTCATAGTCCAATTCGGAAGTACTTCATTCTCATTCTCCTCATTCTTTTCAAGTGTAAAAATATTTCTTCTCCTCTATTTGCTTTATCAGTAACACCTCAATTTAAATCTTTTATCCTAATGGAGTAAGCACAACTTTCATTGGTTGGGAAAGGTTCAATTTAGAGCTGACTCATTTAAAGGTTTCAAATTTTTATAAAGATAACTCAATGGGTGGGAAATTAAATGGAAACAGTTGGGTTTGAAGAGAAAAGTTAATTTTTCACAAAAGGTCAAATTTGTGTAAGAAGAATGAGTGGAGGTCTAATATGGTAGTTTAGAGTAGTGTCAATTGCCAATAAAAGTGGTTACTTTTGAAATGACATGTCTAAACTAACTAGGTGTGACCCTAAATTTTTTAAAAGGGAACTGACTATTTTTGTAGAGGAAGAACTATACAAAGCCTATTTATACAACATATTATGATCGTTATTAGAGAATCTAATATAGGCACTAACCTAAGAAATGGGACTAGGTCCCTCTTTGATGAGAAGATCTTCAAGTTTGTGCTTGTCAGATTTGTTCACTTCCTAAGTTATTCCCATGGGTGTATACCTGCAAGGGTATAGTACTAAGTTAGATAAAAATTCACCTATCTTATCAAGGATACCTGTTTCTTAATCATAGCCAATTATGAGTGGAAACACTTAATCACAAGATAGGTCTGATCGATTAGATCAATCAGCTTCAATCTTTCTTCCTTATCCGATCAATTAGATAAATCAACTTCAGTTTTTCTTTCTTTGCACATCTTTTTTATTCCATATCCTGCTCTTAATGTAAGTCTAAGGACCAAGTCCCCAAGATTTTTATCATGACCTTTTTTGCCTGATCTTAAGTTTTGAGTTGGGATCAGTGACTGATATTTTGCATCATTACCATTCTTATATTCATCCTCCAAACTTTTCCTCATCATTTTTACCATCATCAGCCCTCTTTTTAAAAAAATCACATAGTTTTCTTCTTGTCATGGGGATCTTCGATTGCCTTTTGCCATGGGTCAAGTGTTTTGACATCAACTATTTCACTTGAGACACTTCCATCTTGAATAGTCCGGAGAAAGAGATAATATATTCAAACTTTCAACATTGAGATAGTTGATTACTCATTTTAATGATCATTCTTGAAGGCAGTTCTCTTCCTCATACCTAAAACCATGATCATTTGTCAAATTTGGGAACGTATTTGAGTTTGAATTGCAGTAGACAGACAGAGGTATGATCAAATCCATTTTGGCCCATCTAGGTAAAGAGTTCCTTTTCATAATTCTTTAAGGCTTGATATCCATAGAATGTGCATTCCCTTGCTGAATGTATCTAGAACCATTTACTATAGCTCTAATCTAGCTCTGAAAATCTTCCCTTTTGTGCCCATTTATTCCATAATAAGTGCATAGAGGCTTGTGAACCTTGTTCTTAGCATTATGAGCAACCATCCCTTGAGACCCACGAAGTTGGGTTCCTTAGTGATAAACAATCCCCTTCCCATTGTTAGCACCTTGAGTAGTCAAGTTATAAGGGATCTGAGAAGATGCAATCCATTGTAGGGATTTTTAAAGTTCTTCTCTTAAATAGACCAGGTCTCTTTCTAACTCCTCATTCTTCTGAAGTGTTGTCATAAGAAGCCTTTGAGAATCCTCTAATTTTTCTTGAAGATCAACCTAAAACTTTGAGACTTCCTTTTTTCCTTCACATTCAGAAATATTTTCTTTTTCTAGTTGATTGACCAAACTCAGATTTTCAAGTTTCATCTTAGCAACTTATTGCTCAATTTTTGATATTTGGAGAGTCAAAGCTATCAGTTCAAGATCCTAATATTCTATCTTATCATCTAGAACTTTTTTTTTCTTTTTAGCATAGGCACTATTAACTTTTTCCAGTTGATTATCTAAGCTTAATTTTTAGATTTCAACTTAGTAACCTACTCTTCAGTTTCAGATAGTTGGAGAGTTAGATCAATTAACTCAAGCTCTTCACTTTCCACCTTTTCTTCCAGAGTATTTTTGCATTAGTCATTTCACAAATAGAATCAATCAACATAGTTGCAAGCTTTTTTATTTTTCTGGCAGAGTAATTCTTTAAGTTTTCTTTAATGTCAGAGAGTGTTATCGAATATTCTTCTTCATCTTTAGTGTTTTCCATAAAAGCAAACAAGGTATCAAAGTTTAATTTCACATCCTCCACTGCAAGCATTGAAATATTTGTAGACTTTTCAGCTTTACCTGATTCACTGGAGGAATTACTGCACATAGCTAAAGCTTGTTTAACTACAAAATCAGTTGCAGCATGTCTTCTTGATTTTACAGGGACCTATCCTATTTATTGTTTTTCACCTCCAGTGTTGAGGTGATCCTGGTACTCTATCTTGTGCATTGGACTGTCCTAGATAAAATGCTAGGGACTTCCACATTTGTGACATACCTCAACATTGTTTCCCTTATTGTTACTGCTTCTTTTTCTATGGAACTGACCATATCTTTTCATTACTCTAACAATTCTATTTGCCAAATAGGCAACATCAGTCTCTTCTTCACTTGAGACATGCTTTGAATCTTTCAATGGAAAAGATCTTTTCTTTTGGAATTTTTTTTTCTCTAGCTCTTGTTGCTTCTTCAACTCATGAGTCTTTAGATTTCTAATAATTTAATCCATGGTGAGGGTCTTCAGATTTCTTGCCTCGGTTATAATATCCATTTTTCTCTCCCAGGACCTTTGGAGGATACTAAGAATTTTTCTCACTTGCTTATATATTGGAATCACTTCTCCTAAGTAGTGATGCCCATTAATAATAGAAGTGAATCTTGTATGCATTTCTTGGATAGTTTCTCCTTTTTTTATGGTGAAGGTTTGATACGGAGTAGTCAAAATATCTACTTTTGAATCCTTTACATCAATAGTTCCTTCATGAGAAGTCCTCAAGAAATCCTAGATTTCTTTTGTATTTTCACAAGAAAAAATCCCGTTATACTAATCAGGTCCTATACTACAAACCAATAGTTTTTTAGCCATATAGTTCTTTTCAATTTTCTTCCTATCATCATCATTGAAATCTCTCCTAGTTTTAACAACCATTCTAGTAATTTCTCCTTCTTTGACTTCTTTAATAGGAACATGAGGTCCATCAAGGATTATGTCCATTAGTTCACTAGCTTCATCCATAATGAAGTCAAACATCCTGGTTTTCAACTACCCATAGTACTGTCCGTTAAATCTAGGTGGTTTAGTGGTAGATTGCCCTTCTTCTAAGTTTGGTGGAGCAGCCATGATAGCCAAAACACTCTTGGTGTGAACCATTTAGAGTAACCTCGCTCTAATACTAATTGTTAGAACCCTTAGGGGTTGCACTACACAGTAGAGGACCAGGTTCCTCAATGTAAATCACAGGCAAAATACACAAAAAGAACCAAGAAAAAGGAAACAGTGCAGGAAGAGTAAAGACACAAGAATTTTTATGTGAAAACCCAAAAAGGTAAAAAACATGACTTGCCCTTATAAGCACCTCCAAATCCACTATAATCAAACTCTTGATTATATCCTGCACTGAACCTAACTCTAGGTTCCTTTCGCTAGTAGTAACTCTACTACAAGCTCATCTTAGTAACTCTACCAAGGACCCTCTCTACTGGCTAGCTCTAATAAGTTTCAAACTAAGGTAACTCTACCTAAGAAACTCTCACAATGATAAAAAATACATTACTCTTATAGCTTGAGTAATTCTTTTACAAATTAACACTTAAGAACACTCACTCACTCTTTAAGCATATTATAAAGATAGAATATGAGAAATATTTGAGCAATCTTGAAATAGAGTTTTCCTTGCCTCACTTTACTTTTTAGAATTGGTACGAACCTCATTTAATGAAGAGGCATCTCTTTCTTTTTGTAGCTGAGTGATGATTAAGGTTGTCAGGTCATTGGACCAACTGTCCTAGTCAATACAAAATAGCACCTGCAAGTTTGTTACATAAGAGGACAAAATACTGTAGATACCGTGTGCCAGTTGTACTGTACTTTGCACATCCAGGGACCTGGTCCTTTGCAATTTAGTTGTTCATCATCAAAACTACATATAGCACTAAGGTAAAGAAAATAAAGGCAAGGCTATGGTATTTGATATGCATTGATAGCGTATCTCTTGATCATACCTGCATTGACATGCATTATTTCATATGAGTAAGTGGGACTTCTTTGTTGTGAGAGGACATGGGTTGTATTTCTAGTTGATTACTTGTTTGGGTAGTGAAACTTGTAGATATGCATTGTTGTTTGTTGCTAATGTAATTGACATACTTTGATTCCCTTGTGTCACATTATTGTGCTTCAAGTATACACACAGATGGTTTTGAATTATTGAAATAAGAGGGGGTAGTATTTGTTTAGCTTAAACTGTTAAGTGACTATCTTAGATATCTTAGGGGTCATTTGGTAGAGTGTATAAGGACAATGCAAAATATTGTGTATTAGTAATACTTATATTACTAATGCTTGTGTTAGCTATGCTTGCATTACTTATGCTTGTATCTTTCTTATCCAGTGTTTGGTTTGATGTATTAAAATAACATGAATTACATAATTTCTAAAAATAAATTATTTTACATAAATATCCTCCAAATATATGTTGGAAACAGGGGCAGAGCTACATGTATGATAGGGGGTTCATCCGAACCCCCTTCGACAGAAAATTATACTATATATATACATGGTTAAAATTATTTTTTATATATATATAGTAGATGTCTAACCTCCTTCAGTTAGTTCGTATGTTCACTTGTGAACCCCCTTGGTGAAAATCCTGGCTCTACCACTAGTTGGAATGGATGTGGAAAAATATTTTAGGGATAATATCTTTAACCATGTTAATGCATGCATTAGATCCATTGCATTACTAATGTCATGGATTGTGAGGTATTAGTAATACACACCTTAATACACAATAGATTGTATAACTAATGCAAGCATTAGTTATACATAGGATGCAATAATATACAAAACAAGGTACTACTAGTACACATTTAACTAATGCATGCATTAGTTTTCCAATACACTCTACCAAATGACCCCTTAGAGTTCTCCTAGTTAAGCGTCATTGTTTTATTTTATTTTGTTGGTTTGACTGAGAACATACAAACATTCTAAGTTAAGGGTATTGATGTGCTATGGATTCATAGAACTTTCCATATTTAAAACGATAAAAATATGCAAGTTACTTAGGTTGTTATGTTAGATATGACGTGTTATTGTTCTGTTTTTGTAGGAAATATGATTTTGGGACTATTCTGGAATAAGGGAGTGAAAGTGGAAGTTTTTGGCCCCAGAAGTGGGAACCTACAACCAATATGTGCTACCTATGGTCCGTACGTGTCAAAAATTGGAAATCCAGAGACTTAGAAGTGCAGGAAAAAGACTCTGTCAGTTACGGAGGGGAACCTATGTCCCGTAAGTGTCACCTACAGTCTGTAGGTGATAGAGTAGTTTACAGAGGGACAAAGTATAGAGAGTTTAGGAGTTGTTGGAGGAAGGGGTCCACCTACATGGACTACCTACGGCATGTAAGTGGCCTAGTAAATGGTCACCGACCTTGATTTTCCTTCTTCGGTCGAGAGTTGTTTTCTAGGGTTTCCTTGTAACCTATATATATATACCCTTTTGACGTTTTAAGCTAGTTTACACACTCTATATACTTACAAACATATATTTGATTCCAAGATATGAATTTGATCTTTAGATTACTTTGTTCTTGATTTTGGTTGATAATTTAGTTAGAGACTTTGGGTTTTATTCAGTTATTACTGTGATATTGATTGAATGTCTTCAATTATGAATTTATTTGCTCATTTTACAACAATGAGGGGCTAAAGCCCATAACTAGGGTTATGGTAACCCTGGCATATTGACGAAGTAGGGAAAGTATTGAGTTATACTGAACTGATATTCTTGAATGTATTTTGATTACCTTTAGTTTAATAGATTTTTTAGCAGTGGAAAATATTAAGATCCCGACTAGTATATCAATACTTACTTCACAAGAGGAGTAGGAATTAGGAAAAGATAATCACAACATTATTTAAAGATTAATTGTCAATCTAGGCTAATCAGTACAATCTATGTAAGACGGTTCTCTATCATCTAATAACTTAAGACTCAAAAGGTAATTGTTAACTGGGATCTCGGATAAGGGTTAGTAATGCAACATCCTGAGACTCAAAAGGTATAGGGTGAAATCTGTAAATGGTTTACAAGAAAGTTGATGGTACATAACTTATCAGATTATACATGCAAGATATCGAGATTGGTTCAACAAAGCACGACAAACCTACTGAGTTGAGAAGCCAGGGGGAACAAAATCCTAGTGTTCGTATTCGACTGAATACAACCAAAGTTAAGTTTTGTTACTTGTTCTAGATTACTACTATAAAGCCCCCATTTACTTTCTACACTGCCCATTAGTTCCAGTAAATGAGAGATAAATTCTATGTATTCCCTTATGTTAGACCCCAACCTATGTTGGATTTCTTTACTTGAAAGCAACCGTTTTATCTTTTGTTGAAGTATAGTTTTGGCATTGATCAAAATTCTCATCCGAGGTCCTTTACAAGGATTTTTAATCTAAAACTAAATCTTAAACAACAAAAGTGATAACCATCAAACTATACCTCTCTTACGAGAATGTAATCGATCGTTGTCAATATATAACCCAACTAGGTTGGGGTCGAATCCCACAGGGAATATGGTATGAATTTGAGTTATCTGCGAGTTAATCAACTGATAGTTATCAGTTTCCTATGAATGGGGGTTCTTGGAAAGGTAACATATAATTACTTCTCAATTCAGTGTTTGAAATCAATATGATAAGGAAACCCAGAGTTATGTTCACTAAGGGTGTTGGGATTTTACAGACACTCGTAACGGTTAAAGATTCTTGCGGTAGGTAGGAACAGCAGACTATCCTTATCGAAGTTATGTCTAAATGTTTCTCAAACTATTTAGACATTTAACCACCTAATTATCTCGAACATAGGGAATTTATATTTCATAACAGGATGTTATGTCAAGTTAATAGTTGTAAAGTTCAAGTTAGAAAACTAGAGAGAAAAGATTCTCGAAACGTTAGTTCCCCTTTTCTCTATATCTCATTCTAATTAGAAAACCCTAACATATGCTTTAAATACTTCATCCTAATTATGGAAAAAAAATCATAGATCACAGTATTTTCTCGGACAGGCGACGACATATGTGACAGCTTATCAGCAGGCGACGACGTATGTGACAGCTTATCAGGAGTCTGACGACTTATCAGGAATGTTTTCAGCTCCTCTTCACTTTTGAAAATCTTTGCCTTAGGTTGACGATGAGCCTGACGGCTTATCACACTTCTGACGGCCTATCATAGATGCCGTCATGAATTCCAGTTGAAGCTCATTCTCTATCTAAGCCTAACAATGAGCCTAACGGCTTATCACACTTCTGACGGCCTATCACAGATGTCGTCATAAATTCCAGCTAAAGCTCATTCTCTATCTAAGGCTGACGGAAACTCTGATAGCTTATCACAAGGCTGACGACTTATCAGACAAGTCGTCAGCTATACTTCCCTCAATCAAAAATGATAAATGTTGCTTAAGACTTTACAATTATTCTTAGTTAAAAGACTCGAATGTGTTAGCATGTGCTCACACATCAACACCCTCAACTTAAAACAATTTTTTGTCCTCAAGCAACTAAAACACAACCAAGAGGATACAGAGTACATTCGGCAGTCAACCATCCATATTATCTCAAAACATCTTCACCATCTCCAAGGTTAATTAATTTAAAAACAACAACTGTGCATATTATTGAAGAACAACAATATGACACACGGGAATCAAGATATGGCATCAATTCAGCAGCAACAACCATGCATGTACCAAGATTACCCTATCCAAACAAGTTAGCAACTAGCAACATACACAGTGTGCCCTCACTATAAAGAATTCCCACTCTACTTATATCATACATCACATATGTAACCATGGGGACAATCAAAATACACTAACTCTCAGAATGAAGTTCCAGTCAATGTATGCCAAATACCATAGGCTTGCCCTCATTTTCATTACCAAGATTTTCAAACAGGTCAGCTAGGATTACTATAGGTCTTCTCTTTGCTTGTAATGTAGGCTAGGGGTTGGTATGATACTCGATGATATTGAAAGTGACTAAGTCTCCTTGACACTACACTAGCTTCTGGAGTCTCACTTATTAACCTTTTTCTATTCTTCTCTTTTCTTGATCACACATATTCAGGATGGGTGCGGCTTTTTCTACAATCACTTCTTTTTTTCATAACTTTTCTTTTCTTGTTCTTTTCCACCGCACCTAGCTTTATATTCTTTTGTTTTATTCTACCTTTTTTCATACTCATTTTACATCACGCACCCCTATGATAGCCACTCTCAACTTAGGCCATTTTCCTAAGTCAAGGTGCACAGTGTCTAAGGAGGACCAGGGCTAAAATAGGTTCATTATGATATAAATGAGATGGTGATAGGTATCATAAAAAAAATAGGCTATTCAGGCTCAAAATAGGGATCAAGGGATATTATGCATACAGGTAAGGTCATTTAGGGTAAAAGTGGCTAATATCAAAATGGCCAATGATCCTTTCCTAACCCTTATCATTCAATCTAGGTAAGACTAACCGAGAAAGAACTGGATTCAACATACATAGGGAACTAAGTAAGATCCCATACACACATGGCACACAAGTATATCATAAGTTACTAATTATCTTGTTCATGCAATTGTTTAGCAATGATTATAAAGTCACTAGAATTGATACCATAACAAGATGCACAATGTTCACAATTAGATGCAAATCACACAGTTAAACAATCAGACCATTTGAGAGGTGTTAACAAAATAACAAACCACGTTAACTTCCTCAGGTACTTGTATTTCTTTTAGTCAACCACAAAATATTACAATAATAACTCACCCTACACCATAAACTTAAAATCAAAGAAAAACTGAACTAAGGGTTAGGGTATACCTGGAGTAAATCAAGCACGGGGATCATGGGTTGCCTCTTATGTGGCGCCTGATTTAATATCGCGGCACGACTAGGTTATCTTGACTACTCAGAATTCATCAAGATACCATGCTTCTACCTCTTTCCCATCTTCATACAACACATCCGCGATTGAGAAGACACTCATCTCCTTTTGTTGTGTCATGGATGAGTGCATTTCGAATCTTACTTCTTTGTCATTGAACCTGAACTTTATCTCATTCAGCTCCATGTCCACTACTACTCTCCCAGTATCAAGGAATGGTCAACCTAAAATGATGGGTACTTCAAAATCCACCTCACAGTTTAGGATTACAAAATCAGCAGGAAAAATAAAGTCGACCACCTTTACCAATACATTATGTAATATTCCTACTGGCCGTTTTACAGACCTATCCTCCATCACCAACCGCATTTTTGTCGGGGTAGGATCCCCAAAAGCTATCTTTTTATACACGACTAGCGGCATCAGATTTATGCTCGCCCCAGATCACATAGGGCTTTAGCCAAATTGAAAGACCCGATTGTACATCAGATTCAGCTCGAGGTCGTAGCTCACTACTCTTTTCTTCGTCATAAGGTCCTTCATGAATTTAGCATACCCTGGACTTTGCTCGAGTGCCTCCACTAAAGGCACATTTATTGTTAACTACTTTAACATTGCCATGAATTTACTAAATTTCATGTCATCAACCTTCTTCTTCAATCTTTGAGGAAAGGGAGGTGGTGGTTTTGGGAGATTTTTCACCACTACTTCCTTTTCCTTCTCTTTTCCTTGTTTTGGAGCATCATCAGAACCATCTTGCTTCCCAGACTTCATTGGACATTCTTCTTTGGGTTCATCATCTGCTTCAGTCACATCTTCAATCAAAATTTTTCCTACAGAAGGGCCAGGTAATATTTTACCACTCCTAGTGGTAATTGCTATCTCTGGTTCAGCGCTGCAGAGAGTTGGATCATTTATTATTCCAGCTATTTGATCAAAGTGGAGTGTGTATTTACCAACTGACTCATAGAGGACAAATCGGTCTTCACGGTAGTCACCCCTGAGTTGGTAGCCTCCACTCCCTTTAACAATTTAGACATCATGTCCTCCAGGGACATCTTTTCAGAACTTGTTGTAGCATCCTCATGATTTCTAGGAGGGTCATATAACCCACTCCTATCATTATTGCTCTTCCAATTACCTTGCTCCTGGTTCTTATATCCAACCTTATCATAATAAGTCCGACGTTGATTTCCTTGGCTATTGCCTCGAAAACCCCCATGATTATTTACATAGTTCGTCTCTTCTTCTGAGTCAGACTCCACTTTTCTCTGCGATCCCATAGCCTTCACTTTCTCAGTTTTACCTGATAGTAAATTCTTGGCTAGCAAGTCCATCTGCATTTTTAGGTAAGCCATGTCTTGATCACGCTCCTTTGTGTTATTCCACAATCATACCAGCAGAAACAGTGGGTCTTTCTACCACAGAGTCCCTGGTATGCCATGCCCGATTCTGTTTGGTCATTCTCTCAACTATTTTTGAAGCCTCTGGGAATTTAAGATCAATAAATAAACCACCATCAGCATTATCTACAATCGCTTTTGTCACAGAGTTAAGAGCCCTGTACAAAGTCTCCATCAAGTGTATGTCCGTCATGTTGTGGTTCGAAAACTGCATTAGCTTCTTTTTAATCTCTTCCAGGTTTCATGCAAGGCTTCAGTTGAGAGCTATCTAAATTTGCTGATCTCATCCCTCAACTGTACCCTCCTGTATAGTGGAAAGAACCTTTCTAGGAAATCTCCTTTCAACTGCCTCCAGTTGGTTATAAAATTGGGTGCCAGCTCATTAAGCCATAATGTTGCCTCCCTAGACAGAGACAATGGAAACAATCTCAAACGGATAGCATTTTGACCCACTCCTGGATTATCAAAAGATTTACAAATGCTGAAAAAGTTTACCAGATGCAAGTTTAGACCATCCCCAGGAAGGCCACCAAACAACCCCTTCAGATTAAGGAGTTGAATCATAGTACTCGTAATATTGAATTTCGCCCAAGTGCTAATGGTGGATGAATAATTGCACCCGTTGCATCAGCTCCATCCATTCCATCATCATCATCATTGAGTTCATACTGGACTGGCTGGTGATCTTTTCTTTCTCAAAATGGACGGTTCATGTTAACATTACGCTGTACTGGTGCAGTTATTTGCTCTGCACGCCTTGGGTTACCAGGGTTTAGCAACTCCTTGTCTCCCAAGTTGTCATCCTTAGGATTTGGATACCGTACTTGTTGATCATCATTCTGCATATTCACCTAAGCTCTAGATAAGGCTGCTAACCTGTCAGCCTCCTGCTGGTCTGCCATTCTGCCGATTAGTTGTCGTTCTGGATTAAATGATAATAATGGTTCTCTGAAACTTTTGGTTCTTGCCATGCACCAAAAAATTCCTACAACAAATAAACATAAAACTAGGAAACTTGACTAACAGTCAATTAGCGCACACAACTTTAATTTACAACCGTATTTCTCAGCAATGGCGCTATTTTTGATAACGCTCAAACTACACCTCTCTTACGAGAATGTAAGTGATCGTTGTCAATATATAACCCAACTAGTTTGGGGTCGAATCCCACAGGGAATATGGTGTGAATTTGAGTTATCTATGGGTTAATCAACTGATAGTTATTTGTTTCCTGTGAATGAGGGTTTTTGGAAAGGTAACAAATAATTACTTCTCAATTCAGTGTTTGAAATCAATATGATAAGGAAAATAAGAGTTATGTTCACTATAGGTGTTGGGATTTGACAGACGCTCGTAACGGTTCAAGATTTTTGTGGTAGGTAGGAACAGCAGACTATCCTTGTCGAAGTTATGTCTAAATGTTTCTCAACCTATTTAGATATTTAACCACCCAATTCTCTCAAACTTAGGGAATTTATATTTTGTAACAGGATGTTATCTGAAGTTAATTAATGTTGTTACAACATTAATTACTAAATGAAAGTTTGATCCTTCCAAGTCCCTGTTGATAATTCACTTCTTACTAGGGTTGATTTCTTATCTCAAGTAAATCACTAGTAGAAAAGACTTTTTTTTGCAACCAATAGTCAAAGTATAAAATAATGGAATTAATAAGAAGTTTCTACCACCGTTAGAATCTTGTACACTTAGTTATGTTACAAACCCAAACCCATAGATCCCACAACTCGGGTTAAGGGAATTTAGCTACTCATAATAAAATAATCAAGACAACAAGTTGAATTCATAGTTTGATATATGAACTTACAGAAAGATGAATGGAAACAAGTGTTTCTCAGATTTGATTCATAGTAGAAAATCCCTAAACAATTGTAATAATCTCTCTAAAAATAATTATAAAGTTCAAGTCGGAAAACTAGAGAGAAGAGATTCTCCAAACGTCAGTTTCCCTTTTCTCTATTTCTCGTTCTCATTAGAAAACCCTAACATATGCTTTAAATACTTCAGCCTAATTATGGAAACAAAATCATAAATCACAGTATTTTCTTGGACAGGCGACGACGTGTGTGACGGCTTATTAGGAGTCTGATGACTTATCAGGAATGTCGTCAGCTCCTCTTCACTTTTGAAAATCTCTGCATTAGGTTGACGATGAGATTGAAAGCTTGTCATACTTCTGATGTCCTATCACAGATGTCTTCATGAATTCCAGCGAAAGCTCATTCTCTATCTAAGCCTAACGACAAGCCTGACGACTTATCACACTTCTGACGGCCTATCACAAATGTCGTCAAGAATTCCAATTAAAGCTCATTCTTTGTCTAAGGCTAACGGCAACTCAGATAGCTTATCACAAGTATGACAACTTATCAGACAAGTCGTCAGCTATACTTCCCTCTCTACTTGGTCATAAATCAACTCTTTTACTTTCATTATTGCTGGTTCTGTTGCATCTTAAATTTTACTGCAATATCAACAAAAAACAATCAAAAATGACAAAAATTGCTTAAGACTTTGCAATTATTCTTTGTTAAAAGCCTCAAATGTGTTAGCATGTGCTCACACATCAAAAAGCTCCAAAATAGGGAAATGAATGTAAAATCCATATGGACTATCCGATAACCAAACCAGCAATTCTGACAAGTCATAAATAAAATTTAGCCTTTATGGGAAGGATTAAAATGCTAGAAATATGTGTAAATTAAGGAAATAACCTAGATGGTCATTACATATAGGATGGGTTAATGACTATTATACCATGACTTAGCCTATTTAGGGAATTTCGGATAGAAATAAGACCCAAACCTTAGCATAGAAAACTTGTTATGGACTTAGAATTCTATTCCCATGAATATTGACATGATTAATCATAGATTGCCATTAATGAACCTTTAGTATAAGACTTATAATTTTACGTAGTGATTTGGATAGTATTTTTCACCGATTAGATCTTTTTAGTGAATTTATACCCTTGATTACCGTAGTTTCCCAAGTTATGGTGGCTTATGATGTTGAATGTGTATTATTGAGCCTGAGTTCAAGGTTATAATGTCAGTTGGACACCAGGTTAGTACCTTGCCCTTAGAACGAACGTGGTTATAGTTATGGGTGTGTAGACTTTTATGGTTTTATGATTTGAATACTGGTGATGGCACGCATATATTTAAGCACATTTATATTTACTTAGTGGTATAATTCCAATCAAATTCTTGCTTTTACTACTATTTTCTAAAAGGGGATTTATTCTTATTTTTCACTTTTAAAATGGATTCTTTTAGAATGAAAACTATACCACCTAATTTAATAATCTATGTTTTGGAACTAAACACGATATTTTAGAAGCTAGACTGAGATTGTTTTTGATCCATTTCTATTCCACTCTTTTACAACTATAACTTGTTCGATCAACGATGATTTTGATCCTTTTATGTTATTATGTTGATTTAGTCTCGAACATGGTCTCAACCAATGAATTTATAGATTTACATGCTTTTAGTCACGTTTTGAGTTTGTTCACTTATTATACATATGTATCTCTTTGGTACTGGATGGAGTAAATTGGTTATGATGATTATTGAAATTCCTAGTATGGGACTAGGTAGTGTATATGGATATCATGAGACTCTTATGGGTCCCTTTATCCGTGAGCCATAGTACTGGAGAAGGATGGTCACCATAGGTCTTGCCTTTTTAAGCTACTAAGCTGGAGGAGGTTTACACACTTGCTACATTTGTCATTTGAATTTGATATGGTTCGCTATTTTTTTATATGTAGTCATTCATTCATATGAATTGACCTCACTGGTATGATTGTTTGGTGCTTATATCCATCAACCTTATGAAGGGTTTGTATAGGTCTGAGTTATGATTGTTGTTTCTTGAGTGCTTTTTTGCATCTTCTAGGCGTGTGGGGGTCCAACTAGGTTATTGTTTGCTCGAACAGCCGGTTACTTTATTGTTGGTTATTATTATGGTTAGTTTGTGGTAGGATGGTTATGGAATGATACCCGAGATTGTCAATATGTTTCTGATTCCTTTTCTTTCTCATAGTAAGATATATTACTATTAGATTATATCACATTTAGTCATCCTTTAGTTAGAGGCCCTGATTATGCTAGTATTAGATTTCTTACTGGATTAGGATTCCTTGCTATATAGGTTGGATCCCTTAAGTTATTACCTTCAATTTAGTCCTTTATATGTATATATATCTGGTATTACTCTATATCCCTCTCCTTTCGTATATGTGTATCCTTTGACCTTGTAATACTACTATATATCATTCTTTAACTCTTTATTTATAAATTGGCTAGTGATATACAGTACTGCACATTAGTATCTAGTTATTGTTAGAATAGGATTGTTATCCTTATGGCTCCATTAGCATTATTATATTTAGTTTCTTGGATAGTTTCCTGCAGTTTACATTCCTTCTTTGCATGTTATTTATGCTTGCTTTTTCTACACTTCTATGGATTTCAAATTATAGTGCAATTCTAGCCGTTGATGTATGCATCATGTAAAGCAGCTATGAATCGGAGGTTTTGGTGAACTCCTGACGTTCGGGGTATTCCTACTCTCCCTCGTATTGATTTGACTTATCTTTATTTTATATTTCGGAGATGGTTGGTATATGTATCTTTTTTTTGTATTTCACTTTGTACTCTAACTTGTATTAGAAGCTCTTTGACTAACTCACCAAGTCTTGGAGTTGTATTCTATACTAGTCTTTTATTTAAATTCTTTCCGATATTTACTCCATTTCTCAAGATAGTCCGTTATTAGTTATTCCAGACTACGGGTGGATTTACCTACTGGTGGATTATATTAAATGTCATCTTGACCTGAGAAATTGAATCGTGGCAAAAAAAATAATAAAATATGTTAGTAATAGAGCAATATGTTGGAGGAGACTAATAATGTACCATTTTGACAAACAAAGAAGACTATTAACGCTCTATGTCAAAGATAACAGATCATTTTGAGTCCAAAGATAAAGATGAAGGACAATTTTGGTCCTTTTCTTGTTTTTTGTCCGTATATAAAGGCAAATGAAACAAAGTCTCCACTTGTGTTGCGTTGTGACACTATTCAAATACTATCCTTTAATTCTCGGCTTTGTTGACTTTAATCGTCTGTACCTAAGGATGTTGCTTCTGATCCTTCTTTTGTTTCGGAGGTGAAACTTTAGTGCATTTTCTTTTTGGCTATTATGGAATAAAAGCCCATTCATGCTTATATAGGTGATTATAATTAAGAAAAAGTGTAGATAGAATGTTTAAGAATTTTACTATGCATATCAAGGAAGATAACTAATGTGATCATGAATGGTATTTACATATTAACTTGTTATAGATATTTAGCATGTTAGGGAGCTAGCAAAATTATTCCCTTTTTAGCCTTTTTGTTACGATGTCTAGAAAAAAAACATATAAGTTGATTGAAATATCAATGGCTTCTTTGTATTTTTGAACTTCATTTTCCTTTTTTTCATTTAAATAATCTTTTGATACTCAAAAACTTAAGGTCCATTATGAACATATTAGTAATTGAAATTGCTTAACATCATACAGACAAAAACATTTATTTTTAGTTTATTTTAGACATTAAATCAGCATTTTTACTTTAATTGAAACTCCAAAGTTATATATCCTAGAGCAAATAACACGAGAATCAAAACCATATATATCAATAACTCAGAGATTAAGGCCTCATTTGTTTTCACTTAATGGAGGTCTGAATCTAAATAGTTCAAACCTCAGATCATTAAGTGCAATTATCTTTTATTAAAATTTTAGCTCTTAATATATCTTAATAGGTTTTAATTATTCAAATTTGCAGCCAAGTCTTAATATCATTAAGAGGTACTTTTATGTTGCATAATATTTACCATCACTCTATCCATAATTACCAGTAACCACCTCTGTCACCACCACTATTTTAAGTCACCACCCACCTTTATTGTCAACCCCCACCCACCGACTCCACCATCATAACCATCAATGACAACCAACATTGTTACCAACCACTACAGTCAACCGCTACCATGCCTACCACCTCCATTATTGTAACTATATCCCCCACCACTGCCAACACCGCTAACACCATAAACTATATCAGTCAATTCCTACTACCAACCAACTTGTCTATCAAAACTAACACCACTGCTAGCTACCATTGACACATCATCAACCTCCATAAATTTTTCTGGTCACCACAGTCGATTGTCATTAGTGCCGCTACTTCTACCACCACTATCAACCACTACCATCATTGTAGTCTATCTCTACTAATAAGAATCTCCACCATTATAGCTAACAACTCCTCCAACTACCACTAACACATCGTCAACCATCATACATACATTATTCAGCCAGCACGATCAACACCTCTAACTTTAACATGGTCAACCAACTTCACATCATAACTGCCACCACCACTATCAATCTCCTCTATTATGATAGTCACTAACAATAACAACCATCTCTACCTTCACAACTATCATGATCAATATTACTAGTCACTAACATCAATTATTATCACCATGACCATCATTACAAACCATCTTCACTATCACTAACAAACATACGGGTTTCTATTTGTAATCAAATAATAATTTTATTATATTAAATTAAATATTTTTTTGATATATAATTAACTTTTTTTTGTATTATATTTTCTTATATTTACTAAAAAAAAAAATTTTGCGTATTTAGATATTTAAAAAATAAATAATATTAATCATTCAGTTTTCAAATTTAAAGATCTACATTAAAATTGAGACATCCAAATCTTAATAAAAATAAATGTACATTAAACCTATCATTTTCCTCAAGTCTAAGTGAATTATTTTAGAAAAAAGGGCTAAAGTGCACATATAAAAAATTTAGCACAAGCGGCGAAGCAGAAAATTAAAGGGTGGTATTTAAATAGTGGCACAACACAAGTGGAAAAGTAAATGCACACTAAACCTATCATTTTCCTCAAGTCGAAGTGAATTACTTTGGAAAAAAAGGCTAAGGTGCATATATAAAGAATCTAGAGAAGATTTAGAACTACATCAATTTTGGAAACTTAATAAGGTCATGCATACTTAATTTCTTTTATATTTATTTTATAGAGTTAGGGTATGAAAAAAGCAAAAGGTTGGGTAGGGTTGTGGGATATGGACCTCTTTAACATTCTTAAAAGTTGGGGATAAAATTTAAGTTTGTAAAACTACAACAAGGTCCCTTTTATATTTATTAGATATTCAAACATTTTTTAAATTCATTTAATAAATTCAACAACTTCTTTCTCTCCTCAAATATTTCTCTTTCTAATTTTTCTTCATATTTATTGAAAATTGGAATGTGTTTCTCCATTGTTCCTCCCTAAGTCAAAATCTTTCATATTCTCTTGCCCAGGTAAGTTTAATCTTCTTTCCCGATCAGTTTTAAATCTATTTTACTATATTTTTTATTGTATTTTTGTGTAGTGATTCTTGGGTTTCAAAAATATTACATTGTTTTTTATTAAATTAGTCAAAATCTAAGAGTTTTTAGTTAATGTTCTTGATTCTGCATGTTTAATTGTGTTTTACTTTGAATAAAGGCTAGAAAAATTTTAATTTTTTATGTTTATATTGCCTATCGATTTTAAATTTTTTTTACAAAATTAGATTAATTTTAATAGTGTTCTTGTTGCTATCGATTGCATTGTTGATGTCTGAAAAAGTTGCTACTTAGTTTACATATTTGATCTGAGGCATTCTGTTTATGTTAATAGACCAATGGTCTATAGATCGACCACTACAGATTTATCTTTGCTTGTAGATCATAAATGGTTAAAGTTTATAGATCAGTTAAAGGGGGTTCTTCGACTGCTTCTAGCAGTAGGAAGCGAAAAGGTGAAGAAATTTCCAAAACTTCAAAGAGAAAAAAACTGTAATCTAAGAACCCGAGTTGGAAAGTAATCAATAAAAAATTATTGTCGACATTGAGGAATTCAAGGACAGTATTGCACAGGAGAGTGATGATCTTGAAGATAGTGAAGGGGAAAGCAAAAGTGAAAGTGAAACTGATAGCGGTGATGATAAGAACAAGAGAGATAGTGGTGACAAGGAGGAGGATGATCCCCTATTCTTGTCAATTAGTGTAAGAGATATCTCAGTTGAGTTGTACGACCTAACTACATGGATGCATGAGTTAGGTTCATTTTCCACGAAGATTTTGTAAGAGCAAGGATGAAAGTTTATCAGGAGTTTAGAAGGATTTTAGTTGAACAAAAACTCTATGCTGACTTTAAGAAAACCTATTTGGACACTTGAGATATTTACTGGAATATTTTAAATTCAGTGAAAAAATGGTCCATTATATATTGTTGCGCTGTATCAAAATTAATAAAAAAATGCATGACATTTGATTTTTGGTAAACAATACGCCAACTTGTTTTGGCTTAAAAAAAATTGCTCTTATTGCGGGGCTGAGTTGTTTAGATACCCCTATGAATAAAAAACAAATGAAGTTCTCCAAAATGGTTAAAGTTTTTTATTTTAAAGTGACGAAGAACAAGAATATTACTACTGTAAGGCTGATTAGCTTGATCAAAGGTAATAGGTTGACTAAGAAGCAAAAGTTGAAGTACACTTTAGTTTGGTCCATGCACTCGATGTTGTTGGTAAAGGACTTGTCAAAGAAGGTGGCTTTAGACCACATTAACATGGCAGCTGATTTAGATTTCTTTGAGAGTTATCCATAGAAAAAAGTTGTTTAAGCTGACATTGAGCTATTTGTAAAAGAATATTGATTTGAGCAAGTAGAAAGAAACGTTTGTTAAGAAGAATAATGCATCATACATTTTATACGGCTTTTTCTGAACATTCTTGATACTTATTATCTACCATCTTCTCGATTTATTTTAAACTCTTACCTATTTAAGTAGTAATATATAGACTCTGTAGATTTATTTATACTTTTATTGATTACAGGTTTGGATATATAAGGTTTTTTCTTATCTAGGAAAGTATTTTGAAAAATCGTTTAATTCTCCTTTGCCCATTGTCCATCTACTTAGATGGAACATATCGAAGAGTGATAATATAATAGAAGGCGGCCCATTTAAATAAAAGAGAACAACACAAAAGTAAAATTTTACTTATTATAATATGATAATAATATTATTAAATTAGTAAATGTGTTATATTCATTTTTATAGACTGTGCCCATACCTTACCCCTACTGTCCGTGAGATGAAGCAGACCTATATGAAAATATTTAAGCTATATATAGACGGATTTAAGAATATGTCCATTGATTCCTTGAAGGTCGACTTACAAGGTGTGACT
The DNA here is from genome assembly GCA_030864215.1 of Capsicum pubescens. Taxonomy (NCBI): domain Eukaryota; kingdom Viridiplantae; phylum Streptophyta; class Magnoliopsida; order Solanales; family Solanaceae; genus Capsicum; species Capsicum pubescens. The sequence goes on from CM061544.1 coordinate 233,348,177, forward strand.
TCCCTCACTTCATTAGTAGAGGTCGTGGACAAAGATAAAGATTTGAGTGGTCACAATTATGTTCCAAGTTCAACACGTGCTTGTGATCATGCTGATTTTAGTAAAAAAAAACTATACCGTACGCTTTTAATGATGGAGATCTGCATGAGCGTGTTACTTTGCTTGAGAAAACTATGTTGGATATTGCTTCTTTTGTTAGAGATGCGAGATTGAAGAGAATCGAGAAGAACAAGAAGAAACAAGAAGATCAAGGTAAACTAGTTTATTTTTTGCTCTTCATATTTAATTTACTTGTATAATTTTTATAATCTTTTTAAATTAATACAACGCATGTCGACAGTCTCCATTATATCTGACATCAAGTGAACCTCAAAGAACTCACAGTCGTAGTGACTGACCTTATAGTAGCAGATAAAAAATAAAAGAAGAGAAGAAAGAAAAAATAGAAGAGAAGAAAGTAGCAAATGAAAGAGATAAGAAAGAAGAAAAAAACAAGATAAGAAAATGACAGTTGAAGAAGAAGAAGAAAATAAAGAGAAATCAAAAAAAGATGGTGAAAAAAATCATCATTATCATCATCATCATCATCATCATCATCATCATCATTATTATTATTATTATTATTATTATTATTATTATTATTATTATTATTATTATTATTATTAGAAGAAGAAGAAGAAGAAGAAGAGAAAAAAGAGAAGATAGTTGGTGAAGAAGAAAAAGTGACTGAACATAAGAAGGAAAAGATAGAATAAGAGAAGAAATCATAAGAAAAAAAGGAGAAGAGGAGAAAAAAAAAAGACAATTAATGAAGAAAAAGTGGTTGAATAGGAGGATGAAAAGATAGAAAAAGAGAAGAAATCAGAAGAAAAAGAAGAGAAAGAAAATGAGAAGAAAGAAGTAGAAAAAGAGGAGAAGAAATATGAAGTAAATAAAGTGGATGTGATGGGCATTGTTAAGTAACTCAACGATGAGAGCGGTGTCAACCAAAAAAAATTGATAACATGTAGTTTGGTAGCGTGAAAAAATCAATCTTTTTAATGATTTAATTTTTTATGGATAATTGGATAACATATATTTGGCAACTCAATGATGACAAACAAGTTTGTTCTTTATTGTGCCAATCCTTACTGAGGAAATTATGTTCAGTTATTCCATTGTCTTAATATAATTTCATGTATCATGCTTATTTCTCTCTCTCTCTCTTTAACGTTCACTAAGCCCATGACTACTGCCCCTTGACCGGCTGACACCAGCGACGGCGTTGGAGCGTCGGTAACAGGCAAGGCTAACTCCCACTCCCCCTTCTCTCTCTCTAGTTCTCTCTACCCTCTTCTCTCTTCCATTTCTTGTCCCCCTTTATCGTTAGAATCACTCATGCTTTCGTCGGTGGTCAAAGTCATCGTTGGCTCAACTCCGGCGACACAGGCAGCATGCAGCTTCGTTCACAAGAGACCGATCCGGCGGGTCCATCTGACGGTACTTCTGGTTTCGACCAGATCTGGTTCCCACAACTTCAGATTTTGGAGGCACTCCGGTGAAGCTCCGGCCAATTATCCCGATGACCAATTTTGGTATAAATTTATTGGGACCCAACATAACACACAGGAAAAGAGGATTTGGTATACAAGCGTAACTCGGTGACTTCTAACCTTTGCTATTTCATTCTTCGTATAATTTCTAGTATTATCTCCTGTTTCTTGACTTGTGCTTAATTTGTTGGGATTGTTTATTGTCGTATATTTCCGTTTTATTCCATTGCTCGACTTAGTTATAATTGGTGGGTTTGACTTTTTCTTTATTATTAAATACTATATACTATGCTTGTGCTTTCTATTTCTTGTTGTTGCTTGATTACCGTCGTTGTGTGTTTTTTCTTGGAGTTGTGGTTGTGGGAATTGATGGTAGGATAGGGTCATGTACGAGGGGGTTGGGGCGGGGGCATGTGTTGGAAGTAGGGGGAGGGAAGGGCGGGTGGGGGAGAGGGGGTTAGTCCCAACGTTAGGGGAGGTAGAGGTAGATGGGTCTCTAGAGTTGATAGACTACGAGTTGCGTCTTAGAATATAGGTACTCTACAGGGTAAGTATATAGACATAGTGAAGATTCTTATAAAGAGGAGGATCAATATTGCGTGTGTGCAGGAGACTAAGTGGGTAGGGTCTAAGGCTAGGGATGTGGATGGTTACAAGTTGTAGTACTCTGGTAGCGAGAGATGGAGGAATGGAGTTGGCATCTTAGTAGATAAAGAGCTTAGAGGGTAGGTATTAGAGATTAAGAGGATCATCGATAGTTTGATGGCTGTTAAATTGATCATTGGGGGGTCTACTCTGATCGTGTGTAGTGTTTATGCACCGTAAGTGGGCTTGGATGGGGAGGAGAAGATGTGATTTTGGAAGGCGTTAGATAAGGTGGTGAGAGAAGTGCCTAGTTCTAAGAAGATTGTTATAGAAGGGGATTTCAATGGGCATATTGGGGCGTTACTGGGAGGCTTTGGCGATGTGCAAGGAGGTTTTGGTTTTGGGGAGAGAAATAAGGATAAAACTGCTCTGTTGAATTTTCCGTGGTCCTTTGAGTTGGTAGTAGTGAATTCAATTTTCCCAAAGAAGGACGAGCACCTAATCACCTTTCGAAGCGCGATAGCCAAGATGCAAATTGACTTTTTATTGCTTAGGAAAGGGGATAGGGTGTTGTGTAAGGACTGTAAAGTCATCCCGAGTGATAATTTTTCAACCCAGCATAGGCTCTTGGTGATGGACTTAGGTATTAAGAAAGATAAGAAGAGAAGGGGTGAGAAGGGTAGATCTAGAATTAAGTGGGGCGGCCTTACGTCGGTGAATATAAGGGATATAGGGAAGAAGGTGGCGGGAATGGGGGTGTGAGAGTGCAGGGGGGACGTGTATGGTATGTGGTATAGGGAGGCTAGGTGCATCAAGGAGACTTCTAGTGAGGTGTTGGGTATTTCCAGGGGCTGTGCCGGCCATCGTCAGGGTGATTGGTGGTGGAATGAAGAAGTTAGGAAGAAAGTGGAGATTAAGAAGAGGGTGTATGCTAAGTTGGGTGAGAGTAGGTATGAAGATGAGAAGTGGGCTAATAGGTAGGAGTACAACATAGATAGGAAGGAGGATAAGTTAGCAGTCACGGCGGCTAAGACGGCAGTGTTCGAGAGATTGTATGCGGGGTTAGAGGATAAAAAAGGGGAAAAAGGTTGTTTAGGCTTACTAAGGCTAGGGAGAGGAAGGATCATGACCTCGACCAGGTGAAATGCATTAAGGTGGAGGATGGTAGAGTATTGGTAGAGGATGGTCACATTTAGAAGATATGGCAGTCGTACTTCGATAGGTTATTGAATGAAGAAGCGGATAGAGTTATTATTTTAGGGGAGATGGAGCACGCAAAGGTGTGTCGTGATTTTAGTTATTGTAGACGTTTTAAGGTAGAAGAGGTCAGAGAGGCTATTCGCAGGATACGTAGGGGTAGGGCGACGGGGCCTGATGAGATCCCTGTGGATTTTTAGAATTTCTCTAGGGAGGCTGGCTTAAGGTGGTTGACTGAATTATTTAACGACATTTTCAAGTCGGCCGAGGCTTGGAGATGGAGTACTATGATCCCTCTTTATAAAAATAAGGGTGACATTCAGAGTTGTAATAACTATAGAGGTATAGAGTTATTGAGCCACACTATGAAGATTTGGGAGAGAGTGGTCAAGTTGAGGTTGATGAGGATAGTGGCTATCTCAGAAAATCAATTTGGATTTATGCCCGGGCGCTCGACGACAGAGGAAATTCACCTGGTACGGAGACTGGTGGAACAGAATAGAGAAAGGAAAAGAGATCTACACATGGCGTTTATCGACTTGGAGAAGGCGTACAATAAAGTCCCTAGGGAGGTGCTTTGGAGATGCTTGGAGGTGAGTAGGGTACCGGTGGCGTATATTAGAGCAATCAAGGACATGTATAATGGAGCTAAGACTCAGGTGATGATAACAAAATTAACCCACAATACGGAAACAAGACACAAAACAAGAGAAACCGAGAGCTCAACAAGAACACTCTCTCGGCAGTAGCAAAAACACAAGAGAATCGAGAACACCAAGGGGATCACAAGGTGTATTTCTACACCAAAACAGTAGCTATAACACATGATGAACACAATATAACAAGAACAGCAACAACAGATAACAACAACCCACGGTTTTCACTAGAAAAACAACAAATAATAACAAGAATGAAAGGGATCGGAGGTGAGACATCAACTCTCACAAGAACTAAGAACCTAAGTGTATGTCACACACAAAGACCCTTAATACTTGTAATTGGCAACACCAACACTCTTACAATGACACAAGAGGGCGTGAACCACTCAAGCGCCAAGGTTTCTAACAATGTTTGGCAATACTAGCGATTCCACCCTAACATCACCCTCATTTCGGATTTGGTGGCTTTTCCAAGCCCTAAACTAAGGTGGTACACTCCTCACACTAGAGAGAGTTTGGTTCAAGTGTTACAACTTTCAATATCAATAAACAACTAAAGAAATAAAGACCTAATACTAGCCTATTTATAGACTTATTACAACATAAGTGAAATGTCCAAAAAGCCCTTAAAGAAGGGAAGACAAAATGCGCCTATGGAGTGTAATCCAAGTGTAGTGTTTGGACAGTTTTTGGTGCATAATTAAGTCCTATTTATCTCTTCAATTTCACACACCAAGTCTCGGGTCCAATGCGTACTCTCATAAGCCCATATCCGTGATTATTCTTGTATCATCCTCTCTATCTTGAGAGAAATTTGCCCATAAATTCACGGCGTCACTTCATGCAATTGGTCACTTTAAGTAAATCACTCAAAACAGTCCACAAAACATGAAGATTGAACAAAATAGTCCGCAAAACACATGAGGAAGCCTAGGGATCAATAGAGGGACAGCTTCATCTTTTTCTTTTTTCTTAGGGGTAATTTGGTCGTCCTCCACCCCTATATATACCCCAAACAAGGGATTTTTTCTCAATTACAGAAAAATATACTCTCCTCTCTCAAAAACCTCTCAAGAACAAGGCTAGGGTTTCAATAGGGAATCCCAATTCAAGACTCAAATCCAAAAATTTCTCCGTCAATCTTCCAAAAATCAAGAACTAAGGTATGCATAGTGTTCATGCACGGATTCCTTTCTTCCGTAGGAGTGCAAGAACCATGCTTTAAATACTATATTGTGATTGTCTTATTGAGATATAATCATGTACATGTTGATGGTTGTTGTTTATGCTTCAAGATGTTAATTTAGGGTGATTCTCATGAAGTATGTGTGCTTGTAGTTAAAACCCATCAAATTGGGTGGTTTAAGATGACTAAATTATTAAGAACACCAATGCCATAAAGTGTGCATGCAAGGTGTTCGACGAAATGCCTAGAATAGGCATAATCATGTTTTCATGATTTAAGAGTGCTCAATTAACAAGTCCTTACTCCATGTTTTATGATTTCACGTGAATTCCATGTTGTGTGAATAAAGCTCGAATCTTTACATATTGTTCATGATACCATGATATTGTTTGAATTAAATTGGTGGAATTGAGTTGAATTATGGTGTTATGGTGTATAAAATTGATCATTAGGCCTATGCCCTAAATAGTGCATGCAAGGTGTTTGTTAAAATGCCTAAGTGAAGAAGAATTGAGCACTTTGACCTATTTGTGATCTAAATGATGGTCCCATGCCATATCCATGTGCTTAAGTTGAATCCCACACTAAAGCTATGCCTACCATGTGTTTGATAATGTGCCTCAACGAATAAATGATGATCAAGTACCTAGCCTTCATGCTCAAAGATTTTGCCATGTCTCTTAAGTTATGCCATGTCTACTTGATCAAGATGATTTCTATGCTATTAATGTTCTATGAATATGTTGTTGTCTTTTCATGATATTAGAATTGACCATGATGTTAGCTATATGAAAAGGTTATGAAAACCACATGATTTATGAATTCCCCGTAGATGCTATATTATGGATTGTTAATGTTGGTCAAGTACTCTTGTATGTCAAGTCATATCATTTTCCTTCCATCAAGTCCTGGGGGTATTCGTACTCGAAAAATATAGTTGTGTGCCTAGAGCCATGTCATGTTTTCATGATACTCTCAGTCAAGCCATATTCAGTAGACCTCAGTCAGCTAACAGAACTCAGTAGCATTTAGTCAATTAACAAAATTCAGTAGTGTTTCGCTAGTCATCAAAACTCTATAAACACAGTCCATGTTCAGTTCAGTTAAACAGAACAATCAGTAACAGTTCAGTTAATTCTAGTATGTACTAGGAAATCAGTTCAGTATAATCAGTTTAGTGTCATTCAGTTGGGAGTAGGATTCAGCACCGAGCGAACCCAAGGATGGGAACTCACCTTCCAGTAGAGGGTGTGATTCTTAGAAGCAGTCCTTGCATTACAGAACTATGTAGCCATCATAGGTTGAGACATCAATACCTGTCAGTTGAGGGTAGATGAGGTGGCTTAACCTGTTAGATGAGGGTTTCCACCATTCTTATTAGAGCACCTTCTAGATGAGTGTCACTCACAGCTTGTCCTTACCAGTGGCGCGGTATTGACACCCTTCCAATTAGGGAAGAGATTGGACCCCATCATAGCTATTATAGCGTATTTGGGGCATGTCAGTTAGATAACTAGTTCCCACAGTTTTAGTGTCAGTCTCAGTAAAAGAACTCAGATAGTTCTTCAGGATATCAGGACTGTCAGATACAGTCAACTCAGATACAGTATGGAACTCATCTAGTTACATCAGATTTAGGACTGTCAGATACAGTCATTCATGCTATCAGTTATCAGAACTCATGTTATCAGATATATCAGTTATCAGAATTCAGTTATCATTCATGATATGTTATCAGTAAATAGATGTCATTCTATTCATACTCAGTAGTCATGTTATCACGAGCTTAGTTTTAGGACTGTTATATACGGTCTATCAAATCAGTTTTTCATAATCAGAACTATCAGAAACAATCATTCCTTTATCAGTAATATAGTATCAGTCTCCCAGTATTCAGTAATACAGTATCTGTTTCTCACTTATTACTGATTTACATATCAATATCAGTAAACTCAGTCATTCAGTATCTCAGCATCAGTAAACTCATGTTGTCAGTATTCAGACTCAGTAGTCAGTATCACCATGAGTTTTATTGCAGTTACGTATGTATGTATGTATTCTCACGTTCATATCAGTCAGCATTGTTCATGCATATAAAACCCTTTGCATTTAGCCTACCTCACTCGTATACTCAGTACATTCAGTCGTACTGACGTATTCGCACTATGGTGTTTTATTTGACGCCATAGGTACAGAGGTACGAGTTTCAAAGCAGCAGTAGCATTGCAGATTTCAGCAGTCAGTGCTCTTCTTCATTCTAGGAAAATATTATTATTACTTTATTACAGTATTTCAGATTAGTTTTTCAGTTCATGCAGTTAGTTGGAGACATGTTCCTTCAACTTGTTATTCAGTTTAGTTAGAGGCTTTCGGACTAGATGTCAGATTAGATGTTCAGACTTCAGTATTTATGTTTCTTTTTGGTATTGTTATACCATGTTTTTTAAATATGTATCGGTATTGAACCTTATGGCCTTACAGTTTATGTTTCGGCATATTTTATGAGATATTATGCAGTTTATAGGTACAGATATCAGTCATGGGTTAGCTTGTGGTCCTTCGGGGTCATGAGCACCGTGTAGCATTTCGATTCAGAAAATTGGGGCGTTATAATCTTGGTATCAGAGCCTAAGGTTCAACTGTGTCCTAGGAAGTCTGAAAGCTGCATCAAGTAGAGTCTTGTACATGGGCGTGTTGTGCACCACACTTATGTGCAGGAGGCTATGAGATGTTTTAAGAACAGTTTCCCTTGTTTCATGTCTCAAGATCATGCTATAGCAAGTTTCTCTAAGGGACCAATGTAGATTCATATCATGCACCCCTTATGTTCACTTTACCTTACTTTTAAGGTAACAGAAACAGTGAAGTTTAAAGTCCTAAAGATAGGGATTTCTCAGACAGTCCCTACAGTCAGTTATGGGATTAGCCACAGACTTAAATAGTATCCCATCAGTTTATTATTGTTCCAAGGTCGTACAAATTTTATTCATGATCATGAGAACTCATTCTTGAACCCAGAAGTTTAGCAGTAGTAGAGTTAGGATAGTATTATTCTATTTGATCAGATTATATATTCGTGGGGATTAGATCAGTAGGTTTGAATAGTACGAGCTAAAAACTTAAGTTTATTGACTCAAAATTAAGCATGAAGGTGTGAATGTGATATTAGCAGTATATGAGGAAACAGAATTAGATGATGTGTTTACTAAGATAGGCAGGTATTGAACAAAATATAGGTATGTGGTGGTAGATCAAGTACCTAATCCATGCCCTCAGATTTCAGTAGTAGAGCCAGTATGTATAGAAAGCAGTAAGGGAAGACAATTCTAGACCCATTCTCATCTCAGTGCAGAGTTTTTCACTTTAGCTATCACGAAACCAACTTAGGCATTGCATACCAACTCTATGGTCACGAACCATGCTCATGTATCTCTTTTTCCATAATCATGTATGAATTCAATTTCCAGCATAAGGAGTCCCTTTTACTCTGCAGTATGAGTCATGTTGAATGAGCACAATATACTATCATGCACTTTCCACGGGATCATGTGCGCCTTCAGTCCCAGCATAAGGGGTTCAGTTCTAGCTTCCTCAGTGTTACGAATCATGTCTCACAACTATAGAAATTTCAGACTAAGGTCATGCATCTCATGACTCATGTACACAGATCATGCTTTACAGTATACTCAGTTTTCATGACTCATGCTATGCCCCTACAGATCAAATAAATTCATACCACATCATGTCTATTCTCAATTCAGACCTTCATAGTAAATCCATGCTGTTGATATTCTATTCCTCAAAGTTTCAGTCATGTTTCAAGTTCAGTCAGTTTCATTCATGCTTCAGGTCCTCCTGATTAATTCCTTTAGTAAGCTCTCATTATGAAATAGTGTAGTGATGAGCAGTTGTTTAGATAAGGGAAGACTGTTGCATGTTTACTTTGCACGAGGGTGTAGTTGTGAAGGTAGGCTTGAATTTCATGATAAATGTGCAAGTAAACGTCTAGCAAGGGGTTGTATTTAGAAGTTGGGAAAGTACAAAGTGTAAGTGTACATTTAGATCCTTGACTTATGTCAGTCCCCAGCATATAGCCATCAAAAACTCAGTGGTCAACTCAATTATATTTTCAGTATCCAGCACTCAGTGATCTGTGTTCAGTCCTTGAATTCAGTACTTCAGTATCAGTCTAAAACTCAGTTAGAGCGATAGTTCAGAAATCAATATTCAGTAAAGGACTCAGATAGTCCTACAGAACCATGGATTCAGTTACCAGTTACTTAGCCTGAGAATTCAGTACTTCTGTACTAGCTATAGGCTTAGTTATAATGTCATCTTCAGTTCAGTAACCAGATTTGAAACTCAATTCAGTTCCAGACATGCTTGACCATAGCATTCAGGTTTCCAGTACTCAGTTATCAGTGTTTCAGTACCCCAGTTTATAGAATACCTTAGATCTATGTCGTACGCTTGGTCTTGCATCCGTAAATAATACAGACTTTATGAATCCATGCTCAGATACCTCATTATACTCAGTTAGTCCTTATCTCCTATGCATAAAACTCAAAAATCTCAGCCCATCTATTCAGACTAAGTACAGTTTAGCTTTGCAGACCCAGTATTCAGCTATCAGTTATTCAGTTAATCAGATAAGTTAGTATATTTATGCACTCATGTTCAGCTCAATTCATGTATCATGTCTCAGTTTTAAATCCTAGTTATTCAATCATGAATCAGTTCCTAGGTGTCTTGCGCATCGCCTCAATTCCCCTCAGTAGCTCATCCAAGTCAGTATTCTTTGAGGGATATAGTGTCTCAAGGGGGAGATACATCATACCCCTAAACTTTTATGACATAAACATGCTGCTCTCTTTTCTTATGATGAATCCTGTTTGGAGAAGGGGTACTCATAAGTTAACCCTCAAACTCCAACTTCAGTCGTATGCCATGTTTTCAAGATTCAGTTCAGGTTATGATATTCAGTTTATCTACCACGTCCTAGACTCAGTTATGTTCTCATGTTTCCGATCATGCATATGGAGTAATTAATCTCAAACTTATCGGTATTTTCAGTTCAAGGTAACACTTTTCCTTAAACTTACTCGTTCTCATGTTCATATTTCAGTACCAAACTTGGTATTCAGTTCCATGCTCAGTTTTCAGTTCAAACTTGGTACCTTTACCATTGCATGTTCATGAGTAAGTTTAGTCATGAATTCACGCATCAGATATGCGTGATCATCTCATCAGTACTTTCAGTCAAGCATTCACGTATCATGTCAGTCATATAATCATGTATCAGATATGCATGGATCCTCTTTATCAGTTAAGCATCAGATATGCATTTCTTTTTGAGAAACTCAGCTCACCAGAACACTAAGTCCTACATTCAAAAATTAGTTATACATGCATCAAATATGCATGTTCAGTATGATATATTCAGTTCATTAGTCACGTCAGTCATGAGATCATGTTTCATTTATTCATGTTCAGTTCATGTTCAGTTGGTCTTCTCCCCTCTCAGTCAGTTCCATTCGAGGACGAATGTTCCCAAGGGGGAGATATTGTAAGACCCCATAAAATTCTAAGTCAAAAATTCATCTCATTAATCTTTACAAGCTCTAAAACTTAGAATATTTTGCCAAGTTCTCAAGACATAGTCTCATTTTTATACTTCCAAACTTTGGGGATTTATTTGGCGACCTTTCCGACCTCCGTTTTTTTATTTTCAAGATGTGTTACGATCGATCAAACTCTTACTACATCCCGGGTGAGTTTTGGAATTTTTATAGTAGTGTAAGGGCATGTTTGGTTGCCCGAACCAGTAGCTAAAGGCGTTTGAGACACGGAGCCCTCTTATAGCCTTTGTACCCAGTTTTTTTCAGCATTTCAGGGTCAACTTCAAATGATCATAACCTCCTGTATATAATGAATTGGGAGAACTTCTATATATCAATAGAAAGATATTTGAGTCTTATATATAATTAAATTCGTTACATCTGAGTAAAAAGATATGATCAATTTACTACAGCCAACAAAAACTGTCAATAGAGGGACATCTTCATCTTTTTCTTTTTTCTTAGGGGTAATTTGGTCGTCCTCCACCCCTATATATACCCCAAACATGGCATTTTTGCTCAATTACAGCAAAATATACTCTCCTCTCTAGAAAACCTCTCAAGAACAAGGCTAGGGTTTCAATAGGGAATCCAAATTCAAGAATCTCTCCGTCAATCTTCCAAAAATCAAGAACTAAGGTATGCGTAGTGTTCATCCACGGATTTTTTTCATCTGTAGGAGTCCAAGAACCATGCTTTAAATACTATATTGTGATTGTCTTATTGAGATATGATCATGTACATGTTGATGGTTGTTGTTTATGCTTCAAGATGTTAATTTAGGGTGATTCTCATGAAGTATGTGTTCTTGTAGTTAAAACCCATGAATTGGGTGGTTTAAGATGACTAAATTATTAAGAACTCCTATGCCATAAAGTGTGCATGTAAGGTGTTCGACGAAATGCCTAGAATAGGCATAATCATGTTTTCATGATTTAAGAGTGCTCAATTAACAAGTCCTTACTCCATGTTTTATGATTTCACGTGAATTCTATGTTGTGTAAATAAAGTTTGAATCTTTACATATTGTTCATGATACCATGATATTTTGTGAATTCAATTGGTGGAATTGAGTTGAATTATGGTGTTATGGTGTATAAAATTGATCATTAGGCCTATGCCCTAAATAGGGCATGCAAGGTGTTTGTTAAAATGCCTAAGTGAAGAAGAATTGAGAACTTTGACCTATTTGTGATCTAAATGATGGTTCCATGCCATATACATGTGCTTAAGTTGACTCCCATGCTAAAGTTATGCCTACCATATGTTTGATAATGTGCCTCAACGAATAAATGATGATCAAGTACCTAGCCTCCATGCTCCAAGATTTTGCCATGTCTCTTAAGTTATGCCATGTCTACTTGATCAAGATGATTTCTATGCTATTAATGTGCTATGAATATATTGTTGGCTTTTCATGATATTAGAATTGACCATGATGTTAGCTATATGAAAAGGTTATGAAAACCATATGAATTATGAATTCCCCGTAGATGCTATATTATGGATTGTTAATGTTGGTCAAGTACTCTTGTATGTCAAGTCATGTCAGTTTCCTTCCATCAAGTTCTGGGGATATTCGTACCCGAAAAATATAGTTGTGTGCCTAGATCCATGTCATGTTTTCACGATACTCTCAGTCAAGCCATGTTCAGTAGACCTCAGACAGCTAACAGAACTCAGTAGCATTTAGTTAGTTAACAGAATTCAGTAGTGTTCCGTTAGTCATTGAAACTCAATAAACTCAGTCCATGTTTAGTTCAGTTAAACAAAACAATCTGTAACAGTATGTTAATTCTAATACGTACTAGGAAATGAATTCAGTATAATCAGTTCAGTGTCATTCAGTTGAGAGTAGGATTCAGCACCGAGCAAACCCAAGGATGGGAACTCACCTGCCAGTAGAGGGTGTAATACTTAGAAGCAGTCCTTGCATTCCAGAACTATGTAGCCAGCATAAGTTAAGACATCAATACCTGTCCATTGAGGGAAGATGAGGTGGCTAAACCTATCAGATGAGGGTTTTCACCGTTCTCATTATTGTACCTTCCAGATAAGGGTCACTCACAGCTTGTCCTTTCCAGTGATGCAGTATTGACACCCTTCCAATTAGGGTAGAGATTAGACCCCATCTTAGCTATTATAGCGTATTTGGGGTATGCCGGTTAGATAACTACTTCCCACAATTTCAGTATCAGTCTCAGTAAAAGAACTCAGTTAGTTCTTCAGGATATCAGGACTGTCAGATACAGTCAACTCAGATACAGTACGGAACTCATCTAGTTCCATCAGATTTAGGACTGTCAGATACAGTCATTCATGCTATCAGTTATCAGAACTCATGTTATCAGATATATTAGTTATCAGAATTTAGTTATCATTCATGATATGTTATCAGTAAATAGATGTCATTCTATTCATACTCAGTAGTCATGTTATCATGAGCTTAGTTTTAGGACTATTATATACGGTCTATCAAATCAGTTCTTCATAATCAGAACTATCAGAAACAATCATTCCTTTATCAGTAATATAGTATCAGTCTCCCAGTATTCAGTAATACAGTATCTGTTTCTCACTTATTACTGATTTACATATCAATATCAGTAAACTCAGTCTTTCAGTATCTCAGCATCAGTAAACTCATGTTGTCAGTATTCAGACTCAGTAGTCAGTATCACCATGAGTTTTATTGCAGTTACGTATGTATGTATGTATTCTCACGTTCATATCAGTCAGCATTGTTCATGCATATAAAACCCTTTGCATTTAGCCTACCTCACTCGTATACTCAGTACATTCAGTCGTACTGACGTATTCGCGCTATGGTGTATTATTTAATGCCATAGGTACAGAGGTACGAGTTTCAAAGCAGCAGTAGCATTGAAGATTTCAGCAGTCAGTGCTCTTCTTCATTCGAGGAAAATATTATTATTACTTTATTACAGTATTTCAGATTAGTTTTTCAGTTCATGCAGTTAGTTGGAGACATGTTCCTTCATCTCGTTATTCAGTTTAGTTAGAGGCTTTCGGACTAGATGTCAGATTAGATGTTCAGACTTCAGTATTTATGTTTCTTTTTGGTATTGTTATACCATGTTTTTTAAATATGTATCGGTATTGAACCTTATGTCCTTATAGTTTATGTTTCTGCATATTTTATGAGATATTATGTAGTTTACAGGTATAGATATCAGTCATGGGTTAGCTTGTGGTCCTTTGGGGTCATGAGCACCTTGTAGCGTATCGGTTCAGAAAATTAGGGCATTATACGATTCCACCCTTGCATCACTCTCATTTCGGATTTAGTGGCTTTTTCAAGCCCTAAACTAAGGTGGTACACTCCTCACACTAGAGAGAGTTTGGTTCAAGTGTTACAACTTTCAATATCAATAAACAACTAAAGAAATGAAGACCTAATACTATCCTATTTATAGACTTATTATAACATAAGTGAAATGTCCAAAAAGCCCTTAATGAAGGGAAGACAAAAGACGCCTATGGAGTGTAGTCCAAGTGTAGTGTATGGACGGTTTTTAGTGCATAATTAAGTCCTCTTTGTCTCTTTAATTTCACACACCAAGTCTTGGGTCCAACGCGTATTCTCATAATCCCATATCCGTGATTATTCTTGTATCAGGTAGAAAGGTGGGAGGAGACTCAGAGCATTTCCCTGTCTTGGCGGGGTTGCATCAGGGTTTCACTCTTAGCCCATTTTATTTTACTTTGGTGATGGATGTGTTGATGCGGCGTATTCAAGGAGAGGTGCCTTGGTGTATGTTTTTTACAGATGATGTAGTTTTGATTGATGAGACGCAGGGGGTGTGAATGATAAATTATAGGTATGGAGACGGTGTCTTGAGTCTAAAGGGTTCAGGTTGAGCAGGAGCAAGACAGAATATTTGGAATGCAAGTTTAATAATATGAGGTAGGAAGACGAGGTGGTAGTAAGGTTGGATTCCCAGACGGTGTGTAAGATGGATAGTTTCAAGTATCTGTGGTCCATGATTCAGGGGAATGGTGAGATTGATGAGGATGTCTCCCATCGTATTAGAGCGGGATGGATGAAGTGGAAGCTCTCTTCGGGTGTGTTGTGTGATAGGAAGGTGCCGCCCAAGCTTAAAGGCAAATTATACAGGGTGGCAGTCCGGCCAGCCATGTTGTACGGAAAGAAATGTTGTCCAGTCAAGAACTCTCACATTCAAATATTAAAGGTGGCAAAAATATGGATGTTGCGTTGGATGTGTGGGCTTAATAGTGGTGATAGAGTTCGAAATAAGACTATTCGGGAAAAGGTAGGAGTGGCTTCGATGAAGAACAAGATGCGGGAAGTCCGATTGAGATGGTTCGGGCATGTGATGAGGAGAGGAATGGATGCCCCAATTCTTAGTTGTGAGAAGCTTGGTTGGGATAGTTTCAGGAGGGGTAGGGATAGGCCGAAGAAATATTGGAGAGAGGTGATCAGGAGGGACATGGAGCAGTTACAGCTCACTGAGGACATGACTCTAGATAGAAAGATCTAGAGGGCGCGGATTAGGATAGAAGGCTAGTGCCAGTTTGAGTCGTTGGGGTAGGACATTACTTTGTAGATATATTATTCTTGCTAGGACACTTTGTTGTATGCTTTATTACGAATGTGTTTACTATTCTTTGTTTATTATCCCTTGTGGGTGGTATATTTTTTTCTTGATATCTTGTTCCATGCTTTATTAAGTATTTTTCTATTATTCCTTGTCTTGAGCCGGGGGTCTATCGGAAATAGCCTTTCTACTTCTCTTGAAGTAGTGGTATGGACTGCGTACATATAACCCCCCTCCCAGACCCTACTATGTGGGAATACACTGGGTTTGTTGTTGTTGTATTCCATTGTCTTATTAGATAATATAGTTAATTGTTATGTGTTACCAATCCTGTTATTGTTATAGTTTATAGAGGTTGATGGTAAATATTATAGAAGTTATTCTCTATTATTTATAGACTGCACCCACAATTGATTTAAAAATCATACATCTATTATTTCTATTTTCTGACATTCCTATTACAATGATGACAAATAAGTTTGATCTTTATTGTATCAATCTTTACTGATGGAATTGTGTTTAGTTATTGTATTATCTTATAGATAATACAACTGATGTCTTTTATTATAGAAGACTTACTTATTCATTTATAGACTTCTAATATTGGGAGCTATCAACTTGAAGTTGACATTTACTATTGTATATTACATGATGTTACCAATTTAGTTATTGTCATAGTTTATAGAGACCGATGATAAATATTATAGAAGTCATTCTCTGTTAATTATTGACTACACCCACGGTTGATTCAAGAAATTACACATCTATTTATCCAGTCCTCCTACATCCCTATTACACATTTTCAAAAACCCAACACCAACAACAAACCATACATTAATTTTTTTAGGCCATTCTCTTTTTCTTCGATCGAAATCAACTTTAATTTAGTTGATCCCTCACTATTTTAATTTTTTAGTAATCCTTTCAAGTGATTCTTTTGCTCTTTGATTTTAACAATACCATAAGCAAATCTCTATTTTCTTTTGATTTTTGAAGGCTTTGTAGTATTTGAAACTTGGCAATGCTTTGAAAATTTGATGTCGATGGGTTACTCATCGGTGAGTCTTTCATAAGCTACTTAAAAAAGAGAATTCACCATTATCCTAGATAAAATACATAAATAATTAGATGAATTTTCTTACTTATACAAAATAACTAAACCACATATGCATATACGTATTCACCTTTCCAATCGCACAGTTAAAGAATTTTTTACCTGGATTTAAATCAGTGTGTGAGGTCCTCAAGACAGCTGGATTATCACAATGACATATGTAAGATATTTTTGTACTAAATATTTTAGATACTTATGACATTGTAGTGTTTAAAAATGAACAAAAAATAAAGTCAAAAAAATGAGAAAGTTGAAAAAAGGATTGTTTTTCTTTTTATACAAATGAGGAAGCCAGATATTACCATTGGTTATGATTTGACAAGTACTTTATTATCGTTTCAAGAAATTGATATTTAAATTTTGTTACTACTGGACCTCATTCATAAACGATCAATATAATTAATGACTTCTCATGCGGTAGGTAGATGATAGACCGTATAGATCAATACTCCATTGTTTGTAAGGTATATACTAGTTAATGCAACTGTCAAGAAAATATTAGTACATATCCAAAAACATAAATAATTAAATAAATTATATTGAATTATGGATCATCGATTGTGTCTGGTGTAAATCATAAACTGCACATTTTGTCAAAAATATACTGAATTAGTTTATTGCCCTTACTAGCATATTGTTAAAAAATAATTTATTAATAAAAAATAAATTATTAGATTTTATGTAATTAAATGAACATAAATAAGTTGTGTGATCGTATAAGTGTCTACGTAAATTGGAGACGGTGGTCAAAGATGTATGAGGATGAATAGTTGTTATACATTCAAAATCCTCAAGATAATCTTCATCAAAGAACAATTATATTGTAAGAAATTTATTTATTTAACCACAACACATCCTCTCACATCTTTGATCAGCGTTTCTAAGTTACGTGAACTCTTATACGATCACATGACTTGCTTAAGCTCATTTATGGGTGAAAATTCTAATAATTTGTATTTGTATTAATTAGTTATTTTCTTTCTAAAATTCTACTAGTTATGGTCTGTAAATATGTATCTTATTCTAGTGTTATGGATATAGGTCATAGTATAGTATAGTCTAGACTATGCTACGTTATTTACTCGACCTGATATAGTCTAGTCTATACTATTGACTTTATCCATAATTGTAATAATTTGATTTTTGATATTTTTTTGAAATATTTATTGTTGTGTAATTTGATTATTTTACCCATTCTTATGGTTGCTTTGTGGTATTTTTGGAGTGTGGGGATGATTAGCAGGGTTCTCAATATATTTTGGTGTGATTTATGTGAAATTATAATTTTTGGTGGTTATCAAGGCTCTATAGTTGGTTTTGGTCAATATTTATTGATATGTACATCAGATGAAAAAACGAATTGTGTCAATAGATTTGAAACGTTGATTTTAGGCTGGTAACATAGTTGGTATGAGTTTATGACTTTTATATTGTATTTCGACCCTCGTTTCAAAAAATTATGAAATTGAATTTTGAAGGTCTAGTTTGTGAAAATGATTTCAAAATCTAATATCGCCATTAAGTCCAGAATATCAAAATTGGGTTGGTAGTGATGTTGGTTCAATTTGTGGCTTTTAGATCTCATTTCGATCTTTAGTTTAGAACTAGTGTAAATAGGATCCCAGGGATTAATTTTGTGATAATGACCTTTTTTGTAAATTTGATGATTCCATTGGGTCCGGAACGTGTTTTACAATAAAAATTCACCATTGGATCATGTCCATAGGATTTCAAATGAGTTCCAAAGGTCAAAGACAAGCTTTGAAATATTGGTATTGATGTGATCACATACATGAACTTTTGGTTGTGTAAGCGACACTTTGACCCTTTGACCAGGTCGCATAAACAAACAAAGTGTCGTGTACACGACCATCATTGAGTATTAGACTCCAAATTCATATTTTTGAAACTTTGGAAGCTAGGAGGCTCCAATTTAGATGATTTTTTATGCATTTTTCTTATAGAATCATTGTCTATCAATTTAGAACTCTATTTTTCCCATTTCTCAAGAACTTCTATCTATCATGATTTTCACCCAAGTGGAGAATTAAAACCACATTTTTCTCATTTTTAGGGCTTGGGAGCTCAGATTTAGACGATTCCAAAGGTGTTTTTGAGATTTATCCCATGGGTAAATTTCTAATAGTATAATTATAATTTTTCTCTCGATTTAATCTTCGAAACAACTTCAAATTCTTGATTTTTAAAGTGGCTTTTAGAGGGTTTTGCTCGTAAAGCTTAAAAATGATTTATCTTTGATTTGTATCTCGTTTTTAACTATTTTTCACATGGGTTTTCAGCTGTAGACTACTATAAGTATGGGGAACATATTTCTAAAATAATATTATAATTTTTCCCTTCTTTTTCAAAACCTATTTTGGGAGTCTGTTTTGACCTCGATTTAAAAATAGATAATATGAGTATCATTGGCTTTTTTTGATACATAGATTCTGTATTTGTACGTTTAGTTGATTTTGGGTCCTTTAGTGAGGGAAAAGCTCCAAATTAAAGGCTTTTTGAATTGGTTTTTAGCATTCGAGGTAGGTTATAGCTTAACTTTCTTCGGACTAGGTTGGGTAGTTAATAATAATATAAAAGCATGTTATGGACATAGGGTTGTATCATGAAAAATATGTTAGGTGATTTATGTGCTTGTGTGGGGACCTATGTTTATAATATTCGATGATTTTTAAAAAAATATTTGCTATGCGTAACCGTGTAGGGTCTTATATGATATTGTTGGCCTGGTAATAATATATGTATTTTTGGTTGCGCTCTTGTTGGTGGAAAAGCCTAGATTTTGGAATCTATATAGTGTCAATGACAATTCTTGCATGTTTTACTTGATGGTTTCTAGATTATATTAAACATAGATGGTTGGTTGATTTAAGTGGATTTTTGGCTTACATAGTTGGTATATTGGTTAGATATTGGATATTCTCATTTTGGTTGGTTGTGATACATACATCCTCATATCATATCCATTCATAAAACATTGGTACCATCGTGGAAATACCAAAAATACTAGAAACGCTGTCTTTTTCTAATATATAATATGACATCCTTAAAACCCTCTACAATGTATGTGCCAAAGAGGAGATATGGACATTGGTATCGGATAATGGTTGTATACGGGTTGACAAATCCCCTACGAGTCCTATGTCAGAAAGATTTAGCTCCGTAGGTATATACGGAGGTTGTGTGAGAACCTCATACATTATATCATCGTTCTTGTTACCTCTTATATTGTATGCACCTGCTATTGTTATATGTTGTGCCAATTTTTCTCTTATGTCATACACGTATGGAACAGTGGTACCACCATGGAAATACTGGAAACACTAGCCTTTACTGACAGAAAATATGACATCCTTAAAAACCCTCTCTGAGGGATATGCCAGAGAGGAGATATGGATATTAGTATCGGATATTAGTTGTATATGGGTTCACGAACCCTTCCATGGGTCCTATGTCGGGAAGATTTATCTCCATAGGTGTATACGAAGGTTGTGCGATGACCTCATGCATCACATCATCATCATTATCAACATCATCATCTTCCTCTTTATTGCACTTTATATGTTGTGCTTATGTTGCAATTGTATTTCTATCATTGACTTAATATTTATCCATTTGTTCTACCTTCCTTTATTTGTATTTGATGTGTGTGTATATTTGTTTTTTTTCACTACTTATATTTGTTATATGTGCGCATATTATAACTGCTAGTGGAGATGGTGTAGGCTACTGTTTGGAATATTTTCTAAGTGCAGGTGATGTTCCCATAATTTATTTATAAGTCTTATTTCCTTCTTTACTAAGTCGGACTATGATACCTACTGAGTAAATATAGACCATACTCACTCCTACTGCGCCCTTTCAATGTAGATCTAGGTTTGAGTGTACCTCACAGCAGTTAATTCAGGTAATATTTAGTGTTATTCTAGGTGGTAATTGATTTATGCATCAAGAGATGACTACTACCTTTTCTTATCTAGACTATGTCTTTACTTGTATTCAGAAATAGAGTTAGTTCCTTCTTGGTTATCCTAGGTACATTGACTTTGAGTTGTATTAGTTAGTTCTTACACTATAACACTAGATTTTGGAATTTGGTTTCGTATCATTGACTATGTATTTAAGCTTTTACTATATATGTGTGTGGTTCAACTCCACTCTAGGATTCTTGCCTTATGTTTTGGTATTGAATCTTTTATTTCATATCAGATTAAATGATGGGCTTACTAGTCAAGGCTTGTCGCGAGAAGTTCCTTGATGACTCTTGAATTTTTAGTTCATGACAAATTGGTATCAGAGCATCTAGTTTCATTGGTCTTAATAGTCTAAGAATGAGGTGTCTAGTATAGTCTCACGGATCGATATATAGATGTCAATATCTTTCTTCGGGAGGTTATAAGGTGTTTTTAGGAAGCTTCTCTTATTTTGTTACTTATCATGTGTGTCCTTCCATGACTTGCATTCTAAATTGTATTTCACTCTTTTCTACGTGAATGTACATGGTGTTCCTCCAATTTCAAGTGTGGATCCTCTAGTGGTACCGACATTTTCTTATGGTACTCCACAAACTCTGAGTTTGCTACTTTATTATCAGCATTTGAGTATGGTAATCCCAAGTTCAAGAGTTTAACCTTCGTCTATATTACCTCCTCAAGTGTGATCTTAGCTAGCCAAATTTGTTATGCCTTCTTTTGTTATAAGTACAATTATGTCTTCAGAGGATCAGAAGAGGTTTGAGTGATTCACTCATTTGGGTCTTCCTAGTTTCAGTAGTGTTGTGGGCGAGGATTCCAAGGAGTTCTTGATTTATCGTATAGAGAAGTTGTATAGCCTTAGTTCATTTGAGTCACATAGAGTTGCTTATACTACTTACCAGTTGAGAGATGAAGCTAGAGATTGGTGGAGGTTACTTGTTAATTGCAGACCTCTTGATTCTCTAGAGATGACATGGGATCAATTATTTAAGGCCTTTTTGGAGAATTTTATGCCTTACAGTATGAGGGATTATAGAAAAGATAGTTTGATTTCTTGAAGCAGCGCTCTATGAATGTTGTAGAAAATGAGGTACATTTCCATGCCTTGTCTAGGATTCTTATACCAACATTGCCACCGAATCTGAGAATATTCAGAAGTTTGCGAAGGGGTTGGATATTTCTCTTCTGCTAGCTATGACTTAGATGGATGTGTATGGAGCATCATTTCAGACTATAGTGGATCTTGCTAAGATGATTAAGACTGATTCTTTAGGTATCTAAGTGAGGCACCAAAAAGGTATGTCGTTAGGGCGAGTTATGAGGTCACACTTCTTGAGGCAGAGATTTTAGAGATTTTAGTGGGTATTATGGTAGACCCATGCAGGTAGCTTTGTAAAGTTTAGGTAGTGAGTGTTCTGTTTCAGTAGATTTGGGTTCTCCCAGTAAGTCTCTTTCTATGCCTATCCATGTATGGAGGAGACTCTTTAGTGGTGGATTGGGTGTACCGATCCTGTGTTGTGACTTTTGCTGCCATGAAACTTGGGTAGATCTTCTTGTCTAAGATATGGTAGATTTTGACGTCGTCATGGGGTATGAATTGGTTGGTTCCTTACCAGGTTATCCTAGACTATTATACTTAGACTGTAACTTTAGCTACACCGAGTGTGCCAGGGATTGCTTGGAAAGGTGTACTCTATTTGGGTCCCAAGAGAGTTTTATCCTTTATTTAGGCTCGTTGTTTGTTTGAACGGGGATGTTTGTCTCATTTGGCTCATTTTTGTGATACTAATGTTACTTCACCTTTTTTTTTTTGGAATTTGCTCATGTTTTCTGTGAGTTAATGGATGTGTTCCTGATGAATTTGACTAGTATGCCTCTGGATCATGATATTGACTTTTCTCTTAATGTCGAGCCAGGCACCAATCCCATCCCTATTCCTTCTTATAGGATGGCCCCAGCAGAGTTGAAGGAATTGAAGTATCAGTTGTAGGAGTTGTTGGATAAAGGAATTATCTGACCTAGTTTATCATCTTGGGATATTTCTCTCTTATTTGTGAAGAAAAAGGGTGGGTCTATGCATGTGTGTATTGATTATCGACAGTTGAACAAGGTGACAATTAAGAATAAGTATTCTCTTTCTCGTATTGATGACTTTTTTGTTCAGCTTTAGGGTGGTTTGGTGTCTTCGAAGATTGATTTGAGGTCTAGGTATCACCAGCTGAGGATTAGATCTTGGATATTTCAAAGACAGTCTTTCAGACTCTATAGGTCATTATGAGTCTTTGGTCATGTCTTTTGGATTAACCAATGCCCCATCTGCATTCATAGAGTTGATGAACTTTATATTTCGACCGTATCTCAACTCTTTTGTTATTTTTTTCATTGATGATATCTTGGTTTAATCCAAGAACGAGGCCGATCATGAGGAGCATTTGTGGATTTTAATTCATGGATTGAGGGATGAGGCCTCGATGCCACGGGTACTCAAACTTTCCCTGCACCTATAGTTGGAAACCCAATTACTATGGAATGGCTCGTCTACTAAAACTTAAACTGAAATAGCAAACTAAGAACAAAGTAACTAATATATCCAAATGTAGATACCATCAGAGTGAACTAATATTACAACCCAAGTAAAACTAAGAATCATCCAAAAAGGCAGAAAAGTGTGCAAAAATATCAATAATACATTCCCAAATTAAATGAATAAGGAGACACTCCAAACTAAATGGACATCAGTGTCCCTACTGCATAAATAATCAAGGATAAAATATATAAGGGTGCTCCCTATAACAACATCAAGGGATGCTTTCACTCTCGGATTCTGCATCATTACCATTTTCCTCAAGATCAGTCCACTCGGTTGGAGCCTCATCATCACTATCCACCTAAGAAGAAGGAAGTTTATCTCAGGATTTTAAGACCTTCCATAGACCCTTCACCCCCTTCCACATCTTGATAAAGAAATCATCCCTATTTTTCTCTTTTGTAACCATTTTTTCATGTTTGATCCGAAAGTCTCGGTGTGAATCCACCAAAGAGGAGTAGTATTTCTCAAGCTTAGAAATGGTAGTCTCTTGATTTTTTTGGTCCTCCATGTACTTCTCATATTCGGTAAGTGACACAAAAGAATGATGAGTGGTGGAGGGCTCCGAGTCCTTGGGAAAAATTTTCCATAAGCTCTTTGATGGTTGCAATATTTACTCCAAACTCCTCAAGAGGTCCATGGTGATTGTCCTATGAGACTCGGGTGCCGGATTTTCCTAGTAGATCTTTCTTTTCTTGCTTTTTCCAGGTGCGCCCTCTCCTCAAATACTCAAGGGGTAAATGGAGGCACTATAGCGCACCTATGAATCACTAGCATACTCTTCCACCCTCAGTTTCCTACAAAGCTTAGTAATCAAAGAAAGGAAGAAGAGATACCTACTACCTTGGTTCTTGAAATGATCTATTTCTTGACCATGAGATGACCAACATCCAGTGAGATGTTGTCTAGAATACAAGCAACCATCTGAGCATGCAATTCTGGGACTACTATCATGTGGGTGCAAGGCGACACTCGGTTACAAATAATGTGAAACCATATCCGAGCCTCGGAAGTGAAGTCATTCATGGAGATATTACTTTTAGTCTTGGTCCAAGAGACTTTATTTTAGGGGCATAGCTGTTGCGCCAACCAACTCCCTGGGTTACACCCCTTTGATTTGAATTCACCCATGTCTTTATGTTTAAGCCCATAAATATCATTGATTTGCTTGGCCCCAACTTTAACTGGTCAGCCCCGGATCTTGATAGTCACATTAAATGGGTCTGCAAAAGATACTTCACTGATATTAGCATAAAATTCACAGACCCATTATTCATTTGCAATACATAGATTCGGGGTGAAACACTACCACCCTATGGCTTCAAGTGTCTCATAAAATGCCAGTATTTTCTCTGGTACATTCTCCAAGCAGATTTTTCTTTTTGGGAGCAGCTTTTTCCTCGATAGATCACTGTAGTAGCGAGTGTCGCACTCTGGTGCCATTCATCGAATGTGATCATACATGTCCATGAGGTTGTCCTGAAAGCACTAGGCACACGTTATATCAATCAATGACATTTTAGCATGCAAACTATAGCATATTGTTCATTAATGCTCATAGTAACGGGTTCTCAGTGATGCGAGGTTAAAATTAGAACTGCAGGATTTTTCACATGGCAGGAAATAGTCCCCGAATACCATAATCGCGAACCTTAACCACGATCGCGTAGCTGCGATACGGGGTCAACTGACCGCGATCGCGATACCTGAGGTTGGTTTCATGCAAGCTTTTCATGTTTAGATTTCTTCCAAGTTCTTGGGTTATGAGTATGCTCTAAAGTATGGATGTATAGGAAAAACAATTTGAGCAATGCTAGTAAGTGTTTGAATGTGCCCTTTAAAATGCAATTTCCCCTATTGAAAGTTCATTTTGGCAAACTATCAAACACTTGGTGTGAACATCTTGTTTGTCAAAATTTGATGCACATTATTAGGTAATCAAGATGCCCACTTATGTGCACACCTTATCTAAGCAGCTAACATCACACCATACCAAGTATAATAACATAGAAGTCATGACAATTAAAATTTAAGTCCTCTCTTAATCATGCATTCTAAGGTCTATTTTCAAAGATAAAAATATAGATTCATGACATTTACCAATGTTGTGATGCAAAAGGGTGCAAGGATGCTGTTTGAGAACTCACAGACTTGGCCAGCAATTATCCCAAATTAGAGAGTACAATCTTTAAAGGGAGTGTGAGGGGAAATTAGGGTTTAAATGCCTGAAGTGGTCGTGATCATGGTTAGTTAGCCTCGATCACACTTAGGGAATGCGATTGCGATAACAGAGAGCAGTTTTGTTCCCCTATTTTCCCATCTCCAGTTGTTTACTCAATTTTCACAAATTTTTCCCAATTCATCTTTCCATGTAGAATTACACACTTTCCCTTTTGTAAGCGCATCCAATGTACTCCACAGTGCCATAAATCCATGGGTTATTCATATGTGAAATATAATATCTATCCTACAAAATCATAACAAAAAGGATACGAGTCACTCTCTTAGAATTTGTGAGTTGCCTCCCACGTAGCACCTTAGTTATCTTCGTGGAACGACGTCTTTCTTCCTTCATTCTCAAGGTGGGTTTTCAAACCCCTCCTCATTCATCTTCTCATTTTCAACATCTACCACGGATACTACTTGAAGTTCCGTGGTTTGTTTTTTGACTTACAAATTTTAAAAGAGACTCCATCCTCTTGCACCCTAAATTTCATCTCCCCCATCTCTAGATTGACAATAGCTCTCCCGGTGTCTAAGAAAGGACAGCCAAGGATGATAGGTACCTCTTTTTCCATTTCACAAGACAATACCACAACGTCCGCCGGGAGTATAAACTTGTCCACTTTGACTAGGACATCAAACAAAATTCCCATCGGCCTTTTGATGGACCGGTCCACCATGAGAAGTCGCATAGATATCGGTGTAGGGGTATCCAATATGAGCTTCTTGTAGATGACTAAAGGCATTAAGTTAATGCTCGCACCAAGTCACATAGATCTCTTGCAAATTCATGTATCCCAATTGTGCAAGGGGTAATGAATGCTCTGTATTCATCTTTCTTTTACGCAACCTTGCTATCCCATGATTCACCTCGATGGTGAACTTCAATAAGCTTCTTCTTGGCCATTAACGTTTTCATAAACTTAGCGTATCCTGTGATCTCTTGGATTGCCTCAATCAACGGGAGATTTATTGATAGGTTGCTAAGTTTTTCCATGAACTTCCTCAATTTGTCACCTTCCTCTTTTTTATAAAATCGTTAAGGGAATGGGGGAGGAACTTGGATGGTTGGCCCTACATCACCTTGTGGCTTTCTACCTTCTATCACTTTTTCATCATTTTTCTCGATCTCTTTCTTATCATTTGATTTTTTTTCTTTGGGGCATCACTTCTTTTTGCTTTATCCTTGATTAAATTCTCACATAAGTCTCCTCTAAAGGACCCATCAAGTACCTTCCCACTCCTTGTGACAATTCCTAGAACTTGGGAATTATTCTTTGGATTAGAAATCGTGTCACTAAGGAGTCCACCTCTTAGGCTAGCATTTAGTTGCGTGGAGTTTTTCCCAACTTGGGTCTCCAATTGCTTAATAGAGGCGGAGTGATACATTACGATTTGAGAAAGTTAAGAAAATACCTTTTAACTTATAGGCCATTTTGTCCATTCCTTCCACTCTATTCAAGATCCTTGTCAATACATCCTCGGTCTTGAATTTTTCAAGGTCGATGATATTTGACACTTTGGATTTGGCCCGATCATGAAGAGAAACATAATGGTCATAGTCACATTCCCAATCTCTTCAATCTATATCCTACTCGCAGTCCAACCAACCTTGATTCCTACCTTGCCTTTGATAGGCGGGGCGGGAACCCTCCGAGTAGTTAGCCAAAAAGAAGATCTCCTCATCCAACTTCTTTTCCTCTTCATCATCTTCATAAGATTTTGATGCTATGGCGTTGATCGTTTTCACGGGTCCGCCCATAACATGCTTTGTCAAGAGTTTGAGTTGGGTCATAATTTTTTCCATGTTCTCCTCCTTTTCTTTATTCCGCTTTCCTTGTTCATTATCAACTATGCAAGTAGTAGAAGGAATCTTGGGAGCTTCAGTTTCTCAGGTATGCCAGCCCCAATTTTTCTTTGACATTTCTCCAATTAATAGAAAGGTTGCATGGAAGTGCAACTTCACTAGGGAGCCATCCGTCGTATTATCTACCACTATTTTGTTTAATGGATCAAGGGCATGGTAGAAGATCTCGAGAAGCATTTTCTCCGGGACTTCATTATTTGGGCATTTAGAAAGCTTACCGTTAAACCTCTCTCGCGCTTCAAACAATGGTTCTCCATTTACTTGCCAAAATTCACAATCTCATCTCGCTTTTGAAGCATTTTTTATGGCAGGAAATTTCTATCAAGAAACACCTTAGTAATCTCATCCCAAGTTGTAATTGAGTTGGGTGGAAATGAGTGGAGACATGAAACCGCCTCTCCCATTAATGAGAACGGGAATAAGCGAGGACGAATGGATTCTTGAGTAATATGTTCTATATTGAACGGTGCACACACTTCCATAAAATTCTTTAAACGGACATTTGGGTCCTCAAAGGTTTGACCTCCGTACAATCCTTTCACTTGCAACATGTGAAGCATAACGCTAGTCACATGGAATACTCCGTTCCCATTAGTTGGTGGGATACGGATTGCACTTGTTTGCCCCTCTTTATTTAGTGGGGCCTCATCATCTAGAGGGGCATCAAAGGAGTACATGTTGCTTGCGCTATCACTCATTGTTCTGTTAACACTCCGATCACCTAAAACAATATTTAAAAATAAAAAATAATGTAAATTATATCACCCCAGGTATTCCCAAGTAATAATCATACTGCATAAGTGAAATCTATATTTCACTCTCCGACAACAGCACTATTTTGATAATGCTCAAATCACTCCCATAATTAAGAGGTGAGGCGGTTGTTGTCAAATAACCCAACTACAGTTGGGATTGAATCCACAAGGAGTGAATTATAGGCTTAAAATCTTATGGGTGTTCTAGTTACTACAAGTTTACCTGGAATGATAATAAGCAAGACATGTGAAATAGAATAGGGGGATTAGGTTTGGGGGTAGTTTGTCAACTAACAATGCACAGATATAACACTTGATTTAAAGTTAAGAATAGAGAGGGTCTTCGGATCATGTCTACCCAAAGGTAAAGTGTGTGGGTTAATGATGGTTTAGCATAAGTTTTAGTTGTTGATCAAAGGATAGGCTAGGTCAAAAGTCATTATAGTCAATCTTTCAATAAAACTACAACGATTTCACCCATTGTCTCTTTTGAGCACCTAACAAGTGTGCAATCCGTAATCACTCAAAACCTCAATCAAGCATACCTTTTTCTAGGATGATGCTCTTGACATGGCTTACACTCCAAACACACTTATTTCTAAGATTGAAAAGGGTAGTAAACTATAGACTTAATTGTCTACCATTACTTTGTCCCCCTATAACCCTCTTTCAGGGATGTTATGGGTTACCTCAAGTTCATCTTAGCCCATATTTCAAGGATGACAAAGGATTTTTAGAGTTTGGCATTTTCACCCATCAAACCCATTTGGATATTTGGGGTTTTCAGCCATCAAATTTTCCAACTAATAAGCTCAAGCAAAGGTAGAATCCACATTCAACAACTATAAATCATACAAACACAACAACACTCACACACAATTATACTTTAGTTCAACATAATCCCAAGACTAAACTACTTAGCTACTCCTGAAGAAAGTAAAGAGAAATATACCATGAGGATTATCCAAAACATTCATTCTTCCCAAATTCACTAAGAAATCAAGCCTCCAATCAGGATTTCTTCTTCTAAATACAAAATAATATTTATGAGTTAAGCAATACCCAGAGAAGATAGGGTTTTTTCTTATATATGATTTGGGATTCTTCTATGTGTTTTTACAGATGTGCCCCTGGGCATATTCCCGCTAAACCGCGATCGCACGAGTTTAACCGCGATCGCACGGGTTTAACCGCGACCACGGGTATGTGATTGCATTTGTTCTCTATGACCACATTATGTTAACCATCTTGACTGACCGCGATCTCAAACTGAGGACCGCAGTCGCGGTGACTGAGGTTGGTGTAGTCTAGGTCTTCAGCTGCACTTTTCTTTTCTCTCTTTTTATCATTTAAAGCTTTGTTCCATATTTTTTTGATCTCTTCAACAATACCTGCAAAATGTGGATATTAGTGCATTTAAATCATGATGATGTCTTATTTTTCTTATACAAAGCATGGTAGTTTGCATAAATATTTGGTAGAAATAAGTGGTAAAATCGCCACTCATCAATGATCCTCAATTCAATTTAGTTTATTTAATTATTTACATTTTTGGATATGTACTAATATTTTTTTATCATTGCACCAACTCGCATAATGGAATTTATCGATTAACTAGATAGTCTAGCATACATAATGATCTCAGTCTATCATACACTCTATCGACCTTGCAATTAACTTTGTATAAATCAACACAATACCTAATAGACAAGATTCATTATCCATGACCATATATGAATTTTTTTATATGTATGTGACACACCCGTGTGGGCATCTCAAGCCCAACTTGGACCGGAGATTGCCCCATCAATCCAACCTAACCATCTATTCAATTCATAAGTGTCGGATAAACTTTGACCAAATATGAAAGTAGCAAAAAATAAGGCTAATAGTTAATACTTAGACAATATATAAAATTTTATTGATGGTAACAATCTAGCCAATAAATCCAAGTTCACAATCATCCACAAAACATCTACAAACCAATGTCTAAAACATGTCGGGACATACCTCCAATAATAGCCAACACTAAGTCAAAGTAAATCAAGTCTATGACTTAAAGTAAAAGACAATGAAATGGATGCCTTCCGAAAAATGAAAGATGACAACTTCAATGTCAACACACGATCCGCCTGAACACTTTGTCACTACGTAGAAAAAGATGAAGAAGCTCTAGAACTTATATCGTGTGGGGACATATCATCCGTAGACGATTAGCAGTTGGAGCGCTAGCTTGTATGTAATACCCCATATTTTCCTGGCCTAGATTAACCCTCAGTACATGGGTTATACTAAATAAAAATTTTAGAATAATCAGTAATTTTTAGATTTGAGCCTGCCATTGTGTAATAAATTCAATTAGCCTTCCAACGATATAAAATTCGCCTAAATCCAATAACCGGGTAAGAAGTTATGGCGATTTTAAGTTTCAGTCATTAAACATTGTCATTCAGACTAGTAGAGCATCGCGGAGTGTGTTAGAATAGAAATTTTCAATTTTCAGTATTGCTTCATGATATTAGCATGTCGCGCCATAGACCCAGTTCACAATTGTTAATTTCCAGTGTATCAACGCAATTCCACTGCGTCGCGGTGCACTTCTAGTTTACAAATAAAGTGGAAACATGATACCACCGCATCGCTCCACCATGTAAATTCCTAGTTGTCAGTTTCTAGTAGCTTGGCACGATAGTGACGCATCGCGCCAGGGGTCCAGATCGGGAAAATTTCACAAAAAATTAAAGTTCGCCCAGGGTTAAAACAGTTTTTTCCCATGATTTTATTCCACACAAATGTGGGATTGAAGCCTTAAAAATGTGTAAAATCCTTCATTATTCACTTTTCCCAAAAATCAAAAGGTAGTTCTCTCTCAAGAAAACAAACTCTAGCTCTCAAGAATCAAGGTCAATCCCAAGAATCTCTCCAAGAACTCCAAGAATATCACAAATTAAGGTGTGTTAGATGTTCATCTATGAGACTCTTCCACCCATAGAGTCAAAGAATCCATTTTTAAAGCTTCAAGAATGATGATTCATGATTTACATGTATGAAATTTGATTATGTTCATGTTTTGACATTTATTAAGTTTCAATCCATGATTAATGGTAGATTCCATGAAGTTGTATAGAATGTATGTTGGATTGAGTAATCCCTATGTTATAATCCATGAATTTGCAAGTTGATTGTTGTATCCATGTTAACCCTAAGTGTTTACGATTTAAGCAACCAAGTATGCTTCCCATGTGTTTGATAAATTGTCTATGAGAAAGAAATAATGCCATTATAGTATACTAACATGTATTCCCCATTCATGTATAAGTTAATGCATTACACGTGTTTGATGAAATGTCTCTATGAATGAATTGTGACCATGTGAAGAGTGTTATGTTATTCAAGATGATGCCTTGCTTTACTTTTCATGCTATCGAGTTCTAGGGGTATTTAATACCCAACAATCTAGCTGTTACTTAGAACTAGTGTCAATTACAGAATAGTATCAGTCATGTCACGATCAGTATTACTCTTAGTCCTTTACAGAACTCAGTAGAATTCAGTCAGTTACAGAACTTAGGAAAACTTGGTCTCAGTCCAGTCCAGTCCAGTCCTGTATACTCAGTTCAGTGTTTTTTAGTTGGGAGTAGGATTTAGCACCGAGTGAACACAAGGATGGGGGTTTCACCTGCCAGCATAGGGTGTGATCTTTAGAAACAATCCTTATAGTCTAGAACAATGTAGCCAGCATAGGTTGAGACATCAAACCTGCCAGTTGAGGGTTAATAAGGTGCTTTACCTGCCAGTAAAGGGTACCACCGCTCTAGTTTAGGGAACCTACCAGTAAAGGGTTACTCTTCAGCTTGTCTTTACCCATGTCACGGTACTGACACCCTTACAATTGTGATTATATATTGGACTTTTGTTAGTTCAAATTGGGGCATATCGGTTAGATGATTATCTCTCATAGTTTTCGTTTTAGTTTCAGTCTTCAGATTAGAACTCAGTTTAGTTCTATAGAATCAGGACTGTCAGATACAGTCACTCAGTTATTAGTAAATTAGTATCATTATATTCAGTTATCAGTTATCAAATTTAGTTCCAGTATACTCATTTATAGTATGCACATCATGTTTAGTAGTTACAGATCCTCCATGTATGTGTAATACCCTGATAAATGCAAATTAATATTAGCGCCATATCTCAAGCTTATGCATAGTACATCACGATTCTTTGGTAGTTTCATAATCAAGTTTGATATCAATTAAGGTCTCAAATACGTCCTAGCTATTAGGCGAATAAAACATTCCTTACCGAT
Source organism: Capsicum pubescens (assembly GCA_030864215.1). Taxonomy (NCBI): domain Eukaryota; kingdom Viridiplantae; phylum Streptophyta; class Magnoliopsida; order Solanales; family Solanaceae; genus Capsicum; species Capsicum pubescens. The sequence continues at coordinate 233,380,381 of CM061544.1, forward strand.
TGAATTCTTGGGAAGGATATTGGTATAGTCAAATTCAAATAAGAATATCTCGTGTTATACTACAAATTTTTTATCTCATGACCAACTAAAATATAGATAATTAAATTATCTTTCGAACGATACCAATTTTTCCCAAATCCGATATCGGAGCAAAAAGTTATACCTATTTTACTTCAGCATGTTAGCCTGGCAACTGAGTGACGACATATCTGACGGGCCATCACAATTTGACGACTTATTAGCCTTGGTCATTAGCTGAGAATTTCAGTAACTGGGAAGTGGTTTCGTAGGAATATTTTAGTCTTTTTCCTCTCCCTAAACCATACCCCCACGACATAAAACACCATAAACACGAAATTCATCCTCAATTCACCAAAATATACTCACTTTCTCTCAAACTCTCTCAAGAACAAGACTTAGGGTTTTAATAGAAGATTCAAATCTGAAGAATTTCACCGTCAATCTTCTTAAAGTCAATCTCTAAGGTATGTCATGTGTTGATTCATGGGTCCCTTTCACCCATGAATCTCAAGAATCTCTTTTCAAAATACAAGATTTGTGTATTTATGAATGTTCATGATTTAAAAAGAATTGAAATTCGTGTTCATGATGTTGTGGGGTTTTGATTTATGTTTTAAATTACATATTCCAATGATTGACCCTATTATATATGAATATTTGCATAATAATCATGATAAACCCCCCTTCAATTTACAAGTTGATTGATGTATCCATGATTATTAGATGTGTTGATGATTGTATAACCAAAGCATGCTCCCCATATGTTTGACTAAATGCCTATGTGAAGGAAAAGTGTCATACTAGTATAATAATATGAAATCTCCATTCATGTACAAGTTTATGCACGTCAAGTGTTTGATTAAATATCTTAGTCAGTGAAGTATGAATATATGTGTAGCCATTGTGGTGCTTTAGAACTTGTACTTCATGAAATATCCAACTTATTATATTATGGATTGTGATGTTGGTCATGTATTCAAAAAAGTCATGCTTTGTCAGTTTCTTCCCATCGAGTCCTAGGGATACTTGTACCCAAAAAAATATAGTTGTGTGCCTAGAGTTAGTGTCATGTTTTCACGATATCCTTATTCAAGCCATGATCCATAGAACTCAGTCAGTCATATGACTCAGGAAAGCTCATTAATACAATAATCTTAGTACTATTCCATCAGTCAACTTAGTTAATTCAGTCCAGTTATGTTCAGTAATCCATGTTCAGTGTCTATTCAAATGGGAGTAGGAATTAGCACCGAGTGAACCCAAGGATGGAAACACACAATGTTAGATGAGGGTGTGATTCTTAGAAGTCATCCTTATGCTCAAGAACTATGTAACCAGCATAGGTTGAGACATCAACACTGTCAGATGAGGGTTGATGAGGTGGATAAATACTGTCAAATGAGGGTCCCACCATTCTCATTTGGAGACACTATCATATGAGGGTCACCCACACCTTGTCCTTATCGGTGGTGCGGTATTGACACCCTCCCAATTGGGGTTACAGATTAGACCCCAACTCAGCTATAATGCATTATTTGGGCATGTCAGTTAGATGACTACTTCCCACAGTTTTAGCTATAGATCAAGATTGTCAGATACAGTCATTCAGTCTCAGTAATAGAACTCAGATAGTTCTATAGATCTCAAGACTATCAGATACAGTTAACTCAGTTCAGTACTGAACTCAGTTAGTTCCATCAGTATCAGGATTATCAGATACAGTCACTCATGTTATCAATGCTCAGACATAGTAATTATGTTGTCATGAATTCAGTTAATAGTATATTAACTATACGAAACCTATGTTATCAGTATTTAGTTTTAGGACTGTCAAATACAGTCAATCAGACCAGTTCTTCATAATCAAAACTGTTCGAAACAATCTTTACTTTATCAGTAATATAACATCAGTCTCTCAGTATTTAGTAGACTCATTTATCAGTATTCAGTAAACTCAGATGTCAGTAAATCAGTACTCAGAACTCTGTACCAGTTTCAGTATGGTCTCAATCACAGTTACTTGTTCATGCATGTATTCTCATATTCATGTTATTCAGTCAATTAGTATTGTTCATGCATATGAACCCCATGCATACAGCCTACCTCACAAGCATACCAGTAAATTCAAACGTACTGATGCATTTGCGCTGTGGTGTTTTATACCATAGCTTTAGAAACACGAGCTCCAGAGCATCTGTAGCATTCCAGTACTCAGCAATCAGAGTTAGCAGTGAGTCCTCATTCTTTGAAGACATGATCATTATTTTATCATTTCAGTACTTAGTTTATTTCAGTAGTTGTAGTTAGTTGGGGACATGTCCCATCAACTCCTTATTCAGATAGTTAGAGGCTTTTTAGACTATCATATTTCAGATAGTTTACTACGGTTGTTTTATGTATTTCATACCCCACCCAAAAGTTATGTTTTAATTTATTTGAACCTTATGGCCTTTCAGCCTTGATTTCTGCATGTGTATACATATATTATGCAGTGTACAGGTACAGATATCATTCATGGGTTAGCTTGTGGTCCTTTGGGGTCATAGGCATCGTGTAGCATTTTGGGTACCAGACTCGGGGCATTACAAACTTGGTATCAGAGCCTAAGGTTCAACAGTGTCCTAGGAAATCTCAACAGCCGCATCTAGTAGAGTCTTTTGCATGGGTGTGTTGTGCACCACACTTATGGACAAAAGGCTATGAGATATTTTAGGAATTGTTTTTTTTTATGTTTCAGATCGTGCTATAGAAAGGTTCCCTAAGAAACTCATGGTTATTCTTATCATGCTCTACTCATGTCAACTCCACCTTACTTTCAAGGTAACAGAAACGGTGAAGCTCAAAGTCCTAGGGGCAGGACTTTCTCAGACAGTCCCCGCAGATAGTAATGGGATTTCCCACAGGTTCAAACATATCCCATCAATTCTGTTATGTTCCAAAGTTGTACAGATCTCATTAATGATTATGAGAACTCATTCGCAAATATAAAATTTGATATGCCATCAGATCCCTTCTCAGAATCCTATGATAGTATATGACCTAGAGTTAGAAGCATGAACCCAGGAGTTTAGCAGTAGTAGAGTTGGGATAATGTTATCCAAATTGAGAAGATTATGTATACATGGGGATAGCTTTACTAAGGTAGACCGGTAGTCTTGAACAGTGAAAGAAAGAATTTAAGATTTATTGATCTAAAATTAAGTATGAAGATGTGGATGTGAATTAGGAGATGCAAGATTAGTAGTATATGTAGAAACAGAAGTAGATAATGTATTTAGTAACACAAGCATGTGTCGAACAGAGTGTAAGTATAATGATGGCTTAAAGATATAGGGAGATGGTAGATCAAGTGACTAATTCAAGCTCTCAGATTCCAGTAGTAGTACCAGTACGTATGGAAAAGCAGTAAGGGAAGATGATTCCCGACCCATCCTTATCATAGTGTAAATTTGGTACTTTAGCCAGCATGATGCCTACGCATGCTTCACATATCATTTCCATGAACACGGCTTATATTCACACTCTTTCCATAGAATCATGTACGATTCCAGTTCCCAGCATAAGGAGTTCAGTTCTATTCCCCTCAGTAATACAAATCATGCCCCATGAATGTAGAAAACTCCAAACTCAGGTCATGAAGTTCATGACTCATGTACATATATCATGCTTTACAGTATACTCAACTTCCATGGCTCATGCTACGCCTCTACTGATCAATTAAATTCAACTGAGTTCCAGTATTCAGTACTCAGTAATTAGTGTTTAGTCTCAAAATTCAGTACTTTAATACCAATCTAAACCCTAGTTATCGAAAACCAGTAGTCATTCTCATCTACAGGCTTAGTTACGGTTACAGTCTCAATTACCACCTTATCTATAATGTCAGTCCCAGTCCTAGTTTAGTAATTAGGATGGTAACTCAGTTCAGTTTTGAGTTTACTCGACCATAGAATACAATTATCAGCTACTCAGTTGTCAGCCTTCCAGTACCTCAGATATATAAGACTATTCTAGAAGCATATTTTACTCTTGGTGTTGCATTCTCGAACAATCCAGTTACCCTCAATTCATTTTTAGTATCTCATGTCACTCAGTCAGTCCTTATCTCCTATGCATAATGCTCTGCAGTTGCAGTCCAGTTATTTAAGACTAAGTATAGTTCCATCTTGCAGGTCCAGTATTCAACTATCAGTCATTCTGTTAATCATATAAGTTAGTAAGTTTAGGCATTAATTCTCAGCGCTCATGCGAATATTTTCAATAGTCTCAGGTAAAGGAGAAGTACTTCAATTAAGTATAAGTTTTTAGTATGAGTTAGATCGATCAACCAGTAATTCAGTTTAGCAATCAGACAACAAGTTCGTATTGTGTGGTTACCCATGTTTCCGCCTAGTCCTACTATCAGAAATCTCAGAAATGTAACTATTCCAAGATAGAAAGTCCCTGTAGTTACAGGATCGACTCAGTTTATGTATCATGTCTTAGTTTCAGATCACAGATATTCAATCATGATTTATTTCGTAGGTGTCCTGTGCATCATCCTAGTTTTCCTCAGTATCTCAGTCAAATCAGTATTCTTCTAGGGACATAATTTCCTAAGGGGGAGATACTCTATAACCCCCAAACTATCATGCCCTAAACCCTTTAATTTCTCTTTGCATAACGAATCCAGTTTAGAGTTTTGGGTACCCATAGGCTGACCCTCTAGCTCCAATATCATCCGTAATCCATGTACTCAATGCTCAGTTAGTTCACGATACCCAGTTTTTGTCACATATTATAGACTCAACCATTTTCTCATATTTCTATTCATACATATTCAGAGAGGATCTCGAGATGAGGTCAGAAAATTTCATGTATTTGAAAATCTCTCCCATAATGGGAGTGAAGAGGTTCGGCAAAAAGGGGAAAGCTCAGTCCCCGATATGTCAGTCCCTTCAAAAATTCTCAATCTCTTTGGCAAAGTAGCATATGATCTCGAGTCGCCTTCAGATCTAGCTTCAGTGCCTCTGGTCTTTCATGTATCCTTGCTTAAGAAATGCATAAGTTACCAAGCAGTCGTAGTCCCTGTTAAGGACATAGACATTTAGAATAACCTCTCTTTTGAGGGAGATACTTGGGAAGCAGAAGCAGACATGCGTACCAAGTATCCTCACCTCTTTTCGTCTAATTCAGACTCAGCCCAAGGTAACAGCTTTCCTTAAGCCTTTCAGTTTCATGTTCAAATTTTAGTTACAACTTAGTGTCCAGTTCATGTTCAGAATCCCATTTTAAACTTGGTATCCATTTACCATTGCATATTCTATCATATGTTTATGTATCAAATTAGTCATGTGTTCATTCATCTGACATGCATTCTACTTGTGAGAAAACTCAGTTATTAGAAATCTCAGTTATGTATTCATGAGTCAGTTAAGTCATGTATTCACACATTAGATATGTGTGTTCATCTTATCAGTACTCTCAGTTATTCATTCATATATCAGCTCAGTCATGAAATCATGCATCTAATGTGCATGCTCTGTATGAATCTCAGAAATGTCAGTCATGTAGTCATGTTTCAGTTATTCATGTACAGTATGTACTTTCCATTAACATTTCTCTCAGTATAATCAGACTCATTCAAGGATGAATGTTCCCAAGGGGTAGATATTGTAATACCCTAAAAAATGCAAATTAATATTAACGCCATATTTAAATCTTATTCATTGTACATCATGGTAATTTGTTAGTTTCATGATCAATTTTTATGTCAATTAAGGTCTCAAATACATCCTAGCTATTAGGCAAATCAAAACATTCCTTACCGATTGAATTCTTGGGAAGGATATTGGTATAGTCAACTTCAAACAAGCATATCTCTCGTTATACTATGAATTTTTGAGCTCATGATCCACCAACAGATAGATAATTGAATTATCTTTCCAACTATACCAATTTTTCCCAAATCCAATATCAAAGCAAAAATTTATACCCATTATACTCCAGCATGTTAGCCTGACAACTGAGTGATGAAATATCTGACGACTTATAAACCTTGCAAACAATCATGAATCCAAACTCAACAACACAAGTAACATCAACTTCAACTCATAAAATTCATGGAATATCACAAAACATAAAATCCTTAAGTTTAAAAAGGGGCACTTGAGCTTCTTGGATGAAAGGGACCCAAGAATCAACATCTATATACCTGGGAATTTCTTTTCTTGAAGGCTCTTGAAAGGAGTTCTTGATTTCTCTAGATCCTTCTTGATCTCTCTTGAATTTTATGAAAGGAGAAAAGAGTATTTTGATTTTGGAAACCCTAATTTTTGGGTGGAATAGAGAAAAATAAAGTTGAAGGTCCTTGGACCAGTATTTATAGAGCTTGGGGAGGATGTGGAAAAGACCCAAATGCCCCTTTAAAATTTGTCTAGAAAATTCTGATCGGGGTCTGTGACGGTCGACCTGACGGTCCATCAAGTCGTTCATCACTCAAGTTCCAAAACTGGGATGTTCTACCTCGGAGTGACGGTCGAAGTGACGGTCCGTCAAAAATCTGACGGTCCACCAGATCGTCCGTCACTCGGGGTCCAGGAATGGGACATTCTGCCTCGGTCTGACGGGCCCCTTGATGGTCCATCAATTTTTTGACGGTCCGCGACTTTGGCCATCACATGATGACCAAAAAATAAATCCACTGCCTTTCTCTGATGGGACACTTGACGGTCCACCAAGGACTTGGCGGTCTGTCAGATCGATCATCAAACCTGCAATTTTGACAACGCTCAGTAAAATGGCCATAACTTCTCCGTCCGATTTCGGATTTTGATCAAATTGGTATAAATGGAAATCTTGTTCAATGCTATACATGACTAAAAGTATAAATTTGGGAAATTACACACGATTCAAAGTGTTTTATACTTATGAAGATACTTCTAAGGCTCAGACTAGAAGAGAACTTTGTGGGGCATTACATGATGTTGTAGGGTTTTGATTTATGTTTTAAATTACATATTCTAATTATTGACCCTAGTATATGACGATTTGCATAATTATCATGATATACCCCCCTTCAATTTATAAGTTTATTGATGTATCCATGATTATTAGATGTGTTGATGATTGTATAATCAAAGCATGCTCCCCATATGTTTGACTAAATGCCTATGTGAAGGGAAAATGTCATATTAGTATAATAATATGAAATCTCCATTCATGTACAAGTTTATGCACGTCAAGTGTTTGATGAAATGTCTTAGTCAATGAAGTATGGATATATGTGTAGCCATTGTGGTGATTTAGAACTTGTACTTCATGAAATCTCTAACTTATTGTATTATGGATTATGATGTTGGTCATGTATTCAAGAAAGTCATGCTTTGTCAGTTTTTTCCCATCGAGTCCTGGGGGTACTTGTAACCGAAAAATATAGTTATGTGCCTAGAGTTAGTGTCATGTTTTCATGATATCATCAGGAAAGCTCAATAATACAATAATCTCAGTACTATTTCATCAGCCAAAGGAAACTCGATTAATTCAGTCCAGTTTAGTTCAGTAATCCATGTTCAGTGTCTATTCATATAGGAGTAGGAATTAGCACCGAGTAAACCCAAGATGGGAATACACACTGTCAGATGAGGGTGTGATTCTTAAAAGTCATCCTTTCATTCCAGAACTATGTAACCAGCATAGGTTAAGATATCTACACTGTTATATGAGGGTTGATGAGGTGGACAAACACTATCAGATGAGGGTTTATACATGTCAAGTGTTTGATGAAATATCTTAGTCAATGAAATATGAATTTATGTGTAGCTATTGTGGTGGTTTAGAACTTGTACTTCATGAAATCTCCAACTTATTGTAATATGGATTGTGATGTTGGTCATGTTTCAAGAAAGTCATGCTTTGTCAGTTTCTTCCCATCGAGTCCTGAGGATACTTGTACCCGAAAAATATAGTTGTGTGCCTAGAGTTAGTGTTAGGTTTTCACGATATCCTCAGTCAAGCCATGATCCATAGAACTCAGTCAGTCATGTGACTTAGGAAAGATCAATAGTACAGTAATCTTAATACTATTTCGTCAGTCAACAGAAACTCAGTTAATTCAGTCCAGTTCAGTTTAGTAATCCATGTTTAGTGTCTATTTAGATGGGAGTACGAATTAGCACCGAGTGAACCCAAGGATGGGAACACACACTATTAGATGAGGGTGTGATTCTTAGAAGTTATCCTTGCATTCAAGAACTATGTAGCCAGCACAGGTTTAGACATCAACACTGCCAAATGAGGGTTGATGAGGTGGATAAACACTATCAGATGAGGGTCCCACCTTTCTCCTTTGGGGACACTGTCCTATAAGGGTCACCCAAACCTTGTCCTTACCGATGGTGTGGTATTAACACCCTTCCAATTGGGGTTACAGATTGGACCCTAACTCAGCTATAATACATTATTTGGGGCATGTCGGTTAGATGACTACTTCACACAGTTTCAGCTACAGATCAGGACTGTCAGATACAGTCATTCAATATTAGTAATAAAACTCAAATAGTTCTACAGATCTCAAGACTATCAGATACAGTCAACTCAGCTCAGTACGGAACTCAGTTGTTCCATCAGTATCAAGATTGTCAGATACAGTCACTCATGTTATTAGTACTCAAACACAGTAATCCTGTTATCACGAACTCAGTTAATAGTATATTAATTATATGAAACCCATGTTATCAGTATTCAGTTTCAGAACTATCAAATACAGTCAATCAAACCAGTTCTTCATAATCAGAACTATCAGAAATAGTCTTTTCTTTATCATTAATATAACATCAGTCTCTCAGTATTTAGTAGACTCAGTTATCAGATCAGTAAACTCAGACATCAGTCAATCAGTACTTAAAACCCCGTACCAGTGTCAGTATGGTCTCAGTTATAGTTACTTGTTCATGCATGTATTCTCACATTCATGTTATTCAATCAATTAGTATTGTTCATGCATATGAACCACATGCATTCAGCCTACCTAATATGCATACCAGTACATTCAAATATACTGACGCATTTGAGTTATGGTGTTTTATACCATAGGTTCAGAAACACAAGCTCCAGAGCATGAGTAGTATTCCAGTACTTAGCAGTCAGAGTCAGCAGTAAGTCCTCATTCTTCGAGGACATGATCATTATTTTATCATTTCAGTACTTAGGTTATTTCAGTAGTTGGAGTTAGTTGGGGACATTCCCCATCAACTCCTTATTTAGATAGTTAGAGGCTTTTCAGACTATTATGTTTTAGACAGTTTACTACAAATGTTTTAGGTATTTCATACCCTACCCAAATGTTATGTTTTTATCAGATTTGAACCTTATGGCCTTTCAGCCTTTGTTTCTGCATATGTATACATATATTATGCAGTGTACTGGTACAGATATCAGTAATGGGTTAGCTTGTGATCCTTCGGGGTCATGGGCATTGTGTAGCATTCTGGGTACTAGACTCGGGACATTACAAACTTGGTATCATATCCTAAGGTTCAATAGTATCCTAGGAAGTATAAACAGCTGCATCTAGTAGAGTCTTGTGTATGGGTGTATTGTGCACCACACTTATGGACAGGAGGCTATGAGATGTTTTAGGAATTGTTTCTTTTTATTTCATGTTTCAAATCATGCTATAGAAAGGGTCCCTAAGAAACTCACGTAGATTCTCATCATGCTCTACTCATGTCAACTCCACCTTACTTTTAAGGTAACAGAAATGGCGAAGCTCAAAGTCCTAGGGGTAGGGCTTTCTCAGACAGTTATGGGATTACCCACAGGCTCAAAGTTATCCTATTAGTTCTGTTATATTCCAAAGTTGTATAGATCTCATTCATGATCATGAGAAATCCTTCGTGAACCCAAAATTTGATATGCCATCAGATCCCTTCTCAGAATCCTATAATAGTATATGACCTAGAGTTAGAAGAATGAACCCAGGAGTTTAGTAGTAGTAGAGTTGGGATAATGTTATCCAAATTGAGTAGATTACATATTCATGTGAATAGTTGTACCAACGTAGACCAGTAGGTTTGAACAGTGAAAGTAAGAATTTAAGATTTATTGATCTTAAATTAAGTATAAAGGTGTGGATGTGAATTAGGAGATGCAATATTAGTATTATATTTAGAAACAGAATTAGATGATGTATTTAGTAAGGCAAGCATGTGTCGAACAGAGTGTAAGTATGTGATGATGATTGCGGTTCATTTCAGAGTTTAGTAAAATATTCATAGACTTATAATGATGGCTTAAAGATATAGGGAGATGGTAGATCAAGTGACCAATTCAGGCTCTCAGATTCCATTAGTAGTGCCAGTACATATAGAAAAGCAGTAAGGGAAGATGATTCCCATCCCATCCTTATCCTAGTGTAAAGTTTGGTACTTCAGTCAGCATGATGCCTATGTTTTCTTCACATCTCAGTTCCATGAGCACTACTTATATTCACACACTTTCCATAGAATCATATATGATTCTCATTCCCAGCATAAGGAGTTCAGTTCTATTCCACTCAGTAATACAAATAATGTCCCACGAATGCAGAAAACTTCAAACTCAGGTCATACAGCTCATAATCATATATATATATCATGATTTACAGTATACTCAGCTTCCATGGCTCATGCTACGCCTCTACTGATCAGTTAAATTCATACTATGTTATGTATATCCTCAGTTAAGACCTCTTGATGAATCCATCCTCGAGCTTCAGTCAAGTGTTAAGTTTAGTTAGTGTCCATTCATGCTTCAGTTCCTCCTAATTTAACCCTTCAGTGAGCTCTCTTTATGAAAATAGTATAGTGATGGGTAGTTGCTTAAATGGGAGAGAGTAAATATTACATGTTAAGAGAAGATTGTTGTATGTTTGTTTTACATGGGGTGTACTTATGAAGATAGGCTTGAATGTCATGTTAGTGTGCAAGTAAATGTCTAGAAAGAGGTTGTATTTAGAAGTTAAGAAAGTACAGAGTGAGTTTGCATTCAGATCTTTGACTTATGTCAGCCGTCATCGTGTAACTATCATAATTCAGTTGCCATCTCAGTTACAGTTCCAGTAATCAGTACTCAATAATCAGTGTTCAGTCTCAGAATTCAATACTTTTGTACCAGTCTAAACCCTAGTTATCGAAAACTAGTATTCAGTCTCAGCTACAGTCTTAGTTATAGTTACAGTCTCAATTATTGCCTTATCTATAATCTTTGTCCTAGTCCTAGTTTAGTAATCAGGATGGTAACTCAGTTTAGTTTCGAGTTTACTCGACCATAGCATATAATTATCAGCTACTCAGTTATCAACCTTCCAGTAACACAGTTTACAAGACTGTTCTAGAAGCATGTTGTACTCTTGGTGTTTCATTCTTGAATAATACAGTTGCCCTCAATTTATGTTCAGTATCTCATGTCACTTAGTCAGTCCTTATCTCCTATACGTAACGCTCTACAATTGTAGTCTATTTATTCAAGACTAAGTACAGTTCCATCTTACAGGCTTCGTATTCAGCTATCAGTCATTCAGTTAATCAGATAAGTTAGTAAGTTTAGGCATTCATGCACAACACTCATGCGAATATTTTCAATAGTCTCAGATGAAGGAGAAGTACTTCAGTTAAGTATAAGTTTTTAATATGAGTTAGATCGATCAGCCAGTAATTCAATTAAGCAATCTGGAAATAAGGTCATATGGCATGGTTTCCCATCTTTCCACCTAGTCCTACTATCAGAAATCTTAGGAATGTAACCATTCCAAGATAGAAAGTCCAGTAGTTGAAGGATCAGCTCAGTTCATGTATCATGTCTCAGTTTTAGATCCCAGATATTCAGTCATAATTTAGTTTTTAGGTGCCCTGTACATCATCCCAGTTTTCCTCAGTATCTCAGTCAAGTCATTATTCTTATAGGGACATAATATTCCAAGGGGGAGATGCTCTATAACCCCCAAACTATCACTCCCTAAACCCTTCAATTTCTCTTTGTGTAATGAATCTAGTTTGGAGTTATGGGTACCCATAGGCTGACCCTCTAGCTCTAATATCAGCCGTAATCCATATACTTAATGGCTCAATTCAGTTCAGATACCCAGTTCACGTTACATGTTACTAACTCAGTCATGTTCTCATGTTTCTATTCATGCGTGTTCAGAGAGAATCTAGAGATGAGGTCAGAAAATTTTGTGCATTTGAAAATCTCTCCTATGAAAGGAGTGAAGAGTTTTGGCAAGAAGGTGAAAGATCAATCCCCGATATGTCGGTCCCACAACAAATTCTCAGTCGTTTTGGCAAAGTAGCTTATGATCTCGAGTCGCCTTCAGATCTAGCTTCAGTGCCTCTGGTCTTTCATGTCTTCTTGCTTAAGAAATGCATTGGTGACCCAGCAGTCATAGTCCCTATTGAGGGCATAAATATTCAGAACAACCTCTCTTTTGAAGATATTCCAGAGGAAATCCTTGACTACCAGACTCGCAGACTGAGGAACAAAGAATTCCCTCTAGTCAAAGTTCTTTGGCAAAATCATTCCATTGGGGGAGCTACTTAGGAAATAGAAGCAGACATGCGTACCAAGTATCCTCACCTCTTCTCCTCTAATTCAGACTTATCCCAAGGTAATATCTTTCCTTAAGACTTTCGATTTCATGTTCAGATTTCAGTTACAACTTAGTGTCCAATTCACATTCAGAATCCCGTTTTAAACTTGGTATCCATTTACCATTGCATATTCTATCATATGTTCATGTATCAAATCAGTCATGTGTTCATGCATCAGACATGCATTCTTCTTTTGAGAAAACTCAGTTATTAGAAATCTCAGTCATGTATTCATGAGTTAGTTCAGTCATGTATTCACACATTAGATATGTCTGATCAGCTTATCAGTACTCTCAGTTATGCATTCTTGTATCGGGTCAGTCATAAAATCATGAATCATATATGCATGCTCTGTATGAATCTAAGAAATGTCAGTCATGTAGTCATGTTTCAGTTGTTCATGTCTAGTATGTACTTTTCATTAACATTTCTCTCAGTATAATTAGACTCATTCAAGGATGAATGTTCCCAAGGGGTAGCTATTATAATACCCCAAAAAATACAAATTAATATTAACGCCATATTTCAAGCTTATTCATTGTACATCATGGTTCTTTGTTAGTTTCATAATCAATTTTGATGTCAATTAAGGTCTAAAATACGCCCTAGATATTAGGCAAATCAAAACATTCCTTACCGATTGAATTCTTGGGAAGGATATTGGTATAGTAAACTTCAAACAAGCATATCTCTTGTTATACTATGAATTTTTTAGCTCATGAGCCACCAACAGATAGATAATTGAATTATCTTTCCAACTATACCATTTTTTCCCAAATCCGATATTGGAGCAAAAATGTATACCCATTTTACTCCAGCATGTTAGCCTGGCAACTGAGTGGCGACATATCTGACGACTTATCAGCCTTTATCGTCAGCTGAGAATTTTAGCAACAAGGAAGTAGTTTTGTAGGTGTATTTTAGTCTTTTTTCTCACCCTAAACCATACCCTCACGACATAAAACACCATAAACATGAAATTCAGCCTCAATTCAACAAAATATACTCACTTTCTCTTAAACTCTCTCAAGAACAAGCCTTAGGCTTTTAATAGAATATTCAAATCTGAAGAATTTCACCGTCAGTCTTCTTAAACTCAAGCATTAAGATATGTCATATGTTGATTCATGGGTCCCTTTCACCCATGAAGCTCAAGAATCTCTTTACAAAATATAATATTTGTGTATTTATGAATGTTCATGATTTAAATAGAATTGAAATTCATGTTCATGATGTTGTGGGGTTTTGATTCATGTTTTAAATTCCATATTCCAATGATTGACCCTAGTATATGAAGATTTGCATAATTATCATGATAAACCCTCCTTCAATTTACAAGTTGATTGAGAACTTGTACTTCATGAAATGTCTAACTTATTGTATTATGGATTATGATGTTGGTCATGTATTCAAGAAAGTCATACTTTGTGAGTTTCTTCCCATCGACTCCTGGGGGTACTTGTACCCGGAAAATATAGTTGTGTGCCTAGAGTTAGTGTCATGTTTTCATGATATCCTCAAGAAATCTCAGTAATACAGTAATCTAAGTACTATTTCGTCAGTCAATGGAAACTCGATTAATTCAGTCCAGTTTAGTTTAGTAATCTATGTTTAGTGTCTATTCAGATAGGACTAGGAATTAGCACCGAGTGAACCCAAGTATGGGAACACACACTGTCATATAAGGGTGTGATTCTTAGATGTCATTCTTGCATTCCAGAACTATGTAGCCAGCATAGGTTGAGATATCAACACTTTCATATGAGGGTTGATGAGTTTGATAAACACTGTCAGATGAGGGTCCTACCATTCGTTTTTGGGGACACGGTCATATGAGGGTCACCCATAGCTTATCCTTACTGGTGGCGCGGTATTGACACCCTTTTAATTGGGGTTACAGATTGGATCCCAACTCAGCTATAATGCATTATTTGGGGCATGTCGGTTAGATGACTGCTTCCCATAGTTTCAGCTATAGATCAGGACTGTCAAATATAGTCATTCAGTCTCATTAATAGAACTTAGATAGTTCTACAGCTCTCAGGACTATCAGATACAGTCAACTCAGTTCAGTATGGAACTCAGCTAGTTTCATTAGTATCAGAATTATCAGATATAGTCTCTCATGTTATCAGTACTCAAACACAGTAATCATGTTATCACGAACTCAGTTAATAATATATTAATTATATGAAACTCATGTTATTGGTATTCAGTTTCAGGACTGTTAGATACAGTCAATCAAACCAGTTTTTTATCATTAAAACTGTCAGAAATAGACTTTCCTTTATCAGTAATATAACATCAGCCTCTTAGTATTTAGTAGACTCAGTTCTTAGTATCAGTAAACTCAGACGTTAGTAAATCAGTACTTAGAACCCCGTACCAGTGAAAGTTTGGTCTCAATTATAGTTACTTATTCATGCATGTATTCTCACATTCGTGTTATTTAGTCCGTTAGTATTGTTCATGCATATGAAATCCATACATTCAGCCTACTGCACATGCATACCAGTACATTCAAACGTACTGATGCATTTGTGCTATGGCGTTTTATACCATAGGTTCAGAAGCACGAGCTCCAGAGCATCAGTAGCATTCCAGTACTCAGCAGTCAGAGTCAGTAGTAAGTCATCATTCTTCGAGGACATGATCTGTAATGGCCCTTCAAATTATCTCATAAAATTATCCATATTTTAATCCATCTAGTAACTTTTAGACATTATTTTATAGCAATGGGTCAAATTGGTATTTTCTTAACTTTTGACACTTATGTGATAACAAAAAATTAAGTGTAAGGATTTATTATATATATTAATAATCAATAATAAAATTAGATAAAGTTAGCAGTTACAGAAGAGGGCATGACAGTTAGTTGTACTATCTCTCTCATCTATGTTTTTGAAGTAGATCTCTCGGCTAAGCATCAGGTTAGAGATATCTTGAGTTGATATCATATATATTACAGTTTATTTATTATTATGAGATAATGTGTTAAATCTCATGAACCAGTTATGAAAGACTTCCTGGTGCTTTTAGTGTTGAACAGAAGTATAAAAGAAATTGATGTCTTTAGCGTTGAATAGAAATAGAAAAGGAGTTGGTATTCAATCATAGTGTAATGATTTGGAAATGAATAATAATATAGTTATCATGTTATTTCTCTATGCCTTTAGGTAGGAGGATCACGTGATTTAAAGTTAGGAAAAATTCATAAACTAGGGTGATGTATTCTATAAGTACTATTAGGTTTTCTTGTACAGTTTTTTTGTTAAAAGTGATATATATATTTATATGAATATGTCAGTGGCATTCGTGGGATTGGCAACCTAAGGCATGATAGTTTAATTATTTTTTTAATAATAATAGTAATGGTGGTAAGGTCACTTTTCATTAAGTTAGTAAGAAGAGAAACTGATGGTAGCAGCATTGAACATTAGCAGTGTTGCGTTCTTTGATTGCAATTACAGAATATTCATATGGAATTATAAACTGTAGGTTACGCTAATAAAGAAAAAAGATTAATTTTAGATCTAGAGTTTTTTTTAGGGTAAGAATTTACTGATTTGGAACTTGGAAGTTAGTAATAATTTATTATAGTTGAAATTTAACGAATTATTATATGTTTTTATGGGGACTATATGTTTTGAGTAGATTCTTATCATTTGGAAGTTTTACGAAAGGGAAAGTTTGTAAATTGATACTTGGGCATTGATTCGAGGCAAGTTGAGACTTTTCTTAGACTCTTTTTCAACATGCTTCTTTGAATATTTGTTATTTATGTGTAATGGGAGTAATGGGAATTGGGGGGCATATAGATGATTGTGACGAGCATCTATGCGGGTACCGGTGTTGTTTATGGGGATAAAATAAGTTAACTGTACATTTGAACTGTTTTGAGAATACTCCTACTTGATAAGTTGAGTTGACTGTGAAATTGATGGTTGGTATGGTTTAAGATATGAAGTGGTTTCCTTGATTTTATTGATGATTTGGGATCAGAATTGCACGCCTACACATCATGCATTGCATTTCATATGGGATCAGAGTGCATGCCTGCATAATATTATATATATTTATTGGGATCGAAGTGCACGCTTGCACAGTATTATATATATTTATTGGGATCAAAGTGCACGCCTGCACAGTATTATATATATTTATTGGGATTGGAGTGCACGCCTGTACAGAATTATATATTTATTGGGATTAGAGTGCACGCATGCACAGTATATTTATTGGAATCATAGTGCACGCCTGCATAGTATATTTATTGGGATCGGAGTGCACAACTACACAGTATATATATTTGTATTGCATTACATCACATCACATTGATTCATTTGGTTCAGATTGGTTAAAGTATATTTGTTGACCTTGTACTTATTGTGTATGTGTTATTTCTTTCACTAGATTGAGAAACTCTTAGATTATGGTGTGATATCCATATGACTGTTAAACTTGACTATTCAGTTAGATTAAGGTGGTGTTCCTGACCGCAGGTTGTGTGTTTGTGTTTAGATGATTTATGTGGTGTCACTAGTTACCACTTTGAATTAGGGTCGGTCGATGATACTTGCTGAGTACACGTGGTTCCGTACTTATTCTTGCTTTTTCTGCACCCTACATACAGGTATAGATCTGACGACCTCTGGATATTGCTCTGTGTGGTTCCTTCTTTTCTAGCATCATTGGAGATTCGAGGTAGATGCTTCTGGATTTAGAGACTACTGAAATCTCTTTCAGCCTTATTCTGATGCATTTTTTGCATTTTGAAAGACTCGAACTTTCTTTTGGTTTTATATTTTAGTGTTTTGTATTAGTGACTTTCAGACCTGGGATCATCTATGAATTGATTTTACTAGTCTATTTATCTACTCATGAGATTACTCATGATTAGTTATGTTCTATTTTCTTCAGCTTCTATGAGTTTGAGATGTTGTTCTTAGATTTGGATATTTGGCTTACCTATCATGGAGGATGGAATAGGTGTCATCACGGTCCCAAATTTGGGTCGTGATAGAGGGTTTCAGAGCCCCAATTTCATTGATCTCACAAATACAAGTTGAGTCTAGTAGAGTCTCACAGATCAGTGCGGAGACATCCGTTACTTATCTTTGATAGGCTATAGGACTTTTGGAAAAAATTATTTTATTCTCTCTTATCGTGCAATTTTGATCTCTTAACTTTAAATATTGAAATTATTATCTTATTCTCTCATAGATGGTGAAGACTCGTTCACCTCAGGATCGCGGTTAGGATCCCCCACCATCCCCCAAGACAATTTCTTGAGAGGGGATACCTGGATGGGGTAGGAGACACGGTAGGGGCAGAGTTCGTGGTACAGAAAGAGCTCAAGGAGCTGCCCAGATTTTTGGTAGGGTAGGGTCTTTCGAGACTGAGTTTAAGGCGGTTAATAAGGGTGTTTGGGTTTCAGCCAATGATGTGGGCCCAAGTCAGGCACCACCAGGGTTTGTTGCAGCATCGTATTTTAAGAATACCTTAGATAAAATGTTGGGTGTTTTATAGACTATAGTTTAGGGAGGCAGATCATTTGGTACTCCGCGGGGTTCATATGTTAGGGTAGGGGCACAGACCCCAGATCAGCAGCCTATTCTAATCTATCAGGGTCCATTAGTTCAGCCAGTATTGAGGTATGATGGCATGCCGTTACCAGGGGTTGGAGCTACCAGTAGGGGTATGACAGTTGTGTTTGATGAGGAGCAGCAGTGATTTGAGAAGTTTGGGAAGATGGACCCACCATAGTTTTAGGGTGATCTATGTGAGAATGACTATGAGTTTTTGGTCAGTTTCCACGAGAGACTTTAGAGTGTGGGATTGGTTGACTCCTATGGGGTTACTTATACCGCCTTATAAATGCGTAGTCCTGTCAAGAAGTGGCAGCACTCTTATGTTGACACCAGGCCAGCAGGTTCTCCACAGATGACTTGGGTTATATTTGCGCAGGCCTTCCTTGATAGATTCATTCCTCGTATCTTGAGGGAGGAGAATAGGCATCAGTTTGAGAATCTCACATAGAAGGGCATTTCTGTGGCTGAGTATAAGAGACTATTTTATGCCTTAGCTCTTTAAGCTATGGTGATCTTACCAGATAAGGCCAAAATGATTAGGAGGTTTATAAGGGTCTTAACACTTAGGATCAGAGAGGTCATGTTTATTGTAGACCAATCTAGGGCTTCTCTTTAAAAGGTGGTAGAATCAACTAAGGAGTTTGAGTTGATGCATTGTGAAGCATATGGGGATCTGAGGGACAAGAGGTCCCACACTTTAGGTCAATTCAGTGGTACCTCATCTGGAGGTAGGGGTTCTTCTAGAGGAGATTTTCGCCCTCTACATAGTAGGCCAATTCAAGCAGCGATGCAGACGGTAGAGGGTAGATATTTAGGTCATAGTTTCTATGGTTTGGGGTAGGCTTCACAAGGTTCTTATCAGCGGTTATCAGGTCTTGATGGCCATACTGGATATTCAGGTCCTTCTGACAGTTGGTGTCTCCTAAGTCTTATTATGAGGGTGGTAGTCAGTATCATCTTCGGAGAGATTGTCCAGTGTTCAGGAAGAGGTATCCACAGTAGAGTTATCAAGCCCCTATTAGAGAAGAAACTCCCCCAGTTAGGGGTAGAGAAAGATCTCAGAGAAGTAAAGGTGCACCACCAGCTGGTAGAGGAGGGGTTAGAGGAGTGACTCAGCCGAGAGATGACAGAGCTTAGTGTTATGCCTTTCTAGGAAAGCCCGAGGCAGAGTCTTCTAATGCAGTTATTACAGGTACCATCTCTGTTTGTCATCGACCTGCTTCGGTATTATTTGATCCTGGTTCTACTTTCTCCTATATGTTTGCATACTTTGCTTCCAGCTTTGATATGAGTTGTGAGTCTATGGTTGTACCTATTCGTGTTTCTACTCCAGTAGGTGATTCCTTAGTGGTGGATCAAGAATATCGATCTTGTATTGTTTCTATATTGGGGCGGATATATGGATAGATTTGATTATCTTGGATATGGTTGACTTTGATTTACTTTTAGGCATGGATTGGCTTTCTCCTTATCATGCTATCTTGGAATGTCTTGCCAAGACAGTTACTTTATCCATGCCTAATCTCCCTAGACTAGAGTGGAACGGTGTTCAGAGTTCGTATCCTAAGAAGGTGATTTCATTTATTCAGGCTCAGCAGTTAGTTGAGAAGGGTTGTCTATCATATTTAGCTTATGTTCGTGATACTGGTATCGAGGTACCTTCTTTAGAGTCAGTGGAGGTGGTTAAAAAGTTCATAGTTGTATTTTCTACTGATCTTCCAGGTGTTCCTCCTTATAGAGATATTGATTTTGGTATTGATCTGGAGCCGGGCACTAAGCCCATTTTGATTCCTCCTTATAGGATGGCGCTAGCTGAGTTTAAAGAATTGAAAGATCAACTTCAGGACTTGTTAAGAAAGGGTTTTATTTAACCAAGTGTATCACCTTGGGGTGCTCCGGTGTTATTTGTGAAGAAGAAAGATAGGTCTATGAGGATGTGCATTGATTATCGCCAGTTGAACAAAGTGAAAATCAAGAATAAGTTTCCTCTACCATGTATTGATGACTTATTTGATTAGCTCCAGGGTGCTTCTGTGTTTTCAAAGATTGACTTGAGATCGGGGTATCATCAATTGAAAATTCAAACTTCATATATCCCTAAGATTGGTTTTTGTACTAGATACGGCCACTATAAGTTCTTAGTTATGTCATTCAGCTCCTATCTTGACCCTACCTATTGAAGGTAAGGGTTTCATGGTGTTTTGTGATGGTTCCGGTATTGGCTTAAGTGATGTGTTGATACAGAGAAATAAGGTGATAGCATATTCTTCAAGGCAGTTAAAGCCACATGAGAGGAATTATCCTACTCATGATTTAGAGTTACTAGCGGTTATTTTCGTATTAAAGTTATGGCAGCACTATTTGTATAGAGTTCATTGTGAGGTATACACTGATCATCGTAGCCTTCAGTATATCTTCAAGCAGAAGGAGTTGAATTTGAGGCAATGTAGATGGATGGAGTTATTAAAAGATTATGATATGACTATCTTGTATCGTCCGAGCAGGGCTAATGTAGTGGCAGATGCCTTGAGTAGGAAGGAAGTTAGTATGGGTAGTCGTGCATTATTGAGTGTGGAGGAGCGACCATTAGCCAGGGAGGTTCAACGGTTAGCTAATAGTTTTGTACGTATTGATATTTTTGAGTCAGGTAAAGTTTTGGCATATGTGGAGGCGAGATCCTTGTTGATAGAGCAGATTTGAGATTGCCAGTTTGAAGATAAGAAGTTTTACATTATTAGGGATAAGGTTATACGAGGTGAGGCTAAGGAGGCAATTTTGGACCAGGAGGGTGTTTTGAGGATTAAGGGGCGGAATTGTGTTCCTAGAGTGGGTGATTTAACTAGCTCTATTATGGAGGAGGCAAATTGTTTGGGCTATTCCATTTATCTAGGTGCGGTGAAGATGTATCATGACCTTAAACTACATTACTGGTGGTGTGGGATGAAGAAAGATATTGCAGAGTTTGTGGCTAAGTGTTTGAATTGCCAGCAGGTGAAATTTGAACACAGGAGGCCAGGTGGTTTTCCTTAGAGGATGCCCATTCCCGAGTGGAAGTAGGAGCGTATCACTATGGATTTTGTAGTTGGGTTTCCTCAGATATTGGGGAAGTTTGATTTTGTTTGGGTGATTGTGGATAGGTTGACCAAATCAGCCCATTTTATGCCTGTAAAAATAAGCTATAACACATATAAATTAGCTAAGATTTATATTCGTGAGATAGTTCGATTGCATGGTGTGCCTATTTTCATCATTTCAGATTGAGGTACTCAACTCAATTTAAAATTTTGGCGTACTTTGCAGTGGGAGTTGGGTACTCAGTTGGATATGAGTACAGCATTCCATCCCCAGATAGATGGCCAGTCAGAGCAAACTATTTTGGTGTTGGAGGACATATTATGAGCTTGTGTGATGGATTTTGGGGGTCATTGGGATAAATTTTTGCCCTTAGTGGAGTTTTTCTATAATAATAGCTACCACTCTAGTATTCAGATGGCTCCATTTGAGGCCTTGTATGATAGAAAGTGTAGGCCCCCAGTTGGATGGTTTGATTCTTTTGAGGTTAGACCTTGGGGTATTGATTTGTTGAGAGATTCCATGGATCAAGTGAGATTAATCCAGGATCAGCTCTTGGCGACTCTGAGTAGACAGAAGAGTTATGCTGATAGGAGGGTCCGTGACTTGGAGTTCATACAGGCTGAGTGAGTTTTGTTGAAGGCATCACCCATGAAGGGTGTGATGAGGTTTAGAAAGAAAAGAAAGCTTAGTCTGAGGTTCATTGGCCCTTTTGAGATTCTTCGGCGTGTTGGTCCAGTTGCTTATGAGTTGTCTTTACCATCGGGTATTCCAGCCGTACATTGAGTTTTTCATATTTCTATGTTGAAGAGGTACCACCCAAATGATTTGCATGTGATTCAGTGGGACTGAGTGAGTCTGGATCAGAATCTGACATTTGAGGAGGAGCTTATAGCTATCTGGGATAGATAGGTTAGGAAGTTAAGATCCAAGGAGATAGCCTCTGTGAAAGTACAGTGGAGGCATCGTCCTGTTGCTGAATCCACTTGGGAGATTGCGTCTGACATACGGAGTAGATATCTACATCTCCTTGATAGTTCAGGTACCTTCTTTCTCTTTACGTTTGAGGACGAACGTCTGTTTTAGTGGTGGATGATGTAATGAACCTACAAATTATCTCATAAAATTATCCCTATTTTAATCCATCTTGTAACTTTTAGACATTCTTTTATAGCAATGGATCAAATTGGTATTTTCTTAAGTTTTGACACTTATGTATAATAACAAAAATTTAAGTGTAAGGATTTATTGTATATATTAATAATCAATAATAAAATCAGAAAAAGTTACCAGTTACAGAAGAGGGCACAAAAGTTAGCAGTACTATCTCTCTCTTCTACGTTTTCAAAGTAGATCTCTCAGCTAAGCGTTAGATTAGAGATATCTTGAGTTGATATCATATATATTGCAGTCTATTTATTATTATGAGATAATGTGTTAAATCTCATGAACCAGTTGTGAAAGGCTTCCTGGTGCTTTTAGCATTGAACAGAAGTAGAAAAGAAATTGATGCCTTTAGCGTTGAATAGAAACAGAAAAGGAGTTGGTATTCAATCATAGTGTAATGATTAGGAAAAGAATAATAATATAGTTATCATGTTATGTCTCTATGACTTTAGATAGGAGGATCATGTGATTTAAAGTTAGGCAAAATTCATAAACTTGGGTGAGGTATTCTGTAAATACTATTAGGTTTTCATGTAAAGTTTTTTTTGGTTGATATATATATATATATATATATATATATATGAATATGTCAGTGGCAGTGCGTGGGATTGGCAACATAAGGCATGATAGTTTAATTATTTTTTTAATAATAATAGTAATGGTGGTAAGGTCACTTTTTATTAAGTTAGTAAAAAGAGAAACTGATGGTTGCAGCATTGAACATTAGCAGTGTTGTGTTCTTTGACTGTAATTAGGTTACGCTAATAAAGGAAAAAGATTAATTTTTGATCTAGAGTTTTTTTTAGGGCAAGAATTTACTGATTTGTAACTTGGAAGTTAGTAATAATTTATTATAGTTGAAATTTAACGAATTAGTACATGTTTTTATGGGGGCTATATGTTTTTGAACAGATTCTTATCATTTGGAAGTTTTACGAAAGGGAAAGTTTGTAAATTGATACTTGGGTATTGATTTGAGGCAAGTTGAGACTTTTTTTAGACTCTTTTTCAAAGTGGTTATTTGAATATTTGTTAGTTATGTGTAATGGGAGTAATGGGAATTAGGGGGTCCCGTATAGATGATTGTGACGAGTATCTATGCGGGTACCGGTGTTGTTTGAGGGGATAAAATAAGTTAATTGTACGTTTGAACTATTTTGAGAATACTCTTACTTGATAAGTTAAGTTTACTGTGAAATTGATGGTTGATCTAGTATAAGCTATGAAGTAGTTTCCTTGATTTTATTAGTGATTTGGGATCGGAGTTGCACGCCTGCACATCATGCATTGCATTTCAAATGGGATCGGAGTGCACACCTATACAGTATTATATATATTTATTGGGATCATAGTGCACGCCTGCATAGTATTATATATATTTATTGGGATCGGAGTGCTCACTTGCACAGTATTATATATATTTATTGCGATCGAAGTGCACGCCTGCATAGTATTATATATTTATTAGGATCAGAGTGCACGCCTGTACAGTATATTTATTGGGATCGGAGTGCACACCTATACAGTATATACATTTGCATTGCATTACATCACATCGCATGGATTCATTTGGTTCAGATTGGTTATAGTATATTTGTTGACCTTATACTTATTGTGTATGTGTGAGTTATTTCACTGGATTGAGAAATTCTTGGATTGCGGTGTGATATCCTTAAGACTATTAACTTGACTATTCGGTTAGATTAATGTGGTGTTCCTAGCCGTAGGTTGTGTGTTTGTATTTAGATGATTTATGTGGTGTCACTCATCACCACTTTGAATTAGGGTCGATCGACTATGCTTGCTGAGTACACGTGGTTCCGTACTCACTCTTGCTTTTTTTGCACCCGACGTGCAGGTACAGATTTGAAGACCTCTAGATATTGATCTATGTGGTTCCTTCTTTGCTAGCATCATCGGAGATTCGAGGTAGTTGTTTTTGGCTTTAAAGACTACTGAAATCTCCTTCAGCCTTATTCTAATGTTTTTTCTGCATTTTGAAAGACTCGAACTTTCTTTTGGTTCTATATTTTTGTGGCTTGTATTAGTGACTTTCAGACCTGGGATCATCTAGGAATCGATTTTATTAGTCTATTTATCTACTCATGAGATTATTTGGGATTAGTTATGTTTTATTTTATTCCGTTTCTATGTGTTTGAGATGTTGTTCTTAGATTTGGATATTTGGCTTACCTATCATGGAGGATAGAATTGGTGCCATCATGGTCCCGAATTTGGGCAGTGAAATGGTCATTATTTTATCATTTCAGTACTTAGTTTATTTCAGTAGTTGGATTTAGTTGGGGATATGTCTCATCAACTCCTTATTCAGACAGTTAAAGGCTTTTCAAACTATTATGTTTCAGACAGTTTACTACAGTTGTTTTGGGTATTTCATACCCCACCCAAATGTTGTGTTTTTATCAGATTTGAACCTTATGGCCTTTCAGCCTTTATTTCTGCATGTGTATACATATATTATGCAGTGTACAAGTACAGATATCAGTCATGGGTTAGCTTGTGGTCCTTTGGGGTCATGGCCACCGTGTAGCATTTTGGGTACCAGACTCGTGGTGTTACAGTGTTCTAATCCAGCTCTTGCATATCATTCAGTTAGTTATTGTTCATGCATATGAACCCTTGCATTCAACCTTACCTCATCTAGCATACCAGTACATTCCCACGTACTGATGCATACTTTCCTATGCTATGATGTTTTATATCATAGGTTCGGATGCCCAGGTTCCTAACCGCGCTTAGCCAGATTCAGCCAGCAGTAGCAGATTTAGCAGTGAGTCCTCATCTATTGAGGATATACTTTCATTTCAGTACTTCAGCTAAGCAGTATGTTAGTAGATGGAGTTAGTTGGGGGATTGTCCCATCAACTCCACTTTCAGACAGATTCAGTTAGAGGCTTTTCAGACTAGAATGTTTCTAATAGTTATTCAGTATTTCAGTATCTTAATTAGTTTAGACTATAGTATTTTGAACCTTATGGCATTTCAGTCCATCCTCTGCATTAATTACAGTATTATTGTTAAGTGTTCACAACAAATATCATTCATGGGTTAACTTGTGGTCCTTCGGGGTCGTAAGTACCGTGTGACGACTAGGGGGTAGTCTCGGGTCATTACAAACTTGGATCAGAGCCTAAGGTTCAATAGAGTCCTAGAAAGTCTGAAAAGTCGTATCGCATGGATTTTTGTGCATGGGTATGTAGTGCGCCACACTTATAGACAGGAGGCTATGAGATATTTTAGGAAAAGTTTCCATTCTTTCAGTATTTATGTTGTGCGAGTGAGCATGAGCTCAAGTTAATCTCTCAGTCTAATTCGCTTCTTCTTTTTATTTACAGAACATGCCTCCTAAAAGGACTAACGAAAGATTAATCGGAAACCAGTCAGCCCCTCAGCCCTTTCAGGCAGATCCCCTGGATGAACATGTCTCTCACGTGGAATTTAGAGCTGCATTCACTACTCTAGCCAATTCAGTCGTAGCTCAGAATAAATATCCCGCTTCTATTTCGGCCAACCCAAAGGCCAATACTGCTGCAACCAGAATTTGGGACTTCATCAAGATGAATCGTTCTTCCTTTATGGGAACTAAGTCTGAAGAGGATCCACAGGAGTTCCTCGATCAAGTTTAGAAAGTCACAAACATCATACGAGTGACTTCTAGTAAGGGGGCTGAGTTAGTCACATATCATCTACAAGATGTAGCTCATATGTGGTTTAAGCAGTGAAAGGTAGACAGGGGTATAGATGCAAAGCCCATAGAGTGGGAAGATTTTTCTACTGCCTTCGTAGACAGAATCATTTCCTTAGAGCTAAGAGAAGACAAAATGTTAGATCTCATCAATCTTAGACAAGGTAGCATGAGCGTAAAAGAGTATTCCCTCAAGTTTACTCAGTTAGCTAGGTATGCTCCCCATGTAGTAGCAGACAATAGGTCCAGAATGAGCAAGTTCGTATCTCGGGCGTCAGATAGTGTGGTTAATGAGTGCAGGACAACAATGTTGATTAAAGAGATGGACATATGTAGGCTTATAGTCCATGCTCAACAAATTGAGGAGAAAAAGCTTAAGGAGAAGGAGAGGGGAAATAAAAGAGCGAAAATAGGTAGCTTTAATTTCAATCAGCCTAAGTCAGATGGGGGTAACCATTCCCAGTTTCGTCCAAAGTTTTTAGTTCCATCTCCGTCCTCAGCCAGTGTACCGATGACCCAGGATAGCATAAGCAATGGTCATACTAATTCATTTTGCGGAGAGTGTGGTAAGAATCAAAAGGGTGTGTACAGAGCTAGCAGTGATGTTTATTTTGGTTGTGGCAAGCCAGTCCAAAGAGTCAAAGATTGTCCTCAGTTAGGTTCCCGAATCAACTAGGTGTCGGTTCCAGTGCCACCAGTGGGCAACGCCTAAACAGGTTTTACGCACTTCAGTCTAGACAAGATCAGGAAAGTTCTCCTGATGCGGTTACTGGTATGTTACATATCTCGTATTTACATATTTATGCCTCAGTTTTAGATCCCAGATATTCATTCACGATTTAGTTTGTGGGTTACCCATGCATCGTCTCATGCTTTTCTTTAGTATCTCAGCCAAGTCATTATTTTCGAGGGACATAGTGTCCCAAGGGGGAGATGCACTATAATCCCTGAGCTATCACGATCTAAAACTTTCTTTTTCTCTTCACATAGCGAATCAAATTGAAGTAATGGGTCCTCATAGTTGACCTCAAGTCCCAATCTCAGTCGTATGACCATTCCCCTGTCATGACATGTATCCAAGGAATCAGTTCAGTTCACGTATCATGATTTTGACTTAGTCATTTCCTCATGTTCCCATTCATGCAAATTCAGTCACGTATTCATTAATCCATTCAGACATATACTCATGCAATAGAAATGCATGTTCAATATGTAAACTCAGCATATCGGTATTTTTAGTCATGTGCCCCGTGCACTACATGTTTAGGATGTAAGTTAAGTCTATAATACCAGTCACGTAATCATTCTACAGTTGTGCATGTCTAGTTTAGTAAGTAAACTCAGTCTTTCCATACTCTCTCAGCTTAACTAGCCATATTTGAGGACGAATGTTCCCATGAGGGATATAATTTAATACCCCATATTTCCCAAGATTAGATTAACCCTCAATACATGGGTTATCCTAAATAAAAATATTAGAATACTCAGTAATTTTCAGATTTGAGCCTGCCATTACGTAGAAATTCAATTAGCTTTCCAACAATATAAAATTTGCCTAAATTCGACAACCGGGTAAAAATTTATGGCTATTTTAAGTTTCAGTCATTAAACGTTGTCATTCAGGCCAATAGCGCATCGCAGAGTGTGTTAGAATTTAAACTGTCAATTTCCAGTGTTGCTCCACGATATTGGAGCGTCACGCCATAGTCCCAGTTGACAATTGTCAATTCTCAGTGTACCAACGCGATTCCACCGCGTTGCGGTGCACTTCCAGTTCATAAACAAAGTGGAAACGCGATACCACCGCATTGCGCCACCATGCCAGGGGTTTAGATCGGGAAAATTTCATAAAAAATTAAAGTTGTCAAGGGTTAAAACAGTCTTTTCCCATGATTTTATTATGTCCAGATATGGGATTTAAGCCCTAAAAACGTGTAAAACCCTTCATTATTCACTTTTCCTGAAAATCAAAAGGTAGTTCTCTCTCAAGAAAACAAACCCTAACTCTCAAGAATCAAGGTCAATCCTAAGAATCTCTCTACGAACTCCAAGAATCTCACAAATTAAGGTATGTTAGATGTTCATCTATGGGTCTCTTTCACCCATAGAGTCAAAGAATCCATTTTTAAAGCTTCAAGAATTATGATTCATGATTTACATGTATGAAATTGGATTGTGTTCATGTTTTGACATTTATTGAGTTACAATCCATGATTAATAGTAAATTCCATGAAGTTGTATAGCATGTATGTTGAATTGAGTAATCCCCATGTTATAATCCATGAATTTGCAAGTTGATTGTTGTATCCATGTTAACCCTAAGTGTTTATGATTTAAGCAACCATGTATGCTTCCCATGTGTTTGATAAATTGTCTATGAGAAAGAAATAATGCCATTATAGTATGCTAACATGTATTCCCTATTCATGTACAAGTTAATGCATTACAAATGTTTGATGAAATGTCTCTATGAATGAATTGTGACCAAGTGAACATTGTTATGTTATTTAAGATGATGTCTTACTTTACTTTTCATGCTATCGAGTCCTGGGGGTATTTAATACCTGGAAATCTAGTTGTTACTTAGTGCCAGTGTCATTTACAGATTAGTATCAGTCATGTCACAATTAGTAGTACTCTCAGTCCCTTATAGAACTCAGTAGAATTCAGTCAGTTACAGAACTTAGGAAAACACAGTAAACTCAGTCTCAGTCCAGTCCAGTATACTCAGTTCAGTGTCTTTCAGTTTGGAGTAGGATTTAGCATCGAGTGAACCCAAGGATGGGGACTCACCTACCAGCAGAGGGTGTGATCCTTAGAAGCAATCCTTGTATTCCAGAACTACTTAGCCAGTGTAGGTTGAGACATCAAACCTGCCAATTCAGGGTTGATGGTATGCTCTACCGGCCAATAGAGGGTACCATCAGCCTCATTTAGGGAACCTGCCAGTAAAGGGTTACTCTTCAACTTGTTTGTACCCGTGGCACGGTACGACACCCTTCCAATTGGGGTTACAGATTGGACCCCTATTAGTTCAGATTGGGGCATGTCGGTTAGATGATTACGTCCCACAGTTTTAGTTTCAGTATTAGTCTTCAGAATAGAACTCAGTTCAGTTCTACAAAATCAGGACTGTCAGATACAGTCACTCAGTTATCAGTAAACCAGTATCAGCAAATCTCAGATTATCAGTATTTTCAGTTATCAGTTATCTAATTCAGTTTTAGTATACTTAGTTACAGTATGCATAATATGTTCAGTAGTTACAGATCCTCCATGTATTCTAATCCAGCTCTTGCATATAATTCAGTTAGTTATTGTTCATGCATATAAACCCTTGCATTTAGCCTAACCTCATCTAGCATACCAGTACATTCTCATGTATTGGCGCATACTTTCCTGCGCTATGATGTTTCATATCATAGGTTCGAACGCTCAGGTTCCTGACCGCACTTAACCAGATTCAGCCAGTAGTAGAAGGTCTAGCAATGAGTCCTCATCTATCGAGGATATTCTTTCATTTCAGTAATTCAACTTAGCAGTGTTTTAGTAGATGTAGTTAGTTGAGGGATTGTCCCATCAACTCCACTTTCAGACAGATTCAATTAGAGGCTTTTCAGACTAGAATATTTCAGATAGTTATTCACTATTTTAGTATCTTATTTAGTTTTGATTATAGTATTTTGAAACTTATGGCATTTAAGTCCATCTTCAGTATTAATTACAGTATTATTGTTCAGTGCTTACAGAAGATATCATTCATGGGTTAGCTTGTGGTCCTTCGGGGTCGTAAGCACCGTCTGATAACTAGAAGGTAGTCTCGGGTCATCATAAACTTGGTATCGGAGCCTAAGGTTCAATAGAGTCCTAGGAAGTCTGAAAAGACGTATCGCATAGAGTCTTGTACATGGGTATGTAGCGCGCCACACTTATAAACAGGAGGCTATGAGATATTTTAGGAAAAGTTTCTCTTCCTTCAGTATTCATGTCATGCGAGTGAGCATGAGCTCAAGTTAATCTCTCAGTCTAATATTCTTCTTTCTTTTATTTACAGAACATGCCTCTTAAAAGGACTAACGAAAGAATAACCGGAAACCAGTCAGTCCCTCAGCCTATTGAGGCATATCCCCTGGACGAATATGTCTCTTACATAAAATTCTGAACTGCATTCACTACTCTAGCCAATTCAGTCGTAGCTTAGATTAAACGGCCAACTGTTGTTTTATCCAACCCAGTGGTCAATTCTGCTATAACTAGAATTTGACACTTCACCCAGATAAATCCTCCTTCTTTTACGGGATCTAAGTTTGAAGAGGATCCACAGAAGTTCCTCAATAAGGTTCAGAAAGTCATAAATATTATGGGAGTGACTTCCAGTAAGAGTGCTGAGTTAGCTGTCTATCAGCTACAAGATGTAGCCCATACGAGGTTTAAGCAGTGGAAGGTAGACAGGGGTATAGATGCAGAGCCCATAGAGTGGGAAGAGTTTTCTACTACCTTCCTTGACAGATTCTTTCCCTTAGAGATGAGAGAAGCTAAAGTGTTAGAGTTCATCAATCTCAAACAAGGTAGCATGAGCGTAAAAGAGTATTCCCTTAAGTTTACTCAGTTAGCCAGGTATGCTCCCCATGTAATAGCAGACAATAGGTCCAGAATGAGGAAGTTCATATCTAAGGTGTCAGATAGTGTGGTTAAGGAGTATAGGACAACAATGTTGATTAAAGAGATAGACATATCTAGGCTTATGGTCCATGCTCAACAGATTGAGGAGCAAAATCTTAAGGAGAAGGAGAGGGAAAATAAAAGAGCGATAACACGTAGCTTTAATTTCAATCATCCTAAGTCAGATGGTGGTAACCGCTCCTAATTTCATCCAAAGTCTTCAATTCCAGCTCTTTCTTCAGCCAGTGTACCGATGACCCGGGATAGCATAAGAAATGGTCGTACTAATCTATTTTGTGAAAAGTGTGGTAAGAATCATAAAGGTGTGTGCAGAGCTGGCAGTGATAGTTGTTTCAGGTATGGCCAGCCATACCACAGAGTCAGAGATTAGCCTCAGTCAGGTTCTCAGGGTCAGTATAGTCATCCTTCAGCTCAGTTAGGTCACCCAAATCAACAAAGTGCCGCTTCTAGTGCCACCAGTGGGCAATGGCTAAACAGGTTTTACGCAGTTCAGTCTAAACAAGATCAGGAAAGTTCTCCTGATGTGGTCATTAGTATGTTACTAATCTCCCATTTACATATTTATGCCTCAGTTTTAGATCCCAGAGATTCAGTCACAATTTAGTCCGTGGGTGCCCCATGCATCGTATCATGCTTTTCCTTAGTATCTTGGCCAAGTCAGCATTCTCGAGGGACATAGTATCCCAAGAGAGAGATGCTCTATAATCCCCGAGCTATCATGATCTAAACCTTCTATTTTCCCTTCACGTAGTGAATCCAATTGAAGTAATGGGTCCTCATAGTTGACCCTCAAGTCCCAATCTCAGTCGTATGACCATTCCCCGTCATGACATGTATCCAAGGAATCAGTTCAATTCATGTATCATGATTTAGACTTAGTTATGTCCTCATGTTCCCATTCACGCATATTTAGTCATGTATTCATCAATCTGTTCAGACATGTACGCATGCATCAGATATGTATGTTCAATATGTAAACTTTGCATTATCGGTATTTTCAGTCATGTATCTCGTGCACCAGATTTGCATGTTTAGGATGCAAGTTCAGTCTATCATACCATTCACGTAATTATGCTACAGTGGTGCATGTCTAGTTTAGTATGTAAACTCAGTCTGTCTGTACACTCTCAGCTTAACTAGCCACATTCGAGGATGAATGTTCCCAAAGGGGAGATATTGTAATACCCCATATTTCCCTAGCCTAGATTAACCCTCAGCACATGGGTTACCATAAATAAAAATTTTAGGATACTTAGTAATTTTTAGATTTGAGCCTTTCATTACATAGAAAATTCAATTAGCTTACCAACGATATAAAATTCGTCCAATTCTGACAACTAGATAAAAATTTATGGCGATTATAAGTTTCACTCATTAAACATCGTCATTCAGGACAGTCATGCATCGCAGAGTGTGTAAGAATAGAAATTGTTAGTTTCCAGTGTTACTTCATGATATTGGCATGTCGCGTCATAGACCTAATTTACAATTGTCAATTTTTAGTGTACCAAAGTGATTCCACCGCGTCGCGGTGCACTTTCTGTTCATAAACAAAGTGGCAATGTGATACCACCGCATCGCACCACCATGTAATTTCCCAGTTTTCACTTTCTAGTGGCTTGGCATGTAGTGGCGCGTCGCGCTAGGGGTCCAGATTGAAAAGATTTTATGAAAAATTAAAGTTGTGCCTAGGGTTAAAACAGTCTTTTCCCATGATTTTATTCCGATCAGATGTGAGATTTAATCCCTAAAAATGTGTAAAACCCTTCATTATTCAATTTTCCCCAAAATCAAAAGGTAGTTCTCTCTCAAGAAAACAAGCCCTAGTTCTCAAGAAATCAAGGTCAATCCCAAGAATCTCACGAATTAAGGTATGTTAGATGTTCATCTATTGGTCCCTTCCACCCATAGAGTCAAAGAATCCATTTTTAAAGCTTCAAGAATTATGATTCATGATATACATATATAAAATTGGATTGTGTTCATGTTTTCACATTTATTGAGTTTCAATCCATGATTAATGGTAGATTCCATAAAGTTGTATAGCATGTATGTTAAATTGAGTAATCCCCGTGTTATAATCCATGAATTTGCAAGTTGATTGTTGTATCTATGTTAACCCTAAGTGTTTATAATTTATGGAACCAAGTATGTTTCCCATGTGTTTGATAAATTGTCTATGAGAAAGAAATAATGCCATTATAGTATGCTAACATGTATTCCCCATTCATGTACAAGTTAATGCATTACAAGTGTTTGATGAAATGTCTTTATGAATGAATTGTGACCAAGTGAACATTGTTATGTTATTCAAGATGATGCCTTGCTTTACTTTTCATGCTATTGAGTCCTGAGGGTATTTAATTCCCGGCAATCTAGCTGTTGCTTAAAGCAAGTGTCAATTACAGAATAGTATCATTCATGTCATGATCAGTAGTACTCTCAGTCCCTTACAGAACTCAGTAGAATTTAGTCAGTTACAAAACTTAGGAAAACTCAGTAAACTCAGTCTCAATCCAGTCCAGTTCAGTATACTCAGTTCAGTGTCTTTTAGTTGGGAGTAGGATTCAGCATCGAGTGAACCTAAGGATGGGGGCTTACCTGCCAGCAGAGTGTGTGATCCTTAGAAGCTATCCTTGCATTTCAGAACTACGTAGCCAGCGTAGGTTGAGACATCAAACCTGCCAGTTGAGGGTTGATGAGGTGCTCTACCTGCAAGTAGAGGGTACCACAGCTCTCATTTAGGGGACCTACTAGTAAAAGGTTACTATTCAGCTTGTCTTTACCCATTGCACGATACTGACACCCTTTCGATTGGGGTAACACATTGGACCTCTATTAGTTTAGATGTGGCATGTCGATTAGATGATTACCTCCCATAGTTTCAGTTTCAGTCTCAGTCTTCAGAATAGAACTTAGTTTAATTCTACAGAATCAGGACTGTCAGATACAGTTACTTAGCAATCAGTAATTAGTATCAATAAATCTCAAATTATCAGTATATTCAGTTATCAGTTATCAAATTCAGTTCCAGTATCCTCACTTACAGTATGCAAAGTATGTTCAGTAGTTACAGATCCTCCATGTATGCTAATCCAGCTCCTTCAAATCATTCAGTTAGTTATTTTTCATGCATATGAACCCTTGTATTCAGCCCTACCGCATCTAGCAAACCAGTATATTCCCATGTACTGACGCATACTTTCCTGCACTATGTTATTTCATATCATAGGTTGGGACGCTCAGGTTCCTAACCGCGCTTAGCCAGATTCAGCCAGCAGTAGCAGATTTAGCAGTGAGTCCTCATCTATTGAGGATATGCTTTCATTTCAGTACTTTAGCTTAGCAGTATTTTAGTGAATGGAGTTAGTTGGGGAATTGTCCCATCAACTCCACTTTCAGACAGATTAACTTAGAGGTTTTTTAGACTAGAATGTTTCAGATAGTTGTTCAGTATTTCAGAATCTTATTAAGTTTTGATTATGGTATTTTAAACCTTATGACATTTTAATTCATCTTCTGCATTAATTACAGTATTATTGTTTAGTGCTCACAGAAGATATTATTCATGGGTTAGTTTGTGGTCCTTCAAGGTCATAAGCACCATGTTACGACTAGGGGTAGTCTTGGATTGTTACAAACTTGGTATTAGAGCCTAAGGTTCAATAGAGTCCTACGAAGTCTAAAAAGCTGCATAGTATAGAGTTTTGTGCATGGGTGTATAGCGCACCACACTTATGGAAAGGAGGCTATGAGTTATTTTAGGAAAAGCTTTCCTTCTTTTTGTATTCATATCATGTGAGTGAGCATGAGCTAAAGTTAATCTCTCAGTCTAATCTATTTTTTCCTTTCATTTACAGAACATGTCTCCCAAAAAGACTAACGAAAGAAGAACCAGAAACAAGTCAGCCCCTTAACCCGTTCAGGCAGATCCCCTGGATGAACATGTCTCTCACGCAGAATTTAGAGTTGCATCTACTACTCTAGCCAATTCAGTCGTAGCTCATAATTAATGGACAACTGTTGTTTTGACCAACCTAATGCCAGATACTGCTGCAACCAGAATTTGGGACTTCACCCGGATGAATCCTAGTTTCTTTATGGGATCTAATCCTGAAGAGGATCGACAGGAGTTCCTCGATTAGGTTCATAAAGTCACAAAAATCATAGGAGTGACTTCCAGTGAGAGTGCTGAGTTAGCCGCCTATCAGCTACAAGATATTGCCCATACGTGGTTTAAGCAGTGAAAGGTAGACAGAGGTATAGATGAAGAGCCCATAAAGTGGGAAGAGTTTTCTACTACCTTTCTAGACAGATTCTTTTCCTTGGAGCTGAGAGAATCCAGAGTGTTAGAGTTCATCAATCTACGATAAGGTAGCATGAGCGTAAAATAGTATTCCCTCAAGTTTACTAAGTTAGCTAGGTATTCTCCCCATGTAATAGCAGACAATAGGTCCAGAATGAGAAAGTTCGTACCTAGGGTGTTAGATAGTATGGTTAAGGAATGCACGATAGCAATGTTGATTAAAGAGATGGACATATCTAGTCTTATGGTCCATGCTCAATAGATTGAGGAGCAGAAGCTTAAGAAAAAAGAGAGGGAAAATAAGATAGCGAGAATAGGTAGCTTTAATTTCAATCAGCCTAAGTCAGATAGGGGTAGCCATTCCCAGATTCTTCCAAAGTCTTTAATTCCAACTCCTTCCTCGGCCACTGATGACCCAGGACAGCATAAGCAATGTTCGTACTAATCCATTTTGCAGAGAGTGTGGTATAAATCATAAGGATGTGTACAGAGCTAGCAGTGACATTTGTTTCGGGTGTGGCAAGCCAGGCCACAGATTCAGAGATTGTCCTCAGTCAAGTTCTCAAGGTCAGTATAGTCGTCGTTCAGCTCAGTCAGGTCGTTCGAATCAGTAAGGTATCACTTCCAGGGCCACCAGTGGGCAATGCATAAACATGTTTTATGAACTTCAGTCCTGAAAAGATCAGGAAAGTTCTCCTGATGTGGTCACTGGTATGTTACAGATCTCCCATTTAAATATTAATGCCTCAATTTTATATCCCAGATATTCAGTCATGATTTTTTTCGTGGGCTCCCCATGTATCGTCTCATGCTTTTCCTTAGTATCTCAGCCAAGTTAGCATTCTCGAGGGACATAGTGTCCCAAGGGGGAGATGCACTATAATCCCCGAGCTATCATGATCTAAACCTTCCCTTTTCTCTTCATATAGCGAATCTAGTCGAAGTAATGGGTCCTTGTAGTTGATTCTCAAGTCCCAATCTTAGCCGTATGACCATTGCTATGTCATGACACGTATCCAAGGAATCACTTCAGTTCATGTATCATAATTTAGACTTAGTCATGTCCTCATGTTCCTATTCATGCATATTTAGTCACGTATTCGTTAATCCATTTAGACATGTACTCATGCATCATACATGCATGTTCAATATGTAAACTCATCATTATCGATATTTTCAGTTATGTATCCTGTGCACCAGATATACATGTTTAATATGTAAGTTCAGTCTATCATATCAGTTACGTAATCATGCTATAGTTGTGCATGTCTTTTTCAGTACGTAAACTCAATCTGTCCTTACTCTCTCAGCTTAACTAGCCACATTCGAGGACGAATGTCCCCAAGGGGGAGATATTGTAATACCCCATATTTCTCTAGCCTAGATTAACCCTTAGTACATGGGTTATCCTAAATAAAAATATTAGAATACTCAGTAATTTTAATATTTGATCCTGCCATTACATAGGAAATTCAATTAGCTTTCTAACAATATAAAATTTTCCTAAATCCAACAACCGAGTAAGAAGTTATGACGATTTTAAGGTTCAGTCGTTAAACATCGTCATTCAGGATAGTAGTGCATCGCGGAGTGTGTTAGGATAGAAATTGTCAATTTCCATTATTGCTCCACGATATTGGCATGTCGCTCCATAGATCCAGTTCATAATTTTCAATTTTTAGTGTACCAACGCGATTCCACTACGTCTCGGTGCACTTCCAATTCACAAACAAAGTGGCAACGCGATACCACCGTGTCGCGCCACCATTTAATTTCCCAGTTGTCATTTTCCATTGGCTTGGCACGATAGTGGCGCGTCGCGCCAGGGGTCCAGATCGGTAAAATTTCATAAAAGATTAAAGTTGCGCCCAGGGTTAAAATAGACTTTTCCCTTGATTTTATTCCACCCAGATGTGGGATTTAAGCCCTAAAAATGTGTAAAACCCTTCATTATTCACTTTTTTCCAAAATCAAAAGGTAGTTCTCTCTCAAGAAAACAAACCCTAGCTCTCAAGAATCAAGATCAATCCCAAGAATCTCTCCAAGAACTCTAAGAATATCATGAATTAAGGTATGTTAGATGTTCATCTATGGGTCCCTTCCACCCATAGAGTCAAAGAATCCTTTTTTAAAGCTTCAAGAATTATGATTCATGATTTAATGTATGAAATTGGATTGTGCTTATGTTTTGACATTTATTGAGTTCCATTCCATAATTAATGGTAAATTCCATGAAGTTGTATATCATGTATGTTTAATTGAGTAATCCCCATATTATAACCCATGAATTTTCAAGTTGATTGTTGTATCTGTGTTAACCCTAAGTGTTTATGATTTAAGGAACCAAGTATGCTTCTCATGTGTTTGATAAATTGTCTATGAGGAAGAAATAATGCCATTATAGTATGCTAACATGTGTTCCCCATTCATGTACAAGTTAATGAATTACAAGTGTTTGATGAAATGTCTCTATGAATGAATTGTGACTAAGTGAACATTGTTATGTTATTTAAGATGATTCCTTGCTTTACTTTTTATGCTATCGAGTCCTGGGAGTATTTAATACCAGACAATCTAGGTTTTACTTAGAGCCAATGTCAGTTACAGAATAGTATCAGTCATGTCACGATCAGTAGTACTCTCAGTCCCATACAAAACTCAGTAGAATTTAGTCAGTTACAGAACTTAGAAAAACTCTGTAAACTCAATCTCAATCCAGTCCGATCCAGTATACTTAGTTTAGTGTCTTTCAGTTAGGAGTAGGATTTAGCACCGAGTGAACCCAAGGATGGGGGCTCACCTGCCAGTAGAGAGTATGATCCTTATAACCAATCCTTGCATTCCAGAACTACGTAGCCAGCGTAGGTTGAGACATCAAACCTGCTAGTTGAGGGTTGATGAGGTGCTCTACCTGCCAATAGAGGGTACCACTACTCTCGCTTAAGGAACCTTCCAGTAAAGGGTTACTCTTTAGTTTGTCTTTACCTGTGGTACGGTACTGACACCCTTCCAATTGGGGTTACAGATTGGACCGCTATTAGTTAAGATTGGGGCATGTCGGTTAGATGATTACCTCCCACAGTTTCAATTTTAGTCTCAGTCTTCAGAATAGAACTCAGTTTAGTTCTACAGAATCAGGACTGTCAGATACAGTCACTCAATTTTTAGTATTAGTAAATCTCAGATTATTAGTATATTCAGTTATCAGTTAT
Source organism: Capsicum pubescens (assembly GCA_030864215.1). Lineage (NCBI taxonomy): Eukaryota > Viridiplantae > Streptophyta > Magnoliopsida > Solanales > Solanaceae > Capsicum > Capsicum pubescens. The sequence goes on from CM061544.1 coordinate 233,418,744, forward strand.
CAGATTCAGTTCTAGTATACTCAGTTACAATATGCACAGTATGTTCAGTAGTTACAGATCATCTATGTATGCTAATCCAGCTCTTGCATATCATTTAGTTAGTTATTGTTCATGCATATGAACCCTTGCATTTAGCCTTACCTCATCTAGCATACCAGTACATTCTCACGTATTGACGCATACTTTCCTACGCTATGATTTTTCATATCATAGTTTCGGATGCTCAGGTTCCTAACCGCGCTTAGCCAGATTCAGCCAGCAGTAGCAGATTTAGCTGTGAGTCCCTATCTATCGAGGATATGCTTTCATTTCAGTACTTCAGCTTAGCAGTATTTTAATAGATGGAGTTAGTTGGAGGATTTTTCCATCAACTCCACTTTCAGACAGATTCAGTTAGAGGCTTTTCAGACTAGAATGTTTCAGATAATTGTTCAGTTTTTCAGTATCTTATTCAGTTTTGATTATAGTATTTTGAACCTTATGGCATTTCAGTCCATCTTCCACATTAATTATAGTATTATTTTTCAATGCTCACAGCAGATATCTTTCATGGGTTATCTTGTGGTCCTTCGGGGTTGTAAGCACCGTGTGACGACTAGGGGGTAGTCTCGGGTCGTTACAATGTATCTCGAGGATAAGGATAAAATAGCGCATTAGTTCAATCCAAGTCAAACCATTGTATGAAATCATATTTACATTAGCATTGACATATATTAAGAGACACATACACATGTTTATATATAGTATACCAAGTCATGGAAAGAGTCATAGCAATCATTCTTAAAGAACTCATTCATGAGGCATAGAGTGAAGAACTTTCAACCTTCTTCCTTACCAATTCTAGAACCTTACTTCTCCATTACATTAGTCAAGGGGATACGAACCTCAAACCAACTCAACCAAGTCAATCAAATTTATTAGGCAAGGGACTCAAACCATAAGCCATTCATTGGACTAGGGACTCGAACCACTAGTCATTTCAATAGGCGAGTGACTCGAACCACTAGTCATTTCATTGGGAAAGAGACTCAAACCACAAGACATTCATTGGACTAGGGACTTGAACCACTAGTTATTCTATCGGGCGAGGGACTAGAACTACAAGCCATTCATTGGACTAGGGACTCGAACCACTAATTGATCCATCGGGCGAGGGACTCAAACCACAGGCCATTTATTAGGTGATGGACTCCAAGCACAAGCCATTTTATTTGACTAGGGACTCGAACACTAGCCATTTCATTGCCATTATTAGATGTCATTTGATCTCTCTTAACCCTTTTTAGTTTATCCATTAACAACCATTCAATCCATTTCATATTTAAGGACTTGAACCATTTACCCACATCAACACCATACGGGACCATAAGGCCTTCATGGGAGTATTCATTAACTAAACACTTTATTAGGCCAATGCCTTCATTCAAATCAACATTCAATTCAAATTATAGTCTCAGGACCCTTACAAGCCATTCAAGTTTCATTAGCCTTTCTATACCATACTTTAGTTCAAGAAAATGAACCCCTTTCTTAGCCATCAACCAACATGGTTAACAAGGTCATAAATTAATCCATTACATGATTAACAAGGTTCTTACCATCCATTTACCAAGCATTCATATTCATTATGACACAATACTAGCCAACAATGCCTTTACCAACCACTTATCAAATATTCACATTCATTATAACAATATCATATCCCATTCATGTTCACTAGACTAATACCATAGTTTAATACACTATTAACATCTGACTAGACATTCCATTTAGACCATTTCACAAATACCTTGTGTGCATACCTTTATCAAAGCCAAGTTCATGAAAGAATTCATTAATATTAAGGTTAATCAAGACCCATTTTTTAAACCACATACAACAAACACCCATATATTCAAATCACCACCAATATCATATATAATCACAAGTCTAAGCAAGAGAAAACATTATTCATCATTTGACAACAAAAACCCTTTTCATTTGATTTCAAAATCACCATGTACACTTACTAATACAAGTGTGAAATACATTGTTTTTGAGTTATTTAACAATGGAGAGAGATACATGCCTTAAACAAGATAATCCACTAAGAAAAACTTGACTCCTCTTTCCACCAAGTTAAACTCTCTTGAAACCCTAGCCTCCAAATATTCCGACATGTTTGAGAGAGTGTTTTGGATATTTCATCCACTCAAAATGTGTTTTAGGAGGCCATATACACTTATATAGTGAGGGTACTTAGGTTTTTAGGGTTACAAAATGACCATAGAGCCTTTATTTAAAAGATGGAAAATGGCCACGATATTGGGTACGACTTACTTAAGTCAACCGTACCCTAGGGTATGAGTGGTACCCTAACTCATACCCTAGGATCCACCTAGGTCATCTACACTGATCATGGTTTGAATTCACACCCTTGACTCATATCTAAAGGGCATAACTCATGTCCTTAACCGTACACAACACTTGTACCATAAATAGTTCACTCTACACCAAGTGTCAAGCACCATACGACTTACTTAGGTACGACTCGTACCTTAGTGTACGATTAAGGGGAGCCTAACTCATATAGTGGACACTATGGTACCCTCCTAGGATGCTCAAGGTATGAGGGGGGAGGTGAGATAGGGTAGGAATCGTATACAAGGGTACAAGTGACACACCTAATTGTATCTTGGTCAGAATGCTCTATTCAAGAGACTTTTCCTAAGGTCCAAAGCTTAGGTATTTCAGTAAGTGTGTGTGTGTGTATATTTATAAATATTGAAGTCTATCAATTGTTTCATTCATCTTCTAATAAAATTGCAAACTTTCAAATAATAATAAAATTGTAAAATTCAAGTAGAAACAATATGTAGGAAATAGAAAATAGTTCATTTCATTAGTTCAGTGCTACATAGGTTAACATAATATCAACGCCAACATATAGGGAAAAGGGAAAAAGTAAGAAGCTTTTATCTAACAAAATTCCTAAGAATGAAAGTTTCTTTGCAATGAACTAGAACTAAAACTAAAACTACATAGATATAAAAATTAAATCCTAAACTAAGGGAATTGTGGGGGATGATGTAGTTGTTGGGATCCATGTTCAGCCTCTCGATGATCAACCGCAAAAAATGGGCGACATATCGGAGTTCCCGGTGAAAGTACTCACGATCCTAACCTAGATTGTAGAAAAGACATTTCAGGTTATTACGGGAGAGGGGGAGGTTATGGTGGTGTTGGGAATGCAACGGGAGGTCTGAGTGTGATTCTCGACATCTGTTGCTATTTTTTGATTTTATGTTAAAGAAGATGAATGTTTTGTAAAATAGATAAATATTTATATAGACCAAAATCGAAGGCCTTTGATCTGCCCGCCCAATGGTTGGTCAATGTGTGGATGAATGAAAGTCGATTAGGTGGAGTATACCCAATCAACGCATCATTTGAGTGGATGTGCAATAGCTTTTTAGAGGCATCATAACAACCTATTTTTTCATCTGATCCATTGAATTTTTAGGATTTTCCAATAGACTTAAAAAGTGATCCATAACAAATGAAGTGGAATATAAAGAGTAAACACAATAGACTGTACACTCAATATATGTTATAACTTAGCCGATCAATACTAGAAATAGACCACATTTGATTAAATTGACATGGAATTACTTAGACCAAACCACAGGATCACACATTAGCTTAACTTACAAAAACAAAGTGGTACAAGCCTATCTAAGATTTGTTGTTATTTTATGTGGTTCTTTTGAGTTTGGATCTCTTGCACAGTGAACACTTTTCCTCCTCTTGATCTTAAAATCCTCGCCCACGCCCTTAGCGTATTTTCTTTTCTTCTTTATGATCTTGTTATCGAAAAAGGGTGGAAGAATATTAACATATAATAATTTCTCTGGCACACACCATTCGGAATCTAAAAGGACAATATTAATTGATTCCAAATATGCAAGGAGGTATGTTTTGATTATACATAGGCAAAGAGTAATTGTAGATGCTCAAATCATAATCATCTTCGTACTTTGATTGCAAAGTGGCCATCGCATGAGCGCATGGTATTTTAACCAAGTCATACTTCCTCCAAGAACACGACTATTCCAGTATGTTGACTTTGGTAGTAGGATCCTAACCAAAGATGGTGAATTGATTATCATCCCTATTTATGTTCTCTTTATAGACGGAGTCGCACTTGCTCATATTGTCCCTTGCGATCTTTTTGGTAGCAGGCAAAAATTTGTTCTCCTTATAGTTGAGGACATATGCATGCCTCTCCCTGAACTTCTCACCAAATCTCTTAGCAATCAAATTAAATAGGATGCCATGGGGTACTTTCTTTCATCTATCAACATAGAATTAACCGACTCGATAATATTTGTGGTCATCACATTATACCTGTTGTCGGGGAATTTTCCCTGCTTCACTTTTCAAAACCAAGTTCATGCTAAAAAAAGAAGGCTGCCTTGGGACAATAGTTCTTGAATTTTACAAAATGATCGCTAAACTACTCAAAAGAATATGCCTATGTCGCATGGTAGAATAGATAGAGGTAATCTCCATAATGATGATTTACTTAGATATTTTTACCTAGGTTCCTTATGCAATACCCATGATATGCATAATTGTAAGTCCTCGCAATGATGTTGGTGATGCTCTTATGCCTATCAGAGAAAAAATACAAAATTGGTTCCTCGACCACTGTAAACTTTAGCTTCTCAAAGAAGAACGTCCAAGATGCATCATTCTCCTTGTCAACAATACAAAAGTTAATTGGATAAACATGGTTATCCATATCCTGTGCAACCGCGTTTAGCAGCACGCCCACGTACTTACTATGTAAATAAGAGTCGTCGACCGCAATAACCTTTCTAATGTGGGAAAATCCCCTAATACAAACATCCATGGCTAAAAAGTAGTACATGAACCTACAATTATCCTTGTTCACCATGATGGAATAGGTAGAGTCAACATTAAGAGTGTCTTCATCTAGGAAAAGATGGCAAACAGGAATACCTATGCTCCGGTGTCCCTCAAATCATTTGCTTGGCAATCACACCCCCCATCCAACATTTCTAAAAGCTTGGACTATTATGAAAGTTCTTGAAAATAATCCTTTGAATTTGCCTAGTGTTCGAACCCTTGCCATCGCGATATAAATTCACACAGAGCATGCAATAACTTTGGTTGTGATTTTCTTATGGCTGCACGTGGCATGTTTGATGCCACAAGTGTGATCATTGTTGTATTTATATATGAAAAATTTATCCGTTCGTTCATACTTCCTCTCCCACAACATCCATGCACCAACTAGGAGATACACATTTCACCTTGAAGTATTTTCCACAACACTTTAACGTAACTAATCAAAATAATTTTTAACTGATGCTACATCCAATAATAATTTCAGCTCCTTCTTGCTACTAAATATTTATTCTATATGGAAATTAGTTCGATCGGAGAAGGTGTGGTTGGATTGTGATCCCGATCCGCACTCTTCTTGCTCTTCTTGAAACAATATGAGATCTTCTAAATTTCATTGAATGATCTTTCGTGTCCATTAGATGAACACATGAGCTCTAATTTTCAACCGATTCATCTTTGTCGACTGTCAGTGTGGTGGTGGGGTTATCGAAGACCTCGCGATGATGTTTATCATAAGTAATGGCCTGGAGCCATTGACAGCGGCATCCAATATGTACAAGGACACCTGCCTATCATTCTTTATGAATGTGAAATGTATTTTTTCCCTCTCATTCATTAGATAGCTAATCACAACGTCGCTTGGATCGCAATCTAATTCTTTACTCAAAATTACACTTCGAACCATGTCGTCGTATGAACCATTGTGATGCAATGGAATGGGCACTGTCACCTTACTAGATAATTTCCAATTCTAATATTTGGGAGCCTCCTCCCACACATCATATAATTACCACCGATAATAATTACTTCAGCTACTGCCATTATAGACCACACTAATCGATAATAAATTACGGTATTGGTGTATAAATGGTTGATGAGTGGTATGAAACCTCTGTACAAAAACGTGAATGAATGAATTTGAATATAATTGATGCTCTGCTAGCTTTGGGATGGAGAAATGTATATGTAGGCTTCTAAACTACTGAAATCTATCTAATAACGAGGTATTGAATGGATTTTGAAAGCTTTTCAAACTATTAAAAATGGTGAAAAAAAATTTGGCATTTTTTCTCAAAAAAATGGAACAAAAATGGAGGAATTGATCATGAATGGAGATTTTCAGTTATGATGAGGAAGATTTCACCGAAATAAAAAATAATAGTTGAAAAATGAGAGCCTTTGGTGACTTCTCAGACAATTTTTGTTAATTAAAAAAAATATGAAAAAAAGAAGAAAATATTAGATATTTGTTGGATGAGGTGGGGAAACTAAAGTAGACAAAATGGTCTGACAGACCCTTGTACTTGACTCAGATTGTAAACTGAACCCTTTTACTTCATATAGTTTCTAGCAGACACTTGAACTCGTTCAAAATAAGACTTTTAAACCCATTTGTCATTGCATGTTTCTCACTTGTTATGTCATGGATGACAAATCATATCCACATCAAAAAATAATGTCACATCATATCTACATCAGTAACCATGTCATTATTATATTCATCTACTAAAAAATATTTTATCCTCTATTTTAGTTTTAAGATTCAAGTTTTATATGAAAAAAATTGAAAATCGCTAAAAATGAATTTCTTGGAAAAATTTATAGCCATTTTTTCGACAATAGCTCGCCAAGGTCGTGAACCAACCAACTAGAAAACTCCCTTTTACAACAATATTGTCACAAATCTGACCAAGTAAAAGAAACTTATGTCAAAAAATTTATGACAAAGGTAAAATAATTTTTTTCACAAATCTAAAGTAGGAAAATGGAAATTAAACTTTATCACAAATATGAGAATGCCAATGGAAACTTTGTCCTGAAATTTTGTTCCAAAAAATCATAAAGACAAGGCAAAATGGTTCGATGGACCCTTGTACTATATCCGTTTTGTAATGTGGATACTCTTACTTACATGTTGGTCATCTGGACCCTTGAACCCATTAAAAAGCAATATTTTAAACCCATCTAACGGTGTGTGTAACACAACCGTCCCACATCAGCTGCCACATCACGTTTGAGTATTACATTAAATTTAATGCCCACATCAGTTGCCACATCAGCTGCCACATCATTTTTAAGTATTACATTAAATTTTATGTTATTTTTAAAATGCTACATAAAAAATTAAACATTGAAAGAAATTTAATTAAATAATTTTTTTTATAAATTATAGAAATTCTAATACACAAACACAATAAATTTAATTAAACATCAAATTTATTCCAAATAATTAAAATTTCTCTCCAATTAATTTAAAGTTTTAACGATAAATTCACATACACAAACATAAAGAATTTTCAATTTTTATTTAAATATCTTTACCAATTTGTAAAAGTTACAAAATTAATCCTAAACAAAATGAAATTTTAAATTGAGAAAGTGAATAAAAGAATTTAAAAGTAAAACATCAACAATTTTTTTTTGACAGTGAACAACAACAATATCAACCACAGCAAAGACCCTCTTCAGCAATTTCAACGTCTGTCATATATGAGGATAAAGAAAAAAAATGAAGGGTGATGGCCATGGCAGCCATGGCTGGACGGAGAGATGGGGGAATGGGGGTGAAGGATGGGGTGGGGGTGAAGGATGGAAATAAGGGTCCTTTTTAATTTTTTTAAATTTTAATATTATTTTTTATTTTTTAAAATTATTTTAATATAAAATTGACCAAAAATTGACCCTCACTCGCACCCTAGGCGCGTGTCTGCACGCACTTTGTCCTAGTCAACCATTTTAATGCCACATAGGTCTGATCAATGGTCAAAGGGTTTAAAATGTTGCTTTTTAGTGGATTCAAGGGTCCGGATGACAAACTTGTAAGTAGGAGTGTCCACATTACAAAACGAACATAGTACAAGGGTTCACTGAATCGTTTTGCCTAAAGACAAACACTACTCACAAATCGGATGAAGGCCAAAAGTAATATTAACCCATGGCCATGGACGAGTTAGAATTTTGTTGACTTCTTTAGCATTTCCCAATTGTTCGATTAAAATATCGTCTCGTCGATGAGGTTAAGAGAAGAACAAGAATGGGGAAGGAAAGAGAGTTAAAGAACAAGAGGAGTCCGAACAAGAAAGGTTCGATGAAGAAGAAAGTGAATTTTGGGATTTGGGATTTTTTATTTTAATTTTTTTTAATTTTAAATGTAAAAATTTTGATTTCACTAATCTAAAATGCGTTTTTCCAGCTCAATAATTAATGCCACATATGCGTCAAACAAGTTTAAGATATTATGTTTTAATTGGTTAAAGTGTTTAAATGACAAAAAGATGAGTAGAAGTATTCATATTACAAACTCGGATAAGTATAAAGATCCATCTGATCATCTCGCTACTAAAATATAAAGTTAAAAATTTGTGTGATACATTTGAATGATTTTTCAAAGTCAAATAGATGACAACATAAATATGACTATCCACTATATTTTTTAAAACTTACACTAAATACTCCCTTCATTTAAAAAAGAATGACCTAGTTTGACTTGACATGGAGTTTAAGAAAGTAAAGAAAATTTTTGAAACTTGTGGTCCTAAATTAAAGTTGTGTCAAATATACCAAAATGTCCTTCAATCTTGTGATTTTATATGCCACGTGTAAAATTGAAACTAAAGTATTATTAAAAAAGAAAATGAGTCATTCATTTTAAAATAGACTAAGAAAGAAAGTAGATCATTTTTTTTAAACAAGAGAGTATTACATTTAATTTTTTAAAATGTCCATTTTGCTAAAACTCCCAAAAATGTGGCAAAGACAGGCAAAGCAAAAAAATTAAGGGTAGTAGTATTTAAATAGTGGCACAACACAAGTGGAGACTCTCTTGCATTTGCCTTTTGGGTACAGACAAAAAAACAGTGCCATTATAGATTCTCATCATGTTTTATCTCATTTCCCAATTCAACTTACCCGGGCAAGTTTGCCAAAAGGACACTATGGAAAACTATTTTACCAAAGTTCCAAACTTGTTGAATAATTTACCAAAAAGACACTTAAATCCACATCATCATCAACTTTTTCAACTTAACAACTTCACCCACAAATTTTATAATAATTCACTTTAACCCAATACTTTCAACTTAATAAATTCATCCACAAGTTTTAAATAATACACTTCAACCCACTCCACCATCCACCATTATATATATAAAATATCTAGGTTTCCAAAAATATTAAATAAAAAAATCCAAAAGCTAAAATAGAAGGTGGTTGTTTTCCCTCCAAAAAGCTCCAATTCCGGACACTTTTCCGGTGTTATTTTTTTACGATCAGCTCTAAATCAGTCCACAAACATCATAAGCTTCTTCATTGCACCCATTGTTACCCCATTTATTTGGTATCTTCTCAAACACACTTTCCACCATTGTTAAAAAGATTGAAACCATTCACATTACTCAAAAGCAATTTAGAAAGTACATTACAGCAGCTTAGGCGACTCCAAGTTCATTTCTCTACTCCATAAACCCAAGAATCATTGATTAGAAGCAATATTTGCAATTTCACGGTTTTCGTATGGAAAGCTGCCCAGTCATCGACCATTGATCGTCATTCATTGACCGTGAATATAACCCAACCAAGACCATAAGCATAATCTACCATCGACCAAAGCCTAATTCCATGATGTCTATTGCAGAATTTATTCTGGTTTCTAGTGATTTCATGGGAGAATGGGTGGAGACTCCCAAATGTTGGAAATGGAAATCTTTTATCAAGGTGACAATCCCCATTGTTGTTCGCCGCAATAGTTCATACGACGAATTGGTTGCAAGCGTATTGCAGAGCGGGGATCTAGATTACGCATCGGGCAATGCGGTGATTAGTTATCTAATAAATTTGAGGGAAAAAGTGAATTCTCCGATCATAAATAGTGATTTATGTGTACTGATGTACATGATGGATGTCGATGCAGATGACTTTAGGCCTATTTTGAGGATAAATGTAGCTGAGAGGTCCTTCAAAGGACCGATAAATTCGTCAGAATCCCCAGCTCCACGCCCGACAGTCGATAATGATTTCAGTGATTACGAGAACAATGGTGATCATCCTATTAATACGGAAGATGATTCTATGCATATGGAAGACGTTTCATCAGACTCGCAAGACGATGAAGAAGACCGTGGAACGGGATCACAACTGGGATATTCCTTCACCAACGGAGCCAATTTCCATATCGATCAAATATTCGCCGACAAAAAAGTGCTCAAAATGCTATTAGACACAGCAGTGGTGAGGCAGTGTTTTGATTATTGTTTGGAGAAGAAGTGCTCCAAATTCTTGAAGGCAAAATGTTTATCTCGTGGTTACGGTTGGTTATTGAGGGAAATAAAGTACGAAACCTCATGCATATTTTGTATATACAAGTATGTCGGGTTACACACGTGCGGTGTTGAACACGTCACCCACAGGCATAAGAGATTGTCCTTCGAATTGATTATTTCACTATGCATAAATTATTTTCGGGATGGTAATGGTCCAAGCATAAGTGAAATTCAAAGGATTGTGTTCAAGTAGTTGCATTGCCACGCAAGCTATTGGATGTGTTGGAAAGGAAGTATAATTGCGAAGAACATCATTCATGGGACACCGGAGCACGGATATGCTTGGTTGCCAGCTTTTTCCCACATGGTGGAGTTATTGAATCCAGGGTCTTCCTACTCTATCATGGTAAACCAGATTAATGGATCATTCGTTTACTACTTCTTAGCATTCGGAGCTTGCATACGGGGATATGCCCACATGAGAAAGATAATCGCCGTCGATGGCACACATTTGTATAGAAAGTACAGGGGCGTGTTGCTGAGTGCAATTGCATAGGACACCGAAAATCACATCTTTCCAATTGGCTTTTGTGTAGTCGATAAAGAGAACGATGTTTTTTGGACGTTCTTCTTCCAGAAGTTAAAGTCTATCATAGAAGATGAACCAAATTTATGTGTCATCTCCGACAGACACGTCCGCATTGCTAATGCCTTCTCCCTTTTTTTACAGTCAATCACATCATGGACTTTGCATGAGGCACCTCGCTAAAAATCTGCATGTAAATCAACACTGTGGAGAATATCTTTATCTATTCTACGCCGCGGTAAAGACGTATACTATTTATGAGTTTAGAGAGAACTTTGCCAAATTGAAGAATAATAGCCTCGAGGCAGCATATGTTCTTGAAAATGTGCTTGGTTTTGAGAAATGGAGTAGAGCATACTTTCCAGGCAATAGGTATGATGTGATGGCCACAAACATCGCCGAGTCGCTTAACTCGGTGTTGATGGATGAACGGGAGTACCCCGTGTCGTACATATTCAATTCAATTGCTAGAAAATTTGGTAAAAATTTAGGGAGCAGCATGCCTTTATCGCTGGTCAAAACAATAAATTTGTGCCTTGTACGGAAAGTATCCTAAGGGATAACAAGAGTGCGAGCGATTCCTTGTATGTGACTAATGCAAATGGGGGTCTCGACCAATTCACGATGTTCGGCAATGGCGTTACTACCAAGGTCAATGTGTTGGAGAGGAGTTGTTCTTATCGAAAATTTGACTTAGTGAAAATATTGTCCGAACATGCGATGGCAGCTTTACGAGCAAAGTATAGCGATGGTGTAGGTTATGGTAACTCAATCTATGAGTACTCTTTGCCAATTTATAAAGCTGAAACTTACCTCCTCACGTACTCAGAAGCTATTAACATTGTCCCTCCAGAGGCCAAATGGACTGTGCCACAAGAAGTGCAAGACGGTAAGATTTCTCCATCCTCTTATGATCACAAACTCAGAAAGAAGAAAGTCAAGAACACTAAGGGCGTTGGTAATACATTCAAGTCCAAAAAGAGGAATAGGTGTTCGATATACAAGAAAACCGGGGACAAAAGAACCACATGTGGAATGGCCAACAAATTGTAGGCAACCTTTTTTTGCTTCAGTTGTAAAGCTACTGTTTTGGGGGATAAATGTTCATTTCTGTAGAATTTAACGTTCAGTTGTAATCGAATTAAAGAATTGTCTACAATAGACTACGTAAATTCTAGGGTATATCGTTCATACGGTCTATAAAATATTATGTATTGGTTATATGATTGTTTATCAAACACGTTATGTTGGTTTTTTTACCACCTTATCTCATTAGTCAATGCAATGAATCATTGTTTCCTATTCCCATTTAATGAAAAGCTGCAGAAATGTCTATTCACAAGAAAAATAGCTAGTATACGCAAACCAAGCGTTTTCTCTTCTGACATGCATCGACTGACCATTGGGTGGATATATGAAAAGACGACATCTATTGGTCTATAAGTAGAGTGTCTATTTCTACGTAACCCTTTAGTTGTCCCTAAACCCAATATCAGAAACCCTCTTCTTCTTCTTCTTTTTCTTCACCCAAATAAAAAAACATGCCTCCAAGAAGGATACCCCTGCGCCCCGTCAGACGTGTTCCCCCAAGACACTACGACCTCCTCCTTCTTAGGAATGATTTCGATCGCCCGTTCTGTGTCCTAGGTCAAGACCGCATCTACCTAGAGTGGGAACTCCGTTGAATTGCTCATTTCCTGGGGGCAATTCTGAAAAAACTTGGAATGGATGGCCCTGACTACATCACCCCCCCCAGCATCCCCATGAAATTTGTTTTTTAGTTTTTTATTTTCTTTTATGTTTATAAGTTTTTATTTTGTGTTCATTACAGAAGAAGCTTTCTTGTAGGATTGTTGTTAAAAGAAAGCTTCTTTTTTTTTTTTGCTTATTTCTCAAGTTCTGGCCGATGTGCTAATGTTATCAATGTAAAAATCGTATGATTATGCAATGAACAAAGTATTTATGTTTTCAAATTGAGTTTTCCTTTTTTTGGTTATTGTTATTTTTTGTGTTTGCATCCGTAGTAAATGCATCTATAAATACAGATCACATAAACAGTTTATCGCCGATCACATAAATACTCTATCCTTAATCACATACATAGTCTATCGTCGACCTAACATAGTAGTCGATCGTCGATTATGTTAATCGATGGACCAGAAGTTAAATTAAAAGAGATAATAACAAGTTTTGGGGCTGGTGGAATAAAATAATTAAATTAAAAATGATATAAACAGATAATGACATATTTTGGGGCTGGTGAAATAAAATAATTAAAGTAAAAATGATATAAACAGATAATAGCATGTGTTGGGACTGGTGGAGTAAAATAATTAATTTAAAAATAATTTAAACTGATAATAACATGTTTTGGGGATGGTGAAATTAAATACTCCCTCCGTCTCATTTTACTAGTCCCAAATTTCCTAATTTGTTGTTCCATTTTACTTGTCCTTTTTTACTTATCAAGATAAGATAAAAAAAAATTTCATTATACCCTTAGTGTAATTGATTACTCCTTATTATTAGTATTCTTGAAAAATATTGCAAAAAGGAGTATCATTAAAAGTACACCATTAAGAATATAAATGGTGCTTTGGTATTAGTCATCCATCAATATTGGAACTAACAACAAGACACAATTAAGAAGGGCAAAATGGTAAAGTTACATTGTCTATCATTGTTTTCTTAATAGTTGTGCCATCCTAATTTGGGATGGATAAAATGGGACGGAGGGAGTAATTAAATTAAAAATGATATAAACTGATAATAACATGTTTTGGGCCTGATGGAATAAAATAATTAAAGTAAAAATGTTTTGGGGCTGTCATTGATGTTGATCCATGTAAAAATACTTGTGCTTTGAGGGTTCATCCACCCTTTTGGTCTACCATAGACTTACACCTTCAGGATTGCATAGATTGGTCTCCTGCTTATTCGTAGACCACAAAGGTCTATGTACCCTTCTATAGACCAATAATTGGATGTTGTTTAAAAATGAATAAATAAATTAAAAATAAATATAGTGTGGGTTTGTACACATATGAAGGAGTATAAATAAGTCACATAAACATATTAGAGCTTATAAGAATTAGGAGTGGTGAATTAAGGAGAGTGTGGGTGGGTATTGGTCGAAACAAATAATATCCTAAGAGTAATGTTTGTCGAAGCACAAGTATGTTTTGAGGATATTGATTGTATTTGATGACTACCCATTCCACATACTCCTTCAATCACCATTCTTAAATCACCACACCCAAATCAAAAGAGTATGTAGAATAAATAGTTGTTGAACAATCATCATCCTCAAAACACACTTGTGCTTTGACACCCATTACTCTTAGGATATTATTTGTTCGGATAATACCCATCCACACACTCCTTAATTCACCATCCCTAATTTTTATAAACTTTAATATGTTTATGTGACTTGTTTACACTCCTTCATATGTGTACAAACTCACATTCTATAAATTTTTAATTTATTTATTCATTTTTAAACAACATCCAAGTGTTGGTCTATAGCAGAGGTCTACTCATAATCAGGAGATCAATCGATGCACTCCTAAAGTCATAAGTCTACGATAGACCAACTGAATCGATGGACCTTCAAAGCACAAGTATATTTTTTACTTAACATATTATTGAGGGTTCATCGATTATGAGTGTCTACGGTAGACTTTGGTATCTCGTTGATGGTAGATATAGGTCATGGTCTACGACAGTCGATTAATTATCACCACTATTTCAAAAAAAAATATTATTCCAACGGTAATAAACTGCTATTTTTGTAATCCATCAGTGTTAACACTTTGTTTTTACTTCATATATAAGGTGTCCATCCCCCATTATTTTATTTCATTCACTTTGTTTTATTTTTAAAAAATTTACAATGTTGCAAGCATCTCAAACATCCAATTCTAAAAATATTCTAATTTGTCATTGTGGAAATACGGCTCTCTTGAGGACATCATGCACAGATTCAAATTCAGGTCGCAAATTTTGTAATTGTGCAATTACGAAGGTGAGCTATGTTTTTTGTTTATAAAGTTAAGTTAATCGTTGCGTAATTATTATTTTTTCCTAGAATAATGGTGCATGCTCATTTTTTAAATGGCTCGATGAGCTATCACCTCCAAGCAGTTCATCAACGTTGAGTCAGGGACCCGAGACATCAAATTTTTGTGGCATGACAAAATTTAATTTACTACAAAGGCTCCAAGAATGCGAAGAAAATAGAGATTTTCTTTTGAATTTGTTCAAAGAAGACGAAGAATAAAGGGATCACCTCAAAGTATTGCTACATGACACTCAAATAGAGGGATCAACTAAAATAAAAATTAATTTTGGCCGGAGAAACGAAGAATGGCCTAAAGATGATGTTATGTGTTATAATTCTAGTATTCGTTCTTTGAAAAAGTGTAACATGGATGTAGTGATATTGAATAAATAATAATACTTTTATTTTTCTACAATGTTAAACACTGTTTTTGATAGAATCATAGTCGATCAATCAACACATCAACTTAAAATGGAGCAGCATGGTAACGATAGACTATGAAAGAAGTATATGAAAGATTAGATAAATATTCTATGAAACATAGGAATGTCTCAAATATCCTACCAAACAGATCATTAAATACATTAACAATAAAATAATTCAAATGTCTTTTCATTATTTTCCTTCTCATCAGCATAGGTGTTGTTGATTTCATCAACGATATCCATGAACCCATCTTGTTTTTTTCCTCACCTTCATTTTTTCCCTTCACCTTCAACAATTGTTTCTTTCTCACCTTTCTTTTATTCCCCACCTTCTTTTTTTCCTTCACCTTCAATAACTGCTTCTTTCTCACCTTCTTTTTCTTCACTTGCTACAGTTTTATCAACTTCTTCTTTGTCAGCTTCTTCTTCTTCATCATCAACTGTTGCTCTTATTTTTTCAGCTTCTTCTTTTTCCTTGGCTTCTTCAACTACAGCTCCTTCTTTTTCCTTGTCTTCTTCTTCAACTGCTGTTGCTTCTTTTTCAACTTTTTCTTCTTCTACTACAGCTACTTCTTTTACACTTTCTTCTTGGCTCTTATCTTCTTCCATTTCTTCTTCTTCATCCTTCTTTTTTTCTTCTTCTTCCTTTTCTACCACGATAAAGGCCAACTCATCTATTTTGCTTCTTTTTTTCTCCTTCTTCATTCCTCTCCGATTCACGAAGATCCACATGCACTGTATCATCATATTACAAAGTGTTAGTGATATTAAAAGCTGAAAATTCATTAGCAACATCAATTATTGAATGAAGTTACCTCGCTCGTGTTGTCACTCATCCTGTTCTTTTTTCTTCAATCTTTTCTCTCTAATCTAGGCAGTAATATCTAATACCGCTTCCTCGAGCGCAACAACACACTTATGAAGATCCTCGGGGGATGAGGTGCCCATTATATCTTTAGAGGTGCTCGAAGTATCATCATCACCAATGCGTACTTTAACGGGGTTACCACCCAAATCCCTATCATCATTACTGTCCTCATTTGAAATAAGGACAATCACCCCTTCTAACTCTTTCTTTAAACCATAGAGGACATTAATTTTCACCTCGTCCGTATATGACTCAAAGGTAATCATGTAATCCATCTTCGTCTCACAAAGAGTAGGGATGATGTACGGATGCACGTTCTACAAAGTATCAATTAACAATTACATAATATTCGATACAATAGTAGTATTATTATTGTATGATAAAAAATAAGTTCATACCTCAGTAACTTTTCCTTTGTACTTGAATGGGTCGCCTTCGATTATCTGGTCACTTTTTGCAGTGTGCCATCTGAGGATGCGGGAAATAGGAAAGGGCTCATCTGTTGATTTTCCAGCAAATTTTCCAAGATGAGGAAAGGCCTCGTAGATCCAAACCTGTAAGTAGTACAACAGTGAAAAAAGAACTCAGAGTCTATGACAGAGTATAAATAAAACAAGAATCTATAATAAACTCACTAAAAGGTTTATGATAGACACCATGAATGCTCAGGGAAATACGAATAGAGCATAGGATGCCTTCTGTTTCTCATGAAATACTTTCCTCTCCTTCTTCAGGTCACTTTTCTTCTTCAGATAGTCCAGGATCAGTTGAAATGTCTCTTTCCCCCACGGATAATTCTCGAAGAAACTCAAAGAATCGACCATTCGAATCAGTTTTGTGTCGACAACCTTCGTCGAATCTTTTGCAAGCAACATGGTGTGCAAGAACCACAGTAAACAACACTTAAACTTCTGGTCCTCGTTCAGCTTATTCCCTCTGATCAAATGTAACAAGTTGGCCGCCTTAATATTTTTGCTTTTCGTCACCTTAAAGTAAAAATGTTCCCCCTTGTCTAACACCTTCTTTATTTTTTATTCACTGGGGTATGATGAGCAGTTCAGCCCCGTGATCAAACAAAATTCTTTCAATCCAAAACAAACAGGCTTGTTGATAACGCAGAACCACATCTCATGACGCATCTTATCCCTCTTGACGCATCGCAACAGCAAATAATAGACCAACTACCCATTGAACTTGAGATGTTCCGGCAGGTTTCTCAAGTGTCCGAAACAGGACTGCTTGAATCTTTTCTTCAAATCCTGGTCGACAAGAACTTGCTTAAATTCTCGATAAACAGTCATTCTTGATCCGACTGATATCTTTGTCGGGTAAGATCCGACCTCGTCCATTATCGTTCGAAGGTCATATCGGTCCACGAAAATAAACCTTGACAAATATGGC
The DNA here is from genome assembly GCA_030864215.1 of Capsicum pubescens. NCBI lineage: Eukaryota > Viridiplantae > Streptophyta > Magnoliopsida > Solanales > Solanaceae > Capsicum > Capsicum pubescens. The sequence continues at coordinate 233,436,475 of CM061544.1, forward strand.
ACGGATAAAGGATCATTATCCCCATCATCACTATTTCTCCCACTTTCCTCGCTCTCGTCACTGTCACCACTAACACTGCACTCGGGAAGGACATCTTCACTAGACTCGGCGTAGTCGCTTATCTCCTTTAAATTTGAATTTGATTTGGACACTTCCTCATCAATTTTATTTCTTTTTGAGACATTTTCAACTGCCTCGGCTTTTCTTTTTCTACTTCTACCGGCTTTGCCTTTAGGATGGATGGTTTTTTAACCCATTTTCAACACAGTCTACACTTGTAGAACAAATCTCTCATTTTCAGTTCATAGACCACAAATCTATCAATAGAAATAAGTCAATACTCAAATGACCCTCCCCCTCCCAAAAAAAAAAGAAATACCCCACCAAAATCCAACATGGAGTATCAAAATCAAACTAATGCACCTAATCAAACTAATTAGCTATTAATATTTCAATTTTTACTATTTCAGCGATCATATTTTAAAAGAATTTCATACTTCTAAAAATTAATTTTAATCTAGAGCATTCTGATTTCATAGACCTTGAGTCGATTTCATAGACCACTGGTCTACGGACAGAAATAGGTGACAGTTGGAATCAAACTGCCAAAATAACTCTTCAAATAACGATTATCCCACCATTCCACCATCACAGTTCACTCCAAAACATCAATAATTGAACCAAAATCCAGCATGCAATATCAAAATACAACAATTGCTAAAAATCAAATCGGTGCACCTAATCGAACTAATTAGCTATTAATCTTTCAATTTCCACTATTTAAGCAACCATTTTTTAAAAGAATTTCATACGTCTAAAAATTGATTTCAATCTAGGACATTCTGATTTCATAGACCACGGGTCGATTTCATAGACCATAAGTCTACGGACAGAAACAACTGACTGTTCGAATCAAACTGCCAAAATAACTCTTCAAATAACGATTATCCCACCATTCAACACTTCTTTGCTAAAAAAAATCAACGAAACTAAACCAAAATTCCTTAATCAACTAAATTCAAAAAAAAAAAAATCCTACATCACTATGAATCGATTAGCAAAGAAACCTATTTAAATGGATCTACAAATGATCGAAACATGATTTTAATTAACCTTATGAAGCAACAACCACCTCTTATCAGCTGCAGAAGAAGGAAAAACGAAAATGGTGTTTGGGGAGAACTGTTCTTCAAAGCGAAAGTTGGGAGAAAATTTAAGAGGAGAAAAAACATTTTTTTTATATTGAAATAAGTTGATGGATGTTAGTGTATTATGTTAAATTTGTAGATGAGTGTTAGTATATTATGTTAAATTTGTAAAATTCGAAAAATAATACAATGGTCCCTTGATCTACATGTAGACCTACTTTTTCACCCTTTTTTTCATACCTAAACCTAAAAAATAATTCAAAAAAAAAATTAAGAATGATAGCTTTTGCCAATTTTACCCTACTTACCGTTTCTCTCCAATTCCCAACAAATAAATCACTTTCCCCGCCCTCTCTCCCGTTACCCAACTGTGTCAGTGTACGTACAAATATAGAGGTAACACCACAGAGATACCTCTAAACCCAAAAAAGTATCTCTTTAAGCCAAAAAGGAATCCACCGTTTTCCGTTCTTTGGTCCTGTTGCTGGTTTGTTCTGACATTTTGGTGAGTTTTTTTGCTCTCTTGTTTTTGGCATCTGGTTTTTGCTTGTTACATCTTTTCCTACCGTGTTAATCTGATTTAAAGAAATTGGATTTTTCGGAATCAGTCTCTCTACCTCCACGTCATAGTGGTAAGGTCTGCGTACACTCTATCCTCTCTAGATTCCTCTTTTGAGATTTCACTGGGTATCTTGTTGTTGTTGTGGATCTTTTTGGGAATGCATGAACTTGATTTTGGGGATTATTTGAAGTTTGTGTCTTGGTGGTTTCTGGAGTTATCCCACTCCAAAGTTATGTGCTTTTGAGTATGTACTTTCTTTTGGCTGTTTAGATTCATCTGTTTCGTTGGTTGTTGGTATCTATGTCTAAGGTACTGCCATTTTCCATATCGAATTAGCTGTTATTGCTGCCCATTGTTTTGAATTGCTTTAGTCATGTGAATAAACTGTCCAATTTCGTGATGGTTTATGTCATCTGATGACCCGGATTATATGGCGAGTTTTGCGCCTCGAAATGTAACTTCATTTTGCCCTTTTCTCTGTGTGTAAACTTATGGTTTTTCCATTCCTTATTTTTCTGTGCTACCGACCATGGTGATGAGAGGTACAGTTACGAATATGGTGTTTTGATTAAAGTTGCATAGTTTTTCTACTCCCTGCTTTTCTTTTCTTTTTTTCCCGTAAAATTTGGGTTAGGGGAAGGGGAAGGGGAAGGGAAAATGGAAATGGAGGAGGGGATTACAAGGTGGTGAATCAAAGCCTTATCAACAAGGTGAAAGTTTATCTAGTCAACCAGCCAACTAGCTGAACTAACACTTCTGTTTGCTCCCCACTTGTGCTCCTTTTTATTGGTAAAATTAATTCTAAAGTATCACTCTTTTTTGTTCATCCTTAATGATATTTTGCTTCATATAGTAAATCCTTCATCAGCCCCCAAATCCAGTATGCTTTGCCGTCACATTTGTTAGTCTTTTGCCTCCATTGGCCCACCATTAAAGAAAAAGGAACTTATGTGCACAGTATTTCCCTTACTCTTTCTGGTTTCCTTATCGCAGACTGCTGTTCCTCAGTTTTTTCTTTTATGCAAGAATCAATTCTTTTTTTCTTTTTTGGGAGTGTTTTATTCACTTGATTTCATTTATGTTAAATCTTCTGTCAATTAATATGAACATAGTGATGAGTCTGCAGACAAAGGGATTGAGATGTTTAATCAAGAATTTTGATTTAACTTGAAAAGCAAATGTTAAGCCGTCGTAGTCCTGTTTTTTCCCTGGTTTGATAATTGGGTTGTGATTATCAGTATATAATTGTATATACAAATGTTTTTGTCTGTTGTTTGTTGTGTTTCGGTTATCGCAATATTTTGTTGTTACTGTTCCTTTCTCGTATGCTGTACTCAGCTTTCCTTATTAGTTGCTATGTTTTCTTCACTTGTTGCACTTGAGCCGAGGATCTTTCGGAAAAAAACCTTTTTACATTAACGAGGTGGGGGTAAAGTCTGTGTATGCTCTACCCTCCCCAGACCCTAGTTGTGGGATTCATTGGGTATGTTATTGTTATTGTTGTTGTTGCTGTAATTGTATATACAACTGTTTCACTGCCATCATTACACTATCAATGTTTGAGAAATGTATAGAGTCTGCTGACTGATGGAGAGTGATTCTATCCATCCGAATTCGTTTTATTCACCACCTTCTTTTTTAGGATGTGTGGATTCTAGCTGGAATACCAAAAGCCTATTGTCTTAAAGTTGTTGCATAGTCAAGGTCTGAAAAATAATGATGTAAAGGTCCTAGAGAGAATAAAGGAGTGTAAGGGTAGCATCATATGCGTATGTCAACTGTAATTGTCTTCTGTTTTGATGATTACCATGCTCTATCTTGTCGATATCGCATTTGATCTCGTGTAGATGAAGGAAGAGCTTCAGGTTTCTAGAAGAGAAGGATTATGAGGACGTATTTATTTAATTTTATGATAAAGAAGAGATATGAGATAGGGTTTAAAACCCCACTCCTTTACCAATAGTAAATTAGTGTCCGGTTTTGTGTTAGATTAACAATATGCAGTTCACTGAAGAACGAATGCACTTCTTCCAAAGGAGATACAAGAAGAAAAAACTATTAACAAGCAAAAGAAGAATGCGTAGATTAGTGGGAAGGGAAGTTGATTCAGTCTGGTGAGTCTGGAATGTCAACATTTTGGATTTAATTAGGATCAATCTTTTGCCAGCCTTGTAACAACCTGGATTATCGTGTTTGCTGTTCTGCTGTTATAAAATAGTGTCATCAAAAACTTTGTCTTTTGCGTCATAGATTTTTACCAGCTTTTGGTCAACGTGAATCTTGCACTTGTCTATGATGAGTGTTGTGCATTGAAGTTTTTTCTTCTGATTACTCACTTAATCCATTGTGCATCTTAGAAGGGTGGGAAAATGCCTGAGAGAATTACAGCTGAGGATCTTCTGAACAACATCGTGGAATCAATTGCTGATGGTCTATCGAAGCAGAAGTCATTGTCAAAGCAGACATCAGGATCCTTCTTTGAAGAGGAGAGATCAAGCTCAGTCAATGCTCAGCTCAATAGGTTATTTGGCCGTCAAAAGCCAGTATACCATATTTTAGGTGGAGGCAAATGTAGGCCACCTGTGTATACCTTAGTTTGTATTTTTCCCTACTGTGGTAACCAATCCTAAATATGCCCCATTGGATTTTTGTAGCTCCTGACGTCCTGTTATGGAGAAACAAGAAAATCTCAGCTGGTGTTTTAGCCAGTGCCACAGCCATCTGGGTGCTATTTGAGTGGCTGAATTACAATTTTCTTTCACTTTTATGCTTTGCTCTTGTCATAGGTATGATTGTTCAGTTTCTTTGGAAAAATGCTTCTGGAATGATAAACAGGTAATACAACCTGTTTCCTGAGCATCATTCTACTCTCCTGTTTCATTCTCAATCATCAATTGGTATCGTGTTCTTGAATCAAGTGAATGTACGATCTCTTTGGAAACAGGGCTCCAGCTAAAGTTCCTCGTCTTGTCTTACGTGATGACCTTTTCATCAGCATTGCCAAGTCAATAGGAGCTGAAGTAAACCGTGCTTTGGGCTTCCTTCAAGATGTTGCTTGTGGGACTAGCATCAAACAATTCTTTGTGGTAAATCATCATACTTCTTTTGTTAGTATCTTTTAAATATATAAGTTTATTTAAATAAAAAGGATTTCTCTGATCCAATTTCATGAGTTCTCATTACAAATTACTATGCATTTGATTTGTATTATATGTATGACACTTCTTCAAGCCTGATCTTTCAACAATTATTTTGCTTCCTCTGCATCGACTTCACCAATTTTTTTTGCTAAGGTCATGTGCCTCTCACCCCTTTTGTAAACTTTCTTTGATTCAGCATTTGGCAAGTATCTTGAAACAATTTGATTGTTCTAGAATCTCTTCCTAAAACAACAATACATAAAGATTGTATTATTTTCTACTTTTCTGCTCTTCTTATGTTTTTGGTTCCATACAGTTTTCCATTCTGTTTATATAGCCCCGATGAAATTTTAAACAGTAATAAATGTCGAGAGGTGTACTTTTACCCTTCATTTTTACTAAGTGGACAGGCCATGACATTTACACTGTCAAAAATTCCAGAAAGAATGCGAGGAAATTTCTCTATCCCTTCAATTCAGTTGCAGAAGCCAAACCGAGACTGCTGCCTTTATTTGTTCAACATTCTATACACGTTACATTCTAAATGTGTCTCGCAAACACAAATATCTGTTGAAGTAAGAAGCATAAATGTGCAGTGTCCACCCCAGATTTTAAAAAATGTACTGTAGAAACTAGAAACGATACAATATTAAGTGGGTATATTTACTGAACTAGCAATGCATAAATTGCTTGAGTTGGTTGATCGACTTACGTGCAAGATTTTCAACTTTAAACTTGTGCCTCCTGGCCATTCTGAAGAGGAAAAAAAAGACTCCTGCCTTCTTCTGTTTTTTGTTATACATTTTTTTTCTCCTCATTTTATCTGTTCTCCTCTGTTATTTAATGTGCTGTAGCTAAATGTTGAATCCCTTATTTCCCATATATGGTGCAAGTACATCAATTCATTGAAATTTTTGTAAACGATTTTATATTATTAAATGTTGTGAAGACAATCTGTATTGCTCTGAAATGATATTTCAATGGTTGGTATATTTAGTGGATAACATACATAACAAAAGAAGATGCCGTTCTTTTATCCATATAGTCTCCTCTTAGGGTTTATTTATCTTTAAGCACTTGGTGAAAGAACCAAACATACTTTTTCCATTAATTATGAATTCATCAAGTCATCTGATCCTGAGTCTTTCTGATGACTACGTAATTAATGTCATGGGATTTGTTCTAGGTTGTGTTGAGTTTGTGGGCCACTGCTATTATTGGAAGCTGGTGCAATTTTTTGACTGTTCTGTACATTGGCAAGACATCTTGCCATACTCTGGATTGCTGATGGAACTATTGACTGCTGCGTTCTTTTGAAGGTTTTATATTAGTGTGTATCCGTACTTTTCTCTGGAACGGGAAGTCGCATCAAGCTTCCTGCACAGGTTTAATTTTGACCAGTGTTGATTGTTTTAGGTTTTGTTGCTGCGCATGTGCTAAGGTATGATGATCAAGTTGATGGCTTTGTATATAATGCCTTCGAACAGTTTCGAGGCCATTACCAAAAGTTGGATCGTGGTGTCCTAAGCAGAACCCCCAAGGGAAAATTCAGGTTAAAGAAGTTCGAATAGGTTAATCAGCAGAAAAAGGAACCTGTAGGCGCAATATGAAATGCATTTCCTTCTTAGGCAGCAAAATGCTGCTTTTGAGCTTAGAAATTAGTCAAGGTAATGGCTCAATTATTTCAAAAGAAAATACAATGTATGAACGTTAGATGGCACTGGAGAAACATAATATGTTAGAACGGAAAAGACTCAAAAATATCCCTACTCAAAAATAACTATCTGAAATAACTCAAAAATGTCCTTGTTAGATTTTTGGCTTAAAAAATACTCCGTTAAATATTTAGCTCAAAAATACGCCTCTTTCTAACAAAATTCGGAAAAGGATAAAAAATACCCCTGAACTATTTGAAATGGGTCAAAAATATCTTTCTGTTAAATATTTGGCTAAAAAATACCTCTTTCCTTAACGAAATTAAATTATTTCGATTGAATTAAACCCTAACTTTAACTTTTTTAACCCTAATACTTTAATTTTTTTACATAAAAGTATTTTTTAATTTTAAAAATAAGATAATGAAAAAAACTATTTGAATTATAATATAAATTGGTTGAATTTGATTTGAAAAATAAATAAACATATATTTATTTTAAAAAGGTATTTTCACTTTACATCTTTTTAATCCTTAAAGAAATTAATGAAATATAAATTAACGAAATTAATGAAATATAAATTCACTTAAAGAAATTAACGAAATAAAAATTAAATGATGAACTTTATATAAATTAACGAAATAATCGAAATAATTTAATTTCGTTAAATACCCCTCTGTTAAATATTTGGCTCAAAAATATCTTTCCCCTTAACGAAATTAAATTATTTCGATTGAATTAAACCTTAACTTTAACTTTTTAATCCTAATACTTTAATTTTTTTACATAAAAGTATTTTTTTAATTTTAAAATAAGATAATGAAAAAAAGTATTTGAATTATAATATAAATTGGTTGAATTTGATTTGGAAAATAAACATACATTTATTCTAAAAAGGTATTTTCACTTTACATCTTTTTAATCTTTAAAGAAATTAACGAAATATAAATTTTCACTTAAAGAAATTACCGAAATATAAATTAAATGATGAACTTTAAATAAATTAACGAAATAATCAAAATAATTTAATTTCGTTAAATACCCCTCTGTTAACTATTTGGCTCAAAAATACCCCTCCCCTTAACGAAATTAAATTATTTCGATTGAATTAAACTCTAACTTTAACTTTTTAACTCTAATACTTTAATTTTTTTACATAAGAGTATTTTTTTAATTTTAAAAATAAGATAATGAAAAAAGTATTTGAATTATAATATAAATTGGTTGAATTCACTCGCAGCTTTTACTTGCCTCACATGCAGGAATAAACATACATTTATTCTAAAAAGGTATTTTCACTTTACATCTTTTTAATCTTTAAAGAAATTAATGAAATATAAATTAACGAAATATAAATTTTCACTTAAAGAAATTAACGAAATATAAATTAAATGATGAACTTTATATAAATTAACAAAATAATCGAAATAATTTTATTTCGTTAAGAGAGGGGTATTTTTGAGCCAAATATTTAACAGAGGGGTATTTTTGACCCATTTAAGATAGTTCAGGGGTATTTTTGATCCTTTTCCGAATTCCGTTAGAGGGAGGGGTATTTTTGAGTCAAATATTTAATGGAGGGGTATTTTTTAGCCAAAAATCTAACGAAGGGCATTTTTGAGCTATTTCGGATAGCTCAGGAATATTTTTGAGTCTTTTTCGATGTTAGAATACTTTAGTTGGATATGGCATTTTGAAGATAAGTGCTTGTTGTTCTGCTTTTCTTACTACCTATCATCTGTGGTTGTAGAAGTTTGAAGCATACATTTTTTTGGTTTCCCAGTCGGTGTTCGGTATCCGCCCTGGAGCCTGAATAATCTAGATTTGCACTACGTAGGGTCCATTCGGAGGAAGTACTTCCTACTAAGGATTTTCTATACCTAGGGCTCGAACGCGAGTTTAATTTTATGTTGCTCAACTCCAAAAGTATTGCCACGCTAGTGTCAGATCCTCCAAAATTACATTACTTTTGGAGTATTGGACACGAATCCTGCAGGGTTTTTGAGGAGTCCGAGCAACATAGATGTACTTGCACGGTAAATTGGTATGCAGCAAGGATATGAAATCGTTAGCATTCTCTTATTTTTTGAAGTTACCGTGTCCGTGTCATGTGATAAATCATATATTTTGATTCGTTGGCGTATATTTTAAAAATTTTATGCAGTACATATACATGGAACCACGTCAAAAGTAGGGTTAAAATTTACATGCATACACCAAATTAATGCATGTATGCCATGTGTTTAAATTTAAAGAACATTAGTTTGGTGTATACACGGGGTGTGTGTAAGTTTTTCCCCAAAAGTAATTGGATATTCCAGTTAAAAACGCCTAGATTTGTCTATTTATTTCCTTTATATATCAATGCACCTCTGTTGATTTTTGAAGGGGAGATGACATAGGTTGACCATTTTGAAAAGAAATGGCTCACAATTTGAAAATATGTACAATTGGAGCCAGTTGGCTCAATTTATTTCTTTTTTTTAGCTATTTGGCTCAATTATAACAATTGGAGTCAGTCGGTCGCATGCAGACTCTATATCCAATTGATACATTTTTATATCATATTGATATACTTTTATACTATATTGATACAATTTCTAATAAAGAGAGAGGGGATCCTTATACCCAATAGTTACTCTTTTATACCACACTGATACACTTTTATTACAAAAGAGAAGGGGAACCTATACATGCATATGTTGTGTTCATATACTCAATTGATACTCTTATATTCTAGATTGATCACTTTTATACCACATTGATACAATATGTATACTACATAAATGTACCTTTTACGGAGAAAATCTGTGCAAGCATATACAATAGCTATACCAAGTTGATACAATACATATAACATATTCATACACCTTTTTAAATGGATGGGTCGAAATATGTGCATGTTTTTGTGTACATATAGCACATATAGCACTTTCATACACCTCCGTATTTTATCATTATTGAAACTAAAAGTGAAGCTAAAGTCATTATTTTGTATCAATTTTTAACAAATTTACAATGAAAAAATTATGGGAAGCTTATTGAAGGTAGATTTTTGGATAATTTATACAAAATTTGTGGAATGAGAAAGGTAAATTGGAGTATCGAAAAAAGTAATGGAATGGAGGTTTAAGAGTTTGAATGGAAAGAAAATTGTGAATGAAAAGGAAGGAAAGAAAAAGAAGTGACATGCTCGATGTCAGCCATCTTAAAGAAGATTGGTGGTGAAGTTCTTTGTGTGCAATTCTAGAAATTCTTTCTAGAAAGATCCAAAAAGACGCAATTTTTCAAAATCATAGTAAAAAAAATCTTTTTTGCACCAATTTGTTGGGGACCGTACAATAAAAATGAGCATTCGATAGGTGAATTTTGAAGTCACGGTGAGAAATTGAAAGAATTTCGCGGTAGAGAGAATGAGAAAAGGGGGAAGAAGAAGGTGATAAAATGGTACACAACTTATACTGGGAGTGACTAGTTATCGGATATTTAATTGTGAATGTTATTTATGATATTATTTTAATTTTAGATGTTATTTTTATATTTTCCCATTTTCGAAAGCTAGGTAGATCTTGTACATTGTTGTTGTTCCTTTTTTTTTTTTTTCATTTTTGTTTTAGCTCATGAAATTTATTGGAGAAAATATAGAACACATAATATCTCCAAGTTCAGTGGTTACAACTTGCAATTTTATTTTACATCACTTTGAGTTGTGTGTTTGGTATGATGGAAAATATTTTTCATGGAAAATGTTTTCTTGGAAAATGTTTTCTTAAAAAATAATTTGATTTTTTACTTATTTTCTCATGTTTGGTTGGTGAGTGGAAGATATTATGAAAAATATTTTATGCTGTTTGATTGGTGAGTAGAAAATATTTTTTAGAAAAATATTTTCTAGTGTTTGATTGATGAGTGAAAAAATATTTCTTAGAAAACACTACTAACTGTTAACTAGTATATCAGTGCCTCTAGCAACTCAACAATTTGTAAGAACTAATTTAAGCATAACAAATAATATCAATATTGAGTACTAAAATATTACAATCACTAAATTTAAGCAACTATTAATTAACAAATATAAGAGACACTTTTCAACATTTTGTCAGGACAATCTCAAGATACTACAATCAGTAGAAATATAACAGAACGACAAGCTTATTCAATCTCGTGAAACAAGTTACATCGATGACAAAATGAAATATGCAATTAGCAAAAGTAACATAGGTAAGTCTTCCTCCATGCATATGAAAATAACAATACATTCAACGAACATTGGAAATGAAAAAAATTCGGGCTTCACTATTATTTATTTCAAGCAGTGAAAAATTGAAGCAAAGCACAGTGAAAAATATTTCCGAGTAATGTAAATTTTTGAGAAATGTGAATTTTTTGAGTCATGTGAATAAGAGTGTTGTTGGGGTGAGGAAGAGAGGCGGGGGTGGGGGTATAAGTCACATTTGTCATTTTCCGAAAATGATTTCCTTTGGTCCATGAGAGAAGTCATTTTCCCTGATACAAAGTAAAATGAGTTATCTTGGAAAATGTTTTCCCAATATTTTACTACAACCAAACAAGAGAAAATAAAAAAATATTTTTCAGAAAATATTTTCCATCGTACCAAACACATTAAGAGTAAAATAACCTTCAAATATCCTTTCTTCCACTACTCCCTTTGTCTCAAATCACTTGGCATGTTTGTTAAAAAATTATTTTAAAATAGTTGGCATATTTAAGAATTCAAGAGATAATTAATCACTTTTCTCCAACTGTTTCTTTTTTAATTTATACTACTCATAAATTAAATTAAAGAAGATTTATGTAATTAAGATTTGATAAAGTTATATTAGTCAATTTGCACTTCTTATTAATTTCTTCTTAAAAATTGTGCAAAAAGCAAACATGTAATTTGAGACGAAAGAAGTATTTACGAGTTGGCCACCAAAGAAGCAAAATGAAAAAAAAGAAGACGTTTTTGTAATAGGGGAGAAAATAACTATCAAACTTCATTATAGTAAACAGTAAAGACGTTGTAATAGGAGAGAAAATAACTATAAAACTTCATTACAGTAAAATATTATACACGTTTTAATGCACAGTTGAACTCAAATAAAGAGTTTGAGTAAAACCATATAAACTATTAAAAAGGTAATGAATGGTTTTATTGGATTGAAATAATTCGAAACAAACACTTCTGTTTTTGTTTTTTCAATGATGGAATTGGTTTGATCTTCTTGAAGTGTTGTTTCTTATTTACAAGTTCCTTTTTTTCCCTTGCTCGATGTATCACAACAAAGTATAGGATTATGTTGCCATATCTTGTGGATGATATAATGAATCTAAAATGAGTGGCATTTGATAATTACAGATTGTTGAAATTCACTAAGGTGCAATTTATAATCTGACTTCACAGCCCTAAATGTGATAACTTATAATAATTCATCAGCCACGAGACATTTTATGTTTTACGATAAAGCAATTTTGGAACTTATAACTCAGACGAAATTAGTAGAGAAATCCTTAATGAAATTTCCGGAAAATAAAATTCGAGTCGAGAAAATACTAATCAGGACGAGAAAAATATTGCAACAATTATTTTATTGATTTTAATATGTGAGTGTTGCAATCTCTATGAATTCACTGATTCGCCTTTTCAAATATAAATTCAAAAGCTTTGAGCCTGATCTTGAATTTGAACTTAATTTGTGAATTTGATGGATTTGATCTTGACTTGTACTTGAATTCTGACATTGCTCTTGAATCTTGAATTGTGGATTTGATGAATTTGATATTGTGGTCTTGATCTTGAATCTTGATGAACTGATCTTGAATGCTTGAATTTGTTGAGAAATTTGTGGCGTTTGAACCACTAGCTCTCTCTTGCTTTTTGATCCTTTTTCTGAATTATGAGAACCCCATTTATAGTTGCAGCAAGAAAAGAGTCATGGTAAAGGTGGACTTCTTTTGAACAATCAAATTTAATTGACAAGACATATTTTTATGGGCTTTTGATTAAATGGATACGCTGCATCATTTTGATATGTGGCATGATCCTATTGACTCCTTCACTTGATTTGGCGTGACACGTCATTTGACATGTGACACTCATTTTGACCTCTAGAATATGATGACATATTGAGCTTAGCAAAGTAGACTCATCATTTGTAGCCCAAATTTATGGATTAGCCCAATAAAAATTAATTTTTAATTAAATCCATTTCTGTTTGGACTTAAATAATTAATTCAATTATATTAATTCGCAATATTTATTTGAGACTAATATAGTTTGAATTTAATATAATTCAAATTTCGTACGAATTTAAATTTAAAAAAATGTCACTTTTTATTAAATGTCCCCTACTTCAAGATTTATCGAAACATTTAATCTTTTACAGACTGGGCTTGAAGTACGGACCATTGTATGTCATAGACCTATTGCCGTAATAGTAAGAAAACCAGAAACTTAGTCTCAGACCATGGCTACCCCTAACAACTCGTGATCAGACCTAATGAGTCGTTAGGAGGGGGAGTCGTTGCCTTAACAGGGAAGGCTCAAAACTCAGGAACTTTTTTTAGGACTCAGAACATGACTCATGACCTGCCGCGGTGAGTCATTGGGCGAGTCGTGATGACTGGAACTAGAAATCCCTGCATAATTTTATATGGAATATACCTTCAAGAATACCCAATCACCAGTATTAAACTTCAAATCCCTACACCTCACATCGGTATAGGACTTTTAGTGACTTTGAGCGGCTTTCAACTTATCACGAATAACCTTCACCTTTTCTAAGGCTTAGTGAATCGAATCGGGGACAAACAACTTACCTCACCAACCTTATACCACCCTATTGAAGATCGATACCTCCTTCCATACAATGCATCAAAAGGGGCCATACCAATACTAGAGTGGTAACTACTGTTATAAGAAAATTCAATAAAAGGCATATGGTCATACCAACTACCACCATAATTAACCACACAAGCACGCAACATATCTTCCAACGTTTAGATAGTCCTCTTTGCTTGTCCATCCGTTTGCAGGTGAAAAACGGTACTAAGGCCCACTTTAGTGCCTAAACCTTTTTGAAATGACGTCCGAAAATGCATGGAGAATAGAGTAACACTATCCAAAATAATAGAAACCAAAGTATCATGCAATTTCACAATCTAAACAAGATACAAAATAGCATAATCCCTTGCCGAATAACTAGTCTGCACCGATAAGAAATGAGCGAACTTGATTATTCTATCCATGATAACCAAAATAAAATCACACTGATTCTGAGACCAGGGAAGACCGATGATGAAATCCATATTAATCACTTTGCACTTCCGTTAGATCAACTCGATCTCTTGATTCAAACCACTGGACCTCAAGTGCACAACTTTCACTTGTTGACACACCATACACTTAGCCACATAGCTAGCCACATCTCACTTCATATTATTCCCCCAATAAATCTCCCTAAGATCATGATACATCTTTATAGAATAGAGATGAATAGCATATGGAGACCCATGAGCCTCGACCATAATCTTTTCCCTTAATACATCAACATCGGGAATACATAGCCTACCTTGGCACCGCAAGACACCATCACCACCAATCACCAAGTCAACAACCTTTTATTTATCCACCTCACTCTTAATCTTCATTAAGTTGAGATCCAACCTTTGTTTTTCCTTTACCTCAACCATAAGAGACGACTATGATACCAGATGCACAAATACACCACCATCCTCTAAGTCTGAGAGACGAACTCTCAGACTAACCAATCGGTGAATGTCCTTCACTAACTCCTGCTGATCCTCTTCAACATGAGCTAAACTCCCCTTAGATAACCTGCTAAGAGCATCAACAATAGTGTTAGCTTTACCTGGATGGTAATGGAGACTCATATCACAGTCCTTCAAAAACTCAAGCTATCTCTTTTGCCTGAAGTTCAACTCCTTCTAAGTAAACACATACTGAAGGCTCTTATGATCGAAAAGATGTCAACATGAACCCCATAGAGGTAGTGACACCAAATCTTCAAAGGAAAAACCACGGCCAACAACTCTAAGTCATGAGTAGGGTAGTTCTTCTCATGAACTTTCAATTGAATAGAAATATAGGCCACCACCCTACTATGTTTCATCAACACACAACCAATCCCAATACGAGAAGCATCACAATATACCAGAAAACCATCATTACCTCGGGAAAGGTCAAAAGTGGAGTCAAAGTTAATTTATTGTTCAACCTTTCAAAACTACCCTTACACACATCCAACCATAAGAACTTGACCTTCTTATAGGTCAACTTAGAAAATAGGGAAGCTATCATCAAAAAAACACTCCACAAACCTCCTATAGTAAACGGCTAGACTCTTGAAGCTCTGAATATCGGTTGGAGTCGTAGGTCTAGGCAACTTCTTAACCATCACAACTTTTTGAGAATCTACCATGATCCCTTCACTAGAGATAACATTACAAGAAATGTCACAACACTCAACAAAGACTCACACTTTGAGAACTTGGCATACCAGTGATGATCCTTCAAAGTTTACAAAATAGCACTAAGGTGATCAACATAATTCACCCCGCTCTTAGAATAGACCAGGATGTTATCAATGAAGACAATGATGAATAAATCTAGAAATAAATGGAAAACCCTATTCGTTAAGTCCATAAATGTCGAAGGGCTTTGGTTAACCCTAAAGACATGACGAGGAACTCATAGTGACCATACTAGGTTCTGAAGGCAGTCTCAGAGATGTCCACTTCCCAATCTTAAGCTGATGATAACCCAACATAAGATCAATCTTAGAGAAACACTTAGTACCTTGAAGCTGATAAAAAAAATCATCAATATTAGGTAGAAGACACTTATTCTTTATTGTCACTTTGTTCAACTAATGATAATCAATGCACATTCAAAGGGAACCATCCTTCTTACACACAAACAACACGGGAGCACCCCAAAGAGACACACTAAGATGGATAAAACCTTTACTTAAAAGATCTATCAATTGCTTCTTAAGCTCCTTCAACTCAACCGAAGCTATTTTACAACGAGGGATACAAGTAGGACGAGTGTCTGGGACAAAATCAATCCTAAAATTAATTTCTCTATCTAAAGAAATATTGGGAAGGTCATCAGGAAAGACCTCAGGAAACTCATTAACCATGAGTACCAATTCTAGAGAAGGACCTTCCGAATTAGAATCTTTAACTCAGACTATGTGATATAAACACCCCTTTGAAATAAACTTTTGGGCTCTAAGATATGAGATGAACCTTTTCTTAGGCACAAAAGAACCCTTTTTCCATTTAATGATCGGCTCATTAGGGAATTTAAATGTGATCCTATAGGTTCGATAATACAAAGAACCATAGCACGAATGCAACCAATCCATCCCCAAAATAACATCAAAATTGACCATGTCTAACTCTATTAAGTCTACTAGAGTTTCTTTACTACCAATAGCTACCACCACCCCCTATAGACCATTTTAACAATCACAGAGTCTCTTACCGGAGTAGAAATAAAAAAAGGAACCGATAGACACTCAAGACTAAAGTCAAAATACACAGCAATAAATAGGGTCATATAAAAAAGAGTGGACCCCTAATCAATCAAACAATACATATCACAGGAGAAACATCTCAGTATACCCATAAAAATATTTGAAGATGCCTCAAAATCCTGGCGAGTAACCAGTGCATTCAAATGATACCGGCCAATGTCGATACCAGAAGTACAGGTAGAAGAAGCACCCTTCGGTGTAGGAGTAGGTGAAGAAGAAATAGGGGCCCTATTGGACTAAGAAGCCACTAGAAAGGGACACTCTCATTGTATGTACCCAATCTGACCACATCTAAGACATTTGTTCCTTTTTTTCTCACACTAGCCATGGTAATGCTGACACAGAACTTACAAGGAGGGTAGGATGGAACTAACTGAGCCCCACTAGTCTGAGATTTGGCACTTTCTGCTCGGAACCCACCACCAAACTAATATCAATGATCACCCAATGGTCTCGGGTAAGGATCACTAGCGAAGGATAAAGAACTGGAACTCCTCTACTTGTTTCTTGGCCACTTTGGACTATCTCTACCACCTTGCTCAGAAGGCCTAAATCTTTTTCCTTTGTTTTTACTAAACTCAACCCATAAAGATAACTCATCAATGTCACCCCTAGTCCGCTCCCACTCCTTGTACCATTGGTACGCCACGTCCTTCAACTAATAGGATGAAAACTCCACCCTTTCCACATTAGTGACATGCATGACTCTGAAATTTTTTTCTATCTCATCCAAAACACCCTGAGGATCTTCTTCCACATTAACACCAGTAAAGGTCAGAGGAATCAACCTCATAAATTGACCAAACCTTGTGGCCTCAGAAGATGGAGTAGAAGATACACCACGTACAGCCTGAGAGTCTACCAACTGAGTAATCATATTAATCGACTGGCGAAACTCGACATTCGACATGTCAGCCTGAGGAACTGGAAGAGGATTAGAGGAAATAGGTAGAATTCTCAGACCATCGGGTATCGAACCCCTAGATCGAGTATGGACTCTATAAGTAGAGTGGGTCCCATCTACATTGTTACAAGTTAGGATAGAAGGGTTTACAGGAACTTTATATCTTCTTGGAGGCATGATCTAAAAAACAAGTAAACAAAAATCAAGAGGATTCAAGACCTTAAACTCAATAATTTGATATAAGACAACAAGAAAGTGAAACATTCCTAATGTCTTATAGCCTTTCTCTTATAAGTGTGGTATGCTACACACCCATAAAAGAGACTCTACTTGACATGAATTTGTGGACGCCCAATTGACCATGAACCTAGCTCTAATACCAACTTGACACGACCCAAAATTGGGCCTTGTTGTTGGGGCATCTCAAGCCCAACAAGGACCATATATCAACTCGTAACCCCACCAAACTATTCACATCAATCCACAACCATCAGATAAACTCTGAACATATAATAAGATAGCGGATATAAAACTTACAATCATAGGTTACAAAAGTCTAGCCATTCATTAATATCAACATTCAACATCCATTCTAGCCAAGTCCACTATAATCCATAAAACCTCTATAAATTTGATGTCTGTAACATATTAGGGAAAGCCCTCGATAATAGCCTAATACCAAGTCTAAAACAAGTTTATAACATAGATAGAGTGACTATGAGATGGGTTCCTTTCTAAGGATGGAAGATCACCACTTCAATGTCACTAAAAAAATCACTCAAAAACCTATTACTGTAAAGGAAGAGAAGAAGTAGCTCCAACCCCTATGTAACGTAGGGACATAGCGTCCGGAGACTGTTAGTAGTTAGAGATCTAGCATGAAACTTAAGGGTAAGGATAAAATAATATCATTATTCAATACCAAGTCCATCTATTATAATCCACCACATTTATTCACATAGGCATGTAAATACACATGGGTACATTAAGTGTCAAATGATAACAAGACCATAACATGCATCTCAAAGCATTCAAACACAAACCATGAAGTGGAGGACTCTAACCATCCACCGCTTAGGTTATCTCGAGCAAGAGGACTCTAACCTCAAGTCATCTTATTAAGCAAGTGAACTCTAACCACAAGCCTATTTCATTAGACAATTGGACTCTAACCTCAATCCATTTCATTGCGTATGTGGACTTTAACCATGGGCCCTCTCATTACGCAAATGGACTCTAACCACCATTATTTTATTTTACATATAGAATCTAACCATAAGCCATCACATCAATTACTAGTAGACATTGGGACTCAAACCCTTTGTCCATGCATTCATATCACACCATTCCCATTTGGGGAATTTGACCCACTTAACTATTTTAGGCCATCAAGGCCATAATTTAACATCATACATGACCAGAAGGTCTTCATGAAACATATATCGACCAATCATATCAAAAAGCTAATGCATTAGTTTCAAATATCATTCAAGCCAAATGGTGGTCATCAAGACCTTTATCAATCATTCATTAGAACTCTTTACCAAGCTTTAGTTCCAACATAATTCAATTTCATACTAGGGACTCTAACCTCTTACTAACCAATCAAACCACCAAAGACATCATTTAACTCATTACATGGACAACAAGGCCTTTACAAAACTATTAACCAAGAATTCTTACCCATTAATCCATTGCCTTAGTTCAAAACTTTATTAGCATGTAACTAGTCAATTCTCTTAGACATTTTCACAATCACCTTGATGGCATATCTTTACAATGACCAAAATTCAAGCGAAAGCCTTCAATATTAGGGTTACTCAAGACCCATTTATTAAGCCACAATCAAAAAGTACCCACATATGAAAACCATCACCAAAACATATAAAATCATAAGTTTAAACAAGAGTAAGCATTACCCATCACTTTACATTAAAACTCTCATCATTTATTTCAAAATAAAACATTAAAGATTCATAAACAATGCTTAAATACCATGATATTTGAGAAATAAGAATAGGGTAAGAGTCATATGCCTTAAACAAGATGATTCCCCAAAGAAAATTGACACCTCATTTGCCTCTAGATGAACACCCCTTGGAACCCTAGCCTCCAATATTCAAAAGTGTGTTAGAAAGAGTATTTGGGAGGTTTTGATCTTGAAAAATAAATGTTTAAGAGGCTACAATACATTTATAAAGAAGGGGCTTAAGGGTTTTGGGGTGGGAAATATCCATAATACCCTTGACTTAAAAGTTAAAAACTGACTTCCCAGGTGGGTACGACTCACTTAGCTCTACCGTACCCTAGGATATGAGTGGTACCCTAACGCATTCCCTAGCCTCACCAAGGACACCTATACTGATAATGGTATGACTATACACCCATGACTCATACCCAAGAGTATGAATAATACCCTAAACCATATCCCCAAACCGTACCCAAGATAGTTTCATCTAGATTAAGCTCAACACCTTATAAAACTACGTAGTGTATGACTCGTACCCTATTATACAACTATGGAGAGGTTAATTCATATCTTGTACAGAGTGTAAGCCCCACCAGACTGCCTAGCATAAGAAAGAAGGGTTACTAAGTCGTATCCATGGGTATGACTAATACCCTAGAGTTATACCTAGTCTAGAAGCTTCAACTAATCAACTAAGGAAATTTTTCTAAGGGTCCAAAGACTAGGTTTTTTATTTGGGATGATCACTTACCTTTTATTGAGTTTGCCTACAATAACAGCTATCATTCCAGTATTTGGATGGCTCCATTTGATTCTCCATATGGAAGGAGATGTAGATCTTCTATTGGTTGGTTTGAAGTAGGTAAGGCTACTGTGATAGGTCCAGATTCAATGTATGAGGTGATGGAAAAATTTCAATTAATTCAATAAAGGATAAAAACAACCTAAAGTTTTTAAAAGTCATATGTAGATGTGAGGAGAAAAGATCTTGGGTTTGACGTTGGTGACTTGGTTTATTTGAAAATTTTGCATGAAAAGGGTAAAGATATTTGGCAAAAAGGGGAAGCTCAGTCCCCACTATGTTGGCCCATATAATATTTGAGCCATTTTGGGAAGGTAGCTTATGAGTTAGAGTTGCCTGCAAATTTGGCATTAGTGCATCCGATGTTTCATGTTTCTTTGTAAAAGAAATATAATGGTGACTCAACTTCTGTTTTCCCTTTAGAAAGTGTGGATGTGTAAGGCAACCTTTCCTATGAGGATGTCCCAGTTGGGGTCCTTGATTGTCAAATTTGTAGGTTAAGGAATAAAGAAATCCCTTTGGTTGAGATTTTATGGAGTTATTAGTCCATTGAGGGATCTAATTGGGAAGCAAAAGAAGATACGCGAGCTAATTATCCCCATCTTTCCCTACAAATCTAGATCTAGCGTGAGGTAATGATTTTTCTTAAGTGATTGTTCTACTTTATATATTAGCTTTATACTCATCCTCATATCATTATATGCATTCATTATTTTAGTTCAGTCCATGTATCACGTTTCACATTCAGTTATTTAATTATGATTAAGCTCACAAGTATTCAATACATGATCTCAGTTTTCTTAGTATCTCAGCTTAAGCAATTTTATTCGGGGACGAATGATCCCAATGGAGAGATATGTAATACCCCGCACAATCCTAGACAAGTTTCATCTATTAGTTTCATGTTCAAAGAGTTCCAAAGTCATTATTTTACACTAAGTAAACAGACATAGCCATTTTAAGACCCCACTAATTTGAGGATTTTATTTTTTGCCTTCCTGAGGCTACCTCCTAGTCGTAACACAGTTCTTAAGGCCGCATGTGATCCCACGCTATGAACATTGATAGTATTAAACAATTAAGAACTACCCCAAGCAACTTCTTATTTGTCTCCAAATCCTTCAAGTACTTAGCAAACATAGATATTTCCTGCAAAACATCAAGTAGAAAAAGATTTATTTGTAGTTATTTGAATGTATCAGAGAACTTCTTGACACACACATTCTCTTTGCTTTTATTAAGCTTATAAGAGAATGGTGGTAGTAACTACTATCTCTAAAATTTTCTCTTTAGTTGGGCTCGATCTAGTCAACTCTCGTTATACCTTTTGATTTTTCTACTTGTGAGGTACATTATCTAATTTTTTCCATTTCTTAATGTGATTGCCATTACTTGCCTCAAATTTGGTTTAATGTTATTTGGCAAGCCCTATATGGCCTTCTATTCTATTCTCTAGTCAACTATCCTATTTGTTTCTCCAAGTTTTAAGTGGAAAGTTATTGATTTTTGAGGTCCTAAGCTATTTTAGCCTGATAAACTACCATATGTGCTTGATTGGAATCTTTTTCATCATATCCACTATATCTCTAGACTGATAACTAGAATTTTCTTAGCTCTTAGTACAATGGATTCCATAGGTATTTCTCGTTCTCTTCTGAAAGAAGCATCTGGAAATGACTTGTCAAGGGCTTATACAATGAAGAATGATTTTCTCGGAAAAAAATTCAAACATTTCCCTTGGTTTACACCCCATGATAAATTTGGATGACCCTTCTAGTTAAAGTTATATGTGCTACCAATGTTTTGATAGCCTTTCTATGCATTACCAATAAAATTAACAGAATACAGATTTGCTCCATACAAATCTACAGAATTAATACTAGCTTCACAGATTTCACACCATGTCTTAACCTATTGAACAACAATGACTAGCACTTTAGTCTAAGCTACATTCAACTTGTTAAACAAGGTGATCATCTGGTTCTGAAATAAAGCCAATTGTTCAACAAGTGTGTTATGATACTATCCACCTTTAATATACCCGCAGGTCTTTTTATCAAACTCTTAGTTGCATCACTACTCTAATCAAAATTATCTTGTGTAATATACTTGAGGAGAGATTATAGCATCATATATTTTCTCTTATGATTGACCACCTGCAGCTGAGTATAGTAAAACCATTGTGTTATGGTCATGACTTTCAACAAAAGTATGATCTAATACCTCACTCGTCTGCTGGTGGTGGGATCAATCTCTGAGAAGAGAGTTGAATCTCTTCTATGAATGATACAAATTTTCATTCAGCTCTTATTTAAAACTCAAGAATTCACTTCTTAACCTTGCGGTTTTGACAGATGGAAAGAATTGAATCAAGATCTTCATAGCAAGGTTGTCCCACGTAGTGATCGAATTTGAAGGTTATATTTTTAACCATCTCTTCTCTTGTCCCAATAATAAGAATAGGAAATGTATGATCCTTACATAGTGTCTAGAGACTCTAGTGGGAATAAATGTTTCACTAATCTCTAGAATGTTTTGCAAATGTTATTATGGATCCTCATGTGACAAGCTTGTAAACTACCTACTCATATGGAAAAACTACCCCATATTTTGTTTTAATTCAAATCTACCTCTCTATTCTAGTTGTTGGATACTTTAAGTAACATTAGTTATGAGTGGATTGTCACTTTGTGCACTGTCCTTCAGTCTAGCTACTCTTCGCCTGTCTAGCTACTCGTCGCCTATAATGAAAGGAATAGTACTCTTGCTTTACTGAACCTATGGGATTGGATAGAGAAAGGTTGCTTCTCTTTTCAATTAATACAATTGTTGCTCAGGTTCTAGATATGGTTTAACCAAATTCCTTTTTACTGCCAGCTCACTATAAATTGAAACTTGTACCTTCAAGATGAGTAGCTAAGAGCAATATTTTAGCACTTACTAAATAAAATAGTAAAACAAAGTTCAAAAATTTGCAAATTTTGTAAGTCCTCAAGAATGGCGCAAAAAAACTTAATACATTCAAATGCATACTGAAGTGTACGTGGTCATATAATAAATATAGGAATGAGAGTCTATATATCATACCCATAGGGACTTATAGCCTAGAAAATAATCCAATTCGTGTAATACTATAAAATTTAACAAGTGTGATTTGTAACCAAAGAAAATGTTTGAGTTTTGTGCTTCTAAAAGCAACAATTATGCTATAACATAGTTGAGTGTGTTGTAAACTATACTAGGGAGGATTCTAGGGTCAAGGCATACTAAATAATCATGTAAAGATATTCGATCTTGTTTTTTAAGTTATCTATCTTGGTTGTTGATTCATAGGGTTAATATCATGATTATAGTTTTTTAAGCCTTTAACTGTCTATTCAAACTAGCCTCACAACTTTATCATTGAGCACAAATGTGAGGATCTAATTTGAACACATTTATGTTTTTTCCTGTATTAGAACCAAATAGGATAAATTAGGTATATTCATATCCAAATCTGGAATCAAATCTCTAATTTTTAAAGATGAGAACTCATCCCTTTCATTCTTTGTTCTAATCTATTCTTACTCCTTCTAGGTTCACACAATATTTATGAATTTATTCTAAAATTTCTGAATCTCTTGAAATAGTAAGAGCAAGAACATAAGAACAACCAAATAGGATAAATAACATCAACAAAGTTAAAATTAAGCTATTTAATCATATTCATAACCTGAACCATATAAAAGGGTTTTTAGCCACGCATGCTAATTACAAAAGTATAATAGTTTCATATTTTCATGAAAAGAAAAGACTAAGAAATTAAAGAGAGGAAAACTTAATGGTAAACCTTGCTCTTTGTTTTCACCTCCAAAATAAATAAATATATATATAGTGGTCGGAAAAGTACCTCTAATCCCATCGAGTTTCAGACTCAAAATAAGTAAGGTTTTAGGTCTGGTCAACACTTGGCATATCTTTTCTCTCAAAACACCAACTTATGTTGGCTGACAATGGGTCTTGATGCAGGGTGCCACCCATAGCGTTAATGTTGGTCAACTAAAGTTTGGTGTTAGAGCCTTGCGCTTGTGGAGGCATCTATTTTGTTCTTCTGGATTTTGGTTGCTGAAGTATTGTGCCACCTATATCCCCAACATGAGTCTTTCCTAGAAACATCTCCAAAGTATCTCCAAAAGCTCTGAAGCTTTCTTTATGCTTCCATGGGTCCATTTCCACCACTATTTCCTATAAAATACCTATGTACATAGGTTATTTTACTATACAAAATGCTCAGTCAAAACAAGTAACTACGGATCCTTATTATTCTCAAAACTCAGCCAAATACAGGTAAAACATGACAAGTATACTTATAAATAATCCCACGATCTTCCAATCTTAGATAGGTAATCTACATGACTGAGTTCCAAAATCATTGTGAGGATATTTTGTTGAGATTTGGTGGGTCATATATACTCTTCCCGAGCCATACATATGTTAATCCACCATGGAAAAATATAATAAACTCATTTTTATGGTAATAATTCAAAATGCCAAAAGGAATACCAATGCATGCAAGGTGTTTGATGAATCCTCAAATAAGTATAAAAATGCAAATCCTCTAGGTAAATCCAGTAAACCTATTGAAATTTCCATTCCTCCTACTGTTTTTAATTATTCCGCCTCTTAAATAGCAGAGTTAAATAATTGTGATGATTATTTAAAAACGAAAACAACAATGATGCCGAGAAAGTTGTTATTATCAAAGATGAACCTATAGAATGTTTCATTGCAAATGTAAATTAGACTTCCTTATAGATCAAATTATATAGTATCCAATCTATGTGACCTTTCTATGTTTGATAATCAACAAGCTTTCGATGATTGCTAGAATAAATTATATGCTAGATACTACAAAAAAAATCTACTCTCCCAGGCTTGCTCTATATTGTGAGAAGATGCCTTTTATTCCTTCAACTTACAGTTATGCAAAGTTTCTAGAGCAACTAAAAAATTTAATTATAATTGATCAATAGGGCAAGGGTTCAAGCCTTGGAAACAGCCTCTGGCAGAAACGTATGGTAAGACTACGTATAATAGAGCCTTATGGTCGGGTCGTTTCTCAAACCCTGTGCATAACTGAGCTTTAGTACATCAATCTGCCCTTTTTAAAGTTATAGTTATGCAAAATTTATAAGTAGAGGTATATTTCTAATTTCAGTACACTTGATCAACTGTAGTTATATTAACTCTGTATCAAGTTTGTACTAAGTAATTCGAATTAGACTTTCCATATGATCCTGGTTCTAGCTTGGTTACCATATTTTTTTTAGACATAAGAAATTTTGTATACTAGGATATTTTAGGCAGCTATAATCTTTCTAGGTTCATGAAATTAACCATGTGGAATTCTTGCACCTCACCTTTGGAACTTGGTTCTGCTAAATTACAAACATTGTGTGTGAATATGTTCTCTTGGCAGTCGTTAATGATGGTCAAGATTATACTAGGTGTTTTTATTGTTTTTTTCCTTGGACGTGCTTTTGGAACTTGCTGAATATCATAGTTATGGCCTGAATTGTTTTATTTCTCAAAGAAATTTAGTTGGAAAGGGCGTAACTTTACATGTATAGGATACATCGGCAACTTGTGAAGTTAAACCATTCAAATAGTGGTATTTTGCTCCATATCCATAATGTTCTAAATCTTGTTTTATGGTTCTGTCCATCATGTGAAACCCTTGAATTTGAAAGATATTGTTGGTTTTATACAACTCTATATGGTATATTAATGGAAAATATTGTTGCCTTTCTCTTTGATAATGTTACAAGTGTATGGTCCAAACTAGAAGTTGTTTATCATACTGCCAATATAATAGATTCTGCACTTTGGATTCTTAGTATTCTCTAAAAATTGAGCATCTTCATCTCAAATTCCACAGAAGACTATAGAGAGAAAAGAAGGAAGAATCTTATTGAGTGATCATAGTTACAAAAGCTACTGAATAACTTCCCCATAGTAGATTATATAGATTAGAAAAAGAGGCTAAAGTATATCTTCTAACTAACTCTAATTAATAGCTCATTTATAGCTCACAACAACTAACTAATCAACTAAGTTGAATTAACCAACTTACTGTGACATTGAGCATAGAAGAATAAAGGTATAATAACCAATAGAATAGTACCTGCGGTCGTGTTTGTAATGGTGAAGTGTATCAACACAATTTGCACTTATTCAGTGCATTTTAACATATCCCCTCAAGTTGCAAGGTGTAAAATATTGAGCATACTAAGCTTGATAAGCAGGTGTTGGTGTTGAGCATGAATCAATCTTTTGGATAGAATGTCTGCAACCTGATACTGAGTTACATTGTAGGATGGTTGAATGAAATTTTTTTTATTTTATCTCTAATAAAGTGACAGTCAATTTCAAGGTGCATTGTTCTCTCATGGAAAATAGGATTAGTAGCTAGTTAGGTAGCTGATTTGCTTTCACTCAGGATTGCAATAAATTGCTAAACAGGGACTTGTAATTCAATACAAATACCTAACAACCAAGTGACCTCAACTACAATAGATGCCATACTTCTATACTCAGGTTCAGCTAAACTTCTGGATACTATTTGCTGTTTCTTGGACTTACATGATATGTGAGTATCTCCGAATTTGACCATGTATCTAGTAATTGATGTTCTTGTTCTAGGACAGGTATCTCAATTAGATTTATAACAACATGTCAATGTAGTAGCTAGCTTAGAGTACAACCACACTCCCTTGATAATTGTCCCTTTTAGTATCTAACCAGTTTTGTTATAGCATCCCAGTGAGATCTCTATGAATTGACTAAGAGATTGAAAAATAAAACTTATATTAGGTCTAATAATAGTGGCATAAAGAAGCTTTCCTACCAACTTCTAATAAGATGTAATGTCATGCAACACAGAATTACCAATGATTTCATTGGTGTGATCATAATCTACAGATGTCAACCATACATTGGATTCAATAGGAGTAACAATAAGTCTAGCACCACTCAATCCAACATCATAGATGATTTCTAGAATGTTCTTTCTATGATTCAAAATCACACTTGCAGAGGACCTCAAAATCTCAATTCCTAGGAAGTACTTAATCTCCCCTAGATCTTTCAGCTTAAATTATTGATGGAGTGCTAATTTGGTTGCATTAATGAGGTTAGCACTACTCCCAGTAATGAGTAAATAATCAAAATAGACTAACACAAGTACCAAATCTGTATTTTTCTTAAATGTGAACAAAGAATAATCATATGTGCTTTGTACAAAACCAGTAATAAGTAAGACACCTGTAAGCTTGATATTCCATTGTCTTGATACCTCATTCAAACCATATATGGATTTAAGCAGTCTGTGGACCTTAGTCTCACCACGTTTATAAAAACCTTCAATAATTTCCATATAAACCTCCTTATCAAGATCACCTTTAAGGAAAGCATTATAAATATCCATTTGAAATAAACTCCATCCTTTAGAGATCGCTAAGTCAATGACACACCAGATAGTCACCATCTTGGCCACAGGAGAGAAAGTATCATGATAATCATGGCTCACTTGCTTGATATATCCTTTGGCTACTTTATAGCCTTGTACCCTCGACTTTATCATTTATATTATACTTGATCTTATACACCTATCTAGAACTAATTGCATGCTTACCTACTACTAGGTCAATTATATTCCAAGTCTTATTGCTTTCAAGAGCCTAAATCTCAAGATTCATTGCTTGTATCCACTTCTCATTCTTGGAAACTTCTATAAAGTGTGTAGGCTTCTTAAGATCAGACACTTCAGTGAGATAACTCTAATAAGTAGGGTTAGTATAAGCATAAGATAGATAGTTAGCCATGGGATATCTAGTTATGCTCTATCTTGCACCAGTAATGGTGTAATCTTTCATCCAAGTAGGTTATTTGGATATTCTTAAAATCCTTATGGGAGGTGGGGTAGATTCTTATGGAATAACAGATAGACTAGATTTAGTAGGAACTAAAGAGTTAATGTTCTCATTTGTAGTCACAGGTGCATCTAAGGTTGAGTCTGCTACAACAGATGGAGCTTCTCCAGGAAAAATCAAAACTTCCTCCTCTTCCAAGGAAAAACCTAATAGTATAGAATAATGATCAATATTAGTGGTATGATTGGTAGAAACGTGAACAAAAGGAAATGCATATTCCCTTAAAACCATATCTCTATTCACAAAGAACTTTTTTGACTGACTTTTTAAGAGTATATAACTCTTTTGCACTTCTAAGTACCCCATTAGAATGGAAAAAATTTCCCTTTCTGAGAATTTATCATTTCTTGGCAAACCTGAGGCATAATATAGTCAACCTATAACCCTGAAGTAAAAAAATACTGTTTTTTTGTGATATAGAAATTAATAAGTTCTCTTGTTATTCAAAGTTGCAGAAGGCAACCTCTTTGTTAATTAAACAGCTTCCTTATTGTAATAGCCCCAAAATCTGATAGGCATATGGGATTGGAACCTGATACTTCTAACCATATTAAGAATTTTTCTGTGTTTCCTCTCAACCAAACTACTTTCTATGGTATGTGAGGGAAACTATTTGATGTAAAATGCCTAACTAATAAAATAAAGATTTTCATTGTGAATTAAGAAATTTAGTTTTATTATATAATATCACAATCTTCACATAAGCACCAAATCGAGTTTGAGTCATTAAAAAATAGTCTTAATGGCTTCAATAGTTTCTACTTTGATTGCAAGAGATTAATCAAGAAAAATATACTAAGTCATCTACTACAATAAAGAATTAATAATTGACATCCACAATAGGTGTTCTAAAATGACCCAAAGTTTATTTGTACAACTTCAATAAGCATGGAAGCTCTAGAATCACTTACAAGAAATAGAATTCTAGTGGTCTGAACTAAAGGACATATATAGAGTCACTAAGAAATGCATTTTATATACTATGATGATTTAAAACTAGGTGTTTCATGATTCAAAAAAGGGATGACCAAGCATGTGGTGCCACATACTGACATCATGACTTATTGCATCTGCAAATTTCCTTTTTTGATCACCTGTTAGCCTTTTTATTACAACTTTATTCTTGAATATATATGAATAACCTTCCTCTTTACCAATCCCATTCACCCAGCCACTGAAGAGGTCCTAAAAAACACAACAATCAGGATAAAAAGATACAAAACAAGACAAGTCACTTGTGATCTTGGAGATTAATAATATGGTTAATTTGAAGTATGGTACATATAGGATGTTCTTCAGACACTCATTCTCAAAAAATTATATCACCTGTATGTTTAATATCTGCGTCAACACCTGTGGGTAACTGGAATTGATGCTTTGAAGACTTGGTTAGTGAATATCTCTTAGACAATAAATTTTTGTTTGTTGTTATGTGATTTAAGGCACCTAAATCTACTATCCAATCCTGTGTGAATACTTCTATTAACAAACAAGTTGTAATACCTATCATATTAGCCTGCTAGTTATCCTGCACATCCTTATTCAACATGCTCATAATCTACTTATGTTGATCTTCATAAATATTTGCCCCTTAGCTAAGACAACATTTTTAGCTCTATAGCTAATTGAAGGCACCTGTCAGGATCTGGCACACTGTTACACACATTGTTTGCTGATGAGTAAGTGTTTGTCTTCCCATATATATATATATATAAGTCCTTGTTCATTAATTTGACTAGATGGTATATGATATTAATTACCATAAGAGTGACACTGACCAGTTGATTGACCTCTGAAGATATTTTGCTCACCATATCCAAACTTTTTCATATTCTTCTAGTTTGTAGGATATCCAATCAACTTATAACAATTCTCCTTTGTGTGACTTATAAAGTGACAATACATGCGTTTACTTCCTTTAGAGTAGTCTTTCCCTAAGTTCCTATTAACATGCATCACTACTGGTTTTGGTTTGTCAACAATACCGTCCATACATGCTGAGTGTTGTAGTTCCTTCTTAATTATCATAGCATAGGCATGATTAAAGAAAGGAGTAACTCCTTTTAACAAGATTTATCGCCTAGCCCGATTATATAAGTCATTTAAGCACTTAAGAATTGAATCAACCTCATTTTATCCATGTGCTCTACATAATCTTTTGACTGAGGACATGCATAAGTAGGTGTTCCATAATGTTTTCAACTTAGTGGAATATTGAGCAACAGAGTCTATACTTTGTGAAAGAGTATCTATCCCCTTGTGCAGTTGATAGATGTGCATACGATTAACCTTATAAAATCTATCCTTCAAGTCAGTCCAAATAGAAAATACAATTGTAGAATATACATTGCCATTGAGAAGATCTTCACTCATTGTGTTTATCAACCAGGAAGGCACAATTGCACTACAAGTTTCCCATGCTTATGTAATTCATCTCGATATAGTTCCTTCGTATAAGTTCGGACACATAACCAAATTTTCACTTCCCTAACAATGTGATATTCATGGATCTACTCCAAATCCCATAGTTTTCTACACCTGTGGGTTTGATAGGAATCAATATTGCACTTGAGGAATCCAAAGAACTGATATATAGTGGATCACTCTGATTAATTTTTGGAGGTATTGCTAATAATATGGATCAATAGAAACTCAAAATATTACACATATAATTAATTTGAACTTAATATACCTTCTCAAACCACGATCAAACAACTAATGTGCAAATAAAAATAGAGTAGAAGAAGATAGATATGTAGTCAACAACAGAGATCTAAGTACTATAAAAAAAACTTATCAAGATAGACTTGATCGAATACTCTGATACTATATGAAAATTGAGAATATTTACCTCATACTCTATTAAAGTGTATAAAGAGAAAAAAAGGAAGAATCTTATTGAGTTATCGTAGTTACAAAAGATGTTGAATAACTTTCTCAAAATAAGTTATATAGCGGATAAAAAGAGGCTAAAAAATATCTTCTAACTAACTCTAATTGACAGCTAAGTGACAGCTCATTTACAACTCACAATAACTAACTAATCAACTAAGTCGACTTAACCAACTGACTATGACATTGAACATAACATACTAAAGCTAGAGTATACAGTGGAACAATAACCGTGATTGTGTTTGTGATGAAAAACTGTATTAGTATAATGTGCACCTATTCGGTGGATTTTAACATAATATTTCTAATAATTGGATAAAGGTCATGTGATATTTTAGCACCATCAAGGATTTGGCAATCAATGTTCCAAATACGCCACCAATTTTCATATGTGTGCCTTGCAAGCTAGATATCATAAGAGCTTGATCAAGTTTGGAAGTTCATTAGATCTATTTGTTCATCATGGTTGGTTGGCCCATAATAACAAGTACGTCACTATATTGAATAAAAATAAAAAGACAACAACATTGTCATTGGAATTTCTTCTAGTCAGTGTCGTTGTATTCACACCCTATGTTGTGGCTTCTGTAGAAGTGTTATTTAGTAATGCTAGAATTAGTGCAAATTACATATTTGATATTGCCTCTATCATATGGTTATTGCTATATTCACTCGAAAGGAATGACCAGGAAGATATTGAACACACAATTCTTGTTGAAGTAAGTCTTAACACAAATCGAAGTCTTAACAAATTTGCCAGTATGATATCAATGTTACTATACTCAAACCTTGAGGACAAGGTTCTTTTTGAGTACATGAGTATTATTGTGAACTAAGCTAACTCTATCGGGCTGATTAATAAGTTGTAAAGTTTTATTTGGCATCTAGACATAATTAGTAGGCCCAATTAGTATGTAAACTAGTTTAAATAGGACATTGGATTAGGTAGAATAGTTTTTATGCATATTTTGTGAAGAAAATTGTTTGTTCCTCGCATCTTCTTTCTAGGGTCCAAGTTTTTTTATCTTTATTCTTATCTATCTTTAATTACTTGAAATTTTATATTTTTATTGTAATTCAATAGTTTAAGCCTTGCCATTGTAATTTGGTTATGAATGAATATATAATAGTTGAGTATTTATGTTGAGAATTCAATTTGTTTCACAAAATACATATAAAACTATTCTTCCAAATTCAAAGTCCAATTTAAAGTAATTCATATGTTAATTGGGCGGAGATCCTAAATAAAACTCTCCAACATATTAATTGGTCCAATAGAGTTAGTTTGGTTCACAACACAATTGAACTTTCTAGATTCTTCACCTTTTCTAATTAGTGGCATTTGCTTAAATCTATTCATGTTGAAAGTTACCGCATATTTTTCTTATAATTTTGACAAGAATTAGCATTTTCTATTTGAATTGTGTTTGGACATAAATGCAAATTGGAATTGTTTTTTAGTATCTGTGATTGTCTTGAAGTGAAAATGGTTTTTTGAAGCTTTTTGGATTATGAAGTTCAACTTCAAACTGTATTCCAAAAAAAATTAACAATTCTATGTCCAAACATCTTTCTCAGTTCAACTAAGATTTGTAGAGAGGTAACGTAAAGCTCACCCATTTTGGAGCTAATTACTCCATATCCTAACTTCTTTAGAATATTATAAAAAAAATCTTATTTAGCCCACACGTATACATCATTCCTCCGGATACATCACTTAATTTTACATGGATATAACACAATATTTACTTCAAACACTGATGTAATTTTACATGGATACATCACTATTGTTTGGATACATTGTGACTCTGATACATTGCTAACTAATTCGATAACTTTAAAAAAAAAGTAACACCAATCTCTTTAATTGGGTACTAAATAATTTTAAAATCATGACACAAATCAGGACTTAGTAGTGATGGGTATCTTAAGCCCACCGTGAGCTAGAGCCCACCCCCCTTAGCCTAACATCCAGAACACAATAAAATGATACAATGAGAGACAACCAAATAAATGATAAGAAGAATAGATAATTCAAATAAGATCTAAGAGTTAAAATGAACAACCAACCCACACTTGTCCACTAAAGCCTCTAAAACCAGAATAAACTAGGTCAAGATATACCCTCGACCATGACAAAGAAAGTCACAATTCTCAAAATCTGAAAAGAAATCTAATAAAATGGAAGAACTTTTCGAAAGATGGAGACTTACCACTTCACATCAACTCAACCTGCGTACCACACCACCTAACGCTGCACATGAGTAACTAAAAAGACCTTGGACCCTACATCATGAAATAATGCAGTGTGTTCAGGGGTAGTCAGTGGAATAAATACTGGTATGTAACTTAGAAAAAGTGATAAAATAATTCCATTTCCAAAAACCAGTCAAACCATATGCAGCACAATCATATATACATATATAGGATGTTGATTTAGGAACAATGGTCCTGAACATGAATTTTTAAAATTATTAACCTAAACTGTGTCTCTCACTCCGTCCTAAAGGTACTCGTGGGCTATATGGGTTCAGCTCCCCATGCTAAAAGAGCCCCAGTGCGTGTTAGCCATATGAACCGAGGAAACACCAAAGGAAGGATAAAGACACCAAGGCGATAACCTTCCAAAATATATATTTTATGCACCAATCACACAGTCACATAGACCCCTTACGTCGGCAGACGTAGTTTTTAGTGTTGGTTCTCTAGGGACTACACCTTCACAGTGAGCTACACAATCCCCTTTAAGCCCAAATTAAAATAATTTGCTCATAAACCCAATCATTATCCAATGAGAAATTTATTAAGGCATTTACCAACATGATATCATCATACAAATACGCTTTCAAGCTAATTCAATTATGCCAAATCAATAAATATAACCAATTGACTCCCAAGTTCCATGCCACCGAGGGCATTCCAAAACCAATTTCATTATCCTTTTATCCATTAATTCAATACAATGTTCCAAAGGTAAGTTAATTATGCAAATTCAATATTCAAAACCAAAGTTATATAAGTGGGTTGAGGTTAATGCCATTATCAAGCCAATTTTTCATCAATTTGGGGAAAGCCATGTTTCTCATCCCAATCCCCATAATAATGCTCTCATTCAACACCAAAAACCATTAATCAATACATGAATAATATATATAAATTATGGGGAATCAATTAAAGTAAAAATCAACCAAAGCCCTCAACCCAATTTTAATTCTAATATTTAAGCCATTTGAACATTAAATGATTTTATGACATAATGTAAAGTACGAGTTTAGGGATGAGAGACATGCTTTAAATACACAAAAAATTTAAAGGGATTCAAAGTTTGGAGCTTGACTAATTGATTTGTTTGTAAAACCCTAGTGTTTCTTTCCTTGGGAGTTTAAAGAGGAAGAGAGTAAATTTTGATTTTGATAACTGATGTTAGAGGAGGCCTTACAAGTTTAAAAAGGAAGAGAGTAAAGTTTGATTTTTATAACTGATGTTAGAGGGGTCATTAGAGTGTTTTAAAGTTGTGAGAAAAGTGCAAATGAAGGAAAAGACCAAAAGGACCCCAATTAAATAGTGCAACAAAATAATGAGTACAGTCATCATGACTTAGGTAACAACTTGTATGGCCTAACCATGAATCATGGCCTGGATTCGCTACTTGAGGATCAAAATTTGGCCCCTCGCTCTTGTGACAATGAGTCATCCATGACGACTCATTATCTGACATCACGAGTCATTACAGAGACTTGTGGTCAGAGGCCAAATTCCTGGTTAACCTACTATTGAGACAATGAGTCACTCATAACGACTTGTGATGTCATATCTTAGACTAGTTGTCATGGGACCAAACCTCATTAAAATCACTATTGTGGTAATGCATCTTCCCAACAATTGGTCACGTGACATCACAACTCATGCCCTGGACCATAGTCACTGATAGTTTTGACATTATTTCAGAACATGGATAATTTAATTACTCAACTCTTGGAGGTTCTAAAGCTCAAGAACCTGGGGTGTCACATGAAAGTAACGACAAACTCTTTAATTGGGGAGTAAATCACACAATAATGAATTGAGAGTTTTCTATTTTATCAACAATATTACTCTGTTATGCATCATATCTCATTTTACATATAACTATAGTGACGAAAATTTTTTGATGTATCATAATACTAATTAAGTCATAATACATAAGTTATTAGTTTGATCATTATTTATCATGCTACAGATACATAAAATAATATTGGATTCATTATAATGTATCATAACCAAATCATCTCATACATAATGAACAAGATTTATTTATGTATCAGTAACATTAACATCAATCTAATACATAATTTTAGTCAGATATATTAGTCTATGTATCGGTGATATGAAAATCCATCAAATATATAAATTTCATGAAATTCTCCAAGCAAACAAAAAAAATATTTTCGATCAGATCTGGCTAGATCTTCACCTATATCATTGGAATTTTTTACATTCATCGAAAAAGATGAAGCTTTGGGAAGTTTTTATTTTGGTGGTGATTCACCGGTATATGGGATCTTCACGGACCAAACGAACCTCGAAAAAAACATTGACAAGCAAACTCAAACCACAACCCCTGACAATAAACCCATCTGAATCAAAATCTTCAATGATAAACTCCAATCAATCAATCCTCCATGAGATTAGACAAACCCATATATGTGAATCAACTATTTATTAAATCTATTACAAATTTTAGATTTGAAGTTGTATGTACATATCATAGCGAGACGGAAATGGAGAGATAATATAAAATAAAAGAGAAAACGAAGGGAAAAGGGGTTGTTAATAGTTGTGGTGATTTTTTTATGACAATTGAAGCAAAGGCATAAACTTCAACCGAGATTCATGAAGCGTAACATGGTTCCTCTTTTATGTGATGTATCTTTGTGTTTTACATAGTGAAAGGGAAATATGAGATGAGATGTAATTAAATTAAAAAGTTGGAATTTTAAGTAGATATGGTAAGTTAAATAAAGTAATGTTATTACCTAATTTTTTTATGTATTTTAAGTAAATAAACCAATCTTATATTATAAATATATGTTGGGTTTGAAATTGAGAGGGCATAATGTGGAAGCTATTAGTTGTAAATCATAGAGGTGATAATTCAGATGACACATAAAACAATACTAAAAAGATTTATTATTGATATGGTTTGGCTTATTGGCCTACATATTAAAAACTAATATTATTGAAAAAACATAAAAACATGTTGGGAGAAATCTCCCCCTAAATAAGTCTCTTCAAAATAATACTGTAATACCCCATACTTTTTCCTAACTAGTTTCATCTCAAGAATGTCTAGTATTAGCTTATAAATAGAATGATGTTTAGTCCATGATGATTTTATAATATTTTCACTTTTTTTCATGTGGAAAATTTAATAAGCTTTCCATCGATATAAGATTCTCCCAAATCCGATAACCGGGTCAGAAGTTACGACTATTTTAAGTTCCTATCGAAAACAACACCATATTAGTAAGTGGCGTGCTGCACCACAAGAGGAAATGGCATTTGGAAAATTCTAGTAGGGGTTCGCGATTATGGCACATCGCGCCAAGGCCCAAATTCAGAATTGTCCTTTTCCAGTATCTTAGTGCGATTTTCTCCACGTCGCGCCAAAGTTCCAAGTCACAAAATAAGAGGCAACGTGATGACTCCACGTCATGCCATCCCTCAGTTTCCCAATTACCAAATTCCAGTGACACGGCGCGATAGCGCTGTGTCGCGCCAGAGGTTTAATTCGGGAAATTTTTACTGAAATTACAAGACATGTCCTAGGGTTAAAAGGATTAATTTCCCACCCTATATAAGCCTTGTAACACGAGATTTGGCCATCATTCAGCAACTTATACTTAATTACTCTGAAGAACAACCTAGGGCTTTTCGTAGAAGATTCATAATCAAGAATTTCCTCCGTCAATCTTCACGAAATCACAAACTAAGGTGTGCGTAGTGTTCATTCATGGACTCTTTCATCCATAAAGCCCAAGAATCTCTCTTCTAAGTTTAAGTTTATAGATTTCTTTATGAATTTCATACTGGGTTTGTTTTGTTTATGTTGAGAATGATCAATTGAATTCAAATCCATGTTGGGTGATCAATTTTATGTGGAATTGATTTGTATAGATGTATATTCATGTGAACCTGTGAATAAACCTTAGATGATGAAATTAGAGATAAATCATGATGATTAATTATTGTATAATGTTGTCTACATGTGCTATGCCTACCATGTGTTTGATTAAATGCATAGATGAAGGAACAATGCCCAACTAGTATGATATCATGAAATCCCCATGTATGTACAAGTTATGCCTATGACATGTTTTGATGAAATGTTTCTATAAATGTATTATGGATTATGATATTAGTTATATGTCCAAGTAAGTTATGCTTGGTCAGTTTTGCTTCCATCGAGTCCTGGGGGTACTTGTACCCGAAATATTAGTTGTGTGCCTAGAGCCATGTCATGTTTTCACGATACTCTCAGTCAAGCTATGAATCCTTAGACTTCAGATAGTCTTATGACTTCGGAAATCTCCATGATCTCATAAACTCAGTCAGTAGTCAGATATCAGTAGTATTCTGTCAGTTAACAGAATTTAGTAACTCGGTCCATGTTCAGTTCAGTAAATTATGTTCAGTGTCTATTCATATGGGAGTAGAAATTAGCACCGAGTGAACCCAAGGATGGGAACTCACCTGTTATGTGAGGGTGTGATTCTTAGAAGCAATCCTTGCATTCCAGAACTATGTAGCCAGCATAGGTTGAGACATCATAGCCTTCTTTTTAGGGTAGATGAGGTAGCTTTAGCCTGCTATATGAGGGTTCCCACCGTTCTCACTAGAGTTACCTGTTATATTAGGGTTACTCGTATGTTGTCCTTACCAGTGATGCAGTATTGACACCCTTCTAATCAGGGCATAGATTATACCCCAATTTAGCTATAATGCATCATTTGGGACATGTCAGTTAGATAACTAACTCCCACAGTGTCAGTCTCAGTAAATAAACTTAGATAGTTCATAGGAATTCAGGACTGTCAGATACAATCAACTCAGACACAGTATGGAACTCAGATAGTTCCATCAAATTCAGGACTGTCAGATATAGTCACTCATGTTATCAGTTATATTCATATTCAATAATCATGTTATTGCACTATTAGTGTCAGTTGTTATGTCCCATGCATGTACTTTTACGCTCATGATAGTTAGTCAGTTATTATTATTGTCCATGCATATGAAACCCATGCATTTAGCCTACCTCTCATACATGACAACACATTCAAAGTACTGACGCATTTGTGCTATGGTGTCTTATACCATAGGTTCAGAGACACGAGCCCTAGATCAGTAGTAGATTCTAGTTTCAGCATTCAGAGTTAGAAGTGAGTCCTCATCATTCGCGGACATAATTATTCCCTATTATCTCATTAATTTTTTTATTAGTTGGAGTTAATTTGGGACATATCCCATTAGCTCCTTACTCAGACAATTCAGTCAGTTAGAGGCTTTCTAGACTACCATGTTACAGACTTCAGTATTTTCAGTTTTGTTTTAGGTATTCTATTACCCCACACAGATGTTATATCATTTAGATTATGTTCAGTATTGAACCATATGTCCTTTCAGTGCATGTTTCTGCATTATCATATCATATTATACAGTGTACAGGTACAGATATTAGTCATGGGTTAGCTTGTGGTCCTTCGGGGTCATGAGCACCGTATAGCATTTCAGGTACAAGATTCGGGGTGTTACAAACTTGGCGTCATATACTAAGGTTCAATAGAGTCCTAGGAAGTCTGAAAGCCTCATCTAGTTGAGTCTTGTACATGGGTGTGTTGCATGCCACATTTAAGTACAGGAGGCTATAAGAGGTTTTAGGAACAGTTTCCCCTCTTTCAGTATTCATGTCATGCCACTGAGCATAATCTCAAGTTAATCTCTCAGTCTAATCCGTTCTCCCTTTCTTCTACAGAATATGCCTCCTAAAAAAGAAATAGAAATTAGTCAGCCCCTCATCCCGAAGATCCATTGGGCGAACATATTTCACATGCAGAGTTTCGAGCTGCATTCACTACTCTTGCTAACTCAATTGCTGCTTAGAATAACAACCAGCTGTCGTTCTGGCCAATCTAGTGGCCAATTCAGCTGCATCCAGGATTAGGGACTTCACCCGAATGAATCCTCCATTCTTTCTCAGGTCTAAGATAGATGATGACCTTTAGGAATTCCTATATCAGGTTCAGAAGGTAACAGACATGATGGGGGTTACTTTTAGTGAGAGTGCTGAGCTAGCTGCATATCAGTTGCAGGATGTGGCTCATACTTGGTTCAAGTAGTGGAAGTCAGAGAGGGTAGACAATGCAGGGTCAGTTAAGAGGGAGGAGTTTGCTTCAGCGTTCCTTGATATATTTTTTCCCCTAGAGCTTAAAGAAGATAAGGTGCTAGAATTCATAAACACCAGGTAGGGAAATATGGCAGTTAAAGAGTATTCTTTTAAGTTTACTAAATTATCTAGATATGCCCCTCATGTGGTTGTAGATAGCAGGGCAAGGATATGTAAGTTTGTTTCAGGGGTGAATGATAGCTGATAACGCCCAAACTACAGCTCTCGTAAGAGTGTAAGCGGTCGCTGTCAAATATAGAACCCAACTGGGTTGGGTGTCGAATCCCACAGGGAATACTTGGTCACTAAGTGTTGCAACTATTAGTAGACTGTTGGTCGAAAATTCTACGGAAAGGGGGAAATTTGAGTTTGGCGTGAATTAATACTATGGAAGTAAAAACGGAATGCTTGATTTTGTAAGATTTAATCACAGAGAATAATAAGTTAGGGTTATGTCCACCTTATGAGTTCTACGTATCGATTAACTATGAGTAATGTGGAATTCAGACATGCATGCACTTATAGAGATTCGTATTCTAATGGTAAATCCTAGTGTTTCTCAACCATCAAGGATTATTTCACTTTAACTCTCTCGAGCCTAAAGTGTATAACTAACGGTACAAATTCTCCAAGAAGTTAACCCAGTTACGACACTAACATGTAAATAGGGGTTGGTAGCCCTATTTCCTTGTCACACTCTCTTTTCCAAACATGTAACTTTTCTCTCGAACAAGTTAATGCTATAATGGACTATTCTCTATGTTTGCAACCACGAGAATTAAATTAAAACGAAGAGAGTAATGATATAAGTAGCATACACATCAAGAATTCACAAACTCATAGTAATAGATAGAGTCTCATAAGGCTTCCATAACCCTAACAGAGAAGTTTAGCTACTCATGATTACAACGGAGATCACAATAGATATAATCATCATACCACAACCTAGAATAAACTTGGCAATGGAGATGGTTTAGGTGTCAACTAGGGTTTGACGTTTTCCCTTCTCCGTTGCTCACAAGAGCTGTGCTTTCTCTGTCAGAAAGTAACGTGAATAATCCCAAAAGTGGCGTCTCACTTATGAAAAACAATAATGAATGAATGAATGAATGCTGAAAAATTCAGCAAATAAGGTTTTTATAACATCCTTGTCCTAGTCCTATTAAGTTACTGATGCACCCCTAAGTATTTAAAAATACTGCTTTTGCCCGGGACAATTTCTCCATGCGTCACATTCAGTCCATAAGCTTCCAAAAGCTTCCTTCCCTCTTCTGTGAAGTTTTCCTTTGCTGCCCAAAGGTCCACAAAGTGCTGAAATCTTCATCATTAATACCTGAAAATATGCTAATCACGTAGGTTAGCTCACTTATAGGAAAATGGACTAAAAGTGCAGGAATTATATATTTTATCCTCAAAACTTAGCTATAACATGGGTAAATTATGGTGTTTAGGCGTGTAAATACACCCAACATCAACACCCCAAACTTAAAGATTTGTTCTTCCTCGAACAAAATATTACGTCCATGCAAACATCTAACTAGGATTTCACAGCAGTAACAAAAAATGTTCAACAGGACATGCACGACAATTATTAACAAAGAGTAGTTTTCTGGATCACTACTAGAAACCATTCAACCTCCAACATAGACTCGTGATGATGGCTAATTCGTATCCACAAGTTAAGGCACCAAGAATCATACAAAACTACCCAAAACTCATCAACCATGTGTGTCTCACACAAGATATCACCCATAATCACTCACAAGTTTTGCATTTTTTGGAACATGGGTATAAGATTCTCCTTGCTCTCACTCTCACAAAGAATTTATATGTTGCAACTGATGACCATAGGCTTGCCCTTAGTGTAATGCTCTATAATATCAGAATGCTAAGCTTAGGATCAAATAGGTCTTTACAGGTTGTAATGTAGGCTAAGGGACAGGTAGGACTATTTTGGCCAGAAATAGTGACTATTTTCCCTAAGCGCTTTAATACATCACATTATGCCATTAACACTCTCTTTTAAACAACTCTTCTACCTTTCTTTTCATCTAACACCCCTTTTCACCTATTTTGTTATTCAATTATAAACACAAAGATGAGAATATACAACTTATTTTTTATTTTTCTATTTCTGTTTTTTTTTTCTTTTTTTTTTATAAAACACCTCTATGATAGCCACTCTTATTCACAACAATTTCAAGTACCAATACACTCTGAGGCATCACTCTCACCCACTTTTCTCTTATTTTGTCACATGACTCTACAATTTAAAGCGCTTAGGAATTTGGATCAAATTATGGTCTTGAAAAAAAAATGGATTAGGCTACATACGAGGCTGTCAAAGAAAATAGCTAAAGGCTCAAAGGGGGTTAACTAGGATAATGTCCACGGGTAGGTAAAAAGAAGGTAAACAATCACAGGCTGCCAAAGAAATGGCTAAATCATCTCCTAAACTCACACTCTTTATTTCGCTTTACACACACACTAGGCAAGTTCTAGCATCAGTCACAACACAGAATATACTATAACCTCTCACACACAAGGCACATGGTCAACTTTATTGGGAGCAGTATAGACTCTTGACTCAACAGATGAATGAATTAAACCACACACTTATCACACAGTGAGTCACACTTAGAGCCTAAACGTCTCAATAGTAATGATTTTGGCACAAACTCTTGTCATAATACCATGCCGCCTATCAGAACAATTTCATGCAAAATCTAAAAAATCTAAAATTAAACTAACTAATTACGACTAATTAAAACAAACAAGAACTAGAATAAATGTAGGCAAAGAAGTACAAGAAGCATACAAATACCAGCACCCCACACTTAGACGGGACACACTGCCCTCAGTGGAAAATAAATAAGGAAAACCTGATTAGTCGGACTCCTCTTCTATGTCTGGGGTCATACCCCCTGCGTCGGAATCATCATCAGAGTCGTCATCCTCAGAGTTTCCTCAAAATGTACCCCACTTGATCCCAAAAGTGCGTCGAGGTATTTGTAGAGAGGAGGACTCAGCTTGCTCCTTTCTTGACCTTTTCTGTCCTTTATGTGAGGTGGACGCTTTTCTTTTCCTTGTCGTCCTTTTGGGGCCATTCTACCTGAGATTAAAATAGATTCATGTTAGCTTCATCTCGGAAGATTCAATCAAAAAACAAATAGTAGTGGCGCCACCCCATACTTAATTTGTTGGCACAGACTAATTAAGTGAGTGATGTCGATTACTCATACTTCATCGACATACATTTAGGCGATATGTTCCAACAACATGTTCAGCACAGTCATACGTTCATATCATCTTAACTATCCTTTCTAATTCTATTTCATGTAATCTTGTCTATACTTTCATGTTTGGATGAATGCACTTTTTGAACAAAACTACCACATAAGGATCGTACCACAAATAGAAACAAGTTATTGCATAGGCATAATCACACCATCTTATGCTTGTGGTCAATCACAATCGGTATCTCGATGAACGAGTCATTCAAACATTCAAGATTTTAACTTACAAGATTATGTATTAACTTCACAATTTCGACTTCATAAAACTATGACAGTGTATAACAATCAAATACAAGTCGGAACAAAGTCAAGAACACCCACACGTATTGTTTCACTCAACTCGATGTATCATAACAAACCAACCACATTCTAATCACCAACACCACTTCAAAATATAATAAATCATTATAAACTTAGCATTCCAACAACTACGGAATATAAAAGAATAACTTACTTGGTGATGGATTCGGAAGATAAGCTTGCAAGATTAGATGAGGAAAAAGAAAGATTTTGAAAGAATGGGGAAGCTTGGGCGGCGCCTATATGGAGCAAACAATTTGATTTTGTCTTAAGGTTGAAGTTCTATTTATAGACCAAGGCTTGGGTCGGGTTTGACCCATGAAAAATTGGGTTAGGAGAACAAAAAGCATAAGTAGGCGGCCCCTAATGCTTTGCCTATGCTTAGCATAGGCGGCGCCTTTAGCAAAGCCTAGTTGAACATAGGCGGCGCCTATGCTATGGCCTAGTTGGGCATAGGCGGCGCCTATGCTATGGCATTGTAGATTCAGAGAGAAAAGGCAATGGCATAGGCAACGCCTTTAGCAAAGCCTAGTTGAACATAGGCGGCGCCTATGCTATGGCCTAGTTGGGCATAGGCGGCGCCTATGCTATGGCATTGTAGATTCAGAGAGCAAAGGCAATGGCATAGGAGGTGCCTTTAGCTTTGCCTAGATTTATATAGGCCTTGCCTTGTTCATTGCCTAGATTTATATAGGGCTTGCCTTGTCCATTGCCTAGTTGAGGCAGTTAACATAGGCAATGACATAGGCCTTGCCTTGTCCATTGCCTAGATTTGTATAGGCCTTGCCTTGTCCATTTCCTAGATTTGTATAGGCCTTGCCTTGTCCATTGCCTAGTTGAGGCAGTGAGCATAGGCAATGACATAGGCCTTGCCTTGTTCGTTGCCTAGATTCGCATAGGCAATGCCTAACCGATAGCCTTTGATCCTTCATTCCTAACTTACCACCTTTAACATGGCTCACTTTCAAATCAAAATTTTGGGATTAATCCTCTCCTTTGTACATCTTGCACCTACACTTAATCAAAAATAACAAAAACGATTAGAAGGATGGGTTGCCTCCCATCAAGCGCCTTAGTTTTGGTCGTGGCTCGAATCTTCTTTTTTGGATTTTTATTTAAC
This sequence comes from Capsicum pubescens, assembly GCA_030864215.1. NCBI lineage: Eukaryota > Viridiplantae > Streptophyta > Magnoliopsida > Solanales > Solanaceae > Capsicum > Capsicum pubescens. The sequence goes on from CM061544.1 coordinate 233,480,224, forward strand.
AAAAACAAACTCCTAGTAAAACAAAACGATTAAAAATGATGGGTTGCCTCCCATGTAGCGCTTGATTTATTATCGCGGCACGACATAGTTACCTCGATTACTCAGACTTCATCGAGATAGATGGTGGCTCTTTTTCTGAATGGATTCAGACGACGCTGATGCTTAATTGTATGTACACAATCTTCTTCGAGATGAATCTTGTGCATACATATCCCAGGAGGGATACCAATTATATCATCAATAGTCCAACCAATGGCTCTCTTGTACCTCTTCAGAGCAGAGATGAGAGACTCTACGTGCTGTTCACCTAAATCAGCCGCAACACTCACCGGAAGTGTATTTCCACTTCCCAAGAATGCATACCTTAGGTGACTGGGGAGCTCTTTCGATTCTAGCACTGGTGGCTCTTCAATGGAATTCTTCGCTGTTGGTGAAGGTCGATTCCTAATATCAAGGTCCAACTTCTTAGTAGCATAAGAATAGGACTTTATTCCTGTTAGAGCACAAACAGTTTCTTCATATTCTTCAACATCCTCATGCTCAAAATTCAACAGCACAACAGACAATGGCTCAACAGTAAGCTGCTTCTCTACAGATAATCCTTTCTCATCCTCATAGTAAATATCAGCTACAGAGAACATATCCATATATCTAGGCTACTTCATCGATTTATATACATCAAAACGGACCACTTCGTCATTCAGCCAAAATAAAAGCTCATTAGCTCTTAAATCAATCAGCACACTTCCAGTTCCAAGTAAAGGATGCCCCAAGATTATGGGAACTTCAGAATCCACCTCGCAATCCAAAATAACAAAGTCTGCAGGAAAGATGAAGGTGGAAACCTTCACCAACACATCATATAAGATACCAACAGGCCATTTTACCGACCTATCTGCCATCACGAGCCGCATATTGGTTGGTGTAGGATCACCCAACCCCAACTTTTTGTAAATAGATAGCGACATCAAATTGATGCTAGCTCCCAAGTCGCACAATGCCTTAGCAAAATCCAACGATCCAATCGTGCAAGGAATAGTGAAAGCACCAGGATCTGCCTTCTTCTGTACTAGCGATCTTGTAGCGATTGCACTGCAATAATGAACATTATCTGCCAGCTCATAACTTGCTGCCCGCTTCTTTGTCAACAGGTCCTTCATGAATTTAGCATACCCAGGCATCTGTTCCAGCGCCTCCACCAACGGAACATTAATAGTCAGCTGCTTCAACATGGTCATGAATTTACTGAACCTGGTGTCATCAGCTTTCTTCTCCAGTCTCTGTGGAAAAAGTGGCGGTGGAAGGGGAATCGTTTTCTCCACCACTTCCTCTTTATCTTGCTTCCGATTATCAACCTTTTCAGGAGTGTCATCAGTCTTCTTCTTCAGTCTCTGAGGAAAAGGTGGTGGTGGAAGAGGAATCATTTTCTCCACCACTTTCTTTTTATCTTGCTTCTGATTATCACTCTTTTCAGGCTGGTGACATCTAGGTGTAACATCATGAGCACTCACTTCAGCTTCTACGACATCTTCAAACTCTGCTTCATCAACATTCTTTGCTATATCATCAACCACCTTCTTGCCTTTGGATGGATTTTCCAACGCTTTACCACTCCTGGTAGTCATATCCATACATGATCCATCATTCCTTGGGTTTTGCACAGTGTCGCTAGGTAAGGTGCCAGCCTTTCTTTGATTGAATGCTGCTGATAGTTACTCAATTGTTGCTCCAGCTGTTTTATCACGGTAGAATGCGATTCAACCAATTGATTTATTGATGACAAATCATTCTTTACCTCCGTTACGCCCATGTTGGTCGCCTCCACTCCTTTCAAAAGCTTAGCCATCATATCTTCCATGGACATCTTCCCAGAGCCAGACGCCACAGCCTCACGGTTTCCAGGAGGAACATACAAACCACTCTTGTTAGTCTTATTCTTCCAACCACCTTGATCGCGGTCCTTGTATACAGATTTATCATAATAGTTCCGACCTTGGTTTCCTTGGGCATTGCCTTGGAAACTCCTTGATTATTCAAATAATTTGCTTCCTCCTCAGAATCTGATTCATCTCTTCCCTGTGACACAACAGCCTTGACTTTTTCGGTCTTCCCTGATAATAAATGCTTGGTAAGAAGATCCATCTGTATTTTCATGTGAGCCATATCCTGGTCATGTTCCTCTTGTCTTCGTCTCTGTTTTGCAGTCATGCCAATAGATACAGTAGAGCTCGCTACCTTAGAATCCCTGGTATGCCAAGCTCTACTCTGCTTTGTCATACGATCCAGCATATCACTCGCCTCAATAAAAGTAAGGTCCATGAATGACCCTCCTACAACATTATCAACCACTGGCTTTGTCATCAAGTTCAAAGCCCTATATAATATTTCCATCAAGTGGATATTCGTCATCTGATGGTTTGGGCACCGCATAAGCTTCTTCTTGAACCTCTCCCATGTTTCGTGGAGAGCTTCAGTTGGAAGCTGTCGAAAATTGCTGATCTCATCCTGTAGTTGGGCTCTCTTGGATGGCGAAAAGAATCTTTCTAGGAAAGCGTCTTTCAGTTGCCTCCAATTAGTAATAGAATCAGGAGTTAGCCCGTTTAACCATAGAGTTGCCTCCGCAGACAGAGACAATGGAAATAAGCGTAGTCTAATTGCATTCTGTCCAACTCCTGGACTGTCAAACGACTTGCATGTTGAAATAAAGTTGATCAGATGCATATTCGGATCATCGCCTGAGAGTCCACCAAATAACCCCTTGAGCTGCAATAACTGAATCATGGTGCTAGTGATATTGAACTTAGCTCCGGGTGCCAAGGGTGGAGGAATAATAGCCCCTGTGGCACCAGCTCCATCCAGATCATCATCATCATCATCAAAAGGAGCCTGCACAGCTCGGCGGTCAGGTCTCATTCTAGCTTGACGTTCCCTCCTATGCATAGGTGACGCCACCTCATCAGTACGCCTAGGATTCAGTAACTCATCATCACCCAGGTCCTCATCATCAGGATTTGTTGCTCGCCCTGGGTTATCAATATTCTGTTGATGTACTTGAGCAGCTGCCAGTGCAGCTAATCTATCCTGCTCCTGTTGAGCCGCCCTTCTGTCAATGCCACGCTGTGCATTCATTCTGCCAATAAGTTGAGGTTCAGGATTTATGGGTAATAACGGTTGACCTGAACTTCAAGTGGTTTGCATGCACTCAAACAAACCTGAATAAAACAAAAACAACAACTAAAAGTAAAATATGAGAATTTTTTACCAAAGGGTCTAGTAACTATCACAAACTTAGTTGACAACTGTATTCCCCGTCAACGGCGCCAAAATTTGGTAACGCCCAAACTACAGCTCTCGTAAGAGTTTAAGCGGTCGCTGTCAAATATAGAACCCAACTGGGTTGGGTGTCGAATCCCACATGGAATACTTGGTCACTAAGTGTTGCAACTATTAGTAGACTGTTGGTCGAAAATTCTACGGAAAGGGGGAAATTTGAGTTTGGCGTGAATTAATACTATGGAAGTAAAAACGGAATGCTTGATTTAGTAAGATTTAATCACAGAGAATAATAAGTTAGGGTTATGTCCACCTTATGAGTTCTACGTATCGATTAACTATGAGTAATGCGGAATTCAGACATGCATGCACTTATAGAGATTCGTATTCTAATGGTAAATGCTAGTGTTTTTCAACCATCAAGGATTATTTCACTTTAACTCTCTCGAGCCTAAAGTGTATAACTAACGGTACAAATTCTCCAAGAAGTTAACCCAGTTACGGCACTAACGTGTAAATAGGGGTTGGTAGCCCTATTTCCTTGTCACACTCTCTTTTCCAAACATGTAACTTTTCTCTCGAACAAGTTAATGCTATAATGGACTATTCTCTATGTTTGCAACCACGAGAATTAAATTAAAACAAAGAGAGTAATGATATAAGTAGCATACACATCAAGAATTCACAAACTCATAGTAATAGATAGAGTCTCATAAGGCTTCCATAACCCTAACAGAGAAGTTTAGCTACTCATGATTACAACGGAGATCACAATAGATATAATCATCATACCACAACCTAGAATAAACTTGGCGATGGAGATGGTTTAGGCATCAACTAGGGTTTGACGTTTTCCCTTCTCCGTTGCTCACAAGAGTCGTGCTTTCTCTGTCAGAAAGTAACGTGAATAATCCCAAAAGTGGCGTCTCACTTATGAAAAACAATAATGAATGAATGAATGCTGAAAAATTCAGCAAATAAGGTTTTTATAACATCCTTGTCCTAGTCCTATTAAGTTACTGCTGCACCCCTAAGTATTTAAAAATATTGCTTTTGCCCGGGACAATTTCTCCATGCGTCACATTCAGTCCATAAGCATCCAAAAGCTGCCTTTCCTCTTCTGTGAAGTTTTCCTTTGCTGCCCAAAGGTCCACAAAGTGCTGAAATCTTCATCATTAATACCTGAAAACATGCTAATCACGTAGGTTAGCTCACTTATAGGAAAATGGACTAAAAGTGCAGGAATTATATATTTTATCCTCAAAACTTAGATATAACATGGGTAAATTATGGTGTTTAGGCGTGTAAATACACCCAACATCAATAGCATGGTTAATGAGTGCAAATCCGCCATGTTGAATAGTGACATGGCTTTAGCTAGGCTCATGACTAATGCTCAGCAGATAGAGGAGCAGAAGGTTAAGCAGAAAGAGAAGCAGAATAAGAGAACTAGGATAGGTAGCTTTAATTTTAGTTAGCCTAAGTCAGAGGGAGGCAATTTCTCTCAGTTTCATCCTAAGTCATCAGTTCCAGCTCCTTCTTCAGCCAGTGCTCCAATTCCTAAGTTCAGAGAGGGTAACAAAGATAGAGTGCTGGGATCTAAGTCTTAGGGCAGTGTTAGCAGTGCCCGCACCTATCATATTTGCTATATTTGTGGCAAGCACCATCAGGGTATTTGCAGAGATGGCAGTGGTATTTGTTTTGGATGTGGCAAGCCAGGTGACAGAGTCAGAGACTGTCCTTATCTAGGTCCTCAGGGTCAATAGAATCGCTCCTCAGCTCAATCCGGTCACCCAAATTAGCAGGGTTACCCCTCCAGTACTACTAGTAGGCAACACCCAAATTGTCTCTATGTTCTTTAGTCCCGACAGGATCAGAAAAATTCTCCTGATGTAGTTACTGGTACGTTACAGATCTTTTATGTGCATGTTTATGCTTTGTAAGATCCAGGAGCTTCTTTATCTTTTGTTACTCCCTATATAGCAGGTGATTTCAAAATCAGTCCCGAAATCCTAGCAGATCCCTTTTCAGTCTCTACCCTAGTGGGTAAAACAATCATAGCCCGATGGGTATACAGGAACTGCCCAGTTATGATATTTCAGAAAGTCTCTTCAGCAGATTTAGTCGAATTAGAGATGACTGATTTGGATGTCATTCTCAGCATGGATTATCTTCATTCCTGCTATGCCACAGTCAACAACACAAATAGAATAGTCCAATTTCAGTTCCCAAATGAACTCGTCCTTGAGAGGAAGGGTAGTATATCCACTTTCAGGGGTCAACTAGTTTCCTACCTTCGGGCAAGGAAAATGATATCTAAAGGATATGTAAATCATCCTTTTCGAGTTAAGGACACTAGTTCCGAAACTCCCGGCCTTGAATCAGTCCCAGTAGTGAATGAATATTTAGATGTCTTTCCTGAAGATCTTGTAGGAATTCCTACTGAAAGGGAAATAGACTTTGGTATTGATCTTCTTCCAGATACTCAGCCTATCTCTATTCCTCCATATAGAATGGCACCAACAGAACTCAGAGAAATGAAAGAACAATTGAAGGATCTCTTAGACAAAGGATTCATCAAGCCCAATATTTCCCCGTGGGGTACTCCAGTATTATTCGTGTGCAAGAAAGACGGTGCTCTTAGGATGTGTGTAGACTACCACCCACTCAATAAGGTTATGGTCAAGAACAAGTATCCTCTTCCCAGAATTGATGACTTGTTTGACCAACTTCAGGGTGCCAGTTATTTCTCTAAGATGGACCTCAGATCCGGCTTTCATTAGCTCAGAGTCAGAGAATGTGACATTCTAAAAATAGATTTCCGTACCCGGTTTGGTCACTTTGAATTTCTAGTTATGTCATTTGGTCTTACCAATGCCACAACCACTTTCATGGACTTGATGAACCGTGTGTTCAAGCAGTACTTAGACATGTTCATCATAGTCTTCATAGATGATATTTTGGTCCATTCCCGTAGTGAGCATAATCATGCAGACCATCTCAGAACAGTACTTCAGACTCTCACAGATCATTAGCTATTCACCAAATCAGTAAGTGAGAATTTTGACTAAGGTCAGTAGCATTCCTTGGTAGTAGCATTTATGGTGATGGCATTAGAGTTGATCCTCAAAAGACTGAATCAGTAAGAAACTGGCCCAGACCTATCTCTCCATCTGATATCAAGAGTTTCTTAGGTTTGGGTGGCTATTACCGACGGTTTGTTAAGGGATTTTCTTTTATTGAATCCCCTATGTTTAGATTGACTCAGAAGAAAGTCAAGTTTCAGTGGTCAAATCCTTACGAGAAGAGTTTTCAGGAGTTGAAGACTTGACTCACCTCAGCTCCAGTCTTAGATCTCCCAGATGGTTCAGATGGGTTCGTAGTGTATTGTGATTCATCCATAATAGGTTTAGGTTGTGTTCTCATACAGCATGGTAAGGTCACATAGCCTACGCCTCTAGACATCTTAAACCCCATCAGAGGAATTATCCTACTCATGATCTTGAGTTAGCAACCGTAGTATTTGCCTTGAAGATTTGGAGGCATTATCTATACGGTGTTCATGTAGATGTGTTCACAGATCATAAGAGACTTCAGTATGTCTTGTCTCAGAAAGATCTCAATTTTTGTCATAAAAGGTGGTTAGAGCTCTTGAAAGATTATGACATGAGTGTCTTCTATCATCAAGGCAAGGCCTATGTAGTGGCCAACGCTCGCAGTAGACTATCTATGGGTAGTGTTTCTCATGATGAGGACAGTAAAAAGAAGTTAGCTCAGGAAGTCCATCAGCTTTCCAGACTAGGCGTTCTCTTAGTCAATACAGATGAGGGTGAGCTATGGGTTCAGAGAAGTTCAAAATCATTTTTAGTTTCCGAGGTGAAAGAAAAGCAAAATAGAGATCCCAGCCTTGTCAAGTTGAAAGAGTCAGACCACGATTAGAAAATAGAGGTTTTCTCCCAAGGAGGAGATAGTGTTCTTCGTTTTCATGGTCGTCTCTGTGTTATATGTGTAGATGAATTAAGGTAGTGAATTCTTATAGAAATGCATGGTGCACGCAACTCTATTCATCCAGGGGCCACAAAGATGTACCGCGACTTGTGTAAAATCTATCGGTGGAGTGGGATGAAGAGAGACATTGTAAAGTTTGTGGCTAAGTGATCTACATGTTAGCAGGTTAAGATAGAACATCAGAAGTCTAGTGGGTCCATGCAAGATTTCAGTATTCCTACTTGGAAGTGGGAAGTTGTGAACATGGACTTCGTGACGGGTTTGCCTCAAACTAATCATCAGCATGATTCAGTCTGGGTCATTGTAGACAGAATGACCAAATCAACTCACTTCCTTCCAGTTCATTCTTCTTATTCAGCTGAGGATTATGCCAAACTCTACATCAAGGAGTTGGTCAGATTGCATGGTGTTTCGATATCCATTATCTCAGACAGAGGTAACCAGTTCATCTCTCATTTCTAGAAAGCATTCCAAAAGGGTCTTGGTACCCAAGTTCATCTTAGTACAGCCTTTCATCCTCAGAAAGATGGTCAAGAAGAAAGGACCATTCAGATGTTAGAAGATATGCTAAGGGCGTGTATAATCGATTTCAAGGAAAGTTGGGATGACCACTTACCTTTGATTGAGAGTGCATACAACACAAGCTATTATTCCAGTATTTGAATGGCTCCATGTGAAGCTCTGTATGGTAGGCTATGTAGATCTCTAATTGGTTAGTTTGAAGTTAGTGAGGCATCAGTTATAGGGCCTAACTTAGCATTCGATGCCTTAGAAAAAATCCAGTTGATTAGAGAAAGACTACGGCCTGCTCAAAGCCGATAGAAGTCTTATGCAGATGTTCGTAGAAAAGATCTCGAGTTTGAGATTGGTGATCATGTCTATCTAAAGATCTCTCCCATGAAGGGAGTGAAGCAGTTTGGCAATAAAGGAAACTCAGTCCCCGATATGTCTGTCCCTTCAAGATTCTCAGTCAATTCGGCAAGGTAGCTTATGAGCTCGAATTGCCTTCAGATCTAGCCTTAGTTCATCCAGTCTTTTATGTCTCTTTTCTCAAGAAGTGCATAGGTGACCCATCAGTTTTAGTCCCTATTCAGAGCATTGATGTTCAGAACACTCTCTCTTATGAAAAGATTCCAGTCAAAATCTTAGACTATCAGACTCGTAGATTGAGGAACAAAGAAGTCCCTCTAGTTAAAGTTCTTTTGAGAAATCAGTCCATCGAGGGAGATACTTGGGAAGCAGAAGCAGATATACGTATCAAGTATCCTTACCTCTACTTAGCCAACTTAGATCAAGCTCAAGGTAACAGTTCTCCTTAAGCTTACTCAGTTTCATGTTCAGTGTTCATCAAAAACTTGGTATGCAGTTTTATGCTCATGTTCCCATTATAAACTTGGTATCATGTACCATTGCTTATTCAGTCATGCACACTTTTATCAGTTTAGTTATGTAATTATGTATCAGACATCCATTCTCATTGTGAGAAACTTAGTTCTTCAGAATACTCAGTCATGCATTCATGAATCAATTACCCATGCATCAGATATGCATGTTCAGTATTATATGTTCAGCTTGTCAAGTCAGTCATGAGATCATGTTCCAGTTAATCATGTTCAGCATGTACGCCAGTTGTGTTTTCTCTCTTCTCAGTCAGTCTCATTCGAGGAAGAATGTTCTCAAGAAGGGGATATTGTAATACCCCATACTTTTCCTAGCTAATTTCATCTCAAGAATGTGGTAAATTCAATAAGCTTTCCATCGATATAAGATTTTCCCAAACCCGATAACCGGGTCTGAAGTTATGACTATTTCAAGTTCCCATCATACAATAGCGCCATATTAGTTAGTGGCGCACCGCGCCACAAGAGGAAATGGCATTTGGAAAATTCCAGTAGGGGCCCACAATTATGGCGAGTCACACCAGGGCCTATATTCAAATTTTCATTTTCTAGTATCTCAACATGATTTCGTCCGTGTTGCGCCAAAGCTCCAGGTTGCAAAAAAAGGGACAATGTGATGGCTCTGCATCGCTCCATCCCTCAGTTTTCCAATTGTCAAATTCTAGTGACACGGCGTGATAGCACCGCGTTGCGCTAGGGGTCAATTCAAGAATTTTTTTCTGAAATTACAAGATGTGTCCTTGGGTTAAAAGGGTCAATTTTCCACCCTATATAAGCCTTGTAACATGATATTTGGCCATAATTCAGAAACTTTTACTCAATTACTCTCAAAACTCTCAAGAACAACCTAGGGCTTTTCATAGAAGATTCAGAATCAAGAATTTTCTCCATCAATCTTCATGATATCCCGAACTAAGGTATGCATAGTGTTCATTCATGGAATCCTTTAATCCATGAAGCCCAAGAATCCCTTTCCTAAGTTTAAGTTTATGGATTTATTTATTAATTTCATGTTGGGTTTTTTTATGTTGAGAATGATCAATTGAATTAAAATCCATGTTGGGTAATTAATTTTATGTGGAATTGATTTGTATATATGTATACTTATGTGAACCTGTGAATAAACCCTAAATGATGAAATTAGAGATGAATTATGATGATTAATTGTTGTATAATGTTGTCTATATGTGCTATGCCTACCATGTGTTTGATTAAATGCATAGATGAAGGAACAATGCCGAATTAGTATGATATCATGAAATCCCCATGTATGAACAAGTTATGCCTATCACATGTTTTGATGGAATGCTTCTATAAATTTATGATGGATTATGATGTTAGTTATATGTTCAAGTAAGTTGTGCTTGGTCAGTTTTTCTTCCATCGAGTCCTGGGGGTACTTGTACCCGAAATATTAGTTGTCTGCCTAGAGCCATGTCATGTTTCCACGATACTCTTAGTCAAGCTATGAATCCTTAGACTTTAGACTATCTTATGACTCAGGAAATCTCCATGATCTCATGAACTCAGTTAGTTGTCAGATATCAATAGTATTCCATCAGTCACCAGAATTCAATAACTCAGTCCATGTTCAGTTCAGTAAATTATGTTCAGTGTCTATTCAGATGGGAGTAGAAATTAGCACCGAGTAAACCCAAGGATGGGAACTCACCTATTATGTGAGGGTGTGATTCTTAGAAGCAATCCTTGCATTCCAAAACTATGTAGCCAGCATAGTTTGACACATCATAGCCTTCTATATGAGGGTTGATGAGGTGGCTTTAGCCTGCTATATGAGGGTTCCCACCATTCTCACTAGAGTTACTTGTTATATTAGGGTTACTCGCATGTTGTCCTTACCAGTGGTGCGGTATTGATACCCTTCCAATCAGGGCATAAATTGGACCTCAATTTATCTATAATGTATCATTTTGGGCATGTCGGTTAGATGACTTCCTCCCACAATCTCAATATCAGTTTTAGTAAAAAAACTCAGATAGTTCTTTAGAATTCAAGACTGTCAGATACAGTCAACTCAGACACAGTACGGAACTCAGATAGTTTCATCAAATTCAGGACTGTCAGATACAGTTACTTGTGTTATTAGTTATATTCATATTTAGTAATTATGTTATCGCAGTATTAGTGTCAGTTGTTATATCCCATGCATGTATTCTCATGCTTATGATAGTTAGTCAGTTATTATTATTGTTCATGCATATGAAACCCATGCATTCAACCTACCTCACATGCATACCAGTACATTCAAAGTATTGATGCATTTGCGCTATGGTGTCTTATACCAGAGGTTCAGAGACACGAGCCCCAGATCAGCAATAGATTCCAATTTCAGCAGTCAGAGTTCGAAGTGAGTCCTTATCATTCAAGGACATAATTATTCCCTATTATCTCATTAATTTGTTTATTAGTTGGAGTTAGTTGGGGACATATCCTATCAGCTCCTTACTCAGACAGTTCAATCAGTTAGAGGCTTTCTAGACTATCATGTTTCAGACTTCAGTATTTTCAATTTTGTTTTAGGTATTCTTTTACCCCGCACAGTTGTTATATCATTCAAATTATGTTCAGTATTGAACCTTATGGCCTTTCAGTGCATGTTTCCATATTATTATGTCATATTATACAGTGTACAGGTATAGATATCAGTCATGGGTTAGCTTGTGGTTCTTCGGGGTTATGAGAACCATGTAACATTCCGGGTACCAGCTCTGGGGCGTTAAAAACTTAGTGTCAGAGCCTAAGGTTCAATAGAGTCGTAGGAAATCTGAAAGCGGCATCTAGTAGAGTCTTGTACATGGGTGTGTTGCATGCCACATTTATGTACAGGAGGCTATAAGATGTTTTAGGAACAGTTTCTCCTCTTTCAGTATTCATGTCGTGCCAGTGAGCATAATCCCAAGTCAATCTCTTAGTCTAATCCGTTCTCCTTTTCTTCTACATAACATGCCTCCTAAAAAAATAAACAGAAATCAGTCAGCCCCTTAGTCCGAAGATCCCTTGGGCAAACATGTTTCTCATGCAGAGTTTCGAGCTGCATTCACTACTATTGCTAACTCAATTTCTTCTTAGAATGATTAACCTTCTGTTATTACGGCCAATCCAGTGGCCAATTCAGCTGCAGTCAGGATTAGGGATTTCACCCGAATAAATCGTTCATCCTTTCTCAGGTCTAAGACAGATAAGGTCCCTCGGGAATTCCTAGATCAGGTTCAGAAGGTGATAGACATAATGGGGGTTACTTCTAGTGAGAGTGCTGATCTAGCTGCATATCAGTTGCAGGATGTGGCTCATACTTAATTCAAGCAGTGAAAGTCAGAGAGGGCAGACGATGCAGGGTCAGTTGAGTGGGAGGAGTTTGCTTCAGTGTTCCTTGATAGATTATTTCCCCTAGAGCTTAGATAAGCTAAGGTGCTAAAATTCATCAACCTCAGGCAGGGAAATAAGACAGTGAAAGAGTATTCTCTTAAGATTACTCAATTAGCCAGATATGCCCCTCTTGTGGTTGAAGATAGCAGGGCAAGGATGAGTAATTTCGTTTCAGAGGTGAATGATAGTGTGGTTAATGAGTACAAATCCTCCATCTTGAATAGTTACATGACTTTATCTAGGTTAATGACTCATGCTCAACACATAGAGGAGCAAAAGGTTAAGCAGAGGGAGAAGCATAATAAGAGAGTTAGGATAGGTAGCTTTAATTTTAGTCAGCCTAACTCAGAGAGGGGAAATTTCTCTAATTTTCTTCTTAAGTCATCAGTTCCAGCTCCATCTTCAGCCAGTGCTCAGTTCCTAAGTTCAAAGAGAGTAACAAAGACAAAGCGCCAGGCTCTAAGTCCCAGGGCAGTGTTAGCAGTACCCGCACCTATCTTATTTTCTAGATTTGTGGCAAGCACCATCAGGGTATTTGCAGAGCTGGAAGTGGTATTTTTTTGGATATGGTAAGCCAGGCCACAGAGTTAGAGACTGTCCTTATCCAGATCCTCAAGGTTAATAGAATTACTCCTCATCTCAATCCGGTTGCCCAAATTAGTAGGGTGCCACCTCCAGTGCTACTAGTGGGCAACGCCTAAATTGTCTCTATGCTCTTCAGTCCCAACAGGATCAGTAAAATTCTCCTGATGTAGTTACTAGAACGTTACAGATCTTTCATGTGCATATTTATGCTTTGCTAGATCAAGGAGCTTCTTTGTCTATTGTTACTCCCTATATATCAGGCAATTTCGGAATCAGTCCCAAAATCCTAGCAGAGCCCTTTTTAGTCTCTACCCTAGTGGGTAAAACCATCATAGCCCAACGGGTATATAGGAATTTCCCGGTTATGATATTTCAGAAAGTCACTTCATCAGACTTAGTCGAATTAGAGCTGACTAATTTTGATATCATTCTTGGCATGGATTGGCTTCATTCCTGATATGCCACAGTTGACTGCAGAAATAGAATAGTCTAGTTTAAGTTCCCAAATGAACCCGTCCTTGAGTGAAAGGGTAGTGTATCCGCTTTCAAGGGTAAGCTTATTTCCTACCTTCAGGCAAGGAAAATGATATCTAAAAGATGTGTCTATCATCTTGTTCTAGTTAAGGACGCTAGTTCCGATACTCCCTGCCTTGAATCAGTCCCAGCAGTGAATGAATATTCAGATGTCTTTCTCGAAGATCTTCTAAGAATTCCTCTCGAAAGGGAAATAGACTTCGGTATTTATCATTATCTAGATACTCAGCCTATCTCTATTCTTCCATATAGAATGGTACCAGTAGAACTCAGAGAACTGAAAGAACAATTGAAGGATCTCTTAGATAAGGGATTCATCAGGACCAACGTTTCCCCATGGGGCACTCTAGTATTATTCGTGCAAAAGAAAGATGGTTATCTTAGGATGTATGTAGACTACCGTCAACTCAATAAGGTCACGGTCAAGAACAAGTATCCTCTTCCCAGAATCTATGACTTGTTTGACCAACTTCAGGGTGCCAGTTATTTCTCTAAGATAGACCTAAGATCCGGCTATCATTAGCTCTGAGTCAGAGAATATGACATTCCGAAAATACATTTTCGTACTTGGTTTGGTCACTTTGAATTCCTAGTCATGTCATTTGGTCTTACCAATGCCACAACCGCTTTCATGGACTTGATGAAACGTATGTTCAAGCAGTACTTGGACATGTTCATCATGGTCTTCATAGATGATAATCTGGTCTATTTCTGCAGTGAGCGCGATCATGTAGACCATCTCAGAACAGTACTTCAGACTCTCAGAGATAATCAGCTATTCTCTAAATTCAGTAAGTGTGAATTTTGTCAAAGGTTTGTAGCATTCATTGGTCATATCATTTTTGGTGATAGAATTAGAGTTGATCCCCAAAAGACCGAAGCAGTAAGAAACTGGCCCTGACCTATCTCTCCATCTGATATCAGGAGTTTCTTGGGTTTGGATGGCTATTACCGATGGTTTGTTGAGGTATTTTCTTCAATTGCATCCCCTATGTCTAGATTGACTCAGAAGAAAGTCAAGTTTCAGTGGTCAGATCCTTGTGAGAAGAGTTTGTAGGAGTTGAAGACTCGACTCACCTCAGCTCCAGTCTTAGCTCTCCCAGATGGTTAAGATGGGTTCGTAGTGTATTGTGATGCATCAAGAGTAGGTTTGGGTTGTGTCCTCATGCAGCATGGTAAGGTCATAGCCTATGCCTCTAGACAACTTAAACCCCATAAGAGGAATTATCCTACTCATGATCTTGAGTTAACATCCGTAGTATTTAACTTGAAGATGTGGATGCATTATCTATACAATGTTCAAGTAGATGTGTTCACGGATCATAAAAGTCTTCAGTATGTCTTTTCCCAGAAAGATCTCAATTTTCATCACAGAAGGTGGTTAGAGCTCTTGAAAGATTATGACATGAGTGTCTTCTATCATCAAGGCAAGGCCAATGTAGTGGCCAACACTCTCAGTAGACTGTCTATGGGTATTTTTTCTCATGTTGAGGATAGAAGTTAGCTCAGGAAGTCCATCAGCTTACCAAACTATGTGTTCCCTTAGTCGATACAGATCAAGGTGATATATGGGTTCATAGTATTTCAAAATCATCTCTATTTTCTGAAGTGAAATAAAATCAAGATAGAGATCCCAGCCTTGACAAGTTGAAAGAGTCAGACCAGGATCAGAAAATAGAGGTTTTCTCCCAAGAGGGAGATAGTGTTCTTTGTTGTCAGGGTCGTCTCTCTGTTCCAGGTGTAGATGACTTAAGGCAGTGAATTCTTATAGAAGCGCATGGTACGCACTACTCTATTCATCCAGGGGCCACAAATATGTACCGCGACTAGCGGGAAATCTATTGGTGGAGTGGGATGAAGAGAAACATTACAGAGTTTGTGGCTAAGTGCTCTACATGTCAGCAGGTTAAGATAGATCATCAGAAGCCTAGTGGGTACATGCAGGAGTTTAGTATTCCTACTTAGAAGTGGGAAGTTGTGAATAGGGACTTCGTGATGGGTTTGGCTCAAACTCATCATCAGCATGATTCAGTCTGGGTCATTGTAGATAGAATGACCAAATTAACTCATTTCTTTCCAGTTCATACCTCTTATTCAGCCGAGGATTATGCCAAACTCTACACTAAGGAGTTGGTCAGCCGAGGTTTGAAGTATGATTTGAAGTTAGTGATACCTCAGTTATAGGGACTGACTTAGAATTTGATGCCTTAGAAAAATCCAGTTGATTTGAGAAATACTCCGGGCTGCTCAGAGCCGACCGAAGTAATATGCAGATTTTCGTAGAAAAGATCTCGAGTTTGATATTGATGATCATGTCTATCTAAAGATCCTTCCCATGAAGGGAGTGAAGCGGTTCGTCAAAAAAGGGAAACTCAATCCTCGATATGTCGGTCCCTTCAAGATTCTTAGTCGATTCGGCAAGGTAGATTATGAGCTCGAATTGCCTTCAGATCTAGCCTCAGTTCATCCAGTCTTTCATGTCTCTTTACTCAAGAAATGTATAGGTGACCCATCAGTTGTAGTCCCTATTCAGAGCATTGATGTTCAGAACACTCTCCCTTATGAAGAGATTCCAGTCAAAATCTTAGACTATCAGAATCATAGATTAAGGAACAAAGAATTCTCTCTAGTTAAAGTTCTTTGGCCAAATCATTCATCGAGGGAGCTACTTGGGAAGAAGAAGCAGATATGCGTACAAAGTATGCTTACCTCTTTTTCGCCAACTCAGATCAAGCTCACGGTAATAGTTCTCCTTAAGCTTACTCAGTTTCTTGTTTAGTGTTCATCACAAACTTGGTATGCAATTTTATACTCACATTCCCATTATAAACTTGGTATCATGTACCATTGCCTATTTAGTCTTACATGTTTGTATCAGTTCAGTTATGTAATTATGCATCAGACCTGCATTCTCATTGTGAGAAACTTAGTTCTTCAGAACACTCAGTCATGCATTCATGAATAAGTTACCCATGCATCAGATATACATGTTCAGTATTATATGTTCAACTTGTCATGTCAATCATGAGATCATGTTCCAGTTAATCATGTTTAACATGTACGCCAATTGTCTTTTCTCTCCTCTCAGTCAGTCTCATTTAAGGATGAATGTTCTCAAGGGGGAGATATTGTAATACCCCATACTTTTCCTAGATAATTTCATCTCAAGAATGTCAAGTATTAGCTTCTAAATTGAATGACAGTTATTCAATAAGATTTTCATCGATATAAGATTCTCCCAAATCTAATAATCGGGTCAGAAGTTATGACTATTTCAAGTTCCTATCATAAAATAGCGTCATAAGAGTCTGTGGCGTGCCACGCCACAAGAGAAAATGGCATTTGGAAAATTCCAGTAGGGGTCCGTGATTATGGCGCGTCGCGCCAAGGACCAAATTTAGAATTTTCCTTTTCCAGTGTATTAGTGTGATTTCCTCCGCATCGCGCCAAAGTTCCAGGTCGCAAAAGAAGGGGAAATACGATGGATTTGCATCATGCCATCCCTCATTTTTTCAATTGTCAAATTCCAGTGACATGGCGCGAAAGCGCCGTGTCGCGCCAGGGGTTCAATTCGGGAAATTTTCACTGAGATTACGAGACGTGTCCTAGGGTTAAAAGGGTCAATTTTTCAACCCTATATAAGCCTTTTAATACGAGATTTGGCCATAATTCAGAAACTTATACTCAATTACTCTCAAAAACTTTCAAGAACAACCTAGGGCTTTTCATAGAAGATTCAGAATCAAGAATTTTCTCCGTCAATCTTCACGAAATCATGAACTAAGGTATGTGTAGTATTCATTCATGGACTCCTTTCTTCCACGAATCCCAAGAATCTCTTTTCTAAGTTTGAGTTTATGGATTTATTTATGAATTTCATGTTGGGTTTGTTTTGTTTATGTTGAGAATGATCAGTTGAATTCAAATCCATGTTGGGTGATCAATTTTATGTGGAATTGATTTGTATAGATGTATATTCATGTGAACCTGTGAATAAACCCTATATGATGAAATTAGAGATAAATCATGATGATTAATTATTGTATCATGTTGTCTACATGTGTTATGCCTACCATGTGTTTGATTAAATGCATAGATGAAGGAACAATGCCCAACTAGTATGATATCATGAAATTCCCATGTATGTACAAGTTATGTCTATCACATGTTTTTATGGAATGCTTCTATAAATGTATTAGGGATTATGATGTTAGTTATATGTTCATGTCAGTTATGCTTGGTCAGTTTTCCTTCCATCGAGTTCTGGGGGTAGTATTCCGTCAGTCAAGGGAATTCAGTAAATCAATCCATGTTCAATTTAGTAAATTATGTTTAGTGTCTATTCAGATGGGAGTAGAAATTAGCACCGAGTGAACCCAAGGATGGGAACTCACCTGTTATGTGAGGGTGTGATTCTTAGAAGCAAGCCTTGCATTCCAGAACTATATAGCCATCATAGGTTGAGACATCATAGCCTTCTATATGGGGGTAGATGAGGTGGCTTTAGTTTGCTATATAAGGGTTCCTACTGTTCTCACTAGAGCTACCTGTTATATTAGGGTTACTTCCATGTTGTCCTTTCCAGTGGTGCGGTATTGCCACCCTTCCAATCAGGGCATAGATTAGACCCCAATTCAGCTATAATGCATCATTTGGGGCATATCGGTTAGATGACTACCTCCCATAGTCTCAATATCAGTCTCAGTAAAAGAACTCAGCTAGTTCTTCAGAATTCAGGACTGTCAACTACAGTCAACTCAGACACAGTGCGGAACTCAAGTAGTTCCATTAGAATCAAGACTGTCAGATACAGTCACTTATGTTATCAGTTATATTCATATTCAGTAATCATTAAATTGCAGTATTAGTGTCAGATGTTATGTACCATGCATATATTCTTACGCTCATGATAGTTAGTGAGTTATTATTATTGTTCATGCATATGAAACCCATGAATTCTACCTACCTCACATGCATACCAGTACATTCAAAGTACTGACGCATTTGCGTTATGGTGTCTTATACCATAGATTCAGAGACATGAGCCCTAGATCAGCAGTAGATTCCAGTTTTAGTAGTCAGAGTTAGAAGTGAGTCCTCATCATTCGAGGACATAACTATTCCCTATTATCTCATTAATTTGTTTATTAGTTGGATTTAGTTGGGGACATATCCCATCAGCTCCTTACTCAGACAGTTCATTCAGTTAGAGGCTTTCTAGACTATCAAGTTTCAGACTTCAGTATTTTCAGTTTTGTTTTGGGTATTCTATTACCCCACACTGATGCTATATCATTCAGATTATGTTAAGTATTGAACCTTATGGCCTTTTGGTGCATTTTTCCGCATTATTATGTCATATTATGCAATGTACAGGTACAAATATCAGTAATTGGTTAGTTTATGGTCCTTTGGGGTCATGAGCATCGTGTAGCATTATGGGTACCAGATCTGGGGCGTTACAAACTTGGTGTCAGAGCCTAAGGTTCAATAGAGTCCTAGGAAATCTGAAAGTCGCATCTAGTAGAGTCGTGTACATGGGTGTGTTTCATGTCACATTTATGTACAGGAGGCTATAAGCTGTTTTAGGAACAGTTTCCCTACGTTTAGTATTCATGTCATGCCAGTGAGCATAATCTTAAATCAATCTCTCAGTCTAATCCGTTCTCCCTTTTTTCTATAGAACATGCCTCCTAAAAGAAGAAACGGAAATCAGTCAGCCCCTCAGCCCGAAGATCCTTTTAAGCGAACATATTTCTCATGCAGAGTTCCGAGCTGAATTCACTACTCTTGCTAACTCAGTTGCTTCTAAGAATAAATGACCAGCTGTCGTCTTAGCCAATCCAGTGGCCAATTCAGCTACAACCAGGATTTGGGATTTCACCCAAATGAATCGTCCATCCTTTCTCAGGTCTAAGACAGATGAGAACCCTCAAGAATTCCTAGATTATGTTCATAAGGTGACAGATATAATCGGGGTTACTTCTAGTGAGAGTATTGATCTAGATGTATATCATTTACAGGATGTCGCTCATACTTGGTTTAAGCAGTGAAAGACAAAGGGGGCAGATGATGCAGGGTCAGTTGAGTGGGAGGAGTTTGCTTCAGTATTCCTTGATAGATTCTTTCCCCTAGAGCTTAGAGAAGATAAGGTGCTAGAATTCATCAACCTCATAAAGGGAAATATGACAGTGAAAGAGTATTCTCTTAAGTTTACTCAATTAGCCAGATATGCCCATCATGTGGTTACAGATAGCAGGGCAGGGATGAGTAAGTTCATTTCAGGGGTGAATGATAGCATGATTAATGTGTACAAATCTGCCATGTTAAATAGTGACATGACTTTATCCAAGCTCATGACTCATGCTCAACATATAGAGGAGCAGAAGGTTAAGTAGAGGGAGAAGCAGAATAAGAGACCTAGAACAGGTAGCATTAATTTTAGTTAGCCTAAGTCAGAGGGAGGCAATTGCTCTCAGTTTCGTCCTAAGTCATCAGTTCTAGATCCTTTTTTTAGCTAGTGATCCAGTTCCTAAGTTCAGAGATGGTAACAAAGATAGAGTGCCAGACTCTAAGTCCCAGGGAAACATTAGTAGGGCCCGCACCTATCCTATTTACTATATTTGTGGAAAGCACCATCAGGGTATTTGCAGAGCTGGCAGTGCATTTATTTTGGATATGGCATGCCAGGCCACAGAGTTAGAGACTGTCCTCATCCAGGTCCTCAGGGTCAACAAAATCGCTCTTCAGCTCAGTTCGGTCGCCCAAATTAAAAGGGTGCCACCTCCAGTGCTACTAGTGGGCAACGACCAAATCGTCTCTATGCTCTTCAGTCCTAACAGGATCAGGAAAATTATCCTGATATAGTTACTTGTATGTTACAGATCTTTCATATACATGTTTACGGTTTGTTAGATTCAGGAGCTTCTTTGTGTTTTCTCGACTTCAGCAGACTTAGTCGAATTAGAGATGACTAATTTTGATGTCATTCTTGGCATGGATTGGCTTCATTCCAGCTATGCCATAGTCGACTGCAGAAATAGAATAGTCTTGTTTTAGTTCCCAAATAAACCCATCCTTGAGTGGAAAGGTAGTGTATCCGCTTTCAGGGGTCAGCTTATTTCCTACCTTCGGGCAAGGAAAATGAAATATAAAGGATTTCTCTATTATCTTGTTCGAGTTAAGGACACTAGTTCTAAAAGTCCCAGCCTTGAATCAGTCCCAGTAGTGAATGAATATTCAGATGTCTTTCCCGAAGATCTTCCAGGAATTCCTTCCGAAAGGGAAATAGACTTCGGTATTGATCTTCTTCCACATACTCAACCTATCTCAATTCTGCCATATAGAATGGAACCAGTAGAACTGAAAGAACAATTAAAGGATCTCTTAGATAAGGGATTCATCAGGCCCAATATTTCTCCGTGGGGCACTCCAGTATTATTCAAGCTCAAGAAAGACGGTTCTCTTAGGATGTGTGTAGACTACCGTCAACTCAATAAGGTCACGGTCAAGAACAAGTATCCTCTTCCTAGAATCGGTGACTTGTTTGACCAACTTCAGGGTGCTAGTTATTTCTCTAAGATAGACCTCAGATCCGACTATCATTAGCTCAGATTCAGAGAATGTGACATTCCAAAAATAGATTTCTGTACCCGGTTTGGTCACTTTGAATTCCTAATCATGTCATTTGGTCTTACTAATGCCACAACCATTTTCATGGACCTGATGAAACGTGTGTTCAAGAAGTACTTTGACATGTTCGTCATATTCTTCATAGATGATATTCTGGTCTATTCCCGCAGTGAGCGTAATCATGCAGACCATCTCAGAAAAGTACTTCAGACTCTCAGAGATCATCATCTATTCGCCAAATTCACTAAGTGCAAATTTTGGCTAAGGTCAGTAGCATTCCTTGGTCATATCATTTTCGGTGATGGAATTAGAGTTGATACTCAAAAGACCAAAGCAGCAAGAAATTGGTCCAGACTTGTCTCTCCATCTGATATCAGGAGTTTCTTGGGTATGGGTGGTTATTACTGATGGTTTGTTGAGGGATTTTATTCTATTGTATGCCCTATGTATAGATTAACTCAGAAGAAAGTCAAATTTCAGGTGTCAGATCCTTGCGAGAAGAGTTATCAGGAGTTGAAGACTCGACTCACCTCAGCTCCAGTCTTAGCTCTCCCAGATGGTTCAGATGGGTTCGTAGTGTATTTTGATGCATCCAGAGTAGGTTTGGGTTGTGTCCTCATGCAGCATGGTAAGTTCATATCCTATGCCTCTAGATATCTTAACCCCATGAGAGGAATTATCCTACTCATGATCTTGAGTTAGCAGTCGTAGTATTTTCCTTGAAGATTTGGAGGCATTATCTATACGGTGTTCATGTAGATGTGTTCACAGATCATAAGAGTCTTCAGAAAGATCTCAATATTTGTCAGAGAAGGTGGTTAGAGCTCTTGAAATATTATGACATGAGTGTCCTCTATCATTCGGGCATGGCCAATGTAGTGGCTGATGCTCTTAGTAGACTGTCTATGGGTAGTGTTTCTCATGTTGAGGACAGTAAGAAAAAGTTAGCTCAGGAAGTCCATCATCTTGCCAAAATACCCATTCGCTTAGTAGATATAGATGAGGGTGATAAATGGGTTCAGAGTAGTTCAAAATCATCTCTAGTTTTTGAGGTGAAAGAAAAGCAAGATAGAGATCCCAGCCTTGTCAAGTTGAAAGAGTCATACCAGGATCAGAAAATAGAGGTTTTCTCCAAAAGGGGAGATAGTGTTCTTCGTTGTCAGGGTCATCTTTATGTTCCAGGTGTAGATGACTTAAGGTAGAGAATTTTTGTAGAAGCGCATGGTGCGCGCTACTCTATTCATCCAGGGGCCACAAATATGTACCACGACTTGCAAGAAATCAATTGGTGGAGTGGGATGAAGAGAGACATTACAGAGTTTGTGGCTAAGTGCTCTACATGTCAGCAGTTTAAGATAGAGCATCAGAAGCCTAGTGGGTCTATGTAGGAGTTTAGTATTCCTACTTGGAAGTGGGAAGTTATGAACATGGACTTCGTGATGGGTATGCCTCGAACTCATCTTCAGCATGATTCAGTCTGGGTCATTGCAGAAAGAATGACCAAATTAGCTTATTTTCTTCCAGTTCATAACTCTTATTCAGTCGAGGATTATGCCAAACTCTACATCAAGGAGTTAGTCAGATTGTACGGTGTTTCATTATCCATTATCTCAAATAGTGGTACCCAGTTCACCTCACATTTTTGGAAAGCATTCCAAAAGGGTCTTGGTACCCAAGTTCATCTTAGTACAACCTTTCATCCTCAGATAGATGGTCAACCAGAAAGGACCATTCAAACATTAGAAGATATGCTAAGGGCATGTATAATCGATTTCAAGGAAAGTTGGGATGACCACTTACCTTTGATTGAGTTTGCATACAACACAAGCTATCATTCTAGTATTCGAATGGCTCCATTCGAAGCTCTCTATGGTAGGAGATGTAGATCTCCAATTGGTTTGTTTGAAGTTAGTGAGGCCTCAATTATAGGGACTGACTTAGCATTCGATGACTTAGAAAAAATCCAGTTGATTAGAGAAAGACACCGGGCTGCTCAGAGCCGACAGAAGTCATATGCAGATGTTCGTATAAAAGATAACGAGTTTAAAATTGGTGATCATGTCTATCTAAATATCACTCCCATGAAGGAAGTGAAGTGGTTCGACAAGAAAGGGAAACTCAGTCCCCGATATGTCGGTCCTTTCAAGATTCTCAGTGGATTCGACAATGTAGCTTATGAGCTCGAATAGCCATCAGATCTAGCCTCAGTTCATCCAGTCTTTCATGTCTTTTTGCTCAAGAAGTGCATAGGTGACCCATCAGTTATAGTCCTTATTCAGAGCATTGATGTTCAGAACACTCTCTCTTATGAAGAGATTCCAGCCAAAATCTTAGACTATCAGATTCGTTGATTGAGGAACAAAGAAGTTCCTCTAGTTAAAGTTCTTTGGCGAAATTAGTCCGTCGAGGGAGCTACTTGGGAAGCAGAAGTAGATATGCGTACCAAGTATCCTCACCTCTTCTTCGCCAACTCAGATCAAGATCAAGGTAACAGTTCTCCTTAAGCTTACTCAGTTTCATGTTTAGTGTTCATCACAAACTTGGTATGCAGTTTCATGATCACGTTCCCATTATAAACTTAGTATCATGTACCACTGCTTATCAGTCATGCACACTTGTATCAGTTCAGTTATGTAATTATGCATCAGACATGCATTCTCATTGTGAGAAACTTAGTTCTTCAGAACACTCAGTCATGCATTCATGAATCAGTTACCCATACATCAGATATGCATGTTCAGTATTATATGTTCAGCTTTTCATGTCAGTCATGAGATCATGTTCCAGTTAATCATGTTCAGCATGTACATCACTTGTCTTTTCTCTTCTCTCAGTCAGTCTCATTCGAGGATGAATGTTCTCAAGGGGGAGATATTATAATACCCCATACTTTTCCTAGCTAATTTCATCTCAAGAATGTCTAGTATTAGATTCTAAATTGAATGATGGTTTTTCCATGAGGAATTTTCAAGATTTTGAATTTTTGTCATGTGGTAAATTCAATAAGCTTTCCATCAATATAAGATTCGCCCAAATTCGATAATCGGGTCAGAAGTTATGACTATTTCAAGTTCACGTCGTAAAACAACACCATATTAGTCAGTGGAGTGCCGCGCCACAAGAGGAAATGACATTAGGCAAATTCCAGTAGGGGTCTGCGATTATGGCGCGTCACGCCAGGGCCCAAATTGAGAATTTTTCTTTTCCAGTGTCTTAGCGCGATTTCCTCCGCGTCGCGCCAAAGTTTCAGGTTGCAAAAGAAGGGGAAACGCGATGGATCCGCATCGCACCATCCCTCAGTTTTCCAATTGTCAAATTCCAGTGACACGACGCGATAGCTCTACGTCACGCCAGGGTTTCAATTTGGGAAATTTTACTAAAATTACAAGACGTGTCCTGGGGTTAAAAGGGTCAATTTTTCACCCTATATAAGCCTTTTAACATGAGATTTGGCTATAATTCAGCAACTTATACTCAATTACTCTAAAAAAACTCTCAAAAACAACCTAGGGATTTTCATAGAAGATTCAAAATCAAGAATTTTCTTCGTCAATCTTCACGAAATCACGAACTAAGGTATGCATAGTGTTCATTCATGGACTCCTTTTGTCCATGAAGCCCAAGAATCTCTTTTCTAAGTTTAAGTTTATGGATTTTTGTATGAATTTCATGTTGGGTTTGTTTTGTTTATGTTGAGAATGATCAATTGAATTCAAATCCATGTTGGATGATCAATTTTATGTGGAATTGATTTGTATAAATGTATATTCATGTGAACTTGTGAATAAACCCTAGATGGTGAAATTAGAGATGAATCATGATGATTCATTGTTGTATAATATTATCTACATATGCTAGCCTACCATGCGTTTGATTAAATGCATAGATGAAGGAACAATGCCCAACTAGTATGATATCATGAAATCCCTATATATGTACAAGTTATGCCTATCACCTATTTTGATGGAATGCTTCTATAAATATATTATGGGTTATGATGTTAGTTATATGTTCAAGTAAGTTATGCTTGGTCAGTTTTCCTTCCATCGAGTCTTGGGGGTACTTGTACCCGAAATATTAATTGTGTGCCTAGATCCATGTCATGTTCCACGATACTCTCAGTCAAACTATGAATCCTTAGACTTCAGACAGTCTTATGACTCAGGAAATATCCATGATCTTATGAACTCAGTCAGTTGTCTGATATTAGTAGTATTCCATCAGTTAGCAGAATTCAGTAAATCAGTCCATGTTTAGTTCAGTAAATTATGTTCAATGTCTATTCAGATGGGAGTAGAAATTAGCATCGAGTGAACCCAAGGATCGAAACTCACCTGTTATGTGAGAGTGTAATTCTTAGAAGCAATCCTTGCATTCCAGAACTATGTAGCCAGCATAGGTTGAGACATCATAGCCAGCTATATGAGGATAGATGAGGTGGTTTATCCTGCTATATGAGGGTTCCCATCGTTCTCACAAGAGTTGTCTTTTATATTAGGGTTACTCGCATGTTGTCTTTAATAGTGGCGCGGTATTGACACCCTTCCAATCAGGGCATCGATTGGACCCCAATTCAGCTATAATGCATCATTTGGGGCATGTCAGTTAGATGACTACCTCCCACGATCTCAGTATCAGTCTCAGTAAAAGAACTCAGATAGTTCTTCAAAATTCAGAACTATCAGATATAGTCAACTCAGATACAGTACGAAACTGAGATAGTTCCATCATATTCAGGACTTTCAGATACAGTCACTCATGTTATCAGTTATACTTAGATTCAGTAATCTTGTTATCATAGTATTAGTGTCAGTTTTTATGTCCCATGCATGTATTCTCACCCTCGTGATAGTTAATCAGTTATTATTATTGTTCATGCATATGAAACCCATGCATTCAGCCTACCTCACATGCATACCAGTACATTTAAAGTACTGACGTATTTGTGTTATGGTGTCTTATATCATAGGTTCAGAGACACGAGCTCCAGATCAGCAGTAGATTCCAGTTTCAGCAGTCAGAGGTAGAAGTGAGTCCTCATCATTCGAGGACATGATTATTCCCTATTATCTTTTTAATTAGTTTATTAGTTGGAGTTAGTTGGGGACATGTCCCATCAGCTCCTTACTCAGAAAGTTCAGTCAGTTAGAGGCTTTCTAAACTATCATGTTTCACACTTTAGTATTTTCAGTTTTGTTTTGGGTATTCTATTACCCCACACAGATGTTATATCATTCAGATTATGTTCAGTAGTGAACCTTATGGCCTTTCAATGCATGTTTCCGCATTATTATGTCATATTATGCAGTTTACAGGTACAAATATCAGTCATGGGTTAGCTTGTGGTCCTTCGGGGTCATGAGCACCGTGTAGCATTTCGGGTACCTGATCCGGAGCATTACAAACTACATTTTGGATACTATCTATCGTGATATCAGAAGAGAGGATCTTCTATTAATAGAAATACAAAAGCTTTCCTCTAAGAAAGAGGTCAGCAAAATATGTAAGAGAATTATATTTTCCTTTTAGGAAAATTAAAAGTAATTATGGTTATACTTTGTCTTTCCTTTGGTATAACATTAAAATTCAAACTTGATAAGAAACTAAGGACAAAAAAACTAACAATTTATTCAAGTTAATCGTCTATCGTAAAACCTTCATGAACTATCCGTAACTCTAAAAAAGGGGAAATAGCTGCTCACAGTCATAATAACAATAATAATAATAATAATCGTCAAAGTACTAAAAGTTATTAAAATGACTAACACTAGATTATTCGTGACTCCCGAATTATTCTATTCATGTTTGCTTGTTGATAAACTCGATATCCCCTTCAAAGACATGTTTTTGGACTATTAATTGGTGTAGAATCCTTGATAGATTATTCTAGACCATAAACATCTTGGGGAAAATCAGACTTTGAATTGGATTTGGGTGTGTTGCATTGCCCATCCCAAGCGGGACTGTATTGTGGCTCGCACTGTCTATCATAGCCATACCTTGGCCATTTTCCCAGCTAGATCCTGTACAATGATGCGTGAGTCGCCCGGGCCATTGGGGTTATTCCCAACACTTGTCTATTTTCCATCTTCACTTGCACAATGGTGGTTGCGTCCGCACTGAATAAATGCAACCGGCACATCTCTAACTCAATTTTCACTTTTTCTTGACTTCCAGCTTTTGTATTACTTTCCATTCGTTCCAAATTCCTTCTCAAGCCATTTTCTTTCTCATGAAATGAATTTCAGTCCTCCAAGTAGCCACATGTATCATTAATGCTCCAATTAGTCCAGTACTCAATTATCAGCTATGATCTTTAGCAACGTATTTTTTAGCTACGATATAAAATTCGTCACTAATTGTTCACTTTTAATGACAAAGTTACCTTTCGTCAATAAATACATGGGTCACATATTTTTAGTGACAAAATATAAATTTTCGTAGCACAATTTTATCCTCTAAAAGTTTTTCGCCAAAAAATGAGTTAGCGCCATTTTATTAAGCAACATTAGTCACAAATTATGTGTTATCAGTACACATTATTGCGTCACAAATAGTTTATCTAGTTTGTGAAAAATCAACTTTTTGTCTTAAAACTAATTAATTTTTGGACACAAAATATATGTTGCTACAATAGTGACAAATTATATTTTGTAGTTAAATGTTGTAAGCTTTAGCCATAAATTTTATATTTAATTGTGACATTAGTTTTTGTCACTAATAATATATATTATTTGTGACGGTCATTTTATTGTCTCTAATCAATCTATGATTTAGTGACAATAAAAATTTATCACAAAATTTGTAAAGGTATAAATAGCGACAACTTTAAATTTTGTAGTTGAATAATTCAACTATTTGCAACGAAAAAAATTCGTAGCAAAATATAAAATTTTCTTTGGCCACTATGTTAATGATTACAAGTAGAGCAATGTATTGTGTGGACAAGAACAGAAATGGTGGATATTAAAGTCCCCAAGAAGCTTAGAATAGGTTTTTAGCCTTTTTAAAATAGTTTTATTCCGTATAAAATAATATATTTACTATATAGAAAATGTATCACTACTATATGTGTATGAAAAATGTATTATGTGCAGAAAAAATTATACCATTTTTGTATCACTAATACATACAACTATTTTCACCATAATATAGAAATTGTATCAATATGTATATGTCTGAAAATGTATCGTACATAATGAAATTGTATCGTTATTGAATAAAATATGTATCTCTATGTATATAAAAATTGTATTATTATTGTATAATAAATGTATAAATTCTCACTAATTATACAGATATATACTATTAGTATACATGCATTATACATATTTCAGGATACTAGTTTAACCGCACGTGCCTCACACGTATAATATTTTATTATTTAAAATTAGATAATTTTATCTATTGCAAATAATTTTAGTGACATGTAAAAATTTCAACTCACTTTTCGAAGATCCTTCACATTTTAATATAATAATATAAATATAAACATATATTTTAGTATAAGCACATAGATATTTTTCCACCAGAAGTTTCAAATGATTGATCGATCATCACTTTCTTTTGTCATGCAGTACATCTCTCTCTTGCTGCCAGAGGCTAAGAGAGATACATCAATTTGAGCCATATTTCTGGAAAAATTATTTTTCATTTTCTTCTATATTTAAAAATTTTTCTTATTTTTAAAGTCAAATCTTTAACAAATTATTGATTACATTTTTATTACATACTTAAAAATTTTAACATTTGGTACTTCTTAAAATTTTCTTATTCTAGTGCTTTTATATTTATTTCTAGATTTTCAAATCTTCTTAAATTCAAATTTAGTTGATTTAGAATTGTTAAACTAATGAAAAAAGTTTTAGTTGTCATTAATTCTGATGACTTCTAATAAGAAAAGATTTTATCATAAATATATTTAGTTAATTTTCTACACTTAAATATTAAAAAAAATCATTAATTCTGATGACTTCTAATAAGAAAAATTATTACCATAAATATATTTAATTAATTTTTAACACTTAAATATTAGAAAAAAATATGAAAAATACGATCTTGTCTAAAGCAAAGACTTTTAATGAAGGACAAAAAGTTCAAACAATATTTCTAACACCCTTCACACTTTTAATATATTATAGATTATAGATATAGATTATAGATTATAGATTATAGATTTCTTGAACACACCTAGTATAACAACAACATCCTAGTCAATTTTACTATTTTTATCATATAATTTTAATTAAGTTATTAATTTTAATTTATAAGTACTTTGAGGTCAGCTAATATTTTTTTAAAATATTCCATAATTAAAATATTGTGTTGGGCATCCGTATCCTAATATAAAGAGAATAAAATTAGTTGCAAAGTTTTATTCCCAATTAAAATACCTTTCATGTAAATTTTTCTTTTTTATTGAAATATTTCCTAGTTAAAAACAAATTTTGGTCATCCGTATCTTAACATAAAGACAGTACAATTAATTATACACAATAGATAAAATTATCTTTTTACTATTTTTCTCATATAATTTTAGTTTAATTATTAATACTTATTTGTAAGATATATAAAAATAAAGACATGAATGTCAGCTACCAAATTTAAGTCATTTAAAACCAAATTGTCATTTACTATCTTTATATTTAAAAATAACAAGGATGAAGTATTTTAAGAAAACAACTACTATATAGAAGCATGTGAATAATATTAACATCCAAAAGTGAAAAGTTGTGTACAATGAGAACTCCAAAGATTAACAAAACACGGGTTAATGACAAATAAGTATTTTGCTAGTTATGTTCATGTGTACGACGTGTAGGATAACTGTGTTAGTGTGTGCCGGAAAATAAGGGAAATTTGATAACGTGCAAATGAGGTGAGGGTAGTGTTGCAGCAATGTGCACATCAGGGAGATGTTATTTTTTTCCTTTATTTTGTATATATTTGAAAAAGATTTATATATAAATACAACACAATAAAAGTAACTTTAATATAATATGTTTTTCTAACTTTATATATATAAATCTCAGCATTCATTTACATGTCTTTTAAATGATTAAATAGGTACAATAGTTTGTTAAAAAATAGAATTTCATTAAAAGAATTTGATCGTGGAGCATTTGATGGAGCAATTATAATTATTTAGTATATATAAAAGATAATTTAATTATTATCATAATTTTGAATTTAAAATCAACTAAAATTTGTATTAGTTTTTATCTTATTTAAATTATATAATTTAGGACTTTCAAATCATCTAATATTTTGTATTGATTCTTTCCTTAAACTCTTACATTATATAGAAACAGGAAAAAAATACTCTTCTTTTTTAATCTCTCGATTTTTGCTTTTCTTCATCTTTTTATTTTTATGTTTTTGTTGTTGATGCAGGGTTCAACTGACGTCGCTAAGAAAGTTAGAAGTTCTTCTTTTATTTTTTCGTAAGTAGCTTGATTTGTCTGTAATTATAGTTTATTAGATTACTACCTGAGTATTTATTTAAAATAATTTTTTGGATCCATGTGAGAATATTACTAAAAACTTGCGTTAATTCCCTTCTTCTTTTAAATTAATATATACAATGCGAAGAATAAACAAACAATAGACACATATAGTATATTTTAAATGGCTTTTCAATTAGTTAAGTGTTCTCGTTGTTTACACTCTATAATTTTATGGTTATCTTCATTAGATCAATACTATTATAAAACTATGATATTCTAATATGAATGTTGATTGACTTTTTCATCATTTAAATAATTTTTTATTAGATAAATTATATAATAATATATTCAATGTAATTTTACGAGTGAAATTTTTATCCACACACAAGAAAAAAGAATTAACGAGGATAAAAAAGTCAAGTCAAAATATTATAGCGATTATGTAACATGCCGAAATATAAAAAATTGTATAAAATGGTGTGTGCCTTTAAAGTATTTCTTTTCAGCTTTTAATTGAATTAAATAGAATTTAAGTGCAAGTTGTGTTCTGTTGGTGTTAGTAATATATGTTTGAAGTTTATTATGTCTTAACACCTAGAGATAATATTGGTTTAGTATATCATGATATCATAACATATGAATTCTAATCTTGAATTTTTTTTTTCCCACAGGCTGTGGAAGGTAGAAATAAAGACTAGTTGTTACAAAAAGTGCTTTTGCAATGATCTTTTGAGAAAAAAACTCCTTTTTATTATCTTCGTTTTGTTAATATTTAGTATATCTCAGCTAGACATTCAAGTTGAATGAATTTTGGTTAATGCTGATTTTTATTTAAGTGTATCTAGTGAGATATCATCTCATGAATGTCATTTTGGTTGTTCTTAATTAATATATGACAGTATCTTTAATTATTTTTTTCTATTATCTTACTTCTTTTAGGGTGTTATTTAAAAAAAAAAAATTGTATAACGCTCTTTATAATGAAGTTTAAGATATTTATATATGATTTCAGTTTCAAATTATGAAAACCTAGCTAGCTAAATACAAATGGTTGTGATTAGTGACGAAATATTTTATCCTTAAAAACTTTACTTTTACCTTCTAAAACCATCACATATTCGTCACATATTCGCCATCAAATTACAATATTTGGTGACGAGTAAATTTTATCCCTAAATAGCCCACTTATTAGAGAAAATTGAAGGAAAGGTGTCTTTTAAGTCTTGAATGAAGGATTGGTAACATTGACCAACTTAAAGGGTCAACCATCATTAGCAAACTTGATTAAGTTAATTGTGGACTTGATTAATATTTTTAAAACTTTCTAATCTTTTCAAAAATACAAATCAACCCAACCCACACCCCTCTTCAATCCAAATCAACTAGTCTCTCTCCTCTCTGTCGACAGTTTCTCTCAACTCTCTCCTAACCAACAGTTCTGCAAATTTCTCCTTTCAATCCTCGGCGACTTCAACTTTCGACGGCAAATAGTTGGGCTTCGAGTTCCCCTCCTTAATCTAAATCAACCAATCTCTCTCCTCTCTCTTGACAGCTTCTCTCAACTCTCTCCCAACCAACAGTTCTGCAATTTTTTCCTTTCAATCCTTGGCGACTTCAACATCCGATGATAAATAGTTGGGCTTCAAGTTCCTTTTCGAATTCAACCTTCAATCGATGTGACAGTCTTGCTCTCCGGCCACAACAGCTTCAAATTCTTCAATCTCCAATCGATGTGACATCCTTGCTCTTCGGCCACAACAACTTCGAATTCATCATCGTTTCTTTTCTTCTTTCATAGGTAAGAATTTATGGCCTTTTTAATTTTGAAGAAAATGAGGAACTTGAGCCAACTTTTCTTATAGTATTGGTTAACGATTTCAATATTTGTTGCTTTAATTTGAAATGTGGTCTGAATAAAACTCTATTTTTTGGTATTTCTTCTCTTTTCGAAGTGAATTATGATTTTTATTGTTTGATGTGTTTTTTTAAAGTTTGATTTTTGTTGTTTGTGTTTATAAAAACAAAACAACAATTTTGGTTGATTTGTTTTGTTCTTGTTATTTGTAAAAATAGTGATATTTCTATTTTTTTGTTGAATAAAATTGTGCTACTATTTTTTATTTCTCCAACAGATTATTCATCTGGTGCAACATATTAACTATCTGATGCAACAGATTTGTCATATGATGCAATAGATCAACCATGTGATGCACCAAAGGAACTATCATATTACAATTTTGATGTAACAGATTAATCATTTGATGCAACAGATTTAGCATATGATACAATAGTTTAACTATTTAATGCAATAGATTAACTATATGTTGCAACAGATTAAGCATTGGATAAAAAATCTGATGGAACTGATTAACCATCTGATGCAACGGAAAAACCATCGAATTAATGATCTGATGCAACAGATGAGCCTCTTGTAAGATAAAATCCTATCAACTCTTCCAATAAGACATGCCCAAGACTTGATTTTTCCAACTAATCATTCATCTGCCGCGATAGAAGACCCTATGTTGGAAAAAATTTAAACAATATTGACTGTTGATAACTGTTCCAACAGATCACTCATGTGTTGCAACAGATGTATGACCTATTGCACAAACCAATTATCTTTCTCAATAGATGAGCAATATGTTTTGTATTATCGCAACAAATCACTCAGTCGGTGTTGCAGGTTAGTTAACTATTCCGATAGATCACGCATATATTGCAATAGATGTGTGATCTGTTGCACAGATCATTTATCTTTCTCAAAAGATAAGTGATATATTTTGTATAGTCACAACAAATTAATCAGCCGCTGCTACAGGTTATTTAACTGTTCCAACAGATCACTCATATGTTGCAACATATAATGTTGCAATAGATGTGTGATCTACTGCACAGACCATTTATTTTTCTCAACAAATAAGTGATATATTTTGTATTGTTGTAATATATTATTCATCCATTGTAACAGGTTATTTAACTGTTCCAACAAATCACTCATATATTGCAATAATGTGTGATCTGTTGCACAGACCATTCATCTATCTTAAAAGATGAGTGATACATTTTGTATTATTGCAACAGATTGCTATTCCATTGCAACAAGTTTGTTATATGCTGCAACAGATATACTACCTGGTGCAATAGATAAGTGATATGTTGGAACTGTTATTTTGTTGTTTTGCTTGTTAGATTTATTGTTATCTTTTTTTAACGATGCATTAATCAACTATAATATATTTTTTATATTCCTATTAATTTTAGATAGTATGGCTCCCAAAAGAACAGAAATTGAATTAAGTCAAAGTAAAGGAACAAGTGAAGCAACTAGGCTACATCCACCACTCTATGAGTTTGCTTTACAAGTGTTATCTCAATCAGGAGCAGAATATGATGAACACGGGGAGGAGGAATGTTTCAAAAGAGATGATCTAAATGCTAATAGCCCTTTCGCCAAAGAGTTAGTCAAAACCTTCAGCATCGATCGTTATCCTGTGAGAATGCTGTGCAATGGTGCCACAGATTTAACGGGTGATTTTGTGGTTAATTCAGTCATAAGATTGTCGACGGCTTTAAAAAAATACTTCGACAACAAAAATTGGATGCTTATTTCAGGGACAGCTGCTTTGGGAAATATCTTGATTTGCTAGAGGAAAATAATACTCATTTCCAAATGAAAATGGTATATGAACTTCTCAAGCGTAGGTTTATGTATGAAAATAAAGATAAGATGGATGAGGTGTGGATAAATTACTGTGGCGTGCCTGTTTGTTTTGGTTGGAAGGAGTTTGCCATAGTTACTGGACTAAAATGTTATCCTCCTTCTCGAGTTATACCTATTCTAACCTATAAAAAGCACCCCGCACACCCAAAAAAGGCAAAGGCAAGTCATGTGATCATGATGACCTAGTGTCCATTGTTGGTCCAAGCTTCAAAAACAAAAATTTGATAGAAGCATTGAAAGGTAAAGGACTTTCAAAGAAGCACAAGCAGTCATTGTGCTTGGTTTGGTTTGTACATAATATTCTTTTGGCGAAAGAAGTTAACAACAACATAAGTGTTGATTTAATAAAGCTCTCCGAGGATCTTGAGGCATTTAACAGCTATCCTTGGGGTTCTGAAAGCTTCAAAATGACTGTCAAATATTTGTTGACTCCATTAGCGCCAAAGACAATCAACTTATATGGATTTTCATAGGCTTTCATGGTAAATATTTCTTTCTTTTATTATGATATAATTTATTTTTTTACTCAATAATGGTTTTGATTTATTGGCATTATTTTATAGGCTTGGGCATTTGAAGTCATTCCTTATTTGAGACAACAAGTGAACTACCAAGAAGAAGTTTTTTGTCCAAGAATCTTGAAATGGTTGTCGGCCAAAACTGATAAAAATGCAAAATTTTTTGATCTCATCAACCCCCGGAAGGATGCAGTAAGTATAATTATAATTAATTTTTTATCTTAATTAATAATTTTTTTGAATGATCTAATCATCATTATAATATATGTAATGATTTATGTTAGATTATGCATTCATCGCTAGTTTCGACTAATCGAGAGTTGAAGATGCCACTTTTTTCTTACTTTATGGTCTGTGCAAACTTTATCTGACCCTAAGGTCATCGACATAATAAAAATGAAATTATTTGGAGCAACAACCATTATAAAAAAAATAATTTTGGAGGGTGGGCTTGTTGGTGGTGGTGGTCTTAATGGTGATAGAGATGTTGGTGGTGGTAGTGGTGCTGCTGTTGGTGTTAATGATACTCCTCTTATAGTATTTAAAATAAACCATTATGAGTATGATCATACTGGTTATAAAAAATTTTCCTCTCCCAGCGAATGTTCTGCATGCAAATGTCAAGACTGCAGAGCGAAACATGATGTAGTGATTAATGTTGTTAATGCATTAACTACTTTTGTAAAGAAATTGACATCTAAGAGGGGTGTCATTCCATCAAAGAGGATTTTATTTCCATCCAATCCATTAGAGATTAAGGCTAAGAGGAGAAGGAAAGTGATTTCCAAGGCATTATCAAGCATCCAAAAAAGCAAAATTGCAACTCCTCTGTCCATGTATTGCACTGAGCAATGTACAATGTCCAAAGGAGAGAAACACGAATTTAAGAAGGTGAATATATATGTCTTCCAACTAACAAGCAGACATATTTCTGTTTCAACAGATGACACATCTGCTGAAAATTATCAAACAGATATATACATCTATTGCAATAGTTGACTAACTTATTACACTAGATAAAGTATCTGTTGCGACATATGTCTTGTCTATTTTAGGAAATCAAAAAACTCTTCGTACCACTTTTATTTGTACTAACAGATGACCTATCTACTGTAACAGATAAGTCATATGTTGTAACAAATGGTTCATCCATTGGAAATTATCATACAGGTCTTCCTCATGTAGAAATTTATCCCAACAGTTGATTCATTGTTGCAATATAAATATAATCTATTTGAGATAATTTACAACAGGAGGAAGACCTATTTGATTTGCTAGAACAGATGAGTTATCCTTTTTCGTTTTGTTGTATCTCCATGATTACCATTGACCAATTCTGGATTTTCAGGTGGATGTAAAAGCTACTGTTGAACAGCATTGACAATATGCTACTCTACTCTTTTTATGGAAATACGAAGAACAGAAAGAGAAAAAACCTTACATAAACGAAAATAAAGATCCATGATGAGCAAAGCCGAATTTCAAAGCATCGGATGAAGAACAACTTGTTCATATTGAGTAGATCTTTATAGCTTGAATCTATCAAAGTAATAACCTCACCCCTCCTTAGGAATCCAAGTAATAACTTCACCCCTCCTTAGGAATCCTTGGCATCAATGCTTAAATTGTTGATGTATTTGTTGAGATCTGTACCCATAATAATTTTTTTACATTTCATTTATTCGTTGATTTACTTCAGCTAATTTCTTAATGCTTCAATTTATTTTATTTTGTCTATGGATTTTATTTTTTCCTTAGATTTGAACTTATTAATTGAAATGGAATATTAGATTTAAATATTGCAACTAATAATGTATCTGTTGCAATAGACGACACATCTGTTGGAAAATATCGAACAAATTTAGACATATGTTGCAACAAGTAGGTAATCTTTTGGAATTTATCAAACAGGCCTTCCCACTGCTGCAACAAATAGACTTAGATAGAAACACCGACATAATGCAACAGATGACCAACCTATTGCAATAAATAAACTATATGTCAGAACGAGTAGAATATCTATTACAACGGATGGAGAATCTATTGCATTATAAAAATTCAACATTCATTGGACATAAAAAATTGCCACTATATGTAAAAAAAGTGAAAGTGAATTGAAATAAAAAAGGTGGAACCCATCGACAGTGGTCAGTTCAAACACCTAAAATAAAATAGGCATCAAGTAGACAGTGTTCATTTTAAACACGTAAAATAAAATAGGCATCAAATATGCCAGGTTGGCACTTTTTGCTGACTTGGCGTTTGATTTGGCCCCCAACGGTCATTTTTTTCCCCAATGTCTTATATATTCATCTTCTTCCTAAAATTTAATCCTAAATTCCCAAATCTTCTTCGTCGTCGTCATCTTTTTCTATCTATCCAAATTCTTTAAATTATTTGCATTTGGTCTTTCTTTTCTTCATCTTTTTTCATTTTTTCCAACTGAGCTTGACAATGTCGAGCGCATCTTCCACTGTTTTTTGTGATAATGATTTTCAATATTGTAAGTGCGATCATGAAGCTCTATTTTAGACTTCTTGGACTCAATAAAATCCAGGTCGTGGGTTTTTTACTTGTAAGATTTCAAAGGTAATATTTTTTTATTTAATTAATTGATTAATTATTGACTTGTAATTATTTTGTAATTGTGTTCTTGTTTTATAGAAATTGGGTGGATACGATTACTGGGATTGGTAGGAAGAACGACACCCTTCACAAGCAAATAGTGTAATTTGGGTTTTTTTAGCAAAGTCAAGGCTTCTGAAGAGAAATAAAATCGAACAAGAAGATACTACATTGTTGTCGTTATTGCTACTGGTTTGGTGTTGTTGGGCACGTGAATATTCAAGCCTAATTGTTGAAATTTTCATGGTGGTATATTTACTACTGGTTTGGTGTTGTCGAGCACATGGATATTGATGTTAGGCGTATTTACACGCCTAAAGCACCTTAATGTATCCATATTTTAGCTAAGTTTTGAGGACAAAATATATAATTCCTACACTTTTAGTCCTTTTTCCTGTAAGTGAGCTAACCAACGTGATTAGCAAGTTTTCAGGAATAAATGATGAAGATTTCAGCATTTTATGGACTGTTGGACGCCAAAGGAAACTTCACGTAAGAAGGAAGGCAGCTTCTGGAAGCTTGTGGACTGAAAGTGATGCATGGAGAACTTGTCCCGAGCAAAAACAGTATTTCTAAAGACTTGGGGGATCAGCAGTAACTTAGTAGGATTAGGACAAGGAT
Source organism: Capsicum pubescens (assembly GCA_030864215.1). NCBI lineage: Eukaryota > Viridiplantae > Streptophyta > Magnoliopsida > Solanales > Solanaceae > Capsicum > Capsicum pubescens. The sequence goes on from CM061544.1 coordinate 233,517,977, forward strand.
ACAGTAACCCAGTAGGACTAGGACAAGGATAAAAACCCTATTTCAGTAGGACTAGGACAAGGATGTTATAAAAACCCTATTTTGCTGAATTTTTTCAGCATTGACTTATTCATTAATTCAAGTCCTTTTCATTCGACTTTTGCTCCTAATTCACGTTACAATATTCTGTAAGTCTAACACAGAGAACTCGGCTCTCTTGAGAAGAACGGCTAGGGCAAAATGTTTGAGAGATTTTTGACGCCATATCACTTCCATCGCCAAGATTATTCTAGGTTGTGGTATGATGATTATATCTATTGTGATTTCCGTTGCACTCATGAGTAGCTAAACTTCTCTGTTAGGGTTATGGAAGCCTTATGATATACTATCTATTGTTATAAGTTTGTGAATTCTTGATACGTATGCTTCTTATATCATTACTCTCTTCATCTTAATTGAATTCTTGTGGTTGCAAACATATAGAATACGCCAGTATAGCATTAACTTGTTCGAAAGAAAAGTTACATGTCTGGAAAAGAGAGAATGACAAGGAAATAGGGCTACCAACCCCTGTTTAAAAGTTAGTGTCGTAACTGGATTAACCTCTTGGAGAATTCGTACCATTAGTATACGCTTTAAGCTAGAAAGAGTTAAAGTGATATAATCCTTGATGGTCGAAAGACACTAGGATTTACCATAGAATACGAATCTCTATAAGCGCATGCATGTCTGAATTCCACATAACTCATAGCCAATAGATACGTAAAACTCATAAGGTGGACATAACCCTAACTTACAATTCTCATTGATTAAAACCTACTAAACATTCCGTTTTTCTTTGTTACTTTGATACTCTTAATTCATGCTACAATTAAATCCCCCCTTTTTGGTAGAATTTTTGATCAACAGTCTACTAATCGTTGCATACTTAGTGACCAAGTATTCCCTGTGGGATTCGACACCCAACCCAGTTGGGTTCTATATTTGACAACGACCGCTTACACTCTTACGAGAGCTGTAGTTTGAGCATTATCAAATTTTGGCGTCGTTGCCAGGGAATACAGTTGTCAACTAAGTTTGTGATAGTTACTAGACCCTTTGGTCAAAAATTCTTAGATTTTACTTTTAGTTGTTGTTTTTGTTTTATTCAGGTTTGTTTGAGTGCATGCCAAACACTCGAAGTTTAGGTCAACCGTTATTACCCATAAATCCTGAACCTCAACTTATTGGCAGAATGGATGCACAACGTGACATTGAAAGAAGGGCTGCTCAACAGGAGCAGGCTAGATTAGCTGTGTTGGCAGCTGCTCAAGTGCATCAACAGACTATTGATAACCTAGGTCGGGCAACAAATCCTGATGATGAGGACCTGGGTGATGGTGAGTTACTTAATCCACGGCGTGCAGATGAGGTGGCAGCACCTGTGAACAGGAGAGATCGTCAAGCTCGAATGAGACCTGAACGCCTAGCTGTGCAGGCTCTTTTTGATGATGATGATGACGATCTTGATGGAGCTGGTGCCACAGGGGCTATTATTCCTCCACCCTTGGCACCTGGAGCCAAGTTCAATATCACTAGAACCATGATTCAGCTATTGCAGCTCAAAGGTTTATTTGGTGGACTGGCAGGCGATGATCCGAATATGCATCTGGTCAATTTTATTTCAACATGCAAGTCGTTTGACAATCCAGGAGTTGGGCAGAATGTAATTCGACTGCGCTTATTTCCATTGTCTCTGTCTGGGGAGGAAACTCTATGGCTGAACGGGATAACTCCTGATTCTATTACAAATTGGAGGCAATTGAAAGACACTTTCCTAGAAAGATTCTTTCCTCCATCCAAAAGAGCCCAATTAAGAGATGAGATAAGCAATTTTCGACAGCTTCCAACTGAAGCTCTCCACGAAACATGGGAGAGGTTCAAGAAGAAGCTTATGCGGTGCCCAAATCATCATATGACCAATGTACACTTGATGGAGATATTATACAGGTCTTTGAATTCGGTGACTAAGCCAGTGGTTGATTATACCATAGCATAGGCGGCGCCTATGCAAAAGCCTTTTGTCTCTGAATCTAGAATGCCATGGCATAGGCGCCGCCTATGCCTAACAATGCCATAGCATAGGCTCCACCTATGCTCAACTAGGCTTTGTAAAAGGCGCCGCCTATGCCAAGCATAGGCAAAGCATTAGGCGCCGCCTATGCTCACTTTTTGGTCTCCTAATCCGATTCCAAACAGGTCAAAACCCGACCCAAGCTTATCCTATAAATAGAACCTTAGTCTTAGAATAAAAATGCATTGCAAATTCAACCTAAGCGTCGCCTACCTCTCCAAAATCTCTCAAAAATTTTCCTTTTGCTCTTTTAACTTTTCAAGAACATCTTCTGAGGCCATCAACCAAGTAAGTACTTCTTTGCTCTTCTTTTATATTCCGTAAAGTACTACACTACTACGCCAATAATAAATTGTTAAATCTTGAAGTAGTGTGTGTGATTTGAATATGGTTGATTTGTTGTGATACAACTAAGTGAGTGAAAGAATACGTAAGGATGCTCTTGACTTGTTTCCAACTTGTATTTGATTTTGTTACACTGTCATACTTTTGCGGAATTGACATGGTCAAGAAAATTGCATAATCTTGTAACTAGAAAGCTTACATGTTGGAATGACTTGTTCATCGAGATGAAAATCATGGTTGACTACAAACATACGATGTTGTGATTATTTCTAATGCCATAACTTGATTCAATCTCTATGTAGTAGTTTTGTACAAAAGGTACATCAATCCAAACATGAAAGTATTGCCAAGATTTCATGAAATAGAATCAAAAAGGATAGTTAAGATGACAAGAAAAGTATGACTGCACTGATTATATTGTTGGAACATAACACCTAAACGTATATCGATGAAGTCTGAGTGATCGACATCGTTCACTTCACTAGTTTATGCCAACAAATTAAGTGTGGGGTGGTGCCTCTACTGCTTGTTTGTTGACTGTATCCACCGAGAGGAAGTTAACATGAATATTATTTTAATCTCAGGTACAATGGCACCAAAAGCAAGACAAGGAAAAGAAAAAACAACCACTTCACAAAAAGGCCAGAAAAGAGGACGAAAAGAGCAAGGTGAATCCTCCTCGCTGCAAATACCTCGCCGCATGTTCGAAATTAAATGGGTCCTAGAGGAGGAAGCAAAGGAGTGGTACAGGAACAATAAAGTAAAAAAAATATGTTCACGTGAAATTGATACAAAAGGAGAGCCTAGCAAAGAAAGAACCTCGTATTTTGTCCAAAATCATGGCACTACATCTTGATTTCATCTTCCGAGATATGGGAGAGTGCAATGTCGATCTAACGTGAGAATTCTATGCCAACTGGTCACCGAAAACCACAGGGAGTGAAGTAAAGATTCGGGGTCAAGTCCTGCAACTAAATGCGGAGTTTTTCAACTCCTTTCTAGGTTTGCCATCTGTTGATCCATCACTGCTCAAAGAGCTTTATTGCAGACCTCCATATAGGGCAATCAGACACACACTATGCGGAACAAGATCAATGGCACGGTGGAGTCGTCACAAGGATACCGATCGGCACAATACCTTCCCGTATGCCTCCTTGAATAGAGAAGCTCGGATATGGTTGCGGATAGTCAATTATTGCCTGATTCCAGGGTCACAGTACATAAAGATCACACGTGATACAGTGTGCTTGGTGTACGCTTTGATGACCAACATCCCCATCAATATTGAGGCGATTATTCGATCTTCAATGCGTAAGACCAGGCTGCACAAGAGGTCCCACTTCAGCTTTGGCAATCTATTGATTGCGATATTGAGGAAGGAGGACATCAAAAAGGAACCTGCAGATCATAAGCTTCCACACAATCCGAAAAAAGTTGACCTCACAAAGGTTAAAGATGTTGAATCCATGCATGGCGTCAACCTAACCACTGCAGAAAGACATGCTCGCGACGAAAGCTTCTCCCGCCATTTATATGGCATGATGAAGTTTACCATGATGAGCGGGGGTCGTGTTCCAACTTCTGCAGAGCTCCAACAGTTGGATTATGACTACCCAATGAATGAGCATGGAGGGCGATGTGTGGAGTAGGTGTATATTTTGAGGAACCTCTTGATGACGACATGCCAACCGATGATGATCGACGAATGCCAGACTCCGACGTGGAGGAGAACTCTGATGACAACGAATCTGATGATGATTCCGATGCAGGGGGTATGACCCCATACATAGAGGATGAGTCCGACTAATCAGGTTCTTCTTATTTATTTTCCACTGAGGGCAGTGTGTCCCGTCTAAGTGTGGGGTGCTGGTATTTGTATGCTCTACTTCTTTGTCTGCATTTGCATTTATTCTAGTTCTTGTTTGTTTTAATTAGTCGTAATTAGTTAGTTCAATTTTAAATTTTTTAGATTTTGCATGAAATTGTTCTGATAGACGGCATGGTAGTATAACAAGAGTTTGTGCTAAATCATTACTATTGAGACATTTAGGCTCTACATGTGACTCACTGTGTGATAATTGTGTGGTTTAATTCATTCATTTGTTGGGTCAAGAGTCTATACTGCTCCGAATAAAGTTGACCATGTGCCTTGTGTGTGTGAGGATATAGTATAGTCTGTGTTGTGACTGATGCTAGAACTTGCCTGGTGTGTGTGTAAAGCAAAATAAAGAGTGTGAGTTTAGGAGATGATTTAGGCATTTCTTTGGCAGCCTGTGATTGTTTACTTTCTGTTTACCTACCCGTGGACATTATCCTAGTCAACCCTTTTGAGCCTTTAAGCCATTTTCTTTGACAGCCTCATATGTAAGCCTAATCCATTTTTTTTTTCAAGACCATAATTTGATCCAAATTCCTAAGTGCTTTAAATTGTGAAGTCATGTGACAAAATAAGAGGAAATTGGGTGAGAGTGATGCCTTAGAATGTATTGGTACTTGAATTTGTTACGAAAAAGAGTGGCTATCATAGAGGTGTGTTATAAAAAAAAAAAAAAAAAAAAATAGAAAAACAAAAATATAACTTGTGTTTATGATTAAATAAAAAGATAGTTATGCTTGAATGGCAAAATAGGTGAAAAGGGGTGATAGATGAAAAAACGGTAGCAGGGTTGATTAAAAGAGAGTGTTAATGGTATAATGTGATGTATTAAAGCGCTTAGGAACATAGTCACTATTTCTGGCCAAAATAGTCCTACCCGTCCCTTAGCCTACATTACAACCTGTAAAAGACCTAATTGATCCTAAGCTTAACATTCTGATATTAGTAGAGCATTACACTAAGGGCAAGCCTATGGTCATCAGTTGCAACATATGAATTATTTGAGAGAGTGAGAGCAAGGAGAAGCTTATACCCATGTTCTGAAAAATGCAATACTTGTGAGTGATTATGGGTAATATCTTATGTGAGACACACATGGTTGATGAGTTTTGGGTAGTCTTGTATGATTCTTTGTGCTTTAACTTGTGGATACGAATTAACCATCATCACGAGTCTATGTTGGAGGTTGAATTGTTTCTAGTAGTGATCAGAAAACTACACTTTGCTGATAATTGTCTTGCCTGTCTAGATGAATATTTTGTGTTACTGCTGTGATTTCTAGTTAGATGATTGCATGGACGTAATATTTTGTTCGAGGACAAACAAAGCTTTAAGTGTGGGGTGTTGATGTTAGGCGTATTTACACGCCTAAAGCACCTTAATGTACCCATATTTTAGCTAAGTTTTGAGGATAAAATATATAATTCCTACACTTTTAGTCCTTTTTCCTGTAAGTGAGCTAACCAACGTGAATAGCAAGTTTTCAGGAATAAATGATGAAGATTTCAGCATTTTATGGACTGTTGGACGCCAAAGGAAACTTCACGTAAGAAGGAAGGCAGCTTCTGGAAGCTTGTGGACTGAAAGTGATGCATGGAGAACTTGTTCCGGGCAAAAACAACATTTCTAAAGACTTGGGGGATCAGCAGTAACTTAGTAGGATTAGGACAAGGATACAGTAACCCAGTAGGACTAGGACAAGGATAAAAACCCTATTTCAGTAGGACTAGGACAAGGATGTTATAAAAATCCTATTTTGCTGAATTTTTCAGCATTGACTTATTCATTAATTCAAGTCCTTTTCATTCGACTTTTGCTCCTAATTCACGTTACAATATTCTGTAAGTCTAACACAGAGAACTCGGCTCTCTTGAGAAGAACGGATAGGGCAAAACGTTTGAGAGCTTTTTGACGTCATATCACTTCCATCGCCAAGATTATTCTAGGTTGTGGTATGATGATTATATCTATTGTGATTTCCGTTGCACTCATAAGTAGCTAAACTTCTCTGTTAGGGTTATAGAAGGCTTATGATATACTATCTATTGTTATGAGTTTGTGAATTCTTGATACGTATGCTGCTTATATCATTACTCTCTTCATCTTAATTGAATTCTTGTGGTTGCAAACATATAGAATATGCCAGCATAGCATTAACTTGTTCGAAAGAAAAGTTACATGTCTGGAAAAAAGAGAATGACAAGGAAATAGGGCTACCAACCCCTGTTTAAAAGTTAGTGCCGTAACTGGATTAACCTCTTGGAGAATTCGTACCATTAGTATACACTTTAAGCTCGAATGAGTTAAAGTGATATAATCTTTGATGGTCGAAAGACACTAGGATTTACCATAGAATACGAATCACTATAAGCGCATGCATGTCTGAATTCCGCATAACTCATAGCCAATAGATACGTAAAACTCATAAGGTGGACATAACCCTAACTTACAATTCTCATTGATTAAAACCTACTAAACATTCCATTTTTCTTTGTTACTTTGATACTCTTAATTCACGCTACAATTAAATCCCCCCTTTTTGGTAGAATTTTCGATCAACAGTCTACTAATCGTTGCATACTTAGTGACCAAGTATTCCCTGTGGGATTCGACACCCAACCCAGTTGGGTTCTATATTTGACAACGACCGCTTACACTCTTATGAGAGCTGTAGTTTGAGCGTTATCAGATATTCAAGCGTAATTATTGCAAAATATCATACAGATTTAGGCATATGTTGTAAAATTTAGGTCATCTGTTGGAAATTATCAAACAGGTCTTCCCACTGTTGCAACAAATTAGACTTAGATTAGATAGAAATAACATGGGCATAATGCAACAAATGGCCAACCTATTACAACATATAAACTATCTTCCAGAACAGATAGAATATATTTTACAACAGATTGACAATCTATTGCATTATAAAAAACTCAACTTTCATTCATCAGAAAAAATTATTGCCACTACATGTACATATAATTTAAAGTAAAGTGAAGTGTGACTTGAAATAAAAAATTATTATTTCACAGTCTCTTCTATATACACAGGCTCCAAGCGTCCAGTTAGTACCCCATAAGCCCAGATCTCTTGCAGGTTTGCCACAGCATTGTCGCATAAAAAGGTCATTGGCATTCTTGGCCTGTCCCGGATCCCTCTTCTCTTTGGCGCCAAGTTTCGCATATATGTCCACCTTTTTAAATGACCCCTGAACTTCAACAGCTTTTTGAGGGGGAGATGTTGCAATTATTTTTTATTTCCGACCAGAGAGTACGTCGGTTATTGCTCTTTTCGTCCTCCTAACCAACACTGTAGGAGTGTATGGCTGCCTCACCTTCTTGGATGGTATGAAGCCCCTCTTGGATTTGAATTCCTTGAAAACTTTAGAGATAGTCTCTACTTTTTCAAAGAGTTTATCCTGGTTGTCCTTACACTCTTTGCATTCGCAACGAGAACATGAGGGTGAAGAGGGGTGAGAGGGACCTGTGTAGGGGTGAAAAGGGGTGTTTTCAAACATATTTATTTTTTCTTGAGCATCAACATTCTCATCTTCACGAGTGGTAGCAGCATCAGCCTGCCTTCCACCAACACCAATAACTCCACCAGAAGAAGCACTTGTATCTGCCTTAGTAGGTTGGTCATGAAGAACGTCAACATTAGGCTGACCTTGCTTAACTTCTCTTCTTATGGCTATTGCTCCAGCCAATTCCTTCTTTATTAACTCCACCATTGGGTCTGCTATAGTATCAACATGACCTAGAGTAATATAAGAAGTCATCAATGACTCTTCCTCAGTAGGAACGATCCATGGATGCACAACATAGAAAAAAGACAGACACATTTAAATCATATAATATAATAATTTTCACAGTTGGGTTACATTTTAACATTTAACTTCTGCAATAGATTACCAATATGTTGCATCAGACTACCCATTTGTTGCATAGTTTGCAGTAGATGGTTAAAATTCGTTTGAGTTGGGTTCAGAGAACAAGAGAAACACATGGATAATCTGATGCAAAATATCAATCATTTATCGCAACAGATTACCAATCAGTTGCATAAGACAGGTAATCTATTGGGTTACATGTTATGCAACAGATAATCTATATGTATTAACAATATATTACATCAGATTACACACATGTTGTATAATTTACAGTAGATAGTTAATCTGTTAGGAGTCGGGTTCAGAGAACTAAAGCAACAGATGGATAATCTGATGTAAGATATTAATTATCTATCGCAACAGATTATCCATCTGTTGCACTGATTGGTACAGGATGGGTAATTTGTTGCAACAGATGTCCCATCTGGTGCATCATATATAATATCTATTACACTAGATATAACATCTGTTCAATATCTTTCATTGACTAAAATTATTTTACTTGAAGAAGATGTACTGCATCATCCGGAGGATTAAAGAGATCAGCCTCCTTAATTTTGATATTTCTCTTTGCAGCCAACCACCTAAACATCCTTGGATGAGAAACCTTATTCGGGTAATCCATTACCTTCTTTCGGAAGGGAGGAATGGCTTCAAATACCCAAGCCTAAAAAGGATTAACAGAAAGCAAGCAAAAAAATTCATAATAACTATATTCAATATAACTTAATGGATGAGTTAAAATAGTGATTAATTTTACCATGAAAGCCCAAGAAAAGCCATATAATTATGTCATCCTTGAGGATAGCTTTGTCAGTAAATATTGGATAGTCAAGTAGAAGTTGTCATATCCCCGGGGATAATTGTTAAATTTATCAAAATCCTCAGCATACACCAACAAATCATCTTCTATAACCCTGTGACATCTTTTGCCAATATGACCGAATGGGCAAACCAAACTAAGCACAATTGCTCCATGTACTGCTTTCGTATGGTTTTATCCATGAGATCTATCAACAAATCCGATGCTTTGTAGCCACGTCGAGAAATGTCAAACAATCCATCTATTTATTCCTTGCATTTTCTTGCCTTGGATCTTTTGCGGGGTATTCCCTTGGCGATAAGTGGTTCTTCTGGATGATGGCATCTCAAGCCCGTCACTATGGAAAACTTTTGCAATCCAAAACAAACCGGCATGCCACAGTAGTTGATCCAGATTTCATCCATATTTTTGCCCCCTCCTTCAAATCTTCATCATCCTCCACGTACTTGATCCTGCGCTTGAGAATACCATATACCATCCTCATATGGAAACGGGCAGAGGACTCAGGCAGCTCAAGAAAGCATCCAAAACAGCTCATCTTAAAAAGTCCATATATGTTTTCGTCCTTCATAATTTTTCTAAAATAAATAAATTTACTCTTCATCTGACATTTAAGTACAATTTCACCAGTTAGTTCTTCTTCTACTTTTTTGTCATTTATCGGCATCGCCACTTGAAACTTATCAATACTAAAAGTTTTGACAGATAATGTTGGGATGTAGATATTAATTCACACCCCATTGGTGATCCATTATCATTATGTTGATGATTATCCTCTTTCTCTTTCTCACTCTCTAATTCCTCCTCTTTCTCACTTTTATTTTCTTCATCACCATCTACAGACCCTTGTCCACCTCTCTCAACATTGTTTTTATATCTCTCCTCAACTTTACTTTGTTTCCCTGACTTAGATTATTCAGGAAGCTCCTTCGAATCCCTCTATACTGTAGACTTTTTTTTGGGTGGTCGGACGTTGATCCACTTTTACTTTTTTTTTCTTTTGGGAGACAAGTTTTACCTACAAATAACAGAAAAACAAAAATTACATTATAGTTGATGTATGCATAAATTTAAAAAATAAATTACAAACACCATCAATAACGACACACCAACATCCACCACCACCCCAAACACCACCAACCATTGCCACAAATACCACGAATATCGACACCACCGACAGCTACCACAAAATCACCAACCAATGTCACTACAAAAACCACCAACCAATGCCACCAACAGACACCACCAGTGCCACCACGGCGACGACCACCACAAACACCATCCAACAATACCACGATAGTCAATGGAACACTGCGACAGAAACTAAGGTTTTCTTGAGTTCTTCCTATGATTTTACCATCAAAACTTAAAATTGTAAACCCATTCTCGAAGATAATACAACTAAAAGTTTTATTTTTCATCATTAACTTAAAAGCCCTTATTTTTTCAAAAAAATAACAAATATAGAACTCTTCTCAAATGTTGTTACCTACGAAGAAAGAGAAAATGACTGATACAAGCAAGAATGAAGTCAAAAATAAAACCTATATGGTCGAAAATGAGAATAAAATCGATCTGTTATGAAAGGTAGAGCAATTTGTTAAGTAGTTGTAGTTGTACTATATAATTGATTGAGAAAGAGAAAAGAGCGAGAACTCAAGATTTAATATCATGAAATATTTTTCTCGCCAATGGATGATTTGTATGGGTTGATTTGTATTTTGGAAAAGAATGACAAGTTTTGAAAATGTTAATTTGGTCCGAATTAACTGTAATTTCCAAAAGACTCAACTGAAGTTGTAGTTGACCCTATAAACTCACCCACCTTAGTCCTAGATTAATCAATTTAGGTATATAAACAAAATTGAAATTGTATAAAAATAAATGTTCAACCTGTTGCATCAGATATGCATCTATTGTAAATTATCAAATAGATTAAGTAATCTATTGCGACAGATTACCTATCTATTATAAATTATCAAATGGATTGTCACATATCGCAATAGATTACCCATCTATTGTAAATTATCAAATAGGAGCTGCCATCTGTTGTAGTTGACCCTATGAGAATTCACCCCCAGTCCTAGATTAATCAATTAAGGTATTAGTTGAACATATGAGGTAGTAAGAATCGATTCAGCTCAGAGTGATCAATTGACGACTCTGGTTGGGAGGAACATAATACCATCTTATATGCAATTACCAAAAGACTCAATTGAAGTTGTAGTTGACCCTATGAGAACTCACCCCTCATCCTAGATTAATCAATTAAGGTATTAGTCTAACATATAAGGTAATAAGAATCAGTTCAGCTAGAGTGATCGATCGACGACTCTGGTCGGGAGAAATGCAATATTGTCTCATATGTAATTACCAAAAGACTCAATTGAAGTTGTAGTTAACCCTATGAGAACTTACCCTTAATTCTATATTAATCAATTAAGGTATTAGTCTAACATATGAGGTAAAAATAATCAGTTCTGCTCAGAGTGATTGATCACGACTTTGGTTGGGAGGAACGCAATACCATCTCATAAGCAATTGCCAAAAGACTCGATTGAAGTTGTAGTTGACCCTATGAGAACTCACCCCTGGTCATAGATTAAACAACTAAGGTATTAGTCTAACATGTGAAATTAATTAAAATTGTATAAAAATAAATTTTCAGCCTGTTTCAACAAATTAACCATCTGTTGTAAGCTATCAAATAGATAAAGTCATTTGTTGCAACAGATTACTTATCTGTTGTAATATCAAATAGATTAAGTAATTTGTTGTGACAGATTACCCATCTGTTGTAAATTATCAAATAGATTGTCACATATCGCAACAGATTACCCATCTATTATAAATTATCAAATAAGGGCTACCATCTATTATAGTTAACACTATGAGAACTCACCCCTAGTCCTAGATTAATTAATTAATTAAGGTGTTATTGAACATATGAGGTAGTAAGAATCAGTTTACCTCAGAGTGATTGATCGACGACTCTGGCCAAGAGGAACACAATATCGTCTCATATGCAATTGTTAAAAAACTCAATTAAAGTTGTAGTTGACCCTATAAGAACTCACCCATTGTCCTAGATTAATCAATTAAGGTATTAGTCTAACATATGAGGTAATAAGAATAAGTTCAGCTCCGAGTGATCGATCAACGACTTTGGTCAGGAGGAACGCAATACCGTTTCATATGTAATTGCCAAAAGACTCAATTAAAGTTATAGTTGACCCTATGATAACTCACCCCTGGTCATATATTAATCAACTAAGGTATTAGTCTAACATGTGAAATCAATTGAAATTGTATAAAAACAAATGTTTATCCTGTTACAATAGATTAACCATCTGTTGTAAGTTATCAAACATATTAAGTTATTTGTTGCAATAAATTACTCATCTGTTGTAAATTATCAATCAAATTAAGTAATCTGTTATGACAGATTAACGATATGTTGTAAATTATCAAATGAATTATCATATGTCACAACAGATTACCCATCTGTTGTGAATTATCAAATAGGGGTTGCCATCTATTATACTTGACACTTTGAGAACTCACCCCTAGTCCTAGATTAATCAATTAAGGTATTAGTTGAACATATGAGGTAGTAAGAATTGGTTTACCTCAGAGTGATCGGTCGACGACTCTGGTTGGAAGGAACATAATACCATCTCATATGCAATTGCCAAAAGACTCAATTGAAGTTGTAGTTGACCCTATGAGAACTCACCCCTCATCCTAGATTAATTATTTAAGGTATTAGTCTAACATATGAAATCAATTGAAATTGTATAAAAACAAATATTCAACCTGTTGCAACAGATGTCTTTTCTATTGGATTTAATCAAACAGATTAAGTCATCTCTTGCAATATATTACTCATCTATTATAAATTATCAAACAGGTGCTACATCTGTTGCAACGGATGACCAACTTTGGAAATTTTCAAACAGAAATTGTTATCTGTTACACTTAGATGTTTTAGGACCATTTTTTTAAAAGAAATTTAGGTATTTCTTATTCAAGATAAAAAGTTAAAATACTAAGGCGGTAAAAAATATTACTTGGATAACTCAAAAATCTCCTGAGTGAGTAGTTTTATCTGGTCTTTTCAATGTCACCATATCCTCATACCCCTCAAAAGTCAAAAGTTATTAATGAATATTTAAAACTCATATCTAGAAGAATACTCTCTCCTTCAGTCATAACATAAAGTAAGACTCAACTCATCTATCACTCTTTCTTATTTATTCTCAATTCTCTTCTTTTCCTTTTTTTCTCTTTTTTTGCTCATCTTTCGGATGAGAATCCTTTCGGATCTCAACTAATCAATATCTTTTCTCGACTGAACTGGATGTTCTGATCCCTTTGTTTTTCCCACATTGTAGGTATGGTTCACTATTTCTCTTTCCATCTTGTTTTCTTTTTTGTATGTCATTTAAATTAGATATTTACATCTATTGCTATTAATGATTTATCCATTACCAGTTTCCTATTTATTGAGAAAATTAAAGGAAAGGTGAATTTTAAGTCTTGAATGAATGAACCATTGTTTTTATTAAAATATGTGAAAAAAAGTCATTTGTTGGGAGAACTTAAAAAGCCTTGTTGTCAGTATAGTTTAATGAATCAGTTGTTGGAACAGACGGAGTAACTGTTTGAAGAAATCAAACCAGTAGCAAGGCTGGTTTGATTTATTCCAACAGATAACCTATTTTTTGTAACATGCCATCCATCTTTTACAATAGATTCCTCATCGATTGAGCAGATGGGTAATCTGTTGCATCAGATTGGTCATCTGTTGATTTACTCAATTTTGTGTTACCCTTTTGTAATGTTCTTTTTCTTCTTCTCTTGTTTGACATCAAATGTATTTCTCTTGTTTGTAGATAAAAGGAAGTAAACTGAATCCATTTTTGCCCGACCAGCATTAAAGGCTAGAGTAAAAATGGGTTTGGAGGAATAAGCTTCTTACAGATGGAACCACTTCCTATATGGGAGGTATGTATTATTGATAAACCTATCATGAAAACACACATCCAATACAATGATTTTATGAATGTTTGTTCTTTATCTATTAGGCGTTAATTCTTCAAACAAGATATGGCATTTTACAGTTAAGATTGTTAGGTTCGAATTGGTAAGGCTGAGGGACCAAGTAGGTGGTGTCGATACCCTGTTATAATTTAATGACTGTTTATGCTCATATTTTTGTGTTAAGTTTGGGGAAGGGTTTAAGTTTTTAGTGGCAGTGTAAATATCCAATAGTGATTGGACCAATTTTAATGGCTCAATGGACTTCTTGAAAGGCCTCCGAATCCTCACATTGCAGCAAACAATGATGGAACCAATAAAAATTCCCCTGATCCAAATTTATATGGATGGGTTACTGGAGGAGACTATTAAACAACAGTAGGTGCTTGGGAGAATACTTGTACGGGAAGAGAGGTTGAGAAGGCCATATATTATCTCAGACCTTGTTTAAGAGGAAACACAGGGTAGGAAGGAAAGTGTAGCGAAATTGGCTGATGAAATTGATATGAAAAATAAAAAAACTGGATGAGCTACGAATGTGAAAGTATATCCAAAAATAAAAATCCATCAGTCGTTAAAGAAAAAAAATAATGGTCAAGAGGACTTGAGTTGGTCACTTTGCTAGAGACTGCAACTAGCGAGTGTGGCCTCAATGAAGACCCGCAAAATATAGGACAAAAACTCTAAGGAAGCATCTTCACAAGCACGAAAGGTGGTAAGATTGTCGGTCAGAATTGAAACCTGAACTAACTACTCCTGAATTAAAAATACGGGATCAAGCCAAGGTGGCAATTTCTCAAGTTAAACTTGCATCTCATGCCTCCTATTTATGGCTCTGTTTAGGTCAAATGCAGTGGAAACAACAAGGCATGGGATTTCTACCCAACTTCAGACCTTTGTGTTTACTGCCATTGACCTGATCATAGCCACAAACCAAAGGCATAACATACAAGTTAGAATTCAAAAATTAATGCCTTGGCTTTCCTTATTTTTAATTCAGGAGTTGTTGGTTTAGGTTTCAATTCTGACCGACAATCGTATCAATTTCCTATGCTCGCAAAACTTCCACCTTAGAGTTCTGGTCTTGCACTTTGTGAGAGTCTTCATTGAGGCCACGCTCATTAGTTGCATTCTCGAGCAAAGTGTCCAGCTCCAGTCCTGTTGACCATTCTTCTTTTTTTTCAACGACTGGCGGATTTTTATATTTGGATACACTTCCACATTTGAAGCTCATCTAGTTTTTCCATTTCTCATGTAAATTTCATTGGCCAGATTCGCTAGAATTTTCTTGCTTGCTCCCCTGTGTTTCCTCTTAAATAAGGTCTGAGATGATATATGGCCTTCTCCACCTCCCCCTTCCCGCACAAGTATCCTCCCAAGCACCTTCTGCTGTATAAAAGTCTTCTCCAGCAATCTATCCATATAAATTTGGACCAGGGGAATTTCTATTGGCTCCATCGTTGTTTTCTACATTGCGAGGTTTCGGAGGCCTTTCAAGAAGTCCATTGAGTCATTAAAAATTGGTCCAATCACTATTGAATATTTACACTGCCGCCAAAAACTTGAACCCTTCCCCAAACTTGACACAAAAACATAAGTATAGATCGTTATCAAATTGTAACAGGGTATCAACACCACCTTCTTGGAACCTTCGACCTTATCAGTTCACACCTATCAAATTAAACTGTACAATGCAGTATCTTGTTTCAAGGATCAGTGTCTAATCGGTAAAAAACTGCATTCACAAAATCATTGCACTTTATGTGTGTCTGTCGCGGTAAACTATTCAATAATACAAAACTCCTACGCATGAAAGTTGATCCATTGCATGCACATTTTTATTCCTACCCTATCAAGACAGTGTTATTTATTCATCTGCACGCATATGATGACCATTAAAAGAGAGGTATGAAGAGTCGTGACTTTTTTATCTTAACACATTCAAAATAGTTGATGAATTGAAATCTCCATCTATTGCAACTGATGAAACACATGTTGGAAGAATTTAAAATATCTCCTCCAATATATGGTCCATCTGTCGTAACAGATAATCCATATGTTGCAACAGATTATGAATCTGTTGTGACAGACCAGACATTATTTATTCATTTGCACATATGTGATGACTATTAAAAAAGAGGTGAAGAGTCGTGACTTTTTATCTAACACATTCAAAATAGCTGATGAACCGAATTCTCCATCTGTTGCAACTGATGAATCAGCTGTTAAAAGAAATCAAAATATCTCCTCCAACATATGGTCCATCTATCGCAACAGATAATTCATATGTTGCAACAGATTGTTAATCTGTTGTGACAGACCAGATAGTGTATATTCATCTGCACGCATGTGATGACTATTAAAAAGAGGTAGTGGTGACTTTTTAATTAACACATTCAAAGCAGTTGATGAATGGAATTCTCCATCTGTTATAACTGATGAATCAACTATTAGAAGAAATCAAACATCTCCAACATATGGTCCATCTGTCGCAATAGATAATCTATATGTTGCAACAGATGGTAAATTTGTTGCACACACATATAATTTGTTGCAACAGATGTTAAATTTGTTGTGACAGATAGACGATCTGTTGCAATAGCTCAATAATAACGATTGTTATCAAGTCTCAAAACCATTTTGAAAAGGTGAGAAGTATTAATGTAAACGAAAAATTTGCAACTTTTCACATAAAATAAAATGCCACCAGTTTGAATGTAATTAATACAATGGAGCTTAACAGATGTGCCTTTTGTCCTTACACATTCAGATTCAATCCTCTATAAATCGGTCCCTCTTTAATCCTCATTCTGCTAAACTTTATTTATTTCTGGCATTTTTTCTTTTCGTGTGACATCTTCAACCACTTCTCTTCAACGAGCATATTCTTTTATCATTGAGGTAAGATTTTTTCCAGTGTAAATCTATCAATTTGTATTATATGTTGTATTACAGTTGGACTCTTTTCTTTACATTAGTCAATTCATATGTGTTCTAGATATGGATGATCTTGTTTGGGATGTTGCTATTCTGCGCGACACAGTACAGGAACTTCAGAGGCAGGTTAATGACCTCCAGAGGGAGTTGGTCGCCGTGAAAGAGACGATGTTCAGAGAGATGAAGAGACTGATGAGGGCCCTGCTGCTATGAGTTGATTGGTCGGCTGTCATAAATGATGAATATGATAATAATAATTAGAATGTTTTTTTTCTTTTAGAGTATGTATTTTAATTTTTCTATATCGAATCTATACCTAATGTATTTTATTTTTTGTTTAATGAAAAAATTATTTTTAGTCGACTTTGGCTTTTTAATTCTTATTCAATTTTCATTCTATCTATTTCTTCTTTTAAATATTCTACATGTTAATATGTCGACGGTTGGAGGTAAGGAGAAATTTTGAATCCAATAGAAATAGCAACTTTGTCTTTTGAGTTCTTTCAACAGATGGACCATGTGTTGGAATAGATTGGTCATCGATTGGGTTTTTGTCAATAGATTATCCATCTGTTATGACAGATTTATCATCTGTTGGAGGAAAATATTCCAGTTTTATAGAACTGTGTTGTGTTTTTTCAGCTAATGTCCATCTATGGCCACAGATGGGTAATCTATTAAAAATACTTATGGTTTATTGTATTATTTAGTTCATGTTTTACCTCTTTTTATTGATGCACAAGTTATTAAAAAAGATATTTTATATATAATAAATAATAGCATTATGTTCACAGCAATGATTTAAATATATAAAAGTACACCACAAACGACAGCACAAGTTTTTGAAATTACAACGATCATGGTGGATTATGATCTGGGCATGTAGTTCTTTAGTGGCCAACGCGCTTACATATGGAGCACTTGTTTCTCCTTGATAAAAATGATTCTCCAACTCCACGCCTTCTCTTATATGGCTTTCTTCCCAGTTTGATAGTTCTTGGGTCAATATATGGAGGAGGTATTAATCTCCCCATAAGCTCTACAGGAACAACCCAAGATTCTTTGGGAGGCAACGGAGTAATATGCCCACTATATGCTATTTCATATTTTCTCACCGAATAATATTTAGAGGAGTGCTCATAAACTTTAGCTCCATATTTATGACCGTATTGAGCTCGAAGCGCTGCCATAGCATGCGGACAGGGTATTTTGTCCAAGTCAAAAACTCTGCACGTACAAGATCTTGTTTGAAGATCGACCGTGGCAACATCACCATTACCGGTGATACTGAATTTATAATCTGCTATTTTATGAGATAATAACCTATTCCCCAAACTGACATTCATCGATATTATTTTTTCAATTTTGATAACAAATCGGGTTCTTTTTTTGGGCACTTGAACTGTACACACCTTTCATTAAAAATTATCCATAATTCTTGCTTATTTTTTCAAACATAGCCTTGATAGGAAATTCCCTTTCATCGCTAAATAATGAATTCACCGATTCAGCTATGTTTGATGCCGTAATATTGTACCTATACAAAATAATCACTTAGTACGACATCATACTAATCTTGTAACTTAAACAAGATATTAAATGAATAAGAATGTACCTATCTGCCGGACAGAATGCCCGGGTCCATCTCTCAAATCAAACACGTACGAGAATTTTTGCTACCTTGGGATTCACATTCGTTGTTTGATTAAAATGATCTAAAAACTCCTCTCTACTATATGCTTTAGCTGCTCTATAAAAAAGGGTCACGACCCTTTCATTATGATAGTTGGTCTGAATGTTCTCTCCAAGATGCCTGATGCAACAACCAAAGTAAGATAAAGTACAGAAACGTGAACCCATCTTTGGAATACTTGGATGCCTATCCGATAAAAAACACAAATCTTCGATATCTTGGACGCAGTTTAGCAGTTTTTCAAAAAAAAATCCATATGAGGCATCATATTCTTTGTACGTTACACAAAAAGCGACAAGAAAGATGTGATTCTCCACATCCTGCACCACCGCCTCTAGCAGAACTCCATTATACCTTCTCCTCAAGAAGGTATCGTCGACGTCTATGCCTTTTCTCAAATGTCGAAAACCTTGAATTCAAGCACCATAGGATACAAAAAAGTACTTGAACCTTCTGTTTTCATAAAGATCCAATGTCGTCTTACTTCTGGGATTTATGGACTCAATCATGTAATGGTAGGCATCCAGGACTACATACCCATGCTCGAGTGTCCCCCTAACCAAGTCCTTGGTAATCCCCATGGCCGTATATATCTTTCAATAACTGACCAGGACACCCAATTCCTAAGGATTTGATTGGCCATAACCCTTGTTGAAGGGCCTTTGCCATTGGGGAAACTACTCCTGAAATATT
Source organism: Capsicum pubescens (assembly GCA_030864215.1). Classification (NCBI taxonomy): domain Eukaryota; kingdom Viridiplantae; phylum Streptophyta; class Magnoliopsida; order Solanales; family Solanaceae; genus Capsicum; species Capsicum pubescens. Next base: position 233,537,365 of record CM061544.1, read on the forward strand.
CACCGAGGACCTTTGCCGTGGTATGAGGATTTTGGCTCGAGATGTGCTTCGAACCATATGTGTGATGCTTTTCATGTTTATGAATGATGAATCTGTCAGAACTTGCGTACTTCACCTCTCTCAACCACCACTTACAGTTTGAATTAGCACATTTGAAGTAAAAGACACTGCTTGAATTAATCACCTTCTTTATTCTTAAATCTTTTTTCAAGAAAGAAATAAACAAAGTGGTCGATAGTTCATTCTTTTCCTTGAATGACATTCCAATAAAAAAATTGGTTCCATCGTCTTGAAGATTTTTAGACTGTGTCGATTGAGAAGAACTGCACATCGTATTGGTCGCATCAATGGGCGTAGGTGTTTGATCATCATCTGGAATATTCATGTCTAGATCATCCAACCTATCATCAAAGACGTCTTGTTGTTGTTGTTCTTCTATATTCTAGTTCTCATTCTCTCTCATCTTTTCAACCACGTACAGCCTTAACACTGGTCTTGATGAATCACTAAGATAAGCACGCAATCGAACCTGATCGGTTATCTTGAAAGGTGGTACCCTCTGATTTTCAAAGGAGTTATGCATGTAGATGATGACGAGTTCTTCTGATTGACAATTCAATCCTCAATAACTGATGATTAAGTTCACAAAATCATCATACAAAATATCACTTTGGACTGTCATAGCTATCTTCTTTAGCATTTCACCCTCATTCCAATGCCATACATATCGATTGCTCTTCTCGATCCATTGACCATGACAATCCACCCCTATTGTTATTGATCCCTCCATTAGTGGTACCTAAATAAAGTCATTTGTTAAAAAAAGTTAATAGTGATTTCATAGTGCCATAAATGAATCCCAACATATATGTAATCAGTCGCAATAGATTACTTAACTGTTGAGATTCATGTTACGCTTCTGAAGCTGATTTCAACAGAAAGTCATCTGTTGTAACAGGTGAATCATATGTTGCAACAAACTATATATTTGTTGGGATTGATGTTACAGTACTGAGGTACCTTTGAAGTTGATTCCAACAGATGAGTGACATGTTGCAACAGATAATTAACCTGTTGCGACAGATAACTTACCTTTTGTAATAGACGATGATCTTTTAGAATTGAAGTCAAGTTCTATCGCAATAGGTTACTAATATGTTGCAACATATATTTATCATTTGTTGGAATCGAGTTCGGGTTCTGTTGCAATAGGTTAATAATATGTTGCAATAGATATTTACCCTGTTACAACAGACAACACATGTGTTGGAATCAAGTTCAGGTTCTGTTGCAACAGGTTAATAATCTGTTGCAACAGATATTTATCAAGTTGCACCAGATAACTAATCTGTTTAAACAGATAAATCATCTGTTACAACAGATGACCCATCTGTTCGATTCATGTTACGGCCTATAGAACCTTAAACATGAATCCAACATATCAATCTTCTGTTGAAACAGATGTCTCATCTGTCGCAACAGATGATTTATCTATTTAAATAGATGGCTCTTATGTTGAATTCATGATCGGGTTCTATCCATTGTTGGAAAAACAGTACAATAGCAGTTACTCAGATAAAAAACTCAACTAATAATCATAATTTGACTTACCAAAGTCTCCTATGAAGTAATGCCAAAGTGGAAAGTGATGTACGAAATAAAATTTGACCTATGAAATTGGTCAAATAGCAACAATAGCGGTAACAACAACAACGACAATGGTCAACAAGAAGAAGATGAAGATTATAATGAAATAGAAGATGATGATAATGAAGCAGAAGATGATGAATAAAGCAACAACAATAATGAACAACAAATATCGCTAAGATAGAAAAAACAACAATGGATGAGAAGAGAGAGAAAGACGTTTTTTCTCCATTTCTCGTTATATTTGATAAACATTTGGATCAAAGTATAAATTAAAAAACTTCTGAGCTATTCTCAAACTTACCAAACTTTCTTAATCCATAATAAAGTAATTGTCACTTCCACTCAATAATTAAGACTTGTGTCACCTACACCTCATTTTAAAACTCTTTTGCCACCTACAGCCCAAAGCCCCCACTACCTACAAATTAGCTTTGTATTTTGTGACAATTGTTGTCGTCACTAATTATGACATATTCTAGTGACAACATTATTTCGTAGGTAAAAAAAGTATTTTTAGTGACGACGTGATCACTTTTAGCTACAAAATGATAAGAAAGAAATATTGTCACTAATTTATACATTTAGAGACAAATAGAAAATGCGTATGCAAAAGATAATATTTAGTGACGAAATAATTTTTGTTCCACGACGAAATACATAGAAGATTAGAGACAAATTAATTCATCACTAATTCAAATAAAAAATTAGCGACACGTCATTCTCGTCGGCATTATAACTCCTTTAGTGACCAAAAAATACTATTACTTACAAAAAATATAATTTCTATGAAGAACAAGATCGCCATAAATACTACGCATTTGGGAACAACAAATATTTTCGTCGTTAATGCAAAGGCTATTTTGTGATGAAGCACTAAGTCGTCTCAATATACATTTAATGATGCATGATTTAGGGACAAACGAGTGACGATTATATTTTCATCACGAAAGGTATTTTATGACGAAATATGATTTTTTATGACAAAATATTTTGTCACTGATAATCGAATTTGTTGTAGTGATAAGTTGGGCATATTCAATATGATATATCCATTCAAAAAGGGTAGAAAATTTCTAAATATGACTAAAGCAATGCATAAAGACATCTAAACATGTTCAATATGACCACATAGAATATTTTCTCACATTAAATATCCGAATTCCTGTTCAAAAGTGTTCAATATTCTGCAACCATCAGAACTTTCTTGTTTAGATAATTACTTAGACATTGTGTTTTTAGTTAATAGTTAATAGTTAATTAAAAGTAATCTTCACGGGAACGACACTTGATTTTATCACTTCATTAATTATTTGTCGATCGTGTATAATTGGTATGTTTGTTTGGGAGAACCATCAACCCGGCCTCAAACCGGTACGGCTCACCCTAGGGGTCAAATTGGGTGCGGTCGGCCCGGTTAATAGGCGTACTAGTGCTAGCTACTACTCCCTTCATTCTAATTTGTGTGACATAATTTGAATCAATACGAAATTTAAAAAATAAAAAATAAAAAAATTTGTAATCTAAAATATGTCATTTATTTCATATATGTAGTCATAAAAGTTGACAAAAAATATGTCATAACATTTGTAGGATTATAAAAACTTATTAAAAATAAAAAAGAGTGTAAAGTTAAAATTATCTTTTCAAATTTAGAAGTATGTCATTCTTAATGAAATCAATAAAAATGAAAATGTATCAAATAAACAGAAACATGGGGAGTATCGCATTTTCTTTTGTCGTTGACTAGCTTTGACTACATACATACATTTCCAAGCTGGCAAATCATTTGAAACAAAAGAGTGTGCATGAAAGGGGATAAGCACGTGGGGATTGTGAAAATAAGTAGCCACCATGAGCTTACCTCATGGCATTACAATGTGTGGTCTTAACTAAAGATTCAATCAACACTAGCACTACTAAAGATACGGCAGCTCTCTGGGACAGGAAAAAATGGGTTGATATTTTCTGCGAATGCCACTCATATCAATGCTATAAATAACAGGATAAGTTTGTAGTATCCGTCATCACTGACAACTAGTGTTTTTAAAGATTCGTCAAACTTTATATTAAGTCAAAATGGTGATATTTGTGCATGCAAATACATCGCCTTTTCTCCTCTCCAACATGATCGAGTTCGCATGGCCTGTAATTCGCTTCCGTTTGAATAGAGAGTTTGATAATGATGATGACGATGATGATGATGATGGAGCAAAAGTGGCACCTGCAGCATAACTTTCTCATGGATTTTCTTTATGATATATAATTGGGATAGGAGGACAAGTTAGTTCCTGTGTTCTCATTATTATACTAGGAAACTTAGCTACGGCGTGATCATGAAATACGTTATTAAATATATACTTTAATTTATTTTAAAATATTAATAATAATCAAAAAATCTTAAATTGTGAAACTCAACCATGAAACATTTTAATTGTATATAATAATATCAAACACATGTTGTACCATATTAATATACAAAAAAAAAAAAAAAAAAACTTTTTCATCCTAAGAGTATAATGTGAACCTTTTCAGTGATCAGATATTGTAAATTTGTTGTCAATTAAATCCATTTTGTTATCATTGTGTTTTAATACATATTCGATCTAGTCAAAATATGTTTATTTCATAAAATCTAAAATAATCGAAAGAAAAGCATCAATGATATACACATAACTATTTAATAATTAATCGTCACATTATATATTACACATAAAAAAAAAATGAGATTATGCATAATTGTTCACATTTAATATATACTATTAATCATGGGGTAAAATGAGAAAAACTGATTATTTCTATCCTAATTTTATAAGTGATCAACTAATATGAGACATTTATTTCAATAAAATGACAAATTAAAATATAACAGAGAAAGTATTATTTATGAGCACTTTTTATATGTATACCGCATTCTAAATAACCCCAAAGTCTTCTTATATATCTATTTAGCTTTTTTCTTCCACTACAATATTATTTTATTTTAAAAAAATAGTTTCAACAAAGGAGATATATGCATGAGTTGAAAGTATTGTTTAAAGCTTCCTTCATCCTATGAGTAATGAGAATAAGAGGAGAGCACAAATTTTAAAGCTAAAGTATAATGACTCACGAGATTTGTGTTACATGCTTCATTCTACATGATTTATGAGCTTTACATTTTAGACTTATTCAAGCCATGTGAGTCATTCCTATTTGCATGCATGATTTGATTAAAGAGTATTGATATTGTTTTATGTAAATGCATGCACCCCCATATACTCAGTACATTCCCAAGTGCTGATCCACATATACATCTATGTGCTACATTGTCTTATAATGTAGGTTCAGGTGCTCAGTCCCAGCCTCGTCAGTGATTCCCGAGAACTTTCGTCTACATTTCTACAGTGGTGAGTCCTCATGGTTCGAGGACCTATCTTCAGACATTTCAGTATTCGAGTGTTAATGTTTTTACTTTCAGTTTAGTTTGAGTCAGTTGGGGACCTGTCCCAACGGCTCTCGAGTTCATGAAGTAGTAGAGGCTTTGTCAGACTAGTTATCAAACTGTGGTTGTGTTTTGATTTCCAGTATTGTGGTCGTTTGAACCGAGTATTATCTTAGTATTTCCTTGCATTTGATATGACAGTGCCAGTGTTTTGTATATTCCTTCTTGAATGAGTATTATGAGAAGTGATAGGCTCAAAGGGTTAACTTGGGGCTACTTGTAGCCCTAAGCACCGTGTAACGTCCCGAAAGGTGATTTTGGATCGTTACATCAAATCATCTAAATTAATAAAAGGTTGACAATTATAGTGAGAGATATTATAAACTTATACATAAATTTTTTGAGGTTATAAACATGAAAGGTTATATTGAGAGTTATGATTATCATTAAGACCAAAACTAATAAAGATAATTAAAGGTGGAAGTTAAGAGCTTTAGTGAAATGTTGTCAATTATTTACAGAAAGAAGTATTATAAATTTATACATCAATTTTGGAGGTTATAAATAGGGGTGTTCATGGATTTGGTTAAAAATCAAACCAAATAATAAATCGAACCAAACCGATTAAAAAAACCGACGTTTGGTTTGTTTTAGTTAGATTTGGTTTTAAATTTTAAAAAACCGATGCTATTTTGTTTGGTTATGGTTTTACTTTAAAAAAATCTTGAAAATAACCAAACCAAACCGATAAATTTTATATATATATATATTATAGTTATTTATGTATAATTTATAAATAAAATATAAATATTTTATTAAATTTAATCTTAAATTAAATGTCTCCTTGTTTTATTCAATCTTTTCCCTGTATAATTAGCTTACGTAGCTAGTCTATAAAGTAAAAAAATAACTTAAATTTGCCTAATTCTGTCTCTTCTTGCAGTACACTGCAACAAAATACAAAGCTTTGTTTTACAATGTACACGTATGTTTTTGTATGTTGTTGGATAATCTTAGTGCCTACAATACAAAGTTGGTGTTTTTTATCTCAATATTGATTTTGTCTAATGTGTTTGTTCTGATTTTTAAGAGTTTATAGTGTCATTTGTCCATCACTGTACAAATATTTTATGAGAAATTGTTCAATGTGATACTTTTTTCTATGGGTTAAAAAAAAGAGTTTATTCTAGAGATGGTTGGAGTATGCTAGTCAATAACCGAAAAAGAAAAAAAAAGAAAAAATCGGACCAAACCGACAGTTATTTTCTTTTTGTGGTTTGATTTTAGAAATTCAAAAATCGACTAAATTAATTTTGGTTATGGTTTTAACCACTAACCGATCCAAACCGACCCATGAACACCCCTAGTTATAAACATGAAAGGTTACATTGACAATTATAAGTATCATTAAGAACAAAATTAATGGAGATCATTAAAGGTGAAAGTTAAGAGTTTTAGTGAAAGGTTGTCAATTATTTATAAAGAGAAGTATCATAAACTTGTTCATCAATTTTGAAGGTTATAAACATAAAAGGTTATGTTGACAATTATGAGTATCATTAAGAACAAAACTAAGAGGAGAGAAATTGAAAAGGATACAGTAACTGCTACAGTAAAATGAAAAAGTCATCATAATGTATAAGAAATAATAGTGACAGTTCAGTATTTTTTTTCTTTTTTACAAAAAGAAGGTATATATATAGGGAGAGAGAGAGAACTATACCATACTATAAACAGACTCTAATAAAATTACATGAAATATCTCTTTGTTTAACCTTTTTTCTCGTTTTCTCCATTTTAAAATTTTCAGATATAATAGAGTGTTATATTTTTCATGAAGTAAAATATCTCAAACTTATAAATCAATTATTGAAGGTTATAAACATAAGATTAAGTTGGCAATTTCGAAATCATTAAGAATAAAACTAATAAAGATACCCATTAAAGGGAAAGGTTAAGAACTTTATCAGATTCATGTGCATGCTTTTAAATTAGTTGCCAAACTTTTAGTTATTTTCACTTTAAAATACAAAAGCATTGAAATCTAAATTAAATTCTCATCAACAAAAAATGTACTAACTTTCTCTCCTTTAAATGTTGTTATTCTTAAACTAAAATAAGTCTGCTTTTATAATAATAGCTCAGTAGCACTTTAATATATGTGAAAATAGATCTTTCAAAATTATAGTTTTCATACAATAATAAATAAAATGATTGGCGTTAGTAAATATTGATTTTGTCTTACTTGGATCACCCAAAATTATTTAGATTTTAACATGTTTGTAGCTAGAACGATAAGGATGCAAGATTTAAAAAATAAATAAGAAAACACTAAACAAAATTTCTATTATATAATACATGTCAGATTATTTTTTTCTATGATCACATCATTCGATCAGGTGTGAATTGCAGAATATAAGTAACAAACATGAATATATACATATTTGCACCTATTAAAAAACATAGGAAATTACCATTATTTTTAATACTAAAATAGTAATATCACTATGTGGTAATCACTTAGTTGAAACAAGAAAGTAAAAAATCTACTTACATATTATAAACTTATACATCAATTTTGGAGGTTATAAACATGAAAGGTTACCTTAACAATTATAAGTATCATTAAGAACAAATCTAATGGAGATAAATAAAGATGAAAGTTAAGGGTTTTAGTGAAAGGTTGTCAATTATTTATAGAGAGAAGTATCATAATCTTGTACATCAATTTGACGGTTATAAACATAAAAGGTTATGTTGACAATTATGAGTACCATTAAGAACAAAACTAAGAGGAGAGAAATTGAAAAGAATACAAAAACCGCAACATTAAAATAAAAAAGTCATCATAATATATAAAAAATAAAAGTGACAATTTAGTTTTTTTTTTTTTTAAATGTGAATATATATATATAACTATACCATACTATTAAATAAACTCTAATAAAACTATACATGATATATCTCTTTGTTTGACCTTTTTTTTCTCATTTTCTCTATTTTTAAATTTTCAAATTCAGATGTAATAGAGTGCATGTTATATTTTTCATGAAGTAAAATATCTCAAACTGCATATCAATATAAAAATTTTAACAACAAAGAAGAAAATGACAAAAGTTTGAAAACAAAACTACAATTAGTCGAAAGATATTAAAAAAATGCAGTAAGCTAAACGAACACCCCCTTCTGATAAATTCAAAATACATCGTATAATTAGTACTAACAAATATTATTTCACACATGAACATTGTATTACATTGTAAATGAAAATTTTAACTTAAACAATAATGAAAAAGGAAGAAAATTCCCTATTGCTAACTTAAATCAAAATTTAGAAGAGATCAAGATAGGAATCAAACATGAAGGAAGGAGAATAGAAATGTACATCCAACACTTCATGATTGTTATTTATATATTAGTTTAGTCATAAAGAAGGGAGTTCAAGAGACATGTTTTTAAATGGAGAATACAAATAGATGAAGGTTTTTTGTAACCTATGAAATATAATTAAATAAATAAATGTGATAGAAGTTTTTAGTTTTTTTGTAACCTATGAAATATAAATAAATAAATACAAAAAATGAAAGAAAAATTCAAAAAAACAACAAAAAAGATAAATATAAATGGAGGTCATAGAGAGGTTCCACATCACCTCCTCTATGGTTCTCCTTTATATATATACCAGTGAATTTATCCGTGCTTCGCACGGTCCTAGAAAATTCTGACAATTTACGAACTAATTTGTCTTTTAAATATTGAATGTTAAAAATAGGTATTAAACCATACAATTATATACATGCTTAACTCATCTACAATTCAAAATATCACTTATGAAGTTCATCAAGTACTATTAAGAGAGAATTTAAGAAAACACGTAAATTGATTTTAAAAAATTACTTAACAGATAAATAATATAGATATTAAACCCTCATCTATAAATTTAAAATATCATTTGTGGAGTCCAAAACGTACTATTAAGAGAAATTTAAGAAAACACGTAAATTAATGTTAAAAAATTACTTAACAAATAAATAATATGGGTATTAAGGTGGCTAGCGAATCAATTACTATAGGAGGTAAAGAAGGAAATGATAGAAAAATTAAAAGCAAAGTGATAAAGACAAAATGAATTTCTTTACCCAGAAATAAGTGACAAAACCTTCTTATAATACAAAAGAATAAATTAGCTTTTAAATTTTCAGTGTTTGCATTGCTACAAAATTCAACGGATTAAACTAATTGAATAAAAATATCTCCAATATATGCCTCAATATGTTGTATGCATTAAGAAATATGTCGTTAAAATATATGTCATAATATTATTTGTAAAGACTATTTTAAATTCAGGTGAGAGAATGCGTCATCTATTTGTAACATGAATAAAATTAAAAATAGTGTTGAAAAAATAAAAGAACGGAACTAACATAATCACACTATATATAAACAAACTACTCGTTTCTCGTAAAACTTTTGAATTTATTTAAAATAAAAAAGATTCACCTCTTTCCAAAATACTCATTATGTTTTCATTTTTGAGATAATTTACACGCAAAATCTATAGAGTTTGTGTCAGAAACAATAGTCAATCTTGCTCCTTGACATATCTGCTTGTGTTTATAACCAAATCAATACCTCAAAGTCCAAACCTCGTTCCTCTTTATAATCTCTAATCAACCTTCATGGCCTTCGTAAAGAATAATAAGACAACATATAAAACGATCAAACAAAAAATAGAAAAGGTTAGGTAGTAATACTAAACAACTTTTGTCATATTTGTAGATATAAATTAAACAAAGTATCTTCGTAAATAATACTGAAAAAGAACAACTGAAAATTTAGAAAAATAAAGCAATGCAATAAGACAAAAGACTTACTCGTCGAAAAATATTCTGAGAGAGAAAACGAAATGTCAAGATGCTTGTGGAGGCAGTCAAGTTTCTTGAATAATTCTATTTCATGATGCATGATTTTTATATTTATCGTCATTCATTTATAGTGAGTTAGTGGGAAAAAAAGTTAGGTCCCTTCACCTAAATATAATCGTTACACCTAGTACTATTTTTCTTTATGAAGGGAACCATTATGCCTGGGACTATTTTCTGTATGAGGAAAATTTTTATTTAATATGAAAAAAAGATAAATGACAAATAAATGAAAAAAAGAAGAAGAGATAAATGACTTTCTTGATCATTTTTAATTTATTCCCTTTATTGAATTTTGGTTGATTAGAACGAAGTTCCTTAAAAATCTCATAAGCGTTCATCCTGTGTCAGGATCAAACTTTCTATGAGATTCATAATTGCATTACTTATAGCTTTCTTGTTCATAGACAAAGCAGAATCAAAATTATCTTTCATTTCGAGGCATAACTTGTATCCATGCGCTTCATATTCGCCCAAAGTTCATCTAATGTGGACTTTTGGACTTGAATAACCTGCAACATCTTTTAATTTCCTTGATTTCATTTCTCCATTCAATGTCCTTTAAGTTATAATTTAAAGCAGAAAAATTTTAAGTATTAAGAATTGTGATTCGTATTTTAGGAAATACCAGGTTGCTATATTAAATTATCTTATCTTTTGAAGTAAAGATATAAGAATCTTATTTTTGTTTATAGCTTCTATTCCTTTGATCTTTTTTTTCTATTTTTCAACTTATTTTGGTTTTATAAGACAACTTCAGCCATTGTTATATAATGCACAAGACAACATAAATTATATAGATAGCAATTAAATTATAAAATTAACAGTATGTAGAAGTCATACATACAAATATTCAATCAATATATGTCTTCCTTGTGATGAATAGTAAATCATTATCAATTTCATAATACACATCACACTTACAAATAGTAAAAGAGAATAAACATATTTGTGATTAACCTTTACATAGAAAACTAAGACTATAATACCTTTGTTGTATTCAACCATCTTTAACATCAATATACATCACACTTACAAATAGTATAAGAGAATAAACGTATTTATTGTTTAACTTTTACAAAATTCTAAAATAATTTGTAATACCTTTCTTGTATTCCACCATCTTTAACATCAACTCTGCGAATTTGGCCATTTATGAAAAGGACAAATAATATCAAAAGATCATGAAATACACTCTATTTATAAGGGAAAAGTTACATTACATGCATATTAATTTAAAAGTATATTGGAAAATAAAAAGCCAAAGATACAAAAAACTTAAAAATTAACTATAGAGAATAAAGTTTTAAAGAAATTTTAAGACATTTAAACTCATACATTGAAGTATAGGAATAAATGGATGAGTAGTGATTGTAATATTCACTTTTGTGCAATTAAAAATAGAAAAAAATAAAAAAATGATCAAAAAATCCACAAAAAAGATAAATAGCAATAGAGATCATAGAGAGGTGCCAAATAACCTCCTCTATGATTAAAAGAGAAGAATAATTAAATTCACACAACATGAGAAAACTAACATATTAAACTGAACTTATTAAATGATTTGAATCAGAAAAATTTTGGATGATTCTTAGACCTTTATCTTTCTCTTTCCCTTTTCACTTTCTTTTTTTTCCTTTTTTTATTTCTTATTTATGTCTTTCCTCCTCCCCTTTTTGTCAATAATGAACTGCTTGTAATAACTTTTTTTATTAATTAAACTAGTGTATGTACCCACACGATGCATAGTTATTATAAGATAAATTTTGATTATTTACTAAGTCTTTCGCATTTAAAAGTAAAGATAAAAAATGATACGAAAAACTTAAGGTCTATATATAAATGTACTTAATAAAAATAAAATTGTGTTTTGTTGAGATATGTCTTATTATTTAGTGGAATAGGTGTCTTTATATTATATTTTCACTTCCATATTTTTAACTTCGTCAAACTTATGCCAATATTAAAGAAATATATAATATCTATATAAAACATAATTTAATCTTAACAAATACATTACAAAGCAAGATATGTAGGGAAAGTAAAATAGTTTTACACAATAATGGTCTATTAGCAATTCTTGGTGCTAATAGACAGTTCTTTCCTCCATTCTTCAAGTTATAAGTATAAATTCTTCAAGTTATAAGTATAAATCATATATAGAACTGCATATATTTCACAATATTGTCTAAGAAATTTAGTTATACACAATATTAATTAGATGTGTTAGCACAATATCTTTAATGCTAAAAACATTTTTAACAATTGGTTTTCAATGATAATTTAATTTCATTTATTATTATATAGCATCAATAGAGAAGAATACCATTGCTCCGTCCTTTGACAATCCACCGCTCTTGATTTATCTTCCTAACTATCCATTTAAAGGTGCCATTTTCTCCCATATCAATCAACAACACTAACATAAAACATTTGATCGACATAGGAAATCAAGAGGAGATGTGTATGCATAAAGCATTTAAACATCTTCACTTCATTAGTTTTTGCCTCCAACAACGTAGTTTGATCTTCAGGTCCAATAACTTCAGTCGCTTCTTTCTCATCATTGTCATTATCATTGCTCAATCTACTCACTTGAAAAATAAGTTGTCCTTTAACTGTTTCAAAATTTTAAAATTCAACACATCGAATTAGCATCTTACAGGATATTCTTCATAGTGAAGGCATATCTAGAATAAAACTAATATATATTGCACTTATACCAACATCCTCTGGTATAGTACCTGCGTGATGACAAAATTATTAAATCTTTATAATCCTTTCATATTTGTTTCAACTTATTGCAGATTCACACACTTCCGAAGAAAATAACTAACATGATATTCATGGTGCAACTTTTCCATACTTTTACATGTATTTAGTATTTTCTACGTTTTGCTATTTAACATATTCAGATGATAGATTAAAAAGATAATAGACTTGGGCTTCATACCTCTTTATTTATGTGATTGTTAGTCTAGTAACTTATCATCTCATGACTACTTTATTTAACTCTTTCCTTATGGGAGTATTAATGTAATAACCTATTTAATAGGAAAAGTTCAAGCAGTAACCATCCCTTAAATCCTGTATAGAATGCATAGTTGTTCTAAAGGAAACAAACATTTATAAAAATAAGTGAAATAAACATATATGAACTATAATACTGCTTCAAAGGTAAAAATGTAGAAAAAGATATTACTGCTCTCACTACAAAAAAATTGTTAAATTATGGCGATTTATTTATAGGGGTCATAAGAAACCCCCACTATACATTCAATTTGTGGCATTTGTGTCAACCCCCACAAAATATTTTTTTCTGTGACAGTTTAATTGTGGGGGTTGTAAAAGCCTCCCACTATATATTCAATTTGTGGCGTGTTCTTCAACCTCCTCAAAATTATTTCATTTGTGGTAATTTTTCTGTGCAGGTTTTTATAGTTGCACTATAACGAAACGATCTCTACGATTTGTTTTAAGTAAACAAGTCATTTATAATCATCGTAATGAGCTTAAATGACGTGTTTCGATGCCACTACAATTCCTTTCGCTATTAGTACTAATAGACATTTTAAGAAAACTTACAATAAAATGTGTACGCTTGATAATGTCTTATATAATTTCAAATCGCCATAAATGCACATTTTATATAGAAAAAAAAATTCAGACATAGCTAATATTTAGGCAAAAAATGATGCGACATAGCTAAAGTTTGCCTAATTACAGGACATAGCTATACTTTACTAGCTAAATATACAAATTAGATAATGCATTACGTATATACGAATACAAATTCACTTAGAGATTTGAATGATCCCCAAAATTTACTTTGTATGCAAATATAAATTTTTAGAGATTTGTATATAAGCCCCGAAACTAGAGAAAGCCCTCTGCTACACCCTCCACTAACCCCCTCCCCCCCTCCCCTTTACTTCACCCCAAAATGAAAAATATGAGATTGATAGATAAACCTCGAGATATATAAATGTACAAGTACAACATAAATGTATATTTAGCTACTTAATTCAAATCTTAATTGCAAGTGGTAATTATTTTAAAGATTATCTACGGCTTGTAACTATGACTTATTTTCTATTTCACGTAATTTTTTCTTTTATATAATCTATTATAATTGTATAAAATACTAATTTGGCAGTTTCACTATAAGCAATTAACAATTTTGTGATACGAAATTTTAGATCCTATTTTGCACCTTTTTGAAATCAATCGTGATTCATAATAATTTTTTAACACTTGAAAGGACTAAATGAGTAAAATATTCAATATCTGAAACATAGGTAGCCCAAAAATTACATCGAGATTCAAGTTAGAGTTTCAACAACAAAAAAAAACATAGTTTGGATCCTGTTAATGAATACTAATTGACACTCGCTCTATCTCCATCATTATTTTTATCGGATGATCTTCTTGATCCAATTGATGGATAAGTAACTCATCTTTACAATGAATTTTCGATTTTAACCTTGGAGCTCGAGTCTTACTCTTTGATTTGAGTACTTTTATGTCAATATGGACATTGTTTGATTTACCTAACCTTCTAGGTACACTTTTAAATAGATCTAACATGTCTGAAAACTTGATGCAAATGACCAGAGTGAAACATTGAATTGGTTAATATCAATTAAACTACGAACAATTAAATATTTCAATAATAACAACAACATTCTCAATAACTATTTAAAATTATCTATCTAAAAAGGGACTGGGGGAGGGGGGTGGGAGAGGGGGAGGGGGGGAGTTAACTTAGATAACGATCATGTTCTGAGATCCCAAGTAAGTTTTCTTTATTAGATAATGTCATGAACTCTCACGGTCTATTTAGTCACGTACGATTAAAGTAAGTGGAGTTCCAAAAAGAATTTATTTTTAAATATCCTATAAAGTTTCCACTTTTCCACAATCGTACTATCTAATTTTTCACTGAAGTACTCACAATTCTACCATCAGTCTATGAAAATAAAAGTGTTCATCTATGCTCCTCAACAATATTCATCATCCAATCTAGGAGAACCAACAAGAGAATCTTTATGTGTGTATGTGTTATTTCGATAATTATATACTTAATTATCACACATTTAGTTATTGTGTTATCATTTATTTATATTATAAATAATTAACTCATTTCAATTAATTATATTGCTTGTAACCTCATTCGAATAAATTTGACTTACTAACCTAATAATCATATTTTAGATTAAATAATTAATAATTTTAAAATTTTGTAATTCTATCTAACTTATGATATTTTGCAACTTAAATATCAAAAGAATTATTGTAACAAATTTTGTTATTTTGTCCTTTATTTTAATTTATTATTTGTTTGGATACTTTTTTCATTGGTTTTCATATTTTTAGAGAATATATATTGATTATGTTTAAGAAGCAATATTTTTATTAACTAGTCTAACCATACATGCCTCACACGTGTGACATTTGATTATTTAAAATAAAATGGTTTTGTATATTGCGATAAAGTTCAAATCATTTTTCAAAAATCTTTCACACTTTAATACAATAATGTAAATATATATATATTTATATACATATATATATATTTTACTACCAAAAGTTTCAAGTGGTCGATGAAACATCACTTTTGTGTTTGTCATATAGTAGTAGCTCTTTCCCTTGCTGCCATATGCTAAGAGAGACACATTAATTTGATACATATTTGTATCATGATTATTTTTCTTTTTATTTATACTTAGAATCTTTCCTGTTTTTAAAGTTAGATTTTTACAAAATCATTGATTACATTCTTATTATGTACTTAAACTTTTAAAAGTCTGGTACTTCTTAAATTTTTCTTAGTCTAATGATTTTATATTTTTCAAATCTTCTAAAAATCAATTTTAGTTGATTTGAAATTTTTAAACTAATGAAAAAAATATTAGTTGTCGTTAATTTTGATGACTTCTAGTAAGAAAATATTTTACCATAAATATATTTAATTAATTTTTAACTTTTAAATTAGAAAAAATAGTGAAATTCTGATGACTTCTAATAAAAAAAGGTTTTTCCATAAATATATTTAATTAATTTTTAACTCTTAAATATTAGAAAAAAATAATGAAATAGACGATTTTATCTAAAGTAAAGACTTTTAATAAAGACCAAAACGTTCAAACAATATTTCTAAAGATACTTCATACTTTTAATATATTATAGATATTAATTATAGATTATAGATAAGTTAATTCCATTTAAAAAAATTATTTATTTAAATATTAAAATGAAAGAGAAAAATAAGAAAAAGCATTAACATGTCGTAAAAAATAAAAGTGTACACCATCTTTCTAGATTTCAATATTTATTAGGAGAGTAGAGTTAAATATTTATTAGGAGAGTAATTAGTAAATTAGAGTAAAAATTATGAGCGGCAAAATTCCCCTCTTCCCTCACCTTTTCCTTCTCCAAAGGCACGATTTTCCTTATCCACAATTCTTTCGTTCAACTCCCGTTTTTCATCGTGCAAAAGTGCAATTGGGACAATGAAGGCTCATACTTCGTCATACTCTTTCATTTTCTGCTATAGAATTTATATCTGAGTTCAGTATGTTGTTCGATCTATATTTTCTTACATGTATTAGGTTAGTCGGTGTTACCCTCTTCGTTATAAACCTCCAAAGTAGCCCTATAACATTTTTCTACTTCACCTCTACCATATCAACCCTCTCCATCTCCCTCTGAATTGATTTGCTTTATGTAGCTAGGGTTTTGCACTTTCCGAGTATTTGTTCTATGTAGTTTGAGATTTCGTCTTCTAACGAAGCTATGTGGAGGGGAAACGGAAAAGATATATGGAACAATAGTAACATAGCACCACCAGGTAATAGCGGAGAAGGACCACAACCGCCGCCGTCGTCAATGATGCGGCCATCTCCGGGACCTCCGCCGCAGTCTATGATGCATCCGCCACCTGGTACTAGTTCAGGACCGCCGTCTATGATGCCTTCGGGTACAGGGGTTGGATGAGCTAGTGGTTCTGGACCACCTCTACCGCTGCTGTCGTATACTGTTTTGCCTACTGAGGCTCAGCTTGAAGAGAAAGTGAAGAAATGGATGCAGCTTAACTCTAATCGGTATAGTGATAAACGGAAGTTTGGATTCGTTGAAACGCAGAAGAAAGATATGCCGCCGGAACATGTCCGCAAGATTATTAGGTATTTTAATTTTTCTGCAATTCTGAACGCTGAATCTTATTTTTTAGTCGTGAATTTGTACATTTTAGGTGTATATTATCAGATAATGTGGGTAATCTATTCGTTGTATCTTTTGGCAATTTTGACCGCTGAATCTCATTTTCAGTCGTGAATTTTTGCATTTTAAGTGTATAATATCATAGGTAGACCGAAGAAATATTGAAGGGAGGCAATTAGGCATGGAAGGCGTGAAATATATATTGATTATGTTTAAGGAGCAGTATTTTTATTAACTAGTATGTTTAAGAACTGCACTCATGTCACCAAGTAAAATTACCTCTTTTCTTTTCACTCCTAATATCAGTAGGGAGATAAGGCAACTATAGCTTACAAAATGCTTCTAAATTTATAACACAAAAACTTTACAGTTTGTTTTACCTCTACGTCTGGCCATCCTTGTACAACAAAGGAACAACAAACACAAAGTGCATGAAAACTAAAGATTACTGGAATTACAATTTTCTTTATGTCTTTACGATAATCTGCAACACCGAGCAAACACAAATGGTGAACAACTATCTCAAATGAAGTAAGCAACTTAAAGTAGATATATGGTATTCAATTAAGTCCATGCTATCTCAAATGACTGATTAAGCTACTAGGTGGATAGTGAGTCTTTCATTGGGCTCCAGAATACATACCAAGCTCTGAATGTGCCACATGAATATAGAGATCTTTCCCAGCTTTGAAACTGTTGAATATCAATCAAGTTCTTACTCTATGACATGCAGTCGATATCTAAGTCGTATGCATACACTATGCAGGAACAATTTCCCAAGCATAGTCTTCTACATCGTTTTTCAACAAGTGGCAGCTCATTGTATCAGTTGCTGGTTTGAGGTCAACATAATAGTCATGACACAAGTGAGTTAGCTTTCAAAATCCATGGTTAAAAGAACTCAAACTCATAAGTTCTGAGATTGAGGTTAAAAGTTACCTCTTGAGTATTCCAAACTTAAAAACCTTGAATAGCTGTTTGGGTCACCTTTAGAGTGGTGTGAATGAAGAAAGTAGGAATTCCAATGGTTGAAGCCTTCCAAATTCTCAAATCCTACTTCATTAGATCCAAAACTTGAGTTTCCATGCGATTTCGGGGTGTAGCGAGTCCAAGAACCCTCCTACGGATGTTCCCAATAAGTAAGAAGGAAATAAGAAATAACCCGTGGGTGCTATTTTTTCCCCTTTAGAAAGATTTCAGAAACTGACCTAAGCATAAGTGAATTTGATCTCAGGTTATAAGATCACATCTCTTGTGTGTCACTTATTCCTCTCTTATCTCGTGAATCACAATTTTCCTTCCCATTGCACCAGAGATATTTAAGTGTTCTCTTTTTCTACTCGGACGTAGGTTGAACTACTTGAAACGAATCTGAATTCTGTTTAACAGTTTCCAAACATCATTTAACATCCAAGAACATACACAAATATTGTTACATCATCAACAACATACCCAGTGTAGTCCACTAACGGGTCAAACACAGATATTGCTATAGCACATAATTTCCTTTTATGCACATGAGAACATGTAACACATACAACATACACCAAATGGTTGGGATATTATGACTTTTAACACCTTTGATCATCATAGTGTTTGATTCATTTGGAATTCTGTGAAAGAAATGACTAAACTATATCGATGATCTCTCACTTTATCCTCTTTGTACTTCTACATTCTGTAGGGATGTGATTGGATTGAATAGCTTTACGCTAGTTGTCAACCTACCGCAACTCCTCTATTTTATCCAGACTAGGGATCGACATAAGAATGCTAAGCTCGTTTTGAAACTTTTCTAACTTGCGATAACTGGTTTGTAACTGTTGCGGCTGGAGCAGCCTCGAGGAAATATTTGCAGTATGAGTTGGGAGGTCCCAGAATTTCTGTTCAAACAGCTTACGGAGTGGAAGTTGAGGTAGAGAAAGATCACCAAACATTGAGTAATTCTGAAATTTTTGCATGTTATGCACTCGAATACTTAAACGCTACAAGTTTATGTGAGCAAATTGCTGCACTTTTCTTTGTCAGTCCATCCTTACTAGTTTTACGGTAACAGATAAGTGCTCGTCTCAAATAGATGCATTCACGTTGGCTATTCCATTTCTATTACAAACTTAGGATCAGACTTATCCTATTCATCGGATAAAATGGCAACTGCTATATTATGACATGAATATCTAAGCTTGGCTGGTTTTGTAATAGTATGGTCCTTTATTGTTTTTCCAAATTTTAGGTCGCTAACAATCCATATGACCCGAGCCTGATGGTTTTCATGGATTATAGAGACAACGTCAGATACGACGCTCAATCTTTAGAAGCTAAATATCCAACATTTCTCTATGCCATGCCCATGACTCCAACACGAGTCTTTTTTAAAGATTTTCTTTTTTGAATTTTAAAGCTTGATTCATTTATTTTTAAGTTTTTTGTTCATATTGATATCAGTTGAATTAAAGATTTTTCTTTTCAAGGTACCTGACAAGCAATCGACTTACTGGACCAATTCAAGATTGGATCAGAAATAGAAATACCAAATAGTAAGTTTATTACTTTGGATTAACATGTTTTTTCATGCCAATGAGAATGCTAGATTCTCTTTATCTCAACAACTTAAGATTCTATAGGCTTATAGCTTTTTATGCAGGCATTTGCTTGAATAAGTACAAAAAGAGATGCTCCATGGTTTCCTGATAGCTGTCACGTAGGAAGCAAGTTGTATTTTGGCATAATCCCATATGAGCTAGCTTTACATTCGTGAGTAATCTTCCGTGCATTGCAATCCAGGATATAAAACTATGTTTTGGGATGTTTGTTGTGTTCCATACCACTCTCCATCATTGTTTTTGTAGTTCTTCTCCGAGCCTTCATTTAAAGCCACTACTAATAGTATACTGCCCATTTGGTTTTAGCCATCCGTTACCCATGTAACCGGGAAAAGAAGATGGACAGTTGGCACATTCTAATGAGGATGAGAGCACCCAAAAAATGTTCTTGTGATCCTGTCGCGCAGCTGGAATTGCCTCATTCTTTGCATGCCTTTCACCGGGTTTCTCCATCTGATGAACTGAACGCGGAAGGTTTTCATACATTTGTGGAGGGTTCTGGAATTACTTCAGCATGGGGATAGATGCACAAGTATCTTATGCATTTCACTCGAAGAGAAAAATGAAATCTGACAAATTCAAAAACCAACTTGTTAATCAGGTAATAAAGTGAAAACAAAAATTAAGATGATAAATCTTCTCTTTGGTTTATTTCTCTGAATCTTTGCATATCAATTTGACGTTAATTGTCCTAATGTTGTGCTTTGTACCTTTTATTTTGTTCTATCTAGAAGAAAAGAAAACTACTATCAATTTAATGACCGTTGTAACGAAACAGATAATTTGAAGATGTAGGGTTGGCCTCTTGGCAACAGGGGTCAAGATGCCACGAACTTGATCCTCTATAACTTATCTACACTTTGGTTTGGAACGTTGTGCTGTTTGGCCACCTTGGTGGCACAGTTATTGATTCCTTCGCATTATAGTTGGTAATACTTCATATACGTGTAATATTGAAATCTAATGGATGATTTCTTTTGGTCCTTTTTCTAGTTCTATATGAAATACTTTAGAATGGGGAAATGACTTATTTCTTGTGCAACCTACCAGTTTTACTTTGACTTTGACTGACTAGCTTTTATCATTTTTTTTGGTCAAATTGGAAACGACGACAAGCTCAGGCTGGTTGGAGTGCTGATTATGTTCATGAAAATTTGATTGCTTCCCATCATGGTATGACTTAACGTTATTGTTATGCCATTTTCCCATCTGTATGGACTCATCAATAGCAAATGTAATCTTGTTTAAACAGTAAATGAAGTACAAGATCAGTTGCACTACTACTAAACCCAAGCCAACACCTGTTGCAGTGTCAATAAATTGGTCCATTCCTAGCAGAGCATAGATAAACCAGCAGGAGCAGGACACGACAACGACAAATTACAGGAAAAATAGCATGTACTTCACGCTCTTTGTCCTGATTACTAGTTTAATGATAGATCGAGGAGATACATACATAACGATGGACAAGATGATGGAAGCAACAACAATATTGTGGCGGAGTTAATCTGCCACCAATTATTATTTTTAAGTACTAATTTCATATTGTAGTGGTTGAAAACTCCTACATAATTTTCTAAGAAAACAAATAGTATTTTATTGTGGGATTTATAGAACACCACATTATTTTTTTCGTGACATTGTGATCATATTGCGGGGGTTTACAAACTCCAGCAGTATTTTTTTTTTGAAACATTAATATTATATTGTGAGGTTTTAAACTATCACTTATTAACTTTAAAAATCCCACAAATTTAAAATTTATTTTGTGTCGGATGTTAGGGAGGTTTTGGAAAACCGCCATAATATTGCTCGTGGCACGGCTTATTGTGGCACTTTTTGAAACTGCGACAATTCTTTTTGTCGAGGTCAAAAACAGTCACAAATAGATAAAAAATTTGCCACAATTTACCAGCTTTTTTGTAGTGTCTATATCTCGAATGAGAAAAACATTCGTAAAAGGTAAATCATTCTTCATTTTCTTGATAATTA
Organism: Capsicum pubescens; assembly: GCA_030864215.1. Classification (NCBI taxonomy): domain Eukaryota; kingdom Viridiplantae; phylum Streptophyta; class Magnoliopsida; order Solanales; family Solanaceae; genus Capsicum; species Capsicum pubescens. The sequence continues at coordinate 233,559,174 of CM061544.1, forward strand.
ATACTAAAAATTTATACGAAACTACATATTACTCAATGTATGCAAAGAGCTAGAAAAGGAAAAAAAAGTAGAAAGTGAAGCCGAACAATTAAATTCTTGAGATTTTGATGACATGTACTAAAAGACAGTGTAAAACGTGTTCCATATTAAAAAAAATATAAAATCAAGAGAGGTGTAATTGAAAATAGTTGAAGCAGAAATGTTGAAATTGTAGAAATACACTTTTTAGTTTATGATTGTTTTATAAATTTTACCCAATTTATGTAGATCATGAGTTGTTCCGTAGACATCCTGCGTCAACGATCTTTAACAATAAAATCCTTGGATAACTATTATTGGTATAGAAGTCCTCCAATTTTGTAACTCTTCGTCAGTACCTCAGTGGTTGAAATAACGTTAGTTGACACAATAATAAACAGAAGTAGAAGTTGATTGAGAAACTTAACTCAAAAAAATGAAGTACCAAGTAATGATAATAGTGCATGATCTTTCCTCCAACCAAAATAAATCTCCTAAAAATACTCAAACGATCTTGTACAAATATTGAAAAAGAAACAACTTTTGCAACTACAATGTCCAAGATCTATCTGTCTGTCTGTTTGTCTGTCTATCTATGACTTGACCAGGAGGTACATCTTCTAGGAGTCAAGGGGAATGTCTCGACCAAGAGGTACGTCTTCTAGAGTCAAGGGGAATGTCTCGACCAAGAGGTACGTCTTCTAGAAGTCAAGGAGAATGACTCAACCAGGAGGTACGTCTTTTAGGAGTCAAGGATAATGACTCGACCAGTAGGTATGTCTTCTAGGAGTCAAGGGGAATGAATCGATTAGAAGGTACATCTTCTAGGAGTCGAGGTTCAATTTAGAAAGTGTATCACCTAACAATTGAAAACTGAAACCTGTGCAACCATATTGCTTCCTGCATTTGTAGAAGTGAGGCATTGCAGCCCTTTATCTTTATGCTCTGAAGTCCTTGATTTGAATGTAACATGTTTCTTGTTTCGTCAAAGAAAACTTGTGAGTTTAAAACATGGTGGCTAGTTTGTGGCTTTGAATATTGAGCCAATTGGTTTTGGTCATATTCAATCTTGCTTCCAACCATTGGCATTTTCATTGACTTGCTGCAGTATTGATCTGAACTCAGATCATTAAGAGTGACTCTGACACAAACACAGTATATCAGTTGTTGCTATGTTCCTCAAACACATCCTTTGAACTTTGGTATTTATATGAATCCCCCAAACTTGTCCATTGACAAAATTTTCTATATGCTTTATTTCAGCTACCAATCATGTTTCTTTCATGTGCTTGCCTTTTGTCTTGCTTTGTACAATTAAAGAAGTTGGTAGCCAATTTCAAAATCCTTTCTCACTTGTTTTGACATGGACTTGATCAAAGACTTGACAAAAATAACAGTGATTTTTTTTATTTGGATAACTGACTCAAGAAAAAAAAAATAAAACTATAGAGAAAAAAGAAAAGACAATGACTATCCCTATTGAAAAACAGGAAAGAAGAATTTATTTGAAAGTGACAGTCAACTCTAACGATTATGACATGCATTTTGGATTAAGCTGCCTGATCTTTCCATCCAAACTTTCACCAATTGTTGTGGAGTTAATGGACCTGACATTGAGTTACTTACTTGGGCCAATTAACATTCAGTGACCTCATTCGACTAGTGGCGCCTTGAAGGGTTTTTTGCCAACAAGCCCCTCTCATTTTCTTTTTTCTCAGCTTAATTTTGCCTTATGGTGTCCATGAGGGTTTTTTTACCAATGAGACTCTAATTTTCATTTCTCTCAACTCATAGTTGTCTTACAGTGCCCGTGAGGGTTTTCACCAATAAATCTCTCTAATTTTTTATCTCTCTCAACTTACCATCGCCTTACGGTGCCCGTGAGGGTTTTCACCGATAAGACTCTCTCATTTTAGTTCTCTCCTAATTACTTATGATGAGGAAGACAAATAGTTCCTCAAAATGCATTGCATGCTTAGCCTTAACATTCTCAAAGATTAATCTGAAGGTCTTTCTTTGGTTGTAACTTGGCTTTCGGATAAGGTTAAAAAGAAAGGATGGCATGAGGCCCAAACGACACTTGAAGTGGGGTAGGACTTACAACTTTTGGAATTGACTCAAACAATGAGGATTAACTCATGCCCCAGTTTCTTTTAACAGTCAATTCTAAATTGTTTATTTGGTTGGACCAAGCCCGGAGTAGGGCACTCTACGTATCTCAACCCCGAGAGAGGAGAATCAGGTCACACTTAGTTCCAACGACTTATTCTTTTGATGATTTTGATCTTTCTTATGTCTCTTTTCTCTTTGGGACTTTTCTGACTCTATTTATCTTGACACTCATCTCTTTTCTTCCTTTTTGATGCATTTTTTTTCTTTTTTTTTAAAACTTGTCTGACTCCATATGTTTCCTTGACACTTCTCTTTTGAGCTTTGTTGACTCTATCTTGATTCCAAAAAAGAGGTATGAAAGAAAATGGAACTAAAGTCAAATGGGGTAAACAAAAGATGACATAATGTTTGGAAAACAGAATGAAATGCCTTCGTCATATCAATCCTTGAAAATACAAGTACACATTATGCAATATGAAGTGAAAGATGAAGATCATTTGTGACATTTTTACAACACTAACTTTAACTAAGCCTGTGCGTCGCTACTTCTTCTGCAAACTCCACCATTATTGTACATTCCTCACATAGAATGACTCATGATTTTGTGGTGATGATTTTCTTTATGTTCTTTTTGAAATAGGATCACACATCCACTTTTGACCTAAATGAGACATGTTTATCAATTGATGACCAAGTTATTCTTGTGATTCTCAAAATAATTGCCTTAATTTTGAAAGAAGGCTTCAACGTGGTCACCAAATGTCTCAACACTCTATCAATTTCTCAGATGCTCTCTTTTGTAACCCTCTGATTCAATGTTTCATGATTAAACTGAATTTTAAGATTTGGCTGAAAATTCTGCAGGCATGTCATATCACTAGAATCAACATAAAATGTACAGTATAAAGAAAACAAACAAACAACATAAATAAAACATAAAGGAAAAAAGAAACTTTATTTAGTTGAAATAAAAGATAGAATGGTTTGAATATAAACAACAAAGGGAAAAAACAAGATAGATCCTGAACTACAACCCTGAAATAATTCGAATAATAGAAAAGAAAATAAAACAAACTACCAAATATCCATCCTAGCAGGGAGAGAAGTGACTTCCCAATTGCTGAGCTTGACATCTTAGCCACTGGTTTGCATATCAGCATGACTAGATCTTTCCTCACTGCCAATATTCTGCACCATAATTGATCTATCTTGAATCATCTTTTCAATTTTTCTTTTTAAATCCCGACAATCTTCAATACTATGACCCTGGGCATCATAATGATACGCACATCATACATTAGGATAAAAAATTTTTGAATGCAGATTAAGAGTGTGCTCAAGGAGAGAAGTGATCATGCCCCACTGTACCAATCTCTAAAATAAATTGGCATACGACTCTCCCATTGGTGTGAAGCTATCTCTCAACTTCTGCCTTATTTTATTATTTGGCTTGGATAAAAAATTAGGCCTAAAGGGCTTTGATATGTTTATGGAGTTAGAGAATGACTCTGAGGAGTTGGTGCATGCCATTGTGGGTAAGATTAGGGTTGAATATATGGTTTTGCATTATACACCAGATATGGAGGTGGAGGAACAGAGTATAATGGATTTTGGGAGTGATTATGTGGAGTTTGGGCATAAACTTGGGCTTGAGCCTGAGGGTAATGACGACATGGTCTTCTTGACCGTGCCCGTTGTCCAACTACAATAACAGATACATCTTCCTCATTCTTCTTCCCTCTAACACCTCCTGAACCCTTTTTAATTGCTTGAGTAGTTGCTTTCAAGGTTGAAAAACTCACAATGCGACCAGTCTTAATTCCATCCTCTATCATCTCCACTATTTTGAGGACCTAAATAAATGGCTTGCCTAATTCAGGAAACAGGGGTTGATAATATGTTTCATCCCGAGCTTGAATAAAAACCTCCACTATCTTGCTTTCTTTCATTAGCGGTTTTACCCTAGCAGCTTGTTCACGCGATCTAATCGCATATTCCCTGAAACTTTCAATACTTTTCTTCTTTATATTAGTTGGGGATTTCTCATCAGGAATAAATTCCACATTGAAATGAAATTGTTTCACAAATTCATTAGCTAGGTCATCCCAGCTATTCCACTTGTCAATGTCTTCGTCAACAAACCATTCCGAAGCTAGACCTGAAAGACTCTCACTGAAATAAGCCATGAGTAATTCTTCCTTCTCTCCAGAGCCGCTTAGTTGGTTACAATAACGTCTCAAATGTGTTACGAGATCACCGTGTCCATCATACTTCTCAAACTTTTGCATTTTAAAACCAAGAGGAAGGTTAACACCTAAAAACATGCACAAATCTTTATACGATACACTTTTCTAACCCCCGAACTCCTGCAAGTTTCTCATGGCTTGTTCTAAACTCTTTAATTTTTGTGTCATGCCCTCCTATTGTTCTATCATAACAGGCTTCTCAGTGTTAGGAGGAAATTCAGTAGGTTGAGTATAACCATAAGGACCAGTCGACTTAAATGTAGGCTCGGGAGCATAATGATGATCATAAAAAATATTCAATACAGGCTCTCTCGTAGAGTAGGGAGGCACAACCGATGGATGAACACCAAAAGTAGGAGCTTCAGGTGGGGTGGTGCTGCAAAAATATGAACAGTAGGTGGAGTCGAGAATATGGTAGTTTTATGTTGAGGAGTGAGGAGATAAATATTAGAAGTGTTTGGATAGCGTTGCCCCGGAGTAGATCCTGATGCATGTTGTGGCGTGTCAACAAAAATAAGAAATTGTGTATCTGACACTAGAGGCAAGACAGAAAGATATTCCTGATTATCAGTGGGAACCAAAGGAGGAAGCAACCTGTTAGCCCAAGATCGATGCATTTCTATCATTTGCAGCCTTAATTTATAAATCTAATTATCATTCCCTGAACTCCCTATATGATTAGCGACAATAGCCCTGGTATCTTTGTTAACCATAACTTTATCTTTGACTTGGTGCAATATGGAGGGTCAGCCAAAATGTCACAAATCAACCACCTTAAACTAACTGAACAAGAGATAACAAATGCGTTAGAGTTCAACACTTTCTCAATTTTTTTTTTTAAAAGATCACTGAACCCCAAAAGGGCGCCTACGTATCTCATTTCCAAAAGAAGAGAATCGGTGTGCGTAGTTTGTGAAGTTTTGGCATAACTGATAACGCTCAAACTACACCTCTCTAATGAGAATGTAAGCGACCGTTGTCAATATATAACTCAACTAGGTTGGGGTCGAATCCCACAGGGAATATGGTGTGAACTTAAGTTGTTTGCAATTTAATCAACTGATAGTTGGATGTTTCCTGAAATAGGTGTTTTGGAGATTAGCCAATAAATATTGGTCACTTTAGTTTCAGTGTTTGTAATCAAGAGTTTATGGAAAACCAGAATTATGTTCACTATGGGTTTTAGTACTTGACAGATGCTAACAGTGATTCAAGATTCTCACAGTAGGTAGGACAACAGATTATCTTTATCGAAGTTATGCCTAAATGTCTCTCGACCTACTGCATCATTTAATTACCTAATCCTCTTGGACGTAGGGAATTTATATTTACTAACCATACTTTACCTCAGGTTAATCAACCTTGTTACAATGTCAATTATTAAATGGAATTTTAGTGTTTCCAAGTCCCTGTCAATAATTCACTTCCTACTATATTTGATTTCTTATCTCAAGAAAATCAAAGCAGGTGCTATCTATCGTTTGCAACAAATAGACAATAATTAAAATCTCAGAATTATCAACGAGTCCTATTACCTTTAGAATCTTAAACACATAGCATCTTACCAAGACTTAACCCATAGATCCCATAATTTGGGTTAAAGAGATTTAGCCACTCATAATGTAATAAGCAAAACAACTAGATGTATTCATAATTTAAAAGATGAATTTACCATAAGATGAATAGTAACTAGTGATTCTCAGATTAGATCACAATAGAAATCCTAAAATATTGATGAAAATCTCTTCAAAGTTAATTGTTTTTCAAGCCAAGAAACTAGAGAGTAAAATAACAAAATACGTGTGTCCCAAAACAGGTCCAACCTTCTTTAGAAAACCCTAAACTATGCTTTAAATAGTTCACCCTAATTATGGAAACAAAATCACAGAGTTCAGCAATTTTTTGAATTAAGTGACGACATTCGTGACACCTTATTAAGAGTCTGACGACTTATCACAAATGTCGTCAGCTCCTTCTTCAGTTTTAGCACGTCCTGCTTAAGGTTGACGATGAAAACTGACGACTTATCAACTCTTTGATGACTTATCAGGAAAGATCGTTACAACTTTCAGCTGAGGTCCTTTCTTTGTATAAGGTTGACGGTGTCTCTAATAACTTATCACAGGGCTGACGACTTATCAGGAATGTCATCACAAACTCCAGCCGAAAACCAATCTCTGTCTAAGGATGACGATAAAGCTGATAACTTATCAGAGTGCTGACGACTTATTAGGAATGTCGTCAGCCACACTTCTCTTCTATTTTCTTCAGATTTCAACTCTTTTGCTTCCATCCTTGTTGGTTCTCTTGCATCTTGGCTTCTACTGCACAATCAAAGATAAAACGATCAAAAACGACAAAAGTTGCTTAAGACTTTGCAATTATTCTTAGTTAAAAGCCTCAAATATGTTAGCATCAGCTCACACATCAACAACCTCAACTTAAAACAATTTCTTGTCCTCAAGCAACTCAAACACAACCAAGAGGATACAAAGTACATTCGACAGTCAATCATCCATATTATCTCAAAACATCTTCACCATCTCCAAGGTCAGTCAATTCAAGAACAACTGTGTATATTATTTAAGAAAAACAATGCAACATATAGGAATTAAGATAAAACATTAATTCAACTATAACAACTATGCATAGACCAGTATTATACTATTCGAACAAGTTAGCAACTAGTAACATATCTGGTGTGCCCTCACAACAAAGAAATACCTCTTTTCTCATATCAACAATAATATATGTAACCATGGGGACAATCAAAAGACACTCACTCTCATAATGAAGTTACAATCAATGTATGCTAAGTACCATAGGCTTGCCCTTATTTTCATTGCCAAGGTTTTTAGATAGGTCAGCTAATATCACTATAGGTCTTCTCTTTGGTTTGTAATGCAGGCTAGGGCTGGTATGATACTTGATGATATTTAAAGTGGTTAAGCCTCCTTAACACTACCCTAGCTCCTGGGATTCACTTATTAACCTTTTTTTATTCTTCTCTTTTCTTGATCACACTTATTTAGTATGGGTGCTATCTTTCCTACAATCACTTTTTTTTTCACAACTTTTCTTTTTTTGTTCTTTTCTACTGCACCCAACTTTTTATTCTTTTCTTTTGTTCTACCTATCTTCATACTCATTTGACATCATGTACCCCTATGATAGCCACCCTCAACTTAGGCCATTTGCCTACGTTAAGGTGCACAGTGTCCAAGGAGGATTAGGGCTAAAATATGTTCATTTTGATATAAATGAGAAGGTGACAGGTGTCATAAAAAAATAGGCTAATCAGGCTCAAAGTAGGGATCAAGGGATATTCTACATCTAGGGAAAGTCATTTAGGCTAAAAGTGGGCTAATATCTAAACGGCCTATGATCCTTTCCTAACCCCTATTCTTCAACTTAGGTAAGACTAACCACGAAAGTTCTGCATTCAACATACAAAGGGGACTAAGTAAGATCTCACACGCACATGGAACACAAGTATATCACAAGTTACTACTCATTCAGTTCATGCAGCTGTTTAGTAATGAATGTTGCGTCACTAGAACTAATGCCATACGACGCTGCACAGTGGTCATACTTAGATGCAAATCATACATTGAAACCTTCAGACCATTGGAGAGGTGCTCAAAAATCACAAAAATAAGTTAACTGCCTTAGTTACTTGTATTTCTCTTAGTTAGTTACAAAATTTTACAATAATAATTTACCCTACACCCTCAACTTAAAATCAAAGAAAAATTGAACTAAGGGTTAGGGTATACCTGGAGTAGATCAAGCACGGGGATCATGGGTTGCCTCCCATATAGCACCTGATTTAACGTCGCGGCACGACTCAAGTATCTCGATTACTTTAGAATTCGTCAAGACAGATAGTAGCAATACTTTTCATCGAGTCTTTTGGACCAATATAAAGTTTGACTCATTGCCTATTTACCTTGAAGGTTCTGCCATCTTCATTTTCAAGTTCTACTACTCTATATGAGTAGACTTGACTAACTCTAAACGGGCCTGAACACTTGGAGTTAAGCTTACCTGGGAATAGCTTGAGTTTGGAATTGAACAGAAGCACCAACTCACATTTTTGAAAGTCTCGTTTCTCTATCCTCCAATCATGATACTTTTTCATCTTTTCTTTATATAGCTCTACTCGTTCATATGCCTTGAGTTGGAATTCATTCATCTCATTTAGTTTTCCCAGTCTTAACTCTACTGCCTCTTTACAACTCAAATTCAACCTTTTGAGTGCCCATAAGGCCTTGTGCTCCAGCTCTATTTGTAAGTGGCATGCCTTTCGATAGACCAACTGAAATGGTGACATGCCAATGGGTGTTTTGAAAGTAGTCTGGTATGCCCACAAGGCATCATCGAGCTTTTGAGACCAGTCTTTCCGACTAACATTCACCGTTTTGGCTAGGATGGCTTTAATCTCTCGATTTGACACCTCCACTTGCACACTAGTTTGTGGGTGATATGGAGTGGCTAGTCTATGCTGTTTCACCCTATATTTTGCTAAAATCACCTAAAACACTTTGTTGCAAAAATGAGATTCTCCATCACTTAAAATAGTATGTGGTACTCCAAAACGAGAGAAAATGTTCTTCTTGAGAAAAGCAACAACCTTTTTTCCTTCATTATCAAAAAATGCAACAGCTTCGACCTATTTTGAGACATAGTCAACAACAACTAAAATATACTTCATCCCATATGATCTTACAAAAGGACCCATAAAATCGATGCCCCATACGTCAAACAATTCCACTTCAAGCATCTTAGTCAAAGGCATCTCATGTTTTTTGGAGATTGACCCCTGCCTCTGACATTGGTCGCATTTTAGCACAAACTTGTGAGCATCTTTGAACAATGTTGGCCAATAGTAGCCGCTCTGCAACACCTTCCTAACCGTTCGGTCACCTGCATGGTGACCTCCAACTGGGGAAACATGACATGCTGCAGGTATGCACAATACATCCACTTCTGGCACACATCTCTTTATAATATTATCAGCACATCACCGAAAAAATACGGCTCATCCTAGAAGTAATGTGTCACATAATGGAGGAATTTCTTTCTTTGACGGAAAGAAAGATTTTTTGGAATGACCTTACTCACAACATAATTTGCAAAATCAGCGTACCAAGGTAATTTCTCCATAGCCGTAGCCAAGATCTCCTCATCAGGAAATGCATCATTTATCTTCATTTCATCACTAATAGCCTGCTCACCTTCCATTTTAGACAGATGATCCACAACCTGGTTTTCACAACCTTTTCTATCTTTGACTTCAAAGTCAAATTCTTGTAGCAACAACACCAATCTAATCAGCCTTGGTTTTACATCATGCTTAGCTATTAAATACCTCAAGGCTGTATGGTCAGTGTGGACCACCACCTTGGTCCCAAGCAGGTAGGCCCTGAATTTCTCAAAAACATACACTACAGCCAAAAGTTCCTACTCAATGACAGTGTAGTTCTTTTGAGATCCATTCAGTGCTTTGCTGGCATAGTATATTGGATGAAAAAATTTGTCCTTCTTTTGTCATAATACAGCTCCAAGGGCAACACCGCTTGCATCACACATGATCTTAAAAGATTTTGACCAGTCCGGTGCAACAATGATAGGGGCTTCAAACAGCTTCTTTGTAAGTCATTCAAATGCTTTCAAGCAATCATCATCGAATGAAAACTTCACTTCTTTCTCCAAAAGTTTGCAAAGTGGATTTGCAACCTTTGAGAAGTCACTTATAAATCTCCAGTAAAAGCCAGAATGTCCAAGAAAACTACGCACTCCCTTCACTGAAATGGGAGGTGGTAGTTTCTCAATAACTTTAACATTGGATCGATCAACTTCTATCCCTTTTGTTGAAATTTTATGCCCGAGAACGATGCCCTCCTTTACCATAAAGTGGCATTTCTCCTAATTAAGCACCAAATTAAATTCAACACATCGTTGCAAGGCTATACTCAGGTTTTCCAGACACATCTCAAATGAATCTCCCACCACAGAGAAATTATCCATGAATACCTCTATGATGTCCTCCACCATATTTGAGAAGATAGACATCATGCACCATTGAAAAGTAGGGGGGTGCATTGCATAGCCCAAATAACATTTCTTAAATGCAAAGGTTCCGTATCGATATGTGAATGTCATCTTCTCCTGGGCTTTAGGAGCAATACAGATCTGGTTATATCTAGAATAACCATCCAAGAAGCAATATCATCCCCTTCCGGCTAATCAATCAAGCATTTGGTCCATAAAGGGCATCGGAAAGTGGTCTTTCAAAGTCCATGAATTTAGTTTGCGGTAGTCCATACAAACTCTCCACCCAGTCGCAGGCCTGAGTGGAATCAACTCATTTCTTTCATTTGCAATCACAGTCATGCCCCCTTTTTTGGGCACGCATTGAACTAGGCTCACCCATCTGCTATCAGAACTAGGGTAAACCACTCCTACATCCAACAACTTAATAATTTCCTTCTTAACCACCTCTTTCATTGGTGGGTTAAGACGGAGTTGGTGCTCGATGGTTGGAATACAATCTTCCTCAAGTTGTATTTTATGTGTGCAGATGCCAGGGGGAATGCCAATAATATCTGCGATGGTCCATCCTATTTCTCTCTTGTACCTCTGAAGTACTGAAATAAGTGCTTCTACCTGTTGCTCGCCTAAATAAGCCGCAATAATAATGGGTAGCATATTTTCGTTACCCAAAAACATGTACCTTAAGTGCCTAGATAGTTCTTTCAATTCCAGCACCGGTGGCTCTTCAATGGATGGCTTAGCTGGTGGTGTTGGTCGATTAGCAAGATCAAGGTCTATATTCTTAGGAGCATAAGGATATGAACCCATTCCTGAAAAAGAACAAACAATCTCTTCGTACTCCTCAATGCCTTCATGATCAAAATTCATCAAAACTGCGGCTAAAGGCTCAAAAACAAGTTGTTCCTCTATTGACACCTCTTGTTCGTCCTCATAATACACAAATTACTGAGAACACACTTATTTCTTCATGCTGCTTCATTGATTGGCACACATCAAATCGTACCACTTCATCATTCATCCTGAATAAGAGCTCATTCACTCTCAAATCAATCAACGCACTTTTGATTGTGAGGAAAGGTCGACCCAAGATTATGGGAACCTCGAAGTCCACCTCGCAATCTAGAATGACGAAATCTGCTGGGAATATAAAGCTAGCTACCTTCACCAACACATCATAAAAAATGCCAACAGGTCATTTTACTGGCCTATCCGCCATCAAGAGTCTCATGTTGGTAGGTATGGGATTTCCTAGACCCAGCTTTCTATATACAGCCAGCGGCATCAAATTAATGCTCGCTCCCAGATCACATAATGCCTTAGCGAATTCCATAGTCCCAATCGTATAGGGAATAGTGAATTCTCCTGGGTCTGGCTTCTTCTGCACCAAGGTCCTCATAGAAATAGTGCTACAATGATGGATATTATCCTCCGGTTCGTAGCTCACCGCTCTTTTCTTAGTCACAAGTTCCTTCATGAATTTAGCATATCCTGGAATTTGCTCGAGTGCCTCAATCAATGGTACATTCACTATTAATTGTTTGAGCATTGCCATGAACTTGATGAATTTTGCATCATTAGTTTTTTTATTCAATCGTTGAGGAAAGAGAGGTGGTGGTCTTGGGAGAGTTTTAAACACTACCTCCTTCTCCTTCTCTTTTCCTTTTTTCAGAGCATCATCAGAACTATCCAGCTTCTCAGAATCCACTAAATATTCTTCTTTGGGTTCATCCTCTGCCTCAGTCACAGCTCCAAACAAACTTTTGCCCACAGAAGGGCCAGGTAATATCTTACCACTTCTAGTGGTAATCGCCGTACATGATCCATCATTCCATGAATTCTGGATCGTATCACTTGGTAACGTTCCACTCTTCCTCTAGTTAAATGCTTCAAAGAGTTGTCTCATTTGTTGCTCCAACTATTTGATTGTGGAGGAGTGTGAGTTTACCAACTGACTAATATATCATAGATCGGTCTTCATGGTGGTCACACCAGAGTTGGTAGCCTCCACTCCCTTCAACAACTTAGCCATCATGTACTCCATGGACATCTTTTTAGAACTTGTTGTAGCAGCCTCATGATTTTTAAGAGGGACATATAGCCCTCTCCTATCATTATTGTTCCTTCAATTTCCCTGCTCTCTATCTTTATAACCAGGCTTATCATAATAATTTCGACCTTGATTCCCTTGGCTATTGCCTCAGAACCCCCTTGATTATTAACATAGTTCGCCTCTTCTTCTGAATCAGCATCAACTCTATCTTGTGATCCCACAACTTTTACCTTCTCAGTCTTGCCTGATAGCAAGTGCTTGGTTAGAAAGCCTATCTGCGATTTTAGGTGAGCCATGTCTTGGTTACACTCCTTGTCTCTTTTGCATTGTTCCAAAGTCATACCCAGAGAAACAGTGGGGCTAGCTACCACAGAGTCTCTGGTATGCCATGCCCGACTCTGTTTGGTCATTCTCTCTAGCATTTATGAAGCCTCTAGGAATGTAAGATCAACAAACAAACCACAAGCAGCATTATGTACAATTGGTTTTGTCACAGAGTTAAGAGCCCTATACAAAGTCTCCATCAAGTGTATGTCCGTCATATTGTGGTTCGGACACTGCGTCAACTTCTTTTTGAATCTCTCCCAGGTTTAATGTAAGGCTTGAATTGGGAGTTGCCTAAAGTTGCTGATCTCATCCCTCAAATTTACCCTCCTGGAAGGAGGAAAAAACCTTTCTAGGAAAGCACCTTTTAACTGCCTCCAGTTGGTTATAGAATCGGGTGTCAGCTCATTAAGCCACAATATTGCCTCCCCAGACAGAGACAACGGAAATAATCTCAATCGGATAGCATTCTAGCCCACTCCTGGGTTATCAAAATATTTACAGATGGTGACAAAGTTCACCAGATGCAAGTTGGGGTCATATCCAGAAAGGCCACCAAATAAACCCTTCAGATTGAGGAGTTGAATCATAGTACTCGTAATGTTGAATTTTGCCCCAGGTGCCAACGGTGGAGGAATAATTACACCCATTGCACCTGCTCCATCCATTCCATTATCATCATCATTAAGGTTATACTGGACCGGCTGGTAATCTTGCCTTCCTCGAAACAGATGGTTCCTATTAGCATTATGCTGTACTGGTGTGACTACTTTCTATGCACGCCTTGGGTTACCAGGGTTTAACAACTCCTCGTCTACCAAATCTTCATCCTCAGGATTTAGATGTCATACTTTTTGACCGACATTCTGCATATTTACCTGAGCTCTAGCTAAGACTGCTAAACCGTCAGCCTCCTGCTGGTCTGCCATTCTTCCAATTCATTACGGTTCCATATTAAATGGTAGTAATAGTTCTTCAGAACTTCTGGTTCTTGTCATACACTACAAAGATCCTGCAATAAACAAAAACAACAAATAAACGTAAAACTAGGAAATTTGACTTACAGTCAATTAGCGCACACAAACTTCAATTTAGAACCGTATTCCCTGGCAACGATGCCATTTTTGATAATGCTCAAACTACACCTCTCTAATAAGAATGTAAGCGATCGTTGTCAATATATAAACCAACTAGTTTGGGGTCGAATCCCATAGGGAATATGATGTGAACTTAAGTTGTTTGCGATTTAATTAACTGATAGTTGGATGTTTCCTGAAATGGGGGTTTCGGAGATTAGCCAATAAATGTTGGTCACTTTAGATTCAGTGTTTGTAATCAAGAGTTTATGGAAAACCAGAATTATGTTCACTATGGGTTTTAGTACTTGACAGATGCTAACAGTGATTCAAGATTCTCACAGTAGGTAGGACAACAGATTATCTTTATTGAAGTTATGCCTAAATGTCTCTCGACCTACTTAAGCATTTAATTACCTAATCCTCTCGGACTTAAGGAATTTATATTTACTAACCAGACTTCACCTCAGGTTAATCAACCTTGTTACAACATCAATTATTAAATGGAATTTTAGTGTTTCCAAGTCCCTGTCAATAATTCACTTTCTACTATATTTGATTTCTGATCTCAAGCAAATCAAAGCAGGTGCTATCTATCGTTTGCAACTAATAGACAATAATTAAAAACTTGGAATTATGAAGGAGTCCTATTACCTTTAGAATCTTAAACACATAGCATCTTACCAAGACTTAACCCATAGATCCCATAATTTGGGTTAAAGAGATTTAGCCACTTATATTGTAATAAGCGAAACATCTAGATGCATTCATAATTTGAAAGATGAACTTACAACAAGATGAATAGTAACTAGTGATTCTCAGATTAGATCACAATAGAAATCCCAAAATATTGATGAAAATCTCTTCAAAGTTAATTATTTTTCAAGCCAAGAAACTAGACAGAAAAATAACAAAATACGTGTGTCCCAAAACAGGTTCAGCCTCCCTTAGAAAACCCTAAACTATGCTTTAAATAGTTCACCCTAATTATGGAAACAAAATCACAGAGTTCAAAAATTTCTCGGATTAAGTGACGACATTCGTGACACCTTATCAGGAGTCTGACGACTTATCACAAATGTCGTCAGCTCCTTCTTCAGTTTTAGCACGTCCTGCTTAAGGTTGACGATGAAACCTGACGACTTATTAACTCTTTGATGACTTATCAGGAAAGGTCGTCACAACTTTTAGCTGAGGTCCATTCTCTGTCTAAGGTTGACGGTGTCTCTGATAACTTATAACAGGTTAGAAGACTTATCAGGAATGTTGTCACGAACTCTAGTCAAAAATGAATCTTTGTCTAAGGCTGACGATAAAGCCGATAACTTATCAGAGTGATGATGACTTAGCAAGAATGTCGTCAGCCACACTTCTCTTCTATTTGCTTCAGATTTTAACTCTTTTGCTTCCATCCTTGTTAGCTCTCTTGCATCTTGGCTTCTACTGTAAAATCAAAGGTAAAACGATCAAAAACGATAAAAGTTGCTTAAGACTTTGCAATTATTCTCAGTTAAAAACCTCGAATGTGTTAGCATCTGCTCACACATCAATAACATAGCCAATCAACTCTTTTTTTTGTTTTTATTTTTCTTGAAACTTTAAGAAAAAAAGGAAGTAATAAAGTGCAAAAAGAATTGAGGAATTTTTTTTGGAATTTTTCAGCTTCAACATACCTATACAAAATGAAACATATGATCATCACAGAAAAATCTTTTTGGATTTTCGAATTTGAATTTCATATGACAAATGAAATTTGAACCTATTAAGGGAATTCTTTTTGTTGTTTTCTTTTAAAAATGTATATAACACCTGCTCTAAATGAATATTGAAGAAAATCTTTATGGATTTTTTAAATAAGATCACCGAACCCTAGAAGGGCTGCCTACGTATCTCACCCCCGAGAGAAGAGAATCAGGTGTGTGTATGTCGTCCAGATTGGACAATTAAGGATTAAATAACTGATTGAATCCTAACTTAGGAGACACAACCAAAGACAGACAATGAAAAACATCAATAAAATCTTTTTTGGGTTTTCAATTTGACACTTCACATAAAATTGACACCAACAACTATGAAAGAAAAATCATTTTAGTATTTTCGTTATATAAAAGGTACAAAACTTCTACTATCTTTTTTTGAATTTTCCTTTTATATAAAGCTCCTATTGAAAAAATCTTTTGGAGTTTTCGAATTGTGAAAGCTTCCTAAAGAAACAAAAGGAAAATCTTATGATGTTTTTGATTTTAAAAAATGAGGGCAAAAAGTAAAACTCTTTTTGATTTTTTGGATTATGGAAAATAAAAGCCATAAAAACTCTAAACAACTACGAAACTTTTTTTGACTCACTTTTTTTTTCTCTTTTTTTCTTTTCCCTATTTTTTTATTCAACCTTTTCTTGCCTACATACTTTACTTCTAACATATGCTTTCCCCAAATCTATTCGTCAAATGACCCTGTCACCCTCAAAGATGCAACAATTAGCACATATGGATGCTTTTGGGTCGAGTCTCCTACAAAGGATTAAGTGGGTCCCTCTAGGTCACAATATGATGCAGATAAGCATGACCTAAAGGATGACCTATGTTGGGGTCCACTAATAAGGCTGTTCGGGGGAGCGCATGGTCGATAGTGGTTGCGAGAGCTTTTCACCCACTCCATACGTCCGATGGCTCTACCTCCTAAAATAAAGGTGAATCAACTAGAGTTCGTGTACACGACGTGTACTCGGGACTTGTTGTAAAAGAATTCACTCAGGGTAATGCATATGATGCTAGATATAAAGTAGTAACACATAAGAGAAAACTGTAAACACGTAGCACATACACATCCAATAATGGCAAAACAATAACACAAATAACAATACAAACAAAATGTATATACTCTTATAGTGTCAACTAAGCCGATACAACTCAAAAAGTAAGCTTGAATTATGAAAATTCTCCAGCGGAGTCGCCAGAGCTATCACACCTTATTTTTACTAAAAAGATTCAGATTTTAAGGTTTAAAAGGTCTTAATTATTAAGTGACAAAAGATAAAATTTATTTCGAAGAGAATTCTTTTTTATTTACACTCAGAGTCGCCACTTGACATAAATTTGGTGTGCCAAGTCACCTTTGAAAATCCTTTTTCAAAATGGTTTTGACTCTTTAAAACTGATCCACGAATAGAGATTTCAGTTAAGGAATTATGTTGATTGAGAGAAAGATGTTAGGCACCACTCGATCCCGTGGTTCGGCCACGGTCGCTCTGTAGAGTATATCGGTTAGGATGATGCTGTAGAATGTATAAATCAACAAAACACACAAAAAGAAAACGAACAACCAAATAGTTCAAAACACAAAAATTAATGTCTAGTCCAATTTATTATAGACCCGAAAAAAAGGTACTAAAATGTAAACCTACACTAACCTACACTAATCCTGAAATACGTTCCACCCGATGCCTCGGGCCTTGATCACGAACCCCTTTTGCGTACGTAATATTTTGGGGCATTCCTCGGTGAATAAATACAAATGAACTCAGGGCATTCCTCAGCTAAATGAATACATTTTACAAATGCGAGAAAACCAAACCATTCAATAAAATTCAAACATTCAATAAACCATAAATCCTAAACGTTGGCTACCCAACCTACGTTTGCATGTCAATTGTCGACCTAAACATGATATTTTCAATGTCGATGCAATTAACAATTATTTCAAATTTAAACAACCATCACAGAATCAGTAATCACTTTATCAATTTCTCAATTCCCACCCAAGTTTAAGATTTATCCTAAACGAATTCAAATCCTCCCATTACTCCATTCAAATGAATTAATCAATCGATATCAACCACCAACCATAGTTCAAACATAACCAAATAACATAAAAATAGAATTCACAAATCATAAATTTATCACACAAAATACCAAAAAATTAAGATTAATTGAGAATGGGATAAGAAATCGACCTCAAATGAAATTTCTTTTATGTCATTATAATGGAATACCAAAAACTCCGAACAACTTCTTTGAAGAGAGCCGTTGACCAAACCTCGATCGACAAATCCCAATGAACGAATTGGAATATCAAAAACTCAAAGATATAAAATTGATTTAATCTATTTAAGAGCACACAAATCTAATTTTTGGAATTTTATGATTGTTGCCGGTGGTTTTGTACTGTAAATAGCGGCAGGCGCCGGCTCGTGGAGTTTTTTCGATGAGACTAACTATAAACTCAAACGGAGGCATGAACTACCATTGCTAACCACAGATTTTTGGGCGGTTTGACGCATTTCCGGTGAGGAGATGGTATTTTTTATGAAAGGTCGTTGATTTTAGTCATTTTGAGATGTTGGTCGGATCTCCGACGAGATCTGGTCACCGGAATGGGCTTCACTATTTCTCCCTCACTTGTCTCTCTCCTCTCTTAGTCTCTCTCTATTTTTCACCACTATTTTTCCATTTCTTTGCTCAATCTCTTTCTCTCCTTTTGTTTGATTTCTAGTGCGTGTGTGTCTTTAGTTGTGAGATGTGTGTGTGTTTTCCGATTGAGTGAGGTGTGAGTGAAATTGTGTGCTTCTATTCTCTTGTATGTGTTGGTGTATGTATTTCAATTGAGGTGGTTGTGTGTGTAGAGTTATGTGTATATTGTGAATTGAATTAAAAAAATGAAAAGGTCCTCCTCCTCCATATATACAATGATGTGTATATATGAATGAATTGTAAGTGGGGAGGGTAGGGGGTAGAAGAGGGTGGGGTAGGGGTGTGAGGTGATCAAATTAGTTAAGGTGGGTGGTGAATTTGTTGGGATTTTATTATTTAGATTCTTGTGGGAGGGGTAATTATTAAATGGGTGAGGGTGTATGATAAGGCGAAGCCAAAAATAGATAAATTAGAATTTTGGGAGGGACAAAATTAGGTGTTTACAGTGATTAATTTTGAGCATGGAGAATGACTTATATTCCAAGATGAGGAACTCCAAACTTTATACTTAAGTATGTTTGGGAAAGTTTCTTCTATTAAACTCCTATTTTAGAAATGAAGCTACAATTTTGGACTGCGTTAGACTTCTTATTCATGTTTCCTTCTTTCATGTCCATTTGAAGAAAACCCCAAAACTATGCATCAATTTGAATTATATTTGTGTTACGTTATTTTTAAAGTCAAATATTTTAAAAACCATTGATTACATTCTTATTACATTTTAAAAACTTTTTAAAATATGGTACTTCTTAAATTTTCTTATTCTAACAGTTTTATATTTATTTCTAAATTATTTTAAATCTTCTTAAAATCAAATTTAGTTGATTTAGAATTTTTAAACTAATGGAAAATATATTAATTGTCATTAATTTTGATGACTTCTAATAAGAAAAGGTTTTATCACGAATATATTTAATTAATTTTCAACTCTTAAATTTGTAAAAAATAATGAAGATGACTTTTAATAAGGAAAGGTTTTACCATAAATATATTTATTAATTTTCAACTCTAAAATAATCGGAAAAAATAGTGTAAAGATAATTTTGTCTAAAGCAAAGACTTTTAATAATGGGCAAAAAGTTCAAACAATATTTCTAAGGCCCTTCATACTTTTAATATATTATAGACACACACACACACACACACACACACACATACACACACACACACACACACACACACACACACACATATATATATATATATATATATATATATATATATATATATATATATAAAGTATACTAAGAAATGTCAGACTTGAACCGAAACTGAATACGTGTATATCTGTAAATCCATTATGGCGAGATTGAATCGGAGACTAAAACAATGATAATATAGAAAGGATTGGAATCAACCTTGACTGAAGTGAATAAGTAGTAGCAAAATGAGTGGATCAATAATTAATCGGAATCAACCTTGGTTAATTTACAAAGTAATACTTATAGTTTAAATTGTCATAAGTCCATAATAAAGGGGGGTACGACTTCCATTTCAAAGAATTCATTTTGAAATTTAAAAAGTTATAATAAATTATTTTTTATAAAAAAATAGTAAAACCAAGATTTTAACTCAAATCGTACCATAAAATAGGTGTAAATACACCTAAATGTATGCATGCCATCACCAGTATTCGAACATTGCAATCATAAATATTTACGCATCCAAAATTATAACCACATCCTTTCTAAGGATTAAGTACTAACCTGGTGTCAGGATGATATCATAACCACGACCGCAAGCCCATCATTATTTAACTCACTAAGATATAAATGGAATAATAGGAAACTAGGGTTATGAAGCTACTAGAAGTGCCTAATAAAAAAATATCACCCAAAATACTAGGTATTATGCTAAGTCTTTTACTAAATGACCCCTTATGCAAATCTATGGTTAATCAAGCCTATAATTAGGTAGGATCCTACAACCTTAATATGTAGTCTAGGATAAGGTTTAAGTTACATTTCTATTCTAAATCCCCTAAATAGGTCAAGTAATGATATTGCTAGATGTAAGCCAAACCTATAATCCCTACCTAACATGCGATATATACAATACACAATCTCATAGTGAAAATAGACCAAATCCTACCTCAACGTCGAACCACAAATCTCAAACAATCCATAAACTCCTCATTTGTGCTCTACGATATTAGAATGTTCCCGTGCTATAAATATCATAATATATACATTAGTACAATTAAAATAATACCCATATTGCAATATAAAACTCTAGACCTAAAATTGGGTCAACAATTGGCCTGTGGGGCTCGTAAAAAGAATCCCAAAATTAAATCAATCACGGGGTCCCTTGAAGAAAAATAAGCATGTGCTCAAGATTTGAGCACAATTTGGGGCTCTAATTAGCCCGCAAAGCTCAAGGAAACTACCCCTAAACCAAGAATAAACAGATTTTGGGAAAGAATAACATGAGAATAAAATGAAAATTGACCAAGCGATGATAAGGTAATATATCTAAGATAAATTGGATGAAATACCTATAATTTAAAAGATCTAATGGCCTCAATGATGGAAAAAGGAATGAAAACGAGTGAGAAATCTTGGAAGAGGGAGTTAAATACTACTAGGGTGATACTCATCGCGAATGCAAGCCCCCTGGTGTGATCCTGAAACATAAAGAATTAGTTCATTGTATATGTATAGACCGAGTCATGAAAAATACAGGAAGGCCATAATGAACATTATAAAGCGTTTGATAATGCCAAAAAGTTAATGGATCGGGTCGGGATGATCCTATATCATGAACATGATGGGAAGGCTCGCTATCGCGATGGTCAAGAACTTAACCCTTTGCCAACATGACCTAAGCATCAAGAATGCAATGAAAAAAGTTGGTTACACCAGATAATAGAAAGACAATGAAAACTTAAGTCCGAACGAACTTCGATTGGGTACTCGAGATTCATCTGGAACCCCGTGCACGCAAATGAATTATGCTACCAAACCAAATTTGTCATTTCAAACTGAATGAAACAATTGAAATTTTCATTTGAGGTTGTTTTATTTAAATATGGCCCCCATATATATATTTCTATTTTAATTAATATTCACTCAATAGCCAAAAATGAGACTAGAAGCCTTAGAACTCGAGACAAGGGTCCCCCTAAACTAAAATTGATGTTCTAAAGCTAATGAAACTGTTGGCATTCTCATATGAGGCTATATGCTAAAAGTCTTGGTACGAGACCTATTTCTCAACTCCAAAAGCTCCAAAATAGAGAAATAAATTTAAAATCCCAACAAACTGCATGATAATCAAACTAACAGTTCCGTCAAATCATAAATGACCTATAGCCTCTATGGAAATGCACAAATACCGAAATAAAGAAAATATCCTAGGGGGTCATTACAATATCCACTATTAAAAGGACTTTTGTTCTCAGAAATTAATGGATATAAAGATCCTGATAATTGGAAAGGACGAGGAGTAAGGCTCGCACACCCTGAGCTAGACTCCTGTGTTAATCTTAAAGGGAAGCAATGATTTAAAGGGATTTTGCTAAAGACATCCTTTTTTCGTTCACATCCTAATTTTACCTTTCCAAATAACCACAACCCATACTCAATTACCAAATGGCCTCAAACTAAATCAAGCATGACTAAACATGCAAACCCAAACTACAACATAGTTATAACACACTGATACTAGCACAACTAAGTAACAACCCAACAAGGCTAAGGACAATCCAAACAATAAACCATTTAACAAACTCCAAATCCAAATCTAAGATTTTCTTACCTTACCAAGCCTGGAATCCACTATGTACTACATAAGCTGTCCTGCATCATCCAAGTCCTATACACATAATCATATCACACTAGCCTTGAAAGACTGAAGCTGATTTATCAAAAATCCATATTGGCGAGCATAAGAATAAGACCATAAGGTGCTACTTGGTCACACAAAATTAGATGATAAAAGACTATGATCTCTAGCCAAAGCTACAACTGATCCAAATGACCCTCAAAACTGATAGTTAGGATTCCAAAGCAGATACTCCTAAAACTAAATGGTTGCTCCAGAATATCCTACCAAATGTGTATAAAACCACACTAATTTAAGTAGGATGCACTTCTTCCACTGGATAAATATTCAAAGTTCCTAATAAAAACTAAGAAACCAAAGGCAAAAAAGTATAAACCATATCATAAAACAATGGATTGTCCTTCAAGCATTTATCAAAGTTAATCCATCTAAACTAGAGAAAACTAAACAGAGAGGCAAAAAGTTCGCTTAGTCAACCTGTCAACAAATGCTCAACTGAATCAAACTATTAAATAAAGTCTACAATAATGTTTGCATGCCATAGCTGTAATCTCAACACAAATGCTGGGCTACTCAATCTCAACTTTCCAACCGATCCTATTGAAGAGTAAACATCCATGCTCCAAAATCTATCACAACTTCCAAGTCGTCATTCAAATAAGTCAAAAACTAAAATTGGAGGCAAAAAGTCTTCACAAAAATCAAGCATACAAATCATCCTTCCTATTAGAAATTAAGCATATATCCAATGGTTCCCGCGAGGGCTAAAACTAAAATATCGCCAAATAAAGAATCACAAGGAAGAAAAATCATCAACTGAAGGTACGAGCAATAAAATCCACTCTGCTAGGAGAGTGCAATACACCAAGTCACAACCAAGAACACACCAATTTAAAATCAACTCTACTCAAATGAACCAAGGACCAAATTACTAAAATAACAGAGTACCCAATTCAATAACAACACTAAGATCTAGTCTACGTATGGGAGACAAACCAACAAACCAAAAGAACAGAATTCAACCTTATCAACATGGAAGAGAAACCAACTAATCAAGGTATCCATCTAATCCAACAGACAAGAATCACAAGAAAAAATATACTAATTATATAACACTAGTGTAGCCATTTATCAAGCAATAATCAATAAATGTTACAACAGTGATAATAATAACAGCTATATAAGGGCAGATGGAATAAGAAAATGAAAAATGCAACAAGTACCTCTCAAATATCACACCAAGGACAATATTCCAATGGAAATAGACACTAACCCAAATGCTAAACCCTAAGAAAATCACAACAAAAATCCACTCAATCTACTACTAATAGAAATTATCTATGGTGGTATTTAGGTATGCATAAATCAACACAAAGGTATACAACAATCCATATAGTGCCATTAAGGAATAAAAACACCAATGGATATGAAAACCTCAATTTAACTAACGAGACATTAAAAAATAGTAAATAAGAAATGCACTTATAGCGAGGGAATCCAAAGTTATGATCTCTGACTACCCAATAAAGTATAAATTTGAGTGCATCAAAACTTAGACTAAGCATCTGAATGATGAACTGTAACACTAAGTGTATAACCTCTAGCTGAAGGTTCCACAAATTTAAGAGATTGATCTGACTGCATTTACTAACAAATAATCCTAGATTGAGAACACACTACAGACCAATGACTGGTCTCTCTGCAATCGTAAGAAACTACTAATGTCCTAACCTAGTGAGAAACATGAGTTGACCCCAACTGACTGACCAACTCGCACGTAGGGTACTCCCTCGACTAATGATCAATATCCCTACATTTAAAACATACCCCTAGAACTCGTTGGTCCACTAAATCTAATGACATGAATGACCACCATAGATGAAAGACCTAGATTGAATACTACATGACGTCTACTCAAGACTCTGTCCACTGTGACTACCATGACCTATTTGAGAATTACCCCTAACCTATGGTGCTACCTATATAGACCTGATAGGATGCAATAATGCTGACCTCTGCTGGGAAGATCCCTACCTATAAATGAAATACTACTAACACTAAGATACTGATATGTCCTCTTACCACCACCTCTATATGTATCAATGCATGACCTCTTTATATTGTTGCATAATAAAAAACCTGAGAGAAGAGAGACCTAACATCTATCAAATGCTCTATCAGCAAGAAGAGTGGTAAAGTCAAACCTCTAATAAATTCATGCACCATCTCATGCTATGTGGGAAATAATATAGAAGCATATCCATCCTATTCAAGAAACCCAATCTCATACGTCAAAATTGATAAAGATCCCTATTATACACCAACAAACTGAACTCTAGTCTGAGAACTACTCAATGTATTGGGGCCTACTATTGACTCTGAAGTATCCATAAAAGACTTGGAATCCCCAACACTATATCCTTAAAGATCCGGTAGTCACAAACTCTGTTGGAACCCAGGCTAGCCCCAAACTATCTATCTGATACTTAATATTGTTGATATCCACTTCTAACTCTGTAGTCCAACTCAGAGCTGCAACTCTAGTAATATACGTAGAAATCCTGTCCACATCTACCAAAAACCTCAGGCTATATATTTGGGAAAGTGTAGAGTCAAAAGAAGTACTAGAGGTTCATAAAAGTACGGACACATGAAAATGAATAAAGGATGAATTTCTTAAGAATTCCCCTTAGCCTCTCGCTGAAAGGATACAAACGTCTCCAGACCGTTCTGCAGGACTCCAATAGGCACTTAGATCTTGTACAAACATCACTAGTAAACTAAGGATCTAATACCAATTTGTTAGGACCCAATGTATGGTCATGATGGATCCTAGATAATCCATAAGTAGATAAGCCAACCCATAGTTTGGAACTGCAAGTAATGGACTATCAAGAGAAACAAGAAATTAGCAAAAAGGAATCTAATGAATAGACTAATATAAAGATGAAATCCTAAATCCTGGTAAAGTTAGTACAAGAGCTTCTAATAATATAAGAGTATCACTGAAATACATAATAAATATATGTGTAAAGATATCTCTAAATAAAAAATAGAGATCAATCTAACAATAAAAGAAAGAGAAGGAATACTCAAAATAATAGGAGCTTACCCTAAGTCTCTGATCCATGATTGTTAAACACAATGCACATTTCAACATATAGAACTCGTACTATGACTTGTAGGTTGCAGAAGTGTAGTATGAGTACCAAATAAGTTTTACTTAGTAGGCCATGGCCGACAGGGCTCCAAATATAATGTAAGTATAAATAATATGTAAAGTAGAAATATAAACTACATGTTGCTATCTAAGGAACCAACCATAATAATTCTAATGGAGCAATAAGGAAAAAACTATTCTATTCAAATCGTACTCAACAACTAAAGTGCATTATTATATATCACCAACCAATACACAAATAAAGAGTGAAAGAATGATATATTGTAGTAATAGGAGGCGAAAGGACACATATACAATATGAGTATATAAGGAAAAAAAGGAGTATACAATAATACGATAAATATACATATACATATATAGGACTAAACTCAAAGGTAATATCTCAAGGAAGCCAACCTAACATCTCGGGGATCCTAAAGTAGCTTGATACCCCATCCATAAGCTAAAAGTATGCTTCGATCAGATAATTATTCCTTGTTTACTGATTACACCAACTTGATTAAGTGTTTGGGAGTTGACCAATAAAGTCGTGTTGACTTCTATACATAGTAAATTTCACTCAATTATATGATATTTACTTGCCCTATTAGCTAACAGATCAAAAAGTAATAGCAAGGGAGCTAATACTAGCATACTCAATGCCTCTAACCAAAGTCTGACAAATCATTAGGTAGCTTAAAAATAATGTATTTTCCTTAATAGAAAAAAGTAAAATAGAAGCATGCCAAAAATCTCAGCTACTAGTCTATAATTATCTTTCCATGAACTAACTATAAGAACCAACAATAAATAAAAAAACTAGTCCTAACAAATAATGGACTAATTGGGCCCCTTTTAGCCCAAAGGTTCAAGAAGCACTCAACATACAACAACCATAACTTCTACCTATACAACCCACATAAGACTGGTAGATATAAGTTCCAAGCAATTATACTGGTGATAGGTGATACACATGAATGAACCCAGGTCATAAAAAGAGTCAGGTGCTATGAAAAGATCCAAATACCATATCTAAAATTAGTGCAATAATGTACAAAGTATACACACCTCTTCTAGCTGAATAACTCATAGAAAAGGACATACAGTGGCCATCCTTCTCTAATAAAGTGGCTTATTAGATGAAAGAGATAAGGGACTCTGGATATACGTATACACTACCTAGTCCCGAACCATGACTTCCAATTACCATCTTAATAAATCTACACCATTTAGTATCGAGGAGATATATATATATATATGTGTGTGTGTGTGTGCGTAGTATAATAAAAAATACCAAACTTAAACTAAAAATAAGTGTATTTATCTATAAATCAATTGCTCGAGATAAAATTGGGGACTACAATAGTATGGTAATATAGAATGGGTTAGAATCTCAATCGATCAAAGTGAATAAGCAGTAGTAAAATGAGTCGATCAATAATGGATTGTAGTCAAACTCGGTCTAATTTCCAAAGTAATACATATAGTTTAAAATCTCATAATTCCGTAATAAGGGTGGTCTGACTTTCATTTTCAAAGAATTCATTTTAAAGTTAAGAAAAGTTGGAATAAATCCCTTTTTAGAAACAATACTAAAACCATAATTTTAACCTGAACTGTACCAGTAAATAAGTATAAATGTGACTAAATATATGCATGATATCATCAGTATCCAAATAATGCAGCCGTAAATGTCTACACTTCCATAACTATAACCACATCCATAACTTGCATACACTGTTTACACCCTTATTGACAATATATTTGCCTCAGTAAACACATAATCTGCTTCTTTTCCTTCATAGACAACTAATATCACATCTCTAAAGTTATATTTTTCCTTAAACTATGAGAATTACCATTACACCAATATACCCAATATCATCAACCTATAACCCATAACTTAGCTGGTAAGAACATCATATACTATATAGCTTGATTCACACTTAGCAACTCAAGGGTACTATCTAACAACATATATTGTTAAAACATAGGGGTTATTTGGTAGAGCGTACAAGAACAATGCAGAATATATTGTATTAGTAATGCTTGCATTAGTAATGTTTGTATTAGTTATGCCTCTATTATTTCTTTTACATTATTTGGTTTGATGTATAAGAAATAATATATCTTACATAAGTTCTATAAAAGAAGTGTTTGTTTACAAAAATACCATTCTTTGATGTTGTACACTTTTTATGCAACAAAGTTCTTGTGTCATGTCAAACATAATTAGTATTGTTGAACTTGTATGTAGAGATTTAGGATTAATTGCAAGACCTTCATCTTTGTGCATGAAATATTACGCCGACCGTTTAATATAGTAAAAAAAATAAAAATACAAGATGTAAAATTAAGGAAGAGTCTCAAGAATTTTTTTAATCTTTTAAAGACCATTGAAGAAAAGAAAAAATATGTTGCGATTATTTAAATCAACTATTCATTGTTGTAAATTAAAATGGTGGGAAAAGAAATTGTGAAATATTTTGAGAAGATTCACTGTTGAAAATTAAAATGGTGGAAAAAGAAATTGTGAAATATTTTGAGAGGGAAATTGAGGGGTATTAAGATTATTTAATAAGTTAAGGCATGTGTTAAAAGTATTTGTATAAGTAATACCTAGAAAATGAAGTGTATTACTCATACATACTTCAATACACAATAGAGTGTATAACTAATGTTTGCATTAGTTATACATAGGCAAAAAGACGTAGCAAACAAGGTACTAGTAGTACACATTAACTGATGCATGCATTATATTTTCCAATACACTCTATCAAACGAACCTTTAGA
The DNA here is from genome assembly GCA_030864215.1 of Capsicum pubescens. Taxonomy (NCBI): domain Eukaryota; kingdom Viridiplantae; phylum Streptophyta; class Magnoliopsida; order Solanales; family Solanaceae; genus Capsicum; species Capsicum pubescens. The sequence continues at coordinate 233,587,265 of CM061544.1, forward strand.
AAAAATACAATCCCATATCACCTTGGGTACTCCTCTAAATCATACACGCATCATCATACTTAATTTCAAATTCACAAACTTAAATTTTTGCATACACTGTTTCAAGCCTACTAATTAACCTTCATACAAATAGCCCCATTGATACATAATCTACTAAATTCAGATAACACTATCCCCACTTTACTACTTTTGAACTTCTATGGTCCATGCTTCTAACTCTAGATCATATGCTATCATAGGATTCTGAGAAGAGATCTCAGGGCACATCTAACTTTGTATTAGTGCACGATTTTCATGAATATGAATGAAATCTTTCATACGTTGGAACATAAAGTCACTAGTGGGATACATTTTTGAGTCAACATGCAATCTCGTAGCTGTATGTGGGGACTTTATGAGAAAACTCTATCGATACAAATTTAAGCTTTATTGTTTTTGTTACCTTGAAAATAATACAGAGTTGGCATGAATGGATCATGATGAAAATTGGTATAAGTTTCTTAGAGAACCTTTCTACAACACGATTTGAGATATGAAATAAGGGAAACATTTCTTAAATATCCTTTAGCTCATCAAAGAAAAGAAAAGACCTCTTAGTACCGTTCTATAAGACTCTACTAGACACAACTTCATAGACATACTAGGAAACTTGAAACTTATGCTGTAATACTAAGTTTGTCATTACCCTAGCCTACCCCCTAGTCATAACACAGTGCTTGGAACCACTAGTGATCCTAAGCTAACCCATGAAGTGTCATACTGCTAGAGCAATTGATTTAAATTGTATACAACTAAATTTAATATGTAGAAACACAATCACGAGGAAATACGAATGTAATACTAATAAAGTTTACAACATGATATATCTGCAAAAAGAATTTGAATTACATATCATGACTCTGACTGACTATCTATGAAGCCTCTACTATACTAACTGTAGATAGCTGGGACATGCCGCCAACTAGCAGTAATCAATATATATGGATAATAAAAATTATAACACATGAACAACGATGTACTGGAGTCCCTGAAACAAGAGGAATTATCACCTTCTGGATGAAAGCTATATACTATCTGATTATGATGTGTGGGCTACAACAGGTACCTACATTATGAAACAATGTTTCCACATAAATGTATATATGGATCAGTACTTCTGGAATGTACTGAGTATGTGGAGATATGCACTAAATCATAGAAATATATAATACATACATTAAAACTTAGGATATAAGTTATTTGCTGAAACACACATTTAAACCATGGCTATGTGTGAAAACTGTAAGTCATAGTGAGATTTATGAATCATGAGCTAAGCACAAATCTGTAAGATAGGAAGCAATAAAACATGAATACTGTATGTAGGGTTAAACATGCTACAAAACTAAACTGATGATAATGTATGAATACTAAGCATGAAAACATGAACATATAAAACTGGGAATGCTATTCCAAGTATAGCATGTATTGACATGATCTAAATAACATGAATAATCTATAAAACTAACTAAATAATTACTGAAATCTAATTACTTGGTCAAGAAAACCTGAACTGAGATAATTTAAATACTGACTAAAACTGTGGGAGCTATCAGTAACCGACATAAACCATGTAAGCTATCATGGAGTCCAACATCTGACCCATGTTGAGGAGGGTTGTTCTATTCTTGCCATCAGAGTAGAACCTAAACTAGAGTGATCACTAAACAGAGCAAATATTTGGCAAGGGGAAACACTCTCCGGCAAGTCCCCTAAACCTATAGTGGTGCGTAGTTTCTAGGGAAGTAGGATGTGATGAACCCACACTTTCCATTTGGTGCTAAATCCTACTCTCAACTGAAAGATACTGAAATACTAAGTGGTGCATACACTGATAACTTATAAGATTGGGTCATGGTATTTTGAAAACACCAATGCATATAAATTTTGAATTAATTATAAACATGTGAACTGATTGTGCTCAATATAATCATAACAAATTGATTTTGACAATGAAATCATGAGATGACTGATTCATTACTTGAAAAGTTTGAAATATTGTAGGTATTGGGTATTCATAACCAACCAACACTAAATGACTACAAAACATTGATAACAACACTTAAAACAGTGACATAAAATCATAATCGAAGACCCAAAACAGGACATATTTTAATAGTCTTATAAATTTCATGAATGTAAACATGGGAATAAGTTAACCTTGGGAAAATATCATGTTTATACATTTTAAAGGATAAGTCAAGAATTTGACATGATGCCAACTAAACATGACCTAGGATTTTTGAACTTCAAGCATGTAGGAACATGATTCTTATGGGATAGAACTATTAGCATGGCTTGATTGTAAAAGTAATGTGAAAACATGGATAAATTTCATAATTTACATGGAAGTTGATCATAATTAGAATAAAATTTATACTTGAGCCAAAAAGAGGGTCATTGGGCTCAATGGGTGGAAGGAACCCATTAATGAATACCCCACATACCTCAATTGGGTGAACTCTTGAAGGAAACTTGAAATTGGAAATTAAATCCTTGAGTTCTTGAGGAAAGAAACATGAATTTCGTTCTTGGAAAGAGGGGAAGGGTTTACATAAATTATTCTCATGAAAAGTGTAAAATAATGTGTTTTAATGCCCCTTAATTTGTTTAAAATAGATTAGAAACAGTTTAGGGGTGAGAAAAGATTTCAATGCCCTTAATATAAGCCAAAATGGAGCAACTTTTGGAACTTTTATTTTGTTGTGCGGCGCACTCCATTAGCACACCTGAGGTTGTGCGGCGCATGCCAATAGAACACCTTATCCAGTATCTCTTTGTGATGTCCATGCGACGCGCGACCTTAGCATGGTCATAACTTTTCACTCGGGTATCAGATTAAGTCGAAATTGGTGTAATTGGAAAGCTAATTAAATTATATTCAATTTGCTGGGTCTTGATATGAAAAATTCCACATATGTAAAAAGTTATACACATTCAAATCTGACCTTTGTAAAAACGAATACAATGATTTGGAATAATCAATGGATCCTAGATCAACTTTGTTCTAAGTGATTCTTATGAACATTTTTCACCTTAAAAGAATTCTTAACACTAAGATAATGATAAGCAGAAAAAACAAAAACATACCTAGTGTATTCCCATCTAGTGGGGTCTGGGGAGGGTAGAGTGTACGCAGTCCATACCACCACCTCAGGTGAAGTAGAGAGGTTGTTTCCAATAGACCCCAACTTAAAACCAATAACAATATAACAAACACAATACATAAATGCATATAAACTTGTATAGTATGCAAAATAAACTAACAAACCTAGCCACAAGATAATACTAAAACTATAAATCTGAAACCATAAACAACACTCAACACCTACGACCAAGAAACTTCAAACATAAAAATAGAACACTCCTTTGCTGTTATCGACACCTTCCCAACCCCTAACCCTCTACCCTAATACGCATCCTCCACACCTTTCTATCAAGGGTTATCTCTTCCTTAAGCTGTAACTACTTCATATCATGTCTAATTATCTCCCTCAAATATTTCTTCAGCCTACCTCTCCCCTGCCTAAAATAATCTATAGCCAGTGTCTCATACCTCCGCACTGGCGCATCAGAACCCCTCCTCATCACGTGCCCAAACCAAGGTAACCTCACTTTTCGCATCTTGTCCTCCCCTAAAGACACTCCTACCTTTTCCTGAATATTCTCATTCCTCACCCTATCCTTCCTGGTCTAACCACACATCCACCACAACATCGTTATATCCGCCACCTTTAATTTTTTGGATGTTGTATTTCTTAACTGTCCAACACTATGCTCGATACAACATAGACGGTCGGACTGCCACTCTGTAGAACTTACCTTTAAGCTTTGGGGGTACCTTCTTATTAGATAAAACTTACAAATCAAGCCTCTATTTAAAATACCCTGCCCCAATACAATGCTTGACATCCTTATCACACTCACCATCACCCTGAATCATAGACCCCAGATACTTAAAACTCTCCCTCTTCTAAATAGCCTAAGAGTCTAGCTTCACAACCACGTCAGTCTCCTATGACACATCACTAAACTTACACTCCAAGTACTCTATTTAGGTCCTACTCAAATGAAATTCTTTAGACTCAAGGGTCTATCTCCAAATCTCCAACTTATCATTAACTCCTCCCTGAGTCTCATTAATCAATGCCACATCATCTGCAAATAACATACACCAAGGCACCCCTCCCTGAATATGTCACGTTAACACTTCCATCACCAAGGCAAATAAAAAGGACTAATAGTCGATCCCTGGTGCAACCCTATCAAAAGCAAAAAGTGCTCTGAATCTCTACCTATATTCCTCACACGAGTCTTCGCGCCATCACACATGTCCTGAATAAACCTAATGTATGCCATATGCACCCTTCTAGCCTCCAACCACCTCCACAGAATCTTCCTGGGCACTCTGTCATATGCTTTCTCGAGATCAATAAACACCATATGCAAGTCCTTCTTCATTTCCCAAAATTGCCCCACTAATATTCTTACAAGGTGAATAGCCTTAGTAGTTGAACGACTTGGCATTAAACCGAATTGATTCTCATAGATAGTCACAATCTTTCTCAGTCTCAAATCTACAATCCATTCCCAAACCTTCATAGTATGACTCAACAACCTCTATAGTTGTTGCAAATATGGATGTATCCCTTGTTCTTATATAAAGGAATCATCGTACTCCATCTCTATGCTTCAGGCATCTTTTCTTCCCTAAAAATGATGTTAAAAAACCTTGTCAACCACTCCAAACTTGCCCCGCTAATGACCTTCCAAAAATTAACTGGAATCTCATTTGGCCCTGTCGCCCTACCCCGACGCATCCTGCGAATAGCCCTCTTGAACTCCTTAACTTCAATATGCCTACAATGACCATAATCGCCACACTTTTCAGACTTCTCCAAATCCCCCAACACGAAACCTTTGTCCCTCTCATTGTTCAAGAGTTAATGAAAATAGGACTACCACCTATTTCTTATGAGGGTATTCTCAACCAACACTGTACCATCCTCTCCCTTGATGCACTTCACTTGGTCAAGATAACGAGACCTTCGATCCCTGGCCTTATCAAGCCTATACAACTTCTTATCCCCGTCTTTCTTCTCTAAAGCGGCATACACGCTCTCAAAAGCTGCTATCTTAGCTGTCGTAACTGCTAGCTTAGCCTCTTATCTAGCTACCTTATACTCCTCCTTATTATTCTATCTCTCTTCATCATCCTTGCTCTCAACAAACTTGGCATAAGCCACCTTCTTATACTCCACCTTCCTCTTAACCTCTTTATTCCACCACCAATCCCCTTGATGCTTAATAGATCGACCTCTAGAGACACCCAATATTTTTCTAGCAATCTCCCTAATGCAACTGGCAGTTGTCTCCCCCATACTACCACATCCTCTCTACTCTCCCAAGCCCCCTCCTCTTTAACTTCTCCCCTATCTCTAAAGTACTAACCAACATCAAGCTACCTCACTTAATCCTAGATCGAGCCTCCATACTCCTCTTCTTTCTACCTTTGTTGATTACTAAGTCCATCACCAATAACCTATGTTGAGTCGAAAGACTCTCGCTAGGTATGACTTTACTGTCTTAACATACTAGTCTATCACCCTTCCTAAGGAGTAAGAAGTCAATCTGAGTCTTGGAAACTAAACAACAAAAAGTAATAAGGTGCTACTCCATCTTCGAAAAGCTCAAATTTGCTATCCACAACCCAAAAACCCTAGAAAAATCCAAAAGAGAAGCTCCACCTTCATTCCTTTTCTAAAAACTGAAACCGCCATGCATATCATCATACCCTCTCGACAATGACCCAATATGCCCATTGAAATCTCCTCCCAAGAAAAGCTTCTCAGTGGTTGGGGCGTCCCTCACCACCTCATCCAAAACCTCCCAAAATCTCTTCTCCTCCTCGTCCAAACCTACTTGCAGAGCATAGGCACTAATAAGGTTCACCGAAGACCCTCCAATAACCAACTTAATAGAAATCAACCTATCACTTACTCTCTTAACCTCTATCACTTGCTTCCTTAGATCCTCATAGTCTAACATACCTACCCCATTTTTATGTCTCACGCTACCCGAGTACCACAACATATATCTATCCACATCTCTCACCTTAGTGCCTACTTATTTAGTTTTCTGGACACATTCTATACAAACCCATCTCTTTCTAAGAATATTCACCAGCTTTATAAACTTACCTTGAAGTGTTCCTATGTTCCAGGACCCAACTCTCAACCTAGAAGCACCCTTATCCCACTTAGCCCTACTCCCCCTCACCCCCAACCCCAAACTCGTACCTAGACTCGATCCCTGCCTCAACTTTAACCTATGACATAACCTTAGTCTGCCATCTATCACTCCAACCACCACTCAAAAGAATATACTAGAATAAAGTTAAGAACATAGGAGACAAAAACATGATGAGCAAAAGGGTACGACTAAAAATAGCTAAATAATCCAACAAAAACCAGCAAAATGAGGTTGCTACTCAAAAGAAACAACAGACACTATACTACCAACCCAAGTATGCTAATAAAGAATACCTATGAAGTTACAGAGAAATCAAAACCAATAATCCAACAGGAACAAATCAAGAAAAGCAGACAAGATGTCATGATAGATAAAGAGATCGAAAGCCTACACCAAATAAAATAGAAAGAAATAAACTAGAGAAGAATGAAACCAGTGCACCTGATACTTGGAGAAGACGCAGTGATGGATGTTTTCTTGATTGTTTTTTTGAATTTCGGTAAATTGGTGCAGAAATTTGTTGCTGGAATTTGCTGCCTTACCCTACTGTTGTACCACGTACCTGTAATTAGTCGCCGAAATAATGTCGCCAGAGCATCACCTTGGTGTTGTTGGAATCAGATCTAGTCGAGCACAACCTGTTAATTTGGACACAGGCGGCTGTCTTACGCTGGGGTTGAGCCGACAGAAATCCTGCCTCACCGGCAATAGTAGTGCAAAGAGCAAAAAAGGAAAGAAAAAAAGAGGAGGGAGAGAAAGAACGAGATAGAGAGAAAGGGAGAAGAGAGGTAGGCATACACTTACCTATCGTCGGTGTCAAATTCAAAGTAGTGGTATACAACAACGGCTACAACTGCTTCAGGAAGTAAAGAAAGATGATAACCGACTTACAATTTATGTTCGTTGGAGATGCTATTGCCCAAGAGTTGGCCGAAAATAGAAATCGCTTAGAAGTTCTCCAGAGGAATATATGAACAGAGATTCCACCGAAGAAGTCATTTTGTAATTGACAACTTAAAATTTGACTGAAAGTAACTAGGTGACCTTCTTGGAATTAATCACTCCAAAGCAACCATAGTAGATTTTTTTTTACTTGATTTATGGTTCACAAAATATTTGTCTAGTTGGACTTAATGAATAAATGGTATTAAATATAAGATAATGATCATGACAGATATATTCAAATATAAATCTTGGGATTAGAGTTTACACATGAACGAACAACGGTTCAATTTCTAGCTAAAAATGTAGGGTGTTACATTATCTCCTCCTTGGAATCATTCATCCTCGAATGATGGGTAGGAACTTATTGAAACTTTAGAAGAATGGAATAAGGTACACATGACATGTCTGATAGTGAAATATATAGATTAGCCAAAACATTAAAACTCCTATCATGAAACTGATTTTTGAGCTGACTTTACTCTATTGACTATAAGGAGCTAATTCATGCTGAGAGTTTAGAACTCACTTGAAATTTTCATGATATTATCATACATATAGAACTGAAAAGATATAATAAATTCAACAAAATTACAAGAGTTACGAAGGATGGAATAAAGTACATAACTTCTCATTAGGAATTGTCCCTCAACAAAACACGTATATAAATCAAAGGAACAAAATCTTCATGGCCTCGCCAAGTACATTATGTAAGAATGAATCATGAGATAAAGAGACTAAGGTCATACAAGGGGTATTACTCTATCTGAGTTGGAATACTTGGAAAATCAAGATCATTCACTGAACACTTATATACTAAATCAGGACTAAATATCTGAATCGTAGACACGATGCATGGACAAAACTGAATTCCAAACTTGCATGGACATGAATGAATTACCTCAGGGAATATCCATACTCATGAAACTTCAGACAATAAGACTAGATGAAAAAAAGAAAACTATAGGAGCTTATCTCGTCTGATTAGTAAACTGAATTGCTGTCTATACGGGTTGAATCATACTGAAAGTTTATACTCCATTGGAGTATTTATCCAACACTTTTCTAAGAAGTTATAATAACATTAGGGAGAAAATAATTCTTAGGCATGATCTGAGTAAGATATCTAAACAAAGAATCTCAATATGGATACAACTTCTATAACATGGAATATAGGCCTATGAAATATAAGCTAGGGTAGAATTACTACGCCTTAGACAATGTAACTGCTAACTTTCAAGCTTAGCCACACTTATCAAATACTCCCTCAAAAATACCTTTTCCCTTAAATACCATGCTCATTTGATACAACTTATGATTCTTACATAGGTTTATATGACTACTTTAGACAAAGTATGAGTTGAACTACATACCCTCACCATGTTCAAGCCTAACTCAAAATCACAAGGTACAATGCATAACCCCATAATACTAGTCAAAACCATGAATTTGATACCCCATGGGGGTTTAAAATCTCTTATCTAAAGAATAATTCTTATTACCACTTCAACAACTAAATTCAACCTCTTACCAAGAATTCACTAGCAAATTACATCCATCAATTTATAAACAACATAATATTCAAGACTATCACTAAAAACACATATGAACTCCTAGGAAAACAACCCATAAAAGGATCTTTCTCATGTTCTCTAAATTACTATCAATAACAACTTTCATCTACTATCCCGAAGAAAACTCAAATGAAATTTCAACTAACCATGACATATATAAAAAGCCTTACCTCAATATTTCTTCTAAATTATAGATTTAGATAAAACAAGTAGATAATAATCTTTCCCCAACAAGAAATATTTACTTAGTCCTATCTAAACAATCGTTTATCACCACTATCATTTCATAAGGAGAGGTTACTGAAAAGGTTAGAACATGAGGACCTGAACCATGAAACAATACTATACATAATTTTGACACTTAACTAATGCTTGAGGAATAGAGTATCAATGTCATTAATTTGTTAAAGAGATCTAACTGATGACATATATGGCATAATGTAAGTTTTCACTAGTCATTAAGGGTGCACCATGAGTTATGGGAACTGAGCATATTGTAATGCGTGAGTACATGAGTCATAAGCTGCATGAACTGAGTTTGGAGTTCATAAATTCATGGAATATGATTTGTATTGCTGAGTGAACTACAAGTCCTTATATTAGGAATGCGGAGCGGACATGATTCTACATAAGTGCATGAACATGAACTATAATCATGGGGATGACGTGTAAGGCATGAGTAGATTTCATGACGATTGAATTACAAAATTTGTACAGAAATAATAATAGATCAAACATCTTCTTCCCCTACAGATGTTCTACAATACACTAGCATTACTACTAGAATCTGAGAGCATGACTTGGCTTCTTCTTCTATCATCTCCCCCTTAACTTTAAGCCATCATTCTAAGTTTGTGGACCCTTTAATGAAATCTAAACTGAACTACAACTACTTTACTTTAAAGGCCGAGATATAACAATATGCATAAAAAATAAACTCACCCTAAAATACTACACCTGAATGTGTAAACCCGCTGCTAGTACTTCCTCCTGAGATACAACTCTTAACTTCTATGGACCTAATAATCATTAGATAATAACTTGAACACTTACTAACTTAGAATTTTCATGAGTATCACTATACCCTGACTTTACACATTTAGAGTTTCGACTCTTCTTTCTATTAGCTCAATCTTCCAAGATTCACACTTAGATTCTAACACTTAACATGGGTATTCCCAAACTTTTACCAAACTATACTACCTTCATTCTTGAACACTTTCTTAATATATACTATCATTATCTTTTTTTAGCTTCAGAAATCATCATCACATACTTATACCCTTCTTGACAACAAACTTCCCTCACTAAACACATAATTTGCTTCTTTTCCTTCATAGCCTACTAATATCAGATCTCTAAACTTATACTTTTTCCTAAACCATGAGAATTACCATTACACCAATATAACCAACATCATCAAACAATAACCCATAACCTAGCTAGTAAAAACATCATATACTATATAGCCTCATACACACTTAACAACTCAAGGGTACTATATAAGAACACACATTGTTAAAACATAAAAATAATACAATCCCATATCACCTTGGGTACACCTCTAGATCATACACATATTATCATACTTAATTTCAAAATTAACAAACCTAAATTCTTGGATACACAGTTTCAAGCCTACCGATTCACCTTCATACAACTAGCCCCATGGATACATAATCGACTAAATTCCGATAACACTACCCTACTTTACTACTGTTAAACTTCTAGGCTCATGCTTTTAACTCTAGATCATATGCTATCATAGGATTCTTAGAAGAGATCTGAGGTCAAATCTTACTTTGGCTTAGTGCAGGATTTTCATAAATATGAATAAAATATTTCTTACTTTTGAACATAAAGGCACTAGTAGGATACTTTTTAAGCCAACATACAGTCTCATAGTTGTCTGTAGGGATTGTCTGAGAAAACTCTTCCATAGGAATTTAAGCTTCACTATTTTTGTTACCTTGAAAATAAGACAGAGTTAACATGAATAAAGCATGATGACAATTGCTATAAGTTTCTTATAGAACCTTTCTACAGCATGATCTGAGAAATAAAAGAAGGGAAACATTTCTTGAATGCCCTGTAGCCTCTCAAAGAAAAGTACAGACGTCTCCATACTGTTCTGTAAGACTCTACTAGATACAACTTCACAGGTACCCTAGGACAATTGAACCTTATGCTCTGATACCAAGTTTTTCACGACCCAAGACTACCCCTAGTCGTAACACGGTGCTTGGAACAATATGTGATCCTAAGATAACCCATGAACTGTTATACTTCTTGAGCAACTGATTTAAATTTTATAAAACTAAATTTACCATGTGGAACCATAATCATGAGGAAATCTAAATAAATGTAATACTGATAAAGTTTACAATATGAAAAATCTGAAAAAAAGAATTTAAATTATCATGACTCTGACTGACTATCTATGAAGACTCTACTATACTGACAATAGATAGCTAGGGCATGCCTTTAACTACCACTAATCAATACATATGGATAATCAAAATTAAAACAAATGAACTGCAATGGACTAGAGTCCCCAAAATAAGGGGACTTATTCTCTGCTGGATGAAAGCAATAAACTATCTGATAATGATGTGTGGGCTACAACAGGTGCCTACATTATGAAACAATGTAGCCACACAAACGTATATGTGGATCATTACTTCTAGATTGTACTGAGTATGTGGAGGCATGCATAAAATAATAAAAATATTTAAAACATGCTTTAAAATCGAGGATATAGGTTCTTTGCTGAAACATACATTTAAAACATGGATATACGTGAAAACTATAAGTCATAGTGAGATTTATGAATCATGAGCTAAAAACAAATCTGTAAGATGGGAAGTGGTAAAACATGAACACTGTATGTAAATATTATGTAAAGATGAACATGCTACAAAACTAAACTGATGATCATTTATGGATACTGGGCATAAAAACATAAACATATAAAACTGAGAATGCATGACCAATCATAGGATGTATTGACATGATCTGAATAACATGAATAATTTGTAGAATTAACTAAAAAATTAATAAAATTTGATTACTTGATCAAGCAAACCTGAACTAAGATAAACTATATACTGACTAAAATTGTGGGAGATATCAAGTAACCAACCTAAACCATGTGAGCTATCTTGGAGTTTAATGTCTAACCAACTTTAAGGAGGGTTATTCTATCCTTGCCATCAAAGTAGAACCTAAGCTAGAGTGATCACGAAACTGAGCCCATATTGGAAAACAGGAAACACTCTCTGGTGAGGACCCTAAACCTACGATAGCATATAGATTCTGGGGAAGTAGGATGCGCTGAACCCATACTTCCCATTCGGTTCAAAGACACTGAAATACTAATTGGTGTATGCATTGATAACTGATAACTAATTATAAACATGTGAACTGATAGTGCTCAACATAGTCATAACATACTTAGTTTAACAATAAAATCATGAGTTGACTGACTTATTACTTGAAAGGTCTGAAATACAAGTAAACATGTAGGTATTAGGTGTTTATAACCCACCAATATTATATGATTACAAAACATCGATAACAACACTTAAAACAACAATGTAAAATCATAATTCAAAGACCCAAAACATAATATATTTAAATAGTCTGATAAATTTCATGAATGTAAACATGGGAAGATATTAACCTTGGGAAAATATCATGTTTATACTGTTTAAAGCATAACTCAAGAATTTGACATGATGCCAACTAAACATGACCTAGGGTTTTGGAACTTCAAGTATGTAGGAACATGATTCTCATGGTATAGAACTATTAGAATGGCTTAAATGTAAAAATAATGACAAAACATGGATAAATTTCATAATTTACATGGATGTTGATCATAATTATAGTAAAATTCATAGTTGAACCAAAAAAGTGGGGGTTTTGGGCTCAATAGGTGGAAAGAACCTATTTTTGAATACCCCACATGCCTCAATTGGATAACTCTTGAAGGAAAACTTGAAATTGGAACTTGAATCCTTGAGTTCTTGAGGAAAGAAGCATGAATTTCGTTCTTGGAAAGAGGGGAAGGGTTTACATAAGTTAATCGCATAAAAAGTGGGCAATAACATGTTTTAATTCCCCTTAATTCATTGAAGAAGCATTAGAAATAGTTTAGGGGTTTGAAAAGACTTCAATGCACTTAATATAAGTCGAATAAAGCAACTTGTTAAGACCCGAGGCTACCCCCTAGCCGCAACAATGGTGGTTACAATCAGAAGTGACAACAAGATAACCTATGAGCTGATACTTGCTGTGAGCACTGAATAAAGTAACAAAATACACATATGCAGAAGTAAAATGGCAATACCATAAGTTTTAAATACTGAAAATATGATGGAAACATAATTTTGAACATCTGAAGACATAATGAGAAGACTGATAAAACAACTGATAAACTGACTAAGTGTTAGAATGTATGAAAAAAATCTGAAAGCCTCTACACTGACTGAAGAGTTGATGCGACAAACCCCAACTAACTCTAAACTGAACTAACTGAATTGAAATACAAAAATACTAGAGTAAAATAATAGGTCCTCGACATATGTGGATTCACCACAAATACTGCTGTTGATAAGATGAACTGTCTAACCGCGATTAGGAATCTGAGTATCCGAACCTATAATATAAGACATTGTAACGCAAAAAAAATATGCAGTCAGTACTTTGAATGTACTGGTATATGAGATGAGGTTAGGCTGAAGAACACATGTTCATATGCATGAAATACAAATTGACTAAATAGCATGAGATAATGATTGACTGAATAACATGAGATAACTGATGCATAATATGCATGAAAATTGTAAAATCTAAGAATGCATGATCAAGCATATAACATGATACTAAATAGTTCGTAAAAGGAAATACTGAAATCTGGTAACTGAATAACTGATAAATTGTATGCTATGGTCATGCAAACCTGAAATGAATTTTGTATTGAATACTGAACTAAGACTATGGGAGATATCATCTAACTGACATGCCCTAATCTGAGATGAGTGGGGTCCAACCTTTAACCCAGTTAGAAGGGTGCCATTACCGTGCCACGGGTACTAATAATGGCTGTGCGGATCAACATAACTGTGTCCCAAAATACTAAGGTGTCAGTACTAAACTGGTGGGTGACTCCTAAGAGAATGTCAGTCCTAAACTGGTGGGTGGCATCTTAGAGAATTTCAGTCCTAAACTGGCGGGTGACATCTCATAATCCTACGCTGGCTACGTAGTTTTGTTACTTAGGGACTTCTTCTATGGACCCAATCCTAGTTGGAGAGTGAGCCCCCATCCCTAGGTTCTGTCGGTGGTAAATCCTACTCCTAACTAAACTGACACTGATTACTGAACTGAACTAAGCTTAACTATACAATTAACTGATCATAATAACTGATTGAATGATAACACTCTTGGTTTATCTGAAACCATTCTGAAGGTACTAAAATTATGTAAACAGTTAAGTATCGGCTGATCATAACCCTCCAACACTGAATGAAAATAGCGATAAAGGAATGTAAAAGCTTCGAAAAAACATAATGGGGAATCATTCTGCAAAATCATTCTCTTTGGCATTTCATCAAACACATGGGGATTAAGTATTTAACATGGGGATACTTTTAAACATGATGTGATAGCATGATTACATGATAAAATCCATAAATTTAGGATTTATCTTGAATTGCATGAACATAACAAAGGAACCTCAACATCCAAAACATATTATAAACCATTCCACTTGAAAACAATTGTAATCTAAACTTGAAATCAAAATAACAAGTAATTCATGGAGATAATTCATTTAAAACATGGAAAACTCATAATTCAAAATAATAAAAGGATTATTGGACTCCATGGTGAAAGGAATACCATGGATGAACATCACACATACCTTGAACCCTTAATCTTAAAAGGGTAACACAATCTTGAAATCTTTCTTCAAGTTCTTGGATTGGGAGACTTGAATTCTTAGTTTTTCTTAAAGAGAATATAATTGAATTTGATATTTTTAGGAGAGGGTTAGGGTTTCTTTGATATAATATTGGAGAAGAATGGGAAAATAACACCTAAATTACTGATATAAGTTGGGTTTTGACGACTTAGATTGAGGAGAAAAGATGCTACTTCCCCTAAGACATTTAAATTCACAACTAGAACGCCGATTACATGGGATCCACGATGCAGTGAGTGCCTTATAACTATAAGCAGCTCAACGTGTTGCTATTGTGGTGAGATATTGGAATCAAAATCCAAACACGACCATATCCTTGTCCAAAAAATCCAAAACTTCCCTGAGACATGCTCCTTACACTCTTGAATATGAATTAACTCAAAAACATAAGTCTCGGGGTCAAGAAGACTCATTTAAAAACCCTCAAAGTTAAGAGACCAAAAATAAGACTAAGTCCCCAACACTTAGTGAAATTTTCAGGCTTTAAGCCTCTTATACATGCAACTAGGAGTTGAACTGAGCAAGAAAAAGTATGGTGTATTACAATATATCTCCCTTGGGAACATTCATCCTCGAATAAGACTGATTGGACTGAGAGTTTTGAAGAAACTGAGATAATATACTAAACATGCATTGCTGAAAGCAAGATTACATGACTGATTCTAAAACGTGATACGTGAAATGAATATCATAAACTGAACTGATTCGTTGAATACATGCAATGACATGGGAATGGTTATAAGCTGAGATAAAAGTGAGAAAGTTATCTAATGAGTAACCACTACCTCAGCTGGATCTGGTTTCATGAGAGAAAGTTGAGAGGTTTGGGACATGAAAACTCGAGGTATTACAACATCTCCCCCTTGGGATCATGCGTCCCCTGAATGACACTGACTTGTCTAAAATACTAAGGAAAGACTGAGATAATGTACGAGACATTTATGAACTGAATCATGACTGAATAATTGAATCTGAATCATGATGCATGAACTGAACTGAATTCATAATTTACATGGATGCGAAAAAACTATTTCTTGGAATGGTAATATTCGTGAAACTGCTAATAATATGACTAGATTGAAAGATGGAAAAACTATAGTTACTTGTCTATCTGACTACTAAACTGAATTGCTGGCTATACAGACTGAATTATACTGAAAGCTTATACTGAACTGGAGTATTTCTTCAACACTCTTCCTAAAAATTTATAATAACAGTATGAAGCACAAAACTTGGTCATGATCTGAATAAGATATGTGAGTAAGGACTATTAATAAGGCTATAACTCTACAACATGGGTCATAGTCCTATGAAACATAAACTGGAATTGGTATGCCTTAGAAAATGGAATTGCTACTCTTAATAGGAATGCACTAACATACAATGAACTCATACACTTATATACACCAACATGACGTTCAAGTCTATCATCCTAACAACACATAAACTTCTAGGAAAACAATCCATCAAAGAATCTTCTCTGTACTCTCTAATACTTCTATCATTAACAACTTCTATGTGCTATTCTTAAGAAAATAACACACAAAATTTCAACTAACCATGACATATTTAAAACAAGCATACAATAATATTTCCCATGAAATATCTACTCTCTCCCATTTAACAATGATTCATCACCACTACCATTTCATATGGAGAGGTCACTGAAAGGTTTGAGCATGAGGACCTGAAGCATGAAAGAATATTATGCATAACCTAAACGCTCAACTGAGGCTTGAGAAATAGAGTATCCATGATCTAGATTCATTACAGAGATAAAAACTGAGGATATACATGACATAATCTGAATTTCATTGATCATTAAGAGAGTAGTATGAGTACTGGAACTGAACACACTGTAAAGCATGAGTACATGAGTCATAAGCTGCATGACCTAAGTTTGGAGTTCATAAATTCATGGAATATGATTTGTACAGCTGAGCAAACTGGAACTCTTTATACTAAGAACTAGAAGCATACATAATTCTATGGAAATTGTGTAAATTTCATCTATGATCAGGGAAATGACATGTAGGGCATGAGTATATATCGTGATAACTGATGTACAAATATTAAAATAAAAATGGGTTATGCATCATCCTCCCTTACTACTATTCTACAATGAATTGGCATCATTATTAGAATCTGTGAGCTTGACTTAGTTACTTATTTTATCATCTCCCCCTTAACTATAAGTCATCACTCTAAGTCTGTGGAACCCTTTTGATAAACTCTAAATTGGACAGCAACCATTTACTCTAAAGTTTGGAATATGACAATACACATCAGTAATAAAGTCACCCTGAAAGACTACACTTGAAAGTGCAAAACCAGATGCTAATACTGCTTTCTGAGATACAACTCTTAACCTTTTATGGCCCCAATAGTCACCATATAATAACCTAAACACTGAGTAACTTGGAATCTTCATGAGTATCACTATACCATGAGTTCACACTATCAAGAATTTCAACACTACTTTCTATTAGCACAATCTTCAAAGATTCAAACTTAGTTCTAACACTCAATATGGATATCCCTAAACCTTTAATGGACTGCACTCACTCCTCTCATAGCCTACTAATATCATATCTCTAAATCACACCCACATTATCATACTTAATTTTGAATCAATAGACATAAATTCTTGCATACACTATTTCATGACTACTGATTCACCTTTTATATAACTAATCCCATGGATACATCATTTACTAAATTCAGATAACACTATCACCATTTTACTACTGCTAAAATTTTGGGTTCAAGCTTTTAACTCTAGATCATATGTTGTCATAGGATTCTAAGAAGGGATCTGAAAACACATCTGACCAGTAAGCACTGAGGTACTACCCCTCCATTCAATGATTAGTTCATTAGGAAACTAAAACCGAATGATTCTATTCCTTCAATAAACAAAAGTGATTTTCTGGGATACTATAACTGGTCAGTTTCTGTATACCCATCTGGATATGATAGATTTACCAATTAGGGTAGACACGAAGAAAGGCTCTGCTAATATTTTGAGACCGACATCAAAATTGATAGCTATATCGGGGGTTACAAAAGAAAGTGAGGCTCCGGGGTAGAATAAAACATACATATAAAGATAAAAGACCTTTAACATACCCTTAACCCCATCAAGAAAGATTTCCTAATCATATGAGATAGGAGTGCACACAATCTGTTCTGGCGCTGACTATTGGTGGCACTGGAAGTGGTGCCTTGCTGAGTTGAGTGACTGGCTGGAATATGGGAATGACTGTGCTGACCTACCTGTGGGCATTCTCTGACTCTGTGGCCTGGCTTTCCACATCTAAAACACACACCACTACCATCCCTACACAAAACCTACTGATTCCTACCACACCTTCCGTAGAGAAGATTAGTACGACTACTATTCATACTACCCTAGGTCCTAGAGCCTAAAGCTCTATCTTGATTATCATTCCTAAACTTTTGAACTAGATCACTAACTGAAGAAGGAGATGGTGATAAGAATTTTTGGCAGTACTGGGAATGGTTACCACTCTCTGACCTTGACTTAAAACCACCTATTATGGCCCTCTTATTCTTTCTCCCTTTCTCCCTATGCTTTTCTTCCTCACTCTACTGAGAATGAACCATAAACCTAGATAGGAAAACAACTTGCTGATTATTTTGAAAAACTACTGAATGATATAAGGTAGTGAAAATAGCTTTCAATTTAGTGGGAGGGACATGCTCATTCAGGGGATCTTCCTAAACAGGTGGATGTGCAGGCTGCTTCCCGTTCCTTCTTTCGTTAATCTTTTTGGGAGACATTATCTGTAAGCAGAAAGAAGAATGATTAAGTAAGAGAGTTTAAATAGAGCTCATGCTCACTCGTACGACATGAATACTGAATGAAGGGAAACTTTTCCTAAAATATCTTTTAGCCTTTTATCCATAAGTGTGGCACGCTTCACACACATGTATAAGGCTCTACTCAATGTATCTTTCAGACTCCCTAGGACATTGTAAAACCTTAGGCTCTGATACCAAGTTTTTTCATGACCCAAGGTTACCCCTAGTCGCGAAAATGGTGCTTACGATCATAAGTGACCACATGCTAACCAATGAGCTGGTACTTTCTGTGAGCAATGAATAAAGTAACAAAATTCACATGTGTGGAAGTAAAATGGCAATGCTATAAGGTTTAAATATTAAAAATATGATGTAAATCATAAGTCTGAATGTTCGAAGACATACTAAGAAGACTGATGAAATAATTGATAAACTGACTAACTATTTGAATGTTTGAAAAACATCTGAAAGCCTTTACACTAACTGAAGAGTTGATGGGATAGGCCCTAACTAACTCCAAACTGAACTAAATAAACTAAAATATGGAAATACTGGAATAACATAATATGTCCTCGACATATGAGGACTCACCACAACTGCTACTGCTGATAAGATGAACTATCTAAGTGCGGTTAGGAAACTGAGTGTCCGAATCTATGATATAAGACATCATAGTGCGAAGAAAGTATGCGGTCAGCTCTTTGAATATACTAGTATATAAGATGAGGTTAGGCTGAAATGTATATGCTTATATACATGAAATACTGACTGATTGAATAGCATAAGATAATGACTGATTGAATAACATGAGATAACTAATACATAATATGCGTGAAAACTATAAAATTTGAGAATGCATGACCAAGCATATAACATTATACTGAAATAGTCAGTAAACTGAAATATAAAAATCTGGTAACTGAATAATTGATAAACTGTATGCTATGGTCAAGAAAACCTAAACTGAATTTTGTACTGAATAATGAACTGAGACTGTGGGAGGTATCATCTAACCGACATGACCTAATCTGAGCTAAGTGGGGTCCAACTTATAACCCCAGTTGAAAGGGTGTCAGTACCGTGACACGGGTACAAACAATGGCTATATGGATCCACTCAACTGGTGTACCGAAGGACTAGGGAGTCACTCTAAACTAGCGGGTGGCCCCTAAGTGAATGTCAATCCTAAACTGGGGGATAAAAACTTAAAGAATATCAGTCCTAAAGTGGCGGGTGTCATCTCATAATCCTATGCTGGCTACATAGTTCTCGAACTTAAGGATTGCTTCTAAGGACCCAGTCCCAGCTGGAGGGTGAGTCTCCATCCTTAGGTTTGCTTGGTGCTAAGTCCTACTCCCAGCTGAACTGACACTAATTACTGGACTGAACTAAGCTTAACTAAACAATCAACTGATCATAATAACTAACTGAATGACAGTGCTCATGGTTTATCTGAAACCGTAGTGAAGGTACTAAATTATGTAAATTGCTAAGTATCGGGTGTTCATAACCCTCTAGCACTAAATGAAAATAAAAATAAAGGCATGTAAAAGCTTATAAAAACCATAATAGGGAATCATTCTACAAAATCATTCTCTTTAGCATTTCATCAAACACATTGGGATTAAGACTTTAACATAGGGATACTTTTAAACATGATGTGATAGCACGATTACATGGAAAAATCCTAAAATTGAGGATTTATCATGAATTGCATGAACATAACATGGGAACTTCAACATCCAAAACATATTATAAACTATTCCACTTGAAAACAATTGTAATCTTAACTTGAAATCAAAATAACATGTAATTCATGGAGATAATTCACTTAAAACATTGAAAACTCATAATTCAACATAAAAAAAATATTCTTGGACTCCATGGTGAAAGGAAAACCATGGATGAACATCACACATACCTTGAACCCTTAAGCTTGAAAGGAAAACACAATCTTTAAATCTTTTTTGAAGTTTTTGGATTAGTAGAGTTGATTTCTTGTTTTTATTGAAGAGGATGTAATTGAATTTGATTTTCTTGGGAGAGGGTTAGGGTTAGTTTGATGGAAAATTAAAGAAGAATGGGCAAATAATGCCCAAATTGCTGATATAAGTCAGGTTATGACGACTTGGATTGAGGGGACAATATGCTACTGCCCTCAGATATTTAAATTCACAACTAGAACAACGATTTGAAGGGCACCGCGATGCGGTGAGTGCCTCATTGCTATAAGCAGTGCTATGCAATGCTATTGCGATGAGCTGCTGGAATCAAAATCTAAACATGATCCAATCCATGTTCGAAAAATCCGAAAGTTCCTCGAGACATGCTTCTTACACCCTGAACATGAATTAACTCAAAAACCTACATCTCGGGGTCGGGAAGACTCATTTAAGATTCCTTGAAGTTAAGAGGCCAAAAATAAGACTAAACCCCGAACGCTTGGTTGCATTTTAAGGATTTAAGCCTCTTATACATACAACTAAGAGTTGAACTTAGCTAGGAAAAGTATGGGGTATTACACAACTTTTGGCACTTTGCTTTTATTGTGAGGAGAACTCCAATAGCACACTTGAAGTTGTACAGCGCACACTAATAGCACACCTCATCCAGTGGCTTTTTGCTATTGCATTGCAACACATGACCTTAGCATGTTCATAACTTTTTGCTCGGGTATCGAATGAAGGAAAAATTGGTATCTTTGGAAAACTACTTCAATTGTCTACAATTTGGTGGGTCTTAAGATGAAAAATTACACATATGTCAAAATTTATATACGTTCAACGATGACCCTTGTAGAATTGTATACCAAGATTTGGCCGAATCAATGGCTACTAACTCAACTTTGCTCTAAGTGATTCCTGTGAATATTTTTCACCTCAAAAGCATTATTAACACTAGGATAATGATCATAACATATATATTCAAATATAAATCCTGGTATTAGACTTTACATACGTACGAACGACGATTCGATTTCTAGCTCAAAAATGCAGGGTGTTACAAATTGGTCACAAGGTCTACCAAAGGATAACAAATATGTGCTAAAAATTTGAGCACAAATGGAGCATAATTTGGGTCTCAAATTAACCCAGAAAGATTAAGGAAACTAACCCCAAAACCCCAAATTAAATGGATTTTGGGACGGAATAACACGAGAACAAAAGGAAAATTGTCCAAGGAATGATAGTCTAACGTACCTAAGATAAATCAGATGAAATCATAAAAATATTGAAGATCCTTTAATGGAAGAAAATGTGTTATAAATGAGTGAAAAATTGGGGAAGAGAGAGTTATATACTGTCACATGGTTACTCATAGCAATCGCGAGCCCCCCCGATTATAATCGTGAAGCATAGGGAATTAGTTCATTGTGAATGCATGGATTGAGTTGCGAATGTGAAAAAAATAAGGGAAGGCCACTTCAAATGCAAAAAGAGAATGGACCAGGTCAGGTCAACCCCACATCGCGAACATGATGGTAAGGCTCGCGATCGTAAAGGTTAAGAACTTGACCCTTCATAAATGCACCATAAACCTTGTGAATGTGAAGAACAAATGTTGGTTTCACCAGATGCTGTTAACCAACCAAAACTTAATTCCCAATGGACTCTGATTGGGATCTCGAAGTTCATTTAAAACTCTATGTACACCAACGAACTATGCTATCATACCAAATTCAACATTCTAGACTCCACAGAACCATCCAAATTTCAATATGAGGTCTTTTTGATTAAATGTGCGTTCCACACCTATAGTTCCATTTTAATTAATTTTCATCCAATTGCCCAAATATGTCTGAAAGCCTAGAGACATGGACCAAAGGTCCCCCTAGTCTAACAAAAATATTTTGGAGCTAACAACATTATTAAAATTCTCATTCGAGGCCATTTAATAAGAGTTTTGGTCTGATACCAATTTCTCAATTTCAAAAATTGGAAAACAGAGAAATGAGCATAATATCTTAATGAACTTTCCGATAACCGAACCGATGGTTTTGACAAGTTATAAATGTGTTGTAGATTCTTTGGAATGGCACAAAATGATGAAAATGCGTGGAACTTGAGATAATAATCAGGAGGGTCATTACAATTCTTAAGGACAACGATAGAGGCACACCTTAAATTTGGGACTTTAGGTGATTTTTAAATATTTTCAACACTCTTTACTAGATAATTTTTATGCAGATGCCGGTTAGACAATTGTTACGTTTTAATCTTTTCCCCATTCAGTGGCGAAACTAGATTTTTACCCAAGGGTGTTAAAACTTAAGTGCTTAATTGTTTTTTCTGTTAAGGATCAAAATTGCATGTTTATGATTAATTGAAGATTTAATATATTCATTTATATTTTTATTAGATAAAGTAACAAATATTAATGAGCTATTATACCTCTTACACAAAAGGAGGAAAGAAACTAAAAAAGCTAACTAATATTTCATTTGTTTTTACTAAACGAAGGTTTGAGTCTAAATCAGTCACATCACATTAAGAGCATTTGGTGTTATTTTTTTTTTTATGATTAGTTGCTCCTAATATGTTTGAATTATCCATATATTACACAAAGGTTAAATTAAATAAGATTTTATTAGTTGACATTTCAATGACCACCCACCTCGACCACCAATCATTAGTATCAAGCACTTTCACTGTAATTGTACCACGCAAAGCTTTCTTTGTGAAAAGCTCATCCTTTTCACCCACCACGTTCATCTCAAATGTCTAACACCACCAATGAACCATCACCATTCATACATCCATCCTCTATCCTATCACAAATACCAACCTTTAAGCCATAGACCGCAACAATTGTTCAACCACCATCTCACAACATTCACTGCTGATGACCACCACCACTAGCTTTGAACGTATTTAATCTAATAAACGATTCTCAATATATCAGATATATTAAAAATTTCTCCAATATTTTGAGGACATAACATTTAATTATTTATTAAATTTTAAATAAAGATAAATTATATGTATTTAGATGTAGAGAAAATAAATAACCTTAATTAATTAAATATTCAAATATGGAGACGACATCTTAATAACCATATATATCTTGAATTTAGACATCACAATCTCAATAAACCTAAAAACTCCCATTAGTGTCTTGAAGATTTTTTGCTAAAAATTTTCCTAGTATTCTTTAACTACAAATGTTAAAAGAAGACTACTTCCATTGCACTTAGGGCTCGTTTAGTATGAGGGATTAGGAGTAACTAAGTTCGTAATTAATTTTAGGATGAGTTTATTTCATGTATGGTTGAGAAAATTTATGGAATAACTTATTCTGGAATTATAATGTTATATTTACCCCCATTAAGGATGAGATAATAATTTCAGAATAACTCGTTCCCTCAACCAAATGAGCCCAGAGAAGCGACTTCCCTCTAGTGGACTTACTATCTAGTTTGTCCAGAGCATTGCTAATCTAACTACACATGTTCATTTTATAACCTAAGGGTGAAAATCCATCTAACTGAAAAACCTTCTAAAGAATTATTAAATTAAGAGAAAAGGCACAAGTATCACTCCATCGAACTATGATCAAAGTTTCAGATGCACATATTTTTTTTGGGGATCCTATCATCCTTTGAACTTTTTGAAATGTAGTTATTTACTCCCGTAAGGTGATGTGGCAGAGAAAGTGTACCTCACTGAAGCCAAAAAAGTTACTCGTTCAACTAATCAAAAATACATTTTTTAATTTCTTTTTTTTCTTTTAATTTTATCATTTATCTCTCTATTTATCACCATCTCACATCCACCCATTCCATCACCACCACCATTCTAATTGATGAAATCACTATCTTCATTAATTACTTATATAAATTGAGAAGAAAAAAAATCAAATGAGGCATTTTAAGGATCAGATAGAAATGCAACATATAAAAGACCACCTTTCTTGAAAAAACCCTCTTCGATCATTACTCATTAATTTTATTGATTCAAAGAATGAAACTAGAACTGATTTATTAAAAACAACAAGCTTGATGGTTTTGTAATTGAATTTAATGGTGGGAAAATTGAGACTCGGTTAAAAGAAATGTAATAGAAAAGAATAATTTAGGCAGAATATTTTAATATTAACATGTAAGGTTGGAAAACTTTAATGTGTAAATGATGAACAAATTATATTACCGCAAGATTACCCCTTAGACATCACATAGTTCTGTGGCCTATAAGTAGCCCAAGTTAACCCATGACATCTAGCATAAAACTATATTTATATCGTAAACTTTTAAAATAATAAGCAGAAGCTATAAATTCATAAGTTGAAAATAAATAGCACAACCTAATACTGTCAACATAACCTGAATATCATCTGAAATGTACTATAACTAAAAGCATATACTAAGTCTAGACAAGATTCTAACCATAATAAAGAGTCACTAGGATAGATTCCAACTGACCCAATAACCATGAAGTTTGGAATGACCATAAAACTGAACTACTGAAAGCCAATCATAATTCAGGTCCTCGGAACAAGTGGATTCACTAACTGGTACACAATAGTGATCACAACTAATCGTGATATTGAGGAAAAATATCAGAACCAACATCATGATAGGATGCAAAGAATAAAGAGTGTATGGGAAGTACTTATGGAATGTACTAAGTATATAAGGGATGAGTGCAACATGTAAATATAACATAAATCATGAAATGAAGACATGCAAGGTAAATGGATAAAGACTCACCATTTTCATGAATAAAATAAGAAACAAAAATGTCATGAAGTAAAGAGTATCAAAGCAAACTTTAACATAACTGGTAAGTTGTATACACTTAGATTCTACAACTGATATACTATGGGAGATTTTCTTAAATAATATAAACCATGCAAGCTAAAATAGAGTTTGATGTATATGCCCCTTCGAAATGACCTAATATACCTTGTCTAGATATAAAAGTCTAAGTGAAGTCCAATGTAAACAACCCATTGGGAAGACCGATATATTTTTTCCAAGGGTATAAAGGCATGATTATTATGGATCCATTAATATAAATCCAAAAGGCTAGGTAAACTTCTGGTGGCACATAGTTTTAAGACTAAGGTATGCTAAACCCCTGTCAATTTGGTGCTCAATACTACTTCCTAAATGCTAAGGCTCATATAGTATCAAATTTATCATAAAATAAGGATAGCCCAACTTTTAAATATGAAAGTAAATAACATTTATATTTCTATTTGTGTATGTAACTAATTTGTGTCATTCGTACAAGTTTGAATTCATAATAAATTGAACTTCATGTTAAATGTAATAAATCATGCTAAACCATACAACATTGACCATCTTATATAATTTGATGTCAAAGTTTTTAAAATCAAATCACGAGGACAAGCACATGAATATATTCATAAATATACAGAAAAAAATCTTATTAAAAAGTGTAAATAATTCATAAAGAAACATAAAATCAAAAGCATAAAAATTAGGAATGAACTCTAATTATTGATATCTTGAAATCATTGAAAAAAAAACTAAATTCTTGGGCATATGGATGAAAGAAAATTCTTTTTGAAACCCCACATACATGGTCTTGTTGATTTCTCTAAGTAAAGCTTGAATTTGGAGCATTAGAAGATGAACTTTAAGAAGAAACCCTAATTTCTTCTTTTATTAAAAGTGAAGAAGGGGATGAGTGATGTATTTTAGTGATGAATGAATAAAAAGTTGTGGGGAGAGATTTTGGAGCAAGAAAAGGACCAGAAAACCCCTACAAAAACTAAAACAATGCAAAAAAATTTTGTTTGACAACTTAGATGATGTCTTTTCAACACCATGATGTCTTATCACCCATCTCATCACTTTTGGGTAATTTTTTGACTTTAATAGTTAAGGTTAATGACCACACTTGATGGGTCATCATCCAAGTTATGGATCATTACTCAGGTCATCACCCAAGTGATAGCTCATCACTTTTTGGTAAACAAACATCCTTTGGTAAAATGAGCATAACATTTTACTTAGGTATTGAATTGATGAATAGTCGGTGTGATTGGAATAAAGACTCAAAGAAATTTAATTTAATGGGTCTTAAACTTCAAAACTAGTCACATTAAAGATGTTATGATTATTTGAAGTTGACTTTGAAAGAATCTCATACTAGAACTTGGTCGTTAGAGGAGTTTATAATTCAACTATGCGTTAGGGACTTCTCATGACCCTAAAACACATAGTGACATACTAAGAACATGCATGATCTTTGGGAGTGTTAAAATATCTCCCGTTTTCAATCATTAGTCCTCAAATAAAGACTAAGATTGAATTTAGTGGGATAAACTAAGGAACATGAGGTTGAATTTTGGTTTAGAATTATTCATGTAGTATGATGGAAATTGACACATGTTGGATACACTGGCTCAACTACTTCATCTTCAACATAGAAGTGTACATGGAATTTAATAAGACTAAATAAGAAATCTTAAATTGAGAAAATACTTCTAGAAGGATGATCTATTCCTCATACTGGCTCAGCGTTAGGAGTGAACAAATAAAGGTATTTATTCATCACGTCTTCCTATTCCTCCCATGTAGATCCCTTAAATAGTCTATTTCTCCATAACATCTTTACTGAATCAACTTCATTATTCTCTAACCTTAAAACTTGATAATCGAGGATATCGACCGAAACCTCCCCATAGGATAAACTATCTTTCACCATAATACTCTCTTAGGTACAACTAAGGATAGATCTCTAATACATTTATTCAGCATGGACAAATGAAAGACTGGATGGACTACAACTAACTTTGGTAGAAGGTATAGCTCATAAGCAACATCTCTAATGCCTCTTAAAATGGGGTAAAGAACAACGTATCAGGTATCGAGTTTCCCCTTCTTCCCAAACCTCATCACCCTTTTTATCGGTGACATATTAAAGAATAACCAATCACCCATCACAAACGTCAATTATGTCTTCCTAACATCTACCTATGACTTCTGAAGACTTTGAGCTATTGTCAATCACTTCCAAATCAATTGGGACTCTATCCTTAGCTTCTAGAATTAAATTTAACTCAATCAAAGTAGCCTCACTGACTTCAAACTACCCTATTGGAGACCTGGACTTACACCTATAAAAAGCCTTAAATGGAGCCATTTAGATACTAGATTGGTAGTTGTTCTTATATATGAACTCAATTAGAGGTAAGTGACAATCCAAATTTACTTTGAAATCAGTCATGCATACTCTTAACATAACTTCTAGAGTTTGGATAGTACGTTAACTTGACTATTTATTTACAGATGAAAAGTTGTACTAATCTTCAATTTTGTTCCAAGTCTCTTTTGAAATGATTGCCAAAACTGAGAGTTGAATTGAGTACCTTAATCTTAACACCCTAAAAATTTATCTCATGACTTGTAGAGTACAAATAACTATATACATAAGCATTATAAGAATACTAAATGTTATTTAAGGTCATATGAAGTCCCTAACCTAAGTTGAGTTTAAAACTCAATTTTTTGGCTAAGTTTTGATTCAATATTTTGCATAGTTAAACTTTAAACAATCATATATCTTAAAATATAACTAGAAAAATGGCCTAGTACCTACAAAATTAAAGGTATTTGAATTGTCTTGTAATGCCACTAACTATTTAAAAATCCCAATTGGAAGAAAAAAAATTATGTGCCTTTCTGTGCGTGAACCAGTAGCGATCTACGTTTTTGATGTGTCACAGAGAAAAATGTGAAAGAAATTAAATTTCAGTGTCAAAATAATGATAGTACGTGATTTCAACCAGTCATGAATGTTCCTCCTTAATGATTTGGACATTACATAGATGTGGTTTTCCTTCGCAGCTCCTCTCCATTTTAGGATAAGAAATAAGGTTACTTTGGGATTTTCAATACCCTAACCACCACTAATCACCCTAAAATATTCAGTGAATTATCGTTTACCCTTTGAATGATTATATGCCTCATCTTCTCTCCTCTTTAAGTTAAAGAAAATTCCAAAATTTCTCAAGAACACTAACAATGATTACTTCAAGAAATCAGACCTTAATGTCTATATTCAAGGTTTTCTCCCTCTATTCAGTTACCAAAAAACCAATCAAGGATTTTCTCAATAAGTTAAAGAATGAGAGCCTAAACCCAAGATTTCAACTCAAGAACTCAATTTTCAGATATGTTGGGCTTCAACAAGGATAATCCTTTTGTCCTTGTGTCTAAACTCAAGTTTTTAAATTCCATAAAGGTGTATTCTTATCTTAGGGTTAACCATAAAGATTTTAATTCAAATTCTCATGTTCCATTTATGAACATTCCTATGTACTTGATAGTATTCATGACCTTTAATTGTTTAATTGCATTCATATTTACATGTTTTCAAAGCTTTGTTTAAGATTTGGTAGAATGTTTATAAAATTTCTATCCTTAGTATTATTTCAAGATTTCAAGAATAAATTCAAAATAAGTTCTTTCCCTTGACGTAATTTAGCCCATATTTCAAGCAAGTGCACGACACAAATATGAATTTACAAAGATTTTCATGTTCTTAATATGTTTTGGCATAACTTAACATGGTCTAGCATGATCAAGAATGAATTTCAAACTACATGATATATTCTTAGTTTACATAAAATTTCCATGTTATTGAATAAATTATGAGACTTGGGTGTTAACCATAAATATTAGCATAAATTACACAAGATGATATGGATTTAAACACTTAGCATGAAACTTCATAGGTTTGCATGCTTTTCCCATTTGTTCATAGAATAGACAAGAACAAGATAAATAAAACAATTTTTTAGTTTACTAGGGGCTAGAAGCCAAAAAAAAATTATATTTGTTAGGAATTTGTCTCATTACAACATTCATGACAAGTGAGAAATCAGTGCATGTTTTTGGAGTAGTATTGAGAATCGAATGGTCATAATTTCATCCTATCCAAGTACTAGAACTATGTGCGTAGGCATTATATTCACTTGAATAAACTCAGCCTAGTGATCACATCTGTCATGGTTTTATACCCTATGACAAGGTATATTGTGGTCTTTCATTGAGGCATATGTTGGACTCCATTTTCTCACATAATTTATGTTGATTTAAAGAATCTTCTCTAAAAAGAAGATTTTATCTAAAGTATACAATGGCCCACTGTACTATGATTTTTTTGTTTTAGCATCATGCTAGTTCTCATTATACTTTTTAGTTTACTTCACGTTTAATGTGAATCATTTGTATTTATTAGAATGCACAAATCTTATGCATAATTTCTAAACTAGTATAATTGGTTCACTGCATAGGTATTCTTATTTCCTTATCTTTTCAGCTCTTCCAATGTTTTAGTCATTCATGTACAATCATGAACCACTTATAATAGTCAATATGTTTTCAACTCTATTCATAGTTATTACTTCCATTTTACTTGTACGTTGAACATGTCATCCCCCCATCCTCAGTATATTTAATGTACTAACTGCATACTCCCTTCGTGCTCCATTATTTCATTAAGTAGGTATTTTTTTAGCTCACAAGATCATTGTCAGGTATATCACAGCTTCCAGTTAGCAGGTCATGAGTTCTCTTCATTTGAGGACTCAAATTAGTTTCTAGTTCTTGTATTTTATTTCTATTTTCATGTATTGATTAGGGATAACTGGGGGTCATCTCCTAGATACGTATAGTTACATTATAAGAGGCTTTATAAATAGTTATCAGAGTTGTATATTTACATACCATTTTTTCAATGATATCATTTTTTACAAAAAACTTTGTTCATTTTTGTATTGGACCAGATTATCACATGATTTGGCTTTTGCTATGTTTTTTAGATTATTTATATCTGTGCGTATTCAATTACTCATGTTGTATTCTAATACCATGGGTCACTTTTGGACTATTTTTAGTCTCAAGCACTTTGTCGCATCCAGGGGTAGTCTCAGAGCATGACAAAACCCCCTGAAGTCTGACCAACTTGTGGATGTAAATTTTGGTATAACACTCCATTATATCTAAAGTAAAGAATGGATAAAATTGAGATGACTTAGTCATTCGGTCCATTATGATCCAAACAGAATCATGTTAATGCCTCGTGTAGGGAGGCTCCACAACAAAATACATATTGATAATCTCGTACTTCTAAATGGGTATGATGATATTCTAAATCATGCCTCCCAACCTTTGATACACAACTTTCACTTGTTTATAACTAGGTTACTTAGCCATAAAATCTGCTATGTCTCTCTTCACACCATTCCAGTAATAGACTTTCCCCAAGACCCGGTGCATCTTAGTGGAACCTAGTTAGATTAAATACATAAAACTATGATCCTCAAATAACATCTTTACCCTTAACTCACCGACATTGGAAACACATAACCGACCTTGATAGAAAAGTACACTATCTCCTTCTTTGGAGAAAATGTCTAGCTTCTATTAATAGACATTATCTATTAACTGACTCAGTACATGACTACTATTTAGTTTCTCTTTCACCTCTTCCACTAGAGATGATTCTGAACCATTCTATTTTAATATATCACAATCATATATATAAAGCAAACAAATCCTTAATTGAGTCAGTCTATGCACATCCTTAGCCAACTCTTTTTTCTCTTTTAAAATATGGGCTATACTACTTATAGATAACCTACTAAGAGTATATACAACCACATTTGCCATACATGAATGGTAGAACACATTCATATCATAGTATTTCAATAACTCCAACAATCTCTTTTGGCAGAGATTCAACTCTTTCTAGATTAACACAAAGTAGAGATTTTTATGGTCAGTGAATATATCTACTTGTAATTCATATAAATAATGTCACTAAATTTTCAAAGCAAAGACTACACCACCACCAAATCTAGGTCATAAGTTGGATAGTTCAACTCATAATTCTTTTGTTTCTTAAAGGCATAGTTATCATTATCCCATTTTGCAATCAACACACATCTAAGTTTAACTCTCGAGGTATTACAATAAACCACAAATCCCTTCAACCCTTTTGGAAAAGCTAATAATGGTGCTGAAATCAACCTGTTCTTCAAATTTTGAAAACTTTTCTCATACATGTATGATCATTATAACTTCACCTTCTTATGTGTTAACTTTATCAATGGTCAAACTATAAAAGAAAAACCCTCAATATATCTCTTGAAGTAATCATCTAAGGAAAGAAATCTCTTTATATTGAATGGAGCAATGAGTTAGGATAGCACTTCACTGTATCTATTTTTGACAGTCTACATAAACACTTTACTAGAAATAACATGACCTAGAAAGGCAATAGACTTTAACCAAAACTCAAACTTGCTATGTTTTTCAAACAAATGGATATCATTTAGAGTTTGCAATACTAGACTTAAATAGTCTGTGTGTTCATTCTCACTTTGAGAGTAATACAGTATGCCATCAATGAAGACAATAATTAGCATGTCTAAATACTTCTTGAATACCCAATTCATTAATCGATAAAAGTTACAGAAGAAATTGTTAGTCCAAAAGACATAACCATAAAATTTAAGTGACCATATCGGGTTCTAAAGAGTCTTTTATATGTCACACTCCCTGATTTTAGCTGATGATATCCTGAACTAACGTTAATTTTGGAATAGCAACAAGCACCCTGATGTTGCTCTAATTTGATCATCAATTATGGAGATAGGTTACTTTTTCTTGATGGTAACCATATTCAACTGTATGTAATATATGCATATTCTGAGAGTGCTATCCTTCTTTCATACTAATAAGACTGGATCACCCACAAAGAATTCTAGGCTTGATGAAACCCTTGTCTAGGAGATCTTTGAGTTGTTCTTTCAACTTCTTAAGCTCTATTAGAGCCATTTTGTAAGTAGGGATAAAGATTGGATGGATATTCAAGAGAAGGTAAACCTCAAATTTAATCTCCCTATCAGGAGGAACTTCTAGTAAATCCAAGGTGAAGTCTTTAGAAAAATATTTAGCTATAGGAACTGACTGAAGGTCTGAGTCTCAAACATACAATTCTTAATCCAAACCCTTTAGAGATCAACTTTCTAGTTTTTTATAGGAGATAAAATGACCCCTAGGTGTCGTTGGACTATCCTCTCACTTAAGGACAGACTCATTAGGAAGCTATAATTTTACAACTCGGGTTGGACAATCAATTGAGGCATAACAATAATAGAGCAAATCCATGTAAACAATGAAATCAAAGTTGGTCATCTCTAACTCTATTAAATCTGTCGAGGTGTCCCTATGAAGGACTGTAATAAGGCAATTTATGTAAATTCTTTAAGCAATAGTTGACTTTTCAATAATGGTAGAAATTGAGAAAGGCTTATAATGAATTTTTTGACTAAAAATCAAAATTCATAGAACTAAATAAGGTTACAAAGAAATCATTTGACCTTGAATCTTGTAACACATAAACATAACCATAAAAACATAAAGAATATTAGTGACCATACTTGGGGAGTTATTCTACTCCTAACAAGAAATAATGCATAAAATTGGTTCTGACATTGACCGCCATTAACACTAGATGAAGAAATTGATGCTGAGCTAGAAAACTATTATGGGATGCTGAGGTAGTGGACTTAGCATGATGGTAAGTATACCTATTTCCAACCCTTGCTGATAGAAAATTCTTCACCTTATGACCTATTTTACCACATCTAAATCATCTTTATATTTCCAACCAAACACTTACCCTAATGAATTTTACCATACTCCCTATAGGATGGATAGGTACATCCTTCAATAACAACATCTTGAGATCTCGTAGTTTCTTCCCTACCCTACTAATTCTGTTTAGTCTCAAATGCAGGGGAACTAGCTAAAGATAGTGCAGGGGATAATGAATATTTCTGAAATTGCTAATGATTTCCCTATCTGACTTGTGCTAATTGAACTCCAAATATAAAGTTCTAGACTTTTTAGCCTTTTTATCCTTCTTCTTTAATCTTTAGTCTCAATATGCTGGGCATGGGTCAATAGTCAGGAAATATCCATTCCCTTAATCAGCATAAGAATTCTACACTCCTTGACTACAAAATTAGATACACATGTAACAACTTTAGTCATATACGACATTGGATCAACCATCATCTCTAGAGCATACTTCAATAGTTGAGTGAATTTTAGTGAGTATTCTATTAATAAAATAAAACCTTCATTGAGATTCATAAACTTCTCCACTTTAGCTTCCCTCATCTCACAAGGAAAGAACGTGTCATGAAAAGTTGCGTTAAATATACTCCAATCCATTAGAATTGTGCATTCTCACCTCTACTTTTCTTCTACTTCTTAAACAAATCATGAACAACATATTTCAACTGATACAATGCTGAGTCCACACTCCTATCTCAATGACATTCATAATTTGGGTAACTTTTTTTGTCTCATCTACACAGTGTTATGAATCCTCATCCACTATCAAATCGAAGAACTCAGGTGGGTTGGTTCTCATGATATATTAAATTTAGGTTGTAGCCAAGTTTCTATTTTGCTGAATTAGGTCCACCTCATATTGTTTAATATGATTTATTATAGATTTATTCAACACTTGAAAGGCAACCCAAAAAACAACATGGAAATCCTATTCATTTAAAGAATTCGTAGGTGATGGTAAAGATGGATGGTTCCCATTTCTGCTATAGTTAGCTTTGCGAGAAGGCATGTTTATCATTTGAAAAGGATGAGTTAGAAGATATATAGATTTAAACACTAGATCATGGTAAAGAGCATAAAATAAGGGAATATTTTAATAAAAGATGTCTTCTAGCCTTTTACTCATAAGTGTGACACTCTTCATACCCATGAACAAGTCTCTATATAATACGGTTTGTCAGCGTCCCTATGGCTCTTTAAACTATAATCTCTAATACAAAGTTTGTAACACCCTGAGATTACCCCTCAACACCACACAGTTCTTAGGTCAATAAGTAGCTTAAGCTAACTTATGGCATCTGGCACAACTCTAAGTTTATATTTTAAACATTTAAATCCATTGGTGGAAGCTATAAATTCATAAGTATAAAAAAAATAGGTAGCACAACCCTATACAGTCAATATCAACTAAAATCACCATAAATTTACTAATAACTAAAATCATCTATTAAGTCTAGACAAGCCTCTAAGCATATTCAAGAGTCAGAAGGACAGACCCCAGTTGACCCACAAACTATGAAGTCTAAAATGAACATAAAATTGTACTATTTAAAGAATATCAAAATACAGGTCCTCAAAACATGAGGACTCACAAAATAATGGGGATAGGAAATAGTTATCATGGCTAATCATAACACTAAGGGAAAACACCAGAACTTATATCATGAGAGGATATAGAGAACAAAGAGTATATGGTCAGTATATGGAATGTATTAAGTATATGGGGGAATGCATGCAATAGATAAAGATGACTTAAATCATGAAATGAAAACATGAATGCTAAGTTTATAAAGACAAACCATTTTTATGAATAAAATTAAGAACTTAAATGTCATGCACTAAAGAGTATAAAAAGTAATTTAATAAAACTGATAAGTCATATACTCAAAGATTCTAAAATTAATTACTATCAGAGATTCTCTTAATTGACATAAACTACGAGAGCTAATGAAGAGTCCATTGTATACTCCCCACCAAAAGGATCCAATATACCTTTCCAGGGAATAAAGGCATAACTAAGTGGAATGCAATGTAAATACCCAAATGAGAGGACCCAATACACTTTTAACAAAGGTATAAAGGCATGATTATTATGGATACATTAATATAAGGCCAAAAATGCTAAGGAAACACTTGATGGCATGTAGTTCTAGGACTTGGGTGCACTAACCCCCTTCCCGTTCAGTGCTCAATACTACTCCCAAAATACTAAGGATCATATGGTATAAACTTTATCGAAATAAGGACAATCAAATTAGTCAATCTAAAAGCCAATGATGTTTCTTTTTCTATTCATGTTTGTAAATAATTCATGTCATTCGTACAAGTTTGAGTTCATAAAAAATTGAACTTCATATTAAATGTCTTAAATAATGCTAAAGCATACGTCATTGACCATCTTATAGAATTTCACGTCAAAGATTAAAAATAATATATTAAGAATGAGAGTGTGAATAAAGTCATAAATATACATCATAAATCTTAGTAAGAAGTGTAAATAATTGTTAAAGGAATATAAAATCAAAATCTTGAAAATTGGGCATGAACCCTTATTATTGAAGTCATGAACCATTGAAGATAAATTAAATTATTGGGCACAAGGATGAAAGGAAATCCTTATTGAAACCCCACATACCTGGTCTTGTTGATTTCTATAAGTAAATCTTGAATCTGGAGCCTTAGCAGTTGAACTATGAGAAGAAACCCTAATTTTATTTTTTATTGAGACTGGAGAGGGAAATGAGTGATGAGTTTTGCTGATGATTGAGTAAATAAAATTTTATTGGGTGATTAAAGTCATAGGGAATGATTTGGGGAGTAATTATAAGACCAAAATACTCCTAAGGAAACTATAAAAATGCAAAAAATTCTCGTATGATAACTTGGGTGATGTCCTGTCAACCCCTTGACGTCTTGTTACCCATCTCGTTACTTTTGAGATTTTTTTGAGCTTTTTCATTAGGATTGATTATGTTACCTGATAGTTCATCACCCAAGTTATGGCTCATTTCTTAGGTCATTAACCAAGTGGTAGCTCGTCACTTCAGTTGTCACTCTCTAGCAAACAAACACCCTTTGGTAAAATGAGTTTAATACCTCGTGCTTTTCCTAGCTTAAATTTGTTCCTACAACATTAAAGGATTTCTTCCAAAATTAATAATATTTATTTCATATATAATTTTCAAGATTTCAACTTTCCATTAAGTGGAAAATTGAATAAGATTTCCATCGATACCAAATTCGCCCAAATCTGACACTCGGTTGAGAAGTTAGAGCATTTTAAGTGGACAGTGTGCCACCTGGACTCTTAGTGTGTTGCGGAGAAGGAAAAAATGGCAATCGTCAATTCCAGTGGACCTCCACAATATTGGCACATCACGGAATGGTCCATTTTCCCATTTGTCAAAATCCAGTAGCCCAACACGATGTTATCACATCGCGTTGGTGGTCAAAATGACATTTCAAAAGCGCGTGATTCCTCCACGTCACACCAAGCCCTCAGTTCCTAGTTTTCTATTTCTAGTGGCCCAACGCGATCACGACGCGTCACACCAGGTGCCTATTTCAGAAAATTTCAACGGAAATTAAAAGCTTCGTCCAGGTTTAAATTGGCCTTTTCCTATAATTTTATTTCGTCCAGATATGGGATTTAATCCCTAAAATCATTCTCAAGTCATTCTTTATTGAATTTTTCCCAAATAAAAGTATTCTCTCTCAAGGAAAAGAAAACCCTAGATCATCAACGTCCTCCCCAAGAAATCCAAATTTCCTCCATTAATTTCACAAAGAAATTAAAGATTAAGGATTCTCAATACAAGAAATCAAAGAATTCATCTTCAAAGCATCAATAGAGATCCAAGATTCAAGTTTTAGCATCTAAGGTCATCAATTGAGGTATGTGGGGTATGAACAAGGATAATCCTTTCATCTTTGTGCCCAAAACTTATTTTAAATTCAACTTTTACTGAAGTTTAAGAGATTTTCCATTAAATTAAAGTTAGGGTTTATGCCCATTATTGCTATTTACAAGTTTATGATATATCCAATTATTTAGAAGTTTAATTCCATGATTTTCTTCATATTTTCATGCATATTATTGAAATTTTCAGATTTTATGATGAATTATAAATGCTTATATTATCAAGCATGAATTTTAACATGTTTTAACATGAGATTGATGCATGGGTCATTATGCCCTAATTAAGATTGCTATTTCGAGATTATTTGTGCTCTTAGCACCCTCAGATAAGATTATTCTCAGATTTTGATAAAGATTTGACTCTTTGGCCCTAAGCTGAAATAAAGAATCCACTTTGTTCATATAACTTGAGATTTAACCTTGTGATATTTTTGAAGTGGATTTCTTAAGATTTTAAGCATAAGAATGGGAGTAGTATTTAGCACCGAGATGGGTAAGTTATTATGGTTTTATACCCCAGAACTATGGGCCACCGTAGGAGTAAGATTATTCCTACTTCTACGTGGATGACAAAGATTATGATCACTTAAGATAAGAAGTTCTATTCCGATGGTAAGGGTAGAACAACCCTACCTAACGGGGGCCAGACGTGGGACTCTGTGGATGCTCACATAGTATATGTCGGTTAGAAGAACCTCCAAAAAAGATGTCCCCTACTCTTAAAATAGTATATTGGCTTAAAGCCTTAAAATAAAAGCATATGTTTTGAAAGCTATGGTTTTAAGATTCTTAAATTCTTGAGATGAAGTATTTCCTTTTTCAGAACAGTTTTTAAAGAGCGAGTAATGCCCTAAAAATCTATCCCGAGACGTTGCATGGTGCTTAAGGCCACAAGTGACCCCAAGCTAACCCTTCTACTGGCATAATTCATAAGCTACTAAATGATATGTATAAAATGACTGAGTTTACTACGCGAAAACATAATAATGATGGAATCTGTGAAAAAAATACAATACTAATACCATTTTACATTATGATAAAGTCTGAAAAATGAAAATAAAATTACATAACTGACTCTAACCGATATCTGTGAAGCCTCTACTATACTGACTATAGGTAGCTGGGCGTGAATCCAACCACCACTAATCAATACATATGA
This sequence comes from Capsicum pubescens, assembly GCA_030864215.1. Taxonomy (NCBI): domain Eukaryota; kingdom Viridiplantae; phylum Streptophyta; class Magnoliopsida; order Solanales; family Solanaceae; genus Capsicum; species Capsicum pubescens. The sequence continues at coordinate 233,625,584 of CM061544.1, forward strand.
GTAAGAAAGTAAAGTACATAAATGATATCTAACTAAAGTCCCCGAAGTAGGAGGACTCATCTTCTTCTAGCTGGAATCTGCAACTGTCTGATTCGGTATGCACATACTACAACTTGTACCTATATTATGAGACAATTTAGCACATAGACGTATAATGGATCATTACTTTGAGGGTGTACTGAGTATATGGGGGTGAAATGCATAAGTAATACATCATCATTTATAAAATAATGCATACTAAATGTAAATGACTCACATAAGCTGGAATATCTGAAAGCTGAAAATCATAAATCATGAATGATAAAACATACTGTGTAGATCTTATGAGTCAAAAAACTTAGTTCTAAAAGTTGTTCTTGTATTCTCTCTTTAAATCATATTGTCTAAGTGTAGAAAGGACTCACTCTTAAATCTGAGATCTGGAAGCTGAAAATTGTAGCTAAAGTATAACACCCTGAAATCTCATCCTGAAACATCACACGGTTCTTAGAGCTACAATTAGCCCCAAGCTAACCCTTTGAGCCTATTACTATATATAATAACTTATTTCGAGATGAAATAAACAAAACACTGGTACTGTCATATAAAATGATAGGAAATACGAAGAAAATACTCGGTCCAAATGACCATAATACTGTAAATATCAACATACTAACAATTTGATAACTAGTCTGACAAAGCCTCTACTACTCCATGACTAGAGAGCCATTGGGACAGGCCCCCAACTGACTCAAACTGAATTGAAAGAAATAATATATATACGAAGATACTGAAATATCTGAAGATAGGTCCTCGAACCATGAGGACTCACCACTGTGGAGATGTAGACAAAGGTACTCGAAAATCACTGACGAGGCTGGGACTGAGCACCTGAAGCTACATTATAAGACAATGTAGAACATAGACATATATGTGGGTCAACACTTGGGAATGTACTGAGTATATGGGAAGTGTGTATGCATTTAAATAAACATTGTCATTACTCTTTATAAAATCATGCATGCATATATGAATGACTCGCATAGCTTGAAAAAATTTGAAATATAATTCCCATGAATCGTGAATAGTGAAACATGAAATACAAATCTGGTGAGTCATTATACTTAACTTTAAAATCTTTTCTCTCCTCTTATTCTCAATACTTGAAGGCTAAAGTAACTTTAAACAATACTTTCAAACTCTTACTTTTATCTCATGGAGAGTAAAACTTCTTTAAAACTAGAGGACTCAGAACTTTTAGGAACTTTCTACACTTGGGAACTCTAGAAATCTTTTAGACTTGGGATACTTAGAACTCAGGATTATATAACTTTGGACACTCGGGAGTTTCTTCTAACCGACATAAACCATGTGAGCTTCATGGAGTCTAACGTCTTGTCCTACTAAGGAAGAAACCTCACGTTGGGGAGAGGCGTCATACTCTTGACAGTGAGTATAACCTCAACTCAGTGATACTATCTTTGCCTTGGGCCCATAAATCTCAGTCCTACGGTGGCACATAGTTCTGGGGTATGAGAGCTCAGAATTATATCCAACTCGGTGCTAAATACTACTCCCATACTTAGCTCAGAACTCTTAGGAAATCCATCTCAAATAACTCAAGGGTCTATACTAAAGAGCAAAATGTATTACTATTTGGTTTAATAGAACATCATTGTGGATTCCAACTCTATTAGGACCAAAAAGGTCAAATATTTCTCAATAATCTCAAAGTACTCAAAATCATAGGTGCTTATAGCACAGAAGTTCATAAAATTGCAATTCTCAAGTAGGGATTAGTGTACCATAGTTCAATCCCAAGTTAAGACTCATCAAAATGCATACTAGAGATCATAAGGATTCATAAATCATATAAAAATCTGGAATTTCAGCATTATGCATTAAAATTTCAACATACTCATGTATCTCAATTTCTAAAACATGGAAATTATCATAATCTCAAGAACAACAACAAAGGATACAAACCCATACTTTAATTTTCATAAAAAAATGTGTGAAACCATATATTCTTGTAATTTAAGACAACTATTGGGCACAAGGATGAAAGGAGTGTCCTTGTTCAAACCCCACATACCTTGAATTAGAAGCTTTGGATAAACTCTCGCTTTTGGGACTCTATTCGTACTCTTGAATGAGGGTTCTTGAAGCCCTTGACTTGGGAACCTTGAATCTTGATTCAATTTAAAAAATCTATGGTGGATTCTTGAGATTCTTGGAAGAGGTTTTGGATACTTAGGATTTTTGTTGAGAGAAAACTTGAGAAAAACTTCATAGAATGCTTGTAAATGACTTTAATTTTATATTTGTACGGTTTAAAAGGCTTGGAAAAAGTCCAAAGTACCCTTTCTAACTACTGTACGAAGCTAAAAAAATTAAACTGGGAACCCGATTTTATAAGCCACCACAATGCGCCACTATCGGGGTGGCTCACTGGAAATTGACAAATGGGAATCTGGGAGTCACCGCGACGTGGAGCCATCGCACTGCCCCATTTTTTGGGACCTGGAACTTCAGCGCAACACGTCACAATCGCACTAGGCCACTGGAAATTAACTATTGGTAAATTGGGGTCCTTATCGACGCGCCACTATCGTGGAGTTCCACTGTAATTTGACAATTATCAAACAGACCCTCTCCACGATGCGACAAGCACTAAAATGACGTTTTTTTATGACTAGGACTTAAATTAGCCATAACTTCTTACCCAGGCAACGGATTTGGGTGAATCTTATATCGACGGAAAGCTTATCAAATTTCCCATGTGATAAAAAGTCAAAATTAAGGAAATTCTATGTGGTTAAAATGATACTCACTTAGGAAGTCACTCCTTAACCTTCTCAAGGAGAAATTAAGCTTAGAAAAAAATTTGGGGTATTACATAAAGTCTTTCTGTAAAGCATAGTCTGAATAAATTCATGAACCTTTACACCTAGTTTTCTGAAAGCTTTTCTGTTTTTTTTCTATTAGAGAAAATACTTTATCTTTAAATCATTGTTGTTAGGCTTTTAAACTTTTAGGGAAAAACTGTTCTGCAAATGAGGTTCTCTTATCCGACATAAACCATGTGAGCTACATGGAGTCCAACGTGTTGCCCTCCTAAGAAAGGAACCTCACATTGGGTAGAGGTGTCATACTCTTGCCATGGAGTATAACCTCAGCTTAAGTGATCACAACTTTGCCCACTTTGGGCACTTAATCTCAATCCTACGATGGCACATTGTTCTGGATCATGAGACCTTGGAATCATACCCAACTCGATGCTAAATACTACTCCCTTTAATTTGCTACACTTATCTCATAGAAATCCACTTTAAAACACACAAAAAGGTTTATTATGAAACCAGTTATGCATTTATCTGAACAAATATGTAACTGAAGCTATTTTTCTTTGTATAATCTGTAAAGATTCTATAAAGTGGATTCTAAAACTCATCTGAGGATCAAAAGATCAAGACTTTATTGTAAATCTAAAATAATCTGGTCATAAGATGCTTAAAGCATCATCTTTCTCAAAATCTCAACATATAAACTTGGAGCTTATTAACCCATGTATCAAACTCATGTCAAAATATCATAATAATCATGCTTGATAATGAAAACAATGATAATTCATCTCAAAATCAGTAATTTACTGCAATAGGCATGAAAACATGAAAATAGGCATGTAATTCATCTTTAAAATGTCTCAAAAACTCATAACTTTGCAAATAGCCATAATGGGTATGAACCTTAATTCAAAACTCATGTAATATTATTCAAAATTATATGAATTCAATGTAAAGGCTTGGTTTTGGGCACAAGGATGGAAGAAGATCCTAGTTCATAAACCCCACATACCTTGGATGATGAACTAGATGAACAAGTTTTCTTTAGAGATTCTATTTGTTTTCTTGAATGATAATTCTTAGAATTCTTGAATTGGAAACTTTGAATCTTGAATTGATTTGTGAAAAGAATGGTGAAATCTTGAGGATTGTTGAAGTTGGATGTTGAAGCTTAGGTTTTTTCTTGAGAGAAACTTTGATGAATATAAGCATAAAATGCTTGTAATACGCTTAAATCTTGTGTTTTCACAGAATTGGGGGCTTGGGAAAAGTCCAAAATACCCTCTTTAAACTTCTAGGTGAAACTGGAAAAATAAACTAGGTCCTTATTTAACGGGCCACCGCAACGCGCCAATATCACGGTGGCTTACAGGAATTTGATGACTAGGAAATTGGGGGCCTCCGCAACGTGGAACTATCATGTTGTCCCACAGGATTTTGACAATTGAGTCCTAGAACTTCAACACGACGCGCTACCATCTCGGTGCCTTATAGAAACACCATTTTAGCTTTCGGTGCGACGCACCACAATAGAGTTGGACTACTGGAAATTGAAAAATAGGAAAATGGACCTCTCCGTAAAGCACCAATATCCCGGTGGTCCACTAGAAAATGACAATTATGAATTTAGCCACCTCCGCGATGTGGTGACTGCCAAGTGGCAAATTGTCAACTTAAAAATGTCATAACTCCTTCACCAAGTGTCAGGATTGGGCGAATTTGGTATCGATGAAAAGCTTATTCAATTTACCACACAATGGAAAGTCTAAATCTAAATAATTCCACATGTAATAAATATTATATATTTTGGAAGCTATCCCTTAACATTCTAGAAACAAATTTAAGCTAGGAAAATATGGGGTATTATAAATCTTCCTTTCAGACTGCAGATCTTAGAATAGAAAGAGTAACAGAAAAGATTTAAGAAAAATAAGTGTAAAGGCCTACAAGTTTCACTTAGATTATGTTTTAAAGAAAGATAGTAACTTCACATTTTAGCTTTTAGAATTCAGATTTTAGAGTGAGTCCTTTCTACACTTAGATAGTATGACTTTAAGAATGAATACAAGCTCAGCCTTTAGAACTAATTGTTATGGATCACAGGACTTATAAAGTATCTTTTGCTTCCTATTGCTTCATATTTAAGTATTTCAGATATTCCAGCTTATGTGAGTCATTTACATTTAGCATGCATCATGTTACAAATTTGATGATTGTTATTATGTTTTACTTATGCATTAACCCCCATATACTCAGTACATCCTCAAAGTACTAATACACATATATTTATATGTGCTACATTATCTCATAATGTAGGTACGAGTTATAGCACGCATACCATATTCAGACAACTTGCAGGTTCCAGCCAGCAGATGACAAGTCCTCCTACTTCGGGGACTTTAGTTAGATGTTATTTATGTACTTTACTTCCTAACTCTCTTGTATTTATTAATGATAGTTGGGGTTGCATCCTAACTATCTATAGTCAGTATAGTAGAGGCTTCACAAATGTTAGTTAGAGTCAATTATGTATTTTCAGTCCCTCTTTTAGACCTTATCAGAATGTAAAAGTTGTATCAGTATTATATTTTCACAGATTCAACCATTATTATGTTTTTTCACTATAAAATTAGTCATTTTATACATATTATTTAGTTTCTTATGAGTTATTCCAGTAGAAGGGTTAGCTTATGATCACTTGTGGTCCTAAGCACCGTGTGACATCTCGGAATAGATTTTTGGGGTGTTACAAACTTGGTATCAGAGCACAAGGTTCAAGTGTCCTAGGGTGTCTGTGAATCCATGTCTAGTAGAGTCTTATGTAATGGTACAAAGATGTATGTACTTTTATTTGAGAGGCTACAAGGCATTTAAGAAAAGTTTCCTTTCTTTCCTACTCGAGATCATACAGTAAAGTTGTTTTCTCAGAATCTTCTATCTATTCATGTGTTACCCCAAAATTCCTTATCTATGTATTATTATTGAGATAACATAATTAGCAAGTTCCAATTCCTCCCCAGGTAATGCTCTTAGATTTGCTAGTAGAAGTTTCAGAAGTCACACAAGGGGCTTGAGAGGAGCTCCCTAGTGTGTTACTTCCCTTAAGTTGAAAGTTATGTCCTTATCTTTATGAGTTGTTCAGTTGAGACAGAATTAGATATGTATTCATATTGCCTATTGATCCTTTTCAATGCAATTAGTACTCACGAGAGAAGATAGTATGAACCTAGACTATTAAATGTAGTGTGCATTCGAGGGATATTATGAACTTCAGTGTTATGATTTATGAATAGTAAAATCTTATTAAAGTTGGACATATGGGTATAGAAGAGTAGTGATAAGAAAAGTGAAAATGATGACTGATAGAAAATATAGAGGTGAACTAATACATGTTATAGATTTTACATTATGGTGATATGTCCTAGTGTGTTAATTTATAGGAAGGTAGAGAAGAAATTATTAGTTAAGGAGAATTATTGTTTGATTAAAGTATGAAAGGGGTTATTGATGATAGTTATTGTGTTGTAAAAGTATCAGTTATTAATAAAGTATTTGGTGGTTTAGTATCATTAATTTAGGCTTCCCTTGAGGTTGCAAAAAGAAGTTTAGTTGAAACTTATAGAGCTATGATAGTAATTCAGATGTATAGATAGGTAAATAGTAATGATGTGTAGAAGGATGATGTATTAATGGATTATAAATAAGATAGGCCATATGGTTATGATTGGTTATTGCTTTTATGAGATTCTAGTGGACTAGTATTTCTTGATGCTTTATTTCATACCTTTCAACTGAGAATTGTATGTGAGGTTGGGTTGTTGAAGTATGTTTAGCACTAGACATTAATTTTGAACAAATGATGGTCATCAAAGTGGATGTGATGATTTCTTGGTTAGTGATGCTAGTTATATGGAAGTGATCTAGTAGGCTTGAACAGTGCATGCAAGAGTTTGAGTTCAGTTATTTTTAATTAAGTATGATGTAATTTGTATGATGAAGAAGTATGCCTAAGGTGGTATGAGGTTGCATTATTTTCTAAGGTTATTATGTGTTGTGTGTTATTAGTAGTACCATTGAGTTTCTAAGTGGAAGGAGACTAGTTATATATATATGATCTTCTTAATAGCTAAGTTAAGAAGTTATGGGTAGATGATGTTGAGTCTTTTTGGTATGATCTTGATTCTCATGGTTTAGAAATACAAGTTTAGGGATATGATATTATTAAGCTATGACAAGAGTAGTTTGGTTTATTAAAGGTTGGTGATATTCGTGTTAAGTGTTAGAATCTAAGTTTGAATCCTTGAAGATTGAGCAAATAGAAATAAGAGTTGAAGCTCTAGATGGTGTGAACTCAGGATATGGTTGCACTCATGAAGATTCTAAGTTAGTAAGTGTTCAAGATATTATGTGATGACTAGTGGGTATATAGAAAGGATAGAGTTGTACCTTGGAAGAAAGTATTAGAAATGGGTTTTACACTTTCAGGTGTATTCCTTCAGAGTAAGTTTAATATTTGCATGTATTGTTGTATTCTAGACTCCAGAGTGCAGCGAGTGAAGTTCAGTTTAGAGTTTAGTGAGAGGTTCCACAGACTTAGATTGATGGCTTAAAGCCAAAGACGGAGATGATAGAATGAGTGCCAAAGTCAGACTTCTAGATTCCAGTAATGATAATAGTGTAGTGTAGAACATCAGAAAGTGAGGATATGGCTCAGCCCATTCTTATTTCAGTATTTGTTATCCCAATATCTACTCATGCCTCATGTGTTAGTTCCCTGACTATAGCTCATGTTCATATGTATAATAGAGAGTTATGTACTCTCCCAGTTCCTAATAAAAGGAGTTCCAGTTCATCTAGCAGATAGAATCACATTCCACAAGTTATGAACTCCAAATTCAGGTCATGCAGCTCATGACTCATGTACTCGTGCTTTACAACATGTTCAGTTCCAGTACTCATGCAATACCTTTAAGGATCAACGAAATTCAAAGTTATATCATGTATGTCCTCAGATTAGATCTCCTTAATAAACCCATGTTGTGAATACTCTATTCCTCAGGCCTCAAAAAGGTGTCAAGTTATGCTTAGTATCCCTTCATATTTCGGGCCCTGGTATTCCAACCTTTTAATAACCTTCCCTAGGTCAAGGTAGTGATGATGAATAATTATGTAAATGGGAGAGAGTAAATGTGTTATGTTTGGGAAAATTGTCGTATGCTTGTTTCAGGTAGGTATAAAAATGAAGGAATATGAAGGTGAAGCTTTTTGGTGTATGACCTAGTTAGTTGAGAATATTTTATGCGTACCTTTTTAAGATTAGTATATGAAAGTTGTTATTGATAGAGGTATTAGAGAATATGAGAAAGATGCTCTTATGGGTATTTGCTTGGAAGTGCATATGTGGATATGAAGATAGGCTTGAACATCATGTTGGTGTATAAAAGGATAGGTATATGGTGCATTAATGGATTTCTAGTAAGAGGTTGAATTTATCTATTAAAGTGATAAGAAGAGTCATCCTAGAGTGGGTAGTTGTGTGATAATACTTGGGGTATTGAATCCATGGTTTATACTAGTATTATGGTGTTAGGTACAGTACCTTATGATTCTAAGATAGGCTTGACCTTGATGAGAGGATTTAGTTCAGTTCAAACTTTGTAGATGGATTTATCAATACCATGTGAGAATTATAAGTTGAATCAAGCGAGTATGGTATTTGAAGGGAATAGTATAGTTGATGGAGTATTTGACAAGTGTGTCTAAGCATGAAAGTACGAAGTTTCATTGCCTAAGCCCCAAAAATTCTACCCTGGATTGTGATTTATAAGTTTATGTTCCATGCAATAGATTCGTAGCAATGTTGTAATTCCTTATTCAGATGTTTTGCTTAGATCATGCCCAAAGTTCCTTACTCCTTCATATCGTTAGAGTTTCTTAGAAAAGTTTTGAAGAAACATTCCATCGGGATATGAGTGTTCAATATGATTCAGTCCGTATAGCTAGAAATCTAGTTTGACAGTCAGACAGATAAATCTCTATAGTTTTTCCATCTTTCGATTTAGTCTAGTCTTACTATTAGAAATTTTGTGAGTATGGCCATTTCGTGATGTAGTTTGTTTGCATCTATGTAAATTGAGGATCCATCTCAGTATATGCATCATGCATCAGTTTCAGATTCAGATATTAAGTCATGATTCAATTCATAAGTATCCTGCGTATCATCTATGTCTTTTCTTAGTTTTTCAACCAATCAGTATCATTAGAGGACGAACGATCCCAAAGGGGAGATATTGTAATGCCCTGAGTTTTCATAGAGTTTTCATGTCGTTAACCTCTCATTTTTTTCTCATGAAATCAGATCTAGCCTAAAGAAATTGTTATCCTAAGTTGACTCTCTTATTTTGATCTCAGCCATATAGCTATTTTTCATCAAAGTTCATGCACTCACAGATTAGTTCAGTAGCCCACTATGTTTGGATTAAGTCATACAGTTTATTTTAGTTGTGCATGATAGCTTATAGCCTTAGATTCCTCAACAATTTCAGCCTAATTAGGCACATTCGAGGATGAATGTTCCCAAGAGGGAGATATTGTAAGACCTCGTGCTTTTTCTAGCTTAAATTTATTCCTAGAACATTAAGGGATAGCTTACAAAATGAATAATATTTATTCCATATGGAATTTTTATGATTTTGTCTTTCCATTATGTGGAAAATTGAATAAGCTTTTCATCAATACCAAATTTGCCCAAATCCGATACTCGGTTGAGAAGTTAGAGCATTTTAAGTTGACAGTGTGCCACCTGGACTCTCAGCATGTCGCAGAGAAGGAAAAAATGGCAATCTTCGATTCCAGTGGACCTCTGCGATATTGGTGCATCACGGAATGGTCCATTTTCCCATTTGTCAAAATCCAATAGACCAACGCGATCTTACCACGTTGCGTTGGTGGTCAAAATTACATTTCAAAAGGGCACCATAATTCCTCCACATCGCGCCTAGCTCTCCCTTCCCAGTTGTCTATTTCCAGTGGCCCAACGCGATCACGGCGCGTCGCGCCAGGTGCCTATTTTGGAAAATTTTGACAGAAATTAAAAGCTTCGTACAGGATTAAATTGGCCTTTTCCTATAATTTTATTTCGTCCAGATATAGGATTTAATCCCTAAAATCATTCTCAAGTCATTATTTATTGAATTTTCCCCAAATGAAAGCATTCTCTCTCAAGGAAAAGAAAACCCTAGATCATCAACTTTCTCCCCAAGAAATCCAAATTTCCTCCATTAATTCCTCAAAAAAAATTCAAGATTAAGGATCCTCAATACAAGAACTCAACAAGGATAAGCCTTTCATACTTGTGCCCATAACTTGTTTTAAATTCAAATTTTACTGAAGTTTATGAGATTTTCCATTAAATTAAAGTTAGGGTTTATGCCCATTATTGCTATTTAGAAGTTTATGATATATCCAATTATTTAGAAGTTGAATTCCATGATTTTGTTCATATTTTCATGTAAATTGCTGAAATTTCCCGATTTTATGATGAATTATAAATGCTTATATTATCAAGCATGAATTTTAAGATGTTTTAACATGAGATTGATGCATGGGTCATTATTCCCTAATTAAGATTGCTATTTCGAGATTAATTGTGCTATGAGCAGCCTCAGATAAGATTATTCTAAGATTTTGATAGAGATTTGACACTTTGGTCCTAAGCTATGATAAATAATCCACTTTGTTCTTATAACTTGAGATTTACCCTTGTGATATTTTTGAAGTGGATTTCTTATCATTTTGAGCATAAGAATGGGAGTAGTATTTAGCACCGGGAAGAGTAAGTTACTACGGTTTCATACCCAGAACTACGTGCCACCGTAGGAGTAAGATTATTTCCACTTCTACATGGATGACTAAGATTGTGATCACTTAAGATAAGAAGATCTATTCCGAGCAAGGGTAGAACAACCCTACCTAACGGGGGCCAGACGTGGGACTTCATAGATGCTCACATGGAGTATGTCGGTTAGAAAAACCTCCCAAAAAGATTTCCCCTACTCTTAAAATAGTCTATTGGCTTAAATCCTTAAGATAAAAGCATATGTTTTGAAAGCTAAGGTTTTAAGATTCTTAAAGTCTTGAGATGAAGTATTTCCTTTTTCAGAAATGTTTTTATAGAGTTTCCTTTCAGACTACAGATCTTAGAACAGAAAAAGTAACAGAAAACTTTTAAAAAAACAAGTGTAAATGCTTACAAGTTTTACTCAGATTATGTTTTAAACAAAGATAGTAACTTCATATTTTAGCTTATAAAATCCAGATTTTAGAGTGAGTCCTTTCTATAGTTCGACAGTATGACTTAAAGAGAGAATACAAGCTCATCCTTTAGAACTAAATATTATGGCTCACAGGATTTATAAAGTATGTTTTGCTTCCTATTGCTGCATATTTCTGTATTTCAGATATTCCAGCTTATGTGAGTTATTTACATTTAGCATTCATCATTTTACAAATTATGATGATTGTTATTATTTTTTACTTATGCATTCACCCCCATATACTCAGTATATCCTCAAAGTACTGATCCACATATATGTCTATGTTCTATATTGGCTCATAATGTAGGTATGAGTTATAGCATACATACCATATTCATACAACTTGCAGGTTCCAGCCAGCAGATGACGAGTCCTCCTACTTCAAGGACTTTAGTTAGATGTTATTTATGTACTTTACTTCCTTACTCTCATGTATTGATTAGTGATAGTTGGGGTCGCATCCTAGCTATCTATAGTCAGTATAGTAGAGGCTTCATAGATGTTAGTTAGAGTCAGTTATGTTCAGTCCCTTTTTCAGGCCTTATCAGAATGTAATAGTTGTATCAGTATTGTATTTTTTTACAGATTCCACCATTATTATGTTTCTGCGCTGTAAACTCAGTCATTTTATACATATTATTCAGTTGTTTATAAGTTATGCCAGTAGAAGGGTTAGCTTGGGATCACTTGTGGTCCTAAGCACCGTGTGACATCTCGGGACAGATTTTTGGGGTATTACAATAATCATACCATCTTACTCATGTATCATATTGATGAATAGTTGGTGACCTTGGAAATAATACTCAAAGATATTTAATTTGGTAGGTCTTGAGCAAAAAAATATTCATATTCAAGAAGTGATGATCATCTGAATTTGAGTATAAAATAATCTCCCACTCTAACTTGGTTTAAAGAGGAGTTTTCAATTCAACTATGTGTTAGGGACTTGTCATGACCCTAAAGCACATAGTAATCCACTAAGAACATGCATGAACTTTGGGTGTGTTACACTAAATATGACAATCTAATTGTTTTGATGTAGCCAAGATTATATATTATTAATGGACTAGAATAAGATAATAAGACATAAAGAAGGAAGAGGAAAATGTTTTTATAAAATAATACTTTCTAGCTAGCTGTACGTGCAAACACCCTGTTTAAGAAAATTGACTTTCTAGTTTTAAGATGTTTTTAAAAATAATACTTTCTATCTATGGCCCCCGAAAAAAAAGGTGTATCTCTGGAACTTCGGTCATTGTGCAAGGGGTACTTCTGCCTTTTCTCTTAAATTAAGTGTTTAATTCTCAAGAAATATTTATTAAATAGGAGTAGCTTACTAAAATACAAATATTATTTATTGATTTCTTCATAATATATAAGTGTTAGTGTAGAAAATTTATGTCCATTAAGAAATCAATAAATTTTATATGTAGTTTACTAAATTACACTCGTTTAATAATTGTTTCTTGAGAATTGAACATATAAGAGTATACTCCGTCCATTTTTTTTTACTGTCATGATTCACTAACATACTCTATATGTTCCTTTTTAGTTGTCATGATTCACTTTCTGAGAGTCAATTTAACAATTTTCAAATCTAATTTACATTAGATTAATGTAACACCCCAAAAATTCCTAAGACTCCATTTCAGACGTCGCATAAAAACTAGTCAGCTTTCCAAAAATTATTCACAGAACAACTTTGTCAATGAGTCAATGATATATATAATGAATCATTAGGTTAATTTTCCTAAGTGCTATCCAAAAATTCCTTAAGATTATTATATCTCTCGATGGCAAAGAGTGGAAGCCACGAGTCCTAGTATCTACCGACAAGTCATTGTGTAGCTCATAGACTGCCTATCTAGTCTAGTAGTCATTTAAAAATAATTTGATTCCTAATTACATGACATGTAAGGTTCCAAGAACTATTACATAATTATTATACGAGTATTAGATGTGATTTAAGGTCATAAGAATTCCCTAACACCTAGTTGAATCGGAAATCCTCTTTTGACCAAGTTCTAATGTAAGATTTTTCTTGTGTCAACTTCAAACAATATTTTCTTCTAATATATAAAAATTTAGTTGTCCCAATACCCTCCAAATTAAGTGTATTTTAATTTTCTTACCAACACCACCAACTATTTGTAAATTTGATATTTGAGTAAGATGTTATGGCCCTTTTAGTAATGTAGTGTCAAAACTATTAGTGGCTATAACTATCACTACAGGTCATTGGGTGACCGTATGGATCATATCCTGAATTTAAGGTAAAGTAGAAAAAAGTTTTAAAAAGGGTCATAGATGATTACATAGGCTACAACTCATCTCCAGTCCCTATGGGTCGTCACGTGAATCATCGAGACTAGCACCAATAATTTTTTAGATGATTTTAAAAGGGCTAGTCGGTATTTTTCCACTCTTTTAAAATAAAAAATAAATCACTTAACGGGTATTTGGGGAGTTTTTATAGGGACTTAAATATTCTTTCCTCCTTATTCTCACACAAACACTTAGATTCTAAAATCAAAGCAACCATTCCTCTTCAAAGCAAGAAACTAAGGTTCATTATATTCACTCTCCAAGTTCAAAATTTGTAGCAAGGTTTTAATTTCCATGTATGTGGAATTTAATCAATGGATACTATTTCACCTATTTATTCCCCAAGTAAACTTAGTTTTTTCATAAATTCATTCTTCAAAATATAGGGTTTTCATAAGAAGTAAGAGTTTTGTTTATGATTCAGTTTCTGATCATGAATAGTCCATGAATACATGCTTTCCCATGAAATTTAGTACATTGATAGAGTTATATTTAGGAACCTTTAGTGTATTGATACTTCATATTTTGGACTTGTGTTATATGAATTCACATTTCATTCTGAGCATAGAAACAATCATGAATAATTTTATTCTTTAGTGATGGTGGGTAATGAAAGCTCGATGAATTAGCTTTTCATAAAATTGATAGTCGAATATTCAATCCTTCAGTTCTATACGAATTAAGATTCCTTCAGATAAAGTGCCTATCATTTTAGTCTCAGACTTCAGTAATATTGAACCAGTCCATTTATTAGTTTATTTTAGTTGGGAGTAGTACTTAGCATCGAGAAGACGCAAGGATGAAGACATACCCATCAGTTAGGCTGGGACCTTTAGTAAAAGTCCCTATATCATAAATAACGTTGCCACCCTAGATTTTGAAAGGTCACCTATAAATTAGGCAGTCACTTTAGTTCTTTTGGGGTAATATTTTAGTGGATCCATGACAGTCAATGTTCATACCCTTGGCTGGAGTACAGGTTGGATTCTATTTATCTCAGATGGAGTATTTTGAGTAATAGTTGCTCTAAAAATTTAGACCCATTATTTGGTTTAGTATTGATAAGATATATGTCAATTTATTTGGGTCATTGCATAAACTTATATTCATTAGTTCCATGCTTAGTTTAGTCCCTTATATTCAGGATGTTCAACTTTATTTATTTAAGTGCATAAATCACATGCTCAGTATAAAAATATTAATCGTATCTTTTCTTTTATGGTATATTGTGTTATAATATAGGATCATATGCTAAATATCGAGCTTACAGTTAGCACGATCCCATACTTATTTCAGTATCAGAGTGTGGTGAGTCCTTATCTTTCAAGAATGAGACTTATGATTATTTATTTATTTCAATCATTTGAGTTTTCATATTGTTAGGGTTAGCTGGGGTATGTCCCATCATCTCATCCTATTTTGTAATACCTCGTACTAATCCTTGCTCGATTCAATTCTTAGTTGCATACTTAAGTGGCTTAAGTCTTGAAATTTTTACTAAGTGTTGGGGACTTAGCCATTTTCAAGACTCCTAAAGTTCGACGATTTTAATTTTTGTCTTCCCAACCACGAGACATTAGTTTTTGAGTTAATTCATGTTCAGGGGTGTAAGAAGCATATCTCAGAGATGTTTTAGACTTTTCAAATGAGAATTGGGTCATGTTTGGTTCACAAATCCAGCAAGTCACCGTGATAGGGCTGTGTCACGGGGCTATTCCCATTGACACATATACCGCATCACGGTAAAAGTTTTATGTCCAATTCTTGATTTATAATTTGAATGCATGTGCCATAATCTTTATCCTAGTATATGAAGTGCATATGAGGTGAAAAATATTCATAGAAATCACCTAGAACAAAGTTGAAACTTAAAATGTGTATAAATTTTGACATATATGTATTTTCTTAGCTCAAGACCCACCAAATTGTAGATAATTGAATTAGCTTTCCAACGATACCAATTTCTCCTTAATCTGATACCCAAGCAAAATGTTATGATCATTTTTGTAGACACCAATAAGCCACCGTGATAAAACCACGTCGTGGTGACATAGTTGCGTCCAGTATTTTTGGCTTAAATGATTGAGTGGAAATTGGGTCTTTTCCTCCCTTACCCCAATCGTTCATAACATGATTTGGGCATCAGCTGGGGAGTAATTTTTCCCTAAGGCGCTTAAAAGGATTCTGGATTATATATATTCTGGGAAATAAAAGAGTGGCTGGTTGAAGGGAAAGGGAAGCCAGAAAATCCAAGGAATCGACGTCCCCCAAACCATTAGACTTCCAGAGAAGAGGAGTCCAGTCGCCGTTAAAACCCTTCTCTAAAATCGAGAAAATATCAAATCCAATTCCGATACTGGGTAGGATTCACCAGCCGCCAGACATAACAAAGAAGCCAACAGTAGTATGAATGGGTCAGGAACTATTCGATCTCTTTTAGGACTTCACTAATTTTTCTCCCAAGAAAATCATTTCCTTTTCCCATGAACAAATTCAATTCCTTTTTCCCAAAGAAGTCAAGAATCAAAGTTTACCAAGTTCAAAAAAGCATCAAGATTGGTGTTCCTCTTTCAAGTTAAAGGTTTAAGGTATGTGGGGTATTCATCCATGGGTCCCTTTCACCCATCGAGCCCAAAACTTTTCTTTTAATTAAAGAATGAACTTTCTATCATTATGGTATTTTATATATTCAAGAAAGATTGAATTTCATGATTTCATGGTGATTTAAATTAAGTTCAGCCCATATCTAATCTTATGCAAGATTTGATTTCCTCATGCTATTTATTTTAGTTTCCCATGTCTTACTCAAGTAAACTTTGTGATTTGTTGAATGCTCATGTTTAGAATATCCCCATGTACAAGTCTTGGGATGTACATGTTATGAATTTTAGTTTCCTTAGTGCATGCTTTCCACATGTTTAATGAAATGCACATGTATTGGGTTTAACCATGATTCAATACTATAATCTTATGTCTAAACATAATGTTATATGATCATTCAGTGTTGGTGGGTTATGAACACCTGATACCTATGTGTTTTACATGATTTCCATTTTTCAAGTAACAAGTCATTTAGACCAAGGTTTTAATATCATATTCTGAACACCCTAATTATTTTGAGAATCATCAGTTTATATGTTTATGATTACCTCAGAATCTGTATGCACTGTTATTTTTAGAATACCATGGCCTGAGCTTATCAGTTATTAGTTATCAGTGCATGTACCTGTTAGTATTTTAGTGTCATTCAGTTGGGAGTAGGATTTAGCACCGAGTGAACCTAGGGATGGGGGCAAACCCTACAGTTAGGATTGGGTCCTTAGCAGTAGTTCCTAAGTTCCAGAACTAGGTAACCAGCATAGGATCATGAGATGTCACCCGCCAGTTTAGGAATTACACTCTTTTAAGGGTCACCTACCAGTTAGCATTGACTCTCTAGTCCTTTTAGGCATCAGTTTAGGGATCACATTAGTTTAGGTTCAACTCTATTGGAAAGGATAGAGAAGCCCTCCTTAACGTGGGTCAGTCATTGGACTCCATGATAGATCACATGGTTTATATGGGTTACATGATAACTCCCCCAGTTTCAGTACAATATTTTGTATATATTCAGTTTTATTTTGCTTGACCAAAGCATACAAATTTACAGTTATTTAGTTATAAAGATGTCAGTCTTTCAGTTTACAGATTATTTCAGAAACATGTATATGCTTGGTCTTCCATTCACAGATATTACAATTTACCTGCATTCATGTTCAGTTATGTCATGTTGTTCAGTTAGTACTTATCTTATGTGCACAGTTCCCCTCAGTTTGAGTCCAGTTATTCAGACTAAGTACAATTCAGTTTTACATGATCAGTATTTATGTATCCGCAACTTCAGCATACCGATGTTAGTTATCCCTTACTAAAATTTCAGTTGTTTGGTTACACAGACATCAGTCATCCAGTTTATCAGATCTACTTAGTACATGTTATGTTAGTTTTGTATGTTTATTCTTTCATGTTCAGTATATTTTTATATTTAGATCCTTGAGTTATGTCAGTTTTCACCACATAGTTCATACCCAATATTCATACATCATCCTCAGTACAACTTTTACAGTATATTAAGCCTTACAAGAGAATTTCTTGCAACATTTATGTTATTACCGACTCTTAGCTTACAAAATTATTTTTAGCTCATGACTTATAAATTCTCTATGATTTACAATTTTCTCGTATGGTCTTGTTTCAAATGTATATTTCAGCAAATAACTTATATCCTCAGTTTTACATCATATTTGAAATATTTCCATGATTTAGTACATGTATCTATATACTCTGTACATTCCAATATACTGACCACATATATGCATTTATGGATACATCCTTCATAATGTAGGTACCATATGTAGCTCTTACACCAGGGTCAGACAGTTTGCAGCTTTCAGCCAGTAGGTGATAAGTTCTCCTATTTTGAGAACTCCAAACAATTATAGATCATGTACTATATTTTTTTTATTTTCCATATGTTTTGATTAGTGGTAGTTGAAGGCATGTCCCAGCTATCTATAGTCAATATAGTAGAGGCTTCATAGATGTCAATCAGAGTCAGTCATGTAATTTGAGTATCTTTCTTCAGTTTTATCATGATGTAAATTGTATCAGCATTAACTTTATTCAAACTTTTCATGAGTATGTTTCTGCTCAGCAAATTAAGTATTATTTTATATATTAAATCACTTGCATAGTAGTATGATAGTTCATGCATTAGCTTAGGACCACTTGTGGTTTCAAGAACTATGTTACGACTAGGGGTAGTCTTGGGTCATGAAAATCTTAGTATAAGAGACCAGAGTTCAAGGGTCCTAGGGTGTTTATAAAGTCATGTCTAGTAGAGTCTTGCATAATGATACAGAGACGTCTATAAATTTTTTCGAGAGGCTTCATGGCATTTAAGAAATGTTTCCCTTATTTCACGTCTCAGATTATGCAGTAGAAGTTTTCTCTTAGGAATTTATGCAAATTCTTACGTTAATCTATTCATGCCATCTCTGCCTTATTCTGAAGGCAATAAAAATATCTAGCTTAAATTTTGACATATAGAGATTTCTTAGGCAGTCCCCGTAGACAATTATGGGATAGCACGCTGGCTCAAAAGTATCTCATTAGTTCCTTTATGTTCCAAAGTATGAATTGTTTCATTCTTGTTCATAAAAATCATGCACTAAGCCAAAGTCAGGTATGCCTATGATCACTTCTCAGAATCCTATGATAGCATATGATCTAGAGTTAGAAGCACGAACCCAAAATTTAAGCAGTAGTAAAGCAGGATAGTGTTTATCAAGAATTAGTAGAATATTTATTCATGGAGCTAGTTATATGAAGGGTGAATCAATAGGCTTGAAATTATGTATGCAAGAATTTAAGTTTGTTGATTCAAAATTATATGTTGTTGATATTGGGTATGTTGGTGTAATGGTAATTCTCATGGTTTAGATGTGATGTTAGTAGTCTATAAAGGAAGTTTGTATGGTTCAATGAATGTTTGGGGATATCCATATTAAGTGTTAGAATCTAAGTTTGAATTTTTGAAGATTGATCTAATAGAAAGAAGAGTTGAAGCACTAGATTGTATGAATTCAGGGTATGGTGATACTCATGAAGATTCTAAGTTAGTAAGTATCCAAGCTATTATATGATGCATGTTAGGGGAATAGAAAGATAACAGTTGTATCCCAGAAGGAAATACTAGTAGTAGGTTTTACACTTTCAGGTGTAGTCTTTCAGGGTGAGTTTATTATTTATGTGTATTGATATATATCGGAATCCAAAGTAAAGTGATTGAAGTTTAGATTAGAGATTTATAGGGGTCCACAGACTTAGAATGACAGCTTAAAATTAAGAGGGAGATGATCGGACAAGTAACCAAGTTAGGCTCTCAGATTCTAGTAGTGATGCTAGTATGTTGTAGAACATCATCAGGGGAGGAATATGCTCGACCCTTTCTTATTGCAGTGTAAATTTTTGTACTTCAATCCTCACGATATATACTCATGCCTTACATGTAAGCTCCATGATCATGACTCATAGTCATGCACTTTCCATGGAATCATGTACTCTCCCAATTCTTAGCATGAGGAGTTCAAGTTCACTCAGTAGTATGAATTATATTCCATTAAATTTATGAACTCCTAACTCATGTCATGCAGCTTATGACTCATGTACTCATGCTTTACGGTATGTTCAAGTCCAGGTACTCATGCTACACTCTTAATGATCAGTGAAATTCAGATTTATGTTATATGTATCCTCAATTTTGATCTCTATAATTAATCCATATTGTAGATACTCTATTCCTTAGGCCTTAGTTAAGTGTCAAAGGTATTTTTTCATGCTTCGTGTCCTTATGTTCTAACCTTTCAGTGACCTCTTCTTAGGTCAAAATAGTGATGATGAACAATTGTTTAGATAGGAGAGAGTAAATGTTTCTTGTTGATTAAAAATTTTTGTATGCTTGCTTTAGCTAATTCTATAAGTGTGAAGTAAGACTGAGGCCATGTTTTTGTTATATGACATGGTTAGTTGAAATTTTGTTTGTGTTTTCTTGGACTAGTGCATGGAAATGGCTATTGATAGAGGTTTGGAGAATATAAGAAAGATGTTCTGATGGGTGTTTGTTTAATGTGCATATGTAGTTATGAAGATAGGCTTGAATATTGTGTTTGTATATATGTGGATGAATGCATTGAGAATTAGTGAATGTCTAGTAAGAGGTTCCATGTAGTTATTGAAATGGTAATACAAATTATTCATGAGATGAGGAGTTTTGAAAATATAGGGTGCATCAAATTCATGATTTAGACTAGTATTACAGTATTATGTGTGCACTTTGTAGTTTCAAGTAGGCTTGAACATAGTTCAAGAATTCAGTTCAACTCAGACTTCAGTAGGTAGAGTTATCAATGCCCATGTGAATATTTTAAGTAGCCTAAAGTGAAGTATATTTTTGAAGTAGGATGTGTAGTTGAGGATAAGATTTCAGCATAGTCAACCACACATCCTACTTTTGATCTAGTCTTACTATCTGAAGGTTAATGAGTATGAATATTCCAGGAGGTAGTTTGTTCACATCCATGTAAATTGTGAATCCAGTTCAATCCATGCATCATGTTTCATATTTAGATATTCAGTCATTATTTAGTCCGGAAGTGTCCTGTGCATCATCTAAGTCTTTTCTTTGTATTTCAGCCAAGTCAGTATTATTAGGGGTATGAATGATCCCAAGGGGGAGATGTTGTAATACCAAAAGTTTTCATGTCCTAAATCTCTCATATTTTGTTCACGAAACCAGATCCAACCAGAGGTAATGGTCATTCATAAGTTGATTCTCTCATTTCTATCTCAGCCTTATAACCATTCTCATGTCATTATATGTAATTAAGAAATTAGTTCTGTTCATGATATCCAATTCATGTATCATGTTTCAAAGTCAGTTAGGAGATCATGTTCCAAGTCATGCATGTTCAGTATATGATCTCAGTTACCTTAGTACCGTACTCTTAGTCTAATCGTCTCATTTGAGGATGAATGTTCCCAAGGGGGAGATATTGTAATACTTAGTACTAATCCTAGCTCGATTTAGCTCTAAGTTTTATACTTAAGGGGCTTAGGGCTTGAAATTTTCACTAAGTGTTGGGGACTTAGCCATTTTCAAGACCCCTAAACATTAAGGATTTTTATTTTGGTCTTCCCAACCCCGAGATGTTAGTTTTTGAGTTAATTCATGTTTAGGGGTGTAAGAATCATGTCTCGAATAAGTTTTGGATTTTTTTTATGAGTATTGGGTCATGTTTGGATCACGAATCTAGAAAGTCACCATGATAGGCCGCGTCACGGTGCTATTCACATTGGCATACATACAACATCACGGTGAAGGTGTTGTGTCTAGTTCTTGATTTACAATTCCATTGCTTATGTCAGAATCTTTATAATAGTATGTGAAGTGCTTATGAGATGAAAAATATTCATAGAAATCATCTAGAACAAAGTTGAGCAAGCGCCTTTGATTCGTCTAAAGTTTAGTGTTCGATCCAACAAGGGTAAACTTGGAACATGTATAACTTTTGACATATATGTAATTTTTCAGCTCAAGACATACAAAATTTTAGATAATTGAATTAGCTTTTAGATGATACCAATTTCGCCTTAATCCGATATCCGAGAAAAAAGTTATGATCATTTTTGTCAGAACCAATAATCCACCTCGATAAGACCGTGTCGCGGTGACATTGTGCATCCAGTATTTTTGGTTTAAATGATTGAGGGGCAATTGGGTCTTTTCCCCCTCAATTCAATTGTTCATTACACAATTTGGGCATAAACTAGGGAATAATTTTTCCTTTTTTCTCTAATTTTTCTCCCAAGAAAACCATTCCCTTTCCCCAAGAACAAATTCAATTCCTTTTCCCCCATGAAATCAAGAATCCAAGTTTTTCAAGTTCAAGAACCTTCAAGAAAGCAACAAGATTTGTGTTCCTCTTTCTAGTTAAAGGTTTAAGTCATGCGGGCTATTAATCCATGGGTCCCTTTCACCAATGGAGCCCAAAAACCTTTTTCTTTCAATTAAAGAATAAACTTTCTATCATTATGGTATTTTATATGTTCAAGAAAGATTGAATTTATTATTTTCATGGTGATTGAAAATAAATTCAGCCCAAGTATGATCCCATAAAAGATTTGATTTCATCATGCTATGAATTTTAGTTTCCCATGTCTTAAGTAAATTTCATGATTTATTGAATGCTTATGTTTAGAATATCCCTATGTACAAGTTCATGCTTTCCATATGTTTGATGAAATGCTCATGTCTTGGGTTGAACCATGATTCAATACTACAATCTTAAGTGTAAATATCATGTTTTATGATCATTCAGTGTTGGTAGGTTATGAACACTCGATACCTATGTGTTTTACATAATTTCCATTTTGCAAGTAATAATTTAGTCAAACCATCATTTTAATATCATATTCAGAAAACCCTGATCATGTTGAGAATTATCAGTTTATATGTTTATGTTTACCTCAGAATTCGTATGCACTGTTATTTTCTGAATACCATGACCTGAGCTTATCAGTTATCAGTTGTCAGTGCATGCACCAGTTAGTATTTTAGTGTCTTTCAGTTGAGATTAGGATTTAGCACCGAGTGAACCTAGGGATGGGGTTTCACCAGCCAGTTAGGACTGGGTCATTAGCAGTTGTCTTGAAGTTCAAAAACTACGTAGCCAGGTTAGAATAATAAGATGTCACCTACTATATTAGGACTGACACTCTCTTTGGGGTCACTCGCCAGTTAGGACTGACTCCATAGTCCTTTGGGACATCAGTTTAGTGATCATGCCTTTCAGGTTCTACTCCGATGGTAAGTATAGAGCAGCCCTCCTCAAAGTTGGTTAGACGTTGGACTCCATGATAACTCACATGGTTTATGTTGGCTACAGATAGCTCTCACAATTTCAGTACCATATTCAGCATATATTTAGCTCACGTTTTCTTGACCGAAGTATACATATTTATAGTTATTTAATTATACAAATTTTCAGTCTTTTAGTTTACAGATTATTTCAGAAACATGTTTATACATGGTTTTGCATTCACAGATGCTACAGTTTTCATGCATTCATGTCTAGTTATCTCATGTTGCTCATTTAGTACTTATACAATACCCCACAGTTTCAGTCTAGTTATTCAGACTAAGTACAGTTTAGTTTTACATGATCAATATTTATATATTCGCTACTCAACATACCGATGTTAGTTATCCCTTACTAAATTTCTAATCGTTCGGTCACACAAACATCAGTCGTTCAGTTAATCATATCTACTTAGTACATATTATGTTTGTTTTGTATCTTTATTCATTCATGCTCAATATATTTGTATATTTAGATCCTAGAGTTATGTCAGTTTCTACCACATAGTTCAAACCCAATATTTATACGTCATCCTAGTACAACTTTTACAATATATCCATCCTTCCAAGAGAATTTCTTACATCGTTTATGTTTCTACCGCCTCTTAGCTTACAAAATTATTTTCAACTCATGATTTATAGATTCTCTATGATTTATAGTTTTCACGTATGGTCTTGTTTGAAATCTATATTTCATCAAATAACTTATATCCTCAGTTTTACAGCATGTTTGAAATATTTCTATGATTTAGTGCATGTCTCCATATACTCAGTACATTCCAACATACTAACCACATATATGTGTTTGTGGCTACATCCTTCATAAAGTAGGTACCATATAAAGATCTTACACCAGGTTCAGACACTTTGTAACTTTCAACCAACAGGTGATAAGTTCTCCTATTTCAAGAACTCTAGAAAATTATAGATCATACACTATATTTTTTTGATTTTCCATATGTATTGATTGGGGTAGTTGTAGGCAGGTCCCGACTATCTATAGTCAGTATAGTAGAGGCTTCATAAATGTCAGTCAGAGTCAGTCATGTAATTTAAGTTTCTTTCTTTAGTTTTATCATGATTTAAACTATATCAACATTAATTTATTCAGTCTTTTCATTAGTATGCTTCCACTCAACAAATTAAGTTTTGTTTCACATATTAAAATCAGTTGCTCAATAGTATGATAGTTCATGGGTTAGTTTGGGATCAATTGTGGTTCCAAGCACTGTGTTACTTCTAGGGGGTAATCTCGGGTTGTGACAAACTTGTTATCAGAGACCCAAGTTCAAGTGTCCTAGGGTGTCTATGAAGCCATGTCTAGTAGAGTCTGGCGGAATAGTACAAAGATGTTTGTACTTTTCTTCGAGAGGCTACATGGCATTTAAGAATTTTTTTCCTTCTTTCATGTCTGAGATCGTGCAATAGAACTTTTCTCTAAGGGACTTATATAAATTCTTACATTAATTCATTCCTGCTATCTCTGCCTTATTCTTAAGGCAACAAAAATAGCCAACTTAAATTCTTACAGATAGAGCTTTCTCAGGCAGTCGCTAAAGAAAGTTATAGAATTTCATGTAGGCTCGAAAGTATCCCATCAGTTCCTTTATGTTCAAAAGTATGAAATATTTCATTCATGTTCATGAAAATTATGCACTAAGCCAAAGTCAGATGTGCCTCAGATTCCTCCTCAGAATCCTATGATAGCATATGATCTAGAGTTAGAAGCATTAACCTAAAATTTTAGCAGTAGTAAAGCGGGATATTATTTATCGGGATTTAGCAGATCATGTATTCATGGAGCTAGTTGTATGAAGGGTGAATCAATAGGCTTGAAATTATGTATGCAAGAATTTAAGTTTGTTGATTCAAAATTATATGTTGTTAATGTTGGGTATGTTGGTGTAATGGTAATTCTCATGGTTTAGATGTGATGTTAGTAGGATACGAAGGAAGTTAGTATTGTTCATTAAAGGTTTAGGGATATCCATGTAAAGTTTTAGAATATAAGTTTGAATCTTTGAAGATTGAGCTAATAGAAAGAAGAGTTGAAGATCCAGATGGTGTGAACTCAGGGTATGGACTCATAAAGATTTTAAGTGAGTAAGTGTCAAAGCTATTATATGATGACTATTGGGGGCATATCATGTTATGAGTTGTATCCCAGAAGGAAATACTAGCAGCGGGTTTTACACTTTCAAGTGTAGTCTTTTAGGGTCAGTTTATTATTTATGTGTATTTTATATCTCGAACCCTAGAGTAAAGTGATTGTAGTTCTGATTAGAGATTTTAAAGGGGTCCACAGACTTTGAATGACGACTTAAAATTAAGGGGAATATGATAGGACAAGTAACCATGTCAGGCTCTCCCATTCTAGTAGTGACACCAGTATGTTGTAGAACATCAGCAAGGGAGGAAGATGCTCAACCTATTTTTATCTCCATGTAAATTTTTGTGCATCAATCCTCACGATATATACTCATGCCTTACATGTCAGCTCCATGATCATAACTCATATTCATGCACTTTTGATGGAATCATATACTCTCATTGTTCCTATCATAAGGAGTTCTAGTACACTTATTAGTACGAATTATATTATATTAAATTTATGAACTCCAAACACAGGTCATGCAACTCATGACTCATGTACTCATGCTTTACAGTACGTTCAATTAAAGGTGCTCATGCTACACCCTTAATGATCAGTGAAATTAAGATTTATGTCATGTGTATCCTCAGTTTTGATCTCTGAAATGAATCCATATCATGGATAATCTATTCCTTAGGCCTCAGTTAAGTGTCAAATTTATTCTTTCATGCTTTAGATCCTCATGTTCTAAACTTTCAATGACCTCTTCTTAGGTCAAGATAGTGATGATGAACAATTATTTAGATGGGAGAAAGTAAATGTTTCTTGTTGATGAAAGATTGTTGTATGCTTATTTTAGCTAAGCCTGTAAGTGTGAAGTAAGACCGAGGCCAAGTTTTTGATACATGTCATGATTAGTTGAAATTTTGTGTGTGTTTTCTTGGGGTAGTGCATAGAAGTACTGAGTGATAGAGGTTTGGAGGATATGAGAATGATGCTTTTATGGGTGTTAGTTTAGAAGTGCATATGTGGTTATGAAGATTGGCTTGAATGTCATGTTTCTATACATGTGGATGAATGCATTGCTCAGTAGTGAATGTCTCGTAAAAGGTTGAATGTAGTTGTTGAAGTGGTGATAAGAATTATTCATGCGATGAGGAGATGTGAAAACACAGGATATATCGAATTCATGATTCAGAATAATATTACAGTATATGTGTGCACTTTGTTGATTCGAGTAGGCTTGAATGTAGTGAGAGAATTCTTTTCAGCTAAGACTTCAGTACGTAGAGTTATCAGTACTCATGTGAATATTCTAAGTAGACTTAAGTGAAGTGCATTTTTGAAGCAGAATGTAGAGTTGAGTGTAAACTTTTAGCACAATTCAGTCCATATTACCAACAGTTCAGTTTAGCGATCAGACAGACGAATTCCTATGTTTTTTCCATCTTTAGATCTAGTCTTAATATCTGAAGTTTCATGAGTATGGCCATTCCAGGAGGTAATTTGTTCTCATCCATGTAAATTATGAATCCAGTTCAGTCTATGCATTATGTTTCACATTAAGATATTTAGTCATAATCAGTCCATAAGTGTATTGTGAATCATCTCAGTCTTTCCTTAGTATTTAAGCCAAGTCAGTATTATTTAGGGGACTAATGATCCCAAAAGGGAGATATTGTAATACCTCGAGTTTTCATATCCTAAATCTCTCATCTTTTCTTCACAAAACCAGATCTAGCTAGAGGTAATGGTTATTCATAAGCTGACTCTCTTATTTTTACCTCAGCCTTATAACCATTCATACATCATTACATATATTTAAGAAATCAGTTCAGTTCATGTATAATGTTTCAAAATCAGTTATGTGATCATGTTCTCAGTCATGTATGTTCAGTATATGATCTCAATTACCTTAGTATAGCACTCTTATTCTAATCAGTCTTATTCGAGGACGACTGTTCCCAAGGGAGAGATATTGTAATACTCCGTACTAATCCTAGATCGATTCAGCTCTTAGCTGCATACTTAAGGGGCTTAAGGCTTGAAATTTTCACCAAGTATTGGGGACTTATCCATTTTACAGACCCTTAAATATGAAGGATTTTCATGTCGGTCTTCCCGACCCTGAGACGTTAGTTTTTGAGTTAATTCATGTTCAGGGGTGTAAGAAGTATGTCTCAGAGAAGTTTTGGATTTTTTGGACGAGGATTGGGTCATGTTTGGATCACGAATCAAGCAAGTCACCAAGATAGCGCCGCGTCGCGGTGCTATTCTCGTTGGCACATATATCACATCACGAGGCTATTCTCATTGGCTTATGTACCACGTCGCGGTTAAGGTGTTGTGTCCATTTATTGATTTATAATTTGCATTCAAGTGTCATAATATTTATCCTAGTATTGAAGTGCTTATGAGGTGAAAAATGTTCATAGAAATCACCTAGAACAAAGTTGAGCTAAGCGCCTTTGATTCATCCAAAGTTTGTTGTTTGATCCTACAAGGCTCAACTTTGAATGTTTATAACATTTTTTATATATAGAATTTTTCATCTCAAGAACCACCAAATTTTAGATAATTGAATTAGCTTTCGAACGATACCAATTTTGCCTTAATCCGATAACCAAGCGAAAAGTTATGATTATTTTCGTCAGAACCAGCAAGCCATCGCGATTAGACGGCATCGAAGTGACATAGTTGTGTCCAATATATTAGGTTTAAATAATTGAGGGGCAATTGGTTATTTCCCCCCCCCCCCCCCTTAGCCCAATTATTCATAACACAATTTGGGCATCAACTAGGGCATAATTTTTCCCTTTTTCTCCAATTTTTCTCCCAAGAAAACCATTCCCTTTTCCCAAGAACAAATTCAATTCCTTTTCCCCCAAGGAATTAATAATCCAAAAATCCCAAGTGCAAGAACTATCAAGTTTGGTGTTCCTCTTTCAAGTTAAAGGTTTAAGGTATGTGGGGTATTTATCCATGGGTCCCTTTCACCCCTGGAGACCAAAAACCCTTTTATTTCAATTAAAGAATGAAATTTTTATCATTATGGTATTTTATATGTTCAAGAAAGAATGAATTTCATGTTTTCATGGTGATTTAGATTAAATTCAGCCCATGTATGATCCCGTGCAAGTTTTGATCTCCTCATGCTATGAATTTTAGTTTCCTATGTCTTACTCAAGTAAATTTCATGATTTTTTTGAATGCTCTTGTTTAGAATATCCCCATGTACAAGTTCATGCTTTCCACATGTTTGATTAAATGCTCATGTCTTGGGTTGAACAATGATTCAATACTACAATCTTAAGTCTAAACGTCATGTTTTATGATCATTCAGTGCTAGTGGATTATGAACACCCGATACCTATGTGTTTTACATGATTTTCATTTTTCAAGTAAAAAGTTAGTCAGACTATCATTTTAATATCAAATTCAGAACACCTGATCATGTTTAGAATTATCATTTTATATGTTAATGATTACCTCAGAATTCGTATGCAGTATTATTTTACCATGACTTGATCTTATCAATTATTAGTTGTCAGTGCATGCACCAATTATTATTTTAGTATTTTTAGTTAGGAGTAGGGTTTAGTAACGAGCGAACATAGGGATGGGGAATCACCAACTAGTTAGGACTGGGTCCTTATTAGCAGTCCCTATGTTCTAGAACTGCCAGTGTAGGATTATGAAATATCACCCGCCAGTTTAGGACCGATACTCTCTTAGGGGTCACCTGCTAGTTAGGACTGACTCCCTAGTCCTTCGAGACATCAGTTTAGTGATCACACCAGTTCAGGTTCTACTCTGATGGCAAGGATAGAGCAGCCCTTCTCAAATGGGCAACACGTTGGACTCCATGATAGATCACATTGTTTATGTCGATTACGTGATAGCTCCCATAGTTTCAGTACAATATTTAGTAGATATTCAGTTCAGGTTTTCTTGACCAAAGATATAGATTTACAGTTATTCAGTTATACAAATTTCAGTCTTTTAATTTATAGATTATTTCATAAACATGTATATGTTTGGTCTTGCATTCCCAGATGTTACAATTTTTATTCATTCATGTTTAGTTATCTCATGTTATTCTGTTAGTCCTTATCTCCTGTGTACAGTACCCCAAAGTTTCAGTCCAGTTATTCAGACTAAGTACAATTTAGTTTTACATGATCAGTATTCATATATCTGCTACTCAGTAAACCAAAGTTAGTTATCTTAAGTTGTTCGATCACACAGACATCAGTCATTTAGTTAATCATATCTACTTAGTACATGTTATGTTGGTTTTGTATGTTTATTTGTTGATGCTCAGTATATTTGTATATTCAGATCCTTGTGTTATGTTAGTTTCCATCACATAGTTAAGACCCAGTATTCACACATCATCCTTATTACAACTTTTACAGTATATTCAACCTTACAAGAGAATTGCTTACAACATTTATATTTCTACCACCTCTTAGCTTACCATTTTTTTTCATCTCATAATTTGTAAATTCTCTATGATTTACAGTTTTCACGTCTGGTCTTATTTCAAATGTATATTTCAAAAAATAACTTATATCCTCAGTTTTACAACATATTTGAAATATTTTCATGATTTAGTGCATGTCTCCATATACTCATTACATTCCAACGTACAGATCACATAAATGCGTTTATGGCTATATCCTTCATAATGTAGGCACCATATGTAGCTTTTATACCAACATTAGATAGTTTACATCTTTCAGCTAGCAGGTGATAAGTTCTCTTATTTCGAGAACTCTAGACAGTTATAGATCATGTACTATATTTTTTTGATTTTTCATATGTATTGATTAGTGATAGTTGGGGGCATGTCCCAGCTATCTATAGTCAGTGTAGTAGAGGCTTCATATATATATGCCAGAGTAACTATTTGAGTTTCTTTCTTTAGTTTTATCATGATGTAAACTGTATCAGCATTAACTTTATTCAGAATTTCCATGAGTATGCTTTCGCTCAACAAATTAAGTTTTGTTTTACATATTAAATCAGTTGCTCAACATTATGCCAGTTCATGGGTTAGTTTGGAATCACTTGTGGTTCCAAGCACCGTGTTACCACGAGGGGGTAGTCTTGGTTCATGACATATTTAGAGGTTTTTTGATAGATAGTATACTTTTAGCTTTATGTTTATGTTAGATAATTTTTGTATTGACTTCAATATTCAATTTTGTTTTTCATAATATTATATCATTTATTTTTTAGCTTTTTCCAGTATTCAGAAGTTATACAGTCTTGTTAGTATTATGTTAGTCCATGGTTAGCTTGGGATCACTTTCTCTAACCACTATGTTACGACAAGGGGTAGTCTCGGGACATGAAAAACTAGGAATCAGAGCATCAATTTTGTAGTGTCCTAGGATGTTTGAAAGTCATATTAAAGCAAAGTCTTATTCATAGGTGTCAACTTCTCCACACTTATGAATAACAGGCTACAAAATATTTAGAGAAAGTTTCACATCTTTCATGTTCATATCTTGCATTAGATTGTGGATTATATTTAATTTCCTTCAAACTCATGCTCTATGCTTTTACGAAAAAATTCTTCCTAGAAGAGCTATTGGAAGGAGAAATGACAACGGAAATAGAAATGGAAACCAACAAGAGCCACAAACTTCTATAGACCCTCTAAACGATTAAGTCTCTTATTCTGAGTTCATTGTTTCTGTAGGAGCTAGATTAAGCAACGACTACTCAGATCATCCAATAAGTTGTTGCCTATGTCAACCCAAATGATAATATGAAAAAGACTGGAGCTTTAGATTTCACTTAGGTGAATCCTCCATAGTTCCATGGTTTTATGAAGGAAGAGGATCCAAGGAGTTTATTGATGACATTTTGAAGGTCACTCAAATTATGGGTGTTACTCTATTAAAGAGTGTAGACTTAGCCACTTACAAGTTGAAAAGGGTAGATTAGACTTAGTCTAAGTAGTGGAAGGAAGATAGACGTGTAAATGCTGGTCCATTGATCGGGATGAGTTTGTGACTGCATTTTTTGATAGTTTCTTCCCACTTGAGTTAAGGGAAAGGAAGGTTCAGGGATTTAGAAATCTAAAATAGGATAACATGATTGTAAAAGAGTATTCTATTTAAGTTTAATCAGCTCTTTAAGTATGCCCAACAATGATGGCTGATATAAGGGCCCGTATGAGTAAGCTCATGTTAGATGTTTTTGAGACCATGTTTAAAGAGTGTAGGACCACCATGTTGGTCAAGGATATGCACATCTATATATTAATGACTCGTGCTCTAAAAATTGTAGAATAAATGTAAAAGGGAGACAAAGAGGAGTAGAACAGGACGTTTAGACCTTTCTCATTAGAAATTAGACTATGGAAATTGATCTTAGTTGCATTACAGGTCTTCAACCCTAGCCCATCCTCTTCTAGTGTAACACCTCACATTTTTGGGCTAGAATTTAAACCGTTCTTTCTATGCATATAGACTTAAACCCAATTATTCTATTTATATAAATGTGTGATTGTCAAATATATGATGTGGAAATATCTTTGTATATTGATTGAGGTCATAATAACCTTCAAACTCAAAAATAAGTTGAGGACTTTTATATCAATAGAGTTTTGACAAATGCTCCAGCAAGGGTAAACTTTAAATGAGTGTATGTCTTAGTATATGTAGATTCAGGTATCCTACTATATACCAAAATAAATATCTTTGAATCTTCTTTTCAATGCATTTGGTTTCACTTTAATCCAGCATTGGAATATAATGTTATACACATTTTACCTCAGCATTTCTGTCTGTCAACAAAGTGATGACTTCAGGTGATTAGCCATCAACTAAGTGACAATTTATCAGCCAAGTCATCAGCTCAAACTAGAAAGTCATCAACTTTAGCTTCAAAGTGATGACTTGAGATGATAAGTCATCACCTAAGTTATGACTTATCCACCAAGTCGTCACCCATAACCATCTCAGCTTCAAAAGTGTTGACTTGAGTTGATAAGCCATCAACTAGTTGTTAAGTTATCAACTCAAGTCATCAACTAAAAATTTCAGCAACTCTTATTTAGCTTTGGAGGGGTATTTTGGTCTTTTACTCACCTCAACCCTTACCCCACATGACATAAATCACCCCATACACGTACTTAGCCATTATGAATTAGTTTTAAAAGTCCTTAACCCTCTTTATTCCCCAGAACAAGATTAGGGTTTCTTATTAAGGTCATCTCCCAAGAACTTCAAGACTCTATTACACATCAAGATAATCAAGAATTTAAAGTTCCCAATCCAAGAACCTTCAAGAAAACTTAATTCTCTTTCATGATCAAGGAGTTAAGGTATGTTAGATGTTCATCCATGGGCCCTTTGCCACCCTTGGAGTCCAAGAATCTAATTTCAAATTCAAAGTTATGATTTTTACAAGTTATTGTGATTTTGACCATGAATTCCCAGGAATTTTGATTCTATACCATGTTTACATATAATTTTTGTTGTGATAAAACCCATTCATTTGAGTAGCATTGTTCGCTGAGTTAAGACTTAATTGGTGATTTCAGTAGTAAAGCATGTTATTACTCAAGTCTTAAAACTATTCCTATACTTAGCTTAAAACATGAATTGCATGTGTTTGATGAAATGCTTAAGTTAATAATTGTGAAAAATGATTTTCTTCCAAGGTTTCAAAGCTTTCATGTGTCCCGTTGTTATTGTTATCGAGTCTTGGGGGTTATGAATACCTTAAATTTAGCTATTTACTTAATCTCAGTATTTTCAAAATGGTTTCAGATGTGTATGAGCATTATTAGTTCTGTTTGTTACCATGTCAGTCAAACTTAGATCAATTTAGTAATTCGAGTTAGTTCCTTCTTTAGTTAAACTTAGTTCAGTCCCATAATCAGTGTCAGTTCAGTTGGCAGTAGGATTCAGCACTGAGCGAACCTAGGGATGGGGGAATTCCTGTTAGTATAGGATTTGACCCTTAGTAAAAACCCTTGAGTTACAGAACTACGTTGCCAATGTAGGTTTGAGATGTCTTCCTGCTAGCTTAGGGTTGACACTTATCTCACGAGTTTTACTTTTCGTTTATCATGGACAAGATGTATTTCTGCTATTTTAGGGTTGACATAACCATTGTTAGTACCCATGGCATGGTACTAGCACCTTTCCAACTGGGGTCACAGGTTGGACCCCGATCAACTCAACTTTGGTGCATGTCCATTAGATGTTTCCTCCGACAGTTTTAGTTTCAGTATTCAATATAGAATTTAGTTTAGTTTTATTTGACCATAGCATATAGTTTATTAGTATTCAGTTACCAGATTTCAGTATTTTAGTTTACAGACTACCCCAGTATCATGTCATATGATTGGTCATGCATTCTCAAATTTTACAGCTTTCTCACATACTACACATCAGTTATCTAATGCTTTTTACTTAGTCAGTTATTATTCAAGCTTATGAGCCATGCATATCAGCCTAACCTCAATTATCATACCATTATATTCAAAGTACTGACTGCATACTCGTTTCTTGCGCTATGATGTCTCATATTCATAGGTTCAGACACTCAGGTTCCCGTCCGCACCTAGATATCCCAGAACACTAGCAATAGCAGTGTTAGTGAGTCCTCATATTCTGAGGACCGTTTATGTTTGTTTTATTTAGTTCAGTAGTCATTCGAAGTTAGTTAGGAAATTGTCCCATCAACTCCACAGTCAGTCAATATAAAGGCTTTCAGACTAGAACAGACAGAGAGTTAGTTTTAAGTCATTATTATAAGTGGTTTTTATCTATATTGATAGTATGTTTCAGACATTTTAAACCTATGATTCAATATTAAATTTTAGTTGTTAAAACCTTATGGCATTTTTCAGCTAAGTTCTGCAAATGTCTTCATGATTTTATTCAGTGCTCACAGCAGGTACCAGCTCATGGGTTAGCTTGTAGTCCTTTGGGATTGTAAGCATCGTGTGGAGTCCAGGGTGTAATCTTGGGGCTTTAAAATATTTGTATCAGAGCCTAAGGTTTTAAAATGTCCTAGGAGGTCTGAAAGACTCATTAAGTAAAGTATTGTGCAAGGGTGTGAAGCACAACACACTTATGGACAAGAGGCTACGAGATGTTTTAGGAGAAGTTTCCCTTACTTAAGTGTTCATGTCATGCAAAAGAGCATGAGCTCTATTCAAACTCACTTTCTAATTCAATATTCCTTCCATTTACTGAATATGCCTCCCAAAAAGAATAGCAGAAGAAAAAATTAGAACAAGCCCACACCTCCGCCTGTTCATGATGACCCCTTGAATGAGCATGTTTCCCTTGACAAGTTCAGAGCTTCATTCACCATTTTAGCCCACTCAGTAGTAGCTCAGAACAACTAGTAGGCTTCTATCCCAGCCAATCAGTGGCTAATACCACCTCAACTAGATTTCTAGATTTCACTCGGATGAATCCTGCTTTGTTTCGAGGATCCAAGTCTGATGAGGATCCGTAGAAGTTCCTCAACTTAGTTCAAAATATGAGTTACATTATGGGTGTCTTGTCTTGTGAGAGTGCAGAGTTGGCTGCTTACCCATTGCAGGATGTAGCTCACTCCTAGTATAAGAAGTGGAAGGAGGATAGAGGCACAAATGCAGGGCCTGTAAAGTGGGAGGAGTTTGCCACAACTTTTTTACACAGGTTCTTTCCTTTAGAGTTAAGGGAAGATAAGGTTATGGATTTTATTAATCTAAAATAAGGTAGTATGCGTGTGTAGGAGTATGCACTTAAGTTTACTCAGTTGGCCAGGTATGCTCCTAATGTGGTGTCTGATAATAGTTCTAGAATAAGTAAGTTTATTTCTAGCGTAGCTGATAATGTAGTCAAGGAGTGTAGGACCACAATATTGATTAAGGAAATGGAATTGTCTTAACTTATGTTCCATGCTCAGTAGATTGAGTAAGAGAAGGTTAAAGAGAAAGAAAGAGAGAGTAAGAGGGCTTGGATAAGTAGTTTTAGTTTTGCTCAGCCAGGGTCAGAGGGTGGTCACCGTTCTTAGTTTCATCAGAGGTTTTCCGCCCCATATCTATCTTTAACTAGTACACCAGTACCAAAGTTCAAGAATGATAGTTGAGATAGGGAGCTAGTGTCCAAGACCTAGGGTAGTAGGAACAGTGGTCATACCCATATATTTTGCGGTGAATGTGGTAGGAATCATAAAGGTTTGTGTAGAGCTGGAAGTGATGTGTGTTTTGGATATGGAGAGCTAGGCCACAGAGGTAGAGAATGTCCTAAGGTTGTTCTATGGAGTCAGCACAATTATCCTTCAGCTCCAATGGTTGACCCACTCAGAAGGGTGCCGCTTTCAGTGCCATCAGTAGTCAATGCCAGAATAGACTTTAGCCACATCAGTCCCTACATGATCAAGAAAGTTATCCTAATATTGTTATTGATACGTTACAGGCCTTTCATATTCTTGTGTATGTTTTAGTAGACCCCAAAACTTCAGTTTCTTTTTGTAATCCCCTAAATAGTGGTTAAAATTTATGTCAGTCCCAAAACTCTAGTAGAGCCCTTCTCAGCACCCAGTACCACAGACTTAGAGTGATGCCTTAAATCTAAGAGGGAGATGATAGAACAAGAAAACCAGGTCAGGCTCTCAGATTCTAGTAGTGATGCCAGTGTGTTGTAGAACAACACTAGGGAGGAATATGCTCGACCCATGTTTATTTTAGTATTTGTACTTCAGTTTTCACGAAATCTACTCAAGCCTTACATATCAGCTCTATAATCATAGATAATATTCATGCATAATATCAAAAATCATGTGTTCTCCTAGTTCTTAGTATAAGGAGTTACAGTTTGCTCAGCAGTACGAATAATGTACCATAAATTTATGAACTCCAAATTTAGGTCATGCAACTCATGACCTATGTAATCATGCTTTACAGTATGTTCAGTTACAGTACTCATGCTACACTCTTAATGATCAGTGAAATTTAGATTCATATCATGCATGTCCTTAGTTAAAACCTCTTTGATGAATTCATCTTATTGACCCTCTATTACTCAGACGTAAGTTTCTCATTCTAGATGTTCAGTCATGATTCAGTCTGTAAGTTTTGCGTACATCATCTCAGTTTTTCCTTATTATTTTAGCCAAGTCAGTATCATTCGGGGGATGAACTATCCCAAGGGAGAGATGTATTTTAATTCCTGAGTTTTCATGTACTAAACCTCTCAAATTTACTTCACGAAACTAGATCCAGTCTAAGGTAATGGTTACTAATAAGTTGACTCTTTTGTTTCTATCTCAGCCTTATAACCATTCTCATGTCATTGCATGTATTCACGAAATTAGTTCAGTCATGTAATCATGTTTTTAGTATGCATGTTGAGTATATGGTCTCAGTTTCCATAGTATTCTAATCTTAATCAGTCTCATTCGAGGACGAATGTTTCCAAGGGGGAGATAATGTAACACCCCATATTTTCAGGATAGAATTTAAATCATTCTTCCTATGCATACAGACTTAATCCCAATTATTCTATGTATATACATGTGTGATTATCAAATATATAATGTGGGAATATCTTTGTATATTGATCAAGGTCATAATATCCTCCTAACTCAAAGACGAGTTGAGGACTTTTCTATCGATAGTGTTTCGACAAATGCTCCGGCAAGGGTTAAATTTAAATAAGTGTATCTCCTAGCATATGTCTATTCATGTGTCCTTCTATATATGAAAAGAAATATTTTTGAATCATCTTTCCAACGCATTTGGATTCACCTTAATCCGATATCAAAGTGGAAAGTTATACTCATTTTACCTCGGCGTGTCTGTCTGTCAACAAAGTGACCACTTAAGTGATAAGCCGTCAACTAAGTGACCATTTATCACCAAGTCATTAGACCAAACCAGAAATTAATCAACTTCAGCTTTAAAGTGATGACTCAAGGTGATAAGTTGTCACCTAAGAGATGACTTATCAACCAAGTCATCACCCATAACCATCTCAGCTACAAAAGTGACGACTTGAGTTGATAAGCCATCAACTAGTTGATAAGTTATCAACTCTAGTCATCAACTAAAAATTTCAGCAACTCTTATTTAGCTTCGAAGGGTTATTTTGGTGTTTTCCTAACCTCAACCCTTACCCCCCACGACATAAAACACTCCAAATACATGCTTATCCATTATCAATCAGTTTTAAAAGTCCTTAACCATACTTATTCCCAAGAACAAGATTATGGTTTCTTCTTAAGGTCATCTCCCAAGAAATTCAAGAATCTATTACACTCTCTTCAATATAGTCAATAATTTAAGGTTCCCAATCCAATAACCTTCAAGAAAAGGTAATTCTCTTTCCAGATCAAGGTGTTACGGTATGTTAGATATTCATCCCTGGGCCCCTTTTCACCCATGGAGTCCAAGAATCCAATTTCAGATTCAAAGTTATGATTTTTACAAGTTATTGTGATTTTAGCCATGAATTCCCATGAATTTTGATTCCATACCATGCTTACATGTAATTGTTGTTGTTATTAAACTCCATACGTTTGAATGGTGTTGTTTTCTAAGTTAAACCTTAATTGGTGATTTTAGTAGTGAAATCATTCTATTACTACAAGTCTTAAAACTATTCCCATGCTTAGCTTAAAAAATGAATTGCATGTGTTTGATGAAATACTTAAGTGAATAATTGTGAACAATGATTTCCTTCCTAGGTTTCAAAGCTTTCATGTGTACCTGTTGTTATTGTTATCAAGTCCTGGGGGTTATGAATACCCAAAATTCAGTTATTTTCTTAGTCTCAGTACTTTAAGAATGTTTTTAGACACGTATGAGCATTAGCAGTTTAGTCAGTTATTATGTCAATAAAACTTAGATCTGTTCAGTAATTCGAGTCAGTTCCTTCTTCAATTAAACTTAGTTCAGTCCCGTAATCAGTGTCAATTTAGTTGGGAATAAGATTCAACACCGATTGAACCCAGGGATAGGGGGATTCCTTTTAGTATAGGGTTTGACCCTTAGTAGCAATTCCTAAGTTATAGAACTACGTATCTAGCGTAGGTTTAAGATGTATTCATGCTAGTTTAGGGTTGACACATATCTCATGAGTCTTCCTATTACTTTAGGGGTGACAACATATCTTCTTGTAGTTTAGGTTTGACACAACCATTGTTAATACTCGTGGCACGGTACTAGCACCCTTCCAACTGAGGCCAAAGTTTAGACCTCGATCAGCTCAACTTTGGGGCATGTCTCTTAGATGATACCTCCCACAGTTTTAGTTTCTGTATTCAATACAAAATTTAGTTCAGTTTTGCTTGACCATAGCATACAGTTTATCAATATTCAGTTACTAGATTTTGGTATTTCAGTTTACAGACTACCCCAGTATCATGTCATAAGCTTGGTCATATATTATCAAATTTTACAGCTCCCTCGCATACTACACATCAGTTATCTCATGTTTTTTATTTAGTTGGTTATTATTCAAGCTTATGAGCCATGCATATTAGCCTAACCTCATTTTGCATACCAGTACATTCAAAGTACTGACAACATACTTGTTTCTTATGCTATGATGTCTCATATCATAGGTTTGGACTCTCAGGTTCCCGACCGTACCTAGATATCCCAGCGCACCACCAGCAGCAGCAGTGGTGATTCTTCATATTTTGAGGACCATTTATGTTTATATCAATTCAGTTCAGTATCCTGTCGGAGTTTTTTTGGGACTTTTCCTATCAACTCCACAGTCAGTAAATTTAGAGGCTTTCACACTAGAATAGACAGATAGTCAGTTTTCAGTCGTTATTATAAGTTGTTTTTATCAACATTTACAATATGTTTCAAACGTTTTAAACCTATGATTCAGTATTGATTTTTTGTTTTTAAAACCTTATGGCATTTTTCAGCTAAGTTCCGCACATGTCTTTGTTATTTTATTCAGTGCTCATAGTAGGTACCAGCCCATGGGTTAGCTTGTGATCCTTTGGGGCTGTAAGTACCGTGTGGCATCTAAGGTGTAATTTGGGGCATTACAAATAGTTCTCAAGTACCTATGTTCATAAAGGAGAGTCGGGATAGTGAACCAGTCTCTAAGTCCTAGAATAGCTTCACTAGTGAACATACTTATTCGGTATACAAAATATTCAGTAAGAACCACCAAAGAGAGTGTATGGCTGACAATGGTGGTTGTTTTGGATGTGGCTAGCCAGGTCACAAATTGAGGGAATGCCTAGTGGCTTCATAGAGAGACATGGATATTTTCCAGCAGTCTCAATCCAACTCTTCAACAGCTCTAGTAGGTTCTCTGACTCAGTGGTGTGCCCCATCTAGTGTCGGTAACAGACAATGTCAGAATAGATTTTATGCTATGTAGACTCTATTGGATCAAGAGGGTTCCGTTGATGTAATCACTGGTCTATTACGTGTATTTCATATTGATGTGTATGCCTTGTTAGATTCTAAACCCATACATTCTTGTCAGAACCTTTCTCAATCTCAATATCTATTGTTGGTTTAGTGATAGCTAGATGGATA
Organism: Capsicum pubescens; assembly: GCA_030864215.1. Classification (NCBI taxonomy): domain Eukaryota; kingdom Viridiplantae; phylum Streptophyta; class Magnoliopsida; order Solanales; family Solanaceae; genus Capsicum; species Capsicum pubescens. The sequence goes on from CM061544.1 coordinate 233,665,134, forward strand.
TACAGAAATTTCCAAGTCATAATTTCTTAGAAAGTCACTTTTGTTGATCTTGTAGAATTAGATATGATGACTAATTTGATGTCATCATTGGCATGATTGGCTACATTCTTGTTATGCTTCATTAGATTGTAGAAATTTATTAGTCTAATTTAGAATTTCCAAATGAAACAGTCTTAGAATATAAGTATAGTTCCTCAGCCCTTATAGGTTGGTTAGTCTCTAACATTAAGGCCTAAAAAAAGATTTCCAAAAGGTGTATCTATTATCTTGTTTTGGTTAAGGATTCATAGTCTGAGGGTCATAACCTAGACCATGAATCCTAGGGTAAACTACCTAACTCTACCATAGGTAAGAGAATCCTTACCACTCATTCATTCAATTATTGTAGAAGATATTATTAAACCATAAGAATAAATAAATTAATGAAAAAAATGAACTTTCTTATTCAAGATATATTTATTAAATTAGAAATCCTAGAACCTAATATAAAATGGTACAAGAGAAATAAACAAACAAATGAATGGCTCAAGACACATCATCCATGTATGATTAGGATGATAGAAGCTGCCGAAGAATAAACATTGTTGTATTTATAGAAACTCCAACTAACATACATCATGGCTATATCCCCAAATGGAGATATAGTAAGTGTAGTATCAATACAAACACACGTATTGGTAGATATCATCGACTGACCAGGGTTAGAAATATATAACAACATTTAGCAAACAATAAAAGATCATGAAATGCATACAAGTTAATATCATAACATACTTAACTTACTCCAGGTTACAACCTTTACCGTCTTTCTTTTATTTAAGCAATATTACTTTATCCTTAAGGCTTGATTAACTAACTATATTCTATGAATTACTCTAATCCACAATTCTTTGGCACTTACCTTATTACAACAACACTATATACTTCTTTCTCTTTTTCTCATTAATCCTCTTTCACGACAAGCCTCTCTCCCTATTATACTAACATTAACCATCAAGATAAAAAAAACCCAAGACAATCGATAACATCAATAACTTTATAAGAAAGGGAACTACAATATACATCATGTATATAACTATATATACGAGGAAATAATATTTTATGCACAATCCAAAACATACCTTGTATTCATATTTTCCTATAATGAACAATCACAACATCAACATAATCGATCCACCCAAGGAATCAAATTATCTCATCAATTAACCGGTTCTTAAAAGGATCCCTGATATATCATCAACATAATTCGGTCCATTCAAGGAACCATTAATAAAATATAAATATAAATATAAATGTACATTCAAATGCATATGATGAATGTATGCATGTAAGATGTATGTATCATTCAATTCTTATGTAAACATCATCATTATCCTATTAATTCATCATGATCTCAATATAATCAATAATGTCATCTTATCACCATCATCAATGCCATTCTCAACATCATCTCATCATGATTTTAATACCATCATCAATATTGTCTCATCGTCATTGGCATCATTCTCATCATTATCATTGTCATCATGGGCTCAATATCTTCAATATAATATCAAGATGCAGTTAGTAATCATAAGTAGTGTCCAAAAGTAAATCCTAAACACCCAATTCAAATCAGATATAATTCACAATAATAAAAGTATTTTTTACAATTAATGACAACCAAGTAAATACAGTCAACAATCAACAAGTTCATCATTCTAAGTAAAAATAAATATACACTAACATGTGAAATCACAAGTATGTCAAAAGGCCAATTCATCACTTGTTCAAATGAGCATTATCAACATATTCATCAATAAAAAACATGTCCAAAGATCAATCAATTAAGTGTCCATTTTAGGAGTGAACATTCCACCATGATTGATATCTACACTCTAATTTGTCAATCAAACTATCTTTTATTCCTATTGAATCCAGTGAATTTAGTCACTAACTAGTAGCCCTTACACTCAAGTCATCACTAAGAATAAAGCACTATCCTCTTAGTTGCTAATTTAACCATTTGGCTGTATTTAACTTAAAATTCAAGCTAAAGTCATACACCTTTACACATCTTATATTCTAGCACATAAAGAAACTTATCTTTTGATTTTTAAGTTATATCATGACCTCCTGTTATCACAATCAATCCTCCTTACTATCTTCTAGCAAGAATAACTCATAATTTAAATATACAGATTTTCGGTTCTCCTTTTTTAAGGTATTAAAGACTAGTTCTATATATTATAAGGTCACTTATTTCTTCTATTACAATTTAAAATTTATGTATTAAACTCTATAATTCACTAAACAAGTCATACAAATACAAACAACTATCAAGGGATCTACACAAAACACAATAACACACAATTATATCGTCATTGTTTCATTATTTCTATATTTTATCCATCCAAACTCCATGCACATAGGCCTGGACATGAAATCTCTCATCAAATACATTTATTACATGTGAATAATCAAAGTATACTACACATTATACTATATTCCACCGGATATAACATCTTGGAATAAGAAATCCATACCAAGGTTGCTCTTTCATTTCCTTCAAGACTCTATTAGCCTAATTATCTAGAATTCAAACAATTATAAGAGTAATCATACCGTTACTTGTTGAATAACTAATATGAAAATTCAACCCACTAATTTTAAATATATTCATGTTCTAAATAATTACCCAAGGTCAGTTAACCCTTAACCGTTTCTATCATAGTCAACCCATTTCCATTAATGTAGAAGATTCCACTTTTAATTGAAATAAAGGTTTTCAAGAATCAAATTTCATATTTTAGAATCACTAATTCATTCTAGGTATCCGTAATTAACAATCTAGAAGTAATTCTAGGTGATATTAACCCTACCCATAGCTTTTTCCCAAAATATCATGAACTTAGGACTCGAATCCCTCAGATTTTTATAATTAATGAACTCCCTAATGATTTTAATTAAATTATTTAAATACAAAGAAGATGATGGATGAACTTACCTCAACAAACAATTTTCACCCAAGAAGTTGGAAAATTGCCGCCTAGGGATTTAGGATGAAACTTTTAGCTAAGATCCAAAAACCCATACAAAACTGACTAAAACGTTACCTAGTTACCACTTCATTGGTTAATTTTTTTAGTTTGAGAATTATTCAGTAAAATGATCATAACAACTTACGCCGAATGGGGATTAATGAATGGTCGGATGCATGAAAAGAAAACTCAAAGATCTTTCATTTTGGTGGGTATTGGGCATAATAACTCTATATATTCTAGGAAATATACTCAATGGTAAGAACACATCAAAAGTAACTTTGTGCTAGGGGTTTTATACGACCTTTGTCCATGTCTAATACACTCCTATTCTAAAGAATTGGTCCAATCAGTTATGAGGAATGAGGTTATTATGATTTTACCATATATTTTTTGTAATGACAGACTGAGTCATTAGACTAAGACCGCAATTCTTCAGTCAGTTCTAGTGGTTAATGAGTTTGTAGAGTTGTTTCTAGAAGATATGCCCAGAGTAACTCATGTGTGGGAAATTGACTTCAAAATTGATATCATTTCAAATACTAAACCTATTTTAATTCCATCCTATAGAATGGCTCAAGATGAGCTTAAGAAATTAAATGAATAGTTAAAATATCTTTAAGACAAAGGTTTTATTAGGCCTAACATATCTTCACGAGGTCCACTATGTAACTCCCCAAGATCCCATCCCGAGACATCACACGATGCTTAAGGCCATACGCGGCCTCAAGCTAACCCCTAAGTCGTTCATCACTTCTAGAACTCATTTTGACAATAGTCATCCTAAAATAAGAGAGAATGACATATCATGAACATACTGGAATAAGATAAGAAACTAGCCTGTAAAACCAAAATACTGAAATTCTGTACATACTGATACTTTACTTTAGTATGACCAAGCCTCTACTATATAAGACTAAGGAGCTATTGGGACAGATCCCCAACTGACTCGTACTGAACTGAAAAGAAGTAATCATCTGCTAGTAAAATCAAAAGTCAGGGACATAGGTCCTCGAACCATGAGGACTCACCAACTGCAGGAATGTAGATGGAGGTACTCAAAAATCACTGTCGCCGCTGAGATTGAGCACTTGAACCTACATCACGAGGGAGTATAGAACACAGAAGAGTATGTGAATATGTACTTGGGAATGTACTGAGTATGTGAGGGTGAAGGCAACATTTTAAATAATATCATAATTGTATAAGAAAATCATATGTGTTGACACAAATAACTCTCTTCGCTTGAATTACCTGTAAAATAGTTTCCATAAATCATCAATAATAAAATATACTTCTTAAATCTCATAAACCATTGGACTCAACTAAAACTCTTTGACTCATGACTTAGAGTGACTCGGTAACTCATGAAACTTGGACTATTATGGACTTGGGAGTTTCTTATAACCGACATAAGCCATGTGAGCTTACATGAAGTCCAACGTTTTGCCCACATTGGGGAGAGCTTCTCTATCCTTGTCATTGGAGTAGAACCTTAACTTTAGTGATCACTGTCTTGGCCTTTGGCCCTTAATCTTAATCCTATAGTGGCACGTAGTTCTGGGAAAGTAGGATGCGCTAAACCCACACTTCCCGCTCGGTGCTAAATACTACTCCCAGACTTAAGCTCAGAACGCGTTAGGAAATCCACCTTAATCAACTCAAGGGTTTACCATAGAGACCAAATCATAAATATTTCTCATCTTTAAATCAAAACAACTGTGGATTCCTAACTCGACTCAAACTCAAACAATTTTTCTCAACATCAAGTGTACTTGCGCATTAACTTATATCAAATGTCAAAAACTTCAAGAAAACATCAAAGAACTAATTCTAGACTCTCAAGCTCAAATATCAATATATATTCAATAATCAAACTTCTCATAGAAAATCTTAAATCATGACACTTATCTCAAATCATTCGGAAATCATCAATTCATAATAACAATATTCAACTCATGGCATAAGTTCTCAATTTAACAAATAAAATGATGAAATAATCTTGTATATTAAACTTGAACAACTCAAATCTCATAAATCATTAATAAAGTAATTTGGGTGTAAATCCACTTGCAAATTCATGAAATTCAATTGTAGAAATTAAATCTTTCGGTACAAGAACGAAAGAACTGTTCTTGTTCAAATCCCACATACCTTAATCTTTGAAATTGGATGAACTCTAGTGCTTGAAACTGTATCCGCACTTGTAATAAATAATTCTTGAAGCCCACACTATGAGGAACTTGGTTCTTGAAGAAATCTTGAAGATTTATGGATGATTTTTGGAAGATTAATATTCTGGATTGAAACCCTAGATAAATTTCTTAAGAGAATTAGAAGAGAAGATAGAGAAATTAGGGTTTGGATGAGGATTCTCATATTTATAGAGGCTTCCAAAAGATGGGAAAATATCAAAATACCCTTAAAAAACGTTCCTTAATTGCTGAAAAAAATTGTTGATGACATTCGTGACAAGTCGTCAGACTGGTGATAAGTCGTCACGAAATGTCGTCACAAAAGGGTGGAATTTATGATTTTCTGGTTAAGGTTGACGACATTGGTCATAAGTCATCACACTCATGACAACTTATCACAAAATGTCTTCACTGGGGGTGGAAATCTGCCAAAGGCTGACGACATTGGTGATAAGTCATCACGCTTGTGATAGCTTATCACGAATATCGTCACTCAGTTTTCCAACCTGACATGCTGGAGTAAAATGGGCATAACTCTTTGCTCTGATACTGGATTTTGGCAAAATTGGTATCGTTGGAAAGATAATTCGATTATATATCCTCTAGTAGGTCATGAACTCAATAATTCATAGTATAACAAGATATATGATCATTTGAAGATGAATATGGCAATATCCTTCCCAAGAATGCAATCGGTAAGGAATGTTTTGATTCACCTAATTGTTAGAACATCTTTGAGGCCTTAATACACATCACCCTTGATCAGAAAACAACCAAAACACTATAATTTATTTCTCATTAGCTTGACTTATGGTTGCACTATTGGTTAGAATCTCGGGGTATTACAATATCTCCCCCTTGGAAACATTCGTCCTCGAATGTTGCCAGATTGTCCAAGAACAAGATAAAAAATGAGGACGTATAGCCGGAACAACTCACTCAAAGGGCTTAATTCACTTTATACCTTCGGATACCATACAAAATGCACGAATTCGTGATGGAAGTAGACATACAGCTGAATCTTTAATAAGAAAAGGGAGGAATTTAGAAAGAATGGTACCTTCTTCTCCCCCCGAACTCACAGAAAAGAGATGAGGGTACTTGGCTCACATATCTGCTTCTTCTTCCCAAGTAGCACCCTCGACAGATTGATTTTTTCACAGAACCTTGACCATGGGAACTTCCTTATTTCTTAGTCTACGAACTTGATAATCTAGGATTTCAATCGGAACTTCATCATACGAAAGGAAATCCTTAACATCAAAGCTTTCTAATGGATCAACAACAATAGAGTCACCAATGTGCTTCTTAAGCATAGATACGTGAAAGACAGGATGGACAACTGACAACTCGGCAGGCAATTCAATCTCATAAGTTGCTTTCCCAACACGATGCAAAACTCTAAAAGGTCCAACGTATCGGGGACTAAGCTTCCCTTTCTTACCAAATATTTTCACCCCTTTCATGGGTGAAATCTTTAGATAGACCAAATCATCTATATTAAATTCAAGAGCTCTTTTTCTCACATCTGCATATGACTTTTGACGACTTTGGGCTATCTTCAACCGTTCTCGAATCAGATTAAATTTCTCCATACCCTCAAACACTACATCAGGTCCAATCATAGTGGTTTTACCCGCTTCAAACCAACCTATGGGCGACCTACATCTCCTCCTATAAAAAGCTTCAAACTGAGCCATTCTAATGCAAGCATAAAAACAATTGTTATAAGCAAATTCAATCAATGGTAAATGCTCATCCCAACTTCCTTTGAAATCAAGAACACATGCCCTCAACATATCCTCCAAGGTCTGGATGGTCATCTCAGCCTGACCATCGGTCTGCGGATGAAAAACGGAGCTACGATGAACTTGGGTATCGAGATCCTTCTGAAAAACCCTCCAAAAATAAGAAGTAAATTGAGTACCCCTGTCAGAGATAATACACAAAGGAACTCCATGCAACCTGACTAATTCTCGAATGTACAGCTTAGCATAGTCCTCAGCGGTGAAAGATGTATACACTGGCAAGAAATGCACGGACTTAGCCAACCTTTCTACAATGACCCAAATCGAATCATGATGACGTCGAGAAAAAGGTAAACCAGTCACAAAATCCATATTCACTTCCTCCCACTTTCAAGTAGGAATACTGAATTCTTGCATAATTCCACCGGGTCTTTGGTGCTCTATCTTAACTTGTTGGCAAGTTGTACACTTTTCTATGAACTTCGCTATATCCTTTGTCATACCATTCCACCATTAGAATTCCCGCAAATTGTGGTACAACTTGGTAGCACCGGGGTGAATAGAATATCGCACGCCATGCTCTTCAGCCATAATTCTCTGCCTCAAATCTTCAACATCAGGCACACATAATCTATTCTGAAATCTCAATACACCATCTCCCCTTGGGAGAAAACCTCCACCTTTTGGTCTTTAACTGACTCTTTCAATTTGACCAAACAAGAATCCATATCTTGCTTCTCCTTTACTTCCGAAACTAGAGAAGACTCGAAACTACTCTGGACCCAAACATTACCCTCAGCTAAATCAAGCAATCTAACTCCCAACCTAGCCAAATGATGCACTTCACGAGATAACTCCTTCTTATCTTCCTCGACATGTGCTGCATTACCCATGGACGACCGGCTAAGGGCATCTGCCACTATATTGGCCTTGCCTGGGTGATACAACACACTCATATCTTAGTTTTTTTAGCAATTCTAACCATCGCCTCTGTTAAATATTCAACTCTCTCTGAGTAAACACATATTCCAAACTCTTGTGATCCATAAAGACATCAACATGAACACCGTACAAATAGTGTCTCCAGATTTTCAAGGCAAAAACCACTGCACTCAAGGTCATGGGTCTGGTAATTCTTCTCATGTGGCTTCAACTGCCTGGAGGCATAGGCTATAACCCTACCCTTCTGTATCAACACGCAACCCAACCCAACTCTAGAAGCATCATAGTACACCACAAAATCATCTACACCATTCGGAAGGGTCAACACAGGGGCCGAACTGAGTCGAGTCTTCAACTCCTTAAAAACCTTCTCGCAAGAATCAGACCACAGGAATTTAACTTTTTTTTGGGTCAATCGAGTCAAAGGAGATGCGATAGAAGAGAAACCCTCAACAAAACGACGGTAGTAACCAGCTAGACCCAAGGAACTCCTAATATCCGACGGGGAAATAGGTCTAGGCCAATTCTTCATAGCTTCTAACTTCTGAGAATCAACTCAAATACCTTCAGAAGAAATAATATGACCCAAAAAAGCAACTGACCTTAGCCAAAATTTGCACTTGCTAAATTTGGAAAATAGTTGATGATCTCTAAGGGTTTGCAAGACTATTCGGAGATAATCTGCATGGTCATTCTCGCTTTGGGAGTATACAAGAATATCATCTATGAACACAATAACAAACATAACCAGGTACTGTCTTATCACCCAATTCATGAGGTCCATAAGAGCTTTTGGGGAATATGTTAGCCCAAAGGACAACCAGGAACTCAAAATGACCATAACGGGTGGGAAAAGCTGTCTTTAGAATATCACACTCCCTAACTTGAAGCTGGTGATAATCGGATCTCAAGTCTATTTTTTAGAAATAGCTGGCACCTTACAGCTGATCAAACAGGTCATCAATTCTAGGAAGAGGGTACTTGTTCTTGACTATGACCTTGTTAAGCTGACGATAATCGATACATATCCGCAATGAACCATCTTTCTTTCGCACGAATAGAACGGGTACACCCCAAGGCGATACACTAGGCCTTATGAAACCCTTATCTAGAAGGTCTTTGAGTTACTCTTTCAACTCCTTAAGTTCTACGGGGGCTATACGATATAGAGGAATAAAAATAGGTTGTGTATTGGGAAGAAGATCAATCCCGAATTCTATCTCTCTATCAGGAAGTACCCCTGGGAGATCTTCCAGAAAAACATCAAGAAACTCATTAACAACAGTGATTGACTGAACGGTCGGAGTCTCAGACTTAATATCCTTAACTCAAACCAAATGATAGATGCAACCCTTGGATATCAATTTCCTAGCTTTAAGATAGGATATGAAATGGCTCTTCGGAGATATAGAATCTTCGGACCACTCAAAGACTGGCTTATTGGGAAACTGAAACTTGACTATATGGGTACGACAGTCTATAGATGCATAACAAGAGTGAATCCAATCCATACCCAAAATAATGTCAAAATCAACCATGTCTAACTCAATCAAATCTGCGAACAAGACTCTGTGAAGAACAGTGATAGGACACTTCTTATGTACTTGTTAGCAATAGCAGATTCACCTACTGGGGTAGAAACTAGGATGGGCTCAGGAACCTTTTCAGCATTGATCTCAAAATTCACAGCCACCAACGGAGTCACATAAGAAAAACTTAACCCAGGGTCCATCAACACATACACATCAAAATGAAATACACGAAGCATACCAGTAACAACATCTGGGGAATCCTCCTGGTCTTGGTGGGGTGGTATAGCATAAAATCCATTCTAGCACAGACCACTTGTAGTACTCGACGAGGCACCCTGAGGAGGAGTTGGACGAGCTAAAGGGGTTGGGGCATTGATAGCCTGACACTGGGGACGAATATCACGACTCCCCTGTCTAGCATACATGCAATCTCTGAGTCTGTGGCCCAACTTACCATAACCAAAACAACCTTTTTGTTCAGCCAAACACTCTCTGAGATACGTCCTACCATATTTAGGACATGGGGGATAGTTAGGTCTATTACTCACACTTTCCTGGGACCTGGACATAGTAAGCCTATTACTCTACTCCCGCCTGATTATGGATGCAGGGGCACTAGATGATGAAGGTGCTGGAACGAATAAACAACTCTAAAACTAAGGGCGGATCCCTCCAAAAAATCTAATCTAATCATGCCCCTTCTGCTCTAATCTAACTCTTTTATTTCCTCTTATTCTCTCTCTCTCCTTCACCTTGTCTACTTCAATCTGCTGAGCATGTATCATTAATCTAGAAAGATCCATGTCCCTATTGAGCATAGTATATCTACACTCTTTCACAATGTAACTAGATACGCCAGTCAAAAACTTACTCATAGTGGTCCTGGAATCATCCATCATACCGGGAGCATACTTAGACAACTTGTTGAATTTAAGACAATACTCCTTAACTGTCATGGAGTCTTGTCTCAAGTTCATAAATACTTCTAGTTTCACTTCTCTCATCTCCGCAGGGAAGAATTTATCCAAGAAGGCGACCTTGAACAATTGCCAAGTCATGGGAACGGCATTCTCCCCTTTATTTCTCCTCCACATCTCTACCTTGTCATAAGCAACATCTTTCAAGCGATAGGAAGCTAGCTCCACACTTTCTTCCTCTGTTACATGCATAATTTGGGCAATCTTTTTCACCTCATCAAGATACATCTGTGGGTCCTCAACTGCCCTTGACCCATAAAACTCTGGCAGATTCATCCACATAAAATCACAAACCTGAGCTGCTATTGAATTACTTTCTTGTGGAGGTGGAACAGTGACCTGAGCATTAGCGGTAACCTCCTGGGCTAGAACATGAAAAACTACCTAGAATTCAGTGTGGGACACTGTCTCACCTAAAGGATCAATGGGTTGAGGCTGTTCGTTGTTTCTATAAGATCTACGAGGAGGCATTTTCTGTCATAAGAGAGCATGAATTAAAAGCAGAGAGAAATAGTCATAGGCACGATAGACTTTTGAAAGAAAGAAATGACTTTTTCCTAAAATGTCTCGTAGCCTCTTGCTCATAGATGTGGCGCGCTACACACTGATGATCAAGACTCTACGTAACACAGCTTGTCAGACTTCCTAGGACTCTTCAAACCTTAGTATTTGATACCAAGCTTGTAACACCCCAAGATCCCATCCCGAGACATCACACGGTGCTTAACCTCAAGATAACCCTCTAAGCCGGCCATCACTTCTAGAACTCACTTTGACAATAGTCATGCTAAAATAAGAGAGAATGACATATCATGAACATACTAGAATAAGATAAGAAACTAGCCTGTACAACCAAAATACTGAAATTCTGTACATACTGACACTTTACTTTAGTCTGACCAAGCCTCTACTTTATAAGACTGAGGAGCCATTGGGACAAATCCCCAACTGACTCATACTGAACTAAAAAGAAGTAATTATCTGCTAGTAAAATCAAAATTCAGGGACATAGGTCCTCGAACCATGAGGACTCACCAACTGTAGGAATGTAGATAGAGGTACTCAAAAATCACTGTCACCACAGAGACTGAGCACCTTAACCTACATCACGAGGGAGTATAGAACACATAAGAGTATGTGAATCAGTACTTGGGAATGTACTGAGTATGTGGGGGTGCAGGAAATATTTTAAATAATATCATAATTGTATAAGAAAATCATGCATGCTGACACTAATAACTCTCTTCGCTTGAATTACCTGAAACATAGTTTCCATAAATCATCAATAATAACACATGCTTCTTAAATCTCATAAAACATTGGACTCAACTCAAACTCTTTGACTCATGACTTAGTATGACTCGGTAACTCATAAAACTTGGACTATTATGCACTTGGGAGTTTCTTATAACCGACATAAGCCATGTGAGCTTACATGGAGTCCAACGTCTTGCCCACTTTGGGGAGAGTTGTTCTATCCTCGCCCTCAGAGTAGAACCTTAACTGTAGTGACCACTGTCTTGGCCTTTGGCCGTCAATCTTAATCCTACGGTGGCACGTAGTTCTGGGGAAGTAGGATGAGCTAAATCCATAATTCCCGCTCGGTGCTAAATACTACTCCCAGACTTAAGCTCAGAACGCGTTATGAAATCCACCTTAATCAACTCAAGGTTCTACCATAGAGACCAAATCTTAAATATTTCTCATCTTTAAATCAAAACAATTGTGGATTCCTAACTCGACTCAAACTCAAACAATCTTGCTCAACATCAAGTTACTTGCTCATTAACTCATATCAAATGTCAAAAACTTTAAGAAAATATCAAAGAACTCATTCTTGACTCTCAAGCTCAAATATCAATATATATTTAATAATCAAACTTCTCATAGAAAATCTTAAATCATGACACTTATCTCAAATCATTCAAAAATCATCAATTCATAATAACAATATTCAACTCATGGCATAAGTTCTCAATTTAAGAAATAAAATGATGAGATAATCTTGTATATTAAACTTGAACAACCCAAATCTCATAAATCATTAATAAAGTGATTTCGGTGTAAACCCACTTGCAAATTCATGAAATTCAATAGTAGAAATTAAATCTTTGGGCGCAAGAACGAAAGAATGTTCTTGTCCAAACCCTACATACCTTAATCATTGAAATTGGATGAACTCTAGTGCTTGAGAATCTATCCATACTTGTAATAAATAATTCTTAAAGCCCACACTATGAGGAACTTGGTTATTGAAGAAATCTTGAAGATTTATGGATGATTTTTGGAAGATATATTTCTTAAGAGAATTGGAAGAGAAAATAGAGAAATTAGGGTTTGGATGAGGATTCTCATATTTATAGAGGCTTTGAAAAGATGAGAAAAGACCAAAATACCCTTGCAAAAACGTCCCTTAATTACTGAAAAAAATTGTTGATGACATTCGTGACAAGTCGTCAGACTGGTGATAAGTCGTCACGAAATGTCGTCACAAAAGGGTGGAATTTTTTATTTTTTTGGTAAGGTTGACGACATTGGTGATAAGTCGTCACACTCGTGACATATTATCTCAAAATGTCATCACTGGGGGTGGAAATCTGCCTAAGGCTGCCGACATTGGTGATAAGTCATCACGCTTGTGACAGCTTATCATGAATGTCGTCACTCAGTTTTTCAGCCTGACATGCTGGAGTAAAATGGGTATAACTCTTCGCTCCGATACAAGATTTTGGTGAAATTTGTATTGTTGGAAAGATAATTCGACTATATATCTTTTGGTAGGTCATGATCTCAATAATTCATAGTATAACTAGAGATATGCTCATTTGAAGTTGAATATTGTAATATCCTTCCCAAGAATTCAATCGATTAGGAATGTTTTTATTCACCTAATCGCTAGGACATATTTGAGGCCTTAATACACATCACCCTTAATAAAAAACAACCAAAACACTATAATTTATTTCTCATGAGCTTGAGTCATGGTTGCACTATTGGTTAGAATCTCGGGGTATTACACTCTAGTTCTGTTCGTCCATATGAAAGATGGTTTCCTTAGAATGTGCATCAATTATCATTTATTGAACAATGTCACAGTTGAGAATATATATCTCATACCTTGGATTGATAACTTGTTTGACCTTCTTTATGGTATCAGTTTTTTTTCAAATATAGACATTAAATTTAGCTATCATCAACTCAGAGTGAGAGAACATGAAATTTTGAAGAAAAACTTAAGAACTAAATATGTCACTTTGAATTTGTTGATATGTCTATTATAATGAATACTTCTAAAGTATTTATGGCCTTGATGAACAATGTTTAAGCAGTATGTGGACATGTTCATCATTGTATTTATAAGAGACATTCTCATATATTCTTAGAGTTAGGATGGATATGCAGACCGTTAAGTGTTGTGTTGCAAACTCTAAAGGATCACAAATTATTCATCAAATTTAGAAAGTATAAATTCTAGTTGAAAGAAGTAACATTCTTTGGCCATATCAATTTTTATAAGGGCATCTAGGTTGATCGTCAAAAGACCAAAGTAGTTAGGAACTGGCCTAGGACTATCTGTCCGTTAGATATTAGGATTTTCTTAGGTTTAGCCGGCTACTATAGAGAGTTTGTTAAAGGATTTTCATGTATTGCTTCTCCTATATACTTAGAAGAATGTCAAATTTCACTAGTCTGATGCTTGTGAGAAAAGTCTTCAAGAGTTGAATACTTGACTCACCACGACTCTAATTTTGACTCTGCTAAAGGGTCTAGATGGGTTCTTGTCACAACTCGATTTATGAGTCTTGATGACACCTACTTTATCCCACTAGTAGATAAGCCAAATCGTGGCCTAGAGCTACAAACAATGGGCTAACTTGGTGGAAAATGACCCAATCAGATATCAACAACTAAACACTTACATTAGCAATAACAATAGTGTAATAGGTAGATAAAAGGTCAACAATCATCCAAAGACTCAGTAATATCAGTACAAGAGGTACTACAAATGAACGGTAAGTAATAAGACAAATACAATATTTCTCGAAAATAAAAGACTAGACATAGATAAATAAAAGGAATAAGGGCAACTTCGACTTTCAGAGCTCACCCAATCTACGAAATCAACCCATCACCAGTGTCATGTCAATGGAGGAAACTAGTACTTGGATCTATACCAAAAAGATACAAAAGTGTAGTAGTACCTAAACCACCGGCACTCAGTATGCATTCTAGGCCTACTGAGCTAGATCATGATATAAGTACGATATGAGACAAGAAAAAATAATCTAAGTCAAGGTAAAAGAGGAAAACCAAAAAATATGCGCCAAAACTGTTGTGCATAAGTAAATAAATAAATCTGGGAAAGTAACATAAAGATCACACTATTATAACTACTAAATTCAACCGCATATGCCAATAAATGCAGAAAAGTAAACAACCCAAAGCAGGCCCCATAAGCCTAGAGGGTACAATCAAGGAAAGTAAATAGGTAAAATGGCTTGATGGACCCTTAAACTATGTTTGTTTTGTAATGTGAATACTCCTACTTACATGTTTGTCATCTAGACCCTTAAACCCATTAAAAATCAATGTTTTAAATACTATTTTGGTGTATGTAACACACTAGCCCCACATCAGCTGTCATGTCAACTTCCATGTCACTTTCAGGTATTACATTAAATTACATGTGTCACGACCCGAGCCTAGGCCCTAGCCGTGACGAGCATCCCGAACCATGAAGGCCCGGAACACCCATTCTCTATCTGGTTATCATGCACAACATTCATAATCATAATAAAATGCGGAATTGAAACTGAGTACGGAAAACATGGTCAAGTTCTGCAACATTTCTGAATAATACTATCTGACATCAGTCTGCGAAATCTCTACTAAGAACATAAACATCTGTCTGAAAAGAAACTGGGACAAGGCCCCCAGTAAACCAAAAACATAATAAATAAGATAATGTCTGACATAATTAGGCCTTCCGAATAATAGAAGGCTCACCACTGTGAGATCAAGTCTGCAAATCCGAGAATGTCTACTGAGTAGCTGGACCCCTAGACTGTGCCTCAGAACCTGGAAGGAGGGGGGTCAGCACAAAAGTACTGGCACGCGAAGCAATCCAAAAAAATAGTATAATGGAACATACATATATATATATATATAAATATTAAGTGAAAGCAATTTTTCATCAAGACATCATGTATAAAACTGTTTCTGAAAAATACATGGGCACTTTCTGAAAACATGTAACCTGTCTGTTCATTTCAAATCATGATCTGTGTTTTACTTCTGAGTTAGGTGGTATTACCCTACAAGTCTGATATTCCACGGGCTGTATGGAATCCACCATTGACTCGGCGGGGAAGCCCCCAACCCAAGTGTGCCGCAAGGGTTGGAGTGTCTGAGTCTGATACGCCACAGGACATTTAAGTCAGCGCATAATAGTATACCCGGGTCGGCAAACCACGGTTTTAGGCAATGAGTCGCTTGAACTCAAGCCCTCTTCGGGGAACCACCTAACATCTCTGTATGCCCATTTTTAACCTTTTTTGTACATGCAACATTCTGAATGTCTAAAATCATGAAAGTCTGAAATGTCTATTAGTCTGAGTCTGATATGGCATTAGTCTGAGTTGGTATCGTCATACCAAGACTTGCAAGTCATGATTTTTCTGAGCCATAATGTATTAAGCAAGAGCTTTCATTCAAAACATAGTTTAGACCACCAAAACATGTAACTGATGTAAAGGATTTCATATTCCGAAGCTTAAAGTTCAATTCATGCAAAAATTTCATCAAACACCTGGTGGTCAAATGTATTTAGCAAGTTCATGTATTCAAAATTGAAACACATTCATTCATATATGTATATAAACTGTCAAATCGCTTTGGAGATGGTCAAAAGACCAAAACAATGATGTTAAAACATCTTATACATAAATATATATACATAATTTAAAACCCCATTCTAAAACATGATTTTTCTATGCCCATGAGAATTTAGGAAAACCCCGCGTACCTTGTTCTCCACGAATTTTGGGTGTCTATCGAAGCCTACGTCGAGAGGATTCCAAATCTGTAATTTGTTTCACGAAGAAGTTTCGGAATGATCGGTCCTTCAAGCTTATTTTCTCAAACCCTAGTTGCTCCTTCTCTTAAGTTCTTGAAGGATTAAATTTTGTGATTTTATAGGAGGCTTCAATGTTGTTAATAGGCCCAAATCCGTTTAGGAGTGGGTAAGGACGATTTTGGGTTTTGTAAGGACTAACTTGCACTTAAAGTAACTCAAAACGGAGTGTTTTCGTCACCTGAAACCATAACTATGCGCCTCCCTTTGAATTGCCTAAATTTACATAGGCGCCGCCCTATGCATCGCCTATATTTGCATAGGCGCCGCCCTATGCATCGCCTATATGTGCATAGGCGACACATTCAACTTTGAAAGGCCATAACTTCTTCACCGGGTGTCCGTTTTAGGCGAATTTGGTATCGTTGGAAAGCTTATTAAATTATCTACAATTTGGTATATAGTAGGCCACCCAGTTCATCATATACAATGAGTTATGGTCAATAGAATTTGACACAAATTACAACGTCCACTAAAACTTAATCGATTGAAATGGTTTTAACTCGTCCTTGAGTTGAAGGACTTCTATGGTCTAAATTCATGCTCAAATGGATTCACATACTACAAAATTGATTAACATGCCAAATTGGTATAGGATTTAAGGCTCTGGGATTATCAACGCATCAGAGTCATATTTTTTTTGTTCTAGCCCGAAATGCGGGGTGTTACAACATGTAATTTTTAAAATGCTACACAAGAAATTAAATATTAAAATAAATTTAACTAACAATTTTTTTTTATAAATTGTATAAAAATTAAAATAATCAAATTTTATAATTCTCACAAATTAAACATCAAATTAATTCCAAATAATTAAAATTCCTCTCCAGCTAATTTAAATTCTTAACTCTAAATTTATATATTCAAACGTAATGAATTTTAATTTTTAAATTTGAATATCTTTAACAAATTAGCAAAAACTTATTTTTTTCAAGCTTATTCATGAAATTAACTAATTTTTCAATATCCACTATCACTCACTTACAATTCAAATTTAAATTTTAATCACCAAAATATATGAAAAAAATTTCAATTTAAATTTTAATTTTAAAAAATATGAAAAGATTTGAATTGAGAGGAAAAATAAAATAAAAAGTGAGTCAAGGTTTTTTTGGTTTGGGGATGGGGGGCTGGTGCATTGAAGAGTGGGGTTGGGGAGAGATGTAGATGGGTGGGGGATAGTGTGTTGGGGGTAGGGTGGATGGTGCGAAGGAAGGATGTGGGGGAGGGTCTGTAGGTGGTGCTGGACGGGGCTGGGGTGCGGTGGGGGTGCTAGACGGGGCTGGGGTAGGGGTTTTGGATGGGGCTAGGGTGGGGTGGGGGTGTTGGACGCAGGGGCTGAGGGCTGGGGATACTGGATGGCGGTGATGGTGAAGTAGGTGGTGCTAGACAAGGGTGGGTCGGTGGGGGTGCTGGACACGGGAGGGGGGGTGAAGGGATGTTGGGGATAATGCCTTTTTTAATTTTTTTTTAAAATTTATTATTTTTCAATTTTTAGAAATATTGTAAAATTTAAAAGGATGGAGGGATAAAAGGCCCTATGTTAATTTTAATAAAAATATATTGCTTTCAATCGCTCATACACGCGTGTCTACACACGTCATATACTACTCAACAATTTTACTGTCACATAGATCCGACCAATGGTCAAAGGGCTTAAAATATTGAGATTTATTAAATTAAGGGGTTCAAATTACAAACATGTAAGTAGGAGTATCCACATTAAAAACCCGACATAGTACAAGGGTACATCAAGCCATTTTTCTAAGTAAATAACCAATAAACATAAATTACCAATTATCATTCCATAACCAAGAATCCATCTGAACTATATAATCTAATAAATATCTCCCAATGTCGGACATGAATCGAAACTCAACATCATAATCATCACTACCATCATTTACGAGGCTTGAACCAAAATACATACATCATTATGACCATCAAATGTCGGACTTAAACTGGGACTCATATATCAATTTCATCATCAATTGCCAGACATGAACCGAAACTCATAACATCATTAATTGCCGGACTTAAATAAAAACTCATATATTACTATCATCATCAGCAGTCGGACATGAACCAAAACTCATATATCATTAGAAAATATTAGTAGATCATATAAATAAACCATAATCATAAGCCATACCAATAAATCGCCATAATTACCCAACGAACCTTACGTTAAATTAGCCCTATCTTTCAACTACCGAACTAGCATAAACAATAAGTATCTAATATCTTTAAAGTCGCAAAGAGTCATTAATATGGATATATCATGCATAATTAATATACAAAGCTAACACAAGTGTGGGCCTAAGGTGGGTCGGAGGGGACCTGTCCGATTCCTGAAATCCATTTTAGGCAAATTCTACCCCGGACTATGCTAACGTATCTAAACTCATTTGTAGAAGTGAAATAAGTCATAATTAGCCATAATATATCATTTCTGCCTAAAACATGAGAAACTAAGTCAATTAACCTTACGTTACAGTTTCAAGATAGCCTAAATAGTTCAACTAACCCAAATATTTTCAATCATACCCCCAACACGTAAATCCCACCCCATATCTATCATAATCATACTATGAAATAAATCAATATATGAAAAGAGTAAGCCTAGCTGACCTGGACACCGAAGAAAAGCCCAAAGAATATTGTAAACCATAGATTTCCCTTTCTAAGAAGTTTCCACAAGATAACACGCTATCAAAATCATAATCTACTTATAAAAACAAGAACAATGAAACCCATATTGCACTATTATTTTCTGGTTCCAAAATTACGTAAAAATTTCATGTGGGTCTCAGTTACAGAATTGCAATTTCAAAACCAACACAACATCCCTCTATGCTCAAGTAATATTTACCCTCAAAATGGGTGAATTCTGAGCTCTAATGGTGCTACAATCATGACACAAAGATTCTAGGGATTTTACAAAAAAGATAAGGATTCTATCAAGAAATTAATGGAAGCTTACCAAAAATTTAAAGATGAAATGCGTAAATTAAATTTACCTAAGATCCAAAATCACCCACAAATGATTCTCCCAAGTTTTTCCACTTTTTAGGGTTCACTATTTTACAGAAAGGATGAAAAATGTGAAAAATTGAGTTAAGTGGGGGTATTTATAGTCTTTCCAAGCCCACAAGTGTCGCATAGACAGACACTGGCTTCTTAAGCGGTCATCGCATAAGTGACCTAGTGTCACTTTAGCGACATCTAGTGTCATCTCAGATACCGCTTAAGTGAGATTTGGCCGCTTAAGAGGCCATCTCTTAAGCACTAAAGATATAACTTAAGCGATACCTATAGGGCGATGCTATGCCGCCTAAGTGACCTCATGGGCTCTTATATGATGCACTAGCATCAACTGAGACTTGGAATTTTTCCAAGTCTCCGCCAACTCCTTGAGATTCATTCAAAATCCCGTATACAAAAACAAACTATCCCACCTTATTAAATTTGAAATTCAGGAATCAATGGCATAGTCAAAATTTCCATTCGGGGTTATTTAATGAAATGTGGGTCGTGCACTCACATGCCATTTTTCTTAACTCCCAAACAATAGCCCAAAATGAGTCTGAGAGCCTCAACACCCTAACCAAGGGCCCTCCTAAATAAAATTGATTTTTTAGAGCTGTTAGAACTGTTTGAATTGGAATACGAGGTCGTTTTACCATTTTTTTGGCCTTGTAGCTAATTTGAACTAGCAAAGGCTTCAAAATAGGGAATTGGCTAAAAACCAAACAAAATTCCTGATAACTAAACTGTCAGTTCCAACAAGTCATAAATAACTTGCGGTAGCTATATGAACACTCTAAATAGCAAAAATAAGCAGAAATGTAAAAAATGACCTAGACGATCATCAAAATATCTACTACTAAAAGATCTTTTATCTATAAAAGTAAAAGATTAGAATGTACATGTAGCCTCAAACAGGTGAGGATGATGGGTCTGGATCTTACTCTCTATCTTCAAAGTAGCCTCTTCTATTGGGTGGTTCCTCTACTGAATCTTAACAACCAAAATCTCTCTGGTGCGCAACCGCCTGACATCACTAGCCAATATGAGCACAAGCTCCTCCATGAAGGTCAACCGCTTATCCAACTGAACTGAGTCCCATCCAAGCACATAAGAAGGATAAAAAATATACTACAGTAACATATAAACATGGAAATTCAGATAGATAATAGAAAAATTTAGGGGTAAGACTAGCTTATAAGCCACCTCACCAATTATGTGAAAAATATCAAAGGGTCCAATATATCTGGGTCTGAGCTTGCCATTTCTCCCTAACCTAATCAAACCCTTCATGTTCAATACATGAAGGAATAATCGATCACCAACTTCAAATATCAAGGCACAAAATCTATGATTTGGATAGGCCTTCTACTTACTCTAAGTTGCCCTCAATTTTTCTTTAATCACCCTGACTCTATTAAACAACTCCTGAAGCAAGTCAGTACCACGTGTCCAAATATTAGAAGTCTCAAACCATCCAATCAGAGAACGACATAGCCTATCATATAAACCTTCAAAAGGAACTATCTTAATATTCGAATAATAGATATTATTGTAAGCAAAATCAGCCAAAACTAAGTGCTACTCCCAATGACCTCCAAAGTCCATAACATAAGCTCAGACCATATATTAAAAAACCTAAATAGTTCGGTCTGACTGCCCATCATCCCGAGGGTGGAATGTTGTATTAAGATCCACCGAAGTTCCTAACTTCTTCTGAAAAGCTCTCCTAAAGTTAGAAGTGAACACCGAACCCCGATCAGAAATAATAGCTATAGGCACACCATGCAAACATACTACCTCACTAACATGAATACGATCCAACCGCTCAGCACTGAAGGACATCTGATTAGGAATGAAATACGCCAACTTGGTCAACCAATCCACAATGACCCAAATACCATTGGAACCAAGGGAAGTATGAGGAAAAATACTAACAAAGTATATGGTAATCTGCTCTTATTTTTACATGAGAATGGGTAATCTATGAATCAAGACACTAGGTCTCTGATGGTCGGCTTTCACTTGATGGCAATTTAGTCAACGAGCTACGAAGTTTTCCACCTCTATTTATGCTACTCTACTAATAATGTTGCCTCAAATCTCTATACATCTTGATTGTACCAACGTGAATAGAATATTTAGCGTTGTGAGCGACATGCAGAATCGACTAAATCAAGTCATGAACCCTCAAAACAAAAATGCGTGTAATCAAGTCTCAAAACACCCTCAAAATATTTGTTTGACCTCTTGGACTTACCACTCAACACTTGATATGAATGATGAAAATCCTCTTATTCTCAAACTAATGAATCCATCTCTGATCAAATAGTGAAGATCTCGCCTCAACACTAGAGAGAATACTTCTAGGGTCTGATATAACAAGTTGCACCATCATGTTTGCTAAGGACTGAATGTTACATGCTAACAACCTCAGAGAAATTGAAATGCAAGCCAAGATACCCATACTCACAGCCTTTTAACTCAAGGCATTCACTACCATATATTTTTGCTCAAATAATAAATGATAATGATGTCATAATCCTAAAGGAACTCCACCCAACTATGATGCTAAGAATTAATCTCTCTCTAGGTCATAGGATGCTGAATACTGTGATGATC
This sequence comes from Capsicum pubescens, assembly GCA_030864215.1. Classification (NCBI taxonomy): domain Eukaryota; kingdom Viridiplantae; phylum Streptophyta; class Magnoliopsida; order Solanales; family Solanaceae; genus Capsicum; species Capsicum pubescens. The sequence goes on from CM061544.1 coordinate 233,687,330, forward strand.
CATGAAGATCTTACAATGCACACATTAAAGATAATTCCTCTAAATCATTAGCACGAAAACTATCACCGCCAACTCCAAATCATGAGTAGGGTAGTTATGCTCATCCACCTTTACTTGTCTCGACGTATAAGCAATAACACGACCCTGTTGTATCAATACAGAACATCATTAAAATACATGGTGAATCCCTTACCCTCAATAAATAGAGACAAAATACGAGCTGAAGTGAGAATTCACTTGAGTTTTTTAAAGCCCGACTCATACTCCTTGGACAATAAAAAAAACCTCCTTCTAGGTTAATTTTATCATTGATGCCTCAATGGTAGCAAATAGCTCAAAGAATCATCTATAGTAACTATCCAAACCTATGAAGCGATGAATGTTAGATGGAGATATAGGCCTAGCGTAATCACAAATAGCCTTGATCTTTGTTAGATCTACTATAATCGCATCCTTAGACACCACATGCCTAAGGAATTTCACCAACTCAAGCCAAAACTCATACTTAGAGAATGTAGGAAAAAACATATAATCTCTAAAAGTATAGACCACAATCCTCAAATGCTGCATACACTCCTTTATACTCCTTGAGTACATAAGGATGTATTCGATGAACTCAATCACAAAGGAATCGAAATCAGGTCTGAACAAATGATTCATGAAATCCATAAATGTGGTTGGGGAATTAGTCAACCCAAAAGACATTACTAGAAACTTATAATGACTATATTGGGTTTTATAGACTATCCTCGAGATATCCTCAGCCTGAATCCTTAACTGATGGTAACTAGACCTCAAATCAGTCTTAGAAAACACTATTTCTCCCTAAAGCTGTCCAAACAAACCATCAATGATAGGCATAGGATATCGGTTCTTCACCGTTACCTAATTAAGTTGCCTATAATCAATACAAAAATGTATGGAACCATTCTTATTTTTAAAAAATAACATAGGATCTCCCCAAGGAGAAATAGTTGGTCTAATTAAACCATTACTAATAAGATCCTAAAGTTGGGTATTTAGATCCTTAAGCTTGGTAGGATCCATAAGGATCCATAACAAACTCAATATCATTTTAAGAAGGAACACTAGGTAGATTGATAGGGAAAATAATAGAAACTTATGAACTATAAGAACAGAGTCAAGTGATGGACTCTCCATGCTAATATCATGAAAATAAGTAAGATAAGACTTGAAAGCCCTAAAAATAAGTCTCCTATCATGAATATAAGAAGTAATCCCCATAATATCATGGCTAACTGCTCCTTGCCATACAACCAAGGGTACGTTGGGTATGGCTAAGGTAATGGTCATAACACTATAATCTAGGACTGCATAATAGTGAATTACCAGTCAATGACCAGAATCATATCAAAATCCACCATATCTAACACAGTAAGATCAACCAAGGTATCAAACTAAAAAATAGTCACAACACATGATTTATAAACTCGATCCGCTATTAAAGAATCACCCATGGGAGTAGATACAAATAATGGAACAAATAATAAATCCCAAGATAACTCTAACTGTAGGTCATAATTAGCAGACAAATAAATATGAGTGGATCCCAAATCAAATAAAGAAAAGTTAAATGAAGGCATACTAAGATCCTACCCATGATAATAGCATCTGAAAAATTAGCCTCAGTTCTAGCAGGTATAACATACAACAAACCATACTTGCCACTTGGCTATTCTCCTAACCTATCTCATATCCTATCTACCAGGGAACCTCTATGAGCACCCTGGGGACTACCACTGATACCATGCAACAACCTTCAGTAGGAGCCAAAACTACCCTAGTAGGTGGAACACTCTTAACTGAAGGAACCATCACTCCATAACTGTGGCTCTCTCTTTAGAAATAACCAAAAACTCCACAACTATAACCTACCAAGACATTGTACCAAAACCAAAAGATTTGGCTAACCTAAAAGAACAACCACAACTATAATAACTGAGGACGCGCTTCTCAAAGATAGACCACTATCCTGGCCAAGATGATCAACAAAACTATACTGGTGATGTGTCATGGTTTCATGGAACTTTCGATGATTAAAATTGAGAAATATATTATTACTTAGGCCTATTTTAGGAGATATGATGTGTTTTTATGTTGTGTTTTATAGGAAACTAGGTTCTAGAAGCTAAACCAAAGAAAATAAGTTGAAAGCTAAAAAGTGTGCTACCTACGCTGGAACCTACTTGACATAGGTGCCATCTATTAGGTGTAGGTGACAGACCGTAGGTTGAATAACTTGATGTTCAGGGAAAAAGCTACTGAATTGAAGGCCTTCAAATCTACATGGGACCACCTATGGCCCCTAGATGCTATCTATGGCACATAAGTGACGCCATTGGTGGCTACCAACTCAACCTTCCTATTTGTTTTATATTTGATTTTTAGGGTTTCCATGTAACTTATAAATACCATTTTGATGTTTTTTTAGTGATTTTATGTTTTTATGCACTCATATTATTCATAAACATATTTTTGATTCTGAGATTGACTTTTGATCTTGGAATCTCTTGGTTCTTGGTTTTTGGATGATTAATTAATTTGGGACTTGGGGTTTTCTTCAGATATTATTGTGAGATTGCTTCTATGTTTTCTTAATTGAGTTCCATGGATTGTTTCACAACTATGAGAAGCTACATCCCTTATCTTGGGTTTTTAGAACACTGGTTTGATAAAAATGTAGGGGAAGTGTGAGTTCCTTCTAGAGCATTATTACAGCATGTATTGTGATTTTCTTCCTTTGATTTCTTTCTTAATGGTTGAAAATATTAGGAACTCATCTATATTCTATACTAACTCGAGAAAGAGGTAGAGATTGGGAAAAGAAGATCATAATAAGTTCCTTGCACTAGTAGAAACTCTACTACAAGCTCATATTGGTAACTCTATCAAGGACTCTTTCTACACTAATTATCTCTAATCAGTGTTAAAATTAGGCAACTCTAACTAAGCACTTCTCTTAACAAATGAAAGAACTACTCTTATAAGATGAGTAGTTCAGTTACAAATCAAAGCTCACTCAAGAATAATTTCTGTTTAAGCTCACATAAGTATCTAAAAACTTGAGTAGTGTTTAAATGGGGTTTTTGCTATCTCTCTTTACTCTTTATAATTGTAAAAAACTACTTGTTAAAGAGGCATGTCTTTTCTTTTATTGATGGGTAATGATTAGGGATAGAATATTATTGGACTAGCTGTCCAAGTCAGTACAAGATAGAACCTACAGGTTTGTTACACAAGGAAAAAACTTTGTAGATACTGTGTGCTATCTGTCCTATACGTTGCACATCCAGGGACCTAGTCCCTTTCAGTTTAGCTGCTCATCATCAAAACTACATATGGAAATTCCACCCTTTTTGATGATAATAAACCAAACAATATAATTTGAGCATCAATGCATATTAATCATATTTAATAAGAGTGATTAGCACTTGAAGATAAATTCCCCCCTATCATTATGCTTCTTCTTTCATCAACCAACACAGAGACCTGGTCTCTTGTTGTCTTTTTCTGAAAAAATTGCAATTACTTCATACTGTTAGTGTGATCCTTCAGTTAGTACATTTTCCATTTCTTCCCTCTGTCATCATGACTCCCTTTATTCACCTATTTGGCACATCACATATTTCCCTCTGTAAGCATGCCATTCATATTTCATATTTATGTTCATATTCTCCTAGAACATCTAAATATTTGAGCACCTGATACCTTGTTCATCTGTACTTAGTATTCCTCTTTTTGGCATCATTGAAAAATATTAACAGTAAACCAAGAGTAAATTAAGCACCAATTAGTTGACTCATGGACACTGGGGCAACACCAAAATGAAGAATAACTTTTCAATTTAAAGAGAACAAATGTAATACACAAAGAAAAGATTCATTCATAAGAAGGATTAGTATTATCACAGTGCATAAATTAAATATTATTAGGGAAAAGCCACAGGAATAAAAAATTATTGGCAAGTGAAGGACTAGGAAGAAGAGCTTAAAAGAGTAGGGTCAGTTTGTTATTAAGATGATTTATCTCCTTATTCGACTTAAGGACCTCATCAACTTAGATTGACACTCTCTTTTTCAGTTCAGCATTTTTAATTTTGAGTATTTCATTGTCACACGGGCTCCCATTGGAGAGATGCTAAATTGTCTCCTAAAGTTTGATTATTTCATTATCCTTGGAAACTAGATTGCCTTTTAGTTCCTATATTTCCTTGCTAAGCTCCTTTTGATAAATACTTCCTGACTTGACATATTAAGTCTTGACCAATTTCTTCATGCCAATCATTTGAAGCATAGTCCCTTTGGTTCCATTTTTATTGACAATACTAAACTAGTTAAATACCTTGTTCAACCAATATGCATAAGGCATTCCATACTTTCCGTTCCTTCCAAGAATCACTTTGTAAATATGTTCCATCATAAATGAATGAAGATTAATGAATTTAAAGATACTGAGGCATTCCATTTCAAGAAAATTTATGGATATGGAAATGTTTTTATTTTGTGAACTAGGTAGAATCACCTTGTTCACAAAGTCAAAAACCAATTAAAACTCATTCTTGAGTGATTTCCTATTCGCTGCAGCGACAGATTTTCCATTGGTCTTAGATGAATTTTCTAAGAATTCTATTGAAAGCAGCTGCTTGGTGATAGTTCTCACCCCATATATAGGAACTTCCAAGTTCCTTCCCAATGTTTCTACATTCAGTTTTATCTTTTTCCTTAGACTTGTGCATTCAGATGCTTTCCATCTTCTGAGAATTCCAAAGTGAGATAGAATTCCCTATCTTTCTCATAAAAAACAGTGGGAACAGGTCCTTCCATAGGGTGCATCCACCCTTGATATTTAACCATCTTAATAAGTTCCACCTACCAGGTTCTACTAGCATGTTTGAATAAAAAATCCTTCTAGTTAAAATCTTTTGATTCTTCAAGAACTTGTTTCTTTACTACTTGGATACATCTTTATTTTTCTCCACATTCTTTCTTATGGTGTACATGATTACAAATTCTTTTCATCTACTTTCTCTTCTTGGGACCAGGTCCCTCAAGAGTAAGTTGCTTCTTATTAAAACTTCTAGACCATTCTTTATAAATATTTGGTGTTTTACTTATATCAGTTTTCTTATCATCAGTAAAGCTATTTCCTAGGCTATTTGACAATAAGATGAGATTTTCAACATCCCAGGCTTCATTTATCACAACATCATTAGAATAGTTTTGAAGATTCAAGGATAATTCTTCATTGACAGGCAGAGTGATAAAGGATTTAATCTTTACAAGAGTAAGAAATAAGGATGATTTTCAAGAAGGTTTGGAAAGGAATTATTCCCAATGCTAAGCTTAGAACCCTTTGAACAACAAGAAACTGGGAGAGCTGTAACCAGCAAAAAGGTATTTTTCTTAGAGGGACTATTTAAAATTTGTATTTTCCCATTTTGGTATGAGAAGGAGTGGGTATAACAAGTTTTAAGGGAGAAAATAGGTACAAAGAAGGGTTTTCTTGGGGAACAATAAATGATCAATAACTGATTTTTTGGTGACTCACTTTCCCTTTTTGTAATAGGTCAACTTTGTACTGACACAAGGATAAGAGGATACGACTTTTTCTTGATAGAACAGAAAAAATCTGCATATATAAGATACTAACCTGAGAGATAGGATAGGTCCCTTCTCTAGTTTGAGTGAATCTCTATCTTTGTTCTTGTCAACTCTATCCACCTTAAAAGTTATTCCTATGGGTGTATACCTGCAAGGGTATGGTACTGAGTTAGACCAACATATACCTAGTTTATCAAGGATACCTGCCTCTTTCACATAGTCAATCTTGTAAAGAGACATTAATTCACTTAAGAGTAGGTCAGGCCAATTTGATCATCCCCAACATCAGTTTGTTAGAATAATTACACCACAGGATACCATTCTTACCTATGATTTTCAATATTTCACCATCATCATCATGAATCCTTTCTTACCTTTCTGTAGATTTACTGCTACAAGGGATAAGTAGATCTATGCACTTCTTACTCTAAATTTTTTAACTTTGTTTCACTAGGGAATAGGTCCTTGGAGATCAAACAATTCAACATATGACATTTCTAATTGAAATTTCCTTAAAGAGAGGTTAGTCAGATCTTCTAGAGTTAAATTTTGAGACCCTATTAATGAACCATTTCTGAAAAACAATTCCTTTTCTCATTTAAAGAATCATGTTCACTTGTCAGATTTGGGAACCCACTTGAGTCTGAGTTCCTAGTAGTAGAACAATAGAGTGATCAAATTCTTCTTATCCCACATAGGTAGTGATGGGTTTCTCTTCACTTTTTTCGAAGACTTGAAGCCCTTAGGATGAGTACTCTTCTATTGAATATATTCAATATTCTTTAATTTTACCTTAGTCTAGTGACGACATCCTTTCTTCAAATGTCTATTTCTTCCATAGTGAGTGAACAAGAGTTTGTGCCCTTTACTTCTGTCATCATAAGCTACCTGTTCTTTAGACTCACTGGGTTAGAATTTTCCTTGATATCCCAGAACTCTACCATCATTAGCTCCTTGAGTGGTTAAATTAGAAAGGATTAGTAAGAATGTAGTCCACTTAAGAGACTTGTTCAATTATTATTTCAGGTGGACCAGGTCCCTCTCTAATTCTTCATTCCTGTGCAGTGCTGCCATGAGGTATTGTTGTGAAGCTTTCAGATTCTCTTTAAGATCAATATGAATACTTGAGGCTTCCTTCTTCCCTTTACCATTAACACCATTACTTTGTTTGGATTCCTTATTAGACTCAGATTTTCAGAGTTCATCTTTGTGAACAACTCTTCAATTTTAGAAATTTTGAGAGTTATAGCATTTAACCCATGCTCTTGATTCTCTACTTTTTATTCCAAGGCATTCTTCTCAGTGGTTAGTTCACATACAGAGTCTAACAACATACTTTAGAGCCTTTTTATCTTCCTAGTAGTGTAATTATATAGATTTTTCTTAATATCATATAAAGTTACTTCCTTTTCTTTTTCATTTTTAGTGTTTGACCTGAGCGCAAATGAGGAATCATAGATAATTGAAACCTCTTCCACTGCTAGCATGGAAACACTCCAGTGTTCTCAACTTTAACTGAATTACTGGAAAAGTCTCCCAATGCTTCTCGAGCTTAATTTATAGCTTACTCAGTTGCTTTCTTCTTTATTGAATTTTCAAGGACCTGGTCCCCGATCTTTCCTTTATCACATGTAGTCTCAGTACTACTTCCCTTTCTTTGGAACTGACTACTAATCTTTATGGTTCTAATGAGACTATTCCCCAAAGGCAACATTGATATCTTTATCACCATTTGGATCATATTTAGAAGTTGTCAAAGCCAAGGATTTTTCTCATTTTCTTTCTTTTTCTTCATTTCTTGCTATTTCGTCAGCTCATGGGTCTTTAGATTACCAATGAGCTCATCCATGTTGAGGGTTTTGAGGTTCCTTGCCTTAGTTATAGCTTCCACCTTGCTTTCCCAAGACACACAAAGAACCCCAAGAATTTTCCTTACTTTCTTGTACATTGGGATCACCTCTCCTAAATAATGAATCTCATTTGTTACTAAGGTGAATCTAGTATTAATTTTTTGGATGGTTTATACTTCTTTCATGGTGAAGGTTTCAAACTAGCTAGTCAGTATATCTATCTTACAATCCCTCACATTAGTAGTTCCTTCATGGACAGTCCTCAAGCAATCCCAAATCTCTTTAGCACTTTCACAGGCTGAGATCCTATTGTATTTATTAGGACCTATACCACATACTAGAAGATTCTTGGCCTTGTAATTTTTTTTAATCTTTTTTCTATCTTCATCATTGTACTCTCTCCTGCTTTCGACAACCATCTTTGTAACCTCTCCTTCTTTGACTTCTCTAACAGGCACATGAGGACCATCAATAATAATGTCCATAAGCTCACTATCCTCAGCTATAATAAAGTTAAACATTCTTGTTTTAAACCACCCATAGTAGTGTCCATTGAACCTAGGTTGTCTCGTGGTTGATTGCCCTTCTTCTAGGTTAGGTAGAGTATCCATACTACCTAAGACACTCTAGGTGTGAACCATTTAGAGAGACCAAGCTATGATAACAATTGTTGTAACCCTTAGGGGTTTCTCCACACAGTAAGGGACCAGGTCCCTCAGAATCAATCACAAGTAATCAAATAATATAGTGCATGAAAACTAAAGACAATGTAGAAAGAATAAAAGAAACATGGATTTTTTTACGTGGAAAACAACAATGGGAAATACCATGAATTTCCCTCACAAAAACCAAAGAAATCCAATATAATCATCCTTCTTATTACAGTGTAGATTTCATCCTAACTTTAGGCTCCTTGCGCTTGTAGAAACTCTACTACAAGCTCATCTTGGTAACTCTACCAAGGACTCTCTCTATACTGATAAGCTCTAATCAATGTTAAACTCAGAAAACTCTACCTAAGCACTTATCTCAACAAATGAAAGAACTACTCTTATAAAATGAGTAGTTCAGTTACAAATTAAAGCTTACTCAAGAAAAATTTCTATTTAAGCTCACATAAACAGCTAATAACTTTAGAAGTATTGAAATAGGGTTTTTGTTGCCTCTATTCACTCTTTAGAATTGGGGAAAAACTGCTTATTAAAAAGGCATCTCTTTTCTTTAATAGTTGCATGATGATTAGTGTTGGAATATATTGGACCAGCTGTCCAAGTCAGTACAAAATAACACCTGCAAGTTTGTTACACAAGAGGACAAAACTATGAAAATACCGTGTGCCAGTTGTACTGTACGTTGCACAACTAGGACCTGGTCCCTTGCAGTTTAGATGATCATTATCAAAACTATATATATCAAAAAATAATGCAAAGATCAAACCACTATACCTACCAAATTGTCCTCCATAAGCCAATAAATGTTGAAAAGTAAATAACCCAACACAAGCCCCCTTAAGCCTAGAGGGAAAAATCAAGGAAAATAAATAACCTAATAACAATAAATTACTAATTATCGTTCCATAACCTAGAATCCATCAAAACCATATCATATTATAAATAACCCTCAATGTCTGACTTAAATCAAAACTCAATAGCATCATAATCATTACCATCCTCTGCTAAACTTGAACCATAAATCATTTATCATTATCACCATTAAATATCGTACTTGAATTGGGACATATATCAATACCATCATTAATTGCTAGACTTGAATCTGAACTCATAGCATCATCAATTGTCTGACTTAAACCAGAACTCATATATTAATATCATCTTCAATTGACATACTTGAACCAAAACTCAAATATCATTAGATCATATCAGTAGACCATATAAATAAACCATAATCATAAGCCATAACACTAAATCACCATAATTACCCACCAGATCATACCTGGAATGTCCACTGTAATTCCCCGGGAGTACACCCTACACGCCACATAGTGCTTAAGGTCACAAGTGACCACAAGCTAATCCATGAGCTGGTACCTGCAATGACAACTGAATAAAATCAATAAAAATGACTTTTTCAAAAATTAACTTAAAAATATCGTAAGGTTTTAATTTCTAAAAACAATACAACTGAATCCTTACAACTAAAACATATGCAAAAATACTGAAATATGACTGATAGGACTGATAAACTAACTAACTGTGTGAAGTATCTGAAAGCCTCTAAACTGACTGAGGAGTTGATGGGACAAGACCCCAACAAACTTCGACTGACTAACTGAAAGTAAATACTGAATGAAACATAATAGGTCCTCAAAACATGAGGACTCACCACTATTGTTGCTGCTGATAAGATGAACTATCTAAGCACGATTAGGGAACTGTGCATCTGAAAATATGATATTAAACATCATAGTGCAAGTAAAGAGTATGCGATAAGTACTTTGAATGTACTGGTATATGAGATAAGTTTAGTATGAAATGCATTAGTTCATGTGCATGAGATAGTAAATAACTAAATGACATGAGGTAACTAAATATGAGTACATGATAAACTGAAATACTAAGAATACAAGATCAAGCATATAATATATCTAAAATAATCTGTAGAACTGAAATATCAAAATTTGGTAACTGAATATTGATAAACCGTATGCCATGGTCAAATATACTAAACTTAATTCTTTACTGAGTACTGAAATTGAAACTGTAGGAGGTATCATCTAACTGACATGCCCCAAATTTAAGTTGATAGTGGTCAAACCCATGACCCCAATTGGAAGGGTGCTAGTACCGTACCATGGGTACTAACAATGGCTATGTCAACCCTAAACTAGCAGGAAGACATCTTATGTACCCTAAACTAATAGGAAGACTCATCATCTATGTGTCAACCCTAAACTAGCAGGAAGAAATATTCAACCTACGTTGGCTACGTAGTTCTGTACCTCAGGAATTGCTACTAAGGGTCAAACCCTATACTACTATGAATGCCCCCATTCCTGGGTTCGTTCGGTGCTGAATTCTTCTCCCAGCTGAACTTACACTGATTATGAAACTTAACTAAGTTTAACTAAAAAAGGAACTAACTCAAATTACTGAATTAATCTAAGTTTCACTGACATGATAACTGACTGAACTGATAATGCTCGTACATGTCTGAAACTATTTTGAAAATACCGAGACTAAGTAAACAGCTAAATTTTGGGAATTCATAAGCCCCAGGACTCATTATCAATAACAATAGGACCATATGAAAATTTTGAAACCATAGAGGGGAATTCTTGTTCAACATTCATCACTTAGACACTTTATCAAACACATGATGGTCATAAGTTAAGGCATGGGAATAGTTAAAACATGTGCTACTAACATAATTACAAAACAAAAATCATGATTTAAGGATGTAACATGCGAAAATCACCATTCAAATATGTCACAGGAAAATTCCAACGAAAACACATGGTAAACATAGTTTGAAATCAAAGTTCATAATAGCTTCATGTAAATAATTCACAACACATGTTAAAATCCTAACTTTAAACTTAAAAATGATTTCTTGGACTCCATGGGTGAAAAATACCCATGAATGAACATCACACAAACCTTAATTAATGAATTTGTGAAGGTTTTTGATGATTTTCTTGAAAACTAAGCTTGAATCCCTTGTTTCTTTTGAAGAGGATAGGGTTTGTTCTTGAGAGAGAATGCTTTCTTTTGAGAGAATTTGAGAATATAATGACCAATTATGCCTTTTGAGGCCCTTAATCATTGTTAGGGACCAATTAGGAGAAGGGAAAAGACCCAATTTCCCTTGGAATAATGGAATCATAAGCTGGAAAAAATAGGGGCAGGCGATGAGCCAAGGACCATGGGCTCTGTACCGGTGGTCTAAGCCTCGCAATACGGGATCTACCATGGGCACCCCTAGCAGTGCACTGGAGGTCACACTACAGGATTATCCAGGTGCTGCTACTATTTTAGACTTCGAAACAGTCCCTTACACCTGTTCAAAAATTTCAAAACTCACTCGAGATGTTCTATTGACAACCCCGATCATGAATCAACTTAAAAATTAACTTTTCAATATCGGGAAGGTCTGAAATAAAATCATTGATATTTAAGGTCTTTAGAAATGACTAAGTACTAACACTTAGTGAAATTTTCTAACTCTTGGACCTCTTTCACATACAATGTGAGCTGAATTGAGCTAGGATTTTATGGGGCCTTACTATATCTCCCTCTTGGGAACATTTGTCCTCGAATGAGAATGATTAGTTGAGAATACTGGGAGAACTGAGATCATATACCGAATAAGCATAACTGAAAACATAATTACATGACTAATTTTGGAACATGATATATGACTAAACTGATTTCGTGAATACATACAATGACATAAGAATGGTTATAAGGATGAGATATAAATGAGAGAGTCAACTTATGAGTAACCATTACCTCCAGCTGGTTCTGGTTTCATGAAGAAAAAATGAGAGATTTAGGACATGAAAACTCAGGTATTACAATATCTCCACCTTGGGATATTTTATCCCCTGAATGATACTAACTTGGTTGAAATACAAAGGAAAGACCGAGATGATGCACGAGACACTTATGAACTGAATCAAGACTAAATATCTGGAATCTAAAACATAATGCATTGACTGAACTAGATTTACAATTTACATGGATACGGATAAACTATCTCTTGAAATGGGCATATTCATGACACATTAGATAGTAAATCTAGATCGAAAGATGGAAAAACCATAGGAACTAGTTTGTTGACTATTAACTAAACTATTGGCTAAACAGATTGAATTATACTGAAATCTCATACTCAACTATAAATTTCACTTCACAATTGCACTTCACTTAAGGATACTTAAAAATATTCACATGGACACTGATCACCCTATCTACTCAAGTCTGAGCTGAACTGAATTCTCTACTATATTCAAGCCTACCCGAATCTACAATGTACTACACATAACACTGTAATACTAGACTAAATATGAATTTGACACACCCTGTATTTTCACAACTCCTCATCTCATGAATAAGTCTTATTATCACTTCAACAACTACATTAAACCTTTTACTAGACATTCACTAATGCGCAGTGCATTCATCCACATATATGCAAACATGACATTCAAGCCTATCTTCATAACTACATATGCCCTTCGAAATAAAAACCCATAAAAACATCTTCATCATATCCGAAAAACCTCTATTATTGAAAACTTCCATGCACCGCCCCAAGAAAACACACAAAAAATTTCAACTAACCGTGACATATATCAATAACTTGGCCTTAATCATACTTCACACTTTCAACCTTATCTAAATCAAACATTCAACAATCTTTTTTCAATAAGAAACATTCACTCTCTTCTATATAAACAATTGTTCATCATTGCTAGCTTGACATAAGAAAGAGTCACTAAAAGGTTAGAACATAAGGACCTAATACATGAAAGGATACCATGCCTAACTCAACACTTTATTGAGGCCTGAGGAATAGAGTATCAATATTATGGATTCATTACATAGATCAAAACTGAGGATATACATGACATAATCTGAAGTTTGCTGATCATTAAGAGTGTATCATAAGTACTGGAACTGAACATACTATAAAGCAAGATTACATGAGTCATGAACTGCGTAACCTAAGTTTGGAGTTCCTGAATTCATGGAACATGATTCGTACTGCTGAGTGGATTGGAACTCCTCATACTAGGAACTGGAAAGTACATAATTTTCCATAAGGTGCATGAATATGAGCTATGTCATAGAGATCACATATAAGGCATGAAGAGATATCATGATGACTGATGTAAAAAACTTTGCACTAACATGATATTGGGTTAGGCATCATCTTCCCTACTGATGTTCTACAATACACTGGCATCACTACTAGGACCTGCAAGCTTGAATTGGTTACAGGTTCTATCATCTCCACCTTAGCTTTAAGACATCGCTCTAAGTCTGTGGAACCCTTTAAAGAACTCTAAACTAAACTGCAATCACTTTACTCTAGAGTCTGAGACATAACAATGCATATAAATACTATACTTACCCTAAAAGACTACACCTAATAATATAAGGCCCACTGGTAGTACTTCCTTTTGATACAGAATTGTTAGGTTTCTATAGCCTCAACAATCATCATACAATATCTTAAGCACTGACAAACTTAGAAATTTTTAGGAGTATCACCATACCATGATTTCACACCATCAAGTGCTTCAACTTTACTTTACATTGCTCAATTTTGAAATATTCAAGCTAGGTTTCTAACACTTAACATGGATATTCTCAAACTCTTAATGAACCATACTAACTTCCTTTATATCCAACTAATACAACATCCCAATACTTATATTTAAAATCAATAACTTAAATTATTACATACATTATTTCAACCCTACTAATTCACCTTCATACAACTAGCCCCATGGATACAAAATATACTAAATTCAGATAATACTATCTCCAATTTATTGCTGCTAAACTTCTAGGTTTATGCTTCTAACCCTAGGTCATATACTATCATAGGATTCTGAGAATAGATCTAACAACACATCTGACTTCCAAGCACTGAAGTACTATCCCTTCATTCAATGACCGATTTATTGGTAAACTAAAAATGAACGACTCTAATTTTGCACTCATAGAAGTGATTTTCTGGGGTACAGTAACTGGCAAATCTCTGTATACCTGTCTAGCTACAATAGAAACACCTATTGGGGTATACACTGAGAAGGGTTCTACTAAGGTTTCAGGACCGACTCTGAAATTGACAGCTGTATAAGGGGTTACAAAAGAGAGTGAAGCTCCGGGGTCTAGTACAATATAAACAAGAATATTAAAGGCCTGTAACATACCCATAATCATATCAAGAGAAATTTCATGATCATGTTAGGACTAGAGTGCATATAATCTGTTCTGACGCTGACTACTAGTAGCACTGGAAATAGTGCCCTGCTGAGTCGGGCAACTGGATGGAACTGAATGAAGGTTGTAATGACCCTGATAACCACTCATTGCATAATCTCTAACTTTGTGTCCTGGCTCGCCACACCCAAAACACATATCACTGTCGGCTCTACATACACCTTTATGATTCCTACCACATTCTTCGCAAAGTGGATTAGTACGAACACTCTTCCCACTACCCTATGTCTTAGAGCCTGGTGATCTATCCCCACTGACAATCCTAAACTTAGTCACTAGCGCATTGGCTTGACTTGGAGCTAGGGCTGAGAATTTTTGACAAAATTGGTAATGGTCATCACCCTCTGGCCTTGGTATAAAACTACTTGTTCTGGACCTCTTACTCTCTCTCTCTCTCTTTCTCTCTATGCTCTCCCCCTTAATATACTGAGCATAACCCATAAGTCTAGATAGAAAAATAGCCTGCTGATAGTTCTGAGCAGCTACTGAATCAGCTAAGGTAAAGGAAACATCTCTAAATTCACCATAAGAGACATACTCATTTAGGGGATCTTTTTTAACAGGCGGAGGTGTGGGCTAATTCCCATTCCTTCTTTCGTTGTTCTTTCTGGAGGGCATTTTTTGTACATGAAAGAAAGAGTTAATGAGAAAGAGATTTTAAATAGAGCTCATACTCATTCAGACAACATGAAACTGAAAGAAGGGAAACTTTTCCTAAAATATCTTGTAGCCTCTTGTCCATGAGCAGTGGCGGACCCAGAATTTTCACCAAGTGGGTTCAATATATAAAAAATAAATACGCAACAAATGAAAAATTAAGGATGTTTTTAGGAAAATTAGCATGTTTTTAGGAAAAAAAGTTGAAAAAGTTTAATCCAAAAATATGGCTTCTATAGCCTTTAGGTTGCTGCTCAAAATTAATATAAAAAGCACTACTTAAAATTTTTTATAAAGAGAACTGCTGCAAGCTAGGTTTGAACTCATGACGTGGACTTTCAAATTTGAACCCGCTTCCACTGGATCAATGCCTTAACTTGTTTAAAGTGAGTTCAAATTTAAATATATACTGTTACACTTATAAGGACTGATTATATATACACATATATACGGTATAATTTTTTGACGAAGTGGGTTCATATGAACCTACTTGAACCATAGTGGGTCCGCCCCTGTCCATGAGTGTGGCACATATCACACACATGCATAAGACTCTACTCAATGCTTCTTTCAAACTCCCTAGGACACTGTAAAATATTAGCCTTTGATACCAAGTTTGTAACACCCCAAGAGTACACCCTGGATGCCACACGGTGGTTACGATCATAAGTGACCACAAGCTAACCCATGAGTTGATATTAAACATCATAGCGCAAGAAACGAGTATGTGGTTAGTACTTCTAATGTACAGGTATATGAAATAAGGTTAGGTTCAAATGCATGGGTTTATGTGCATGAGATAGTAACTACTAAATGACATGAGGAAATTGAATATGAGTACATGATAAACTAAAAAACTGATAATGCATGACCAAGCATATAATATAACTAAAATAATATGTAAAACTAAAATACCAAAATATGGTAATTGAATACTGATAAACTGTATGCTATGGTCAAATAAACTAAACTAAATTCTTTACTGAGTACTGAAATTGAAACTGTGAGAGGCATCATCTAATCGACATGCCCCAAATCTGAGATGATAGGGGTCCAACCTATGACCCTAATTGGAAGGGTGCTAGTACCGTGCCACTAGTACTAACAATGGTCGTTTCAACCCTAAACTAGCAGGAAGATATCTTGTCAACCCTAAACTAACAAAAAGACTCATGAAATATATGTCAACCCTAAACTAGCAGTAAGACATCTTAAACTTACGCTGGCTATATAGTTTTGTAACTCAAGGATTGCTATTAAGGGTTAAACCCTATACTAACAAGAATGCCCACATCCATCGATTCGGTCGGTGCTGAATCCTACTCTGAGCTAAACTGACACTAATTTTGGAAATGAACTAAGTTTAAATAAAGAAAGGAACTGACTCGAATTACTAAAATGATCTAAGTTTGACTGACATGATAATTGATTGAATTAACAATGCTTATACGTGTCTGAAACCATTTTAAAAATATTGAGACTAAGTAAACAACTAAATTTTGGATATTTATAACCCCCAAGACTCTATAGCAATAACAATAGGACCACATGAAAATTTTGAAATGATAGAGAAGAATCCTTGTTCAACATTCATCACTTAGGCATTTTATCAAACACATGAAGGTCAAAAGTTAAAGCATAGTAATAGTTAAAAACATGTGCTACTAACATAATTGCAAAACTAAAATCCTGATTTAAGGGTGTAACATGCGAAAATCACCATTCAAACGAGTCATGGGGAAATTCCAACGAAAACACATGGTAAACAAAATTTGAAATCCAAGTTCATAATAGCTTCATGTATATAATTCATAAAACATGTAAAAATCATAACTTTAAACTTGAAAATTAATTCTTGGACTCAATGGGTGAAAAGGACCCATGAATGAACATCACACATATCTTAATTGAAGAATTTGTGAAGGTTCTTGATGATTTTCTTGAAAACTAAGCTTGAATCCCTTGTTTCTTTTTACGAGGCTAAGTTTGTTCTTGAGAGAGAATGCTCTCTTTTGAGAGAATTTGAGAATAGAATGACAAATTATGCCCTTTGGGACCCTTAATCATGTGTTATGGACCAATTAGTTGAAGGGAAAAGACCCAATTGCCCTTGTAAAAATGGAATATAAATTTGGAAAAAAATAGGGGCGAAAGATAAGCCGGGCACCGTGGGCTCTGGACCGGCGGTCTAAGCCCTGTACTATGGGTTAAGTTGTGGGCACCCCTAGTAGTACACTGGAGGATGCACCATAGGCTTTACTCGATGCTGTTACTATTTTGGACTTCCAAACATGCCCTTACGCTCGTCCAAAAATTTTCAAACTCACCCAACATGTTCTATTAACAACCCCAATCATAAATCAACTTAAAAATTAAATTTTTGATGTCGGAAAAGTCTAAAATAGAGTTATCAAAGTTTATGGGCTTTAGAAATGACTAAGTTCTAACACTTGGTGAAATTTTCTAACTCTTGGACCACTTTCACATACAATGGTGAGCAGAATTGAGCTAGGATTATACAAGGTCTTACAACCACTAACTTTCAACTACCAAACTAGCATAATAAATAAGAGTTTAACCTCTTCATAGTCTCAAAGAGTCATTAATAACGGTATATCATGCATCAATAAATCTGTAAAGATAACAAAAGTCTTGGCCTAAGGTGGGCTGAAGGGGACCACTTCTAATCCTCAAAATCCATTTTAGGTAAATTCTTCCCCAGACTAGGTTAAGGTATATAAACTCATTTATAGATGTAAAATAAGTCATAATTAGCCCTAATATAGTATTTATTCCTATATCATGAGAAGCTAAGTCAATTAACCCTAAATTATGTTTTCTAGTTAGCCTAAATAGTCCAACTAACTTAAATATTTTCAATCATATCTCCAATACCTAAATCCAATCCCATATCTTACGTAATATCATAATCATGCTATGAGATAACTCAATCTTTGAATAGGATAATGCTAGCCTAACTGAATGCCAAAGAAAAGCACGAAGAATCCTCTAAACCACTCATTTTCCTTTCCAAGAAGGTTCCACAAGATGCCACATTATAAAAATCATAATCTACTAGTCAAATTGAGAATAATGATACCCATTTTATAATATTATATTTTGGGTCCATAAAAATCTCATGTGGGACCCACTTTTGGAACCACACATTCAAAATCAACACAACATCCTTCTATGATCAAGAAATATTTACCCTAAATAAGGACTGAATTCTACGCTCTAATGGTGCTACAGTTAAGCCACCAAGATTCTAGGGATTTTAGAAAAAGATGAAGGATTCTATCAAGAAATTAATAGAAGCTTACCACAAATTAAAACAATAAACACATAAACTAACTTTAGCCAAGCTCCAAAATCATCCACAAATGATTCTCTAAAGTTTTCCCACTTTTTAGGGTTCACTTTTCTAGAGAATGGATACAAAATAGGGAAAATTGGGCTAAGTGGGGTATTTATAATCTTCTAATGTCCACAAGTATCACTTAAACGGACAGTACACTGCTTCGGAGGTCATCGCTTATGCGACCAAGTTTTTTTTAAGCGACACCTGGTGTTATCTCATATACTGCTTAAGCGACCTTTAGCCACTTAAACGAACATCACTTAAGTGACAAAGGTATCGCTTAAGTGTTACCTGCATAGAGATATCAAGCTGCTTAAGTGACCGCTAGGACATTCTGGAAGCATTCATTTAAGAAACCTCATGGGCTCTTAAGTGATGCACCAGCACCAGCTAAGACTCTACATCTTCACCAACCCCTATGGATTCATCAAGAATCCCGTATACACAAAAAAACTATGCTAACCTATTATATTGGATATTTTGGACTCAATGGCGCAATCAAAATTTCCATCTGGGTTTGTTTTAATAAATAGTGGCTCCCATACTCACTTGCTATTTTTCTTAACTTTCGACGAATAGCCCAAAATGAGTGTGTGAGACTTGGTACCAAAATCAAGGATCCTCTTAAACTAAAATCAATTTTCTGGGGCTATTGGAACTACCAAAACTGGTATACAAGGTTGGTTTCCTAAATTTTTTATCGATAGCCAATTTAAACTAACAAAGGCTTTAAAATAGGGAATTGACCCTAAAAATAAAGTAAATTTCCCGGTGACCTAATTAGTTTAATCAATTTATAAATGTCTTAGGAAAGCTATCAAAAATCTCTAAACAACAAAAATGAGTGGAAATGCAGAAAATGACCTAAGGGTCATTATAGCTCTAGTTTATTGTGATTCTTTAGGAGTTGGCCTCAATTCCGTGTTGATGCAAAATGGTATGGTTATAACATTAGGAAGCTCAAATATCATGATATAAATTACCAAACTTATGATCTTGAATGGAAGTAATTTTTTTTTGCCTTAAAGATTTTGAGGAATTATCTCTATTTGGTTTATGTAGATGTGTTCATAGATCATAAGAGAACTCAATATGTCTTTACTAAAATGACCTAAACCTTTATTAGAAGATACATCTAGAATTGCTAAAATATTATGATATTAGTATCTTGTACCATCCGAGTAAGGATAATGTATTATTGTTGCTATTTGCAGATTATCTATAAGAAGTGTGGCTCATTTAGAGGATGAGAAGAAAGAATTGTGTTGAGAGGTTCACAGTCTTTCTTGATTAGGATTTTAGTTGGTTGATTTATCTTAGGGTAGTTTCATGGTTCAAAATAGTTCAAAATCATCTTTAGTAGATAAAGTTAAGGGAAACAAGATAGCAATCCTATTTTTGTTAAGTAGAAAGAAGTTGTCCAAGTTACAAAGTTAAGGTTTTCTCCGAAGAGGAAGATAGTGCTCATTATTTCCAAGGTAGACTATGTGTTGTAGCTATGGATGACTTAAGATAATTGATACTGATAGAAGCTTATAGTTTTGATATTCTGTTAAACTAGGAGGCACTAAGATGTATCGTGGATTATGAAAAGTCAATTATTATGGAATAGTGTCAAGAATGATATCACAGAATTCATGGCTAAGTGTCCAAATTAACCCTATTTAAGGTTGAGCACTAGAGACCAGATGGTAGGACTCAAAATCTAAGTATTCCTTTTATAAGTAGGAAGTGGTGAACATGAATTTCATTTAAGGGTTTTCTCGTACTCACCGCCAACATGATTCTACTTGTGTGATCATTGACTAAATAACTAAGTTAGTGCATTTTATGCTAGTTAATACTTCATAATCAGCCAAGGACAATGCCAAACTTTACCTTAGAGAATTGGTAAATCTGAATGGTGTAACTCTTACTATTATCTTGATTGGGTTACTAACGTACCATGGATTTACAACACTTAAGACATTTAAATTAGGAATATTTTCAAGCACAAGGGTATTTTAAGTGGACAATATGGGTTTATTTTGAATGTTTCTAGGAAAAATAGGCTCAAAGAAGGAAAGTGCTGCTAATTAGACTTCAAAAGGATTAGATGAACATTGCCATTACTTGGGATCTCACCACGACATAGTAAGGATATCATATATGAACTAAAGAATTTGTGACACCACAGGTGTTGGCCACTGAAAAATTTTAAGTTTTGAACTCACTATCCTGGCTACAACTTATCCTACAAGTTGTAACATATCATTGAGGGTCATAGGCCACCGATCACAGAGTGTCACGTAAAGATAGCCAAAGTTGCTATCCTGATTATGAGGTCCTTCTAACGAGTCGTAAAGACTCTAAACAATTTGTATGGTCCTATCCGTAGCCAAACCAGTGTGTGCCCCAAGTGTTTCTGTCTTTACTACGACTTGGGCCCTACGAATCATAAGGTCACCTGACGAGTCATATAGTTTGAATCGTAGGATCATTGGAGAAAGGTCCTTCAGCTACTGCCTTGACTACAAGTCATGGTGATGATCCGAAATGTGTCCTTATGAGTTGTATTGTGACTTCTAGTCAAAGGCGACAATTTTACAGCTTCTAATCATGGGCACTTTGGACATTTCCCCTTTTTCCCCAATCATGACCCATGAGTTAAAACCCCTTAAGGGTGTCATTAAAATTCCAAAACAAATTGAAATAATTTCTCAATCACTCTTAATTCTCCAAAGAAAAGATACTTAAGATTTCCAAGAAGTTGATCAATTAGAGCTCTTAAGTGAAAATTATCTCCTTAACTCTTGATATTTCAGGCATATTACACTTCCCCAACTATTACTTTGTGAAAACATGTGTTTTAAATAGTTCTCCATGTAGTTTTGATGTTGGTTTTGGAACATGGGTTGAGAGTTTTGAATGTTTGTTGTTTATGTGATATTTTATGTTTGCATATTCATTGTTTATGTTTAAAATGGTAGTTTTGAAATCAATTTGATGCATGGGTATGGTGAATATTCTAGGGGGTGGTGATTTCCTCAAATTTTATGAATGTTGTCAGTTAAACTGGTACCAAACCCAACCCAAATTTTGTGGAAGAGGTTTCGTGTGCTATAAAAATTATATGGAACTACTTTTGGAACAATTACATGATCTAAAGAGGTTATTGAAATATGATGGTTTTTATTAATGAACAAAGGGAGTTGTTCTCCCGAGTAAATGGAATACAAATGGCATGTTGATGTTACCTTGCAAGTGTAGTTGGTATGACGATACCAACAGTGTATGTTTGAATATGTATTATGGTTCAATGAATAGTAATATGTAATAAATATTATAATGGGGCTTAAAAGAGGGTTGTGTAGTTGTGTTGTAAAAGTGGTGGTCTCAAGGGATCAGAACTGCAAATCATATTTGCCGGCATAGGGGTCTAAATGGCTTGCGGTACGAGTACCCTTGCTTATGATTGGGTGGTTTGTGTCCACCCTATTATATGATTGGAAGGTTCAATTCCCCCATAATACATTCTATAATTGGGAGCTTAAGTCACCTTATTATATGGTTGGGAGGTTTGAGTCACCCATGCATATATACAAGATTCTTCTCTAATTCGTGTAGCTACACGATCAGGGGCTGGACCTAGGGGTGAGAGCTGGGGACCATATAGCCAGTGGTTAGGATTATATAACTGTTAAGCTACATAATCTCATAAAAAGTTGTAAAGTTCTTGTTAAGCCTTGTTCCTTATCCTAGTATTTATATAAGTATATATGTATGCACAAATGTTGGTGAGTATGTATATTGAGTTAAACTAGATTTTTGAATTGTCATTACTTTATCCTTATCCTTGAGTTAAATTCTAGTGCTCAACACACTAACTATCTTTGGGTGTTGTATCCCCATGCGATACAGCATCAAAGGCAATCCTATTTTTCCTGCACAGTGCTAGGTAGATCAGCTAGGTTCATCAATTATTTGTGGAAAATTGGTGAGATGTTTTTTTCCTAAAGACTTCATCATCCCATCAGTTTCCTTTTATAAACTAGAATTAAAGAGTTCACACTAACATTATTATTGTCATTGTCATTGTCATGGTTAGGGTCGGGGTCAAGTCCCAACTAAGATTATTTGAGGATTTGTAGAGGCCTTGTTGATGTTACTATGGATTGGGTATTGATGTTGACATGCTTAGATGTCTTTGAGTTTGCTACTCTTTTATCTTGTTATATGTTTGGATTTCACCATTGCTAGAAGTATTATATCCTGTTTGGCTAGGCAAAAAAGGGGTGGATTATGATCCTCGGTGGACTTGAGATACCCACCACGATAAGGCCCCAATTTGGGTCATGACAAAGATGGAGTCAAAGCCTAGGTTTTATGTCATTAGGCATACACAGAGCCATGTCAAGTAGAGTCTCTTTTATGAGTCTATAGTGTGCCACACTGATAAGGGAGAAGTTCCCTTTCTTATTATTCTATTTCAATCTATAGTAACTAAGGTATTGAATCTTCTCTAATCCCCATTTGTTTGAATTTCAGATTATACCTCCAAGAAGATCTGATGCACGTACAAAACTTTCTATCCCATCTGGGGACATTGTCAATGGATCTCGTTCTACTTATAGATTCTAGACCCAATCTAGGGCTCCAACTCCTGATTGATCTCATGGAGTACCATTAGTGCCTACTAGTCCTTCTCGGGCCCCTCGGTCTTATCATGATCATTCCCCACCGCCTTAGGGAGACATTTCTAATGCTTAGTTTTGTCGATCTATTCATCTGTTGACCCAGTTGATGACATCTCAGTCATGTCAATTGGGTCCTGCTGGTACTACTATAAGTTCTTATGAGGTTGCTCGAGTAAGGCAGTTTATAAGGCTCAATCCCCTGACCTTTACTGGTTATAAGGTTAAGGAGGATCCTCAAGGATTCATTGATGAGATAGAGAGGATATTCTGAGTTATGCATACTTCTGGCTCTAAGATTTTTGAATTTGCTACATACCAGCTGAAGGATGTGGCTTATGAATGGTATGAGGAGTAGGATAAGTCTAGGGGTGATGATGTAGAATTAACACTATGGGATGAGTTCTCAGGTGCTTTTCTAGATTTATTTTTCTCAGGAGCTGAGGAAAGCTAGGGCCAAAGAGTTTATTAATTTGAGGCAAGGAAGGATGACTGTTAAGAAGTATGACTTTAAGTTTCACCAGCTACCCTATTATACTCCCAAGCTAGTGTCTTTCATGGGAGCATAAAAAAGGAAATTTACCTCTGGGTGGTCCTGCGATTTGATTTTAGAGAATAATGACACCTTATGAACAAGGATGTAGTTATCTTTCAACTTGTGGTGTATATGCAACAGACCGTTGAGGAAAAAAAATAGTAGGAAAAATTTGGGGAGAGGAAGAGTAAAAAAATTCAGTATTTGGATTGGGGTAGAGGTTAGCAACAGAGTGGTAGAGATGCTGGAAAATGGTCTAAGAAGATGTAGGGAAATTCTAGTTCTAAATATATGGATAGTATTCTACATCCTGAGTCATTTGGTGATCGTAACTTTTAGAGAAACAGTGGATTTAGAGCACAGGGTGCCCAGTCTTAGGATAATAAAGCTCAGTCATCCCTATCTTGTCCCCCTAGCTAATTTTGTCGGCAGGTGCATCATGGGATTTTGTAAGGAGGGGAGCAATAAGTTCTACGTATGGTCATTAGGGCCACCTGCAGTGGCATTTTCCATTTGTTAGGGTTGCAACTAGGGCTAGTAAGGTTTGGTTGCCATATCTTTAGCTTTTGCACTAAAAGGTGCTATTTTTTGGCTCTGGCACTAAGCGGAATTGCCTTTATTCTCTAGCCACTCACTAGGAATCCAAGGCATCTTCGGATGTTGTTACTGGTATGTTATAAATTTTTTCCCGTGATGTTTATTATATACTTGGTTTGGTGTCTATTCTTTCTTATGTGACCCCATATGTAGTTATTCATTTTGAATTTTGTCTTGAGAGTATTTCGAATCCTTTTTTTGTTTCCACCCTGGTGGGTGATTCTGTGGTTGCTAAATGAGGTTATAGGCATTGTGTAGTATCTATTTGTGGTAGGAAGACCTTACTAGACTTGATAGAATTGGATATAGTCAATTTTGATGATATTGGGGGGATAGATTAACTCTATTCATGTTATGCCTCTCTAGATTGTAAGACTAAAAGGGTCAGTTTTTAATTCCCAAATGAATCAGTGATTGAGTGGGAAGGATGTTCCTTATTGCTGAAGGGAAGGTTCATTTCATATCTTTGAGCCCAAAAGGTGATTTCCAAGGAGTGTTTTTATCACTTGGTCTGAGTTAAAAATTCTAATTTGGTGGGTCCTTCATTGCAATCTGTCCTTCTAGTCTATGAATTTCACGATGTGTTCAAATTGATTTTGGGATTGATCTTCTTCCAGACACTCGTCCTATCTTTACAACTCCCTACAGAGTGGCTCCAGCTGAGTTGAATGAACATAAGGAGCGATTGAAAGACCTTCTTGTCAAGGGTTTTATTTGGCCTAGTATTTCCCCATGGGGTGCTCCTGTTCTCTTCGTGAGTAAGAAGGATAGGTACCTCTGAATATGTATAGATTACCCCCACTTAAACAAGGTAATGGTGAGGAATAAATATCTTCTTCCTAGGATTGATGACCTGTTTGACCAGCTTTAGAGTGATAAGTACTTCTCCAAGATTGATCTTTTGTCAGGTTATCTTCAACTAAAATATAAGGAGGTGGATATCCCTAAGACTTCTTTTCATACACGATATGTCCATCATGAGTTCTTGGATATGTCTTTTTGTTTGACTAATTCCCTAGCAGCATTTATGAATCTTATGAACTGAGTCTTCCATTAGTTTTTTGGGACTTATTCATCATAGTGTTCATCGATGGCATCTTGGTGTATTCTAAGAGTAAGAAAAATTATGCCGATCATCTCTGAGTAGTGTTGCAGATCCTTAACGATCAATGATTGTATGGTAAATTCTCTAAGTGGGAATTC
Source organism: Capsicum pubescens (assembly GCA_030864215.1). Classification (NCBI taxonomy): domain Eukaryota; kingdom Viridiplantae; phylum Streptophyta; class Magnoliopsida; order Solanales; family Solanaceae; genus Capsicum; species Capsicum pubescens. The sequence goes on from CM061544.1 coordinate 233,712,801, forward strand.
TTATTGAATGTTGTGACCTATCTATGTCATATTGTATCTATTAGGAGATTATGGTGGATTAACAAAAAGTTGAGGCAGTTAAGAAGTGTCCTAGACCCACGACTCCAATTAATATTCGGATCTTGTTGGGTTTAGTGGATATTATAGAAGTTTTGTTGAAAGTTTCTTTTCTATTATTGTCCCATTGACTAAGTTGACTTAGAAAAAGGTAAATTTCTTGTGGTCGGATGCTTGTGAGGGTAGTTTTTTAAAGTTGAACAATAGGTTGACTTCAAATCTGGTCTTGAATCTACCTGAGGGTCTCGAGGGTCTTGTGGTTTATTATGATGTATCCCATGTAAGATTGGGTTGTGTATTGATGCAATATGGTAGGATTTTGGCCTATGCTTCTAGACAGATAAAAGCTTATGAGAAAAATTTCCCAACGCACGACTTAGAATTATTGGCTATGGTCTTCTCTTTGAAGATTTGGCGCCATTACCTATATGGGGTTCATGTTGAAATCTATTTAAATCATAAGAGCTTGCAATATGTGTTTACCTAGAAGGAATTGAATATCAGGAAAAGGAGATAGCTTAAGTTATTCAAGGACTATGATATAAGTCTTCACTATCATCATGTAAAAGCTAACATTGTTTGTTATGATCTTATTAGGTTATCTTTGGCAATCTTATCTCATGAGGATGAAGAGAAGCAAGAATTGCTGAAGGATATTCGCTGGTGGCTAACTTTGGGTCCATCTCTTAGACTCTGAGGATAATGGTGTGATAGTGCAAGAGGTGGTGAAGTTATCCCTTAGTGCTGAGGTGAAAGAGAAATAGGTTTGGGATCCTACCATGGTGTAGATTAAGGGTGACGTAGGTCATCATAAGGTGATGTTTTTTTAGATTGGTGGTGATGGTATATTGAGATACCAAGATAGGTTATGTGTCCCTGGTGTTGATGAGCTACTAGGGAGGATCTTATCTTAGGCTCATGAATCGAGGTACATTGTTCATCCTGGTTTGACAAAAATGTACCATGATTTGAAAGAGATCTATTGGTGGAATAACATGAAGTGAGATATGGAAAATTTTGTGGCCAAGTGTATGGTTTGTCAATAAGTAAAGTGAGCACTTGAGACCTAGTGGGTTGTCTCAAGAGATTAGGTTTCCCGAATGAAAGTGGGAAGTGATAAATATGAATTTTGTTGCTGGTCTTCCACGGTCCCTCCATCAGTTTGATTCAATTTTGGTAATCATGGATATGATGACTAAATCTTCTCGTTTCTTACTTGTAATGGCTAATTACTTTACTGAGGATTATGCAAGGATGTTCATTCTTGAAATCATCATGTTTTATGGTGCGCCTGTTTCTATTATATCTTATTACGTACTCAGTTTGCCTCGCACTTTTGGCATTTTTTCCAGAGAGGTTTGGGAACTAAGGTGAACCTTATCACTACTTTCCACACCTAGACGGATGGGAAAGTGGAGCATGTGTGCACAGGTATTAGTGAGATTGACGATTCCATGAGGAGTCGGGTTTATCTATTTACTTGTATTATATGTTGGTTCCTTGAGTGAACTGTGCTTATGTGTTTACTTATTATGCATGTTGATTTCTTAAGTAGACAAGTTTTATAAGTTTACTTATTACATATGGCATTTCCTTAAGTGGACAGGATTTCTATACTTCCTTGTTTGTCATGGACCATTTCTCATGTCATGATGGCACCTATCATAACCTACCAGTAGATAAGCCAACCCATAGTCCAAAACTACTAATAATAGATTACCAAGAGAAATGAAAGAATGCGAAATAAATATAGTAAGGTAAAACTGAAATACATGAAGTAGCCCAAAAACTAGGTGGATCAATACATGACCATGTAATGTAATAAGATTACAAAATGAGATACTAAATGAATATACTGATACAACCCATCTCTAAATACAACATAGAGACTATTCTAGTACATAAGAGAGAGAATAGCAAAACTCCAAACACTAAGAGCTCACCCTATGTCTCTAAACCTTAGATGCTCCGCATGATGCACAGAACAATGATGAGAACCCATACTATGATTTACAGGCTGAAAAATTATAGTAGAGTATCAAACATATAGTACTCAATTAGCAAATGCCGATTGAGCTCCAAGATAATGCAAAAATAAATAACATACAATCAGGATTGTAAACTACACCCAAATATCCAAGAAAGTAATGAGGTAAAGCTAAGGAGACAATAAGGAAAAACTATCCTATCGTAACCATTTTTAGGAAACTAAACCCTATACCATATATCACTGACCATTATACAAGTAAAGAACAAAAGAAAGATGTATATATCTATAGACAAGGCAGAGGAATGTTTATACAACATGAATAAATAAAAAAAGAAGGTCTATACGGTAATACCATAACTACTATATATGGATACATATACCTAAACAAGGTTAACTCAAAGGTGCAACCAAAGTAATCACACTAGCAACTCAGGGTCTCTGAATCAAAGTATGATATAGATCTTACATAATTAGGGTCTAAAACCATAATACCTATGAAGCATCCTGGGTTTTGACCCTTAGAAAATTTCCTAGAAATCCGTTCTCTGGACCCAATATGACTTATGGGTACGAGCCGTATACTGGGGTACTAGTGATATGGTCCAGTCATATACTGACCAGTGTTAGTTGGTGGGACGGTTTTGGTTAATGGAATAGGTACAACTTATAGGTGTGAGTTATAAGGGTTTGGTATGAGTCGTAGAAGGGACTCATATGGTGGGTAGTGTTTGATCCTTCTGGTAATTTATTCTGTTAGGGATAAGGGTTGTGGGTATGGATCATTTGTTGTGGTTACGATATGGTTTGATGAGTTTTATACTGGAACGTGTGTGATCCAAGGGTTGAGTCTTGGATACGAGTGGTGGATACCGATATTATAGGAGGGTATGACTCGTATGGATCAGTCGTATCCCTGTGACATATTTTTACGAGATTTAAGTGAGGGTATTCTGGATATTTCCCTACTTACCCTAATTAGGACCCACGACTTCTAATATATTTATAAGGTTATTTACCCTATTATTCTATTCATTAATACTTAGAAACTATTCCAAAACACTCCATAATTCTCTCAAAAGCTTTTGGGGCAAAAAGGCTAGGGTTTCATCTTACAAAATGCTTTGGGGATTATGTTGGTGATTTCTTTCCATCAATTGTTTGGTATAAGGCATGATTCTCTTCCCTCATTATTTCATGGTCTTACTACTTCATGATTATGGTTTTCAAATATTATTAGGGGTTTTGATATTGAATGCTTGGTTATGGTTCCGTATTGTTTTAATTATGCTTTTATATGCATTAATGGTGGTTTTGGACAATTGAATTGCTTGGTAATGGATTAATGGTCTTGGGAATTGGTTTTGGTTATATTATGCCCCTAAGGTGTTTGATAAAATACTTATAAAGATATGTTCATTGCATTGACTTCTTTTAATGGAACTCTACCATGTTTTAAAATGGATAAAGGATTTATACGTAGTTTAAATAGTTTGAAAAGGCTAAAGGATAAATGGTTATACTTGTGGAGAAAAGCGATGTCTCCTAAGTGGATTTAACATGGTAATTGGAAGGGCAACTAAGGTCCCCTTAACATAAATAGTTAGGCTATGGATATTACTTGCAAGTAAAGGAAGGTATGTCGATACCACTAATATTAGCCTAGGTTAATAAATGGTAAATGGATTTTTTGGACATGGTTTTAATTGGGAATTAATGGTGGGTAAGTATATAAGCCGTTGAAGGTAGCGGTCCTGGGGGGACAAAAATTGGAAACTCATATTTGCCGATATAAGGGGTCTTGATGACAATGTGCGTGTGTTACATTTTATATTAGAGGATGTACGAGTCATCGCATGGGATATCTATGCTCATACGGCTACACGCACTGCGTCCCTTTTAGGAGGGAGAGCTAAACCCATATGGCCCATAAGTGGTTAGGACGGTAAAGTTACATAACCCAGGTAAAGGTTTAAGTGCATACTAAACTCGGTCCCCTTTCCCGACACATATATATTTATGGTTGTTTGAATTATGGATGGTTTTACTTGGTATTATGATTGGCATTATTTTATCCTTATCCTGAGATTCATGTTAGCAGTCACTCGCTAATCCCATCTACTAGCAGTTGTATACCCATGCTACGTAGAAATCAACCATTCAATTGTTCCTATCCCCTTTCCCGACACTTATATATGTTTAGTTGTATGCATTATGGATGGTTTTACTTGGTATTATGATTGGTATTCTTTTATCATTATCTTGAGATTCATGTTAGTGGTCACTCACTAACCCCATCTACTGGTGACTGTATACCCACGCATTACAGGAATAGACTGTTCAACTCCTCCTACATAGTGATTAACTTGGGGACAATATCTGGACTGAAGTGGTGAGCTTCCATACTTTTGAAAGTGATTATTTCATGTTATGGATTACTTTAGACACTTTTCTTTTATTTTGGATATTGGTTTTGGCCATGTTTGGGGGCATGACCCAGTCAGATTTGCTTACACTTTTGGAAAAAGTCTTTGTGTTACTTTTGAGGGTTGTTATGGGAAGGATTAATAAAGGTGTTAGTCTTCGCATGGGTATTGATATTTAGGTTGGTATCATCGAACATGATTTCTCACTATTCCATCTTACTATATTTTGGGATTAATTTTTCATGTTATGTATTGGTATTCCCTTTGGTTTATGATGGTTTGGTTTGTTTTGGTATGGTTGAGTGGTTAGTGCAGTACGATTGGACTCGATTGGTTTGGTCATAGTTGTGATCCTATACCAAAGTCTTAATGTGAACAATAACTCTCTTTTGTTATATGTTTAAAATTTAGCCCATCTAAGGCTGGATATAGGTGGTTGGGTTGGGTAACAGGGGGCGGTCCCCAGTCTTAGTTGGACTTAGGATGCCCATTACGACAAGGCCTGGGATCAGGTCGTGTCAAGTTTGTATCAGAGCCTAGGTTCATAGTCAATTAGGAAGTCCACAAACCCATGTCGAGTAGAGTATCTTTTAGGGGTGTGAAGAGTGTCACGCTTAAGAAAAAGCTACAAAAAAATTAGGAATGTTTCACTTTCTTGGTATTCTATCTTCAAGCTTAATTTCTCAATCCTAGAATCTCCTCTAATCCTTTTTTGTTCATCTTTTAGATCATGCCTCCTAGATTTGGAATACAAGAAAATACTTTTGTCCCATTTGGGGATAATGCTGAAAGGGTATGTCCTACGTTTGGAGTACATCTTTGATCTCATGGTCCTATTCACGATGATGCTGGAGTTTCTCCTATTCCGAGTAGTTCTCCTCAGGTTCCTCAGGGCAACGCGATAAACATAAAATTTTGTTAGTCTATTTATATCATTGCCCAACTAATTGCTACTCTGGCTGAGAGGGGTGCGACTGGTGCTTTGTTTACTAAGGCCACAAAGGTTGGTCAATTTATGAAGATGGGTCCTCCAACTTTTACTAGAGTGAAAGGTAGAAGAAAATCCCCAGGGCTTCTTAAATGAGATGGAAAAAATCTTTTGGGTAATGCAGTCTACTAATGTAGAAGGGGTTAACTTTGCAGGTTATCTTCTCAAGGATATTGCTTATTAGTGGTATAAGGAGTGGGAAAGGGATAGAGGTTATATATAAGAGTAAGGTTTGTGAGAGGCCTTTTCTAATGCCTTATGAGATCAGGTCTTTCCTCAAGATTTAAGGGAAGTAAAGATGGAGGAGTTTGTGAACCTCAGGTAGGGGAGGATGTCTATAAAGAAATATGATTTAAAGATCCATCAACTATCAAGGTATGCTCCTGATTTGGTGGCTGATATGAGGTCGAGAAAGAGGAAGTTTGCTTGTGGGTTGAATAGAGGTTTGATTTTGGAGAGCAAGACTACCTTGCTGATTAAAGATATGGATATCTCGAGGTTGACTGTACATATGCAGCAGGTTGAGGATGAGAAAAGGAAGCAGATAGATTTTAGGGATAGGGAAGGGAAGAGGAATAGGTTTTCTGATCTGGGAGGTTCTCAATCTTAGGGTGGTAGGGATAGTGGCAAGTGGAAGAATCCTTTTCTGCTAGTGCTACTATCAGTTGGGAGACAAGCGTTATTAAGGTGGTGACAATTCTTGGGCACAGGTTGCCCAGTCTCAAGAGAGTGGAGGTCAGTCAATTTCTTTGTGTCCTACTTGTCAATTTTGTGGTCGTTTGGGATTATTACAAGAAAGAAAGAGAGAAATGCTTTAAGATTGGCAATGTAGGCTATTGACTTAGGGATTTTCTAGTCAATAAGGTTGCTACGGGGGTGAATATGATTTATGTGGCTTCATCTTCTGCTCCTACACCTGGTGGGGTGGCATCTGCTTCTATTACTACTCCTGGTTCTAGTGTTGGTTGGAACAGGTTGTATGCTTTGGCATCCTAATAGGAATACAAGGCATCAACTGATGTTTTTCCTGGTATGTTATAACTTTTCCCTCGTGACATATAATTTTTGTTTGATCCAGGGTCTGCTCTTTCTTATGTGACTCCATATGTGGTTGTGTTTTTTGGTTTTGATCCGAAAGTTATCTCGAATCCTTTATCTTTGTTTACCCTGGTAGGTGACTCGATTATTGCTAAGAGAGTCTATAGGGGGTGTGGTAGTTGTTGATGGAAAACAAACCTTGGTGGATCTATTTGAGTTGGATATGGTAGATTTTGATGTAATTTTAGGTATGGATTAGTTTCATTCTTGTTATGCGTCTATGGATTAGAGGACCCGTAGGGTTATGTTTAAGTTACCTGGTGAACCAGTTATAAATAGGAAGGTAGTTCCTTAGCTCCTAGGGTGAGGTTTATTTCTTATCTTTAAGCTCGGAGGTTAATCTCTAAGGGTTTTCCTTATCACTTGCTCCAAGTTAAAGATTCCAACACGAAAGGTCCTTCTTTATCTCCGGTCCCTGTGGTTAATAAGATTTCAGAGGTCTTTTTGGATGATCTTCCTGGTGTTCCTTTAGATAGGGAAATAGAGTTTGGTATTGATTTACTTCCGGACACTCATCCAATTTTTATTCCTCCATATAGAATAGCTAAGCTTAGTTGAGAAAACTCAAGAAGCTACTCAAGAATCTTCTAGATAAGGGATTTACTCATTCTAATTTTTCTCCATGGGGTGCACCGGTGTTGTTTGTGCGTAAAATAGATGGTTCCCTTCGGATATGCATTGACTACAGGAAGTTGAACAAGGTAATGGAGAACAAGTATCCTCGTACTGTATCTGTGTTGACTGTATCTGATAGTCTTGAATTCTGAAAAACTATCTGAGTTCTTTTACTGAGGCTGTGGGAGGTAGTCATCTAACCAACAAACCCTAAATAATGCATTATAGCTGAATTGGGGTCCAATCTATGCCGTGATTGGAAGGGTGTCAATACCGCGCCACTGGTAAGGACAACATGTGAGTGACCCAAATATAACAGTTAACTCTAATGAGAAGGGTGGGAATCCTCATATAGCAGGCTAAGCCACCTTATCTACCCTCATATAGCAGGCTATGATGTCTCAACCTATGTTGGCTACATAATTCTGGAGCACAAGGATTGCTTCTAAGAATCACACTCTCACATAACAGGTGAGTTTCCATCCTTGGGTTCACTCGGTGCTAATTTCTACTCCTATCCAAATAGATACTGAACATAATTTATTGAACTGAACATGGACTGAGTTACTGAATTTCCGTAGACTGACAAAATATTACTAATATCTGACAACTGACTGAGTTGATGAGATCATGGAGATTTCCTGAGTCATAAGACTGTCTGAAGTCTAAGGATTCATAACTTTACTGAAAGTATCGTAGAAATATGACATGGCTCTAGGTACACAACTAATATTTCGGGTACAAGTACCCCCAGGACTCGATGGAAGGAAACTGACCAAGCATAACTTACTTGGACATATAACTAACATCATAATCCATAATACATTTATAGAAGGATTCCATCAAAACATGTGATAGGCATAACTTGTACATACATGGGGATTTCATGATATCATACTAGTTGGGCATTGTTCCTTCATCTAGGCGTTTAATCAAACATATGGTAGGCATAGCACATGTAAACAACATTATACAACAATTAATCATTATAATTCATCTCTAATTTCATCATCCTAGGGTTTACTCATAGGTTCACATGAATATACATCTATACAATTCAATTCCACATAAAATTGATCACCCAACATGGATTTGAATTCAATTGATCATTCTCAACATACACAAATCAAACCCAACATGAAATTCATAAAGAAATCCATAAACTTAAACTTGGAAAAGAGATTCTTGGGCTTCATGGAGGAAAGGATTCCATGAATGAACACTACGCATACCTTAGTTCATGATTTCATGAAGATTGACGGAGGAAATTCTTGATTTTGAATTTTCTATGAAAACCCTAGCTTGTTCTTGAGAGGTTTTTTTGAGAGAAGAGTGTGTATTTTGTGTGAAAAGTGGCTGAATCATGTGTTAAAGGGATTAAATAGGGGTGGAAAGTTGATCCTTTTAACCCTGGACCCGTCATTTAATTTCAGTAAAATTTTCCCAAACTGAACCTCTGGCGCGACGCGGTGCTATCGCGCCGTGTCACTGGATTTTGACAATTGGTAAATTAAGGGATGGCGCGAGGCGGAGCCATCTCGTTTCCCCTTCTTTTGTGACCTGGAACTTTGGCGCGAGATGGAGGAAATCGCGCTACGACACAGGAAAAGGACAATTATGAATTTGGGCCCAGGCGCGATGCACCATAATTGCGGACCCCTACTAGAATTTTCCAAATGCCATTTCCTCTTGTGTCGCGGCGCGCCACTGACTAATATGGCGCTGTTTTACGATGGGAACTTGAAACAGTCGTAACTTCTGACCCAGTTATCAGATTTGGATGAATCTTGTATCGATGAAAAGCTTATTGAATTTCCCATATGATAAAAAGTGAAAATCTTGAAAATTCCTCATGGAATAAACATCATTCTATTTAGAAGCTAATACTAGATATTCTTGAGATTAAATTAGCTAGAAAATGTACGGGGTATTACATTACATAACTAAAATCATGAATTGGGGAATTTACATAAGATTCACTTGAAATAGGACATAAGTATTTCATAAAAACATGTAAAGATCATAACTTGAACATAAGAATGTCTTAAACATGATGGAAAAATAGAGTTACATGAAAAAATTCATAAATTGGGGATTCATTTTAAAATTGATTGAACATGATATGGGAATTTCATCAAGTATGTGAAAAGCATGAATTTAAACACATGGGAATATTGCTAAACATCATGAATTTTGGATCTATCATGGAATTTACTTGAATAAAGCATGGGAAACTAAAATTCATATCATAAGGAATTCAAAATCTTGCATGGAATCACACATGGGATGAATTGAATTGAAAAAAACCATGAGAACATGAAATTCAATCTTTTCTTGAATATACAAAATAACATAATTCATTCTTTAATTGAAAGGAAAGGATTTTGGGTTCCATGGGTGAAAAGGCACCTATGGATAAAGACCCACATACCTTAAAACTTTAAATCTTGAAGAGGAAACAAAATCTTAAAAGATTTCTTTAATTTGGAAACTTGAAATCTTTATTGTTCTTGAAGAAGAGGATTGAATTTGATGTTCTTGAAGGAGATTGTTTAGGGTTTGTTCTTGAGAGTAAAATAGGATAATGAGGGCAAATAATTTCCTAATGGATGCTTAAAATCGTGTTTTTACAACTTGGGTTGAGGTAGGAAAAGACCCTATTTCCCCTCATTCATTTAAACCAAAAATTCGTAACCCGAATTGCGACTTGAAGGCTTATAGTGATGCGGTGTATTTGCGGTGGCTTACTACCTCACATGAAAAATGCCAGAACTTTTCACTCAGGTATCGGATTAGGCGAAATTGGTATCATTGGAAAGCTAACTCAATTATCTACAATTTGGTGGGTCTTGAGCTGAAAAATTTCACGTACATCAAAATTTATACACGTTCAAAATTGACCCTTGTAGAATCAAATACCAAACTTTGAAAGAATCAAAGGATCTTAGCTCAACTTAGCTCTAAGTGATTTCTATAAACACTCTTCCCCTAATAAGTACTTCACATATTAGGATAAAGGTCATGATTCATGCATTTAAATTATGGATCAAGAACATGACAAATAAACCTCCACTGCGATGCGATTAGTGTCTCATAGCTATCCCTGGAACGACGTAGTGGAATCGCGGTGACTTGCTATTTTGGGAATCCAAACGTGGTCCAAACCTCATCCAAAAAATCCAAAACTTACCCGAGACATGATACTTACACCCCTGAACATGAATCAACTCAAAAACTACGTCATAGGGTTGGGAAGGTCACTTTAAAAATCATCGAAGTTAAGAGGCCAAAACTTAAGCTAAGTTCCCAACACTTAGCTAAATTTTCAGGCTTTTAGTCTCTTATGCAAGCACTAGGAGCTGAACTAAACTAAGAAAAGTATGGTGTATAACATTCAAAAAATAAGGAATTTGTGCTCAAAAGTTGAGCAGAAACGGATTATAAATCGTGTCTCAAATCAACACTTAAAGTTTATAAATTCAAGACCTAATTTTTTAGAATTTCACCATGAATTTGGATATAAATCGAAGGAAAAATTAATGGGAAATGACCAAAAAGACTTAGGTTAGCTTACCTCAACTTATATGAATGATTTTCACTTTTTTCTCTCTTTCAGATCTCAATTTGGTGGGAAAATGGTCAAAGAATGGTAGAAAATTGGGTGGGGGACTAGGGGACCAAATAGTCTATAGGTGCCACTAAAGCAAACATATAGGCACTAAAGCGACAAATCAACCGCTAATGTTGTCTGGCAACATACGTGGGTGCATCTAAAGTGGCCCCCAGTAATGCTAAAGCGATATCCACTTTAGCGTCCATTGACTGCTTAATGGAATCCTTCCAATGGGTTAGGACCGCTAAAGCGACCCATGGGTGCTAAAGAGGTCATATCAAGTGCCATGCACTAGATTTTGACAAAGTCCAAAATGGACTTTGATAGGTTGCTCGAGATTCATTCAAAACTACGTGCGAAAAAACAAACTATGGTACTATACTGAATTTAATGTTCCAGACTCGATGGAACAATTGAAACTTTCATTCGAGAACATTAGGAATAAATGTGGGGACCACACCAGTAGTTTTATTTTTCAAAAAATTTGCCAAATAGCCCAAAATGAGTCCGAAAACATCGGACCTGAACCAAGGGTCCTCCTAGACTAAAATCAACATTAAGGAGCTAATGGCGTTATTGAAATTCTTATTCGAGGTCATCAAGTAAGAATTTTGGTCTGAGACCAAATCCTAAATAGCACAAGCCCAAAATAGGGAAATGCCTAAAATCCAAATGAAATGTTTAATAATCAAACCAATAGATCCGACAAGTAATAAATGACTTATAGACACTGTGAGAAGGCTTGAAATAACAAAAATGCACACAAATTGAGAACATGATATGGAGGGTCATTATAATGTCCACTACAAAAATGACTTTTGTCCTTGCTTGTCAAATCGATAGAATAAGCATGAAAACTCAAAGGGACAATGTATTGGTCCCGCATGCCCCGATCACTACTTACATAGATAACCTCCAAGAAGAAATGACTCTTCCAGTGGATTTTGCCACATGTATCCTTTTTTCCAACAAACATCCACACTTCACTCTCAAACGATTAAAACTCAACCTCAACCACCATCAGGCCTCCAATTAAACTAAGGAAGGCTGATGCAGGAAAATTTGAACCATGACAAACTGATACCACACACCAATACAATAACAATCAAATGAGAACTTTTTCAAGACAATGACAAATCAAGTCATGAGTCATGCAACCAACCCCAAATCCAAATATAACCTTCTTTTGTCTTTCTAAAACTACTATCCACTTCACACTAAGAAGAAAGTCACCCAAGTCTTGCCCACAAAACTCCATCATATTAAACTTGAAGAGCTAAAGTTGATCGACTGAAAATCCATAACGGTAATCATGTTCTTGGCTTTAACCTCGGAAGAAGAGTTTTAGCCATAAATATTCATAATCACGATTCAAATAATTAAATACATGATATTAAAAATTATAGAATAAAAATAAAATCAAAACCTAATAAACCGTGTAGCAACTCCTCCGCTTTTTCTCCAAATCTGTCCAAGCGTCCGTAATGTCCATTGTACGTGTTCCCAGTTGACCAACCAAAAATCCCCCCTTGTATATGGTTGTCTCTAGATGTATTTATAATATATATATTCCTAACTTTAATATGAGTAAAAGACCTTGCACGTATTCCCACAAAAATTTCCACAAAAAAGGTTTCCTACTTCTTTCATAAAAAATATTGCATGCACTTTGAATTAAAATACGTAATTGCGTGCCAGCAGTGTCGGTTGCCTTTAATTGCCGTGAAAAATTTATCAACACGACGCGTTGCTCAATGCATTGACACATCGATTCGACGCATTGACTTCGCGTCATCTCACTAGAATTTGCATTTAAAAATTTGGTTAAGTGTTGAGTGTTCCTTCATTTTTTCATGCCTTTTGTAATGAAATTTTATTGAATTTTTGGCCTTTAAATCATAAATATATCATCGTATTTAATTCACCAAGCCTCCTACAATATCATACACCATATATTAAAAATCAAAACAACACAATAACCTTAACAACAAATCAAAACACAAGCTAAGATAAGGTAAATCCGCAATAATCTTCCACTTATTATTTCGACTCTTGACTTAATCAAATTAAACTTTGCACATTACAAACAAGTTATTCCACTCATAATTACACATTTAAAATATTTGGAACAAATTAAACACATTAGAATTCACCGAGATCAAGTAGACATACACCCAGCTCAAGATAGTAAAACTAGTTTTCCGGGTTGAACTCTAAATTACTAAATTAAGCACAAACTTATTTGAAAAATACTTTGGACATTGTAAATGCACACTTGGACACTTAAATACTTATTTATATCAATATGAACAGGTTAAGCACCTGAATTGCTCTCAAATCAAGGCGAAATAAGCTAGAATAATGATACAAAAATGTATAAAATAACCTCAGATCATCACCCCACACTAAAACTCTTGTTCGTCCTCGAACAACTCTTTACTCTAAGCATAAAATCTGAGGTGATGCTACACTTCTACTAAATTCAAGACACTCAAGCTAGTACTACAATGACTACATGGGATGCAAGTTTCCATACAAAGCACGTTATTTACATAATTGATAGCTTATGAACACTACTTTAAAACATCCTAGCCTCAAGAATTGACTCAACAAGTGGCAAACTAATGCTTATGATTCAATCAAGGACATCATACAAATCACCCATATTCAGCAAATATGTGCTCCTCACAAAAAGAGAGTTACCCATAATCACTCACAATAATGCAATTTATAATGTAATGGGTACAAAAATTAAATTACGCTCACTCTCACAAGGAATTCACAAGTTACACACAATCAACCATAGGCTTGTCCTTAGTGTAATACTCCACTAATATTCGAATGATGAACCTAGGATCAAAAAGGTCTTTTTCGGGTTGTAATGTAGGCTAAGGGACGGGTAGGAACTATTTTGATCAAGAATAGTGACTAACCTCTCTAAGCGCTTTAATACACTACATTATACATTTAAAACAAATCTCTAACAATCAAATTACGCTTTTTCATTCACCCATATCTTTTGTTTTTGCCCCATCTCTTTTAAGCATTTTCACAAACATTTGGTGGACACATAGTTTACTGCCACATGAATCAATTTTTTTATTTTTTTCACAATCATGATAATATTTTTAGCATAAATTATATCACACTCATCCACCACAACTCAATTATAAACAATAATAACTATTACCTTGGGGCATCACTTTTACCTTTTTTCTTCTTCAATTTCTCAAACTCCTTACTCAATTATTTTTTTTAATTAAAGAACTTAGGAGCTTTTGGATCAAATTATAGTCTATCAAATAAGGGATTAGGCTACATATGAAGCTGCCAAAGAAAAGGCTAAAGGCTCAATTGGGGGTTAACTAGGATTTTGCACAAGGGGTAGGACAATTATAAGGTAAAAATATTGTTATTAAACAAATGCCTAAATCATCTCCTAAATCCACATTCTTTATTTCGCTTCACACACTCATCAGACAAGTTCTAGACATCATATGTAACAAGGAATGTATAAAAATCTCTCACGCACATGGCACATGCTCAAATCAATAGGATCATCATAGACTCTCAACCAAACAATAACATGAATTTAAAATTAAGCCAACAAAACTAAAGTCACAAACTTGAGCCTAAGAGTCTAAAAAATAGCAATTCACATAATTCAACATGGTTTTACAAACAAACCCACTTGCATCATGTAATCAAAAATAACACCAACCAGAATATCTCACTTATTCATAACCTAAATTTTTTTAAATTGAGCCAAAAATTTGGAATTTCTCCACCCCACACATAAAAATTTACTTTGTCCCCAAAAGGAATTTAAAGGTAAGAGATAGAAATACACTCTGAGGCCTCTAGGACTTGCTAGTAGCATCTTTACACATAAATGAGATCCATGGAACACCACACTCATTCTTTGCCATGCTTCAAGCTCAATATTATGGTACCCAGACTTCCCATTAACCTGTGACTCAACCAAAAACAAAAACTACGTGAAATAAAAATTAAAAACTGAAAATAAAACCTACTTACCTTGGGTTGCCTCCCAAGAAGCGCCTAATTTAGTGTCGCGGCACAACCCAATCAGCTTTTTCCTCCACCTTGAGGATATGAATTCCACCCCAATATTGCATCCATCTTCTTGCCTCGATCATAGGGAGGTGGTACAAAAATTAAGAAACCAAATAATAGAATATGCATGATAAACCACTCGGCTGTTAAGTGCGGTGTGTTTTTATGTTGTTTATCCGATGTAAAATCAAGAATATAGGATTCTTGTTCCTCATCTTCACACTCTTCCACTATTTTAAATGATTCCACAGACAAGATATCATCTAAACATAATGTGGAAAAGTGCTTTGAATGGGGTCCAATAAATTCTACTTCAAAAGTTACACTATCCTCAACACCTTTACTTATATTCACCTTCACACTTTCAGTCTCAAGATAAAGATGACCATCGAGTGACTGCGATTCTTGTGTTTGCTCCATAAATTGGCTAATGTCCTCCTCATATTTTTTTTTCTTAGCCACTGTAGACATGGTGGCAGTTGTAACTCCTCAACCTCCGTAGTTTTTTGTTAAGCATTGACCACCAATATGTCTAAATCAGGATTAAAAGGACACACATCTGTAGAGTGATACCGATTGCCACAAGCCATACACCAACTCGTGGTCTGCTGCACAGATCGCAAACAAGCAGGTCCCCTCCAAACGCTTGGATCAAAATCTGGACAAAAAGCCTCATGGTGGGGTCCTCCAAAAAAATGACAAGAATCATCATCCCTCGAAAACCATCTATCCAAGAATGACATATCAAGAAGAGTGTGAGAAAAATAGAAATAAAGAAAAATAAAAAGAAAATTAAAAAAAACTATTTATAACTCAATATAGAAAAACTAAAAATAAGATAATTGCCAAATAACAAGTCCCCGATAACGGTGCCAAAAATATGACAGCACCCAAGCGCACACGCAAGTGTACGTGATCTTATCAAGTAATAACATGGCTTCAAAGAAACCCAAGTATCGATCTCTTAGGGACTTGCGTTTGCAACCTACCTAATTCTAGTCTAACTACTTGAGAAAAAATAAACAAAAAGAGAGTTTGTAATTTTGTAAATTAAAAATAAAATAAATAATGTGGTAAAATAAAATCTTGGGACAATCAATGGAGAAAAGCTCAGGGTTATAGCACTCCGAACAATCTTACTATGTTATTGGATCTCATCCGTTAATTTATTTATCTTGGTTGTTGATTTGCAGGGTTAATTGCATGATCATGGTTTCCCAACCTATAATCTTTTACCTAACTTGGGCATTGCAACTACATCGTTGAGCGGTATTGTAATAATCTAATTAAGTTAATTAAATCTATCATCCTACATATGAATCAAGTAAGACATCTAAGTACATCCCTGCCCTAGACGCTAAATTTAATTCTTTATTTTATAAAAGAATAAAAACCCAAATTTTGTTTATTCCCATGTTCTATCTCCTTATTCACTCTCCCGAGATCAAAAGGGTGACAGTATATATATTCTAAGACTCGTGAATCCTTAAAATAATTAAAACAAGAATAAACAAACAACCAAATATGATAAGCAAAATTAATAAAATTAATAAAAAATAATAGTAATCATGTTTTGGCTTTAACCTCGAGAAGAGGATTTTTAGCCACTAATATTCATAATTACGATTCAAATAATTAAATACATAATATAAAAAATTATAGACTAAATATAAAATTAAAACCTAATAAATCGTATAGCAATTTCTCCGTTTTTTTCTCCAAATCTGTCCAAGCGTCCGTAATGTCCACTGTACGTGTTCCCAGTTGACCAACCAAAAATCCCCCCTTGTATATGGTTGTCTCCAGCTGTATTTATAATATATTTATTCCTAATTTTAATATGAGTAAAAGACCTTTCACGTATTCCCACAAAAACTTCCACCAAAAGGTTTCCTACTTCTTTCTTAAAAAATGTTGCATGCACTTTGAATTAAAATAGGCAATTGCGTGCCAGCTGTGTCGGTTGCCTTTAATTGCCGTGAAAGATTTATCAATACGACAATGCCTTGGCACATTGATGCGATGCGTTGATTTCGCGTCGTCTCATTGGAATTTGTGTTTAAAAATTTGGTTAAGTATTGAACATTTTTTTTTTATGTCTTTTATAATGTATTTTTAATAAATTTTTGACATTTAAATCATAAACATATCACCATATTTAATTCACCAAACCTCCTATAATATCATACACCACATATTAAAAATTAAAACAATACTATAACCTCAACAACAAATCAAAACACAAGCTAAGATAAGGCAATTCCGCAATAATCTTTCACTTATTATTTCGACTCTTGACTTAATCAAATTAAACTTTGCACATTACAAACAAGTTATTCCACTCATAATTACACATTTAAATATTTGGAACTAATTAAACACATTAGAATTCACCGAGATCAATAAGACATACACCTAGCTCAAGCTAGTAAAACTAGTTTTTCGGGTTGAACTCTAAATTACTAAATTAAGCACAAACTTGTTTGAAAAATACTTTAGACATTGTAAATGCACACTTGGACACTTAAATGCTTATTTATATCAATATGAACACGTTAAGCACCCGAATCGCTCTCAAAACAAGGCGAAATAAGCTACAATAATGATACAAAAGTGTATAAAATCATCTCATATCAAACAACATGTATGTTAATAAGACCATGAGGTACTACTTGGGCACACAAATGGAGATAACTAATGTCTGCAATAATGCTACAACTGGTTCGGATAACCATCGAAACTAGAATCTAGGAGTCTAAAGCACACACACTCCACAAAATGATCTGCTACCGGATGCCCTACCAACTAAGGGATAAACCATGTAATGTCCAATTCAAGCACGCTATTCCTGTTGAGTAAATCATCCAAAAACTCTAATGAAAACTGTGGTCAAAGCTGAAGAATTTAATACCGTGTCAACAAACTATCAACGAAACATCTATCAACCATAATCCATCTGAACTAAAGAAAATAAGATAGGTAACCATGTAGTAGGATTAACAGTCTATAGATGAAATCCCAATTAAGGCAAATTTGAAACCAAAGGTTATACCTAAACTCTACAACTCTAAACAAATTTTATGACACCAAGGATGAACCATCCGATCTTATCTACCCAAACCAAACCTGAATATGGGTAAGCATCCAAACTCTAATTCTGTCATAACCTCAAAATCTCTATCCCAAGGCATCAAGTCTGAAATTGAACCAAGATGTCTAAACTAAGGTGAAATACTCAAATTGACTTTACTACTGAGTGACATTAATATAAAAATTACTACCGAGTGATAAACCAGTCAAATCTAAAGAATGGACACCAAGCTAATCAACCTCAAAAATGTATAGTATAACCATTTGCTATCTATAATAACAGAACCATTGAAGGCCAACTTACCTTCACTTCCATAACCCAGTTAACTGTCATTCTAGCCTCACCAATAGAAGAAGAAAACAACTAACCTTACCTCACTACAAGAGAGATATTATCCAACCAAGCTATCCGCTTAAGCCTGCAAATTACAACCACGAGAAAGGGAATTTCTAGCTAGATAATGCTAAAAAAGTTATCTACCAAGGTAGGATCGATACACATGAAAAAATAACAGCTATCACAACTCTAATATAAACATCAATATGAGGAATAAGTAGTACAAAAACTGAAAATCAATAGGAAGTACCACTCTAGGGCTATAAAAAGGGCAATATGCCATGGTAAATAGGACTCAAATCCATATGCTTAGGATCCCTAATGTTGAATATTTAAAGTCTAAAGAGATTGCAAACTCTAGAGGATCCTAGTCTATCCCCAAATCCTTTGATTGACATGGAAAATCTTTGAGATCTATCCTTGACTCCCTGGTCTAATACTGAACTAAAGCTTTGTAAATACGTGTTGAAGTCCCATTTGCATCAATAGATAACCTTGGAACATTCATTTCGGATAGAATAAAGTTAATGAATGTACTTAAGGCTCATAGAAATACAGACACACGACAAAGAGTGAAGAATATAATTTCCTAAGAATACCTTGTAGCCTCCTAAACATAGGAAATGGATATCTCTCCACCAATTCTTAGAACTCTACTAGACACTTGGCTTTTATACCAATACATCAATGAACCTAGCTCCGAAACCAATTTATCATGACCCATTTTTGCAGGTTATGATGACACCTACTATAACCCACTAGCAGGTAAGCCATCTCGTAGTTCAAAACAACTAATAACATGCTACCAAGAGAAATGAACAAATAATATGGAATAAACATAGCAAAAAAAACTAAAATACATAAAAAATAACACCAAAATCTGGTGGAATTAGTACAAGAGCTTGTAATGTAATAAGATTACAAAATGAGATAGTAAATGAATATACTGATACAACCCATCTCTAAATGCAACATGGAGACTAGTCTACTACATAAGAGGGAGAATAACAATACTCCAAATGCTAGGAGCTTAACCAATGTCTCTAAATTATTGCTTCTCCATACTACGCACACAGCAATGGTGAGAACCTGTACTATAATTTGTAGAGTGCAGCAGTGTTGTATGAGTACCAAATATATGATACTTAGTAGTCAAGTACTGAGTCCAAGATAATACAAATATAAATAGCATGTAATCGGAAATGTAAACTACAAACAAATATCCAAGAAAACTAATAAGGTAAAGCTAAGGAGACAATAAGGATAAAAAATTCTTTTCTAACCAAACTAAAATGCCCTGGACTTTGTCCTTTGCAAATTTCCTAATCTTCAGTATCTTTGTCCTTCTAATGACTCACACCAAGAGACGTATGGTGTGGTTACGGGTCAGGTGACCGTAGTCATAAGTTAACTAGTGTGTTATTCACCAAGTTATGTATTGGTTACAAGAGACTCCCAACAAGTCATATGGTCATGTGATGAGTGGTAAGGATCCAGCCGTATGTAGTCCTGTGTCTAAGCCCTTGGTGTTTTGTGTTGGTCACTACTATACCATAAGAGTCGTATGGTCTAGTGACAAGTTTGACTAGGAAGTCGTAAGATGGATAGTGTGTGGTGTCCAATTCTCTATCTTGGTGATGACTCAATGGTATAAGTCGTAAGGGGCAGTGATTTTTCCATAGCTTGACTCGTAACCAAAGGCGGGATTTTACAACTTTAAGCTGAGGGTACTTTGAACATTTCCCACCCTAAGCCCTTAAGACCCCACGTCTTATAACACCTTTTTGTCATTCATTATACACTTTACAACATCAAACTCTCTCTAAACTATCTCAAAAAATATCTCAACAAAGATTGGGCTAGGGTTTCTTCAAAGTGGTCATCTAAGAACTTAAGGATCAAATTCTCTTCATGAATCATTGTAACTCAGACATGTGACTCTTCCTTTATTGTTAGTTCACTAAAATAATATGTTTAAAACATTCTTCATGAGTAATTAATGGTGGTTTTGAAAACCAAGGTTGGGGGTTTGAATGAATATTGTTGGGTATTGTTTCTCATGATTTAATATATAATTATGCATGTTTTAATAATGGTTTTGCACATGTGGGTGCATGGGAATAGTGATTTACCTAAAAGGTCATGTTTAACCCTAAATATGATGGTTTTTTGTTTTGATAAAGGTATGCCCTCAACCTATTTGTGAAATTTTCAATGAGAATGGTCTTGTCACATATTGAACTGTGTTTTGAACTGAGGAATTGGCCTAAGAATGTTAATGATTGGTAAATGGTTTTATTAAAGCCTTGTTTTCCTTAAATTTATTTGAAATACTAAAGGGGTTCTAGTCCTTAAACGTTGAATTGAATTGACATCTTTGTTTAGATAATGAATTTGAGTCCTAAGATGATTAATAATGGTTATGGCATGTTGTACGCTTGCAAGTGGATTTGGTATGATGATACCAATGGTATGCCTTTTTGGTGAGTAATTTGATTAATGGTTAGGTATGTATAATGAATGTACTAATTGGGATTTAAAATGATATATGTTGCAGAGCTGTGAAAGTGATGTCTGAAGGACTAACATTGGAACTCGCGCTAGTCGGGGTGGGTGCCTATATGATCGGGAGGTTCGAGTTCCCCAAATTGAATATATGAATAAGAGGTTTGAGTCTCTCAAATTGTTTACATTAGTTCTTAAGTCAACTTGATAATGTCGTGAGGTTCGAGTCTGCCACAAAGGTATATATGAATATGGATATTCTCTAGTTCGTGCAACTACACGCACTAGGGCTCTTCCTGCTAGGAGATATTTAGGCCATATAGCCCATGCGTGCCTTGTTATATGACAGTTATGCTACACAGCTAAGGCTAAGGTTTTTAAAGTTCATTCTAAGCCTTGATCCCTACCCCGTTATGTGATATTACATTTATATATATGCATAAGTATTTAATATGATATTATGCTTTGGATGTTGTGCTAGTTTTCAAATGTGATCATGACATTATTTTATTCCTCTTTCTCTGAGTTACATGCTAGTGCTCCAATCTCTAACCATCTCGGGATGTTGTATCCCTACGCGATGTAGGCATTGAAATTCTTCTGCTTTTCCTACGCAGTGATAAGCTGCTTATGTTAGTTCATGAGTTTACATTGAAGTGGTGAGCTTTCATACTTTGGAAAGCTTCATTTCATGGTCCTTATTTCCTATATCTTAGACCTTGTTTAGAATTTTTTTTCTACTATTACCGATATGTCTCTACTTCTTATTAATTTTAGTTTTATAGAGGCTTTGTTGGATTACTGTGGACTTGGGTAGTTTTATTGGTTATTTCAGTGATGGATGATTGTTTGTTTAAAGGTGGTTGGGATATACATATTATGGATTATCATTATTTTTGTTATATGCTATCTGGTTATATGTTTGGAATTCATCCGATAATCGAGGGTGATGTGTTGTTTCTGTTAGGTAAAGGAGGTGGTCTCTAGTCTACGTCAGACTTGAGATACACATCATGGCCTGGATCTAGTTTGGGTCATGACAAAGGTGGTATCAGAGCCTAGGTTAATGGTCAGTTGGGTGTCAACATAGTCATGCCAAGTAGAGTTTCTTTTATTGGTGTATAGTGCAACACACTTATAAGAGAGAGGCTATGAGAAATTTATGATTCTTTCCCTTTTTTTTTGTTTCAAGCTATAGAGTCTAAGGTCTTGGATTTATTTAACTCTCATTTGCTCACTTTTTCAAATCTTGCCGACCAGATGATTGAAGCTCATGGGAACTCTTCTATTCTACCTGAGGACACTGTTGATGGGACACACCCTGCTTATAGGGTACAAACCTGATCAAGGGGTCCAGTTCGTGATTTCCCCTAGAGTTCGACCAATTACCTCTAGCACTCCTCAAACTCCTTAGGACGATGTGATGGATTCTATATTTTGTCAGTCTATTCATATGTTGGCTCAGTTGGTAGCTTCTTGGCTTGAGTTTAGTAATCCATCTTCTGAGGCCACACGGGTTGGCAATTTAATTAGGTTGAGTCCTCTAACTTTTATTGGTGTTAAGTTTAAGGAGGATAGTTAAGATTTTATTGATAAGATAGGGAATATCTTTAGGATTATGCATACTACTAATGTGAAAGGTGTGGAATTCATTTCCTATTAACTGAAGCATGTAACATACTAATGGTATGAGAATGAGAATAGTCTAAGGGAGGTGATGTTGACTCTACAATGTATGATGACTTTTCTAGTGACTTTTTGGACCACTTCTTTCCTAAGGAGCCGAGGGAGGCAAAAGTGAAAGAGTTTGTAAATCTGAAACAAGGTAGGATGATGGTCAAAGATTATGACTTAAAATTCCATCAGTTGTCCAGGTATGCTCCTGAGTTGGTGTTTGGCATCAGAGAAAGAATGTGTAAGTTTTCTTCTAGGTTATCTCGTGAGTTAATTATGGAAAGTAAGACTGCCTTATTGAATAAGATTATGGATATTTCTCGGGTTGTGGTGTATATACAGTAGGTTGAGAAAGAAAAGAAGAAGCAGGCTGAGATTGGTGAGAGACAGAGTAAGATATTTTAATTTTTTTATCCAGGTGAGGGCCAGTAACAAAGTGGTAGAGATGGGGGAAAGTTGCCTAAGAAGTAGTGTGGGAGTTATGATTCTTTATCTATGGAATTACTCCTTACTCGAAGCCAATGGCTGATTAGTTTTCTTAGTATAATGGGGGGTATAAGGAATAGGTTGCCCAATCTCAGGCTGGTTGGGATCAGTCTGCTCCATCATATCCTTCTTGCAGATATTGTGGTTAGTTGTACTGTGGAAAGTGTGAGAAAGCTAGGAATCAATGTTTTAATTGTGGCTAGATGGCCATATGCAGAGTAATTGTCCTTCTAGAGTTGCTTCTAGAGCCAATAAGGTTCATGTTTCCACTTCATCTGCACTTGCACCAAAGGGTATTTCTTCTGGTACTAGCATTGTCTGAAATCATTTATATGCTCTTACTTTTTGTCAGGATTCTGAGTTATCTCCTGATGTTGTTATAGGTCTGTTGAAACTCTTTTCCCATGATGTGTACTGTTTACTTAATCCATGGTCAAGTATCTCTTATGTGGCCCCATTTATGGCTGTGCATTTTAGTTTTGGTCCTGAGTATACTTCATATCCTTTTTCTATATCTACCCTGATGGGTAACTTTGTTGTTGCCAGAATAGTCTATAGGGGTTACGCGGTATCTGTGGGTGTTTGAGAAACTTTGGTGCATCTATTTAAATTAGACATGGTTGATTTGATGTCATATTGGGAATTGATTAGTTGCAATCATGCTATGCATCCTTAGACTTTCGGACCTATATGGTCGTCTTTAAATTCCCAAATGAACCAATTTTTGAATGGGAGGGAAGTTCCCTAGAGCCTAAGGGGAGGTTCATATCCTATATTAGAGTCTGGAAATTAGTTTCCAAAGGTGTCTCTATCATTTAGTCTAGGTTAAAGATTTTAACTCAGAAAGTCCTTCATTGACAATCGTTCCCATGGTTAGTGAATTTTCAGAGGTTTTTCCTAATAATCATCCTAGTGTCCCTCCTGATAGGGAGATTGATTTTGATATTGATCTGGTTCTGGAGACTCGTCCTATCTTTAATCCCTCGTATAAAATGGCTCCATCTGAAGAATCTATTAGACAATGGTTTCATCGATCCTAGTGTTTCCCTGTAGGGTGAACCTATCTTGTTCGTGTGTAAGAAGGAAGGTTCCCTTCAGATTTGTATTAATTATCGAAAATTGAACAAGGTTATGGTAAAGAATAAGTACCCACTTCTGAGAATTGATGATCTCCGTGATCAGCTTCAGGGAACCAAATTCTTTTTAAAGATCAATTTTTGATCTGGGTATCATCTGTTAAAGATTAGGGATGTGGATATCCCTAAGATATGTTTCCATACACGGTATAGGAACTTTTAATTCGTGGTTATGTCTTTTGGTTTAACTAATGCCCCAGTGGCATTTATGGATTTGATGAATAGGGTCTTCCATCAGTTTCTAGATTTGTTCATGATGGTCTTCATTGATGATATTTTGGTATACTCTAAGATTAAGGAGGATCATGCTGATCACCTCTGCCTAGTGTTACAAACCTTGAAAGATCAGCAATTGTAAGTTAAGTTCTCTAAATGTGAACTCTTGTTTAACGTTGTTACATTTTTAGGTCATGTTGTACCTAGTGAAGGGATCATGATGGATCCTTAGAAGGTTGCGGTGGATAAGAAGTGGCCTAGCCCCACGATTCCAATCGATATTCGGAGCTTCTTAGGTTTACCCGATTATTATAGGAGGTTCGTAGAAATTTTCTCTTTTATTCCTACCCCATTGACCAAGTTAACTTAGAAGGTAATGTTCTTAGGGTCTGATGCTTGCGAGGGTAGTTTTAAGAAGTTGAAAAATAAGTTGTCTTTATGTCTAATCTTTACTTTACCTGAGGGTACTGAGGGTTTCATCATCTATTGTGATGTATCTCGGGTTGGTTTAGGTTGTGTTTTTTATGCTTCATAGTAAGGTGATCGCTTATGCCTTTAGACAATTGAAGGTTAATGAGAAAACTATTCGACTCATGATTTGGAGTTATTAGCTGTGGTGTTCACATTAAAAATCTGTCATCACTATCTATATGGAGTATATGTTGAAATCTTTTTTGATCATATGATCCTGTAGTACGTGTTCACTTAGAAAATGCTTAATATCAAGCAAATAAGGTGGCTTGAGTTACTGAAGGACTATGATATGAGTCTTCACCACCATCCAGGTAAGGCTAATATGGTTTTTTATGCTCTTATCAGGGTGTCAATGGGTAGCTTGTCGCATGTGGATAAGGATAAGTGGGAATTGGTGAAGGATATTTACCATTTGGCTAACCTTGGAGTTTGTCTCTTGTACTATAAGGATGATTGTGTGTTTGTGCAATAGGTGGTGCACCTATCTCTTTGTTCTGAAATACGGAAGAAATAGGTATTACACCTTCTCTTTGTTCTGAAATACATGAGAAATAGGTATTACACCTTCTCTTGATGAAAATCAAGGATGATGTGAGTAAGAAGAAGGTTATGGACTTTGAGATTGGTGGTGATAGTATCTTAAGGTATCGAGGGAGGTTATGTGTTTCTAATGTTGATGGATTATGAGGAAGGATTTTAGCCAAGACTGATGAATCGCGGTATACGGTTCATCCCAGTTCAACAAAGATGTATCATGATCTCAGGGATATGTATTGGTGGTATAATATGAAGAAAAATATTGCCAAATTGGTGGCTAAATGTATGGTGTGTCAGCAAGTGAAGGTGGAACACGCGAGGCCTAGTAGGCTACTTCAAGAAATTGAACTGCCGGTGTGAAAATGGGAGATAACTAATATGTATTTCGTTATAGGCCATCCACGGTCGTTGAATTGGCGTGTCTCCATTTGGATCATCGTAGATAGGATGACTATGTCTGCTCACTTCTTGCCAGTGAGGAGTAATTCTTCTGCCGAGGACTATGCAAAGTTATTCCTTCAGGAGGTCGTAAAGTTGCATGGTGTTCCTAACTCAATTATCTTAGATCGTTGTACTCAATTCTCATAGAAATTCTAGTGCTCATTTTAGCGTGGTTCGGGGACTAAAGTTAGCCTTAGTACCGCCTTTCACCCACAGTCGGATGGGTAAGAAAAAAGAACCATTCAAACTCTAGAAGATATGTTGCGATCATGTGTAATTGACTTTAGTGATAGTTGGTTCGACCATTTATCTCTCATTGAATTTTCCTATAACAATAGTTAACATTATAGAATTTCTATGACCCCGTTTGAAACATTATATGGTAGGAGGTGTCGATATTTTATTAAATGGTTCGAGGTTGGTGAAGCAGAGATATTTGGCTCGAATTTGGTTCACCAAGCTATGGAAAAGGTGAAGGTGATTCGGGATAGGCTTAAGATGGACCAAAGTCGCCAAAAGTCCTATGTAGATGTAAGGCGAAGGGACTTGGAAATTGAGGATGGATATTGGGTGTTCATAAAGGTGTATCCCACGAAGGGACTAATGTCATTTGGAAAGAAGGGAAAGCTCAGTCCCCGATTTTTTGGCCCGTACTTGGTTTTGATAAGGGTTGGTAATGTTGCATATGATTTGGATTTTCCCTCTAGCATGAGTTCCATTTATCTGATATTCCATGTGTCCATATTGCGGAAATATATGGGTGATCCTTCGTTGGTTGTTCTCTTGGAGAATATTGGTATTTCGGGTTCTTTGTCCTATGAGGAGGTCCCAATGAGGATCTTGGATTGGCAAGATCAGTGGTTGTGGACGAAGGATATGGCTTTGATAAAGGTTCTTTGGCAGAACCGAAAGTTTGAGGAAGCTACTTGGGAAGACGAGGAGGACATGAAGTCCAAATATCAGTTACTATTCCCTATTTTGAAAATTCATTCTTAAGGTATGTGTGTATTACTAATGTCTTTGTTTACTGTTTTTGTTTAAGGAAAGATTGATTTCCTTGGCATCTTTATTTTCCAACGTAGTTAAAGGTAAGAGTAGAGATGTTTGGGGTTTAATCGTGCTTTGGTTTCCTTGACCCATCATTCGAGGATGGATGATCCTAATGGGGAGACTGAAATTCCCTGAACTTGGACCTTTGCTAATTTTTAAGCTTTAGGCTCTCTTCCCTTCTTACTACTCACACCACGAGTCGTATAGTGTGGTTACGAGTCAGGTGACCCTATTTTTAAGTTAATCAATGTGTTATTATCCAAGTTTTATCCTGGTTACGAGAGACTCCTCATGAGTTATATGGTCATGTGATGAGTGGTTAGGGTCCAGTGGTATGTTGTCCAGTGTCTGGTGTTCTGTGTTGGTCACTACTAAACTATACGAGTCATATGGTCTAGTGATGAGTGGAACTAAGAAGTCATAAGATGGATAGTGTGTGGTGTCCAATTCTCTATTTTGGTGATGACTCAATGGTATGAGTCATAAGTTGTGATGATGAGTCAATGGCTTGCCTTGAAACCAAAGGCGGGATTTTACTGCTTTATGCTGGGGGTACTTTGGATATTTTCTACCCCAAGCCCTTAATAACCCACGTCTTATAACACCTTTTGGTCATTCATTATACACTTTACAAGGTCAAACTCTCTCTAAATTCTCTATAAAACCTCTTAAGAAAGTTTGGGCTAGAGTTTCTTCAAGTGGTCATCTAAGAGCTTAAGGATCAAATTCTCTTCGTGAATCTTTGTAACTTAGGCATGTGCCTCTTCCTTCATTGTTAGATCACTAAAATAATATGTTTAAACATTTTTCATGAGTCATTAATGGTGGTTTTGAAAACCAAGGTTTGGGGTTTGAATGGATATTGTTGGGTATTGTTTCTCATGATTTAATTTATAATTATGCATGTTTTAATAATGGTTTTGCACATATGAGTGCATAGGAATTGTGGTTTGACTAAAGGGTCATATTTAACCCTAAATATGATGGTTTTTGGTTTTGATAATGTTATGCCATCAACCTGTTTGTAAAATTGTCAATGTGAATGATCTTGTCACATGTTGAATTATATTTTGAACTAAGGCATTGGCCTACAAGTGTTAATGATTGGTAAGTGATTTTATGAAAGACTTTCTTGCCATCAATTTATTTGAAATACTAAAGGGGTTCGAGTCCCTAAATGTTTAATTGAATTGATGTCTTTGTTTAGACAATGGGTTTGTGCCCTAAGATTATTAAGAATGGTTATGGCATGTTATACATTTGCAAGTGGGGTTAGTATGATGATACCAACGAGATGCCTTTGGTGAGTAATTGGATTAATGATTTTGTATGTGTAATGGATGTTTTAATTGGACTTTAAAGTGGGATGTGTAGCTAAGTCGTGAAAGTGGAGTTCGAAGGACTAAACTAGAAACTGCGCTAGTTGGTGCGGGTGTCTATATGACTGGGAGGTTCAAGTCCCGTGAACTGAATATATGAATGGGCGGTTTGAGTACCCCATATTTTATACATTGGAGGTTAAGTTACCTTGACTATTTTGGGAGGTTCGAGTCCTCCATAAAGGCATACACGAATAAGGATATTCTCTGGTTCATGCGGCTACACGCACTAGAGCCCTTCAAGCTAGGGGAGTGTTAGGCCCATATAGCCCATGGGTGCCTTTTCATATGATGGTTATGCTACTAAACCCAGGTTAAGGTTTTCAAAACTTCATGCTAAGCCTTGATCCCTACCCCACCATCTGATATTACATTACATGTATGCATAAGTATTTCATAAGATCTTATGCTTTGGATGTTGTGTTGGTTTTGAACTATGATCATGGAATTATTTTATTTCTCTATCCCTTATTTACATGTTAGTTCTCCAACTGCTAATCATCTCTTGATGCTGTATCCCCACGTGATGCAGGCAACAGAACTTCTTCTACTTTTCCTGTGCAGTGATCATATGCTTAAGTTAGTTCGTGAGTTGACATTGATGTGGTGAGCTTCCATACTTCAGAAGTCTTCATTTCATGGTCCATATTTCCTTTGTTGTAGACCTTGTTTAGACTTTTTTGGCTATTGTCGGGGGCATGTCCTGGCATCTTATTGATTTTGGTTCTGTAGAGGTTTTTTTTTATTACTATAAGTTGGGTGGTTAGGTTAATTGTATTGTTGGTGGACAGTTGTCTGGTTACTAGTGGTTGGTATAGACATATTATGAATTATCATTAGTTTTGTTATGCACTATCTTGTTATATGTTCAGAATTCATCCGAGCCAATTAAGGGTGTTGTGTTGCTTTGGTTATGTAAATAAGGTGGTCTCTTGTCCACGTGGGACTTGAGATACCCGTCATGCCCAGGACCTGGTTCGGGTCGTGACACATCCTCAAGAACCTAACCACTAAACCATACATCAATGGTTATTATACGAATAAAGAATAGAAGAAGGATGTGTATAATGATATACAACAAGAATAAATTATATAAGGGAGGAATATACGATAATACCATAACTACGATAGATAGATACATATACCTAAACAAGTATAACTCAAAGATAAAACCTAAGTAATCACACTAGCCTCTCAAGGCATTCTAATAAAAATAAGAATTAGAGCTATCATAATCAGGGTCCAAAATCATAATACTTAACCATGGGGTAATAATACGTAGTAAATTAATTATAAGATAAAAGAATCAGAAACATACCTTAAATCTCAATACTAGGCCAATAATCACCCTATCACAAACTAACCATAATAACAATAAAAATAACAATATAAAGTAAATGGCTAGTCCGTACAAACAATACTTAACCAAGCCTTACATAAACCATCGTCGTCATTGGCTAATAAGGTTCAATCAACATTCAGCAAACAACAATCAAAACTTATACCTATGTAACCACCGTAAGGTTCATAGATGAAATCACCACACAATATAATGCAAGTAGTACTCATAACTATGCCTATGGAACCCCCATAAGGCTGATAGACATAGTTCACACTAGTTATAGGCAATGCGCATGCAATAATGAAAGCTACGTAATTCCATAACAACACAATCGATCAAAATACCATAATGTAACCCAGTGTATACACCTTATCCAACTCAATGGCTCACAAAGGCAGGACCTATGGTGACCTATCTTCTTCAGCACGATGGATCACGGACGAAGGGTCCCCTAGGGTATTCGGAATTACCAGTATACATCAACCTAGTCTCAATACAATATTTACAATAACCATCATCACCATCATCAATCCACTTTGTCCAGTGCCAGGTATATATATACATATAAATTGTATGGGCTATAATTGTGGCTAAAAGTGTGTACGTTCATAAATCCACTGCCTGGGGCAAACTTTGGAACTAAAATATCCTAAAAAGTTTAAAAAGGGTTTGAATATCTCTCAATCGAGGTAAATATTAGTAGCAAATCAAGGACCAAAATCTGTCTCAGTCAAATCTCTAGAACATTATTCTTAGGCTCAAAGGATCATATGATATTCGTTAAGATGGTACAATTCCCATTATGACGAAATCTGTGACACGACCCCAACATGGCCTGGCCGTAATGGGCATCTTAAGTCCACCGAGGATCGGAGACCAACCCCTTTACCTAGTCAAACAGAACATAAATACACTCACCACCGGATAAATTATGATAATATAACAATATAGAAAATAATAAGCTCAAAGATATCTAAGAATGTCAGTATTAATAACCAATCCATAGTAATATCCACAAAACCACTTTACCAGAGACCAACCTATATTGGGACATGCCCCCGACCCTAACAATGACAATATAAATGTAAAGTTTTCAATTCTAATTTATGGAAGGAAACACTGATGAAATGATCAAGTCTTCAAGAGAATGGAAGCTCACCACTTCACCGAAACGACCATCTCTAAGAATCACCTATTACAGAGCTGAAAAAGTTGAAGTTTTTTCAAAACCTCCTTCACATGGGGATACAACATCCAGAGACAGTTAGTGGGGTAAGCAATAGACTGTAACTCAGTATAAGGGTAAAATAATATCAGTCAAAAGTTCAATGTCAAACTCTCTATACATGTGCAGATACATACATACATATATATATATATATAATAGATGTTTGGGTTGGGGACAAGGTTTATCATGATAGTAAAATATTATCCTGGACTATATAACTCAATTGTCATAAACCGGAACCTACAAGTTGTATGGATTAAGCTACCCTAATAAAATGGATCCAATGTGTTAGCCGCATGAACTAGGGGTATCAAGGAAGACTACGAAATTCCCCAACCCCACGTCAATCCTAGATACAAAATATATCAATAGTATGAACCATGTACATAGTCAGCAAATGTGAGTTTCTAATATAATTCATTCGAGACCCACACCTTCACGGCTTAGATACATAAACCCCACTAAGTCCAATTAAAATAGGTTTCACATAACATATTCATTAACCAAGGAATTATATATTAAGGCACACCACGGGTATCGTCATACCATTTAGCTTGGAAGCTCATAATTATGTCATTACGATTCTTTTAACTTAAGGGAATGCCTCGACCCCCTTTGTTTATTAAATCAGATTGGAGGAATGCCTCGACCTCCCTTAGTTTATCAAATCAAATTGGGGGAAATGCCTCAACCCTCTTTATTCATTAAATCAAAACATAGCCAACAAGTCTTTCAAAATCCATGTTTATTGTTTAACCATTTATGCAATGCAATAGAATAGGTGAGTAAGTCAAACCAAGAGACAATTCCATAATCTAAGCTATTTACACAAGTGGGTTGAGGGAATACAATTGTTAAAAACCAATTTCCAAGTTCAAAACATCAAATTGGGGGATTACCTCGACCCCTATTTCAATTCCCACATGTATGCACCCCGTTATTTCAAAATATTCAATTCAAAGCATGAACAACTTATGAAAACCATGGGAAAACAATTCAAGAATCATCTATTCCACAAACCTAAACCAATGTCAAACCTATATTCAAATCCATACGATTAAACTATTTAAAACATATACATTTTGAAAAATAAGATTTGGGGAAGAGTAACATGCCTGAAAGTATCACAATTATGGAGAAATCACCCTTGAGAGCGCTAATTGACCAACTTCTTGGAAACCTTAAGTGTTCTTGACCTTGGTGATTTGAGAGAGATTGAGAAGTTATTTTGATTTGGTTCAGAGTGATAATGATACCATAAAGGGTTTTAAGTCATGGGTCATGATTGGGGAAGGGAGAAATGTCCAAATTCTCTTAATTAAAAGATAAAAAATTGTTTCCAGTAACTACGGGTCACTATACGACTCGTAAGGACTCACGTCAACTTGTCACCATGAGCCGTAGTCATCGAAGTAGCTCAGGAACGCTTCACTGATTACCTTACGAGTCGTAAACTACGACTCATGTACAGACCATACGACTTGTAGGGACCTATTCATACCCTGAGGAGAATCTTGGACCATCACACAGGTTTCATTACAGAAGGCACATTATGACTTGTAAAGAGTCCGAACGACTTGTTAGGCACTACTTGTATCTAGGATAGAAACAAAGGGAATTTTCACTGGTCACCCTACGACTAGGTTCCTATGACACGTATAGACACATTATGACTCATATTGAGAGTCATAGTCTAGGCAGTTTGTTCAAACACTCAAAAAATTTTAGCTATCAAAAATCTGGGTTGTTACATTCTCTTGTCCTAGGATCATTCATCTTCGAATTATGAGACAAGACATCCCTTAGCAGAATTTAACACTGAACATAACAACCCAATAAAGGGCCTATACCTCCTACCATAAATGGCTTCAAAAGGATCCATCCCAATAGTAGAGTGAAACTATTATTATACGCAAACTCTATGACAGGCAAATGATCAACCCAACTACCACCAAAACTAAGCACTTAAGACCTTAGCATATCTTCCAAACACTAAATTGTTCTTTCCGCTTGACCATCCATTTGAGGATGAAAAGTGGTGTTAGGTTCACCTTAGTCCCCAAACCTCTCTTAAAAGAATGCCAGAAATAAGATGAGAATTGAGTACCTCGATCAGATATGATGGAAACTGGAGCACCATGAAACTTGACAATTTTCGGAATGAAGAGCTTAGCATAATCCTTTGCACAATAGTTAGTCTTCACTGACAAGAAGTGAGCGGACTTGGTCATCCTATCCATGATGACCCAAATCGAATCAAACTGGTTCCGAGACAACGGAAGGCCAGTAACAAAATCCATATTAATCACCTCCTACTTACATATAGGTAACTCAATCTCTTGAGACAAATCGTCATACCTCAAGTGTTCATCCTTCAATTGCTGACACACCATGCACTTAGCCACAAAATATGCCACATCCCACTTCATGTTATTCCACCAATAGACCTCTTTCAAATTGTTGTATATCTTCGTCAAATCTGAATGAATAGTGTACCTTGACTCATGAGCCTCGGCCAAGATTCTCTCTTGTAGGCCATCAACATCAAGAACACATAATATACCTCGATACCTCAAGATGCCGTCACCACCTATCTTAAATACAATTACCTTCTGGTGACCCATATCATCCTTGATTCTTATCAAAATAGGATATGAAACCTGCTTTTCCTTTACCTAGGAACCTAGAGAGGACTTCAATACCGCTTGAACAATCACACCACCATCCTTAGAGCCCAAAAGATAAACTCCAAGATTAGCCAAGCGGTGAATATCCTTCACTAACCCTTTCTTCTCCTCAACAACATAATATAAACTACCCATAGATAACCTTCTAAGAGCATCAGCAACTATGTTAGCTTTACCTAGATGATAATGAAGACTCATATCATAGTCCTTGAGCAACTCAATCCATCTCCTTTGCCTGAGATTCAACACCTTTGGGGTGAATACGTACTGCAAGCTCTTATGGTTTGAGAAGATGTCAACATGAATCGCATACAGGTAATGCGCTGAATCTTTAAAGCAAAGTCTACTGCCAACAACTCCAAGTCATAAGTTGGAATTTTTTTTATCATGCACCTTAAACTGCCTAGAAGCATATGCCACAACCTTACCCCACTGCATCAACACACAACCAAGTCCTACACGGGACACATCACGATAAACTACAAAGCCATAAGTTCCCTATAGCAAGGTTAAAACTCGAGCAGAAGTCAATTTATCTTTCAACTACTCAAAACTACCCTAGCAAGCGTCGAACCATATGAACCTTTTTTCGAGTCAATCTAGTCAATGGAGAAGAAATGAAAGAGACACTCTCCCCAAACCTCCTATAATATCTTGCCAAGACCAAGAATCTCCTAACATTTTTTTGAATCATGGGTTCAGGACACTTCTTAACCAGCACAACTTTCTATGGATCCACCATGATTCCTTCACTAGAAACAACATAACCTATAAAGCAACAACAATCAACTAGAACTCACACTTTGAAAACATAGAATACGAAAACTAATCCTTAAGGGTCTGCAACACTATACGAAGGTGCTCTTCATGTTCCACCTCTCTTTAAGAATAAACAAGGATGTCTTCAATAATTACAATGATGAATAAGTCTAGAAAATGATGGAAAACTCAGTTCATATGATCCATAAATGCTATTGGTGCATTAGTCAGTCCAAATAACATCACCAAAAACTCAAAATGACCATACAAGGTTCTTAAAGCAGTCTTAAGGATATCCACTTCTCTAATCTTCAACTGATGATAACTCGACCAAAGGTCAATCTTAGAAAAGTACTTTAAACCCTACAACTGGTAAAAAAGGTCATTAATCCTAGGAAAAGGATATTTATTCTTCACTATAACCTTATTCAACTAGCGATAATCTATACATATTAAAAGGGACCCATCTTTCTTATGCACGAAGAGTACCGGCATGCCCTACGGGGAAACACTAGAGCAGATAAAACCCATATCAAGGAGATCTTTCAACTCCTTCTTAAGTTTCTTCAAATCAACTGGAGCCATTCTATAAAGAGGGATAGAGATTGAATGAATGTCCAGAAGAAGATCGATCGTAAAATTAATTTCCCTATTGGGAGGGACACCAGGAGCATCATCATAAAACACATTAGAAAACTCACAGATCATAGGGAC
This sequence comes from Capsicum pubescens, assembly GCA_030864215.1. Taxonomy (NCBI): domain Eukaryota; kingdom Viridiplantae; phylum Streptophyta; class Magnoliopsida; order Solanales; family Solanaceae; genus Capsicum; species Capsicum pubescens. Next base: position 233,747,717 of record CM061544.1, read on the forward strand.
AAATAAAAAGGAGGGACCCTCAAAATTAGAACCTTTAACCCAAAAAGGGTGACATAGACACCTTTTGGAAATCAACTTCCAAGCTCTAAGATAAGAAAAGAACCTTCCCTTAGGCACTAGGGAACACCCTTCCCATTCTATAACTGGCTCATCAGGAAATTAGGAACTGACCCTTCAGTTCCTACAATCAAAAGACACCAATCCATCTCCAAGATAACATTAAAATCTAATATCTCCAACTCAATCAAATCAACCAATATCTCCCTATCACAGATAGATACAATACAACCCCTATACATTCTCCTAGCCAAAATAGAGTCATCCACCAAGGTTGACATAAAAATAGGATTAGGAATACACTTAGGATCAAAACTAAATGAATATCCACATAAAGGGTCACATAAGAAATGATAGACCCGAGATCTAGTAGACAATGTACATCACAAGAGAAAAGATTTAGCATACCGGTAACAACATCATGAGATACCTCAGAGTCTTTATGGGTGGAAAGAGAATACAAACTATTCCGACCATTACCAGAGCTAGAAGTAGCACCCTTTGGTGTATGAGCTGAAGAAGCAACAATTAGGACATTATTAGTCTCAGTGGCAACATCTGTAGAGGAACAGCTCCTCTGAATATCGCCCGAATAGCCGCATCTAAAATACTTATTTCTCTTCTCATCATAAAAGCCATGGTGCAACTGACTATAAAATTTGCAAAGAGGATACGACAGAGTTGACTGGGCCCCACTGACCTGAGATTGGGCACCTTGTGCCTTAAACTAATGGTTTCTCTAAAAGCAGTGATCATCGAACGACTTAGGATATAGAGCACTCGCTGTATAATAAGAACCAAAATTTCCTGACTTTTATTAGACCATTGCCTACTATCTCTGCCACTATTCTGCTGGCCTCCACCCTGCTCAGAATACCTATACCTCTTACATTGACTTTATCATATTTTAACTTCTTTCTTCTTTTCATCTTCGACCTACTGCATATACACCATAAGTCTAGAAATATCTATGTTACTATTTATTAAGGCGACCTTGCACTTTAGTAATAAGTCCCGAGAGAAACAAAAAGAAAACTTCCTTATTCTAGAAACTAGCTCAGGAGAATAATGGGACAACTAATGAAATTTCATGGCATGCTCTTTCACAGTCATCCTGCCATATTTGAGATTCACGAACTCCTTATCTTTAGCCACCCTTAACACTTGAGGAAAGAAATGATCTAGGAAGGTACCAAAAAACTTATCCCATAGTGACAACTCTGTATTATCACCCCTACACTGGTCCCAGCCCTCATACCACTGATATGCCATATCCTTCAATTGATATGTGGAAAATTACCTCAGAGTTGGAAACATGCATAACTCAGAAGATCTTCTCCATCTTATCTATGAATCCTTAAGGATCCTCCTCAATATTAGAGTTAGAAGGTCGAAGGATTGAGCCTCATAAACTTTTTGACTCAAGTAACGTAAAAAGAACTCATAATAGTACAAGTATGACCCAACTGATATGATTGATATATCACTAATTGGATAAACAGACGAATAGATCGACGAAACTCAACATTAGAGATGTCTCCTTGGAGAGGTGGGTCATAATTATCACCAGTCCTGGGAGCTCAAGGAGGACTCGCAGGTAGTAGTGAAACTATATGAGGGGAAGCACAATCAGGAAGTGGGACCCTAGATCGGGTCTAAACTCCATAAGTAGGATGAGTTTCATTTACATTGTCCTCAGGTGGGACAGAAAAAGTTCCACAAGAATCAGATCTTCGGGGAGTCTTGATCTGAAAGACAAACAAATGGATATTATAGGAGTTTTAAGATCTTAGAGTCTACAGCCCGAAAGTAGAACAACGAGAAAGGGAAATATTTCTAAATGTCTCGTAGCCTCTCCCTCATAAATATGGAATACTACGCACCCATGAAAGATATGCTATTTGATATTGTTTTATGGACACCCAATTAAACATGAACCTAGGCTCTGATACAAACTTTGTCACAACCCAAACATGAGCCTGACTGTGACAGACATCTCAAGTCCACCGAGGACCGAAGACCACCCCCCTTTTCCTACACAAATAGAACATAAATATACTAGCAAATGGACAAGAACATATAACAAAATAGAAAATAATAAGTTCAAAGACATCTAAGAATGTCAACATCAATACCGAATCCACAGTAATATCCACAAAGCCTATATGCCAAAGAACAAAGTATGTTAGGAAATTCCCCTGACCCTTACAATGACAATGTCAATGTGAAGTCTTTAATTCTAATTTATGAAAGGAAAAATGAGTGAATGGTCATGTATTCCAGAGAATGGAAGCTCACCACTTCACCGCAAATGACCAACTCTAAGAATCACCTATTACTGTGCAAGAAAAATAGAAGTTCTTTTGGACCATACATCGCATGGAGATACAACATTCATAGAATGGTAGTTTGGAGAGCAGTAGCATGTAACTCAGGATAAGGGAAAAATAATGACAATCAAAAGTTCAATTTCAAACTCCTTGTACATGTTCACATTCATGCATATATATATATAATAGATGCTTGGGTAGGGAACAAGGTTTAGCATGATAGTAAAACATTATCTTGGACCATGTAGCTTAATGGTCATTAATCGGCACCCACGGGCAATATGGGTTCAGCTCCCCCGCTGAAAGGGCCCTAGTACGTGTTAGCCTCATGAACTAGAGGTATCAAGGAAGATTAGGGAAATACCCTACCCTACATTAATCCTATATACAAAATATATAATTAGTGTGAACAATGCACATAGTCATAAAGACCAACCCTCACGTCAGCAAATTTGAGTTTCTAGTATAAGTTATTCGAGACCTACACTTTTACGGCTTAGATATATAACCCCATTAACCATAATTAAAAAAAGTTTCACATAGCCCATTTATTAACCAAGGAATTATACATTAAGGCACACCACAAGTATCGACATACCATTTAGCTTGTAAGCTCATAATTATACCTTTACAATTTTATTAACTTGGGTGAATTCCTCGATCCCCTTTGTTTATTAAATAAGATTAGAGGAATGCCTCGACCTACCTTAGTTTATCAAATCAAATTAAGGGAAATGCCTCGACCCACTTTCTTCCTTAAATTAACGCATAGACAACAAGGCTTTCAAAATCCATGCTTATTATTTAACCATTTATGCAATGCAATAGAACAGGTGAGTATGTTAAACCAAGAGATATTCAATAATTCAAGCCATTTACACAAGTGAGTTGAGGGAATACAATTTTTCAAAACTAATTTCCAAGTTCAAAGCATCAAATTTGGGGATTACCTCAACCCTAATTTCAATTCCCATACCCATGCACCCCATTAGTTCAAAACATTCAATTTAAAGCATGAAAAACTCATGAAAACCATAGAAAAATAATATAATAATCATCCATTCCAAACACCTCAATCCATGTCAAACCCACATTTAAATTAATATAATTAAACCATTTGAAAACAAATGCTTTTTATAAAATAAGATTTGGGGAAGAGTAACTTGCCTAAAAGTATCACAACTATGGACAGAAATCACCCTTGACAGCCCTAATTAATCCACTTCTTGGAAACCCTAAGCGTTCTTGTCCTTGGGGATTTGAGAGAAATTGAGATGTTAGTTTTATTTTTTTTCAGAGTGATAATAATATCCTAAAGGGGTTTTATGTCATGGTTCATGATTGGGAAAGAGGGAAAATATCCAAAGTGCCCTCAATTAAAAGCTAAAAAATTTAAGCTAGTGACTATGGGTCACTATACGACCCATAAGGACTCACTAAGACTCATCACCATGAGTCGTAGTCTAGGCAGTAGCTTAGGAACCCTTCACTGGTTATCTTATGAGTCATACACTATAAGTTTTGTACACACCATATGAATCGTAGGGACCTATTCTTACCCTGAGTGGAAACTTGGACCATCACACTTGTTTCATTGTATAAGGCACACTACAACTCATATAGACTCCACACGACTTGTTAGGCACACTCGTAGCCAAGATAGAAAAAAAGGGAATCTTTACTGTCACTCTAAAACTAGGGTCGTATGACTCGTATATACACCTTCTACTCATAGGGAAAGTGGTAGTCTAAGCAGTGAGTTCAAAAACTCAAAAAAATTTAGGGATAAAAATTTGGGGAGTTACAATCTATTTTAAAAATGAAAAGTTGAAGCAAATCCCTTGTTAGGAAAAAGGTATCAAAACCATATTTTAGTTGGAATCGTACCATTTACTATCTAAGTGATCAATAATGTACTGAATCTATTCATGACATCACAAGTATCCAAACAATATGATTATAAGCATTAATATGTCTATAACTACGACCACTTCTTTTACAAGGATAGAATGCTTCTTGGAATCCAACTAATATCATAAACAAGGCCTTGGGCCCAGTAATATATATATATCCTCCATATCCATACCATTATAATCCTAGGGAAAAACCATCACAATCCACTGAGTAATGCATTAAACATCATACTATAGGCTTATTACTCTCAACTAAGACAAACGTGCTAGCAACCTAAGGTAATAAGATCATAGAAGCATAATAAGTATTTTAACTTAAGGGTCAATTACTCTTTTAGCCCCCAAACTCATAATGTAGAATAATTCATGGTGTTATATCCACAATCATACCCTACATCCCTAAATAACGTGCATCATATATAAAACACCATCTTAAGAAGAAGAGTAGTTAGAAGCCTACATCAATGTCAAACCACAATTCTTGCATCATCTAAAAATTTTCTTTCTTCACTCCATGACATTGAAATGTCATCACGATATCAAAATTAAAACCTACCCAACATTAGGAGTAAAATAAGACCCATATTGCTATAAAAAGGGTCAGGTCAAATTTTTTATGAAGAGTAAACGTGCGAGGCCCACAAAAAGAATCAAAAACTGAACCCACCACCAAGGCCATGGATGGATAAGGAATTTATTTTCAAAAGTTGAGCTCAAATAAAGCATAAATTGGGTCTCAAATTAACCCTTAAGTTTAAGAATTCAAGACCTAATTTCTAAGAATTTTATCATGAATTAGGATGATAATAGAAGTAAAATTAATGGGAAATGACCAAAAAGAGTTAGGTTAGCTTACCTTAACTTACATGGATAAATTCTCACTTTTTCCTCTCTTAGAGCTCTCAATTTGGTTTGAAATGGTGGAAGAATGGTAGAAAATTAAGTGGGGGAAAAGAGGAATAAATTGGCTACAAGTGAAACTAAATCACATACTTGGGAACTAAAGCGCCTACTGCTAAAGTGGCATATCAACCATTAAATTGGTCTGGCAACATATATGGTGCCACTAAAGAGGTATCCTCTTTAGCGTCCATTGACCAACAAAGAGGATTCATTACATTGGGTCATGGCTTCTAAAGAAATACATGGGTACTAAAGCGGTCATATCAAGTGACATGTACCAAATTTTGACCAACTCCAAAATGGACTTTAATCGGGTGCTCGGGATACATTCGTAACCCCTGTCATGCAAATGAACTATGTTGTCATACCAAAATTAAATGTTTCAAACCCAATGGAACATTTGATTGATTTCCACCTTCTGTAGCATACCTCGATAGTGAGAAGAAAAATAACTTGAGTCTTAAGGACTCTTGATAGATGTCTGATAGCCTATTCACCTTACAAATCCAAATGAAATTAAATAGGTGTTGATTTAGGCCTCTCTAACTTGACCTCCAAATAATCCTTTAATGTTAATAAACTGCATCATTATACTTGTAATATCAAATTTTTCATTTACAGGCAGTGGGGGCAGTACAGTGGCACAAGTTAGCACAAGTGAATCTAACTTGCTCTAGATTGATTTCCTCCTTCTGATGCATATTTGACAGAGATTGTTGCATATCAATTCCTATGTTGCATAGAGTATTTTTCCAGTTACTGACTATAGAAACAAAAGCCTCAGCTTGTTAAGCAACCTTAGTAGTTAGGTTGCCTCCACTCGTTGAGCATAAGATGTCTCACCAAGCTTGTAGTCATTATGTCCCAAAATATCAGCCCATACACTTAAAAGAACAAAAAACAAGCGAAAAGTAAATTAAGAAATAATGACTACAAGTGGAACAAAATATTATTGAATAATTCCTAAGATGTATTTCCCAACAACTGCGCCAAAATATGATACACTCAAATTACACCACTAAGTAAATAAATAGTTATCGATGTCAAAAGTTGACCCAAATATGGTTAGGGTCAAATCCCATAATGAGTGTGGCAAGAAATACATTCAATAATGGTTATTTGACCAGTAGTCTAATTTTGAGATGGGATTTGACATAAAAACTAAGAGATTTCAAGATTTTAGTTATTAGTAACCTATATTTAAGAATTTTTTGGTTGCAATCAATATGTAAGAAGAGACTATGATTGTATTTTTTATTATTTCATAATTTTAGAAAGTTTAGTTTATGGATAATCTATCCCAGTTTTATAGTCTTTCAACCCAAATAGGTGAATGTCACTCTAAATCTTTTTGGTATTTGAGTGATTAAGTGTTAAGCATCATATTAGTTTTGAATTGAATTTCCTTATGATAGTTCAAGTAATCTTAGATGAGGGTTGAAAATCCAAAATCTCCATCGTTAATCTATTTCATAATTTCTACTTCTTTTATCAAGCAAGTTAAGATTTATGGTTAGTTCTAACATTGCAACCGCAATCAAAGCAAAGGAATTAACAATACATACATAATCACCATTAAAAAATCACTATTATCTTTAACCTACGTTCATTATTCCATCATGATTCTCAGAATACTAGTTATGGTTTTATCAAAAAAGGTAGAAGAAATCATAGTGATAAACTTACTAGAGAAGAATAATTTAACAAGTGAACCTTGTGTCTCTGCTCAAAAAGTATGTAATAATTTGTAACCATGAAAAAATCTAAGGAAAGTATTTATAAACATAAAAACCTATCCTAAATAAACTAGAAAATCTTGTCTGCATTATCACTCCATGGAATGCCATTCAGATTCATAATCCATGGAAGCTGGAAGTTAATAATCAATTATCTCTTTAAGGTTTGGAACTAGCAGGTAATCATGACTCAGTTCTGGGTCCTTTAACACATTGACGATCCATTAACTTGAACCATTCTTTTAGACTAAAAAAAAATAAACCCAAACTAGTTTCAAGATTAGAAACGCTTCTCTAAGTAAGAAAAACCCTAAGACACCATATGTAAAACCTTACCTATTGAGTTAATTTCCGGTTATTATGGCATCTACTTCCAATGGGATCAACCCATCGGAGGAACTAGTAACTCACAAAGGAGCTGATAAGCAGAAATAAGAAGGGAAAGAGACATCTTATGCCGACTTACTTAAACCTAAAGAGTACGTGCATAAAAATATTAAGATGCAATCAAAACCAGTCATCATGGTACATGGTAAATCAAGTATTACGTGGAAATATTCGAAGGTGAAAAACATGATATTGCAAGAGAATCTACAATATGCAATCATTGGTAAGTTCTCTTATGGAAAAACTGATATTAATGAGTTAAGAAAGGCTATACCAGTGAAATGTGGAATAAAAAGAGAATGTACAATTAATGTGATCGATACAAGACATATACTTATTCGTTTGAATGGATTAGACGATTATGTGCAATTATTATCAACGACAACTTTTTATATTAAGGCAAAGGATATGTACTGGAAGATGAGAACTCTTAAATGAAATCGATGGCTTGAGCCGAACATTGAAACCACTGTAGGAGTAGCATGGATCTCATCGCTGGATCTACCACAAATTTTATTACGAAAGAGGCAATTTTTTCTATTGCTTCAACAGTAGAAAAAACTTTAACTGTAGATATGGCCATAAGGAATCAAACCAGGCCTAGTTGTGCAAGGGTAAAGGTTGAAGTTGATTTAATAACTAATATACCTCAGAGAGTGAAGTTTAATGAAGAGAATGAAATCACAGGTTATATAAGGTCAAAATAGATCAGTATACAGTATGACTACATGCCTAAATATTGCAAAGAGTTCTTATTGCAAGGGAATGATGAAGCAAATTGCTGGAATGTTCGTCCAAAATTATATGAGACAGTGCAGAATGAGAAAAAAAATATGAACAAGGAAAGAAGGTAAGGACACGATAGTAGGAAAAGGAAACTGAAAGAGCAATTACAGATAACATTCAACAATAGTGGCAAAAGATAAGTAAATATAGAAGAGACAAGTATAGGCAAATAGTGGGTGAGATAAAACAAAAATCACAGAAGGAAATGCCTAATTCCAATACTTTTGAAGCATTGAATGAATTAGTTAAGATCAAAGATACTGATAGGAGTGAATACAACAATAAGGAATCAAGAAATGATTGGGTTAACAAAAGTTTTTGTAATATTGAGTCACAACAGGAGAATACAAAGAGGGATAGTCCAGTACCTAAGCAAAATAAAAGCAAACAAGATGATGCAGATACAAGCCAAAGGGTAGGTGATAACAACAAAGAAGAATTGACATTACAATAGTAAGCAGAACAACAACAACATAAAGAGCAAGGTAATTTGCAAGGAAAACAAGCCAAAGATCAACAAAAGGAACTAGGGAGTTGTAATAATGCAGGAGAGTATTTGACCATAGAATAGCAGAATAAAAATAGAGAAGAAGTGATTATGGAGGGAATAGTTCCCCTTGGAATAGATGCAGGAAATCAACTTGAAATTTGAAATGTTAACAGAATGCTAGCAGAAAGTACAATGCAGATAAGGAGCCACATAAATAAATCAATATCAAGATGAATTATTTGATATGCAATATAAGATATGTCAATACTCAAAAAGAATTCACAAGGTTAATCATAATCCATAGGAGATCAGTTTTGTTTTATAGGAATCATGGAGCCTTTTTAGGAAAGCTGCATTATTGAGGATTATAAGAGAAGGTTAGGGATGCAGCATGCTACAACTAATGTTTCCGAAAAGATATGGGCATTCATGTACTCAACAGTAGACTGTAGTGTACTCAGTAATAAATAACAACAGCTCACACTTATGTTGGAGAATAAATCTGGTGGAATATTAGTATATGTTACACTGGTATATGCAAAGTGTACTCCTAATGAAAGATTAGTCTTGTGTGAATCCTTGGGAGACTTATCTGATATAATTAAAGATCCTTCTCTAGTAAGGGGATTTTAATGTCATTGGGTTTGAAAAAGAAAAATTAAGTGGATTGTCAATTACTGTGGAATAAGTAGCTAATTTTAATCATTGTGTACATGTTTGAAACTTGGAGGAGAGTGATTTTAGAGATACAAAATATACCTGGTGGAATGGGAACACAGATATAGATTATATCTTCAAAAGATTAGACAAGGTTTTGTACAATGAAAAGAAACTGGATGTGTTTCCAATATTTAAAGTAAAGCATTTAGTAAGAAGTGGATCTGATCATGCCCCTATACTATTGAATTTCAGTAGCACCAAGGAGAATACTATTAGATCTTTTAGATTTTTAAATTTCTGGTTGAAATAGAAGCCATTTTTGGATGTGGTAAGACAGAGCAGGCAATAAAAAGTATAAGGAAATCCTCTTACAGTCTTTCAACACAAGCTTAAAAAAACTAAAGTTGCATTAATAGAATATAGTAAGAAGAAGTTTGGTAATATATTTCAGGATATTGCTACATTAGAGGAGTTCTTAAAGGTAAGAGAGAAACATTTAGTGAAGGATCCTTCACCAATTAATAGAACTAGCTTGCAAAAAACTCAAGCTGAACTCACATACAACTTACAAGGGAAGAGGAATTTTTGAGAAAAAAAGTTGGTTTTGAATGGTTCAAATATGGTGAGAGAAATACAAAGTTCTTTCATACTATAGTGAAAGGAAGAAGGGCTAGATTCAAGGTTACAATAATTCAAAATGATGAAGGACTATGGTTGGAATAACAAGTTAAAATTTACAGAAGCTCCAGCAGAGGTTTTTCAAAAACAGTTAACTAAGCAAGAAGATAAAGTTGATTTCTCAATATTAGAGTTAATACCATCAGTAGTTTCTTAGGATTAGAACAACCTATTGAAGAAACCACTAGAGATGGCAAAAGTGAAATATATTATAATAGGACTAAATAGGGATAATGCAGGGGGACCAGATGGTATGATAGGAGCATTCTATCAAGATGCACGGGAGATAATAAGTAAGGATATTCATATGATGATAACATTATTCTGTTATGGCTTTGAGTTGCCAAGGTTCATTGCACATACTAATTTGGTACTTCTACCAAAAAAGTTGGTAGTGAATATCTTTTCTGATATGAGACCTATTTCCCTTGATAATTTTGTGAATAAGATCTTTTCAAGAATAGTTCATGAAAGAATTAAGGGATTTCTGCCTAATATAATCTCTGAAGAGCAGGATGGATTTATTAAAGGCAGAAGTATTGTAGAAAATATATTAGTGATTAATGAGATAGTGTTAGAAATAAGGAAAAGGGGAAAGCCTCTTAACATAGTTATGAAGCTGGATATGATGAAAGCAAATGATAGGGTGGAGTGGTTGTTTCTCATAAAAGTCCTAAGAAAGAAAGTTTTTTATGAAGAAATAACTGACATGGTGTATAGATTGATTAACAATAATTGGTATTCTATCTTATTGAATAGTCAGCCTAAAGGATTCTTTAAATCCTCAAGAGGGTTGAAATAAGGGGATCCATTATCTCCCACATTTTTTATATTAACAACTTAGGTATTGAGTAGAAGTTTGAAATCCTTGCTTAACTAGAAGTAGTTTAAGATGTTTGGGATGCCAAGAGAAAGTCCCATAATTAATTATCTTGCATTATCAGATAATATGATTATATTGTACAAAACTGAAGTGGGAACATTTAAGATGATCACAGACACTCTTGAGTGTTATGAACAGGTGTCTGGTCAGAAGATAAATAGAGATAAAAGTGTTTTTTATTTGTATAAGGGAGTATCTAATAGAACAATTGTTATGGCTGAGGTAGAAACGAGAATTCTAAGGCAAGAGTTTCCCTTTAACTACTTGGGTTGCCCAATATTTTACACAAGAAAGAAGAAGGACAACTATCAGTGCTTAATAAATAGAATAACTAGCAAGTTGCAAAACTGGAAAGGCAAGTTATTATCTTATGGAGGAAGAGTTGTCCTAATCAAACATGTCCTCCAAAGCATTCCTATTCATTGTCTCTCAGTTATGAATCCTCCCCTAAATATTATGAACACAATTCATAGAGCTTTTGCTCAGTTTTTTGGGGTAATACAATAAGGGGAAAAGGTAGACATTGGCCAAATTAAAAGAGCTATGTTGGCCTAAGAATGAACGAGTTTTAGGTTTTAAAATGGTGCATGATATTTCTAATGCATTATTCTGTAAACTATGGAGGAAATTCAAAATAGAAGAGTCAATTTGGACTAAGTACATGCATAATAAGTACTGTAAAAAAAAGCATCCTAAAGAGATAATAAGAAAAATTTATGGAGGTGGATCTCAAGTATGGAAGAAAATATTTATTTCTAGAGACATTATTGACCATAATATCTTGTGGCAGATTAAAAATGGGGAAACAAATATCTGGTTTGATAATTGGACTGGACTAGGAGATTTGTACTCTATTGAAAATGTGGATGAGGATGGCAGATATAAAAAAGTGAAGGACTTGACTAGGGATGAAGAGTGGAATGAGGAATTGTTGCATTCTTTGTTTCCAGAAGAAATTATCCATCATATTCTTCATAAGATACTTCCACCTGACAAGGGAAATAAAGAATATAAAGTAATTTGGAGCATTGAGCCTAAAGGTCTTTTTACTATTAAAAGAGCTTGGCAGTATGTTAGGCAAAATGAAGAGGTTAATGTTACTTGTAAGGATATTTGTTTAAAAGATTTACCTTTTCAAATATATTTTATTATGTGGAGATTATAGAAAAGGAAGATTCTAGTGGTTGATAATATCTAGAGGTGGGGTATTGAAGGTCCATCAAGGTTTTGGTGTTTTATTACTCCAGCACAAGAGACATTGTCTTATGTGTTCTTGAGATCAAATTTTTCTAACAGGACTTGGTCCTACTTTGCTAATTTTATAGATATTCATATTCAGGGATTGAGCTTAAGAGAAAGAATTTTGAAATGGTGAAAAGCTGAAGTAAAATCCAAGGAGAAAGTGTATTTTAAAGATTTACCAGGGTTTATTATTTGGGAGTTGTGGAATATGAGAAATGGGAAGAAACATGAAGGAAGAGAAGTAAGTGTTCAAAGAATAATTTTAAATATTACAAGGAACATAAGGATGTTGTTAAGGATAAGAAAACCCAAGATGGTTTCCTCCCTAGATTGTCCAGGGATGTTGAGGGATTTTCCATTGCTAAAACCTATAGTAAGAGTTACAGTAGTGTTATGGAAACTACCTAAAATGGATGGGTTAAATACAATAATGATGGAGCTACAAGGGGGAATCCTGGAAGAAGTTCATATACCTTCTGTCTGAGGGATGAAAGAGAAGATTTAAATTATTTTGAGTGGGATGTGATTGAGGACACTAATAATATGGAAGCAGAAGCAGTTTCTGTTCTAAATGCAACAAAACATTGCAGTCATATAAGGTATGAAAAGTTGATAATGCAGACAGATTCTTTGGCAATGAAAAGGATGCTAACAAGGGTTTGGGACTGTCCATGGAGCGTAGCAGAGTATATACAACAAATATGGTAATTGATTTCAGGAAAACAAATTAAATTTCAGCATATTCACCGGGAAGGAAATTAGTTAGCTGACTTTTTTGCTAATTAGGTTCTGGATAATGGAAATTTCATATTCACATCAGTCCAACAGATACATTCAGTAGGAAAGAGAGTAGTTGATAGTGATACACTACAATGCCTTTACCAGAGATTGTCACCAACAAAGGGATGAAGAGGCTGGGAAGGCTTAAGCTAATTTTTTATATGAAGTTATATTTACATATCAACAGAAGAACAATAACAGTGAAGCAGCTAAGTAACCTACTCTACAACAGCCAACAAAAAAGGACTCTCAGTAAAGGGGGGATCTGATGGTCAGATACAACTTTAAGAACCTGAGTAACAATGCACTTTTCAAACAATTATGGCTCTGAGCATCCCTGTATCTCCCTACCAACCATGTCTGCAATGTAGAAGAGAGTTTAGTACATCAAATTTTTAGGGTATTACATAGAAGATTGGATAATATTACTTACTTAGAAGAGTTGGCATTGTTCTCTGACTAAATCCCTTGATCCATGTAAAAAAGCACGACAACATCCCATCCACTGGAGAACACAGCTGACCAAGAAGAAGGTCATGTAGTTAGAGCTAGTCCAAGGAGAATCAGCAGCTAATAGAGATAAAAATGGTAATTAACAAAGAAGCTTACTTATGCAAGCTACAACAACACTCATACAAAGGAGGTCATAAAACTTCATTAATCACCCAATGTTGAAGCAAAGTGAATTGATGGTGGGCAAACTGATACATAGATGCAATGGAAGATGTGGCAAAAGTAAAAAAGAGGAAACAATAGATTAATTTAGCAACCCTACAAGGATTAGATATGGTCTACTTTATTTCAATTTTGTCTTATTTTTCTAAAATGGAGCGTGTAGGATATTTACATTTTAGCCTATTATGGAATAGGTTGGTCCATTCTTGTACAAGACTTTAATTACTTTTGATTATTAAAATATCAAAAAAATTCGAAAAGAGAAAGACCAAAAATACTTCTTAGTAGACCCTTGGTTGATGAGTGAAATAGGGCTAATTTCATAAACTGGTTTCAGAATTCATCAAATGTCCCATAGAATGAATTACAAATCGTATCTCTGCAGAACCTCATTGTATGACTAATAGGATGGTCCATTGTTTGTTTCATGGGTCGTCAAATGAACCGCCAACTTAGAACAAACCTGTAGCTTTACAGATCCTATTCCAAGAATAACAAGACAGTCTATGGATTTTCTCTACAGATTTTTATTTTCTTTCACGTATAAAAAATTATCATTTATAGCTAAACACTCTTAACATTTGTGAACGCACCTCATTTTCCTACACATAAACAAAAAATACCATTATATCACATAAAAATACACTTAAGAACTACAAAATCCTCTATTATAAAGTACCAAATAGTGTTGTGAAATCCCAGCACATCATTTTTGATGATGGAAACTCCTTTTAATAACATATATGGTGCATAATCTCACCACAATAGTCTTAAAGTATTTCGTTCTAGGTGTTTTTCTTTTTTTAAAGGCGACACCTAAATTACTTGGACTCTTAACTTTTTGTGCTGCACCCGTGTCGACAGGACATGGATGTGGGTGTGGGTGTAGGATTCGTATTCGATCTGGTGAACCAATTTCGGTTACTTTGTTCAAATTCGACAGTTCGGACAAATTTAATAATTTCTGCAATCAAAACAAAATACCTTATATATAGAAATTTCTATGTTATTTTTTGATTTCATCTTCTTTCTTGATTTTCCTCTTGATCAAAAGTTGTTCCACAAGTTTTTCACATAATATCTCATAATTTAAGTTTTATAAATCTCTTTTAAGATATTTAATTAACTTTTAGCCAAATCCCTACACCTGTATTCACACATAAATTCATATACCTAAATCTTAAATTTGAGATCATGATTTATATATCTGACCTCTAGATTTATACCCTTGTTGGACACCTGCACCCGAGTCCGAGAAACTTAGGGTAACACAAAGATTAGTCTAGTGACTTATCCTTTTTTGTTCATAAGATATTATAATCTAAAGAAAGTATACAGATTAATCCTCAAATATGAAGTTTTTATGTGTCGTACATGGGGTGTTCGATGAAAGAACACTGCCTTTTGTGTGTTCAGCTCAATCACAGGAAAAACCTAATGTTATAACTCACTTAGCTACTTTGTTGAGTTTTTCTCTAAGTTGCAGGAACCAAACTCAGGGAAGTACTATCTAAAAATGATGCTCTTTCTACTAGTGAAAAAATTAATAGCACAACTGATGTAGAACCAGTTCATGCTCTCCCTCTCATTGAGATGATATAATGCCAAAAAATGTGGTTGATGGTGAGGTTGTGGCTGATAGTAAAGTTGTACTTAGAACTCAGATCACCATTGATGGTCTAGAATGATACCCTCAATGTATACTAATGATCTCACAAAGATTAAATTTTGGTGAATCTATTTATAAAATGGTGATATTCTAGAGGTTAAAATCATAAGGTAGATCTCCTAAATTAGGAAAAATAAATTATGCACAATCTTTATCCCCACATCCAAATTTCTTTTTTATATCTGATCCTCAAGGAATACCTTTGGAAGTTAATCTTTTAGGATATTTCAAAACTAGCCAATAACTAGGTGTTACAAGTGGTAAAATTGTTTCCAATGATAATAATGTAGATCAAATAGTGCTAGAGGTATAAAGACATCTAATGGTGAAAATAAATTAGGAAAAATCAACTTCTATAACGTACATGACTTTTACTATAAGTAGAATAGAAATACACATGGAACCAAAAATAATAAAGGAGGAATAAAAATCTCATCATTGGCTTGTAGCTGTAAGACGAAATTGATGCTCCCCGTAGGAATCAAACTTGGACAATGGTTCTTATAATTGCAGGGATGAACAGAGTTGGTCCTATGTTGGTGTTTAAAATAAACTAAAGGAAAATAGGAGCATAAATAGATACAAAGGTCTTATTGCTAGGGATATTTCAAACTTGAAGGGATACTTTCTTGAAACTTTTGGTTATGTGGATAGAGTCACAACTATAAGGGTAGTACTCTTAGTGGAAAAAAGCTTAATATAGGAGATCAATTTTTTAGATGTCAAAAATATTTTCCTACATCGCTATCTAAGGAGAGAAGTTCATATAAGACAACCTCTGGGATTTAATGATCTTTGGTATCCAAATCATGTTTTTCTTGTAGAAGAAGGCATTATATGTCCTTAAACTAGAAAATAAGGATAGTTTGATAGATTGAGTGTAACACACTCAAAATTTGTAGAATTTTATTATTTGCCTTCCCGTGATTGAAACATCTATTTTGACCTTAATTATGTTTATATATGTTAAAAGGGAGTCCCGATAGAGTTTTGAAATTTTCAGAAAGAGTTTAGGGAAATTTTGTAGTTTTGAGGTAGTATACCTCCATAAATCCCCATGTCATAGAGTATAATCTCCATGATATGTTTTATAACACAGTGGATAATCTCCACGTTAAGGTTCGTGGCACGGAGGTTATCCTCTACGATAAGGTTCGTGCAATGCCCCGATGTAAAATACACGTAGTTTTGTTTTAATTACTAGGGATGAGGGGTATTGGGGTCTTTTCACATATGTACATCCTTTAGGCATTATATAGTCTATTAAATTTAGTTTTAGGGTATTAACAATCCCCAATTCAACCGTAAAACACCAAAACCAAGAAAAGCTTAAGGGTTTCATCGTATGTTCATTTTTCTGGTTCCAAGTTCAAAATTGCTTCCAGATTCTTATGTGTCTAAGGCATGTTCTTCTTTTACAAAAGATTATTTTGTTAAAATCGTGTATTTAAATTGTGATTCATGTAATTTACTTACTAATTATGAATGTAGGTTGAGGGTACTTGAATATATCTGATCGAATTTCTTTTCCCGTGGCTTTTTTGCATTATTCGTGATTTGAATTGATAGTTTTGAACTAATTAGGGTGCATGGGGATGGTTAATTAGCATAGGGGGTTATGGAAACCCCCAAACTGATGATTTTTATATGACAATTAGTATAACCTGAAGCCAACCTTGTGAAACTTGCTTTGAACATGAGAATATGCATATTGGACTATTTTGAAGCCTTGCATTGAATAAAAGGTTAATGGAAAATAAAATTAGTTTTAAATTGAAAACATTGGAGTTTTATTATATGACTTGGTTAGAGTCCCTTTGGCTAGATGATTTGGTTCCTACTTAAAACTTTGGATTACTATTGGTTGACTGGGTTAGAGTCTTATTGGCTAACTGTTTAGTTCCTACTTAGAACTTTGGAGTCCCATTGGCTTATTGGGTTAGAGTGACTTTGTCAGATGATTGGATTTGGCTAAATGACATGTGCGTGCAAGCTATAGTTTGTATGATGATACCACTTGATAATGCGTTAATGAATAACTCCCTGAATGGTTTATGTGCTAAATGCTTTAATTAGGCTTAAAGGGGATTATGTATCAAGGGTGATAAGAAGGAAGTCCTGAAGGGATCAATACTAGAAATGGTATTTGTCGACATGCGGGTCTAAATGACCCGGTAGTTTGAGTCCCCCATATTATATAATTGGGATGTTCAAGTCCCCCGTATTACATGATAAGGGTGCATCTGTCACCTTTATAATATGATTGGGAGGTTTGAGTCCCTTGAGCATATATATTATGATTATTCTTTAATACGTGCGGCTGAACATACTAGGGCCCGACCAGGGGGTAAGAATTGGGGACCATATAGCCCGTGGGTACTATTATGACAGTTAAGCAACACATTCTAGGATAATGTTTTACTTTCATGCTAAGTCTTGTTTCTTATCCCAGCATGATATATATTACGTATGTTCACTGTGTGTATGTGTATTTTACTGTTGTTTTACTTATTATTTTATCCCTATTCCTTGAGTTAAATGCTAGTGCTCATCCTACTAAACGTCTCCGGATGCTATATCCTCCTCCAATGCAGGAACCAAAAATATTTTTACTTGTCCTTTACAGTGACTAGGTGATCATGGGATAGCTCGTGAGTCTGATTGAAGTTGTGAGCTTCCATACTTTGGAAGACCTCATTTCATGATTTTGTCTCCTCATATCATATACTTTTCTTTGGTCTAGCTTTGGCTATTCTTTGGGGGAATGTCCCTACTTGGATTAATTTAGTTATGATTAGAGGCTTTGTGGATAGATGTGGACTTGGGTTTCATTATTGGATTCATAGACTTCTTTTGAGTCATAATTATCTATCTTATTTTATGTTTGGAATTCCGCTGCAATATGTATATTGTGTTCTGTTTCACTCGAAAAAGTGGTGGTCCTAGGTCCTTGTTGAACTTGACATACTCATCACGGCCAGGCCTTGGTTTGGGTCATGAAAAAGTTGGTATCAGAGCCTAGGTTCATGTTCATTTAGGTTTCCATAAAGTTGGGTCAAGTAGAGTCTCTTTTATGGGTATGTAGCGCACCACACTTATAAGGGAGAGGCTATGAGGAATTTAGTAATGTTTCCCTTTCTTGTTATTCTATTTTCGAGCTATAAAGTCTAAGGTCTTGAAAACTCCTCTAATTCCCATTCGTTCTCCTTTCAAATTATGCCTCTGGTGATGCCCAACCTATACCTCAACTATTAAGATGATGTAGCCGCTACCAAATATAGTAACCCGATAAAGGTTGGTGTCTAATCCTAGGGGAATATGTAGAATTGTGGCTCTCAATTGTTGTAATCAATGGGAAGAACTAGAAAGGTAAATCTGGGTTTTGAGTAGAAGTATCAAACAAGTGGCGAATATCAACTTTAGTTGAAATCCCTCATAGGTGAACACTAGGATTGTGTTTCCCCTGGCTTC
The DNA here is from genome assembly GCA_030864215.1 of Capsicum pubescens. Lineage (NCBI taxonomy): Eukaryota > Viridiplantae > Streptophyta > Magnoliopsida > Solanales > Solanaceae > Capsicum > Capsicum pubescens. The sequence continues at coordinate 233,766,377 of CM061544.1, forward strand.
TGAACTTCGTAGGCTTATTGTGCTTTATTGAACCAGTCTGATACCTTGAAAATAGAATTGATAAGTTATGCTCCTTCTATAGTATTTTTAATGAGCATAAGGATTTCACCATTTACCTTTTGAGTCTCAGTATGTTGCCTTACTAACCCTTATCTTGATCCCAGTTAACTATTACTTTTTGAGTCTCTAGTTATTAGATGAAATTTAACCATCTTACTAAGATAATACCTAGTACCGTTGATCGATAGGTAAACTCCTAATTACTATTTTAATTATCTTTTCGTAGTCACTACTCCTCTTCTAGAGTAAGTAACAATAATTTAGGTGGGATCCTAACGTTTGCAACCGCTAAGATAACTATTAGGGGTCATTTTGTAGAGTGTATTGGAAAGTTAATGCTTGCATTAGTTTATTGTGTATTGCTAATACCTTGTTTGGTATACTTTTTCACCCTATGTATAACTAATGCAAACATTAGTTATACACTATATTGTGTATTGAGGTATGTATTACTAATACATCAAAATCCATGGTAGTAGCAATTCAATGGATCGAATGCATGCATTAACATAATTAAATACAATATTATCCCTTAAAAAATTTTCTGCATCCTTTCCAACATATATATGGTGGATATTTTTGTTAAAATTTTTTGTAGAAATTATTAATTCATGTTATTTTTAATATATCAAACCAAACATTTCATAAGAATAATACAAGCATAACTAATGTAAGCATAGCCAACTCAAGCATAACTAATACAAGTATTAGTAACACACCATATTTGGCATTATTATTATACGCTCTACCAAACGACTCCTAAAACTGAAGATAATAAAATGCATTCATGGGTATCAGTTAAGTACACCAATAGCACTTCCCCTACTTCATCAATTCGACAAGTTTTCTACATCCTAAGCTGAAGGTTTTCAGCCACTCATGCTTGTGAAGTAATAAACAACATTCATAATTGAAACCATAAGATGAAATAACAATAATCACAAGTAAAAACTCAAAACCGTAACTGAATTAATCAACCAAAATTAATACAAGAGAATTTGAATACCAAAATTGAGTCTCGAAATTAAAAGATGTTTGTAACTATCAAGAATGCATAACTTCTACTAAAAAACACATAAGGGGTATTTATAGTACATGAGGAAACCCTAAAACCAATGCCGGAACGAAAAAGAAGAAAAAAAGGGTTGGTGGCTCCATTTGGTCTCCATATGCGACCTGAGGCTTGAACATGTGGCCACCATATGTACTCAGACCAAAAATTCTTCCATGTCTGCTCTCGGGATTTTGGATTTCTGATACGTGTTTTGCCTACTGGCAGTCCACATGTGCTACATGTGGTCCGTATGTTGACCTAGCTACATGCCGTAAGTCTTTTTTCATCTTTTCTTCAATTCTCGCACATGCTTTGGACACGAACAAGTCGAAAAGTGTCACGAACACCAATAATTGATCACATAAGTGGCCCAAAACACCTTTTACATCCAAAATTTAGTTTTGTGCAAAACATACCAAAAACTCATCATATCTAATAAAATAGCCTAAGAAACTTACATAATTTTAAAGTTGTAAGCGTTGAAAGTGCTATATTTCTATAGCATGTCAATGCCCTGAACTTAGAAAATTTATATGTCCTTAGGAAACAAAACAAAACACGATAGTTTACTAGGAGATTCTAAGTTATTCAAGGCAGTCAATCAACAATTTAAGCTCAAATTACAACACCCCCTCCTATCTCACTTTACAAAACCAACATACAAACATGCGATTCAATGGGATAAAGGTATGGAATTATATTAGCAATAGACAACCATGTATATGTACAAGTTAAACTACCCAAAACAAGCAAGAATCTAGAAATATGACTTAAGTGCCCTCAGAACAAAGAAGTGCCACTGACTCATATGAAATAATGCATGTCAATGTAGGGACAGTCAAGAGATATTCACACTCAGAAGAGATGTTCCAATCAATGTGCATCAAATACCATAAGATTTCCCTTATTTTCATTACCTTAGCATTCAGCCAGTCAAGTTAGGATCACTATAGGACTTTTCTAGGCCTGCAATGTAGGCTTGGGGGCTGGTATGGAACATATGGACATATGAAGTGACTACGCCTCCTTGGCATGACAATAACCATGGGGTCTAACTTATTATCCAATTTTCTTTTTATTCCACCCTCATTTCTCCCTCCTTATCATTTAATGCACATTCAGGTTAGGTGTGGTCTTTTATTCAATCTCTTTTTCACAATTTTCACTATTTTTCTTTCCTTTTTCACTTTCTTTTCTTTAGCTACCACACCCATCCTTACTAACCTTTTCTCTTATTTTCTCCTTCTACATACCCAATTTACACTATGCACCCCTATGATAGCTACCCTCAACTTAGGCATTTTCCCTGAGTTGAGGTCCATAGTGTCCATGGAGGACACAAGACAAAATAGGTTCATTGTAATACAAATTGGAAGGTGAAATATATAACAAAAACAATAGGCTATAAGGCTCAAAATAGGGATCAAGCGATACCATTTCACACATAAAAGGTCATTTAGGGTAAAAGTGGACTAAAATCAATAGAGGCCTATGATCCTTTCCTATCTAACTATCCTTTAATCGAGGTAAGACTAACCAGAAAAGTTCTGTATTCAATAGAGAAAGGGAACTAAGTGGCATCTCACACACACATGGCACAGAGTCAACATTACAAACTAGTACTTATCATGTTCATGCAACTGTTAGTAAGTGATTATCATGTCCCTAATCCTAATTCCATAACAATATGCACAATGTTAACACATAAATACATTCATACAGTTCTAAAACATAGTTTTTGGGAGGGTATTGAAAATTATTAAAAACATGACTACTGCCCTAAATATTTAAAAATCTCCTAATTACACAAAAACACAACATAATACGAAACAAAACATAATACGACACAAATTAACCTAGATATTCTGGTTCTACAACCATACCGCAGTTGACACAAAAGGAGCACGACAATAAAAACTCGAGATGGATATGGTATACCCCACCCTTAACTAAAAATTATGCACTATCCCTAATGCGTTAAGACAATATAAAATGAAGAAAAGTGAGAACATACATGGGACTCGCTAATCATATATTTCATGAGCATCCCCAGATGATGGCATATCAACTGCCGGAGGCAGTAGTAGTGGAGGTGCACTACTATAAGATGCACCCATTGATGTTATTGCATGCCTCTACTTATCAAAAATTACAGAATCCACTTAATAATGTTTAGCCCTTTTAAGGGTCTGGTCATATGGAATATCTAGATCCTGCAAGTCTCCTATGTTCTCTCTCTTGGCCCCAACTAGCGAAACCTCCTCATTATTTTCTATACAGAAATCAAAATATCTAGGTGCACATGGAGGTCATATTTGGACCACTAGGGGTATGACTGAAAGAGTGTCTTCCATATGACTCTCTGTGAGATAGCGTACCTCTGCTGACAATATATCTATCTCTTTCTTTATCTTGGCTAGATCCAGTATCTCTGTCTCTGTAAATTGGGTTGTAGCCTATCTCTCACACTCATCAAGACCTTTTTATACATCTGCACATAGCTCAGATAGGAAAGCTCTCTATTGGGTTGTAGCCTATCTCTCACACTCATCAAGACCTTTTTATACATCTGCACATAGCTCAGATAGGCAAGCTCTCTATGTGGAATCTCATCTAGCATCTACCTTTCTGATTTTAGTTTCAACCCTTGAACATATCTGCTCATATAGAGTAGTCATATCGATCTCTACAATCCATAATTGAGCATCAGTGGCCCTCTTACTATCCTCTAAGTTCTATAAGAACTCTTAAGATATCATAATCATACATGTAGCAGAAGTTGTAGTGGATGGGGCGAGTAGGCTCTGAAAATATTCCAATCTTCTCTAAGGTCAAAGTCGAGACTGAGGAAGAAGTGGTTGGTGTCCCTTTTCCCTAAATACTCAAATATAGGGCCTTTCTTTACTCTCCTATATCAATATCAACACTATCTCCCATATCACCTCCATGTACATCTCCGGGATTTGTGGAGACTAATGGATTCTCAGTCTAGGCTCGAGGTTATGTGGTAGGCTCACTATATCTCCTTAGAAGGGTCAAACATGTTGTATTCTTCATACTCTTTATCTGTGTAGTGGCTATCACAAGTAATCTCTCATCTACTCCTAGTATCTTTGGAAGACCACCCTCGTCAAATAACCTCTAAATCAGGTAAGGGAATGGAAAATTGGTCATCTCCCTAAATGCTCTATCATATATCTCATGCCAGAGGATAGCTACAAAATCAATAGAATATCCGGCTATAAAACTAGCATCCCGTGCTGCTCTCTCCCATGTTAACACATTATTTGAAGTTATAAGGAACTGTTGATATTGAATAAGTAACATACAAAACATTGCATCAAATGCCAGCTAACCCTTCTTGATCATACCATGACCCTCAATCCTTGGGTTCTCATAAACTAAAAGTTAAATATTGTTGGTTGTCCACCTAGACATCTCAATTCTCTATCACCTATGCGTAGCCTCTCGCATAATGTGTCGATCTCGTGCGACTATCAATCCTTAGTCACACTTTGTTATAAATGCATGAGTGACATAATCTAGACCAAAATTGACCCGATGAATAGTCTCTGCTGAAAGATCAACTCTGACCCCTCTTACAAGGGAATGATCAAGCTGTAGTTGCTTAATGTGTCTCATCAGGCCTAGATCTTTGCGTATTAGAATAAATACTATGGGGCAATACGATGCATAAAACTCTTGCACCATAGTCGGGCTATAAGAACCGAGTGGTTTGGTCATCTTCTCTAATTGATATCAATCAAAAGTGGCCCGCAACTGTGGTTCATGACTCATCCTAGATAGATCAATCCTGTACATCTCATAAATAAACCTCTTAGGTCGTTCGTACTCTAAAATATGAATGACTATATAAAATATATTTTATATCCCTGCTACGCACCACCTCAGATTTTTGTCTTCAAGAGGTACCTTCGAGGCATGTGTGGGTGTGGGACTGTGTCCCAGTTGTACTAAGGTACATCTAAATATTGTACATGAGTAGAAGTACCCTCCTCAGTCTGGGTTACCACCAATGATTCCTTCTGCTCTGCAGCTTTGGATTAATCCTGGGACCCCTTATCAGATTGGGTGTCTTAAACTACTCTCTGTGAAGCTGACTCAGAGTCTTCCTCCTCCTCATCCTTATGATAACTTAGTAAAGCATAATATGGAGGTGATCTTTATGATGATCTCACCCTCATTCGGGCTACATGTGCCTGTGCAACCTAGAGAATATAAACAACCTTAGTTCTAGACCCAGGCTGAGTAAAATCAGGTCATCTTACCCACTATGATTACTCAAGTAATGACTTTCCTGTAGCACCCAATATAATAGTCTCGGTAGTGTAGAACACCTTTCCTTTGGTAACTCTGTGTGTCATCCTATCGATAGACTCTCTAAGTCGTGCAATTGGGTACTTCTCCACTAAACCACTGGGCTTTGAGGGACTCATCTCGTCTCCTCGATGTCTCAGCCTTATTATTCTTAGCATCTTTTGGTTCCATGTGTACCTAAAAAACTAGTCGTTAGTTTCCAACAAAAATGAGGGATTGCAAAAGTTGAAGAAAAACTCAAAATTCAAAAAGTTCAAATTTTTCCTCAATTTTCACACCCCTATAACCTAGTTGAAGTCCCAACAAGTCCAATGTGGACACACATATCAAGAGTCATGATTTTCAAAGAAAACTAACATGCTCAACCTTTGGGATTACTCTACTCATTTCAGTTCAACTTTTGGTAGGGGACTAACAATAGGATTTAATTCAAGGCCCTACATTAAGATTTTTAGGATACTCCAAGGCTCATACATACAATCATGATAGATTCTATATATATTGCATGGTAATAAACATATCAACTTTTTTACTAGATAAATTAATCAATATATAACCATTAGGAGCCAAGAAAGTTACATCTTTTATGAGCATATGAAAGTGAACAATGAAGAAATAAAGCCAAACCCAAATTGGAACTTGTTTTTAGTTTGTTGGGACTAGTTGTCACCTCAAACAATTTTCAACTTAGCCTTTCTTTAAGTATGGTATTAGTTTATGATTTATGAGGAAAGTTTAAATTTAAAGAGAAAAGTAAAGTTTTAAGGATTTGAATGAGTTAGAATAAGGCTAAGAGTATTTAATAAAGGTGGGGCTGATTTAAGTCATAAATATGTGTTGGTAAGCCCAAAATTCTAATTAAAATTTGGACCTACAAGTTGGTTACCCACGACACCTACATGCGCATGTGCCATATGCAGCATACATGTGCAGGGCGTATGTGGGCCAAAATTTTTTGCCCATTTTCCTGCATTCTAGAATTGGTATTTTGATGTGTTCCCAGCTACTTATGGTCCCATAGTGTGAATTTACAATCCCAAAAGTATGAATATATACCAAAGTCCACATCTTTAAATTCTCATCGTCAAAAATTTTATTTTATCAATTTAATGCTCAACTTCACTGCCTTGGGACATGTAACCCTGATGGGTTGGTCACACAATCCCCTTACCTAGAATTTTATGGGTGTAGTCATCTTACCATATTTCGGGTAAGTCTATGAACTAAAAACCTACAAGACAAAAATAACAAAAATGTGAACACCAAAATAGTTGGTTGCCTCCCACCCAATGGTTGATTTAATGTCGTGGCACGATACGAGTACCTTGATTACTCAGAATTCATCAAGATACCCATTATAGTACCCTCCAGGATCATCAATACAATTTATCACCGACACCATCCTTATGTCGGTAGGCTTCTTTATTGATTTTCTAATATTAAATATCGCCTCCTCATAGTTGACTCTAAACTTTAGCTCTCTTTTTACCATGTAAACCATCACTCTACTTTTTGTCATAAATTGTCTTCCCAATATAATGGGCATCTCGGTGTTAACCTCATAGTCTAGAATGACAAAATTAGTCAGAAAGATGAAGTTATCAACTCTCACAATCACATCAAATAAAATGCCCATAGGTTTCTTCATCGTGCGATCAGATATCAACGTCCACTTTACAGTTGGTTCAGGAGGGATCAAGCCCAATTTCTTGAATACAACTAGTGTAATCAAATTTATAATAGCTCCTAAGTCACATAAAGCTATGGCAAATTGAGATAACCCAATAGTGCATGGCATAGTGAATGCTCGGGGATCACTCTTTTTCTAGGCCAGAGACCTAGTAATGACTGCACTACAGTGGTGCAAGCCATCAATATTCTCAATCATCGCTCATTTCATCTTTGTGACCAATTGCATCATAAACCTTGTATATAATGTTTTCTACTCCAATGCTTCAAAAAGAGCGATATTGAAGCTCAAATCTTTCAACTTCTCAATGAATCACTCGATTTTTCCTTCCTCTCTTTTTTGCTTCAATAACTAAGGAAAAGGTAGGGGCATTCTTGGATTTAATCTTATTTTTTTCTCGACAACCAAACCCTTACATTTTTCTCTACCAACTGTACCATCACCACTATTTCCTTTCTCTATCACCATAATAGGTATTATATCAAAAGAAGACTCATCATGTCTTGATTCTTCCACAACATGTAATAGATAACCTACAGTAGTCATACCAATCCTTATGTAAATAGAAAGAACGTGACCGTCATTATTTGGATTTCACATATTGTTGCTCGAAAGGGTGCCTGCCTGCCTTTGGTTTTGTGTTTCTAACATCTACCTAAATTGGTGCTTCAACTTCTTGATGGCAGTGGCATAAGAATCAACCTTCTGGGTCAGCCCTAAAATATCGACCTTAATCTCTTTAAGGATGATCTCCTAATTTTCTTAACCTTTTACCATCTTAGTCGGCATTTTTTCCATTCTTAATTCTGCATCTCTTTTTCCAGGTGGAATATACTATTCTTCCTTCTCTCTATAGTTATTCTTTTTCCCTTCAGTCACTATTTGACTCTGTACTACAGTCTCTGTATCTATTATAGTAGTTCCGACCTTAGTTCCCTTGCCCTTGGGCTTAAAAACTCCCTAATTGATCTTCAAGATAGTTTGTTTCCTCCTCTAATTAAAACTCATAAGCTTTGGAAGTTAACCTTTATGCTCCTACATTATTTACTTTCTTGGAACTAGTTACTGCAATAGCTTTGCCAGTAACCCTAGACCGATTCATAGAAGCACAATCTATTGTGCTACCAAATCATTAGCTACTTTTTGGTTACAAGAGGAACTAATAGCATATGTGTTAGATCCCCTCTCAGCCTCCTGAGTTTTTCACCATCGATTAGTGAGGGAGATTTAATCTAACATCTTCGATGCTGCCTCTCAGTGTAGTCTCATAAAAGATCCTTTAGATATGGTGTGTGCCATGGATCTAGAGCTGGTTCTCAAGGCTTGATAAAATATCTCCAATAAGATCGTTCCTAACATCTGATGGTTGGGCATCAAACTCAGCTTCTTCTTGAACCTAAACCATACCTCATATATAGATTCTGATTACAGCTTTTGGAACTTGTAGATCTCATCCTTAAGATGCAACATCCTGGATGGAGGAAATAACTAGTTCAAGAATTGCCTATGCAACTCATTCCATATAGTGATAGATCCTCTCGGCATTTCCCCTAGCCATAGAAATGTTTCTCTTGTAAGTGAAAAGGGGAAAAACCTCAGACTAAGTGCTTTTTGATTCACCTCTAGAATGGTAAATGAACTATAGATCCTGATGAAATTTACAAGGTGCATATTTGCATCATCTGTAGGAAAACCCGCAAATATACCCTTCAGATTTAAGAGTTAGATCATTATACACATTATATCAAACTTAATGCTTTTGGTAAAAGAGGAGGGATAATTGTTCCAGTATCTGCCAGATCAACGTATCCCAGATCTTCTTCATCATCTATATATGGATTCACATACTGTATGCTAGGATCACTTGAACAGGGGTAACACTAGCTCTATTTTGATTTTCACTAAGTGCTACTCGGTGGTCTGCATCTTATCTTTTCTTATCTAGTTTTACCTTCCTATCTATCCGTTGAGTGCCTTTTATTGACCTCCTATCATTTTTAGATTGAGCTAAAAGCTCACCAATCTGTCAATCGACAATATTTTATACTCCATTAGGAGGAGGGGGAGGCACATCATCACGAACCCTTTTAGGAAAATTATATCTTTTCTATTCCATCGTCCTACTAGGTGTTTGTAAGATCCTCTATACATTTGGATTCATTGGGAGTAATGGATTGCCTCCACTCAGTGTGTTAGGCATTTATCGACGTATATCTAACTAAGAGTAAAAACAAAAAAGAAAAACCCAAAATCTGCAATAACTTCAATACATAAATCCATACCATATTCCCCAACAATGACGCCAAAATTTTGTGACGCCCAAGCTAAACCTCCACTCTGAAGATAATACGTTTTCTTCCAAATATAGTAACTTAATAAAGGTTGGGGTCGAATCCCATGGAAATACATCGAATCATTTCTTTCATCTATTCTAATCAATGGGCAGAACTGGAAAACTAAATGGCGATTTTAGGAAGCAGTATTAAACAAGTGGCGAATATGTACTTCAATTGTAATTAGGCGTAGGTGAACACTAGGATAGTGTTCCCCCTGGATTCTAAACTCAGTAGGCTTATCATACTTTATTGAACCCTTTTGATACCTTTCATGAATAATCAATAAGTTATGTACCTTCTACAGTCTTTTGGATGAGTAGAAGGATTTTACTCTTTACCTTTTGAGTCTCAGGATGTCTCCTTATTATCTCTTATCTTGATCCCAGTTAACTATTACCTTTTGAGTCTCTAGTTATTTGATGAAATCTAACCATCTTACTTAGATAATACCTAGTAGCATGGATCGACAGTTAAACTTCAAATTATTGTTGTAATTATCTTTTCCTAGTCACTACTCCTCTTTTGGCGTAAGTAGCAATAATCTAGGTGGGATCTTAACATTTGCAACAACTAAGATAGTTATTAAATTAAGGATAATATAATGTATATATGGGTATCGATTAAGAACAACAATAGCACTTCCCCTACTTCGTCAATCTACCAGTGTTTCCATAAACCTAGCTAAGGGTTTTTAGCCGCTTATGTTTGTGAAGTAATCAACAATATTCATGATTGAAAGCATAAGATGAAATCACAATAATCAAAAGTAAAATCCCAAAACCTTAATGAAATTAATATACCGATATTAATACAAAAGAACTCCAAGACCAATATTGAGTCTCAAAATAAAAATATGTTTTTAAATATCAAAAGTGTGCAACTTCTACTAAAAAACACATAAAGGGTATTTATAGTACATGAGGAAACCCTAAAAGTAAAGCCCGAATGAAAAAGAATAAAAATAGTCTGGTGGATACATGTGGTTTCCACATGTGGCCTGGCCTTGGGTACATTTGTTATATGTGGCCTGAGGTTGGGCGCATGTGGCCACCGCATATGCTCAACAAACAAATTCCTGCTGGTCTGCTCTCGGGATTTTGGACTTCTGGTACATGCTTTGCCTATATGTGGTTCAGATGTGATATATGAGGTTTGCATGTTGACCTAGGTAGGTGTCAAATGTCTTTTTTGGCTCTTTTGAAATTTTCTCACATTCTTTGGTCACAAACAATCGAAAAAGTGTCAAGAACACCCATAATTGATCACAAAAGTGGCAAAAAATACCTTTTTAATCTTTGTCACGAACTTAGCATCCAAAACCTAGTTTCTTGAGAAACATTCCCAGAATGTATCATATCTAACAAAACAAACTATGAAAATTGCTTATTTTAATAGTTTTAAGCATCGAAAGTGCTAGATTTCTATAGCACATCAGCCTCCCAAAAAATTTGATACTCGTGGAACCTTATCAATCTTGTCTAAGGACAATGTGGATAGAACTCATCATATGGATAGGGTACAGACCCAGTCTAGGGCCGCTGCTTCTGATTACCCTCATGAAGTTCCACCGGTATCTATAGATCCTTCTCTCGCTGATGGCACTCCTGCTCAGTTATCTCCTAAAGATATTACCAATGCTGAGTTTCGTCATTCTATTCATCTGTTGACCCAGTTGGTGACATCTTTGTCACTCTACTTGGGTCATGCTGGTACTGCTATGGGTTGTTTGAAGGTTACTCGAGTTGGGTAGTTTATGATGTTAAGCCCTCTAATTTTTATAGGCACTAAGGTTGAGGAGGATTCTCAAGGTTTTATAAATAAGACAGAGACAATATTTTAAGTAATTCATGCTACTAATGTAGAGGATGTGGACTTCACTACTTATCAATTAAAGGATGTATCATATCAATTGTATGAAGAGTGGGATCAGTCTAGGGATGATGATACGGAGGTGGCATTGTGGAATGACTTTTTAGTACTTTTCTGGATTGCTTCTTCCCCCAGGAGTTAAGAGAGGTGAAAGTTGAGGAGTTCATTAATTTAAAGAAATAAAAAATGACAGTGAAGGAGTATGCCTTGAAATTTCATTAGTTTTCCCGTTATGCTTTAGAGTTAGTGTTTAGTATGAGGGTTAGAATAAGAATATTTGCTTCTGCGTTATCCCGTGAATTGATTTTTGAGAGTAAGGTCACCTTGATAAATAAGGATATGGACACCTCAAGAATTGCGGTTTATATATAGAAAGTTAATGAAGAAAAAAAAGCATTGTGGTGTATATGTAGAAAGTTAAAGAGGAAAAAACAAGCAAGCAGAGATAGGGGAGAGGCATAGTAAGAAGTTTCAATATTTGAATCAAGGTAGAGGTCAGCAATAGGGTGGTAGAGATGGAGAAAAATGGTCTAAGAAGAAGTGGGGAAATTTGGGTTCCTATTTGATAGCTAGTGCTCCTTATCCTAAGTCATCTAGTGGTTATCATATTCAAAGTAATAGTGGGTTTAAGGCCCAAGGTGCATAGTCTCAGGCCAATGGGTCCCAGTTAGCTCCATCCCATCTTCCTTGTAGATTTTGTGGATAGTTGTACCGTGGCCTTTATGATGAGGGAGAGAATAAATGTTTCAGATATGGCCAACCTAACCACTTTTAGAGGAATTGTCCTTTAAGCGATGTTGCTACTTGAGCTAATAAGGTTCATGTATCTACCTCTTCAGCTCCAACACTAAAGGGTGCTACTTCTGGCTCCAACATTGGTCAGAACCATCTTTATGATCTTTCTTCCCTTCAGGACTCTGAGACATCTCCAAATGTTGTTACTCATAAGTTATAGATTTTCTTTCATGATGTGTACTATTTTGTTGATCTAGGGTCTACCCTTTCTTATGTGACCACATATATGGCTTTTTATTTTGGTTTCGATCTTGAGCATATATTGGATCTCTTTTCTGTGACTACCTTGGTGGGTGACTCTATTATGGATAAGAGAGTCTATAGAGGTTGTGTAGTATATATCCATGATAGAAAGACTTTGGTAGAGTTGATAGAGTTGGATATGGTTGATTTTGATGTTATCCTGGAGATAGATTAGCTTTATTTGTGCTAAGCTTCTTTAGATTGTTAGACCCATAAGGTCATTTTCAAATTCCCTAATGAGCTAGTTATTGAGTGGGAAGGAAGTTCTCTAGCGCCTAAGAAAAGGTTCATATCTTATCTTAGAGACCATAAGTTAATTTCCAAGGGGTTCCTTTACCATTTGGTCTGGGTTAAGGATTCTAAATCAAAGGGTTTATCTTTACAAACTGCTTCTATGATTAATGAATTTCTTGAGGTCTTCTCTAATATCTTATGGGTGTTCCTCCCAATAGAGAAATTGATTTTTTGATCGATCTTCTCCTAGACATTTATCCTATCTCTACTCCTCCCTATAAAATGGTTCCAGCTGAGTTGAAGGAATTGAAGAAGTGATTGAAATATTTCCTTGATAAGGTTATTATCCACCCTAGTGTTTCTCCGTGGGTTGTTCCCATTCTGTGCGTAAAAAGATTAGTTCTATTTAGGTGTGTATAGATTACTACTAGCTAAATAAAGTGACGTGAAGAATAAGTACCATCTTTTGAGAATTGATGATTTATTCGACCAGATCCTAGGTGTTAAATGTTATTCTAAGATTGACCTTTAATCAGGTTATCATCAGTTGAAGATTAGGGAAGTGGATATTCCAAAGACTGTTTTCCATACATGGTGTGGACATTTTGAGTTCTTTGTCATGTCTTTTGTCTTAACCGATGCCCCGATGATATTTATGGATCTTATGAATCAGGTATTCCATCTGTTCTTGGAATTGTTCATCATTGTGTTTATAGATGATATTCTTGTGTATTCCAAGAGTGAGGTAGATCATGTCAATGGCCTTCATTTAGTGTTGCAAATCCTTAAGGAACAATAATTGTATACATTTTTATCTAAGTGTGAGTTCTGATTGAATGCGGTGATTTTTTTAGGTCATGTTGTTTCTAGTAAAGGGATCATGGTAGATCCATAGAAGTTTGAGACAGTGAAAAAGTGACCTAGACCCACGACTCCAATCAACATTCAGAGCTTCTTGGTGTTGGTCGGGTATTATAGGAGGTTTTTAAAGGGCTTCTCTTTTATTGTTGCTTCGTTGACAAAGCTAACTTGGATGAAGGTGAAGTATATATGGTCGAATGTCTACAAGGGAAGTTTTGAGAAGTTGAAAGATAAGTTGACTTCTGTTTTGGCTTGACCTGGCTCGAGGGTACTTATGGGTTTGTTGTTTACTATGATGTGTCCCATATGGGACTGGGTTATGTATTAATGCAGCATAGTAGGGTTGTGTCCTATGCTTCTCGGCAACTAAAATTTCATGAGAAAAATTATCCGATGCATGATTTAGAGTTGTTAGCTATGGTATTTTGTTTGAATATCCGGCGTCACTATTTGTACGCGGTTCATGTCGACATCTTCTCGGACCATAAGAGTTTGCAATATGTGTTCACCCTGAAGAAGTTGAATCTCAGGTAAAGGAGATGACTTGAGTTGCTCAAAGACTATGATATGAACCTTCATTATCATCCAGGTAAAGATAACATGGTTTTTGATGCTCTAAGTAGATTATCTATGGGTATCTTATATCATGTGGATGAGGAGAACCAATATTTTGTGAGAGATATTCACTAATTGGATAATCTTGGAGTTCGTCTTTTGGACTCTAAGGATGGAGGGGTGATAATTCATAAATGGTGAAGTCATCTCTTGGCATTGAGGTGAAAGAGAAGAATGTTTTGAATCCTGTCATGATTCAGATCAAGAATGATGTGGACCAACATAAAGCCATGGTTCTTGAGATTGGTGGTGATGGTATCTTGAGGTACCAAGGTAGATTGTCCATTCCCGATATTGATAGATTGTGAGAAAGAATTTTGTCTAAAGCTCATGAGTCGTGGTATACGGTTCACCTGGTTCTATGAAGATGTACCATGATTTAAAGGAAATTTATTGGTGGAATAATATTAAGCAAGATATGGCCAATTTTGTGGCTAAGTGCATGGTGTGTCAACAAGTGAAGGTGCACACTAAGTAATACATATGGATTTCATTACTAGTCTTTCGCAGTCTCGTAATCAGTTTGATTTTATATAGGTCATTGTGGATAGGATGACTAAGCTCGCTCACTTCTTGCCTGAGAAGATTAATTATTCTTCTGATGATTATGCTAAACTTTTCATTCAGGTGATTATGAAATTACATAGTGCTCCAGTTTCTATGATTTCTGATCATAGTACTTAGTTCTCATCGCATATTTAGTGTACATTTCAGAGAGGTTTGGGCACTAAGGTAAACCTTACTACTGTTTTCCACCAACAGAAAGATGCAAACGAAAAAGAACATTCAAACATTAGAAGATATTCATTGGGCTTGTGTGATTGAATTTTCCTCTCATCAAATTTTCTTATAAAAACAGCTATCACGCTAGTATTAGCATGGCTCCATTTGAGGCTTTGTATGGTAGGAGTTTTAGATCTCTTATTGGTTGGTCTGTGGTTGGTGAGGCTAAATTGTTTGGTCCTGACTTGGTTCATCAAGCTATGGAGATGGTAAAGGTGATTTGGGATAGGCTTAAGACCGCTTAAAGTCGCCAAAAGTCATATGCGGATGTGAGGCGAAGAGAGTTGGAATTTGACGTTAGTGATTGGGAGTTCTTGAAAGTGTCTCCCATGATAGGAGTAATGAGATTTGGGAAGAAGGGAAAGCTCAACTCTCATTATGTGTGTCCATATTTGGTCTTGAAAAGAGTTGGTAGTGTGGCCTATGAATTGGATTTGCCTTCTAATTTGGGTTCTATTCATCCAGTCTTCCATATTTCAATATTAAAGAAATGTGTAGGTGATCCCTCTTTGATTGTTCCTTTGGAAAGTATGGGTATTTTAGACTCCTTGTCTTATGATGAAGTCCCAGTTGAGATATTGGATAGGCAAGTCTGTCATTTGAGGACTAAGGATGTGACTTCAGTGAAGGTTATATGAAGGAACCAAAAATTAGAGGAAGCTACTTCAGAAGCTGGAGAGGACATAAAGTCCAAGTATCCACTCTTGTTCCTCATCCTGGATAATAGTGCTTAAGGTATGAGTTTAATTTTCCTCTTGTTACTTTCCGAGTTTATTATTTGATTTTGGTGTATTCATGTTATTTCTCATGCCATAAGTGTCCTAGCTCATTATTCGGGGACAAAAAATTGCAAGGGGGAGAGGGGGTAATGTAGCACCCCCAAAACTTTGAGAATTTTATTTTTGGCCTTCTCATGATCGAAATGTTGATTTTTGACCTAAATTGTGTGTAGATATGTTAAAAGGGAGTCCCGGTAGAGTTTTAGAATTTTTGGAAGAGGTTTGGGGATATTTTGGAGTTTTAAGGTAGTAAGCATCCGTGATATCCCTGTGTCACAGAGGATAATCTCCATAATATGGTTTGTGACACGGAGGATAATCTCCCATTAAGGTCTGTGGCATGGAGGTTATCCTCCGCGATATGATTTGTACCATGCCCTTGCGTAAAATCTGTGAAGTTTTGTTTTAATTACTTAGGATGAGCGGTATTGGGGTCTTTTTGCCTATCTACAACCCTTAGGCATTATATATCCTATCTTTCAGTTTTAAGATATTAACTATCCCCAATTCCAATCTAAAACACAAAACCCAAGAAAAGCTTAAAGGTTTCATCGTATGCTCATCTTCTGGGTTCCAAGTTCCAAACTGCTTCTAGATTCTTGTGTGTCTAAGCTAGATACCTCTTTCCCAAAAGATTATTTTGTTAAAAGCATGTATTTAAATTGTGATTCTTGTGATTTAATTACTGATTATGCATGTGGGTTGAGGGCTCTTGAACATATTTGATCGAATTGCTTTTCCCATGGCTTTTGTGCATTATTCATGATTTTAATTGATAATTTTGAACTAATTGGGGTGCATGGGCATGGTTAATTGGCATGGGGGGTAGTGGATTCCCCCAAACTGCTGATTTTGATATAGAAATTGGTATAACCTCAACCCAACCTTGTGAAACTTGCTTTGAACATGACAATATGCATATTGGACTATTTTTCAAACATTGCATTGCATAAAAGGTTAATGGAACGTAAAATTAATTTTAAATTAAAAACTTTGGAGTCCTATTGGCTGACTTGGTTAGTGTGATACCCCGAGTTTTTTCCGTTTAATATTTCGCTCCCAAATGTGTCGAGTCGTTAAAGCCTTTTTACCTTGCCAAGAGAAGCTTAGCACTCAAAAATTTTTTTTGCTAAGTGTTGAAACTTTCTCATTTAGACCTCTGATCTTCGGGTATTTATTTGACGACCTTTACGACATTCGTTTTTCGATTTTCAAGTTGCGTTGCGATGGGGAAAGGTCATAATACATTCCGAGTGAGTTTTGAAATTTTTGGAGTAGCATAAGGGCACGTTTGGGTGCCCAAAACAGTGGCACCATGCGATTAGCATGCTCCAGAAATTTTCAGCATTTCAGGGCGAACTTCAAACGATTATCACTTCCTGAATATAAGGAACTGGGAGATCTGCTATATATCAAACGAAAGATCTTTGAGTCTTCTTTCCAATGAAATTGGTTTCACCCCATTCCAACATCAGAGTAATAAGTTACGATCAATTTATGTCAGCATGTCAAATCAGTAACTGAGGGACGGATTTGATTTGGGTCAACTTCGGTCGATCATAACTCCTTATATATGACGAACTGGGTGGCCTACCATATATAAAATTAAATATCTTTGAGTTAGCTTTCCAACGATATAAATTTCGCAAAATTCCAATACCCGAACGAGGAGTTATTCAGTTTTTTGTGGCCAAGGTACGCAGGATTTTTCTGCCATTTTTCAATTTCCTTAGGGGCAATCCAGTCATTTCACCCTTGCCCCATTTCGTGGAAATAAGTATAAAAACTGATTTTGGGCATCAAAGTCTATTGTTTTCAAAAAAATTCCAAGAAAGAAACCCTAAACCTCTAAATTTCCTTTCCTACGTCTTCCAATTCCACCATGGAAATTTCAAATTAATCCGATAAATGAAGTCCCCGTTCCGAGCTCTTCGAGATGCATCAATCAATTTCGCGAATAGTGTTCCGAGGCAAGAATTCATTCCAATCTTTAATTTTAAGGTATGTGGGGTTTGAACAAGAATAATTCTTCCGTTCTTGTGCCCGTATCTTTAATTTTTATTATGGATTATTATGAGTTTGGCAAATGAATTTATTTCCAAGATATCCTACCATGAGATTTTGATTATGTATATATGTAAATTGTTCAAGCTTTCCAATTATGATTATTTAATGGATTCATATGGTTCTATAAATTGAATTATGTCTAAATAATTCGATTATGAACTTATAAAGATTTGAATTGTAAGTTTTGAATGACATGAGTATTTGACTATTTTCGTTCTATGAATTGAGATTTAATATTGTGATTCTTTGTGTTTCTATCAAGAATTGATATATTTTGAACATGTATCCACGTTTTAAGTTCAAGAATGAATTATTGGTATTTCCAAGTGTTTTCGAGCCATGTGTCAAATTTTGAACTTCTTTATGATGATTTGAGTTATTGGGTATATTGATATCGAAGTTGCAATGAGTCTTGGTATTTGGATGGTTTTGATGAGTTAAATTGTTAAAAATATTACGTATTGAGTCTTCATATCCTTGTCCAAATATCGAGTCGGTTATGGTTCAATGCATTGATACCTTGTTGATGTTGAGGAAGATTAAAATGTTTTGACTTAGAAATTCACAAATTGATATGATTTGATAATGAGAAAGAGATTTGATTTGGTCTTTATGATAGACCCTTGTGATATTGTGGTGGATTTTCTAACGTGTTCTGAGCTTGTCGGGGAGTAGTACTTAGCACCGAGAGGGAAATTTGGTATTTCCCCAAACCTATGTTCCACCGTAGGGTTGTTTGATGATGATATTATTGGCCAGGGAGCCCAATTGTGATTATTGCAGTTTTAAGGTCGCACTCCCTGGCAAAGAGTATGACGCTCCCGCCAACGGGGGTTTCAAACGTTGGTATTCCACATAGCTCACGTGGGGTTGTCGGTTATAGGAAACTCCCGTGTCCATAAGATTAAGTTTCTTGAATTACCGAGTCACTCCGAGATTTGAGTCAAAGAGTTGAGATATTTATGATGTTTTATGGTCATTTATGATGATTTATAATTACCTATGATGATTTTTGACGATATGATAATTTATGATGATTTAGGATGATTTATCATAATTTATGATTTATAATGATTTACGTGGATTATGAGATTTTATCATATGAACTGTTTATTATGAAATTACGAAAAGTATGATTTGATATAACTCAAGCCAAGTGAGTCATCATTGTCCGTATGCATGTTTTCTTGAAATTAATTATACTATTTATATTGTTGCATGCACCCCCACATACTCAATACATTTCAAAGTGCTGACCTACATATTTCCATGGGATACATTCTTACCAAAATGTAGGTACAAACTGTAGTTCACATATCATGTTCAACTGGGTCGCAACTCTCAATCGGCAGGTGATTAGTCCTTTTGATTCAGGGACTTGAGTTGTTCAGATTTGAGGTGTATTGTATTTTCTGTATTCGGTCGTATTGAGTAGGGGTAGTTGGGAGTCATGACCCGGCTATCTTTGGTCAATGCTAGTAGAGGCTTCATAGACAGTCACTAGTAGTCAGTGTATTCAGTTTCAGATTTGTATATATATAAGCAGAATTGTGACCGTGTAAATTTACTTTCATGTTGGTCAGACTAAGTTATGGGTTGTTTCCACATTATTCCTTCTATTTTATGTATTTTATTCAGTTGCTTTGGGTTATGCTAGATGAAGGGTTAGCTTGGGGTCACTTGTGACCTTAAGCACCGTGTGACGTCTCAGGATTCGATTTCGGGGCGTTACAGTTAGAGTTCCTTTGGCTAGATAATCTGGTTCTTTCTTGAACTTTGGATTCCAATTTCCTAACTAGTTTAGAGTCTCATTGGCCAATGGTTTAGTTATTACTTAGAACTTTGGAGTCCCATTGACTGACTGAATTAGAGTCCCTTTGGTGGATGGTTGTATTTGGCTAAATGACATGTTCTGGCAAGCTATAGTCGGTATGACGATACGACTTGATAATGCCTTAATGAATGACTCCTTGAATGTTTTATGTGCTAAATGCTTTATTTGGGCTTAATGGGGATTATGTAGCAAGGCCGTGATGGTGGAGGTCCAAAAGGGATCAATACTAAAAATTGAGTTTTTTTATGCGAGGGGCTAAATGACCGAGTGGTTTGAGTCCTGCATATTATAGGATTAGGAGGTACGATTCCCCCATATTACCTGATCAGGTTGCTTAAGTCACCTTTAGTATATAATTGGGAGGTTTGAGTCCCCCGCGCATATATATTATGATTATTCTCCGGTTCGTGCGGTTACACATATTGGGGCCCAACCAGGGGGTGGAATGGGACCCTTAGATCCCATGGGTACTATTATGATGGTTAAGCAACATATTTCAGGATAATGTTTCACCTTCATTCTAAGCCTTACTCCCTATACCAGCATGATATATATTATGTATGTACACCGTATGCATGTGGATTTTACTGTGGTTTTACTTGGCATTATTTTATCCCTATTCCCTGAGTTACATGCTAGTCCTCATCCCTCTAACCGTCTCCGAATGTTATATCCCCACGCGATACAGGAACCAAAAGTACTTCTACTTATCTTGCACAGTGACTAGGTCATAGTGGGATTTCTCTTGAGTCAAATTTAAGTGGTGAGCTTCCATATTTCGAAAGACCTCATTTCATGATTTGGTCTCCTTATGCCATATACTTTTCTTTGGTCTAGTTTTGGTTATTTGTCAGGGGCATCTCCCAACTTAGATTGATTTAGTTATGATTAGAGGCTTTGTGGATTACTGTGGACTTGAGTTTGGTTGTTGGATTCTTAGACTTCCTTTGATCATCTTCTCTATCTTTTTTTACGTTTGGGATTTCGTTGCTACATGTATATTGTGTTCCTTTTGATTAGGCAAAGGGGTTGGTCTCCGATCCCCGTTGGACTTGAGATACCCGTCATGGCCAGACCCTGATTTGGGTCATGAAATTGGGTCTCTATTTACTTCATCTTGGCTTCTTATGTAGTAACCATACTCCTCTTTGTTTACTCTTCGTTGTGTGAGAGGCACTATCCTTCTATTATATGTGGATGATATACTTGTCATAATAAGGGTTTCTGAAGTTTATCTAATATGTTATTTCAAAACATGGTAAAGAGTTTCCATGAAAGACGCTAGACCTGATCATTTCTTTGTAGGAAATATGGTCAGATATTTTACATGTGGGATTCGTTTGAGTCAGGGTAAGTATACTACTAAGACTTTTGTCAACACAGACAAACTGGCAAAGGCAATGCTGCCGCTATGTATAATAGCATTGTAGGAAGCCTTCAATACTTAACAATCACTTGACCTGATATTGCTCATGCAGGTAACCTATCCAATCAACTTGTGCAAGGTCTAAGAAGTGAGCATCTCCAAAGTGTAAAAACGATTATAATATATCAAAGTAACTCAACAACATGGTCTGAGAATCATTCTACACTCACCATGTTATATGGCTACTCCAATGCACACTGGGAAGCTTCTCTTTCACTAGGAGTTCAAGTACTGATACAACATATATCTTGGTGCAAGCTACATATCTTGTGCATATATGAAACAAACTACAGGGGCAAGGTCAAGTACTCACTACAAAATTTTGTATATATAGCTACTAGTTATGTTATAGCCAAATATTATAATTCCCATAGCTAAATGCTTTAGCCACAATTTTTTTTCGTAGCAAGAACTAGCATAACTAATAGTTATCTACAAACTTTACCTAGACTGTGTCCAAGAACTAATACATATTGCTAAAAAAATTTTGTGTTGTAGTTGTGTTGGTCAAAAAAATTTTGCCACAAAAATATATTCATAGCAAATAATTTTATTATTTTGCCACGACAAATACGATTTGTAGCTATCTTCATAGATGCAGCCACAAGAGTATTCTACTATAGCAAAATATTTAATTTATTTGTCATGTAAACTTAAATTTTATAGCTTTTTCGAAAGCTTAATCTCGAGGAAATAGTAATCGTATTTAGTTACGAATATAAAATTTATGACCATGACATTAAGTATTTTCCATAAACATTTTCGTATAAGTAGCTAATAAATAAAAAATTTAGCCATGAATTATATAGAATTAGAGCTAGAAAAAAATCATATTAATTTGCTACAAAAAGTGAAAAATTATATATGTTCTTGTAACAAAACATATTAAATATTAATGTTTGTATTAAATAATTCTACTAATGCAAATTAAAGACTTTTCACGAGATTTGTAAGTCAAAACTCACAAGATTTATATAATGTATAGATACAAATCCATTTTCCTTCAAAATAATTATATCTAACAATTTAAAAGAAAAGTTACAAATTCCTTTAAATTCAAAACAGAAATAGTATTCTCCATTCTCTCCTTTCACGGTCTTTGACTGCACCTCAACTTGATCAGCATTGACATTAGTTGCCATTTATATGCTCAATTCTGCCAATGTCTGTCAATAATAATAAAGTATTTTAGCATCAAAAATCATGACCAACTGAGTACATATGAAAGTATGCAAATATATATAATTTCAAGGAAAAAAAGATTATACTTCAAATAATATTTTTACTGGAATATTTAATAGATTAAAAATGTAATGCAACAAAAAATATAAACACACTTGTAAATCTTTTAAACTTCTTAAAAGATCTTCACCGTACTATCGTAATATCGCTTTGTGATTGTAGTAGTCAGAACCATGGCTTCTCCCTAAACATTAATTGAACTTTAAAAATCATAAAATTCACTCATAAGCCACAATATTTATAAATTTATTGAAATAAACCTAAACCTAATAAATTAAATCACATAGGTGTAAGAAATTCTAAAACATGAAGATATGAACAACCTTGAATATAAAACTTACAAAAATAAATTAATTAGCAAACATTACACACAAAAATTTCAAATCAAACAACTAACAAATTTTAAAATTTTAAAATATGAAGATATAAACATACCTTGAATATAAAATCTACACACCAAAAGAATATTAATTAGCAAAACACTACACACAAAAAATTTAAATTGAACAAGAGAGTAAGATTAAAAAAAGGGGAGGGAAGAGGAAACTAGGAGAAGTGGGGAAAGGGAAAAGGGTAACGTGTTAGGGGGGGTATGCTAATTGCTATGTAATTAGGTCTTACAATTTGGGGGGTAGTCTTTGTCAATTTTTCATTATTTTTTTTTTGGGTGGGGGGGGGGGGAAGGGGGGTCTTTTTCAATTTTTAATTTGGAAGGGCGGGGGGATTTTGTCCTTTTATATTTTTTTATTTTGGGAAAAGATTTTGATGTTTAGGTTTAATACTACAACAACAAAAACAACAAAAACATGCCCAGTGTATTCTCACATAGTGGGATCTAGAGACGGTATAGTATACACAGACCATACGAATACCTCAGGTGAAGTAGAGAGGCTGTTTTCGATAGACCTTCGGCTCAGGACCGACAATAGTATAACAAGCACAAAATATATAAGCCTATAAACTTGTACAGTATGCAAAATTAAACTAAAACCGCTTGCCACAGGATAATAAAAAAAATTATCTATCGTAAACCAAAGACAACACTCAACACCATGAATAAGAAACATCAGACACAAATCTATCAAGGATCCTCTACTCACTACCCTAATCCGCCCCCTAACCCTCTACCCTAGTCTGCGTCCTCCACACCTTTCTATCAAGGGTCATGTTCTCCGTTAGCTGTAACTGCTCCATATCATGCCTAATCACCTCCATCCAATATTTTTTTAGCCTACCTCTACCCCGCCTAAAACCAGCCATAATCAGTGTCTCACACCTCCGTAATGGTGCATCAGAGCCTCTCATCATCACGTGACCAAACCAACGTAACCTCACTTCTCTCATATTGTCCTTCACCGAACCCACTCCCACCTTCTCTCGAATAATATTATTCCTCACTCTATCTTTCCTGGTATGTCCACACATCTATCACAACATCCTCATCTCCGCCACCTTTAATTTTTGGATGTGGGAGTTCTTAACTGGACAACACTCCGCTCCATACAACATAGTCGACCGGATGTCCACTCTGTAGAACTTACCTTTAAGCTTCAGGGGTACCTTATCATCATATAAAACTCCTGAAATGAGCCTCCGTTTCAACTACCCTGCCCCTATACATTACATGACATCTTCGTCAATCTCGACATTTTCCTGAATCATAGACCCCAGATACTTGACACTATCCCTCTTCTGAATGGCCTGAGAGTCCATCTTTACAATCACGTCATTCTCCTGCAACACATCACTAAAATTACACTCCAAGTACTCTGTCTTAGTCCTGCTTAACCAAAATCCTATAAACTCTAGAGTCTATCTCCAAATCTCTAACTTATCATTAACTTCTCCCCGGGACTCATTAAGTAGAACCATATTATCAACAAATAACATACACCAAGGCACCTCCCCTAGAATATATCGTGCCAAAACATTCAGAACCAAGGCAAATAAAAAGGGCTTTGAGTTGATCCCTGGTGCAAGCCTATTAAAATTGGAAAAAGGCTCTAAATCTCCACCTACCGTCCTCACACGAGTCTTCGCGCCATCATACATTTCCTGAATCTACCTAGTGTACGCCACGGGCACCCCTCTAGCCTCCAAGCACCTCCATAGAATCTCCTTGGACACTTTGTCTTATGCCTTCTCCAGATCAATAAATACAATGTGCAAATCCTTCTTCCTGGTCTCATTAGTCAAGCGACCAGGCATAAAACCAAATTAATTCTAAGAGATAGTCAAGATCCTTCTAAGCTTCAACTTAATCACCCTTTCCCAAACCTTCATAGTATGATTCAATGGCTTAATACCTCTATAGTTATTGTAACTCTGGATGTCTCCCTTGTTCTTATATAATGGAATCATCGTACTCCACCTCCAAGCTTCAAGCATCCTCGACCCCCTAAAAATGATGTTAAACAACCTTGTCAACCACTCCAAACCTGCTCCGATATTGCACTTTCAAAAATCCACTGAAATCTCATCAGGCCCCGTCTAATAAAACAATTACGTAACTAAAACAATAATAATAACAATAAATATATAATTTAATTAAAATTAATGAAAAAAGTCAATCATTTATATGAAATAAATATTATTCTAAAATATACATTTCTTTTCAATCTTCTTGGTCTTCTATGATATTTGTTATATGTTTCTCTATTTTTAAAAAGTGTTAAATCATAGTGTTTAGTTAAATTTATCAATTATTAAGTTATAAAAATAACATTATATCATGGCATGAATAGCTTTACTACTAATTTATATTGAATATAATATTGAAAACGTAGAGTCTGAAGAATTGATAAATATACTCATGTACGACCCAATAATTAATAATTCTTCACACACTTGGCCGTGATGAAGTTTGAATAAAATTTATTAAAGTCTTGCTAAAAGATAATATATCTAGGTGATTTAAGTAAATGTAATCACCTATTCCATAAAATTTAAAAATATGCTTCTACAATTGAATTAAATTGAATGATTAACACCTTCAATTTCACCAGATCGATAAAATTATTATTCTGATGAAACAAGTTTAAGTAAATAAAAATTCTGGAGGCACTTGATTAAGATGAAACTTCAGTGATCTTAGTGAAGTTACATTAAAGTTTGATTAGTTAATCAAAATTATGTAGATATAAGCACCTACTTATTGAAATTTATAAATATGTCTGCAAAATTGAATCAAACCGGATAAAAAAACTAACACCCTCAATTACATTAAATGTAATGACCCTGACGGTCATTTTCTGTCTTTTCATATATTTTCGATTTCTAGGACTTTTTCATAACTTTCCCTAGTTATTTATGATTTGCTAGGACTAATAATTCTGTTTACAGGTGGTTTATCTGAAAATATTAGTAATATCAAATGTACTATGAAATATTTAATATAAATTGGCATTTGATAGAAGTATAATTTATTACACTTCTAGAATATTCTTAACTTGTATAAAAAAATTACATTGTGATATGTGTATATTACTTTATAATAACTTTTTATAATCTATTAATATTCTAAGGGATGATAGTAGATCTAGAAATTTCAAAATATTATTATTATATAATAGAGGTTTTATTAGAAATAACTTTTTATTAATTATGATATATTCAAAATATTATATTTATTTGATCATGAATCTATCCAATACCCAAGTATGAATTTAACGGAGAGCAAGGGGTGGTATTGCCACACCCTTGCACATGGAATTCATGAAAAATGTCTAATGACACCTAATTAGGAGGTGTCTTAATGTTATCAATATAATTCTAAGTCACTACAATCATAGGTTTTAAGAACTGTAAACTTTCTTATATAATTATAAATTCCATTCAAACATATATTTTGAGAATTATAAACTTTCTTATAAAAGTGCATAAATCCATCAACATTAAAATGTTAACATTCTGTTCCTGTGACATTTCTTAAAAAATTTCTATTAAAATAAATTTTCATTCATGCTTGATTACATGAAACCACATTTCTCTCCTCCATCTTAGCAAAAACTTCTTCAGCTAACGTAACTAACTCACTTTTTTAATATAATTAGTTTATGTATATGCGTTTTGCGTGTGCACCTCACTTTATTTAGTTCAAACATTACAGCATTACGAAGTAAATTTTAAGATACAACTACATTTATTCAACTCAGATTCTAGCAAGACACTATTCGAAGGCTTCACGGAGAGACATTTTAGCATTGACATCCATGTAGGTTAGGTTTACCCTACCTTTAAATTAATCTTACTTACAATAGTTGTATACTATTATTCTACTTTTGGACAAATACTTGTAGTTTGCGTACCAATTTATATACACACCATGTCTTATTTATTCAATTAGGACCCAGTTCTAGTTAATTTTGTATCTTGTCTTTCAATATGATATAGCATCCATCACTTTAGGACGTGAAATTAAGTTGCAAAACCTTAGATTTGTCCCTTTTAAATTAAGATATGTGAATGGTTAATTAAACATATTTTAGCTTCTATTTAGGTTCAGCATATACTTTATTTTTGTCATTGATTGTGAATTTTGGTACCACTTTGGCATTGGTTATGGTATGGTATGAATTTTAATTTTACAGTTGGGTATGGTTACTATGAGTTTCGGTTCGAGTCCGACATCTGAGTATGATGATTTGGGAGTTCTGGTACTAATTACTTTTGTTTTAGGAGTTGTGGTTTCTCTGAGTTCCGATTCGAGTTCGACGTCTGGTTATGAGATCTCTTGTGTATTATATATGTGACCTCTCATTATGACCCACTATTTTTATTCAAATCTAGCATGTGGCCTCTTGTAATTAATGTAATAACCCGTATTATTCTTAGCACAGTTCAGCTCTTATTTACATGCATAAGAGGCTAAAAACCTAAAAATTTCACTAAGTATTTGGGACATAGTCATTTTTAAAGACTCTTAATTTCGGGGATTTTAAAATTGATCTTTCTGATCCTGAGATGTCATTTTTTGAGTTAATTTATGTTAAGGGATGTAAGGAGCATGTCTCAGAAAATTTTTGGATTTTTCGGATAAGGATTGGGTCATGTTTTGATCCCGATTCCAGTAGCTCGCCACGATAGTGCCGCGTCGCGGTGCTAATGGTGATGGCACTCTTACTACGTCGCGATGAGCCTTTAAATCATCATCCAATTATGAATTTAATAGGTAGAGGGGCAATTATTTCTTTTCCCCTTAACCCAATTCATCAAATCATGAATTATAACACCAGTTAGGGCATTATTTGCCCATATTTTCCAATTTCATCTAAAAAACAAACCCTCTCCTCCCCCAAGATCATCAAATTCTATTACTTTCTCTCCTCTAAGAAAACTAAGAGTTCAAGTTCCCCAATCCAAGAACCTTCAAGAAAGCATCAAGTTTGGTGTTTCTCTTTCAAGCTTAGGGGTTTAAGGTATGTGAGATGTTCATCCACAGTTTCCTTTCAACTATGGAGTTTAAGAATCCTTTTTTTAGTTTAAAATTATGAGTTTTATATATTCAATTTGAATTGTTTCCACAAGTCTCTTGTTAAGTCAATTACAAGTTATGGTTATAAGTGTTTTCAAGTGGAATGAGTTTTTACATGTTTTGAATGTTGTAATCTTCACGTTGAATACCTAATTTATGATTTTAGTCTTATTCTCGCATGCTTTAATCATTCCCATGCTTAAGTTCATGACTCTTATGTGTTTAATGAAATGGCTAATTGTTGGATTTTTTAACAATGATCCTCTACTATGGTTTTAAAGCATTTGGATCGTTTATATGACATTATTGTTATTTCCATTCAGTGATGGTGGATTATGAATACCCAATACCTATTTTTTTACATGAATTCAACTTTTCAAGTATTCAGACAGTTAATCCATGAATTCTATCAGTATACTCAGATATTCATAGTCATGATGAGGATTATCAGTTATATAATAATATTTAGTTAATCTTAGTTCAGTTCCGCTCTAGTGTCAGTTCAGTTGGGAGTAGGATTTAGCACTGAGCGATTGTGGGATGGAGGCTTCCCCGTCAGTTAGGTAGAGTCGTTAGTAGTAGTCCCTGTATTCCAGAACTATGTAGCCAGCGTAGGATATGAAGAGTCACCTATCAGCTAGGATTGAATTCCTCTCAGGGGTCACCCGTCAGTTAGGGTTGACACCCTGGTCCTTTAGGACATCATTTTAATGGATCCATATATCCAATATTAGTACTCATGGCACGGTACTGACTCCCTTCCAACTGGGACTACAGGTTGAACCCCGATTAGCTCAGATTAGGGCATGTCAGTTAGATGATACCTTTCACAGTCTCAGTGCAATATTCAGTCCAGAATTTAGTTTAGTTTTACTTGACCAAAGCATACAGATTACCAGCCATTCAGTTATCAGTTTTCAGATATTTTAGTTTATATATTATTTCAGCAATATAAATGTTTGGTTTTGCATTCTCTGATATTTCAGTTGTCATGCGTTCATGTTCTATTATCTCATGCTACTTAGTTATTCCATATTTTATATGTATAGTAACCCATGTATATCTGCCTAACCTCATCTCATATACCAGTATTTTCAAAGTATGACCGCATACTCTTTTTTGCGCTATGATGTCTTATATCATAGGTTCAGATATTAAGTTTCCCGACCGTACTTAGAGAGTCCAGAACTTCAGCAGTAACCATTGTCAGTCCTCATATATCAAGGGCTGGTTATGTTTGTTCAGTTATTTCTGTATTTCTTTTTAGTTAGTCAGTTGGAGTTACATAGGGTATGCCTCATCAACTCCCCAGTCAGTTTAGAGACTTTCAGAAAGTCAGATAGATAGTTGTGTTTCAGTATTTTATCAGATGTTAAAGATTTATAAAGTTATCATATTTTCAGTATTCGTATCTTATTGATTTATTATTTGTTTTTTGCATATGTCCTTTATTATTATGATGTCCAGTGCTCGTAGTAGGTACCAGCTCACAGGTTAGCTTATGGTTACTTGTGACCGTAAGTATCATTGTCACGACTAGGGGTGGCCTCGGGTCATGAAATAACTTTACATCATAGCCTAAGGTTTTATAGTATCCTAGGGTATCTAAAAAGTGCATTGAGTAAAGTCTTGTGCATGGGTGTGAAGCGCGCCACACTTATGGACAAGAGACTACAAGGCGTTTTAGGAAAAGTTTCCCTTATTTCAGTGTTCATGTCATGCAAATGAGCATAATCTATATTTAAACTCTCTTTATGACTCATTTTTCCTTCGTTTACAGACAATGCCTCCCAAAAGAAACAACAAAATAAGAAATGGAAATCATCCTGCACCTCCACCGATTCAGGAAGATCCCTTGAATGAACACGTATCTCATGCCAAGTTTAAAGCTACATTCACTACATTAGCTCACTCAGTATCTGCTCATACCAACTAGAAGGCTGTTGCCCCATCTAACCCAGTGGTAAATACAGCTGCAACTAGGATTTGAGATTTCACCTGAATGAATCCCCTTTTGTTTTCGGATCCAACTCTGAGGAGAATCCACATGAGTTTTTGATATAGTTCAGAAGGTGACTGATATCATGGGTGTCACTTCGAGTGAGGGTGTACAGTTGGATTATTACCAATTATAAGATGTTGCTCATACGTGGTATAAGCTATGGAAGGAGGACAAGGGTATTAAGGAAGGGCCTATTGAGTAGGAGGAGTTTGCCATGGACTTCTTAGAAAGATAATTTTCATTAGATTTAAGGAAATCTAAGGTGTTGTAGTTCATTAATTTTAAATATGGTAATATGAGTGTGATGGAATACTCGCTTAAGTTTACTCAGTCCGCAAGGTATGCTCCTTCGATTGTGGCTGATAATAGGTCTAGAATGAGTAAGTTTGTTTATGGTGTAGCTGATAGTGTGGTCAAGGAGTGTAGGACTTCTATGTTGATTAAGGAGATGGACCTATTTAGGCTTATGGTTCATGCTCAACTAATTAAGAAAAAGAAGCCTAAGGAGAAAGAGAGAGAGAATAAGAGGACCAGAATAGGTATCTTTAACTTTTCTCAGTCGTGGTCACAGGGTGGTAACTGTTCTCAGTTCCATCAGAAATTTTCATCCCCAGCTCTGTCTTCATATAGTGCACCAGTTCCAAAGTTTTGAAATAAAAGTCGGGATAGGGCACCACGCTCCAAGTCCTAGGGTAGTGTGAATAGTGGTCTTACTAATACACTCTATGGGAAGTGTGGTACGAATCATCTAGGCATGTGTAAGGCTAGTAGTGATATGTATTTTTGATGTGGCAAGCCAGGACACAGGTTTTGAGAGTGCATGGTGGTGGCGTAGAGCGGTAGAAATGATTGTCAACACGGCTAGAATACTTCTTTAGAAGCACTCGTAGGTCACGTGACTCAGTAGCGCGCCACTTCCAGTGCGACCAGTGGGCAATGCCAGAGCAGACTGTATGAACTTAAATCCTGACATGATTAGAAAAGTTCTCCTGATATAGTTATTTGGACTTTACAGGTTTTTCATCTTTATATGTATGTTTTGTTAGATCCCGGAACTTCACTTTCCCCCTATATAGCTGTCAATTTTGGTGTCATTCCAAAAACATTAACAAAGCCTTTCTTAGTGTCTATCCCAGTTGTTAAATCTATTATAGCCGAACGAGTAAATAGAAATTGTCTGATTAGAGTATCTAAAAAACTCACTTTAGTTGATCTTGCGGAGTTAGAGATGACTGATTTTGATGCCATTCTCAGCATGGATTGGCTCTACCCATGTTACACCTCAATTAATTATAGAAATAGAGTCGTTCAATTTCAGTTTCCCAAAGAACCAATTAGTGAATAGTGGGTAGTAATTTAGTGCTTAGGGGTCAGGTTGTTTAATATCTTAAGGCAATAAAAATGATATCTAAGGGGTGTTTTAACCATCTTTTCCGAGTCAAGGACTCTAGTTCCGAGACTCCAAGTCTCAAGTCAGTTTCATTAGTAAGGGAATTTCTAGATATTTTCCCTGAAGATCTTCCCGGAGTTCCTCCCGAAATGGAAATTGACTTCAGAATAGATCTCCTTCTAGATACCCAGCCTATCTCTATTCTTCCCTACAAAATTAATCCAACTGAGCTTAAAGTATTGAAAGAACAGTTGAAAGATCTCTTAGATAAGGGATTCATCAGACCCAGTGTTTCCCCATGCGGTGCTCCAGTCCTGTTCATGTGTAAGAAAGATGGTTCTCTCAAATGTGCATCGACTACCGTTAGTTGAACAAATTCACAATCAAGAATTAAGTATCCACTCCCCTAAATTTATGACTTGTTCGACAAACTTTAGGGTGACAGTTATTTCTCTAAGATAGACCTCAGATTTGGCTATCATCAGCTTAGAGTTAGAGAATGTGACCTTTCAAAAATAACTTTCAAAACTCGGTATGGTCACTTCAAATTCCCAGTTATGTCTTTTGGACTAACAAATGCCCTAACAACTTTCATGGACTTGATGGAAAAAGTATTCAAGCATTACTTGGACATGTTCATCATAGTCCTTATTGATGATATTCTTGTCTATTCTCGTAGTAAAAATGATCATGCTGACCATCTCAGAATTGTATTGCAGACTCTTAGAGCCCATCAGTTATTCACCAAATTCAGTAAGTACGAGTTTTGGATAAGATCAATAGCTTTACTTGTCCATATTATTTCCTGTGATGGCATTAGAGTTGACCCTGAAAAGACCGAAGCAGTGAGAAACTGACCCAGACCAATCTCTCCATCAGATCAGGAGCTTCTTGGGTATGGCTGGCTATTACCAATGGTTTATTGGAGGGTTTTTATCTATTTCATCCCCATGTCTTGAATTAATTAGAAGAAAGTCAAATTTCAGTGGTCAGATTCTTGTGAAATGATTTTTTAGGAGTTGAAGACTAGATTCACCTCATCCCCAATCTTGACTTTACCAGATGTTTCAAATGGGTTTGTTGTTTACTATGATGCTTCCAGAGTTGGTCTTGGTTTTGTATTGATGCAGAGAAGTAAGGTCATAGCCTATGCCTCTAGACAACTTAAGCCTCATGTAAAGAATTACCCTACCCATGATCTTGAGTTAGAGGCTATTTTTTTTTCCTTGATAATTTGGAGGCATTATCTTTATGGAGTTCATGTTTATGTGTTCACGGATCACAAAAGTTTGCGGTATGTATTTTCACAAAAGCATTTAAATTGTCGTCAGAGATGGTGGCTTGATTTTGTTAAAGGATTATGATATGAGTGTGTTGTATCATCTAGGCAAGGCCAATGTAGTGGAGCACGCCATTAATAGATTGCTTATGGGTAGTGTTGCTCTTGTTGAGAATAATAATAGAAAGTTAGCCAGACAGGTTCATCAACTGCTAGATTAGATGTACGGTTAGTTAATTCAGCTGAGGGTTGTATATGGGTTCAGAATAGTTCAAAATTTTCTTTGGTTGCCTAAGTAAAAGAAAAGCAAGATAGGGATCCTAGTTTGGTTAAGTTGAAAGAATCAATTAGAGATCAGAAAGTAGAGGTTTTCTCCTAAGGGTAGATGGTGTGTTGTGATGTCAGGGAAGGTTGTGTGTGTCATGTGTTGATGATTTGAGATAGTGGATTACAGAAGAAGCGCATGGTGCGTATTACTCCATTCACCCAAGAGCCACTAATATGTATCATGATTTGAGGGAATTCTATTGGTGGAGTGGTATGAAGAGGGACATTGCAGAGTTTGTAGCTAAGTATTCTAACTGTCAAAAAGTCAAGATTGAGCACCAGAGGCCTAGTGGCACATTACAGGAGTTCAGCATTCCCATTTGGAAGTGGAAGAGGTGAACATAGATTTTGTGATAGGTTTCCTTGTACGTGCCATCAACATGATTTAATATGGGTGATTGTAAACAGAATAACTAAATCAACCTATTTCTTGCCAGTTCATACTTCTTATTTAGTTGAGAACTATGCCAAGCTCTATATTATAGAGTTGGTTAGGTTTCTTTGAGTCCCGCTGTCTATTATTTTAGATAGAGGTACTAAGTTTACCTCTCACTTATAAAGGGATTTTCAAAAGGCTCTTGGTACCCAAGTTTATCTCAGTACAACTTTTTACCCTCAAATAGATAGTAAGGCAGAAAGGACCATTCAGACCCTAAAGGACATATTAAGGGTGTGTGTTCTTGATTTTAAAGGAAGTTGGGATGACCACTTACCTTTAATTGAATTTCCCTACAATAATAGTTATTACGCTAGTATTCAGATGGCTCCATTTGAGGCTCTCTATGGAAGGATATATAGGTCTCATATTGGTTGGTTTAAGGAAGGTGAGGATACTTTGGTAGGGCTAGATTTAGTGTTTGATGAGATGGATAAAGTTTATCTTATCAAGGAGAGACTGAAGACAACCTAAAGTCATTAGGAATTCTTATACAGATGTGAGGAGAAGAGACCTTAAGTTCAATGTTGGTGAATTAGTCTATTTGAAAATCTCACAGATGAAATGAGTGGAGAGATTTGGCAAGAAAGAGAATCTCAGTCCTCGATATGTTGTACCTTATAAGATTTATTGCCATTTTGGGAAGGTCGCTTATGATCTTGAGTTGCCTGCAGATTTGGCATCAGTGCATCTGGTATTTCATGTTCCCTTGTTAAAGAAAGGAATTGGAGATCCAGCTGTTGTATTTCATGATACATCTTCATAGAACCAGGATGAATATCATAGAGAGATACATGCGTTTTGGACAAAATCTTTTCCTCAATTGATTGACATCAGAAACACAAAACCTGCCTTGATACCTCATACCATCACCACCTATCGCAAAGTCAACAACCTTTTGCTGACCCACATTCTGCTTAATATTCATCAAATCAGGATCAAACATTTTCTTTACCTTTATCACAACAATAAGAGACGACTGTGATACCCGATGCCAGAACACATCTTTATCCTCAGAGTTTGTGAGACAAACTCCAAGACTAGAAAAACTATGAATGTCCTTTACCAAATCCCTCTTATCCTCATCCACGTGAGCTAAACTCCCAATGTACAACCTGCTAAGAGCATTAGCAACTACGTTAGGTTTACTTGGATGGTAGTGAAGACTCATAGCATAGTACTTCAACAACTCAAGCCACCTCTTTTACCTATGATTTAACTCTTTCGAAGTAAACACACACTGTAGGCTCTTATGATTAGAAAATATATCAACATCAACCCCATATAGATAGTGACGTCAAATCTTTAATGCAAATACCACAGCTAACAACTCCAAGTCATGGGTAGGGTAGTTTATCTCATAAACTTTCAACTACTTAGAAGCATAGAACACTACCCTACTATAATGCATAAACACACAACCAAGCCAAATATAAGAAGCATCACAATACACTATGAAGCCATCATTACCCTCGGACAAGGTCAAAACCGAAGTTGAAGTCATCTTATCCTTCAATTCTTAAAACTACCCTCACACGCATCTGACCACAAGAACTTGACCTTCTTCTGAGTCAACTTAGTCAATAGTGAAGCTATAGTCAAAAAACCTTGCACAAATCTTCTATAGTAACCAACTAAACCCAAGAAGCTTCGAATATCAATTGGAATCGTGGGTCTAGTCCACTTCTTAACCACTGCAACCTTTAGTGGATCCACCATGATTCCTTCACTAGAGATGACATGACTAAGAAAAGTCACAATCTTTAACCAAAACTCCCACTTAGAGAACTTGGCATACACATATTGATCATTCAAGGTATGCAACATAGCACGGAGGTGATCGACATAATCTGCCTCACTCTTAGAGTAGACCAAGATGTCATCAATGAAGACAATGATAAACAAATCTAGAAACTGATGAAAGACCCTATTTGTCAAATCAATAAACATTATCAGAGCATTGGTCAACCTAAAATACATAACCAGGAACTCATAGTGACCATACCGGGTCTTGAAGGTAGTCTTAGGGATAATCACTTCCCTAATCATAAGATGATGATAAACCAAACTAAGATCAATCTTAGAGAAACACTTCACACCTTGAAAATGATCAAATTAATATTCGATCCTAGGAAGAGGATATTTATTCTGTATGATTATATTATTTAACTGACGATAGTCAATGCACGTTAGAAGGGAACCATCCTTCTTACGTACGAACAACATAGGAGAACCCTAAGGAGACACACTAGAAAGGATAAAACCGTTATCTAAGTGATCCTTTATTTATTCCTTAAGCTCCTTCAACTCTGTCAGATCTATCCTAAAAGGAGGGATAGAGATAGCATGAGCATCCGGAACAAGATCAATCCTAAAAAAAATTTCCCCATCGAGAGGAACACCAGGAAGATCGTCAGGGAAAGCCTCAAAAAACTCATTTACCACAGGAATAGATTTTAGAGAAGGAATATCCGAGTTAGAATATTTAAACCGGACCAAGTGATACAACACCCTTTTGAAATTAACTTTTGGGCTCTAAGATATGAGATAACTCCCCCCTTAGGCACTAAAGAACCCCCATCCCATATAATGACTGGCTCATTATGGAATTTAAATTTGACCTTGCGGGTTCGACAGACTATAGAAGCATAGCACAAATGCATCCAATACATCCTTAATATGACATAAAAGTCAACCATATCAAACTTTATTTTATCCACAAGAGTTTCTCTACCACTAACAGATACCACACCCCCTATAGACTCTCTTAGCAATAACAGATTCACCAACTATGGTAGATACGAAAAAAGGATTAGAAATAAACCCAGGTCCAAAACTAAAATGCATAGAAATAAATGGGGTCACGTAAGAAAGAGTGGACCCTATATCTAGTAAACAATACTCAACATAGGAGAATAGTTTCAACATACCAGTAACAATATTGGGGGATGCTTAACATCCTAAAAAAATGTAAGAGCATATAACTAATTCCATCCAGTTCTGGTACCAAAAGACGAAATAGATGTAGAAGCAACACCCTTTAGTAAAGCAGAAGATAAAGAGGCAACCGAGACTTTGTTAGCCCCAGAATCCATTCTAACACGACAGTCACGCTGTATGTGACCACTCATAAAATTTACAAGAAGGGTGGGATGGATCCGACTAAGCCCTACTAGCTTGGGATTGGGCACCCTATGCTCGTACCTGTAATGCCCCGAGTCTATACCTCGGATGCTACACAGTGCTTACAGTATCGAAGGACCACAACCTAACCTATGACTGGTACCTGCTATGAGCATTGAGTAGTAATACTAAAATAATGCAGAAGTTAGTCTAAAATGCTATAAGGTTCATAATTTGAATACTGATAATTATAACAAATGATAATAGCATCTGAAAATTAAAGGTTGTCTGAACTAGTCTAGTCTGAAAAGCCTCTAACTAAACTGTCTTTATGAGGAGATAATGGGACAAACCCCCAACTAACCTCGGTTAACAAAGTACTGAAGCTACTGTAATATTGAAATAAAAAAACATCCTCGATAGATGAGGACTCACTACTGAATATGCTATTGCTAACTAAATTAATCTATGCGTGGTCAGGAACCGGAGAATCCAAACCTATGATATGAGACATTATAACGCAAGAAACAAGTATGCGATCAGTACGTGGGAATGTACATGTATGCTAGATGAGGTAAGGCTGAAGTGCATGGGTTCATATGCATGAACAGTAACTGACTGAATGCTATAAATATAATAGAATGAGAGTACATGAATAACTGAAGCTTCTATAAACACTGAGTATGCATATACATATATATTATATCTAAGAGTTATACAGAAACTGAGTATGGAGTTTTAATAACTGAGTAACTATATCTGAGATTACTGATAACTGGGTGTTTATTACTGACAGTCTTGACTCTGTAGAACTGAACTAAGTTCTATACTGAACACTGAAACTAAAACTGTGGGAGGTAATCATCTAACTGACATGACCCTCTATGAACTAATTGGGGTCCAACTTGTAATCCCAGTTGGAAGGGTGTTAGTACTGTTCTACAGGTATAGACATTGGTTATGTGGATCCACTGAAATGTCATCCCGAAGGACTAAGGGTCACCCTCTACTAGCAGGTTGCCTAATAAGAATGGTATTACCCTCAACTGGCAGGTAAACACCTTATCAACCCTTAACTGGTCGGTTGATATCTCAACCTTGCTAGCTACGTAGTTCTGGAATGCAAGGACTACTACTAAGGATCACACCCTCTACATCCAGGTGAGACCTCATCCTTGGGTTCGCTCGATGCTAAATCCTACTCCCTACAGAATGACACTGATTATTAGACTGAGATGAACTGTACTGAGTTTTACTAAGTTCTATAACTGACTGAGTACTACTATTCATGACATTACTGAGACTATTCTGGCGCTGTTGTAAGTCTAGGTAAACAGCTAGATTTTTAGGGTATTAAATACCCTCTTGACTCGATAGCATCTACAGTAAAATATGGTACAATCTTGAAAGCATACTAGCTAGTCACTTAGTTATAATTCATTCATTGAGACATTTTGTCAAACACTTGCAAGGCATAAACTTGTACATTAATGGAAACACATTCCAACATGTCATGATTTGCACTCCACAATTCGTAGATGCATTTTAACAAACAATTGGGGAGAATGATTATTTCACATAATAATACACACATATATATAATCTTCATGGCTACAACATTCAACTTGTAATTTAAAGAATTTTACATGAGAATCACATAATTCATTACACATGCTATCTTAATTTCATGAAAATTGTAATTAATCATGGATTGAAGACCATATAACAATACACATATGAACACAATTTAACTCAAACATGTAATTTATGGAATATCAATCTTGTTTTAAAAAAAAAGATTTTTAGGCTCCATGGGTGGTTAGGACCCATGGAGAAATATCTAACATACCTGGGAAGATAAGTTCATAAAGTCTCTTGGTGAAGTTCTTGAGGGTTGCTTTTGGTTCTTTAAGGCTAGGGTTTTGTTGATTGAGAGAATGCTCTTGATTTTGGGGAAAATTGAAGGAAATAGTGACTAATTAGATTATTAGGGATTAAATCTCGTGTTTGGGTTTGATTAGGGTCATGGAAAAAAACTGAAATGCCCCTGGAAAGAATTAAATTTTCGTCATTAAAATTCCTGATTTTGGATGTCACCACGATATGGTGGCATCACGGTGAGACACTGGATTTTATCATCTCGTGCAGTCAAAGGACGAGTGCAAAATTGCATAACGGTATGACGCGGAGGTATTGCGGAGTATCACTGGAAAGTGAAAATTATGAAATGGCACTCCGACGCGATACACCATTATGGCGTTGGCACACTGGAAAAAGCCAATTGGGAATTGAGGCTTCTCCACGATGCACTGAAATTGCAGAGTTTTACTGGAAACTGACAATTTCCATTTGGCTTGTCACTACGACACGGTGCTTCTTACTTTGGCACTCTATTTTACTAATAGGGCCATAACTTCTCACCCGAATATCAAACTTGGGAAAATTTTATATCATTGGAAAGCTGACTAAATTTCCTTCACAATGGTGGGTGTTAAGATGGAAAATTCTAAGTATTTTGAAAATTTGATATTGGAATTCTTGTATACTGAGATCTAAACTAAGCTAAGAGAATATGGGGTATTATAATATCTCCCCTTTGGTAACATTCATCCTCGAATGAGACTGATTTAAGCAGACAATACTGAGAAACTTAGTTTACAAACTGAACAAGCACAACTGAAACATGATTACATGACTAAACTGATTCATAAATGCATGACTGTCATGAAGATGATATGCAATGGTAACTGATACCAAGTTTGTAATTGTAACTGAACATGGAACTGAGTAAATCTAAGGATAACTATTACCTCAAGACGAGTCTAAGTTTATGGAGAAGAGGTAAGGATACTTGTTTCGCATATCTTCTTATGTTTCCCAAGTAGCTCCCTCAATGAACTGGTTCCGCCAAAGAACTTTGACCAAGGGAACTTTTTTTTTCCTCAGTCTGTGAATCTGATGATCAAGGATTTTGACTTGGACCTCTTTTAAAGAAAGATAATTCTGAATGCTTATGCTTTGTAAGGGAACTATGAATGCTGGGTCACCAATGCATTTCTTTAACAAGGAGACGTCGAAGACTGGGTGCACTGAAGCTAAGTTTGAAGGCAACTCAATTTCATAACCTACCTTTCTGAAATGGCTGAGAATTCTTAAAGGACCAACATATCAGGGATTGAGCTACCCCTTCTTGCCAAACCTTTTCACTCCCTTTATGGGAGAGATCTTTAGATACATAAAATCACTAATCTCAAACTTGAGATCCTTTCTTCTCACATTAGTATACGATTTTTGTTGGCTCTGAGCTGCCTTAAGCCTTTTCCTGACCAATTGAACCTTCTCCAAGGAATAAAATACTAAGTCAGGCCATGCTAATGCAGCCTCTCCTTCCTCAAACCAATCAATGTGAGACCTATACCTTCTCCCATAAAGTACCTCAAATGGGGCCATCTGAATGCTAGAATGATAGTTGTTATTAAACACAAACTCAATCAAAGGCAAGTGGTCATCCCAACTACCTTTAAAATCAACAACACATGCTCTCGACATATCTTCTAAAGTCTGAATGGTCTTTTCTGTTTGACCATTTGACTGAGGGTGGAAAGTTGTACTGAGGTAAACTTTGGTACCAAGACCCTTTTGGAAGCCTTTCCAAAAATAAGTGGTCAATTGGGTACCTCTATCCGAGATGATAGATTATGGAACACCGTGCAACCTAACCAATTACTGAGATAGAGATTGGTATAGTCTTTGTCTGCATAATAAGTATGGACTGGCAAGAAATGGGCTGATTTGGTTATCCTATCTACTATGACCCAAATAGAATCATGCAGACGATAAGTATGAGGCCAACTCATCACGAAGTCCATGGTCACTTCTTCCCACTTCCAAGTCGGAATACTGAACTTCTGCATGGACCCACTAGGCTTTTGATTCACAATCTTAATGTGTTGACACGTTGAGCACTTAGATACAAACTCTGCAATATTTTTCTTTATCCCACTCCACCAATAGATCTCCCTCATATCGTGGTACATCTTTGTGGACCCTGGATGAATAGAGTGTCGTGCACCATGTGCTTCTGTAAGAATTCACTATCTTAACTCATCAATACAGGGCACACACATTCTACCCTTGTAATGCAACACACTAACTCCCCCTTGTGAGAAAACCTCTACCTTCTGATCTTTGACTAACTCTTTTAACTTGACTAGACTAGGATATCTATCTTTCTTTTCTTTCACTTTGGAAACCAAAGATGATTCCAAACTATTCTGAACCCAAACACTACCCTCAGTAGAATCAAATAAATGGACACCTAGTCTGGCAAGATGATGAACTTCTTGAACTAACATCTTTTTATCATCCTCGACATGAGTAATACTACATATGGAAAATTTACTTGGGGCATCTACGACTACATTGGCCTTGTCCGGATGGTACAAAACACTCATGTCATAATCTTTCAATAACTCTTATCACCTTCTCAGACGCAAATTCAAATCTTTCTGAGAGAGAATATACTGTAAGCTTTTATGATCTGTGAATGCATCTACATGCACCCCATACAAAGAGGGCCTCCAAATCTTTAAGGTAAACACTACTACCGCTAACTCAAGTCACAGGTAGGGTAATTCTTCTCATGGGGCTTAAGCTGTCTAGAGGCATAGGATATGACCTTACGTCTCTATATTAAGACACAACCCAAACCTGCTTTGGATTTATCATAATAGATAATAAACCCTTCTAAACCATCTGTTAAGGTCAAAACTGAGGTTGTAATGAGTCAAGTTTTCAAATCCTAAGAACACCTCTCACAAGAATATTAAAACTAAAAATTAACTTTATTCTGAGTCAATATGGACACAGGGGATGCAATAGATGAAAATCATTCAACAAACTAATGGTAATAGCTAGCTAAACCCAAGAAACTCCTGATATCTAATAGAGAAATAGGTCTAGGATAATTTCTCACTGCGTCGGTCTTTTGAGGATCAACTTTAATGGGTGCTATCATTCCTCCACCATTGGCACCTGGTGAAAAATTCAGCATAACAAGTACTATGATTCAACTTTAGAATCTAAAGGGGATGTTTGGAGGCTTGCCTGGTGATGATCCGAACATACACTTGGTGAACTTTATCACCATTTACAAATCTTTTAATAATTCGGGAGTGAGCCAGAATGCGATCCGATTGAGATTATTTCCATTGTCTCTGTTTAGGGAGACAATAATATGGTTAAATGAGCTGGAGCCCAATTCTATAACCAACTAGAGATAGTTGAAAGAGGCATTCCTAGAATGGTTCTTTCCACCCTCCAGGAGGGTACTGTTGAGGGATGAAATCATTAACTTCAGGCAGCTCCCGACTGTAGCATTGCATAAAACTTAGGAGAGATTCAACAAGAATATGGAACAATGTCCAAACCACTACATAATGAACTTGCACTTGATGGAGACTTTGTACAGAGCTTTTAACTCTCTGTCAAATCCAATTGTAGATAATGCTCAGGTGGTCCGTTCATTGACCTTTCTTTTGAAGATGCTTCAGACATGCTGAATAGAATGACCAAACAGAGTCGGTCTTGGCATACCAGGGATTCTGTGGTAGCTAGCCCGACTGTTTCTGTTGGTATGGCTGCGGTGTAGCGCAGAAGGGATGAGGAGCGAGACCAAGACATGGCCCACTTAAAGACTTACATGGACTTGCTGACCAAGCACTTACTATCAGGCAAGACTAAAAATGTTAGGGATTTGGAATTTTAGTGCACTATTTCTATTGATGCAGATGAGGAGGCAAATTATATTAATAATCAGGGGGGTTTTCGAGGCAATAGCCAAGGGAATCAAGGTCGGAAATTTTATGACAAGCCTGATTATAAAGATAGGGAGCAAGGAAACTGGAGAAGCAATAATGATAGGAGTGGTTT
The DNA here is from genome assembly GCA_030864215.1 of Capsicum pubescens. Taxonomy (NCBI): domain Eukaryota; kingdom Viridiplantae; phylum Streptophyta; class Magnoliopsida; order Solanales; family Solanaceae; genus Capsicum; species Capsicum pubescens. The sequence goes on from CM061544.1 coordinate 233,808,564, forward strand.
GTATGTTCCTCCTGGAAGCCAGGATATTTCACCAACTAGATCTGGCAAGATGTCCATGGAGGACATGATGGAAAAATTGTTGAAGGGAGTTGAGGGTACCAACTCGGGGGTAACCACTATGAAGAGTCAATTCTCTACCCTGAGTCAGTTGGTTAGTTCACACTCCACTTTTATCAAGCAGTTGGAGCAGCAGATGAGCCAACTTTCCACAACACTAAACCAAAGAAAAAGTGGTACTTTACCTAGTGATATGGTTCAGAATCCGTGGAATGATGGCTCATATATGGTGATTACCACAAGGAGTGGTAAGATCTTACCTGGCCTTTCTATGGGAAAATCTGTAGATGATGAGATGGTTGTTGATGAATCTGAAGAAAGCAAACCAGTGGATTCTAAGAAGCTGGATAGTTCTATTGATGCTTCGAAGAAAGAAAAAGAGAAGGAAGAGGAAGTGGTGTGGAAATCTATCCCAAGACCACCACCTCCCTTTCCTCAACGATTGAAGAAAAAGGCCGATGATGTAAAATTCAAAAAATTCATGGCCATGCTTAAGCAATTGAAAATTAATGTGACTTTGGTTGAGGAACTTGAGCAAATGCCAGGCTATGCAAAAGTCATGAAAGACCTTGTAACCAAGAATCGGAAGGTTAGCCATGAGCCGGAGGACAATCTTCTCCTTTGTGGCGCTATCTCTACAAGGTCTTTAGTTCAGAAAAAAGTAGATCTGGGAGCATTTACCATCCCGTGTACTATTGGACCCCTCAAGTTCACAAAATCTCTATGCGATCTGGGAGCCAGTATAAATTTAATGCCACTTACTGTGTACAAGAAATTGGGTTTGGGGGATCCTACCCGAACAAATATGCAGTTGGTAATGGCAGATAGATCTGTGAAGCGGACTGTGGGCATACTACACGATGTTTTTGTAAAGGTATCTGATTTATTCTGCCTGCTAATTTTGTGGTCCTAGATTGTGAAGTAGATTTTAAAGTGCCCATCATTTTTGGTAGGCCATTACTTGCAACTGGGAGAGTGCTAGTAGACATGGAGTTGAACAAGATAAAGTTCAGGTTCAATGACAAAGAAGAACGCTTCAAAATACACTTATCCATGACTCAGCAACATAAGATGAGTGTTTTCTCAATCGTTGACGTCTTCTATAATGATGGTAAAGGGGTATCAACAGGTTGTCTTGGCGAAGTCTGAGTAGTCTAGACAACCAAGTCGTGACGTGACAGTAAATCAGGCGCTATTGGGAGGCAACCCAAAGTTTTTATGTTTAATCAAGTGTTTTTACTTTTATAATTAGGATTTAGTAAAGAGAAGGTAGAAAATGAGGAGGTCAGCTGAAAGGCCATGATGATATCTCTGATAAGCCGTCACAACTGTGATAAGCTATCAGAAATGTCGTCAGACAGGCCAAAATTGAGGCAAACTCTGCCTAGGGGTGACGATGTTTGTGATAGGCTTTCACAGTTGTGATAATCCATCATAAGTCGTCGTCATCCTAAATCCTTAAAAGCTAAATTTTGGACCCCGTTTAAAGCAAATCCGACTCGTCCTAGCACAGGAACCTTTTCAAATTTTCGCTAGTTTTAAATCTTTTCCTTTTGTTTATTTCTTTCCTTAGTTAGTTTATTTCCTACTCTTTGCAAAACACTTCAAGAAAACAAGTTCCCTTGAGTGTGGGTTTGCAATTCACAATCAAGAGATTCTTCCTACTTCCTACTTCCTACTTCCTCTTGTGTGTGTAATCAGATTAAGGGCCTTCATCAGGTATACTCTAACTTTAACTCTTCTTTTCTTATGATAAGTGATTGATAGATGAAAACCCAAGTCCCCAAGATGCTTGAACCTAGTTCAACTTAGAAAGGAGATAAAAATCGCACCTAGGGTCTTTTGTGCAGGCCCAAGGTTTAAAAAGACAACTCACACTCAGAATTCAAGTGGATTTTGAGAAATAATGGGGACCAAAAATTGAGTTAAAATTAAAAGTGGGTTCTGATAAGAGCTAAAGAAATTCACGATAGGCTATCACAATTGTGATAGCTTGTCAGGAATGTTATCAAAGGCTGGCAAGAATGAAGTGGTTTCTGTTTAGAGCTGACGATATTCGTGATAGGCTATCACAATTGTGACGGCTTATCAAGAATTTTGTCAAAAGTTGTTAAAATTTTTAAAATGCTGTCTAAGGTTGACGAAAATTGTGATAAGCTATCACAATCGTGACGGCTTATCAAGAATTATTGTCACACCTAGAACCTGAAACATGGATAAGCCGAAATGATTAATGTGTTTCTGTTTGTTCTCTTATGGACTAACCAATGTTTTTTCTACTGCTACAAGAATCTTAAAATGAAACCAAAAATAAAGAGCCCCAAAGTACTAAATAAAGAGACCAAAGAAAGTGTACGTCGTAAGCTCATCGATGAGAAATCTGATTACGAGGAGAAGGAACCCCTGCTCAGGAAGCAATAGAAGAAATAAAGTCTGAAGAAACCTTCACCATCTCCACCCATTGAAGTGGAGGATAGCCATGATAATGAGACTACAACACCATCAGAAAGTGCATCTTCTGAACATACTTCCTCTGAGCAAGAGGGTTTTGAATAGCATAAGTCTGACAGTGCTGAATCTGAAGAAGAGGAACAGAAAGGGTCTGAGGAGTCTGAGTCTGAGGGAATAGCATCTGGATTCCCATCCACTGAACAACAAGATGATGAAGAGTCTCCAGCTCGGGGAACACTTATCAAATATAAGAACCCCGAAGTTTGAGATAATGCTAGGTGGAAAATTTCCAGGGTAGAGAGAATCTTCACCGCTGGGCTCCGCAGAACTGATAGAAGAAGTACTAAGAGACCAATTCAGTAAGAAAAGATGATTATCACCAGAGGGTTGAGCAGGTACCCTGAAGTGGAAAAGAAGTTCCAAGAGTATGGCTTGGGACAGACTACAAAAGGAGGAGGCTTATTTTGCCCTGCACTAGTTTGGAAGTTCTACGCGAACTACCAGGCTCAGTTGGAAAACATGTGCAGGCCAAGTGAAAGAGTAGCAGTCTGGCCCCTGATAGATAGAGTGTAGGTGAGGGGCATAAGGTTTGATGTCTCAATCAGAACCATTAGCAAGTTCTTGCATGGTCCCAACTTCACTCCTCAGGCCACTGCACCATTAGTCTATGCTCGGATTATGAATTGGGAGAAACAACATCCGTGGTTGGCCAACATCACAGCTGAAGGAGAACCATCATGGGTAACAAACCCTAATAAAAGAATCTGTAAGTACTTTTTAACTCAAGAGTCAAAGTTTTTATGGGGTATAGTGCGTATCTGGATGATGCCCACTAATGGAGACAACATTTTGGGTGATGACCGAGCTATTCTAGTGGCGAGCATGGTGTAGAACCTTCCCCTAAATTTTGGGGAAATCATTGCTGATGAGATGAAGATTAGAATGTCGAGAACCGACACTGCTTACCCTTTTCCTTATCTTATCACAGAGTTGTGCCGAGCTGCTAATGTGCCAGAGATTGCAGGGGTTGATGATGACATTCCTTCCCAAAAGACTCACAACCCTATATGATATAATGAAATCAGCCAGGATTAAGACTTGATAAAGGTGCAGAGGTAGCAGAAGACCCTCCTATTACAGATGTCGATGCAGTACCTCATGTGGAAGTACAAGATTCTGAGGCTGTGCAGCCAAATTCTTTAGCACAGGCAGGATTAGTGCCTGAGACTGAACCGCCCCTTCAGTTCCTACAGCAGTAGCAGGTTTTACATTTTATCCGGTCGATATCCAAAAAATGGCTAAATAAACCAAGTGGTGTGAGGCACAGCTACATGCTTTTACCAAATAGTTTGCTGCTGTAGTGGACAAAAGAATCAAGGCTTCCCTTGAGACTCTTGTGAATTTTCCTGAGTGGGTTGCAAATTTGGAGAACCGATCGATGCGCGGGCAAAAGACATGCCAGGGGCTGATCTTGCTAGATTAAGAGCGGTATTGGACTAGGTAAAGGCAGATGTTGGGGTGTTGTAACAACACCAATTTATGATGCCAACAGGTCAGGCCATGCATGAATCTGAGGAAGAAATTTCAATGCTTGACCTCACTGGAGACTCATCAAAGACAATAAAGAAGAAAAGTGAGAAGAAAGGTAAGGGAAAGAGAGAGAGGCCTGACAGTGATGAAGAGCGAAAAAACATATAAAAGGGCATGAAAGAAGAAGGAGAAGGAGGAGATAAAAAGGGCAGAAATTGAGTCCTGAGTTGATAACGAGAAATGGAAGGCAGCCATTCGAGCTAGGGTTGCAGGTGCCTCATCTAGCAGGGCTCCATCTACTACAAAGCCAGATGCTCCCAATGGAGAGAAAACAGCAGATGATATAGTAGTAGGTTCGGAGACCCAGGATCCATATGCTTGATTGCCTTCAGGTATACCCTAACCCTTAGAGCAGTTTATTTTTTATTTTAAGTTTATGGTGTAGGGTAGGTTGTTATTGTAGAATATTTTTTAGATAATTAGGAGTAATACAAGTACTTGAGGTAATTAGCTTATTTTTTGATTTTCGAGTACCTCTCCATTGGTCTGATATATTGTCTACTGTGTGAATTGTATCCATTTGTGACCACTGTAAATCTTTTTATGGCATTAGTCTGGAAACTGAATAACCTTAGTTAAACAAGTACATGAACCGAATAAGTAGTGATATGCAACATACTTGTGTGCCATGTATGTGTAAGGTATTACTCAGTTCCCGTTGTGTGTTGAATCTAGACCTTGCCCAGTTAGTCTTGCCATGGTCATAAGATAGGAGTTAGGAAAGGATCATAGGCCGTTTTTTATGATTAGTCCACATTTAGCCTAAATGACCTTCCCAATGTGAATAATATCCCTTGATCCCTGTTAGAGCCTAATTAGCCTATTTCTCTTTACGACACCTCTCACCTTCCTATTTACATCACAATGAACCTGTTTTGGCCCTGGTCCTCCTTGGACACTGTGCACCTTGACTTAGACAAATAGCCTAAGTTAAGGGTGGCTATCATAGGGGTGCATGATTCAAAATAAGTATGAAGAGAGGAAGAATAAAAGAAAAGAATAAAAAGTTGGGTGCGGTGAAAAAGAAATAAGAAATGAGAAAGCTGTGTGAAAGATGATAAAAAGATAATGTGATAATTGAAAAGATCGCATCCATCTTGAGCATGTGTGATCAATAAAAGAGAGGAATAAAAAAAGGTTGAGAGTTGAAACCTCGAGAATTTAGTGTAGTGTTAAGGAGGCATAGTCACTCTAAAATATCCATGAATATCATACCTGCCCCTGGCCTACGTTACAATCTTAAGAAAAGCCCTATAGTGATCCTAACTGACCTGTCTGAAAACTTGGGTACTGACTATAAGGGCAAGCCTATGGAATTTGACATGCAGTGTTTGGAACTTCATTCTGAGAGTGAGTCTTGTTTTATCCCTCTATTTATGTATTTGAATTTTGATATGAGTGAAAAAGGGATTTCTTTGTTGTAATGGCACACTGTGTATGTTGCTAGTCACTGACTTGTTCAGATAAGTGTGATCTTGGTATGGAATAGTTGTTATTACTGAATTTTTGCCGTATCTTGATTCTTGTGAGTTGCATGGTTGTTTATCAAAACAATAATAGTGATCTTTAAAATTGATTGACCTTGGAGATGGTGAATGTATTCTGAACTAGTATGAGTAATTAGCTGCCAAATTGTACTTTGTATTATCTTAGTTATGTTATGGTTGCTTGAGGACAAGCAATTGTTTAAGTTGAGGGTGCTGATATGTGAGCCTATGCTAACACATTTGAGGATTTTAACTCTAAGTAATTGTAAGGTCTTGAGCAACTTTAGTTGTTTTTGATTAGTTTACTTTGATTTTTGCAGTAAATATTGAGATGTAGGAGAACCAAAAATAATGGAAGAAAAAAGGCTGAAAAGTGAAGCAAAATAAAGGACAAGTGTGGCTGACGACATTCATGATAAGTCGTCAGCCTGGTGATAAGCTGTCAAGGATGCCGTCAGCCTTAATCAGAGAATGGGAGTTGAAGACATTTTTGTGACGACGTTCGTGATAAGCCACCAGGTTAGTGATAAGGCGTCAACGTCATTGTCAACCTTAGACAACAGAATCCAAAAGTGTAGAGGAGCTGACGACATCCGTGATAAGCCGTCAGACTCCTGATAAGCTGTCATGGATGTCGTCGTCTATTCCGAGAAAAATCTGCAACTTTAATTTTATTTCCTTATTTAGGTTGAACTATTTAAAGCTTTGTTTTAGTGTTTTCGGGGGCATTCATTCATCATCATCATTATTCTAAAGAGAGTTCGATACTTTGAGTCTTGGAGAATATTTTTCCGATATTTCTTTCTCTATCTTTTTGTATTCGAATAAAACAACAATTTTGGGGATTTTCCTTTGTGATCTAATATACAATTCACTAATTATTATTCATCTCTGGAAGTTAATCTTCTCAATAATGAATTCAATTATGTTTTTCTTTTTTTGCATCATGAGTGGCTAAACTCCGTTAACCTGAATTATGGGATCTAGGGTTAGGTCGTGATGAGGTGCTAAATACTCAAGATTCAATAGGTGTTAGGATTTCTTTATAATTCTGAAGTTTTAATTAACATCTGTTGGTTGCAAACAGTAGACACACCTATTTTGATTTGCTTGAGAAAGAAATCAAATATAGTAGGAAGTGAATTATCAACAGGGACTCAGAAATACTTCGTTTAATAATCAGCGCTGTAACATGGTTGATTAACCTATGGTAAAATCTGTGCAGTGATTAGCGATTTTCTAAGTCCGAAAGGATTAGGAAATTAGACTCTTAAATAGGTGGAGAGATATTTGGGCATATCATCGATAAAGATAGCTTGTTATCCTAACCACCGTGAGAATCTTGAGTCACCTTCAGCATCTGTCATGTACCGTAAGCCTTAGTGAACATAATTCTGGTTATTTTATAAAATCTTGATTACAAACATCAAAATTAAAGTGAAAAACTATTATTTGTGAAACTTCAACCCCCATTTCAGGAGACGTTAAACTATTAGTGAAATAAATCGCAAACGACTTGAGTTCACACTATATTTCCTGTGGGATTCTACCCCAACCTAGTTGGGTTTTATATTGACAATGATTGCTTACACCCATTAAAGAGTGTAGTTTGAGCGTTATCACCCTTGCACAACAATCTACCTGACACGGATTTCAGACTCCCTAGGACTCTGTTGAACCTTAGGTTCTGATACCAAGTTTGTAATGCCCCGAGTCTACACCCCAAATGCTACACGGTGCTTACGGCTCCGAAGGACCACAAGCTAACCCATGACTGGTACCCACTATGATCACTGAGTAATAATACTAAAATAATAAGGACATTAGGCCAAAATTCCATAAGGTTCATAAGTTGAATACAGATAAATATAACAACAGATAATAACATCTGAAAATTGAAGACTGTTGGAAATAGTCTAGTCTGAAAAACCTCAAACTGAACTGTTTGTATGTGGAGAAGATGGGACAAACCCCCAACTAACCCCGGCTAACAAAATACTAAAGTTAATGTAATACTGAAATAAAAGAATATCATCGATAGATGAGGATTCACTACTGAATCTATTGCTACTAACTGAAGCTGGCTATGCGTGGTTAGGAACCTGAGCATTTGAACCTATGATATGAGACATTAGAGCGCAAGAAATGATTATGCAATCAGTACGTAGTAATGTACTGGTATGCTAGATAAGGTAAGGATGAAATGCATGGGTTCATATGCATGAATAGTAACTGACTAAATAATATGAATATAACTGAATAAAAGTACATGGATAACTGAAGCTTCTATAAACACTGAGTATGTAATACTGTGTATATACATATATATTATATCTTAGATTTATACTGAAACTTATTATTAAGTTCTTATAACTGAGTAACTGATATTTGAGATTACTGATAACTGAATAACTGATAACTGGGTGACTATTACTGACAGTCCTGACCCTTTAGAACTGAACTTAGTTTAATACTGAAGACTGAAACTGAAACTGTGGAAGGTAATCATCTAACCAACATGCCCCTCTCTAAACTAATTAGGGTCCAACCTATACCACCAATTGGAAGAGAGTTAGTATCGTGCCACGAGTACAGACATTAGTTGTGTGGATCCACTGAAATGTCATTCCAAAGGACTAAGGGTCACCCTCTACTGGCAGGTTCCCTAATGAGAATGGTATTACCCTCAACTGGCAGGTAAACACCTTATCAACCCTTAATTGGCAGGTTTATATCTCAACTTACGCTGGCTATGTAGTTTTGGAATGCAAGGACTGCAACTAAGGATCACACCCTCTACTGGCAGGTGAGCCCCCATCCTTGGGTTCGCTCGGTGATGAATCCTAATCCCAATTGAATGACACTGATTATTAGACTGAGCTGAACTGGACTGAGTTTCACTGAGACTGAGTTTTGTAACTAACTGAGTACTACTATTCGTGACATTAGTGATACTATTTTGTAGATGTTATAATTCTAGGTAAACAGTAGATTTTTCTGGTATTAAATACCCCCAGGACCCGATAGCATCAATAGTAAAATATGGTACAATCTTAAAAGTATACTAGCTAGTCACTTAGTCATAATTCATTCATTGAGACAATTTGTCAAACACTTGCAAGGCATAAACTTGTACATGAATGGAAACACATGCTAACATGTCATGATTTGCACTCTACAATTCATAGATGCATTTTAACAAACACTTGGGGAGCATGATTATTTCACATAATAAACACACACACACACACACACACACATATATATATACATATATATATATATAATCTTCATGGCTACAACATTCAACTTGTAATTTTAAGAATTTGACATGAGAATCACATAATTCATTACACATGCTATCTTAATTTCATGAAACTTGTAATTAATCATAGATTGAATACCATATAAAAATACACACATGGACACAATTAAACTCAAACATGTAATTCATGGAATCTAAATCTTGTATTTAAAAAAAAGATTCTTGGGCTCCATAGGTGGTAAGGACCCATGGATGAACATCTAACATACCTGTGAAGATGAGTTCTTAAAGTCACTTGGTGAAATTCTTGAGGATTGCTCTTGGTTCTTGAAGGCTAGGGTTTTGTTGATTGAGAGAATGCTTTTGATTTTGGGGAAAATTGAATTAAATAGTGACTAATTAGGTTATTAGGGATTAAATCTCATGTTTGGGGCTGATTAGGGTCATGGAAAAAGACCCAAATATCTCTGGAAAGAATTAAATTTTTGTCACTGAAAGTCCCAATTTTGGCCATCACCGCGAGCAGTGGCATCACGGTGAGTCACTGGATTTTGTCGGCTATTGCAGTCAAAGAAGGAGTGCAAAATTGCACAATGGCGCGACGCGGAGGTATCACAGAGTCTCACTGGAAAGTGACAATTGTGAAATGGCACTCCGATGCGACGCGCCATTATTGCGTTGGCATACTAGAACAAACCATTTGGGAACTGGGACTTCTCTGTGACATGCTGAAATTGCGAAGTTTCACTGGAAACTGACAATTGCCATTTGTCCTGTCACCGCGATGCGGTGCTGCTTTGTTTGGCACACTGTTTTACTAAAAAGGCCATAACTTCTCACCTGGATATTGGATTTGGGCAAATTTTATATTGTTGGAAAGCTGACTAAATTTCCTACACAATGGTAGGTCTTAATCATGAATATTCTGAGTATTTTGAAAATTTTATATAGGAAATATCGTGTACTGAGAGCTAAACTGACTAGGAGAATATGGGGTATTACAGGACCCCGCTATCATGCTGAGAGCGATGATCACCCAATGGCTTTGGGTAAGGAACAGTAGCTATGTATAAAGAACCAGAACTCCCCCACTTTTTCTTTGTCCACCTACCACCATCTCTACCACTTTCTCAAAAGGCCTAAATTTTCCCCTCTATATCTCACTAAACTTAGCCTGCTTCCTCTTTTCTTCCTCTATTTGGTGGATTTACACACCAATCTGGAGATGTCCATGTCCTTGATCAACAAGGTAGCCTTTCTCTCAAGGATCAGCTAATGAGACAATCCCTAAGAGAACTTACGTATTTTAGCCCTTATGCTAGAAACCAACTTAGGAACATACCTGGACAGCTTATGAAATTACAAGTTATACTTCTTTACAAACATCCTACCTTGACTTAGATTCACAAACTCTTCAATTCCTTCTTCTCTCAAATCCTGAGGAAAGAAGCATTCTAGAAACACACTAGATAAAACCTCCCACAAGGCAGAACCAGCATGCTTTCCCCTCAGTTGTTCCCACTCTTCATACCACTGGTACGCCACATCTTTCAATTGATAGGTTGCACTCAAAACCTTCAACCTCTTAAGTATGCATAATCTAGAAGATCTTCTCTATTTCATCAATGAAACTTTGAGGATCCTCCTCAACCTTTACACCAGTAAACATAGGAGGATGGAACTTCATAAATTGGCCAGCCCTTGTGGCCTCAGAAGTTGAAGTGACAGGAACACCACGCTCAGACTGAGAAGCTACCAAATGAGTCAACAGGTTAATAGAGCAACATAACTCAACATTAGTAGCCTCTCTTTGAGGTGACTGAGTATTAGTACCACCCTCTAGGATCAGTAGGGACAGGTGGAACCCCATGCATACAGTTTGATAAAGCGACCCTTGACCGGGTTTGGACTCCAAAAATGGAGCGTGTCCCATCAACATTGTCCCCATTTGGGATAGAGTTGTTTGCATAAACATCATATCTTTCTAGAAGCATTATCTGAAATATAAGCAAACGGAAATTAGAAAAATCCAAGACCTTAGACTCTATAGCTCAAAATAAGACAACAAAAAAGTGACAGATTCCTAAATGTCTCATAACCTCTCTCTTATAAGTGTGGTGCACTACAAACCCATAAAAGAGACTCTACTTGACACGGCTTTATGGACACCCAACTGACCATGAACCTAGTATCTGATACCAATTTGACACAACCCAAACCAGGGCCTTATTATAATGGGCATCTCAAGCCTAACAAGGACCTGAGATTACCCCACTACCCAATCCAACCAACCAACATATACCCAGAGTTGGATGAATTTTGAACATATAATAATATAAGGTAATTACCAACACAAAGACTTTAGGATAGGTCCAAGACCATGAACAACCCAAATAAGTCTAACCGTTCAATGCCCAACCAACAACCATACAAAACAAAAATATTATCCACGTCCATATCCATACCATAAATTACCTAAGTCCACATTTTGTCCATACAAAGTCTCAAAAAAATCCAAGAATACTGGTCGAGACATGCCCCCGACCATAGCCAAAACCAATGTCTAAGTCGAAACTGATGAAGTCATAAGAAAACTCAAAGAAAGTAATGAAGCCTTTAAAAGTAGGAAAGCTCACCACTTTAAGTCAACACAAGTTGTTCTCGAGTCCAATCACTGAGTAGGAGGTGTAAGAATATGTCCAACACCTGCATCGCGTAGGGATACAACATCAAAAACATTTAGCAGTTGAATTGCTAGCATGTCACTCAAGGATAAGGTTAAAATAATGCCAACAACTCAAATCCAAACAACCAATGCATATAAATAATACAATATACACATATACCATTCCAGGGTAGGGAAAAGATTAGCATGAACTTTAAAATCATTAACCTGGTTTGTGTAGCATAACCATCATAAAATAAGGCACCCATAGGCTACATAGTCCTATCTCTCCCTAAGATGGAAGGGCCACAATGTCTGTAGCCGCATGAACCAAAGAATATCCAAAATCATATATGCCTACATAAGGGACTCGAACCTCCCGGCATAATCAAGGTGACTTAAGCATTAATAGATGTATTATTGGGGACTCAAACTGCCCATTCATATATTTATTTGGGGGACTCAAACCACCTTGTTATAAAGATACCCACGCCGGCTAGCGCGGTTTCCAGTGTTAGCCTTCAAACTCTACTTTCATGGCCTGGCTACACATCTCGCTTTTAAAGTCCAATTTTAAATCATCAGTTAACATACACAATTATAAAGCCAATTACTTACCAAAGGCACTTTGTTGGTATCGTTATACCAATACCACTTGCAAGCATACCACATGCCATTACCATTATTACCATTATCAATCAACTAATTATTTATTTTGACTTTGGGACTTGAACCCATTGTCCAATAAATAATTCAAAGATTAGGGACTCAAACCCATTATCTAGTAAAGACATAAATCAATTTAATGTTTTGGTACTCAAACCCTTTTATCCAATTGATCCACCAAGGTTACCATTTAAATTATTAAATGGACAACAAGGCCTTCATAAAACCATTTACCAACCATTAATATTCATTAGGCGAATGCCTTAGTTTAAAAAACCATTTAACATATGACTAGTTTATTCTCTTAGGCTTTTCTCAAACATATTAAGGGCATACCAATACCAAGACCAAAACCAAAGTAAAAACCATCAAGTTTAGGGAGAACCATTTTAGAATTGTTAAACCATAATTACCAAGAACCCACATGTGCAAACCATCACCAAAACATGTATAAACACAATTTAAACAAACAGTAAATAATACTCAACAATATGTAACAAGACCCTTAAATGGGTTTTCAAAACCACCATTAATAAATCATAATCAATGTTCAAAACACATTATATTTGAAAACTAACAATGAGGGAAAAGTCATATGCCTTATTCATGAAAATTCACGAAAGTAATTTGACTCTTGAGCCTCTAGATAAATACTTGGAGAAAACCCTAGCCCTAATTTTTATTGAGAGAGTTTTGAGAGGATATTCATATGTATTAATATTTCAAAGTATGTTATGAGAGGCCTCAATATATTTTAAGATGTGGGGACTTAAAGGTTTTGTGGTAGGAAATGTCTAAAATGTCCTAATCTTAAAAGTTGTAAGACGTGATCGTAGAAGGGTACGACTACATCCCCTCAAGATGTACCCTATCATAAGAGTATTAACTACCATTCATACCTTTGGAATCAACTTTGACCTCAACACTGTCCAACATATGACCAAAAGGTCCAACTCGTACCCTAGAACTAGACCCTAAGCAAAATAGAATCATCTAGGCTAGACATAGGACATCATATGGTTGGCATCATACTTTTAGTACCCCAACATACAAGTAGTATGATGCCTTCTTGTATCTTGGATAGAAACCAATGAAACCAAATTAATTAACATACAAGTGAAAGGCCCTAAACTATACCCAATCATACAACTAGTATCCTCTAGTCGTATGATGTCCAGAAGCTCAAACTCAAGAAATTTTCTAAGGGTCAAAGCATGGGTGTTTCAATGACATAACTATAATTTGTGATAACACAAGTTCTCTAAACATGGCCAAGAATATAGTGCATCATAAAAGTACTAAGCACATTGATGTGAGGCATCACTTCCTAAGATACAATATTGAGAAAAGGGAAATCTACATGAAGTTTGCAAGACTGAGGATCAGATAAAAGATATATTTACTAAGGAACTTCAAAGGAGAAATTTGTGAAGAACAGGCTATGTTTAGGCTTGATCAAAATTACCTAACCTACCATGTGAAATAGTAGTTCTCCACAAAATTGGCTATGATCAAGAGAACAAATATCCATGGTAAAGTATGTAGTTGCTAATCTAACTCTATATCATACTTTTGTAGGCATAAACCCATGGGATCAGCTTTGGAAAAAAATAAATGAAGTATGCACAAATGTTAGAAATCACTCAAAGAAAGAAAGGGACCTGGTCCCATCTCTCAGGTTATTGTCATGATTGTGTATGTTTTTTTACTTGTTCTACTATAAAAGGACATATTCTCTCTCCATGATACAAAACTTATTTAAATCAAAACTAAAATTAATTTCATCTTTGCATTAACCCCATGGACCCTGCTTGACTCAACTATCAAAATTATCCAAAGAAAAATCCTTTTCTTTACTTACTCTTCCATTAAAGATTTTCCCCTAAAAATATATTACTCCCTTGATAGTGTGAAAGAAAGTTTGGATGATCAAAGGAACAAAATAAAAATCTAGAAAACAAAGCCTTTGTAGTAAATTTTGAACATCCTATTAAAAGGCACCACATTTCTGAGGGACTCGGTCCCAAGAAAAAGAAAATCCTGATGATAAACCTAGAAGGGCTTGTAAAAGACAAATGCTAGAAAACATTAAAATTTTGTGTGTCCTGGTGCAAAATTAAAAAAGTGATAAACTCAAGATGAAGGTTGTAATTCTAACCAATGAGGCTTCTGAACTTAAATTGTTACACTATCCAAGATGACCTCATATCTCCAAACCTTCTCCCACAATCATCCTTCTTTTCCTCCAACTTCTGTGGGATTTTATAAGGATCTTTAACTGTAATTCTTGCACTGAAATGATACATAATCTACTAGACATGAATGTGTCCTTGCTTTTGTGCTCTTTATCTGGTTCTACCTTAAAAGTGTTTCTTATGATTGGTGTTTCCCTAGTGGCCATGAGTTAACTAACTTGTGCTTACTATTACTCTTAGTTTACTGTTCTTGCTTTTAAATAATTCCAAAAGAGGGTATACTAACTGATCTCATGAGAAGTAAAGGGAGGGATCTCAATGGAGGAAAACTAGAAAATGTTAATAAACAATGAACATGTTGACAGGGGGAAGAAATGATGCGATAGGATATAGTAAAGGTATGAAGGCACAGTGATAGGGGGAACCAAATGCAAATATTCTAAAAGGAGTTTTTAATGAAAATGACAACAAGGTATCAAATCCCTATGTTTCATGATGATGGAGGAAGCATGATAATAAGGGGAACATTAATCTTCATATGTTAATCACACTGATTAAATGCGATGAATATGCACTGGTGCTCAAAACTGTATGGTTAGTTTTCCATCATCAAAATCTAGAAAAATTGATATATGTAGTTTTTATGATGAGAAGCTAACTGCAAGGGACCAGGTCCCTTGATATGTAAGGAACAGTACAGTTGGCACGCGTTGTCAGCACAGTTTCGTCCTCCTGTGTAACAAACTTGTATGTGCTATTTTTTACTAATTAGGATAGTTGGTCCAATGATATTTCAGAACTAATCATCACTCATCTATAAAAGAAAAGAGATGTTTCTTCATTGAATATGATTTTGCACAATTCTAAAGTGTGAAGAGAGATAGAAGCAAAAACTCCACTGCTCAAATTCTTAGCTATTTATGTGTGCTTAAATTGAAATTGTTCTTGAGTTAGTACTAATTTTAATTGAATAAATCATGCTATAAGAGTAGTTTTTTTCTCTTTAAGTAAAGAGTTCTTAGGTAGAGTTGCCTAAGTGTGAGGCTAACTAGAGTTAATCAGCGTAGAGAGACCCTAGTAGAATTTCCAAGGTGAGGTTGTAGTAGAGTAATTATAAGAAAAAAGGAGCATAGAGGTAGGCTGAATCTTGACTTTAATTAGGTGGTTTATTATAGTGGATTTCTTGAGGTTCTTGTGAGGGAAACCATGGTTTTTCCCATCCAGGGTTTCCACGTATAATTATTGTGTTTTTTTTTTGCAATGCCTTTATTTTTCCAGTACCTCATAATTTCTTTACTATTCGATAGCTTGTGATTGTCTTTGAGGGACCTGGTCCCTTACTATGTAGTGCAACCCCCTAGGGTTCTCACAAATGTGCTCCAAGGACATTCTAGTTGTTAAGGTTTAGCGGTGTCACCGTCCAGTTGAGGAGATTACTTAGGATACCGAGCGTGATATGCGTATCCAGTAACCCTACCTATTTGAGACTTCAAGTATTTCCTTATGCTTTACTTTCGCGACTAAATGTCCTTTTAGTAGTGGATGTTGTAATGACACTTACGGTCATTTTTTGTGTTTCCAAGCATTTTCGTTGTCTAGAGCTTTTCCATAACTGTCCCAAGTTATTTATGACTTGCTGGGACTATGTCATAACCTGAGGCTACCCCTAGTCGTACCACGATGCTTAGGACCACAAGTGATCCTAAGCTAACCCATGTACTAGCATAATGTTTTAGAAAATGATATAAAATGTAAAACAAGCTAAATTAGCTTAGCTGAAACATAATCATGAGAAAATTTGAATGAATGTAATATTGATACACCCAAATTACACCTCTCTTATGAGAGAGTAAGCATTCGTCATCAAATATATAACCCAACTAGGTTGGGTTCAAATCCCACATGGAATATGGAGTTAATCAAGACTATTTGTGCTATAATTGACTAGTAGCTAGAAGTTTTCTGTAAATGGGGGTTTTTAGAATTCAAACAACTGTTACTGTTCACTTTGTTTTAGTAACCCAAAGTCAATGTATCAATATTTCAAATTAATGATATGGCAAAACCAGAGTTGTGTTCACAATGAGTATTTCTTCTTATCGAACAATATTTGTAGCAACAGATTCTTATGACATGTAAGAAATGGCAAATTATCACTATCGATGATGCATCTAAGTAGTTTCCAAGCTATGTAGATGCTATATTACCTAATTCTCTCAAACTTAGGAAATCTTTATATTTAAACTGATTTCATCTCGAGTTGATTAATCTTGTTACAATATTAATCACTAGATGGAAATTTAATATTTCCAAAAGCCCATTGATAATTTCCTTCTTTTAATTGATTTCTTAGTTCAAGCAAACCCATGTAAGTCTTAATCTATTGTTTGCAACCAAAAGAGAATATTCATTACAAAAGAATTATCAAGAAGTTCCTACAGTCATTCGAATCTTAGCCAACTATAGAATTCATAATACAACACTCATAGATTCCACAACTCCGATTATGGGATTTACTTCCTCATGAAATAGAAAGAAATGACATATATTAGATCCATAATTCAAAAGTAGTTAACTTACAAACGATGGAAATTTAAGATTGTTCTTCCTTCAAATTCAAACAAGAATCCCATAAACCATAACAATAATCTCAAAAACTGAATTCAAACTTAAGAGAAATAATATGTAAGAGCTGCTATTTTTAGAGTAAATACAAGAAGCCAATGAAAACCTAAATTTTTTTATTTATACTTATAATCTTCAGATTTTGAATTTCAAATTCTAGATTGTGTGCACCAAAGCTGATGACCTCACCTGACGTCCTATCAAAAGGTTGATGACTTATCAAACAAGTTGTCAGCTTATCTTTCCAACCATTGTATTTTGCTTCCAAGTGACGACTTCATCTGACGACTTATCAATAGGTTGACAACTTATCAGACTAGTGGTCAACTTACTTCTCCAGCATCCATGTTTTGTCTACAGGTGATGACCTCTTCTGATAACTTATCAATAAGTTGATGGCTTATTAGACAATTCGTCAACTGAAATCTTCAAAACATAATTTCTTATCTACTTCACGTAAAATCATCCTTCTTAATGTAGTTTTCATAGCTTTTCATGCATCTCGACTTCCCTGCAAAATTACATGAAATATAATTAAAAAAACAATAGTTGCTTAACAACTTACAATTATTTTGAGTTAAAAGCTTTAAATGTGCCAACACAAAGCTAGTATATCAAATACTGAAAAAGTTTACAACATGATAAAACTAAAGAAATAACTCGAATTACATAGCATGACTCTGACTGACTATCTATGAAGCCTCAATAATACTGACTATAGATAGATGGGACATGCCTCCAACTACCACTAATCAATATATATGTATAATCAAAATACAACATATGAACTGCAATGAACTAGAGTCCTCAAAATAAGGTGACTTATCACCTGCGGGTTAAAAGCTGAGAACTATCTGACCTTGATGTGTAAACTACATCTGGACCTACATAATGAAGAAATGTAGCCACAAACTCATATATGTGGTCAGTACTTTGGAATGTACTAACTATATAGGGACATGCACTAAATCATAGAAATATTTAAAACATGCTTTAAAATAGATGATGTAAGTTATTTTCTGAAATATGCATTTAAATCATGGCTATACATGAAAACGGTAAGTCACAATGAGATTTATTAATCTTGAGTCAAAAATAATTTTGTAAGATGGGAAGCGGTAGAAAAATAAATATTGTATGTAAATCTCATGTAAATATGAAAATATTATAAAATCGTACTGAGGATCATGTATGAATACTGAGAATGAAAACATTAACATGTAAAATGAATGCAAGACTAATAAAAACATGTGCTAACATAATTTGAATAACTGAATAACTGATATCTAAATAACTGAATAACTGATATCTAAATAACTGAATAACTGATGTCTGAATACTTTGTTTTGCAAACTTGAACTAACACACTCTGAATACTCTACTGAGACTGTGGAAGCTAGCTATAACCGACATTCCTCAATCTGAGCTATGGAAATTGAAGATTATTCTTCCTTAAAATTCAAACCAGAATCCCATAAACCATGATAATAATCTCAAAAATTGAATTCCAACTTAAGAGAAACAATATGTAAAAGCTGTTATTTTTAGAGTAAATTTAAGATGCCAATGAAAACCTAAGAATTTTTTATGTATACTCATAATCTTCAGATTTTGAATTTCAAATTCTAGATTATCCACACCATAGCCGACGACTTCACCTGACGGACTATCAGAAGTTTGACGACTTATCAGATAAGTCATCAACTTATCTTTCTAACCATTGTATTATGCTTCCAAGTGACGACTTCATCAGACGACTTATCAACAGGTTGATGACTTATCAGACAAGTCATCAACTTACTTCTCCAGCATCTATGTTCTGTCTAAAGGTGATGACCTCCTCTGATAACTTATCAGCAAGTTGATGACTTATCAGACAAGTCGTCAACTGAAATCTTCCAAACTTAATTTGTTATCTACTTCACAAAAAATCATTCTTCTTGACTTAGTTTTCATAGGTTTTCATGTATCTCGACTTCCCTGCAAAATCACATGAAATAAATAAAAAACAATAATAGTTGCTTAAGAACTTACAATTATTTTATGTTAAAAGCTTTAAATGTGCTAACACAAAGCTAGCACATCAATACCTTCAACTTAAAATACCTGCTTGTCCTCAAGCAACTAACACAGTATTATGCACACAACAAAAGCATCAATGTAAAGAGTAGCATTTGTTTCCTTTATTTAGTACCTATTAAGAAACATGAAACCTTTTGCCAAGCAACATCTAGATTCCATACACATCTTTAAAGTTCAAAAAAACAAACCACTACTTAAACTTAGAGTATTTAATCCAATATTTAGGAATTTCCACTACCATTCACATGCCCTCACTCAGAAGAAAATAGTTCGTAAATCCACATATTTCTTTTTAGGGACCATATAATAAAGTTCTCACTCTCAAAAAAAAGGTTCAAATTGTGCACCTACAATACGATAAGCTTTCCCTTACCATTCCATTTGGTTCATCTAGTAGTCAGACTAAGATCACTACAGGACTTTTTATGCTTTAAATGAAGACTTAAGTTTTGGGAAGGTAGATTTAAGATCGGTGACTTAGCCTCTCTTTGTTCACTTACAACACTTGGCTACACCCACTTACTTCTTTGCATTCAATACCCAATCAACTTTCACATCATTCTCATTAATTCTACTTACACACACACACACACACATATATATATCCTTTAGAAACTTTCAAAACATCTTTTGCACCTTCCAATCATCATCTTCTCTACTGTAGACACCCTCAACGTAGGTGATTTGCCTAAGTTGACATGTGAATTGTCCAAAAAAAGAACTTGTCTAAAACAAGGCTCGATTATGAAGTCAGTGAAAGGTGGTCAATTTGTTGAAATAAAAAAAACATTCTAACGATTCAATAAGGGTTCAAAATGGAATAAAATATATACCTAAGGGTTGATTATATTGTCTAAATGGTTCACTAATCAAAAATGGCATGTGATCACTTCTCAGATGACCACTCAGAACCCTAACATAATGATTTGGGCAGGTTCTAGATGTATGCACACAATAAGAATATGTCATAGAAAAACCTCACTCTCTCATGGCATGGAATTTCATGGACATCACCAAATACTTAATTAACACTCAAACTCAAGAAGGGAGTGCCATATTTGCATACTTTCATAGACATAAATGGTTTCCCATTCACCTAGCAATCAATCTCATAATCAAAAATTTGATGGGGCACACAATTTTGATTTAAATCACAAACATACATTTACTACTCAATCACATGTTACTCTTTAATGCATACATAATACATAACTGCTTCTAAACATATCAATTCGCTAGATAGGGCTCAAGGTCATAGAACACAGATAATATACCCTCAGGGTTATAAGTAACCCTACCCCCACAAATAAAAAAATGCATTGTCCTCAATACAAATATATCAAACTAGAACAACAAGGGTGAGGAAATACCTGTTACACCTTAAGAACTTGTATCATGAGCCACTAACAGTGTTGTTGTATCATTAGTGAAAAGATTCTCATCAGTGGCATCAGGCTATAATGATGCATCAACAACAGTTGTTGGTGAAGTAAATAACTCCCTAATAGTATTAAGAAGTCCACTAGTCGAGGATCCTATAGTTCGGGCCCTCATCGCCTCTTCAAGTGGTTCACCATCTGTTTTCAACTTATTCAATGCTTCTTTCATCTTTTTCTTTACTTTATTTCTCTTTTTTTTTCTTAAGTCTCCTTTTTTCAATGTTGTAACTTCTATTTCTTTTGCTTTTATCTTTTTTTATCAAGTCGTTTCCCAGTGATGTCAAACAATTATTTTTCTTCTTTAGATTCTTCAACAATAGGTTCTGAGAGTATCACAAGCTGGAGGCTTTGTTAGTTTGTAATGTCAACTCTAGCCCTTTCCAAGGCTGTCTCAAATCCTGCAAGATCAGGTACCGACACTCTTTCACCCATTCATTTACATGATGCTTCATCTCATCAATGCGTATATGGAGATTCAAGAAAGGTGCAATGGTTGTCTTGATTTTTGTAATGCCCCAATTTTCTAGAATTGGAATGCCACACGGTGCTCATGATCTCGAACGACCACAACATAACCCTCTATTGATATCTCTACCTGAGTACTACATAATATAATATAATAAATGTGAAAAACTGGCAAAAACATACCATAAGGTTCCAAAAATCCAAAATAATCAATACCAAAAAATTGAATACTAATATATCTGTCCTAAAAGCCTCTACTATCTAAACTGTAGAGCTGATGGGACATCTCCTAAACTAACTCTGTCTACTAAAAATAAACTGAGTCTAATGCCATAATAAAATAAAGATCATCCTCTAGTGAAGAGAACTCACTGCTACGTCTAATGTTGTTGACTGAGTTTGGACTACTAAGGGTGCTCTGGATCTCATGCCTCTAAACCTATGGTGTAAAGTAAAACACCATAGTGCAAATACATCAGTATGTGGGAATGTACTGAGTAAACCAGATGAGGTAAGGCTAAATGCATGGGCTTATGCATAAACAATTACTTAACTGAGTAACATGAGAGTACTGAATGAGGACATATGCATGAATCCACAAACCATAATTAAAATCATCGTGACTCTAAATATTGAGACTCGAACACTGCTTTACTGACATCTAAACTCACTACTAATACTGAGATACCGAATAACTGAATCTTCTGATATTGATAATTGAGTACTGAAGTTGAGATCAGTCTTATCTAGCAAGTGATCTCTGAATTTGATGATACTGAAGCTAACTAACTAAATCTACTCATATCAATAACTGAATTCTGAGCTTGCTACTATCGACTAACTAAATCAGAGATCAAACCTCTTTAATGGATGATCTCTGAATCTACTACCAATGATAAGGAATGAGTATATCTGAGATCATACCTATTTAGCAAAAGATCTCTGAATCCAACAATGAGAATAATTAGTTGATTCTAAGATCAGGCCTATATAACGGGTGATCTCTGGATCTGATAATAAGAATAATTAACTGAATTTGAGATTAGGCGAATCTAATGGGTGATCTCTGGATCTATTAGTTCTAATATAAATTAACTTTATGTAAGACTAGGCCAATCTATTGGGTGGTCTATGAATCTAAGGAACTATCTATGTTCCTCACTGAGATTAGTGACAGTATCTGATAGTCCTGATTTCTGAGTTCTACTCTGAAGACTGCTACTGAACTGCAACTGTGGGAGTTCTCTCTTAACCGACATGCCCTAAATCTGATCTAGTGGGGTCAAACCTGTAACCCCAACTGAAAGGGTGTCAATACCGTGCCACGGGTAAGGACCTCTGCTATGGTCAAGCCTCTCTAACAGTTGACCCTAGACAGGAAGTCAAGCGTAAGGCAGTATGATAGTCAAGACTTAATCTAATGGGTGACTCCTAGTCCTGCACTGGCTACGCAGTTCTGGAGTTCAGAGACTATTACCAATGACTCTACCTCTCTAATATGGAGTTGTCATCCCTGCTCTCGCTCGATGCTAGTTACTACTCCTAACTGAAGGACTCTAAACTTATTCTTAACTGAACTTAGACTGAGCTGCATTTGTTACTGATCATACTGATCAACTGAATTAAGATGAGTTCACTTGGTTCTATTATCTAATGGACTACTACTGAATCTCATTATCTGACTGAATGATACTGAGTTCTAAATTGATTACTTGAATATTACTGAGGTCTGAACTGAACACTTGGATACTATTAAGATCTGAGCTGAGTACTAAACTAAAGTTGTGATGCTAACGATACGTAGATTATTGAGATTTCTTTAGTGCTGTAACTTCTGAGAGTGCTGAGTTTTGTAACTCATTGAGTTTTAAGAATCGTGGCGTGATTGAGATTATCGTGAAAATTGACACTGGCTCTAGACTTGCAGCTAATTTGTTGGGTATAAATACCCCCAGGACTCAATAACATAAAAGTAAAACATAAACATTCTTGAATAACCATGTCCATGGACATTCATTCACCATTACAATTATTAAAGCATCTCTTCAAGCCCTTAGAACTCATAAATATGTGATAGTATAGGGAAACATGCTATTGGCTCATGCATCATTCAACAAGGTCTTGCAACAAATATTTAACATGCATTGAAGAGCATATAATTGGTGGATTTCATGCTAACATGTCACAATTCATTCATAAAGGCTTTTCAACAAACACCTAGCATGCATGAGCTTGTACACAATTGGGGATCTCTAGTCAACATGCTATAATTGCTCTAATTCCTTCACATATGCATTTTATCAAACATATGGGGAGTATGCTTGGTTATTCAACAATTTCTACACTTAATTGACATAAACATATCACTTAACATAAAACTTAAAGAGGGTTTATCATGAACATCATACAATCCATCACATCCTAGAATCAACTCTTGAGATTTTATAAACAAAACCTGAATTTAACTAAACAATAACATGAACTTCAATTCCAATTCACATGAATTATGAAAACTCATAAATATAAGATCTTTGAATTTAGAAAAAGGATTCTTTAAGTCCTTGGGTGGAAGGGACCTAAGGATCAACATCTGCATACCTTAGAAGACTCTTTCTTGAAGGTTCTTAAAGAAATCCTTAGGCTTGTTCTTGATTTCTTGAATTCTTGAGAGAGAAATTATTTTGATTTGGGGAAAAAATTGATAAATAATGAAGTATTTTCATTATTTAAGGTATAAATCCCTTATATAGATTGGTTTGGGGCTTTAGGAAATTACAAATTGGTCCTTGAAATTTTAAAAAATAGAATCTGAAAATCCCCATTTCTCATTCTCCGCGACGCGGTGGAATCATGCCAGCTCACTGGAAACTAGACAATTAGGAAACTGGTTGGTGGCGCGATGCGGTGGAAATCGCGTTGCCACCTTGCTTGCGAACTGGAGAGGCACCGCGAAGTAGTGAAATCACATTGGTGCACTTAAAATTGACAAATCTAAAATTAAGTCTTGGCGCGATGCGCCATAATCGCAGAAGCTTACTGGATTTTGACGATTGCCAATTTGGCTAGCTCTGCGATGCGCTAAAGTACCAGGTGGGATACTGTCTTATTAAAATAGCTCTAACTCTTTACTCGAGTGTCGGATTTGGGCGAATTTGGTATCGATGGAAAACTTATTCGATTTCCCACGTGATAAAAAGTTAAAATCTTAAAAATTTCACATGGAATAAAATATATTCATCTTTGAAGCAAGATATTTGATGTTATAGAGACAAATTTGAACTAGGGGAAGTGTGAGGTATTATAATATCTCTTCCTTGGGAACATTCGTCCTCGAATGAGACTGATTAGGCTGAGAATACCAGAAGGCTGAACTTACTTATGGGCATGAGCAGGTTAAACATGACTATGTGATAGAAACTACTAATAAGTTGGATTCTTTTATCGAACATGCATATCTGATGCATGTAATACACGACTGAAGCTACTCATAAGATGAATTCTCATAATGCATAGCTGATGCATGAATAATTGACTCATGAATGCATGACTGAAATTACTGATAATATGAGCTTATTCTACTTAACATGCATGTCTAATGCATGAATACTTGACTTAACTAACTTTTGAATGCTTGACTGATTATGCAATGATAACGGATGCTAGCTTTGTGAGAAATATCTGAATAGGCAACTGAATGGGTTTAAAGGCATAAAAGCATCGAGGAATTATTGGGTATCTCTCCCTTGGGACTCTATGTCCCTCTAATAATGCTTACTTCACCGACATACTTGAGAAAATTGAGGCGATGCATAAGGTATCTACGAACTGGATCATAACTGAACCTCGGAGAGTTGAAACTAATGCACGACTCATGAATTGAACTTATCTTGCAACTACTAGGACTTTCTACCTTGGAATAGTTATCTTTTCTTGCGATTTCATATAGCATGACTAGATGGAAAGATGAGAAAACAAACTACACGGATCTGACTATCTGACTGCTAAACTGACTTGCTGCCTTTACTGACTAACTCATGCTGAAACTTATACTTAACTAAAGTACTTCTTCTGCACTCTTTTAACTATACTCTCCTCTTTAGCTTCAAGTTATCACCATAAGTCTGAGAACAGTTAACTAAACTCTAAACTGAACTACAATCAATCTACTCTAGAGTTTGGGGCATAATAATGCACATGAATGATAAACTCATCCAAAAAGTCTGCACCTAAAAGTATAAAACTCACTGCTAATACCATCTTCTGGAATACAACTCTTAACATTCTTTAGTTTCTGCCATCATCATCATATATCTACACCCCTTTTTGACACATGTTTGTCTTGCTAAACACATCATCTTCTTTTTTTCCATCATAAAATACTAAGATCACACCTCATAACTCACATCCACTCCTTCACAGTTAGTTTCTGATCAATAACTTTAAATTCTTGCATGCACTTTTCAAGCCTACTGATTTACCCTTTATACAACAATCCGCATGAATACATAATCTGCTCGATATGGTTAACTCTATTCCAACTCTACTACTACTAAACTCCTGGTTTTATGCTTCTACTCTAGGTCATATGCTATCATAGGATTCTGAGAAAGGATCTGATAGAATACTGCTGAGCCTATGGGTGATCCCATAACTGTCTGCAGGGACGATTTGACAAGGCCCTATCTCTAGGACTTTGAGATTTACTGTTTTTATTACCTTGAAGGTAAGGTGGAGTTGACATGAGTGGAGCATGCTGAGAATTTTCATAACTTTCTTAGAGGACCTTTCAATAGCACGATCTAAGACATGAAAGAAAGGAAACTTTTCCTAAAACATCTTATAGCCTCCTGTACATAACTGTGGTTCACAACAAACCCATACACAAGACACTACTAGATATGGTTTTTCAGACTTCCCATGACACTATTGAACCTTAGGCTCTGATACCAAGATTGTAACGCCCTAATTTTTTGGAATCGGAATGCCACACGGTGCTCATAATCCCGAAGGACCACAAGCTAACCCACTACTATTATATGTACCTGAGCACTGCATAATAAAATATCATAAATGTGGAAAACTGGCAAAAACTTGACATAAGGTTCAAAACATCCAAAATAATCAATACAAAAAAAACTGAATACTAATACATGATCTTGGGTGTTTTATACGCCTAAGCACCATAATTTATCCATATTTTAGCTATGTTTAGAGAACAAAGTTCCTAGTTTCTTATATTTTTACTCTACTTCTATGTAATTGAGCTAACTGATGTGATTAGCATGATTTCAGGTATTAATGAGGTAGATGAAGACATTATGGGACTATGGAATGTGGATGGCATATGACACAAGAGAGAGTAGCAATCTGGACCAAATGTGGCGCCTAGAAACTATGTCCAAGACTAGTATGTCATTTATAATTAGTTTAGGGACTTAGAAGGCAATTATGAGAGAAAAGATTATTAAAAGGATTAATGCTGAAATTTTATTCATGATTCATTATTCTGTATTAGTTTTTAATGAGGGAGAGTGGAGGCTTAGCTTGAGGGAGGGAGAAACGTTTTTCTCTCTTGTTTAATCACTATTTCCACACTAAGATCATCTTCTAGTTTTTGGTATGATAAATATTTCTATTGTGATTTTCGTTTTATTCATGAGTAGCTAAGTTTATTATTTAGGGTTATGGAAGCCTTGTAGCATACAATCTATCACTTTGGGTTTTGAATTCATTATGCATTGATTTGTTTACATCATACTCTCTTCGTTTATTTTGAATTCTTGTGGTTGCAAACATAGAGGATGTGCCTTAAAACACAACTTGTTTGAGACAAAGGTTGGTGTTCTAAAAAGAGAGTAGTGACAAGAAAATAGGATTTCCAATCCCTATTTCATATGTTAATGCCTTAGCAAGATTAACTACTTGGAGATTTTGTATTGTTTTTGGTAAATGCTTTTGATTCGAGAGAACTAAAGTGAATTAGTCCTTGATGGTTGAGAAACACTTGGATTATGTTATTAAATAAAATACGTTTCTCTGTAAACACGATACATGTATGAATTCGTAAATCCCATAGTTAGAAAGTATTGAAAACTACAAGGTGGACATAACCCTAGCTTTCGATTTCTCTGAATTTGAATATTGCTACATATATTTAATCTTGTTAAACTGAAACCATTAATTTGTGAACTGAATCAAATCCCCCCTATTTATTTTATGAAAACGAAAGATTAAAAGTCAACTAATCTGCACATAATTTAATTAACACCATATTCCCTGTGGGATTCGACCCCAACCTAGTTGGGTTATATATTTGGCAACGACCGCTTACTCTCTCGTAAGAGGGTGATCTTGGGTGTATTTATACGCCTAAGCACCATAATTTATCCATATTTTAGCTATGTTTAGAGAACAAATTGCCTAGTTTCTTATGTTTTTACTCTACTTCTATGTAATTGAGCTAACCGATGTGATTAGCATGATTTCAGGTATTCATGAGGTAGATGAAGACATTACGGGACTATGGAATGCAGATGGCATATGACACAAGAGAGAGTAGCAATCTGGACCAAATATGGCGCCTAGAAACTATGTCCAAGACTAGTTTGTCATTTATAATTAGTTTAGGGACTTAGAAGGCAATTATGAGAGAAAAGATTATTAAAAGGCTTAATGCTGAATTTTTATTCATGATTCATTATTCTGTATTAGTATTTAAAGAGGGAGAGTGGCGGCTTAGCTTGAGGGATGGAAAAATATTTTTCTCTCTTGTTTTATCACTATTCCCACACGAAGATTATCTTCTAGTTTTTGGTATGATGAATATTTCTATTGTGATTTTGTTTTATTCATAAGTAGCTAAGTTTATTAGTTAGGGTTATGGAAGCCTTGTAGCATACAATCTATCACTTTGGGTTTTGAATTCATTATGCATTGATTTGTTTACATCATACTCTCTTCGTTTATTTTGAATTCTCGTGGTTGCAAACATACCGGATGTGCCTTAAAAGAAAACTTGTTCGAGAGAATGGTTGGTGTTCAAAAAAGAGAGCAGTGATAAGAAAATAGTATTTCCAATCCCTTTTTCATATGTTAATGCATTAGCAGGATTAACTACTTGGAGATTTCGTATTGTTTTTGGTAAAAACTTTTGATTCGAGAGAACTAAAGTGAATTAGTCCTTGATGGTTGAGAAACACTTGGATTATGTTATTTAATACAATATGTTTCTCTATAAACACGATACATGTATGAATTCGTAAAACCCATAGTTAGAAAGTATTAAATACTACAAGGTGGACATAGCCCTATCTTGCTATTTCTCTGAATTTGAATACTACTACATATATTTCATCTTGTTAAACTGAAACCATTAATTTGAGAACTGAATCAAATCCCCCCTATTTATTTTACGAAAACTAACGATTAAAATTCAACTAATCTGCACACATCTTAATTAACACCATATTCCCTGTGGGATTCGACCCCAACCTAGTTGGGTTATATATTTGACAACAACCGCTTACTCTCTCATAAGAGGGTGATCTTGGATGTATTTATACGCCTAAGAACCATAATTTATCCATATTTTAGC
The DNA here is from genome assembly GCA_030864215.1 of Capsicum pubescens. NCBI lineage: Eukaryota > Viridiplantae > Streptophyta > Magnoliopsida > Solanales > Solanaceae > Capsicum > Capsicum pubescens. The sequence continues at coordinate 233,837,145 of CM061544.1, forward strand.
TATGTTTAGAGAACAAAGTGCCTATTTTCTTATGTTTTTACTCTACTTCTATGTAATTGAAATAACCGATGTGATTAGCATGATTTTAGGTATTAATAAGGTAGATGAAGACATTATGGGACTATGGAATGCGGATGGAATATGACACAAAAGAGTGGCAATCTGGACCAAATGTGGCGCCTAAAAACTATGTCCAAGACTAGTTTATCATTTATAATTAGTTCAAGGACTTAGAAGGAAATTATGAGAGAAAAGATTATTAAAAGGCTTAATGCTGAATTTTTATTCATGATTCAGTATTCTGTATTAGTTTTTAAAGAGGGAGAGTGGAGGCTTAGCTTGAGAGAGTGAGAAACGTTTTTCTCTCTTGTTTTATCACTATTCCCACACGAAGATCATCTTCTAGTTTTTCGTATGATGAATATTTCTATTGTGATTTTTGTTTTCTTCATGAGTAGCTAAGTTTATTAGTTAGGGTTATGGAAGCCTTGTAGCATACAATCTATTACTTTGGGTTTTGAATTCATTATGCATTGATTGGTTTAGATCATACTCTATTCGTTTATTTTGAATTCTCGTGGTTGCAAACATAGAGGATGTGCCTTAAAACACAACTTGTTTGAGTGAAAGGTTGGTGTTCAAAAAAGAGAGTAGTGACAAGAAAATAGGATTTCCAATCCCTATTTCATATGTTAATGCCTTAGCAGGATTAACTACTTGGAGATTTCGTATTGTTTTTGGTAAATGCTTTTGATTCGAGAGAACTAAAGTGAATTAGTCCTTGATGGTTGAGAAACACTTGGATTATGTTATTTAATACAATACATTTCTCTGTAAACACGATACATGTATGAATTCGTAAAACCCATAGTTAGAAAGTATTGAAAACTACAAGGTGGACATAACCCTAGCTTGCTATTTCTCTGAATTTGAATACTACTACATATATTTCATCTTGTTAAACTGAAACCATTAAATTTTGAACTGAATCAAATCCCCCTATTTATTTTACGAAAACTAACGATTAAAATTCAACTAATCTGCACACAACTTAATTAACACCATATTCCCTGTGGGATTCGATGCCAACCTAGTTGGGTTATATATTTGACAACGATCGCTTACTCTCTCGTAAGCGAGGTGTAATTTGAGTGTTATCAATAAATCTGTCTGAAAAGCCTATACTATCTGAACTGTGGAGCTAATGGGATATGTCCCCAACTAACTCTGTTTACTAAAAATAAACTAAGTCTAATTCCATAATAAAATAAGGATCATCCTCAAATGAAGAGGAGTCACTGCTACGTCTACTGCTGCTGACTGAGTCTGGACTACTAAGGGTGCTCTGGATCTTATGCCTCTGAACCTATGGAGTAAAGTAAAACACCATAGCACAAATGCATTTGTACGTGGGAACGTACTGAGTATCCAAGATGAGGTAATGCTAAATTCAAGGGCTTATGCATGAACAATTACTTAACTGAGTAACATGAGAGTATTGAATGAGGACATATGCATGAATGCACAAACCATAACTGAAATCATCGTAATTTTGAATACTAAGACTCGGATACTGCTTTACTGACGTCTAAACTCACTACTAATACTGAGTTACTGAATAACTGAATCTTCTGATATTGATAACTGAGTACTAAAGTTGAGATCAGTCCTATCTAGCGAGTGATTTCTGAATCTGATGATACTGAAGCTGACTAACTGAATCTACTCATATCAATAATTGAATTCTAAGTTTGTTACTATCGACTAACTAAATCTGAGACCAAACCTCTCTAACAGATGATCTCTGAATCTACTACCAATGATAAGGAATGAGTATATCTGAGATCAGACCTATCTAGTGGAAGATCTCTGAATCCGATAATGAGAATAATTAGATGATTCTGAGTTTAGGACTATCTAACTGGTGATCTCTAGATCTGATAATGAGAATAATTTATTGAATCTGAGATTAGGCCTATCTAATGGGTGATCTCTGGATATATTAGTACTGATATTGATTAACTTTATGTGAGACCAGGCCTATCTAGACAGTGGTCTATGAATCTATGGAACTATCTAAGTTTCTCACAGAGATGGGTGACTGTATCTGACAGTCCTGATTTTTGAGTTCTACTCTGAAGACTGCTACTGAACTGCAACTGTGGGAATTATCACTTAACCGACATGCCCTGAATCTGATCTAGTGGGGTCCAACCTATAACCGCAGCTGGAAGGGTGTCAATACCTTACCATGGGTAAAGACATCTTCTATGGTCAAGCCTCTCTAATGGGTGACCCTGAATAGGAAGTCAAGCCTAAGGCAGTATGATAGTTAAGCCTTAATCTAATGGGTAACTCCTGATCCTGCGCTGTCTACGCAGTTCTGGAGTTTAGGGACTGTTACAAACAACTCTACCTTTCTAACAGAGAGCCATCATCCCTACACTCGCTCAGTGCTAGTTACTACTCCCAACTGAAGGACTTTGAACTGATTCTTAACTGCACTTAGACTGAGCTGAATCTATTACTGGTCATACTGATTAACTGAGTAAGGGTGAGTTCACTTGGTTCCGTTATCTGACGGAATACTACTAAATCTCATTATCTAATTGAATGATACTGAGTTCTGAATTGATTACTTGAATGTTACTGAGGTCTGAACTGAACACATAAATACTACTAAGATTTTAGCTGAGTACTAAACTGAAGTTGGGATGCTAATGATACTTAGATTATTGAGATTTCTTAAGTTCTGTAACTGTCTGAGAGTACTGACTTTTATAGCTCACTGAGTTCTAAGAATCGTGGCTTCATTAAGATTATCGTTAAAACTGACACTGGCTCTATACTTGCAGTTAATTTATTGGGTATAAATACCCCCAGGACTCAATAACATAATAGTAAAACATAAACATTCTTGAATAATCATGACCATGGACATTCATTCACCATTACAATCATTAAAATATCTCTTCAAGCACTTGGAACTCATAAATATGTGATAGTATAGGGAGACATGCTATTGGCTCATGCTTCATTCAACAAGGTCTTGCAACAAACATTTATCATGCATTGAAGAGCATATAATTGGTGTATTTCATGCTAACATTTCACAATTCATTCATTAAGGCTTTTCAACAAACACCTGGCATGCATGAGCTTGCACACAATTGGGGATCTCTAGTCAACATGCTATAATGGCTCTAATTCCTTCACATAAGCATTTTATCAAACATATGGGGAGCATGATTGGTTATTCAACAATTTCTACACCCAATTGACATAAACACATCACTTAACATAAAACTTGAAGAGGGTTTATCATGAACATCATACAATCCATCACATACTAGAATCAACTCTTGAGATTTTCTTAACAAAACATGAATTTAACTCAATAAAAACATGAAATTCAATTTCAATTCACATGAATCATGAAAAATCATAAATATAAGATCTTTGAATTTAGAAAAAGGATTCTTGAACTCCTTGGGTGGAAGTGACCCAAGAATCAACATCTGCATACCTTAGAAGACTCTTTCTTAAAGGTTCTTGAAGAAATCCTTAGGCTTGTTCTTGATTTCTTGGCTAGGGTTCTTGACTTCTTGAGAGAGAAAATATTTTCATTTGGGGAAAAATTGATGAATAATGAAGTATTTTCATTATTTCGGGTATAAATCCCTTATATAGACTGGTTTGGGGCTTTAGGAAATTACCAATTGGTCCTTGAAAGAATGGAATCTGAAAATCCCCATTTCTCATGCTGGCGCAACGCGGTGGAATTGCGCCAGCTCACTGGAAACTAGACAATTAGGAAACTGGTTGGTGGCAATACGCGGTGGAAATCGCGTTGCCACCTTGGTTGAGAAATGGAAAAGCACCGCGATGTGGTGGAATCGCGTTGGTGCATTGGAAATTGACAACTCTAAAATTAAGCCTTGGCGCGATGCACCATAATCGCGGAGGATCACTGTATTTTGACGATTGCCATTTTGGCTGGCTCTGCGACGTGCTAAAGTACTAGGTGGTACACTGTCTTATTAAATTGGCTCTAACTTTTCGCCCGAGTGTCGGATTTGGGTGAATTTTGTATCGATGGAAAGCTTATTCTATTTTTCACATGATAAAAATTCAAAATATTAAAAAATTCACATAGAATAAAATATATTCATCTTTGAAGAAAGATCATTGATTTTCTAAAGACGAATTTGAACTAGGAGAAGTGTGGGGTATTACAATATTATTGTCAAAAGCTGCCTTAAATTGATATGAAAATAACCTCAATTATTCGTTAAACCTTTTTCCCTACTTTACCAGCATCTTGAAATTGTGTGGAGTCAATTCATACTCGTCCAATGGTGTTGGGATTACTGGATTTTCTTCTCCTTCAGGAATAGACACGGCACCTGCAGAGGACGTAGTTGGAGCTGACTCAGGTACAGACAACTGTACATTTTGTGTAGAACCAGTAGTAGTGTTAGGTGTCTGCACTTCCTCAGATCTGATCGTGTCACTCTCCACATTTGCTTCTTTGTCTAGAACCAGCATCGGCTCAGTCTCATTAAACCTTTTAGGATTGTGAGTTTTCTTGACATGGACTTCTTTTTTCTAATTCTATGATAACTAGTACAAGTTCCTCTTTGCATAATGTAATTAGATAGGGGAATTGGTATGTTGTATCGGGTCGTGTTATCCGAATCTTTATCTCGTCAGCAATTATTTTCTAAAAGTTTAGGAGGAGGTTGGACAATAGGCTTGCTAGTAAAACTGCTCTATCCTTACCTATGATATTATCTCTTGTTTTCGACATCAGTCTACACCTTACCTATCCCCACCAGAATCTTGCTTCTTGAGTCAGTGAAGCCTTAAAAATCCTTACACTTGGATTATGTAACCATTCAGGCTCACCATCAGCTATAACATGTGCCAACCAAGGGTGTTGGTTTCCCCTATCAGTCATCCAGTGATAGAACTCTAGTGACTTAACTAGAGGAATAAAGTTGGGGACCATGCAGAAACCTACTGATTGTACATTCAAATAAGTCCACCATCACACCCATCATCTATATTTTGTTCTTGTTTGGCTTGTCTACAACTTTCTTTCTCTATTTGCACATGTTCTCCAATGTAGCTGTGTCGTTGGCGTAAAATTCCCTTACCAACATTGGCAGTATGTATCTCATTCCTTTGTTGTCCATGCTAGCTCATACTCTCTGAATGATCTCTCTAGTTGTGGGTACTTGCTTAGCCTAGATGTGATTATTTTTACCTCTTCACTTATGAGCCTTTGAAGGCTCCGTCTTTGTGTTGCTATCAATCCACCATGGTAGATTTTCTTTACTATTGTAATCTTTCACCGTACACTGTCTTGAATGCCTGAATTCTTACTTTTTATGACATCTTCCCTTGTCTGAGTGTCTTCCTCCATTGGTTGCTCAGAAGAAGGTTGCTCAAAAGAAGGTTATTCATAAGAGGATTGTTCAGAGGAAGAGGAATCTTCTTCTTCAGAGAAAACTTCCTCAATCACCTTTTTTCAAATTGGGAAAATGGTTCTGTTATACGGAAACTTTACCTTGTATGGTGTCTTTGAAGTTGTCCCTCTTCCTGTTCACTTGCAGACTCATTGAATAGTCTCCGAGTCAGACTTTCTTTATTAACTTTCTTACTTGCCTTCTTTGACTTCCCTTTTGGTGGCATGATTATATTTACATCAAGGGAAAAGGATCATTTTTATCCAAGAATGAGTAAGTACAAAGAGTTAATCATTTTCAGTATCACTCTTAAAAGGGGTCAAGCACACTTGGTTTGCATATGGGTGACACTTGGTTGATAAGTTGCCATTTAGGTGATGGCTTATCAGTCGTATAATTAGCCTAAAGTAGAACCCACAACTTTTTTCCACTTAGGTGACGACTTGGTTAATAAGTTATCACTTATGTGATTGCTTATCAACCTCGTCAGCCTAAAATAGAATTCAAAGATTCTTTCCACTTAGGTGACGACTTAGTTGATAAGTCGTCACTTAAGTGACGGCTTATCGGCCTTTTCATCATCCTAAAATAGAATCCTCAACAACTTAAATGTTTGAGTGATGACTTAATTGATAAGTGGTCACTTTCTTGATGACTTATCAACATTGTAATAAACTCAAATCATATTTACAATCTCATTTATTGCTGATTTGAAGGTTAATTCGAACTTAATGCCTAATTTTCAATTTGTTAACCCTAATTATCGGTTCTCAAACAAGTTATTTAACCCCTTTTGACTTAATAAAGCTTGAAAATATTGAGTACAAGTGAGTTTTACTCAAGTAATGCTTAAACCTTCCACCAAAAATGATGAATTTCACACTTGATGAGAAGTTGTTCATGAGCATCTTTCAGAAACACAAAGTTTTGTTGATGTGGGTTACCCAATCAACTTTTTATTACTTAAATTTGTTCATGAACACTTCGTGATCTTTAATTCTTTTAATTGCATGAAATTCTCATTACCTTCCACTAGAGAAAAGGCAATGCTTTAGAAAAAACCTTGGAGTCAACTTGAAGTAGCACAACCTATTTTATGAATATCCAACTTGAATTAAGACCCACAAAACTTGTGTGTTTTGGATTTACCAAAGCCAAAGTGTTTTTGCAAAAGTAAGGAGTTCTTGGTTGTGCAACTTGCTTTGTGAAGTGAAGAAGGATAATGAATGTTTAGATGTTGAAGGAAAGGACGGGAAACATGAAGAGTTTGCACTGATGAAGGGGTCTTTTTGTGTTTTCTAATTTTAAGATTTTTTTTAAAATGCTAATGAAAACTAATAAATAATAACAAAGACTAATAAATAATAATAAAGAGTAAAATATACCAAAAATAGAAGTGGGAAAATAATTGATCCACAGGAATTTGAAAATCCAAGAGTTATTGGGTTCGGATCGGGTCATAGCTTTGGATTGGGTTAAAATAACTTAACTGTGCCCAGAGTTTAAGTGATGGATTATTATTTGGCTGATATCCTGTTACATATCTCGTCAACCTAAGTTAGAATTTTGCATAATCTTGTTTCAACTGATGACAAAGTATGATAGCTCATCACTTGGGTGACGACTTATAAGCTTTATAGTCACCCTTATCCCGAATGTACCCTATTTTTGTTTAAGTTGACGACTTCAAGTGATAGGCCGTCATCTCACTAATAACCTATCAACTTGGTCATCACTCAACCTAGTGAATGAAATCCCCTTTGTTTGAATTGACGACTTTAAGTGATAGGTCGTCAACAAGTTGATAACCTATCAACTTTTGTCGTCAATTCCATTCCATTAGCGACATTGATCCTAACTTTATTCCTACACATATGAACAATTTATTATTTAAAACAAATCTTTAAAATAAAAAATATACTTACAACACAAAGAGTTGGGTTGCCTCCCAATAGCGCCTAATTTAACATCGCGGCACGACTCAGTTATCTCAACTACTCAGACTTCGTCGAGAAATACCATAGACGATAACTTAGCTTCATCCATTGGGCCAATATAATTCTTGACTACTTGCCTGTTAACCTCAAATATATTTCCATCTTTACTTTTAAGTTCCACAATACCTGATGGAAATACTTGACTAACTTTGTAAGGTCCCGACTATTTTGACTTTAACTTACTCAGAAAGAGCTTAAGTCGCTAATTGAACAATAGCACCCAATCACTAGAACAAAAGTCTTATTTCTCAATTCTTTGATCTTGGTAATTCTTCACCCTTTATTTATACAAGTCATCCCTTTTGTATGCCCCAAGATGGAATTCATTCATCTTATTCAAATGTCCCAATCTGAACTCAGTTGCTTCCTTCCAGTCCATGTTCAATCGTTTGAGAGCCAACAAAGCTTGTGTAACACCCCGAAAAAAAATTTTGTTGAAATTTTGTGCGTAAACGTGTCGGGATCCTATCTTTGAGAATGATTTATAATTTTTCTGTGTGTCATTTCTTGGATTTCGACCCACCATTCCGTAGAGCATTGAATAATCTTTCCAACGATATGTGTATCACCCAAAATGGACACTCGAGCGATGAGTTACGACCATTCCAATCAAACTACGACCATTCCGATCGAACTGTGAACAGTAAAACGTGCAGGAAAAAGTACTGAGGCCAGGCGTATTTTTGCTCCAGCTTTAAACAATCATAAATCCTTGTACATAATGATCTGGGTGATCTACAATATATCAACGGAAATCTCTGCTAGTCCTCTTTCCACTGAACTTGGTTTCATCCAATTTTTCTATTGGAGGAAAAAGTTATGGTCAATCTAGTTCAGCCTACCAAAAACGAATTTCTGGGTCAACTTCAAACGACCATAACTCCTTGTACATAATGATCTGGGTGAGCTAATATATATCAACGGAAATTTCTAAGAGTCTTCTTTATAATGAAATTGGTTTCATTCAATTTAGATATTGGAGTAAAACGTTATGGTCGATCTACTACAGCCTATCAAAACAGTCCCCCGTGGACAGATTCGGGTTTTATTTGTTTCTTAGGGGCATTTTGGTCTTTTTCCACTCTTTTAAACCTCTATAAATACCCCATTCAGCTGAGAACTTGTATTATTTTACTCTTATTTCTCTTATATATATATATATATATCAAGTTAGGGTTAGGGTTTTGAATTGGGGAAAATTAATTGGAGGCTTTGATTCAAGAATTCCTTCCGTCAATCTCTTCTAGCTACGGAGTCTAAGGTATGAAAGTGTTTATCTATGGGCTCCTTTCATCCATAGATCCCACAATTCCTTTTTCAAAGGCTCAAGATACATGTGTGTGTATATATATATGATTATACTTTCTAAATTTTCATTGTGTATGTGTGTAGTATTCACATGATGGTTGAGATATATGTGTGGGATGATTATGTTTGTTGGTTGAAGTATATGTGTGTAGTATTTGTGTGATGGTTGGTGATTATGTTGTTGAATTTTATGATATCCAAGAAGGGATCTTTGTATGTTTGTGAAAACTATGGTGGTGTGTGATGTATAAATATATGAAATGGGTGATTGAATACTTATAATCTTGATGAATCCACCTATGCCTAAGAAGTGCATGTAAGGTGTTTGTGAAAATACCTAAGAGACTAGAGATTTTGTTTTTATAACATAATAGGTCCAAAATTAATTGATTATGAATATATGATGATTTAAATTGTTATGTCTTGATTTATACTATTACTCCATTATTTCCTTGTTATGACTTGATAATTGTTATTGGGAATTATATATCCCTACTACTGATTGATATGTCAAATATTTTCTAAATGTGAGTTGGATTGTGAATTGAGAAATGTAGATGTTGAAGTTGAAGAATGATGGTGTTGTGGTGCATGAAATTGAGCATTAAACCTATGCCCTAAATGGTGAATGTAAGGTGATTGCTAAAATGCCTATGTGAAGAAGAATTAAGTATTTGACATGTTTGTTATCCAAATTATGATTTCATTCCTTATCCATATGCTTAACTTATGTCTACCATATGTTTGACAAAATATTTAAGAGAATAGGTAACTATGATGTTTGTGCATAGTATTTGCTGTGGACCCAAAGCATGCTCCTCACGTATTCGATTGGATGCTTATATGAAGAAATGAGGCCATTTGATTTGCTAAGTGTGAAGTCCTCAATTATGTGTTGCGAATGATGGCCTATGGGCATGTTGTGTATGAGTTATCTATCTTGTGTTACTTTATGCTATTGTGTGCTGGGGGTACATATGCCCAAAATAGTCTGCTAGTCTAGAGCCGAGTCAGTTTCACGGTAATCTCAATCGAGTGATGAACAATGAAATCCTGGTTAGTTTCAAAACTTGGGGAAAACTCAATAATATCGAAAATCATTCTTTATCAAATACTCGGGCCATGAAGCTCTGAAATCTTACATATCAATTCACTCCGTTACAGACCTTTGTACATTTTGTGAGATAGTAAGCTTATCTTAAAAGGAGGTGGCATTTAGAAATACTCCGTCAGAGAACGGAATCAAGCGAACTCTGTCATATTGATAAAGTATCATAATGTGAGAACAGATTCAGTTCAGTTGAGTACAGTTAAGAACCGATTAAGTGTCTTTCAGTTGGGAGTAGGATTCAGCACCGAGCGAGCTAAGGATGGGAATATTCCTGCGAGTAGAGGGTTTGATTCCTGGTAGCAATCATTATTCTCCAGAACTACATAGCCAGCGTAGGTTGAGACATCTATCCTACGAGTAGAGAGTTAGAGGAGGTGGTTGTCCTGCGAGTAGAGGGTCCCACCGTTCTTGTTTGAGGTCCTGATAGTAGAGGGTCCTATGAAGTTGTCTTTATTGGTGGCGCGGTATTGACACCCTTCCAGCTTGGGTACAGGTTAGATCCCACTTGTGGTAAATGGGGCATATCGGTTAAATGATCACTCCCACAGTTTCAGTAACAGTCTCAGAAAAGAACTCAGTTAATGTGCAGAAGTTGAGGCTGTCAGATACAGGCCTCCCAGTATTGCTATCATTATTATTGAGTAGACAGACTTCCTGCGAGATGAGGGTTGCTTTTGAACTTATTTACCCATTATCATTATCACTGAGTATAGAGACTTCCTGCTAGATGAGGGTTGATCTCAGATTCAGTTGTTCAGTGTTCCAGAGTTGGTGAATTTGAATATCAAATATCAGTAATATCAGTTATCCGATTTCTCATTATGGATAAGTACAGATGTCAGATCTATTACCTTCAGATACTCAGTATCTTATTTTCAGTATTATTAATTTCAAGTGTCAGTGTTCAAAATGTAACATTCGGTGTCATGATAATTTTAGTTGTACTTTATGCATCCATGTGTGTATTGTTGATCAGACATGTTTCAAAATTGGTAACTGTAAAGTTTCTATATATGTTTATTCCAGCGAATACATATTATTCAGATTGTTATGTTTATGCATAAGCCTTATATTTCACCTTACCCTATCCTTGCATACTCATTACATTCTTTGTACTGACGCATTCGCGCTATGGTGTTTTCCCCACCATAGGTTCAGAAGAGCGAGATTCAGAGTATATTTAGCTGTCAGATCTTGTAGCAGTGGGTGCAGCAGTGAGTCCTAATCATCTGAGGATATTCTATTTAAGTGTTTTGATGATTTTAGTAGACGGAGTTAGTTGAGGAATTTTTCCTTCAACTCCACAGTTCAGACAGTGTAGAGGCTTTTCAAACAAATGTATTGATATTTAGTTTTCAGTACTGTATATTTAGATGTTTGAACCTTATGGCCAGATTTAGCCAATTTTTGCATTTATCGTATTATATTATGCAGTGAACAAATACGGATATCAGTGAAGGGTTAGCTTGTGGTCCCTCGGGGTCACGAGCACCGTGTGGCGTTCTGGTTCATGGGAATCGGAGCGTTACATCTTGGTGTTCCATCTCAATCGGAAGGAGGCATGCTTTTCCATAGACCAATTGATTTGATCACATCCCAATGGGTGTTTTAAAAGTTGTTCGATATGCGCACAAGGCACCATCGGGCTTTCATGACCAGTCTTTTACTTACATTCACTGTTTTGGCCAAGTTTGCCTTGATTTCCCGGATTGAGACATCAACTTGCCCATTAGTTTGTGGGTGGTATGAGGTGGACAACTTATGTTGATTCACACCATATTTCATCAATACTGCCAGGAATATTTTGTTACAAAAGTGGAATCCCCCATCGCTTATGATAGTCCATGGCACCCCAAAGCGGGAAAAGATGTTCTTCTTCAGAAAAGCAACCTCGACTCATGTATATGCATCATGCATCACCCATACCATTAGGTCGTATCATCTACTACCTTTAATGGACATCCTTGGCCCAAGGCTCTGACGCGCTTGTCCTTTGTTTTTGAGCTCTAGAGATCTTTAAACATTATGGCTGAGAAGTTTTAGAGATGAGTCTCTGAGAAGTCTAATTTAGTTAAAGATTCAAAACGTTTACTTAGATTTTATTGGTGCTAGGATATCCCTTTAGTCCTATTTTTAAACTCTTTAGCATGGTATGTTGGAATTAGTGAGGACTTTCTAAAAAAAACTCCCTAATTAGAGGTTTCATTGTAAAATTAATGCAAGATTTGATAGTTTGTAGGGAACGAATTTTCCTCAACACCTGCTCTTACTATATCCTTGGCATGATTTTTCATTTTTGACTACTAAAGAATGATCTTTTCCTTCTGAATTTTTGAGATTCCTTCTTAAATATTCTACCCCAATTTTAATTTTTTGAGTAAAATGACTGAGTTGTTGTAGCACCAATATATCTCATTAAAATAGGAATCAGGTCAAATATAGTTTCCATTTCATAGAAGAGATCAATGAGATAATAAAAGGGGTGATCAAAGACAACAAATGCCACCTACATATCCTTTTCTTGGTAATTCAGGTTGTCAAGTAGTTCAACAAATAAATTAAACTAAAAAGAACTTATAAGGGGTCGACCGAAGCTGATATAGGCCACTTACATATCCCTATAATGTGAATTCAGGCCAAACACAGTTTGTACATAGAAATATAAGGAAAGTTTTTTCTACTACAAAACATAGAAATGATTACAATCATAAAGGTAGTTATAAGGAAACAAGTATAAAGAAACATCATCTCTTTATTATGTATGAGTTGATCGGCTTGGGCTACTGTTGGCCATTAATCTTTGACAAAATCAAGGCTCCTCTAGTATACACTTTACAGGCCACATACAGTCCTTGCCAATTTGGATAAAAAATCTCCTTGTATTCTTCTTGGTAAGGGAAAATGCATTTTATAACGAATTGTCCAATCTAAAACATGAGAGATCTTACTTAAATGTTGAAAGAATAAATAATTTGTTGTTGATATAATTGGCCAAAGCATACGATGCTCATTTTTTTTCATCGTTCATCATAAGTTGTTTATGGTGGGCACGAACCCATTCTTCATTACTTTATCTTTTTTCATGGATGGTTCTTAAAGATGGTATTTCAACTTCAGTAGGTATTAGTTGTTCGATCTCATAGACTAGAACATAAGAAGTTGCCCCGGTCAAAGTTCTCACTATTGTATGGTATCCCAGCAAAGCATAAGGTAATATCTCATGAAATGATCAATGACTATCTACTATTTTCCTCAAAATCTTCTTGATGATCTTATTGGCAGCTTTAACAGCTCCATTCATCATAGGATGATACATGGTTGAATTTCAGTGAGTGATCTTAAACTGTTCTCAGCTATTATGATTTAGAAAATTTGATAAAAGAATGTGAACATGAAGTTGAATAAGGAAAAGGATCCATACTCCTAATAGAGTATATACTTTCATTATCTAACATATATTCATCTACATTTATCAAATTTTTATTTACATCTTCTATTAATTGTGCATTCCTAGAGTTTTACAGAATCCATTACCCTTTCTTATTAGTATACATTACATGATCTGTAAACAGTTTGTATTGATTTATGCAGATGATATTCTAGTCTTTAGTAATAATATGAGAGAGCCCCTGGTAATTTATTAAATAATCCATCTCCTGAGAGGTTAAAGCAGATAAAGCAATATAGTGTATTCATCAGGTGACTGTTCAAGTTTGACTCATTTTATGTGATGATTAACTCAGGTATCTCGAATCGGCAAATCAGGATGTTCTTGAGAGAATATGCTATTGCCTAATTTCTTACAACTTTGTAAGAAGTAGCTTCAACCCACTTGGTAAAGTAATCAATAGAAACCTAGATGAATCTATGTCCATTGGAAATTGGTGGCTCAATCGGGCCAATGACATCCATGCCTCAAGATACAAATTGACAGTGTAAGTAATAACATTAATTTCATATAGGGGATTCTAGAATCATATCCACCTATATCTGAAAATTATGAAACTCATGACATGAAGTTGCTATAGTTATTTTTCATGGTCATCTAGAAATAACATTACTATAGTTATTTTCCATGGTCATCTAGAAATATCTAGAACTTAGGATATTCTTGCTATAGTGAACCCATTCATATAAGGCACACATACTCTAGCATGAACTTCTTTGAGTAATTTTGTAGTTTCAATAGAGTCTTCACATCATACATATCTCAAATCTGGGGTAGTCTTGTAAAGGACTTCCTCATTCAAGAACAAATTACTAGCCATTCGACAAATTATCTTAGCTTGATTAATAGTCGCCTCTTTGCGGTATACCCCATCTTCTAGATACATCTTGATAATGAAGTACCATGGCTTCCTAGCTGGTTTTGCTTTGACTTGTGCAAACATGCATGTTGCTTTTTAAAACTTATCTCTAATAAATTGATTTAACTATAATTTGGATGTTGAAACATGGAAGATATAGAGGCCAAAGCATCATTGAACTCGTTCTATATCATAGAAATATGCTTGAACTCAACCTCTTTGAATAGTTTACATAACTTTTGAACAAATTTTATATATGGAGTTTTTCTGAAGTTCCTCAAAGCCCATTCTCCTCAAATTTGGTGCCATAACAGATCAGAATCTCCAATGACTAGAAATTCTCAAACATTCATATCGAGTGCCAAATTGAGACTGAGAATGCAAGCTTTATATTCAACCATATTGTTGGTGCATGTAAATCAAGTTTGGTGGTAACCGAGTAATGCTGACTAGAGTCTGATAGCAAGACCGTTCAAATTCCTAACCTTTGAATTGAACTCACCATCAAAGAACAATCTCCATCTAGGTTATACTTTAGAAATGTCCTCTTCTATGAAAAAAAACCTCTTCATCTGGAAAATAAGTTTGAAGTGTCTCATATTCTTCCTCATCTAGATTCACCGCTAGATGATCCACTAGGGCTTGCAATTCGATTGTATTTTGAGCCACGCATGCAATATCAAACTTACTTAACAATATTTTCCACTTAGCCAATTTCCCCATGGTATTGGAATTTTGGAACATATACTTCAAAGGAACCATTGTAGAAATGATATACGTTGTATATGAAGTTGAAAAATGCCTCTACATTAGGGACACCTAGGTTAGTACATAACACGTCCTTTTTAGTAGAGTGTAAGGATCCTTGTATGGAGTGAACTTATTACTCAAGTAATAAAGGTCTCTTTCCTTCTTTCTAGTTTTATAATTTTTCCTAGCACATATTTGAAGGCATTGTCCAATAGTGATAAGTATAATAACAAAAGACTTTACTTTCTTGGAGGAACTATCAATAAACTAGGCAAATAATTTTTGATCTTATCAAAAGCTTTCTGCTATTCTTTTGTCCATTAATTGGTGAGTATTTCTTTAATAACTTGAGGATAGCCTCACAATTAATTATTGACTGGCCTATGAACCTATTGATATAATTCAATCTTCTTAGAAAACTTATGATTTCCTACATGGCCTTCAGTATATACAGGTCTTGGATTGCCTTGATTTTCTATAGGTCAAGCTCTTGCCCCTTCTACTAACTATGAAACCAACAATTTCCCAGTATACTTATTAGCATTCATCTTTAATTTGTACTCCACAATCAATCTAAGAATATTCTTAAGTGTGCTGAGTGGTCTAAACTCATACTGGATTTGATAGTCCCATCATCCATGAATACTTCAATCTCCTTGTCAATCATATCACGAAATATGGAGCTTATGTACATATTACTAACATTCTTAAGACCAAATGCCATCTCTAAATAATTATAAATATCAAAAGGTGTGATGAAAGTCATTTTCTATGTATCATCCTTATCCATCAATATTTGATAATACTTTCCAAAACAATGTATCAGTGACTACATTTCATGCTTTATGCAATTATCAATGAGAATGTGGATAACGGTCAAGGAAAATTATCTTTGGACTGGCTTTCTTTAAATCTCTATAATCGACACATATCCTGATCATTCCATCCATCTTTGGCACTAGAACAATATTAGCTAGCTATGTTAGATACTTTGTGACTTCAACCATATCGGCTTGCATTTTCTTAATGTTATCTTCCATAATTCTCAGGATCAGTTCTACCTTGAACTTCCGACACTTTAACTTTATAGGGATTGAACACTGGATCAATAAGCAACTAGTAGGATACAACATTTGTACTCAACTCTAGCATGTCATCATAGGAAAACAAATATATCAATGTATTCTTTGAGTAACATAATGAGTTCTCTTTTCTATGCTTCTATTAGATGAACACCGATTTTGGTTTCTTAGACTTCAATGTCATCACCTATATTAACCACCTCGATCTTCTTTAGGTTGTGCTTCCATATTCTAAAAATATTTTAATTCCTATATCAATTGGTCTATAGCCATTATTTCTTCTTCATATATCCCCATTTATCATTGTTCACCATGATTCATTCATTTATCTATAGAGATGACATGCCATTAGATGATTTTAAATTATTATTACAGCATAAACAACATAAGTTAGATTCTAATATGCATGTAAAAAAATAAAGAAAAATGGAAAATACTTTTACAATAGGGGAGGATTTCATTGAATTTAGGAAATATTTACAAACATTGGTTATGACCCACACTATTGCGGGTCTAGGCCTTTTTGGAAAGCATAAAAAGAAAAAAGAAAATAAATAAAACTTAATGGGTGGACAAGGTCCTCATCAAGACTACCACTTGTTTTTTGAAAAGTTAAATTCATCCTTCTATCTACCACATTAACTGGAGAGTCGTGATTGAGGTGGGAGTCTAGTTCTTCAACTTCACCCCTGGTTCAACTTCCTTGATATAAGCTTTCTTAGGAAAATTTTCTATAATAGCATATTTCATCCAATTTGTCTTTTGGGGATTTTAGTCTTTCTCAGCTGAATTCACTATCTCCATTGTGAAAAAATCACTCCTTGTTGGTACTTCTTCAATTAGAGTTACATAACCACTAGGGTGACTAAGATGGCTTCTATAACCATAGATGACCACTTTGTTATTTTCCCATATGAGTTTAATTAATTGGTACACAATTGAAAAACCAGCCCCCACTACATGAATCTAGGGCCTTCCTAAGAGAAGATTGTAACTTGTGACAATATCCATCCCTTGAAACTCAGCTCGAAATTCTGCATGCCTTATTTGAAGATGCATCTTAACTTCCCTGATTGTGTTTCTCTGGCCACCATCAAAAGCTCTTATGTTGACTGTGTTCTAATAATTTTTCCCTATATCATAGTTCAACTAAGTAAGGGTAAATGGGATTATATTTAGACCAGATATATCATCAGTTAAAAACCCTTTTAATGATCATCTCCAGGCAATTGACAGTGATATAAAATTCATTATTATACATCACTCCTTCAAAGGGTAATTTATCTTCATAAAAGCTAATGCGATATCTCTTACTACTCTATTTATCATAACTATCAAATTTTAGAGTTCGTGCCTACAAGTACGTAGGATTCATTAAGGACTTTCAACAAGGCCTGTATATAATCTTAAGAACACATTATCAATGCCCAAGTAGAAATTTAAATGGGGGTATTCTCCAAATGTTTAATAATAGAGTATTCTTTCAGCTATATTTTTATCCAAAAATTTATTGCATCTCCTTCAGTGATTGACCTTTTTTGAGAACTCTTCTTATATGTATTATGAGAAAGCTATTTTCAAGAATAGTATCTTCCTGGTATAGTCATTATTTAGTGGAAGTGAATTCTACCAAAAAGACTTCTCTTAGAGTCAATGAGGCAAAGGCTTGATGAGGTTTGGTGAATGCTACAAATTTGGGCTTCTTCATAATAATCAAGGAAACTGTTTCCTTTTCTACCTCTTATAATTTATTTTTCTCTTTAGGAATCGCCTACACTATGTGTTTGCTCAATACCATGTCTTCATCTGTTGTTACTATACCGACGATGGCCACTTCATGATTTAAAAGTGGGTTACCTAGTAATATTTGGTCGCGCTGTTTGAGGAAAAATAACATTGTGATTAATCAAATCTTAAATCTTATGTTTCAAATAAATGCGGTTACAGTCATCTATCCAATTTCCCCTGAATTCTATAAACAATGATCAACAGAGAAGAATCAGGAATTAGTATTGATGGGTTTTGGTGAGATAGCTTGGATGAGCCCTATAACTTTCAATCTTTCGAACAATAGAGTCTTAGTTTCAGCCAAAGCTTTGAAACACTTGGTAATTTTGTTTTTTATATTTGATCGAGGAAGATTATGGTTATTTTGGTTGGTAGAAGGGGAGACTCGATGGTAATTTCTGTTAATTGAAGATTTTTGGTAGCCTAGAAAATTTAGGAATTGAGCTTAGTAAAATGGTTGATAATTTGATAATATAGCTTGGTAAGTGGGCTAATAATTTGTAAACTGAGTTGGGTAATTTTGTTGATTGGTAGGGTAATGAAGTCGTGGAGCTTGGGGACTGGGTTGGTTATAGAACACCAGTTGAGGATTTCTTAGAGTTGAGGGGTACATATATGGTGAAGGTGTTTTCTTGGAATTGGTCCCAAAATATTTCTTTGGTTTTTGGTTTGTACCAGAGGAAATGAAAGACACATCTTCTGTTTTTGTTTGAGAATTCCAAAATTCTATGATGTACAAAAGCCTTATTGATTTTTTTTAGTCTTGAGGCCTTCCTCGCCCACTTCACTAATCTTAGCCAAATTTATGAAGAAATCTCAAACCACTACTATAATTTTATCATGAGACTCTCATTCCCGGGGTTGGATAAATACAACAACTATTTCTTCTTCTGTCTTAAGAAGTCATACTTTTACTGCCTTTTTCCGCCAATAAAAACCATATTCACAAAAGAATTCATCAAATTTTTTCTTGATATAGTTCAAAGAATATTTTTCAGGAACTATCTCTACATTTTAAAACTTATAGGTAAAGTCATTAGCCAAGGCACTCTATTCAGGCGACGAACAATTTTAACGCCTCTCCACTTTGGCTTTGCTTGAAGATCCTCATTAGTAAGGATTCATCCTACTAACCTACCATTTTTTCATAATATCCTATCAAGTGGGTGGTAGGGTTTACAAATTATTGAATGTTTCAAACTTAGGAACTTTATATCCTTCAGGAAAATTCAAGCTAGGATGGATGCAAAGGTCATCATAATAGAACCCCACTGTATTGGATAAACCTTATGCCTTTTTAAGTTTTGAAATCTCATCCCTTATCTATAGTAGCTTCTTCGTGTACTTCTCTTCAATCATCTTACACTTTTTTCTGTCTCCACCAAGAGGTCAATTTCTAGATTATTCGGGAAGGTATTTTAAGGTTCGGGCATTACAGTGGCATGGTGGATGAAGGTAGGTATATTTTGGTTCAATAATGAATTCTGGGTTGTAGGAACACAGTTTTCGTAGGTGGGAAATAAACATCAGGAGTATTGGTATTAAGATTAAAAGTATGGGGAGTGTTTTGAGAAATGAAGGCATTTGGGAAGGTATTAAGTATAGGGAGTTTTATGGAAAGTGAAGGAATTTGGGGAGGTATTTTGCTAATTTAAAGTAAAATTTTGAGGAAAGTAAGCATTTGGGTTATTTTCTCGATTGGTGTTATAGGTAGGAGGAGTATGAGTTTGGCATGATGGATTGATGGGATTAGAATGAGGTGTAGAAATAGAAGCAGAAGGTATGTAGTTTGGTTGTTTCCGATGGTTAGGTGAGCTAAGAGGAGAGAATTAGAGTAAAAGGATGCAATTATCCAAGATTAGAGTATTAGATGTTATTGCTAGATTGGCCATATATTTTTGTCACAACGCAAAATCCAAGGGTCGTGATGGCACTTGTCGTGGTGAACCTTGACAAGTAAGCCAATCATCCAAACCAATACACAAGGAAAAAAAAACAATAAAACCCTCAAGGTAAGGTTTCTAAAACAAAGTTGAACCATAAAATTATAACAAATTCAGTACGAAACATAATCAATAATACCAAATTTGAAAACCAGGTGTCACAATGTAAGAATATAACTAGTATAACGCAGAGTAAAATACAAAAGACATCCAAAATAGGATATAACTCTGTCTCCAAAATACTATAATGACATAGACTAATAAAGAAGGATCGAAGAAGACTCCCGATGCCTGAAATCAACTACTACCTTGAAAAGATCCAAATGACGATCGAAACCAAATAGCGTGAGGCACACCCAAGACTAAATCTACACCAAAAGGGTACAGTAGGAGTAAGTATGGTCCACTTGTACTCAGTCAGTATCATAGGATGACTGAGAAAAGTAGAAAATAAAACATACAAAATTCACACTAAGTGCACTTAACCTGTAATCAGAAAATGTCCCATAATGATAGCCCACACTGTTTGCACTAACAGTCCTATAATATCCACATATAAAATAACAAAACACTATAAGGGAATACATGTATACATTAATACCACATATAAGCAAGTCAAAGAGAAAACATACACGGGAATATCAAGTACAAGTAAGGGAAGATAGAAGAATGGATACGTAACAAGTGAAACAGAATATACAATAACATCCCAAGATGTCACGACCAGAGGCTACCTCGTAGTCATGACATTATGCTTAAGGAAGAAAGCTACCCCAAGATGACCCATGATTTGACACATGATTTAAGGTGCTAAAAGAAAATAACAAGATACTCTGTGGAAGTAAGTCATAAAAATATCTGAACGTTAAAATAATAATAAATTAAATGAATAACCAATACTGAAAACATACTAACTATCTAACTGTCTGAAACCTCTAAGCATGATGAGTCGTTGGGATAGGTCCCTAACTAACTCTGACTACTGAAATAACATAAAATAAGGTACTAGAAAACATGATAAATAATATAAAGAGTCCTCAACTTATGAAGACTCAACAAAGCTACAAATGAGTGATACAGGAACTAACTACGTGCGATTTGGTTACTGAGCATTCGAACCTATATTGACAAATAAATATAGTGCAAAAAAAGTATGTTGTCAGCAATTTGAATGTACTAGAATGTGAGATAGGGATGATTGAAATACATATAAGTACTAAGCATGAATTTATGAATATGAAAAACCAATTAAGACTAAGCAAAGCATATGCTGAAATAATTTGTAAAAATGAATAACTGATAAACTAAACACTTGGTCATGGAAACTTGAGCTGTTATTTTATGAATAATAAACGAAAATTGTGGTAGATAGAATTTAACCGACATGCCCCAATCTAAGATAATCGGTGTCCAAACTATAACCCCAGTTTGATGGGCGTTAATACCTTGCCACGAGTACTAACACTGATAGTGTGGATCCATAAAGCTGTTGTCCTAAAGGATGGGGTGTCACCTTAAACTAGCTGGTGCCCCCAGGAGAGTATCAACCCTAAGATGGTAGGAATATCGCTCATAACCTGTGATTGCTATGTAGTTCT
Organism: Capsicum pubescens; assembly: GCA_030864215.1. NCBI lineage: Eukaryota > Viridiplantae > Streptophyta > Magnoliopsida > Solanales > Solanaceae > Capsicum > Capsicum pubescens. The sequence goes on from CM061544.1 coordinate 233,858,500, forward strand.
GGAACGTAGGGACTACATCTAAAGGTCTCACCCTAAGATGGCAGGAAAAACTTCATCCCTAAACTCGCTCAGTGCTAAGTTCTACTCCCAACTGAACAGACACAGAAGCATAAACTAGTACATACAATGATAAATAATTTTCTCAAATATGGTATTTTGAAAATTATAGTTGCATCTATAATTTGGATATAATGATAGAAACATGGTCTGAATGACTTGTAACTTAAAAATATGAAACGTGCATAAACATATAGGTATCAAGTTTTCCTAAACCACCAGCACTGAATAATACACTTAATACAATAACATTATTAAAATATAGTAAGGAAATTCATGATTTGGAGACCCAATACATAGCGTATATCACTAAACTGATGAAATCCATGATGAAGAGTATGAGAAGATGTTAAACTTATGAGGACAACATGATCACATGGTTCAGTTTAATGATTTGACTATAATTCAAGAAAATTCCTGGCTTACATAGAACCTTAAGCATAAAGGAAAAAATAAAGTTTAGAGTTTTAGGAAAACTTTTGGAATCAATGTGTGAAAGGGACCCATTGATTAATATCCCACATACCTGAGTTGCTTGAATTTTTGAAGGGGACTTAGATTTAAGATCTTAAAAGGGTGAATTCTTGAAGACACCCCTTGCTTTTGTTCTTGAATATGAGAGTGGATTGAATTTTGTTAACTTATTGAAAGGGGGCAAATAAAACCTCTTTAAAAGTTTTAATTCATAGATTTGGTATTTAATGAGGAGAAATGACAAAAAAAGCCTTTCACCCGTTAATGAAGGTTGCGTGATTTTACAATACAGTGTGGCATGGTGCCTATCGGGAGGCTAAACTCTGTGGCATGCTGCTTATCACGGAGTCTAACCTCTGTGACATGCTGCGTATTTTGGATGCTAACCTCTATGACACGCTGTATATCGCGGAGGGCCAGCCTTCATGACACATTAAAAATGCCGAGGCATACTGCCTCTGTGGTTTAAAATCACACTAAACCTCATTCAAAAATTCTAAAACTCTCCCGAATGACCTTTTTAACATTCCTAAACATATTTAAACTCATAAAGCTATGCTTTAAACACAAGAAGTCTAAAAATAAAATACTTGAAATCTTCGGGTGTTAAAATTTCCATATAACGTGTACTAAGTCTTAAATAATTGCTTTGGTACCATTTAAACATATGGCAAATAGTTGGGAACTTGTGTAGGATCTTGTGGGGTATTGCAATATCTCCCCCTTGGGATCATTCATCCTTGAATTAAACTATATGAGTGGAGATACTAGGAAAGCTGATATCATGCACTAAATGCTGGTGAGTTGAATCATGATTAAATATCTGAATATGAAACATCATGCATGGACTGAACTAAATTTATGAATGCATACTATGACACATGAAGGGTTTGGATAGCCGAGATAGAAAATGAGAGAATAAAGTTAAGGGAAACCATTACCTCAAGATGAATCAAAATTTGTAGCGAAAAAATGGGGATCTTGTCTCGCATATCTAATGTTGTTTCCCAAGTAGCTCCTTCAATGGACTTATTTCTCAATAGAACTTTAACCAAGGGAACTTCTTTATTCCTCAGCCTATGAACCTAACGGTCAATGATTTGAACCGAGACTTTTTCATAGGAGAGGCTATATTTCCCACCCACACTCTTTAATGGCACGATTGAAGCTGCGTTTCTGATACTTTTCTTAAGAAAGGAGACATGAAATACTGGATGTACTAGTGCTAAATTTGCGGGCAACTCTAACTCATAAACTACCTTCCAAAAATAGCTCAGTATCTTGTATGGGCCAACATAGTAGGGGATGAGCATTCCTTTCTTACCAAACCTCTCCTCTTTACTCCTTTCATGGGCGAAATCTTTAGATACACAAAATCACCAACACTAAATTCAATATCTCTCATCGCCATATCAACATAGTATTTTTTACGACTTTAGGCTATTTTTAGCCTTTGTCGAATTAGCTCAACTTTCTCTATCACTGCATAAACTAAATCTGGCCCTATGAAAGTAGCCTCGCCAACCTCAAACAAACCAATAGGAGATTGATGCCTCCTACAATAGAGAGCCTAAAATAGATCCATCAGAATGCTGGAGTGATAGGTATTGTTAAAAGCAAACTCAATCAAAGGTAAGTGGTCATCCCAACTACCCTTGAAATCCATAACAAAAGCTCTCAACATATCCTCTAAGGTCTGAATAGTCCTCTTTACTTGACCGTCTATCTATGGATGAAAAGTCATACTGAGATGATCTTGGGTACCAAGACCCTTCTAAAAAGTCATCCAAAAATAGGAGGTAAATTAAGTACCTCTATCCAAAATAATGGTCAGTTGAACTCCATGTAATTTCACCAACTTTTTTAAGAAAAGTCTAGCATAATCCTTAGCTGAAAATAAACTATGGATTGTAAAGAAATGGTTGATTTGGTCATTCTATCAACAATGATAAAAACCAAATTATGTTGACGATGCATATAAGGTACCTTGTAACAAAATATATGTTCACCACCTCCCACTTCCATGTTGGGATATTGAACTTCTAAAGCATATCAATAAGCCTTTGATACTCAACCTTAACCTTTTGATAATTAAACACTTGGCCACGAATTCTGTAAGATCTCTCTTTATGTCATTCCACCAATAGACTTCACACAAGTCAAAGTACATCTTAGTGGCTCCTGGGTGAATTGAATATTGCACCCCATGTGCTTTAACTAGTATTCTTTTTCATAAACCATCCATATTTGGTACACACAACATTCCCTGACAAAGCAACACAACATCTCCCCCTTGGTAGAAAACCTCAACCCTCTGATCTCGAAGTACCTTCTTCAACTTGACCAAAGTAGGATCCCTATCTTGATTTTCCTTTAACTTGGAATCCAGAGGATGCTAAAACTCATTTTGGACACATATACTACCTTCGATAGAATGAACCAACTGAACACCTAATCTAGAAAGATGATAAACCTCACAGACTAACTCTTTCTTATCCTCCTCAACATGTGCAATGCTTTTCTTAGACAATCTACTAATGGCATCGGCCACCATATTGGCCTTTCTAGGGTGATACAAGACACTTATATCATAGTCTTTCAATAATTCAATCCACCTTCTCTAACGAAGTTAAAGTATTTCTTCTTGAACACATATAGTAAACTTTTATGTTCTGGGAAACACATCATTATGAACCCCATAAAGGTAATGCCTCAAAATTTTTAAGGCAAAAACAACTGTTGTCAACTCAAGATCAAAGGTCGGGTAATTATTCTCATGGGGTTTGAGTTGTCTAGAGTCATAAGCTATGATCTTACCTTATTATATTAACACACAACCAAGACCTAATATGGAAGCATCACAATAAATTATGAACCCATCGAAATCCTCTGGTAGAGTCAATACTAGCACAAAAGTGAGTTGATTCTTCAACTCCTAAAGAATCTTTTTGCAGGAATCTAACAATTGAAGTATGACTTTCTTTTGAGTCAATATATACATGTGAGAAGCAATAATAGAGAATCCTACAACAAATAGTCTATAGTAACTGCTAAACACAAGAAACTTCTGATATCTAATGGATAGATGGGGTTGGGCTTGTTTCTTATTGATTCAGCCTTTTTAGGATCAACTCAAATGCCATCACTAGAAATTATGCGACAAAGTGAGATGAGGTGAATTTATGCACCTCAGGGTTATTATCTAGGCCTATTTATTCTTGTTTTGAGGACTTCTTGAGTGCCTAATGAGTCAATAATGATAAAAATTGAGAATCAAAGTGTTTAATTTATTGATTATAATGTTTAAGGTGTTTTACAAACATGTTTTAACTTAAATTGGTAACTTGGAGTGAAAATGAGAAAATTAGTGTCACTAGCTTGAGCTGTGTGTTGTTCTTGTTTTTCTTGATGAATTCTTGGGTGAGTAATAAGTTTCTAATGGTATGATTATTTAATTATTTATGTAAAAACTTGTTTATAATTTATAAGGTTCAATTGAAACAAGCCAAGATTCAAAATAAAGTTAAAGATTAAAAGGGAAAAAACTAGTATTCTTAGATTAAGTTTCTAGTTCACCGTCTTGGATGTTGTGTTGTTTTGAGATATAATTCTTTGAGTTCGATGCTATAGTATGATTTTTTAGTTGATGATTGTATATGGATAATACAAAATCAGTAAATAAAGTGGAAAAACACCACAATTCTTGGAATGGATAGACAAAAGCACAAGATAAGATTTGACATAAAACAGACCTATTGGAAGTCCATGGCATGTATTGGAGCTTATACACTTCTATAGGGCATGTTTCACACCTAGGGATTTTCCTAAGGGATAAAAATAGTGTTTATCCAATATTAGGGTGCCTTTCTCACCCTAGGTACCACGATACGAGGCGCAACATGGAGGCCTACCATTTTCGGCTAGTTTCGTCCTCCTATTAGTAGGACACTTGTGCATGATGATAAATACCTTGGATGACATAGAAACTGGGAAGGAGTCTAGAAAACACTTAAATTAGGGTTTATATTTATTTACTTTAGTTTGTTTATGGATTTTATCATGTATTCATTTATCTTTATTACTGTTATGTCCATGAGCGGCTAAAAGCCCCATTTCAGGGGTTAAGGCCAAGAACATGAATACTATTTCTATGAATTGATTTGGTTTTGATTTTTTAACATATTTTGTTGTTTATTTATTCCTGATATCACTACTATAAGGATTATCTACCTTAGAATACATCCATATCAACTTGTGAGCCCGAGAGGAAGAATAAGAAGATAGTACGTAGGGATGAATAAAGTTAGATTATAATCTTCTATAAAATGAAGTTGTAATTTGCACTTAGGATAGGAATATACCTATTTTACCTATTTGGTTCATTACGGGATGAAATATAAATACATTTAGCTTAGCTCTCATATTCCCGCTCAATGACATAGTTGTGGGTCTACGTTAGATAAGTTATTAGAGGCTCGATAGACCATGACCATAATATCAATCATGTGAATCCATAACAAAAATATGTAACCTAATCAATGAAGTTTAATACCATAGTATTATTACTTGCAAATCCTTAACCCTGGGTTTCTCCTAATTGATTGTCCAAGCACTTTACTTTACCGCATTGTTTATCTTTCTTTCACTTTGTAATTCTCAAATTCTTTTATCAATGTTTGCACTAAAATAATCTTAATAGTGAACTAGAATTTGATAGTTGTCAACAAAAATCTCTGAGGGATCTATATACGGCTTTATTTAACGCCTTTGTATTACTGGTGAGACCACGTACACCTGCATGTGTGCTTGGATGCAACACTAAGGAAAGCTACTAACCTCAACAAGATTTCACATTTACTGAACTTAGTGAATAACTTGTGATCTATAAGGGTCTATAATACAATCCATTGATGGTCTTCATAATCATTTTCACTACAAGAATAGATGAGCATGTCATTTATGAAGACCATGATGATCATATCCAAGTACTTCTGAACACCCTATTTATCAAGTCCATAAAAATTGCAGGAGCATTTACTTGGGCGCAATATGTTTTAGGAACCATTGTCGGGGACTTGGAAATACGTAGCTATAGTATTTTTAGTTTACCTATATTAAGTTGTACTTATTTTAGTTTTTTTATTTTTAGTTTCTTTAACTTTTTTAGTCACACTAATTTATATGTCAGCCTGGGTAGGTGGTGGTTATATGGTGATGATGTTTGTTATTTTGTGGAGGACCTTACTGAGAGAGAGTATTTGTCCAGATTTTGATGAAAGTGTGTGGATGGGACCTTCATAATATGAAGTAGATACTAGCCTATATGTGTAGAATACACAAGAATTTCTCGAGACTGATATTGAGTTGGTGAATATGAGTGAGTGTGTTGTGGATGACATAAATTTGGAAGTGGGATTGGTTTGACCTAATTCAAAGTAATTTTTTATATTATGTTTAGATGATGGCATGCCTATGGAGTCATTTGAAATAGAGGAAGAGTGTGACTATGAGTAATAAAAATCCTATATTCTTAAATTTGTATCAGACAAGCAACACAAAAACATGCCTCACTTTAAGGCAGGGTGGTTTACCATTCACCATCCATTACTTGGTTTATTCATCTTTTTACCACCACCATGTGAGTGAAACAAAAATATTGATGTGAGTTTTGGGGTGAAATTCATATCTTCAAGGTGGAGGAAAAAGTTGATGTGGGTTATGCCGCGATACTAAATCAGGAGCTGCTAGGTGGAAACCTAATTTAAGGTAGGTTTTATTTTCAGTATTTTAGTTTTTATTTTACATAGGTTTTGTTTTTGATTCAGTCATAGGTTGATGGGACGTTTAAGCACCAAAAAATCTGAGCTAAAGAGCATGGCAGAGACTAAATATGGGTCCTTCGACCCTCATAATTATAAAAAAATGCTACTAGCTAGGCCTATAGGCCTTATGAAGTATTTCTATCTTTACTTTTAAGTATACTTTGGAGACAAAGTAGATTTTTAAGTGTGGGGTGGAAAAATTCCCATGGTATCCTTTTTCTTTTTTTTAGAAGTAATTTTAAAAAAAATTGTCTAGCATAAGTGAGATATTCTTGTTGGTGCTATACGTTATTGTATAAGGCAAGTGGGTTTGTATTTATTAGCATGTTGACTATATGAATGACTACTTTTGATACTCCTAGGCTATTGATTATGACTCTTGTAAATTGTTGACTTATTGGTGAATTCATCCTACTTTAGTTGAGCATGTCCCATATGTGTGTGATGTTGTTGTCTATTCCTTGTTGCATATGATGTCTCGAACTTGCCCAGTGTGTATGTAGAACAAAATAAAGAGTGTGGGTTTAGGATATGATATATGCATTTCTTTGATAGACATGTTTCATACCCTTTTTGACCTACCCTTATGCATAATCCTAGTTAATCCCATTGAGCATTTAGCTTATTTTCTTTGGTAGCCTTATACTTAGCCTGTATCCCCTTCTTTGATTGACCTTAATTTGATCCAAAGCTCTTAATCATTTAGTGTAAAACTAATTGAGCTGAGGAGTTTGAAATTCAAGTAGGATAAAGGTGAAATTGAAGCCCCAAAGTTATAGTTATTGGTGTGTACAGTTGAAGTGTTGTGGTTGGGAGTAGAAGAAATTTGTGCTAAAATTGAATAATGAATTAATAGGCAATACTCCCTTCATATTATATGTGAGTGAGCTTAATGAGATGGATAGAATCAAAAGATATGTGTGAAGGTAGATATGGTGGAAAGTAGTTGTTAGAGGTAAATTGAATGAAATGTGTGATATATTAAAGCGATTAGGGAAGATAGTTACTATTCTTTGAAAAAATAGTTCCCATCTTTCCTTATCCTACATTACAATCTTTAAAGACCTATTTTATCCAAAGCCTTAACATTCTGATATTAGTTGAGTACTACACTAAGGGAAACCTTATTGTTCATCTTGTGTAACTTTTGAATTCTTTGATAGGGTGAGCATAATTTTATTCTTATACCTATTTTATGATAAACTGCATCTATATGAGTGAGTATAGGTAACTCTCTTATGGTGAGGGCACATGTTTTAAGATAATTGGATGTTTTGAATAATCTTTTTTATCGAGTAATTTATGATTTTTTCAACTTAGTGAGTTAATTCTAGAGGCTAGGATGTTTTGAAGTACTATTTTTGAGATTTCAATTGTGCGTATAGCATGCATTGTGTAGAAACTTGCATTCTGTGTATTCATTGTAGTACTAGCTTGTGATTGAGTATGGGTAACTCTCTTGTGGTGAGGGAACATATTTGATGATTGTGGGATGATTTGTATGATCTCTTTTATTGAGCAATATGTATAAATTTGCCAACTTGGTGAGTCAATTCTTGAGGCTAGGATGTTTTAGAAAAGTATTCTTGAGCTTTCAATTGTGTGTAAAGCATGCTTTGTGTAGAAACTTGCACTCTGTGTAGTCATTGTAGTACTAGCTTGAGTGTTTTTCTTGTTATAGAAGTATGGAGTCTTCTCTGATTCTGATGCTTAGAGTAAAGAGTTTTTTGAGGACGAACAAGGCTTTAAGGGTTGGATGATGATCTGAGATGAATTTATGCACCTCAGTGTTATTATCCGGGCCTATTTAGTCTTGTTTTGAATACTTCTTGAGTGCTCAATGAGTCAATAATTATTTAATTGACCATATAAGTGTTTAAGTTCTTGATTAAAATTTTTAAGGTTTTTTCCAAACATGTTTGTACTTAAATTGGTCACTTAGAGTGAAAATGAGAAAACTAGTGTTACTAGCTTGAGCTATGTGTTGTTCTAGTTGATCTCGATGAATTCTAGTTTAAGTAATAAGTTCCTAATGGTATGATTGTGTAATTATGTATTGAACATTTATTTTATAATGTTTAATGTTCAATTTAAACAAGCCAAGAGTCAAAACCAAGTTAATGATCAAAATGGACAAAACTAGTAATCTTAGCTTAATTTTCTAGTTCACCGTCTTGGATGTTGTGTTATTTTGATCTCTAATTAGTGGTGTTATATGATATAGTATACTTTATTAGTTTATTATGTCTATATATGGATGATACACAATCTGTAAATCAAGTGTTAAAAACACCAAAAGTCTTGGAATGGATGGGCAAAAGCACGGGACATGATTTGACAAAAACATAACTCTTAGAAGTACATGGCGCATCTCGGAGCATAGGAAATTCTACGGGGCACGTTCAACACCTAGGGATATTTCTATGGGACCAAAAATAGTGTGTATCCACTATAATGGTGCATTGCACACCATAGGTACCTCGATAAGAGGAGCGACACAGAGGCATGCCATTTTCGTCTATTTTTGTCCTCCTATAAATAGGACACTTGTGCATGATGCTAAACACCTTGAACGACTTGGAAACATTCAGGGAGGCCGAAAAACACTTAAATTAGGGTTTTTTATTCTTTAATTTTTTTTCTATGGATTTTTTCAGGTGTTTATATACCGTGCTTATGGTTATATCCATGAGCGGCTAAAATCCCCTTTCCATGGTTAACACCAAGAACATGAATACTATAGCTATGAATTATTTTGGTTTAGATTTTTTTTATCATATTTGGTTCTTTATTTATCCTTGTTATCATTATTTTAAGAATTATCTACCCTTAGAATACATCTAGTGTTAAATTGTGTGCCCAAGAGGAGGAACAAGAAGATAGTACGAGGGGATGAATAGAGTAGGATTATAAACTTCTATGGAACGAAGTTGTAATTTGCACTTAAGCCTGGAATATACCTATGTGCCCTATTTGGTTCAATACGGGATGAAATATAAATACATTTATCTAATATCTCATATCCCTGCTCAACAATGTAGTTGTGGGTCTAAGTTAGATAGGTGATTAGAGGCTCGAGAGGCCATGATCATAATACCGACCCCGTGAATCAATAACCAATATAAGTAACCTAATCAATGAAGTTTAATAGCATAGTATGGTTGTTTTCAGAGTCTTAACCCTGGGTTTTACCCAATTGATTGTCCAAGAACTTTAATTTACCGCATTGTTTACTTTACTTTAAGTTTATAACTCTCAAATTCTTTTAGCTATGTTTGCTCTAAGTTAATCTCAATAGTGAACTAGAACTGGATAGCTGTCAACACAAGTCTCTGAGGGTTCAATATTCTGATTTACTTAAGGCCACTTTATTACTTGGTGAAACCATGTACTCTTGAATGTGCGCTTGGGTGCAACACTAAAGAAAGATATTGACCTCAACCAGAATTCACATTTACTAAACTTTGCGAATAATTGTAATCCTTAAGGGTCTGCAATACATTCCTTTGGTGGTCTGCATGATAACTTTTACTACGAGAATAGACGAGCATGTCATCTATGAAGACTATGACAAACATATCCAAGTACTGCTTTAACACACTATTAATAAAGTCCATAAAAGTTGTAGGAGCATTCATTTGTCGAAAAGACATAACTAGAAATTCATAGTCACTATTTCGAGATCTGAAGGTTGTCTTCGGGATGTCACATTCTTTGATTCAAAGCTGATAATAGCCGGATCTGTGGTCTATATTAGAGAAATTTGTTTCCCCCTAAAGTTGGTTGAACAATTTATCAATACTGGCACAAGATACTTATTATTGATTATTACTTTGTTTAACTAACGATAGTCAATACATATTCTGAGGGAACCATCTTTATTGCGCACAAAGAGAACTGGAGAACCCCATGGTGAAACACTAGGCTTGATAAAACCCTTATCTAAGATATCTTTCATATGTTCCTTGAATTACTTAAGCTCAGCTGGAGAAATTCTATAAGGTGGAATGGAGATAGGTTGGGTATCCGACAGGAGATCTATTCTGAAATCAATTTCTCTCTCAGGAGGAACTCCGGGAAGATCTTTAGGGAACACTTCTGGAAACTTACTCACTATAGGAACTAACTCAAGAATCAGAGTTTCAAAATTTAAGTCCTTGAATTAGACGAGATGGTAAATATAGCCCTTGGATATCATCTTTCTTGCCATAATATAGGAGACAAACCAACCAATAGGTATTAAGGTACTGCCCCTTCATTCTATAACGGGCTTATTAGGGAACTGAAACTAGAAATTTCTATTTCTATAATCAACTGAGGCAAAGAAAGAGTGGAGACAATCCATGATGAGAATGACATAAAAACCAATCATCTCTAATTCTACAAGGTCTATTGAGGTAACTTTCTGAGATACTATAATGGAGCAATTTTTGTATACTCGTCTGGCTATAATAGAATGACTGACTAGAGTAGACACTAAAAAAGGTTCTGCTATGATTTTGGGACTGATACCAAAGTATTCTCTTATATGGGGGGTCATAAAAGAAAATGCAGCTTTGGTGTCTAAAAATGCATAAACATGAAGATAGAAGACTTGTAACATATCCGTAACTATATCAGAAAAACTCTCCTGATCATGTCAAGTTTGAAGAGTGTAAAGTCGGTTATAACATTGCCCACTAGCGGAGATGAAGTTGATACCCTACTGAGTCGGAAGACCTATTAGAGCTGATGAGAAACTATACTAGCATGATTGACAAAAGTCATTACCCTTCTGTCCAGCTACTAGAGACTCACTTATTATATGGCCTAACTTGCCTCACCCAAAGTATGCATCACTACTAGCGATACACTCACCCTTGTGATTTTTACCACATCTCTTGTAAACTTGATTTGTGAGACCACCATTCACGCAACTGGAGCACTGGTTGAAGACGGGGCTGAGCTTAAAATTTTTGGTAGAATTGAGAATGATTTCCACCATTAGACCTTTGTTGTATGAAACTGAAGCTACCAGTTCTATCCCTCGTATTATCCCTTTCCCTTTCCTAGAGCTTCTCCTCGTCAATATGTTGATCATGAACCATCAACCTAGAAAGGCCTGTCTCCTTAATAAACATCATTTTTCTACACTCCTTGACTACATCATCTGACACACCAGACACAAACTTACTCATTCTAGACCTAGAATCATCCACAATACTCGGAGCATACCTTTCCAATTAGGTAAACTTCAGCGAGTACTCCTTCAAACTAATGTTACCTTGCTTCAGACTTATAAACTCCTTCTCCTTGTCCTCCCTCAAATCGAGTGGGAAGAATATTTTAAGGAAGGCCATAGAAAATGCATCCCACTCTATACACTCAACCTTCCTCAGGACCTCTGTCTTCCTTCCACTACTTGAATAAAGTATGAACCACTCCTTGTAATTGGTAAGTAGATAAGTTATCACTCTCACTAGTATTAACACCCATAATATCTCTCACTTTCTGTACAGCAGCAAGAAACTCTTATATCCACTCACCATACTTTGATCCAGATAACAATGGAGGATTCATCCAAGTGAAGTCTCGAATCCTAACTGTTGTCATTCTCACTAAAGGATTGGATGGGAAAACAAACTATTGGTTATTTTGAGCAGCTATTTTTTGGTCCAAAACTAAGAAAATGGTCCTGAATTAAGCATGGGAGACATGTTCGTTCAGAGGATCATCCTAAATAGGGAGGTGGTGCAGGCTGATCCCTATTTCTTCTTCTATTATTTTTTCTGGGAGGGATTTTATGCAAATGGAATAATGACAATTTAAAAAAGAGAATTCAATAGAGCTCAAGCTCTTTTGTAGTACATAAATACAGAAAGAAGGGATACTTTCCTAAAACATCTCATAGCCTCTTGCCTATAAGTATGGCACTTTTCACACCCATACAAAAGACTCTACTCAACGTATCTTTCATACACCCTAGTACACTTTTAAAAACCTTAGGCTCTACTACTAAGTTAGTGATGACTCGAGACTATCCACCATCATGACACGGAGCTTAAGGACGCAAGTAACCCCAAGCTAACCCATGATCTGGAACATGTTGTAAGGTACTAAAAAGAAAATAACAAGATACTATGTGGAGGTCATTCATGAAAATATCTTAATTTTAATATAGTAACAAAGGTGCTGATTAGCGATTACTAAAAACATCTAACTGTCTGACTGTCTGAAATCCTCTAAATGATGGGACAGTTCCCTAACTAACTCTAACTACTAAAATAATATAAAATAATATACTAGAAAGCATTATAAATAATATGAATAGTCCTCGACTGAGGAGGAATCACCAAAGCTATAGCTGAGTGATAGATGGACGACCTACATATAATCTGGCAACTGAGCATCTGAACCTATATAGTGAAATCAATATAGCACAAAAAAGAGTAAGCGGTCAGTACTTTAAATGTACTAGTATGATAAATAGGGATAACTTGAATACATATAAGTATTGAGCATGAATGCATGAACATGTAAAACAAATGCAAGACAAAGCAAAACATGTGCTAAAAGAATTTGTAAAAATGAATAACTGAATAACTGAACACTTGGTCATACAAACCAGAGCTGCTATGGACTAAAAACTAAAATGAAATTATGGGAGCTAACACATAACTAACATGCCCCAATCTTAGCTAATTAGCGTCCAACCTTTAACCCTTGTTGGAAGGGTGTAAATACCTTGCCATGGGTACTAACACTAATAGTGTGGATCCATAAAGCTGATGTCCCAAAGGACGGGGTGTCAAGCTAAATTGGCAGGTGCCCCTAGGAGTGTATCAACCCTAAGCTTTCAGGAAGACCTCTCATAAACTATGTTTGGTATGTTGTTTTAGAACTTAGAGACTGCTACTAAAGGTCTCAGCCTAAACTCGCAGGAAATCCTTTATCCCTAAACTTGCTCGGTGCTAAGTTCTACTCCCAACTGAACAGATACATAAGCATTAACTAGTACCTGCATTGAAAACTAATTTTCTCAAATATGGTATTCCAAGGCCCCGTTTGGCCATGAAAATTACTTTTTTTGGAATTGGAGTTGAAGTTGATGATAAAGTTGGAGTCGGAGTTGTATTTGGCTATGAATATACATTAAAATTGTTTTTGAAATTTTTTGAGAGAAGTATGAGTGAAAAAAGTGAAAACAAGTAAAACTTATTTTCACTTTTCCAAATACTTTCCGGAGTTGGAGTTGGAAAATTCATGGCCAAACGGGGTGTGTTTTCACTTTTTTCACTAAAGTGAAATAATTTTCTAAAAAAAGGAATAAATTTCTATGTCCAGACGACTACTAAAAATAACAGTGCATCTACAATCTAAATATAATGATAAAAGCATGGTCTGAATGACTTATAACTTTAAAATCTAAAACATGCATAAACATAAAGGTATTAGGTGTTCATAACTCACCAACACTGAATAACACACTAAATACAATAACATCATTGAAGAATTTTAAGAAAATTCATGATTCAGATACCAAATACATAGTGTATATCACTAAACTGATGAAATCCATGATGATGAGTATAGGAAGATGTTAAACTTATGAGGCCAACATGATCACATTGTTCAATTTAAAGATTCTACTATAATTCATGAAAATGTCTGGTTTACATAGAACCCTAAGAATAAAGGATAAATTAAACTTTAGAGTTTTGGGAGAACTTTCAGAATCAATGGGTAAAAGGGACCCATTGATGAATATACAACATTCCTAAGTTGCTTAAATTCTTGAGGGGACTTGGATTTGAGAATCTGGGAGGGTGAATTCTTAAAGAGACCCCTTGCTTTTATTATTATGTATGGGAGAGGATTGAACATTTTTAACTAACTGATAAGGGGAAAATAATCCCTTTCTTAATGTTGCAAGTCATGGATTAGGTGTTTAAGGAGTAGAAAGCCCAAAAATCCCTTTACCCCTCAATAAATGTTGCACAATTTTACACTATAGCATGGCACAGTGCTTATCGTGGAGGCTAACCTCCGTGACACACTGCCTATTATAGAGGCTAACCTTCATGACAAGCTGTGTATCATAGACCCTAACCTCCCTGACATGTTGCATATCACAAATGGCCAGTCTCCATGGCATGTCGAAAATGTGGAGGCATATTGCCTTGGTGGTCCAAAATCACCCTGATCCTCTTCCAAAAATTTCAAAACTCTCCCAAATAAACCTTTTAACATTTCTAAACATATTTTAACTCATAAAGATACATTTCAAACATGGGAAGCCCAAAAATAAAATGTTCAAAATCTTGTTGTGTTAAAATAGCCATGTCATTTGTACTAAGTCTGAAATAATTACTTTGGGCCCATTTAAACATGTGACAAATCGCTGAAAACTTTTCTAGGATCTTGCATAGTATTACATTTCCACAACCAACAATAATGAGTATTTTCGATCATCATTGTTGTTGGTTGTGGAAATGTAATACTATGCAACAACAATGTCTAGGATCTTGCATAGTATTACATCATCATCATAATGTGCAATAACAATAAATTTCTATGATGATGATTTGATACACGAGGTTGTCTTACAAACTACAAGACCATCGTACAATATCCGATACTGTTTCATAGTCTTCATATTTCCACAACTAACAACAACGAATATTTTCGCAACCAACCAATATACCATCACGTGAGCTAAATATCCACTCATTATTTCCAACCATCTATGAAATCCACCATATGCCAATAAAGTATGAATACATCACAACACATAATTGATACCACAACATGTTTTTTCATCAAATAAGATACAATTATCATCATATATGCAAGGATAACAATATCACATAGGACCCTACATAATTACACACAACATATAATGTTTTAAAATTACCATATAGCATCACATATAGGCCCACACACAGACACAACACATTAACAAAGCCATTTTCAAGATTAGTTCCCACACTTTTAACATGTTTTTATATAAACATTAACTACCCTGCCCAGTCTAAAAGAAGTTAAGTCGTAATATACCTCAAATCCTGAAAATCAATCTACAATACTTCAATCCTAAAACCTTACTCCACACGAACAGACCTGGAATCAACTAAAATAGAGTATTATAGAATCTACGCATCAAAAAAAGCAGATGATACCCATATTTCCTACTTTTAAGTTGGGGTCAAAAGGGACCCCTTAAATGGGTTTCATAAAAGAAGGGAAAGATCTAAATTTGTTTCAAAAAATATCCCCCATATTTTCTTTAAGACCATTAAAAAATTTAATAATTTTATTTTTTACCTTCTCGTGTGCGTAATATGGATTTTTGATTTGAATTGTGCTAAAAGGTGTTAAAAGGGTAATTTGGGAATAATTTGGAATTTTCAAAAAGAGTTTTGGGTCCCTGGGGGTGTTAGGGTCCGTGATATCACCATGTCATAGAGGTTATCCTCTGATAATGGTGTGGCACAGGGGATAATCTCTGCAATAACGGAATGCCACGCCAAGATTTAAAATTTATACAGTTCTGTGTTTTAACTTAAGAGTGAGGGGATTTTTGTATTTTCAGCTTTTCCATGACTTATAAACACAAAATTAAAATTTTACTCTTCAGTTAAAAAGATCAAAAACACTTAGTCTCTTCTCTAATTCCTAAACCAAGAAAGCCTAAGGGTTTGATTGTGCATTCATTATTCGTCTCCAAAAATCAAATTGATTTCATATTTTTTTGTGTTTCAGGCATGTTTGTCTAACCTAAACTTTAATTGTACATTTGGGCATGAATTGAATGGTTTTTTATATGCTTTAAGTTATGGATTTTGAAATTGGGTTGAGGGATTTTGGTTGTCACTAATTGAATTATTTGTCCCATAATTTGAATTGATTATTCAAGATATAAATTGGTAATTTTGGGACTGAATTGATATATTATTTAAATGGTTGGAATGGGGGACATGGGTTTCCCCAATCTGTTGAATTTTGGCTTGAAATTACATGAACCTTAACCAACTTTGTGAATTTGATTCAAATTATGTAAAATTGCATGGTTTAACTTCTTTTGAACTCAATGTATTGCATTAATGGATAAATTGATAAAAAAATGGATTTGGATGGCCTTGGTAGAATTTGGGAGTCCAATTTTATTGTGTGAATTGGTTTATCATAAATACATTAGGCTGCAAGCATATTGGTATGAGGATACCAAGTGGTAACTTTCTTAATAACTAACTTTTAGGTTAATTATTGGAATTAAGTGCAAATTTTTTTAATTTGAGCTTAAAGGGGGTTGTGTAGCTTACCATGAAGGTGTAAGTCCTTGGGGGACAAACATTGAAACTACGTTTGCCGATGTTGGCGTATATATCACCGTGTGCTTAACATATAATATATGTATATATTAGATGGCTATTTCCCATGGTGTCTTTACCTTTAATGTGGATTTTCCTCGGTTTGTGTGTCTAACCTGTACTAAGGCCCTTCGAATAGGGGAAGGTGAACCCATATAGCTCATGAGTTCCTTTAGATGGATTGAGATACACAATCTAGGTTAATGGTTTTAAAACTTTTATGTTCATTACCAGTAACCTATCATGACATCCTAAATATATGTATATATAATAGTTTGCATGTGGTTTTGACTGATTTTAAGCATGGAATAGTGCTATTAATTTCTCTGAGTTACATGTCAGTGCTTATCCCACTGACCGTCCTAGGATGTTGCATCGTTTCATGATGTTGGGTCCAAAAATACTTCTATTGCTCGTCTACAACATTAGGTGGATTAGCATGTCTACTGAGCTGTTATGAACTGGTAAGCCTCCATCCTTCTAAAGGCTTTGTATTTCACCATGTTTTCCTTACTTTTATATTATTTTGGATTCTTTTTGGTCATAGTCAGGGGAATAACCTAACTTATTTTTTATTTATGCATTTAGAGTCTATTGTGGACATATGTGGGTTGGTAGGTTATTGATTGACTTTTATTTTTCATGAGTTATATATTCATGATTTATTTCTGTTTAATTGATTTCTACATTGTTATTATTATTAATATTGTTATGATCTTAAGGTTAGGTTAAGGTAGTGGTATCTGATTCATGGTGGACTTGGTATACCCGTCATGGTCAGGACCTGGTTCTAATTGTGACAAGTTTTGTATTATACCAAGGTTTAGATTCATTGGGTGTCCATAAATATGTGTCTAGTAGAGTCCTTTTATGGGTATGTAGCATGCCACACTTATAAGGACGAGGATATAAGGCATTTAGGTATGTTTCCCTATCTTGTGTTCTATATCCGGTTGTAGAGTGTAGTGTTATGGAACTTCTCTAACTCCTGGCTTTCTTGCATTTCACATTATTCCTCCCTAAAGATATGACATTCGTAGAAACTCTGTTGGGAATTCTTTCCAACCTAAGGATAATATATAGGGTACTCGTCTTGTGTATGAAGCGCAGACCAAATCTAGGGTCCCTTCTTCTAATTATGTTGCTCCACATGGAATTCCACCTATACCCACTAGTCCTCTTTGAACTTCTTGAGGTGGTGATTCTTCTAATCAACCACCTCAGGGGGACATCTTTAGTGTACAGTTTCACTGATCTATTCATTTTCTTAATCAGTTGGTGACATCTCAGTCTCATCAGTTGGATCATGTTGGTTTTATTGCTCCTTCATCTGAGGTCATTCATTTTGTCTAGTTCACGGTGTTGAATCCGTCAAACTTTAAAGGCTCTAAGGTTAAGAAGGATCCTCTAGGGTTTGTGGATGAGATAGAGAAGATTTTCAGAGTGATATATGCTACTAGTCTTGAACGTATAGAGTTTAATGTGTATCAGCTGAAAGATGTAGCTTATCAGTGGATTAAGGAGTAGGAGAAGTTGAGAAGTGCTGATGTTGAGCTGGCATTATGGGATTATGTTTTGGGTGCCTTACTTGATTATTTCTTTCCTCAGGAGTTGAGAAAAGCTAAGGTTGAGGAGTTTGTGAATCTGAAGTAGGGTATGATGAGTGTGAGTGAGTATGCAGTAAAATTTTAGCAGCTATCTCGCTATGCTCCAGAGTTAGTGTCTACCATAACATCCAAGATGAGAAAGTTTGTTTCTGGGGTTTCCCATCACATAGTATTGGACTGTAAGGATGCAATGTTGAACAGTAGTATGGACATCTCCATACTTGTGGCTTATATGCAGTAGGTTGAGGATGAGAAAAAGAAGCAGGCAGAGATTAGAGAGACGAAAAACATTAAGTTTATATATTTTGAGCATGGTGAGGGTCAATAAAATAGTGGGTGAGATGGTAGAAAGTGAATCAAAATAAGAGATAGGGAAACTCTTATTCGTCTGCTAGTGCTCGTTATCCTAAGCCTTCGGGTGATCATCATTTTTAGGCTAGCAGTGGTTCTATGGAATAGGGTGCCCAATCTCATGCTAGTAGAGCTCAGTCATCCCCACCTTATCCTCCTTGTAGATTTTATGGGAAGCTTTATCATGGTTATTGTGAGAATGAAATGAACTAGAGTTATAATTATGGCCAGCTGGGCCACATTCAACGAGATTTTCCTTTAGAAAAGGTCACTACTTTGGCTAATAAAATCCTTGTGCCACATCTTCAGCTCCTGCGCCAAAGGTTTCTACTTCTGGTACCGGCACTGGCCAGAATCATCTCTATGCACTTGCTATGCGCTAGGAATCTGGGGCATCTCCTTATTTTGTTACTGGTATGTTACAACTCTTTTCCGATAATTTTTATTGGTTTGTTTATTCAAGTTCTACCCTATCTTATGTGTCTCCTTATATGGATGTGCATTTTTGTTTTTGTCTTGAAAGTATTTCCTATCCTTTTTTTGTGTCTACTCCGGTGGGTGTTTCTATAGTTGCTAAAAAAATCTATAAGGGTTGTGTAGTGTCTATCTTTCATAGAGAGAATTGGTTGATTCTATAGAGTTGGCTATGGTGGACTCCAGTTTTGTCTTGGGGATAAATTGGCTTCATTCGTGCTATGCTTCTCTTGATTGTAGGACCCAAAAGGCCAGTTTCCATTTTCCTAATAAGATGATATTAGAATAGGAGGGGAGTTCCCTAGTACCCAAATGGAGGTTTATTTCCTATCTTAGAGCTCAAAAATTGATTTCAAAAGGGTGTTTATATCATCCAGTTTGGGTTAAGGATTTTGACACTGAAAGTCCTTCTTTGCAATCTGTCTTAGTGGTTACTTAATTTCTTAAAGTGTTACCCAAATATCTTCTCGAAATTCATCCCGATAAGAAAATAGATTTTGGGATTAATCTTCTACCAAATACCCATCCTATTTCCATTCCTCCATATAGAATGGATCCAACTGAATTTAAGAAGCTTAAGGATAAATTAAAATATCTTCTTAATAAAGTGTTTATTTATCCTAGTGTCTCTCTGTGGGATGCTTCTATGGTTTTTGTGTGAAATAAATATGGGTCTCTACGAATGTGTATAAACTATCATCAGTTGAATAAGGTGATAGTGAAAAATAAGTACCCTCTTCCTAGGATTGATAATCTTTTTGATCAGCTTCAGGGTGCTAGATACTTCTATAATATTAATCTTCATTCAGGTTATCATCAGTTGAAAATTAGTGAGTTTGATATTCCCAAGACTACTTTCAAACCCAGTATGGTCACTATGAGTTTTTGGTTATTCCGTTTGGGTTGAATAATGCTCTGGCTACATTCATTGATCTTATAAGTAAGGTTTACAGGCATTCTCTAGATTTTTTTATGATAGTAGTCATTTATGACATCTTTTTGTATATTAAGATTGATTAGGATCATGACAATCACCTCCAAATAGTGTTGTAGACTCTTAAGGAACAAAAGTTGTATGCTAAATTTTGTAAGTGTGAGTTTGGGTTGAATACTGTGACTTTTCTTGGGCAAGTTATTTCTTGTGAGAGGATCAAGGTGGACGCCCAGAAAGATGAGGAAATTAATAGATGGCCTAGACTCATGACTCCAAGCGATATTCAGAGATTCTTAGGCTTAGCTAGGTAGTATAGGATGTGTTTGAAGGAGTTTCTCTTCTATTGCTTTTCCGTTGTTGAAGTTGAATCATATTAAGGTTAAGTTCTTGTTATTTGGTGCTTGTAAGGTAGTTTTGAGAAGTTGAAGTATAGGTTGAATTTTGTGCTAGTGTTGAACCCGCCCGAGGGTACTGATG
Organism: Capsicum pubescens; assembly: GCA_030864215.1. Classification (NCBI taxonomy): domain Eukaryota; kingdom Viridiplantae; phylum Streptophyta; class Magnoliopsida; order Solanales; family Solanaceae; genus Capsicum; species Capsicum pubescens. The sequence goes on from CM061544.1 coordinate 233,879,045, forward strand.
GTTTTGTTGTGCTTTGTGATGGATCTTGTGTGGGACTTGGCTCTATTTTGATGCAGAATAATAAGGTTGTGGCCTATGATTCTAGGAAACTTAATGTTTATGAGAGAAACTATCCGACTAATGCCTTAGAGTTGGCGGTTGTGGATTTTGCATTAAAAATTTGGCGCCATTATCTATATAGATTACATGTAGACATCTATTCAGATCATAAGATCTTGTAGTAGGTGTTTACATTGAAGGAGTTGAATCACTTAAGGATTACGACATAAGCCTTCTCTACCATCTAAATAAAGCTAATGTTTTGACTGATGCTCTTAGCAGGTTATCTATGGAAAGACTATCTTATATGGATGAGGAGAAAAGAAGATTAGTGAAGGACATTCACAGGTTGACTAACATGGGATTCCATCTATTGGACTCTAAGGATAGGGGAGTAATTATAGAGGAAGTGGTGTTATCATCTCTTGGTGCTGAGGTGATGGAGAAACAAGAGGTTAGCAAAAGGTTATGGCTTTTTAGATTAGGGGAGATGGTATTCTGAGGTACCATGGTATGTTGTATGTTCATGTTATTGAGGGCTGCGAGAAAGGATTTTTACTGAGTCTCATGAGTCCGGATATACAGTTCATCTAGGTTTGATAAACATATACCATAGCTTGAAAAAAATCTATTTGTGGAATAATATGAAGAGGGATATCATCAATTTTGTTCCAAAATGTATGGGTTTGAAGCAAGTTAAGGTTGAGAATTTGAGGCCTAGTGGTATGTCCCAAGAGATAGAGTTGCCCATGTCGTAATATTGATTTCATTATAAGTATTCTGCGGTCTCACAATTAGTATGATTTTATTTAGGTCATTATCGATAGAATGACCAAGTCCGCTCACTTCTTGCCTATGAGGACTAACTACTCAGGAGAGGATTATGCCAAGTTGTTAATTTAGGAGATTGTAAAGTTTCATGGCGCGCCAGTGTCTATAGTTTCAGATTGAGGTACACAGTTTTCTTCTAAATTTTGGTATTTATTTTAGAAAGGTTTGGGTATACAAGTTAACCTTAGCACCGCTTTCCACACTCAAATATATGAAAAAAAGGAGTGTACTGTTCAGGCTCTGGAGGATATGTGAAGGGCCAGTACGATTGATTTTAAAGACTGTGTGATTGAAATTAAATGTAGTTAGGTTGATCATTAGCCACTTATTGAGTTTGCATAAAATAATAGTTATCTTTTGAGCATTAAAATGGCTCCTTTTGAGGCTTAACATGGTATGAGGTATAAGTCTCTTATTAGGTGGTTTGAGGTTTGTGAGAGTAGGTTTTTTGGTCCTGACTTGGTTCACCAATCCATGAATAGGGAAAAGTGATTAGATAATGATTCAATACTGCCCAAAGTAGCCAAATTCTTATGCGGAGGCAAAAAAAATTGGAGCTCAAAGTGAATAATTGGGTATTCTGGAAGGTGTCTCCTATGAAATGAGTAATGATGTTTGGGAAGAAGTGGAAGCTCAGTCCTTGTTATATTGGGATTAATAAGATTTTAGGAGAGTTTGGAATATTGATTATGAGTTGGATTTTCCTGCGAGTTTGGGTTTGATTCATTTTTTCTTTCATGTATCCATGATAAAAACATTTTGTGGGTGGTCCTTCCATGATAGTACCTGTCGATGATGTTGGTGTTACGGATTCCTTATCTTATTAGGAAGTACCAGCTGAGAAATTGGATTGGCAATTTTGTAGGTTGAGGACCACCAGGGATGTAGCTTCAGTGAACGTTCTTTGGAGAAATCAAAAGGTAGAAGAGGCTACATTGGAAGCGGAGGAATATATGAAGTCAAAATATCCTTTCTTGTTCCTCGGGTTGGATGAAAGAGCTTAAGATATGAGTTTCATTTTCTACTTTCCATTTTTTGAGTTTTACATTTGATTCTTGTGTATTCTTTCAATTCTCATGTTAAAAGTGTCCTTCCTCATAATTCAGGGACGAATCATCCAAAGGGGGGAGGGATAATATAAGACCCTTAAAAATTTGATCATTTTATTTTTAACCTTCCCGCGTGTGTAATATCAACTTTTGTCTTGAATTGTGTTTAGGGATGTTAAAGGACAATTTAGGAAAGTTTCAAAATTTTCCAAAAGGGTTCAGTGTCATTTTGGGACCCAGAGGTAGTGAGGGTCTGTGACATCACCATGTCACATAGGTTACCCTCCGCAATAACTGCATGACAAGGAGGATAATCTTCGCGATAACGGTGTGCCACCCCAAGGTGTAAAATTCATCCAATTTTGTTTTTTTTTGCTTAAGGGAGAGGGGATTTTGGCTCTTTTACCCTTTACATGACTTATAAACATAACGTTGACCTTTTCCCCTTCAATTAAAAAGATCAAACACTCTTATTCTCTTCTCTCACACCTAAACTAAGAAAACCTAAGGGTTTCACTGTGCATTTATCATTCGCGTTCCAAACTTTGAATTGATTTCAAATTCTGGTGTGTTTCAGGCATCTTTCTCATTCCTTATCTTTAATTTTACATTGTGACATGAATTTAATGGTTTTCCACATAATTTAATTTGTGGGTTTTGAAATTGGGTTGAGGGGTTTTGGTTGTTACTGATTTCAAATTCTGGTGTGTTTCAGGCATGTTTCTCATACCTTAACTTTAATTTTACATTGTGACATAAATTGAATGGTTTTCCACATAATTTAAGTTGTGGGTTTTGAAATTTGGTTGAGGGATTTTGGTTGTTACTAACTGAATTATTTGTCTCATGTTTTGGATTGGTTATTTATGCTTTAAATTGGTGGTTTTGGGACTGAATTGATATATTATTTAAATGGTTGGAATGGAGGACACGAGTTTCCCAAAATTGGATGAATTTTGGCTTAGAATTGCAAGAACCTCAACCCACTTTATGAATTTGATTCAATTTATGGAAAATTGCATGGTTTAACTTATTTTGAACTAAATACATTGCACTAATGCATAAATGGATATAAAAATAAATTTAGATGGCCTTGGTGTCCATGGTTTGGATTTTATGGAACTTGAGAGTCCAATTTGGTTGTGTGAATTGGTTTGGCATAAATATATTAGCTTGCAAGTAAATAGGTATGATGATACCAAGTGGTAAATGCCTTAATAACTGAATTTTTGGTTAATAACTGGAATTATGTGCAAATTGTTTTAATTTGGGGTTAAAGGGGATAATGTAGCTCACAATGAAAGTGTAAGTCCTGTGGTGACGAACACAGGAAACCACGTTTGCCGGTGTTGGGGGGTATATATGATCGTACACTTGACACACACTTGATATATATATTTTGGATGGATATTGCCCATGGTGGATTTAACTTTCCTTTATAGATTCCTTGGTTCGTGCGGCTAACACGTACTGGGCCTTTTCACCAAGGGGAACTGAACCCATATAGCCCATGAGTGCCTTTTGGATGGATCGAGCTACATAGTCCAGGTTAATGATTTTTAAAACATTTATGTTCATGACCCTTATCCTATCCCAGCATACCGTATATATATATATATATATATGAATGTGTGCATATGGTTTTGACTGATTTTGAGCATGGAATTATTGTATCACATTCCTTGAATTACATACCAGTGCTTATCCCACTTACTGTCCTAGGACACTACATTATTTCATGATGCAGGGTATGAAGACACTTCTGTTGATCCTGTGCAGCATTAGGTGGATTTGCAAATCTATTGAGCTGTCGTGAAGTGGTGAGCCTCCATCCTTCAAAAGACTTTTTCATTTCATTATATTTTCTTTACTTTCAGAGTATTTGGATTCTTTTTGGTCATAATCGGGGGCATGTACTGACTTATTTGGTATTTTTGGTTTTATAGGCTATTGTGGAGAGTTGTGGGTTGGTTGGTTTGTTATTGATTGACTTTTAGTTTTCAAAGAGTTATCGATTCATCATTTATTACTGTTTAATTGGCTTCCACATAGTTATTACTATTATTGTTATTATTATTCTCTTGAGGTTAGGTTAAGGGGGTGGTCTATAGTCCGTGGTGGACTTGAGATACCTGTACCGGCCAGGCCTTGGTTCAGGTCGTGACATTTTAGGTGTCTACAACTAAAATCCCAAGAAAAATGAGATAAAAACTAGGTCCAAATCAAAGAAAAACTATTTTCAAGATTTACCGGGTAAAAATCCCCGAAATCCATTTTAAAATCAAGAATCAGAGTTGTTTTGAAGATGAAATTAATGAAAAACTGATAATTATAAGATTAGAAACTCATCTAAGTGAAAAGGGTTTGAAATTGGGGTTTAAATGAGAGAAATGCAAATTTAAGGCCTTACGGGCCATAATCCCCAAATTCCGTTCTTTAATCCAAGTTTAAACAAGAAATAGATGAAAAATATTGAAGAAAATAATTGAAATATTTGTTATGGAGCTTAACCAAGCTAAGAAGTGGAAGAAATAGCAAAAAATTATGAAACCCTATGCTCCAAGTCTCAAAAATGGTGAAAAATAGTAAAAACCAGGTATTTATATACCCAGGCATCGCGATCGTGAACCATGGGTTGCGATCGCGGTACCTGGCCTTTCAAGGGTATCACGATCGCGACACTTGACCTGCATGCCGAATCGCAGTCGAAATTGGAGCATCGTGATCACGGTTGTACCAACTAAATTATTCACCAGTTGGGGACTTGGTGAATTTCTAAGTCTCTGCGGGCTCTCTAATTCATCAAAAATCCTATGAATACAAACAAACTATGCTACCTATCAAATTCGATGCTCCAGACTCAATGGCGATATTAGATTTTTTTAAAAATGTCATTTTCATAAAGTTGACCCTCAAAACCAAGAATCATTACTTCCAAACTGAGGATCAAAATGAGATTTAAAAGCCATAAAATGACGCAAACCATGTTAGCACCCTAAAATCAATTCTCCCTCATATTAAGATCTTACTAGGTGAAGAAGTACTGAAGGCTATGATTATCCAGGAAAATCTCACAACGGACTCTGTACATGTAGTGCATGCATAACCTCTATGCAAAACAAACTGTGCACAACTCAAAATTGGAGGTAGGGTAATTCTTCTTATCGGGCTTCAACTTACAAGAAGTATATGCAATCACCTTACCTTACTGCATCAACACATCACCTAACTAAACACCTAAAATAGCACAAAAGATGGTGAAACCCACGCCCTCCTTGGGGAAAGTCAAAATAGAAGCTGAAGTCAACAATCCTTAAGCTTTTGGAAGCCCACATCACAAGCGATGGACCACTAAAAGTAAATCTTCATCTGAATCAACTTAGTCAACAGAGCTGCAATAGATGAAAAATCCTCAATAAAACGTCGATAATAACTTTCCAAGCCAACAAAACTCCTAATCTCGGTGGGCGAAGTAGGTCTAGCCCAATCACAAACTGCTGCAATCCTAGATGGATCAACCATAATACCCTCCGTAGTCACCACATGACCCAAGAAAGAAACAGACTCCAACCAAAATACACACTTGAAGAACTTTGCATATAACTTCCCATCCCTCATTCTCTAAAGTACAATCTGCAAAGGCTCCTCATGATTGGTCTCACTCTTAAAATAAACCAAGATATCATCTATAAATACAATAACAAAGGAGTCAAGATATAATCGAAACAAATGGTTCATCAACTCCATGAACGTGATTGGGATATTGGTCAACCCAATGCACATGACCAAGAACTCATAATTGCAATATCAAGTTTGAAAGGAAATTTTTAGAATATTCAAGGCTCTAATTCTCACATTGTGATACCTGGACCTCAAATCAATTTTTGAAAACACCGCGGCACCGTGATGTTGATTAAACAAATAATTAAGGAGAGGAAGAGGATACTTATTCTTAACGGTCACCTTGTTCAACTGTCGATTACCAATATATATCCATATAGATCCATCCTTCTTTTTCATAAACAAGATAGCCTCACCCCAAGGCGACATACCAGGTTTAATAAATCCCTTATCCAACAATCCTCCAACTAATCCTTCAATTCCTTCAACTCAACTGGGTCCATCCTATAAGGAGGAACAAAAATGGGATTGGTACCCAACTCAACATCAATAGAAAAATCAATATCACGATCTGAAGGCATACCAGGAAAATCCATAGGGAACACATCTATGAACTCATGGACAACATAAATAGAATATAAATAAGGAGGTAAAGCAATACTAGTATCACGAATATGAGCCAAGTAAGACAAACATCCCTTCTCAACCAATCTACGAGCCTGAAAATAAGATATAACCCTATTAGGACCTGAATAAAGCTCACCCTTCCAAGCTACCCTCGACAAACCCGACGAACCTAGATTCACAGTACTAGCATAACAATATAGAACTACATAGTAAGAAGCCAACAAAGCCATACCCAAGATAACATCAAAATCAACCAATATAAGACATGAAAATCTACCCAAGTCTCACACCCAGCAAAAGTCACAATATAAGATCAGTACACCCAATCCACCACTAAGGAATCTTCTACAGGGATAGATACATGAATAGGGATGGCAAGAAGCTCACTAACAGAATCAAAGCCTGAATAAAAATCTGCAGACACATAAGACAAAGTAAATCTGGTATCACATAACACAAATATTGATCTAAAGCAAATAGGAAGATACATATAATCATAACATTAAAAGCCTATTCCTATGGTCTAGAGGGTATAGCATAGCACTTTCTACAACCACTAACTAGTTAAGTAGCCCCTAACTGCCACCACAACCTCTACTACCTGTACCTCTTGTACCTCTGAAGAACCTCTTACTTTTACAACTAAAATAATAGTATCTCTAATCACATTGTAGGTATTATGGCTAAATGGAGAATCTCATTACTTACAAATCAACCTCTACATCCTGACTTAATATGAGAAGGCACCACTAGGCCCAGAAGACCACCCAGAACTTCTAGAACAGAAGATCCTCTACCCAAACTCTACAAGGCTGCCTGCACTAGTCTACCATAATACCTATGAGAACCTCTGAAATATCTACATCGATAAGCTTGACCTATAAACTAACTAAAACAATGAACCTTCTTGTCTCCTCCTTGAGATGCTCATAGAATACCCTCATTCATCTTAGCATGATCCATTATACTCTTAAAGGATACTCAAAATGCAACCATCTGAGATGTATCCAAATGAAGAGAGACATCCAAACCCTTCACAAAATTTAAAATCTTCTCAGACTCAATGGAAATATTGTCATATAAATATATAGACAAAGCATAGAAGCATGTCTCATACTCTTCAACACTCTTAAAGCCCTGCTCTAGGCAATCAAACACATCTCCCAGTTGATCCCTTAGACTATAAGGTACAAATCTCTCTAAAAAAGGCATTGGCAAACTAATCCCAAGTCATCTCGAGAGAACAAAGAGCTATGTAACTATCAAGTTTTCTCAACTAATTCTACCAGCATCTCTCAATAATAAGTAGTATAACAAACCTATGCAACTCAAGCAAACCTAAGATATGCAACTTCTCCCAACAATCAATCAAGAACTCATAGGCATCCTCGTCCATAAAACCACTAAATCTAGGTGGACCCAAAGAAGTAAATCTCTCGAACCTTTTCTAATCCTCATAAGACATAATTGTACTCACAAAAAAAGAGGCATTGTGAATCAGATGAGTTGAGGTCCAATCTGGAGAGGTAACATAGATGAAGGATTAACTCCTATTCTCAGAATACTATACTCAGATGCCGGCGTTGAAATAGGAATAATAATCGGGGTATAAGGAGTACCAAGTGTAAAAGTAGGTGCATCTAGAGGATCCACACTTGGTATAGAAGGAACACCAAGCGCACTCAAAGGGCCACCCTCCAAATGGGTCAACAAACGAACAAAAAAACCCTCTAAGACTGGGGTAGAAGAACTTGATGGGATTTATGTTGTACCCATACCTCTAACATGCTCAAGATAAGGATAAAGAATAAGTTACCTAGAACTACTCATAGATGGTGCAGATCCACGTACACACCTACGACCTTGAGTCTATCTATGACTCGCAAATCATTCTCTAGGCTAGGTTCTCTCACCAGATGAAGGGTCCGCATCTCTAACCTCATGAGATCTAGTCAACACCACCAACATAGAAAAAAGTGAAATATGACTTAGAACACAAGGTATGAAGATACTTTGCTTAATAAGGAACAAAATAAGGGAAATTTTCTAAAGACATCCTATAGTCTCTCGAAGATAGATATGGAGGTCTACAATCTGCAAAACTCTATTAGACATCTCATTTTTAAACTAGTAAGGGCCAATAGAGCTGGCTGCTTTGATACGAATTTGTCACGACCCATAATCCAAGGGTCATGATGGCACTTGCCGTGCCGAACCTTGACAAGTAAGCCTATCATCCAAACCAATACACAAGGACGGAAAGACAATAATAACCCTAAGGCAAGTCTTCTAGAATGAAGACAAACCATACAATTATAATAAATGAGGAAAAAAACATAATCAATAATACAAAATCTTAAAACTTGGTCTCACAGTGTAAGAACATAACTAGTACAACTCAGAGTCAAATATGAAAGACATACAAAATATGATATAACTCAGTCTCTAAAATACAATAAAGACATAGACTAATAAAGAAAGATAGTAGTAGACTCCAGATGCCTAAAATCAACCACTACCTGGAAAAGCTCCAAATAATGCATGAAATAAAACACCGAGAAACGCATCAAAACCAGAATCTACACCAAAAAGTTATAGTAGGAGTGAGTACGGTCCACTTGTACTCAGTAGGTAACATTGGCCGACCGAGTAAAGTTTAAAATAAGAGATACCAAAAACACACTAAGGGCATGTGACTTGCAATCAAAAAATATCCCACAATGGTAGGCCACACTGCTTGCACTAACAGTTTTATAATATCCATATATAACACGGTAAAGCACCAAAAAGTAATACACGTATACATTCATACCACACATAAGAAAGGAAAAGAGACACCTTACACTGGAATATCAAGTACAAATAAGAAAAGATAAAACAATAGATAGGTAACAAGTCAAACAGAATATACAATCACATCACAAGCATAATAAAGTATATATAAAATAAATCATAAAGATGATGATGATGTGATGCATGAGGTTGTTCCACAACCTCTGAGACTATCGAACAACCTCCCAGACTGTTTCGCAGTCTCCATATCCTACCAAGCTAAATTTTTAAGATGTAGGACCCATGAGGGGTTCGTCAGCTCATATAAAAATCAATATCCATATCTCCTCCTCAGCACATCCCTCGAAGAAGGTTTTATACTATGCAACATTTGTTTCAAGGAAAGTTGTTGACAGTATTTCTCAGTATTTCCACTATGGTACCATTGTTTCATGAATAAATATGAGAATGTAATTCTCACAACCAACCATAATGAGTATTTCAACAACAAACCACAATGAGTATTTCAACAACAAACCACAATGAGTATTTCCATAACCAACAAATATACCATCATGTGAGCAAAATATCCACTCATTATTTCAAACCATCCATTATATCCAACATGATTCATATGCCAATAGAGTATGAATATATAACAACACACAATTGATATGAAAAAATGTTTTTTCATCAAATAATATACAATTATCATAATGTATACAAGGCGATTAATATCACATAAGACCCTACGCCGCCACACATAGCACATAATATTTCAAAACCACCATATAATATCATATATAGGCCTCCACACAAGGAAAACATTTTAAGATAGTCATTATTATTATTAGTTCCCACAATCTTAATATGATTTTGTATAAACATTAACTACCCAGCCCAGTCTAAAAGAAGTTAAACCATAACCTACCTCGAAAGTCAAAAATTGATTTGCAACACTTCAATCTCAAAGCCTTACTACTCATGAACTGACTCAGAGTAAAAAAATGGAAATATAGAATCTATATGTCAAAAGAAATACAACGATAGTAATATTTTCTACTTTTAAGTCGGTGATAAAATGGACTCCAGAAATGGTTTTTTTGAAAAGGGTAAGATCATAAATGTTTTAAAAACATGTTACCCATATTTTTTACAGCTGAGAACCCAAGCAAAAATGAGCTAAAAATGAGCTCCAAATCAAAGAAAAATCATTTTCAATCCTTATCATGTAAAAATCTCCAAAATTCATTATTAAATCAAGAATTGAAGTTGTTTTGTAGATGGATTTGAGGGAAAACTGATAATTATGAGATTAGAAACTCATCCAGGTGAAAAGTTTTAAATTTGGGGTTTTAAATTTGAAAAATATAATTTTTAGGCCTTACGGATCAAAATCCCCAAATTCCATTCTTTAATCCAAGTTTAAAACAAGAAATAGATGATAAAAACTGAAGAAAATAATTGAAATAGGTGATTATGGAGTTTAACTAAGATTAGATGTTGAAGAAATAGCTAAGAATCACCATACCCTAAGCTCTAAGTCTTAAAATGGTGAAAATGGCAAAAATAATGTATTTATATACCCAGATATCGCGATTACAGGACAGGGGTCATGATCTGGGATACCTGGCCTGTCAAGTTTATTGCAATCATGGACAAGGGTCAGGATCACTAACACTTGACATATATACGCAATCGAGATCGTGATAGGAGCATCGGGATAACGAGTGCACCAGCAGGGGACTTGGTGTATTTTCAAGTCTCCGCGGGCCTCTTAAAATTCATCAGAAATCCCGAGAACATAAACAAACTATGCTACCCTATTAAATTTGATGCTCTGGACTCAATGGCAACATAAGATTTTAGAAAAAATATTATTTTCACAAAGTTGATCCCCAAAATCCAAAAATAAGATTTTCAAAATATAAGTTCAAAATAAAATTTAAAAGGCATAAAACCACACCAACCATGTTAGCCCCTAAGATTTTTCCATCAATCGTACAGATCAAAACATGTTAATTGAAGTCAACTATAAGATTGTCGAAGAAACCAAAAATCACAATATTACATAAATCACATCAAAATGCATTAAGAATTGTGTCAATCCTCTCTACACACCAAAAATACCATAATGCAACCATGGGGAGGGGTATAATGGTTAAGTCATATAGAAACACATATTTCACGTACTTCTTCTTAAAGATCTTCCATTCTAATAGTTAGTTCAGAAATCATCTTACCTTGTGGTATCACACTATCTCTAATAGTAATTTCTGTCAGTGCATTTTCATATATTACTACTAATAATTCTTTCCTTTTTAGTAATCAAGAAATGGTCAAGAGAGGAATCTTTATTTTCTTTAGATTTAGTATAGTATTGATGTTCAACCATCTTTTCATCAACACATATCAATTTAAACTTACTTAATTACCTGCTAAAGTAAAATCAACTTCTAAGGTAAATATATTAGATCCTGTTTATGGTAAAAAATTTAAGATATGTTATATAAAGTAAACAAGTAAAGTTGCTTTCATCTTAGGTAAATTAATCCATGGGTGGATATAGACTCAAAAAAGAATTAATCGGCAAGAGTTTGTTCTTTGATTATGGATAAGTAGGTCTTTAACAGGTAGTTTGTTGAGTCTCTATCTTTGTGTGTCTCATTCTATTGACTTTGACTCCACCTTACTTTCTCAACAAAATGGATAAAATAATGATATAAAGGATAGAGGTTAGGTCAAAAGTTTGCCTATATATCTTATGAAAGAGAAATTAGGCCTTACATAGTTTGAATACATACAGATAAAACTTCATTTCAGTGCAACTCATTAAAATGCATTATATCGAGAAAACATTAAAGAAAAGTGACAACTGAAGGGACATGACTTACAATAAGCTCCTAAATAAGTGTGGGCATTCCTATATTATTCTATTTCTTCCATATCTTGATATTCAAGGGATGGAAAGGTAAAAATTCCAATCGACCCTTCCAGTTTCCATTGGAAGCTCCAAATTCATTTTAAAAGAATGAAAAGTTTTATCACACCCCAAAAACATGGGCTATGGTGGCACTTTTTGTGGCAAGCCTTGATAAGTAAGCCATTCACCCAAACTAATATGGAATGAGGAAAATAAAATAAAAACCCAAGGCAAGACTTGTAGAATGAAGTCAAACCACCCCTTTGCCATAATAGCAAAAAATAAGTAATAATTATACCATAAATCTCCCCCAAAACCAAGTCTCATAGTGAAAGAACCTACTAAGTATATCACGAAGTCAAAATATACAATTGATAGTGCAAAAGGAACATAATTTGTCTCTAAATATGAAAGCAAGACATAAACTAAATAATACAAGGTAGTATATCAACTCCAGAATTATAGATTATCTGTTACCTCAAAGATGGTACAAAACACCACTCAAATCAGCTGTCGTGCTGTGCACTCATACCTGGATCTGCACCGAAAGGGTATAGTAAGGGTGAGTACGATCCACTTATACTCAGTAGTTATCATAGGCCGAATAAACAATGTAGGAAATAAAGCATATAAACACAAATTATGGACATATCACCTGCATTCAAAAAATATCCCAATTGATATCCCACACCATCTTCACTAATAGTTTAACATATAGACAAAAAATTACAAGTACGAGAAAGAAGCATAAATATAAACGTATACCAAATAGAAGTATGAGAAAGAAGAAAAAATAGATAGATATTCAAAAAATGTCCCAATTGATAGCCCACACCATCTTCACTAATAGTTTAACATATAGACAAAAAATTACAAGTACGAGAAAGAAGCATAAATATAAACATATACCAAATAGAAGTATGAGAAAGAACAAAAAAATAGATAGATATTAAATAATTAATGATAACACAACACAGAATGAGAACAATATATATAATGTAATGTAATGAAGATCATGATGTGATGCATAAAGTTATAACACAACCTTCGTATACACTTATGGAGTTGTGCTCCCGAGGTAGGATCCATGAGGGTTTGTCAACCCATATTTAATCCAATATCCAATACCAGTTCAATATCCATAACTCCTCTCCGGCACATACATCGATAGAGGGTTTTTAAATATATCATATTTTTTGTTAGAAAAAGCCAATATTTCTAGTATTTCGATAATGGTACCAATGTTTAATGAATATATACGATATAAGGATATAATAGTCACAACCAACAAGAATTAAAATTTCTATTATCCAACCAATATACCAACTATGTGAGCCAAAAATCCACTCAAATCAGCGAACCATCCATGATCCAATAAAATCCAGAAAACCATAAAGTGAAATGTGACAGTAGGATGTCATTGATACCTCATAAATTCTAATTTAGGCTTTTTCCACAAAAAGTAGTACAACTAAGGACATGTATATATCAATACCAGGCCAACAACATCATATAATACTCTAAACAGTCATACATAGCAAATAATATCTCAAAAATCACCAAATAACAACAATATAGACCCCTACACAGTCCCGCTAACAAATTTTCCATGATACAACCCGTACCTATAACATTCTTTTACATCAATATTAATTATCCAACATATTCTGAATAAATTTTAGCCATAAACTACCTCAAATGCAGAAACCTAGGTTCGAAAGTCTCCAATCACGAAGACATCCCCTCACATGTGGCCTAAAAATCAACTAAAATATACAAATATAGATTTGATGCATGAAAAGGAAGCCAATGATACCTATATTACCCACTTCAAAATTTTAGTCAAAAAATATACTACCCATGATTAAAGTAAGCCATATAAGATGTTCAAGTAGAAATGGGTTGAAACTAGGGTTTGAATAAAAGAATTACTAATTTAGGCCTTATAGGTTAAAATTCCCAAATTCCACTTTTGAAATTGAGTTTTAAGAAGATTTAAATGACATGAATCAAAGAAAAATAATTGAAATAGGGATTTGGAGCTTACCCAAGCTTTAAAATGGAATAAATCAACCAAAAGATCAAAACCCCAAGCTCCAAGTGTCAAAACTAGTGAAAACTGCAAAAAAAGGTATTTTTATCGCCCAAGTATCGCCTAAGTGAACACCAGGACACTTAAGCAACAAAGTGTCACTATCGCGATACTCACCTGGTCCTCTAGTTTCGCATAAGCGACTTGGATATCACTTATACAATGGGAAAATCACTTAAGTGATACCCCTAGCTAGATGCCTGGACGCTTAAGCAATTGGCTAGTTGCTTAAGAGGATGCACCAGTTGAGTGGTGCATCATCTTAAGACTTAAAGAATTCCATATCTCTATAGATCCCTTGGGATTCCTCCAGAATCTCAAGAATGCAAACGAACTATGCTACTAAATTAAATTTCATGTTTTGGATTCGATGACAATGTCAGATTTTCTAAAAAAATATTGTTTACGTAAAATTGAGCCCTAGGGCCTATTTTTACATCTTTTTGATTGGAGGGTCAAAATGAGATTATAAAAAGCCATAAATCATATCAACTATGTTACTAATCCAAAATTGATATTCAGGATTTGCTGGCACAGTCCTTTTTGCCATCCAACACACAAAATAATAAATGTTGAACGAAGTCAATTATAAAACCTTTTTAACTTTCAAAAATCACAAACTCTCATAAATCACACCAAAATTTATTGGAAATTGTGCCAATTATTCCCATACTTTAGAAATGCTACAAAGCAACCATAGGAATGGGTAAAATGGTCAAATCACATAAAAATAAATAATTCACAAAAATAAACAAAAATTAAGTCATTACAAGTCTTTATGTTATGCCCTCCAATCCCTCCTAGTAGTGATTGACTTCTTTGAATTTCTTTAAAGCTTTAGATATTGTACGTATCCTTATTTCCATGGATTCATGGATCTTGGCATGTATAAGCTTTCAAAAAATCATGGTAGGTTTTCTCAAACATTGTGGATTAATAAATGTAAATATGCAACTTTTCAATAATGGGAATTCTTATATTAACATGGTCTCATGTGAGGATAGTGTGTGACCCCCATAGTTTACTTATCTAATAGTTGTAGATCATATTGGAATTTCCGATTCTTAGGGTGATGCATATATCGGTAGTATGACCTTATTAATACAGATGGTAAAAGTATTTCTTGTAAGAATCTTAGGGAAGGCAGCCAAATCCTTCTATTTTTGTTAGGGGGAGGGCTCCCATGGCTCTCTAAGCTTGATAAATTTCTAAAATGTCATGATCTTGGGGCTCCAGAAGTTATCTCTAAATTAAGCTTTGGAGTGACCTTTTCACTTCCCAACCTAATAATAAATGGCCAAACAACGTCCCCTTGATCTTATCTTAGTGGAAATCCCTTAAATTTTGAGGTAGGGTTTGTCCCATGCTTTCTTTCTCATAGCCTTTAGTCTAGTCTTCAGTTTTTCCCTTAGTATTCTCCTTTTTTCTTGTGTAATAAATATGTGGACTTCAAATTTTTTTTGGTTATCTTGAGTGATTTTCTTAACCACTCTCTTGGTTTTTTTAGCAACTTCTCTATTTGTTATTCCATTATTCGCTCTTTTACCTAAGCAGTTTTTGAATCTATAACCGATCTTCCTGAGAGAGTAGGAACAAGTTTTAGAAAGTTAATGGGGAACAGTTGAGAACTTTTCTAGGATATTGCAGACTTGGAACATTTGACTGAACTTTTATATAGTAGTCATATATTTCTGCCTAAAGGGCTTCTAAAATTTATTGAGGAGTTGATCAATTTACCTTGATTCAGAAAACACACCTATGCACATAAAATAATTATATTACCTAATAATATTATAATAAGCATATATCTTAGTGGTTGAACCTTTTGATCCAAAGGTTGGCCTAATGAATTGAAGGAATTATATGCCTTTAAGTCAATCCATTATCCCAAAAATATGATTTTTATTAATATCAATAAAATTCATAAGTGCTTAAAAATGAGATAGTAAAAGGGATACAATTTAATAGTAAAAGGGATACAATTTAAGGAAATGGAGGAAAATGCATGAAATAGACAGTCCCACGCAGGGGATAACAACAATAGGAAACTCTAGCATTTGAATGATCCCTCGCCAATCTTTGCTTTTTTGGCCTTTCTATCTTATGCCATATTCGTACTGGTTGGTGATCAAATGACTTCTGCATAATTGTTCTTTACTCTCGCAGGTAATTCTCCCTATGCAATCCATCTGAGAAACAATGTTATCCAACTTGTCCAAACACTGCGTGGCATCACCCAATTATGGCCTATCACTTTTCAACTTTTTTTTTAGTTTGTTTATGGTTGATTCATCTTTCATATATTGCCGTTGGTGGTCAATTTCACATTTCGAACCTATATTTAAACCAGTAGAGTCGGATTGATGTTTTGATTCTCTATCAACAATTTATGTAGGCATACTTGGATGGTGAATCAATGTTCCTACAAGATTCTTTTTTAACAAGCTTTTTAAGTGTTGCTACACTTAAGTTTTGTCTCAACATTGATGGACAATTTTATGATCTTTCTTTTTCTCCATTCTTTTATTATCAATTTCTTGAATGGTACTTCACCCTATTCATATTCGGTGATGAACCTGGCAATGGGCTCTCTCTAGGTTGATTCTTGTCTAAGGACTTTATTAGGCACATAAGGAAAAGTCCATATAAGGCATACAAGTACTATGAAAGGCCTTTCTGCCCTCAAGTCATATATTTCCTCAAATAGAGGTCCATAGTTAACCATTAGACAAGGTCATCTCCTAATTCACCAAACCGTATTAAGAAAGACTCTGGAGTGTTTTTCCTGTTAAACTCATTTAAAGCAAACCATATGTTATGGAAAAAAAATTATTCATCACATTTTTTCATCTAATTCTTCAAGACATGAAATTTTTAGAAAATGTTTCATCATTCACCACTATAAAATTAGATTACAACCTTGGAAAAAGCTGGCTCTTTTTTGATAATTTTCTAAAGCTCGATATATCTCGGCAATGATCAAAGGAGCTAAGTTATGGAATACTGTTAAAGCACCTTCTTTCATCCCATAGAAGAGGGTATGTGGTACCATGATGACTCTTAGGTGAATTGTACATTTTTGTTTTTGTTTGAATACCATGGTTTCAAGTAGGATTACTACAATGGAAAATTCTCTCCTTTTCATACTATTTGACTAAGAAGAAAATCCATGCTTAGATTTCTGGAAATCTGTAGCTCTCACAAACCTATATTACAAATTATAGAGAAGGATATTTAGTCCTCTAAACTTCCCTAACAATGTGTTGTCTTTAATCAGAAAGGTATATTTGATCTTTAGAGAATTTTATACAATTAAGATTAAAACGTCATTATCAGATGCATGCTTTCTCTTTTTGCACATCAACCCACTCTCATAGCTAGCCATTACTTTATTAATAGTAGTTGTTATTTCACATCACCAAAATAGAACACTACAATGTCATCATCACAAGATTTTGTCAGGAGTTGAATTATCTCACACCAAACTTCTATGTCAATAAAAAAGGTAGGGAACTAGTATGATTCCTAAGAATTTTCTTATCCTCTAGGTTTATAAATTTCTACTATACCATAAGGAAGTTATTTAGCTTGATAATGATTTTGAATCTCCTGATATGGACTGATTGAGAAATTCATACAAAATAGCAAATATTGCTAGTCGCTCCCCTATAACACCCTAGGTTTTGACCCTTAAAAAATTTCCTGGAATTCTGATCTCTGGACCCAATACGACTCGAGGGTATGATTTGTATGTTGGGGTATAGATGTAAGGTCCAATTATTTATTAACCAGTGTTGGTTGGTGAGATAGATTTTGGTTCCTAGAATGGGTATGACTTAGGGGTACGAGTCGTATTGGTGGTCACTGATCATTTGGTTCCTTAAATTAATCCTATACTTTGTTACTTAGGTTGTATCTTTGTAAAAGTGGCTCACCATGATCCACAATCCTGGGTATAAGGCATACTATGGACTCGTATAGTGGATAATGTCTGAATCTTCCATGGGTTTAAATCTGCCAGGGGTACGGATCGTATGCTGTCAATACGACTTGGTTAGATGAGTCATATGTTTGATAGTTTTGGATCTAAGGGTTGACCCCAGCATACAAGTGGAGGATATCAATCGTATTGGAAGGGTACGACTCATATGGGTCAGTCATATCCCTGTGATAGGATTTTGGTGCATCTTATGTGGGGGTATTTTAGACATTCCTCATTTATCCTAATATGGTACCATGACTTCTAACCTACTTGGAAGGTTATTTATCCTATTATTCCATTCATTAGCACTTAGAAACTCTTCTAAACACTCCACAATTCTCTCAAGAGATTTTGGGAAAGAAGAGCTAGAGTTTTAACTAAAGGATCAATTTGGGGCTTGTCTTGGTGATTTATTTTAGTCATCATCTTTGTTTAAGGCATGTTCTCTTCCCGTACTGTTAATTTTATCTAAAGGAATAGTTATATGAATGTTTTCATTATTTCATTTATTGTATGATTTTGGTTTTCAAATATAATTTTTGGGTTTTGACGTTAAATGGTTAGTGATGGTTTCCCATGTTTTTTATTATTCTTTTATATATATTAATGGAGTTTTTTTGATAATTGGACTTCATGGGAATGGTTAAACGGTAATTGGAATTGGTTTTGGTCATATTATGCTCCCAATGTGTTTGACAAAATGCTTATAAAGATATGTTAATTGCATTGACTTCTTTTAATTGAACTCTTGTATGTTTTAAAAACTTGATGAAGGAATTATGCATGGTTTAAATAGTTTGGAATGGTAAATGGATAATAGTTAGGCTTTAGTGGCACATAGAATCCCCTAAGTTGTTTGATATGGTAAATTAAAGGGCACTTTAAAGTCCCCATAAACCTATAAATGGTTGGCTGTAGATGATACTTGCAATTAAGGATTGGTATGACTATATTAATATTAATGGCCTTGGTTAATAAATGGATAATGGCTTGGTTATTTGGAAATTAGTTTTAACTGGTCAATAATGGCGGCGTGTATAGAAAAGCTATGAAAGGTGGAGGTCTCAAGGAGACAAAAATTGGAAACTCATATTTGTAGATATGAGGTTGGTCTTAGTGACCATGTGCATGACGTTACACTATATTTGAGGGATGTTCTAGTCATGCCAAAGTTTTTTTCCCTGGTCATGTGGCTATACGCACTGAGGCCCTTTCAGTAAGAAAGCTGAACCCATATAGACCGTGGGTAGTTTAGGAAGGTAAAGCTACATAGCCCAGGTAAAGAGTTTAATGGCATGCTAAACTCAGTCCCTTTTCCCAGAATAATTGTATATATATATGTATGGTTATGTGAATATGGATTGTTTTTCTTGGTTTTATAAATGACATTATTTTATCCTTACCTTAAGATCATGCTAGCATTCACTTGCTAAACCCGTCTACTAGCGATTGTATACCGATGCTATGCAGGAACCGACCATTTTACTCTTCCTACATAGTGATTGACTCAGGGAAAATATTTGGTTTGAAGTGGTAAGCTTCCATTCTTTCAGAAGGCTACATTTAATGTTATGGATATTTCTAGACACTTTAATTTTATTTTGGATAGTGGTTTTGGCTATGGTTGGGTCATGTCCCAATCGTATTTCATTACATTTTTTGTTAGAGTCTTTATTGTACTTCTATGGGTTGGAATGGGCGGGGTCGATGTAGGTGTCAACTTTAGCATTGGTATTGGTATTGAGGATGTCATTGTCGAACATACTTTCTCACTGCTCCATCATATTTCATTTTGGGATTGACTATATTCTATTTTGGATCATCCTTGGTTATGGCCTGGTTTATGGTATTGTTTGGTATGGTTGGATTATTGGTATAGGATGGTTGGAATCGCTTGGGTCAGTCGCGGTTGCGATCTATTCCCAAAGTCTTTATGTGAGTTGTTACATTATCTTCTTACATGCTCGAAATTCAGCCAAATCAGGGTAGATGACTAGAGGTTGGGTTGGGTAATGGGAGTGGTGTCTAGTCCTGGTCGGACTTGGTACACCCATTATGATAAGGCCCTAGCACAGTACATGTCAAGTTTGTATCAGATCCTAGGTTCATGGTCAATTAGGAGTCCACTAAGCTGTGTCGAGTAGAGTCTATTTTAGGGATGTGTAGCGTGCCACACTCATAAGGGAGAGGCTATAAGACATTTAAGAATGTTCCACTTTCTTGGTATTCTATTTTCAAGCTTGGAGTCTCAGTCATGGAATTTTCTCTTATCCATGTTTGTTCATTTTTCAGATTATGCCTCATAAAACTGGAACACAAGAAAATTCTTCAATCCCATCTGTGGGCAATACTGAAGGGGTGCATCATACTTTTGGGGTTTATCTTCGATTTCACGGTCTTATCCCTGATAGTTATAGAGTTCCACCAGTTTCTACTAGTCCTCCTCAAGACGAGGTGACTAATGCAAAATTTCATCAGTTGATTTATGTTATTTCTCAAATGGTCGTTGCTCAGGCTAAGCGGGATGTGACTTGTGCTTTATCTACTGAGGCCACAAGGGTTCGCAAATTTATAAATATGAGTCCTCCTACTTTTTTTGGAGTGAAGGTAGAGGAGGATCCACAGGGCTTTTTGGATAAAATGGAAAAGATATTTTGGGTGATATAGGCCACCAATGTGGAGGGGGTGAACTTTTCTGCTTATCAGCTCAAAGATATTGCATATTAGTGGTATGAATAGTGGAATAGAGATAGAGGTGATGTGGAAGAATCATCCTTGTGGGAAATTTTTTCTAAGGACTTCTTAGATCATTTCTCTCCCCATGAGTTGAGGGAAGCAATGATGGATGAGTTTATGAACCTCAAGCAGGGGAGAATGTATGTCAAGGAATATGCCTTAAAGTTTTATCAATTGTCAAGGTATGCTCCTAATTTAGGGGCTGACATGCGGGTAAGAATCAAAAATTTTGCCTCTAAGTTAAATCAGGATTTGATTTGTAAGAGAAAGATTGCATTTCTGATTAAAGATATGAATATATCTAGGTTGAATTTTCATATACAATAGGTAGAGAATGAGATGAGGTAACAAATAGAGTTTGGAAATAAGCAGCGTAAGAGGAGTAGGTTTTCTTACTAGGGAGGTGCTTAGTATCAAGGTGGTCGAGATGGTGGCAAATAAAAAAAATGAAGGAGGGAGTTCTAGTTCCATCTCTTCTTCTAGTGCTCCTTAGCCATCGTGTATTACGAATTACCATGGTTGTGATAATTTCGAGGCACGGGGTGCCCAATATCACGTAAGCAGAGGTCAGTCAATTTCTTCATGCCCTTCTTATCGATTATATGGTCTTTCTTATTAAGGTTATTGTAATGAATGAAGGGACAAATGCTTCAAGTGTGTCTAGGAAATCCACCGGCTCAGGATTGTCTGATCAATAAGGTTGCTATGGGGGAGAATAAATTCATGTGGCTTTATCTTCTACTCCGACACCTGGTGGTATTGAATCTGCTTCTATTGCTGCTCCTGGTTCTAGTGTTAGTCATAATAGGTTGTATTTTTTGGCATCTTGATAGGAATTTAAGGCATAACCTGATGTCGTTATAGGTACATTACAACTTTTCTCTCGTGACATATATTGTTTGCTTGATTTGGGGTCCACTCTTTCTTATATGGCTCCTTATGTGGTTGTATCTTTTGGTTATGATTCATAAGTCATTTCAGATCCTTTTTTTATTTCTTCCCTAGTAAGTGACTCGGTTATTTCTAAGAGAGTCTATAAGTGGGTTGTGGTATCTATTGGTTGTAAATAGACTTTGGGTGATATATTTGAGTTGGATATGGTGGATTTTGATGTTCTTCTTGGGATGGATTTGTTACACTCATTTTACGTGTCCTTGGATTGTCATACCCGTAAGGTTATCTTTAGGTTCCCTGGTTAACTTATAGAGTGGAGAGTGTTTCTCTAGCTCCTAGGGGGAGATTTATTTCTTATACTAATGATCGAAGGCTTATCTCTAAAGGTTTTCTTTATCAATTGTTCTGGGTTAAAGATTCTAACTCGAAAGGTCCTTCTTTCCAGTTAGTTCCAGTGGTTAATAAGTTTCCAGAGGTCTTTCTGGATGATCTTCCTGGTGCTCCTCCGGATAGGGAAATAGAGTTGGGTATTAATCTAATTTTGGACACTCGTCCAATTTTTATTCCTCCATATAGAATAGCTCCGATTGAGTTTAGGAAACATAAGGAGTAGCTTAATAATCTTCTGTATATGGGGTTTATTCATCCTAGTGTATCTCCTTGGGGTGCATCGGTGTTGTTTGTACACAAGAAGGATTGTTCCCTTAGAATATGCATTGACTATAGGTAGTTGAACAAGGTGACTATCAAGAACAAGTATTCTCTTCCAAGGATAGATGATTTGTTTGACTAGTTTCAAGGTGCCAAGTTCTTTTCTAAGATAGATCTTCGGTGCGGGTACCATCAAATAAAGATTAGGGCGGTAGATACCCCTAAAACAACTTTTCGTACTAAGTATGGGCACTTTATGTTTTCGGTAATGTCATTTGAGTTTACAATTTCTCCAGCAGTGTTTATGGATCTGATGAACAGAGTTTTACGTCAGTATTTAGATCTTTTCTTTATTGTGTTCATTGATGAGATTCTGGTTTATTCAAAGAGCGAAGTGGATCATGCTAATCACCTCTGTTTGGTGTTGCAGACCTTACAGGAATTGTAGTTGTATTCTAAGTTCTCCAAGTATGAGTTTTGGTTGAATGTTGTATCTTTCTGGGGTTATAATATTTATATTAAAGGGATCATTGTGGGTCCACAGAAGGTTGTTGTGGTTATGAGGTATCCTAGACCCGTGATCCATCCGACATTTGGAGTTTCTTGGGTTTAGCCGGGTATTATAGGAGGTTTATGGAAAGTTTCTCATCTATAGATGCTTTTTTGACTAAGTTGACTCAGGAAAAGGTCAAGTTTTCTTGGTTAGATGCTTGTGTAGGGAGTTTCGAGAAGTTAAAGGATATGCTAACTTCGGCTCAGATTTAGACTTTTCTAGAAGGCAATGATGGGTTTGTGTTTTATTTTAATCTATCTAGGGTAGGTTTTGGTTGTGTGTTGATGTAGCATGGGAAGGTGATTGCCTATGCTTCAATGTAGTTGAAGATGCATGAGAGGAATTACCCTACTCATGATTTGGCACTGTTGGCAGTTGTGTTTGCTTTGAAAATATGATAGCATTATTTATATGGTGTTCACGTGGATATCTTTTCTGATCATAAGAGTGTACAATATGTGTTCACCCAAAAAGAGCTTAATCTCAGGCAGAGAAGATAGATTGAGCTTCTCAAGGATTTTGATATGAGTCTTCACTATCACCCAGGTAAGGGTAATGTGGTTACTGATGCTCTTTGCAGGTTATCCATGGGGTGTTTGGCTCATGTGGAGGAAGAAAAATGGGAATTGATGAAGGATATTCACCGCTTGGCTAATCTTAGAGTTCACCTTTTGGACTCTAAAGATGGAGGTGTGATGGTGCAAGAAGTGCTTAGATATTTTGTTGGTGCGGATATTAAGGAGAATAAAATGCTAGATCCTATCTTGATTAAAATCAAGAGTTACATTGGTTGGCAAAAAGTAGTGGTGTTTGATATCGGTGGTGATGGTACTTTACGGTACCAAGGGAGGTTGTGTGTTCCTGATGTCGATGGTTTGCGACAAAGGATTCTGGCTGAGGCATATGAGTCATGCTATATTGTTTATCTCGAAATGACTAATATGTATCATGATCTCAAGGAGATCTATTGGTGGAATGGCATGAAGAGGGATGCGACTGATTTCGTGGCCAAGTGCATGGTGTATCAACAGGTTAAGGTTGAGAACATGAGGCTAGAAAGGTTGTATCAAGAAATTTATTATACCATATAGAAGTGGGAGGTGATCAATATGGTATTCTATACTGGTCTTTATCGATCTCGGAGTCAATATGATTCGATATGGGTCATCGTGGATAGGATGACTAAGTCTGTGCACTTTTTGCCAGTGTAAACTACTTTCTCGGTGGAGGATTATGCAAAGATGTATCTTAAGGAGATTGTGAAGCAGCTTGGGGTTCCTGTTTTGATTATTTCTTATCATGGCATGTAGTTTACATATCATTTCTGGCAGTCATTTCAAAGAGGGTTGGGGACCAAGGCTAGTCTGAGTAATATTTTTCATCCGCAGATGGATGGGCAAGCTGAGAGAACAATTCAGACACTAGAGGATATGCTTTGGGCTTGTGTGATTAATTATGGTGGAAATTTGGTTCATATACCTTTGGTGGAGTTTGCTTAAAACAATAGTTATCATTCTAGTATTGGTAGGGCCCCTTTTGAGGCATTGTATTTTAGGAGGTATAGATCTCCTATCTGTTGGTTCGAGCTTGATGAGGCAGACATATTTGGTCCCAATTTTATTTACCAGGCTATGGAGAAGGTGAAGGTGATTCAGGATAGTCTTAAGGCTTCCCAAAGTTGCCAAAAGTTCTATGTGGATGTTAGGCATAGAGACTTGGAATTTAAGGTTGGGGATAAAGTTTTACTCAAGTTATCTCCCATGAAGGGAGTAATGTGGTTTGGCAAGAAGGGGAAGCTCAGTCCTCGATGTGTGGTCCTTATGAGATTTTGCGGAGAGTTGGTAATGTTGCTTATGAGATGGAGTTGCCTTCTAGTTTTGCCTTGATTCATTCGTTCTTTCATGTTTCCATGATGAAGAAGTGCATTAGAGATCCTTCTTCGGTTGTTCCTCTGGAAGGATTGGGTCTAACAAATTCTTTTCCTTATGAAGAGGTCCTAGTTAATATCTTGGATAGGCAGGTTCGTCAGTTACGGACCCAGGATGTGGCTTCAGTTATGGTTTTTTAGTGGAACCATAAGGTGGAAGTAACTACATAGGAAGCGAAGGAGGACATGAAGTCCAAATATCCACATTTCTTTTTGGATCCTGGGATTCGTACAGAAGGTATGTGTCTTCAAGACATCTTTATTTTTGAGTTTGTTAAAGGATAGATTAATATCTTTTCCTCTTTGTTTTTCAAACTTTGTTAAAGATTGGGAATATATATGATAATACAAATGACTCGTGTGTGTGGTTACCCCTACCTTGTTCGTGTTATTTGGGGATGAAAGTTCCTAGTGGGGTTGACTATAACACCTTGGATTTTGAACCTTAGAACATTTCCTGGAATTTTTGGTCTCTGGACCCAAATGACTCGAAGGTACGAGCCATATGTTGTGGTACGGATGGTAAGGTCTATTCATATACTGACCAGTGTTGATTGGTGGGGTGGATTTTAATTACTGGAATTGGTATGACTTACGGGTACGAGTCATATTGGTGGTCGCAGATTGTTTGGCATCTTAACTTAAACTTAGACTTGGTTACTTAGGTTGGATCTCAGTACGAGTGGCTCACCATGAGTCGTAATCCAAGGTACGAGTCGTACCATGGACTCGTATAGTGGACAGTGTCTGAATCTTTCTTGGGTTTAAATCTGCCAGGGGTACGGATGAATGGTACGGATCGTATGTTTTCAATACGACTTGGTTGGATGAGTCCTATACTAGACAGTGTTAGATTCAAGGGTTGAGTCTAGGATACAAGTGGAGGATATGATTTGTATAGGAAGGGTACAACTCGTATGGGTCAGTCGTACCCCTGTGATGAGATTTTGGTGCAACTTAAGTGGGGGTATTCAGGACATTTCCCCACTTATCCTAATAGGGTCTGACAACTTATAACCTACTTGAAAGGTTATTTAACCTATTATTCCATTCATTAGCACTTATAAACTCTTCTAAACACTCCGTAATTCTCTAAAGAGCTTTTGGGGGTTTCAACTAAAGGATAAATTTGGGGTTTGACTTGGTGATTTCTTTCCGTCATCATCTTTGTGGAGTTTCACTTAGAAAGTAAAGTTCTACCACATTGGAGGGAGAAAGGAACTTTCTTATGTTTTTAGTGAAAAACACTCCTTCAAATTGATAGTGTGACAAGAGTAAACATATACCTCGCGTTGTTGTCGTTGCATGCTCTGCTTCGGATTTGGATTTGGATTTTAAAAATGATTGAGAGATTAAATTTTTGGACAAAATTAATTTGAAACTTGGAAACAAGTGAAATTTTAATTCAATTGAAATGTTTTTCTCCCATTTGTGGACGCATTTCGGACGGAATGCTAGCGCATACATAACACATACACAACCCTTTGAGGAAGAGACACCGTTTCAAAAAAAGTTCCACCTACACACGCAGACCTGGCGTAGGCTGGCTCTTCCTTACGTAGGTCCAGCACAGAAGCTACTGAAATAGGCTAAATGCGACCTACGACTACATGTACAGTACGGACCGGGGTAGCTAACATTTTAGAAAAGTTGTCATTTTCATGAACCATTGTTTCCTTTCCGAAGGGATACTTATTGACTATAAATACCTAAACTCTTCCTCAGTTATAAGTATGAATTTTGAGTTGAAAACAATCTTCTTCTTCTTTTAAAACTCTCATGTGATCATCAAACCATTGAGTGCGTTCAAAGTTTCTTAAAGTTTGAGGTACCGTTGCTTTTAGAAAGAGAACCATTTTATCCTAGGATGAAAGAGTCCATAACCTCGGGTACTTGAAGGGAATAAATTTTTTAAGGACACACCGTAAAGTCGGTGAACTTGGTTCTAAAATTCTTTTTCATCTTTATTTCATAAAAAGTTGATAAAATCTTCATTTTGATAATTCATTTGAATAGTCATTTGAACTTGTGTTTGAAGGTGTTGAACTTCATTATGGTTCTTAAAAGTTCTTGAACTTGGTGTTGATGTTTGTATTAACAACATATAGATTTTTGTACCTGGAATTTTAAATATTGCATTGAGGAAGGCCCACAGATAATATAACAAGAGCAAGGGCGTGAGGAACAGGGATATCAAACTCATAATTTTGATGAAGATGTATACTTTTTAAAGCCACAAAATCCATTTGCGATGATTTTAAAAACACAAAACATGTAAACAAGAAAAAGAAAAATCACGCCTCTTCATTCCTATCAAGTTTCAGACGAACTATACCTAATTCAAAGGAAAAACTTCTGGAGCAGGATCCAAACAATGATAAACTTTGTTTCGCCCAACAATTCTTATATTTGGGTAGAAGTATGAAGTAATTCCAAAAATCAGATTCAACATTTCTCGATAAATCATTCCCGGTATTATGAATCAAGGAGACTTTACGAGAGGAGCTTATTAAAACTACACATAGAGACAGCATAACTATACTTTTATTTGAACCTTTTGAAATATTTTTAAGTCCTCAAAATGACAGAAGTTCCTCTTTTTAACTTTCTATAAGCACAATATAGTATAATAGTAATGAAAAACAACATAAAACAAGTGCTCAAATCCATAAAGCTAGGCTTTTCGACAACATGCTGATTGATTTCAATCCTCAATTTTAGGACCCTCACTCTATATAATACATATTAAAACAAGACCAACAATGTATTGAGTCCTATAACTCGATACATCCAACAACAAATCGCAACGGTGCTATAAATTTCAGTCACACTATTTGAAAAAGAAAAGTCTAAAAAAATGAGGTTTCTACCACTAAGATATACTTCAGCACATAGGATCTCACGAATGGCCATACCCCCGACGTCAAATAGTTCAACCTCCATCATTTTTCCCATAGGCATCTTATGATGTTTTGAGATCGAACCTTGTCTCTGGCACTGATCGAATCTCTTTATAAACTCGTAAGCATCCTTAAATAGGGTTGGCCAATAGTAGCCACTTTCCAGCACCTTTCTCGTTGTACGATCACCAGCATGATGTCCCCCGACTTGGGAAGCATGGCAAGCTTCCAAAATACTCAGTATGTCAATTTTTGGGATGCACCTTTTGATAATATTGTAAACATAACTCCTTAATAAGTATGGCTCATCTCAGAAGTATCTCGTGGAACCATGGAGAAACTTCTTCTTCTGATAGATAGAAAAATTCTCCAAAATAATATTACTCACAACAAAGTTGTCAAAGTCCGCATACCAAGGCATATTTCAAGTGAAACTTCTAGAATTTGTTCATCCGAAAATGCATCATCAATTTCATGCTTTACTGTAATGGAATGATCCACCTCTAGCCTAGATAGGTAGTCTGCGACTTGGTTTTTACACCCTTTTCTATCTTTGACTTCAAAGTAAAATTCCTGAAGAAGTAACACCCATCTAATTATCCTTGGTTTGGCGTCCTTCTTCGCCATTAAGTACCTCAAAGCAGCATGGTCTATATGAACCACCACCTTGGTTCCCAACAAGTATGCCCAAAACTTCTCAAATGTATAAACAACAGCTAGAAGCTCCTGCTCAATGACAGTATAATTCTTCTATGCCCCATTCAAAGCTTTGCTCGTGTAATAAATGGAGTTAAATAGCATCTCTTTTCTTTTAGCAAGGACTGTCCCAAGTGCCACTCCACTCGCATCGCACATTAGTTCGAATGGTCTAGACCAATCTAGAGCATCAATAATTGAGGAAGCCACCAGCTTCTCCTTAAGGCATTGAAATGCCTTCATACAATCATCATTGAACACAAATTTTTCCTCCTTATCCAATAGCTTGCAAAGTGGATTTGCAATCTTGGAGAAGTCTTTAATAAACCTGCGATAGAATCTATCATAACCCAGGAAAATATGGACTCCCTTCACTGAGATTGAAGGGGGTAGTTTATCTATAAATTCTACCTTATCCCGGTCAACCTCAATCCCCTTTTCTAAAATCCGATGTCCAATCACTATGCCTTCCTTCACAGTGGTATTTATCCCAGTTCAGAACATGATTGAATTCTTCACATCCCGGTAGTGCTCTAGTCATGTTCACCAGGCTTAATTCAAATGAATCACCCACTATATATAAATCATCCATGAATACTTCTAAAGTGTCCTCCACCGTGTTGGAGAAAATAGACATCATGCACCTTTAGAATGTGGCCGGTGTATTAGATAATCTGAATGGTATTCACTTGAATGCAAACATTCCATATGGCCATGTAAATATTGTTTTCTCCTGATCTTCCAAGGTAATAGAGATATGATTGTATCCTAAATACCCATCCAAAAAGCAATACCAACCCCTTACTACGAAGCGATCAAGCATTTGATCCATTAAGGGCATTGGAAAATGATCTTTCAATGTCCATGAGTTCATCTTCCGATAGTCCATGCAAACTCACCACCCAGTCACTGGCCTAAGCGAAATCAACTCGTTCTTTTCATTAGAAACCACAGCCATGCCTCCTTTATTAGGTATATAATATACTGGACTCACCCACTTATTGTCAAAGATTGGGTACACTACCCTTGCGTTAAGCTACTTTATAATCTCTCTTTTCACCACTTCTTGCATAGGTGGGTTTATTCTGTGATGATGCTCAATAGTCGGTATGCATCCTTCCTCTAACTGGATTTTATGTGTGAAGATACCCAGTGGAATACCAATAATATCTACAATCATCCATCCGATAGCCCTCTTGTATCTCTTAAGCATAGAAATAAGGGCCTCGACCTATTTCTCTACCAAATTTGCTCTAATAATAATCGGTAAGGTGTTTACACTGGCCCCTATAAACACATACCGCAAATGGCTTGGAAACTCCTTCAGTTCCAACACCGGTGGCTCTTCAATAGAAGGTTTAGCTGGTGGTGTTGGACGATTTTTAAGGTCCAAGTCCAGCTTCTTGGGGAAATAAGAATACGACCCCATTCTTGTTAGTGCACACACAGTCTCATCATATTCTTCAATCCCATCACTATCAAAATTCGTTAATACTGCAGCCAATGTTTTCACACCAAATATATCCTCAATCAGTACCTCTTGCTAATCTTCACAATATACATTAATGATTGAAAATACACTTATCTTCTTTTTCTGCTATATCGATTGGCAAACACCAAAGCTCACCTCTTCATCATTGAGCCTAAATTTCATCTCATTGGTCTACAAGTCAATCAATATACTCTCTATTGCTAAGAAAGGTCTAACCAAGATTATGGGTACCTTAAAATCCACCTCACAATCTAGGATTACAAAATCCACCAGGAAGATTAAATTGGCCACTTTCAAAAGCACATCATAAAGTATTCCAATCGGTCTCTTCACTGATCTATATGCCATAAAAAACCGTATGTTGGTGGGTGTAGGATCCCCCATCCCTAGTTCTTGAAAACCGCAAATGGCGTCAGATTAATACTTGCCCTAATATCATAAAGGGACTTTGCAAAATCAAGCGATCCAATAGTACACGGGATAGTGAATTCTCCCGGATCGTCTTTCTTTTGCCCTAACAATCTTGTAGCGATAGAAATACAATGGTAAAGATTGTCCACCAGTTCATAGCTCATGGTATGATTCTTAGTAAAAAGATCCTTCATGAATTTAGCATAGGCCAACATTTGTTCTAGAGCCTCAACCAAAGGAATATTTACAGTTAGCTGCTTTAGCATGGACATGAACTATCTAAATTTTGTGTTATCTATATTTTTCTGCAATCTGTGCGGGAACGGATAAGGTATTTTTAGCATTCTGGTAACTACTGTCTCCCCTTTCTTCCCTTTTCCTTTCTCTAACTCATCAAACTGCTTCTAATTAGATGGAACCTCATTATTCTCTAGTTTCTCAGACTCCACTAGATGTTCTTCTTCTTCTTCCACCACATCATCTACAATAGGTTTGCCCACAGAAAGGTTAGGTAACACTTTACCACTTCTAGTGGTGATATCCATGCAAGTATTTTCATTCCTTGGATTTTGTACGATATCAGTCGGCAATGTTCCCCTCTTTCTCTAATCAAACGCCGATGATAGTTGGTTCATATGCTACTCTAGTTGTTTAATAAAAGTTGAATATGAGTCAACTAATTAACTCATAGATGAAAGATCACTCGTCATCTCTCTCTCTCCAGCGACAGTTGACTCTAACCCTTTTAACAACTTGGACATCATATCTTCCATCGACATCTTACTATAACTAGTATCAGCATTGTCACCATTTCTAGGAGGTACATACAATCTGCTCCTATTATTTTTATTTTTTCAACCACTTTGGTCACAGTCTCTATAACCAGCCTTGTCATAGTAATTCTGACCTTTATTCCCTTAGTTATTGCCTCAAAAAAAACCTGATTATTTAAATAGTTCAATTTTTCTTTAGAATCTAATTTAGCTTCCCTACTTTGAGATCCATCTGTTGCTCTCAATGTTTAATATAAGTCAAATGTGAGTCATCTAATTGAATCATAGATAAAAGATCACTTTTTATCTCACTCACTCCAGCGTCAGTTGACTCTACCTCTTTTAAAAACTTGGTCATCATATCTTCCATTAAAATCTTATCGAAACTAGTAGCAGCATTGTCACGGTTTCCAGGAGGTACATATAATCTACTCCTATCATTTTTACTTTTCCAACTATCTTGGTAACGGTCTCTATAACCAGCCTTTCCATAGTAATTCCAACCTTGAATCCCTTGGCTATTTCTTCGAAAACCACCCTGATTATTCAAGTAGTTTGCTTCTTCCTCAGAATCTAATTCAGCCCCCCTACTTTGAGACCGCACAGCTTTCACATTTTTTGTCCTCCCGGATAGCAAATACATTATGAGAAAATCCATCTGTGTCTTTATATATGCCATATCTTAGTCACGTTCCACTTCTCTCCTACACTGTTCAGCTGACATCCCACTAGACACAGTATTACTTACTACCACAGAATCCTTGGTATGCCAACCTCTACTTATCTTAGTTAATCTTTCCAATATATCTACAGTCTCAATAAAAGTAAGGTCCATGAATACTCCACCTGTAGTATTGTTCACATTTGGCTTTGTGATAGAGTTCAGATCCATGTAGAATGTTTCCATCAAATGCTCGTCGGTCATCTTGTGATTAGGGCACTACTTCAACTTCTTCTTGAATCTGACTCATGTCTTATGAAGATATTTATTTGGTAATTGCCTAAAATTACTTATCTCATCCCTCAATTATAACATTCTGGAGGGTGGAAAGAACCTTTATAGGAAAGCTCCTTTCAATTGCCTCTAGTTTATTATAGAATTGGGAGCTAACTCATTCAGCCATAGTGTTGCCTCCCCGTCTAGAGACAATGGGAATAACTTCAGACGGATTGCATTTTTCCCTACTCTAAGATTATTAAAAGATTTACAGATGTTGATAAAGTTCACTAGATACATATTCGGGTTAACCCCTGGAAGTCCACAAAACAACCCTTTGAGGTTTAACAGTTGTATCATAGTGCTTGTGATGTTGAACTTCACACCTAGTGTTAATGGTGGAGGAATAATTGCTCCTATAGCACCAACTTCATCCAAATTAGTATCTTCCTCATTATTAAATGCAAACTGTATAGTAGGTTGGCAGTTTTCTCTCCTTCTAACTAGTCAATTTAAATTCACCAGTGCAGTTATATTCTCTATACATGTCGTCTTTACAGGATCAATCAGATCATCATCTCCCAGGTCATCATCATCTGCATTATCCACCAAACCTTGATTATCAGCGTTTTGCTGATTGAATTGTGTATTATCCAAAACGGATAATCTTTCGACTTCCTATTGTTCAGCCATTCTCCTAATAAGATGAGGTTCTGGGTTGAAAGGTAATAATGG
Source organism: Capsicum pubescens (assembly GCA_030864215.1). Classification (NCBI taxonomy): domain Eukaryota; kingdom Viridiplantae; phylum Streptophyta; class Magnoliopsida; order Solanales; family Solanaceae; genus Capsicum; species Capsicum pubescens. The sequence continues at coordinate 233,911,686 of CM061544.1, forward strand.
TTCCCTTGACCTTCTGTTTCAAGGCATATACAAAAAGGAAGTTGTAATAATCAAAAGGAACTAATAAAAGTAAACTTATTAAACTTAACTACAAGTCAATTAACACAAATATGCTTAATGGACAACTATATTCCCTAGCAACGGCGCCAAAACTTGATACTCCCAAATTATACCTCTCTTATAAGAGAGTAAGCGATCGTCGTCAAATATATAACCCAACTAGGTTGGGGTCAAATACCATAGGTAATATGGTGTTGATCAAGACTATTTGTGATTTAATCAACTAGTAGCTAGAAGTTTCATGTAAATGGGGAGTTTTTAGAATTCAAGCAACTGTTACTATTCACTTTGTTTTAGTAACCCAAAGTCAATGTTTTAATATTTCAAATTAATGATGTGGCAAAATCAGAGTTGTGTTCACTATGAGTATTTCTTCTTATTGAACAATAGTTGTAACAAAAGATTCTCATGACATGTAAGATACAGTAGATTATCACTATTGATGATCCATCTAAATGTTTTCCAACCTATTTAGATGCTATATTACCTGATTCTCTCAAACTTAGGAAATCCTTATGTTTAAACTGGTTTCATCTCAAGTTGATTAATCTTGTTACAACATTAACCATTAGATGGAAATTTAATATTTCCTAATCCCCATTAATAATTCCCTTCCTTTAATTGATTTCTTAGTTCAAGCAAACCCATGTAAGTCTTAATCTATTGTTTGCAACCAAAAGAGAATATTCATTACAAAAGAATTAGCAAGAAGTTCCTACAGTCATTCGAATCTTAGCCAACTATAGGATTCATAATGCAACACTCAAAGATTCCCCAACTCCGATTATGGGATTTAGTTCCTCATGAGATAGAAAGAAATGACATCTATTAGATCCATAATTCAAAAGTAGTTAACATACAAACGATGGAAATTTAAGATTGTTCTTCCTACAAATTCAAACAAAAATCCCAGAAACAATAACAATAATCTCAAAAACTGAATTCAAACTTAAGAGAAATAATATGTAAAATCTTCTATTTTTAGAGTAAATACAAAATTATAATGAAAACCTAAATTTTTCTATTTATACTCATAATCTTCTGATTTTGAATTTCAAATTCCAAATTGTCTGCACCAAAGCTGATGACTTCACCTGACGGCCAATCAAAAGGTTGACGACTTATCAAACAAGTTGTCAACTTATATTTCCAACCATTGTATTCTGCTTCCAAGTGATGACTTCATCTGACGACTTATCAACAGGTTGACAACTTATAAGACAAGTTATCAAGTTACTTCTCCATCATCCATGTTTTGTCTAAAGGTGACGACCTCCACTGATATCTTATCAGTAAGTTGACGACTTATTAGACAAGTCATCAACTGAGATCTTCAAAACATAATTTCTTATCTACTTCACCAAAAATCGTCTTTCTTGACGTAGTTTTCTTGGGTTTTCATGCATCTCGACTTCCCTACAAAATCACATGAAATATAATAAAAAAAATAATAGTTGCTTAAGAACTTACAATTATTTAGAGTTAAAAGCTTTAAATGTGCCAACACAAAGCCAGCATATCAAATACTGATAAAGTTTACAACATGATAAAACTAAAGAAAGAACTTGATTACATATCATGACTCTGACTGACTATTTATCAAGACTCAAAAATACTGACTATAGATAGTTGGAATATGACTCCAACTACCACTAATAAATATATATGGATAATCAAAATACAACACATAAACTGAAATGAACTAGATTTCTCAAAATAAGAGGACTTATCACTTGCTGGTTGAAAGCTGAGAACTATCTGACCTTGATGTGTAGACTATATCTAGACCTACATTATGAAGAAATGTAGCTACAAATGCATATATGTCATCAGTACTTTGGATTGTACAAACAATATAGGGATATGCACTAAATCATGGAAATATTTAAAACATGCTTTAAAATAGAGGATGAAAGTTATTTGCTGAAATATGCATTTAAAACATGGCTATACATGAAAACGGTAAGTCATAATGAGATTTGTAAATCATGAGTCGAAAATAATTTTGTAAGATGGGAAGCAGTAGAAAAATAAATGTTGTATATAAATCTTATGTAAAGCTAAAAAGATTGTAAAACCATACTGAGGATCATGTATAAATACTGAGCATGAAAACATTAACATGTAAAACGAATGCAAGACTAAGCAAGGCATGTGCTAACTTAATCTGAATAACTGACATCTGAATAACTGAATAACTAATGTTTGAATACTTGGTTATGCAAACCTGAACTAACACACTGTGAATACTATACTGAGACTGTGGGAGCTAGCTATAACCGACTTTCACTAATCTAAGCTATCGGGGTCCAACTTATAACCCTAGTTGGAAGTGTGTTGATACCTTGCTAGGGGTACCAACACATGACAAAAGATATGGATCCACAAGGTTGATGTCCCAACGGACGAGGGTGTCATGCCTGACTGATAGAGGGATCCCTTATAATATATGGTAGCATTATAGGTCTAGAACTTAGGAACTGCTACTAATGACTCATGCATAACTGGCGGGGGAGCCGCCATCTCAGTATTTACTAGGTGCTAAGTGTTACTCCTAACTGAATGACACTGGTATTATTATTTGTTTAAAATGATATGGTACTGTATTGATAAGTGCTCAACATGAACATTATAATCTGAATGTGATAGTAAAATCATAGTCTGACTAACTTGTTACTTGAAAATGAAATCATGTAAAAACACATATGTATCGGGTGGTCATAACCCGCCAGAACTGAATGATCACAAAAATACAATAACAACACTTAAAAACAGTGGTATGAAATCATAGTTCAAAGACCCAAAACTTAAGACATTTCAATAAATAAGTGAGAAACATGAATTTGAACATGGGAATCTGTTAAACTTGAGAGGACAACATATTTACATGGTTTAAACATAACTTGATGATTTAGCATGAAATCACTTGAATATGACATGGGTAATTGAAATTTAAAACTTGAAATAACCTAATTTACATAGGAAAACATGTTGACATGGTTTTAATTCAAATTTCTATGAAGATATGGATTAAATTCATGATTTACATAGATAATTTCACAAAGAAAGATTAACAATCCATACTCAAACAAAGAGGGGATTTTGGGACTCAATGTTTGAAAGGAACCGATTGATGAATACCCCACATGCATAAATTACTTGAATCCTTGAATAAAACATGAAATTTAAGGTTGAATGTTTGAATTCATGGTGAAAGAAACTTGAATTTCATTCTTGGGAAAGGGGGAGGGTTTATACGTGAGTTATTTTGATGATAATGGGTAAATAATGCCCTCTTGAGGCTTTAATCCGTCACTTGGGGAAAGGGAAATGACTAAAACGCTTCTTGGGATATTACTTATGTTTGCAGGAAACATATCCTCTGAATTGCAAAGGCTAACGCGGGGCCTAAGATCCGTGTTGTGGAGCTATCGCAGACCTTCACTGTTTCTTACAAAAAAGGTCATAACTTTTTGCTCGGGTATCAGATTAAGGAAAAATTGGATGTGTTGGAATGAGAACTCAATTATCTATAATTAGGTATGTCTTGAGCTAAAAAAATCCACATATTTCAAAATTTATACACGTTCAAAGTTGAGCATTGTAGGATCGAACACCAAACTTTGGCCAAATCAAAGGCTCTTAGCTCAGCTTTGCTCTAAGTGTTTCCTATGAATATTTTTCACCTCATAAGAACTCTTAACACTAGTATAATAATCATAAAACTTATATTCATGTGGGAATCATTGGTTTTGAAATTATTCATATAGGAATGACGGTTCGAATTTTAGCCCAAAAATATAGGGTGTTACATTATCTCCCTCTTGGAATCATTCATCCTCGAATGATGGATAGGAACTTATTGAAACTTTAGAAGTATGAAATAATGTACAAATGACATATCTACTAACGAAGGATATAGTTGAGCTGAAATAACAAAACTTCCATCTTGAAATTGATTTCTGAGTCGACTTGACTCTATTGACTGTAAGGAGCTTATTCATGCTGAGAGTTTAGAACTCACTTGAAATGTTCATGATATGATATTACATATAGAACTGCGAAGTGATATCTGATGCAATAAAATTCTAAAAGTTAATAAGAAGGGAATAAAGTACGTAACTTCTCATTAGAAATTATCCCTCAACAAAACAAGTATAGGAATCAAAGGAACAAGGGCTTCATGGCATCGTCAAGTACATTATGTAAGAACGAATTATGAGATAATTTGACTAAGGTGTCGTACAAGGGGTATTATACTATCTGAGTTGAAATGCTTGGAAAACTGAGATCATTCAAAAAACACTTATTTATTGAGTCATGACTAAATATTTGAATCGTAGACATGATGCATTGACTAAATATTTGAATCATGATGCAAATATTTTAACTCATGGAATAGCCATACTCATGAAACATCGGATAGTAAGACTAGATGTAAAGATGGAAAACTATAGGAGTTTATTTGTCAGATTGTTAGACTGAATTGGTGGCTATGTGGACTAAATCATACAAAAATTTTATACTCAACTAAAGTATTTCTTCAAGACTCTTTGCTAGAATTTCTAATAACATTAGGGAGCAAAGAATTTTGGGCATGATCAGAATAAGATATTTGAATAAGGAATTGCAACATGGATACAACTCTATAACATGGAATATTGGCCTATGAAACATAAACTTGAATAGAATTACTATACCTTAGACAAGGCAACTTCTAACTTTCAATCTTAGGTACAGTTTTAAAATACTCCCTCAACTATATTTTCCCCTTAAACATCATGCTCGTTTGATTTGACTTATAATTCTCACATGGGTACATATACTACTCTATCCAAAGTCTGAGTTGAACTTCATACTCTCGCCATGTTCAAGCCTAACTCAAAATTATAAGGTACAACACATAACACCGTAATACTAGTATAAACAACGAATTCAATACCACATGTGTGTTTCATATCCCTCATCTCATGAATAATTCTCCTTACCACTTCAACAACTGAATTCAACCTCTTACTAGGAATTAACTAAAGCAGAATACATCCATCCACTTATATACCAACATGACATTCAAGCCTATCATTATAACCATATATGAACTTCTAAGAAACCAACCCACCTAGGAATTTTTTCCATATTCTCTAATAACTCTATTAATAACAACTTTCATGTACTATCCCCCAGAAACCACACACAAAATTTTAACTAACCATGACATATACCAAAAGCTTTGCCTCGATATTCCTTCAATCTTATAGACTTACATAGAACAATCATACAATGATTTTTTTCCTAATACGGAACATTTACTCTCTCCCATATAAACCATTTATGAACAATTTTTCATCACCACTAACTTAACATAAGGAGAGGTCACTGAAAGGTTAGAACATGAGGACCGAAACATAAAAGAATACTATCAATAACTTAGGCACTTAACTGATGCCTGAGGAATAGAGTATCCATGGCATAGATTCATTAGAAAGATATAAACTAAGGACATACATGATATAATTTGAATTTAGTTGATCATGAAGAGTGTAGCATGAGTACCTGGAACTGAACATATTGTAAAGTATGAGTACATGAGTCATATGCTTCATGACCTAAGTTTGGAGTTCATAAATTCATGGAATATGATTTGTACTACTGAGTGAACTGGAACTCCTTATACTAGAACTTGAAGCGTACATGATTCTATAGAAAGTGCAGAATTATGAGCTATGATTATGGAGATGACATGTAAGGAATGAGTAGATGTTGTGATAGCTGAAGAACAAAAATTTGAACTGATATAATAATGGGTCAGACATCTTCCTCCCCTAGTGTTATTCCACAACACTGGTATTACTACTAGAATCTAAGAGCCTGAATTGGTTACTTTTTCTATCATCTCCCCCTAATCTTTAAGCCACCATTCTAAGTCTCTGAACCATTAAATAAACTTTAACTAAACTACAACCACTTTAATATAGAGTCCAAGATATAACAATACACATAAATAATAAACTCACCCTAAAAAACTACACCTGAAAGTGCAAAACCCATTGCTAATACTTCCTTCTGAGATACAACTCTTAACTTTCTATAGCCCCAATAGTCATCATATAAATACCTAAACACTTACTAACTTAGAATCTTCATGAGTATCACCATACAAAATTAACACTTACTAACACTTCGATTCTAACACTTAACATGGATATTCCCAATCTTTTAATGAACTATACAAACTTAATTCTTGAACACTCCTTGAATAAATATTGTTCTTAAATTTCTTTAGTTTCAACAATCATGATCACATACTTACACCCTTCTGGACAACATACCTGCCTCACTAAGCAAATGATCTACCTCTTTTCCCTCATAGCCTACTAATATCACATCTCTAAACATATATTCTTACCTAAACCATGATAATTACTATTACACCAACATACCCAACATCAATAACATATAACCCAAATCTTAGCTGGTAACAACATCATATACTACCTAATTAGCCTCATTCATACTTAGAGATTCAAGGGTACTATCTAAGCGCGCACACTATAAAAACTTAGAAATAATACAATCCCATATCACCTTGGGAAAACCTCTAAATCACACCCACATCATCATATATAATTTTGAATCAATAAACTTAAATTCTTGCATACACTGTTTCAAGCCTACTAGCTCACATTTCATATAACTAGCCCAAGGGATACATAATCTACTAAATCCAGATAACCACTATCCCCAGTTTACTACTGCTAAACTTCTAAGTTTATGCTTCTAAATCTAGATCATAGGTTGTCAAAGGATTCTGAGAAGGGATTTCAAAGCATATCTTACTTTGATATAATGCATGATTTTTCAGGATCATGAATGAAATCTTTCTTACTTTGGAACATAAAGGCACTGGTGGGATACTTTTCAAGACAACGTGCAATCCCATAACTATCTGTGGGGACCATTTAAGAAAGCCCTATTCGAAGGAATTTGAGCTTGGCTATTTCTGCTACCTTGGAAATAAGGCAGAGTTGGCATGAATGAAGTAATGGAAGAATCTATATAAGTTTTTGAAAGAAGATCTCTGTAGCATGATCTGAGATATGAAAGAAGGAAAACATTTCCTAAATAACTTGTAGCCTCTTGAAGAAAAGTACAGACGTTTTTATACCGTTCCACAGGACTCTACTAGACACAGCTTCAAAGAAACCTCGGGACACTTAAAATCCATTCTCTGAAACCAAGTTTTTCATGAACCCAAGTACTGGCATATTGTTTGAGCAACTGATAATAAATGTAAATACAAGCTAAATTTTCTTAGCGGAAGCATAATCATGAGAAAATCTGAATAAATGTAATACTGATAAATTTTACAACATGATAAAACTAAAGAAAGAACTTGAATTACATCTTATGACTCTAATTGACTATCTATGATGTCTCTACTATACTGACAATTGATAGCTGGGACATAACTCCAACTACCACTAATCAATACATATGGATAATCAAAATACAACACATGAACTACAATGAACTGGAGTCCCTAAACTAAGAGGACTTATCACCTACTGGATAAAAGATGAGAACTATCTGACCTTGATGTGTGGACTACATATGGAACCTATATTATGAAGAAATATAGCCATAAACTCATATATGTGGCCATTACTTTGGAATGTACTGAGTATATAGGGACATGCACTAAATCATAAAAGTATTCAAAACATTCTTTATAACTGAGGATGTAAGTTATTTATTGAAAAATTCATTTAAAACATGACTATTCGCAAAAATGGTAAGTCATAATGAGATTTATAAATCATGAGCCAAAAATAATTTTGTAAGGTGGGAAGTGGTAGAAACATGAATATTGTATGTAAATCTCATGTAAAGTTGAATAGATTATAAAATTGTACTAAGGATCATGTATGGATACTTAGCATGAATACATGAACATGTAAAATGAATATAAGACCAATCAAATCGTGTACTGCCATGATCTGAATAACTGAATAATTGATATCCGAATAACTGACTACCTGATGCTTGAATAATTGGTCATGAAAACCAGAACTGACACACTCTTAATACTATACTAAGACAGTGGGAGTTAGCTATAAGTGACATGTACTAATTTGAGCTATCGGGGTCAAACTTATAACCCTAGTTGGAATGGTGTTGATTCCTTTCCAGGGGTACCAACACATGATAGACAATGTGGATCCACAAGGTTGATGTCCCGAAGGACGAGGGTTTTATGCCTAACTTCTAGGGGGACCCCTTATAATCTATGGTGGCACTGTAGGTCTGGAGCTTAGGAGCTACTACTAATAGCTCATACATAACTGGCTCGGGATCCTACATCCATGCATTCACTCGGTGTTAAGTGTTACTCCTAACTAAATAACAGTAGTATCATTATTTGTTTAACATGATATGGTACTGTACTGATAAGTGCTCAGCATGAACATTGTATTCTGAATTTGATGATAAAATCATGGTCTAACTGACTTGTTACTTGAAAATGAAATCATGTAAAAACACATAGGTATCATGTGTTCATAACCCGCCAGCACTGAGTGATCACAAAAATATGATAACAACGCTTAAAAACATTGGTATGAAATCATAATTCAAATACCCAAAACATAAGACATTTAAATAATTAAGTTAGAAACATGAATTTGAACATGGAAATGTGTTCAACTTGAGAGGACAACATATTTGCATGGTTTAAATATAACTTGATTATTTGGCATGAAATCACTTGAATATGACATGGGTAATTGAAATTTAAAACATGAAATAACCTAATTTACATGGAAAAATATGTTGACATGACTTGAATTTAAATTTCTAAGAAGATGTGGATTAAATTCATGATTTATATGGATAATTTCATAAAAAAAATATTAAAAATTCATACTTGAACAAAGAAGGGATTTTGGGACTCAATGGGTGAAAGGAACTCATCGATGAATACACCACATACCTCAATTACGTGAATACATGAAGAAAACTTGAAATTAAAGCTTGAATGATTGGGGAAATAAACTTGAATTTGTCATTCTTGGGAAAGGGGGAGGATTTCTAAGAGAGTTATTTTTATAATAATGGGATAAATAATGCCCTTTTGAGGTTTTAATCTGGCCCTTGGGTGCTTAGGGGCAAGGAGAAATGACTAAAAAGCCCCTTCGACTGTTACTTAGGAATTACAAAAACATATCCTCCACATCGCAAAGTATAACACGGGTCCTAAGATCCACGTCATGGAGCTATCATGGACCCTTACTGTTTCTCATGAAAATGGTTATAACTTTTTGCTTGGGTGTCGGATTAAGAAAAAATCGGATGCGTTGACAAGAGAACTTAATTATATATAATTTTATGGATCCTCATCTTAATAATTTCACATATTTCAAAAGTTATACACATTCAAAGTTGACCCTTGTAGGATCGAACACCAAAATTTAGTCAAATCAAAGGCTCTTAGCTCAACTTTGCTCTAAGTGTTTCCTAGGAACCTTTTTCACCTCGTAAGCACTCTTAACACTAGGATAATAATCATGACACTTATATTCACATAGTAATAATTGATTTTGAGCTTATACACATAGGAATGATAGTTCAAATTTTAATCTGAAAATGTGGGGTGTTACAGACTGATAGTTCATTCCCCAGGCAGTTCATCTGAGATTATTAGTAAAATCAAATTATATTGTGTAATTTTTAATATAAATTGGCATTTGGTAGATGTATAATTTACTACTCTTCTAGAATATTCTTAACTTGTATAAAAAGAAATTCATAATGATATGTGTATATTACTCTATAATAACTTCTTATAAAGATATGTGTATATTACTTTATAATAACTTCTTATAGTCTATTAACACTCTAAGCGGAGATAGTAAATACAGAAATGTCAAAATATTATTATAATATAATAGAGGTTTTAGTATAAATAATTTTCTATTAATTATGGTATATTCAAAATGTTATATTTATTTTACCATGATCCTATGCAATACCCGAGTGTGAATTTAATGGAAAGCAAGGGGTGGTATTGCCACACCTTTGCATATGGAATCCCTGAAAATGCCTAATGACACCTAATTAGGAGGTTTTTTAATGTTAGTAATATAATTTCAAGTCATTACAATCATAGGTGTAAAGAAATGCAAACTTTCTTATATAATTACAAATTCCATTCAATCATCTCTTTTAAGAATTATAAACTTTCTTATAAAAAGTGCATAAATCCATTAACATTAAAATGTTAACATTTTTTTCCTATGACATTTTTTTAAAAATTGTTATTAAAATGAATTTTCATTCATGTTTGGATTTGTCCCTTTTAAATTAAGATATGTGAATGGCTAATTAAGCGTATTTTAGCTTTTATTTAGGTTCAGCATATATTTTATTTGAATTTTGATACCACTTTGACATTGGTTATGGTATGGTATGGATTTTAATTTTACAATTGGGTATGGTTACTATGAGTTTAGATTCGAGCTCGGCATCTAGGTATGATTATTTGGGAGTTCTGGTACTGATTACTATTGTTTTGGGAGTTGTGGTTTCTCTAAGTTTCGATTTAAGTACGGCATTAAGTTATGAGATTTGTTGTATATTATATATGTCACCTCTCGTTATTACCCTCTATTTCCGATTTAAATCCGACATGTGGCCTCTTGTTATTATCCATCACTGCTGGTTGAAGCCCAATGTCTGGCCTCTCGTTATTACCCATTGTGTCGGTTCAAGCCCGGTGCACATTTAGATGTCCACTATAATTTCGTGGTATAGGAACAATTACAGATATTTATGTTTATTTTCATTAATTATTTTTGTATGTCGCACCGACTTATGGGGGCATGGTTGGGTATCTTCTTCAGTGTGCCTAGCGGGATTATGGGGGTGCAGTTAGGTTATGTTTGATTTGTCTATATTACTGTGTGATTTATTTTCTATCTCTCTTATACTTATTCCTTTATCGCATTGAGTAGCTTGGTAGTTGTTTACTTTCCTATCCCTATTTATTGTTGACTTAGATTACACCCTCACATTTTACGTATACTCTTCTTGTATTAAGCTCAATCAGCCGATAATACCTACTGATTATCCATTGCTTTGGTACTCATACTGCACTTCTGTATATTTTTCTTGATAAAGATTCGAGTACTAGCAATTGGTGTTGATGTGCTTCCTACACTTCAGTACTGAGTCGGAGCAGGGTGAGCTTACTATCGTCCGAGGTTGTCCTCCTTTATCTGTTTCAGTTTAGTCTTTTGTACTGGAGACTGCTTGTATATATTTTATATATCTTGGATTTTTTTTATTACTCTAGATTTCTTTTAGTAGTGGCTCTAGTACTGACCTTACCGGGTCTTGGGAGGGATTCATTTGTATATTTGATCCTTTTTTCTTCTCTTATTTTGATATATTATATATATTTTCATTTCTGTTTATCACTTATTGTTACTAGTGCTATCATTGTATGTGATACTTTTCTATTTTTTTCTGTTAGTCTGTTACCTATCGTTCAGGGCTATGACTTGGCTTGCCTAATGGGGGAATAAGGTAGGCATCATCATGACTTGAGAAATCGGGTTGTGACATTATATCAATAAAAATATTATTTTGATGAAACAAGTTTGAGTTAATTAATAATTCTGGAAGCACTTGATCAAGATGAAGTCGTAGTAAGACTCGCTGAAGTTACATTTAATTTCGATATAATTAGTTAATTAAAATTATTTAGATATGATCACCTATTTATTAGAATTATATTTGAAATTTACAAATAGACCTATAAAAATTCAGTCGAAGTGAATGATTAACATCTCCAGTACAATAAATAGATAAAGATATTATTCTGATAAATCAAGTTTGAGTGAAATAACAATTTGAAAGATCGACCAAGATGATCTTCATTGAGTGTGACATTATATTTATGTTCGACATAATTAGATAATCAAAATTAGTCAAATATAATCACCTATTAATTGAACTTATATTTGAGTTTTAAAAGTTGTCTTGTAATATTTGAAATCGAGTCGAAATGATAAACACCTCTAACCTCTAACTACATTAGATTCGTATTTATACGACAACCTTTAATCCGTAGTAAAAAAAATTATTAGCTATGGAATTTTATCACGATAATAAATTTGTGTCTATCTCATTTCGTTATGACAAATAATTAAAGCTATTAAGCTAACTACCGCCTTTTTAGTACTTGAAGTAAAATTATTTACTTAGCTATGATATTTTATTTTAAATAACCTTTTTATGGCTAAAATGTTACTATTGGTACAACAAATTTTAAAAATTAATAATTAGCTACAAATTCTATCTGTAGCAAAAATCTATGGCTATTTTAGTTAACTATTGCCATGATTATTTTGTAACTTGAAGCAGAAATATGTGTTTAGCTACAATTTTTCTTTCAAATAATTTATTGTCACTAAAATATTATTATTGCTACAATAAATTTAAATCCATGACAAAAATTAATAATTGGCTATAAAATTTTATTATAGCAAAAAAGACATTGCTATAATTATTTTCTAACTTGAAGAAAAAATATTTATTCTTCTATAAATTTTTATTTCAAATAATTTATCATGGCTAATAGGTTACTATTACTACTATACCTTTAAACTCGTGGCAAAAACTAATAATTATCTACAAGTTTTTAGCATAGCAACAAAGATGTGGCTATATCATTTAACTATTGTCATACTTTTTATAACTTGAAGCAAAAATATTAATTTAGCTACAATATTTTGTTTCAAATTGTTTATGGTGACTAAGAGGTGATTATTGCTACAATCACTTTTATAGGATTGCAAAAAGCTTATGATTAGCTTCTGAATTTTATTACAGCGGTAAATTTGTAGCTATTTAGACAATTATCGTCACGATTATTAATAATAGTAGCATGAGAAATTAGCTTTGTCAATCTACTTTTTGTGGCTAAGAAATTTTACTAATTTGTAGATAGTTATGAAATTCGATTTCTCGTGACTATTTTTAGGAAATAGCTATAATTTCAAATTCATAGCTTAAATTTTTGTTGTAGATGCACTGTATTGTAGTGACTGAGGCAGAATATAGATCCTTGGAATCCACTGGATTATTTGTCTTTCATGATATTAAAATTTTAGCTATAGATGCATTGGGTATGTAAAGACAGTTTCTACCATATTTTATGATAGTATGAGTATGAGACCTTGTATTTGATAGTTAATCTAGTCATACAAATGTAATACCCCGTACTTCTACCTAACTTGAAATCATCCCAAGAATGTTAGAAACTTGCTTTAAAATTTGAATCCATTTTTGTACATGTGGAATTTTTAAGATTTCACTTTTTTATCATGTGAAAAATTGAATTAGCTTTCCAACGATACCAATTTCGTCCAAATTCGATATTAGAGTAAAAGGTTATGGACATTTTACTTAGAGCTGTCAAAATCGCCCAAGCCGTCGCTATAAGGCAGTGAGTCTTTTTTTGGTCCACATACGACGATCGAAACGACGGACAGTCGAGCCAGCAACAGACCATCGCACGAGCCATCGCAGGTCCCGTTCAGCAAATTTTAAGTCATTTTTAAAGTGTATTTGGGTCTTTTTTTCACCCATTTTAACCCCAAATTATATCAGACCAAGGATCATAAGTTTATTATTCATTCGCAACATCATATTAGGGTTTTCTCTCAAAGATAATCCCCAAGAACAAGATTCAAATCCTTCTTCAAGAAATCAAGAAATTTAAGTTCATCAAGTCCAAGAACTTCAAGAAACTCACAATCAAGGTAAGTCATGTGTTGATTCATGGGTCCCTTTCACCCATGAAGCTCAAGAATCTCTTTTCAAAATCCAAGATTTGTGTATTGATGAATGTTCATGATTTGAATTGAATTGAAATTCATGTTCATGATGTTGTGGGTTTTTTATTCATGTTTTAAATTACATATTCCAATAATTGACCCTAGTATATGAAGATTTGTATAATAACCATGACAAAACACCTTCAATTTACAAGTTGATTAATCTATCCATGATTATTAGATGTGTTGATGATTGTATAACCATAGCATGCTCCCCATGTATTTGATTAAATGCCTATGCGAAGGAAAAGTGCCATACTAGTTTAATAATATGTAATCCACATTCATGTACAAATTCATGCATGTCAAGTGTTTGATGAAATGTCTTAATCAATGAACTATGGATTGTTGATATTATTCATGTATTCAAGAAAGTCATGTTTTGTCAGTTTCTTTCCATAGAGTCCTGGGGGTACTTGTACCCGACAATTTAGCTGTGTGCCTAGAGCTAGTGTCATATTTTCACGATACTCTCAGTCAAGCCATGATCCATAGAACCCAGTCAGTCATGTGACTCAGGAAAATCCAGAAATCTAAGAAATCTCAGTAATCTCAGTAGTTCAGTAATCTCAGTGATATCAGTACTCAGTAATCTTGGTAACCTCAATATTCCCAGTAAATATCAGTAACTTCAGTACTCTTAGTCAGTGGTCAGATCTTAGTAGCACTCCATCAGTCAACAGAACTTAGTGAACTCAGTTTAGCTCTACTAAATAATACCATTAGTATCAGTTCAGTTCGGTTAATCAGTTCAGTGTCTATTCAGTTAGGAGTAGGATTCAGCACCGAGTAAACCCAAGGATAGGGACTCACCTGTTATTCAGTGGAGGGTGTGATCCTTAGAAATAATCCTTGTGTTCCAGAATTATGAAGCCAACGTAGGTTGAGATGCACCCTACGCGTTTAGGGACTTATACATCTCATTTGGTTTACCTACCAGAAGGGGTCGACGAAAGAGCTCCCTGTCAGAGAGGATATACTCATAGCTAGTCTTTACCCGTGGTACGGTATTGACAGCCTTCCAGCTGCGGTTATAAGTTGGACCCCACTAGTTCAGTTTTGGGGCATGTCAGTTAGATGATTACCTCTCATAGTTTCAGTTATAGAATCAGGACTGTCAGATACAGTCATTCAGTCTCAGTAATAGAACACAGATAGTTCTACGAAATTCAGGGTTGTCAGATACAGTCAACTCAGAATAGTACGGAACTCAGCTAGTTCCATTAGAAACTAGACTGTCAGGTACAGTCGCTCAGTATCAGTTATTTTAGTTATACAATTATCATTATCTCATGTTATCAGTACTCAGACTCATTAATCATGTTATCACGACCCTAGTTACAGCTATTATGTATTCATACATGTATTCTCACGTTCATATTATTCAGTCAGTTACTATAAATCATGCATGTAAACCCTTTTCATTCAGCCTAACTCACATGCATACCAGTATATTTAAAGTACTGACGCATTTGCTCTATTGTGTCTTATACCATAGGTTCAGAATCACGAGCTCCAGAGCATCAGTAGCATTCCAATCTTCGCAGCCAGAGTTAGCAGTGAGTCCTTATCTTTCGAGGACATGATCATTTTTTATTATATTACTAATTAGTTTATTAGTTGGAGTTAGTTAGGGACATGTTCCATCATAACCTTATTCAGACAGTTATGGTTTAGAGGCTTTTCAGACTATAGTATGTTTAGACAGTTTTGTTTTGGGCATTTATACCCCATCCCAGATGTTATATTTTATCAGATATTATGTTACAGTTTGAATCTTATGGCCTTTCAGTTTATGTTTCCGCATGATACAGTCTATCATGCAGTACACGGGCACAGATATCAGTCATAGGTTATCTTGTGGTCCTTCGGGATCATGAGCATCATGTAGCATTTCGGGTACCAGATTCAGGGCGTTACAACATGCCAAAGTCAAATATCTAGAAATAGACTGTCATTTTGATTGAGGAAAAAGTAGTCAAAGGACAATTTCACACACAATATATTAGGTTTGCGGATTAACTATAGCTAACATACATACAAAGGCCTTGATAAAACAGGCATTTTCTAGTTTTAGAAACAAGCTAGATATGATTATCATACCACTCACTATCTTGAAGAAATGTGTTGAAAATTGTATAAAAGAGATCATGATCATAGAGGAAGAGCTGGTTGAGACTAAGAGTCCATTTGGATGGGATTAATAAAATAGTTTTTTAGCTTAAGTGATTAAAAGCTTAAAATAAGTGTTTATAAATTAAATAGATAAGTGTTTGGATAGAAGTGTTGAAACTTTAAAAAAGTTATTGATGTATTTGGTTAGCAAGTGATGCTAAGCACTTTTTTGTTGTCAAAATGACTTAAATATCATTAAAGTTGTTAGCACCATAAGTAAGATGAATTATTTATAATTTTTAATTCTAATAATTCAAAAATGTTTCTATTTAAATGCACTTTAGCGTAAAGTGATTATCTGAGGTCAATTTACAAATATATTTACTTTTTAATTTTTAAATATTAAAAATAAAAAATTTGGGTCATTTTTGTTATATAAAATTAGTATTATATTGTAATATTGCAAGCGCGTAATAATAAGGCTATGTTAAAATGTAAATCTCCGATGTAATGATGGATTCTCTAAAAACAAAGGAGAAAGATAAAGAGGAAATTGGAGGAAATAGATGGAGAAGAAACCAAGAGAAAAAAGAAAGAAAAATTATATATTTATGGATTACAAGTTCAGGGTATTGTTGGAATTGGAGAAAAATATAAGGGTAAAAAGATAAATGTTTTGATCAAATCTAAAAGAATTTTAATCTAAAAAGTAAAAATTTGGGGGTATCTTCTCACCTTTTGCTATTTTTAATCAATTTTTAGCTTTTTTTAAGCACTTTTAAATTTTACCAAAACACTTAAAAAACTAAAAAGGAAAGTAAAAGCTGTTTTGACTAGATTTTAATCTTATCCAAATGGACTCTAAGACTTTCTCCTGTGGAATCAAGGTCAAAAAGATTGTAAAAATAAGTCATTCACAGTCATTTACAATGAAGTATTCCTCAAAAAAGTGATACAACTTAGTTTAGTTGGAATCGACATGTGCTTGTAATAGTCTTGTATAAGTCTCTGTGTATAATTCTTAACGTCACCAGATGAGTCTATGTCTAAGCATTGTATTAGATGGCATACCAGATGAGTCTATGTCTAAGCAGTGTATTAGATGGCATATGACTCGTGTTAGGTTAAGTCCCTTGTTATCCTCTTCTATAAATAGAAGTCAATGTAATCGATTATCAATCATAAAAAAAAAAAAGAAATACACAAATAGTTTCTCTTAAAACAATTTGAGAATTCTGCATAAATATCCTTCCGTAGTAAATTCACTCACTAGCTTATTTGTTATACCCTTTTTCGACGTCATTTATTTGTTTGGTTTTTGTGTTCGAATGAATGGGGAAGATTTAGGTCCAAATTATGGTGCACGTTAATTCATAATTTCTTTCTAAATTTGTTATTTTATGTACATATTTTCTAGAATTAATCTAATATTATCTGTTGGCACTTAGCACCAATACTCTAAAAAGGTTGAATGGTGAACTTTTTTGAATGTGAGTTATTTCTCAAAGGGACAAGAGGGATCAATTTCCCACTTAGTACTTTCTTTCACCTTTCAGGAGGTGCACCCATGTTTAAAAAATTCTAGATCCACCTCTGCATATGAAGCCTATAGATTATTAGTTGCTTGATTATTTATTTATTCTCTACCTTCCGAATTATTCCCTCTATTCCATTTTATGTGGCACTCTTTTCTTTTTAGTACGTCCCCAAAAGAATGTCCACTTAATATTATTTGAAATAATTTAACATTAAAACTTCTCTTTTACTCTTAATGAAATGATTTACAATCACAAAAGTATCTAAGTATTATTTTAGATTACAAATTTTAAAAGTCTTCTTTTATATTCTTAAATACTATGCCAATTCATGTGGTGCCACATAAATTAAGATGGAGGGAGTATTTAATGAGATGGATGGAGTATTTAAATTTCCAAGGTTTATGCATTCTTTTTGGAAACAAAAAGGAAGCATGATATATTGTGAAAATAAAGTGATGGAATTATAAAGTTAGACAAAATCTTAAATGGTATTATTGATTGATAATTGAGGATGGCTAGGAGACAATTTCTACCATTGTTCAGTTAGTTTTACACTTATATATAAGTGGAGGTTTGAGTGTACTACCAGGGATAGTTTCATAAATAACATCAATAATAATGAAAAATATGTATTGTTACATGTGTCCTTTCCATTTCATACTATTATCTTCCTTTGTTTTTTACTTTTCAATTCATTTCTTTGCCTTTCCATTTCCTGCTTTCACCGTAATTGCCAAAATCAAAATTCTCAAATCTAACTCTTCTGCAGAGGTACTGCTTCTTCTTCTTCTGAGGTAAGTTACTGCTGCTGCTGCTTCTTATACTTCTATATAATTGATTTTACTTGCATCCTTAGATAATTTTTGTAATGGGTTTCTTATTCTTTTTTTCTTCTTGTTATTTTGACAACTTTTCAATTTGTTGGTACTTTTGATAAAGTTGGAATGTTTTGGGTTGGATTTCACATGCATATAAATAATTTCGTGTTTTCTCTCAAAATCAATCGATAAATAATGTTGTTTTTGCTTCGGCTGTTTTAAAAAATGATTTTTGTGTTAATCTTTTAAGCACCTGGTACAGTCTTCTTTCTCTTTTATTTTCGATGTTTTTGATGAATTTTGTTATTTTTTGAAAGTTGTATGTGTTTATATATATTGCATGTTTCTGGATTTTAAGTTGGTTTATGTTGGGTACAAGTTTTTTTGATTTCGATCTTTTTAATTTTCTATGTTTTCAACGAATTTTGTTATTTTTTGAAAGTTGTATGTGTTTATATAAATTGCATGTATCTGGATTTTAGGTTGGGTAGAATTTTTCCCATTATGTAGTGGCTTTTATCCTTTTAGTCATTGCGATAAGGCTGGTCGTTTAACCTCTCTTTCACTACTCTATCCGTTTATAAGTTAGTTTAAACTGCAGCTGCATGTATGCTCCTTAGTTGCATTCTAACTAAGTTTTCTTTATACATTTATTCATGTGTGCTTTATTATTGCCCGTTGTTGTTGTTAGTATTTGTAATTTTGTTATTTGTTATGGTATACACTAACCGTTACTTGAATCATTAAAATAATATGGCATAGGTTAATATGTGTGCTTGGATAGTAGAGTCTTAATTATAGCTTGAAGTTATATATGCTTCTAAAGGCACCTTGAGGACCAGGAGTAGCATCCACATGTCTGCATTTTGGGTATGACGGGTTCAAATGATCTTGATTATGAATAGAATGAAAACACGTGTGATTTAGATTATACATGAATATGTTGTCTGACATAAATTTAGATGGAAGATGTTCTTCTGCTTGCAAAAGTTTCCTAGAAAATTAATGTTTATTGAAATTAATCAAACACTTTTGTTATCTTTCTTTTTTGAATAAAAAGTACATGGGAGTAGCATCCACATGTCCGCGTTTTGGGTATGGGGGGTCAAATGATCTTGATTATAAATAGAATGAAAACATGTGTGACTTAGATTATACATGAATATGCTATCTTACATAAATCCAGATAAAAGATGTTCTTCTGCTTGCAAAAGTTGCTTTGAAAATTAATGTTTATTGAAATTAATCAAACACTTGTGTAATCTTTCTTTGTTGAATAAAAAGTACATGTATAACAAAATACATTCAAACTTCTTAGGATGATCTTTGTTATTTCATTTCAGGTTGTTCTAACAAGTTTCAGTGGATTATTTTTCTCTTGTCACTTCAGCTGTTTCTACATTTTTGATGCATTGTCGGCCTTTTTTATCTTAATTTGGATGTCTTGTTATTCTAACTTTTTATATTAGGTACACATTGTGATTTTATGTTTCCAATTACATAAAGTAAGTTTGTTCTACTTTATATTTAATCCTAATGTGTAAGCATGTGTTTTGTTTGTAGGAATAAGAAAAATAATTGTCAAGGAAAACTACAAAAATAAAAGAATATAAAGTCAAATGTCTAATATAAAAAGAAAGATGATTAATACCCAAATGGAGAGAAATCTTCAACGTCGTGCTTCTTACAGAGAAATGACATCTGAACAAAAAATAGCACTTCTCTAACGATATTTTATAATCAAGATCATTTGAACCCCCTGCATTTACTTCACTTGACGTAAAGTATAATAAAGAGTGAGCGAATAGGGATAAAGGTATTTACACATCTAAGGTACAAGGAAAAATGTACCATTTCTTACCCAGCTCACTGTTGTTGATAACAGACCAAAAAATTTATAACTTTATTTTTATGACAATGAGAATGACAGAGTCAATAAAGTGGCCTTCTTAGAAAAACTAGACAAATCTGTTATCGAAAACTTGGTAGATATTTTACGAATTAATCCATAATCTCAATTTTTGAAATCTTTAACATATATTTTAGATTTGTCTAATTTCTACATCACACTTAAATGTAATTCTAGCTTAGATCAATGAACATACAACTTACCCAATGTATCACAAGTAGCAGCTATATGGACTGACAAAGAATTAAACAGTCCTATTTTCACACCACATACTCGTGTTCCCACTCATAGCAACAGTAGCCAATTGATTCACTATTACTATGGTTGTTACGACTCCCTACAATATCCTTTGTTATTTTCATATGGTGAAAATTGATGGTATTGTGGCATACTAAATATTTTGAATCCAAATAATTCTTCTAGAAATTGTTCTTCCTGCAAACATGAACAACTTTCAAGTGTCACAAGCATGTCTTCAATTGATGGATTCCTTAATATTGAAGAAGGAATTTTACAAAAAGAATGACAAAAAAAAATACTATTTCCTTCCATGAATATTATTGTTACAAACTTCAAATTAGAGATAATAAAGAAAATGATACTTTACATTCTGGAAGATTATTCCAACAATATTCAGTAGATCAATATATAAAACTTGAGACACAAAGATTATACTTCTTTTTATTCAATCAAGATTTATTGCGAATAGAGATATTAGTAGGAATTATTGGTGTACAAATACTAAGAGAAGGAGAAGTTTCAAATATAGGCAAAAAAACATTCTTACCTGCTAGCTTTACAGGGGGTCCTCGAGATATGCTACGTAGATACATGAATGTCGTTGAATTCGTACAACATTTTATAAAATCAGATATCTTCTTAGCAAAGACATGTAATCCTTCATGGCTTGAAATAGAACATTTGTTGCTAACGACTGATGAAATACAACATAGACCTGATTTAATAAGTTGAGTATTTAAAGCAAAAGTGGAAGGGCTAAAGTCAGATATTGTTAAAACAAATATATTTGAAAAAGTTGCTACCTATATGTACACAATAGAATATCAAAAAAGAGGTCTTCCTTATGCTCATTTCCTTATTATACTTGAAAATGACTATAAGTTACTAACGCCAAAGGCTTACTATAGAATTGTTTGTGATGAACTTCCTAAGACCGACACAAATGAATATTTACACTCTTTGATTGTTAAACATATAATGCATGGTCCTTGCAGAAGTTTAAATCCTAAAAATTCATGCATGAAAACAAAAGGAACTTGTATATTTAAATATCCTAAATATTATGCAAATGAAATATCTAAAGGCAGAAATTCGTACTCAATTTATAAAAGATGAGACACTGAAAAAATTTTAAAAGTTAGAACTCAATATCTTGACAATTCATGGGTCGTACCATACAATACATATCTATTAAGTAAATTTAACTTCCACATAAATTTTGAAATCTGTGCAGATATTAAAGTTGTTAAATATATCTACAAATGCATTTGCAAGGGACATGATAAATAAGTTTCAACCTTCAAAGTAATGAAACTAATATAGAAATAGATGAAATAAAAGAGTATCGTACAAGAAGATGGGTATCGCCACCGAGAGCTATGTGGCGCTTGTTTGCCTTCCTTATCAGTGAGATGAATCCAAATGTGTATCATCTCTAGCTACATCTTCAAGACCAATAATTTATCTCTTTCAAACGACTGCAAAATTATGTTCAATTTTGAAAAATTCAAGAAATAAAAGAACAATGCTAACAGAATTTTTTGCAATGAATCAAACAAATATACATGCCATAGAACTTAATTTGCTATACAAAGAATTTCCACAATACTTTGTTTGGTCAAGCAGTGATAAAATATGGACACACAGAAAATAATATTATGCTATGGGACGTATTTCCAGCTATCATCCAACCAAAGGAGAAACTATCTATGATTATTACTAATGAATATACGAGGTCCCAAATCATATAAGGAACTTAGAACTATAAATAGTACATGCTACACTACATTTAGAGAATCTACAGAAAGAATAGGTTGTTAGCTTTTGATAATAACTTAATCGAATGCCTATTAGAAGCTACCACTTATCAAATGCCATGTAGTTTATGACGTTTATTCACCACACTATTATTATATTATAATACTGCTAACCCAAAAGTTTTATGGGAAAGATTTGAAAGACCCATGTCTGAAGATTTTATGATTACAACTAATATTCGTTATATGGCTATAAACCAAATAAACACCATATTACATTAAATGGGATAAAACATAAATGAGTACAAACTCATACCCAAAAATTTTACACCTTCTACATGTTCTTACATAATAATGCATGAGTCTAGAGACATCTATTTAGAAAGAAACATAGCAGTAACTGAAGAAGATTTACTGTTATATAGAAAACTAAATAGAGATCAGCATAATGCTTACAATGTGGTTCTTAACAAAATATTCTCAAATGAATCAGGAGATTTTTATATTGAAGGACCGGGGAACTGGAAAATATTTTTATACCGACCTTTACTATCTACTATAAGACCCAAAAGACTTATTACTTTAGCTACAATAACTTTTTGTAATACAGCTTATCTACTCCCTAGAGTATGAACTACTCCCTCACGCTTCAAACTTTTTATTGACATATGAAAAAACTACAGTTGTAATATAAGTAAACAAAGGTCACTTGCTGCTTTAATTCAAGATGTCAAGTTAATAGTATGGGATGAGGTGTCAATCGCAACTAAAAAACTTGTCGAGACTTTTGATTTACTATTGTCACAATTCGAGGCTACCCCTAGTCGCGACAATGGTGTTTATGGTCAAAAGTGACCATAAGCTAACCCATGAATTGGTACTTGCTGTGAGCACTAAAAAATATAATGATAATAGACATACGCAAAAAATAAATAATAAGGCCATAAGGTTTTAAATAATGAAAACACAACTGGTTTCACAATTCTATAACATCTGCAAAGCATACTAAAACAGGACTGATAATACTAATAAGCTAATGACTATCTGAATGTCTGAAAGCCTCTAAACTGACTGAGGAGTTGATGAGACAGGCCCCAACTAACTCCAACTAACTAACTGAAAAGTAATGTTGAACTACTGAATAAACATAACAGGTCCTCGATAGATAAGGACTCACCACTGCTTCTGCTGCTGAAGAGATGGACTGTCTAAGTATGGTTCGAAAATTGAGCATCTGAACCTATGATATACGACATTATAGTGTAAAGAAAAGTATACGGTCGGTACTTTGAATATACTGGTCTATGAGATGAGGTTAGGCTAAAATACATGGGTTAACTGTGCATAAAGTAATGACTGACTAAATAGCATGAGATAACTGAGTATGCATGCATGAAAACTAAAATACTGAGAATGCAAGACCAAGCATATAATGTTTCTGAAATAATCTATAAACTGAATTACGAAAATCTGATAACAAAATAATTGGAAGTTTGTACGCTACGGTCAAGTAAACCTAAACTGAATTCTGTACTGAATATTGAACTGAGACTGTGAGAGGTTTCATCTAACCGACATGCCCCAATCTAAGATAATAGAGGTCCAACCTGTAAGCACAGTTGGAAGGGTGTCAGTATCATGCCATGAGTACTAACACTAGTTGTGTGGATCTACCAATCTGATGTCCCGAAGGACTAGGGAGCCAGTCCTAAACTAGCGGATGACTCCTAAGAGAGTGTCAGTCCTAAACTGGCAGGTCACATCTCATAATCCTACGCTGGCTACATAGTTCTGGAACTTAGGGACTGTTACTAAGTACTCAGTCCTAACTGATGGGTAAGACACCATCCTTAGGTTCACTTAGTGCTAAATCTTACTCCCAACTAAATGACATTGATTACTAGACTGAACTAAGTTTAACTAAATAAATAACTGATCATAATAACTGACTGAATGATAATGCTTATGGTATATTTGAAATTATTTTGATGATACTGAAATTATGTAAACAGCTAAGTATCGGGTGTTCATAACCCACCAGCACTGAATAAATATAACAATAGGGACATATAAAAGCTCTAAAACCATAATAGGAAATCATTATTCAAAAATCCATCACTTTGGCATTTCATCAAACACATAGAGATTAAGACTTTAATATGGGGATGTTTATAAACATGATGAGATAGCATAATTACATGGAAAAAAAAATATATTGAGGGTTTATCCTGAATTGCATGAACATGATACAGGAACTACAATACTCAAAACATACTATAATTCATTCCACTTGAAAACAATTTATAATCTTAACTTTAAATTGAAATAATAAGATATTCACAGAGATAGTTCAACATAATTATGTAAAATTCATAATTTAAAACATAAAAAGTGATTCTTTGACTCCATGGGTAAAAAGGGACCATGGATTAACATCACACATATCTTAAACCCTTAAGCTTGAAAGAGAAACACCAATCTTGATGCTTTTCTCAAATGTTCTTGGATTGGGAAACTTGAATTCTTGGTTTTTTTGGAGAGAAAGTAATGAAATTTGATGATCTTGGGGGAGGAGAGGGTTTGTTTTTTAGAGAAAATTGGAGAAGATGGGCAAATAATGCCCTAACTGGAGTTATAATTCGTGATTTGATGAATTTGGTTTAGGGAAAAAGAAATAATTTCCCCTCAGACATTTAAATTTTCAACTAGAATGCGGATTATAAGGTCACTGTGATGCGATGAGGGCTCCATCACTATAACCACCGTGACACGCCACTATCGCGGTGAGTTGTTGGAATCGTGATCCAAACATGACCCAATCCTCTTCCAAAAAATCCAAAACTTCTCCGAGACATGCACCTTACATCCCTGAACATGAATTAACTCAAAAACCAACGTATCAGAGTCAGGAAGACCAATTTAAAAATCCTCGAATTTAAGATGCCTTAAAAATGACTAAGTCCCTAATACGTAGTGAGTTTTTTCAGGTTTTAAGCCTCTTATACATTAAACTAAGAGTTGAACTGAGCTAAGAATAATATGGGGTATTACAATATATCTCCCCCTTGGGAGCATTCCTCCTCGAATGAGACTGATTAGCCTGAGAGTTCTGAAGGAACTGAGATCATATACCGAACATGCATGACTAAAAACATGAATAAAAAATTGAGTCTAAAAAATGATACATGAACTGAACTAATTTTGTGACTGTATGCAATGGCATGAGAATGATTATATAGCTAGAAATGAGAATGGAAAAGAAACAATCTAAGGAAAACTGTTACCTTAAGCTGAGTCTGAGTTTGTATAGAAAAAATAAGGGTACTTGGTACGCATATCTACTTCTTCTTACCAAGTGGCTCCCTTAACGGACTAATTCCGCCAAAGGACATTGACCAAGGAAACTCCTCTGTTCTTAGTCTTCGAATTTGATGATCAAGGATCTCGACTAGGATTTCTTCGTAAGAAAGGCTATACTGAACATCTGTGCTTTCTAAAGGAACTACAATAGTTGGATCACCAATACACTTCTTTAATAAAGAAACATGAAACATTGGATGCACTGATGACAAATCTAGAGGCCACTCAAGCTCCTAATCTACCTTTCCAAAATGACTCAAAATTCTATAAGGGCCAAAATATCGGGGACTGAGCTACCTTTTCTTACCAAATCTCTTTACTCCCTTCATGGGTGAGATTTTCAAATAAACTAAGTCCCCAACATCGAACTCAGGGTCTCTTCTCCTCATATCTACATAGAATTTTTGATGGCTTTGGGTTATCTTAAGCCTCTCCCTAATCAACTAAACCTTCTCTATTGCATCAAACATCGAATCTGGTCCTATCAAAGCAGCTTCACCTGCCTTAAAGCAACCAATAGGAGATCTATATCTTCTCCCATAGAGAGCCTCAAATGGACCCATCTAAAAATCCTTCCCCAACAAAGAGGTAAACTGAGTACCTATATCTGAAATGATAGACAATGGGATTCTATGCAACCTAACCAACTCTCTGATATAGAGCTTGTCGTAGTCCTCGGCTGAATAAAAAGTATGAACTAGCAAAAAATTAGTTGATTTGGTCATTTTGTCTATAATTACCCATATCAAATCATGCTGACGATGCGTTTGAGGCAAACCAATCACAAAATCCATGTTCACCTCTTCCCACTCCAAGTGGGAATGCTAAACTCTTGGAATGTTCCACTAGGATTTTGGTGCTCAACCTTAACCTGCTAACAATTAGAACACTTAGATACAAACTCTGCAATATCCCTCTTCATACCATTCCACCTATAGATTTCTTGCAAATCACGGTATATCTTAGTGGCTCCTGGGTGTAAAGAGTAACGTGCACCATGCGCTTCTGCTAAAATACACTGTCTCAAACCATCAACACACGGCACACAAATTCTACCCTGACATCGCAACACACCATCTCCCCTTAGGAGAAAGCCTCTATCTTCTAATGTCTAACTTATTCTTTCAACTTAACCAAACTAGAATCCCTATCTTGATTTTCTTTCACTTCGGCAACCAAAGAATATTTCGAACTATTTTGAACCCATATACTACCCCCAGCTGAATCAACCAACTGAACACCTAACCTAGCAAGATGATGAACCTCTCTAAATAACTTTTTTTTATCATCCTAAATATGAGAAACACTACCCATAGATAATCTACTAAGGTCGTCTGCCACTACATTCGACTTGCCTGAATGATACAACACACTAATATCAAAATCTTTTAACAACTCAAGCCACTTTATCTGACCAAAAATTTAAATCCTTCTATAAAAACACATACTCTTAACTTTTGTGATCCGTGAACACATTAACTTGAACTCCATAAAGATAATGCCTCCAAATTTTCAAGGCAAAACCAACAGCTGCCAACTCAAGATCATGGGTAGGGAAATTATTTTAATTGGGCTTAAGCTGTCAAGAGGCATAGGCTATGAACTTTCCTCTCTACATCAATACACAACCAAGACCAACTCTAGAAGCATCACAATAAACAAAAAACACATCTGAACCATCTGCCAAATTTAAGACTAGGGCTAAGGTGAGTCGAGTCTTCAACTCCTTAAAACTCTTTTCATAAAAATCTTACCACTGAAACTTGACCTTCTTTTGAGTCAATCAAGACATGGGGACAAAATAGGTGAAAACCCTTTAACAAGCAGTCTGCAATAGCTAACCAAACCCAAAAAACTCCTGATATCTGATGGAGAGATTGGTTTGGGCCAGTTTTTCGCTATTTCGGTCTGTTGAAGGTCAACTCTAATGCCATCGTCAGAAATAATATGTCCAAGAAAAGTTACTGATCTTATCCAAAACTCGCACTTACTGAATTTGGAGAATAACTTATAGGCTCTAAGAGTATGCAATACAATTCTGAGATGTTCTGCATGATCATTTTTGTTATGAGAATAGATGAGAATATCATTAATAAAGATGATGATGAACATGTCTAAGTACTGCTTGAACACTCTATTCATCAAGTCCATGAAAGCTGTTGGAGAATTTGTTAGTCCAAAAGACATAACTAGGAATTCAAGTGAACATATTAGTTCTGAAGGTTGTCTTTAGAATGTCATATTCTCTGACTCTGAGATGATAATAGCCGGATCTAAGGTCTATCTTATAGAAATAACTAGACCGTGAAGTTGATCGAACAAGTCATCAATCCTAGGGAGTGGATACTTATTTTTTGTTGTGACCTTGTTCAACTGACGGTAATCGATGCATATCTGATAGAACCATCTTTCTTATGCACGAACAAGATTGAAGCGTCCAATGGGGAAACACTGGGTCTGATGAATCCCTTATATAAGAGATCTTACAACTATTCTTTTAACTTTTTTAGCTCAGCTAGAGCTAATCTGTAGGGAGGAATAGAGATAGGTTGGGTATCTGGAAGGAGATCTATTCCAAAGCTAATTTCCCTTTCGGGAGGAACTCTGAAAAGATCTTCAGGGAAAATATTTGGAAATTCCCTTACTATAAAAACTGAATCGAGACTGGGAGTCATAGAATTAGAGTTTTTGACTCGAATAAAATGGTACATGCACCCCTTGGATATCATTTTTCTTGCCTTAGATATGAAATAATCTAACCCCTAAGTTCTGAAGTACTACCCCTTCATTCAATGACTGGTTTATTAGGAAATTGAAATCGAACAACCCTATTTCTACAGTCAACTAAAGCAGAGCATAAGTGGAGCCAATCCATGTAGAGAATGACATTAAAATCAATCATCTCTAACTCCACAAGATCAAATGATGGGACTTTTTGCGATACTGTAACCAGGCAATTTTTGTATACCCATCTAGCTATAATAGATTTACCCATTGGGGTAGAAACTAATAAAGGCTATGCTAAAGTTTTAGGACTGACACCAAAACTAATAGCTATATAAGGATTTACAAAAGAAAGTGAAGCTTCGGGGTCTAGTAAAACATACACATAACGATAAAGACCTAGAACATACCCGTAACCATATTAGGAGAACTTTCCTGATCATGTCATGATTAGAGTGCATATAGCCTATTCTGGCACTGTCCACTGGTGGCACTGGAAGTAGCCTTATTGAGTCAAGCAACCTACAGAAGCTGATGACAGATTAGACTCGCCCTGTGGGTGTAAATTATTTCTCCTCTAAGAAATTGTTGCATACTCTCTGACCTTGTGGCTTGGCTTAACACATCCGAAACACATATCACTGCCAACCTTTCACACACCTTGATAATTTCTACTATATTTTTGGGAAAGAGAATTAGTACGACTACTGATCATACTACCTTGTGACTTGGAGCCTGGCACCCTATCCTGACTATCATTTCTAAATTTGCACAAGAGCACTAGATGAAGATGAAGATAGGGCTAAAAATTTCTGATAAAACTGAGAATGGTTACCACCTTCTAACCTCAGCTAGGAAAAATTAAAGCTACCTATTCTGGACCTCTTATTCTCTCTCTTTTTCTCCTTACGATTTTGTTCCGTAATTTGTTGTGCATGAACCATAAGCCTAGATAGGTACATCTCCTTAATAAACATAGAAATCCTAAAATCCTTGACCACATCATCAGCTACACTAGAAACAAACTTACTCATTCTATATCTATTGTCAGCCACCATCAAAGGAGCATACCTCCCCAACTAAGTAAACTTAAGCGAGTATTCCTTCATACTCATATTACCCTGCTTCAATTAATAAACTTCATCACCTTATCTTCCCTCAACTCTAAAGGAAAGAACCTATCTAAAAGGTTGTGGTAAACTCCTCCCACTCTACATCCCCTGTCTCAACAACCCTATCATTCTTCCACTGCTTATACCACGTATGAGCTACATCCTGCAACTAATATGCAGCCAACTCTGCACTCTCACTCAAAGTGATACCCATGATATGATTTACCTTCTGAACTATATTAATAAATTCCTACGGATCCTCCTCAGACTTGGATCCCGAAAACAAAGGGTGATTCATTCGGGTGAAATCCTGAATCCTAGCTGCAGTTGTAATTGCCACTGGATTAGATGGGGAAACAACTTGATAAATGTTATGAGAATATACTGAAATAGATAAGGTAGTGAATGCATCTCTGAACTCAGCATAAGAGACATGCTCATTCAGGGGACCTTCCTGAACAGGCGGAGGTACAGGTTAATTTCTATTTCTTCTTCTGTTATTTCTTTTGGGAGGCATTTCCTGCATACATAAGGAAGAATAAGTAAGAAAGAGAGTTTTAAATAGATATTACACTCATTCACATGACATAAATACCGAAAGAAAGGAAATTTTTTCCTAAAATGTCTTGTAGCCTCTTGTTCATAAGTGTGGCGTGTATCACACCCATGCATAAGACTCTACTCAACGCAGTTTTAAGACTCCCTAGGACACTATAAAACCTTAGGCTCTAATACCAAGTTTTTATCATGACCCGAGGCTACCCCTAGTCACGATAATAGTGCTTCGCTCACAAGTGACCACAAGATAACACATGAGCTGGTACCTGCTATGAGAACTAAACAAAATCTTGATAATAGAAATACACAAAAGATAAGTGATAAGGCCATAAGGTTTTAAATAGTGAAAACATAACTAATTTCACAAGTTTGTACCATTTGCAAAACATACTGAAATAGGACTGATAAGACTAATAAGCTAACTGATGGTCTGAATGTCTGAAAGCCTCTAAACAAACTGAGGAGTTGATGGGATAGGCCCTAATAAAATCCAACTAACTAACTGAAAAGTAATGCTGAAATACTGAATAAACATAACAGGTCCTCGATAGATGAGGACTCACCACTGCTGTTGGTGTTGTTGAAGTGTTGGATTGTCTAAGTACAGTCAGGAAACTAAGCGTTCGAACCTATGATATAAGATATTATAGTGAAAAGAAGAGTATGTGGTAAGTATTTTAAATTTACAGGTATATGAGATAAGGTTAGGATAAAATGTATGGTTTAATTATGCATAAAGTAATGACTAACTGAATAGCATGAGATAACTGAGTAGGCATTCATGAAAACTAAAATACTGAGAATGCAATACCAAGCATATAATGTTTCTGAAATAATCTATAAACTGAATTACTTAAATATGATAACTGAATAATTGGAAGTCTGTATGATATGGTCAAGCAAACATGAACTGAATTATGTACTGGATACTGAACTGAGACTGTATGAGGTATCATCTAATCGACATACCCTAATCTGAGCTCATTGGGGTCCAACTTGTAACCCCAGTTGGAAGGGTGTTAGTACTGTGCCATGGGTACTAACATTGGTTATGTGGATCTACTAATCTGATGTCCCTAAGGACAAGGAAGTCAGTCCTAAACTAGCGGGTGACCCCTAAGAGAGTGTCAGTCCTAAACTAGCGGGTGATATCTCATAATCCTATGCTAGAAATATAGTTCTGGAACTTAGGGACTATTACTAAGGATCCAATCCTAACTGACGGGTGAGACCCCATCCCTAGGTTCACTCGGTGCTAAATCCTACTCCCAACTGAATGATACTGACTACTTGACTGAACTAAGTTTAACTGAACAACTACTAATTATAATAACTGACTAAATGCTAATGCTTATGGTATATTTGAAATCATTTTAATGATACTGAAATTATATAAACAGCTAAGTATCGGGTGTTCATAACCAACCAGCACCGAATGAATATAACAATAAGGACATATAAAAGCTCTGAAAAACCATAATAGGAAATCATTATTCAAAAATCCATCACTTTGGTATTTCAACAAACACATGGAGATTAAGACTTTAATATGAGGGTGTTTTTAAAAATGATGAGATAGCATGATTACATGACAAAAAAACATAAATTGAGAGTTTATCCTTAATTGCATGAACATGGTACGGTAACTACAATATTCAAAACATACTATAATCCATTCCACTTGATAACAATTTATAATCTTAACTTGAAATTGAAACAAAAAGATAGTCACAGAAATAGTTCAACATAATCATGTAAAATTCATAATTCAAAACATAAAAAGAGATTCTTGGACTCCATGGGTGAAAAGAGCCCATGGATGAACATCACACATACCTTAAACCCTTAATCTTGAAAGAGAAACACCAATCTTAATGTTTTTCTTGAATTCTCTTGGTTTGGGGAACTTGAATTCTTTGTTTTCTTGGTGAGAAAGCAATGAAATTTGATGATCTTGGGGGAGGAGAGGTTTTTTTCTGGAGAAGAAATTGGAGAATATGGAAAAATAATGCCCTAATTAGAGTTATAATTTGTGATTTGATGAATTAGGTTGAGGGGAAAAGACACAATTTCCCCTCAGACATTTAAATTCGCAATTGGAATGTAGATTATAAGGTCACTGTGATGCAGTGAGGGCTCCATCGTTATAACTACCGTGATGCATCACTATCACGGTTAGCCGTTGGAATCGTGATCCAAACATGACCCAATCCTCATTCGAAAAATTTAAAACTTCTCCGAGACATGCACCTTACACCCCTGAACATGAATTAACTCAAAAATCAATATGTCGGATTCAAGAAGACCAATTTAAAAATCCTCAAAGTTAAGAGGTTTTAAAAATGACTAAGTCCCCAACACTTAGTGAAATTTTTTCAGTTTTTAAGCCTCTTATGCATGCTACTAGGAGTTGAACTGAGCTAATAATAATAGGGGTATTACAACTGTTGAAAGATCTTATGGGTACAAATATAGCTTTTAGTGAAAAAGTGATCATTTTGGAGGCGATTTTAGACAAACTTTACCAGTTGTGAAAAATGGAGTAGAAGAAGATTTCATTCGTGAATGTTTATTAAACTCAAATATCTAGAATTATCTTGAAAGGTTTCGCCTAACAGAAAATATGTGTGCACGAGAATATTCTACATTCTATGAACATATACTTAAAATTGGAGATGAAAAAAAAGAGGTTAATCAACATACCAAAATTGAGATTCCATAGTCATTTCTCATGCCTTTTATAAATAAGAAGGAGTTACTAAATAATCTATTCAAAATTGTTTACCTTGATTTAGACGTGATCATCACTGACACATCTTATGTAACATCACATGTTATTTTAACAACAAAATATGATTTTGTAAATGAAATTAACTAAATATTCATAGATCAATTTCCTGGTACTTATGTGATATTTCTTGGTATTGATGAAACTGTTGAGACAAAAGATCAAAGACAATTTGAAGATTTTTTACATACTTTGAATCCTACGGGTCTGCCACCTTATAAGTTAGTTTTAAAGAAAAATTGTCCAGTTATATTACTATGTAATTTAAATCCTTCTAAAGGTTTATGCAGTGGTACCCGCTCAATTTGTATTGATTTCAAAAATCACATTATTAGTGCTACAATTGCAAGTGGGTATTTCAAAGTCAAACATGTTTTCATTCCTTGTATACCATTATTATCATCACAAGATGAAAACTTACTAATTCAATTTAAGAGAACATAATTTCCAGTATGATTATGTTTTTCTATGAATATAAACAAATCTCAAGGTCAAACACTAGATTTTGTAGGAATTTATTTATGTGAATCTATATTTTCACATGGCCAACTTTATGTTGCTCTATTAAGAGCAAAAAGCTCAAACTGTGTAAAAATGATATTACAGCCAGCAACAACAGACAATCCGGATGATCATTCTACTTACAATGTAGTATATAGTGAAATTATTAACAAAGAATTCTCTTAAAAATATTTTTGACTGATTCCATGTAATTTCCTACATTTTGATACCTGTTATTTGTAACTCATCAACCAAGTCCTACTCTGTTCTTATAATCTGAAAGATCTTTTGCAGGTAGCCGGCTTTAAACTTACAAACTTAACTGAAGTTGGAAGCACCATTTTGCAAACACGCCTTATGAGTACTTTTTTTACATGCCTCATGGCGTATGATTGTCTTTGTGCTCGCTTTTCCAAATGAATACTCTATTTTTTATTTCATTGTAGCTTTAAAGTATTCTTGTATGTTTATCCCAACTGGATATTTATTTTACTTTTTCTTTAAGGTATCTTAAAATTGATTATTTCATTTGTAGGTTAGATTTATTGGAGGTTTACTGCTTATGTCAATCTTGATGATAGTTGTATATATGAGATAAATTATTAGTAGAGTTATGTTCTGCTGGTAACTAGAAAAATTATTGAGAACATTTACATACAAAGGGAAAGGCTTTAAGAAAGTAGTCACTATGGAAGTTGTAATTTCACACTTCTGGACATCATAGGAGGTAATTGTTATTAGAGATGGTTTTATCTAGTGGCAGTTTATTGATCAAATTAAATAGAGTCCTAGAAATAAGCCTTTCCTTTCTCTGTCCGCCTTAACCATGTTGTCCTCTACAATCTAAAGTTCATTCTATGTGATCTGTTACAGACTGTGATATGTATTTTTGTTCCCTTTGTGCTATTGTTGCACAGGAAGGAAAATAAAACCTTTTCCAGATGTGGTACATTAATGTTTTTCCAACTCATTGCATTTTGATGAGTCTCATAAGCAATAATACTAATTTGTTTGAATTTTTATGCAAGTTATTCTGAGTATGAATCAGTAATTCTGAATTAATGCTATCCAAGTTATTGAGTATGAATCGGTAATTATGAATTAATGTTATCAAAGTTATTAGCATATTGATTTGATTTGTGTGAACAAAAGATGCAATGAGATGGGAATAGAGTGGTTTCAATTGATCACACATCTCAGATTTTTTGTGGTTCTTTTTCTAAGTCTTTTGTATTAGGTAGCTAGCATAAGGCTAGGTGATTATTGCAACTATCTGTGACTCCTGTGGAAACAGCCTTTTGTAGTTCCTTGACTCTTTATTTTGGTTTCTCTCTGTGGGGTGAGTTTTATTCTTCCCTCTACTTCCTCTTTTGGTAAACTTTTATTTTGAGTCTTCTAATTATTTTGCTCGGTTCTACACTTGAATCTGCTTTGATATCTTTCAGTATTTTTCACTGATTTTTCAATCATGTATCTTAGTAGAAATTGTATCAGGTTTGTAGCAGCAGCCAACAACTACTTAATCTAATAACATACTATTATTATTGAGTTTGGTACTTAATTTAGACATGTTGACAATATTTGCATTGAACAAATTAGTTGTCACCTACCGACACCAGATCGGGTTTGTAGCAGCATCCAATAACTACTTAATCTAACAACATATTATTATTATTGAGTTTGGTACTTATTTTAGACATGCTGCCAATATTTGCATTGAACAAATTAGTTGTCACCTGTTGACACCAATTAGAAATAGCTCAAAATCAAGAAAAGATACTCTTAGAAAAGATTCAAAATTTCCAAGAATAATAAATAAAAGTCAAATATCGATTCCAATGTAACTTTCAATTATTTAAAATCTCAGTTTTGCACCATCTTTACTAGATTAGTTTCTTGTTTGAGTAAAAGCTAAATCCTACAACTTACATTTATGAATGACCTTCTCATCAATAATAACAAATCTCAAACTTTTCATATTAAATATCTTGTTGACCATAGATGATGCTATTTTGCAGGCTATAAAAAAGATGATAGAAAGACTAAATATACATGCAGTCACTCCTCAAACACCAGACTGAATATGTAAGGTGCAAGTTGTAGATAGTTGTAGACCAGGAGAAGGTACAAAATAAAAGATAAAATATATGAAAACGATCTTTCAAGATGAACAGGTAACTCCCTATTTTCAAAATCAAATCACCTATTTACATTCCTTACTTCTGCCTAGTATATTACTATTTATAAAATTACCTTTAGGACAATCAAGTAAAAGAAATTGCCTATAGTGATGATATCTCCCCTAATCATGATATGTTCTAACTATTTCACATATTTGATAACAGGTGCACGTGTACAACAACCAACTTTGAGATATGAAACTCCACTACATGCATTCGAATGAATTATTAATAAAAAGACCATAGTGGATCCAATTGATAAAAATGACTAGGATGAAAATGAGTTACCACCACCCCGAATGGTTAATGCCATGTCATTTTAAGAAATCAACAATCAAGCCTCTCAAGCTGCAAAAGAACAACTTAAGAAAGTAGAATACAGTATGCTCATTTCACTCTTTCTGTCGTTAAATATTTTCTTCAATACAAGCTAACACATACCTTTTTTCCAACAGATATGTTAGCAATAGTTGTCAACTGCTTCCCTCCAAGATACGTTATAATCATTCAAAATAGATTGCAGGAACTAATTCATATTGTTACCAAGTAAGAATATTTGCCAAATTTACCACCATTTATCCTGCTTTACGATAAAAAATATACAACATATTAATTATTACACTATACACAGTAATCAAGCTTACACATTCACATTATGGGAAGAAGCTCTCATTGAAGGAGGCAAGAAACTCATTGCACAGTTTCAACAACATCCAATCATCTGTATCAGGTGTATTAGAGTATCCAAGTACAATGGTAAACTAACCAATATAGTATAATTAATTTACTTATATCACCTTCTACTTTCTTCTATAACATCATTATTATTAAAATTTTTGTAGGCACATCGTTGACCACAAATTTAACACAATGATATAGAATGATCCACCTTATTTAGAATAACTTCAACTGTACTCATGGTATCAACTTACTCTATTCTACTTTGTACTAGTTTGTACATTATTATTGTTATCCTAAAATCCCTAAAACACCAACTCAAATAGGGTTGCAAAAAATGGTGAAATGCTCAACTCTTTTACTACGAGAAGCACATCCCAATATGGATCTCTTGTCTCTACTCCAGTAAATAAAGAGATAGTGTCAATTTTTGCCATTCAATCACAACAAGATGTTAGTACCATCTCTATTCATCTAATTCATAACTTATGCTAAAATTATCCTGCTTATGGTAAATAATGACTTCTCTGTAGGGTCGTGCCTTTACGATCGAAGCACAAATAATTTTTCCAACCAGCCGCAAATGTTGTTATGTCTTAGGCTGTCCAAACTGTCCACAAGAATTAAGAAATATAGTGAAGAGAAAATTCTAATGTATGAATTTTCATAAACGAAATATGTTGATTCCCAGGTAATTTGGTCCTAATACTATACACACATACAACCACAATATCACTAAGATAATTCTTTTTATTAATTAAAGTATTAACACATATTACTACAGGTAACGATTCAATGTGAATCTTAAAGATGACATTCACTCAATAATTAGAATTATTAGTGGCAAAGAAAGAGAAAAAATTATTGTCTCTTACAGCAGAACAAATTTACGAGCTTGATTCAACTAAGGTAAAAAACTTAACCATCAAATATACAAATCAACTTAATTATTTAACAAACATAAAGGCTAAATATATTTTTTCACAGATTGAGTCCCAGTCGAAGAAAAATGATGAAATCAGATTGAATCAGAATCTGTTTAGAATTCAAGTGAAAAAAGTACTTTCACGCACTGATCATATAATCTCTAGGAAAGTCTACATTTTAGCCTGTACTGAAAAAGGAGACACCATGCCCTCTCTTCCTATACCATCCACAACTCACATCAAAGAAGGAAGAAAGAAGAAAAAAAAAGGATTTCACTTCTTCTGCTGAACAAGCCGAACAACAAAACGAACGACATAACATACTCAAGATGAAAAAAAATTGGAGCCATCAACTCCAATGAAAATAAAATAAATGTTTCCAAGAAACTTCTTTCATATTCTTTCTCTCAATATTTATAATTTCTTCAATATAATTACTATAGTATTTTTTTCACTACCTATATTGCACCCTCTTTAATTCTTGTTAAATACATTTGCAGGTTGATCAACTTTCCTTTTGCAATTAATTTTGGATTATGTGGAACAAAGGCATACTTAGTTTTCTTATTAATAGAGTAACAAGATTTATATATGTTAGAATCATCTAAATATTTTTTGATTATCAAGTGGCTCTAATCCTTTTGCAAATAAAATATTGTTGTTTCGTGTCTATGCTGCTGTAAAGATTTTGGGGAAAAGAACTACCACCTTATTGCCTCTATCCTGTACCCAATGCCTCAATAGGTCAGTCATCTCTGTAATAGACATTGTAACACATGTGCTTCTTTAAATCATTGTTATTCCATATTGAAAGAGGAGAAATTATGGAACTATCTTCCCTTCCCTTTTAATGAATTTTCTTCTGAAACTGGTAGGCTAACTGATCCCTTGTTCTATCTTTTACATTTTATGGTTCCCTACTACCATATCAATTAGTGAAGCAACTATATCTCAATTTAAATGTATGATTTGATAATTTAGGTCAATCACAAAGTGAACTCAAAACATAATTCTAAATATATCGTTTCTTATTGAGATAAGACTATACACGTGCATTGTCTTTTACTCTAAAACTAGGTGGAGAAATGGCATTGGAAATTGAGAGCAAGTTAGTTGCCTGTCTTTCTCTATTTAGTCTAAAATAAGCTAGAACTAACTACTAAACTTAAGGAAATAGGTTCCTTAATATCAATTATAATAGTCAAGTAAAGAACACGAGCTTTACCGTAGAAAAATTTCTTGCTCGAGGAACTAAAAAAACACATTCTACAGTGAGTAGAAGATTCCATCCAGCTTCACTAATTTCAATGAGTGGTTTCAGATTAGAACTCTATAATCCAATGGACTAACGTTAAAACCTTAACTCTAACTGTACATTCCAAGAGGTAAAAATCTCCTCTTGTTACAAACCTCCCTCAATCACAGCCCTTTTGTTGAATCAAGAATTATTACAACTCAATAATAAGCCTAGTACATATTCAATGACTCAACAAAAGTTCTAGGATTGTGTTCTTCGTCTCACACCATCAACATAGCCTTCTATTTCTTTGGAGAAAACTCTTGTTCTTTCATGCAATCACCACTACTACATAATGCATTTATAGCTACAAAATCTAAGCTACAAATTTAAAAACCATAGCTATTACCAAGTAATAGCCACAAAAATTTAAATTATGTAGATATTTATATATTCGTAAAAAGTTCTTAGCCACGAAAATTAAATTGATAAAGCTAATTTTACATTTTTCCTATAATTACTAACAAACGTGACAACTGTTGCCGAAATAGCTATAACTTTGTTGTTACAGTAAAATTTTGTAGCTGGTTATAAGTTTTTGTGACACAAAAGAGTTATTGTAGCAATAATAACTTTTTAGCCAGAGTAAACTATTTCAAAAAATATTGTAGCTAAATAAAATGTTTTGCTTCAAGATATAAAAAAATTATAGCAATAGTTAAATAATATAGTTACATCTTTTTCGCTATGATAAAATTTAGTAGCTAACTATTATTTATTGCTACGAATTGAAATTTATTGTAGTAATTAATAAATTCTTAGCCACAAATATAATTTGAAATATAATATTGTAGCTAAATAAATCTTTTTGCTTGAAGTTATAAAAGAAATTGTTGGAATAGCTAAATGATATAGTCATAGATTTTTGATATGATAAAGTTTCGTGGCTAAAATTATTAACTTTTATCATGTGTTGGAATTTGTTATAGCAATAATTACCTTTTAATCATGAAATGGTTATTTAAAACAAAAAATAGCAATGCAATAAATATTTTTGTATTGAATATTAAGAAATCGTGGCAATAATTGGCTTAATATAGTTGATAACCTTTTAGTCACAAAATATTTGAAATAAAATATTGTAGAGAATTAATTTTTTTTTGCTTCAAGTTATAAAAGAAATTGTTACACTTATTTAGGGTCTATTCGAAAAGCTACCTGATAATTGGAATTGTTGTAATTACTAGCGTAGTAATTATGCCGACATGTTTCTTTAGCACATTGTCATTACAAGTGCACTATTAGATTGCACAAGTCAATCACGTGTTTATATTAATTTTTTCAAATAAAGTTAATCGTTGAAAGTTAAAAATCACAGATATTTACAAATAAGTGAAATTTTAAAGGATATTATCTTAGGTATTTATATTATATTTTGTCTTTTGAAAATATATTAATTAACAAACACATGTTCTTAGCTAATATTATATAAAAAAATTAATATATTTTTCACATTAATATATTTTAATAGATTAATCATAAAGTTTAAATGTACATATTTTTAAGAACACCATGAAATGCATGTTTGAAAAAAGGATTAATATTATAAATATAATGTAGTAAATTATTAGACATCTGACAAAAAAATAATCTATAAATTTTAATTGCTAAAACAATGTGAAATATAAAATCAATAATACTAAGCAAATAAATTGGAATAAAAAATGTAACTTAAGTTCAACTTTCAAAACGAAAATAAAATTAACTTAAAATGCTTACATAAAATTTCAGCATAATGTACATAAATATAATTTAAAAAGAAAAAAGAAAAGAAAATCGTAAGTGTATAACCTTATTCGATAACAAATTCTAGTTTAATCTAAAAATTAGAATAATTAATACAATTATAATAAACGAAAAAAATAAATAAAAATAAATAACATAAACAAAAAGTAAATAATACGAACGATTACATAAAATCACAAGAAGTAAATATTGAAAAAATGGGAAATAAGGAAATGAAATATAAGTACTGTAAATTAAAACATATATTTTTAAAAAATATTATACTAATATAAATAAAAAAAATTAAAAATAATAAAAATAGAAAGTAAATCAAAATTAAAATAAAATAAAATAAAAATAAAAGGATAAAACTAAAAAGTAAATCAAAATTAAAATAAATAAATAAAAATAAAATAAAAGGATAAAATAAAAAAGTAACCTATAAATTATACCATGTAATTATCAGTGATTCACAATTCCTCTGTGAGAATTTAGGAGGTGTATTTATTCTTTGTCAATTACACTCAATTACCTGCTAATCAAGTAATTACCTGATCAACTAAACATGTCAGATAGTGTAATTACACCGAATTACACCAAATTCAATTTTCAGGGTGACTTTCTAAACATGCCTTAAACGATAAGTCATACATTTTTTGATATGATGAAGTTCGTGGAAAAAATTATGCACTTTTGTCATGTGTTAGAACTTATTGTAGCAATAAAAAAGTTATTTAAAATAAAAAATTGCAACGAAATAAATATTTTTTATTTGGATGTTAAAAAAGATTATGGCGATAATTGAATTAATAATAACTATACAGTAATATATAGTAATAAGTTTCATGAAAAATAATTTAGAATTATTATTGTAGTAAATTTGATAGCTAGTAATTATTTTTTAACTCCAGCTGAAATTTATTGTAGCAATGCTAATCTAGTGTATTTAGATGTATTGACCGTTTGATTTGATTCAATTTTAAATGACTACTTATTGATTTCAAATGTAATTTAAATAATAGGCGATCGTATCTAACAAATGTTAATTAATTAATCATATCAAACTTAAATATAACTTCACTAAGTCTCACCGAAATTTCATCTTGATCAAGAGCTTTCAAAAATGTTATTTTGGCTCAAACTAAACATGTTCCATTTTTGTCAATCTAATGTATTGAATGTTACATCTTGCAAGTCTTAAATACAACTAAAATACATACTTGATCATTTCAAAATTTAGGAAAACTTTCAATTATTTTCATTCATATTTTATCCTGCCCAAGTGTTTTCAAAATTGTTATTTCACTTGGACATGATTTATTGAGATAATATTTTAAAAAATTCACTGTAATTAAAGATTTTATTATTCGACTTGATTTAATTTTATGGAATACTACTTACAAGTTTCAAATTAGCATGTGCCCAATATTGTTTAGTAAATTTATTTGTTTTGGATAGTGTTGGTTAAATATTTTTAAATTTTTATTTAAAGTAAGTTATATATATTTCTGAGGTAGTAAATTACTTGATATTAAGTGTCCCATTAAGTGCCAAACAAATTTGATAATGATGTTGGTTAAGTAATTTTTATTTTTATATTTAAAATAAGTTATTTAAATATTCATAATTGAAATTTTTTCTTTCATCATTTGTCAACTTTTTTAAGGGCATGAGTTTAAAACTTAAGTGTGTAGTTTACGTGGGTCCCACAATCTTGGAAAAATTATACACACCTTTTTTTTTACTCCATCTGTCTCAAGTTATGTGACACCTTTTGGACTGGATTTAATTTTTGCATACATCTTTTAAACTGAAATAGAACTTGAAATTCATATTCTTATTTAAAATCAAATTGAAATAATCAAATGTAGTGGAAGTATGACTCCACCATAATAGATCACTTTAATACGAATTTGAGTTCAGGTTATTAATATAAGAAAAATTGAATTGAAACTTTTTTTATGAAATTTCTATATTAAAATAATTTTCAAACTTGAATTTTATAGTAACTAACAATAACAATATTATTTTTCTTCTCTGATTTTGTATAGATAGATTTTCTGATATTGATAATTTTATTTTATTTTATAGTTTTTTATTTTAAATTTATATTTTGTTTCATACAAATCATTCTAAATTTCTGTACAAAAACATACCTAGTGAAGTCTAAGAAAAATAGAGAGTTTATTCCTACCTTAGAAATTGAGAAAATCATTTAAATTATCTAAATAAATTATTTTTTTGAATTACTATGTATGTTTTAGTGTGCTTTGAAAGTATAAAATTAAATTAAGACTAATCATAAAATTAACATAACATTATAAGTTAAAAACTTATTAAAATAGGAGAAAAGATAATAAAATTAACGATATCATGAAGGACCAAAAAAGTTGAAAAGAAATATATTTTGGAATAATAGTTATTTCAAATAGAATAGTTAACTTTTTTCATTAACTTAAAGTAAAGTATATATATTATTATTTCATTAGAGAAAATTTATTAGTTATTAATAATATAATTTATAAAAATAAAGAAAAAATCATATATGTAGTAGTACCATAAGTAAGGAAACATGAGTTAGAAAAAAAAGGTAAAGGAAGTGAAAAAAGACAAACAAAAAAAATCTTCAACTCTACCAAATCAAATAAAAATTTTAAAAAATATCAAATCTAAATCTCTCTCCAATTGTGGTTTTCTTTTCCATTTTAGAACCAAACCCCAAAATCTTTTCCCCCCTAAAAACAAAAATTAAAATGCCAAAATTTTCCTCTAAAATTTTCAAAACTAAACAAATAATCTACTCCCCCTACCACTTTAAATACCTAGATCCCTCGCCCTCTTCCCACTTCTTTCTTTTCTTTGCCTTTTCTCATCCTTTTTGACCCCACCCTTGCTTGGGGCTTTGGGTTGTAGGTGACAAAAAAGTTTTAAAATGAGGTGTAGGTGACACAAGTCTTAATAATTGAGTGGA
This sequence comes from Capsicum pubescens, assembly GCA_030864215.1. Classification (NCBI taxonomy): domain Eukaryota; kingdom Viridiplantae; phylum Streptophyta; class Magnoliopsida; order Solanales; family Solanaceae; genus Capsicum; species Capsicum pubescens. Next base: position 233,954,841 of record CM061544.1, read on the forward strand.
GATGAAAATTACTTAATTATGGATTAAGAAAGTTTGAGAAATTTCAAAATAACCCACAAGTTTTTAAATTTACAATTTGATCCAAATGTTAGTTAATATAACGGGAAATGAAGGAAAAAAACGTGTTTTTCTCACTTCTCATCCATTGTTATTTTCTTTATCTTCGTGATATTTGTTGTTCATTATTGTTGCTGCTTTATTCATCATCATCTGATTCATTACCATCATCTTATACTTCATTATCATATTCATATTCTTCTTGTTGACCATTGTTGTTGTTGTTGTTACCGCAACTGCTGCTCTTTGATCAATTTCTTAGGTCAAATTTTATTTCGTACATCACTTTGCATTTACTTGAGAGGAGACTTTGGTAAGTCAAATAATGCTTTTTAGTAGAATTTGTCATTTGGGTAACTTCTAGTGTGTTGTTTTTTCAATAATAGCTATCAAGCGAACATGAATGCAACATAAAAGCAATCTATTTAAACAGATCCATCATCTGTGGCACCAGATAAATATTCTATTGCAATAATAGACTCATGTTGGATTCATGTTTATGGTTCTAAGTGCCCGTAATATGAATCGAATAGATGGGTATTCTGTTGCAATATATTAGTAATCTGCTTCAATAGATATATAATATATTACAGCAGATTAGTAATCTGTTTCAACAGATGAATAATATGTTGCACTATATTAGTAATTTGTTTCAACATATAAATAATTTGTTGCACCATATTAGTTATCTGTTCCAACAGACAAGTAATTTGTTACAATAGAATATATCTCTGTTGCAAAAGAATATTTATCTATTACAACAGATAATTATTCTATTACGATAGATGAATAATTTATTTCGAACAGCACAATACAACTCCTGTCACAAACCCAATAGATAACTCATATGTTGATCTCTTGCTATTGATACTAGATTCAAATTATTCCTTAATTGTAGACATGTCACTTATTGAGAAGAATAAATAGACAACATAAAAATTAAATAAGAATTAAAACGTCAAGTGGATCAAACACAAATTTTTTACTAAACAAAAAAAATAAAAATACATAGGTAAAAGAAAAAAATAATCTTAATTATTATTATCATCATTATCATTATTATTTGTATGACCAGCCGGACAATCTTCAACCGGCAGCAGCAGCGCCCTCCCAAGACTGAGGATCTCCCGCATCATCCTTACTCTGACGGCGGTCAACTCCCACTGCAGGTCATAAACCTCCTTCTGCAGTTTTCGCATGACGTCTCGTAAAATAGAAACATCCCACACTGGATCAACCATATCTAGAACACACATAAATTGACAAAACACGTAAAAATAAAAATAAAGAAAAGAAAGAATTTGAATGTAATATACACAAAAAGCAAGAAAAAAACTTACCAGAGACAGGGAAAAGTTATTAAGTCCTTGAAGAGAAAGTAGTTGAAGGTGTAACAAGTGCAAGAAATAAATAGAGTGTAGTAGAATGAACGATTCAGTAAGGAGAGACCTATTTATAGAGGACTGAACCTGAATGTATTAGGCAAAAAGTCGCAACTGTTTACCTCCATTTATTAATGATATTCTTGCTTACTGTGAAAAGTTATGACTTAATTAAATTAAGCAATATTGTGATAAGTCATGACTTTTCTGCTTATTATTATTAATAATTAGTTCTTTCCAAGAACCATTTTTATATTGAGTTGTTACAAAATATTCTATATTTGTTGCACCAAATAACTTAATGTGAGAACAAATATATCATCTGTTGCAATAAATAGATAACCTATTGCATCAGATAATTTATCTGTTGCAATGTATAATCTATCTTTTTTAAAAAAAATTATCATCATATCATGTCATTAATCCAATTTTTCTGACTTTTTTATTATATAAATTAATAAAACAGATTTAAAGGCGCAACTGTTCACCTCCATTTATTAATGACAATTCTTGATTACTGTAAAAAGTTATGACTTAATTAAATTAAGCAATATTGTGATAAGTCATGACTTTTCAGCTTATTATTATTAATAATTAGTTCTTTCCAGGAACCGTTTTTATTGAGTTGTGACAACAGATTGTACATCTGTTGCATCAGATAACTCATCTGTGACAACAGATATATCATCCGTTGCAACAAATAGATAACCTGTTGCATTAGATAATCTATCTATTGCAACATATAATCTATCTTTTTTTTTAAAATTATCATCATATCATTAATCCAAATTTGCTGACTTTTTTATTATATAAATTAATAAAACAGATTTAAAAACAAAAATATTTTTTGTGAAAAGAAATGGCGCATATTTAATATTAACGTCAATTATTCTAATTAAATAACCACTTTTTTATGGTTTAAATTGTGTTTATCATTTATTTCCTTATTGTTTTCTGTGAAAAGAAATGACTTAATTAAATAAAGTTGGTGAGTTTTTTATTATTGTGACAAGTCATGACTTTTCAGCTTATTATTATTAATTAGTTCTTAAATTTAAATAACTTTTTTTCTCAATTTTAAAATTGAAGACACCTTTTTAATAACTGTGTCTTTAATAAAATAATAACCATTTTTATTGAGTTATGGCAGCAGATTGTATATCCATTGAATCAAATAACACATATGTTGCAACAGTTATATCATCTATTGCAATAAATTGACCATCTATTTCAAGAGTTTTTTTTATTTTTTCTAACAGTTGATTCATCAGTCGCAACTGATGTGAAATTTGTGCATCAACAACATTTTTTGTTTGCTTAATGTGTTTAGACAAAAAGTCACGGTCACGACTGTTCACCTTTTTTCTTAACAAACAATCATCATATAACTTTTAATTAATCCAATGTTGTGACTTTTTTTTAATTAAATAATCTTTCTTTTATGGTTATAAATTGTGTATATCATTTAGTTCCTTATTATTTATTTACGAACTATTTTTCATATTAAATAATAGGAGAATCATGACTTTTCACTACCCTCTCAACAATAACACTTTTTTCTATTAATAACCACCTATTGCAATATATGATCCATCTGTCAGATCCGATATTAAACTCTGTTTCCACAAATGCTCAATCTCTACCTCCAACCATCGACATGTTGAAAATAAGGAATAAATAGAATGATAATTAAATATTAAATAAAAATAAAAATTCAAAGTCAACCAAACCAAACATAGATTTTTGAATCCCTTAGGTAGATCTGATATAAAAAACAAAAATAAATATGCAAAAAGAAAGAAAAAACATAACCTAATTATTATTACTACTATTATTATTATCATTACTATTATTATTATTACTATTATTATTGTTAACCAAATAATTTTCATCCGGTAGCAGCAGGGCCCTCCTCAGCCTTGTTCCGATGTCGGCCAAATCCCTCTGGAGTTCATCAAACTGCCTTTGAAGTTCCCGCAAGGACTTGATTGAATCTTCTTGTATGAATTTGGATCATCCATATTTGTATTATAAGTGTAGTAGAATGAACGAGTGAGTGAGAGTGAGTAGTGAGTAAGAAAAGAGGCCGGAGGGACCTATTTATAAATGATTGAACTGGAAGGGGTTAGTCAAACAAAAAGTCACGACTGTTCATATCCCTTAATTAAAGAAAACTGGTGACTTTTCGAATATGTAAATTAAAAAAAATAGATCTAAATACAATATTTTATCTTTTATTGTACTTCGGAAAGAAAAAAAATTGCTTTAAAATAAATCTAACAGATGGGTAATCTGTTGCAAAATATATTTCATCTGTTAGATAACTTACAACTTATTGACAATATATTGTAACAAATGGATATATATGTTTGCTTTTCCAATAGATATGTCATATGTTGCAACAGATTGATCATCTGTCATACCAGATGTCTGTAATTATTTCATAATTTTAAAAATGTGGCGTCTGTTGCAACTTATTTGTCATCTGTTTATTCAATTTAAGCCATAGATGGGCTAGAAATAATAAGGTGCATACAGATGGACCCATTATCATATGTGTGGAGTTAAGTAAGTATTACTGATAAGGTCATCGTGACAACACACACAAAGTACAATATTTTTGTGAATGCAGTTTTTAACCGATTAGGCACTGATCATTCAAACAAGATCCTGCATTGTATAGTTAAGTTTGATAGGTTCAAATTGATAAGGCTGAGGGCACTATGAAGATGGTGCAGATACCCTGTTACGAATTACTGACGGTTGTTGCTCGTGTTTATGCGTGTCAAGTTTTGAGAAGGGAGCAATATTTGGTGTCATTGTAGAGAACCAATAGCAATTGGACTTAACTTTAAGTGTGCATTGGACTCTGATAATTCCTTCAAAGCCTCACACTGCATCAAATAAGAACAAAAAAAACAATATAAATTCCCCTGGCCTAAATTTTTATGGAAGGGTTGATCGAGAAGATGATTATACACCAGAAGAAGCCGAAGGAGAATGCCTGTGAAGGAAAGGGGAGTTGATGAAAGACTATATCATTTGAGAGATAATTAAAGAAGAGACATAGGGTAGAAAGTAACTTCTAGAGAATTTGGCCGATGGAATCATCTTAAAACATGAGAAATCTGAATCAAATGCAACTATGAAAGTGTATTGATGTTTCGGCTTTTGGTGGAACATTTTGCATCTTTTTCTTGGGAAAATTGTGTGTTTTCAAGAAACTAAAGTTGTATTTAACACTGGTTTTTAGTGTTTTCAGGTTAAGGAGTAAACCATAAAAGAAACTTGGAAAATATAGCATAAAAGGACCTCTGATGGGCAAACTGATGGACAATCAATCATTCGACGGACCACCTGGATGACCGTCAACACAAAACAAAAAGGTGGAACTGAATGACCTCTACGACAGTCCAAGTGGTGGATCATCAGACTTTCGACGGACCGACAACTTGGCCATCAGTCTTAACCAGAATTTCAGATTTCAGAAGACCCAACGAAGGCCAAGGCGATGGACGTCAGTCCAACGATGGTCCTCCAACATAACCGTCAGACTAGAACACAACTTGGAATTTTTAAACATCAAACGACGGCCTGTGTGACGGATAGTCAGGCCACCGACGGGCCGTCAGTCATGCCGTCAACTTGGATGCAACTTTTTCTGAGTTTAAATTTTAAATGTTCTGTACCTGGGAGCATATAAATACCTAGTTAGTGTTTTATTTCTTTTATCTTGGATATTATTGCCTTAGTTTTCTATCTTTGAAACCCTGTAACGTAGTATTCTATGAATCAAGAAAAACTTGTGGATCTAATCATTATGTTTCTATTGAAGACTCAAGAACTAATCCTTGTAACTTTTGTAAGTGAATTCTGAATTTATTTATGAATAATACAAATACTTTTTCTCTTTCTTCTATGGAGATGTGTGGCTAAGCTCCCATAACTAGGGTTATGGGAGCCTTGATGTGAAAAACTAATTTGGGTTGTGATTCTAATTGAGTTCTGTGGATAATGATGTTGCATAAAGCCTTCTTTCTTTTAATGAATTTTCTTGGTTGCAAACTTGAAAGGTGGGCCCAAGAACATTACTTGTTCGAATATAAAAGTGTTTTTTGGCAAAAGAAAGGGTTTACATGGAATCTAGAGGCTTTAACCTTTGGATTAATGGCAAATGCCTTAACAGGATTGACTTACATGAGAAAATATTTGGATAATCAATGCATTCTTTAAGTTTGAGAGAATTAAAGGATAAGCTATCCATTTAGGTTAAGAAACTAGTGGGTAAACAATAGGATTCACCTACTCTTGCAATTAAAGTTATTAATTGGAAGTCTAAAGTGATTCACAACCCTAGCTGTTAAAGAATCTCGGTACTATAACTCTAGTTTATTTAATATCATTGAATTACTACTTGCAAAAAGAATCATTAGTTGGAAAAACTCTGTTACAATTATCTAGACTACAATCCATAAATCAAATCCCTTTTATTCAGGAACCTTTGATCAATAGTCTGATAAAAATCAAAATACTTAGTGAACATGGTATTCCCTGTGGTATTCGACACCCAAACTAGTTGGGTTCTATATTTGATAGCGACCATTTACTCTCTCGTAAGAGAGGTGTAATTTGGGCTTATCAAATTTTGGCGCCGTTGTCGGGGAATACGGTTGTCAATTAAGTTTGTGTTTGTTAATTGACCTTTGGTCAAGTTTCCTAAATTTTACCTTTATTTGTTGTTTTTGTTCTTTTCAAGGTAGCTATTGTATATGCTAGGTACACGGAGATTGGGTGCACCGTTATTACCAGTACATCCGGAACCGCAGTTAATTGGCCGAATGGTAGACCCCCAAGATGCTGAAAGACTAGCCGCTCTGGATAGAGCTCAACTTAATCAGTAGAATGATGGCCAACTGACACCTCATCCTAATCTTGATAATGATGATTTGGGGGATGATGATTTGTTAGATCCTGTCAGCCCAAGGCATGCAGAGAATGTGGCTGCACCAGTGAATTGGACTGTAAACAGGAATCGTCCCTCAGGGTAAGGCAGGATTGATAAACGGTACAATTTAATCTTAACAATGATGAGGATGGAATGGATGGAACAGGTGCAATCGAAGATATTCTTCCTCTACCTCTAGCACCTGGAGCTAAATTCAATATTACCTGCATAATAATTCAAATCCTTCATCTTAAAGGGGTTGTTCAGTGGTCTTTTGGGAGATGATCCTAACATGCATTTAGTGAACTTTGTCACCATTTGCAAGTCTTTTGATAACCTAGGAGTGGGTCAGAATGCTATTCGCCTTCGTTTTTTTCCGTTTTCTCTGTCTGGGGAGGCAACATTATGGCTTAATGGACTGACTCCCGATTATATAACTAACTGGAGGCAGTTGAAAGAGGATATTCTAGAAAGGTTCTTTCCACCTTCCAGGAGGGTACAATTGAGGGATGAGATTAGTAACTTTTGGCACCTTCCAACCGAAGCTCTTCATGAGACCTGGGAGAGGTTTAAGAAGAAGCTGATGCAATGTTCGAACCATAATATGATGCATATTCATTTGATGGAGACTCTCTATAGGGACTTAAACTCTATTACAAATCCAATTGTGGATAATGCTATAGAAGAATTATTTATGGATCTTACTTTTCTAAAAGCCTCGGAGATGCTAGATAGGATGACCAAACAAAGTAGAGCTTGGCATACCAGGGATTATGTGGTAGCCAACCCTACTGTGTTTATTGGTATGACTTTAGAGCAGTGCAAAAAAGAGGAGGACCATGATCAGGATATTGCATACTTGAAGACACAGATAGATTTGCTGACTAAACATTTATTATCTAGAAAAATAAAAAAGGTGAAAGCTGTTGCATCCCAAGGTAGAGAAGACTCTGATTTGGAAGAAGAGGCAAACTATCTAAATAATCAGGGCAATAGCCAAGGAAATCAAGATTGGAACTATTACGACAAGGCTGGCTACAATGATAGGGTTCAAGGAAATTGGAAGAGAAAAACTCATAGGAGTGGACTATATGTACCTCCTGGAAGCCGAGATAATGCTGCAACAAGTTCTAGAAAAATGTCCATGGAGGACATGATGGAGAAGCTAGCTAACGAAGGGGTTGGGATTCTATCGCCCTAGTACACCAACCAGGAAGAAAGATTTTGTTCTTTTCATTAAAGGGGGTTAAGTCTACCAACTCTGGGGTGACTACTATGAAGAGTGATTTATGTTCCATGAGTCAGTTGGTAAACTCACACTCTAGTTCTATCAAACAGTTGGAGCAGCAAATGAGCCAACTCTCAGCAGCATTAAATCAGAGAAAGAGCAAAACTTTACCAAGCGATACAGTTTAGAATCCTCGTAATGATGGCTCTTGCATGGCAGTTACCATATAAAGTGGTAAGGTATTATCAGGCCTTTTTATGTGAAAAGTTGTGATTGAACAGGTGATTAAAGAAGATGTTGAGCATGAAGAAAGTGTTCCAGTGGAGTCTGAGAAACTAGATGGTATTGACATTCCTTCTAATCATCAGTAGTTGATGAGTTAGAAAAACGAAAAGGAAAGGAAAAGGAAAAAGTAGTGACTACTCTCCCAAAACCATCGCCTTTTTTCCCTCATAGATTGAAGAGAAAGGATGATGATACAAAATTTAGTAAATTCATGGGAATATTGAAGCAACTGACAATGAATATGCCTTTGGAGGAGGCACTTGAGAAGATACCGGGATAGCTAAATTTATGAAAGATCTTGTGACAAAGAAGAGAGCAGTAATTTATGACTCGGTGGATAATTTCCACCATTCTTTGTAAGCCATATAATCCAAATGACCAGATAATTAGTGGTAAATAGATAAATCAGGATCGGCCCATGCTAAGCTTACGCCCCTGAGCTGTCACCCACATATGAACATTAGGATCGACCCGTGCTAGGCATATGCCCCTGATATAACACCCACATATAAAGGTATCGAGATCTAGTTCTATCTCTACAAGATCCTTGGTGCAGAATAAGGCAGACCTAGGAGCATTCACCATCCCTTGTACCATTAGGTCTCTTGATTTTCTAAGGCCTTATATGATCTGGGAATGAGCATTAATCTGATGTCACTAGATGTTTATAAGAAGTTAGGTTGAGGGATTCTACACCCATAAACATGAAACTTGTGATAGCGGACAGATCAGTGAAGTGGCCTGTGGGACATTATTTGATGTGCTAGTAAAAGTGGCCAGTTTCATACTTCCCGCTGACTTTGTTATTCTAGATTGTGAGGTAAATTTCGAGGTTCCCATAATCTTGGTTCGACCTTTCCTTGCAACCAAAAGTGTGCTTATTGATTTGCAAGCTAATGAGCTCTTGTTCAGGGTAAATAATGAAGTGGTGTGATTTGATGTGTGCCAATCTATGAAACAACATAAGGAGATGAGCTTGTTCTCTATTATTGATGTTTTTAATAAGGATGAGCAGGAAGTTCTGATAGAGAAAAAATTTATTGTTGAGCTCTTAGCTGCAGTTCTGATGATTTTTGATAGTGAAGGCATTGAAAAGTATGAGAAGATTGTTTGTGCTTTAACGGGAATGGGATAATACTCTTATGCTCCCAAGAAGCTAGATATGGACCTTAAAAATCATCCAACACCACCGGCTAAGCCGTCTATTTAGGATCCACTGGTGTTGGATCTGAAGGAATTTCCAGAATATCTTCAATATGTGTTTCTAAGCAGTGGAAACACTTTACCTGTCATCATTGTGGCTGACTTGGGTGAGCAGCAAGTGGAGGCACTTATTTCTATGCTTCAGAGGTACAAAAGGGCGATAGGATGGACTATCACAGATATTATTAGAATCTCTCCAGGTATTTGCACTCATAAAATTTTGTTAGAGGAGGACTGCACACCAATAATTGAGCATCAATATCGTCTTAACCTGCCTATGCAAGAGGTGGTTAAGAAGGAAATCATCAAATGGCTTGATGTAGGAGTTATATATCCCATTTCTGATAGTAAGTGGGTAAGCCCTGTACAATGTGTGACCAAGAATGGGGGCATGACTGTTGTAGCAAACGAAAATAATGAGTTGATACCACTCAGACCTATTACTGGGTGGAGAGTTTGCATAAATTATCGAAAATTCAACTCATGGATATTGAAGGATCACTTCCCAATGCCTTTTATGGATCAGATGCTTGATCGGTTAGCGGGAAGAGATTGGTAATATTTTATGGATGGGTATTCTAGTTATAATCAAATTTCTATATCCCCAAAGGATCAGGTGAAAATGACATTCACCTTCTCGTATGGTACTTTTGCATTTAAGTGAATGCCATTTGGATTGTGTAAGGCACCCGCTACCTTTCAAACGGTGCATGGTGTTTATTTTTTCAGATATGGTTGAAGACACCTTGGAGGTGTTTATGGATGATTTTTCTATGGTAGGTGATTCTTTTGAGCTTTGTTTGGTGAATCTTAGTAGAGCATTGCAGCAGTGTAAAGAATTTAATATTGTGCTTAATTGGGAGAAATGCCACTTCATGGTGAAGGAGGGCATTGTTCTTGGGCACAAAATTTTAGCCTAGGTGATTGAGGTTAACCGAGCTAAGGTTGAGGTCATTGAGAAGTTTCCGCCTCCTATTTCACTAAAAGGGGTGCGTAGTTTCCTTGGTCACACGGGTTTTTATCGGAGATTTATAAAGGACTTCACAAAAATTGCAAATCCACTTTGCAAACTTTTGGAAAAGGAGACTAAGTTCAACTTTGATGATGATTGCTTGAAGGCATTTGAATTCCTTAAAGGGAAGTTAGTTGGCGCCCTATTATTGTTGCACTGGTTTGGTCAAAACCATTTGAGATTATGTGTGATGCAAGCGGTGTTACATTTGGGGATGTACTTGGCCAAAAGAGGGATAAATTATTTCATCCTATCTACTATGCAAGCAAAGCACTGAATGGGGCCCAAAAGAACTACACCATCACTGAATAGGAACTTCTTACAGTGGTTTATGCTTTTGAGAAGTTCTGGGCTTATTTGCTAGGAACCAAGGCAGTGGTCCACACTGACCACGCAACCTTGAGAAATTTGATGGCAAAAAAGAATGTGAAGCCAAGGTTGACTATATGGGTGCTGATGCTTTAAGAGTTTGACTTTGAAGTCAAATATCGGAAGGGTTGTGAAAACTAAGTTGTGGACCACCTGTCTAGGCTGGAAGGGGAGCAAGCAGTTAAAGATGAATTCGAGATTAATGATGCATTTCCGGATGAGGAAATATTGGCTGCTATTCTGGAGAAGATACCTCGGTATGCAGATTTCACAAATTACGTGGTGAGCGAGGTGATTTCGGAGAATCTTTCTTTTCATCAAAGAAAGAAGTTTCTCCATAATGTGACTCATTACTTCTAGGATGAACCATATTATTTCGACGATGTGCTGATAATATCATAAGGAGGTGTGTTCCATAAGTAGATATGTTGAGAATCTTGGAAGCATGTCATACTTCCCCAATTGGAGGTCACCATGCAGGTGACCGTACTGCTAGAAAGGTGCTGCAAAGCAGCTACTATTGGTCGACTTTATTCAAGGATGCTTATGAGTTCGTGAGAAGTGTAACGACCCTCCTGGTCGTTTGTGAAATTTTTTCATCTTCTTTATTTTAGCTCACCCCATAGTTGGTGTACGTGAATTATGACCCACAGGCTGAGTAGTATCAATTTTTTTGAGGATATTTTAGAGTTTGGGGTATTTTAGATAATTAATTTAATTAGTAATTTAATAGACCAAAGTTGTAGTTTATTGTTTTATGTGGTCAATAAAAGAATTAATTTAAGTGGGAAGAGTTTAGCATATTTATTAAAAATAAGGTCTAACAGATTAAGAGGTGGAGTATAGAAGTTACGCGTAGGTTTTCTCACACAACATAGAACAAAACCAAAAGGATGGCGGCTTCAGGTAAGTTGAGAAAATTGATAGTGAAATTGTTTTGCAAGTTTGTTCATGATGATGTTGGGTGTAGTATAGTAATAATCATTAAATGATTGGCTAATGATTGAATTATTTTATGTTTTTTAAAGAAGTGAAAACAAGTTAGTCAGTATGTTCGCCAGTAAAGGAAAACGGAGTTAGGGGAGAATGCACTATGTGCATATAATTTGGTGAAACTGGAAGTTAGCACACCATCTGTGCATTGTTAGTACATACTATGGGTAGTTCTTGTACGATGACTACCCATAGTATGTATTAACAATGGGTCATCTTGTTAGGATGCCATGGGTCATCTTGTTAGTTCTTGTCCATATTTTGGGATACAAAACATTCATTATTTACTTTATTTTGGATATCTCTTTAGACACGATCTTTATTAGTAGTTCTTGTACGATGACTTTCGGGTCTTGGGAATTTTAGTAAGTAGTTTATTTAACTTTCACATTAATAATGATATGTCCTGGATTATTGCTAATAAGTTGATTTAATAATAATATCATCTTAATATTGATTAAATGATTGGGTAATAGTTCGGAATAGATAGTTCTCAAATAGAAAGATTAGTGTGGGTGCCACTCATGGCCATTTGGGTCATGAAAAAGTTGGTATTAGAGCCCTAGGTTCATTGATCTCATCGTACTAGAACATTTTTAGTAGAGTTTTGCGGAATGGTATGGAGACGTCTGTACTTTTTTTCCAGAGGCTATAAGACACTAGGAAAATTTAAATTCTTTTTTCTTATATGCTATTACTTGAATTTAATTGGTAGCTTGTGATTCTAATTGATATCTTTTAATAAGAGCAGTGTCAAGTTGAGTTCCGTAGATTGGCGTGTAGGGCCTCACACCCATTTTTCGTAAGGCTATGAGGCATGTAGAAGTCATTTTTCTTTATTTCTCTCCATCCTGTTGTCCTAATCTTGGACTACTAGATTGAATCCAATTGGTATCTAGACAATTCTAATTGGTATCTTAATAATTTTGAATAAAAATCTAGGAGATTTCAATTGGTATTTGTTAATGAGGTCTAAAAGTTATTGTTAATAGGTAAAGACTTGTGAAAGTTGTGAACTTATTGTGCTTGTGTTTGATATTTGGCTAAACTTTTGTTGCTAGATTTTTGTCATTGTTGTGAATTATTTTTGTTAAGTGATGAAAATTGACTAAGTTGTTTTTTTTGATAAATGTGATGGATTATTTGATTTCTTGTTATTGTGAAACTAGAAATTCTATGGTGCTTACTTATTTTTGGTACTATTATACTGATGAGATTGATGGTATGAGAATTAAGAGGATGATATGAAAATATGATGTCAGGAAAAGATGGTGAAAAAGTGACATGAATATAAGACTGAGGTGATATGTGTTTTCCGTAATGATAGGTTCTTATTAATGATGTTGTGGATAGACCCTTGTGTATTTCGATTATTTGATATTATTTAGGGATCCTTGTGTGGTCCGGCCATTGAGACTGTATTTAGAATTTTTGTGCAGTTCTATCATTGAAATTATAATGAGTTCCATGTGTGGACTAGCTAAGTGTCATTATCTTTGAGTTCCTTATGTGAACGAATTCTTAATTCTTGGCAAAAAATGAGTTTTAAATAAAAGTGACAAAAACTAGTAGAGGTTGTTGATACATATAAAATTTGATCGATGACTTGTCTAGAATGTGATATTGGTGATGAGGCTGTCAATGACCCATAATCGATTTATTTTGTTTGGCCTTGCTTATGTGCTAGTGGTATGGGGACCCCTCTTTAGGTGATTAAGAGTTAAGTAAAGTCCATAATAAAAATATTGTTAGGTAGAAATAAGAATGACTCTGTATATCTTAAATTGGTGTTAGTGATATAAGAGAGGTTTGGCTTGACCATGAAGTGTTGTCGTTGAAAAATATTGAGTTAGTGATTGTCAGGACATAAGTTATAGCTATGGATTTATGCATTAGGAAAAATTTTGAGAAAATAAATTATTATTGACTTGACCTTGTGGATGAATTATACATTGTATATCCTACAAAGTTGGCTGATATATTATACTTTTAGAGGATAGTAATTTCCATAATAGTGGCAATGCAAAATCAAATGGCTTGGTTACATTTATAAAATAATTAAGGATGATCCTGAATAGGAGAATAAATAAACTATTAAATGGCATGATTAATCTTTCCTTGAGTTATACTTGGTGGATATTTCTTGTTGAGTGGTTAAGCTATGGTGATTAGGTGGATATTAACAATGTTGTGGAGGATAATGTGTTGTAGGCTCTAAAACTGTGGGATCCGTAAAATGGCATGTTTTATACCCCTTTTGAATCCTATTGATTTTCCTCTCTAGTTTGGATTAGTTGTAGCGTAGTTATGTTGTAAACCTATGTTTGGGAGGTGGTTTTAGTATTTGAAGCATGATTTGTATATTTAGACTTATTAGGCTAGTGTGGTAGTCTTGAAATCGTAAATTGGGTAGAGTTGACTTGAGTACCTTGTTTCTAGTTGAAGCTTCTATCTTACGCTTGAATATGGCTTACTTGATATCTAGAAGATGAACTAGATACCTTAGCCTAGTTTGGGTCATAGTGTGCCTAATTATGGAAATTGAGGATTAGAAGTGGGATCGTCTGGCAACTTTGGCCTAAACTTGTGTTAAGTCTTGTGGACTTAGTTGCAAAAGTTAGACATAGATGAGGCAAGTAAACCTTAGAATAAGGTTACTTGGTAACTCGTATTGATTTTCCCGAATTATGGGTTTTGAGTTATAGTTATGATACTTTCTGTGGAAGTGATATTGGGCATTTAGAGATGATATTCCTCCTAGATACGTTATGTGGCCCATAGAGATGCTATTTCTTCTTAGACTTGATGTTTGGTCTATAGAGATACTATTTCCTCTTAGATATACAAATTGGCCTAGAGACGTGATATTCTTCGTATTTATGATGTATGACCTATCGATATAAGAAATTCTATAGTCGATTACATGCCTATCTATGCCTCCAATATATGAGATACCTCCTAGATATGAGATGGTTAAAGATATGATATGACTTATAAATATGATTAAAGATATGAGTCTCGAATATGTATATTGGCCTAAGGCTGTGATTATGCTGTTGTGACTATTTTCGATAAATTAATGGGCAAGGGTTGTGTTATGATAATTATTGAATATCCAAGGAGTGTTTATCAGTGTAAAGGATATGACTACGGTTCATGAATACATATATGTTTGTATACACATCTCTCCAGTATGGGACATAAAAAGATGCGGTATGTTGCTTACAAATTTATTGATTGTATACTGGTGATGGCTAGGAATCTAATGTATTAGTTAATGAATCTTGCTTAGTTGAACATGGTACTAGCAATGGTTAATGTGTAACTTATGGTGAGGTCGGATCTTTCATAGGTGAAGATTAGTTAGTATTGATGACTAAGTTCGTGATGTTGATTAGTTGATAAAAGGGGAGTTGTGTTTTAATGAGGTTAGATAATAAGAGATGATATTAGTAATAAGAGGTGACTAGTTAATAACTTTGAATAGTTTCTAAATAGTTAAGCAAGGATTAGTTGGTAAACGATAGTTAGATAATGAATGGTGTCAGTTAATAAAAGATGGTTAGGTGACAGATAGTAATGTGTTGTCTAGTAATGATTAACGGATATAGGATGATTAGTTGATAATAATGTGGAAAAAGGATGCTTTTGGTCTAGTGATGATCCTTGACTAGATGTTAGATGTTGACTATTAAATAAATAGTAGTTAGTTGCTATCCCGTGAATGATGATTATGTGAAGGATAATGTTTAGGCTAATAACTAGAGGTTATGTGATGAGTAGCGAACTAGTGATTCTATTATAATAAGTGTTGGTTATCTAATAACGAGTAGTTGGTAAGTATTGACTAGATAGATATTCTATGGTGATATAACTATTTTTATGAGTATTTTAGTGTATGTTATTTGGTAATGACTATTATGATCATATGTTGATACCCGGCAAGGTCGGAGGACACTATTATAATGATATGTTAATACCCAACAAGGCCGAAGGATATTGTTGATGACATGTTGATATCTGGCAAGGCCGAAGGTTGATTATGATCATGATGGTCCTACTGAGGACAGTTATGATGAGTTGTTATATTGATTGTGTACTATGCATTCATTCCTGCATGCGCATCGCCAATCACCAATATGCACCAATATTTATCAGCTGGTATAGGACGGTTTCATATATGCGTGAAAAATATGCCATGTGTTGTCGTATGCTGATTGAACATTTCGAGTCTGGGGCGGTGGGGGATCGCATGGGCTCAGCTAAGTATTTGGTTGTTGATAAGTTGAGGACTAAGGAGATTGCGTCTGGGAAGGTCCAGTGGGAAAATCATCCTATTGAGGAGGTAACTTAAGAGACCGAAGGTGATATGTGTAGCAAGTGTCCACATCTTTTTGCTAATTAAGATAATTTCTTATTTTCCCTTCTTGGCTTGTGTTTGCCAGTTCGGGGACGAACGATTGTTTAATTGGTATCTGATGTAATGACCCTACCGGTCATTTGTGAAATTTTTTCATCTTTTTTATTTTAGCTCACCCCGTAGTTGGTGTACATGAATGACCCACAGGATGAATATTATCGATTTTTTGAGGAAATATTAGAGTTTTGGGTATTTTAGATAATTAAAGGAAAACGAAGTTAGGGGAGAATGCACTATATGCATATAATTTGGTGAAACTGGAAGTTAGCACATCATCTGTGCATTGTTAGTACATACTATAATTACGGAAATTGGAAGTTAGGCAAGAATGCACTATGTGCATATAATTTGTGAAACTAGAAATTAGTGAAAACAATGTACCATGCGAATAAATCTAGGAAAATAAATTATTTATCATCAGTTTTGTGATGATAATCTAGGGATTAGCAACAATTTACTGGTTAAAGGGTTTTCCTATGTAATTGGAGTACTTCAATTTCGCACAGTTATTAATAATTACGATTAAATTCAGTTAGGATTTGTAGATTAGAAATTCTTAATTGGGGATCGAATAATGACTTGTTGTAGAGGAAATTTGGCATACTAGTTCATACTCTTATGAGAATTATATGTTGAAGCAGATTTGAAACATTCGAAAGCTTTACGGAAGGGCAAAACCCTTGCAGGGTAGCTTGTATTTGAGTTCTTCGGTTGAGGAAGGTTATGGTTTAATTGGAGTTTAGACTCAACTTAATTGCATGTATGCTCCTAAATTAGATACTTGTTGATTGGTATTTGGACTTACCTAAAATTGTTGATGTTTGGATTGTTGATGCGTGTATAAATGATTATTGAAAATTTACTTGATGAAATTGTCTTATGACTTTTAAGTATTCTTGTAAACTTGGTACCCTGTGTTGTATGCTATGAGGTTGTGTAAATTTGATATTGATAATACATGCATAAGTTTGATCGGGTACCACGTCGGTACGGATATGTATATGTTGGATCGGGTACCACGTCGGTACGGATATTTATATGTTGGATCGGGTGCCACGCCAGTACAGATATGTAAATGTTGGATAGGGTACCATGCCGGTATGGATATTTATATGTTAGACCGGGTACCACGCTAGTACGGATATTTATATGTTAGATAGGGTACCACGCGGGTACGAATATATATATGTTGGATTGGGTACCACGCCGGTACAGATATTTATATGTTGGATAGGCCACCACGCCGGTACGGATATGTTTATGTTGGATCGGGTACCACGCCGGTACGAATAGTTATATGTTGGATCAGGTACCACGCCGGTGTTGATATATATATTTTGGATCGAGTACCACGCCGGTATAGATATGTATATAGTGGATCGGGTACCACGCCGGTATAGATATTTATATGTGGGATCGGGTACCACGCCGGTACGGATATGTATATGTTGGATCGGGTACCACATCAGTACGAATATGTATATGTTGGATCAGGTACCACACCGGTACGGTACATGAACATAGATTTTTCCCTGCAGGTCATGACTATTTGGACAAAAATAAGTCCAATAGCATATGTGTACATATTCATGTTGATTCTGTGGATGTTTACAGTATGGTTGATACTCTTGATGGTTATGTGGCTTGTTTGTGAGCACTGTTTGACCTGTTATTGCTGTATTGTTGATTCATTAAGTATTTGTTATGTGATGATGAATGTCTACTTATTATTTGATTTGTGTTGTGTACATGTTATTAAGTTGAGTTAGCCTATGGTACCTACAAGTACATAGGGGTTTGTACCGATACTACCCTGTATTCTTCTTTTGTTGAGTGCAGAAAATTTTCCAGAGGCTCAGACATGGCCTCACCTCTAGAGTTTGATAGCAGATCTTGATCCAAGGGTGAGCACTCCATCTCTAGGCTACCATGGGTCATCCTATTGGTTCTTGTCCATATTTCGGGCAACAAAACATTCATTATTTTCTTTATTTTAGATACCTCTTTAGAAACGATATTTATTAGTAGTTCTTGTACGATGACTTTCGGGTCTTGTGAATTTTAGTAAGTAGCTTGTTTGACTTTTTCATTAATAATGATTAGTCTTGGATTATTGTTATTATGTTGATTTTATAATAATATCATCTTAATATTCACTAGTGATTAGGTAATAGTTTAAATTAGATGGTTCTCCCACAGGAAGATTAGTGTGGGTGCCACTCATGGACATTTGGGTCGTGACAAGAAGATGTGACCAATGTCAGAGGTAGGGGTCAATCTCCAAGCGCCATAAAATACCTTTAACAAAAATGATGGAAGAAGAATTATTAGACGTCTGGGGCATCGACTTCACGTGGATTTTTTTGAGCTCATATGGGATGAAATACATTCTAGTTTCTATTGATTATGTATCAAAATAGGTTGAAGCCATTGTTTTGGCTAACAACAAAGGGATGAGAGTGGTTGCGTTCCTTAAAGGGAACATCTTCTCTTGATTTGGGGTGCCACGCACCATTATAAGCAACGGTGGGCCTCACTTTTTCAATCGAGTATTTCAATCGGTCTTAGCAAAGTATGGTGTTAAGCAACACAAGGTAGCAAATCCATACCACCCACAAACTAGTGTGCAAGTAGAGATTTCAAATAGAGAGATCAAAGCCATCCTTGCTAAGACAGTGAATGCTAGTAGACAAGACTAGTCTGGGAAGCTGGATGATGTCTTATGGGCATACAGAACAACTTTTAAGACACCAATCGGCAAGTCACCGTACTAACTGGTATACGAAAAGACATGTTATTTGCCTATTTAATTGGAGCATAAAGCGTTGTGGGCACTCAGGAGTCTGAATTTGAATTAGAGTGAGGCAGCGCAGTTGAGATTGGGACAGCGGAATGAGATGGATAAGTTCTGTCTTGGTGCATATGAAAGGGCAGATCTTTACAAGGAGAAGATGAAGAAGTACCATGACTGGAGGATTTCAAAAAGAGTTTCAAAAAGGTGATTGGGTGCTTTTCTTCAACTCCAGACTGAAGTTGTTTCAAGGTAAGCTTAAATCAAAATGGTTGTGTCCTATCCAAGTTAATCAAGTCTACTCGTCTGGAGTAGTTGAACTTGTAAATGAAAATGGAAGTGTCTTCAAAGTGAATGGGAAATGATTGATGTTGTATATCGGTCCAATGGACTCGATAAAGTGCATAACTACTATCTATCTCGATGAAGTATGAGTAATCGAGATAACTGAGTCGTGCAACGACATTAAATCAGGCGCTAGTGGGAGGCAACCCACAAGGTGTTGCTGTAAGCATAGATAGAATTTATTTGGTATTTTTGTGCATTTTTAGGTATATGTGAAGTGTACAGGACTGAAAATGCATAAAGGAAGGACTTCACAGTTGAAAAGGAGGTCGACGGAGAGATTGACGGACCGTCGCAGGCTTGACGGACCACCATTTGAACCATTAAAACAATGGGAAAAACTGAGCATTCTATTTGACGCTTGATGGCCGAGTTGGCGGACCGTCACATCTACCGTCAGATTGAAGTTGAAATTATGAGACACTGGAATGATCTGACGGACAGATCAACGGACCGTTGGATCAACCATCACATTGAAGCAGAGTTGCCCAGGTTCTGGTAAGCTGCGATGGCCAACCTGGCAGACCATCACAAACTTGACGGATCGTCAGCTCAGCCGTCAATAAAACCCCAAGTTTGGGTTGGGTCGGTCTATGTTAAAATTCTATTTAATGCACAAGAAACTGACCCAAACGTATTTTAAAGGATAAAAACAAGTGGTTACATACGTTGACACCTTTTCAAATTATGAAACTGTTCAACTCCCTTTGGATTCAAAGAATCAGTTATTCTAAAGGACTCTCCCTTTTTTTTCTCTCCTATTTAAACAACAGCATCCCTCTCTTTCTCTTCACCACAACCAAAGTTGAAACCACTTACTTGAGTCTTAAGTTAGTTTTATTTTTGTATTTGCAAGAGAGAGGAGTGAGTTTCTGCATCATCAAGGTATGATCGTAACCCTTTTCTTCCTTCTTTGAATTGCAAAGCATGAAAATAAAGTTTTGGTTAAAAAAATTTCATTTTTCTTTCTTCTCTTGCCTGGTGTTGATCTTTTGAGTATTGAACACTGGTACGCTTTGTTTTGGGGTGAAGTCTGAGTAACCCATATATTTAAAGTGAGAAAAATTGTGCTTAAATGTGAAATTGATGTCATTTTGATGCTAAAAATTGATATTATACACTAAGTATTCGACAAAATGCCGAAGTAAAAGATGAAACTGAAGAAGAGGTTGTGGCGGCCAACTTGACAAACCATCAGACATGCGATGGACTACCTGATGGACCATCGCAAAGATCCCAGAGATGGCATTCACTGGATAAGCTATGAAGGACCACTTGGCGGACCGTCAGTTACCTGACGGACCGCCAGTTCGTCCGTCGTAAGACTCTGAAAAATCAGGACTTTCTGGATAAGGTCTGACGGCCTGTCCGACGGACCTTCGCATGATCAATGGACTATCAGGATAACCGTCACACCAAATATATCACTTTTTGGACGATTTTGTGTTGTGAACTAATTCTTTACTCCTTTTCAAGCATTATGGTACGTAAACTCCCATTGACCAGAGGTGGTGGCCGAGAATGAGGAAGACACGAACCTGCCAGGAGTGAGGAGGTACTAACCTTCAACACTCGCCAAAGGGACCGAACACTTCCTATACTCTCCCAATATGAAGAGGAGAGTGAGAGAAGCACCAGTAGTACTAGCTCGAGCCCCAATGAGGCAAGGGTAGTAACATCTCATCCCAAGATAGTTGAGGTTGAAACTGAGGCTAAAATTGGCATGGATGATCAAGCCTTTCGGATCATATCAGTTGAATTTGGTAAGGGAATTCTTCGCTAACTATTTGGTGTTGGCAGAAAAGGATGTTCCAAAGGGCTTAAATATTTTAGATCTATCGAACAGGGAGTGAGTTTCAGTCCGGGGAGTTAATATTGTTGTTTGGACCAGACTATGAAGCCCCAACTGCTATTCCAGAACTCGAGTACCACCTACATTTTGCATCCACCTAAAGACCCTGGTTGGCTGGGTTGTTGACTGATAATGGTAATCCTTCCTGGGAAAAAAACCCACGTGAACATATAGCGAAGTCTTCCCTTAGCTTCAGAGCTAATTTTTGGTGGGCTGTGGTTCGATTGAGACTTATGCCAACCGGAGGTGATGCTAATTTGATAGTCACCGGGCTATGCTTGTTTCTAGATTACTTTTAGGAATGAAGATTGATTTTGGTCAGATCATTTCCAATGAGTTATTCGTGAGAGAACATAAGGTGGACAGTACACTACCATTCCTGTGTTTAATCACGGAGTTATACAGGCAGGTAGGTGTACCTCTGATTCGTAGGGTGGATAATGAGGTTCAGGCAACAAATAAGAAGGATATTGAGAATTCCAAGGATGACTCTAAGTTCAAAATGAGGGTCACCAAACCTCCAGCCTATTAGACTTAGTCAGTACCAACCCCAGATACCTCAGAAATTCCAATAGTTATGCCATTGCTGATTACCACTTGCGTACCACCTGATTATGTGCCATCAAGTTGTAATACCCCACATTTCGGACTAGGATGAAAATCCGTCATTTCTATGCGTATACATTTGAAAAGCCTCAAATCCTATGTAAATTTAGTTTGTTAATCAATTTTTTAGTGTGGGAATCTATTTGAGCATGAATTTAGATCATAGAGGTCCCCTAACTTAAGTACAAGTTGAAAGCTTTCCTATCGTTCAAGTTTTAGTGAGCGTCAAAACTTGGGTCAAATTCAATCGACCATAACTCGTTGTATATGACGAACTGGGTGGCTTACTATATATTAAATAAAATCTTTTTGAATTATATTTCCAACGATACCAATTTTTCCTAAATCCAATATCGGAGCAAAGAGTTATACCTATTTTACTCCAGCATGTCTGGCTGGGAAACTAGTGACGACAATTGTGACAAGTCGTCACGCCTGTGATGTCCTATCAGCAATGTCGTCAGACCTAGGAAGATTTCTGACCCTGGTGATGACATTTTGTGATAAGCCGTTATGCCCGTGATGACCTATCACCAATGTCATCAACCTTAACCAGAAACTCAAAATTTCACCCTTTTGTGACGACAATTCATGACGGCCTATCACCAACTTGACGGCTTGTCACGAATGTCGTCAGCTATTTTTCCCAGCAATTGAGGGACGTTTTAGTAAGGGTATTTTGGTATTTTTCCTTCACTTCCCACGACTTATAACCCTCAAGGAGCGTATTATCTTCTATTCTCTTTAGTTAAACATCTCAAAAAGCTCTCCCATACACTCTCAACCACAAGATTAGGGTTTCCTCTCAAGATCAAAACTCTCAGGAACAAGCCCTATGGTTTTCATAGAAGAGTCTATTTCAAGGAAATTTTGCCGTCAATCTTCACGAATTCTTAATCTAAGGTATGCATAGTGTTCATCCATGGGTCCCTTTCATCCATGGAGCTCAAGAATCATGTTTTAAATTATAAATTGTGATTTCCTTGTTGTGTTATGACTATATTCTTGTTGATAATTGTTGTTTGGATTCAAGGTTGTATCTTGATGTGTTTTTAATGAAGCATGTGAATAAGTTAGTTGATACCCATGAATTTTGGATGGATTAATATTGTCAAATTGATAAGCACACCTATGCCTTAAAGAGTGCATGCAAGGTGTTTGATAAAATGCTTAGGATGCTAGAAATTCATGTTTACATGGCTCCATGATATCTAAATGACAAGTCCATGTTAGCTATATACTTTAATATGAATTCCATGCTATTGATGTGTTGCTATTGTTGTGGTATGAAGCATGTATAATAATGGAGATATATAATATGTACATGAAATATATCCATGCACTCCCTACCATGCTTAAGATGTTGAAGAACTACATGAAGTATAATATCCCCTACTTATGATAATGTGAATTGTGGACTCCAATCTTATGATCAAGTAAGTCATGTTGTGTCAGTTTCCTTCCATCGAGTCCTGGGGGTATTCATACCCGAAATTATAGTTGTGTCCCTAGAGCCATGTCATGTTATCACGATACTCTCAGTTAAGCCATATCTATAGAATTCAGTCAATCATGTGACTCAGGAAAACTCAAAAATCTTAGTAGTCTCAGTAGTTCAGTAATCTCAGTACTCAGTAATATTTGTAATCTCAGTATTCATAGTCAATCTCAGTAACTTTAGTACTCTCAATTAGTCCTCAGAACTCAGTACATTTCATTAGTCATTGGAATTCAGTAAACTCAGTTTAGCCCCGCTAAACAATACCACTAGTATCATTTCAGCTAATCAGTTCAGTTCAGTTATTCAGTTTAGCCCAGTTATTCAGTTCAGTGTCTACTTAGTTGGGAGTAGGATTCAGCACAGATCGAACCCAAGGATGGGGACTCACCTGCTACAGTCAGAGGGTGTGATTCCTAGAAGTAATCCTTGCATTCCAGAACTACGTAGCTAGCATAGGTTGAGATGTCCCTACCCATAGGGCTTATGCATCTCCTCTGAGTTTACCTGATAGTAGGGCAGATAGAATGATCTCCCCAAAACAGAATAGGGTTACTCACATGTTATCTTTACCCGTGGCACGATATTGACGCTCTTCCAATCAGGGCAAAGATTGGACCTAACCAGTTCAGTTTTGGGGCATATTGGTTAGATGATTACCTCCCACAGTCTCAGTTTCAGTCTCATTCTTAGTCTCAGTAAAAGAACTCAGATAGCTCTTCTGATTTAGGACTGTCAGTTACAGTCACCCCTCAATGCGAAACTCAACTAGTTCCACCACATTCATGACTGTTAGATACAGTCACTCATGCTATTAGTTATATCATTTATCAGAACTTATATTATCATTATTCGCATTCATGACTGTCAGATACAGTCAAATATATCAGCTCTTCATATTCACGACTGTCAGATACAGTTAATCAAATTTATTTTTTATAATTAGACTGCTAGATGCAGTTAACCAGGCCAGTTCTTCATAATCAGAACTGTCAGAAATAGTCATTCATGTATCAATAATATAGTTTCAGTCCTTCAGTATTAGTTTATCACTTATTAGTGATTCACATATCGGTATGAGTAAACTCAGTCATTCAGTATCTCAGTACCAGTAAACTCAGGTTGTCAGTATTCAGGCTCGGTAGTCAGTATCTCCACGAGTTTAGTTACAGTTATGTATGTATGTATTCTCATGTTCATATCAATTAGTATTGTTCATGCATATAACCCTTTGCATTTAGCTTACCTCACTCGTATACTCAGTATATTTAGATGTACTAACACATTTGCTCTATGGTGTTTTCTCTTATGTTACACCATAGGTTCAGAGGCACGTTCTCCAGATTAGCAGTAGCATTCCAGTGTTCAGAGTTTGCAGTGAGTCCTTCTCATTTGAGGACGATATGATTATTACTTTATTTGCTATTTTAGTTCAGTTGCTAGATGGAGTTAGTTGGGTACATGTCCCATCAACTCCTTATTCAGACTGCTAGAGGCTTTCCAGACTATAGCATATCAGACAGTTACTTCAGATTTGTTTTGGTATTATTATACCATCTTCAGACATTGTTATTATTTTGGATTCAAACCTTATGGCCTTTCAGTACATATTTTTCCGTATCTTTATTTTATATTATACAGTATACAGGTACAGATATTAGTCATGGGTTAGCTTGTGGTCCTTCGGGGTTGTGAGCATCGTGTAGCATTCCAATTCAGAAAATTGGGGCTTTACACAAGGGCCTCTACAGGGTTAGAATTGATACTACCAATGGGTGGGGAAGAATTTACAGAATCTAGGTTGACGCAGGAAAACTTTGCCAAGTCTGTGAAATTGCAAAAGGAATTCAAGAACCAGCTAGACTCTTGGGTTGCAGAATTCAAGCCTTTTGTTGATAGGACTGTAGCTGAGGCAATCCGTCCTTTCCAAGACATTCAGATGCGGATGGATCACATGGAGAAGTGAATCAACAAAAAGCTAGATTCAATGTCCATACCAGACTTGGCTAAGTTATGGCAGAGTTTAAGAAAGCACAAGCAGACATTGAAGAATTGAAGAGTAGGCAGTTTTGGTAATGAGTGATGAATATTAAGGCATTATTGATATTATGGGAAGACCATTGAAAGACAAGGCAAATAAATAGGCAGATGAATGTGCCAAAAGAAAAGCTGAAAAGAGAAAAAAAAAAGAGGCAATGACGTTGGAGGAGCGAGAGCATTATGATCTGAAGAAAGCCTTGAAAATATCATGGAGAGATGAAGAGATAAGAAGGAAGAAATTAGAATATAAAGTGGTTGGAGTGTCTACCAGCTCTGCCCCAGTTAGGGGGCCGACTTCAGACCCAGTCCGGGATGTGGTACCTCCGATTTTGGAAGGAGATTTTATGAGTACCCCCACCACCATGGGGGTCAACATTGCAATAGGTGAGGACACTAGAGCCTCACCATATTTCAAAGATACCTCAGATAAATAAGAAGCATTACAAGTATTTCCCCTCTTTTGTACTTAAAATTTTATGCATTTGAGGACAAAACATGTATTATTATATATGTGGGGGGGTGTACTTATACCATGGGGGGTTGTGTTTCCAATGTATTTTCCTCCCATGTGTTATCTAGTAGAATCGTCATGTTTAGAATTATGGTTAGGATTGTATTTTTCGTTTCCTAAGTTCCATTTGTTATGTCTACGTATAAAATAAAAGTGTCTTTTATTTCTGCATCTTGTTGTATATATGAATGATGAGTGATGTTGGCATAAGTCTATGAGTATATATGTGTGATTATTTACTCTAGTCATTTAACATATATGAGAAACCTTTAGTGATTCTATAACTGACATTAATACGTGAGATGTGTATAAATCATGTGATGGAAATCCTTAGAGCAGTAGAATAAGTTTAACTCAGTTGCCTCTGTGTGTGTGAGGATTTATCTATAGTTCTTGTATAGTATAGTGCCTAGAAATTTCCAAGTTCATTGAGGTTGTCTTTTAGTTGATTCAATAGGGTAGGATAGCAGGCTTCCTTATACATTTAGTCCATTTAGACAAAATAATTAACCCCACCAAAAAAAAATTTCCACATTTGAACCTTTTTTGAGCTTATAGTAGTTTTCTTCATCACCAATAACCCAAATTAACTCTCTTTAGGGTGTTAGCACCTAACTCTAGCCCTGGCCTAATATTGGACATTGTGCACCTTAACTCAGGCAAAACACCTAAGTTGAGGGTGGATATTGTCAAGATGTTGAGCATCTAATGGAAAGTTTGTTTAGAACTTAGTTTTAAAAGCATTTGGCCCTATCTATTCAAGATATTTTGCACCTTAACTTATTGCATCAGCATAAGTTGAGGGTGGCTGATTCTTGTAAAAAAAGGTATGTTAAAGTGAGGCTGAATAATAGAAGTTGTAAATAAGCTGGTAAAATAGTAGATTGGGTGAGTATGAATATGTCTGAATATTGAGTCACTTTTGCCAAAATTTATCCTCATCTAGCCTGAAGCCTCATTACAAACCTGAAAAAGACCTGCTTGATCTTGGAGAATCAACTATAAGGGAGCGTTAGATAGTAAGGGCAAACCTATGGAACGTAGACTATACTTGTAACTTCTTTATTGAGTGTGAGAGTTTAGATTGTGTGCACAAAAGATAATGAGTGGTGGATTTTATTGCGGCGAGGGCAACTTGAGTTTTACTTAGTCTTGCTAGTCTCTGTAGGATATGATGTCCATGATTGTGTATGTCTGGATATTGAATCAATGCCGATTATAGATCCTAATGTGTTGAGAAAATATATGTGAAATGACAAGTGAATGGTTGTACTAAGTCTAGTTCAGTAGTTGATTTTCTGTCATTGTATTGTTCATATTTACAATGTGGTGCTGAGTTTCTTGAGTAAAAGTAATTACCTTAAGTTGAGAGTGTTGATGTTCCAGATTTTGGAAGAATATTTTTGTAATACCCCGTACTTTTCCTAGCTTGAAAAGTTTCCCCAAGAAAGTTAGAAGCTATCTTTGAAAGATGAATCTGCTTTTGTACACGTGGTATTTCTAAGATTTTCTCTTTTTGTCATGTGGGAAATTCAATAAGCTTTCCATCGATACCAAATTCTCCCAAATCCAACACCCTGGGTGAAGAGTTAGAGCCTTTTTAGTGAAACAGTGTATCACCTGAGCCTTCAGCGTGTCGCGGAGATAGCTCAAATGGCAATTTTCAATTTCAAGTGTTGCTCCGCGATAGTGGCACGTCGCGGAAAACTTCCAGGTCTCAAACAAGGTGGCAACGTGATAGCTTCGTGTTGAACCACCATGCAGATTCCCTATTGTCCAGTTCCAGTGACTTGGCACGATAGTGGCGCGTCGCGCCAAGGATGAAAATTGGGAAATTTTCTCAAAAATTAAATACGTGTCCTAGGGTTAAAAGGGTCAATTTACCACCCTATATAAGCCTTATAACACGAGATTTTACCATAATTCAGTAGCTTATACTTAATTACTCTCAAAAACTCTTAAGAACAAGCCCTAGTATTTTCATAGAAGGTTCAATTCCAAGGGAATTCACCGTCAAATTTCAAGAATCTCTCTATCAATCTTCGTAGAATCACAAGCTAAGGTATGTGTAGTGTTCATTTATAGACTCTTTCCGTCCATGAAGCCCAAGAATCTTTTTTCCAACTTCAAGTTTATGGATTTCTTTATAAGTTTCATGTTGGGTTTGTTTTGTTCATGTTGAGAATGATTAATTGAATTCTAATCCATGTTAGGTGATCAATTTTATGTGGAATTGATTAGTATAGATGTATATTCATGTGAACTTACGATTAAACCCTATAATGATGAAATTAGAATAGAACCATGATGTTTAATTGTTGTACAATGTTGTTTACACATATTATGCCTACCATGTGTTTGATTGAATGCCTATATGGAGGAAAAGCGCCTAACTAGCATGATATTATGAAATCCCCATTTATGTACAAGTTTATGCATATCACATATTGGATGAAGTTCTTCAATATATGAATTATGAATTGTGTTGTTGGTCATGTGTTCGAGTAAGTCATGTTATGTCAGTTTTTTTCCATTGAGTCCTGGGGGTACTTGTACCCGAACATTTAGTTGTGTGCCTAGAGCCATGTCATGTTTTTCACAATCTCCTCAATCAAGATATGATCCATAGAACTCAGTCAGTCATGTGACTCAGGAAATCTCAGTAATCTCAATAGTTCAGTGATCTCAGTGATCTCAGTACTCAGTAATCTCAGTAATTTCATTATTCCCAGTCAATATCAGTAACTTTAGTAGTCTCAGTCAGTCCTCAGAACTCAGTACATTCCGTCAGTCAATGGAACTCAATAAATTTAGTTTAGCTCCACTAAACAATACTACTAGTATCAGTTCAGTTCAGCTAATCAGTTTAGTTCAGTTAATCAGTTCAGCTCACTTAATCAGTTCAGTGTCTTTCAGATGGGAGTAGGATTCAGCACCGAGCAAGCCTAGGGATGGGGACATACCCGCTAGATAAGACTGAGATCCCTAAAAGCAATCCCTAAATTCCAGAACTACGTAGCCAATGTAGGTTGAGATGCACCCTACGTATTTAGGGATATATATACGTCTTATTTGGGTTACCTACCAGGAGGGGTTGACGGAAGAGCTCCCTGTCAGGGAAGGTATACTCACAACAGGTCTTTACCCATGGTACGATATTGACACCCTTCCAGTTGGGGTTATAGGTTGGACCCCACCAGTTTAGTTCCGGGGCATGTCGGTTAGATGATTACCTCCCACAGTCTCAGTCTCAGTCTCAGTCTCAGTCTCAGTAAAAGAACTCAGATAGTTCTTCAAATTTTAGGACTGTTAGATACAGTTTAGAACTCCACTAGTTCTATCATATTTAGGATTGCCAGATATAGTTACTCATGTTATTAGTTTTATCAGTTCTCAGAACTTATGTTATCAGTTATATCAGTTCTTAGAACTCATGTTATCAGTATTCAGCTTCAGGACTGTCAGATAAAGTCAACCAAACCAGTTCTTCATAATCATAACTGTCAGAAATAGTTATTCATGTATCAGTAACATAGTATCATACCCTCAGTATTCAGTAATACAGTATTAGTCTTTCTCACTTTTTAGCAACTCAGGTGTCAATATCAGTAGACCCAGTAGCTAGTCCTATCACGATCTCAGTTATAGTTATGCAGTCATGCATGTATTATCACGTTTATGTTAGTTAGTCAGTTAGTATTGTTCTTGCATATGAACCATTTGCATTCAGCCTACCTCACTTGCATACCAGTATATTCAAAGTACTGACACATTTGCGCTATGGTGTCTTATACTATAGGTTTAGAAGTACGAGCTCCAGAGCATCAGTAGTATCCAGTTCAGTAGTCAGAGTTAGTTGTGAGTCCTCATCCTTCGAGGACATGATGATTACATTACTATTTCATCTTTCAGTTTAATTCAATTGTTGGAGTTAGTTGGGGACCTGTCCCATCAACTCCTTATTCAGACAGTTTAGAGGATTTTAGACTATAGCATGTTAGACAGTTATTTCAGATTTGCTTTGGTATTTTTATACCATTTTCAGACATTATTTATCAAATATTCATTCAGTTTTGAACCTTATGGCCATTCAGTTCATGTTTCCGCATATTTATAGTATATTTTTCAGTGCTTAGTTACAGCTATCAGTCATGGGTTAGCTGTGGTCCTATGGGGTCATGAGCACCTTGTAACATCTCGGGTACCAGATTTGGGGTGTTACAAACTTGGTATCAGAGCCTAAGGATCAATAGTATCCTAGGAAGTCTGAAAGTTGCATCTAGTAGAGTCTTATACATGCGTGTGTTGTGCACCACACTTATTTGCAGGAGGCTATGAAATGTTTTAGAAATAGTTTCCCTTCTTTCATGTCTTAGATCATGTTATAGAAAGGTTCTTTAAGCAACTCTTGTAGATTCTCATCATGCTTCACGCATGTCAACTTTACCTTACTTTCAAGGTAACAGAAGCAGTGAAGCTCGAGTCCTAGAGATAGGGCTTTCTCAGACAGACCCTATAGTCAGTTATGGGATTGCCCACAAGCTCAAAAGTATCCCATCAGTTCAGTTATGTTCTAGAGTTGTACAACTCTTATTCATGATCATGAGAACTCATATGTCATCTGATCCCTTCTCCAAATTCTATGATAGCACATGACCTAGAGTTAGAAGCATAAACTCAGGAGTTTAGCAGTAGTAGAGTTGGGATAACATGATCCAGGTTGAACAGATTATGTATTCATGGGGATAGCTGTACCAAAGTAAATCAGTAGGCTTGAACAGTGCGAGCAAGAATTTAAGTTTATTGACATGACATTAGGCTTAAAGGTGTGGATGTGATATTAGTAGTATATAAAGAAATAGAACCAGATGATGTGCTTAGTAAGTCAAGCATGTGTCGAACAGAGTGTAAGTATATGACGATGATTGCGGTTCAGTTCAGAGTTTAGTAAAGTGTTTACAGACTTATGATGATGGCTGCAAGAATTCGCTGCCTCAAGTCATCTACACCTGGAACACACAAACGACCCTGACAACATAGAACACTATCTCCCCTGGGAGAAAACCCCAACATTTTAATCCTTGACTGACTCTTTCAACCTGACTAGACTGGGATCTCTATCATGCTTTTCTTTCACCTCGGAAACTAGAGATTATTCTGAACTACTCTAAACCCATACATCTCCCTCCTCTGTATCAACTAAGTGAACACCTAGTCTGGTAAGCTGATGGAATTCCTGAGCTAACTTCTTCTTACTGTCCTCAACATGAGCAACACTACCCATAGACAGTCTACTGAGAGTGTTGGCTACTACGTTGGCCTTGCCCGAATAATAAAGGACACTCATGTCATAATCTTTTAAGAGCTCTATCCACCTTATCTGGTGGAGGTTAAGATCTTTCTGAGAGAATATGTACTAAAGGCTCTTATGGTATATGAACACATCTACATGAACACCGTATAGATAATGCCTCCAAATCTTTAAGGAAAGTACTACGATTGCTAACTCAAGATCATGAGTCGGATAATTCTTCTCATGGGGTTTAAGATGTCTGGAGGCGTAGGCTATGACCTTACCATGCTACATAAGTACAAAACCCAAACCTACTCTGGATGCATCACAATATACTACGAACCTATCTGAACCATCTGGAAGAGCTAGGACTGGAGCTGAGGTGAGTCAAGTCTACAGCTCCTGAAAACTCCTCTCGCAAGGATCTGAGCACTAAAACTTGACCTTCTTCTAAGTCAATATGGACATAGGGGATGTGATATAATAAAATACCTCAACAAACCGTTTGTAATAGCCAGCCAAACCCAAGAAACTCCTGATATCTGATGGAGATACAGGGTGAGGCCAGTTTCTTACCGCTTTGGTCTTTTGAGGATCAACCCTAATGCCATCACCGAAAATAATATGACCAAGGAATTCTACTGACCTTAGACAAAACTTACACGTACTGAATTTGGCGAACAACTGATGATCTCTGAGAGTCTGAAGTACAATTCTGAGATGGTCTATATGATCACGCTCACTGCGAGAATAGACCAGAATATCATCTATGAAGACAATGATGAACATATCCAAGTACTGCTTGAACACCCGGTTCATCAAGTCCATAAAAGCTACTGGAGCATTAGTAAGACAAAAGGACATGACTAGGAATACGAAGTGACTATACCGAGTTTGAAAAGATATTTTTGGAATGTCACATTCCCTGAATCTAAGCTGATGATAGCCTGATCTGAGGTCTATCTTAGAGAAATAGCTGGCACCCTGAAGTTGGTCAAACAATTCGTCAATACGGGGAAGTGGATACTTATTCTTGACCGTGACTTTATTGAGCTGACAATAATTAATGCACATTCTGAGAGAACTATCTTTCTTACGCACGAATAAGACTGGTGGGCCCCATGGGGATACGCTGGGCCTGATGAACCCCTTATCTAAGAGATTTTTTAACTGCTCTTTCAATTCTTTAAGTTCTACTGGTGCCATTCTGTATGGTGGAATAGATATAGGCTGAGTATCTGGAAGAAGATCAATGCCGAAGTATATTTCCCTTTCAGGAGGAATTCTAGGAAGATCTTTGGGAAAGACATCTGAATACTCATTCATGACTGGGACTAAATCAAGACTGGGAGTTTTGGAACTAGTGTCATTAACTCTAACAAGATGATAGACACATCCTTTAGACATCATTTTCCTTGCCTGAAGGTAGGAAACAAGGTGACCTCTAAACGCTAAAGTACTACTCCTCCACTCTAGGACGGGTTTATTTGGAAACCGAAATAGGACTATTCTGTTTCTGCAGTCGACTATGGCAGAGCAGGAGTGAAGCCAATCCATGCCGAGAATGACATCAAAATCAGTCATCTTTAATTCGACTAAGTCTGTTAAAGTGACTTTCCTAAATATCATAATCGGAAAGTTCCTGTATACCCATCGAGCTATGATGGTTTTACCCACTAGGGTAGAGACTGAAAAGGGCTCTGCTATAATTTTAGGACTTATTCCAAAATTGCCTACAATATAAGGAGTAACAAAAGATAAGGAAGCACCTGGATCTAGCAAAATGTAAACATGTAAGTGAAAGATCTGTAATGTACCAGTAACCACATCAGGAGAATTTTCCTGATTCTATCGGGACTGGAGAGTATAACGTCTATTTGGGCGTTGCCCACTAGTAGCACTGGATGTGGCACCCTGCTGATTTGGACGACTGGACTGAGCTAAGAAATGGTTATGCTGACCCTGATAACCTGACTGGGGATAATCTCTGACGTTGTGACCTGGCTTACCACATCTAAAACAGACATCGCTTCCATCTCTGCAAACGCCCTTGTGGTTCTTACCACAAGTCTGACAAAGGGGATTATTTCGGACATTGCTGACATTGCCCTGAGACTTAGAGCCTGGTGTTCTATCTCTATTACCATCCCTGAACTTAGGAGCTGGAGCACTAGCCGAAAAAGGAGATGGAACTGATGATTTAAGATGAATATGAGAATGGTTTTCTCCTTTTGATTTGGGCTGAGCAAAGTTAAAACTACCTGCCCTTACTCTTTTATTCTAATTCTCCCTCATTTTAATCTTTTGCTCATCTATCTATTGAGAATGAGTCATAAGCCTGGCTAAAGTCATGTCAATATTCAACATCGCAGACCTACACTCGTTGACCACACTATCATTAACCCCAAAAATAAACTTACTCAACTTGGCCCTACTGTTTTTGACCACATGAGGGGTATATCTGGCGAATTGAGTAAACTTAAGAGAATACTCTTTCATCATCATGTTGCACCGCCTGAGGTTGATGAATTCTAACACCTTAGCATCTCTCAGATCTAGGGGAAAGAACCTCTCTAAGAATGCAGTGACAAACTCTTCCCACTCTATAGGTCCTGTATCAACTAACCTTTCTGACTTCCACTGCTTGTACCAAGTGTGGGCAACATCCTATAACTGATATGCAGCTAGCTCATGTATGTAACTGTAATGCTCCAAGAACCTATCCCTACATGTCACATGGTACTTAAGGCCACACGTGGCCTCAAGATATCTCTCTAAGCCTATCATCCCTTTTTGAACTCACTTTGATGGTAGTAATGGAAAAATAAGAAAGGATATCATATCATGAACATACTTGAGAGCAAAGATATACTGGCCTGCACAATCAAAATACTGACTTTCTGTATATACTGATACTCTAGTCTGACAAAGCCTCTACTATATAAGACTGAGGAGCCATTGGGACAGATCCCCATCTGACTCGTACTGAACTGAAAAGAAACAACCATCTACTAACAACACAAAATCAGGGACATAGGTCCTCGAACCATAAGGACTCACCAACTGCAGAAGTGTAGATGAAGGTACTCAAAGATCACTGTCGCTGCTGAGACTGAGCACCTGAACCTACATCACGAGAAAATGTAGAATATAGAAGAGTATGGGAATCAGTACTTGGGAATGTACTGAGTATGTGGGGGTGTATGCAACATTATAAATAATATCATAAATGTGTAAGAAAATCATTCAAGCTGAAAATAATGACTCTCTTCGATTGAATTACCTGAAAGATAATTTCCATAAATCATCAATAATAACACATGTTTCATAAATCTCATAAATCATTAGACTCAACTCAAAATCTTTGACTTGTGACTTAGAGCAACTCGATGACTTATGAAACCTGGACTATTATGGACTTGGGATTTTCTTTTAACCGAGATAAACAATGTGAGCTACATGGAATCCAACGTTTTGCCCTCCTAAAGAAGGAACCCCACATTGGCGGGAGCGTTATACTCTTGCCAGTGAGTATAAGCTCAAACTCATCTCTGTGATCCCAAACTCGACACTTTGTCCCTCAAATCTCAATCCTACAGTGGAACGTAGTTATGGGGAAGTAAGATGCGCTGAACCCACACTTTTCACTCGGTGCTAAATACTCCTCCCAGACTCAGCTTTGAACGCATTAGGAAATCCACCTCAATCAACTCAAGGGTCTATCATAGAGACCAAAATCATAAATATATCTCATCTGTAAATCATAAACAATTTGTGGATTCCTAACTCAACTCAACTCAAGAAAATCTTCCTCATCATCAAGTGGACTTTCTTATTAACTCATATCAAATGTCACAAACTTCAAGAAAACATCATAGAACTCATTCTTGATTCTCAATCTCAAATATCAATATATATTCAATAATCAACTTCTCGTAGAAATGCTTAAATCATGACACTTATCTCAAATCAGTTAGAAATCATCAATACATAATAACAATATACAAATCATGTCATAAATTCTCAATTTAAGAAATATTATGATAAAATAATAAATTAATCATCAATATCAAACTTAATCAACATAAATCTCATAGATCATCAATAAAGTAATTTGGGTGTAAACCCACTTGCAAAGATCATGAAATTCCAATAGTAAAAAACAATTCTTTGGGCACAAGAATGAAAGGATATTCTTGTTCAAGCCCCACATACCTTGGATTATAACTTTAAGATGAAAAGACTTGATTGGAAACTCTTATTCACACTTTTGAGCTAAGTTTCTTGCAGCCTTTGACTTGGAGAACCTGATTCTTGAACAGATTGATGAAATCTATGGAAAAATTCTTGAATTTCTTGGAGAAGATTTGATTTGGATTTGGAAGAGAGAAACCCTAGTTCTAGATATTTCTTGGAAGAGAAATAGAGAAGAATGTATTTCTCTTCTCTACTTGAATCTATATATAGAGGGCCAAACTGGGCAGAAAGACCAAAATACCCTTGAGAAAATTCTAAAATTGGAGCCCAATTTTTGGCCCTAGCGCGATGCGCCATGATCGTGGTCCTTCACTAGATTTGGAAAATTGAGAACTACTCAGTGGCGCGACGCGGTGAAATCGCGTAGCCACCTTGGTTATGACCTGGAAGGGTACCACGATGCGGTGGAATCGCGTTGGTGCACTAGAATTTGACAATCCTGATATTGAGCCATGGCGCAATGTAGTAATATCGCGGAGGCTTATTGGAATATGAGAATTGGGATATTACTCATCTCCACAATGCGCTGAGGGTCTAAATAATGATGTTTCACGACTGGGACTTCAGATAGTCATAACTTCTTGCTTCGACCTCCGATTTTGACGAAATTGGTATCGACAAAAAGCTTATTCAATTCTCAATGTGACAGAGTCAAAATTAGGGAAATACAGCACGAAAAAAACATCAATAAATTAGGGAAATACATAACGAAATAAATATCAATCACTTTTGAAGTCATCTATATTCACTCAAAAGATGGATTTATGCTTAAGGAACGATCGGGGTACTACACTAACCTTCTGAACCTAATTGATGAATTCCTGAGGGTGCTTATCTGACTTACACCCAAGAAATGATGGAGGATTCATTTAGGTGAAGTCCTGAATCCTAGTTACAGTTGAATTGGCTACTGGGTTGGCTGGAACGACAGTTGGTCATTCATTCTGAGCAGCAACTGACAGAGCAATAGTATTGAATACACCTCTGAACTCTACATGAGAAACATTTTTTCCCAAAGGATCTACAGGCTAAGGAGCTGGATGATTCCCGTTTCTTCTTTTAAGGGGCATGTTCCATAGAAAAAAGGGAGAAACGGATTAGACTGAGAGATTAGCTTGAGATTATGCTCATTGGCATGACATGAATACTGAAAGGTGGGAAACTATTCCTAAAACATATTATAGCCTTCTGCACATAAATATGGGGCGCAACTCACACATATGTAAGACTCAACAAGATACGGCTTTCAGACTTCATAGGACACTATTGAACCTTAGGCTCTGATACCAAGTTTGTAATTCCCCGAATCTGGTACCCAAAATGCTACACAGTGCTCATGACCCCGAAGGAACACTAGCTAACCTATGACTAATATATGTACCTGAAAAATATATAATATACTGTGTAAATATTAAAATAAAGGTTGTAAGTCTGTAAGGTTCAAAACTGAGACACAATATCTAATAAAATATAACATCTGTGTGGGGTATAAAATACCCAAAACAAACTAATAAACTAATTGAACATGATAGTCTGAAAAGCCTCTAACTGTCTGAATAAGGAATTGATAGGACATGTCCCTAACTAATTCCAAATACTGAAATAAACTAAGTACTGAAATGATAAGATAATGCTCATGTACTCGAAGGATGAGGACTCACTGTTGAGTACTGGAATGCTACTAATGCTATGGAGCTCGTGTTTTTGAACCTATGGTATAAAACACCATAGCGCAAATGCGTCACTATGATTGAATATACTGGTATACCTATGAGGTAGGCTGAATGCAAAGGGTTCACATGCATGAACTATACTAACTGACTGAACAACATAAACGTGAGAATATATTTATGAATACATTATAACTCTAACTGAGTTTGTGATAACATGATTACTGAATCTGAGTACTGATAACATGAGATATTGATAACCATATAATTGAAATAACTAATACGGAGCAACTGTATCTGATAGTCTAGTTTCTGATGGAACTAGCTGAGTTTTGTTCTGTCCTAAAGTGACGGTATCTGACAGTCCTGAATTCTGTAGAACTATCTGAGTTCTATTACTGAGATTGAATAACTGTATCTGACAGTCCTGATCTTAAACTGAAACTCTGGGAAGTAGTCATCCAATCGACATAACCCAAATAGCGCAATATAGCTGTGTTGGGGTCCAATCTGTAACCCCAATTGGAAGGGTGTCAATACCGCGCCATTGGTAAGGACAAGTTGTAGGTGACCCTTATCTGATAGTGTCCCCAAAAGAGAATGGTGGTACCCTCATCTGACAGTGTTTATCCACCTCAAAAACCCTCATCTGACAGTGTTGAGTCTCAGCCTATGCTGGCTACATAGTTTTGGAATGCAAGGATGACTTCTAAGAATCACACCCTCATCTGACAGTGTGTTTTCCCATACTTGGGTTCACCTAGTGCTAATTCCTACTCTCATCTGAATAGACACTGAACATGGATTACTGAACTGTACTGGACTGAATTAACTGAGTTTCCATTGACTGACAAAATAGTACTGAGATTACTGTATTACTGAGCTTTCGTGAGTCACATGACTGACTGAGTTCTGTGGATCATGGCTTCACTGAGGATATCATGAAAACATGACACTAACTCTAAGCACACAGCTATATTTTTCAGGTACAAGTATCCCTAGGACTTGATAGGAAGAAACTGACAAAGCATGACTTTCTTGAATACATGACCAACATCACAATCCATAATATAATAAGTTGGAGATTTCATGAAGTACAAGTTCTAAATCGCCACAATGGCTACACATATATCCATACTTCATTGACTAACATATTTCATCAAACACTTGACGTGCATAAACTTGTACATGAATGGAGATTTCATATTATTATACCAGTATAGCACTTTTCCTTCACATTGGCATTTAGTCAAACACATAGGGAGAATGCTTTGGTTATACCATCATCAACACATCTAATAATCATGGATACATCAATCAACTTGTAAATTGACGGGGGGTTATCATGATTATTATGTAAATCTTCATATACTAAGGTCAATCATTGGAATATGTAATTTAAAACATGAATCAAAACTCCATAACATCATGAATATGACTTTCAATTCTATTTAAATCATGAATGTTCATAAATACACAAATCTTTTATTTTGAAATGAGATTCTTGAGCTTCATGGGTGAAAGGGACCCATGAAACAACACATGACATACCTTGATACTTGATTTGGGAAGATTGATGGAAGAATCCTTGAGATTTGGATCTTGAATTAGAAACCCCTCTTCTTATTACTGAGAGTATTTGAGAGAAAATAATTATTTTAGTGAAATGGAGGATGAATTCAGTGTTTATGGAGCTTTGGGGTGAAGGTAAAATACCAAAATACCCCTCCAAAACCATTTTGAAATGCTGAATTCTACGGCTGACAACATTGGGCTAATGTCATCAAATATGTGATAAGCCGTCAGCTAATGTCATCACTTGATGCTGGAATTTATGACTTTCTTCCTAAGTCTGATGACATTAGCCGATAAGTCATCAGATATGTGATAAGCCGTCAGCTCATGTCGTCACGTAGTTGCCAGGCTAATATGCTGGAGTTAAATGGGTAAACCTTTTGCTCTGATATTGGATTTGGGCGAAATTGATATCATTGGAAAGATAATTCAATTATCTATCTTTTGGTGGGTTATTATCTCAAAAATTCGTAGTATAAAGAGATATATACTCGTTTGAAGATGACTATATCAATATCCTTCCCAAGAATTCAATCGGTAAGGAATGTTTTGATTCTCCTAATAGCTAGGATGTATTTGAGACCTTAATTGAAATCAAACTTGATCATGAAACTACAAAAGAACCATTATGTACTATGCATAAGATTGAAATATGGAACTAATATTGATTTGCATTTTTTGGGGTATTATAATATCTTCCCCTTGGGAACATTCATCCTCGAATGAGACTAATTAGACTGAGAGAAATGATAACTAAAAACACATACTGGACATGCACAAATTAAGCATGATTTCATTACTGACATGACTAATAATCTGGTTTTATCATACTGAACATGCATATCTGATGCATGAATACATGACTGAGCTGACACATGAATGCATGACTGAATATGTAAAGCTATTTGGTACCAAGTTTATAATGGAAATCTTAACATGAAACTGAATAAGCTTAAGTAAAATTATTATCTTAAGTTGAGTCGGAGTTTCTGGAGAAGAGGTGAGGGTACTTGGTTCGCATATCTGCTTCTATTTCCCAAGTCGCTCCCTCAACGGACTGATTCCGCGAAAGAACTTTGACTAGAGAAACTTCTTTGTTCCTTAGTCTACGAATCTGGTAGTCAAGGATTTCGACTGGAATTTCATCATTAGAGAGACTATTCTGAACATCAATGCTCTGAATAGGGACTATATCTGTTGGGTCACCTATGCACTTCTTGAGCAAAGAGACATGGAAGACTGGGTGAACTGAGGCTAGATCTGAAGTCAATACGAGCTCATAAGCTACTTTGCCAAAGCGACTGAGAATTTTGAAGGAACCGCCATAACTGGGACTAAGCTTTCCCTTCTTTCTGAATCTCTTCACTCCCTTTATGGGAGAGATCTTTAGATAGAACAATTCATCAAGTTTGAACTCGAGATCATTTTTGTGTACATCTACATAAGACTTCTATTGGCTCTGAGCAGCCCGAAGTCTCTCTCTGATCAACTAAACTTTTTCTAAGGCATCGAATTCCAAGTTAGGCCCTATGAATAAGGCCTCACTAACTTTGAACCAACCGACTGGAGATCTGCAACTCCTACCGTAGAGAGCTTCGAATGAATTCATCTGAATACTGGAATGATAGGTATTGTTGTATGCAAACTCAATCAAAGAAAAGTGGTCATCCCAACTTCCCTTAAAATCGTTAGCACACACCCTTAGCATATCCTCCAAGGTCTGAATGGTCCTTTTTGCTTGACCATCTGTCTGGGCTAAAATGTTGTACAGAGATGAATTTGGGTACCAATACCCTTTTGGAACGCTTTCCAGAAGTGAGAGGTGAACTAGGTACCTCTGTTCAAAATAATGGACAATGGAATACTTTGTAATTTGACCAACTCCCTGATATAGAGTTTGGCGTAGTCCTCGGCTGAATAAGAGGTATGAACTGGAAGGAAATGAGCTGATTTGGTCATCCTGTCTACAATGACCCAAACTGAATCATGATAACGGCAAGTACGTGGCAAACCCGTCACAAAGTCCATGTTCACTTCTTCCTATTTCTAGGTGGGAATAATGAACTCTTGCATGGGACTTCTAGGATTTTGATGCTCTATCTTAACCTACTGACATGTAAAACACTTAGCCACAAACTCTACAACATGTTTTTTCATCCCCTCCACCAATAGATCTCCCGTAAGTCGCGGTACATCTTTGTGGCCCCTGTATGAATAGAGTAGTGCTCACCATGCGCTTCTGCAAGAATTCGCTGCCTCAAGTCATCTACACCTGGAACACACAAACGACCCTGACAACGTAGAACACTATCTCCCCCGGGAGAAAACCTCAACGTTTTAATCCTTGACTGACTCTTTCAACCTGACTAGACTGGGATCTCTATCTTGTTTTTCTTTCACCTCGGAAACTAGAGATTATTCTAAACTACTCTAAACCCATACATCTCCCTCCTCTGTATCGACTAAGTGAACACCTAGTCTGGTAATCTGATGGAATTACTGAGCTAACTTCTTCTTATTGTCCTTAACATGAGCAACACTACCCATAGACAGTTTACTGAGAGCATCGGCTACTACGTTGGCCTTGCCCGAATAATAAAGGACACTCATGTCATAATCTTTTAAGAGCTCTAGACACCTTATCTGGTGGAGGTTAAGATCTTTCTGAGAGAATATGTACTAAAGTCTCTTATGGTATATGAACACATCTACATGAACACCGTATAGATAATGCCTCCAAATCTTTAAGGAAAGTACTACGATTGCTAACTCAAGATCATGAGTCGGATAATTCTTCTCATGGGGTTTAAGATGTCTGGAGGCGTAGGCTATGACCTTACCATGCTACATAAGTACAAAACCCAAACCTACTCTGGATGCATCACAATATACTACGAACCTATTTGAACCATCTGGAAGAGCTAAGACTGGAGATGAGGTGAGTCAAGTCTACAGCTCCTGAAAACTCCTCTCGCAAGGATCTGAGTACTAAAACTTGACCTTCTTCTAAGTCAATATGGACATAGGGGATGTAATATAATAAAATACCTCAACAAACCATCTGTAATAGCTAGCCAAACCCAAGAAACTCCTGATATCTGATGGAGATACAGGGCGAGGCCAGTTTCTTACCGCTTTTGTCTTTTGAGGATCAACCCTAAGGGCATCACCGAAAATGATATGACCAAGGAATGCTACTGACCTTAGACAAAACTTACACGTACTAAATTTGGCGAACAGCTGATGATCTCTGAGAGTCTGAAGTACAATTCTGAGATGGTCTATATGATCACGCTCACTGCGAGAATAGACCAGAATATCATCTATGAAGACAATGACGAACATATCCAAGTACTTCTTGAACACCCGGTTCATCAAGTCCATAAAATCTACTGGAGCATTAGTAAGACAAAAGGACATGACTAGGAATACGAAGTGACTATACCGAGTTTGAAAAGCTATTTTTGGAATGTCACATTCCCTGAATCTAAGCTGATGATAGCCTGATCTGAGGTCTATCTTAGAGAAATAGTTGGCACCCTGAAGTTGGTCAAACAATTCGTCAATACGGGGAAGTGGATACTTATTCTTGACCGTGACTTTATTGAGCTGACAATAATCAATGCACATTCTGAGAGAACTGTCTTTCTTACGCACGAATAGGACTGGTGTGCCCCATGGGGATACGCTGGGCCTGATGAACCCCTTATCTAAGAGATTCTTTAATTGCTCTTTCAATTCTCTGAGTTCTACTGGTGCCATTCTGTATGGCGGAATAGATATAGGCTGAGTATCTGGAAGAAGATCAATGCCGAAGTCTATTTCCCTTTCAGGAGGAATTCTAGGAAGATCTTTGGGAAAGACATCTGAATATTCATTTATGACTGGGACTAAATCAAGACTGGGAGTTTTGGAACTAGTGTCATTAAGTTTAACAAGATGATAGACACATCCTTTAGACATCATTTTCCTTGCCTGAAGGTAGGAAACAAAGTGACCTCTAAACGCTAAAGTACTACTCCTCCACTCTAGGACGGGTTCATTTGTAAACCGAAACTGGACTATTCTATTTCTGCAGTCGACTATGGCATAGCAAGAGTGAAGCCAATCTATGCCGAGAATGACATCAAAATCAGTCATCTTTAATTTGACTAAGTCAGTTAAAGTGACTTTCCTAAATAATCATAATCGGAAATTTCCTGTATACCCATCGGGCTATGATGGTTTTACCCACTAGGGTAGAGACAGAAAAGGGCTCTGCTAGAATTTTAGGAATTATTCCAAAATTGCCTGCAATATAAGGAGTAACAAAAGATAAGGAAGCACCTGGATCTAGCAAAGTGTAAACATATAAGTGAAAGATATGTAATGTACCAGTAACCACATCAGGAGAATTTTCCTAATTCTATCGGGACTGGAGAGTATAACGTCTATTTGGGCGTTGCCCACTAGTAGCACTGGAAGTGGCACCCTGCTGATTTGGGCGACTGGACTGAGCTAAGGAATGGTTATGCTGACCCTGATAACCTGACTGGGGATAATCTCTGACTTTGTGACCTGGCATACCACATCTAAAACAGACATCGCTGCCAGCTTTGCAAACGCCCTTGTGGTTCTTACCACAAGTCTGACAAAGGGGATTATTTCGGACATTGCTGACATTGCCCTGAGACTTAGAGCCT
This sequence comes from Capsicum pubescens, assembly GCA_030864215.1. Lineage (NCBI taxonomy): Eukaryota > Viridiplantae > Streptophyta > Magnoliopsida > Solanales > Solanaceae > Capsicum > Capsicum pubescens. Next base: position 233,997,855 of record CM061544.1, read on the forward strand.
GGTGTTCTATCTCTATTACCATACCTGAACTTAGGAGCTGGAGCACAAGCCGAAAAAGAAGATGGAACTGATGATTTAGGATGGAACTGAGAATGGTTTTCTCCTTTTGATTTGGGCTGAGCAAAGTTAAAACTACCTGCCCTTACTCTCTTATTCTAATTCTCCCTCATTTTAATCTTTTGCTCATCTATCTATTGAGAATGAGTCATAAGCCTGGCTAAAGTCATGTCAATATTCAACATCACAGACCTACACTTGTTGACCACACTATCATTAACCCCAAAAATAAACTTACTCAACTTGGCCCTACTATTTTCGACCACATGAGGGGTATATCTGGCGAATTGAGTAAACTTAAGAGAATACTCTTTCACCGTCATGTTGCACCGCCTGAGGTTGATGAATCCTAACACCTTATCTTCTCTCAGCTCTAGGGGAAAGAACCTCTCTAAGAATGCAGTGACAAACTCTTCCCACTCTGTAGGTCCTGCATCAACTAACTTTTTTGACTTCCACTGCTTGTACCAAGTGTTTGCAACATCCTATAACTGATATGCAGCTAGCTCATGTATGTAACTGTAATGCTCCAAGAACCTATCCCGACATGTCACATGGTACTTAAGGCCACACGTGGCCTCAAGATATCCCTCTAAGCCTATCATCCCTTTTTGAACTCACTTTGATGGTAGTCATAGCAAAATAAGAAAGGATATCAAATCATGGACATACTTGAGAGCAAAGATATACTGGCCTGCACAATCAAAATACTGACTTTCTGTACATACTGATACTCTAGTCTGACAAAGCCTCTACTATATAAGACTGAGGAGCCATTGGGACAGATCCCCATCTGACTCGTACTGAACTGAAAAGAAACAACCATCTACTAACAAGACAAAATTAGGGACATAGGTCCTCGAACTATGAAGACTCACCAACTGCAGAAGTGTAGATGAAGGTACTCAAAGATCACTGTCGCTGCTGAGACTGAGCACCTTAACCTAAATCACGAGAAAATGTAGAATATAGAAGAGTATGGGAATCAGTACTTGGGAATGTACTGAGTATGTGGGGGTGTATGCAACATTATAAATAATATCATATATGTGTAAGAAAATCATGCAAGCTGAAAATAATGACTCTCTTCGATTGAATTACCTGAAAGATAATTTCCATAAATCATCAATAATAACACATGCTTCATAAATCTCATAAATCATTAGACTCAACTCAAACTCTTTGACTTGTGACTTAGTGTAACTCGGTGACTCATGAAACCTGGACTATTATGGACTTAGGATTTTCTTTTAACCGAGATAAACAATGTGAGCTACATGGAGTCCAACGTTTTTCCCTCCTAAAGAAGGAACCCCACATTGGCGGGAGCGTTATAATCTTGCCAGGGAGTATAACCTCAAACTCATCTCTGTGATCCCAAACTCGGCACTTTGGCCCTCAAATCTCAATCCAACGGTGGAACGTAGTTATGGGGAAGTAAGATGCGCTGAACCCACACTTTTCACTCGGTGCTAAATACTCCTCCCAGACTCAGCTCAGAACGCATTAGGAAATCCACCTCAATCAACTCAAGGGTCTATCACAGAGACCAAAATCATAAATTAATCTCATCTGTAAATCATAAACAATTCGTGGATTCCTAACTCGACTCAACTCAAGAAAATATTCCTCATCATTAAGTGGACTTTCTTATTAACTCATATTAAATGTCACAAACTTCAAGAAAACATCATAGAACTCATTCTTGACTCCCAAGCTCAAATATCAATATATATTCAATAATCAACTTCTCGTAGAAATGGTTAAATCATGACACTTATCTCAAATCACTTAGAAATCATCAATACATAATAACAATATACAAATCATGGCATAAATTCTCAATTTAAGAAATATGATGGTAAAATAATAAATTAATCATCAATATCAAACTTAATCAACTTAAATCTCATAGATCATCAATAAAGTAATTTGGGTGTAAACCCACTTGCAAAGATCATGAAATTCCAATAGTAAAAAACAATTCTTTGGGCACATGAATGAAAGGATATTCTTTTTCAAGCCCCACATACCTTGGATTATAACTTTAAGATGAAAATACTTGATTGGAAACTTTTTTCACACTTTTGAGCTAAGTTTCTTGCTGCCTTTGACTTGGAGAACTTGATTCTTGAACAACTTGGTGAAATCTATGGAAAAATTCTTGAATTTCTTGGAGAAGATTTGATTTGGATTTGGAAGAGAGAAACCCTAGTTCTAGATATTTATTGGAAGATAAATAGAGAAGAATGGATTTTTCTTCTCTACTTGAATCTATATATAGAGGGCCAAACTGGGGAGAAAGACCAAAATACCTTTGAGAAAATTCTAAAACTGGTGCCCAATTTTTGGCCCTAGCGCGATGCGCCATGATAGTGGTCCTTCAGTAGATTTGGAAAACTGAGAAACTACTCAGTGGCGCGACGCGGTGAAATCGCGTAGCCACCTTGGTTATGACCTGGAAGGGTACCACGATGCGGTGGAATCGTGTTGGTGCACTAGAATTTTACAATCCTGATATTGAGCCTTGGCGCAATGTAGTAATATCGCGGAGGCTTACTGGAATATGACAATTGGGATATTACTCATCTCCACAATGCGCTGAGGGTCTAAATAACGATGTTTCACGACTGGGACTTCAGATAGTCATAACTTCTTGCTTCGACCTCCGATTTTGACGAAATTGGTATTGACAGAAACCTTATTCAATTCTCAATGTGACAGAAAGTCAAAATTAGGGAAATACAGCACGAAATAAACATCAATCACTTAGGGAAATACATAACAAAATAAACATCAATCACTTTTGAAGTCATCTATATTCACTCAAAAGATGGATTTATGCTTAAGGAATGATCGGGGTACTACACTAACCTTATGAACCTAATTGATGAATTCCTGAGGGTGCTTATCTGACTTACACCCAAGAAATGATGGAGGATTCATTTAGGTGAAGTCCCGAATCCTAGTTACAGTTGAATTCGCCACTGGGTTGGCTGGGACGACAGCTCGTCCTTCATTCTGAGTAGTAACTGATAGAGTAATAGTATTGAATACGCCTCTGAACTCTACATGAGAAACATGTTTTCCCAAAGGATCACAGGCTAAGGAGCTGGCTGATTCCCGTTTCTTCTTTTAGGGGGCATGTTCCATAGAAGAAAGGGAGAAACGGATTAGACTGAGAGATTAGCTTGAGATTATGCTCATTGGCATGACATGAATACTGAAAGGTGGGAAACTATTCCTAAAACATATTATAGCCTCCTCCACATAAATATGGGGCGCAACTCACACATATGTCTGACTCAACAAGATACGGCTTTCAGACTTCATAGGACACTATTGAACCTTAGGTTCTAATACCAAGTTTGTAATGCCCCGAATCTGGTACCCAAAATACTACACAGTGCTCATGACCCCGAAGGACCACAAGCTAACCTATGACTAATATATGTACCTGAAAAATATATAATATACTGTGTAAATATTAAAATAAAGGTTGTAAGTCCGTAAGGTTCAAAACTGAGACACAATATCTAATAAAATATAACATCTGTGTGGGGTATAAAATACCCAAAACAAACTAATAAACTAATTAAACATGATAGTCTGAAAAGCCTCTAACTGTCTGAATAAGGAATTGATAGGACATGTCCCTAACTAATTCCAACTACTGGAATAAACTAAGTACTGAAATGATAAGATAATGCTCATATACTCGAAGGATGAGGACTCACTGCTGACTCTGACTGCTGAGTACTGGAATGATACTAATGCTCTGGAGCTCGTGTTTTTGAACCTATGGTATAAAACACCATAGCGCAAATGCGTCACTATGATTGAATATACTGGTATACATATGAGGTAGGCTGAATGCAAAGGGTTCACATGCATGAACTATACTAACTGACTGAACAACATGAACGTGAGAATATATTTATGAATACATAATAACTCTAACTGAGTTTGTGATAACATGATTACTGAATCTGAGTACTGATAACATGAGATATTTATAACCATATAATTGAAATAACTAATACGGAGCAACTGTATCTGATAGTCTAGTTTCTGATGGAACTAGCTGAGTTTTGTTCTGTTCTAAAGTGACTGTATCTGACAGTCCTGAATTCTGTAGAACTATCTGAGTTCTATTACTGAGATTGAATAACTGTATCTGACAGTCCTGATCTTAAACTGAAACTCTGGGAAGTAGTCATCTAATCGACATAACCCAAATAGGGCAATATAGCTGTGTTGGGGTCCAATCTGTAACCCCAATTGGAAGGGTGTAAATACCGCACCATTGGTAAGGACAAGTTGTGGGTGACCCTCATCTGACAGTGTCCCCAAAAGAGAATGGTGGGACCCTCATCTGACAGTGTTTATCCACCTCAACAACCCTCATCTGACAGTTTTGATGTCTCAGCCTATGCTGGCTACATAGTTTTGGAATGCAAGGATGACTTCTAAGAATCACACCCTCATCTGACAGTGTGTTTTCCCATACTTGGGTTCACCTAGTGCTAATTCCTACTCTCATCTGAATAGATACTGAACATGGATTACTGAACTGGACTGGACTGAATTAACTGAGTTTCCATTGACTGACAAAATAGTACTGAGATTACTGTATTACTGAGTTTTCCTGAGTCACATGATTGACTGAGTTCTATGAATCATGGATTCACTGAGGATATCATGAAAACATGACACTAACTCTAAGCACACATCTATATTTTTTGGGTACAAGTATCCCTAGGACTTGATAGGAAGAAACTGACAAAGCATGACTTTCTTGAATACATGACCAACATCACAATCCATAATATAATAAGTTGGAGATTTCATGAAGTACAAGTTTTAAATCACCACAATGGCTACACATATATTCATACTTCATTGACTAAGATATTTCATCAAACACTTGATGTGCATAAACTTGTACATGAATGGAGATTTCATAAACTTGTACACTTGACGTGCATAAACTTTGTACCAAGTTTATAATGGAAATCTAAACATGAAGCTGAATAAGCTTAAGTAAAATTATTATCTTGAGCTGAGTCTGAGTTTGCGGAGAAGAGGTGAGGGTACTTGGTTCGCATGTATGCTTCTGTTTCCCAAGTAGCTCCCTCAACGGACAGATTCCGCCAAAGAACTTTGACTAGAGGAACTTCTTTGTTCCTTAGTCTACGAATCTGGTAGTCAGTGATTTCGACTGGAATTTCATCATCAGAGAGACTATTCTGAACATATATGCTCTAAATAGGGAATATATCTGTTGGGTCACCTATGTACTTCTTGACTAAAGAGACATGGAAGACTGGGTGAACTGAGGCTAGATCTGAAGTCAATGCGAGCTCATAAGCTACTTTTCCGAAGCGACTGAGAATTTTGAAGGAACCGACATATCTGGGACTAATCTTTCCCTTCTTTCTTAATCTCTTCACTCTCTTCATGGGAGAGATCTTTAGATAGACAAAGTCATCAAGTTTGAACTAGAGATCCTTTCTGTGTACATCTACATAAGACTTTTGTTGGCTCTGAGCAGCCCGAAGTCTCTCTCTGATCAACTAAACTTTTTCAAAGGCATCGAGTACCAAGTTAGGCCTTATTAATGAGGCGTCTCTAACTTTGAACCAACCGACTAGAGATCTGCATCTCCTATCGTAGAGAGCTTCGAATGAATCCATCTGAATACTGGAATGATAGGTATTGTTGTATGCAAACTCAATCAAAGAAAAGTGGTCATCCCAACTTCCCTTGAAATCGTTTGCACACGCCCTTAGCATATCCTCCAAGGTCTGAATGGTCCTTTTTTCTTGACCATCTGTCTAGGATAAAATGATGTACTGAGATGAATTTGGATACCAATACCCTTTTGGAATGCTTTCCAGAAGTGAGAGGTGAACTGGGTACCTCTGTCCAAAATAATGGACAATGGAATATTTTGTAATTTGACCAAATCCCTGATATAGAGTTTGACGTAGTCCTCAGCTGAATAAGAGGTATGAACTGGAAGGAAATGAGCTGATTTGGCCATCCTGTCTACAATGACCCAAACTGAATCATGATGATGGCATGTACGTGGCAAACCCATCACAAATTCCATGTTCACTTCTTCCTATTTCCAGGTGGGAATAATGAACTCTTGCATGGGACTACTAGGCTTTTGATGCTCTATCTTAACCTACTGACATGTAAAACACTTAGCCACAAACTCTACAATATCTCTTTTCATCCCACTCCACCAATAGATCTCCCGCAAGTCGCGGTACATCTTTGTGGCCCCTGTATGAATAGAGTAGTGCGCACCATGCACTTCTGCAAGAATTCCCTGCCTCAATTCATCTACACCTGGAATACACAGATGACCCTGACAACGCAGAACACCATTTCCTCCCGGGAGAAAACCTCAACCCTCTAATCCTTGACTAACTCTTTCAACTTGACTAGACTGGGATCTCTATCTTACTTTTCTTTAAGGGGGTTTATCAAGATTATTGTGCAAATTTTCATATACTAGGGTCAATCATTGGAATATGTAATTTAAAACATGAATCAAAAACCCACAACATCATGAACATGAATTTCAATTCTATTTAAATCATGAACGTTCATAAATACACAAATCTTGTATTTTGAAAAGAGATTCTTGAGATTCATGGGTGAAATGGAATCATGAATCAACACATGACATACCTTGATACTTGATTTGGGAAGATTGATCGAAGAATTCTTGAGATTTGGATCTTGAATTGGAAATCCCTCTTCTTGTTCTTGAGAGAATTTGACAGAAAAGAATGTATTTTGATGAATTTGAGGCTGAATTCAGTATTTATGGAGCTTTGGGATAAAGGTAAAATACCCAAATAGCCCTCCAAAACTGTTTGGAAAATGCTAAATTCTACGGCTGATGACATTGGGCTGATGTCGTCACATATGTGATAAGCTGTCAGCTCATGTTGTCACTTGATTCTATAATTTATGAATTTATGCCTAAGGCTGACTACATTAGCTGATAAGTCGTCAGATATGTGATAAGCCATCAGCTCATGTCGTCACTTAGTTGCCAGGCTAACATGCTGGAGTAAAATGGGTATAACTTTTTGCTCCGATACCAGATTTGAGAAAAATTGGTATCGTTGGAAAGATAATTCAATTATATATATTTTTGTGGGTGATGAGATCAAAAATTCGTAGTATATCTAGAGATATACTTATTTAAAGTTGACTATACCAATATCCTTCCCAAGAATTCAATCGGTAAGGAATGTTTTGATTCGCCTAATAGCTACGACGTATTTGATACCTTAATTGACATCAAACTTGATCATGAAAATACCAAATAACCATGATGTACTATGCATAAGCTTAAAATATGTCACTAATAATGATTTGCATTTTTTGGGGTATTACACTTATTGACTCCTTAGCTTTACTATGTTAGTTTCTTGGATGTTTGGATGTAGTTTACATTCTTGATTGCATGTTATTTATATTTTTTTTATCTTTGGATATCATTCGGTAGTTTCCTATTGAGTACCATATGTTTGGTACTTATACAATACTTTTGTAGCATGTAGATCATTATATGGATTCTCACCATTGTAGTGTGTGTTGTGCAGAGTAGCTATGGTTTGGAGTCTTAGGTGAGGTCCTAGTGTTTGGAGTAATACTATTATCCACCTTATGTACTAGACTAATCTTTATGTTGTATTTAGAGATGGGTTGTTTCAGTATCTTTATTTAGTACTTTGTTTTGTACTTTTGTTACATTAGAAGCTCTTGAACTGGTTCCACCAGGTTTTGGGACAAGCTTATATATATCAGTATTTTATAAGCTTATTTTACATTCTTTCTTTATTTTTCTTGGTAGTTCGTTACTAGAAATTTCGTACTATGGGTTGGCATACCTACTAGTGGGTTATAGTAGCTGCCATCATGACTTGAGAAATCGAGTTGTTATAGGGTTTTTTCCCAATAAATTTTTACATAGGTTTTTCTTTGATTCAAGGTCTGATTTTGCTTTATTGTTTGTGGGTTTTCAGCTATAGACTCCTCTTGATATGAGAAACATTATTCGTAATAAATTTTTAGTTTTACGCCTTTTATTTTTGGAGTCATTTTTTAAAACCTTTTGGACCCATCTTAGATATGGTCAATATGCGTATCATTATGTTTCTTTTGACTTGTGGATGTTTTTTTTAGTGGATTGGATATGTTTGGTGTTTATTCGAGGGAGTTGAGCTTCTTGTCGAGGCTTTGGATGGTGTTGGAACTTGCAGATCTTTATTTAAGGCAAGTTGAGATTTACCTTGACTTTTTCCAAAGAGTATTCTCATTTGTATGTATTATTGTGTTTTGTTTAGGATTAGGGGTCTCTCTTAGGTGATATAGCGAGCATCTCCGTAGGTACTGGGGTCTTTGATGGATTGTATTTAGTTAATTACCTATTCTAGTTAGTTTTACCCCTTTTATTTTTGGACATATTTTTCGAAACCACTTTTGGTCCATCTTAGATAGGGTCAATATGGGTATCATTATCTTTCTTTTGACTTGTGGATGTCATTTATGAATAGATTGGATATGTTTGGTGTTGATTCAAGGGAGTTGAGTTTCTTGTCGAGGCTTTGGATGGTGTTTGAACTTGTGATAACGCTCAATCTACAGCTCTCGTTTGAGTGTAAAGCGGTCGTTAGCAAATATAGAACCCAACCTGGGTTGGGTGTCGATCCCACAGGGAATAGCTTGGCCAACAAGTAAGTAAAATTACTAAACTTTTGGTGCAAGTCTCGTAAGAAGGGGGGATTCTTGTTTTGCAAGTAATGTAAACAAAAGCTGAAAATAATAAAGTAAAAAGAGAGAGATTGTTACGTTGGTTGTAAACAATGAGAATTGAAGCGTTGGGGTTATGTCCACCTTTTGAGGTATACGTCTCTATTGGCTATGAGTGTGTAGAATTCTGACATACAATTGCTTATAGAGGATTGTAGTCAATGGTAAATCCAAGCGTCTCTCGACCTAAACAAGGACTATTTCACTTTAACTCTCTCGAGCTTAAAGCGTATCTAATGGTATGAATTCTCCAAGAGGTTAGTCCAGTTACGGCACCAGCTTTTTAATAGGAAAGGGTGTCCTACTACCTTGACATTATCTCTTTTCCAGACAAATAACTTTTCTCTCAAACAAGTTAAATGTTAGACTGGCGTATTCTTGCGTTTGCAACCGCAAAGAATGTAGATTAAGATGAAGAGAATAATGATATAAGCAATATACGTGCCTCGAACTCACAAACTCACAGCAATAGATAGTATCTCATACGGCTTCCATAACCCTAACAGAGAAGTTTAGTTACCCATGAATGCGAAGGAGATCACGATTGACATTGTTGTTATACCACAAGATTGAGTAATTTCGTGTAGCTTAGGTGGTAGGCGTGAGGCGTGAATTCCTAGGCAAAGTAACGATTCTCTTGTTGTGGAATTTAAGAATGGAAGAGTAGAAGAAGAAAAATAGAATTAATGGAAAGATTAGAAGAGTTGTAGAGTAATAGAATTGAATTGTAAGATGAGAAGTAATAAAATCTCTAGCATGATAGGGTATTTATAATACCCATATCCTAATCCTACTAGATAAATAAAATATCTAACCAAATCCTACTAGGCTAATGTAATACTTAACCCAATTGTACTAGGTTAATGTAACATTATCATAATCCAAATAAACTAATGAACTACATAACCCAATTGTACTAGGTTAATGTATCATTGTCCAAATCCAACTAAGTTACTGCAGATCCTCAAAGTCTTCAGAAATGCTGTTTTAGCCCAGGATAGATTTTTCGTGCAGCAGTTTTGGTCCTTAGGCGTGTAAACTCCCTTCCCTTCCTTCGTGAGCTTTCTTTTGCGTCAAGTAAGCCATAAAATGCTGAATTCTGCATCATTTATACCTGAAACTTTACTAATCATGTTCGTTAGCTCATTTACAGGAAAAAGGACTAAAAGTGCATGAAATATATAATTTGTTCTCAAAACTGGGCTAAAATATGGGCAAAATATATTGATATAGGTGTGTAAATTCGCCTATCATCAACTTGTAGATCTTCATTTAAGGCAAGTTGAGATATGCCTTGACTTTTTTCAAAGTGTTTATGTGGAGTATTCTCGTTTATATGTATTATTGTGTTTTGTTTAGGATTTTATCATGACCCAAACCAAGGCCTAGTCTTGATGGGTATCTCAAGCCCACCTTGGACTAGAGACCACCCCCTTAGCCTAACCTAAAAAGTACAATAATAATAAATAAATAGAAGCCAATGAAGTTAGTAATAAAAGATAAATATATCAAATGAAAGATCAAAGAGTAAAAAAAAACAATCCAACCCACATATGTCCACGTAAGCCTCTAAAACTAGAATACCAAACTAGATCGAGACATGACCCCGACCATAATAACGAAAAGTCACAATTCCCAAAATTTGAAAAGAATCCTATGGAAATAACAAACAAAAATTCTCAACCATTGTCCAAGGATAAATATTACAAGCCCCTCATTACCAAAATTCATTCAATACTTAGGCTCAAACAAACAAAAGAAGTGATTCCTCTTCCTCCAAGGCAAACTATGGTTCCATTACTTTGGATTATGGTTGATTTCCAATTATTCTTGTAGAGTACACGTGTTTCATACTCACCCTTGCTTCTTTTTTATTTTTCTTATTTTCTGTACTATGTGGAGGTATTAGTTCAAGTGGTAGATCAATATTATGTTCTTTTAGTATTGACATTATAGATATCAAGGTGGTGGTTGACGTTTTGCAAAGCTTACCTATATCTCTCTTTATTTATCTTATACTATATTTTCAGAGCTTATCCATATATCTCTTTATTTATCTTATACTTTATTTTCCTTTAAGATACTTTAGGTTATTCATATCATTCTGTATTTAGAAGATTGCACTAGTGACAACCAGACCTAGAATGTATCTTTTGAAGTTATTATTTTATCTTTTAATACTTTGGGATTATTAGATTCTTCTTTTTCTTTCACTTTTGATTTATGTTAAATATTATATTTTGGGTTGTGATGGGTGTCATTACATACTCTACTTTAGGTCATGACAAATTTGTATTAGAGTTAGAGCTTCATTGGTCTCATTAGTACAAGTCGAGTCTAGTATAGTCTTATGGAATGGTGCAGAGATATTCGCTATCTATCTTCGAGAGGCTACATGATTTTAGGATAAAATTATGTCTTCATTCTATGTCATATATTAATAGCTTTGTACAACCCAAAAATCTCTTATTTACTTTTACGAATGGTGAAAATGTGTTCTTTTTTAGTTAGAGATTCAGAGTTTGTGCCTTTGATGCGTAAAAAGGGAAGAAAATCAATTAGAACATCCAAATAAGCTAGAGGTCAGGCTGAGATTGCCTCTTCAGGTCCTAGAGCTACTAGAGGGGTTGATATCGGTGCAGACACCACCTATGACTATACCTATGCTTGAGGATTATTGAGTGCAAGTGTTGGGTTTCTTTTTAGAGGGTGGATCCTACTTTTATTCATCATGAAACTTTGGGACTTAAGACTCTAGAGTCATATTTAACTATAGATTTTCCTTGTGTTAATGAGGTAATGCCAGGGACCTCTCCACATCTAGACCTTTTATGTCTATGAAAGGTAAGAGTAGGTATGTAGATTTCATGAGGAGAGTTCCTTCTCAATTTAATAGGGATCCCTGATTCAATGCTTATATGTTCTTTCTTGGTTGCTGCGAGTTGTTGCATAATTTGGTCTTGGTGGATTCTAATGGAGTGGATTTCACTACTTTTTAATTATTTGGACCGATAAGATAATGGTGGAAAAATTTTAGAGAGTAGAAAAGTTAGGTCACATCTTCTTTTAGGGGATTAATTTGCTCAAGAGTTTATACAGCAGTTTGTATGGAGACATAAGATGTTTGCAGGCTAGAGTCCTCATAAATTTGATTATGATAGCGACATGTATTATAGAGTCTAGAATTCTTCTGGTTATTCTTAGAGAGGGTTAGATCATGGTGGATTAGGTTCTTTAAGCCCGATTTAGTGAATCCCTACTTCTTCTGATTGTTTTATATGTGAAAATTTTGAGCACTTAGGAAGGATTGCGCACAATGCAGTTAAAGATATGCTTCATCAGTTGCTTTGAAAATGATAGGTCTCAATATTATGTACCTCAATATGGACTCTAGGCAGAAGCTTCTAGTGCAGTAGCCCTAGGTATGGTTTTAGTACACCTTTGATCTATATTGGTTGTGTTTGATTGTAGCTCTACATTCTCCTATGTGCTTACCTTTTTTGACATTGAGTTTTGATGTGATTCATGAGTTTTCATTGGGTGTATTGATATTTTAACCTCGTAAATGATTCATTAGTGGTGTATCAGATGTGTCGATCCTATGTTATGGCTCATTTAAAGTATATCACTTAGATTTAATTTTTGTGAGTATTGTAGATTCTGGTGCTTTTGGGTATAATATTCCCAACTACTATGTTGTGGGATAGTTATGTATCAATGGTAGGTTTTGGTATTATTAGATTGTAGGATGTAGTTCAGATGATTATTTGAGGGATTACAATATCAATTGGGATAAAAAAAAGTGGTTGTGGTATTCAGATGGCGAGTTATGAATGAAAGAAGCTTATAATTGGTAGACTCATGTGATATTATTGCAAGTGTTAGTGTTAGTGTGCATGCATAAGTTATTCTGTTTTATAGGATCATATTACTATAATTGTAATTTGGGTTAGCGCATTAATGACAAGATCATGTTCATGGGATAACTAGTGATACTTATCAAATTTGGAAAGAAGACTTTGTGATAGATCATACTTATGATACGACTAACTTGGGAAGATTGAAATTAAAGGATTCTAGTTAGATTATCAAAGATTTCCAGGTGTTCTTTCCTTGCAATTGTTACTACCTCAGTAATTAACTTTATTTATATGAAAAGATTTATAGGTTTTGAAAAACTCATTGATTAGATTTGATGGAGTTCAACTTATAAGGAATTCTTCCTTTGGTTTGAAAAGAGTTTAAAGTGAAAATGACACTTGATTGTAGCATTATTACATTAGTAGCTAAGTGACTTCATGGAATTTTTTGGCTCATGCATTTCATAGAGTATCCATTATTATTCCAGGGCTCTAATGTTAAAGAATACTGAGTGGAAGAGAATGAAGGAAAAAGATAAGGAATTTGATATGTTCAAAATTAAGCTATAGATACGAGTCGAAAATTCAAAGTCCTGAGTAGTAGGGTTTATTAGTTACTTGTGAGGAGTCTAGCAAAAACTTTCCCAAACTTGATTTGTGATTTATCGCACCCATCAATGAGATATAGTGATTTTTTCACTTCGCCTATGGTTGATTTCCCCTTATATGATATTTTTGCTTAAATGTGTGTGATCAGAGAGGATTTGTATACTACCAGACTATGGAGTACTTTGAGTTGATTAATATCAATTGGGTATTAAGAACTGCATGGGCTATGGTGATAAGTTATATAAGGATTTGGTACCATTTAGAGTGTTCATGTTTATGGTAAATAGAGTTTTAGGATGATTCTCAATTGTATCAAAGGGTTGAGTATAATTATATGATTTTGGATTAGTAATTTAATGATGCTAAGTATGACTTTTAAGTTTTTGTATGGTATTGGTATCGATTTTTGGCTAGTTTCTCTAGTTTGTGGATATATTATTGTTTGATTCAATAGATATGGTATCGGTCTTGAGTACGTTGATTTAGTATTTCTACGATTAGTTATGTGGCTTTATAGGTTTCTTGGTATTTTGTGGGTCTAAGGATGATTTATGGTTTTGTGGTGTAGTCAAAAACTTATGATGTCCTTAGCAGGTTTAGATTAACTAAGTATACTCAAAACTTCTAGCATGATCGAGTCAACTTTTGGTTATGGAGGGAGTTCAAAAATAGAGGAACTCGACTTTATTGAGATTTTATCCTTACTGCCTGTGTTGTGACCTTTTGAGTCATAGTGTGAAAGATTTTTGATTCCATAGCAAGACCAGTAGTTTTATAGTTTTGACTCTATGTTGGACGGCTTACTTGAGGTTTACAAAGGTATTTTCTATCCTTTGTCTGTATTGACATTTTTCTTACTTGTATGCTTGAGGAAGAACGTGAATTTTAGTGGTGGATAATGTAGTGACCCTCATAGTGATTTTTAGAATTTTTTGTATTTTGACTATTTTGCCTTTCCTCATAGTTGCTTTATATCAATTATGAGTTTTGGAAATATTTTGGATGATCCATGATGTGTTCGAGAGTGATTTATATGAGGTTGTGGTTTTGGAATAGCCTTAAAGTGATTAGTTTGACTTCGGTCAAAAAATTTTGATTCAAGCTCCAGATGTTGATTCTAGTTTCATTAGATTCAAAATGTTGATTTTATGTTAGGAGCACGGAGAGTTTGGGCAAAGAGTTTTTATTTTGCATTTTGACCTCTTAAACTGAAACTAAATAAATTTAGTCAAAGAGGGGTCTCTAGGGCAAATTCATAGTAAACGATCTATTTTTTAAAATCTAATAGATTTATTAAGTTTGAAACATCGAAATTAGGATAGTAGGATTAATACTTTGTTTCTGTAGGACCTTCAATGAATCCCGAAGGTCCTGTCAAAGAGTTCTAACTTGTGTATGATGACAATTTTAGCAATTTTCTGGTGTAAAATCTCCCTTTTTTTTGTATTCTTGATGCACTGATGTTCCTCCATTCGTGTTCACAAACCTATGTCTCATTCACAATGAATGAATATCTCGTTCAATGCAATCGAGATGTACGGGACCACAATCACATAGAGTAGTTATTGTGTTGGTCCTTTTTCTTCAACGCATTCACAAATAAAGTCTCGTGTTTGCAATGATTTGGGTTGGACAAGCCTCGTGTTCATGACTATGAGCCAGTGGTTGCAAAGTCCAAATGACTCCAAGATGGAATTTAATTTCATTTTGGTTCCAAATTGTATTTCCTCTAATTTTAGACTTCGAGGGCTCGAAATTAGGTGACTCCAAAAGTGTTTTTGATTATTCTTCCTTAGGTATGTTTCTAATCCTTGAATTCATCATTTTCCAATGATTTTATTGCAAATATATCTTTAAATCTTTGATTTTAAAATTGAAAATGGGAGTTTTACCCTTTAAATTATAATATGAGTGTCATGACCATATTTCTCAAGTTATGATGGTACCTACCATAATCCACCAGTAGGTAAGTCGAGCCATATTACGGAACTACTAGTAACGGACTATCAAGAGGAATGAATGAAAATAGTGGAATAAATTTTACAAAAGGCTAATAAATATAAGACAGTCCCAAAACCATGTTGAATCAGTACAAGAGCTTCTAATGTAATAAGAATACAAAATGAAGTACTAAATGATATTACAGGTACAACCCATCTCTAAATACTACATAAAGATTAGTCTAGTCCATAAGAGAGAGAATAGTAATACTCCAAACGTCAGGAACTCGCCATAAATCTTCGATAAATAACTACTCTGCAATGTGCACACAACAACGGAGAGATATCATACTATGATCTGCTGGCTGTAGAAGTATTGTATGAGTATCAAAGACATGGTACTCAGTATGCAACTGCTGACTAAGCTCCAAACATAATACAGATATTGATAACATCCAAGCAGGAATGTAAACTATAGCAAAATATCCAGAAAGCTAACATAATAAAAGTAGAGAGAAAATTAGGATGAATCATTCTACTCTACCTATACTTAGGAGCTAAAGTGTTATACCGTATATTACGGGACAATATACAAATAAAAATTAGAAGATGGATGTATAGTCGTATACAAGGACAAAGGGTACATACACAATACGAAGAAACAAGTGAAGAGAGGGATATATGGTAATATCACAGCTAGATATAGATGGTATACAAGACTAACTTAAATGGAATGACCTAAGGTAGACAATATAGCATCCCACGTCATCCTAATTAAGTAAGAAACTAACACAGGCAAAGTTAGGGTCCCTAATCCAAATACCTAAAATAATTGTAAGAGAAACGAATCAGAGACATACCTCGAATCTCAATACCAATTCAATAATCAACCTGCTCCAAACTAACCATAATAACAACAATAGAGTAATCGGCTTGTCCAGAAAAATAATACCTAAATAGAGCCATTGATGATGGGTGTATTTATGCATTCTAGCGTTACTATTCTAGCCTATTTAGCCTTGTTTTAAGGATGATTCATATTCTATTTGTGTTCATAATGATATAAATGTGCATCTAAGTGTAAATTAATGTGTTTATAATGCTTAATGGTGTTTTCATATGTATTTGATTAAAATTAATCATTTAGAAGTCAACTGAGAAAACTAATGCAACTAGCTTGAGCTAGGTGTTTGTCTAGTCTATCGTGTTGGTTTCTAATGTATTTATTGAGTTATTAAGGTTGTTATTGTGTATTTATATGTGAAACAACTTGTTTATAATATTCAAGGGTCAATTGGATTAATCCAAGAGTCAAAACAATAAGCTTAGGATCAATGTGGGCAAGCCTAGTCTTAGTTCGTGTTTCTAGTTCACCGTCTTGGATGTTGTGTTGTTTTGAGATATAAATTGATGTTTTTAATGATATAGGATGCTTTTTTAATGTATTATTATGATATATCAAGGATGTAAAAACTTCAAAAAAAGTGGAAACAACTCAAAAGGGCTTGGAATGGATCACGGAAGCAAAATAAAACAACATGGAGTCCTGAAATGTCCAGGCCGAGTGGAGGCGTGTGGAAGGTAATATTGGTGTGTAATATACACAAAAATGTTCATAAGGGGCCCAAAATATATAACCACCATATTTCGGTCCTAATAGCGGGGAAGGAGGCACCGTGTCGAGGTAAAAAGTCAAAATTCCAGAATCTTAGCGCAATTACGCCGCTTCATGGTCCTATGGAAATTTGTATGTTAGCACGATGCGGTGAGCATAAAAATCGAAATAAAAGCACATTTTGGAACAAGTAGAACATGGAAACCTAATTCCAATCGGTTTATGACTTGTCTACTATAAATATAATGTGTTAAATCACGTTTTAAACACCTTGGAACCCCTAGATAGATTAGAACAACATTGAAGGCTACCATAACTTATTTTTAGGTTTTTATTTATTTAATTTAGCTTTCTTTATAGTTTTAATCATTCATACAATTATTTTGATGTTGATTATGGCTATTAGAGGCTAGAAACTCCCTTTCCGGGGCTAAAGCTAAGAACATAAGTACTATTGTTTTGAATTGATTTCGTTTAATTTACTTATCATTATTGGTTGTTTGCTTATTCTTGATTTAACTAGTTGATGGATTGATCACCCAAAAAATACATCCATTGTCACCCTTGCGATCTGGGGAGAGGGAATATGGGGATAGAACATGGGAATGGGAAAAGTATGGTTTGCATTCTTTTATGAAATAAGGAGTTCAAATTAGCATCTAGGTCTGGGATGTACTTAGATGTCATACTTGATTCAAACGTAGGACGATAGCTTTAAAGAACTTAATTGGATTATTACATCTCCGCTTAATGATGTAGTTGTAATGTCCAAATTAGGTAAACGGTTAGAGGTTGGGAGACCATGATCATGCAATTAACCCTACGAATCAACAACCAAGATAAGGAAATTAACGAATGAAGTTCAATAACATAGTATGATTGTTTGAAGTGATTTAACCCTGGGCTTTACTCCATTGATTCTTTTAAGACTTTTAATTTATGTATTATTTAATTTTCTTTAGTTGAAAAATTACAAACTCTCTTTTTGGTTACTCTTGCACTAAATTAATCTAAACTATGAACTAGAATTTAATAGTTGTTAGATCAAGTTTTGTGGGATCGATAACTCGGCTTTCTTGCAGGCCACTTTAATACTTGGTAGACCACGTACACTTACTTATGTTCTTGGGCGCTGTTAGACAACATAACCCAAGAGGCTCAATCAACACAAAACACATAACAAATAACACTCATTACTTATACCTATGCAACCCCCTATTAGGCTGATAGATATATGAGCCAAATAATATACTGGTGATGGAAATGCACATAAATGAATGAATGAATTAATGCAAGTAAATCCATAATACCATAATTTATCCTAGTTCTATAGCATAACCTAGTGTATACACCTTCTCTAGCTCGATGGGTTAAAAAGGAAAGACCTATGGCAACCTCTCTTCTCCATCATGATGGCTTAGAGACGAAGGGGCCCCTAGGAGGTTCATCATTACCCTTATAAACAAACCTGGTCCCGATTCAAGATTTCCAATAATCATCATTGTATTCTACTCCATCCAATATCAGATATATATATATATATATGTGTGTGTGTGTGTGTAGTAAATGCACAAACTCAAACCGTGGCTAAAAAAGTATAAGTCTATAAATCAGTTGCTCCAGATCAACTCCCGGACAAAATTAGTATTAAAGAGTAGAAAGCGTATGGACCTCTTTCGATTGAATTAAATAGTAGTAGTAAAATTGTGAACCAGAATCCATCTCGATCAAATCACTAAAATTTTATTTTGTCTCAATAGCTCATATATCATCCATTAAGGTGGTACGATTCCTGTTATGAAGAATTTGTTTTAAATGTAAAAAGTGGTAATAAATTCCTTTTTAGAAAAATAGTAGTAAAACTATATTTTTAGTTGATATCATACCAATAAGTGTGCATGAATATACCGAATATATTCATGCCATCACCAGTAGAAAAACAATACAATTATAAGTATCTAAAAATCTATAGACACTGCTACATCCTTTGTAAGGATAAATCACTAAGCCGGAGTCCAACTAATATTGTATCACGACCTAGGGCCCAGTAATATGTAACCACAACACCATAATTCAGAAAACTAGAATATTCAACCAAGTCAAGTAGTAAATGTTATACTAACTGGTCATTAGCCTCAACTACGTCTAACATTCTAGTAACTTAGTGATGAGTGAAAAACTTGTCACTCATTTGCATCTCATTTCTTACACACTATGGTGAGTTAATTGAATAAATGAGACAAGTTATATGTAAAATGGATTAATTTTTAGTATTTGTGATCTTACAGGGAAATTTGGTGAAAAAGTAGTAAAGGCAAAGCTGAAAGGGAAGGAAAAGGATCAAAAATGGAAAAAGGCTGAAATTAGATCCCAAGATATGACCTGCAAATGCTGCAATTGTACTATGAGAGTTGAAATTGTTATATATTTTAGTAGATGAAAGTAATGTGATTGCAAGTCGATGCCCAACGACTGCGAAGTCACGACCGCGACAAGAAGAATGGGACCGCGATTAAAGAAGGTGATAACCACTGATCGGACAGATTTTCGGGACATATTTGGAATTTCACATTACTTAGTCCCAAAATATAAAATGCCCAACCATTCATGTGTTCAACATCAAATTTCCATTTATTGAGAGCTAAGAACAATATTGTGAGTGACAAATAATTTAGAAGTGATTTCCAAGAGATTTGTTAGCTATTTATGTAGATTTGAAGGTTCAGAGTTATATTAATTTTTCTTTCCAGGGATCAATTGAATGCTAATTTGGGTATATTTATTCTCTTTTTTTATAAGTACCTAAGCTTATTTCTTGGGGTTATGCATGGTTAGTTGGTGATTAATGTATGGGTGTTGATTATCTATCCTTTTAATTAGTTGTTTTTGATGGGTTTTGATTTTGTTCCATGTTTGATTGAGAGTTGGGAGTTTCTAACCCCTATTACCCTTGAACCTATACATTCTTAAACCCATATCCCCAGCAGAGTCACCAGTTTGTGTCACCATATTTTATATCCCTTATTTGGTCAGCATTTGGATGATTTGGTTTTTATTTGTTATGGATAATTTTATAATTTAGGTTGTAATATTGGGCATCCTGATGGTGCCTATGTTTTATGGATAAGTCATTTTTATTTCTCACTTTTAGATTGTTATTTTCCTTTTGAGAAGGATGTTGAATGAGTCTTTCCCTATGATAGATTGTGTGATGATATTCTTAAGGAAAAATAGTCCTGTTGATGTGTTGGAGTCAAAGATGCAGGGGAAGTGTGAGTACCTATGGAATTACAAATTGGGATTGATATCGCAACTATAGTAAAGTCTGAGTAGACATAAGTATTTCCCTCATTAGAGCCCAAATATGAAATGGTGGCTTGATTGGTTCTAGCAATAGTTAATTTTACATGATGAAGTGCAAAATGAGTATCCCCCTCTGTCCAAAAGTTTTTGTGAAAATCAAGGACATGGAATTGAATGATTTTGTAACAATGTTTTGCCTCTTTTTATGACTCCAAATTCTATAGCTGGTAGTAGTATGACAAATAACTCCTTCTGTTCTTAAGTAGTAAATGCAACCGATCCTTTTAGAACAGTTTTCATGCCACGTATGGTGAGAACAATTCTATGGATTCTCGTGCTTGTGTCATCTAGAACTTGCCCCATTGGTCTTTCAAAGCTAATCTTGATTACACACGGTTGGTGAAATGATCTTAGGCCATCTTTGTGATTATTGAAAGCCATTTTAGCCTCAAAAGCCTACCAAGGTATGAATGATATCCTTAGTCACCCATTTAGATCCTATTAACCTTTCTTTGGTGTAACGACCCGAGACTACCACCTAGTCCTCACACAGTGCTTAAGAGCACATATGATCCTAAGTTAACCCTTGTACTGGCATAACTCATGAGCAGCTGATATAAATACATAAGTTCAAAACGAAATAAGCAAAAGATAAATCTTTAGTTGAACATCTTCAAAATAAACTATTAAAATAAGTACAACTCTGCTTTATAAAAAGCCAATACTGAAATCCAATACATTAACTCTACTGACTGTCTACGAAGACTCTACTAGTATGACTATAGGTAGCCGAGACATGACCCCCAGTTATCCCAAATTAATATGACTGAAATAAATAAAAATAAAATACTACTCAAACTGGCTCAATCCCTTGAATCAAAAGGACTCATCACCTGCTGACTGGCAGCTGCAAGGTATCTGAATATGATTTGTCGCTACAACTCATACCTACATTATGAGACAATGTAGCACATAGACATATATGTGGATCGGTACTTTTGGAATGTACTGAGCATATGGGGGTGAATTCATAAGTAAAAACAATAATCATAATGTTCGTATAAACTTGTAAAGTAATGCATGCTAAGTATAAATGACTCACATTGGCTGGAATAACTGAAAGCTGAAAAACATGAATCATGAATGATAAAACATACTATATTCTATCTTTTGAGTCATAACACTTAGTTCTAAAAACTGTACGTGTAATATGTTTTCAATTTAGGCAGGATAAGTGTAAAAAAGGCTCCCCTTTATCATATGAAAATTAAAAATTGAAATTCTGTAACTTGTATTTTAAGTAAAACCATACTTGAGTAAATTTGTGATCCTTTACAATTAATTTCTAAAAGCCTTTGTATTATTATTTTTCATTAGGACTTAGGGAGGTACTTCTAAACGACATAAACCATGTGATCTATATGGAGTCCAACGTCTAGTTCCCCTAAGGGGAAAACCTCACATTGGTGAAAGGTGTCATACTCTTGCCAAGGAGTATAACCTGAGCTACGTGATCACAATCTGTATCTGTCATCCATATGAATGGGAATAATCTGAATAATCTGTACCTACATTGGCTTGTAGTTCTGGGGCATTAAAACATACCCAACTCGGTGCTAAATACTACTCTTTTTAAATCTGTAAGCTCATTTTGTAGGAAATCCACTTTAAAACTAACATAAGGCTTTACAATGAAAACCAGTTATGCATCTATTTACTTTAAACTGTAATAAAATATGAAATCAAAATTATAAAGTGGAATCCATATCTTAGCTATGGATCAAAAGATCAAATCTTGTTCAAATCTGAATATAAACTACTCATAGGATGCTTAAAGGAACAATCTTCTTGAAATATCAATATTTCAACTAGGGCTTAATAACCCATGTTTCAAACTCACGTCAAATTATCATAAAGTCATGCTCAATAATCAAAATCTTAAAATTCCTACACAATTCTAGTCAAGATAGTGAAATTCAACTTTCAATGTATATAAAATCACTTCACACACATAAACATGAAAAAGTAGAGATGTAATTTACGTATAATCACTTGTAACACAACATCTTCAAATCATGATAGTTGGGTATGAACCCTAAACTGTAAATCATATAATTTCATGTAAATTTTACTTTAACAACTAGTTTTGGGCACAAGGATGAAAGAAGTATCTTTGTTCATAACCCCACATACCTTGTTGGATTGATTGAACGTAAAAACTTGAACTTTTGAATCTCTAGTGGTGTTCTTGAAGCTTATTCTTGAAGTTCTTAAATCCAGAAGCTTGGATTATTATCTTTCTTGGAGGAAATTTTGTGGAGTTCTTGGTGTTCTTGAAGGGGTTAGGGTTTTCTTGAAGAGAAAGAGATGAATTATAATGTATATAAGGCTTTTGGAGCTGAAATTAAGTGTTATGGATGATTTGGGTGAGGGAAAGTGACAAAAGTTCCCTTATACCCTTTAGGAACTTAAATAGCATGTGAAATAGTTAGGTATCACGATGGCCATCGTGTCGCATCGCTAATCGCATTGATGACCGACGCGTTGCATCCCAATCACATAGGCTTACTGTCTCACACAGAAAATGACATAAGTTTTCATTCGGGTATCAAATTAAGGAAAAATGTGTATCGTTGGAAATATTATTGAACTATCTACAATTTGGTGGGTCTTGAGCTATTAAATTCTAGGTATATAAAAAATTATACACGTTCAAAGTAGATCCTTGTAGAATCAAAAACCAAACTTTGAACGAATCAAAGGCTCTTAGCTCAACTTTGTTCTAAGTGATTCTTATGAACATTTATCACCTAAAGAGCACATAAAACGCGAGGATAAATATCATGAAACTTATATTCACATGGAAATCATTTGAAATAGAGCTTACACGTGTAGGAACGTCGGTGTTACATTATCTCCCTCTTGGAATCATTCATCCAATAATGATGGATAGGAACTTTTTGAAGTCTTAGAAGTATGGGAAAATGTAGACATGATTAATCTATTAAGAAAGTATATAACTGAGATGAAACATTAAAACCCTCTATCAAGAAACTGATTTCTGAGCTTACTTGCCTTTTCTTACTATAAGGAGCCAATTCATTCTGAGAGTTTAGAATTCGCTTGAAGTGTCCATGATAAGATCACATATATAGAACTACAAAGTGATGACTTGTGCAAGAACGAACTATGAGACAACTAGACTAAGATCATACAATGGGTATTGCACTGTCTTAGCTGGAATACTTGGAAAACTAAGATCATTCACTGAATACTTATGAAATGAATCATGACTAAATATCTGAATTGAAGATACGATGCATGGACTGAACTGAATTACCTCATGGAATGATCTTACACATAAAACTTCGGATAGTAAGACTAGATGGAAAGTTGGAAATCTATAGGAGCTTATCTGATTGATTGCTAAACTGGTTTGTAGGCTATATTGGAATAGATCATACTGACTGCTCATACTCAAATAAAGTATTTCTTTAACACTCTTCTATGAAATTCTAATAATATTAGGGAGAAAAGAATTTTGGGCATTATCTGAACAAGACATCTGACTAAGGAATCAAATCACTGATACAACTCTATAGCTTGGAACATAGGCATATAACTAGGCCTTAGGCAATGAAACTTCTTACTTTCAAGATTAGCAACACTTCTTAAATACTCCCTTAACTATGCTATTCACCTTAAATACCATATTCATTGATTTAACTTCTAATTCTCACATAGTTGTTCATAAATCCATCTACTAATGTGTAAACTGAACTAAGTCCTCTCACCATGATCAAGCATAACACGAAATCACAAGGTACAATATATAACACCATAACTGAACTGTACTACCGATGCGATAAGTGACGCTCCGCATCTCTCTAGTAACACGATATGCGACGTGTCGCGTTGCTCCCTACCAATGCAATATGCGATGCACCGTGTCCATATCACATTGCCTAACTATTTTAAACATCCCTAAAAACTCATTAAAAAAATCAAAAAATACCCAAAATGTGCTACCGACAACCCCTATAAAGAATCAACCTAAAAATTTACATTCCAAGGCCGGGAAGGTCAGAAACTAATTCGCAATGTATTCATCCACTTATACACCATCATGATATTCAAGCCTATTATTATAACCACATATGAACATCTAAGAAAACACCCATAATAGCATCTTTCTCACATCCTCCAAACATCTATCATTAACAACTTTCACGTACTACCCCAAGAACATACACATAAAAATTTTAACTAACCATGACTTGTATCAAATACTTGGCCTCAATCTTTGTAACACCCCGAGTTTGTACCCCGGATGCTACATGGTGCTCATAATCCCAAAGGACCACAAGATAAACCATGACTGGTACCTGCTACTATAACTAAATAACAATATGGTAAATATGCAGAAAATAGGTAGAAAATTGGACATAAGGTTCAATACTATAAATAATACTGAATATGGTATCATAATACAAAAATAGAACATCAATACTAAAAACTGAACAACTATTTGAAAATACTCT
This sequence comes from Capsicum pubescens, assembly GCA_030864215.1. Taxonomy (NCBI): domain Eukaryota; kingdom Viridiplantae; phylum Streptophyta; class Magnoliopsida; order Solanales; family Solanaceae; genus Capsicum; species Capsicum pubescens. The sequence continues at coordinate 234,022,621 of CM061544.1, forward strand.
GGTCTGAAAAGCCTCTAAACTGTTTGAACTGTGGAGTTGATGGGACAAGTCCCCAACTAACTCCGACTTCTGAAAATGAACTGAAATATGGAAATAAATAATCACATCCTCAAATTATGAGGACTCGCCACTAACTATGTATGCTGAGAATCTGAACTGCTAAGGGTGATCGGGAGATCGTGTGTCTGAACCTATGATATAAAACATCATAGAACAAAAAAAACATGCGTCGGTACTTTGAATATACTGGTATGCTCAGTGAGGTAGGCTGAAATGCATAGGTTCATATGCATGAACAATACTAACTGAATATCATGAGTATGACTGAGTAAGAGTACATGTATGAATATGTAAACTGTACTAAGATCGTAATAATACTGAATACCAAACTACTAATAACTGAGTGACTGTATCTGACAGTCTTGATTTTGTGGAACTATACTGAGTCCCATAGTGAGTTGAGTGACTGTGAATGACAATCCTGAATCTATAGAACTGAACTAAGTTCCCTATTGAGACTGAATCTGAAACTGAGACTGTGGAAAGTAATCATCTAACCGGCATGCCCCATCTTTAACTAATTTGGGGTCCAATCTGTAACCCCAGTTGGAAGGGTGTCAATACCATGCTACAGGTAAGGACAAGTGTTGAGTCACCCTTATTTGGTTGGTTCTCTGAACGAGAATGATGGTAACCTCAACTGGCAGGTAGATCACCTCATCAACTCTCAACTAGCATGTTGATGTATCAACTTACTCTAGCTACGTAGTTCTAGTACACAAGGACTGCTTCTAAGGATTACACCCTCTACTGACAGGTGAGTCCCTATCCTTGGATTCACTCGGTGCTTAATCCTACTCCCAACTGAATAGACACTGGACTAAATTCTAAATTGTACTAGGCTGGACTGAACTATTACTGATCGTACTGTATAACTGAACTGAACTGATTTTACTAAACTGAACTGGACTGATTCTGAGTTCACTGAGTTTTTCTACGTTTTGTAACTGACTGAATTCTACTAATTAAGACATGATTGATTCTACTCTATGACTGAATATGGCTCTAGACAAGAAGCTAAATTTTTGGATATTAAATACCCCCAGGACTCAATAGCATTAACTTAAAGGACATGGCATAATCTTGAGACATGGTAATTACTACTTAGTCATAATTCATTCATTTGGGCATTCAAGCAAACACTTGCATGACATGAACTTGCATACATGCTAACATGATATAATTTTACTATTCCACTCACATGGACAATTCATCAAACACTTGTGGGGCATAATATATGTACAAATACTAAAACAACATGTAGGCATCGTGATTCAATTCCAATTACATAATTCCAAGAGTTCCAACATGAATTCACATGATAAAGCACACATATCAATTAACTCTACATGAATCTTGTAGTAAATCATGAAATAGAAACCCAATTAAGTAATAATCATGAATACACTTTAATTCAAATCATGGAAATCATGAAATCACTCTACATGAGCTTTAAAAGAGTTTCTTGAACTCCAAGGGTGGAAGGAACCCTTGGATGAACACTTCTTATACCTTAGTTTGTGAATTCTGGAAAACTAACAGTGGAATCTTGAGCCTTAAATATGAATTTAATTCACCTAGGGTTTTTGTTCTTGAGTAATTTGTGAAAGAATGACTATCTTTTGCTAAAAAAGGGCTAAATTTTGTGTTATAAGGGCTTAAGGTCATGGGAAAAAGACTTAATTAACCCTGAGGATGCGGTCTTTTAATTACTGAAAAATTGAATCATCGACGCCAAGCTGATGCGTCGCATCTTTGGCATCGACGCAATAGCCAATGTGCCGCATCGAGTCCATATCGATTCACTGGAAATTGCACTGAGCTGAGGGAAAAATTATCTATCGATGCGATGGACGACGCGATGCGTTAAGATCACGTCGACTCACTATTTTGGTCATTCGGACATGGTCTAAATGAGGTCCAAAAAATCCAAAACTTGTCCGAAAACACCTATTGACATTCCTGATTATGAATTAACTCAAATATTAACATTTAATGAATGTAAAGATCGTGAAATAAGATTGCCAACTTTCAAAGGCTAAAATAACACTAAGTTTAAATACTTTGCTAGAATTTTCTAAGTCTGGGACCCCTTAACAAGCTTAAAGGACTGAATTAAGCTAAGAATTTTGTGGGGTCTTATATTATCTCCCCCTTGGGAACATTCGTCCTCGAATGATACTGACTAAGCTAAGAATACCGGTAGACTAAACTTACTTACTAAACATGAACATCTGAAATATGATTATCTGATTATCACTACTGACATACTGAATTTCATACTGAACATGAATATCTGATGCATGAGTAAATGACTTAAATGACTCATGAACATATGAGTGAATATAGAATAGTAATTGATACCAAGTTTGTAATGGAAAATCTGAGCATGATACTGAATAAGCTTAAGGAAAACTATTACCTTGAGCTGAATCTAAGTTTGTGGAGAAGAGGTGAGAATAATTGGTCCGCATATCTGCTTCTGCTTCCCAAGTATCTCTCTTAACAGATTGATTCTGCCCAAAAACTTTGACTTGAGGGACTTCTTTGTTCCTCAGTCTGCAAATCTGATAGTCAAGGATTTTGACTGGAATCTCTTCGTAAGAGAGGTTGTTCTGAACATCTATACCCTTTATGGGGACTATAGTTAATGGGTCACCTATGAATTTCTTTAGCAAGGAGACATTAAACACTGGATGAACTGAAGATAAATCTGAAGGCAACTCAAGCTCGTAAGCTACCTTTCCAAAATGGCTGAGAATTCGATAAGGACTAATATTTTGGGGACTGAGCTTCCCCTTCTTGCCAAAATACTTCACTCCTTTCATAGGAGAGATTTTCAAGTATACATAGTCACCAATCTCAAACTTGAGATCCTTTCTGCATATATCTACGTATGATTTCTGTCGGCTCTGAGCTATCTTAAGCCTTTCCCTGATCAGCTGAACTTTCTCTAAGGTATCAAATACCAAGTCAAGCCCTAACACTGCAGCCTCACCCACTTCAAACAAACCAATGGGAGATCTATACCTCCTCCCATAAAGCACCTTAAATGGAGCCATCTGAATACTGGAATGATAGTTGTTGTATGCAAACTCAATCAAAGGCAAGTGGTCATCCCAACTACCCTTAAAATCTATCGTGCATAATCTCAGCATATCCTCTAAAGTCTGAATGGTCCTTTCTACTTGACCATCTATCTGAGGGTGAAAAGTTGTACTGAGGTGAACTCGGGTACCAAGACCCTTTTGGAATGCTTTCAAGAAATTAGAGGTAAACTGTGTACCTTTATCTGAGATGATGGACAATGGAACACCGTGTAATCTGACCAACTCCCTGATATAGAGTTTGGCATAATCCTTGGCTGAGTAAGAGGTAAGTACTGGTAGTAAATGAGCTAATTTGGTTATTCTATCTATAATGACCCAAACTTAATCATGCTGATGACGAATACGAGGAAAACCTATCACAAAGTCCATGTTTATTTCATCCTATTTCCAGGTTAGAATGTTGAACTCCTGCATGGACCCACTAGGATTCTGATACTCAATCTTAACCTGTTGACATATCGAGCACTTAGCCATAAACTCTGCAATATCCTGGTTCATACCACTCCACCAATAGATCTCCCATAAATCACGGTACATCTTAGTGGGCCCTGGATGAATAGAGCAGCACGCACCATGCGCATCTACAAGAATTCTCTACCTCAATTCATCTATGCCTGGCACACATAGTCGACCCTGACAACACAAAACACCATCTCCCCCTTGGGAGAAAACCTCTACCTTCTGATCTTTAACTGATTCTTTCAACTTGACTAGACTGGGATCCCTACCCTATTTTTCCTTCACTTGAAAAACTAGGGATGATTCTGAACTACTCTGCACCCATATACTACCTTCTGTTGAATCGAATAAGTAAACCCTTAGTCGGGCTAGCTGATGAACTTCCTGAGCTAACTTCTTCTTACTGTCCTCGACATGAGCAATACTACCCATAGACATTCTACTGAGAGCGTCGAATACTATATTGGCCTTGCCTGGATGATACAGGATACTCTTTTCATAGTCTTTCAACAACTCAAACAACCTTCTCTGATAAAGGTTTAGGTCTTTTTGAGAGAACATACAGCAGGATCTTGTGGTTTATAAACATATCCACATAAACTCCATACAAATAGTGCCTCCAAATCTTTAAGGCAAACACTACTGCTGCTAGCTCAAGATCATGAGTAAGGTAATTCTTATCATAGGGTTTAAGCTGCCTAGAGGCATAGACTAGACCTTACCTCTCTGTATCAGAACACACCCTAATCCAACTATGTAGTCATCACAATACATCACAAAGCCCTCTGAACTATCTGGTAAGGTCAAGATGGTAGACACATCCCTTAGATATTATTTTTCTAGCCGAAGGTAAGAAACAAGCTGACCCCTAAGTGTTGAAGTACTACCACTCCACTCTAAGACGGGTTTATTTGAAAATTGAAGCTGGACAATTCTGTTTCTGTAGTCAACTGAGTCATAGTAGGAATGAAGCCAATCTATGCCGAGAATGACATCAAAATTAGTCATCTCTAATTCGACTAAATCTACTGAAGTGATTTTTTGATATATCATAACCGGGCAGTTCCTGTATACCCACCCGGCTATGATAGATTTACCTCCTGGGGCAAAGACTGGGAAGGCTCTATTAGAATTTTGGGACTGACTCCGAAATCAACTATAATATATGGAGTAACAAAGGACAAAGAAGCTCCTGGATCTAGCAAAGCATAAACATGTAAATGGAAAACTTGTAATGTACTAGTGACCACATTAGGAGAACTCTTTTGATCCTATCGGGACTGAATAGCATAGAATCTATTTGGGCGCTGCCCACTAGTGGCATTGGAAGCGGCATCCTGCTGATTCGAGCGACCTGACTGAGCTGGGGGACAGTTATTCTGACCCTGAGAACTTGACTGGGGACAATCTCTGACTCTATGTCCTAGCTTGCCATACCCGAAACACACATCACTACCCGCTCTACAGATACCCTGGTGGTTTTTGCCATACTTCTGACAAAGGGGATTAGTTTGGGCATTGCTAACACTACCCTAGGATTTATGGCCTGGTACCTTATCCCTATTGCCTTCTCTGAATTTTGGCACAGAAGCTCTGGCTAAGGATGGAGTTGGAACTGAGGATTTTGGGTGGAACTGAAAATGATTTCCACTCTCTGACTTAGGTTGAGCGAAGTTGAAACTACCTTTTCTCGCTCTCTTTCTCTTTGTTCTTAGCCTCCTCTATCTGTTGAGCATGGACCATGATCCTGTATATGTCCATCTCCTTAATAAGCATTGTGGTTCTACACTCTTTGACCATACTGCTAGATACCTTTGACACAAATTTACTCATTCAGGATCTGTTGTCTGCCACCACATAAGGAGCATATCTAGCTAATTGAGAAAACTTGAGAGAATACTCTTTCACTGTCATATTTCCCTACTTTAAATTGATAAATTCCAACACCTTTGCTTCTCTCAACTCCAGTGGTAAGAACCTAACTAGAAAAGCAGTGGCAAACTCTTCCCACTCTATGGGCCCTGCATCTATGGCCCTTTCTACTTTCAACTATTTAAACCATGAGTGAGCCACATCCTGCAACTGATATGTGGCCAACTCAGTACTCTCAACATCAGTCACCCCATAATATCAGTAACCTTTTGCACCTGATCAAGAAATTCTTGAGGGTCCTCATCTGACTTAGACCCGGTAAATGATGGAGAGTTTATTCGAGTAAAGTCTTGAATCCTAGCAGCCGCAGTATTGGCCACTAGATTGGCCAGAACGGTAGCTGGGCGTTCATTCTGGGCTTCCACAGAATGAGCTAAGGTGGTGAATGCTGCTATAAACTCAGCATGGGAGATGTGTTCATCCAGTGGATCTGGTTAGACGGGCTGGGTTTCTGGCTAGTCTCCTGTTCCCTCCCTTAGTCCTCTTTGGAGGCATATTTCTGTAAACAGAAGAGAAAGTATTAGACTAAGATTTTAACTGGATCTCATGCTCACTGGCACAACACTAATACTGAAAGAAGGGAAATTTTTCCTAAAACATCTCGTAGCCTCTTGTCCATAAGTGTGGCGTGCAATACACCCATGCATAAGACTCTACAAGATGCATCTTTCAGACTTCCTAGGACTCTATTGAACCTAAGGCTCTGATAACAAGTTTGTAATGCCCCGAGTCTGTACCCCAGAGCTACACAGTGCTCATAATCTTGAAGGACCACAACCTAACCCATGACTGGTACCTACTGCTATAACTGAATAATAATACAGTAAATATATGGAAAATAGGCAGAAAATTGGCCATAAGGATCAATATTGTAAATAATACTAAATATTGTATCACAATACGAAAACTGAACATCAATACTGAAAACTGAACAACTGTCTAAAAATACTCTAGTCTAAAAAACCTCTAAACTGTCTGAACTGTGGAGTTGATGGGACTAGTCCCCAACTAACTCCAACTACTGAAAATGAACTAAAACGTTGAAATAATTAATCACATCCTTGAACTATGATGACTCACCACTAACTCTGTATGCTAAGAATTTGAACTGCTAAGGGTGCTCGGGAGCTCGTGCGTCTGAACCTATGATATAAAACATCATAGCACAAAAGAAGAGCATGCGTCAGTACTTTGAATATACTGGTATGCTCAGTGAATATCATGAGCATGACTGAATGAGAGTACATGCATGAATATGTAAACTGTACTGAGATTGTAATAACACTTAATACTGAATTAGTAATAACTAAATGACTGTATCTGACAGTCTTGATTCTATGGAACTATACTGAGTCCCGTACTGAGCTGAGTGACTGTGTCTGACAGTTCTGAATCTGTGGAACTGAACTGAGTTCCCTATTGAGACTGAATTTGAAACTGAGACTGTGGGAAGTAATCATCTAACCGACATGCCCCTTCTCTAACTTATTTGGGGTCCAACCAATAACCCTATTTGGAAGGGTGTCAATATCGTGCCATGGGTAAGGATAAGTGCTGAGCCACACTCATCTAGTAGGTTCTCTAAACAAGAATGGTGGTACCCTCAACTGGCAGGTAGATCACTTTATCAACCCTCAACTGGCAGGTTGATGTCTCAACCTACGCTAGCTACATAGTTCCGGAATGGAAGGACTGCTTCTAAGGATTACAACCTCTACTTATAGGTGAGTCCTCATCCTTGGGTTTGCTCCGTGCTAAATCTTACTCCCTACTGAATAAACACTAGACTGAATTCTAAACTGTACTAGGCTGGACTGAACTTTTACTAATCATACCGTATAACTGAACCGAATTAATTTTACTGAACTGAACTGGACTGATTTTAAGTTCACTAAGTTTTCCTACGTTCTGTAACTGACTGAATTCTACTGATCGAGACATGATTGATTCTACTCTGTGACTGACCATGGCTCTAGACAAGCAGCTAAATTATCGGGCATTAAATACCCCCAGGACTCGATAGCATAAACTTAAAGGACATGGCATAATCTTGAGATATGGTAATTACTACATAGTCATCATTCATTCATTTGGGAATTCAACCAAAAAGTTGCATGACATAAACTTGCATTCATGCTAACATGATATAATTCCACTATTCCACTCACATGGACAATTCATCAAACACTTGTGGGGCATAATATATGCACATAATACTAAAATAACATGCAGGCATCGTGATTCAATTCCGTTTAAATAACTCCAAGAGTTCCAACATGAATTCACATGATAAAGCACACATATCAATTAACTCAACATAAATCTTGTAGTAAATCATGAAATAGAAACCTAATTAAGTAATAATAATGAATACATTTTAATTCAAATCATGGAAATCATAAAATCACTCTACATGAGCTTTAAAAGAGTTTCTTGGACTCCAAAGGTGGAAGAAACCTTTCGATGAACACTTCACATGCCTCAGTTGGTGAATTCTGGAATATTAACGGTGGAATCTTGAGCCTTGAATTTGAATTTAATTCACCTAGGGTTTTTGCTCTTGAGCAATTTGTGAAAGAATGATTATCTTTTGCTAAAATAGGGGTAAATTTCATTTTATGGGGGTTGAAGGGTGTGGAAAAAAGACTTAATTAACCCTGAAGATGCGACCTTTTAATTATTGAAAATTAAATTATCGACGCGCAGGACGACGCGCCACATCATTTGCATCCTCTTTCTACACATTATGGCTATTTAATCATCTATAGACCTTAATTACATTCATATCTCTTAAATCATCAACAAATCTTCTTTTTCATAGCCACATAAGGAAGCCTATATCAACCATACTCAACTACTAAATACGTCATTAATAACCTATACTTTTCTAACACAATAAATACCATCAATAACTCCTTTCATACTTCATGAAAACAATAATTCACCTTAACTAGTAACTCCTTCGCTACCTTCCACTAAGAAACCTGTACCACCTTTATCACCCCTAAACTAGCACATAAGGACATTTCACCTCACTACTAACTCAATCCTATGCAAAAGTTCATTGATATACATTCAATAAATCACTATAACTACCTTTTTTTTCACTACACTTCTAAGCCCACACTTCTAACTATAAGAAGATTCTACTACTTATAAATCATAACACTTTAGGTTTCAATATCCCTTGAATGCAAACTGTATTTAATAATCTAGATTAATACTATCTCTTCTCATGAGCACTATCTGAATTGAAGGGTTAATGAAGAATCTGAATATATATCTTAATCTGTCTTAACTAAACAACTCATAAGGATGTGTATATAACTTTCAACTTGAGGAACTTATAACACACTAATGAGATCCTCTCAGGACCCTGGTGTGACTTCTGAAATTTCTGATAGTAAATCTGAGAGAATCATCTTAGGAGGATCGGGACTTAATAATCATGTTATCTCATGAATATAACATACATAGAGAATTATGGAGTGACACACGAATCGACATAAGTTTCTAAGAGAAGAACTTTACAGCACAATCTAGAGTATAAAAGAAATGAGACATTTCTTAAATCCATGTAGCCTCTCAAAAAATAGTACAGATGTCTCTGTATCATTCAGAAAGACTTTACTAGACATGACTGAATAGACATCCTAAGACACTTGAACTCTGAGCTCGATTACAAATTTTGTAACGATCCAAGACTACCCCCTAGTCATCACACAGTGCTTAACACCAAAAGTGATCCCAAGCTAACCCTTGTACTGGTATAACTCATGAGAAACTGATATAAATACATAAGTTTGAAATGAAATAAGCAGAAGATAAATCTTTAGCTGAACTTCTTCAAAATAAACTATTAAAATAAGTACAACTCTGCTTTATAAAAAAACAATACTGAAATCCAATACATTAACTCTACTGACTGTATCTGAAGCCTCTACTAGTATTAACTATAGGTAACCAGGACATGACCCCCAGCTATCTCAAATCAATACAACTGAATAAATAAAAAATAAAATACTACTCAAATTATGACTGACACGAGACCATGAATCAAAAGAACTCATCACCTGCTGACTGGAAGCTGCAAGCTGTCTGAACATGATGTGCGCGCTAAAACTCGTACCTACATTATGAGACAATGTATCACATAGACAAATATATGGATCAGTAATTTTGAAATGTACTGAGCATATGGGGGTGAATGCATGAGTAAAATCAATAATCTCAGTATTCGTATTAACTTGTAAAATAATGCATGCTAAGTATAAATGACTCACATTGGCTGGAATAACTAAAAGCTGAAAATCATTAATGATAAAACATACTGTATAGATCTATTGATTCATAACACTTAGTTCTAAGAACTATACTTGTAAGCTGTTTTCAATTTATGCAGGTTAAATGTAAAAAGGGCTCACCTTTATCATATGAAAATTAAAAGTTGAAATTTTGTAACTTGTATTTTTAGTAAAACCACACTTGAGTAAATTTGTGATCCTTTACACTTGATTTCTAAAAGCCTTTCTGTTATTCTTTTCTATTAGGACTTAGGGAGGTTCTTCTTTTTCACCAGTTTTTTCTATAAGCTCACAAACACTGAAAATTAGCACATTTTACATATAACTAGTTTCATATATTTAATTAACTCACCACGATGTGCAAGAAATGAGATGTAAATAAGTGATAAATTTGCCACTCATCAACACCCAAAACATAAAGATTTTGCTTGTCCTCAATAAGCACTACTTCACATTCAATAAGACTACCTCTCCTTGAATCTCACACCATTCAATCACTGACCACCATGATTTTGAACTTGATTAGAACTATAAATTTGTCACTAAGAATAAGAAGCACTAACTATACAAATCCCTCAAATTCAATCACATCTTGAAGGATGCAATGAAATTTCAAGAATAATCAAGCAATAACAACCAGTTTTCAAAAAGTGATTCTCCATAAATAGAAAATCAAATATTCTTCTTCACCTTGATTTCAAAAGATGTCAACTTCCCTTATCTATCCTAGTTTACATGCCTCCTCATGAAAGAAAGTTCCAACACATCAAATTTTCAACATGTAATAAGGGATGAATGTGCAAGTGATAAGTGGTAATTTTACCTTGTTTTGAATAAATAAGTGAAACATAATTGTGATTAAATGCACTAATATCCATACTTTACAGGTACAGAGTTGAAGAGATAGAAATATGTGGATTAGAGCTTAAAATAATCAAAAGAAAGTAAGAGAAGTGCAGCTAAAGACGTGGAGTAGAATGGCCTCAATTACCACAATCGCGGTTTGATGACCGCGATTTCGGAAATCAAGTATGGTCAATCAATCGCGGTTGTGTGAACTGACAACGGTCGTGGTAACCGTGATCATGACCAAGCTGGTGTGATTGTTGCTTAGCAGAAGATTGCAGCCCAAGGACAAAACTGGAAATGCATGTGGCTGATCCCAATTTTGACAAAAAGTCTCAAACACTAGAAGTATTCATCATATTCTATCTTCCCCAAATAGTTAGGTTTTTTTCTTAAGTTCATAACTTCCATTCTTGGAGAAGAAAATATTGTATAACATTTGGGTGAAGAATACATTGGAGACCTTCTAAGTAGAGGAATAGCTCACTTTCATTGGAGATTTGTGGGAGTCCAAAGTTTGAAGTACTATTTACTTAAGCTTCAATAAATCATTTCAATAGAGATTATGGGTATATCTTTACTTATATATCTTATATATAGCTAGATCTCCCTCTTGGGGTTATGTGTGAATAGAGATTTAAGTGTGTGTGTTTTGTTATTGTTAGTCTCTATTTTGTAGTTCATGTTGATGGGTTTTATCATTTCTATGCTAACTTGGTTATGATTTGTAGGTGAAAGCCCCAAATACCCACTTACATTTGATGGGTGAAAACACCAAGTTCTAGAAAGCTCATGGCCATCTTCAAAAAAAAGATTGTGGGGTAAACTTTAGGAATCCACATCATCCTTGAAGGAGAAATGTGGACCAAAGAAATTGTAGACAGTTATGTGTGTAGTTTGCTAATCTATCACTATCTTAGACATAATGGTGGTTGTTAAGCTAACTACACCTTGGATATCATCTTAGAATTAGGGATGCCTAGATTGGGGTTTCGTTACTAATAGTTTCACACACCTATTATGTATTCGAAAGAATCAATGTGTGAAAGTTTGGTGTTTTGTTGAAATACTAGCATCAATAACCTATAACTGAACCTACCCACACTTGATCTACTAGAATGATGTTAACTATTATCATCCACATACTACTCCCCTTAGTAATAAATAATACCAAGATCCGTGACTAATTGATATAACTCTTATTATTTGTAGTCCCGAATTTATACTAGAAAAACCCAAAAAGAAACATTAGTGTAGGTTCCTATCTCCCCCATTTTTATCTTCTTGTACTATCAATTTAAATTTCACTTGTATCTATTATTTTGAATTAACTTGATTGCCACTCATATTGTTCCTCGTGGAATCGACCTCGACTCTAAAATTGGGTAAATTTATTGACGACGGACACCTTGCACTTAAATTGACGTGTAAGTTGAGTATTATCAAAAATGGAGTCATTGTCGGGAAACAATTTGACATAATTTAGTTTAGAATTTTAGCTTACTTGCTTAAATTCAAGCTTGTAAATACTTGTTTGTGATTTTCTTTTGTTTGTTGTGTTAGCTAGACTTTTATTTTCTTTTACTTGTATCAATGGCATATTCTGATAAATACGATATTGGTACTTAGAATTCATATCTTGATTACCCATGTCCATATATGATGGATCCCACTTTAGGAGAGATTATAACTGTGCTCCCAGGAGAGAGATAGAATCACCATCTCGATCCTATTAGGAGTATGTTTGTTCTTTATGTGGTGGTTGAGATGGACATTAGAGTGATTGCACAAATATCCCCCTCTCCTTTTTATGTTAACCAAGTTGCTAGTTCCTTTTATGAGTTTGATAGGTCTTATGATAAGGAGAAGGAAGAGCAACATACCGGGTCCACTAGTATTAAAGCAATGCTTCAAACTATTTTGGATTTGGAAACTACAACTGGGAGGATGTGCAAGACATGCATCAATCCCATGAGACATTTGGAAGGGAAATTTTTAAGACTAAGGAAAAGGGAAAAGAAGAAAAACTTTAAAATATCACTATCTTACCTATTTTCCGAAAGGAGGGTAATCAAGAAGAGAAACCAAGCTATGATGGTAATCTTGGTAGTGCAGAATCCTAGGTGACTTCCTAATATACCAAATCAAATGAGGAAGAAGAAGCCAAAATAAAATAAATGGTCCTAGAGTTATAAGAAGAATCAAGGCAAATCTCTTATAATGACTCTAGTTCATTTCCAGGGTGAAAATGTTTTGGAAGAATCAATTCCAAAATTAGGGGTTGGACCTCATTCAAACCACTTCTCAACAATGTGCTTAGAATATGTGATGATAATCCATCTACCTATGCATATGGTGGATTGTGAGGAGGAGGAGTAAAATTCCTATATCTTGGAAATTGATATTCCAAAGGAGAATATGGAACCCCATCCATCAATGGCGAAGGAACTTAACTTCTGATGTACAATGAGTGTCCTATTGATGTGCTCACATTTACCCAAAGAGCCCAATCAAATATTCGATGTAAAGTTGGGTAAAAGATTCAAGTCTTCAAAATGGCGAGATCGAAGCTTTCTTGACATTTCCTCACCTGTTCCAACCCTCATCTTTGAAGATCAAGATCTTCTGTCCCTCTGCCACTCATTGCATATTGAACGAAAGTTAGGACGGAGATTCAACTCTTCTACTTGGAGACACAAAAGTAAATGGAAGGGGCATCGTGCTAAGATATTAAACTAAGCGCTCGATGGAAGGCAGTCCATCATGCCATGAAAAGTGGTACATATCCTTTTTATTCATGTATGATAGATTAGATTTTATTTTTGCATTTATTCATGGATAATCCATGTAATGTTGGTGCTAAGAGAAATTTTGACTAAGTTAAAAGAGGAACGTGTGAAATTAGCAGTTTTTACTAAACACAAAGTGAAGGAGAGTTGGTTGTTTAGTCTTAGTTACCATGACCGTGTTTTGTTCCACCGTGATTACGGAGGTCGCATGATCGCGATCGCGGAACTAGGACCGTAATCTCAGTCAAATCAATTTAAAAGACCATCTGAATTCCCTTCTTTCTTATGCATCTCTCTCAATTTCTCTCAAAATTATCTCAAATTTATGGCTTTTCATTGCATATCCAAGTGTCATTTCATCCCTTGCATCAGCTAATTTGGTAAGTCATCTCAACTCCCTTAATTTGGATACAATTATATGCTTAGAACTTATGGTTTAGGAAAGGCCTGAAATGATGTTCTCACTACTAAATGCATGTTAGTTTGTGATTATTGATGTGGATAGCTATTGTAGTTGGTGTACACACTAATGGGGAAGTATTGAGGACCAAGAATTAGGCCTCAAATTACATGAATTGAGGGTGCACCATGTGTTTGATTTAATGCCCCAATGAGTCCAACTTGAATTCTTTCAAGTATGGATCCATAATCATTCATTCTAGGCTTAAATTATCTATGTATAATATGTGTATACCTAGTTGGAACAAAGAATTGGATTAAAATTATTCTTACAAGAGTGTGTAGAATCTATCGACTAAGGTCTCAGGTACCATAATCTCGGTCAATGCTCTGCGATCTCCATACCTGAGGGTAATGTCTGCAGGAACCAAAAATTTCTATACATCCAATTTTTCCCCCAAAACCTTCTGCAACACTGCCACATGCATTTATTTTATTGATCTAGCATGTTTTTGGTATGATAGTATAAATAATGGCCTGAGTGGTATTATTTATTGGTTCTAAACCTCAGAGATGGAAGAATTTGACAACACCAAATTTATGGCCCCACAATTCTAGAACCTCTATAATACAGACTTACACAAGACTAAGTTACTCCCTAAAAGGGGTATCAGCTTAGACATGGAAGAGGAGAATCTCCCAGGATTCCATGCTAGACCTACCAAAACTTAGTAAAGGTGTTATACCCCGAACCCCTGCTATGCGAATGAGAAGTGGGTACGAGAGTTCTACACTAATATAAGCATAACTTCTTTCACAAACCCAGTGATGACTATTAGGGGAAAGCAAGTGAACTTTGGGATAGAGCAGATCAATGAGGTGTATGGATTCCCAAATGCTAACATGGAGCAGTTTCTTACAAAATCATAAGATCTAGAGACCTGCATGGTAAATAGCTTATGTCCTGCAAAAGAGGTTCCCTGGACCACTACTAAGAGAGATATTCTAATGAATGAGTTCACAGATGAGGCTAGGGTTTGGATGAATATCATTTGTAGTCGAGTATTGTCATGCACTCACATGACTATTGTTATAGACTTACGAGATCGAATGGTGACCTATCTTCTTCTGGCATCGCCCTAAATATGGGTGAGATTGTGCACTCAGAGTGGAGGTACTTCAAAAATCATGGAGGTACACATCTTCTACTCCCTTTCCTTATCACATAGCAATGCAGGAGTTCACAAATGAAGGAATATTTTTTAGACACATGGGTACTCCCAGGCCCCCATATCTTTCCACTCAAGTTCAAAAATAAGGGTGCCCCATGTCAGAGACAAATGTAGAAAGCATACTTAGGTAAGTCGACCTAGTAGGGAACAGATTCTTGTAGACCTTTATCAGCCAGCCCCTTTGATAACATCTTCGATCAGATACGGGAGGTTAAGGAGCTAGTATCCAGGTTGCCTCAAGGGCCAGAAGAGCCATCCACCACTCGCCACTCGTACGTTGCTCATTCAGACTATGAGAAATATAGGGAGGAGGAGAAGAAGCAGGGATCCACTATTGTAAGTTTATAGGGAGATTACTTAGCCTTAGCAACATCACACAGGGACCTTAGGGATTTGCATGAGAATATGGTAAAGAGAGAGAAAAAGAGAGATAAATTTTTCAAGAAGTTATGGAAAGGGTGAAGGAAATCTTCAAGGTGCTCAATCCCAACCATCGACGACCTTCACCTAGGATGGACAGTGAGGATGAGGCCCCTACTGATTGGTCTACCAATGATGCTAATAATGATGGTGCAGATTCACTGGGAGAGAGTATATCTTGATGCAAATTTAGGTAGACCCCTCTTACTCTTTCTTTATTGCACACGTAGTGAGGACACTGCATTCCTTTTTAGTTGGGGGTGCCCCCAGATTTGTATCATTTTAGTGATATTTACCGGATATTTCTTTTTAATGTTGTTTTGGGATGACATCTTGGATATTATTTTATTTTGTTTTTGGGATGTTACATTTGTTTTGGCAATCTGATGGTGCCCGTCTTTTATGGTTTATTGTGTGGTTTTTAGTTTTAGTTTTTCTTTGTACTTTGGTCTTATTTTAATTTTGATAAAGCATGATAATATTTGCCTTATGATAGATTGAGTGATGACATTCGTAAGGGTAAAGCATCGTATTTGAGTTTTGAGACATAGATGCAGAGGAATTCTGATTACCTATAGCATTGTTGATTTGGCATCACATTATACATAATTGGTGAAGTCTGAGTAGCCATATGGGAGGTTTACCCATTATGAGCCAAAATGTGAGGCTAAGTCTTTGGTTGTTTTCGTAGTTTAGCAAATTGTGTGTGGTGCTAATATAAAATAAACAGCCCCCTCTGTCCTAAAATTTTCAAAAATCAAGGGCATGGATGTGAGCAATTTTGTAACAAAACTTCTTCTCTTTTTTGTTGCTCCATAAACTTTTGACTTGTAAATAATCATAGATACTCCAATTTTGTCTCCAGGGGGAGGAACATTTGAGGTCCCTTGGCAAATTTTCCATGCCATGTGCGGTGAGATTTTTTCATCCATCTCTTGTATACTTATGTTATCTAGAACTTTCCCCATTAGTCTTTCAGAGGTAATTTTGATTGTAGTTGGTTAGAGAAATGATCTTATGCCATCTTGTGACTTCGAAACCCACTCTATATTAAAAATCCTACCCGCACATAAAGTGAATCCCTAGTTACCCATTTTGAGCCTTTGGACCTTTCTTGGAAAACTCATTACAAACCGTGAACTATTCTTTTTATCCCTCTTTTGAACCATACCCTCCTTGAACTTGAAAATGCAACTTGAGACAAAAATCCTAAGTTGGTTGTGGTAAAGATTGGTGGAAGTAAGTTTGGGTCCACAAAGTCGTTAGTGAAATGACTAATGTTCCTAAGCATTGAAAATAAATGAATAGAAAAAGAAAGGATTTGACAAAGGAATGAATTACACGAAAGTTGGAAGAAAATAAAATGAAAGAGAAGTGGTGAACAATGGAAAGGAAATATAGGAATGAGAAATGAGAGAAAAACTAGAGGAGTGGCCCATAGTCAAAAAGGCAAGTCGATTCCTCATGATCGTGGAGTCACGACCGTGATAGAAGAATGCGATCACGGAGTCACAACCGCAACTGAAGTAGACGATTGCAACTGGTCATGCAGATTTTAGGGTTTGTGTTGTAATTTCACATTAGTTAGTCCCAAAATATAAAAGAATCAACTCTTTATGTTTTCTGTAACAAATTTATAGGTTTTGATAGCTAAGAACAATATTGTGAGTGAGAAACAATTTGGAAGTGATTTCCAAGAGATTTATTAGCTATTATTTAAATTTGAAGCTTAGGGATTATATTTATTTTTCTTTCCATGGATCAATTGAATGCTAATTTGGGATATCTCTTATTTTTATTTCCATGAGTAGTTAAGCTTATTTCTTGGGGTTATGGATGGTCAGTTGGTTACTAATGTATTGTTATTGATTATTTATCCATTTAATTAGTTATTTGTGATGGGTTTTATTTTTGTTTCATGTTTAATTGAGAATTGAGGGTTTCTAACAACAATTGCCCTTGAATCTATATCATCCTTGAAAGAGGGGCTATAGGTGAGGAACAAATTATGAATAATAACTTGACTTAGCTCATTTAATAGCATCAACTTAGAAATAAGGATGTTAATTAAGGTAGCAAATTGTTAAAGTTGATACACTTGTGAGGTATTCGAAAGAAACCACTAGTGAGATATTGTGTTCTATTGAAAGATTCACACCAACACCCCCAAATCTAGCCTACCCAAAACCCTCAACTAAACTTTGATGAATAATTTACCACCCATGCATGACTCCTAGTTAGGATTTAAAAACCCCAAGGTTTGTCTCTATTTGGTTACACTCATTAATACTTTGCTCTTATAATAGTGTTCAACATTGTTTTGACAAAACTTATGCAAACTAACCCCCCTAATTTAATTTACATTTGTTTATTTGAATTATGAGTGAAACACCTTATATTTTTTTCCCTTGAAAATTTCTTGAGCTTTGAGCTCACTGCCCTAGTTACAACTTGACCCTATGAGTCATTTGGTGTCCTGATAAGACATTGGGATGAGTCATAACCAAATCATGTAAGTTTGTGGAATGATTCTTCTCGAGGACGAGTGGCTCAGTAAGAGCCATAGGGATTTGTTATGAGTCATTGGGTGTAAATCGTAAGGTATCCAGTGTATACCCCAAATACATTATGTGTTGATTATGACTTAGACCTATGAGTCATAGCATCCCATTACAAGTTGGTTGGTTAAGTCGTAAGGTTAACAGTGATGGTATCCTAGAGACTGTCCTGGTTACGACTCATGGATAAGATTCATAAGGAGTGTTTACGAGTTGATGGTTGACTTATAGTCAAAGATGACCCTTTTTCTACTTTTAAGTTAAGGGTATTCTAGATATTTCCACTCTAACCTACTTAAAACCAATATTTTATAACCTCATTAGGGTGTAATTATCACTCAAAAACACATCTAAGTAATTTCTCAAATACTCCCAAATCATCAAGGTTAAGAACACTTAGAGTTTTCAATTAGGGATCTCATGGTTGATTTCTCTTCGGACATGTTACTATTTCAGGAATGTGACTCTTCCCTCATTGTTAATTTAGTAAAAGCATATGTATTAAAAAGAATTGTTTTGGTTTTGAAAACAAGGGTTATGGGTTTGAATGCTTATTGTTGAATAATGTTTTTCCCTGATTTAATTATGATTATTCATGCTTTAAATATGGTTTTGAACTTTTGGGTGCATGGGTAAGGTTAATGAACTAGGGAAATGCAATTTTCCCATACTTGTGACTTTTGATGTGGTTATGACCCCAACCCATAGTGTAATTTTTTTATGTGTTCTGAGAAAGGTGGGAATTTCTAGATTGAACTAGTTTTGAACTATTGCATGATGTGAAGAGGTATTTGAAATATATTGGACTGATTTAATGAACAAAGAGATTTGGTGATCCCTCACCTTGTATTAGTGAACAAAGGGATTATATTCTGCCATGGGTACCGATCATAGGTACTAGTCATATACTTGGATACGACATAGTTTGGGGTGAGTCATACCTTAGATAGTATTGGGTCCAAGGGAGCTGACCTTGGGTACGAGTGGTGGGTACTACTATATTGGAGGGTATGACTGGTATGGATAGTCGTATCCCTCTGGAAGGATTTTGGTGCTATTTAAGTAAGGGTAATCTAGACATTTCCCCACTAAACCTAATAAGGACCCACAACTTTTAACTCACTTGAGAGGTTATTTGCCCAATTATTCTATTCATTAATAGTTAGAAAACACTCTCTAATCCTCTCTAAAGTTCTTTGGCAAAGGAAGCAAGGGTTTCATCTTAAGGATTAATTTAGGAATTGTGTTGGTGATTTCTCTACATCATCTTTTTGATTTAAAGCATGTTCTCTTCCCTCATTGTTAGTTCCAACTAAAGGCATGGTTTATACAATGTTTTCATAGTGTAATTATTGTATGGTTTTGGGTTTTCAAATATAATTTAGGAGTTTTGGTTATAAATGCTTGGTTATGGTTTTCCCATGTTTTAATTATGATTTTATATGCTTTAATGGTGGTTTTGGATAACTGGTTGCATGGGAATGGTTATTTGGTAATAGGCTTTGGCTTTGGAAATACTATGTCGCTAATATGTTTGATAAAATGCCTAAGAGAATGTTTTCACCACATTGTTGGATTTTTAATGGAACTTATGCATGGTTTAAACTTGGTAATGGAACCCTGAATGGTTAAATGGTTTGGATTGGTCAAAATGGAATGGTTTTGGTTTTAACAGTCATTGTTGTGGGATACAATGGAATCCCTCAAGTAATCATAATAATGGAACACTTGTTGGGTACGTGGGACTCCCTCAAGTTATTGGATATGCAATCTATGGGTACATGGGAATCCCTTGGTCTTTAAAAGGTTTGGCTAGGGACAATAATTGTAAGTTATAGTAGGTATGACGATACCACTATGTGTAGCCTCAGTTAATAATAACGGTTTAGTTGGTGGAAATGGTTTTAATTGGGCAATAAATGGGGGGTGATAGCTAACTGTGAAGGTAGGAGTTCAATAAACGAACACTGGAAACTCGTGTTTGCCAATATTAGGGGTTGGTCATGGAAACCATATATGATACTATATGGTACACGAGAATCCTCTAAGTACACTGTACATATGTATCATGGTGAGATAAGGGTAATTGGGAATCCTCTACCCTTGTGGTATCTCCGATTTTTGCAGCTACACGCATCGAAGCCTATTTTGGGGGTTACACTGGACCCATATAGCCCGTGGGTGGTTAAGGACGATTAAGATATACTTACCCAAGTTAATGGTTTTAAATACATGCTAAACCCAGTTCCCTTTCCTGGCATGGCTTGGTTTACTTGGTTTTACTGATTGGCATTATTTTATCCTTATCCTGAGTTTATGCTAGCATTCACCTTCTAACCCATCTTCAGGCAGATGTATCCCCATGTGATGCAAGAAGTGGTCGTTGTACTCAGCCTACTTAGCGAACGAACATTGGGATCAGCTATTGGATTGAAGTGGCGAGCTTCTATCTTCTTGGAAGGCTCTATTTCATGGATGTTATTTCATAGTTTGGTTTATTTATGCATATTGGTTTTGGCTATGTTTCGGGGCATGTCCCATGAGGATTTTGGTATTCTTGGTTAGAGGCTTTTGTGTAACTACTATGGGTTGGTATGGTCGGGATCGACATTGTTGTCATCCTTGGTATTGGCATTGGTATTCGGGATAATATCGTAGAACTAAATTTCTCACTATTCCATCCGCTTTTGTTTTAGAATTATATTTAATTATCACGAAACTCATTTGGTTATGGTTCATTGTTTGGTTTGGCTAGTGGTTGGGTTTGGATAGTTGGACTCGATTGGGTTAAACTCAGTCATAGACCTATCCCAAAATTTGTAATTTGGATAGTTAGGCTATCTTGTTATATGCTCGAAATTCAACCAACTAAGGGCAGGCTGCTGGAGGTTGGGTTGGATAATAGGGGTGGTCTCTGGTACCGATCATAATTGGGACGCCCATTATGACAAGGCCCCGGGCCGGGTCGTGTTAGAAACGACAAAGAACTTGAGTTGATTTTCTGAGTTGATTTTCTAAATGATTAGTCATTTAATGTTTCTCAAGTTACTATCTATGATTGTTGCAAAATGGATAAAAATCTTTGGTTTTAACCAAAGGTTTGGTTTAAATTCACAAATTATAATCATCCGATGATTGGAAATGATCGTTCTTCATCTAGACTCCCACTTGGTCAGGTCAAAATTCTAATTTTTTTGCTTGTCCTTTTTATTCTTGTCAAAGTTTTCTATGCTCCTTTAATATGTCTTCTAATCTGATGTGCATGCTTGCTAAACTTTGTGAATTTCTAATTTTTAGAAAAGAAACGACAAAGAATTCGAGTTGGTTTTCTAAACGATTCATCATTTAATTGATAACTTTACTATCTATGATTGTTGTATAATAGAAAAAGCTCTTCACTTTCAACCAAGGTTTTGGTTTGAATTCGTAAATTAAATTTTGTCGATGATGAAAAATAATCCTAGCTAGTATGTTCCTTGTTCATCTCCACTCCCGTTTGGTCAGGTAAAATTTGTAAATACCTTTTTTTTACTTTTATAATTTTGACTTTTACGAAGGTCTTGTTTTTAGGCCCTTTTTCAGTTAATCTCGCAAATGTTATTATTAAGGATTGTTGATAGATGAATAAAAAAAAATTCTCTTGTTAAAATTTTGATTTTGAGTCTTGAAGTTTTAAAAATTCCTTACATGGATTTCTTTTTATACATTCCTGTAATGTCTTTGAATATGATGTGCATGCTTGCTAGACATTTTTGGAGTTCTATTTTTTAGAATAGAAATGACAAAGAATTTGGGTAGGTTTTCTAATTGATTAATCATGTAATGTTGCTAACATTACTATCTATTATTGTTGTAAACTAGGTAAAACCTCTTCACTTTTAACCAAAGTTTTGATTTGAATTTGCTCAGATTTCTTCTATGATCGAAAATGATCCTACCTGGTGTGTTTCTTGTTCATCTCCACTCCCATTTGATCAAGTAAAAATCGTAAATACTTTATTTTACTTTATAATTTTCTATGAGTATTATAGGTGTCTATGGAGGTCTTATTTTTAGCCCATTGTTCAATTAATATCGCTAATAATGTTATTAAGGGTTGTTGTAAGATGAATAAAATTTCTTTGCTCTTGTTAAAATTTGGTTTTTGAGTCCTGAAGTTTTTAATAATCCTTATAGGGATTTCTTCTTTTAAACTTAAGCCACACAAATTTTGATTTGATTAATTCATAACGAGAAAGAATATAAAATTTTCACTTGTGTTCAATATTTATTTTAACCTTTTCAAGTAAAATCCTTCTCAAAAGTTAAGAATCGCATTTAACTTCCTATCATCTCTTACTCATTTCATACTGTAATACCCCAGGAAATTTTTCGTTGAAATTTTGTGCGTAAACGTGTTGGGTTCTATCTTCTAGAATGAATTATAAATTTTTCGTGCGTAATGTCTTAGATTATGACCCACCATTGTGTAGAGTATCGAATAATCTTTCCAACAATATGTGGATCATCCAAAACGGACACCCGAGCGACGAGTTATGAACATTCCGATCGAACCGTGAATAGTAGTGAACAGTAAAACGTGCAGGAAAAAAAGTACTGAGGCCTGGCGTATTTTTTCTCCAACTTTAAACGATCATAACTCCTTGTACATAATGATCTGGGTGATCTACTATATATCAACGGAAATCTCTGTGAGTCTTCTTTCCGATGAAATTGGTTTCATCCAACTTGTCTATCGGAGCAAAAAGTTATGGTCGATCTACTTCAGCCTATCAAAAGTAAATTTTTCGGTCAACTTCAAATGATCATAACTCCTCGTACACAATGATCTGGGTGATCTACTATATATCAACGGAAAGATCTGTGAGTCTTCTTTCCAATGAAATTGGTTTAATCTAATTTGTCGATCGGAGAAAAAAGTTATGGTCGATCTACTTCAGCCTATCAAAAGTGAATTTTTGGGTCAACTTCAAACGATCATAACTCCTCGTACACAATTATCTGGGTGAGATACTATATATAAACGGAAATATATGAGAGTCCTATTTCTAATGAAATTGGTTTCATCTAATTTGGATATCGGAGTAAAACGTTATGGTTGATCTTCTTCAGACTATCAAAACGGTCCACGAAAGGACAAATGTGAGAATTATTTGATTTTTAGGGGCGTTTTGGTCATTCTCCCTCACCCAAAATCCGTCCAAACCCTACATTAAAGTCTATTAGAAGCATTATATATTATATTTCATCAAATTCCCTCAAAAATAAAACCCTAAGCTCCTACATCCAACTTCAAGAACCTCTAAAGTTCACCATTAATTCTGCAAATTTATTCAAGATTCCAAGTTCCTAGTTCAAGAACTCCAAGAACCATCATTCAAAGGCACGATTAACATCTCAAAAATGAGTATCGATCTAAAGTTCATCATTCAAGGTATGTGGGGTTTTTCAACAAGAACTCTCTTTCGTTCTTGTGCCCAAAAGTAATTTTCCTTACAAAGGCATGATTTTTATTTGATTTTTATGAATTTGAAGCATGAACCCATATCTTATGATGATTATTATGAAATCTTGATATTTATGATTTTGAAAGATGAATTTACATGTGTGGTGATATAAAGCATAAATCTTGAACGATATTTATCATGATTTTGATATTTGGGTCGCGAACCCTATTTGAAATTGTGTTTTTGAGAAAATATGTGTTATAAGCACGTTGATGTTGAATATTTGAGATGTTTTGAATGATTTGACCTTTTGGTCGTGAATGAGTTATTTTGAACTCGACTGTGAAAGAAATTCATATTTTTATTGATTATGATAAAGGGGTAGCAAATTGGCTCCCGATGAAAATTGTTGAAGTGTTTATTGTGGATTTTCTTTAATGTGATCCTGAGGCTGATTTAAATTTTTGAGCTAAGTTCGGGAGTAATCTTTAGCACCGAGTGGGAGGTATAAAGTGACCTTACTTCCCTAGAACTACGTGCCCCCGTAGGATGTGAGCCTGAGGCTGATTTATATAGTGATCACTAGTGTTTTTGAATTGATACTGGAAGTCCTACTCCGATGGAAAGGATAGGACGTCTCTCCCCAACGTGGGTTGTACGTTAGACTCCATGTAGCTCACATGGTTTATGTCGGTTATAGGATCTCCCAATGTGTGTGTGTGTGTACTCTTCTATCTGGGATGAAAACATATTTGCTTAAAAGGCTGAGTTTGAGAAAGTCATTATTCTTAAAAGATTTAAGGAATATATTCTAATGAGAATTGACATGAGATTTGATTATTTTGATGATTTGAAATTTAGATGAAAGTTAATTGAGAACGTATTGTAATGACTCACTTGTTTTACTTTACATGTATTATTCATCCATAATTTTGATGATTTAATTCGAGCTAAGTGAGTCATCTATATTAGCATGCATAATTTTATAAACTGTGATGATATTAAGATATTATTTTATATATGCATGGCACCCCCATATGCTCAGTATTTTTTTCATGGCACTGACCCACATATTCGTATGTGGGCTACATTTTCTCGAAATATAGGTACAAGGTATAGTTGCACCTTCGGATCCAGTCAGTTCGTGGTATCCAGTCAGCAGGTGATAAGTCCTTTTGATTCAAGGGCTTGGGTTAGTTATGCAGAGTTTATAGTGTTGTATTTTCTTTATTCAGTCGTATTTAATTGGGGTAGTGGGAGTCATGACCGGATACCTACAGTCAGTACTAGTAGAGGCTTCATAGACAGTCAGTAGAAGTTGATGTATTTTGTTTCAATTTTGGTTGTAAAGGCAGAATTATAATCCTGTAAAATTCTATTTTTGTATCGATCAGATTCAGAAAAGAGTTAATTCCTGCTGATTTGTATGGATTTGTATTTTTATTCAGTTGCTTATGAGTTATGTCAGTAGAAGGGTTAGCTTGGGGTCACTTGTGACCCTAAGCACCGTGTGACGTCTCGGGACCCGATTTTGGGGCGTTACAAACTTTGTATCAGAGCACAGAGTTCAAGTGTCCAAGGGTGTCTATGAAGTCGTGTCTAGTAGATTATTGCGGAACGGTACGGAGACGTCTGTATTTTTCTTCGAGAGGCTACAGGGCATTTAGGAAATGTTTCCCTTCTTTCAAGTCTAAGATCGTGCTATAAAAAGGTTCTCCAAGAAGCTTATATAGATTCTCATCTTACTCTATTCTGGCCAACTCTGCCTTATTTTCAAAGTATCAGAAACAGTTAAGCTTAATTCTCCGTAGATAGTTATGGGATTGTAAGAGAGCTAGAAAGTATCCTGTCAGTGCTTTTGAGTTCCAAAGATTGAAGTATTTTATTCATGTTCATAAAAGTCGTGAACTAAGCCTAGGTTAGGTGTGCTTTCAGATTCCTCCTCAGAATCTACAATGTTAATCTATACTTCTCCCTCTATGGATTATTTTTTAGATAACATGATTCGTAAGCTCCAGTTCTTCCCTAGGTAATGCTTCTATATTTTCTAGAAGAAATTTCAAAAGTTACACAAAGGGCTTGAGAGGAGCTCTCTAGTGTGTTAAGTTCCTTAAGTTGAAAGTTATGCCCTCATTCTTATGAGTTATTTAATTAAGACAGAGTAAGGTGTATTCTTAGATCATTGAATGTTGTGTGTCAAGTTTCTATCTCTTGTATTATGTAATCTTATTATCATTATATTTGTGAAAAATCAAAGTCTAGTGAAGCCGTGTGGGGCTCTTTCGATTCACTAGCATAGTTACTTTGTTATTCATATAACTTTCTTGATCAAAACACAAAACCAAAGTCTAGTGAAGCCATGTGAGGCCTATTTCGATCCACTAGCAACTTGTAGTTCATCTTGTTCCTTGTGCTGGCTGAAAATGTGGGATGTGGAGGTGTAGTAGTAAGAAGGATGGTAAGTGTGATTTGTTGAGCATAAGTATAGCAAAATCTCTTTTTGCATGCAATTAGGTTAATAGGAAGTGATATAGTTTGTTCGAGGTATGAAACGGGTGTTGACGGTATTTGTATGACAGAAAGTATAGGTTAGTGATGGAAGTACTCAGTGGGTAAGTGTTGTTAATCTAGGCGTTCTCCAGATTGCAAGAGAAAGTCAAGTTAAGATGTAGAGAGCCATGAACTATGTTAAGTTGTGTATGAAGGATAGATAGTAGTGACGGGTGAAAGAAGGATGTGTTAATGGATTGTGAATAAGATAGGCTATATGATTAGGACCAATTATTATTGTTATGAAGTTTAAGTGGGATAGTGTTCATGGATGTGTTGTTTTATAATCTTCACATGGGAGTTATGCGTGAGATGGAGTTGTAAATTATGTGAAGTGTGAGACCTTAAGTTTGAACGATTGGTGATCATGAAGCTGAATGTGACGGTTTCCGGATTAATGGTATTAGTTGCTGGAAGTGACCTAATAGGCTTGAATAGTGTACACAAGAGTTTAAGTGTAGTTGACTTGTAATTAAGTTTAATATTATATTATGATGAGAAAGTTCACCCAAGATATTATGGGACTGCTTTAATTTTGAGGATTAGTGTATGTGGTGTAGTGAGTTGTGCCATGGTATTGTTAGATGAATAAATACTAGTTAGACGATGGATGATGTTTTGATGGATAAGTTAAGGCGAGGCTTATGATTGGAAATGGTGAGCCTCTTAAGTGTGATTTTGATTCTTATGGGTTAGAAACATAAGTTCATAGGCATGGTATTAGAGGGAGAAGACAGAAGTAGCATGGTCTATAAAAAGGTTAGAAAGTATTCAAGTTGAGCTAATAGAAATAAGAGTTGAAGCACTAGATGGTGTACATTCAGGCGATAGAGATGTTCGTGGAGATTCGAAATTAGTAAGTATTTGAGAATTTGAGTGGTGGCTTAAAGCTAAGGGGGAGATGTAGAACAAGTAGTCAAGTCAAGGTTTTACATTTTAGTAGAAGTACCAGTAAGTTGTAAATTTGCTGTGAGAAAGATCGGTGCTTGACCCAATGTTATTTTAGTATTTTCAGTTGTCCCAAAACCTACTCATGCTTTACATTTCAGTTCCATGATCTTAATTCATGTTCATACACGTGATGGAGAATTACATACTCTTCTAGTTTCCAAAAATGAGAAATTCCAGTTCTTCTAGCAGTTGGAATCACATTCCATAAGTTATGAGCTCTAAATTCAGGGCATGCCTCCCATGACTCATATACTCAAGTTTTACAGTATGTTCAGTTCCAGTACTCAGGCAATACTCTTATTGATCAGTGAGATTCAGTTTCCGTTATGGGTGTCTTCAGTTTTGATACCTTAATGAACCCATTGTATTTGATATTTTATTCCTAAGGCCTCAATAGAGAGAGTCAAGTTATTTACATTATCCCTTCATGTTTAAGGTCTTCATGTTTTAAAATTTTGTGACCTTTTCATTAAGTCAAGCTAATGGTGTTGAGCAGTTGTCTAGAAGGGAGAGAAGATACTTCCTTATCTATGATAGAAGGTGGTGTGCTCACGGCGGTGAAGTGAAGTTAGATTGAGGCTAAGTCCTTGATACATGTCGTGGTTAGTTGATGTTTTAAATGTTTATTTGGAAAGATTGTTGTGCGTTGGTTTTATGCACTTCTATGAGGTTGTTGGAATAGTAATACAGAGTTTTTGTGTATAGTTCAATTGGTTGAGAAAATGTTATGTGTGCCGTTTAAAGAATTGACCAGTATGTGTGAATGATGTAGTTGATGGAATCTTAGAGAAAGCGAGGAAGATGTTTTATGAGTGTTCGTTTAGAGGTGCATGTGCGAAGTGCGTATGTGGTTATGAGTATAGGCTTGAATGTTATGGTTGTATATCTAAAAGAATGCACCGCAAGTTAGCGGATCCCTAGTATAAGATTGTATGTGGTTGTTGGAGTATCAATAAGAGTTATGTTTGAAGTGAGGAGTTGTGAGGCTCAGTGTGTATTGAGGTTCATGATATAGATTAATAGTATAGTGTTATGTGGCGTATCTCATGAGTACTTGGAGTTAGGCTTGAACATAGTCGAGGGAGTAGTTAGGAAGTGTTGCTAAGTTTGGAAGCAAGGAGTTATGTTTCCCAAGACCTAGAAATTCCTATCTTAATTTATTCCATATGGGTTCTTGTTCCCATACGATAGGATTGTATCAAATTATGGTTCATTTTCTCCCCGAACAATGTCATTTGAATCTTTTGGAGGGAGTGTTGAGGGACGTTTCATTTGGGCTCAAGTAGTCCTTCTTTTGATGAGATCCCCATCGAGACCTTTGATTCTCAGTCTTTGAATAAACCAAATATATTGATTCCTTAAAATCAGTCTCCTTTGTTTAAGATCCAACTATGTGACCATTCTCATTATGAATCGCATGTTCTATGAAGTATTCGAAAGTTTGGAGTGAAGTGGATTGACTTCGTTATCCCAGCTTTTTGTCCTTATTTCCATGGTATTCTGTACTTATTCATCGATATTCGAGAACGAATGTTTCCAAGGGGGAGATGATGTAATACCCCGAGAAATTTTTCGTTGAAATTTTGTGCGTAAACGTGTTGGGTTCTATCTTCTAGAATGAATTATAAATTTTTCGTGTGTAATGTCTTAGATTATGACCCACCATTGCATATATTATCGAATAATCTTTCCAACGATATGTGGATCATCCAAAACGGACACCCGAGCGACGAGTTATGAACATTCCGATCGAACCGTGAATAGTAGTGAACAGTAAAACGAGCAGGAAAAAAAAGTACTGAGGCCTGGCGTATTTTTTCTCCAACTTTAAATGACCATAACTCCTTGTACATAATGATCTGGGTGATCTACTATATATCAACGGAAAGATCTGTGAGTCTTCTTTCCAATGAAATTGGTTTAATCTAATTTGTCGATCGGAGAAAAAAGTTATGGTCAATCTACTTCAGCCTATCAAAAGTGAATTTTTGGGTCAACTTCAAACGATCATAACTCCTCGTACACAATTATCTGGGTGAGATACTATATATAAACGGAAATATATGAGAGTCCTATTTCTAATGAAATTTGTTTCATCTAATTTGGATATCGGAGTAAAACGTTATGGTTGATCTTCTTCAGACTATCAAAACGGTCCACCAAAGGACAGATGCGAGAATTATTTGATTTTTAGGGGCGTTTTGGTCATTCCCCCTCACCCAAAATCCATCCAAACCCTATATTAAAGCCTATTAGAAGCATTATATGTTATATTTAATCAAATTCCCTCAAAAAGAAAACCCTAAGCTCCTGCATCCAACTTCAAGAACCTCCAAAGTTCACTATTAATTCTGCAAATTTATTCAAGATTCCAAGTTTCTAGTTCAAGAACTCCAACAACCATCATTCAAAGGCACGATTAACATCTCAAAAATGAGTATTGATCTAAAGTTCATCATTCAAGGTATGTGGGGTTTTTCAACAAGAACTCTCTTTCGTTCTTGTGCCCAAAAGTAATTTTCTTTACAAAGGCATGATTTTTATTTGATTTTTATGAATTTGAAGCATGAACCCATATCTTATGATGATTATTATGAAATCTTGATGTTTATGATTTTGAAAGATGAATTTACATGTGTGGTGATATAAAGCATGAATCTTGAACGATATTTATCATGATTTTGATATTTTGGTCGCGAACCCCATTTGAAATTTTGTTTTTGAGAAAATGTGTGTTATAAGCACGTTGATGTTGAATATTTGAGATGTTTTGAATGATTTGACCTTTTGGTCGTGAATGAGTTATTTTGAACTCGACTGTGAAAGAAATCCACGTTTTTATTGATTATGATAAAGGGGTAGCAAATTGGCTCCCGATGAAAATTGTTGAAGTTTTTATTGTGGATTTTCTTTAATGTGAGCCTGAGGCTGATTTAAATTTCTGAGCTAAGTTCGGAAGTAATCTTTAGCACCGAGTGGGAGGTATAAAGTGACCTTACTTCCCTAAAACTACGTTCCCCCGTAGGATGTGAGCCTGAGGCTGATTTATATAGTGATCACTAGTGTTTTTGAATTGATACTGGAAGTCCTACTCCGATGGCAAGGATAGGATGGCTCTCCCCAATGTGGGTTGTACGTTGGACTCCATGTAGCTCACATGGTTTATGTCGGTTATAGGATCTCCCAATGTGTATGTGTACTCTTCTATCTGGGATGAAAACATATTTTCTTAAAAGGCTGAGTTTGAGAAAGTCATTATTCTTAAAAGATTTAAGGAATATATTATAATGAGAATTGACATGAGATTTGATTGTTTTGATGATTTGAAATTGAGATGAAAGTGAATTGAGAACGTATTGTAATGACTCACTTATTTACTTTACATGTATTATTCATCCATGATTTTGATGATTTAATTCGAACTAAGTGAGTCATCTATATTAGCATGCATAATTTTATAAACTGTGATGATATTAAGATATTATTTTATATATGCATGGAACCCCCATATGCTCAGTATTTTTTTCATGGTACTGACCCACATATTCGTATGTGGGCTACATTTTCTTGGAATGTAGGTACAAGGTATAGTTGCACCTTCGGATCCAGTCAGTTCATGGTATCCAGTCAGCAGGTAATGAGTCCTTTTGATTCAAGGGCTTGGGTTAGTTATGCAGAGTTTATAGTGTTGTATTTTCTTTATTCAGTCGTATTGATTTGGGGTAGTCGGGAGTCATGACCCGGCTACCTACAGTCAATACTAGTAGAGGCTTCATAGACAGTCAGTAGAAGTTGATGTATTTTGTTTCAATTTTGGTTGTAAAGGCAGAATTATAATCCTGTAAAATTCCATTTTTGTATCGATCAGATTCAGAAAAGAGTTAATTTCTGCTGATTTGTATGGATTTGTATTTTTATTCAGTTGCTTATGAGTTATGCCAGTATAAGGGTTAGCTTGGGATCACTTGTGACCCTAAGCACCGTGTGACGTCTCGGGACCCAATTTCGGGGCGTTACACATACATTTCCAGTATTGGCTTTTATCCATGAACACATAGGAGTACTTCTCATAAGTAGACACTTTTTAAATTTGAAAAATGACTTATGTCCATCTATTTTTCTTATTTATAGTGTTTTCTCTTCTCTTCCATACAACAAAAAATATACAAAATATGACAAGAGCAAATTGTGAATAGCAAAGCATCCTCCACCTCCAATCTTAAGGTTGTAGGGTTCAATCAACTAAGGGAGAAAATAAGAACTCATGAGTAACGACAAAGGTGTCCATCACTTCTATTTTCATATGTTTATCATATGTTAAAACCTTTTACAATTTTTATGTGTCAGTCAAGTAGTATCTTGGAGAACCAGTTTAGTGCATAGTAACTAGAGGAGTCAAAGACAATATCAGAAAATGAGATAGTGCAACTGTTAGGAGATGAAGAATTTAATATCAAATGGATGAAAATGACAATCAATTACATTACGAACAAAATATTGATAACGATGATCGTGCAAATAAGAGAATATGTTTACACTGCCACACCTAACATCAGATTCAAAAAATAGAAGAGAGAAGTATCTCATCCCTTAAACACATTTTTCTCTTAAGTGCTCAGGGTATTTAGCTTTTTCTATTTTTTGTGATTAAGATTGTTTAAGGAGTGTCCTCAACCGGATAAAGGAAGGAGCTCGGTGATAAACTACGGATAGAGCCTTCGCAAGTCAAACTTTGGTTCCAAAACAAACGTATTCTAATAAAAGTATATAATACAAGTGCTTCCTCCTTTTCATAATAAGTGGTGTTCATTTGAGCAAGCACTCTAAGTAAAATACTCACTCATAGAAAGTAAAGATAGTTTTTACTTACACTCAATTAAATATGTTTAAAAAGAAATAACTTTTTAACATTTTTTAACTGTGTAAAACTTCATTCATGTAAACAACAAGAAAATGGGAGAAAAATTAATATCTTCTTAATTTATGAAACAAATCTTATTTTAAAATAAAATAAAACGATAAAAGCACAACTTATTTTAAAATGGAGGTAGCAATTTTTGTTGTCATCATTAATTGAAGAGCTATGTTCAAACAATTACAATCTCTAAACATGGTAGTATAGTTTCTTGTTCTTGTCATTCAAAATACTTGAGGCAATTACAAGACAATTGATTCGTGATAAATGCATTCACACTTGAATGGTCAACATCTTATGGTTTATTAATACACATTCTCACATGAAAATTTTGTGTAAATTAAGATTATTATTGATGCAATTGATTGGTTAAAATTTAGCACTATCTAGTGAGTTCTTGTGCTAATGATTGTTGTTTTGTGGCATCAAATTAGTATTCCCCTACAATATCAAGTTAATATCAATGAGAACTCATCACTTCAAGCTGAGAACAGGGCTAATTGTATGGAATTTAGTGAAGCTATCAACAATGTTTACCCTAATTGTCGTGGATTTGGACCCCGTTTAGGTGAAATGTCATATAATAAACAACAACTAAAGTTTGAAAATGTTCGAGTACAAAAAGAGGTAATTTAAAGTAAAAAAAACTGACTCACTAATTTAACATATTTTGGCTCAATTTGGATTTAAGTTATATATGTTGATGCGGAATTATTTTAACTCTAATAGATCTGTTTTCTTCTCATTAAAATTTAGCCCACTCATATGGGAGGGGCACTTTAGTTGTGACACACCACTGTGGGGTTATTTTAAGTATGATTATGTATGAAAAGATCCAAATTAATTCATTTTACTGCATCATGTGGTGGTTATTTTGCTCCAATTTTTCAGTTTTTGAAGTAGGATTTCATAAACTAGTTATGGAATTAATATTAGATATAAGAAATGATCTAGATACTTTTTAAATTATAATGATTAACCTAAAATCATTTCATAATTTTTTAACTGAATGGTTATATGTGACAATTAATATCTAAAATGTGTTTACAACTATAATTTGTCATTATAATGTCAAAAAATAAGGATAATGATAATAACTCATCTTCTATGATCATTAGAATCACCAGGAAAGTTTGTTCTAAAGGATTGTGCCAACAACCTTTATGCTTAAGGTATTAGTAACACCCCAAAAATCCAAGATAAGATTAGAATCTGCCTCAAGCACATGTAAAATAAAATATCATTTTTTGGTTGTATGGAAAGTGATTTAGACATGTGTTATGACCACAAATAACTCTTGGATCATGACCAAGTCTAAACCTTCAATATCAACTGATTTCTTGAGAAAAATCTCCCTATAGTCAGCTTGAAACGAGCATAACTCCTAAATTCTGAAGTATATTTGAGATCAAGACCCACCAAATGATAGATATTTGAATTATATTTCCAACACATCCAGTTTGCCTTAATCCTATATTGAGTAAAAAGTTATGACCCTTTTAGTGATGCACTGTCTAGTAGTGAGAACTTACGAGCATAGGTAAGATTGTGGGGAGATTTTACAATCATAAAATGCTCCCGTGTGATCAAAGCACCCCCTAAAAGTTGAAAAAAATACCTTCCAACCATGATAGTAAAACACAACCACGTTTAGAAACCACAATCGTAGGTATGGCTATGACTTCTAACGGTTATCCGATTGGAACCATTAACCTACAAATCAAGGTACGATCATAGGGAGTTCTCATGATCGTATCAAGGATATTCTGGTGAAGTTCTGAGAGCCGAAATCTATATCCCAAATAAATATGCCACCCACAATCATAGGTGGGTCCAACAATCATGGGAAAGTCTCGTACATCCCTTCCAATAGATTTTCGGTTATGAATTTAAAGGGGCACATTAGTTACCACTCTTTTAATATCAAAAATATATTTTTTAATCTACCCCAAGGCTGAGTATTAGAAGGTCCTCTTTACCAAAATTCATTCAATACTTAGCCTCAAACAAGCAAAGAAGTGGTTTTTCTTCCTCCAAGGAAAACAATGGTTCCATCACTTTGGATTAGGATTGATTTCCAATGATGTTTGTTGAGTACATGTTTTTCATACTCACCCTTGATTCGTTTCACTTTTTCTTATTTTCTGCACCATCTGCAGGTATTAGTTCAAGTAGTAGATCAATATTATGTTCCTTTGGTATTGACATTAAAGATATCGAGGTAGTTGTTGACGTTTTACAAAGCTTACCCATATCTCTCTTTATTTATCTTATACTATATTTTCAGAGTTTACACATATATCTCTTTATTTACCTTATACTTTTTTTCCATTTAAGATACTTCAAGTTACTCATATCATTCTATATTTAGAGGCTTGCACTAGTGACAACCATACCTAGGATGAATCTTTTGAAATTATTATTTTATCTTTTAATACTTTAGGATTATTAGAAGTACTTAATTTTCTTATTCATATGTATTGATTTGTGATAGTTGGAGTCGCGTCCCAGTTATCTATAGTCAGTATAGTAGAGGCTTCACAGATGTCAGTTAGAATCAGTTATGTATTTTAAGTTCCTCTTTCAGATTATATCAAAATGTAAAAGTTATATCAGTATTGTATTTTTCTCAGATTCTATCATTATTATGTTTCTGCACCGTAAACTCAGTATTTATTTCATATTTAATCAGTTTCTTAATAGTATGATAGGTCATGGGTTAGCTTGGGATCACTTGTGGTCCTAAGCACCCTATGACGTCTTGAGATAGATTTTTGGGGCGTTACACATACACTACCTTCTGCTGAATTGACTAAACGGACACCTAGTCGGGCAAGCTGATGAACTTCCTGAGCTAACTTCTTTTTATACTCATTCACATGAGAAACACTACCCTTAGACATCCTACTGAGAGAATCATCCACAACATTGGCCTTACCTGGATGATACAGAAAACTCATGTCATAGTATGTGAACACATCCACGTGCACTCCATACAAATAATGCCTCAAAATCTTTAAGGCAAATACTACAGTTGCTAACTCAAGATCATGAGTTGGATAGTTCTTTTCATGGGGTTTAAGTTGTCTAGAGGCATAGGCTATGACCTTACCTCTATACATCAAAACACACCCCAACCCAACTCTGGAAATATTACAATATACCACAAACCCGCCTGAACCATCTGATAAAGTCATGTCTGGAGCTGTAGTGAGTCGAGTCTTCAACTCCTAAAAACTCTTCTCACAAGAATCTGACCACTGGAATTTGACCTTTTTCTGAGTCAATCTATACATAGAGGATGCATTAGAGGAAAATCCCTGAACAAACCTTCGGTAATAGACAGCCAAGCCCAACAAAGTCCTGATATCTGACGGAGAGATGGGTCTGGGCAAGTTTCTTACTACTTTAGTCTTTTGGGATCAACCCTAATGTCATCACTGGAAATGATATGGCCGAGGAAAGATACTGACCTTAGCCAAAATGTGCATTTACTGAATTTGGAAAATAGTTGATGGTTTCTGAGGGTCTGCAATACTATTCTAAGATGGTATGCATGATCGTACTCACTCCGAGAGTAAACGAGAATGTCATTTATAAAAACTATGACGAACATATCCAAATACTTTTTAAACACACAGTTCATCAAGTCCATGAAAGTTGTTGGGGCATTGGTAAGACCAAATGACATGACTAAGAATTCAAAGAGACTATACCGAGTTGTGAAAGTTGTTTTTGGGATGTCACATTCTCTGACTCTAAGCTGATGATAGCCTGATCTGAGGTTTATCATAGAAAAATAACTAGCACCCTGAAGTTGGTCAAACAACTTATCGCATCTGGGAAGTGGATACTTGTTCTTGACCGTGACTTTATTTAGCTGACGGTAGTCTATACACATTCTGAGAGAACCATCTTTATTATGCACGAATAGGACTGGTGCACCCTACGGGGATACATTGTGTGTGATGAATCCCTTATCTAGGATATCCTTTAACTGTTTATTTGACTCCTTAAATTCTGTTGGATCCATTCTGTGTAGAGAAATAGAGATGAGCTGAGTATCTGGAAGAAGGTTTATTCCGAAGTCAATTTCCCTCTCGGGAGAAACTCCGGGAAGATCTTTGGGAACTACATCTGGAAATTCACATGCTACTGACATGGATTTAAGATTAGGGGTTTCTGAACTAGAGTCTTGGACTCAAATGAGATAGTAGACACATCCCTTAGATATCATTTTTCTTGTCCTCAAGTAGGAGACAAGCTGACCCCTAAGTGCTGAAGTACTACCCCTCCACTCTAGGACAGGTTCATTCAGAAACTGAAAATGGACAACTCTATTTCTATAGTCGACTGAGGCATAGCGGGAATAAAGCCAATCCATGCCGAGAATAACATCAAAAGCGGTCATCTCTAATTCTACTAAGTCTGCTAAAGTGACTTTCTGGGATACCATAACTGGACAGTTCCTGTATACCTGTCGGACTATGATAGACTTACCTACTGGGTAGAGATTGAGAAAGGATCTACTAGGATTTCGGGACTAACTCTGAAGTCGGCAGGTATATATTGAGTTACAAATGATAAAGAAGCTCCTGGATCTAGCAAAGCATAAATATATAAATGGAAAACTTGCAATGTACCAGTGACCATATCAGAAGAACTTTCCTGATCCAATTGAAATTTAAGTGCATAGAGTTTGTTTGTGCTTTGCCCACTGGCGGCACAGGAAGTGGCACCTTGCTGATTCAAGCGATCGGACTGAGTTGGGGGACGGTTATACTGACCCTGGGAACCTGACTAGGGACAATCTCTGACTCTGTGACCTAGCTTTCCACACCCGAAAGACACATCACTACCAACTCTACAAATACCCTGGTGGTTTCTACCATATTTCTGGCAAAGGGGATTGGTTCGGGCACTGCAGACACGACCCTGAGGTTTAGGGCCTAATGCCCTATATTTATTGTCATCTCTGAATTTTAGCATTAGAGTACTGGCTCAGGACGAAGCTGGAATTGAATATTTTAGGTGGAACTGAGAACGATTTCCGCCCTCTGACTTAGGCTGAGCAAAGTTGAAGCTACCTATTCTCTCTCTCTTGTTCTCCCTCTCCTTCTCTCTATTCTTAGCCTTCTCTATCTACTAAGCATGGACCATGAGGCTAGATATGTCCATATCCTTAATCAACATCACAGTCCTACACTTCTTGACCACTCTGCTAGACACACCTGACACAAACTTACTCAGTTTTTATCAATTGTCTTCTACCACATGAGGGGCACATCTGGCTAATTGAAAAAACTTGAGAGAATACACTTTCACTGTCATGTTGCCCTGCTTTAGATTAATGAAATCCACAACCTTAGCTTCCCTAAACTCCAGTGGGAAGAGCCTATCAAGAAAAGAAGTGGCAAATTCCTCCCATTCCACGGGCCCTACATCCACGGCCCTTTATGCCTTCCGCTGCTTGACCCATTAGTGAGACACATCCTATAATTGATATGCGGAAACTCGACACTCTCACTATCGGTCACACCCATAATATCTGTGACCTTCTGCACCTGATTAAGGAATTCCTGTGGGTCCTTATCTGACTTAGATCCGGTAAATGATGGGGGATTATTTGGGTGAAATCTTGAATTCTGGATGCAGCAGTATTGGCCACTGGGTTGGATGGAATGATATTTGGGCATTCATTCTGGGCTACTAGTGAATTGTCTAGAGTAGTAAATACAGCCCTGAATTCCGCATGGGAGAGATGCTCATCCAGAGGATTTGCATGGAAGAGCTGAGGGGCTGGCTGATTTCCCGTCCTTCTTTTGTTCTTCTTGGAAGGAATGTTATGTAAACAAAAGGGAGAAAAGGATTATACAAAGAGTTTAACTTGAGCTTATGCTCACTCGCATGACATAAATATTGAAAGAAGGGAAACTTTTCCTAAAACATCTTGTAGCCTCCTGTTCATAAGTATCGTGCACTACACACACATGCGTAAGACTCTACTTTATGTGGCTTTCAGACTTCCTAGGACTCTGTTAAACCTTAGGATCTGATACCAAGTTTATAATGCCCCAGTCTGTACCCCAGACACTACATGGTGCTAGGACAACAAAGGACCACTAACTAACCCATGACTGGTACCTGCAGTGAGCACTAAACAATAGTAATACTATAACAACAATATAACTGAAATAAATGTGAAAATTTGCCATAAGGTTCAAATCTGAAGTAAATACTGAACATTCATACTGAAACTGAACATCTGTCTAAAAATGCTCTAGTTTGAAAAGCTTCTACTGTCTGAACATGGAGTTGATGGGACAAGTCCCCAACTAATTCTGACTACTGAAATAAATTGAATACTGACAACTAAAATAATAACATTATCCTCAAACGATGAGGACTCACCACTAAAACTACTGGTGATAATTTAGACTGCTAAGAGCGATCAAGAGCCCGTACATCTGAACCTATGATATAAGACATCATAGAGAAAAAGAAAAGTATGTGTCATTACTTTGAATTTACTGGTATGCTAAGTGAGGTAGGCTGGTATGCATAGGTTCATATGCATCAACAATAACTAACTGAATAACATGAATATAACTGAATGAGAGTACATGCATGAAAACGTGAACTGTAATTGAGACCATGATAACACTGGATACTGAGTTCTGAATATTGATTAACTGATATCTAAATTTACTGATACAGAAATACTGATAACTGAGTGACTGTTCTGACAGCCCTGATTTATAACTTGGTGATTGTTTCTGATAATCCTGATTCTGTGGAACTAAAATGAGTTCTATACTGAGACTGAAACGGAAATTGAAATTGTTAAAGGTAATAATCTAACTGACATGCCTCTTCTCTAAACTAATTTAGGGTCCAACCTGTAACCCTAGTTGGAAGGGTATCAGTACCTTACCATGGGTAAAGACAAGCTGAGTTACCCTCATCTGGTAGGTGCTCTGAATGAGAATGGTGGTACCCTTAACTGTCAGGTTAAAACACCTCATTAACCCTCAACTGGTAGGTTGATGTCTCAACCTACATTGGCTACGTAGTTCTGGAATACAAGGACTGCTTCTAAAGATCACACCCTCTGCTGGTAGGCGAGTCCTCATCCTTAGGTTCACTCAGTGTTGAATCCTACTACCAACTGAATAGACACTGAACTAATCTCTAAGCTGCTCTAGGCTGGACTAAATTGTTATTAATTCTGTCAACTAACTGAACTGAACTGAGTTCATTGGGTTCTGAACTGGTTACTAACTAAGTCCCGAACTGATTATTGACTGAGTTCTGAACTAATTACTGAACTACTGATCATGATATGACTGATACTATTCTGTAACTAACACTGGCTCTAGGTATACAGCTAAATTGTTGGGTATTAAATACCCCCAGGACTCGATAGCATGAATAGTACACCACTGTATGCCTTTAGTATCATAATGGTACTAGCTTTCTAATAATACATTCACGTTGACATTTTTATCAAACACTTGGTATACATGAGCTTGTGCATGATTGAAATCACATAATAACATGTTATGCTTGGACTAGTCAATTCACATAAGCATTTTGACAAACACTTGGGGAGCCTGGGTATTTCACATATCAATAAACATGTAGTAATATCATGGATTCTACATTCAACTTGTAATTTAAGAATTCAACATGAAGTTCACAAAATTCAATTCACAATTAACTAATTTGGATGAAACTCGTGACAAATCATGGAATTAGATCACCATTAGCACAATAACCATGAATACATTCAAAATCCAACATATATCCATGAAATGAATTAACTTGTATTTTAAAAGAGTTTCTTGAACTCCAAGGGTGGAAGGAAACCCTTGGATGAACACTTCACGTACCTTGGTATTCAAATTTGCAAATAATGATGGAGTGTTCTTGAAGACAGAATCTTGAATTGGAAGTTCTAGGGTTTGCTTCTTGAGAAATTTTGAGAAAAATGAATGGATTTTGCCTCTAAAGGGGCTTAATCTCGTGTTTTTGGGGCTGACATAAGGTGGGAAAAGACCCAATTACCCTTGAGGACACATCTTTTTAATGAATGAAAATGGTTCAAGTAACGCACAGGAAGACGTATCATGTCGATGGGGTCGACGCTATGGCCGACGCACCACATCGAGTCTGTGTTGACTCATTGGAATTTGACACTAGAAGCTAGGAACAATATTTATCAATGCGATAGACAACGCGGCACATCGAGATCGCGTTGACCCACTGGTTTGGACTCCCAAACTTGAACCAAATAAGGTTTAAAAAATCTGAAACTTGTCTGAAAACTACTACTACCATTCCTGATCATGAATCAACCTAAAAATCGACATTTAAAAGTGATAAGAGTCATGAAAAAGGATTACCAACTTACAAAGGATAAAATAACTCTAAGTATGAATACTTAGCTAAAATTTTCTAAGTCTGGGACCCCTAATAAAGCTCTAAGAGACGGAGTTAGGCTTAGAATTCTACGGGATCTTACAAGAGGTAATAAGGATGAATTCCTTTTGAAGGGGAGCCTTGGAGTAACTGGTAAAGTTGTTACCATGTGACCAGGAGGTCACGAGTTTAAGCCTTGGAAGTAGCCTCTAGCAGAAATGTAAGGTAAGGCTACGTACGATACACCCTTGTGGTGGGGACCTTTCTCGGTTACCTCGCATAGCAGTAGCTTTAGTGCACCAGGATGCCCTTTTTAGGCAATAACGATGAACCATTCTATCCAAGCCATACATAGGAGCTAAAGTGTTATACCGTATATTACTGGCCAATATACAAATAAAAAGTAGATAATGGATGATAGTGGTATACAAGGACAAAGGGTACATATACATTAAGAAGAAACAAGGAAAGAGAGGGATATATGATAATATCATAGCCAAATATATGTATATACATATAGGTATACAAGACTAACTCAAAGGGTATGACCTAAGGTAGATAATCTAGTATCCCAAGGCATTCTAATCAAGTAAGAAACTAATACAGGAAAAGTTAGGGTCTCTAATCCAAATGCCTAAACCTGTGATAGTTATCCATAATAAAATAATCGTAAGAGAAATGAATCAAAATCATACCTCGAATCTCAATACCAATTCAATAATCAACCTACAATAAACTAACCCTAATAACAACAATAGAGTAACCAGCTAGTCCAGAAAAATAATACCTAAATAGAGCCACAATAACCTAAAAGGCTCAATCAACATACAACAAATAATACTCATTACCTATACCTATGCAACCCCCTATTAGGCTGATAGATACATGAGCCAAACAATATACTGGTGATGGCAATAGCTATGAATGAATGAATGCAAGTAAATCCATAATACCATAATTGATCTAAGTTCCATAACTTAACCTAGTGTATACACCTCCTCCATCTCGATGGCTTAAAAAGGCAAGACCTATGGCAACCTCTCTTCTCCATCACGATTGCTCAGAGATGAAGGGGGCCCAAGGAGGTTCATCAGTACCTTTATACACCAAATTGGTCCCAATTTAAGATTTCCAATAACCATCATTATCATCAATCTACTCCATCCAATATTGGATATATATATATATATATATATATATATATATATAATAAATGCACAAACTCAAACCTTGGATAAAAGAGTATAAGTCAGTAAATCAGTTGCTCGAGATCAACTCCAAGACAAAATTGGTATTAAAGAGTAGAAGGAGTCTGAACCTCTTTTGACTGAATTAAATAGTAGTAGTAAAATTGTTAACCAGAATCTATCTCGGTCAAATCACTAAAATTTCATTTTTGGTCTGAATAGTTCATATATCATCCATTAAGGTGGTATGATTCCTGTTATGAAGAATTTATTTTAAATGTAAAAAGTGGTAATAAATTCCTTTTTAGAAAAATAGTAACAAAACTATAGTTTTAGTTTATATCATACCAATAAGTGAGCATGAATATACCGAATATATGCATGCTATCACCAGTATCCAAATAATATAATTATAAGCATCTAAACATCTATAGACAATGGTTGCATTCTTTACAAGCATAAATAACTAAGCCAGAGTCCAACTAATATTGTACCACATCCTAGGGCCTAGTAATATGTAACCACAACACCATAATTATGAAAACTATAATAATCCACTGAGTCAAGTAGTAAATTTTATACTAACTGGTCTTTAGCCTCAACTACGTCTAACATTCTAGTAACCTAGTGATGAGTGGAAAATTTGTCACTCATTTTCATCTCATTTCTTGCACACTATGGTGAGTTAACTGAATATATGAGACTAGTTATATGTAAAATACACTAATTTTTAGTGATTGTGATCTTACAGGGAAATTTGGTGAAAAGAAGTAAAGGTAAAGCTTAAAAGGAAGGAAAGGGATCAAAAATAGACAAAGGCTGAAATTAAACCCCAAGATACGACCTTTGGATGCTGCAATTGCACTCTGATAGTTGCAATTTTGATATATATTAGTAGATGAGTAATGTGATCGCAATTTGATATGCCGCAACTGCAAAGTTGCAACCGCGACAAGAAGAACGCGATCGTTGAGTCGCAACTGCAATTGAAAAAGGTGATAGTGACTGGTCGAGAAAATTTCAGGGAAAGACTTGGAATTTCACATAACTCAGTCCCAAAATATAAAAGGCTCAACCCTTCATTTTTTCAACATCTAATTTCAAATTTTTGTGAGCTAAGAACAATATTGGTAATTAGAAATAATTTAGAAGTGATTTCCAAGAGATTTGTTAGCTATTTATTTAGATTTGAAGCTTCGGAGGTATATGTATTTTGGTTTCCATGGATCAATTGAATGCTAATTTGGGTATATCTCTTCTCTTTATTTTTACGAGTATCTAAGCTTATTTCTTAGAATTATGCATGATCAGTTGGTGATTAATGTATGGGTGTTGATTATTATCCTTTTTATTAGTTGTTTTTTATGGGTTTTGATTTTTTTCCATGTTTGATTGAGAATTAGGAGTTTCTAACCCCTATTACCCATGAACCTATATCATCTTTTAACCCATATCCCCAACAGAGTCACCAGCCCGTTTCATCATATTTTATATCCCTTATTTGGTTTGTATTTGGATGATTTAGTTTTTATTTGTTATGGATAATTTGAAAACTTGGGTTGTAACATTGGGCATCCTGATGGTGCCTATGTTTTGTGGATAAGTCATTTTTATTTCTAACTTTTAGATTGTTATTTTCCTTTTGAGGAGATGTTTAATAAGACTTTCCCTATGATAGATTGTCTGATGATATTCTTAAGGAAAAATAGTCGGGTTGATGTGTTTGAGTTAGAGATGAAGGGGAAGTCTGAGTACCCATGGAATTACAAATTAGGATTGACATCGCAACTAGAGTAAAGTCTGAGTAGCCATAAGTATTTCCCTAATTAGAGCCCAAATGCGAAATAGTGGCTTGCTTGGTGCTAGCAATAGTTAATTTTGCATGATGAAGTGCAAAATGAGTATCCCCCTCCGTCCAAAAATATTTTGTGAAAATCAAGGGCATTGAATTGAATGATTTTGTAACAACGCTTTGCCTCTTTTTATGACTCTAAATTCTATAGTTGGTAGCAGTATGATAAATAACTCCTTTTGTTTTTAAGTAGTAAATCCAATCGATCCTTCTAGAATAGTTTTCATGCCATGTGTGGTGAGAACTAGTTTGTTTATTCTCTTACTTGTGTCATCTAGAAATTGCCCCATTGATCTTTCAATGCGAATCATGATTACACGCAATCGGTGAAATGATCTTAGGCCGTCTTTGTGATTGTTGAAAGCTACTTTAGCCTAAAAATTCTACCCATGTATTAATGATATCCATATTCACCCATTTAGAGCCTAT
Organism: Capsicum pubescens; assembly: GCA_030864215.1. Taxonomy (NCBI): domain Eukaryota; kingdom Viridiplantae; phylum Streptophyta; class Magnoliopsida; order Solanales; family Solanaceae; genus Capsicum; species Capsicum pubescens. The sequence goes on from CM061544.1 coordinate 234,066,482, forward strand.
TAACCTTTCTTTGTCAACCATGTTACAAGCCTCAAACCATTTGAAAGTTATCCCTCTTTTGTAACCTACCCTCTTTGTTTTAGAAATGGCCAACTTGAGGCTAAAAGAATAAGTTGGGGGCGTAGTGGAACTTGGAAGAGGTGATCATTTCCATGGTTTTCTAAATGAGTAACTAAAAGCAAATCCATGATGGAAAATGAAAGAGAAATATAAAGGGAGCAATGAAATAAAGAAGAGCATGAAATTGTAAAAAAGAAAATAATTTAAAAAGATGGGTGAACTAAAGTGAAAAAGTCGGCACATGTGTAATTTAGAAATGAATGGAGTGGCCGATTATCCAAGTTTGATCTAATTAGTGTTATATGGAGCTCAAGGAGGGTGTAGTCTTATTTATCCTAAATGTTTATCCTACCCTTCCCCAAACCAACATTATAAGCTTGAAAAGGTCCTTTGAGATCTCCAACCAAGAGTCTTGATTTAGTTGAGATTGAAAAATGAGGGCAAGCTTATGGCATGATACTTGTTTGCATTGAGAAATTCATTGTATGCGTGGGTTCTTGCTGACAACGCTCAACTTACACATCAATTTAAGATCAAGGCGATCGTTGTCAATATATTTACCAAACTTTGTAGTCGGGGTCGAATCCACAAAGAACAATATGAGTGGCAATCAAGTTAATTCGAAATAATATATACAAGTTAAATTCAAACCAATAGTACAAGAAGAAACAATGGGGGAGATAGGAACCTACACTAATGTTTTTTTGGGGGTTTTCTTGTATAAATTTGGGACTACAAATAATTAGAGTTTTATCAATTAGACTACAAATTATGAATTTTACCCATGAATTTCCATGAATCTCGATGTTATATCATGTTTACATACAATTGTTGTTGTTATTAAACCCTAAACATTTTGAATGGTGCTTGTTCACTGATTTAAAACTTAACTGGTGATTTAAGTATTGAAACTATGTTATCTTTACATGTTAAAACTATCTCCATGTTTAAACCATGAATTGCAAGTGTTTCATAAAATGCCCAAAGGAAAAAGTTTTGAACAATGACTACTTATCATGTCCTTAAGGTTTTATCACGGTCTTGTTATTATTGCTATCATGTCCTGGGGGTTATGACTACCCAAAAACTTAGATGCTTACTTAGTTTTAGTATTTTCAAAATGGTCTCGGATATATTAGATTACTATCATTACAGTCAGTATATCATGTTAGTAAGTTCAGCTCAGTCAAGTAACTAGAGTCAGTTTAGTTGGGAGTAGGATTTAGCACCAAGCAAACCCAAGGATGGGGGCTCACCTTCCAGTTAAGGGTGTGGCTTTTAGTAGCCTTCCCTGTATTCCAGAACAATGTAACCAGTGTAGGTTAGAGATGTTAACCTACCAGTGGAGGGTTGACATATATCTCACTAGAGCACCTGCCAGTAGAGGGTGACTCTTTAGTCCTTTGGGACCTCATTTCAGTGGATCCACATAGCCAAGTGTTAGTACCCATGGCATGGTACTGAAACCCTTCCAACTAGTGTCACAGGTTGGACCCCAATTAGCTCATATTTGGGCATGTCAGTTAGATGATAGCTCCTACAGTCTCATTCCAGTATTCAGTTCAGAGTTTAGTTTCTAGGCCTAATTGATCAGGGCATACAATTATTAGTTGTTCAGTATTAGTAGTTCAGTACTTTAGTTTTCAGACTACCCCAGTATCATGTCATATGCTTGGTCATGCATTCTCGGATTTTACAGTTTTCTCACATACTATACATCAGTTATCTCATGCTATTTATTCAGTCAGTTATTATTCCTACATATGATACATACATACCAGCATAATATTATTTAGCATACCAGTATATTCAAAGTACTGATTGCATACTCGTTTCTTGCACTATAATGTCTCATATCATAGGTTCGGATGCTCAGACTCCTAACCGTATCGAGACTTTCCAGTTCATCAATAGCAGCAGCAGTGGTGAGTCCTCATCCTTTGAGGCAATTTATCTTATATTCAATTATGTCAGTAGTCCATCTATTTAGTCAATCAGAGTTAGTTGGGGGCTTTCCCATCAACTCCACATTTAGTCAGTTTAGAGGCTTTCAGACTAGTACAGATAGATAGTCAGTTTTTAGTCGTTATTATCAATTTTTTATCAGTATTGACAGTATGTTTAAGATGCTTTAAACTATGATCCAATATTGATTTTCAGTTGCTAAAACCTCATAGGGTTTCTTGTTAAATTCTGCGCATGTTCTTTGTTATTTTATTCAGTACTCACAGAAGGTATTAACATGGGTTAGCTTGTGGTCCTTTGAGGTTCTAAGCACTGTGTGGAGTCCAGGGTATATTATTGAGGCGTTACAAACTTTGTATCAGAGCCTAAGGTTTTAAAGTATCCTAGGGGGTCTAAAAGTCGCGTTGAGTAGATTCTTGTGCATGGATGTAAAGCGCGCCACACTTATGGACAAGAGGCTACAAGATGTCTTAGGAAAGGTTTCCATTCTTTTAATATTCATTTCATTCTAGTGAGAATGATCTCAAATTAAACACTCTTTTTAATTCAATTTTCTTTCCATTTATAGAACATGCCTCCCAGAAAGAATAATGGAAAGAGAAATAAAAATCAGCTCGCACTTTCACCTGTTCAGGAAGATCCCCTGAACGAGCATGTATCACAGAATGAATTTAGAGATACATTCACTACTTTATCTCACTTTTCCTAGAATAATAACTCAGCTGCCGTCCTAGCCATTCTTGTGGCTAATACTACCACAACTAGGATTCGGGACTTCACCCGAATAAACCCTTCTCTATTTTTGGGATCTAAGTTTGATGAGGATCTGCAGGAGTTCCTCGACATAGTTCAGAAGGTAACTGATATTATGGGTGTTAATTCTAGTAAGAGTGTATAGTTTGGTGCTTACCAGTTGCAGGATGTTGCTCACATCCGGTATAAGCAGTAGAAGGGAGAAAAAAGGGTGGATGCAGGGCCTGTTGAATAGGAAGAGTTTGTGATGGCCTTTTTAAATAGGTTTTTTTCATTAGAGTTAAGGAAAGATAAGGTGCATGAGTTAACTAAGTTGAGGTAGGGAAACGTGAGTGTGAAGGAGTATTCTCTTAAGTTTACTCGGCTAGCCAGGTATGCTCCTAATGTGGTGTTTGATGACAGGTCTAGGATGAGTATGTTTTCCTTTGGTGTAGCTGATAGCATGGTTAAAGAGTGTAGGACTACAATGTTGATTAAGTAGATAGACTTGTCTAAATTAATAGTTTATGCTCAACATATTAAGGAGTAGAAGTTTAAGAAAAGAGAGAGGAAGAATAAGAGAGCCAGAATGGGTAGCTTCAGTTTTGCTCAGTCGAGGTTAGAGGGTGGTAACCATCCTTAATTATGTCATAAATCTTCAGCCTCAGCTCTATTTTCAGCTTATGCACTAGCATCGAAGTTCAGAAATGATAATCGGTATAGGGCACCAGTCCCTAAGCTCCAGGAAAGTATGAACTATGGTTGCACAAATCCTCTTTGCCAGAAATACGGTAGAAACCATCAGGGTATGTGTAGAAATAGCAGTGATGTATTCTTTGGGCATGGAAATCCAGGCTACAAGGTCAGGGATTGCCCACAGAGTGGTCAACGGGGTCTATCCAATCGTCCTCCATTTCCATCCAGTCTCCCAACTCAACAGTGTGCCGCTTCTAGTACCACCAGTAATCAGCGCCCAAATAGATTGCATGCACTTCAGTATCAATAGGATCAGAAAAGTTCTCCTAATGTGGTTACTGGTACATTATAGGTCTTTTATTTACATGTTTATTCTTTATTAGATCCTGGAGCTTCTCTTTCTTTTGTAACTCCCTACATAGCCATTAATTTTGGTCTCAGTCCTAATACTTTTGTAAAACCCTTCTTAGTGTCTATCCTAGTAGGTGTCTCTATTGTATCTAGTCAGGTATACAAGAATTGTTCGGTCATAATATCCTATATAGTCACCTCAATTGATCTTGTAAAGTTAGAAATGACTGATTTTGATGTCATTCTCGGCATAGATTGGCTCCACTCGTGCTATGCCTCAGTTGATTGTAGAAATAGAGTTCTTCATTTTTAATTTTTGAATAAACCAATCCTTGAATAGAGGGGTAGTACTTCAGCACTTAGGGGTCAATTTGTTTCGTACCTTAGAACGAGGAAATGATATCCAAGGGGTGTGTCTACCATATGTTTTAAGTTAAAGACTCCAATTTCAAGACTCCTAGTCTTGAGTCAGTTTATATAATGAGGGAATTCCAAGATATGTTTTTTGAAAATCTTCCTTGAGTCCCTCCCGAAAGGGAAATTAACTTTGGAATAGACCTTCTTCTAGATACCCAGCCTATCTATATTCTTCCCTATAGAATTATTCCTGGAGAGCTTAGGGATTTAAAGGAACAATTGAAAGATCTCTTAGATAAGGGATTCATCAAGCCCAGTGTTTCCCCATGATGCGCTCGTGTCCTCTTTGTGCGTAAGAAAGATGGTTCCCTTAAAATGTGCATTGGTTACTGTCAGTTGAACAAAGTCACTATCAAGAATAAGTACCCACTCACCGGAATTAATGACTTGTTCAACCAGCTTTAGGGTGCCAGTTATTTCTCTAAAATAGACCTCAAATCTGTCTATTATCAGCTAAGAGTCAAAGAATGTGACATTCCAAAAACAACTTTCAAAACTCGGTATGGTCACTTCGAGTTCCTAGTCATGTTCTTTGGTCTAACAAATTCCCCAGCAACTTTCATAGACTTGATAAACCGAGTGTTAAAGCAGTACTTGGACATGTTCGTCATAGTCTTCATAGATCATATTTTTGTCTATTTCTGTAACGAAAATGATTATGCATACCACCTCAGAGTAGTATTGCAGACTCTTAGAGACCATCAATTATTTGCAAATTTCAGTAATTGTAAATTTTAGCTAAGATCAGTAGCTTTCTTTGGTCTTTTTATTTTTGGTGATGGCATTAAAGTAGACCCTCAAAAGACCAAAGCAGTGAAAAACTAGCCCAAAACCATTTCTTCATTAGACATAAGGAGTTTCTTATGTTTGGCTAGAAATTACAGATGATTTGTTGAAGAGTTTTCGTCTATTGCATCCCCCATGTCCAGATTGACTCAAAAGAAGGTCAAATTTCAGTGGTCAAATTCTTATTATACGAGTTTTTAAGAGTTGAAGACTAGACTCACCTCAGCCCAATTTTGATATTGCCCGATGGTTAAGATAGGTTTGTTGTTTAGTATGATTCTTCTAGAGTTGGTTTGGGTTTTGTGTTGATACAGAGAGGTAAGGTCATAGCCTATGCCTCTAGACAACTTAAGCCCTATAAAAAGAATTATCCTACCCATGATCTTGAGTTAGTAGCTATTATTTTTGCCTTAAAAATTTGGAGGCATTATTTGTATAGGGTACATGTTGATGTGTTCACAGTTCACAAAAGTCTGCAGTATGTGTTTTCACAGAAAGAGTTAAATCTTCTTTAGAGAAGGGGTCTTGAAATGTTAAAAGATTATGATATAAGTTTGTTGTATCGTCCAGGCAAGGCCAATGTAGTGGAAGATGCCCTTTGTAGATTGTCTATGGGTAGTTTTGCTCATGTTGAGAGTGATAAAAAGAAGTTAGTTCAAGAGGTTCATCAGTTAGCTAGATTAGTAGTTTGTTTGGTTTACTCAGCTAAGGGTAGTGTACAGGTTCAAAATAGTTCAGAATCTTTTTTGGTTGCCAAAGTGAAAGAAAAGCAAGATAAAGATCCTAGCTTGGCCAAGTTGAAAGAGTCAGTCAGAGATCAAAAAGTAGAAGTTTTCTCCCAAGGGGGAGATATTGTGTTGCGTTGCTAGGGTAGACTATGTTTGCCATTTGTACATAATTTAAGAAAGCAAATTCTCACAGAAGTGCATGGTGCGCGTTACTCTATTCACCTAGGAGCTATTAAGATGTACCATGATTTGCGGGAAATCTATTGGTAGAACGGTATGAAAAGGTTATTGCATAGTTTGTAGCCAAGTGTGTTAATTGTCAGTAGGTTAGGGTTTAGAATCAAAGTCCTAGTGGCATTATGCAGGAGTTCGGTATTCCCACTCGGAAGTGGGAAGAGGTGAACATGGACTTTGTGATGGGTTTGTCTCGTACTCACCGTTAGCATGATTCAATTTGGGTCATTGTGGATAGGATGACCAAATCATCCACTTTCTGGCCAGTCCAAACTTTTTATTCAACCTAGGATTATGCCAAGCTCTATATTAGAGAGTTGGTTATATTGTATGGAGTCCCTTTGTCCATCATTTCAGATAGAGGTACTTAGTTTACCTCCCATTTTTTGAAGGATTTTCAGAAGGATCTTGGTCCCCAAGTTCATCACAGTATAGCCTTTCCCCCTCAGAAAGATGGCAAGGCGGAGAGGACCATTCAAACCTTAGAGGATATGTTGAGAGCTTGTTTTATCGACTTTAAGGGCAGTTGGGATGATCACTTTCCATTGATTGAGTTCGCCTACAACAACAACTATCATTCTAGTATTCAGATGGCTCAATTTGAGGCTCTATATGGGAGGATATGTAGATCTCCTATTGGTTGGTTTGAGGTAGGTGAGACTGCATTAATAGGTCCAGATTCAGTGTTCGATGCTTTGAAGAAAGGTCAATTGATCAAGGAGAGGCTTAAGACAGCCCAGAGCTGACAATAATCTTATATAGATGTGAGTAAAAAGTATCTTGAATTTGAGATTGGTGATTTTGTATATTTGACTATCTCTCCCATGAAGGGAGTGAAGAGATTTGGCAAAAAGGGGAAGCTCAATCCTCGATATGTAGGCCATTTAGGATCTTGAGTCGTTTTGGGAAGGTAGCGTATGAGCTTAAGTTGCCTATAGATTTGCCATCACTGCAGCCAATGTTCCATGTTCCATGTTTCCTTATTAAAGAAGTGTATTGGTGACCAAGCTATCATTGTTCCTTTAGAGAGCTTAGATATTCAGAACGGCTTTTCTTACGAAGAACTCCCAGTTGAAATCTTAGATCGCAAGATTTGCAGACTAAAAAACAAAGAAGTTCCCTTGGTCAAAGTTCTTTGGAGGAATCATTCCGTTGAGGGAGCTACTTAGGAAACAGAAGCAGACATGTGTACCAAGTACCCTCACCTTTTCTCTGCAAACTCAGTCTCAGCTCAAAGTAACAGTTTTCCCTAGAGTTCCTCTTTTATATTCTCTGTTCCAGCCATATAGTCATGTTCATGTCATTGCATGAATCAGTTCAGACAGTCACCATGCTTCAGACTCAGTCATGTAATCATGTTTTCAATTATGCATAATCAGTATGTAATCTCAGTACCTCCGTGTTCTCATCTTAATTATTGTCATTCGAGGACGAATATTCCCAAGGGAGAGATATTGTAATGCCTCGTGATTGTCTTAGATCAATTCAGCCCATAGAACATGTACAAGAGGCTTAGAACCTGAAAATGTTGCTAAGTGTTGGAGACTTAGTTTCATTTTTGGCCTCTTAACTTCGTTGATTTTTAAAGTGACCTTCCCGACCCCAAGACATAAGTTTGTGAGTTGATTCATGTTCGGGGGTGTAAGGGGCATGTCTCGGGTAAGTTTTGGATTTTTTGGATGAGGTTTGGACCAGATTTAGATTTCCAAAATAGTATCTCATCGCCATTGTGGCGCATCGCGGTGGCTATAGCGGTGGTTACCTTACCACATCGCGGTGAATATCAAAATGACAATTGTCAGATAGCAGCAAGTCACCACGATTGCACTGCATCGCAGTTGAATCACGATGACAGCCTTCGCGCTTCACGATGAAGGTCCAATCGGCGTTCTAGCTATGAATTTTAATTTCCCAAGGATAGTCTTGTCATTTTCCCTCACCAAAATCCGTCCAAAACATAAAATTAAAACCCCAAAGAGGCATTATATGTCCCTTTATTCATAATTTGTCTCCAAGAACGTAATTCTCTCTCAAGAACAAACCCTATCCCCTTCAAGATTCAAGATCAAGTTTCAAGAAAACCACCAAGAACCTTCATGAATTCTTCAATTAAGGTATGTTAAATGTTCATCCATGGGTTCTTTTCCCCGATGGAGTCCAAGAACCCAATTTTATTTTTTAAAGTTATGCTTTTAACATGTTATCATGAATTTTACCCATGAATCTCGATTTTATATCATGTTTACATGCAATTGTTGTTGTTATTAAACCCTACACATTTTAAATGGTGTTTGGTCACTGATTTAAGCCTTAATTGGTGATTTTAGTATTGAAACCATGTTATCTTTACATGTTAAAACTATCCCCGTGTTTAAACCATGAATTGCAAGTGTTTGATGAAATTCCCAAAGGAATGAGTTTTGAATAATGACTATCTATCATGACCTTAAGGTTTTAACAAGGTCTTATTTTTATTGTTATAGAGTCATGGGGGGTATGAATACCCAAAAATTTAGCTGTTTACTTAGTTTTAGTATTTTCAGAATGGTCTCAGATATATTAGAGTATTATTAGTCTAGTTAATATATCATGTTAGTAAGTTCAGCTAAGTCTAGTAACTAGAATCAGTTCAGTTGGGAGTAGGATTTAGCACTGAGCGAAACCAGGGATGGGGGCTCACTGTCAGTTGAGGGTATGATCTTTAGTAGCAGTCCCTGCATTCTAGAACAACGTAGCCAACATAGGTTAGAGATGTTAACTTTCCAGTTGAGGGTTGACATATATCTTACTAGAGCACCTGCTTGTAGAGGGTGACTCTTTAGTCCTTCGAGACCTCATTTAGTGGATCCACGTAGCCAAGTGTTATCACCCATGGCACGGTACTGACACCACTCCAACTGGGGTCACAGGTTGGCTCCCAATTAGCTCATATTGGGGCATGTTGGTTAGATGATAGCTCTCACAGTCTCAGTAAAGTATTCAGTTTAGAGTTCAGTTTCTAGGCTTGCTTGACCAGGTCATACTGTTATTAGTCTTTCAGCATCAGTAGATCAGTACTTCAGTTTTTAGACTACCCCAGTATCATGTCATATGCTTGGTCATGCATTCTCAGGTTTTACAGTTTTCTCACATACTATACATCAGTTATATCATGCCATTTATTCAGTCAGTTATTATTCCTGCATATGAGCCATGCATACCAGCATAACATCATTTAGCATAGGAGATCGTAACTATTATTATAGGAGAACTCAATCAAAGGCAAGTGGTCATAACAACTACCACCATAATTAATCAGACAAACCCTCAACATATCCTCCAATGTTTGGATGGTCCTCTCCTCTTGCCCATCTGTTTGCGGGTGGAAAGTAGTACTAAGTCACACTATAGTACCCAAACCTTTTTGGAACGACTTCCAAAAATGGGGACAAAAATGGAGTACCACATATAATAACTAAAACAGATTGGTGGTTTACAACACCATGTAAATAAAAAGTAAGAGCAAAAAGAGTTATTAATAAAATAAGAAAAAAAACTGATTAGATAGAAAGAAGTGAAAAAATTACACAAAAGTTAGAAAATATAAAAAATACTGAAAACACAATAGAACTAGTCGTATTTTCGATAAATAAAAAGGAATAACTATATTTTCAGTAAATAAGAAGAAATAATTAAGAACAAATTAGAAAGATTATATAGTGAAGGTCCATTAAAAGGATGGAAAAAACATAAAACTTCTAAAAAAATTAAATTAATAGATAAAAATAGCTTAATAACCCAAAAACCATTAACATATAATTTTGACGATTTAAAAGAATTTAAAATGCATATAGTTGAATTACTAGAGAAACAATATATACAAAAAAATAATAGTAAACATAATAGTCCAGCATTTATTGTAAATAAACATAGTGAACAAAAAAGAGGTAAAAGTAGAATGGTTATTGATTATAGAAATTTAAATGCAAAAACTATGACATATAATTATCCAATACCAAATAAGATATTAAAAATAAGACAAATACACGGATATAACTATTTTAGTTAATTTGACTGTAAATCAGGATTTTACCACTTAAAGTTAGAAGAAGAATCTAAGGAATTAACTGTATTTACAGTACCACAAGGATTTTATGAATGGAACGTATTACCATTTGGATATAAAAATGCACCAGGTAGATATCAACACTTTATGGATAGTTATTTTAAACAATTACCTAATTGTATAGTATACATAGATGATATATTATTATATACAAAAACCAAAGATGAACATTTAAAATTATTAGAACAATTTACAGATATAATAGAAAAATCAGGAATAAGTTAAAGTGAAAAGAAAGCCGAAATCATGAAAAATCAGATAGAATTTTTAGGAATACAAATAGATAAAAGTGGAGTAAAAATGCAACAACATATAGTACAAAAAATAATAAATTTAAAAGAAGAATTAGATACAAAAAAAAAATTACAATCATTCTTAGGATTAGTAAACCAAGTAAGAGAATATATACCAAAATTAGCAGAAAATCTAAAACCATTACAGAAAAAATTAAAAAAGGATATCGAATATAATTACAACGACGAAGATAAAAAATAAGTCTAGAAAATAAAAATACTTTGTAAAGAGTTACCAAAATTACAATTCCCAGACGAAAATAAAAAAATTACATATATAGTAGAAGCAGATGCAAGTGAATATAGTTATGGAGGAGTACTTAAACACAAATACGAAAATGAAAAAATAGAACATCATTGTAGATATTATTCAGGAATATTTAATGAAACAGAAATAAAATGGGAAATAAATAGAAAAGAATTATGTTCATTATATAAATGCCTATTAGCATTTGAACCATATATTGTATATAACAAATTTATTGTAAGAACAGATAACACAGAGGTACAATAGTGGCTAACGAGAAAAATACAGAACTCAGTTACGATGAAGGAAATTCGGAGACTAGTATTAAATATACTGAATTTTACATTTACAATTGAAGTGATCAATACTAACAAAAATGTCATTGCAGATTACTTATCAAGATAAAGCTTCTCAAACTGATTTATCAATGGAAGAGGCTGATGTCAAAGATACCCAGATCGATTTATTACTTCAAATGTTTGAGCAAATAAAGTTATTACAAGAAAGAGTTATTACATTGACTATTGAAGTTACAAACGTAAAAGTGTAGGTTGGGCACTATAAAAAATAAGATACTGTGCAGGAAGAGCACATTAAAAAACTAGACCTAGAAGGTGACGATGAGAAACACCTAAAAACTCAAATTACTAATGAAATTACAGTTACAACTGCAGGCGCAGAAGATATATCTAAAGGGAAAAATATAGTCACTCAAAATAAACCTGAAATACCAAAGAAAAAGAATTACAACCTCAACCAGATATTTTCAAAACCATATACACCAAATATACAAAGATCAGAATCATTTGCACCTCCCCAAATACATACATATTCTGAATCACTTAACCAAGAAAAACAGACATACAACTATGTTGCCCGAAAATACATTGAAAATATATACACCTTACAAACCATGTTAAATACCAAACCTATTCAAAGTGAAGAACTAGCCGCACAACAAAAAGGATATATTACCCAGAAATGCCAGAATTACAATAAACTTATTGCATTTTCAGGTACAAGTTCGAATTTAATCAAATTATGTTACTATTATGGATTATTATCTACAGTTTACGCAACTACTGGAGAAGAGTTAGAAGGAATTCCAGGTATTCACAATGGATTTATGATCTACAAGAGAATTACTAACGGACAATTATTTTATGTTCGATTTTATTCCGCCCCAGCCGAAATATTATTTGATGAAGTTAAACAGACTATTACAGTAATCAAGATAGGTATGACTAGAGATTGTATTATTCCAGAAGAGATATGTGAACAAGACGAGATACCAAAGACACAGATACCAGGATTTTACCGCAACAAAAGAGTTATTGAACTTAGTAATATATTATCTGAATTACTTAATAATTATTCAAATCAAAAACCCATTTGGATATATAGCTCGAGGAATCAAACATTGGTTTATTCAACTTATAAAGAAGTTAGAGACCAAGACATGGAAGAACTTAGGAAATGGGAATTAACACTCCTCAGACCAGAAGAACAACCATTGACGAGATCTATCAAAAAAGGAATTATCTCAGAAGAAGCTATGGAACAATTTTGTGAAAAAGTTGGCCAAAAATACAATGATCACATATGTAGCAGATGTAGTGGCAGACACAACTTTATTCCAAATGTGATGCTACACTGACAAGAAGATAGAAAGCAGCAGATACGACAAGAAAGAGATAAGGAAAAAGATAGCTACGGAGTAAAATAATGGAGATAAAAGACAAGCTATTAAATTGTGAAAGCGACATGTAACAAACTTTCACAATTTTCTTTACGTAAAATCTATTGTATAGGTTTATGATACAAAGTTTGTAAAGACTTTAAGATAGCTAGATTAATAGGTTTTTTTACTTTTTAGCCAAAAGCCTTTATGATTTTTGTTTTATAGTTAGCTAAGTCTTTACGTAAAGACTTTTTGTAGAGAATAGTTAGGACAATAATTAGGTTAGGTAAAGACTTTGTAAAAAAGTTAGGATACGTGTAAAACTTTTGTAAAGTATTCTCATTATAAATGAAAGGCATCGAAGGCAGAAAGAAGGCAAGCCTTCATGCGTTGAAGCAAACACTCTTCTATCACAACAAACTTTTGAATATTTATTAAAAACAGGTGTATTTCTATGGAAAAAGCTATGGATGAACAAAACTTAGAATTATCAAACCTACCAGAACAGGTATATTTATTTATGATTATGAATAGCTAAATTCATAAATTCCTAACAATCATGATATGATAAAAATAAGTTCATGTTAGTTGCTTTATAGTAGAATTATTCGAAAAATAGCATGTTAAGAAGTTTATTAGCAAAGTGGAAAAGGAGAAAAATCCCTAAAAACTATGCCATCTTAAAGGTGAAACCGGTGAGGCAAGAAAGCCGTGATAGGGGAGTAGCCAGAGTAGAGGCACTGTTTAAGGGAAAAGTATCCAGATTACCATGCTAATAGTGACCGAAGAAAATGTTATTTAAGAATAATCTAGTATATAGTAATCTAAAATGATCATATTTTGTTATGTGTATGATTGAAGGAAATATTTTGAAAAAGCATCATATGAAAAATGAATACTTATTTATCTGACGAAATGGTAGATAAATTTAAAATACTTGTTTTATATGTACTTAAGGATATAGAAATTGCAGATATAAGAAAAATCATATTGAAAAATACATTTGATAAATATGTTATAACTAGAATAAATTATATATCACACTTACCTAACTACTCTTACAAATGCTTATATACTAAACCTACATATCAACTATGATAAATTATATATATTTAGAATTTTGGAAAATGGATATGAAAAATATACAATCAACAGAAAAACAAATGAAAACAAATTTAGATGAATATATGGGTACTAAAGATATAAACTATATACAATTTCTCAGTGAAAATATAGAAGAATTAATGAGATTAAAATTAAAAACTAAAAAACATTATAATAAAGTATTTAATCAATTTTAAATGACAGATAATCTTAAAATATTAATCTTATATATACTTAGAAATATAGAAATTATAGATATTAAGAGAATAATATTAGAAAAAATATTAGACTATGAAATTGAAATTATAAATTGGGTAGAACAACTATACCTGGATAATTACCCAGATAGATATTATTCAGACTAAAATGTTAGAATATATTAGAAAAATTAGAGAAAACCAAAGTGACCTATATGAAGAAATTAATTATAGAAACAGACTCAAAGAAATAATGAAAACTCTAAAAGAAAAATTAATATGGATAAAAGAAACCTTAGAAAATTTAGAAAAAAAGTACGGATAATAATTTATATAACATAAAAAAACTCATTAAGAGAAGAAGAAAGAGAGATAATTAATAGCATTAAGAAAGAGAGATAATTAATAGCATTAATAACCTTAATTCAGATATAAATTATAGTACAATTAGAATAGAATATTACACAGAAACTAGTAAACAAGCAACTACTTTAGAATAAAATGATAAACTATGAATATTTAAATTATTGGAGACAAGATATGGAAGAAATAAGATTAGAAGAAATGCTTATGAAAGAGAATTTAATCAAATATTTTAGAACAAAAGATATAGAATATTTAGAATATCTCAAAAATAATCTAGAAGAATTACAAAGACTAAGAGAAAAAATTAAAGAATACTACAGTAAAATATTTAATCAAATATCATTTAATCACCCCCAAGATATGAACATAAATAAAATAAAAATAAATAAACTAAAAATAAAAATATTTAGAGAAGTTAAGAAATATCCACGCACAAATAAAAATAGATTCATAGTTACGATAGATCTATTAAAGTTATCCGCACCCCCATCGGATCCAAAATCCCAATTTTCATCCATATATGAAATCTTTGTAACAGATATGTTAATATACAATCTTTTCAAGAGTTTTAAACACTGAACTCGAGAAATAATATGTAAAAACAGGGCAATTTAACCTTTCTCTGATGCCATTGAAAGAAATAGAAGAAAAATCAGTGTATACCTTATTATGTTTGCAGCGGAAATCGTTAATTTTTGCTACCGAAAAGAATCACCTAAAGTTTACTTCGTCTCTCTTAAAAATGGAGTATTCTTCAGCACAAACTAGATATCTTTATTTACTTGGTGTTTCGGTAATCAAAAGAAAGAAACTTATTTTTCTTTTCAGTGAATTTTTCTTTAATGTTTTCGTCATCCAATGTAGGGTAAGAAGAATTAGACATATATAAGGGGAAGTTAGTAATTGTTCCCCCAAAAAATTCAAATCATTTGATTTCTTTCTTCTTATCTTCTTTTCAGATAATTGAAAAAAATTGAGTCGGATCGAATCGATACACATGGGCGATCCATGACTCGAAATATCCAACAATTCATTTTACAAAAGTAAATCTCAAAATAAATAAACAAAACTATTAAAGATAACAACTCCTTTTAAAAATAGTTGGTTGATAAATTCTCCAATTGTCATTAATTTCAATGCAATAATTGTAGTTGATCGATATTTTCTCCAGATGTCATTAAATTTCAATGCTACAATACTGAGACAAAGAGGAGGAGCTAATATCACCCTCATCACTATTAATTATAATTCTTAGTTACTATATTTTTCATACTTAGGTTATATTTGTTCAAAGGATGGTGATCATTCTGAGGGAAAATACATCACCTTTTTGTTCATACATGATATAATTAGCAAGTTCTATAGTTAAATTCTATTCTAATAGAGAGTTTGACGGTGATGGTGAAAACGATGATGACGGTATAAATGTGGCACCTGATGCACAATCTCAAGTTATTTATATTACTATAAAATTATGAAGTATCATACTTTCTATAAGGGAAATAAGTTAAGAGGGGGACAAGTTAATTCCAGTATTCTCCTTTAGTATAATAGGAACGTTTATCTTGTCGTTCTGTTAATTAATACTTTTAGTTAGGAGAATGAAATAATATGTTTTTTTTTATTTACTCCTACAAATAAGTTATCAATTATCTATTCCTAGACCATCCATACAAAAGAAGATTGTTAAGTGTGTTAACATTTTGCTTAATAAGTAAAATGTTTTCATTTATTGTCTTCTTCTTTGTATTCTCATATCAGCAGTTGGCATAGTGGTTCAGCGCTATGTCCCTTAAGCAAGAGGTCGGGGGTTCAATCCCCGCCTCTGGCGAATGGAGCAAACTCTGTGGCCAGTTTCCTATTGCAAAATGCGCTGATCGAGGAACGAAAGATTAGTCTCACGACTGCCGGCTGTGGGGATACCTTGGACAATCAAAAAAAATAAAAAATAACACATTTTATTAATTTGAAGTTAATTATAACTAGAACTCAAAATATTTCATATCAAAATTGAATAACTAATTGTGGGCAAGTGCGTGCATGTTGACGTGTATTTTATGCTAAATTGTGTAGAGTTGTTATAAAAAATAATCAGATTGCTTTCATAAGCTTTCCGCGTGTTATTTAATTTCCTCAACAACGTGTATTTGTGGGCTTTAGAAATTCCCTCATCGTTTTTATTTCATTTCGCTCCGTCTATCACCTAATTAATATTTATGTACACTCATTTTACAAAAGTAAATACTATAAAAATAAAAGATTCAAACAAAACTATTAAAGATGACAGCTCTCTTTAAAAAATAGTTGGTCGATGTATTCTCCAACTGCCATTAATTTTAATGCTATAATTGACAAGTAGTTGATCGATATCTTCATCAAATGTCATTAAATTTCAATGTTATAAATACAAGGGCAAAGTGGAGGAGCTGTTGGATTCAAAGTACATGAAAAAGTGTGAATGAAAAAATGGAGGAAAAATGGTGGAGAATGGAGACACCAATTTAGAAAGTGTACTTCCAAATTGGAAAGTTCACTGTTTCTCCCACATTGGTGGAAGAAGAGAACTTGTAAGTGTTTAAAATAAGAAACACTTACTCCACATGGTAAGTGAGGCAAGAAATAAGAGATGTCTCACGCCGTCGTCGTCGTCACTCGGCTCGGCTTCGGTTTCGATCGATTGATGAGATCTATCTTTTTGGACAAAATTTATTCGACAGAAATTACGCAGTAAATTTTTCTGTGTTTTGATCCTCCAGTTATATGCATGCATGGTACTGTTTCGAACTGATGCTTCAAAAGGATACAATCCTTCAACGAAATGACACACTGATTCATGAAATGGTCTGCCTTGTTCAGAAAAGATGCAATCTTTGGACGAACAGACATGATTTTTCTGGAAAGGTCACACCTTTTAAGTGAATCATTACCACTTTTCAGAAGAGGCATATGAAGGCTATATAAACCTGCTTTCATCCACAGGTTTAGACACGAAATTTTTCTGAAATAAAAACTGTCTTCTTGTCTTAAAAATATTTTGTGTGATCAATCAAACTGTTGAGTGAGTTCGTAGAATTCGACAATTAGAGGTACCGCTATTGTTCGGATTGTAGGCCATTTTATCCTGGAAGGAAGATTCCATAACCTCGGGTACAGTAAGGGGAATTATTCCTTAAGGATACTCCGTGAAGTCGGGAGACTTGGCCTTAAATTCTGTTTTATCTATTTTCTGAAATCTAACACACTTCTTGAATAGATTATTAAGTAATCTTGTGTTGAAAGTGTTAAAGAACTTCAAAGGTGTTCTTATTTATACATGAACTATTGTTGAAGTTGGTGTTGCAATTATACAAATTCTTGTACCCGAAACTACATAAAAGATAACAATCTTAAGGAATAATCTTTTGCAGAATCTGTATTACTTATTTTTGGAGATTAAAGCTTTAAGCTGTCTACTCCGTTTGAAC
This sequence comes from Capsicum pubescens, assembly GCA_030864215.1. Taxonomy (NCBI): domain Eukaryota; kingdom Viridiplantae; phylum Streptophyta; class Magnoliopsida; order Solanales; family Solanaceae; genus Capsicum; species Capsicum pubescens. Next base: position 234,083,908 of record CM061544.1, read on the forward strand.
TTAACTAGTGATTCGAAGACATAAAATCTCCATCACAAATTAAAGATCATTCGGTTGACGATTGAAAGTCATAAAAACTTCATCGTTAACTAGAAACAAGAAGAAGAGTTCAAAGTTGCTTAACTTTATAAGTAGTATTCTAAAAATACTAAATTTTATTGTCTTGTGGTGACAGGAAATATGACTAACGAAAGTCAAATGCAAGAAGCAGCTACGACGGTGGGGGCAACTAGTATTGCCTCAACAAGTCGAGTAAATGCTCCCCAACCAATGGCACCTGCGGAGAAGCCCGAAAAATTTGCAGGCATTGACTTTAAGCGATGGCAGCAAAAGATGTTCTTTTACCCACCACTCTATGCCTTCAAAGGTTCACTAGTGAGGATGCTCCTGAGGTACCCGAGGGAGCCTCGGACAAAGAGCATTTCATGATTGTAGAGGCTTGGAAACACTCAGACTTCCTTTGCAGGAATTATATCTTGAGTGGTCTCCAAGACGGCCTCTATAATATTTACAGTGGAACTAAGACATCGAAGGAATTCTGGGGGGCACTAGAACAAAAATACAAGACAGAGGATGCGGGAATTAAGAAATTCTTTGTTGCAAGGTTCCTGGACTTTAAAATGATAGATAGCAAATCGGTTGTCTCTCAAGTGCAGGAATTGCAAGTAATCATCCACGATCTCTTTGCGGAAGGTATATCTTTGAAAAATACCTTAGTTGAACAAATTGAAAATATTCTTAGTACTAACATAAACTGTTTTGTAGGTTTGATTGTGAATGATGCATTTAAAGTAGCAGCGAATCATTGAGAAGCTACCACCTATATGGAAAGACTTTAAAAACTTCTTGAAGCACAAACGTAAGGAGATGACTGTCGAAGATCTTATTGTCCGGCTGCGTATTAAAGAGGATAATAAGGCTGCCGAGAAAAGGTTAAAAAGGAATTCTACAATTAATGGAACACATATTGTAGAAGATGACCAAAATAATTCTAAGAAAAGAAAGAAAGTTTAACAAGGAAGCAATCAATCCAAGAAGAAATTCAAGGAAAAATGCTTCAATTGTAGAAAGATTGGCCACAAGTCCACGGATTGTCGTGCCCCGAAGAAAGGCAAGAAAAAGGACCAAAATAATATGGTTGAGTCCAACAAAGAAAGTGATGATCTGTGTTCTATGTTCTCAGAATGCAACTTGGTGGGGAATCCTCGCGAATGGTGGATGGATTCTGGTGCCACCCGCCATGTGTGTGCCAACAAAGAGTTATTTTCGTCATTCGCTCTAGCTGAAGTAAAAGAAATGGTCTACATGGCTAACTCCGCTACGGCTAAGGTAGAAGGAACAGGAAAAGTGGGCTTGAAAATGACTTAAGGAAAGGTCTTGATACTTAACAATATCTTGTACATTCCGAAGTTACATAGGAACTTGATTTTTGTTTCACTTCTAGACAAGAACGGATTCAAATGTGTAACCGTTTCTGTAAAAATTATAATTAGCAAAAGAGAAGTGTATGTAGGAAAAGGCTATCTCACCGAGGGCCTTTATAAGATGAATGTAATGAATGTGGAAATAAATAAAGTTCAAATTCTTCTTACTTTCTTGAGTCTAATAATTTATGGCATGAACGTTTAGGCCATGTTAATTACAAAGCGTTACGAAAACTGATTAACTTAGAGGTTTTGCCAAACTTTGAGTGCAATAAATCAAAGTATCAAACATATGTGGAATCAAAGAATGCAAAGCATCCTTATAAGTCCGTTGAAAGGAATTCCAATCCCTTAGACTTAAGACACACTGTCATTTGTGATATGAAGTCAACATCATCATGTGGTGGGAAAAAGTATTTCATAACTTTTATTGACGATTGCACTAGATACTGTTATGTCTACTTACTAAATAGTAAGGATGAAGTAATAGATGCATTTAGGAAATACAAAATTGAAGTTAAAAATCGGTTAGAGAAAAAGATAAAAATGATAAAAAGTGATAGGGGCGGAGAATATGAATCTCCCTTCATCGAAATATGTGTAGAGAATAGAATAGAACCTAAGATTATGGACTGCGTGTTCATAGGATATGCTAAAAGAGTAAATCATGTCGATTTTTAGCTCATAAATTCTAATATCCGGGTATAAATGAAAATACGATAATTGAATCAGATAATGTTGAATTCTTTGAAAACATTTACCCATATAAAACTAGACATGAACAGTCTAGTTGAGGGTCTAAATGACCTCGATATAAACCAAGTGAGAATGTACATAATGAAGAGAATCCAAGGCGTAGTACACGTCAAAGAACTTCTACTACATTTGGATCAGACTTTGTAACATTTCTCTTAGAAAATGAGCCTCAAACATTTAAAGAAGTGATGTCGTCGTCAGACTCATCCTTTTGGAAAGAGGAAGTCAATAGTGAGATTGATTCAATCTTAAGCAACCATACATGAGAATTGGTTGATCTTCCTCCAGGAAATAAACCTTTAGGTTCTAAATGGATCTTCAAAAAGAAAATGAAAGCGGATGGTACTATTGACAAATACAAGGGAAGACTTATAGTAAAAGGCTTCAAGAAAAAAAAGGCCCTGATTACTTTGATACATACTCGCCGGTAACAAGGATAACATCAATTCGAATGTTAATTGCCTTGGCGGCAGTATATGGTCTTGAAATCCATCAAATGGATGTGAAAACCGTATTTCTAAATGGAGAATTAGAGGAAGAAATTTACATGGAATAACCTGAGGATTTTGTGGTTCCAGGAAAGAAGAATAAGATGTGTAAGCTTATTAAGTCATTGTATGGACTAAAGCAAGCACCAAAGCAATGGCATGCGAAGTTTGACCAAATCATGTTGGCAAACGTGCCAAGATAAATGAATGTGATAAATGTGTTTACATTAAAGACACTCCAAATCACCAAGTCATTATTTGTTTATATGTGGATGATATGTTGATCATCAGTAGAGACATTTCAGACATAAATGCAATGAAACGAATGCTCGAAAGCAAGTTTGATTGAAAGAACTTGAAGTTGCGGATGTGATCTTAGATATAAGAATCCATAGAACTCTACAAGGGTTGGCATTGTCACAGTCTCACTATATTAAAAAGGTACTTGACAAATTCAAGTATATGGAATTCGGTATTTCCAAGACTCCTTTGGATGTGAGCTTTGCACTTCGAAAGACTAAAGGTGAAAGTAACTCACGATTGGAGTACCAAGAGTATTGGGATGTTTAATGTATATAATGAATTGTACACGATCAGACATAGCATGCGCTATTAGTAAATTGAGTAGGTACACGAGTAATCCCAACAAAACTCATTGGATGGCAATGAAAAGAGTTTTGGGGTATCTTAAATACACTCAAGACTATGCCTTGCATTATAATAAATATCCTGCGGTACTTGAAGGATATAGTGATGTAAATTGGATCACCGGATCGAACATAGTAAAATCCACGAGTGGATATGTATTTACTATCGGTGGAGGAGCAGTGTAATACCCCATACTTTTCCTAGCAAATTTCATCTCAAGAATATCTAGTATTAGCTTCTAAATTGAATGATTTTTATTCCATGAGAAATTTTCAAAAATTTCACTTTTGTCATGTGGGAAATTCAATAAGCTTTCCATCGATATAAGATTCGCCCAAATCCGATAACCGAGTCAGAAGTTATGACTATTTCAAGTTCCCGTTGTAAAACAGCGCCATATTGGTCAGTGGCGCGCCGCACCACAAGCTAAAATGGCAATTGTCCTTTTCTAGTGTCTCAGTGCGATTTTCTCCCCGTCGCGCCAAAGTTCCAGGTCGCAAAAGAAGGGGCAACGCGATGGCTCCGCGTCGCGCCATCCCTCAGTTTTCCAATTGTCAAATTCTAGTGACACGGCGCGATAGCGCCGCGTCGCGCCAGGGGTTCAATTCGGGAAATTTTTACTGAAATTAAATGACGCGTCCAAGGTTAAAAGGGTCAACTTTCCACTCCTATTTAATCCTTTTAACACGTGATTCAGATAATCTTCACCCAAAATATACTCTCTTCTCTCAAAAACCTCTCAAGAACAATCTACGGTTTTCATAGAAGATCCAATTCCAAGAAAGATTCTCTGTCAATCTTCACAAAATCATGAACTAAGGTATGTGTAGTGTTTATTCATGGACTCCTTTCATCCATGAAGCCCAAGAATCTCTTTTCTAAGTTTAAGTTTATGGATTTCTTTATGAATTTCATGTTGGGTTTGTTTTGTGTATGTTAAGAATGATCAATAGAATTTAAATCCATGTTGGGTGATCAATTTTATGTGGAATTGATTTGTCTAGATGTATATTCATATGAACCTATGAATAAACCCTAGGATGATGAAATTAGAGATGAATCATGATGATTAATTGTTGTATAATGTTGTCTACATGTGCTATGCCTACCATGTGTTTGATTAAATGCCTAGATGAAGGAACAATGCCCAACTTGTATGATATCATGAAATCCCCATGTATGTACAAGTTATGCCTATCACATGTTTTTATGGAATGCTTCTATAAATGTATTATGGATTATGATGTTAGTTATATGTTCAAGTAAGTTATGCTTGGTCAGTTTCCTTCCATCGAGTCCTGGGGGTACTTGTACCCGAAATATTAGTTGTGTGCCTAGAGCCATGTCATGTTTCCATGATACTCTCATTCAAGCTATGAATCCTTAGACTTCAGACAGTCTTATGACTCAGGAAATCTCCATAATCTCATGAACTCAGTCAGTTGTAAGATATCAGTAATATTCCATTAGTAGACAGAAATTCAGTAATTCAGTCTATGTTTAGTTCAGTAAACTATGTTCAGTGTCTATTCAGATAGGAGTAGAAATTAGCACCGAGTGAACCTAAGGATGGAAACCCACCTGTTATGTGAGGGTGTGATTCTTAGAAGAAATCGATGTCTTACTCCATAACTTTGAGGGAACCATAACCTGACAAAGGGTTTGGTCCAATTTGGACGTCCATTTAGGAGGTGCCAAACATAACCCATCATTAATTTGAGATCTTGATAAGGTGAATACTCAGTCTATTCAATGCTAGGCATAATGAGAGTATAAAGACCTCAAAAAAATCTCTTTTCGTCATATGAACTTTAAGGTGTATGAAGTTTCATATTTGATTTTTTAAGCAGAAACAATAGAGACTTCATTTAACTAAGGTTTATTTAGGCCATAGACAGACCTACGTCAAGATAATCCCACCTTTAAAATACTTTGGTAATTCTCCCAAATAATGAATCAGAGCACATGAAGCCATTTCCTTATCTTTTTTTTCTATCAAGAAAAAAAATGGCAGACTAACTGCTATAAATATCAGTTAATGAAAGAGACCAATGCAAAAAAAAATGCATGTTGGGCCTGTGAAACAGTTCAGATCATTTTAATAATAATAAGTTTGATCTATTTTACCGAGAAGGTCTACGGTTCAAGTCCGTATAGCCCTATAAAATAAAATAAAATAAAAATAAAAATAAATTGTATGATTTTCATATCTTGATTATTGTTTCTTGCTTGTAACTAAGTGAAATTCAACTATTCCTATAAGTTTACTCACGGCAATCGTTTAAGTTTAAGCAGATGAAAGAAAAAACGCATATCAATGGATCCAATCGATATTTATTTTTTCAATTGCAGATAAATAAACCAACCTTTCGTCATTAATCTTCGGAGGAGAATTACATATTCATATCCACAATAAAAGAATTAGTGAGACCCCCTTTCTTTTGATATCCCCAATCTTATTGAATTTTGGAAGTCAAATCATTTCACGGGCCTGATGAAATGAAAAACTACGAAGAGGAATTCACATGGATTTAGGAAGGGACTGCTGTATTTGTGTACAAGCTAAAGTTTTTTGAAAAACAAATATCTTTGGTCACTTTCATTATCAAATAGGCTTTTCCTTCGTATACCTTACTTACCTCGACCTAGCGAAGCACAACACAAAAAAGGTAGTCTTCTTTTTCTGTATTCAACCAAGAAAAACCCCTCCACCTGGATTCGAATCCTAATACTATTATTAAATAATAATAAAATAATAAAAGGAATATACCAACACAAGATCTTCTAAATCTTGAGATGAAAGTTCCTATATATTCTCTTCTATTTGATTACTTGTTCCATTTTAGATCACAAAATCACTAAGAAAAAAAATTAAAATAAAGACCTCCTGATTCTATTTATTCTATTTATAGAAAAAAATTGAAATATTTAAAGAATTTCTAATTAAAGAAGAAAAATTAAAGAAGAACTAAGATAATTAATTAATTTAAAATTCCTTGTCTTTAGTTTAGAGAGAGAAAAAAAAGAAAGAGGAGAATTTGTATAAGAGTAATATATAGTTAGAAGGTTCTACTAACTAAATAAAATGGAAATAAGTATAATGGAAATAAAATTGGATTCCAGTCGATGAATCTTGCAATGAGATATGCCCTACAATAAACCAATAAACAAAGCAAAACTAGGCGGTTCGACCAAAATGAATTCTTGTTTTGACTAATATAGTTATGGATGGCTTGACAATTCCAATTCGAATCGACCAATCGAATCGGGTATCTTTTCCACGTTCATAGGAGTGTGTTTATGTTTCTACTTTACGAATATGATTATTTTTGGGCATTTCTAATAATATCCATCCTTGTTCCTATTTTGGCATTTTTTATTTTTGGAGTGTTAACCCCGATTAGCAAAGGGCCGGAGAAACTTTCTACTTATGAGTCGGGTATAGAACCAATGGGTGATGTTTGGTTACAATTTCGAATCCGTTATTATATGTTTGCTCTAGTTTTTGTTGTTTTTGATGTTGAAACGGTTTTTCTTTATCCATGGGCAATGAGTTTCGACGTATTGGGTGTATCTGTATTTATAGAAGCTTTGATTTTCGTGCTTATCTTAATTATTGGTTTAGTTTATGCATGGCGAAAGGGGGCATTGGAATGGTCTTAGCTCCTGAATATTCAAACAATAGAAAGAAAAATGGAAAAAATAAGATTGAGACAATTATGAATTCCACTCAGTTTCCTTTACTTGATCGAACAGCCCCAAATTCAGTTATTTCAACTAAATCCTATGGATTCTTAGGATTGGTATATTTTTTCTATCCTGTAGTTTGTAGTTTTCCTAAATCAAGCCAAGTAGCACAACTCTTTCTACCCATTCTGTATATTGTCCCCTTTGTTCCGTTCCGTGTTGAAATGGAAGCTTAATTTATTACTTATTATTTTATTATACTTTAGATTAGTTAGTGATTAGCTATTAGTATTAGACGAGATTTTAAGAAAAAAAAATTGATTTCTTTATAGGGGTATAGGAGAGGAAAAATCACTTTTTTCGATGCGAATTTGACACGACATAGGAGAAGCCGCCCTTTATCAAAAATTATATTATTATATTTATATTTTTTTTAATAATAAAAGGGGGTTCCGACATATTAATATATAGTGAAGTGTTCCCCCAGATTCAGAACTTTTTTTCAATAATCACTAATAATCCTACTAATAATCCTAGTGATTGGATTTCTATGCTTAGTCTGATAGGAAATAAGATATTAAAATAAATAATTTTATAGCGAATGACTATTCATCTATTGTATTTTCATGCAAATAGGGGGCAAGAAAACTCTATGAAAAGATGGTGGTTTAATTCGATGTTGTTTAAGAAGGAGTTCGAACGCAAATGTGGGCTAAATAAATCAATTGGCAGTCTTAGTCCTATTGAAAATACCAGTGAAGATCCAAATCGAAAAGTGAAAAACATTCCTAGTTGCAGTAATGTTGATTATTTATTCGGCGTTAAAGACATTCGAAATTTCATCTCTGATTACACTTTTGTAGTTAGTGATAGGAATGGAGACAGTTATTCCATCTATTTTGATATTGAAAATCAGATTTTTGAGATTGACAACGATCATTTTTTTCTGAGTGAACTAGAAAGTTCTTTTTATAGTTATCGAAAATCGAGTTATCTGAATAATGGATTTAGGGGCGAAAATCCCTACTATAATTCTTACATGTATGATACTCAATATAGTTGGAATAATCACATTGATAGTTGCATTGATAATTATCTTCAGTCTCAAATCTGTATAGATACTTCCATTATAAGTGGTAGTGAGAATTACAGTGACAATTACATTTATAGGGCCGTTTGTGGTGGTGAAAGTAAAAATAGTAGTGAAAACGAGGGTTCCAGTATACAAAATTGCACAAAGGACAGTGATTTAACTATAAGAGAAAGTTCTAATGGCAGTGATTTAACAATTGGCAGTGATTTAACTATAAGAGAAAGTTCTAATGGTAGCGATTTAACTATTGGCAGTGATTTAACTATAAGAGAAAGTTCTAATGGTTGTGATTTAACTATAAAAGAAAGTTCTAATGATCTCGAGGTAACTCAAAAATACAGGCATTTGTGGGTTCAATACGAGAATTGTTATGGATTAAATTATAAGAAATTTTTTAAATCAAAAAATAAATATTTGTGAACAATGTGGATATCATTTGAAAATGAGTAGTTCGGATAGAATTGAACTTTTGGTCGATCCGGGTACTTGTGATCCTATGTATGAAGACATGGTCTCTCTGGATCCCATTGAATTTCATTCGGAAGAGGATCCTTATAAAGATCGTATTGATTCTTATCAAAGAAAGACAGGATTAACCGAGGCTGTTCAAATAGGCATAGGCTAATTAAACGGCATTCCTGTAGCAATTGGGGTTATGGATTTTCAGTTTATGGGGGGTAGTATGGGATCCGTAGTCAAAGAGGAAATCACCCGTTTGATTGAACACGCTTCCAATCAAATTTTACCTCTTATTATAGTGTGTGCTTCTGGGGGGCGCATGCAGGAAGGAGGTTTGAGCTTGATGCAAATGGCTAAAATATCATCTGCTTAATATGATTATCAATTAAATAAAAAATTATTTTATGTATCAATCCTTACATCTCTGACAACTGGTGGAGTGACAGCTAGTTTTTGTATGTTGGGGGATATCATTATTGCCGAACCCAATGTCTAAATTGCATTTGCAGTTAAAAGTGTAATTGAACAAACATTGAATAAAACAGTACCCGAAGGTTCACAAGTAGCTGAATACTTATTCCAGAAGGGTTTATTCGACCTAATTGTACCACGTAATCTTTTAAAAAGCGTTCTGAGTTAGTTATTTAAGCTTCACGCCTTTTTTCCTTTGAATCAAAAGTCAAGCAAAATCAAGTAGAGCACTAAGGCCATTATTTTATTTTATTTGTGTTTGTAGCTAAAACTTAGTTAGTTTATCGGAATCAAAGTAAATAAGATAATAGTAAATAAGATAAAGTAAATAAGATAATAATGGCTCTTTCTTTGGTGATAGAAGATCTAATTATAGAAAGAATCAAAACTAAAGTTGAGGATAACTCTTTTTTGACCTATATTCCTGATTACGAATCAAGAAGCCTTTATCACCAAGAGTGAGTTCTTCCTTTCGTGAAATTATGAAAATAAAATAAATTTCTTCTTGTCTTAGGTATATAATTTGAAATTAAAATATAGATAATAGAGTTTTGTATCTTTCTCTATCTCCCTAAAAACCATTTTAGCTAAAAATTCATGTTGGGTCAGATTCGAACGAATCTTTCGATAATCTCTTTATCTATTTTTAGAAAATAAGAAGACAAGAACAAAAGACAAAGAAATGAAGAAAAATAATAAAGTTTATTATGATACATATCTTTCTCATGTATGAGATGAATAAGTCCATTTATTTAGTTCTACATTCTTTGCACTTCTTCTTATTATACGTACTCAGTTAGATTTAGATATATAGATACTTAGATCTTTACTAAGAATTTCAAATTCTTCAAATTCTATTAATAATAAATATTATCTAATTAGAATTCAAATTCTTAATTTAATTATAATTATTTAACTATTACAAGATATCTTTATTTATATAATAACAGATACAATATAGTAAATCGAGGTACCCCTTCTATGACAAATTTGAACCTTTCATCTATTTTTGTGTCGTTAGCAGGCCTAGTCTTTCCGGCAATTGCAATGGCTTCTTTATTTATTCATGTTCAAAAAAACAAGATTGTTTAGATACGCTGGGACCCAATCTAATCCAATTTTTTTTAAAACGTGGACTTGTATCATAACACGGATATCTATTTATTGGAATAGAGTATAACATGTGATTTCTACCGAACATAAAGGAAAAAACTCTTATGCCTGCAGAAACATGATATATGGATATATCCATTCTAGTAATTTTCAAATAGATCAGGATCACTGGATAGCTGAAATGTAGTCGGTTAATCTCTATGTATATCGATATGTATAGTGGGATCGTATTAAATAAAGAGTATGTTATTATTTAGATTTAACCAATTTGATGAATTACTCCTAAAGGTTGACATCAAACTAGTGCTAGTTCACCTCAAACTAGTGCTAGTTGATGAGAGTTACTTCGGAAACAAAAAAGTAAAGTTAAATTTCTATGGGGTATTATGTCAATTCCAATAAAATGCAATCGGGTGAAGTATGACTTGGCGATCAGAACATATATGGATAGAACTTATAACGGGGTCTCGAAAAATAAGTAATTTCTGCTGGGTCTTTATCCTTTGTTTAGGTTCATTAGGCTTCTTATTAGTTGGAACTTCCAGTTATCTTGGTAGAAATTTGATATCTTTTTTTGCGCCTCAGCAAATCATTTTTTTTTCACAAGGAATCGTGATGTCTTTCTACGGAATTGTGGGTCTCTTTATTAGCTCTTATTTGTGGTGCACAATTTCCTGGAATGTAGGTAGTGGTTATGATCGATTCGATATAAAGAAAGGAATAGTCTGTATTTTTCGTTGGGGATTTCCGGGAAAAAATCATCGCATATTCCTCCGATTCCTTATAAAAGATATTCATTCCGTTAGAATAGAAGTTAAAGAGGATATTTATGCTCGTCGTGTTCTTTATATGGACATCCGAGGCCAGGGGTCCATTCCCTTAACCCGTACTGGTGAGAATTTGACTCCACGAGAAATTGAATAAAAGGTTGCTGAATTAGCTTATTTCTTGCGTGTACCAATTGAAGTATTTTGAGAAATTGTGAATCAAAACTTTCATTCAATTAAAGAAAACGTATATGAAAGAACCATAAAACGAAACTCTTTTTATGGTCTTTATGCGTAAGTAAACCCATGCAATTCAATAACAAATAACAAATCGAAACAATAGTCTTTGTTTGTGGTGACATAAATCCCTCCCTACAACTCATGAATTAAGAATTCTCACAACAACAAGGTCTACTCGACACGAATTACGCGTTAATAAAACTTTTCACAGGAATCTTTCAAAAAATTTCCAACTAATACTAATATTATCAATTAATCAGAATGGTTGATTATTAGACCATGGTATTTGATTTGCCAAATACATCATTATTGTATACTCTTTCATATATATAGCGCAACCCAATTTTTATTTTTTACCTTTTTTTAAAAATGGAAATACCTAACTAACCTAAATAATAAGAACTTCCCCCTTGACAGTGGTATATGTTGTATATGTAAATCCTAAATGTGAAAATATATGGAATTCCGCTATGAAAGGTATAAAAAAGAAACAAAAACGCAAGGAAAAGAATAGGCTAGGCATAAATCAATATGCTGAAATTTAACTAAAAAATAAATAGGAAAAATAAGAAGAGGAGCCCACTAGATCCAAATAGTGAATCGTAATAGAAATATAAAATAAAGTTCAGGTTTGAATTTCATAGAATAGATAATATGGATGGGATTGTCTATAATGATAGACAAATGAAAGACTTTCTCAAGATTCTGATTCATCCACTTGAGATTTTTAAATTAAAATAGGTTGGGTGATCTTGCAAATTAACTCAATCTCATTGAATAAGTTAACAATTGAATTGGTTCAATTGCATGGTGCCAAAGAAATCGAGTGCTAATTCCCATTTTATTGAATTAACCGATCGACGTGCTAGCGGACATTTACTTTGAATTCGATAATTTTTGAAAAAACATTTCGACATATTTATTTATTTTATTATTATGAGAATCAATCCTACTACTTCTGGTTCTGGAGTTTCCACGCTTGAAAAAAAAACCTGGGGCGTGTCGTCCAAATCATCGATCCAGTACTAGATGTAGCCTTTCCCCCGGGCAAGATGCCAAATATTTATAACGCTCTCGTAGTTCAAGGTTGAGATAGTGTTGGTCAACTAATTAATGTGGCTTGTGAGGTACAGCAATTATTAGGAAATAATCGAGTTAGAGCTGTAGCTATGAGTGCTACAGACGGTTTAACGAGAGGAATGGAAGTGATTGACACAGGAGCTCCTATAAGTGTTCCAGTTGGGTGGGCGACTCTGGGATGAATTTTTAACGTGCTCGGAGAGCCTGTTGATAATTTAGGGCCTGTAGATACTAGTACAATGTCTCTTATTCATAGATCTGTGCCCGCCTTTATACAGTTGGATACAAAATTATCTATTTTTGAAACAGGAATTAAAGTAGTAGATCTTTTAGCCCCTTATCGCCGTGGAGGAAAAATGAGACTATTCGGGGGAGCTGGAGTGGGTAAAATAGTACTCATAATGGAATTGAGTAACAATATTGCTAAAGCTCAGGGGGGCGTATTCGTATTTGGCGGAGTGGGTGAACGTACTCGGGAAGGAAATGATCTTTACATGGAAATGAAAGAATCTGGAGTGATTAATGAAGAAAATATTGCAGAATCAAAAGTGGCCCTAGTTTACGGTCTGATGAATGAACCACCAGAAGCTCGTATGAGAGTTGGTTTGATTGCCCTAACTATGGCGTAATATTTTTGAGATGTTAATGAGCAAGACGTACTTCTATTTATTGACAATATCTTCTGTTTCGTCCAAGCAGGATCCGAAGTATCGGCCTTATTGGGTAGAATGCCTTCCGTTGTGGGTTATCAACCAACCCTAAGTACTAAAATGGGTTCTTTACAAGAAAGAATTACTTCTACCAAAGAAGGGTTCATAACCTCTATTCAAGCAGTTTATGTACCCGCAGACGATTTGACCGACCCTGCTCCTGCTACGACATTTGCACATTTAGATGCTACTACCATACTATCAAGAGGATTGGCTGCCAAAGGTATTTATCCAGCAGTAGATCCTTTAGATTCAACGTCAACCATGCTTCAACCTTGGATCGTTGGTGAGGAACATTACGAAACCGCCCAACGAGTTAAGCAAACTTTACAACGTTACAAAGAACTTCAGAACATTATAGCTATCCTTGGATTGGACGAATTATCCGAAGAGGATCGTTTACTCGTAGCAAGAGCGCAAAAAATTAAGTGTTTCTTATCACAACCCTTTTTCGTAGCAGAAGTATTTACCGGTTCTCTAGGGAAATATATTGGTCTAGCAGATACAATTCGAGGATTTAAATTGATCCTTTCTGGAGAATTAGATGGTATTCTTGAATAGGCCTTTTATTTGGTAGGTAATATCGATGAAGCTACCGCGAAGGCTATGAACTTAGAAATGGAGAGTAATTTGAAGAAATGACTTTAAATCTTAGTGTACTGACTCCTAATCAAATTGTTTGGGATTCAGAAGTGGAAGAAATCATGTTATCTACTAATAGTGGTCAAATTGGCATATTACCAAATCACGCCCCTATTGCCACAGCTGTAGATATAGGGATTTTATGAATACGCCTTAACAACCAATGGTTAACGATGGCTCTAATGGGTGGTTTTGCTAGAATAGCCAATAATGATATCACTGTTTTAGTAAATGATGCGGAGAAGGGTAGTGACATTGATCCACAAAAAGCTTAGCAAACTCTTGAAATAGCGGAGGCTAATGTGAAAAAGGCTGAAGGAAGGAGACAAAAAATTGAGGCAAATCTAGCTCTCCAACGAGCTAGAACACGGGTGGAGGCTATAAATCCAATTTCATAACTAGTTAGTACGACTAGTTAGTACGTTCGAATAATAAAAAGTTCTCTTTCTAATCCTATTTAGATTCTATCGGGTGAATACAATCAAATACAATCAAACAGAAGCCAATTCTGATGCAAAAATTTAAATTTAAAAATGAAATAGAAAAGATACAAAATCAAAAAATAAATATCACTAAAGGTGGTTCGTATCCTTATTAGATACCATTGACTCTGGTATCTAATAAGTTTTACCTACTATTGGATTTGAACCAATGACTCCCGTCGTATGAAAGCAGTACTCTAACCACTGAGTTAAGTAGGTCATTTTTCATTCCAAAGAGAACCAAACGATACCCATCCTATAGATAGATTATAAATATCATATTACTTATAAGCAATACTAATCTAATAAGCAATACTAATGTAAGGAATACCACTCAAAGAGATCAAAGATTGTTGATGTTGGATCATGGAATATTTATCTTGACAAGAATTTATCTACATGATAAAATATGTATCACAAGCACTAAGGTCTATAGCTCAGTTGGTAGAGCAACTCGTTTACATGCGCGCCAATGTTTTTCAAGGGAGTTCATCATACAATTAAAAAAATCGATCTTGTTGAGAAATCGATGTCTTACTCCATAACTTTGAGGGAACCATAGCCTGACAAAGGGTTCGGTCCAATTTGGACGTCCATTTAGGAGGTTCCAAACAGACCCCATCATTGGTTTGAGATCTTGATAAGGTGAATACCCAGTCTATTCAATGCTAGGTATAATGAGAGTATAAGGACCTCAAAAAAATCTCTTTTCGTCATATGAACTTTAAGGTATATGAAGTTTCATATTTGATTTTTTAAGCAGAAACGATAGAGACTTCATTTAACTTAGGTTTATTTAGGCCAGAGACAGACCTACGTCAAGATAATCCCACCTTTGAAACACTTTGGTAATGCTCCCAAATAATGAATCAGAGCACATGGAGCCATTTCCTTATCTTTTTTCTGTCAAGAAAAAAAATGGCAGACTAACTGCTATAAATATCAGTTAATAAAAGAGCCCAATGAAAAAAAAATGCATGTTGGGTCTTTGAAACATTTCAGATCATTTTAATAATAATAAGTTTGATCTGTTTTATCGAGAAGGTCTACGGTTCAAGTCCGTATAGCCTTATAAAATGAAAAAAAAATTGAATAATTTTCATTTCTTCATTATTATTTCTTGCTTTTAACTAAGTGAAATTCAACTATTCCTATAAGTTTACTCATGGCAATCATTTAAGTTTAAGCAGATGAAAGAAAAAATGCATATCAATGGATCCAATCGATATTTATTTTTTCAATTGCAGATAAACAAACCAACCTTTCGTCATTAATCTTCGGAGGAGAATTACATATTCATATCCACAATAAAAGAATTAGTAAGACCCCATTTATTTTGATATCCCCAATCTTATTGAATTTTGGAAATCAAATCATTTCATGGGCTTGGTGAAATGAAAAACTACGAAGAGGAATTCACATGGATTTAGGAAGGGACTGCTGTATTTGTGTACAAGCTAAAGTTTTTTGAAAAACGAATATCTTTGGTCACTTTCATTATCAAATAGGCTTTTCCTTCATATACCTTACTTACCTCGACCTAGCGAAGCATAACACAAAAAAGGTAGTCTTTTTTTCTGTATTCAACCAAGAAAAACCCCTCCACCTGGATTCGAATCCTAATACTATTATTAAATAATAATAAATTAATAAAAGGAATATACCAACACAAGATCTTCTAAATTTTGAGATGGAAGTTCCTATACATTCTCTTCTATTTGATTACTTGTTCAATTCCAGATCACAAAATCACTAAGAAAAAAAATTAAAATAAAGACTTCCTGATTCTATTTATTTTATTTATAGAAAAAAATTGAAATATTTAAAGAATTTCTAATTAAAGAAGAAAAATTAAAGAAGAACTAAGATAATTAATTAATTTAGAATTCCCTATCTTTAGTTTAGAGAAAAAAATAAGAGAAATAAGAGAATTTGTATAAGAGTAATATATAGTTAGAAGGTTCTACTAACTAAATAAAATGGAAATAAGTATAATGGAAATAAAATCGGATTCCAGTCGATGAATCTTGCAATGAGATATGCCCTACAGTGAACCAATAAACAAAGCCAAACTAGGCGATTCGACCAAAATGAATTCTTATTTTGACTAATATAGTTATGGTTGGCTTGACAATTCCAATTTGAATCGACTAATCGAATCCGGTATATTTTCCACATTCATAGGAGTGCGTTTATGTTTCTACTTTACGAATATGATTTTTTGGGGCATTTCTAATAATATCCATCCTTGTTCCTATTTTGGCATTTTTTATTTTCAGAGTGTTAGCCCCGATTAGAAAAGGGCCGGAGAAACTTTCTACTTATGAGTCGGGCATAGAACCAATGGGTGATGTTTGGTTACAATTTCGAATCCGTTATTATATGTTTGCTCTAGTTTTTGTTGTTTTTGATGTTGAAACGGTTTTTCTTTATCCATGGGCAATGAGTTTCGACGTATTGGGTGTATCTGTATTTATAGAAGCTTTGATTTTCGTGCTTATCTTAATTATTGGTTTAGTTTATGCATGGAGAAAGGGGGCATTGGAATGGTCTTAGCTCCTGAATATTCAGACAATACAAAGAAAAACGGAAAAAATAAGATTGAGACAGTTATGAATTCCATTCAGTTTCCTTTACTTGATCGAACAGCCCCAAATTCAGTTATTTCAACTAAATCCTATGGATTCTTAGGATTGGTATATTTTTTTCTTTCCTGTAGTTTGTAGTTTCCCTGAATCAAGCCAAGTAGCACAACTCTTTCTACCCATCCTGTATATTGTCCCCTTTGTTCCGTTCCGTGTTGAAATGGAAGCTTAATTTATTACTTATTATTTTATTAGATTTTATATTAGTTAGTGATTATATATTAGTATTAGACGAGATTTTAAGAAAAAAAATTTGATTTCTTTATAGGGGTATAGGAGAGGACAAATCTCTTTTTTTCGATACGAATTTGACACGACATAGGAGAAGCCACCCTTTATAAAAAATTATATTATTATATTTATATTATTTTTAATAATAAAAGGGGGTTCCGACATATTAATATATAGTGAAGTGTTCCCCCAGATTCAGAACTTTTTTTCAATACTCACTAATAATCCTAGTGATTGGATTTCTATGCTTAGTCTGATATGAAATAAGATATTCAAATAAATAATTTTATAGCGAATGACTATTCATCTATTTTATTTTCATGCAAATAGGGGGCAAGAAAACTCTATGGAAAGATGGAGGTTTAATTCGATGTTGTTTAAGAAGTAGTTCGAACGTAGGTGTGGGCTAAATAAATCAATGGGCAGTCTTGGTCCTATTGAAAATACCAGTGAAGATCCAAATCGAAAAGTGAAAAACATTCCTAGTTGCAGTAATGTTGATTATTTATTTGGCGTTAAAGACATTCGGAATTTCATCTCTGATGACACTTTTGTAGTTAGTAATAGGAATGGAGACAGTTATTCCATCTATTTTTATATTCAAAATCAGATTTTTGAGATTGACGACGATCATTCTTTCATGAGTGAACTAGAAAGTTCTTTTTATAGTTATCGAAACTCGAGTTATCTGAATAATGGATTTAGGGGCGAAGATCCCTACTATAATTCTTACATGTATGATAATATAGTTGGAATAATCACATTAATAGTTGCATTGATAATTATCTTCAGTCTCAAATCTGTATAGATACTTCCATTATAAGTGGTAGTGAGAATTATAGTGACAGTTACATTTATAGGGACGTTTGTGGTGGTGAAAGTATAAATAGTAGTGAAAATGAGGGTTCCAGTATACAAACTCGCACAAAGGGCAGTGATTTAACTATAAGAGAAAGTTCTAATGGCAGTGATTTAACTAGTTAAAGAGAAAGTTCTAATGGTAGCGATTTAACTATTGGCAGTGATTTAACTATAAGAGAAAGTTCTAATGGAAGTGATTTAACTAAAAGAGAAAGTTCTAATGATCTCGAGGTAACTCAAAAATACAGGCATTTATGGGTTCAATGCGAGAATTGTTATGGATTAAATTATAAGAAATTTTTTAAATCAAAAATGAATATTTATGAACAATATGGATATCATTTGAAAATGAGTAGTTCAGATGGAATTGAACTTTTGGTCGATCTAGGTACTTGGGATCCTATGGATGAAGACATGGTCTCTATGGATCCCATTGAATTTCATTCGGAAGAGGAGCCTTAGAAAAATCGTATTGATTCTTATCAAAGAAAGACAGGATTAACCGAGGCTGTTCAAATAGGCATAGGCCAAATAAACGGCATTCCCGTAGCAATTTGGGTTATGGATTTTCAGTTTATGGGGGTAGATGGGATCCGTAGTCGGAGAGAAAATCACCCATTTGATTGAACACGCTGCCAATTAAATTTTACCTCTTATTATAGTGTGTGTTTCTAGGGGGGTGGGGGCACATGCAGGAAGGAAGTTTGAGCTTGATGCAAATGGCTAAAATATCGTTTGCTTTATATGATTATCAATTAAATAAAAAAATATTTTATGTATCAATCCTTACATCTCCGACAACTGGTGGAGTGACAGCTAGTTTTGGTATGTTGGGGGATACATTATTGCCGAACCCAATGCCTACATTGCATTTGTAGGTAAAAGAGTAATTGAACAAACATTGAATAAAACAGTACCCGAAGGTTCACAAGTACCTGAATACTTATTCCATAAGGGTTTATTCGACCTAATTGTACCATGTAATCTTTTAAAAAGCGTTCTGAGTGAGTTATTTAAGCGTCACGCCTTTTTTCCTTTGAATCAAAAGTCAAGAAAAATCAAGTAGAGCACTAAGGACATTATTTTATTTTATTTGTGTTTGTAGCAAACAAGTAGTTAGTTTATCGGAATCAAAGTAAATAAGATAATAATGGCCCTTTCTTTGGTGATAGAATATCTAATTGTAGAACGAATCAAAACTAAAGTTGAGGATAACTCTTTTTTGACCTATATTCCTTATTACAAATCAAGTAGCCTTTATCACCAAGAGTGAGTTCTTCCTTTCGTGAAATTAGGAAAATAAAATGAATTTCTTCTTGTCTTAGGTATATAATTTGAAATTAAAATATAGATAATTGAGTTTTGTATCTTTCTCTATCTCCCTAAAAATCATTTTAGCTAAAAATTCATGTTGGGTCGGATTCGAACAAATCTTTCGATAATCTCTTTATCTATTTTTAGAAAATTAGAAGACAAGAACAAAAGACAAAGAAATGAATAAAAATAATAAAGTTTATTATGATACATATCTTTCTCATGTATGAGATGAATAAGTCCATTTATTTAGTTCTACATTCTTTGCACTTATTCTTATTATACGTACTCAGTTAGATTTAGATATATAGATAGTTAGATCTATACTTAGAATTTCAAATTCTTCAAATTCTATTAATAATAAATATTATCTAATTAGAATTCAAATTCTTTATTTAATTATTACAAGATATCTTTATTTATATAATAACATAATAACAGATATAATATAGTAAATTGAGGTACCCCTTCTATGACAAATTTGAACCTTTCATCTATTTTTGTGCCTTTAGTAGGCCTAGTCTTTCCGGCAATTGCAATGGCTTCTTTATTTATTCATGTTCAAAAAAACAAGATTGTTTAGATACGCTGGGACCCAATCTCATCCATTTTTTTTAAACGTGGACTTGTATCATAACACGGATATCTATTTATTGGACTAGAGTATAACATGTGATTTCTACCGAACATAAAGGAAAAAACTCTTATGCCTGCAGAAACATGATATATAGATATATCCATTCTAGTAATTTTCAAATAGATCAAGATCACTGGATGGCTGAAATGTAGTCGGTTAATATCTATGTATATCGATATGTATAGTGGGATCGTATTAAATAAAGAGTATGTTATTATTTTAGATTTAACCAATTTGATGAATTACTCCTAAAGGTTGACATCAAACTAGTGCTAGTTCACCTCAAACTAGAGCTAGTTGATGAGGGTTACTTTGAAAACAAAAAAGTAAAGTCAAATTTCTATGGGGTATTATCTCAATTCCAATAAAATTCAATCGGGTAAAGTATGACTTGGCATTCAGAACATATATGGATAGAACTTATAACGGGGTCTCGAAAAATAAGTAATTTCTGTTGGGCCTTTATCCCTTTTTTAGTTTCATTAGGCTTCTTATTAGTTGGAATTTCCAGTTATCTTGGTAGAAATTTGATATTTTTTTTTCCGCCTCAGCAAATAATTTTTTCCACAAGGAATCGTGATGTCTTTCTACGGAATTACGGGTCTTTTTATTAGCTCTTATTTGTGGTGCACAATTTCCTGGAATGTAGGTAGTGGTTATGATCGATTCGATATAAAGGAAGGAATAGTCTGTATTTTTCGTTGGGGATTTCTGGGAAAATTTGTCGCATATTCCTTCGATTCCTTATAAAAGATATTCAGTCCGTTAGAATAGAAGTTAAAGAGGGTATTTATGCTCGTCGTGTTCTTTATATGGATATTCGAGGCCAGGGGTCCATTCCGTTAACCCGTACTGATGAGAATTTGACTCCACGAGAAATTGAACAAAAGACTGCTGAAATCGATCTTGTTGAGACATCATAGCCTGATATATGAGGGTAGATGAGGTGGCTTAGCCTACAATATGAGGGTTTCCACCATTCTCACTAGAGTTACCTGTTATATTAGGGTCACTCACATATTGTCCTTACCAGTGGTGTGATATTGACACCCTTCCAATCAAGGCATAGATTGGACCCCAATTCAGCTATATGAGGGTTTCCACCATTCTCACTAGAGTTACCTGTTATATTAGGGTCACTCACATATTGTCCTTACCAGTGGTGTGATATTGACACCCTTCCAATCAAGGCATAGATTGGACCCCAATTCAGCTATAATGCATCATTTAGGGCATGTCGGTTAGATGACTACCTTGCACAGTCTCAGTAAAAGAACTCAGATAGTTCTTCAGAATTCAGGGTTGTCAGATACAGTCAACTCAGACACAGTACGAAACTCAGATAGTTCTACCAGATTCAGGACTGTCAGATACAGTCACTCATTTTATCAGTTATATCAGTTATCAGTATGTCATGGTATCAGTATTCAGATTCAGTACTCATGTTATCACGATTTCAGATATAGTTACTATGTATGCATGCATGTATTCTCACGTTCATACTAGTCAGTTAGCCAGTATTGTTCATGCATATGAACCCCATGCATTCAGCCTACCCCACATGTACACCAATTCATTTAAAGTACTAACACATTTGCGCTATGGTGTCTTATACCATAGGTTTAGAGACACGAGCTCCAGATCAGCAGTAGATTCCAGTTTCAGCAGTCAGAGTTAAAAGTGAGTCCTCATCATTCGCGGACATGACTATTTCTCTATTATCTCATTAATTAGTTTATTAGTTGGAGTTAGTTGGGGACATGTCCCATCAACTTTTTACTCAGACAGTTCAGTCAGTTAGAGGCTTTCTAGACTATCATATTTCATACTTCAGTATTTTCAGTTTTGTTTTGGGTATTTCATACCCCGGTTAGATGTTATATTTTACTTCAGTTATGTGAACCTTATGGCCTTTCAGTTCATGTTTCTGCATTATTCAGTATTTTATACAGTATACAGGTATAACTATCAGTCATGGGTTAGCTTGTGGTCCTTCGGGTTCATGAGCACCGTGTAGCATTTCGGGTACCAGATTCGGGGCGTTACAAGCAGTCTCTTGGAAATCTTCGAAACAGTCTTGTATTGGTCGTTTTACAATGGAATCTGAATTTATCGCATTGGATAAAGCCGGTGAAGAAGCAGAATGGCTCCGAAATTTCTTAGAAGATATTCCTTATTGGCCCAAACCAGTGGCACCAGTATGTATACACTGTGATAGCCAAGCGGCAATAGGTAGGGCAGGGAGCATGATGTACAACGGTAAATCTCGTCACATATGAAGGAGACATAATAGTGTTAGGAAACTTCTCTCTAGTGGAATTATCACTGTTGACTATGTAATATCAAAGGATAATGTGTCGGATCCACTTACAAAAGGCCTATCTAGAGAAGGAGTGGAAAGGATATCCAAGGGAATTGGTTTAAGCTCTAGGACAAGTCAGCATAGTGGTAACTCTACCTAGCAGATTGAAGATCCCAAGAGCTAGGTTCAAGGAGATCAAACAAAGTTGTGTCTGACAGGTTCAACATTGTCAATTACTCAAGGTGAAAAGTCTTTTAATGATTATCTAAATTTGGCAGATTTGACCAAATAGTTTAATCTATAGGATTGAACGTATAGAAATCACCTATGTGAGGGAAAAGTGGAAGTCGTTTCAAGGAGAATGTTAGTAAAGGCCTATTCTCTAAGCTTTTATGAAACCGGGACGTGTTCATGGATGAAAAGAACAAAATCGTGAGAACCATAAACCGTAAAAGGTTGGTTCTGTGACATGTGTTGTCTAGGTGTACACTAAAGCTCGATGGTTCAAAGATATCAAATCTACCGATTGACCGAGTGCATCCGATACATGTTCACTATGGAAAGTTCAAAGGGAAACCCATTTATCCAGATACAATCAGTCTTTGCTTGATGATCACATACTTATCCGTAAAAATTTTATGAAAAATAGCCATTTCCCATTCATGTGGGGTATTGTTGGGTTCAAAGTATATGAAAAAGTGTGAATGAAAAAATAGAGGAAAAATTGGGGAGAAGGGAGACACCAATTTGAAAGTGTACTCCCAAATTGAAAAGTTTACTCTTTCTCCCACATTGGTAGAAGAAGAGAACTTGTGAGTGTTTAAATTAAGGAAAACTTACTCCATATGGTAAGTGAAGAAAGAAATAAGAGATGCCTCGCTCCGTCGTCGTCGTTCGCTCGGCTCGGCTTCGGCTTTGGATTCGGCTTCGGCTTTGGATTCGGCTTCGGCTTCGGCTTTGGCTTTGGATTTGGATCAATCGATGAGATCTATCTTTTTGGACAAAATTTATTTGATAGAAATTTAATCCGAAGGGAAAGTAAAAACACAGTAAAGTTTTATGTGTTTTGATCCTCCAGTTATATGCATGCATGGAGTTGTTTCTAACTGATGCTTCTGAGAGATGCACTGTTTCGAATTGATGCTTCAAAAGAATGAAATCCTTCAACGAAATGACACACTGATTCATGAAATGGTCTGCCTGTTCAGAAAAGATGCAATCTTTGGACGAACAGACATGATTTTTCAGGAAAGGTCACACCTTTTAAATGAACCATTGCCACTTTTCAGAAGAGTCATATGAAGGCTATATAAACCTATTTTCATCCACAGGTTTAAACATGAATTTTTTCTGAAATAAAAACTCTTTTCTTGTCTTAAAAACATTCTGTGTGATCAATCAAATTGTTGAGTGAGTTCGTAGAATCCGACAATTTGAGGTACCGCTATTGTTCGGATTGTAGGCCATTTTATCCTGGGAGGAAGATTCCATAACCTCGGGTACAGTGAGGGAAATTATTTCTTAAGGACACTCCGTGAAGTCGGGGGACTTGGCCTTAAATTTTGTTTCATCTATTTTCTGAAATCTAACACACTTCTTGGATAGATTATTAAGTAATCTTGTGTTGAAGGTGTTAAAGAACTTCAAAGGTGTTCTTGTTTATACATGAACTATTGTTGAAGTTGGTGTTGCAATTATACAGATTCTTGTACACGAAACTACATAAAAGATAACAGGAGCTACTATAACCCTCATCACTATTAACTAAGGCTTATGTTCTACTCCCTCCGTCCCAAATTACTCGTCTCAAATTGAGATGACACATTGATTAAGAAAGTAATTAATAACATGCTAGTTTACCATAGTATCCTTATTAAATGATGTTTACATTTTAATTTGAAGAAAAGGTAATTAATGCAAAAGGTAAAACATGAAAAAAAAAATTGTCTCGTCTTGATTAATGAAAAAAGACAAGTAAAATAGGAAATCAAATTAGAAAATTTGGGACGGGTAATTTGGACGGAGGGAGTATATTATTCATACTTCATTAAATTATATTTGATCAAAAGATGTAAT
Source organism: Capsicum pubescens (assembly GCA_030864215.1). Classification (NCBI taxonomy): domain Eukaryota; kingdom Viridiplantae; phylum Streptophyta; class Magnoliopsida; order Solanales; family Solanaceae; genus Capsicum; species Capsicum pubescens. Next base: position 234,108,034 of record CM061544.1, read on the forward strand.
AATTATGAGGAAGAATACATCACCTTTCCATTCGTATTTGGTAGATCTAGCAAGACCTATAGTTAACTTCTGTTCTAATACAAAGTCTAAAGGTGATAGTGATGATGATGATGGCGCGGTGACCTGCTGCATAATTTCTAGTTAGTTATGTTACTTTAAAACGATGAAGTAGCTTTCTTTCTTTATGGGAATCAACTTAAGAGAGGGACAGGTTAGTTCTTGAATTTCTCGTTTAGTATAGTTAGAACTTTTTTCTAGTCTTTCTATTAATTAATACTTTTAGTTATGAGACGGAAATAAATTACTCCCTCAGTCTCAAATTACTCATTTCAAATTTTTTAATTTGATTTTTCATTTTATTTGTCTTTTTTTATTAATCAAGACAAGAAAAAAAAATCATGTTTTACCCTTTGCATTAATTACTTTTTCTTCAAATTAAATTGTAAACGTCATTTTATAGGGGTACTCTGGTAAACTAGGCATATTATTAATTATTTTTCTTAATCAATGTGTCATCTCAATTTGGGACGAAGGAAGTAGAAAAATCCTTTTGACCACAATAGTAAAAAGATATGTTCACACTATAAACTAGTTAGTTTTTAGACATTTTTGTCTCTTTCTTCCTAAATTTAAATTTCTAAGACTATTTTATTTATTATCATTCCCCAGTACATTGAAAACTATTTCAATACATGGGAATGGATAATTTATGTATTCTATTTTAAATTATTTAATGTTTAGTTAACAATTACATAATTAAATAATTATCAAATGTAGTAGTGTGTAATTATGAAAATAAAAATTAATTAAGATAAATTTATTTATTAGTCATTAATTTATAATTTGTAAAATAAATATATGAGATCCTTGATAAAATTCTTTTTTATCTCTCAAAGTATAAATATACATATGAGATTATTTTCTGCAATGGCAGATCTAGAGTCGATTGAAGTTATATATTTGGTACAAGACAAGTTAATTAATCAGCCAAGTTTCTTAACTTTGTGTTAAGAAAATCCACTTATATGTATACATACGAGATTATTTTCCGATTGAAGTTTTATCACGCTAGTTCGATTCTACAGCTACTTTTAATGAATATGAAAATTAATGTATGAATGCAAAGTTTTAATAGTAAAATATTTTGGCATGCTTAAAATTTTGTTACTTTACATTTTTTTATAGATAGATATACTAATAAAATACGTAGTAGCTAAATATAAAAATTTATTTTGCTAAACAATTTAACAATAATTTTTTGTTTCCATAGAATTAGTAGAAATAGATGTGGCTAAAATTTATTTACCATTTTTTCATGGTCTATGATTCAAAATTTATGCTCATTGCTATGAAATTTATTATGTTGTAGACTGTAATTATAACGAAATATTTATTTTAGACGAAATATACTTCAAATGTACTAGTAAAATTCGGTAAGATCGAGTCAAATCAAATGATTAACACATTTAATTATCTTAGATCGATGGTGTTTGATTTTATAATAAAAATTGTTCAATCACTATATAGACAAAATATCTCGCTCTTAAGTTTGACCTTTTTTAGTTTTTAGTGTTGCTACAACAAATTTCTACTCATGATAAAAAGTAATTATTAGCTACAAAATTTTATCAAAAATCATTTCACCATAACAAATAGTTATGGAACTTGAAGCAAAATTATTTAGAACTTGAAACAAAAATACTTATTTGGTTACATTATTTTGCTTAGGGTTATCTATTGTACCTAAAAAGTTAGTATTGTTGTTGTAATTTTATTATGACAGAGTCATGTCAAGTTATACTTATGCGAGAGCATCCTTTTACTGATAAATAATAAGAGTAGATTCTACTTTCAATCAGTTAATGATTAATGTGTGTAAGCTTTCTATACCATTTTTACTCCTCTTGTGTCTTCTTTTTCTTAAATTATTATGAAATTGAACCAATATTTTTGATGTGTAATTAATTCTCATTTTTATTTTCATAATTTTTTAAAAAAATAATTGAGGTATGAAAAATTGTGGAACTACACTAAGCATGTTGTAGGTGAAAATTAAAAGAATTGAAATACTGAATAACTGAAATCAAAAATAGGTAAAATTTATATGTTATTACCTAACATTGATTCTATCACATAAAAAAATGGTTTCAATTTTTTTAAAACATAAACGTCGTTTAACTTTAAAATATAATATATTTATGACATAAAAATATACTATCTTTAAAATTTAGTACACAAAAATTATTTTATTTATTTGTTTAAAAGGAGTTTACAAAATTTACTATTCAACTACATATATTGGTGCAAAAAATAATCAAATACATTTTCTTCAATATTAATAATATTAAATTAAAATTATTATAAAGAAATCAAAACTAAGGAAAGCAAGTATAATTTGTATACCCCCCCCCCCCCCCAACAAGTTGTGTTAGGAAGTAAAACATCAGAGGTGTTTCTAATATCATCCTGAATCTATAATATATTAAAAATGTGAAGTGTCTTACAAATATTGTTTGATTTTTTTGTCTTTCATTAAAAGTCTTTGCTTTAGACAAAATCGTGTTTTCACTATTTTTTTTCTAATATTTAAGAGTGAAAAATTAATTAAATATATTTATGATAAAACATTTCCTTATATAGAAGTCATCAGAATTAATGACAACTACTATTAGTTTAAGAATTCTAAATCAACAAAATTTAATTTTTAGAAGATTTGATAAATCTAGAAATAAATATAAAAGCGTCAGAATAAGAAAAATTTAAGAACTACCAAATTTTTAAAAAAATTATGTGAGCAATAAGAATATAATCAATGATTTTATAAAAATTTGACTTTAAAAATAAGGAAAGATTTTAAATACAGAAAAAAAAATAATCGTACCACAAATATGGTTCAAATTGATGCGTCTCTTTTACCCTTTGACAACAAGGGAAGAGGTACTACGTGAAAAACACAAAAGTGATGATCTATCAATCATTCGGAACTTCTGGTGGTAAAATATCTATGTGCCTATACTAAAATATATGTTTATATTTGTATTATTATATTAAAGTATGAAGGATCTTTGAAAAATAATTTAAATTTTTTACACTTTATTAAAATTCCCCAATAGATAAAACTATTTAATTTTAAATAAACATATGTTACATGTGCAAGACACGGGCGGTTACACTAGTGTAATTAATTTATTTTGGATCTTTGTTATATTTTCGATATTATTTAGCAAAATTCACATGAAATTTACTTTTTAATTAACTTGATATCATTCATTTCCTTTCTTTTTATGTCTCAATATTTACTTCTTGTAATTTTATGTAATTGCTTGTATTTTTATTTTTTATTTGCTTATATTTTTACTCATTTAGCAAAACTGATTAACTGCATTACTATTTCAATTTTTGAATTAAAATATAATTATATTGTTGAATGAGGTTATAGACTCATATTTCCTTGTCTTTTGAATTATATTTAATTATGTTATGTGAAAATTTATTGAATAATATGTATTAATTATTTTTAAAATTAGTTACAAATATATATTTATTTATATACTTTTAATAAATAATAAATGTACCTTAAATTCTTTAATTATTCTTGTAATAAATCAATTTTAATTGTTCAATAAGTTTAGGGAATAGAAAAAATTTACTACATTTATTAGAAAAATTTGGAGGGAATTTATTTGAGAAAAATATGGTAAAATCTAAAACAAGGCTATGAAAGTTTTCACAATTGTGGCCAAATTTGGGCCAAAAAATTGTGGCCATTTTGCAAAACAAAGAATTACAGAAAGTAGCATACTTAAGACTATAACTTCAATAAATAGCAACACTTTTATAAAATTACAGTTTATAGCAGGAGTAGCATTGCGTTACTCATTAACTAGGCAAGTGCATGTTTTACTCTCACTACTTTATATTTTTTTATTTTCACTCCATTATTTCACCTCCCAAATATAGCCATATCTTTTACCCATTTTTTCATCTGATTTTTTTATCATTTTATTTTTTATTTTATTTTATTTTTATTTTTTTATTTCCACTTTATTTTCTCTCTTCTATTTCTCTTCTTTGTTCTTTTCTTTTTTTTTTTTGTTTTCTTTTTTTTCTTTTTCATATTTGACGATAATTACCTCCATGATCTTCAAGATTTCAAAATAAAACATCATTACTGTCTTTCACTCTCTTATATCTCTACTTTTTTTTCCTTGTTAGTTTTTTCATCTTATTTTTTTATCATTTTATTTTTTAATTTTAATTTCTTTTTTCTTTTTATTTTTTTATTTTCACTTTATTTTCTCTCTTCTATTTCTCTTTTTTTTCCTTTCTCATATCTTTTTTTTTCTTTTTCTATTTTCGTTTTCTTCTTCTTTTTTTCTATTTTATTTTGTTTCTTTTATTTCTTTTATTTGTACACTTCTATTTCTCTTTCTTCCTTTCTTTCCTTTTTACTTCTCTTTTTTTCATTTTTTTCTTTTTATATTTTTTAATTTTTTTACTCTTCTATCTTTAACTTTTATTTTGAAAATGCAAATATGTATATCACATACACATATTCAAAAAATATACAAAATACATAGCCATACAGATCTGAATATGTATTTACAGTACAAAACATACATATGTAATTACGAAATACATATCATATTCATATTAAACAGTAACAAACATAACTATACTATATATCTTCATATGTATTTGCGAAATACAAAGGTGACTCATATAAAATAAGAATATACATATGGATCAGGTATGTATTCTATGAATACATATGCAGAGCTATATGCATTTTATACGGTGTTGGATTTGTCTTTGAACTGTACATACTATGTCATTTTAGAGGGTAACATATGTACTTATTTGTTTTCTTTTACTGTTTAAGATATGTATCATATATCTTTTCATTACCTATATGTATATGTTTATAATTGTCATTTTTGTTATAGAGATTTTGTGTCTTATATGTTTATATATACATGTGAGTCAGATATGTATTTCTGTAAATACATATGCAGATATATACATATATTTTTTATCGTAAATACATATGCAGATCTGTATGTCTATTTATTTTGTGTATTTTTTGAATATGTATATATGATATAGATATTTGTCTTTTAAAAATAAAAGATAGAGATAGAAGAGTAAAAAAAAAAAAAAAAAAAAAAAAAAGAAGTAAAAAAGGAAAAAAAAAAAAAAGAGAAATAGAAACTAGAAATAGAAGTGTAAAAACAAAGGTGAAATTTTAAAAAAAAAAAAGAAGAAGAAGAAAACGAAAAAAATATGAGAAAAGGAAAATAAATAAATGAAAAAGGAAAAAAAAAAGAAGTAGAAGAGAGAAAATAAAGTGGAAAGAAAAAATGGAAAAGAAAAATAAATTAAAAAAAATGATAAAAATTAACAAAAAAAAATAGTTAGAGATATAAGATAATGATATTTTGAAATTTTGAAAATCATGGAAATAATAATCTTCATATTTGAGTTTGATTTGGAAAAGGAATCTACTAATTTAAATAAGAGTAATTTATGAGAATTTAATTAGATAAGATAATTATTTCTTATTTAATAACTAATTTGATTAAAACGAAGGCAATAAATCTTATTGTATATGTATTTGTATAGCAACAGTTTACTTAAATACAAAATATAATTTGCTATTTTTCGTAATTATGAAATAGTTGCTATAAAAATTACAATTAAGGCTGTTGCTATTTCTGAAATTTTCCCTTTGCAAAATAATGACCATTTTGCTTGGGCCAAAAAATTGTGGCGATTTGAAAAAATCGTTTTAGCCACAATAGAAAATATACATGTTCGCACTATAAACTAGTTTCATTATGGACATTTTTACCCTTTTATCTTAAAAGTTGAATATATTCTTCTATCCTATTTTCAATACATTGATTATATTAACGAGACTAATTATGGTTAATTCAAATATGGAAAAGTGTTTGTTTCATGATTTATATTCATTGTCAACTGGGCAAATACGTTTTCAATAATCTTTTTTCTTAGGTAAATATATTTGTTTAAGTATTATTCATATTTAATATGTGTATTTCTTGAAAATATATTAGCTAGAAATCTCTAATTTTAATTAGTATAATTTTACACTTTTTCAAGTTAAGAAAAAATAATAATTAGATAGAGATCTCAATATTTCAGTGTAATCTTAGTCAATTTTTATTCTTTCATAGTAAGAATTTTTTTTGTGACAGTAAAAAATAACTAGTACTTTAATTCACATTTGTTAAGTTTGAACATAACACCCTTGACTCTAGCTACGAATGTTCAAAATCAAATCGAAACCAATAATCTGTAACGATAATTTGATTATTGGATTAATGATTCGACTTATCGGATTACCAGATGTAAAGTGTGACGAGTTGTTATCATAATATTTTATAAATTATGTTTGAAAATTATTTAAATATATACATTAATTTTATTTAAGCGTAATAATTTTAAAAATAATTAATTAGAGATCATTTTAGTAACAAATATAAGTAATAATTCATGATTTATCAAATTGGCGTAATATAGAGGTGAACGACTTGTATGATTAACACTTATTGGTTCGACATATGTGAACTATATGCATTATTTCTATAAGTGTCGAAGTTTACCAGATCTAAAGTGTAGTGAGTTGTCGTTATTGCAATATCTTACAAATTATGTCTTAGAATTATTTAAATATATATTTTTATTTTATTTAAACATAATACTTAAAAATAAATAATTAAAATTCATTTTAGTAACAAATATAAGTAATGATTCACAATTTATCAAATCGGCGTAACATATGAGCGAAAGACTTGTACCATCAATATTTATGTCTCACTCTCTTTGGTTCAACACATATGGACTATATGCATGATTTTTATAATATGTCGAGAATTACCAGGTTAAAACGTGTTGAGTTGTCATTATTGAAATATTTCACAAATTATGTTTAAAAATTATTCAAATATAAAGTTTAATTTTAATTTAACATAATAATTAAAAAAAATTAATTAGAAGTCATTTTAGTAATAAATATAAAAAATGATTCACAATTTATCAAATCAGCGTAGCATAAAGGCGAAAGACAATCAACACTTATGTCTCTCTCTTTTTGGTTCAACATATATGAACTATATTCAGAATTTCTATAATGTGTCGACATTTATCAGTTCTAAAGTGTGTTGAGTTGCCGTTATTGAAATGTTTCACAAATTATGTTTAAAAACTATTTAAATATATAATTTACGTTTATTTAAATATAACAATTAAAAATAATTATTTGGTGGTTAATTTAGTTATATATATATAAGTAGCGATCCACAATTTATCAAATTGACGTTACATAAAGGTGAAAGACTTGTACGGTCAACACTTATATCTCACTCTCTTTAGTTCGAGACATATGAAGTATGAACTACATGATTTCTATAATATGTCAACATTTACAATGTCTAAAGTATTTGAGTTGTTGTTATTGAAATACTTCGCAAATTATGTGTAGAAATTATTTAAATATGCAATTTAATTTTATTTAGATATAATAATTAAAAAATAATTAATTAGAGATTAATTTGATAATATATATAAATAACTATCCGCAATTTATCATATCGGCGTAACATAAGGCGAAAGACTTGTGCGATCAACACTTATGTCTCACTCTTTTTGATTTAACATATATGAGTAATCAATTCTTATTCTTATTTTCATAATTTTAAAAAATAATTAAGGTAGGTGAAAATTGTGGGATTACATTGGGTATATTGTTGTAGGCAATGAAAGAATTAAAAAATTAAATATTTAAACTAAAGTTTATTTTGGTCAAAATTTATCGATGGTCATCTAACATTGAGTTTGTCACACAAAAAAATTACTTTCAATCCTTTTTTTATTATGTAAAATCACATAATTTTAATAATTATACAAAAATATTTTGCTATTTTATCACATAAAAGTATTCCATCTTTAAAATGTATCACACACAATTTATTTTATTTATTTTTGCAAAATTTACAACAAAATGAGTATATCAGGATAGAAAAATAGTTAAATTATATTTTTTTAATATTATTGATAGTATGTTAAAAATAGAAAAACAACTGTGACAACGTGTATTTCTAAAAGTCATGTGTTACCCTAAGCAGCAAACCACTAATGGATGTTTCGAATATTATCGTAGATGTAATTTATTTTGAAGCGACAACATATTTTTGATATAAAATATTAAATTCACGCAACATTTACTTTTTAATTAACTTGTTTAAAGTTGAATGATTGCTAAGTGGCAAAAAGATTAAATGTTGAATTTATGTGATAAATTTTAAAATTAAATGACTTTTATGTAAACAAAAAATTAAAATTATATGAAATTTTAGAATTAAATAACTTTTATATAATAAAAGGTAATTTTTATGTAATAAATTTAAAATTAAATGACCAATGATGACTTTTTAAAAAAATTTATTTTAATAAACTATGATTTGTATATAATGAAATTAGTTTTAAAATTTAATTATTTAAAAAATAAAAAGACAAGATAGAAGATTAAAGGGGAAGTAACAATTTTTTTTAAAAAAAAGAAGATTAAAGGGTAGAAAACGAAAAAAAAAAAAAAAAAACAGTGGATAGAAAGAGAAAAAGGTGAATGCGGCCATATTTAAAGTCATGGCTCACTTACATGCTCCCTCCGTCCCAAATTAATCATTTGGAGGGGGGTGCGGATTAGGTGCGTAGATTTAACTAGATAATAAATACGTAGGTATTTATTTTTTATAATGAATATTATTGATTGGAATAATTTTCATTTTTATCTTCTTGACTTAAGATGTTTTATTAATTCATATTCTAAATTAGATATTATCGTGATTAGATTATCTAGTGTTTTAGGATCCTCGTTAGTAATATGTAATCTTTTGTATTCTAGGTATAAACTATATAGTTGAGTTTCTATTTCTTTTAATGATTTATTCTTTTCGTGAGATGTATTCATTAATTTATTTGGTTTATTATTTTATCCTGTAGTAACTGCAGAGTTACAAATTTCTGTATAATAATTTATCCTATCTGTACTGTAGTATATATCTAATTCTAGATTTTCTATGTCATTTATTATCTTGTGTTGTTCTTCTCGTAGTGAGTTTTTTAAATTATGTAAACTATCACATGTACTTTTTTCTAAATTTTCTAAGGTTTTTTCTATCCATATTAACTTTTCTTTTAGATCTTCCATTATTTTTTTAATTCGGTTTCTGTAATTAATTTCATTATTTAGACTATCTTGGTTTTCCCTAGTTTTTCTAATATATTCTAACATCCACAGTCTTGATCTGAATAATATCTTTCTGGGTAAATGTCTTCGTATATCTGTTCTAATGCATTTATTGTTTCAATTTCGTAGTTTATTACTTCTTCTAATATTATTTTCTTAATATCTATAATTTCTATGTCTTTAAGTATATATAAGATTAAAACTTTAAGGTAGTCTAAATGATCTATTTTCTAAAATTGATATTTTATAATTGTTTGTTTTAGCCTTAGTAGTTCTTGCATATTTTTATTAAGAGATTTTATATAATTTTTTTTATTTTCCATGTATTTGTCTATATTTATTTTCATCTGTTTTTCTAGTAACTGTATATTTCTCATATCTTTTTCTAAAAATTCTATGTAATTTATCATGCTAAGTATTTGTAAGAGTAGTTAGGTAGGTATGGTATATAATTTACTCTAGTCATGTAATATTTACCAAATGCTTTTTCTAATATGATTTTTCTTATATCTACTACTTTTATATCTTTAAGTGCATATAAAATAAGTATTTTAAATTTATCTACCATCACATCAGATAAATAATTATTCATTTTCATAAAATTGCTTTTTTCAAAATATTCCCTTCAACCATGTTCATAACAAAATATGGTCATCTTAGATTACTGTATACTAGATTATTCTTAAATAACATGTTCTTCGGTCACTATTAGCATGGTAATCTGGATATTTTCCCCTAAACAGCGCCTCTACTCTGGTTACTCCCCACCACGGCTTCTTGCCTTATTGGTTTCACCTTTAGGATGGCATAGTTCTTAGGGATTTTTCTCCGTTTCCACTTTGCTAATAAACTTCTTAACATATTATTCTTCGAATAATTCTACTATAAAGTAACTAACATGAATTTATTTTATCATACCATGATTGTTGGGAATTATGAATTTAGCTATTCATAATCATAAATAAATATACCTGTTCGGGTAGGTTTGATATTTCTGAGTTTTGTTCCTCCATAGATTTTTCCATTGAAATATATCTGTTTTTAATTAACTGAGCAAAATATTTTTTGTGGACTTGAGAGAGTATTTGCTTCAACGCATGAAGGCTTACTTTGCAATGCCTTCTGTCTTCTCTATTTATAAAATGAAAGAATGAATGTTTACATTTTTGTACACATTTTTCTAATGTTTACAAAAAACAAATAAAAGTCAAAAAGCCTACATGGCTAAAAAGTTACCTAGGGGTCTAAAAAGTCTTACAAAGATAAACTACATTTAATGTACATTAAATGCTATCCTATCTTTCTTTACGTAAACAATAAATTTATACAATAAGATTAAATATCTTGATATCTTGTCTTCCGTTTATTTTGTCGTATCTGCTGTATCTCCATTATTGCTCATGATCTTATCTTTCCAGCTGGCATGCTTATCTTCATGATTCTTTTATTCTAGCTGAACTTCTGGTACAATATTATCTTCTCCATTACATTTTGAACATTGATGGTCTGGATATTTATGTCCAATTAACTTGCAATATCTGGTTAATAGTTCTTCCGAAATAAATTTTTCTTTGATAGCTCTGGCGATAGGTTTTTTCTCTGGATTGAGTAAGGTTAAAATCCATTGCCTTACGTCTTCCATATCTGCTTCTCGTAGTTCCTTTGAATTCGAGTATATTATTACATTACCTCTTGAATAATAGCTCCATATGGGATTTCTGTTGCGATAATTGTTTGCTAATTCTTGAAGAATCGTAGATAGTCCAATAATTCTTTTATTTGCATAAAAATTTGGTATCTCAATTCTAGGTATTTCTGGTTGTTGAGTAATATCTTCTGGTATAATCATATCTCGGGTCATTCCTATCTTTACAACTTGTATAGGTGATTTAACTTCATCATACAATATCTCTGCTGGTGCCGTATAAAATTTTATAAAAAATAGGTTACCTTTGGTTATTCTTTTAAAAATGTTAAATGAATCATATATTTCTGGTATAGTGGATATTTCATATCCGTCTTGGGTATATACGGTGCTAAGTAGTCCATATTCGTAACATGTTTTAACTAGAACAGGTTTGGTTTTGGGCAAAGCAATTAGCTTATTGTATCCGGTTAGCTTCTGGGTTATGTAATTTGTATGTGGTTCTTGGATGTTTATAGCTCTGGGGTTGGTATTTAACAAGGTTTGTATTTTGTAAATATTTTCTATGTATGTTCGGGCTGTATAGTTGTAGGTTTTTTTGTCTTGGTTTAGACTTTCTCGGTATGTGGTAATTTGTGGGGGTATAAACATAGAATCTTTTGGTGTATTTGGAATAAATGGTTTATCAAATAGCTTGTTTAGGTTCATATTTGTAGTATTTCTCCTAACTCCTTTGCTTGTACCTGCAGAAGTAGATTGATAAATGTTATGGGTTTTATGGAGTATCTCAACGTCTCCTTCTAGCTCTGGAATTTTAATGTCTTCCGATCGACATAGCTCTGCACACTGCTGAGTTAGCTGATTCGTAGCTATAGACTTCAGTTTATCTTCATTAGTCTTTAGCTTCTCTATCTCATTACTCATACTGTCCACTTTCATTGAAAGCGTAGTTAGGGTGTTAAGTATCTTTTCTAGAGTATCTTCTTCTATTATATCAGTCTGTATAGCTTTGTCTTGATATGTAATCTGCAATAACATTTTTGTTAGTGCTGATCACTTCTATTGTAAATGTGAAATTTAATATATTAAAACTAGTCTCCGAATCTCTTTCGTTGTAACTGAATTTTGTATTTTCTTTGTTAGCCACCAGCGTACTTGTGTATTATCTGTTCGCACAATAAATTTATTATATACAATATATGGCTCAAACGCTAACAAACATTTATATAATGAGCATAATTCTTTTCTATTTATTTCCCATTTTATTTCTGTTTCATTAAATGTACCTGAGTAGTATCTACAGTGGTGTTCTAATTTTTCCTCTCCATATTTATATTTAAGTACTCCGCCGTAACTACATTCACTAGCATCTGCTTCTACTATATATATAAATTTTCTATATTCATCTGGAAATTGTAATTTTGGTAATTCTTTACAAAGTATTTTTATTTTTTGAACTTGTTTTTTATCTTCTTCATTATAGTTATATTCTATGTCCTTTTTTAGTTTTTTCTGTAGTGGTTTTAAGTTTTCTGCTAATTTTGGAATATATTCTCTTACTTGATTTACTAATCCTAAAAATGATTGTAATTTCTTTTTCGTATCTAATTCTTCTTTCGAATTTATTATTTTTTGTACTATATGTTGTTGCATTTTTACCCCACTTTTATCTATTTGTATTCCTAAAAATTCTATCTGATTTTTCATAATTTCAGCTTTCTTTTTACTTAAACTTATTCCCGATTTTTCTATTATATCCGTAAATTGTTCCAATAATTTTAAATGTTCTTCTTTGGTCTTTGTATATAATAGTATATCGTCTATATATACTATACAATTAGGTAGTTGTTTAAAATAACTATCCATAAAATGTTGATATCTACCTGGTGCATTTTTATATCCAAATGGTAATACATTCCATTCATAAAATCCTTGTGGTACCGTAAATGCGGTTAATTCCTTAGATTCTTCTTCTAACTTTAGATGGTAAAATCCTGATTTACAATCAAATTTACTAAAATAATTATATCCTTGTATCTGTCTTATTTTTAATATCTTATTTGGTATTGGGTAATTATAAGTTATTGTTTTTGCATTTAAATTTCTATAATCAATAACCATTCTACTTTTTCCTCTTTTTTGTTCACTATGTTTATTTACTATAAATGCTGGGCTATTATGTTTACTATTATTTTTTTGTATATATTGTTTTTCTAATAATTCATCTATATGCATTTTAAATTCTTTTAAATCATTAAAATTATATGTTAATGGTTTCTGGGTTATTATGCTGTTTTTGTCTATTAATTCAATTTTTATAATGGTTTTATGTTTTTCCCATCCTTTTAATGGATCTTCACTATATAATTGTTCTAATTTTCTGTTAACTATTTCTATCTTATTTATTGAAAATATAGTTATTTCTGTTTTATTTATCGAAAATACGACTAGTTCTATTGTATTTTCAGTATTTTTTATATCTTCTAACTTTTGTGTAATTTTTTCACTTCCTATTATCCAATCAGTTTTCTTTCTAATTTTATTATTAACTCTTTTTGCTCTTACTTTCTATTTACATGGCGTTGTAAACCACCAATCTGTTCTAGTTATTATATGTGGGTATAATTTATCTAGAAACGGCATTCCTAAAAGTATATCTTTTGATGTTAGTTCATAATTATAAATTTCTTCTATTGTTAATATTTTATCCCATACTTGTGTTTTTACATTCTTAGCTTTGTAAGTAATTAAGCTTCCTTCGTTATTAAATCCTTTAACTATTATTGGTGTTTTTAATTTATCCCATTTACTTTCTGGTAAGCAATTATATCTACATAAATTAGCTTCTGCTCCTGTATCTATCATAGGCGTATAATATCTACTGTAATATCCTTCTACTACTATCTTCATTAATACATATATTTTCATTTTATGTTAAAGCTCGTCTTAAGAATAATTTTTCTCTGTTATATGTTATAGTTAATTGTGTATGTTCTATATTATATGGTTTTACTTGTTCTAACCATTTTATTCCTAATATTATGTCTGTTTTTTGCATTTCTTCTTTTACTTCAAATTCTATTTTTATTTTTCTTATTCCTATTATTATTTCTTTTTCTGCTATATTTTTAGTATTTATTAAACTTCTTGGTAGATCTGGGCATATATTATTGTCGGTTTTTATTTCCTTATTTTTTACTAGATATTTTGCTATATAATTTTCTTCTTGTCCTGTATTTAAGAGTATTAAATATTCTTTTTCATTTACCTTTCCTGTTATGTAATATTGGTTTGAATTATCCATTGAACTTGTTTCATAACTTATTCTTTTTGATGAGCTTGATGATTCCGGTTTATCATAAGCTGTTCTTTTTGTTGTACTTATTCTGTCATTTATTATTTCTAGATTTTCTTCTACATCTATGTCTCTATAGCTATAATCATTATAATCTATTGTTTTTACAAATTGTTCGAATGAGCTATCTATTTGTATCTTGTTAATCTTATTTTTTCCTGTTATTTTATGTTTTGTTGTTAATACATATAAATTTTTGCATCTTGCTGTAAATATTTTACTTCCTGGGGTTAATTCTATTCCTGATATCTTCCAATATAATACTAGTGATTTATCTATATTTCTATCCGTTACTGCTACTGAATAATTTGCACTTATTATAAATTTAAATTTTTGGTATATTAAATTTCCTTTTATGGCAGTTATTATACTTTTTCTATCGGTTTTATAATTCTATCATCTGCTAAATATAATTCTATTGGTGTATCTATTCCTTCTCTAAAACATGCTTTTATTAATATTTCTGTACCTCCAAGGTGTACGTATTTTATTGGGTCTCTACTTTTTATATCGTTTATCTCTTTATTAATTATTCTTTTTGTTACTAGTGGTATACTAGCTTTACCTTTTGCATATCTACAGTCTATTACATGTTCCTTTTGGCTTACTACATAATATTCTTCCTTTTTTCTAGTAAATATATTTTTTATTGTTGGTATTTTAAATATTTTTTCTACACTTAAGTCTAACTCTTTTCCTTTTATTTCATCAAATACATTGTTATCAAATATTATTTTTTGATCTGTTCCTTCGTCATTTAAATATTCTTCTTTTGTTAATATTTTTATATCTTCTTCAGTCATTTAATTCGTCTAATTCACTATCTATTTCGTTATCTGTTTCATTCTCTGAAATTTCATATATACTGTCTTCACTTTCTAATTCGTAATCTATGTAATCTATCTGCATATATTCTGTGTTTTCTATTTTTATTTCTGATATTTGTTTATTTTTTGGGTTTTTAGGTAATTTACAATCTCTAGCTAAATGTCCTATTTTTCCGCAATTATAACAAGTACATTCCTTTATAGATTTCTTTTTCCTATATGGTCTTTTATGTTTATAGTTTTTTACATAATATCTTTTTCTTGGTTTCTTATACTTATATTTTGATTTTTTGTATTTCTTATATTTCTTATGTCTTTTTCTTTTCTTATAATATCTTTCTTCGCATCCAAATTGAGGTGCTATCTTGTCTTTGCAACATGCTAAATTTCTTATTAATGTTTTTTCTATTTTTATTTCTTCTCTGTATTTTTCACATAGGTTTCTATACCATTGTTGTAAAAATTTTATTCTTGCTCCTAGAGTATCTACTATTTTTGTTTCATCCCAACTTTTTATTATTTTTGAACTAAATGGTTCAGGTAATTTATTAAAATATAATTTTCTTATTTCTTTACTTTCTTCTATATTATATGCTCCTTTATAATAATATTCTTTAAATGCGCAAGTATATTCATCTATGTAGCACATATTACATATTGCTAATTTTAACATTAAATTCCTATTTATATCTTTCTCTTCATTTTGTTCTTCTTCTGTTGTTGTCATGCTACTAAATTCGTCTTTTATAGCTGTTTCATATTTTTTTAATAATTCTATAGGTGTTAATATTGTTCCTTCTGTAGGTTTGTCAGTTCTTAATATTCTTTTACTATTTTCAGTTAGATTTAAAAACCATAATTTCACTGTTCCTATTAGTGTTCTTTCTATATATTCTGGTGCATCTGTTACACTTATATTATTATCTAATAATTGTTTTGTCATATATCCTATCCATAATTGTATCGTTTTTTCTGTATCTATTACACAATCTAAGTCTAAAAAGTTATAATTTTTATTAACTATTTGTTTTGGTGTCCATTTGTCATATTCATTCTTTATATTATATCTTTTAAACTTATTCTTATAATATGTAGGTTTCCTTATTTCTGATGTTCTAGGTATTATGTTTTCATCTTCTTTTTTATCAAGAGTATTTATTTCTGTGTTGATATTTTCTAAGTTTTCTTCATTAATTACTTCTTGTTTTTCATTGATTTCTAAATTTTTTGTATTTGTTAATATTTCTGTATATGTTTCACTATCTTCTGAATCATAATTATCTGTTTCTTCAACATCTATATTATTTATTTCTAATTCCTTGTTTTTTATTTCTTTATTGTCTATTTCTAGTTTTTCTTTAAATTGATTTATCTCGTTTAATAATTTTTGTTCTTTATCTTTTTCTTCTTTTTCTTTCTGTCTTCTTTCATACAGATCTTTTAACATTTGTAATTCTTTTTCTAATTCAGCAATCCTACTATTTTTAGTTTCTTCTATTTTTCGTATTTCTTCTGTAGTTTGTTGTTTTATTTTTTCTATTTCCTTTTTTCTATCTATTTCTTCGTTTTCTCTTTCTATTCTTACCATAGTTGTCAATTTATCTTCTAATTTTAATTCTTCTTTTTCTAACATTAAATATAAATGTTCGCCTATTTTCTTATATCTTCTTCCTAGATTAGAAAATACTATTCTTATTTTTAATCCTTCGTGATTTTCATATATTTTTTCGTCTATTATAAATTCTTCTTTGTTCATTTTATTGTAAATAGTTCATGTTGATATATATATATTCTAAACTATCTATTTGTGATTCTAAATTTGATATTTCATCTTTTTGTGCATTTATTGAGTTTTTACTAACTCCGGCAAATATATTATAATTTAATCTTTCTATTCTTATTCTTAATTCTTTACGTTTTTCAGAAATAGTTTGTTTTAGTTCTTTGTATTTCTGTATTTTATTCATTTTAACCGTATTTATAGTATTTTGACGGATATCTAAATCTAATTTTATCATAATTAGGTGGTATATGTCTCATTCTTCTAGATTTTAAATGGATTATTAATTTTGCTTCAATACTAGATATTAAGGTAATTAGGTAAGCTAATCTTTGCGGGTTTTGTTTTGTTTTATTTAGACTTATATATTCTGAATAATTACTAATTAAAGTTTCTTTTATTTTTCTAAAAGCTTCTCTGTTTTTAAATGGTCTTCTCATAATTAATATTGATTAATTATTGTCAAGTAAATCCAATCTAAATTCATAAACACGTAAATTTAAACATGTATACTACTTCTGTATTTTTTAAATAACTGGGCTCTGATACCATTTGGATATAAAAATGCAAATATAATACTACTTCTGTACTATATCCTTGTGTCTTGTTGTTAGTTTCAATATTGATGAATGACTAATACCAAAGCATCATTTATATTCTTAATGGTGTACTCTTAATGGTACTCCTCCTTTGCAATATTTTTCAAGAATGTTAATAATAAAAAGTAATCAATTACACTAAGGATATAATGGAAAAAAAAATTTGTTTTGTCTTGATAAGTAAAAAAAAAAAAGTAAAATGGGATAACAAATTAAAAAATTTGAGACGAATAAAATGGGTAGAGAGAGTATATGAGATCCTTGATAAATTTCTTTTTTATCTCTCAAAAGTGTAAATATACAGATGAGATTAATTTCCGCAACGGCAGATCGTCAGTCATTATAATAGAATACATCAGATTGCTTTCATAAGCTTTTCTCGTGTTATTTAATTACCTCAACCGTGTTTTTGTGTGGACTTTAGCAATTCACTCAATGTTCTCATTTCATTTACACCTTGTATATTTACGCCTAATTATTTATTTTCGTGCATTAATTTTATAAAAGTAAATCTTAAATAAAAGATTCAAACAAAACTATTAATGATGACAGATCTCTTTAAAAAATATTCCATCCGTTTCGTTTTAATTGACCCTCTTTCTAAATATATTTGTTTCAATTTAGTTGTTTCTTTGATGAAATTAAGAGGATTTTATTATGTTCTTTCAATATCACCCTCAACATTAAATGATAAAAAAAAGTGTATTTACTCAAATTCATATTTTCAATGCATAATTAATAGGGTTATTTTAGTAAAATAAGTCTCTGTTAACTAATTTCTTAAGGGGTGTGCCAAGTCAATAAGGGCCAACTAAAACGAAATGAAGGGAGTAGTTGATCGATGTATTCTCCAACTATCATTAATTTCAAAGATACTTCCTCCGTCTAAAATTACCCGTCCCAAATTGAGATGACACATTGATTAAGAAAAAATAATTAATAATGTGCCTTATTTACCATAGTACTCCTATTAAATGATGTTTACAATTTAATTGAAAGAAAAAGTAATTAATGCAAAGGGTAAAACATGAAATTTTTTTTTTGTCTTGTCTTGATTAATGAAAAAAGACAAGTAAAATGGGACATCAAATTAAAAAATTTGGGACGGATAATTTGGGATGGAGGAAGTATAACTAAAGAGTAGTTCATCGATATTTTCTATCAAAATTAATTAAATTTGGATGCTATAAATACAACTTCCTCCGTCCCAAATTTTCTAATTTGATTTCTCATTTTTTACTTGTCTTTTTTCATTAATCAAGAAGATACAATTTTTTTTTCATGTTTTACTCTTTGTATTAATTACTTTTTCTTTAAATTAAAATGTAAACATTATTTAATAGGGGTATTATGATAAATTAGTTATGTTATTAATTATTTTTCTAAATTAATGTGTAATTTCAATTTGGACGGGTAATTTGGAAGGAAATAGTACAAAGAGGAGGAGATAATATCACTCTCATCACTAACAGCTAAGGTTAATTCCGACATTGTTCACACTTAATTTGGCGATATTAGCTCACAATATGATACTCATTGTGAGGTAAAATACATCATATTTCCCATTGTTCATTGTATACTCCCTCCGTCTTAAATTGAAATGACATATTGTTTAAGAAAAATAATTAATAATATATCTAATTTATCATAGTACCCCTATTAAATGACATTTAAATTTTAATTTAAAGAAAAGTAATTAATGCAAAGAGTAAAATATGATTTTTTTTTTGTCTCTTTCCTGATTAATGAAAAAAATAAGTAAAATGGGAAATCAAATTAGGAAATTTGGGACGGAGAAAATACTCCCTCCGTTTCATTTTAGCTGACCCTCTTTTTAAAAATATTTGTTTAAATTTAGTAGTCCATTTTGATGAAATCAAGAGTATTTTGTTATGTTCTTCCAATACTATTCTCAATATTAAATAACTAAACAAAGTATATTTATATAAATTTATATTTTTAAAGCATAATTAATAAAATTAATTTAGTAAAATAAACTTCTAAAAAATATATTTTTAAGATAAGTGTCAAGTTAAAATGGACAAACTATTTTAAAATTGAGAAAGTATTTAGCAGCGCTCGCATGTAAACTTCCGTTCTAATATAGAGTTTGAAGATGATGTGATGACGACCCGAGACGGTGCAAAAGTGGCACCTGTTGCATAATTTCTAGTTAGTTATATTACTTTAAAACTATGAGATGGACAAGCTATTTATTGTATCCTTCTTTTAGTATAATAGGAACTACTATTATCTACTCTTTCGATTAATTAGAGTTAATAACTTAAATGGTCACTCAATTTTAAATTTTTATTTTAGAAAGTCACGCAATTTTGATCTTTATTTCAAAAGTCATTCAACATTCACATTTTTACTCAGAAAGTCACTCAAACTAATTAATCATTTTTACATAATATTTGATTATGTGAAATTATTATTTAAATACAAAATTCAAAAAAATAAAAAATTATCTCTTAATTACCCTTTTATCCTTATTTTCATAAATTAATTTTTCTTTTTTCTTTTTCTTCTCCTTCTAATATATTGTAATTGATTCAACATTAAATATGCCTAGTAAAATATTAAAAGATCAAATTAAATTTAATAATAATCGAAGGATAAAAAATTATTAATATAAACTATATTAATACGATGAAATATAACTAATTAATACGTAATTTAACTCATTTATTACTAAAAGTCACGTGTACGTAGTTATTACATACATATAGTGAATCCGTATGACGTAGGTATATTACTCATAATATTTAGTTATGGGTATAAAATCCCTAATTCATCATACAAATACATATAGTACAATATTTTTTTTCATACATATAGTACAGACATTTATAAAAAAAGGACATCTTTAGAGTGAAAACAGGAAGGGGGGGAGAGGAGGGTGTATCGTTGAGGGCGTCACATTTATAATAAGCTATATAATATGCAAATTCAAATTTAATTAGATTTCAATAAGAATATCAATACCATATGGAAAAAAAGAAGTTGAAACAAGGATTGAAAAGGTAGAGCAAAATAATTATAATTTTAATTCTTTGGTTATTGTTAAATTTTAATGTGATCCTTTGATATTTTATTAAACATATTTAATGTTGAATCAATTACAATATGCGAGAAGGAGAAGAAAGATGCAAAAGAGGAGGGGAGATACTAAATTTATGGGAATAAGGCTAAAAGGGTCATTAAGAGATAATTTTTTATTTTTCTGAATTTTGTATTTAAATAATAATTCCACATAAACAAATGTTATTTAAAAAAATGATTAAATAGTTTGAGTGACTTTCTGAGTAAAAATATGAAAGTTAAGTGATTTTTGAAGTAAAAATTAAAGTTAAGTGACTTTTTGGAATAAAAGTCCAAAGTTGAGTGATCATCTCAATTATTAACTCGATTAATTAAGACTTTTAGTTTTGAGAATGAAGTAATATGTAGTTTTTTCTCTTATGTGACTCCTTCAAATAAGTTATCAATTTTTTATTTCTGGATCATATTCATACAAAGGATGATTGCGAAATGTGTTAACATTTTACCTAGTAGGTAAAAAAAATTCATTTATTGTATTTTTTTCCATCCATATATCAACAAAAACACTTTTTATTAATTTGAAGTTAATTATAACTAGAACTCAATATATTTCCTATCAAAATGAATCAGTAATTGTACGCACGTTCGCTGAACGTGTATCTTGTGGTAAATAGTATAGAATTGTTATAATAACTTATACATATTGCAATAGTCCTTATAGTGATTTTTGAAATATTACGTATTTTGATCATTTTACTCTTTTTCATTGTTGCTTTATGGTATTTGGGAGTTGCATGAGTGGGTGGCTCTATTCTCGATGTACTTAATTGGGGTTTATGTTAGTTTTTTATTTTAGAATGTTTTTAAGTTAGTAGAGTTGACTTTGATCAACATTTCAAGTTTTAAAGCATCATATGAGAATTTTATCAATTTCATTAGCTTAAGAGTGTCATTTTTTGATTGTTAAATTTGTTCGTTTGGGTTCTAAATTGTATCCTTATGTTTTGAGCATTTTGTTGCAAAGTTGAAACGTGGGCCTATAAGTGACTTTGGTCAACATTCATTGAATATGACCTTTGTTAGTTGATCCTCCGATTCCATTAAGTTTGGAATGTGTTTTAAGAATAATTTACACTATTGATTCATGCCTATAGAATTTTTGTTTTGTTTCGAGTGTTACAACAAGTTTTAAAAATAGCTGAATTTTTTGGTATCTAGTCCAAGCGAGATCACGCTAAGGCAGTGTGATTGCGTTGAAAGAATAACCTTTGCGTTGAAAGACTATGTTTTTCCTTCTTACCAAACCTCATATCTTGGTTTATAAGATATACCTTTAGCAAAAGTTTCTCACCAACCTTGAATGACATGACCCTAACCTTACGGTTTGCATAAATTTTTTACCTACTTTGGGTTTCCAACAACTTAGTTTTGATGAAACTCATATTTTCCTTGGCTTTCTTTACCAAATAAGTGCTCAAATGCTTCACATCACCAATCTCAAACCATCCTATGGCAAATCTACACCTCATCCTATAGAGTACCTCGAATGGAGCAATTTCAATGCTAGAATAAAATTTTTTATTGATGCAAACTCACACAATGGCGATAACAGGCCTCAATGGCCACCGAAGTCAATAACACATGCCATCAACATGTCATCAAGCACTTGAATCATTCTCTCTAATTGTCCATTAGTTTGAGGGTGAAAAGTTGTGCTAAATGTGAGTTGGGTGTCCAACTCTTGATGCAACCTATCCCAAAATTTAGAAGTGAATTGCGTAAATTTATCTAAAATGAATGAGATGGGCATTCCATGCAACCCCACTATCCTCTTTACATAGATTTTGTCCAAATGCTTATAGCTGAAATACACTCGAACTAGAATAAAATGGGGTGATTTCATTAGCCTATTCACTATAACCCAAATTGAGTCATGCTTACCCAAGGTCCTAGGAAAACCTACCATTAAATCTATAGCTATCTTTTCCTACTTTTACTTGAGAATGGGTAATCTCTAGAGCGATCCCACAAGTGTTTGATGCTCATGCTTTATGTGCTAATACTTATGGAATTTAGTTACATACTCCAATATGTCCTTTTTTATCATAGTCCACTAATAAAGTTTCCTCAACTCAGGATACATCCTTGTTACACCTGGTTGAATAAAATATCACACACCATGAGCTTCTTCAAGAAAATTTAGAATCAAATGACCAACCCAAGGACATGTCAAGTATTGCATCTAAAGCCTCGCTACACACCACCTTGTTCCAGAGTTTGTTCAGTTTAACATTATCAAACTATTTGATCTTAATTTAATCAATTAATATTAACTTTACCTTAATACTCGCCAGTATTCCACCCCTTTCTGAAAAAACTGAATAACATCAACCGCGATGCTAGAACTTGAAACTCCCTAAGGGTCTCCATGGCACCCTCAAATAGGATAAACTACTCATACTTACTGCTTTTTGACTCCATGCATCTGCCACTATATTGTCCTTACCTAGATGATATTGAATAGTCACATCATAGTGTTTCAACAATTCCATCCAACCATGTCTCAAATTCAAATCCCTTTGCATGAACACATGTTGTAAGCTACGTGGTTTATGAATACCTCTGTGACACCATAAAAGTAGTGTCTCCAAATCATAAATGCAAACACCATAGTTACCAACTACAACACGTGAGTTGGGTAACTCTTTTAATGAGGATTCAACTGCCTCAAAGCATAAGCAATGGCATTGCTATCCTACATAAACACAACACCTAAAAATAAGAGTGACGCATAACAAAATACAACAATATCCTTACCTTCAACTGGTAATGAAAGGACAAAAATTGTAGTAAAAAATGTCTTGAGCTTTTGGAAGTACTCCTCACATTTATCCGACCATACAAATCACACATCCTTCTTGGTCAACCTCGTCAAGTGAATAGAAATAAAAGAAAAATTCTTGCCTATAATATTATCTAGCAAGACCTACAAAGCTCCTAACCTCAGTCACAAAGCTACGCCAAACTCAAATCTTAACCCTCTCAATCTTCTGGGGATCTACCATCACCCCTTTTTTTGAGACCACATGCCCTAAGAAAGCAACCAAACATAACTAAAATTCACCTTTTTTGTCATGACCCAATTTCTTAGATCATGACGATGCCTACCATAACCCACTAATAGGAAATCCAAACTCGTAGTCCAGAATTGCTAGTAATGGACTACGCAACATATCTAAAGAGAAGAATGTCAAATAGATGAAATAAGAGAATCAATACATAATGAAGTACCAAAACCTGGTGGTATCAGTACAAGAGCTCTAATATAAAAAAAGTACAAGGGTGAAATACAAATAAATATATTGATACCACTTATCTCCGTATACAACATAGAGACTAGTCCAATACATAAGGGATAGAGATAAATAATACTCCGAATGTCAAGATCTTACTCTATGTCTCTAAACAATGGCTGCTCCGCATGATGCACACACCAATGGCGATAACTCGTACTATGATCTGCAGGCTACAGAAGTGTAGAATGAGTACTAAACAAATGGTACTCAGTAGGCAACTACCAACTGAGCTACAAATATAAAGAAAATATACACAACATAGAAACAAAATGAAAATTACACCCAAGAATCCATAAATCATATAACAAGTCAATGATATAATAAGGATAGACTATTATAGTCATGTCCAAGACACTAACATAATAAGTCTAAGAAAGTATCAACGACAAACTATCCTATTCCAACCATACTAAGAAATCTCAACACTATATTGTGTATCCCTGGCCAATATACGAATAAAGGACGAATGAAGATTATATAACAATATATAAGGCCAAGGATTGAATATGCAATGTAAACAAATGAAGGAAGAGATATACGGTAATACCATAGCTATATATAGCTACACATATGTACACATAAATGTAAGGTAATCTGGAGGTACAATATAGATCATCTATCTCATAACCAACCTCATTATAATCCTATCAATGTTAAGTACTAACATACTCAGGGTTTCTAATCCATTTGTCTAATCATGAAGTAATCCTGCATAATAATGAATTCGTAAGATAGAAGAGGCCAAAAACAAACCTCAAATCTCGATACCAAATCAAATACCAATCTATCATAAACTAGCCATAATAATTATCATAATAATAATAATAATAACAATATCAATAACAGTGGAGTAACTATTTATTCTGAGAAATCAAATACCTAGTCGAGCCTATGCGTACCACTACCACCTCAGGCTCGGAAGGTTCAATCAACATACAACAAGACAAGGTATAGTCGTCACCCATATCTATACAATCATCCCATATCAAGTAATAGACATAAATGCATACTAATTATAGACGATGCATATGCAAGAATGAATGCAATAGAATACACAATACCATAATCATCATCATCATAACCATCATTGTAATAATAAAACTTTGGCCTATCTAGGTATCTAATCATCACAACATCCTCTGGCCTTGTCGTAAATCATCACATCATCATCATAGGGCATCAATATCATCATCATAATATCCTCTAGCTTTGCTTGGTATCATCATATCATCATAATATCCTCCGGCCTTGTAGGGTATCAATATCATGATATTAATATCAAAATCAATATCACATAATAGAAAGAAAGCCCCACAAGGTCTAAAGTAAAATGCAAGCCCCACGAGGGATAAAGTAAATCACAAGCCCCACGAGGGCTAAAGTAAATAGATTTGAAAAGGGAAGCAAGGTAGAGTATATTTCCATAATTTATCATTCATCATCAATATCACATCTTTAGTAGGTATGTATATAATAGGTGCACGGACTCAAACCTTGGATAAAAGAGTGTAATCCGTATGTTGCCTGAAGTGAGCCTCAGGACTAAATCTCTATAAAAGTGTAAAAAGGGCTCGGAATATCTCTTGATCGGAGTAAATATTAGTTTCAAATAATGGAATGAAATTTATCTCAGTCAAATCTTTAAAAACATCATTATTAACCGCTTTTACCCATTTAACTTATTCATTAAGTTAGGCAGTTATTATTGTGAGGAAATCAATTTTAAGGTAGAAAGTGGGCTTTAGACCTTAGTTAGATACAACAATAATAAGATTATAATCTAATTAGACTCGTATCATTTACCGATGCAATGATCATGAATGTACTGAATCTATGCATGCCATCACTAATAATCAAACATAGGAATCATAAACATCTTACCGCATCTACCTCCATCCCATTCTGAAGTAATGTGTATATAATCATATATATATATATATATTCATAAGCTACAACCGTATCCTTTACAAGGATAATTACTTTTTCAATATCAAACTCATATTATAACACGACCTTTGGCCTAATATTGTATCTGGAATAATCATAACATCGTAATCACGACCTTAGTCCCAGATATGTATTTGAAACTTATATAAATATTCATAATAGCAAGCCATCTCGTATTTATAAATCATAGCCTAACTATGAGGAATAACATCTCTATAAGCTATTAAGCATATCTATAATAATCTCACATATAGGAGGCATCTCACCTCTAGGAGACATAATATTAAGAATCTCGTATCTATAGGTCATATACCATGACTGTGAGGAATATCATCTCCAAAGGCCATTTGTTATACCTAAAGAAATTAGCATCTCTATGGGATAAATATCAAGTCTAAGAAGAAATAACATCTTCTTGGGCCAAATATAAAGTATAAGAGCAAATAACATCTCTATGGGCCAAATATCAAGTCTAAGAGGAAATAACATCTTTATGGACAAAATATCAAGTCTAAGACGAAATGGCATCTCTATGGGCCCATATTACTTCCATAAGAAATATCATAGCCATAACTTATAAGTCATAATTACGGGGAACATCATCAAAATATACCAAGTCACGAGGTAAGCTTATTCTAAAGGCTCACTAACCTCAACTAGGCCTAACATCCACAACTAAGTCCACAATGGCTAACACAAGTCTTGGCCTATGTGGGCCAGATGAACCAACTTCTAATCCTCAATTTCTATATTTAGGAAATCTATCCCCCAAACTAGTATAAGGTCTCTAGTTAAACTTCTAGATATCAAGGAAGCCACAACCAAGTCTAAGATAGGAACTCAACTAGAAACATGGGTGTTTAAGTCAACTCTACCCAAATTGCGGTTCCAAGATCATCACACTAGTCCAACAATGTTTAAATATACTAATCATGCTTCTAAAACTAAAACCACATCCCAAACATAACATTATATCATATCTAATATATGATTTAGTTCAATCTAGGGAGAAGGCAATCGAAATCAAAAGGGTCATAAATATTCCACCTTATGGGTCCCAAGCTCTCATCTAATCCCCAAATCATCAATAATCAAGGCTAAGCTATTTTACTCTTAATCAAGACTAACATTCATAACCACATGCCATATTTAACACACAAAATCTTTGAAGAAGAGTTGGCAGAAGCCTACCTCAAAGCCAAACTGCAAAATCTCAAACCGCTCTCTAAGCATCCATCTTTACTTCACAATACCAAAATACCATCACACTATCAAAAACATAATCTACTCATCATTACGAGTCTAACAATACCCATATTCCACCATTGTGCTTTGAGTCCAAAAATGACTCCTAAAACCCCAAAGGGTCCCACATATAAAAAATGTATTTCCAAGGTTAACCAATGTTCATACACGGACAAGGAATCATAACCCTAAAAAAATGGATGAAAACAAATCTAATTTCGGGCAAAGCTCTAACCCTAAGCTAAATTGGGGTTTTGGGTCCATCCTAAGAAATCCAAGAATGAATTCAAACGATTCTTTGATTAAATTTGAAGATAATCGTGATAATAGATCATAATCACTCTCCCAAGTCATCCACAAAACTTAATTTTGAGTTATTATCCCCTATAAGGTTTTTGGGTCTCAAGGGAGAAGAGAAAAGGCCCAAATTCGCGACTATGATGTCTATTTATGGAACCCCAGGAAAGGAGATAAGTAGATCACCCGATAGGGGCCGCGATAGCGCTAATGGAGATTGCCATAAGGCGCGTACTGCAATCACGCTACCTCTCACCATCACAGATGACAGCTGAAACTTGGAATTTTTCCAAGTTTAGGCTAATGCTTGGGACTCGTTTAGAATCTAGTTTTCGCAAATAAACTATGTAACAACACTAAGTTTGATGATCCGAATGCATTGGCAAAGTGGGATTTTAAATCCGAGGATGTTTTGATCAAACATGGGTACCACACCCATAGTTCCAAATTTTTAACTTTCCGACCAATAATTCAAAATGAGTTTAGGTGTATTGGGACCCAAACCAAAGGTCTATCTAGACAAAAATTGATATTTGGAGCTGCTGGCTCAGTCAGAATTAGTGTCCGAGATCGTTTTACTAAATTTTTTGTCTGGTGGCCATTTAGAATAAGCAAAGACTTCTAAATAGGGAATTGGTCCTAAAAACCAAACGAACTACCCGACAACTGAACCATTAGTCCCACCAAGTCATAAATAACTTAGGGAGCTATAGAGAAGCCCTAACAACAAAGATATGAAGAAATATGGAAAATGACCAGAAGGGTCATTTTAATATCCACTACTAAAAGGACTTTCATTCTCGAAAGTCAATAGATAGAAAGACTCTCAAAATCTCAAATGGATGAGGTACTAGGCCCGCATGCTTCATGTATGACTTCCCAGATAACCTCCATGAAGAGAGAATATAGGGGATTTCACCACGGGTATCCCTTTTTCAACCAACACTTTCACTCTACTTCCAAACAACCAAAACTTAACTTAATAACTAATTGGTCACAAACTAAACCAAAAAGGCTGATACATGTAAATCTGAACCACAACACACTAATACCATCTCAATATCCACCTGAATCAATAAAGGCTTATCGAAGCCAAAAAAAACCAAGACATGAGTCATACCACTGACTCCTATTCCAAATATATCCTTCTTTTCATCCACGTAGTCTCATCACATAGAGCTCAAAGAACTGAAGTTGACCCACTGAAAGTCCATACAACAAATATGAAAATAATCCCCTAAGGCACTATCTAGGCATACGAGTGGAGAAAATCAAGGAATGCAATCTATGCCACTGCTACAACTAGTCTATTTGACAATCAAACTGAAATCCTAAAGACTGACGCATAACCACTTATCACTTAACTATCCGCTCCAGGATGTCCCATTAACCGAGAATGAGGCCATATTGAATCCCACTTGAGTATAATACTCCCATTGAGTATAAAGTACAAAATTCCCAAAGAAAACTAGAGACTCGGGGTTAAATCTAAAAGAGCCATTATCGGGTCTATGGGCTATCATTTGAACACTTATAAATTATAATCCATCCAAAATCGAGAAAATTGCATAGGCGACCGCAGAGTAGGCTCAACCATCCAACAAATGAAATCCAAATGGAGGCAAATCTAAAATGATGGCCACACACAAGCTCTACAACTCTAAGCCAAAATCTCCACACCAAGGTCTAATCGCTCAATTTCAACTACCCAAATGAAACCTGGACAAGGGTAAACATACATACTATAAATCAATCATAACTTCCAAATCGCCATTCCAAGGTGTTACGTAAAAACCAAACCAATAAGTCTATATCATTGCCAACCATTCAAATCAACTTTAGTATCGAAATTCAACATATATGAGATATATTATACCAAGCCACAGTTGAGACATATTTGAAGAATAGAAATCGCCACAGGGATAACAATCAACTAAAATGCAAACAACCCACTCTACATCCGCTAGAGGGTACGAAATATGGCAACAAAATTGAAATCATGCCCAAGGATGAATCACTGGTTGAAAATGCAAATAACCTACTCCATAACCACTGGAGGGTATGAACTATCCAAACATACTCAAAACTCATAAAGATCACAAATAACACTAGTAATGGCTGAAACTTAAGCAATTCAGAGTAATGCAACTTTAGCCGACCACTAATCAATCCAACACCCCATCTCGGCAAAGAATAACCATAGGCTCATATCATCGAGGAGAATCACTCACCAAGCCTCATTAGGCTAACCAAACTTTAAAATGGGGATTTCCCAAATCCTTCCTAGAATCACATCATTGAGAAGGAAATATACCAATTTTGAAACCAAGGTAAAAGTTAAGATCACCATCAGAAAATCAACAACTCAAGATGAAGAATTTCCAATTTTCCAACTTATGAAGTGATCACAGGAAAGGCCACCCGCCTCAAACTCTCAAACTCCAATTAAGGAAAAACCATATCACAGAAAAGGAGCATCCAATCTCCGCACTAATAACAAAAAAAACCCATCATAAGGGAACAAACCCAAAAAATCTATTAGATAAATCCACGACATCTCAATTTTAATATCCAAACCACTGTCGGGTGATGAAATAGTCACAACCAAAGAACAAACCTCCAACTGGTCACGCTCACAAATAGGAAATATAGAAGGAAATATCAAATGCAAAAACCTTCGCAACCCAGAAAGCAAGTCTAAGGATCCCAAAATCGAAAGAAAATGGGTGATATAACTAAATTATCGGCTCTAGAATCATAATAGAACCATAGAAGGTCAACATACCCTCAATATAAAAATACATTCCCAAATCAATCTAACAAACCTAACCAAGAGGGAGAACAACCAACCTCACCACGCTAGGGAAAAGAAATCATCAAATCAAGCTATATGTACTTAAGCCACCAAATAAGATCACAAAGAAAATGAAATTTTAACTAGATAACACTAGTCTATACAGCTACCCAGCAAGGTTCAATTACATTAAGTAATAATATCAATAACCTAAAGAAGTGGTAGCAATAGAATCAACAATATCAATATCAATAAAATTAATAAGTGGTACCAAAATAAACATTAATATCATACACCACTCAGGGGCCATAATAAGGCTAATGTACAAGCGTAAATGGGACTCAAAACCAAATGCTACACTCATAATGAGAAAATCAGCACAGATCTATTCCATCCACTACTAAAAGAAATAAACCACAGAGTAGTAACATAATCATGAATTCAATAATAAGGCACATAATAACCAATATCAACTCATCAAGGCATATAATCATCAATGGGTATCAAAACCCTAATACACATAATAAAAGATAAATACGGGAAATAAAAGCACACCTATCATAATGACATCTGAAATCACATGCCTGACGGGCATAGGGTGAACAAACCTAAACGAGTCCAAACTCAGACTGGCCGACTAAATCATCAGCGGAGGTTCCAAGTGCATTATATTTAATTGAATATGTCACAATCATCATGAGGATGATCTGAATAAGCTAAATGACTAAAAATCCCATGCCGAGTATAATCTCTAGTCCAGTAACTGTTCTCTTTTTAGTCGTAGAAACTCCTGAAATATCAACATAGTAAGAACAAAAGCTAAGCCCAAGTGGCTGGCCAACTAACAGTGAGAGCAAGCTCTAGTAGAGTATCCATCCTTGCCAAAAGCATAACCTATCTTAAAAACTCTGGGATGGCGGGAAAAATATACTAACTCTGTTTGATTGACACACTTATATCTAGGGCACTCTTTGAACCAATGTATTATCACGACACAACCAAACCATGATTCTAAAATACTCTAAGATACTGTTGCTCATTATCCAAAATGGTCGTCATGTCCAAAAGAACCACACCCAAACTCTACAGAGTATGATGAAAACTCTACCCACTATAATCATCAAGACTAATTTGAGAACTACTCATAGTCTGGAATACTGCCCACGTAGAGTTGATGGGCTATAAACCAAAAAATTATTGTGGTCTATCGCACACACAAGTGCACGTGATCATACACGTAAAATAGTGACTCCAAAAATTGGATATCGTACCCACGAGAACTAATTGATTAGTAATTTGCTTAATTTTTGTTTCGACAATAATGTATTCAAGTATTTCAAAGTATCAAAATAGGTTAAACAAGGTAATGAATAATTCAACAACAAAATGAATAACAAAGTATGACAATCGGAACGTAAGCTAGGTTGTAAACTATACGAGAGAAAATTCGAGGGCTGAGGTACTCTAAACAATCCTATAAGTCTCTATCCTTATCATGGTCATATTAATTATCAGGTTATGATTTGCAAGGTTTATATTACAATCATGGTCTTTAAAACCTCTAATATTCTACGTAAAAGGACATTGCAACTACATGGTTGAGCGGGGATGCAATAATCCATTTAGATGCTTTAAGTTATCTTCCTGCAAATGAACTAAATAAGGCTTCTAGGTATATTCCTATCCTTGCAACTACTTCATATTCTTTGTTCTGTAGAAGAATATGAACTTGCTCCTTAACCCCTTCGATCTATCCCTATGATTCTCCTTCTGGGTTCACAAATATAGATGTATTTTAATGGTTGCCATTCATTAAAATAGTAGAAACAAGAGAATAAGAATAACCCATACAATAAATCAACGTTAACCACTCTAAGGATATCAAAATATATCATGTTTTTGGCCTCAACACTAGAACAAGGGTTCTTAGCCACTCATGTTCAAAATCAACATCAAAGAAATGTAATTAATCATATGAAAGTTAATGTTGAAAGATGAAAATTCAAAGAACCCTAAGAGAATTCCCTTTATTATTTTTGCCTTTGTTGTACGTATGCCAAGCTGTTTCTATTTGTATTTAAGTCTTCCTTTTATAGTAGGGCACAATTGGATACATTTTACTCTTTACTGCACCACAGAGGTCATCGCGGACTCTAGGGTCTAGCGAGCGTAGCCATCATGGACCCTCACTAAAAATTAATTTTTTGCATAAATTAGCCTCTGCGTCATGGGGGCCATCACAGATTCTAGTGTCTGCAGCGCGGGGCTATCGCAAACCCTCACTGGAATTTCCATCCAGTTTTTACTTCCCCACTTTATTCCATGCTTTTCGAACCTTCTTCTAGTGTCTTCATGATCAACATGTCACTCCAAGTGCTTTCATAGTCCAAAATATTCTTTTTATTGCATCAACGCACATCCAATTTTACCAAAATCGAGCTCTAGAACAACTAATCATGTCTATTAGCTAGAGAATACCGTTATAGATCAAACATAATACAATTAAAATATTTTAGCACATAGAACAAGTCTAAATTTGGATAGATGTTGGTACTTTGATGTATAAATATTGCCAAGATCACCACCCCACACTTAGAATCTTATTCATCCTTGAACAATCCCAGGCATTCATTATTACACAAATAGGCTTCATACCACAATCTAAACAAAATGCTTTTGCCGGGCATACACAGGCTATACATGACTCATAAATTTTCACCTCAAACATATCATATAGCATATGAAAACACAAGATTACAAATTTTAAGCTCCCTACACACAAGTGGACTCTAGAGTGCTGGTAAACTTATGCAAACATTATTCAATAAAGAAATCTTATAGGTTACCAACTATCCTAAACATGCACCCTCACGACAAGATGGTTACGCAATGCAATCACTATTTTGCAATCTCTAACAAGCATGGGCACATAAAGAACAATTTTCACTCACTCTCGCAAGGAATTCACACATGATATATGATATACCATAGGCTTTCCATTAGTATACTACTCCACTAATAGTCAAATATTACGATTTAGGATAAATAGGTCTTCAAAAGGTGTAATGTAAGCTAAGGGGTGGGTAAGAACTATTTGGGTAAAAATAATGTCTAATCTCCCTAAGCGCATTAATAAATCATAGAAACACTACAAACATTTAATTAACAACCAATTCTTCACCTTATCTATCTTCCATTTTTTCTTTTATTTTGGCCCCTTCTCATTAAACTAATTTGAATACACTGTGGAAGGGAGTCTACTCTTTCAATGCATTATTCAATTTTTTTCCTTGAACATTCTTTATTATTTTTATCACCAAACTCCTGACCTTATTGTTCCCCAATTCTTATACCAATAGCTATATTTTGGGGCTTCACTATCACCTTTTTCCTACTTTTTTTCATCTTCTTAATCAACTAATTTTTTACTAAAGTGCCTAGGAGCATTAGATCAAATTAAGGTCAAACAAAGAAGGGGTATAAGCTATTTGTAAGGCTACCAAATAAAATAGGTTATAGGCTCAATAAGGCTAACTAAGGATAATTGCAAGGGTCAGTAAATAGAGGTTTGAAACACGGCTATCAACAAAATACCTACATTATCTCCTAAATCCAACACCCTTTATTTCGCTTTGTAGACACACCAGGCAAGTTCTAGACATTACTATTCATGTTGAATAACAAGAAAATCTCACTAACACTCAGTGCATGCTAGATTAAAGTAGGATACCTATAGACTCTTGATCTACTAATTGCACAAATTCTGAATTAAACCAACAAACTATGAGTTACAAAATTGAGAATATATGTCTAAAACTAGCATCCCACTTTTAAGATTGACATGATTCTCTGTTAAAACAAGTGTTTTCATGTCACTTAGCCAAATGTCCCAACATAAAGTATCTTGACCTAGAGTTATGATTGGGTTCTTCTCACTTATTTATTTCCTATGACTAATCCCCTTAAAAAAGTCTTCATTCACCAATCATAGAGGAATGCACCTAACTATGACAAGTTTAACTGAACTTCGATACGCAATTACGAACTAAAAGTAATGAACTAAGCAAAGTAAAGAAACCATCATGAATTACCAAGTCAGCAAATCTCATAATTACTAACTATTACATACCGAATAGTTAGAATGTCAACCAAAGTCACATCACAACAACAATAAAATAAACATCCATAAATAACAAAAAAATAGAGCAACAAATGAAAGGTGCGAAGAATGAGGATCACTACCCCATACTAATAATGTAGCATTGTCCCCAATGCTTGCAGACATAACTAAGTAATGAAGTGGTGTGGTACTCCCTAATCAGGCATTGTCCATGTCATCATCGACATCTGGACCGTATGTCTCAGCTCCCATATCTGGGTCTGCTATATTCTACTCCTCTGAATCAATATTAGAATCTCTTATCCTCAACTCCTCATTTGTGGGAACATCATCATGTACAAGCTCTTCAAATTCTAGGCCTATCCCCAGCAAAGTTCGGGCATGGTGACTGAGAGGGTAATTGAGCTCGACCACATGAATCTTCTCATTCATAGATGCTCTACCCCTTAATCTCAGTTGGAGGATCTGTAGCCCATACATATGGGTAGTAATCTTTTCATTTCGAGCAAGAAGCTCGGGCATAATAAGCATTGCCCCATAATCCGTATCTAGTCCTTTAGTCCTAGTTACATCTATAGGGTGTGTGTTCATTACTTGCTTATAATCTAGCACCTCCTCCTCAACCTTGTGACTCTGCAAAACCTGGTCAGCAATCCACCAAATCTATATCTGCACCCCTAATGGTAGCACACCTTCTTTATTGCGGACAAGATAACACCACCTACATTAATCTCAATATCATTCCGAATCAAAGCATATATATGGCAGACCCTATCACAAGTAACATCTGTCAAGTATTTTTCTAGAATGAGGCAATGACAAATAATCTCCATCCACACACATACCTCCCTACTTATTTGAGCATACGAGAACATTAGATGAAGAATATTATACTTGTGATAAGTCCGTCTGTAGACCTATTTCCGCACAACAGGTGTCTGATGTCAGCGTAGCGGGGTAATATTCAGTTGCTGTCTATGTAGCAGGGTAATGATCAGCTGCCTCAGAGGGACTGGATTTGCCTTATGGATTCCTAGAACTCCATTAACAATATGGTCTAAGAAAGTTACTAACTGTGCATGGATTTTCACTTTAGAATTGGGATCCCTGGCATGCTAATTAGCATAAAATTCTCTGATCAGGTGCAAGTTACACTCGAGATACTCCAAAAGAAAATTCATGTGCAGCTGCTCCAATCTTCTTACCATGTTCCCTTAGTAAGGTTTCCC
The DNA here is from genome assembly GCA_030864215.1 of Capsicum pubescens. Lineage (NCBI taxonomy): Eukaryota > Viridiplantae > Streptophyta > Magnoliopsida > Solanales > Solanaceae > Capsicum > Capsicum pubescens. The sequence continues at coordinate 234,143,544 of CM061544.1, forward strand.
AGTTGATGAAAACAACTAAAGCCTATTTTATCTTATTGGTCCTATATCTACGTGTTTGCTCGTGTGGTACAGCAGGAGCTCTTGATACCCAGCCAGTTGGCCTATTCCATTTGTTTGATGGCTTAGATGGTCCAGCAATATCCATTCCATTTTGTTGTCAGTGGTCCATATACTTGTCAGTCAAAAAGATGCAACAAACAAGTTAGATAGGATATCTCTTTTATCTAGCAAACACTAAGAGTGGTAGAATGTAGAAACCATCCCTCACTTTGTTGCTCGTATAGGTGCATAGGATATGATACTAAGGGTACATAGAGTTCCCCTGTTTAACATTATAACTCTTTTATCACAGTCCTTTTTATTAAATAATTGATTCACTACCCTCGGCATATTCAACAGTCATACATAGAAATAATCACAACATATAGGACCATCACAACTTTTCAAATAAGCACATAACAATATTGTACTTTCTAAGGGTTCATCAAGTGTACAGGGATGTTACTACACATACACTTGTAAATGTACAGAAAAGCACAAATTAAAGTACCAATAACTCTTAAAGTATGATCCCAAACACAACTGATATTAGTAACCAACATCCCAGAAGGATAAAAAGTACATAACCAGACTCCACATCTCATTTCAAATTCTAATATGTTAAATCTAAGTCCTTTCAGCAGCACATTTTAGCACACTCCCCAAGCTCGAATAAGAATCAATTTATGCATCACATTTTCGGTGTTGGTGCTCACACCATTGTTACAGTTCAAGACTATCAAATGGGTTTAAAGAATACAATGAATTACATTTTTGTGTTTTACTTAGGCACCCATCATTTAATTAAATAAGATCTTTAACAAATAAACTCAAATAATTCTAAGTCTTTTAAACTACTCCATGCACTGACAGATGAATTTAAATAAGCTTGATTACATACTTGAATTGAGTTTTCAAAGAGAAGAGAAAAGTGATGCTTGGTGCGACACGTTTTGCGGAATTTTAAAAAAATTCGGGGGAAGGTAAAATGCTAGGTTGAGAGGATTAGGAGAGGATTTGGGGGTTAAGGGGAATTAAGGGGTGTTTAATATAGGGGTTTTAGGTTATATTGAATTGGTTCGGGTTAACACCTGACTTTTCAGTGTAATTACCCAAAAATACATCTCTCTGCATTACGAGGCTTGCTCTCAGCGATGGGCTCTGCGATGTGGGGCTATCATAGAGGCTTACTAGAATTGGTCACTGCAAATTTTCCTTTTAGCGTGATGCGGACCATATCATGGAGAATAGGGTTTGAGATGCAGGGCTATCGCAGAGCGCCATCGTTTTGTGCACTTTGGGGAATTTTGTCCCCCCTTTTTTCTTGCCTTCATTTTTCCTTAACTCAACACATATTTTACATACCTGATAGCCTTCCAAAAAATTTTTTTTACTCACTTTTGATCCTTCCCCATACCACAAAGTTTCTAATTCTGCAATCTCAACAAAAACAACAAAAATAAGTAAGAAAAAGTGGGTTGCCTCCCACTTAATGCCTTAGTTTTGGTTGTGGATCGACATATCTTTTTGTATTTTTTATTTCTTTTCTCCCTTTTCAATTAAAAAGAAAATAAACTATGCTATTACATTACATTTGTTGGTTTCTTACCACACAACACATTATTTAATGCCGTGATATGACCTAGCTCAACTTCATTCATCTTTAAATATGGTGGACGTCTTGTGTGGTTCCACATGATCCACCCCATAATACTTGAATCTCATCCTATTTACCAAGAACGTAGCACTTTTGTCCTTATTCCAAAGTTCAACAGCCTCGTGAGGAGTCATCTTCATAACTTCAAAGGGTCCAGATCACTTGGATCTTAATTTACCCGGAAGTAGTGTCATCTTGGAATTAAATAATAACACTTGTTGACAAGGCTCAAAGACTCGATTCATAATTCGCTTATCATGCCATCTTTTGATTTTCTCCTTATACAATTTCACATTTTCCTATTCATGTAAGCAAAACTCATCGAGTTCACTCAATTGTAGCAACCTTTTCTCTCCTGACATTTTCGAATCCAGATTTAATTTCTTCACTGTCAATAAGCCTAATGCTCAAGCTCTTCGGACAAGTGACACGCTTTTCCATACACCAAACGATATGGAGAGCTCCCAATAGACGTTTTATATGTTGTCCTCTATGCCTATAGTGCATCATCCACCTTAACTGACCAATCCTTACTCTGACTATTAATAGTCTTCTTCAGAATCTGCTTGATATCTCTGTTAGATTTTTCCACTTGACCACTCATATGTGGATGATACGCAGTACCCACCTTATGTCTGACTCCATACTTTGCCAATAAGATCTTAAACCAATGATTCAAAAAATGTGTTTCCCCATCTCTAATGATTGCTCTGGGTGTGCCAACATAAGAAACTATATTCTTCTTGACGAATTTCATCACCACACTAGCATCATTAGTTGGGAGTGCTATAGCCTCTACCTAGTTGGACACATAATCCATAGCCACTAGAATATATAGATTACCATTTGATTGTGGAAACGAGCCCATGAAATCAATCCCCAAACATCAAAATTCTCAACTTTAAGAATATATTTAGGGGCCTTTCATGGCGCCTCGAGATAGTGCCCATTTTCTTGCATTGATCATATTCCATGACATAAGATTTAGCATCTCTGAATAATATAGGCCAAAAGAAACTAGATTGTAATACCTTTCTTGTTGTCCGTTCACATTCATGATAACCTCAATAAGGTGATGAATGGCAATATTCCAACACTTTTTTGGATTCAGCTTCTGCAATTCATATTCTCATAATTCTATCAACACATTATTTGAATAAATAGGGCTCATCCCACATATATGAGTGGGCATGACGGAACAACTTCTTCTTCTTTTGAATTGTGGCATCTGGAGGACTAGAAAATGCACTATATCAGCATGCCAAAGAACCTCTGCTATATCCATTTCCATCAATTGCTTATCCCGAAGCTCCCCTTAAATACACTATGTATCATTAGCAACATGAACATGACTTTTAAGATTCGATAAATGGTTGGTCACTTGATTTTCAGCTCCCTTTCTGTCAAAAAATTCCAAATCAAATTCCTGGAGCAAAAGAATCCACCTGATTAACTGTGGCTTTGCATCTCTCTTGTTTAACGAATACTGGATGACAGCATGATCAGCATGTACAATAGTCTTCATGCCTACCAAATATGCTTTGAATTTATCAAATACATAGACGAGTGCCAGAATCTCTTTCTCTGTGACTGTATAATTGACCTGCACTGTATCTAAGGTTTTACTTTCATAGTAGATTGAATGAAATACCTTATCTCTACGCTAGCCTAATACTTCTCCAAAAACCACGTCACTTTCATCATACACCATCTTGAACGACAATGCTCAATCAGGAGCAATCAGGATGGGTGCTTCTATCAATTTTCTTTTCAAATTCTTAAATACTTTCTGACATTCAACTCAAAAGTCAAACTTTACCTCTTTCTCCAATAGCTTAAACATGGGACTTTCTATCTCTGAGAAGTCTTTGATGAATCGTCTATAAAACCCTATATGCCCAAGAAAGCTTCTCACACCTTTCACTGGAACCAGATATGGTAGCTTTTCAATGGCCTCCCCTTTAGCTTTGTCTACCTCAAGTTCTCTATGTGACACCTTATGGCCAAGGACGATGCCTTCCTTGACCAAAAATTTGCATTTCTCCCAATTTAATATGAGGTTAGTCTTTTCATAGCGATCCAGGAACCTGTCTAAGCTCTTCAAGCACACATCAAATAAATTACCAAAAATGGAAAAATTATTTATAATACCTAAACAAAATACCCCATAATATCCTAGAAGATAGACATCATGCATCTCTGGAAAGTCTTGTTAGCCTCCAAGGTCTATATTTTAATAATGACAAACTAACAATTGAGTCCTTGAAGGATATTGATCACTACTAATAAAAGAAGTCGGCTCTAGGAATAGAAGGACATCCAATCATAAGAAGATCACGACACTCAAACAAGCATGGAAAGTAAATTAATCAAACATCTTTGAAATGGAAAGACAATAACCATCCCAGAATCACGGTAGACGAGATCAATCAGGATCTAAATATACGGAAGGAAGGCCACAAATGTCACATGGTCATCAATATATACAAGACTAAAAGGAAAGAAAAATCATAAAAATATCTTATATGGATGTTATTGAAAGACATATATGGACATATCTGATATGGAAATATCAAAAGGCTACATTCCTTAATGAAGGAGTCAATTTAAATCCTTGATTGAGAAGGAATCTCTTGGGTTTCGTTACGAAAAGTAGCAGTCATAGACTATAAAAGTTAAAGATTGAAGACAGACAAGGGTTACGTAACATCAAGGAAAAATTCTAAGTGTCTCATTCTTAGTCTTACAAGGCTCTGTAACTCTTAGTTTACAATTTTTAAATAAAGAGTAGGATCGAGTCAACTTTGTAACATCAACTGAAGCTATGTCATAAGATATGAAGAGAAAAATAAGTCTTCAGAACTTGTTTCCTATCATTATACTCGAGATCAACATTCAACATTTTAAGAAAACTTCAAAACCCAGGGGGACTGGAAATAGGCATCACATTGGTGTTCCAAACCATGATAAATCTTTGTGTTATTACTTTATGTTCTATTATTTACGTACTTAACTGTTTAAGTATAATCTATTTATGAAGTTTACTAATCTACAGGTAAGTCAATTGTGAGGAGCCAATAGTCGACTCATAGAAGAAAATTTCAATTCACCCCATCGCTTTTGAATTTTAATTGGTAGCAGAGCAGGTCTCACCAACTGCATTGCTTAACCACAAGTGAGAAAAGATCAAATGGCAAATTATTAGATTCCTGGTGCTCTTCTCCAGGATGGTCACTGCTCCACATGACCACCATACTTTAATGGGCAACATTACTCTTACTGGAAAACAGGTTTAGAATTTTTGTCCAATCAAATGATTTCTAAGCCTGGGTTTTCATCAGGAAAGGTCCAAAGCCAATTTTGGGACTTAAAGAGAAGTAAAAGGAAAAAGACAAGGAATCTAGCAGTATTGACTAAGAAGACCTTGAAATCTTTGAAGTCACCAAAGAATAGCAAGAGGCGATTCAAACTAACGCACGCGCGATAAGTTTGCTTTTGTGTGAAGTTAGTGGAGAAGACTATGACAAGATATCAATATGTGAAACAACAAAAGAAATATTGGACAAGGTTGAGGTAACCTATGAAGGAAACTCCAAGGTCAAGAAGTTGAAGATTGTTACCTTGGTCAATGAATACGAGCTGTTCAAAATGTAAGAAAATGAGGACATTGAAACAATGTTTGCCATATTCAGTAAAATCATTTGCAAACTAAAATCACAGTGGATGATCTTTCCACACAGCCTGCAAGTACAGAAGCTGGTCCGAAGTCTCCTAAAGACTTGGGACACAAAGGTTGACATTCTGAAAGATGGAAATCTTTATAACATGAAAAATAATGAACTACGAGGTAACCTTATTGCATATGAGAAAAACTATATCAACAGGTTTCACAAGGATGAAAAAAAGAAAGTAGTAGCCTTCAACGCTGCTCCAATCGAAGAGGAGGACATTCTGGAATAAGCTAATAGTGAAGGAATGACCGTCATCAATCATGGGGTAAGGCAGATCATGAGACAGAGACAACAAAGATCCCAAGGAGGCAAAAATAATGACTCCACCAGAAAGGATGATCTCTGTTACTACTGTGGAAGGCCTAGTCATTTCAAACAAAACTGTCCAGAATTGAGATAATGATCATTGAGAAAGAATCAAAATTATAGAGCCTGGATCAATGAAGATGAAACCAAATTAGAAGTATAAGCCACAAATATGTTCTTCATGGCAACAAGTGAATCTACCGAGGTAAAACTACACGATTGTCATAATTGTAATACTCGTGAACCTAACTTAGACATGATTACTGATGAACTCTAAAAAGTTATAGAATAATATAACAAACTTGCTCAAGAGAAGAAAAGTTTTGAAGTTTGATTTAAATAAAAACTCGAAGAGGAACGAAAAAATTGGAAAATAGAAATTGAAGCATGTCAAATTGAAATTGGCCTACTTCATAAAGAGCTTAGTGATACAAAAATAAAATTGAACAATTTTCAGGTATCCCCAAACCATAGTTTCGTAAGATCAAACTCTTTCAACAAATATTGAAGTTCCCAATCAGGGTCATTTAAATTATCTAAGACCTCCTTCTCCTCTTAAGGACCCGTCTACTTTATCTGTGCATAGAAAGGGCACAAATCATACATTTTAAGGCATAATCCTAAAAATGTGCGGGTGTGAAAGCCCAAAGTAAGTACATCTAAACCGCAAGGACCCAAGACCTCTTAGGTACCTAAGTAGAATTAATCTTCTTATTTTGCAGGACCATGTCCACAATATCTTTTAAAAAAGGACTGATAGCGGAGGTTCCAGAAGTATAACTGAAAAGAAAAAAGGTCTCTTATGTTCTAAAGAATGTAGACAAAAAAATAGTCAAATTTAGTGACAACACCAGAGGCAATGTCACCAGAGTCGACTATACCCCTCTCAAAGTCGACTCTTGCATTTGAAACAATGAAATAAAGATAAAGATAGATTCTCTGTAGGAGGATACTGACCCCAATAAAATATTTTGTCCCTATGATGGAGACAAAATCAAATATGAATTATCCTTATCAGTCTATGCCCTCAAATATTTGAAGCTGCTTCATGTATTTCCTGTCATGAAGAAATTTTTGCGAAACAATCTCCAGAACTTGAAAATCTGTTTTTAGAAATTTTGTAAAGGGAGCAACTTTTGATACGTTTCTAATCCTTTAAAAATTAATTATTTTTTTATTTACATGCTTTAACATTATTCTTGATGATTCTAACCTTTTCTTGTGAGAATTTTCCTATTCTAATGAAAGCTTCGATGCCTCAAACTCATGACCCAGTAAGGAACAAACTTTAGTTGACTCGCCAACAACTGAAGCAGGATACATAACTCAAGTTGTTGTTATCAAATTCTCTGAATCTTGCGTCAACTACTTGATTTTAATCTGTCTTTTGAGATCACTCCCAAAACATATGATAATACTGTGCCAATAGTCTACCTAAATTTTTTGTGTATTTAGGGAAAAGTACATTAGCTTTGAGTATTTTTCTGTTCATGATCTTGTAGAAAATTGGATCTTTTCAAAAATCTTGATTTCTTAAAAAAAGATTTGGTGTTAATAATTCATGAGTCATATTTTGGATACAAATCATTTTACTTAGTCCAACTTTATTTTTTATAAAATCATTACTAGAAGAAAGATCTTGAAAAAGATTTAGTATTAATGACTCATGAGTCATACTTTTTTTCACAATATTTTTTTACCTAGTCCAGTTTTACCTATTTTACCAAAAAGTCTTCTTTTAAAGGATGTCATCATTAATTCATCATTTCCCATGCCTCCTCTTCCACCCCTCTCTTTTTCCCAAGCAGTTTCTTTTCACATCTATCGATTCCCTTTCACTTCACGCCCCTTTACTTCTCCATTCTTATCCTTTCTAAATAGTCGCCCCCTCTAGACTCTCTTAACTATCTTTCATTATCCCTCTCTCTCCTCCTATAAAACTAACCCTCTCCGTGGTTAACATTTCTAGAATCTCATTGATGGTCTCATTTCTCTTTCATAATCCTTTGATGGGTCCTCGTCTCAGTCTATTCTTCTCAAGAGATGACGGCCCCCTTCCAGCCCTATTTTCTCTCCAAAGAAACCCTGTCTAAATCCATCTAACTCTCCCACTCTAGAGAAGATGCACCAATTCTGGACAAACTTCTAAAAAGAAAAGCTCCTCTCCTTTAAGAATTGCTCAATTGTTCCTAGACGTATCATCAATCTCAGCCTACTTAAAGAGGCCTCTTGCAATGTTGGGCACTTTTTCAAATTTCAAGATCTGTCCTTGCTTTTTTTTTCCTCTGTGGGCTTTTAGTTTATGAAGACCTTGTTCACATGTTTTACTCCAATCTTAGACTTTCCCCAGACAACGGTTAATTCGAGACTCTTGTGCTAGGCACACGAATTTACTTTAGTAACTTTCCGTTTGAAAATGTTTTTGATACTAAATTTTTCGGTGTGGTCCCTTTTATGTGCAATAATAGGCCTGAGGACTTTGAAGTAGGCTTTGAGAAAGCCAAGAAATTTTTGTTTGACCCTGAATCCTTATCAACCAACTTTTGTCCTCTATCGTTATACTTTAAAATTTTATTTTGGCCTATATCATTGCTACTACTTTGATTCCACAAAAAGGATCCCTAAGCAATATCACTTGTCATGATGTATTTGTGATTTACGGTCTGGTCAAAAAGATAAAAATAAATTGGGCCACTTGGATACGCGAGTACATGCTAGAGAGAAAAATGGAAGTCAATGCATCTGCCAGTTTGCCGTACGAACTGCTTATCATACGGATCCTTTTGTTCTACTACATCGATCTCTCTATTTATCCCCTGTAGAAGTGACTGCAACTTATGATTCAATAACTTTCAGGAGTATTAGATATGTTTTGGTTGAAGATGAATAGTGCAGGAAAGAGTCTGCCCATAATATGGCTGAGCCTCCAAAGATCACTAAATCTGTCTCTAATACCTCTGTCTCTTTTGATGAAGGAAGTTGAAAAAGTTAAGTAGCGGTTCAAATCCATAGAGAAAGGTATCAAGTAACTCCAAGAGTCTACCACCAAGATCTTAGACCTTGGAAAAATTACAAGCTCCGACATAAGTGTAGTCCGACTGGGACATGATGGGCTCAAACAAGAAGGAATCAAGCTATTCTCTTGAGTGATCTTATGCATGGACTCTTTGAAATCCCAAGTCTCTTCCTCAAATGATGATCTGGATTTATGTGTTCAAAACTCCTACTCTTCGTTTGTAAAAAATATTGAAAAATCCTATGGCAAGTTCTGTCAAAACATGCATAACACTCTCACCTACTTTCTGGCGAAACGGTGAATTGTGAACTTTTTTATTCAAAAGAGGGTCCTGTTCCTTATGTTTATGGACTGTAAGATATTTTTATTATACTATTTGAATATTTCTTTTTCTATGCCTAGTTAATAGATTATGACTATCCGTGGTTATCTACTACTTCAGTTTATGTGTATTGTGTACTGCTCTATCTATGTGTATAGTTTCTTTCTACTGCTATCCTTTTTGATTATGACAAAGGGGGAGAAAGAAAGGAAGGAAAGCACAAAGACATGAAGGGAAGCACCCATCAGTTAGGAGAAACAAGTTGACTGTTGACACACAAAGGTTAACTGAATATCCAAGAAACTTAGAACAACAAAGGTTCTCACAGGTCAAGGGGAACAAAGTCGACTTTCGGTACACAAAGGTCGACTGATACTTACAATTCAGGGGGAGCAAGCTAACTGACAGGGAAGTCAATTGATGTTAACTCATGTTTGTCATTATCATAAAGGGGGAGATTGTTAGCCTCCGAAGTCTATATTTTAATAATGACAAACTAAAAAGTGGGTCTTTGTAGGATATTGAAGACTACTAATAAAGGAAGCCAACTCTAGGAATGGAAGGACATCGATTAATATCATCACAACAGGTTTCTCCATACTCGAACTAGGTATATATATATATCATTATAATCAGCAATACATATATACAAACATATAACAGGTACATGGATTCAAGTCGTAGCTGAAAGAATGTATATCCGTAAGTCTTTTGCTAGAAAAAATCTTCGGGACTAAATCATTATAAAAGTATAGATAGTGTCAAAATATCCCACGACCGAAGTAAGTGATAGGTTCAATTCATAAAGATGACCTATGATTGTTAACCTAACCATTTCTTCACATAATCATTATTCATTAAATGTCAAATATCTAAAACCTAGTCAAGATTCACCACTAGAACCATAATCTCCAATTAACAAATGTTCATTTCTAACCATCATAATCTCAGTAGTCACCATCTAGAAAAGACCACAAACCATCATTTAAACACTTTATTTATCTATCAACTAACACCTTTTATTATCTAGTATCATTAATACACAAATCCTCATTTAACAATTAATAAACATCATAAACTTAGTCATCAATAACAACTAATCTTCACCAACACCAACCTTGTCATCACCATTAGCCACGTATCATCCATACTCACTAGCTACCATGTTTCAAATAGATAAGGTTCATTAACTAATACATTAGATTTCTAGCCATCAAGTACTATGGTCACTTAATAGACTACTAACTCCCACATAGACTAAACCTTATTTAGAAAGAACATTCATAAGATCGTATTTCAGCTGGAATCACATCAATCACAGATATAATAATTAAGAATGTATCAAATCAATGCATGACATCACTAGTATTCAATTAAAGCAAAAATAAGAGTCATACTACATCTTTCTCCATCCCATACCGAAGAGATATGTACATAAACATATACATATATATCTGTATTCCACAACCATATCCTTTACAAGGATAAGCACTTTTCGGATATCTAATCAATATAAAAAACATGGCCTTTGGCCTAATAACGTGTCAGAAATAATCTCAACATCATAATCAAGGCCTTAGGCTTGTATACATATCTGAAACTTGTATCGATAAACATATTACAAATCGTAGCATATCTATAATCATCTCACATATAAGAGGCATAATATCAATAAGCATATAATTATATCACATCTAGGAGGCATAATATCAATAAATATATAATCATCTCACATCCAGGAGGCATATATAGATAAACATATAATTATCTCACATCTAGGAGGCATAATATCAATAAGCATATAATCATCTCACATCTAGGAGGCATAATAGTAATAACCATCTAATCATACATGTAGGAGGTATAATATCAATATGTATTTAATCATACCATATTTGGGTGGCGTAATGTCAATAAGCTTATAATCCTCTCATATCTGTAGGTCATACATCATGACTATGAGGAATGTCAACTCTCCAGACAAATATCATATCTAAGAGAAATATCGTCTCTAACTAATAGGAAAATTATCTCTGAGGACCCAACGTTATGTCTAAGATAAAATAGCATCTCTATAGGCCTAATAACATGTCTAAGATGAAACAATATCTCTATAGTCCTAGCATCATGTCTAAGAGAAAATGGCATTTCTATAGGCCTAATATCATGTCCAAGAGGAAATAGAATCTCTATGGTCCAAAATATCATTATCCAGGGAAAAATACATCATCATTCAATAAGCCATGAAGTAACCTTATAGTAAGGTTTACTAACCTCAACTATGTCTAACATTCGCAACTAAGTACACAAGGCTAACACAAGTCTTGGCCTAAGTGGGCAGGACAATTCCACTTCTAATCCTTAATTTCCATAATTAGACATACTATGTGTAAACTAGGCTAATGTATCTATTTCAACTTCTAGATGTCAAGTAAGCCATAACAAATTCTAAGATAGGAACTTGGCTAGAAACATGGGCATTTCTGTTAATTCTTCCCCAAATTACAGTGTCAAGATCACTAGAATATCCCAACTAAGGTTAATCATACTAACCATGATTCCAACACTTAAACAACATCTCAAATCTAACATCATGCCATATTCATGCTACGAATTAACCCAAACTAGGGAGAAGGCCATCAAGTCCAAAAAGGGTATTAAACAATTCAACATACGGGTCAAAATCCCCATCAAATTCCGAAACTTCAATATTCAATACTAATTCATTCTATCTAGAATCAATCTTAACATTGACATTCACACACAACATATATCACACATTATATATGAAGAATAGTAGACAAAAGCCTATCTCAAAGTCGAACTGCAAAACCTTCCACTATTCACCAAAATCTCATCTTTATTCCATGAGCCCAAAATGCCAACACACAATCAAAATAGTTAGCTACTCATCAATACAAGTCTAGCGATATCCATATTGCACTATTGTTCTACGGGATAAAAAACCACACCAAAAACCCCAAGTGGGTCCCACTTAAGGAAAACACATTTCCAAGGTCAACCCAATGGTCATACATGAACAAGGAATCACAATCCTCAAGAAATGGGTTAAAACAAAGAAAATTTTGGGCTAAAATCAAGCCCTAAGTTAAATTGGGATTTTGGGTCAAAAATAAAGAAATTCATCAATAAAGTGATGTAATATTACCTTAATCCTGGTGAAAATCATGATAAATAATGTTAATCAAGCTACCAAGATACCCACAAGTCTCAATTTTGAGTTATTACGCTCATTTAAGGTTTCTAGGTCCCAAAAATAACTCAAAAATGGCCAAAATGGGGCCTATAGGGTCCTTAAATACCCCTTCTAGCTTTGGAGATGCCACAATATCCACCTAGGGGTTGCTATCCCGCTAACATGACCGTCATACAATTTCCCGCGATCGCAGTTGCTCCTCTGGGCTCTAGATGACTGCAAAATCAATATATTGATTTTTACCCTTAGAACTCATTCAAAATCTAAAGAACATGATACAATAGTTAATTTTGAGTGAAAGCCATATTTTAAACCCATTGGAATCATCAAAAGCATCATCCAACATCGTTTAGTAAAAAAGTAAGGCCCACACCTATAGTTCTATTTTTTAATAAAATCCTCTCAATAGTTCGAAATAAGTCTGGAAGCCTTGGGACCTTAATCAAGGGTCTCCCTAGCCTAAAATCAACATTCCGGATGGAATGGAAAAGTTGGATATTCCATCCGAGGTTGTTTCAACCAAATACGGGTCCCACATCATATTTCAATTCTTCAACTTTCTGACCAATAGGTCAAAATGAGCTTGGGTGCATTGGAAACCAAACCAAAGGTCTAACTAGCCTAAAATCGATATTCTTGATCTATTGGCAAAGTTAGAATTTTTGTTTAATATTTTTTTGTTGAAGTTTTTGCTCGGTGGAAATTTAGAACCAGTGAAGACTTTAAAATAGAGAATTGGCTCTAATCATCAAACTAACTGCCTAGTAATAGAACCGTCGGTCCCAGAAAGTCATAAATAACTTGGGGCAACTATGGAGAAGCTCAAATTTCAGGAATAAGTGGAAATATGGAAAATAACTGAAAGGGTCATTATAGGTAGATTTACCTATCTATAGCAAAGAATATAAATAAAGTGTTATATCTTTCTTAGATTTTTCTTACACTTATGGATATCTTCAAGGCGAATAAATTAAGTTCCAAAGTGATAGGTGTTGTAACATATATCAGACTCAAATAGATGTAGTGTATAATCATCTAATATACCATAAAATTGTTGAAGGTTATCATAGATGGATCAATCACGGGGAATGGAAAATCCATTTGAATGTTGACAATCATATGGATGACTCGAATGATGATATTATGGGGTTGTTGAATGGTCAATTTAGACATGTGTCACAAGCTGAAGGAGTTTATGAAGGTCCAAATGAAGTTGCCAAGAAATTCAACAACTTAATTGATGAGGCACGCCAAGAGCTATATTCCAGTTATATCTCTAGATTATCATTCACAATTTGTTTATACTTGTTAAAGTGTCTATGCAGATGGAGAAATAAATCATTCACTTCTATTTTAGAATTATTAAAAGAGTCAATTCTAGAGTTGAACATTCCTCCATCCTACAATAAAGCCAAGTCTATGGTCAAGTATCTTGATCTTGATTATGAGAAAATTCATGCTTGTCCTAATGATTGCATGTTGTTTAGGAATGACCATAAAGATAATTTATCATGTCATGTTTGTGGAGATTCTCTATATATTAAACCTCCTGAAGTGGATTGTGAGGTTGTTGAGCCTTCTAAAAAACCTCATTGTGTTCCAGAATTTTTTTTGAGATATTTTCCATTAGTTCGTAGACTCAAAAACCTATTTATGTTCTCAATGACAATAAATTCATTGAGGTGGCATGACGAGGAGCATTCTAAAGATGGAAAGTTAAGGCATCCCACTGATGGATAAACATGGAAATATTTTGATATCTTGTGTCTAGATTTTGCACTAGGTTCTAGTAATTTAAGAGTTGGTTTGTCAACTAATGTATTCAGTCCATTTCAGATCATGATTATATCTCATAGCACATGTCCAGTTATGATGACGGTGTATAATTTGTTGCCTTGGATGTTTATGAAATAGAGAATTCTATGCTTTACTTACTTATTCCTAGGCCTCGTTCACCTGGAAATTACATTGATATTTACTTACAGCCATTGATTGATAAGTTAAATTTATTATGGAAAACTGGTGTTGAAACATATGATGCTTCAAAAAATCAAACCTTCCAAATGAGAGCAACTCTTTTGTGGACAATCAGTGACTTCCCTTCCTAAGCTATGTTATTTAGTTGGAGTACAAAAGAAATATTGGCTTTCCCTTATTGTAATTATAGCATTTGTTCTTGTTATCATAAACATAGTAGAAAGATGTGCTATATGGATCATCGTATTTTTCCACCCATGGATCATCCGTGGAGATCTAATAAAAGACCTTTCAATGGAAAAATTGAATATAGAATTCCTCCGCATTTGTTAAAGGGAACTAATGTTTTTAAAATCTTAAAAAACATGAACAATGTGTTTTGGTAGAAGATAAAGATATCAAATGGTGGCATTCCATTTACCATTCATGCAATGCAAGAGTTTCAAGAATAGTTAAAGTATGTGACAAAATTGTTTTTATTGACAATTTCACAAATAGGTTGAGGGCATGCCATTATCAAATCTAAAATCATCCATTTTTGGGCTTCAACCATGACTCCTTAATTAAATAACCATTCCCATTCACCTACATGTGCAAAACCATAATTAAAAACAAGGAAAACAATAATAAAACCATAAGGAACAATATCCATCCATGAACAACCAAAACTCCCAGCCTTTATTTGAAAATCATAACAACACGATGAAAATAACACATTAAAATATATCTCTTTAGTAAAATAACAATGAGGGAAGATTCACATGCCTTAGACACCAATAAGTAAGGAGAAAAACCATCCTTGAAAGCCTTTACTAATTATCTTGATGAAATCCTAGCCTTTTTCTTGAAAGAGAGATTGAGAGAGATTTTATGAGTGCTTGATTGGGAATAATAGGTTAATGAAGTCCCAATAGGTGTTTTAAGTTGTGGCCTCAAAGAGATTTAAAAGGGGAAATGTCCAGAATGCCTCCAACTTAAAACTGTAGAAATATCTCAAGTGGTTATATGTAATACCCCGTAAGATCCTAGCTCAATTAAGCTCACGATTGCATGTTAAAGAGAGGTCCAAGACTTAGAAATTTCACTAAGTGTTGGGACTTAGTCATTTCCAAGGTCCCTAAACTTCATGATTTTATTTTCGACCTTCCCGACCTCAGAATTTCTATTTTTAAGTTGATTCATGATCAGGGTAGTTAAAAGTACATCTCGAGTGAGTTTTGGAATTTTCGAATGAGAGTAAGGGCATGTTTGGGTATAAAAATTAGTAGAAGCACCAGGATGATCCCACGGCGCCCCCTCCAGTGCACTGCACCAGAACCCGCGATGCGCCCTCTCTCACCCATCCAACTTTTTATTTCTCGATAGTTAAGGGCATTTGGGTTATTTACCTTCACCTAATCAGTCCATAACACAAAATTTAGCTCCCTAAAGATCATTATTTTCCCTTTCAATCACAAATTCTCTCAAAAGAAGCCTCTCTTTCCTCAAGAACAAACCTAACCATTCTCAATAAATCAACGAATTCAGACCTCAAGAAATTTCCAAGAATCTTCACGAATTTATCTAGTGAGGTATGTGTGATGTTCATTCATGGGTTCCTTTCACGTATCGAGTTCAATAATTCTTTTTTGGTTTTAAATTATGAGTTTTCCATGTTTAAGTTGAAATATCTCCATAAATCTCTTGTGAATTCAATTACAAGTTATGTTTATAAGTCTTTTCCAAGTGGGATGAGACATTACACGTTTTAAATATTGTAATCTTCACATTAAATCCCTAAGTTATGATTTTAGTCTTGTAATCATGTTATTCTTGCATGCCTTACTCATTCTCATGCTTAAGTTCATGACTCTCATATGTTTAATAGAATGCCTAAGAGTTGGATTTTGAGCGATGATCCCCTACTATGGGTTTAAAGCTTTTATATGACATAATTGTTAATTACATTTAGTGTTGGTGGGTTATAAACACCTGATACCTATGTGATTTACATGAATTTAGTATTCTAATTACTCAAATAGTTAATCAATGACTCTTATTAGTATACTTGCATGTTTATTATCATGATGAGCACTATCAGTCATGTCACAATGTTCAGTCTAGTTTAGTCTATCCTAGTATTAGTGTTAATTTAGTTGGGAGTAGGATTTTGCATCGAGCAAACTCAGGGATGAGGGCTCACCTGATAGTAGAGAGTGTCACCCTTTGTAGCAATCCTTCAGTTCCAAAACTATATAGCCAGCAAAGGTTAGAGATGGTTACCTGCCAATTAAGGGTTGACTAAGTATCTACCTGTCAGTTGAGGGTGACACATATCTCATTAGAGCACCTGTCAGTTGAGGGTGACTCATTAGTCCTTTGGGACACCAGTTTAGTGGATCCACATAGCCTGTGTTACTACTCATGGTATTGTGCTGACAACCTTCCAACTGGGGTTACAGGTTGGACACCGATTGGCTCAGATTGGGGCATGTCAGTTATATGATACCTCCCATAGTCTTAGTATAGTACTTTAGTGTAGTCTCTGTTCAGGTTTTCTTAACCAAGTATTCATACCTTTAGTTATTCAGTTATACAGTTTACAATCTTTTAGATTTCAGACTCATATCAGATTATAGATTTATACTTGGTCTTACATTCTTAGATGTTATAGTTTTCATGCGTTTATGTTTAGTTATCTCACGCTATTCAATTATTCCTTATTTCATATGTATAGTACCCCATGTATATCATCTCATCTTTATCTCATATACCAGTACATTCAAAGTACTAACCACATACTCTTGTTTGCGCTATGATGTCTTATATAATAGGTTCGGACACATAGTTTCCCAACCACAATTACATAGTTTAGCATAATCCAACAACTATAGTGGTGAGTCCTCATCCATCGAGGACATATTATGTTTATTCAGTTAATTCAGTATTTTATTTTGTTCAGTTAATCAGAGTTAGTTGGGGGTCTGTCCCATCAACTCCTTAGTTAATTTAGAGGCTTTCAGACGTTTAGACAGTTAATTAGGTAGTCAGTCAGTTGCATTTAATTTTTATCAAATGTTTCAGGATTATGATTTATTTGGTATTTTAGTATTCATATTTATATTTTCTTTCTTTGTTTATCTTCTGCATATGTGTTATGTTCGTATTTTATTTAGTACTCACAGCAGGTACCAGCTTATGGGTTAGCTTGTAGTCACTTATGACCGTAAGCACTATTATCGTGACTACGGGGTAGCCTTGGGTCGTGAAAAAACTTGGTATCACAGCCCAGAGTTTTAAAGTATCCTAGGGAGTTTGAAAGATGTATTAAGTAGAGTCTTGTGCATGGGTGTGAAGTGCGCCACACTTATAGACAAGAGGCGA
The DNA here is from genome assembly GCA_030864215.1 of Capsicum pubescens. Classification (NCBI taxonomy): domain Eukaryota; kingdom Viridiplantae; phylum Streptophyta; class Magnoliopsida; order Solanales; family Solanaceae; genus Capsicum; species Capsicum pubescens. The sequence goes on from CM061544.1 coordinate 234,161,172, forward strand.
TAAAACATCTTAGGAAAAGTTTCACTTCTTTCAGTATTCATGTCATGCGACTGAGCATGAGCTTTATTTAAACTCTCTGTCTAACCCATCTATCATTTTGTTTACAAACAATGCCTCCCAAAAGAAATAACAAAAGAAGGAACTTGAATTAGGCCGCACCACCATCTGTTCAGGAAGATCCCCAGATTTAAAATGTCTCTCATGCCGAGTTCATAGCTTGTTTTGATACCTTAGATTATTCAGTAGCTGCTCAAAGCAATTAGTGATTTGCTTCCCCAGCCAATCCAGTGGCAAATGCAGCTACGGTCAGGATTCATGATTTCACCCGAATGAATCCCCTTTTTTTTGGAATCCAAGACTGAGAAGGATCCGCTGTAGTTTCTTGATATGGTTTAGAAAGTGATAGATGTTATGGGTGTCACTTTGAGTGAGAGTGTAGAGTTGGCTGCAGTTCAGTTGCAGGATGTAGCTCAAACCTGGTATAAGTAGTAAAAGGTGGAGCGTGGTGTTGAGGCAGGGTCTGTTAAGTGGGAGGAGTTTTCCATGGCCTTCTTAGACAGGTTCTTCTAATTAGAGTTGATGAAAGCTAAGGTACACGAGTTCATCAACTTTAAGAAGGGTAGTATGAGTGTGAAGGAGTACTCACTTAAGTTTACTCAGTTAGTGAGGTATTCTCCTAATGTAGTAGTTGACAATAGGTTTAGAATGAGTAAGTACATGTCTAGTGTATCTGATAGTGTGGTCAAGGAGTGTAGGACCGCAATGTTGATTAAGGAGATGGATTTATCTAGACTTATAGTTCATGCTCAGCAGATTGAAGAAGAGAATCTTAAGGAGAAAGAAAGAGAGAATAAGAGGGCTAGAATGGGTAGTTTTAACTTTTCTCAGCCAAGGTCAAAAGGTGGTAACCGTTCTCAGTTCCATCAGAAGTATTCATCCCTAGCCCTATCTTCAACTAGTGCACTAATGCCTAAGTTCAGGAAAGATAGTCAGAATAGAGAGCCAGGCTCTAAGTCCTAGGGTAGTGTGAATAGTGTTTGTACTAACCCGCTTTGTGGGAAGTGTGGTAGGAATCATCAGAGTGTGTGTAGAGTTGACAATGATGTGTGTTTTGGATGTGGAAATCCAGGTCACAGAGTTAGAAACTGCCCAAAGGCCAGCTAGCAGGGTTAGTCTAATTGTCCTCCAGTTCCAGCTGGTCACCCGACTCAGCAGGGTGCCGCTTCTAGTGTAACTAGTGGGCAGTTTCAAAATAGGTTGTATGCCCTCATGACTCAACAAGATCATAAGAGTTTTCCTAATGTGGTTACAGGTACGTTGAAAGTCTTTCATCTTTATGTTTATTCTTTATTAGATCTCGAAGCTTCACTCTTCTTTTTAACTTCTTATACAGTAGTTGATTTTGGTGTCATTCCCGAATCTTTAGCAGAACCCTTCTCAGTGTCTACTCTAGTTGGTGTCTCTATTGTAGCCTGGTAGGTATACAGGAATTTCCCGATCACTGTCTCCCAGAAAGTTACCTTAATAGACCGCGTGGAGTTAGAAATAACTAATTTTAGCATCATTCTCAGCATGGATTAGCTCCACTCATGTTATGCCTCAGTTGATTGTAGAAATAGAGTTGTTTAGTTTCAGTTTCCCAATAAACCAATTATTTGATGGAGGGTAGTACTTCAGTGCTTAGGGGTCAAATTGTTTCTTATCTTAAGGCAGGAAAAATTATATCTAAGGGGTGCATGTATCATCTTGTTTAAGTTAAAGACTCTAGTTCTGAGACTCCCAGTCTTGAGTTAGTTTCAGTAGTAAGGGAATTTCCAAATGTGTTCCCTCAAGTCCTTCCCGAATTTTCTCCTAAAAGGGAAATTGACTTTGGATAAATCTCCTTCTGGATACCTAGCCTATCTCTATTTCACCTTCCAAAATGGAGCAACTGAGCTTAAGGAGTTGAAAGAACAGTTGAAATATCTCTTAGACAAGGGTTTTATTCTAATTGGGCTATCATCAACTCAGAGTCAGAGAATGCGACATTATGAAGATAGCCTTTAGAACTCGATATGGTTACTTCAAATTTTTATTTATGTCTTTTGGACTAATGAATGCTCCTTCAGCTTTCATGGACTTGATGAACAGGGTGTTCAAGCAGTACTTGGACATATTCTTCATAGTCTTCATTGATGATATTCATGTTTATTCCTGTAGTGAAAATGATCATACAGACCATCTCAGAATTATATTACAGACCCTTAGAGCTATCAGTTGTTCACCAAATTCAGTAAGTACAAATTTTGGCTAAGATCCATAGCTTTCTTAGGCCATATTATTTTAGGTGATGGCACTAGATTTGACCCTCAAAAGACCAAAGCAGTGAGGAACTATCCCAGACATATCTCTCCATCATATATCAGGAGTTTCTTAGGTTTTGCTGGCTATTATAGATGGTTTTTTGAAGGGTTTTCTTCTATTGTGTCCCCAGGTGTCGAATGACTTGGAAGATAGTCAAGTTTCAGTGTTAAGATTTTTGTGAGAAGAGTTTTTAGGATTTGAAAACTCAAGTAACTTCCACTTCAGTGTTCACCTTGCCAAAATGGATTTGTGGTTTACTGTGATGCTTTTAGAGTTAGTCTTGGTTGTGTGTTGATGCAGAGAGAAAAGGTCATAGCCTATGCCTATATACAACTTAAGCCCCATGAAAATAATTACCCTACCCATGATCTCGAGTTGGTAGCTGTGGTTTTTTCCTTGAAAATTTGGAAGCATTACCTTAATGGGTTTCATGTTGATGTGTTCATAGATCACAAAATTTTTTAGTATGTGTTCTCGCAAAAAGATTTGAATCTTCGTCAGAGAAGGTGGCTTGAGTTGGTGAAAGATTATGATATGAGTATGTTGTATCGTCTGAGCAAGGCCCATATAGTGGAAAATGCCCTCAGCAGGTTGTCTATAGGTAGTGTTTGTCATGTTGAGGAGAATAAGAAGTTAGTCAGTGAGGATCATTAGCTTGCATGATTAGGTGTCCAATTGGTTGATTTTGCAAAAGGCAATGTATAGGTTTAGAATAGTTTGGAATCTTCATTTGTTGACAAAATAAAAGAAAAGCAAGACAGGGGCCCTAGTTTGGTTAAGTTGAAGGAGGCAGTTAGAGATCAGAAGGTACAAGTTTTCTTCCAAGGAGGAGATGTAGTACTTCGTTGTCAGGGTAGATTATATGTTCTAATTATTGATTACTTGAGACAACAAATACTTGCAGAATGCATGGTGTACGATACTTTATCCATCCAGGAGCCACTATGATGTACCGTTACTTGAGGGAAATCTATTGGTTGAGTGGTATGTAGAGGGATATTGTAGAGTTTGTATCTATGTGTTTAAATTGTCAGCAGGTTAAAGTTGAGCACCAAAGTCCTAGTGGCACGTTGCAGGAGTTCAGTATCCCCACTTGGAAGTGAGAAGCGGTGAAAATGGATTTTTTGACAGGTTTGCCTCACATACATCATCAACATGATTTGATATGGGTTATTGTAGACAGAATGACAAAAACAGCTTATTTCCTGATATTTCATACTTCTTACTCAGCTGAGGATTATGACAGGCTCTACCTTAGGTGATTCGGTTAGGTTGCATGGGATTTTGTTGTCTATTATATCAGATAGAGGTACTCAGCTTACCTCTCACTTTTGAAAGGTCTTTCAGAAGGGACTTGGTACCCAAGTTCTTCTCAGCATAACTTTTCATCCTCAGAAAGATGGTCAGGCAGAGAGGACCATTCAGACTTAGAGGACATGTTGAGAGAATGTGTTATTGAATTTAAAGGTAGTTGGGATGATCACTTACCTTTTATTGAGTTTTCCTATTACAACAGTTATCACTCAAGTATTCAGATGTCTTCGTTTGAGGATCTTTATGGAAGAAGATGTATATCTTCTATTGGTTGGTTTGAGGTAGGTGAAGCTGCTTCGATAGGTCCAGATGCAGTATTTGATGCAATGGAGAAAGTTTAGTTGATTTGGGAGAGGCTGAAGACATCCCAAAGCCACCAAAATCTTATGTAGATGTGAGGAGAAGGGATGTTGAGTTTGAGATCAGTGATTTGGTTTACCTAAAAATCTCGCCAATGAAGGGAATAAAGAGATTTGGCAAGAAGGGGAAGCTCAGTCCTTGTTATGTTGGCCCATATAAGTTCTTGACTTATTTAGGGAAGGTAGCTTATGAACTAGAGTTGCCTGCAGATTTGGCGTTAGTGCACCCGGTGTTCCACATTTCCCTGTTGAAGAAGTGTATTGGTGACTCAGCTGTAGTTGTTTCATTAGAAAGCATGGATATTCAGGGTAATCTTTCTTACGAAGAAATCCCAGTTGATATTCTTTATCATCAAATTTGTAGACTAGGGAACAAAGAAGTTCCCTTGGTCAAGGTTCTTTGGCGGAATCAGTCCGTTGAGGGAGACACTTGGGAAGAAGAAACAAATATGCGAACCAAGTACCATCATATTTTCTCCGCGAACTCAGATTCAACTTAAGGTAATGATTTTCCTCAAATTGACTCTTTTTCGTTCTTAGTTTCAGTTGCGTAATCCACTTCATGTCATTGCATACATTCAGTTCATGTATCATGTTTCATACTTAGTTATGTGATCATGTTTTTAGTTAGGCATACTTAGTATATGATCTTAGTTACTTCAGTACTCTCTGCTAAACTAGCCTCATTAGAGGATAAATATTCCCAAGGGGGAGATAGTGTAATACCCCCCCGCGTAAGATCCTAGCTTAATTCAGTTCACGATTGCATGTTAAAGAGGGGTACAAGATTTTGAAATTGCACTAAGTGTTGGGACTTAGTCATTTCCAAGGCCCCTAAACTTCGATGATTTTATTTTTGACCTTCCCGACCTCAAAACGTTGATTTTAAGTTGATTCATGATCGGGGTAGTTTAAAGTACATCTCGAGTGAGTTTTTGAATTTTTGAACGAGAGTAAGGGCATGTTTGGGAATCCAAAATAGTAGAAAAACCGAGATGACCCCTTGGCGCTCCCTCCAGTGCACCGCTCTGGAGCCCGCAATGCTCCGTCTAGTGCACTGCACCAGAGCCCGCAGGGCACCCTTTCTCACCCATCCAGCCTTTTGTTCTTCGATAATTAAGGGCATTAGGGTTATTTTCCTTTAACAAATCAGTCTACAACATGAATTTTAGCTCCTCAAAGAGAATTATTTGCTCTTTTAGTCACAAATTCTGTCAAAAGAAGCCTCCCTTTCCTAAAGAACAAACCCTAACCCATTTTTAAGTAATCAACGAGTCTAAGCTTCAAACCTCAAGAAATTCCCAAGAATCTTCACGAATTCATCTAGTGAGGTATGTGTGATGTTCATTCATGGGTTCCTTTCCCCCATGCAGTCCAAGAATCCCTTTTTGGTTTTAAATTATGAGTTTTTCATGTTTAAGTTGAAATATCTCCATGACTCTCTTGTGAATTCAATTACAAGTTATGTTTATAAGTGTTTTCCAAGTAGGATGATCCATTACATGTTTTAAATACTATAATCTTCACTTAAATCCCTAAATTATTATTTTACTCTTGTAATCATGTTATTCTCGCAAGCTTTACTTATTCCCATGCTTAAGTTCATGTCTCTCATGTGTTTGATGGAATGCCTAAGTGTTGGATTTTGAGCAATAATCCTCTACTATGGTTCTAAAGATTTTATATGACATAATTGTTAATTCCATTCAGTGTTGGTGGGTTATGAACACCTATATCTATGTGATTTACATGAATTTAGCTTTTCAATTACTCAGACAGTTAATCCATAACTCTTATTAGTATGCTGACACATTTATATCATGATGAGCAGTATCAATTATGTAACACTACTCAGTCTATCCCAGTATCAGTGTCAGTTCAGGTGGGAGTAGATTTAGCACCGAGCAAACTTAGGGATAAGGGCTCACCTGACAGTAGAGGGTGTGACCCTTAGTAGCAATCCCTGAGTTCCAAAACTACGTAGGCAGCGTAAGTTAGAGATGTCTACCTGCTTGTTGAGGGTTGACTAAGTGTCAACCTGCCAGTTTAGGGTTACCCATATCTCATTAGATCACCTGTCAATTGAGGGTGACTCATTAGTCCTTTGGGACACCAGTTTAGTGGATCCACACAGCCTGTGTTTGTACCCATGGTATAGTACTGACACTCTTCTAACTGTGTTTATAGGTTGGACACCGATTAGCTCAGATTGGGGCATGTCAGTTACATGATACCTCCCACAGTCTCAGTATAGTACTTCAGTGTAGTCTCAGTTTATGTTTTCTCAATCAAGTCTTCAGACCTTCAATTATTCAGTTATACAGTTTACAGTCTTTTATATTTAAGACTCATATCAGATTATAGATTTATGCTTGGTCTTGTATTCTCAGATGTTACAGTTTTTATGCATTCATGTTCAATTATCTCACGCTATTCAGTTAGTCCTTATTTCTTATGCACAGTACCCCATGTATATATCAGCCTGACCTTATCTTATATCTCAATACATTCAAAGTACTGATTGCATACTCTTCTTTGTGCTATGATGTCTTATATCATAGGTTCGTACACACAGTTTCCCAATCACAGTTAGGCATTCATTGTAATCCAGCATCCGTAGTGGTGAATTCTCATCCATCGAGAACATATTATGTTTATTTAGTTAATTTAGTATTTCATTTTGTTCAGTCAGTCGGAGTTAGTTGGGGGTCTATCCCATCAACTCCTCAGTCAGTTTAGAGGTTTTCAGATGCTTAGACAGTCAGTTAGGAAGTTAGTCAGTTACATTCAGTTTTTATGAAATGTTTCATACTTATGATTTAGTCAGTATTTTAGTATTCAGATTTATATTTTCTTTCTCTGTTTATCTTCCGCACATTTGTTATGTTCATATTTTATTCAGTGCTCACAGCAGGTACCAGCTCATGGGTTAACTTGTGGTCACTTATGACCGTAAGAACCATTGTCACAACTAGGGGGTAGCCTCGGGTTGTAACATTACGAGTCGACCCTCGTGACTCCTGACCACAACATATGACTCATATACTTTAGTCGTCACCAAGACAGTGAGTTGGACACCCATACATTGTCCACCTTACGACCCCATGACCCACTCGTTACTAGAATATACATCTCGTATGGTCTAGTTGTATATGAGAAAAAACCCAAATGGATTACACATTGGACTACATACGACTCAACCTTACCATCCGTAACCTATACTCACAGCTCTTAGTGAGCCACTCGTACTCAAAGCAACTCAAGTCACCAAGTTACTGATTTGATTAAAGGACAGTCCTAACGACCCGTTACCACTACCAACGACTCGTACCACTAAGTCGTTACCATACCAAAATCCCAACCACCACCCACTAGATATCTCACGACTAGGATTACCTGACCCGTACCCACACCATATGACTCTTATAGTGAGTTGTTACTAGGACAACGAGCTCAAAGCTTAGGAAATTTGCAAGGGCTAAAATATAGGGTGTTTTAATTTTCCCACACTTGGATCACTCCTCCCTAATGAAAAAATAAGGCATTGACTGGCATGATTAAACCCCCAAGCATCTCTACGCTTACCTTTAAGACAAAAAGTAGATTACCAAGGAATTCACAATTTACTCTTACTTTTAAGACAAAAAACAAAGATGTTATTATCAACACATACCTTAAGAACTATTTTTTGGGACGGGAAATAGGAACGGATACTTGGACATTATGTTCTCTTTAGCTTCCCAAGTAGCCTCTTCTACCCTATGGTTCCTCCATAGAACCTTTACCGAAGCTACGTCCTTGGTACCTAACCGATGAACCTGCCGATCCAAAATCTCCATGGGGACCGCTTCATAAGACAGGGAATCTGAAAACCAATACCCTTGTTAGGCAAAATTTTTGATTAATCATCCACACACTTCCTCAACATAGAAACATGGAACATCAAGTGAATGGAGATCAAACTAGAGGGCAACTCCAACTCATATGCAATATTTCCAACCCTTCTCAATACCAAGTATGGACCAACATATCGGAGACTAAGCTTCCCCTTCTTCCCAAACCGCATCACTCCCTTCACGGGAGACACCTTCAAGAACACCCTACCCCTAACCTCAAACTCTAACTTCCTATGCCTCATATCCGCATAGGATTTTTGGTGACTTTAGGCTACTTTAAGCCTATCTCGAATCACCTTCACCTTCTCCATGGCTTTGTAAATGAAATTTAGACAAAAAATCTCTACTTCACCAACCTCAAACCACCCAATAGGAGACCTACACCTCCTACCATACAACGCCTCAAACGGAGCCATCCTAATGCTAGAGTGGCAATTATTATCATTCACAACCTCTACAAGAGGAAAATGCTCAACCCAACTACCACCATAGTCAATCACAAAATCTCGAAGCATATCTTCCAATGTTTGAATAGTTCTTTTTGCTTGCCCACCCGACTACGGGTGGAAAGCTGTACTAAGACTCACCTTGGTCCCCAAATCTTTGTGAAATAACCGCCAAAAGTGAGATGAAAATTGTATACCACGATCTGATATGATAGAATAGGTACCCCATACAACTTCACAATCTCATGGAGGTACAACTTTGCATAATCCTCTACCAAAAAAATTATGTGCACTAGCAAGAAGTGAGCTGACTTTGTCATCCTATCCAGGATGACCCAAACTAAATCAAACTAATTCTAAGATTGAGTAAGAGCAGTAATGAAATCCATATTGATCACCTCCCATTTCCAAACAGGCAACTCAATTTCTTGATACAACCTCCGGCCTCATGTGCTCCACTTTCACTTATTAGCACACCATGCACTTAACCACAAAGCTAGCCATACCCTAATTCACATTGTTCTACCAATACATTTCCTTAAGGTCATGATACATTTCTATCAAAGAAGGATGAATAGCTTAGCGTGACTCATGCGCCTCAGCCAAGATCTGCTCTCGCAATCCATCTATGTCGGGAACACATAACCTCCCTTGGTATCACAAGGTACCATCACCACTAATCTTCAAGGACATCACCTTCTGACTACCTAAATCACCCTTGATCCTTATTAAGATAGGATCAAACGCTTGCTTTTTCTTTTATTTCAGTACCAAGAGATGACTGTTCCACCTTCTATACGAACACACCAAGATCCACAGAGTCCAAGAGATGAACTCCAAGGTTAGACAAATGGTGAATATCTTTCACAAACTCCTGCTTCCCTTCAGCCACATGATCCAAACTTCCCATGGATAACCTGCTAAGAGCATCAACAACCATATTTTCTTTGCTTGGATGGTAGTAAAGACTCATGTCATAATACTTAAGCAGTTCAAGCCATCTGCTTTGGTTGAGGTTAAGCTCTTTTTGAGTAAACATATACTGCAGGCTCTTATGATTGGAAAAGATATCCACATGCACGCCATATAGATAGTGATGCCAGATTTTTAACAAGAATACCACATCCAACAATTCCAAGTCATGAGTTGGGTAATTCATCTATGCACCTTCAACTGTCTAGAGACATAAGCTATCACCTTGCCATGCTGCATAAAAAAAACCCAAGCCCCACACAGGATGCATCACAATAAACTAGTACAAAACCGTTAGTGCCTTTAGGAAAGTTCAGAGCTGGAGCCGAAGTCAGGTTATCACAACTACCATCACACCACAAGAACTTTACCTTTTTCTAAGTCAACTTAGTCAATTGGGCAGCTATAGGAGAGAAACTTTCCACAAACTTCTGTAATAACCAGCTAAACCCAAGAAACTTTGAATATTGGTTGGAATCGTGGGTTTAGGACACTTCTTAACCACCATAACTTTCTGTGGATCCAATATGACCCCCTACTAGAAATGACATGACCTAGGAAAGTGACAACGTTCAACAAGAATTCACATTTCAAAAAATTTGGATTAAAACTGTTGCTTCTTCAGGGTCTGCAATAAAATATGGAGGTAATCGACATAATCTACCTCACTCTTAAAGTACACAAGAATATTGTCTATGAATATAATGATGAAAAAATTAAGTAACGGACAAAAGACTCTATTCATCAAGTCCATGAATATCATTCGAGCATTAATTTACTCAAAAGACATAACTAGGAACTTAAAATTCCCAAACTGGGTACGAAAAGTAGTCTTAGGGATATCCACTTCCCTAATCTTTAACTGATGATACCCAAACCCAAGATCAATCTTAGAGAAAAACTTTGCACCCTAAAGCTGATCAAATAAATCATCTATCCTTGGGATAGGGTATTTATTCTTTATTATTACCTTATTCAACTGCCGCTAATCAATACACATCCAAAGGGAACCATCCTTCTTATGCACGAATAAAATTGGTGCACCCCACGGGGACACATTAGGACCGATGAAACCCTTGTATAAAAAATCCTTTAATTGCTCTTTAAGCTCCTTCAACTCAGTTGGAGCAATTCTGTATGGGGGAATAAATATAGGATGAGTGTCCAAAATAAGATATATCACAAAATAAATCTTCCTATCGGGAGGAACACCAAGAAGGTCACTAGGGAAGACCTTTAAAAATTCATTCACCACCAAAATAGAGTGTAAAGAAGGACCCTCCAAGTTATAATCTTTAACCCAGACCAGATATTAGAGATACCCCTTGGTGTTAAATCTTTGAGATCTAAGATACGATATGAACATCCTCTTAGATGTTAGGGAACCACTCTCCCACTCAATGACCAACTTATTTGGTGGGAATTTAAAGATGACCTTACAAGTTTAATAGTCTAGAGAATCATAGCACGAGTGCATCCAATCCATACCCAGTATGAAATTATAATTCGCCATGTCTTATTCAAATAGATCTACCAAGGTATCTCGACTACCCATAGACACCACACAACCCCTATAGACTCATCTAGCAATAACAGAATTACCCATCATAGTAATAATAGAAACAGAGTCCGAAATACACTTGGGATCAAAACTAAAATGCACAACCATAAATGGGGTCATATAATAAAGAGTGGACCACAAATCAACTAAACAATACACATCATGAAAAAATAGTTTCAACAAACCAATAACGACATCAGGCTATGCCTCAGACTCCTGATGGGTAGTTAGAGCATAATGTTGGTTCCAACCAGTGCTGGAGCCAGATAGTGTAACCTTTGGTAATGGAGCTAATGAAAAGGTAGTACGAACATTGTTTTCCCAGAAGCAACCTTGCCAACAGGACAATTTCTAATTATGTGCCCTGGCTGACCACAGTTGAAGCACTTGTCCTTTCCTTTATCATAATAACCCCGATGCAATCAACCATAAAATATGTAGGGAGGATATGATGGAGTTGATTGGGCCCTACTAGGCACCCTATTTCCTATAATTGTCATCATTCTAAAAATATCTATCACTGAACGTCTTTTGGTAGGGAGCATTAGCCGTCGAGTGAAACCCAAAATTGCCTAACATCTTCTTGGACCACTTTATACCATCCCTGCCATTCTATCATTGGCCACCACCCTGTTAAGAAAATATAAACTTCTTGCTTCGTCTTTCCCATATTTAAGTCTGTTTTTTCTTCTCATTCTCAACCTACTGCATATACACAACTAGTCTGGAGATATCTATATCCTTGTTCAACAAAGCAGCCTTACTCTTAAAAATCAAGACTTGGTAGAACCCTAAAGTGAATTTCTTTATTCTAGCCCTTATGCTAGAAACTAACTCCGAAGAATACCACAATAACTGGTGAAACTTCAAGGGATACACCTTTATTAACATCTTTTCTTGCTTTAGATTAACAAAATCTTCTGCCTTCACCTCCCTCAACTCCTGAGGAAAGAAGCGGTCTAGAAAAGTACTAGAAAGATCATCCAATAGGGTTGACTCAGCATCGTCACCCCTAGATTATTCCCATTCCTTATACCATTGGTATTCTACATATTTCAGTTGGTAGGCAGTAAATTCCACACCCTCTACATTATTACCATGAATTACATAAAAGATCTTTCCCATTTTATTAATAAAAGCCTGAGGATCCTCCTCAACCATAATACAAGTGAACACAGGAGGGGTCAACCTCATAAATTAGCCAACCCTTGTAGCCTCGGAAAATGGAGTAATAGAAGAACCACCCTCAGTCTGAGAAGCTACCAACTGTGCCAATATATGGATAGACTACAAAAACTCAACATTTGTCACATATGCCTAAGGAGCTTTAAGAGGGTTAGAAGGGACTGGTGGAACTCCAGGAGGACTATCAGGAATTAGACTCCTAGATCCAGTTTGGACCCCACAAGCAGAGTGTGTCCTATTAGCATTGTCCTCAAGTGGGATAGAGAAGTTTCCATGAGTTTCAGATCATCAAGAAGGCATGATCTCAAATACGAACAAATAGGAATTGGAGGAAAATTTAGGACCTTAGACTATACAACTCAAAATAGAACACAAGAAAAAGAAACATTCCTAAATTCCTCGTAGCCTCTCCCTTATAAGTGTAGCATGCTACATACCCCTAAAAGATACTCTACTCAACAGACTTAGTTGGACACCCAATTCACCATGAACCTAGGGCTCTTATACTAATACGACATAACCTAAACTAGGTCCTAGTCATGTTGGGCATCTCAAGACCTATACGGACCAGAGACCACCCCCAATATCCAGTCGTGACCGTTGTACTCCTTTTGTCGAATGAATTTTGAGGATATAAAAAGATCAAGAAATAACAATCTAAAGAAAATAAGGAAAGTCTATAATCATAACCAAAGAACCATAACCAAATATCAAACCAATACCAATCCCAATGCCAATACCAATACCAATGCTAACATGAATATCGACACCTTCCATACCTATAGTAGTTCGACAAAGCCTTTAACCTAAATCAATAAATATTAAATTGGAACATGCCTCCAACCATAGCCAAAACCAAATCTAATGAAATAACAAAAATAATAAGAAGTCCACAGTATGAAATAGAGTTTTTCGGAGTATGAAATCTCACCAATTCAATGTGACTTAAAGCTATCCCAGAATCCAAATCACTGAGTAGTATGGCCGATTCCTAACTCTCATGGGAATACAGTGCCTGAAGATAGTTAGCGGTATAAATGCTAGCATGCAACTCAAGGATAAGGTAAAATAATGCCCTCATTCAAAACCAAATCAAATAACCATATGCAATCATATGTAATACACATATATATATCGTGACGGGATAGGGAATAAGGTTTAGAGTGCATTTAAATCCTTAACCTAGGTTGTATATCTTTACCATCCTAAAACCACTCACGGGCTCTATGGGTTCAGCTCCTTCTACTTAAAGGGCCCCAGTGCATGTTAGCCGCATGACTAGAGAAAAAACTTAGGATGACTAGTACATCCCCCCAAATTTAAGCGTGACAACATGCATACGATCACAAAGACCACCTTCACATCAGCAAATATGAGTTTCCAGTATTGGTGCCCCCAGGTTCCCCACTTCCATGGCTTTTCTACTCAACCCCCTTTAAGCCTATATTAAAACCGTTTACATATTTCCAACTATTTATCAAGGAGTCTTTTAATTAGGTATTAACTATTGGTAACTTCATACTAGGATTAGAACTTGCAAGTCTATTACCTAATGCCATATAAACCATTAAACCAAATTAGACTCCACAATTTTCAATTGATCAAAAACCATGTATAATCAAACCATGGCCACCAAATCATTTCCAAAAGCAAATGAAACCAAAAAAAAACAATTCATGTTCCATTTACCATTCATGCAATGCAAGAGTTCAAAGAATAGTTAAAGTATGTAACAAAATCATTCTCATTGACAATTTCATTAATAGGATGAGGGCATGCCATTATCAAAACAAAAATCATCCAATTTGGGGGCTCAACCATGACCCCTTAATTAAATCAACATCCCCATGCACCCATATGTTCAAAACCATAATTAAAAATAAGGAAAACCATAATTAAACCATGAGAAATAATGTTCATAAATGAACATCCCAAACCCCTAACCTATATTTCAAAACCATAACAACACCATGAAAATCATAAATTAAAACATATGAATTTAGTTAAATAAAAATGATGGAAGAGTCACATGTCTTAGACACCAAGAAGTATGGAGAGAATCCACCCTTGAAAGCCTTTATTGATTATCTTGATGAAACCCTAACCTTTTGCTTGAAAGAGAGTTTGAGAGAGATTTTAAGAGTTATTAATTGGGAATAATAGGATAATGAAGTCCCAAAAGGTTTTTTAAGTCATGGCTTCAAAGGGAGTTAAAAGGGGAAATGTCTAGAATGCTTCCAACTTAAAACTGTAAAACTATCGCAGTTGGTTATAAGTCAACCCCCATGACTCATGACCATAACATATGAATCGTACCCTCGAGTCATCACCAATACAGTGATTTGGATACCCATATATTATCCCCTATATAACCCCATGGCCCCACTCGTTACCAGACCATACGACTCATATGGTCTAGTCGTATCCCATATAGAACCCAACACGATTAGACACTGGACTACATACTACTCAACATTACCATTCGTAACCTATCCTCTCGAATCGTAGTGAGCCACTCATACTTAGATCCAATTCTAGTCACTAAGTTACTAATTTGAGTAAAGGACCATCCTAACTACCCATCACCACCCCAACGACTCGTACCACTAAGTTGTTACCATAAAAAAATTTGAACCACCATCCACTGGACACCTCATGAATAGGGTCACTTGACTCATACCCAAACCATACAACTCATATGGTGAGTCGTTACTAGGACAATATGCTCAAAGCTCAGGAAATTTCCAAGGGCCAAAGCCCAGGGCATTTTAATAAGTCATTTGTCCTTAAATTTAAAGTATTAGAGATGCCTATTTGTAGCATTATGTAGTGATAGATATGTTGTTGGAACTGATACTCTACCTTTTCTGCAGCTGAATCTTCTTCTTATGCCTCATTTCTTTCCTTTCACTTTTGCCTCCTTTATTGAAAGGTTAAGTTTCAGTATTGATATAGACTTTATTTGATTACGATATACTATATTTGAGTGGGTTTTAACAACTAAAAATATTTTTTCATGATTCATCTATTATAGTTATTGAAATTATGTTCGCAAATCTAAGTATGTGTTCATATCTATAAAATCTGAGTATATCTTGGTGTATGAAATGTCTATAATACGTTACATTATCTTATTGTTACTATAAAACAAGATTATAATAATGACAAGAGTAGTATACTGATGTAACTATTCTTAGTCCCATTAGTGAAGTGGTCTATTTCTGTCATAATTCATGGTCCAAAGCATGACCTCGAGACAATTTGATTATGATGAAATAAAATATCCTCATCTTCCCCAAGGAATGGATATATTGCTACAATGATTCTAACTTATCTACCTATCCTTTAATGAATATTGATGATAGGCGAATTTACACGCCTATATCAATATATTTTGCCCATATTTTAGCCTAGTTTTGAGAACAAATTATATATTTCATGCACTTTTAGTCCTTTTTCCTGTAAATAAGCTAACGAACATGATTAGTAAAGTTTCAGGTATAAATGATGCATAATTCAGCATTTTATGGCTTACTTGACGCTAAGAAAGCTCACGAAGGAAGGAAAGGGAGTTTGGACGCCTAAGGACCAAAACTGCTGCATGGAAAATCTGTCCCGGGCTAAAACAGCAATTCTGAAGACTTTGGGGACTTACAGACACAAAGCTGGATTTTGACAATGATACATTAACCTAGTACAATTAGGTTATGTATTTCATTATTTTATGTGGATTATGATAATGTTACCTTAACCTAGTACATTTGGGTTAAGGATTTCATTAGTCTAGTAGGATTTGGTTATTTATTTCATTAGCTTAGTAGGATTAGGATACGGGTATTATAAATACCCTATCATGCTAGAGATTTTATATCTTCTTCGAACATCTTCTAACATCTTCTTAACTTCTCATCTTACAATTCAATTCTATTTTTCTTCTTCCACTCTTCTATTCTTAAATTCCACAACAAGAGAATCGTTACTTGCTAAGGAATCATGCCTCACGCCTATCACTTGATCTACACGCCATTACTCAATATCGTGATATAATAACAATGTCAATCGTGATTTCCTTCGCATTCATGGGTAACTAAACTTCTCTGTTGGGGTTATGGAAGCCGAATGAGTTACTATCTATTGCTGTGAGTTTGTGAGTTTGTGAGTTCGAGGCACGTATATTGCTTATATCATTATTCTCTTCATCTTAAATCTACATTCTTTGCGGTTGCAAACGCAAGAATACGCCAGTCTAACATTTAACTTGTTCGAGAGAAAAGTTATTTGTCTGGAAAAGAGATAATGTCAAGGTAGTAGGACACCCTTTCCTATTAAAAAGCTAGTGCCGTAACTGGACTAACCTCTTGGAGAATTCGTACCGTTAGACACGCTTTAAGCTCGAGAGAGTTAAAGTGAAATAGTCCTTGTTTAGGTCGAGAGATGCTTGGATTTACCATCGACTACAATCCTTTATAAGCAATTGCATGTCAGAATTCTACACACTCATAGCCAATAGAGACGTATACCTCAGAAGGTGGACATAACCCCAACGCTTCAATTCTCATTGCTTACAACCAACGTAACAATCTCTCTCTTTTTACTTTATTATTTTCAGCTTTTGTTTACATTACTTGCAAAACAAGAATCCCCCCTTTTTACGAGACTTGCACCAAAAGTTTAGTAATTTTACTTACTTGTTGGCCAAGCTATTCCCTGTGGGATCGACACCCAACCCAGGTTGGGTTCTATATTTGCTAACGACCGCTTTACACTCAAACGAGAGCTGTAGATTGAGCGTTATCAAAAATTGGCGCCGCTGCCTGGGAGTACAAGTGTCAATTAAGTTCGTGAAAATTACTAGACCCTTTGGTCAAAGATTCTCGTACTTTTACTTTTAGTTTTTGTTTTTGTCTACTGCAGGTTTTTATTTTAGTGCATGCCCCATACTCGAAGTTCTGGTCAACCGTTATTACCAATCAATCCTGAGCCACAACGCATTGGTAGAATGGAAGCACAAGCTGAAATCGCAAGGATGGCTGCTCAACAGGAACAAGCAAGATTGGCTGCCCTTGCCGCAACCCAGGTTCAACAACAGAACATTGATAACCCTGCACGAGCACCAAATCCTGATGATGAGGATTTAGGTGATGACGAGTTACTAAACCCTAGGTGTGATGCTGAAATCGTAACACCTGCCAACAGAAGAGGTCGACAAGCTCGGTATAGACATGATCACCAACCTATGCAGCCAGCCTTCGACGATGATGATGATGATCTTGATGGTGCCGGAGCCACTGGAGCTATAATTCCACCACCATTAGCGTCCGGAGCCAAGTTCAACATCACAAGAACCATGATTCAGTTATTGCAACTCAAGGGATTGTTTGGTGGACTAGCAGGCGATGATCCGAATATGCATCTCATCAACTTTATTTCTACATGCAAGTCTTTTGACAATCCTGGTGTTGGTCAGAATGCAATTCGATTACGTCTATTTCTATTGTCTCTGTCTGGGGAGGCAACACTATGGTTGAATGGGCTAACTCCTGATTCAATTACAAATTGGAGGCAATTGAGAGACGCTTTCCTAGAAAGATTCTTTCCGCCTTCCAAAAGGGCACAATTGAGAGATGAAATCAGCAACTTTCGTCAGCTTCCCACTGAAGCTCTTCATGAAACATGGGAGAGGTTCAAGACAAAGCTAGCGAGATGCCCAAACCATCACATGACTAATGTTCACCTCATGGAGATATTGTATAGAGCCTTGAATTCAATAACTAAGCCAGTGGTGGATAACGCAGCTGGAGGATCTTTTATGGACATCACCTTTGGTCAAGAAAGCAATATGCTAGATCGCATGACGAAACAAAGTAGAGCTTGGCATACCAGGGATTCCGAGGTAGCAAGCCCCACTTTATCTATAGGCATGACTGCAGACCAAAGAAGAAGACAAGAAGAACGTGATGAAGATTTAGCGCACATGAAAACGCAAGTGGATCTTCTGACAAAGCATTTATTATCAGGGAAGACCGAAAAAGCGAAAGCTGTGGCGCTAAAAGGAAGAGACGAATCTGATTCGGAAGAAGAGGCCAACTACTTGAACAATCAGGGGGGTTTCCGTGGGAATACCCAAGGAAACCAAGGTCGGAACTATTATGATAAATCTGGAAGCAAAGACCAAGGTAGTTGGAATAAAAACAATGAAAAGAGTGGTTTGTACGTTCCCCCTGGTAGACGTGATACCACCACATCTAATTCTGGAAGTATGGAAGACATGATGGCTAAATTATTAAAAGGAGTGGAAGCAACGAGCGCGGGAGTTACTGAGGTAATTAATGATTTGTCCTCCATGAAACAACTAGTTGATTCTCATTCCACTTCAATCAAGCAAATAGAGCAGCAATTGAGCCAACTTTCAACAGCACTCAATCAAAGGAAGGCTGGGACTTTACCTAGCGATACTGTGCAAAACCCAAGGAATGATGGGTCATGCATGGCCATCACTACCCGAAGTGGTAAGGTGCTGGAAACTTCAGAAAAAGGCAAGCAAGTGGTTGACGAAGAAGCGGAAATTGATGATAAGGCGAAAGGGGAAGATGCCACAGCAGCCGATCCTAACGTCCTTAACATCACTCCTCACAACGTGCAGCCTGGAAAAGCTGAAAAACAGAAGCAAGAGGAGAAGAAAGCCATGGAGAGAACAATTCCATACCCACCACCACCTTTTCCTCAAAGATTGAAGAAGGTGGCGAATGATACAAAGTTCAGCAAATTCATGACCATGTTGAAGCAGCTGACCATTAATGTTCCGTTGGTAGAGGCGCTAGAAAAGATGCCTGGGTTCGCTAAATTCATGAAGGACCTGTTGACAAAAAAGAGGGCAGTAAGCTATGAGCCGGCAGATAATATTCATCATTGCAGTGCAATTGCCACAAGGTCCTTAGTACAGAAGAAGGCAGACCCTGGTGCTTTCACTATTCCTTGCACGGTTGGATCTATGAATTTTGCTAAGGCATTGTGCGATCTGGGTGCTAGCATCAATTTGATGCCACTATCCGTCTACAAGAAGTTGGGGTTAGGAGATCCGACACCAACCAATATGAGGCTCGTGATGGCTGATAGGTCGGTAAAACGACCTGTGGGTATCTTGAATGATGTGTTGGTGAAGGTGTCTACCTTCATTTTTCCTGCAGACTTTGTGATTTTGGATTGTGAGGTGGATTCTGAAGTTCCCATAATCTTGGGACGTTCTTTCCTTACAACAGGAAGTGTGCTTATTGACATGAGAGATAATGAGCTTTTATTTCGAATGAATGACGAAGTGATTCGTTTTGATTTGTGCAAAGCGATGAAGCAGCCAAAAGACATGGATGTGTTCTCTGTAGATGATGTTCATTATGAAGATAAGAAAGCATTATCTGTAGAGAAACAGCTTACTGTCGAGCCATTGTCTGCTGCGCTGCTGAAGGTTGAGCATGAGGACGATGAAGATTATGAAGAACTTATGGGTGCTCTAACAGAAATAGAGTCCTATTCCCATACTCCTAAGCAACCGGACCATGATCTTAAGAATCAACCTTCACCTACAACGAAGACTTCCCTTGAAGAGCCACCAATGCTAGAATAAAAAGAGCTCCCCGATTATCTAAGGTATGTGTTCTTGGAAAGTATAAAGATACTTCCGGTGAGTGCGGATGATTTAAGTAAACAGCACGTAGACACTCTCATCTCTACTCTGAAGAGATACATGAGAGCTATGGGTTGGACTATTGATGATATAATTGGTACCCCTCCTACAAGTAAGCCTCATTGTCGTCTGAATCCATTCAGAAAACGATCCACCATCTATCCTGATGAAGTCTGAGTACTCGAGGTAACTATGTCGTGCCGCGACAATAAATCAAGCGCAAGATGGGAGGCAACCCATCGTTTATCGTTTATCATTTTTCATTTTTCATTTCGTTCTAGTAAGTGTTTTGCTTTTGATAAATAAAAATCCAAAAATAAGAGTCGTGCCACGACCAAAACTAAGGCGCTTGATGGGAGGCAACCCATCGTTCTAATCATTTTTAGTGTTTTTGAGCAAATGTAGGTGCAAGAGGTATTCAACGAGGAGATTGATTTCAATTGACGATTTGGACGCATTGTATGGTAAAGTTGGTAAGTTAGGAAGGGTGATGCATAAGGCTATGGATTGAGCCTTTCTCACGCCAAAATAGGCTTCGAGGAAGGCTAGGCCTTGGTAAAACTAGGCCACGAACGATGCACAACCTATCCTATAGCCTAAAGTCTCGGAATCTAGTGTGCTATACACTATGCGCCGCCTATTCCTAGGTATGCTTTTGACTATGCGCCGCCTATACTATGGCATTTGGTCTCAGTATCTCATATGCCATAGACTATGCGCCGCATATGTCTACAAATGCCATAGACTATGCGGCGCATATGTCCCATTATGCCATAGACAATGCGCCGCATATGTCATTGATATGCCGAGTATTATGCGCCGCATATGTAGGATTTTTGTCTCCAAAACCGATTGTAAATGGGTCATAACCCGACCCATACTCTTCCTATATAAAGGGGACTTAGTTTTATAACACAACCACAATAGAAAATACCCTAAAGGCGCCGCATACTCTTCCAAATCTTCTCAAAATTTTCTTCTTTTGCTCTTCCAATTCACAAAACCATCTCCACAAGTTTCAAGCAAGTAAGTACTCTCTTATTCTTCATTTATTTCTCGTAAGTACTACGTTGCTATGGCTATTATTAATTGCTAAATTATATAAGATTGTTGGTGATGTTCATGTGTTTGGATTGTTGTTGCAAAATCATGTGAGTGGACATATACGTAGGAAAATCTTGACTTGTTTCCGACTTGAATTTGGTTTCAATAGCATTGTTATGATATTTGCGGAATTTCTATGGCTATGAATATTGCTTAAGATTGTTGTTTGGATACTTACATGTTAGACTATCCCGGCCATCGGGATAAGACTTATAGTGCCTACCGACTTAGGAGGTTGTGATTGTTGTAAGAATAACGATTCAATATGGTAACCCCTATATAGTAGTGTTGCTATATCTACCATGGAAGTATTCCATTGGCTGCAAGTAAGTGATGCATTGCTGATTTTCTTGTCGGAATACAATCCTAAAACGTATCTCGATGAAAATTGAGTAAATCGACTACTTTCACCTCACTGATTCGTGTTAACAAAACTAAGTGTGGGGTGGTACCCCTAATGCTTGCTTATAGATTGTATCAAGTGAGACTGTGCTGCAACTAACACTAATTCTAGTCTCAGGTACAATGGCACCTAAAGCGAGGCAAGGCAAGGAGAAGGCGACCACTTCCCAAAAGGGCAAGAAGAGAAGTCGAAAAGATCAAGGAGAATCATCCTCAGCACAACTACCACGCAGAATGTTCGGAATAAAATGGGTTCCTGAGGAAGAAGCCAAAGCATGGTACAGCAGCAACAAAGAAAGAAAATATGTGCACGTCGACTTGATCAACAAGGATACCTTAGCAAAGAAGGAGCCGCGTATGTTGGCAAAAATAATGGCTTTGAAGTTAGATTTCATCTTCCGCGACATGGGAGAGTGTAATCTTGATCTAACAAGAGAGTTTTATGCCAACTGGTCGCCAAACACAACAGGCAATGAAGTCAAAATTCGGGGCCAGGTGTTACAGCTCACCGCGGACTGGATCAACTCTTTTCTTGGCTTACCTTCGATCAACACAGCACCATTCAAAGAGCTGTACAACAGGCCTCCTTATAGAGCAATACGACACACACTTTGTGGAAGCAGATCAATGGCAAGGTGGGGCAGACATAAAGAAACCGGCCGACACAACACCTTCCCCTATGCTCCACTAAATAGGGAAGCAAGAATCTGAATGCGCATTGTCAACTCATGTCTTATTCCTGGGACTCAATACACCAAGATATCGAGAGATAGAGTGTGTTTGGTCTATGCTTTGATGACGAATGTCCCTATCAACTTTGGGGCAATCATTCGATCTACCATGAGGAAGGCCAGACTCCACAAAAGGTCCCATTTCACATTTGGCAATTTGTTGACAACAATCTTGCGGAAGGAGGATATCGAAGAGGAACCAGCTGATCATATACTCCCACACAATCCGAAGAAGGTTGACCTCACAAAGGTCAAAGATGCTGAATCAACACATGTCATCAACCTTACTACGGCAGAGAGACATGCTCGGGATGAGAGTTTCTCCCGCCATATGTACGGCATGATGAGGTTTACAATGATGAGCGGAGGTCGTGTTCCAACTGCTGCAGAGCTCCAACAGCTGGACCACGACTATCCCATAAACATGCATGCACGGGAGATGTGTGGAGTGGGCGTATACTTTGAGGAACCTCTAGATGATGATGTGCCGACTGATGACGATCGACGCTTGCCAGACTCTGACGACGACTCTTATGATGATTCCGACGAAGGGGGTATGACCCCCGACAATGAGGAAGAGTCCGACTAACCAGGTTCCTCGCATTTATTTTCCACTGAGGGCAGTGTCCCGTTTAAGTGTGGGGTGGCGGTATCGTATGCTATACTTCTCTATCGTATCTATGTTTGCTTGCTTTGTTTTTGTTTCGTTTTTTTTAGTAGTAAATTTTTTCTAGCTTCGCATGAAATTATTTTGATAGGCAGCATGAGATTATAACAAGAGTATGTGCTACAATTGTGACTATTGAGACGTTTAGGCTCTAGTTGTGACTCATTATGTGATATTGTGTGGTTCAATTCCTTCACTTGTTGGGTTGAGAGTCTATATTACTTCCAAGCAAGTCGACCATGTGCCTTGTGTGTGTGAGATAATCGTATATTCTATGATTGTGGCTGATGCTAGAACTTGCCTGGTATGTATGCAAAGCGAAACTAAGGAGTGTAAGTTTAGGATATGATTTAGGCATTTCTTTGGCAACCCATATTTGTTTACCTTCAGTTTTACCTACCCATGGACATCATCCTAGTTAAACCCTTTTGAGCCTTTAGCCTATTTCTTTGACAACCTTGTATGTAAGCCTAATCCATTTCTTTCAAGACCGTAATTTGATCCAAACTCCTAAGTTCTTTAAAGTGAAAAAGTCATGTGACAACATAAGAGGAAATTGGGTGAGTATGATGCTATAAATTGTAATGGTGCTTGAATGTGTTATGAAAAAGAAAGTGCTATCATAAGAGGTATGTTGTGAAAAGAAAAAGGAAAAGAAAGCTGAAAAGCGAGTTGTACTTAAAATTGAAAAACAAAAGAGGAGAACAAGGGTGGTAGAATAAAAGAAAGAAAGGTTGTTTGAAAGAAAAGTGTTAATGATACAAAGTGATGTATTAAAGCGCTTAGGAACTTAGTCACTATTCCTGGCCAAAATAGTCCTACCCGTCCCTTAGCCTACATTACAACCATCAAAAGACCTACTTGATCCTAAGCTTAGCATTCTGACATTTAGTAGAGTATTACATTAAGGGCAAGCCTATGGTCATCAGTTGCTTCATATGAATTCTTTGTGAGAGCGAGAGCAAGGATATTTTGATATCCATGTTTGAAAAATATGCTATACTTGTGAGTGATTATGGGTACTATAGTGTGAGACACACATGGTTGATGAGTTTTGGGTAGTTATATATGATTCCTTGTACCTTAACGTTTGCATGCGAGTTGATCACCATCACGAGTCTATGCTAGAGGTTAAACTGTTTCTACTTATAATCGAAAAGATACTCTTTGTTGATAATTGTTGTGCTTGTCTTGACGAATATTTTGTGTTGTTGCTGTAAAACCCTAAGTTGATGTTTAGAAGGACATGATAGTTTTTTTGAGGACGAACAAAGCTCTAAGTGTGGGGTGTTGATGATAGGCGAATTTACACGCCTATATCAATATATTTTGCCCATATTTTAGCCTAGTTTTGAGAACAAATTATATATTTCATGCACTTTTAGTCCTTTTTCCTGTAAATGAGCTAACGAACATGATTAGTAAAGTTTCAGGTATAAATGATGCATAATTCAGCATTTTATGGCTTAGTTGACGCTAAAGAAAGCTCACGAAGGAAGGAAAGGGAGTTTGGACGCCTAAGGACCAAAACTGCTGCATGGAAAATCTGTCCCGGGCTAAAACAGCAATTCTGAAGACTTTGGGGACTTACAGACACAAAGCTGGATTTTGACAATGATACATTAACCTAGTACAATTAGGTTATGTATTTCATTATTTTATGTGGATTATGATAATGTTACCTTAACCTAGTACATTTGGGTTAAGGATTTCATTAGTCTAGTAGGATTTGGTTATTTATTTCATTAGCTTAGTAGGATTAGGATACGGGTATTATAAATACCCTATCATGCTAGAGATTTTATATCTTCTTCGAACATCTTCTACCATCTTCTTAACTTCTCATCTTGCAATTCAATTCTATTTTTCTTCTTCCACTCTTCTATTCTTAAATTCCACAACAAGAGAATCGTTACTTGTTAAGGAATCACGCCTCACGCCTATCACTTGATCTACACGCCATTACTCAATATCGTGATATAATAACAATGTCAATCGTGATTTCCTTCGCATTCATGGGTAACTAAACTTCTCTGTTGGGGTTATGGAAGCCGAATGAGTTACTATCTATTGCTGTGAGTTTGTGAGTTCGAGGCACGTATATTGCTTATATCATTATTCTCTTCATCTTAAATCTACATTCTTTGTGGTTGCAAACGCAAGAATACGCCAGTCTAACATTTAACTTGTTCGAGAGAAAAGTTATTTGTCTGGAAAAGAGATAATGTCAAGGTAGTAGGACACCCTTTCCTATTAAAAAGCTAGTGCCGTAACTGGACTAACCTCTTGGAGAATTCGTACCGTTAGACACGCTTTAATCTCGAGAGAGTTAAAGTGAAATAGTCCTTGTTTAGGTCGAGAGACGCTTGGATTTACCATCGACTACAATCCTCTATAAGCAATTGCATGTCAGAATTCTACACACTCATAGCCAATAGAGACGTATACCTCAGAAGGTGGACATAACCCCAACGCTTCAATTCTCATTGTTTACAACCAACGTAACAATCTCTCTCTTTTTACTTTATTATTTTCAGCTTTTGTTTACATTACTTGCAAAACAAGAATCCCCCCTTTTTACGAGACTTGCACCAAAAGTTTAGTAATTTTACTTACTTGTTGGCCAAGCTATTCCCTGTGGGATCGACACCCAACCCAGGTTGGGTTCTATATTTGCTAACGACCGCTTTACACTCAAACGAGAGCTGTAGATTGAGCGTTATCAAATATGTACATATGTTTACAACAAACTTGTGTTGATTTATGGTCCCCAACATGGAGAAAAATATCTACCTAATGGTATCCAAGGACTGACATCACTATGTTTTTGTCACAGATTGAGATCACTATGTATTTGTGTAACCTATAGGTCACAATTTTTGGATGTAGAATCGGTCACTAATACTTGCATTTGGATAGACTACCTAAATTTCACCCTTGGTATTTGACCCTTCTTCAGACTAGAACCTACATGAGTGAATGGATGCTTCAAGCACCGACCAACCCTATCAAAATATTTAACTCATAGTTATCTTTAGGAGCATACAAATTATAGATGGT
The DNA here is from genome assembly GCA_030864215.1 of Capsicum pubescens. Classification (NCBI taxonomy): domain Eukaryota; kingdom Viridiplantae; phylum Streptophyta; class Magnoliopsida; order Solanales; family Solanaceae; genus Capsicum; species Capsicum pubescens. Next base: position 234,186,893 of record CM061544.1, read on the forward strand.
GAGTCCTTCAATAAATTATAATAAGAACTCCTTGCACATAACAATAAGAGCTGAGAAGCTTTGAAATCAATTTTATTGCATGAAAATACTTTCTCTTCGATAACAATAAAATGATCTGATTGACTTGCTACTATTGCTACTAATTGTAGCTTGACTAGTATTTTTAGCTATAATTTTTTTTATTTAGTCTTTAATGGTGAAAAGGTTTAGTCTTTGCATCTGGAGGTATGTAGTTGTACTTATTTGTATTAGTGGGGTTGAGGAAAGTCTTAATCTTTGCTTTTGGGTATTATTGCACTTGTTTGTGAATGTAGTAGTTTTATCTTGATGACAAAGATAATTTCATCATCTTATTCTTCCTTTTATATTGTGTTTACCCATTCCATTAGTAAAATAGAAAAAAATAATCCTATATTCAGGTTCTCTATTAGGACTCATGGTGGAATCAGTGACACAATAATCATCATTATTTGAACTAGCAAGGATTCAAAGTCTTGGTTTTGTAGTTTTATGCAGGTTTATCTAGCACACTTTAGCTGTATTTTACCCTTTTCTAGTACCTCAGTTCTTAATGGTTAAAACATTCTTAATCATTGCATATATGGTTAGTTGTACTTTTGTCTAAAGTCTAACTATCTTTAATAAACATATTTTTCCTACAACATCTTTCATCTTCATACCATGATTTTCTAACTAAGGATATTGAGTTCCTATCATTTTTTTGTTGTTTTCCATCTCTTGACAGCCATTGTTTATTTTACTTTTTTGACAGCCTGAACATTAGAATTATCAAAATTTTAGGAAAATACCAGATGATGCATTCACGACAGTGTTTGAAAAAGTGAAGCTTGGTCGACTTAGAGGCTATGGTAGATTAGTGATAGCAAGTTCTTTGAAAAAAGATGAGGAAATAAACATGCTTAAACAAAAGAATGATAATGAAGTCACTTCTATGAAGAAAGAAATAAGTGAAATGAGACAAGAAATGTGACAGTTTTTTAGTTAATTGGTGCAAAACAATCCTTGGTTGAATGTCCAAGATATACTAGAGAATGTCGGATCTAACATTCCCTCATCCAATACAAGTAATGCACAAGATTTAAGAGGTAAAATTCTTCCAAATTCTTTTGGCTTAACTCATCTTTGGTTCGTGAAAAGGTATTTTATCTTTCAAATTCACAAGAAACATAAATCGTGAACTTCTAACTTGATTAACTAAATTAAGGAAACTTTGGATTCACATACTTCCTTATTCCAAATTAGGAAACTATTTGAATATTTGTCGAGCATAATTTTTTTCTAACTATTTATTTATTTTGGTTGTGTTGAAAAACTGCGTGTTTTCAAATTTGAATGGTGTCAACCATAAGTCAACTTGATTTAGATTGAAGAGCGTGATGAAAAACCTATTGAGATATTATGATATATGTTTAAATACATTTGGTTTTGTGTTGTACTTAGTACAAATCTTTAAATGTTGCTTTCTAATTAGTATGTGTAGTAAAAGACATATTTTTTTGAAGTTCATTGCAAATCTATGTACTTGAATTATTTATTAGCTAATTGGTATGTGAGATTATATATATGTATATATATATGTAATGTGATTAGTGATGTATACATTCCAACCAAAATAATTATTTTCTAGGCCTAAAGCCATTTCGGTAAAATGTTGCTTGAACTATAAAATTTTAGATAATATTGCTACACTTCAAAATTTTGGATTATTAATTTAATTGTGGCATGTACCTAAACTATGTTTACACTTTACAAGTATTGTCATAGAGGATTTATAAAAGGCTACAATTTTTAAGTGTTACCAGTAATAATGAAAAAGCCACATTTGGAAGTGTTGATATAAATGTTCTATACAAGGATACACTTGTGAAGCGTGCCCAATAGCAAAGCAAAGGCAAAACTTACAAGTGTAGCTTTATCAGATAAAAGTGTAGCCAATGAGAAGCTGCAAAGTGTGGCTTTTACAGTTTAATGGCTACACTTTTTTAACATAGCTGATATGGCAACACTTGAAAAGTATGGCCTAAAGTCAGAGGTTATGCCTTTTTAGGCTACCCCTCAAAAAAGTGTTGCCTAAAGTCCAAAGGCTTAGCCTTTGATGAAAGGTAACACTTTTTGCTACTTTAGGCCACACTTTACAAAGGTGTCAGTAGGACTAAAATGTTGTACTGTCACGATCTAGAGTTGGCAGCCAAGGTCTTTGCATTGAAAATTTGACACCATTATCTCCTTTTCAACTCAAGGCAAGGGTTAAAGTAGGTGATCATTTAGGGTCCTAAGGGTGTAGTTTTCTTGAAATTCTTGAAAATTAAGGCATGTATCTCTTTCCCTATACTTTTATTTTATTAATGGCATGAAATTGGTTATTATTCATGGTTTTGATAACGGGTTTTGAACTATAGGTTGAGGGTTGTGAAGGTGTTTGGTTTAAATATTTTTCCATGGTTTATTATGCAATAATTATGCTTTATATATTTTTAAAATTGTGGGATGTATGGTAATGGAAATTAAACTTGGGGGGGGGGGCTTCATGATTCATCCCTAATTTGATGATTTTGCCTTAATATATACTGTTGGAAATTATGTGCCCTTAACCTGTTGTGAAATTGAAAATGAATATGATTTTGTCTTATAGCCTAACTATTCTTAGAATACTTGCATTGTATAAATGGTAAATAGAACATGAATTGGTTTGGTTTGATTTATAAATGGTTTTGGAAAGGCCTTGGTGGCAACCTTTGGCTTAATTTAAAACTTTGGAGACAAATTTGGTTTAATGGTTTCATATGGTATAAAGGGATAGACTTGCAAGTTCTAATATTGGCATGATGTTCCAAACGGGAAATACCTAATTAAAAGACTCCTTGGTAAATGATTGCTAATGTGTAAATGATTTTACTATGGGCTAAAAGGGGGTTGTGTAGCAAAGCCATGTAAGGTGGAGGTCCTGGGGGATCAAAACTAAAAACTCATGTTTGAAGACATAAGGTTTCTTTTTGGTGATCGTGTGCATGAGACACACTTTATATTTTAGGGATGTAATTAGCTTTCTCGGGTTTTCTTCAGTACGTGCGGCTAACATACACTGGGGTCCTTTCAGCAGGGGAGCTGAACCCATATAGCCCGTGAGTGCCTTTATGAAGGTAGAACTACACCGTCCAGGTTAAGGTTTTACTCTTATGCTAATCCTTATTCCTTTCCCCGATATATATATGTGTGTATTTATTACATATGATGTTGTGCATTGGTTTGTACTTGTTTTCATATTATGGATTATGGCATTACTTTATCCTTTTACTTATGAGTCACATGCTAGCTCTCCTATCGCTAACTATCTTCAGATGCTGTATATCCACGTGATGTAAGAACTGGCTATACTTCTACCTTTCCTATATAGTGATTAGGTGTTTGTGGTTAGATCAAGAGTTGACTTGAAGTGGTGAGATTCCATCCTTCGAAAGACTTCATATCATATTTTTGTTTTCCACTGTCTTAGACATTATTTTAGATATGTTTTGGATATGGTCGGGGGTATGTCCCGACATTTTTTTGGTATTCAGTTTTGTTAGAGGCTTTGTTGGACTACAGTGGACTTTGGAATTATGGTTGTCATTTGGTATTGGTTTTTGGTATTGTGGATAGTTTTGGAAATTCACTTTTTTATAGACTTTCAAGTTCATATTTTAAATATTGCTTTATATTGGTCTCTATCCACTGCTAGGTGTTCTTAGTTATATTGGAATAGGATCAGGGGGTGATCTGCAGCCTTTGGTGGACTTGTGATGCCCGTCGCGACTAGGTCCTGGTTTAGGTCATGACAAAGTTTGTATCAGAGCCTAGGTTTCAGTGTAATGAGGTGTCTATAAATCTATGTCAAGTAGAGTCTCTTTTATGGGTGTGTAGTGAACCATACTTATAAGAGAAAGGTTACGAGGCATTTTGGAATGTTTTTTTTCTTGTTTTCTTATTTTTGTGATATAGAGTCTAAGGTCTTGGATTCCTCAAACTCCCAATTATTCGCCTTTCAGATCATGGCTCACAGATAATCTGAAGCTCGTGGAAACTCATCTATCCCACCTGAGGACAATATGGATGGAGTTTGTTCTACTCTTGGGGTACAGACCTGATCTAGGGTTACTGCTTTTGATTATCTCCGTGGAGTTCCACCTGTCTCTAATGATCCTTCTCCAGCTTGTGGCACTCATACTTAGCCACCTTAGGGAGATATTATCAATTTTGAGTTGTGCTAATTCTATTGACTCAGTTGATGACATCTCATTAACGCCAGAAAGGTTCATCTGGTATTGCGGGGAGTTCATCTGAGGCCACTAGAGTTGTCCAGTTTATGAGACTGAGCCCTCCAACTTTCACTAGTACTAAGGTTGAGGAGGATCCTAAAAGTTTTATTAATGAGATAGAGAATATCTTTTGAGTTATGAATGCTACTGAAGTAGAGGGTATTGAATTTTCTACTTATTAGTTGAAAGATGCATCACACTAATGGTATGAAGAGTGGGAGCGGCTTAGGGGTGATGATGTTGAATATGCTTTGTGGGATAATTTCTCTAGTTCCTTTTTGGATTTCTTCTTTCTTCTGGAGTTAAGGGAGGCAAAAGCTAAGGTATTTGTGAATTTAAAGTAAGGTAGAATGACAATAAATGAGTATGCCTTGAAGTTTCATCAGCTATCCGATATGCTCTAGAGCTAGTATATAGCATGAGGGCTAGAATGAGGAAATATGTTTCTGGTTTATCTCATATGTTGTTTATTTATAGTAAGGTTTCCTTGTTGAATAAGGATATGGACATATCTAGACTTGTGGTGTATGTGCAACAGATTAAGGAGGAAAAGAAATAGAAAGAAGATATGGGGGAGAGATAGAGTAAAAAGTTTTTATATTCAGATCAGGGTGGAGGTTAGCAATAGTATAGTAGGGATGGTAGGAAATGGTCTAAGAAGAGGTAGGGTAACTCAGGTTCATAATTAATGGCTAGTGCTTCTTATACGAAGCCATCTAGAGATTGTCATTTTTAGAGTGGTAATGGTCCTAGGGAATAGGGTGCATAATCTCAGGACATTTGGGCCTAATTAGATCCATCATATCCTCCTTATAGGCCATGTAGTCGGTTGTATCATGGTTTCTAAAATAAGGGAAAGGATCAGTGTTTAAATTTTTCCCAGTTGGGACATAAGGTGAGGGATTTCCCTAGGGGCAAGGTTGCTTCAGGGGTTAATAAGATTTCGGTTTCCACCTCATCAGTTCCTACACTAAAGGGTGCCACATCTAGTACCGATATATGTCAAAATTGCTTGTATGATCTTACTACCCGTCGAGAGTCTGAGGCATTACCTAATGTCGTTACTAGTATATTAAAACTCTTCTCTCATGATGTGTACTATTTACTTAATTTGGGATCTACTTTTTTTTATGAGATCCCATTTGTGGCTGTGCATTTTGTTTTGGGAAGAAGTGTATTTTAGACCCTTTTTTTATTTCTACCCTGATGGGTGACTCAGTGGTTGCTAGAAGGGTCTACAAGGGATGTGTGGTATCTATTGGTGGTAGGGAAACCTTTACGGATCTGTTTGAATTAGCTATGTTAGATTTTGATGTTATCTTAGGAATAGACAGGTTGCCCTCTAGCTATGCCTTTTCAGACTGTCAAACCTGTAAGGTCATCTTTAAATTCCCTAATGAACTGATTATTGAGTTGGAAAGGAGTTCCGTAGTTCCTAAGGGAAGGTTTATATAGTATCTTAGAGCCTGGAAATAGATTTCCAAGGGGTGTATTTATCATTTGGTTAGGGTTAAATATTCTAACTCGGAGGGTCCTTCTTTATAATTTATTCCCGTGGTAAGTGAATATCCTAAGTATTCCCTAATGATCTTCTTAGTGTCCCTCCCAATATGGAAATTGATTTTAGTATTGATCTTATAACGAACACTCGTCCTATCTCTATCCCTCCTAATAGAATGGCTCCAGCTGAGTTGAACGAGCTTAAGGAGTAGTTAAAGGATTGACAAGGTTTTTTCTTCCCTAGGTGTCTTTGTGGGATGCTCCTATTTTCTTCGTGCATAATAAGGATGGTTCATTTTGGATGTGTATTGATTACTATTAGTTCAACAAGGTAACTGTTAAGAATAAGTACCCTCTTCCTAGGATTGATGATCTGTTCGACCAACTTTAGGTTGCTAAGTGTTTCTCTAAGATTAACCTTCGTTTGGGCAATCATCAGTTAAAGATTATAGTGGAGGATATCCTTAAGATTCCCTTTCATACTCGATATGGACATTTTGAGTTCTTGGTCATGTCTTTTGGGTTGGCCAATGTCCCAACGACATTTATAGATCTCATGAATCATGTATTCTGTTAGTTTTTGGACTTGTTCATAATTTTGTTTATAGATGACATTTTGCTATATTTGAAGTGTGAGGTGGATCATGACAATTACCTCCGTGCTTTGTTGCAGACCCTAAAGGATCAATAATTGTATGCTATGTGTCCTAATCTTGAGTTCTGGTTGAATATTGTTACTTTTTGGGTCATGTTATTTCTAGTGAAGGGATTGTGGTGGATCCACAGAAGGTTGTGGTGGTTAAGAAATGGCCTATACCCACGACTCCAACCAATATTCAGAGATTCTTGGATTTTGCTGGTTATTATAGGAGGCTTGTAGAGAGCTTTTCACTGATTTCTACACCTTTGACTAGGTTGACTCAGAAAAAGGTGTAGTTTCCATGGTCTAATACTTGTTAATGGAGTTTTGAGAAGCTGAAAGATAAATTAACTTCTACTCCGATTTTAACTTTGCCCAAGGGTAGTGATGGCTTCATGGTTTATTGTGATATATCTCGTGTGGGATATTTTTGTGTATTGATGCAGCATGGAAATGTGGTAGCGTATGCTTCTAGGTAGTTGAAAGTTCATAAGAAGAATTATCCAACTCATGATTTTGAGTCATTGGCGGTGGTATTCTCATTGAAGATTTGGTGGAATTATCTATATGGGGCTCAAGTTGACATTTTTCAGATCATAAGAGCATGCAATATATTTTTACCCAGAAGAAGTTGAATCTCCAGTAGAAGAGATGGCTTGAGTTCCTCAAAGACTATGACATGAGTCTCCACTATCACCCCGATAAAGCTAACATGGCTGTTGATGCTCTTAGAAGGTTATCTATAGGGATCCTAGATCATTCAGAAGAGGAGAAGCGAGGTTTGGTGAAGGATATTTTACCATTTGGTAAATCTTTAAGTTCATCTCTTAGATTCTTAGGATGGTGGTGTATTTGGGAAAGAGGTGGAAAAATTGTCTCTTGGTGATAAGGTGAAGGAGAAGTAGGTGTTAGATACTATCTTGATGTAAATTAAGAATGATACGGGTGGGCAAAAGTTGATGGATTTTGAGATTAGTGGTGATGGTATCTTGAGGTACCCTAAAAGATTGTGTATTCCCAATGTTGATGGGCTCCGAGGTAGAATTTTGGACAAAGCTCTTGGTCGCTTTATTCGGTTCATTCTAGTACGAAAAAGATGTATCATGGACTTAACAAGATCTATTGGGAGAATAACATGAAGAGGGACATAGCCAATTTTTTGGCCAAGTGCATGGTGTGTCAGCAAGTCTAAGTGGAACACTTGAGGCTTGGTGGGTTGTCTCAAGAAATTGAGTTGCCTGTATGGAAATGGGAAGTGATAAATACGGATTTTATTATCGGCCTTCCACAATCTCAGAACCAGTTTGATTCTATTTGGGTTATCATGGATCGGATTACTAAGTTGCTCACTTTTTGCCAATAAGGACTAATTTTTCCGCTGAAGACTATGCAAGATTGTTTATTTAGGAGATCTTAAAGTTGCATCTTACTCTAATTTCCATTATTTTTGATCGAGGTACTCAGTTCTCATCTTGTTTTTGGCAGTCGTTTCACCGAGGTTTTGGGACTAAAGTGACTTAGTATCGCTTTCCTCCTACAAAAGAATGGACAAATGGGAATGACCATTCAAATATTTGAAGATATGCTTCAATCTTATGTAATTGGCTTTGGCGGTAGTTGGGTTGACCACTTACCTTTTGTAGAGTTTGCGTACAATAATACCTATCACTCTAGCACTGGTATGACACTATTTTAGGCTTTGTATAGTAGGATGCATAGATCCCTATCAGGTGGTTCAAAGTTTGGTCCTAATTTAGTCCATCAAGCTATGGAGAAAGTTAAGGTGATTCAGGATAATCTTAAGACTTCCCAAAGACGCCAAAAGTCCTAGAAGGACGCGAGGCGACGAGAGTTGTAGTTCGATGTGGGTGATTGGGTGTTCTTCAAGGTGTCTCCCATAAAGTGAGTGATGTATTTTGGAAAATAAGGGAAGCTCAGTCTCTGATGCATTGATCATTATCTGATTTTGAAGAGAGAGGGAAGTGTTGCCTATATGTTTGAATTGTCTGCGAGTTTGGGTTCTATTTACCCTGTGTTTCATGTGTCCATGTTGAGGAAATGTGTAGGTGATCCTTCCTTGGTGTTTCCTATTGAGAATGTTGGTGTCTCAGATTCTTTGTCTTACGAAGAGGTCCCAATAGAGATCTTGAATAGACAAGTTCATAAATTGCAGGCTAAAGATGTATCAGTGGTAAAGGTCCTTTGGACAAACCATAAAGAGGAAGAAGCCACTTGGGAAGTGGAAGAGGATATGCCGGCTAAGTATCCAATTCTTTTCCATGTAATGGATGAAGAAGCTTAAGGTAAGAATTCTTTTCTTCTCTCTTATTATCTAGGTTTATCTTTTGATTCTTGTGTGTTGTTATCATTCTCATGTGAAATGTGTCCTAGCTCATCATTCGAGGATCAATGATCCTAAGAGGGGATAATGTAACACCCTCAAAATTTCGGGCATTTTATTTTTGGCCTTCCCATTCTTGAAATATCTATTTTTGACTCAAATCATGTTCAGAGATATTAAAAGGGTAACCTAGAAGAGTTTTGGAATTTTCAGACAGGGTTCGAGGTAGTTTTGGGTCATGGAGGAACTAAGCCTCCATGATATCCCCATGACACGGAAGGTAATCACTACAATAGGGTCTGTATCATGGAGGTTAGCCTCTGCGATGAGGTCTGCGACACAAACCTATGGTATTTTGTGGGTGTTTTGTTTAGTTTAAAAGGGAAGAGGGGTAGTGAGGTATTTTAACCCATACACGACTTTTAAACATACAAGGACCAATTCTTATCAGTTTTTCATTATACAAAGGTCATTATTCACTCTTAAACATTCTCTCTCAAAATCCCCTTTTCAACTCAAGGCTAAGGTTCAAGGAGGTGATTATCTAGGGTCCTAATGGGGTGGTTTTCTTTGAAATTATTGTACATTAAGGCATGCATCTCTTTCCCTATACTTGTATTTTATTAATGGCATGGAATTTGTTATTATTAATGGTTTTGATTATGGGTTTTGGACCATCAGTTGAGGGTTGTGAATGTGTTTGGTGTAAATATTTTTCCATGGTTTATTATGCAATAATTATACTTTATTCATGATTTTGAACACTTTGATATGCATGAGAATGCCAATTAAACTAAGGGAAGTCATGGTTCTTCCCCAATTTGATGATTTTGCCTTGGTATATGGTGTTGAAAATTATGTTCCCTCATCCTGTTTGTGAAATTGACAATGAAAATGATTTTGTCTCATAGTTTGACTATTCTTGGAATCCTTGCATTGTATAAATTATAAAGGAACATGAATTGGTTTAATTTGTTTTTTTAAATGGTTTTGGAAAGGCCTTGGTGGCTATGGTTTTAGTTTAGTTGGACAATTTGGAGTCAAATTTGGTTTAATAGTTTCATATATTATAAAGGGATAGAATTGCAAGATCTAATTTTGGCATGACGATACCAACAGGAAATGCCTAATTAAAAGACTCCTTGAAAAATGGTTGGTAATGTGTAAATGGTGTAATATGAGCTTAAAGGGGGTTGTGTAGTAAAGTCATGGAAGTTGTGAGGGGATTGAAACTTTAAACTCATATTTGCCGATGTGAGGTTTGGTCATGGTGACCATGTGCATGAGACACTTTATATTTTGGTCATGTCATTAGCCTTCTTGGGTTTTCTCCGGTACGTGCGGCTAACACATACTGGTGCCCTTTTAGCAGAGGGAACTGAAATATATAGCCTATGGATGCCTTTAGGATTGCAGAGCTACACAGTCTTTGTTAAGGTCTTACTTTCTTGCTAAGCCATGTTCCTTTCCCCGGCATATATATATATATGTATGTGTATGTACTTATTGCATATAATGATGTGCATTGGTTTTTACTTGTTTTCAATTTATGGATCATGGCATTAATTTATCCCTTAACCTTTGAGTTACATGCTAGCACTCCAACTACAATCGTCTTCTGACGTCTTATCCCCATGCGATGCAGGAACTGGCTATACTTCTACCTTTTCCTCATAGTGATCATGTGTTAACAGATAGATCGAGAGTTGACTTAAAGTGGTGAGATTCCATCCTTGAAAGACTTCATTTCATATTTTGTTTTCCTCTGCCTTAGTATTTATTTTAGATCTGTTTTGGCTATGGTCGGGCATGTCCCAACATTTTTCTGGTATTCGGTTTTGTGAGAGGCTTTGTTGGACTACTGTGGACTTGGGAATTATGGTTGTCATTTGGTATTGGTGTTGGATAGTTTTGGATATTGAATTTTATATAGACTTTCGAGTTCATCTTTCGTATCTTGCTTTATATTGCTATCCATCCGCTTCTAGGTGTTTTTGGCTATATTGGAACAGGCTCAGGAGGCGATTTCTGTCCCTCGGTGGTCTTCCGATACCCATCGCGACCAGGCCCTAGCTTAGGTCATGACAAAAATATTAGATTTGGAAACTTTTTGAGTTCAATTGACCAAGTACTTAAAAAATTTTTAGTAAAAATATGAAAAGACTTTAAATTTTTTATCAATACAATTGTTGACTTATAATAACTCAATTTCACTCCAATGTATAATTTTTAAGATTTATTTTTCATGAGATACAGTGAAAAATATTTGTTATAAAAAATTAAATTTGGAAAAAAACTTCAGGGATCAATTTTGACCATGTATTTAGATTTTTTTATTGAAGCAATATTAAAATACTTTAAATTTTTTGTCACTATCCAATTTCTCAGGTTATAATGGAACCTACTATAACCCACTAATAAGTAAGTCAACACGTAATTCGGAATAGCTAGTAACAGACTATCCAAAGGAATGGAGTAAATAACAGAAAAAAGACTTATATAGAATAAAATTCCAAGACCTGCTGAAGTTAGTACAAGAGCTTCTAATACAAGTTAGAGTACAAAGTGAAATACAAAATAAAGATATGCACCAATATTCTTCGAAATACAAAATAAAGATATGTCAATATGAGGGAGAGCATGAATACTCCAAATGTCAGGAGATCACCCCAAATCTCCAATCCATAGCTGTTCCGCATGATGCAGACATTAATAATGAGAAATCCTACTATGATTTCTAGGCTACAAAAGTTTAGTATGAGTACCAAACATGTGGTACTACCGATTAAGCTCCAAAGATAGTGCAAGTATAAATAACATGTAAAGAAGAAATGTGAACTAGAGGAAACTATCCAAGAAACTAAACATAATTATTTCAATGTAGCCATAAGGATAAATATCCTGTTCTAACATCATCAAGGGACTAATGTGCATTACAGTATATCACTAGCCAATATACAAATGAAGAGTGAAAGAAGGATATATAATAGTAATACAAGGCCAAAAGATAAATATAGAATATGAATATATAAGTTAGGAGAAGGATATATGGTATGTGTGTGTGTGTGTGTGTGTGTATATATATATATATATATAAAGGACTAACTCAAAGGTAAAAACTTAAGGGAACTAACCTATATATCAAGGAATCCTATCCTAGTAGGAAAGCTAATACTAGCATAATCATGGGCCCTAACCAAAGGATGACTAAACCTGACTAGAACTATCCATAATGTAATTTACTGTAGTAGAGAAAAAAATTAGAAAATATACCGATAATCTCAGTTACCAGTCCATAGTAATCCTAGCATGAGCCAACATACACCAATAATAATGTAACTAGCTAGTCCAGACAAATAATATCTAAATAAGCACCTATAAGCCTGGAAGGTTCGAGAAAATACTCAGTAAACAATAATTATAGTTTACACCTATATAACCTCTAATAATACCGATAGAATAAGCACCAAACAATTATTCTGGTAATAGACAATGCATATGAATGAATGAATGTGACATAAATCGGTAATACCATGTCCAATATAAGAGCCAAATGTACCAAGTGTATACAACTCCTCCGACTTAATCGCTTGAAAAGGCAGGACCTATGGAGACTATTTTTCTCTGGCACTATAGTTCCTAAATGTAGGGTGTAATAATCCTCCAGGTTATTTTTTACATTTATACATATTTTCACCATTTATAGATTTTCTATAGCTGCATCAAGCAATTTATGACATGTTGGAGCTGACAGTTCGTATCGGGCAATTCATTTGTTTTTTAGAGCCAATTCCCCATTTTAAAGTCTTTGTTGATAAAAATTGGCTATCGGGCAAAAACTTCAATTCAACAACCTTGTATGTTAATTCTAATAGTTCAGTTTGCTCTAGAACATTGATTTTAGGCTAAAGGGGCCTTTGGTTTGAGTCCCAAGGCTTCCAAACCTATTTTGGGCTATTGGTTGGAAATTGATAAAAAAGACCCATAGTTGTAGGGGCCTCTTTTTTATCGAAACAACCTTGAATATAAATTTTGACTATACCATTGAGTCTAGAATGTCAACTTTGGTAGGGTAGCATAGTTTATTTGCATTTATGGGATTCTGAACAAATCTCGAGGGGTCGATGGAGACTTGAAAATTCCAAGTCTTAAGCTGGTGCATCCGCTAAAGCAGTTTTTGGACACTTTAGCAACCTTGGCTTTCCCAGATGAGCTGCTTTAGTGGTAGACTAACCTCTAATGTAGATGATGTTTTTAGTCCAGTTAGTCCACTTAAGTGGTCTTCCAGCCTAATAGGGCACAGTTTTACCGATACTTGGTCGCTTAAGCGGTCAAGTGGTTTCTTAAGCGGCACTTGGAGGCCATTAAAACCCCCCTTCTACCCAATTTTCTCCTATTTTTTCCACATGTTCTATTGCTCGGAGCCGTAGAGAGTGTGGAAAATTAGGGGGTACATTTTCTTGGAGATTTTGGGTTGATTGTGAGGCCAGATTTCTCATTTATTCATCAAAATCTGGGTAAGTTTCCATTAAATTCGTGGTTAATTTCTCAATTAATCCCATAATCCAAAGATTATTATTGGGTTGATTTTAGCATCATTTGAGCTTGGAAATTTACCCCTTCTTAAGGATAAATGTTCCTTAAATATAGATGTACGTGTTGACGATTTTGGAAGTGTTATTCCGCAAGCGGGCCCTATATGGGATTTTTATGTGATTTTGTACCCAAAGCATAATAATAAAATATGAGTACAATAGTTCTTGTATTTATGAGTTGATTACAATTATTATAGTATGGCATCATGTGAAAGCTTCTTGAAAGAGGAAATCATTGACTTAGCAGGATTTCACCAAGCTTTCTTTATTATATAGGTAGTCTAGGTTTACCCTTCTTATAGATTGGGCTAAATTATAGTATATTTATGATAATGTGCTTGATGTGGGTTAGAATTTAGGACTTGAGTTATAATTAGCATGAATTAGAATATTTAGCTGATTAAGGAACCCTAAATTAGGCATAATTTCTTAACTACTCATACTTTAGGTAGAATAGGCTATGTTAGGACCAAAATGTGGCTTATTTAATATCTAGTTGTGAAATTCGATACCATAGCCTAGTTGGAGTAGAATTTTCCTTAGAATGAATATTTGGGATTAAAAGTGTGCCTCCGGTCCACCTTAGGACAAGACTACTATTAGCTCCTTGTAGAATTATTAGACGTGTTACTTCATCTAGATTTATATTTTAGAGCTTGAGGAGGTTTATACATATGATGCTTTATTCTAGATTGATGCTTAGGAGTTGATACTAATTTTTATTCAGGTCCAGTGATTTACGATCTTACTATTGGTTAAATTCCAGCATTATTCATGATATGAGTTCTGGTTTAAGTCTGACAAATCATGATATGAGTTTTGTACATGTCTGATAATAAGGGGTTATTGATGACGATTATAGAACTGGTTCAAGTCTGATAATTGAGGATCCGTGGATATGATTTTGAGATACAATTAATTAGTATAATTTCAGTTATTACTTCTCTTTGAATGCACCCTCCTGGCTTATGGATGCACGTATTGGGCTATTTACTATATTCACTTTCTAGCTTATGGGGGCCAGTATATAGAGATAGTTATGCTTTCCTTTTATCCTTATCATTTTTGTTATTTATTTGCATATAATATTTGGAGTTTTATTTTAGATTTACTGTCTTACCTTGATTTAGCTTATTTATCTTGCATTTTGTTATATTTATATTATGGTTTATCTCAGTCGATCGATGATGCCTATTGAGTACCCTTTGTGTTGGTACCAATACTACACTTTTGTACCTTTTTGGTGCAGATCTGGGTACTAGTTACCATCGTTGATGTTGTGATCATGCAAGCCAGAGTTTGGAGACAGGTGAGCTCTCAGAGTCGGGGTTGACATTTTCTCCATCTTTTTTATTTTTCTCAATTTTTAATTTTTGAGAATGATATATATTTTACTATGATAGTACCAATATTCTTTGGATGTGTGTCTCTTGTACATACATAAATAGGTTGTGGGATGTTATTATCTCTCTTATTTATCTTGCATATCGTTATTTTGTGATTTATTTCTTGTAACTTTTTATTTGCATATTTTTGACATTTATTCCATTTTTCACCAAATTAGCCTATTGCTTATAGCTCCAGGCTACAATTTGGCTTGCCTATTGATGAGATAATGTAGGTTCCATCATGACTCAGAAATTGGGTCATGACAAATTGGTATCAGAGCACCAGGTTCACCAATATTGTTGGTATAAGAGAAAATGTCTAGTAAAGTCTCGCAGATCATAATTATGATGTCTATTTCTATCATTGGGAGGATATAGGACATTCTTATGAGATCTTCACTTCCTTCACTCATTTCGTGCTAAGAATATGAGTTGCTTTCTAAAGGTTTCTTTATTTTCAGTATTTTGCAGATGGCTAGGACTTGTGCTACTTATACATGAGATGAGGACCTTGAGTCTGTGACTAGGGATACTATTAGGGTTCTTAGATGACCTAGGGTTCAAGGATAGTCGAAAGATGCAACACTAGTTAGAGAATAGGATAAGGAGCCTTCACCAGACCCTATTTTCTCACCTGCATCAGAGATTCCTCTACCCTAGCCAGTGGTGGGCCAGGGACTAACCCAAGATTTACTGGGGTTTGTTTCTTTGTAAAAATTTAGGGATTCTTTGGTTCAAATCTTGGTTTTATTTGACGGTGCACTGTCTGATATCTCTCAGTCTATGGATCATAGTAGTACTAAGGCCGGAGCACAGCCTATAGCTGCGGCTCTCAGAGATAAGATTCCTCTAGGGATATAATGCTTAATAGGTAGTTTACCAGCCTGCTATGTCTATGGAATAGAAGAATATATTGGGTAGATTGTTAAGATTGAATATGTCAAAGTTTTTTGGTACACTGGGCAAGGATGCGTATGAGTTCTTGGTGTCTTGTGAGGATAGGATTTGTATTTGGGCATTGTTGAAACTCGTGGTGTGGATTGCACTACCTTTTGGTTGGATCTGGTAGCTCAATATTGGTGGAGAGTTTATCTTGACTCCAAGCCAGCTGGATCTCCTCTTATAACATGGATTTAGTGCTCTAAGGTTTTCTTGGAGATGTATATGCCTCGTAGCCTTAAATATTGTTTAATGTTCTAGTTTTGAAGGTTGGAGTAGGGCTCATGACTATTATAGAATATGAGGCTAGTTTTTATGAGTTTTCCTGGCATGCCACATCTATCTTACCAATTGAGTATGAGCGGGTTCGACGGTTTGTTCAGGGATTGATACTTCTCCTCCATATGGCTATAGAGAGTTTTTTTCCACTGTTAGATCTTTTGATGATGTTTACGATCATGCTCAGGTTAATAAAATATGTATTGTGAGGACTAAGAGGTAGCAATAATAGGGCTCATGACTATTATAGAGTATGAGACTAGTTTTTATGAGTTTTCCTGGCACGCCACATCTATCTTACCAATCGAGTATGAGCGGGTTCGATGGTTTGTTCGGGGATTGATACTTCTCCTCCGTATGGCTATAGAGAGTTTTTTGCCACTGTTAGATCTTTTGATGATGTTTACGATCATGCTCAGGTTAATAAGAGATGTATTGTGAGGACTAAGAGGTAGCAATAATAGGTTCCGCTATTAGGGTAGTTTTAGTAGGAGTCAAAGTGGCTTGTGGTTCAGAGGCAGTTGTTCTCAGGGAGGGTACCCTCCGCATCATCCTTAACAGCATCAGGGTCAGTCCAGTAGGCTTGTTCATACCGCACTTTAGCTTATCAATTGAGTGTAGTCTAGGTCATCCTCTAAGAGGTTCATCATCTGAGTATTCTAAATGAGGTGGTTATTTTGGTTCATCTGGATCATTTAGGTACAGAACAATGCATGGGACATATTATGATTATAAGGCCTATGGCTATTTCTCTAGGGAGTGTCCCAGGCATAGAGTCATGGTTCTTGTAGCTTAGAGTATTTTGTTTATCAGGGCAGTTTAGTGCCCAACTAGATATGGTAGGCATGGTCTCCAGAGTGGTCCCTAGGGTTCTTATAGAATTCCTCATAAAGGTAGGATAAGAGATTGGTCAGACGCCCAGTCAGGTGGAGGCGTGGTCAGTTGTATGCCATACTTGGTAGACCTAAGGTATAGTCTTCAGATATTGTTATTCCAGGTATGATTCTAGTGTTACATCAGTCGAATTTTTCTTTATTTTATATAGGGTCCACTTATCTTTATGTATTTGCTTATTATGCACCATAATTGGAGTTATCTTAGGATTCTTTATATGTGTCGTTATGTGTATCTGCTTCTGTGGGTGAATCTTTAGTAGTGGATTGGGTATATAGATAACATGTTATGACTATTTGAGAGTTTGGTACTCAAACTAATCTTATTGTATTAGACATTGTGGATTTTGATGTGATTTTAGGCATGGACTGGTTATCCCCCTATCATATGGTCTTGGATTATTTTTCCAAAAAAGTTACCTTAACCATGCCCGACATACCCCTTATTGTGTGGCAGGTATTTATTAGTTGCGAGCTTATAGTGATTATTTCTTATGTTTGGGATAGGAGACTTATTTTTAGGGGTTGCAAGTCTTATCTAGCTTACATTTATGATGTTAGAATGGTGACTCCCTTGCTTGACTCGGTTTCTTTAGTCTGTGAGCTTCCTGATGTTTTTCATACCGATCTACCTAGTCTTTCTCCTGAGCGTGATATTTAGTTTATTTTTTATCTTGATTTGAGCACCTGACCTATTTTTGTGGTACCTTATTGTATGCTCCTATCAAACTTATGCAACTAAATTCCCCTCTTCAGGATCTTCTTGGTAAGGGTTTTATTATATCGAGTATTTTACCTTAGGATGCACCTGTCTTGTTTGTGAAGAAGAAGGATGGTTCCTTGCATCTAAATAAGGTAATGGTGAAGAATAAGTCTCCTATGCCTCGTATTAATGATTTTTGTTAACAACTGAGTAGTGGTATTCTCTAAGATTGATTTGAGATTTGGTTACCATCATTTGAGGATTCGAGTTGAAGATATCCCAAAGATAACCTTTAGGAATTATTATGGTCATTATGAGTTCATAGTGATGTTTTTTTGGTTGACCAATGCCCCATCCGCATTCGTGGATTTGATTAACTGCGTGTTCAGGTAATATTTGTATTCCTTCATTATCATGTTCATTGACCATATTCTTGTGTATTCAAGGATTAGGGTGGAACATGTGTAACATTTGAGGATTGTACTGTATACTTTGAGAGATCACAAGCTTTTTTCCAAATTCTCAAAGTGTGAGTTCTGGCTCAAGTTGGTGACATTCCTTGGATGTGTGGTGTCTAAGGATAGGATTATGGTGGACCCGATGGAGATTGAGACTGTTCGTGATTGGGATAGGCCTACATATCCGTCAAAGGTTCATAGTTTCATTGTTTTGGCAGATTACTATAGGAAATTTTTTTGAGTTTTTTACTACAATGTAGTGTCAATGACTCGATTGACCCAGAAATATGTTCTTTTCTAGTGCTCCAAGGAGTGCGAGTTAAGTTTTTAGAATCTTAAGGGATTTCTTACTATATCTCCTATGTTGGCCCTTCCTGTTGAGGGTAAGGGATTCATCATATAATTTAATATATCTGGTGTTGGTTTGGGATGTGATTTAATGCAGTAGGGTTAGGTTATTTGTTATACATAGAGGTAACTGAAGCCGCAAGATCACAACTACCCCACCCAGGAGTTGGAACTGGCGGTGATAGTTTTTGCACTTTAGATTTAGAGGCAATATTTATATGGTGAGCATTGTGATATCCACATAGATCATCATAGTCTTCAGCATTTTATGACCAAGAGAGATCTTAATTCTAGGTAGGGTAGATGGATATAGTTTCTTAAGGATTATGACATCTCTATTTTATATCATTCGGGAAAGACGAACGTGTTAACGGATACCTTGAGCCGAAAGAGCATGAGTATGAGTATCTTTAATTCTATCTCAGTTTCTCATAGGCCAGTTGTATGGGATATCCAGTCCTTATCCAACTTGATAGTGCGACATGATATTTTTGTGCGTAAAAGGATTCTTTCTAGTGTTGAGGCGAGGCTGACCTGTCAGTTTGAGGATATTATACTTTGCATCATCCATGATCTGATGTTGAGTGGTGAGTCCAAGAGGGCTACCTTATATTCAAAGGGTGTTCTGAGTATGATGGTCGCATTTGTGTTACGAGGGTTGGTGACTTGATTCAGTCGAACACGCGTGAGTCTCACAGCTCTAGATATTCTATTAACCCTATTACAACTAAGATGTATATAGATTTGAGACAATATTATCGGAGTGGCATAAAGAGGTATACGGTAGACTTTGTACCTCATTGCCTATGTTGTTAGTAGGTGAAGGCCAAGCATCAGAGACCTGGTCTCCTGATTAAGTGATTGCCTATTTTCGAGTGGAAGTGGGAGCCGATCACTATGGACTTTATTAGTGGATTACCTTTAACCTTCCATGGTTCCAACCGTATTTGGATGATTGTAGATTGGTTGACGAAATCGGCGCATTTCATTCCTATTTGGATGTCCTTCAGCGCTGAGAAGTTAGCTCGTATCTATATTTGGAGATAGTTTGTTTGCATGGAGTGCTTAAATCTATCATTTTAGACTGTGGTTTTGTATTCGCTTCTACAACTTAAGTGGATCTTAGCACACAGAAGGAGTTGGGTACTCAAGTGGATCTTAGCAAAACTTTCCATCCACAAACAGACGGTCAGTCGAGTAGAATATTCAGGTTCTCAAAGATATACTCTGAGCCTGTGTTATAGATTTTAGTGGTTAGTGGGTGAAACACTTACCATTGGCAGAGTTTGCATATAATAATAGCTACCATTCGAGTATTAGTATGGCACCATTTGAGGCATTGTATGGTAGATATTGTTGATTTTCGATTGGATGGTTTGAGACCTCAAAGATTAGTCCCCATAGTACTGATCTGCTCAGGATTCATTGGATAAAGATTGGGTGATTTAGGATAGGCTTAGGGAAACTCAGAGTAGAAAGAAGGCTTATGCAGATCGTAGACTTTGTCCCTTGAGATTTGGATTTGGAGATTGTGTATTCCTCCAATTGTTGCTCATAAAGTCTGTGATAAGGTTCAGGAGGAAAGGCAAGCCCAGTCCTCAATATGTTATAACTTTTGAGATCCTTCGCACAGTTGGAGAGGTGGTTGATGAGTTAGCCTTACCCCTAAATTTTGAAATTCAAGGGGGGTGAGGTAAATTGAAAATTTCCTATGAGTCGACTATTGGGTCCTCACAGTCGACTCTCTTGCAGATCAGTACACTTCACAAAATAGATTAGGTTTGAAATAATCAAGCAAGTATATAATCAAATTTAAAGTAAAGACAAAGAGATTTACCCTGGTTCGAAACACCAATATGGTGCCTACTTCTAGTCCCCATGGGTTTCAATATTTTCTTAGATCGTTCAACATTAGGTTTGAGTACAATGATAGGAAACAAGTTTAGAAGAATTATTTTGTTCTTCAGATCTTGTGACAGTGCTTTATTTTTTGTTATAAAGTTGATTCGATCCTACTATTTATACAACAATAGTAAACTAACAGTTATAAAGCTTTGTAAGACTAAGATTGAGACACTTTGTAATTTTTCTTGAAATTGTGTAACTCTTGTCTATCTTTAGCCTTCTTTTTAATAGTCTTTAGCTGCTACTCATCGTAAGGAAACCTAAGAGATTTCTTCTCAATTAAGGATTTGAATTGATTCCTTGATTGAGGAATGTTACCATATGTTATGTCCATATTAGATATGTCCATACACGGTTTTCACTCACGCCCGTATCATATACTTACGTGATCTTTTCTTCCTTTTTCTTTTATAGTTATTGATGTTTTTCCAAGTTTGATCGCAATTTTTTCTTCAATTTGCTTCGTTGTAATTGGTTCGAACTGTCATGATTCTGGGACTGGGATTTTTCTTTCTTTTTCTCTTTGTTTTGATTGATTTACTTGGATGTCGTAGATCATGATTTGATGTTCTTCCATTCCTAGAGCCGGCTTCTTCTATAATTAGCAGTCTTCCAATTTCCTGCAAAGATCCATTCATTAGTTTGTCATTATTAAAATGTAAACATAGGAGCCTAACAATCTCCTCCTTTTTGATAATGACAAACTAGTGTAAACATTAGTTGACTTCTCTGTCTGTCAGCTTGCTCCCCCTGACTGGCATAAATTTATGCTATTCCAAGTTTCTTGAGTATCAGTCGACTTTTATTCATAGGTAGTCGACTTGCTCCCCTTGACTAGTAGGCGCTTCTTGATTTTCTCATGTTCCAATCTTTCTCCCCCTTCTAGAATAATAAAAAAGAATTGCAAAAAAAAAGAGTAGACAAGCAACAGATATATATAATATATAAAGTAGGCAGAGCAAAAATATTATAGCAGACAGTGTTTTAAAAATCATCTTACAACCCATCAAAACAAGGGACAAGACCCCCATTTGAATAAAAACAAAGTTATCATTGTTCGTCTCTTCTTGAGAAAATAGGTCAGAGTTTTATGCATGTTATGACAGAAAGTGTCATATGATTTTTCAAAGTTTTTGAAGAAAGAGGAATAGGAGTTCTGGACGGAAATAACTAGATCATTGTTGGAGTAGTGGACTTTGGTCTTTTGGGAATCCATTCAGGTGAACACCCGAGTTAACAATTCAATGCCCTCCTATTTCAACCCATGATACGCCTAAATTACAACTCTAGTTAGAGAGTGTAAGCAGCCGCTGCCAAATATAGAACCTAACTCGGTTGGGTGTCAAATCCCATTGGGAATACTATGTTCACTAAGTATTGTGGTAGTTACTAGACTGTTGATCGAAGGTTCCATAATAGAGAGGGATTTTTATTTATCAATTGTAATCAAATGTTTGTCACAGAGAGTAATCCAAATATTGGTTGTATTGCAAAGAGTAATTCAGTAAGAGAAATCAAACTAGAGTTATGGTTACCAAGATGCTTATGAAGCTAGGGTTGTAAACTATTTTGGATTCCCAATGAACAATTCTAATTGCAAGAGTAATTGAATTCTATAGTTTACCCATTAGTTTCTCAACCTAACTGAGTAACTTATCCCTTAATTTTTTCAAACTTAAGGAACATATGATTAATTTAACTATATTATCACATGGGTTGATCCGGTTAAGGTATCTACCCTCTATCCATAAGTTAAAGCCTTTAGATTTATGTAAACCCTTTCTTTTCCCAACAAGCTCTTTTCTATTTGAACAAGGGTTGTTCTTGGGCTAACTTTTCAAGTTTGCAACCAAGAAAAGTCATTAAAGTGAAGAAGAGTTTATGCAATATCAATTACTCATGGTAATCTACTGGATTCACAACCCAAAATCAACTTTTCACATCAAGGATCCCATATCCCTGGTTATGGGAGCTTAGCCACACATTTCCATCCAAGAAAGAGAAGAAACCATTGTGTTATTCATAAATTAATTCCAAGTTTACTTACAAAAATCACAATTGTTGTTCTTCAATCTTTAATAGAAAATATGATAAAGGAATTTAGATCCACAAATCTTCAATGAATCTTAGAGAAAAACTATGTAACAATATGTTTCAAGTATGGAAAAACCCTAATAAAAGATAAGAGATCCTCAATAAAACCTTAAACTGACTATTTATATGTTCCTAGTCCAAAAGGATTTAAAATTTAAAATTATAAAACCCGCGTCCAAAGTGATGGACAAAGAGGTGGTCCATAGCAAGGTTGACGTTCCACCTTTTGGTCCATCACTGCGGATCTTGGTAGGTCACTTTCTGGATATGACTAATGGTCAAAGAGGTTGTCCATCGCAAGACTAACGATCTTCCATTTGAATCATCGCTAATGATCCTTGAGATTCAAGTTCTGGATAGTCCTGACGGCCGAAGTGGTGGTCCATCGCAAGGTTAACGGTCCACCATGTTGGCCGTCACTGAGCATTTCAGGATGCCTAGTTTTGTTTAGCATTGATGGCCAAAATGGTGGTCCATCGCAAGACTGACGGTCCACCATATGGTCCATCGCTGGATTTTCTGAAGTCATTGATTTTGTTTGGACCTGACGGTTGAGTTGGTGGTCCGTCGTAAGACTGACGGTCCACCATTTTGACCGTCAGGAGCATTTTTCTTCTAATTTTCTGAGTCTTTTCCCTTAGCTGTCTCCTTACCTGGAAACACTAAAAACCAGCATTAAATGCAACCTTGGTGTCTTGAAAACATGCAATTTTTCCAAGAAAAAGATGAAAAATGTTCCGCCAAAAGCCGAAACATAAACACCCTCAACTTAAGGTAATTTCTTGTCCTCAAGTTACTCAGCACCAAATTGCAAATATGAACAATACAATGATGGACATTTACTACAGAACCACTTTTCACACAACCATTCACTTGTCATCCAAATCATATGGTTTAAAATGTCAGAGTCTATAACTGGCATTGTTTCAAATTCAATTCATCTACACAACATGGATACAAGAATCTCTATAGATCAGCCAAATTAAGTAAGACTCAGGTTTCCCTCATAGACAAAGAGATCCACCACTCAGTATATTTTGTGGATACAAATCAAAACCCTCTCACTCATCAAAGAAGTAACCAACAAAGCACATGCACTCATAAGCTTTCCTTTATCATCCAAAACCCCTCTTATAGCTGAGTTCCAAGATTAACCACGTCTTTGCTAGGCTAGTAATGAGGTATCAGGCTAGGTTAGGAAGGAAATTTATGCAAAAGTGACTAAGAACTAGGCTTTAACTCTCTTTACCTTCAAATTCTTCTTACCAAGTCCATTGCTTTGCTAGATCACTTTACCTTTTCTCATTCATTCATGCCTTACCACGATAAACCTTTTTTTAATATACATAAGCCTCATCCACCCTCAACTTATGTTGATGCCATAAGTCACAGTGCACATTGTCTTAACTAGACCAGGTCCAAATGCTCAAATTCAAATTCAAGACCAACTTTCCATTAGGCAGTTAACAGTCCTACAATAGCCACCCTTAACTTAGGTATTTTTCTTATGTTTAAGTATACATTGCCCATTACTAGGCCAGTTCCATAGCTAGGAGTCAACAGCTGAAAGAGAGTTAACTAGAATGTTGGGCAATGAAGAAAAATTAACAAAGGCTCAAAGAAGGGTTCAAACATGGAAAATTATTTTTGGTGGGGTTAATTACATTGACTAAGTGGACTAAAATCACAAGGTGGCCGGCCATCACTTCTTATCCCAAAAACTACAGAACAACATCAATAGAACCAGGCAAGTCCTAGGTACTATACTATGTAAGAACTGATGTGTGAGCAGATGCTAACATATTTGAGGCTTTTAACTCTAAATAATTGTGAAGTCTTAAGAAACTTTTGTTATTTTTAATTGTTTTTATTGTGTTAATGCAGGTGTAAGTGATAGGGGTGGAAATTAAAGAAAAGAGGAATAAACCAAGTAAAATTTGGTGCAAATGAACTGAAGTGTTTCTGATGACATTTTTTGATGCGTCGTCAGCCTGGTGATTGGTTATCAAAGTTTCTATCAAGCTTAGATAGAATCTGAAGAACTAAAGTGAAGTATGACGAAATTTTTGATATGTCGTCACAACTGTTATAAGGCATCAAAATTGCCGTCAACTCAAAGTAGAACATGATGATTGCTAGTGTGGACGTGATGACATTTCTAATATGTCGTCACATATTTGATAAGCCATCAAGATTTTATCGTCTGGAAAAGAAAAAATGCTATTATACTGGAAGCTTTGACGATATTCCGCACAAGCCATCAGGTGTCTGACAAGCCGTCAGAAATGGCGTCATCTATTCTGTGGAAAAGCTGAAACCTTGATTTTATTCCCTTATTTAGGATTAACTATTTAAAGCCTTGTTTAGGGTTTTCTAAAGGGGGACGCACATTGAGTTCTGGGGATACACTTTAATATTTTCTCCCTCTAATTTTCTAGACTTGAAAAAGAAAATACTTTGAAGAGATTATCATCATTGTTTTGGAATTTCACTTTATGATCTAATCTATGATTCACTAATTATTATTCATCTATGTAAGTTTATCTTTCAAATCATGAATTCAATTATGTGTTTCAGTCGTTACATAATGAGTGGCTAAATTCCATTAACCTGGATTATAGGATCTAGGGTTAGGTCATGATAAGGTGTTAAATACTCAAGGTTTAATAAGTGTTAGGATTTTTTGATAATTCTGAGATTATAATTTATGTCTATTGGTTGTAAATAATAGGTGTACCTACTTTGGTTTGCTTGAGAAAGAAATCATAAACAACAGGAAGTGAATTATCAACAAGGACATGGAAAGGCTTTGTTTAATAATCAGTGTTGTAACAAGGTTGATTAACCTGAGGTAAAATCTGGGCAGTCAGTTGCGATTCCCTAAGTTCGAGAGGATTAGTAAATTAGACGCTTGAATAGGTCGAGAGACATTTGAGCAGACCATCGATAAAGATAGCTTGTCATCCTAACCACCGTAAGAACCTTGAGTTATTTGTAGCATCTTTCATGTACCGTAAACCCTAGTGAACATAATTCCGGTTATTACATAAACTTTTGATTACCAACAATCACTTGTTCAACCATAAAAAACCCCCATTTTATCTTTTTGTGTCAGTTGTTTGAATTTAACTTGTAGCTTTAGTTTTAAATTAGTTTAATCGCCACTCACATTATTCCCTGTGGATTCGACCCCGACTCCAAAGTTGGGTAAATATATTGACGACGATCACCTTGCACTAATTTGACGTGTAAGTTGAGCGTTATAAAAAATGGCGCCGTTGCCGGGGAACAATTTGGCCTATTAAGTTAGTTTGGAATTTTAGCTTACTTGCTTGAATTCAAACTTGTAAATATTTGTTTGTGATTTCCTTTGTTTCTTGTGTTAGGTAGATTGTTTATTTCTTACTATGGCATCATGGAATGAATGTGAGTTTGATGGTTGGAAATCTTATCTGGATGATCCATGTCCATATTGTGATGGACCCCACTTTTGGCAAGATTGTAGATATGCTCCGTGGAGAGAGATGTGTGCACCATCTCCATCCTACTGGGAGTATAATTGTTCTTTATATGGTGGTCAAGATGGACATTGGAGTGATTGCCCAAATTCCCCCTCCCCCTATTGCGCTAACCCAAGTTCTAGTTCTTCTTATGAGTATGACAGGTCTTATGGTCAAGAAAAGGAAGAACGAATCACTGGAAAGAGTGACATTTAAGCTATGCTTCAACTAATATTAGATCGTATAGACACAACGAATGATACCATATGTGACATACGTCCAGACATTAGGGTATTTAACAAGGGAAGAGAAAGGATAAAAGAGATGGATATCGAGGTTAATCATCCAAAAACCTTTTCTACATTATGTTTAGATGATATCTTGTCTGTGGAATTATTTAAAATAATGGAAGAGTGTAAGGATGAAGAGCAAGAATCCTATGTTGATGATGAGCTTGATGTTGAGCAACCCTCGGTGATTTTCCAACCAACCAAACCATTCATGAATGAAGATTCCAAGGATGAGGAAATGGTATTAGAGTCAAAAGAATAAATCAAGCACAAACCTCATGAAGACTCTAGTCCATTTCGGGGTAAAAATACTAATAGGGAAGTTGTTTCGAAATTGAGGGTTAGATCTCATTCGAATCACTTTTCAACATTATGCTTAGTGGATGTGATGAAAGTTGAATCACCCAAGCAAATGATGAATTTTTAAAATGAGGAGGAAGATTCTTACATTTTGGAGTTTGTCCTTCCAAAAGGGTTTACCTCAACCCTAATATTGAAGGCAAGGATCTTAAAGATCGATGTCCATTTAGTGGCTTTTTAAGATTCTCAACGTTGCCAAATGAGCCAACATGAAAGTTTGATAAAAAATTGGGCAAGCAGTTCAAGTCTTCGAAGTGGCGTGATAGAACATTCCTCATCATGCCCTCATATTTTCCCAACACACCCCAAAGATGTATTGATCAAAAGTTGGGCCGGGGTTTCAAATTCTCCAAGTGGAGACAAAAATAATTATCAACAAGGTATCTTGACGAAGTCTTAGTAGTCAAGATAACTGAGTCGCTCCGCGATGTTAAACCAGGCGCTGCTTGGGAGATAACCCAAGGTATTTTGTTATTTGTATTCGTCTTATGTGATTGACATCAGATCTTCACATCCATGGTGCCACAGGTATGTTTCTAACTCTCTTGTTTTGGTTTGACGCATTGGAGACATTGCATAATTTTAAGTTGAGAGTGGGGCTACTTGTGGGTGTTGATGTCCTCCGTGGGTTTTTGTTGCCGTGCCTCTTTTCCCCGGAGTCTTGTTCCTAGTAGAGACGACATGTTTAGGCATATTGTGTTTTGTTTTGTGATGGGTTGTGGTTAATTAAGGAAAAAATAAGTATCTAGGGCAGTTGATATATTTTTGTTGATTTCTCTTGGAATGACAAATACCTCTCTAGTTGTCTATCTGATAACTGTGTAATATGTATCTATATGTGACTACTGTGAATCTTTTTATGGCATTAGTTCTAGGGACATGAAATCATTGCTAACAATCGCATGAACAGGATACGTAGTAGCTTGTGATGTACCTTTGTGCCATGTGTGTGTGAGGTCTAGCTTAGTTCCCTTTGTATGTTGAATATAGAACTTGCTCGGTTAGTCTCGCCTTGGTTGAAAGATAGGGGTTAGGAAAGGATCATAGGCCGTTGTTGATATTAGTCCACTTTTAGCCTAAATTACCTACCCTATGTGCATGATATCTCCCTTGATCCCTCTTTTGAGCCTGAATAGATTATTTTTTTTATGGCACCTTTCACCTTCCCATTTAATTCAGAATGAACCTGTTTTGGCCCTGGTCCTCCTTGGATACTGTGCACCTTAACTTAGGCAAATAACCTAAGTTGAGGTTGGCTATCATAGGGGTGCGTGATGTGAAATGTGTATGAAGAGAGGTTGAATAAAAAGAAAAGAATTAAATGATGCATGTGGTAGAAAAAGAATAAGAAAACAAAAAGACCGTGAAAAGAAAGAAAGAAGTGTTAAAAAAAAAGAGACCGCACTCATCCCGAATATGTGTGATCAAGAATGAATGAAAAATGGAAAAAGTCTAAGAGGTAGGACCCCAAAAGAGAAGTGTAGTATCAAGGAGGCTTAGTCACTTTAAATATCCATGAACACTATTCCAGCCCCAAGCCTACATTACAAGCCAAATAAAAAGACCTATAGTGATCCAAACTTAACTGTCTGAAAGCCTTGGTAATGAAAATAAGGGCAAGCATATGGTATTTGACATAAATTGATTGGAATTTCTTTCTGAGAGTGAGTGTCTCTTGTCCGTCCCTGCATTGACATGCTTGATTTCATACATGGGTTAGGAGGGACTTCTTTGCTGTAAGGGCACACAGGTTATATCACTAGATGCCTACTTGTTTGGGTAGTATAACTTATAAATATGCATGGTTGTTGTTTCTAACTTGATGCCAAATCTTGATTCCTTTGTGTCACATTGTGGATCTTTATTTATAAACATAGTTGGGTTTATAAGTAATTGAACTTAGAGAGTGCCATGTGTTTTGAGCTAAAATTGAAAATCAACTGCCATGGGTATCTTATGTATTTCTTGGTTAAGCATCGTAGTGTTGTGTTTTGGTTGCTTGAGGACAAGCAATTGTTTTAAGTTGAAGGTGTTGATGTGTGACCAGATGCTAACACATTTGAGGCTTTTAACTCTAAGTAATTGTGAAGTCTTAAGCAGCTTTTATTATTTTTGATTGTTTTTGTTGTGTTAATGCAGGTGTAAGTGATAGGGGTGAAAATTAAAGGAAAGAGGAATAAACCAAGTAAAATCTGGTGTAAATGAACTGAAGTATTTCTGATGACATTTTTTGACGCGTCGTCAGCCTGGTGATTGGTTATCAAAGTTGCCATCAAGCTTAGACAGAATCTGAGAGAAGTAAAGTAAAATGTGACAACATTTTTGATATGTCGTCACAACTGTGATAAGGCGTCAAAATTGCCGTCAACTGAAAGTAGAACATGATGATTACTAGTGTGGACGTGACAAAATTTCTGACATGTCGTCACATATTTGATAAGCCGTCAAGATTTTGTCGTCAGGAAAATTAGAAGATGCTATTATACTGGAAGTTTTGACGATATTCTGCACAAGCCGTTAGGTGTCTGACAAGCCGTCAGAAATGGGGTTGTCTATTCTGAGGAAAAGCTGAAACATTGATTTTATTCCCTTATTTAGGATTAACTATTTAAAGCCTTGTTTAGGGTTTTTTAAAAGGGGACGCACATTGTGTTCTGGGGATACACTTTGATATTTTCTCTCTCTAATTTTCTAGGCTTGAAAAATCAAATACTTTGAAGAGATTATCATCATTGTTTTGGAATTTCACTTTATGATCTAATCTACGATTCACTAATTATTATTCATCTATGTAAGTTTATCTTTCAAATCATGAATTCAATTATGTGTTTCAGTCGTTACATAATGAGTGGCTAAATTCCATTAACCTGGATTTGGGATCTAGGGTTAGGTCATGAGAAGGTGTTAAATACTCAAGGTTTAATAAGTGTTAGGATTTCTTGATAATTCTGAGATTATAATTTATGTCTGTTGGTTGCAAACAATAGGTGTACCTATTTTTGGTTTGCTTGAGAAAGAAATCATAAATAGTAGGAAGTGAATTATCAACAGAAACTCGGAAAGGCTTCATTTAATAATCAGCACTGTAACAAGGTTGATTAACCTGAGGTAAAATCTGGGCAGTTAGTTGCGATTCCCTATGTTTGAGAGGATTAGGAAATTAGACACTTGAATAGGTCGAGTGACATTTGAGCATACCATCGATAAAGATAGCTTGTCATCCTAACCACCGTGAGAACCTTGAGTAATTTGTAGCATCTGTCATGTACCGTAAACCCTAGTGAACATAATTCAGGTTATTAAATAAACTCTTGATTACCAACAATCACTTGTTCAACCATTAAAAACCCCCATTTTGTCTTTTCGTGTCATATAATTAACATATAATTAATCTTGTGAAACTCGATTAATAAAGATTAATTATATGTTAATTAACATAGCAGTTGAAAGACCTTCTTGATAATTAACATATAATTAACATATAATTAACATATATAGCAGTTGAAAGACCTTCTTGATAATTAACATATAATTAATCTTTGAAACTCGACCTCGAGTTTTCTTCGTAAAGTGTTTGCTCTGGATGATAGAGTGATAGGTCAGCCACATTAAAAGTATTTGAAATATTCATCTCACTTGGCAAATCTAACACATAGGCATTATCGTTGATCTTTTTTAGAATAGTGTATGCGACATATTTCTTTTGGTTTAATTTTTTGTGAACACCAGTAGGTAATCTCTCCTTTCTAAGGTATACCATTACTTGGTCACCAACTTGGAATGACATTAGCCTCCTATTCTTATCTGCTAATTGCTTGTATTTCTTGTTTTATGCTTCTAATACATCTTAAACCTATTTAAATAATTCTAAATAGTTTTCACCAAAGGTCATAACTGATCTTGAATTCTCCATTGTTGGTAGCTTCACTAAATTAACCATATATCTTGGAACTCTAGTGTACACAATGGAGAAAGGGCTACGACCCGTAGACCTATGCTTAGAATTATTGTAGGCAAACTCCACAAGGGATAAAGATGAATTCCATTGTCATTTCTTATCTCCACAGATTTATCGAATTAAATTTCCTAGAAATCTATTCACTACTTCTGTTTGGACATCTATTTGTGGATGGGCAGTGCTTGAAAACTTCAATTCCGTGTTAAATTGTTTCCATAAAGTAAGCCAAAATGCAGTAAGAAATTAGCTATCTTGATCTAAAATAATTTATCTTGGAACACCATGTATTCTGACTACTTCTCTGAAGAAAAGATTATCTACATGATGGGCATCTGTTGTCTTACGGCAAGGAATAAAATGAGTTATTTTAGAAAATCTGTCTACTATCACGTAAACAACATCATGTCATCACCTTGTCCTTGCTAAGCCATGTACAAAATCCATTGATAGGTCTTACCAAGGTGCACTTGGAATGGGTAATGGTATAAAGAGTCCTGTGTGTTGAACCTGGCCTTTGTATGTTTGGCAAATGGGATACCTTTGCACAAATTTGTCGACATCTCTCTTAAGTTATGTCCAATAGTAGCGTGCTTCCAAATTAGCAATAGTTTTATCACAATATGTCCGCTAAGATTACATGAATGTATCTCTCAAATCAACTTGTCTCATAGAGAACCTCTGGGAATACATAAGCGATTTCTATTAAAGAGATATCCATCTTATACCACAAAATTCTCTTCTAATGGTAAACCTTTTGTTTGTTTCACCCAGATTCACCCGAAGTCTTTATCATCTTCATATAGTTCTTTTATTTGGTCTACTCCTGGTAACTCAGCTTCAAAAGAAAACATGGGACTTGCACGTCGGCTTGAAGCATGTTCCACTTTATTAGTTACTCCGGACTTGTGGACAATAAGATAATTGAATCTCTCCAGGTATGATGCCCATCTTTGTAACATGCGATCCACATGCTTTTGAATTCTAAAATGTTTTAAGGATTGATGATCAGTGTAGACAAGGAATTCTTTAGGCGTTAAATAAAAATCTTATGTCTTCATTGATTTATAAACAGAATACAGCTCTTGCTGGTAAGTACTCTACTTTTGTCTTACTTCACTTAGCTTCTCACTGAAGAAAGCAATAGGTTTTATTTCTTGTGATAAAACAGCCCCAATGCCTACTCCACTAGCATCACATTCCAACTTAAAGGATTTGTTGAAATCTGGTAACACTAATACATGATCTTGTGACATCTTTTCCTTAATCTCCATGAAACTAGCTTCAACTTTTTCATCCCATTTGAATTTTCCTTTCTTTAAACATTCAGTGATTTGTGCCATGATAGTACTAAAGTTCTTCACAAATCTTCTATAGAAAGTGGTTAAACCATGGAGGCTCCTCATTCAGAGATAGTTTTTGGAGTTGACCATCCCTTTATTGCATCTATTTTAGACACATCAACTTGAATCCCCTCACTTGAGATAATAAAGCCTAAGAAAACTAGTTTTGTTTCAAGGAATACACATTTCTTTAAGATAACATAGAGTACGTTATCCTTCAATACATCCATCTCCTTTTTGACATGTTCAAACTGTTCCACCATATTTTTGCTATAGATCAATATGTCGTCAAAATAGGCTACTACAAATGTGACAAGAATGGATGAAGAACCTGATTTATTAGGCATATGAAAGTACTAGGAGCATTAGAAAGTCCAAATGGCATAACTAGCCATTCATACAACCCTCTTTTGTCTTGAATGCAGTGTTCCATTCATCACCCAGTCTAATTCATATTTGGTTATATCCGCTTCTTAGATCAAGCTTCGAAAACACATTTGCTCCACTAATTTGGTCAAGCATATCATCCATTCGTGGGATAGAAAATCTATACCTTGTAGTGATTTTATTGATAGCCCTACTGTCCACGCATATCCACCAAGATCCTTCTTTTTTTTCTGTGAGTAGTGCTGGTACAACACATGGACTTATGCTTTGTCTAGCATATCCCTTATGCAATAACTCTTCTACTTTCTCCCTTAGAATTGCATGCTCTTTTGGGCTCATCCTATAGTATGGTAGGTTGGAAAGACTAACACCTGAAACAAAACTATTTGATGTTGAATATCCCTCATAGGAGGTAGATGTTGAGGCTCTCCAAGTATGCTTTGGTATTCAGATAACAGACTTTGCATCTCCACTGGAATTTCTTTTTTTGGTTGCTCATCTCCTTTGACGACTAATACGGCACATAATTTTAATTTATTTTAAATTTTGAGCAAATTCTTTTGAATTTTGAGTGATGGTTAACATACTCTTCTCCTCTACTTCAAAGGTATTATTAGTAGTTGATGATAGGCGAATTTACACGCCTATATCAATATATTTTGCCCATATTTTAGCCTAGTTTTGAGAACAAATTATATATTTCATGCACTTTTAGTCCTTTTTCCTGTAAATGAGCTAACGAACATAATTAGTAAAGTTTCAGGTATAAATGATGCAGAATTCAGCATTTTATGGCTTACTTGACGCAAAAGAAAGCTCACGAAGGAAGGGAAGGGAGTTTACACGCCTAAGGACCAAAACTGCTGCATGGAAAATCTGTCCCGGGCTAAAACAGCAATTCTGAAGACTTTGGGGACTTACAGACACAAAGCTGGATTTTGACAATGATACATTAACCTAGTACAATTAGGTTATGTATTTCATTATTTTATGTGGATTATGATAATGTTACCTTAACCTAGTACATTTGGGTTAAGGATTTCATTAGTCTAGTAGGATTTGGTTATTTATTTCATTAGCTTAGAAGGATTAGGATATGGGTATTATAAATACCCTATCATGCTAGAGATTTTAGGACATCTTCTTAACAACAAATCTTACATTCATCATTCAACAATTAATTTTCTTCCATCCCTCTCATCTTCCACTACAAACACTTCTAATCTACTCTTCTATTCTTAAACTCCACAACAAGAGAATCGTTACTTGCTAAGGAATCACACCTCACACCTATCACTTGATCTACACGCCATTACTCAATATCGTGATATAATAACAATGTCAATCGTGATTTCCTTCGCATTCATGGGTAACTAAACTTCTCTGTTGGGGTTATGGAAGCCGAATGAGTTACTATCTATTGCTGTGAGTTTGTGAGTTCGAGGCACGTATATTGCTTATATCATTATTCTCTTCATCTTAATCTACATTCTTTGCGGTTGCAAACGCAAGAATACGCCAGTCTAACATTTAACTTGTTCGAGAGAAAAGTTATTTTTCTGGAAAAGAGATAATGTCAAGGTAGTAGGACACCCTTCCTATTAAAAAGCTGGTGCCGTAACTGGACTAACCTCTTGGAGAATTCGTACCGTTAGATACTCTTTAAGCTCGAGAGAGTTAAAGTGAAATAGTCCTTGTTTAGGTCGAGAGACGCTTGGATTTACCATCGACTACAATCCTCTATAAGCAATTGCTTGTCAGAATTATACACACTCATAGCCAATAGAGACGTATACCTCAGAAGGTGGACATAACCCCAACGCTTCAATTCTCATTGTTTACAACCAACGTAACAATCTCTCTCTTTTTACTTTATTATTTTCAGCTTTTGTTTACATTACTTGCAAAACAAGAATCCCCCCTTCTTACGAGACTTGCACCAAAAGTTTAGTAATTTTACTTACTTGTTGGCCAAGCTATTCCCTTTGGGATCGACACCCAACCCAGGTTGGGTTCTATATTTGCTAACGACCGCTTTACACTCAAACGAGAGCTGTAGATTGAGCGTTATCAATAGTCTTGTTTGGAAGTATAATGATTTTTTGTTTGTTCCAAATAAAAGAATACCAATTGTCTCTTCCTTTATATATGGTTTTCACCTCATATTTCTAGGGTATTCCAAGAAGAACATGACATGCATCTATATCAACCACATCACATAGAACATTTAATCGATAATACTTACCCAAAGAAAGTGGTAACCAACATTGTTTAGTGATCCTGATCTTCACTCCTTTCTTGAGCCATCCGATAGTATATTAATTTGGGTGATCACGTGTCTCAGGATTTAAGTATTTATCCATGTTTTCAAAAACTAAATTCTTACAGCTACAACTATCAATTACCAAACTTCCATACTTTTCCATTCACAGTGTATTTGCTTTCGAATATTCTCTTTCGTTGTGTTTCTTCAGGTTTCATGGTTGAGCATAGAAGGTGTTTGACCACACATACTATTTATTCTCCCTCTTCTTCACATAGTTCAGGTTCACCTTTACTTTCATCACGATGAGTGGTGTTGACAAACTTCTTTCTTGGACAGTTGCTTGATATGTGTCCCTCTTCACGACACTTGTAACACTTGATCGTATTAGATGGTTTCTTATCATTATTTTTGCTAGAAGATGGTGCTTTTTTATATTTATTTTCTTTAGAGGGAATAAACTTCCCCTCCTCTTGGTATGGAGAACTTTTTGATATACTCTCTGGGTGAGAATAAGATGTGGCTTTATAAGCTTTCTTGGTCTTTATATATCTATCAGCTTTCAAGGCAAGAGTTTGAGCTTGATCTATTGACCAAATTTGTTGTTTACCAAGACGTTCTTGGATAGAATCATTGAGACCATTGATATACCTTGCGACTTTTTGGTCTTTATTTTTAGAAAAATTGCACCTTACTTGTAATCTTAAGAACTCCTTTGTATAATCAAAAATAGATTTATTACCTTGAACATAGTTATGGAACTATAGGTACAAGAGTTGTTCATAATTCTCAGACAAGAACCTAGCCTTTAGAAGTGCTTTCATTTGTGGCCAATATCTTACACGATTTTCACCCCTCAAACGAAGCTCTTCTTGATGACGATCCCACTAAGCTCCAACACCTCCTTTAAATTTATATGCCCCCAATGGTACTCGACATTCTGGAGAGATGTTCATAAACTCATAGAATGTCTCCACCTCATATATCCAATCCAGAAACCCTTCAATGTTTACATTACCATTGAAAGTTGGGATTTCAGCCGTAATCTTATACATATCTCCACCATTTGCATGACCTCTTCTTGGTTATGCATAAAGATCATGTTCCTCCACATCATCTTCCTCTTCCACATATTGAGCTCGATGTTGTCTCTAGTTTTTGGCAACACCTCCTTGATTGTTTCTCGCTAATACAATAAGTTCTTCAAACCTCCTAGTGAGTTCTTTACGAAGAGTAGCAATTTTTTTATCCAATCTTTCTTCTTGCTTATTCACCCTTGTTGTAAGATCCTCCATTGCTCTGATACCAAACTAATGTAGCATAATGTTTAAAGGAACTCTCTAATGTTCTAAATAAAGTAAACCACACAATTTGTTGAAGGAACAACTTCAACGTGTTAAGATAACGATTTAAAGACAATCCGAATCCACGGATAACAAGAGCTTAAACCAAAGCCCTTAAAATACAAGATCTAATCAAAGATCTTAAAAGAACACACAAAGTTTTATTAATAGAAGAGTTGAACTAAAAACTACATAGCTAGAGGTCATTGACTCTATTTATAGGCTTCAAAAGCCTTTGTACAACTCATTGACAACCCATACATAACTCGTTGACAACTCATAATTGACAACTCATTTTCTTAATAGCTAAGTATTCTAGAATTATGTAAAAGATAAACTTGACAACTAGTAGCAAAATTCAAATTGACTTTCTCTTGCTATAAGTAGCCAAATTGATTTTTGATTCATGAAGGTTCTGGACTAGGTTTAGAATTTTAATGTTCCTCATCAGTTCTTGAACTCCAAGGGTGGAAGGAAACCCAAGCATGAATACCTAACATACCTTGATTCTTGAATTCATGAAGATTGTTGTGTATTTCTTGGAACTTGGACTTTAATTTGATGAACCTAGGGTTTTGTTCTTGAGAGATTTTGAGAAGAATGAATGTATTTTTTCCTTTTGGAAGCTTAATTTCGTGTTTTGATGAATTGGGTGAGGGGAAAAGGACCTAAATGCCTTTGGAAAGTCAAAATTAAATGAGCAAAATGTGTCCAGTGATGCGGCACGTGATGCACCATGTTGATGGTGTTAATGCGATTGTCGACACATCGTGTCGATGATTTCAATGCAATACCCAATGTAATGCATCGAGTTCTCATTGGTTTGCTATTTTGGTCATCCATACATGACTCAAACGATGTCCAAAAATTCTGAAACTCACCCAAGATGACCTATTGACATCCCTGATCATGAAATAACTTAAAAATTGACATTCTAAGGTCGTAAGGATAAAAAATAAAATAATCCAATTACGAAGGCTAAAAATAATTCTAAGTCTTAAGACTTAGCTGAATTTTTTTCTAATTCTGGGACCCCGTATTACAAGCTATATTGGACTGAATTGAACTAGAACTTGGTGGGGTCTTACTAATGAATTCCAAACATATAATAAGATAGCATGCAACAAGCTTAAAGAAAGTCAAAATATGTCTATAACATATGATTGGTGATCGGCCAAACAACCGACTAATACCGTCCACTATTCATTGTAATCAAAACAAAACCTTCTAAACAAAGAACAAAAATTAATATCAATAAAGTGTCAGGACATGCCCCCCGACTATATCCAAAATCAAGTCTAAATAGTCTAAGACGTAAGAGATCAAATTATTAAATGTATACTTCTGATACATGGAAGCTCACCACTTCAATGTTAACTCACGAATTAATCCCAAACCCTAATCATTGAGCAGGAGGAGTAGAACTATGGTCATTTCCTGCATCGTGTGGGGATACAATATATATAGAAGGTTAGTGGTTGGATATCTAGCACGAAACTCATGGATAAGTATAACATAATGACATGGTCAACATTTCAAAATTATTTAAATCAATGCACATAATCAATTGCATATATATATATATATCAGATGTCAGGATAGGTAACAAGTCTTAACATACGCTTTAAAACTTTAGCCTGAGTTATGTATCTACACCATCATAGAAAGTAACCATAGTCTATATGGTCCCAACTCTCACCCCCTAGTCGATCTCTAGTGCGTGTAGCTGGACGAACTAGAGATTAATCTTATATATTTATACATAAGGGACTCAAACCTCCCAATCATATACTAATGTGACTTATGCACCTGATCATTTAATGATGTGTGGGCGAATTAAACCTTCCTAATCATGTAATAATAATGAGGGGGACTCAAACCTCCCTGGACACTTCACCCCCACATCGGCAAATACGATTTCCAGTATTGGTCACTCAGACCTTCACCATCATAACTCAGCTGCACAATACCTATTAATGCCCAACTAAAAACATTCATCACATATTTTCATTCATTGAATCATATTTAACATTAAGGCATACATTGTTGGTATCATCATACAAACTACACTTATATGTTATCAACAACATGCTAAGACAATTATATCACTTGGGAAAATTCACAACCCCTTGGTTTAATTTTACTAATTCCCATATTTCTCATAATTAAAAACTAATTTCTCAATATAGGGTTGGGGTTATAACCACTTCAAAAGTCAAAAGTTTGGGGAAATCACAATCCCTAGTTCATTCACCATTCCCATGCTTCAAATTTAATTTGAAATCACCTATTAAACTTAACCTATGTAGGGACAACATGAAAAATCACATAAATAATAGTTATACAAAACCCTTAACCTATTTTTCAAATTATGCATAAATATCTCATGAAAAATACTTTTAAAACATACATTTTTAATAAATTAACAATGAGGGAAAAGTAACATGCCTGAAATAACAAGTTTAACAGAAGAAATTCAACCCTTAAGTCCTTGGATGACCTACTTACTAGAAACCCTAAGTATGGCTGCTTGAAAGAATTTAAAAGATCTTGAGAGTATAATTATATTGATTTATTGTTTAGAATAGGGTCCCAAAATAGATTATAAGTCAAGGGCTATCAGTGGATAGGAGGGAAATATCTAAAATACCCTCATTAAAAGTTGAAAAAATAACCCATCGATCGCTACAGGTGACCTTACGACTCGTAAGGTCACCCTATGACTTGGACCATCCAATCATAGCCAAACAAGAACCCCCTTTGTCTCTTCAATATTAAACGTATGACTGGCACCCTATGTCTCATAATGAGGCACTACGACTTGTACAACTAGGTCGTAGTCTCAACAGTTTTATAGGGACACTGCACTTGAAACACTATGCAATACACTCTTTATGACTCAATAAGTATAGTCATTATCAAGGTAGTAACTTAGGTAAATCCTTCTTGGCTTATTACGACTGGGTCTTATGGCCCATAAGGACACAATACAATTCGCCAGGTGAGTCATAGTCAGGACATTGAGTATAAAATTTCAGAAATTTTCTAGGACCAAAAACTCGGTGCGTTAGAAAAGTCAAGAATGTAATGAAGACCATTCCATGACCTACACTATTCTTTTCCTCAAAGATTGAAGAAAAATCAAGAGAAAGAGAAGTATTAGAATTTATGTTGATGTTGAATGAACTGTCTATGAATATTCTTCTAGTGGAAGCATTACAACAGATTCCTATCTATTCAAAGTTCATGAAAAATATGATTACTAAGAAGAGAATGGTGAGTTTTGAGTCCACTGATAATATGCACCATTGTAGAGCTATTTTTTTCTGATCTCTAATTGAGAAGAATGAGGACCTCAAATCTATTACTATTCCATATACTATTGGGTTCTTCAACTTTGCACGAGCATTATTTGACTTGGTGGTTATCATTAATATGATGTCGTTAGTGGTGTACAAGCAGTTTGGGTTGAGAAATCCCAAGACAACATCTATGAGATTATTGATGGTCGACCGCACTATGAAAAAATTGGTTGGTATAATATGTGATATGTTGGTGAGGGTGGCCTCCTTTATATTTCCAGTTGATTTATTGATCCTTGACTGTGAGGTGGATTTTAAAGTTCCTATTATCTTAGGAAGGACCTTCCTAGAAATGGGTAAGGCATTGGTTGACATGGAGATTGGGCAAATGAATTTTTTTCTCAATGACAATCAGATTACTTTTAATGTATGTTAATCGATGCGACAACCAAGGGATATGCTTGAGAGGTATGTAATAGAAATTATTGATGATGATGTATTGACTGTACCTATTGAGGAGAGACTTGGGGTTAAGTCACTAGTGGCAGTTATCATAAACTTTGATAGGGATGGTATTGAATAATATGATGCGATGGTGAGTGAACTCTATGGCA
Source organism: Capsicum pubescens (assembly GCA_030864215.1). Classification (NCBI taxonomy): domain Eukaryota; kingdom Viridiplantae; phylum Streptophyta; class Magnoliopsida; order Solanales; family Solanaceae; genus Capsicum; species Capsicum pubescens. The sequence goes on from CM061544.1 coordinate 234,226,649, forward strand.
GAGGTTCTTATTCTTATGTACAATAAAATTTAGATCTTTACTTGAAGAATAGAGTGACTCCACCATTTTGACCATCTATTGAGGAGCCACTAGCCTTAAAATTGAAGGCCCTCCCTTCTCACTTGTAATATGCATTTTTTGGGGCCCATAATTCCTTATTGTTGCTGATTTATTGGATACACAAGTCGAGGCATTGATTTAAGTATTTTAGAGATTTAAAGGGAAATCAAACAAAATATAAAGATATTATGGAATCCCACCTAAGATTTGTACTCATAAATTCAGGTTGAATAAGATTATGGGTCGATTATCGAGCACTAGCATCATTTGAACCACCTACGCAAGAGGTGGTGAAGAAAGGAATTAGAAAGTTATTTGATAAGGTGTGGTTTATCTTATTGCTGACAGCAAATAGGTGACTGCAATTCAATACATACCTAAGAAGGATGAGATCACAATGGTCCCAAATGATAGAAATCAGTTAGTGCCCATAAGACCAGTTACTAGATGGAGAGTGTGCATCGATTACCAAAAGTTGAATATTTTGAATACTTTTATTGATATTTACTTGGGGTTTAATTATATTTATATTGCCCCCAAAGACCAGGAGAATACTACTTTTATGTTTCCATATGATACTTTTCCATTCAAGAGGATGTTATTTGGACATGGCAATGCTCCTGCCATATTTCACTATTTTATGATGTCAATATTTTTTGATATGGTGGAGGAAACTATAGAGGTCTTTATGGATGAATTTAAGTTGTTGGACCATGATAGGTCAGGAGGTGGATCTATAGGAACCAATCATAGACTTTGATCAGGCCCTGAAATGGCCATCCCATGATTCTAGTGTGTCCCAATCTAATAATAAGCTGAGGAAAAATGAGATAGTAGCGGGCATATTTTTTAGTCGTTCCCTACTGTAATACCCCGCACTCTTCCTAGCTTAAATTCTTCCCTGGAATGTTAAGAGATATTTTACAAAATGAATACTATTTATTTCACGTGGAATTCCTTAGATTTAGACTTTCCATTGTGTAGAAAATTGAATTAGCATTCCAACAATAGAAGATTCTCCTAACTCTGATAATCGAGTAAGAAGTTATGGCTATTTTAAGTTTTAGTCGTAAAACACCATAGTTTGGACCCTTAGCGCGTTGCGGATCAGTGTAAATTTCTAATTGTCCCATTCCAGTGGCCCTCTGTGATACGGGAGCATCACGGAGAGAGCCAATTTCCTGTTTGTCAATTTCCATAGGTCTAGCGTGATAATGACGCATCGTACTATGTACCAAAATGGCATTCCAAAGGGGCATCATGATGTCTCCGCCTCACAGAGTCTGCCCATTTTTAATTTGTCAATTTCCAATAAGCCACCACGATAGTGGCGCATCGTGGTGGCCACCCAGATCGGGAAAATATAGGTTTTCCAGTTCCATTACAAAGTTTAAAGGGGGTATTTTGGTAAATCTCCAACCCCCAATCCGTTCAAAAATAAAAAATTAATCTTATTTGAGAGCACTTTATGCTTTATTCATCATTCTCTCTAAAACAAAACCCTAAGGCTCATACTTCTTCTCCAAGAAACCCAAAATTTCCTTCATCAATTATCCAAGATAATACAAGATTGAGAATTTCCAATGTAAGAACTCTAAGAAGTCATCTCCAAAACATCAATAGAGATCCAAGATTATAGTTCTAGCATCTAGATCATTAAATTAAGGTATGTGGGGTATGAACAAGGATAATCCTTTCATCCTTGTGCCCAAAACTTTACTTTAATTATAAATTTACTGCAATTTATGAGATTTCCCATGAAATTCAAGTTAGGGTTTATACCCATTATCATTATTTGCAAAATTTTGAGATTTCACATGATTTAGAAGTTGAATTACATGACTATATTCGTATTTCTATGCATTATGCAGTAATTTCCAGATTTTATGATGAATTATATTACATTATCAAGCATGAATTTTTACATGTTTTAACATGAGATTGATGCATAGATTGTTAAGACCCAATTTAAGATTGTTATTTCGAGATTATTTGTGCCATGAGCACCCTAAGATAAGATTATTCACAGATTTTGACAAAGATTTGACCTTTTGGTCCTAAGCTAAGATAAGAATCCACTTTGTTCACATAACTTGAGGTTTAAAGAAAGAAAAGCATAATTGGTTTTCTTGTAAACCCTTGTGCTATTTTTGAAGTGGATTTCTTTAGATTTTGAGAATAAGAATGGGAGTAGTATTTTGCACCGAGATGATTAGGTTACTACGGTTTCAGACCCCAGAAATACATGCCAATGTAGGATTCAAATTTATTCCCTATTCTACGTGGATGACTCAGAATGTAATCACTAATATAGAAGTTTTATTCCGATGAAAAGGGTAGAATAGCCCTACCTAACGGGGTCCAGACGTGAGACTCCATGGATGCTCACATGGTGTATATCGGTTAGAAGAACCTCCCAAAAGATGTCCCCCACTCTTCAATAGTCTATTAATTTAAAGTTTCAAGATAAAAACATATGTTTTAGAAGTTATGGTTTTAAGATTCTCAAGCTTTAAGATAAAGTTTTTATAGATTTCAGAACTAAGTGTAATGGCTCACCAGATTTACATTATATGTTTTATCATTTATGATTTATGATCTTCAGATTTTAGATTACTCAAGCCTGTGTGAGTCATTTACATTTTGCATGCATGATTTTATAAATTGTGATGATATTGTTTACTTATTGCATGCACCCCCATATACTCAGTACATCCTTAAAGTATTGATCCACATATATGTCTATGTGATACATTGTATTATGATTTAGGTTCAGGTGCTCAGTCTCTGTAGCGTGAGTGATTCCCGAGCATCTCATCTACATCCCTACAGTTGATGAGTCCTCATAGTTTGGGGACTTAGTTATTCATAATTTTAGTTTATTAGTAGATGTTTCTTTATTCATTTCAGACAGTTTGAGTCAGCTGGGGGCTTGTCTCGGTGACTCTCTAGATTTATATAGTAAAGGCTTATCGAACTACTAGATTTAGTTTTAGACATTTGATTCAAAATTTTGATTTTTCAGTACTGTTTTGCCAAGACTTCTAGCATATTTCAGATAAGATTTTTTGCATTATTAAGATTTTATATTCATATTTCCCCTATGTTGAGATCCAACCTTAGTAGAAAGCAGCCAGGGTTAGCTTAGGACTACTTGTAGTTTAGTGCACCCTGTGGTGTCCTGGGAACTACATTTCGGGGCATTACTAACTTGGTATCATAGACAGGTTTAGAGAGTCTTAGGGAGTCATACAAGCTTCATTACATAGAGTCTTCATCTTTAGTGTGAAGCACGCCACATCTATGAGCAAGAGGCTATGGAGAATTTAGGAAATAATCTCTTCTTTCATGATCTGTCATGCATTCATTGTCTCTATCTGCTTCTAACTCATGCTTTTACATGATAAAAAGTGCCTCCTCGTCGAGCTAACACTCGCACAAATGATAACCAACCACCTCATCCCACAGATCCTTTGAACGAGAACGTGTCACATGCAAAGTTCTGAGCTGCTTTTTAGGCGCTAGCCTATGTTGTGACAACAAATGTTAAGGGAAACCGTCAGGCCACACTCCCACCTCATCAATATGGGGATTTAGTTTTGGCCAGGATCTAAGATTTTATGAGAATGAACCTGCCGAAATTCTTTGGTTCAATAGCAGATGAGGACCGACAGTTGTTTCTAGATGAGGTAAAGAAGATCAACCAAATTATGCATGTTTCTAAAGAGGAGAGTGTAGAATTGACATCCTATACACTGAAGGATATTACTTATGACTGGGTGGTGATGTGGAAGAAAAGTAGAGACGAGAATGCAGCTCCCATGATTTGGAAGATATTTTAGGATGCATTTTTAGATAAGTTCTTCCCACGTGGGATGAGGGGAGCTACGATAGAAGAGTTCATGAACCTGAGGCAGGGATCAATGACAGTGAATAAGTATTGCCTCAAGTTCAACTAGTTGTCTAAGTATGCCCCTGAAAAGATGGTTGACCCTAGGTCAAGCATGAGTAAGTTTGTGACCTGTGTGTCTGGGTTAGTAGTTAAGGAGTGTAGGACTGCTATCCTTTTTGGAGATATGGATCTTCCTAGATTAATGATGCATACTTAGTATATTAAGGTAGAAAAGGGGAAGGAGAGAGAGAGTAAATAAGAGGGCTATAATGGGGCAGTTTGATCTTGGTCAGAATAGGTCTAGAGAGGGAAATCATTTGCAATTTCAGAATCTTTCATCCATACCAACACCTTCTTTAGCCAGTTCTTCTGCACCCAGAAATAGGCAAAAATAGTGGGGTAAGTCTTTTATGTCCAGATCTCAGAATAGTATGAGTGGGAAGCCTAATCATCCCCCATGTGATAAGTGTGGTAAGAATCATAGAGGTGAATGTCTATGGAGCCAGAAGGGTCACGAAATCAAAGAGTGCATGAATTCTAGACGGGGTAATAGAGATGTTCGTCCTCAGACTCAGGCTAATAGTGCACCAGCTCCTCTAGGTTGCCCAGCTTCTCCTCAGGGCACATCATATAGTACCGATGACGGTCAATGCCAGAATCAATTTTATACCTTACCATCCCATCAGGAGAAGGAGGATTTACCCGATGTTGGGACTGGTATGCTTTGTGTCTTTTATTTTATGTTTATGTGTAGTTAGACCCTGGGTCGAGTTTCTCTTATGTGACCCCATTAGTTGCTGTGAATTTTGAGATAAGTTCTGAAAAGATTCCTGAGCCCTTCTTGGTGTCTACTCCAGTAGGTGATTCGGTTGTTGCCAATAGATTTATAAATAGTGTCTTATCACTATCCTTCATAAAGTCATGTTAACAAACCTAATAAAGTTAGATATGGTTGACTTTAATCTTATCCTTGGTATGGATTAGCCCCATTCTTGTTATGCTTCTATAGACTGTCGCACCCGTGTGGTGAAATTTTAGTTCCTAGATAAGCCAGTCTTTGAGTGGTCAGGTAATTCAGTGTATCCCAAGAGTCATTTCATATCTTACCTTAAAGCCAGAAAGTTGATATCCAAAGGTTGGATTTATCATCTAGTTTGAGTCAAAGACAAAAAGTCTGAGACTCCAACACTTCAGTCCGTCCGAGTGGTCAACGAGTTTCCTGATGTTTTCCAGAAGATCTCCCAGGGGTACCTTCCAATACAGAGATAGAATTTGGTGTTGACCTTCTCCCAGATACTCAGCCTATTTCTATCCCTCCTTACCATATGGATCCCATGGAACTTAAGAAGTTGAAGGAGCAACTCAAAGATCTTCTAAATAAGGTTTCATAATGCCTAGTGTTTCTCCATGGGGCACTCCCATCCTATTCATCCGAAAGAAAAATGTTTTTTGGCGTATGTGCATCGACTATCGTCAGCTAAATAAAGTTACAATCAATAACAAGTATCCTTTTCCTAGAATTGATGACTTATTTGATCAACTCCAAGTTGTAAGTATTTCTCAAAGATAGACCTTAGATCCGGCTATCATCAGCTTAAAGTAAGGGAATGTGATATTCCAAAGACAACCTTTAGAACCCATTATAGTTATTTTGAGTTTCTAGTCATGTCTTTCGAGCTAACCAATTCCCCAACAACTTTCATGGACCTCATGAATCGAGTGTTCAAACAGTATCTAGACATGTTTGTCATAGCATTCATAAATGACATCCTTGTGTACTCTCGTAGTGAGGATGACCATGTAGGTCATCTTAAAGTTGTCTTGCAAACTCTTAGAGATCATCAACTGTCTGCAAAATTCAGCAAGTGTGAATTTTGGCTAAGATTAATAGTCTTTCTCGGTCATATTGTCTCTGCCGATAGCATTACAGTCGATCCCCAAAATATAGAAGCCTTAAGGAATTGTCCTAGACCTATCTCTCTATAAGACATTAGGAGTTTCTTAGGTCTAGCTAGTTATTGCCATCGTTTTGTTGAAGGTTTCTCTTCTATCGCATCTCATATGTCTAGATTGACCCGAAAGAAAGTTAAGTTCCTATGGTCAGATTCCTGCGAGAAGAATTTTCAATAGTTGAAGACTCGACTTACTTCAGCCCCAGTTCTAGCATTACCTGATGGTACCAATGCCTTTGTTGTTTATTATGATTCTTCTAGAGTTGGTTTGGGTTATGAGTTGATGCAGAGAGGTAAGGTCATAGCCTATGCCTCTAGATAGTTGAAGCCTCAGGAAAAGAATTACCCAACCCATGATCTGGAATTAGCTGTTGTGGTGCTTGCTTTGAAAATATGGAGACATTATCTATATGGCGTTCATGTTGATATGTTCACGGACCACAAAAGTTTGCAGTATGTGTTTACTCAGAGGGAGTTGAATCTCCATCAGAGAAAGTGGTTGGAGTTGTTGAAGGACTATGATATGAGTGTGTTGTATCATTCTGGCAAGGCCAATGTAATAGCAGACACCCTTAGTAGGTTGTCTATAGACAGTGTTGTTCATGTGGAGAATGATAAGAAAGAGTTAGCCCAAGAAGTTCATCATTTGGCTAGATTGGGTGTTAGGTTGGTTGATTCAGCTGAAGGGAATGTTTGGGTTCAAAGTAGTTTCGAATCTTCTCTAGTTTCGGAAGTGAAGGAGAAGTAAAATAAGGATTCTAGTTTGGTCAAACTGAAGGAGTCAGTTAAAGACCAAAAAGTAGAGGTTTTCTCCCAAGGGGGAGATGGTGTGTTAAGATACCAGAATAGATTGTGTGTGCCTTATGTTGATGAGTTGAGACAGAGAATTATGGATGCGGCACATGGTATGCATTATTCTATCCATCTAGGATCTACCAAGATATACCGCAACTTACGAGAAATCTATTGGTGGAGTGGAATGAAGAGAGATATAGTGAAGTTTGTAGGAAAGTGTGCAACTCGTCAACAGGTTAAGGTGGAATACCAAAGACCTGGTGGTATGTTGCACGAGTTTGGTATCCTTACTTGGAAGTTGGAAGAGGTGAATATGGATTTTGTGACTGGTTTACCCCAATTGCGTCGTCATCATGATTCGATTTGGGTTATTATAGACAGATTGACTAAGTCAGCTCATTTCTTCCCAGTTCATAAGTCTTATACAGCTATGGATTATGCTAAGTTGTATATCGGAGAGTTAGTCATATTGCATGGGGTTCCCTTGTCTATTATCTTAGATAAGGGTACCAAGTTTAATTCCCAGTTTTGGAGAGCCTTTCAGAAGGGTCTTGGAACCCAAGTCCACCTTAGTTCAACTTTTCACCCTCACACAGACGGTCAGGCAGAGAGGACTATCCAAACCTTAGAAGCTATGTTGAAGGCATGTGCTCTTGATTTCAAAGGTAGTTGGGATGAGCATTTGCCATTGATGGGTTTGCTTATAATAACAGTTATCATTCTAGTATTTAGATGGATCCATTTAAGTCTCTTTATAGGGGGAGATGTAGATCACCCATAGGTTGGTTCGAGGTGGGTGAGGCCACTTTGCTTGGGCCTGATGCAGTATTTGAAGCTATGGAGAAAGTTAAGTTAATTAGAGAAAGATTGAAAATAGCCCAGAGTCGCCAGAAATCCTATGCAGATGTGAGAAAAAGGGACCTCGAGTTTGAGGTTGGTGATTTAGTGTATCTAAAGATTTCACCCATGAAAGGGGTGAAGAGATTTAGCAAGAAGGGAAAACTTGGTCCCCGATATATTGGCCCTTTTAGAATTGTGAGTCGTGTTGGGAAAGTAGCTTATGAGCTTGATTTTCCAGCAGATTTGTCAGTCGGTCATCCTATGTTTCACGTATCTATGCTTAAGAAGAGTATCGGTGACTCCACTATTGTGGTTCCATTAGAAAGCCCAGATATTCAGAACAATATTTCTTACGAAGAGATTCTAGTTGAGGTTTTAGATTATCAAATCCGTAGACTAAGGAATAAAGAAGTTCCCTTGGTTAAAGTTCTTTGGCGGAATCAGTCTGTTGAGGGCGCTACTTGGGAAGCAGAAGAAGATATGCGAGCCAAGTACCCTCACTTTTTCTCTGCAAACTCAGATGTAGCCGAAGGTAACACTCTTTCTTGATTCAATTCTTTTCTAATCATACGTTACATTCAGCTATACAATTGTCCTCATGTAAGTTCATGCATTTATAGATTACTCAGAAGCTCAGAATGATTTAGATTTAGACTCGCAGTTTATTTTAGTTGTGCATGCTACCTTATATTCTCAGATTCCTCAGAAATTCAAGCTTAACTAGCCACATTCAAGGACGAATGTTCCCAAGGGGAGATATTGTAATACCCCACACTTTTCCTAGCTTAAATTCATCCCTAGAATGTTAAGGGATAGCTTCCAAAATGAATACTATTTATTTCGCGTGGAATTCCTTAAATTTAGACTTTTCATTGCATAGGAAATTGAATTAGCTTACCAACAATATAAGATTTTCCTAAATCCGATAACCAAGTAAGAAATTATGGCTATTTCAAGTTCCGGTCATAAAACACCGTCTTTTGGACCCTTAGCGCGTCACAGATCAGTGTAAATTTCCAATTGTCCCATTCCAGTGGACCTCCGTGATATTGATGCATCACGGAGAGGGTCAATTTCCCGTTTATCAATTTCCAGAGGTCCATCAAGATAATGACGCGTCGTGCCATGTGATAAAATGGTATTCCAAAGGGGCACCGCGATGTCTCAGCATCGCGGAGTCTGCCCAGTTTCCATTTGTCGATTTCCAATGAGCCACCGTGATAGTGGCGCGTCGTGGTGGCCACCCATATCGGTAAAATATACATTTTCCAGTTGCATTACAAAGTTTAAAGGGGGTATTTTGGTAATTCTCCAACCCCCAATCCGTCCAAAAATAAAAGATTAATCATATTTTAGAGAACTTTATTCTTTATTCATCATTCTCTCTAAAACAAAACCCTAAAGCTCATACTTCCTCTCAAAGAAACCCAAAATTTCCTCCATCAATTCTCCAAGATAATACAAGATTGAGAATTTCCAATTCAAGAGCTCTAAGAAGTCATCTCCAAAACATCAATAAAGATCCAAGATTCAATTCCTAGCATCTAGATCATCAAATTAAGGTATGTGGGGTATGAACAAGGATAATCCTTCCATCCTTGTGCCCAACACTTTACTTTAATTACAAATTTACTGCAATTTATGAGATTTTCCATGAAATTCAAGTTAGGGTTTATACCCATTATCATTATTTGCAAAATTATGAGATTTCCCATGATTTAGAAGTTGAATTACATCACTATATTCGTATTTCTATGCATTATGCAGTAATTTCCAGATTTTATGATGAATTATAAGTGTTTACATTATTAAGAATGAATTCTTAGATGTTTTGACATGAGATTGATGAATGGGTTGTTAATCCCCAATTTAAGATTATTATTTCGAGATTATTTGTGCCATGAGAACCCTTAGATAATATTATTCATAGATTTTGACAAAGATTTGACCTTTTGGTCCTAAGCTAAGATAAGAATCCACTTTGTTCGGATAACTTGAGATTTAAAGAAAGAAAAGCATAATTGGTTTTCTTGTAAACCCTTGTGCTATTATTGAAGTGGATTTCTTAATATTTTGAGCATAAAAATGGGAGTAGTATTTAGCACCGAGATGGGTAGGTTACTATGGTTTCAGACCCCAGAACTACGTGCCAACATAGGATTCAGATTTATTCCCACTTTTACTTGGATGACTCAGATTGTAATCACTAAGATAGAAGTTCTATTCCGATGGCAAGGGTAGAAAAGCCCTAACTAACGGGGGCCAGACGTGGGACTCCATGGATGCTCACATGGTGTATGTCGGTTAGAAGAACCTCCTAAAAGTTGTCAGCCACTCTTCAACAGTCTATTGATTTAAAGCTTTATGATAAAAGTATATGTTTTAGAAGTTATGATTTTAAGATTCTTAAGATTTAAGATAAAGTATTTTACAGATTTTAGAACTAAGTGTAATGGCTCACCATATTTACATTATATGTCTTATCATTTATGATTTATGATCTTCAGATTTTAGATTACTAAAGCCTGTGTGAGTCATTTACATTTAGCATGCATGATTTTATAAACTGTGATGATATTGTTTACTTATTGCATGCAACCCCAAATACTCAGTACTTACTCAAAGTACTGATCCACATATATGTCTATGTGCTACATTGTATCATTATGTAGGTTCAGGTGCTCAGTCTCAGTAGCGTGAGTGATTCTAGATCATCTCATCTACATCCCTGCAGTTGGTGAGTCCTCATAGTTCGGGGGCTTAGTTATTCATACTTTCAATTTATTAGTAGATATTCCTTTATTCATTTCAGACAGTTTGAGTCAGTTGGGGGCCTGTCCTAGTGACACTCTAGATTCAGATAGTAGAGGCTTGTCGAACTACTAGATTCAGCTTTAGACATTTGATTCAGAATTAAGATTTTTCAGTATTATTTTACCAAGACTTCTAGCATGTTTCAGATAAGATTTTCCGCATTATTATGATTTCATATTCATATTTCCCCTATGTTGAGATATGAACTTAGTAGAAAGAAGCCAGTGGTAGCTCAGGACTACTTATAGTTTTGAGCACCGTGTGGCATCCTAGGAAGTAGATTTCGGGGTGTTACACCCACCACCACCTCCTCCAGTTGATCCATAGCATTCCCCAGATGCTAGTGATTCTTATTTGGACACCTAGAACATCCCAGGTATGTCTTAATTCCTTGTTTTATATTATAGTTATTCACTAGGGATAGTGCATAGTCTTTAGTTGCGGTGGGGGTATACCACAGCCGAGGGTTTTTCTTGCCATGTTTCTTTTGTCATTGGTTGTGTCATCCTTGTATAACAAGCATATAAAGGTCTTCTATGTTTTATTTTTAAGTTTTTTTTTGTATTTAGTTAGGAGAAAATAAGGAACCTGAGGGCAGATGACATATTCTATTTATTTTTCTATGTTTCATAAAATTGATACCCCTCCAAAAAGATTTTTTGAACTATGTTATGTAAATATATCTGTAACTATTGTGAATCTTATTATGGAATTAGGTTTAGGGATAAAATAATCGTAGCTTAGCATTTGCATGATTTGGATAGGTGGTAGTTGCTAATATAACCTTGCAGCATGTGTTTGTGTAAGATACTTACCAAGTTCCCTTTGTGCATTTAATTAAGAACCTGCCCGATTAGTCTTGACTAGGTTGTAGGATAGTTGGTTAGGACGTGATCATACGCCATTTTTTATTTAGTCCACTCTTCAACTTAATGACCAACTAAATGTGAAAAAGTATTCCTTAATCCCATATTTGAGCCTATATTGATCCATTTTCTTGTTTTCACCTTTCACCTTCTCAAATTTAAGTATAATAAACCTATTTTGGCCCTGGTCCCTTCTTGGACATTGTGCACTTTAATGCAGACAAATAGATTAAGATGAGGGTGGCTATCATGGGGGTGTATAGTTAAAATTGGGTATGAAGAAGTGTTTTAATAAGAGAAAAAGAATGTAGGGTTGGGTGTGGTAGAAAAAGAAAAAAGAGAAAAAATAAAAAGCAAAAAATAAAGAAAAGTGAAAAGAAAAGAAAAATAAAAAGAGAGAATAAAGAAATCGCACCCAACCTGAATAAGCAATGAGGCAGAATAATGGGGAAATAAAAGAAAAAAATGGTTGAGAAGTGGAACATAAATATAATTAAAGTATCAAGAAGGGTTAGTCACTATATTCCTAAGTATATATACTAGCCCCAGTCCTATGTTACAAGCCTAGTAAAGTCTTATAGTGATCCAAGTCCAACTATCCAAAAAACAAAGGAAAAAAAATAAGGGCAAGCTTAGGGTCTTCTATTCACAGTGATTAGAGATTTTTTTGAGAGTGTGAGTGTCTCGACATCATCCCTGCATTGACATACATGACCATACTATAAGATTGGGACTTCTTTATTATGAGGGTACATGGGTTGTGTTGTTAGCTGCTTACCTATTTGGGTAGTGTATGCTGCATGCATACTTGGTTATTTTTTGCTAATGTAATGTCATAGCTTGATTCCTTTGTGTAGCATTATTATGATACATAGATCCATACAATTGGTTTTGAAAAGTTGAAAATAGGAGGGGTTAAAAGTGGCTGAGCTGAAATTGAGTCGACCACTGTAAGTACCATAGGTTTCTCTTGGTTAAGCATTGTGTTATTTTGTTATGGTTTTGTTGTCTGGCGACATTCAAATCATCTAAGTTGAGGGAGTTGATGTTCCATGATTTCATGACACTTTCGATGCATAAAACTTTAAAATATGCAAATACTTAGGTCCTTTTGGTAGATATGATGTGTTCTTGTGTTTGTTTTTCAAAAAATAGGTTTTGGAGATGAAAAGAAGAAAAGGAGTTGAAGTGTTCAAAGGTACCACTTACATACCCACTTATAAGTCGTAAGTGTCCGACAAAATATGTTTTGAAGATCTAAAGGCTAAAGTTTGTTCTGAGAGTTATAGAATGTTACTTATGGGGTGTAAGTGGTACTTACACCCCTCATAAGTGCCATTGTAGGTGTGGGTTATGAAGTTTCTTAGCTCATCTGAGACTTATGACCCACCAAGGGGTCCATAAGTGGTACTTACGGCCAGTACGTTGGTCCGAAAGTTGTTGCCGTCTTAGTTTTCCTTTTTCATTTTGGTTAGGATTCTTAGGGTTCTGATGTATTCTATAAATACCCTTTTGATGTCTTTGTATTAGAGTATGCACTCTTTACATTGACAACACTACATTGATTAAAAGATTCACCTTTTGATCTTGGAATTATTTGTTCTTGGGTTTTAAGGTTGAATATTAATTCAAGAATCTGTTTTTATTCATCAATTATTGTAAGATTATTCGTATGCTTTATTTTATGAATTCAATGAATGTTCTTGCAAACAGGATTGTCTACACTACCTAACTAAGGTTGTGGGAATCCTAATGGAATAATAAAGTAGAGAAAGTGCAAAGTCATTCTGGATCAATATTGTTGCATATATTATGATCTTCTTTGGTGTGATTACTTTCTTAACGACTGCAAACGTTGAGAATCTGGCTGTATTAAATACTTACTCCAAAACAGAGGTGGAGATTTGGAAAAGAAAATCATAACAGTAATTTCTATCAACCTTCATCTAATTAAATTAACACTCAAAAGGTAATAGTTAATCTGGGATCCAGGATAAGGGTTAGTAAGGAGACATCCCGAGACTCAAAAGGTAAAAAGTGAAATTTACCGAAGATGTTCATAAGACGGTTGGTGATACATAACTTATTAGATTTTTCATGTAAGGTATTGGAATAGTTTGACGGAGCATGATAAGTCTATTGAGTTAGGAAGTAGGAAGGAACATAGTCCTAGTATTCATCTCATATGATTTCAACCAAAATCGATCAAGACTCATTATTTTTGATATTTTTCTCACCAAATCCCCCCATTTACTTTTCTGCATTTTTTTACTACTTCAGCAAGTTTGTGATAGATATCCAGACTATTCCCTATGGGTTTGACCCCAACCTTTGTTCGGTTATATATTTGATAGTGACCACATTGTTCTTTATTGGAGGTATAATTTGGTCGACATTAGTTCTTGTAAATATGATTAGCTAAAAACCACAACTAGGGTTGTGGGAACCATGATAAATCAATAAAGCAAGGTAAGTGTGAGGCAATTCTTGACTGGTGTGCTTTCATGTATTAGTAATTCATTTGTTTTGATTACTTTTCTAATAAATGCATACATTAGAAACTTTCCTATATCCTAAACTTTCTTGAGAGAGAGAGAGAGAGAGGTATAGATTAGAAAAAATAATAATAATAAATATTTGAGGCTATCAATCATCATCTAATAACTGGAACCAAATAAGGGATAGTTAATCTGATATAAAGAACATGGTTTAGTAGTGAAACACTCTAAGTCTAGGAGGAGATGAGTGAAATTCATCTAATCGAGGTCAGAATATGTTTAGATAAACCTTTCTTGTTAGATTTGCATGCAACTCACAGGGATAGTTTGCTAGCACAAGAAACCTATGGAGTTATGAAATCCTAGGGATCATAATCCTAGGGCTTGTCTCATATTGGTTACAAATTTGAAAAACCACAACTTCTACCATTACTCTGTTCTTTCACAAAAATACCCCTTCATTTACTTATTCGGTAATTACATATAGAAATACGTGATCAGATTTTATCCTATTCCCTGCGGGTCTGACCCCAACTATTTTAGGTTATATATTTGACTCAATAACCACTTTATACTTTTTGGGAGGAGTAATTTAGGTGACATCAAATTTTGGAGCCATTTTCTAGGAATACAGTTACGGAGTTGATTAATTATATTTGTTCGGCTATTGGTTTTGTTTGCTTAGGGGACACATCGATGTATGACCCATACTTAGAGTTAAGGAAACCCCTTGATTCCATTTGATCCTAAACTTGAGAGAACTCTGAGACAAATTCAAAGAACAAATAGAGAATGCATTCATGATTAAGGATCTAATCGAAGGAGTTCATAATAACCCAGCAACTTTGAATTTTGACACTTGTATGTTCATGGAAACTGCAGAACAAGTTACTACTCGATTAATGGATGAAAAAAATACTTTGAAAGCAACAACTCGATGAGAAGCAAGGGAAGAAAAGGCTAGACAAGAAGATGAAATCATCAAGCTGCACCTGATAAGAGGGACAGATTGAGAAGAAATAGGGTACAAAAGCTTATAAAACAATATTTGCCTGTTTATAATGATCTACATGAATATTTAGGGTATGTAGATCCAATTGTAATAGGTGTAATCATTCCACCAGAATTTCCACAAGGTATGAAGTTTGATAGCACAAGTCCAATGATCCAGCTACAAATTTAAAGTGGGTGTTTGTTGGCTTGCCTACTGATGGTGAAAACACGCATATCATGAACTTTGTAAGGATCTACACTTCATGTAATCTACCTGTAGTGAGTAAGAATGTTATTCGACTATGGTTAATTTCATTCCCTCTAACGAGAGAAGCTACATTGTTAAGAGAGTTTCCTGGAGGATCTACTACTACTTGGAACGAGTTGATGACTTAGTTTTTGGACTAATTTTTTTTATCCAGAATGTTGCAATTGAAAAATGAGATATACAACTTTCTACAAATATATTAAGAGGAACTACACGAGACATGGTTGAGGTTAAAGAAGAAGCTACAAAATGTGCCAAATCACAAAATTACTTGAAGAAAATTTTTAGAGATTTTCTACAGAGCCTTGAATGCTAACAAAAAAGCTATAGCAGATACTATCATAGGTGGGGCCTTTATAAGTCTATGATGGGAATATGTTTTTGAAATCCTAGATTGATTATGAAAACCAATCAAGGGAGGGAGGCAGACAAGTCTGTAGATTCTTATGTGATCATAGCCTCTAATTAGCAGTGAGCACTAGATAAGATAGTGGCTCAAGAGGTGGAACAGTTGAGGACTGAGATTGGTTTTCTTACTAAGTAATTTATAGCAGCTAGAGTAGAAAATGTCAATACTGTGGTGGCTTAATGCAAGGCTTCTAGATACAAAGATTAAGATTCTTAAGAGAATGTTACATATCTTAATAGAGAGGTAGTGGATATTTTACCCAAGTATCAGGGTCTAATTGAGACAATTAGCACTCTAGGCAAGGGAATCAAGGTCAAAACTATTGTATTACAACAAGTCTAGGTGTAGAGATAGGAGTAGGGAAAGATATGGTGATGGGAAGCAGAAATATTATTCAAAAGATAAATGTAACACCCCGAATATGGTACCCAGAATGCTACACGGAGTTAATGACCCCGAAGGACCACAAGCTAACCCATGACTGATATCTATAACTGAGCACTGCATAATATGATGTAAAAATACAAAATTAAAGGATGAAAGGCCATAAGGTTCAAATATATGATAAAACATAACATCTGGAAATACGGTACATCATTACCAAAACAACTAAAATAACTGTGAAAATGCTATAGTCTGAAAGCTTCTAGACTGCCTGAATAAGGAGTTGATGGGACATGTCCCCAACTAAATCCAACTACTGAAATAACTAAGTACTAAAGATATGAAATAATCAAATCATAACATCCTCAAATGATGAGGACTCATTGCCGACTCTGACTGCTGAAACTGGAATGCTACTGATGCTCCGGAGCTCGTACTTTAGAACCTATGGTATAAAAACACCATAGAGCAAATGCGTCAGTACGATTAAATGTACTGGTATGCAAGTGAGGCAGGCTGAATGCAATGGGTTCATATGCATGAACAATGCTAACTGACTGTATAATATGATTGTGAGTGTACATACATAAGTGTGTAACTATGACTGGATTCGTGAGTAATACTGACTACTGTGTCTGAATATTGGTAACATGAGTTACTGATAACTGGTATAATTGATGTAATTAATACTGGGTGACTATGTCTGACAGTCTAGGTTCTGATAGAACTAGCTGAGTTCTGTACTGAGCTAAGTGACTGTATCTGACAGTCCTAGGTTCTGTAGAACTATCTGAGTTCTATTACTGAGATTGGATGACTATATCTGACAGTCCTAATTTTGTAACTGAAATTGTGGAAGAATTTATCTAACCGATACTCCCCTTTTTCTAAATAGATTTGAGGTCTAACCTGTAACCCCAGTGAAAAGGTGTCAATACCGCACCACTGGTAAGGACAAGCTGTGAGAAATCCCTCGTCTAACAAGTACTCTAAGGAGAATGGTGGGACCCTAAAATAACAGGTTAAGCCACCTCATCTACCCTCAACTAGTAGGTTTGATGTCTCAACCTTCGCTAGCTACATAGTTCTGGAGCACAAGGATTGCTTCTAAGAATCACACCCTCTACTCACAGGTGAGTTCCCATCCTTGGGCTCACTCGGTGTTGAATCTTACTCCCATCTGAATAGACACTGAACATGATTAACTGAACTGAACTGGACTGAATTCATTGAGTTTCGTTATCTGACAAAATACTATTGAGATCTAATAACTAACTGAGATTACTGAGTTTTCCTGAGTCATGTAACTGAATAAATTCTACTGAGTTCTGAAACTGACTGAGAATACTAATAACCATGGCGTGACTGAGATTTATTATGAAACTGATGCTGGATCTAGGAACACAACTAAGTTGTTAGGTACAAGTACCCCCAGGACTTGATAGCATGAAACTGACAAGACATGACACTTCTTGAACACATAACCATGGTCAATAATTCATAGTACTATCATTGGGGATTTTCATGAAGTATTTCCATACCACAAGATTTCACTTGAATAAGAATGCATATAAACATGTCATAATTCCCTAAGCCTAATCTCATGAGCATTACATCAATCTATTACAAGGCATAACAATAGCATGGGAGTCATTTTGAACATAATGGTAACATGAATCCATCATTTAGGTTCTGTTGAGTCATAGTGCACAAGTATTATTCTCTTAGGCATTTTATCAAACACCTAGTATGCATAACTTAGGGCTTAGGCATGATATCAAATTACTACCACATGATTCCCTAATTCAACTCAATTTTATAAATTTCAAGCCACATACTAGCGTAGTTTCATGAACAACACATAAAGATTCCAACTTGGGAATTCCTACAATAATAACTACATGAACATAATCAATCCACAACATAAACATCATAATTCATAATTTAAAATTGGATTCTTGGGTTTCATGGATGAAAGGAATCCATGAATGAACACTTGACATACCTTGGATGGAAAATTCTTGAAAACTAATGGTAGAATCTCTTGAATTTGAAGCTCCTATGAAAACCCTAGACTTGTTATTGAGAGTACTCGAGAGTAAAAATAATATTTTGGTGAAATAAGGGTTGAATCTTGTGTTATAGGCTTATATAGGGGTGGGAAATTGTCTCTTTGCCCTTAAAAATACAGACATTTAATGACTGAAATTGGGCTTTGATGTGATTGGCGACGCAGCGCATCGATGCGATACCTGGCGCGTCGCGCCATGGTTTTACTAGCAATCCCAACAATAATGTTAACCAACGCGATAGGCGACGCGTCGTGCCAAGATCGCATTGGTCCACTATTTTGGGACACCTAACGTGGTCTAAACGAGGTTCGAAAAATCCAAAACTTGTTCGGGAATACCTATTGACCTCTCTGATCATGAATTAACAAAAATACGGATCATTAAAGGATATTAAGATGTCAAAATGAGATTGCTAACTTTCGAAGGCCAAAAATAAACTAAGTCTGGGAACTTAGCTAGAATTTTCTAAGTATGGGACCCCCTTGACAAGCTTAAAAGACTGATTTAAGCTTAGAAATTTTGCGGGGTCTTACAATAAAAGTGTCCTTTATGTTCCACCAAGGAACCATGATGCTAAATCTGGAAGTTTAAGATTAGAAACTTTGCTTGAAAAACTTGTTAAGGAGTCGGAGATCTAAGAGAACTGCCTTAAGAAAATTAAGGTAGACATTTCAAGTCTACCCATAATATCCAAAATCCTAATAATGATAGTTGTTGTCTACCCATTACTACTCAGAGTAGTAAGGCTACTATTGATGGCTACTATTGATCTACCTATACATGTGGTTGATGAAAAGAGGACTGACCTCATGATTATTGATGATGTGGATGAGAATGAAGTAGAGAATTTAGTGATAAATAAACTGTCATATCAAAAGCCTTTAGTTGCTAAAAAAGATACTAAGGCTAACATAGGGAAGGATAAGGATGTCACAATAGTATTAGTGCCTATTCCACTACCTTTTCCCCCTTTTCCCTAAAGACTAAAGAAGAAATCCAAAGAGGGAAATATTAAAAGTTTAATTTGATATTGAAAGAGTTACCAGTGAACTTCTATCTAGTGGAGGCTCTCGAACAAATGTTTGTCTATGCAAAGCTTATGAATGTTTTGGTGACAAAGAAGAAGACTGTGAGTTTTGAGCCTATGGATAATAGAAACCATTATAGCATAGTTGATTCTTTCTTTGTAGTTTAAAGGAATGAAGATTTGGGTTTCTTTTACTATTGGGTCATCAAATTTTGCACGGACTTTAGGTGATTGGGTGCTAGAATTAACCTGATATTGCTATACGTCTACAAGAAGTTGGGGTTGGACTTACCTAAACTAACCTCTTTAAGACTTCTGATGTCTGATCCCACTGTGAAGAAATTGGTGGGTATCTTGTGTGATGTGTTGGTAAAGGTATAATCTTTCATATTTTTGAATGACTTCGTGATTCATGATTATGAGGTTGACTTTGAGGTTTTTATCATTTTGGAAAAGTCTTTCCTCTCTATAGGTCGGGCATTGGTTAACATGTAAATAGGATTGATGAAGTTTTTGGTTAAATAATAAGCAAGTTATTTTTAAAGTATGCAAGTCCACAAAATAACCAAAGGAAATGCGTGTGATTTAGGTGATAGATACTACAGAAGAGGATAAGCTAGTAGTTCTTATGGAGAAAAGACTTAGGGTTGAGGCACTTGCAACTGTGATAATGAATTTTTACAATGATGGTATTAACGAGTATGACAAGATGGTGAGTGCACTTATTGGTAGGGGTTTATATACTTATGCACCAAAGAAGTTAGATCTTGATAAAGTGACCCCACTGGATAACCATCTATTAAGAAGCCTCCCAGTTTGAAGCTCAAGGTTCTTCCTTCTCATTTGTGTTATGTGTTTCTGGGGGCCAACAATACCTTGTTGGTTATTATTACAGTTGATTTATAAGTATGACAGGTTGAGGCCTTGGTTTCTGTGTTGCAAAGGTTCAAAACGGCCATTGCATTGTCCATTTTTGACATTATTAGAATTCCACCTGGAATTTGTACTCATAATACCCAGCTCGAGCCATATTGTATACCTATCATGGAGCACTAAAGGAGATTGGACCCTCCTATGCAAGAGATTATGAAAAAATAGATTATTAAGTAGTTAGATACAAGAGTGGTTTATGTTATCACCAATATTAAATGGGTAAGCCCTGTTTAATATGTGCAAAAGAAGGGTGAAATCATTGTGGTTCCCAATGAGAAGAATTAGTTAATTCTTATGAGGCCAGTCATCGGATGACATGTTTTCATGATTATGGGAAGTTAAATTCACGGACTGAAAAGGATGACTTTTCGGTACCTTTTATCAACCAGATGTTAGAATGTCCCACTGGTAAGGGGTGGTATTTTTCCTAGATGGTTATTCAGGGTATAATCAGATTTCTATTATCCCAAAAGGCCAAGACAATACCACTTTCACTTGTTTATATTGGACGTTAACTTTTAAGAAGATGTCATTTGGTCTATGCAATGCTCCCACCGCTTTCCAGTGTTGCATAATTCCCATCTTTTCTAACATGGTAGAAGACACTATTGAGGTTTTTATGGATGATTTTTTAGTTATGGGTGACTTACTTAATGATTTCATAGCATACCTTACCAACGTTCTGAGGAGATATGAGGAATGTAACTTAGTGATAAACTGGGAGAAGTAATATTTCATGGTTAAAGAAGGAATAGAGTTTGGTCTTAAAATTTCTAAGAAGGGATTGAAGTTGATAAGGCAAAGATTGAGGTGATAGAAAATTTTCCTACACAAATTTCTATGAAGGGCATTTGAAGTTTTTTGGGTCATGCAGGTTTTTATGGATGATTCATTAAAGACTTCCCTAAAATTGCAAATCTATTTGTGCAAGTTGTTGGAGAAAGATGTGAAGTTTGTGTTTGATGAGGCATGTCTAAAAGCATTTGAATGTCTGAAGGAGAAGTTGATTTTAGCCCCTATAATTGTGTCTCCATATTGGGTATTTCCATTTAAGGTGATATGTGATGCTAATGGTATGGCACTAACGGCAGTCCTAGGACAAATTTTGGAAGAAGATACTACACCCAATATACTATGCCAGGATAGCACTTAATCCTGCTCAGAAGAATTATTGTATGAATGAACAAGAGTTTCTTGTTATTGTGTATGCATTCAAGAATTTTTTTTTCTATTTGATTGGCACTAAATTCATTGTGCATAATGACCATGCAGCACTTAGATATCTTATGGAAAAAAAAGATATGAAGCCAAGGTTGATTAGATAAGTGCTTCTATTGTAGGAATTTGACTTTAAGGTCAAGGATAAAAAAAGGATTAAAAATGTAGTAGGTAACAATCTATCACACCTTAAGGAGAAGGCGATGCTAAAACTAGGGGATGAGCTTGAAATTTATGATACTTTGTTCTAGATGAACACGTATTGGTAGCATTATAAGACTTAATCCCTTGGTTTGTAAACTTTGCAACTATCTAGTAAGTGATTTAGTTCTAAAAGATATGTAGTTTCAGTAGTGAAAGTGGTTCATGTTTGAGTTAAGAAAGTTATTTTTGGATGATCCATTCTTATTATAGGTTTGTGCATATGGAGAAATCGATAGATGCATTCGTAAGATTTAAATGATGAGTATCTTAGAGGCATGCCACTCCTCACCAGTTGGGGGGTCACTATGGAGGTATGTGGAACTCGCATAAGATATCTCAATGTGATTAATATTGGCCTACTTTTTACAAAGACACTCATGATTATGCTATGGCTTGTGACTAATGTCAAAGGCAAGGGAACATCTCGTGCAAACATGAACTTCCAATGATGACTATCCTCGAGCTTGAGTTGTTTGATAAATGACATGTAGACTTTATGGGCCCATTTATAATATCACATGGGATAAAGTATATCTTGACGGTTGTTGACTATGTTCCCAAGTAGGTGGAAGCAATTACACTTTCAAACAATGAAGGTAAGAGTGTCATAGGTTTTTTAAGGAATAACATCTTCTTGAGATTTGGAATGCCCTGAGCTATCATTAATAATGGAATCTCACACATCTGTAATCATCTCTTTAATGCCCTAGTTGATAAATATGGTGTAAAACATAAGGTGTCAACACCTTACCATCAGCAGACAAGTGGACAGGTGGAGGCTAGAATTGGGAGATCAAGTATATTTTGGCAAAGAATGTGAATACCAATCAGACAAACTGAGATAGAATGATAGATAATGCATTATAGTCTTATGAGATAGCATACAAGACTCCTGTAAGTGCACCTCCACATCAGTTTGTGTATGGAAAAGCATGCATTACCTATCAAACTTGAACATAAGGCATTGTGCTCATTGAAGAGGATTAATCTTGAGTGGAGTGATACAGTGCAACTGAGATTGGAGTAGATGAATGAAATGGATAAGTTTCGTCTCCACACCTATAATAATTTCACCTTGGTGATTTGGTCTTTTCTTATATTCAATACTTTGATTGTTTCTTGGCAAGAGAAAATCCAATAATCTAAATAATTCACTTTGTGAGAGTATTTCCACATGGTGCAATCGAGCTTCAAGGACATAAGGTTGACCAATTTAAGATGAATAGCCAGTGTGTTAAGCACTATGTGGGTACCACGAAAGAAATATGGTCATGTGAAATACTAAACCTTGATGAAGTCTGATTAGGCAAGGGAGTTAGTTCATGTTGTGACGTTAAATAAGGAGCTTTATGGAAGGCAACCTATGGGTTCGTAGGTGAACTCTAAGTAACCAATTCAGTCACATCGTGCCATGATGTTAAATCAAGCACTTTATGGGAGGCTACCCATGTTGTCTACTTTATATTTTATAGGGTAATATTTTTATTAGTGTTGGGATTACAAAAGAACCAGAAGATGCTAAACTGGACTACAGACTAAACCTACGATAAGATTGTACGACCATGGGAAGTACCCATTATCGTGATCTCAGTCGTTTGAACACCTTTACTTAAATTTTTGAGGGATGGTTATCTGGGAGTCATCACATGATAGTTCATCTTCATCACATGATAGGTCATCAAGATCATACCAAGATTTGATGATCGTTATTCTAATCATTTGATCACTCTCTTACAACCTATCAACAAATAGGAACCTATGATTTTAAGGAATGCTTGTGACTAGATGTCACGATCGTCCTTAAGTTTCCTAGGTTCCCAACTATTTTTTTATTAATCCTCTTGTTATGGTAGAAATACACAATCATGGTACCTAATCACAATTGTACCATTGAGTTGTCTGAGTTAGATCATCTATTTAATGAACCCGTGACCCGACCAGACCCACCTAGGGTTTTAACGTATAAAAACCTCCATATATAACCCAATTTTCCCCCTTTCCTATTTTCAAAGTACTTTTTTCAAAAATTCATAACCTATTAGATCCCAAAGGATACTAACAAGTGCATTACCTGTGATCAAAAGCAACACCCTTCGTATTCTCAGTACTCACACCACCAAACCATAAGTGATGAAATAAATACTCAACGATTGTGATATGTTCTCACCTGATATGACTAAACTTTTAGTGTCTTAGTATGATCTTCCTACGACTAAGAGATATAATCATACCTTCATTGTATAATCGTTTAAAATAGTCGTTTGTTTTTACTTATCCATAGTACTTTCAGGAAACCTAACCCACATCAAAAGGTATGATCGTACCGTCATTACACAATCATAAGATTATAGTCGTCAATTGTATTTCCTACACTTATTTAGATTCTGTGTAATTGGTTCTAAATTTTGTTGATATAAGTACAATGGCACTAAAGGCTCTACAGAAGTTGGTGCAGATAATATCTCCAAGAAGAGAGCATCCAAGGACACACCTCTGGCCTCAGAGAGTGAGTCCAACTCGTCAAGTGGTATCGAGGTAAGATTTTCTATATATTTATCTGAAATAGTACTCACCTTAGACGATGAGAAAGTAGTCAAAGGATAAAGAACAAGTGAAGGCCACAACATCTATGGCCTTAGTCGAGGAAGAAACTCCCATCAACCTTCGCAAGTATAAAAGAGAAGGCAAGGTACCCAATAGGGTAGGGATAAAGCTGAAGAGAGTTTAAGTTCGTCAGAGGGGGAGGATGAATCCAACTCCAAACCCTCCAAAACTATAACACCAGCTCTGAAAGGTGTAGATTTAATATGGTGGGTGGTCCCTAATGTAAGGCATTTTTACATTGATAGGGTTTCTATGACTAGAAAAAGAGTATTCCAGAGGAACGACAGGTGCTAGCTAAGTAACTCCATAAAATTTCATAGTCGATATAGGGGTTTGAAAGGTAAGAGTTGGGTTGGATTACTAGAACCCTACGAAGTTATATGTAGGAGTTAGTAGAGGAATTTTATACCAACTTTACAGCAATGCTGAAGAACATGACTCCTTCAGGGAAGGATAAGTATATGAAGAAGTAGCCCTAAATTGACACTATTCTAGTCTGGATACAGAAGATGTTATCACCATTCACTCCATCTCAAAAGCCTTTTATGGAGAAGTATTTGTACCAGTTAAGGAGACGTTGGAATATGATTTTTGGATGAATTACCTGAAAAGAGTGAAAAAGTTTAGTATTAATGATAAGAGCATGCCCTACGGGTTGTTGATGGGACAATTATTAAAAATAGAGAGAATTCCTCGTAGGTCAATGGGGCAATAATTTATAAGCACAGTGTGAATTTTGCCGTAAAAGCATGGTTGCTGGTTCTTAGGCATCGAATTGCACCTACTGCTAATGTCAATACATTATGTATGATCAATACCTTCTTAGTAGAGGCCTTTATTTTAGGAGTAGACTTGAACATCTCAAGTATTATCGTGGAGAAGATACGAGACAAGGTGCTCTAATTCAACAACACATTGTCTTTTCCTTATTTTATGACTCAGTTGATGAAGATCATGGAGGTCTCAACTATTATTCAAATGGATCAGGAGATTTATCCAATGAAGTTCACCAATATAGAACTAATAAAGGATATACGCAACCTAGCTGCCCCATCCAGAGGCATTGCAATTCTCACTGCAGTTGAGGGTGCCCCAACTAGTGCATACCAGTGTCTGATATCGATGCCTCATCATTCTAAGCACCATCGACAGCCCTCCACAGTAATCCACTGGTTCTATCCAGGTATACACTGACTTCGATGTCACGGTTGGGAAAAAAACATACAAAGCCTACTTTTATTGATACCCGGATTAATATACTTCAGGTTACGGTGAATCCAAATATCAGTGATGAGATTCAGCGCGCGATTAGAATTTTCCAAAAATGAGCAGACAAATTTTAGAGTTGGATGATGAGTAGGATGGATGTAGTTTAGGCACATAACTTGGCAGATATTAGAGCAGACACTAACTAAGATAGGAATCGATCAGGCTATGGGTTGATGTTGCACCTCCTCTACCACCACCTATGCCTTAATAATATCCCTTACGGTAGATATGGATTTTTTGGTTCCTCACTTTTATACTCCTTCTCTTGATCCTGATGAGACTGGCACTAAAGAGGATGAAGGTGACTTGGGTCCTCAAAATAGATAGATAGGTAAGATTGAGAATGAAGGAAGAAGGAAATTTAATAAGAAGAAGAAGAAGAAGAAGAAAAGGAAGTTAGACATACCTCTACAATAGTAATTCCAGAGAAGAGTGAGATACACTTAACACAAAGCTGGTTACGTAGTCTAGAGAGGGAATGGTGATAGCCCCTGATTTAGGGACTTTGAGTGCACTGTCCGCCACTAATTCCAACTTGTCTACGAGTTCCATAGCCACAGCCCAGGACACCAGAGCTGAGGATATTATTGGAGACTCACCTATGTCCCTACGAGATCAAAGTTCTACCAGTTCCTAGGGCAACTCAAGTATATCCCTTACCCTAGATTTACATTCCTATGATATCGTGCAAAAGGGGTATTCTATTATTTCTAAGTTTGGGGTGGAGGTATACCATAGTCGAGGGTTTTTGTTATTGTGTTTATTTTCCCTCGGTTGTGCAATCATAGTTAGAACTTGCATGTTTATATGATTTATTTTTTTATTATTGATTTGTTTTGAATTTTTGGTTGTATAAGTTAGAGTAATTTTAAGAGAACTTGGTCCAGTTATATTAAATAAAGCATGAAAACCTGTTTCTGAATGTTTTAAAAAATGATATCCTTCCAAAAAAAATTATCTTGTGATGGTGCGTGTTGCATTTACTTTGTAATCAAATTTAGGATCCAGATATAGCTTTAGTATTGTTATAAGGATAATCAGACTGACCTTGCATAAATTGAGTCGGTAGTAATTTAGATGAAAGCCCTGAGCCATGAGTGGAAAAGATTTCTACCTAGTGGATGTGTGTGTGTGATCTAGAACGTGCCTGGTTAGTCTCTCTAAAAGCTATAGGATAGGAGTTTGGTAAAGAATTGTAGGCCATATTTGAAATAGTCCACTTTAACTGAAAAATCTACAAAATAATCATATATCCCTTGAACAAAAACATTCATCCTCATTAGACCTTTTCTTTGAACTGCTCGATTCACAGTCTTAATTTTAACAATGAACCCTGTTTTGTCCTGGTCCATCCTTGGACACTATTCACCTCAACTCAGGATAAGTTGAGGGTGGATATTGGGTAGGGGTGAGTTAAAGTTAAGGATGAAGAATTAGTAGTGAAAAAGAAATGGAATCGGGTGTGGTATGCAGTAATAATAGTGAGTTGATGTGAAAGAAAAACCGCACCCGAGTTCCAAAAGGAAATAAAATGGTGAAAAAGTGAGAATAATGCAAGAAAGTAGAAAAAAGGGAGAATAATGCAAAAAAAGTAGAAAATGGAGCCAAAAAGTAGTATAGAGCCAAGGAGGAATAAGTCATTGTACCCATACGCACTGTACCTATACCTGAGCCTACTTTAAAATACTAAAAAATACCTAATTTAATCCCAACTCAACCATTCCAAATCTAAAGCATAGAAAATAAGGGTTGGCCATTGGTATAAAAATCATACATCCTAACTTCTTTGTGAGACTAAGAGATTTGATTAAGCCCCGCTAATAGAGTTCATTGTATAAACTAAGTGATTAGGGACTTCTTTGGTTTGAGGGCGTAAGGGTTGTAGTATAATTATTGCTTGGTCGGGTAATGAATTGGTCTATGTGAAATGTTGTTTATTCAAAAGGTAATGCCATATCCTGATCCCACTGTGTTAGAGTAACTGTATTGAATACACACTTCCTCGGTTGAATTTGATAAAAGTAGGGGGTATTGATAATACTTAAGTGATATGCATGTGTGAAAACTAGGTTTGTAAAAAGTGAATGTCGTAGTGATCTTGATTTTTTCTAAGTTAAGCGTCTTAGTGAGTCTAGTTATTTTTTTTGTTTGAGGACATGTGAACTTTCTAAGTTGATGGTATTGATGTGTTGTGAATTTACGACACTTAAGACTCTTAAAACAAGGAATAATTATAAGTTAAAGGGTATTTTTATGTAGATATAATGGGTTTTGTTATGATTGCAGGGTAAATAGCGTCGGGGAAAAAACTAAAATAAAAGATTGAGAGGATCTGATAAAAGTAATAATGATCGTGGGATCAAATCATGGTCGTACAAAGTTTTCATGTCTTGAATCATAGAAGGTCCTAAGTAGTTGTTCAGACAAAAGACTCCCATGATCGTACCATAAAGTCACAATCATACCTTGTTGTCGTGGGAGAAAGGCTTGGAACAAGGATACAAAACCTAAATATGGGATGATCTGATGAGAACAAGTCATGACCATGCTTTGATATAACGATCGTACCATGAGATCATAGGATAAAGGATAAAATATGGAGGTTGTAGAAGTATAAGTTAAAGGTGATTAGACAACACCATCACATGGTCATATTTTGATACCAAAAAGTAGTAATAAGCAACATACCATTGAATATCAAAAGAGAAAAATAAACAAAAAGTAGTAATAATCAACTTACCATTGAATATCAAAAGAGAAAAATACAGGATCCAAACCACGAGCACCAAAGGGCGATCGTGGTATCTAACCACGATCGTACATTCCTGCCTCTGATCCAACCAACCCAGATTTCCTATTTTGTTTAGGATAGGATTTTCTTTGTCTATAAATACTCTTGTATGGTAATTTTTATGTGTCACACACTACTTTGATTTAACAATATTATATTGTAAGGTTATAAGGCATGTTTTTGAAATTTTACGAACATTGATTTAAGTATTTTAATTAAAGTTTAGATTTTGGATTTTACTTTTCATTATAAGTCCATGAAAATTCTTTTCATATATGAATTATTCTTATGTTATTATGAATATGAGTAGCTAAATATCATAACTAGGGTTCTGGGAACCATGATGAATTAACGAAGCAGGGTAAGTGTGGGGCAATTCTAGACCCTTATGCTTGCATGCGCTGATATTTCCTTCATTATGATTGCTTTTCTAATATATTCATACATTACAAACTAGCATGCATTCTAAACTTTCTCGGGAGAGAGGTACATATTAGGAAAAGGGAATTGCAATCGATATTTGAGGCTATCAATCATAACTAGAGCCATAATAGAGACAGTTAATCTGAGATCAAGATCAACGGTTAGTAGTGAGACACTCTGAGTTTGGGAGGAGACGAGTGAAATTCATTTAATAATGGTCGTAAGATGTTTAGATGAACCTATCTAGTTAGATTTTGCATGCAACACATAGGGATAGTTTGATAGCATAAGTAACTTGTGAAGTTGTGAAATCTTGGAGATCATAATCCTAGTGCTTGTCTCAAATAGGTTGAAAATCCAAAAAATAACAATTGTTATTGTTACTCTATTATTTCACAAAAATCCCCCTTTTTTTACTTATTCGCCAATTACCAAAAAAAATACGAGATCAAATTTCATCCTATTTCTTATGGGTTCGACCCCAACTATGTTGATTTTTATATGTAATTCAGTGATTGCTTGATACTTTTTGGGAGGTATAATTTGGGCGACATCAAATTTTGGAATCATTTATGAGGAATAAGATTAGAGAGTTGATTGATTGGGATCGTTAGGCTGTTGGTTTTATTGATTGGATTTGTCAGGCTATTGAATTTATTTGTTGATTTTACTTTTCTACTATTTTTAGGACACACACAGGTGTATGCCCCATACTTGGAGTCAAGGAAACCTCCTAATTCTATTTGTTCCTGAACTTGAGAGAACTCTTAGACAAAGTCAAAGAATTGAGAGTGAAGGTATTCATGATCAAGGAGCCCTGCTCAAAGGTTTCATGATGAACCAACAGCTTTGAATCAGCCACTTCAACATGATGTAAGAAAAATACATAACAAGTTATTGCTCGATTAATAGCTTAAAGAAAATGATTGGCAAGCACCTATCTAGTGAGAAACAAGGAAAGAAAGGGCTAGACAAGAAGAGTAGATAGTCTATCTACATTTGATGCAAGGGATAGATTGAGAAACAATAAGGGAAAACAACCCATCCAACAGTATCTTCCTTTCTATGATGATCTAGAGGAAGATTTAGGGAATGTAGAGATGATTGAGACATATGCAGTCATTCCACCAGAATTTCCTTAAGGTATGAAGTTTTATATCATGAGTGCAATGATCAAGCTATGAATTTAAAGAGAGTGTTTGTTGGCCTACCTACTGATGATGAAAACATGCATATCATGAACTTTATGGGAATCTATACTTCATATAATCTTCCTTAAGTGAGCCAGGAGGCTATTGTACTATGGTTATTTCCATTCTCTCTGACGGGAAAAGCTACTCTATAGTTTTGAAAGTTACCCCTAGGATCTATTACTACTTTGTATGAGTTGAAGACTCAACTTTGGACCAATTTTTTTGGCCCTCTTGAATGTTGTAATTGAAAGATGAGATATATAACTTCTGACAGTTGCATTCAAAGGCACTATACAAAAAATGGTTGAGATTCAAGAAGAAGCTAAAAAATGTGTCAAATCACAAGATTACTGGAAGAAACTTGTTAGAGAACTTCTACATAGCCTTGAATGTTAACACAAAGGTTGTAGTAGACAGTATCATAGGTGGGGGATTTATGAGCCTACGATGGGAACATACTTTTAAGATCATGTATTGGATTACAAAAATCAACTGAGGGTGGAAGGCAGATAGGTTAGCCGGTACTTATGCAATTAGAGCCTCTAATAAGTACTGAGCACTAGATAAGATAGTGCCTTAATAGGTGGCATAGTTATGGACTGATATTGGATTGCTTACTAAGAAATTTGTGGTAGTTAAAAAAAAAAGTCAATGCAATGGGGGATCGATGCAAGGCTTCTAGGTATGAAGATTCATAATATGAAGATGAAGCTAAATATCTTGACAGAGACGTGGCGGGTTTCCAAGCAAAGGGCTAAGGGTCTATTTAAGAAAATTGGAACTCTAGGCAAGGGAATTAAGGTTGAAACTATTATGGAGCCAACTACAATAGGTTTGGGTATGGATATAGAAGTAAGGATACAAATATTGATTGGAGTTGCGAAAATATTTTTCAACTCTTGTCTGTGCGATCTCATCACACTACCCTCAAAGGTTTAGAGCTGATCTACTAAAAATCCATAATGTAAAGCATGAGAATAATCCCATAAGTTGTTATTTGGACATACAAAAAGAGATGATAGAAGCCAACAATCTCTAGCCATAGCTACAACTGGTCCGAATGACCCTCAAAATTGATAGTAACAGATCAAAAAGATAAACTCTAAAAATTAAATGATCCACTCCAGACAGTCCCACAAACTGAGGATAAAACCAGGATAAGTCTAATTTAAGCACCCTTCTCTTGCTGAGACGACAATACAAAATTCCAACAAAATTGAGAATCAAGGTTAACAACAGTAAAAACCAATACCTTGTGCCAATGGAATATCCTCGAGTATCTATCGAGCATAATAAATCTGAACTGGGGAAAGAAGAGTCGATAGGCAACAAATAGGCCAAGCCAACATGTCAATAAATGCCCAACTGAATTAAAACCTTGAAACAGGCTGCAACCAAGTTACACAAGACATAGTTATAATCTTAACACCAGAGTTGAACTACTCAGCCTCAACTAACCTAATTTATCTTATTGTCGAGCAAGCATACAAATACAAAAACCACTATAACTCCCAAGTCATTATTTAAAGGAGTCAAAAATTACAATGGAAGTCAATAAATCTTTAAGAATACCAAATACCCAAATCAATCTCATTACCTAAAATCAAGCATATACCCCAAACCCATATCACCTTCAAAGTCTAAGCATATGTCTAACGGCTCTTTCAAGGGTTAGAACTGAAATGTCATTGAAGACATAATCACAATAGAGTAAAACCACCTGCTAAAGATTCAAGCAATCAACTCCACCTCTATTGAATGGTATAACTCATCTAGTCATAATTAAGGACTCACTAAGGCTGCAAATAGTGGTTGGGATAACCAAAACTTGATCAACTCAGAGAAATACATTCTTAGCCTAAATTTGGTCAATCAAATAGTCACTATACGTAACGAATACCCATAGGCACATATCACAAAGGAGTACTTCATGAAGTCATATTAGGCTGAACAAATATCAAAATGAGAATTGTTTGAATCCACCCATTTACATCCACTTTAACTTTGCTAAACCATAAACCACTTCATAGAAAGAATGGAGTATACATCTCACTCTATCTATAAAGATCAATATCATGACCAAATGATGAACTATCCAAATCAAAAAAACCAATATCAAATTTATCAACATTAGAAGAAGGCTATAGAAAAGTATAGTTAATGTTAGAACTCAGTAAACTAGAAAAGTAAGCCTTAGACTTTTTAACCCTAGAAACAGGAAATAAAATTAAATTTCCATCTTTAGAATCACAATAAACCATGGAGAGCTACCTACCTTTACTTTCACAACCAACTAAAACACTGATCTAACTTTGCAAACTGAGAAGGAAAATAACCAACCCTCACCTTAGTAACAAGAGAAAACCAACCGACTGAGTTGGCCATTTAAGACAATGAAGAAGAATCATAAGGAAGGAGATTTTAACTAGATAATGCTAGTCTAAAATTGTCTTTAATTAAGGATCAATAACAACAAAAATAATAATAATGATGCTATATCTTGTTTTGATCATGAGCAGCAGACAACAAGGGACTAGGTCCCTAGGTAGTCATGGAAAAATACAACTGTCACAAGTCTGTCACAACTGGCCCAATTAGATTTTGACCCTAATAATTATTTCACTATAAAAGGAAAAGAATGCTTCTCAATGAAGTAGTTTTTTCAAAAATTAGAATTTGAGAAATTGAAAAAGGAAAAAACTCAATCCAACTTCATTGCTCAAGTATTGCTCAAGTTCTTATTTCTTATGTATTAAAAAGAGTTAGTGTTCTTGAGTTGAGTCCTGATTTCTAACTGAATTACTCATGCAATAAGAGTAATGTTTTCTTTGCTTTCTTGAGAAAGCCTAGGTAGAGTTACCTAAGGTTGATATTGGTTAGAGTTAATCAATATCAAAGTTTGTTCTTGGTAGAGTTGTCAAGGTATACTTTTAGTAGAGTTATTTCAAGCTGGTGGAACTGAGAGTTAGTTTCATTGGAGTCTGTAATCAAGAGTTTGATTATTTTGGATTGTTGGGTTCTTGTGAGGGAAAGCCATGTTTTTTCCTCCCTTGAGCTGGGAGGTTTCAGAATTAAAATCTTTGTTCTTTTACCT
Organism: Capsicum pubescens; assembly: GCA_030864215.1. NCBI lineage: Eukaryota > Viridiplantae > Streptophyta > Magnoliopsida > Solanales > Solanaceae > Capsicum > Capsicum pubescens. The sequence goes on from CM061544.1 coordinate 234,259,248, forward strand.
TTGTGCAAAGTTTTAAGTTTTCCTGTGCTTTATTGTTAGATTGCTTGTGACTGACTTTAAGGAACCTGGTTCCTTATTGTGTGGTGAAACCTCCAAAAGTTTCATCAATTGGTATCAGAGCTAAAACATTCTAAAAGATTAACACTTAGAGTGAATTGTTTATCATGGCTACTCTACCTAATCTAGAAGAAGGGCAGTCTACCACTATACCACCTAGATATAATAGGAAGATCTATAGGTGGTGGAAAACCCGAATGTTTGACTTTATTATGGTTGAGGACTATGAGCTTATGGATCTAATACTTGATGGTACTTATGTACCTATCAAGGAGATCAAGGAAGGAGATATGACAAGAATGGTAGTGAAAACCAGAAGAGAGGTTGATGATGAAGATAGAAAAAATTGAGAAAAACTAAAGGGCAAAGAAATTGCTTATCTGTGGCATAGGATCAGATGAATAAAATAGGATTTTAGCTTTTCAATCAGCTAAGGAAATTTGGGATTTCTTAAAAACTACTCATGAAGGGACCAATGATCTGAAGGATTAAAAATTTTATATGTTAACTACATAATATGAAACCTTCACCATGAAAGAAGGATAAACTACCCAAGAGATGCATATAAGATCCTCTTCAATCACCAATGAGTTGTACTATTTAGGAAAAGTGATTTCTTTGTACAAATAGGTGAGAAAAATTTTGGGGGTTCTGCCTAAATCTTTGGAAAGAAAAGTAGATTTTATCATTGAGGCAAGAAACCATAAAACTCTCACTATGGATGAGCTTATTGGTAATCTAAAAACACATGAACTCAAGAAGCAACAAGGGCAAAAGAAGAAGGATGTGAAAAGAGAAAAATCTCTGGCATTAAAGAATTCTAAGTCAGATTCAAGTAAGATACTGATGCTGACTATTTGGTTAAAAGAATTGTTAGAGCAATGAAGAAAAGTGGTCAGTTTCAAAGAAGAGAAAGTAGTAGTGAGAAAGGAGGCTCTATTGAAGTTTGACACAAGTATGGAAGTCCTAAGCATTTCATTAAGTATTGTCCAATGCATAAAGTAGATTACTAGGAACATCTCAAGTCTAGATGTGACAAAGTAAAGAACAGGGACCAGGTCCCAGTAAAGTCAAGAAGAAACATTGAAGCTAATTTTGTAGTTAAGAAGGCCTTAGCTGTCTGGTGGGATTCCTCTAGTGAATTTGAGAAAGATGGGAAGCATGAATATGTTTCTATGATGGCAGTGGAGTATAATAAAGTGACCATTGATTTATTTTTTTATCTCATGGCAAACACTAAATATGAAGAATAAAATAAGGTAACACTTTCTGATATTAAAGGAAACTCAAAAAACTACTCTACTAGAAAGAGAAAATAAACTTACAAATATGCTAATTGATTCTATGTGTGAAATGACTACTGAAAAAATGCTCTTGAAGAAAATGTAGAAAGTCAAGAGCTTGAGTTAATTTCTCTAAATCTCCAAATATATAAAAATGAGGAATAAGTTACTAAGTTAAAATCTAAAAATCTGAATTTAGTAAGTCAACTGGAGAAAGAAGATGGTGTTTGTGATAAAGAGAAGAATAATGATCTAGCAGAAAAAATAGAAGATCAAGAGGTTGAATTGATAGTAATATCTGAAACTACGGAACAGGTTGCTAAGTTGAATCTGAAAATCTGAGTTTGCTGAGTCAAGTGGAGAAAGTAGATGATTCAAATGAAAAAGGGAAGAAATAAGCCTCAAAGTTTCAAATTGAGCTTGACAAAAAATTGGAGGATACCCAAAAGCATCTCATAACTGCACTCCAGAATAATAAGGAGTTAGAAATGGACCCGATCCTTCTGAGGGAAGAACTTAAAAAATCCCTACAATGGACTACATCCTCACAGATCCTTTCTAACTTAACCAGTTAAGGATTTAATAATGGTAAAGGCCTTGGGTATCAGTAAAACACTTTATCAACTGGGTCTCAAGGCAAGGTTGTTCAAGATGTCAGAAACAAGGTCCACAAACCTTTATTCACTCACTATGGAAGAGATGGACACATAAATAAAAATTATCAAAGTTGGAATAGAGAAAGAATGATAAATGTTAGATATATCCAACAGGGTAATACCTATCCTAAAGTTTTCATACCTTTGAAAATGTGAAAAAGCTCTCATTACCTAGATGGGAAAATAATAATTTGATCACACCTATATCCTCCTACTAGAAACTAAAACTCAAGTGGGTTCCCGAACCTAACAAATGACTCTGTTTGTAGGTAGAGAAAGAGATTGCAGTCAGAACTATTTTTTGATAAGTAGTTATTCAAATCTATAACTGGAATGTCTGATTGTATTCTCTCTTTCAAGAAACTTCAACGTGGAGGTGTCTCATATGAAAATGGTAAAAGGGATTTAAAATGTGTATGGTTAATGGGAAGTAACTTCTTTGGTGTTCAAATTTGAAAATGTTGAGTTATGGGAATTTTAAGTTCATTTGTACTGAAACCAGTTGATTTTAAGGGACCTAGTTTATGGCATGCTAAAGATGGTGAATCCAAATGAGAATGAGGAAATAAATGGTGTTCCAGGATCTGAGTCAAAGACCCCAATTCTAGCAGAAGAACTTCAAGAAGTGTCTAGTCAAAATTTCACAGGGACCTGGTCCCAGTGTTCATCTCAAAAGCTCAAATAGAAGCTTAGCAATTTAAAGGATGCTAAGTATGGGACTTAATACCCATATCTATTTTTAGGGTAAATTCTAATATAAAGTGGTGTCCTAAAACAAATAATTTTAAACTAGAATTGATCAAATAAACCTGGGCTACTAAATGAATCAGTTTTTTCCTAAAACTAGCTATGATCAGAAAAAAGGTATCCTTGGTAAAGTAAGTACTTAATGGTATGACCCAATACTATACCCTTCTAGGTATATACCCATAGGAGCAACTCGGGAGAAAAACAGTCGAGGTAAACACAAATAGAAAATTCACTCAAGAAAGAGAGGGACCTGGTCCCATCTCTCTATTAGTACCATTCAGTGTGCCTTAAAAGTTATAAAATTTCTTTCTAAATAACCACATATTTTTTCATCTAAACAAAAACTTTCAATTCACATCAAATGTAAAGAGTCGCACCCATTTGGGAGTCTGATATGTCTATACAAAAGGCTATTTTTTAGTGTCAAACGGTCATCTCCCTTAATTAACAAATCAAATCCTATATATTGTATTTTCTTCCTAATTAACTCAAATCATCTTTTTAAATTATTCTCATCTCTAAACTAGCCTGGTCTTTTCTTTCTCTCTCACAAAAACTCAATATTGTAGATATTCCAATCTCCTTAATCTCCACGAAAGAGTCCTCTTTTGATCTTCCTTAAGAATTTCATAGCATTTTACCCACAATGTCTTCCCCTGATGTTCAAAACAATCCAAAATAAGAACTTGTACTGACTCCTCCTACTGAACCTTCTTTAGAAAATCCAAAATCCCTAACTGAGTTTGTCCCTTCCTCCACCATCAAAATTATTACTAAGTTAGCCATGGAGGTATATTTAAATCAATGATTTGGTTCACCAATTGAATAAGATATCCCTCGATTTGAAGTACCTTGGTCCTAAAAAGACCCAAAATTACATAAAGATTCTCAAATCCCTATTTCTTCTAAAGAACCAAAAAAGTCTAAAGCCATAGAAACCCTACAAGTACCTGGTTCTCATACACCCTCCGATTAAAATCCAATATTTTACCAATTGTGATCGTAAAATACCTGTAAAAAGGTTGGATCTCTCCATCCATGAAAATTAGGTAGCTAAAAAATTTCTTTTACTTACATATGATCCCAAGGAAAGCACTGTTTATGTAGAAAAGCAAACAGGAGGTGAAAGGGATAAAGAGATGAATAATGAATAAGTTGTGCTACCTCCAAATAAGGAGGATGAATATGAAATACCTCTGAGGTGGTCTTCAAAGAAACAAAGTGGAAACAAAGGCAAGGAAAATGTGATTAATACTTTTGTAAAGGTTGTTAGATCCTATTCCATTAGAGGATAAAAAAAAAGTGTTAGAAGATGTTATGAATGCTAACAAGTCTTCAACCACTAGGAGAAGAAGTCTTAAGAAAGATGTTGCAGTGGAAAAGGAGAAAAATGTTGAAGTTGTAGAAATTTGTAAGGGTGAGGACATTCATTCATACATTGCTGCTGCAACTTAGAAAAGAAGACAAGAAGTTCATATTCCTAGAAGGACCAAGTCCTCCAGTCCAAAGTTTGGTATCCTTGTTGTAAGTAAAAAGAAACATATTACTATAAAAAAAAAAAAGTCTCTGAGTGACCTGATCCCAAAAAGTGAAAAGTTGTTGAAAAAGAAGAGTCAAGTCATAAGCCCAAAAGAGGAAGAAAAGAAGGATGCCTTAAGAGAAGCAGGAATTATTATTTTGAAAACTCAAAAGGTATTGACTGGTAGAATGTTTGATCCCAGGATTTATGATAAACTTGGAATGATAGAGTTAGTTGAGTATGTTAGGAACCAAGGATGGTTACACCTCCTAGGGGAAAAAGCTCCTTTGGTTTTTGAAGAATAAATAAGAGAATTCTACTATTCAATGGATTCCTCAGAAGATGGGTTGAGCTTGATAGATCAAGTGTAAGAAAAATATATAAAGATTTATGAGAAGTAACTGAGAAGGATTCTGGATATGCCTAGGATAGGTGTGAGGACTGTTGTGAAAAAACAGCCCTCAACTGAGTTCATGATTAATGCATCTAAAGTAGGAGGTACATTAATTGATGGTATATGAAATAAATTTCTCATAAGTGATCTCCAATTGGTGTATGAATTTGTGAACAAAGTATTTTTACCCATGTCTTAGAAAAGGACCATTACCTCTGGTGTTGACCTATTTCAGATAGAATGTCTAAGTAAGTTTGAGTTGATAAGTCTGCCTGTTCTTATGATAGAGCACATGAACAAGGTGTTCACTAAGAAGAAAGAAAGACATGGTATTCTATATGGATACTTCTTGAACAAAGTGTTTGATCACTTTGAGTGATTGGGACAAAAGGGACTCCAGGAATAGTCAAACAAAAGTTCAGTCAGACAACATTGGTGGAGAATGAATGCATTGAAGAGAAAATGGGAACTGTGTCCCAAGTGTCAGAATTGTTGGATGCTCAGGAGAATTTAAACAGAAAAATATAGAAGATGAATATAAAGTTAGCTACAAAGAATGTTGAGATTGTTCACTTAAAGATACAGAACTAGAAGTTGTTCTCAGAGGGACCTGGTGCCACTAAAGAACTTGTAGTAGAAAATGCAAAGCTTTAGGGAAAGGTTGCGGAACTTACTAGTGAGGTACAAGGGTTGAATGATAAAGTGAAGACCCTCACTAAACAGTTGTTGGATGCGCATACTGTTGAGGCTTCCAGAATAGAGTTGTTGCTAAATTCCTTCTCTCCTAAGACTTCCTCTACCTGAATCCTATTGAGTCAAATTTCTTGTGTTAGTTTCTAATCCCTGTCTCTATTATGACTTATGAAGACAGTAGTTTTATATTTTATTTCGAATAGTGTAATAGTGTTGATCCTTCTTAATAATGAATTAACTTTTGTTTGTGTGTTTTATATGTTCTCTCTTTAATTTAAAAATTGTTCTTCATGTTAGTATTTCCCTAGTGTCCATGTGTTAACCATCTTGTGCTTACTTTATTTTTGCTTTACTGTTATTAGTTTTCAATGATGCCAAAAGGGAGAATACTGAATGCATAAGGTAGGGACCAGGTGTGTGTGTTCTAATGTGTAAGGGACCAGGTACCAAGTAGGTGAATATGATAGGTGATATGTTAAGAATGCTCAAATGGTAAAGAAATGAAAGCATATTGACAGGGGAAAGAATGCTCAAATGCACATTGATGAGTTCAAGTATATTGAAAAAGGGAATATTGAAATACAACAATGAGTTGAGTTTTTTATATCAGTTGACAACAAAGGACCAGGTCCCTAAGTTGTATGATATATTGAGAAAGACAAGATTGATGCATAATCATAGGGAGAACATTCACTAACAGTAGTGGTAATCACTACAACTGTATGAGGTGAATGGATTTGTTGCTCCAAAGATCTATTGTTAGGTTCTATGGTTTGTTACCATCAAAAAGGGGAAAAATTGCTATTTCTTGTTTTGATGATAAGCAGCAGACAACAAGGGACCAGGTTCCTGGGTTGTCATGAAAAAATATAGTTGTCACAAGTCTGCATAGTTTTTTCTTCTAGTGTTATAAACTGTGCAGGTCAGATGTGTACCTTTCAAGGACACTTATCCTAATTAGATTTTGACCCTAATCATTATTTAACTATAAAAGGAAAAGAATGTTTCTCAATGAAGTATTTTTTGCAAAAATTAGAATTGAAGAAATTAAAAAAGGCAAAAACTCAATCCAACTTTGTTGCTCAAGTATTGCTCAAGTTCTTATTTCTTATGTACTGAAAAAAAGTGAGTGTTCTTAAGTTGAGTCCTGATTTGTAACTGAATTACTCATGCTATAAGATTAATGTTTTCTTAGCTTTCTTGAGTGAGCCTAGGTAGAGTTAGCAAAGGATGATATTGGTTAGAGTTAATCAATATCAAGGTGTGTTCTTGGCAGAGTTGTCAAGGTAGGCATGTAGTTGAGTTATTAAAAGCTGGTGGAACCTAGAGTTAGGTTCATTTTAGTTTGTAATCAAGAGTTTTATTATAGATGATTGTTGGGTTCTTGTGAGGGTAAGCCGTGTTTTTTTCTCCCTTGAGAAAGGAGGTTTCCACGTTAAAATCTTTGTGTTTTTACCTTTCTAAAAAGTTTTAAGTTTTTATGTGTTTTATTGTTTGATTTCTTCTGTCTAAATTTAAGTTACGTGGTCCCTCACTATATGGTGCAACCTCCCCGAGTTTCATCAAATAGCAACAACAAAGTCAGGTGCAAGAGGCACTAAAAATGAATAAGCACAACCATTACTACTCTATAACCATAACTAGGACAATATGCCAAAATAAATGGGACTTTAACCCAAGCACTACACACCAAGGAAATTACCATACCGCTCCACTCAATCCACTACTAAAAGAATTCATCTGTGGGGGTAGTCAAATAAGCAAAAATCTACTCAAAGGTATACGTCAATCAATTAATATAGTAATGAAGGCATATAATAATCCATGGGAGAGAAAACCCCAACTAAATTCAAATAGGAAGTAAAAGATAATAAGTCAAATAGAACCTATATCAAATAGGTGTTGACCCTATTTAAACAACCAACTCAAACTTTGAGAATTCCCTAGACTAATGAAAAGCCTCGTCACAGTCTAACTATGCCCTTAAGACTCTCTAATGTATTGTACTCGTTGATCCAGAATGGTCGTCATGGTCTGAATATCTATAACGAATACTTCTCAATGTCTGAAAAGAACTCTGCCCATTGTGACCATCACAACTGATCTGGGATACACTTATAACTTGAGGTGGCTACCCTACGGACTTAATAGGCTTCAAGTGATACTGTCCTCTGCTGGAAGGATACCTACCTACACAAAAACCTAATAACATTGTACAGCAGATATACCCTCGTATCGCCACATCCATATTTCTCAATACATGCCCTCTTTGTAATCCTCACATAATCAACAACCAAAGAGAAAGAAGACTCAAGAGCTATTAAATACCCCAACACCAAGCAAAGTGGTAAAGGTTAATCCTCTGATAAATCTATGCACTAACTCATGCTCTGAAGGATGTAGTATAGAGGTATGTCTGGCCTACTCGAGAAACCCAATCTCATAATTTGAAACTGACAATGAGCCACGCTGAACATCAATAAACCCCAACTATGGTCTGAGAACCAATCAATTACCGGGCATAATTTTTGGCTGTGAAGTGTCCACAAAATGCTCAAAATTCCTAACGCTGGATCTTGAAAAACTAAGGTAGCCATAAATTTATCAGAGCCTAGGTTGGCCCCACAACCTCTGGAAGATTCTAAAGATCCACAATATTTATTTCTAACTCCCTAGCCTAACACTGAGCTATAACTATGGAAACACATGTAAAAGTCTTATTTATATTTATCTATAACCTTGTGTTATCCATTCTGGAAAGAAGTGGAGTCAAAATAAAATACTATAGGTTCATATAAATACAGACACATGACAAGGAGTCAACAATAAAATTTCCTAAAAATACCTTATAGCCTCTCGAAGCTAGGATATAGTCATCTTTATACCAATCCGTAGGACTCTACTAGACACTTAACTCTTGTGTTAACAGATTGGTAAACCTGGCTCTTATACCAATTTATTATGACTGATTTCTCAGGTCAGGATGGCACCTATTATAACCCATAAGTAATCCAACTCGTGGTCCAGAAAAACTAGTAATGGACCATCCATAGGAATGGAGTAAATAGAGGAAAAGAATTTAAATAAAAACTATTATAGAATACAATAGCAAGACCTGATGAAGTTAGTACAAAAATTCTAATACAAACCAATGTACAAAGTCAAATACAAAATAAACGTATATGCACCAACCATCTCTGAAATACAAAATTAAGATAAGTTGAATCCATACAAGAGAGAGAAGAATACTCTGAATGTCATGAGCTCAACCCAAATCTTTGATCCACAGCTACTCTGCACGATGCACACATCAACAATGATAACTTATACTATGATCTATAGGTTGTAGAAGTGTAGTATGAGTACTAAACACATGGTGCTCAGTACGCATCGGCTGGCTGAGCTCTAAAGATAATGAAAACATAAATAACATGTAAAGAAGGAATGTAAACTACAGGCAATTATCTAAGAAACTAAACATAATAATGCTAATGGATCCATAATGATAGTTATCCTATCCTAACAGTATCTAGAGTCTAATGTGCATCACCGTGTATCACTAGGCAATATACAAATAAAGAGTGAAAGAAGAATATATAGTAGTAATACAAAGCCAATGGATTCATATATAGTATGAATATACAAGGAAAGAGAAGGATATACGACAATAGTGTATATATATATACAATATATATATATACAATATATATATATATATATTTATGTTTATATGTGTGTTATAAAAAACTAACTCAAAGGGGGAGCCAACCTATAACTCAAGAAATCCTAACCCAGTAGAAAATCTAAGACTAGAATAATTAAGGTCTCTAACCAAAGGGTGACTAAACATGAGTAGAACTATTAATAATGTAATTTATCATAATAGAGAAAATAGATCAGAAAACATACTGACAAACTTAGGTACCAGTTCATAATCATCCTTCCATGAGCTAACCATGCACCAACAATAAAGTAACTATCTATTCAAGATAAACCATACCTAATAGAGCCCACAAAAGCCTGAGAGGTTCACTCAAACACTCAACAAACAACAATCATAGCTTTTACCTATACAAACTCCATAAGGCCAATACATATATAAGCACCAAATAATCATATTGGTAATAGGCAATTCATATGAATGAATGAATGAATGAAACATAAACTGCTAATACCATGTCTAATCCAAGTGCCAAATGTACCCAGTGTATACACCTCGTCCAGCTTAATAACTCGCAATTTAGGACCTATGGTGACTATCCTTTCCTACCATAGTGTCTCAGGATGAAAGGTCCCATACGGGACAGAGGATATTTGTATACATTGCCTGGTCCTGAACTAGGACTTTCTATATCTATCATAATTAACCTACTCCATCCAATATCAGATATATATATGTGTGTATGTGTACGTACTTGAACTGTGACTAAAAGAGTGTAAATTTATAAATCTATTGTTCGAGATCAAGTTTAGAACTAAATTGGCATAATAACATAGAAAAGGTCAGAATCTCTCTTGATCAAAGTAAATAGTAGTGGTAAAAGAGTAGAATAATAATGGACCGGAATCAATCTCGATCTAGTTTTTAAAATATCATATTTAGTTTCAAAGTTTCATAATTTATTTAATAAGGAGGTATGATTTCCATTATAGAAGAAATACATTTTTAAAAAAAAAGAAAAAATAAATCCCTTATAGAAAACAATAGTAAAAGAAAGGGTTTGATTGGAATCGTACCACTAAGTGAGTATGAATGCACCTAAAAATATGCATGTCATCACTAATATCCAAACAATACAACTATAAGCGTCTGTAAACCACAACCACACTAGACAAGGGATTGAATACTAACATGTTTCTCAACTGGTATTGTAAGCACGACCTCAGACCCACAATATACTACTCAATATAATATTAACACCTTAACCCAGAGACTAAGGTAAAAAAAAGGGCATAAAGCTACTACAAGGGTGTAATTGAGAATTATTGCCCCAAATACTAAATAATATGCTACATCTTATGCTAAAGAATTTCTTAAGCCAATCTATAGTTAACCAAACTCATCATCAGATGTAATAGGATTTTGCAACCTTAAAAGATATTCTAGGCTAAGGTTCGGGTCACATCTTTATTCTAAATTCTCTAGTTAGGCAAAGTCATGGTATACTAGTCATCAGCCTATCCTAAAATTTCTACCGAGCTTGCAATCTACACAATATAAAATTTCAAGGAGAAAAGTAGACCGAAGTCTACCTCGATGTTAAACTGCATTCTTGAATCGTCCATAATTTGCTTGTCCTTGCTTCACCATCCCAAAGTGACATCACACTATTAAAATAGTAATATACACATTAATAGGAGTAAAATGGTACCTATATTATATTATAAAACTTTAGGCTCAAATTGGATCAAAAATAGATCTGTGGGGGACGCTAATGGAATATTATATTTGGTTTCGTCATGAGGTCCCTCAAAGGACAAGAAATTTGTGCTCAAAGGTAGAGCACAAATGAAAGGTCAATTAGGGCTTAAATTTGCCCCAATGTCTATAGAAAATAAAAGAGAAAATTATAGAGTTTATGAATAATTTAGCACGGAGATGGCCGATCGACCGCGAATGCGAAGAGTAAAGATGAGTTGGTCGACTGACTTACCCTTCATGAACGCGATGGCTGACTCACAAATGTGGAGGCCAACATCCTTGACCTTCACGAATGCATCGATAGGCTAGCGAACGGAAATGCCAAATTTTGGCAGCACCAAATGCTTTATATCAGCAATTTCACCAAATTCTCACAGAATTCGATTGGGAGTTTGGAATTTGTACGGAATCCTGTAAGCGTTAAAACTATTCTACCATACAAAATTTGACATTATGGACTTAAGGGAACCATTAAAACTTTCATTCGTGATCGTTTTGATTAAATGTGAGTCCTACACCTCTAGTTTTATTTTAACCAAATTCTACCCAACAACCAAAATGAGTCTGAAAGCCTCGAGACCTAAACCAATGGTCCCCCCTAACTTTAAATTAATACTCCGGAGTTGATGACACTGTCGAAATTCTCATCTGATGTTATTTGTTAGGAGTTTTGGTCCAAACCAATTTCTTAACAACGAAAGCTCTAAAAGAGAAAATTGAGCCAAAAATTCAAAAGAAATGTCTGATAACCAAATCGACGGTTTTGGCAGGTCATAAATGACTTGTAGCCGTTGTAAAAAGGCTCCACATGTCAGAAAGACACGAAATTGAGAAAAATAATTTGGAGGATCATTGCATTTTTAGTCAACACAATTGTTGATTTCTAATTACTTAATTTCACTCCTATTATAGTTTGAATATTTATTTTTTATGAGATAACGTGAAAAATAATTTTAAAAAATATATATATTGGTTTTGATGAATTTTTCTAGGTACAATTTTTATCAACTTATATTTTTTCTTTCAATACCTCTATCTCTTTAGTTATTTTATTTTATTGATTTTAACTCATTTATTTTTCTTTCTCCTTTTTTAAATTTTAAGTCCTCCATATTTTTCATCTACAAAATTCCTTCTATAATATTTTTTTAAAAGATGGATCCAAATAATGATAATATAAGTTTTTGGGACTAAAAATAGTGATAATTTACTCGCTAAATTAATTTATTTATATAGTAATCAATGAATAATATGATTACTATGATTACTTTTAAAGGTAAATTAATTTTTAATTTATTTACAAACAATAAACAAATCACCTTTAAATAACAATTCAATTGATGGTTATCAAGGTGATCATCCAACCGTTAATTAGTTAAAAGCAAATTAATTTTTATTTTATTTGCAAATAATAGAAAAATTACCTTTAAGGAGCGATTCAATTGATGGTTATCAAAGCGATCCTCAACTATTAATTAATTAAGTTTGACCAAAAAATTTTAGTGAAGAAATTTTATTTTGACACTAAATAACTCACATTTTGAATTTATATAAGTTTGAATGAAAATTTAGTTGTATGCAAAAGTTAACTAAATAAAAAAGAATTATTGGGATCGACGCTATTCTAGAAAATTGGCCAAAAGTTTATAATCCATGGATAACGTGTTTGAGTCGGACAACCGTGATAAAAGATAATTTAATTTTAGTTAAATTGCATTTTTTACATAGTTGTGTATTATTTCACCAAAAAGTATAAAGTATTTCATATTATTTCACTAAAAAAATAAAGTGCTTCCTCCGTCTCAAATTATGTGTCGTCATTTCCTTTTTAATCCATCCCAAAAAGAATATCGTCTTTCCTTATTTGCTAAGTTTTTAAAAATACAATTACAATTTTATCCTTAGTGGTCCCACTTAATTTTAAATACTATTACTCCTTTTTTTATTTGTTTTTTCAATTAAAAGTGGTCCAAATTGATTTTAACTACTATTACTCCTTTCTTTAAGAAGGATAATTTTATAACTTTAACAAAGTCAATACTTATTTTAATATTATGTTTGGTCAAATGACGATACGTAATTTGGGAGGAAGCGAGTACAGTATAAGTCAAAAGGTTGTTTATTTTTATTTTTTGGGGAAAAAGTTTTGGTAGGAAATAAGGTGGTTTGGAGCCGATGGGCATTGTGGTCTTTTTGTCAGAGTTGTATCAAAATGAGTTGGGTCAAATAGCACTGCTCTATATATTTTACATGAACCTCCACTTGCATGGGTTTGGCTTTTGATTGGACTAAGTTGGACTGTATTTCCGAGGTGGCAAATTGAAGAGTGTGCATGAAAGGGAATAAGCACGTGTGGATTGTGAAAACCACAAGCTTACCTCATGTCCTTCCATTCCTCCCCCCCCCCCCCCCAAACAATTTGTGGACTTCAGAATTGGCAGTCTCACATGTTCCTCTCATTTTGCAAAAAGCAATGAGTAGTTCGAAGTTTTGTGAACTTTTGTTATACAAAATATTCTAAGATATTAGATAAAGTTGATCTGCTATACTAGCTTATCCATTTTTTTATAAATTTAACTTGTTATTATAGGTTATTTAAATTTTTATATAAAAATTTAAAAAGAAAAAATTGAATAACCTACAATAGCATATCAAGTTTACCTAATAGTATAAAATATTTTGTCCAGTTCACAAAACTTAAATTCAAAAGTAATATCAAAAAGTTAAAAGATTCAAACAAATAATAAAAATGACTGCCCTATGGTCAATATTTTCGGCAAATGCCACTCATGTCAATGGATAATATACACAGAGGCAAACCCAGGATTTGAAGAGCACATGTGCACCACTATCTTGACATAAGCGGTCAAGAATCTTCCAATAACGACTGAGGAATAGTGTCGTGTCTAACAGACTGGTCAGTAGAGGCTTAAGCAATGACGAAAATACAAATATATAGACCATATATAGATTTTAGGGTAATAAATAAACCTTAACTCTACAGAAGTTAATGAGTCTGGTAGCCTAGTGGTAAAGGGTGTAGTATCTAAACAAGATGTCAGAGGTTCGAATCCTTGCTACCACTTTTGTTGTTAATAATAATAAAGTAAAAAAAATGTATGTATTTCGAAGCGGATAAAATGGCAAAAGTATGACTTTTTTTTATTAGACTTTCACTCTCTAGAAATGGTGTTTCCTCTCAGTTGTTGCTGAAATGGTCAGGAAAATAAAGATCAGATAAAGGGGTCAGCAGAACAAAATAGAAAGCGACCAACAAATAATTCGGCGAAGGCTATTCCTTATTCAACAGATGTGAGGAAGTCTAAAGATGTGAATGTACTACAAGGGATTCTCCCTTTCCAAGTGGAATCTAGAAGTATCAGAGTAACAGCTAGAGGGGAACTTACATAGCTCATCCACAACATTAAAAGGCAAAATGGGTGGATATTATGGAGGAAGAACCAGTTCGCCAGTCGGGTAATTTATCTAACCCTAAATCGTCCCTACCGAATACGTGGATCCAAATAGTGGACCGGGGATCAACATTTGAGGGCTTCGATTTGTAGGGAAGTGACCCACCTAGCCCAAGGAATAAAATTACTATAAAAGATGTACAAGAGGAAATTGATTTTTGGGGCAATGCAGTGATATGCTATCTGATGGATTTTAACCCTCCCCCAGATGTGATGGATGGATACTTTAATCATATCTGGAAGGGTAGAGGAATTGATAAAATCGCTCAAGTACATAGATGGGTGTTCCTGGTCAATTTTTCACTCATGAGGAGAAGGTTAAAGTAATAAAGGAAGGGGTACTAATGTTTGATCGTAAACCAATAGTGGTGAAGGCAAGGACATCGGATATGGAGGTGTCAAAGGAGAAGGTAAATACAGTCCATAAATGGATCAGACTACCAAGCTTAAATATAAAGTATTAGGGAAAAAGTGCTTTAACTAAAATAGCAGATTAGTTGGGAAAACATTAAAGGCGGATCGTACAATGACCCATAAAGAGAGAATGACATATGCTCGTATCCTTATGGAGATGTGTAATGCCCCAAATCTGTATCCCGGACACTACATGATGCTTACGACCCCGAAGGACCACAAGCTAACCTATAACTGATATCTGTTGTGAGTACTGAAAAATATATTGTAATAAATGTGGAATAATAGGCTGAAATGCCATAAGGTTTAAAACATCTGAAATACTGATGAAAACATCAAACTGTAATAATAATCTGAAAAAAATAAATATTGTCTGAAAACTAGTCTGAAAAGCCTCTAACTGAACTGTCTGAAAGTGGATTTGATGGGACAATCCCCAACCTAACTCCATCTACTGAAATATTGAGTCTACTAAATAATGAAATAAAAGAATATCCTCGATAGATGAGGACTCACTGCTAAATCTACTGTTGGCTGAATCTGAATTTGTCTATACCCAGCCGGGAATCTGAGCGTCCGAACATATTATATAAGATATCATAGTGTAAAGAAAGAGTATGCGTCAGTACGTGGAATGTACTGGTATTCTAGATAAGGTAAGGCTGAATGCAAGGGTTCATATGCATGATCAATAACTGACTGAATGATATAGAGTAATTGAACATGAGAGTACATGGATAATCTGTAACTGTTGTAAATAGTGAGTATGCAATACTGTGCATATACATGAACACTGTAACTGAGCTTTTCTGAAGCTAAGTATTGAATTTTGCTACTGAGTAACTGATAATCTGAAGTTACTGATAACTGAATTACTGATATTGATTGACTGCATCTGATAGTCATGATTCTATAAAAACTGAACTAAGTTCTACTCTGAAAACTGAAACAGAAACTGTGAGAGGTAATCATCTAATCAACATGCCCTAAATAAGATAGGATAACTGAGTTGGGGTCCAATCTATAACCCCAATTGGAAGGGTGTCAATACCGTGCCACGGGTAAGGACAACTGAAGAGATACCCTCATCTGGCAGGTATTCTAATGAGAATGGTGGAACCCTCAACTGGCAGGTTAAAACACCTCATCAACCCTTGACTGGAAGGTTTGATGTCTCAACCTACGCTGGCTACGTAGTTCTGAAACGTAAAAATTGCTTTTAAGGATCACACCCTCTACTGGCAGGTGAGCCCCCATCCTTGGGTTCACTCGGTGTTGAATCCTACTCCCAACTAAAAGACCCCTGAACTGATTATACTGAACTGAACTGGACTGATACTGGGATTACCGAGTTTTCCTGAGTTCTGTAACTGACTGAGTTCTACTGAATTCTGTAACTGACTGAGAGTAGTACTGATCGTGACATGACTGAGACTATTCTGTATCTGAAACTGGCTCTAGGTAAATAGCTAAATTGTCTAGTATTAAATACCTTCAGGACTCGATAGCATAAAAAGTAAAGCATAGCATAATCCTGAATAACATAACATTGTTCACTTGTTCATAATTCATCCATAGAGATATTTTATCAAACACTTGTAAGACATCTACTTATACATGAATGGGGAATACATGCTATCATATTATAATGACACTATTTCATTTACTTAGGCATTTTATCAAACATATAGGGAGCATGATTGAGTTATACAATAATCAACACATATAGTTATCATGGCTAAATCAATCAACTTGCAAATTGAAGGGTTTATCATGAAGATCATGTAATTCAACACATATAGTGATTAATTGCATGAAAGCTTGTAATTTAATCATGGATTAAGACCCAACAATAACATGAACATGAATTCAATTTCAATTCAAACATAGAAGTTCATAATTCAACAATCTTGTAGTTTAAAAATAGATTCGTGGACTATATGGGTGAAAGAAACCCATAGATAAACACCTAACATACCTTGGAATATTTGTTCTTGAAGGTTCTTGGAAAAATTCTTGAATTTTGACCTTGATTCTTGAAGCTAGGGTTTTGTATTTTGAGAGAGAATTACTTAATTCTTGAATAAAGTGAGTGAATAATGATATAATAGGCTATGTAGGGATTTAATCTCATGTTTAGGTTGACTGGAATAAGGAAAAAAAACCTAAAAGCCCTTGGAAATTAAAACTCAGAATTAACTAAAATTTCTCGATTTTCACCCTTGGCGAGACGCGGCGCTGTCGCGCTGTGTCTCTAGAAATTGATAACTTGGAAAATGCATGGTGGCTCGACACGATGGTATCGCGTTGCCACTTTGGATGCGACCTGGAAGTTCACCGCGATGCGGTGGGATCGCGTTGGTACACTGGAAATTGACAAATGTGAAAATAAGCTTTGGATTGACACGCAGGTATCGCGGTACCTCACTGGAAACTGACAATTGTCATTTTGGCATACTCCGCGATGCGCTACTAGCCTGAATGACGGTGTTTAATGACTAAAACTTAAAATAGCCATAACTTCTTAGCCGATTATCAAATTTAGGCGAATTTTATATTGTTAGAAAGCTAACTGAATTTTCTACGCAATAGCAGGATCTAAACTGAAAAATACTGAGTATTTAAAAAAATTTATATTAGATAACTCATGAGTTGAGACTTAATTTAGGCCAAGAAAATACGGGGTATTACAATATATCCCCCTTGGGAACATTCGTCCTCGAATGAGACTGATTAAGCTGAGAAACACTGATACACTAAGCTAACACACTGAACATGCATAACTGAAACATGACTACATGACTGAACTACTGACAGACTGAGTTTGTATACTGAACATACATATCTGATGCACAGAATACATGACTGAAGCTACTGATAAGCTGAATTTTTACACTGAACATGCATATCTGATGCATGAGTACATGTTTGAACTGATTCATTAATGCATGATTGAATATGCAACGGTAATGGATACCAAGTTTATAATTGTAACTGAATATGGAACTGAGTAATGCTAAGAAATACTATTACCTTAAGCTGGATCTGAGTTTGCAGAGAAGAGTTAAGGGTACTTGGTCCGTATATCTACTTCTGCTTCCCAAGTAGCTTCCTCAATGAAATGATTCTGCCAAAGAACTTTGACCAAGGGAACTTCTTTGTTCCTCAATCTGCGAATCTGATGATCAAGGATCTGGACTGGAGCCTCTTTGAAAGAAAGATCATTTTGGATATTTACATCCTCTAATAGGACTATGACTGCTGGGTCACCAAAGCATTTCTTTAGCAAGAAGACGTGAAATACTGGGTGTACTGAAGCTAGATCTGAAGGCAACTTAATCTCATAAGCTACCTTTCCAAAAGGACTGGGAATTTTGTAAGGACCAACATATCGGGGACTAAGATTTCCCTTCTTGCCAAACCTCTTTACCCCCTTTATAGGAGAGATTTTTAAGAACACAAAATCACCGATCTCAAACTCAAGATCTTTTCTCCTCACTTCCACAAAAGATTTTTGTCGACTAAGGGATGCCCTAAGCCTTTCTCTGATTAACTAAACCTTCACTAAGGCATCAAACACTAAATCAGGCCCTACTACTGTGGCCTCACCTACTTCAAACTAACTGATTGGAGATCTGTATCTTCTATCGTAGAGAGCTTCAAACGGAGCCATTTGAATACTGGAATGATAGTTGTTATTGTATGCAAACTCGATCAAAGGCAAGTGTTCATCCCAACTACCCTTAAAATCAATAACGCATGCTCTCAGCATATCTTCTAGAGTCTAAATGGTCCTTTCTTCTTGACCATCTGTTTGAGGGTGGAAGGCTGTACTGACATAAACTTGGGTACCAAAACCCTTTTGGAATGCTTTCCAAAAATGAGAGGTAAATTGGGTACCTCTATCTGAGATGATAGATATTAGGACTCCGTGTAACTTGACCAACTCTCTGATGTAAAGTTTGGCATAGTCCTCGGCTGAATAGGAGGTATGGACTAGTAAAAAATGAGTTGATTTGGTCATCCTATCTACGATAACCCATATAGAATCATGCTGATGACGAGTATGAGGCAAACCCATTACAAAGTCCATGTTCACTTTTTCCCATTTCCATGTGGGAATACTGAACTCCTGCATGGACCCACTAGGCTTCTAGTTCTTAATTTTAACTTGCTGGCATGTAGAGCACTTAGAAATAAATTTTTCAATATCCTTCTTCATCCCACTCCACCAATAGATCTCCTGCAAATCGTGGTACATCTTAGTGGCCCCTGGATGAATCGAGTAACGCGCACCATGTGCTTCTGCAAGAATTCATTCTCTCAAGTCGTCTACACCTGGCACACATAGCCGACCCTTACTACGCAATAAAATATCTCCCCCTTGGGAGAAAACCTATAGCTTATGATCTCTGACTAACTCTTTCAACTTCACCAGACTGGGATCTCTATCCTATTTTTCCTTTACCTCGGAAACTAGAGATAATTCTGAAGTGTTCTGAACCCACACACTACCTTCTGCCGAATCGACTAAGTGAACACCTAGTCGGGGAAGATGATAAACTTACTGAGCTAACTTGTTCTTACCATCCTCAACATGAGCAACACTACCTATAGACAGTCTACTGAGAGTATCCGCCACTATATTGGCCTTGCCCGAATAATACAGAACACTCATATCATAATCCTTTAATAACTGTAACCACCTTCTCTGATGCAAATTTAAATCTTTCTAAGAAAAGACATACTGCAAGCTCTTGTGATCTATGAACACATCCATACGCACCCCATACAAATAATGCCTCTAAATCTTTAAGGCAAAAACTATAGTTGCAAACTCCAGATCATGGGTAGGGTAATTCTTCTCATGGGGTTTAAGATGTCTATAGGAATAGGATATGACCTTACCTATCTATATGAGGACACATCTTAAACCTACTCTGGATGCATCACAGTACACAACAAACCCATCTGAAATATCTGGTAGAGTCAAGACTGGGGCCGAGGTGAGTTGAGTCTTCAACTCTTGAAACTTTTCTTGCAGGAATCTAACCACTGAAACTTGACTTTCTTCTGAGTCAATATAGACATGGGGGATACAATAAAAGAAAACTTTTCAACAAACCGACGGTAATATCCAGCTAAACCCAAGAAACTCCTAATATCTGATGGAGAGATGGGTCTAGGCCATTTTCTCACCGCCTTGGTCTTTCAAGGATCAACTCTAATGCCATCACCGGAAATAATATGACCAAGGAATACTACTGACCTTATCCAAAAAATTTACTTATTGAATTTGGCGAACAACTAATGAGTTTTGAGAGTCTGAAGTATGATTCTGAGGTGATATACATGATCATTCTCGCTACGAGAATAAACAAGAATGTCATCGATGAAGACTATAATGAACATTTCCAGGTACTGCTTGAACACATAATTTATTAAGTCTATGAAGGCTGCTGGGGCATTTTTAAGACCAAAGGACATGACTAGAAACTCAAAGTGACCATACCAGGTTTGGAAAGTTGTTTTCAAAATGTCACATTCTCTGACTCTGAGTTGATGATAGCCTGATCTGAGGTCTATCTTAGAAAAGTAACTAGCACCCTGAAGTTGGCCAAACAAGTCATTAATTCTGGGATGTTGATATTTATTCTTGACCATGACCTTGTTCAACTGACGGTAGTCTATACACATTCTGAGGGAACCATCTTTCTTTCGCATGAATAAAACTGGTGTACCCCACGGAGAAATGTTGGGTCTGATAAATACCTTATCTAGGAGATCCTTTAACTGTTCTTTTAACTCTTTGAGTTCTGCTGGTTCCAATCTATATGGTGCAATAGATATGGGCTGAGTATCTGGAAGAAGGTCTATTCCGAAGTCTATTTTCTTAATGGGAGGAACTCCAGAAAGATCTTCAGAAAACACATCTGAGAATTCACTTACTACTGGAATTGACTCAAGGCTGGGAGTTTCTAATCTAGAGTCTTTGACTCGCACAAGATAATTGACACACCCCTTGGATATAATTTTTCTTGCTCTAATGTATAAAATCAACAAACCCTTAAAAATTGTGGTACTACTCCACCATTCAAGGACTGGTTCATTTGGAAACTAAAAATGAAAAATTCTATTTCTATAATCAATTGAGGCATAGCATGAATGGAGCCAATCCATGTCGAGAATGATGTCGAAATTTGTCATCTCTAATTCTATTAAGTTCGCTGAAGTAACTTTCTAAGATATCATAACCAAATAGTTCCTGTATACCCGTCGGGCTATGATAGACTAATCTACTGGGGTAGAGACTGAGAAAAGTTTTGTTAAGATTTCTGGCTTGACTTTAAAGTCGACTGCTATGTAAAGAGTTATAAAAGACAAAGAAACTCCTGGATCTAATAAGGCATAAGTATGTAAATGGAAGATCTATAACGTACCAGTAACCATGTCAGGAGAACTTTCTTGATCTTGTCTGGACTGAAGTGCATAGAGCCTGTTTGGGCGTTGCCCACTGGTGGTATTAGAAGCGGCACTCTGCTGATTCGGGCGATCGGACTGAGCCGGGGGATGATTATACTGACCCTGAGAACCTGACTGAGGACAATCTCTGACTTTGTATCCTGTCTTTCCACATCCAAAACAAACATCACTACCAGCTCTGGAGATACCCTGATGGTTCTTGCCATAAGTCTGACAAAGAGGATTTGTTTGAGCACTGCTGACACTACCTTGAGACTTAGAGCCTGGCGCCCTATCTTTGTTACCATTTCTGAACTTAGGGACAGGAGCACTGGATAAGAAAGGAGCTGAAACTAAAGACTTTGGATGAAATTTGGAACGGTTATCGCCCTCTAACTTAGGCTGATTGAGATTAAAGCTACCTGTTCTAGCTCTCTTGTTCTACCTCTCTCTCTCTCTTTTATCTGATCTTAGCCTTTTTTTTCTATTGAGCATGGACCATGATCCTAGATATGTCCATCTCCTTAATCAACATTGTTGTTCTGCACTCTTTAACCGCACTATCTGACACTCCTAACATGAACTTGCTTATTCTGGACATACTATCTGCCACTACATGTGGAGCATACCTGGCTAACTAAGTAAAATTGAGGGAATACTCTTTCACACTCATACTTCCTTTCTTGAGGTTGATGAACTTTAACACCTTGGATTCTCTCAGCTCTAAGAAAAAAAATCTGTCTAGGAAGGAAGTAGCAAACTTTTCCCACTCTATGGGCTCTGCATCTGTGCCCCTGTATACCTTTCACTGCTTAAACCATGTATAAGCTACATCCTACAGTTGATAGGTAGCTAGCTTAGCACTCATACTAGAACTCACTCCCATGATGTCGGTGACTTTCTGAACCTGATCGAGGAACTCCAGTGGATCCTTTTCTAATTTAGATCCTGAGAATAGGGGAGGATTTATTAGGGTGAAGTCCCAAATCCTAGCTGCAATAGTATTGGCCACTGGGTTAGCCGGAACAACAGCTGGTCGTTCATTCTGAGCTGCTATTGAATTGTTTAGAGTAGTGAATGTAGCTCTAAATTCTGCATGGGAAACATGTTCATCCAGGGGATTTGCCTGACAGGCTGAGGTGCTGACTGATTTCTAATTTTCCTTTCGTTAGTTCTTTTGGGAGGCATGTCCTGTAAACGAAAGAAAGAAATAGATTAGATAGAGAGTTTAACTTGAGCTTACGCTCACTCGCATGACATGAATACTGAAAGAAGGAAAACTTTTCCTAAAACATCTCATAGCCTCCTGTCCAAAAGTATGGCGTGCTACACACCCATGCACAAAATTCTATGTGATGTGGCTTTCAGACTTTCTAGGACACTGTTAAACCTTAGGCTCTGATACCAAGTTTGTAGCACACTGAGTCTGTACCCCTGATGCTACAGGGTGCTTACGACCCTGAAGGACCACAAGCTAACCCATGACTAATATCTGTTGTAAGCACTAAAAAATATACTGTAATAAATGTGAAATAATAGGATGAAATGCCATAAGGTTCAAAACATCTGAAATACTAACAAAAATATCAAACTATAATAATAATCTAAAAAAAAATGAAGACTGTCTGAAAACTAGTCTGTAAAGCCTCTAACTGAACTGTCTGAAAGTGGAGTTGATGGGACAATCCCCCAACTAACTCCATCTACTAAATTACTGACTCTACTGAATAATGAAATAAAAGAATATCCTTGATAGATGAGGACTCACTGCTAATTCTACTATTGGCTGAATCTAAATATGTCTATGCACAGTTGGGAACCTGAGCGTTCGAACCTATTATATAAGACATCATAGCGCAAAGAAAGAGTATGCCTCAGTACATGGAATGTACTGGTATGCTTGATGAGGTAAGGCTGAATGCAAGGGTACATATGCATGATCAACAACTGACTGAATGATATAGAGTAACAGAACATGATAGTACATGGATAATCTGTAACAACTATAAATACTGAGTATGAAATACTGTGCATATACATGAATACTGTAACTGAGCTTTTCTGAAGCTAAGGACTAAATTCTGATACTGAGTAACTGATAATCTGAAGTTACTGATAACTAAATTACTGATATTGATTGACTGTATCTGATAGTCATGATTCTGTAAAAACTGAACTGAGTTCTACTCTGAAGAATAAGACTGAAACTGTGAGAGGTAATCATCTAACCAACATGCCCTAAATAAGATAGGATAACTGAGTTGGGGTCCAATCTGTCACCCCAATTGGAAGGATGTCAATACTGTGCCACGGGAAAGGACAACTGAAGAGATACCCTCATCTGGCAGGTATTCTAATGAGAATGGTAGAACCCTCAACTGGCAGGTTAAAACACCTCATCAATCCTCGACTGGAAGGTTTGATGTCTCAACCTACGCTAGCTACGTAGTTCTGGAATGCAAAGATTGCTTTTAAGGATCACACCCTCTACTGGCAGGTGAGCCCCCAAACTTGGGTTCACTCGGTACTGAATCCTACTCCCAACTAAAAGACACATAACTTGATTATACTGAACTGAGCTGGATTGATACTGGGATTACTGAGTTTTCCTGAGTTCTGTAACTGACTGAGTTCTACTGAGTTCTGTAACTGACTAAGAGTAGTACTGATCGTTACATGACTGAGACTATTCTATATCTAAAACTAGCTCTAGGTAATTAGCTAAATTATCGAGTATTAAATACCTTCAGGACTCGATAGCATGAAAAGTAAAGCATAGCATAATCTTGAATAACATAACATTGTTCACTTATTCATAATTCATTCATAGAGACATTTTATCAAACACTTGTAAGGCATCTACTTATACATGAATGGGGAATACATGCTATCATATTATAATGACACTATTTCATTCACCTAGGCATTTTATCAAACACATGGGGAGCATGTTTGAGTTATACAACAATCAACACATATAGTTATCATGGATACATCAATCAACTTGCAAATTGAAGGTTTTATCATGAAGATCATGTAATTCAACACATATAGTGATTAATTGCATGAAAGCTTGTAATTTAATCATGGATTAAGACCCAACAATAACATGAACATGAATTCAATCCAATTCAAACATGGAAGTTCATAATTCAATAATTTTGTAGTTTGAAAATGGATTCGTGGACTCTATGGGTGAAAGGAACCCATAGATGAACACCTAACATACCTTGGAATATTTGTTCTTGAATGTTCTTGGAGATATTCTTGAGTTTTGACCTTGATTCTTGAAGCTAGGGTTTTGTATTTTGAGAGAGAATGACTTAATTCTTGAATAAAGTGAGTGAATAATGATATAATAGGCTATGTAGGGATTTAATATCGTGTTTAGGTTGACTGGAATAAGGGAAAATGACCTAAAAGCCCTTGGAAATTAAAACTCAGAATTAACTGAAATTTTCCAATTTTCACCCTTGGCACGATGTGGCGCTATCGCGCCGTGTCTCTGGAAATTGACATCTGGGAAAATGCACGGTGGCGCGACATGGTGGTATTGCGTTGCCACTTTGGATGCGACCTGAAAGTTCACCACGACGCGATGGGATCGCGTTGGTACACTGGAAATTGACAACTGTGAAAATAAGTTTTGACGTGATGCGCAGGTATCACAGTACCTCACTGGAAACTGACAATTTCAATTTTGGCATACTCTGCGACGCGCTACTGGCCTGAATGACGGTGTTTAATGACTAAAACTTAAAATAGCCATAACTTCTTACCTGGTTATCGGATTTAGGCAAATTTCATATCGTTGGAAAGCTAACTGAATTTTCTACGCAATGGCAGGCTCTAAACTAAAAAATACTTAGTAGTTCAAAAAATTTATATTAGATAACTCATGGACTGAGAGTTAATTTACGCTAGGGAAATACAGGGTATTATAAGATGCCATTGGACCAGGCATACATATCAAAAGTAATGTTTGAAGATAAAAATGGTAGAGTTGTTGATCAGGTGGTGGAATATGAATAGAAACCAGTTATGTGCCCAAAATACAAGAATTTTGGCCATAAGATGTCACAATATAGAAGACAATAGAGAGAGGAAGAATTGAAGAAGCCCATAGAAGATGAGGGGAATAAATAGAAACCTCCTCAACTAGCTCACCAAGTAGGGGACAACCAATAAGGGATAGGGAAGGAGAGGCCATGATATGGCTCTCCTAGTAAGGCTAAAAAAAGAGTCGGGAATAATCATCATTTAAGTTAATAGGTATAGTAAATTGATAGAGGATATAGAGAGATTAGAAGGTAATATATCAGGTGTAGGTGGTAAGGTGAATAGTCAAGACCAAGGAAAAGTAAGGGGAGGAGATACACCTCCCCTCCCCCAGATAGTTTTGGATGCTGAAATGTGAGGAGACTAAAAAATTTTACTAAACAAAGAGAGATGCATATATTTTTGTATCAATCTAAAGTGAGCTTTTTTAGTCTCCTAGAGACAAATATTAAGAGAAATTGAGCACATAGTTCTTTTCTTAATCTTTTTGTTGGATGGTCTGTCACTATTATCTTGAGTATGCATAAAAGGGGTAGGATATGGATGGTGTGGAATCAAGTGATGTATAGAGTGACCATTAAAGGTGTAACTGATCAATTGATTCATAGTTTGGTGTAGGACAGAGCGACTGAAACTAGGTTTCATGTGACTATGATTTATGGTTTTAATGACCAATCTCTAAGGAGAACTTTGTCAACTGACATTATGTCCATTAGTGGGAAAATGAGTGGACCATGGGTGGTTCCTGGCAACTTCAATTGTGTTCTAAATAAGGAGAAAATAATAGGGAGACCTATAACTATGGCTAAAATAAGTGATTTCAAAGTGTGTCTGGGATAATGTGGCTTGCACGATCTTAGGACTACAGGATTTTTTTATACATAGAGTAATAAACAACAGGGAGATGTTAGAGTTTACAGTAAAATTAATAGGGTGCTAGTGAACAATGAGTGGGTATCATACATTCCAGCATCAACATCTTTCTTCCTTCAAGAAGGGTTATATGACCATTTCCCAGTACTAGTTCATTGGGATAAACACAATATGCCAAGTAAAAGTCAATTCAGGTACTTTAACATGTAGAGTTTAGCATTGGACTTTATAAGAAAAAATAAAATTTGTTGGGTTAAAAGATTAGCAGGAAGGAGAATGTTCCAAGTGGTGAGTAAACTGAGCAGACTAAAATTTGTCCTCAAGAAGCTTAGGGACAAATTTACTGATATTGAAAACAAGGTTGTAGAAACAATGGATCTCTTATTAAATTGTCAAGCAAGAATTCAACAATCACCAAGTATAGAGTTGTTTGAGGAAGATATGCAATTGGCTAAACAATGTGAACAACTACTAAAAGCAAAACATCAGTACCTAGACCAAAAATGCAAAGTGAAATGGCTGCAAGAGGGGGACCAGAATACTGCATTGTTTCACAAGTATTTGAAGGACAGAAGGAACAAGAATAGAATTTTGGCTATTAAGAACACTCAAGGGGAAGTCAAAACAGACATGGAACAGATAAGTAGAGCATTATTGAATATTACACCGAGTTACTTGGCACAAAATGAATGGGAAGCAGCTAGCTAATAGCAAAATAATTAGAAGGGGAGTTGTGGTATAGGAGTAATAATGTAGAATGCTGGTGCAAGAGGTTACTATAGAGGAGATTAAATTAGCTTTGTGGGCAATTGATGGGGATAAAGCCCTAGGGCCTGATGGTTTTGGAAGAAAATTTTTCAAAGATAGTTGGGAGATAGTAGGGAGTAATGTAGTGGTGGGGGTCAAGAAATTTTGTGAAACAGGGAAGATATTGTAGGGCTTAAATGATATTATGATCATACTGATTCCTAAAGGACATCATGTAGAGACAGTAGCTGATTACAGACCAATTTCATGTTGTAAAACTTTGTACAAGGTGATATGAAAAGTACTATGTAATAGGCTGAAGAAGGTACTCCCTACTATTATATCAGATACACAGAATGCTTTTGTAACAGGAAGAACAATAGTTCAAAATATACTTATCTATCAGGACCTGGTGAGGCTGTATAATAAGAAAGCCACTACTAAAAGTTGCCTCATTAAAATTGATCTAAGGAAAGCATATGACACAGTCGAATAGAATTTTGTACAAGAGATGTTATATAGCTTGAACTTACTATTTAAGTTCATCAAACTCCTAATGGAGTACATTACCTCTAAAAAGTATACCCCTACCCTAAATGGTGGTGTATATGGAGAGATAAAAGGGAAAAAAGGGTTGATACAAGGGGACCCTATATCCCCACTAGTTTTTGTGATATGTATGGAATATTTCTCAAGAATGATGGATTGGGTGGCCAAACAAGAGGGATTTTCATTAGACACAAAGAGCAGAAGTATGAGACTTAACCATCTATGCTTCGCAGATGATATGCTTATCTTCTTCAAAAGACAATCTGACTCGGTGGTGCTTATGTTTTAAGGATTGAAGACTTTCTCTTCGGCATTTGGTTTGTGTACAAATGCTAGCAAATCAAACATTTTATCTGTAAATATAAATATGTAGGTACTTGAGAATCTAAAAGAGTTAACTAGGTATATTACTGGTGCATTGCCTTTTAAATATCTAGGGGTTCCAATATCAGCAAAAAAGTTTTCATCAATGGATTGCAAAGTTTTATTGGATAAGATGACTAGCCGAATCAAAACATGGGGCACCAGGAACCTATCATATTCTAGTCGGGTACAATTAGTCAATTCAATACTAATACATATATACTTATATTGGTCTTTTATCTTCTTATTACCAAAGAAGGTGTTAAAAGGTATTACACCAGTTTGTAGGAATTTTTTATGGATTGAAGCTACACACACAAATAAATACCCTTTAGTATCATGCGATGTGGTATGTAAGGCCAAGAAAGACGGTGGAATGAGCATAGTTGATTGTGTTGTATGGAATAAGGCTACAATTTCAAAGTATGTTTGGAATGTGGTGTGCAAAGTTGATAACTTGTCGGTGAAATGGGTGGATAATGTCTATATAAAGAGGTTGAATTGGTGGCAATATCAATCCCCTCAAGACTTCTATTGGTATTGGAGGAAAATTTGCTCAATTAAAGAGAAATTTTGAGGTGGATACATGAAGAATCATTGGCTAACATTAGAGGGTAAATACACCATTCATTCTGGCTATTGCCGAAGGACAAGGGCTAATAATAAATGGCCATGGAGGAGAGGTGCCTGGAATAGTAGGAATATACCAAAACATAGCTTTATAAGCTGGTTGGCAATGCATCAAAGGATGCTAACAAGAACCAGGTTGGTAAAATGGGAGGCTGCCAAAGTGATAAGTGTTTATAGTGTGATCTAGCTTCAGAATCAATCGAACACTTAATGTTTTAATGTAATTTCTCAAGGCAATGCCTGGAAGGGGTATTGGAGTGAATGAACATTAATTTGCATGACTAGGAACTGTAGAATTGTAACGCCCCAAAATCCAATCCTGAGACGTCACACGGTGCTTATGACCCCGAAGGACCGCAAGTTAACCCTTTACTGATATTTGTACATGTATACTGCATAATATCTGAAATAAATGCAAAAACTAGCCATAAGATTCAACACATCTATGAATACTCATAATACACATCAACAACATCCGTCTAAAAACCCTCTAAACTGTCTGAACTGTGGAGTTGATGGGATAAGTCCCCAACTAACTCCATCAACTAAAAATAAATAAAGTCTGAAGAAATAATAGTAAACTGAGACTCACTGCTACTACTGCTGAATGGGATTGAACTACTGAGGATACTCTGGATCCTGTGCCTCTGAACCTATGGTGTCAAATAAAACATCATAGCGCAAATACGTCAGTATAGGAATGTACTGAGTATGTAGACGGGGTAGGATAATGCAAGGGCTCATGCATGTATAATATCTAAATTGAATAATCATGAAGATGCTACATGAGAACACATACATGAATGTACAGACCATGAACACAATCATCGCAACTCTAGATACTGAAACTCATATACTACTTTACTGCGGACTGAACTCACTACTAACACTGAGATACTGAATTACTGACTCATCTAATACTGATAACTGAGGATCTGGATGTACTTACATCAAGGACTAAATTCTGAGCTTACTACTTTCGACTGACAGAATTAGAGATCAACTTTTCTAACAGATTATTCTGGAAGTGATTATCAATGATAAAAAGTATGATCATGTCTGAATCTGACAACAAAAATACTCAATATAATAAAGAATCTGAGATGGAGATCAAGCCTATCTTATAAGATATCTCTAGATATGATAATAAGAATACTCAACATGGTCTAAGACTGAGATCAAGACTCTCTAACGGGAGATCTCTAGATATGATCACGAGAATACTCAACTGAATCTGAGACTGAGATCAAGCCCTCTGATGGGAGATCTCTATTAATGATAATAAGCATCTCCATATGAGACCAGGACTATCTGACGGGATGGTCCATGAACCAATGGAAATAACTGAGTTCCATACTGGGATAGACGACTGTACCACACAGTCCTAATTTCTGAAGAGTGATACTGAAACTACAAATAAGGAAAGTAGTTACTTAACCGACATGCCCTAACCTACCACAGGTGGGGTCCAACCTGTGACCCTAGCTGGAAGGGTGTCAATACCATGCCACGGGTAAATACCTCTCTGGTCAAACCTCTCTGACAGGATGACCCTTGTAGGAAGTTGGCCTGAGGCAATATAATAGTCAAACCTCTCTGACGGTGACAGCCTCTACTGACGGGAGACTCCTGCATCCTGCGCTGGCTACACAGTTTTGGAGTTCAGAGATTGCTCCTACCGACTCGGCCTCTCTGATGGGAGAGCCGCCATCTCTTCCCTCACTCGGTGCTCATTTTTACTCCCAACTGAAAAACTCTGAACTAAAATCTTGACTGAACATAACTGAATTGAATCTGATACTGATCATGTTTCTCAAAAGATCTGACTGACGATGCAGATCTTGTATAGATTACTCGAATCTCTTCTGAGATTAGAATTGAATCACTTGAATACTATTAGATCTGAGCTGATTATAGGACTGAGTATAGATTACTAGCGATATAGAGATTACAAAGATAACTGAGATTACTGAGCTTTCTTAAGTTCTGCACTTGTCTGAAGATACAGAGTCCTATAGTTCACTGAGTTTGAGAATCATGGCTCGACTGGAGTTATCGAGAAACTGACACGGGCTCTAGACAACAGCTCTATTGTCGGGTATAAATACCCCTAGGACTCGATAGCGTAAAAGTAAAGCATAATAATTCATTCATCTTCACAATCATTCATGTATTATCACAATCATTCATGCATCATCACAAGCGTTCATTAAGACATCACCTCAAGTATTTAAGGATCGCAAACCTCTATTCATCACCATAACTACTATAGAGTCACTTCAAGCATTTGAAAATCATCAACATATACTAGCATAGAGAAAACATGTTATTAGATTATACCCCATTCAAGAAGGGCTTACATCAAGTACTTCATACCTATATCAGTCTTGATACCTGTTTGGGTATCACATGGCTTGGGGAAACTTCATACTATCATGTCACAACTTACTTACTAACCACTTGACCTATACTAAAAACTTAGCATATATCAAAGAGCACATAATCGTGGAATTTACTACCATCATATCTCGACTTACTCACTAGGGTCTTTCAACAACCACTAGACATGAACAATTTTTATACCTACTTGGGGATTTCATGCTATCTTGGCACATTTCACTCACTAAGGCATTTTATCAAACACTAGGAATGCATGGACTAGCTCATAATTTAGAGTTTCACATTCAACATACTATAATGACTCTTATGTTTCACCTAAGCTCTTTATCAAACCTATGGGGAACATTCTTCACTTATTTATAGAGAATTAAGGTTCTTGATAAAACCCTAAATAGATATTCTTGAGAGAATTGGAAGAGAAAAATGATGAATTTAGGGTTCGAATGAGGGTTATCATGTTTATAGAGGATCACAAAAGGTGAGAAATGACCAAAATATCCTTGCAAAAATGTCTCTAAATTGCTGAAAAAAATAGCTGACGACATCCGTGACAGGCCTTCAACCCGTGATAGGCCGTCACGAAATATCGTCAAAAAAAGGTCGAATTTTTTATTTTCTGCCTAAGGCTGACGACATCATCAGAAATGTCATCATAAATGTGACGACATCGTCAGAAATGTCGTCAAAAATGTGACAGGCCGTCAGAAACGTCGTCACCCTTTTACAGATTGACATACTGGAGTAAAATAGGCATAACTCTTTGCTCCAATATCAGTGTTTGACAAAATTGGTATCGTTGGAAAGATAATTCAAAGATATTTAATTTGATATATAAAAGGTCCTCTAATTCGATATATACAAGGAGTAATGGTCGATTGAAGTTGACCCAAATTTTGACGGTCACTAAAACTTGAACGATAGGAAAGTTTTCAACTCGACCATGAGTTAGGGGACCTCTATGATCTTAATTCATGCTCAAAAAGATTCCCACACAATTCAAAGTATTTCATACTTGAGATGATATTTCTGAAACATTTTGACTCAGATTTTCGCTTTACCAAATACGCTCTAAGGCTCAAAATGGAAGAGGATTTTGCGGGGCATTACATTATCTCCCCCATGAGAACATTCATCCTCGAATGTCACTTGATAGACTGAGAATACGGATCAACAAAAATTACTCAAGAAATGGAAACATCTCAGATCAGGACTACGCAACAGGAACAACTGACATATAGAGTTCTCACAGTGGGCATGCATATCTGATGCATGGAATACTCGACTGATGATACTCATAGCTGAATTCCCATAATACACATGCATATCTGATGCATGGACTCATAACTGGGATGATCTCATGAATACACGACTGAACACACGCTGACAAGCTAAACTCTTTCTACTAAATATGCATATCTAATGCATGAATGTCCGGCTAAGCTGACTTTTGAATGCATGACTTGACAATGCGACAATGATTGATGCTAACTTCATAAAGAAAATCTGAACATGCATCAGGATAAATCTAATGGAATGAAACATCATAATACTATGGGGTATCTCCCCCTTGGTACTCTATGTCTCTCTAAACACACTTCGCTGAAATACTGGAGCGGTGCGCGGGGCACTTACAGACTGGGTCGTAATTGACCGATCAAGATCAGAAACTCATGCATGACTCGTGCTAACATATAATATCAAAATGGGAGCAAAGGATCTAACAATGCATGTCATAAAGATAAAGGGCTCATAACAGACCTAGGTCTATTTCAGGGAATCCTTCCCAATCAAGGCGAGCCTGAAATGCATGAAGTCTACCCCTTTGAGTCAGTACTTTACATTCTTGCATTCTATGGCCTGGCTCACCACAACCAAAATACACATCACTACTAGCTCTACATACACCTTGGTGGCACCTTCCACACTCTTCACAACGCAGATGGGTACGAACACCACTAGCACTCTCTGGGCTTTGGAGTTTGGCGCTCCCTCAGATCTGACACGCCCAAACATAGGTGCGAGTACACTAGCTAAAGATGGAGCTGGAACTAAAAATCTTCGACCATACTGAGAACTACTACCACCTTGAGACTCTGCCTGCGGGAAACCACGACTACCTGTCTTGGCTCTCTTATTGACTCTCTCTCTCTCCCATTCATTTTATCTACCTCAATTTATTGTGCATGCATCATTAGCCTAGAAAGATCCATATCTCTATTAAGCATGTCAGCTCTACACTCTTTTAATATATCACTCGACACCCCAGATAAAAACTTACTTATACTCGCTCTAGGGTCATCTACCAAGTTGGGAGCATACTTAGCTAATTGGTTAAACTTAAGAAAATACTTTTTCACGGTCATGGAACCTTGCCTTAGTTTCATAAACTCTTCTACCTTATTCTCTCTCATCTCTAGCTGGAAAAACCTATCTAGAAAGGCACTCTGAAACTCTAGCCAAGTCACGGGAGCTGCATTCTCCCTCTACTTTTCTCCCACATCACTACCCAATCATGAGCAATGTCTTTCAACCTATAAGATGTTAACTTAACACTCTCCTCCTAAAAAATATGCATAATCTAGGTGATCTTCTTCACCTCCTCTAGAAACAACTGAAGGTCCTCACCTAATACTGACCCAAAGAATTCGGGCGGGTTTATTTTCATAAAGCTTCTGACCCTGGTTGCGGTAGAATTCCCATCTTGCTAAGGTGGGACTGCAGCCTGACGATTGCTATGAACATTAGTCATAGCTTAGGCTAGTTCCTAGAAAGAAGCCCAAAACTCTATATGTGACACACTCTCATTCTCAGGATCTACTGGCTGAGAAGGCTGGCCATCGACCCCACGGACAAAATCTCTACGAGGAGGCATACTCTGTAATTGGAAGAAAAAAGTGGATTAGACTGAGGATCAAGTTGAGCTCATGCTCACTTGCACGAAATAATCATTGAAAGAAGAGGAACTACTCCTAAGAATATCCTGTAGCCTCTTGTACATAAATGTGGCGCGCTACACACCCATGCACAAGACTCTACTAAATGCGGCTTTCGGACTTCCTAGGACACTCTTGAACCTTTGGCTCTAATACCAAGCTTGTAACGCCCTGAAATCCCATCCCGAGATGTCACATGGTGCTTATGACCCCGAAGGACCGCAAGCTAACCCTTTACTGATATTTATACCTATATACTGCATAATATCTAAAATAAATGCAAAAACTAGCCATAAGGTTCAA
The DNA here is from genome assembly GCA_030864215.1 of Capsicum pubescens. Taxonomy (NCBI): domain Eukaryota; kingdom Viridiplantae; phylum Streptophyta; class Magnoliopsida; order Solanales; family Solanaceae; genus Capsicum; species Capsicum pubescens. The sequence continues at coordinate 234,293,228 of CM061544.1, forward strand.
CACATCTATGAATACTCATAATACACATCAACAACATCCGTCTGAAAAGCCTCTAAACTGTCTAAACTGTGGAGTTGATGAGACAAGTCCCCAACTAACTCCATCAACTAAAAATAAATAAAGTCTAAAAAATTAATAGTAAACTAAGATTCGTCCTCGAAAGAAGAAGACTCACTGCTACTGCTGTTGACTGGGACTGAACTGCTGAGGATACTTTGGATCTTGTGCCTCTGAACCTATGGTGTCAAATAAAATACCATAGCACAAATGTGTCAGTATAGGATAGTACTGAGTAAGTAGATGGGGTAGGCTAATGCAAGGGCTCATGCATGCACAATATCTAAATTGAATAATCATGAAGATGCCGCATGAGAACACATACATGAATGTACAGACCATGAACACAATCATCGGAACTCTAGATACTGAAACTCAGATACCACTTTACTGCAGACTGAACTCACTACTAATACTGAGATACTGAATTACTGACTCATCTAATACTGATAACTGAGGATCTGAATGTACTTACATCAAGGACTAAATTCTGAGCTTACTGCTTTCGACTGGCAGAATTATAGATCAACTTTTCTAATATATTATTCTGGAAGTGATTATCAATGATAAGAAGTATGATCATGTCTGAATCTGACAACAAGAATACTCAATAGAATAAAGAATCTGAAATAGAGGTCAAGCCTATCTAAAGGGAGATCTTAAGATATGATAATAAAAATACTCAACATGGACTAAGACTGATATCAAGCCTCTCCGATGGGTGATCTCTAGATATGATCATGAGAATACTCAACGGAATCGGAGACTGAGATTAAGCCTCTGACGGGAGATCTCTAGTAATGATAATAAGCATCTATATATGAGACCAGGCCTATCTGACGGTATGGTCCATGAACCAATGGAACTAGCTGAGTTCCATACTGGGATAGACGATTGTACCACACAGTCCTAATTTCTGAAGAGTGATACTGAAATTGCAACTGTGGGAAGTAGTTACTTAACCGACATGCCCCAACCTACCATAGGTAGGGTCCAACCTGTGACCCCAGCTGGAAGGGTGTCAATACTGTTCCACGTGTAAATACCTCTCTGGTCAAGTCTATCTGACGGGATGACCTTTGCAGGAAGTCGGTCGGAGGCAATATAATAGTCAAACCTCTTTAACGGTGACAGCCTCTACTGATGGGAGACCCTTGCATCCTGCGTTGGCTATGCAGTTCTGGAGTTCAGGGATTACTTCTAACGACTCGGCCTCTCTAACGGGAGAGCCTCCATCCCTTTCCTCGCTCGGTGCTCGCTTTTACTCCCAACATAAAGACCCTGAACTGAAATCTTGACTGAACACAACTGAACTAAATCTGATACTGATCATGCTTCTTAAAAGATCTGATTGATGATGCAGAGCTTGTATAGATTACTCGAATCTCTTCTGAGATTAGAATTGAATCACTTGAATACTATTAGATCTGAGTTGATTATAAGAATGAGGCTAGATTACTAGCGATACAGAGATTACAGAGATAACTGAGATTACTGAGCTTTCTTAAGTTCTGGACTTTTCTGAAGATACAGAGTTCTATAGTTCACTGAGTTCTGAGAATCGTGGATCGAATGGAGTTATCGAGAAACTGACACGGGCTCTAGACAACAACTATATTGCCGGGTATAAATACCCCCTAGGACTCGATAGCGTAAAAGTAAAGCATAATTATTCATTCATCATCTCAATCATTCATGTATTATCACAATCATTCATGCATCATCACAAGCGTTCATTAAGACATCACCTCAAGCATTTAAGGATCGCAAACCTCTATTCATCACCACAATTACTACAGAGTCCCTTCAAGCATTTAGAAATCATCAACATATACTAGCGTAGAGAAAATATCCTATTAGATTATACCCCATTCAAGAAGGTCTTACAACAAGTAATTCATACCTATATCAGTCTTGACACCTGTTTGGGTATCACATGGCTTGGGGAAACTTCATACTATCATGTCACAACTTACTTACTAACCACTTGACCTGTATTAAAAACTTAGCATATATCAAAGAGCACATAATCGAGGAATTTACTACCATCATATCTCGACTTGTTTACTAGGGTATTTCAACAACCACTAGACATGACCAATTTTTACACCTACTTGGGGATTTCATGCTATCTTGGCATATTTCATTCACTAAGGCATTTTATCAAACACTAGGCATGCATGGACTAGCTCACAATTTAGAGTTTCACATTCAACATACTATAATGGCTCTTATGTTTCACCTAAGCTCTTTATAAAACCTATGGGGAACATTTATCTCTTATTCAACCATTTCTATACACAAAAGTCATAAACACATCACATGGAAAAACAATTTCAAGAGGGTCTATCACAAACATCACATGAATTCCACATACTAGTGTCTAAGCTCATAAATTTTGTAGGCACGCATAAATTAAAACTCAACAACACATTAAACGCCAATTTCAACTCATACAAATCATTAACAACTCATAAACATAAAAATCTTTTAGTTTTAAAAAGGGTTCTTGAGCTTCTTGGATGAAAGGGACCCAAGAATCAACGTCTACATACCTTAACCTTTGAAATTGGATGAATCCTAGTCCTTAAGACTCTATCCGCACTTGTAATAAATAATTCTTGAAGCCCACACTATGAGGAACTTGATTTTTGAAGAAACCTTGAAGAATTTATGGATGACTTTTTTTAAGGATTAAGGTTCTTGATAAAACCCTAAATAGATATTCTTGAGAGAATTGGAAGAGAAAAATGATGAATTTAGGTTTTGAATGAGGGTTCTCATATTTATAGAATCACACAAAAGGTGGGAAATGAGAAAAATATCCTTGTAAAAACATCTCTAAATTGCTGGAAAAAAAAGATGACGACATCCGTGACAGGCCGTCAGACCCGTGATAGACCGTCACGAAATGTTGTCAAAAAAAGGTTAAATTTTTTATTTTCTGCCTAAGGCTGATGACGTCTTCAGAAATGTGACGACGTCGTCATAAATGTCTTTAGAAATGTCATCACCCTTTTACAGATTGACATGCTGGAGTAAAATGGGCATAACTCTTTGCTTCGATATCGGTTTTTGACAAAATTGGTATCATTGGAAGATAATTCAAAGAGATTTCATTTGATATATAGTAGGTCCTATAATTCGATATATACAAGGAGTAATGGTCGATTGAAGTTGACCCAAATTTTGACGGTCACTAAAACTTGAACGATTGGAAAGTTTTCAACTCGACCATGAGTTAGGGTACCTTTATGATCTTAATTCATGCTCAAAAAGATTCCCACACGATTCAAAGTATTTCATACTTGGGAGGATATTTCTGAAATATTTTGACTCGGATTTTTGCTTTACCAAATACACTCTAAGGCTCAGAATAGAAGAGGATTTTGCGGGGCATTACAAGAATATATGGAAAAGAATGGCAAGGAAGGTAGTAGGCAAGATTTGTAGAAGCATTATCTGGGCAACAATTGCAGCGTTAATATATCACATCTAGTAAGTAAGGAATCAAGCTTCCTGGAACAACATGGTTCCAAGGCCGACAAATGTGGTCAGGAAAATCCATCAGGAGAGAAAAAGTAGAATTTTTGACTGGATACAAGTTAGAATAAACTGCAGAGATAGAGCTGGGATAGAAAAATTATATGCATAGAACAAATATATAGGATCAAAGACTAAAAAATAGGAGATGAGTGGTCGATATTTGTGCGATGAGGTAGCTAGTTTTTTTCCTTAGCACTGTAATGCTTCAAAAAGAGCGGGTGTCACAGTTGAATCTAATAAAATGTGTTTGTTTGACTAAAAAAAAGTAGCAAAAGAATGTTGCCCTGGGATTCGATCCTGTGTTGCTATTGTGGAAACAATCAGCTAGAACCAACACACCCAAAGTGCATTAGTGTTCAATGGGGTTTCTTAAGATATTTATATGTACATGTACAAAAAAAATTTCAAACTTAACGGGTGTACGTGCAATCCCACCCTAACGCGTGGGTCTGCCTCTGAATATATATATTAGGACAAATAGGAGTAACTAGTATCAATGTCATCACTAACAACAACGCACTACAACAAAATGCATATATAACTTTAGAATACATCATAGATAAATGTGAAAAGTTCCATGGCTAAACACTTTAGCCATCAATTTTTTTCGGAGCATTCATAGCAAGAAGAGGTGTAACTAAAAGTTAGCGACAAACTTTACATGATTCACGGCTAACTGCTAATACTTATAGCTACTAAATAATTATATTATAACTATGATGATAAAAAAATTCTTGCTACGCAATATATACATATGGCAAATAATTTTACTTTTTGGCCATGACAAATAAAATCTATAGTATTTTTTATATTATAGACATAATGTCTTCTGTTGTGGCAAAAGACCTGATTTATTTGCTATGGTAATTAAAATGTGTGGCTATTTTATATTTCAGTCTCATGTTAACAATACTTATATTTAGCTACCAAATAAAAAATACATAGCTATACACTTAGTATTTGCCACAAACATTTTTGTGACGTAGCTAAGAATTTATTTTTTTTGCTACAAAATGCATACCGCATAGCTCATCTGAATTAACAAAAGAAAGTAAAAATTAGTCAAATTTTGATAATTATATTTAGGTTTAGCCATAACTACAGATATTTATTAGTATAAATTGAGGAATATTGTCATAAGCATTATTAACCATAAGAATTCCTATAATATAATGAAGACTAAAAAGAAATTTCAAAATAAATTTCAACATCTATAATACTATAATTTAAAGAATCTTTCACAAGCTTTGTTAGTAACAAAAGTCACATATAATTGTGTTTTACAATTCTTTTAAGAAACCATCTTGCTTGAATTCATGCTTCATAATCTCTCCTTCCACGGTCTCAATCGAACCTTTGATTGATCAACATCTGTCTTAATTTTTCATTTATTTGCTCTTATTCCACTACTACACCTGTTGATAATAATAAAGTATTTTAACACTAAGAAAATAAGGAGCATTACATGCAAGTGTGTGTATACATGAAATTCAAGGAGGAAAAATATATCTTAGACAATTTTTTACTAAAATTAACAAATAAAAATCAAGAAAAAAATACCAAGCAATCAAATAAGTAATAAAATCTATAAGCTTCATATAATCTGTAAATATAAATCTCAAATTTCGTATCAATTCTAAAACCCACACAAGCAGAAAACTACTTTTACACTAATTTTTTTAAAAAAAAAAACTACACAATCCAATGCAATATTCACATAGTAAAAACTTATCACATTTACTTGAAAATTTTCATGTTTAAAACCTACAAGAAAAAATTAAAATATTTAGGCAAGCATCACACATAGAAAAATCAAATTAAATTAAATAGATAGAAATATGAAAGAGTGAGGAGCGGGAGGGGTGTGGGAACAAGGAAAGAATGTAAAAGGAGAAAGAGTGATTAGGGTTGTTAAATAAATAGTAAAAATTACATATATAAAGGCATGTTTACTACTATTTACTAAAAATTCCAACTTTTTTTCAAAATTTCATTAAATTCGAACATTTAGCCTTTGAAGATACATATAACTTAAGTTATATACGTCCTATAGACACATGCATTAGTTAAACTAATTATCATATCTTAAGGGATGTAACGGCTAAACTAGCATTAATATAGCAATTAACCTAACTAACTATGGTATAAACTAAATAATATTCTGCGATATATGACAATTAGTTTGTTATTCCACCATTTTAAACAAGAATCTTTTCATAATCATTTTTTATATTACAAAAGGTTCATATGTTCCATCAAAAAAAATTCATACGACCTCTTTTTTGGTTTCTTGATTTTCTTTCATCAATTGCAATGAATATTTCAGTGTTGTTACGTCATTTCGTTGTTTGGATTAACGATATAAATGTGATTGAATGACAACTGCTGCTTTTGTTCTCTGTTCATAAAGCAATTTACATCTCCACCATCTCTGCAACTTTACTACTGCTTGTAGTGGTATTTTAAGTTCAAAAGTTTGGTTACCCAATTTTGAGACATTATGGTAGTTATTTGTCTCTTGTATATTCAATTATGCATTTAATGTAAAATTGATTGTTGTTTTACGTAATTCTATTTTTGTTATTTTTAGTAGGTCGAGATATATATTTGGTCTAACTAGATACATTTTTCCTTCATCTTATATCTCTGGTTCGGGTTGTGTATATATATGTATCTCTTGATGTTTTAGTTTTAGTGATATAAGCATACACAAGATACATATTCGTAGTGTTAAAGATACATATTGTGCACGATAGTACATATATGTATCTCTCGTTAATTTTTTCTGTACAATAAAATACATCTTAATTTTTTAACATATTGTCGTTGAAGATGGATATTACTAATGTGAAATACATCCTACAGATACATTTAATAATTAAACTAATTTGCATAATTTAAGGGCTGTAACGGCTAAAGTTTCTTTAATTTAGCAATTATCCTAATTAATAATGGTAAAAAACTAAATAAAATCCCACTAAAATAGGCAATCTATTTGTTATTCCACATTTTTAAATAAAATTTCTTTCATATTTTATTTCTAGTTATAAACGATTCCTACAACCTTTTTATTATTTTTTCTTGATTTTGTTTGAAATAATTGCAATGAATATTTCAGTGTTGTTAAGTCATTCTGGCATTTGGATTAACGATGTAACGTATGAGGGCTAAATAATTGAATTAAAAAAAATTGAAGTATTGACTAAAGTTCCTTTAATTTAACAATTAACCTAACAGATACGTTTACTTAGTAAACTAATTTCCTTAATTTAAGGTTTGTAACGGCCAATTTCCATTAATGTAGCAATTAACCTAACTAATAATGGTAAATGATCAATTAAATCCCAAAAATATAGGTCGTTTGTTTCTGATTCCAATTTTTTAAACAAATTATCTTCCATTATCAATTTTGTTTCTACATAAAATGGCTGCTTCTTTTTTTGAGATTTTGTTTGAGGTACTTGCAATGAACATTTTCATGTTGTTACGTCATTCCGGCATTTTGATTAACAATATAAAGTATCAGGTTTATAAGAGTGATGGAATCATTGTTAGTGAACATGTAATGTATGACAAATTTATGGTAAAATGGTAAACTGAAATGGTTTAATTTGATTTACGTGTATCCAGTCCAAATTAGTTGTTCCGTATATTATTTGTGACTTATATGTTTCTTTCACCTAATTTACTTATATGTTTCTTCCAACTAATAAATTATGGTTAATCCATTAGATACGTTTTTATATATTAGGACGACGAAAGGGGTTACGTTTGAAGGAAATTGATTCTTTATTTTATTCTTTTGGTTAGATCAAGTCACATGATTTACCTTAACTCTTTTTGAAGAAAAAAATATGAGAACTCTTTATTTGAATAGGCTAATTTTGTTGTTTTGCAACTGTCACACCACAGATTTTTATAATTAAACTCAGAGTCGCCACTTGGCATAAATTGGGTGTGCCAAGTCACCTTTAGAAATCCTCTTTCAAAACCGTTTGACTCTAGAAACTGATCCGCGAACATAGATTTTGGTTAAGGAATTTTGTTGACTAAGGGGGAGGTGTTAGGCACCCCTCAGTCCCGTGGTTTGACTATGGGCGCTCTGTAGAGTAGATCGGCTATTAGACACTATGGAATGTATAAACCAACAAAACACACAAACAATACAATAAACAACCAAACAATCAAATTCGAAAATAGTGTCCAGTCCAATTTATTACAACCCAAAATAAAATGTTGAAGTAAACCTACGATAACCTACACTAATCTTAAACTATGCTCTACCCGATTCCTCGGGCCTTGATCAAGAACGTCCTTTGCGTACAAGATACTTCGGGGCATACCCTGGTGGATAAGTACAAATGTCCTAGGGGCATTCCCTGGCTAAATGAATACATTTTCCAATTGCGGTAACAAAATCATGCAATAAATGTTTCAAACATTCCACAATTCACAAGTTCTAAATCTGCCTACCCGAGCCTACCATTTGTCTACCTAGATCGACCTATCATGGCACTATCACAAGAAATTACATCCATGAATCAAAACAATAATATTGACTTTATCAACTTTCAATCCCGTCCAACGTATTTTCAATTGAGTTTAAATCATTTACTTTTCAATTCAAACAATCAACACAATGATCCAACCATATCAAAATCAATGAAAATAAGATCCACACACCATGAATTTATCATACAAAGTATCACATAATTAAAAATTAACCGAGAATGAGAAAGTGAAATAGACCTCAATCGAAACTTTTATTGTGCCAAACTATGCAATTAGAAAATGGAGCCAAATCTAAAAAACTCAAATCGAACCTCAATCTACAAACCCGCAACTTGAGCAACCCAATATCTGCACTAATTTAAATAACTCGACTGACCCATTTCCGACTTCGTCATTTTCCAGCTTAGCTCCGGTAAGATTCGAGCTAAAACTGGGATGAAATTGACTGTTTGATGCGACTTTGGTTGGAATGAAGCTAAACTTACTGGTTTTCACTTCGTCGAAGCTCCGATGAGCTTGGCAATGATGAAAAATTAGAGAAAATAAAGGGCTGAAACTTTTTCCAGTGAGAACTCACCGTTAAACTCTCTCTCTCGCCCTTTTTCTATCTTTTCTTTAGTTTTCTTCACTCTCACCTTTTTCCTGACCTCCCTTCAACTTTGTTTTGTTTTTTGATGCCTCTCTATTCACTGTCCTCCTAATCCTGATTTCACTCTCTTTATTTTTGCCATGGATTCTATGCGTCTATACTAGTGTGTGTGTGTGTGTTTTGCTCTATGTGAGTATAAGTGTCTTCTGTATTATGGGAGTGTGTGTAATCTGTAGTGTGAGTGATCGATGGGTGTTATCCGGTGATGTCCCAATGTGTGTATTTTTCTATGAGTAAAATTTGTTTGTGTATTATATTATGCGTGTGAATTCAATAGAAATTATGTGTGAGTGTGGCTCCAGTGAATGTGTGAATGATGAGGATGAGTGTCATTGGAAGTGGCCCTTTTTCAGTCGGTGTGTGTATGAGTATATATTTTGGCGGTCCCCTAAATGAATCCAGTGGTGAGTGTAAAAAATGTGAGTGAGGGTGGGTATGTGAGGGTAAGGGGTGAGGGGTAGGAGTATAGGTTGTTATTTGTTATGATGAGGTGTCCCAAGTTGTTAAGAATTTGTTGGATTTATTATTGTGTGGAACTTATCACATGGGTGAAGATACATGGTAAGACGGAGTAAACAATTGGTAAAAAATGATTTTAGGGAGGGACAAAATTACGTGTCTATATTATTCCCCTCTTTGAGTATAAACACAAAGTATTTTCAGGCAAAGAAGTAGACAACGAGACAGAAATTTGACCCGACCATTATTCAAAAAAAAGAAAAAGAAGGACAGAGTACCACTGAGTCTTGATTTAGTACATCCTACCTATGAGAGAATCAAGTCACAGGTATCTCAAAGGGTTGGAAGGAGAAGGACTATACCGAGTTGGAGAGTCAAGTGAAGTCCTATCGAGGTTCCGATCCATGGATCTGTCATTACATCAAAAATAAAAATAAAAAGTTAAAAATATAAATAAAATTACACAAGTCCTATCTATGCAGCTTTTCTTAGCTCTTGACTTGTTATTTCATCATCCTATTCTCCAAGTGGGCTCCTAACTTGCAATTTCCTTAATCTGTTCTCTGAGAGATCTCCCGACTTGCAATTTCATCACCTTAGTACTTGGCTTTTAATTTTTTCACCCTGTTCTCCAGACGGCCTCCTGACTTGCTATTTCTTCAATCTGTTGACTTTCAATTTCTTTACCTTGTTGCTTGACGTTTAACTTTTTCACCTTATTTCTTGACTTTTCCTTTATTCACCCTATTATTTAGGCGGGCTTCTGAAATCATATCAAGACTAGAAAGAAAATTATCCCAAACAAAGGTTATGATAGAAATCTCACATCTCAAAAAATAAAGTCTCATTTTTCAAGAGGGTCCTAAATGATGCTTTTAATAACATGAATTAAATTTTTTCCCTAGTTTATCATCAGAAAACTTTTGAAAATGTCAAATCCAATCATAACTACTTGTATGTTGCAGTTATGAATCAAGACTTTGACCAAGAAATGCATTTCTTGAGAGTAAAATTAAATGATCAAGACTAGGAAGTGCGTCTCCTAAGAATTAAAGTGAGGAATTCCCACTAGAAAGTGTGTCTTCTAGAGATAAAGGTTTAAGTTAGGAAGTGTGACACCTGACAAATGAAAGTGACAAGGAAGTGTGTCCTCTAAGGGTTAAGTGCAATGACTCGACCAGAAAATACAGCTCGAGGAGTGAAGGTTCAATTTTGGAAGTACATCACCTAATAACTAAAACCTGAATTACTCAGATAAGGAGGTGCATCTCCTAGGGGTTGCATGGAAGGACTCGACTAGAAAGTATACCTTATAGGAGTAAAGGCTTAAGATAGGAAGTATGTCACCTAGAAAACCAAAACTTGAACTACCTTGACAAGGAAGTGTGTCTCCTAAGGGTTAAGTGGAATGACTCAACTAGAAAGTGAATTTTCTAGGAGTAAAGGCTTAAGTTAGGAAGGGAACCACCTAACAAGCGAAACTTGAATTATCCTGACAAGTAAGTGCGTCTCCTAAGAGTTAACTACTCAATTAGAAAGTCCATTTTCTAGGAGTAAAGGCTTAAGTTAGGAATTTAACCACCTAACAAGTGAAACTTGAATACCCAACAAGAAAGTGTGTCTCCTAAGTGTCAAGGGGAATGACTCGACTAGAAAGTTAATTTTTTAGGAGTTAAGACTTAAGGTAGGAAGTGCATCACCTAACAAGTAAAATTCAAATTACTCAATCAAGGAAGTGCGCCTCCTTACAAATGCCACTTGAATTACCGAGATAAGAAAATGTGTCTTCTTACAAATGCCATTTAAATTACCCAGACAAGGAAATGTGTCTCCTTATAAATGCCACTTAAATTACCCAAACAAGGAAATGCATCTCCTTACAAATGCTGCTTGAATTGCCAAACAAGGAAATAAGTCTCCTTACAAATGCCTCTTGAATTACCCAGACAAGGAAATGTGTCTCCTTACAAATGTCACTTAAATTACCCAGACAAAGAAATATGTCTACTTACAAATGCCACGTGAATTACCCAAGGAAATGTGTCTCCTTATAAATGTCTCTTGAATTACCCGAACAAGGAAATGTGTCTCTTTACATATACTACTTGAATTACCCAAACAAGGAAATATATCTCATTACAAATACCACTTAAATTATCTAGACAAGGAAATATGTCTCCTTATAAATGCCGCTTGAATTACCCGAACAAGGAAATATATCCCTTACATATACCATTTAAATTGTCCAAGCAACGAAATGTGTCTCCTTAAAAACACCAATTGAATTATCCAAGGAAATATGTCTCCTTACAAATGCCACTTAGATTATCCAAGAAAGGAAATATGTCCCCTAAATATTAAATGGAAGGACTCAACTAGAAGGTGTGACTTGTAGGAGTGAAGGTTCAACTTAGGAAGTGCATTACCTAATAAATGAACATGAATTACCCAGACTTGGAGGAGTGTCTCGTAGAGATATTGAATTATGAGTTTTACCATGGTTTTGATTACCAAACAAATGTAGCAACATTACCTCTTGCATTTGTAGAAGTGAGAAATTACGGCCTTTGATGTTTAGGCTTTTAAATACTTGATTTGAAGGTAACATGTGTTCCTGTTTCATACAAAGAAACTTGTGAGTTTAAAAACATGGTGGCTGGTTTGTGGATTTAGCTTTTGCGACAATCTCTCTTTCCCTCATCACATTTAATCTTGCTTCCAACCATTAGCATATGTCACTGACTTGTTGCATCATTGACCCAAACTCATATTATTAAGAGTGACTCTAAAACAAACACAGTATCTCTTGCATTTGTAGAAGTGAGAAATTACGGCCTTTGATGTTTAGGCTTTGAAATCCTTGATTTCAAGGTAACATGTGTTCCTATTTCATACAAAGAAACTTGTGAGTTTAAAAACATGGTGGTTGGTTTGTGGATTTAGCTTTTGTGACAATCTCTCTTTCCCTCGTCACATTTAATCTTGCTTCCAACCATTAGCATATGTCACTAACTTGTTGCATCATTGACCCAAACTCATATTATTAAGAGTGACTCTAAAACAAATACAGTATCTCTTCTTTTCCATGCTCCTCAGATAATCCCTTTGAACCTTGGAATTTCCATGAGTTCCTAGACTTGTCTGTTGAAAAAACTTTTTGTATGCCTTATTTCGACTCACAATCATGTCTTTTTCATGTGTTGGCCTTTTTGTCATGCTTTGTGCAATTGAAGAAGTTGGTAGCCAGTTTTGAAATCTTTTTTCACTTGCTTTGACATTGATTTGACTCAAAGACATAAGAAAAATGACTTTCTGTTCGAATAACTGACTCAAGAAAACACAAATAAAAATATAAAGAAGAAAGAACAAACAATGAATATCCCATTGAAACAAAGAGAAGAAAAATTTATTTAAAAGTGATAGTCAACTCTAATGATTATGACATACATTTTGAATTAAGCTGTCTGGTGTTTCCATCCAAACTTTTTACCAATTGTTCTTGGGTTAATGATCCTAAAACTGAGTTACTTCCTTGGGTCAATTGCATTCAGAGACCTCATTTGGATAGTGATGCCTTGAAGGGTTCTCTCCAACAAGTCTCTCACATTTTCTTTCTCTCAGCTCACCATTCCCCAATAATGTCCGTGAGGGTTTTCATCAATGAAACTCTTATTTTCATTTCTCTCAACTCACCATCGTCTTGAGGTGCCCGTGAGGGTTTTCACCTATACGACTCTCATTTTATCTCTCTCAACTTACCATCATCTTATGGTGTCCATGAGGGTTTTCATCGATAAGACTCTCTCATTTTTATTTCTCTCCTGATTTCTTATGCTGAGGAAGACAAGTAGTTCCAAAAATGCATTATCATATGCATTTCATGCAAATCCTTATCATTCTCAAAGATTGATCTGAATTTCTTTCTTTGGTTGTAACTTTTCTTTTGGATAAGGTTAGAAAGAAAGGATGACATGAGGCTCAAATGACACTTGAAGTGGGGTGGGACTTACAACTTTTGGAATTGACTCAAACTAAGAAGATTAAACTAATTCCCCAGTTTTTTTTGACTGGGTGATTTTAAATTGTTTATCTGGTTGGACCGATCCCAAAGTAGGGCAGCCTACGTATCTCACCCTCAAGAGAAGAGAATCAGGTCACACGTAGTTCCGACAACTTGTTCTTTTGCTTGACTATGATTTATTTTCTCTTTGAAACTTTTTCTAACTTTTTTTCTTGGCACTCATCACTTTCTTTCTTTTTGACACATTTTTCTTCTCGTTTATTTTGAAATTTTTCTGACTCTATTTTCTTACTCGCTACTTTTTGTTGAACTTTGTTGACTCTATCTTGATTCCAAAAGAGAGGTATGAAAGAAAATAGAACTAAAGCTCAAACGGGGTAAACAAAGGATGACACAATGTTTGGATAGAAGAATGAAATGCCTTCGTCATATCAATCCTTGAAAATGCAAGCATACATCATGCAATATGAAGTGAAAGATGAAGATCATTTGTGACACTTTAACAACACTAAATTTAATTAAGCATGTGTGCCACTTCTTCTTCTACAATTATCAAACATACAACTCCACCATTATTGTACATCTCTCACATCGAATTACCCATGCTTTCATGGAGCTAATTATCTTCCTGTTTCTCTTGATATAGGGATCGCACGTCCACTATTTGACCTAATTGAATTATGCTTTTCAATTGATGACCAAGTTATTCTTGTGATTCTCAAAATAATTGTCTTAATTTTTAAAGAAGACTTCAACTTATCACCAAATGTCTCAACACTCTACCTATTTTCTCAGCTGTTTTTTCTAACTTTAACCCTCTAATTCAAAGTTCATGCTTAAATTGGATTATAAGATCTAGCTGAAAACTCCGCCAGCATATCATATCACTATAATCAACAAAAAATGTACTATGTAAAGAAAACAAACAAACATCACATATTTAAAATACAAAGGGAAAAGGTTCTATTTAGTTGAAATAAAAGATAGAAGGGTTTGAAAATAAATGACAAAGGGACAAAATAAGATAGATTCCAAACTACAACCCTAAAATAATTCAGATAACAAAAAAGAAAAGAAAACAAGCTACCACCTTTCTAGTAAGGAAGGGGGTGGCTTCTCAATTGCTGAGCCTGACATCTTAGACACTGGTTTGCATATCAGCATGACTAAAGCTTTCACCACTGTCAATGTTCTACACTATAATTGATTTATCTTGAATCATATTTTCTATTTTTGTTTTTAAAGTACGACAATCTTCAATATTGTGACCCCAAACATCACAATGATATGCACATCATACATTAGGATCAAAACTTCTTGAATGTGGGTCAGGAGTATACCCAAGGAGAGGAGCGATCATGCCTCACTGTATCAATCTCTGGAATAAACTAGCATATGACTCTCCAATAGGTGTAAAACTATCCCTCGACTTCTGCCTTATTTCATTATTTAACTTGGATATAAAATCGATCCTAGAAGGGTTTTGGTAAGTTTGTTGAGTTGAAGGATGACTCTGAGGAGTTGATGCGTACCATTATGGGTAAGATGGGGGTTGAACATGTGGTTGTGTGTTATATACTGGATATGGAGGTGGGGGAATGAAGTACAATAGATTTTGGGGGTGATTATGCAGAGCTTGGGTATGAACTTGGGCTTGGTCCTGAGGGTAATGACGACATGGTCTTGTTGGATGTGCCCGTTGTCGAGCTAAAATACCAGCTATATTTTCCTCCTTTTTTTCCCTCTAACACTTCATGAACCTTTTTGAATTACTTTAGTCGTTGCTTTCAATGTTGCAAAACTCACAATGCGACCGGTCTTAATTCCATCTTGTATCATCTCCCCATTTTTTAGGACCTCAATAAATGGCTTTCCTAATACAGGTAATAAGTATTGATAATATATTTCATAAAAACCTCTACTATCTTGCTTTCTTTCATTGACGGTATCACCCTAGCAGCTTATTCACGCCATCTAATCGCATACTCTCTGAAACTTTCATACTCTTCTTCTTCTTCATATTAGTTAGAAATTTCTCATCAGGAATCAATTCCACATTGTATTGAAATTATTGCACAAATTCTTTAGATAGGTCATCCAAACTATTCCACTTGTCGATGTCTTGGTCAACAAATAATTCCAAAGATAGAACTGAAAGACCTTCACCGAAATAAGCCATGAGTAATTCTTCCTTCCCTCCAATGCCCCTTAGTTAGTTACAATAACATCTCAAATATACTACGGGATCACCGTGTCCATCATACTTCTCAAGCCTCAGTATTTTAAAACCAAGAGAAAGGTTAACACTTGGAAACATGCACAGATCTTTCTATAAGACACTTCTGTACCCCCCAAGTCCGTGGAAGTTCTTCATAGCTAGTTCTAAACTTCTCAATTTTCTGGTCATTTCCTCTTGTTCTTCTGTCATAACAGGCTTTTCAGCATTAAGAGAAAATTCAAGCGGGTGAGTGTCGCCATAAGGACCAGTCAACTTAAATGTGGGCTTAAAAGCATAATGTTGATCACTAGAAATATTCAATACAGGCTCGCTTGCAGAGTGAGAAAGCACAATCGTTGGATGGACCTCAAAAGTAGGAGTTTCATGTGGGGGTGGAGCTACAAAAATAGGAATTGCAGGTGGAGCAAAGTATATGGTAGTTTTATATTTAGGAGCTAGAAGAGGAATATTATAAGTGTTAGGATAGTGTTGCCCCGAAGTAAATCCTGATGAATGTGTTGGCATGTCAACAAAAATATGGCATTGTGCATGTGACACTGGAGGCAAGCTACAAAGATATTCCAGATTATCAGTGAGAAATGGAGGAGGCGGCAACCCATTAGCCCAAGCTTGAAGCATTTTTATCATTTGCTGCATTAATTTTCTAATATCATCATTAGCTCCTAAATTCTCATTCCACGAACTCCCTATCTGATTAGTGACAGCAACCTCAATATCCTTGTTGGCCATAACTTCTCTTCGACTTAGTACAACAGGGAGGACTAGCTAAAATGCCACAAACCAACCACCTTAAACTAACTAAATAAGAGATAACAAATACGTTAGAGTTCAACACTTTTACAGGATTTTTTTTCCTCTTTTTTTTTTAAAAGATCACCAAATCCAAGAAGGGCGCCTACGTATCTCACTTTCGCCAGAGTATAATCAGGTGTGCGCAGTTCGTGAAGTTTTGGTACAACATGGCCAATCAAACTCTCCTTCTTTTTCTTTTTCTTGAAATTTTAAGAAGAAAAGAAAATAACAAATTGTCAAAAGAATTGACGAAATTTTTTTTGAATTTTTTCAGCTTTAAAATTTTTGTACAAAATGAAACCTATGATTACCAAAGAAAAATCTTTTTGGGTTTTCGATTTTGAATTTAATACGAAAATAAAACTTGAACCTATTAATTAAAGAAAAATCTTTTTTGTAGTTTTTATTTCAAAGATGTATATGAAACATCTACTCTAAATGAAGAGTGAAGAAAATATTTTTGAATTTTTTAAATAAGATCACCGAACCCACGAAAGGCTGCCTACGTATCTCACTCTCAAGAAAGGAGAATCAAGTGTGCGTAGTTCGTCTAGATTGGACAATTAAAGATCAAATAATCGATTGAACTCTAACTTGAAAGACACAACCACAAACAAACGATGAACAACATCAATAAAATCTTTTTGAGTTTTCAATTTGATACTTCACACCAAAATACACCAACAACTATGAAAAAGAAAACTTTTTTGGTATTTTCGTTATATGAAATGTACAAATTTTCTACCATCTTTTTTTAAAAAAAAAATCTTTTATGAAAAGCTCCTATTGAAAAAATCTTTTTTTTGAATTTTTCTAATTATGAATGATTGCTAAAGAGAACGAAAGAAAAAGCTTTTTGATGTGTTGTTTTTTGAGAAAATGAGTGCAAAAGGTAAAAAATCTTTTTGAATTTTTGAATTGTGAAAAACAAAAGTCATAAAGAATTCTAAAAACTACGAAACACTCTCTTTATTTTTACTCACATTTCTTTTTTTCCTTTTTATTTGAATTTTTCCTTGCTTACACACTTTTTTTTTTAATTCTAGAACATGTTTTTCCCAAATCAGTATGTTGAATAATCTTGTAACCCTCAAAAGATGCAACAATTAGCACATATGGATGCTTTAGGAATGAGTCTCCTACAAAGGACTAAGTGGGTCCCGCTAGGTCTCAATATAATGTAGATAAGCATGACCTAAAGGTTGACCTAGGCTAGAGTCCACTAACAAGGCTATTCGGGGGAGTGTATGGTCGATAGTGGCTGCGAGAGCTTTCCACCCACTTCATACACCCGATGGATCTCCTTCCTAAAATAAGGGTGACTTGGCAGCGGCCGAGCACACACGCAAGTGTACGTGGTCTTATCAAGTAGTAAAGTGGCCTTACAGAAAACCAAATGGCGATCCCACAGGAACTTGATTTAACAACGATTTAATTCTAGTTTAACTTCGAAGATTAATTTGATGAAAATGTAACAAAAAGAGTTTGGAATATTGTAAATTAAAAATAAAGTAAACAATGCGAAACTTAATGTCTTGGAACATTCAATGGAGTAAAGTCCTGGGTTAAAGCACTACGAACAATAATACTATGCTATTGAACTTCATTCGTTAACTTGCTTATCATGGTTGTTAATTCGTAGGGTTAATTGCATGATCATGGTCTCCTGGCCTCTAATATTTTACCTAATATAGACATTACAACTACATCGTTGAGCGAAGATGTAATAATCTAATTAAGTTTTTAAATCTATCATCCTATGTTTGAATCAAGTAAGACTCCTAAGTACATTCCTGTCCTAGGTGCTAAGTTCAATTCTTTATTTTATAAAAGAATAAAAACTCAAACTTTATTTATTCCCATGTTCTATCTCCCTATTCCCTCTCTCGGGATCACAAGGTTGATAATATATGTATTTTATGGGTGATCAATCCATAAAATAATTAAAACAAGAATAAACAAATAACCAAATATGATAAGAAAAATTAATCAAATTTAATCCAAAATAATTGTACACGTGTTCTTGACTTTAACCCCGAAAAAAGGGTTTTTAGCCAATAATATTTATAATCATGATCCAAATAATTGAATACATATTATGAATAATTAATAGCTAATTAAAATAATTAAAGACCTAATGAAGAAGTGGCAGCCTCCACCAAAATAATCCACTCATCCAAAACCGTGTCCAAGAATGCCCAAGTATCGTTCCAAGTGTCCATTATTGTGCAACATGTGTATATATAATATAATACTCCTAATACCACTCCTTGTGGGATTAAAAAGATTTCCACCAGCCTTAAAACTAGTGCCATATTATTATATCAATAATGGACAATGCTTAATGGTGTCGGCAAAGACTTGCACTTTTGGCCGTGCCTGGACCACCCATCACGATGCGATGCTTGTAGCTTTGACAGGAACGACGCAATACGACGCCCATGAAGTTGATCACCCCGATGCAACGCGTTGAGATTGCGTCGACTCACTGAAATTTTCGTCCAAAATTTATTCTAAGTGTTGAACGTCCTATTCTTTACCCATACCTTTTGTAGTGTATTTTTAATGAATTTTCAGCCTTTTTTATCATCAATATATCATTATATTCAGGTCACAAAGCTTCCTACAGTATCACACACCACATACTAGAGATCAAAACAACACAATATCCTCAATGATAAATCAAAACAAGAGCTAAAATAAGGCTAATTCGCAATGATCTTCACTTTTATGTTTCGACTCTTAACTTAATCAAATTGAACTTTACCCATTAAAAACAAGTTATTTCACCTATAATTACACATTTAAAATATTTGAAAAAAATTAAACACATTAGAATCCAACAAAACCAACTAGACACACAACTAACTCAAGCTAGTAACACTAGTTTTCTGGGTTGAACTCTAAATGACTCAATTAAGTACAAACTTATTTTAAAATATGTTGAACATTATAATCACACACTTGGACACTTATATGCTTATTTACATCATATCAACACATAAAGCACACGAATTATTCTCAAAACAAGACTAAATAATCTAGAATAGTAACACTAGAATGCATAAATACATCCAACATCATGACTCAATTAGAGGTCGTGTACACACGTGTAATACAAAACTTATTGTGAAAGAAATGACTCGAGTGATGCACATGGTGACAGATATAAAGCGATAACACATAAGAGAAAAACTGTAAACACGTAGCACGTAGGCACTCAATAATGATAAAACAATAACACAAATGATAATACAAACAAGGAATCTATACAACTATAGTGTCACACTAAGCTGATATAACTCAAAATAAAGCTCAAATTTTGAGAAATCCCAAGCAGAGTCACCAGAGCTGTCACACCCCCTTTTTTACCAAAAAGATATTGATTTTAAGTTCGAAAAGGGTTTTTTATTATTAACTGACAAAAGAAAATATTTTTTTAAAAAAAAAGATTTTTACGATTAAACTTGGAGTCGTCACTTGAAATAAATTGGGTGTGCCAAGTCACCTTTAGAAATCCTTTTTCAAACCATTTGACTCTAGAAACTGATCCACGAACAAAGATTTTGGTTAAGAAATTTTGTTGATCGAACAGAAGGTGTTAGGCACCCCTTAGTCCCGTGGTTCGACCATGGGCTCTCTATAGAGTAGATCAGCTAGTAGACACCATGGAATATATAAACCAACAAAACATACAAACAAGACAACAAACAACCAAATAATCAAATTCGAAAATAGTGTCTAGTCCAATTTATTACAACCTGAAATAAAATGTTAAAATAAACATATGCTAACCTACACTAATCTTAAATTATGCTTTACCCGATGCCTCGGTCCTTGATCAAGAACGTCATTTGCGTACAAGATACTTCGGGGCATACTCCGGTGGATAAGTACAAATGTCCTCGGGGCATTCCCCGGCTAAATGAATACATTTTCCAATTGTGGTAAACAAAATAATGCAATAAATATTTCAAACATTCCACAATTCACAAGTTCTAAATCTGCCTACCCGAGCCTACCATTTTCCTACCTAGATCGACCTATCATGGCACTATCACAATCAGCTACATCAATGAATCAAAACAATAATATTCACTTTATCAACTTTCAATCCCGTCCAATGTATTTTCAATTGAGTTTAAATCATTTAATTATTCAATTCAAACAATTAATACGATGACCCAACCATATCAAAATCAATGAAAATAAGATCCACACACCATGAATTTACCATAAAAAGTATCACACAATTAAAAATTAACCGAGAATGAGAAAGAGAAACGGACTTCAATCGAAGCTTTTATTGTGTCAAATTATGCAATTAGAAGATGGAACCGGATCCAAAAACCTCAAATCGAACCTCAAACCACGAAGCCGCACTCAAATAACCCAAAACCTATAGTAATTTAAATCAACCCGTCTGACCCATTTATGACTTAGTTGTTTTCTAGCTTAGATTCGGTGAGATTCAAGCTAAAAACGGGGATGGAATTGACTATTTGACGTGACTTTGGTCGGAATGGAGCTAGACTTACTGGTTTTCACTTCACCGGAGCTCCGGTGAGCTTAGAAATGATGAAAAATCGGAGAAAATATAGGGCTGAAACTTTTCCTGATGAGAACTCACTGGTGAACTCTCTCTCTCTCACACCCTTTTTCTCTCTTTTCTTTAGTTTTCCCTCACTATTGCCTCTTTCCTGACCTCTCTTCAACTTTGTTTTATTTTTCGATGCCTCTTTGTTCACTGTCCCCCCAATCCCAATTTCGCTCTCTCTATTTTTGCTATTGATTCTATGCGTCTATATCAGTGTGTATGTGTTTTACTTTATGTGTGTATGTACGTCTTCTATATTGTGAGAGTGTGTGTAATTTGTAGTTTGAGTGATCGATGGGTATTCTTCAGTGAGGTCTCTATGTGTGTATTTTATTGTGAGTGAAAGTTGTGTGTGTATTGTATTGTGCGTGTGAATTCAATGGAAGTTGTGTGTGAGTGTGCCTCCAGCGAATGTGTAAATGGTGAGGATGAGTGTCATTAGAAGTAGCCCTTTTCCAGTTGGTATGTGTATGAGAATATATTTTGTGGGTCCTCTTAATGAGAGTGACGATGTTTGTATGTATACACGATGGTGAGTTTAAAAAATATGAGTGGGGCTGGGTATATAAGGGTAGGGGGTGAAGAGTAGGAGCATAGGTTGTTATTTTTGTTATGGTGAGGTATCCCAAGTTGTTAAGAATTTGTTGGATTTATTATTGTGTGGAACTTATCACATGGGTGAATGTACGTGGTAAGATGGGGTAAAAATGGTAAAAAATAATTTTAGGGAGGGACAAAATTACGTTTCTACAGCAACTACAATTTTTATAAAATAACAATAGATACATACACCTACATTAACACAAAACCATAGATACAAATTGTATAAAATGTATCTTTTTGTTTTACACCTATATTTTACACCTATAATTTTTATAAAATAACAAGGCTACATACACACACATTAACACAGAATCGTAAATACAAATTATATAAAATGTATCACTTGTTTTACACCTATGTTTTACACCTACGATTTTTATAAAATAACAATAGATACATACACCACATTAACACAGAACCATAAATATAAATTATATAAAATGTATCAGTTGCTTTACACCCATGTTTTACACCTATAAATTTTATAAAATAACAATACATACATACACCCAGATTAACACAGAACTATAGATACAAATTATATAAAATGTATCAATTGTTTTGCACCTCCAAATTACACTAAAAATTCATAGATACATAGACCTGCATTAGCACAGAACTCTAGATACAAATTATATAAAATGTATCTTTTGTTTTACAAAAAAAAAAAATTGGTAAATACATAAACATAGCACCAAATATACAAGATAATGAAAAAGTATCATGTATGAGAAAATATGTATCTCGACATAATATTGTCCAGATCTAAACATGCTTTCTATGCAATTTCTTTTTTCTTAGCCTTTTTTTCATGCTTTTCACGCAATTTCTTCATCATAGATGGATTGTTTCTATGCTTGGATCTATTTTTATTAAAACCATCAGAATCTTACTCAAAAATACCAGGAACAAAGTTTACAACTTTTTCATACTGTTTGATATCGTCTAATTGAGAGATTCCAAGACTAAAAGATGGTACCAAATCTCTATTTAGTATGTAAAATCAAACAATATGGACTGAAAAAAATGATAATCAAATAATTAATTCAATAATGAAACCAAAATAAAACTTTGTAGAAAATACAATCAAAAAATTATTTTTTGATAGAAATTGAAATATATGATAAGAAGAAAGTGAATATAATTCTAGGAAAAAATTTATCTTGATTCAAAATTTTTGAAATTGTGTAAGAAAACTAGTGGAAACTGCCGCAGAAATTCAGTCGTGAAAATAGGAGGAACCGGTGTTAAATTTGGTAAAGGAGACCCTAGTTGTCAAGAGTTGTAATATGTATCTCACCTATTTTCTAAATAAAGGTAAAAGTAGTAAATGTTGGGATATTTGTAAAATTTTAAAAGTGGAGGGATTTTTGGTAGTTTAGAAACTTAAGTTGTTGAATTATGAAATTTTTCCTAAATAAAAAGGGAGATTAGGTTAATTCATTTATTTTTAAAATTTTGGAAGGGAATCTTTTAATTTTGTGTAATTTTTAATTTTGGGGGGAAATTGGGGAAAAGGTGTGGCAGTGGTGGGAGGTTTAGTTTTAATTTGAAATTTTTTTAATTGTTCAATTGGTCTTTGTGTTTTTTTTTTAATTTTATTATTATTATTATTATTATAATATTATTATTATTATTATTATAATATTATTATTATTATTATTATTATTATTATTATTTCTTATGTACAAATGCTATTAGTACTATTTAATTAACAAATATAAAGAATAAAATTATCTAATTAAAATAGCAATAAAATACATAGTAAAATTATGTATACTTTAGTTTAAGTTAATGAGAAAAGTCAAGTATTTATATCAAAATAAATATTATTTTAAAAAATATAGTCCTTTTAAACTATTTTGATCCTTTATAATATTGTTATTAATTTTTTATATACTCCATACTTTTAAAAAATCTTAATTTATAGTGTATAATTAAATTTATGGTTATTATTAAATTTGAATTATTATTTTTTAATTTGAATTGAAATTTTAAAAACTATCTAAATTTAAAATGACTTACATAGATTGAAATTTCAAATAAAAAATATTAATATTACAAAATCTATATAATCTATCTATACATAGTAGGAGAAACAAAATAATATTGTAATGACAAGTGTCCATTATTATATAATTTAAGTTTGAACATTATATTAAGGCAGGAATTTCAAAAAATTAAACGTCAATTCAATTTTCTTAATATCAATAATGTGAATTTAAATTCATAATAAAGTGTCCTAATTTTTATTAGTGAAATTATACTTTCACAATATTAGATTACTTCAGTTTAAATCTAAAATGGAAATGAATTTTAACTTACATTTTTTAAGTGAAAATATTAAAATTATATAAATTTTAAATGGGTTATATGATTTAAATATCAAATTTAAAATAGAAAATTATAAAAATAAAATAAGGCAATTAACTTATTTATATTGAGTATGAGAAACAAAACAATATTGTGATGACAATATCATCACCATGAAATTTTATATTTGAAAAATATTTTACGATTAGAATTACAAAAAAAAAAAAAATCAATTCAGATTTTATTATCAACAACGTAAAATTTGAATCCAAATTAAAGTTTCCTATCATAGGGGAATCTTACTTCTACAATGTCCGGTTATTTCAATTTAAATTTAAATAGAGATATGAATTTAAAATTTTGATTTGTTCTGGATTAAATTAAAAATATAAAAATTATATAAACTATATGACATAATATATTAAGTTTAAATAAAAAAATAAACTGTCAATAATAGAAAATTAAGAAATAATGTTAAAATTGTCAATATCTCTATCTTTATTCGTGTACGCGTATTAATTATTTTCATCAAAGTATAATCTTTTTTTACAAAAATTAGACTAATTTATATTGCATGTTCGGTAGAGTGTGACATTAATTAATTAAAGGTTAAAAATAAAATTAGAAAACTCATTTAAATCTCATATGTAGAAATTACAGAAAGAGGAATAGATAATGTAAAGATTAAAATTTGAATTAACTTTTATTGAATAAAATAAAATAAACAAATATAATTTAATATGTTAAATAAGTTATAAAAGATTTAATTGTCACATTTTTCAATAATATTTGTATATCCCGCAAATACAAATATTAGTATGCATGCTACCTCAACAATTAATAAAGTTTTTTATGAATTCTTTTGGAGGAAGTAAGTGCTTACATATAAAAAAAGAGCTAATTTTAAAGTAATAAAGTATCAATCATAAAAAATATCTTTAAAATTTTCAATGAAAAAAAATAATTATACATATTTTTAAAAGTGCAATTAACATTCAAAAATACCATGTTGCAACAACATAAAACACAATGTTGAATAGGTAAAAGAAGTTAGTTGATAAGTTTAAAATTATAAGTTAGTTGTTATATAAGTCTTTGAGGCTAGTTTTTCAACAAAAACTCAAAGATGTTACTCATTGACCCTTTCGAGTACCTAACGAGTGTGTTACTTAAAACCACCCATCAATTGGGCACCCCTATTTCTAGGATGGTACCCTAGGTATAATCAACCTCATAATCGCCCTTATTTTTAAGATAGCAAAAATTAGTTAACTATGCAATTAATTGTCTACTAATGCCTTGGTTCTTATATCCCTCTTTCAAGGATGATGTAGGTTCCTAAAATTCACCCAAATTTCTCTTTCAAGGATGGTTTAAGCTTTCAAGAGTTTGGGATTTTAACCCATCAAACCCATTTGGGTATTTGGGGCTTTCACCCACAAATTCCAACCAAAATAATCAAGCATTCATAAAACTTATCATCAACATACTAGAATCTATACAAATATATCACTACCCATGCACATTTGCACCCTATTCAAACATAAACCCAAGTGGTGTATCTAGAAAATTATACACATAATAAACACAAATAAATCAAAACTTCCATCAAAGTTATTCATTAAAAATAAAGATAAGGCAAACCACACTTTAAACTCCAATGAATCTTCAATGGAAGATGCCAAATACACTCTTTGGAGTTCCTCTAATTAAGTCTTAGATCAACTTAATACAAATTTAGGCACCAAACTCCAAAAAACTGCAAAACCCTAAACTAAACTAAGGATGAATAGTGACTAGATAAAATATGGTGAAAATGAGCTAAAATCACCTATTTACCCCAATCCACATTTTCCAATATTACGCCACCTTGCTTTTGATCTGCTTAAGCAGATGGGGAGCAGGTGGAAAGAGGATGCAAAGCAGATGACCCTTTACTTTCACATTTGACTTCCTTTTGACTTGAAAGAATTGCTCATCATCCCTTTTCAAATTTTCCTACACAAATGAGCATTAAGAATGAGATAAATATCAAAGAAATGGAAATCAATGAAAAATCATGATAATTTAGGCTTAAAAGGTACTAGAAAGTTGTCAAATGACGGCTTATCAGTAATTGTAGCAAAAATAAGGAATTAGCTTTGTCGGTTTAATTTCTGTGGCTAAGAAATTTTACGAACTTATAAATAGCTATGGAATTCAAATTTTTGTGGCTATTACTAAGTAATAGCTATAATTTTTTAATTCATAGCTTAGATTTTGTAGCAATAGATATATTGTGTTGTAGTGATGGTTTAATTTTCAAAGTTCTCACACATATCTTTTGTTCAAAAATGGTGAAAATTGTGAGGGGAAATCCATCATCTTGTCGTCCCAGCGGTATAGAAATACCAATGCCAGCAATAATTAACTTTTGATAGAATAGAGAGTTCAATAGTGATGATGATATTAACGACGATGACAGAGCAAAAGTAGGGGTTTTTTGCTAAAAGTCCACTTGTAGGAATTTTTTGACATTTAGACACTAGTTTTCAAAAATTGGGAATATAGACACCCTAATGGGAGCACAAAATTTAATGGCAATCCTAGCACTCAACTTAAAAAATATACACTTTAGTCCTTCTCCCATTTCAGCCCCTATTTTTTAAAAACTACACTTTGGTCCATGGCCAAAAAAATTAAATATTGGATAATTAATTTAAATAAAAAAATATCAAGATTCTCAACCAATCCACTACCAACCACCCAATTTTTCTGCGATTCCCTCAATTTTCTAGCCATTTTTCGTCGAATTTTCTGGCATCCATCGAAAAGTGATATTATCTCCATTGTTTTAAGCCATTTTCTCATATTTTTAGCCCCAAATTTTCATCCATTTTCATACAAAAAGCTTGAAAATCAATCCCATATTTTGAAATTGATTCTTGGCTCAATAGCAACATTCCAACACTCCTTAGGTTGTTTCTAAGCTATAATTTATTGGATTATTCTGGTGGTCATAAAAAAAGGTGAGATCAGGTACTGTATGAATAACATCTAAGAAAAAGACGACTACAGTCTATTAAGTCTAGGCTCATAAACCATTATTTAGGTCTATTAAATACTATCATCAAGGTATATCATATCTATTATAGATTACGTGGTTGTTGGTGGTATATTTTCAGGTGAATGGGAGGAGACTCCTAAATGTTGGGTTTGGAAGACCGAATCTAAGGACACAGTGCACATTGCCTTCGTCGCAATGGTTCATATGCCGATATGGTTAAAATCATAATGGAGAGCGGTTAATTAAGTTGTGATCAAAGCGATGTGGTAATTAGTTACTTGATAAATGGGAGGGGGGAAATCTACCCAACGTTCATAAGGAATGATAGAAACATGGAATTATACATGCTTTGTGTTGATTCTAATAATTTCAGGCCTATATTGTAGGTTAAAGTTATTGGAAGATCTTGGAAAGAAGCTTCTACATCAGCCCCACCCCCACACCCATCCCTACCCCCGACAGTGAATAATACGTCAATGGAATATAATTGCATGGGTGGTGATGAATGGGATATAGTGAAGATTATGAAGAAGAAGATTGTGGGGGAGGTGAGGACGAATAGTTCGGACCACAAAGAAGCAACTCTTTCTCGGATGGCACCAATCTTTGTATAGAACAACCATTCAAGGATAACAAAACATTAAATCTTTTATTGAAGAAGGCGTCGGTGAAAGTGTCTTTCAATTACACAACGGTGAAGAGTTGTAAGAAATACTTGAGGTTGAGGTGTGTAATCCTACTTGCCGGTGGGTGGTGCACACATGTACGATCGGAGAATTGGGTTGATTTTATATCCACAAGTACGTGGGAGAGCATAGTTGTGGTGTTGATCATGTCACGTGAAAGCACAAGAATGTCACCACGGAGGTCATTGTCTCACTTATTTTGAACTTTTTTGTCAATAATAAAGGTCCAAGCCCGAAAGAGATTGAGAGAATCATATTTAAGGAGCTACATTACAAGCGGGCTATTGAAAGTGTTGGATGGCAGGCGTCATTGCGAAGAATATAGTTTGAGGTACACTCAAGCATGGATATGCAGTTCTGTCCGCCTTTTCATATGTTTTCAATGGCCTCAATCCCGGGTCTATAATTTCCCTCATGTCCGATGAGGAGTCGGGCAGGTTTATTTACTACTTTAAGGCGTTTGGGGCTTCCATCCATAAGAAAGGTCATTGCCATTGATGGCACACATTTTTCCGACAAGTATGAGGGCGTGCTCCTGTCTATTGTCACTCAAGATATGTAGAATCATATCTATCCCTTAGCGCATTGTGTGGTGGATAAAGAGAATAATGTATCGTGGGGCTTCTTCTTTGAGAATCTTAAGTCCTTTGTCGTCGACGAATCAGAGTTGCATGTTATCTCCGACAGACACGTAAGCATAGACAATGGTCTCTCAAGACATTATCCACTTGCGCATCATGGTGTTTGTATGAGACATCTTGGTGAAAATCTCCATACGAATCACCATTGTGCAGATTCACTCTATTTTTACTACCATACAGACAAGGCGTACATGTTGGAAGAATTTAATGACTACTTCAATGCCCTTAAAGAAAGATGCCCCAGCCAGCAGCTTGCCTTGAGCTTGACGTTGGATTTAAAAAGTGAAGTCGGGGTCACTTTTCAGGAAATAGATTTAACATCATAACCACAAACATCACGGAGTTGCTCAACTTAATGTTGCTCAATTAAAGAGATTATCCAGTGGCGGCCATCTTCAATTCAATTGCACATAGGTTTGGAGAAATATTTAGGAAGAGGTATGCAGAGGTGAACAATTCAAGAACACCATTTGTTCCCTTAGCCGAGAAGATCTTGAGGGAAAACATGACCGAGGGCGACAGATGATATGTGAACAACATAAACGGAAGAACCGACAAATTCACCGTGCTTGGTTGTGGTCCCTCCGCCAAAGTTAATCTATCAAGATGGTCATGTTCTTTTAGGAAGTTCGACTTGGTGAAATTATCATGCACTCATGCAATGGAAGTGTTGCGCTTGAAGCATGGGGACGAATACAGCACTAGCATTTACAACTAATCTTTTCCCATATAATTAAAAGAATCATACCTCCTTGCATACTTGGAATCTATTTGTGCAGTACCTCTAGAGTCGGAGTGGAGCGAGGCGTGGGAGTATCTAGAAATACAAGTTCTTACACCCAATTTTGATCCCAAAGTAGGGAGGAGGAAGGTGAGACTCTTTAAGGGTGTGTTAGAGCCTTCAATGCCTAAGAAAAGGAACAAGTGCTCTAAGTGCAAAAGGCCGGGACATAAGAGAACAACATGCAGCCTTAACGTAGGAAAATAGGATTGACATTGTATTTTATGTTTTTGGTTCTGTCAAATACACTAGGCAATATGTAATGTGTATTCTGTTTTCAAAGCCAATGAACAGCAGTCAAAATCAACTTATTTTGTTGTGCATTATCGATTCCAGTTCATATATTATATATTGCGTACTAAGTAGATTATACACTGAAATAATCGACTAGCCTCATAATATATAATAAATCAGTTTTTGGTCTACAGAGTAAATATTCAATACGTAGTGTATAATAAACCTTTCACGTTGTCTATTGAACAAACCCTTTTCTTCGTACACTGAACATTTCAATGTAATAATGATGCTTTGGAAAAGTCATCATTTTGAAAAGAATCCTCCTAATTTATTTATTAAATATTTTGTACTAAATAGATTATACACATTACTCATCGACTAGATTCATAATATTTAATAAATCTATGTGGGGTCTACAGAGTAAAGATTAAAATACGTAGTCAATTATACAACTTTCGAGTGGTTTATTGACTAAACTATTTTCTTCGTACACTGAATATTTTGATGTAATAATTCCCCTTCAAGAAAGGTGTCGTTTTGAAATGACTTGACTGCCACGACTTTTCATTATCTATTCCCACACGCATTTTCACCTTCCCTATGGTCTATTTAAAAAGGCCAGTAGTCGATTGTAAACCCACCTTTTACTACATTACTAAGGAAGAATAGATTTGGAGAAAAAATGACAAGAAGAAGGTATCCTCTTTGTCCTATGCGTAGGATGACGACAAGCCGCAACCTTGATTTGCTTCGATTGAGGAGCGACCTAGATTTTCTTTTCCAGGGTCTTGTTGCTGATCAGCGGAGGCTGGACAGAAAGCTTCAGCGGATGGCCCATTTTCTTCGTGCCATAGCCGAAAGGCTCCACTTGGACCCCCATGACCTCATCACCCCCCTACTTCCTCCTAATCTAGTGTAGTTTAGGAGAATGTAGTTCATTGCGAAAGCTTTCATGGTGGAAACATTTATAAATGAAAGCTTCTCTTTTTGTCACTTATGTTGGGAGTTTGTCCCAACATTATTATATGTAAATGCAATGAACATTATAATGAAATGCAATGAACATTATAATGAAATGCAATGAACTTTATCTTTTGCATTGTGCTTAATTTATGTACATCCAACTTTCTATTTACTTTATCTTCATCAATACAGTATTGTGTTTAATTTCTTGTTGATTCATCAGTTCAGTATGTTTAAAGATTTACATAGATTGTTTCACTAAATGTAAGAAAGAAATATTGAGGATATAATCAACTAGGCAAAATATGAATTATATACTGATATCTGTGTTGATTCATCTGTACTGTATGTTTAAGGATTTATATAGATTTTTTCACTAAACGTAAGAAACAAATATTGAGGATATAATCGACTAGGCTATATATGAATTATATATTGATATATGTGTTGATGATCTTTTGTATAGACCTATTATCGATTTATACTCAAGTCGATTATCGACCTGAGCAAGCGTCTATGCTCAACTTACTAAATATATGGACAACTTAAAATAATGACAAAAAGGGAGAAATTAAATAAAATTAAATTAAAGTATGTCAATTAACACCATTAAAATATTGTACAGCAATTTATATACATCAATTGTGACACCCAATCACTTTTGAACGTGATCAAGTGTTATTTAAGACACGTTGTAGTCATAGATCATTAAGATGACACAAAAAGGGGGAGAAATAAAATACATTAAAATAAAATAAATATGAATCATCCAAGCACTAAAGAACGACTACATATCATGAAAAGAGATTAGACGTGTGTAATGAGCATAAGAAAGAGTTATGGTTGTCACTTGTGAGTGTTCAATGGACAAGTAGTGTCTGAGAACAAGAAGTCCTTCTCACTGCAGACGCTTGTTCTAGGTAATTAATTGTTACTACTATTGCCCTCCCCTATACTCATTTGATTGAGTGCCCAATTGTATTGTACTCTCATATTATGATATTTACTCACTTTACATTGTGTGAATGATGTTCATTTATTTTATTTTATTTCTCCTTTCACCTCATTTGAAAATAGACCTATGATGATATCAGGCATATATTATAGATAATCATCTTTATCTATACCAGACTATATTATTTGTCATGTATCGACCAATTGAGTCGATTTTCAAAGGAGGTTAGATTAAGAAAAGGAGAAATAAAATAAACATCATTCACGTAATGTAAAGTGAGTAAATATCATAATATGAGAGTACAAAATAATTGGACACTCGATCAAATAAGTATATGGGAGGGCAATGGTAGTAACAACCAATTACCTAGAACAAGCTTCTGTAGTGAGAAGGACTTCTTATTCTCAGACACTACTTGTCCATTGAAGACTCACAAGTGACAACCATCACTCTTCCTTATGCTCATTGCACACGTTTAATCTCTTGTCATGATATGTAGTCATTTTGTAGTGCTTGGATGATTCATATTTATTTTATTTTATTTTAATTATTTTATTTCTCCCCTTTTTGTGTGTCATCTTAATAATCCAAGCCTATAACGTGTCTTAAATAACACTTGATCATGTTCAAAAGTGATTGAGTGTCACAATTGATGTATATAAATTGCTTTACAATGTTTTAATGGTGTTAATTGACATACTTTAATTTTATTTAATTTATTTTCTCTTTTTTTTTTAATTATTTTAAGTTGTCCATGTATACAGTAAGTTGACCATAAACTATTATTTAGGTCGATAATCGACCTTAGTATAAATCGATTATATGTCAATACACTTGATCATCAACAAAGACAATAGTATATAATGCATGTGTACCCTTGTCGATTATAGAAAACATAAACATTCTTTAGAAACCCTTTGAAGTAAATGATAAACTATTTGAATTTACTCCAACGATACAATTCAAAAAGGTAGATTTTCCAACGGTCAGAGTTTGGTATCCCTACTATATAAATGAAAGGGACACTTTTGAACTCCTCTATATTCATTTATTCATCACTTTCTAGTTTTGCTTCAACAATAACAATGTTGCAGTCATATCAAACGCCCAAAAGTACTTATATTTGTCGTTGTGGTAATTTTGGTGTTGAAAACATCACGAACCGACAAGAATCCAGGTCGAAAATTCTACAACTGTGCGGTTGGAAAGGTTTTTTTTGTTTAAATAAAAATTTATTTATGTTCATCACATAATACAAATTATTAATTTATCATCATAATTTTAGGATAATGGTGGATGCTCTTATTTCAAGTGAATTCCGAGGAATCAAAATTTCAAGCTGTTGCAAAGTTTGAAATATTCGAAAGGCTTAGAGATTCCCAAGAAAATAAGGATCTTCTTATGACATTATTTAGAGAATCGGAATACAAGATTGATCACTTAAAAGGATTGTTGAAAGACGTCGAAATTGAGAGGTATCAACTTAAGTATAGGTTGGCTATGACTGAAGAAAAAGAAAAGGGCATAAAAATTATGGTGTATGGTTTACTATTTATTTTGGCTTTTTGGAAAGGTGTAATGGGGGTGTGTCACACCCCTTTTTTAACCAAAAAGAATATTAATTTTAAGTTCGAAAGGGATTTTATTATTAAGTGACAAAAAGGAAAATTTATTTCGAAAAGGATTGTTTATATTCAAAACTTAGATTCGCCACTTGGCATAATCTGGTGTACCAAGTCACCTTTGGAAAATCCTTTTAAAAAATAATTTAACTCTTTAAACTGGTTTCCAAACAGAGATTTCGGTTAAGGAATTTTGTTGATCGAGTGGAAGGTGTTAGGCACCTCTTGATCTCATTGTTTGACCATGGTCACTCGATGGGGCATATCGGCTAATTCGACACTATGAACATATAAACTACAAAAACACAAAATAATCAATCAAACAAACAAAAACAAAATAAATCCAAAAATATAATGTCCAGTCCAATTATTACAAACCGAAGTAAAAAAAGTACTGAAAAGTAAACCTACATTAATCCTAAACTACGCTCCAATGCTTTAACTGATGTCTTGGGCCTTGATCACGAACTTCCTTTGTGTACATGATACCTTGGGGCATTCCTCGGTGAATAAGTACATAAAACCTCGAAGCATTCCCCGGCAAATGAATATAATTTCAAGTCTTGTGCGATAAAGTAGAAAGAACAATTCACACACACATTCAAACATTCAACAAAATATCATTCCTAAATTTGCCTACCCGACTTAGCATTTGCCTACCCATTTAATGACCTAAAACAATGAATCTATCGATTTCAACAATGTCCATCAACGAATAAAAAATAATCAACATTCACCATATTAATCTTTTAATTCTCACCCCCAATTCTATACTTAAATTACCAATTTCAAATCTCAAATGATATATCATTTCATCACATCAAACATAATCAACGAAATCAATAATGAATAAAAAATCAAGCAATTATTCAGCACCAACAAAGATCAAACAATCAACCAAGATGTTCAATCTATAACACTGAGTATCATAAACAAAAAAAAATAAAAGAGTGGAGATTAGAAATGGTCCTTGCTTTGAAACTTTCAAAGAATGTTACTTGATAGAATAAAAAAATCTTCTTCTAAATAACCTTAACTCAAACCTCAACAACGAACTCGACCAACTCGGAACAGATTTTGACGAGCTTGGACGGAATCTAAAGTAAATTAGAGTTTCAGTTAACTGTTTTGTATCATTGTAACCCCGGCAAGCTTTGATGATCGAAAACGAAGAGGAAATATGTTTGTGATGCATTTTCTGGCGAACCCATCAATAAATTGAGTTCTTCAATCTGTTTTTATCTCTTTTTTTTTACCTCTTTCTCGATTTTTCTCTCTCTATTTCTCTCTAATTCGCGGTTCTCCTCTCTAATGTCTCTTCTGTGTCTGATTTCTCACTCAACATATGCGGGTATGTGTTTGTTTTTTTTTGGCGAGGCATATTTTCTGGTGAGGTGTGATGTAAGAATTGTGTGTGTGTATGTTAATTCTGTGTGCGTATAGTTTCTGTATGTGAGAGTGTTTTCTGAGAGAATTTGTGAAGGTGTATATATGTTGTGAGGTGTGAGCTTGGCAGTATGGAGAATGTCCTGTGAAATCCCCTTGTGTTAATGGGGAATATGTGTATATATTCTCTGTGTGATTGTGTATGCGTGGAAAAAAATGAGTGAATAAATTATTGTGGGATCCATGTGCCTTTTTTTGTGTGTGAATTATTAATGGGAATTCTCTCCTCTTTTGGTGTGTGTATTTCTGTGTATTATATATTTTAGTCTTTGAGAAAGTTTGTTAAAAAAGGAATAAAATATGGGGTTAGGGGGTAAGGGGGTGACGTGGATAGGGTGTAAAGGGTATGATGAGGTGTAAAAATTAGTTAGGATAAGAGAATATTAGGGATTAGGGATTTAATTTTTTAGGATTTGGTTATTATTTGTTTTCTTTTGGGGATTAAAGTGTAGAATGGGTGAGGTGTATCATAAAGTGAGGCAAAAATGGATAAATTGGATTTTTGGGAGGGACAAAATTAGATGTCTACATCATGTCCCTTTTTGGGTGTAAACACAAAGTGTTTTCAGCCAAAAAAAGTAGACAACGAGATCAAATTTTGATCCGACCATTATTTGATGAACGAAATAGAAGGAAGAAGGACAACCGAGTTGGAGAGTCGAGTGAGGTTCCATCGAGGTTTCGGTCCACGGCGCTATCATTACATTAAAATGAAAATTAAAAGTTAAAACATAAATGAAATTACAAAAATCCTATTTGTGTGGCTTCTTTTGGACTCTTGATTTGCTATTTCATCACCCTATTCTTCGAGCAGGCTCCTGACTTGAAATTTCATCTCCCTGTTCTTTAGGTGGGCTCCTAACTTTCAATTTCATCACCTTGTTGCTTGACTTTCAATTTCTTCACCTTATTGCTTGTCTTCAACTTCTTCACCTTATTACTTGACTTTGAACTTTTTCACCTTGTTGCTTGACTTTCCATTTATTCGCCATGTTCTTCAGGCGGGCTCCTGAAATCACATCAAAACTAGAAAGAAAATTATCCCAAACAAAAATTATTATAAAGAAAAATTCCATTTTCCAGAAAAGTAAAATTCCAAAAATAGGAATTAAATTTTCACCCCAGTTTATCATCAAAGGACTTTTGTGACAGTCATATCATAACTACTTGAAAACCCCGAACAAAGAAATGCATTTTCTATGGGTTAATTGGAATGATTTGACTAGAATATGCATTTTCTAGGAGTTAAAGGAAATGACTCGACTAGAAAGTACATTTTTTAGAAATCATGGGGAATGACTCGATCAGGAAGTACATCTTCTAGGAATCAAGGGGACTGACTCGACTAGGAAGTACATCTTCTAGGAATC
This sequence comes from Capsicum pubescens, assembly GCA_030864215.1. Lineage (NCBI taxonomy): Eukaryota > Viridiplantae > Streptophyta > Magnoliopsida > Solanales > Solanaceae > Capsicum > Capsicum pubescens. The sequence goes on from CM061544.1 coordinate 234,328,763, forward strand.
AAGGGAAATAACTCGACTAAATAGTACATCTTATAGGAATCAAGGGAAATGACTCGACTAAAAGGTATATCTTATAAGAATCAAGGGGAATGACTCGACCAAGAGGTACAACTTCTAGGAATCAAGGGGAATGACTCGACTAAAGGGTACATCTTATAGGAATCAAGAGGAGTGACTCGACTAAAAGGTACGTCTTATAGGAATCAAGAGGAATGACTCGACCAGGAGGTAAATATTCTAGGAATCAAGGTGAATGACTCAACTAAAAGGTACGTCTTATAGGAATCAAGGGGAATGACTCGACTAAAAGGTACATCTTATAGGAATCAAGGGGAATAACTCGACTAAAAGATACGTGTTCTAGGAATCAAGAGGAATGACTCGACTAAAAGGTACGTCTTATAGAAAGCAATGGGAATAACTCAACTAAAGGTACGTCTTAAAAGAATCAAGGGGGATGACTCGACTAAAAGGTACATCTTATAGGAATCAAGGGGGATGACTTGACTAAAAGGTATGTCTTATAAGAATGAAGGGGGATGGCTCGACTAAAAGGTACGTCTTATAGGAATCAAGGGGAATGACTTGAATAAAAGGTACGTTTTATAGGAATCAAGGGGAATAACTCGACTAAAATATACGTCTTATAGGAATCAAGGGGAATGACTCGACTAGGAGGTATGTCTTCTAGGAATCAAAGAGAATGACTCGACTAGGAGGTACGTCTTCTAGGAATCGAGAGGAATGACTTGACCATAAGGCACGTCTTCTAAGAGTCAAGTGGAATGTATCGACTAGGAGCAGTGTCTTCTAGGAGTGAAGGTTCAATTTAAGAAGTGCATCACCTAGCAAATGAAAACTGAAATCCCTGGACAAGAAAGTGTATCTCTAAGGGATATAGGATGATGAATTTTTACCATGATTTGATTATCAAGCTTGTGAAGCAACATTGCTTCCTGCATTTGTAAAAGTGATGCATTACAGCCCTTGATATATTCTCTGAAGTCCTTGCTTTGAAGGTAATATGTTTCTTGTTTCATCACAGAAAACTTGTAAGTTTAAAACATGGTGGTTGGTTTATGGCTTTAGCTTTCACGGAGATCTCTCTTGCCTTCGTTACATTTAACCTTGCTTCCAACCATTAGCATATGTCATTGACTTGTTGCTTCATTGACCCAAACTCAGATTATTAAGAGTGACTCTGAAACAAACATAGTATCTATGCTTAGTTATGTTTCTCAGATAAACCTTTTGAACCTTAGTATTTTCATGAGTTCCCAGACTTGTCTATTGACAAAACTTTCTGCATGCCTTATTTTGGTTCACAATCATGTCTCTTTTATGTGCTAGCTTTTGTCTTTCTTTGTGCAATTGAACAAGCTGGTAGCCAGTTTGGAAATCTTTTCTCACTTATTTGGACATGGACTTGACTCAACGACAAGAGAAAAATGACAATGATTTTTATTTGAATAACTAACTCAATAAAATAAAATAAAAATAAAAAGAAGAAAGAAAATACAATGAATGTCTCCATTTGAAACAAAGAAACAAAAAAATTATCTAAAAATGACAGTCGACTCTAATGATCATGCCATGCATTTTGGATTAAGCTACCTGGTCTTCCCACCCAAACATTCTACCAATTGTTCTTGAGTTAATGACCCTGAAATTGAGTTACTTCCTTGGGCCAATTGCATTCGGAGACCTCATTCGGCTAGTGGCGCCTTGAAGGATTTTCGCCAATAAGCCTCTCTCATTTTATTTTTCTCAGCTCACCATTTCCCTATGGTGTCCGTGATGGTTTTCACCAATGAGACTCTCTTATTTTTATTTCTCTCACCTCACAATCGTCTTATAGTGCTCGTAAGGATTTTAATCGATAAGACTCTCTCATTTTTATCTCTCTCAACTTACCATCGCCTTATGGTGACCATAAGGGTTTTCACCAATAAGACTCTCTCATTTTTATTTCTCTCCTAATTCCTTATGCTGAGGAAGACAAGTAGTTCCCAAAATACGTCATCATATCCATTGCATGCTTAGCCTTAACATTCTCAATGATTGATATGAAGGTCTCTATTTGGTTGTAACTTGGCTTTTGGATAAGGTTAAAAAGAAAGGATGGCATGATGCCCAAACGACACTTGAAGTGGGGTAGGACTTACAACTTTTGGAATCGACTCAAACAATGAGGATTAACTCATGCCCCAGTTTTTTTACTAGGCAATACTAAAATATTTATTTGGCTGGGCCAAGCCTAGAGTAGGGCAACCTAAGTATCTCACCCTCGAAAGAGGAGAATCAAGTCACACGTAGTTCCGACAACTTGTTTTGCTTGATTCTGATTTGCTTTTTTCTTCTGTTGACTCTTTTCTCTTTGGGACCTTTTCTGACTCTATTTTTCTTGACACTCTTCTCTTTTCATTCTGTTTGGGCATATTTTTTCTTTTTGTTCCTTCTTTTTTTTTGAAATTTTTCTGACGCTATTGTTTTGATCGACACTTTTCTTTTGAGCTTAGCTGACTCTATCTTGATTCCAAAAGAGGTGTATGAAAGAAAATAAAACTAAGGCTCAAATTGTCACGCCTCAAATCCTGTTGGGGCGGACAGGCACCCGTAGCCGTAAAGGCCCGAGAGAGCCAATTCATAACCTTGTACTTTCCATGCATGTAACTGTAACAGCCAAATGTTCTGACAACATGATATTATACAATACTTGGCCGTTGGGGCCACCACATCTAAAGACAAAACACTACCATAACTTTACATTAGTCTACAAAGCCTCTAAAAGATACATAGACTTAGTTAGGGTCGGGACAAACCCCGGTCCTACTCTTGACTTACTGTACAATACCAAAATATATGGAACAGACTCGGAAAGCCCCCGAATCAACCTGGAGCTCACCAATAGTCCCTGAAAAGCCTGCGCTCCTATTAGTGAGTTGTATGAGCTGAAGTGCCTCTGCCTGCAGCATGAAATGCAGGTCCCCCGTGAGGGACATCGGTACGAAAATATGTACTGAATATGTAAGGCAGAAGGTAACAATACACTTGATACAAAAGCTCAATAGAAATCTAATACAAGTGTATAAGTAGTACTAGTAGACCACCTTTATAAATACTTGTGGGACAATGTACATTACATTCTTTCTTCGTTTTACCTTCTTACTTCATAATCTTTGTAAGCCATATAATGCAAACGACCAGCTGATCAGTGGTAAAATAGATAAATTAGGATCGGCCCATGCTAGGCTTACGTCCCTGGGCTGCCACCTACATATAAGGATTGGGATCGGCCCATGCTAGGCTTATGCCCCTGAGCTGCCACCCACAAATAAAGGTATCGAGATCGGTCCATGCTAGGCAAATGCCCCTGAGCTGCCACTCGTCATTTTACTGATTTACATTACTTAGTTTATTTAGCCTTTGAGATTGTTACTTTGGTGGTCATCACATTATGGTACCTTGAACCAGCAATACGCTAATAAGAGATATGTAAATAGACACTTAATGCAACAACAATGAGGTAGGGAGCTGTTGGCACATAAATAAAGTGTTTAGGAGCTAAAATAACACATGGGTCTTATTTGAACAAACGGAGAACTCTTGAAATTTTCTAGTGAAGATAGACGCACAGATTTAATAATAAGCACGCATTGAGGTGTTCTAATGCGTTAGAGAGTGGGAACAAGGTCATTGGATACATGGAGTGTAATGTGTTGCCATTATCTATCACTTTGTTATAGGATAACCTCGGAAACATGCTTGATGGAACAATTGTACGATTTCATGCCAAAGAGTGTGAAATAGAGTATGCCTTACATACCTGGTTATTTGACTCCGAAACTAACCCGACTTGACTTCCCACCTTTTAGATTACTTATCTACAATAGAATATATGGTAAACTAGTATTAGTAGCCAATCAACACATTTGAGATACTTAATTTCACCTAAAATAGTAACCGAGCAGCAACTATTAATCTATCAAACAAGGGTGTTATTTTAACCCTTATTTTCCTCCAATTATACCCACATACCATATAGGTTCTTATAAGGTTCACCAAAACCACCTCGACTTCATTACATATTCCAAACAATACGCAAAATAGATTGGGCAGCAAATATTAGTTCGGTGGTGTATCACCACATCTTTCTTCTATAATTCATTACAAACTCATCACACCTTTATCCAACTTCAACCTGGCAGCCCATAACATATACATACAAAACAGTCCACAAAATAGTCCCAAACCCCTTTTATTGTAGCAATCAATTATTGAACTCATCATCTCTTGAGTTCTCAATAACAAGACATCCATAATCCCCTCTCAAATTCATATATAAGAAAAACAAAATGGGGCAGTCACCTTTCCTCAATTTAGCAACTTATTCTTTTAATTGGACTCTTCAAGAGCTTGAACTTTCCTTCACACTTAAACCAAAGAAAAAGAAGAAAAAGTTCCTCAATAACAAGGAAACGTGAACAAACAACTTGTTCTATAATCAGCCATATACTTATAGTCAAACACTTATAACTTGTTTCCCTAATCTCCCATGAGATAATTAAACAAAACCTTAAGTGTTTTTCACTTACCTTGGGCTGCAAAGGGGAGGGTTTCTTCAAGAACCCTAGAAGGAAAAATAGGGTTGCTGCTCTTGTTATTTTTGAGAGAGTAGAGAGATTTGCTGAAATATACTCCTTTTTTTGACTTAAAAGTGAAGTAAAATGACCAGCAACGTGGCCTTTTAAAGGCCCTATCTTGTCCACCTTCTTAGCTGCATTTTGGACTATAAAATTGGTCAAATTGGTCCAAGTAGGTGATGCACCTACTTAAGGGTCCAAGATGCTGAAACTTCAAAGTAGGTGATGCACCTACTTGCTTAATTTCTTGTTGGGCTCAATTATATTTGGGCCTTGGCAGATTGGTGTGTTGGGCCACTTATCCATTTTCTTTATCTTTTGTTCAATTTGGCCCAAATGAGTATATTAGCATAGACCCAAATCTGATCCATAGTCATGGGTCCATTAATTTGGTTCAAACAACTTAAGTAGGTGACTCACCTACTAGCTTAAATAAGTCAAGCAAGCACCTCAATATTTTGCTCCATTTTCAGCTCCTAATCCCTTTAATCTAACCTTCAACTTATACACACTTGGTCACTTTAAACATTAGATTCAAATACTAGCTTACGATTCCAAGTTTAAATAGTTATCTTAACGTTAACTTAGTCGCATCACATTAACGTTAACTTAATACGGGCAGCCTCTATAATTCCATCTACACCATTAATAATTGCATAACAAATCTCATCCGCTACCTATACCATATGACGATACCAAGTTCCATATAATTAGAATAAGTACAAGCAAGATACGGGATGTTACACAAATGGGGTAAACAAAGGATGACACGATGTTTGGATAGCAGAATAAAATGCCTTCATTATATCAATCCTTGAAAATGCAAGTACATGCCATGCAATATGACAGTGAAAGGTGAAGATCATTTGTGATATTTTTATAGTACTAACTTTAAATGAGCCTGTGTATCGCTACTTCTTCTGCAAACACCACTTTTTTGTACATTGCTCAATCAAATGACTCGTGCTTTCGTGGAGCTAATTTTTTTCCTGTTTCTTTTGATGTAGGATCACACATCCACTATTTGACCTAATTGAGACATGTCTTTCAATTGATGACCAAATTTTTCTTGTGATTCTTAAAATAATTGCCTTAATTTTCAAAGAAGGCTTCAATTTGTCACCTAATGTCCCAGCACTCTACCTTTTTTCTCAGATGTTTTTTCTAACTTTAGCCCTCTGATTCAATGTTTCATGGTTAAATTGAATTTTAAGATCTGACTGAAAATTCCGCTAGCATGTCATATCACTAGAATCAACATAAAATGTACTGTATAAATAAAAATAACAACACATATTTAAAACACAAAGGGAAAGGGATACTTCATTTAGTTGAAATAAAAGATAGAAGGGTTTGAACATAAACGACAAAGGGACAACATAAGATAGATCCCGAACTTCAACCCTGAAATAATTCAGAAAACAGAAAAGAAAACAAAACAAACTACCAGACCTCTTCCTAGTAGGGAGAGGGGTGACTTTTCAATTGCTCAGCCTGACAATTTAGCCACTGGTTTGCATATCAACATGACTAGAGCTTCTACCACGATCAGACACATTTCCTTTAAAAAGAAGTTCTGGGTCCCCATGCTTAACTCGTTGCTTCCTACATATCGTGCAGTACCACGTGCTGGCAAAGAACTCTGTGGGATGGTTGAGATGTTAATGTTTTGCACCACAATTAATTTTTCTTGAATCATTTTCTCTATTTCTCTTTTCAAAATATGACAATCTTCAGTACTGTGACCTTGCATAATAGAATGATAAGCACATCGTACATTAAGATCAAAATGTTTTGAATGTGGATAGGAAGTATACCCAGGGATAGGAGTAATCATGCCCCTTTGTCTCAATGTCTGGAACAAACTAGTAAAGGACTCCCTCATTGGCGTGAAATTATTTTTTGCCTTCCTCTTCATTGCAAACTCTGGTCTTAGATGAAACTTGGATTTAGAGGTTCCTTGATAAATTTGTGAGGTCAAGGACGACGTTGAGGGACTGGGGCATGCCATTGTATATAGAAAGATGGATGAGTATACGACTGTGCATTATTCAAAGGATATTGAGGAAGTGGAATGGGAATTCTTGGATTTTGGAGGAAGGAACCCTGTTGAAAGTGGTTATGTGGATCTAATATGTAAGTTCGGGATTGAGGCTGACAGTAATGATGGATTGGACCTCTCAAACTCTGTTTTGTCCCTGACATGACAATGGGTGTTTTTTCTTTCTTCTTTTCTTTAGTTTCCCTTGATTGATTGAAATGTCGTCCTAAATGTTTCACAGAATCCTTCTGTCCATCAGGATCCCTAAATTTTGATGTCTCAAAGCTTGGAGGAAGGTTACACTTGAAAACATGCCCCAGTTTTTATATGAAACATCTTCATAGCCCATAAGTAGCAGGGAACTTTTCATATTATTTTCTACACTCTTTACTTTCCCCACCATTTTTTGTGCCTTTTCTGGCATACTAGGCTTCTTGGTAAGAAATTTTGGCGGTCCACTTAACTTAACTGTAGGCTCACGAGTATAGCAATAATCATCAAGAGCCTTGAACATAGGTCTACTAGCAGATTGGGAAAGCACAACCATTGGATTGATAGCCAAAGTGGAAGACTCAGTAGAAGGTTAAGAAACAAAAGCACAGATAGTATGTGGTGTTGGCAATGTGTTAGATTTATACTGAAGGTCTAGAGAATGAGCGATGGAAGCATTGGGATGCTTTTGGCTTGGAATGGATTCTGAGCCATACTGCGGTGCATAAAAAATAGTAGGAAACTTACTTTGCAATTGTGATAGTAAACTCAAGGTATTTGCAGAGTCAATAGCGAGAAATAGAGGAAGAGGCAACCCACTTGCCCAAGCTCGGTGCATTTCTGTCATTTGTTACCTTAGTCTCAAAATCTCTTGCTTTAAACTCTCATTTTCCCGATTCTTTGTCTGATTCATGATGTCACTCTCTATATTCTTGTTGGACATGACTAACTTTTCCTTAGACTTGGTATGATGTGAAGGACCAGCCAGAATGCCACAAACCAACCCCCTTAAACTAACTGAACAAGAGATAACAAATATGTTAGAGTTCAATATCTTTTTTCAAAACCTTTTTCTTTCTCTTTTTTTAAAAAGATCACCGAACGCAAGAAGGGAGCCTATGTATCTCACTCTCGAGAGAGGATAATTAGGTGTGCATAGTTAGTGAAGTTCGGCCAAAATGGCAAGTCAAACCTTTTTTCTTTTTCTTGAAACTTTAGAAGAAAAGGAAGTAACAAAGTATCAAAAGGATTGATGAAAATCTTTTTGAATTTTTTAGCTTTAATAGCCTATACAAAATGAAACCTATGATTACCAAAGAAAATCTTTTTGGATTTTCAATTTAGAATTTCATACAAAAATAAAACTTGAACCTATTAAAGGAAAATCTTTTTTGTAGTTTTTTTTAAAGATGTCTATGGAACGCCTACGCTAAATAAAGAGTGAAGAATTTTTTTTTGAATTTTTAAAATAAGATCCCCGAACCCACAATAGGCTGCCTACGTATCGTACTCCCGAGAAAGGAGAATCAGGGGTGCGTAGTTCGTCCAGATCGGACAGTTAAAGATTAAAAAACTAAACCTTGACTTAAACAGGCACGACCAAAGATAGGCGATTAAAACGTCAATAAAATCATTTTGGTTATTTTAATTAGACACTTCACGCAAAACTAACACCAATAACTATAAAAGAGATTTTTTTTTGGTATTTTCGTTATATGAAATGTATAAAATTTCTATCATTTTTTAAATTTTCTTTTATAAAAAGCTCCTATAAAAAAATCTTTTTAAAATGTTTGAATTATGAATGCTTTCTAAAGGAGACAAAGAGAAATCTTTTTGATGTTTTTGTTTTTTGAGAAAAGAGTGCAAAAGGTAAGAAATCTTTTTGAATTTTTGGATTGTGAAAAATAAAAACCACAAAGAACTCTAAAAACTACAAGATTCTTTCCTTTTTTACTCGTTTTCTTCTTTTTTGCTTTTTTCTGACCTTTTCTTGTCTACACACTTTACTTAAATTCTAGCACATATTTTCCCCAAATCATCCCGTCAAATGACCCTGTTACCCTCGAAGATGCAATATTTTTGCACGTAGGGATGCTTTAGGAGTGAGTCTCCTACAAAGATCCAAGTGGGTCCAGCTAAATCTGAATATGATGCAGATAAGCATGACCTAAAGGTTGACCTATGCTGGGGTCTACTAACAAGGTCATTCGGGGGAGCGTATGATCGATAGTAGCTGCGAAAGATTTCCACCCACTCCATACGTCCGACGACTCCCCATCCTAAAATAAGGATGACTCAACTAGAGTTCGTGCACACTACGTGTACTCCGGGACTTCTTGCAAAAAAATAACTCGGGTTATGCAAATAATACCAGATATAAAGCGGTAACACATAAAGAAAGACTGTAAACAAAAAGCACGTATCCATCCAACAACGATAAAACAATAACACAAACAAAGTGTCTATACACCCATTGCGTCACACTAAGCTGATACAACTCCAAAAATAAGCTCGAATTCTGAAAAACCCAGCGGAGTCGCCAAAGCTGTCACACCTCTTTTTTAACCAAAAAGAATATTAATTTTAAGTTTGAAAGTGTTTTTATTATTAAGTGACAAAAATAAAAATTTGTTTCGAAAAGAATTATTTATATTCAAAACTCAGAGTTGCCACTTGGCATAATCTGGTGTACCAAGTAACCTTTGGAAAATCTTTTTCAAAAATGATTTGACTCTTTAAACTGGTTTGCAAACAGAGATTCCGGTTAAGGAATTTTGTTGACCGAGGGGAAGGTGTTAGGTACCCCTCGATCCCATGGTTCGACCATAGAACAATCAATCAAACAAATAAAAATAAAACAAATCCAAAAATATAATGTCCAGTCCAATTATTACAAACCGAAGTATAAAAAGTACTGAAAAGTAAATCTACACTAATCCTAAACTACGCTCCAATGCTTTACCCGATGTCTCGGGCCTTGATAACGAACTTCCTTTGCGTACATGATACTTCGAGGCATTCCCCGGTGAATAAGTACATAAAACCTCGGGGCATTCCCCGACAAATGAATACAATTTTAAGTCTTGTGTGATAAAGTAGAAAGAAAAATTCACACACACATTCAAACATTCAACAAAACACCATTCCTAAATTTAGCCTACCCGACTTAGCATTTGCCTACCCATTTAACGACCTAAAACAATGAATCTATCGATTTCAACAATGTCCATCAACGAATAAAAAATAATTAATCTCTTAATTCTCACCCATAATTCTATACTTAAATTACCAATTTCAAATCTCAAATGATATATCATTTCATCACATCATACATAATCAACGGAATCAATAATGAATCAAAAATCAAGCAATTATTCACCACCAACAAAGATCAAACAATCAACCAAGATGTTCAATCCATAACAATAAGTATCATAAACAAAAAAAATAAAAGAGTAGAGATTAGAAATGGACCTCGATTTGAAACTTTCGAAGAATGTTACTTGATAGAATAAAGAAATCCGCTTCTGAATAACCTCAACTCAAACATCAATAATGAACTCGACCAACTCAGAATATATTTCAATGAGCTCGGATGAAATCGAAAGTAAATCGGAGTTTCGCTTAACTGCTCTGTATCGTCATTACTCCGGCAAGCTCCGATGATCAAAAACAAAGAGAAAATATGGTTGTGATGCATTTTCGGCGAACCCGTCGACAAATTGAGTTCTTCGATCTGCTTTTCTCTCTTTTTGTACCTCTCTTTCTTGATTGTTCTCTCTTTGTTTCTCTCTAATTTGTGGTTTCCCTCTCTAATAGCTCTCTCATCTCTGATTTCTCACTCAGCATATGTGGGTGTGTGTTTGATTTTTTTTGGCGAGGCATATTTTTTGGTAAGGTGTGATGTAAGAATTATGTGTGTGTGTTAATTTTGTGTGCGTATAGTTTCTATATGTGAGAGTATTTTCTGAGAGAATTTGTGAAGGTGTATATATGTTATGAGGTGTGAGCTTGGCAGTGTGGAGAATGGCCTGTGAAATCCCCGTGTTAATGGGGAATATGTGTATATATTCTCTGTGTGTGATGGTGTATGCATGGAAAAAAATGAGTGAATGAATTATTGTGGGTCCCATGTGCCTTTTTTGTGTGTGAATTATCAATGGGAATTCTCTCCTCTTCAGGTGTGTGTATTTTGGGGTATTATATACTTTAGTCTTTTGAGAAAGTTTGTTAAAAAATGAATAAAACATGGGGTTAGGGGGTAGGGGGTATGATGAGGTGTAAAAATTAGTTAGGATAAGGGAATATTAGGGATTAGGGATTTAATTTGTTAGGATTTGAATATTATTTGTTTTCTTATAGGGAAAGTGTAGAATGGGTGAGGGCATATGATAAGGTAAGGAAAAAGTAGATAAATTGGATTTTTGAGAGGGACAAAATTAGGTGTCTACGGGGTGTAGTAGGATTGAATGTATTCTGTCTCTTTTATTAATCGACTACTTTTCACTTATATTATATATGGTTTACCTTTTTTGTTCATCGACTACACAACACTGTACTATATATGTTTTACCTTTTAGTCAAAGTCTATAATCAACGATGACGTTCATGTAAAAGTAGTGATACGTTGATTATATAAAATGTAAAAGATTTATCATAAACTATAAAAGCAGTTTTGAAAACAAAATTGTTCAGCTCTACACATCCCGAGCTGAAAAATAAAAAAGTTATGGTTGTCTTGTCTAACACAAATAAACATCAGCCACAAATAAAAATTAAACATTGTCTAAACATTCCTCAATATTTTCATCTTCCACTTGCATCTTGTTGATGTCATGAGTAACTTCCATATGAAAATCATCTATGTTCGAAAATGCATTTTCATTTCCTTCCTCCGCAATACCTACTTTTTCTGGTGCATCATTTTTTCCTTCTTCTTTATGTTCTTCTTCCTCTTCTTTCTCTACTTCTCTTGCTACATTCTTCCCTTCTCCTTTTTCCTCTTCTGTTTTCTCTCTATATCCTTCATTGTTTTCTTCTTCAAATACTTTTTTCATTCTTATCTTATTCATCCTGCCTTCGTCATGATTATCATTCTCCACACCAGCTGATTCATCACCTTTGTTTTCTTTTTCACAAACAGCATCTTCATTTTTTTCTTCTTCTTTCTCTTTATCGCCTTCATCGGGATTTTCCTTCTCTACAATAGCTGCAACATCAGGGATCATCATCTCATCAGCATTGATCGAGTCCTATTCCAAAGCTTCTGCCTCAAGGAGCATTTTTTTAATGCCGTTGTCATCGCGGATAGCCCTCTCACCGATGAATATTGACTTTGGACCTTCACACCTATATTTTTAAGTATTTATCGTTTACAATAAACTAAGCTATCAGATGATGAAGAATGGTATAGACTCTATTATAAGTAAAACAGATTATATAAAATATGAAACTTCTATAATATATAGAGAAGATATTACCTTCATCTTCATCTCTCTTCTTCTTCTTCTCCTTTTCTTCTCTCCTCAGCCTCTCTTCTTTCACAAAATCAACAATGTCCTTTATCGACTCTTCCATCCTAAACATGTGCTCTTTTAGATTTCCAATTATCAGTGTCTTTCCTGATGCTCTCAACTTACTTGTCCCTGCACCGTGAGTGACATGCCTTGAAATAATATTTCCACTCAAATCTCATTCATCATCTCCGTCCTCACTATCCTCTGATGAGTTGATAACAGTCACACCTTCCAGATAGGTTTCAAGCCATCGATGAATGTGTTCTTTAGTTCATCCGTGAAAGCTTTAAACTTTTTCATGTAGTGTTGCTTCATTTCACGGACTGTAGGGATAAGGTACGGGTGCATTCTCTACAGATAAATAGGCAAATGTGATTATTGAGCAACATAATACTGGTAAAAGTATTCTTCGGAAATATAGTTTCATGCCTTTGTTCTCCATCCGCTCAAATATGGATCACCTTTGATTAGTTTATCACCTTTTGAGGTGTGCCATCTGACCAATCGTGAAATGGGCAGTGGGTCTTCAGTTGATTTACCATTTCCTCTGTCGAGCTCGGGAAAGGCTTCGTATATCTAAATCTGTGATAAAAAAAATAAAACATATAACTCAGTCAGTATAGTATAGACACTATAGATAAATTACAGTATTTAATAAACTACTTCAATGGCTTATAATCAATACCACAAATGCCCAGGGAAATCCGTAGAGCGAGTACAATGAAACTACCTTTGTCACAAATGTATTCTTTTTCTTGGTGAAGTCTATCCTCTTCTTTAGATAGTCTAAAGTCAAGGCAAATGACTCTTTACCCTAAGGGTATCTCTCAAAGAAGCTCAAGTTATCCACCGTCTTGATAGTGTCTATGTCCATAGTTTTTGAAAAGTCACGTGCAAGTAATATGCAGTGCACGAACCAAACCAAGCAGAATTTAAACTTGTCCTCCTTGTCAATCCCCCCACCTCTAATAAGCTTCAACAATCTCTTCGTATTTATACTCTTCTTTTTCATAATCTTTTTGAAAAAAGATTCACCCTCGTCCATCGCTTTGATATATTTTGAATCACGAGGATAACATCCACAGTTTAAACATGTGATTAGAGCAAACTCCTTCAGGCCAAAACATGCAGGCTTGTCGTTGATGCAGAACCACATTTCATGCAGTTTGTTGTCATGTTCAACTCGACGAAGAAGTGTATAGTGGACAAGGTGTCTATTGAACTTCATATGTTCTGGCAAATCCCATAAACCACCAAAATAGGAATTCTTAAACCTAGACTTCAGACGTTGATCAACCACGACTTGTTTGAATTCATAAAATATTTTTAATGAGACCTAACGGATATCTTAGCCGAAAAAAATCCAACATCATCCATGACTACGGTGAAGTCGTACCTCTCAGCCGAAATAAACCTTGCACAGTGGGGCAAGATCAATGTTCCACATCTATCCTAGGCTCAATTTCTATTTCCTCCGGTTCATCTCGAACCGAAGCTTCAATAGTTTCGTCGTTGCAATTTCTATTCTCCGATTCATCGACTACTCCTTTTTTCTTTTCTTGGACCTCTCAACTTCTACAGCCTTTTGTTTATTATCTCTAGCCATTTTTATGATCCAAGGATAAAAAACAACATTTATCAACTATAACAGCTAATACAATACCTAATCGACCTAACAGTCTAATAACATTACAGTAGCTGCAGCACACCAAATGTCTATTAGCGAAACAACAAAATGTATCTAAAACAGTTTCATCACCCACAAGAACATGCATCTAAATCACCATTATATTGAACAAAAATAGGAAGGAACCCAGATTTTTAGCATGATAACCAAGAAAATTAGAAAAAAAATCTCAATGTAATCATCGAGGAAAATAAAAATCCAACAAAAATAATGCACAATCAAACCAATACCAACTTAAAAATACAAATTTTAAGTAAAATCAAGCCCCATTTTTTCAAAAAAAAATAATTTTTTTCGTCCAAATAGCTAATACGAGTGTGATTCAAACCAAGGAATCCCCAACATGAACATACTTGATTCAAACCAAGGAATCCCCAACATGAACATGCTTCTACAACACCTTTACATTGAACAAAAGTTTGAACAAAAATCACATTTCTTGGCACATTCTGATGAAATTAGCGAAAAATTTTCAACATGCAACCGCCAAAGATAATCGATATACACCAATTATCCATCAACAATCAAATAAATACCAACTAAAAATAACCAATTTCAGTAAAATCAAGCCCCATTTTTAAAAAAAATCAAAAAAATTCACCTGAACTAATTGAATCAGCAAAAACAAAAACAGCAAAGGAACAAAAAAAAAAGATAATACCCACGAAAATACCTGAAGTTTGATCGGATTACCAGTTGAGCATACTGAACTTTGTGGGGGTCCTATTACCCCCAGACTTTTTTTTTGTATTTTAATGGCATATATCTGCCACTTGGCACACTGTGTATGATTCACACGCATTGAGCGCTGTGAACAGTGTTAAAAATGTTTTTAAACTCTTTTTTTTTGCCAAACAACCCCTTAATTTTATAATTACTTAAATTTTTTTATTTTTATTTATTTTTTCATTCTTCTTTCTTCTTTCTTCTTTCTTCTTTCTTCTTTCTTCTTTCTTCTTTCTTCTTTCTTCTTTCTTCTTTCTTCAACAATGGCTGCTCCAATGTTGAATTAAAATTTAATGAAACTCAATGGTTATAATTTAATGGAACGCGCTAATTAAAACTCAATGGATGATTCGGAAGATTCAAACTCGGAAACTCGCTAATTTAATTTCGAGTTTCATTAATAGAAATTGAATCTTCTGAGTTCCATTAACGGAAGATTGAATAGCTTCATACATGAAATTAAATTTTCTGAATCTTTCGAGTTCCATTAATGAATTGTTTGAATCTTTCGAGTTCTATTAATGAAAATTGAATCATGAAATTAAATTTTTCGAATCTTTCGAGTTCTATTAATGAATTTTCCGAATCTTTTGAGTTCCATTAATGGAAATTGAATCTTCCATTGAGTTTTCAATTAGCGAGCTCCATTCAATTAGCGAGTTTCATTGAATCTTCCATTAATGGAACTCGCTAATTGAATCTTCCGAGTTTCAATGAAAAATTAATGGAAGATTTCATTCAATTATTTGAAAAAAAACTCTTCATAAGATCAATGGAATCATTTGAAATATTTAATATGGTTGTAATGGTGAAAAATGTTGAAAAGTGATAAAATGGAGAAGAAACGACGCGTGTACCACACTTCCCACCAAAAAACCTGGTATACATTTTGAGGGGGGGATTAATTCCACTTTAAAAAAGTCCAGGGGGAATTAATTCCAATTAAAAAAGTATAGGGAGGTAATAGGACCCCCGCAAAGTTCAATATGCTCCACTAGAAATTTGGTTAAACTTCAGGTATTTTCGTAGGTATTATCCCGAAAAAAAACTCCATCAATATGGAGCACAAATTACTCGTGAGATGAATATAACTTACCTAAAGTTGAAGATTGAAGTTCTTCAAGATTTACATAAGCTAAAAAATGAAAAATGATGGATAGGTGAAAAGAAGCGAGAGAGACGAGAAAGAGTGATGAGAGAGAAAAAAAATGGTATTTAATGAAAAAATGAGGTTAAAAAGGTATTTAAAAATACATAAGGGGTACCAAAAGATCTTTTTTAAACACTTTAATCCATACCCCACCACTTTATTCAAAATCCTAAAAATTTAAATGAAAAATAAATTGGTGTCTATTTATCAAAATAAGCATTGAAAGTGTTGGGAGGTTTAGTTTTAATTTGAAAAAGTTTTTAATTACTAAATTGGTCTTTGTGTGTTTTTTTTTTAAAATTTTTTTTTTTATTATTATTATTATTATTATTATTATTATTATTATTATTATTATTATTTCCTATGTGCAAATGCTATTAGTACTATTTAATTAACAAATATAAAGAATAAAATTATCTAATGAAAACAGTAATAAAATACATAGTAAAATTATGTATATTTTAGTTTAAGTTAATGAGAAAATTCAAGTATTTATATGAAATAAATATTATTTTAAAAAAATATAGTCCTTTTAAACTTTTTGATCCTTTATAATATTGTTATTAATTTTTTATATACTCCATACTTTTAAAAAATCTTAATTTATAGCTTATAATTAAATTTATGATTATTATTAAGTTTGAATTATTATTTTTTAATTTGAATTGAAAATTTTAAAAACTATCCGAATTTAAAATGACTTACATAGATTGAAATTTCAAATAAAAAATATCAATATTAGAAAATCTATATAATCTATCTATACATAGTTGGAGAAACAAAATAATATTCTAATGAAAAGTGTCAATTATTAAATAATTTAAGTTTGAAGATTATATTAAGGCAGGAATTTCAAAAAAATAAATGTCAATTCAATTTTCTTAATATCTATAATGTGAATTTAAATTCATACTAAAGTGTCCTAATTTTTATTGGTGAAATTATACTTTCACAATATTAGATTACTTCAATTTAAATCTAAAATGGAAATGAATTTTAACTTATATTTTTAAGTGAAAATATTAAACTTATATAAATTTTAAATGAGTTATATGATTTAAATATCAAATTTAAAATAGAAAATTATAAAAATAAAATAAGGATATTAACTTACTTATATAGAGTATGAGAAACAAAACAATATTGTGATGACAATATCATCACCATGAAATTTTATATTTGAAAATTATTTTACAATTAGAATTACAAAAAAAAAAAAAGAAAATTCAATTCAGATTTTATTATATCAACAACTTAAAATTTGAATCCAAATTAAAGTGTCCTATCATAGGGGAATCTTACTTCTACAATGTTCGGTTATTTCAATTTGAATTTAAATAGCGAAATGAATTTAAAATTTTAAGTTTTTCTAGTTTGAATTAAAAATATAAAAATTATATAAACTATATGACTTAATATATTAAGTTTAAATATAAAAAATTTTAAAAATAAACTGTCAATAATAGAGAATTAAGAAAAAATGTTAAAATTGTCAATATCTCTATCTTTATTAGTGTACGCATATTAATCATTTTCATCAAAGTATAATATTTTTCAAAAAAAAAATTAGACTAATTTATATTGCATGTTTGGTAAAGTGTGAAATTACTTAATTAAATTTTAAAAATAAAATTAGAAAATTCATTTAAATCTTATGTGTAGAAATTACAGAAAGAGGAATACATAATGTAAAGATTATAATTTGAATTAACTTTTATTGAATAAAGTAAAATAAACAAATCTAATTTAATATTTTAAATAAGTTATAAAAATTTTAATTGTCAAATTTTTTTAATAATGTTTGTATATCCCGCAAATATAAATATTAGTATGCATACTGCCTCAACAATTAATAAAGTTTTTTATCAATACTTTTGTGCTTACATATAAAAAAAGCGCTAATTTTAAAGTAATAAAGTATCAAACACAGAAAATATCTTTAAAATTTTCAATGAAAAAAAATATTTTTACATATTTTAAAAAGTGCAATTAACATTCTAAAACACCATGTTGCAACAACATAAAACAAAATGTTGAATAGGTAAAAGAAGTTAGTTGATAAGTTTAAAATTATAAGTTGTTATATAAATTGTCTGTGTGGTTGGAGATCATCTTCTGTTTCTATATTTAATTTTGTTATTTTAAATTTAATTTACTCTTACATATATATATATATATATATATATATATATATATATATTTAAAACTTATACGTAGGATTTTATAAAACTGAATTTGAATCGATCAGTAGAATGATAAACACCTCTAATTATACTAAAAGTGACAAATATATTTGAGTCAAATAATAATTCTGAAAACAATTAGTCGGGATGATGTTTGAATGAAATTTATTGAAGTTTAGATAAAATTTGACATGATTAGTTAATCGAAATAAATATAATCAAGTATTTATTTAAATTATATTTAAGATTTACAAAATGTAAAATTGAAATAAATCGTACGATTAACACCTCTAATCATACAAAATTGATAATATAATATTTCTTTAAGCTTCAATGAGACTTAGCGAAGTTATATTAAGTTCAATATAATTAGGTAATCACAATTACTTAGATATAATCACATATTTATTGTAATTATATTTGAAATGCACAAGTTGACATGTAGTATTGGATCGAATCAAACGTTTAACATATCCAATTACTCTATATTAGTAATATTACAATAAACTTCTTCTTGTCATAAAAAATAATTATTAGCTGCAAAATTTAATCACAATAACAAATTTAAGGCTTAATTATTTAGTCATGAAAAATAATTAGCTATTATTAAGTCATCTATTGCCACAAAATTTTAGTACTAAAAGAAAAATTATTTATAACTTTAATAATTTATTTTAAATAATTATTTTAAGGAAAAAAATATCTATTTCTACAACAAGTTTCAGCACGTGTCAAATATTAAATATTAACTATGAAATTTTACTATAACAAAAAATCTATGTCTATATCATTTAACTATTACAACAATCCTTAGTAACATGAAGAAAAAGAAAAAAAATAGCCACTAAGTTATATTTTAAATAATTTATTGTGGCTAAAAGGTTATTATTACAACATAAGTTTAATTTGTGGCAAAAATTAATAATTAGCTACAAATTATTTTTATAGCAAAAAAAAAACGTGGCTATATCATTTAACTATTGCCATAATTTTTATAACTTGAAGTTAAAAAAATGATTTACCTACAATATCTTGTTTCAAATAGTTATTATGGCTAAAGGACCATTATTGATATGATAATTTTTATCGCGTGACAAAAACTTATGATTAGCTATCAAATTTTATTGTAGCAATAAAGTTGTAGCTATTTAAGCAACTATTACTACGATTGTTAGTAATTGTAAAAAAAATAAGGAATTAGCTTTGTCAGTTTAATTTCCGTGGCTAAGAAATTTTGCGAACTTATAAGTAGCTACGGAATTCGAATTTTTGTGGCTATTACTAAGTAATAGCTATAATTTTTTAATTCATAACTTAGATTTTGTAGCAATAGATATATTGTGTTGTAGTGACCGTTTAATTTCCAAAGTTCTCACACACATTTTTTGTTCAAAAATGGTGAAAATTTTGAGGGGAAATCCATCGCCTTGTCGTCCCAGCAGTATAGAAATAGCAATGCCAACAATATTTAACTTTTGTTAGAATAGAGAGTTCGATAGTGATGATGATGAAGACGACGATGACGGAGCAAAAGTAGCACCTGCAGCATAATAATGTTTGTCATTATGTAAGTTTTTCTTTTGAGAAAAATTATACCCCCTTCGTTTCAAAAAGAATTACCTACTTTCCTTTTTAGTCCATTTAAAAAAGAATGACCCATTTTCTTTTTTGGCAATACTTTAATTTCAACTTTCCACATGACATGTTTAGGACCACAAGATTAAAGGACATTTTGGTACATTTGACACAACTTTAATTTAAAGTCACAAGATTCAAAAGTCTTCTTTACTTTCTTAAATTTTGTGTCAAGTTAAAGTAGGTCATTCTTTTTTAAATGGAGGGAGTGTGTGTGTGTGTGTGTGTGTGTGTGTGTGTGTGTGTGTGTGTGTGTGTGTGTGTATAGACTCTTGCTAACATATTACATGAAGGTAGTATGTTAGCCTCCTCCCCATTTTTTAATTTTCTTAAATGTCCTTACTATTTTTGTCACCAAATTAAAAATAGGGGCATTTTTGTCATTTCATCAAAAGTTCCAACTTCCTTTCAACTTTCTCTATCCAGCTTCACCCCTCCAACTTGGTATGTTACAACAATGGAAGAATCAAGAACATAAATATCATTCATTTTTCAAAATTAATAGGAAATTAGGAGTATTCAATTAAACAATTGCGTTTGTTATATCAAACTAAATAGTTGGGTTTCGATATTCCACCTTCAGTAGAGTGAAGTTGAAGAAAAATTATAGAGATGAAATTTGTGGGGTAATCTTCTCCTTGGTGTTTAGATTCCAAATCCTATTCACCTTTGCGTTTAAACCTCCACTTTCATGGTGTTCTTTTGAATTACGGAAAGAATTCTTTAACAGACACAAAAATTAAGAATTTGATCTGAAAAAATATTTTTTCCACCCGCGCAACTTATTCTCTGTGTAGAACTTTTCATACTACTTTTATGAAAAGTAATAAGAGGGACACCGCAGAATTTTTATGTGCAGATTCGCATAATAAATTTTTTGAACTCATGAAATTATTTTACCTACATTAGTGTGCTGGCCAATTTTATTTTTTTTAAAGATTTAGAAAAGAAAAAAAACTTAACAACCCGGTTCGTATCAGATCTCTTTTTCCCATTGATGATCAAACACTAATAATTCAAAGGAAGTATTATTATTTGAGTGATATTTAAATAAAATGACAAATAAAAAAATACATTAAGATTCATTTAGTGATGTGGTTGGATGAACATTTGTTTGTTTGCATATCACATGTATCCCATGACTCATAATATTATTTCCTCCGTCTCAAATTATATGTCGTGTTGTTTTTTATACGTCACATAAAAAATTATTAATTAACATAAAATTTAAACTAGAAATAACTGGTAAAGTATTACTGCCGTGACTAGAAAGTCATGGATTTAAGTCGTAGAAATAGTCTCTTGCAGAAATATAGTAAGATTGCGTATAATTTTTTAATTGAAAGGTTTTATGGGAGGAGGGGGTAATTGAAGAAGATGGGTGAGGGGTGGGGGGATTGAAGAAGATAGGTTTTGAAGGAAAATTGGGAAATTAAGGTGAAAAGCACAAAAAACCCACACTCATCAATAAAGTGAATATTTTAAACTAAGGGAATTTTAGGAAAATGAAAAATGGGGTCATTGCTAACTTACTACCTTCATGTAGTATGTTAGTAAAACCCATATATATATGGAAAAAGGGTCAAAAATACCCCTTTACTTTCATAAATTGGCTATGTTTTCCCCTAGTTAAACTATGGGGTCAACTATGCCCCTGCCATTACCAAAGTATGCAAATATACCCCTCTTTTTAACTGTTTTTCATGTAGGCTAACAAGTGTGTGAGGTGGACGCCACATGGCATGCCAACTCAGTGTCAAATATTTATATTTTTTTCATTTAATTTTTCTTTTCTTTTTTATGTGCGTCTTTTCTTTCATAGGCATCTATTTTATCCGGCTAATAACTAACGCAATTTTCATTTAACTCCATTTTTTCCATAGGCCTACGCCTAATATACAAAGCACCACGCGTTGGGGAAGATTCCAATTTATATGGAGAAGATGAACATAAGTTTAATGTCGTTAAGTGGGCATAAAATTTATGGGTCGAAAGGTGTTGGTGCTTTGTATATTAGGCGTAGGCCAAGGATTAGGGTTGAGCCTCAGATGAATAGGGGTGGACAAGAGAGAGGGATTAGAAGTAGGACGGTACCTACTCCGTTAGTGGTAGGGTTTGGGTTAGCTTGTGAACTTGCAATGAAGGAAATGAAATATGATGACCAGAGGATTAAAGCTTTGCAGGAGAGGTTATTGAATGGTATAAGGTCTAAGATTGATGGGGTTGTTATAAATGTAAGTGTTGAAAGGAGATATGCTGGGAATTTGAACTTATCTTTTTCATATGTGGAAGGTGAGAGCTTGTTGATGGGACTAAAGGAGGTTGTAGTGTCTAGTGGAAGTGCATGTACTGTTATTTTTGTTTGTACTTTGGGTACGTAGAATCAGTATATGCATAACAATAACTTCAACTAGAGTTCAAGTACAAACAAGAACACAATGAAGTATATCAAATCCCTCAACACAAGATCAAAATGATCTTTTCAAGAAGTGTATTTTATTCTTTCATAAATTAAGATGAAACAGAAAATAGCCAAGTCGTCTGAATTCACGGAGTTTCCTTAAGGAAATAATTCCCCTCACTGTACCCGAGGTTATGGAATTTTTTCTCCCAGGATAAAATGGCTAAACAGACCAACTGTAGCGGTACCTCAAACGGTTGAAATATCTTCGAACGCACAGAACGTTTTGATTGATCACACAGAGTAATTTGGAAGACAAGAAGTAATTTTGTATTCTAAAATTTTCGTACCAAAACTTGTGGAAGAAAACAATTTTTTATAGCTATAACATGCCTCTTCCGGAAAGAGGCAATGGTTCACTCCAAAGGTTACACCTTTGCTGTAAGTTTATATCTGTTCATCAAAGATTGCATCTTTTCCTAAATAGTCATCGCATTTCATGAAATAGTGTGTCACTTCATTGAAGGATTACATCCTTCTAAAGTATCATTTCAAACCATTGCAACCTTCTGTAGCCTTAGTTCAGAACAATGTATCATTTCTGAAGTACCAGTTCGAAAATAATGCATCAGTTCACTTGAAACAGTGCAACTGTTACTGCATGTATATATAAATGGAGGTCCGAAACACTGCAGAAAAATTTTACTGTGTTTTTCCTTGGAATTCTTTGGAATTCAAATAAAGTTTGTCCAAAAAGATAGATCTCATCGATCGATCATTTGACAAATCCAAATCCAAATCCAAATCTAAATCCAAATCCAAATCCGAAGCCGAGCGAGCGACGACGACGACGACGTGAGGCATCTCTTATTCGTTGCCTCACTTATCCATATGGAAGTGTGTTTCACAATATAAACACTTTAAAGCTTCTTTATCCCACCAATGTGGGAGAATTTAGTAAGTTTTCCTATTTTTTAGTACACTTTCCATATTGGTGTGATCTCAATTTTTCTTTTCTACTTGGTTTTTCTCCATTTTCCATTCATACTTCTCATTTACTATGAACCCAACAATCCCCCACATGAATGGGGAATGGCTATTTTTTGTAAAAGTTTTACGGACAAGTATTTGATCATCAAACAAAGACTGACTGCATCTGGATAAGTGGGTTTCCCTTTGAACTTTTCGTAGTGAACATGCATCGGATGCACTCGGTCAATCGGTAGATTTGATATCTTTGAACCGTCGATCTTTAATGTGCACCTAGACAATACATGTCACACAACCAACCTTTTAACGTTTATGGTTCTCATGGTTTTGTTCTTTTCAGCCATGAACACGTCCCGATTTCATGAGAGCTTAGAGGAATAGGCCTTTACTAAAATTCTCTTTGAAGCGGCTTCCCCTTCGCCCTCACATAGGTAATTTCTAAACGTTCAATCCTGTAGATTAAAACTGTTTGGTCAAATCTGCAAAATTTAGATAATCATTAAAAGACTTTTAACCTTAAGTCTTATCCTTGTTTTTACTAAACATTGTCTACATCATGAGAATGGGTTGAGTAATTGACGATGTTGAACCTGCCAGACATAATTTTTCTTGATCTCCTTGAACCTAGCTCTTGGGATCTCTAGTCTGCTAGGTAGAGTTACCGTCTTGCTGACTTGTCCTAGGCCTTAAATCCATTCCTTTGGATGTCCGTTCAACTCCTTCTATAAATAGGCCTTTTGTAGGTGGATTCGACACATTATCCTTTGACTTTACATAGTCTACAGTGATAATTCCACTAGAAAGAAGTTTCCTAACGGTATTGTGTCTTTGTCGTATGTGACGAGATTTATCCTTGTACATCATGCTCCCTACCCTACCTATTGTCGCTTGGCTATCACAGTGTATACATCTGGTGCCACTAGCTTGGGCCAATAAGGAATATCTTCTAAGAAATTTCGGAGTCATTCTATTTCTTCACCGACTTTATCCAATGCGATAAATTCAGATTCCATTATGGAGCGAGCAATACAAGTCTGTTTGTATAATTTCCAAGAGACTGCTTCTCCATCGATAGTAAATACATATCCACTTGTAGATTTTACTTCGTTCGATTCGGTGATCCAATTTGCATCACTATATCCTTCAAGAACCGCATGATATTTATTATAATGCAAAGCATAATTTTGAGTGTATTTAAGATACCCCAAAACTCGTTTCATTGCCATCCAGTGAGTTTTATTGGGATTACTCGTGTACCAACTCAATTTACTAATAGCACATGCTATGTCTGGTCGTGTACAGTTCATTATATATATTAAACATCCCAATACTCTTGCGTACTCCAATTGTGAGTCACTTTCACCTTCATTCTTTTGAAGTACAAAGTTCATATCCAATGGAGTCTTGGCAATACCGAATTCCATATACTTGAACTTGTCAAGTACTTTTTCAATATAATGAGACTGTGACAATGCTAACCCTTGTAGAGTTTGATGGATTCTTATACCTAAGATCACATCTGCAATTCCAAGGTCTTTCATATCAAACTTGCTCTCGAGCATTCGTTTAGTTGCATTTATGTCAGAAATGTCTCTGCTGATGATCAACATATCATCCACATATAAGCAAATAATGACTTGGTGATTTGGAGTGTCTTTAATATATACACATTTATCACATTTATTTATCTTGAACTAGTTTGCCAACATGGTTTGGTCAAACTTTGCATGCCATTATTTAGGTGCTTGCTTTAGTCCATACAATGACTTAATAAGTCTACACACCTTATTTTTCTTTCCTAGAACCACAAAACCCTCAGGTTATTCCATATATATTTCTTCCTCCAATTCTCCATTTAGGAAAGCGGTTTTCACATCTATTTGATGGATTTGAAGATCATATACCGCCGCTAAGGCAATTAACATTCGAATCGATGTTATCCTTGTTACTGGCGAGTATGTATCAAAGTAATCAAGGCTTTTTTTTTTATTTGAAGCCTTTTACTACAAGTCTTGCCTTGTATTTGTCAATAGTGCCATCCGCTTTCATTTTTCGTTTGAAGATCCATTTAGAACCTAAAGGTTTATTTCCGGGAGGAAGATCAACCAATTCCCATGTATGGTTTCTTAATATTGAATCAATCTCACTATTGACTGCCACTTTCCAAAAGGATGAATTCGAATATGCCATCGCTTCCTTAAATGTTTGAGACTCATTTTCTAAGAGAAATGTTACAAAATTCGATCCAAATGATGTAGACATTCTTTGACGTGTACTACGTCTTGGATTTTATTCATTATGTTTATTCTCAATTGGTTCATCACGAAGTCGTTTAGACCCCTCACTAGACTGTTCATGTCTAGTTTTATACGGATAAATATTTTCAAAGAATTCAGCATTGTCTGATTCAATTACCGTATTTTCATTAATATCCGGATTTTCGGACTTATGAACTGAAAATTGACATACCTTACTGCTTTTAGCATATCCTATAAATACACAGTCCACCATCTTAGGTCCTATCTTAACCCTTTTAGGCACAGGAACTTAGACCTTTGCTAGACACCCCCACACTTTGAAATATTTCAAGTTGGGTTTTCTTCCTTTCCACTTTTCATAAGGAATTGATTGTGTCTTACTATGGGGAACTCTATTAAGTATACGGTTGGCCGTAAGGATAGCCTCCCCCCATAAGTTTTGTGGTAAACCAGAACTTATAAGTAAGGCATTCATTATTTTCTCCAAAGTTTGGTTTTTTCTTTCCGCAATTCCATTAGATTGAGGTGAATATGGGGCCGTAGTTTGATGGATTATTCCATTATCTACACATATTTGCGCAAAGCGAGATTCATATTCTCCGCCCCTATCACTTCTTATCATTTTGATCTTTTTGTTTAACTGATTTTTTCAACTTCAGTTTTATATTGCCTAAATGCATCTATTGTTTCATCCTTACTATTTAGCAAGTAGACATAACAATATCTAGTGCAATCATTAATAAAAGTTATGAAATACTTTTTCCCACCACGTGATGGTGTTGACTTCATATCACAAATGTCAGTGTGTATTAAGTCTAAGTGATTGGAATTCCTTTCAACGGACTTATAAGGATGCTTTGCATACTTCGATTCCACACACGTTTGACACTTTGATTTATTGCACTCAAAGTTTGGCAAAACTTCTAAGTTAATCAGTTTTCATAACGTTTTATAATTGATATGGCCTAAACGTTCATGCCATAAATCATAAGACTCAAGCAAATAAGAAGAATTTAAACTTCTATTTATTTCAACAGTCATTACATTCATCTTATAAAGGCCTTCGGTCAGATAGCCTTTTCCTACATACATTTCTCCTTTGCTAATTATAATTTTTTTAGAAATGGTTACACATTTGAATTCGTTCTTATCTAGAAGTGAAACAGAAATTAAATTTCTATGTAACTCTGGAACATACAAGACATTGTTAAATGTCAAGACCTTTCCGGAAGTCATCTTTAAGAAAATTTTTCTTGTTCCTTCTACCTTAGCCGTAGCGGAGTTATCCATGTAGATCATTTCTTCTACTTGAGCCGGAGCGAATGATGAAAACAAATCTTTGTTGGCACATACATGGTAGGTGGCACCAAAATCCATCCATCATTCGCGAGGATTCCCTGTCAAGTTACATTCTGAGAACATAGCACACAGATCATCACATTCTTTGTTGGATTCAATCATATTTGCTTGATTCTTCTTCTTGTCTTTCTTTGGGGCACGACAATTTGTGGACTTGTGGTCAATCTTCCACAGTTGAAGCATTTTCCCTTGATTTTTTTCTTGGGTTGATTGCTTCCTTATTCAGCTTTGTTCCTTTTTTTGGAATTATTTTGGTCATCTTCTACAATATGTGCTCCATTAATTGTAGAATTCTCCTTTGACCTTCTTTCGGCAACTTTATTATCCTCTTCAATACGAAGTCGGACAATAAGATTTTCAACAGTCATCTCCTTGCGTTTATGCTTTAAGTCATTTTTGAAGTCTTTCCACAAAGGTGGTAGCTTCTCAACTATCGTTGCTACTTGGAAAGCATCATTCACAATTAAACCTACAAAATAATTTATGTGAGTATTAAGAACATTTTTAATTTGTTCAACTAAGGTATTTTTCAAAGATATACCTTCTGCTAGGAGATCATGTATGATGACTTGTAACTCCTGTACTTGAGAGACAACAGATTCTCTATCTATCATTTTGAAGTCCAGGAACCGTGCAACAAGGAATTTCTTAATTTTCGCATCCTTCGTCTTATATTTTCGTTCAAGTTCCCCCCACTGTTCCTTTGATGTCTTGGTTCTACTATAAATATTGTAGAGGTCGTCTTGGAGACCACTTAGGATATAATTCCTGCAAAGGAAGTCCGAATATTTCCAAGCTTCTACAATAACAAAGCGGTCTTTGTTCGAGGTTTCCTCGGGCACCTCAGGAGCGTCTTCGCTAGTTAACCGTTGTAGACATAAAGTGGTGAGGTAAAAGAATATCTTTTGCTGCCACCGCTTGAAGTCAATGCCCAAAAAAATTTCGGGCTTCTCCGCCGGTTCCATTGTTGGCGGAGCATTTGTGCGACTTGATGTGGCAATATTAGTT
This sequence comes from Capsicum pubescens, assembly GCA_030864215.1. Lineage (NCBI taxonomy): Eukaryota > Viridiplantae > Streptophyta > Magnoliopsida > Solanales > Solanaceae > Capsicum > Capsicum pubescens. The sequence continues at coordinate 234,356,354 of CM061544.1, forward strand.
GTCCTCACAGACGTTGTTGCATCCATCATTTGACTTTCGTTAGTCATCTTTCCTGTCAACACAAGACAAAAAAATTTAGTATTTTCAAAATACTACTTATAAAGTTAGATAACTTTTCAACTTTTCTTCTTGTTTCTAATTAACGATGAAGTTTTTATAACTTCAAATCGTCAACCGAGTGAACTTTAACTTATGATGAAGATTTTATGTCTTCTAATCACTAGTTAAATACAAGCGGAGTAGAAAACTTAAAGATTTAATCAGCAAAAACAAGTTATACAGATTCTGTAAAATTAATTTATTTCCTTAAGATTGTTATTTTCGTTTGTACTTCAGGTACACAGAATTAGTATATGCAGAAAAAGAACTTCAACTAGAGTTCAAGTATAAACAAGAACACAATAAAGTATATCAAATACCCTCAACACAAGATCAAAATGACCTTTCCAAGAGGTGTATTTTATTCTTTCAAAAATTAAGATAAAATAGAAAATAGCTAAGTCGTCCAAATTCACGGAGTTTCCTTAAGGAAATAATTCCCCTCACTGTACCCGAGGTTGTGGAATTTTTCCTCCCAGGATAAAATGGCTAAACAAACCAACTGTAGTGGTACCTCAAACGGTTGGAATATCTTCGAACACACAGAACGTTTTGATTGATCACACAGAGTAATCTGGAAGACAAGAAGTAATTTTGTATTCTGAAATTTTTGTACCAAAACCTGTGGAAGAAAGCAGGTTTTTATAGCCATAACATGCCTCTTCCGGAAAGAGGCAATGGTTCACTCTTGTAAGTTCATGTCTGTTCATCAAAGATTGCATCTTTTCTTGAACAGTCATCTCATTTCATGAAATAGTGTGTCACTTCATTGAAGGATTACATACTTCTGAAGCATCATTTCGAACCATTGCAACCTTCTGTAGCCTCAGTTCAGAACAATGTATCATTTTTGAAGCACCAGTTCGAAAACAATGCATCAGTTCACTTGAAACAGTGCAACTATTACTGCATGTATATATAAATGGAGGTCCGAAACACTGCAGAAAAATTTTAATGCATTTTTCCTTGGCATTCTTCAGAATTCAAATAAAGTTTGTCCAAAAAGATAGATCTCATCGATCATTTGACAAATCCAAATCCAAATCTGAAGCCGAGACGAGCGAGCGACGACGACGACATGAGATATCTCTTATTCCTTGCCTCACTTATCCATGTGGGAGTGTGTTTCACAATATAAACACTTTAAATCTTCTTTCTCCCACCAATGTGGGAGAATTTAGTAAGCTTTCCTATTTTTTAGTACACTTTTCATATTGGTGTGATCTCAATTTTTCTCTTCCACTTGGTTTTTCTCTATTTTCCATTCACACTTCTCATTTACAATGAACCCAACATGTACCAGTGCAATTTTGGAGCCTTCCTATGTGTGGAGGGCGTTGGGAGTTGAAGAAGATATGGCCCATACATCAATTCGATATGGAATTGGAAGGTTTACTACTGCGCAAGAGATTGATCGCGCGGTTGATCTTACAGTGAAGCAGGTTGAGAAATTGAGGGAAATGAGCCTGCTCTATGAAATAGTTAAAGAGGGCGTTGATATAAAGAGTATACAATGGGCATAACATTAGGTGTTGCTAAATTTTTGGAATTGGGAGAATTGCGTTAGTTGTTAGCTGAAAAAAATGGATGCCTATGGAAGAAAAGACGCAGATCTGAACAGTAAAGAAGAAAAGAACAATTAAATGAAAAAAATATAAATACTAGGCGTTGAGTTGACATGTCTCGTGGCATCCACCTCACGCACTTGTTAGCCTACATGTAAAATAGTTTAAAAGAGGGGTATATTTGCATACTTTGGTAACGACAGGGGCATAGTATAGGTGTCAAACGGGCCGGGCCGGGCCAACCCGGAACCGGCCCTTCCTTTTTAATCGGGTTGAGGGCCGGTTAAGGGCCAGTTTGGAGGCTATCCGGGCCGGGCCGGGCCAAACAATAAAAAAATTAAAACCCACCCTAACCCGGCCCACTAACCCAACCCGGCCAAACCCACCAAAACCCGGTCAAATCCGGTTAAAAACCGGTCAAACCCGTTTAAAAAATAAATAAAAAATCCAATATACACTATATACACTCCAATATACACTATATACACTCCAATATACAATATATATTTTTTTAAAAATATATAAACAATTACACATATATACGTACCATTCAATATATAATTATATATGACTATACGTACTACTTTAAATAAAACATATGCTATAATAGTATAATATATATATATACACTACAATATATATATATATATATATACATATATTTATATACTAATTTATAAAACATATACACATGTATACGTTAAATATATACTACTTTAGAAGATATATACACATATATATGCACCATTCAATATATATGTACTACTTTAAATAAAATATATACTACAATATACATATATATATATACAAAAATATGTATATATATATAGTTACATACTAATTTATAAGACATATACACTTGTATACATTAAAGATATACGTCTATAGAAGATATATACACATATATACGCACCATTCAGTATATATGTACTACTTTAAATAAAGTATATACTACAATATATATATATATATATATATATATATATATATATATATATATATATATATAAATACCATTCAATATATATGTACTACTTTAAATAAAGTATATACTACAATATATATATATATATATATACTTACATACTAATTTATAAAACATATACACTTGTATATGTTAAATGTATACTACTTTAGAAGATATATACACATATATACGCACCATTCAATATATATGTACTGCTTTAAATAAAATATATACTACAATATACATATATATATACAACAATATATATATATATATAGTTACATACTAATTTATAGAACATATACACATGTATACGTTAAAGATATACGTGTATACGCACCATTCAATGTATATATACTACTACTTATAAAATATACTACATTATATATACATTACAATATATATAGATATACTTATATACTAATTTATAAAATATATACACATGTATACATTAAATATACACTTCTATAGAAGATATATACACGTGTATACGCACCATTCAATGTATATATACAACTACTTATAAAATATACTACATTATATATACATTACAATATATATAGATATACTTATATACTAATTTATAAAACATATACAAATGTATACGTTAAATATACACTTCTATAGAAGATATATACACGTGTATACGCACCATTCAATGTATATATACTACTACTTATAAAATATACTACATTATATATACATTACAATATATATAGATATACTTATATACTAACTTATAAAACATATACACATGTATACGTTAAATATACACTTCTATAGAAGATATATACACGTGTATACGCACCATTCAATGTATATATACTACTACTTATAAAATATACTACATTATATATACATTACAATATATATAGATATACTTATATACTAATTTATAAAACATATACACATGTATACGTTAAATATACACTTCTATAGAAGATATATACACGTGTATACACACCATTCAATGTATATATACTACTACTTATAAAATATACTACATTATATATACATTACAATATATATAGATATACTTATATAATAATTTATAAAATATATACACATGTATACGTTAAATATACACTTCTATAGAAGATATATACACGTGTATACGAACCATTCAATGTATATATACTACTACTTATAACATATACTACATTATATATACATTACAATATATATAGATATACTTATATACTAATTTATAAAACATATACACATGTATACGTTAAATATACACTTCTATAGAAGATATATACACAAATATACAAAACATATGCTACTTAATATAATAAATTAATAATATTTGGTAGTAAATTAATAACATATTAGAAGTAAGTTTTTAATTTAAAGTAGAAAACTAGAAATTCAATTTAAAATTTTAAATCGTTAAATGAAAAAATATAAAAAGCAAGGACTAAGGAGTGAATGAATTTGGGGAATTTTATTGATTGCAAAATAATCCAAAATTTATAATTTACATGAATGAAAAATCTATAAATTATGCATCATTTTTTCCAACTCATTCATGTTAATATTAATGGGAACTTGCATAGGATAGTCGAAGTCAACGGGGGCAAAACCATGCATTGGACTTGATTCTGCTGAGTTCTCCCGTGAAGTCATAATTTCTTCAAGTTTCAGCTCGTCGCTCGACTCCGGTTCCATTCCTTGGTTTCTTCTTTCCTCTCTAATCCAATATCTGAGGCAAACTAGAACATTCATTGCATTGCTTCCCAATGAGTGTCGGTTGTCTCCAAGCTGCTGTCGTCCCTGACTAAAGGCGCTCTCTGATACAACGGTTGACATTGGAACATTCAAGATATCTCTAGCTAATCTTGAAAGCATAGGATATTGTGTTTCATTACTCCTCCACCAATCCAACGTGTTGATCCGTCGTCTGCGATCCTCTGGTGCCGTCCGAAGATAATATTTCAGCTCTTCCCGATAAATTGATGTGTAAGTTCTCTCATCAACACTGTTCCAATAATTTAAATCATAAAACGAATCAGAAAAACCACTATGTGCCGACCTTTTAGAAGATGATGGCTCCTCGGGAGGATGAGGAGCGACAGTTGGAGTGATATTTGTAGGTACGGCTAAATCAAATAAATCAGCATAGTGATTATATAATTTTTCTATGTAATCCTTTGTATCAGCCGTAGCCGTCCACAAATCAGGTTGTACTTGTTCAGAATCATGGTTAGTAGTTATTTCTAAGTTAGTATAAATAAGAGTACTAAAGTGACACATATTATTATATTTCATGCACGGATTTAGCATAGCACCAACCAAGTAAATAGGGGGAATCGGAAAAAAATATTTTTTAAATTTCGTAAACATGGCGCCAACAGCTTCTTTATAACCTTCTTTATTTTTATATTCTTTGAGCAAACCAGAAATATCGGCTATATATGCCAAAATATTACAAACAGTAGGATAATAAGCACCGGAAAATTCAACCGTAGCTACATAAAATTTTTCTAAAAACTTAACAAGATCATTAATTACAACCCAATCAGAATTATGTAGCATGCAATCAGCAGAATCAGCAAATGAACCGCAATGTTGGTTAAAAGCTAGTGTAATAGGAATTCTATATTTATAACAAGTTTTTAAAAATTCATACGTAGAATTCCATCTAGTATCAATTTCCTCAGGCATCAAAATCGGTGTAAGTCCATTTTCTTGACATTTAACTTTAAATTCTCTAATTCTCGATCTACGATTATTTCCTTGAATAAAACCAACAGCAAGGCGAATTTTTTCAATATAAAACTCAAAAAACTCAAGACCATCTTTTACAATTAAATTATATATATGACATGCACACTTAATATGAAAAATTTCAGGCAAGGGCGGAGATAGCGTAGATTTTAATTTTTTTATGGCAGTGTTGTTGTTAGAAGCATTATCAAAAGCAATACATAAAATTTTATTTTCGATACCATAATATCCGGCAATTTTAACAATAGAATCAGCAATAAATTGTCCAGTATGTTTACGATCTTCATCATATAAAAAAGCAAGAATACGTTTTTGCATCACGAAATTACTATCCATCCAATGACAAGTAACGGTTAAATAATCATTTTTATTTACAGCACGACCAAGATAAGAAGTTAGGGACAATCTACATTGAATATTTTTTAACAATGTTGATAAATAAAAAACAATATTGTGAATGAAGTCTAAAAATATCAGACCGACAAGTAGTTCTAGGAATACCGTTAAACATAGGATTATAAATTGCTTGTATATAACGAATAAAGGCATCAGAAGAAGGAAAATTAAAAGGCAAACAACCCACAACTACCATTTTAGCTATTTCTTCCCGGTCCCTCAATTTATTATACTTCTTCGCTATGTGACCGGTTGCTGGGTCCATTCTAGTTTGCGTTGGCCCACCAACATCCCCACCACCTTTTGCAATATTTAACTCTCTTTTGTGATCTTCAGCTATATGTCTCATTAACGTACCCGTACCCCCTTGCTTGCCTCCACTTCTATGCTTATATATTTGTTGACAAATATTGCATTGCACCTCAATATCTGATATACGTTAAAAAAATTGTCATGCAATACTAGTTCTTTTACGAGGTCTTGGGGCACTGGGAGTACGGGGAGGGAGATTAACCGATTCAGATCTAACGTTAGCATCTCCTACTGCGGGTGTCTCAGCAATATTTTCATTATCTTCGTCTAAATTAACCGCATCTGCTTCATTTTCTTCTTCTATACCGTAATTTTCCTGAACTTCTACATAATCCATATCGTGAGCACCTATACCTATTTCTTCCTCAAAAGGTGTACCAAGCGGTACCGGAGGCGAAAGCACACGAGTATATCTACTACTTGAACGACCTCTACCGCTAGTAATTCGCTTTTTACTACCACTACCGCTTCCGGGACAAAAAATTTTAACACCTTTAGTAGCGAGGTTTCTTAATTTATCCATAATATAAATTAAATTAAACTAAAAATATTCAAAATACACAAATATAATAAAATTAAATATTAAACAATTAATACAATAAATAAAAATTAAACGTAAGAGATGGAACGACAATACCAAATTTTGGAAGTATCCGAAGATTGCGACTTTAGAAACTTCTGCTCGTACTTTGTAAGCGAAAAATTAAAAAATTAAAGTGAACACTTTAAGAAATTAAATATATTGAATATTTGAGAATTGAGAATTGAGATTTGAGAGAGAATGAGATTTGAGAGAGTGAAAAATTGTGTGAAAAAATGATTTGAAGTTGTAGGGTATTTATAGAATTTTTTTTGGGATTAAAAAATATTTTTTAAAGTTAATTTTTTTTTTTTTTAATAAATGGGCCCAAACTAGCCATTTGGACCCAAAAACGGCTATATAGCCGTTGGGCCAACGGCTAGTTTGGCCCAATTTTTTTTTTTTTTTTTTAAATAATGTTATCCGGGCCGGGCCGGGCCGGTTAACCGGCGGGCCTGGACCGGGTTTGGTCCGGGCCAGGTTAGCCGGTTCAATTTTAAAAAAATAACCGGCCCGGGACCTGGAACCCTAAAGCCCTAGGGCTTATCGGGCCGGGTCAAACCAGGTCGGTTTAGTTACTAGGGCCGGGTCGGGCTGGGTCGGGCCGGCCCACTTGACACCCATAGGGCATAGTTGACCCCATAGTTTAATCAGGGACAAACTTAGCCAATTTACGAAAGTAGAGGGGTATTTTTGACCCTTTTCCCTATATATATATATATATATTGTGTGGGAGAAGCTGTTGTTTTTCTCCCTTCGAATAAATAGGAAACCTCCTTATGAGAAGGAGAGAAGTGTCTACGTTCTTATTTGACTCTTTCAAATAGGCTGTCTATTTTTTATTCCTAGACCAAATCTCATGCCTGGTAGCAACATAAAAAACGGTTTAAAGATTGTTATGGCACTACTTGTTTTAGTAGCAAAAGAAAATCCCATTTTATTGTCTTCTTTTTTCCCTTAATTAGCATAAGCACTTTTTTTTTATTATTTTGAAGTAATTATAGAATTAAAAAGATGTGGAGTCAAAATTGAACCAATACTTTTCCCTTAAACACCATCCTTATTAATGGTGGTTTAATTTTGAGCATGGAAAATTGCTTCAATATATTCCAAGAAATGAGGAACTTCTAACATTAAATTTAATCTCCTGTATGTTAAGAAAGGAAGCTACATTTGTGGACTACTTTAGATTCTCCCGTTTCTGTTTCCTTTATTACATATCATTTGAAGAAACCCCTATAACCCAATTAAAAAAAAAAAATTAAAAAAAAAACACCAAAGAATAATCGCAAAAGAAAAAAGGAAAAAACAAACAAAGAGTATTAAAGGGTAATGAATCTATCTGAAGATGTAACTTACGAGATTTTGTCAAGATTGCCTGTAACTTCTTTGATTAGGTTCAAGTGCATTTGCAAATTCTGGTATTTTCTCATCAAGAACCCTAATTTCATCTCAAAGCATTTGCACAACCTAGGCAGTAAAAAACATTTTCTCCGTTTGTTAATTAGTCGCCGCGGTAATATTACAAATAAAAGGATCCTCTCATTGTCAGAAAATGACACATTTGATGTGTTCATCAATCAAGATTTTCCACCATACTTCAATGACAAATTTGGTCATGTAAGACTTATAGGTCCATGTAACGGCATTGTTTGTTTATGTGGTTATCCAGATAATATTGTTCTATGGAATCCATCTATTAGGGACTATAAAATATTGCCTCAATCACATATCCAACGTCTCGTTGGATCAACAGTACGTGGGACTGATTTTGGATTAGGGTTTGATTCGAAGAAAAACGATTATAAGGTAATACAAATTTTATTTTGTCTCTCGATTGATCGTGTTGTTGTTTATCAAGTTGAGATATACTCTTTGAGTACAAATTCTTGGAGGAAGTATAAAGGGATTGTGCCAGCTAAAATAAAGTATGGTAATACCTCCTGGAGTATGGTATATAAAAATGAGAATTTCTGTTGGTTAGCTCAAGATGGTGAAAACCATGAGGTGATACTTTCATTTAACATGAGTGAAGGGATTTTTCGAAATACAAAATTGCCATTAAATATTGGAACTTTTGGAGAGCGAGAAATGAGGAGTGTTTGGGTGATTGTACCATTTAACGAATCAATTTCACTTATTGTTTATTGTTTGAAAGAATTGGAAAAGTACTTTGATATATGGGTGATAAGTGAATTGGGAACTAAAAGTTTTTGGACTAAATCGCAAAGAATTGGTCCTCTTTCTAGGGTGGAGAGGCCTTTAGGGTTTTGGAAAAACGGTGAGTTCATTTTGGAAAATAGCTCTGGACAACTGGTGATTTATGATCTTTCAAATCAAGAAGTGAAGACACTTGAATTTTATGGGAAAAGAGGCAGGCTGGAAATAGTTGTTTATAAGGAGAGTTTAATTTCAGTGAATTGATTACTCTAGTCTCTAGCTAAGTGAAAAATAGTGGAGAGAATTAAGGTCTAGAATCAATGAGTTTAGAATGAATGTCGTCTTAAGTATGTATATATTTTAGATTTTTCGTTTCTGGGGCATGTGTACATTATTCGAGCCAAAAGCAATGATTAATTAATTGAACTTACTGTTCCTATCTAGAATGTGCGCGCCTTCGAAAAATAGTATGTCTTTTTTTTTTGTTGTTGTTGTTGGAAAAAATAGTATGTCTTGTTTTGCTTTATGAGCCCTTGAAGTTGATATGAAACTTTCTTGTACATGTGGTTTTTTAAATTTTTTTTCTTCACATATAGTATCATCTTAAAGTCTAAAAAATGAGGAGAAAAACAAAAGGCCCTTTTTTTTTTTTAACATTTACTAGATTAGTGTATGTGCATATCACGTGTATGTCGAATTTGTCATTAAAAACGTATATAAAATATACTATTAGATACCTAGTTTTAAACTTTGGCTCGGAAGAATGGGACTTGGTCCGGTAGATGCAAAGGGATATGGAGTCCAATTGGACTCGGATGAATTCACATGCATCAAATAAAATATAAGGATTAGCTATCAAATTTAAAGTGAATTAATCATATCTAAATATCAAATTTATCACATATAAATTCATTTCATGACTTCGAAATAAAACATAACACTTATTATTCTCTAATACGAACAGGTTGCGATAAGAACCAGTAATTCATTGAACTATAGTTACCGATTGCAGATTTTTCAATGGGATTCAAAAGTCCGAATTTAGCGTCATTGGACATTAATATGTCAACAAGAAACTTTTTCACATTAACTTCAATGAAGCATACATAAGTTGGACATATATTAGTTGAATTGGCACAAACAGAAGCATAATAACTTGTTCTCAGTAACAAGATGAATGCAAAGAAACAAAAATAAGGATTAAGGATAAAGAAAAAAAAAGACAATAATCCGTTGGAAACAACTACTTTACCTCCAAATAGAGGGTATGCTCCACATAAACTTACTCTAATAAAGCTTCGAGAGTTTTCCCATAAATGTCTTTTTGTATAAAAAGAAATTAGGCACACAAATTCAACCAAATTAAAGCATATTTCATTATCTAATGAGACCAAGATGAATGGACAATTCAACTTCTAACAGTCAAAACAAATTTCGCAACGTATGCTAATTGCTATAACGTGGATAAACAACACAAGAATACAAAGAATGGGTTCCTTCTTTTGGCTTTTGGCTTTTGCCACCTGCTAATACTAGTATTATTTACTCCTCCTACTTTGAAATATTGTCCAAAACGATACAAAAGCACCTAAATGCTATTAGTAACCAGAGAAAAAGAAAACGACCAGTGACGATAACTTAAACAAACAAGAGATTATCAAAGCTTCCACTAAGACTGAAGACAGGTAACAAACCTCACATTTTATCCTACCAAATCCAAATCCAAACGAGAAAGAAAAAAATCCTATTTTAATCGTTTCAAAATATTGAACGCTTGCATTATACAATTGAAACATCAACAGCAACAACCATACAAGACTATCAAACTTGAAGCTTTTCAACATCCAATCGAAACACTAAACTTAACTTCTCAAAACGACATCAAATGCGCATATTTCGGACAGAACAGACATCAAATGCACATATGCCTAGCTCATTACGTCTAACAAGGAATTGAAGTAGCGACATCAAATTCATTTAACAAATACTAATTTTGATGAAAAATGATGTAGAAAGGATGAAGTTCGTACCTTCTTTTAGGCAGGAACCGAGACTAATAGCTTTGACGATGAATTAAATCGAATTTCACCGAAATTCAACAATTTTGCCGGAATCCGAAATAACTTCATCGGAATTTTCAGATTCCCTTTTTTTGTTGAAATTGATCTTCCAAGTGTGTCTCTTCTCGGATTCTTCAGTTACGTGATATGAGATGAATGCTCCTCTCGAATTCCTAATTTTTCCCCAAAGAATCCCCTTTTTGCCTGGAAGCATGAACTATTATTTATAGTCAGAAAAATTTCATTAAAAATTCAAAAGAAAGTCTGTCTTTGTGATAGAGAGTGGTTGAGGATTTGACAGAAATTGAAAAGGGATAGAAACATATCCTAGAAATTCGAATTTGTTTGACACTACTTATTTGGATTGGATTTTAGAATGGAAGACACACAATCTTGAGCCCAAAAGTCAGCAACGGTGGCTCTAGGTCAGCAAAATGCAGAGATAAGATAAAAAGAGAGATTTTCCATGATTTGGGGGGTTTGTCGGGTTGAATTTTTGGTGTTCACGGGTCGGGTTGCCGTCGGATTCGGGTTTACCCATTGAAGTTGTTGTTGTTCAATATTGTTGTTTCAGTTCTTAGAGGTTGAAAGCTGAGAAAATTAAGTGGGAGATGACAAAAAAGTCTTTAAATTAAAAATGATGATAACTTTGATCAGCTAAGATCAAAGTTTCATTTAAACTGTGATTAAATTAATTTTGGTGTAAAGTATAATTTTTAAAAACTTTTAAATTTTTTAAAAAGTCCTCCAACTCTAAATTTCAAATTTTAGAGTTTACCCCCTTTTTATTATCTTTCAATCGTTATTCTTCTTTTTCTTTCTCCCCATCTTCTTCTTCTTATTTTTTTCTCTTTATTTTTTTCTCTCTATGGATTTTCCTCTTCTTTCATCTTCTCTTCTTCTTTTTCTTTCTCTTTTCATTTCGTTCTTCCTTTTTTAATTTTCATGGACTATTTTTTAAAAAAAAATTGAAAAGTTTGAAAAGAATTTTTTTTATTTCTTTTAAAAATGAATGAAGAAATAATTTAGCAAATTCAGTAACTACGAGAGTTGCTTCAGCAACTACGGTAATTGCTGCAACAACTACTATTAGTTGTTGTGTTACAACAATTATCGAAGTTGTTGTAGCAATTATTGAAGTTGTTGCAGCAACTATCGAAGTTGTTGCAACAACTATCGAAGTTGCTGCAGCAACTTCAATAAATACTTAATTTCTAAAAAAAGATCTGATTGGAGGAGGAGCCCACGAAAAAGTGATATTCATGGTAAAAATGGAGGTGGTGGTGGTGGTGACGCCGAATGAGAAGATAACATTTGTTGTGGTGTTGATAGCGACGGTGGTAGAGGAGAAAGAAGAAAAATAGGCATTAGTTATGTAAAGGGAGAAAATAATGGTGAATCTGGAAGAGGTGGCAATGGTAGTAATAGTGATAGTGGAGGAAGAGGGGGTGGCGGCGGCGGGTGGCAATAAAAAGGGTGTGGAGGAGGAGTGGTGGTGATGGTGTAGGGATTTTTGTGTAAATAATAAAACTTGAGGGTTTTAAAATTAGTGTCATTAACACTAATCTTAAAACTGTCACCTATACTCAATATTTAAGACATGTCACTTTTTTTTAGTTTTAAAACTTTTTTGTCACCCTTAATTAATTTGCCCTTGAAAGCTATTTATGTTCGTTGTTCACGTTGAAACGGGTTGAGGGGAAAGTGAATGGGAGTTATAAGGTTGGGCCGGTTCTTGAAGTGGGCTGGGTAGGCTGTTGAAGGTTTTGTTGTTTTTGTTTTGTTGGGATGTTGTTTCAATTGTTGTTGTTGGGCTGCTGATGGGGTGGTTGACCCAAATTAGAAAGAAAGAAAAGGACTTGTTGGGTTAGAAAGGAATTCTAGGCTTGGCTATTTATTAAATAGTCAATGACTGAAGGTTTAGACAATTATTTAAATTTTAACCTGATCAAAATTCAATTGACCAATTGTATTGCACTTATGGCCAAATTGGTTTTAATTAAGATCTAATTTAACAAATTAACTAAATTAAAGTATAATTTTGAAATAAATTAATAACCAATTTAATCCCGAGGTCTTGATTCTATAAAATCAAACAAATATTTTTTCAAATTATTTTTTTTCAAACTAAATTATATTTAAATCAAACATTGAACCATTTGAATTAATTTTCAAGATAACCCTTGGTTAAAATCTATTTTTTTTATTTTTTTTTATTTGTAAAATAATTATTTAAGTAACAAATTTACATAATCTCGTATGTATGGATATGAGAACATATAATTGTTACTTAAGATAACCAAATTACCTAGATACATACTTGAAAGGATTTTTATTGGGATAAAATAAATGTTGTAATTTTATTTAAAAATGAAGAAACTCGGAATTAAACTTAGTCATGGAGGGAAAAAGTTAGGTGTCATTATCTGTCGCAATAGTATGACCGATCATTATGGGTATAATGGTAGATGCCCGGGACCAAGTTACTATTATTTTTTTTCCTGCTTTTGTGTTAAGCTTCCCTTTGGATAGGGTGGATTCAAGTAACCCTAGGCAAAGGGAGTTTGATGTTCCTAATTTTGTTCGATCATAAATTTATTTCTGAAAGAGGTTGGTTTTCACATGAGTTTCATAGAGTTATGACCGGACCTTGGTATCAGGTTTCCTACATATCCCAGGTTACATGAGAACTCAGGCCACTTGTAGTTCATAACACTTGATTTTAAGCATGATTTTCAAGGAATTCAATAGTTATTCCGATTTTTTAATTTTGGTGAAATCGAAAAGCTAGGGAATAGGTGGATTGAGGGGGGAGGTTAGAATGCAGTTGAGTTTTCCACATGGAGCTCAGCCTACATATCCCTGAAACTCAGGGAATCAGACTGCCTATAGTTCGACTCGATAGGTGGAAAAGATAGTCTTTTATGCTAAGACGATCTTTGTCTTAGGATGAGCGACAGACAATTGAGTTACGAAAAAAAGGCTTGTAACCTCTTAACCATGAATGTGGGATCCTTCACATCCATAGGCAAGAACTTACCTGAACATAATTTTCAAAACTCTAAGTATGTTGTTACTCAAATTTGAAGAAAAGAGAAGAGTTACCCTCGGTATGAGTTGAGAAATATCTCGAGAGTGAAGCTGAAATTGAAATATCTCAAAGTACCCACATGCCTTCTAAAAGGGGTGTGGTTTTATGGTGGTGGAAGTCATTTTTTAGATCGTGTCCAAGGAGTTTGATATGCCTCTTCGAACTATGTCTCAGTTCAGTTCGCTGCTAAGGAAATGTTCCACGTTGTGTTGCGTCCTTTTGGAGTCGTCCGCACCTGTGATTTTTTGAATGCTTTCGACAATATCTCAAATAAAACTGCTAGTGATAAACATAATTCACTGCAGAAATTATATTCTTTTACCATCTCCGCGTGAGTTGCTACCTGAAAATATATCATCCTCCCATGTACCTGTTAGAAGGGTGACAATTCTTGCAATAATTGACACAACAACCCTTTTGTTATTGGATAAATAGTTGTTTTAACGGTTGAAAATTTTCTTCAAAGTGGGGTGGCCCTCTTGGGCACTGACGACACTTTGTATACAGCGGTCCCTAAAACTGCATAGCCATATGCTAATGTGGCAACCCTTTTGGTCACCTATAATGTTGGTCGTATTTGACCTCGGGGAGTCTTGCGTATCTCTTGTATCAGTATGACTTATAGATTTTCCTTGAATTATCAATCTTTGGATAATTTAGCGCATTATTTGATGTTGGATATGAGGCGACTTATAGATATCCTTTAAGTTGCTAGATTTTGAGTAACCCTGCATATTATCCGACCTTGGATAAGAGATGACTTACAGATATCCTTCCAATCGCTAGCTATCATATATTCCTGCACATTATCTGACCTTGTATGCAATATGGCTTACAAATATCTCTCAAATCGGTGGTCTTTGGTTAATCCTGCGCATAATCGATCTTGGATATAACGCGGCTTATAGAGAACCCTTGGACCTATCAAATTTTATAATCTTGCATATTTTAGGGTAAGGATTTAGTTGTGACTTACGGATAACCCTCAAACTGTCGATTTTCGGGTAACCTTTCACACTATCTGATTAGGATATTTTTGCGGCTTACGGATGACCCATGGATATCAACTCGTGGATGATATTGCACACTATCCTATTTCAAATAATGTGACTCACCGATGACCCTCGGATTGTCATTTCATGAAAAATCTAGTACGTCGCATATTTGCGGCTAGTGACTTATAAACATCCTTCTAACCATATGTTTCTTGTGATCCTATAGTGAATTTTGTAATGTTTGATGATTTATGCACTTGAACTTGATGAATATCTCTCGATGTAGATTGTATTGTCTTTGTGTGATTTGATTAGATGTGGATGTTTCAGAATATCCTTCAATGCCAGACTCTTTTGTCTTTGCATGATTACCGGATATATATGGAAATGCTTCAGAATATCCTTTAATAATAGACTCTTTTGACTTTGTGTGGTTAACGGATATAGAAGACTTTGAATCAATCATGGGCATCAAATGCAATATAAAGATGCCCTTGGATTGTAGCCCCTTCGAAACTAGTCGGAGAAGGCAATATGATTTTCATGACACGACTCTTACGGCATGATCCTTTTGGAATGGTCCTTTTAACATTACCCTTTCGAAATGGCCCTCTCGATATGGACCTCTCGACATGGCCCTCTCGGCATGGCCATCTCGACATGATATGATGCACTATGACGATAAGGATAAATGTAAGTAATCGTGCAGCGATTGTAGAAAACATCACCTTGAATATCTATTAGTATGTTGGACCTTCTACATATACCATTCTCGAACATTGCACGTTCTTTATGATCCCTAATTTTTTGGGGATTTGAGTCTGTCATTATTTTGCTTTCCATGTTTGATGATACCTGCAACCACAGAAAACCTGTTAGTTTTGGGAAACTCAGTCGTTTTTAGCTCCTGACCATCCTGGCTCTTTATTATCAGCCTTGGGATGTTTGGATTTCTTGTATTCTTGTAAACCAAAGGAATATGGTGAATAATCAGCACTTTTGTTGGTTTTCATTGCTTTGGGATAACCTGCATCTGCAGAAAAATCATTAGTTTGGGTAAAATTGATCTGTCTTAACTTCCTCAGTCTTCAGCCCCCGTCATTGCCATCATCACATTCTCATTTTCTTCACGTGCTTGTCATCTTTTGACTCCTGCTTTGACTCCCCGAGTTGGTGGGTTTAAGGCAAAAATCAGAGCATAAATTAATTAAAAGTAATTACTTTTACAAATAATTGATTTTATCAAAATCTTTTATAAGATTAGGAGAAGTCTCTGTCAATTGAGTCATGTCATATACGAGCTTTAATGAACATTCTTGGTAAGAGGCGTTAAGCCTTTGTAGCTGAAGGTTCATGAAGCCGACTCTACTCTCTCGATACCGGAATCTTTGTTTTCATCTTTGAACTCTTTAGTACAATATGGTGGAAATTTTGAGGTCTGCCTCAAAATTTCTGCCCCTGTTAGGTATCTTTCTCAAAATTCGATTTGGCTTGCAAGATGATGATCTTTATTTGTTGAATTTTTTGAGATTCTTTCTCAAAAATTTTGCCCCAGTTTCTATTTCCTAGGGTGATATGACCAAGCCGTTGTGGCGCCTACGTATCCCATTGAACAGGAATCAGGTCAAACGTAGTTCCCGCAACATAAGAGAATAAAATATAGTTAAAAGGGTGATCGGAGCCGTCAAGGCCGCCTACGATTTCGTCCTTGGGAATTCAGGTCATCACGTAGTTCAGGAGAATGTAAATAAAATTTTCTAAGGGGTTGACCGAAGCCGAATAGGCCGCCTACGTATCCTCTTCTCGAGGATTCAGGTCAAACGTAGTTCATAAATCAATGGAAAGGGGATTTTAAAACTACTACAAATCGTAAAAACGATTACAGATGAGAAAACAATTACAAGGAAATGAACACAAAGAAACCCCACATCAAACATAGTATTTCTTTACTGCATCAGAATTGATTGCCTTGGTCCACCTTTGGCCATCCATTTCAAACAAAATAAGGGCTCCTCCTGATAACACTTTGCAGACTACGTACGGCCCCTGCCAATTTGGAGCGAACTTTCCTTTATACTCATCTTGGTGAGGGAATATGCGTTTGAGCACCAATTGTCCAACTTCAAATGTGTGAACTCTTACTGTTTTGTTGAAAGCATGAATCATTTGTTGTTGATATAATTGGCCATGGCACACAAATCTCATCCTCTTTTCATCAATCATCATAAGTTATTAATGATGGACGCGGACCCATTCTTCATTACTCAGACCCGCTTCTTGGATGATCCTTAAAGATGGTATTTCAACTTCAGTGGGTATACCGCTACCATTCCATAGACTAACACGTAAGTCGTTGCCCCAGTCGAAGTTCTGACTATCGTGTGATATCCCAGCAAGGCATATGGCAGCATGTCATGCCACGATCGATGACTATCAACCATCTTTCTTAAGATTTTCTTAATGTTCTTGTTGGTTGCTTCTATCGCTCCATTCATTTGAGGGCGATATACGATTGAGTTTCGATGAGTGATCTTAAATTGTTCACATATCTCTTTCATTAGATGACTATTCAAGTTTGCTCCATTATCCATGATGATTGATTCAGGTATCCTGAATTGGCAAATCAAGTTGTTCTTGACAAAATCTACTACTGCCTTTTTGGTTACCGCCTTATATGAGGCATTTTCTACCTACTTGGTAAAGTAATCAGTAGCAACTAAAATAAATCTGTCTATTAGAAGCTGACGGCTCAATCGGGCCGGTGACATCAATGCCCCAAGCTAAAATGGCCAGGGCGAGCTCATAAAATTAAGTTCGTATGGGGGAACCCAAATCAGATCCCCATGTATTTGGAACTTGTGACATTTTTTCACAAACTATCTACAGTCACTTTCTATAGTT